>JAUMIR010000002.1:381965885-391965885 GCA_030847615.1 Gambelia wislizenii
CAGACAAACGGTGTGCTTTTAAAAAAGAAATAACTTCTTGCTCCATACAGTGAAAAGCAGTGAGCTTCTAAATGAATTGTCGTGATTGCCATGAGCAGCATTGTAGTGAATTTTTCATGTCTACATTACATGCTAGTACAGATTACTGTTCTCAAGATGAAATACAATGCAATGTTAGAAAATGAAATTGTATTTGACAAGTCAAAACTGAATATAGTAACCAGTGCTGAAGAACCAGGAAACTGATCAGTCATCAGAAAAAGCAAGAAACTTCTATCTTCACTTCTTCATAGAGAGTAGTAGAAATTATGGAACACTTTGAAAAAATCTTTATGGTGATGAAGATGAATTGAATACAAATGAATAAGGATCAAAAAATCAATGACATCCTGATGATGACCTTGTCCAGCAGTAGAACAAAACATTATAGGTATAGGTAGTATTGGAAAATATAGTTTGCAGTCCGATAAGTGGAATCCCAATTCCCCCCATTAAGCGCAGCTGTTTGGGCGGGGATTGGTCTTTGCCACGAGGGAAGGGCGGAGACCAAGGCCTGGACATCGGGCAGGCATCCCGACGTCAGGAGAGGGGTGGGGCTGAGCAGGAGGCCTATTTAAGGCTGCTCCGCCCTTCCCACTCTCTCTTCCCGTCAAATTGAATGGAGGATTGGCGGAGGAGTTTCACTTTTGGTGTCAGGGAGTACCTGGGTTCGGGGCTCCCGGTGGGGTGCTCGTTGGCCTCAGTGCCTCAGCCTCAGTGCCACGAGAGCATCGGGTTCCATGCCTCTGTGGGGGGGGGCGTTGGGCGGTTTGCGGGGGCTCGCGGTGGCGCGGCATCCACCTTTACTTGCGCCACGCGGCTGCGCGGCATCCTTTTCCCCCTGCTGGGCCAGCGGTTTGTGCACAGGCTTAGCACCAGCCCAGCCGCAGTGGCGTCCTTTTCCTTCTGCCAGTTCAGCGGCTGGTGGCCAGTCTTTGCACCGGCCCAGCCACAGCGACCGCTTTGAGTTTCGGGGTCCTTGGCCTGGTTGGCTGGCGGCTGCAGTTCCTTGGACTTGTACGCTAGTGGCAGCGCGTCAGTAGGCTGGTGGCGTGTGGCCGGTCGGTGGGAGGGGTGACGGGCCCACCTTAGGAGCCCGGGGAGCTCTCCCTCCGCCTGCGCTGCTCTGGAGCCGTTTTAGCATCTGGGTGGTGCAGTCACCGGGGCGGTTATAGCAACAGCCCTAGGCTTATTTTTGCCTCATCAGCACGGCCATGCGACAATGGCCCTAGGCCTCAGCTAGGCCCCATTTCAACTAGGCCCCATTTTTCTCAACTAGCTCAGCCATGTGGCCTTCTCCAGCCAGCCATGCCTGTCAGGCCCCCTGGTGGTAGATTTGGGTTAACAGGCTTTGGGCCTTGTACATCAGGCCTTGACGGGCCTGGTGGGGCTCAGGCCTTGGGGCCTTCTGTGATTGGTGGCAGCCTTATTATTCCACAGCCTTATTATTACATAGGATCCATTTTGGGGAATATATGATTATTGTGGTCTATACCTTGGTCATAAATAATTATAAACAACAACAACAACAACAACAACAACAATAGTTTGGCTTGAGATGTGCATGGTGCCCAAGAAGGGCAAGTTGGGGGGCAAGGGCCCTGCCCCTAAGTCTAACAAGCCTCACCCGCCGGTGCCATCCAATTCATCCAGCGATAGCGAAGAGGCTATTCCATAGCGCGCTATACTGGATAGGATTGGAAAGCTGGAAGAAGTTCATGGGGTTCCCAGGGCACCAGATGTAACTGAGGGTAAGCAAGGTAAGAAACATAAGATTTCTCACACTATTCTTGCTCGTTTGGATGTTCTAGAAAGAAAGGCGCAGCCTGGTGGAGCGTCTGGATCTAATGATGTTGGCAATCCGGTGGAGCAGGGATCATCAGGAGTCAGGGACCAGTTGCCGTATACCGCTGGACCTCTGGATTCAGGAGGTGAGATTACTGACAATTATGCAGCACATATGGTAGGATCATATTGGCCTTGGGGGAGCATGTCAATAGCTAGTCAGGGTGAGGGGGCCCTTACATCTGGTGGCAGTGCTGCACCATATCTGGGGTGGTCCATGCCACAGTCCACACCAAAGTGGGCTCCTCCCCAATGATCCAACTGGATGCCATGGGGGTTGGGGCCATATTCAGCTGGCCCGTCCAATAACCAGACAGTTTTAGGGATCTCGCCAATAGTGGGTTATGATGCAGTGGCATATGGGGCCATCCCATTTGGTGATTTGGCCTTGCCACTTGGGGATCATCTCTTGCAATCCATGTGGGATAAAATTATTAAGGGCGAGTACGTTGATGTCTTCTCCTTGCTGTATCATGAATTGGAGAAAAAAGATAAAGATGAATTAGATGATAAGTAGAAGGAGAAGATCAAGAAAAGAAAAGTGGAGCGTACCTGGTCTAATTGGCTGTCAGGGTTTTTGATATTTGCTGGGGTTCTCGTTAAGACTCAACCCCACCGCTCTGCGGCCCTCATTCAATACATTGACATTATTCATAGGGCCTATACTGATTATGCTGGCCCGGCGTGGCTGTTATATGACGAGGCTTTTCGCATGAGGGCCGCCATATACCCTTCGCTTCGATGGGATATGATGCACCCACAATTGTGGATGCAGCTTATGACCCAGGTGCGGCCAATACAGGGGGAAAGAATGCACAGCGGCCATCTTGTACAAAAGGGACCCATGGTGCCTCTTCAAAGGGCAACAGGAACCGCCCAGAGTCAGAAGCTTTTGTGCTGGGACTTCTCTTCCCAGGGGGGCTGCAGCAGGAAGCCCTGCAGATATAGCCATGAGTGCTGCATCTGTGGAGCTTCGCACTCATTTCTCAAGGTGGACCCAAGGGTGCGGGAAGCACTGCTCCAGCTCAAAAGGGGTCCCAGCCCAATTAAGTTAGCAGTATTGAGCTGTTTGCTTCGGTTTTATCCTAATAAGGAAGCCGCTACTTATTTGTACAATGGGTTTAAAGTTGGGTTTCGAATTCCTTTTCAAGGCCCTAGACGGCCCTACAAAGCCCGCAATTTGAGGTCCACTAAGGGTATGGAATCAATTGTCAGAGCCAAGATTGAGAAGGAAGTTCTGGAAGGTAGGGTTGCGGGACTGTTTACTGAGTTACCAGTGCCCAATTTACGTGTTTCCCCCTTGGGGGTGGTACCTAAGAAGGCTCCGGGAGAGTTTAGGTTAATTCACCACATGTCCTATCCCAAGGGTGAATCTGTTAATGATTTTATCCCCGCCGAGTTGTGTACAGTTAAATACACATCATTTGAAGCTGTCATTAAGGAAGTTCGTAGGCATGGCCCAGGTGTGGAGGTGGCCAAATGTGATATCAAGTTTGCATTTCGCCTTCTGCCAGTGCACCCGGGGGATTTTGAGCTTTTGGGTTTTTCTTTTGAGGGCCTGTTTTATATGGATAGGGCTCTTCCTATGGGTTGCTCAGTTTCATGCAATGCATTCGAGACGTTTAGTACATTTTTGGAATGGGCATTAAAGGTTAGGACGGGTATGTCCGGTGTAGTACATTACCTGGACGATTTTCTGTTTATTGGTGAAGCATGCTCGGGCCGATGCAATTATTTATTGTGCCAGTTTGAGCTACTCTCAGAGGAGTTAGGTGTTCCCTTGGCCCCAGAGAAGACAGAGGGTCCAGCGCTGCAACTCACATATTTGGCCATCGAGATTGACACTGTCAATCCACTCTCCCGTCTGGCGGCTACCAGAGTGGCTGATCTGTTAGCAAGGGTTTCAGATTTTATGACCCATAGGAAGGCTAGCCTGAGAGAATTCCAGGTTCTAATTGGACACCTGAACTTTGCTTGTAAAGTTGTGGTGCCAGGCTGGGCTTTTCTGCTCCGATTATGCAACGCCACTAAGGGTGTTTCCCTGCCCCACTATATGATTCGTATCACATCAGATATCCATGATGATCTTCAGGTGTGGCAGGAATTTTTAGATCAGTTTAATGGGGTTTCATTTTGGCAGGAAGATAGGAAATTACATGGAGCGCTGCAGATTGCATCGGATGCTGCAGGTGCTGTAGGTTTTGGAGTTTATTTCGTGGGTCGTTGGTGTGCGAGTAGGTGGCCCCAGGATTGGGTTATGTCTGATATTGCCGGGGACTTGACCTTCCTGGAATTTTTTCCAGTTTTGATTGCTGTTTACATTTGGGCAGCAGAACTGGCAAATTCCACTGTGCACTTTTGGTGTGACAACATGTCCACAGTCCAAGTTATAAAATCCTTGACTTCCAAATCGTCCCGGGTCATGCGTCTGGTTCGAGCCTTCACTTTGCAAAGCCTTAGGCACAACATTATGTTTGTGGCCCAACATGTGGCGGGCATTGACAATAGCATTGCTGATGCTCTTTTCCACATGCAGATGGAGTGCTTCACAGAGTTGGCTCCAGACGTGATGCCCGAAGGCGAGCCGATGCTGGCAGACTTGTGGACGATTGGGAGGTCGAAGTGATCAGGGCGTTAGGTATGTCCTTAGCACCTTCCACAAGAAGAGCTATACTCGTGCTGTCTGGGAGTTCAGCCAGTTTGGGCTTCAATCTGGGTGGCGTCTGGGTACATGTCACTTTTGTTAAAGTTCTGTGTCCATTTGTACCATAGAGGGTTGGCCCCACAATCTATATGCTCTGTTATCTGCTCTGTCCTTTTGGCTAAAGGCTGGTGGGTTTGAAGACACTACTAATCATTTTACAATACACAAAGTCTTAGAAGGTTGGGTTAGGGAGAGAGGGAGAGTAAAGGACAGCAGGGCCCTGCTTTCCCTGGGGGAAAGCCTGGCCTGACATTTGCATTTCACCCTACGAGAGCTTGCTTTTTCATGCTGCAGCGCTCGTTGCATTCTTTGGTGCCTTGCGCATCAGTGAGCTGGTGCGGGCATCCAAGAATGATCAGTCTTGTCGGGCCTTGGAGCTTTGGGATGTAGAGTGGGGTGACCACCATGTACAACTTAGGTTACGTTCTTCCAAAACAGATCAAAGGGGCTTGGGAGCCCTATGCAGGCTTTATGCCTGTACTCAAGGGGATATCTGTCCTGTGAGAGCCTTGAGGCAGTATATGCATGTAAGAGGGCCTTTGCCGGGACCGTTCCCCACTAACCAAGTTTCCCCACTAACCAAGTTTCAGTTTTGGGCAGTGACGTCAAAGGCCTTGGAACGGCTGGGCCTGAAATGTAGGTGTTTTGCGACACATTCTTTTTGAATCGGAGCAGTGTCCACAGCTGCTGCTCTTGGATTTCAGCCCCAGGCGATTCAGAGGATTGGACGTTGGCATTCGTCTGCATATCGTAGGTACCTCAGACCACTGCTATGTTAACAAGTTTCTTTTCTCGTTCTTTCAGGTCCCAGGCCAGTGTTGGTGAGACGGTGGGTGATCGTATGCGGCCACAGTATGGTCTACTGGGTAGCACAACAGGCCCGAATGAGCCATTTTGGACCTCACCTCACCCTGGGGGACCAGTTGATCATTGAATAGGTTGGGAGGAGGGGCCTCCGTTGGCATGGCCTGTTGCCATTGTTGTTTGACGAACGCTGCGGACCCCCTCCTGATGTTATCATTATCCACTTGGGTGGAAATGATTTGGGTTTATTAAAAGAGAAGGCTTTGGTCCTTCAGGCGATCCATGACATGGGGCGCATTAGGTCAAGGTGGCTGGATGTGGCCATCACGTGGTCTGCCATTTTGCCCCGACAAATTTGGAGAGGGGATGGAGATCCCCGTTTGATTGACAGAGCTCGGTGTAGAGCTAACAGAGAAATTAAGAACGCTCTCGCCAAGGGTTTGGGTTGGTACATCCCGCATCCCGCCATAATATTTCAGAGGCCCAAGCTCTACCAAGCTGATGGGGTACATCTTTCGGATGTGGGAAATGCAATTTTTCTGGCCCATCTTCAGGGGGGGTTGAGGGACCTCTTGGACAGGATGGTGGGGATATAGGGACTAAGTGGACGCTTGACCCTATTTATGGCCTGAAATTTGGGGGAGGTGCAGATTCGGTGTGCCCCTTGGCACCTATTTGAGTGAAGGGAGGGTCTCTGGAATGACCAATAAAGTCATGGAACTTAGTGGAAGGGAAGGAGACTCACCTTGGGGCTGGCCCGAGGGATAAACCCCCACCCTAATCTGTGCGGCTTGAGTGTGGGACTTTGGGGTTGGTCTTCTAGACGCAGGCTGGTTTGAGAGCAACCCCAGTGCTGAGGTTCCTCTCAAGGGCTAAGGTGCTCGCCCGGGGAAGCTGGGGGGTAAGGTCTCAGTTAGACCTACGGCCTCAGCTGCTCCCTCACTAGGTTGCCTCCCCCCCAATGAAGATCCTAGAGGGCTTAAATAGGTAGGGTTCAATAAAGGCCCTTTATTTCACCCATACATCTTGTGTCTGGTCTCTTTATTCCCTGAGTCTTGTGGCAAATGGTTTTGCTACTGAAGGGTTAACTAAGAAGCCATATAAGATGAGCTGATGTAACTTCCTGAAGTTTTGCTATTGGAGTTCTGTGGTGAAGGGGAGTGTCTAAGTTTCCTTCTTTGTTCCAGAAGCCATGCTCTTTAACAAATCACATGGAGAGGATCCCAGGCAGGGAGTCCTGAGTATTGTTTTTGTAACAATGTACAGTTGCCCCTCCACATTCACGAACTTGACATTCGCGGTTTTGATTATTCGTGGTTTTGGGAGGGCCCCCTGGGCCCCCCCAAAACCGCAACACGGGGCCTCCAGAGGCCCCGTGAAAGCACTGGGAGGGAGCGGGGAGGGCCGGGGAGGCCTCCACGGGGCCTTCGGAGACGCTCCGGAGGCCCCATGAAGGCCCGGGGAGGGGGTAGGGAGGGCCGGGGAGGCCTCCATGGGGCCTCCGGAGATGCTTCGGAGGCCCCATGAAGGCCTGGGGAGGGGGTGGGGAGGGCCAGGGAGGCCTCCATGGGGCCTCTGGGTTGCTCTGGGAGGGCAGGGGGAGGCCGGGGAGAGCGACCCCGAGGCCTCCAGAGGCCTCGGGGTCGCTTGGGGAGGGTGGGGGGAGGCCGGGAAGAGCGACCGCGAGGCCTCCGGAGGCCCCAGGGTCACTCTGGGAGGGCGGGGGGAGGCCGGGGAGAGGCCGGGGAGAGCGACCACGAGGACTCTGAAGGCCTTGGGGTCACTTGGGGAGGGTGGGGGGCGGTCGGGAGGAGCGACCGCGAGGCCTCCGGAGGCCTCGGGGGTCGCTTGGGGAGGGCGGGGGGTGGCCGGGAAGAGCGACTGCGAGGCCTTCGGAGGCCTCGGGGGTCGCTTGGGGAGGGCAGGGGGCGGTCGGGAGGAGCAACCATGAGGCCTCTGGAGGCCTCGGGGGTCGCTTGGGGAGGGCGGGGGGAGGTCGGGAGGAGCAACCACGAGGCCTCCGGAGGCCTCAGGGGTCGCTTGGGGAGGGCAGGGGGCAGCCAGGAAGAGCGACCGCAAGGCCTCCGGAGGCCTCAGGGTCACTTGGGGAGGGTGGGGGGCGGTCGGGAGGAGCGACCGCGAGGCCTCCGGAGGCCTCAGGGTCGCTTGGGGAGGGCATGGGGCGGTTGGGAGGAGCGACCGCGAGGCCTCCGGAGGCCTCGCGGTCGCTTGGGGAGGGCGGGGGGCGGTCGGGAGGAGCGACCAGGAGGCCTCCGGAGGTCTCGGGGTTGCTTGGGGAGGGCGGGGGGCGGCCGGGAAGAGCGACCGCGAGGCCTCTGGAGGCCTTGGGGTCACTTGGGGACAGCGGGGGGGCGGTCGGGAGGAGCGACCGCGAGGCCTCTGGAGGCCCCGGGGTCACTTGGGGAGGGCAGGAGGCAGCCAGGAAGAGCGACCGCAAGGTCTCCGGAGGCCTCGGGGGTCGCTTGGGGAGGGCAGGGGGCGGTCGGGAGGAGCGACCACGAGGCCTCCGGAGGCCTCAGGGGTCACTTGGGGAGGGCGGGGAGCGGCCAGATAGAGCGACCACAAGGCCTCCGGAGGCCTCAGGGTCGCTTGGGGAGGGTGTGGGGGAGGGCTGTCATTATTCACAGAATTTTCACATTCGCGGGGGTCTATGGAACCTAACCCCCACGAATGTGAAGGGACAACTGTAGTTTTTAAACATTTCTAAGTAGTTTTAGTTTATTTTGATGGTGTTTCATGTACCTGCTCTCCAACAGTGAGTAAAGATGTTTTTGTACTTTTAAACTAACTTTTGAGTTTTGTGTGGTTATTTTGCTAGTTAAACAACTTGGGAAAAGACAAAGGGTGTTTGGTTATTTACTAAGCTGTGGGTTTCATATGTATGCTAAGAATCTAATGCTAAATGCTGCTGCGTTTGTTTTGAACGCTGTTAAATTGGCTGTATTCTCCACTAGCGTGTGAAGTACAGTGTGGATGTTTAAACAGGGACAACATAATTACCCTTGTATTTTAAACAATTTCCAATAAGTAGAGAGAATAGGTATAGCAATAATGACACAAACCTAAGGATGGAGGAGAAATGTGTTTGGTTTATATTTTAATGTGAAACTAGCAAATTTTCATTAACCTGAACCAATATATATAAACCAAAACACCATTGTCCTTCAATAGTCTCAAAATTTTACAAAACACAGTTCTCCAGTATGTATATTTGAGGAATACATGCACCAAAATACAAAAAAAATTACACACAAAAAATGCAATAAAGAAGTCAAAACTGCTTGCATATATGTGTGTGTTAGGCAAATTCCATGAAAATAATTAGGAAAAGATGAAGCATAGAAACTGAGTTTGACACAATTGACACCCTACACAATTTCTTTTGAGTTAAATTTTCATGACCAATGTTATGCAATAAACATTTGGGGGGGGGGGTGGACATCATATTCCCGGAGCGGGGAAACACAAGTTGGGGGTGGGGGCAGAGTCAAAAGTGGGTTCTTCTGGCAACCCGTTCTTTCCATCTCTCCCACTCCCCTTCCTTCCTTCCTTCCTTCCTTCCTTCCTTCCTTCCTTCCTTCCTCTTTTTCTGATCCCCTTCTGCTGCTGCTGTTGCCAACCCATTTCTCCCCCCCCCCCTCTCAGCCACCCATTTTCCACTCTGCTTTTTCTCTCTTTCCCTCCCAGTCCAATAGACTGCCAGGAGAAAGGCAGAGCACTCTGGTCAGAAGCCTTAAGTGATTCCTTCCAAACTGCTTCCTCCATTTCCACTGCTCTGTCCATTTTATCTCACCATCCCCTCTTTGTCAGAGATTTGAACTGATCACTTGCAAAGTGTTCCTTCCTCCTTCATCCATTGCTCCATCAGTTTTGTTCCCCCTCTTTTCTCCTCCCCCCCTCACTATGGGTGCCCCCCCCACATGTACTTAGAATTAGGCTGAGGGCTCTGCTAAATGGTGCTGCTGACTGAATATGGCTCTCTAACTACAGGTTGCCAATCTCAATTCAGCTGAATATGGCTTTCTAACTACAGGTTGCCAATCTCAATTCTGCATAAACCTGTGTTAAGTCTATAGCACAATCTTAACACATTTTTACCTAGTAAAATGATTTTCACCTTTTCAGAAATAACTGAAACAACATCACCTGCACTTATTGCTTTTATTTGTTTGGGCGAATTTGCTTTCAAATGTAATTTTGACTCTGGATGTGTTGGTTGTGCTATGGAAGTAAGTGGACCACTATGCAGATGGACCTTTCCTGTTTCATTTTTTAAAAACCTTTTTGATTCCATGATGTTAAAGGAAGGATATTTAGTCACTTCTTTGTGATATAAGATTTTTACTGAATAGAATTTAAAAATCATTTTAAAAAACTGTAAAGTCTCTACACAATGAAAGGAAATTTTATAGTTCTCAAAATTGTGTATGTGTTTATTTTATTTTTTTACTACTTCAACATGTTTCAGCTACACCAAGTGAAAGCCTGCCTCCTATGACAATGTAGCTCTTTGTACGCAGATGGTTTTAAGTGACAGCTCCAGGCAACTACATTCAAGCTATAAAGACATATAAAGTTCAGTTTAGCCTATTGAGAAACTAATGAGCAACCAATAAATCATGGCTATATGGTCATTTGGTTCCTGTTACTTTCTGTTCCCATTGCATGTACATAAAAATAATAAAAAATATTTACAATAATATAAACAAACTAGATCCCAGAATAAAAATTGAGAAGAATGTGAGAAAACCCTTCAGTATGACATTTCATAATGAATTTTACACCTACAAACACTTTTCTTTAAAAATGTGCCTATTATCAAACAGTATGCTTGCTGTCTCCTTTCCCATTATGAGTGTCTTATGCCATTTGGCATATGGAGCATGAGCACACATTTGTCAAGGCCTGACCTAAGCAGTCTGGCCAGATGCAAATAGAGATTTTAATAGTTTTAGGGTATAATCCATTCTCCATAAGCCTCAACAAAGAGAACTTTGTGACAGCTCTATCATTTTCAGGTCCTTTTCATTTCCATAGGTATGAACTGTGCTCTTGAACTTCCAGATACATGAACCTGGAACTTCCAGGTGCATGGACCTGGAAGTTCTCCTCTAACTCCAAAAGGATGTGAGTAAGGATAATTAAGGGTGAAGAAAAAGAATTACTACTTTGCAAATGTCCAGAGAACTATGTCTAGAACTATCTTCACCACTACACCTGTTAAAAAGAGCTTCTGGGTAGAATCCTCTTGAAAATAACTCCATGTTAACTCCCATTCTGCCCAGCAAACCTAAAACCAGCCTGCATCTGAGAGCCCCTGAGATGTACAGGATATTATCAGATGTGTCCAGTAACCCGGGACAGGGACAAGAGATCGCTATCTATCTCCCTTTTCAGATGACGTTGTCCCTGTCTGGGAAGCTCCTGTCCTGCTCCCATTCCCCCCACTCTGCTTCTTCTTATTCACAGGGAAAAGCTGTGAATAAGTGTCCGGGAAAGCTGCCAAGTTGATAAGACAGCCCAGCTTCAGCAGCAACAGCAGCTCCAAAACACAGTACCTGGTGATGTCAATAGCAGTCCATAGAGTCAGGAGTCCAGAGAGAGCAAAGAACGATGAGGCAGTCCGAGGTCAAAGTGTTCCGGCAGGTGGGTCAACGAATACAGTCCACGGTCAAGATAATCCAAGGTTTCATGAAGCAAGGTTCCAAAAGCCAGGAGAGTCAAAGGCAGATGCTTTCTTCAAGGATCGCAGATAGCCTTTGACAAGGAATTTCAGCATCTATCAGCTGGTTATGTTGGCCCCAGCTCCCATTCACAGCTGCTTGGTGATTAATGAGTTCTTTCTTTTAGCCTCTGAGAGTGTCGCAGCCCCTCCCTTTCTGCTCTTCTTTGGCTAAAGGTAGGTACCTGCCCCTCCTCTTGCTGTTGCTCAACTGTGTCTCCCAGACTTGGAACCTGTGCTGGGGGAGGCTAGGCTGCTGAGACATGGGTTCTTCTGTAGCTGGCAAAGCAGGGCTAGATTCAGACTCAGCCAGCTCTGCTGCAACTGGCTCAGTCTCCTCGTCTCCTGATTCTTCAGAGTCCTCAGCCTGGCTGGCCATGACAATAAGAAGCCCATTCTGCTATAACAGAATCATTGGTGTTTGAAAATGTCCTCCGTTGTGCTGGTGCAATGCCAGTGGCACATGACATCACCAGGAGGTCTGTGTCAAAGACTTCCAGGTTCGATAGGGACAGCCAGGTGAGTGTCACCCTCCCTCCCTCTCCGGGTTACTTGGGGTTTGTACTGTGTGTTTTTGGGCTTGCTTTTCTGTTTTGACATTTTGTTCTGTTTTTATTTTCAAATTTCACACATGATCGTTCTCTCGCAAGAACGAGCGGGATTTGGCTTCACTGCAGTAAAAGCAGCTTTACGACAGCTGCCTTTACTGCAGTGAAGTTGAGGTGGGTGGAACAGTTCCTATATGGAATAAGGCAAGTGTGTGAAAAAAATAATAATTCTGTTACAGGGATGGGAGTGGGGCAGGAGTGGTATGGGTGGGGTGGGTAGCAGTACAGAAACAGTTTCAAGGGACACGTCTGATAATCTCCTCACTTACCTCCTGGGCTTCACCAAGGCTGTAAAGTTCTTCTAGCATAAAATACAAGTCTTTGTCTCACTCAGCACCCAGGAAGAGGGGAAGGAAAGAGGAAAGAATCTGGTGTGAAATCTTCACCCCTCCCTTGCCTCCTCTCGGTGTGACAAAGCACATGGGGTCTTTTCACAGGTAGGATGGAAGAAGAGAGAATCCTGGGCATGAAGGTAAGAAACCAAAGCATTTACATGAAGAAAGATGGCCTGAGTCTCCAAGATCTTTTCCAGAAGAGCGAGGGTGGTGGTGGTGAGTCTCAGCCAAGGGGTATTTGAATTTACACTGGAGATTAAAAGCAGAGTTGCCAAGTGAAATACGGGAGAGACTCTTGTCTTTATAATGGTTGGATAGAAGGATCAGTCCATTCAACCTTCCTTTGATTTTGGAAGGCAACTGAAGCAACAGAAGGAAGGTCAAGTGTTTTCCTGGGGAAATCTGGGGAAGTGATCTAGTGGTACTTGGGATGGGGGAGGGGTGAGACAGGGGGAAAGGTTGAGGAAATGAGATGAAGGGTGAGAAGAGGAGCCAGTGATTACAAGGGCCAGAGAGATAGGTTATCAGCTCTTGGACGAAACTGGGATCCATAGTTTGAAGCTGATTAAGTATTATTACTTGTTCTGAAGCTGGTAACCATTATTTCCCATTTCCAGTAAAATGGGAAACCATAGTAAACTAGAGTAAAGCAGACTTCCTGGCTTGATCATAGTTCACATGGAGGGAGGAGCAAAAGGCTGTGTGCAGAGGAAATTCCTCATGCACATCTCAGCTCACTAAGCTAAGATACCATAATCCAATATGATTCAGTGTCAGGATGCTGCCATTTTTTTAACACACACACACAAATATATTCTTGTACTTTTCAATATTATTTCTACCACCAAATGTATATCTAGTTTAGCACAGTCCTGAGGTTTATATATTTAGTTTTACATCGCTGCAGCATTACCTAGTTTTTCCTTGATGCTAACAGAAATAACTAGATCTAGTAAAGCTTCCCAAGGTCATTGGCCTGTGTCTTTCCTTCTTCACAACAAAGTATCATTTTTCTTAGTTTCTTGTCAGTGCACCATGATATCCTTCACATTTGTCTGTGCCTTTGCTTTTATTAGCAGAAAATACTGCCCTAGCTTTAGTGTCATGTGTACTATAAAGACAGGATTTTCAGGAGATTTGACAACTCTCATATTTTCTGAAGTATTCTCAATGTAACAGAGAAACAGTTTATTACTGTTAAGTAGTGGCTGTCTCTCCAGCTTGAATAATGAAGTCCTCTAGGTCAATATTTTATACAATGATCCATTTAAAGAAGCATTCCTCTATAGCCTAGCACTAAAACAATGGGTGTCATAACACAGATCTATCTATTATCAATCTTGAATCCCACTGTAATCAATCCAGTTCTTTAGGTTGCAAGAGTGTAATATCTTACTGGGTTAAAGCCCAGAATTTTCTTCTTCCAAAATTGTTTGTAAAATATCACAATACAATTATTTACTAAGGCCAGCTTTGCTTGCAAGAGTGCAGAAGATTTAAACTTGTTTGAAGAGGGCTTTTGCTTGGAAGTGATTTACATGTGTTCCTTGTAAACCATATTTTTATGAATTGAAGCAAGGCTGGTTTAGGGAGAATACAAAGCCCACCCAGTGCGGTGTATTTATATGGTTGTAACAAGAGACAAAGAGGAAAATGCTCAGTTGCAGAACCAGAGGCATAAAAATATCATAGATTTGTGAAGAAACCTCCACTGCCTTAGCTTTCTGTAAAGAATATAATAAAACAAGATGGGTCACTACTCTCTGTTGCTACCCAGTTCACAGAAGGTTTCCAGCACATTTCTCAATTACCAGTATTTGGGCAGACCTAATCAAAGTTAGGATGTGTATTTAGCTTCCCAGAGTTTGGAATTAACAGATAGCCATTGCAAACTGGACCAGCTACTTCTAGGAGTGGCAGTCTCATTATTCCAAACTGTTGTACAGCAGTTTTAACAAAGCAATGAGTAATTTTAGCAATTATCTTCTCACTGTAAGAAAGGCTTCAAAAACTGCACAGTTTTCAAAAATTTGCAAATTTGGGATGTATTCTGCACACAATTCACATGTGGTATTTTTGCACAGAAATCAGCATGTTTTTATTCAGGAAACAACTTTTTCTGCACAGAAAATATTGCTTTCTGCAAAAAAAAAAAAGAAAAAAGAAAAGAAAAGAAAAAAAGAAAAAAGAAATTCTGCAAATTTTGTACAGAATAGGTTCTGAAGGTTCTCATCAGGTTTCTTTGTGTCACAGTTTCTCAACACTCAAGAAACACAATTTTGACCATTTGCTGAATTTTGAATATTCTTTCTAGCTTTGCAGCAGGTTTCCCCCCCCCCCTTGGTGGTGGTCATGGACTGGTGGCCATCCTCAAGCCATTGGCTGCTGGTCCATGTCAACTTTCCAGGAACGGAAAACAACAGCAACAATTGGTTGTTGTATAGTACTGGTTTCTGGCATACTGGGGGACAAAATTGCCAACCCTTCACACCAGATGGCTTGAAATGCACCATCTTCAGGTTACAAACCCTCTTGACCAGTCTGGTTTCAGAACAGCTCATGGCTCTCTGGCTTTTTTTCTGATAGTTTTCTAGTGATAGTGATGAAGGGTTCCTCACCCTGGAATTTTTGGAGTGAAATGCCATCAGTAAACTGGTCTTCATTTGACACCTATTATGGGAACAATTGCCTTGAGTCTTGGGCAGTGCCTGGACATAAAGGAAATTGTGGTAATGTTAATTAGCAGACAAAGACTGAACAAGATGGAATTATTCTGGTCCATAATCTTTACCACTATGGAGACAGGAAATCCCTTATCTATTGATGGAGTGAAATCTTCTTAGGTAAATCAAATCTTGGTACACTCCTATATACTGCTGGATTTCCAAATGTTGGCCTTGGCCAAGGAGTTCATTTTTTCATTTACATCTTATCTACTAACCACAGCTGTTCTTTCAAAAGAAGCTACAACAACCATAAGCTTTTATAAAGTTTGTGTATTGCATGGGACTTCACTTGAAAAATATTTAAAAGCTGCAGCTGGTGTAGATCACAGCTGTGTGCCACTCTACAGGGAGCTGGCAAGAACATGGTCTGTATTTTGCACTGACTGTTTTTGTGTGTACATTGGGCTTAAAAACATCACACACAATGTTAGAGGTGCTTTCACCTATACAGTCAACCCTCAACTTTTGCATGTGTTAGGGGCACAGGACCCTTGCAAAAGTGCAAAAACTGTGAATATCTCTACCCCCCCCCAAACATGCATGCTACAGGCTACAATTCTCAGATCCTGCTGCAAAAATCTCCATCAGTGTATCATCCTTCTCAAGGAGAAGGAAGAGAATGGTGATTACACTGAAGGAGATTTTTACAGCAGCCATGGCAAAGCTGGGCAGGTTGTGGTGGTGGCTCCTCCCCCTCTTCCTCTCCTTTCTCATATCCTGGATCTAGGACCTTTTCTTGGGCCAGATTTAGCTCTGGCAGCAGCAGCAGCTTCTCCTCACCTTCGTTCTTTGAATGGGCCAGATCTGGGCCACCCCAACTGCTCCCTAAAGCCACCTTTTGCGAAGCCTTGGATGTCTCAGCCAAGGAGAGTCCCATGAAGCACATAGGGGAACAGCAGCAGCAGGAGGGAGGAAAAAATAGCCAACACCCCCTGGGAGCAACTCCTATTTCTGCTTCATTACTATCACCATCATTACTATCACCACCACCACCATCATCACCCACCAGTACTACACAGGCTGCAGGAAACAGGAGAACAAGGCCATCATGTATGACATGGAATACTTGTCATGGATTGGATGGTGTGAAGTACAATGTAGGTGCTGCTTAAACTAGTTCATCAGCAGCTACCTTGCTAGTTAATCAGCAGCTACAAAGTTGCAAATAATCAAATCCTCAGAAGTTAAACCCAGAAAAGTTGAGGGCTTGCTGTAATGTGGTATATATCATTGTTAATAATGTCCCACAACACTCTAGATTAGACAAACAGGATAGGCTATATTTTATTGTATGCCTTCAAGTCATTTCCAACTTAAGGCCTCCCTAAGGTGAATTTATCATGGGGTTTTCTTGCCAATATAGTTTCCTGTGGGAGTGCCATTCATTTTATCTGTGGCTGAGAGAGTATGACTTGCCCAAGATAATTCAGCAGGTTTCTATGGCTGAGCAGGGATCTGAACTCTGGTCTCCCATAGTCTTGCTTCAATGCTCAACTGGCTACATAATGTTGGCTACAGTAGTCTCTACATTGGCCTCTCCAGGATAAATTAACACAAAGTGGACATTAGAAATTGGTATACCCCCAAACCAGTTGCAAAACATTTAATCCTTCCTGGGCATTCTAACTCAGAGCTCTGAACAGCAGTTCTTGAATATATACATATATATATATATATCCATGTTTTTCTCCACACAATAACCCTGTTGTGTTTCCTTCACAACACTAGGGAGACATTCTGGGAGAATGCTCTAGAGAAATATTAATTTTCTCCTGAAGCAGGGAGAATCTACAGGAATTATTTGTCCTTGCACGTAAGGATGAAATAGTCAAGGATTTACATTCCTAATAATGAATAGACGTAAATATCTAACAGCTTCTGGACATCATTAAAATTGCCAGTTGACAGACAATCTACAAGGTATTGGTCCCAATGGGCATAGCATTAACTTTAGACCAGTTGTTTATAAAACCAGAAATGACCTGAAACTATTGATTTATTTTAAAACCTCTAGTAAAGAAATATATTATTATTGTTGTTATTGTTATTGCTATTATGGTCTAGAGAGAAACAACAGAAAGTCATCAGCATACAAAATTGCTTTGTATTCATATTTTTAAATGTATAAACCCAGAGATTGCTACATTTTGGCTGATTGCACATACCAAAGCCTCTAAGCAAAGATCAGTTCCAGTTAGTTATATAGTGCTGTAGCAATTAGATCTGATTGGTCAGGAAGTAACAGTATCAGTGTTTTAATATTCACAATGCAAGACATAAAAACAAAATGTCTGCCAACAATCTGCATCCAATGATAGTTTTTGCTACAGAAGAAAGCAAGCCAAAAAAGAATTGACAATAAAACAACTGCTTAAGAAAATTCAACTGCTAAAAGTACAGTGAAAGATAACTTAAGAGTTTTCACACCCCCAGTCACTTTCTTAAGAAGTGAGTACACATTTACTGCCTCTTCTTGTACTTGTTCTTCAGTCTCATCAGGAGCTACTAAGGAAGGAAGGTTTGGATTTTTCTGATTCTGGCTTCTCTTTTTACCTGTGTCTCCTTTCATCACCATTCTAGCAAACAAGCAACAGCCAGCTGAACTTATACAAAATATTTTCCTGATGTCCAGTCAAAAACACAAGAATTCAAATGATAACCAGAATCAAATAAAGCAGGACAAAACAGAGTGGATGAAAGCTGAGTCCAATTAGAATGCCATCTTGGCTGGAAGTGCTATCTTGCATTGCTTTCATGTAGTCCTTTTATGTGTTACTCCTTTTCTGGGTCTTTCTCTTAATCACTTGTTCAGTTTTAGGACGGATTTCTTCTTACACAATTCCATCTCCATTTATGATTCATTTCATGTTGTTTTTAGTTTTACTTTGCTTTAACCTCGTTTCTAAAACTTTGATTCCGTTAGTCGTGAAGATATGCAAGACAAAGATTATCAATCAGACTGGAATCCTGTTAGTGTCTAACACATGTTTAAGTTTCTCTGCAGAAGAGGTGAGGCATTTTTGTCCAATATGGAACCTTTGCATTCAGTTCAACTTTGCAAAATCAGAGTTGCACATGCAATTCCATTGGGTATGCAGATGCAGATGTGCATGTAGCTATGCATTCAGTCATACATTAATTTGCATATTTGGGTGTGTGTTGCTCAGGTGTGCTTATTGGATCAATGCAAGGGCTGCATAGCACTATCAATGCATTACTCCACATTTGCACTTTGCAACCCTGATGTATGATCTTGACTTACAATAAAATGTGTCAAATCTTTACTGGGCAAAGACTGCATATAAAAAAACATTAGAAAGGTTGCAAAGCCTTGTCTCTTCATTGTATCTTTTTCTTGGAGAAATAAGAAAAAGAGCACCCACCCATTAAGCCACCTAGAGGACGTTTCCATTCTCCCAGAAGGCTGAACAATTGTGCATTTGTAGGTGTAATGCAGATGGAGTTTGTCAAGGGAATGTCTTCTTGTTTTACACCTCTTTGTGTTTTTTATACTAAAGGTCAGTGTCAGAAATTTTAGTGTCAGAAATTTCACATTTTTCAGGTCCTTACCTTCATAAGAATCTTTATGAGATATTCTGATTGTCCAATCCCAAGTATAAACCACCCTCTTGTATTTCTTTGTGTTCATGGCAGTGAAGCTGTACCTCACACTGTACATGTGTTATAGAAAAATAAGAGAAGAGGAAACAGAGACAAGAGAAGTTAATACTGTTGTGTTGTTTCACAGTTCTCTGAATAAGCAACAGGCAGGACCATAATCTTGCAAGTGGCATATGGTGATAAGTGTGGCTTACACATGAAGATGCCTGGTTTGGGATGGAATATGGGCACCTATTATGTATTGCTTTGTGCATCTTCCAAAACCACCCCATTGCAACAGTTTTCAAATCCTGGGAGGTACCACTGCTGTAGCTGCTTACTGGTGAGGGGGGGACTGCAGGGAGGGGGGAGATAATTCAGACAATGAAGTTGCAGCAGGGGAAGGATGAAGAGGTGAAGTTTATTCATGAATGCACCCTCCTTATCCTTTCCCAGCCAAGACCAAGCCATCCACATCTCCATTATTGCCTCCTTCTCCATCACATCCCCTCTGGTAAATAAGGGCTTGAAAGCTGCCAGGCTGGTGAGAAGACATGCAGCTATGCAGATGGAGCAATCAGCTCTGCCTGATTGATGTAGGATCTCAGCACATGTGTCCTACTTTACTGAAGGCACTCTTCTATTTGAATGTGTTGTCAGAAATACAGCTGTAAATCTTCATTTGACACACTTCACATTTCCCACACCAAAGGATGTTTGAGTGTCCCCAGTAGTGTGATAACCATAATCACTCTGACAAATGTGACAAAATAAGAATGATGCAAGTCAAAGCAAATCCAAAATACCTTTGTCCCTCAAACTTATGAAGTTGACAAAATAGAAGACCCAGAGGCCGATCTAGGATCCTCCCCAAATTCATATTAAGCTCTAAAAGGCAACTGCACAACCCCATAATATTTTAGGGAAAGGTGAGTGGGTGTTGCAAAGCCCATAAACCAATAGGCATAAGGAACACAGACCTTAAATAGACTCCTCCCAAGCCATGCAAGACCTGATATTTCATCATCTCAATCCTTCTTAAGTCTTCAATCCACGGAGGTGGATAGCATCAAAATAACTCCTGACATAATGCTGGAGAATAAGCTCATAGGTAATAAGGAGCCATTTTCCATTGGGCCCAGAAATAGACCAGTAGCCAATGAAGCTGTGGTAACAATGGAATCATGTTCCTGTCACCAGTGCTATGACTGTGGTATTTTTAGGCTGACTGAAGTTTTGGAACACGTTTCAAAAGTAGCCCCCAATACATATTACATTAGTGCCTGCTGAGAAGCTCAGCTAGAACATAACTAAGAGATGGTGCCACCATAGTGAGACTTGACATTTTCTGGAGTAAGCACAGTTGTGTAGTAGCTGTACCTGAGCATCTCATGTTAACAATTTGTTTCTCATTTGCATCAGATTGTTTAGAGTGAGTGCAGACTCACCACATGTAATATTTTGTGCAACAGAGTGTGTTTGAGAGACAAAGCAGCTGACTGCAAAATGCAACATCAGTGATTGCATAGAATGTATATGTATTCTAACTGATAATTAAGGCATGAAGAAACACTTGCATATAATAACAACTGAATTAACTGTTCATCAGAAATTCAGTCCTGACTTAAACTGTAACAGTTAATTAATTAAATGGAGCTTGTTTAAAATTCAATCTAATTGGTTTTTAATAATAGTAAATTAATTAGCAAATTCATTCTAATATCTTGTCTATGAGCACTGAACTTGAAAAATTCTGAAAGATTGTCCTACAGTAATTATGAACTGACTGTAGATGTTCTATAGAATACACCTGGTCTAATTGCCCTGAAAAAAAGAATTCTAAAGTGATTGCCCAAATGTTCTGGGACTGCACAAGTATGTGGAATGATGCTCTTGTGTGTACACCAGTCAGGGGATTAAGGTTCAGCAAGTAACATTTCCATTCAAGTCAAGAACACCAGTGAGGGAATTGCAGCCTGACCCACCCTCAATAACTGGATTGATTCATAGAGTCATCTGGAGACTTTGAAGACCATCTAGTCCAATTCCTTCCAGAGCTTGGAGAAGTTATTGTTTTGAATGCTAAATTCCAGAATCCCCCAGCCAGCATAATCATGCTGGCTGGGGTACTCTGTGAGTTGTAGTACAGAAAAGTAGCTTTCTAAGCTCTGATCACCTCGACCCACCTTTCTTGCAGGCTCTGCAATGCTGGAACCATGACATCTTTGACAGAGAGTCACCCAAGTTTCTGCTTGTCCACCTCTCATGAAACAGAACTCCCTGTAGCTAGAAATTCCTGTTGATTCCACCCCTTAATCCCAGCATTGTCAAATTAATCTGCCTCCCCTGTCTATGTGTCTGCACGTACATGTGTGTGTATGTGCTGTCATATATCTTGTCTATGAATTTGGTTTATGTCTCATTCTTTGACACATGGGAGCCATAGATGGGGGAAGCAATGCAGGTCTGAAAAGGAAGATCAGAATATAATAAATTACACTTGGGGAGAAGATTTGAAGGGGGGGTTCTGAAGAGATGTCCCCACCTAAACTAGTGAAAGTCATCCATTAGCAGAAAGAAGCTTCCATGTAAATGTGCTCTAATACAGAGGTGAGGAACATGCTGCCCGCAGGGTACACATATTCCCCCATGCCCGCTGGGGAGGTTTATTATTTTTTCAAGCCTTTAAGTTTTGCTCAGAGAAATGGGCAAAAACAAAAAAATAAATGGTCAACCAAATACATACGGGAAGTTCCACATTAGAATATGAGGGCATGGTCACCTCCCTGCTTTTGCACTCTAGCAGTTGGTATTCAGAAGCATACTAAGCCTAGAAATTAGTCATCCTGACTTGTAGCCATTGAAAGCATTTGTTCCTCATTAGTTTGTTTAATCCCATTTTTACAGTCTTTTAAATCACATCTTTTGGTAGCTAATTATGTTGTTTAATTATGAGGTGTGTGAAGACACACCTCCTTCTGCTTGTCCTGAATCTCCATTGTTTGATGATTCTATTGTCCTGAAGGATTGCCTGCCATTGCATGTGTCTGCCTCTGCCTTTAGACTCCTTTGGTCTACATCCAATAGGCACACTGATGAAGCAGAAGTCTCTACAACCTAATTTATTCTGTTTATGAAAGGCTGTTTTTCAATATCTACTTAGTCTCCAAAGTTGCTCTTTCTCTTCTAGAGGTATGAGGACAGTTGAAATGTCCCCATGTGCACTCTTGCAGCCAAGAAGTATGCAGGGAAAATGAGACACAATCAAGAATACACACATTCTACATGCTTTTATTGAACAACTAGGGCATGAGACATTGCACAAGAAAGTAAAAGATACCTCTTTGCACAATGTGTCTCATGAGCATAACTGAGGTTTATACTAATGTATGTCACTTACAGGATCTTGGTTAAGGGGTTCCTTTATCACCTGAGGTGCAGTGGGTGGCTTCTGGAGAGAGGGCATTTGCAGATGTGATATCCTGCCAGATCAATTCTGTATTAAACCTCTCCTATCCTGGTTTTCAGATGCTCCCCCCAGGAAAAGAATGTTTCCCCAGATCTTTAAGGCTTGCAGATTTTTTTTTTACTTCTTTCTATGGTGCTGCTTTTCCAGACTTGCTGTTTTTCAAACTATTTTAATATATTGCAAATTTATCCTAATACCTGCTTGCAGTCACTGGCTCATGGTAGAGTTAGAGGGGGTGGAGTTGCCCTCTTGCTGGTGCTGAGGGTTGTCTCTGTCTACTCTAATGTCCCAGTTCTGCCTGTGGCAACTTCTATGGACAGGAATCTGGCATTCCATGGGCGAGACAGGGTAGAGTTAGCTTTGGATCAACTGCATCCAGAGTTAATCCATTTACCCAACAGGAAGCTGGGAGAGGTTATTTAGCTATGCCAGCATGGAACTGGAAATCTATACCCTCACCTTATTTTGGGGGAGAGGTTTAATACAGAATTGATCTGGCAGCCTGAAAAGCACATCAGAACTCTCACACGCACTTCATTCTTTGTCCAAGACAATCCAGCAGGATTTGGGATTAGGAAGCCGATCCATTTTTCTCTCCTCATTCCTGCTTAGGCATGTACTGTTAGTTATCTTATGCTATTATGCTTTAAATATTTTATTATAAGGCTGCCCTGTGAATGCATTTGAGGGCTAGGCTATACATCTAAATAATAAATAATTTAATACATACATGCATAATATGATTCTTCATCAAAGCTATGAGGCCTACTTCAGCTCCATGCAAGTACAGCAGCTGAAATCATGCAGGTGTCCCCCAGATCAGATAATTATTAGTGTGGATCACCTATTTGGGTGAGGACAGATAAGCAGCTGGAAGAGGAAAGGCACTTGAGTTTTAGTAAATGTGTTCTTTCTCTTGCCCAGCTAGCAGCTATGTTCTGAACTAAGTGCAGTTTTCTTCCTATATTAACTATTTCTATGAGAGTAGCCATATTAGACTGTTGCAACAAAAGCAACTGCAATTCTTTTGGAACCTTAAAGACTAGCACATTTTAGTTGGCATAAGCTTTCAGGGACTGCCACTCACTTGAGCCGCACAGAATATTGTCTCAGTTGATAAATTACTATACACATTCTTGCAAGGGCAGATACCAGTAATCCTCCACAGATAATTTCCCTCATATGCTCACCCATCCACCCACCTATGCAAGCATATATCTGCCAGCCAAGACAGTCTTCCATGGATCTGATGAAGCTGGCTGCAGAGGACAAAGGTTTATACCAAATAAAATGTGTAAGTCTTTTAGGGGTCTCAAGACACTTTGTGGTTTTTCCTGTATTAATTTGCTTCTGTGAAGGATTTGGAGTCTAATTTACAGAACTGAAACAGACCAAAAGATAGCATACAGATTTTTCAAACCTCATAGTGTACTTATCACTGATAATTCAGTGGTTGTATGACATCTTCTCTTTGGTGCTCAAAACATACACATTTGAAATCCCCTATAAGATAGCTTAAAACTGTGCCTGTAACCTCCCTCTTTAGTTTTTTTGTGGTTTTTTCCTGGGCTACAAGGCTGTGGTCTGGATTTTTTTGTTACAGAACATGGCCTCACAGCCTGGGGAAAAAAAAAATACACAAAAAACCTATGGATGCTGGCTGTGAAAGCCTTTGACTTCACAACCTCCTTCTTTGCTTGCATTTTTTAAAAATGGTAGTTCTAAATGTTCTGTAGAAAATGATAAGTGGTTAGAAGTGAGCCTCTTTCGGGAAATCAATTAGCTAAGCTGAAGCAATTCAGCAATATGAAGAATCATCTGAATTTAATGAACTGTAGTTAAATGTGCATTATTGATTAACCAAAAATCTTTCTTCTTCAGTAACATTCTTCTCATTAGATGTGTATCTTGTTTGTGATTGGCTTCCCCCAGTGCAGCCAGCCAAGATAATTAATACAAACAAAATAAGAATTATATGGTCAGTTTGGGGTGGGTTCACGGGCACTTAAGAAAATTATCAATTTATTACTTTTTGTACATTCATAAAAAGTATCACTATATTCCAATATATTTATAAGCTAATTGTGATCTCCCAAAACCAATTTTCTCAGTACACAGTTGGAAAAGTAGCAGCTGGTTATGACTGTGTGGGTTAAATAACTCAGACTTCCACTTCAATGAACAACACTCAGATCAGCAGTAAAGGTTGAGTAGCAAATGATTTACATTTTTTAAGGATTACAATACAATTTTCTTTCAGAACTAACCCAAGACAATTTGCCTCCTGAAGCAGTTCAATGAGTACCACCTATTTCCCATCCTAGTCAGGTTATTTTGGCAACTGAGGTGGGAAACTCTACAAATGCCTCCTCCCAAGTGGAAAAAAAGCAATAATTGTAAGCTGAGTAACTATTTTTGCCCTATTACAACATCCAGAATTAGCTGCTTAATGCTAGTAATGGCATAGCAAGCATAGCTGAAAGCTGAGGATGCAGGGCTGTACCCATCAGCAAAGAGTGCTTAGTATACAAGCTTCTGGTTCTTTGCAATGGCTAGAAGACTGCTGTGGTGATGCTTTTCAAAAGTTAGGTCTCTGGAAGAACAAAAAAATGATTGAAACACTATTCATTTGATTTTATTTATATCCTATGTTTCTCTCAATATGAGACTCAAAGGGAGTGATAGTGTAGGATTTTTTAAAAAGGTAAAACTATAATACAAATGTTTTTTAAAAATAATAATCCTATTAAAAACTCTAATTTAAAATAGCTCAAAAGCATTCAGAACATAGCATGATGACAAAAAGTACAGCACACCAGTAAACACCCAAAAGCCTATATCAATAAAAGCTCTTGGCAGAATGAGAGCAGGGGGGATGCCAATCTAGCCTCCCATAGGAGGGAGATCTTCAGCCAGAGAGCAACCACCAAGAAGGCCCTCTCAGGTGTCCTCATCAAACATAATTGTGATAGGATGCGACCAAGGATCTCAAAATTTAAGCAGGCTTATATGGGGAGATAACGGTATGTATGCCATAACCCACACTTTGAATTGTGCCCCAAAACAGACTGGAAGCCAGTGAAGTTTTGTCAACATGGTAGTTGTATGTTCCTTGTAACAAACTAGTTGGGTTGTTGCATTTTGGGCCCACTGAAGAGTCATAACAGCTCCCAAATGTATTTCTATGCATCACAGTAGTCCAAATGGGCGGTAGTCAAGGCTTGTGTCACCAAACTAGATCTGACATCTAAAGGAGCACATGCAGCTGGCACACTAGTTTTAACTGTGCAGATGTACTCTGGCCACTATACCCCAGCTGTGGGCCTGAAATCTCAAGGCAAGTAAAACCTCATCCAGCAACTAATGTCAAGAAGCCATTGCATATATCAAAATAGCCAAAATGTCAGATTTGGCAGCTCCTCTTAAACAGAAGACAAGGTGGAGTAGGCAAAGACAGAGGAAGGCAAAGCAGTCTGAGGAAGTATGAGAAAGTACAAACTCTTTTAGGTTCTCAGGACCAAGGTCTGGCCCCATATATTTTGCTTCCTGAAGCAAAGGACAAGGTGGCAGCTCACCTCATCCCACACAGAGAATGTAACTGAGTAGACAGCTGAATCTTACTTTGACACTGGTAAGAGGACACCATACTCCCCCCCCCCAGCTCTATCCTCCAGCATATATCCACCATGTGTCTGCCTCCTGAACAGCAGCATCCTACTGCCTAAATGTAAGATCAGGCCTGTTTCTTCAGCTAGGCAAGCCCATAAAAGATGTGTTCTGTGTAGAGATGGAGAAATTTGTCACTAAACATTCTCCCATATTCTTTATTTACAAAAAATCTTAAATTCTTTTTGTCCATTTATGGCAAAATTTGAAAAGCTGGTAAGTTCTCACTAAAAGAATGAAGTGAACAATGTGTTCACCCATCCCTAGGTCTGAGATTGGGAGTAATGCAAGTCATAATCAAAGCAAAACCAGTGTTCTAACCAAAAGATTTCTAGTGAGATTGAGCAGATTTTGTAAAAACAGAAGTACAAGAATTAACAACAACAACAAAAATTAAAAAAGGATATTGATATATACAAGTTCTTAGACAGAGGACCTGGTTAGCAAGATAATACATTTGCAGTTTCTGAATAAGACAAAATGACAGACCAGTTCAGGCTAAAGTGAGGATGAGGAGGAAAAAATGCAAGAGGGCAGAAAGAGGGGAAACTGAGGACTTTTTCGGATGGCGATTTGTAACGCAAACAGGCTCGTCATTGACTGTGATTAGGAAATGGCCAAAAATGGCGCTGCAGCCTCCCAGCTCTTCTGGAACAGTATCGGCAGGGGGACAGTGTCATCCAAAACGGCCCCCCTGCCACGCAGCAGCCTTGCAACATGGACGATCCTGCTTGTGTTACAAATCACTGTCCAAAAAAGTCCTGAAAATCAAATGTAAGGCAGAACACAAATATTTGCTCAATCTGTGCATCCTCATACAGAAGTCCCACTCTACACAATGGTAAATGCCATTGTGGTTTGAGTCTATTTGTTGCTTGGAGTAGACAAGTAAAGGAATCCAGAAAATATGTACTAGGTGAGTCATATAAGAGTATATACAGATATCTTCCATCTATCATATAATCTAGCCCTGAAAAGTAGGTCAAAGAGTCTAATCATAAATTGCAGGACTTCAAAAAACTTGATTATAGCTCATCAAGCTGTTCTTGACTTGGTATGCATTAGACTGGCCTTTGAGTTTGTTATGAAGCCAGTTGTGGGGGAGACACCCTCATATTCCTCTGCATGCTAAGGAAGGATGACATAATTGTAGTAATCTGACTGTTACAATTGAGAGTAGGGTTCCCAGGTGTTCCATTTTGTATGGGATATCCCATATTTGGGGTCTTAAACTCAGATCACATATCAGGCTGGTAGAGGATGCCCCTGAGAGCCAGCATGGTGTAGCTTTGATTGCTGGATTGAACTCTTTGATACTGGCTTCAAATCCCTGATTGGTCATGATAACCCCCACTAGGTGACATTGGGCAAAATCACACACTCTCATCTTCAGAGAAAGACAAGGGCAAACCCCCTCTGGAAAACAAAACTTGCCAAGAAAACCCTGTGATAGGTTCACCTTAGGGTCACCATAAGTCAGAAACTCTTCAAGGTACACAACAACCAAAGGGTACCCCAAATCCCATATTTGAACATGGACGCTACCTCTGCTCCACCAGACCAATCCTTGAGTATGGGACATGTATGCAGCAATCAGGCCTCACATATCAAATGCTGGGAATTCATCTGCTAGGATTGCAGCTGGCATGGTGCTGTTCTTCCTTTCTGTCCCGCCAGACTGATACCAAGCAGCTGAGTAAGGTTCTCATCTTGGAATACCTGCCCTGCTATCATAAGGTTTTCATGGGTTTTGGTATTTCTGCGAGACCTGAAATCTCATGAGAGCCCTGGGATTATGCCAAAGGCCCTCCTCTCATGAGACTTGAGGATGGCTTCTATAGGCCTGCCTCATGTGTTCCGTATTGCTCTGCAGAAAACATGGGAATATCGATTGGGAGCAACACTTTAGCCTTAGAATTTTCTCTCCAGTTCTTTTCAGTTGCTGTCTGTTCCAGCAATATACGGCCTGCTTTGTTAGTTTGCAAATGAAGTGAAAATGAATTTTATTCATATCCAAAGACTCACATAGCAGTATTTACAAAACAAGTTCTTATGGATGAGAAGTTATTTAGCTTAATTTCCTCTGAGCCCACTTCTAAATCCCAGTCCTTTGATATTTTATGGGGTGGTAAGTTTGTATTACACTTTAATCAGTTGATACCTGTAATATGTGTTAGATCCTGACCTGATATGTTAGCACATATCGCCAATGGACCTTCCTGTTAGCCTGTCAATTAATATTGCTAGCAAGAAAATTCCAGACCCTTCATGTTTTGTTTTGTTTTCTTTAAACAAAGCAGCAAATACAGAAACAAAAACAACCTTGGGACCTCTTTAAGGAGCAGTTGCTTTTCTATCACCTGAAATTTCCAAACTGATGTCATATGTGCCTGAGCCTCCTTTTGGAAAGATAGGCGATGGCTTGATGACAAAGGGTAGGTCAGCCCTGAATTAACTGCTCCCTTTCACTCTAGTGAGGACATACAGTGGGCCCTTGGTATCTGCTGGGGTTTGGTTCCAGGACCCCTGTGGATGCCAAAATACATGGATGCTCAAGTCCCATTATATACAAAGACATAGTAAAATGGTGTCCTTTAATATGAAATGGCAAAATCAAGGTTTGCTTCTTGGAATTTAGTTTTTTAAAAATATTTTCAAGCCTTGGATGGCAGAATCTGTGCATGCCAAATCTGTGGATACAGAGGGATGACTGTATATAATAGGCCAAGTATACTCAGATTTTAAATCACCCTTTCCTAACCCTAGGACTGCAAATGTTTTCAGATTCCACTTCCCATTATTGCACATCAGCATTGCCAATGCTCATGGATGATGGTAGTTGTAGTCTAACACCATCTAGGGATTCATGGTTGCATTACAAATGGTCACAATGCTCCTATTAGAAAGGGGTATTATTGTCCTTGGCTTCCAAAGGAGTGTATAATATTCAACAGTTTGCTTTTCATTTTTTTTCCAAAGAAATCTTTGTTGTCGCTCGATAATACATTATGTCCAATCAATTACTATTCTGAGATTAATTTTTATTTTTCTGTTTTTCTAAGTAATCGTAACTTGGAGTATTACTAGGCTAGAATATCAAGCCTAAATTTCAACCTCATCACCCATAGCTAATTCCATTTATAATAAGTGCTTAAGTTGACTAAATCCTTATTTGCATGAGCAGCTTGCTGATGTAAATGAAATCTTTAATTAATACACAATTAGTTTTCATTACCAAATGCCTTCAAATGGGCTGAAAATACACTACAGTATACTTCAAGTAGGAGGCAGAAAATTTACTTTTAAATCTACAAGAAGGAAAACTACTAGGCAAGGAGCAAAGCAACTATTTAGGGTGAATTAGCCACAAATGATGCTGAAAACCAGAAGGATATAGAATTACCAAAGCTGCACTGGTTCTGCTCAGAGGAAATGAATACTTATTTTGCAAAAGCAGTGACATTGAGGCTCATGCACTTAGCTATCTTGTACATGATGTACAAATAGTGGCAAAAGCTCCGGATTCACATAGAACAAAACAAGATTTGCTTTAAAATGGCTCATGTCATGGAATGATGTTCAAATAATGGTCACATCAAACTCCTGTGGTTTAGTGGGTGCCAAACTGTATATTCGGTGCTGTGTCCTAGATGTTAATCACACTGAAATGTGGTGAATCATTATAGGCTCAGGACCAAATTACATATTATATGGATATCCATGCCTAACTATCCCCCCCCCTGCCCACTTTTGTTTTATTTAAACACTGCTAGAGGACATTGGCCAATTGTTTCTGTTTATTGCTTTTTCCCTTCCATGATATTGTTCTCATCAAAATTAGGGACGAGTGAAAAAATTATTTGCCCGCGCTCCCAGAAAAAGAAGAAGAAGAAGAAGAAGAAGAAGAAGAAGAAGAAGTTGTTTCCAAAATGGCAAATTTCTTCATGAGCTGAATGGAAAGAATTTGAGATTTCTATTCTTTTCTTTTTAAAAAAGGAAATGTGTGAGAAAGCAAAACTAACAACATCACACATCCAGGCAAAAGACATTGAGGACTCAGCTCTTAAAGGGCCCAGTTTGAATCCCTGTGTATTCAACCATGTTTATTGGAGAGTTGTCCTCTCCCCCCACTCCTCAGAGGTTCTTTGCCTTTAACATCTATATGACAGGCATGTATACTAGGGTCCTCTCCTACTGGGAACATCTGTATCTGTTGAAATTGGTTAGAAAGTTTTATCCAGGACCCACCATATTTTGTCCAAGAACTAAACAGCATTTGTAATTGTCTTCATAGAATCAATGGAAAGAATCTGAGGTTTCTTTTTTCTTAATGGATGTGGGAGGAAGCAAAACTGAGAGATCCACCTATTCCTAAAATCAAAATCAGCTTCTTAACTTGGCTATCCCTTGTTCAACAAGGGAACCCAAATGCATATAGCAGTTAGAGGAAAGTAAATTTAATCAGAAAACAACACGGAGAAAATGTATTTATTTACTTTATATTCTGCCTTTTCCCCAACACCCCCACTCCCTCAGTGCTCCCCCTGAAGCTACATTTCAGTAAAAGGAAAAAGTGGGAAGGTCAGGCAATCTAATTATATATCTCCAGTGTAACATGTAGTTTGGCCCATGAGTGCAGTGACTGTCATGTACTACATAAAAACACTACAGAACAGGCACTGTATCATGCTATGGAGATTAAAATGCCAGGGCTGAGATTCTGCCAACACAGAGAGATCTATTGCACTAGGAAAACATACAGTCCTGAAATGTAGTATGCAAGGAGCTGGGAACTAGTATATTTCCTTCTTAAGAGAATTTAGGCTACTGGGTTTTACCTGGAGCTATTAAAACTGTTAGAAGACCCCTGGCATATTGGAGAAAAAATTAATCATGACTGGCATTCTAGCCCTTTGGATACCTCTCGAAACCTATAAGTGGGATAGGAAAGCAACCTTTTGCCTGCTGTCATCATCTTATTGGAAAGCTCCTTCCTTGAAATGTGAAATAAAGATTGAGCATGATCTAGAAAAAATGCCAAAGGTATAAAAACTGATCCATGCACCTATACTGCGGAGGGGAGCTATAGTGCACACATACACACAAATAGTCAGGATAGCATTCTCATTTACCTGACCACCATACTGACTCCTGTATAACCTATTATCAGTGGTAATAATAACCACCAAAGATATTTGTCGATTGTATTTGGAAGAAAAGATTGTCATCAGTATATCTGATATATACTGCATTGTCATCAGTATATCTATGTTAACATATGACATTTGTTTCCCTGCTATAATAAAAATTGTCAGGATTGGTGTGAGAAATCATAACATTCACTATTATTATTTCTTAAACCTAGTTTATATAGTCTTCAATATGCAGTTTGATGAAATTTGTTGTCAGAGCATTTCTATTCTTTTCAGGGGAATTTCAAATTAAATTCACGCATATGGAAATATAATGGTTGTTCTATCAGGGTTCACCTTGTTTATTAATGTAATGTGTTTTCCTCTGCTGACAGGATAGGTTGTAAAGAAACAAAGAAAATTAGACTTTAATTTTGGCCTAAACAAGCTTTTTCATCTTTCTGTATTTGTTCATGCAATAAGTGTATTTACTGCAATATCATGAACCAAACAACTTGCATGAAGATAATCAATTTATATAGCAGTAAAAATAAACTATTATCCATAAAAATGTAAAGTAGATCAAGTTTCAGGTAGTGCTTCTTTAGTTAACAGACGACTAAGAGTTAACAGCTGTAAGTTACATCTAAGTCAGTATTAGAGTCACACTTCTTAGATTTTTCTTTTTCCTGGATCAATATCTGCAAATAATAAATGAGATCCCAAAGGGTTAAGTTAAGCCCCAACCAGGACTGAGTAACTCTGCAATTGGTCACTGACTCAATAATGCAGGTGAGTGCTGCACTGTAGAACATCTTTGGCACGCTATAATAGAAAATTAATAGTGTTCAAATCAGCAGTGGGGTTACCCTGAGGATTACGTAACAGCTTATCTACAATCATCTAACTCTAAGAAATGGAGGGAAAATATATTTTGAAAGAAAAGAAAAAGAAATAGCCCCAGCCTCAAATATAATTTGAGCCATATACAATGTCTATGTTTTTAACAACATAAACAGTAACAGTAATGTTTACAGTATCCAATGCATTGCTGAAATAACTACCCAGCAAACTGCATTGCAGTGATGTTCATGGGGTACTGCATATCACTGTAGAGCAAGCAGTAATGATTACAAAAAAGAAAATTTATATACAATTGTGACAAGCTACAAACCATGCTAATTATTGTAAAGAGAAACTACATTGTTGTGAGCCACTACAGAGGCACACACACACACACACACACACTTAATACAGAAAAGAATAAACCCTCACTGATTAGGAAGAAAACACTAACTTTTCACTACATCCATGAGTGCTGTTTATACATCTGTACATCTGTGATTATTCTTAGGAATCTACTATTATGATAATCTGATGGCACCTGCTCAAGCAGAGTTGAAGTGAAAAATAAACCAAGGATCAATTACTTATTTATATTTACATTCATTTCTATATGAGTAGCAGCCAGTGGCATTCATAGTTAATGAGTGTCCTTAAAGAACAACTGCATTCCCAGAAACATGAAGAAATGTCAGAAAACTTCTAAACAGTACAACCTAAACGTCTACCTATTTGGAGGGGTGGGGGAGAGAAGAGACCACACTGCATGGGATATCCTATCAATTATTTATTTATCGTGTGTGTGTGTGTGTGTGTGTGTGTACGTACGTGTACGTGTATGTGTATGTGTATATGTATATGTATATGAACACTTTGGACAGAGAAGGGCCCAGCAAAGAAATATATATATATACATGAAAATGTCTGATATTACAGTTTGAGGCATGAGTAAGGAGATGTCTAGGAACTTGATAGAATAGTTCAGTTTTACAAAGAAGTATGGCATTTCCTTTACACTATATGGTTAGAAGGCCAATTAATTTGTTTCTTCTCCTTCAAATCAACCGTTTTTAAAAACAACAACAACACCCTAAACAAGCACTCTACCAAAGAGTACTAGGAATTCTGGCTTTTTACTTACAGCAAGCAAACCTAATGGTCATTGTTAGTACCTTTATATCACCTCATGCAATGGATGTGGACACCAGAATTCTAGCAGGGTTTGACAAAAAGGAAAATATGGTCACTACAATTGCAAGTTCAGACTTACCTCCCAAGCAGCCAAAGTCCCATATGTTCACCAAAGGAGGGGGGTAGGTTTACAATATTCCCCACAGGCTCCTTGTCTTCAGCAATGTCCAGGGATATCACCAAGCTTGGCATCAGCTGCACAAATAAAAGACCGGTGTGAAAAATTAAATCCTCTTGCTGTTCTAGTGCTTTCCCCTCTGGTTGCCTTTCACAGTGGCTTGTGCCATACACAAAATGGCACCTCTCTTTCAATGCAGAGAAGTCTGGGTTTATATATACTAAGCATGTGTATGTGAGTATTCCACAAAACACTAGTTCCTTATCATGCGCTTGTTAGCTTGTCCAATCTATGGCAATCACTTTGGTCCCAGGGGTTGAAAGACACAAGACGCAGGGAAAAAAAGGGAAGCAAAAGCTGAAGAAAGATCAATACTGCACTGTGAAACAAGAAGTGTAGGCTATTTACTTTTCATTGATCTGATGATGCAGGAGAAACACCTCAGACTGGCATTAAATTGAGGGAATACATCTTCTGGGGTGGGGAGGGGGAGGGGGGAGTTTTCACCTCAAGGTCAAGACAGCCAAACAGAAATTAGTACAAACAGAAACTAATCACAGGCTTACAATAAAACTATTAATCCACATTACACATCCACCCGGAAACATAATTAAATATCAGGCTGAATAAGGTTCACAATAAAACAAATGCTGCCAGCTTTTATTGACTTCAACTTGCACATGGACCAACCACGAGGGGGGAATGTGTGAAATACTAAAAGGAAAGCATCAGGAAATCAGCATCTCCCTTTAGTGCTCAGGCCCATGTTGAAATCAAATGAAGTAATTAGAGTTTTTGTCAAGAAAGAAAATGCAACTTTTTATGTATACTTCTTCAACTGTTGCTACTGAACAAATGGGCCATTTCTAAGAGGGAATATATCTTACTCCTTTAAGACATTGCAAGCCATTTTCTAACAGATAACAAAACACAGTCACAAAGGCATTTCAAGACAGAGAAGGATGGACAAAACAGCATTTAAATCTCTGCTCCAATGTAGAAAATGTACACATTTTCCAGCAATAATTATCAATACAATATATGAGACTGGGCCTTAGAATTCTTGATAATATATACATGAGATTGGAAAGCAGAATTCTGAAAGTTTTAGAATATAATCCCATGTATGCTGTCCTAGGACTAAACCACACTGGAGTGAATGATGCTTACCTCTCACTATGCAGATATAGAACTGTGTTATTACACATGTGTTTTCCTCATCGCCTCCCAAAAATACTACTCTACGGTGAACTCGCCACGGGTCAGCGTAAGAGGGGCGCTCCAAAAAAGCAATACAAAGACTCCCTGAAACAACATCTCAGGCTCGGCCAAATTGATCATCAACAGTGGTCCGCCCTGGCCTCACGTCGGGAGGCATGGAGACGCACTATCCACAATGCTGCAGCCTTATTTGAGAACTCACGACGAACAAGTCTTGAAGAGCAACGACAACGAAGAAAGAATCACAACCCAAAAACATCACCCAAGGAGACCTTCTGCTGTGCTTTTTGCAACCGGACTTGTTTATCTCGGATTGGCCTTTTTAGTCATCAGCGCACTTGCAGAAACGTGGGATGAGTCCTTCCTGAATCTTCGTTTGCGAAGAAAAGCCAGAGGTTTCCTCAAGTAACTACCTGTAGTTTTCTTCTTAGACATAGGGAATCAGATAGCAACATCCCAGAATCATACACAACTTTCCAGAACTTTTTCTTTCAAAACTGAAGGGAGGGGGAGGCAGGGATGTCTTATAATGCTTTTATCCAAACCTTTAGTTTTGAACTGCTCCATTAAGCTCCACAGATAGATTGTTCCTTGGCACTGTTTGTTTATCTCTTTGTTTTGAAAAAGATAAAGATAAAAAAAAGGGGGGACAGTAGGTAAGACCAGATTCAAAGGAAGATGAGGCTCATTGACCTTATCTGCTTTGTGTAGAAGACAGAACCTCAGCAGGTTCTGCTTTCTTCACCCTTGTGAAACAACTTGCACCTGCTAAAATTCCATCATGTATAACCATTTAAGCCATGGGGTCTTGTCCACTTTTTATACCACTGAACTCCAGAGAGAGAAAGAGAAGGCAAAATATACTTAAAACTCAAAGTACATATCATGTTGCAGTTTGACTGTGAAATGAAGACAGCTGGATACGATTTCAACAATTATGTTCTTAGACCAGCAAAAAAATAAAAAAATAAAAAATAGAGAAATTTTTTTTTTATGAGTGATAAGTTGGAGAGAGCACATTATCATCTTGTTATGTAAAAAACATAGCAAAAACTATAGACATTGAAAGTACCATGAAGCAAACAATTATCACTCAAGTTCCAAACTTGCTCATCTTTAAGAAAGAGTTGTGAATGATTTTTTTTATGCCATGTATGTTTTTACTATTTCTTGGCACTATGGACTAAATGGACTTTGAGGAGTGATTTGTGGGTATGGGGAGGAGGGGACAGACAATTAGGGCTTTTGCGGACCAAGAGTAAACTTATATAGAGGTGTTGACAAAGCCTCTGACATAGAAGCTCTTTTTTTATGAAGGTTCACCCCAACCCCACTGTATTTTTCCTTGTCCTCTGTCTAGTTGGATTTTATTTTTATTTTTTGCATTGGTTTTGGGAGGCACTGGGATGGTGAAGGAGAGCTGGAGAAATACTGACTTTCAGTGCTGGGTCGCAGCAACATGTCTGCAGTACACAATGCAATAAAGCCTTAGCTGGGAAAGAATGGGATTCTGTCTTAGCTATTCCTATAGTAACTGTGTGTTCCTGACTACAACATACAAGATAAACAGCGGCTGCCTCAAGAATCCCTTACTGTGGATGCTTGAACAGAAAAACAGAGAGAAAGGGAGAAAGAAGATAAGCCTGCCTTACTAGCTATCCCTACCATGTTAACAACAACAGCAACATAGACCTATACATTTGGCTACCATAATTGAAATCACAAGAAAAGTGGATGTTAGTGAAAGAAAAAGTTATCCTTGGATGAATTTTGGAAGATGCTTTCAGGTGGGCTCTAGAAAGTTCAAAATGTTTTTGTTTATTTATGCAGGACTTACCTGACTTGGTTGTTTCATTTTACATGTGCATATTGTTAGTTTTGAATAAAAAGTTTGCAGAAACATGTTGAATTGTTTCTTTTTTTGTGAAGGGTAGGAGCATATCCCTTTTCCTTCCATGTTATTTCTACCTCTGGTACCACATGTTTGTGAAAGAAGTAATGCTCAGGAACGCTCCTACTTCGTTAGCTGAGGTATAACTGTATTCACATTCTCTCAAAGTGACTTTGGCCTGTCAGTTATTGAGAAACACTAACAGAGGACCTATTTGTGTAAGAAAGAGTAACATTCCTCTCATGGTGACTTAAACAAGCCCTGTGCTTCTCATGCCTATGGTATAGAGGTAGCACTAACTGGATGCATGTTGAAGACACAAAAATGAATTCCATATGTCCATTCAGCAAAGTATTTGGGCAACATGTGCAACTATGCAATCAACCAGCAGACTACATTCGATCACTCAAAACTGGTTGAGTGCCAATGAATTCTTTGATTAAAGTTACTGGATATTATTATTGTCAGAAAAGAATGTGGAAGCAAGAATAACATCTGGCTTCTGAAGATGCTGCTAAATTGTTGTTTACATGTCTGACTTTGTTGTGGATTTCTTCCATGTATATCATTTCCTACAATGGATTCATTTTTATACCCCAAACCTCCATATTAACTCTTGTTTCAATGCTGCTTTCACTTAGCACTATGGCTATGGTTGCCTTGAGGCAATGATTTATGTTTATTGTGGGTTCTGGAAACTTTGTTGGTCTTAGACATGAATTTTGATAGTGTTCACAATGTGTTGCTTTGAGTTTTAGTACCAATTTCTACTAAGTCACTTCCAGCTGGGAATTTTTTATTATTATTATTTGGGTTCTGGTAAAAGATATTATAGAGATTTGTACACACATTCAAATGCACACACCCACACAACATAAATATCCAGAAATATACATGCACTCATAAATATTATTGCCATGAGGTGCTAAGGTTATTTGGAACACAACACTTTCGGAGCTCCATTAGTTCCTGATCCATTTTTACTTCAAATTGCTATTTTTAAGTATTAAATTCTCAATCACAGGGGTGGGATAATGTGTGGCCCTACACATGTTGTTGGATTCCAGTCCCTATCAGCCTGAGTCATAATGGCCAACAATCAGAGATAAAGGGAGCTGTAGCTTACCGACATTAGGAGGGCCATACAGTCCCCACTTTGCTCCCACATACCTTAAAAACCACTTCCTTCTGTTTGATAATGCTTACCACCTGAGATCCTTGTTGAGGAAATCTGTTGTATGTGCCACCACTATCTTGACTTGGTTTGGTAGAACCATGAGGTGATGCTTTCTCTGTGGTGGTGTAGCATCTGGACTTTGGAACTTCTGAGAAGCATACTTTGATTTTTCACTTTCTTCTTTTCAGCTGATGGGAAAAACGATCTTCTGCCATTGGACTTTTCATAATAATGGCATCATTCCAGCACCTCATGTTTCCCAGTTTCCTGCTATCCTTCCAGTATTGAGATTTTTATCCTGCTATATGCTTAAATAAATACATCCTGAATGTTGCTTTATTTGTTATTTGCATATTTCAACATTTGTGCACCTCTTTGGGGACTTTTAAGCAGAAAACCATATAAAAGCATCATATATTACTCATAATTACTATCAGGCACAATGGATTTAACATTTACTTATTTGGAATAACCTTTATTCACAAAAAGTCATTTTCTAACAGGTGCTCCATCCCTACATGGTTGCAGATTAGGAGGCCCATAGAGTAGAATAGTGCAGACCATTATTATTATTATTATTATTATTATTATTAATCTCAAGATGTGATTCAAGGTGGCTCAATGGATTCAAACATTTCCAATGATAAGATATTACAGGGAGGGGGGAGTAGGGCATGGTAACCACCATGCCTACAGCAACAAAAATGAGTTTGCTTCTGTTGCTAAACCAAAGCACCTCACTTAAAAAACACACACACACAGAATTAAAACATACAAAAAGTTTATATTTTGTTGACGAACAATGAAAGGAAAAATCCAGGCAGCAGGCCGTGGCTTAGAGTTGTGCATAGTCAGCAGGGAGGAAGCCTATGGAATAGCCTTCTTTATTTTGTTTTCATTGCCTAGACTGGTAAATCTCAGGGATTCGTTCATTTCCTTCCTTCTCATTTCATTCTTTGTAGCCATTTGATATCATTTCAGCAGGAATTCCCATAATATGGTGTATTGCCCTTTCTTTTTCTAAATGGTCTTTCCTACCCAACCAGACATCACGCTTCCACACATAGGAAATCTGTCTAATCTTCATTAGAGAGTGTTTAGGTGAAAGAATAGGAAGAGGTTCATGTTTTAAGGTGAAGCATTATTGATTCTTTGGGTCATTTAGGCTCAAACTGGGCATGGCACACAGAAGCCTTATTATTACCTCTTTTTGAGCAGTTGGCAGGATGGCAAACACAAACAATTGGACTTGCAGCTCAGTCTTCTGAGAAGTGTTAGGGACATATAACAGGGACTAAAGTTGATGCCCATATTGTGCAATTTAAACTTTGTAACCAACAACTGGAGTTAGAGCAGAAGCTGAGTCTTCAGTAGCAGCAACAGCCTGGTTTGGAGTGCAGCAGACATGATCTTCTATTTTGTTGACCTGGCAGGAGCAAAAGGGCAAGCTGCTGCTGGTATTTATACAAGACCTGAACAATTCAGAGGGCTCAAACTGTTTGTAAATCAGTGAAGCTGTTGTTGCAGATCTCTTCTCCTCTGTGACAGAGAGAGTTCTGGATATCACACAGTGATGTTAGTTTCCGAATAAATAGACATGTGTTTATCCTCTTTTTTACTACTCCCATACTAGTCTGCAGCAGTGCCAGTGCCAGCTGGTGCCGTTCACATAAATTGACTGGTGGATTCATTTTGGTTTTAGTTTGAACTTTAAAGGAACTATCCAAGGGACTTAATCCTAAATAGGATTTTGAAAGTCCTGAAAGCTACCATGCACAGGTCTTTGCTAGGACTTTTGGTTTTTTTTTTTTCCCCTAATAGTTTCTTTTTCTTTTCATTTACAAACAATTATGCATTTGCTTTCCCATCAGAATCCTGAGTATGTGGAATCTACAATCTTTGGGGGAGAGGCTCCATTTTGCTTCAAATGTGAAAGGCACAAGACCACTTAAGTTTGGTAATGTAAAGAAGGATGCTTCATAATAGCATGACCATTGCATGAAAATTAGTGTGTGTACCTGTCAGAAACCTCAAGCCTATGGACAAAATGTTCAGGCATGACATTGCTATGTACATGCACACTCCTTCAAATCAGTAGTGGGTGGGGTGCATGGGGGTAATATCTTTACCTTACCTTACCTTATCATCAGACCTCTTGATCACCAGGAACCACCTATCATCCCATCATCATCATCATTGATGATGATGATGATGATGATTCATACAGGTGCCCATGCTTCAGGGTCTGCATGTGAACAATTGTCTAAATGTGCTTATGGTCACAGTCTTCATGTCCCCTGAAAGAATGAAAAATGAGACTAGGGATTTCAGCTTCACTTATCTTTCAATATTTCATGCCCCCTCATACATCTTTGTGGTTATTTTAACAATACAATCCTTAATTTCAATCTCAGAAAATTAGTGCTGCTACAATATATCTCAAATTATTCTTCATTTTCCTGTGTCCATTGTGCAATGTGATGGATGCACAACATAACTGATGTGCATGGAGTACCAGTGTGCATCAGGCACCAATGCGCATGAGGCACTCTTGTCATTGGCATGATATGCATCTATGCAGTTTGCTAACAGGGTTTCTTTGAGCCTTTCCTACTTAGCTAAGTATATGTAAAGTTATGATAAAGAAAAAGGTGAAATAGGATCCCGGCATATGGTTAATGTCATCTCACATTTGGGCACTAAACTTCCCACATAGGGCTAGGTCACATACCACAGTGTTGATGCTGAACATCTAATTCATTGGTCAGCAATGTGCAGCCCATGGGCCACATGCAACTCCCCAGAAGCGCACAAAAATTATTTACACATATACACACAAACATTTCTAAATGCCCCAGAATTACCTCTAGGGGTATGGTGGGCATTTTAACCATGTTTTCGTGCCTCTTGGACCAAGGAAGGGACCTCTTAGCCAACATATTACCCAGCTTGTTGGGGGCAAATTAGTTAACAAATTGTAAACAGTTAAGGGAGTGCTTTGGCACTGGTAAAGAAGTATCAGTGCTATTGCTTAGAAGATATTACTATGGTAACTTAAAGACCACCAAATTTTGTTATTGCACAGGGATTTTTGGGCTACATCTCACTGATGATGAATGAAGTGGAATCTTATGGAGAAGCTCTTGCTTTCTATATTGGGCAAACAAATCAAAGCCCACATTTTGTTAATGAAATCTAGCTTGGATTCAGCCAATTCAAATTTTGAAGATGTATGTATGTCAGGGTTATTTATGCTTGCTTTATACTGTGTTGATCATTCATGAGAGTATAAGACAGAACAATTTGACAGCCATTAGTCAACTGGCTGTAGTGGTTCTTTTAAGTCACCTGATACTGAGGGCAAATTTGGAATCATGAAGATCACCACTTAGCAACATATGAAAATATGACTTCTGTTACTTGTCACTAAAGAAGATCATCCCAAAAAGTGTTCCAAGTCAAGGAAAAATTAGGAAAGTAGCAATGTGATGTTTTCTCATGAATTCTGGGTGGGGAGGAGTGAATGTTTGTGTCTGTTCTCTCTGCTTTCTCTCCTTCTTAGATAATAAAGAAAGAACAAAGTGTCTTTCCCCTACAGTGGACTTTTGAAGTATGTAAAATCAAAGGAAGTAGTGGAAATATCAGAGAGAAAACAAGGCAAAAAAACCCCACAGTTTTGTTGAAATATATACAGTTTGTCACAAGTTTATAACATGATGGAGAGTAAAGCAATTATTTTATATACATAAAAAGGCATCTGGTATTCAAGTGTCAAAACATTTACACAAGCTAGTAAAACACATTTTTCCCCAGACTAATAGCACATATTTTTGAAAGGGTTCTTTTTCAAAATGGAGGGTGATCATAAAGAAAATATGCCAGTACGGTACTTTCTTGTTAGACTCCCTCATACTTTGCTGTGGCACCAGTAAGGGTCACTTTAAAGCTACTACAACACAGACTGAGTCCTTGTTTTCACCTAGACCCAATTTACACATTATAGCTATCAGCTGCTTGCTTCAGCTAGTTTCACATGGATGACAGCACCAGACCATATGTTATTCATTTCAAATGGTTCACCCAATAATTGGGGCAATGTTTCCCTTGCTATCACAGACATCTGACATATTATATTGGTAGACAACATTGCTTGAATTGCATGAGGAGATCCCTCAACTTATCTTCTGTCTTATGCTTACAGCTAACATATGCAGTGACTGAAACTGGCCTTTACATAGAGACTCTAAAATACCTACTGGACTAGCTACATAATGCTAAGTGATCTCCTTCTAGAACAACCCAGAGTTCTAGGCAGTGATGGCTAGGTAAATTAGGGTAGAAGTGGGTTTAATGCCATTACTAGCAGACACAGGGCAATATGAGAGCCACCATGGTGTAAAGGTTTGAATCTTATACTAGGACTCTGGGAGATCAGGGGCTCATCTACACAACAACAACAAAAATCTTGCAAAAATGCAAGAAGAATACCTTTAGTTTAGATGAGCTCCTGCCGGGATTTGCCATATTCAGAAGGAGGGGGCTGAAAACTCCAAATAGATCACAATAACAGCTTTTGCTATATCTCGTGATCTTTAAAAAAATGTGTGAAAATGTGCACAACAGGTTGTCTGTACAACCAATTTGGAAAGGGGAACATAACAGGGCTGAAACCTGATTGGGCAGACCTCAGAGGGGGTGGGCTTCCAAGGGAGGGCTTGCAATGCCAGAGCTGCCATTGTTGTTGTTGTTTTTGCCCTAGCATGATAGTTCAAGCAGCAGAGCAAAAGTTTTCTTTAAGCGGAAAATAGCTCTTCTGCATCTGTTTTTTTTTAAGGGGAGGGAAGATTTTCGGGATACAACTCACTCACAGCTACTATTGTTTTCTTGCTGCTCCATGTGAACTGCAAAATCACTAATTTTCCCTTCCAGCAAGCTTGCAAATGAGTCATGGGCACAAATGGACACTGCAACAATAAGGAGGTAAGGCACTATTTTTCACAACAAATTCTTCTGTCTAGCTGCACCCCAGGATATGAATCCCTGCTCAGCCATGGAAATGCACCAGGTGATTTTGGGCAAGTCACATAGTCACAGAGGAAGACATTGACATTCCACCTCTGATCAAATATTGCCAATAAAAACCCATGATAGGGTCACCTTATAGTCATTGTTAAGTCAGAAATGACTTGAAGACACACATCAACAACAAAGATCCTATAGTACTTCAACTTAGCATAATTTAAATATCTGCCAGAAGAGTTATATTATGTAACCTCAATACTGAATACCAACATAGCACATCTTATGTAGATCAATTATCAATGTGCATGGCTGATGACCGATTATGAGATTTCAATGCATAATATGCAAAGGCAATGCATAGATGCAAATGCACATTCTGTGTACATCTAATAGCACCATAAGTGAAGTTGCACATGTGGGACCATTGCAATGTATGTGTTATGGTCACAAATGTGCAACTTCACTTACGGTGCCATTAGAGGAATACTACCATTGTGTACTGTCTAAAACAAAATAAAAATCACTCCACATTTATAGCACAATGTCACTAACAGGATGCTAACCATAGTGTGACAGAACTGAGTCAGGGAGCATCTGAAGCAACACCTGTCAAATGTAGTGCTTCTTAACAGTAACGACAGAGTCCTGTTGATGTCACATGCATATCTTAGTTCACCTAAGGAAATGGCTGGACATTTTTGTCTGGTGTTGCAACATCCACATTCACTTCAAGGTTGTGGAAGTGGTGATGTGCAACATTGCCATTAAATGCAAGGCTCACATAGCACAATCAACATATAACTTTCCATGGGGAAATTTATACTATATGCTCTTGATGTAGGCTCTCAGCCAAATATCCATCCACACCTGACTCCACTGCTGCTACAAGGAGTCTATTAGTGAGGATAACAGCCCCCTCCTTTGGAGAGCATGTGATGAGCATCTGATGGAATGCTGATGAGTGAATGGGAAGACAGCATGAAGGGACCAATCCTGTGGCAGGAAACTGGTATGGGAGACGTCTCCTAGAGTGAAAAGAGGGGTATGACAGTTGAAAGGGAGACTTGAAGATGTGAAGGGGAGAGGAATGGAATGTGTGTATGGCTGTGAGTGGAGTTGAGAAAATGAATGTGCAATGAGAATATGTGTTAAGAGGAATAGAGGCTGATTGAAAATAAAGACCAAAGCATTTCTGTTAATTTTGTTCAACCAATAAATCAATCTTTATTTTTTTTATCAAATCTGGACTCCTCATGAATTATTTCCCTTACTGATATTTGTTGGACATGCTAACCCTGTAATTAAACACACTGATACAAGTACCATCCAGATTAAGTCAAGCCCCAGTCCAAGGAAGTGATAAGGGGGAGATCTATTGAAGGGCCTCCTCTGTGTCCCACCAGTAGGGGAAATACAGTGTAGAATGATATGGGAGAGGGCCTTCTCTGTGGTGGCACTCCCGTTGTAGAATTCCTATCCCCTGGAGGTCCAGTTGGTGCCACCATTGGGATCATTTTGCACTAAGTCAAAACCTAACTTTTTATTAAAGCATTCAGGCCTAATTGGTTTTTATTCAGGATGTACACGTTTATGGTTGTATTACTCAAAATTGCTTTAACCAGTTTCAAACTATCTGGTTTTAAGTGAAAAACTATTTAATATATTATTAATCTTTTAAAACAGTTGTTACTATTTATTGTTTTTAACTGATTTTATTGTAAACTACTCCAAAATAGAGGGTGGGATGTAAATATTTTAATAATGGATAATAGACATAAAGGTGGCTACTGTGGAACTGCGGTCTCCACAGATTATGTATTTGGTGGCAGCGGTGGGATTTGAAAACCCCTGCATCACAAATGTGGTGGCAATTGGCCAGCTGAACAGTGATGTAAATTCAGCTGGTGTGCCTGCATGGTCCAGTAAGGGCAATCATAGAAAATTCCCTACCTGATTGCAGCAAGGCTCACTGTCTGTGGTGAGGCTTAAGGATAGAGAAATTTCTCAGTTTAGCTTTCTCCCACTTTTGTACTATTTACACTTCAGTTCTTTCCAGTTTTAATACAAAGAAATATCTGGATTTTAGTACCTTTTTTTCATAACTGAAGAGAAATTATTTTTCCCAATAGGAACAGCTATTCCTAGCATGAGGATGATGTTGTATCTGTGAACCATCTAGTTGTTAAATATTAAAAGCTTCTCAAGGAGAAAAAAGAGCTGGAGCTCCTAATTTAGCACTAAAATATTTGAATACACAAGCATTCAACTCCAGACTTTTTAGAGTTAATTACTCAAAGCCTGGATGGATAAATCAGTTACTTCTGGTTTCAGGCTATTTGCATTTCTTTAAAACCTCAGGTTCTTTTGATACTAAATGTGAAGAAATTTGAAGATTTCATTCTTATGAAAAACAAATTGAAATCAATTGTCATCTATCCCTTGTGAGACTAAGCATTCAAAGCTTCACAAAGAGATTGGAGTTTGCCTCTGCAAAAGTAATCAGCATCCAAGAATGTCTGCTAATGAATTCTACTAATGACTCTGTGTCTGTATATGTCTATCATGTTAAAGAGCATTACTATGACATCTTTGTAAATGAAAATGAAGGATTAGCAAATTGTAAGCAGACAGTGAAAATACAAGGGATACACAGTGCTTCATGCTTCCATTACTAGGAGATATCTTCCCAAGGGTGCTTCCATATAGTCCCTCTTGACTATCTATAGGCACACATATATAATAGAGAAATTTATAATAAACACTATGACTCCTTAGACATACTCTATCACTACTATATTTTCTCAATGAACAAGACACTTTTTAGATGTGGTAGGAGATACTTCTCCATGTAACCTCTGTAGCTGGAGGAGACAATCATGTGAAATATAGAATGAATGAATAGAATGGAATGAAGAAATGTTAGTGGCACATGTTATTGCTTTTTTTTTTTTTTACTTCTGTTGTGCTGTTGCAATCTTATCCACAGTGAAAGGACTGTGAGAATTGCGTCATACTTTATTGCAGATGCAGAAAATCAGAAGCCTGGATATTTCTTGTCTGAATTGATCCCAAGCCAATAAACTTGGGGGACGATTTTACTCTTTCTATTCTCTAGGACTTACTCTATGATTTACTTACCTACTTGCCATACTTACTAACTTGCACTAAAGGTTCTCATAAGGGCAGCTGCCTCTCATTCATTCACAAACACACTACATACATACATATATGATACGATTTTGGCCATTTGTCACTACACTGCATGCTTTCTAATCATTCTTTGGCCTTCCATTTTGTCATATCATCTTTAATATTGTTTTAAAAAAATTAATTAGAGCTCACCCTCAGCAATGAGCCATAGCATAGAATTAAGCTGTAGAATCCCCAGGATGACTACCAGTTTGGATGGCTTTAAAAGATAATTAGACAAATTCATGGAGGATTAAAGCCATCAGTGGCTACTAGACATAATAATAGTATATTATCTCCAGTATTGAAGACAGTGTTCCTCTTAATTCCATTTGCAGGGGAACATATGCATTCTGCTTATGGGATTCCCTTAGACATGTGATGGTCCACTGTATGAATGGAATGCTGGACTTTTAGTCTGATCTACCATAGTTCTATGCTTGTTCTTAGCCCTGATGTATTGGGGTTTAAAAAAGGACTGGAGTCTAAATGTTAACGGGGTGGGGAGGAGTGGTTGGGACTACACCTGAATTAACATTGCTTGCACGATGCTCAGCTACAGCTAGTTAGAATGACAGAAGGGCAAAGAACAGCCTGGATAGGAAGGAGGGAGAGAAAATCTTTGCTGTATGTAACTGGGTAAATCTGCTTTTCTGTGTGTCAGTTTCAATATACCCCTAGGAGTTCCAGAAATGGTAGAAATACAGCTTTCACAAAAATGATGAATGTGGAGCCTCCTTCCTTATACAGCTGTCATACAGAAACAACTGGGAATCCTTATGATTCTCATTTCTATAGTCACCATGCCCCGAAAGCTGGAATCAGTTATATGGTCATCACTGAATGGCAAATTTGATGCCAGGTAGAAAATCAGCTTATTACTGAAAACAAAATAGCTTGAAGAGAACCTTCTTTCATACTATTCTGTATCATTTAAGTCAAGAGGGAGAAAACTGTCACTGTCAAAGATGAGGGAGGTGGGAGGGAGGGAAGGAGAGAGAATGAGTGAGCAACTAATTATATACCAAATATTAGCCAATCATAGACATAATAGAATTATGTTGCTTACTAAGATTTTAACTCTGGAACCCAGCCATATTTTATCTACCTGGGTGATTTCCATAGGCTAAACTATGTTCTGTATCTCAGGAGAGCTAAGTTGGCACGGAAGGTGAGAGTGGGGAATCACTGTCAATTTTGTATGTGGTCTTGAGTAAGGCAGCTCCGTAAACAACAATTCCACAGCTACATAAAAGCTGTGTGTGTGTGTGTGTTACTTATGGAGAACAGGACATCATTGCTCTATCTCCTTGAAACATGGAGGCTAAGGGATGCTGGTCACTGATTCTAATAGCTGTGGATTCTTACAGTTCTAAATGGCTTCCCATGTGGTACAGCTTGCTTGTGTTTGAAGTATCAATTGATGCTTACCAATGTCACATTGGCAAGACTTTCCGTGTGATCCAACATATCAATTTGTAAGCCATTTACAAATGTCCTGCCTGCAAACCCACAAAAGAAAGCTTGGCCCCTACCTATGTCATGTATGAATCAGTGACCAGCATAGGTCTAGCCTGAATCTTAACTCAATGTATAAAATCATGGGCTAGACCAGGTTAGTGAAGACAATTCTACTAAAGCTATGTCCAGGTAACTGCTGACCATGCATATAATTGGGTTCTACAGAAGGTACCTTTTAGAAAATTACAATATATCTATTATGGTAATGTAAATACTATGAAGTATTGCTATTATGAAGTTATGGCCTTATTACTAAAATAAAGTATACAATAAACTCAAATATTTTCCAATTATTTTAAAGAGAATTTCTGAACACAAAAGCCATTTTAGAACAGGTAACCTGCTATTGAAGCCATCCAACAACGTGCCTACCAAGGTGGATCTATTCAAAACAAGTTATTACAATGGGAATCCTTTTGGATACATAGATTTAACACAGTAGCTCTGTATGGTTTGAATTATCATTTAGATTTAACACCTTTCATATAAAATTCTCCAGCCATAATAACCAGGGTATTCTGTTTGGGGGACTTTCTTGCCCTCTTTGGGAGTTGTGTAAAAAATGTGGGGTATCACTGTAAACCAGTTGTTAGATTTTGTATCTAGAATCATAGAATTGTAGAGTTGGAAGAGACCACAAGGGCCATCCAGTCCAACCCCCTGCCACACAGGAAATCATGATCAAAGCATCCCTGACAGATGGCCATCCAGCCTCTATAAAGACCTCCAAGGATGGAGATCCTACTACACTCCGAGGGAGTGTGTTCCACTGCCGAACAGCTCTTACTGTCAGAAAGTTCCTCCTAATGTTGAGGTGGAATCTCTGTTCCTGAAGCTTGCATCCATTGCTCCGTTTTCTGGTCTCTGGAGCAGCAGAAAACAACTAATTTGGGGGGTATAAGAAACACCTGTAACTAGTGCTAGTTTACTGCATTGTTGAATTTCTTAAGGCAGTAGGAGGTAAGCATGGTGCTGTAACTTTATATTAGTACAGAATACAATTATTTTTAAATGAGTGATTAAAATGTGTTTTTTTACTATTTTTCAAGAGATTTTTGTGGCACTGCATTAAAATAAGTGAAAGGAATTCTCACGGCAGGCAAAAAAACATAATAAGGTTAGCTCAATTTTCTAATAGTAAAATAAAATTCATTAACTTTATAAAACAATGCGAAATACAGTGACTTTTAGATTTCCCTGGGGTTTTTTTCCGGGCTGTGACGCCATGTTCTGGAAAAGTTTACTTCTGATGTTTTGCCTGCATCTGTGGCTGGCATCTTCAGAGAATGGTTGGGTAGGAGTGTGTGTAGAGTTTATATATTGTGAACCCCTGTTGGGGAGTATATGTGAAAGCCTTTGACTACACACTGAATGTTTCTATGGGGAGAAACTGTTCCAATACACCCGGAAACTGGAAAAACTCTGGACTAGGAGAGCACATCTACTCTGTTCATTTACTTTCTTGTTATGATGCAGACACAGAAACCATACCACACTTTCTCAAAGCAAAGAGGACATTAAAATCCCCACAGGCCAACCGGATCAACAACAGAATGGAAGAAGCACTGTTATGAGAGAGAATATACATCACACGCAAAGACCTGGCCATCACAGACAAGCAGCTATTATCACTCAACATCAGTCAAAAAATGAACACTCAAGACTGGGACAAAATTGACAACCTCACCTACAGAAAAATGGAAAAAGATATGATGATTCACACTGAAAGGCAGAAACAAAAATTTGACAAATGCCACAAACACCAACAGAAACCCCATCTGGACACATCACGGACTATTATCAACATAATAGAATGGCAACTGTCAAAAGAAGAAACATCCACCCTGTCCAAAGGAGGTGATTTTGCAGTTGAATACCACCAGAATTCCAGTTGAAGACATCATCGCCTATGTTGAATCTGCCGTCTACCATCTTCTGGAGGAAGAGGCAGAAGAGATAAGAGGAGAAACAGCTAGGATCCTGAGGAAGGCAAAACCACCACCCAGCAACATAACTGGAAATAAAGAAAAGCCATCAAGGATCTCAATGCAGACCCAGAAATCATTATGCTCCCACCAGACAAAGGCAATGCCACAGTAATCATGGAAACAGAAAAATACAAACAAAAAAATACGGGAACTCTTGGACTCTGCAACATACAGAAAACTCAAGGAAAACCCGACCAACAAAATCACCAGAAAAACAAATGCCTTGATCAAGAACTCATCAATTCAGGCAATCATACACCAGAATCTATGCAGATCAGAAGCTCTCCCACCAAGACTGTATGGACTTCCCAAGATCCACAAGGATTCCTTTCCACTCTGACCCATAGTGACTGCCATTGGATCCCCCACGTATGACCTGGCTAAGTTTCTGGCCACACAATTACAAACCCACATAGGACAAACCCCTCACTACATCAAAGACTCAGCTCACTTCATAGAAAAAATCAACAACCTCAAACTGAAATCTGGAGACAGACTGATCAACTTTGATGTTGTTTCCTTGTTCACCACTCTATGGTGAACAAGGAACTTGTTGGACACTATGGCACTCATCTAACAAATATTTCCTGAGGACATCACAGCCTTGTTCAAACATTGCCTCACCACAAGCTATTTCCAGTTGGATAACGAATTCTATGAACAGATATATGGGGTAGCCATGGGCAGCTCTCTAAACCCCGTGATAACAAACTTTTACATGGAACATTTTGAAAAGCAAATCCTGGAAACAGCATCAAAAAAGCCCACAACATGGTTCCGATATGTGGATGACACTTTCGCCATTTGGAGCCACAGAGAAGATTTGGTCTCATTCCTGAACCACCTGAACAGCATCCACCCAAATATCCAATTCATGATGGAAAAAGAAAAGGAAGGAACACTGCCATTCTTGGATGTCCTAGTCATCTGGAAACCAAACCAACGGTTAGGCCACAAGGTATACTGAAAACCCACACACAGGGACAGATACCTACACAAGAACTCCAACCATCACCCAGGACAAAAAAGAAACACAATAAAAACATTGGTAGACTGTGCAAAAAGGATCTGTAAACCTCACCACCTGGAGGACAAACTGAAGCACCTAAACTGGGCCCTACAGGCTGATGGCTACTCCAAATTAGACATCACAAGAGCAGCCAGAACCAGAAAAAAACACCTCCAGCTCCCCGACTATTTCTATTTAAAATCTTAAGTGACCAGCTTCTTGGCACTTGTCACCTCCCCATCAATAATCTACTAATAACACAATGGTAGCAGTTTTCAAATACTAACTCAGAGGCCAATATAGGTTTTAATAAAACAGTAGAATGGTGTGGCGCCACGGTTCAGCGTAAGAGAGGCGCTCCAAAAAAGTGATACAAAGACTCCCTGAAACAACATCTCAGGCTCGGCCAAATTGATCACCAACAGTGGTCCGCCCTGGCCTCACATCGGGAGGCATGGAGACGCACTATCACAATGCTGCAGCCTTATTTGAGAACTCACGACAAACAAGTCTTGAAGAGAAACGACAACGCAGAAAGAATCACAACCCAAAAACATCACCCAAGGAGACCTTCTGCTGTGCTTTTTGCAACCGGACTTGTCTATCTCGGATTGGCCTTTTTAGTCATCAGCGCGCTTGCAGAAAGCGCGGGATGAGTCCTTCCTGAATCTTCGTTTGTGAAGAAAAGCCAGAGAGAGAGAATGGTGTATTTCTTTTAAATATGCAGGCATGACTTCTTGTTCTTAAAACTTGGTAATAACAGTTTTGAGTTACAGGTTCATATCCAATGTAGCTATTTCATATACAATATTTCATCTCTACTGACTGTTACAACCTGACAACATGGACCCTCTCTCTACTAGAGTTCTGTAAATAATAAGAGTTATCCTTTCTTCCACTCTTATCCTTTTAAAACTTAGTTCCCTCCAGAACTCTGACCAATTGATTCTCCACTGAACTCTCTCGGTTCCTATCTCTTCTAAGAACTGTCCCTATCCTCTCTACAAATGGTCCCATCTCTCTCTCTTTCTCACAGCCTGGGCTATTTATCTGCTCCCAGCTGCTCTCTCATTGGCTAGCTCCAGCTATCATCGAATTGGTCAGCTGCCTTCTGGTCTTCTCAGCTCACAGCTGTCTTTTTATTCATTACAATGGCTTCTCCAGATCAGACATCACAAGAGCAGTCAGACCCAGAAAAAAACACAAGAATGAAGAAGAAAAACAGCCACCCAAAGGGAAGGTATTTTTACCATACATCAAAGGAGTCACAGACAGAATAGGGAAACTGATGAGGAAACACAACCTCCAAACAATCTACAGACCAACCAAGAAAATCCAAGAAATGCTACATTCAGCAAAGGACAAAAGAGACCCTCTCACAGCTGGAGTTTACCGCATACCATGCAGCTGTGGACAAGCTTACATAGGGACCACAAAACGCAGTGTGCAAACACGAATCAAGGAACATGAGGGACACTGCAGACTGGGACAGCCAGAAAAATCAGCAGTAGCAGAACACGTTATAAACCAAGCTGGACACAAAGTATTATTTAAAAACACTGAAATTCTGGACCAGGCCAACAACTATAATGTCAGAATGCACAGAGAAGCTACTGAAATCCACAAACACCTGGACAACTTCAACAGGAAAGAAGAAACCCTAAAAGTAAACAAAATCTGGCTTTCAGTTCTGAAAAACAATAGGATCAAAACTCAACACTTACAAATGAATTCCACCCAGGGACAGGGGAATTTCCAGCAGATAATGGGCCATCAACCAACCAATAGCCAAACAGACACTAATCCTCCTTGCATTTCTACACCCAGAAACCAACCATTCTAATACACAAATTTACATATACTCCCCAACAGGTGTTCACAGTATATAAACTCTACACACACTCCTACCCAACCATTCTCTGAAGATGCCAGCCACAGATGCAGGTGAAACATCAGAAGTAAACTGTTCCAGAACATGGCTTCAAAGCCTGAAAAATCCAAGGAAAATCTATGGATGCCGGCTGTGAAAGCCTTCGACTTCACAGTGATTTATATTTATTTGTTATTCATATTTCGCTGTATATAATACTGCATTTTGGAAGAAACTTCCAGGCAGTCAGAAAAAAATACATTAAGTTGAGCCCAAAATCATTTTGGATTATATATTTTTTATAAAAGTAGTGTTGACAATCATATTAAAGAGTCATATGTTTGTAGAGACACAAACACACTGAAGAAGGCTTGGTGAAACAACCCCAGATGGAGTCCGGAGGTAGTGGTCTATGTTTTTTGGCTTTATCCTATTTTTAAAAGCACTGGAATACTTACCTGTGTTTGCCATATTGTTTCATCATTCATTGTTACATTGTATATAAACAGTTGAGTTCCTTTTTTCATTATTGTTAGTTTCACATGTTGTATTAGACTGATATACATAAGAGTATTGCAGACTGTTACTGTAAAAGTATATTTGAATGTCAGAGTGTTGATACATGTAAATTGTAACTGAAAAATAATTGGAAAATATTTGAGTTTATTGTATACTTTATTTTAGTAACAAAGTCATAACTTCATAATAGCAACACTTTGTTGTATTTACAGTACCATAATACTGTAGATATATTGTAATTTTCTTAAAGGTATATACTCCTATTGTGCTCAGTGTATTCCAGACACCCAGCCATTTTTTGCTTTGTTCTATAGAAGGCTACTGGCAAATGTCCTGGTGAAAAACCGGGTAACCTTTGCCCTGGGACACCCCATATGCACTCCATTGGAAGGCCATCCATGACATGTTTGTTGTTCTAGCAATTATCCATGTTAGCCATATGGGCTCTGAAGCATTCTTTGCATGAAAAGTGCAAGGAGCAGAGATGTTCAATTAGAATTTCACAGTGAACATTGTTTTGTGTGTATGTTCATGAGGGTATTATAATTCTTGCAAAATGAACTGCATCTAGGTATATCATATGAACTTTCACTCCATGAACATACTCTTTCCCCACTGTGATTTCTTGATGGATATGACACTTTTAAGAAGTTTATAGCATGAGAAGGGGTGGAAAAAAGAACATTTAAGAGGTGAGAAAGAAAAGTTTTAAGAAAAAATAAATTTCTTAAGATAGAAAATGAAGTAACAATCAAAGCATTGTTTTGATCTTCCTGCAGCTGCAAGTTGGAAGGAGCCTTTTGTTAAGATTAAACTTAAATCACATTCAGTATCTCTACTGGCTGAGATGCATTAAATGGTAGTTTATCACTCCCCAATGGTCTTGCTATGTTATCTGGAGTGCATTGTTCAGGTTATATGTATATATAAATTATTGAGGGTACAAAGTATATTAATAGAGATATACAATGCAATCCCACACCATGGCTCTACCTTTCCATGGTGGTGGGATTGAGTGCTCCCATGAAACAAGAGGCTATGCTGAGGATAGCACTGCTGCTATTAAACAGGCTTTTGCTGAGGAGCCATACGAAATGTGCGAAACAGCTAGTGGGCAACAGCAGCAAGTGGTGGTTGCACTGACAGATGATCTCAAGTTACCATGTTGCAAGTTCAATTCCAGTGGGCTCCAAGGTTCACCCAACCTTCCATCCTTTTGTAGGTCAGTAAAATGAGTACCTGGCTTGTGGGGGCAATTAGGTAACACACATTGGAAGCTGCTTCTAGCAGTGTAGATGTGTAAATTGCTATTGCTTAAAACAATTTGTAAGCCGCTCTGATAGCCTTGTGGCTGAAGAGCGGGGTATAAATAAATAAATAAATAACTATAAATCTCTCAGGGGCAACAGGAATGGCACAATAACTAGCGTGTATTAGTACTGTGCAAAAGGAGGCACAGTAAACCTCTTTTGAATGTCTTTTGCCATGAAAACCCTATGATGAGGCAATCCAAAATGAAATAAGAGATAGTGCCAGAAGATGAAACTACCAGGTCAGAAGACACTTAACAAACGAATGTAAGGACCATTACATTAATTTCCCATGCAAACAAATTGATGCTCAAACTTCTACAACAAAGACCTTCGTTATATAGAGAGTGAGAAATGACCAATGTCCCAGCTGAGTTCAGGAAAGGAAGAGGCACTAGAGGTCATATTGCAAACATATGTTGGATAATTTCAGGGGGGGAAATCAACATAGTTTTTCATGATCTATACAAGCTTTTGATTGTATAGATCATGAAAAACTATGGCTCACTCTTAAAGAAATGGGTGTGTCACAACATGTGTAACCTGTACTCAGGACAAGAGGCTACCATCAGGACAGAATATGGAGAAACGGAATGGTTTCCAATTGGCAAGGGGGTCAGGCAAGTGTGCATTTTATCATGCTATCTGTTTAATTTGTATGCTGAACATATCATACATATAGCAGGCTTTGAAACAGATGAAGGAGGCATGAAAATTGGAGGAAGGAACATCAACAATTTAAGTTATACAGATGATACCATACTACTAGCATAAAATAGCAAAGGCTTGGAATGATTACTGAAGGAAGTCAAGGAAGAAAGTGCAAAGTCAGGTTTACAGTTGAACATTAAGAAAACAAAAATAATCACCACAGTTTATTTACATAACATTAAAGTTTGTATATGTAAAGTTTTCCATACCTTGGCTCAGTCATTAATTAGAATGGAGAATACAGTCAAAAAATCAGAAGAAGGCTAGGACTTGGAAGGGCAGCTATGAAAGAACTAGACAAGATCCTGAAGTGTCAAGATATATCATTGAATACTGAAGTTAGCATGGTCCATGCAATCATATTTCCAGTTCATATGTATGGTTGTGAAAGCTGGAAAGTGGAGAAAGCTGATAGGAAGATAATCAATTCATTTGAAACGTGGTGCTGGAAAAGAGTTCTGTGGATACCGTGAGCTGCTAAAAATACTAATAAATGGTTCCTAGGTCAAATCAAGCTTCAACTCTCCTTGGAAGCCAAGAGGATGAAACAGAAACTGTAGTACTTTGGACTACCATGACAAGACATGCCTCACTAGAAAAGACAATAAAGCTTGATAGGGTAGAAGCCAGTAGGAAAAGAGGAAGGGCACATTCCAGATGGATAGCTCAATCTAGAAGACCATGGTCCTGAGTCTGCAAGACCTGAGCAGGGCTGTTGAGGGAGGGTGACTGTGGAGGTCTTTCACCTGTAGTGTCATCATAAGTCAAAGTCAACTTGATGGCAGTTAACAACAACAAACAGTGCAATCCAATACTCAGTCTACGAAGTAAGCACCAGAGGGATTAGATGAATATCATGAAAGCTGGTGTGGTGTAGTGGTTATTGTGTTGGACAGGGATATGATTTGAGTTCCCATTTGGCCATGAAATTTACTGAGTGACAAATCATTGAGTCTAAGCTACCCTACAATGCTGTTATGAGGATAAAGTGTGGTTGATGAGAGAGCCTACACATTTCTACAAATAGAACTGCTGTCTAAATTAATATATGCTAAAAGTAAAGAAAAAGGAGGAACAAATGAATAATTTTTGCAAGATATATTTATACTTTTGAGGTTGTGAAATAATAGTAGACAAAGGTCTCTCTCTGTTGTAACATACAAAAAAACTGTCAATCTACTGAACTATGTTCTTTATATTACAAATACTTACATCTAAATAAATATTGTCCAAGAAAGCATTTTTTAAAATTGAGATACTGGGCATTATCCAATAAAAACTAACCAACTTGAGTCTCATTGATTGGACAGAACTACACTTGTGTTTAACTTTCCCATTAAAATGACTGAGACTATAAAGTGCTTGACCTTCGCTGAATAATATTTCTGAATTCGGATGATCTATTAACTATTTGTAGTAATAATATCACCCTAAATTTAAGTGTTTATTCTACATCATACCTGTCATGTTACTCAACCAATTCCTAGGACCTTAGTCCACATAGTCATGCACAGACAAATCAGTGAAGTGCAAGTTCTTTTATGAAAAATGTGAATGGAAATGCATATTCAAATTGTGGAATTGTCCTATTTCTAGGTCTGTATGTATCCCAACAGGGCCTGGATGTTCGCTTAGACAAGTAATAGGGTAGCAAGATGAGAAAGAAAATCGACCTGGGTTAATGTACAAAGTCAACATGAGCATTGTCATTTGGATGAGCAGGCAAAGGGAGTGGTCAATAAGCCACTGCAGATAAATAGAGAAGCATTCTACTGAGTCATAATCGAATAAAAAGTGAAAGTATAAGAGGGATTTTGGAAACATGCCAAGGTTAAGGAGTTAAGGAGGTGTAATAATGGGAAGCTAGGAATGGTGAGAGGCTAGTGAAAAGCTGCAGGTATAGAGCTTGAAAGCATTAAAACCCCCACCTTCAATTTCATTTATATTCCACTTTCCTCCTAGAAGCAGGACTCAAAGCATCTTACAAATTAAAACAGATATAATATAGTTAAACCATACAAAAGGCTAATATTAAAGTATAATTACACTGTTAAAGATGTTAAAAACAATTTGAAATATACAATTAAATATAATAAAGCTGTTTAAACAGTGCAAATTAAATACAGTACAGTACCCCAATTAAAACCCGTTCTTTCAAAACACTCTGTACTAAAAAATGTATCAAAACAAAAAATTCCATCTGTGCTTTTGCTTTTCTGATTTCCCCCCTACATGAGCTGGCTATTTGTTTGAATTCTTCTTTGGTGATTTCTCCTTTTCCATTTCTTGTACATGTCCTTTTTAAGTTTTAGCTCAGTTGAAAGTTCTTTAGACACCCATCCTGGTTTCTTCAGACACCTGCCATTTTTTTCGTCTCATTGGAACTGTTTGAAGTTGTGCCCTCAATATCTCACTTTTAAGAAACTCCCATACCTCATGGACTTCCTTTTATCTTAGTATTCCTGACCATGGGATCACACCCAATAATTCCCTAAAGTTTTCTGAAATCAGCTTTCTTAAAGTCTAGAAGGCATGTCTGACTATGCTTGGCTTCCCCTTTCCTCTGTATAACAAACTCCAGGAGAACATGGTCACTTCCCTATAAGGATCCCGCCACTCCCCTCCATTAACCAGGTCATCCCTATTGGTTAGGATCAGATCTAAAATAGCTGATCTCCTTGTTGCCTCTTCCATCTTCTGGACAATGACATTGTCTGCAAGGCAAGTGAGGAATTTGTTGGACCTTAAATTCTTGGTGGAGTTGGACTTCCAACAAATAACGGGATAGTTCAAATCCCCCATTATTACTACATCTCTCCTTTCTGAATGTGCAGTCATCTGTTCCAGGAAGGCATGATCCAAGTCCTTGGTTTGGCTTGGAGGCCTGTAATAGACCCCCACAATGAATCCCTGCTGTTTCTCTCTCCTTTAATTTTTACCCAGATGCTCTCAACCTGGCTCCCAGGATTTAAGTCATGGATCTGTTCACAGGTGTACACATCCTTAACATATAATGCTACTCCTCCACCACCCTTCTTGTTTGGTCTATTTTTCTGAAATAGGCTATACGCCTCTATTAGAGCAGGTTTTAGTGATGCCTATTATATCATATTTGTTTTGCTTTACTAAGAGTTCAAGTTCATCTTGTTTATTTCCCATGCTCTGTGCATTCGTATAGAGATATTTAAGACCATGGGCCATTTCCCCTATCTGCCTCTTAAAGGGTTTACTCCTCCCATTGTTGGGTTGTTGTGTTATTTGCCTTGTTCTCTGTATAACATTTGGGCTATTATCTCTAGTACTCGATGAACTCCCGACTTCAAGAATACTGTCTTCCCTTCCCCATACAACTCAGTTTAAAGCTGTCCTGATAAGATCTTTCAGACTCTTAGCAAAAACATTCCTGTCAAGAGATTTGAGGTGCAACCCATCTCTTGCCAGAAGTTCACTTCCCTGAAACTGCATCCCATGGTCCAGGAAGTCAAATTGTTCCCAGCGACACCATCTGCATAGCCAGTTATTCACCACCACTATTATTCTCTCCCTTCCTACACCAATCCCTTCCACTGGAAGGATAGATAAAATGATTGTGCATCCAGGTTCTTCAGCTTCCTACCCAAAGCCTCATAATCCCTTGTGATCTTCTGGAGGCTATACCTTGCATTATCATCGGTTCCCACATGGACCAAAAGGAAGGGATAATGGTCAGAAGGCTTGATGAGTCTTGTCAGCTTCTCTGCTACATCTTGATTTTTTGCCCCTGAGAGACAGCATATATCCCAAGACATTTTGTCAAGCTTGCAGATGACTGCTTCTGTTCCTTGAAGCAGGGAACCCCTACCACCACCATCCTCCTTCTCCTTCAAGATTTGGCAGAGGCCCCTTTATGTGCTGGATCTACCAAGGTTTCCTGTATGTTCCCCGAGGCCTGGCACTGCTGCTCTTCCTCTTCTTCTTTGGAAAGAGAGAGCTTCAAATTGATTCTGTAGCTTCAAGATGACTGAAGGAGCCCTTCCCCTTCTACTTTTCTGTGTCACATTCCCCCAAGTGTTCATTTCCTATGTATGGGTAATGGCCTCCTCCACAGACACCTCCCCTGTATGTTCCGCATCCAGGATGGTCTTCTCTGCTCTTTCCAAGAATACCTCTTACTCCCTAATATTCAGAAGAGTAGATGTCCTCAAGATGCTTGACCTTCTCTTCCAGCAGGGCCACCAGCTTGCACTTGCTGCAGATATAGCTCCCGATGTCCTCTGGTAAGAAGACAAGCATTCCACAGGTACTGCAGGTGACTGCACCAGCTCCCTTACTCTGCATATTTCATTCTCTTAAGTAGTCACTGAAAGAGAACTTTTGGTTTCCCTGTCCAAACTCTTCTGGTATCTCCCCTCTCCCCAATGCCTGTTGGCCTTCTTTCTAAAAAGAGCCCCTATGCCACTGTTATGTTAGAACTGTGCCCTTCACAAGGCGTGGACCACTACTTTCCCAAGATTAACCTGGAAAGGCTGTAGCAGCAGTTATAAAGAGCTAGTGGCCGCTAACTCCTCCTCTGGCAGTTTGAGTTGGTCATCAGAAGGCTCTTTTAGTCTAACTGTGAAATTAGATGCTCCACCCTCTCAGACCATGTGCTCAGGGAGAGCAAATAGCCAAAAACAAACTGTTCCTCTCTGCCTTCCTCTGTGCCTTTAAAAAGACAGTGGAAAAATGAAGGCTGACCCCTCACACACCACTCACCTTCTGCTGCTTTTCATCTTAACTGGATAAGGGTAAGAATGTGTTGTTGTTGTTGCTGCTGCTGCTGCTGCTGCTGTGTGCTTTCAAATAATTTCTGATTTATGGTGACCCTGAGGCAAACCTGTCACAGGGTTTTCTTGGCAAGATTTGTTCAGAGTGGCTTTGGCTTTGCCCTTGCCTTCCTCTGAGGTTGAGAGAATGTGATTTGCCCATGGCCACCCAGTGGGTTTCCATGGTTGAGTGGGTATTCAAACCCTGGTCTCCAGATTCCTAGTCCAACACTCAAAAGACTATACCACACTTGCTCTCTGTTACAGTGTGTAGAGTCTCTGCTCCCTGTTACAGTGTATGAAGTCAGTATCCTCACTGGCACTCTGGCTTGTTACAGGACATTTTATGAACACAAGGGGGGAATAATCATATCTCCTCCAACCTTTAGGAACATGGCAAGGGAAATTATAAAGGAAATGATTGTGCAGATAGCAGAAGGCTGCTAATTCTAAGACTGCTAACATTTTTCTATCTCTCTCAAAAAAAATTACAGAACTGTTATAACCCATGCTAAGCAAGTTAATTGCATATTCTTCATTTTCCCCTGGACAATATGCTATACATTTGATAGCTGCAGTATGTGCTATATCCCTTTCCATTCTTTGGTAGGTGCCTTTTTATGTCCCAGTAAGTCCAAAAAAAGAGATGTTGTTAGTTTTAAACAAAGAACTCATGCTATCCTGATAACTTAATATATATATTTTCCAGTACACTGGTGCTACTCTTCTGTACAGGAGCATTTTTCACGAAGTAGTATTCATCTGTATCCAATGGATGTCCCAGTGAGCTTGTTTGAAGGTGGTCACTATTTTCATTTTACAAATGGGGAGATCCAGTTGGCAGAGCCTATCTTGTACAAAGTCACATAATGAATCTAGAATAGACAAGATGTGATGACTCTGCTAACGCTCACACTCTGAGACTGTATCTATTGATCAGAAATGATTTACTGGATCAAGAATAGAAACATTCAGGTTCATTGCATAGACAGTTTTGGCGTTTCATGCCAGAACTCAGAAGATAGTAGGAAAGCTAAGTTTCGATTACATCACCCACACCTGCAGTGGTTCATGAGAGCATTCCTTTCTGTACCATCCTCCCAGCATGCTCCCAGCATGCTCTCTACTCATGTCAGGCTCTGGAATGCTAACTATGGCCTAGCAGCAATAGTACATTTGAGCTAACTATCTATACAAAGCCCATGCCAGAGTCCTGACATACCACCCCCACAAAGCCAAAGCCCCCCCCCAAGAAAGAAAGAAAGGCACAGAAACAAAACACAAGCCACAAAACAGCACAGAATAACACAATATCCCCTCAAGAACAGTTCATCCTGGTTTCTCTGGGAAGCAGGCATGGAATTTGACCAAAAGGTGTGGAGCCTGCACCCACTCAGCATGTCCAATAGGTAGGTGATTCCATTTAACAAAATACTGAAGGAGTCCTTTGCACTGCCTGGACTCAGGGACTTCAGAAATTTCAAAATCCTGATGGTCATCAACTATGATGGGGGACAGCTCCTTGGGAGCGGGGTGCAAAGTACTCGAGGGGGGGAGCAGGCTTCAGCAGGCTAGAATGAAAGACAGAGTGTACATTACAGTACAGTTAGGCAAAGACAGTTCAAAAGCAGCAGCATTGATCTTATGAACAATTGGAAATGGTCCATTGTACTTAGGTCCCAGTTTCTTGAAAGGGTGGAAGCTCTTCAGGAACCTGGTGGAGAGATAGACCATATCTCCCATGGCACAGTACGGGTTAGGAGCCCGCATCTTATCGGCCTGCTTTTTATACTGTTCTTTTGCGAAGTCCAGTGCAGCTACAACTTTGGGCCAAGTGTCTTTGACCCAGTTACTCCACTGCACTATTGGACAGGATCCTTGCTGTCCAGTTCCTCTATGGGTAGAGGATTAAATTCTTGACTGTAGACAACCATAAAGGGGGAGAGCCCAGTACTCTGATGCACCGCATTGTTGTATGCTACTTTCACAAAGGGCAACAGGTCTACCCAGTCAGACTGTTGGAAATTGATATAGCACCGTAGGTACTGTTCCACCGTCCTGTTTATTCATTCCTTTTGACCATCCATTTATGAATGATAGGAACTGCTCAACCGAAGTTCAATTCCCATTACCTTAGTAAATGTCTTCCAAAACTGGGAGGTAAATTGGGCCCCCGGTCCAAAATTATTTTGGCTGGAACTCTGTGCAGCCTATAAATGTGCTGGATAAACATTTTGGCAAGTTTCTGTGCCATGGGAATACTCTTCCAAGCAATGAAATGGGCTTGCTTAGAAAACAAATCTGCCACTGCCTAAATAACCATTTTCTTTTGACTCTCGGACAAATCCACAATTAAGTCCATGCTGATAACCTCCCAGGGCTTGGTAGGGGTAGGTAAAGGTTGTAACAGACCTTTTGGTCTCTCCCTCCCTTTTTTGCCATGGCACAGGTGTGACACTCTTTCACATAGTCTTCTACTTCTTTGCACATTTTTGGCCACCAAAATTGCCTCCATGATAGATGCAGAGTTTTCACATACCCAAAGTGACATCATGGCACTGTCACAGAATTTGGTTTCTCATCACCTGTGACATGTACATCTTCTCCCCCTTCCAAGCCAAACCCTCTTTCATGTCCAATTCACCCTGATGTGTTTGAAACCAGGGATCTTGCTGATGTGCCTCTACTAGCTGACCCTTTCATCCCACTACTCGATCATCTGTAAACACCTGGGCCCGTCTCTCCTTAGGCACCTCACTGGGAGGCAGGTTTTCAGGCACAGTTTAGGTTTTGACAGGGGCTGCATCCTTATTAGATATTTGGGTTTGACTGTGGGTGGTAACAGCCAGTCCTAGCTGGGAAGGGGAAAATATCATATCTACCACTTCCTTGCATTTACTCTGGTGTTGCGGTAGCCTCAACAAGGCATCCGCCAAAAAGTTCTTTTTTCCCGGCAGGAACTTTAAAGTGAAATTGAACCTATAGAAAAAATCAGGCCACTGGATTTGCTTGGGTCCCAATTTACGAGGCATGTGCAGAGCCTCTAGGTTCTTGTAGTCTGTCGTCTGTCCATACCTTGAAGAGCTTGGATGACCCCTCTAACAAGTGCCACCAGGTCTCCAAAGCTACGTTGATGGCCCCAGCCTCCTTTTCCCAGACAGGCCCATTGTGCTCAGTCTCATTAAACTTCTGAGACAGGTAAGTCCATGGTCTTAACTCTCCTGTCTTGTCACGTTGTAGCAGGACACCCCCCCCCATACCCACATCAGAGACATCCACCTGGATTACAAATGGTTCCCCTGGGTTGAGGTGTTTCAGAATGGGCTCGGAGGGGAACAATTTTTTAAGTTTGTCAAATGCCTTCTGACACTGTTCAGTCCACACAATTTTCTGAGGGGGTTTCTCCTGCTTCCTGCCAGCCCCCTCCTTCTGCTTGCCTCCTCTCCCCTTGGTTTTCAACAAGTCCGTTAGAGGCAGCGTGACCTTCATGAAGTCTAGAATGAAATCCTGGTAAAAGTTGGAGAACCCCAGGAAGCTCTGCAACTGCTAGCAGTACCTGGGCAGTCTCCCATGCTAGAACTCCCTTCACTTTCTCAGGGTCCATTTCCAACCCTTTGCTGGAAATGCGGTGGGGATTCAAACCCTGGAAAATCCAACTTAGTCTGATGAAATTCACGATTTGACAGTTTGGCATACAATGATACTCAGCTAGTTTGCTCAGTACTTTCTGTACTAACTTAACATGGAACATGGAGTCCTCAGAGTAGTTCAGTACATTGTCTAGACAGACCAAAACACCTTTATACAAAAACTCCCAGAGGACGTCATTTATCATGTTCATAAATATCTCTGGGTCCCCTGACAGACCAAATGGCATTACTAAGAACTCGAAGGACCCCAATTGACAATTGAAAGCAGTCTGCCATTCATCCCCCTCTTTGATTCAAACTCTGCAATATGCCTCCTGCAAGTCAAGTTTGGTAAAAATCTTGCCCTTAGCCAAATGGGCCAATATGTCTTTCATAAGAGGGAGGGGGTATTGATTCGATACACTCACCATGTTGAGACCACAATAATCAATACATAAATGAAGACAGGAATCCTTATTGCACTGAAACAATACTGGGGCCCCAGGAGTGAGGTTGTGGGTCTTATGAACCCCCTAGCTGATTTCTTGTCTATATACTCTCTCAGGGCTTCCATTTCGGTTGGGGTCATTGAATACAATTTAGACTTTGGGAGCTCTGCTCTGGGGATCAACTCGATTGCACAGTCAGAGCGGAGGTGGGGTAGGAGAATGTTACATTCCTTCTCCTCAAACATCACTCGCCATCATTTGTATTCCACTGGCAGTTTCCCAACTGTCTCCTTGATTATGGTCACTGAACAGAGTTCTCGTACAGCCTCCAGTGTCGGTCAGCCGGGAGGCTTGTTTGAGTCAGAACCCCCGGTTCTTTCCCCACCTTCCAGGTGGCAATGTTGTCGTACACATACAGGGTAGGTAAACATTATGACCTATTTAATCCAGTCTATTGTGAGGTTGTTGTACTTAAGCCAGTTCAGTCCAACCACAATTGTGGGCACCAGCCCCAGGGCAATCATAAACCTGAACACCTCCCCATGGATGCCCATTTTCAAAGTCACAGATTCAGTCAAGCATTTGGTGGGACCCCCCTTCGTCAGGCCCCATCCATCTGGGAGGAAATGATGGGGGTTGGAAGATTTTGCGTGTCTAGCCCCAGTTTGGTCACTAAAGTTGGGTAGATCAACACTTGGGTGCATCCACAATCTACCATAACCATTATTTTTTTGGGGGGGGGTCCCTTCCCTTCTGCTCAAATCTTAGCCTTAACAAAAAATGGGGTTTTCACTCCACTCACCACAGGTTCCAGTCCTAGTACCCAGACTCGTTCCAGGATTCCCTGGCTGCGTAGCTGGGCACCACTGTTCTCATTGCACTTTAGGTTTGCCTTTTCCTGAAGCCTTCCATGGTGAAGACTTCCCTTCAGCTTTCTTTGGTGGTTCCTCCTTCTTGCAGCTGCTTGGCGGCTTCTCTGGGCACTCCACAATTCAGTGGCTGCCTTTCCCGCAATGTAGACACAGGCCCAGCCACATCCTCTGCTTGCGCTCCATCTCTATTGGGCTGGTTGCAGGCCAAGCTGACTTCTTTGCTGCTCCATTGCCCAGCTAACTGGCCCAACATTGCTGTTGCTTCACCAGCTTGACACTTTGTCACAGGGCCTCCACCTCTTAGGCCAATTGGAGCCATCCGAACAAGGTTTCAGGGTTGTCCTGGACCATGGATCACTCAAGGATATTGGCGTTGAAGCCATCCTTGAAGTACTGCACTTTGTTGGCTTCTGCCTAGTCAGAGACCTGGCTCGCCAGCTACTGAAACTCTGTGGCATACTCAGTCAAATGTCACCTTCAAACTTTAATGAGTGAACCCCTGTGGTCTCTCCCACATCTTGACTGGAGCAGGCCCCACTGGTGCTGTGGGCTACCTGGGAACCAGAGGGCTTGGAGCCAGTCTGGGTACTGGGACTGGAACCTCTTCCTCCTCATCTCTAGGAACTCTTGGTGGGGTGGGAGCTGGTATCACCTTCTCTGGTGGTGGCCCCCCAACTGGGGTAGCTGCACCTGCTGGCTTCTCTCTCCTCACCAGGCATAGGATCTTGGCCAGGCTTGACTGGATGCCTTGCATCTCCTGCTTCATCCCCTCCATATCTATCTCCAATTCTAGATGGGACCGCCATGTCCCACCATGCAGGCCACTTATCAGTAGGCCCCACCTCTGGGATCTCCAGTCAACCTGGCTGCATTCATCAAATCCCAAAGCCCAATGCCACCTGATCCTCAGGATGGCTCCCAGACCTCAGCTAGGCATCAACAGGAAGGAGTGGCATGCCTCTGCCACCACTGCAGCAACCTCCAGCACCTCCTGCCTAATTGGACCCACCACTCTGTGCTGGTCTTCCCTCTTGTCAACCACCTTGACTTTGGCCGCCTCATCTTCACCTATGTCCTCAGGGACCAGTGTCTTGGTCCCAGTGTTGGTCACCTGCTCATCGGGGCCTTGGTACATCATTTCGCTCCAAGGCACATGGCAGGAAATTTAGTGGAAACTGTCTATCTGTGATGACTCTGTTAACACTCACATGTTGAGACAATATCCATTGATCAGAAATGGTTTAATGGATCAGGAATAGAAGCATTCAGGTTCATTGCATAGACAGTTCTGGCGTTTCGTTCCAGAACTCAGAAGATAATAGGAAAGCTAAGTTTTGATTACATCACCCACACCTGCAGTGGTTCATGAGAGCATTCCATTCTGTACCATCCTCCCAACCTCCCTCAGTACTTTCCCAAAACATAATTGGCCAGATGACCTTGAAAACTCCAGCTACAGATAGCACACTCAGCAGCTGTAACTCAGCATCCCAGCTCCCAGCATGCTCTCTACTCATGTCAGGCTCTGGCATGCTAACTATGGCCTAGCAGTGACAGTACATTTGAGCTAACTACCTATACAAAGCCCATGCCAGAGTCCTGACACAAGGCCTACCAAAGACTAACTTTTGAATACAGATGCAAAATTCATGCAGATTTTTACACAAATGTTTCCCTGAATATGCACATATTTGTACATATCCAAAAGAATCAGAGAAGTTTGAATACAAAATGATAACAGTGCTTCAGTTCACATAATTGTTCAGGACAGGGATGCAATTCTTTGCTAATTTTGTTCTCAAATGAAGCAATAAGTAATTTACCAATTTACTTTCCACTACAAAAAAGTCTTTGAAAACTGCAAGTTTTGGAAGACTATTAATGGTTCAAGACTTATGCTGCACAAAATTCACTTGTAGTTTAACACATTTTCTGCAGAGAAACTAACATTTCTATGTAAGAATACTATTTTATCTGGAAAAAAAATCTATTCTGTGTGCAGGAAATGCACAAGAAAATGCACTGTGGCAAGTGTCTTATTCTGCACAAAATTTGCATGGGGTTGTTTTGTGAAGAACATATAATTTTATGTATAGGAAATAGCATTTTCTGTGTAGACAATGATATCCCTGTAGAGAAGTATTATTTTCTGCAGGAATACTATTTTCTGTGCTAAAAATACTGTTTCATGTGCAGAAAATGCTGTTTTCTTCACAAAAAACCCACATGAAAATTGTGTGAATAAAGAGATGATCAGATGCTTGAAAAAAAGCCCCAAGGTAGCTCACAAAAATGATGTCACTGTACCGGGAAGTGTTCCAATTATTGCACAATATTGTCCTCCTGGCATGCTTGCTCTGTTCTCCCTATGTGCGGAAGCAACAAACAAGGCACCACTTTTTGTTAGTGGGAGTTTCTGCTAATGAAAAGTAGTGCCTTTTTTGTCACGTCAGCATGGAGGGTGGACAGAGCAAGCATGTCAGGACCCATTCCTGGTACAGTGATGTCGTTCTCATGAGCTCCTTTGGGGCTTTTTCAAGGATCTGATAATCTCCAAAGTCTCAAATTTATTCTGAACATCAGGGTTTCCCAACACTCAAAATCATATTTTTGACCATTTTTGAATATACTAAAATATTCCTCCAATCACTAGTTCATCCCAACTGCCATTGTCCTAGCCAAGGAGGGAGAGAAGTAGAGGCAGGCACAACTCCATCTTTCCTCAGCCCAGAAGCAGAATGGCCCTCCCTCCATCCCAACTGCCATTGCCCTGGCCAAGGAGGGAGAGAAGAGAATGTTAGACGTAATCCCTTCCCCTACTACCATGCCCTTTCCTTTTGTATCATGCCTTCCTTAGATTGTAATCTTGTTTTGTTGTTCTTTTTCTTGTAAAGCACCATGTACATTGATGGTGCTATAGAAATAAAAGATAACAACAACAACATGGAAGTTTCCCTCATATTTTGATACCAAGCCACAGAAGGAAAAAAAAACCACCAGATCATTCTATCTAGCTGCTTTTATATAGCCAAATCCTAGAAGGAAGAGGAATATGGACAGCAGGAAAATGTCATCAGAACATGTGGCCATAATTGTCCAGCTCTTTACCCATTAGTGATCACAAATGGATATATTTAAACATTTACAGATCAGCATTAATGAAAAAAACAGAAGTTAAAAAGTGGTGGAACAAAAATGGTAAAAAGTTTTACACTGTCAAGAAAATGAATAGCTCTGACATTCTCAATTAATTTGTGATTACTAGTATTTCATTTTCTTTTAAAAACGTCCTCATCACTCTGTCATGATTTAAGACTTTTTATGAATTAAATATATATTTCCGGACAATTACCAGGTTCATTGTTAATCTAAGACCATCAGACAATGCGTCTTTTCTAATAGCCATGCCAAGGGCTTGATTTAATAATATGGGAGATGAGAAGAATTGTACTTTGCAAACAGACATACTCAAGGTCCAGTTGGAGGAGGGACCAATATGATTATCTTAGTAATTCTTGAGTAGCTGGGTGAATATGAGCATACCATTTCCTGTCCTGGGTTGATTTAGTCACCTAACCTTTACTAATTCTTGTTTCAATGTTGCTTTCGCTTATCAATATGACTATGGCTGCCTCAAGGCAATGATTTATGTTCATTGTGGGTTCTGGAATCTTTGCAGGTATTAGCCATGGAATTTGACAGCATTCATAGTCCATTGTTTTATGTTTTAGTACCAATTTTTGGGCTTACTTCAACTGAGATTTTTTAAAAAGTGTTCGCTCACAAGATTTTACATGAAATACAGTTCTAAACAGATATACATGCATGCTTACTCCCACTCACATACCTTAAATATGATGATATATACATTCATCTTCAGCAACCTGCAGGAGGTAAATATATATTTAAAATGGTATCATTAAAAATATTCTCTTTCACAAACTGTGACTTCATATGGACACAAATAAAAATTATGGCCAAGTGCCTACATCAAAGAGTGAGAATATATATGAAGTCAAAGGCTTTCACTGCCAGCATCTATTGGTTTTCTGTGGTTTTTTTCTGGGCTGTGAGACTGTGTTCTGGAAGAGTTTCTTTCTGACGTTTCGCCTGCATCTGTTGCTGGCATCTTCAGAAGATGCCAGCCACAGATGCAGGTGAAATGTCAGAAAGAAGCTCTTCCAGAACACGGCCTCACAGCCTGGAAAAAACCCATGGAAAACCTATAGAGGGAATATAATTTTATCCTCATGAAGTTATGTAATGATTTAGTGTATTGCAACACTGCACAGCTGAATTGCAAGCAGATGTGAAATGTGTGGTTGCAATGTGCATTGCACAACTGCTTGTGTAGTGTACAATGTATCCACATGTGCCACTATATGTGACTGCTGCTCCTACAACCTTCAACAGAATATGGACTTCTATAGCATACAAAAATGTACAATCGCTTCTGTAAGAGAAGCAACACCCATGGGTAAGCCACTGAAATGATGTCATGCTACAATTTAGTCTTAGGGGAATGAATTTAGCCTCCTTTGGACTTGGGTGTTCCTTCATCTCATCCTCTCCTCTGATGCGGCCATAAGAAAGAGATTTGAAGTTTCTGCTTCCATTTGAGATTAATATCAGTTTAGTGTCATACCAACCCCTAACTATGGTTAATCTCTACTATTGTAAAGTGAAAACAACCTGGCTCCATATTTTGTGAAGCACTACATTATGATTAATCTAAAATGGATGTAGCCATTTCTAATCTCCTCTGCACAGCTGAACAGGAGGTGAGAGGAGGGGGAAATGGTGTAATTCTGAGACTCGTGGCAGCTCATTCTTGAAATGTTAATTGATGGCTTGCTGATACATCTGAACCAATCCAGTGGCTTGATGTCAGGTGTTGAACATCAAGCCTTAGCAAGATGAGGGTCCATAGGTCAGAACAGTAAAACATTTCAAGTTAACGGCAGCTGGAAATGTAATCAAAAGCAGACCAAGCAGGGAGCTGAAGGTGAGCAGCCAGCAGTAATGAAGCAGAATAGGAAGTATAGGGCAGAAAGCAAGTTGTGACATGGACATGTAGTTGTCCAGCTTCCATCCACAGACACGTCAGTGGAATGGTTAGTTTTGACATCAATGGCAATTTCTAAAATACTTGCTTTTAGAACGCTGACCCTCTTATTCAATGTTCATTTATCTGTCTATATAGCATGTTTAGGGCCAAAAAACCTTAAAGGCACCTGATGGCTATCTGTCGGGAATGATTTGATTGTGTATTACTGCACGGCAGGGGGTTGAACAGGATGGCCCTTGTGGTCTCTTCCAACTCTATGATTCTATGATCTTGGAGGCTAAGCAGGGTCAGCCCTGGTTAGTATTTGGATGGGAGATTGCCAATGAATGCCAGGTGCTACAGGCTATACTTCAGAGGAAGGAACTGACAAAACCACCTCTGAGTATTCATTGGTTCACCTTAAGTTGACAGGAGACTTGAAGGCAAACACACACACACAGAATGTTTATTGGTTACTTTGAGTCATGTATAAAATAGAAACATAGCATTCCATTTATAATTTTTTTCAAACACACACACACACACACACACACTTGTCATACAAGATCATGGCTCACCGGGACTATGGTTTAGCTTTTTAAATCTCAGCCAAATCATTGTACTGCTCCTGAGATATGAGGCAGAAAAAGACTGGGGAGATTTTCAGATGCCTCTTGCCGCACAAGCAGCCTCCGGAGCAGTAACGAGGCTGCTGCGCGGCAAGGGGTCCATTTTGGATGATGCCGTTTCTCTCTCGGTGTCATCCATGACTGTTGCAGCTAGCGGCTATCAGCTTATCAAGAATGAATCATTTTTTCCTTCCTAGAAAATCTCAGGTTTCAAATTTGTTTACCATCTTCCCTTTCTCAAGCACACTCGTGTATGTCTGGACCTAATTTGATCATCCTGTCTTCCTAAAACTGATCCAGATGATAGGGAAAATTTTCTCTTAACTAATTATTCATATTATCCCAAAGCATGACTCAAATTGATGATGGTCCAAGCAATGATAGCCACTTTTAAGTGTATCTATCAGGTTTTAGTATCTGTGGCATTACTAAGGCCTATGTCACCCCTCCCTCCGGTGGTGTCACCTGGTATATTTTGGCCTCTCTGCACCACCACCACCCAGTGCCGCCATTGTTTAGTATCACTCGCTTTCTCTTGCTGTTGGATTGTTTTATCTTACATGCTCTTTCAAGAAAGCACAGAAACTTTAAAAAGCAAAGCAGATATAAAAGAAGGACTATACGGAATCACAAACATCTGGATGACAATCTCAACATCATCATAGTGCACTAATGAGCCACAATGCTTTTTTCATAGTTATGAAGGACTGGCAACTCGCCCAGAAAGTCCTTGAAAATGGAACCCATGTGGACCTATAAAAAAAAGTCCTGTAAGGGAGGAAGACCAGGAAATCCATTCTGTCTGATTTCTTCTTAGCAGACTCAAGGACATGCTTTTATAAATAACAGCAAAGGGTTGTATAGTTAGCACAAGCCATGGCTTCCTCATCAAGATAATGACAGATTGCTTTTAAACTTGTTCAGCACTGGATTGAGATGAATGGCCTGTTTGGCTTCTTACTCAGCACTACTGTATTCTTCCTTTCTTCCTTGGTTTATCACTGCATACTATTCACATCCATAAGGGAGATTAGTGTTCTTTGGGAAATGGAAACTGTTAATACACATCCATCAACAGAGAACAGAGTGAACAGAGATAAACACTACAAGGAGCACATTTCATTTTTCATCAAATTCAGAGAGAAAATTATCTATTTTTCATTCAATCAATGTGGACTAAAAATATCCCAGGCTTGCAACTATTCCTGCTTGTGCCTAAACACAATTCATAAGTCTTAATTCGTTAGACTAATGTGTTTATAAGGCAGTTGAAATGTCAAAGCACTGCTGGATTTAGTATAAACTTAAATTCCATTACCTGGCAGGCATTAATTGCTTATGAAGCGTAGGGATTCTTCCCAAGGGCCTTATATGTTTCCTTTTGTCATTTTGCTAACTATTCTGTCTAGACGAACTTAAAGCCCTTAATCCACCATAGGGATCAATAAACTGCACAATAATTCAGTCCTAATAATTAGCTTTCACTTAAACACAAATGGTCATTTCATTGTGAACTGCAGTACAAAATGATAATGAAATAATTAAAAAGACAGATGAAAGAGTGACTTAATAGGAAAGAGGCCTTACCATTCAATTAGAGACATTACCATTCAACCTTTTTATTACTGCCACAACCTTTCATTAAAAAAAATACTTCAAGCTATACTCATTTAACCCAAGACAGTATTCATATTACATCTAGTCTTATGGTACCAGCCTTAACTACTATGCTGATATGAGGTAATCATCTTGCTATAGCCATTAACAGGATATGCATTTGCTTGTAGAACTCTGCAAATTATACGTAGGCATCTGCATCACACTGCATCAAATATTAAGGTTTAACCAAACACACATGCACACACACACAATTTTGCTATTTTAGAGTGAATGGGAACTTTATGGAGTCCCCTTGCAATGGCATTAGCATGTTACCCTTCTGAGCACTGTGTTAAGGTGTTTAAAAATAAATCTGAAGACTTTTCAACCCTTTTTTTGTGTCACCAAAATTCCCCGATATATCCTAAAGTACTGAAATTCCCTGTATTTGCTGAGGCAGCAATTTAGTTATAATAAGTTCAAAAAGGTACAAAACTTCATTAACCTTTTAATACTGCCTCACAGATGTAGGATGATAGATATATTTGAAACCTCATGATCAAAGCACAGCCCTAATAGCAAAATCTTTCACTTTACCTTTACCATGTCCTGCTTTCATTTTAATTTCTGCTATATCTTAATATTGATGTAGCCAGACATGTCTGCAGCCTTGCCAGCAGCTAGAAAATACATAACCAGTTTCTGGAGTCTACAACTTCTACAGACGCTGAATTCACTCAGCTCTCTTCACCACTGTGAAAGCTCTTTTTGAAAGCTGTTTTTGAAGACATATTTTAATTGCAGGTTTCTTGCCACAGTGAATCTTCTTAATTGATGTGGAAAAAATGTTCAATCCTCCCTCAAATTGAACTACGACAAAAGAAAGAGTGTTTCTAGAGACCTACATGTGAGCACTCTTAACAATCAGGAATACTGGTGAACCTTGTCAAAATCAATTTGTCACCCATCACCTTGAGGTCACATAGGTGTGATACAAGGAATTGAAGTCTTTGAATTCTTATTGACCTGGTTGATATAACCTGTGGTGTCCAGTAGCTGATGGGTTATCAATACCAGTTTATAGACACACTTATCTTCCAATCATATAAGGCTAAGCAGGGGTAGATGGATCTTTGCCATTAGATCTTTGTGCTAAAATGGATGCTTTGGTCTTGTCTGTGCTGCCCACTTAATCCAGGGCCAGTCCAGAGCATTATGCTCATGACTGGCCCAGTTTGACCATGATGATGTATGCACACACAGGGCCCAATCTGGTGCAGCGGCACATCATTGTCTACACGGGCCAGCTGGGCCAACTCAACTGCCCTGCTGGCCTGTCAGCCTCAATGCCACCACCACTGCTACCACCAGTGCTGCCACCACTGCTGTTGAGCATGTGGAGCAGCACCTTCTGCTTACCTCACCAGCAGCAATAGGAGATGCCAGGCTCTCGGAGAGAGCTGCTGTACCAGTGGGTGAGGCAGCGGCACCAAGGGTAGTGGAGCTGCTGCAGTGTATGGGTGGCCATGCAGACAGCTGGCTCATTCCAGCTCTAGCCTGATCCAGCTATCCGCATGCCAACAGACTCCAAAGCCACTCCAGGAGTTTTGGCAAACATTGGACTTTTCCCTGACCACCTAGTACAGGGCAAAGTCCTGGATCCTCCCCTAGTAGTCGCCATATGTCAGCCAGACTGCCAGTGTGGGATTTGGGGTGAGAATGGCATTTTTGGCCCATGCAGACAAACTGATGAACAGTAAGATCTCTATGACCCATTAAGGAATGTACTCAGGAGTACATTGCAACCACCTTCTTAGCCTTTGGGAGAATCTACCACCATGTTTCTAATAAGAGTCCAAAAACTTAGGCAGATGTGTTGTCACTTTTACAAGAAACAGAGAAAAAAGGAATAATTGATTAGATTATTTTCTCATCCTCTGATTTCCTCTACACTAATCCATCAAATATAATAGCAAACCATGAAAGCCTTATTATGACTTACCAGATGATCCCTTAGTTACATGGGTACTCTGACAGATGATGTCATCATTCTTGCTCTTAAAAGAACTGCATCCTCCTCCACTACACCATTGAATGAAATCAATTTCTGCTAATATAATCTAGTTAATATAATCTAGTTACTGCGTTTTTTATGAATGTCACAAAGGAAATGGAAGAAGCACATAGAGAAACAGGATAAACTGTTATGTCTAACTTGTATCTCCTCCTTAAAGTGTGACAGTAATCCTGTGTACCCTCACTTGAGAGAAATTCCTCTAAGCTTAATCAAGTGGACTCCAAGATTGATCTCTGGCTACAGAGGTAGTTGCCCTAAATTTGTAACACCTAATTATATCTCCTTGGTATGCATGAAGCAGTGGTTCAAGCAGCTACAGGTTTAGCAAGACAGTAGCTAAGATGGACTGGCACTAAGTAAGCACCATATGAACAGAGTCTACAAGCAGCAACAGATGTCATGGTTTATTAACATATTTTATTAGTGCTATATTTAATGATGGATTCATATGTAACATACTGAGAGTGAAATCATCCACATTTGCAGACTTGTTGGCTTTTTATGTTTTGAGGGAGGGGAGAGTTGTTTCTTTGTGTGTGTGTGTTTGTTTCACTTTCTTATGCTCTAACCTACCAGCGATGCCTGTCATTTTCTCTGGAGGACCATGGGAACAGCTGCACAAGGAACTCCCACTCCATAGTTCAAATAACTATTAAGACCTAATTAGTGAAATGATGGGCTTGCTGTTGGCTGATGGAAAAGGCAATCAAGGGGTTAATGAGTGCCAAGAAGAAGCTTCTATTTCTTGATAGAGTGCATAAGGTTTAAACAGAGTATTATAAATCTACCATTCAAGTTGTCATTGGTGTCCTATTCAGCCAGGGTCTCATTCTAAAAGTGGACATTTCTTCCTGATTACTTAAGTCAGTCATATCAACTATTATATCTATATAATACTGCATTAATCAATTAGGTTAATAGGAACTGACTTGGCCCACACCTATTTATCTTAATTTCTCTATAACAATGCTATAGCATCAGGTGCTTCTGGGATCATTTGCTTAGCACAGAAATAAATTGAGAATATATTATTTCTGGCTGATATGGCTCAAGATTTTTTAAAATTAATTTAAAGCTGCATACTTAAATACAGTATATTTAAAATTCCAGCTGAACAAAAATGTCTAAAACTTTATAACAATGTTTGGGAATACTCTTTTAAAGTTCAAAAGCTATGATGTTTGCATTAGCATTGGTGGAGTTGGGTTTTTTTTTCTTTCCCCTTAAGTAATGTAGTGTTGTTACACATTACTTACTGGCAAAACCCACATTACTTTAAAATTATGTTTTAAATCATTTTAAAATGCAGCAAGTAGTCACAATACCACCAAAATTCCTCAGATAACTCTCAAATAGTGTTTTGAAATGGTAAGTAAATATTACTCCCTACTTGAATTGTCAGCTGTCCCTTATTTGAGGGCCAGAAAGCTTGTCCCTTATGTACAGTACTCTGACAAAATTCTTATTTGGTGAAGTGGACTCTTTAAGAAAAGATGAGGCCAAGTTGCATGGACTGGTGAGTGGGTCTGAAGTTCACCATTAATACAGATTATGAGATTCTCTTGCCCACCCCCCTCTTTTCTGCCTTAAAGCTAGTGGGTGTTTTCCCCTAAATTCTCCAACAACCAATCATAGTGGATGTGACTCTCTCTTTGGCACTGAGCTGTCTCCCTTTGGCATGCAGATAGAGACTCTGTGGCTACTTTCTTTTGCTTTTGTCATAGAACATGTCATATAGGCAGAAGTTGGCTGAGCATGGAGAAACAGTAGAAGATGAAGCAATAAGGAAGTCATAGCTTCTCTCCCAGTCTGTGGGTGGGTGCCTATCTCAATAAAAGTAATATAGGTTTGTCAGAGACAGAAAGTGTGAAAGCAGAACTTCAGAAATAGTTTTCTTGATACATCTTCTAGAAACCTAGGAGTATTCTGCAACTTGTAGTCAGAAAGAAGAAAGTTTAGAGAAAGGGTGATGGAAGTGTGATTTTATGAGTTGTGATCAAAAACCCACTGCACAGACAAATATTTTAAAATCCCGATCCAGAAAAGTAGATCTTTTGCCGGGATTATCCCTTCTTCGTTTAAAGATGCTTTGGGTTGCTTTCTAACAGGTAATACCCCATTCCTCCCCACAGGTGTATGTTAAATGCCAATCTTCTGGCTGGGTGGATCAATTTGGGTAGAACTAGTGTGCCAGCTGTGCCCGTTCCTTGAGACACCAGATCTGGCCATGGTAACACATGCCTTGATTACATCCTGTTTGGACTAAGGTAATGCAATCTACATGAGGCTGCCATTGGAACTCTTCAGAAACTTCAGCAGGTCCAGAATGCTGTGGCCAGAATGCTGACCAGGGCCAGTTATAGGGAACATATTATTCCCTTGTTAAAACAGCTTCACTGGCTACCAGTTCATTTCCAGGCACAATTCAAAGTGCTGGTCTTGACCTATAAAGTCCTATATGGCTTCGGTCCAAACTGTTTGAAAGACCATATCTCATTATATGAACCTACCAGAATTTTAAGATCATCAGGGGAAGGCTTTCTCTTGGTCCCACCATCATCAGAGGCTTGCTTGGTGAAGACATGAGAGGGAGCTTTCTCAGTGGCTGCTCCCATGGAACACCCTTCCGTGGGAGGCTAGGCTGGCCCCCTCTCTGCTTTCCTTTTGCCAACAAGCAAAGACATTTTTATTCCAGCAAGCTGGAATTCATAGCTGTGGGCACAGAGGCCTTTATAAAGGTGTGTTTTCTATTGTTATTTTAACTTTTATATGTTTCAAATTATCATTATTTTAATACTTTTTAATTTTTAATTGTTGTATTTTGAATTGTATTTTATATGTTGTTAACAATCTTGGGTCCCATTCTGGGAGAAAGGCAACATATAAATTAAATAAATAAATAACAAATAAATAAGTTTTTAAAAATGCAGGGAGAATGGTCTATGTGGGGATTTATGTAATATTTCACCAATCTCTGGTCTGATACGGCTCCTCTTCTTGGCCCAGTTTTTTTTCTTTTTCTTTACAAAAAAGCTTGAATCCTTTCCTGGAAAACTCTCCTTGCCTCCAGTAAATGTGTATCTATTATCTGCCTCTGTTTATTGTTTTGTTTTGTTTTTGTCAGCAGGGTGGGGGCTATATGATAGTTTTTAATATATAGTTTGGTCTGATCCATCCTTCATGTCTCTATTCTTATGTTTTCCTAATTTCTTCCCCCCTTTTCTTTCATGAAGGGGCTTTGGAATCTCATTTGCTATCCAGCCTTTGATGTCTGAGATCCAACATGGTGTATGGTTTTGGGAAATGGACTAGGATTCTGTAGACCAGGGTTCAAATTCATGCTCAGCCATGGAAACCCACCTTAGGCATGTCACACTCTCTCAGCCTCTGAGAAAGGCAAGGACAAGCTTCCTCTAAAGAAATCTAGTCAAGAAAACCCTATGGTATGGCCTTAGGGTCACCATAAGTCAGAAATTACTTGAAAGTACACCACATCAACTCTTTGATGTCATCCCCTGCCATAAATACAGCATTGCCCTGAGGTGGTTGGCAAGAATGCAAGAAAGGGATATGCCCCTATGGGAGCTCTTGGGCAAACATAGAGTTTGGGGACCTCACTCTGACCTTATTTTAGATGACCATAGTTATGATAGGGTTCATTTTGTGTTCCATTCTGTCCTTCCAGCTCAAACAGGATATTCTAGAGCTGGGAATGCTGCAGAGAAGGCTAAACAAAAATTACTAGAGGGATGAAGTACATTCTTTACAAGAAAAAGCTAAAGTGTTTGGAGCTTCTTGTACTCTCAGTTTGCATTTGAATGTATCAGTTGTATCAGTTGTTTTAGAACATTCAAGGATCAAATGCATTTTGTTTGGAACTAAGCAATGTAACTGGTTAAAGTGACAAGTTGTCCAAACAATGTCTGGACAACCAGCAAAAGGCTGATTACTACACAGCTGATAGCTTAGGCACAGCACAGTCAAGCTAATTATAGACAAAAGAATGAAGGCAGCATGAAGTCAGGCACTTTACTATACTAGCAAGGAAAACACAATTTCACAAGCCAAGTCCAATATACAAAGTCCAGGTCTGGCAAACAGAGTTCAGGGTAGTCCAGCATAATCCAGGTCAGGCAGAGTACAGGGTAAACAAACACAGTCCAGGTCAAACACAGCAAGCAGGAACATAACAAGTACTGAGATAGGTCAGATAATCTCCAACAACCCCTGAAAGGCAATGCTGCATATTTATAGAGCAGCAGCTAACACAGCTGTCACTTAACTAATTGCTATTTCCTATAAATAAGCTGATTACCTCCTCAAGCCTTCCTTTTGTTGTCTTCGTAGAATCATAGAATTGCAGAGTTGGAAGAAACCACGAGGGCCATCCAGTCCAACCCCCTGCCATGCAGGAAATCACAATCAAAGCATCCCCGACAGATGGCCATCCAGCCTCTGTTTAAAGACCTCCAAGGAAGGAGGCCCCACCACACTCCGAGGGAGTGTGTTCCACTGCCGAACAGCTCTTACTGTCAAAAAGTTCCTCCTAATGTTGAGGTGGAATCTCTGTTCCTGGAGCTTGCACCCATTGCTCCGTGTTCCAGTCTCTGGAGCAGCAGAAAACAAGCCTGCTCCATCCTCAGCCTGACATCCCTTCAAATACTTAAACAGGGCTATCATATCGCCTCTCAACCGTCTTTTTTCCAGGCTAAACATACCCAGCTCCCTAAGTCTCTCCTCATAAGGCATCGTTTCCAGACCTTTCACCATTTTAGTTGCCCTTCTCTGGACACGCTCCAATTTGTCAATATCCTTTTTTAATTGTGGTGCCCAGAACTGGACACAGTATTCTAAGTGAGGTCTGACCAAGGCAGAATAGAGTGGCACTATTACTTCCCTTGATCTAGACACTATACTTCTATTGATACAGCCTAAAATCACATTGGCCTTTTTAGCTGTCGCATCGCACTGCTGGCTCATGTTCAACTTGTGGTCTACTAGGACTCCTAGATCCCTTTCGCATGTGGTCTCATTCAGCCAGGTCTCTCCCATCCTATATTTATGCATTTCATTTTTCTGCCCTAAATGCAGTACCTTACATTTCTCCGTATTGAATTTCATTTTGTTAGCTTTGGCCCAGCTCTCCAGTCTATCCAGGTCATTCTGAATTTTGATCCTGTCCTCTAGGGTATTAGCTACTCCTCCTAATTTGGTGTCATCTGCAAATTTGATAAGTATGCCCCTAATTCCCTCATCCAAGTCATTGATAAAGATGTTGAATAGCACTGGGCCCAGGACAGAACCCTGTGGCACCCCACTGGTCACATCCTTCCAAGACGAAGAGGAGCCACTGCTGAGCACCCTTTGGGTTCGGCCGGTCAACCAATTACAAATCCATTGAACAGTTAACTTGTCTAGCCCACATTTTACAAGCTTGTTTGCAAGAATGTCATGGGGAACCTTGTCAAAGGCCTTACTGAAATCAAGGTATGCGATGTCCACAGCATTCCCTTCATCTACCAAGCTGGTAACTTTATCAAAAAAAAAGAGATCAGATTAGTCTGGCATGACTTGTTTCTCTGAAACCCATGTTGACTTTTTGTGATTATGGCATTGCCTTCTAAATGTTCACAGATTCTCTGTTTAATGATCTGCTCTAGAATCTTCCCTGGTATTGATGTCAGACTAACTGGACAATAATTGTTGGGATCCTCTTTTTTCCCCTTTTTGAAGATGGGAACAATGTTTGCCCTCCTCCGGTCTGCTGGGACTTCTCCTGTTCTCCAGGAGTTCTCAAAAATTATTGCCAATGGCTCTGAGATTATATTTCCCAGCTCTTTTAATACTCTTGGATGTCATTCATCTGGTCCTGGAGATTTAAATTCATTTAGATTAAGAAGGTATTCCTGTACTACCTCTTTACTTATTTTGAGCAGGATTTCCCCTATTGTGTCCTCTGTTCCATTCTCCTCAGGTTGGTCCTCCTTTGCCTTTTCTGAAAACACTGAGGCAAAGAAGGTGTTGAGTAATTCTGCGTTTTCTCTGTCCCCTGTTAGCATTTTGCCATCTTCTCCACGTAGTGGCCCTACCATTTCCTTCTTCCTCCTTTTGCTGCGGACATACCCCAAAAAACCCTTTTTATTGTTCTTAACCTCCCTAGCAAGCCTGAGCTCATTCTGTGCTTTAGCTTTTCTGACTTTACTCCTACACGTGTTCGCTATCTGTTTGAATTCTTCTTTGGTGATTTCCCCACTTTTCTATTTCCTATACATGTTCTGTTTAAAACTTAGCTCCATTGAAAGTTCATTAGTCATCCACCCTGGTTTCTTGAGACACCTCCCATTTTTCTTCCTCAATGGTACTGTTTGAAATTGTGCCTTCAGTATCTCCCTTTTGAGAAAGTCCCATCCATCTTGAGGTCTCTTCTCTTTTAGTATTCCTGACCATGGGATCATCCCCAGTATTGCCCTGAGTTTATTGAAATCAGCTCTCCTAAAGTAAAGAATGTGTGTCTGACTATGCCTGGCTTCTCCTTTCCATTGTATAACAAACTCCAGGAGAACATGATCACTCTCACCTAAGGATCCCACCACTTGCACCCCATTAACCAGGTCATCTCTGTTGGTTAGGATCAGATCTAAAATAGTTGACCCCCTTGTTGGCTCTTCCACCTTTTGGACCATGAAATTGTCTTCCAGGCATGTAAGGAATTTGCTAGACCTTGAAGTTTTGGCTGAGTTAGATTGCCAGCAAATATCAGGATAGTTGAAGTCCCCCATCACTACTACATCTCTCCTTTCTGCATGTGTGTTCATCTGTTCTAGAAAGGCATCATCCAATTCCTCCGTCTGATTTGGGGGTCTGTAGTAGAGTCCCACAATAACATCCCTGTTGTTTCCCTCCCCTTTAATTTTTATCCAGATGTTCTCCACCTGGCTTCCAGTATTGATGTCATGGATCACTTCACTGGTGTAAATATCCCTGACATATGATGCTATTCCTCCTCCTTTCCTGTTTGGCCTGTTTCTCCTATAAAGGTTATACCCCTCTATTCCTACATTCCAATCATGAGACTCATCCCACCAAGTTTCAGTAATGCCTATTATATCATATTTGTTTTGTAGTGCGAGGAGTTCAAGTTCATCTTGCTTATTTCCCATGCTCTGTGCATTAGTGTAGAGACATCTAAGACTATGTTTTCCTTTACTTGCTTCCCTGTGCAAGTTTTTTTGCCTCCCACTGTTGGGTCCTTGCGCTGTTTGCCTTGTTCCCTCTATGACAGTTTGACTCTTTTCTCCAGCCCTTTTGCCTTCCAGAATAATGTCTCCCTCCCTCATTTGACTCAGTTTAAAGCCCTCCTGATCAAATTCTTGAGACTGTTGGCAAAAATATTTTTTCCAACTGTTGTAAGATGCACCCCATCTCTTGCCAGAAGTCCCCCCTCATGGAAGCGCAGTCCATGATCCAAGAATCCAATTTGTTCTCGGCGACACCATCTACGGAGCCAGTTGTTTACGTCAGCTATTTTCCTCTCCCTTCTTGGACCATGCCCTTCAACTGGCAGAAGGGACGAGATGACAACCTGTGCGTCCATTTCTTTCAGCTTCCTCCCCAGGGCCTCATAATCTCTTCTGATCTTGGGAAAGCTGTGCCTTGCAGTATCATTGGTTCCCACATGGACCAAAAGGAAGGGGTAATGATCTGTAGGCTTGACGAGTCTTGTTAGCCGCTCCGTCACATCACGGATCTTTGCCCCAGGGAGACAACACACCTCCCGAGTCATCTTGTCAGGCCCACATACCACTGCTTTTGTACCCCGCAGCAAGGAGTCCCCCACCACCACCACACGCCTCCGCCGAGTCTTCGCTGCTGCTGTTCCTTGCAGTGGTCCTCTCAAGGTCCCCTGCTCTACCCCTGAAGTCTGTCCATGCTGTTCTTCCTCGTTGTCCTTGATAAGGGAAAGAGCTTCGAATCGATTCTGTAGCTGCAAGCTGCTCGAAGAATCCCTGGATTTTCTTGTTCTGTGTGTGACATTCCTCCAGCTGTCTACTTCCTGTGTCTGTGAAGTGAAGTCTTCATGCTATGAAGGTAGGTATAGGTAAGTTGCCCTCTATATCTGAAGGGGCATAACCCTCTACCAGAGTTGGTACTGCACTATTGTCTGTGTCTGATGCGTGTGGCTCTGGAACATCTTCCTGCTCTGGTTCAGAAGGTCCTGGCATGTCTGCTGACTCAGTCTCTGAGTCAGAGTAAATTTCCAAGATCTGGAAGCAGAGCATGACACAAATATAGGTCATCCTCCATATCTATGGATTCAGTATCCACAGTTTAACTTATCCACATCTGAAAAAATTATGTTCTCCCTAGGCATTTCTAGGTCCTCAAATGTGATTCTATGGTCAACCTCCGGTGTTCATCTCATTGAAAAAAAATAGAGTTCCCTGTAACCCATGGTTTCAGGTATCCACGGGGGTCTTGGGACATATCCCCTGTGGATACAGGAGCTGACCTGTATTCTTCATTATATAATAAACAAGGTTAAACTGCTTGTTAATCTGTTAAACCTGTCTTTGGGTGCAGCTACACTGGCTCCATAATCTGGGGCCAGTCCAGACAATTATGCAACACAATGCCAGCTCAATGTACCAGACTGGATATGTTCTGGAGCCATGACAGAGTCTAGATGGGTCAGTGGGCCAATACCACATCAGCTCCTCTGGCCCATCTCCCTTGGTTCCACCGCTGCCACTATCTCACCCACCGGCCAAGCAGGACTCTGTGAGAGCCTGGCCTTCGCTGTTGCTGCTGGTGAGGTCAAAATGGAGCACCTGTGGAATCAACAAGACAGGTGCAGAGCAAACCCCCTCCTCATTGATCACATGGTGCATTACCTAGAGGCCAAGGATGCAAATCCAGAAAAAAATTGAAAAGAGGGCCATAGGGCAAGGTGAAAGTGATAGGCATCCAAGACTGTGGGGCCAGTCTGGTTAGGCCAATGTCACAGAGACATTCTGTAAATCAAAGAAATCTGAGGTTACTTTCAATTTTGATCATAGATGTCAAGAATTTGTTGATATGATTAAAATGGATACAAGACTGCTGGTGTGTTTTTTCATAATGACTAAAGCAATGTAACTTGTGTTTGTGTTTAAAAATATACATATTTATGATGGATTAGTAGTGGTACTCTTCTCACTGACTCTGCTAAGTATTTCATTTATAAAGGAGTATCTGAGAGTACTGAATAAATGTATGTAAAAATGAATTGTATGAATATGTGTATATATTGTAAAAAAGAGGTTCTTTTTAAAAAATTATGTAGGCTCTCTTTTCTAAAATATAGAAATATAAAATATATTCTAAATTTTTCTAAAGAAAATATAGCATTTCTTTTAATGCATTACTTCCAGGCTCTTCTCTGTAATTGTAACTTGTGCAGCTTCCTATTTCATTTCTTATTTCTATCACCTCATTTACATTGTTCCCCTCCTTAGTTAACAATATACATCTGCACAATGATAACTATCACTGCAAAAAGCAGTCTTTATATGATCATGCATGTGATTCTGTTCTTTTCTGTGTGGTGCTTTAATGATGGTCGTATGCACCCTTGTACTTTGGGAAACTAATCTTGACACACAATGGTTCACACAACAATATCAAGACTGCATGGTCTCTGTGTGTGCACATGCATGTGTGCATATTTGTACAGGTTTGTAGTGATTGTGGTCTTTTATCAGAGGTCACACATGCAGATCCATAAAACACCATGCAAAAATCACTTTGATTCAGGCATGTGCATGACTGTATTAAATTATTTGGAGGGTTTTATTAATGCAAATAAACAGTTATTTGATATGGAGGAAGACTGAAAGGAACTGAAAGTTGTGGCAAAACAGCACATGCACAAAATTCAAAAATAAAATAGAACAATGGTGTATACTTAGTTATCAGTTCCACTAAAAGCAAGGCCAATAAACCTGGTGTTCCCCATCATCCAAAGATAAATGTGTACTGAAAGAATGCTAGTAGCATCCTCTACTTTTACCATACTGTACTTTTAAGATACAGAGATTGCAAAGTATCTCTCCAGATGGCTTTTAATTCAAGGTTTTTAATCATCCATTTCCCACATATTTTTCTGATGAGTCAACATACTGTTTCTTAAAGTATGTTGGGCTCAACCACTAAGGAACTCTGTCTGAAACATAGCAGAGAGCCAATCTAATAACTAAAGCACCAGTCTAATAATTGGCACATCTGTCTATTAATTCTTGGCAACCCAGACATGCCAGTCGGCACTTGATACCATTCTGCAGAGCTGCAGCTTTCTGAATAGTTACATATAAAGTTTACTATAATAATATAGCCTTGAGGTTACGAAAGACATGAATGACAACTACAAGTTCAGAATTCAAGTAAAAAAGTCACAGCATGTCTGGCATGTAACAAATGACAAGCATGAAATAGTTTCTATATTATTAAGCAAGAGGATAAGAAACAACCACTGCAATAAAACTGAATTTCTTGTGCTTGTTCCCATTCTCCCCTCCCAGTGAAACAGTTGTCAGAGTACATAGAGATACCTATCAGAACCATGTTTTCTGAATATGTAATCGACAGTCATTACAAAAAAACAAAACAAAACAAAAAAGCCACAGTGTGTGAGTGTTCTTTAGGAGGGTGGAGGGGGTGTACGGTCTGGGTCCACAAACCTATCAGCACATTTCTAGAAGTGAAAAAAAAGGAGCATCACATTATTTACAAAAAGCAGTAAGCTTAAACTTCAGGACAATTATTAATTTATTTAGCCACCTTTCAAACAAATATTTAATCATTTTGCATACCTCTCACCACTGATGTAGGAACTAAAAAAACTACATGACAAAAATAATGATTTTATATTTACTATGACATAATTTAGGACTGTAAAATATGGATTAAAATCAATAACTTATATCTTGAGTCTATATGCCACTCTCATGACAATATAGGCCAGGATTCAACAGGATTGTTTCACTGACACTACTGCTTCCATCAGCAAAATAGAGTGCAGTGGAATGGGAGTGTTCCCCCAGCAACATCCTCTGTGCCCTCAATCCCTGCTCTGGAGACCAAAAAAGCTGCAAGAGCATCTTTCAATAGGCTACAGGGTAGAGCGGAGGACATGAAACTCCTATTACACTAGCAGATAACTGCTAGAACAATATTGGATCTAGCTTATAGGATGGTGGGTCCCATCACAACTGTAACAGGTTTTGTATCTCTCTTGGCATCCATACTAGTGATAGAATCATAGTTGAAACTGCTTTAGCCATTGGTGCAGATTCAACACTCTTTCTTCCCATTCCACATGATTATGCCAGGTATGGAGCAGCTAGACGAGCAGCACGGAATACCTTGCCATGCTCCATTTACTATTTGCCACTGGTGCTTATGAAGAAGGTTGCTTTCAAAACCTTCCATTGCAGAAGACAAAGTGTATCCAGAGTTCTGCAGCCTGTCTTTCATATATGAGTGGACTATAATGAGCATGTTATATCTATAACTGCTTATCTGCCTGGCTGTCAATTAATGTCCATGACCCATTCAACCTTTAAGACTTCAAATATCTTGGGTCTTACATGCATATAGAAAAAGCCTTCTCCAACACACTCCTTCTTGTCCTCTAATGTAGTGTATCTTGATATCAGTAAGGCTTTTGACAAGATCCCCCATGATATTCTTGCAAAACGTTAGTAACCTGTGGGCTAGACAATGCAACTGTTAGGTGGATTTGAAATTGGTTGACTTACCAAACCCAAAGGGTAGTCACCAGTGACTCCTCTTCATCCTGGAGAGAAGTGACTAGTGGGTTGCCACAGGGTTCTGTCCTGGGCCCAGTGCTATTCAACATCTTTTCAATGACTTGGATGAGGGAATAGAGGGTATGCTTATCAAGTTTGCAGATGACACCAAATTAGGAGGGGTAGCTAATACCCCAGAGGACAGGATCAGAATCCAAAATGACCTCAACAGATTAGAAAGCTGGGGAAAAACTAACAAAATGAATTTCAACAGGGAGAAATGTAGGATACCACACTTGGGCAGTAAAAATGAAATATACAGATATAGGATGGGTGACACATGGCTTGAGGACAGTACATGCGAAAAGGGTCTAGGAGTCTTAGTAGAGCACAAGCTGAACATGAGTCAACAGTGTGATGCAGCAGCTTAAAAAGCCAATTCAATTCTAGGCTGCATATATAGCATCATAGAATCATAGAATCATAGAATTGCAGAGTTGGAAGAGACCACAAGGGCCATCCAGTCCAACCCCCTGCCACGCAGGAAATCACAATCAAAGCATCCCTGACAGATGGCCATCCAGTCTCTGTTTAAAGACCTCCAAGGAAGGAGACCCCACCACGCTCCGAGGGAGTGTGTTCCACTGCCGAACAGCTCTTACTGTCAGAAAGTTCCTCCTAATGTTGAGGTGGAATCCAGGAGCTTGCATCCATTGCTCCGTGTTCCAGTCTCTGGAGCAGCAGAAAACAAGATTGCTCCATCCTCAACGTGACACCCCTTCAAATACTTAAACAGGGCTTTCATATCACCTCTTAACCGTCTTTTTTCCAGGCTAAACATACCCAGCTCCCTAAGTCTCTCCTCATAAGGCATGGTTTCCAGACCTTTCACCATTTTAGCTGCCTTTCTCTGGACACGCTCCAATTTGTCAATATCCTTTTTTAATTGTGGTGCCCAGAACTGGACACAGTATTCTAGGTGAGGTCTGACCAAGGCAGAATAGAGCAGCACTATTACTTCCCTTGATCTAGACACTAAACTATAGTTTTAAATGAAACATGTATAGGAAATGGAAAAAGGGGTAAAACAGCAAAGAATTCAAACAGATAGCGAACTCATGTAGGAGTATAGTAAGAAAAGCTAAAGTGCAGAATGAGCTCAGTCAATTCAGGAAGGATATTGAGAAGCTTGAATGTGTCCAGAGGAGGGTGACCAGGATGGTGGGGGGTCTGGAAGCTATGTCCTATGAGGAGCGGCTTAGGGAGCTGGGCTTGTTTAGTCTGGAGAAGAGAAGGCTGAGAGAGGACAAGATAACCATGTTGAAATATTGAAGGGATGTCATACTGAGGGTGGAGCAAGCTTGTTTTCTATTGCTCCAGAAACTAGGATACACAGTAATGGGTTCAAACTACAGAAAAAGAGATTCCACCTAAACATTAGGAGGAAATTCCTGACAGTAAGAGCTGTTCAGAAGTGGAATACAGTGCCTCGTAGTGTGGTGGAGTCTCCTTCTTTGTAGGCTTTTAAACAGAGGCTGGATGGCCATCTGTCAGGGATGCTTTGATTGTTTATTCCTGTATGGCAGGGGGTTGGACTGGATGGCCCTTGAGGTCTCTTCCATCTCTATGATTCTATAATCAAGGACATATCAAGGTGATTTTGGCCTGGAGCAGTTCCAAAAACAGGATAAAAGCATAAGCTCTGTCCACAAGCATAAGCTATTCTAGGAGGAGTGGAACAGAAATGTAGAAAACAAATTAGCAGATAATAAATAGAATACAGAGTAGAATAGAGCGGAGCACAAAGATCTCAATGAATGAACCCATTTCAAGCCCGCTAACTTTGGTGATAGTAACAGCTTGTCCCCATGAATTTTTATCCAGTTACTCACATGCCAAACAGTATGTTGATGATATCAGAAACTTTGGAAGATCCAGTAAGTGGCTGAAGTTACTAACTACACATTCCTCCCCCCTTCAGTTAAACCCTCATAGCCAGGGAGGGTCCTGGAACAAAATGCACCAATTACACCCTTGATAATTTGGCCCTGTCAGTAGGCCAGCCAAGGCTTTGCTTTACATCACATCCATCTGGAAGTGAGATTGGCAGCAGACTCAAAATAGTTCCTTCTCAGTAGTTTCTGTCTTTAGGACACCCTGCCCAGGTCCTACAGTATCATTCTACATTTCCATACCTTCCAGCTTTTCACAGATGAATACTGATACATGTGTGGCCAAGCAGCATTAGACTGTGGTCAAGATGACAAAAACACACAAGCTAGCAGAGGTTGCAGCACTTCGCTCTTGCATCTACTGGGAAGGGCAAGATTTTCTCCCCTCATCTCCTCTCCCGCCTGCTGAGTTAACTGAGTGAAACCTACTTTTGCATTTTGAACTCAGTTTGCAGCAACTGAAGTAAGCTGAAGATAAAGGGCGAAAGTGGGAGGACAAACAGGGACATTTTAAAAGCAGCTGAAAAAAACAGGGCAACAGAGAATTAATAGGGAATCTCCTTGCCAAATCAGGACAATTGGAAGGTATGTACTTTTCACTAGTTAGTTCTAAGTTTAAGAGAGCTTTCATTGAGGTTGGCTATTTTTGTTTCCAGAACACTTTCTACTGAGTCATGATTTTTTTTAAAAAAAGGAAATTTGGAGAGTTGGTTTCAAAATCTGTATAGTCTTTTATCTGGTTTTACTTAAAATACTGTGGATATTTTGAATCAAAAAGCATTTTGTACAAAAATCCAAATAACAAAAATAATGCCATTTGTGCAGCATTAGCGGAGTTTACAGTGGAGAAATAGAAATAATATCTATAATTTTTCCTTGGTTTTTGTCCAGGCTGTGAGGCCGTGTTCTGGAACATGGCCTCACAGCCTGGAAAAAAAAACAAGGAAAATCTATGGATGCCAGCCATGAAAGCCTTCAACTTCACAGAGTAATATCTGGCTGCTTAGCCCAGTGTGAAGCCAATCACCATTCGTTCATGTGCAGCCACGTCAACATGCACAGGGAAGGAGGTTAGCAAATGGTGAATATCAGGCCTAGCTCTGGCATTAAACTATAGCAGCACAAACTATTGGAGAGACATCTTAGGATCTTACTGCACTCCAAAGAAAAGTGGCACTGCAGCAGGAACATTCCATCTTCCCTGCTGCCTTTACCGTATGATGTTGTTCTTCTTCTGGTGTTCTTTCATTCCAGTCCCGTGAAGGACCGAGGTAAAACTGCATCTTTTTGTTAGTGGGTTTTTCTGGTTAGCAAAAAGACATGGTTTTACCTTGGTCCCTCACAGGACCAGAATGAAAGAATGTTGACATCATCTGGTAAAGCAGCACAGAAGATGGAACATTCCTGCTTCCCTGCTGCTTTTCTTTGGAGTGCCCTGAATGTGGTGGTGGTGGTGGTGATACTACTACTACTACTACTATTACTTCTTCTTATTATTATTATTATTATTATTATTGAACAATCCAGGTATTTCAAACTTTTCTCCAGTCTTTCTCTCATTGTCTCTCTCTCTTTGCAGAGAGAAAATTTTATTTTATTTATTTATTAGTTATTTATACCCCGCTCTTCAGCCACAAGGCTATCAGAGCGGCTTACAAATTGTTTTAAGCAATAGCAATTTATACATCTACACTGCATTAAGCAGTTTCCAATGTGTGTTAGCTAATTGCTCCAACAAGCTGGGTACTCATAAATAAAAAGAAAATGTTTCTGCTGCACAGCATTATGCTACAATGATATTTCAAATTTATAGTATTTTATTGTATTTATTGTATTTATTTGTTGTATTTATTGTTTTTAATTGGTTTTTTTTGATCTGTTGGTTTTAATTTATAATTGTTTAATATTTTTTTATGGGGGAGGGCGGGGTGGGGGGTGTTTGGGGATTTTATCTGTATGGTATTTTAATTTTTGTAAGCCGCCCCAATTGTTTTAACAGAGGGGCGGGGTATAAATAAATTTTATTATTATTATTATTAAATGCACTGTCTGGAAAAGTTAATATTTCTACTACAACTCCCAGAATCCCCCAGCCAGCCAAATTATGTCAACAGCAGCTAGCTACAGACTGTATAGCCTGTGCTGCAAAGTAGCTCAACATTGCAAAATGTTGCTTGTGAACTTTTTGGTTTAGTCCAAGGACTCTTTGAAGGCAGATTGCACATTCCATTGTCAGATTGTGTTTGACTTTGTGCCATTTCTATCTCTGAATGCAAAATGTTATCCTAAAGTCATTGAAGAAGTAATGGGTGTTTCTAGCTTTTATACTGATGCAGGGAGATGCAAGGGCTCTAACAATCTTAGCCATTGACATTTACAACTACGGGTTTTGTTTTTAATGCAGGGCAATGAGCAATGTACTTAAGGCATCAGACAATGCTTTATAGCATACACTAAAGGTGAATCACTTTTTACTAGATTTATTAGCTGGAGGATCTGAAATCTCATGAGGAAATTTAGCCAGTTTTAACCCAAGCGGTGCTGCTCCTTTCAGTTATTTCCTTTCAAATTCTCAGCAGGACGCAGGCATTCTAAATGTCCTATTCGGGGATATAGACTTTTTCCCCCCCAGCTGGTTTCTACCACCTTGGGTAATGGCAGAGTACTCATTAACAAACTAATTGATTTTTATTAATTATCTGTGGTATATTTTTTCCACTGATTATTTCCCCCTAGTATCTAAGCTTATTAACTGCAACTACATATCCTCAGCATATAATTAGTCCTGAAGGAACTTGGAGTGGACTCAAAGATTCTCTTTGATTGCTGTATCAAAATATGTATGAAGAACAGTCAAATCTGTTATTTTAGAAAGGGCTAGGAATAGTCCCTCTGAAAATTACACAAGGTAATACAGGAGCAACAGAGAAAAGAGAAAGCAGAAATGTCACAAGCCATAGAAGTTCATGGACCCACTCATATGTACTGATGTATTAATACTTAATCCCCATAGCAAGACCTCAGCCACTGAAGTCATTAAATATGTTGCAGGTGGCAAAGTGAATAAGTCCATTGGCAATGCAATCAGTGGCTGCTTCATGAGCCACATCGGTTTTCAAAATGAATGTAGCACAACAGAGGGAGGCTATTTTACTTTACAAAAAGAACCAGTTAAAGTAAAAAAAAAAAACTGTTCAATCAGATGTTTTGCATTTCATCGATGGCTACTATTCTATTGAACTATTTAAGTCAGGAATGCTATAAGGATGCTGCTGAACCTGATGCAGAAGAAACCTTTTCTTCAGATCTGTACAAGGAGAGTTGAATCATGGCTCTTGCAGCATGTGCTCTGCATTTCTTGTGAGCTATGCAAAATTGTGAAAGGAATCATGAGCAGCGTGTAAAAGTAGAAGCCAGTTTTAAAGAAAACAAGGACGTTGAAGAAAAATATTGGTTCATAGATATGTCCACAGCAACATCAGATCCCATATTTGCAAAAGGTAGGCTGTCATTTGTTATCTTACCTATATATGGGTTTGCTTTTACTGTAAACTCACATTTAATGTTTAATGAAATAAAATCATGAGAGCCAATGTAGTATAGTGGTGGTTACAGGGTTAGACTGGCATTTGGAGATCCAGATACTGGATTCCATGGAGTCATTAAATTTTCTGATGACTTTGTACCACTCATTCTTTCTCTCAGTCTTTCCTACCTAACAGAGTTGTTGCAAAGTTCAATGGGGAGAGGGGTTATGTACGCTTGTCTTGAATTCATTTGAAGAAAGGCAGGCTGATAGAAAATGGGATAAAAATTTAACCAACAAACAAAAATTAAAGGGGTTATGAGTGTGTCTAAAGTATTAACCTTGATTCTTTATATCTATGTTTTGGGTTAAATTTCCAAAGTCTCAAGACTATACAACTGGTATAGGGTGGCTCAGTAGGAATGGTTGGAACCTTTTGGTAGGACTTATATCCTTCAATGAAAATTGAACAAGATCTCATGGTGCAAATTTTTAACCACTGCCACAAACCCTATGTCAGAAGCTATTTTTATATCCAGATTGGTCCATGCATATTTTTTCTGTACAATAGCAAACAGACTCCATCTCTTGACTGACTTTCCTCTTCCCAAAACACTTCTGGGAATTGCATTTTTAATTTCCCTTTAGTGCTCCTGTCTTTCAGCTTCCTTTTCCTGTTTCCTTCTAGCCCTGTATCTCTATGACCATTTTTGTTGACCGATCAATCACTTTTATTTTTAAGCTCAAATTTGGATCAAGGTCATAAGTTCAGATTGTATTTCATACATAATATGAACGTTCACAAAATCCTCTTTGTCAGAGATTACAACTGTTATATTGTTAATGTCTGAATGTGTCAGGGCAGTGATCTCTATTGAGGACCCAGACCGTACGACCCTTCCGCTCCCCTCCTCTAAAGAAGACACACTCAAGTGTGAATAAACAAATTATATTGAGTACAAAATAAGGAAAATTGGTTAAGTACAGGTTAGTAGATAATTATTGGCAATAAAAGGCTGCAACTTGCTGATGGCTGCAAAATGGTTGGCACTCATGCATGGGTCATGAACTCATCATTGCCCAACCCAATGTTGGTCAATAGCCTCTCCTCGGACACTTCCAAACATCCTGGAGGAGTGAGCTGTTGGCCAAGCCGTCCCACCTGACACTCTCTTCTTCCCTGCAAACAAGGTGTTAATTAGCAATAAGGAAGGAGGGATCTCCACGATCTTCAACTTGAACTTAAGCTTGAACTTGACAGAGACCCCCCTTTACTCAGATCAGGACCCCTGCCATCCACCCAGCAAATTGTGACAAATAAATGAAAACAACATGATATAAAGGGAGGGTGGGGGGTCTTTGGCTCCAATGAGCCAACTGAGGGGGCCTGTGCCAGAGCTGGCTTAAATACAGGCTCCATTGCAGGCCTCCTTGTCATCTGGCCGTGCCAGAAAGTGCAGCCAGATGACCCACCTCTTCCTGTGTGGAAAGCCAATTGGGGCAGGGCAGGGCCGCCCCAATTGGCCTGCCCCCTTGTCATCCGTCCATGCTGGAAACCGCAGCCAGATGACCTGCCTCTTCCTATGCAGGAGCCAATTGGGGCAAGGCAGGCCCACCCCGATTGGCCTGCTCTTTAGAACCCTTCCCAGCTGCAAGGCAGGCCAGGAAGGAGATGACTTAGCAATGGCGGCCCCCATATTGGCCGGCCACATGGCCAACAGGGGCCACAGGAGGCAGATTGATAGGGGCACCGGCCAGGCCCCAAACTGGTCCACTTGGCAAGCTGGTAAGCCCCCTTGTAAGTGTCACAGAGCAATCTATTTGAGGTAGGCAAGAAGGTTAAAAGCCATTGTTGATTCACCTCAGGAATAATGAGATATAAGATGTTAGGGAGAATAGTGCTGCTTTCTTTAAATTATTTTGCTTAATTAACTTAACCCAATGATCTGCAAAGGGGGCGGAGTCTAGTGTGGGATCTACTGAGGACAGAGGTCACACCCTGACCTCCTCAGCCACACTTGTGTGAAACAACTGAGACCCAGCTGCATTCCAGACATATGGATTGCTGTCCAACCAGTCCTGCAATGGGAGGGCAACACAAGGGTCCTCCTCTCCTAAGTCATGTGACTTGAAGTGAGTTCATGTCCCAGGCCAGGCCCAAGCGAAGTCACCTTCCCCACCCCTGCTACCAAAGGAGAACATTCCAGATATCTCTCCTTCACCTAATGGGTGCATTTAGGTGTTCTTTTTGCTTTCTACTTCTCCTCCACTACCTACCTATTTAACCTATTGACCACCTATTTAAATGGCACCACTCTAGGCCAATTGGAAGGAACAACTGACTGACAATGGGTGCTACAGCCAGGACATTCTGGAGCTGGGCTAGAGGAGTGCCTTTGGCATCAGGCCCTTCTGGCCTCTACTCCCATGGAGTTGCTGTTTTCTCCCACAGGACTGGGGCTGTGCTGTTTGCTGCTGTGGAAGATTTAAACAGCTGATTCTAAGCCTTCACCTTCCTGAGTAGGAAAGATACATAAAAGCAGAGGCATCCACTAGCAGCAGGTCACCAGCTGCTGGTTGCCCCCCCCCAACAAGAGGTGACATCAAAAGGGGTCACCCCTTTGGGTTGCCACTTGGGGGAAACACAAGAGGAGGGATACCCCCCCTTCTTGGATGATTGTAGAGAAACAGACCTTGGGTGAGAGTCAGGGTCTTGGAATAATATCACTCACAGAGAGTATACAGGTTAAATCTCTTGGGAGGGCCCTTCAACAGACCCTGGGTGAGAGGCAGGGACTACAAGATCTGTACATGCCCATATGAGAGGCATGCACCAGGGTAGATGTTGCAGATGTTTCTAGGAGGGGAAATGCCCTGCAAATTGCTTCTATTGACCTCCTTTTCATCCCTGCATTGTTTCGGGAAGTATTAAAGAGCTGGTCTACCACACTTGCTCTGACCTGTAGCATTGGCATCTGACTAGCAATCGTTCCTCAGTATGTGCAGCATGTATGTGTGTGCATGTGTATGTACATGTGTTGTAATATTGCATATGTGCTTGGGTGAATCTCAAGGGAGGGAGGAGAAGTGGGGTGTCTTTATTGAGGTAATCTTGGGCAGAGGGAGGTATGGTGCTGGGGATTGGACATGCCAGGTAAGAGAAATATGGGGCAGATACTTGAGATCCCTCTCATGTTTTGGTCCTTCCCTCATCCCTCAGGATTCAGGTTGCCATGTCAACTCACCCTCTGATCTGTTGATGCTGCTGTTGAATGCCAGGTCAGCCCATAATAAAACAATTACTATCCATGACTTGATTGTGGATGGAGTGGCCAACTCGATATGCATCACAGAGACCTGGGTGGATGAGCTTGGAGGAGTTGATCTCTCCCAGCTTTGTCAATTTGGATACTCAGGGCAGCACCAGCTGAAGTTGGAGGGCCAGGGGTGGGGGAGGAGTTTCAATCACCCATGATAATTTTGTTTTCCTTATGAGTAAATCCATCCTCCCAGGCACCAGTTTTGAGGATTTGTAACTTGTGTTGGGCCACAGAGACAGAACAGGGATGCTGCTGGTATACCATCCACCCTGCTACCCCACTGTCTCTTTGCCTGAGCTGGCCAAGGTGGTCTCAAAGGTTGTGTTGGGAAACCCTAGAACTGTGATTTGGGGGGATTTAAATGTATACACCAAGGCTGTCTTAACGGGGCCAACTCAGGATTTCATGGTTACCATGACAACCATGGGGTTGTCACAGCATATTGTTGGTTCAATACATAACACTGAATATACTGTGGATGTTTTTGCTGTTGGCCAGATGGAGGATGATCTGATATTTGGGAGGATTTCAGTAATCCTGTTGTCATGGTCAAATAATTTCCTTATGAAATTTGGTTTGGTTGTAACAGGTCCTCCCTGCAGGGGTGGGGAGCCTATTAAGATGGTCCTCTCCTTCTCCTGAAGGATTTCCCCACTAATGAGGCTAGTGATTCCAGTGAGACTATGGAAAGTGTTATCGATAGAATCACTCCTAAGCACCCAATTATGGAACCCATAATTCATCTTGGTTCACAGAAGATCTGTGGGCAATGAAGCAGGCTGGATGATTGCTAGAGGGTATGTGGCATAGGTCTCAGAGTGAATGTAAATAGGAAATCAGCAAAGACTCTTCATTGTGCCTACTATGCAGCAGTGAGGCAGGCGAAAGAATCATATTACATCTCCAGGATTGCATCCTCAATCTCACTCAGTAGGACTTTTCCAAGTGGTGAGGAGTCTTTTGGGTACAGGTCCAGAGAGTTCAAGTATGCAACCCATGGCTACCTACTATAAAAAGTTTGCTAGGTAAGTTGAGAAAAAATTGCTCACATTCACTCAGAACTTGACATGACACTTGTTACAGAGCCTAGAAAGGTGTCCAGTACAGTGTCTGGTCTGTTTTTATGGGATCATTTTCAGTTATTAAGGCCTGATGATGAGGAGAAGACACATGAAGCAGTTCAGCCTATGACATATAGGCCCTTGCCCTTCTTAGCTGATGAAATCTAGTAGAGGACAATTGACTCCCTGGGTAGGTCCAGGGGGTAGTAAATGCCTCAGTATGTCAGGTGCTCCCTTGAAGGAGCCTGCTCCCTTGAAGGAGGTTCTGGCATGTTCTCTCCTGAAGAAGACCTCCTTGGACCCAGAGGTATATGGGAGCTACTGCCCTATAGCATATATCCCATTTTTGAGCTAGGTGCTTGAGTGTGTGGTGGTTGGGCAACTTCAGGCATTCTTGGAGGAAACAGATTATTTGGACCCATTTCAGTCTGGTTTCAGGCCAGGGCATGACACTGAAATGGCCTTAGATGCTCTGACTGACAACCTGCTTTGGAGGAAAGATAGAGGGGGTGCTACCCTATTGGTTTTCCTGGATCTCTCAGCAGCTTTTGATACGATTGATCATGGTATCTTACTGGAACTGCTCTGTGAGACAGAGACACTTTTCTACAGGGGTTCCACTCCTTCCCTGCTGTAAATCTCTCTGTAAATTCAGGATACTAGCTATACCCGGTGTAACGTACACCATTATCTATACATATAAAACAAACTATACACATACCATGCTACACACACCACACGTGGAAGGATATGAGAATCCCACCGCCACCATGCATACAAACACACCATGCTACACACACACACAAACTGTTCAGGATGATAGGACACTCAATCACCGAAGGAAGCAAAACATATCTCAGAAGTCAGCAGCAACCCGTTCCCAAGAAGGATACTCACACAGAGAGAGAGAATGTCTTCCAAATAAACAGGAGGTACTTTATCTTGAAACTCAAAGCAGTTATGATATGTACAGGCATTTATAAGGTAGATGGGAAAACTGCTACTCCAGGCACCGGATTTGCTCAAGAGAGAAAGTGCTTTGGGTGCAGCCTCCTTTTATACAGTCCCTCAAGGCATTGGCTCCCCCAAACACCTAGGTGCCTTACACCAGCCTTTTGCAACTTGCACTGTGCTTTGCACACCATACTCTACTGTGCACCCCACACTTCAGCCTGATATAATGCCCTGTAATCTCCTGATTGTGCAGCTGTGGCCTCCAAGTTTGAAACTTGGCTTAGCTAGGTTGGCAGACCTGGCAGTTGTCTGGCCATTTTCTAAGGAGTTCTGACACATACACCACGCATGCCAGGACAGGAGAACACCTCTACTGCTGCCATGGAATTGTAGATACACCACGTTACACAAACACACACACACACCAAACTACACACACACCATGCATGACAGGAAGTGAGGTCCCCTCTGCTGCTGCCACCATGCAATAACATACACACACAAACACACATGCTTGGGAGGAATATTTGAAACAAAAAATTGGAGATCATGAATGGGATAAGATTTGGAAACAAAGACAACTAAAAATATGTAAATACGGATAAAAGAAAATTACTATAAAATAATATGGAGATGGTATTTGACACCAGCAAGATTGCATAATATAGACAAGAATAACTAAATATTGTTGGAGAGGTTGTCAAGAAATAGGTACATATATGCATATGTGGTAGAATTGTAAATTTGTACAGCAGTTTTGGGAAATGGTTTTTATAGAAATAGAGAATATTCTGAATAGAAATATAGAAAGGAAACCAAGTATAGCATTGATGTCAATTTATAATGGAGAGAATGGGAACCAAGCAGAAAAGGGTTTAGTAACAAATTTATTAATGGCAGCAAGTTTAATTATAGCAAGACATTGGAAAATGCAAGTAAATGTACAAGTGGAGGAGTGGTATAAAGAAGTTTGGAAAATGGCAATAAATGTGGTTAACATGTAGAATTAACATGTAGAATTAAAGCAAGAAGAGGAATTTGGAAAGAAAGTGGTTTTGATAAAATTTGGAAAGTATTTGTTTAAAAAGTATTACAGACAAAAGATGGGAGGTTGCCTCCACGAGAAGAAATGAGATTCTGGAAAGATTAGGTAAGGAATAATGGCTCTGGTGAAGGGGAGCACTGAGGTGGGGAGGGGTTAGGGGACTTAATGTTCATGAAACGAATCATAGCAAAGAATCTATGTTAATTTTTGAAATTAGTTAATAGAAAAATTGTGATGTTTATGGTAATATTATGTGTTATACTAAATAAGTATTGATTGGATATTATAATGTATGATTATAAAATTAATAAAATTATTTAAAACACACACACACATATTCACACACACACACAAACCATGCTGCACCAACGCTACACCCCCCATGCTACACACACACCTTGCTACGCACACACCCAACACTACACACACAAATGCCACCACACATGCACCCTCATGCCACTGATGCATTCCCCCATGCCGCCACAGGCGCATCCTCCATGCCACCACCATGCAGCCCCCATGCCACCACCGCGCTCCCCCATGCCACCACAGGTGCTTCCCTCATGCCACTGCAGCATACCCCCATTCCACCACCACACTCCCCTACACTGGCATATGTGTGCCCCATGCTGCTTCCACTCTCGCCAATGCCACCACACATGCTCCTCCCATGCCATCACCACTGTGCTTCCCCCCACAGCAACCCATGCTCCCCCATGCCACCACGTGTGTTCCCCCCACACCATCACTGTGCTCCCCACACCACCACATGTGCTCTCCCCATGCTGCCACCACCACACCCCTCCACACCCATGCTCCTCACACCCATGCCCGCCAACAAAGTCTGCAACAGTGGAGAGCCCCTCTGCCACCACCATGTTTAGAAAGGACTTAAACTTCCTCATATTTCCTCCCCCAGTGTGCTGATTGGCTGCCCAACAGAGAGATTTGATTGGTAGGTAAGTTTCTCAAGCGGCCAATCAGCACACTGGAAATGGCTAGATACCAAAGAGAATTATATATTAAGAGAATAGAATAGTGATTTTCAGGTAAGGAGAACAGACACTAGTTTTGGACACACTGAACCTGGTTCAAATAGGCCTTACATGAGAGAGGACTATATGCTGTTATGCCACTTGTTGATGGTGTCCACTTTCAAGGATAAAGGGGATTGAACTGAGCAAGAATAAACTGTGTGTGTGTGTGCACACGTGTGCATGCTGAGAACCAAACTTTAAATCCTATGACCCTAAATTAAAAGCTGTTTTCATTCCTATAATGCCCATTAGCATTATGATGATGGTTTTGTGAAATCATATTTGGTGTTCGGTCTCCTTCCTGTATCAGTAATATGACGGTGGGGGACCTGAGCTGTAGAAAGGAAATTCTCTGTTGTTATCTGATTAAAATGTTCTAATAAATAAGTACCAAATGCATGCAAGTATAGTAGCTAACTGTATATGAGAAGCACATGTGCCATGCATATGTAGAGACCACACACACACGCACACACACGGTAGCACCTGTTTTTTCCCCCACTTGGATGCCTCCTTCTCCGCCACAGGCAAGTTTCCCATGCCATTAATAAGCAGTAGAAATTTCTCCTAATACATAACAGAAAACTGCACCTTATGTCTGTTGTACATTTGGAGCCTTAGCAATATAAAAGCTTTCACAGTTCTATGCTTATGCTTCTATACTATGGATGAACACAGGCTCCATATGTTCTTTCTGCTCCTGTGATAAAGAAGGGAGAATGGTCTATTCAAGTCATAATTTTGACTGCCTTAGGGCAAAAGAAGGGGGGGAAAGGTTTCAAATGCTGTGCTGCAATATTCAAAGCCACCATATAAATGTACTAAAAGTAGCTATTATCCACATATCCAGCTATCCACCACACAAAGTGCTCTCCTTTTCCCCCCACCATAAGATCGGGTTACTGGAAATCAAGCTGATGAAACAACCTACAGATCTTCTACAGAAGGGAGTTTAGATAAACTTATCAAGTAAGGGAATATCTACAAGTACAGCCAGTGTGGTGAAGTGGTTTGAGCATTGGACTCTGAGGATCAGGTTTCAAATCCTCACTCAGCCATAGAAACCCACTGAGCAAGACACACTCTCTCAGTTTCAGAGGAAGGAAAAGGTAAACGCCCTCTCAACAAATCTTGACAAGAAAATGCAGTGATAGGGTCACTTTTGCATTGCCATAAATCAGAAATGACTTGAAGGCACAAAACAACAACAACAACAAGGGAATCTCTGTATGGAGCTTTTCCACACAGCCCAGATCAGATCTTGGAAAAGTTATTTTTCATCTAATACTATTCCTCAAATCACCTACAACTAGGAGTTGTGGTCTCGCCAAAAATGTAATAATATCAAGATCAAAGACTTCCTACAGGTCTGAGTTTGAGTCCTGACTCTTAGGCCAAATCTACACAACACAAATAATCCTGTTTGAAATGGGATTATTTGCAGTGGTTCCTTCCTATGGAATCCTGGGATTTGTAGTTTGGTGAGGCACCAGCATTCCTTGGCAGAGAAGGCTAATGACCTTGTAAAATTACAAATCCCAGGATTCCATAAGAAGGAATCATTACAAATAATCCAGTTTCAAACTTGGCTACTTGTGTAGTGTGGATTTGGCCTTACGGGTTGTTTATATAGCAAAAATACTCCTCAGAGAATTCAAGGAAGACATGATTTGTCTTAATGAGATCCCACATCAATCTGCCATATTGAGAGAAGGGGGGGGGGTCAGAACTTCCAAAAACTTTGTGGCTTTTCCTGAAGTTTTTAAAAAGCTCTATGGAGAATATGCATTCCTGCTCATTAGGACAACCAATTCACTTTGCTGCACATTCCTGATAAGAGTGGAAGTGGAAATCTGATTGTTCAGACATGTGCAGGTGATGGAGCTTCCTGGCAAGGCAAGTGCCCCAAACTGCCATGTTGGATTTTCACCATAGCAGTCGTGCACTGGGGCGACTAAACAGCCTTCCCCTTTTTTTCTATTTATTTAAGCAGAATATCACACTTCTGCACCTTGGATATGCTTTTTTAAACTGTTCACTGGTGACAGCTCATGACAATAAAAACACAAGTAATTCATTTGTGCCTACCATCTTGATTCACAGGCATGTCCGTTTGAACAATGAATGCAGATAGCTTTGCATGCCTGCGATCTTGCAAAAAAAATATTATTGAGCCAAATGAAAGCTGCTGCAATTTGGCATCAGTGTGCATCAATTCACATTTTAAAGCCTTGTATAGTCAAGCCCTTAGTCTTGGCTCTCACATTAGCTCAGTTGTACAGGAGCCCCAGTAATGCAGTTCCTTCTCCTACCACCATGGTTACATGAAAAACTCCATATTTATTAATTTATTAATTATTTACTTTGTGTGTTTATACCCTGCCCTTCAACTAAATAGGCTCCCAGAGCTGCTTACAAATTGTTAATTTGACAGTCCCCTGTCCTTGAGCTTACAATAAGACACATTAAGTCCAAATGATGGATGCTTTTCTCTCCCTCGGAAGCCAAAGCAATGACAGTTGGGACAAGAAGTTAGGGCCTCTCCATAGCTACTGGGCCTAAGACATGATGGAGCTGTACCTACCCGCCCCCACCTGCCCCACTCCCATTCCTGCTGTGGAATAAATAAAAAGGTTTCAGACACATACCTTCATTCTATGTCAGGAAGAGGCTCCCCTTCCTTTCACTGCCCAGTCATAAATGCAGCCATTGTAAGGCTGCTTTTATAACTGGGAACTGAAATCCTGGCCATTTTTGCAAGAGAATGGCCAGGCGGCAAATTTAAAAAGAACCCCCCCCCAAAAAAAAGTCAAAACAAGTAACCAAAGCACAAAACACCATTTAAAAACATACTAGCTGCCTGGGGAGGGGGAAAAAGTTTTTAACTTACCTTGTTGTCCTGATCACACCTGGAAGTGTCCATCATGGATCTCCCCCCATGGCTGGCATCGTGTCAGCATAATGAAACAGGAACAGGTGGTCTATTAATGATTGTTTCACTGTTTTTGTACTATCGTTTGAGCAGAACAGGGGCAGAATAGGAGCAACACAGGAACAGAACGACGTTGTGAGAAAGGGAAAGACTTTCTTGATCATGTTCCATTCCTGCAACGGAATTTTGGGTCCGTCTGATAATCTCCACAGTCTACATGGAGGAAAATCCATGGAGGAAAAAACATGATAAACCCAGTGCTGGATTTACATACATGCTAAGTAATCTGTACTGTAGGGCATTGAATTATGAGTGGCCTCTAAACAAAACAAAACTCCTCAAGTTTCAAGTTTTATATAAGTGTTACAGTAACATGCATTTCTTGGTAAGGCAGTGGAGTCTCTTACATTTAACACAGCTTAGGGCCTCATCATCTCTAGAACTGATCCTAACTAAATCCCATGTAAAACATGTCTTCCTTTTCCATGGGCTGCATCTGCACTGCAGAAATAATCCAGTTTGACACCACTTTATCTGTCATGGCTCAATACTATGATATCCTGGAATTTGTAGTTTGTTGTGGCACCACAGCTCTTTGACAGAAAAGGCTAAATGTCTCACAAAACTACAGATCCCAAAATTCCATAGCACTGAACCATGGCAGTTAAAGCGATGTCAAACTGAATTAATTCTGCAGTGTAGTTGCAGTCATGGATAGCTTTTCATGTGTTTCCATTTTACCACTTGAAGAACCAGCCCCTAACACCATTTCAGTACTGTGTGGCTGGGCCCCAAGTGTGCAGAATAACAACACAGCAGGTTAAAGCAGGAACACATCCAAGGAGATAGGTAAGACAAGAAGATTATACCTACATTTTCCTTATACAGCATGAATGTGGGCCAGGGTTTTATAATGAGATGACCCTGACCTGCCACAGTGCTTTCTCTAGCTCTCTCTTTGCAAATGACTAGTGCTTTAATTATTTGCATCTGTGAACTCAAATGAAAATACTTAAGGATATATCAATATATTCATAAATCATCTGCAGGCAATAAGTGGTCCAACATAGATAATTAGAGAATTTACGGAAGGCTTGCTCCCTCTGTTTATCTGCTTATGACATTTGCGGTGCAGCCCTAACAGCAGGATAATTACTAGATTTATTCATCAAACAAAATCACGCCTTCTGGGAATGCTCAGTGACTTCAGTTTTAGGACTAATAAAGACATTTTTCACCCAAACTCAAGTACTAATTTGCTCAGTAACTAGCTGCAATAAGCTTTTATGGAAGCACTCAAAGAAGAGGCTTGGCACCAGAGGGCAGATAATTAAAGGTGCAGTATCCCCATACAAAAAGCTCTGAACAATTCCCTGACCATATTAAAATTTAATTGTTGAATGTTAATTGAAAAAAAATAGAAGTCATTCCTGTTCTTTCTGTTTCAGTAATTATTCTTCTCAGATCAAAATCATATCTTTAGGACTCAATAACTCCACCAAAAACTTCACAAGCTCTCCCAAATTGGTCAGTGAATTATGTTTTCCAATTGACTCTTATCAGAAATGAAATGAAACAGCAAACAGAACTGACAAGTGAGATCCTCCACACATCCTTAGGAAACCACAGTTAAAATTCATTAATTTGCATTAAAATGATTTGTTTTAAAGTCCCTTTTGAAATGAGGAAAAGTACAATCTAACAGGTCATTTTTTTTTCTCTTTCCAAAACACCATTGGAATGAATGAGAGCAGAGGAATATCACCACTATGCTCTTGCACAGGTTCCCTTCCAGAAACCTACAGCCAGCATGACCAGAACCATGTTGTCTGGGTGATTCTGGAACTAGTATGGGGGGGGGGGGAGAGTGGATTTTCCAAACCCAGTCAATTGGGCTTGTACTAGAGAACATACTTCAGGATTTTGCTTCCCAGCTGGATGCATTTATTTATTTATTTATTTATTTATTTATCAACTTTGTTTCATTTTGCATTGTTTATCTCTCCTATGGGTCCCTATTTGTAGAATATCTCCCTCCACTGAGCAATGGCAGGAACTGGGTGGCCCATGGGCCACAAGTGGTCCCGTGGAAGTTCTACTGTGGCCTTCCACCAATCTACAAAGGCCTTAACAACCCTCCCCCACCAAAAGTTTTGGCCACAATACCTCTCTTCTTTATTTTTCAGTCTAAAAAAACCTTTTCAGGTTACAGTATGCTGTTTTGGGGGGCTTCCCACTCTGAAATAAACCTAAACCTCCTTCATAATCCAAGAGATTACCAGAAGTGATACATCGTCAGATGCAGTTGCCCAAACGGCAGCTGCAATGATATGGTAGCGTGTCCCTATAGAAATGGAGGAGCTGACAATCAAGTAATGCCTCTGGACTCTGGAATATACTATATGCAGTCCTTCTACAGAAAGGTACTTTGTGATGGCATTACGGTAATTTAGTTGTTCAGTCAAAAATTTTCTGTTAGCCAAGCTGAGGGTGTCCTAGCCGATTTTAACGATACTCAAGGACTGTATTTTTATATATTTTATTGTGTTTTATGTTAGTTTGACCATCTTTGCTACTCTTCACTGCCCTGGTATCATTTGATGAATGCTGTTTTATATATTTACCCTAATATATACTAACAAGCCCCTCTGCACAATTTTTCCAAGAAAAACTCATGATAAGTTCATCTTAGGGTCATCATAAATCAGAAATGACTTGAAGACACACAACAACAACAGCAACATGACTTCACTGGGAGAAGTCAGAGGTATTTTTCTTCAATGAAAAATATCTCTTAAGATCTAAGTATTTATCTACATGTGCTGCAAAATTTTGAAGGTAATTCATATGTGTCTGGAGCAGGATGCAATGTGAACTTACCTAATTTCACACTTTGGAGCAAGATGTAATATGAACTTACCTAATTTAAACCAGTACTTAAACCAAAACTCAATAATCTTCAAAATTTGCCCTTCTTAAAATTTGGCAGTGAAATTCTCTGATGAAAAAAAGTGTTAGGGAAAGGATGTACAAAAATGCCTACATTAGTGAAAGTAACATTCAAAATGCACTATATTAGGAAAATTACCTGCAAAAAAATGTTTATTTAAGATTAAATGTCTTAGAAAAATCTATGAATTGGGTGAAATGTGCACAAAAATGCATATTACCATAATTGACATGTATTTTTTTAAAAAAATTAAAAATCCAAAGTTTGGGACAAACCAAAAAATTTCAAAGTTCTGGGGTTAACTGAACTTACTGTATGTTAGAAAAATGAGAAAAAGAAAAACTAAAGTTGACAGACACATCTGTCCTTAAAAAGCTGTGGCATTTCCTTATGCCAAAAGCCTTTTCAGGACACTCTCTTAATTTCCTTTCCTCTTGAACTTCTGTCTCATTTCTTTCTGGCATAAAGATGTTAGACATCAATACAGAGAAAGTAAATGTCTCTCTCTAATAAACCTCAGGGTATTTTCTCCTCCTCTGGCATTGCTCTGGAGCAAATACATACATATATATATATATATATATATATATTTTAATGGAAGTCATGTATATGAAGTAAGCATAGCTTTTTGATCTTGTTCTGCACAGACTGGGTCCTTAGATAGTTTGGGCATCTTTTCTTCTTTTCGTTTCTCCTCCTTTCCCCCACCCACCTAATATGGGGCTTTTACATGTCAGAATTCGGCAGGCTCTTAAGACTCATTCTGTGCTGCAGAGAAATGATGAACTACACAAAATACAGACTTTTAAACTCATATTTAATTGTTTAATGTCATGGATCTTGGTAGAGCATTGTTGCTTGAAAAATAAATTGGGTAATTCAATTAAATGGCTACAGAAGATACATCATATCAGATGTAGAAAGGCACTAACCCCAGCTTGAACTTGACGTCCCACATCGCTTCACTTATTTGACAAATGGATTCTTGAAAATAATTGAAACACATGGCTGCCAGCATAGGTCAATAATACTTTTTTGCCATTCAGCCTCTTAACAGCTTCCATTTTTTTCTTGCACTATGCCATTCAGGGCAAAGATTGCATTTGCCTGGTAAATCATGCAAGCATTATTACTAAAATGGGACTAAATGCAATGAAAATGGACTACATAAAAGTAATGGCACTTAAGTAAAAGGAAGACCATCTACTAGGGCAAACACTAAATGTCAGAGTTAAATACTATATGACATTACTTCCATTACAGGATCAGATTAAGCATGTAAGAAAGCAAACTTACTAACCCTACTAAAACACACACACACCTATTTTGGCAACTTATTTTAACTAATATTTACCAAATAAGATTATCTATCTGTCTGTCTCTCTGTCTGTCAGTCAGTCATACTTAATCAATAATTAATATATCTGTGAAATTTCTATATTCTGATCTTTTTACTGTTTAATCATTGTTGTTGGAAAAAAGAGACCCAGATTTTAGAGCACTGTGTATTTATGTTCTTGTCTCAAGGCCACCAATTTTACTTGGACTTTAGCATAGCTCCCATAAACTATTAAAAACAATTAAATTAGCATGGTTACTGAAAGAATATTTACAACAATAAAATGATTACTGATATAATTAACCTTATGAGGTCAATTGTACCCAGGCAGTACTGAAAAGAATTCATAGAACTTTTGCCGTCTGACTCAGGGAAATAAAGAGACAACACACAGAAAATGAGGTGAAATAAAAGGGTACTTTATTTAACCCTGCCTATTTAAATCCCTCTAAGATCTTTGGAGGGGGGATGCAACCTAGTGAGGGAGCAGCTGGTGTAGTTTGTCCATCCAAGACTGATACTCCCCAGCTTCCCCGGGTGAACACCTGGGTCCTGGAGAGGAATCCCAATGGATGGGATTGCTCCCCAGCCAGCCCACATCTGGAAGGTCAACCCAAAAGTCCCTCACCTAATCCCCATAGATTATGGTGAGGGATTGTCATTCAGGCCAAACCCAAGGTGGGTCTCCTTCTGTCCCCTTAGGCCACACGGCCTGAAGTGGCCCTTCCAGAGAGCCTGCCTTCACCCAAATAGGTGCCAAGATACACACCAAATTCTACGCCTCCCCCTTTTCCCGCCACAGAAAGGAGCAAGCATCTGCTTAGTCCATATTCCCCCACTAGCCTGTCCAAAAGGTCCCTCAGCTCCCTCTGAAGATCGCCCAAAAATAATAGGTTTCTAGTGTTGGAAAGATGGACCCCATCAGCTTTGTAGAGCTCGGGCCTAGCAAACACAATGTCAGGGTACGGCAGATAAAACCCAAGCCCCTTATCCATGGTATTTTTAATTTCCCTATTAGCCCCCCAATGGGCTTTGTTAATTTTTCTAGGATTCCCTTCCCATCTCCAGAGCTGCCTGGGTAGTATGGCAGGCCACATGATGGTGACTGCAGGCCATCGTGACCTGATCACCCTCATGTCATATATAGCCTGCCAAACCAGTGCCTTGCCTTTCATAAAGCCCAGATCATTTCCACCTAAGTGGAGAATGAGGATGTCTGGTGGAGGCCTCCAGTGCTCCTCAAAAAGCAGTGGCATGAGCCCATGCCAATGGTGACCCCTCCTCCCCAACCACTCTATGATTGCACTATCCCACAGACTCAGGTGAGGCCCAAAGTGGCACAACCGGGCCTTCTGGGCCGTCCAGTAAACCATACAGTGGCTGCAAATCAGTACCCACTGTCTCACCAGCATTGACCTAAGGTCTGTAAGATAAAAGGGGAAGACAACAGTTAATAAGAGAGTGGCTGCACGTAGTGCCGATAAGAGGAAGAATTCCAATGGCCGATCCCCTGCACAATTGCAGCCAACATTTGTAGAGCAGAGGCCATAGAGGCAGCCCCTATTCAGAAAGAATCACAACCCAGAAACATCACCCAATGAGACCTTCTGCTGTGCTTTCTGCAACCGGACTTGTTTATCTCAGATTGGCCTTTTTAGTCATCAGTGCACTTGCAGAAAGCGCAGGATGAGTCCTTCCTGAATCTTCATTTGTGAAGAAAAGCCAGAGAGAGGGAGGGAGAGAGGGAGAGAGAGAGAGTTATGAACCTTATGCCATGGAGGCCCAACTTACCCAACGCCTTGGTGGTCACTGTCCAAAATTGTTATTTGGTGAGAGGAGAAGAGTCAGCATGCATTAATAAAGGACCAGGACATGGCCCCCGCACCAACAGGTATTGCTGAAGGGCCTAACTGGGCAAAGATCACTATCACTACACATGGTCAACCTACACTGCTTCCCTACCCCACACTGATCAGTCTTAGAAAAGCACAGGGTCAAAGTGACCTGGCAGTCTTCCAGAAATACATCCCTAAGCTCTAAGGCCCTAGCCAACTCTTTCGTTTTGGGTGAACGCATTAATTTGCTGATGCGCAAGTTGCCAAAAAATGCCACAAGAGCTGCAGCGTGAAAAAGCCACATTTCGTAGGCTGACATACAAATGTTGGCCCATGCCTGGGCTAAACCCTTAAGTATGGCTATTGAGAAAGGAGTCCTAGTATCGGGCCTCTTACTCCGCTCCCTCTAAAGCTTTATGTATACAAAAATCCCCTCTGTGGTCTGCCACACCCTGTACTTTGAGCCAGAATGCGATAGCAGACAACCTAATCCAGATGGACTGAGGGTCTAGGCCCCTCCTATAAAGAGAAATAGAAAACTGTATCAGCTGCTCTACAGGTACCAGCACACCTTGGCAAAACCCCGCTTGCTGTCTAAAGTGAAAAAACTCCTGCAAGGCCCTAGTGTACCCCTTCTTGGTGCTAGGGAATATGGCCATGCCTAGAGCCTGCACTAGCTTGAGCTACCAAGCATTCACAGGCTTACCAGAATCTGGTCGCCCTCAGGTGATGCATCTGGGGCCAAGTCTGAAGCGCTTCATCTGTATATGGGAAAGAGTGTCTGCAATTCCATTGTCAACACCTGCCACATGTCGAGCGACAAAGAGAATGTTGTGCGTCAGGCACTGCAAGGTAAAGGCTCTAACAAGCATCATCACCTGAGGGGACTGGGAGGTCAGGGAGTTTATCACCTGGACAATTGCCAAATTGTCATACCAAAAGTGTACTGACAAATTAGACAACTCCTTGGCCTAGATGGTGGCTGCTACTAAAATTGGAAAAAATTCCAAAAATGTGAGTTCTGATACAATGTCCAAAGCCAACCAATTGGGAGGCCACCTATTGGTGCATCAGTGTCCACCGAAATTTCAAAACCTAGCGATCCAGCAGCATTGGAGGAGATCTGCAAAGCACCCTGAAGCTTCTGTTCCTCCCTCCAGAAGGAGACACCATTAAATCGTGGCAAGAAGTCACACCAAACAATGAGGTCATCATGAATTTGTGATGTAATACGTATTTTATGGTGGGGAAGACAAACACCCTTTATGGTGTCACACTACCGGCAAAGGAAGGCCCTGCCGGGGGCCACCATCTTGCAAGCAAAATGCAGGTGCACAATAAGCACCTGGAACTGCCGCAAGGTGGCCTTGTGTTTAGTCAGAAATTCATTGACTCTGTCAAGGAGCTTGCTAACCTTTACTGGGGACAGCCTGCATAGATGACTGACTGTGTCAATTTCTATTCCTAGGAAGGCCAACTGTTGAGATGGCCCCTCTGCCTTTTCTGGTGCCAGAGGAGCACCAAGTTCCTCTGCCATCAGTTCATACTGGCATAAAAGATAACTACAGTGGCCAGAAAGATAACACCCAAAAACAAAAAGTCATCCAAATAGTGAACCACCCCAGGAAGCCCTGTCTGTGTCCTGAGAGCCCACTCTAAAAAGGTACTAAAGATCTTGAATTCATTGCACGAGACCAAACATCCCATGGGCAAGGCACGGTCTATATAGAACCATCCCTCAAACTGAAAACCCAATAATTCAAAATCTTGTGGGTGAACTGGTGATAGGCGAAATGCTGACTTGATGTCGCACTTCGCCAGTTCCACCCTGGTGCCATGATGTTTGACTTCATTAATAGCCACATCAAATGACATGTAATGAACTGTACACAATTCAGGTGGTATAGAATTCACCGAGTCCCATCTGGGATATGACAGGTGGTGAATGAGTCTAAATTCCCCCGGGGCCTTCTTCGGGACCACACCCAAAGGCGAGACCCGAAGATTGGGTATGGGAGGGGTGCCAAAGGGGCCCAAAACGCACCCCTCAGCAACCTCTTTCTGAATTTTGGCTCTAACAATATGCTCCATACCCCGCACAGACAGTAAATTGTGTTCTCTGTAGGGGCACTTTACGCCCTGAAAGGGGATCCTAAAACCAAACTGAAACCCTTCTAATAGATAGGTGGCTGCCTGTCTATCAGGATAGACTTTAAAACACCTTGACAAAGTTTCCAATCGAATTGCGCTGGGGCCCTTTTGGAGGCTGAGCAGATGTCCCGCCACCTCGGCCAACAGCCATGTTTCCCCTACCACCCTGAAATTGACCCTTGGTCCTTGGGCAGCTCTGAAAGGAGTGCCCTGCTCCACAAATGGAATACTTGTGACTAAAGTGACAGGGCTTCCGGGTGCAAAACCCTGGGAGCTAAACTCCCAACATAATGTCTTTGGGCTTTGACCCGCAGTAGCAGGGGCTCTCTGGGGAGAAGTAACCGACCCTCTGATTAGGTGGCCACTGTGAGTCCGTTCGCCTTGCATGGGGCGAGCAGGTGTTATAAGTTACATCCACAGCTGCAGGTGCATCATGTCCCATCTCAATGAGGGGTAGATTACAGCCCTCATGCGGAAGGCCTCATCATATAAGAGCCATACAGGCTCAGCGACATCCCCATAAGCCCTATGAATAATGTCTAGGTATTGAAAAAGGGCTGTTGCCTGTGTGGCTGCGCCTTAGCTATGACTCCTGCAAAAATGAGTAACCCGGACAGCCAATTGGTCCAGTTCCTCTTGACTTTACACTTCTTCATCTTCTCCTTATCTTTTTCATCCAATTGGTCCTTATCTTTTTTTTCCCCATTTCCCGATATAAGAGGGAAAAGACATCAAAATACTCTCCCTTTAGGATTTTTCCCCATGTAGCTTGTAAAAGATGGTCTCCCAGTGGGAGCGACATTTCCTCAAAGGGGATGGCCAAATAGGCCACTGCCTCATAGCCTATTGGTAAGAATGCCCCTTAGAGACACGGGCATTGTGGTGAAAACCAGGAGCCATGCCTGACACATAAGGCACTGCTGGGGACCACTGTGGGGAGCCCAATTCAAAGATTGTGCACAGAGGCCAGGACAAATGTGCCAGCATAATGCCCTGTGTAGAATTGATGTGGGTATGCTGAGGCCAACCCCCTCATAGCCATGTGGTACCACTAGGGTGGGGTGCAACACTTGGAGACTCACCATATGTTCCAGGGGTCTCCTCTTCCTCCACTGGCTGCTCTTGACCCCCACCAGGGGACAGGGCTAGAGCCAGAGAGTCATCCTCTGGCATGGACCCAGAGGCCCCATCCCGGATTGATGTTTCTTTCAAGGGCATTTAAATGGGTGAGAATTTCATGAGCTAGCTTCTGCCGCTTTCCTGGACACCTAGGTCTGGATGGTGGAATTGACCCCTGTACCCCTTGAATCCTTTCTAAGTTTTTTATACGGTCCAAAATGGCCTGCAAGTCACCTGCTCCTCCTCCTTATCGGAAGGAGGATCAAGATTGACGGGTCGCTTTGGTGGAGGCTTGGGCAGGGCCTTGCCCTTACCCTTCCCTTTTCCTTTGTTAGGTGCCATAGCAAATGAACAGGCTGATAGGTTTGCAGGAAGTAACCCATATGACAAAAAACACAGAACAAAAACAAAGGCGGGCACTAGACTGACCAAAAGTTTACAGCAGGCAATGAAGAAATGCAATTAAAACGACTAGGCCCAAAAATATGAAGGGCGGGTCACAGCCACACCTGACTCAGATTATCCAACCAGGCACAATCATCCCCCCTAAAACTCAGCCAATGTGAACTGAAGAGTTATCAATATTAACTATGAAATTGTTATTATTATTATTATTATTGGTATGAATTAGTGCTGCCTCCTTAACCTAAGGCCAGGGCAATCCACCCAATTAGCCTTGAAGGTTAACTGAAATAATACAATGTATATCAATATTATTGATTATTAATTATCATTGAAACAGTATTGGTGCCCTGGGAACAAGGCCCCTTCAGCTGAGGCCTATGCAGGCCTGCCGCCTCCAGGCCATGCTAGGCCTCAAAAAACCATTAAGTGTATCAAGGTAGCCACGTGGCCGCAAGGCCTGAAACTCATGGCAGCTTAGCGTGAGGCTCAACTGTTTCTCAGGCACAAAAAGTGGTGTGGGGAAGCAGCCACCACTAACAGCCAGGTGGGTCGTCACCTGATCCACCATGTCGGCCACCTGGGCACAAGGCCCTACCGTTCCCCGGGAAGCTGGAGAAACGGCAGCTGAAGGGGGCGAGTGACCACCGCTAACAACCGGGCAGACCACTACCCTCTTCAGCAGATGGCGGGGGGCAGTCAACTGTCCAGCTAACAGCGAGGACATGGAACGAGTGGCTGCCACTAATGCTGGGCAGGCCACTGTCCTATCCAACTGACAGTGAGGGCATGGAATGAGCGGCTGCCGCTAAAAACCAAGTAGGCCACCACCCTAATCAGGAGATGGGGGAGCAGGAGACAAGCGGCTGCTGCTGAGACCGGGTGGGCCACCACCCTATCAGCCAATGGTGAGGTGAAGGACAAACAGCCACCACTAACTACCAGGCAGGCTGCCGCCCTACTGAACAGCTGGTGGGTGGAGGCGGGGGATGAGTGGCTGACAAAGGCCACAGCCCTGATCCAGGCAGTGCTAATGCCGTTCACTGCAAGGTGGCTCTGAGTGGCCTCTCCCCTCACTAAAGGGCAGGCCATGGCATGGACCCCCCCATGCATGGTCACACCACCAATACACCCCCCCAACCCTGGGAGAGCTCAAATCACCCAGCCAGGTGGAAAGGAAACCCCCCCAGGCCCAGGGTGAAAGCCCCCCAAAAAACCGAAGCGGAAGCAGCTGTGGTCAAAGGGCCTGCGTTACTCCCTGCCAAAGAATAGCTCCAGAGGTTTGTCGATCACTCATCCAAGGTAGGATCCTACCAGCTTGAGTGCAGAACCAAAAGCCTTTGCCGGCTCTGCAGCTCGAGCTTTGAAGAAGAGGAGGAGGTGAGGGGCAGCGATCCCTTTTAAGGCCTCTAGCCTCGCCCCTCACCCCCTGATGTCAGTGCAGGCGCCTGATGATAATGAAGGGGTCTCATTGCCCTTCACAGGGAGGCAAAGATGGTCCCCCACAGCAGGGCTGCACAGAGCAGGGGATGAACCAGGTTGTGTCAGTCTTCTCTAACTGTATGTTCCATATACTATTCAACCATGACAAGGTATGATTTTGTCTTATAATGTTTCATGGGCCCACTCCTTAGTTTATCAGAAAATTAATGTTTTTACTCTTATAGGTTTTGGATCTGTAAGGTCCTACTGGAAAGAGTAGAACAACTGAAAAACTGTATTCATAAAGTTCTTTGAATTACTAGGGATATACATCTTCACAGACTTTATTCTCTCATGGGAGAATGGGGAATTTAAAGGTTTTTTTCCCCAATGGTCAAGGTTATTTTTTGACATGGTGATTTTTTTCACACTTCAGGATTTTCTGCAAACACACACACACAAACCCAAACCTGTTTGCAAGAAAAGCAGTGTTTTTCTGCAGAAAATATTGCATCTTACATAAAATACAATGGCTTTGTGGGTGGGGATAGTTTCTGAGGAAAAAATGGTTTTGTACAAAATAACAGAAAATGAAATAAGTGTTAGCATGCCCTACTACCCCCTCCCCACAGTATCTCATAACTGGAAATATTGGACACTTTCCAGGTTCAGATTGGCTTAGGCAGAATAGAGGTCAGTTGGAGGTCACAATGACCTGAGACAATTCTAGAAATATAATGGTGTGAAAACCTATATTAGGATCGAGCAAGGAGCCCCCATAATGGGTTTATGCTAACAACGCACTCTTTAAAGGGGTATGTGCTAATCCTCTCTTTAAGCCTTGGACATTTCAGCAATAATTCAATCAAGCAATTAAATGACCATTCCTTAATCCATATCCTACAGAAATCTCTCCTATACCCCCTACCTGACCAAACATTAAGATGTTGCTCCAGAACCATCACTATTTTGTCTTTCTGGAACTAAAGCAATCAGTTGAGTTCTCTTTTGTCTAGTAAAGTGTGCCACAGTGGATGGACCTGTCCAGTCTCTTTCTTGGTGTACCCTGGATCAGAACCTCCTGTGCCACTCTCAGATGCCTGAGTATCCTCACTGTATGGAACGCTTCTCTTCAAGACTGGTAACTTCCTAGACCTCTCTCCTTCTAGCCAACCTTTCTGCCTTACTTTGCTATAGCCTTCTATGATTCTTAAGAATTGTGTTTTGAATGTTAGTTCACTTTTGTGTTATTCCAAGAATATACTTTCTTTCACTTTAACTGGAGTGCTCTCTACAGTTAGTTCTAGTATACAGTGAAAAGATCCCCGAAGTTACCCTCTTCTCGGGGACCTCCTGTTTGAGCTAATAATTCCCCAGATATAACAGATTTTGGCATCATGGATGGGACCCCAAATCCCCCCACCTCTTAGGGTAGCACAAGGAACATATTGATTTGTTTGCTCTTGTTGAAGGATGCAGAATTGATTAATACAGTGCATTGATGCCTCAAGATACCCTTTCTCACTGCAAATGAGAAAATTTGAAAATATTCTTTGTATCTCTACTAGTTATTTATGATATCTATAGCTACTTTGCATAGGATCTGTTTGGTCAATTTCATGTGAGAAAGAAATGCAAAAAGTGGGGGAAATTATAAGTTGCCTATGTTCATAATTGCAAATGGTATCAAGGGACAATAGATTCCCACAATTTATAACCCCCCTTTTCAAACCTAACTATTCAAAGCACTTTTTCCAGTTGGGGCCCAGCAATTATTTCCCCCTTTCATAGATAACAATTTGTGCCATTTGATTGAAGATGTTTAGGAAATCCTTATATGCCATCTGAGCCCTCAAAAAAAAAAAAAGGCATAGAATTCCAGCAGTGTTGCAACTCAAAACCATCACATGTTACTTTATGAGGGGAACATCAGCAGCTAAAAAAACAAAAATAAAATATTATTTGGAAATATTCTAGGTCAGAACACTCATTCACTCCACCACTGCCCTGTGGATTTCAGATACCCTCAGTTTTGCTAACATCAGCAAGTCCAGAATTAATTCCTAGAGTCACTTCCCAGGTACACCCTTCAAATTTCCCAACAATATTGTCTATGCATCAAAGGGAATTAAACATCTAGTTGTTTCTCTGGTAAGATTTATAACCTGTTTCCAAAATATGTGTACTACTGGATACCATAATATTTACACACATAGGCCAAGTTCCTACACTGTAGTGCAAATCCACCTGTGTAGTTCCACATTTCCCTCTTTATGTCAGCTGCCAATCCCCAAGAAGGGCTGCTGTTGTTTACCAGTGGGGAGGGAGAAGGAACTTATTCAGACCATGAAGTAACAGCTGGATTCAGATTGCAGGGTTGGGAGAGAAATGAGGGAGCACTCATGCATGGATTGTGCCCTCCTTTTTCTTCCCCCTGTAGTCCAGAACAGCCTTACATTTATGGTTAAATTACTTCCTTCCCTTTCCCCCTGGAATGAAGCAGCAGTAGCAGCCCCTCCTGGGGTTTGACAGCTGCTGGGAGGGGGGAGAGGATGGGATGGAGTGCAAGGGAGCAAATAGATTCTTGTGGTCCATCCAAAAAGGAACATACACACACCCTAGAGTAACTTTTTATAGTTATGCACTGATAAAGATGGATGCATTTTTCTGAGTTTAAAACAGCAGTAAATACCAGTCTCTTCCAGTAGGCCTACCCAGGTGATTTTTATATCAATGAATGTGAAAGGCTGTATGGATTGTTTTTGTTTTGTTTTGTTTTGTTTTTTTAATATGAACTGAATCACTTGGGGTAACTATTCAACATTTGTGTTGTTTTTCTGTAAAGTTTTAAACAAAATTGGATTTTTATTTTTAAAAAATCAGCACTGAAATTTTGCACAAAATATTAATCAGTAATGGGAATCACCAAGTCTGTGTGAACTTTAGTTATACCCCATCCATCTCCACTCTCAGACAGAAGAGGTGGGTAACTAGTGCTTTGGCTTTCCAGATGTCCTTGGAGTTAAGCTCACATCAGCCCTAGCCAGCATCACCACTGAGGAGGAATAATGGTACCTATAATCCAACAGTATCTAGCAGGCCACACATTGACTACCATGATACTAGAGATACTACCTCCTTTCTGAGTTTCCTAGTTTTACAGACAATTACTTTATATGCTCTCTTCAGCTAGATCATTCATTTCCCCCACTTTGCTTCCATTTTCTGCCTTTTTAATGTCTCCAGTTAAATTTATTAACATCAGCACTGTATTTTTTTAATAATAGGATATTCCAATGGCTTTTATTTGAAAAAAAAAGTTCTCTGGTCCCTCTCAATCTTGTAAGAAAAAAACAAAACCCAAGGGATGAATTTCTCCTATTCTGTTGCTGTCTAGTTCCTCTGGTTCACTCTGCCATTCTGCTTTCCATACATCTAAATTCCAGTTTAATTTTGCAGGTGGGTGGGATAAAAAGTAGCTCTGGATCAGAGTGTGCACAATTTGCCCCTCAAGAAACTTACAAGAGAGGGAAAATGGCACACTATTTTTTTGCTCCTGTCACAATATAAATGGTACAACTTTTGAGAGCTATGCAAGAGTTTGTGAAAATGCATAGCTTTGCAATTAAAAAAAAAACTATGCTCACAGTCTTTTCACTATGCACAGAAAACTGTGCAACTTTCTGAGATACCACCCCACTCATATACCACATTGTTGTTTGTTATGTATTTGAGAAAAGTGCACTAAATGCAAACTAAATTGCTCACTATAGAAATGAGGTGGAGAAGTGTTTGACATCACAGCAGCAGCCTTTGCCAGTTTGAATGTTGCATAACCCAAATGCTATATAGCAGGGAAAGAAATTTGGGGAGCAGGGATTTTGCACAATTGCTGCTTCCTATGTCAAAAACAGCAGTCTTGCACAAAAAAATAGGTATGTGGTTTTGTTGTACAAGATTGTTGTTTTCTGCATATTTTTTGTGTAAGATTGTTGTGCATGACTGTTGTTTATTAAGTAGAAAACAGCAATCTTGCACAACAAAAAATTGTCCAGAAAACAACAGTCTTGTACAACAAAACCATATAGTACCTATTTTTTAATGCACAATTGTAATTTCTTATGCAAAACCCAGCAATCTTCCACAAAACACACATGTGGCTGCCTGGAAATGGCAGTTTTTGCCCAAAGCCCACAATTTGAATGTTATGCAATTTCCTTTTTATGCCAAAAGCAGTGCAGCTTTCAGGTAACGCTGCACAGTTCTCAGAAGAAGCCGTGTGGTTTCTGGAAAACTACACTGTTTTCTGGAAAGGCTGCACAGTTGCCCATAATTGTGTGTCTGGTGGGGGGGGGGATTCCCAAGTGTCCCCAAGCTACAGGATGAAAAAACTGTTTCACTGTTCGTGGCATTCATTGGGACTTGGAAAAATTGTGACTTGTCACCCTTAGCAGATGGTCCATTCACAGTATTCCTGCTGTGGTATATGCATTGTAGTTCTATTTGTATTTTAATTATAGTATTTACATCTGAATTATACACATACATGCATACATACACACACATACATGTCCTATTTTTTCTCTATTTTTGACAATTTGTTTTTTCTTTTTTGGTGATGCATAAATGGCCACCATAATACTAGGACAATGCAGTGCTGGCATGATAAGGAATCACTTGTTTAGGCTGAGCCACAGGCAAAGTTACTTTCAACGACTGTAGCTACTACATGAAGCATCACTATGTAGAAGCAATTTTCAGCAAATTAGAATGTACAGGGTGTCCCTAGATTTTTTTTTTAGTTTCTAATTTGTTCTGTGAAAATAATCATTATTTTGATTATCCTAAGTAGAAAACAACCTAAAGTATAGCACTTAAACCTGCACTAAATGGTCTGTATGCTCTCTTCTATTAGCTTTTCTTCTCATTTCACCTTCAAGAAATAATGTGCTTTCATAAGAGCTCATACCTAAGCACACTTTTCAGGTTAATGGTAGGAACATAGGAATGCACTGAAGACAAAGCTTCGAAGAACTATGAAAAGACAGACTCAGTGGGGTAAAATACTAGGGTGAATAGGATGCAGCATCTTATATTGGAATAACATTATGTGAAGCAACCCAATGACCCTTCAGCAATGTGTAGAATTGGTAAAGGCAGGTGAAATGGAAAAGAGAAGAATGATAAATTGCTGATCATACAGCTCTTCCTACAAAGCAAAAGCTGAGCTCTTACATAGAACATGGGCAAAGATCCAGAAGCAAGGCCTGGGAGAGTCTAAAGGAAGAACTGCTGTATTTTCATCTAATCCTTGGATGGCAATTAGTTATCCAAAAAACCCCCAAAAAAACATGGACTGGAAATGCAGAGATAATTGTAACCTATTGAGATGTTTGATTGCCATCCAGGTCTCAAAAGTCTTTGAAGGAGATAAAATTGTATAATACAAGCAGTCTAAATCATAATTTGGTTGTCTATAACAAACTTCACACAAGCACTTCCTTATATCAGGAATGCTCAAAGTAGGGACAGGGTTGCAAGCATAGAGGCATAGATTATGTCAGTGTGCCTAGACAGGCAATAATGGGAAAGAAGATTTTGGTGCTGTAGGGTGGCAAGGTCTCAGGAAGCCAAGTGAAGTCTCAAGGAACTGCTGTGCTACTCCAGAAAGGGAGATAAATTTCATGGTGAAAGCAATGGAAGAGGAGAAAGTTTCAAATTTTGTCTGTGATGTGTCTTTAAAGCCTGGGTTCCTTTCCACCTATTCCCAGATGGCACCTGGGCTCTCTGGCTCAACATAAAGGTATTTGTATATATCTTGCACTTACGCAGCATTAGTGCACTAAAAAGCCAGGAACAAGGGGAGCAGACCAGGGAGGGATGTGAGCCTACTGTCATTTGGTACAAGGTATGGAATGGAAGACCAGCATTGTACCTTATGTGTCTTCTTGTTGTATAAAATGTATCAGCTGCAGCATAAGGCCTGGAAAAGTCCTCCAGGTGTTTTGCATTCAAAAGTAAGCCCTAGTAGGAATGGTGCAACATTGAAGCTCATGGGAGCATTTTGTTACCTGCTTAGCCATGATGTGCTGTGCACATTTTTATCCTGGGTGCTGTGTTGCCATATTCCCTGGCTAGCTCGGTTTTACCAAAATTTGGGGCCCATATATCCCAACTGCCCTTTTTCTGTCATGTATTTTTCTACAATTATGAGATCCATAAGCAGTTCTAACCCACCTCCCAATCCTTGCCTATGCCATCTCGAAAACATCCCAAATGCCCACCCCATGACATCAGAGGGACTTGCCCCCTGGCTTCAGGTTTTGGTCCTGAAATCACAGAGAACAGGATATTGCTCATCTGGCAATCCTACTGGTAGCAGAGGGATAACTAACCTATTGAGAACTTTGGCTGTCTTCTAGTTGTCAGGTGGCTCAAAGTGTTAACCAGAGACAGCTTATTGCTTCGACGTGTGGGTTGATGAAGCCATTCCACATTTTAGGCTCAACTTTAGATTTAACTTTAAGCATATTGAACTTAGTTTGGCAATATGGTTCAACACCTTGGATAGCTCTGTTAAAGAATGGATTAAAAGGATTCACTGCCGAATTTATATGAAAGCCACCAGTCACCAGGGGTGTTAACAAATTACAGTATAAGTAGTCTAAATGATAATTGGATTTGGTGGCCTATAGCAAAATTCACAAAGTTGCTTTGTTGCTGAATATTCATAAAGAAGCATAGAAAACCTGCTGTGTTGTCTATGTAATTAAATAAGCTTTATAGACACATTACATTTGGTGGGGATGGTTGTGTGCATGGGGGAAAGGATTGGGTGTGTGTGTGTGAGAGAGAGAGAGACTGAAGAAGCATTTCAGGGGCATTACCTGCCCTTTAGCTTTGTGTAAGGATGGTATTTCAAAAAGCTGAAGGCTTGTTTTCCTCAATTATCAATTGTGAAACCAGGCTTCATAAGCCTACAGGGCTTGCAGTTGTGTTTGTAGAACATGAAGTAAGCATGCGTATCTTCAGGCTTTCTAAGCCTGAGTAACAGAGTTTGTGGTTTTTTTAAAAAATCAGTTCAGTGAACAGTAAACTCTATAGTAGCAGCAGTCATATAACCAGCAAACTGAGATTAACAACACTTGAATGTAAATTAATCTAACTGGGTGCACAGTGCCATGTTGAAAATAATGCGGATCTGAATCTCTGACAAGGATTTCCCCCTCATACTCTTTGAGTTTCGATCTAATTTTTTTCCTGGTGTTTTTTCTAAATCAAAACTTGGGGACGGGGACAAAAACGTTTTTGCTCTTTTAGAATGCAGATATCTGAAGATCTTGACTATTCTACCAGAATAAGAAATGCTTTTGGTTTCCATTTTTCATGCACATACCTAACTCGCATTTCCTGAAGCAATGTATGGTATTTGATATTTGCACACGCTGGAATTTTGCAGTGCAGTTATCCAATGAAAAAATCAGTACAAATGCATATATTACAGAAAGTTGCTTGTAAGCTTGCATCTATTATAGGAAATATGTATATTAGGAGAAATCACCACAAAATCCATATGAATTAATGTATGGACTTTTAAAAAAAGCATGGGTGGACAATGAGAGTGAAATAAAGCAACATTTGGAATAAATGAGAAGCTGAATAAAAACAAAATGGACACATTTGTTTATTCCTAGCTGACCTCCAGTCATGATTAATTCCCCACTCTTTGAGTTGGATTACAAAACAGTTTTCATGGTATAATAAGGTGTCTATTAGAGTATGAACTATATCTGGATATATTTCTATATCCGCTACAGTTTTAATTCATCAAGATTCAAAAAATGAGTACACAAAAATTGCAGGACTTTTGATTTAAAGGGTAAAAATGTGTTTGAGATTTTGAAAAAAAAATTAAAAAGGGGTGTTTTTGTCAGTAAGTTTGTATACATAACACTAGGCCTGCAAAATAGAACTATCAGGGAAAATAAATGTATGGGACTGCTCCAACACCCACACCATGCATTTCTCTGAATTATGTATAGAGCCTACACATGTGCATGTTGCATAAATGAACTGTACTTGACAGAAAACAGAAGATACAGACCCCATGTATGTATGAAATTGTGCTCACACATGTAGTCATGTGAGTCACGTGAGTGTATATGGATTTCTATTCCACCTTATCTCTTATGATCTCAGATGGACCCCTTCCAACTCGATGATTCTATGAATCTATGAATTGTATGAAGTGCTGTACAGACTTTTTTAAAAATCTCATTTAAAACAATTTTTTTAAATATCTATCAATCTAAACAATTTTAAAACACATTTAAAATCCATTATACCTGTATATTCATATTATACAGTAAGACCCCCATATCTGCAGAGCCAATATCTGAGGTTTCAGTTATCTGCAGAACACAAAATAGGGACACATGCCATTGAGTCATGCTGGAAAATGCCTAGAGAGGCATCTTCTCTAGGCATCTTCCAGGTCCTCCAATGTAACTCTATAGCATGTTTTACTGGAAGTCCTTTATTTTTATAGGGTTCACTGTTACCCACAGTTTATGATATCTGTAGTAAGTCTGGGAACTGAACCCCTGCAGATATGGGGGTATTATTGTACTTTGTACTTAATACTTTACATTATATTTACACGGATCCTCAGATTCCCCCTTCCCCCAAAAATAAACATTTTGTAAAGAGACACATCTTCACTTGACATCAAAATGTAGTCAAAGTCAGGGCAAACTGGTCCTTCAAGGAGAGGGCATACCACTACAAGTGTCACACAGCAGAGAAGGCCCTCTCCAAGTTGTTTCCAATGTTTAGACGTAGAGGTGGACTGTCCGGCAGATTTCACTGCATGGACAGGTGTATATATACACTTGTATAGAGAGAGCCACTCCAAGTACCAAGGTCTGAGGCCATTTAGGGCTTTAAATGTCATCACCAGCACCTTAAAGATTGGAAGCATTTTGGCAACCACAGGCAACCAGAGAAATTCCTTTAAAATCAGTATGATATAGCTTTTGTATGGTGTTCTTGTCAGCAATCTAGCTCTTGTATTTTGTGCTAGATGCAGCCTCCAAACCATCATCAAGGACAGTCACATATAAGCATACTTCAGTAATATAATTGGGAATTACCAGTGCATGAGCTACTGTGGCCCAGTTACCTGTCTTCCTAAAGTTGGCCTGAGACACTCTGAGCTACAGAGCTGACACTCACAAAAAAGGAGTTGAGTTTCATCAACATATTGATGACTCTTATTAACTTCACCAAATGGCTTCAGATCTATGTTAAAGAGTTTGGATGGTAGAATAGAACCCTCTGGCTCTTCACAGCTTAATAGACATGAGGATGAATTGAAACCCTCGCCCCTCCACTTCCAGTCTGGATTGCACCCTGTATGTAGGAATGGATCAACTGTATGATAGTGCCTTATATTCCCTTCTTGCAGAGCCAGACAAATATGGTACCATAGGCAATTATATCAAATGTCACTGTGCGATTCAGGAGGATCAACAGCACAGTACTCTCCTGTCTTTCACCCACAGTAGCTCATCAGTCAAAGCAACTAAGGCATTTTCAGTAGCTTGAAAAGAGATTGTCCAGATCATATGTTTCCTCCAAGAACATCTGAAGCTGCCCAGAAACCACATGGTTAAGCACCTTGCTCAAAAAGGGAATGTGAACAATGAGGAGGTAATTCTCACATACCTTAGACTCCTTGGGTCATTACCAACCCTGGGACCGAACCAACCAATTAACATTTATTGGATCTTCTCAGCAAAGATGAGTAAAGACCAAAGATGGACTGATTCAAATGTATTATCCATAGCAATCTGAATATTTTGACACTGGACACCTCCCCAAACCATTGAGTTACAATGGCATCCCATTTTGAGCAAATATTAATGAAAGATCCCATTTACACAAGCTCTCTGTAAGTTCGATGAGCATACAAGAGATGTGTTTAGTGGGTTTGACTCTGACACTTACACAGACCCCTTGATTCAGGTTCATTCTCCCTTATATATTATCTGCATATGCACAGGTCCAATTCCTTACCATTTACTATGTTCTAACAGTTATGCACTATGTTTTAATAGTTATGTAGGGCTTTCTCTCAGTCCCACCACCTTTGCAGGCACATTTGGTGAAGATGCAGGAGACAGCCTTTCAGTGGCTGCTCCACAGGAAATCCATTTGGCCCCCTCCCTACTCTCTTTCCACTGGCAGGTGAAGACATTTTTATTCAGGCAGGCTATTGACTTTTAATTATGGTGCAGTAGTGTTTGTGTGATGTGGTATGCTGTATTTTTAATATTTTAAATATTTTATTATGTTTTAAATGTTTTAAACCATTTTTAAATAATATTGTTCCTTAATTCTTCTTCAACTTTTGTAAACTGATATTTTAGTTAAATCTTTTAGAATTATTGTAAACTGCATTGGATCCCAAGGAAGGTAGAATATAAGTGCAATCAGTAAGTCAGTAATGTTCCCCTTTGTTCCAGCTGCCTCCACAGAGTGAGATGCTTTTGAACCACTTCTATGAGCTGATCTCCTGCAACAGTTGTTTCACAGGCCTGAGCTAAGCCAGAACTACCCTTCTGCACTAACAGGTTGCTTATTGGGCCAAGTGGTTGAAGTAATGAGTCAACCACTATTGTAGGCATAAAATGATACAGTAGGAGAACAGAATCCCACTTGAAGTCAGGACACAGTCACCAACCATTGAGACCACTGTGGGTATATACCTATACCTGCAACTACCAATATGCAGCATAGATGCAGGATATGTGATATAAATGAGGGAAAGCAGAATGAGTTTGATGTTTTTATAAAGGAAGAGGGACCTTTGGGATGATATCTTCATGGCCATGAGAGTATTTCTGGCCAAGAGGTGACCAAAGGATGAAGGCATAAAGATTTGGTTATTACAAGAGGATATGTCTGAATATTTATTTATTTACTCCATATATTGTATTACAGGAAGTTGTAAGCTTGCCTATATTATAGGAAATATGTATATTAAGAGAAATCACCATGAAATGCACACTTCATTTACATCCTGCTTTTCTCCCAATATGGGAGAAAGGCAATTTAATGTGGATTTTTAAAAAGTATAATTAAAACCTAACAATAAAAAATTAAAAAGACATGAAACAAACAGTCTTATTAGAGCATTAATTTAAAACAGTTCAAACACACATTTTAAAACATAGTCAGAAGATTAAAGGACAGCACACCCCATAAAAGACCCTTCTGTTTCAACCCACTAACAGCCGAAGGCCTGTTTAAATTTTAAAAAAGGCCTTTGCCTGTCAGTGAAAGGAAAGCAGGCAGGGAGCCAACCAAACTTCCAGTGGGAGGCAATTCCACAGCCTGGGAGCAGCTGTGGTGAAGGCCTTTGCACACGTTCTCACTAAATGTGCTGTGGAGTGATGTGACATTGGTGAGTTGAGGTAGCACTTCCCAAAGATCGTAAAACTCTGGCAGGTTCATATCAGGAGATACAAGATTTTATCAAACCACCCTCCTTTTCTAAGTTTTTTTGCTGGTATAAGTTGTCAGGTTTTTATGCTGGCCAAAGATCCCCCTTTTACCACACTTACCTTCCATCCTGTCCAAAGGCAGCCCCAGCAATGATGGAGGAGTGAACGGAGCTCCGTTCACTTCCTTGAATGAAGTCCCATGGATTATCGTAAGAAGACGCAAGCACAGGAAATCCAAAAATAAAAGCAAAAAACAGCACACAAAAAGCTCACAAAAGCACAGAAACACACTTTAAAAGTCCCAAGTAAACAGGGAGGTTCATAAAAAGAGCATCACCTACCTGGATGTCACAATCTCACCCAGAAGTATTCTGGCCGGACTGGCAATTGATGCTGTATTCATGTCAAAAAAAGGTGTGAGGTTTCCAATACCAGTAATGCCAGCAAAAAAGCACCACAGCCAATCTATTGATGTCTTTTCCTGTCAATAAAATAGAATGGCTTTTGGACAAGACATAAACGTGAAAGGATGACATTGTTTGATATGCACACCCTTTCATGTTTATGTGGCATCGTTATGATGCTATATTTAATGTGTCTGATAAAGTCCATTGTCTTTCAGACATCCTTGAACCAAGCTGTGAAGGGATTTATAGATTATTACCAGTGCCTGAATACAGATTCACACTAAAACAGACAACAATGTCTATGCATATATACAGATACCATAGGAGGGATATCACTATTGGACTGCTTGAAAGAGGCAAAGCATAAAAATGAAGACTTTTGAAAGATAACTAAGGTCCTGTCTATACGGTCAAAATAATACAGACGGGATGCGAAAGATCGGCAAACCGTTCATACGGACGTGCACACCAATTTGTGCCATTCAGAAGGGGGGCAGCAAAATCCACTGCAAAATCTATGTCCACCATGTCCATGGCTTAGTATGGATTTTTTTTTAAAAGCTCTGTATGACATGTGAATGTATGATTGTTTGAGCACTTATATTTGCACAAATATGAATAGGCAGTGCAATCTGATTGGCTGGATGAGGATGGGGGAGGGGCTAGCAAAGAGGGAAAGCAGCTACAGCCATCATGTTGGATTTTGGGGTAAGCGAGGGTCCAGTAAATCAATGAAACTGTGATTTTATACTCTTTTTAAATTCTTTCTGTCTTTGTAAATATGAAGTGTTGCTTGCATGCACCCTGAGAAACTTTTTTGTTAAAAAAAAATTAGCAGCAACAAATTTAAAATCATGAGTAAATCACTCGCGGCCACCAGCTGGCTAGGGGGTCATGCAGAGTTTAGAGGGGGGCCTTTTGGCCATGTAGGCTGTTCACATCATTTCGAATGCCTGCATTTCTGAATGTGTTCGTATTTCCCCCCTCATATAGACAAGACCTAAATCAAGTTTTCTGTAACATATTGCTGGCAAGAACCAACAATAACTTACAGAAACTGTAGTGATCCCAATAGCTACTGGGGGGAAATGGCAAAAAAAATAAATAAAATGTTCTGCTATGTGTAAGAGACAACTTTCTGTCTTAGGTCTTTAAAAAAAAGCTATAAGTTTAGGTGTCTTATATTTGTTTCTGACCAATAGGAACTGTTGGCAGAGAAAGACAAGGTCACAGTAAAAAAAAATGTGCTAACAAGAAGAAAGAATCTAAGATACTGTGAAAAGGAGCAGAGGGAAGAGTGGTAAGAGAAAGCAGATTGGTTCAAACAGCAGATTTCAGGAAACTCAGATTCAGTATGCAATGATGTTTGAGAAAGCAGTTCAAGAAGGCCAGGAGCTTTTGAAAAGAGTTGTACTGGAAACACATCTGAAAACCATAACTGTGTAGGAAAATAGATGGAAAGGGCTGCAGCCAGAAAGTTGGCATGGCTGCACAGGGATCTTTTTAATGATCTGAAAATGAAAAGGGAAGCTTGCAAGAGCTGGAAGGAAGGGTTACTGACAATATTTGGCACAACACTGTGTTTGCCATGGTGTGAGATGGGTCTTCCTAATGTGCTTGCTGGGAAGCAGGAACTCTTGTGACCTTTCACTGCCAAGCGTTTATATCTGTTTTGTCTTATTAGAGCCTTTAGGTCCTGTGCCATAGTGCTCCCATGCCTTTCTTTTCTTTCCCTTGCATAGGGAGATCTGTGTGGAAAACAGAACAGTGACATACATATCTACTCAAAAGTGAATCTCACTGGGTTCACTGGGGTTACTTCCTAGTAAAAGGGTATAACATTCCCTTTAGAGTGGTGAAGTCTTCAAAACCAGCCTTGATAGTGCTAGATGAGCATCTTGGAAATGGTAACAGAGACCTGCTTCTTTCTGTATCACTTTCCTTCCCAACTTGGCATGCAGGGGAATCCCGCAGTTATCTTTGACCATTCAGTGACTGGAGATAACTGGGGGATTCCAAGTCCTGCGGCCCTTTCTCACAAAACAGTTAGAACATGATGATTATACTTTAACTAGATGGACCTGGCGTACCATACACCATTTAAAAACTCCCCCCCAAAATGGCCAGGAGACCTCACGACAACCCTTTGAGGTAGGCTGGTGGGTTTAACTTGCCCCCCACCACTCGTTCTGCCCCCCTGCTGCACCCTGCTGCTCGTTCAGCCCCCTGCTGCTTATTCTGCCCTGCCACTCATTCTGCCCCCCCCACTCGTTTGGCCCCCCTGCCACTTGTTCAGCCCCCCACTGCTCATTCTGCACCCTGCTGCCTGCTCTGCTCTTTCTTCGCCCTAACTTGTTCTGTCCCCTCCCTCCTCTGCACCCATTTTTCCCCCCTGCCGCCCCCTCTGCTCTTTCTGCCCCCTTCTTCTTCTGCCCCCTGCTTCCCCCCTCTGCTCTTTCTTTTCCCCTCTGCTCTTTCTGCCCCCTGCTCATTCTTCCCCCTCTGCTCATTCTGCCCCCTCCACTGATTCTGCCCTCCTTCCTCCCCTCCTCTCTTTCTTCCCCTTCCATTCTTTCTGCTACCCTGCCACCCCTCCTCTCTTTCTCCCCCTCTGTTCGTTCTGCTCCCCTGCTGCCTCCTCTGCTCTTTCTGCCCCCTCTGCTTGTTCCTCCGCCCTGCCACCCCTCTGCTCTTTTTGTCCCCCTCCACTCATTCTTCCCCCTCCACTCTTTCTTCCCCCCTCTGCTCATTCTTCCCCCTCCACTCATTCTTCCCCCTGCTGCCATCTCCACTCTTTCTTTCCCCCTCTGCTTATTCTGCCCCCTCAGCTTGATCTTTCCCCTACTCATTCCTCCCCCTGTTGCCCCCTCCCTCTTTCTGTCCCCCTCCACTTGTTCTGCCCCCTCTGCTCTTTCTACCCCTCTCTACTCATTCATCCCCCCTGCCACCCCCTCTGCTCATTCTGCCCCCTCTGCTCTCTCTGCTCTTCTGCTGCTTGTTCTGCCCCCTCTGCTCTTTCTGCCCCCCTCTGCTTATTCCTCCCCCCTGCCACCCTCCTCTCTTTCTCTCCCCCTCCACTCATTCTGCCCCCTCTGGTCTTTCCACCCCCTCTGCTCTTTCTTCCCTCCTCCACCATTTTCCCCCTCCGCTCGCTCTGCCCCCTCTATTCTTTCTGCCTCTGCTTGTTCCTCCCCCTGACACCCCCCTCCACTTGTTCCCCCTCCACTTGTTCTGCCCCTTGGCCTCCACCCCTGCACTCCAGCACACACCACATCCACCCCCATGTTACTTACTGTCCCTCTCCAGCCACCATGTTTGAAATCTACATGGTCCCACCCCCAGTGTGCTTATTGGCTGCCCAACTGACCTGTGATTGGTTGGTCAGTTCCCTAAGCAGCCAATCAGCACACTGGAAATGGCAACATATCCAAGATAATTGTATATATAGATTGCCATTGCAACAGCCTATGGAGTCTTAGACTTTGTAGTTTGGTAAGGCACTACAGTTGTCCCTCCGTATCCACAGATTTGGTATTCACGTATTTAAGTATTCACGGCTTGAAAATATTCTTTAAAAATAATAATCCAAAAAACAAACCTTGATTTTGCCATCTTATATAAGGGACACCATTTTGCTATGTAATTGTATATAATGGGACTTGAGTATTCATAGATTTTGGTATCCACGGGAGGGGGGGTCCTGGAACGAAACCCCAGTGAATATGAAGGGACAACTGTATGGCTCTCTGACTAAAAATTTTAAATACTCCTTCTTAAACTTGAGATCCTCCTCCTTAAACTTGAGATCCCATAGGAAACATAAGCTAAAACTGTAGTATAAAATAGCCCCAGATGAGCAGGCATCAGGGAAGAGACATGTCTTCCAGGAAGTGGCAAACTCTAAACATCCAGCAGACCATTTTTGATCCATGAGAGGGAAAACGTCTTGTACTAGTTGCCAGAGGTATGTAAGAACAGCCACTTTGAGTTCTCTTTCGGAGAAAATTGGGTTATCAATCAAATAAATAAAATTAACTATGTACCTTCATCATCATGATTACTGAACACAAACTATTCCTCAAGTATTTTCTCCAAAGAGAATATATGTGGGATGAAATAATATTAATCAAATTGTAACTCAGTGGTAAAGTAAGGCTGGTGAATGAAGTGGTAGGTCAAAGGCAATTTTCACACAAAGTTTGGAAGATCTTAAGAAAATAGTGATTTTTTGTACTACAATGGTTGCAAACAAAATGGAAAGAAAATTAGCATTATCTCCTGATCCGAAGCACTTCTGAACTATTACTATTCATTTAAACAGAAATTCACAGCCGTGGGTGTATCTTGAACTTCCATTTGAATGAATAGGGCAGGCCTCATGAGTGGCATCACAGATATTAAAGAAAATACAGACTAATTTGCAGTGTGCTGTTCTTGCTAGATTCATTTTGGTCCCAGAAAACTTTCTGTTGTTCAAGCATTCTTACTGAGGCATCCCGTGGTATCCCTGAGAATCTTGCTATTCTAAAGAGCCCTAAGTGTAAATAATCTTCCTTTTGAGAAGTTTGCCCTTTTAAATCTTTCTCTCTAATAAATATTTTTTCATTGTTGTTGCAGATCCCTAGAAGAAGATTACATTAAGAAAAAGTGAACATGAGTTGAAATCATTCTGATTCTTAACAGGGCGTGCACTCTGTTTTATTCATAGCATGCCATTATTAACTTGAGAAAGTATGTAGAATTTCCCATCCCATCCCATCCCAATTCAGGAAAGCTGAGATACAATTCAGAGAAAATATTTGCCATTGATGCTGACAACAAAGGTCAAAGGAAGGAACCTCTGCCATGATCTCAAAGTTAAGAGGTGTGTTTTTATATTTAGGAGGAAATTGGGTTCTGGTCTTAGTTGCTTTCTTTTCTGGGCAGCACATATTAGCTCAACAGAAATCACAGAAGAAATTTTATGATGAGACCACCTATCCTCATTTTGACTTCTCTGCTGGGAGAGCTTAGGGGGAAAATGTGGGTAGGTGCCTAAAAAATCCTAAGAAAATTTTTGAAATGTCTTTTTACCTATTACAATTGCACTCCTTCATCAATTAACTGGGAGTTCTGTTGCTCTTCCCACCACTTGGCAGGAGGGGGACACAGGGCATGATCAGGACTCATGCCTGCCTGCTGATGCTTCCCCTATTTGAAGAACCTTGGCCATTACAGTTGTCCCTTCATATTCCCCAGAGTTTGGTTTCAGGGCCCCCCGTGGATACCAAAATCCATGAATACTCAAGTCCCATTATATGCAATTACATAGCAAAATGGTGTCCTTTATATAAGATGGCAAAATCAAGGTTTGCTTTTTGGATTATTATTATTATTATTATTATTATTTTAAGAATATTTTCAAGCCGTGAATACCGGTAGTTAAATTTGTGGATACCAAATCTGTGGAATCAGAGGGACAACTGTATTTGGCCTCTTTCACTGCTGAGCTGCTCCTCATCCACCTTCCTGTAGCACGGGCTTTAGCTAGCAATTTTTAGGGGCTGAGTAGGAACTTTTATTGTGCCCTGATTGATCTATGGACAGTTTTTTTCCCACCTACTCCATGTTGTATGAGATTCCTAGACCCAGTTATTTGAATTTCCTGTTATTTGCTGTTTTGTCACAACTGACAGGTACTGCTGCTTGGTTAGCTAAGTTGTATCTAGAAGGTTCTCGCAGAGACATCAAAAGGTAAAGGAGCCTTGCCCACAACCCACTCAGTACCATGGGGTTCAAGGGGCAAATGGAGGTGGTTGCTTGACCCAGGCTTGACTCATATCTCAAGAATGCCAGCTGGCACCATTTAGGGGGATCACCTGGGTCCCTTTAGGGGAATTAAGTAAGGAATAATTAAATAACTTCCCCATGGGGGAAGTTCTGAGTTAAGTAGTGTGTATCTTGGGGAGGTTCAGCTGAACTGACCTTCTCTACACAAAGTGCCCAGCTATCCTTGTTGCTGCTGAATTGCAAATTTTTGTTTGCTAGTAGAATTGTGACCAGTTTTACCCCAATACTGTTTTTCTGCATCTTCATTCCAATCGGGGGAAACAACTACAAGTATTTCTTTTTTTGTACACATTCATATCCCATCTTGTAAATCATGCATAAAATCATGCAAATATTGTTTCCTATTTTTGAAATAATATTGCATGAAGAGAATGTTTCATCTCTTAAGTGCCTGATTTAAATATTTTCGTCAGTATAAACATTTGCTTGACCAATCATAACAGACAGAAAAGTTGTATTTCCTTATAGGACAGGCCTCTAGTGCCTATTTTGTAGCCTCTCATGATCAAGTAAAGAAAAAGCGATATGTTGCTGAAATATCATGGTGCAATCTGGAGGCACTGTGGTTTGCTGCCAAGATTTTTTAAAAAGATACAAGAGAAAGAAAACACATATGCAAGAACAGAACTATGGCCCTCAAGGACTTGCCCAACTTGGAAAGTGTTCCCCAGTTGCTCATCCCTGTAACAGAAGTCACCTTATTTATTTAGGTAACAAAAATGTCTAAATAGTGAGGATAGGAAACTGTGTCCTACAGGAGCAAAACAAAGTGGGGGAAACCTCAGGGCTCCCATGTCCTGTGAAAATAGAAGATCAGGGCAAATTGAGTGGTACTTTAAGCCATAGTAAAAGCTCAACTGAACTTTGCATTCCAGTGGGCAAGTCAACATATATTTGTGAGGTAAAATTAAGAAATATTTTAAAGTGCTCTCCTTAGAACCCTCTTCCTATTTCTTTCCTTGACTATAATCAGAATTATTATCCCATTCATACATCTATGGATAGTTTTTACTACATAAGAATTGAACAGGTATACTAATAAAAGGGGTATTAGGTTTCATTGTCTGTGAGAGAATGAGTGGAATGTAAGCTGCTGTAATGCTACTCTCCACTCTGTGAATAGTGGATATCAGTATCAATAATAGTTCTTTAATGTATGTTTTTTGTGTGTGTTCAACATGGACAAGTGGAAAAAAATATATTCAGATTGCATTTTAATGCAGATTCAATTCCCATGACTCTTTCAGCCTTTACACCTCTCTATACAATGTGAGGTGGTCCCTTGACCAAAAATTGTGTATATTAGGTAAATGTGCATACAAAAATGCATATATTGTAGAAAATGAGATACAGAATACTAAAATGCATTTTATTACATAAAACTGCATGAAAAAAATATGTATATAAGGAAAAATGTGCACAAACATATGTATGAAGTTTCAGACAGAGTTTTAACAAAGACACAATCAGAGATAGAAATGAGTTTGGAAGAAATGTAAGCCTCCCATGGCCCATTGACCTTTAGCCTGGAGTGGGTTTGCCCCTTTTGCCATATTAGTAAGTACTTTAATGTCATAGCCTCTTGAGTTATGCTGGACCACATGTCTATATAAGGCAGCCCATGTTTTGGTCTGTTTTCTTTCTAGCATCTCCCACCCATTCTCCCTCATATAGCATGACTCCACCAGTCATCTTTCGATGAAGAGTAGGAATTTTTGGTTGTGCTCTGATTGGCATTGGAGACAGGTTTTTGTTTTTTTGTTTTTTTGGCCTATACCATGCTGCATTACAATTTGCCATTTGGCTGTTTGGCATTTAATTTGCTTACAACTTGCACAGTGTGGGTACTTGGAGAACTTATATGCTCTCCCGGTGAGCTTGCTGAAACACTAGATGGTGAAGGAATCCAGCGCACAAATTTGTCAGTGCCAGCCAGCTTGAGAGAAGAGCTGAGGTGAGTCTTTGTCCCAGGCAGGACCCTGCTATATGAGGTCCACCTGCAGGACTTGCTAGGAATGGAAAGATATTTGAATATATTTTGAAAATAGTAAACAAAACAAAACATGTTTCTCAAGTGTTAAGAAATCCTGATGAGAAGAATCCTGGGCTGATGAGAATCTTTGCAGCTTGGGACTTACTCTCTGCAAAATTTGCATGTAAGTGTTTTGCATGGAAAACAACCTTTTCTGTGTAACAAATAACCTAATCTGCACATTAAGTAATATTTCTGCACAGAAAGAGCTGTTTTCTGTGTAAACCAACCATGTGCAAATTTTGTACAAAATAAGTCCTGGATTGTGAATAGCCTTCAAAAACTGCATTAAAAAAAAAAAAACTTTCTTGTACTGGGAAGAAAATTATTATACGTAATTTTTATTTCCTTCAAGAAGAAAGTTAATAAAGAATTACATCTCCAAGACTCCCTTGAGACTTTTCATTCAGTTTTATGGGGAACAAGTGATGACAAACCATCATATTTTGGCATTCATGGTTCTAAGCTGGAAAGTAATTGCCTGATGGAAGGATTGGCTTGCTTGGCCCTCTCAAAGGGAAGTGCCTGCTTGTTCCATGTCGCTTCCATAGCACAGATTCCTGCTATAAATAAAGTTGTGGCATTTATTAAACCATCACTGTTATCTGGTGTCATCTTTACAATTGGAAGAGCAATGGGAAATCAAAAATTTGGGGAAACTCAAACTGAGTATAAATTAAAATATTTACTAATTTCCATTATCCCAAAATCTAATTAGAGGTGTATGAGTTTACAGTGGGCCTTCAGTATCTGCTGGGTTTGGTTCTAGGACCCCATGGATTCCAAAATCTGTAGATGCTCAGGTGTCATTGTATAAAATGGCACAGTAAAGTGGTGTCCCATGTATAAAATGGCAAAATGAAGGTTTGCTTTTTGAATTTTTTTGAATATCAATGGCAATAGCATTGATATTTATATACCACCTATCAGTGTTGCAGCACTATGTAAACAGTTTACAGTGTTTTTTAGCTATTTGCCCCCAACAAGCTGGGTACTCATTTTACCGACACATAACCTTGTGGCTTGCAGTACTAGCATTTAACCGCTCCACCACCAGTGCTTCCTTGAACCTTGGTTAGTTGAAAATGTAGATGCAAAAGCTGTGGATACAGAGAGCCAACTGTATAATTATAATGTATTTCATTGGCGTATGCAAAATATAAGATCTATGGGGAAGTGCCATTCTCAGCTACAAAGTGTATTCCCACCTACAAGTACAACAATGTACATGATTGCAGCTGAACAATATCAGCTGAAAATGTAATTTCAAGTAAAATATTTTCACATACACAGGTTTTATAAATATACATGGAATAGAAGCAAAAATGACAGACTGCAGTCCTGTATGCAGTATAAATGTAAAGCTTTTCTTATTTCACTCAATCACATAAAAAGTAAAAAAGAACATTAAATGTTTTCTTCCTGTGAGATGATATTTCAAGAGTATTTGTACATTTTCCATTGCTTCCCTGTCCCCATTTCAGGACATTTTTGTGAAACTTTTGTTTCTGTAAAAGTAGAATGCAGTGTTGTTGTTGTTTTGGAAAAGTAACATTTTCAAGGAAAGTTCCCAAATGCAAAGATGATCAAAAAGGCACAGAACCATGGCATGGAGTAGTTGGGGTGGAGCTTAATTTATAAAAGGCTGGCTGCCCCTGAGGTACTCCTCTTAAATAATTTTATAATGCATAGGTCCTTGAGGCTTTGTGAAGATGAAGAAAAATGTACATATGTGCTGAATTACAAGTCAATATCAATATGGAAAAATTAAGTCAAAACAACATTGTCATATTAATGATTCAAAGGGGTTTGAGGGGAATATGCATGGTCAATTCATCGATTCAAGGTAGCATGTTCTTGTTACTTAGGAACTGGCTTCCTTTGTGATATCAAAAATGGTAATTTTATTGGAGAAATGCACAATAGAAGATGATTGATTGTCTTCTCTTGTCATGGAGATGAATTATTACCCATCATATATATGAAAAAAGTATTGTTCTCTACATTGACCCTTGCTGCTTTTACTTGTTTTGGTTCTTTGACTGCAGTGTATAATGCAACTTTAGTGTACAATACAGACTATTAACTAAACAAACAAACAAAAAAAGCATTCTGCCTCTATATATTTTTTTCTATCTCAAGGAAAAGCTGCTGTTGGAAAGTAAGACATCTGGCCAGTAAACTATATTTTAAAATATATAATTTAATACATGCCAAGAGCCAAGTAATTGAAAGTTAGGATAGCTATTATCATATTATTAAATTAGTAAGAAAATTGCAGAGTGCAAAATGAAAAAAAAAAGCATACAAGTCATAGAGGGAAAAGAATGTATCTCAAAAATAATGCTGATTTAAAAAGAACAGCATCCCAGGAAATGTTGTTCCTTGTAGTAGATATAACACCAACATGTGCCTTGGTGATTCAGTGAGTTCAATAATTTTATGCTCATAATCCTGATAAAAATAAAAGTGTGAGGTCATTTTGACCTGGTTTTGCAAGTCATTGTCCTAATAAGTAGCTTTATTTCATTGGATTTGTTGGTTTTTCTGGCATATTTTTATGTGGCTAGATGCAGTCCTAAAGACTGGATAATACACAAGTAAGAACGCTGAAGAGGGATTTTAAATCAATTTGATGTTAACACTGGCTCCTTTCACCTAAATATTTACATAACTCCCCAAAAAACTCCTGGTACACCTCACAACTGTGTAAGGTAGGCTGGGGATTTAATTTGCTCCCCCCCACTTTTCAGTGTTCTACACTTTTCCTGGAATTGCTGAGGGTGACTCGCTCTGTTACACTGCTGCAGCCACAACTAGTTGACTGCCTGGCTCTGGTCCAGTGGCATCATGCCATCACCATCAGTTGACTGCCTGGATCCCATCAGAGCCCATAACTGATGAATGGCTGAGACAGGGGGAAGAGGGAGGGGCCCTTGTGTGGCAGTGATGCAGGTTGAGTGGATTGTGGTATGGAGAGGGAATGTATAGGTGGGTGTTGATTGGTTTGGTGTGGGTTGGGTATGTTTCCTGAGGAGCCAATCAGCACACTGGGAAAGGCAACATACCCAAGAGAATTATATATAAAGATATTCAGCTGCACTATCAGCATAATGTCGTCCTCATATTGCCATGGCTATATGAACATTGTTCTCACTGTAGGCTTATTATTTTATGATAAAATCCTTCTTCGCTGGTTAATGAGTTTGTGGTTAGGATAGAACTGGTGCACGTCTGGGGAAAATATTTGTCAGTCTGGCCGATACTTATCACTTCACCTTATTCAGACGTTATTCAGCAACCATCTACTCATACATATGTTATGTGTTTTAGGAATGCATGTAAAACCAATGCATTAAAGTGAGTGACTCCTAGGATACATTCCATTTTGGGAACATTTTAGAATTGCTAGATCTCAGGGTGTGGTCCTGAGTTTCAGGACCTTGCCCCTTATTTATAGTTTTCAGGGCAAGATGGAGGAGTCTCAGTGAGAGCGAATTACTATGAAAAGTAAGTAAATGTGTGTTTCTGTGCATTTTTATTTGTGAGAGTTGGTGGTTTTTTATTTATGTAGGTATTTATATCCCACTCTTCAGCCACAAAGGCTCTCAACACAGCTTACAAATTGTTAAGCAGTAGCACTTTACACATCTACACTGCATTAAGCTGTTTCCAGTGTGTGTTAGCTAATTGCCCCCACAAGCTGGATGCTCATTATACTGACCTATGAAAGGATGGAAGGCTGAATGAACCTTGGAGCCCTTGGGATTGAACTCGAAACGTTGTGACTGCAGTACTGGCATTTAACCACTGCACCACCAGGGCTCCCTTCTTCACTAAGTGGTTGGCACAGAATACTGGCCAATATGTTTAAGGTCTCAATGTCCATAAAAATAAACTTTTTTCAAAAAAAAAAACAACCTTTCATTTTTTTGCCAACCCCCCCCCCAAAAAAATGAAAAATAGAGAAATGTACAAAAGTCTCATAGTTCCACCCAGTGGGTATAAAATTCCTGAATTTTTTTCAGGAGTAAAGACTAGTTTACACAAGTAAAGACTAGTACTCCTAGCCTGAGGTTGGATGGCCAACTGAAAGGGATCCTTTAGGTGAAGGTTCCTGTGCTGGTGAGTGGTTGGACAAGATGACCTTTGGGGTATTTTCTAAGTGTCCAGTTATGTGATTCTTCCTTTCTTCCTTTTGCTTTCCACCCCTCTGCATTGTGATTGTTGACATTTGTTGGCATTGTGCAATTGGACATCCATATTTATCACAGTAAGGTTGAAACTATTGTTTCTTGGGACAGTATATCAGAATACTAGCAATAAATTCTCACTGTAGGCAAAAATACAGGCCGGCTTGACTTTCAATTAAAAGCAGGCCTGTCTGCAAGGTTATGTTATATCAACAAATGGTAGTAACTGTGGGTTTCTTCCCACCAGCTGTGTCTTATCTCTCTTCTGTCTCGGCTTGGCCTGTGAAGCAGTCAATGTTATGGGTAGCTCTAATCAGTTCTCTGTGCGGAAAATAAAACTGTTGCCTTGTTGCTTGCCTGTGAGAAATACACAGAGCTGTTCTTTGCTTTCTAGTGAAGAGAAGGCTGCATCATTTCAAGAATGTAGTTTGTTTTGTAGTATTGTTTTAGATATTCAAATAAAAGCCTGGAAAAGGATTTTTTTTTGTCTGTCTCCATGTCTACAAACCTAGGTATGCAAAAAGGCATACGTCCCTTGCGTTTTTGCTGATTCTGCTATTGTTCCCTCTGGGCATGTACAGATTGCTCAGAGGGGCTGCATACCCTGACATATCCAACCATATTAATTAATTTATTTATTTATACCCCACTCATAAAGGCTCTCAGATCAGCTTACAATTTGTTAAGCAATAGCACTTACACATATACACTGCTTTATAGTATGCTAGGCAGTCTAAGTGGTTTACAATGTGCGTTAGCTAATTGCCCCCACAAGCCGGGTATTCATTTTACTGACCTACGAAAGGATGGAAGGCTGAGTCAACCTTGGAGCCCAAGGGATGGAACTCACAATGTTTTGGCTACAGTGCTGGCATCTAACCACTGCACCACCAGACCTCCCTGTAGACTCATCATCATCTCCACCACCACCATCATCTTTATGTATCTAACCTTTCACCAAGATTGAGAAAGACAATTACAATATTACAATGACTACAATGGCTGGCATTCATTATTGCAGTTACAGATTTGTAACTTTGAGTTATGGATCCATAACAGCTCTTTATTCAATAAGACACCAGTCCACCATTAGACACAGCGGCTGGAGGTCCAATCAGCTTCTCAACAGAGTGCAATGAGAATGACATTTCCACACCTCTCCCACCAGAAAGCAAGGCTGCGACAATCAGAAGCAGGACTCCTGTTTCAAGTCCTTGTTACAACCTTACTGGGTGGTAGGAGAGGGGGTGAAAATGTCACCCTCCTCACACTTTGACGGGAAGCTGAATGGACCTCCTTCACCTGATTTGGTTGCTGGCTCTTAAGTTGATCTGGGGGAGGGATTGAGGCAGAAGACATTACTTAATTACAAATATGCAAATAAACAGCCACTGAATTATATTGGTGAATATAATTAAAAATATATAGCAGAATTAGGAGGGGGACCATCTCCCCTTCCCACTGTTCCAACACCAAACGTTTCCAAAGTTTGCTCTGAAGGATGAGGAAAACTTCTAAAGCTGTTTTTCAAGTTGTACAGAGGGCTGCAGGAGGGAGAAAAAGGACAGGTAGAAAGGTTTGAAAGTTCTACCAACAGAACATTAAATTTAGCCCTTAATGATATAATGGAGTGCTTCTAGACACTAATCTTCAGTTTACCACTCATATATCTATGTAGTTGGAAATACAACACATAGGTTTCAATAGAACGAATAAAGTAGATTATATGCTTAACATGACAGTGTCAGTATATAAACATCTGTATATATACATATACATACATGTCTATGTATGTGTGCCAACAGCCAGCATGATGTAGTAGTTTGATTATTGGAGTACAACAGTGGGAGACCAGGGTTCAAGTCTCCACTTGGCCATAAAAACCTACTGGGTGACCTTGGGCAAGTCACGCTCTCTCAGCCTCACAGGTAGGCCAGGGCAAACCCCATCTGAACAAATTCTGCCAAGAAAACCCCATGATAGGTTCTTCTTAGGGTCACCATAAGTTGGAAATGATTTTTAAGGCACATAACAACAATATATAGAAGCCACAAAAGACCACCACAAAACCATAGATAAAGAATATTAAAGAATACTAGCTGCACCCAGGGTAACATACAACATTATAGTAGATTTGAAAGATTCACATGGTTCAGCTACACACTATTATTTTAGGAAAAATACATGTTTTACATGTGAGTGGTGAGTGACTGGGGGAGTGAGAGGAGGGAAGGGCCCTTGTGAGGCTGGCAGTGTAGATGCAGATTGAGTGGCAGGAGTGGATTGTGAGGTGGAAAGAGAATTTGCATGGGGCAGTGAGTGGCTGAGGGAGTGAGAGGAAGAAAGCCTAAGTGGGAAAGGAAACATACCCAAGCTTTTTACATAGATAGATAATAACAGAATGTTTACAATAAACATGGATAACAAATGATTAGGATTATATACAGAACCAAATAAAATGTCACAACCTACAACCATTAAAAAAAATACATAGAACAATGCCAAAAATAGTATTACAAAGGCTTACTGCATGCTGAAGTAAAGCGGCAAGAAAGCTGGGAAGTTCTGTTTTCTATGCTGTCTTACTGCATGACATCATTGTTCTTCCAGTGCCCTGCCATTCCGGTCTCATGGAAGACAGAGGGAAAACTGCTTCTTTTTAATGGATTTTTCCAGTTAGCAAAAGAATGCGGTTTTACCTCTATCTCCCATGGGACCGGAACGGAAGAATGACAACATTGTGCAGTAAGGAAGCACAGAAAGCAGAACCTTCCAGCTGTTCTGCCACTTTAATTCAGCATGAGGTAAAAGGGATCCTGACAGCCATCCTGAGACCTATATAGTCATTTTGTACAATGTATTCTTCAGTAGGAAGTTTCCAGTATTTCATGTGCTAATATCACCGCTTACAATCAGAATGCATGAATTCTCTCCAATGAAAACATCCTCTAGTGTTGTCAGCATTTTAGATAAGTATATGATATGAAGAACAGCATATAACTCCACATTCATACATGTAAGTAAAGTGCAGGACCATCCTGCTAATCTGTTCCTGAGAATCTTATATTTAGTGTGAAGCAAGAAATATGAGCCATGGACAAACAGGTTTATTGTGATGCAGCAAGTTGCTAAGCCATGTGTGTGGAGCTCCTAATACCATACCAAACACACAGATACATACACGCACGTGTGTAGGGTGATGTTATGTGTATTTTAAAATGCAACTCCTACAGACTCTTTCCCTTAATTAGCAGCATACTCAAAACACATACTGAATTAAACAAAAACATAAGGTGCAAAGAATATTCTAACAGGCACTACAGCAGGTAAAGAATATTCCAACAGACTCAGATTGGTTGTATTAAAGCTTGATTATTTAAACTCAAAATATTGGTGCCTGTGAAAAAAATCAACTAAATCTAGCAGTGCTATTTTTCATCCCCTCAGCACTCCCCATTCCTGGTGTGCGACTACCATATTTGCTCAGAGACAGAACACTTCATTCTAGATACAGCTATCACCTGGTGTTTGCTAAATCACTGTGAAATTCTTGCAACAGCTGTTTGTTCCTGGGGAAACATTCGCTTCATATTGCTGCAATAAACTGATCATTGCCAATTAAATGCCCATTAATTGTGTAAGCAAGGATTACTGCCAGATGTTTACATTAGAAAGAAAAATATCCTTTGCTATTTATTTTCCACTTATACCCACCCCCTTTCATGTAGATAATTATGTGAAAGGATTTCATCTTTTTAATAGGCCACAAATTTGAACATACAAATTAATAAACACACATACTCTCCCTGGATTTCATTTACTGAAATGATAATACATATTCCTAACCAGAGATAATTAAAATGAAAAGTTTGGTAACAAGTACATAGTTTTATATAAAACAGATTCACTACTAATATACACTGGGAGATCTATATGTTCTTAGTTGAATTTTCCAGTTTATTTGGGTTTTGTAGCAACAAGTTAGTTACTCTTAAGCAGTAGCTAGCTTCATTGTTGCTCTTGTCAATATAACCACTTGCTTCTACCTGCAACTCCATGTAATCTTTCATAAAATAGATTATTTTATACTTAAGAGCTGCTGACTATACTTACAGAAAAACCTTCAATTGTTTTGATTCTTTTACACATAGAAGGAGACTTGTCATGGTCTGCTTCCACTTCAACTTACAGAGGGGAACCAACAAGCAACTAGTGAGACACTTGGGACATTTTCAGATGCCCCTTACCACGCAAGCAGCCTCTGGAGCAATAATGAGGCTGCTGTGTGGCAGGGGGTCCTTTTTGGACACCGCTTTGGAAGCGGCCATGCCATATTTTAAGCACGGAAGTTGCCTGTGCTTAAAATATGGTGCAGCCACTTCCAAAGCTTCATGGACGCACCATGAATGATCCCAGAAGAGGGACAGCGGCGTCCGAAAAGGACCCTCTGCTGCGCAGCAGCCTCGTTACTGCCCCAGAGGCTGCTTGCATGGTAAGGGGAGTCTGAAAATGTCCTTGGTCTCTCATTTAAACTGGTTCAGATTTCATGGACCTGTAACATATTTAGTATAAGAGCCTTCTGATGTAGCTTTTTACATTCATTCATGAATTCATGGGTTGGAAAATGTTCTGTCAACCATACAACACATTTAAGGAGGATCTGACGTAACTAGTCTCTATTTGTGAGGATGGTCACTGAAAATACACACACTATTATACCAAAATGCTACATGTGTCTACTTAAAAGCAAGGCCCATTTAATTCATTGGGCTTCGCCTCCAAGATGTATATATAGAATTGGTCTAGAATCAATCTCTTGAGTGAAAAATGTCATGCATCACAATTCAAGAAAGAAATTGACTTCTGGGTGGGGAATATGGCAACCTGACATTACTGCTTTGTGCTCTGGGCAGACAAAGCTAAGCAGAAGAAGACTCAGCTAAATAGCAATTAATTAGCTGACAGAACTCTGTCTGGACAAGGAAAAGAACATAGGGATTGCCCACAAGTACTCATAATTGTTGCTTCTTATGAGAAAGCCACAAATTGGTGGCAATGAGATGTGAGTTTTGAGTAGTGTGGAGTCATGGAAGGAACATCAAAGCCCTGGTTGTTTAGGGAGCCTTCAAGGACAATGAAGTTACAAAACCCTCACTTTCTTAATCATGTTTTATGGCTTAATGGTTCCAATAGTGGTACTAGGGTGGTGTGGAGTGACTTAACAGCACCAGGTGACACCATTAGAGGGAGGGGTGACACTGGCCTTAGTAATGCCATAGAATGGTTCAATTTGTAAATGAAAAGAAATCTTCTGACTCGCAGTAAGAACAAAAACCTCTGTTGAGTATGTCTTCTTTCTGTACCCAAATATTAGAGGAAAAAGAAACTATTTGCAAGATTTCAGCTAAAAAAGAAAAAACTAACAAAAAACACAAGATGTACTGTATGAAAGTTTTCATAAGGAACTGAACCTACAGCGACTTTATAAGTTAAAGGATTTTTACTTTAACATTGAATGTGTTTTGAGTAAAGAGGACATCTCTCTGTGAGAAAGAGGTTTTATTTACATTACAAGAAGATAACAGTGGGAACATTGACAATAACCAGATGGTGGTGCTGGAGCTATTGAGTTACTGACACTGAATGGGATTGTTTGCTGGTTTGTTACCCTGTAGTGGCTGAATCTGGGAAGTTGGTGTCTCCCTCAGAAATTTTACAGAAGCTATGGGAAGAGATTAGAGGTTTGAGAGATGATTTCAGGGACTTGAAAGAAGGACTTCAGCAAGATCTGAGGAATGATTTTAAGGAATTTAAACAAGTGGTGAATCAAGCAGCTGGGGTTATAACACAAAATTAAGAGAAAGTAGAAAGACTGGAAGGACCGGAAAGCAAAATGGGAAGCATAAGTGAGGAGAAGGCGAAAGATTTATTTAAAGAAATCAGTTTGAATAGGGACAATCAACCTGAATCAATGAATGAATTAAATTCTAAAATTGACAAGGAAATTATATGTGTGATGATGTTAAGATGATGATGGGTGTTGTGTTATTCCAGGAGAACTGTGCTGGAATATGGAAGGGATAGGAGAAGTATTTCTTTGGAGGGAGAGAATATGGAATTTGCTGTTGGTGGAAGGAAACACCGAGGTGGAGTGAATGTCTTGTTTAGAGAGATGTTTTATGGCAAATAGTGTTTGTCATGGTAATGGATACACCACTTGAACATTTGCAAAGGGGAATGTTTAAGTTTGTAGATCAGATGACCAAAACCTAAATATAAAATGAAGACCCAGCTTGTGGGGGCAATTAGCTAACAAACATTGGAAAATGTTTAATGCAGTGTAGATGTGTAAATAGCTATTGCTTAAAACAATTTGAAAGCCACTCTGATAGCCTTGTGGCTGAAGAATGGGGTATAAATATTTTTTTTTAAAAAAAGACAAAGACTAAAGAGATAAAGAGGTGGCCAGTATAAATGAATTCAAGTCTCCAGGGCCAGATGAACTATATCCAAGGGCATTAAAAGAACTGGCAAAAGTAATCGTGGAACCACTGCCAATAAACTTTGAGAAATCCTGGAGAATAGGAGACATCCCAGCAGATGGGAGGAGGGCAAATGTTGCCCCCATCTTTTTTAAAAAAAAGTTAGGGAGAAGACCCAAATAATGATTGCCTAGTCAGCTTCACATCAATACTAGGAAAGAGTCTAGAGCAGATCATTAAACAAAAAGTCTGTAAGCACTTAGAAAGGAATGCTGTGATCACTAAAAGTCAACATGGGTTTCTGAAAAACAAGTCATGCCAGACTAATCTTATCTCTGTTTTGAAAGATGTTGCAAACTTGTTAGATAAAGGCAATACTGTGGATGTAGCATATCTTGATTTCAGTAAGGCCTTTGACAAGGTCTCCCATGATAGTCTCACTAAAAAGTTAGTAACATGCGGTCTAGACAATGCGACTGTTAGGTGGATTTGTAATTGGTTGACTGACAGAACCCAAAGAGTAGTCACCAATGGTTCCACTTCATCCTGGACAGAAGTGAATAGTGGGAAGCCACAGGGTTCTATCTGGGCCCAGTGCTATTCAACATCTTTATCAATTACTTGGATGAGGGAATAGGGGCATTCTTATCAAGCTTGCAGATGACACCAAATTAGGAGGGGTAGCTAATACACCAGAGGATAGGATCAGAATCCAAACTGACTTTAACAGATTAGAAAGCTGGGGCAAAACTAACAAAATGAATTTCAACAGGGAGAAATGTAGAGTACTACAGATGGGCAGAAAAAAATATGAAATGCACAGATATAGGATGGGTGACACCTGGCTTCATAGCACTGCATGCGAAAGGGATCTTGGAGTCTTAGTGGTCCAGAAGCTGAACTTGTGTCAGCAGTGTGATGTGGTAACCAGAAAAGAAAATGCGATTGTAGGCTGACCAATAGGAGTATAGTGTCTAGATCAAGAGAAAAAATAGTGCCACTCTATTCTGCTTTGGTCAGGCCTCACCTGGAATACTGTGTCCAGTTCTGGGCACCACAATTCAAGAAGGATATTGAAATGCTGGAGTGTGTCCAGAGGAGGGTGACCAACATGGTAAAAGGTCTGGAAACCATGCCCTATGAGGAGCGGCTTAGAAAGCTGGGTATGTTTAGCCTGGAGAAGAGAAGGTTAAGAGGTGACATGATAGCCAAGTTTAAATATTTGAAGTGATGTCATATTGAGGATGGAGCAAGCTTGTTTTCTGAGGCTCCGGAGACTAGGACATGGAACAATGGGTTCAAACTACAGGAAAAGAGATGCCATCTAAACATTAGGAAGAATTTCCTGATGGTAAGAGCTGTTCAGCAGTGGAACACACTTGCTCATAGTGTGGTGGAGTCTCCTTCTTTGGAGGTTTTTAAACAGAGGCTGGATGACCATCTGTCGGGCATGCTTTGATGTATTCTGTCAGGCATGTATTGATGTATTCCTGCATGGCAGGAGGTTGAACTGCATGGCCATTGTGGTATCTTCCAACTCTATGATCCTACAATTTGAGATTGTGTGGTAAATGGGTTGGTGATCAATTTGGCCGAGCCTGAGATGCTGCAGCCTTATTTGAGAACTCACGCTGAATAAATCTTGAAGAGAAATGACAATGCAGAAAGAATCACAACCTGGAAACATCACCCAATGAGACCTTCTGTTGTGCTTTCTGCAACTGGACTTGTTATTCTCAGATTGGCCTTTTTAATCATCAGCGTGCTTGCAGAAAGCGCGGGATGAGTCCTTCCTGAATCTTCATTTGCGAAGAAAAGCCAGAAAGGTAAATGGGTTATGAATTCTGGTGACTATTGATGGATTAATGAGAAAATATGTGACTAACAAGATAAACTTTTTGGATAGTGTTGTGTTTTTAAGGAAGAATGCATATAAAATGATTTTTTTAGTAAATTAAGTTCTATAAATTGATATATAGTTGCCATAGAATGTTTTGGTTATAATATTAGGATAGATTAACAGAAGAAATATAGGAGTTTAAGGAGACAGAGATTTGGAGTATAACTTGTAAGTATATAATAAGTTAAAGAGTGTTCTGCAGAGCGGTGTACAATTGTACATATTTATATACTGCTATAAGAAAGATTGGAAGTCATCTTTCTTCTTTTTGTATTATTTTATTTTTTTAAATTCCTGTAAGTTCTATTGTATTTTAAAACTTATACTAAGTTTAATAAATTGAAAGGAAAAAAAAGAATGATGTTTATAAGGTAGAATATGTCCAGAAAAGGGGGACCAGGGTAGTAATGGATCTGGAAAACAAGTCCCATAAGGAATGGCTTAGGGACCTGGGTATATTACCTTAGAGAATAAAAGATTGAGAAGTGATATGATAGCCATTTTTTAAATATTTGAAGGGATGGGATGTAGAAGTTGAAGCAAGTTCATTTTCTTCTATTCTAGTGAATTTGGGCTTGCCTAGATTGGAAATTTACCCCAGCTTCTCCCTGTGTTGGAGCCATTAAATCCAAATGACGCAGGACTCTTGATCCAATTCCACTCTGGACAGTCCTGATAATGTCTGAGGCAAAGCCAGAGGGAAGCTGGGGTAAATCCATTTAAAACATTTTTTATAAAACACCCAGGAAAACCCACATCATGTGGGAAAACCTGGATGGATCCAGCATGGGAACACAGCAGTCTGTACCTCCAGGTCTCTGGGCACAGTAGCTCTCAGATTAATATAGCTCTCCATAGGGGAGAGGTTAAGCAACAACTGGGGCAAGCTTGGATATACCCAACCAATCACAACACATGGGAAGCTGTGGGTAGGGGGGAGAAAAAGACTAGGGGCTTGTAAAAAAAACAGTCATACAGGGGCAGTTAGGAAGAGAGGAATAGATAAGATCTGAATAGGTTTCTGGTCTGTTGGTAGCTGAGAGTGTGGAAAGAATTCAGGAAGAAGCATTCTTGTTTGAAACTGAGATGTCGCAATGTACTGTCTGTAGAACAAGTATAATGCTAGCTGTTTATCTGGTACATTAAATTTTTTACTGTTTCTATTTTCTACATCACTGTCTAGATTTTTTAATTTATTAATTAACAAGGATGATGGGTCACTGTTTTACCACATTGGGCCCACTGATCAACACATCCACTTCTCCAGAATAGTGGTCACTTTGAAGCCTGAGTACCAGACCTAGGAAGGGGTTTAAGGATAAAAAGGCAAGGTGAGTGATAGCGTTTGAACTGTGGGGTCAACCTGGATAGGGGTCCTTTTACAGAAAGTGTTCAAAAAATTGGAAGGAGTAGAGGTCGTGTTGATCCTCAGCTGCTCCAACACAGCCCTGAACCATGTACTTGCTGAGAACTGCCACTGTCTCCAGTACTAGCTGAGAACTACCACTGAGATAACCATGGCATTGGAGCTTTTGGCCACTGTCCTGAATTAATCTCAATGTGTGTGGACCTCCATCTCTTCTGAAGACTGGACTCTTTACTTGTGGAAGTGAAAGCCCATCACATACATTGGCCCTTCAGCCAGGCTTTCAGGGAAGAAAGGATCCCTTCATTTGTACTAGCAAGTAGATTAATTATATCTTCTAGTCATGACTTCTCTGTAGTACCAAGATATATCACTATAATATGCCTGGAGGGATTCAATATATTTTATATAATATGCATAAGGACTTGAAAAAGAGGAAGTACTGAGCTTGCCTGCAATCCCATATCTGCATCCCAGAAACAACTGTCAGCTTTGAAAGAAACTAAAATTCTCAGGGAATTATTAAAGATCTCCAGTCTAATATTGACAGACAATATGGATAATTAACTTTTAGTGAGTTTAGCTTTGTACATTTTCTAGCAGACTTACCACATGTAATGCACAATGACAGAAACGTAAATATAGCATCTGCTTAAAGATTAATTACATGTAACTTAAAATGTCAATACTAATGCTTTGACATTGCTTTCCAGTTTAAACTTTATTGGCCTGAAAATCATTTAAACATTGTATTTCATTACCATTAACTTACTCTTTTTGTATGGCATATCCCAGAGGACATCACTAAAAACACTGTCTGCAAAAACAGAGGCATTGCATGCATGTCAATACAACTGACAGAAGAACAAAATTAATGAAAACTGAATTAATTTGACTTACTGGTTAAGAATACAAAAGTTAGCAAACCTGTTCCTGACTTTTCATCGAAAGAATTTATAAACAGAACAAAACTTTGCATAGAATTATATTCTTCACTTAATCTCCCTGTATTCTGAGTATAATTTCTGGAAGTTGAAAAATCTTCCAAGGGAAATAACATTTTGAATTTTTATTTATTTATTTATTCATTTACAGTATTTCCATATTTCCTCCCAGCCCACAGTGGCTCCCAAGGCGATGAACAAATAAATAAAAAAAAAAACAGAGATAAAAACACTTTTAAAACACATTGCACTATTCTTTTAAAACTCCTAAAACCCATCTTAAAACAACAATTTCAAAAACTGAATGCCATGCAGAATACCACTGTTTTGGTGGCCCAATGAAAGCTTAAAAGAGATGAGACCAGCCTAACTTCCTTGGGTAGGGAATTCCACAGTTGAGACATAGCTACAGAGAAAGCCCCACCAACCCAACTTCACGAGATGTTGGGACATGCAACAGGGCCTCCTCTGAAAATCTCAAATTTCTGGCAGGCTCATATGGGAGCAGCTAGTCTTTCAGATACCCTGGCCCTGAGAATATCCCCATATCTGTTAAGTAACACAAAAGTACATTGAAGACTGCCTGGATTGTCCATAAGGAGTATAGAATGGTCTATAAGCTAGTCAGGATATCCTTGAATGCATAAAATAGATGCCCAAATTGTAATCAGTATAAGGTATTATTGATGTCTGATGGAATTATCCATTTCTTCACCTTTTGAAATGAAAAGTAAATGGCCAATTTTAGCCAACTACTTTTTTTAGAAGAGAGGAGCAGGAGGAGGTGGCAGCAGGAAATAATAAATAAATAAATAAATAAATAAATAAATAATAAAGTTCCAGGTACTGGCACTGACATTTTTTTCCGGGGACAAAGTACAAGATGGCAGTTCCTCCAATTTTGTGTAGAAGAGCCAACTGTCCTGTCCACTGAATCTTTTTTCAGCACTGGTCATGGGTTATGCTCATGTCTCCACCACATCAGAGGACAGCAGACTAACACAAGAGGCAGAGAGCAAACTACTCGGAACACAGCATAACACTTTGCTGCCATCTCTCAGTGTCTGTTACCTCAGATGATTGCCTCACTCTGCCTAAAAGAAGAGCCATTTGACCCTTTCTTATTAAAATCAATAAGATCTGTACAAGGCTGTACAGAAGAAAGGGTAGTTCGCTGTCATGTATAGCCATATTTCATTTTCTACTAACTGGTGAGATCACTTGGTCAGAGTATGCTGCTAATAGTGACAAGAATATTTAAAGAGCACACTGACTTGGAGAAATTGATAAAACCTGTCAGGTTCCCTTTTCCCTTTTCCCTTTTCAGGGGAAACACTCATGATACGGCTCCCCTTGCTGCCACGTGGAGCTCTGCGGCCAGGGAGCCCACCTTGCAGACAGAGAGGAGAGAAGAGACCAGGATCTAAGCGTCGCCGGCAAGCGCTGATGATGTGAGGAGGGGGTGGGGCCAGAAAGAATAAAAGGCTGCACGCCCCTCTTCTCGGCCTCTCTTTGCTTCGGCTTCGGCAGCAGTGGAGCGAGTTGGTGAAGGGAGGCTTACCTCCAGTCGAGCAAGCTGGTTGTGAACCAAGGCATCAGCGGTGATCGAGCAGCAAAGGTGGCAGTGGAAAGAGGCTACGCGATGAGCGGCTCATCAGCTGCAACAGCTGAGTGGGCCGGGCTCAGCCTGGATGGGCTATCCACCCCCCTCGGGGGTACCCTGACAGGGTTACAGCAGCTTCTAGGCTGTGGGTGTGGGTGGATTCTCACCCAGTGGCAGGACTCCTGGGTCACAGGATATAGTGGGGTGGCCAGTGCCAGGGGCTCGCGGTGGGAGGCGGCACAGACGCGAGGAGCTGTGAGTAATCGGCGGTCACAGGAGGCAGTGGCAAACAACCTGTGGGTTGTCCGCTTTGACTTGGCCTCGCAGCAAGGCAGCAAGGCTGCGGTGGGCAGCAGCATTCAAACAGCAGGTGGCCCTGTTTGAATTTCTGTTGGCCAACAGGCCCATTGCCTCGCCATGTGGTGCGGCCCAACATAGGCCAATAGAGCCTTGTTTGGGGTCCTGTTCAGACAGGGCCTACAGGCCTTGGCATGGGCCCATCGGGCCTTATAGGCCATGCCTGGAGGACACCGCAGGGGATCTTTTTGGTGGGACATTGCAGGCCCACTGAAAAGAGGCAGTGGATTGTCCATCCCTGAGGTCACATCATTAATAACAAATAACAGCAAACCCAATAGTACTAAATAGGGATTTGGTAGCTTTGGGAAGAGGTGGAGTGCAACAGATTGTGTGGCCTGGTAATCCACTTCTGGTTATAGGCAATGCTTGTTTTATAGTATCAGGAATAAATTTAAAATTTAAACTGGCTCCCAAAAAGGGTAAAGTAGGGAATAAGGACAAGGGGCCTGCCCCAAAGCAGCCAGTGGCGCCTCTCCCTTCACCCTCATCCAGTGATGAGGAAGAGATTCCATACCAAGCAATCCTGGACAGAATCCAGCAGCTTGACAGAATACAGGGAATTGGCGGAGGGGGAGGGGAAGCTGCACATCCACCTAAGCTGCACATCCACCATCCTGGAAAGAAAGGGAAGCTGGCTAACCAGATTCTTGCACATTTAGATGTGCTGGAGAAGAAGATCCAAGGGGACGACGCTTCGGGATCTAAACAGCTGGATGGGCCTAACAACCTGCCAGCTCAACCAGATGTGGAACCTGAGCCTGTGGACATCCTGACACCTGCCAGTGAGTCACCTGCTGATACAGTCACACATTCTACTGAGCAGTTTTGGTCATGGGCAAGTTAGCAACACACCGCAAAGGTGGGTGCACAAACTGCACAATTGGGTTGGCCTATGCCTCAGCAGTCCTTTGGCTGGACAGGGCCTCAATGGTCACCTTGGGGTCCATTCACTTTTAGCAGGTGCAGTGCACCCCCTTCTGCAGGAACATCACAGACACCAGGTTATGACATGGTCACATATTCTACTATCCCATTTGGTGAGATGTCTCTCCCTTTAGGGGATCACTTATTACAATCTACCAGGGACAAGATACTCCAAGGGGAATATGTATATGTATTCTCTCTTTTGTACAGGGAAGTAGAGAAGAAAGATAAGGAGGAATTAGAGGAAAATGAGAAGAAGCTAAAAAAAAGGAAAGTCGAAAGGGCATGGTCCAATTGGCTATCAGAGTTTTTGATACTGACCGGTGTTATAGTTAAAGCGCAGCCACACCAGGCAGCGGCCCTGTTTCAATACATGGATATTATCCACAGGGCTTACGTCGACTTCGCCAGTCCTGCATGAAGCTTTTTGCATGCGGGTGGCGATCTAGCCAACTCTTCACTGGGACATGATGCATCCCCAGTTGTGGATGCAGTTAATGACCCCAGCATGTCCGATTCAGGGGTAGCGCATCCATAGTGGCCACTTGTTCTGGCCTACGGCCACCACAGGAGCTAAGGCAGCTTCCTCACCTAGTTCAGGTTGAAGGATGCTATGCTGGGAGTTTAGCTCCCACAGTGCATGCTCGAGGAAACCCTGTAGGTTTAACCACAAATGCTCCATTTGTGGAGCTTTGCATTCCTTTCGGAACTGTCCAAGAGGTAAAGGAGAGTTTTGGGGATCCAGATGGGGTCAGGGATCAAGCAAGGGGAGTGGTCCCTCCAACCAGCCTCAGAAGGAGCCCCAGTCCAATTAAATTGGAAATCTTGGATAAGTGGCTAGCAGTATACCCCAACAAACAAGCAGCCGCTTATCTATCCCATGGTTTTCATTTAGGTTTTAAGATTCCATACAAGGGCCCAGGTGCCCATTTAGGGCACGGAATCTACAATTGGTTAAAGGCCAAGAGCACACAGTTAGGGACAAGATATGCAAAGAGGTATTAGAAGGAAGAGTAGTTGGCCCATTTTCCCAACCACTGGTGCCTAATCTGCGGGTGTCACACTTGGGTACAGTACCCAAGAAGGCACCGGGGGAATTCAGACTTATACATCATTTTTCTTATCCGAAGGGGGAGTCGGTGAATGACTCTATCCCTCCAGAATTGTGTACCGTTAAGTATACATCTTTCGATGCAGCCACACGTGAGGTCAGGCAGCATGGACTGGGAGCTGAGATGGTGAAATGCAACATTAAGTCAGCATTTCACCTCCTCCCAGTTCACCCCGATGACTTTGAGCTGCTGAGATTTCAATTTGAGGGGTAGTACTGTATGGACCGTGCCTTGCCCATGGGGTGCTCAGTGTCTTGTAATGCCTTTGAAACTTTCAGCACCTTTTTAGAATGGGCCCTGAGAGTTAGAACAGGCCAGCAAGGTGTGGTACACTATCTGGATGATTTCCTATTGATAGGGGAACATTGATCTGGCATGTGCAACTTCCTGTTGCACCAGTTCAAACAGATGGCTGGGAACTTGGGGTTCCCCTGGCACCAGAGCAGACTGAAGGTCCTTCACAGCAGTTCACTTTTTTGGGTATTGAGATTGACACTGTCAATCAGCAATGCCATTTGTCCAAGCAAAAAAATAAGGAGTTACAGGATAGGGTTAGCCAATTTAAAAGCAAGCACAAGGCCACCTTAAGAGAGTTTCAGGTTCTTATTGGACACCTGAACTTTGCTTGCAAGGTGGTCACCCCCGCAGGGCCTTCCTCCGCTGGTTGTGTGATGCCATTATGGGGTGTTCAGTGGCCTTATCACAAAGTTTGGATAACCAAGGAGATCCAGGAAGATTTACAATTTGGCAAGAGTTTTTGGACCAAGTTAATGGCATTTCATTCTGGTGTGAGGAGAGGAAACTACAGGGTGCCCTGCAGATTGCATGAGATGCTGCGGGATCTATCAGGTTTGGGGTTTATTTTGGTGGTCGGTGGTGCACCAGCAGATGGCCCACCAATTGGATTGGGACTGATGTTACTTTAGATCTTAGATTTTTGGCATTTTCCCCGATTCTGGTAGCTGCCACCATCTGGGCGAGAGAATTGGCAAATTCATCAGTACATTTTTAGTGCAACAATTCAGCAACAGTCCAGGTAATAATCACCCTCACATTGAGTACCCGCGGGTCATGCATCTGGTTAGGGTTTTTATCTTGCAGTGTCTTAAGCATAACATTTTACTTGTTGCACGGCATGTGGCAGGCATTAACAATGAGATTGCAGACACTCTCTCCTGCATGCAGATGGAGTGCTTCAGAGAGCTGGCCCCAGACGCGAAGCCTGAGGGCGACAGGATGCCAGAGAGCCTGTGGCAGTTTGGGAGCATGAAATTTGAAGGGCCCTAGGTATGTCTGTAGCTATCAGCACAAAAAAGGGATAGGCCAGGGCGGTTAGAGAATTTTACCAGTTCAGGGAAAAGAAAGGTCTGCAACAGGGAGTGAATGTCCCAGTGACACACCTCTTGCATTTTTGTTTTTCTATACAGGAAAGGCTTAGCCCCGCAGTCAGTCAGGAGCAGATTGGCAGCCTTAGCCTTTTGGCTAAAAGCACAAGGGGCCACTGATAATACAGAGGACTTCTGTATTCGCAAGGCCTTGGAAGGATGGGCTAGGGAGAGGGGCAGGAGGGTTGATTCTAGCACCCCTTCCCCTGACATCCTGAAGGGTTTGCGTCAAGCATGGGTAGGGATTTGTTCTTCTCCCTATGAAGCACTGCTTTTTCACGCAGCTGCCCTTTTGGCATTTTTTGGAGTGCTGTGTGTGAGTGAGTTAGTGGTGGCTTCTAGATCAGATACTTCAGGTAGGGCTTTGGAACTTAGTGATAAGGGTGACTGATCGGGAGGTCACGTTCACCTTATGCTTTTCCAAGACGGACCATCTAGGAAGGGGAAAGACATCTAGGACTTTTTCGGACGTTTAAAAAGCAACGCAAGCAGACTTGTCAGCTTGCAAGGCTGCTGCGCTGCAAAGTGTCAGTTTCGGATGACGCTGCCCTCTAGCGGTACTGTTGCGGTACCGTGGGGAGAGTTGAGTGTCATATTTGCTTGATTTTTACTCACGAAAGTTGATCATGAGTAAAAATCAAGCAAATATGACGCTCAACTCTCCCTGCGGTACCGCTAGAGGGCAGCGTCATCCGAAACTGACACTTTGCAGTGCAGCAGCCTCGCAAGCTGACGAGTCTGCTTGCGTTGCTTTTTAAATGTCCGAAAAAGTCCCTAAACTGAGGCATTGTAGTGATGTTGCAATATGTCCAGTTCTGGCTCTACAGTGATACCTATGATTCCGGGGAGAGTGTCCTGGGATGCTGTTTGTTCATGCAGATTCTTCCCCCCTCACCAGGTATCAGTTTTGGACCATGATGGCCACGGCGTTGGAACAGCTTGGGCTGAAGGGAGTCCAGTTTGGGACACATTCCTTCTGCATAGGGGCCACATTCTTGTCTGCGGCAATGGGCATGTCGCCAGCAGCAATCTAATGGATTGGGCGATGGAGATCCTCCTCCTATCAGAGGTATGTCCGTCCCCTAACTTATTAACCTCTTTCTCCTCCTCTTTTGTCTTCCAGGTTTTCGACCACTGATGGTGAGATGCCGGGTCCTGATCTGCAGCCACAGTATGGTCTACTGGACAGCCCGACAGGGATGCCTGACAGGCCTGGTTGAGTCATTTTGGACCTCATCTCAGCCTGGGAGACAGGTGGTTATCGAGTGGTCAGGGAAGCGAGACCTGCGTTGGCATAGCCTCACGGCACTATTGTTTGGGAAGCATTCAGGGCCTCTGCCTAACATTTTGGTTGATTTGGGCCTTTTTAAATGTAAGGCCTTGATAATACAGGTGTCACATGATATGGAGGTGATCAGGTCCAGATGGACCTGCAGTCACCATCATGTGGTCTGCCATTTTGGCCAGACAGCTGTGGCATGGGGAGGGGAACCCCCACTTGATTGATAGGGCCAGACAGAAGGTTAATAGACAAATTGGCAAGTTTTTGGATTCAACGGGGGGTCATTACCTGGCACACCCCCAGACAGTGTTTGAGAGGCGCAAGCTCTACAGAGCGGATGGGGTGCATCTCTCAAACACTGGAAATTTAATCTTTTTGAAGTTCAGTGGGGGTTGAGGGACCTATTGGACAAGCTAGTGAGGGATTAAGGGACTAAGCAGATGCTTGCCCCTTATCTATGGCAGGAAAGGGGGAGGCGTAGATTACGGTGTGCACTTATGGCACTGATTTTGGTGAAGGGACGGTTGCTGGAAGGGTCTCCTTAAATTGTACGATCTGGGAGAACAGAAGGAGACCTACCTTGGGGTTAGCCTGAAGGATAAACCCCTCACCTTAATCTGTATGGATTGGGTGAGGGACTTTTGGGTTGACCTTTGAGACACGAGCCAGCTGGAGAACAACCCCACATCTTGGGATTACTCAACAGGGCTCAGGTGTTCACCCAGGGAAGCTGGGGGCATAAGTCTAGAAGGGAAGATCAGCCCCAGCTGCTCCCACACTAGCTTGCCTCCCCCCGCTGAAGATTTAAAGGGAACTAAATAGGTAGGGTGATAAATAAAGAACCCATTTATTTCACCCCATATCTCTGTGTTGTCTCTGTATTTCTCTGAGTCGGTGTGCAATAGAGTGCATGCTTTGCATGCAAACGGTCCAAAGCTCAATGGATGGAATCTCCAGGTTGTGCTGTGAAATTTTTTTTTCTGAATCTCTAGAGATTGATGAAGCTCAGTATAAAGTAACTTCCTTTCTTCCAGAAGTCAAGGTCAGTATAGTTGAACAGGAAAACATCCAAGTAGATTGTGTCTCTAGGAAATTAATTTTCATTGATTTTAATTAAGTAATAAACTGATCATTTATTTAAAAATTTCTAAATACTATTCTAAACTTATTGAAGTACTTCATTCAAAAAATGGCATAAAGTAACTCATGCTAACTACATGACTTATTATCAATGTACACATTTTGAAAAATGGATTAAGAATGTAACCATATATGATAACTTTTACCATAGAATTACTTATTAAATTTCTTATTAACTTTTACCATATAGAGAGCAAGAAACGCCAGATGTCCAAGCTGGGTTTAGGAAAGGAAGAGGCACTAGGAATCTTATTGTAAACATACATTGGATAAAAGAGTACACTGAAGAATTTCAAAAGAAAATCAGCCTGTGTTTTGTAATTTATAGCAAAGCCTTTGATTGTGTAGATCACAAAGTACTATGGATTGCTCTTAAAGAAATGGATGTGCCACAATATTGGATTGTCCTGATATGTAACCTGTACTCAGGACAAGAGGCTACTGTCAGGGCAGAATATGGAGAAATGGAAAGGTTTCCAACTGGCAACTGGGTCAGGCAAGGCTGTATTTTGTCACCCTATCTATTTAACTTGTATACTGAACATATATATAAAGCAGGATGAGACTTGGAGGAAGGAGGCATGAATATTGGAGGAAGAAACATCAACAATTTAAGTTAATCAGATGACACCATACTACTAGCAGAAAATAGCAAAGATTTAGAACCATTACTGAAGAAAGTCAAGAGAAAAAGTGCAAAGGCAGGTTTATAGTTGAACATTAAGAAAAAAATAATGATCACGGATGGTTTACATAACTTCAAAACACACTATGAAGATATTGAAATAGTTCAAGATATTCCATACTTTGGCTCAGTCATTAATCAGAATGAAGACTACAGTTAACCAATCAGAAAGACAAGGACTTGGAAGGGCAGCTATGACAGAACTAGATAAGATACTGAAGTGTAAAGATACATAATTAAATTCCAAAGTTAGGATTGTCCATGCCATAGTATTTCCAATTTCTATGTATGGTTGCGAAAGCTAGACAGTGAAGTAAGCAGACAGGAAGAAAATCAGCTTGTTTGAAATGTGGTACTGGAGAAGGATTCTCTCTCTCTCTCTCTCTCTCTCTGGCTTTTCTTCGCAAATGAAGATTCAGGAAGGACTCATCCCGTGTTTTCTGCAAGCGCTCTGATGACTAAAAAGGCCAATTGGAGATAAACAAGTCCGGTTGCAGAAAGCACAGCAGAAGGTCTCCTTGGGTGATGTTTCCAGGTTGTGATTCTTTCTGTCTTGTCGTTTCTCTTCAAGATTTGTTCGGTATGAGTTCTCAAATAAGGCTGCAGCATTGTGGATAGTGTGTCTCCATGCCTCCTGATGTGAGGCCAGGATGGACCATTGTTGGTGATCAATTTGGCTGAGCCTGAGATGTTGTTTCAGTCCTTGTATCATTTTTTGGGAGCACCCCTCTTACGCTGACCCACGACGAGTTCACCATAGAGGACTATTTTTGGGAGGCAATGGTCCTCCAGCCTAGAAACGTGCCCTGCCCAGCGCAGCTGTGTTCTCAGTATCATGGCCTCAATGTTGGTGATCCAATGGATAGTGTGCACTTTTAAAAAGACAAATAAGTGGGTCCGAGAGCAAATCACACCTGAACTCTTCCTAGAACCTCATTAAGGAACACCTGACAAAGCCTTGATTGCTATATATATGCCTTTCTGGAGTGATGGAGGCTTTGTCAGAGATCAACTGATCATCCAGGCGAAAGCTTCCTGCTTGTCTTTGACTCCATGTTCCTGTTGCCTTTATTCCAGTTGCCTTGATTCATGTTTAGATCTTGGACTGTTCCTGACTATGCTGTTGCCTGATCTTGTTGACCCACAGATGTGTTTTGACCCACACTGACTGCCACAAGCCCCTGACTTTTTGGACTGTGTTACTGGACTAAATCTTTGCAAGACTGTGTTTCCATTCCTATGTGGGAATTAACAGTTGGCTACTTTCCCAGATTTTGCTGTTTGATATACTTAGTCAACATCTAGCTGTTTTCTTGGACTCACTAAAAAAGACAATAATGCATGGGAAGGTAGAAGGCAGCAGAAAAAGAGGAAGACCACAGTCCAGATGGATAGACTCAGTCTAAGAAGCCACGTCCATGAGTCTGATAGACCTGTCATACTGAGCATGGAGCAGGCTTGTTTTCTGCTGCTCCAGAGACTAGGACATGGAGCAAAGGGTTCAAACTACAGGAAAAGAGATTCCACCTAAACATTAGGAAGACGTTCCTGACAGTAAGAGCTGTTCAGAAGTGGAATACACTGCCTCATAGTGTGTTGGAGTCTCCTTCTTTGAAGGTTTTTAAACAGAAGCTGGATGGCCATCTGGTGGGCCTGCTTTGATCATGTGTTCCTGTATGGCACAGGGTTTGACTGGATGGGTGGGATCTTGTGGTCTCTTCCAACTCTATGATTCTATGAACAGGACTGTTGAAGATAAGGTGACTTCCAAGTCTCTTACTCATAGGGTTGCCATAAGTTGAAGTTGACTTGTCAGCAGTTAGCAACAACTACTACCATATATACAAATAGCAAGCTCCACTCTTGGAATGATATGCTTTATGTAGCTGGAATGGCACAAGAGTGACACTTCCACATTCATCCATGTTGAATGTGGAAGTGTCAACAAGTGCTGAGCTAGGCAAAGTTATTGTTTGGAATATAATATCCATCATGTGTGTATGCACACACACACAACCGGTAAGTTCTTGGCAAGCATGGGGGAATGTTAAGGTTGGTAGAAGGTTGGCAAAGCTATGGAGGAAAACATAAAGAGGAAGGAGTCCCCAGAACAGCCAAATCAGGGCAAGGCATGTCCACTAGATGCTAAATACTAACTGCCTGTTGAAATGAAAAAAGTAGAATGGGGAAGAGATGAAATGGAGTATTCTTAAAGAAGACATAGCTCATTCGCCTGATCAGAAACATTCCATACTGCAACATGTTGTAGACAGCACCAATTATGTTCAGTCAATGTTTTTCATTTAATAATTCTATACTTAATCATACAGGTCCCTGCCCCCAATATCTGTTGAACCAATATCTATGGTTTCAGTAGTCCGTGGCTGAAAAATGGGCATACATGCCATAGAGTTGTGCTGGAAAATGCCTAGAGAGTTGTCCTCTCTGGGAATCACTAGGTCCTCCAACACAACTCTATGGTATGTTTGTACTGGAAGTCATTTATTTTAATGGGGCTCACTATTCTCCATGATTTCACTTATAAACAGTAAGTCCAGGAACATATTCTCCACAAATATGGGGTGGGGGGCACAAACTGTATCCTATTTGCTTGTTTATGTTTCAACCAATTCTGCAAGCTGCCTTGAGTCCCATATTGGATAAAAGGAAGGGTATAGATTAATTAATAAAAATATAATGTAAAAATTAATACAATGTTAAATAAAATTATTTTTCAATAGCTATATTAATAATTATATAAAATATGTGAATACACATATAACGTGATGGTTGTGTGTGTGTGTGAGAGAGAGAGAGAGAGAAGAGAGAGAATATCAGCTTTTTCTTCCTTTAAAAAAAAACCAAGAACAACAACACTGAAGATCAGTGTCCTGAGGAAAAAAACACAGTGACTGCACCATTTACTTGCCAATTAATCCAAGGATATACACTGATATTAGTTCAGGAAGATGTCTCCTTGCCCACATGCCTTGGGGAAAGTGCAAAGTTTGCAGCTGGCAAGCAGCAGGACAGAAGAATTAAATAGGAGAAATAACACTAGAGCAGGAATCAAAGTTGGTTTTTACTTTGCCTCAAGGACCAGAGGATTCTTCCTTGCATTAATTTTAGAAGATAGCAAGGGATCCCCCTTTGCTCACATTGCCAACTGAAGTGAAGTTTTCATTTCTATCTCTGCATTTGTTTATCTCCATTCTCCAAATTACAGGTAACTGTGTTGTTCCATTAGGAGGGAAAATCCAGAAGTAACAGCAGGGTAATACATTATTTGGAGCAACTAAGGGGTCACAAAGATGTGAACAAACATTCAAGTTACTTACTCACTTTTCTGTGACTTTTCCCAATAAAGATATTACCTTACTTCTACTTTTACATTCATCCCATTTTACTTTGTCTCTAAGTTCCCACCCATTCGTATCTTACATAGGTTTAAACACCACTTAGTTATGCCTCCAAGATCCTATTTCAAGTTGGCAGTGCACAAATTTCCACCAGCATATTTACATAGAGATCCAGGAGGATGAACTCAAAAAGGAGGCCAATGAAAACAGATGGTGAAAGTGAGTAAGTTAGTAACAACACAAGGGAGCTTTTCTACTGCATCCCAAAGCCAATCAGTTGTTTCCAGGATTGAGGTAGAGCTGTGGAAATTATTAGATGGCCTTAATGCCCCAGGACAGGGATGTCAGGAGATCGTGAAAAGGCTTCCCTTTCAGACATTGTTGTCCCTGTCTCGTCCTGCTCCTGTGGCCCCTCTGTTCTGCCCATGTTGCTTTTTATTGATGGGCTAAACCATCAATAGATCATCTGTTCTGTTTCTGTAATGGAATCATGGACAAGTGAAAGGTGCTCCGTTATGCTGGCATGATGCCAGCGTCACTGGGAGGTCCATGCCGAACACTTATGGGTACGATTGGGACATCCAGGTAAGTGACAGCCTTTTTTGTACCCTCCCCAGGTTACTTGTTTTTTTAAAAGTGTGTTTCTGTGCTTGGTTTTTCTTTTTGATGTGTATTTTTCTTTTTCTTTTTAAATTTCCCGCACGATCGTCCTCTCGTGAGACCGGCCGGGATTGCCTTTCCAGGAAGTTAATTCAGCTCAGTGAAAGCTACATTCACTCCTAGGCTGCCGTATTGGAAAATATAGTTTGCAGTCCAATAAGTGGAAATGGTTTTGCTACTGAAGGGTTAACTAAGAAGCCATATAAGATGAGCTGATGTAACTTCCTGAAGTTTTGCTATTGGAGTTCTGGGATGAAGGGGAGTGTCTAAGTTTCCTTCTTTGTTCCAAAGAAGACATGCTCCTTTAACAAACCACATGGCCATCAAAGGGAGAGGGCCACAGCCAGGGGAGTCCTGAGTATTGTTTTGTACCAATGTAGTTTTTAAACATTTTTAAGTAGTTTTTGATGAAGTGTTTCATGTATCTGCCATGAGAGCTCTCCAACTGTGAGTAAATATGTTTTTGTACTTTTTAAAACTAACTTTTGAGTCTTGAGTGGTTATTTTGCTAGTTGAACAATTTGGGAAAAGACAAAGGGTGTTTGGTTATTTACTAAGCTGTGTTTTTCATATGTATGCTAACAATCTAATGCTAAATGCTGCTGCGTTTGTTTTGAAACTTTGCTAAATTGGCTGTATTCTCCACTAGCATGTGAAATACCGTGTGGATGTTTAAACAGGGACAACATTTTAAACAATATTTTCCAATATGTTGGAGGGGAGGGGAGTAGTTTTTATGCGAGGATTAAGGTAGTTCTGAACATTTTAATTTTAAGCTGCTATAGGGATGGGAGTGGGGCAGGAAATAGCTGGTGAGATGGGGACGCTATATGTGTCCCCTGGCTGAAAAAGTCCTGTAGTTCCAAGCCATCTGACAACCACTGAATGCCTTGCTAATACTATTGTTTCAGGAGGTACAGAATATCTCCTTATGAAATATCAGAAAAATTACTACCTCCTATGATTCTATATGTTATACTGAGGATGGGGCAAGTTTGTTTTCTGCCGCTCCAGAGACTAGAACATGGAGCAATGGGTTCAAACTACAGGAAAAGAGATTCCACCTAAACATTAGGAAGAACTTCCTGAGAGTAAGAGCTGTTAGGAAGTGGAATACACTGCCTCAGCATGTGGTGGAGTCTCCTTTGAAGGTTTGTAAGCAGCAGCTGGATGGCTATCTGTTGGGAATGATTTGATTGTGTATTCCTGCATGTCAGGAGGTTGGATTGGATGGCCCTTGTCGTCTCTTCCAACTCTATAATTCTATGATTCTATATGTCCTGTACGCTAGTGTAAGTCACCAAGAGGATCCCACCTTCTGTGTGCCAATTATGCAGAGGCCATTGTGTCTCATCACTATCAAGTGACCAAACCACTTCAGGATCCTTGTAATATACAAACATCACCCTCCCAGACATATCACCTATCATACTGATAAGTATTTTTCTGATCTGAATAATGATGCAAAAAAACACATTTCTCTGACCCCCTGAGATAAAACCATTTTTTAAAAAACAGATCTGGATACGGCCTCCTGCGATTTCTGATGTCAAGATGGTTTGGTGGAAAATTTCTTGTCAATTGCAATTTAACCTATTTGACCATGATGAATTATGCTGAATGGGATAATCCTTAATTGAAAACTGTGAGACATTTTTTTTTCTTTTGGAAGAAGTGGGTTGACTGGAAGAAGTGGGATCTATTGTTGTTAATGACTATCAAGTTGACTGGACTTTATCAGAGTAGTATCTAAAAATGCTGTAATTCCATGACTGAGGAAAGCTGAAACAGAGTGACATGGTTACAGTAATTATTACACATCAATGTAATCATGCAATACTACTGCCACAGAATTATTGCATAACCACCACTGGTGATTTAAGAAGGAAATTTCAGTTTGTGTTATACTAACTCATGTCTTTGCATTGCCTTCTAATGACAGAGTGTTAACACCTCCTGCTGGCTGGCACATGTACCCTTAAGAAAAAATTTCTCTTCTGTGATTTTGTATGGGTGAGATTTTGGCTGTTTTGCAAGAAGACACAACAAGAAATTCCAAAATAAACATTTGAACAAATGTTTAAAAGTACGAAGAAAAGGTGACAGTTGATTAAAAGCATGTTCTGTAGGTCCTCTTCACATTCTCCCTTGGAGGTTTTATTAAGTGTTCTCATTGGAAAAGGTGAAGGGGAGAAGGGGGCCATCCATACATGCTGGAATTGTGCAATTACAGCAGGACGTCATTATTGCATGCTCATCAATACCATGAAAAGAGTGATATTGAGGGCTATTGATTGTTTTTCCCACCCATTAAAAGTTATGCCTAATTAACAGGTGGAGCACACATGGACCACAGGAGGCCTGCACAGCCTTGGGAAATAAAGTGCTCAGGCAATGCTTCCCAAAACCATATGAATACCATTATGGTCTAGTCTCTCAGTAACAATATAAGAAGTGGCAGTTCTGAAACCACAGCTTTTAAGCAGTATCCACTATGAAAGGTGCTTCTCATCCCTACTTTTGAATACTATGTATGTGACTGTTCAGCATGCAAGAGATTTTTTTTCTTTCTCCTGAACAATCAGCACTGAAAGTCTGCACTTTGAGAGAACCCTGCCTGTTATTTTCAAATATTTCCAGCCACCATAAAGTTTCATAACTATGCCATACATTACATTACACACAAACACACACAAAAAGAAAAGAGTCAGCAGTTTTAACGTTTCCCCCCTCCCCTATACATTTTTATGTTGTATGAGAAGTTATTGTGGAGAAAAACATCTTGGCTTTTATTGCACAATGCTGTTGCCACACAGTCTATTAGGAAGCAGGTTTTCACTGCACCACAATATATTCCTATTTTTGCAGCTTCTTGCAATCACCCAGCTCCTATTTTTCCTCGATGAATGGGACAGTTTGCAAATGTGACCTAGTGAAATAATCTAGCAGTTAATATGAGTCAAACACACATTCTCCTTCACTTGAACTTTCTTATGACAACCTTTGAAATTGACAGATTAAAAGTGATTTGGGGCTGTCAAAATACCATAGAGTTAGCTCCACAAAATATGCAGAAGAACTTTACAGATGGCAGACCGTTGGTTTACCATGGCCGTTATCTTACTATACCCACTGCCAGTTAAATTAATAATGTCACAATCTATCATCAGTGTCAGGTGTAAATGACTCTAGCACATCAATAACTTGTTTACAATGATGTCCCTCCAGCATTTAAGAGGGTATATTGATTTCACAGTTTGTACAGAAAAAGCACATACATTCCACATATTTTGTTGTAAAATGAGATTTCAAATAACCGAAAGAGTTAGTGGCTCAGGATGAAACCATAAGATGGAATGCCTTGTCGTTTACAGGAAGAGATGCAGTAATGATCCTTCTACGACTATAATATCGATGATCAGATTGACTTTCATTCTACAAATGGCTACCAAGAGTCATCCTGCAGAATGAAGATTTCATGAAAGGCTGTAAAGGTTACAATGATTCCTTTGAATGTTTAAGTTTCAGAGTGCCTATATCAAGTGTAAACAATGATAAGATGAAAATACTCAACAATAGGCCATGGCAAGCATGTTTAAGCAGAATTTTATTTCCCAACATAAGCGGGAGCATAAATAAATAAACCCTTCTCAAAAACAATAATTGTACAATTATATGTGAACCAAACAGCCAGTCAATGGGGCAGTAAATCTTTAAGCATGCCATTCCAAGGTACTGGACCTATTTGGTGAGGGGAGAGGAAATTCAACAACATTGATAGCTCCTTTAAAGTTCAGACTAACACTCAGAGTAGGTTTCCTACTCCACTGAGGTGGAAATTGCTAGCAACCACTGCAGCCTACCATTATCCCCCCTTAAACCTGCTATAAGTGGAGACTTAAATAAATCTATGATGGGATTGTTCTCATGATGGCTTAATTCTATTATAATATCAAGTGCTCCTTATCAATGCTATGGCATTGTGATTGATCTGACCTCCTTCCTGACCTATTATGTAAGAAACGCAATATTCCTGTTCTGCTTTGTGACAGATAGGGAAAAGGTAAAGTAAGAAGCTAATTATTTGATTTGATTTACATCTCAATATGAGACCCATACAGTAGTAGGCTACTGTTGTTTAATATGACATCAGCATGAAGATCTTCAGTATTAAGAGTATCATAACACAGTTTGCTCTATAACATAAGATTTAAAAATATCCAGTCTTTCAAACGTTACAGAGAAATGCTACCTAGGGTGTATTCTAATGACTAACCTTGTTCATTTATCAAAAGAATAAGGAAATAGTAGTTGGATTGTGACACCACAGTGTCTGCCAGCCACCTTATCCTTGATGATTGTATATTTAAAACTTGGTAAAATAGGCTTAAGTTTATGTAGCAAGGGAATTGTTAAGGGAAATAAATGCAGCTTTTGTTTTATGACAAGAACAGTATGAAACTTAACACAAAAATCTTGGCATAGGTTTTGAGAGGATAGCAGACTTCGGTTTTGAGAACCAGATTGTTTGGTGTTAATTAGTAACCCAAAGTGGGTATCCCATTACAAACTACCACCAGTTAGGAGCATCAAACTTGGGTTTTATGGCATAAAAGAGTTGAAAAGTAATACTTCCCCCCCCCGATGATACAACAATATTCAGGTGGACTCCCTGCTCAGTAGAGTCCCTCACTGGTATATCAGATATACACATGGCTGGCAGCACTAAAAGGTTATCTGAAGGACCGTATTCCCCTTTATGAAGATCCCCATGTCTTGAGGTATTCTGGCCCTTCTCGCTGTCCTAGCACTTCTACTGGTACCTCTGGTGGGAACATGGGAGAGAACCTTCTGAATGGCTGCTTCCAGGCTCAGTAACTCCCTACAGAAGTTAGACTGATGCCCTTCTTGCTACCATTTTGTAGCAGGTGAAGACCTTTCTGTTTTGGCAGGCCTTTGAGGGCTAACTGCTCGGGGGCAAGGAGGGTCTTTCATGTCCTGTTTATATTTTTTATTATTTGCTTTTATTCATAGTTTATTTTTTAAAACTTTTGTACAATGTAATTTTTTAAGCTGCATCTGTTTTAACTTTTGTAAGCTAACTTGAGTCCCAGAAATGGGGGGGGGGAAGTGGCTATAAATAAATATTATGACAATAATTTATGGAGCAAAGGAATCAGAACTAGAATAACATTTTGGGGTGGCTCTTGAATGAATACTGACTAGGCTAGGTCCTCACTTAACTATGTTAATGACTGAGAACTGTATGTGTTATATACAATACCACTGCTGTATGATGCTTCAACGGTTTGTGTTTATTTATATATGAGAAATATTAAATTTATAGTGGCACTTAATGTTGTACAACAATCCACATTGGTACATAAGCAACTCTCAAATACAAGCAACTTGCAATGAATAACAATCAACTCACCATGAATAGTGTTCCTACAGTAACTCACAGGTTCGCATAAACAACATCCAACAATTCTTATAGTGAACTCCCATTGTAGTGTTAATGACTCTCAATATATGCAACTCAGAATTTATAATTTATAATCCCAAATATTTTGACTGTTGTATATAGGTAGCAACATTAGCATTAACCAGTATATCTTATAATAATTCACAATGGAATATAATTAATTTCCAATATATGCAACTCACAATTTAAAATCCCATATGTTTTGATGATTATCTATAGATAGCAATATTCATTATACATCAATTAACGGGCAACAAAGTGTTTTACAATAAGGGTACCAACAGACCCCACAGATTATTCAAGAACAAGGTTTAAGGGACACACTATTTATTAAAGGATACAATTTGTGTTCATTTATTTGACATATTGGTATCTAATGCCTCAATCTTATAATAATTATAATGATAAGTTTTGAGTGGAATGGCAGTTAAAAATCTAGGGTTTGTGGAACAAAACCAGGTAAAATTAATGCAAAATGTTAGCATAGGTTTTGAGAGGATTGCATATTTCACGGTTCATAATTAACAGAACTGCAGCAGCTGTTGAGTTACAGGAGAGCAAAGTCAAAATTGCAAACATTTGAACTTACAGACAGCCTCTATTTCCAAAGAATTAATTAATCTGCTATTTCCTTGTACATCTTCTTTTAGGAAATACAACAAAACATTATAGAACTAAAAATACTAATATGTAATAGTCGTAATCCTGGGATTCTAAGCAAATGTGATAGATCCACTTGCACAATTAAAGTTTCCCATGCAGTCTTGAGCCTGCAGTTTGGTTCTTTCATATGAACTAATAAACCAACCCAAACTGCTTTTAATTAAAAAGCAATTTGTTTGGTTGATGTAAGCAAGCTCAATTGGAATCTATGGCCAGAGAATCCCATTAAGTAAGCCTTGAGAAAATTATGCACATGTTGCAGCTCAGGTTTTTAGCCTATAATGAGAAAATGAACCAATCAAACCTTGCAATGCCCTAAAACTATCTGAATTCAAATAAAACAGTGGGTAAGATAAATCAAAAGTATGCAGCACAATTTTGGTTGAATAAGCTTAGCTGGAGAATACATTGAAACTCTTTTGTATATAGAGATGTTAGTTTTGGAAATTCTTGACCAGGACTCAAAAGGAAGTCCTCTATGATTGTTACAATTTTAGATTCAGTAGGTTCAGATGGTATATGCAGTCTGAATCTAATCTAAGCTCACAAAATTTTAAAATATGGACATATTTTAATTTATTATTGTTGTTGTTGTTGTTATTGTTACTATTATTATTATTGATGACCATCCTGCCTTTTCCCCAATATTCAGACTGAATTATATTTTACAGAACGTTAACAGTTATTAACAGATTAGAACTGTGAACACAGGGCCAGGATATGGCCCCACATGAACACATGAACCAGGATATGGCCCCCCCTCCCAGGATATCCTGGCTGCTGATCAGGCCCATTGTTCCCCTGTTACCACCTCCAAATGCTGGAGTCCAGACAGACACACTGGCCCATTTCTGCAGCCTCTTTTGCCAGAATCTCCCTTGCTGTCTTGAAAGGCAGGAAGCTAGCCCACAATATTTAACCAAGACTTCCTGTATGTGATCACCCTTGGTCACATGCTGCAGGACTCCTTCCTGCCTTCTGGGAGAGCCAGGAAGACCAGCAGCTGCAGCAAGGGCCAAGCTGCGGAGACAGGCTCCTGTGAACACACATGCCTGATTCCTCCCGGTGGCAATGGGGTAAAACAGGTATTATTTTAACATAGTGTACTGGGTCCAACCCCATCTTCCCCCATCTGAGTCCCAAATCTGCCCCAGGAGTGGTAAGGACTACCTGGGAGCAAAATGGAGCAAAAGCCCTGTGTCAGTAGGACTGCAAGGCTCTAAGGTGGAGACAAGATGGGGCATATTCCCATGTAGAGAAGCCCACAGTGATCCATATTGTTAAGATGAGGGTGAAACAGGTATAAATGATGTTAGTAGTATCATGCACAGAAACAGTTTCTGGTATTCCTATTTTTGCTCATACATTTATTTATAATCTGATATATATCTACTCTGAGGTATAATCTGACCACAACCTTGATGATGTTTGCTGATAATTTCATGGCTTTGCAGCAGTAACGGGTTGGTGTTAGGTTGATCTATGGCTCTGAACAGGCTCTGAGAGCATCAGGTGCCCACTGTGGTGTGTGTTTCACCTTTCTGCTGCTGGAACAAACCATGGACCTTGGGAGAGGGCAGTGCTCAAAACTGGCATCACTGGGCGGCACAATGAATTTCCTGTACTGGCTAAGACACAGAAAGGGCTGAAGCTGCAGCCAGAGGAGTGGGGGATTTAATGGTGGTTGGTTTAAAGAAAGGGAAGGATCTTGGAATAGGAGGAAGGGAGAAGAAATCAGAACAATGATGAAGACAGAGAGAAGAGAAAAGCTGGGTGGGGTGTTCCAGCAAGTGAAAGAATGGCCTGTAGGGAGGAGAATGCATGCAGGGTTGTCCGGTGTGAATGGCTGACCCTATGAAGAGAACAGACCAAGGCCGCCTACTATAGAAGATCCCTCTAAATATTGTGCCATCCAGTAAAGCTTCCAGTGAATCCTGAACCAATTGTGGTCTGCTCAAGCAAAGAAGATATGGCAGAAGCCACTTTCTGGCTGGGGCATAATCCTCTAAAACACTCACCTATGGAATTTAGAATTAGTTCCAGCATCAATTGGTCTACATTTGTAGACTTTAGAAAAAATGGAAAAAATTGACAATTTAGACAAAAATTGTCTGAATCCTCTGTAGTGCAACCATATACAGGGAAGTGTTGCAAAATTACAAGAGAAACATTAAGTGAGGTTAGCAACCCTGTGCTTTGACCATGTGAGCAGCATACTGCTGTGCAGGGACGATAATCCAAACGTCTTACAAAAAATTGAAATTTAATATGGCATTTGTAACTCTGATTAAATCATTATTATAACATTTATTGTTCAATATAAATGTATTTATTTAGCCTTCAAATAAATAGACATACACCCTGCATATGTCTATTCAGAAGTAAATCTTGTTTTGTTCAGTCTCAAGCTCCTAGATAACAGTATTGGTCAATATGTTCAGTATACAAGGGTATTGTTCTTTGAAGAATAGGTATGATTTTTATTGTTACTGCTTTAAATATTAACAACCCCATCCTATGTATGCATACCTGGGAGTAAGCCCAACTAAGTATTTGAATATACATTTATCTCAGATCCATGCCTAAATGCCTATTTAATCTCAAAACAGTACGTCTGTGTTTTCTAAAGAATTAAATCTGTATTTTAATAAATCAAAACGACCAAGAACATTGTTCCAGTTCTGAGAAGTTCACTTCCAATATGCACATTATTCCCAATGGTGCAGAGATCAGGACAGAATGGCCAGGTCTTATTGGCCAGTATAAATATGTTACTGTTGGATGGCAGCAGTGGTGGAGCAGCAGCAACAGCAGATGTACAGTGGCCATGTGTGCTGTGATGATGGGGGAGACAAGAGTGCAAACCATCTCTATCTGGAGCTAAAGCTGCATGTCAAACTCCCAATCAGTTCAGGAGCCACAGGGTGGCATTATCTTCCGACAGAGACAATATTTGCTGTCATCCCTCCATTGCTACTTTATCTTGCTCAAGAAGTGACTTAAGCTGGTATAATAACCCTCGTGCTACTGTTAACTCACCAACATGATTGCAGCATTTAAATGGGCATTCAGAAAGAATGAATGTTTCCCCAAGGTCTGGAGCCATCCATACAGTCTTATGATTACCTGCTTAATAAGTGCATGGCGCTTTCAGTGTTTACATCACCGATTAACCACAAACAGAGAAAGATGATCAACATTGTGGTTCTCCATATGCTGAGCCACTTCAGTTACCTATAACAATTGTTGAAGGGCATAATGAGTTAAATTTCAAAAGCAACAAAATGAGTACAAATAATGTTACTGGTAAAATAGTTACTTTCAAGCCATATTTTAGAAGGTTTGAGGCAGTTTTGTTCCACTTTCTTTTAAACAATACATAGGGTTTTTTGTTTTTTTTAAGTGAGTGATGAGCATATGCGTTGCTAAAGATGGGCAGGGATGGAAAGGAGAACAGTGGTGTAGCAGATCAGTGGCAAAACCTAATTGCCCAGATTATAAGATAACATGCTTTAGGATCATCATCCCCAAACTTGTACTTTTCTAGATGCATTGTTGGCTAATATGATGCAAGTTCCTTCATATTACCCCATAATTGGAGAGTTGGATTGGAATGCACCTGCCAAAGGTCTGGATAGAGAAGAAAACCTGCATTCCCCCAAAAGCACTTTTGAAGAAGTGAACAAAATATGCCATGCATGGCAATGGTATGAATCAAGGTATTATATGTCATCTAACTCTGTCAGTCTTATGCTTTCAAGTGATAGCATTAATGATCAAGATGAAAGATGCCCACTCGGTTAAAATGTCCTCATCCAATATGCTCACTAATAGTTAACAAGCTATGTCAATCCTTTCCCATTCTCTGGGTTCCAAGCCTAGGAGGGAATAGAATCACTCCACTGAGCATCACTTTTCCATGAACAGGATGTGATCTGGTGTGGCAATGTCTTGCATAAAGCTGTTTTGTCTCTTCTTTCCTCATGCTAAGCAATAGCATAACATTAACACCTTCCAGTAGAGGCATCTGACTTTCAGAAATATCTCATAGATCATTGGTAGAGCACAGTACATGTTTTGCATACAGGCCATTCCAAATTTCATCCTTTATATCTCCATTTAAAAGGTAAACAGCCGGGAAAGATCTGGCAACCACTAACAGCTATTGCCAATCAACATATAGTGCTTCCTAACCATTGTAAAGGTGATGATCTAATTAACTTTATGAACACAACCTGATAATGTCTTGTCTGAAACACAACACAGGCAAGAAGCTTTCATCATTGATAAAATGATACTAAAGCTTGGTTTTCAGAAGAAATTATCTTTGTTGTGCCATGGGAAGATGAAGCTCTTTTATAATGACCTCAAACCAGCCTGAGGGGACCCACAAAATGGGATAAAGATGTAAAAATAAATAATCAGTAGAAACATTAAATGCCTCACCCATCAGATCTACTGAAGGGAAGCTTTGGTTTTGATACAATGAGAATATAAGCTTCTGATCACACTCTGTGCAGGAGTGTGTAGTAAAATAAACAGTTGTGATTTTAGAAAGCAGAACAACTCTGCTCATACCTGGGAACAAGGAGTAAAACCATCTCATATATGTTATCCATTTTGTGAGCAATACAGATAAAGGTGGTTGCACAAATTCCATTGAAATCAATGAGATTTTAAACACAGACACAGAACACTAAATCCCATTCCTTTTATGGGGTTTCATAAAAAACGTAACTGATATATACTCATTTTCTTGGCCAAAGCTAAATCCAATGTTGGAAGAACTTTTTCCCCCTTCTCTCCCCCCTATAATCCTCCATGCTGTGGCGTTTGTTGTTTGGTTTGTTTGGTTTGGTGGCACCTCCACAATGTAATTTTGGTGGCACATATGGAAATGTCTTCCTCTCCAGTTCTGTTGGATTCCTTGTCTGCACTGTACAGCTGTTTGTAATTGTCTGCAATGTTTGTCTGTATTGATTTCTGACTTGTATAAAAATTGTATAACCTGCTTGCATTGTATTGTATTGTAATGTAATGTATAACTTACTTGAATTGTACTGAATTCCATGTGATGCATTGTGATGTTGTACCCCGCCCCGATCCTGAGGGGAGAGGTGGGTAATAAATAAATAAATAACTCAGGAGAACTCCATTGCAGGATCCTGCTCATCCTTTCTCAGTGTTATATCCCATGTATCTTTCTTTCCTTGGTTATCTACCTCCTGCTTTGAAGAGAATGAGATATATGGAGAATGAGACCTTAAACATATCGGCCGGTATTCTGTGTCAGCTACTCAGGGAAGAAAGGAGCTCTGATGATGCAGGTCTCCTGTAAATGCCAGTACTGCAGCCACAAGATTATGAGTTCAATCTCCCAGGCTCCAAGGTTCACTCAGCCTTCCATCCTTTTGTAGGTTGGTAAAATTAGTACCTGGCTTGTGGGGGTAATTAGCTAACACACATTGGAAACCACACAGTGCCTAGTGCACTATAAAGTGGTGTAGAAGTGTAAAATGTTGTTTCTTAACAATTTGTAAGCCACTCTGAGAGCTTTTGTGGTTGAAGAACAGGGTATAAATACCTAAATAAATAAATAAATAAAGTATGTTTAGCTAAGTAACCTCTCCCGTTCCGACCCTTCCAAACCTGACAGAAATGTCATTCCAAAAAAAAGTGGGCTGGATGTCTGTCCACAACTGTAACCAATTGAGAAGGGGAGAATCAGGTAAGTGTATGAAAAATGTATACACTGTTAATTAAACCCTATATCTATAGTAAATACACAATTCTCACACAGAGGTGAATGTATGATGAAAATAAAATGAAAATTAAATCCGTTTATACAGATATCAAAATTCTATTTGTTGCACAAGAATACAAAGGGGAATATGCAATAATACAATTAGTCAGTCAACTCAATTTGATATACAATGTAGAACAAGCTCTCTCTCTCTCTCTCTCTCTCTCTCTCTCTCTCTCTCTCTCTCTCTCTCTCTCTCTGGCTTTTCTTCGCAAACGAAGATTCAGGAAGGACTCATCCCATGCTTTCTGCAAGCGCGCTGATGACTAAAAAGTCCAATCTGAGATAAACAAGTCCAGTTGCAGAAACCACAGCAGAAGGTCTCCTTGGGTGATGTTTCCAGGTTGTGATTCTTTCTGCGTTGTCGTTTCTCTTCAAGACTTGTTCAGAGTGAGTTCTCAAATAAGGCTGCAGCATTCTGGATAGTGCATCTCCATGCCTCCCGATGTGAGGTTAGGGTGGACCATTGTTGATGATCAATTTGGCCGAGCCTGAAATGTTGTTTCAGGGAGTCCTTGTATTGCTTTTTTTGGAGCGCCCCTCTTACGCTGACCCATGGCGAGTTCACCGTAGAGTACTATTTTTGGGAGGTGATGGTCCTCCATCCTAGAAATGTGCCCTGCCCAGCGCAGCTGTGTTCTCAATATCATGGCCTCAATGCTGGTGATCCCTGCTTGCTCAAGGACAGCAACATTCGTCAAAGTCAGTCCAGTGTATTTTTAGGATCGATACACAAACAACTTCGCTCTGGAGATTCTCTATGTTGTTCCGTGGTCACTTCGTCAGTGTGTATCTAAAATAAATATGTTGTTACAAGTGAACCATGCACTATATCAAATAAAATACCATTTTTACTATAATTGTTTGTTGAGGAAAAAAATGCTAGGCTCACCTCATGAAAGTAACTATTTTCATAAATCTTGTATAAATGTGTTTTCCAAAAATTCTATAAAGAAAAAGTGTTTTAATCTCAAGTATGTGTATTATTGTTTACTCTAATTATTATATAAACTGTAGGTGCAACCAATGGGCTCGCCTTTATACTTTAACTATGTTTAGGAGGGAGCAATCTGTTGCTGCTTCAAGTAGGTTCTGCAAAGTAAATGAATAGTACTTTTATATAGTACTAGTACTATACTAAATATATTTTAAATTCATAGTATTATATATATTTTAGTTTCTGGAGCAGCAGAAAACAAGCTTGCCCCATCCTCAGTATGACATCCCTTCAAATATTTAAACATGGCTATCATGTCCCCTCTTAACCTTCTCTTCTCCAGACTAAACATGCCCAGCTCCCTAAGCCACTCCTCATAGAGCATGGCTTCCAGTTCTCCCACCATCCTGGTCACCCTCCTCTGACATGTTCCAGCTTCTCAATATCCTTCCTGAATTGTGGTGCCCAGAACTGGACACAGTATTCCAGGTCTGACCAAAGCAGAATAAAGTGGCACCATTACTTCCCTTGATCTAGACACTATCCTCCTATTAATGCAGCCTAGAATCACATTGGCTTTTTTAGCTGCCATGTCACACTGCTGACTCATGTTCAGTCTGTGGCCCACTGAGGCTCCTAGATCCCTTTCGCATGTACTGCCATCAATCCATGTGTCACCCATCCTGTATTTGTGCATTTCATTTTTACTGCCCAAATGTAGTATCCTACATTTCTCGTTGTTGAAATTCATTTTGTTAATATTGGCCCAGCTTTTTAATCTGTTAATGGGATTATTTTGAATCCTGATCCTGTCCTCTGGGGTATTAGCTACCCCTCCTAATTTGATGTCATCTGCAAACTTGATAAGTATACCCTCTATTCCTCATCCAAGTCATTGATAAAGATGTTGAATAGCACTGGGCCCAGGACAGAACCCTGTGGCACTCCACTAGTCACTTCTCTCCAGGATGAAGAGGAGCCCTTTGGGTTTGGTCAGTCAACCAATTGCAAATCTACCTAGCAGTTGTATTGTCTAGCTCACAGGTTACTAACTTTTTTGCAAAGATCTCATGTAGGACATTGTCAAAAGGCCTTACTGAAATCAAGATACACTACACCCACAGCATTCCCTTCATCTATCAAGTTTGTAACTCTATAAAAAAAAAGAGATAAGATTAGTCTGGCATGACTTGGTTTTTGAGAAGTCCATGTTGACTTTTAGTGATCATGGCATTCCCTTCTAAGTGCTCACAGACTTTTTCTTTAATGATCTGCTCTAGAATCTTTCCTAGTATTGATGTCAGGCTGACTGGGCAGTATTTATTTGGGTCTTCTCCCCCCCTTTTTTTAAAAAAAAGATGGGGACAATATTTGTCCTCTTCCAGTCTGTTGGACCTCTCCTGCTCTCCAGGAATTCTCAAGGATTATTGATAGTGGTTCTGAGATTACTTCTGCCAGTTCTTTTAATACCCTTGGATGAAGTTCATCTGGCCCTGGAACTTGAACTCAAATTTACTGGCCAGGTATTCCTGAACTACCACTTTACCAATTCTGTGCTATATTTCCCCTACTGCATCATCACCTCCATTTCCCCCAGGTTGAGCACTGTTCCCCTTTGGGAGAAGGCTGAAGCAAAGAAGGCGTTATGTAGTTCTGCCTTTCTTTTGTCCCCTGTTAGCCTTTCACCATCTTCTTCACACAGCAGCCCTACCATTTCCTCGTTTTTCCTTTTGCTATGGACATAATCAAAAAAACCCTTTTTATTGTTCATAACCTCTCTAGTAAGCTGAGCTCCATCTGTGCTTTAGCTTTTCTGACTTTCCCTCTACATGAGCTGGCTAATTGTTTGAATTCTTCTTTGGTGATTTCCCCCTTTTTCCATTTCTAGTACATGTTTTAAAGTTTTAGCTCAGTTGTGAGTTCTTTTGGCATCTATCCTGGTTTCTTTATACACCTCCCCTCTTCCATTTTTATTACTTCTCCAAAATCTCTTGCCCATGTTATCATTGCATCTCTTACCATCTACATTTCTAATTCTCTTGACAGAAAGGTGTTATATAATTTTGCAATTTTCTTCTTATTTTCATTCCATATTATTTTATATAAGTCTGTCTCTTCATCCATAAAATCAAACTCCTCTTTATTGTGCTTAAATCTACTGTAGAGCTGTTGAAAGGTGAACCAATTCAGTTTCCAACCTTCTTCTATCATGATTTCTTTTGATTTCATAACATAATCATTTCTATCACTCTTCACACACAGATCTTTATATGTAATCCATCTCTCTGCTTTTTCTGTTTCCCCCATCATCCTATAAAAGCCTACTGGGGAGATATCCATCTTGGTAGCTTGTTATAATATTGTGCTTTAATTTTTTGCCATTGTTTCAATAGGGCTTTTCTGATGGTTATTAAAGTCTTTGTGAACCGTGGCCTTATCAAACCCCATATAGGCATGCCACCCTAATCACAATCCAGCACCTTCCAGTGTCAACTGTTTTGTGTCCTTCAATTGAATCCATTCACCGACCCAAACTAAGCTGCAAACTTTATAGTATAAGTACAAATCTGGTAATGCCGTTCCTCTTCTTTCTGGCCTTTCCATCAAGGTTTTCCATTTTATTCTTGGTCTTCCAAATGAATTCACTCAGATCTTTCTTCCACATCTTAAATGGCTTTTCATTTCTTAAGATTGGCAAATTCTGGAATAGGAACATTAGCTTTGGAAGAACGGACATTTTTATTGTTGCTATTCGTCCCAGTATAGATAGGTTTAATTTTCGCCATTTTATTAAGTCCTCTTTTATAGATTTCCAAGTCTTTTTATAGTTGTTATCATAGAGATCCATGTTTCTAGTTGAGACCCAAATTCCTAGGTATCTCATTTTCTTTTCTATCTTGCATTCCGATATTTCTCTTAGTATTTCTTCATCCTTTTTCAAAATATTTTTTACAAGGATTATAGTTTTATCGTTATTGATTTTAAAACCTGCATCCTTCCAGAAATTCTGCAATAATTTCCATTAATTTTGTTATATTCTCTACTGGGTCTTCAAGAGTTATCGCTAAATCATCTGCGAATGCCTTCGCCTTGTATTCTTGATCTTTTACCTTCAATCCTTGGATTATTCTTTCTTTTCTGATTACATTCATTAGAATTTCCAATACATTGATGAATAGCAATGGTGAAAGAGGACAACCCTGTCTGGTCCCCTTTTGAATCAAGATTGTGGGTGTTTTTTTCACCGTTTATCAGAACTTGGGTTTTTTGTTCTACATATGTCTTCTCCACGTTAGCTGTTATGAAATACCTAAATCCCGGTTCTTTCAATGTCTGCTTTAAAAACATCCAATTTATATAATAGAACACTTTCTCAGCATCGGTAAAAATTATGGCTGCTTTCCTTTCATTGTTTTTTTCCCCAGAAATTCTATTATATTCACAATGTTTAATGATAGTGATCTTCCAGGAAGGAAACTGTTTTGATCTATGTGTATTATGTCTTTTAAAACAGCTTTTAGTCTATTAGCTAACATTGTAGCATAAATTTTATAATCCACATTTAAAAGTGAAATTGGCTGATAGTTTTTAACATCTGTTTTGTCCTTCCCTTCCTTTGGTATAACTGTTATATTCACGATTTTCCAACTCTCCGGCATTCCTTCAATATGTATCAAATTTATCACTTGTAATAGATATGGTGTTATTTTGTTTTCAAATGTTTTAGAAAATATATCTGTAAAGCCATCCGGACCTGGTGCTTTTCCTTTCTTGATATCTTTAATTGCCCTTGAAATGTCCTCTTTGTTAAATGAGTGTGATAGTTTCAATCTTTGTTCTTCCGATAGTACTGTAAATTTATTTTCCTTTATATATTTGATCAACCTCTCTTCCCATCCGTCTTCTTCCTTGTGTGCTTTATATAATGAAGAGTAAAAAATTATAGAAGACTTTTTGTATTTCTTCTTGCGTTTTTAAGATTTCCCCTTCTGATTTTATTTCTGTAATCCCTCTCTTTTCTGTTTCCTTTTTAAGTTTATATGATAGCTAACGGCCTGTCTTATTGGCCTGTTCAAACTGTCTTTGTTTTACTTTTTTTTAGCATATCCCCTATTTCTTCTATCATGTTTGAACTGATCTTTCTTGTTAATAATTTTATTTCTTGTTGGAAAACAGTGTTCTGGGGTTTTTCTCTTAATTTATTTTCTTTCAATTTTAGATTTTGGAGGAGTTCCTGGTTCTTTTCCCTCTTTATTTTGGAGTGTTCTGCTCCCTTCTGTAGGAACAGTCCTCTAATGGTAGCCTTGAATGCATCCCATACCACTTTCATATTAATGTCTTCTGATTTATTTTCTTTGAAATAGTGTTTAATTCTATCTTTTATTTTTTGCACAAATTTTTCTTCCTTTAGTATATTTTCTTTTATCCTCCAAATATATACCAAATATATTCCCTCTTGGGCAGTATCATATCTAGTCTTATATCTTGAAGTCTTGAAGAGAAATGACAACACAGAAAGAATCACAACCCGGAAACATCACCCAAAGAGACCTTCTGCTGTGCTTTCTGCAACCGGGCTTGTTTATCTCGGATTGGCCTTTTTAGTCATCAGCGTGCTTGCAGAAAGCACAGGATGAGTCCTTCCTGAATCTTTGTTTGCGAAGAAAAGACAGAGAGAGAGAGATGTGAAGAAGATGCTCCACAGGGGACCATTGTCCATTGATGAAAAAGTTGTCGATGTGGGCACCTGAAAAGTAAGGAGACACATCAGTGGTAAGTTACCAGAGTCTGTGGAGGTATGAATGGCATCCCTGCCCAGACATTTGCCGGTTTGAGCCACCATTCCAGGGATCTTTTGATGAACCTTGGCATAGTCAGGCACTTTGTTGGCAAGTCTGTCAATGTGTCAACCCTGACAGGAACCATGACTGTAAAGGATGAAACTGCAAATGGGCAAATGGGGTCATGGCCGTTGTGGAATCCATGTGCCCGAGGAGGACTTGAACAGACCTGACTGGTAACTGATGGGTTCAGCAGGAATGATGAATCCAGTACCTCAGAGTGTGGGCTGTCTTCTGGTTAAAAAAAAAAAAATGCAGCTGCTGCATGGGCATCCAGAATGGTGCTGATTAACCAAACCTGCTGAGACTTCACAAGATGCGATTTTTCCACATCGACAATGAGGTCGAGTGAGTCCAGAAATTCCAGAGTGTGAGAAACATTGGAAAGAAGATGGGAATGGGCAACCAGGAGCCGATTGTGTATGTACAGGAACACGATCACCCCATTTCTGATAAAGCCATGCTGCTACCACCACCATGCACTTGGAAAAAACACGGGGTGCTGTGGCAAGGCAGAAGGGTAGACTTAGCTAAGGTCTTATCTACATGGGCAATTTATCCAGGCTTGCCCATGTCTGAGACCCATGCAGTCAAAAAAAGGAGCAGGCCCCACGTGTTCTGAGGAGCCTGTCCCGGCAGGCCAGCCCATGCCTCCAGCTGCCTGTAATCCTTACACTTCCAGGTCCAGGAAGGGGTCCCGTAGCATATGAGCAAGGTTAGTCACATGTAGGAGTCTTTGGTCACATGTTGTGGCTAGCTTCCTCGATGCTGGGAGGGCAAGGAAGATGGTGACAGTGGATATAGTGATGGGCTGTTGTTCCTGTTCAGACTCTAGCCCATTCCATCAAGGTAACGGGGGAGAAATGGGCCTGATCTGTGGCCAGGATATGGTGGAAGGGAGCTGGCATATCCTGGCTCATGTGGATGAGCCTTAGGTAGCTGATACAAAATATTGGCTATTATGTTCCACTTTAAAATGCTGGTCAATAAAATCATAGAATCATAGAATCATAGAATTGCAGAGTTGGAAGAGACCACGAGGGCCATCCAGTCCAACCCCCCTGCCACGCAGGAAATCACAATCAAAGCATCCCCGACAGATGGCCATCCAGCCTCTGTTTAAAGACCTCCAAGGAAGGAGACCCCACCACGCTCCGAGGGAGTGTGTTCCACTGCCGAACAGCTCTTACTGTCAAAAAGTTCCTCCTCATGTTGAGGTGGAATCTCTGTTCCTGGAGCTTGCACCCGTTGCTCCGTGTTCCAGTCTCTGGAGCAGCAGAAAACAAGTCTGCTCCATCATCAGCGTGACATCCCTTCAAATACTTAAACAGGGCTATCATATCGCCTCTTAACCGTCTTTTTTCCAGGCTAAACATACCCAGCTCCCTAAGTCTCTCCTCATAAGGCATCGTTCCCAGACCTTTCACCATTTTAGTTGCCCTTCTCTGGACACGCTCCAATTTGTCAATATCCTTTCTGAATTGTGGTGCCCAGAACTGGACACAGTATTCTAAGTGAGGTCTGACCAAGGCAGAATAGAGTGGCACTATTACTTCCCTTGATCTAGACACTATACTTCTATTGATACAGCCCAAAATTGCATTGGCCTTTTTAGCTGCCGCATCACACTGTTGGCTCATGTTCAACTTGTGGTCTACTAGGACTCCTAGATCCCTTTCGCACGTAGTCTCATTCAGCCAGGTCTCTCCCATCCTATATTTATGCATTTCATTTTTCCGCCCTAAATGCAGTACTTTACATTTCTCCGTATTGAATTTCATTTTGTTAGCTTTGGCCCAGCTCTCCAGTCTATCCAGGTCATTCTGAATTTTGATCCTGTCCTCTAGGGTATTAGCTACTCCTCCCAATTTGGTGTCATCTGCAAATTTGATAAGTATGCCCCTAATTCCCTCATCTAAGTCATTGATAAAGATGTTGAATAGCACTGGGCCCAGGACAGAACCCTGTGGCACCCCACTGGTCACATCTTTCCAAGACGAAGAGGAGCCACTGCTGAGCACCCTTTGGGTTCGGCCGGTCAACCAATTACAAATCCATTGAACAGTTAACTTGTCTAGCCCACATTCTACAAGCTTGTTTGCAAGAATGTCATGGGGAACCTTGTCAAAGGCCTTACTGAAATCAAGGTATGCAATGTCCACAGCATTCCCTTCATCTACCAAGCTGGTAACTTTATCAAAAAAAGAGATCAGATTAGTCTGGCATGACTTGTTTCTCTGAAACCCATGCTGACTTTTTGTGATTATGGCATTGCCTTCTAAATGTTCACAGACTCTCTGTTTAATGATCTGTTCTAGAATCTTCCCTGGTATTGATGTCAGACTAACTGGACGATAGTTGTTGGGATCCTCTTTTTTCCCCTTTTTGAAGATGGGAACAACGTTTGCCCTCCTCCAGTCTGCTGGGACTTCTCCTGTTCTCCAGGAGTTCTCAAATATTATTGCCAATGGCTCTGAGATTATATTTGCCAGCTCTTTTAATACTCTTGGATGTAGTTCATCTGGTCCTGGAGATGTTATCTCTTCTTTTTTTCCCTTTCTTTTGAAATACTGAAGAAAGAAAAGGAATGTTATTCTAATCTATAGAAACAGAAACTTTTTTATTTTAAAAAGGAAACCCTTCATATAAATAAATATAAGGCATTATAAATATATAAAGAACTTTAGCAGGGGTGTAGGTGCAGGTCAGCAAAATAAGGGCATTGCCTCCCCCCATAGGATTTCTGTCTCCCAAATTGTCCTCCAAATGAAATTTTCCTTCAGTCCTTAAATTTCTAACATCACAGAGTGAAATACTGAAAATCATTTACACCTAGCACTTTGCTCCATCCACAGTCCCTTGGATCCTTTGCCCCTTTTCTTTGGATGCCTAAAACTGTATTTATAAATGCTTGGGTGAAGTTTTAAGTTACTGCAATGCTAGAATTTTGGGGATTGAAGGAAAATGTAATTAGGGGGAAGAATTCTTATTGAGGGGGGGGGAAATGCCCTCATTTTGCCCCATCTCCTGTAGCTACAACCCTGGGCATTAGCACGTTCACTATGTTTCCCAGTCAGCAGTCCTTAAAATGTTTTTGTAGTAGATGTTTCCAACGGGGAACTCAGGCTGGGAGAGATGAAGCCATTTATGGGATCACATTGCAGTAAGTTCCTCACCAAATGTGTCTCTGTATTTGAGAGATCTCCCACCATTAGGACCTTCTCTTTTTTATTTGTCTTCAGAACTTTCCTGGTGGTGTCATGACACTAAATCAGTGATGCAACTGTATTATAATCCTCCACCAAATCCTTATACATTTATGTGCCTTTATCAATATACCATTAACAACATAACAATATACCATTAACAAATTGCCACTCTACCATTTACCCATACACCGCTCTGATGATCAGCAAGAGCAAACAGTTAAAAATCTCTCAAAGTGCCACCATTAAAACTAGTCAATCAGTAAAGCAGCATACAATAAATGTGGTGGTTTTTAGGATTTCCCTAATCACATCTGTTAAAAAAACTGAAAAGGGTATTAATTTATATGTTCAACATATGCTACTAGGAACTGAACAATAAGGAAGAAATTATAGTTATTGGTAGTCTAGATGAGTGGCTAGTCTCTCATGTAACTGAACACTGCCCTCTGGAGGGACTAGCATTTTATTGAGCCCTTTTATATTAAATGAAATGTATACATATATTACACATAGATAATCTTCTGTAGAAAACAAGAAAGGGAAAGACAGAAAAGGAAGCCTCTTTCTTCTTCTGTTTCATTAAATGTAGATGAATTTCAAATTATCTCCTCAAAAAAATTTACATAAAATTTCATTTATCTTTTAAAAAAATCCTATGTCTTAAATGCTTTCTTTAAATATGAGCTCTAGTAGTAGAAGAAACATGGTTATGTGAACAAGTATGCTTATTTTTCCTACTAGAAATTAATTATTTTATAAATCATTCCATTTATCCTTTTTTTAGGCCCTGGCAGTTTGAACCATTCAGTCTGAAATGGGAAATTAAGTCCTAAAGCATGCTGATCTGTCATTATTAGGGAAATAAAATATGAATTAAAATCAATTATACAGCTTTATTTCCTTAGAAAAATTAATGTTTCCTTCAAATGCTAAAAGAAGTGCATTTACTTTGTGTGATATTCTGCAACAAAAATGGTAGTTCAATTTCTGTCCCCCTTCATGTAAGACACAAAAGTAGCTATTATTGAGGAATAAAGTGCAATGTCTGTTTTCTACAATAGGAAAAGAATCCAAAAGTGTTTGTATTGAAAATGTTGATTGTTATCAATACAAAGTCATAAATTACCAAATCTAAGAAATTATGCAGCCAATTTAGAGCAAAGAAGCTGCTTGTTGAAATAAATTGCTATGCAATTATCTGTAAAATAAATTACTTCTACTCATTTCCCCCATGTTGTCATTTGTAATCAATGCGCCTTTTCCATTGCCTATTTTTTTACAGAAGTATTCCCCCACACTCCAAAATCTGAAAGTAATTATAAAAAGGCATTTATTGGAAGCAAATATTTGCCATCATTTTTTCATACTAAATACAGCTAAGTTACTAGAAAGAGAAGCCCAGCCACACTTCAAAGGCTTTAACTGAACAAAAAGATTTAAAACCTCTATCCCATCATGGCATGAATATAGTAAAAAATAAACACATGACACTTGCATGCCTAGACCCCAAAGTTTAAGTTGACTTTACGAACTGAGCCTCAGCAGAAAATGAATCTCCCATCTCTTAAAGGTGTTTGGAAGCTAAGAGTGATTCACAACTTGCCTTTCTCTTCCCTACAATGTCATACCACCTTCTTTTTCTTTTGCTCTCTTTCCCCACTTTTGCTGGGATGTTTTCCACCATTCTGTTCTGAGCCCTTCTCAGGGGACAGAAGGTCAGCCCTGCCTTCTTCTCTTCATCTCCAACAGCAGGTAACCACCTTCCCCCTTCCATCTGTTTTATTTAATTAGAGACCAATATAAGGCAATTAATCCAAGCCCTCAGACTGAGGGGCAGGGTTATAGTAACACTTTAATTACTAGAAAGTCCATTATTAATCAAAGTTATGTTAGTGTTTCTGAGGAAACTGAGAGCAATGTAGGGAGAGCAAGAGCAATGTGTGTTTCCTTAGGGTGACCTGTCAAACAACAGGGAGACTAAGGAAAGAACTTTAGTCTCTACTGTTTGCAAGTACAACATATATTGACTATATTGATTTAAGGATCTTCCTCTAACTAAGGACCAGTTCTTTTGCTTTTTCATTTACTCATTCAGTTAAATGCTAGGACTGCAGGTTATGGTTTTATTTTAAGGAAGTAAATCAGTCATTATTTTCAGGCTATGATAACTGAAAAACATTGCTACAAGTACACTCTAAAGAGACAGTTGCAAGAGTACAGCTGAGAAAAGAAGAGGTAGTCTTAGCCAGAAGTTCACCCATCTTAGCTTTTTCTCTAGTAAACCTACAGGTCATTATTTAGACCTATCTTGGTGCCCATCATCTCATGACATTTCTACATGAGTGTGCTGCTTGAAAGGTTGCATTAATGAAAGCAACAACCTGCTGCAATAGTTATGAGCATTTGCAAACCTTTAGGGGAAGCCTACACAACCATTATAGAGAATGAGAAACACAATAGCACTAAAGTAATATGAACATCTTGATATAAAGGCCATACCATTTCTATTTTTAGAGACATCTTAACACAGTACTAAAGTTTGAAAATGAGAATCCTAGGAGGAAACTCATATACAGTCTTATATCCTCATTTACCTGAAGGGCTTTTGGGACAGCCAAAGTGCTTAGATAATCAGAAGTTAAGATAAGTGGGATCTTTCTTTTATAAGATTTTATTGCCAGGGGGGCTGTACATAGAAGACAAAATGAATTTTTATAATTAAGGTTATCATAGTTACTGGTCTGCTCTACACCATGTTCTAAACATTGCTGCACATGTTGATCCTTACATTCTCTGTTGAATGGAGCAGAATACGCAAAAAAGGGGATACAAATTTCAACTTCTGGGTTGACTAGTTATTTGTCAAGCCCCAGAAGAGGAACAATAAGGCTCAAGGTATTACCATTTATTATCTCAAAAAGACAGAGGGGTAAGCAAAGAGGTTTCATTGTAGCCTGAAGTATCAAACTCCAAACCAAGCTGAATATGCACTGCCCTCTTCTGTTGCATCAAACATTTCAACATGAAAACACTGCATTTCCATAAATTTGCCACATCTGGTGTGCCAGGTTGGGTTTTTCTTGAAAGCATGCAAGAATGTGACAAATGTTGATTGAGTGGCTAAAATGAGTGACAATTTCTTCGGAAGTGCCTACACACAGTAGTTTGCAGAAGCCTGAAAAGATCCAAAAGGTGTCAGTCAAAGACAGTAGTGGCTCATGTTATTTTTAAATTCATCAGGAGATTTAACATTTGCATCTTTCACATCCAGCCACTTTGATGTGAACACAAATTTAAAATAGAAAGTTCCAGGAAGCAGAATTGTGATAATACTCTTTTCTGGCACAGTCCAAACCCACCCACCCCTAAAGTGAGAAAGATGGATAGATGAAGTAGGCTAGGGAGGGGTAGCCAGAGACATCTTGTAAAGCCAAAGAAAAATAAAATCATAATTACTTAGTACTATATGGTTAGCACCAGAAAATTGTGCATTCGCAACAAAGCTTCAATACCTGAAAACAGTGGGTGGGAGCTGTTTCTGGTGATTTTAATTTGTCAGCCATGCATGTGGGTAGACAGCCAGTGTGATATAGTAGTTTGAGTGTTGGACTAGGGTTTTGGGAGACTGGGTTTCCAATAATTGCTGAGCCATGGAAAACCACTGGATAACTTTGGGAAAGTCACACACTCTCAGCCTGAGAGGGAAGCAATGATAAATCTCCTCTGAATAAATCTTGCCAAGAAAACCCTATGATAGAATTATCATAAGCTGTAATCAGCTTGAAGGCATATAACAAGAAGTGGACTTTAGTCATCAAAAGTTAACTATTTAATAACATTACTGATTGATATATCTGAAACATTTATACCACACTCTTTAGCCAAAAAGTCTTCCAGATCAGCTTAGAAATACTGGCTGGAATCCTGTTGGGGTGTTGCTTCTTCATAGTGGGACTTATGCATATCTTCACAATTCAGTAACTGGGTTTCTTAGTGCCTCTAGGTAAACATAAACTCATGTTAAATAAAAGATCATATAGGATTCTGTCCACTATATTTAATTAGACAGGCCGCCTTCCTCCTCACACTTACAATTGAAATAAGACTGTACACAAGGGAAAGGGGATGAAGAAAGATGGCAGCTGGGTGGATGGGAGGATAAGCACCAGCTGTGGTCCAGACAAGATGGAGGTATGTATGGCTGTTCTTTTTTCTCTGTATCCAGAGCAGTAGCAGTTGGAAGCTGAAGGAAGGGGTTCACACCAGCAACTAGGATCCAGGCATGATGGGAAACTGTGGCAGGAATTTTATTAAAGCAGAAACATCATTTGTTCAAGAAGGTAGCAGGATTATGTGCAGATGACCATTTGAGGGGTGACTGTGTTTTTAGGACAGCAGGGTGAAATCATAACGATGCTACAAGTGGGCTTCTTCCATCCACAAAAGTCTTCAAATTCTCCAGAGCTTTGCTTCCAATTGAATGGAGGAGGAGGAATTCATCCATTCCTTCCACAACAGGCTCGAAGGCCTCTTGAAGAGAAACGACAACGCAGAAAGAATCACAACCTGGAAATATCACCCAAGGAGACCTTCTGCTGTGCTTTCTGCAACTGGACTTGTCTATCTCGGATTGGCCTTTTTAGTCATCAGCACGCTTGCAGAAAACACCGGATGAGTCCTTCCTGAATCTTCATTTGTGAAGAAAAGCCAGAGGAGTATTCTAGGCAGAATCCTACACAGAGCAACCCACAGTAGATAACAATTTTACTCAACAGCCATGGAGGTCCTTTGGAAAGTCCTTACACTCCTGCTCCATCACTTGTGAGATCACTATACAGTTGTCCATTCACATTCTCTGGGGTTTGGTTCCAGGACCCCCTGTGAATACCCAAATCCATGAATACTCAAGTCCCATTATATGCAATGGCATAGCAAGATGGTGTCCCTTATATAAGATGGCAAAATCAAGGTTTGCTTTTTGGATTATTATTTTTTAAAGAATATTTTCAAGCCGTAAATACTTAAAACCATGAATGCCAAATCCGTGAATGTGGAGAGAAAACTGTATAAACCAAATGAGATGTTTGAAAATAGAAGAAGAGCCTTGCTAGATCATGTAATTCAGCATTATGTATATTCTAGCTGTACCTGACATAACATACACCGATGGTGCGTTAAAGATGAGTTGCTCTGTTGCCCTGCCCCCGCTGCAGCACCCACCACCACCAATTAACTGCCTTGGTCTCGTCGCAGCAGCAGCAGGGGTGGCAGGTCAATGATGTGACCCCCTGGGTGCCCCGGGTGATATCAAACTGATATCAAAAGTTGGTCTAGTTCTATAACAGAGTAAATAATGTCTACTATTCCAAAAATCCAATTAATTAGTTGGGAGGTCCATCTTCACTGACTCAATTATTACAAAATAAACCACGCACACACACACACACACGGTTTGGATATGTTTCCTTTCCCAGTATGCTGATTGGTGGCTTAGGAAACATACCCAACCAATCCCTCTCTCCCTCAGCCAATTCCCCCCAACATGCAAATTCCCCCTCCACCTCACAATCCACTCCTGCCACTCAATCTGCATCTATACCCCAGCCTCACAAAAGCCCCTCCCTCCACTCCCTCCCTCAGCCAATCACCACCCACATGTAAAAAAAATTGCAATATTTCCCCCTAAAATAATGCCATGAAGTTGAACCATGTGAAAGGAACATTGCCACTCCAAGCTCTATGCTGCAACCACTGATTGAAACCCCAGCAGGGCACATAAGAGTGTATGTTACGCCAGGCACACCTATACTAATACTAATAAAATTATGCCAGTGGCTCTTAACCTTTTCTTTACCCTTTAAATATCTTTTGTTCCCATGGACCCCCAAGACTTAACTCAAGATTTAAAACCCTAACAAGAACAAGAACAACAACAACAATACAATTACACCAGTGGCTCTTAACTTTTTCTTTACCAGGAACCCATTTTAAATCTCTCTTGTTGCCATGGGCCCCCAAGATTTAACTCAAGATTTAAAATGCTAACAATAATAACAATAATACCTGATAACAACAATAATAAAATTACAACAATGCCTCTTAACCTTTTCTTTACCAGTGGCCCCTTTAAATATCTTTTGTTGCCATGCTCCGAAGACTTTAGATTTTAAACCCTAATCACCACCACCACAACAGTTATACCATCCATGAAATCTTCCCTCAGAGGAACTGGAGTGGGAGGGAAGATTTTTCTCCTGCTTCTTCCTGCAAGTTTGTGGCTGGAGTGGATTGAATGGCAATGTGCAGGCCAAGCCAGACAGCCTTTACCTTGGTTCCTGTCACATGGCCACTCCACTGCAGGCAGGAGGTGGTCTGAACAGTCTTCAAGTCTTCACAGACCCCCTGTGAGGACATTGAGAAACCCTGGGGGGTCTCTAGACCTCAGGTTAAGAACCACTGGTCTAGATACTTGACAAAAGTAGCATATAAAAAGGAATATTAAAAGACAAGAGACCTCAAGGTGTATGGTACTGATCCCATGGTCAGGAATACTAAAAGAGAAGAGACCTCAAGATGGATGGGACTTTCTCAAAAGGGAGATACTGAAAGCACAATTTCAAACAGTAACAATGAGGAAGAAAAATGGGAGGTGTCTCAAGAAACCAGGATGGATGACTAAAGAGCTTTCAACGGAGCTAAGCTTTAAACGGAACATGTATAGGAAATGGAAAAAGGGGGAAATCACCAAAGAAGAATTCAAACAGTTAATTGTCAGTTGTCATTTAAAGCAGTTGTGTTGTTCTATTGTATGCCAAAAAAATGCTAAGTTTAGAAGTCGAGCAATGTGAAATTCTGAAGCAACTTGAGGCAGGCCCACACCTTTTTCAAAAAATCAGCATTTGTGATGAAACCTGGATCTGCCAGTATGATCCTGAGACAAAAAGACAGTCAATGCAGTGGAAAACACCATCATCACCAAGAATGAAATAAGCACAAAAAAGCAAGTCCACATTCAAAGCCATGATCATTGTTTCTTTCTTTGTTTCTTTGTTTTTTACATCAAGGGCGTAATTTTTGCAGAATGGTTTCCAGAAGGCAGAACAGTGAACCAGCATTATTATAAGGAAGTTTTGACAAAGCTGAAAGAGTCAGGAAAAGAAGGCCAGAGCTGTGGGAAATTAATTTCTTTCTCCATCAAGACAATGTGGCTGCTCACACAGCACTTTCTGTGAAGCAGTTTTTGGCTGATAAATGCATTACTATACTTGAGCATCCTCCATATTCACCAGACTTGGCACCATGTGGCTTTTTTCTTTTCCCCAAAGTGAAATTGGTGCTTAAAGGAACACGTTTTGAGTCAACTGATGCAGTAAAGAAGAAAATGGCAGATGTATTGAAACAGCTGGCAGAAACTGATCTGCTTCACGCCTTTGAAGAGTGGAAAACAAGGCTGAATCAGTGTGTGAGTGTGAACAGTGAGTATATTCATAGAATCATAGAACTGTAGAGTTGGAAGAGACCATGAGGGCCATCCAGTCCAACCCCCTGCCATGCAAGAAATCACGATCAAAGCATCCCCGACAGATTGCAATCCAGCCTCTGTTTAAAGACCTCCAAGGAAGGAGACCCCACCACGCTCCGAGGGAGTGTGTTCCACTACCTAACAGCTCTTACTGTCAAAAAGTTCCTCCTAATGTTGAGGTAGAATCTCTGTTCCTGGAGCTTGCATCCATTGCTCCGTGTTTCAGTCTCTGGAGCAGCAGAAAACAAGCCTGTTCCATCCTCAGCATGACATCCCTTCAAAAACTTAAACAGGGCTATCATATCGCCCCTTAACCGTCTTTTTTCCAGGCTAAACATACCCAGCTCCCTAAGTCTCTCCTCATAAGGCATGGTTTCCAGACCTTTCACCATTTTAGTTGCCCTTCTCTGGACACGCTCCAATTTGTCAATATCCTTTTTGAATTGTGGTGCCCAGAACTGGACACAGTATTCTAGGTGAGGTCTGACCAAGGCAGAATAGAACAGCACTATTACTTCCCTTGATCTAGACACTATACTTCTATTGATACAGACCAAAATTGCATTGGCCTTTTTAGCTGCTGCATCACACTGTTGACTCATGTTCAACTTGTGGTCTACTAGGACTCCTAGATCCCTTTCGCACGTAGTCTCATTCAGCCAGGTCTCCCCCATCCTATATCTATGCGTGTCATTTTTCTGCCCTAAGTGCAGTACCTTACATTTCTCCATATTGAATTTCATTTTGTTAGCTTTGGCCCAGCTCTCCAGGTCATTTTGAATTTTGATCCTGTCCTCTAGGGTATTAGCTACTCCTCCTAATTTGGTGTTATCTGCAAATTTGATAAGTATGCCCCGGATTCCCTCATCCAAATCATTGATAAAGGTGTTGAATAGTACTGGGCCCAGGACAGAACCCTGTGGCACCCCACTGGTCACATCTTTCCAAGAGGAAGAGCAGCCACTGCTGAGCACCCTTTGGGTTCAACCAGTCAACCAATTACAAATCCATTGAACAGTTAACTTGTCTAGCCCACATTTTACAAGCTTGTTTGCAAGAATGTCATGGGGAACCTTGTCAAAGGCCTTACTGAAATCAAGGTATGTGATGTCCACAGCGTTCCCTTTGTCTACCAAGCTGGTAACTTTATCAAAAAAAGAGATCAGATTAGTCTGGCATGACTTGTTTCTCTGAAACCCATGTTGACTTTTTGTGATTATGGCATTGCCTTCTAAATGTTCACAGACTCTCTGTTTAATGATCTGTTCTAGAATCTTCCCCGGTATTGATGTCAGACTAACTGGACGATAATTGTTGGGATCCTCTTTTTCCCCCTTTTTGAAGATGGGGACAATGTTTGCCCTCCTCCAGTCTGCTGAGACTTCTCCTGTTCTCCAAGAGTTCTCAAAGATTATTGCCAATGGCTCTAAGATCACATTTGCCAGCTCTTTTAATACTCTTGGATGTAGTTCATCTGGGCCTGGAGATTTAAATTCATTTAGATTAAGAAGGTATTCCTGTACTACCTCTTTGCTTATTCTGAGCTGGATTTCCCCTATTGTGTCCTCTGTTCCATTATCCTCAGGTTGGTCCTCCTTTTCCTTTTCTGAAAACACTGAGGCAAAGAAGGTGTTGAGTAATTCTGCATTTTCTCTGTCCCCTGTTAGCATTTTGCCATCTTCTCCACCTAGTGGCCCTATCATTTCCTTCTTCCTCCTTTTGCTGTGGATATACCCCCAAAAACCCTTTTTATTGTTCTTAACCTCCCTAGCAAGCCTGAGCTCATTCTGCGCTTTAGCTTTTCTGACTTTACTCCTACACGTGTTCGCTATCTGTTTGAATTCTTCTTTGGTGATTTCCCCCTTTTTCCATTTTGTATACATGTTCCATTTAAAACTTAGCTCCGTTGAAAGTCCTTTAGTCATCCATCTTGGTTTCTTGAGACACCTCCCATTTTTGTTCCTCAATGGTACTGTTTGAAATTGTGCCTTCAGTATCTCCCTTTTGAGAAAGTCCCATCCATCTTGAGGTCTCTTCTCTTTTAGTATTCCTGACCATGGGATCACCCCCAGTATTTCCCTGAGTTTATTGAAGGGGACAAGCATTAGAATGGTAATACTTTACATATAAATTAAGATGGGTTATTATATCAGTCTCATTATTTAATAGACAGGCATCGTACATAGGGATTTCATGAGCTTGTCCGTAGGAACTTCATGAGACTTAACAAATTGCTTTGGGCTTCACTTGATACCTCTGAGACAGCTTACCTGAAGAAGAACTCAGGATTTGCCATTAATTTCATTATAGACAACTTCTTAGTAACAACTCAAAAAGTTTCCTTCATTTTAATTTGCCAGAAGTGAGAAAGGTAATGAAGGAAGAGCTTTCCAAATTCTGCCCCCGCCCCCCATACATTTGACTATATAAAATACTTTTTTTTTCCTTTATTTCTTTTCTCCATCCCTCTGAATGTGGGAAAACATCCTCAAAAGGGAAATCATAAACACTCAATGAAGAAATTGCACAAACCATATCTGTCAATTACCCTATAAAAAAAGAAGGGGAAATAGATTAGAAAATCAATATTTGCAAGATATAATTTTAAAGCAAACGTGGCAAACTTCCAGGAATCAGAGGACTGCACCAGTCCTCCCTGGAACCTTGGAGGGCCACACTTGCCCACCATGCCACCTAGTTTTTAGCAAAATAGGGAGGCAATTCATGGCCCCAGAAGCATCTACACATTTTATTCAGTCATTTTGGGCCATTGGGAGGGGGGTTGGGCCTGTTTTATGTCCATGAAGACTTCCCCATCGCCAAAACATAAGTCAGATCCCATCACTTCTAGTTTTGAAAAAGAGCCTCCTGACCAGACTATGACTTGCCCACCAAGTTTTTTTTTTTTTTAAAAAAAACACAGTTGCTTAATAGTAAAATAATAGAGGCAGTTGATAACTCAGTGCTTCGTGGCAGTGAATCCATTCTGAGTATTATAGGAGCTACTCCAGGGTTGCAATTACACGGCAGGTTTTATAGCGATAAATTGCACTTTAGTGCTTTTTCACACCAGTGGTGGGTAGCTTACACGGTGTATGGAGGAAACAGTTCTATTTTGTTGCTCTTTGTTTTTTTCTGCTTTGAGATTCAGACAGACAAATGTGGTGTGGGCTTGGACAAGCATTGGAGAGAAGAGCAAAGGAATGCAATAAGGTATGCCCTGGCCCCAACTCCGTGGTTAACAGCTGGTCAACACTGAGCCATTTCCTTCCCCACTGTAGCTCCCTGGCCCCAAATCAAAATGCAGACGTGAAGGTGAAGGTTTTTTTCTCCATGGCTGACACCTGATTGAGACTGCCTTCCTCCTGCAGCTCCCTGGCCCCAGATCAAAATGCAGGCGTGAAGGTTTTTTTCTCCGTGGGTAACAGCTGAAAGAGACTGAGCCCTGGATTGCTACTGAATCTCCCTCCTGACTCCACATCTAGCCAGCCCACCTTTTCATCATAAGAACCAATCACAGTGCAGCTCTGCTGCAACTGTATCAGGAAGATTGTTTGTAATTCACACAGCCCTTAGCGAAATGGTTGTTTACACTATCAATAATGCACTAAATCGCACTACTTTTCAAATAAACCGGCAAAAGTAATGAGATCCCCTGAGACACTATATTTGGGGTTTTTTACCTTCCCCCCTTCTGAATGAAGCAATACTGTAATACAATCCATGGGAACAATGAGCAATCTTAGCGGTATATTTAAGGGAATATTTGCCCGTGTAAATTCTGCCCAGGTTTTATGGGAACCATCCAAGGTGCTAACCCCCATTCCCCAGATAGTTCAACATCTTGAGTAGCTCCTCAAAAGATCCAGCATGGCTTCACTATTGCAAAGCAACAAAGCCATTGGTTACCTCTGAGTAACACGTTATTACTTAATTATTACTTAATATCACAAGGTATTCTTAGCTTAACAGAGACAGAGGCTTAGTCACTACAGTAACAAAATTAAGCATTTTGTAGCCCTAATAATTTGTAATAATGTTTGTTTCAATCCTGGGCGGTCTTTCCTGAATAATTATCCCAGCCCAAGACTCGGCTGTCCTTTCTGGGCTGTGATTGTATGTTTTAATTTTTTCTTCTAACTTATATATTTTTAATTATTTTATGTTTTTAATTCTTCATAATTTAATATTATTTTAAGGGCTGGGTGGGCTAGGGTATTGTGATTATGGAGTTTTTATATTGTAAGCCGCCCCGATTGTGGTGCAGAGGGGCGGGATAGAAATAAAATTGTATTATTTATTATTATTTTATTATTGTTTCCACTCCCCCCAACCCCATTCCAACCAGTGTAGCTCAAAATGAGGTTTCTGTGAAATAAGGTGAAATAGGTGGGAGACACTACAATGGCTAACTGGCAAAGATAGACAAGAGCGAGCTGAGCCAACAGTAGGCCAACTGAAGCAATGCTGGATCCAAACCTAGGAGTTTTGGAAATTCCTTAAGATTGTCCTGGCCTTGGCCAAACTTTATGCCCAATTGTGCCTCTGTCCCTGAGCTGGGGAGGTTTAAATATACTGCAGCCTGTGCATCTTTGAGATAGAATTCTACTGGAAGTAACATTTTTAAGATATTCTTTTGCTTTGAATTTAATGGTTTAAAAAAACAAAATCCAGACTAACTTGATCCAGAAATTCTGTATGTTTTCCTGCAATGCCCATTGAGGCTTCCTTCACCTTCTATGAGTGTTTTGATGGGACAAGTCTGTTTGTGCATAGAAATGGATGCACATTTGGAGCTGTGTCTTTGAGTAGAATGAGTGAGAAAATCATTGTGGGCAGAAAAGACCTCTGTACCTTTTTGGAGCCTCAATACCTCAAAAATATTTATCTTTGGATCAGAATTAATTTGCATACTTTCAGAAATACAACAATAAAAGAGGAAATTATGAACTTTGAAAACTTTTGCAACCAATGTAGATTCCAAGGGTTTTTAAAAGATTACAAAACTGGATTAAGACTGCAAAATGTACTTCAGAATAAGCTGTATAAACCTAATGAAACTTACTGGCAAGTAAAATATACTTTCAAGCGCTTACTTACTTCCTTGTAGTGGTGAAATGTTCAGGTGCAGCACTTCAATTTAATTTCATTTGGATGTTAGAGAACTCTAGATTTCTTGTGTATTTATCACTTCTGTTTTCATTGCAAATACAAAAACACATCACAGGAGAAGCAAATAGACTTCACTGTAGCATGCAGTAAAACTATTAAATCCTGTACTGGATTTCCAAAGAACAATATGGGCTCCTGCAGCATACCAGCCTGCTTCCAGACCAACTATACTGGGAGGTTAATGTAATATGTTTTCTCTAATTTGGTTTGATTTCATATTTAGGTAATCTCAATTTTAGATTTTTTAATAAAATTCTTTACACAAAATAAGAATGTGTATTTCATATGTATATGGCTGGAATTCATGACTGCAGTTACAAATGCCTAACCTAGATTACATATTTGTGACTGGTTTGTATTCACAATCCCTACTTACTCAATAGAGTAGGGAATACACAGTGTTCATAAAAGTTCTCCAATCCTGATTTACCAGGCAGCAAACACTGCAAACAACAGTGGTCTGTTCTCCTGTCAATTGGGATGCAGCAGACTGACATTTCTACCTTCTCCTTGGCAGTGATCTCTGGTGCAAGGATGAATTGTGACAAGGATCTTGCCTCTAACTGTTGCAGAAGATATCATTCATGGGAGAGGTGTGTGGAAACATCAGTCTGCTCTGTTCCAGTTGACAGGAGAACAGACCCCTGTTGCTTGCAGTGACTGCTGCTTGTTAAATGAGGATTGTGGGGAGTTGTGGTGGGAGACACTACAGCTATGTAACTAATATAGTTACATAACTAAATAGCTGAACTAGAATCACAGCCAACATTCTTACTCTGTAGTATGAATATGGATTCATATGATAACCCGTTAATAATGACTCACAAGTAATTATAAAGGCTACATTTTAAGAAGATCAGTGTTAATGTACTAGTATTTTGGTGTACTTTGGGGCACAAGGAAGCTTTTCCATATGCCATATTTTTGCTACCTATGTAAAGGCAACAAAGCTCAATCCATCGTGGCTCTGATGATTTCTAAAAACATGAACAAAGATTTTACATGCTGCTGCCTTGAGATGCAAGAAACAGCTGGTACATATTTGTGTAAGAATTTTAAAGTAAACCTCACTTCTTTTTATTGCTTAAATATTGTTTCCCTTGATACTGGGTATCCTCTGATTCTTAGCAATGTTTTAATTTCTACCCGCAACAATATAAAAACAATTTATAAAATGTGAAGTGGAAACAGTGATTGATTTCTCCATGGGGTTTGTCACTCTCCCATTTGAACTCCCATGGTAGTCTATCAGGAAGCCAATGTTATTCAGTGTCTTGTCAACAACAACAAAAAAGAAATGGGCGTAACTAAAACAGTTTTCCTTCCAAACTCCTGGCTGCCCCAATGCTAAAAGCCAATGAAGTGTAGCATTTTTTTAAAGCACCCTCGTATCTCCTTGCCTGATATATGAGTAGGGAAAGTTTGACAGATCAGAATGATACAAGGCAGCCTCAAACATTTGGCACAATGTGCGTCTGGCATACAGAGACTGCCTGTCAAATGCCTATGACTCCATACAGCAGCTAGGGACCCTATGGAGGAGCAGATGGACTATTAAGGTAGTATTAATGTAGATGCCATCAGTTTTCAGTTCTGACTGGGACATACTCTTTAGAACTATGAGCAGCTGCTGCCATTTATTGTGACAGCTTCCTGCTAACTTTTGCCAACTGGCACAATCTGACTCTTTGTACCTGAGCTATTAAATGTGTGGCTTCCACCATTTTAGTCCTCCTGAGAACTCTTTTAATAATCCTCTGAAGGAAGAACTAGGCATTGGTCACCAAAGTTAATGTACACACAGTGCTGGCAGGATTATCATCCTTCCACAATGCAATACAGTGCAACAGAGCTTATGGAAATAATCAATATAAACTTGGTATACTAGTATTTCAGTGTACTAGTCTGTATCATGCTGGCAACTGATTGAAAGAATTCCACACAAGAAAGCATTATGCTGTTTGGATTCTCAGTATCTGAATATTCAACCACAAGTTTACACACAATCCAGCAACCTATCAATGTCATCCTACTGAAATTACCAGCAATCCTGTTCATCTGTCCTACCAATTCTGTAGCTGGTGAGTGGTCCCTGTGTCACTTGTATATATGAGACTGTAGTGTGTGACACAAAGAAGAGCACTTAACTGATGTTAATGAATAAAAATTATCAGAATCTGTTATCTACATTTCTAAAAGCCATTTTGCACATTGCACAGCAACTAAGCAGGTTATGCCAATGTATGGAACCACAGCCAATCACAGCTCTCTCAGTTCTGTCTCTAAGCTCTGATCTGCCCCCAAACATGAAAAGTGGAGCTCAAGTTTAACAGTAAAAAGGACCTGCAAAGAGTGGATAGTTGTACTGATAGTATCCCTTGTGGGGTTGGGTCTTTGTCCATTTGCTTAGAGCAATGATTCCCAAAGTGGAAAGCTCCAGGGAGGTGGTGAGGAAAAAAGGGAAGGCAGGGGATGGTGAGGATGAGGGTTGCATGAAACTTTTCTTTTTGGAGTCCCCTAAAATGGCTGCACGGCCTTGCTGATCACTCTGTGTGATGGTGTCTCCAGCTCTTCATGCAAGGCAGTTCATTTCCTTGCCTGTGCACACTCATTCCCTTAGCCACATTTCACTAGTAATGGCAGCAGCAGTTAGGAAACTCTTGCAAGTCTCGGATGCACAGTATCACTTCTGTAGCTCAGAGTGGCACCATTTTGGGACAGACTGACTTACTGGAGCAGGAGTTAGTGCACATGGCAGCAGGGGAGAAGTGGCAGTGGAAAAAAAGCTTTCAGATTTGGGACCCCGTTTAAGATTTGTGAGTTTTGCCTTGGTTGGCAGGCTGGAGCTGTGTTGGTGCTTCTGCTTTTCTTCATCAAACAGGCCAAGATAAGAGGTATTAGAAGAAAAAAAATTCTTGTGTATGTGTGTGGGGGGGGGCTGATTTGGAGCTTGAAGTTGCTGCTTCTGTGATCTTCTCCTCCCTGCCTGCCTGCCTAAATGAGTGAGCAAACATACACATGCACTCTCTCTCCTCTCAATACCCTCATTCCATCCTCTGCCTGCCTGCTGGAGTGAGCAAACATACACACTCACCCTCCTCATGATCCTCTCGTCCCATCCCACCTGCCTGCACAACTGAGCAAACACACACACACACACAGAGCCTCTTCACATTCCCCTTATCCCATTCCCTTCCTGCCAGCCTGCATGAGTGAGTAAGCAAGCAAATACACGATATCAGCCCTTGATTCTTGTGATTCTCCCTGTCCCATCTCACCTCCCCCGAGCAACTGCACTAGCAGGGGGACATGTGTGCAACTGGGCCCAGTCACCCTGCCACTTTGATTTTCTCCCAGTGACACCGGTGTTGTCAAAGTTGTGAAAAATGCATAGGGCAACAACAGAGGCAAGGCAAATAATTTGTGAATCCACAAATCCGCAAAAGTAAAAAACATAAATCTGAAGGAATGTTGTAAAATGCAGAGACCGTTCTCTCTCTGCCCATCCAAGCAGAGATGCATGCAGCGAAATAGCGTGGGCTTCTGGGCAAAGTCATGTATACCTCTGGTGCAAAATAAGGAGGCTGTTGGTTTCCTTTATAGCTTTATTGAAAAGAAATGCAAAAGCAAAATAAAAGACAGAAGACATTCACCCATGCTTCTGTATGCTCCAAAGCTTCTCAGGAACTAAAAGAAGGAAAAAAGAGCTTCCAAAGGCAAGAGGCTAACTAACTCCAAAATCCCTCCCCAGTTATATGTTTTTCCCCCAAAACATCAAATCCTTCTGAGAAGGAGCAGAAACCTGAAACCCAGTTTCGTTTCTCATCCTCTCACTCTGAAGGACAGAAAAACAAAACAACAAAAGACAGATTTATGAGTTCTGAGAGACAAGCTGGTGTCTTAATGCCTGGTGAGCAAAATTACCCAAAAGGGGGGAGATAAACTTCTGATTACAATATCTATTTTCCCTGACAAGGAAAGACTGTATGTAATTTTATGTATTCTCTATACATATAGGATACAAACTCTATCTAAGAAAAAAAAATAAGATTGCTGTTGAGGGTGTCTTTCAACATCAACATCCAAGGCAAAACATTATGAATTGTTTGGTGTAGAAAAAGTATGCTGGTTTGGGCATAGCAACCTGAGAACTGAGTAGCTCTTATTCTCCATTCTGTCTCAGACTGGTCTACTTAGATGAAGTAATAAGCAACATCTCTGTTATCCCTACACACATCTGCGGAGGCATGTAAACTGTGTTCATGGTGGTCCTCCTATGCCAGAAGTGTCACCCTCCTGTGAGCTACAGTAAAGGCACCAATCCTCATGGTTTAATTTTGATTACAGCCCACTGATCTACAGATCAGAAGACAGTACTGGAAGGGCAGGCATTTATAGACCCAAATAACACTACAGGAAAAAAGCCCTCCTTCTCCAGTCCAATCATGGCACAAAATGTTGGTGTCCAACTTGTACAACTGACCACCTATGCAGAAATTTATGTGTATCCACACATTTTAATTGGTCTCCTAACCAGCCAATATTTTAGATCACCACAATATGTCCCTATCCCTCATGGGAGTACAGGGATTTGACAGATGTCATTAATAGCTTTGGAAGCATCCAGACCATTTCTGATAAGCATCACAACTCTGAGAACAATTCCCAAGCTCTTTGTCTATGCTAGCTAACACCATCATAAAGAAGAAGGATGGGACTCAGTGGGGGCAGGGAATGCACACCATGACAAATTTGTGGAAGTTTTATTTGTGAAATACATATACTTGTTTAATGTTATAGTGCTAGATTGGATATTTCAAATTTACAGAACAGTAGACAGAACATTTGTCAATCTCACCAAAACCTTCGACACTGTGAGTAGAAAAGGTCTGTGGCAGGTCCTGGAAAGACTAGGATGTCTCCCCAAATTCCTTAAAATGATTATCTTGCTACATGAGGGCCAATACGGTCAAGTGAGATATGGCGATGCTCTTTCAGAGCCCTTTCTAATAACTAATGGAGTGAAGCAAGGTTGTGTTGTTTCTCCAACTTTATTTACAATCTTCTTCAGCATGATGCACCAAAGGGCTGCGGCAGAGCTCGAAGAAGAAGACGGCATCTATATACATTACCATACTGATGGTAGCTTGTTTAACTTATGCCGTCTGAGGGCTCGCACTAAGACTCTAAACTATCTAGTCCATAAGCTACTCTTCGCTGATGACGCTGCCCTTGTTGCCCACACAGAAGCAGCTCTGGAGCGCCTAACATCCTGCTTCGCAACAGCTGCAGAGCTGTTTGGGCTGGAAGTCAACCTGAAGAAAACGGAAGTTCTCTACCAGCCTGCACCACAGGACGAACACCACCATCCCCATGTTGCCTTAGGTAAATCTGTCTTAAGTCCATTCAGCCGTCCACCTACCTGGGAAGCATCATCTCCTCAGATGCCAAGATTGACAAAGAGATCAATTACCGATTAACAAAGGCATAAAGCACATTTGTAAGATTTTACAAAAGAGTCTGGAGTAACAAGCACCTGAGGCAAAGCACAAAAATCAGTGTGTATAGAGCCATTGTACTGTCTATTCTCCTTTATGGGTCTGAAACATGGGTCACCTATCACCAAAACTTTCAACTCCTTGAACGCTTTCATCAGCGCTGTATATGCACAATCCTAAATATACACTGGACTGACTATGTGACAAATGTTGCTGTCCTTGAGCAAGCAGGGATCACCAGCATTGAGGCCATGATATTGAGAACACAGCTGTGCTGGGCAGGACACATTTCTAGGATGGAGGATCATCGCCTCCCAAAAATAGTACTTTACAGTGAACTCACCATGGTTCAGTGTAAGGGGGGCACTCCAAAAAAGCGATACAAGGAATCCCTGAAACAACATCTCAGGCTCGGCCAAATTGATCACCAACAATGGTCCACCCTGTCCTCACATCAGGAGGCATAGAGACGCACTATCCACAATGCTGCAGCCTTATTTGAGAACTCACAGCGAAGAAGTCTTGAAGAGAAATGATAACGCAGAAAGAATCATAACCCGGAAACATCACCCAAGGAGATCTTCTGCTGTGCTTTCTGCAACCGGACTTGTTTATCTCAGATTGGCCATTTCAGTCATTAGCCCGCTTGCAGAAAGCCTGGGATGAGTCCTTCCTAAATCTTCATTTGTGAAGAAAAGCCAGAGAGAGAGGCCTAATATCAAGAAATAGCCATTGGGGGGGCACTAAAGTTGTCACCTAAGAGGAAAGGGGATGATAGCCATAAAAAGTTTGGGGACCACTGGCTTAGAGGCTGCTTTCCAAGTCTGTATACAGAAAAATACTAGGGATGTAAAGCCCACCCCTGCAGAGCATGAAGAGTACTCCTTGAAAGTGGGGGTCAATCTGGGAATTCTTTTCTAGATCAGATTTTAATCTGAACTGGAGAAGACACATCTCTCATCTGAGCAGCACCCAATGTTTGTTTCCAGGCCTGATTCTGGCAGACCTGGGAAGCACCTCTTGTTATCATCTCATGATGGGAAATGTCATTACATGGATTAGTCAGTTATTGGCCAGGGCACAGTCCTTCAGTTGCCGTTATAAGCAACTGACTCATAATTGATCTGGAAGTGTCCTATAACTCTATTATTGTAAAGAGAATAATGAATATGGCTTCCAGTCTGACTGGCGTGCTCTAAGACTTCCTTGACACACCTGCACAATAATTGCATCAAAATATGCAATACTACCACCAGCAGAAGAAATTATTTTCTCTTTTTTCTTTGATCCAGCTAGACTTCTGGGGGTGCATTACATCAGGGTTTGTTTGTTTGTTTTTATCCTTGTGCCAAACAAGAAAGCTAACAGTAAATATACACTCTGACACACAATAACATCCCAGATAGTCATTATAAAAAATGGTTGGCAGACATATTCATTATGCTGAACTCATTGCTTTTTTCCCCTTCAAATGTCTTTGCACTGTGACTAATAATGTGTGTGTGAAACTTCTTACAGCAAATTTCAATTGCCTGATACTGTATCTTCTGTTTAGACACACAACTTCTTGCCTTTTTTGTTGCTGTTAAAGTTAAAAACACTTTTATGTATATTGTTCTGCAGGTTTCCACATTCCCAAATCTGTCAACTGAAAGGTAACAAAATATTCCTAATAGGCATGTACCCATTCCACATGGGACAAAGTGATGAAATAATTATTTCTTAGGTATCAGGAAGGGCTTCTAAGTGGATTGGGCCCACCAAGAGATCCAGGTAATGTTTCCCACTTAGAATGCATTGTACATCTGAAATGCTTATTGGAAAGTTTGCAGAGTTCCTATGGCCACAAAACCCTGTAAACATATTTGCGCCTGTGCAGAGGTTCTGAATCAGGTTACTGTATATGTATGAACTCTGTTTTTAAGAATATGAAGTGTACAATTTTCATAGCCTTCATTTTATCCTAAAAAGTGGAGAGGGGTGCTTTGAGATTCCACCAACTCTACTCAGTACAATAGGCTACCACAAGACAGAATATGGAAAGACAGAATGGCTTCCAATTGGCAAGGGAGGCAGCCAAAAACTATCTGGGGGAAATTAGTAGCTCAAACAGTACGCCTGTGAGAGGAGGGTAACTGTGGGGATCTTTTCTTTCTTTCTTTCTAATTATTATTTTTATTGAATTATTCCTATATATTAAGAAACATAGGAGAAAGACAACAATATATATATAAAAATTTAACATATAACATCTACTTACACAATCACATACTTACTTTATCATGACATAAACAACCACTCTATATAACTACCCTACAAACACTACATACGCTACCATACATGCAACAAAACTAAAATGACTTCCAATCTCTATCTTTTTACCTATGTATGCCAGTACTAACTGCAGAGAACTTAAGGGTAAAGTGAGATAAATTGTTTTTATTGGAAATAACACAAACTGTGTGCACACACGCAACACATGTTCCTAAGAACCACACAAGGTTATCAAGGAGTAAGGCAGGAAGATCGGATAGAAGGAGAGATTCAGAAAAATAGGGGGATAGCTACCAGTCTTGAAGAGTGAAGTACTGAGACAGAAGCCTGAGGGTGACACTGGAAGTTCTGATCTGGAGGTACACCGAGAAAGAGAGTGCATGGGATCGTCCACAGTGACACACCTTTCTATTGTTGGGAGATTAATATTTATACCTTACTGGCTAGGACAAAGCCTGGATGGTTTTCCCACCAGGCAAACAAAGGAAACTGAAACTTACATGATTGTGTTAATGGCTGGGAGACTGGAATTGATCAGCTTATGATAACCTTGCAATGGTAGACAAGAGGGGGTTCTGAAGGGATATTTCCTTGGTATTGGGGTTGGAAAGGTCACTTGATTGTTTGGTTGGATGACTCATTGCTGAGGTACCCAAGAAGGAATTAGCACATACCCCCTTAATTGCCTTTGTTTACTAAGGGCCTTCTGCACAATCCTAGCTAGCTTGCTAAACTATTTCTAAGACATATTCCAGGTCCTTGTGACCTCCACCTGACCTCTTTTTGGATCACCCCAGTCAACTAGACTCTGAAAAGTGTCCAATATTTCCAATTTTGAGATATCATAGGAAGGGCATAGTAGGGCATGCTAACGGAATACTGAGCAGCACCCCAAATATTTTGTTTGCTTGCAACTCCAGTGATTCATCACTATTCTCTGTGCTGCCTGAAGAAGGTAGTAATTGAAGTCCAAAAATATCTTGAAAACCATCCTAATACAGTCGGCCCTCCATATCCACAGATTCTGTGTCCATGGATTCCACCACCTCTACTCAGTGCAATAGGCTACCATCAAGAAAATATATGGAGACACAGAATGGTTTCCAATTGGCAAGGGGGGCAGGCAAGGCTGCATTTTATCACCCTAACCACTTAACTTGTTTGCTGAACATATGCGTAACTTTAAAGCAGACAATGACATTTAAAATAGTTCAAGATTTTCCATACCTTGGCTCAGTCTTAATCAGAATGGAGACTGCAGTCATTGGAGCGTGTCCAGAGAAGGGTGACTAAAATGGTGAAAGGTCTGGAAACAATGCCTTATGAGCAGAGACTTAGGGAGCTGTTTAGCCTGGAAAAAAGACAGTTAAGAGGCGATATGATAGCCCTGTTTAAGTATTTGAAGGGGTGACACGTTGAGGATGGAGCAAGCTTGTTTTCTGCTGCTCCAGAGATTGGAACACGGAGCAATGGGTGCAAGCTCCAGGAACAGAGATTCCACCTCAACATTAGGAGGAACTTTTTGACACTAAGAGCTGTTCGGCAGTGGAACACACTCCCTCGGGGCATGGTAGGGTCTCCTTCCTTGGAGGTCTTTAAACAGGCTGGATGGCCATCTGTCAGGGATGCTTTGATCGTGATTTCCTGCATGGCAGGGGGTTGGACTGGATGGCCCTCGTGGTCTCTTCCAACTCTGCGATTCTATGATTCTATGATTCTATGAAATCAAAAGAAGACTAAGGGCTCATCTACACAGAAAAAGGAGGCTCTCTTCTTTAGAATGTAACTCTTCATGTGACCAATAGCACTGAAGGAGGGGGTGGGACTAGCTCCCTCTCTTCACATGTTTATTTAATATAGACATGGAGCACCTGAATTGGGCTACAGTAGCAAATGACTTCTTAAAATAAAGACTAGTCTAGTATTAAATATTAAACATGAGATATCTTCAGAAGATATTCTAACCAATGGACTGGTTCTTATATCAGCACATACTTCAAAGGGGGGTTGTAGGCCCTTTGAAATATGTGGTCATCTAGGAATCAGTCTATGTGTTAGAGTAGTTTCTGAAGGTATCTGTTTATGTGTACCTTCAAGTCACCTGTCTTAGAGTAGTTTCTGAAGGTATCTGTTTATGTGTACCTTCAAGTCACCTGTCAACTTAAGACAACCCCATGAATTTCATAGGTTTTTTTTAAAGGCAAATAATACTCAAAGGTGGTTTTGCCAGTTCCTTCCTCTGAAATATAGCCTAAAGTACCTGGTATTATTGGCCGTCTTCCTTCCAAGTTTTAAGCAGGGCTGACCCTGCTTAGTTTTCAAGAGCAGACAGGATTTAGTACCTTTTTCTCTATTTAATACTAGATTAGTCTTTATTTTAAGACCACAGATGATTTACATAACTTTAAAGTGGGTAGCAGAGATATTGAAATGGTTCGATATTTCCTATACCTTGGATTGATCAATAACAAAAACAGAGACTGTAGTCAAGGAATCAGAAAAAGACTAAGATTTGGAAAGGTGACCATGAAGTAACTAGATAAGGTCCTCAACTGTGAAGACATATAATTAAATATCAAAGTCAGAATCATCCATGCCATAGTATTTCTGATTTCTATGTAGGGTTGTGAAAGCTGGATAGTGAAGAAAGTGGACAGAAAGAAAATCAATTCATTTGAAATGTGGTGCTGGAGAAGAATTCTGTGGATACCATGGACTACTAAACAGACAAACAGACAAAATCAAGCCTGAACTCCCACTAGAAGTGAAGATGAATGAATTGAGGCTGTTGTACTTTGGACATATCATGAGATGGCATGACTCATTGAAAAGTACAATAATGCTAGGTAAAGTTGAAGGCAGTAGGAAAAGAGGAAGACTTTATTACAGGTGGATAGACACAAATTAAGGAAGCCATGGCCCTCAGTATCCTGAGGAGAAGAGTTGACTGGGAATCTTGGATATCTCTCATTCATACAGTTGACACAAGTCAAAGTCAACTGGAAGGTAAATAACAAGACTGTAGGTCAACCCTGGGCAACTGAACAATATTGTTCAATGACAACTCTGACTTTTTTAAACAAAACTATCCGATCACAATTTTATTTTATGGTGTTAAGTCTCTATCCACTAATGATGTGACTCATGCTGGCATACTTTTAAGTTCTTCCAGGCACTTTTATGACCAGATGATATAAAAGTAAACAAAATAATAAGGCAGACAATCTTAACATTCACACAATAGCAAGGCATACTGATCTTAATCTGCCTTATTGTCAAATAGGCACAGGGATATTTGGTTGAGAAGGAGCAAGTTACTGCTAAGTATTTTATCTCATTTTTTAAAGTAAATGTGCATGTCCCACTTATAACTAGTGGTGTCAGCAGCCAAGATGGTGGTGTCTGAAGCAAGTGATGACAGCAGTACTAAAGAGTGAAGAACCCGAGATACTGGCCATGATAGTGACAACAGGGTTGACCATGGCTGAGGCCACCATGGCTGATGAGGCCTGGCTAGTGCACCTGGCTCAGGAAGATGCCAAGGCCAGCCCAGGCATCAACCTCACAAGCCAAGATGCTGTTTTCATCTTAGCATGTGCCACAGAGCTGTTTGTGGAAACCATAGCCAGAGATGCCTTTGCCTTTGCAAGGGAAAAGGACTCACCATAGAAGTAACTTGGACAATGCCACTGAAGTGATATATGAGATTGTGTTTTTGGAAGGTATTCTGGACTGAGCACATGGAAGAAGAGATACCGGAAAGAAAGAGAAAGAAATAGGTGAGTGGACCATCTCAGGTGAGGCACACAGGATGAGAATCTTCCAAGGAGATAAAATCTCCACCTTCAAAATGGACCTAAAATGTGGGGTTCTGCTCCAGATTATTCTATATAAACAATAACCATAGTTGTTTGTCTAAGTCTGTATGTTGCTATTTCTTTACTCTCAATCTATCCTCCCCACCATATTGAAAATGGTATCTCAAAGTCAGGTAGAGTGGTCCACAACTCATTGTAGTCTTCTTATCTTAATTTTAGATTATTTTTCCATGTATCATGTGCATTTGAGCTCTTACCTTCTTTTACAATCTCTGGCACTCCTCTTGTGAACTGATTTGTATCAAAATAAATCTGTTGGGCCTTAAGGTGTAAAAAGACTCCCATTTTTGTTTTTGACTGTTATAGTACATGCATATATTATGAATTGTTTTTATTGTGATACTTCTATATCTTTATTCCTTTTTTCATAGAATCATAGAATCATATAGTTGGAAGAGACCACAAGGGCCATCCAGTCCAAACCCCTGCCATGCAGGAAAACACAATCAAATCATTCCCGACAGATGGCCATCCAGCCTCTGTTTAAAAACCTCCAAGGAAGGAGACTCCACCACAATACCAGGCAGTGTATTCCACTTCCAAACAGGTCTTACTGTCAGGAAGTTCCTTCTAATGTTTAGGTGGAATCTCTTTCCTGTAGTTTGAACTGTGTGTCCTAATCTCTGGAGCAGCAGAAAACAAGCTTGCTCCATCCTCAGTATGGCATCCCTTCAAATATTTAAACATGGCTATCATGTCACCTCTTAACCTTCTCTTCTCAAGACTAAACATGCCCAGCAACCTAAGCCACTCCTCATAGGGGATGGCTTCCAGACCTCCCACCATCCTGGTCAACCTCCTCTGGATACGTTCCAGCTTCTCAGTATGCTTCCCGAATTGTGGTGCCCAGAACTGGACACAGTATTCCAGGTGAGGTCGACCAAAGCAGAATACAGTGGCACTATTACTGCCCTTGATCTAGACACTATACTCCTATTAATGCAGCCTAGAATTGCATTGGCTTTTTTAGCTGCTGCATCACACTGCTGACTCACGTTCAGCTTGTGGTCCACTAAGACTCCTAGATTCTTTTCGCATGTACTGCCATCAAAGCAGGTATCACCCATCCTGTATCTGTGCCTTTGATTTTTAGTTCCCAAGTGTAGTATCCTATATTTCTTCCTGTTGAAATTCATTTGGTTAGTTTTGACCCAACTTTCTAATCTGTTAAGGTCATTTGGATTCTGATCCTATCCTCTGGGGTATTAGCTACCCCTCCTAATTTGGTGTCATTTGAAAACTTGATAAGCATACCTTCTATTGCCTCATCCAAGTCATTGATAAAGATGTTGAATAACACTGAGCCCAGGACAGAACCCTGTGGCACCCCAGTAGTCACTTCTTTCCAGGATGAAGAGGAGCTATAGGTGACTACCCTTTGGGTTTGGTCAGCCAACCAATTTCAAACCCACCTAACAGTTGCATTATCTAACCCACAGTTTACTAACTTTTTTGCAAGACTATCATGGGAAACCTTGTCAAAAGTCTTACGGAAATCAAGATACACTACATCCACAGCATTCCCTTAATCTATAAAGTTTGTAACTCTATCAGAAAAAAAGAGATTAGTCTGGCATGACTTGTTTTTGAGAAAAGACAAATCAAATACTCTCCATTCAGGCCCAGCATCTGTTGACAAATGTTGGTTCTTCTTACTTCTTCTAGAGACTTCACACAGCATTCATCTCTGAATCTGGATGCCTAGTTTTTTGCACCCACCAGGAGTGTATTAGCATAGTTAAGGCTAGTGAGCCAACTACTCCTACTCCTGGAGATGCTGGATATGACAACAGTGACATTTGCCTTAATTACATATTATCTGGACTACTGTAATGCATTCTGGAGAGGGGGAGACTTTCTTTGAAACGTTTGCAAAAAAGGTCAAAGTGCTTCACAGGGCTGGTTATAGGGAACACACAACTCCCTTGTTATGTCTTCACTGGCTACTGGTCTGTTTTCAGGAACAGGTCAAAGTCTGGTTATGACCTGTGAAGCCCCATATGGGACCAGGCTATCAGAAAGATTGTATCCTGCATCATGGGCCTGCTCAAATTTTAAAATCTTTAAAGGAGAATATTTTCTCAGACCTCTCATCTTCAGCAACACATTTGGTGGGAAAAGAAGAGAAGAAAGGCCCTTCTTGGTGGCTACTCCCAGATTTTAGAATCCTCTGCTAAGCATGGCTTGCTACAACCTTTCCTTAAACCATAAATTGAAATCATTACACCTAAATAAATACAGGTAAATGTAGATTAGCTGTAATTCTTTTATTTTCAGACTCTTCAAATTCTATTACTTATGATATTTTTAGCACCCAAAATGAAGGCACAGAAAGTTAAAGCACCTACGTGACATCTCATTTTCTGCTATGGGATGTTTGTAGAAGTCTTGTGTAAATCGATAACCCTATTAAGCATGTGCTTCAGTTTAAGGAATTGCCTTTATAGAATTAGGTCCTATTAGCTGAAAAATGGAAAGTAATCCAACTGTTTTGTAGAAATTACAAGGCATACATTAAGTATGCTGCATTTAATCATGCTTTCTTTATCACAAGCTAATATTTAAATAAAAACTGATGTCACGTCATCAATTTATTTAAATTTATTCAGTTCCTGTTGTAGCTCCAGGTGAGTTAAGATAATTAAATATACAAACTAACAAATGTACAACATGTTATGCAAACAGCCGTTTCAGATGCAAAGTTATAATTATCCAGTATAATAACCCCCTTACACACAATTGTGCATACCAAATTCAACCTCACATATTCTGAAGACAGCAAAGAGCCTGTTTTTGCAATTCATGTGCAAGGCAAACAAATCAAGTGCCAGACCAACCAACTGGAAAGTCTGCTAGTAGGAACTTCCATATGTTCCCATAAGAGGTGGTGGGTGATTTGAGAGCCACCCATGATATCAAACTCCAGAAAGGGGAATGACTAGTTCAAACAGTATGCCTGTGAAAGGAGGGTAACTATGGGGACCTTTTCACCTATGTACACTAGTACTAACTGCAGAGAACACCAGGTTAAAGTGAAATAAAATGTTTATATTGGAAAAAGCATAAAAAGCATGCACACACAGAACACACATTCACAAGAACCAAACAAGGCTACCAGAGAGTAAGACAGAAAGGTTGGATAGAGGGATAGATTTGGAAGATAGGGTGATAGTTACCAGACTTGATGAGCAGAAGTTCAAAGTAGTCAGAAGTCTGAGGGTTGCACTGGAAGTTCTGACCAGGGGGTGCACCGAGAGAGAGAGAGAGCGGCTGGTCTCATCCACAGTGGTACACTTTTATATTATTGGGGTGGTGGTGGTAATATTTCTACTCTCCTTTATGTCCTGAAGGGGGTACTTTGGCTAGGACAAAGCCTAGATGGGTTTCCCACCAGGTAAACAAAGTAAACAGAAATTTACATGATTGTTTTAATGCCGGAGAGATTGGAACTGATGGGTTTACAACAACTTTGCATTGCAGGATAGGAGGGGATTCCAAGGGCATATTTATTTGTTATTTGGGATTGGGGTTGGAAAGGTCACTTGATTGTTTTGGTTGGATGACTCATTGTTGAGGTGCCCAAGAAATTATTAGCACATAGCTCTTTAAAGGCTTCATTTATGGGGGGGGGGGTGTCTGCTCAATCCTAGTTTGGGCTTGCTTGCTAAAACAATTCTAAAGACACCTTCCTATGCCTTTGTGACCACCACCTGACCTCTCTTTTGGATCACCCCAGTCTACTTGACCGCTTCAAAGTGTCCAATATTTCCAATTATGAGATATTATAGGGAGGGGGTAGTAGGGCATGCTAACACATATTCTGGCCTTGTCCTCCAGTACTATAGAATATACAGGCTATGCAGTCAGAACATAAGAAGAGCCCTGATGGATCAGCCTATCTAGTTCTGTGCTCTGTTCCCACTGTGGCCAACCAGATGCCTATGGGAAGTACATAAACAGTTTGTTTCCAGGAACAGCTCAAAATGTTGGTTTTTCCCTTTTCTCTTATAAAGCCTATATAGCTTGGGCCCAGGTTATTCCCTTTTTGAGACCATTAGAGCTCTAAGATCACCTGCAGAAACACTTCTTTCTGTCCCGCCACTTTCTCAGAGTTCTTTGGTGGGAAGAAGAGAAAGGGCTTTCTCAGTGGCTGCTTCCAGGTCATATACATCTTTATTTTTATAAGATTTTGGGAACCCTGGTTGGCCAGGTTTTTCCATGGAAACCCTAAACACATGCTGTCAAGAGCAAGGACTTATGTGTAGTTTCCCTTTGTTTAAATCACTAAATTGCAGACAGCAGCTTCTCAGTGAAAAATGTTGTAGTCTGGCCCCATCCATCTTGACTGACGATTACTTTTCTGGGTAGGAAGGAGTATAAAGGACTTTCATGTACCACCTGAACTTTAACTATGCAATAAGGTTTGCCCACCACCACCACATTTTTCGTGTTCCTGTATTCTTTGGTTTTACCTTCTGGTTTGTCTTTAGGCCTCAACTTGCCCTTTGACCATGACTTTGGTCTTGTTCCTCAGTCCTCCCTTCTGATCTACCCTTCAATCATTTTTTATATATCATAAGTCTTGACTACTGGTCTGGCTCACAACTTCACCCCACTCAGCTGCTCATGACTCAGTTCTGCCACTTTGCTCAAGCCAGTAAATGATTCCTCAGTAGGAATAAAATAGCATGCCTTCCAACATTTCTCAGATGAAAACCAGGACACATATGGCCAAGAAACATTGGAGTGTGGTCAAGATGGCAAAAGTTATTAGTGAGGAAGAATGCACAAGCTAGGAGAGGCTGTAGCAGTTTGCTTTTGTCTAAGTCTACTAGGGTGGGGAAGATACTACCCATCCCATCCTCTCCTCAGATGAGTTAATTTGAGTGCAAACTACTTTACATTTTAAACTTATTTCACAGCAATCCAAGTAAGCTGATGACAAAGGCAGAATATGGCAGGAAGAAAGAGAAACTAGGACATTTTAAAAGCAGCTGAAAAGGTGAGATGGTAGAGGATTAATCAGGACTGAAAGGCATGAAATAGTTATGATATTAGATAACTTCACAGACCCGGCCTTTATGTCACCAGCATTAGAGACAGAGCATGGCCCTGCTTGCTTTTATAGTTTACACTTCAGAACCTATTTGTCATATACTGGCTTCTTCAGACTCAGTAACCAGCAGTTTCAGAGTTAAACAGAAAACATTATTGGTACTGTAATCCAAAGAGCTATCCCTACAATATTGTTGCTCAGAATGAAATTTATTTTCAAAGCATTGGGTTAAAAAGTGTTTACAATCTACAAAACCCAGCAGACTATACAGCCATTGGCTATCCAACATCCCTACTCCTCATTCCTGCAGAGAGTGGGATCATCCCATATTTCCCATGGCAAATGCCATGTGCAAACTTTAATCAAACAGTTAAAGACATAGGGGCCAGTTACACGGCAGAATAAAGAGTGCGAAATTCCAGATTGCCATTCTTTCGCACCAGCACTGCATAGTTCACATGATTTATTGCTAAGTTGGAAGATCCAGTGAGCTTTCTCCTTTATAGTTCACACAGACAAAGCTGGGGGGCATGGCCTCCAGATCACTGTCATTAAAGCCAGGCAGGAGGTGGGGAGGAAGTGAGGAGGGGGGCAGTGAGAGGGGGAAAGAGACCGTAGCTTCGTAGCAATCCCTGCCAGCTGAGCAGACTGCTTCTCTAACACACGGACACACAAACACACACAAACACAAAAGAACAATCGAGCCTGGAGGTGGGAAGCAGCCTAGATTCCCTTCACTCTGCAATCCCTGCCAGCTGAGCAGACTGCTTCTCTCTCTCTCTCTCTCTCTCCCTCCCCCTCTCTCTTACACGCATGCATGCACGCGCGCGCACACACACACACAAAAGAACGATTGAACGATCAGCCGGTGGAGCAGATCACTCTCTCTCTCACACACACACACACAGAGAGAGAGAGAGAGAATGAGAGAAAGAGAGAGAGGAACAGTAATTATGCTAGAAAGCAAGCTGGCTGGCTGGCTCTTTTCGAGCCTCATCTCTTCCAAGTCCACCCCCGCAGTCCAACCAATCAAGGCTCAGCTCTGCTCTGGCTGTTTCAGGAAGACTGCTGGTAGTTCCCACTGCTGTAAGTGAAATGGTACACATTTCGATAATGCGCTAACTTGCGCTACTTTTCAAAAACGTCAGGGAAAATAGCGAAAGCTGATACTGTGTGACTTATGGGTTTTTGTGCCCCCCTCCTTCTGAATATGGCGACTTTGATCCGAAAGATGTGGGAACTGTTAGGACTCTTTGCGAATCCTTAGAGGATTTATTTTGCCATGTAAACGGCCTCATAGAATATATCCTCCCTTCTTCCAGTTAGACTACAGGCTCATTTGCAAGTACAAAGGAATGCAAACACAGTGAGCCACAAAGCCATACAACAGAACTTAAGTTGGAAGGAGAAGGTCATGACTGGGACCAATATTGACATTATTACACTCTTACCATCTGATTTGCTTGAATTATAGTGGATGCACTTGATGCAACCACTGTTCCAGCTCCATGCTTGCAGCTATTCCTACATTTTTGTAACCTACAGAGGTGTGTGCCATCGTTGATTGACTAAGGAGGGCACAGGGAGTGTAAACTAGTGGGGAAAACATGGGGATGACCTATCCCCTTTTACCAGGCAGTTCCCCATGCTTATCACTAAGGGCAAGCAAAGATCTCCTGTGAGAACTTTCAGGAAAATTTCAAGGAAGATTCAGAGGTAAGAGGTGGTGGGTGGAGTAATCTCTTTTACTACCAGCATCTCTGCCCTGATTCTGACTTTTGCAAAGATGTTGTCAGCATTCTGCCCAGGAGCTGGGGCAAATTGTCTCCCAAACACACACAAAACTTCACACTTCTCCAATTTGCCATTTCCCACCGTTTCAGCCCAAGTGGCAACATGATCTCTCATTTCAGTTCAGCTGAACTTGTCACTCACATAAGCAGGAATAGGAAGAATCACAGGTCTTATTATTCATTTGTGGGAGAAAATGGATATCCTTAACTTTGTAAGAGGCCTTTATTTGAACATTCAGTCTGCAACTTAATCATTGAATATTCATATGCCTAACACACAAGTTGATCAATTATAATTGCTATATTCTACTTTTTCAGTAATGAAAAGACAAAAGAGGCCATTTACCAAGCACAACTGAATTGCCTATTATTCTACTAACTTCACTGAAATAAGCTTCAGCCAGATTAAAGTGGTTGTTATCCTACGTTTATCTTAACCAAAGCTTTAAAAAGTTACTTTTGGAGGCTGCAGTTCCCAGAATCTCCCAGGCCAGCATCTGGACAGTTCTGGAAGTTCTATTCGGGGAAAAAATAAAGCCTTTGCAAGCTATACTTTTAATACCTGTTCTCTACTCTAAAAATGGTCACAACTTCTTTAATTTTAGATCAAAATATGCCTCAGTAGCTGGTAGCAACTGAGACCACAATCACAAGAGAGGACAGCATAGAGAGATAATCACTACATTATTGACAGACAAACTAACTGTAGGGAGCTAGATCAGAGGCCCTGAGACTGAATTTCTGCTTTGAGTTTGGGGTGTCCTGAGGTAAAAGTTACCTGCTTTTACCCTCCAAAAACCTCATGCTCCTAATTGTAGACTAGAGCCTTCAGATAAACTGCCAGGTCTTCCCACAAAATCATGGGAACTGTAATTTAGTAAAGAGCTGAAGATTTTCAGTTAACAGTTGGTGGGCCCTAGAGCTACAATGCCAGGATTTCCAGCGAGAGACAATGGTGTTAGTGAAACCCTATATATGTTTACTCAGAAGTACATCCCTGAGTTTACTCCCAGATAAGTTAGGATTGCAGCCTATGTATAATGTGTGCCTAACAAAACTACATAAGCTCTAAATAGGCTGTTGTCTCATCATCATAATCATAATCATCATCCCATTTTTCATGATTTATAGTGAACCTTTATATTTTTGAAACAAGCACTCTTATACTTTTTGAAACAAGCACTGGCAATTTACAGGTAGTATAGCTGCATATTGCACATTTTAATGACAAGTTTCCAAAGTGTACATGCAAGTAAACATTGTGCCTCTTCTTGGAATTATGATGAGGGGCCTCTGAGAAAATGGCTTGGGGTCAGGGCCGAGTGGCTTGTTGTCAGTGTGGCACAGATGAATTGTGTAGCTGTTGCATCCATTATAATGGCACAGAATGCAGCAGTCTTCTTTTCCTGGATTCCTGAGTCTAGTTGCTCCAACAACAAGAGTCCACTTTAAGAACTTTGACATCAAGTTGCAAAGCAGAAGGAGCAAGAGAATTAAAACTAGGTTTGTTACCCTAAATGTTTGGGGTCTTAAGGACCCTCCAAATATCAATATTAATTTGGGGAATTAATTTACTTGACTTGGTGATACAAGAGGGGGCAACAGAGCAGGACCTTTTGACCTTATTACTATACCAGTAATAAGGAGGAGATGTTAAGCTAGATAGTACAATTATTAATTTTATCGAGAGAGCAATAATAGCAACATTCACACACACACACAGGCATTATGCAATCATGCAAGGCTACCAAATAAGGCAGGAAAGATGGCAATAGGAGAATAGAGTAAGAGAGTTGTGATCGGGTGATACTGTACTGATCTGAGGAGATGAGATCATGGAGGAAACCAGCAGAGTAGGGGTCCTGAAGCTGGAACAGAGGCACAGTCTGACATAGAGTCCAGAAGGAGGGAAACTGTGCACACTTGAGTAAGATTTGAAGGGGTTTTTATACCCAATAAATATCCTTCAGGGGATGAGATTTGGAGTGAAAGATAATGCTTCTTGGAGGTTCTCAAGTTAATACAATAGAAACTCCGGATATGCTAATGATCCTTACTGTCCTGATACTTTGTAATTGAATGGAGGAAGCAACCCTCTTTGTTTGGGGGAAGGTAGAGGTAAGATAGCTCTTTATAAACTTAAGTATCTCATTTTAGGCTGATGGGATTAGCCAGATGTTCAGGCAAGAAGTTGCCTTGCAGATTATCTTTCTTTGGAATTTGGGTTGACCCCTCCTTAGTGCATACCTGAGTCTCAGTGCTAGTCTTTTGGGATTCCTGGTTTTTGGGAGTCCTCAGTTTACTGGCCACACTTTGTCAAAGGCCACATTTGGCCAAATTATTAAGTATTGCCAATTATTACAGATATAGGGCATGGGGGATTAGGGTAGGTAACTGGTTGATGCTTCATGTGAGCATTATATCATGCAGGCATGAGAACTGTGTGCTCTATGGGTTGTGTTCAGCCCAGGAGCATGGGATTTTCTATTATCACCCCATTGCCACTTTTAAAATTAAAACTTGTGTTTCCAGAGGCCTCCAGGAGATGTGATTCTCCATTTAATCATTGTTGGGGAATGGATGCAAAAAGGCCTGAAACTATGTGACCCCAAAAAGTGGAACCTGGAAGCCACTGCAACATTATTTCTGGTTGGGGATGAATGGTGGGATATGGTTCACAGTGGTCCAAAGGGACCAAAATAGGGCAGAGGTAGTGCTTCACTCCATGACTTGCCTACCCTGCATGGATGTCTCAAGAAAACTTGCCAATCTCAACATGGAATGTCTGGTGATTCCTCCTGCAAGCATGGTGAAGCACTGTCCATTCCCACTGGTTTTTTCCTGCTTAGGAAGGGTTAGATGGTTCTGCTTGAAATTGCCCGATAAGCCTTCAGGAAGCAACACTCAACTGGGCATGATAACCACTTGCATAGAATTTTTCCTTGTTGTAAAAGACAAGGTAGTAGGGATGGTAAATCTTTGAATAGCCATCCTTCAATATTTCAGAGAAAGGAAATGGCAAACCACTTCTGAGTATTCCTTGCCTAAGAAAACCTTGTGAAATTCATGAAATCACCATGAATTAACAGGTAACCTGAACACACACACATCTACATTCTGGAATCATCTCCACAGAGGTGTTAACTGGCACCATTATCACTCTTTTAGATGCTTGGAAAATATACCCTTTTCTTATGAGGCTTTAATGGCATTTAAGAACACTACTGATTTTAGCTGCTCCTGTTAATACTACTATTTGTTTGTTGATTTATCTATTATAGTGTCCCATACAATGAGTCACCTTCAGGGCACCAAGTGAAAAGTAATAATCCTGCAAATCAAGGTCCTAATTCAGACTATTTCCCATTATCATTTTCAATAGCATTACTTGTTTGCATTTTTTCATCATATCCAGTTATTGTCAGATGTACTTCTGATGTAAAGGTAAATAGATGAAGTTTGGATGTAAAGTTAAGCTGCAACATGAAAAATGTAAGTGCAGCTGGATCCTATGGGACAACTAAGAAGAAATGAAGAGTGTAAGTCATTCCAGAGCCAACAGTGGGATTTCCAGACAATTTGATCAATCACAGATGTTCCTTCTCGGGGCTTAACTAGATAATACAGGGGACACACCAGTGCTGCCAACCCATGTCTCCCTCCATGTGACTCCCCAGTAATGTGTAGCAAAAGAATTAAAAGCACCCACCTTTAGGAGTTCCTCACCTCCTGTAAGCCACATTCAGTCAACAGGGGTAAGACAATGCCAAATCTCATGACATCTCAGCATGCATTGTTTTCAGCTAGGCATTACCAAAGAGCTGCACGAGGGATGAAAAAGATTTGTGACAATTCCATGTCCTATATAACAACTAGTTGGGCTCCAAAACTCTCCACTTTGTTTTCAACAAGCATCAAGACCTTATCATAACAATGTGTGTTTGAAACTCCTGATTTTGTTGGTTGAAGACTCAGAAACAAGAAGGAGATTAGGACATTGGAAGTAGGTCATACATAATTCTTATCCTTCCTTCTTAGCAATGATGGTCCTTTTTTCTTTCTTTTTGGCTAGCAAACAAACCTGCACTGTTCTTCCCTCTTTCTTTACTTCTTACAATCCCAATTCTATGCCTGAATTTCTTCATTTTGGATTCACAATACATTCTACACATTAATACTTATTCCATGTGCACACTTAGGTAAGGAATTCTGAGTCCTGAATCCTGATGTTGGTCTAGATCCAGTTGGGTGCACCTGCTGATGGAAACAGTTCAATCAGCAGAAGGGGAGTAATTTTCCTTCCCTATTACAGCCACCTGTCTGCCCCAAACATCTGCTCTGGAGAGCTGGGACTCCCTCTTTCTGAGCTAGAAGTGCAGAGGGATGGAGGGATACAGTGAAGGAAAGAAAAATATTTTGCATCAGTGGACAAAGACTATCATAATATTGGGTTTAGGCTATATTTTTTTTTACCACAGTATAAATAACTCTACCTTTACTAATGCTTAAATTAAAATGAATCCCTCTTGGTTAAAACATTCTCATTGTAAGTATACTGGTAATGATCGCCTGTCCCAAATCTTTATTTTATCTGATACTGAAGACCATTTCCTGATGGTGATTCCTTTCGATGGAAAACATGTTGATGGATGTCATACACTCTGGCTGCGGTAGGCAAAATTTGTATTTCAGCTAGAAGACAAGCAACCCAAGATGATAGCATGAAAGATTGTTCTGTGATCATGGACAACATCTTGTGACAACATCAGCTATCACAAACTTGCTATATTTCATGCAATCATTCTGCTGGCCCAGTGCATCAAGCCTTTTTTCTCCCTTTGTCAGCCAGACATTATCTTCCAAAAACAAAGCATAAAACAACAAGAGGGATCGTAGTATTTTGTGGCACACATATCTAAAGGAAAAAAGGCATGTCACCTGCCTGCAGTTCAGCGGCGGGAGGCCACCAAGCTGTGCCACATCAATGCTAGCTTGCAATATCTCACTGTTCAAAGCGGGCTTATGACACACCTGCCTTTCACTTCAAAGAAACCCATGTCACTTGGCAATAAAATAAAAAAAAATAATAAAAATGCTGGCACACTCTGGATCAGATATTCAGATGTAGGAGTTCTACTCATGCTCATACAGAGAGTTAATAAACTGATGAAAGTTATTTCAATTCCAGTCAGCCACCTAAACAACTTAATTTCCAGAGATGATGAGCATTGCATTGTCTATTAAAATTGCCTATCTTTAAACTGGGTATGTAATGTTATATATAATGCATCTGGGTAATCTCTGTTTCCTTCTCTTACTTTCCCTTCCATACACACTTGCCTTATATTTCAATCTATACAGTATATACACCCATACCCACCTGCTCACAACATGAGCCAGTGTGGCTAGAGTAAGCAGGGAGACTCAGGTTCAAATTCGAGATGTTTAAAACCCTTCCAGTTGTACAGTTGTACAGCCTGCAGCCTGCAAACCAAGCTGCTTCAAAGCCTAGTTGGTGGGAAATTGTGAGAGACTAACCAGAAAAAGCAGTCTCCCCCCACCCCCATTCTTCTTCTTTGAAGCTAGTCGCATTATGAACTCAACAAGTTTGACTATGTGGCCACTTCCTTCCCTTCCTCTCTTTCCCCTCTCCCTCTCTGCCTCCTACCCTGAGCCAGACCCGGACACTAATCTAGCTGATCATGTGACTGATGCTAGAGGAACCCACCAGAGACCATTGTTGCTGTTGCTACTGCTGTCTCCTTTTTGTCACTGTGCCACCATCACTGGAGCTTCATCCACTACCTGGAGCTTGTATAACTTGCTTAGAGAACCAGGGTAGGGCTCCAAAACTGGAGACTTCAGGCAGGGCCGGGAGGTCTGGGAACTCTAATCTGTGTGCATCAGTGAAGCTTTCTGTAGACCCTAGGCAGCACTGGCAATGTGACAGTTCTGTCTACACACATTGGCATAGCTTATTCCAAAAACTGACTAAAATAAAATGTTATTATAAATCACCTCATAGATAAAGCATTTAATATGTCTAGAGTACTGAGCTTTGTAATTTCCTCTAAAGTTATGAATTTAACTACTTGCGCTGAGGCCAGCCCTACCAGTCCAGGCACAGCAGTATGGGGCTTATCTACACTTGGGTTAAAAATCTGGATGAAATTTGGAATACATTGGCCTGGAGCTGCAGCGCATAAAATTCAGACTACCCTGCCCTTGATTAAATGACACAACTTACCTGGCCAAAGTCCAAATTTGCATCACTCATCAGTGGGCTTGTGTACACAATAATGAAGCTGTGGGTCCACCACTACTGCCTAACCAGGTACCTCCATGGCACCACTGCTGCTGGCATAGGCTGGAAGAGTGACAGTGCCTTCTTCACCCAATCTGGCTATTGGCTCTTAAGGTTGGCTGGTGTGGCATTTATTTAGTTAGTTTTACAGCAAGAGGGTGTCACCTTACTGAATACAGAGCAATTATGGATCAATTACAAATGTAACTGCAATACTGAATGCTTCTTTCTTCTTCCTCTTCTCATTATTATTATTATTATTATTATTATTAATTTTATTATTGCGTGGGCATTGGCCTATTACTCTGTAGACCAGGGTTCAGATACCCACTCAGCCATGGGAACCCACTGGGTAATCTTGAGCAAGTCACACTTTCTCAGCCTCAGAGGAAGGCAAAGGCAAACCTCCTCTGAACAAATCTTGCCAATAAAACCCTGTAATAGCTTCACCTAAGGATCGTTTAAGTCAGAAATGACTTGAAGGCACACAACAGGAACAACTTTTTCCTAATATTGGGACTCAAGCCAACTTAAAATTTAAAGCAAATACAATATGGCTAAACATACAAAGATCAACATTAAAATAAAATTCAAATTAAATTGCTCATAATATTAAAACAATTTAAAACATTCACTTAACAATAAAAAAAACACTTGAAAAATGCTTCAAGAAAAACAAGAAAACATCCTCTTAAAAATATTTTCTTTATAAACCTCAGTTTCTAAAAGCCTGTCAGAATACAGAAGTCTTTGCCTGCAAGAGGACAGCAAGGAAAGGTGCCATTCTGGCTTCCCTGGCCAAGGACTTCCAGAGCTTGGGGGCAGCTACTGAGAAGGCGTCATTTCACATCCCCACCAACACTACCTGTGAAGGTGGTGGGACTGAGGGAAGGGTCTCTCCTGAGGAACTCGGTGCCTGAGCAGGTTCATACAGGGAGACATGTTCTGTCAGATATCCTGGGCCTAAGTGATATAAGGGCATCATAGGTCGAAACCAGAGAAGGGGATCATGCCTACTATCCTTTCCATGACTTTGATATGCTGATTGTGTTTCTTTGCACAGAAACTATGCTCATGACAACTTTGCATTGTAGGTCTTTCCCCTACCTTCTTTTTTTTTCAGTTTCTGAAGAATAGAGATCATACATATGTATGTGCATCTGTGCACGCATATGTGCACTTGGGAAATTATCAGATGTGTTAAATATGGTGTTACAGGAACACCAGTTGATGGCTAAAGGGCTTCCCTTTCACATGATGTCGTTCCCATGTTGTCATGCACCTGTTCTGCTTCTGTTCCACTGGTGCTGCTTTTTATCCATGAGCTAAGCCATGAATAGATCCCCTGTTCCGTTTCTGTAATGGAATGACATGCTTCTTATGTTGGCACAATGTCAGCATCAGTGGGAGGTCCGTGCCATAACACTTCCGGATGAGATCAGGACATCCAGGTAAGTGACTTACTTTTTTGTACCGTCCCTGGGTTACTTGTGATGTTTTAAGTGTGTTTTTGTGCTTGCCTGTCACTTTTGGATGTATATTTTGCTTTAACTTTTTGAATTGCCTGCACGCTCATCCTTTCGCAAGAAAAGCCAGGATTTCACATCAGGAAGTGAATGGAGCTCCATTCAGGCTCCATTCACTCCAGGGCTGCAACAAAGGTAGGTTTGAGACTTTTGGTTACCATACCGGGACAGGAGCAGGAGGGGGCAGGAGAGGAGATTGCAGGACAGGAATGCTTTTTTTGTTCCCTTCTGAAGATCTCCTTGTTCTATACACACAGATTCTGATGAACACAAAAATCTTGGAAAAGGTCAGTAGTCTATATTTATGCTTACTGCATTCAGCCTCAAAGACTAGAAGACAACAGCCCAATTCGGGCATTCTGAAGCCTGAATGAGGTAACTACAAGGAGTGAAGAGAATGCTAGCTTTGGCCTTCCTCAGTCCTCATTTCCATCACCCTCCACACATAGAGGGCAGGTTCTTGAAGAAATTTATGTGCATGGAGGCATGCCACACAATTGGGAACACTGATTTTCCAGTGTTCTAAATCATAGAGAGCTTCCATGCATACAAGAGGCCCTTTTCAAGCTGTCACCTTCCATATATGATGTGCCATGGGAACAAAGGAGTGGGTAGTCACGGCTCTGGTCCTTTTCCATCCAATGTTTTCCATTCTAATTTTGAAGGGAACATGTGCTGATTGGAAATCCATCCATACCAACATCTGTATAGTTTTCTTGTTCATACAACTTAAGAGGCAAAACCAAAGCCATGCATACAGATCAAAACCAGCACTTATTCAATGACACACTTTTAAGTTGAATTGTTAACAGGAATGTAAATTGTTCAGCGCATTATGAGAATATTATTTTCCAGAGATTCTAGCCTGTGCATTTTGCCTTAATCAATTCTTAAGCAGTTTATGACTGAAAACGATTAGGCACTGCAGTTAATTAGTCTAACTTTTTCTTCAAGGCATAGTTTTATGGATCCAGATGAAACAAATAGATTCACCAAGAGAAATGGGCAATGTCTTCTCATTCCGTATTTCCCAAAACACTTAGTTTCCTGCTGCAAATCATTAAACTGGCAACAGATGCATTTTGTTTTCTGCTTACACACACGTGCAGGCAATTTTTCTTGAAGGGCAAAAATAACATTAATTTTTGATCCAATAAGAATTTATCAAAAGCCCGTCATTGCATACATCTCTACGTCACACTTTAACGGATGCTGAGCATCTGTCATGTCATTTGCAACAACTCTCACACAATAATGAGCACAACATTTTGGATGGGAAAGAAGGTTTAAAGTTCACACTGTGAACAAGGCAGTGATGGATTATTAATTGAAGGCAACCAAGTATGCCCTGCAGATGACAAGGTGAGCACCTTGTAATTATTAAATTTAGGAAAGAGCAGATGCAAAGTCTTCTACTGGCTTTAAGACAAAGTTGAAGACAAAGTGATTTTTAAATTTTTAAAAAATGGTTCCTGATCAAAATATAAAACAAACGTACTTCAGAATGCTTTTTGTTGTTGCTGTTTCTGGCAACTCTCCATAGCCAATTCCATTCATGCAGAAAAGGGATGAAATTCCATCATTCGAGCATGACATCTCAAAATTCAAACTTAATGAGAGCTTTGGCAGCTTCTGTCGAAGGCAGACAGTGATTAACAAAACACTTCAGAGTACAAGGCACAGCAGTGCTCAAAGAAAACAGTGATGATCTCCACTTAATTGTAGAAAAGCCCAAAGCATCTGCCAGCAGAGGAGAGCTGGAACCATAAGGAGCTATTGCTCAGATAGACTGTCATCTCCAGAGATCAACAACCATATGCTCAGCTCAAGCGCAAACTCCAAAGAAGTTAATTTTCTGACAAAATACAGGGATAAATATGACATTCAAACAAGTGTGCTCACTCATCCTGAACACACGTTCATCTGCACGGATCAGATTTATGCATCGTTTAAGCACAAGCAAATATAATTTGTTTTGAACACAAACATTGCTGTATGAGCACAGGTATAATTAATCTTTGTCCGCTCCTTGCGGTCTTCTGTTCTCCTGGCTAACCATGCTTACAGTAAACTTTTGATGAATGGAATTGTTCACTTGTTGCATTACACATAAAACAACTGAAATAATATGCAGAATGTCTTTCTGTTTAGATTCCTGTTACCTTTTCTGCCTAAGCCAAATAACAGAAATCTATTTGGTTGCCACGGGTCAGCGTGGGAGGGGCGCTCCAAAAAAGCGATACAAGGACTCCCTGAAACAACATCTCAGGCTTGGCCAGATTGATCACCAACGGTGGTCCGCCCTGGCGTCACATCGGGAGGCATGGAGACGCACTATCCACAATGCTGCAGCCTTATTTGAGAACTCACGACGAACAAGTCTTGAAGAGAAACGACAACGCAGAAAGAATCACAACCCAAAAACATCACCCAAGGAGACCTTCTGCTGCACTTTTTGCAACCGGACTTGTTTATCTCGGATTGGCCTTTTTAGTCATCAGCGCGCTTGCAGAAGGCGCGGGATGAGTCCTTCCTGAATCTTCGTTTGCGAAGAAAAGCCAGAGAGAGAGAGAGAGATTTGGTTGGAAAACTGGTTAAGAAGAAACTGTCAATCTACTATACCATTTAACTGTATTGCAATTGATTAATCACATAGGAAAGCAATGAAAATAAATATTGCAACATCTCATACAAATGTTACTTGTAGGATTTTTGGTTAAGAATATGGTTTCTCTGAAGTAACAAAGATAAATAATTCACTGCTTGGAAAGGCAACTTAAAAGACATTGCTAAAATCAAGAGATACACATAGACTATTTAGCACAATATTATCAGGAATCCATTTTCATTCACAGAGGACAGCTTCAAATAGAACTATAGTTTAAATGTGGAATGTGTAAATTAATTAATCATACAGATGGGGATTTCATCCAACTGAACATCTGCATTGGCAACACGCATTGAAAGCTTCTTATACTTCTATCTCTTGCTGGGTTGTGGTGTATTTTGAGATTGGGCCAGTACCATCTCTGATTAGCTCTAACTTGTTCTCTATCCATATTTAAAACCAATTCCAATAAGGTCTGTGCTCGTTCAGTCTCCCATTGAGTTCCATAATATTTATCACATATTTCAGATTGGAACACTGCTCTATCACATGTCCAAATACCTAGTGACGTGGGTGCCTGGGATTGAATGACAAACAACCTTAACATATTCCCATTCAAATGAAATATAAAGCCACCTTGAAAATAAATAACATTAGCACACTAGCTATACATGCCTACTGAGATGTAGGCTTCAATATGTTTAATGAGGCTTATTCCCTAGCCCAGTGCTTCTTAACCTATGGTCTGGGGACCCCCAGGGGGCTGCAATGTCCTCACAGGGGGTCTGCAAAGGCTTGAAGGCTGCCTGACCCACCTCCTGCCTGCAGTAGAGTGGCCACATGAGAGGAGCCAAGGCAAAGGCTGGCTGGCTGGCTTGGCCTGCACATTGCCATTCAATCTGCTCTAGCCACAAATTTACAGGAAGAAGCAGGAGAAAAGTCTTCCCTCCCCCTCCAGTGCCTCTGAGGCAATGCTTAATATATGGTGTAATTATATTGTTATTATTATCAGATATATTATTGTTATTATTAGGGTTTTAAATCTTGAGTTAAGTCTTGAGGGTCCACAGCAACAAAAGATATTTAAAGTGGGTCCTGGTAAAGAAAAGGTTAAGAACCACTGCCCTAGTCCAAAATACCACCTATAAATGGACAAAGGAACTGAACTGTGCATGATTGCCCCACATCTTTCATCCCTGCATGCACTACAGTCAGCCCTCTATGTTCATGGGGGTTGGGGCACAGGACCCTGCAGAAGTGGAAAAAATGCAAATATTTCTAGGTCCCCTAAAACATGCATGCTACAGATGATATTTCCCAGCTGCTGCTGCAAAAATCTCCTTCAGCATTGTTGTCTTTCTTGAGAAGAAGGAAGAGAAGGACGATGACACTGAAGGATATTTTTGCAGCAGCCATGGCACCCACCATCTGGGTGGCAGGGAGGAGGTAGGGGAGGAAGGTTTGGAGATCAGTGGAGGCGATGGAGGTCTGGCAGAAGTGGCATTGGAGTGAGGAGGAGACATAGTGGTGCCAAATTGGCAAAGCGAATAATGGGTCAGGGCTGTTGGTGGGAAAGGGGATGGAGAGGAGGAAGCAGCCCAGGCCTGCAAGGTCTCCCAGATCTAGGGCCAGATCTAGCTCCAGCAGCAGTAGTTCCTCCTCATTTTCATCCTGAATATGGGCTGAACCTGGGCCACCCCAACCATCTTCACCCATCTTCTGCACAGCCTTGGAGGTCTTGGCCGAAGAGAGTCCCATAAAGCAAGTGGGGGAACAGCTGCAGCAGAAGGAAGGGGAGCAGGAGGGAGGAAGTCATAGGCAGCAGCCCCTGGGAGCAGCTTCCATTGCCACTCCCCATCATTAGTATCACCACCACCACCACCATTACCATCACCACCAGTACCTCCCGGGTTGCAGGAAATGGGAGAACAAGGCTGTCATAAGCTGGCCCTTATCTTCAGCAGGAAGGGAAGGCCTCCAGCTTATTTGTGCAACCTGAAAAACACACTTGCAAGTGTTTTCTAGTCTATAAATCCTTCTATAAGGGCGGCCACCACCACTCACTGACTTTACCCCCCCCTTTCCACATCTAGGCAGTGAGAACTAGGCTGGGTTAAAGAAACAATAATAACCCTTTTCTCTAATCTAGAGAAGGTTTTGATAGCTGACCAGAAGCAGGCAATTCGGGGCAGGTTAGAAAACAACAGAAAGCTTTATTCAATTCCAGGAGTCTATGTTACTTGGGAAAGCAAAACATTCCCAGGTTCAGCTTAAGGCTTATACAGTTATACATTCATTCAGAGCACTTAACAAAATAAATCATAATCTACCACAAACTAACTAAACATTTCCCTAACCTACTACATGCAAAGGTAACTTACAGTCTCTGTGATGGAATTCAGATTCTTTTTGGATCCTTTTAGGCCTTTGGGCAAGATTGGCTGCCCCCCAATCTTTTGTTATCACAGTTTGGTATCTTTTTGATTACTCCATGGCTTTGTTCCATTCTGTCATTTCTCTGCTATGTCCTCAGCCATGAGGCCCCTAGGCCATGTGCTTCAGCCCACAAACAAAGGAAAAATCAGAACTTTTAATGTCTTTTGTGGTGATATCTGATTGGCTCTGCCTTTTCCCAGTCAGAGTGACTATCTGAATCAAGTGATGTGACATCATGTTTATTCAATAAGGTTCTCCCACCCCCTTCCCATTTCCAATTAGGAGTGGAAGTTTCCACTGTTGTAAAGTGTAGGTTGTTGCGATGAACTCCCATGATGGGCAGGGCAGACCATCATAACAAAGGCCAGCACGTATGGCATGAACTACCTGCTATGGAAGGGGCAGAGCTATGTGCAATGCAACTGCTGCTTAAACTCATTAAGCAGCATCTATATTGCTTGTTAAGCAGCAGCTACAAACTAACAAACAATCTGTGGAAGTTAAACCTGTGAAAGTCAAGGGCCAACTGTAGTTCCCCCACCTTATCAGTTCCACTGCTTGCTATGTTGAACAGTGACATCAGAAGGGACACTCTGTTCACATTCATTTGAATCTAAAAGGAATGCTCTCTGTGACTGGGAACATCATAGAGTTGTTAATAGCCCCATGGGCCATTGACTCCAACCACCTGCTCAATGAAGGATCTCCAGGTAAAGTGTGGATTGGGGGTAGCTGTCCAGATTTTTTTTTTTTGAAGATGTCCATAGAAGGAGACCTCACCACCTCTCTAGGCAATTGGTTCCATTGCTAAACTTCTCTTACTGTCAAGAAGTTCCTTCTAATGTCCAATCAAAATCTATCCTCCTGTAACTTCCAGCCATTAGACCTGGTCCTACCCTCTGGGGCAGTAGCGAAAAGGCCTGCCCTCTCCTCTCTGTGACAGCTGTTGAGGTATTTAAAGAGTTCAGTCATGTCACCCCTCAGTCTTCTCTTCACCAAGCTGAACAGATGGGGCCTGACCAGTGCAGAATATAATGGGACTATTACTTCCCTTGATTTGGAAACTATGCCTTCTTTGCTGCAGCATCACATTATGTCCAATTTATTATCAGCAATAATCCAGAGGTACATCTGAGGGTGTTCCCATCTATTCCACATTGAATCAGTTTGCTAATCAAAATATTATTGAAGACTTTATCAAATGGTTTGCTAAAATCCAGATAAATGACATCCATAGCACTCCCACCATCTACTAAATTACTGACTTGATTGAAAAAAATATGTAAGATTAATTTGGCAGGATTTGTTTGTGGCAAACCATGCTGGCTCCATCTGATCAGTGCATTGCCATCACAATACTTTCAGATATACTCCTGTATCATTTGTTTTAATATTTTCCCCTGGTATTAAGATAAGACTGACTGGTGTGTAGTTTCCTACTTCTTATTATTTTGCCTTTTTTTGAAACGTGGGACAATTTTTGCCCTTCTCCAGTCCTTTGACACCGCACCTGTTCTCCAAGATTTCTAAAAAATGATGGCAAGTGGTTCAGAGAATACACCAGCACATTCCTTCAGTATTTTTAGATGCAGTTTCTCTGGCCTTGCAGATTTGAACTCATTTAGGTTAGTTAGGTGATTCCTGATTCATGCCCTATCAATCTTGATTTGTGATCCAGATCCCTTGCCAAGATCTCTGTTGCTTCATGGAAGAACACAGATCTCTTTTATTGGAGGGGGGACCTAAAGGAAAATAGGTATTGACTAGTTCTGCAACGATGACATGAAGCATGCAAGCAAATTCAACCAGACCTTGCCTTTAGACCTTGCCACTTAACATAGCAATGTCAGGGCTCAGAAGTGTGAGCAGTGAGTACAACTCCATCCTGTACCCACTTATAGATTACTTGCATGCAGGGTGTGGAAAAAACTAGAAAAGCTTATCTTTATTTTTAAAAAAAATATTTTTTTTAAATACACTAAGAATTACAAGGATTAAGAAAAAGAAAAAAGATATAAAGCTAAACTACAATAAAATACAAATTAAAATGTGAAGATCAAAGATGAAAAAGAATAGAATAGAATAGGGGAAAAAAGAAGATGACTTCTTATCTTCCTTTCAGCAGTTATATATGCATATAATTACTCATACCTCTTTCTCTGAAATTACAACATATTCCCTACTTTCAATTGCCTATTCTTTCTAATTGTCAAACCCAAAAGTTACCAAATTGTTTATTTTATTTTTGCAAAAAGTCTATAAGGGGTTTCCAGTCTTTGAGAAATGTCACTAATAACCTGTCTCTAATTGAATTGAACAATTTGTCCATTTCTGCTAAATCTGTCAGTTTCAACAATCATTCCATCGAGGGTAGTGTTGAATTCTTCCATCTTTGCACACACAACAATCTTGCTGCTGTGGTCATATACTGGAGAAATCTTCCATGACTCTTTTCCAGCTGTACAGCCATCAATCCCAAAAGAAAAAGTTCCAGTTTTAATTGAATATTAATTTTTAAAATCCTCTGCTTCAATGTGTGTATTTGAATCCAAAGAGCTACAGTTAAGTGTGTATAGCATGTAGCTAAGATACTAAACACTGGAGCACTAGGTATGCTTTCATTCTTTTCCATAGGTGTAGCAAAGATGGAGTAAGATGAAAGCTTGCTAAAGTTACTTTTTAAACTAAAACCTCCAGAGTGGGATGATTTGGAAGTTATATTTCAAAGAAGGAATTTTTTCCCTATTCTCTGATTGATACAAATCTCAAGGAAGGGAATCTGAAAGTTACAGTGTCACATACAAATAAGAACTTCTGTTGTATCAGACAATAAGATAATTTGACTTTCACAGAGGTCTCTGTCTACGTGAGGCTGTGGAAACTCTTGTGACTGTTTGACCATGTCCACGAGTAGAACTGGACACACCAAAAATGACACTTATTTCCTAATAACAAATGACCTGACTGAATAAGTTTACATCTGAGAAGTAAATTGGAAATGTAGGACAGATGTCAAGAACTGAGCATACTTAGTAACAAAACAGTTGCTATTCTACCTAACAAGTAAAATTTTCATCAAATGGGATAACTGCATACAGGAGATGGGTTTTAAAAGCACAAACAGAAAGTTTTTTTTTTTCTTTCATGTATTGCATGTAGAACTTCCCAAATGTACTCTTCAGAAATTCTTGGTAGGCTTGGAAAAGACCTGTGAGATGTCCTGGAGAACTGCAGCTAATCAATGTGTACACAATATCAGGAAAGATCGACCAGTGATCTGACTCAGCACAAGCCAGGTTCATGTTTACATACAAGTCATAATGTCATTAAAAAAAAAAAAACCCTGGAAAAATAAACTGCAGAAACAGACCAAAACATTGCAAAAACCTAGGAGAGTCCCTTTGGTTGCACTCACATTTTCGTGACCCAAAGCTGCTAGCTAGGTGTTTCTTCACTGATGTCCATGATCAATCTTAACTAATTGGTTTAAAAAGCAAGGAGATTTCTGGGAATAGAACAAACTTGGACACTCACTAGTTTAAAGTTAATTTTATGAACCCTGTCCTTATTTGGGATGCTTGAAGTATCCCATCTTTGTAAATTGCAGTCTTTACCATCCTGATCTGTACCTCTTGGATTGGAAATTTCTTATCCACCAACTTCTGACAATGTTCTCAGCTCAAAAACTGTATCACCATCCTTAAAAAAAGAAAAAAGAAAATGTGAATTTTGAGAGGAAAATATGTTTACAGAAAGTACAATTTGAGAGAAAATATGTTCAAAAGACATATTTTTAAACACATTTGTAAGCAATTACTATGTAGACTTCTTAAAAATCACAGATTAATATGAATGGATTTAAGAATGACCAATGTGAAGCTGACAATAACCTGAAACAGCTGATTTCTCTTTCTCTATCCCTGGTCAACATTATAGATATGCAAGAGCTAACATTTCAGCTTAATTTACTTTTAGTTTTGACCTTACTTTTAGTTGTTTAGTGTTACTTTTCAATGTTGTTTTCCATTGTCCTCTGTGGGAATAACTACACAACTTTGCAAGTTTTTATCTTAACCAATACTGAACTGAAATGGCCTCCTCTGTTCTGCCACACTATTATGGGCACTGAAATGAAAAGGAGTTGTTTTGACGATTTTCTGAGAAGGGGAGGGGGGAGAATATGAATCCAGCTGTCTGCCCTCTACCATTTCCAGCCATAACCTTCAAGTGGAATCCTTCCCAGATCTGGGATACAAAGGAGATTATCAGACAGGAACAAAAAAAGTATCCCTGTCCCACAATCTCCACGCCCGCCCCTGTTCAGTCCCTGTCATGCCACAGTCACCCTCCCCTCCACACTTACCTCGTCTCCCATTGTTCTGGCAGCCTGGGAGTGAATGGAGCTCTAATGGAGCTCCCTTCACTTCCTGGGTTGAAATCCCGTGGATTCTCGCAAGAAGATGCGAGTGTCACAGCAAGTGCAAAAACACACTTTAAAAGGTAGAAGTAATCCAGGGAGGATCATAAAAGTGTGCCACTTACCTGGATGTCCCGATCTCACCCGGATGTGTTCTGGCAGGGACTGCCTATTGATGCTGGGATCTCACCAGCATAATGGGGCACCTTGTTGCACACAGGAACATCCGTGACAGGAATGGAACGGGGATCTATTGATGGCTTCTCCCATCAATAAAAAGCAGTGCTGGTAAAATGGCAGCAGAACGGGTGCATAACAAGTCGGGAACAATGTCGTCTGAAAAGGGAGCCCTTTTGTGATCTTCTGGCGTTCCTGTAACACCACTTTTAATACGCCTGATAATATCCAAAGACACTGCCTCCTTCAGGCAGGTAGCATCAGCATGAGGTCACAATAACTAGTTTCTTATCCAATTAAGCAGCAGCAGGAGGGAGTAGACACAATTATCTATAATACAGAGGCAGGCAGGAGCAGACAGACAGAGTTTCACTCTCTCTTATCGAGGTGAGCAGCAGTAGCAAGCATGAGCACAATGCCTACCAATGTTCATGTAGCAGACAGTAAGAAGAAAAGAGGTGGAGAAACTATAGGTGAATGGCATGCAAGCACCTCTGTTGTTACAAGGCTTCTGTTACGGGAATATTCAGTATGTTCTGTCACTGCAAGAGGTAAAACTAATGGGAGTGGGGACAGGAATACAGACAGCACCCCAGAGATAACAGAAAAATAACCTCTGGAATCTGCCAGAGAAGAGAACAGCCTGATAGGCAGGCTGGCAGACATAGGAATCACCAGTGTCAACATGAAACCCACTCAGAGTGGACCTTCAGATTTCAGTATGTAGCTCATGGAGGGCAGATTGGGAGACAGTAAGCAACTAGCAACACATAGTTGAAGAGGGGAGGGCAGAAGCAACTATTGGATGACTCCTTGATCTAGCAGGCTGCCTAATACCTTTCAAGGTTTCATAACTCAGAATTCTGAAGAGGGAGGGAATTAACCTCAGAACCAAATCTGAATGATGCACAAGCTCTGCACAAGAGAGCTTGTTTTGCCAGCAGTTCTCCAGCCTGAGGAAGTTAGGTTGCCTTATTCATACTCTTAGGACTCCAGCTCAGGAACCCCCAGTAGAATCATAGTCTACCCTGCATAGCTGGACCCACTGCTGTAGAAGTAGTCTTGGCTCATTTAAAAGAAAAAAGTTCTTACACTTGAGGGTAGAGCTAGCCATCCAATGGAGCTGTTCTTGTTTCTTTCTTTCTTTTAAAGTCACTTTTAAAAATTGATTTGTTATATGGCTCTTTCAAAAGATCCCCCCCCACCAGATGTTGCATTACTCCTAGCATGTTACATTACCAGTAAAAAAAAAAAAATCCACTCAGCTACCTGTAAATAGCTTAAAATACCCTTTAGAGTTACTAAAAAGTTAGTCCAGAGTAACTAATGCAAAATATAGTAATTTAATGTTAGTTCTTGTGTTAGCTGTAAGTAAATATACTGGAGTAATCCAGATCTAAAAGGCACGCTCATCTCACATGCTTAATGTCTAAGGTTAGGAAGAATATCTGAAAATATTTGCATAATGGTTTAAAAAATGGCTTTTTTCAGTGCTGAGAAACTCTGATGAGACGAACCCTGGACTGGTGTGAATCTTTGCCATTTGAGTCTTATTCTGCACAAAATTCACGTGTGGTTGTTTTGCACAGAAAATCGCAGTTTGTGTGCAGAAAACAGCATTTTATGTGCAGAAAATAATATTTCTATGCATACTTGTATATTATTTCCTGCAAAAATAACAATGTTACCTATTCAGAAAATGTGGTAATTGGGGATTTGTTCTGTACAAAATTCATGCATAGTTGATTTGCCAATAAAACATTTTCTGTGCAGGTAATAATATAGAACTATGCATAGAAATATAATTCTGTGCAGAAATACTATTTTCTGCACAGAAAAATGCTGTTTCCTGTGCTGTTTCCTGTGTTTTCTCTGCCAAACAACCATATGCACATTTTATGCAGAATAAATCCTGAGATGTGAATAGTCTCCCAAAACCAGGGTGTTGTTTTTTTCTTGCAGTGGAAAGAAAATTGTTAAAATTATTTGTTACTTCCTTTGAAAAGAATCTTAGTGAAGAATTACATCCCTATTAATATCATTATGTCTGTTGCAGAGCCAAAATCACCAGTGGAAAATGTTTTTGAGGTCTTTTTTCAACATGCAGGAGGGATTTAGGATTGTTGTCATTTTCTGTGGATGATCTATTCTATTTGCAACATCTGATCAGAAATCCTGAGGTTCTGGGATGAGTTTGCAGCGCCTGGTTGTGTAAGTAAGCTCTGTCCCATTAAAAGAGATTACTTGTACTGGACACATTTCTATCACTGAAGGATTAAATACATTTTTAGTTAAACTTTAAAATAAATCTTGTATTTGCTCTTAGTAATTAACATAGCAAGAATTTCACCCCATTAATTATATAGATAGTACATTCTAAGCAAAACTGAAAAACAACCAATAATAATCATGTTTTCACTGGAATACTAGTTGACTATTGTTAAGACGCCCTGATTATATTGCCAGTTATGAAGATTATGTGATGCTGAGCTTCATCAAATTGGTTATGTCATTTAACTATAATGCTTCAGGCAGGACCTCCTTTGTTTGTTTGTTTTCTCATCTGCTGTAAAGTGTCAGTTTAAAATACTAACAATAGAGATGGTCCTTAGAACAAACCAGAAATAGCAGATTAGGGGAAACAAAGTCAAGAACAGAGAGAGAGGGGGGGTTAGGGAGTTTCAGGAATGATGAAAATGATGAAAACTATCCAACCTCCTTTTTCCTGCAATTCTCAACACCATCTCAGTACAGTCTTAGCACAGAGGGATCATCCTTGCCCTGGAGCTCAAGACACAAATCTCAAGCTGCTAATTGTTCATGGTGGGGGGAGTAGTGATGTGTGGGAAGCGAGGACTCAGAATCAGTAGGACTTTTTGTTGAGCAGGGTGGGTAATGTCATCCCACGTTGACCTGTTACTGCAGGTCAACCCCTGTTACTACAATAACATACTAGTAGTTGGAAGGGAAAATGTGGTTTCACAGCAACATTATATTTGTTGGTAACTCTCCCTGTTATTATGCAAAGTGCTCTGGGTGCCAGTTACTCGGCAATTTTTGTCATGGGGCATCCTGGGATTTCTTGATCCCATATTCGTCCCTCCCTATTTACATGATTTTTGCCTCTGAACTGGATATCCCGGGAGATCCCAGGATCATTGTTTACATGGCATCACGTCCCGTGATATGTATCCTCTCCCACTATATACTATCCCAGGGTGTTTTTTTGTTTACACGAATTTACGGCACTGGGATTTTTTTTTTAGCTGTCAATCAAGGATGCGATTACTCGTTTTTTCACAACCTCAGTGCCGTACTTTCTTTAGAGTTCTGTGCCACGAGTGATGCTATTGGCTGGCTCAAATGTTTGTTAAAGCTTCTGCATTGGGGATGAGGGGGAGTGATCAGTGGCTAAACGCTGTGCTTTCCTTTAGAAATGAAAGATCACCATTTAAAGCCAGCTAAACTGGGTGGGGAGAATGATCAGTTGGTGCTGGGGAGTATAAGAGACATCAAAAGTAGAGCCGGCACGCACACACACAAGCCCAAGCTAGTACAAGCGGAGTGAAGGGGGAAAGGCTTGCCGTTGTCTTGTCTCTTTCAAATGTTAACCCTTTAAGCAGAGGCAGCTGTGGAGTGAAGGTTTCAAGCCAATGACACACAAGGCATTTTGAAAGACCCAGACGCTGGCATTTTTTACTGTGCCTTGAGGGAGGGGGATGAATGAATGTGTGATCATTTGCTCAGATGCTGGCATTTTTTACTATGCCTTGGGGGGGTGAATGTTTGGTTATCCGTTCAGACCCAGGGAGGGGATCCAGACAGGGAATGAATGGGTGATCCTCTGCCCATGATCTCTTTATAATTTACTCTTTCTTTAAAATGTAAAGCCAGCATGCAGTAGAGGAACAGGTTAAAGCTGAAGGGTTTGCAGTGTAGAAATCCATTGAACAGGGTGATTTAGTACACGCACACACACACAAACCTTTGTGCAGCTGGAAGGGATGCCTTTGTTTTCAGCTGGTGAGGCTGAATCTGTTGAATGGGTGACTGACCCCTCCTTTTCTGGCTGCTGATCTCTGAGCCCACCCCCGGTCACCATTTCCGGTCATCACCTAGTACCGAGATAGCTTGTCCCGGGCGGTTTACATTTCCGATTTTCCAAATCCTCCAGTGACTTTTTTAAAAACCGGCACAAACTGCGGGACTGGAAGTCCAGCAGGTTGAGGGATAAAAGATGCCCCCCCTTCTGAAAATCACATGCCTGACCCAATGTATGTGTAAACAACCAGGGTTCGACACAAATTCTTCCCACTACATTTTCATTGTGTAAACGGCACCTTGGAGTGTTTCATTTTGAACAGACTTGTTGGCTTTATAAAATATCTTGTGAAGGAGATGAAAATTGCTAGAACTAGCATTTAGTGCTATAGATAAACACTGCAGCCTACATTTGGACTATCGTTGGGAGTGTAGCTTATAGGGATCATCACAAATCTGTGTCTGTTTTAAGCACTGGTTTTCCGCTACACTAAAGGTGAAGGGCAGTGATGTGAACCTTCCTGCACAGCTAGGTATTAATATGAATGGACAAGTAATATAGTGATCTAAACTCAGATTGCAATAAAGTTGAACAGGGCTTTGAATCTTGGTTTCCCAAATCCCACGTTTGAACTCTTTCTTTTGTCATTTGCACCATGTTCCTGACAGCCTTTTAAGACCCAGTCTGATAGGTACTCCACCATATCTGAAAGTGTGTGCCAATGGAAACCTAGCATTTGAGAAAAGAGGGATTCAATGTAATATTCTTTTTAGCATGCTTGTCTTAGATGTGTGGGGAGAGGGTTTTTATTTTAAAGAGGGAGGTTGTTTTTTGTTGTTATATATAAGGAAGCATTCCTGATCACACAACTTCAGCACCTAGCAGTCCAGTCCAGGGGATTTGTATAATGTGGATTTTCTGAAGCTTAGATCAGCCTGCATAATCTAAGTTTAGGAAAATTATATGATCACATAGAGTTACTCAATCAGCTATATACTGTTGGAGTGGATACCCCCCCCCAAGAATAAAACCCTTCAGTATTTGTATACAGCAAAAGTAGTATGGAGCTTAGCAATCAGCTTCCTGTTAATTGGGTATTGTCTGCTTTCACCAAACATGTATCGCCTGTGGGAATCCTTGCTTTTGCCAGAACTATGGTCATTAGCTGTTAGTGATTTCCCTCATTTAAATCTCTGGTTATTTTTGTAGTGTGCTGAGTGTGCTGATAGCCAAGAGCAGCATCCTATGGCCTAAGGAAATTTAAGAGAAACAGATAGGCAGAGAAGGCAAAAACATATATAAAGGGGTTTGGGGTTTTTTGTCCTTGGGCTGTGCAGGCGATACGGATATCTATTAACATGAATTATGCATGGATCACATAGTAAGATGTATCTATTTTCTACCTCAGGAATATTAGAAACAGAGGGTGTGAATGCATTAGGAGAAAGAAGCTCATCGACTTGTCTTCTGGGAAGGTTATCTATTGGACTTCGTATGGGTGAAGATCATAGATGAAATGTCACCAGGACAGTCTTCTAGTGGGCTCAGTGGACAATCAGTGGTGGCCCCTACCCTATGGAATTCTTTGCCAAGAGATAAGTGGATCTGGTTCCACATGTGTCTGTTTTTAAGAGGAATTTAAATACATATGTGTTCTCTCTGGATTTTAAATGAAAATGTTATGGATACAGGTATTTAGAAAGTAAGGATCAAAGCATAAGGAATAAAAAATGTACAGAAATGTTGTTTCACAGAACGTGCTAACAGTTTGGAAACCTATCTTCTTGAAGTTATTGTGACCAAGAAAACTACCTTCAAGAAAAGCAAACATAGAGGTATATTCTTTAATGGTTTAACTGGATGATTAGTTAAAATTTCAGCATGAGGAATAGACAATGGTACACCATGAGCACAGATAGCACAAAGGCATTCCTCAAGAAACTTCTAAGGTGTGGATGATACAAGAAAAGGTGGCTATCTGGCTTTTAACAGCACTGAAGAAGAGAGTGGCTGATTAAAATTCATCCTAAGCCTGAGGTTCATTATTGGTAGAAGAAATGAGGGCAGGTTAGTAATTGAAGCTCTGTGGTAATCCAAGCAGTCTTGCAATACTGCTGAAAGTCTTTCTCATTGATTTAGACTGTAATTGTTGAAGAGCATTTTAAGGACAATAAAGTAGTGATTACCTTGTCTGAGTACCTCAAACTTACAAGGGCTTGCTGCTCATCCTCCAGGTAGTTAATTGAAGCCAAGCTATATCTGAGTTTTGCATTAGCCCCTGGGTCCATAGATCTGGCGCTATGCAAATGAGTCATGATGTGGTTAGAGTTGATTGGCTAAGTATGAGTATAGTGAACCATGGTCCCCATAGCTAATAAGGAGCAACCAGCAAAATCTGAGTGGCTTCATCCCCTATTTTCCTGAGTATTCTGAAGAGCAGCATGAAAGGGAAAAACAGGTAGACTCAGCTATGAGACTCAGGTACTCACCTATGGTGACATCACGGCAATATGGCCTTCTGCTTGGGTACACCAGAACCTGGTGAAACTATCAGTTTTGTTTGTGGCTGGCCAGAGATGTAAACATGTCCCACAATAGAGGACCAGATTTTTCTGGGATTCGTAGGAACATCCTCTGGTGTAAAGTCTCTTACTCAGGTCCTATTTAGGAGTCTGGGATACTAAGAACAAGACTTAAGGACCTACAGTATAGTATGGAAGAATTCTTTGTTTTGTTTCATATACATTATTATGATTGTTTCTGGCTGGAAGAAAAGTCTGAGATTTCTTGGTGTGCATCTTTTGGATTATGGAATGAGCAAAAACATAGATAAATGGTTGTTGTGGTGATAAGGCCTAGATAAAACTGTAAGACAATGGAACATTAAGAAGAAACTACCAAACTAGTTATTTTGGATACTTTCATTTGGAACTATGAGTGGATCAAATAGCAGATGCACCCCAATGGGGGAGCTCTTTCTTTATTCCCATATTTTTCTCATTTGTTTTACTCTTTGCAGTTTTTGTTCTTACTGAAGCCTGTCTGTCTGTTGTAATTTTAACAAATCTTTAAATTAGTTGATCCTCTAAATGCCTTAGGTATTCTTTTGTTACAACTTCTTGCTACTGGATCAAACAGAGAACCTCATTTTCAAATTCCATTTGCCCTCATCATGGAAATCTATGCTGAGGACATCAGCCTCTAGATTCACAGTGACCTGAAAGTGCTGGGACAGAACACAGATTAAGAGGGCTGCTTCCCTGCAGTAAGGGGGGAGGATTAGGGAACCCTCCAGATAGTGGTGAACCACAACTCCCAGCACTCATCATCATTGACTCTGCTGGCTAAGGCTCCTGGCACTTGCATTCGAACAACATCTGGAGCATGGTTCCCATACCTGCTGCAAAGAGATTTCATCTTGATCCTCCCTGTTCGGAGATGTGTAGTCATACCTTGTGTGGTTACATTGTTTATCCTTGGCACCACATGATGGTTGTGGGGGCATGTGTGAAATGTTACAGGATTTGTTAAGCTGCCTAGAGTTCCACCCAACTTATACTGTAGCTGGATTCTCGAGGTTGGTGTGTTGTCAACCACCAAAGGGAAGACTTTCAATTCCACTGAAAGAGGAATCAGCCCATATTGTTTATTGACTGTATTTATCTCAAAAAGTCTAAGGAGCTACTGCAATGGCCAGAATGAGAGAACTATCTGAATGGCAGTCATGCCAGGGACATGGGACCTAAAGACTTGTGATGTTGAACTAGGGTGGCTTGTTGTGACAGTTTCAGTTTTCTCTCTTTAAACAGAAAAATCAGTTGGATGTTGCTCTCCACCCCAAGCTGAGTGATCACTGTAGATGGAACTTGGTGGGTTTTTTTAAAAAAAAAATGACTAACCGTGAAACTACAAGTAGTGGCTTGAACACCTCTGAACACTTTCTCATAAGGTTGAAGGGTTTCTTTTTTAACAGTAGGGATACATTAGTGTTCTATGCTGTCTCAAGTGGGCAACTAGTATCACCCTCTCTGGCTTTTCTTTGCAAATGAAGACTCAGGAAGGACTCATCCCACACTTTCTGCAAGCACACTGATGACTAAAAAGGACAATCTGAGATAAACAAGTCCGGTTGCAGAAAGCACAGCAGAAGGTCTCCTTGGGTGATGATTCTGGGTTGTGATTCTTTCTGCATTGTCATTTCTCTTCAAGACTTGTTCAGCATGAGCTCTCAAATAAGGCTGCAGCATTGTGGATAGTGCGTCTCCAAGCCTCCCGATGTGAGGCCAGGGCATACCATTGTTGGTGATCAATTTGGCCGAGCTTGAGATGTTGTTTCAGGGAATCCTTGCATTGCTTTTTTGGAGCGCCCCTCTTACGCTGCCCCATGGCGAGTTCACCACACAGTACTATTTTTGAGAGGCGATGGTCCTCCATCCTAGAAACATGCCCTGCCCAGTGCAGCTGTGTTCTCAATATCATGGCCTCAATGCTGGTGATCCCTGCTTGCTCAAGGACAACAACATTCATCACATAGTCAGTCCAGTGTATATTTAGGATTGTACGTATACAGCGTGATGAAAGCGTTCGAGGAGTCATAGGTGTTGGCGATAGGTGACCCATATTACCACCATTACCCTGGTAAATATGAAGGGTGCAGATGCTGGGCCAAAAAGCATTGCCTTGAACTGATAGTGTTGTTGAAGATAGATAAACCTGCTCTGCAGGACACAGAAGGGGGGACACATGCTGAGAAGACTCAGATCTGGAGTCATTCCTCCAGAGTGCATCAGTGAAGAAAGACATACAGACACAGCCTTATTTATTTGATAAATCAGAACACATGGGTCTAAATCCAATTGTTAGTCTCAAATGGTATAGACCCATTAAATCAATAGAATATATGTAAGTGTTGACTTACCACTTTCCCATTGATTTATAATGTCTTCTGTAGCTGGAACTAATAAATGGTTTTAGACTACAGACACACCAAACATTTCTTCAGTTTTTTTCTTTCAAGAGTATCCAGAAGTAATTTATTCTCCAGCAGTGTTCTGTGGCTGGGATACCCCATTTTGTGCTCTGTTATATTATCAGATGAACATGATATTTCTTTCCTCTCTCTCTCTCTCTCTCTCTCTCTCTCTCTCTCTCTCTCTCTCACACACACACACACACACACACCAATTTCTAAAAGAATATTTTTAAAGGAAAAAAAGAAAAATTTAAAGTCAATAAAAAGAAATTTTAAAGCTGAGTAAGATCACAGTCCCTTAAACTATCTTTCTTTAATTGTGTATCATTAATCCCCTTTTTAGATCCACCAGGCCTCCAGGTTTAATCCAGCTGTGTGAAGAAACAGAAACATTATAGCAGTCAGTTTTCCCAAAGGAAATGAATGGGGGAGCAGCAATCAAGATTTTCAGATTGCAATCCAGATTAAGATTCTGGATCAGGATAGAGGTCCAGATCAAGATCGAGGAGATTGGTGCCTGATCCAAATTGTTGGATCTATTCTGGTCAATGACCATAATAAAGACTGATTGATTGACTGATTGATTGATTGAAATTGTTGGATCAGGCAGCAAGTCAGATTGGGAGTGGGGGACTGCATATAGGCCTAGTTTTCATCCTGAAATATTTGGATGGCAGGATATTGTCCTTTCTAGCCCTCAGCCACTGTTCTTAAATTCTCATTATTCAAAGTAGCTTGGAAGCAGAGCCAGTGAAAGTCCAGAAGCCTGCCTCCCACTTTTGAGTTGTCAAGTGACTTGCCTACTGCTTTTGTGTATGGGCTGGTTTCTACCACATCTTTGGTCAGTTAAGGAACTTGACGAGATTCAATGTCCTGAATGAAAAACTAGATCTAGACCATAAAGGCCTGAATGATTGGTAGTCTCTTGTTCTTCCAACCACCTTGGAAGGCCAAATGAAGATGAAAATAATTAATGCTTACAAGGATTTTTCCTCCCTTTGGTCTGATTTTCTTTTCTTTTTTAAAGAAAGAAGGTATTGTGTGCTTCTCATCCTTTGTCTCTACCAGTATGTTTTTCAGAGCACGGCCACAAAAGAGTTTAATTCCTTCAGAAGAAGCTTTGTCAGCTCTCCAATGAAGAAATATTTCCCAATTTCCAACTTGTAGTGATATCTTTATTAGGACAGCTAAAAGGTACAAAATACATTACAGATGCTAGCTTTTGAAGCTCTTAGGTTTCTTCATCAGGCAAAAATGATAAAGTAGCATGCAGAAGAAGGAAAATGGTGATGTTTTCAGAGCACCTACATGTTTTCTTTACCTCCCCATTGACGCCCCCTTGTCGTGGGAGAGAGACTTGCATACCCTAATGATGTTTTGAGCTATACTGGTGGTGGCATAATAGCCACAGGTAGGGTTTCCCATGCCAGACAGGTCAAAACCAAAGGGTCTGACAAAGAGAGTCAAAGGGCAGGATGGGCTCTCTAGCCTTATGGCAACCATCCTAGGAGAAGGAAAACTCTAATCCCAAACCCGGGCAGATGGTGCTCGTCCAACCCTGTAAGGTCAACCATCAAAGAGAAGGAAACTCTAATCAAACCTACGACCTGAGGACCTCACTGCTATGTCTATGCTTGCAAGGCCACAGAAAATGAACCTTTGGTTTAAAGGGTGAGGCCAGTTCTGTGCACACTGTGCTCCACCAGAAAAATCCATTGCACAGGCTCGAAGGACAAATCCAGTTCCAAAAAAGCCCTGTAGCAATAGGTGAGGGACAAAATGGCAGGTGTAAAGATGCACTGGAAGCCACAGACCCAACCCTGCATGCAGGCGGTTCAGGACTTTGGTTGCTCGAGGCTGACCCGGGAGATGACAGTCTTGTTTGGCAGCATCCTGAATGACCAAGCAGCCTTTTTTAAGGAGAGCACTGCTTGCTCCATATGGAGAGGGGCCTAGAAAAGGTGGCCTAATGAAAGCTCATCCCCATCTACCTGGTTGGCTAGCCGGGGCCAATGGGCATCTTCTGATGTGGTCAAACCAAGGCAAAGAAACAAAGGCACACACCAGCCTCCAAAGGTGTAAATAAACTGACACTTGTATGCTGGAACATCAGAACCAAGCGAGACTACAAATAGTAGACAGCCTGAACGTTGTTCTGCTCTAATAGCCCATGAACTATCATGACTTAATATTGACATCGCTGCTCTTAGTGAAGTTCATGTCCATGAGGAAGGCAGCCTTAAAGAACACGGCACTGGCTACACAATTTACTGGTCTGGCAAACCCAAAACTGAAAAACATCTTTCAGGAGTAGGCTTTATGATTAAAAACTCCATTGCCTCCAAACTCGAAACCTTGCCAACAGGACACTCTGATCACATTATTTCCTTACGCCTCCCACATGTTGTTCTCTTTCGTATATATGCCCCAACTATGCAAGCCGACCCTGTAGAGAAAGAAAAATTTTACACAGACCTACGCCAACTCATACAAAATGTCCCTGTAGAAGATAAAATTATTATCCTTGGTGACTTCAATGCCAGAGTAGGAAAGAACTCCGAAGCCTGGAAAGGTGTCTTAGGCAAGCATGGTGTTGGAAATTGCAATGATAACGGATGCTTCCTGCTAGAGTTCTGTGCAGAACAACAGCTGACTATTACAAACACAATCTTTCAGCAGAAAGATAGCTTGAAGACAACCTGGATGGATCCCCGATCCAAACATTGGCACCCCATTGACTATGTTCTAGTCTGCCAGAGAAACATTCGTGGTATCCGTCATACCCGAGTGATGCCCAGTGCAGAATGCCAAACAGATCATTGCCTCATCAGGTGTAAACTAAACCTTCATCTTAATTTCAAAACCTAAGAGGGGTGGCATCTTAAAGAGGAGACTCCAAGTCAACAATCTTCAACAAGCTACCATGAGAGAGAACTTCCAGGCAAATCTGCAAACATATCTTGAAGACCATCCTACAGATCTTTCTCCCACAGTGCATTGGCAACATATCAAAAACAGTATCCTCCAGTCTGCAGAAGAATCCCTCGGGTTCTCCCACAAGAAAAATCAAGACTGGTTTGATGAAAACAACCAAAAGACCCAGGAGCTGTTGGCAACGAAGAGAACTGCTCACCAGGCATACCTCGCCCAGCCAACTTGCCATGTAAGAAAAGCAGCTTTCCGCCTCATATGTAGTAAACTTCAACAAAAACTCCGAGACATGCAGAACAAGTGGTGGATCAATATAGCAGAAAAGACACAACGCTTTGCAGATCTGAGTGATCATAGAGGATTTTATGAAGCTCTTAAAGCAGTGTTTGGACCTACTTATCAGGTCCAAAGCTCCTTATACAGTACAGATGGCCAAACATTAATTACTGATAAAGCCTCCATCCTGAATCGATGGGCTGAACATTTTCAAAGTCTCTTTAGTACCAACCGAGTAGTCCAAGGCTCAGCTATCCAACATATGATACAAAAACTGAAGAAGAATGAATTGGACATAGCTCCCACTTTGGAAGAGATCCATAAGGCCATATAGAAGACGAAAAATGGCAAGTCAGCTGGGATTGATGGAATCCCACCTGAAGTTTGGAAACACAGAGGTCATGCACTCCACGATAAATTCCACGAAGTCCTTGTGAATTGCTGGGAAAAAGGGGAACTGCAATCAGATCTCCGAGATGCAGTCATCATCACCCTGTACAAGAAAAAAGGAGCAAAATCCAATTGCTCAAACTATCGAGGCATAACACTGCTCTCTATTGCTGGAAAAATCCTTGCAAGGATACTCCTGAACAGATTAGTTCCTGCTATTGCAGAAGAACTTCTCCCTGAAATTCAATGTAGCTTCAGAGCCAATAGGAGTACTACAGATATGGTATTTGCCCTTAGACAACTGCAAGAAAAATGTAGAGAGCAGAACAAGGGTCTCAGGTTATGATGGTGGTTAAACCAGATAGTCAGAGTTACTACCAACAGTCCACTTAAGCATTCTTAAGTATTGGATATCTCATTATATTTACATGAGAAATGAGAAGGCTCTTTAGTACTCTTAGAGCCTTCTCATTTCTCCTGTAAATGTAACATTTGTTGACCTCACCAAAGCCTTCGACACTGTGAGTAGAAAAGGTCTGTGGCAGATCCTGGAAAGATTAGGATGTCCCCCCAAATTCCTTAAAGTGATTATCTTGCTACACGAGGGCCAGCGCGGTCAAGTCAGATATGGCAATGCTCTTTCAGAGCCCTTTCTAATAACTTATGGAGTGAAGCAAGGTTGTGTTCTTGCTCCAACTTTATTTACAATCTTCTTCAGTATGATGCTCCAAAGGGCTATGGCAGAGCTTGAAGAAGATGATGGCATCTATATGCATTACTGTACTGATGGTAGCTTGTTTAACTTAAGCCGTCTGAGGACTCACACTAAGACTCTAAACTATCTAGTCTGTGAGTTGCTCTTCACTGATGATGTTGCCCTCCCACACAGAAGCAGCTCTGCAGCGCCTAACATCCTGCTTCGCAACAGCTGAAGAGCTGTTTGGGCTGGAAGTCAACCTGAAGAGAATAGAAAATATTTACCAGCCTGCACCACAGGATGAACACCACCATCCCCACATTGCTGTCGGCAAATCTGTGCTCACGTCCGTTCAGCAGTTCACCTACCTGGGAAGCACCATCTCCACAGATGCCAAGATTGACAAAGAGATCGATCACAGATTAGCAAAGGCATATAGCACATTTGGAAGACTTCACAAAAGAGTCTGGAGTAGTAAGCACCTGAGGTGAAGCACAAAAATCAGTGTGTATAGAGCCATTGTACTGTCTATTCACCTTTATGGATCTGAAACATGGGTCACCTATCGCCACCACTTACGGCTCCTCGAACACTTTCATAAGCACTGTATACACACAGTCCTAAATATACACTGGACTGACTATGTGATGAATGTTGCTGTCCTTGAGCAAGCAGGGATCACCAGCATTGAGGTCATGATATTGAGAACACAGCTGTGCTGGGCAGGTCACGTTTCTAGGATGGAGGACCATTGCCTCCCCAAAATAGTACTCTACGGTGAACTCGCCATGGGTCAGCATAAGAGGGGCACACCAAAAAAGTGATACAAGGACTCCCTGAAACAACATCTCAGGCTTGGCCAAATTGATCACCAACAATGATCCGTTCTGGCCTCACATTGGGAAACATGGAGATGAACTATCCACAATGCTGTAGCCTTATTTGAGAACTCACTCTGAACAAGTCTTGAAGAGAAACGACATTGCAGAAAGAATCACAACCCGGAAACATCACCCAAGGAGACCTTCTGCTGTGCTTTCTGCAACCGGACTTGTTTATCTCAGATTGGACTTTTTAGTCATCAGCGCGCTTGCAGAAAGCATGGGATGAGTCCTTCCTGAATCTTCATTTGCGAAGAAAAGCCAGAGAGAGACATGTTTGCTTTGGGATGTTTTATAGGAAATGTATGAAGACAAAAATAAGTCTACTCCCATGGCTATTACTAGACTGGCATCCAAGTGAGTAAGAGAGGCAACAAAGTTGACTTCACCATTTGCGGTTTCAAATACTTGTTTTAATGAATAATTGAGGGAAAAGATACAATGAACTGAAAATGTAAAATAAACTGAAGTAAGTAATAGCAATTGGAAGATCAGAGAAAGAGCTGCAAAAAACTGCTCTGCTCTGAACGTAAGTAGGAAAGAAAAGAGGCAGAGGAATAAGAATGCCTAGCTTTCTAAACATGTCCAAAAGTTATAAAACTTCCCTGAAAATGCTAAATTTAAAAGTCAAGCAACATTTCAATTTGAAATTGTTTGTAAAATTGAACAAAACACCAACAGAATCTTTTCACATGCTTACTGAGGCCTACGGGGAAGACTGCATGTCTCGTGCATGTCTCATGCATGTGTGTTTGATTGACACAAAAGATTCAGAGAAGGACATGAGAATGTGGAAGATGATGAATGCCTTGGATGACCTTCCACTTCAAGAACTGAAGAAATTGTGGAGAAAATCAGCCAGATTGTTTGAGGAGACAGCAACTCAGTGTCCGAATGATAGCTGAACCTGTGAACATTGACAAAGATACTACATAGAAAATTTTGCATGAGGATCTCAACATGAGAAAAGTTTGTGCCAAGATGGTCCCTAGGGTTCTTGCACCAGGACAAAAAGAGTGCGGCAAGAACATTTACACTGGCATTCTGCAGTAACTTGAGGCGGACCCAAACCTTTTTAAAAAAATAATCACTTGTGTTGAAACCTGGATCTTCCAGTATGATCCTGAGAAAAAAAGAACAAGTAAATGCACTGGAAAACACCATCATCACCAAGAATGAAAGAAGCACGTCAAAGCAAGTCCACATTCAAGGCCATGCACTTTGGTTGTTTTTTACACCAAAGATGCAATTTTTGCAGAATGTTTTCCAGAAGGCAGAACAGTGAACCAGCATTATTATAAGGAAGTTTTGGCAAAGCTGAGAGAAAGAGTCAGTACAAAAAAAGGCCAGAACTATGGGAAAATAGTTTTATTTTTCATCAAGACACTACGCCTGCTCCCACAGCACTTTCTGTAAAGCAGTTTTTGGCCAAACACATCATTACACTTGAACACCCTCCATATTTGCCAGATTTGGCAGCATGCAACTTTTTTCTTTTCCCTAAAGTGAAATTGATGCTGAAAGGAACACATTTTGAGTCAATTGATGGAGTAAAAATGAAAATGGCAGATGTGTTGAAACAGTTGACAGAAACTGATCTGCTTCATGTCTTTGACCAGTGGAAAACAAGACTGCATTGGTGTGTGAATGTGAACGGAGAGTATATTGAAGGGGACAAGCATTAGAATTGTAATACATATAAATCAAGATAGGTTATTGTACGAGTCTCATTGTTTAATAGATAGACCTCATATTTTTAGAGTGGAGGAAGGGTATAAGGAAATTGTCAACTGAGAGGAAGTAATTCAGAGGGCTGTGGGAATCGATCTGCTTGACAGAAAAATTGATGAAGAGAGGAGAAAGAAGCAGACAAGATATGCTTAAATACTTTGCAGGCTTACTCAAACGTAAGCCCTTCTGAATGCAGAGGAACATGTATACTCATTTGCACACATCTACTCATGTTGATGATATGTTTGCATATATGTTTTTCATTTTTGTTTTTCAGGACACAGTGATACATTTCTCTTCTCTCCACCCACCCACCCCAGGAAAAAAAGACCAGGGAAATTCAGTGATTAGCTGCAGTACCTCCACCACTCCTATTGTATCAGACAAGACTGGCTCCCTGCCATCTCCCTCAACTGAAGCCAACCTGCCAGCTCCTGATGTAAAGCATCAGAAATTCATCAGTCTCTAGCAGTACAGCACTAGGAATAGGATAAGGCTAAGCTGCTTCATAGAGCAATACAGGACCGAAACAAGTTGGGACATCTCTGCTAGTCTAAGGTATTCCATCTTCTCCATCTGGATGTGGGTCTGACGAACCAAGACAAAGTGTGGCTGCATGGAAGGCAAATTATAAGCAAGCACAATATGTGACATTGTAGCAACAACATTACTGATCATGGGGCATTTCTGTTAAACCACAAAGGTGGCTTTGTGGAACTTGAGCCAACATGAAAAAGCCTAAACTCCAGCCTTAAACCAACATTACCATTACCATATTGCAAATATTCCAGTGTTCTCTTGCATTTGTGAAGAAATCCCTTAGCACAGTGCCTCCATAATTAGCAAGCTAGTCCACCCTTTTTACTTTTGCTCAGACCCCAGTGTAAGAAAAACCCTTCCCCTAAAAGCTTCTTTTTCTTTTCTTGTAATAAAGAAGAGTTTGCCAGAATTGCACAAAGTTTAATATGAGATCTGAAGCCTCCTGTTGAATTTTTCAGCTGTAATATACTCATTACTGAATATCATCAATACATACCTTATATATTTGACTGTGTGGAACTTTGTGGAAGAACACCAGCAGAGGAAAACAGTATTTAGTACCTCCAGAATGTATAAACAGCTCTGCTGAGAGCACAACTAAGGCACTGTTGTGCTATAACACAGCAGAGCCAATAAAGTACAAAATGAGAAATCTCTGCCAAATGCGTAGAAAATCCAGACAATGTTGTGCCATTGCCTTTGATGACTGTTTATTATTTGCCACGTACTTTACAAAGATGAAGCCAAAGACTATGCAGTGCTTCTGAAGCAACAACAAATCCTTTCCCCACCAAGTGTGTGCGTGCTGTGTGCAATGAAACACAGGTTTTGTGATGCCTGCAGAATTGTAACCATGACCCCCATTGACCAACGGCTCTTAAAAGCATTTCTTAAAATCTCTCCAAGCCAATACGCATAAAAGATTACTATTTACTCATTTCAGTTAGCTGCTTTTATTCAGTATATTTTTCTTATATTTTAGATCATTCATACAAAAGGCAATCTCCATGACATCGCTACACAAAATTTAGAATGGCAGCCCGTTGCCTGCTCACAACAGAGAGATATGGTCTGGTCTTTTGAAACTGTTAGTATGGAAGTCACAAAAATCATGAATTCTCCAACATGTTCTTCCCCTAGTCCTTTTATTCATACATCCATACTTGCCACCTGCTGCAGTGAGCAGAATTTCAGGTATGCCACACAACATGTTAGAGAGAGGAGTAGATTGAAGTACCAGGAGAAAACTGGGCAGCTGTATCAAGTTCATCATAAAGGAACAAACCAAAATTTCTAGGTGGTGACCTGTTAGCACCAACCATAGATGGTCATCTTCTTTTTACTTAAGGACTTCTCTGTTTCCACACATTTCAGGAGTTGTATATGAACATTTAACCGAAATTTTGTCACACATCCCAGTCCCAAACCAATCCCCCTACAAATGGTCAGAGTCCATAACAATGTTTGTGTCACTTAATACTAAGGGATTCACAATCATGCAGTATATAGAGCCCTGGTGACATAGTAGTTAAATGCAGCCACAACATTGTGAGTGTGATCCTACAGGGCTCCAAGGCTGACTCACCCTTCCACCCTTCCATAGGTCAGTAAAATGAGTATCCAGCTTGTTGGGGTCAATTAGCTAACATATTGTAAACTGCTTCAGGAGTGCTTTGCACTGATAAGCAGTATAGAAATATAAATGCTATTGCTATTGCGTAGGCACTTTGAAAAAATTCCTCTCTAAAAAAAGAGGCACATTAGCAATGGTGCTTTATGTCTTCCAGAATGCAAATAAGAAAATTACTTTCCACACACACACCCATGTATCTGGTGCACACGTCTAGTGGTTTTGTGAATTGACACTGATTGGTTATTATTAATTGGCTTTAACCAATTATGAAATTATGACCATAATTACACCTACTGCTTGTAGTTTCATACATGTGAAAGCCATGCTTCTCAGTGTGAGAAGCAATTCAGCTCTTGGATAAATCAGGAGTTTAGGCTAAACTTAGTTTCTATCCTCCAGTTTTCAAATAACCTGACTGATTACACTAATTAAAGTGGTATTTACCTGACCTTATAGAAAGTTAAAGTATCTTTTTGCCACATGATGTCTAAATGGTTGACCCTGAAATGAACTCTTTTAAGAATCCACTCACTAAGCAAGAAAGAAGTTAAAATGTGGGTATGATGAAATGGCAGAAAATGTTTTGCAAGCAAGTTGCAGAATTGTTCTCTATTCAATTAACTCATTGCACAAAATATTAGATTTTACATTCCAGCTAAATGAGATCTTAAGCTCAATACATTCTGAAACTGAAATTAACCATTCAGTAAAAACAAAATAGGACACAAATTATAGACTTCATTGTACAATAGCATAGCAAAGCAATTTAAGTTTTTTCTATTAAAAAGTACACCCTCATTCCATTTACCATTTTGAATATGTGGGTGTTTAAAGCGGATTTGCTTACTTACAGTATTTTACACACACTGTAATTTTAAATCAACTTCTATAAAACTTTCAACTCTATTTGATATCTCCAGTCAATCTACTTTCACTTCAAATGTACTAAGTTCCTAATTAAAGAAAATATGGTGCCTTTTCTTTGTGTTTGGCTCTCCCCCCCCCACGCAAATACATGACAGTAGAAATTAAAAAAAAAAAAGATTCGAATTCAAGTCAAATTCATCAAGCTTTCTGATCTTTGGTTTGCACTGTTCAAACATTCTGATCTCTGCATTCCATGAAGCAAGATGGAATGATATGTCTGTGGTCACCTTTTATCTTCTCCACTACATTCGATTGCAATTTTTACAAGACCAATAAGGTGCTTTAGTGGAGAAATCAACTTCCTTACTTTACAAAGTGGCACACCATTAAGTATTATAACTTTTTAACATTTTCACCCTACCTTCCTATAGAAACATCCACGATGGCAAACAAATATACATGCCAGAAAACAATAAACCAGAGTCATCAAAGCAAAATTGCTGTACAGGAGCTTAATATTGTAAAAGGAAAAAAAAAATCACACTTAAGATGCAGATAGTGGCAGCCAGGACCATATTCAAAAATTACCTTAAAATGCCAATCTCTCTCTCTTTCTCATATACATCTCTCTGGCTTTTCTTTGCAAACGAAGATTCAGGAAGGACTCATCCCGCGTTTTCTGCAATATACATACATACATACATATACATACACACACACACACACACACATATATATATATATATATGAATGAACTTGGACAATACAAAAATACAGAACATACTAAATATTCAAGAAGGAAAGAAAAAGAAGAAAAAAAAAGGAAAAGAAAAAATAAAGGAGAAAGAATGAAGAAAAAATGAAAATACAAAAAAAAGATATGGTAATACATACATATATAACTACAATTAAAATTAATCTAAACTGACACTAAGACTAACACATCATACTAGACTAAACACTGATTACTAAGTACTATTAACTAATTACCACACCATGAGGCTCTGAACCCCCCATCTAACCTGTAATGAATTATTATTTTTAATATGTTTATTGTAATGTTTTCACACAAAACATATTTCCAACATTGCTACACTTCTACCAAAAAGAAAAAATAAAGGATTCTTCTCTTATATTCTAATCGTTTGTGCCAATGTTGCATCTGTCTATTCTCATCTATTCATACAGTTCTCCTCCGTTCCTTCCCCCCATCCCCCCTTATAGACCTCCCCTATTATGCTCCTCCCTCTGGGATTATTAACTTAGTTTTATATTCCCCTCTTCGGATTTCCTTCATCATCACTTAAGCTGTTTACATATCTCCTATCTTCCTTTTACTTTCTCTATGTCCATCTCTCCCTTCAAACGTTTCTTTAATACTCATCTCCCTCAGTTGCTGTTCGCTCTAGTTCCATAGTTCAGTGATCATTTATAACTATTATTTTATCTGCTTCTCCAGTAATTTACAATTGGTGCCCATTCTTCTTCCACTTGATCTACACATCTTCCATTTATTATATGAGTCAATATGTCATTATCTTTCATATCCAGTTTATTTATCCATTCTTCTGTTAATGGTGCCTGTATTATTTTTCCTTTAGAAGCTATCTTTATTCTGCCTGTCATAACTGCATATAATATAATTCGGCCATATTTCTTTTCATCTTCCTTCTTGACTGATGTCATAATATTCAACAAGTAAATTTTTGGATCCATTGGGCAGTCTATTTGAAGAATTTTCTTAATTGTTTTGTGCACCTTTCCCCAAAATGATCTTATAATGGACAATTCCACTACATGTGGAATAGTAACCCCACCTCTTTTGCACACCTCCAACATTTCTTCTCTTTTAGTTTATATATTATACTTAGTTTAAATGAGGTAAGATACAACCTACGAACAACTTTAAAGTAATTTTCTTTTAATTCTTGTGAGGCTGAGAAGGTATTAGTTTTCCTCCATGCTACTTCCCATTCTTCTAGATCTATACTTTCTCCTATATCATTTGCCCATCTGATCTTGGTGTCCTTAACCTCCCCTGTTTCTAATTCTCTCGAAAGAATAAGTTTATAATTTTTTTGTTATTTTCTTTTCATTGCAGCCCCAGATTATTCTATCCAATTCATTTTTTTAATTCAAAACCATATTTCTTCCCATCTTCTTTGTATCTTTCATTTAGTTGGAGGTATGTAAACCAATATGTTTTAATTCCATTTTCTTCTAACTCCTCTCTCGATCTTAATATCTGGTTATTCTCCTCATTTAGTTTTAGTATATCCTCATATCTTATCCAATTACCTTCTGCTTTCCATCTCCTCAGGAAAGCTTCCTGGGGAGATATCCATGTAGGCATTTGTATATAGAATTTTTGTTTTATTTGCAGCCAGATTCTTAATAAGGCTTTTCTAATGTAGTGGTGTTCGAAAACTTTATTCATCTTAGCCTTATTGTACCACATAAAAGCGTGCATGCCGAATCTAATATTTATGCCTTCCAAATTTAATAACCAGTCATTTCTTAATTTCATCCATTCTTGAATCCATATCAGGGCACAAGCCTTGTAATAAATTTGTATATTTGGTAAAGCTGTGCTTCCTTTACATTTTTGATCTGTCAAAGTGGCCCATTTTATTCTAGCCTTTCTTCCATTCCATATAAAGTTTCTTAAGTCTCTATTCCACTCTGTGAATGGTTTTTCTGAGGTCAGAATAGGTAGATTTCGGAAGAGGAATAGCAGCTTCGGTAACACATTCATTTTTATTGTCTCTGTTCTTCCTAATAGAGAAATATTTATTCTCCCCCACTTTGCCAGGTCTCCTTTTATTGTTTTCCATAACTTCTCATAGTTATTTTAGTAATAATAATAATAATAATAATAATAATATTTATTTATAACCCACCCCTCTGCTAAAAGCAATTGGGGTAGCTTCCAACAATTAAAATGCTACAATGCCGACTAAAAGCACCAACAACCCCCACCCTCCTCCATAAAAAGACTTTAAACAGTATAAAGTTAAAACCACCAAACTAAAATCACATTAAAAAAACAAATACAAACAAGACTAAAAGAAGGCCAGGATGTCAGGGATGATGGGAGTTGTAGCTCTTCACCTCTGGCTCAAACTCACCACCCTGTTATGCAGCAGAGCCAACCAGCTTAGATCAGTGGTTAATGCTTTCCTCCAAAGCAGCAGAGTATCAGAGAATAGGCTGAAGATCCTGACAAACTCTCCAAGCCTTCACACTCTTCTCCAGGTGTCTCCAAAACGTCTCCAGGATTCACTCAGGCAACTCAGTAGTTTTATATAAAACCTACTTTATTCTTCTATATAAATATACTATATGGTAAACAAATCACAATCTCTACACACTACTCCACAATATCTCCAAACTACACCACCTCTACTCAACAACAATACATTGGCAAACATTGCAATTTTATAGCCATTGTTTATCACCACCCACTAGTTAGTTTCCACCCAGTGAGTGTGTACTTCCATTCTGATTGGTCCACGTAGTTCCACCCATACTTAAGACCAACCCATGTATTTCAACATTTCACCTTGTACACTTAATGATTCTCAGGTGTTTCCATTCTGCATTCAGTACCTCTGTCCTTGGCTCTCAGGACTTATAGATTACATTAGCAGTTTCACCTGTGTAGCTTCATAATTGCTCTTGCTTAGTCATTGTGACTTTCACATACATATTTTATTTCTTTCACTGTATGTCCCATGTTGCATTTTCCTTAACAATCCGCTCCGAAATAAAATATTGTATGTGTCTTACAATGTCATTCCAACCATTTGTGTCAGCCTTTCATGTTTTTCTGCTGTCAATGCTTTTGTGAACAAATCTGCTATGTTGTGTTGTGTTTCTATATATCTCAATTCTATTTCACCCTTCTGAACCATGTCTCGCACATTTTGATATCTTACACCAACATATTTTGTTCTGTTCTTCAAACTTTCAGTTTCAGCCATCGCTATGCATGACTGTGAATCTTCCAGAATTTCCACTGGTATCTTGTAACTTTCATTTAAATCATTTAGCAATTGCTTAATCCACTGTACCTCATTTACTATCTCATTCAAAGCAGCGAATTCTGCTTTCGTTGTGCTTAACGCTACATTAGTTTGTTTTCTACTTCTCCAAACTATTGAACTTTCACTATATTTAATTATCATTCCTGTAACTGACTTCTTATCTCCTAATTCTGATGCAAATGAACTGTCTACATAACAATCTAGATCTGAACTACTGCTTCTTATAATCAATTTCCTATCTAAGGTTCCTTTCAAATATCTCAATAAATGTTTTACCGCTGTCCAGTCTTCAGTTTTTGGATCATTAACCCTTCTAGACAATACATTTACAGCATAAGAAATGTCTGGTCTGGTGTGGCAAGATATGAATTGTAAAGATCCTATTATACTTCTGAAGAGAATCTTGTCCTCAAAAGCTCTAGTTGTTTCCTCAGACACAAAACCAGTTGTCATTGGAGCTCTTACTATTTTTGCATTCTGTAATCCACACTTTTCAATCAGTCTTTCAATTTTATTTCTCTGACTTAATAAACAATGTCCTTCTTCTGTCCATTCAACACAAATACCTAAATAAGACTTCAATACACCTAAGTCCTTCAAAACAAACTTCTCAGACAATTCTCTTTTTACTGACTCAATTTCCTGTTTTGACTTTGCTGCTACGCACAAATCATCTACATAAATCACTAATACTATGTCTCCTTTTGTATAAACACAAGAACCTGCAATGCTCCTCTTGTAACCCAGCTTAACTAGCTCATCATTGATGCACAGATTCCACGCTCTGGCACTTTGTTTTAAACCATACAATGCTTTCTTTAATTTATATACTCTCTGACTACCATTTTCTTCGAAACCTTGTGGCTGTTCTATAAATATTTCTTCATCCAAAACCGCATTCAAGTAAGCTGTCTCAAAATCAAAATGTTCTACAACTAAATTCCTTTTTACTGCTACAGCTAGAACCATTCTCAGACTTTCGGGCTTTGCAGTTGGAGAATATGTCTTATCATAGTTCTCATACTGCTGTTGCGCAAAACCCTTAGCCACTAACCTAGCTTTATATTTGATACTTCCATCTGGCATTTCTTTCCTTTTGTATACCCATTTACAACCAATTACTTTCTTGTCTTTGGGTCTGTCAACAATTTCAAAAACATCTTTATTTACCAGGCAACCAAACTCATTATCCATTGCATCAAACCATCTTTCCTGTTCTTCACTAGAATAACTTTCCAATTCTTCAAAACTTTCAGGCTCTTCTACTGCTAAACAAGCTCTTGCCTTTGTCACAACAAACCTATCTGGAGGCTTTCTAACTCTATGACTACGCCTGGGAATAAAATCTGCTGTTCTGTCTCTTTCATCCTCACTTTCTCTACTAGGAGTTGTAGTTCTATGACTAAATCTCTTGTCTTCAGTCATTCGAATAGTAGTAGGCCTAGATGCTATCTCATCATCGGAAGAACTACTACTGCTGCTAGGTGATGCTTCCCGCTTAACTGAAACCCCTCCTTTTCCTGAGGTTGGTTCAGTTTGTGCTTCTGGCTCATTTGAACTCCCTAATCTCAAAAACACTTCTTTATTGGCATGCAGTTTGTCCCAACCAGCATGTCTCTCGAAATTTGCAGACCTAGAATACTGCACTTGTTTTCCATCCAAATGAAACTTGTAGCTATTTCCAGAATACCCCAAAAACCTAAGCCTTTTGCTTTTGGGTTCTCCTTTCCTCCTGAAACAAGCAGGTGTGTAAACATGAGCAAATTGTCCAAAAACCCTTAAGTACTTGTAATTTGGCATTCTCCCCTACAATACCCTGTAGGGAATGACTTCAATTTCTGAATGATACAATCTGTTACCGATATGTATTGCAGTCAAAGTTGCTTCTGCCCAAAAACTATCTTTCACCCCTGCATCTGCTATCATACAAGCAGTAATTCTTTTTATATCTTGTATTTTCTTCTCTGCTAACCCATCCTCACTAGGACAAGCAGGGTTTGTAGTTTCATGCCTTATTCCCACCTTTTGCAACCAGTTAAACAATTGATTATTTAAAAATTCTCCTCCTCTATCAGTAATGATGGTGCCTACTCTGCTATCAAATTGTCTTTCCACCATTCTCACCCATGCTTTTAAACTTTGCCCAGCGTCAGATTTGTTTTTCATTATTCTCACAAATGCAAACCTTGTATACCTATCAACAATTACTAGGAAATACTTGCTTCCCCCTAAGGACAAGCAATTAGCTTGGGCGACATCTGCATGTACATACTGAAATGGTCTTTGAGCAATTCTTTTTGTTTTCTTAGCTACTGGAAAAGCTCTGACCTTTACCTGATGACATACCGTAAAATCTAAGTGGTTTTTGCATTCAGTAACTTTTAAATCTGGACACATACTGATTAAATTCTTTAAACATTTGAAGCTCGCATGGCTGAATTTTCTGTGCAGCTCGTGTATGCAGTCTTTGTGGATTGGAATATTTTCTATGTTATTAGCTTCTTCAACCCTGTAGCTATCAATATTGTCCTCCAAATAATAAAGTTTGTCCTTTTTCAAACCTATGCCACGCAATTCCCCATTCAGTTTTATCTTACACATGTTCTTTTCAAAGATGACTGTGTAGTCTCTTTCTGTTAATCTGCTTACTGATAACAAATTATTTTCTAACTCCTTTACATGTAAGACATCATTAAAATTCTCTTTTAGCCCTGGAATGTACACAGTACCCATTTGATTTACAGTACTTAGCTCTTTCCCGTCAGCCAAAACTACAGCATTTACATTAGCTGATTTTCTATTACTTATTAAATTTATATCATTACACATCGAAGATGAGGCTCCTGAATCAACTAGCCATTTAGAATTTGCATTTTGTTTTTCCTTAATCATGGTTGCAAACCCCTTTTTATTACCACTGTCCCTCAAAAATGGAAGTCTGGACTGTTTTTGATACTGCCGCGGCTGCCATCTGCTCTCTACTTGCTTGCGCCTCTCAGCTGCAAAACGTTTAAAATGTCTCTGCAGATGACCAATCTTCTTACAATAAAAGCACCTCCGTTGCTCCCTTGTAGAGGCTGCTTCCTCCTGCGTTCGCCAGTCAGGAGTTGTCTGTTGTTTTGACACAGTCTTTAAGCTTGCTGAGTCACCCTGCTCAGACATTCTTCTCTGGTTCTCTTCCAGTATTCTGGCCACAATTAAATCTCTCTTAAGCTCAGCTTCTGGCAAGTTCTGCAAGCTGTTCGTTATGTTGTCCCACGAAGAGTCTAGCGATTCTACTAAAATGTAGCATTGCTGCTCTTTGCTAATTTGCACTCCCCTCAGTTCAGCTTGCACAAACAAATCTTGCATTATTTTTAAATGTTCTATCACACACTGCCCTTTAGCCATCTTTTGCCTGTATATTCTTTTAGACCATAGCATTTTTGCAAAAGCAGTTGAAGGAGTGTGTAATCTCTGCAAGGTATCCCACACATCCTTGGCGGACGTTTTATCTCTGACGTCATTAATTAAGTCTTCAAGCATGAGATAAAGACAGGCTTTTGCTTTACTATCTCTCTCTTGAGTGGCTTCATCAGCATCAGCTGCCAGCCCTGTTTCAACTGTTGACCACAGACCTTCCTTTACTAGTAGAGATTGGGCATAAATCTTCCAGGTAGAGTAGTTGTTTCTATTTAATTTACCAAACTTTAGAATTTCCATCTTGATTTGTGCAGTGACTCAATTTGACACAGTCCTTCTGAGTATGCACAGCCGACCCATCTGGGCTTAAGCAAAACACAAAATGATTTACTTCCGAGGCTTATCAGTGCAGCACAAACAGCATGCTCTGATCTATCATCCACAAAGCTTTCTTCCACTCTCTGGAACTTTCAGCTTCTGTGGTTGCTGGGTGCTCTAGTAACTGGGCCCATAACCCTTGTCAGGGATGATGGGAGTTGTAGCTCTTCACCTCTGGCTCAAACTCACCACCCTGTTATGCAGCAGAGCCAACCAGCTTAGATCAGTGGTTAATGCTTTCCTCCAAAGCAGCAGAGTATCAGAGAATAGGCTGAAGATCCTGACAAACTCTCCAAGCCTTCACACTCTTCTCCAGGTGTCTCCAAAACGTCTCCAGGATTCACTCAGGCAACTCAGTAGTTGTATATAAAACCTACTTTATTCTTCTATATAAATATACTATATGGTAAACAAATCACAATCTCTACACACTACTCCACAATATCTCCAAACTACTCCACCTCTACTCAACAACAATTCATTGGCAAACATTGCAATTTTATAGCCATTGTTTATCACCACCCACTAGTTAGTTTTCACCCAGTGGGTGTGTACTTCCATTCTGATTGGTCCACATAGTTCCACCCATACTTAAGACCAACCCATGTATTTCAACATTTCACCTTGTACACTGCATGATTCTCAGGTGTTTCCATTCTGCATTCAGTACCTCTGTCCTTGGCTCTCAGGACCTATAGATTACATTAGCAGTTTCACCTGTGTAGCTTCATAATTGCTCTTGCTTAGTCATTGTGACTTTCACATACATATTTTATTTCTTTCACTGTATGTCCCATGTTGCATTTTCCTTAACACAGGAGACATAGCTCCTGAGGCCAGAATCTAATCAGGAAAGGCCTGCCGAAAGAGATCCGTCTTTAGTGCTTTTTTAAAGCTACTTTTCAAACAAATCGATGTTCCTTTTACTAATCCAGACTCCAAGATATTTTGTTCTTCTTTCCGTCTTATATCCCATTTTCATTTTGATCTGATCTTCCTCTTTGCTGTCTCTATTCTTTGTAATAATCACTGTTTTGTCTTTGTTTATTTTAAAACCCGAGAAGTTACCAAATTTGCTAATTGTTTCCATCATACTTTCAATTTTGTTCAGGGGATTTTCTAATATTGTTACCAGATCATCTGCGTAAGCTTGTAGCTTATATTCCTGCACTTTACATCTCAAACCAGGAAGTTAAACATCCCTTCTAATCTTGTTGTTTAGGATCTCTAATGTTAAAAATAATAAAGTGAAAGGGGACGCTCTTGCCTTGTACCTTTCTGGATGTTAAACAAATCTACCCTTTCTCTATTTATCGTGATGGATGCCTTTTGCTTCTTGTACAGCTGTTCAATATTTTAACAAATTTTTCTCTCACTACCATCTCTTTCAGGATTTCCAGCATGAAGGGCCAGTGCAGGTTATCAAAGGCCTTCTCTGCATCTGCAAATATGAAGGCTGCTTTCCTCTCATTTGCTCTCTCATAATACTCTATGGCATGAAGTACTATTCTTTATGTTATCTGCCATTTTTCTCCCTGGGAGAAATCCATCCTGGTTTGTGTGGATTAGTTCTTGCAAAGTGGTTTTCAATCTGTCTCCTAAGATGGAAGCAAAGATTTTATAGTCCACATTCAGCAGACAAATGGGATGATAGTTCTTCATTTCTGTACTCTTCTTCTTTAAATATCAACACTATATCTGCCATTTCCCAGGATTCAGGGACACCCTCTGTACAGATTTTATTAAACAATTTTTGTAAGTGTGGTGTTATCTCTTCTTCAAATGTTTTATAGAACACCTCTGTAAATCCATCAGGTCCAGGGCTTTGTCCTGTTTTCAGATTTTGTAACACTTTAATAATTTCCTCTGATGTGAATTACTTGATAAACTAGATCTTTGATTTTCTGACACTGTGCCGTATTTGTTATTTTTTACATATTTTTTCACCACCATCTCCTGCCGTTGATCCATTGCTTTATCCTTATATAAATTGGAAAAGTATTTTAAAAAGGCTTTCTTTATCCCTTGTTCTTTTAAAGTATGACCATCCTCCTTAATTTCTGTAATCAATTCCTTTTCCATTTCTTTTCTCAATTTATATGCTAACATCCAGCCAGTTTTATTTGACTACTCAAAACATCTTTGCTTAGTTCTTTTCAATTTGTACCCTATTTCCTCTATTATTTTCTCCCACAAAGCATTCTGAATTAATTTTTATCTCCTTCTGGCTTTTCTTATTTTCCAGATTTTCCCTAAATTCTGCTTCAATACTATCCAATTCCTTTATGATCTTATCATTCCTTTCTCTTCCTTGTTTATGGATTTCTGCTCCTCTTTGCAGCAGTGAGCCTCTAACCGTGGCTTTGAAGGCGTCCCATAGTATCTTCCCCAGCGTTTCTCCTATATCATTAGTAACAAAGTAACTTTGAATTTTTCCTTTCAGCCTTTCTCTGATTTTGTCATCTTTCAGTAGATTTTCTTTTAGTCTCCACCTGTACACTCTTTTCATTGTTTGTATTGATAATTTTATCGGATTGTGTTCTGATATCATTTTATGCAATATTTCCATTTCTGCAATCTTAGTTTGCAGTTCTTTCAACACCCAAAACATAGCTATACAGGACATAGAATTATGTACATCTGAAAAAAAAGTATATTCCTTTGTGTCCTTGTATTTTGTTGTCCAGACATCCAATAAATTGTGGGCCTTCATCAATTCTTTACACACTCTAGGTAATATACCTTGATTATTTTTCTTTTTAGGTTGTGATTATTTGTCTTTTAATGGGTCCAATACTCCATTAAAGTCTCCAGCAATGATTATTGTATCTAGTCCCAACTCCTCCAATTCCTTATATACTTTCCTGTAAAACGTGTCCTTATTCTCTAGTGGTGCATATACTGCTAACAGATTTATCTTTGTATTTATACTGTTTATTTCCACTCCCACATAATATCCCTCTTTGGCATTTACAATTTCTCTTGCTGTGAATTTGCTGTTAACATATATTACTACTCCTTTCTTTTTCTGAGATGCTGATGAACAGAAGATTTTTTCTAATTTATTGTTTTTTAGATACTTTATATCTTGATCTCTAATCCTTGTTTCTTATAGTATTATTCTATCTATTTTATCTTTTTCCAAATAATGAAAAGCTTCTCTTCTTTTTTTCTTGAGTGTTTAGACTGTTTACATTCCAAGAAATTATCGAAGTCATAATCTTTCACTGTCTTCTTCCTCCCCACTCAAAGCTTGTCCTTCTTCCACCTCTAGATTTGTTCTCTTATTCATATCATCTTCTATATCCTCCTGTTTTCCTTTTTCCTCTTCCTGCTCTCCTACATTCTGGTCTTTTTCTTGTTCTGTCTGTTTTCTTCTGTTCTGTTTCCCTTCCTTGTAATTCTTCCTCTGTGTCACTTTCAGCCTTTTTCTTCTGTTTTTTTTCTCGTATCTTCTATCATCCTCAGCCAATTGTGCTGCAAATTCTCTTGCTTTCTCTATTGAAATTATTCTGTACCTTTTCTGTTGATAGTTAAAGGATAATCCCTCTGTCCACTCCCATCTGTAGTTTATGTTGGCTTTCAATAGTTTCTGCATCAAAAACTTATAATCTTGCCTCTTCTGGAGTGCTTCTGTTGGTAGGTCTTTAAGTATTTGAATTTCTTTCCCATCAATTTCAAATTCATCTTCACAACTTCTTTGAATTATTATGACTCTTATTCTCCCTCTCATAAAAAACACCGCTACGTCTCTGGGCAGCTTCTTTTCGCTAGGTATTACTGAGCTAATCCTGAATGCTTTATCCATTTCCAATTCCATCATTTCTTCTAAGATCTCTATCAATTCTGCTAACCCAGGAATTTAGACGTGCATACAAATTCTCATTTTGTTTCTCTGGTAGTCCCCTCAGTTTGATACATTTCTCTCTGTATCTTATTTCATGCAGTAAAATGGCATCTTATCCTTCACCTGTTCTGTTTTCATCATCTCTGTTTGCTTTTCTAGCTTTAATGTTTTATTTTTAATTGATTTGACATCTTCCTTGTTGTCTTGACCCCCACCGTTAATTTGTCCATTCTTTTACCCATTTTTTCTGTCAGATTTTAGCTCTCTCTTCAAATTCTTGAAATCTGCCTTTGTTTCCTTTTTAAAGGAACATAATTCCTCCAGTATATGTAAATTTGTATCCATTTGTTTGGTTGCTTCCCCCAATCCTCTTCTCCCCGATGTGCTCTGAGACAAAGTATTAGCTCTTGACCATATTCCTGCTGCCATCTTCTTTTCTCAGCAAGAGCTGCTGTCTTAATTACCCTGTCAAGTCTATCCCTGGTGTCGGTATTCTTACTATACTTCCTTAATTCACAATCTTAATTAATTCAACAAATTGTTTCCTAATTAGGATCCTCTAATTCCCTGTATACTTGACATTTCTTATCACAACGTACATCTGATGTCTCCTCCTTTCAGCTCTCTTCACTCTCTTAACTCTCAACTCTCTTAACTTATAAAAATACTACTATTCTCTTGTTTTTCCCTTCACTTATCTGTATTTATATATTCTTCACCCCTCTGTAACCCTCTGTTTCTTATCTATACCCCTGCTCAAATCCACAATTTCCAATTTTTGACCCCACCACCAGCCATTCCAGTTTTTTCTTCTTCCTGCACCTGTTCCTCCATCTGTTTCCTCAGACTCACGATCACGCTCCCCCTTTTTCCTTTTTTCTTTTTCCGTTGATCCCTCTGTTCACAGGTTTTTAACCCCACTGCTGAACAAGCATATCCCTATAACACCTCTATTGTGGCAGAGTTTAACCTAAGGGATAGTACTCCTGCATATGAAGTCACAAAACCTTCTTTTCACTTACTTCACCTCTCGTTTTGTAATCCTTCTACTCACTCTCTCTTTAAAGTATTAATACTCCTAGTAGCCCCTGTTTCAATTGGTCTTCCTCCTACTGCCAAACAAGCTTTATACTCGAACAGCAGGCTTAATCCAGGGGATTAATACTCAGAGTTATACTACTATCTCTTCTACTGCATCACATCTTTTTCTTTTTCTTTTTTGTTTTCTGCCATGAAACTATGCCACTCTTTAACACCCTTTGTTCACTGGTATTAACCCGGCTGCTGAACAAGCTTCTCCTGCTTGTGGCAGGGTTTAACCTAAGGGAGATTGCCTATAGGTTTGTATCCGGTTATTAGGAAACTTTAGCCTTGAATTTTATATAATTACAATATTGCCTTTCCAATCCAGCAACTCAGCGGGAGGCCTTATATAAAGGGAGGTACCCTGGACCACCCTAAGAGTCTTGCACTTTGCCTCTACACAGTTAGAATGGAGTGGTATGGAAGATTCAACTCAGTTTTTAATAAGATTAAATGTATCTTCTCAGAATCTGTCTCTGTAGCTTAAAACAGCTCTATTGATCTGTCATCTATTCCTGATGACTTAGTTGTATGCAGACTCAGAGAAATAAAGAGGCCACACACATAATATGGGGTGAATAAAATGGAATCTTTATTTCTCACCCTACCTATTTAAATTCCTGGTAAGAGGGGGAAAATCAGCATGAACAAACAACGCCCCTGGACATCCCCCTCTAACTTGAAGATAACCCTGTAAGGCAAATACTGGACAGATTGTGCTATCACTACATAGTTTGAGTGTTATTGTTTTACCCCTCCCTAATTGGTCAGTCTTAGAAAATCGTAAGGTAAACGTTATTTCCTGCTCTGTCAATCTTATATCCCTATACTCAAGGGCCCTCCCAGTAGTGTCAGATTTTGATGCTACCACTAATTCCCTCATGCGAAGTGCTCCGAAAAAGGCAAGCAATGCAGCTGCATGAAAAAGCAGGGCCTCGTAAGGAGAGGAGCAAACCCCCACCCATACCTGTCGTAGCCCTTTCAATACGTCGGGGGAAAGAGGGACCCATCAGTCCCTCTTCCTACCCCTCTCATGTGCCCAACCCTCCAAAGCTTTGCGGATATGAAAATCTCCAGTATTATCTGAAGCCCCCTGTGCTTTTAGCCAAAAGACTGATGCAGCCAATCAGCTCTTAATAGACTGTAGTGTTAACCCCGTTTATAAAGATAAATGCAAAAGTGCAGTAGGTGTGTCACTGGGAGGTCCACTCCTTGCTGAAACCCCCTCTTTTCTCTAAATTGGTAAAACTCCCTGACGGCCCTGGCATACCCTTTCTTTGTACTAACCGCCACTGACATACCTAGGGCCCTCCAAATTTCAGACTCCCAATCCTCCACAGATCCTCTGGCATCTTGTCGCCGTTGGGTTCCACGTCAATTCTCTGAAGCACTCGATCTGTATGCAGGAGAGAGCGTCGGCAATCTCATTATTAACACCCGCCACATGTCGAGCGACAAAAAGTATATTGTTTTTGAGACATTGCAAAGTAAAAAGCCTAACCATATGCATGACCCGCGGCGATCTGGAAGTTAATGTGTTTATAACCTTAACAGTTGCCGCATTGTCGCACCAAAAACGTACAGACGAATTGACCAGTTCCTTTGCCCAGATGATGACTGCAAGAAGAACTGGGAAGAACTCTAAAAATGTGAGGTCTAGCATAATATCAGTCCCAACCCACTCAGAGGGCCACCTGCTAGCGCATCACCTACCACTGAAATAAATTCCGAACCCAATTGACCCTGCCGCATCAGATGAAATTTGCAAAGCATCCTTTAGTCTCCTTTCCTCACGCCAGAATGAGATGCCATTAAATTGATCCAAGAATTCCTGCCAAACTTGCAGATCTGACCGAATCTCCCGAGTAACCCAAGCCATGTGATAAGGTCGCTGAATCCCTTTAATGGCATCACACAACCGGCGCACGAAAGCCCTTCCAGGAGCGACCACCTTACAGGCAAAATTCAGGTGTCCAATAAGAACCTGAAACTCCTTGAGGGTGGCCTTGTGTCTACCTATAAACTGACTGACCCGCTCCTTTAAATCCTGAACTTTCTGTTGTGACAATCGACACTGTTGGTTAATGGTGTCAATCTCAATGCCCAAGAAAACTAACTGTTGTGAAGGACCTTCTGTCTTCTCTGGCGCCAGTGGAATTCCCAGTTCCCGGGCCATGGACTCAAACTGACGCAGCAGGTGGCTGCAATTGCCAGATCCCCATTCCCCTATCAATAAAAAATTGTCCAGATAGTGGACCACACCAGACATACCTGTTTTTGGTCTCAGGGCCCATTCCAAAAAAGTACTAAAGGTTTCAAAAGCATTACAGGACACGGAACACCCCATAGGTAAAGTGCAGTCCATGTAAAACTGCCCATCAAATTGAAAACCCAGTAGCTCAAAGTCATCTGGATGTACAGGGAGGAGGCGAATGCGGACTTAATGTCACATTTCGCCAACTCTGCGCCGGGGCCATGCCTCCTTACCTCATGTATGGCTGCGTCAAAAGATGTATACCAAACAGAACACAATTCTGGAGGGATAGAGTCATTCACTGCCTCCCTCTTCAGGTAGGATAGGTGGTGAATTAATCTGAATTCACCCGGGGCCTTCTTGGGGACTATACCCAGTGGGGACACCCTCAAGTTGGGTACCAGCAGCTCAGAAAAAGGCCCAACTACTCTCCCCTCTGAGACTTCCTTACCTATATTTTCCCTGACAATGTGCTCTAATCCTTTGATAGACTGAAAGGGTGCCTAGGCCCTTTGTATGGAATCCTAAAACAAAAATGAAAAACCCGGGATAGATATGTGGCCGCCTCTCTATCGGGGTATACTGCTAGCCACTTATCTAAAACTTCTAATTTAATTGGACTGGGGCCCTTTAGGAGGCTGGGTAGTGGAGCCGACTCCTCTACCAGCTCCTTGCCCACCCCTGCCTCCACAAAACTGTCCCTTACCCCTTGGGCAGTTCCGAAAGGAGTGTGATGCCCCACAGATGGAACACTTGTGATTAAACCTGCATGGTTTCCTGGAGCACGCGCCTTGCGAGCTGAATTCCCAGCACAGCATCTTTTGTCCAGAAGAAGATGCGGAAGCTGAGGAAGCAGCTTTTGCCCCCGTGGAGGCCATAGGCCACAACAGGTGGCCACTGTGTGTGCATTCCCCCTGAATTGGGCGTGCTGGGGTCATTAATTGCATCCACAGCTGTGGGTGCATCATGTCCCAACGGAGGGCTGGATATATAGCTGCCCGCATGTGAAATGCTTTGTCATACAGAAGCCATGCAGGGCCTGCGAAATCAACATAAGCCAGTTGGACCACGTCCACTCCACTTTCCGCTTCCTTAACTTTTCCTTCTCTTCCTCATCCAGCTCCTCCTTATCCTTCTTTTCCACCTCCCTATACAGAAGGAAGAAAATGTCCACGTATTCTCCCCCGAGTATGTTGTCTCTAGTGGTCTGTAATAAGTGGTCGCCCAAAGGGAGAGACATCTCCCCGAAGGGGATCACAGAGTAAGCAACAGTGTTGTATCCCAGCGTAGGTGACATGCCTGTAAATCCTGCTGTGCCAAAAGGGTGTGTGTTGCACCCTCCAAAATTGAATGCTCCCCAGGGGGCCCACTGGGGACCTGACCACCCACCGGTCTGTAGTGCTGAGGGCCAAGCCAATTGAGTCTCTTGTGGACCCGCCTCTTGTGATGCGTTGTTAGTCCAGGGTGTGGGCCAGCTGGCCCAAGGCCAACCTTACCCCATGGCATGTGCAGCAGTAACATTAATTTACTCACCAGCAGGCATCTGGGCTTCAACTGGATCCAGCTCCCCATCTGGTTGAGGTGGCAGGGTATTGGGCCCCTCCTGCTGCTGAGATCTGGAAGCACCATCCCTGTGGATCCTCTTCTCCAACGCATCTAGGTGTGCAAGAATTTGATTAGTAATCTTGCCCTTTTTTTCCGGTATGCTTCATGGGCTGAGAAGCTTCCTGTCCCATTAACCCTTGTATTTTTTCAAGCTGTTGAATCCTGTCCAGGATTGCTTCCAATGGGACCTCCTCCTCATCCTCCCTAGAAGAGACTGGAGGGGCAATGGGCGCAGGCCGCTTCAGAGCGGGCCCTTGCCCTTGCCTTGTTGACCCCTTTTCCCTTTTTGGGAGCCATTGCTGTCCAGCTTCAGGCCCCGTGAAAAACCCAACAAGCCCTAACAAATACTGCCACAGGGGCCTGCAGTAACAAAAGGCTTATAGCCCTGCGTATGTCACTATCAGATAACTGCTATATTAAACCCCCCTACTGTTTTAAGCCAGGAGTGGGGGGGGGTTATAGTGGGCCCAACTAAGGCCTGTAGGCCCAAGGCCAACTCACCCTGGCGCTATATCCCAGCTCTAGTAGGCTAGCCCGATAGGCCTGCCAGGCCAGACCCTATATTATTATTGTTGTTGTTGTTGTTGTTGTTGATTAACACAGCTGGTAGATCCACAGGGCCAAAAGCCTGAAAGGCCGCACAGGCCCAAGCCTATGGCCCGAAGCCTGTCCAAGACCTAACCTACCCCAGCTCCTGTAGGCCAAAACCCACCCTAGCCAAAACCCCAGTAAGCCTAGTTCAATATTGGTATTATTATTATTATTATTGGACACTATAAACCCCTTTAAAGACCCAAGGCCTGGAAGGTATCACTAGCCCGAGCCTGAGGCCTATTCAGGGCCCAAGGCCTAATAGGGCGCTGTAAGCATGAGGCTCTAACAGGCTGCGCAGGCCCAGAAAGGTCCGGACCTAGTCGCAGCTAATCCGCTGCAATGCCTAGGTGATGCACCGGCCAAACTAATTCAGGCTCGGCTGACACATCCACCCCCAATAACGTCTAATGCTCATGTTGCACCTTGTGGTGAGTCCGCCACCGGATCGCCCCAATCCTAGGCGATACCCTCCCCTTAGCCCACCACAGGCCACTGGCTTGCAGCTTCCCCCCCCCCCGGCCAATTCAGCAGAACCCCGCCCGGGAGAAACCTCCCAACCGCATAGCCCCCTGCTGCTATGGCCCACCAGATGCCCTGATGGGGGGTTGCCACCCGCCAAGAACTCGCCCGGGCCGAGGCACCACACGCCTCAGCCGGCACGGGGCCCGTGCAAATCCCCCAAACAGGGGGAAAGAACCCCTCTTGGTCAAAGACTGCCCAACTCAGCGCCTTTCGACTTAGCCATCGCTTTTAAGGCTCGCTCGCTTCCGTCCCGCTCAGTGCGCCGAGTCTGCAACCGCTCATTGAACTGCCGATCAACAGAGAGGGTGAAGAGGGGGACGGGAAGCCTTTTATAGATTCTGGCCCCGCCCCTCTCTTCGCATCGCCAGAGCTTGCCGGTGATGCTGCATTCGGGCCTCATCCTCCTCCGCTGCGCCCAAGGCAGTCTCCCCAGCCTCAGGCTCTGTGAGGCGGCGGGGGAGACTCATTCTCTTAAGTGCTTTGAGTGCAGCTTCCACTTCCCTTTCTAAAATTGTGGGTTCATCACCAAATGTTTTCTCTTGAATGAATCTGTCATTCTTTCATCTCTTTTATATAGTTCTTAAATGTATTGTTTCCATCATATTTTTATTTCTTCTTTATCATGTGGTGTGTTCCCCTTGGATCTTGTGGAAGAGGTCTCTTGGTACACCACTTTTGTTGTTGTCTTCTATTTCTTTGCCTTAATTGTTATAGTGGTTGTCTTTGTCCCTGTGCAGAAGTTGTTGAACAATTTTGGTCAAGATTCTGAACCTATTTCTGTCCCTGACCAATTGAAGAGTTTCACCTGTCTTCCAATGAGATTTCTCTTTCTTTTTGGCTGCATATTGTGTCTTTTTGTATTCCTCCCTGACAATGTCCCTGACTTAAGTTCAGAGTTCTTCTGGCTCCCAATCAATTAGCCTTACAGGTCTGTTTATTAAATAGCAAGACTGTGTTTCTACCTTTCAGACAAATCAGGGAGAACTGATTGTGAATGCTTGAGTGGTGACCTTGGACCTGTCTGAACATGCATGATGATCATCAACACTCTCGTCCATTGAGTTAATTGTCAGTATTCATTTAAAGCAGCTGTGTTGTCTGTTGTGTGCTGGGAAAATGCTAAGTTTAAAAGTTGAGCAACGTGTCAATTTGAAATTGTTAGTAAAATTGAACAAAACACCAACAGAATCTTCTCAAATGCTTACTGAGGCCTACAGTGAAGACTGCATGTCTCGTGTATATGTGTTTGAGTGACACAAAAGATTCAGAGAAGGGCGTGAGAATGTGGAAAATGATGAATATCCTGGACAACCACAAAGTTGAAGGTTTTCACAGCTGGCATCCATAGGTTTTTCATGTGTTTTTTTTTTTCCAGGCTGTGAGGCCCTGTTCTGGAAGAGTTTATTCCTGATGTTTTGCCTGCATCTGTGGCTGGCATCTTCAGAGAAGATTCTTCTTGGATCTTCTTGAATCGTCTCTTCAGGAATAAACTCTTCCCGACCATGGCCTCACAGCCTTGGAAAAAAACAATGAAAAGCCCTGGACAACCTTCTACTTCAAGAACCAAAGAAATTGTGGAGAAAATCAACCAGATTATTCAAGGAGACAGCAACTCAGTGTCTGAATGATAGCTGAAGCCGTGAACATTCACAAAGACACTACATAGAAAATTTTGCATGAGGATCTCAACATGAGAAAAGTTTATGCCAAGATGGTCCCTAGGGTTCTTGCACCAGAGCAAAAAGAGTGCCACAAGGAAATTTACACTGGCATTCTGTAGAAATTTGAGGCAGACCCAAACTTTTTCCAAAAAAAACCATCACTTCTGATGAAACCTGGATCTTTCAGTATGATCCTGAGACAAAACAAGTAAATGCACTGGAAAACACCATCATCACCAAAAATGGGAAAAAAATGTCAAAAGCAAGTCCACATTCAAGGCCATCCTCATTGGGTGTTGCTTTTTTTGTTTGTTTGTTTGTTTACATCAAAGGCGTATTTTTGGTAGAATGTTTTCCAGAAGGCAGAAAATTAAACCAGCATTATTATAAGGAAGTTTTGACAAAGCTGAAAGAGTCAGGAAAAGAAGGCCAGAACTGTGGGAAAATAATTTCCTTCTTCATCAAGACAATGTGCCTGCTCACACAGCACTTTCTGTGAAGCAGATTTTGGCTGATAAATGCACTACACTTGAGCATCCTCCATATTCACCAGATTTGGCACCATACAACTTATTTTTTTCCCCTAAAGTGAAATTGGTGCTTAATGGAACACGTTTTGAGTCAACTGATACAGTAAAGAAGAAAACAGCAGATGTGTTGAAACAGCTGACAGAAACTGACCTGTTTCATGCCTTCGACCAGTGGAAAACAAGACTGCATCAGTGTACGACTGTTATTGGGGAGTGGTATATTGAAGGGGACAAGCATTAAAATTGTAATACATATAAAAAATAGGTTATTGTATCAGTCTTGTTATTTAATAGATAGACCTTGTAAAAGCACAAATCAGTTTTTTACATTATCTTTAAAGTCTACCGGGATGGTCCTCATATTGTATTTTGGCATGATGATTGAGTTGTTGATTTGGCTGACTGATGCATTATACTTATGATCCTGATTTATGAACTGAGGAGCATGATGTTCCACCTCTCTGCCTTCCTCTCCACCAGGACTTTATGGCTCCACTGCCTGACTTGCACTGCCAAGTTCCTACCTAATTTCCTGATGCTTCACTGATTTTGCTCTTCTTTGTTGCATATCTTCAACTGTAGAGTTTGGGAATCCCCTAAGTAAGTACAGGTAGTGGGGAAAGTGGCCTGCAGTCCACTTGTACCTCACAGGGCTGTTTCTGAGCACACCCCACTCCAAAGCACACCCCAACCTTTTTGCTAATAATAAGAGTAAGAACTACTACTACTACTACTACTTCTAGCAATTCCTAGTAGTAATAGGAACATCCTCCCCCCCAAAAAAAAGTTTAAAACTTCAGAGTGCTTGGAAGGGTTGGGGGTCTGCCAAGACCTCGAGGGAGACTAGTGTGGACCTTAACCCCATAAAATTGAGGTGCTGCAGGATTATGTCTCAATATTAGAGAGACAATATCAGAACACAAACAGTATGAATTTCCAAGGAAGTAGTTCTCAAGGCTTTTAAAAATTTGTTTTTCAAAAAATAGCAACTTCTACAGGTGCCTAGCTCAAAACCTTCTGAAGCCACCAGTCTCTAATTTGGCTGGAGTAAACCCCCTTTTTATGGACTACTATGTCTCTTATACTGGAATGTAAATCTTTATAAAATCACAAATACTTTTACAATTTTTATCTCCACTACAAGAAAGTCATCAAAACTGCAGTTTTTGAAGACTATTTGCCATCCATGACTTATTCTGTGTAAGAAGATGCATATGTTTTGTTTTGTTTTTCCAAATACACTTTGTGCAGAAAATAATGTGGGTTTTTTTCTATGAAAGAAAACCACAGGCATTTGTCATACAAAATAAGATGAACTACAAAGATTCTTGCCTATCTAAGTTTCTACTCATCATGGTTTCCCAACATTTAAGAAACCTAATTTTTCCAACATTTTCCGATATTCTTTCCATTTTTACTCTAAGATGTGTGAAAAAAACAAAAGGCTAGACATTTTGGTTTCCTACTGCAAGTCTATGGAAGAGGAATAGCAAGCTTAAGTTTCAGAATCTTGATTTGGATTTGCATTCTGGAGCAGATCAGATGGGTCTAGATTGAATAAGAATGAATTTGGCTGAGATCTAAATTTCTGAGTCTGTCTCCAAACTGAATTGGTGCCCTGTGCACAGCTGTAATGAATAGCCTCATTTCACTCAGAGGGTAAACTCTAATGTTAGTCCTACTTTGAGTAGACATGACAGTCCCAACCAACATAATTCCTATTGATTTCATTGTGTCCACTCTTGGGAGAACTAACATTGGATTTGTCTCAGCGGTTGTCCACACAGTGAAAATACCCCTCACAGAATTCACTCTGAAAACGAGCTGTCTTAATGAGATCCCACATTGTCTCATCATTGATTCCACATTGTCTAATGCATTATTTCTGCAGTGTGGGAGCAGCTTCAGAAAAAGAATGAGAAGACTTTAAGTACTCTCTTGAAAAACTAAAGCCTAAATCCAACAAAATTAAGCATGCTTATGGCCATTGAAGTCAATGGATTTGAGCCTAAAACATGAAGTTAGAATAAATTAACATAAATAACTCTGCATAAGTTACAGACTCCAAAGAAATGTAAACACCAGATTTAATTTTATGGGGAGGGATGTGTTTGCACAATGTCAAGGCATCTGACTAATTTACATTTCCTAATGTTATGTAATCTGAAAATTATAGGCTAGAGTTATAATCCTCCACCAAGCAATGGATAAATCCCATTAAACTCAATGAAATTAAGTATGCATAAATGAGTGTAGGACTACTGCCTAGATCAATAATGCATATACAAATAGCAAGAGCAAAGGTTGTCACAAGAGACTTTAAATCACAGAGTTAATGTTGTATTAACAGTGTTTGTCACTGCTGATTGCATTATTGTCCATTTGCTATTCTTCTGTTCCACTGCAGACATTTCATTAAACAGTGTACATCAAGATGGAATGCTGATAATCTCTCCATTAAAAACAAAAAAGGAAAAGTGAGACAACTCTCTCTTCTCTTTTAACAAATATCTTTATACAGCTAACAGACAATTGATAATGTTAACTGCAGGATCATATACAAAATATTTATTAGCTTTCCTTTACATGCCCCCAATTGCCTTTCCAAATGAACTCCAAACATAATTTCATGTGTAGGTTGACCATTATTATCATTACTCTCCTATTTCTATCAGAGAAATGTTTGTTTTCCTCAGTGGGGAAAGCTAAGGAACATGATGATTTCCTTGATCTGTTGTATTGACACAACCCTCAATCTCAAATTTATAATGCTACAGGAAATGATTGTCACCCTCAATCGTTATTTCATAGATGAACTAATGGAAGCAAATGACACCCAGTGGGAGATATAATCTGGAAATTCTTCTGTGGAACTAACCCAGTCCACAATCAGTATTACCCTGGCTTGCAAAAGCTCTTGTGGAGAGATCATCTCCATCCCCTAAGGCCCACTCATTGGGCAGCTCCCCTGCTTACTGCCTCTATTTAGAACAAGGAAACTGGAGATAAATGAGGATTTCACTTATGCCTTCCTAACTGGAAGAAGATGTGGTTTCATAAGTGTGGTGAGCATCATTTCTCTAGACCAGTACCTTTTTAATCCTGTTTGCCCACTCACTTTGATTTTCATCCTGGTACAATGAGCAGTATGTTCAAAAACAAGGGTTAAAAATCGAACTACCTGGAAAACAGACAGGGAAACAGTAACGTTAAAAGAGCAGGGAGCTGGAGTTTCAGGATTTAGAGCCAGCCAAATCAAAAGAAAAGATAAGGTGGTGTTCCAGATGGTCTTTCATAAAAAGTGCTAAAGATCACTTCAATTACTTCAATTGCTACAGAATGGCTCCATGTGCAAAAGTAGTTTGCACATAACTCAGCAGTGGGGAGACGTGGGAGTGGAATCCTGGCCTTCCCAGTAGGCTTAGGCAAAAGCAAATTGCTCCAGCCTCCCGTAGCTTCTCTGTTCTTCCTCATTAATAACTTTTGCCACCTTGATCACACTCTGATATTGCTTGGCCACAAGTATCTCAGGTTTCATCTGTGAAATGTTGGAGGGTATGGCAGTGATTAAAAAGGATTTAGAAATGAACACAACATCACACCAACCAGTGTCTCCTTTAGAGCTTTGTAATTGCTCTGTACACCCAAATGTAAAATATTTATGATTTGTAGATGTTTTCTTCCATACCCATAATGCTGTCAGAGAACTAAATAATTCAAGCAACCAATGCTATACAATGTGGCCAAGACAATTAAAATATTTAATACTACCAATATAAACTAAATCTACAGTACAAATGATGCACTTATCAATTGTAATACATTATGTTTTCTGTTTCGTTTCAGAAGGTATTATGGTAATAATTTTGGAGTTTAGCCAAATGCTCAGTTAAGGATTTTTAACATCCTCTGAATAGACAAGTTTAATAGCTTTCAACTGTACAGAGCATTGCTCTTATCAGTGAGCAGCAGGAAAATTATTAATACACTTTGGGTAAACTTACACTTGGTGGTTTTTTTTTTCTTTAGGGGGAAGAGGAGGCATCATTGAGAGCAGAAATCATTAATTATGTAAGAGGATAGAAAGGATGAGAACTCAGACATTACAACCATAGACTGCTTGGTCTACAAGAGCAGATGGTGAATGTCTAGCATTTTTTTACATAAAAAAGAAAAAAAAAGCTAGAAAATATTTAGAGTACATTTTTAGTAATTTAAAGGTGTGGAAAAGTTAACAAATTTCTTTAGAAAATTAGAGTAAAGACAATGGACACTTCGGATGTGATAACTCTGTATGAAATCTATATATTTAGAATCCTGTCATTCATAGTTCTGTTGTCTACTAGAGGATGTTTTTGCTTAAAAATAGGTGTCTTCTGTGATATCAGTTTAAATACTGCTAGATCACCCATATTTTTGATACTTTTAATTTATACCATAGTATTCTGGGACAGTCTGAACATGGCACATTTTCCCATGTCCCACTCTACCCCATTATTACTAGAAAGAATTACTATTATCAGTCACAAAGGGATTTTTCCTTGTAACTGAAGCTCTCTCAAGGTACAATTCTCTATAGACAGGCATTTTTGAGTGACAGGTTCTTATACTCTGTTCATTTAAAGGCAGTCAAATTAGCATACTTGCCTGGCTTGTAGGAAGTAACAATGGCTAATCACTGAACAGATAAGAAACAGTCTGTAAACCTGACTGTGATGAATTCTACTAGGGTTTGTACAGGGCAAGTAGAAGTACAGCATTTATATTTAAGCGTAAGTTTTTATTGAAAAGATACTTGAAACTCCATCAAAGATATCAACCCATTTCTTCAACTTCCCCAAAATTTATCATACAAGAGGTTATTATGAAAGTGCTAATGTAGGAAAGTGCTACTGTTTATCCTCACATAGTGTGACAAGTGCTCTAGGCCACTGAGAGGTGGCACTCAGCCCACAAAGCAAGATGCATGATCAGCCCTCATCCTTCTATTTAGCAATAGACACTGCAGCTGTTCTCTGGACTGTTGAAACATCAACATTTATCAAATAGTGTATTTGTTTGTTTGTTTGTTTTTTTACTGTTCAAGATCCCAGAGGCCTGCCCCACTGGACCCTCTCCACCCTCTGCCCCCACCCCAATCCTCAACCCCGCAAATGATGGGAGTGGATTTTGCCTCCTCCAGCCTGCTTTGGCCACCAGGGGCAGGATGCAACAATGCATTTCCACTGATTTCTGCTGCTTCCACTGTTGGAATCAGGAATTTCTCCCCTGGTACAGCACTGTGTGGCACTAAAAACCTTACCAAGGGATTTTCCAAGATGCCCTGTTACCCTATTTGCTCAGGGGTCTTAAGGACCCTCAAAATATCAACATTCATTTGGGAAATTAAGGTACTCAGCTTGGCTATGTGAGGGGGGCAACAGAGCAGAATCTTTGGACCTATGTTTACTGGTACTAAGGAGGAGACAGTAAGCTAGATAGTGCAATAATTTGGTCTTTATTTGAGAAAAACAATAATAACAATGGTCATGTACACATTCAGGCTTCAAGCATTCATGCAAGACTACCGAATAAAGTGGGAAATATTGGGATAGAGGAATAGAGAAGAGAGCTGTTTATGTAATACAGGACACCTGTCCTGTAGAGCAAAAGTTGCTGCAGCAACGGGGGTTCAGAATGTTCTCTGAGGGGCAGTCAACAAACTGGCAGCATGGATGAAGGAGGAGGAGCTGAAGACAGTTTAGTGTTGTTTTGAAGGGGTTTTTATAGTCAATAACTGCCTTCTGGGGATGGGATTCAGAGTAGAATACAATGTTTTTCACGGTTGCTCAAGTTGAGACAAATGCACTCCAGATATGTCAATGGCATCTTGATGTGCAGGTGCTTTGCAGATGAATGACGGAAGCAACTTCCTTTGTTTGGAGGAAGGATAAAGGTATGGGGATCATTTACAGGTTGAGTATTATCTTAGCCTTGGCTGATAGGATTAGGCAGGTGTCAGTCACCTTCAGTTGCCTTGCAAATTAACATTTCTTTGGAATTTGGGCAGCCCCTCCTTAAGTGCATACCTGACTGAGTCTGAACACTAGTCTTGGAATTGCTTGTAATTTTCCAGCTTTAATAGCCACACTGTGTGGAAGGCCACATTTGACCTAAATATTAAATATTGCCAATTTCTTATGGATAAATATGGGGCAGGGGGTATCAGGGCAAGTAACAGCCCCAAAAAGGTTTCAAGGGTGCACAGAATACTGCAGGAGGAAGGGGATGCCTTTGCTGACTTCAGCAGTGAAATTCCAGCAGAATCCAGAAGCAGAATTTGAATTGCAGAATTCAAGCAGTAGAACACAATTGGATCCTGCTCTCTCCCCGACTCAATCTGTCTGTTTCTAGAAGTACCACTGGATGAATTTGCCTATCTCTGTTTAAGACAAGATATTAGAAGTAACAAGAAGTAACATGTCAGTATACTAGACTACACATCAAATTACAGTACTTCCTGTACCAGAGGAAATATGGCAGAAATATGGCAGTATACTTGCATATTGTATTTTTAAATTGTCGTAAACTGCCTTAAGTCCCATCTTGGGAGAAAGGTGGGGTATAAATCTAATAAATAAATAAATATTGGAGGTAACACAACCATTGCTAAAGAACACAAATATTGTGCTCATGCCCTATTATAGATTTCTGGAGCTCCATTCACTTCCTCCTTTGAAATCCTGCATAATATTGTGAGACTTTATTGCACAGAAAATTTTAAAAACTCAAAATAACACTAAACAAAGTTTTAAAAAGCACAAAAACACATTTTAAAACTTACAAGTAACCTGGGAAGGGTCATAAAAAGTGTGTCACTTACCTAGATGTCATGATCTCACCCGGAAGTGTTTGCACTGGACCATCCACTGATGGGGTAAGTACGGAGGAGGGGAAGACACAAGGTTTCACATGTCGGCTATGCTGGCAAAAAAAAAAAAACAGCAGGGAGGATCAATTGAAGGTTAAGTAAATTAAATTAACTTAATTAAAAGGGACGGGATTTTAAGGGGACATAACCATGAAGGGGTGATGTCACATGGTACTTACACCCTTTCACAATTATGTGGCATCATTATGACACCTTATTCTGTGCGTCTGATAAAGTCCACAGAAACAGAACAGCATTCCAATATCAATCAATCAATTATGCAACAAAACAACAGTTATTACATTGATTTTCCTTGTGTTTTTTTCCAGGCTGTGAGGCCATGCTCTGGAATTTTTCCTCACAGACCAGAAAAAAACCAAGGGAAATCTATAGATACCGGCCGTGAAAGCCTTTGACTTCAGTTATTACATTTTTGCATTTTGGGCATTTCGCAGAAATGCTCAAAACCAGTCTAAAAATATAAAAAACCTGTCCTTCCTATTTTTGTAAAAGTAATAGCATGTGCAAGGAAGGTTCATTATTGTGGTGGTGTTTTTTAGCACTTCTGTAAAATGCATGGAATGGGAAAATTTGATAACTTTCATTTTATTTCATGGTCAAATAAAAGTAGCAACATATGGTATCGGCAAGGAGGTTTTGTAGTAATGGTGCTGGATTTTTGTTTTTTGCATTGCCACATTTTCCAAGTCAAGATTTACATTCCTAGTAGAACATTTAATATCATCAATAGACCATCATGTCTATTGGTGATAATAGAATGAGTCACATACCAATGACAAGAAGAAAACTCATATACCACAAAGCATTGCCTGAAGAAATTCCAGCTGATTTTAAGTAAAAGAAATGAAGCCACACATTGCTGGAGAAGACCAAACTCTCCATGAAAACAAACATGCAAAGACAATACATTTCCATAGTTTTCTCATGAATATGGGTTAAAATGAAGCTCTCAATGAAGTATTGTCCTGATAATCACATTTGTGAAGTATTCCAGAGAATTATTCTGTGCAAAAATAGTGTGATATTTCCATAAGAAAAACACAGTTTTTGTAACAGTTTTTCCCTGCACAAATGCATTATTTCCTGGGGTGGGGGGTAATTGGCCAAGAAAAACCACATGCTATTTCTGAACAAATAAATTACCTGGAACACTGCACAAGGTGTGGATACAAAAGAAAACTACAGAGAAATCTGATTGTGGATTTGTTCTTCCCTATAGGATTTCCCAAATGTCAGGAAACCCTTTTCTCAATTGGGAAATGAATAAAAATAAATTTCCTTTCCATCCCTAAACTCCACCCAGTCTGACTCATGTGGAGGGAAAGAAACATTTTCCAATCCCAAACTTGATCACAGCATGAGCCAACCTTCTACAATCCATTTCCTTTCAGATGGATTAAACTTGAACTACTATCATCTCCAGACATCACACTGGCACTCGTAGTCCAATTTATCTGGAGGGTATCAAGTCAGGGAATGCTGACATGAATCTGCTGAGTTGTCTTCTCAGTCTCATGGAAGGAAATTTTGGATAGACTATGCCCCCCCCTGCCTTTTTTAAAAAATGTTACTAACTTCATAGATCAAGCATTCTGAAATGTCATGGTCAAAAATGGGACTATCTTACAGTAACAATTCCATTTTATGTGGGGATGATGATGGTAAAAAACACCTACCCAACACAGGGTAGTTCACATATAGGAACCTGAAGAATATATTTTATGTTTTCCTTCACATATATTTTAGTTCACATATAGGAACCTGAAGAATAAAGTTGCTAAACATTCTGTTCCAGGCTGTCTAGTTCATTCTGAACAAATGTGCCAGATCAATACCAGGAGCTTTAATCAGTGAGCAACAGAAGTACATCACACATTTCCATATCTGTTGCTCTTATTTCCCCAGCCATTAATGCAGGCTATGAAAGCTTTGGTAACATATTCTTAAAAGAGACTTCAAAAGAAAGAAAAGGCCCAATGCATTTGGCATCTTGTACACACAAGAACAAAGGAGCCAGGTAATAGTTCAATGACTCCTTCAGGTCAAAGCCCTATTGAAAAGAACATCAAGGAACAGGCTATCTGGATTCATGAGTGATCGAAATGGCATGTGCTGAACTTTAATCTTCTTCTCAACAATTCACTGATGCTGGGACTATGAAAATGCTGGATAATGGCTATCAGTGTTTACTGTCCATATTCAGTTTGTCTAAACTTGGGAAAACAAGAATCTTAAATTTGATTAATAAAATCCAAACCCATACATATTATGAAGTACAGGTGACCTTTACTGGCAGAATGAGTGAACATTTCTTCATTAGAGAAGCCTTTTATGAACTGGATATTATTAAACACAAGTTCAGACAATAAAATCAATCCATCACTGCCAAGATCAAGCCTATAGGTTTAGTGATCTCATTTCATCTGGCTATAATAATTAATTACATTGAGTTCAATTGCACCTTTCCAGATTTACTATGGGAATAATCTTGGACTAACACAGAAATGTTTCATTCATAAATGGATGAAATGTTTGGGATATTTTGCTCTTCTAAAGTCCATAAGAGGAAGGGACCTTGATTGCCCCAACCAAAAAAGTGCAAAATTCATCAGGCTTTCAAAACTCACAAGTCTCTTCATTAGGAAAAGATGGTTTTTTAAAAGCATGCAGAGGAATGAAAGTGATGTTCTTAGAGTCATGCAGTCTGTATACAGCTAACGCTATCAAGGCTCTAACACATTCCTTCACTTGTGTGAGTGTATACCATCTTTGCCTGATGAAGAACTCTCTGAACTTTGAAAGCTGATACAATGAATTCTGTGCCTTTTTGTTAAACTAATAAAGGTCTTATTACAATGTGGACTTTGGAATTTGCACTTTCTGCATTTCCTCTGTTAATACATTGGTTATCTTTTCTTTCAAGGAGACTTCACTACACTTTACTTCTTCACTCATTTTTTCACAGTATCTGTTTGTGCAGCTGAATTTCTGTCCATTTTAAAAGAGAGGTTCAGTAATTAGCTTCCTTGGAAACGCATTAAGCCAACAAGTTATCACAAGACTGGTAGCACAGCATCATTCAGCTTTGACCCACACAAACTGTGAATTGATGGTCTCCAGCAAAACTAAATTTCCATTGAATTTAGGGGCATCACAGTCCAATCCTGCTGATTCAGAGTGATGGAGAAAGTACTGCCAGCCCAAAGCATGTTGGCTTACTTTTGACTGTGATGTCATCCCCAGGGAAGGGAATGCTAAATACCTCCTGCTTTTTGAAGTCTGTATGCCAAGGCAGGAGGATGAGAACATTGCTCCCAAATAAGAATTCTCCCCCCCCCTCAATAATTTTCTTTCAGTATCCAAATTTCTAACATGATAGAGAGTGAAAATCATTCACACCATTGCTGGTTCACTTTTTCTAGGTAAATCTGCCTGTCCCTTTTCTTTGGATATCTAAACTGTATTTCTAAATGCTCAACTGAACAGATCTTATGGGGGGGGCGGAATTCCCTCATTTTGCACCACCACACCAGCTGCATACCTTCCATAACATTCACATAAGGTTGTACAGTTCAAAATTATTTTCCTAGTAGCTAGAGTCTTTGGTTTCCTCCCTCAAATTAACAGCACTGTTTACAGATCCAGAAGTGTTTCCTCAGGGGCTGTGATATAACCAGGCCTCTGGATAAATCCCTGTCCTCTGCCTCAAGGTATTGACCCTGTCCAGTAACCTCTTCCTCATGTTCCAAACCCCTTGACCAATTATATCCATCTTTACTAGTAGCTACTTTCTTCCCTCCTGTGGAGGCTGGGAAATTCTAAAGAAACAGACTGTCACTGAGCTCCCTGGGAAAAAAGTCCTGCAGGCTGTGGCCTATGGGGAGAAGTCAACAGAAAACCAGCTTTCTATGAATGCAGCTGTCACCAGGATGTGTTGTCTTAAGACATTTATCTGGTAGCCTGTAGTAACACCTGGCTGCACTATCCTAGGGAGGTTGGTTGAGCTGGAGCTTGCCCTTCCTGGCCAATTAGTAAGTCAAGCTGGCTACTTCTACTTCTAGCTCCCTCTCCTTCACCTCAACTTTGGGGCCAGTTTACAAGCCTACTGGCTGCTGCCACACCCTCTTCCCACCTGTTGTAGATTAACCTGCTCAGACCACCTCTTGACTGGCATACAAGAGTTTCCTATTCTTCCAGACTCCATCAGTCATTTTTATCCTGGTGAGTCCCTTCAGCTTCTTGCACAGAATCAATCAATTCCTCCAAAAGTCAGAAACTTGTTTTCCAAGGCAATTAAACACTGAAAATACCTGCAACCTCAATATCACTCAGATGGCATTATCTTCCAAATATCCTCCCACCTAACATCTGATTACCAATAATCCCCTTCCCTTTAAGGCATCCAAAAGGTTGCATGGTGAAAAAGCTGTTGATGAGAACTTCTCTGTTCTGTTCAAAGACTATTAGAACTCCCAGCATTCAGGACAATTTGAGGCAGGATGAGGAAAAGGAAACTGTTTTGGAGAGAGTATCCTTAGTTGTGATGGGGTGTACCTCATGCTCTGACCATTTTTTCACTCAGATATTTTCCAAGTAAAATGTGGGCTTTCAGAGATGGGAAAAGTCCTTCAAACCTGTATGACCTAATGGTTTTCATCTTTTTTTTTTTTTTTTTTGGTGGCTTTTGGCAAAATGATATGCTGCTGCTTTGTTGCCATATTTAGGGACAATTTATTCTTCTCTGTGTGAACCCAGACAATCAGGGATCCCACAGTGAATGTATTAATATCAAGGCATCAAGAGTATTTTATCTGATGTAGCAACATCACCGGGGGCAAACACAACCTTCCTTACTACCTTTATTTTGGTTGCAGGGAAAAACAGGAAATACATTGGCGGGAATCCTGTTGGTTACTCCTAATTAAACACACACACACATTGAATCAATTGTTGATGCTAAATCAGCACATAGATAAATCCAATTGATTGAATGGGTTTACTCTAGTCAGGAATAATAAATAATAGGACTTAGGCCGGTGATGGTGGTGATTTGTGCTGACACACGGCCGTAGGTCTCCTCCCCCCCAACCCGCAACCTCACCACCCTCCCTAAAGTGGCAATCCAAGCTTCAATGCCTCACTTTAGGGAGGGGGGAGGTAAGTGGCAGGCAGGGCTATGAAGCCCCGATCGCCACTTTAGGGAGGGTGGAGGAAAGTGGTGGACTGGGCTACGAAGCCCCAATTACCACTTTAGGGAGGCGGGGTGGAGCCTCCCCCCTCCACCTGGCCACCACCACCCCTGAGGCCTGCCGTGCTTCCCCGGAGCTGCCTCGGAAAGACTGGATAAGGTAGCCAGCAGGTGGGACTCTGCTGGGAAAGGTGGCGGGTGAGTGGAAGGGTGGCCGCCTGGCCTTCCCGATGTGGCTCTGAAGCCTCAGAGCCGCCTCGGAAAGGCCGGGGAAGATGGCGGGTGAGCGGGAGGGTGGCGCCCGGCCTCTCCCCAGTCTTCCCAAGGGGGCTCCGTGGCTTTGAAGGCAAGGAGCCGCCTTAGAGAGGCCGGGGAAGGCAGCGGGTGAGCAGGAGGATGACTGCCCAGCCTCTCCCCGGCCTTCCCGAGGTGACTCTGAAGCCTTGGAGCTGCCTCGGAAAGGACGGTGAAGGCAGTGGGCGAGCAGGAGGGTGGCCTCCCGGCCTCCCCGAGGTGGCTCCGACACCTCAGAGCCACCTCGGAAAGGCCAGGGAAGATGGTGGGCGAGCAGGAGGGTGGCCGCCCGGCCTCTCTCCAGCCTTCCCAAGGGGGCTCCATGGCTTTGAAGCCAGGGAGCAGCCTCGGAGAGGCCAGGGAAGGCGGCGGATGAGCAGGACGGTGACTGCCCGGCCTCTCCCCAGCCTTCCCGAGGTGGCTCTGAAGCCTCGGAGCTGCCTCAGAAAGGACGTGGAAGGCAGTGGGTGAGGAGGAGGGTGGCCTTCTGGCTTCCCCGTGGTGGCTCCGACACCTCAGAGCCACCTCAGAAAGGCCGTGGAAGATGGCGAGTGAGTGGGACGGTGACTGCCTGGCCTCTCCCTTGCCTTCCTGAGGGGGTCCATGGCTTTGAAGCCATGGAGCTGCCTCGGGGAGGCTGGGAAAGGACTCTGCCCGGCCTCTCCCCAGCCTTACCGAGGGAGCTCTGAGTCTTCAAAGCCTCGGAGTTGCCTCAGAAAGGCTGGGGAAGGTGGTGGGCAGGTGGGCCTCTCGTATGATCCCAGGGCTCCGCGTGCAGCTTCTCCAATGGAACCCTCCTAAATAGCTCCACACCGGGGTAAGGGCAGCTGAGCCAGCAGGGAGTTGGGGTGTGGCCAGGAGGGGATGACCTTAAAAGTCACTCCACCACCCCCACCCCAGGAAGACCTACCAGCCAGCCAGCCAGCCAGCCAGCAGACTCTGCAGGGCTGTGAGGAAGCTTCCTTCCCCTTTACACCGGGGTAAAGGCAGCTGAGCCAGCAGGGAGTTGGGGTGTGGCCAGGAGGGGCTGACCTTAACAGTCACTCCACCATGCCCACCCCAGGAAGACCTACCAGCCAGCCAGCCAGCCAGCCAGAAGACTCTGCAGGGCTGTGAGGAAGCTTCCTTCCCCTTTACACCGGGGTAAGGGCAGCTGAGGCAGCAGTGAGTTGGGGTGTGGCCAGGAGGGGCTGACCTTAAAAGTCACTCCACCACCCCCACCCCAGGAAGACCTACCAGCCAGCCAGCCAGCCAGCCAGAAGACTCTGCAGGGCTGTGAGGAAGCTTCCTTCCCCTTTACACCAGGGTAAGGGCAGCTGAGCCAGCAGGGAGTTGGGATGTGGCCAGGAGTGGCTGGCCTTAAAAGTCACTCCACCACCCCCACCCCAGGAAGATCTACCAGCCAGCCAGCCAGCCAGCCAGCCGACTCTGCAGGGCTGTGAGGAAGCTTCCTTCCCTGTTACACCGGTGTAAGGGCAGCTGAGGCAGCAGTGAGTTGGGGTGTGGCCAGGAGTGGCTGGCCTTAAAAGTCACTCCACCACCACCACCCCAGGAAGACCTACCAGCAAGCCAGCCAGCCAGCCAGAGAAGACTCCAGAGGACTGCAAGGAAGTCTTCCTTCCCCTTTACACCAGGCTAAGGGCAGCTGAGCAGGGAGTTGGGGTGTGGCCAGGAGTGGCTGGCCTTAAAAGTCACTCCACCACCCCACCCCAGGAATACCTACCAGGGGCCGGGAATGATCTGGGAGCGGGAATTGAGGTTGTGTGGGGGAAGGGAAGGTATGGCGGCAACAGAGTGAAAAATTGTTACAAAAGAAGGCAGGATCGATGTTTAATACCTATCCTGCCTTCAGTTCACTCTGTTTCCCAGAATAGATTGGAGAGCGCACCAACCATTCCACAGACCCTTACTCTGCTCCTTTGCAATGCCAGGTTGGTTAAAAACAAGACACATATTATCCATGACCTCTTATTGGATGAGGCTGCCGACCTGGCATGCTTTACGGAGACCTGGCTGGGAGAGGCCAGTGCTGCGACTTGGGCGCAGGCACTCCCGGCCGGGTACTCAGTTAGTGAGCAGGTAAGGAAAAGTGGGCGGGGGGGCGGAGTGGCTCTGGTTCATAAAAACAATCTAACCTTGACCAGGAAGCCTATCCGGAACACAGTCCACATCGAGTGTATGTACCTAAGCCTGAGGTCCAGGGATAGCTTAGGGATTCTGTTAGTATACCGGCCACCCCGTTGTCTAACAGACTCCCTAACCGAGCTAACACAGCTGGTCTCAGAGTTGCTGCTGGAGTCACCCAGACTTTTAGTTCTTGGTGACTTCAACATCCCACTCGAGACCAGCTTGCTAAATCTAACGGGTGCAGCTCAGGAGTTCATGGAATCCATGACAAAAATGGGCCTATCCCAATTGGTTGTCGGGCCTACTCACTGTGCAGGTCATACCCTCGATGCGGCCTTTAGTACGGAACAGGAATATCCGTGGGCAGAGGTGATTGAAACCTCCGCATTGTCATGGACGGATCATTTCCTGGTCAAGATGGAGCTAAGAGCCACTGTCTGCCCCACCGGGGGTGGTGGACCCATTAGAATGGTCCGCCCTCGAAGGCTAATGGAACCAATTGGATTCCAGAAAGCCTTGGAGGGTGTAATGGTTGGTAACGCCGGTGATTCTGTTGAAGCTTTGGTTAATATTTGGAATACCGACCTCACCAAGGCTATTGACACAATCGCTCCCAAGCATCCTTTCCAGCCTGCTCCTAACCGTAAGCCCTGGTACTCAGAGGAGCTTAGGAAAATAAAGCAGGCTGGACAACGACTAGAGCGCACCTGGCGGAAGACTCGACTCTTATCTGACAAGACTCGTCATAGGAATTTCCTTAATTCTTATCGAGAGGCGATACGTGCAGCGTAGAAGTCTTTCTCCTCTGCACGTATTGCATCTGCAGAGTCCAGAACTGTTTAGGGTAGTGGGGGAGCTGACGCAGATTCCACCTGCACAGAACCCCTTACTCAACCCGACAACGGCCTGCTGTGATGCATTTAACATCCACTTTGCAGATAAAATCTCTCGGATAAGAGCGGACTTAGATGCCAGTGTTATGACAGAATCTATAGACGAGGTGTCCAGCAACTCTGTTGATAAAATTTTATTGGATCAGCTTCAATCTGTGAGTACCGATGACGTGGACAAGCTCCTTGGTAGAGTGAGGAAAACGACTTGTCCCCTCGATCCCTGTCCATCTTGGCTGGCCACCCAAGGGGGTGACGCATCGAGAGTACTCCTTAGGGATATTATCAATGCGTCCTTCAGGGAGGGGTCCCTTCCACCTTGTCTGAAGGAAGCAGTGGTTAAGCGGCTCCTGAAAAAGCCTTCCCTGGACCCCTTGGACAGGAACAACTATAGACCAGTCTCTTTGCTGCCTTTTCTAAGCAAAGTGATTGAGAGGGTGGTCGCTTCCCAACTCCAAGCTGTCTTGGATGAAACCGATTATCTAGATCCATTTCAAACTGGCTTTAGGACGGGTTATGGAGTGGAGACTGCCATGGTTGCTCTGGCTGATGACCTCCGCTTGGGTATCGACAGGGGTAGTGTGACCCTGTTGGTGCTCCTGGACCTCTCAGCGGCCTTTGATACAATAGACCATTCCATCCTCTTGGATCGCCTGAGGGAGTTAGGAATCGGAGGCACTGCCTTGCAGTGGTTCCGTTCCTTCCTCTCGGGCAGATCCCAGAGGGTGAGGCTTGGGGACAGTTGCTCTACTAGAATAGAGCTTAACTGTGGCGTTCCTCAGGGTGCCATCCTGTCCCCGATGCTATTTAACATCTATATAAAGCCGCTGGGAGAAGTCATTCGGAGGCATGGAATGCGGTGTCATCAGTATGCGGATGACACCCAGATATACTTCTCCATGTCTCGGTCATCGGCTTCGACTTCAGATGGCGTCTCTCCTCTGAATGATTGTCTTAAAGCAGTAATGGACTGGATGAGGAAAAACAAATTGAGACTGAATCCAGACAAAACGGAGGTACTAACAGTTACAGGCCCAAAACCAGGTCTGGGAATACAAACTCCAATCCTGGATGGAATTGCACTCTCCTCCAAGGATTGTGTTCGCAGTCTGGGGGTGCTCCTGGACCCGTCGCTCCAGATGACTAATCAGGTAAATGCAACGGTCAGGAGTGCCTGTTATCAACTTCGGCTGGTACGCCAGCTGCGCCCTTTCCTGGAAACTAGGGACCTCGAAACATGCACTGGTAACCTCCCGTCTGGATTTCTGTAATGCGCTCTACATGGGGCTACCCTTGTGCTTGACTCGGAAACTTCAACTAGTCCAGAACATGGCAGCCAGGTTGATTTCTGGCGTTCCCAGAAGAGAGCATATAACACCGGTGCTAAAAGCTCTCCACTGGCTGCCTATTAGTTTCCGGGCACAGTACAAGGTGTTGGTTATGACCTTTAAAGCCCTACATGGCTTGGGTCCAACTTACCTCCGGGACTGCCTCCTTCCATACGACCCTCCCCGCACACTTCGGTCCTCTGGGAGGAATCTGTTACAGCCTATGAAAACAAGGCTGTCGGTGACCTCCCAGAGGGCCTTCTCTGCTGCTGCTCCCAGATTATGGAATGGCCTGCCGGACGAGATCCGTCTTATTACCACCTTAGAAAGCTTTAAAAAAGCTGTCAAGACGGATCTTTTCCGGCAGGCCTTTCCTGAATAATTATCCCGGCCCAAGACTCAGCTGCCCTTTATAGGCTACGATTGTATGTTTTTAATTTTTTTTCTTCTAATTTATATATATTTTAATTAATGCATGTTTTTAATCCTTTGCAATTTAATATTATTTTAAGGGGTGGGTGGGCTAGGGTATTGTGAGTATGGGGTTTTTATATTGTAAGCCGCCCCGATTGCGTTGCAGAGGGGCGGGATATAAATAAAATTTTATTATTATTATTATTACTACCAAAAGAGGGGAGAATGTGTGTGTGCGTGTGTGTGTGCGCGCGCACGTGGTGTTGTGGGGGAGTAAGTGCTGTGAAAGGAAGGAACCGAGGAGCTTCCCACATAATCGCTCTTAGGCTAGCTGGCAACACATGCTCTGCTCCATGGCTAACTCAGGCTTCCTCCTCGTCTCCAACTCCACCTTGCTCCCATACTCGCTACCGTGCCCCCAGCCTTCCTCTACCTCCAGCAGGTAAGTATACGGCTTAGCATCAACTTTCATGAGTAAAAGTCAAGGAAATATGACGCTTAACTCTCCCCATGGTACCACAACAGTACCGCCAGGGGCGAGTGTCATCCAAAACTTACGCTTTGCAGCACAGCAGCCTCGCAAGCTGACGAGGCTGCTTGCATTATTTTTCAGCGTCCGAAAAAGTCCTACCTCTTTTATATCTTTCTCTGCTTCACTCGTGGGCAAGGTATCCCCCCAAAATAAACCCATGGGTCAGAGGGAGGCAGGGGGAGGTGGGGGGGGAAATAGCGACAGGGCCTTCGAAGGCTCATTGCCACTTTTGGTAGGCCAGAGTGGGGGTGGGGCTGAAAGTAGCGACAGTGCCTCTGAAGGCCCTGTCACCACTTTCAGGAGACCAGGGAGGCTGTTATTATTTGTGGATTTTTCACATTCGCGGGGGTCTTTGGAACCTAACCCCCACGAATGTGAAGGGGCGATTGTACATTTTGATTACTCAGTTGTCACGAGTTGTGACAACTCCTTAATTATTAATAAACAATTAATAATATTGTTGATTAAACAATAAATATTGCGAAATAATATTTTTTCCTCAAAGTGACACACTACCTGAGTTATGCTCAGTTTTTTGGTGATGTTTGACATACCAAGCTCAAAAGGTTGCCCATCACTGACTTAGGCTAACATGTTGGAAAAGCTATGTGGCTGATGGTTTCTGTCTTGCCATACACTGCTGGATTTTCATTGCCATGGAATGGGACACTGCATGTCATCACAATAGCTATTGTCCTTTTGCAGCTCTGTTTACACACCATGACATATGATTGCTTGTGACAAAATGTTAAGGGAGGATGTGTAGTTAAATGCACATCCAAACATGTTTCCCATGGTAAAGACTGTAATGCAGAGGGAAGACTATTACATACACTCACACACACACTTTTCCCCCAACCCAGAGACTCACTTTAAAGAGTGTGGTAGAAAAAAAGTATAAACTATTAATATAAGAAATGGCAAAAGGGTTGCGAAGAAAAGCCAGAGAGAGAAGAAATGGCAAAAGGGTTCCTGATGTAGTTGTTATAGCCCAATGGATGGCTCATATTCAGAAACAGGATACTTTATGCACATCACAGCTCAAAGGACTGATGGTAACTATCAGCAGCATCATAATGTGCTTGTGCATTTCTAGAGGGATTTGACTAGCTACTGTTTAAGGCAGATGGATTTTGGTCTGATCAAGCAAGGCAGCTCTCCCCAGGCTTTCATAGTCAAGCCAAATGTTGAAGGTATTACTTCACTTGTTAAATCACCATTCCTGAAATGCTATAACCCATGCTAAGTGGAGCACACTGTGATAGTCCTCAAAGCCAATCTATGATAAAATACTTTTCCAGATTCAAGCTGAAGTAGAACACTGTTTATTCTGGAGAAAGACATGTACTGTCAGTATCCTGTCCTCCAATGAACTTTACTCTCCCTCCCCCATTCTCAAATAAGTTGTAACCAAAATTCTTGTCATAAAATACAGCAACGATCAAGCAAGTTGAATGGTTTTTTTAAAGCTATCCTGTGGATTTGCCTCCAATCCATCTATTTGCCACATAACAAAAAAAAAAAAAAGCAATTCATTCTGTTAAAACACTAATTTTATCATAAAATGGTGGGTTTTTTTATCAGAGTGTTTAAAGCTAAAGAGGTGGAAATGTCAATCTGAGCTATATAAAGCAAATTATTAAAATATTTAATATAAAAAGCAGTGTGCACTTGTAGCAGTGGCAAAGTTCCCCAATGGATGAGACGTAGGAATTCTTAAGAAAATGTCAGGTCTTCCTAAGCATATGCTATATTTGAAGGGGAAATGTTATTGTCACAGAGTTTTAAGCACTGAAAGATTAAAAATATCATATATTCAGTCCATTATTTTGTCACCAATTTGAGTAAAAAGCTGCAAGTCTGACAGGGAACCAGCTTTGAAAAATGAAGGGTTCAGCCGTATGCAGTAGCTTGGGATGAGTGATAGATTCTAATGTGGGGGGAGGGATTTTAAAAAGTCCCATTCACATTTAGAGAATTGTGTACCTCCAACATTCAAATTGTGAAAATGATAAATGGACAATGAAGATATTTTTCAATGAAATGCATTCTTCTGAATATCATATCAAAAGCTGATAACTAGGAGAACTGTATGAAAGTGGTACCCTAAAGATTTTAGTTTCAACCTCACATGTGATCATCAATTCAATGGTTCTATTGCACCAACAGCCTCTAATGGTGGCACAAAAGGTATATAGTTCATTCAAGCTCATATGCACCCTTCTTGTCATGGCAAGACCAGTGAAACATACCACACACAGTGGTCTGTGCCCAGGGCTATTGAAAGTGCTATTGATAGGCCCCAGTTAAAACAACAACAACAACAACAACAACAACAACAACATGCCCCTCTTTCCAGCTAACATTGCCAGCTTTTTCAAATAACAATATGGAACAGCTCTTTCTGTGGCCAAGCCAGCTCAAGACTGGCCAGTACACATAAGGCAGGGCTATATATATGAGAGGAGGACTTCTTGCAAGAGTTCCAAGTCTTACAAGACTTGAGATAGACTTTATATAATCCTGCCTCATATGCTACTCACCTCAGTCAGCTGGGCCAGAAGACCTAAGATCAGGAAGAGTGGGTGCAAACAGTACTCGCAACAGATGGGCCCCTCAGTACGTTATGTCATTTGAGGCCACTTTGCTGCAGACAAAATGCTCAAGGGTCAGCCTGTTGTGAGTGTGGCTGGTACCTCTTCTTCCAACTCTTACTGGATCAAAAAATATAGGACTTGGAGCAGCTTTGTTCCCCCGCCTTGGAGTGGTTTTGTGTGTCCCCCTCCAAAAAAAGAAATCTGCAACAAAGACCCCAACCAGACCAGAAGGCCCTATTAATTTGTGTTGGTTTCTCCCACCACCACCCACTTGTCAGCCCTATCTGTGGGTAAGGCCCTCAATGTGACAAAGCTTGGAGGGACCCAAAGGGTACTCAGCAGGGCTCATCTTCATCTTGGAAAGATGTGACCAGTAGGGTGCCACAGGGTTCTGTCCTGGGCCCAGTGCTATTCAACATATTTATCAATGATTTGGATGAGGGAATAGAGGGCATACTTTTCAAATTTGCAGACGACACCAAATTAGGAGGAGTAGCTAATCCCCTGGAGGATAGGATCAACATTCAAAATGAACTGAATAGACTAGAAAGCTGGGCCAAAGCTAACAAAATGAAATTCAATACAGAGAAATGTAAGGTACTGCACTTAGGGCGGAAAAACAAAAAGCATAGATATAGGATGGGGGAGACCTGGCTGAACGAGACTATGTGCGAAAAGGATCTGGGAGTCCTAGTAGACCACAAGTTGAACATGAGTCAACAGTGTGATGTGGCAGCTAAAAAGGCCAATGTGATTTTGGGCTGCATCAATAGAAGTATAGTGTCTAGATCAAGGGAAGTAATAGTGCCACTCTATTCTACGTTGGTCAGGCCTCACCTAGAATACTGTGTCCAGTTCTGGGCACCCCAATTCAAAAAGGATATTGACAAATTGGAGCGTGTCCAGAGAAGGGTGACTAAAATGGTGACCCATGCCTTATGAGGAAAGACTTAGGGACCTTGGTATGTTTAGCCTGGAAAAAAAGACGGTTAAGGGGTGATACGATAGCCCTGTTTATGTATTTGAAAGGGTGTCACATTGAGTATGGAGCAAGCTTGTTTTCTGCTGCTCCAGAGACTAGAACACGGCACAATGGATGCAAGCTCCAGGAACAGAGATTCCACCTCCACATTAGGAGGAACTTTCTGACAATAAGAGCTGTTTGGCAGTGGAACACACTTCCTCGGAGCGTGGTAGGATCTCCTTCCTTGGAGGTCTTGAAACAGAGGCTGGATGGCCATCTGCCAGGGATGCTTTGATTGTGATTTCCTGCGTGGCAGGGGGGTTGGACTGGATGGCCCTTGTGGTCTCTTCCAACTCTACAGTTCTATGATTCTATGATTCTATGACCAAATTACTAACAGCAGGGCTAAGGAATAACTGGCCCTTCAGATATTTTGAACTACAACTTCCATCTACTCTCAGATAGAGCTGGTAGAGGCTGCAGTCCAACAGCATCTGGAGGGCTACAGGTTTCACCACAGAATATAATAATATGGAAATACTTCCTTGGCATCACCCTAGCCATCACACATACCAGACACAACACTCTAGACTTACGGACTCTGCAGCATTCCCACTTTCCAAAGTATTCTCCACACAACAGGACTCTAGTCACTGAAACACACTCAATGGACAAAGGTTTGACTTTTCATTCATTCATTCATTCATTCAGACAATTCTGATCTGCTCTTCTTCTTTCATGCAATTCAAGGCAACATACATGGAACTCTCAGGTGACCTTCTTACCCAGGGAGAGACCAGAGTGAGTTCTGCTGAGTTACAAGTCAGGTGCATCATGTGGTCTCAGACCATGCCTCAGAAGTTTAATCTGCCACATACAGATGCAGCCTACAAGTAGCATTTTTCATTGGAGTGGACACATATGGAAGATGGACAGTACAGCAAAATGTCCCATGATTCCTACTGATCACTCTAGAAAATCTATATATGGAGAAACCCCAAGAGAAAGGTTTGGATCATGTTGGAGGAACAGTGCTCATTTGGAGGGAAGGAGTTTTATCCAAGCAGGAAGGGAAACATGGAACATGCAATAGGAGGTATGATTGTACTCTTCCTTAAAAAAAAGCTTGGGACCTTTCTAATAGCTTAAATGATGGAACACTTGCATGAGGAATAGCAGCTGGAACATCATGCTCTGAAAGAAGAAAATGTGACCTTAAGATCAAACTCAGCTTTGGAATGTCCATCTGTTAAAAAGCAAGTAGACAGGATTAGAACTCAAATAAGAGCACACTCATACACAGAAATGAGAGAGTTAAATAAGGACCTCTAAGATCTTTATTAGTTGTATATTTTCCAGGGTTATGCAGCCATGGTGAGTGGAGGCAAGCAAATTTTGCCAGCTCTGAGCATCCTGTCTCTTAGTGCTTTCCTTCCTTCATGACTTTAGCACCTATGGCCTTCTTCTCCTGCTGCCATTACACCAGCATAGGGTACCAAGAGGGTTCTGGCCAAATTTGAGTGAACAGGACCAACAGCTCGTTCTTGGCAAGCTGAATCTCCCAAACCAAAACTGACTTTGGGTAAACCAAGCTATTTTCTCCAACCTGAACTCCGAGCAGTAAGCTTCCAAACTACTTCACTCTCCTTGTTTACCTGGTTGTTGTTGGCGTCTCCATACCAGATCTCTGTTCCAGCACCTGAGAAATATAGTTTTCCCCAGTACTAATGCAGATATCAGCATCCCCTGGGAAAATTCTCAGCACTCACAGTCTGCATTCCACTGACACACTGTGATGCTAGGGAAGTAATATCTGTAACTGTGAAGGTAAATTTGTTCTTAACTGAAGCCTTTTCATGGATATTCTTCCCCCCCCCAAAAAAAAAAAAACTTCCACCACTCTCCACACATACACAGGGCAGCTAGCACTGAACACTTGAGTATTGGGGGGAAGGGAACCCTTCTGATACTCAGTGCATATTTCTCAGCTTGGTATTTTTCATTTTCATGCTCTAGCTATTGTTCCACTCTTCCTGGTACTCCTTCTGGAATTCTTGCTTTATAAAATGCTATCGTGAAGGGTTGAAGGTTTTTTTTTTCTTCCTCCCACTTGTATACTGCCAGGGGACTCTTTTTGAAGACCTCACTTTTACTATCAAGAGCAAAGGAGGCAGACCTGGTGGCCTTGTGGGATTTAATTAGAGTTCACCAAGTTAGACTCTCCAAGCTCTCAAAGCCCTCATTTAAATATAAGTTCACTCACATTTCAACTGTTCCTTAGGTCCTTATTAAAATTTCAAGTTATTAAAGAGAACATTCTGAGATTTTGCACTACATATAAAATAAACCAGAGATGTGCAGACAGTGAAATACCCTTTTATGTGGATATTAAAAACCCTGCCAACTGCAAGTGAGATAACTAGACCACAAATTACAGCCCTGCTGAATGAAAGTATAATCCATGCAGTCACCAAACAACAATTCTGCTGTAACTACACCTGAGCAACCTGAACAGGAAGGGTTGTGGGATTTTTTTTTAAGGCATTGATTCTTTGGGCAGTTAAGAATAATAAGTATTATTACACATACTCCTACTGTATGTGGTTGATGTAACATTCCTTTTGTAAAGATGTCAGTCAAAGCCCTTGTTATACACTAATGACACATCAGATCCATTTAAAATAACATTTCTTGTCAATCAAAAACCTTGTAACACATTGAGATGATAAAAGAACCATGTATAACAAGGTTTCTGGCTGACAACACAGCAATTTGACAAACACATATATTGCATAATGTGGAGGGTATTTTTTAAAGAAATGAAATACAAGATACAGCTTTCAGGAGGAATGCCACATTGGATCAATCCCTTGCTCCATGTAATCTCATATTTTATGCCTGAAAAGAGACACTCCATGCAATTAACAGAAAACATGACAGTCTAAGGCTGCAATCTTGTAACCACCTACCTGGGAGTAAGCACCAGTGAACTCATTAGGGTTTTCCTCTGGGTAAACATATACAGTTGTCACTCTGTATCCATGGATTTAAGTATTCACAGCTTGAAAATATTCTTTAAAAAATAATAATCCAAAAAGCAAACCTTGATTTTGCCATCCAAGATTTTGCTATGCCATTGCATACAATGGGACTTGGGTATTCATGGATTTTGGTATCCACGGGGGGTCCTGAAACCAAACCCCAGCCAATATGAAAGGACAACTGTATAAATTGCAATGTAGAGGGTACTCCTATATAGATTTCCCTGGCATTAGTTAACATTGAACTTCATGGGGATTCTAGTTTGACATGCACAGGATTGTACTACTAGAAACCTACCTCAAGTAGAAAGAAGGTTCATAGTCTGGCCCAGTCAGAAACAGGTCACCAAGGTTTGTTTCCTTGGGATTCATGTTAATACTTTAAGTGACATGTTTCATGTGGTAGAATTGAAGTTCTACCACATGAAGCATGTCACTTAAAGTATGCACCTGACTTGTAACTCAGCAGAACTCACTCTGGTCTCTCCCTGGGTAAGAACTTCAACTTCAATTCGCTATATCTATTGTTAATACCAAGGATTTTTTTTAACTGCAGCTTTTATTTTTATTTTTTAAATAATAGTATTCTTTCCTGATAGAACAGCTTTCAAATCACACTCTTAATGATGTGGCAAATATATCTTGAAATCTTTGGCTTTTGTTCTCTCAATAACTGATCACTAGAATATTCAATACAAAAATGTAGATTTACCAGAAAAATAAGCATATATCAAATTTGTTATACATGGATGGAACAAAATCCTGTGCATATTGCATATACACATTAATAGCTCAAAGTAGTACTTAAAATCACTGGGGAAGTTGTACATAACCAGAATCAGAGGTACTACTGCAACATTACTAGAATTATTTCACTATTTGTACTTCTTACAATGTATACAATACATTGTGGTTAAAACTTCTGCCTGAATCTACAGACTGACACTCATTTCCATCTAAGTGCAAATAAATCAAACTGATTGAACAATATTTAATTTAGCAATTAAAATAAGTGACATCTGAGATATAATGTCATTATTTTGGTAAATTATTTCCTTTATAAAACACGTAAAGACTTCATGCACATCAAAAATCAATATATAAAAACAGCAAAGTATCATATCCCTTTGTTCACAAAGAATGCATTATGCACCTGGAAGTAGGTTTATTCTTTTTTAAGCAGTAAATAAACTAGTACCTCATAGGTAACTTGTGAGCTATCACGGCACTCTTTTTTGTTTACCCCCTTTTAGGAACTTTTTTTGGGGGGAAATACTGCTTTTACCTACCCTGATAGCCCCCATCTTGGAATATTGCATAATTGGCAATATTTAATAATTTTGGCTCAATGTGGTCTTCCACATGGTTAGATAGTAAACCAGGGGCCCCTAAATATCAAGGTTGGAGCTGTGTATAATCAAAGGAGGGGCCTTTGGAAATTCATAGAATCATAGAATTGCAGAGTTGGAAGAGAACATGAGGGCCATCCAGTCCAAACCCCTGCCATGCAGGAAATCACGATCAAAGCATCCCCGACAGATCGCCATCCAGCCTCTGTTTAAAGACCTCCAAGGAAGGAGACCCCACCACACTCCGAGGGAGTGCGTTCCACTGCCGAACAGCTCTTACTGTCAAAAAGTTCCTCCTAATGTTGACGTGGAATCTCTGTTCCTGGAGCTTGCACCCATTGCTCCGTGTTCCAGTCTCTGGAGCAGCAGAAAACATCCCTTCAAATACTTAAACAGGGCTATCATATCGCCTCTTAACCGTCTTTTTTCCAGGCTAAACATACCCAGCTCCCTAAGTCTCTCCTCATAAGGCATCATTTCCAGACCTTTCACCATTTTAGTTGCCCTTCTCTGGACACGCTCCAATTTGTCAATATCCTTTTTTAATTGTGGTGCCCAGAACTGGACACAGTATTCTAAGTGAGGTCTGACCAAGGCAGAATAGAGTGGCACTATTACTTCCCTTGATCTAGACACTATACTTCTATTGATACAGCCCAAAATCGCATTGGCCTTTTTAGCTGCCGCATCGCACTGTTGGCTCATGTTCAACTTGTGGTCTACTAGGACTCCCAGATCCCTTTCGCACGTGGTCTCATTCAGCCAGGTCTCCTATATTTATGCATTTCATTTTTCCGCCCTAAATGCAGTACTTTACATTTCTCCGTATTGAATTTCATTTTGTTAGCTTTGGCCCAGCTCTCCAGTCTATCCAGGTCATTCTGAATTTTGATCCTGTCCTCTAGGGTATTAGCTACTCCTCCTAATTTGGTGTCATCTGCAAATTTGATAAGTATGCCCCTAATTCCCTCATCCAAGTCATTGATAAAGATGTTGAATAGCACTGGGCCTAAGACAGAACCCTGTGGCACCCCACTGGTCACATCTTTCCAAGACGAAGAGGAGCCACTGCTGAGCACCCTTTGGGTTTGGCCGGTCAACCAATTACAAATCCACTGAACAGTTAACTTGTCTAGCCCACATTTTACAAGCTTGTTTGCAAGAATGTCATGGGGAACCTTGTCAAAGGCCTTACTGAAAACAAGGTATGCGATGTCCACAGCATTCCCTTCATCTACCAAGCTGGTAATTTTATCAAAAAAAGAGATCAGATTAGTCTGGCATGACTTGTTTCTCTGAAACCCATGTTGACTTTTTGTGATTATGGCATTGCCTTCTAAATGTTCACAGACTCTCTGTTTAATGATCTGCTCTAGAATCTTCCCTGGTATTGATGTCAGACTAACTGGATGATAATTGTTGGGATCCTCTTTTTTCCCCTTTTTGAAGCTGGGAACAACGTTTGCCCTCCTCCAGTCTGCTGGGACTTCTCCTGTTCTCCAGGAGTTCTCAAAGATTATTGCGAATGGCTCTGAGATTATATTTGCCAGCTCTTTTAATACTCTTGGATGTAGTTCATCTGGTCCTGGAGATTTAAATTCATTTAGATTAAGAAGGTATTCCTGTACTACCTCTTTACTTATTTTGAGCTGGATTTCCCCTATTGTGTTCTCTGTTCCATTATCCTCAGGTTGGTCTTCCTTTTCCTTTTCTGAAAACACTGAGGCAAAGAATGTGTTGAGTAATTCTGCCTTTTCTCTGTCCCTAATTCCCCAAACAAAGACTCAGGTCAAAGTTAACACCTGAAGATGACTCATCCACTAATCCACTCAACAATAGCAGAGTCCTTGATGCTTTCAAAACAGGTTCTTCCTCTTCCCTTCCCCTCCAACAATAGACCATACCTGCTCCTATTCAATTCTAAATACATCAACCATTAACAATCATCAACTCTTTTGGAGCACCCTTTGTCTAGTCTTAGGAAACTCTGAGAAAAATTGCATTCTACTCAAAATCCCATCCCTTCAGGGGAACTGTCACATGAAAATATCACCCTAAAAACACCATCCAAGTGTGCATGAATCCCCTGGTTTTTTGACTTCATATCAGTTCATGTCACCATTCTGTGTTCTGGACCTCCTTGCTATCGCTTTTCTTCACAATCTCAGCTCTACAGGATCGGTATAGTATAACCCACAATGTCCTTACTCTGTTCCTCTATCCAAGTACTTCCTACTATTTTTGATAGCCTTGTGTGAGTGTCTGAAGCCTGCGTGTGTGTGTGAGTGCTGTTACTGTTAATTTCCAATAAAAATGATTTAACTGTGTATTTTGGCTTAGAGTCTCCACCGTTACTACCAGTATACATAGGTTACCTGGCCACTCAATGCCATATTTGAATTAATTAAATATTCCCTGTATTAATTTCAGACACTAGTGGTATCCTTGTGGACCCCAAACAATTCAGGTAATGCTATCATGTCAAAAAGCAACACCCAAAAGTAACAATATAGTATTTATCACAGTAGAATAATTCACACACTTTATCATTCCCCTTTCTCATCACTTAGTGTTGGTTTAATGTTAGGTCCACTCTGAAGAAGTCACCTTTAACCACTCTATGTGGAAGGCTCAGTCACATGTACAAGCTATTCAAGTACCATGGTACACTATGCAGGCTTTTAAAAAAATCACTTGAAAGAAAGTTTGCATCAACATGGAGAAAAGTGCCTGATCTCCACATCATTACCCCCCCCACCGCCCTGCATAAACAATTTATCATGTTATAAAAGCTTCCACCTTCTATGTGGAGCACTATGAAAGGCCCTTTGTGTGGGTTATGTCTTTGGCTCCTTATTCATCCGACATGAGAAGATTCCATAGAAGATGATATTCAAAAGAAATTATTGATTATACAATGTATCGTATCTAGCTCACTTTTAATGTTATGTGTATGTTGAGCAGAGAGCTTTACTGACCTCTCTCCAGTAACAGTCAGGCCTATTAAGGTAGCACACACTATTGTTATATAACCTGGGAATATTATAAACCCAGAGGACAATAGATGACAACCTTTTCTTTAATGTGCATTTCCTCTGTTGGTCAGGATCCTGTTGCTGTCTTACATATCTATACAGATGTGGGTAGACTTTTTTTGTACAGTTTGGAACATCTTTATTCAGTTCCAAGTTGCAGAAGCAGAGTTGCTCAGACAGTGCCATTGTGTATTCAGATGCATATCCAATGTGCTCACATATCCATGCATGTGCATGTATTTTTAGATGTTTATTTAGTTGTGCTACTTTGCTGTCCAGCACAAAGGCTGTGTAGCACAATCAGTGCATAGCTCCATATGTGGAGATTTAGGCTATATAACCCCAATGGAGGATATAATTCCATATGACTTTAGCATGCCTACTGAACTTCAGAACATGGGGGAAAAGAAGGCACAGTTGAGGAATCCCAGTTGAATCTTTTATACCTATGTATAAGGTAGCCCTGTAGAATAACTATGGGAAATGGGATTTTTTCAACAGAAGTCTGTGTGGGCAAATCTTGAATTCACTATCTAGATATTGTGGACTTTATCAGACAAGGCAAAAATCACATCATTAACAATTCCATAATAACATAATGGGCCAAAATTATCAGATGATGTTGTCCTCCTCCCATGGCCATTGTGTGTGCCAGCCATGAATAAGGCATTGGTTTTTATTAACAGTTTATCCCATCAATTGATCTTAAATATCACTTTTTTCTTTTTTTTTCCTTTTTTTGGTATTGAAGGCATGTGAAACAACATCCCCCTGTAATCATGAGAATATAGTGTGAATGGACAATACTCTTTCCACTGTCCCTGTTGCCAGGGCGAAAACGTCTGAGTTGCAATGTGAAGATGATCGACAGGACATTCTTTTTAGGAACTTTCCCATTTTGCTTGCAGGTGTTTAGGTTTGTTTCAGTTCTTGGGTGTTGATTTAATTTGTTATTTAAGGTGTTTTTGGAGTTTTAACTGCATTCATGTCTTCGGTGAGAAATGATGAGATAATGGACTTCCGGTTGCCAGTGGGAGGGCAATGCATGTAATACCTGAAGAAAAGGAAAACTGAAAAGTAAAAGTAAAACCTAATGTAACCAGAACTTTATGTCACTTCTTCGAATTTAAACACTTCAAGAACAGTTAGCAGAGAGATTAATGGGAAGAAGCTGTTTCCGGAAGAAGTTTTATTTAGTTTTTTCAGTTCGCATCTATTATACTTTTGCAGGCATAGGAGTCTGTTTAGCTAGCTGTGTAAGGAGGACAGGACAAAAAACTGAGGACTTCTTCAAATTTAAGAAGTTATAAGAGGCTATCACGAAGAGCCAGGAGGCTAACAAATGAACTTGGTCTTGTTTTTGTGGTCCCTTTACGAGTAAGTCCTTTTCTCCCACCTGAACTTGATATGATATAAGAAACAGCTGCCAAGGAAAGGGGAAACTCTGGAGACAATAGGAACAGAATGGGGAGGAAAAGTGTTAACAAGGAGACGGTAGCAGCAACAGAGAGCAACAGTGCCGAATACAGTGAAAGATTCTGCAGAATATTGAAGGTAGCTCCAAGGATAACATTGTGTGAGACTGGGACTGCTACTAAAATATATATTTTTTTTTCCTGGGATCTAAAAGAACTGATTTTTAAAAAAAGGGAAAAAGAGAACTGCTAACTGGAGAACCTTTACTCGGTGAATCTCAACATAACCCGGAGAGGGAGAGAAACAGGAAAAGGGAGGGGAGGGGATAGATAAGCGGTGCTGTAGCAAAAGGATACTTAAATGATATTACAAAAGGAGGGAAAGAGGAGAAAACAATAGGGAAATGATAAAAGGGAACAAAGGAAGGGATGTAAGGCAGGAAGTTAAGAGGGAAATAATAATAGTAAGGAAGAAAGGAGGAAAAGAGAAAGAGACAAAAGAAAGAAAGAAAGAAAAAGAAAGAAAGAAATGAATGGAGGAGGGGGAAATCTGTCGTTGCTACTATATCATACTGTTTGGTTATATTGTTTGGTTAAACTGTGTTGTAACAGATTGCAACAAGAATTTTCTTTTCAATTTTATGAATGGAATGCATATTCAATTAATTGGATAATCAGATTGATTAACATATTGCATAAAGAATTAGGCTGTTTGCTACAACTAGATTTATTTTGGTAAGCAAAAGGGAAAAAAGTAGTTATCAAATTGAAGAGAAACTAAGAAGATAATTAATTGAGATTGAATTAATGAATTCAACTAAGGAGTTAATGAATTAAGGTTAAGGAATTAGAAGAATAAGAGAAATTAATAGAGGGGACAAATTTGGACATTGTATATTAAATTCATATATATTTATATATATATATATATATATATATATATCAATCCATATATATTAATTTATTGCAATATAGTGATCTACCTATTACTATACTGTAGGTTAAATCGATATGAGGTAAACAAAGGGGTCAAAGTGAAAAGATTAATTTATATATAAATTCATGATTGGACATTAAATGCGAACTAGGAAAGAAAAAAAAGGAAACAGGCATAATATGAAACATAGAGTATAGACCTTCTAATATTGGATTGGTTGGAAATATATTATACAATAGGAATGAGTACAAGATAAAACAAATTAAAAGAAGAAGCGAAGGTTAGGTACAGTAGATAAAGACCATAAAAGTGAAGCCATTAGGGAAAACCTATTAGAAAAAAAGAAGAGCTAAGAGGAATAGGGGGGAAGGAGGAAGAAGTAAAATGGCATCAAGTATAAAAAAGCTGAGTACACAGTCACAAACCCAACCCCAAATGACATCAAGAAGAGGCTCTATTGCAAAATGAAGATATCAGAAATGCAAACTATGATGATGGAGGAATTTAGAACAGAACTAAGAAATTTCAAACAAGAAAAAAGTTCAGAACTGAAAGATCTAAGGAAGGAAATAAGGATGGACTATAAAAAGGAGACTGAGATCTTAGGAAAGAAGATGGAGAAATTTTATAAAGAGCTGGAAGAAGTAAAATCTGAAATCAAGAAGCAAAAATCAGAAATAAACAACCTATAAGAAAAGACCCAGGAAACACATAGGACAGCTAAATTATTGCAAGAAGCAAAAGGATAAGAAGATCTTTAAATAATGAATCAAGAATTGAGATATAGGGGAAAATGCCTCAAATTAAGAGGTCTGTCGGAGAAACTTAATAAGAACCTTATAGAAAGAATAATACCTGATCTGGCCAAATTTATCAATTATGAGAATGATCAACTGGATAAGGAAGTGGATAAGGCATTTAGGGTGAGCTCTCAGATAGCGAAGGATAAAAAACTTCCTAGGGATATTGTGATAGTGCTAACAAGATCATGGATGAAAGAGAGGATTTTACAACACAGTTACAAAGAGAAATTAAAAATTGAAGGGGAAGAAATTAAAATTTTTAAAGACATCCCAGCTCCAATATTAAGGAAAAGGCAGGAATACAGGTTTATAACTCAGATGCTCACAAGGAACGGAATATATTACAAATGGGAAAAGATTGAGGGTATCTCCTTTACATTCCTTCAAAAGAGATATAAAATAAATTCAACACAAAAAGATAAGGATTTTTGTGGAAGATATGATAGAGAAATAAAGAGGAAGAAAGACATGGATATAAGAAAGGAAAAGGCTGGGAACAACAAGGAAGAAAGACAACCAAAAAGATCAGATGAAGAGGAAGAACAAGGAGAAGAAGAAACAGTCAGAAGAAGAAGTAGGACTAGAAATGGAAATTGACGAGGAAAAAGCAAAAGAAGAAAATAAAAGTACGGAAGAAAAATCAAAACTGGATATTATTTGCATTCAGGATATGAGGGTAAAAGAGGAATGCAGTAAATACTTAAGAAATCCAATATTAGGGGTGATGTTCCACTCTGCAACAAGTAAGAAAAAGAAAAGAGGCATAGTGATATAAATAAAACAAGGATATGAAGTGACGGAAATATTTAAGGATAATAGAGGTCAATATATAGGGTTTGAAATTAAACTCCAGAATTTAAAATTATTAGTAGTATGAATATATGCCCCAAATATCTCTGGCTTTTCTTCGCAAACGAAGATTCAGGAACGAATCATACCGCGCTTTCTGCAAGCGCTCTGATGACTGAAAAGGCCAATCCGAAATAAATATGTCTGAGCAGAAAGCACAACAGAAGGTCTCCTTGGGTGATGTTTCCGGGTTGTGATGCTTTCTGCGTTGTCATTTCTCTTCAAGACTTGTTTGGCGTGAGCTCTCAATAAGGCTGCAGCATTGTGGATAGTACATCTCCATGCCTCCCAATGTGAGTCCACGGGCTCGCACTAAAACTCTAAACTATCTAGTTCTTGAGCTGCTCTTCACTGATGCTGCTGCCCTTGTTGCTCACACAGAAGCAGCGCCTAACATCCTGCTTTGCAACAGCTGCAGAGCTGTTTGGGCTGGAAGTCAACCTGAAGAAAATGGAAGTTCTTTATCAGCCTGCACCACAGGACAAACACCACCATCCTCACATTGCTGTCAGCAAATCTGTGCTTCAGTCCGTTCAGCAGTTCACCTACCTGGGAAGCATCATGTCCTCAGATGCCAAGATTGACAAAGAGATCAATCACGGGTTAGCAAATGCATAAAGCACATTTGGAAGACTTTACAGAAGAGTCTGGAGTAAAAAAAAACCTGAGGCAAAGCACAAAAATCAGTGTGTATAGAGCCATTGTACTGTCTATTTTCCTTTATGGGTCTGAAACATGGGTCACTTATCGCCAACACTTACGACTCCTCAAATGCTTTCATCAGCGCTATATACGCACAATCCTAAATATACACTGGACTGACTATGTGACGAATGTTGCTGTCCTTGAGCAAGCAGGAATCACCAGCATTGAGGCCATTATACTGAGAACACAGCTGCGCTGGGCAGGGCACATTTCTAGGATGGAGGACCATCGCCTCCCAAAAATAGTACTGTATGGTGAACTCACCATGGGTCAGCGTAAGAGGGGTGCTCCAAAAAAGTGATACAAGGACTCCCTGAAACAACATCTCAGGCTTGGCCAAATTGATCACCAACAGTGGTCCGCCCTGGCCTCACATCAGGAGGCATGGAGATGCACTATCCACAATGCTGCAGCCTTATTTGAGAACTCACACCAAACAAGTCTTGAAGAGAAACGACAATGCAGTAAGAATCACAACCTGGAAACATCACCCAAGGAGACCTTCTGCTGTGCTTTCTGCAACCGGACTTGTTTATCTCAGATTGGCCTTTTTAGTCATCAGTGCGCTGCAGAAAGCGCAGGATGAGTCCTTCCTGAATCTTTGTTTGCGAAGAAAAGCGAGAGAGAGTGAAAGACATAGTGATAATAGGTGGTAACAACAAACACGTATTAAAAACTAAAGAACCAATAAACCCAGTAATGAATTGGTTTACTTATTTACAACTGAAAGGAAGATTTAAAGAAGATCAGAAAGTCCAAGGAATAGAATGGGATTATAATGAACTAGACACATTGTTATGGGAAGAAGATAAAAAAAGAATAGCCAAACTGTACAAATTATTCTTGACTAGATATTTAGAACAGGAAAACATAAAAGAATATATGCTACTATGGGCTAGAGATATAGGATACAACTTAGAAATAGAAGTATGGGAGAATGCAAGGAACAAGACATATAAGTTTACGGTGTGTCAAAACTTAAAGGAGAACTATATAAAAATCACATACAGGTGGTATTATACCCCAGCCAGATTAAACAATATGAAAGCAATTGAATCCACAAACTGTTGGAAATGCCAAGCTAATGAAGGTACTCTAATCCACATGTGGTAAAAAATGTAAAATCAGTGATAAAATTCTGGAAAAATGTGCATAAGATGATAAAAATATCCTTCAAATAGATTATGAATTTAGACCAGGACTATATTTATTAAACAGGACAAATGTGCTGGGACGAAAAGAAAAAATTGTGTACTGGAGATTAATGTTGTATATGATAACAGCGGCTAGGCTAGCACTAGCCCAAAAATGGAAACAGAAAGAACCACCGAAAATTAAAGATTGGTTAAAAAAACCTGATAGACATGGTAGAACTAGATAGCTTAACAAATCTACTGAGAAATGTCTCATATACAAAATCTCTGAGTAGTTGGATACCCAACGATATAATATTGGGAAGTTAATCAAGAAGGAGAAGATGCGAGAAATATAATAACATTATAGGATCACTACATTATAGTATTACAGTATTGCAATATTACAATGCTGCAATATTACAATATTATAGAAAAAGGAAATAGCTAGAACTGGGTTTAACTTGTAACGGGAAAATATTAAAAGGAAAGGAGTGTTTCAAAGAATAGTTATAACAGATTTAGAAAAGGAAGATAGAAAATGATAGAATGAGAAACAAGTTCATTTGTTGTTAACTGAAGTTTAATCTGGTCACACTTGGGATATGTGAAAAGCAAGTTAAGGAAAGACAAACTGAATGATAGATAAAGATAAGAAAATGAAGAATGGAAATAGGATTGATATGCATCATGGACAAATTGAGGACATGATTTCTGTAAAGGAAAAATGGAATTGGAAGGAATATGTAAAGAGAATTGAAAAATAAGTTGTGGATGAAAACAAAAAAATAAAGTAAAAAAAAAAAAGAACTGCTGAGATCACACACCCCGCTTAACGTTGAAGTAAACTCCCATTCTTAAAGTCCTAGTGCTCATTGTGTGATAATTCTGTTGCAATTTCTTCACATGATTACAGCAACATGCGAAAGTAAGTGTTATAATGCCACTATATTTCTGCTTTCCTCACTCATGGGATTACAGCGTTCTTACATGCTAGTCTGATATAGTCCCATGTTTATGACTAGATTATGATCACAGATTTCTCGCCCTCCAGAAGCAACTTCCTTGGAAAGATATTTCTTTAAATAAACTGACATTATCAATACTCTCCCCCCTCCACATCCCAAAAACATTTATACTCTCACAGGGGAATAGCTTAAGCCCATTGCCCATTAGAATATCAGTAGAAGATGGTTTAATACTCTCAAATAGCCATTTTACACACAGATGAACTAGATCAGTCTTTCCAATGTTCATCTAAAAATCAGCTGCCATTCGTATTCAGTTTTAATAAAGCAAGGTGTCAAGTGAGACATTGCTTTGGATCTATAAAAACCAGTTAGTAAGTCTGAGTATTATCAGCAGTGACATGGTAATAAAGCCTAGACCTATTAATAATACTGCCAAGAAAAGTGTATACATGCACACAAATAAAAGGGCAGGAATAGATCCCTGAGGGAAAGCATATTTTATAGCAATGGTTCTTGATGAGCAGCATACCCAATATAGCATGAGGGTCTGCTGACAAAGATAATTTCATTTCTAACCAATTTGATGCTGTCCTAAAAAATCCAAGTGCCTGGTTCCAGGTGATCTAACAATACATCATTGTCTACTCTGCCAAAAATGTATTGCAGATCTAACCCAAGGAGCAACAATAACAATTGGCAGCCATTCAAATACCACTGGAGAAATGTATGGACACACTGAGATCCAAGAATACCTAACAGCAACTTGAATATGTTTCAAATATCCATTGTCACAAAACCAATCATATAGCTATGGTGTTTCCCATCTCTTTTTCCTTTCCTCTCCCCTGTACTATAGTACTGTACCATCTGTACCATAACTACAGATAAGAAATTAATAATTTTCTTCAAGGGAGCATGTAGAACTATACAATTTTCTTTGCAAAGCAAATGTGCGGTCTAGAAGCATTTGCAGGAGTGAATGAGTTTAACATTTCCACTATGTCACCATGCTTATTTGGGCCTTAGAGAAGGGCTGTCTGCAAATTAATTCAACTGTCTGCAAATTACTTCACTAGGCTCATACAATAACCTCTTCCAGAATACAAAGGGTTAGAAGGAATTTAGGAAATGTTTCCCATTGGCTCTAGACAGTCAGTGGAAAAACTACTGCCTTCTGGTATTGCTGAGCCAGAAACTAGTGCACTCTTAACCAAAACACAAAGGAATCAAGCAGAATAATTTTGTCAAGGTAGCAGATTGTCCACTTTAGTTCCTCAGGGGATAACAGAGACAAGATCATAGCTTTTCCAGAACAGTGTGTTTTACTGAGAAAGTATAACAGAATACCAATTTAATGATGATTACTTAAGGCTTTCCTATAGAGAGGAGGTAGAGAGAGGAACAAGTAGAATTGTGCAAATAGAATTGTGTATTGTCTTGCTTCAGGTTGTAGAGGGAAAAGAAAGGAGAGCTGGCAGTTGGAACTGGAAACCTGGCAAGAAAGAATAATTTTAAAAAATGAAGAGAAACAGAGAATTGCTGGTTTTTACTTTATGCTTAATCCAGTCATTGCAGCCAGACTTGGAGAAATAAAGAGACCACACACAGAATATGGGTTGAAATAAAATGGGCTTTATTTATAACCCTACCTATTTATTTTCCCTTAAATCTTCAGCGGGGGGAGGCAACCTAGTGTGGGAGCAGCTGAGGCGGATCATCCCTCCTGGACTTATGCCCCCCAGCTTCCCCGGGCGAACACCTGTGCCCTGTTGAGTAACCCCAAAGCGTGGGGTTGCTCTCCAGCCGGCCCGTGTCTGGAAGGTCAACCAAAAGACCCTCACCCAATCCCTACAGATTAAGGTGAGGGAATTATCCTTCAGGCCAACCCCAAGGTAGGTCTCCTTCTGTTCTCCTAGATCGTGCAATCTAAGGAGACCCTTTCAGAGACCATCCCTTCATCGAAATCGGTGCCAAAGGTGTACACTGTCATCTACGCCTCCCCCCTTTTCCGCCATGGATAAGGGGAAAGCGTCCGCTTCATCCCTTAATCCCCCACTAGCTTGTCTAACAAGTCCTTCAACCGCCACTGAAGATCCTCTAAAAACAGTAAGTTCCCAATGTCTGAGAGGTATACCCCGTCCGCTCGGTAGAGCTCGGGCCTCTCGAACACTATTCCGGGATGTGACAGGTAATGACCCCCCCCCTTGTTCCCAAAATTTTGCCCATTTGCCTATTGACTTTACGTCTGGCTCTGTCAATTAGTCGGGGGTTGCCCTCACCATGCCGTACTTGCCGAAGAAGAATGGCGGACCATACCAGATTTGTTGAAGGCCATTTGGCTTTAATTGTGTCCAAATCCTGTGATGCCTATATCACTAGGGCCTTGCCCTTCAGCAAACCCAGATCATTCCTACCCAGGTGGAGAACCAAAATGTCTGGCGGAGGACCCCGACACTCCACAAACAAACTTGGCAACAGGCCATGCCAACGGAGACCCCTCTTTCCCAACCACTCAATTGTAGCCCTGTCTCCCAGGCTGAGGTGAGGCCCGAAATGACTTAAACAGGCCTGTCGGGCCACCCAGTAGACCATACTGTGGCCACAAATCAGTACCCGGCGTCTCACCATCAGAGGTCTAAAACCTGGAAGACAAAAGGGGAAGAGAGAGAGGTTAGTAAGTTAAAGAACGAAAGTACCTCCGATATGCGGAGGATTTCCATCGCCCTATCTGTTGAATCGCCGCCGGTGGCATGCCCATCGCCGCCGCCGTGGAAGCCGCACCAATCCAAAAATAATGGGTCCCAAAGCGAACACCTGTCAACCCAAGCCTTTCCAGTGCCCTGGTGGTTACTTTCCAGAACTGGTATTTTGTGAGGGGGGTTCCATCCGCATGCATAAACAATGGGCCTGGAAGGCCACCCCGCAGGCACAGCTATTCCTGTAACGAAGAAACTGGACAGAGTTCTGGGTCACTACAACGATTCAAGGCAGACGTCTTACTCACTGATCCGGCCTCCTCACTGATCCGTCTTGGAGAAGCACAAGGTGAAAACAACTTGCTGGACCACCACCTGCACGTCCCTAAGCTGCAAAGTCTTACCAGAATTATCAAATTTGGACACCATGACCAATTTGCACACACGCAGGGCCCCAAAAAATGCCAGTAAGGCTGCTGCATGAAAAAGCGAAGCCTCGTAAAGTGATGCACATATCTCTGCCCATATATATCGTAAGCCCTTCAATATGTCGGGCGATAGTGGGGCTCTCGCGTCTGCCTTCCTACCCCTCTCTCTGGCCCAGCCCTCCAAGGCTCTTCTAATACGGAAATCGCCCATGTTGTCTGTGGCACCTTGCGCTTTGACCCAAAATGATATAGCCGCAAGGCGACTCCGTATGAACTGTGGAGCCAAGCCTTTCCTATGAAGAAATACGCAAAAATGCATAAGCTGCCTCACCGGGACGTGAACCCCAAGTTGCAGCCCTCCCTACTCTCTAAACTGACAAAAATCCTTAACTGCACGTGCCTATCCCTTCCTAGTACTTTCTGCAATGGACATACCTAAGGCCCTCCAAAAATCAGGCTCCCAAGCATCCACAGACCCTCTGGCATCTTGCCGCCTTCCTGCTGCGTGCCTGGAGCCAACTCTCTGAAGCGCTCCATCTGCATGCGGGAAAGAGCGTCAGCAATCTCATTGTTTACGCCCGTCACATGTTGCGCGACGAACAAGATGTTATGCTTTTGTGTTTCCTGCCCCGCAGGCCCTGCAGAGCGGAGCGGGATCCATTTAATGGGGAGGGTGCAGTGATCTACAGCTGCAAATGTTGAAAACACAACTGTATGTGACTAATGTGTATTTTAGGCCAGTTGGTGATTTCCAGAGTCTCCCAAAGATTCCACCCACTGATCAGTTTTGAAAGTTTGTTTTTACAGCTACATTGAAAGGAGGAGTACATTTGCACCCTCCAGTTAGGTTTCTCTGTTGCAATTGTTCATATGTCAAGTTTTTCTTCCAAGTATCACTTGAATCCTTAAATATTAAGAAGTTGTCTACTAACAAGAACTCAACAAGAAAAGTCTTCACAAACTTATCTTTTATTATTAATATTTATGTATTAAAATATTTATACTCTTCCCTGTATCGCAAAATCTCTGAGTGTCTTACAAATAGCATTAAAACAGGTTAAAAAACAGTAAGATAATTTATATAAGCTAAAAGTATATTAAACAATATAATGAGTTAAAAACAGATTTTTAGAAAACAAAGGTTTCAAAAACTATATATAACAGTCTTTGGGTTGAATTAATGAGGTCCATGGTGAATGGCCATGTTTTAACTTGGTGCCTAAATGACATGAGTATTGGCACCGATTGGGCCTTCGGGGGGGAAGGGCATTCCACAGTTGGAGATAATAAGGTCATCTCTCATGACCCAACATAGTGAATTGACCTCACTGGTGGGACATGGAGGGAGGGTTCCCCAATCAGAGCTTAATCTTCAGGGATTATGGGGACAGGCACAGCATTAAAGAGGAGAAGGTACCGCTCAAGGCAAAATACTTTAAAAAGTGTCAGGGGTTCTGGAAAGGTTTTTTTCCCAAAGTAATCAAAACAAATATTGTTCAGGAAAAGGCAGGAATCTTTAGATTAAACTACCTGTTACATTTATTGTGTAACATGAAACTAAAGGGTCTCCCACATCTTGCCATTTTTCCTTGGAAATAAGGGTACAGGGTCTCAATCCAGACTGGAAGCATCAGAAATAGGCAGGGGTAGGGATAAACATTTCCTCTTCCCCTGTTCTTTTTAAACAAAATGTGTTGCCCTACTAAAGAAGTGGTAAGAAAAAGAATAACCCTTCGGGTGTCCTCTCTTCCTTCCTTCCCCCCCCCCCCGTCACATTATTATTTTTTTAATTAGGAAACCAGCTGAGAGAGAAGGCTTTACTCCTTATCCCCTTTGTGGTGGGTGGGTCTAAACCTTATTTGGTATCTTATAAATAGAAAAATAAGAGATATTTTAGCTATGCACTATGCATTTAACATAGCATGTAGTTTGACCCTTGTTGGCATACCTTTCCCTCACTTCTGTACTCCTTTTTATGTTATTCTTCTGCTGTTTTGTTGACACATTTTGATTTAAGTCTTAAAAATACTTTCACACCCAAAGTTCAAGTGTAAACTGCCAACTGTCTTGTATAAATAAATTTACACTTTGATCCTATGAATATTTACTTGAAAGTAGGGTCCTCTGAAGTCAGTAACAGTTGGTCTCATATTCAAGGAGATTCCAAGGATTTTGAGGCTATGTGAAGAAAATTGTTTGCTTTACTTTTGTTGACATTGTAGCTGTTTTGCAGTTGCTGGATCCCAACCTGTCTGTGTTTAAACAATGCAGCTTAACATTAACTCTCAAACTGTAATGGCAATCAAGATGACTGATGCCAACTCATTAGTGGCATAAAGTTGCAGACATACTGTTGAACCATTTTTACTAAAATATTGATGGCAAGCTAGGGGCTTGTCTAGATGAGAAGATACAATGCTGATTGATGCACATGGTAGCAAATTTGCTCATTTTGTCTCCACGGTCTTTTGGCAAAATCTATTGTATGCAAAGCCATGCCTGTGAATCAAGATGGTGGCTGAGAGTACAGTCTGTTATTATTTTCCACATGTGTTATAGCTGCTGCACAGTATTTTTTTTATTATTTGTATATCAAAGTTCTGCAAGTACAACCTTCAATTTACAGAAAGCTCTTTGGTCACCTCAGTGCAGCAGAAAAGTACACACTTGATAATGTTTTTAAAAAAAAGGCACTTCTGAGCACTTCCTTGCCAGCGACCCTGCCAACCACCCATGCAGTGGACCAATCCACCATCCACTTATACCCTCACTGAGAATGTGCAGCATAACAAATTAGATATCCAGACATGTGATAATGCACAAGCCTGAATGTTATATGAAAAACCTTGGGGAAATCTGCAAAGGCTCCCCCCCCCTGCAGTAGATGGAATTTTTGGCCCCCTCCTGAATATTGCGAATCTCATTCACAGTGTGTTGGGACAAAAGGTATTCTAGTATAATTCTGTAAGGAGTATTTTCACCACGTAGATAGCCCTTAGGTCTAATATATAAAACTTTGGTAAGGAGTTTGCAAATAAATCCCCCTCAAACAGCCTTAGAATTGAGGTAATCTCCCTATTTATTGTGTGTAGGATACTAGACTGGGATAGCTATTCAGGTGTTTTCCTCACCACATGAGTAATATTATGCATAAAGAAATAGCAGTGATATGGGCACTAACTCAACCCTGATGTTGTTAATACTGCCAAGCATATGTATTCCCACCCAGTCAGGCACTGAGCAGCTGACAGAAGTAAACAGGCCCATTGAAAGACTGCCCCCATGAGCTGCAATCCTCTTGCAGTTCACAAATAAGTTTCTGCCTTTTTGGTGTCTGGATAGTGTGGTAGTGAGGGCAAGGAGACAAAATGGCAGGTCTTTTATAGCAGACACTAAGGACAGCATCCTGTTAGTGACTTACATGCTCATATAACTTCTTTTTTCACAGGGAAGCAGAGGGCTATTTTCTTGCCTTTGGACTCCATCCAGTAACTTCTCCCACCCAGCTGCTGTCAAGCCCCAGGAGGAGCTCCTGCTCTGTTTTTTACCAGGGGGAGAGGGAAAAAGGGGACGACAATTTAGACCATGAACAGCTGGCTGCTCTGAGCTCCTGGGGGAAAGTAAAAGCAGGCACACACCATTTGGAAGTGTACACTTCACCCTGAATGAGCTGAGCCTAACAGCAACAGCAGGGGTGGCTTCCAGGGCTTCACAACTGCTAGGTAGTAGGAAGAGGCAGAATATGGAGCTAAGTGCACATGTAAGATCGCAGCCTAGAGATGAGCCTATCTAGCAAGTCTGTCTCCCACATCTGTGTGGGTGAAAAACATGCATTTTATCAGATATACCCATAGTAGCCTGGCAATGTGTGGAGTCCAGAAGACAAAGTGTATCTGATTTGTGTTGAGTCTTGGTAGTGTGAAAGTCCATGTGAAGCATCTGTCACAGGGCATTCTTTACATATTCCCATGTGATGCCCCCTATCTCTTTTTGTTATGTTACTTGCCTGAAGAAACACCTGAAAAAGAATTAAGTCAGGGTAAAAAAAAAAAATGCATTTTTGCTCTAACCCCAAAGGAAGATTTACCTGCCAATTTCTTGCTGAATTGGCAACTGTTTGCAGAAAGTGGGATTGGATGTGTGTCCACACGACTTAAAGAAATGCCTCACTATCTAGCAGTAAAGGCAGGCCAACAACTGATCTATGTTTCTGCTTCAGAGAAATGTTGGGTGAGCACAGGAGACAGGGCCTTTTCAAGTCTGCTCAGGAGACAGGGCACTTTTCAGGTGTTTCAAATTCTCTCAAGTGGTATTTAGCTGCCCTGGTGTCTACCAACATTTTTATGAGTGTTGAAGGCCTGGCTTTTTAGGCAGATCTTTGGACTGGAGTAATGCCTATTGTTACTAGGTATGAATTGATCTGGGTAAGAGCCTGAAAAAAATTACTTTTCTGGAACTCTTTGAATCCCTCAAACAGAATGGCCACCAGCTATGCTGGATGGGGGATTTGAGGAGTTTTAATCCCCTTTTCCCCCAAGCCAGGGACTTGGTATTAGTAGGTTTTATTCTTATTGATTCGATTGCTTGCTGCCACTTCAACATTCTAGGCCTTCTTTGGGGAACCCTGTGAATGGAAAGTGCAGAATATAACCACAGAATAAATAAACACATACATGCATACAAAGCAAAACACATTCAGTCATCCTGAGTTTCTCAGTACAGTTCCCATTTGACCCTATTATATGACTTGAGGTCACCATTTCAGCTGTACTGCAATGCAGATGGGAATGAAGAGGCCCTTGTTACATTCCTGCTTTCAGTTATTGTGCTATATCTTTACTGGAACTTTCATTGTGACATACACAGGTACGAAAACTGTGTTCTTAAGACCATTTTCATTACGAATAAAACTGGGTCTAATAAGATTGCAGAAGTATAATCCTAGCTGACATCCCTATACAACAGATGAACCTTCTAATGGTACCTTCTCTCTTTTTCAAAGGAGCTGTAAAAGTATTCTCTTGTAGGAAACAACGAACCTACTCTGTATTTGTACTAATACATGAAGCTCAGATATCAAGAGGGATGATGATGAATCAATTAAACTCCTGCCCATATAACAGAATTCCTCTATTATTAACAGAGCCTTTGGTGTTGAAGTAAAAGCTTCATCTGTAAAACAAAAAAGAGCACAAGACTGGAAGGAAAAGATACAGGAGCAGCACCAATGTCTCATATCATTATGCACTTGCAGCCTGTATCCACTCAAGCCTCCCATGAAGGCCAGGGCCATTATCTTGTTCCTCAGGGTGTCCAAATTGTCAATTATCTTGTATTTCCTCTAAATTAGCACTGTGTTGAGGAGTGCCACAAAGGAGGAAAGATAAGGGGCAAAGTCAAAGAGCAAAACCAATGGCAATGCAGCAGAAGCCAAATGGAGGAAGGAGAATAAATTGCTAATTTATTTAGCAGTCTGGATCTTGCATGTGAAGATATTTTTGACATACATACTCTGTTGAATGCCTCTGGGGAGACATGTTCTAAATGCATACCCAAAACTTCATTCTTACTGCTTTAGGTTTAAGTTTCACTCTTTATCTTGCTCCGCTTTGGCCTATTTCTCAGAAACTGATGCATGTTTGCTTATGGTATATCAATTGTGACGGGGTTATATAGGGAAACATTTCTCCTCTTTCTCATCCCCAGTTCCTCCAGATAGTAAGCTTGCTTGATAGGGAGAAGGCTAGATTAGAACTTCTCTCTTTGACATCTAGTCTAGCAATGTGTCAAACCTCACCCTCACCCCCTGATCTGGCTTGTTACACTGGCTCTGAAAAACACATTATTATGCCCAATCCTCAGAAAATATCCTATTTTATTTTGAGGCCAACTGTAAGCTAAATAAAATCCACTGAATCCCAAATGGTATAATTGGGTGTTTCATGGTGTCTTGTGAAGACACCATGACACATCTTTCTCACAGCTTCGTCATATGCTACAACCATAGCCTCCCACCCATTCAGTTTACTTGCTGCTATTTGGAGCTTTGGGAATGGACAAAATGAGGTCATTCCCCCAAGTAAGAATTCTGGCCCCCGCCCATGAAATTTACCTTCAGTCCTCAAATTTCTAGCATTACAGTAACTTAAAACTTCAGCTAAGCATTTATAAATACAAAGTAGGCACCTGATGAAAGGGGGCAAGCAAAGTTGCAAAGAGAATGCAAACAGAGCAAATATAAGTTCCAGGTGTGAACAGTTTTCAATACACTGTATATCACTTTCAGCAAGGCTAAAAATTTGGGGACTGAAGGTAAATTTCATGGGGAGGAGAATTTTTATTGGGGGGTAGTGCTCTTATTCCTATCCCCATGGAAGGGAGGAACAGTAGAGAAATTACTCCATCTCTTTCTGTCTCCTTTCCCCCTCCCCCTCTGACCCCTGGAATACTCTCTCTCTCTCTCTCTCTCTGGCTTTTCTTCACAAACGAAGATTTAGGAAGGACTCATCCCGTGCTTTCTGCAAGCGCGCTGATGACTAAAAAGGCCAATCCGATATACTACTACAGATGAAATTCATGTACCAGAATCACAGGAAAAAGTAGTTTTTCCAGTGCTGCTGACAGATGTTAGTAAAAATCTGAGCCACAAGAGAGTTCTCAGAGGTATAATACTTAACTCATACTGCACAGATTTACATTTCTGAACCCAAAATTACAAAACTCAGGCACAGCACTAGTCTCAACATGATATGGAAGAATGTTTTGCACTATGGAGCACGATCTTGTATGAACTCTCAGCAGCAGTCCAAAGCAGTACAGCCTTCATACAGAGGACTGTAGGATGGAGGACTAGGACAGTGTTTCTGTTGAAGTTACAGATGTGTGATTTAAGGTATCACCTATGCTGTGTCATACAATGCTTTACAACTAAATGTGTGAGTGAAACTATATTGCAATATGCTTTATTGGACATGATATCACATTATTTAAACATTCTGTAGCTTTGATGGCTGTATAGGATTACACTGCTAGAAATGCAACATATATGTGTAGATAACAGAATGTAATTCTTTGCTATTTTTTTAAGGAAGGGACAAGTAATTTTAGCAATTTTCTTCCTGCTTTCAGGAAGCAATTCAGAACTTATTTTGTGAAAAAATCCATAGGTGGGATTTTTGTGCAGAAAACAGCATTTTCTGCCCAGGAAACTACATTTTCTATACAGGAAATAATATTTTTGTGCAGAAATATTATTTCTGTGCAGAAACTGCTGCAGTTTAGGGCTGTCCAAAATTCATGTGTATGCTTTTTTTTTTTTTTTTGCACAGAAAACAGCATTTTCTGCACAGAAAGTATTATATCATGTGCAAAAATATGTGCAAATTTTGTGCAGAGTATGTCCTGAACTAAAAAGATGTTCATCAGTTCAGGTTTCTTCTTGTCCGAGTTTCCTGATATTAAACACACACACACACACACACACACACTTTTTGACCATTTTTCATTAAAAAATGTCCATGTCTAATAAATAATATGGCCCAAATGCATTGCCACCACAATACCTGAGGATTAGTACAGTGGAACTTTCTTCCCTTCCCCACCACAACCCTCCACACTGCAAACAAAAACAAAAACAATAACAACCCTACTCAACCCTATGGGGCTGTTTTATGAGGGTGAAAAGGGATTTCAGGGGGAAGGGGAATTATTCCCTTCCAGTTCTATTGACAGAAGCCCTTCTATCAGGGGAGCAACCTCACTGGATCCTAGCCTATGTGTCCTTTGAATATAATCATTTGGGGGGGGGGGTGTTCGAGAAGAAGATGCATTCATCATGTCAAGGACTAGCACTGAAGGGAACATTATATCACATTAAACATAATGTTACAAAGGGGTGGGGATAGTATTATGTTGTTAAAGAGCAGAAGCCTTGTTATAACTAATCCTATAGACACATGCCACCAAAATGACTTTTTGCAAATATGTTCAATTAAATGTAAATTGAAAATATTTATTTGCCTGTACTACATATTTTCTGTTGGTGTTTGCCAGGTAAAAAGTTTTTCATTTATCTTATAAAGCCAAATTATTCTTTACTGGCAGACAATAGCCATGTCAAAAGACAGCCATTTTTATTTTCCCAGATATTTTCCTTCACCTTTCCATATCCTTAGACTTATTTATATAATATTCTGCTGTTGAACTTCCAAATGTTTCTCTAATTTCTCTTTCTTGCTGTACTCCAGGAGTTTTATGAGGGTGAACAAAGAATTAGTAGCCCGTTTCCATTCATAGTAAATTTCCTTTTTGCCCTTGTAGAGGGACCTTTACTTCATTGTCTATACTTTTGTGAAATTGTGAAACTGATGCATTTACAGAGGTGAAAGCTGGACAGCAAGCATCCAGGTTTATGGTTCCACTGAACAACTATGGCCTAAGGGCCAAATACCAAGCCCATTTATGCAAAAGAACCAGAAGGCTAAAGCATCAAAATATAATATTCCATCTGACTGTACTGAAGATTAATGTCATGCGAAACAAAATAGAGATTTCACAATCACATATATTCTGCAAATAGGATTCTATGGAACAATGATCTGCAGAAACGTGAAAAAGCAAGTATCCTGAAGCAATGGTTGCATGAATACAAGCCACTGGGGGGTTATGATATTTGCGTTTAAAGTGTTTAAAACATAGTAGCTACTTTGTATGTTAGATCTGGATGTGCACTTTAATATTTTTTGTTTATTTCTCTCTCTAGCATATTTTACAGCAGGGATGGGGTACATTTGGATGCAAGATATTTGGGGCTACAGCTATGGTACACAGAGCAGGATTTGGACTCTGAAATCTCAGGGCCTGGGATGCCCCAGATGGGGCAAACCTAGATAAAACTCACAGCAACCCTATCCAGTATGTCCAATTGTAAGGAAATGTGGGGGCTGTAGTTGAAAATATCTGGAGGATCAAAGGCTTCTCAAATGTTTTACAGTGTGCATGTGCAGAGGGAGGATTAGAAGGAAGGTTTTGATATAAGAGAAATACTGAAATATGGCCCCTGGATTGATTTACAAACTTTGCCCCACCTCCGCTGAGTTCATTTTTTTTATAGAACTTGTTATGAAACAAAATTTAAGAATTGAAGGTGCTACAATCATTTGTTCTACTTAAATTATAACAAAATTATCAATGTCACTTTCTAATTTCATATATATGAGACATAAAAGCTTAACATACAGCATGTTCAAGAAGGATATTGACATACTGGAATGTGTCCAGAGGAGGGCAACTAAAATGGTGAAAGGTCTGGAAGCGATGCCCTATGAGGAGCGGCTTAGGGAGATAGGCATTTTTAGCCTGGAGAAGAAAAGGTGAAGAGGTGGCCCCCATCATCTGGGAGCAACATGGTCATCATCTGGGAGCAACATGGCCAGCCGGTGGTGGGGCTGTGTTGTATTCCTCCTTTCTCCACCTTTGGCCAGACTGAGCTGGACCATGCTGCCTCCCTCCACCTCCTCTGGAGGGGAGGAGGACAGCAGTGGCAGCAGTGTGGCAGTGAATGGGCTGGATGCAGGGCTGGGGTCATCATCTGGAGGGAGGAGGACAGCGGAGGTGGGGTGGGGAGAGGGCGGGAGCCAGGGCTGGGGTCATCATCCGGCAGGAGGAAGAGGACAGTGGCAGTGGCAGCAGGGTGGGGAGGGGTCTGGAACCAGGGCTGGGGTCATTGTCCGGAGGGGGGGCAGCATGGCCCGGCTCGATCTGGCTGAAGGAAGAGAAAGGAGGACTGCAGCACAGCCCAACCACCAGCCTCAGCAGCAGTAGCCCTGGCTGGCTGTGCACCCAGATGACGACCCTGGCCCTGGCTCCAGCCCACTCCTGACTCCACTGCTGCCACCATTATCCTCCTCCTCCCAGGGAAGGTGGAGGGAGGAGGCATAGCACGGCTCAGCATGGCTGGAGGAGTAAAGAGGACATAGAATTACCTGAGGAGCAATAGCAATGATGTCACAGTTCTGAGCACCTCCAGTTAAAAGGAGGATGGCAGCAGTGGTGCTGGGGCTCTCGCATACCTTTAAAAAAACATGGCAGTTGTGGCTGATTCCCCTCTTTGCTAGCCCCACCCCCTGTGCTGGTTCAGCCAATCAGAACGCTGCCTGTTCGAATCTGTGCAACCATGGGTGTCCAAACTGTCACACATTCAAAAGGCATACGGATCTTTTACATGAAATTTGGACGAAGCCCCAGACCCCCCATGCATGGACTTTACGGTGACTTTTGCCACACACCCCCTCTGAATGACACACATTTATGAGAATGAGCATGTGAACGGATCGTCAATCTTTCACGCGCCATTCATTTTTGTTTGTTTGTTGCCATATAGACAGTCCTAGTATGTTCTACAGGACTTCAGATGTTGCCAGACTGAAACTATAATCATTTATCATTTCAACAGTGGCCCAAACAGAAAAAGTTTAGGAACCAAATAAGGCTATAAGCACCGCTCAACCTAACTTTCACATTTGTATGTTAATTACAATTTTTGAAACAAACAAAAAAAGTTAAATTCATATAAATACCTATTTCAGGGTTGTTGTTTTTTCCTTTCAAAACTAATATTAAATTATTATTCCTATCATCAGAAGTTCCATTTTAAATTAACATTTTTATTTTATTTATTTGTCATACTCATACACTGCTTGATGTTATTTTTTTGTCTTGCTTATATTTATTTTTAATGTGATTTTAGTTAGGTGGTTTTAATTTTATACTGTTTATTTATTTATTTTTAATTATTATTTTTATTACTCCTTTACATTTACATCATCATTTTCCACCAAATTTAATAATAACTTCCTACTCATCAGTTCTGAGTTGGCTTAACAAAATGGCGTTGTCTTTCTTAAACACAATAGAAAGTTTCTATACTGTTTAAATTGATAGTGCAGGCTCAAATTAACAATTTCAGTCTTACAGCTTCATATAATTCCAAGTATAACTCAATATAACTCAATTTGTTAGTTTTTTGGCATTACTCAACCTGCAACACAGGCAGAAGAAATTAAAAGTTATAATTTTTAACCTGATTTTCTTATGCTCCTTGCTCACTTCTTTTATACAACAACAATAAATTTAGTTCTTGAGCCCAGTAACCATAGCACCATTCCATTTCTCATTCCAATATTGAATTATTGGTTTCCATACTTCTCTAAAATCCTCAACAGAACGAGATTTAAGCCAACATGTGAGTTGCTCCATCTGCACCACTTCCCATAGTTTAAACATCCGTTCTTCCTTACCCAGAATCTTTTCTTGTCTCCAATATCTTGCATAGACTACCCACGCAGTGGTGGACATGTAAAGCATTATCTTCTTAAATTCTCGTGGGAACTCTGTGTCGAATATATTCAACAAGTAAAGTTCAGGACTTAATTTGAAATCCTTCTTAATAATTTTACTGATTTCGTCATGTATATTACCCCAAAATTTCTTTGCTGCTTTACATGTCCACCACATATGAAAGAAGGAGCCGTTTAATTCACCGCATTTCCAACAATTAGGTTTCGTTTCCTTATACATTTTTGCCAGTTTGCTTGGGGTCAGATACCAATGAAAAAGGAGCTTGTAACAATTTTCTCTTAGTTCGTTATTTATCAAAAAAATTATATTTTTTTCCATAAGATTTCCCAATCATCCATTATAATCGTTTTCCCAACATTACATGACCAGTTTGTCATATAGTCTTTAATTATTTCAGGTTCCAGATCTAGTTTTAACAATAGTTTACAAATCCTTGATACCTTAAAACTATCCTCATCATTGATTAAGTTGTCTAATTCTGTATTCAAATTTTCAATACCATAATTCTTCATGTCCAAATTAAACCTTTCAAACAATTGGCGATATTGGAACCAATTACATTTTTTCTTGTCCTGTTGTAACTCCTCCTTTGTTTTAAATTTGCACCCTCCCTTTAGAAAAGTGAGTAGTTCCTTATAGATCCACCATGCCTCAGAATGAATCATTTCTGTTTGCATAAAGGCTTCTAGTGGGGAAGCCCATAGAGGAAGCTTAATATAGATTTTTCGCTTAATCCTTTTCCAAGCTCGAAGAAGAGATTTTCTAATAAAGTGGTGGTTAAAACTACTATCCACTTTTTCCTTATCATACCACATGTATGCATAGAAACCAAATCTCATTTCTGCGCCTTCCAAGGTCAAAAGCTTCTTGTTACTTAACCAAATCCAATCATATAACCACAGCATGGTACATGCTTGGTGATAGAGTCTCAGATTTGGTAAGCCTAGTCCTCCTTTACCTCTCTCATCCTGCAAGATTTTCCACTTTATTCTAGGTTTTTTATTTTGCCAAATAAAGGCAGAAAGATCTTTATCCCATATTTTAAATCATCTTTCACAGTTTATGATAGGCAAATTTTGGAAAAGGAAAAGCATTTTGGGCAGTATCATCATTTTAACTGTGGATATTCTTCCCAACAATGATAGATTCAAATGTTTCCATCTATCAATGTCATTTTTAATTTCTCTCCATTTTTTTATATAGTTGTTATCTACCAGATCTATGTTGTTTTTAGTGATGATAATGCCCAGGTAGCTGACCTTCTTTTCAATTTTATATCCAGTTTGATTCTCTAATGTGTATTCTTCCTTTTTATCTAAATTTTTAGTCAATATTACAGTTTTATCTCTATTTATTCTAATCCCCGTAATTTTACCATATTCCTCTAATATCTTCTGTAATGTAGAAATAGATTTCCAAGGATCTTCCAAGCAAATTGCCAAGTCATCCGCATATGCAAACATTTTAAATGTTTGACTTTTAATTTGAACCCCATGAACTTCCTTTTCATTTCTAATCTTATTACATAGGATTTCCAGGACCATAACAAAAAGCAACGGGGAGAGAGGACATCCTTGTCTTACACCCTTCTCCAGCTTTATTGTTTTTGTTTTATATCCGTTAACTATTATTTGTGCCATTTGTTTCATATATATAGCTCTAATGCCATTTAGAAATCTCTCTCCAATGCCCATCATATTCAACAATTCCAACATGAAGTCCCAATCCACACTGTCAAAAGCCCTCTCTGTATCCAGGGCTATCAAAGCAAATTTCTTTTCAGGATGCTTATCAAAATACTCTATCAGATTTAATATTTTCCTGGTGTTGAAGCGTAGATGTCTATTTGGAAGAAATCCAATTTGATCATGATTTATATATTCAACCCTCGGAGCGTGGTGGGGTCTCCTTCCTTGGAGGTCTTTAAACAGAGGCTGGATGGCCATCTGTCGGGGATGCTTTGATCGTGATTTCCTGCGTGGCAGGGGGTTGGACTGGATGGCCCTTGTGGTCTCTTCCAACTCTGCAATTCTATGATTCTATGAATTAATAGTTTCTTTAACCTCTCAGCCATAATACTGGTGAAGATCTTGTCGTCTGTATTCAACAGTGAGATGGGTCTATAACTCTTCATGTCTTCTAAATCTTTATTTTCCTTAGGTATTAGGGCTATATTGGCATTCTCCCACGATGCTGGAATATCGCCTTCTATTATAATATTATTCAAGGTTTCCTTTAGTGGTAGTTTTAGTATTTCTTCAAAAGTCTTGTAATAACTAGACGGAAAACCGTCAGGTCCTGGAGTCTTACTTGTTTTCAGGGCTCTTATCATGTCTTCAACTTCGTTTAAGGTGATCTGTTTGTTCAAGTCTTCCCTCTGGGTTTCGGATATCATTGGAATCTCCTGCTGAAACAAGTATTCTCTTATTTTAACTAACTTCTCCTCATCTGTTGCTTTTCTCTTGAATAGCCTTCTGTAATACAGTTGGAAAGCATCCCTTATTTTTTCCTGATTAGTTATTGTTCTTCCTTTCTCTTTGATTTTTAAAATTTGTCTCTTCTCTTGTTCCTTTCTTAATCTAAAGGCTAACCATCTGCCGACCTTGTTTCCATTCTCAAAATAATTCTGTTTAACGTATGACATCTTCTTTTCTATTTCCTCCAGTGTACTTATTTTCATTTGTTCCTGTATTGTTTTCAATTCTATATTCATCTCAGCATTTATTGGATCTCTTTTATGTTCTGCTTCTTTTTGTTTTAACATCTCTTGTAATTTCTGCATCTTTTCGTGCCTTTTCTTGATCTTTTCCCAGTTTATTTGCATTAATATACCTCTTATAACCACTTTGCTAGCGTTCCATAGATTACCAATTGTCGTTTGATCTTGTTTGTTTTCTTTAAAGTAGTGAATCAATGCAGTCCGTATTCTTACTTGCACCTCTTCATCTCGCAGCAAATTCTCATTAAGCCTCCAGCTATAATCTCTTTTGATGTTTTTCATTTTTAACGTTATCAAATTATGATCCGATATTATTCTGGGCAAGATGTCCATACTCTCCAACTTACCCATGAGTTTTTTTAATACCAAAAACATATTGATGCATGAGAAGGATTTATGATATTCAGAGTAGTATGTAAATTCTTTTGTGTCTCCATAAAGATGTCTCCAAGGATCGATTAATGAATAGTTACTCATGAAATCCATGAATGATTTTGGTAATTTGCCTTGCTTCTTATCTATTTTGGGCTTTTTCCCAATTGTTCTATCCTTCAATGGATCCAATACCCTATTCCAATCCCCAAGGCATATCATATCATATCATCAAAATCAATCTGTGATGTGTCTCTCATAAGTTTCTTATAAAATCCATCTTTGTTATCCGGTGGGGCATAGATTCCAAGAATTAATATTCTTTTCTTCAGTAAGTTTATCTCAACACCTAAATACCTTCCCAACGAGTCTCTAAGGACCTCATTCGCAGCCCATCTGTTGTTAATATAAATTATGATTCCTCTTTTCTTTTCATTGCCCGAGTTTGCGAATTCTTGTCCCAATTTCCTATTTTTCAATAACTTTTGATCTTTCATCTTAATATGTGTCTCCTGAATACAGGTGACATCCGGTTTCATTTTCTCTTGATGATGGAAAATCTGGCTTCTCTTTTTTGGGGAATTCATCCCTCTTACATTCCAAGACACAATTTTAATAGGCATTTTGCTTATAATTTATTTAATATTCTATGTCCATCAATTATCCTCCATTTCTACTTCCTCCATGTCCTCATCTTCATTTTCAGCTCCATCATCATCTTCCTGTTCCGTATCTTCTTGTTGTATACCCTCAGCACCTTGAACCTCGAACTCTTCTTCCCCGTCCACATCATCCTTTTCCTCAACTTCACTCGCGCTTTCAGCTAACCTTCCCTTTACCTCTGTTTCACTTCTCATGTTTTCAATATTCTCTTCTTGTCCTTTCTTCTGTGGTTTCCTTAAGCACCTTTCTTGCACCTCCGGTTCTTGAGTCTGCATCCTGATTTTTTCTGTTTTCCCTCGTGTGTCGTCTGCCTGTTCAAAATCTTTTTTAAACCTTACTAGGAAGTCTTTTGCCTTCTTGGTGGTGTTAAGCCTGTATTTTCTTTGATTATAAGTGAAAGATATTCCCTCAACCTTCTCCCACCTGTATTGTATACCCTTCCTCATTAATTTTGATATAATAAATTGATACTCCTTCCTTTTCTTTAGAATTTGTGATGGAATATCTTTATATATGTCAATCTCACAATCTTCAATTGTAAGCTTCTGCTTAAAGTTCTTCTGTAGAACAAGATCTTTTATCCTTCCTCTTGTAAAATAAATAACAATATCCCATGGCAATCTTCTCTGTGAGGCTATTTTTGAATTAATTCTGAACATTCTGAACAATTTTATACTGTTTAATGTCTTTTTATGGGGGTGGGTGGGTGGTGCTTTTAGTCGCCATTGTAGCGTTTTAATTGTTGGAAGCTGCCCTGATTGTTTCTAGCAGAGGGGCATGGTATAAATAATAATAATAATTATTATTATTATATCCAAGAGGGATGACATGTTATCTTCATATTTGGATCAAAAAGACTCCCAGAGCTCCTTACAAACATCAGAAATGAAACTTTCCATGTCTGCAGCCACTGAAATCTAGAAGACAGGAAAAAAGGGATTGGGAGAAAGGAGAAGGAAAAAAGCAAACTCAGGTACTAGCTTTTTATTACAATGTTCAGCAAGTGCTATTTCTACAATGATGCAGCTATAACTAAGGACAGTGGAAGAGCTGGAGCTTCTTCTCTCTCTGTTGGTCTGAGTCATCAGGGGTATAGCTACAGGGGAAGGGAGAATGATGGCATTGCCCCTAAGTAAGAATTTTGCCCCCTGCCAAGTTAAATGTTCTTTATATCCCCAAGTGTTAGGCCCTGCAAGCATGGCTTAGCAAAAGATTGGTTCAGGCTGCATTTGACATGCTAGGCCCTGTTTACCTTTAGTAGAATGGGTCAAGATGAGGTTTCTCCCTACAGCTGGAGGCAGCAGGAGGGAATGAGAACGTCATCCTATGGCCAAGGAGATAAAGATGTTTGGTTACATCCTGGTACGATAATTGACATGAGAAAATGTATTCTTTTTAATTGGTTTGAGAAAGTTTTCCTTTCTATCCACCATGTCTGCAAAGATTCAAACATGTAAGAGGAGCACATATAAGGTGAAGGCTGGACAAATGGCTTCTCTTTGCAGCAGTGTGCAGCTCTGCATACCTGGTTCATATTTGTATCTTTTTGCTTTCTATGTCTGCTTTCTATGCTTTCTATGATTGATGAAAGTATGCCTATTTGCTTTTCTATCTACTGTCATTAATAAAATAGCCTTCTTTTTCAAGCCCAGAACTGGTGTGTGGTTATTTTGCTTGCTTCATATCCAGAACCAGCAGAGCTCCCAAGCCAGGGAGGCTCTGCCAGTGTAACACTAAGTTTCTAGCCCTGCAAAGAGTGAGACATTGAAAATTATTCACACTTAGAACTCTCATTTTTGTTGTGTTCATGTTCCCTTGGGAACTCTGCCTGGTCCTTCTCTTTGGATGCCTAAACTGTCTTTCTAAATGCTTAACTGAAGTTTTAAATTACTGCAATGCTAGAAATCTGGGAACTGAAGGAAAAATTCACTGCTGGGGGTAGAATTCTTGGGGGGAACACACACACCTCATTCCTTCTCCCATAGCTACATTCCTGTAAAATCACATGTAAATGTGCATTTTCATACTGTACTTTTAAATTTCAGAATATTGCACTACAAACATATAGGGAAGTGTGGCACCCACTTTTAATCCATACATTCATTCTGGAAGTATGGATCAGGGCATTTTGTGGAAGGATTTGAAATATTGCATTCCTCAAGCACAGAGGTGGGAATCATGTAGCTTTCCAGATCTGGGACTACAAGACCCAGAAGGCCTAGCCAGCATGGATAATTGTGAGGAATGCTGGGAGATACAGATCAACAAAGTCTGGAGGTCTACAGAATTCCCACTCCTACTCAAGCATCCTTTTTAAAAAATATGTGCATTTCAAGATATTAATTATTAGTCTATTTTATTTAGACAACAAAGCCTCTCTTCATTAGATATCAACATGTCATATTTATTGTGATACAACGAAGCTCATCTCCAGTGGTAAATCAAATAATCAGAAAGACTATTAATCAGCCTAAAATTAATCAGTTGAAAGCCCTGTTAATTAAGTTGCTAGCTGACTGAGCACTCTTCAAGAACTGTTTTTCTTTACCCACTGTGGAGTACACAGAATGTGGTAGTACCCATTGAATTCCGTGGCAGGAATGGGCTTGCAAAATGTTTTCTATGAGTCAAATATCCTACACTACAATGAGATCTAATGTCTCCAAACCTTTCAACAAAACAAAAGATACCTTTTCCCAGATTAGTGTCTCTCAAGTCAAGAGCACCAATAAGAGATGCTTCATAGTGCAATCCTATTGTTAAGAGCAGTGTACTGGGCTTAACTAGTTTGGAGGGGAAAGCTCTCCCTGGCACTAACTCTCTGCTAGACCTTATAGGCTAAAGGTTTTTTAAATGGATACTTAACCAGAGTGACTCCAAGTGGAAGAAATCAGGTCAAGGACAAGCTGATTTTGCAGCAATAGCAATTATTTCTTTATTAAACAGACAGGAAAAGATAGAAGTAGAAACCAATAGAAGTCTATATTCAACACAAAACAGCTGTTTCTAAGCTGTTTCTCAAAGTAAAAGAGGGGAAACAACAGCACAGCTGCTGAAACCCTGCTCCTGGACAACCTGAGGGGGCTAGAGGGGTGCAGCTGAGCTTAAGGGCCTACAGTCAAAGGGCTTTATCAGATGGGGCTGAAATAGCAGAATTACAATGCGATAGTATCACAAACGGGTTCCCATTGTGGCATGATGCTGATGTCCTCCCGTGGTCCATGTGTGCTCCACCTGTTAATTAGGTGTAACTTTTAATTGATGGGCAAAGCCATCAATAGCCCTCAATATCGCTCTTCTCACGATACTGACGAGCATGCAGTAATTGCATCCTGGTGTAACTGCATGATTCCAGTGTGAATGGGCAATCCTCTTCTCCCCCTCCCCTTTCCCAACAAGAACACATAATTAAACTTCTGGGGGAGAATGTGAAGAGAACTTACAGTACACTCTTAATCAACTGTAGCCTTTTCTTGGTACCTATTCAGAAAGCAACTAGTTACCAGCAAAGTATAAACAGCACTAGTCTGGGAAGATAGCCAACTGTTAATTAGCTCACAGGAATGCAAACATAGTCAAAGATTTAGTCCAGTAACACAGTTCAAAGGCTTATGGCAATCAGTCAGAGTGGGTCCAAAAGAGTCTGTGGATCAACAGAAGCAGGCAGCAGAGTAGTCAGAGACAGTCCAAGGTCTAAGCATGAGTCAAGGTAACAGAAGTCAAGATAACTGGAATCCAGGCACTGAAGTCAGCAGGAAGCTATCACCAGGAATATCAGTTGATCTCTGATAAAGCCTCCATTGCCTCTCCCAGCATATATAAAGCAATTAAGGCTTTGTCAGGTGTTTCTTAATGAGCAGGTTTTTCTAATAAAGTCTCAGAGATTTCCTTTGAGCTTCCTTTTGAGCTTGCTGCTTGGTATACGATGGTGGAGATAAGTCCCTCTCTTCTTCTTTGTCCTTATCTGAGTGGGCAGGACTCTCTGCTGAGACGGATGCCAACCCACTTGGACCAGACTCTTCCTCTGCTTGAGTCTCTAAGTTGGCAGGGTTCCCTGCTGGCACAGGTGCAGATAAACCTGTGCCAGGTCCCTAGGGCCGTTCCCTGCCATGTCCTCCTCCTCCTCTGACTCTATACCCTCATCAGGCTCATGGGGCATGATAGTACCTTTTTATTTTTGTTTAATTGTTTTTTGTGTATTTCTTTGGTTATTTGTTTTAGTGTTTTAGAGTGAAGTCACATCTTTTCATGAGAACAGCCAAAATCTTGCCCATGAAAAATCAAGAAAGTAAGAGAAAAAAAAATGTTTAAAGGGGCATGTGCCAGCCAGCATGAAGCTTTAACACTCTGTAATTAGAAGGCAATGCAAAGACAAGTGTTACTATAGTGTGAGCTTCAGTCCTGTTCCTAAACCACTAGTGGTGGTCATGCAATAATTCTGTGGCAGTAGTATTGTGTGATTATGGTGACATGTGATACTTACTGTAATCATACCACTATGTTTCTGCTTTCCTCAATCGTGGAATTACAGCATTTTTATACACTAGTCTGATAAAGTCCTAAGACACATGCAAATTTTCTCACCCTCTTGGGACTTTTTCAGATGTCTCAAATACACCGCAAGCAGCCTCATTGCGTTGCGAGGCTGCTGCGCTGCAGGGCGTCGCTTTCAGATGACGCTCTCCCCTGTCGGTACTGCTGCAGTACCGCGGGGACATTTGAGCATTATATTTTGCTGGGTTTTAAGCATGAAAGTTGATCGTGATTAAAAACCGGCGAAATATAACACTCAAATGTCCTGTGGTACTGCAACAGTACTGGCAGGGGAGAGCATCATCCAAAAGCGATGCCCTGCAGCGCAGAAGCCTTGCAATGCGACGAGGCTGCTTGCGGTGTATTTGAGATTTCCGAAAAAGTCCTAAATAGGAAGAAGATTCCAGGTCTTCTTGGGCAGAACTTCTGGAAGGTGGAAGAAGAGAGGGAGAGATGAGCCAAGAGAGCCAAAGGACTGACCCTCACCCTTTCTGGCTTATATCTAACTTGGGGACTGTCTCTTGGAGTAAAGAAGACATCTCTGGGCAGGGAATGTTATTCTACTGGAGGATTCAAAAGGCCCCATGTGCTTATTGATGTGTGCAAAGGTGAGGTGTGAATGTGGCCTCTGCCTCTCACCCTCTGGGCACTGGTAATGACTTTTAGATGGCCTGAAAGAGATGAACAATGGAGTTGCACACCTTGAGACATTGCCAATCAGGTATCCTCTTTGAAATCCACAGGATTGCCCAGTATCTCTGGAAACTGCAGAATACCTCACAGTGGGGGTGGGGGTATATACCAGTCTGAGCTAGCTTGGCAAAATCTCCATTAAGAGTGGAGAGAAGCAGAGTAGCTAGACATTAATTGTCCTCCTGAATATATCAATGGAACCATTTCCTTGTAAGGCAAAGAGTGGAGGAAAATTCCCGTTTGTACTTAAACATGAGGCTTGACTTCTTCAAGATGGACAGGGATCCAGGCTTTGGCCCTACCCTTCCAATATGCATGCAGACTTCTGACAAGAGGCAGCTCCCTGCCTAAAGCATTTTCTACTTGCCATTCATATTTTTCAAGTATAACACTATGTATATATACTCAAAAGCACCATGGTGTTCAATGGAGCATGTGACCAAAAAGGTCCATGGGATTGTAGCTTCAGTGATAAAAACAGTCCTATCCATGTCTGCTCAGAATTAAATCCTGCCGAGAACAATGGGGACTGCTCTCAGGTAAGTGTGTTTAGATTTCAGCCAAAATTAGCTGTTTGAACCAATAGCTCAAGGAAATAGGAACATCTGTGCTCATTTGTCAAGTCTGTTTCTGCAGATTTCCTCCCTTTCACCCCTCACAAACTGTTCCATGCTGCTTTCATAAAGATTTTTTTATTAATATTTTAAAAAAATCTGTCCTTTGGATGTGTATGCATTTTATTTAAAAATGTATTTTGTGTATCCTTTACAAACTACTCTCAATTTGCATGTATCCTCCCGCTGACTAAAGTATATTTGTACGTAAATTTTAAACATATACATTTTTCTAGGCATATATTTCACAAATTTGCAATTTACTGGATATGCTTTTCCTTTTTCACTGCTGGCATCAAAAGTCCAGAAACATGTGGACTGCTGAACACAAAGTGTATATGCATCCAAATCCGTGTCCATTTAGAGGTGAACTTCTCACACAACAACAGAGCTTGGGAAAATTACTTTTGGCAACTGCAAACCCCAGAATCTCCTACCCAGTATGACCGTGGCCATGGTGAACAAAGAATTCTGGGAGTTGCAGTCCCTAAAAGTAACTTTTCAAGCCCTGCACACCTGTGTAAGGAAATTAATGAGACGCTGTGGTATGGAGATGTGCCAGTGACAAGTGGTGGCTTCTATGTCAGTGGGGGCAGCAAATTTGCTATGGATTTTAATCCGAACTTTGCAGGAATTCTATCCATACAATAGGACCAGCACTTTATATATCTCTGTCAATGTTCAGACTAAATCTCAGAGCAGATTCACTGCCCTGCTGGCATGGGGGTCACCACCTGTCACTGGCACATGCACACAGAGTCAAGTCAGTCTCTCTCTCACGTCCCCTTCTTCCTCCCCACTAGTGCCACATGCAAGGTACTGGGAGAGTTCAGACTTGGAACTGAGCTATACAGGGCTATACAAATCATGACCAGTTCCTTGAATTGCACCTGGAAACAGTCCATCTACCAGTGGAGCTGTCGTAGCAGGAGAGTTATATGGTCCCTGTAACCAGCCCCAGTCAACACCCTGGCTGCAGTTCTTTACACAAACTGAGGTTTCAGAACGCTCAAAGGCTCCAGCACAATACAGTAATCCAAATGGAATGGAATGAAGGTGTCTGTCACTGTGGACAGGTCAGCTATCTCCTGGAATGGGCACACTTGGCACATTAGCTTTAAGTGTCCCCATGCACTCCCACCACAGGGGGTGGGGGAAGCAGCATACACTGAGATGAATTATCTCTCCAGAGGAAGCAGGGTCTGAGCAGAGTTCTACTCAAACCACTTCCATCAATGGAAAGGAAGAGGTGAATTTTGCCCAAAAAACAAACCAAAACACCAACATTCAGAGCAGATTTTCAGGGGCACTGGAAACTGCAAAGCTAGAGGGAAATCAAAGATCACCCCTCTTCTTCCACAAGTATGATTCTGCTGCTTGGTCAAATTCTTCCTGTAGATAGAAGAGGCCTTTTTATCCAGGAATGTGTATGGTGGATCCATCACATAAAGTCTGAACCCCAACATGGAAGTTGGAAAACACTGACCATGCTACAGAGCAGATGTAGCCCAAGACATTTTGCTGCCTGGGACAAAGGAGATTTTCAGACGCGATTTTCGGGTCTATATATTCCAAAACAGCCGCGCAGCAGGGGAGCAGTTTTGGATGACGCCGTTCTTCTGCCGAACCCCTCCGTGTCACTTCCGTGACAGAATGGAGGAAGCCGCGTCATATTTCACTCACGATTGTTGCCCATGAGTGAAATATGATGCGGCTTCCTCCATTCTGTCATGGAAGTGACACGGAGGGGTTCGGCAGAGGAAAGGTGTCGTCCAAAACTGCTCCCGTGCCACGCGGCAGCAACGGAGCTGTTTTGGAATATATAGACCCGAAAATCGCGTCTGAAAATCTCCAAAGTGCAAGATGCAAGATGCGGTCTATAATGACTGTCATTTGACTTTTATGTCAACATCACCAGTAATGGGATGCTCTCCCCCATTCCTGAAGGCAGCAGGCTAGTTTGAGATGTGACCAGCTTCTCTGCACACTTCAAAGTGTCAAAGAATCAATCAATCAATGCTAATTAAACCCAATAATGTAGAAGTAATCCTATTGAATTTCTACTGAGTCTTACTCAGTGATGCTATTTCCCATTTGCCTCCAAATAAATCATTTAGAGTTTATATTGTTATGACAGAGTCTTGACCAGGGTTTGTGGTTTTTTTAAAAAAAGAGAATTTTCTTTCTCTGTTAGACAATATTGTGTCACCAGAGACCACTGTAAACATGCAGTAAGTTTAACAAACAAACAAAACATAATGGCAATATACTTCTGAAATATAATTTAATCTATTGCTAATGGTTTGAATCTTTCTTGAGGGTCAAACACATCTTTTACATCAATTTGCCAAAGCAAATTAATGTTTTGAAGAAAATGTAGAAGTCAAGATATTTTGGATTACATTAAATTATATGTTAGCTAATGGCGTTAAGAGTGATGGTTTGAAAATGAATTGTCCCTAATAACTTTTAATAAAAGAGCTAAACACATTTTTGTTCTTTGTTGAAAGCAGATGGTTCTTTGGCACTATTTTAAATCCCATTTGCCATGTATATTTTGATTAATGCCATGCTGGATAATCTGCATTCTGTGGTCTAGGGACAATAACCTCACTGTAAAATTATGAGCTTTCATGTATGTGTGTGCGCGTGCATGCATGTGTGTGTGTGTATGTGTACAAGAAAGCCACGTATATGTGAAAAGCATTGAATATACTAAAGTAAAATGGAAACAATTAAAGCTATCATCCAGTAAATTTACTTACAAGTGAAACTTGTATTTCTCTACTCCTATTAGTCTGTGCTCCGCTCATCAGTCTGTGCTCTAAGAACTGGTTGCACAATCAACCAAATGCATATTTTTGACAAACACATATTGTTTTCTGATTCAGCTTTTAAAGAAGTACAAACAATTACTAATCTTAATGTAGCTTTAAGCAACTTGGAGTGAAGTTAGCACAAAGAAGTTTGCTAAGTAGTGCATTTTTAAAAAGAGAAAAGAAGGATCATTTCTCACATTTTATAAAACATATAATGTAGTTTACCCTAGCTTGTCAAAAGAGATGCATTTCAGCCAAATGCAAGGTAATAAATAGTAATATGTGTAGTACATAGTTGAGTTCTCACCCTTGGCATTTTAAACCAAAATTATCTGAAAGAATCCATTTTCTACATCATAAAATTTGCTATTGTTTTCCTGTTTTGACTACCTTGTCTTTGGGTTTCTCATAAGAATTGGTTATGGAAATGATAAATGAGCTAATATTGTCAATAATCCTTGAATAGGATTTTATTCTCATGATGGTCTTGGAATAAAGAAGTTAGCATTTAGTGGGGGAAGGTTTGTTTCATTAAACTGGATCCTAGAATAAAAGGGAGAAATACAATATCTGGGGGATTTTACAATGGTTATAGAAAGTCATTTCCAGGCAGAATTGATGTGTGCTTTCATGACACACAAATGGTATTTGAGGTACAGTGGAATTTATTTCTTTTAATCAGTCTGTATGTGAAATGTGAAAATCAAACAAATTCACTGATCATGTTATTATATTGAAAACTTGTGTTTTTTTTTAAAAAAAAACATACTGTAGCTGAATATCTCCAGTACAGCATGATTTCCTAATTATGTTTTCTCAACAGAAGTAATTTTCTCTGTGAAGTACTACTATACAATACATAAAAGGTCAGGATGTGGGTCTCCATGGATATTTAATGGGATTTAATTGAAACAGCAACAGACTGTTAAAACATGCTGAACTTTTACTAAACCTTGAAAATCAAAGTAGTTCTTGACTATTTATAGAGCACATACAATTTCAGAACCGCATCAGACATTATAAAAAATACTGAAAAGTGATTGATGAAATGATTTTAATTTTTATATTTCTGATATCTGGATAATGTATTTCAGAGAACCTATACACCTCTCATCCACCCAACAGAATGATTTAGTTATGATCTTTTCTTTCCAGTTATGTTCAGGAGATGGAAGGTTCAAATCTAGTAGTTATGCAGTCAACTGGGGTATCTGTTTTTAAGGAAAAGCCCTAAGCTCAATGACAGAGCACATACTTTGCATACATAAGAACTTAAGTGTATCCCAGTGAAATGATATTAGAATGATTTGAAAAGGCCTCATCCTGAGACTTTGGAGCATGACTGTCAATCAGAGTCAACAGTCTGTCATTGTTCCAGCACACTCTTGACTCTGGACAGGAGGATATTGTGACGCACAGGCACACCAGCTGAATTGATGTCACCACTCAGCCTGGCCACCTTGTCACTTATGCTGCCACCACTTTTGTGATTCAGGGGCCTTTCACATCCCACCGCTGTTTAATAATAATCTGTGGAGACTGCAGTTCCCCAGTTAGGTGGATAGTACTTGCATTTGTGTGTGGGAGTTTACAGGGTTAGAATGCCAATTAAATATCAGTAAGGGAAAATAAATTCATGAGGAGACTGGATATGATAAACAAACATAATGATTGATTTATTGGTTGAACACAATAACCAAAATGCTTTGAACTTGTTTCCAATCAGCCTCTATTCTTCTTATCACTTATTCTCCCTACACATACATTTCCTCTGCTCCACTCATAGCCATACACACATTCCAGCCTCTCCTCCTCACATTACATCACATCTTCAACTCTCCCTTTCAACTGTCATCCCCTTCTCCCAACTGTCATACGCCTCTTTTCACTCTAGGAGACCCCTCCCGTACCAGTTTCCTGCCACAGAATTGGCTCCTTCATGCTCTCTTCCCATTCACCCTCCGACATTCCATCAGCTATCCATTACATGGTCTCCACAGATATAGATCTTGTGGGGTTATTGATTGTTCACTGTCACAGTCACATTATTTACTGTTGAGGATTAGATTGACATGCCCTCCAACTGTCCCAATTTGGCAGAGACAGTCCCAATTAATCCTTTGTTATCCCACTTTTTCAGCAGTTTTCAAAATGCCCCAGTTTCTTTCTCTTCATCCCATTTTCCCCTTTGTCCTCAGATTACTTCCATTGTTGCAAACTGAGTCCAAAGTGCAAAGTAGTTTGCATGCAATTAATTCAGCAGAGGGGAGACAATGAGGCAAAATCTTGCCCATCCCTGTAAGCTCAGGCAAAAGCAACCTGCGGCAGCCATGCCTCGTTTGTGTGTGCTTCCCCCCCTTACTAATACTTTTTGCCAACTTGGCCACTCTGATGTTGCTTGGCCAAACGAGTCCCAGTTTTCATTTGTGGGATGTTGGGGGGTATGGACTTGCAGAAGCCAATTCCCTTTGCGGAGGGTGGGGGTGGAGAGAGACTTATTACATCTGCCCCAGAGAATAATGGTTCATTCTACAAAGAAGTTAAGAATTCAAATTATTCTGAAAAGTTGCCATGGAATTCCTGGTTGGCATGGCTTGTGCTCCTTCTGATGTCCTAGCCACTTTGTGGATTATGAAATGAACTCAAGAAGCAGACATGATCATTTTGAAGTGACTTCTTCTTTGTTTGCTAAACACTTCAACAATGAAATCTATCACACCTAACATGAACCAGATTCTACTGGGACCATGAAAAGTTATGTTTCAAAAGAAAAATATAATGACATGCTGAAAACAGCCATAAATGATTGGTGCCAGGATGATGCTCTGGGACCTAGAAGGAAACCTATAACTGTGATTCCTTGGATGGTCACCTGTGTACTCACACATATACAGTAGGACTCCCTGTGCCAATGCAGAGCATTTTGAAGACTTCTAGAGCTGAGCAACAGCTTTTGGCATGAACCCCACCCTTCTACTGTGCACATCCTTAATGATTCCCTACAGTTTTTTTCACTACCTATCTATAGCACTGTGGACTTTATTAGATGTGGCAAATATGGCATCATAAGAACACCTAATGATTGCAAAAGGGTGCACATACCAGATGACATTGTCCTTTCATGATAATCTTGTTTAAAAGCTATTTTATTGATGGGCCAAGCCATCAATAGATCTCCCGTTTTGCTTTGTTGCCCACATTGTCAGTATTTGAATCCTCATGCCATTGCACTCATGTGAATGCTGCATCAATGACAGAACACTTGAGGGTGAGATTGCAACAGCCAGATAGGGGACAATCTTTTTATGACACACACACACACCCAATGTACTTGGGGCTTTTAAAGTGTGTTTTTGTGCTTTGCTGTACTTTTTGTGTGTGTTTTTTTTTAATTTTATTTGTAAATTTCCCATGCTAGCGTCTTCTCACAAGAATTGCTGAGATCAGGAACCCAGAAGTAAATAGAGCTCCATTTGTGCCCCGTTACTGCCAAGGAAGCCTCTTTTATGCTGCTCAAAGTAAGTCTGGTATGGGGGGTTCTTTTGCTGGCATAAAATGACACAATTTATGCCAGCAGAAGAAAATTAACATGGGGTGGTCTGATAAACTCCTATCATTTTCTGATTTGGGAAATCTGATGAGGGGAGAAGGAAGGGTAGTGTAAATTCATGGTCACTTTTGTAGGTGGGGCCTTTGATGAATTGTAGCAGATGCCAAGAGATTGTTTTTTATCCACAAAGTCTGACCTTTCAGAACTTGCTCCCAGAACAGTGAGGTAATTTTCTTCTTTTTCTAGGTTTTAGGTGCAAAGGTTTAATAGCAAGATTCCATCATATGGCTCTCCCTCCAGACAGACCAAGGAATGTAAGTCTTTTCCTGATGGTCAAATTTTCCTTCTGAACACATCCACTCCTTAAATAAAAGTTTCAAGGCCATAGGCTGTAAAGCTAAGAAAGCCCAAACATGCTCCAGCAAAAATGAAATGCAAGGAAACTAGCAAGGAGAAATTCAAAATGAATGAAGTGGGCGGGGGAGGGTTAAGACTATGAGAGACAACACTCAATCCAAGAATTTTGCAAGAAGTGTTCCAAAACAAGGCTGATGCTACGGTGAACAAAATGGAAATAAGATAAATTGCAAACTACTGTTAAGGACAGATACAGTGGAAGGTGTGGGCAAACTGCTGGAAGTTACTGATCAGCTCAAGAAATTTCATAGCTACTTTGCACAGGAGAAGGAAACCCATATGTGGGAGTCAGAGACAGCACAAAAAGAACACTACAGTATCTTAGAACTGTTCAACATGTTATTATATTCTCTCTTAAAACTATGGACTTTTTCAAACAGGGGAAAAAACCTGTAGAGGTCGGGAGGAGGATGGCGGTGTCCCACTTAAAGCACTCCATTTCAGATGACGCCATCCTTCTCCCAACCTTCCCCCATGCTTCCTCTGTGCTGCAGCCACAAGAAATGCACCGCTTTTATTAACAGAAAACCCCCATCAATAAAAAGTGGTGCATTTCTCGTGCCTGCATGGAGGAAGCATGGGGGAAGTTTGGAAAGAGGATGGTGGCATCCAAAATGGAGCGCTGTAAGCAGGACAGCGCCATCCTCCTCCAGACCTCGGCAGGGTATTTTTAACCCGTTTGAAAAAGTCCTATGTTTACATGTAGCATACATTCTTATTGATGGCTTCAGCATGTCTTGATATTTTTCTTTAAAGGTAACTTTACAGGCTCTGTTTTGAACATGTCCACTATGCCATCATATCAGGTATTTATGGATTATTTTCAGTTATTTACATCTGAGAACAGGGACAAAGTTCTTCCTGTCACTTCTGTTGAGTGGAACAAATCCCTGACAAATAGGTGCATAAACTGTTATCATAGCCATCCACTGATAGGCCATTCCTTCTTGATGTTATGCCTGTCTTGATCAATTAATTCATTCCTTTCATTTTCTGTGCTGGACACTTGCCAGATGTTTATGGCAGCTGATACCTTGGGATCCCAAGTTGCTCAAAGAATCTATGTGATGTTTTCAAAAAAATAATAATAATCATAATAATCATAACATTCATCCACAAATGTTGTCCTGTAAGGTCAGATAAATACATGCAACCTGACATCCCAAATTAATATTATATCCCTTTTAATATCAGATGATTTTGTTCTCTCTTTAAATATTACATGGCCCCTTCTGTGTTTAGTGCACATAGACTCTGATCTCAAGAAAATTAGCCACAGTTACCTAGAAGTAACCCAGCTGAATTTCTTTGATGATACATCTTACATGTGAATAATCACATATAGGGTTCTGGCTAATCAATGATTTTAGTTACATAATTAAATTATCCCATTAAAAATACTGAAGTATAATTGGCTTTCTCTAGATTAAGGGCAAAGTCTGTTTTAGCCCTTCATAACCTGATGCTCTTCAGATGTGTTGAACTATAATTTTGGCTCTGGATGATGGGAGTTATAGTCCATAATATCTGGAGGGCACCAAAAAGGGAAGGCTTGTCTATTTATAGTCTTCATAATCCCACAGCCCAAATCATACAACTATATTCCCAAATTTGCTTCACTTCAGTACACCATTCTCCATGTAAACTGCCTCCATATGCAGGACAGCCATTTCAGTCAAAATGTTCCTAAGATGTTTAACAATGTCAAAGAGACATAAACTGGTTTTACTCTTTCCCTAATAAGTGCATCAGTACAATACTCATGCTGACCAAGGTCAACCTGACTTTGGATCTCAGGAGAAATATTTTGTTCATGTCTCATAGCTGAAGTAAAGCAATAGGATTCCTTTGACCACTTAGTGAAAATTGAACGGCTGACCTTTTCTCTTACAGTTGGCTGTTGCACAGTCTGCTTCTATGGGGCCACTTTTGTTGTCATGAAAATTGAAATATAAGAACATTAATCTATATTATCCCATGGCTATTCTTCTATAAAATAAATTAGGAAATTCAAGTTTGAGCTTATCATTTTTAATCCTCTCTTTTAAAATATCTTCTATTTCCCACATTTCTTTCTCATGTTCATTCACACATATACATGCCTGCATTCACACACTTGGCATCTAACTGGAATACACTTAGAATATTTCATCTTGCACTTCTTACATAACAGTTGCAGCAACCAATGAGCAGAGTTCCATAAAAAGTATGGTGAAACTCTCTCTCACACACACACACATCTTCAATACTGTACATGCAGTGGAAGCAAGGATTTCTATTTGATTGATTTGCACTGATGTTTTATTAAAAAAAATAGTTCCATCAGTTTATATAAGTAAGTAAGTTTACTATTCATTAGAATTTGAAATATTCACACATAGAAGTCTCACATTCAAGGTGAACAAGCAATCTGCATGCCCCATGGGGAGTCAACTAGATTCAGTTAACTTCAAGTGATAGCTTTATCATATCTGCTAACATGGCAGGCTAACAAATGAATGTTAATACCTGTATGGATAGGTTTTTATTTGTTTTCATTTCTATATATATCTGTTGATTTATTCCCAAGAACCCAAAATTTATTTGCATTTTGCAAAATATATGCAGTCTCCCCACATTCTTCTTATTGCCTTACATTTTCAACTGGTGCCCATAAAATTTGAAAAATTCTTAGCTGGAGTTACATCTATTGACATTCAGTTGAGAACTGTAGCTTATATTCACTCCTGATTTTTTTATCTTTCTTTTTTACTGAATGGTAAATTGCCGAGAGAACAATACATAAATTTACAAGTGTGCTGTTACTTTTTCAGAGTAGCAGCACAATGCATAAACTTTAGTGATGCTTGCAAAGTAAAAAAAAAATGCAATAATTTCTATTTGCTGACTTTCTTCCTTTGTAAGCTTGGGTCATGATGCTGCATCTTCACAGCAATCTGAAGTCATATCTAATTGTCAGGGCTTGTTTTTGTTTTGTTTTTAGCCCATTAATTTCAACAGTCAGATGTCTCCTGGAGGTGGTATACCTGAAAGCAGATTGAACTGTTCTATCAAGACCATTTCCTATACAGTAACCGAACTAAAAGAAAGCTTTAAACAAAAAATTCCACCCAGTACCTGTACTACTTGACTTTAAAAGCTCTGCTGGAAGCAGAGACTCCAGCATGAACAAAGGGGCATCATTTTTTTGCTGGATGAATTAGTATAGAAAAAGTCTTTGTTACCACAGGGAGAAAAAGTCATTTCAGTCTAATACTACTTCCCATATTAAACAGCATTAAGGCATAAACCCCTTTCTTTTAAAGAGTTAAGATCCTAGCACTGTATTTTTAAAGACTTTCCAGTGACCTCTTTTACTCAAACTGAGCACAAATTAAGTTATGTTAAACTCTTCCTACAGAAGATTTACAAGGACGAGATAACCGAACTGGCAGATGTTCTTTGATTCATTCATTTGGAGGGAAGGGCATTGGAAATGGCTTTGGTGCAGAATGACATTTGGAATAATGGCCTGTGATTCTGTTGGCACTTTTAGTGTTAAGCAAGTGATCTAAAAGGTAAAGTGGATTCACAGTGAGAGTCAGCACCAGTGCACAGGTCGCCCGTAAAAATAGAAGATTCCATTATTCTTCAGGCTCCCTAGAGGGGGCAAGGTCTCTAGCATCATTACCAGGACTAAATCTGACTTTTCTACCTCCCCTAATTTCCTCCTAGTAATTATAGGTCAAGCACTCTTTTGTAAATTATAAAACCTTTGTTCTTATCAAATATGAATAGTTGAGGGAGGGAAAAATGAGAAAAAAGTGTGTGTGTGTGTGTGTGTGTGTCAGGGAAAAAAATTTCAATTAGAAAACCAAGCTAATTTGGTATGACCAAAGACTGTCAGGCATACTGACAGTGCTCTATTATGCAGTCATTTGGGTTCTTTCAAATTAGTTATGTTAATGTCCTGTGAGTGAATGTAACACTTGGATGGGACAAGATTTCTACAATTAATTTCTGCAGTCAGTGGAGAGACAAGCAAATTTATTTTCCCCCTCTCTGGGAATTGGTAGTGGAGGGTGTGAGGTAGAGAGAGTGCATTTAGGAGCAGAGTACAAGCTAAACACAAGCCCTAAATAAAGCAGAAACAATGGGAGCCAATGCCTCCTCATTCATTCAATTGACAATGTTTTGCAGCTTAAACCTGTTTTATTAATTATGTTTGACATTTCCTTAATTAGTTTCATTTACACCAAATCAATCCCTACTGCTGGATGGCATCATTTATCATTTTGAAAAATTTGCATACTGAGTGCTGACTTTTTCTACTTAATTATACATTAAAAGTGTCAAGCGTGCTTTGCTGCCTGGCATTATCTGCTCTAGAAAGGTTGGTGGCTGGACTGTGATGGTATTAATCATTAAGAGCCTCCAAGTGTTTCTGGGTAATATCTGGGGAGTAAGAATGGCTCTCATTTTAACGCTAAAGAGCAGACGTGCTTTGGTAAAATGACCCAGAGCAAAAACAAAATAAATGACCTAAAACATCCAGTCTACTGTAATACTTTGCTCTTTCAACAGAAATATGCTCTGGGAAAAAGAAAGCAGGGGGCGGGGGGCAGAATGTTTACTGTGAACGATTAATATTAAACCTGCCGAGACAATTCTGTAAAATAGCTCAGATTTTGTGGGTGGGAAAACATGACATTTCGGTTTAAGTATAAATTGATGACTTTTAACAGGACAATGAAAATTTGCCTGTGTGTGTGTGTGAGAGAGAGAGAGAGAGAGAGAACACGGACACATGGACACACATGTGCCTTACTTGCTTTGAAGCCTTTGGCATTACCCTTCCTTCACTTAAAACACAAACACTGAAATACTAAGGTACTTATTACCTCTCTTCAGATTTCCCATTGGTTTTACATTTACTATGAGGAAACAATCAGTCATTTTTGTGCCTGCAAGCAAATGAATACTGTCACATTTCCCAGGCAGCCAGGAAACAAAGCATTCCAAGCACGGGGTCATTTCTAACTGTGAGAGAAATGAATGGAAGCAAGACACAGCATAATGTATTCCTAACCTAGTTGATTCTGAAGTATTTACATGCGAGTACAGAGATTTAATGGGGGAATACAGAGGCAATGTTGACAATTCACAGGTGCACTTCTGCTCTCAGAATGCCAGTAAAAGCAGCTGTGTTTGAACAACTTCAGCCAGCTTCCATTGTGATCACTACTGCCCTTTCCCAAGATGCCTGGGACTATTTCTGCCACTTAGCTCTACCAGTAATATGTCACTGCAGCAAGGATTTAAAACAAAAAACAAAAAAACACAGCAACCTATAAATGTAGGAATACAGAGCCTCTAGAACAAAAGAATTGGGTCTGGGAACTGATAAAGAAAAGTCTCTCTTTGTCAAGTTGCTGACTTCAGCTGACTCTACACACACAGTCATTAGAGGTTGCTGGGCCCTGTTGTTTAGAGGTGTCACTAATAGTAGTATAGCATGGAATGCTTTCATCTTCCTAGGATGAGCAGTTGGGGATCTGTATCACCTTCACAGAGACCAGGACAATTTTGGGCCTACACAGTGTAGTTGTATGCTAAGGGTTTTTTTTTTTTTTTTAAGTCAGATGTTCCTCTGTGTTACAGGGGATTTTAATGAATGGCTGTTAGTGAAATCATCTGTGTGTATTGCTGCTTTACATATTCAAAAGAAATAATGCCCCTGATCTGCTACAATCTAATAGGCAGCAAATCCAGTCATATTGTTTGTTCCCTCACAATGGCTATTACCGTAAATATGAACCAAATTGCTTTAACTACTTTCCAAAGATAGTTTAAATATTCTTAAACATTCATTCAAGCTTCATCCAAGTTTGGTTGTATCCTCCATACATTCAACACTTGCAGCATGTTGGGACTCACCTGCCATATTGACATTTGAGAGAAAATTGTGTGTTGCTCACAACAGGCATTTTCTCTCTTCTCTTCTCTTCTCTTCTCTTCTCTTCTCTTCTCTTCTCTTCTCTGCTTGCTGGTGCCATAGCTCCGTCCATCCTTCTAGTTTTCACTTTAACCAGCAGGCCACCATAGACAAGCAGACTTGCACTGAGTAATGTAGAAACAGGCATCACAGTCTGAGCCCTGGGAGGGATTGGCCAGCCTGAGGCTTGTCGCTGCACAGCACCTGCCCTGTTAGTGGTAGAAATGGAGGCTGTAGCCAGTCTGACCAAAATAATCAGGTGACCTCAGGAGGCAGTGGGGGACTAGCTAGCTTAAAATAAGAATGCTTCTGTGAGAGATGGTGCTAAATGTTCATTTTCCTACACACTGTAGTCTGGTTTCTCAGGAACCCGAGTATCAGCTCATAACAGATAATATCACTTATCTTCAGCTCTTACATCCTGGTGTACCTGCTCTAGAACTTGACCACTGGTATTTTGAAACCAGTTCATTTGCTTCTGGTCCTTTGGGCAATGACATAAAGACTAGGGATGCACATCAGATTTGGAAGAAGCCCAAAGTCTGAGATGAATCAGGTCCTTCCTGAGGCAAAGAAGTTCCCTTCTGAAGGTACTAGAACCAAAGCTGACATGATAAAACCCATGGTTCCAACTTCCTTATTATGTGTTGCATTGAGTTGGATATTTTGGATACAGTAAAGAATAGAGTAGTAATACTTCTAATTAATTGTCCCCTTCAATGGCTGATGTTGCTGTGTGGGACACTATAAAAAAAGAGCATATAAGTTAGCAGAACAACAAGTACAGATGAGATGGGAAACAGATGGCACTGTGAGATGGCCATTCTGCCAACAAGTTTCAGTATTTAAAAAGCCTGCAACTGGTTTTCAAACTTTACAGCTTCATAGATCCTGCTTTTACACAAAATGTCTGTTTCTTTTTATCTCAAGCCTAACATGTTGATCCCCTCAAAAGAAGCTGCTATGCCATTAAAAAAAAAGATTCAAAGACTAATAATAATAATAATAAACTACAATCCTGCCATTGCACTTTTAAAAACTTTTTTTTCATAATCCTCTCCTAAGGAGCATCTATGCTTGGAAATTTCATCCAGTTCTGAGAAGAATGTTATAATAGTTTCCACATTTCCAATTATCAGCACTAACTTTGGATTTCTGAATCTTGACTCTGGTTTGGAACCAAACTAGAAGCTAACTAGCTTTGAATTGCTTTGTGCTTCAGTGACCCATTTTCTGAAGAGCCAAATAGGAGTTTGACCCTACTCTTGTAGCTAGTGTACAACCATTATAAACACCTTAGGAGATTTCACTGTGCTATTATGTGCTGCTTTGGATTCTAAAGACTAACCACACAGCACAGACAATCTTAAGACTAATTCACCATCTAGTAGATACAAATATATCAGTGGTGCCCACACTCCTCCAAAGCATGTAGTTTTAATGACTCCTAGATAATGACTAATCTCCATCCCCCATCACCACTACCCCATTAAGAACTTAAAAGGACTGAATTGCCACCTGGTGTGTACATTGAATGAACATCTTCAATCATGAAGCAAAAAAAAGTTTAAAAATTATATCTTGCTTCTCTACTGCTCAAGATAGCTTCCACCAGAAATAAAAGTATTTGGGGCATTACTGGGTAAAGTGCCATGGTGTATTGATGATAAAGAAGAAGGAAGATGAGGAGAAGGAGGAGAATTGGTTGTGGTGGTTGTAACTTCCTGAAATGCTATGATGTAATAAGAGCAACAGCAACAACTCCATGATAATATATTACAAGGGACTTACAATCTAAATATAGTCACAAGGGAAGTAACAAAGGAATGGGAGGGAACTAGAAGATTAGGATGAAAAGTCATGCGTCATAATACTTATAGGAAATAAAATCAGTGAACACTGAATGTGCATGTGATTGTTTGGACAAGAACACTACATTCTTTCTTTCCTCTTCTTTCCTCTTTTATTGTAAGGGCAACTTCTTCAACTTCAGTTATGTCACCACACAGCCAATTGTTGTTGGAATTTTTGCAGCAAAAGGCAAGTTCACAAAATTGTGGTGTGGTAACATTAACTAATGTGATATATATATATATATATATATATATATATATATATATATATATATTTCAGAGAAAGAGAGAGGACTTTATCAGATGTGGCAAAAATGGTGTAATAAGGACACCAAATTAGCTGGAAAGGGCATGCTTACCAGATGATGTTGTGCTTTCACGTTTTCATCTAGTCAAAAAGCTGTTTTGTTTTGTTTTTTATTGATGGGCCAAGCTATTAATAGATCTGCTGTGGAATTTTGTTCTTGGTATTCACAGCATTTGAAACCGCACACCTTTTTTATGTTGTGATTACAGCATCAATGGGCAGAACACTTCCAGTTGGGAGAGTGAAAGCCAGGTAGAGGATGCTCTTTTTATGAACCTCCCCAGTTTACTTGAACTTTTTAAGTGTTTCTGTGCTTGTTTGTACTTTTTTGCAGTATTTTTAATTCAAACTGAGCTCACATCTTCTTGTGAAAATTGTTGAGATCACGAATATGGAAGTAAACAGAGCTAGCATTTACTTTTTCTCTGCTTTTTCTCACAATTACAGGTCAGTTTGATGAAAAGGGTTATTGTGCTGGGACAAGTACGCTGCAAAATATGGTGCTAAAGAGATGTTTTTGGAGGTTTGTCTGATAAAGTTCAGAGTGGGGGGGGGAGAGAGAGCCATTTGTTCCAAAAGACACATACATCTCCTGCATTGTGCCCTAAACCAATTTAATCTCACTGATTTATACATTATTAATGGGGTTAAATCCACGCATTGTCATTTAACTGAGCTGCCATTTGAGTTCCTAGTAATTTAGTAAGTAACTAAGTAAAAGGAAAAAAATGGCTAAAGTAAGCTTATTTTCTTGATAGTCTATTAACTATGCCTAGCAACATGTTAGATCCCAAACTTCCTGTGTTTTAATATTCAAGTTCATTTTCAAATGTTTGCCTATTAACATAATGCATGCTATTTTGCAAGCCTGGTCAGAGAATCTATAACTAAATAATTTTCGAGTTTCCTTCATATCAAATGCATTATATGCAGTGTGAAATTATTTCTTCACTCTGTCCTGTTCAGAATGGAGGAGCAAGACACAATATAATGTTCTTAAGCATAGACTAGAATTCAGAAAAATATTGCATGTCCATGTTTAATGGATAATTTTAATATTAGGGATTAACTGTATATCTTATACTTGCTATCCTCTTGATAACACTTAAAACATACATATGCTACAATTATAAATAACATATTTCTTACATGCAGCAATACTTACTTATGCAAGCAAGCTAAGGTCTTGATATATGTCTGTTATGGACCACTGCCTAACTGAAGTAAATGTATATTATATATTCCTGAGCAACTCTTAGGGCTTCTCTACATGGGCTAAATACCCCATCTTGCCCCCATCTCAGAGCCATGCACTCCATATGCACTATATTTCTAGAGGAATATAGTTTCCCCATTCTTCCCCTGGGGCAGTTCTCACCAACCCTGGGGAAGATACAGGGCTGAGATGGGGGAAAGGTGGGGTAGGGCCTGATACAATGGTTTATAATAATACCCGTGTTACTCCATTACCACCAGCGAATGACAGATTGGGCCCCGTGTGTTCTCAGGAGCCTATCCTTGCAGGCTGGCCTTTGTTGCTGCTGCAGCCCCCCCCCCCGGGCTCTCTCAGAAGACAGAAAGGAGTTCTGAAGAATGTGACCCAGGCTGGTCACAGGCAGTGGGCCTCAGTCACATGTTTTGGGCCCCCTTCCTGCCTTCAGAGTCAGTGAAGAAAAATGCCATGACAGTGGCTGTAGCAACAGGCCAATGTGCCCATCAGGACATCCTCCCATTCCATGCAGGGAATGGGGGAGAACGGGCCAGATATGTGGCTGGGATATACCAATGAGGGGTCAGCGTATTCTGGCTCATGTAGATGAGCCCTTTGTATCCAAAACCAAAAACCAGATAAATAAATATCTGGTGGGTGCACAGAAAAAGACAGCAGTTTGTCAATTTGATCCACCATTTCTAGAACCACAGAGTTATATAGAACTTTATCACATTACACTGTTATAGCGCTATTATTCCACTTTAACTGCTGTGGCTGGCTCCTTTGGAATTCTGGGATGCATAGTTTAGTGAGGCCTAAGAGCTCTCTGGCTGAGAATGCTAAATGCCCCTCCCTAAATTGCAAATCCCAGGATTCCACAGGAGGCAGCCACACCAGTTAAAGTGAAACAATAGCATTATAAGAGTGCAGTGTGATAGTCTATTAACTAAACCACATTAAACCCACACTTGTACACAGAACTATCAATCCTGCAAGCCTAAATCAGGCAGATTCAGCTTTCTTTGGAGAAACTTATGCCTAGCCCTTGTGGAATCCTTCCATATTGTTATAAGTGTAATAATAATAATAATTCCTGCAAAGCTGAAGCAGCACACAAATCATGCTGCTAACAGTCAGCCATCTTGGCCAGAGTCCCAGGAAAGAGGTGTCATGGGGGTCCTTCACACCTCAGCCATCCCACAACCTCCCCCAAATTTAATTTTTTTAGCTGAAAAACTCCTGGGGAAGGCACAGTTTTAGACCTAGAGACTGTGAGGAGATTTTCAGACAGGCAAAAATCGCCCCTTGCCGCGCGAGCAGCCTCCCGAAACTGCTGCGCGGCAAGGGTCTTTTTCGGACGACGCTGTGCCTCTAGCGAAGCCGTCCGTGTCACTTCCGTGAAGCTTGGGACGGCTCCGCGTCATATTTCAATCACGGGCAGCCTCCGTGCTTGAAATATGGCGCGGAGCCGTCCCAAGCTTCACGGAAGTGACACGGACGGCTTCGCTAGAGGCACAGCGTCGTCCGAAAAAGACCCTTGCCGCGCAGCAGTTTCGGGAGGCTGCTCGCGCGGCAAGGGGCGATTTTTGCCTGTCTGAAAATCTCCAGAATCACAAATGAGCACAGATTTCAATTAATCTAGACTAGGACAATGATTAGAAAATCTATCAATTTCAATGTCTTCTGTGTTCATTTGTTTTAAAACTCAGTTTTTTCTATCCTTTTGCATTATTGCCAATTAAATTTGCCTCCATTTGCACTGGCCAAATTAAGAAGGTAAAACTATTCCCAGACTGGAGAGGACCATGTTGCCTCTATCTGTTATATAGCTCTTAAAGTTTAGGTGCCTCTCAGAGAAAGAGTTGGCAACCCTAATTTACCACCACAACCATGGCTGGATACACAGACATTCAAACCCAGAATCCTACACCCACTTCCCTGGGAATTAAATTTTAAATATGAAACAGCCAATTGGAGTGGGCAGAGGCAATACATGTGAGAGCTAAGGTTACTACCCAGGTATATACCCAATCCAATGGGAGTACAGGTGAGCAGTCAGAATGACCAAAAACAGAGAAAGGCTATTTGATTATGCAAATATGTACATGCATGGAGGGAACAAAAAAAACAAACAAACAACCAAAAACAAACTCATAGCCATTGTGGCTATTTACATTTATTTTTAACTTTATTTCTTAGCGTAAGTTAGAATTTCAGCATGAATGTATTTCCAGAATTAAGTTATCAGTTAAGCTGTTAATTGGTTCAATGACAGACTGTGATAAAGAGCCAACAATTTCCTGGTTTTTAACCCAAAGGGTTTTTTGTTTGTTTTTTTGAATAAGAAAAGTCCTTGGGGAATTACAATGTTTAGGTTACAAGATTCAAACCATTGTAATTGGAGATGGTTATGAGTCTTTGTTTATTTGTTTTCCTCAAAGTCCTTGGGGAATTACAATGTTTAGGTTACAAGATTCAAACCATTGTAATTGGAGATGGTTATGAGTCTTTGTTTATTTGTTTTCTTAATTAGGATATGATAGATTAGCTAATTCAAAGGTTAAAATACTTTAAACCAACAAGGAGTAAGAGCAGCTTAGAAGGAAAGTGGTCTTTCTTGCATTCATATGACCTCCCAAGGTCATACATTGGACATGGCTCAGAGGCATGTCTTATTTACTTACTTATCCATCCATCCACCCACCCACCCACCTTTGTCCCAATATGTGAAACTACCTTTTGAATATCTTGGAACTTTCACATGCTGGGTTTCACATGGGAATCTTCCCATGGGAGATGAGACTGAATGGGATGGAGAAAACAGGGACAAAGGGGCAAGGGAGTATCCTCACATTTCACACTGTCATGGCTTTGTGCAGGCCTTTAATTTAAAATATAGAAGACAATTTAACAAAAAAAGTATAGCTGTTTCCTATTGTTTCCAATATAAATGCTATTGAATTAAGGAAGTGGATGTGTATTAATGACTAACTAAATGAGCTGGCCCTTTTCTACTAATTTTCCTATCTCTGGTTGTACTTCCAAATAAGTCAGAGGAAAGGAATTTGGGCCATGGGTTAATCCAGATCCCTTTCAGTACCCATCCAACCTGCAAGGCCTAGAGGACACAACTTCCTTCTCCAAATATCCCTCCCTCTCCAAAGCTCCACACATCTGGGAGCCCCCCCCCCAACCCAATCACCTTTCCAATTGGGAACAGAGCCACAGGGAGATTCTCCTTTTATCTCTCATCAAACAGTCTTCAGCACTGGAAGAACAGCAGGCAGAAGGAGGAACCCTGTTGTTGACTCTAAGCTCAGACAGCTGATAATAGCAATGCCCACTCTGCATTTTTCCTGGTAGGGTTAAGCCTGGGTGAGGGGGTGAAACTTCTCAGATCTAATAACTGGCTCCAGGAATCTTCTTGCAGCTGGTGCTTGAGACTGGCTTTGCCTATCCATCATTCTTTCTGATGGTGGAAAACAAAGGATGGGCAAAAGCTTTGTGCTTTTTCTTTCCTACATGAAAGTAGAAATAGTATCAGAAGTTCCCTACATGTGCTGCTGGCCTTCCCAAGTAGGAAGGCAAGTTTTGCCCATGCTGTGTTCTTCTTGATTGGAGATGGGAATATTTTGGCAGCTGACATTCAGATGCCTGCACAGCTTTGCTCACTTCTCACCTTCTTCCACATAGGAAAGATAAGGAAAGAAGAAAGATGGCTCCCTGGCTGCAGCTGCTACAGCAACCAGAGCCTGTGGTGCTGGAGACACAACTGTGTCCACTGATGCCATCCAGCCCACATCAGATCAGTAGGTTGGGGATCCAGGTCAGGATTCAAAAACAGTTCCTCACCCCTGAAGTAGGCGGATGTAAGATTGCAATCTAATTTATGTCTTTGAGCTATCTATCTATCTATCTATCTATCTATCTATAGATATATATTAGCACTATGTAAAACAGCATTGCAAAAACAAACAGAAGAAATGTTTTCTGAACCAACCAGCCTATTATATTGCAACTGCTTGATACTAAAGAGCCATTTGTGGTTCAAAAACATTGGTCTTAGGTATGGCTAGCACAGAAATGCCTTCACATTTTAAAACAAACAGACCTAATTTCCACTTCCCAAAGCTACTCTGCAAACCAGAATACAATTCTCTTGGGTTTTCACACTTCTCTGCATTATGCAATCCAATACTCTCATCAAAAATTCTGTACTAAGATGTATCCCTCTGGCTTTTCTTCGCAAACCAAGTTTCAGGAAGGGCTCATCCTGCGCTTTCTGCAAGCGCGCTGATGACTGAAAAGGCCAATCCAAGATAAACAAGTCCGGTTGCAGAAAGCACAGCAGAAGGTCTCCTTGGGTGATGTTTCAAGGTTGTGATTCTTTCTGCGTTGTCATTTCTCTTCAAGACTTGTTTGGCGTGAATTCTCAAATAAAGCTGCAGCATTGTGGATAGTGCGTCTCCATGCCTCCCGATGTGAAGCCAGGGCGGACCATTGTTGGTGATCAATTTGGCCGAACCTGAGATGTTGTTTCAGGGAATCCTTGTATCGCTTTTTTGGAGCACCCCTCTTACGCTGACCCGTGTTGAGTTCACTGTAGAGTACTATTTTTGGGAGGCAATGGTCCTCCATCATAGAAACGTGTCCTGCCCAGCGCAGCTGTGTTCTCAATATCATGGTCTCAATACTGGTGATCCCTGCTTGCTCAAGGACAGCAACATTCGTCACATAGTCATTCCAGTGTATATTTAGGGTTGTACGTGTACAGCACTGATGAAAATGTTCGAGGAGTCATAAGTGTGGCGATAGGTGACCCATTGTTTCAGACCCGTAAAGGAGAATAGACAGTACAATGGCCCTATAGAGGCATACATTAGGGGAAATTGCATATAAAATATGTGTATTAAGAAAACACAAAAGCTCAGAAAAATATGAGGCAAATTGCTTGCAAAATACTTTCATTAGGGAGAGATGCATGCAAAAATGCATATATGGCTCAGTGGGTTGAAGAAATTTTTTGTTTAGTGATAGTCTTTGTTCTTGTTTTTTAATGTGGGTAGAGAACACAATGGGGGTTTCAACTGAAAGTCATGGTTTACTTAAAGGAGGGACTCCCAAAAGATACTTGGATTGCTAAAACTACATTGGACAATGAAAAGCGGAGGCCCTCTTAAGAACACCCATGATGTAGGATTGCTGTTTCACATAGCTCCAGAGTCAACAATTCAGTCATAGAAAGACTTTCTCAATTTACACAGCAGACAGCTGAGTCCAGCTGTCAACTCTAAAAGAAATGTATTTTCCAAGTGATAGTGAATATGATCATTGTTACCTTCCACTTTAATGTACATGTTCATTCATATGCATTTTTCCTCCTAAAGGGATTCACACAGCAGGCAGGATTAATATATTTGCTAAGTTTTGACACAGAGAGCTCACTTTCTACCAGTCTTTTCATATGACAATTTGTGGGACTCCATGATATGTGTGTGGCTTGTACTGCTTGCACTTAAATGATTTGATGCTGAATTTCTATTATGCATGTGCCTGAGATACCTTGTGGTTTTTCATAAAGATTTTTCTCATACTGCACAGCAGATTGCAGATGATTTAGGTAGTTTTAGGCAGGTTCAGCTTTGAATGGACATGGCAGGATCTGATGAACAAGTCATCCTACAGAGGCAATAACAAAAAGCTAAGATAGATTGCTGGATATTATTGTGAAGAAAATAAACCAGGATGTTTTGCAGACTTGTTTCGGTGTATTTTTAAAAAACTGATTGTTTGTTTATTTGTTTCTTTTTAAATGCCTAGATGCTCAAATGAGCAATTTCGTTCTGTAGTGCTGTTTAACACACTATTTGTATCTCTCCCTAATGAAACACTATTTTTTATTTTTTGGTAAATTTATTAGGCTCTTGACTCAGTGACAGGGCATCTTGCGAGCCTATTTTCACATCTTTCACCTAGATTTGTTGTCATTTCTTGTCAGGGCAACTACCGTGAACAACAGTGGGTCAAATTATGATATGTGTATGGAAATAAATGGGACAAACAGGATAGAGAACATCTGGAGTAAAACAAGGTTATCATCTCAGGACAAGTTACAAAAGCTGAGGTGGCACTGGATTCTTGATTACCCTGACTGCTGATAAAGTGAATCTGAAGCATGTTATCTGCAGCAGTCTGACCAAGTGACTTCTTTGTATGAGCAATAAAGAGGTCACTTTCAACCCTCTCCCCTCATTCAAAGTGTGCAGGGATCATGATCCAAAGGCAAAATCCCTAATTTTGGCTACTTCAGGAAGAGCAAGAGACAGTGGCAACTCCTATGTGGAAGGTTGCAATGTAACAAGGCTGTACTGGATCAGCAAACTCCCAGCTTGGAGCAGCAATTCAGATGCTTGGATAAATGGCTAGCTCAAAACCACTATATGGATAGGTCCACAAGCAGCCAGCCAGTTGGCTCATCTTACCATCCTCCACTTCCTTAACCCTGACTTCTAGCTGTCTCTGAACAGCAAGGATTCAACATATCCTTGAGTTGAAGCTGCCTTGAGTCCCATTTTGGAGAAAAGTGGGGTAGAATTCAATCAATCAATTAAATAAATCCCTCCTTGCCCAATTTTCTTTTGTTGACAAGTATGCAGTAATTCCCAGAAGAGCACAGACCTCATCATAAAATGGTTGGATAGTGGAACTGTACCAAAATGTGGGCATTCCATTACCTGTAGAAATGAGAAAGCCATAAATCTGAAGGTTGAGCAGGGCAAAGGAGGGTCATGGGGGTTAGAACTTCTGGCCAGACCCCATAACCCATGAGGTCTCATCTGAAGGTGCTGCCATGGAAGTCTCCATGATCTCCAGTTTGCAGGGTCATATTGGAGTTAGCAACCTTTGCAAGACTATGCTCACTGGTAGTTAGATTGCATGTCATTCTCTAAGAGTTTAGGCACAGCATGTTTATAGTAACTTCCTGTTTGTTTGTGTGTGTTTGTTCACACCCTCTCTTCCTGCATCACATAGCCTTTCCTTTGTTCTCTGGGGTCTCATCTGCTTTCACACTCTCCCTCTACCTTCCTCCACAAAAGGTGTGTGATAAAAAGTTATCTCTGGGTGAGATGCTCCAACTTTAGTAATACAATGTAGAACGCTTTCTTTTCTTACCTTCCTCAAGAAGATAAACCTGTGTTGATTATGCATAAGTATCCATGAATAAAACTATTTTAAATACAGCTCCATCTATATGAGGCAAAAAAACAAATAAATAAATAAATCCCCAGTGTGCCTTGCAGTAATGGCATTTCACAGCAGCAGCAACTTGTGCTTTTGCCCCCATAAGCCTCCATAAGCTTCTCATGCTAGATGATGGCTGCAAGTGATTTACTCATGTTTGTATTTTGCTGCCGCTGAACTTTCTTTTTTTAAAAAAAATTATGCTGAAGGTGTGCTGGAGTGATAGAGCAATTTTTTGATTCATCAGGACAGCAAAACAAAAAAAACCCCACCATTTTACCGCCTTAGTGATCACTCGCTAAGGCAAAAATCCAACATGGTGGCAGTGGGCACTTACCCTGTTAGCAAGCCCAGACCCCGCACTCACCTGGCCAATCAGGTTTGCACTTCCTCTCCTATGGGAAAGTGATTCAAAGTGAATTGCTTGTCCCAACAAGTAGGAATGCACATCCCCTCACTGTTTTTAAAAAACTGTGGGTAAAGCTGCAAAGGCTTTTCCTGCATTGTTTTTGCTGTTTGGGGGCCCCTCCTTCCAAATACAGTGGATTGATGTGGGCTCCCATTTAGACAGGTCATATTCCCAGCGAGTTCCATGAAGGGTATTTTCACTGTTTAGACAACACCTTAGTTTGATTTCTTTCTCTGCTAGATATTGTGTGTTCAGATGCTCTGCTTGAGAGATCCACTATAATATCATACTGTATTTCCCAAAAGATCATACTGTGACTCAGCAGTCACCTGCAGGTTTTTAGGATGTTTCTCCAGAGCTTAAGTCTGTCAGAAAAAGACTTTCAAAAGACTGCTCTTGGCTATGTTTTCTCTGGGTATAAGGAGACAGGCCAGCAGGCTTACCTTGTTTATCTCCATTTCCATATTCACACTGTGACATTCTTTGTTTACCAGTTGGGTAGATGTCCCCTCATCATAGCTGAAGGATGAATTTGGGGGAGGAACATACATATGGAGGGCCTCTTCTACTCTCCCTCCCCCCCCTGCATTGTGAGTGGCTTTTTTGGGTGGTATGGTCATGGGAGACCCTCCCCCCTGCCTCAGTGTCTGTCTGTCCTAGAATGGAGCACTCCATTAAACCAAGTAGACAGGCTCAGCTATCCCAGTCTAAATGTGGGTAATGGGAAGCCAAGTCTGAAGAACAACCACTTATGAGACTTACAGAGGCCTAGAGTGTACATTCCTGTCACCCAGATGGCCAACCACCTGTTAGATGCAAAAAAATCCTCATAGACTCTCCCCCATGCATTGCCTGGTACTATTAGATTGGGGTAAATGTTTCCTGGTCCTATACAAAGGACAAGCTGCAGAGCAGGTAGTCTGTGTCTGGGAAGTAGCTGGGTTCTTGAATTAGCACATACAGTACAGATTGGCAGAGTGAAAGACTGCTGGTAGATGCCAATGCAAACCTGATAGTCCCACTTGTAGCCCCAGTGAGCTTGCCACCCCAGAAGACTGCAGTTAAAATGGAATGAGGAATGGGAGTGGGGGCCTTCAATCCTAATTCTCTAGTGTAGAGTGCTGAAAATCAAGAGTCTCCCATTCCTGGTGACCCAAATGAAGTTGTGCACTCAAAAGAATCCACATGGCACTGCTGATCCCATGGAAGCCTCCTTCCCCACTGAGTACTAGCTGTGGGGAGAAAAAGCCAAAATGCACAGCACCGATCTTCTGGAGCTCTCATGACAGGAAACAATGGAAGAATAATCTTCTCCAAGTTGCTGGCAGGGTTTTAGGTTCAACATAGCCAACTCTTCTGAGGTCCTTTGATTCTTTGAAAGCAAATTCATCTGACTACAATGCTAAAAGGAGTTTCATTCTCATAGTTTGCAATGTTTATGAAAGCACATGGTTCATGGGTGCTATATTTTGGATAGAACCTGGGAGAAGGAAGATGTTAAAGGGGAAGTGATGGGTGGGATGAAATAAAAAGATGACTTTCTAACGACAAAAACAGACAGAAAAAAGACTTAGCCCCTCAATCTGAGGCCTTCCAGCACTGATAGTGTCTTCATTTAAAATGAATAATTAAATGAGGGTTCTGAAATAAGCAGTACCCATTCATGGATAATATATATACACCCTGCTAACATTAACTAATCTACATTTAGAGCTTGCATGTTTGTCCCTGTTTAATATGGGCCTCTGTAGATATAGATATATAAAACCCAGTAGTCTCATCTCCAAACTTCCTCTTCTCACCAGCATACAATCGTACGGCATAAAACTGTACAATGACCCAGATTTGCTTTGAGAACCCATTGTCTTGAATTTGCAATGATGTGTTAACAGAAATACTATGTCAGTGAGGAATAATTTGACAGCAGGTAACCAAAAATCATACTCCAGTCATTTTATCTTTATTTTTTTTTAAGGGGATGCAGCCTCCAAAGACCAAGCCTGTAAGCCTTTGCCCTCCTAGCTGTGCAACTCATGAAAAAAAAATGCTAATATTAAAAATCCCATTGATGCTCAAAGGCATTTCATCAACTGCAAAAATTAAGAGTCAGATAAAGAGGATGGTTTTCTATTTAGGGGAACTCTTGCTTGTATGAATAGACTTCATGTGGTTACTCTTTTGAAGATGAGAACTTCAAAGCAGACTTTACTGACTTCTGGTGGGATAATCACTTAATGCAAGAGTTGGTAGGTGAAATTATTACTGTCCAATCAAACTAGACTTATCCTTCATTACAAGTCAGAAAGCAGAAACTTGCTATCTCTTCTCTCCCCAACCCCCAGCCCTTACCCCCTGTGTTCCACAATTCTACAAGGGTGACAAAAGTCAACAAGGTAACTGTGAAGATGCCTAATAGAGTGTAAGAAGGGTTTTTTGTTTTGTTTTTTTTAGATTTACAGTCTTTATAAAGTATGTGTAGCCATCATTTTCACTGAATCATAGAGCTGGAAGGCACCCCAAGCCATCTAGTCCAACCTCCTGCCATGTAGGAATAGACAGCTAAAGCATTCCTGAGACATGGCGATCCAACATCTGTTAAAAGACTTCCAGTGAAGGAGAGTCCACACCCACTGAGGCAGTCCAATCCACTGTTGAACCACTTTTACTGTCAGGAAGTTCTTCCTAATGGGATCTCTTTTCTTGAAATTTGATTACTTTAATTAGTGTCCTAGTCTCTACAGCAGCATAAAACAAGTTTGCTCCATCTTCTACATGACAGTCTTCTGTTTTGTTGTGTAGGAAACTATTCCTTCTGTTATTTCTGCCTCTTGTACCATTTTTTTTCTTTGTTTAAGAATTAATGTCCAGTAACACGTCTGATTCATCAATTGAGATATACCTGTATAAGAAGAACTCAATACATATGCCACTCCAGGGAGTGAAACTGTTTTAACATGTGATTGATAAACAGTGGGCCCTCCTGATTTGGAGGCTCCGGATCTGCAAATTCCAGTGATTGCGGATCATCACATCCTATACTTAAAATGACTTTTCAGATATGTACATTGGCTCTTGTGCCATTAGTAACAAGAGCACATTCAGGGCACTGTGTCAGTACAGGAGCATGAGGCCATGCCACAGTGCTGCCCTATAGACCATCTCTAGGTGTGATGTATGTGGCAGTAGAAAGCCAGCAATCCTGACTTCCACTTGGTCCTACAGAAACACAACTACACATTTTTTTAATTATTATTATTTTTAATTAATTTTATAATCATACATTATAATTTCCAATCAATACTTATTTAGTATAACACATAATATTACCATAAACATCACAATTTTTCTATCAACTGATTTCAAAAGTTAACATAAATTCTTTACTATGATTCTTTTCATGAATATTACTTCCCCTACCCCCCCCTACCTCAGTGCTCCCCTTCACCGGAGCCATTATCCCTTACCTAATCTTTCCAGAATCTCATTTCTTCTCATGGAGGTAACCTCCCATCTTTTGTCTATAATACTTTTTTAATAAATACTTTCCAAATTTTATCAAAATCACTTTCTTTCCAACTTCCTCTTGTTACTTTAATTCTACATGTTAACTTATCATTTATTGCCATTTTCCAAACTTCTTTATACCACTCCTCCACTTGTACATTATACCACTCCTCCACTTGTACATTTATTTGCATTTTCCAATGTCTTGCCATAATTAATCTTGCTGCCATTAATAAATTTGTTATTAAATCCTTTTCTGCTTGGTTCTCATTCTCTCCATTATAAATTGACATCAATGCTATGCTCGGTACAACTACAATACAACCTGGCACTAAAATGGTCACGACTTTATTTACAGCTGAGTAGGCTTGGCCTTTAACATGGGTCTGGATCCAGCATCAGTTGACCAGCCTGTTGATTAGTGGAAACAAAATTCCCTAGCTTTCTTGCTGAGAGCCATAGGGTGACAGAAATGGATAACACCTGGGCAAAAGCCACTGCATGATATCCCCAAATCTGGGAATGAGGCAAATGTAACTGGCCCTGAGCTGGGCCTGATAGCCAATCACGCCAAAGACCATTAAGGGACCCCCAATCCTTCCATCAGGCCATCAGGCCTTGCCTGCACCTGTTAGGATCTGGGCCCATGCCAAAACTGCCCAAGTTGTGACAGGTGGTAAATCAAAGAGAAAACAACAAAGCTTAAACAGAGGGTGGATGGGTGGGCTGCTGCTCTTAGCTGAATGCCAAAGAAGTAGGTGGGGCTCCAAAATATATGGGCAGGAGCTGGACCTAAGTAAAGCCTCTTTCTGGCTTCCCATCAATCCCACCTCTGCCAACAATGTTGCCAGATGATTGGCTGGCCTTCCTACATCTCCTGCAAGCACAAGAAACTGAGCTGGCTTATGGGAGAAAGAAAGGAGACCCATGCTGGAAGATGTCAGCAACCACATTTGACTCTCCACTGCAAACCATAAATGCTCAATAAGGCAGGAATGCTATTGTGAACGTTTTATGAGTAAAGGTTGCTCACATGAAAATTTGCTGACTTAATTGGTTTATCCAGTGTCCAGTCTGAATTTTTAGAAGGGTCTCAACTCTAGACTCCTATGTCAACACAATTAGAAGGAGGTTTTGGCAGCCAAGATATGTAATAATTTCTAGCATAACACTTTCATTTGCTAATGAGCAATGGAAGCTTACTGGCAGAGAAGGTGCAGGTTAAACTTTGGAATCTGGATAATGTCTGGGAAATCTGCTCTGGTACAAAGACGTTTCTGTGGTTACATGGAATGAATTCGAAGTGTGCAAGTAGATTGCATAAAGCGGCACTACAAGTATAGGCAAAGGAGTTCTGCTGTGGAGCCAAACATGTTGCAGTATGCACTCACAATCCTACAAGACAGCATAGAGTGATAAAGGTATAAACATCTCCAACCTTTCACCAATTTAAATAACTAAGCAGATATATTGTTTTGTTTTGTTTTTGTCTTCAGGAATTTTATGTGAGAAAAGAAAATGTTTCAAATGAACAGAAGTAAAATTTGTCTTTAATCGGTCAATGTCCATCACTAATAGATGTAAAACTAATTGACCAACCACTTAAGTAGTCTTTCAGAGGTTTAAACTAATTTAGTACCATTTACCTCAGAGGAACTAAATCAGATTAAATATGAGTACTTCTACTTGAAGGCCTTGCAGGGTGGTTTTTTCACATTTTAAATCTGAGCATATTGTAAGAAAATGGTATAAACCACATTCTTGAAGAAATGATGTGATTAAAAATAGTTACATAGCAGAATATAGGAGAGAATACATATAGTAGTATCACTCATTGCTAATGAGTTAAAAGGATACCACAGTGCATTTATAAATCACTATACAGTACCATGTAGTTTATTTAAATTTGCTGTGCCTCATTATAACTGATCTATGCACCTTTTGGTACAAGTTGATTAGGAATGCTATAGCTCAGAATAGCTTTTAATTCAGCGAAACATGGTCTGACCTTTACCATAATCCTGTGTGAGACACGCTATAGTTTAGACATTAATAATGATGCTACCTCTTCTTTATACTGGTAGGATGCTACTTAAAAATTTTTGTGTTATTAGTTAACATGCATAGGGCCATTTATCACAACCAAATTATCCTTCTGTGTATCACTACAGTACTTAATTCCAAGTTCTTCATCTCTCATAACTATTACCCACTCTTTAAAAATGCTAAAAACTAAAATATAATAGTGCTGTGCTAGAGTAATAAGTCACAGATACATACTTACCAACTCCCAGTGGATTTCCACTGTATGCGATTAAGAGACGTGTGCAACATGATGAACGTATTACAAGCTCAAGCATCTCTTGTGTGTGACCTTTGTCTTCATATTTAAGTAAAACATTTCCTTAAACCACCTTCTGGTAACTCTGCCAGCTAACGAATCACGCTGTCTATTGTAACTTGCATCAAGCCTCAAATTCTGAGCTGAAGGTGAGACTGGTACACTAAATGATTGCTGTAATGGCTTGCTGAAAACAGAACCAAAACTAAAAGCAGGGGTGTGTGTGTGAAAAACTGAATTAAAGCAAAGTAGAATGCTGTAGATCAAAATTTAAATTCCCAACAATTTTACAATAATTTCTGATCTATTTTGCCTTCACTTGTCTTCCAGAAAAGTAAGAATTTACCAGCTCCAAAGCTCCATGTAGACTAAGTTAGAATTAGCATGGAATATTCAAGAACATTCAAGTACAAATATCTATCAAAATATGTTTTTCTCAAACAATACAAGGATTGTCAATGTGTGTTTAGGCATGTGGGTTGTGTGCATATGAAATGAATTCCTTCTTTTGTTCCAATTAAATAATTGCTTTGTACCATGTACTTAGACTGAATCTGCTTACTCAACAGGTATTTATAGTAAATATAGTTTTATGTCAACATTTGACAGAGATATGTAAGAACGTGAACCATTCAGAGTGAAAGCTTAGGTCTCATTGTGTGAACAGAAGAATTAAACATTCTTGCATCTTTTGCATTAAAGTTAATAGGTCTTCAAGGTGGTTAACTTTGGCTGAATAGTGTCAGACGTTTTCAAATTCTTTTAGAAAGCCCGTCAACCAATGAATAATTAGAACAAAGAGAATTAATGTTGATTCAAAGATGTGCATAGAAAAATTATATTAAAATATTAGAAGTGGTTTGATAAGCCTACAGTTTCGGATCAAGTAAAACACTACTATACAATTTTCAGAATGAATTCCCACTGGACAAGAAATAGGAGGCATGGATGGGATGCAGAATTGCAGGCATCTTTAGAAAGAATCCAAGGTTTATTTGGTTTAATCCTGTCTCTGAAAATATAATTAAGCATGAAAGTGTAACTAGACAACCCAACACAGGAACATATGACCTTTATGCCTCTCCTTCCCCTACTTAGTCTTCCCTTACAGCTCTGGCATTCTGCAGTATCACTTTCTCTTAAAAGCATATCATGCTTAAGTGTCTGAAGATGTTATACATCTCAGTTCCATAAAGGTTCAATAACTTCAGTCACGCAAACATGTTTTTTTTAAAAAAACTAAGATGCACATCTGTGCACAGAAGAGTCCTTTCATGAAAAGAAGAGGATTTTGTCCTAAGGAAAGTCCTGCTTAAACAACAACAACCAGTTGTTTTTCACTGATTTTCTTGCCCTACAGTCTCAGACTTACCTGAGTATTATGCTCTTCTGATGGGTTCTAAGAAGATACAGGGAGATTTAGAAAGTATCATCCTTGCCCTCACATTAATGGGAATTACAAGCACCTTGACTAAAGCAGCATTTCATGCTGGCAGTAGCTAAAGAATATTCCATTAATGCAACAGGCATCACCCAGCACCATCAATATTTTCCTTTTATATGAATTTCAATGTCCATAAGACTGCACAACTGCATTGACAGCAATGAAGGGAGTTGGTCTCAGAATAAAGTAACTTCTGAACCAACCCCTAGAAGCCTATATCTTTCGTTATTTCAAAATGGCAATACAGTTAGGCAAAAAAGGCTAAACCCAAAATATAGGCCAATCCTATCTCAATTAGGATTTTATGTAACATTATGTGGGAGCCAATGATATAAGTAGCAAGGCCAAAGGGAGATATGCAAAGTATTAAATCAAAACAAGTAGAAGAGGGCACTAGCCTCATATTATACATAAGCCCATAGTTTAGTTTTGAAATATTTCTCCATGCTATCATTAATATATCCTAATTTTAAATAAATGAGCAGAAGGAAAACTCCATAGACCAAGCTGTAGTTGGTGGAAGAACTTATTTTTTTTGCTTAAGTGGGGAACTGCACAGAACACAATGCAATGGCAAAAGCAGCTTAATAATTCTTACATTAAATTCTTAGAAATATCCTCTCCAGCTTCTCCTTTGCACACAATCAATGGATTACTTAACACAAAAGGTCAGTTGCCAGCTTCTTCTTTCCTTTTCCCAGCTCTTTAAATGAGTCTCAAGATGGTATAGAAAATATTTAACCAATGATCTCTTGAGTTCTGGAACTGTGTATTTAGTTTAAAAAAAAAAAACAGCTACAACTTTTCACCAAATATCTATTGCACTCCTGGTGAACTTGGAGGAGGGTTTTTTTTCCCTGACACAGAGCACATTTGCAGATAATTGAGAGAAAGATGCAGACAGCTTTATTGTTCTTTGATCAGGAAAGAGATAATAATTCAGTGTTTGGTGATATTTAGAAACACTTGACAATTTCAGATTTGGAATTTGAAAATTGATGGATTATGATTGGGTGGGATTTCACAAATAGAACAGCTTCCATCAACAGAATTGGGTGGGAGAGATTCCTACTCCCCCCTATGGCGTCCCCTGAAATGTTGCTCCAGAGGATTAAGAACCCTTTTGGAGGAGATTTTTGGGTGGCACAGAAGAGACAGGAGGGGGAGAAAACCCCATCACATTATGAATTTCTGCTAGCATGATGTTGGAGTTGGACCAGTGGGTTGAGTCCCAAGTTCATGTGGACAGAGATCTGTTCAAATAAAAAGCAACCATGAAGTCCACAAAAGGGAGAAGACCATTTTGGCCAATCCCACCCTCCATCTGAACTCTCCCATCTTTTCTGAAGAGCTAGTAGGTCACTGGAAAAATGTGGGGAAATGGTTCAGGGATCTGAGAGTGCACGGACGGAATGGCCTGTCTCCACTTCCGTTCATGAGAGAATATAAAAGAAGTGAGGAAACCTCCCCTCCCCCACTCCAAAGTCCACGTTCCTTCAGAGATAATCTTTGGGGAAGAACATGCCAGTGGTGAGTAGTGCAAGCAACACCCCACATTTTCGGGGGAGTTATCAAGGAGTTTGTCTACATGAGGCAATATAATGTGGATTGATGAACAGTAATGCCAATTTACAGCAGTGTCTCCACAGTCTTTTGGCAAGATTGCTGGTATGCTAAGCTATCCAAGTTTGATGTTCACTCGGAGCATGCCTGAGAATCAAGATGGTGACCATGAGTGAATTACTCAAGTTTTTATTCTCCACAATTGCCACCACCAAACAATATCTTTTTAAACAGTAAATCCAAGGTGCAGAAGTATGACTTTCCATTTAAATAAGCTTTAAAAACTGTTTCAGCACCTCGGCACCACAAAAAGCACATATCGCTACCAGGGAAATCCAACATGGTGGTTCCAGCTAGCTCCTCCCATCACACACTTCTGACCAATCAACTTTGCACTTTCGCTCTTACCTGGGAATGTGCTGTGATCCAAATCAGTTGTCCCAATGCATTTCCCTTGTATTATTTTAAAAAATTGTGGAAAGCTGCGAAAGCTTTGCCAGTGCAATATATGGAGTTTTTGGCCCCTTTCCTTCCAAATACACTGAATCACTGCAGGATCCCATTTGGACAAAAAGTCCAATTCTATATGGAATATTTTCACTATTTAGGCAAGCCCTCTATAAAATTCATCATCACCTTCCACCTTTGTTCTTTTCAAAAGTTTAATGACATATAATAAAGAAGTAGAAAATGGATATAGCCAATCATCTTTCAGCACTTCCAGACAAAGGACTTTATCAGACGAGCCCCTTAAAACGTTCTTTTGCTGGCATAAAAAACCCATGCCCCCCTGGCATTTACCTCTAATCCTGGCAGAGGCAGCTCCAGCAATGAAAGAGGAACCTTTATTTTATTTATTTTTTATTTATATCCCGCTCTTCAGCCACAAGGCTATCAGAGTGGCTTATACATTGTTTTAAGCAATAGCTATGTATAAGCTGCTCTGATAGCCTTGTGGCTGAAGAGCGGGATATAAATAAAAAATAAATAAAATAAAGGTTCCTCTTTCATTGCTGGAGCTGAAGTGAATGGAGTGCCGATCACTTTCTCCTTTGAAATCCTTTGAAATATTGTGAGACTTCATCATGCAGGAAATTCAAAAACAAAAAATAACATTTAAAACTTTTTTAAAAGCACAAAAACACACTTTAATAGTTACAAATAACCTAGGGAGGGTCAGAAAAAGTGCATCACTTACCTAGATGTTGTGGTCTCACCTGGAAGTGTTCATGCTGGACTGGACACTGCCTGGGTAAGTCCTGAGGGGGGGGAGATATGAGGTTTCACACACTGTCTGTGATGGCAAAAAAAAAAAAAAAAAAAAACAGCAAGGGATCAATTGACAGCTTAAGCCGTGAATTAAAAAGTACAAGTTTTGTCAGGAACATAACCACAAAAGGGTGATGTCATCTGATATGTGCGCCCTTTTGTGGTTACATGGTGTCATTATGATGCTGTATTTGATGCATCTGATAAAGTCCAAAGATTGCTTTTCTCCTAATTATCCTAGAAGTTTCTACCCGTGCTGCTTTAGCCTTTAGTAGTGTTATCACTGACAATATTAACTAATTGTCATAAGGACATAAGGACATATAAGACATAAGGAATTTTTGTATATGGCCAGAAGGATCCAAATAATTCTGACATAGAATAAGCTGTTTGAATGTTGGGGGGAAGGAGGAGGTTGATGAGAGCTTGGTTTATTTTACAAGAGGATAATATTTTTGGACAGGTTTGTTATTATTTCATTCAGGCCTGATTAGACTGCTGTTTTAAGAAGTGAAACCAATACTATTTTTAATAATCAAGGTTCAGTTAGATCACTCTCCTTCTCTCTTCCAATCTCTCTCTCTCTTTTGTCCTCCATGCTTCTGGTGAGAGCCAGCATGGTGTCATGGTTTGAGGACTCGGGGAGAGCAAGGTTCAAATTCCCACTCAGTCACATAAACCCTTGGCAAGCCATACTCTCTCAGCCTTAAATAAAGGCAATGGCAAATCCCCTCTGAAGAAATCTTGCCAAGAAACCTCTGTGACAGGTTCATCTTAGGGTCTCCATAAACCAGAAATGACTTGCAGACACACAACAGTTCTGGTAGAAAATGCAAGGCAAAATAGAAACTGAAGCCTCACAGCCCATTGATATTATGAAAGGTGGAAGCATGGAAGGGGAAGAAATGTGCAGATTGGCTGGTAGAAAGCTAACCCCCCTCCCCTTTACTCTGCTCCCAGTTCATCTGGTTTGGGGAAAAGAAGTGAAGAGTTCAAAAACTATAGATTATGGAGGAGCTGTAAAAACTTTACAAGGTATGCTTTACCTGTTCACAGGAAGAAGTAACTGTTTTCACACCTCTGGTGGCTTCCATAATGGATTTCCATAAATGTAACCTGCTGCTAGACCAAGAGACATTAAACTCAAGTACCAGCCAGAATTTCTTGCTGATATGTGATGTTTGGGGAGATTTCTGGATCTCAGTGAATGCTGCTGGTATATCCTAATATGCCTTAGTCAATGTCACTAACATATTTCACATTCACCAAAACAAAGACTTCTCCCTTCCTCCCAAATACAGATAAATCAGGGTGAAGCCAGGTGTGACATTATTCATGCTGGCTAAGATCCTGGACTGGGAGATGTAACTACTGCCCCCCCCATCTTTTATCAGCTTTAGTCCCCCCAAATGGTCATTTCCTGAAAAGTGGGAGCAGGCTGACCCTGCTTAGCTTCCAAGATCAGATGGGATCTGGGGCCTTTAGAGCACTGGTGGAATGCAATTTAGTTCAGGCCCACAGTGAAAGCCAAGGGTTAAAGTTTTCTTTCCTCCTGCTCCCCCTTCCCCATGTCACAGTCTTTGTCTATCTTGACCACTTCTGTACTGCCTATTTCAAAAGAAACCTACAGAAGGCTAAATTTTGATGAATAACCACTCATCTAGTTTGGCTCTAATAGAGATATCCCATAATTCCAGTGGTGAACAAAATCAAATGGCAAACACACTCTTCACCACAAGGTTTCATTCAGTTGCTGGCGCACAGTGTATACACTTCTTTATTGTGCCAGATTTTGTCACTGAATAGTTCAGCAGGCAAGTGTTGTAACATTTGGTTAAGCATAACAAAGCTCTAAAAGAGGATTGTGGGAATTTTGGACATGGTTGTCTTCAACTTTCAGCCCTCCTGAGGTTTACCATGGTTGTTGTCTTTTCTGACTTATGGCAAACCTATCACAGGGTTTTCTTGGCAAGATTTGTTCAGAGGGGGTTTTCCATTGCCATTCTCTGACACAAACATGAGTTGACTCTAACTCAAATGAGTCAACTATGACTCAAGACCAGGGTTCAAATCCTCGCTTAGCCATGGAAATACATTGGGTGACCTTGGTCAAGTCACATTCTCTCAGCCTCAGAGGAAGGCAAAGGCAAATCCCCCTCTGGCCAAGAAAAGCCCATGATAGGTTCACCTTAGGATCTCCATGAGTCAGAAATTACTTGAAGGCACACAACAACAACAAATGTATAAGCCCCCAATCCAGACCTAACCAGACCACTGTGTAAAGGTAAGAAAGAGTTATTTTTTTCCTTCCAGTGTTTTAAAAACAACACCCATCTTTGTGTGGTGGCTTTAAAAATACCTCAATTAGTGCCCATGAAGTCACACACATACTTTTTTAGTCATGGAGTGGGGTGCCTAGTTTTTGAAAACCACATACACAACCTGACAGGGAATATGATGGGTTAACTTTCCCCAGCTGCCATGCCATGCATGCAATCCAGATCAAGCCCCTGCACACTTACTAACAAGTAAAAAAGAAAAGATTTTACACCTGGACACTTCATATTTAACATGGCATTTAGTCTGATTCACTGCTCAGCCCTGCTTTTAAAAATGCAATTTTAGTAATGCCTTAGTCTGTATAGCTCCTTTAATGAGAAAATAAAGGTATTGGATATGTTAAGAAGTTAAAGGAAAGAATGGTGGGATTTTGGAAGAAAAGTAATTTTGTTTAGGAACTCTGGGAATGTTATATTTTATAGTGGCAAAGAGCTTACCACTGCATATTGCAACATGTACATCTTTTAAAAACCATCAGCATCTTAGGGCACATGTATGGCAATAGAACATTTGTTATTAGACTTCATCTACTCCTACTGCTTATTCCTTTCCCAAAGTTATAATCCTGTGTACATGATGTGGTGGTTAACTGCTGTGGAGATGATTGTAAGAATCTGCTGATTATATCTTCAGGTAGGGAATATGAAAAAAACAGCCAATAGGATTTAAGAATTACAGCATGACAAAAATACATATTATAGCATTGTGGTGCCTCCATGTATCTGATTGAAGAGACTTACATCCCCTTTTCACAAGCATTTTGTACCTGCTTAGAATCATTCCATTATTTGCAGAATCACCACCACATTTCTTTGATCATATATTGCCAGTGAAAATAGTTCTCTTATTATCCATTTGGAGAATGCATTCAGTAAAATAGTCATGACTTATAAAGTCTAATAACCTCCCTTGGCAAGAATGCAATTCTGTCAATAATGGTGGAGTATTGACTTAGATCTTTTCTTCAATTTTCTGAAGAAAAAGTAAGCATCAAGCAAGCAGGTAAAACAAAGTAATCAGTCTGAGAATTTCATTGTAAATGCATTCTGTCCCACAAGAAGGTTCCTATTTCAGGCAATTCCAGTTGGGCCATAAGCCAGAGTTGATTAGGGAAGTATTATTCCCTCCAGGTCATGTAGCACAAATGGACAGAAATGCTTCAGTTCATATTGGTTTCCCAGGTGTTCACATGGATTAATGAGTGGCAAGATGGGGCACCAACAAGCAACACTCCTAACCCTGGAATTTGTGAGGGACATTGTTACTGGCTGAGTGCTTTTTTGGTACATGTTTTGCAAAATTTAAGCCCCTAAAAGCTGAATATTAAGGAAATAAGTATGTCCATGTAGAATAAAAAGCCATATGTCTATGTAAGAACTACTAACTTACCAACTAGTACTGGGCATGAGGCCACCTCAGCCAAAACAAAGGAGGTAAGAGAGAAAGGTATGATAAAAATAAATGAAGACGTGAATAGAGTACAAAGAAGATACCAAAAAGGCATACTGCAATGGCATGATTGGTCTTCAGTAGGCAGTTATCTCCAATCAGATTGATATAATAAATTGTTGACAGCTACCCAGAATACTAATGGTCAATGATACTTACAGATGATTGGTCCCTTAGTTGCTTCACATAGAGGGCCAGTATGATCTTATCTCTGATTGGATGGGAAAATCTTTGGACTTTATCAGACTAAGCCAATAGTGCTAAAAAACTATCATTTAGGACATGACAATAGCAAAAAAGGCAAAATTATCAGATGTCCCCATCGCTTACCCATTCCCGCTGGTGCAAATGAGGTGTCACTTTTTACTGACGGGCTAAGATGTCAATAAAAAGTGACACCTCATTCATGGCAGCTCAACGCAGCAGGAACAGATAAGCAATGTCGTTGTCTGATAATTTCAGCCATTTGTGCTATTGTCTCATCCCAATGACATGTTTTTGCCGTGTCTGATAAAATCCTTTGTTGACATTAATGGAGATTAGTTGGATGCATCTCTGCTTGAACAAACGGATGCTGGAGACAGTACCTCCTTCTGAGATACAAAAGTTAGAGTGTTTACACAATCTCCAATGAGGGTGAATATCTAGATGCTCCTAGTTGGTAAATACCTTTAGAATGCTGGTAGGAGAACTACTTCTCAACATCTAAAAGACTATATTATGAGCTATAAATATATATATGTTTAAGTTCCTCTATAAATTAATGTACAGAGTTGCCTGCCAGAAGTAAAGCAGATGATATGAAGCATTCCTTACAAATGCAAATCTATATGGATTAAGTGGCAGTGCTGTATAAGACACTATTATGTAAGATGTGTGATGCCTTACTAGAAATGTTAAGTAAATGATAAGCTATGTGGCCAGATAATGAGAAGTCTATGTTCCTCTCCAAGGGGAGTGAGTGTGCATACGTACTATGTTCATTTTATTGAAATAGCAAAAAGACCATTAAGTTGCCTGTTCATTCTCCCACGTTAAATATCCTGAAGGTCCAACACTTAAGAGTGCTTAAAGGGAGTGATGCTGATACTTAATCTACCTGTTTGGACTATATCGTTGTTCACAAGTTGGGAGTCCAGGTAATCAGAAGATGATGAGAGGAACCTCCAAACAAATACAGGTTAGCTGATAAACAATCCCCCTGTCTAAAGAGATGGGGTGGTGAAATATGCCTGCTTCAACATCAACAAGGGTCCTCCTGCAACCTCTTAGCCCACTTTGATCCTTAGCCAGCATGGCACACAACCACCATGAGAATTTGTGAAAGTCCAAAGTGGAAGATCACCAACCTATTCTGATTTGAGCACTGGGGGAAAATATACAAAAACTATATTGTTGCTAATGACATGGCTGAATGTGAAGTGATAAGCTGCCACAAAAACTACACTGCATAGGCCACTTCACACATCCTTGTTCACCGCTTATCTCATAAAGCAATGGCTCCAAATTGTGAATGAGCCACCAAGATGTATTATTGTTTCCCGAATGTGTGGGGCCCCTGGGGGACCCACTTGTGATGCTGAAATTATGATATCATTTGGGGGTATTATTATTAGCTCAAATCAATGGCTATGAGAGGTTGGGTAACTTGCAGGACCTTTGCACATATATATACTGGTACTCATTGCAGAGACTCCAAGTTAAAGTGAAATGAAATGGTTTTTATTGGAAAATAATCATGGAAGCATTCACACATGCACTTGTGCTCACAAGAACCACACAAGGCTAACAAAGAGTTAAGGCAAAAAGACTGGACAGAGTAATTGATTTGGGGAAGTATGTGTTATATTTACCAGTTCTGAAGAGCAGAAGTTCAGAGCAGCGAAAAAGACTTAGCACTGAATCTGAGGGTGGCAAGTAATCTGGCAGAATGATGGCATCAGTAGAACTGTGCACACTTGGCTAAAATTGGGGGCTAATATTTGTACCCAATTTCATATTCTGAAGGGGTTTTTGAGTGTAGGATAAAGCTTAGATGGGTTTCCCACAATCAAATAAAGGAAAACATAACTTTGCTAATTGTCTCTAATGGCTGAGATATTAGAGTTCATGAATTTATGACAACCTCCTTATTGTGGGGTGGGAAAGTTGTGAGGAAAGGTATTTCTGGGGATAATGGGGGTTCCGGTCACTGTTTGTTTGCAATAGATGAATCATTGCCAATGCGTCCAAGATGGGATTAGCACATACCTCAGTGATGTCTTTATTTATGAGAGGGGCTTCACATAATCCTATCTTGGGCACAAGGCTTCCCTTAGGTCTTGGTGACCTGCATTTGACCTCACTTATGGTCCTCCCCAATCTACTAGACCACATGGAGCATCTTAATACTCTTGAATTATGAAATATTAGTGGAAGGGTGTGGAAGGCCAGGTAACGTTATGGAAAGAATTTTGATACAATCCAATAAAAAACCATAGTGTTCAATGAAGACACATCATATAAAAGCAAGTATTAAATAGACCAAATGAAGTATTTATGTGGGTAAACCAATCCTATGATGTTGCCTCCATTTGATGAGCATGGGAGTATCTCAAGAAAGGTACTTCCTATCCCCTTGATACTTTCTGTGTTGTTTTTTTTTTTATATGAGCAATAGAGATGCAAGAATATCTAAACAAGAGAGAACGTCCCTGCTTTTTGCTTCTGTTGAATCATAGGAGATTTTCAGACACGGAAAAATCGTCCCTTGCCGCGCGAGCAGCCTCCCGAAACTGCTGCGCGGCAAGGGTCTTTTTCGGACCGCGCTGTGCCTGTTGCGAAGCCGTCCGTGTCACTTCCGTGAAGCTTGGGACGGCTCCGCGTCATATTTCAATCACGGGCAGCCTCCGTGCTTGAAATATGACGCGGAGCCGTCCCAAGCTTCACGGAAGTCACACGGACGGCTTCGCAACAGGCACAGCGCGGTCCGAAAAAGACCCTTGCCGCGCAGCAGTTTCGGGAGGCTGCTCGCGCGGCAAGGGACGATTTTTCCGTGTCTGAAAATCTCCATAGAATCATAGAGTGGAAAAGTTTCCACAAGGCCATCTAGTTCAATCCCCTGCCACACAGGAATATACAACTAATGCACTCCTGATAGATAGCCATCCAGCCTCTGTTTAAAGATCTCCAAATAAGGACAGTCCACCAGCCTTCAATTTTTAATTTTAATTTTAATTAGGTATTTATACCCCGCCCTTCAGCCACAATGGCTATCAGAGTGGCTTACAAATTGTTTTAAGCAATAGCACTTTACACATCTACACAGCATTAAACAGTTTCCAATGTGTATTAGCTAAGGCAGTCTATTGCTGAAAGACACAGGAATAAAGAGACCAGACACAATAAAGAGACCACACATATATAGCTGGGTTATAAAGGGCCACTTTTATTTAGCTATGATCTATTCAACCCATTTCTGAGAGATCTGCAATGGGGGAGAAACCTAGTGTAGGGATAGTTGGGGCAGGAGGTTATCACCAAAAACCCCTCCCCATGTCACCTCTCAGTCTTGTCTTCTCCATGCTAAACGGATTCACATCCCTAGGCTGTTCCCATGGGGCTTATTTTTCAGACCTTGTACCATCTTGTTTGCCCTCCTCTCAACACATTCTGGACACAGTATTTCAGATGAGATCTGATCAAAGCAGAATAGAATGAGTACGATTACTTCCCTTGATCTGGACACCATACTCCTGTTGATGCAGTTTAGAATTACCTTGGCTTTTTTGGCTGCTGCATCACACTGTTGACTCGTGTTTAATTTGTGGGCGACTAAAACCCCTAGATCTTTTTAATATGTACTGTTGTCAAGCCACATGTCACCCATTCTATATTTGTGTGTTTCATTTTTCCTGCCTAAATGTAGCACCTTAAATTTCTCCCTGATGAAATTAATTTTGTTAATTTTGGCTGAGCTCTTCAATCTAATCTGTTAAGGTCATTTTGAATCTCGATCCTGTCCTCTGGGGTATTAGTTACCCCTCCTTATTCTTTTTCCATGTCAGAAACTTAGAATTCTCAACATCAAAACTGGCCATTTGTCCAGTCATGGTTATCTGCCAAATGGACACTATTCATTCATCTGGAGTTCAAAGCTATTGCACTTAAAATTGAAAATTAATCATGTGTGTGTGAGAGAGAGAGAGGCTGTTAAATTCTGGTACAATTGAAGAATACATGATTTGGTAATGTGATGTAGCAAGTTAGTATGGTTTTGTCAACTTCAATGTTTCTTGCTGGAGACGGCTCAAGGGTAGTATGCATAGGCGAACCATATAATTGACAGCATTCCTTTAAAACTTTGAGGTGATTAATTGCCTTCTAAACATACTCCATAAACTTCTATCTTCCTACTAAGCTTGGTTCTTAAAGCCAAGAGAAAATAGCTTTGCTTAAAGCATTAAAAACCTGATCTCTCTCATCATGTTTACTTTTCTGTCTTTATGTCTATTGATCTGACAGTTTACACCACAGTAATCAATACATAAATAAAATACAAGCTTTTTGAAGTTCCCTTAAGTCACATATTCCTATAACAGGATTGAATAGTCTTCTCCACCATGGAAGAGAATTGGTGAAAATACAGTTGTCCTATTTACACCGAATAACTGTACAGTATATCATCTATAAAGTTTCTAAATCTACAGCTTAGTCCACAAAGTTAAACCAATATAATTAAAATGGACGCCTAAATATCTACAAGCGTCACATCCTCTCTGATCTTGGAAGCTAAGCAAGGTCAGCCCTGGTTAGTACTTAGATGGGAGACTGCCAACAAATCCCAGTGTTGTGGGCTATATTTCAGGGGAAGGACTTGGCAAAACCACGTCCAAGTATTATTTGCCTTAAAAAAAACCTATAAAATCCATGCAATTGCTATAGGTTGACAGGCAACTTGAAGGCCCATACACACTCACATTTAAACTGCCCTATTACAATTGATGCTTGGCATTTAAACTTGAAACTTTTAGGAATAAGGCCATTTGGTCTTGCTGTAAAAGAGGGAAGGAGATCAAAGGAAAGACAACAGCAAAATTATTTTTTACAAGTGTATTGTTTTTGTTGTTATGTGCCTTCAAGCTGATTCTCACTCATGGTGACCCTATGATAGGATTTCCCAAGAAAGATTCATCAGAGGAGGTTTACCATTGTCTTCCACTAAGGCTGAAAGAATCATACAATCATAGAATTGCAGAGTTGGAAGAGACCACGAGGTCCATCCAGTCCAACCCCCTGCCACGCAGGAAATCACTATCAAAGCCTCCCCGACAGATGGCCATCCAACCTCTGTTTAAAGACCTCCAAGGAAGGAGACCCCACCAAGCTCCGAGGGAGTGTGTTCCACTACCGAACAGCTCTGACTGTCAAAAAGTTCCTCCTAATGTTGAGGTGGAATCTCTGTTCTTCGAGCTTGCATTCATTGCTCCGTGTTCCAATCTCTGGAGCAGCAGAAAACAAGCCTGATCCATCCTCAATGTGACACCCCTTCAAATACTTAAACAGGGCTATCATATCGCCTCTTAACCATCTTTTTTCCAGGCTAAACATACCCAGCTTCCTAAGTCTCTCCTCATAAGGCATCGTTTCCAGACCTTTCACCATTTTAGTCGCCCTTCTTTGCACATGCTCCAATTTGTCTATATCCTTTTTTAATTGTGCTGCCCAGAACTGGACACAGTATTCTAGGTGAGGTCTGACCAAGGCAGAATAGAGTGGCACTATTACTTCCCTTGATCTAGACAGAATACTTCTATTGATGCAGCCCAAAATTGCATTGGCCTTTTTAGCTGCCGCATCACACTGTTGACTCATGTTCAACTTGTGGTCTACTAGGACTCCTAGATCTCTTTCGCATGTAGTCTCATTCAGCCAGGTATTTCCCATCCTATATCGATGCATTTCATTTTTTCGCCCTAAGTGCAGTACCTTACACTTCTCCGTATTGCATTTCATTTTGTTAGCTTTGACCCAGCTCTCCAGTCTATCCAGGTCATTTTGAATTTTGATCCTGTCCTCTAGGGTATTGGCTACTCCTCCCAATTTGGTGTCATCTGCAAATTTGATAAGTATGCCCCTAATTCCCTCATCCAAGTCATTGATAAAGATGTTGAATAGCACTGGGCCCAGGACAGAACCCTGTGGCACCCCACTGGTCACATCTTTCCAAGACGAAGAGCAGCCACTGCTGAGCACCCTTTGGGTTCAGCCGGTCAACCAATTACAAATCCATTGAACAGTTAACTTGTCTAGCCCACATTTTACAAGCTTGTTTGCAAGAATGTCATGGGGAACCTTGTCAAAGGCCTTACTGAAATCAAGGTATATGATATCCACAGCGTTCCCTTCATCTACCAAGCTGGTAATTTTATCAAAAAAAGAGATCAGATTAGTCTGGCATGACTTGTTTCTCTGAAACCCATTTTGACTTTTTGTGATTATGGCATTGCCTTCTAAATGTTCACAGACTCTCTGTTTAATGATCTGCTCTAGAATCTTCCCTGGTATTGATGTCAGACTAACTGGATGATAATTGTTAGGATCCTCTTTTTTCCCCTTTTTGAAGATGGGAACAACGTTTGCCCTCCTCCAGTCTGCTGGGACTTCTCCTGTTCTCTAAGAGTTCTCAAATATTATTGCCAATGGCTCTAAGATCACATTTGCCAGCTCTTTTAATACTCTTGGATGTAGTTCATCTGGTCCTGGAGATTTAAATTTATTTAGATTAAGAAGGTATTCCTGTATTGCCTCTTTGCTTATTCTGAGCTAGATTTCCCCTATTGTGTCCTCTGTTCCATTCTCTTCAGGTTGGTCCCCCTTTTCCTTTTCTGAAAACACTGAGGCAAAGAAGGTGTTGAGTAATTCTGCCTTTTCTCTGTCCCCTGTTAGCATTTTGCCATCTGTTCCACGTAGTGGCCCTATCATTTCCTTCTTCCTCCTTTTGCTGCAGACATACCCAAAAAAACCCTTTTTATTGTTCTTAACCTCCCTAGCAAGCCTGAGCTCATTCTGCAGTTTAGCTTTTCTGACTTTACTCCTACACGTGTTCGCTATCTGTTTGAATTCTTCTTTGGTGATTTCCCCCTTTTTCCATTTCCTATACATGTTCCGTTTAAAACTTAGCTCTGTTGATATTTCTTTAGTCATCCATCCTGGTTTCTTGAGACACCTCCCATTTTTCTTCCTCAATGGTACTGTTTGAAATTGTGCCTTCAGTATCTCCCTTTTGTGAAAGTCCCATCCATCTTGAGGTCTCTCCTCTTTTAGTATTCCTGACCATGGGATCATCCCCAGTGTTTCCCTGAGTTTATTGATATCAGCTCTCCTAAAGTCGAGGAGTATGACTTGCCCAAAGTTTTCACACCTGAGCAGCGATTTGAACCCTGATCTCCATTGTTATCCAAATCACTAGTGACGTGGGTCCCACCCAAGGTATTTAATTGGGGAAACTAGCAGCAACTCAGTTAGAATCACAGAGTTGGAAGAGACCTCAAGGGACATCCAGTCCAACCCCCTGCCATGCAGGAATACACAATCAAATCATTCCCAACAGATGGCCATCCAGCCTCTGTTTAAAAAACCTCCAAAGAAGGAGACTCCACCACACTCCAAGGCAGTGTATTCCACTTCTGAACAGCTCTTAATGTCAGGAAATTCTTCCTAATGTTTAGGTGGAATCTCTTTTCCTGTGGTTTGAACCCATTGCTCTGGAGCAGCAGAAAACAAGCTTGCCCCATCCTCAGTATGACATCCCTTCAAATATTTAAACATGACTATCATGTCCCCTCTCAACCTTCCCTTCTTCAGGCTAAACATACCCATCTCCTTAAACCACTCCTCATAGGGCATGGCTTCCAGACCTCCCACCAACCTGGTTACCCTCCTCTGGAAACGTTCCAGCTTCTCAATATCCTTCCTGAATTGTGGTACCCAGATTAGCAGTGTGAAAGGGGGCAACAATGGAATCTTTATGCCTATGTTTAACCTTTCTATCTCTAAACAGACACACACAAGATGACAAGTTGACAAGTTAATAATGATCTTTATTAAAGTTTCAAAAATAATAACACCAATTGCACACATTTTCAAACAAGATAACATTCACACAAGGCTAATGAAGGAAAGGTGGAGAGTGTTTGGATAGAGGGAATAGAGGATGATTTTTTGTGGGCTATACTATCTGTCCCATAGTCCAAAGTCTCAAGGCAGGCTAGCAGTGTGGATAGAAGAGGCAGGAGCAGCTACACAGTGAGACAGAGTATCCCCAGGGAATAGCTGTGAGTGCCTGGCTGCACAGACAGACAGAGAGTTTGTAGGAAATGAATATGTGAGCACTGAGGTGAGATTTTGGCTATACAGTTGTCCCTTCATATTCTCTGGGGTTTGGTTCCAGGACCCGTCGTGGATACCGAAATCCGTGAATGCGCAAGTCCCATTATATGCAATGGCATAGCAAAATGGTGTCCCTTATATAAGATAGCAAAACCAAGGTTTTTTTAATAGAATAATATTCTATAATATAGAATATTATAAATTTTTATAGAATATTTTCAAGCCGTGAATACTTAAATCCGTGGATACCAAATTCATGATACAGAGGGACAACTGTATTTTATACCCAAAAATGCGTCCTGAGTCGATAGGATTTTGAGTGAAAAGAAAGTATTTCAAGAAAATTTTATGATTGACAATGGATGTCAAGTACTCATCAATGAGTGGTTGCTTTGATATTGAATACAGTGACCACCTTTTTCTATAGTTGGGTTTGGGAACCAAGAAAGATGTGTCCTATAAACAAAGGATATCTCAGCTACAGTTGATGGGCTTTATTGTCAGCCATATGGTGTGCCTTGAGAATATCTCCTTAGGTCCGGCTTGACCTTTGTGTTGCTTTGAAATTTAGAATTTCCTGTGGCCCCTCCTCAAAGCAATACATGACTTGAGCCAACGTGTCTTCTTGGGATTTTCTCGGGGATCTCTGGTACTGCAGCTTCTGTGGAAGGCCACATTAAGGCCAAATTATTAAATATTGCCAATTATTATGGTGTATGGGCTGGGGGTATGGTTTCACCATCTTAGTCCAGCATCTAAACCACTATACCACACTGCAGGTTATTTGGATAGCTGGTCTTCCTCTTACTGGGATTATACAGGTCCTTTACTGCACTTCACTTTTTAGAGCTCCCTAGAGGTTTTAGAGTTTTCAGAGCTCTCCGGAAGTACTTCCTCATAGAGGCTAGATTAGCTCCTTGCTTGTTGACCTTCTGGCAGCATGTGAAGACTTTTTTGTTTCAACAGGCAACAGGGAGCTGACTGAGTGGGTAGAAATATATTATTAAAAGCTTGTGGGGAAAGCTTGCAATATTGTCCAAATTTGTTCCTTTTTTAAAATAAAATCTATTTCAATCCTACTGATAGTTTATTTATTTTTTTTAAAAAAATGTATGTCTTACCTATATTTCTTTTGATTTTTGTAAGCTACCTTGATTCCTAGGGACGAGGAAAAGGGGAGGGCGATAAATGAACGAATGAATGAATCAGTCAATGAACATGTTTGTCCACGTTTCTCTGCATTTAAAAAAAAAACCCAACCCTTTTAGGGACTTTTGTTTAGCTCTGAGTTGTGATCCACAGGTTGGATAAAAATAGATGGAATTCTAAGGAAATATCATAATGCAGACACACCATAATATGTGGGATACCGATGTCAGTAGACACAACTGGGCTGACAGAAACAGCATTCCATCATTCTTCTTCCTCATGGCAACCTCTCCACTCTACCCCAACACGTTACATTCATGGGCTCCTATTGGATATCATAGGCTATACTGTAAGAAAAAGGGGGAGTCCTGAAAGTCAGGTGGAGCCATGTTCAGTGAGCAGAGGAGGGGGCACTGAAGTCAGGCTTGGCAAGCCTAGTTGAATGCACCTAAATCTGAATCCAGAGTCAATTTAGGACTCTTGGTGGTGGGGAAGTCATTTCAGTTGATCTGCAATGATGGGAACTCTTGCCAAGTTCAGCTGACAGACATTAGTCCTTCATTGCACATAACTAAACATTTCTGATATCAATTTAGGTAGCAAACACATTTACATCCTCATTGGCATGAAACAAGACCATGAATTCTTATTTGCAGAAGAAATACATGAGGAGGCATTTTGTGCTTCATTTTTATTTGAGAATTGCCTTTCTAAAGCTTTGGAATTAAGCTCACATTTTAATATCATTTTAATATTTCATCTGCCTTACTGTGAGATGATTATATTTGACCAAAAGAAAAAGAAAAATCTGATCTGTGACAAAATGATCCAGTCCTGTCTTTTGAAATAGACTATTCACAGTTTCATCAGTTAAATATATGTACTATGCTTTATAAATGTAATGGTTGCCTACTGCTTATATTGTCTTGGTCCAGACTGACAACAAAAGGATAAATACAGTGTGTACAGCAGGTCCCTCTGGTTATACCATGAACATGACACATGTCATCCGGTGATAAATTGGCTCTGTGTCTGTTCAATTTCAAATCCAAAGCTCTGGAGGCAGAGGTGTTAGGAAGCAGGCATAATTCTGGCGAGCAGAAGCCTCAGATGCACAAAATTAGTGTGCATAGAGCAGATAACAGAGAGCAAGAGCGAGACAGAAAGGAAGTTTGCACAGGTTTGACGACTTCCTGGGGTTTAGGTGGTATTGGCAGATGTTAGGTGTGAAAAAAACATCTGTAAGCATGATAATGAATGTTACCAGAATTTGAAGTGACAACTGTATCAAGCACAAATGCTACCTTGTCTCTGCATTTGCATACCAATTAAATAAAAAAAACAAATATTGGGTTCCAGAATTTGTTTGACAAATAATCTGCTGGGTTTACTCAGTACATCTGGGTCAGGTTTTTTGGCTGCTTGACAGCTGTAGTATCAAGCAACATTTTGAGCAAAAAAGAAAGAAAAAAATCCAGATTGCTACTAAGTACTACACTTTAAACAAAGATTACAGATGGGTCAAATTGGTTAAGAAACATGTGTGGGATCTTAAACGATGGGGCTCTTGTTCTTACTCATTTTGTCATGTGTTTCTACCACAGCTGTTTGCAGGGTGTAAGAATGTGATAGCTGGAGTGCAAGTCAGCCTCAATATGTTAATACTCATATTTTTATAGTAGCACATTTTGGCTACAGTATAAACAAGTAGTCAAATATTTTGCCCATTTCCCCCAGAAATAGTGTTATATAATGTGTAGGACATGTGTATAAGTGTGTGTGTGTGTGTGTGTGTGTTTCTACATCACTAGAGAGACGCAGGTTCAATTCCCTACTCAACTGATGTTGTGAGAAGAAAGGAGGAGCAGAGAAAAATCATTGAACTGTTCTCTCAACTTTCTTAGGGAAGTTTGGACAATAATTGTAATTAATAACACAATAATGTATTTGTATCAAAATACAAAGAGTCATACTTATTCTCCAAAAGACCATGAATAGTGATGGTACAGCACATGTAACAGAAAGGAATAATAAAGAGAGTATTTGCTCATTTTCTTCATTCATTGAGAAACTTGACATTGGATACAAGCTTGACAATCATAGAATCATAGAGTTGGAAGGGACCACAAGGGCCATCTGCTCCAACCCCATGCCTTGCAGGAACGCTCAACTAAAGAACTCCTGAAAGATGTCCATCCAGTCTATGTTTAAAGACCTCAAGAGAAGGAGAGTCCAGCACCCCCCAGGGCAATTTATTCTACTGTTGAACAGCAATTACAGTTAAGAAAAAGTCTTCCTAATGTTTAGGTGGAACCTCTTTTCTTGTAATTTGAATCCATTGGTTCATGTTTTAGTCTCTGGAGCAGCAAAAAAAACTAGCTTGCTCCATCTTCTACAACACCACCCTTCAGATATTTAAAGATGACTATCATTTCACCTCTCAATCTTGCCTCCTCCAAGCTAAACATACCCAAATCCCCAGTCATTCTTCATACAGCTTGGTTTCCAGGCAAGGTTTATAGATTGTGAATTGTGAATAAAGGAGCTAGGTGTGGCTACTCCAAAAGCAGCACTCCCATGTTTCCTCTTGTTCTTTCCCCACATAACACCTAGATAACCTTCATTATAGTGTACAGTAGCACCCTTGCATCCACTGATTCGCCACCCGCATATTCAATTATCCACGGATGGTGACAGCAGGAGGAGTGGACAGGGGAGGAGTAGAGATCTCGCCTTCCTCCTCCCTTTGCCCCCAGTATCACTCCCCAGGATCACTCCCAGGATCACTCCCAGGCCGAAATGGTGACACAGGGCCAAAGCAGGGGAGGAGAGATCTCCCTCCCTCCTCCCTTTGCCCCTGGTTGCTGTCCAGGATCACCCCCGGGGTGGAAATGGAGACAGGGGACATTTGTTATTATGTGTGGATTTTGTTATCCATGGGGGCCCCTGGAACCAATCCCCCATGGATAGGGGAGTCCTACTGTACTCCATGTAATGCATCTCTCTGCCCTCACAACCAATAGCCCATGATGTAGAACAGTGGAAGAGAGATGCCACATCGCATGCTCTTTTGTAGTACCAGATGCTATGGGAAGAGGACCCATACAACTGCTTTTTTCAGCATCAGCAAAAACATCTTCTGTAACAACCTGCCACAATCAAACATTTCTCTTTCTGATCCACTTTTCAAGGGGAATTCTCTGAATGACTGCTATAGATGCCAAAATATGTACACAAATAGTATTTTAAGTATTTAAAATGTAAATGAAGGAAAGCTTCTTGGATACACCTGGACCTGTTGAATATGTCTGAGCGCATTTCTTAAAAGAAACTAGGGCAAAAATTGTTGGCCAACATCCTTCTGGGAACGTATGTCTTTGTAAGTGGACTTGTGTCTGTAGGAATTAGAATTGAGCATTTCAGTAACGTTCGTATCCAGTTATGTTGTACACATCAGAGCTGGCAAAGTGATCAATGCACAATGGGACCAATGTGTTGTACTGATATGCATCAGGCACCAATGCACATCAAGAACCCTTGCCAGTGCCCTGTCATGCATCTTTGCAATTCACTAAAGGCTTTCTTAGCATCTCTGCTATGTAGCTAGGTATACATGAAGTTACATAATATAACAGGTCATATAGGATTCCAGCAATTACTTTTAAAAAGTGGAGTGGCTTGTATACAACCACGGTATTCTCATTTATACAGGGCACGGCAAATTTCCTGTGAAAAGTATCACAGGTAGCATCTCACTAGGGATGGAATAACATGCAAATCACAGTAAAACAAATAATACAGTATGTCAGTGGTAAAGCGTACTACAAGCAACGTCATAACATATCAAGCAAGAACACTGCTAAGAGGTGTCTTCAATGTTTGGAGAAAATACATTGTGAGAGAGAAATCAGTTCTATTTTTGCGAAAACACAGGAAATATGTTGATGTCACAATGTCACTTTTACTTGGCATCTTTGTAAGTAACAACAGCAATATACCAAAGCCAAATATCCAGTTTTTCCCTTAAGACAAAAAACAAACAAACAAAAAAATCACAACCCAGGCATACAGGTCAATCCTAAGCATGCTTACACAGAAGTAAGTTTCACTACATTTGGTGAATGAATAGCCTTGTCCAGATGGGATATTTATCCCATCTTGGCCCCATCTTGGAGCACTGCAGTCCAGACAACGCAAGGCATTTGCCCCATTTTGCCCCCAGGGAATCTGCACAACCCCTAAGGCAAAGACAGGACCAGGACAGGATAAAGCCCTTTACACTACTTTTCAAAACTAACTGGGCAAACCCTCTTCAGCCAGCAAAAATAATGGGCTGGGCCCCACATGATCCCAGGGTTCCAGACACCATGCTGGCCCATTGCTGCAGCTGCCATTTTTTGTTGCTCTTTCAAAGCTAGGAAACAGGCCCACAGCATGTGACCAGGTTGGTCACATGCATGGGGCCTTGCTCATATGCTGCGGGTTGGCTTTCTGGCTTTGGAGAGAGACACGTGGGCAGCAGTGGCTGCAGTGATGGGCTGGCATGGCAGTCTGGATGTCATCCCATTTCTTGCGGGTAATAGGGGAGGAAAGGGCCAGATATGCAGGAAGAATATGCTGGTGAGAAACCAGCATGTTTTGGCCCATATAGATGAGCCCTTAAGGGCCTTTTACACTACACAATTATAGCACTATGATTCCATTTTAACTGCCGCCTGTGGAATCCAGGGCCTTTCAGTTTGGGGAGGCACTAGAGCTCTTGGGCTAAGAATAAATACTCCTCCCTGAACCACAAATTCCAGGATTCTATAGGATGGAGCCAAGGCAGTTAAAGTGGAATCATAGGACTGTGATTACATAGTGTGAAAGGGTCCTTACTCCCAAGTAAGTATGCTTACAATTGCAATCTTAACTTTGAAGCTGCTTCAACTGACAAATGGACAAACCTATGTGCACACACACACACATTTGACAGAACAAAGAACCCTTAGGAAATGTACGTTTATTAATACAGAGAGAGAAAAATTCTGGTACTGTGTTTTGAGATGATGCATTTATCACTCAAGAGACCTCTTTGAAATCTGAATGGGACATACCAGCTGTGATTTTTACTGAAGGGAAACTATCCAGTATCAACAGCAGGGTATGAAAGATTGAATAGATTTTTCCTATCTTTTAATATCTGTGAATCTGTAATTCGTTATCAGCATGCTATACTTTCCTAACACTTCTTTTTCCTTGCCCCTTACAAAGATTTTGAAGTCTCAACAATTTTCTTAGCATTTGAAAAGCAAGTATGTCCTAGAGAGCTCTGCTGCAGCTCAAGATCACTGTTGGCTTTTTGTATCTATGGAGAGTGCAATACACTGAGCTTATTTTATGCTTGCATTATCTTTTGCCTTAGTCCTCTATCTTTTTAGCCTTTCATTTTCTCCAGTTTCTGTTTCCAGGGGTGTAACTAACCAAGCTCAGCAGAGTCATACAGAGAGATGGGCATGTACCTGGGGGAAGAATTCCATTAATAGCTGTTCAAATGTTTAAATGCATTTGCTTTGAGCTTTGCCATGCCTCCCCTGTATTCATGTATGTTTTAAAGCATTTGCGATCAAACTTGATAAGCAGAAACAGAATGTAAAATTCATGTCCTTCAGTGTTTTTGATGGATTTATTTTACATATTAATTCAATTCAAATAGAGTGTACCAGTTGCAAATACCTTGGGTAATATCCACAAACACCACTGAAAAAGCAAACTGTTCCTTAGCGTCAAGCAAAAACTGCCTGCTCACCTCTGCAGCCCTTTGCAAGGTCAGGAAAGTGGGTCAGAATTTGTTACAGGATACAGTATTACCTCAGGACTACCACCTCTCCCCTCTCCATCCCACAACAGTTCTTCTGCCATGGAACATTGATGTGTCCCCATAGAATGCTGCCCATACAAAGGGACTGAGGAATGGTTGCTGCTTTGTCAGCTGACTGCAGCTCCACCATTTCAAGCATTAGCAGCAGAGCTGGTTAAAATTAAAATGAACACCTACAATGCTGCGGCTACCACAAAGGCAGACAGTAAGGTTCCCCTCTAAACAACTTTTTTTTAAAAAAGCCACCACCACTGCAGCCTTTCTTTCTCCTGGCCAACCTAAATGGAACACTTTGATTCAGTTCTGTTTCAAATGCTTTAAAAACACATTACTATTGATACAAAGGAATTATGTCACCTGTCCCTATTTGCAGCAGAGTGACAAGGTGCCCCCGTTCCCCGAGCCCTGCCCCACAAAGATACACACAATATAACATGCACAAAAGATTATTTGTACAGATAAGATAAAGGATAGTTGGCAGAAAAGGCCACAACTTTCTGTTTGGTGATAGCTCTTAGAGGTTGGTCTGGGCATGGGTAGCCAAAGGGTGGGGGCAAGGCGAGAGCCCTCCCTTGCCCTAACACCAAACGCAGGTCCGCCCCCCATAGGCGGACCCTGAAGACTGGGTCATGTGTCAGGCACGTGACCGATCCCGTGTCTGGCCGTAAGACCATGTCACGTGACCGGTCACATGGATGGGAAACATCACGTGATGAAAAACCCTGTGACTGGTCCCTGTGACCCGATGGCCACCAGGGGGGGGTTGCTCAGGAATTATCCTGACCCTGGCAAGCCTGCCTCAGGCCAGCAGGGAACTCCCAGGCCCCCCCAGCCGTGAACAGAACCCATGCCTACCACCAACAAAGCCGAGTAAGGATACTCGGCTTCCGCCAACCCCTTACAGCTATCACCAATGAGAAATACCTCCTGCCTAAAGGGATCTGACGATTGGACCTAGCCAAGGAGCAGATCAAGTTCCGGACGAATATAAGCAGAGTATGCCCTGGACCGCCAACGACCCAGGCGCTGGATGTCTGTTGCTGTCATGCCTTCTGCTGCTGCTGTAGTAGCCGTGCCGATCCGGAAAGAGTGCCCGCTAAAGCTGACTGCTGGGTGTCCGAGGTGCCTCAGAGTGGCTCGAAGAATGCTGACGAACTGGAAGCGGGTCAAGGAGAACAAGTCCTTATGGATAAACAGTGGGCCAGGGACGTCTGCTCGCCACTTGAGGTATAATTGTAAGAGATGCACCGGACAGGCTGGAGATCCCTTCAGAGCCTGTAGCCGGATGACAGCCCCTCATCCACGCTGGTCACATTTGGATCGTCGGAGCCACAGATGAAGGACCCCATCTCTCAGTTCGACGTCAGATCGCCGTCACACATGCCCCATCCTGGAAGCCTTGGCTCTGCAGACCAGCTCCCCGATATGCAGAGCTGCAAAGAAAGCAACTGAAAAGGCAGAGCGGAAAAGTAGCGTTTCGTACATGGATCGACATGTGGCTGAGAGGGCTGAAATGATGTCACATAGGAGTCCAAATGAGACTGGTCTACACGTGACCTGTCTGCCTCCTTCCATACGGCACCACCCTTCGACCACTTTGCGGATCAGGAAAGTGCCGCATGGATCGCCATGTCCTGCCGCCTTGCTGGGAAAGGAGATGGCTGCCAAGTGAAGAGATATCATCCTAGGGGCAAGACCATTCTCCTTCAATGTCCCGATGTAGTGGAGGACTTCTCGTTCTGTGGTTGGCCAGGAGCTCCCGTATCCATGGCGCATTCTGGAGCTGCTGAACTGCCGGACCGCCCGGGAGTAACTGGCCCGGGGGGAAGGTGCCAAGGAGCTGAGGACAACTCCTGGAGCACTGTTCCTTCCCAAGAAGCCATAACTCGACCGGGAAGGTGGTTGGTGAGGGATCTGCCTCCGGAGCCAATTCCTGAAATCTGCCATCCTGGAATCGAGATAATGCATCCACTATTTCGTTATTCACACCTGGGACGTGGTGCACAGTGAAAGAAATGTTAGCTGCCAGGCAAACCAAGACGAATTCTCTAACGAGTCGCATGACCCTGTCAGATTTAGAGGACTGAGAGTTAATGATTCAGACCATCGCCTGGTTATCGCACCAGAAGCACACCTGCTTGTCTCGGAACTCGTCTCTCCAAAGGTAAACAGCTACTAGTATAGGAAAAAATTCCAGGAAAGTTAGGTCCCGAATAATATCGGATTCCCTCCAGGTAGGAGGCCAAGGCTGAGTGCACCAGTGCCCCTGAAAGAAAATCCCAAACCTGAAACCCCCCGCTGCGTCCGAGTGGACTTGCAACCCGTCCCCGAGTGTCGCCTCCCCTTGCCAAAATGACACCCCATTGTAACCTTCCAAAAATCTAAGCCACACCCTCAAATCCTCTTTAACCCCCCTGGTGAGTCGAATGCGGTGGTAAGGGGACTTAATGCCCGCAGTGATTCTAGCCAATCTACCGCAGAAGGCCCTGCCCGGGGCCACCACCCTGCAAGCAAAGTTGAGGTGGCCTAGCAGAGACTGGACTTCCTTCAGGGAAGCCTTCTTCTTATCTAGGAGGAGAAGCAGCTTCTGCTTGATCCTGGCCAGCTTGTCTTCAGGCAGCCGAGCGACTTCCGCCACCGAGTCCAGCGTGATCCCTAAGTAGGTGATGCTGTTGGCTGGCCCCACTATTTTATCCAGAGCCAAGGGAACACCTAACTCCCATGCCAAATCCTGAAAAGACTTAAGCAGAAATCCGCAATCGACCCCCTGGCCGCCCCGATCATAAGAAAGTCATCCAGGTAATGAGTGACCATCGCAGAGCCAGTCCTGCGGCGCAGGGCCTATTCCAGGAACATGCTGAATGCCCCAAAAGCAAAACAGCTGATGGTGCACCCCATGGGCAAGGCCATGTCATAGTACCACTGCCCTTGGAACTTGAAGCCCAACAGGCAGTGGTCCTCTGGGTGGACTGGAAGCAGCCTAAATGCTGACTGAATGTCACATTTTGACATAAGAGCCCCAGGGCCTCAGGACCTGACTAATTTGACTGCCTGATCAAATGACGCATATCACACTGAGCAGAGCTCGGGCGGTATGGCGTCATTAACGGACGCTCCCTTGGGGTAGGGTAGGTGGTGGATGAGGCGGAATTCACCTGACGTCTTCTTAGGGACCACCCACTGCGGGGAGACCCTAAGGTTGTTAAAAGGAGGTGCAGGGAAAGGGCCCGCGACCCTCCCGGCTGCAAATTCTTTAGCGATCTTTGCAGCCACCACCTCCAGAAGCTCCGAGGCAGACTTGAGGTTGCCTGACACAGTGGCAATCCTGGGGGCCCACGGCTGGGATCCTGAACCCCTTGGAGAACCCATCCCTGAGGTATGATGCAGCCTGCTAGTTGGGATAGAGTGCCAGTAGAGGGAGGAGGGCCTGAAGCTTCACCGGTGTGTAGGCCAGGCGGCCTCCCCCTCGACTGTCACTAGTGTTTCCCACTCCCCTGCCCGGCACTGTTACCCGACCCTGATTCCCTCTTGACGCTGGAGGAAGCAGGGCATCCTGAGCGAAAGGGCTGGGAGGTGGCACTGGGGCGAGGGCAGCTGGACCTGGGATGGGATCCGTAGCAGTTCTCACAATAATGCTCAAACTTGCAGCAGGATCGTTGGCATTTTCCTGCATTGTATTCCCAGCATACCAGCCGCCGTGCATCCTTCCTACGAGGCTGCTTGGCTGCCTCAGTCAAGCGCTTGATGTGGGATCCCACAATGACAAGCCAAAGTTTGTCATTGATGAGATCCCATCTGGCCCTGGGGTTCCTGTAAACCCTTTTGCGGAAGGCGGTGTCATACTCGATGGCAGCTGCCTTTCCGGCCAAGGACTTGGCCTTGAGCACATGGCTCAGGTGATTGGCCAGGTGCCACCCCCTGTCAGGGTATGCCATACCCACCACCCCCATAAAAAAAGTGTACCCGGCCAACCAGTCGGGGGAGGATCGCTCCACCGTGTCGGGTTTGCCCTTGTCCAAGGCTTTCTCTGACTTCGGAGTGCTGCCCACCTCCCCCTCAGGTTTTAATAGAGAAAAGACATCCACATAATATCCCTTCAGGATATTATCGCGGGTCTTTTTGTCCAGGTGGATCCCCGGCGGGTCCTCGTGATCCTGGAAAAGGCTGGGTGTGGAGGGGCCCGCCATGGCCACCCCATCCCGCCAAACCCTGGATGGCCCAGCAGTGCCGGGCTCCATAGAGGTCCTAGCCTTAATAGCTCAGGAGGGCAACCCTGGGACCCGGGCCACTGCCACCCAGTAACCGGCCCTATCCATATCCTCATCAGAAGACTCACCTGAGGATCCCTCACTGTCTGACTCCCTCCTTCTCTGCTTGGTCCGCTTTCTCCGTTTGTCCCTCTTATCCTTTTGATGTTCTTTCTCTCCTGAAGCACCAGTCTCCCGCACTGGGGATGAGCCAAGCGAGGACAACATGCTGACCTCGCTTGGTGACGGTAACCTGCGATTCCCACACTGTCCCCCTGTCCTGGCTGACTGTTGAGATGCCTTCCCCCTAGTCAGGGGGAGGTCAGTCTCAAGATCAGCTGTGTGGCCTGGAGTTGGAGAAGCAGCTCCAGCTTCCTGCCCCCTGTTGGACTTTAGCTCCCCAACCTGTTCAGCTAGGAGCGTGACCGCTCGTGTCAGTTCCTGGAAGTTGGGGGCTGTCGTGCCGCTCAGGCTCCATGGCCTGGGTGTCGCTCAGGCTCCATGGCCTGGGTGCTCCATGGCCTCGGAATTGCCTGCTGCCCCCGGGGGGGCGGTAGCCTTACGTGCACGCAGTGCCAGTGCTGCCCAGGACTTAGGCGTCCGGCCAGACTGAGTCCGCGTCACAGGCCTGCTGGGTAGGGCCTTCTTTTTGAGAGGCATGCCCAAAACTGAGGAGTGATTTCAGCTCTCAAGATGGTAAATGGCCAGAAGTGGCCTAAAAGTGAATTCAGCGTTGGCCCTGGCTTGTCTGGCCATCTGGGTAGGAGGCCCCTTATTTGCTGCTGTTCCCGGCTGGGAGAGCCTCTCTCTCTCGGCTTGTCCACTCCCTTGGTGCTGCTCCCTATTGGGAGAGCCTCTCTCCTGGCTTGTCTGCCCTGCAGGGGAGGTGCCCCCTTTTTTGCTGCTCCCTGATAGGAGAGCCTCTCTCCTGGCTTGTCTGCCGCGTGGGTGATGTACCCCTTAATATGCTCCTCCCTGGTGAGAGAGCCTCTCTATTGGCTTGTCTGCCCCCTGCCGGACTTCCTTTGGCTTGTCCACCCTGTTGGGTCAGGATGCCCCCTTCCCGCTCCCACGCGGGGAGAACTTCCTTCCTGGCTTGTCCGTGCTGGGTGGCCACCCGTTGCCCCCCTAAGAAGGTGGGTCACCCGCCGACCCCCCCTGCCCGGCTCAGGCTAGGTGCACCTGTTGGGCTGCCCAACTGCAGGCCCAATCTGGCCACAGCCCTCCCCGGACTCAGGAAAGTCCTCCCCCCCAGTGGCCACTCCCACTGGATCCCGTTGGGCTAGCAGCTCTTACTAGCCCTGACTGCGGCCCGCCCTGCTGCTCCCCAAGGGCTCTCAAGCCCCCTCAGGCCCCACAGAGCTCCGGCCTGCTGCCGCTGTTGCCGCTGCTCCCAGGGCCTATCGGCCCCTCCGCTGCCGCCTTCCCAGCCCGCCGGCCTCCTCGGCCTCGAGGACCTGCTTCGGCCGCTTCGCCGCTGCCACCTCTTCGGCCTACCCGGCCCAGCCGCTGCAGTCGCCGCCGCCTCTTCAGCCTCTTCTCGGCCTCGCGGCCCCTTTGGCCTCTTCCCGGCCTCACCGCTTGTTCGGCCTCTTCCTGGCCTCGCTGCCTCTTCGGACTTTTCTTGGCCTTGCCGCCTCTTCGGCCTCTTCCCGGCCTTGCTGCTGCAGCCGCTGCTGGGTCCTCCCTGGAGCTCCTGGAGAGCTCCTACCTCTTCGGCTCGCAAGAGCCAACTGACTGGGGCTGCGGGCCGGCCGGGAATTTATTCCCAGCTGGCGGACCACGTTGGGGACTAGCCCAGCCTCCCAGCCAATCAACGATCGCGCTGGGCATCGCTCCTGATTGTCTGAGGAGAGGCAAAACCAGCCACTCAGGTGAGAACTGACTCCACTTGATTGGCTGATTTTGTATCCTCTTCCCCAGCCTGCCAGAGCAGGCTGGGAAGAAGAAAGCAGAACGGTCGGCATGGCGGCGCCCATGCAGTCGGGCCCGGGAGCGGGGGCGTCACTGGACGCAAAAGCGGCCACCGGTAAGTCCCCCCCCCCCGGTAGCTGGCCTGTGCAACTGTCTTCATTACTCCATGCATCCTTTCCCACATAGTACCTGTAAATGTTGTTAGATACTGAGTAAAGAGGCATTTATGGGTTTTGTTATTCAAATGGTCTATGGATAAACTAGTACTCTTTAGTTAATTCAACAGTAATTTTCATTGTAGTAATGACTTATCATTTTTATTTAATGCATCTTCATGACAACTTGATGATGCAGCTTAGTGTGAATGATGACATAAACAGATCCAAGGCCAATACCTATCAACAAATAGATCACACAAGCAGATTAACTTGCAAAATATGTGGGTATTTGCTCATCTCCAAGCCTGATGACCTTTAGTGCAAGGGTAGCAAACTACAGCCCTCCAGATGTTGTTGGAGCGTAATTAGAGCATTTCTTACCATTGGTATGCTGGCTGGCAGTTCAGGAACACTTGGAAGGCCAGACTTTGCACATGCTGCCTTAGAGAGTGGATGGGAGGAGGGAGGATAAAAAAGAAGAGGTTAATGCTATGAAACACTGTGATTAGTGATTACCATACACACACACACACACACACACACACCTGACATGAGTAAAGTGTCTGCTCTCCTCTAGCTTACTGACCTGAAACCTAACTGTTATTCAACATAATGCTTTCCAATATAAACAAAAATCCCTAAATCTAGAAGATTAGTATGTGAGAAGAAATGTGTGAAAGACATGCTAGCAAACTCCCTGCATTACTGATGAAGCATTGTGGTAGAGGAAATATTTTGGTTTTGTTGTTGTTATGTGCCTTCAAGTCAACTCTGACTTATGGTAACCCTATCATAGGGTTTTCTTGGCAAGATTTATTCTGAAGAGGTCTGCCATTTTGGGAGAAAGGCAGGATATAAATCCAATAAATGAATAAAGTACAATAAATATATTGCCTCTGTACATAGCCTATAGCACCTGGTATTCCCTGATTGTCTCCTTTCTCAGTACTAACCAGGCCTGATCTCACTTAGCTTCTGAGATCAGACAGGACCTGATGCCTTCAGTGTATTTAAACTACTGTTCAAATATGCAGTCAGCCATTCTACATTCTACCATCCACGGCTTGAAATTATTTAAAAAAAAATAAAAAATCCAAGAAGCAAACCTTGATTTTGCCATTTTATATAAGGAACACCATTTTACTATGCCATTGTATATAAGGCAACCTAAGCATCCATGGATTTTGGTATCCCCAGGACTTCCTGGAACCAAATCCTAGCAGATACCAAGGGCCCACGGTACCTTGTACTTACAGGTCATCTTTAAGGGTGAGTCCCACATATTTATTTATTTATGTATGTATGTATTTATTTATTTAAAGCCCTTCATCCAAAATGTCTCCTAGAGTGGCTTACAAATTGTTAATTTAACAATTCCCTGCTCTCAGGTTTGCAATCTAAAAAGACATGAAATAGAAGGGAAAGGGTGTAGCAATGGGTACAAGGATTAAGCTGGCCGCTCTTCTGTCCCTCATAGGCCAGAGGAATGGCAGTTAGTAGTAGTAGGATGTTTCCTCAGCCACTAGAATCAAAGCACTATGGTGCTGTGTCTAGCTGCTGTTTTCTCCCTCAAAGGCCAGAGAAATGGCAGTTGGGATGGAAGGAGGGCTTTTCCTCAGCCACTGCAATCAAGGCATGATCATGATGTGCCTATGTACCTGGGCATTTATCTATGTATCCACTTACCTGAGCATTTATAGGTATCCTGAAAAGTGGGACATTGGTGGAGGACTGAAGACCATTAATATTGGCTGGATAAGCCATTTGGGATCTTATTTTTTTAGTTTTGAATTTAATATTTTACTACTTGGATTTGGGGTGGTTCGTTGCACATGCATCCTCAGTTGATTTGATTGCACTGATTTTTCACCACCCTTTTTAAAAACCACCATAAAACTGTTTCAGCTTGACTGTACACAGTGAAGCTTCAACCCTATCAGCAGCCCCACTATTCAAATGCAATTGATTCAGTTGATCCACTGTAGTTGGGACTACCCAGAGTTTGGAACATTTGCTTTGGAAATTAACTGGATAATTTTAAATGAGAGAAGTTGGGAATTTAACTCACTAGCACAAAGTTAGTAGTTGAAATGGTTTAATCTGGTAGGTTATTGCCAGTGAAGTAATTGATTCAAATGTTAACGCTTGGCCAAGCCATGGGATTTGCAGAGAATGGCATGCGGGTTGTCACTGCTGAACTCAGGGAAGTACATTTGTTATCAGTCTTTCAAAAGGACATTGCACCACACTGTTCCACTTCCTTCCTACAAGAAAAAAAGAGAATCAGAAGTATAATATCCTGTGTTTACAAGAGATCCAGGTATAACAGCAACTTTAACTCCAAATGATGAACACAAGTGGCTGTGGTGTAGGGAAGGGATGTGATGGCTCCCACCAGCCCATTACAGGGGTGATAAATTGACGGACTGTGTGAGTGTTTTAGTGAATGTGGGCCATGAAGCCAGAAGAAGAAAAGAGGAAATAGAAAAGGTATTAATTAGTGTGTGCAGGTTGACCACATCCGTGGGGGGTACATTCCAAGATACACACACCCTGTGGATGCCTGAAATTGTGGCTAAAAGGGAACCCTATTATTTTCAATGAGACAAACGCCAGCAGTTGACCACAGATTCACATTGGAGGAGTTAGAAATGCCTAGAGATAACGTGTTTTTTCAGATGTGGGTAAGTGAAACTGTGGATACCAAAACTGTGGATACGAGGGTCAACCTGTATATGGAGCACAGTCTGCCCATAGTCTGAGCAGGAGTTGTTCAAACTGGAATTCACAATGATATAATTGTGCAAGCAACCCGAAAAGCTGAATCTGTAATAGAACACTAACATTTGGGTCAGTCTTGTTCAGTTTGTGGCAGTCAGCAGTCACAAGTTTGTCATGGTAGGTCCGCATGGACTAGAGATGCCAGGTGAAATAAAGGGGTGTTCCTGTACACCTTAACTAGTTCATGTAGTAGAAGACACTTTAGTACATGGTACTCATCATGCAAACAACACCTGCTGAAACATCCTTTTCTATACAGCTATTAATAGTACAAAAGTCATGTCCCTTATTTTTCCTGGCAACCCTAGAATGGGCATAATTGCCACTCGCTTAAATGCTGTTGGAGATATCATTCAGGAGAACGACAAGGAAGCAAAGAAGCAGGCCGGCATATTTGAAAGTGGTCCCATTCAGATTGCTCTCATTTCAAAACAGACACAGTTGTTGGGGGAAGCTGTTTAACTGTGCTTTTTCCTCTGAGCCAACAGGTGAAAGTTTCTCTTAAGAGAATCACAGCATGTCCACAGCTATTATTGTGAATGTGTTATCATTGCTCCTTGAGTGAAACCATGACTTGAAGATCATATTGGCACACGTACCATCAGAAGTATGGAGATTATCAGAATGCTAGCAGAATGCAAAAGGATGACTTTGTCTTATATTGGTGTCCTTTTGCGCTCCTCTGGCATTCCTGTCCCAAAATCTCCAATCCTGCCCCTGTCCTGGCACAATAATCCTCCCCAATGCACTTACCTTCTCTCCCACTGACAGGCAGCCCAGGAATGAACGGAGCTCTAATGGAGCTCTGTTCACTTCCTGGACTGAAATCCTGCCCATTCTCACAAGAAGATATGAGTGTGGGTCATTCAAAAATAAAAACAAAAATACACAAGAGAGTTACAAAAAGCATATACACACACACTTTAAAACTTCCAAGTAAACCAGTTTTTAAAGTTTTTAAAAAGTGTGTCACTTGCCTGGGTGTCCTGATCTCACCTGGAAGTGTTCTTGCAAGACCGCCCATTGACACTGCATTCATAAGAATTAAATGGCCGGAGGATTCACACGCTGGCAATACTGGCACCAAATCGCAAGAGGGGATTTATTGATGGCTCAGCCCATCAATAAAAAGAAATGCCATAATGACCCCAGTGGAACGCAAAAGAATGACATCATCCTTTAGCATTCCTCTGGCGTCATTATGGCGCCACATTAGCCATGCCTGATAACCTCCCAGACAGTCATCAGCTTTGTTTCAGCACTTATTTGAAAATTTGCTCACTAGTCTTATTAAAGTCATTTGGATATTTCCAGTGATGATTCTCTTAACATTAGAAAATATGTTTTTTTAAAAAAATGCTTCACATTTGCTATTTTTTTTATTTCTCTAGTTTCTTCATCGTTATATTGTATGTCACAGTTGCTTGCTGATATCAAATAATTTCAAGCATATTGTGATACCAAAATGCAACAGCAGTTTTCCATAAACTTAGTGAAAGGCTGCCTGGCAGATAAGATGCTTATCCTAAACACAGAACAATTTTTACCTAGTTTAAAAGTTGCTTATTGGAAGTACCCACTTCATCCAACTGATTAATTTGCATTTTAATCCCATTTGGTAATTGCTCAGCTTTTAATTGTGTAGACACTGTAATTGTAGCAGTGTAGACACTGTAATTGTAGCAGAACTCCAATTTTAGTTCTGCTACAAGCCTCATTCAATTCAGTGGTGATTTTGTGTGCTCTTGCTTTGAAGGTTTGTCACTTAGCTTATTGAATAACATTTTTGATAGATAGTAATATCAGTCTACTAATTTTTGCTGATTTGTTGGTAAGCATGCTTTTAAGTTACTCCCGTTCCCTGATATTTTGATGTTTGCAGATGTTGACCACAATGTTGCAAAAACACATTCATTAATATATATGAGGTTTCTAGATGCCGCAGTGATAGGGTCTAAAAAGACACATACGATCTAAGATGGGGTAGATAAATATTTCTTGCATGCAGTGCTTGAAATAAATAATTCAGTGAACAAAACTGCGCCAAAATCCCTGAATTCTATTTAGTAGCTGATATGCCTCCCACTTATCCATTTAATATCTGCCCTTTGGAAAAGAAATAGATTAAGCAAACCCCTATTAGATACTTTAGGATCAAAATCTGTATTGATAAATTGCAGGTGTCTGTCAACATGTCAAATTGTTAAAGCCAAGGTCACCTTCAGTTCGCCTATCCAATATATATTTTTATAGATATCTAATTTGCTAGGGCATGAGAAATAGTTTTAAAAACATTATTCCATTATTTCTAAAGTTATGGAAAGGGTTAAGGCCTATAGCCTTAACTGGACAATGTCATTTGAAATATTAAGGTTATCATTAGAAAACAGAACCATGGTTTCCCTTTAATCATTGTCACCTGAGTGATTCTCACTGTATTCCATGATACACAGTTTATGTTTGTATTTCATCTTCCCTCTAAAAAGTTTAAAATAGCTCACAAAGGGTTTATCCTATTGTGTCCCTGTTATGATCATATACAATAAATTAGACCAAGAGATAGGGACTGAACCAATGTGAGCTTCATCACTAAGCAAAGATTTGAATGAAGTTGTCCCTCCAATGTAAGCACAGCAGACTATCTAATATACTGCACTGGTTCTTCATTGATATCAGGGGGCATTTTTAAGCATTAGGAAGATATTACAATGACATGTTGGGAGGGAAATTTTGTGAATTTCTCACTCAATGTGTTAGCTTTCCACTTACTCTAAAGTGGGGTGATCAGCCTTGGAAGTTGTGATGTCCAGCCAGGACTGTTTGAATCTTCCCTGCATTTTCCATTGTTTTAGTTCACGCCTTAGTATGTCTGAGCATAGGAATATTTCATTGTATTAGAGTTGTGGGAGGAGCTGAAGAATTCCCCTGCATTTTTCCAGGTTTGGTTTGTCCCTTTCCAGCAAGCTCTGTTCTAGCTAGTAGTTTTTATTTTTGCTGAGTCTCGGTCTTTGCTGTGAGCTTGCAGGGAGCTGTTTTATTGGTGGCAAACAAGCCCAGACAGACAGGAAGGACATTTCTTACACCATTTAGCCAAATTAGTTGCCAACAACAAACAAGTCAAAGGAATCAGGAGCTGAAAGACCCTGCACCAGCTCCATTGAGTGAGGAGATCAAACCAAGATGAAACCCAGAGAGATGACACCCTGAAAATTGCTGAAACTCAAACTGTAAAGTACCTTTTATTTCAAGCTTTTAGATCTGGGAAGGAGAAAGCCCTTTACTTTTGTTCTTTAAAATAAACTTCCTCCTTTTTTGAACTTTATATTCAGCATCAGAGCCTTTCGGGGTAAAAGAGTTTGAACTCACCAGGGTACTGGCGTTGCATACCCAAACCTGCCACCAGGTTTGGCAGTGTCTTCACAGTGTAAAAATACCTGGCAGCCTTTGGGGGTGTCTTCACAGTTGTGGGTGTCTTCACAGTGTAAAAATACCTGGCAGCCTTTGCTGCTCCCGTCTGTCAAGAGAGAGTCCCAGTGCACGGCCCTGCATTGAAGCAAGTTTCCCAAGACTCACATAGATGGAGAAGAGGCCTTTCCGTGGCTGTGAAAGGGGAGAAGCAAAAGTTTGCTGTGTTAAGATAGCCTGTCTTGCTACAGCAGCCATTTTGGGTCTACTTCTTCCTGCAGAGTTCTGAGCACATGGTCAGCAGCCATTTTGGAAGAACTTTTTCCATTTAAGTATATGGATAGAGCTTTATAAAGAGAATAATGTGTGTTTTATGTTTGTTCATGTTGCAAATCAGAAGAAAAGAGCTAGAAGACTCTTCAACCAACTCCAGGTCTGGCTGTGCTGAAGTAGCATAGGAGTGGTGATAGCAGGAGAGCTGAGCAGTAACAGGCTGTAAGTAAAAATCAGCACTATACTGTTTAGTCCTCTTCATCCTTGCTGAGTTGTTGCTTTGGCGACTAGGACCAGCCAGAATGGATAGGCTTTCTGAAAAAACAGCACACGCACACACACAACACCCGCTCCCTCAGAGACAGGCACCTGACTGAGAAGGCCCTAGAACTGCTGCTGGAGGAGGAAAGGCACTTAAGTGTGAAAGAAGTGGAAGCCTGGAAGAGTTTGCAGCATGCCATGTCCTTGCTGTCAGCAGTCTGTGGCTCGGAAGACATGCAAAGAAGAAAGCTTGCCCAGCAATCCAGTTTTCTACAGTGGAAAGAAGTGGTGAATAAAAGGATCCAAACACTTAAGACCATTAACAATCCCGATGCAGAATCCAGACTAAAACAGTTTCTGGAAGAAGTCGTGGATAAAGGAAAGGAGTACAGTGCAGTTTTGGACACAGTCAAGTTCCAGCTGCAGAGTTTGGAACTTAATAAAGAGAGGGAAAAGTCCCCTGCTGGCAGTGCCAAGTCCAGCAGAGGAGTATACCCAGGGAAACCTCAAAGTGCAAAGAGCTCAAAAACCTGCCACACCAGCAAGTCTTCTTTGCACAGACATGGTTCCCACTCCAGTAAAGGTTGTAGTAGTAGTCCTTCCCATGCTAGCTGGAGTTTGTCTATGGCAGCCCAGCAGTTCAAAGAAGTGGAAAGAATGAAATTGAAGTTGGAGGAACTTTTTGACAGTAAGAGCTGTTCGGCAGTGGAACACACTCCCTCGGAGCGTGGTGGGGTCTCCTTCCTTGGAGGTCTTTAAACAGAGGCTGGATTGCCATCTGTCGGGGATGCTTTGATCAAGATTTCCTGCGTGGCAGGGGGTTGGACTGGATGGCCATCGTGGTCTCTTCCAACTCTGCAATTCTATGATTCCATGATTCTATGAAGTCTGAAATATTGCATGCCGAAGCAGAAGCAGCAATGGCCAGTGAAGAACTAACCTTTTCTCATCAAGAAGTTGATTTAGAAAAGCAAGAAGCTGCCCTCAAAGCAGAGCAAGAAAAGCAAGAAGCTGCCTGCAAAGCAGAGCAAGAAAAACAAGAAGCTGCCCACAAACCAGAGCAAATGATGCAAGAAGCTACCCTCAAAGCAGAGCAAGAAAGTCAAGAACTTGCTATTCAGAATGAGAAGAAACTTCTACTCAAGGCAAAGGAGGCTTCGAAACTGTCCATAAAGGCCAGGATTTTAGCCAAGACCTTCCAAGATGATCTGAGTGAAGAAAACTTGAGGAACCTCCCTACACAAGAGCCTAGAGGCAGGATGTCTACCTTGTTCATTGTGGGTGAGAGTTCCTCACAAGACCCAGTGGTCAAGTCACCTCCTAACTTAGATGCTGGCAAGACATTCTTGACTTTAGGAGAGCTGATTTCAATAAACTCGGGGAAATACTGGGGGTGATCCCATGATCAGGAATATTAAAAGAGAAGAGACCTTAAGACGGATGGGACTTTCTCAAAAGGGAGATACTGAAGGCACAATTTCAAACAGTACCACTGAGGAAGAAAAATGGGAGGTGTCTCAAGAAACCAGGATGGATGACTAAAGAACTTTCAATGGAGCTAAGTTTTAAACGGAACATGTATAGGAAAAGGAAAAGGGGAGAAATCACCAAAGAAGAATTCAAACAGATAGCGAACACGTGTAGGAGTAAAGTCAGAAAAGCTAAAGCGCAGAATGAGCTCAGGCTTGCTAGGGAGGTTAAGAACAATAAAAAGGGTTTTTTGGGTATGTCTGCAGCAAAAGGAGGAAGAAGGAAATGATAGGGCCACTACGTGGAGAAGATGGCAAAATGCTAACAGGTGACAGAGAAAAGGCAGAATTACTCAACACCTTTTTGCCTCAGTGTTTTCAGAAAAGGAAAAGGAGGACCAACCTGAGGATAATGGAACGGAGGACACAATAGGGGAAATCCAGCTCAAAATAAGTAAAGAGGTAGTACAGGAATACCTTCTTAATCTAAATGAATTGAAATCTCCAGGCCCAGATGAACTACATCCAAGAGTATTAAAAGAGCTGGCAAATATAATCTCAGAGCCATTGGCAATAATATTTGAGAACTCCTGGAGAACAGGAGAAGTCCCAGCAGACTGGAGGAGGGCAAACGTTGTTCCCATCTTCAAAAAGGAGAAAAAAGAGGATCCCAACAATTATCGTCCAGTTAGTCTGACATCAATACCAGGGAAGATTCTAGAGCAGATCATTAAACAGAGAGTCTGTGAACATTTAGAAGGCAATGCCATAATCACAAAAAGTCAACATGGGTTTCAGAGAAACAAGTCATGCCAGACTAATCTGATCTCTTTTTTTGATAAAGTTACCAGCTTGGTAGATGAAGGGAATGCTGTGGACATTGCATACCTTGATTTCAGTAAGGCCTTTGACAAGGTTCCCCATGACATTCTTGCAAACAAGCTTGTAAAATGTGGGCTAGACAAGTTAACTGTTCAATGGATTTGTAATTGGTTGACCGGCCGAACCCAAAGGGTGCTCAGCAGTGGCTCTTCTTCGTCTTGGAAAGATGTGACCAGTGGGGTGCCACAGGGTTCTGTCCTGGGCCCAGTGCTATTCAACATCTTTATCAATGACTTGGATGAGGGAATTAGGGGCATACTTATCAAATTTGCAGATGACACCAAATTAGGAGGAGTAGCTAATACCCTAGAGGACAGGATCAACATTCAGAATGACCTGGATAGACTGGAGAGCTGGGCCAAAGCTAACAAAATGAAATTCAATACGGAGAAATGTAAGGTGCTGCATTTAGGGCGGAAAAATGAAATGCATAAATATAGGATGGGAGAGACCTGGCTGAATGAGACTACATGCGAAAGGGATCTAGGAGTCCTAGTAGACCACAAGTTGAACATGAGTCAACAGTGTGATGCGGCAGCTAAAAAGGCCAATGCGATTTTGAGCTGTATCAATAGAAGTATAGTGTCTAGATCAAGGGAAGTAATAGTGCCACTCTATTCTGCCTTGGTCAGACCTCACCTAGAATACTGTGTCCAGTTCTGGGCACCACAATTCAAAAAGGATATGGACAAATTGGAGCGTGTCCAGAGAAGGGCAACTAAAATGGTGAAAGGTCTGGAAACCATGCCTTATGAGGAGAGACTTAGGGAGCTGGGTATGTTTAGCCTGGAAAAAAGATGGTTAAGAGGCGATATGATAGCCCTGTTTAAGTATTTGAGGGGATGTCACGCTGAGGATGGAGCAGGCTTGTTTTCTGCTGCTCCAGAGACTGGAACACGGAGCAATGGGTGCAAGCTCCAGGAACAGAGATTCCACCTCAACATGAGGAGGAACTTTTTGACAGTAAGAGCTGTTAGGCAGTGGAACACGCCCCCTCGGAGCGTGGTGGGATCTCCTTCCTTGGAGGTCTTTAAACAGAGGCTGGATGGCCATCTGTCGGGGATGCTTTGATCAAGATTTCCTGCGTGGCAGGGGAGTTGGACTGGATGGCCCTCGTGGTCTCTTCCAACTCTGCAATTCTATGATTCTATGATTCTTTAAGACACAATTGCTTGCCGTTCCATGGCTTCAGCCTACAGAGGAACTTGTCTGTAAAGAGGTCATTCATCGGGACCGTCTACCTATAAATATGCCAGTTATTTATACCCCACTCTTCAGCCACAAGGCTATTTGGAGACCAGAGACCCATGGTGGGGAGCCAAATTCTCAGCCATGTTAGCATGGCCATCCAGCTGAAGCTCCCAAGACTTACAGACCTAGAGAATCTATGGACTTGCCTGCCAGTCAAGCTGATTTGCAGACAAAAAGGAGTCCACACTTCTTCCAGCCTGCAGAGACAATTCCCACCTTCATGGAGTCTTGTTCACCACTTATGTTTAAAACTCCCAGGACAAGGGAGTCCAGAAATTCTCAGACCTTCCTGAAGACTTTATCTTATGGAAGGTAAGTTTTTTTGAGAGCCATTAGAGATTTGAAGCTGCAAGCAGATGAGGAGCTCACTTTGATCATGGCATGGTTGGGCCCCAACTCGTCCCTTCAGGTCCAGAGAGTCTATGTGGCCTATGTGTCAGACCTGGGTAAGGTGTTGCAGACAGCGCGGAACAGATTAGAGGAGTGATATGGTGCATCAACAGAAATAGAAGCATCCTTATTGAATCAGCTTTATAAGTTCCCAATTCTCAAGTCAAAGGACTACCATCAACTTTGGGACTTAAGTGATCTTTTAGTTGAACTTCAGTCTGCAAAATGTAATCCAGAGTTACCTGGTCTAGCCTGTTTAGACCAGTACATCAGGCAGAGGAGGCGCTCCAAAAACTACACTTTCAGCTCCAGGAGATGTGGGTAAGAGAGGTGTTTTCTTATAAGGAACTCAACATGCAATGCTACCCACCCTTTAGTTACCTTGTGACCTTTGTGACAAGAGCTGCAAAGGAAAGAAATGACCCACAGACTGGGTTCCCAACCCTTTACCAGAGTATGCATCCAGGGAAGACTGTAAAAGAGGACAAAAACCTATCAAAGAGATGGGGAAGAGCACGGTTGTAGTTAAATCTACCAAGGTCGCTCAGTTTAAGTTGGATAAGAAGCCAGAGACTAAAGAAATTCCATGTCCCATTCATAATAAACCACATAGCCTTGCAGATTGTAAAGAGTTCTCAAAAAGGCCTTATGACAAAAGGCTGGAAATAGCAGCTAAAGCAAAGGTTTGCTTCCGATGCTGCAGTTCAAGAAGTCACTTTGCTAAAAACTGCAAAGTAAAGGTGAAATGTGCAAAATGCGGTAACCCACAGCACTGTTCAGCAATGCACCATTTTAAATCACCTTCAGTGTCACCTAAGCTTAAGAAGAAAACAGAGAGTCCTCAAAGTGAGGCTGCAGAAAAGTTAAACCTACTTTAGAAGCAGAGTCAGTTGTGGCATGCACAAAGCTATGCCAGGACTCAACACAGACTAGGATATGCCATCTGATTTGTCTAGCTGAAGTTTTCTCCGAGAACAAACCTCACTTTAGAAAAAGACTTTATATTGCTCTAGATTCGCAGAGTGATACATCCTTGGCCACACCAGAGTTCTTCAATACTTTTGCATTCAAAGCCAAAAAGCTTGAATACACCATATCTACCTGCACTGGACAACAACAAATGCAGGGTAGAGTGGCAACTGAGTTCATGATTTTGCCGTGCGATGGCAAAAGGTGCATTAAACTTCCTCCATTAATAGAGTGCCCTTCTATCCCAAGAAGCAAGAACCAAATAGCAACCAAGGCTGTAGCTGAAAGCCACGCACACCTGAGGGCTATAGCAAAAGAAATTCCTGCATTGGACAAAGATGCCAAAATTTCCCTCCTGATAGGCTCAGATTGCCCAGAGCTGTTTCAGGTCTTGAAGCAAGTAAATGGACCTCCAGGTGCACCAATAGCACAGAAATTGCCACTAGGATGGATACTAATTGGACCTGTGTACATCCATAGCAAAAGCCCACCAGCAGCGTTCAATCTTACAGGCAATAGCCAATTTCCAAATTCATGACCCACACAACTACAAAGTTGCCTAAGCCACATTAAAGTCTGTTGCCTTGGTATTATCCCAGACAACAGTGCCATTTTTGAAACTTCAACAAGAGACGAGGACATAGCCTTTTCCCGTGAGGGAAGAAAGTTCCTAGACATAATGAACCTAGAGACAGTCCAGAATAGTGAAGGGAGCTGGATGGCACCCCTTCACTTTAGAGAAGATTGACCAATTTTGCCTAACAACCATCAACTTGCTGAGAAAAGACTTTTTGCTTTGAGAAATAGAATGCTTTAAAACCCTCTTTAAAGGAACAAATTGTGCAGTTCATTGAAGATCTGTTTATAAGCAACTAATGCTGAAAGAGTTCCTTTGTGCAGCAAACTCCAAGGACAATGGTTCCTGCCCTACCATAAGGAAACTCGCCCACAAAAGCCAGAAAAGGTGAAAATAGTTTTCAACTCAAGTGCAAAGGTGCAAAACATCTCAATTAACGATGTTCTTCTTAAAGGTCCAAACTTGCTTAACAGCTTACTAGGAGCACTTCTGAAGTTTAGAGAAAGGAGAATAGCAGTGACAGCAGACATACACAAAATGTTCTATGCCTTCCTGTTTAAGCCAGAGCATCGCCGCTTCCTAAAGTTCCTGTGGATCCAAAACACAGAAACCTTGGAAAATATCACTGAGTTCCACATGAGAGTACATGTTTTCGGAAATACCCCTAGCCCAGCGGTAGCTAACTACTATCTTAAAAGGACTGCAGAAACTGATAAAAATCAGTGTAGTACAGAGGCTTATTGAGCAATCAACTCAAACTTTTATGTGGATGTCTTACTGATTTCCTTTGACTCTGCACAGGAAGCTAGCTGAGTCATTAAAGAGGTACAGTTTGTGCTAAACTTGGCTAACATAAAGCTTCATAAAGTAGTCTCTAACAGCAGAGAAGTTTTGGAGACTTTTCCTAAAGAAGAGCTTGTTGAAAAGGTTGTCACAACAATCTTTGAAAACAAGCATACACAGAGTAGCCTTGGTATTTTGTGGAATGTCTTCACTGATAGACTTTCAATCAGAATCCCAAAACTTGGACTTCAGACTACAAGGAGGAAAATACTCTTTTCAATTAATAGTATTTATGACCCCTTGGGTATTGCAGCACCAGTGCTTATAGTGGCCAAAAACATCTTTAGAGAAGTAATAAACCAAGTTAAAGACTGGGATGAAAATCTGCCCCCAGCCCTGGACTTAACATGTTCTTGAGCAAAGTGATCGAGAGGGCAGTTGTGCTTCAACTCCAAGTGGTTTTGGATGAAACCGATTATCTAGACCCATTTCAAACTGGCTTTAGGACGGGATTTGGAGTTGAGACTGCCATGGTTGCCTTGACTGATGACCTGCGTCTAAGCATTGACAGGGGTAGTGTGACCCTGTTGGTGCTTCTGGACCTCTCAGCGGCTTTCGATACAATAGATCATAGCATCCTCTTGGATCGCTTGAGGGGGTTAGGAATCGGAGGCACTGCGCTCCAGTGGTTCCGGTCCTTCCTCTCGGGCAGGTCCCAGAGGGTGTTGCTCGGGGACAGCTGCTCCAGCAGAAAGGAGCTTACTTGTGGTGTTCCACAGGGTGCCATCCTGTCCCCGATGCTGTTTAACATTTATATGAAGCCGCTGGGTGAGATTATTCGCAGTTATGGGGCTGGGTGTTATCAGTACGCTGATGACACCCAGATCTATTTCTCCTTGCCCCGATCATCGGCCTCGAATTCCGATGGCGTCTCTCCTCTTAATGATTGTCTTAAAGCAGTAATGGGCTGGATGAGGAAAAACAGATTGAGATTAAATCCAGATAAAACAGAGGTGCTCACGGTAGCGGCCCCCAAACCAGGAGTTGGGTTGCAACCTCCAGTCCTGGACGGGGTCACACTCTCCGTTAAGGACTGTGTTCGCAGTCTGGGGGTGCTCCTTGATTCATCGCTTCAGATGACGAGTCAAGTGAATGCGACAGTCAGGAGCGCCTGTTATCAGCTTCGGCTGATACGCCAGCTGCGCCATTTCCTGGAAGTAAGGGACCTCGAGACTGTGGTGCACGCGCTGGTAACCTCCCGTCTAGATTTCTGCAATGCGCTCTACATGGGGCTGCCCTCATGCTTGGTCCGGAAACTTCAGTTGGTACAAAATATGGCAGCCAGAGTGGTCTCAGGAACATCTCGGAGAGACCATATAACTCCAGTACTAAAATCTCTCCACTGGCTGCCAATCAGTTTCCGGGCCCAGTATAAGGTGTTGGTTATTACCTTTAAAGCCCTAAATGGCTTGGGTCCAACTTATCTCCGGAACCGCCTCCTCCCATACAATCCTCCCCGTGCACTCCGGTCCTCTGGGAGGAATTTGCTTCAGCCACAAAAATCTAGGCTGTCTGCAACCTCCCAGAGGGCCTTTTCGGTAGTCGCCCCCAAATTGTGGAATGACCTGCCGAATGAGATCCGTCAGATAACGAGCCTGAGTGGCTTTAAAAAAGCACTAAAGACGGATCTCTTTCGGCAGGCCTTTCCTAATTAGATCCCGGCCTCAGGGGATCCTGGCCTCTTCTAGGCTGCTGGCCATTTATTATATTTTATTGTATTTATAGTTTTAAATGTGATTTTAGATTAGTTGTTTTTAATTTATATTTGTTTAATGTTTTTTTATGGGGGAGGGTGGGAGTGGGGGTGTTTAGGGATTTTATTTGTATTGTATTTTAAATTCTGTAAGCCGCCCCGATTGTTTTAACAGAGGGGCGGGGTATAAATAAATTTTATTATTATTATTATTATTATTATTATTAACATGGAAGGCCTGGGCATCTCAGATCAGACATTGAACACCTTACTGTGCCCAGACAGTATGTTCCTGTAGAGCATGGACCAAATACCATCTATGAGTTACACATTTTTTGTGATCCTCTGAAAAGGCTATTGCTGCAGTAGCGTATTTGAGAGCAAGGAGTAGTACCGAGAGGCATATAGAAATTATTATGGCCAAAGCAAAGGTAGCACCCAAACAGACAATACCCAGATTGGAGCTGTGTGCTGCTTTACTAGCTATCCAACTTCTTCAAACCATTTGTATGGAGGTGGAACCAACATTCCATAGAATACTATTGTATACTGACAGTATGGTCATATTAGGATACCTCAGAAACACTACGAAGAGATTTAAAATGTACATAAACAACAGAGTGAACAAAATTCTTTCTCGCACTCAACAAAGTCAATGGAAATATGTTCCTTCTGAGTTAAACCCAGCTGATATTGCTACAAGAGGAGCTTCAGCCCAAAAGGTGCAGTCATCCCACTTGGCTGACCAGTCCAAAATTCCTGATGGAATTAGATGTTCCACATCACAGCAAAGTAGAATTGAAACATTCTCTGAGTTACCTGAGTGCCTGCCAGAAATCAGCAGCTGCAAAATACACTTGGTAAATGCGCCCAGCATAAGGTTGCCTCATTTAGATGCCAGGAAATTCACAAAGTTCTCTCAGTGGCTGAGTCTTCAACGTGCTCTTGCTAGACTCATCCATTTTATAACTTTCAGAGACAAAGGATTTTTTCACACGACCCTTGCAGCGCAAGGATCGAGTGGGAGAGCTTCGTAGCTGCAGCGCGGCAGGGGGGCCATTTCATACAATGCCGTCCCTGTGGCGAAATTGTCCGTGTGTCTTCCGTTTAGCATTGGAGCCTGCCGTGCCATATTCAGCCAGATTTTATTCACGGAGGTTGTCCATGAATAAAATCTGGCTGAATATGGAGCAGCAGGCTCCAATGCTAAACGGAAGAGACACGGACGATTTCGCCGCAGGGACAGTGTCGTCCGAAATGGACCCCCTGCCGTGCTGCAGCTACAAAGCTCTCCCACTCGATTCTTGCACTGCAAGAATTGTCTGAAAATGTCCAAAGCAACACTAACAACTATGGACATGGTTAAAGCAGAAACCCTGATCTACAGGTCTGTACAGAGATCTGAATTCAAGGAAGAATCCAGATGCATAGAAAAGCAACACTACTTACCTAGGCACAGTGTCCTTAAAGATCTGTATCTGGTTATGGACAGCAGAGGTCTTCTACCTGTTGGAGGTAGACTTCAAAGAGCTAAAATCAAGAATAGGTTGGAAAAATCCTATCATTCTGCCTGCAAGTAGCCATGTAGCCCTTCTAGTAGTCACACACTACCATGAAAAAGTGCATCATCAAGGGCATACCCTGACTGAAGCAAGTGTCAGAAATGCTGACTTGTGGATTATAAACTGCAGAAAATTAGTCAACAAAGTTATTTTTCAATGTGTGACATGTAGAAAACTTTGCAGGAAGTGTGAGAGCCAGCTGATGGCTGAACTTCCAGAAGACCGTACCTCTATGGATCCTCCATTTACGCACATTGGTCTTGATATTTTTGGACACTGGGAGGTATGTGCTCATAAACCAGAGGAGGAATAGTTAACAGTAAGAGATGGGCAGTGTTATTTACTTGCCTAGTGATCAGAGCAGTACACATTGAAGTTGTGGAAAGTATGGACTCTTCTTCCTTTATTAATGCCCTGAAAAGATTCATTTCTATAAGGGGCCCAGTAAAGACTATCAGGTCTGACAGAGGCACTAACTTCACTGGAGCCACCAAAGAGCTTAATTGCATAACTAAACTGGCAGAGAACAAGACTGTAATGGACTTTGCTAACAAAGACAAAATTCAATGGGTTTTCAACATGCCTCATGCTTCCCATATGGGGGGAGCTTGGGAGCACATGATAGGCGTCAGTAGACGTATTCTAGAGGCAATGCTTGCAAAATGCAAGTTCCTGATACATTAAATCTTGGTTACATTTATGGCAGAAGTTGTGGCTATCATCAACAACCTCCCACTGGTGCCCATTACTACAGATCCAGAAAGGGCTCCAATTCTGACTCCAGCAATGATCTTGACATTTAAAAGTCCTGACTGGAAAGATATCAGCCTTCCAGTTCCAGAAGGAATTCATACCATTCAATGGAAACAAGTTCAGTTGCTGGCATCAGAGTTTTGGAAGAGATGGAAGTCTGAATATCTTTGTCACTTGCAAAAAAGGAAATTGTGGCAATGTCCCCAAATTGATATAAACGTTGGAGATGTTTTCCTTCTTAAAGAAAGTGAGAGCCCTTGCTATAAATGGCCTACTGCAGTTGTGGAAGAAATTTACCTAAGTGCAGATGGAAAAATCCGAAAGGCTACCATAAGAACTTTAAGAGAAGGTAAAGGGATCAAGTTTCAAAGACCTTTGACAGACTTAGTTACCCTGTTCAGAGTTAGATAAAACATTTTGGGTTTGCTGTGTAAATGGATAAGATAGGTCATAAGATTGCAAAATTTCGTTGAAATTTTGAGCAGGGAGAGTGATGTCCAGCCAGGACTGTTTGAATCTCCCCTGAATTTTCCTTTGTTTTAGTTCAGGCCTTAGTATGTCTGAGCATAAGATTATTTCATTGTATTAGAGTTGTGGGAGGAGCTGAAGAATTCCCCTGCATTTTTCCAGGTTTGGTTTGTCCCTTCCCAGCAAGCTCTGTTCTAGCTAGTAGTTTTTATTTTTGCTGAGTCTCGGTCTTTGCTGTGAGCTTGCAGGGAGTTGTTTTATTGGTGGCAAACAGGCCCAGACAGCCAGGAAGGGCATTTCTTTTATACCATTTAGCCAAATTAGTTGCCAACAACAAGCAAGTCAAAGGAATCAGGAGCTGAAAGATCTTGCACCAGCTCCATTGAGTGAGGAGATCAAACCAAGATCAAACCCAGAGAGATGACACCCTGAACATTGCTGAAACTCAAACTGTACAGTACCTTTTATTTCAAGCTTTTAGAGCTGGGGAGGAGAAAGCCCTTTTCTTTTGTTCTTTAAAATAAACTTTCTCCTTTTTTGAACTTTATATTCAGCATCAGAGCCTTTTTGGGTAAAAGAGTTTGATCTCACCAGGGTACTGGTGTTGCACACCCAAACCTACCACTGCCTTTAGTTGGATGTGTCTTCATAGAGGTCTAAAGCAAATTTTTGTCCACCAGGATGTCAGTGACCCACACTCAGTCCCAAACAAAGCAAAATATTTTTTTTTAAAAAAAAATATATGCCAGCATCCACTTCCAGTCTGAGGACTGCAAGGGGCTTGAGAAGGTTGTAATTCCTCTAAGGGCAAAACCATCACTTCTGGAGGCTTTGGGACTGTGTTACAGCACACAGGCTGGGTTTTGCCCACCCTTGCTCTAAAGGTTACTTTAGAGCACGAGTTGTCAAAGGCAACCTGTAGGCCACATGCACCCCCCCAAGGGTTTTTTTCCCTCTAAAATGCCCTGCCAACCCTCTAGGGAGTGTGGAAAGCATTTCCATCACACCCCTCCCATCATGTCAATAAAAAATACATTTTTTGGAAAATAGTCCCCCCAAGATGCCCTCTAGAGGATGTGGGAGGCATTTCCACTGTATTTTGGGCCATTTCAGAGCCAATTTAGGCCCGCAAAGGACCTTTTCTGAAACAGGACATGAACAGGAAGTTACTTCCACTCACTTCCTTTTATAAACAAAAACCTCTTCTGGGCCTACAATGGCCCAGGGAGGGCCTACAACATGATGAAAACATCTCCCATACCCACTAGAGGGCATCTTGGGGCAAAACATTATTTTTTGTCAGAGTGGATATGGAAGGGGTGTTGTCTTCCTAGGGGGCTTACGCAACCCCTACCTTTCAACAGTTGCCCACCCCTGCTTTAGATCATGCAACAAATTTCTATCAATATATGCTTCACTAGTAAGATACCACAAACCTTCAAAATCCATAGGAAAGTTGTAATATATAAAAGTTGGCAAATCACTTGCAACACTGTTCCCAATTTTTGATCTGAAAGATGTAATCATATATAATTTAATACACAGATAACACCTACTCTTATGTATAATTGGCATAAAAGAGTCCATCTCAAAAATGGCTTGTTTATGACAAATGGAGTTAGGTTACATAGATATCCTTGGTGGCCTGTGTGAAACTCTCCCACAGGTATCAAAAAGTGTGCCCCTCTTTGTAGAAATCAAGAGAAGGAAGGCAGGCATGGGGCATATCAAGATGCAGACAAGCCTTATCTCACTGGAACTATTCACATGATCTAGATGTACATGTTCCAGAAGGTGTATTTGAGGTGGGGATGGAGTCAGCAGAACCACCCCTCTTAGAGGAGGCAAAGGCAGAGGAGAAGTTACTATAACAGAAACTGTGCTCACCTTAGTTACAGAGACAGGGCAGATCCCATAAATTGTAGACAAATTTGAACTTCCATAGTCATATTGGCATTTCTTCGGTTATGTGCCCCACAAGCCTCGTTAAGGTATTCCTTTCTGTCACTTCAAACCTAAAAGGCTTGTCTTTAATGTGTAGGCCTATAGTAAGCAGTCATTATTTGTCATTTGCGAGATTCAGCAACTCTTGTCTCCTCAGGAATTATGAGAAACTCTTTTAGGAAGACATTGCAGTCCTCCCATGTTTCTCCAGATCAAATCTGTGTCAATTTCCTCCCCAGAGGTGGCTTGTGTCAACTAAAACTGGTGGGGTAGAAAGTGGAGCCAAGAGGTCATCCAAGGCAATACCAAGTAGATCTCATTTTGTAACCCTGCCCATCCTCCACTCTTGCCTTGAGGCCCTAGCATCTATTTTTCAAGAAATTAAACTGTTGTTCTGAGAGTGTTTCTTAATTTCCATTGGAAATCTGCTAATAAAGAATAAATTCTGCCAGTCAGCATCTTCTGGTCAAAAAACAAAAAATGTCCTCACTTTTCTTAGCAATTCTTTTTAAAATCTAAATTTCTCTCCACCTGGACACCACCTTCAGTGAAAACACAAAGGAGAATATAAGACATCAACAGAGGTTCCCATTTTCCCACTTGATGGGTGGAAACAAATTAGTCCACTTCACCAAACATATGGCTATAAGCTCTGTTTACATATGTAAGAGATCAGGCCAAGGAGAGAATGAGCACTTGCACATATTGCCTGAGGAGGGCCAATGTACAATGCATTGTGTTATCTTCCAGATCAGCCTAGCACAATTAACATAATCTTGCCAGTTCTGAATGTAATTCACAGGACAAGTGTTTAGATCAGGTCTTCTTAGGCTATATAATATGTTGGTCTGGCAGCTTCTCCCCAACCCCCGTGTTCCAGGAATAATCACCATATTTGTACCCACTGTCTACAACTGCTTCTTAACTAAAAACCAGATGTGGGCTGACAACTAATGGTTCACATGCATACACTGGTTCCCAGACCACCACTTTAAGGTTGTCTATATGAGGCAAAAAGAAGCAGATTGCTCAACAGTAAAGGCAACTCGCAGCAGCTGCAATTTGTCTTAGTGGTTTTGGGGGTTTCTTTAGGTAGGCATGTGAAATGCATGTGAAGCTATCTGCATTTGCTGTGCAAATGGGCATGCCTGTGAATCAAGATGGTGCCTGTGAGTGAATTACTCATGTTTTTATTCTCACTAGTTGCCACCGCTGAACAGTATTTTTTAAAAAAAGAAAGGCTATCTAAGGTGCAAAAGTATATTTCACCTTAACCAAAAAAAAACAAAAAAAACAAAAACAAAAACAAACACACACCACCCCCAACCCCTGTTTTATCGCATTAGCACTTGTTCGCTAAGATGGAAAAACATGGCTGTTCTAAGCACCTGCCTTGTTAGCAAGCCCTTCCCCCTGCGCTCATCTGGCCAATCAGCTTTCAGCTTCTGATCCTTTGGGAAAGTGAATCAAATTGAATTGCTTATCCCAATGAGCAGGAATGTGCATTCCCCCACACACACACTTTAAAAAAAAACTGTGGGGAAAGTTGTGAAGGCTTTTCTTGTGGAGTATATGGCCTCCTTCTGAATACAGTAATACAATGTGGTATGCCATTAAGATAGGTAGTATTCTCACATTCTGTGAGGAGTATTTCTGCCATTTAGACACGCCCTTTGAGTAGCATGAGTTTAGATTATTACTTCAAACTGGAGTGAGGGGATGGACACTTGATTCAGTTTTAGGGAACAAACCAAAGTTCAGATATAAATTAATATCAAGCCAGCATGTGAGGGGTGCTTTTAAAAAATCCTTCCCTTCAGGATGTAATTTTGAAACACTAAGTAAAGCCTGTGCAGATTTACTCAGATGTAAATTATCACAAAGGGCCTAAATACCCAAAAGGCACCAGATCCTTTCTGATATTGGAAGGTAAGCAAGGTCAGCCCTGGCTAGTACTTGGGTGAGAGACCACCAATGAAGACCAGGTGCTATAGGCTATATTTCAGAGGAAGGAACTGTCAAAGCCACCTCTGAGTATTTGTTGCCTAAAACAACCCTGTGGAATTCATAGGGTTGCCATAAGCTGACAGGTGACTTGAAGGAACATAGACACACACAAATCATCATTGCACAGTGCATGCCTCTGCCACACTTCAGTTCAAGGAGAGTCAAAGAAATTAAATTTTGCTGAGTAAAAACTATTTTCACAGCTTGACAGGCCTAAAGAGCTCCCACAGTTATTCCAAAATCAAATACAAGGTCCCCATAATCTTCCTTTTCTCTCCCCACAGTTCTATTTAACTTCTCTTTAAAAGGCAGTAACCTATTAATATCAATAAAAGCAAGACTTCTCAATTATTAGGGAGAAAAAATAAAACAAGTCAAACTGCTTTTCTCACCCTAACTTGCCTCAGCCTTCCCAGCCCACTTCCCTGTTGAAGATATGCAAAGAGCAGCCACTGCCATCCAGTCTTACACAGATTTACTCAAGCGTAAAGCTGCCACCACACTTTCAGGGCAGCTGTTTCTCTCCATTGTCTCAACCTGCTGCCCACTCATGCTTTCCTAGCCCACCATGACAGCAGACCCATACTACTGACCCTCACCCACAAAACATAAAATATATTACCTGTCCTCCTAATGGCTGCTCCTTCTGATTTTTCTTAGTAGATTATCAGACACAGGGGAACACACCAAAAAACTGTGTTCCCAACTGTGTCACAAGATCAGAACAAGAACAGAAAGGGCGATCTTACCAGACACCTGTGACCTTCTGCCGTTCCTAGGGTGTAGCGTTGCCACAGATGAGGCTTTCCTTTTTTATTGACGGGGACAAGCCACTAACAAAAAGGAACGCCTTACTCACGGCTGCACTATGCCCTCAGAACGCTGGGGGATGTCATTGTCTGATAATCTCACCATTTTGTGTTCTCATTGTGATCTTTTGACACTGCTTTTGCTGCATCTGATCATCTCCTTAATATGGACGAAACGTTAAAGTAGAGTACATGCAAACGTACATTCACTTCCACACTCCTGTCTGTGGCAGCTCTGGCCAAACAGCAGTGGAAACCAGGCTTATGACTCAATGAGTCTCAGTTAGGGATGGAAATAATATTCTTTCCTTTTTTTCTTTTCCCAACCCTCACCCCATTTTTCACGTGAGAAAATAGTTTCCTGGCAGAGAAGAAACCCAATGGGAAGAATGAAGAAGCACAGAAATTTCTTCATAGTATTCCTGGTGAGAAATATATGATTTTATACAAGAAGCAATGTATTTTGCAAAGAAATTTTCCTTCTGTTTCATGAACAAAAAGTATTTTTTTATGCTGAAGATTTTTGCACAGAACAATTCCCGACAACAAATTCTGCCTTTGTTTTCTCCCACAGTGGGAAGAAAATTATGCAGATTATTTATTCATAGAATCATAGAATCATAGAGTTGGAAGAGACCTCAAGGATCATCCAGTCCAACCCCCTGCCATGTAGGAATACACAATCAAATCATTCCCAACAGATGGCCATCCAGCCTCTGTTTAACAACCTCCAAAGGAGACTCCACCACACTCTGAGGCAGTGTATTCCACTTCCGAGCAGCTCTTACTGTAAGGAAGTTCTTCCTAATGTTTAGGTGGAATCTCTTTTCCTGTAGTTTGAGTCCATTGCTCCGTGTCCTAGTCTCTGGAGCAGCAGAAAACAAGCCTGCTCCATGCTCAGTATGACATCCCTTCAAATATTTAAAAATGGCTATCATGTCCCCTCTTAACCCTCTCTTCTCCAGACTAAACATGCCCAGCTCCCTAAGCCACTCCTCATAGGGCATGGCTTCCAGACCACCCACCATCCTGGTCGCCCTCCTCTGGACACATTCCAGCTTGTCAATATCCTTCTGGAATTGTGTGCCCAGAACTGTACACAGTATTCCAGGTGATGTCTGGTGTGCTCTTTTGCTTGTAAGAATCAAATATGCAAAGATTTACATCTCCAGCCCAAGTGCACCACTCCAGGACATGACATGGCTACTAGTTTGCTTCCCTTCTGAATCTGTGCAGGTCCTTATGCTAAACAATAAAATAATGTACTTCTTTCTGCCTACTGCACTCAAATAAAACAGGGAAACAAACAGAACAAATGTTTCTTCTTCCCTCCCTAACCGTGGGCTCATCTATATGAGGCAATAAAATGTGGATTGATGCTCACTAATGCCAATTCACAGCAGCTGTCATTTGTCTCAATTATTTTTTGGCATGATGACAGCCATGGGAAGCTATCTGCTTTCGTTGTTCAAACGGGCATGCCTGCGAATCAAGATGGCAGGTACAAATGAATTACTCGTGTTTTTATTGCTGCTAGTTGCCACCACCGAAAAGTATTTTTTTAAAAAAGTGTATCCAAATGTAGAAATGTGATATTCCACTTAAACAAATAGAAAAAAGGAGGGAAAGGCTGTTTTGTTGCTTCAGCGCACAATCACTATGGCAAAAATCCAACATGGTGGTTTCAGGCGCTTGTTAGCAAACTCTGCCCCCTGTGCACATCCAACTAATCAGCTTTCCACTTTTGCTGTTATCAGCAATGTGCAGCAAAGCAAATCCCATTCACACTACACAATTACATTTCTATGATTCCACTTCAACTGCCATAGTTCACTCCTATGGAATCCTAGTAGTATTTAAAACAATCAGCCAGAGTGCTGTAGTGCCTCACCAAACTATAAACCCAAGGATGCCATAGGATGCAGGCATGACAGTGAAAGTGGAATCGTAATGTGAAAGGGCCCCATCACAAAAGATGGGACTTGGTTTTCTCTTCTACTGTGTTTTCCTTCCTTAGAAGAAAAGTGTTTCTGGTCCATAGTTTTATTTTCCTCCACCCAGCAGATCCAGAGACATGTAGTTTCCTGCCCATTCAAGGAGCTGGATCCGAAATCCTCCAGCATTCTGCCCCCAGCATGCCCCTTTTCAGTCTTTACATGAGGAGCAACAACTGTAACAGAACCATGAGGAGCTTTCTAGAAGAAGGGTGAATTGGCTGCCTGTACACCTTCCTGTTTGGTTGAAAACAGGAAAGTCCGCAACATAAAATAGCCCCGTAGGCCTCCGCCCTGGCAACTTTGTTCCCTGCTTGCCTTTTTGAAAGCATACATAACAACAGCATGTTATGAAGCTGGCATTTCGGACGCCTGGTATTTGCAGTAAGTCCCACTGCAGCCAGTGAACAATTGGAATTCAAAATTATGAGCGTTTGAGTTGGAAAAGAATGTTCCTAATACTGTCTGTCACAAATGAAGCAAAGACATTCACATGAATAAATTGGAAAAAGCCAATATGGCACTATGAATAAAGCTGACTAATTATATTTAAATTCCAATAATCTGTTTAAGGGTCAACCCCCAAATTAGTAGAGTTTTTTATATTGCTATTATAAAGCACAGACAGAGTGCCTCAACTAAATTAAATTTTTAAGTTGCCTCAAGAAAGAAATAAAGAAAAGATTTAAATTGTTGCTATAGGGAAATTTAAACCTGACACTTAAAATGGAAAAGTGATAATAAATAGCCTGAGATACAGAACTTCTGGAGCTACTTCCAATTTTTCTGTTCCTCCTTCCATTTGCACTCTCTTTTTTTTTTTACTCTTTGTTTTAAAGCCAGAATTCATGGGAAAAACAAATATATTTGCACTAGCATTTTAATGTAAATGTGTTGATACAGGACTTTATCAGACACAGCAAAAATTGCACGATTACAACATTATGGTAGTGCAAATGGTTTCCAATATCACATGACATTGTCATGTCCACATGGTCAATCTGGCTCCAGCCATGAATAAAGCATTGCTTTCAACTGATGGGACAAGCTGTCAATAGCCCTCAATATTGCTCTTTTCGTGGTATTGGAGAGCATGCGAAAACAAGTCCTGATGTACTCACAAGATTACAGTGTGAATGGGTGGTTCTCTTTCCCCTTCCCCATTTCCAGTGAGATAACGTCTGGGTGAGAATGTGAAAACTTGCCACAGGACACTCTTCTTTATGAACTGTCCTGGTTTGTTTGCATGTTTTTAGGTTTGTTTAAGTGTTTGTGTGTTCTTTTACTTTGCAAATTAAGGGGGTTTGGGTGTTTTTAAGTACATTTGTGTCTTCTTGTGAGAACCACCAAAATCTCGCTTATGCTAAACATGGAAGTAAAGTCCCATTCTTAAAGTATGAGTGGTGGCCATGCAATAATTCAGTAGGGATTCTTTCGTGTGATTATACAGACGTGTAGTAATAAGTGTAATAATGCCACTATGTTTCCACTTCCCTCATTTGTGGAATTACAGCATTTTCAGATGCTAGTCTGATAAAGTCCTTAGCCTCTTCATGTTTCATGCCAGTCTGAAAATTCTGTGTAACGTGGGAATGACTTTTCAGTATGTAATAATATCTTTGACTGATGTCTTGTAAAACACACACACATACACAAAACAACAGAAGCTATAATGTACCAAATGTTCACATATTCTGCGGTGTGGCATTAGACTATCCTTGTTCAGCAAGATCTCCCTAGTCTAAAAAACCTCATAGTCACTGTACCTGCTTCACAGACAAGAAAGACATGAAATTGGATGGGTGGGTTTGCCTACCACAACTGCAAAAACATTCAGCCAGAAAAGTTTTCAGAATGAACCAGTTTATATTTCCCTTGGGTCTCTTGGTAAGACTATCTCCAATAAGCTGACTCAGGCTGGAGAGTTAATTAGCATGTACAGTTGGCCCTCCACATTTGCTGGGGTTAGGGGCACAGGACCCCCATGAAAGAAGCTAAATACCTCTAGCCCCAAACCATATTTAACACACACAAAAAGTACAATCTGCAAATTCAACCCATTGTGGATGTTTTTTATGTGGTGGGTTCCTTCACAAGACAGAAATGGGCAGCTGGTGGAACTTGACTATGCCTTTGCTACTGCCATACACCATTTTTATTAGGGAATTACAAGCTTCGCTGCATGTTCTCAGTCCCTCTCAGTCTCACAAGGCCTGCAGTCCCTATTAAAAATGGCATAGGGCAGTAGTAGAGGCAGCAGCAAATAATCTGTGAATAATCAAATCCACAAAAGTTAAACCTGCAAATGTGGAGGGTCAGCTGTATATTACTAAACAAGTACAGTGCCCTTGTCATAATTCTGGGATTAAGCCCTCTGTAACCCTACTTAGCCATTAAGAATCTCTGTAAACATACAGGGGAAAAGAATGCACTAGCCTTTCTGCCTTGTGATTATGCCACTTCATGCATTACCCAGGGACATCCAGTTAATAAAGAATTAATTGATCACTTACTGTGGCAAAGAGTTACATAAGATAAGGGAGATAACCTTTGCTCATCCAACCTTGTGTGAGTCAGAGGTATCAAAAACCTCAAGAACCAGAGGTATATGTGTGTAAAAACTTTTTCTGCCTTTGTTCTCCAGTTCTCCAGTTCTTTCCCATGGCTGTTTGGGTGTTGGTTTTTGGACTGAGGAAGGTCTGGTAAAGAATTCTTAAAAACAAAACAAAACAGAATCCTGCTCCCTTAGCTATGGTAAAAACTGAGAACAGAACTTGCAGTTATACATAAGTGGCAAGGGACCAAATTTAATTGGGAAACATCAGGGGTTTTGTTATGTTCACTAGCTGGTTGTTGGTTCCAATGTGTTTTTAAATGCAACTTGTTTAACTTCACTATTTAAAGATCCTCCAAGCTGTATGATACTTTAGAAGCCTGATTTAATTTTTCTTACTTTAGAATAAAGCTTTATTTGTCATAGTCATTATGCTCTTGTCTATTCAGTATACAAGGTGTTTCCCTCCAAGCAGCGGGAAGGGGGAACTAAATTTACTTCAGTTTACACAGGGGGAGAAGAGGGCTCTTGAGGGGTGTAAGTGAGAATATGGGAGTTCTTGGTTGAGCTAGCCCTCCTTTTTTGCTCAAGAGCTCAGGCTGGGGGGAAAGCTAAGACAACCCTCCATCACTCTCCACACAAGGAGAATGACATTCTGAACAGGAGAGCCTCCTCTACCCATGGAGTCTCTCCTAGAGATTTGAAACCTTGGAAAACCAGGTTCCCAACTCATGTGGAAAGCCTCATTTGACAGAGGAAGCTCTCCTGTTCAGAAAGTTGCCTAGTATAAGCAAAAGGCAAAGTGATAGAGAGCAAAGCTAGTATGTTCTTGTTCTTCATATATTCACTGTGTTCAGATTCCTAATGCATGAATAGGGTTTGTCCCTAAAGGGCTCCCCAACCAATTAAAAAAATTAAGTGAAGGTATTTGCATTTCATTTTCTTTCTATATCAAAAAAGAGAAAGAGTCAAAAGAAGAGACAGATCATTTTGAGATCTTTTGAGAAATGATTTAAGCCAAAGTGCTTGTGGGCCTTTTTCAAAGATTTTTTTTGTAACGGTAGCACTGGTACCTCTGAACATATCAAGAGGACCAGGCAGCAAAAGTTGTAGCAGAGGAGCAATCATTAGGCAAAGAAATGAGCATGCAGACACAGATATGTGTCTAAACTATTTCTCTTTACTAGAGCATATTATAGTAATATTTGCAATGTGTCTGAGACTCCTATCATACAGACTACATATCACAGTGCAATGTACACTGCAGCCCTGTCACTGTACAGTCCAGACTAAATGCACACAGTCGGAGAGCAAACTCCAAGTCAAGAGCACAGAGACAGTGGTTCTCACACACATTTTCTCACAAAGATAAGGTTTTGGCCTTCTTTCCTTTCCACGTTTGTAGATATGCTGGCCACCTGCATTTGGCCTTCTCATTTCTGGCCCCGACAGGCTGTAGCATACCATACTAGCTCTTTATAGTATGAATTCCCAATCATTGTATATCCCAGCACCCTGACATTTTTTTTTCATACTTTTTGGAGAAAGTTTGTGTAAGTATGTGAACATTTCTCACTCTGAATTTTCTCACATTCTCCAAAAGCCACCTGTGTTTTCGTCCTGCCTTCTTTCGTATTAGGTTTTCTGTGTTTTGCACATTTTTGCACATTAAGCATCCTCCTCCCATGATTAAAACATATCTATGTGTAATTTTTTTAGCTAGGTACATTTTAACCATCATATTTTAAAATATGTTCATTGTTTAGTGTATACTTTTTTCTCCAAAATCCATATAAACCTTGCAAATGAGTAATGCAAGATGTGAAAACACTACTTTTATTGATAAGTCAAACCCAATAAAACTCTTTTCCATCCCTAAATTTGAGAAAGTTGTTTTTTCAAAGGAAACATGATTGGAAAGAGGAGAGAATGCATCCAAGGCAACTAGTAGCCCTAATACTTGGAACCCTAATTCCACTTGTGCAAAGTTGGCTAATTGCAAGAAAATTGGAAGCTGTTGGGTGCACATAGTGATGTATACCCTCATACACAGTGAGTCATATGTAACTATCAACTACAACTAGAACAGGGCAAAAATGTTGCTGCTTAGTCATCAGTATAGCAGAGTACCATATGAAGGGATGGCACCATTCCCTTAGAAATGGGGATCTGGTTTCTAAACAGAGAAAATGGGGATCTGGTTTCTAAACATACACAGGGCGAGATCAGTGCAAGAATAATGCAAAGGATACATTTTCTTCATTGCTATTTCCAGATAGGAAAATCTGAGAACCTGATTTGCTGTTAATCAAAAAAACCTGTAAAAATGATGTCACAGTGTTTAAGAATTCTAAACAGTGAACACCCCACCCCATAAAACTAAGGACTGGAGAGTATTGAGTATTTTTCTCCTCTATTACTCAAAGACTTTGTGAACAGTGAAGTCTGGTTAGAGCCAGCCAATCACAGCTCAGGGAATGCTAAAGGGCGGGTATGGGGTAGAAAGGATACAAAACTGAGGCTTGTCAGATAGGGGAAAGATGGCCTAGATATAGAGAAGAGCTGTAATAGAGGCAGGTCAGTCAGCCAGAGGGAAGAACTTAATAGGGTGCTGGGAAGCAGTGAAGGACTGAATCGTTCAGGGATTAATATGTTATCTAGGCTGACTATATTTCCTTGAGACCAAAACGGGCCATTGGATGGTGAAAACAGAACAGTGCTGCTGGTGGTCTTCCATCCAAATACCAACCAGTGCTGACCCTGCTTAGCGCAAATCCAAAAAACCAAAATGGAGGCTGAAACAACTAGCAACCCCACAAAATGGTGCTCCTGCCAAAAACTAAACTCTCAAAATGGCAGTTGCTACAACATGCCAACTACAACATGTCTCTCCTGCCAAAATCCAGCCCCCAAAGGTGGTGGCCGGACTACTGGCAGCCCAGAAGGAGAAAATCTTCCCACCAGTATAGATCATACACGGAATATCCAGCAACTATTTAAAAAGAGCAAACCTCTGAAAACAAGAAAGGGAAAGAGCAACCTCCTTTCCCTCCCCCCACTCCCCAAGATAGAGAAGCAGGTCCAGGGCAGTGTGAGAATCCCACTTCCTCTTTTCCCCACATGGACACACACCAGCACCACAACACTAAACAGTCACAACAAACAGCCAACACCAAGAAACAGACACAAAAAGAAGACAAGAACACATCCCCAAAGAGCAGGCAAATGCCCACATGCAACACACAAACACACACACATGTCTCTCATAAAAACAAGAAAGGAGCGCTAAAAAGTGCCTGCTCTTGCTCCACCCCCCAAACAAGGATGATCAACCTAACTAAGGCCTGTACACACACGTGTGCATACACATATCGGCTCCACACAGACCCTTCACTCCCAAAAGCAGCATCTCAAGCACACACACACCAGGAAAAAGGTGGCAGGAATAACGACATCAGCCAGAGATACACAGTACACAAGTAGCCTAGCAAGACAGTCCCAGACTATAACAGGTGGCCAAAAACAATGAGAAACTGAAGCCAACAAAACAACAAGGGAGGAGGAGGAGCACCATCACAACACATACACAAAACATGCAGCAGCCATGCACACACAAAGCTCCTCAAAAGCTCTAAAAAAAGAGAGGAAAAAGAAAGTGACAGCCACAACAAAAGGCAATCAGCACACACACAACCCAGGGGAGAAGCAAAACCTGCCACCTGGCAAGTGAAGCCCTGCACTCCATACAAGCACACAACACATCCAATGGACAATTCAAAGAAAACACTGCTACGTGATCCACCGAAACACTAACACAACCAAAGCACGCTCCAGAAAAACTATCTTCAACCCACCCCCAAAACAAAGTTTGTCTCTGATCAACAGTGAAAAGGTGAGAAATTAGAGGAAGGAGCTGAGTAGCACAAATGTTTGGGTGTATGTGAGAGAGAGGGAGGGAGAGAGAGAGAGAGAGAGATTTGCAGTTCAATGCTGATTGGCAAGGAGGATAAGTCAGATGGAGGACCTCCTTATCATATATAAATTGAGGCAAGTAAAGCCCGGTGCTGGTCTGCCCACCGATAGCAACTGGGGGATGGGTGAGGGCTCACTCTCAGCTACTTGTGCTCCTGCTTCTGCTACCTGGGGTATTGGCCGGAATGGCAAGGGCACCCCATGCACACATATTTCTTCTGTGTTTGGGCAGGAGTTTCTGATTAATTTTGCTTTTCATATTAATATGCATGGTTTGTTCCTGCTTGCTGTTTGCACATAAATTTTAGCTAGCACACTTCCAAAACAGGACAAAATTGACATTTCTATGAAAATGATGGAACAGTTGGGAAATATGAAAAAAAAATGGACTGTCCGTTTTAAAATGGTACATATGGTCTGCATAATGTTATCTAACTGTGTCTTAATAAACTTCTACTTGTTTATTCTTTTTTAATAGCTGTGTCTGTCTATTCCTTTTAAGCTCGATAGAGAGCCTGCTCATGCCTACTACAGTGAACCCACAGAACAGCACATCTACTGGTCCATGTAGGAATTACCTTGAGACCGATGTTACCCTAAGCACTCGGAGGTCTTAAGGACCCTCAAAATATCGATATTAATTGGGGGAATTAATACACTCAGCTTGGCTATGGCAGATAGCAGGATCTTTTAACCTATGCTTACCAGTACTAAGGGGGAATCACTGGCTTGCTCCGGTGGGCCTTTTGAGGCCCGGCTGGCACCCTGTGTCCAGGAGGAAGCCCCCATGGCCATGTGGCCCAGCATGGGGCCTGCCAAGTTTGCTTCTTCTTCCTGGCCTGCACTGTGGACTCAGAAGAGGAGCGCAAAATAGCCAGCCAATCAGGGTGGGCCTCACCCACCCTAACTGGCTGTTGTGAGGGAGGAGGAGGGACTTCCAGCTGCACTTCCAGTGCAGCCAGACAATGTGATCTCTGTGTCAGAGGGTCAGTATATAGGCCAGCCCCTGATGTAGACTCGCAGTTGGCTCTGAGTAGCCGAAGACCCACCCTTCCTTTAGGGGCAGTTACATTAATTGTGTTATTGTATACATGTATCATTTTAGCCACAATTTGCTAGGCGGATGGCATGGATCCTGATCCAGGTAAGCAGAGAAAGGTGGTCTCTGTCAAGTTCAAGTTCACAGGAACTCCCCTTTTTAATAATCTTGTTTGCAGAGGAGGAGAGAGTGTTGAGCAGGTCAGCTTGGCCAGGGCTCTCTCTTCCAAGAGTGGGTCAGTGGCAACCAACAGCTGCCCATTGGCCAACACAGGGTTGGGCAATGAAGGGATCCAGACCCATGCAATTGGTGCCAACCATTCACAGCCATTAGCAAGTTGCAGCCTTTTATTGCCAATATTCAACATACTAATCTATACCTAATCTCTTTATGTTTATCATGTACTCAATACATTTTGTGAAGACAGCATGGTGTCGTGTATTTTTTTATCATGGGAGGGAGCAGGAACATCCGGGCTAGGTCCACAAGGAGGAAAGGTTAGGCTAGATAGTAAAATAATTTGATCTTTAGTTGAGAAAACAATAATAACAACATTCATGCATATAATCAGGCTTCAAGTACTCACACAAGGCTAGCAAATAATGTAGGAAGTATTGGGATAAAAGAATAGAGTGAGGGGAATTTTGTGGAGATACGACACCTGTCCTATAGAGCAGAGATTCCTGCAGCAATGGATTCTCAGAGTGAGCTCTGAGGATTTGTCAGCAAACTGGCAGCATAGATGTAGGAGGAGGAACTGAAGATACTGAAGATAATTTTGAAGAGGTTTTTATAGTCAATAACTGCCTTCAGGGGATGGGATTTAGAGTGAAAGACAATGCTTCTTGGAGTCACTCAAGGTGAAACAATAGACACTCCCGATATGCTAATGACATCTTAACGTGTAGATACTTTGTAACTGAATGGAGGAAGCAACCTTCTTTGTTTGTGGAAGGGTACAGGTATGGAGATTGTTTATAGGTTTGAGTATCTCAGCTTTGGCTGACAGGATTAGCCAGGTGTTCATGCACATTGCCTTGCAAATTAACATTTCTTTGGGATTTGGATTAGCCCCTCCTTAAGTGCATACCTGACTAAGTCTGAATGCTAGTCTTTGGGATTCCTGGTTATGGAATTTCCCAGCTTTAATGGCCACACCATGTGGAAGGCCACATTTGACCTAATTATCAAATATTTGCCAATTAATTATAGATATGGGGCAGGGGGTGTCAGGGTAGATAACTTCCAAGTGCCCAGTTTGGGGAAGGATTAAGAGGGGTAAAGGGGAGCGACAGGAGCCCAGGTTTGGGACTGCAGGGCCAGCCTGGAGAGGGGATCCATCACAGACCTATTTTTCACATTTAAAATGTTGGGGGTGAAAACCTGACAATAATAGGAATAGGAAAAAAACATCTTAAACAAATATAGATATAAAAAATTAATGTATGGGATCACTCGCTGTCTATTGTAATTGTAATTAGCACAGTGAGTATATTGCTTATACTGTGTAATCAGCAGGGTAAAATAGTTACACACAAAATAAAATATTAAACAGAATTCTAGAAGCACTAACAAAATGAGGCTCTTGGTTATTACCTCTGATTAGATTCTTTTTAAGGAGTCAAGACCTAAGAGCACTGTGTATTCTTCTTTTTTTAAAGCCAGTTACATGCAAGCCCAATAGAAGCTGAGTACCAACCTTATCACCAATCTCAAATGTAAAATTCATTACCTTTTAAGTCATTTTACAGTAGAAACGTCTGGATGAAGTATTCCCCTGCAAAGTCCATTTCCTGCTTATCAATGAATGATTAATAAACAAGCAAGAGATTGCCCCCATTTTTAAATCAAAGTTGATTTTTCAAACCTGGCCATTGGGATCCATTAGGATCCATCCAGTAAAATTCAGAGATGGGAGCATAGAAAATGTTCTAGTTAAAGGCAGCTACTTTGTCTCTGTGACAATCCCACATTCCCTGCAGGAAGATAAGCAAGCTGATTATGTGGCTTTTCATGCTACTTCCTGTCAAAAGCCAGGACCAACGGGGGCTGAAATTCTGTTCACAACTTGGACAGCAGATTTCAGGAAGAGTGAACCAGACCTCCAAAATTACAGGCTCTTGGTTTATATTTTGTCAGCCAAAGGATCAGTTACCTGAGTAGGAACACCACTGAACACAAAAACGTCTCCCCCACCCCATAATTCTTCTCAAAGGAAGAAAAGCCACCATGTTTTGAGACTCTCCCTGTCACTTTTCTGTAACCTTCAAAAGAATGAACAGCCGACTCTATGACTTAATATCAAAGCCATTTTCCTTTCTCTTTTACTTCTCCTGCTGCTTCATGTTCAAAGTGAAGCAAGGACAGGAAAACTTTCCTCTCTTTTCTTTATAGACATGGAGTCTTTCTTCACTCTCTACCTATCCATAATCTACAGGTATTGCAAATATCTTTTAACAAAAGGATATATTTTCTCTCTAAATAGAGAAGCAAAGTCCTCACACCACAAACACAACCCAGGAATAAATTATATATGATTATTGCTATTAATATTACTCCAAATTTATTAATATTGCTATTACACTATTATCCTATCTGTCACTATAAGCTCCTTTAAACATATATTTCAGCTGTAACTTTTACTAATATTGAAAAAACTGTGAATTGAATTACTAATTGATATCATAATCCTTATTGTTTCAGGAATGCAACATATCAAGATAGCCCAACCATGCAATTACTGTTCCCTGCTCTTTCCTAATAGCTGTACAATTCTTCTTTTCTCCTCACAGAAACCCAGTAACCCATAATTTGTGAAGGCCAATCAGTGAACACAGTTGATTTGTATCAACAATGTTTGTATCAACCATGTTCTCTATCTATCTGTCTATCTGTCTATCTGTCTATCTATCTATCTATCACTGGTTTGAGTTCTTCACCTTGTCTGTGCTTGCTCAGCTATACTATCTAAGCTGAGAGATCAGGAAAAAGAAGACGGGAGCAAATAATGTAAACTCATAAGAGCTCTGATTAACAGGACAGCATGCTATTTCTGTAACTTTTGGTGCACTCAAGGAAAATGCTATATTTTTAGTACCTTTGGGCTTGTCTATACAGCGAAAATACTCCTCATAGAATTCCAGGAGAATACCTTTTGTCCCAATGGTATCCCACATCATTTTGCCATATTCAGAAGGAGGGAGCACAAAAATCCAAATATTCTGCAGGAAAAGCCTTTGTGGCTTTTCCCAACTTCTTTTAAATACTGCGATGGAAATGGGCATTCTCCCTCATTGGGACAACCAATTTGCTTTGCTGCACATTCCCAATAAGAGTGGAAATGGAAAGCTGATTGGTCGGACGTGCGCAGGGGGCAGAGTTTGCTGGCAAGGCAACCGCCCGGAACTGCCATGTTGGATTTTCACTGCAGCGATCATGCAGTGAGGTGATGAAACCACCTTCCCCCATCCCCCCCTGTTTATTTAAGTGGAACATTGCACTTCAGCACCTTGGATTTGCTTTTTTAAAAAAATACTGTTCAGCAGTGGAAACTGGTGAGAATAAAAATGCAAGTAATTCACTCACACCCACCATCTTGATTCACAGGCATGTCTGTTTGAACAATAAACATGTATGACTTTGCATGCCTGTGATCTTGGAAAAAAAACATGGAGACAAATGAAAGCTTCTGTGAATTGGCGTTAGTGCTCACCAATTCACATTTTACTGCCTTGTTTGTATGGCAGAACAAGGAGTTGTCTCCTCTGCTCCTTTATAAGTACACCAAGATTTCTTCAGTCATCTGAGGTAGGGAAAGAGTTGTGATATATCAGACTTCTATTTTATTAGCAGTGGTTTGTTGTGGTCAACAGTACAATCCTATAGGCTTCTATTCTATTGAGTCCTATTGAGTTCTGTGGGACTTACTCCTAGGGAAGCATGTATATCAGACTGTTTTCTAGCAAATCAATTGATTTTGTTTTGCTGTTTTGTCAAATTTCTATTTCCTTTGACCATAATAGATGTACCTGTTAGAAAACAATGTCTCATAAAAAGGAAAAAAAAAAGGCAAGCTAACAAGCCTTTTCTCATCATGTTCATCACTTGAGCAATCAACATGGATTTTTCACTCTAAACTTTATATTCTGTCTTGAGAACAAAATAATAATAATAATAATAATAATAATATCCAGGCTCAAATCTGCACCCGTTTGAGAAGCTCACTGGCCTTGGACTAGTCACCAGCTTTTATTCTGGCTTGTGTTCTGTGGGGTCAGAATGCTGCTGATCGCTGCTTGGAGAAGTGTGGGATACATATGTAATTGAAAAATAAGGGCACAATCCAGTGAGGTATCTCCTTTACTTCAATGAGTGACATAGGAACATAGGAAGCTCTTCGGAACTGATTTAGACAGTTGGTCCATCTAGATCAGTGTTGGGAAATCTGACTGGCAGCAGCTCTCCAATATTTCAAACAGAATTCCTTCCTAGCCCTACCTAATATTCTTCGTTGGTCTTCCACTCAAGTACTAACTATGCCTAACCCTAAGCTTTCAAAATCATATAAGAATTGGTGCTTTCAGGATGGTATGATGGTAGAATGTAAGCAAGTGTTTAACTTCCCTACTAAAATCAATAAGACTTAAAACATTTCAATTTTTCTGGACAGTGAAACCAGTAAAGAACTACTCTTGAAGTGTTTCAGTTACCTAAGTATATTCTTGGTATCGGTCAGAATACTTTCTTCTTCCATTTAGTAGCAACAATGTTGTAGATATTTATCAATGTGCAAAGATCAGTTACACCAGGGTTACTAAAAGTGCTGGTTCATGAGCCATTGCTGTTGGTCTGTGGTGAGTTTCCCAGAAGCTATTCTAATAAGATTATAATACAGCACAAATATTTTACTCTCTCCTAACACATTGGGAGCAGGAATGCTGGTCCACCACATCAAATAGCTTGAGAACTAGAATTATTATTAATAATAATATCCTGCCTTTCTCCCAATATGTCCATTGAATTGTATCATTCAGATGCATTATAAGCATTCTGTAGTTATGCAGAGATGAATACTCATTTTTCATGAATAAATTGTTTTGATTACATTCCAAGTCTTCTGTTTTAAAAAATATATTGATGCCAACATTAAATTATATCTAGATGCTACTATTATTAATTTCTGGTTTATTGTGCCAGAACAGAAAAAATCATGCAAAAACAATCCAAGATGTACCTTGTCATCTCTCAATTTTTTTTTATAGTAATGCTAAAGTATTCCTCTGAATTCTAAGCAACGTGGTTATTAAAAAGACAAAACATTTCTCTAACTGCTGGTAAATGCCGTAAAAATTCTGTAGAAGCCTCATTAACTTTTGGTAACTGACAACAACTTTTCAGGTGCTCTGACTGATATCCTTTTAGAGAAAATTCTGCCTTCTGGGTTAACCAGAAACCTGCATGTTCCTAAAGTGCTTTAATTGCTGAATACATTTGGTTTGCCAAAAAGAAAAAGAAAAAAAAAGAAAGAACAAACAAAAAAAACCCATAGTAATATAAAAGACTCACTGAAATAAATATGTAAATGCACCACAGAGGCATGCTGTGAGCTGGAACATGATGAAGCCTGTACAGAACTTTGCACATTGAAAGTGCTATAATGATACGGATAATATCACAGATATTTTTTTTCAGCGTTATGACACAAAGGTTTTGATTGGCAGTAGTTTCACTGTACATAAATAGTGTCAGTATTCACCGATGCACAAAATAATCTTTCACATAGAAAAACTATATGTGTGTTTACTCAGACATATATCCACTGAGTTTAGTAACCTTGACTCTTAGAAAAGTGTGCATAACACTACAGGCTCAGACTTACTTCTGAATACAGTTGCATAAGGTTGTACTCTTACTCAAGTACCTGACAAAAAACATAATCGTTGCAAACCAACAGCAACGGCTCATAAACACAATCTATTCAAAGTTAACCACATTCAGATCTCACCAATGTCCCTTTCTCACCGATGTCCCTTACTTAAGACTGGATGAGCCATGCATATTACAATATAAGGGAGTAAGTGGTTGTGTGGGGGTGTGAAAAACATCTTACTTGTATTCTCTATATTATCTTCTTCCATTTAGTATCAATGATGCTCTAGATGTTCATCAGTGTGCAAGATCACTTATAACAGTTTTACTGGTGTAATAGAGAAAAAACACCTTACTGGTCTAAATGCAAACAGTTTGGAGATTTGCAAATCCTGAAAACAGTGCTTGCTTCCATGGCTTTATCTCTTGGATGCTTTTCTCTCCAAATATAAGTACTGTATCTTCAAATAGCACTTCTCACATAAAGGCTGTTAATAAGCCCACCCTCCATGATAAAATACCTCTGCACTAACTTCTAATCTGCTGTTTTCATAATAATAATAATAATAATAATAATAATAAATATTTGTATCCTGCCCCTCTACAATTGGGGCAGCTTACAGCATTTAAAATATACATTCAAGACCTTCCATCCTACCCACCCCCCTTAAAATACCAGGCAGCAGGGGGAAGAAAGCCACAGTGAACCCCCTTTTTCCTACAAGTAGCATTTTTTTTGTGTGATTTTATGAAAATTTAACTTTAAAAAAATAGCATTTTGTTCAGTGGGAGTTCAAATCCAAGCATATATGTATGTATGCCTGGAGTCCTAATGTCAGCCAAGTCCGTAGATTACTTTACAATCTGTGTGTTTTTCCAAAAGTTGAATAAAGGTCTGGGTATTAACCAGATATTATATTTTTCAAAGACAAAAATAGTTTGTTCTGTCATCCCAACTGTCTTAAATGCAATCTGAAACCATTACCATCATCTAAAGAGGGCCTGCTATGAATGTCTGCTGAATTCTCCCACATTCCAATTTTAGACTGTGACTACATGCAGACAACATGGCTTCAAACAGCTAACCACCCAGCATCCTCTTACTTCAATCCATTTCTTCCTCAATTAAGTGGTTTTTCCCAGGTATTTTGCTATAACAGTTTAACAGGCTTTAGCCTCCCCCTCCCATCTTTGCCCAGGGGTCATGAGGACTACCCAGGGACAAAACAGGATGGCCTTGCATCATTTGGACTGCAGGGCTCTAAGATGGAGGCAAGATGGGATAAATTGCTCATCTAGACAAGCCCCAGGAGTGGGCAAAATATACCTCTGCAGATATTGTTGTTCCCAGCATTCCTAACCACCAGCTATGGCTGGCAGGAATTGCGGCCCAACATCAGTCCAGCAATCTGGAGGGCTATTCTTGCTCACTCTAGCTTGATGGCAAAGTTCTCAAAAAACCCCAGAGTTTGCACACTATCATGTGACATTAAGGATGTAAGATAAATACTGCCATGATGCAGATTTTGGAATTTTCCTAGTAACAGTTTGAACATTGTGATTAAAATGTTGACAAACAGACTTTAGACAAATACAAGTATAACAGATTCTTGTGGCAATATCATTCTTTGTGAATATTTAAACTTACAGGATCTACATTTACTTGAGGGCTTACATACAGTAGATGCTGCCAGTTTAAAGAAAGGATACATTCCACATTATTTTTATTTCTGTCTGAAGTTACTTTGATGATGCAATCTATGTTGTCACCCATGCAACAGAAGAAGCTTCCCCACATTTCATAATTTATTGGTAACAAAACTATGAAAAATTTAAAGAAAGAAAGTTTTATACTTCATAGGAAATTTTCATTTGCATCTCTTTCATCTAAAGGCCACCAATGAAATATTAATATAAGAAACCATTAAAATGAATGCACACAAATTCAACATAATCTATTTTTTAAAAAATAATCCAGTTAATTACCTGCAATCATTTAGTATAAAACAATGTTTTAGTAACATGTTGGAACATCAAACATAGGCTTAAATCTGCCCTCCTGTTCCTTTGCTGCTTGGCATTCCATCTACTCCTACACTCAGAAAACTGAATAGAAAAAAAAAAAGTGAAAACTTTTCAGCACTGTTAACTGCAATTTTTGAACTAACGTGGGTAGCTGAAGCTGAGTTTGGCTCCTAGATTATGCGTCAAAGAAATACTCTGAAATACCCAGCAGATGTATGAAATAATCAAGCTTTATATTAGTCGGGCCTTCCTTTCTTTTTAGTTTTGCAAAACTGCACCCACAGAAATCACCAGGCCGTTAACTTATGCTGAAAAAATAAAAAGGCAGGAAAAGAAACAAGGAGATTTTATACTTGCTAGGCTGGGAGAGAATGCTCTAAATAAAAATGGCCCTATCCATAATACTGCTCAGATCTCACAGTTCAAACAAAAGGGCTCAAGAAATTACACACAGTTTGCTATGAATACACAAAATAACTCAGTTAAATTAACAAAATTATCTACACATAATGCTAGTGTGTCCTATGCCAGGAGTCATCATTCTTAAGCATTAAAACAATAAGCATTAGTTCCCTTCCATTGCTAGTGGGCCAATTTTAATTTTAGCATTACAACAATAATATAAAAAGACAAGAGAGACAACCAACTATATTTACATATATTCTATTAATTATTTAACTTTTTACATTAGCATTATATATTTATAATGCTAATTATTCACACAAAAATATCCTCAATATTAAGTAGGAAAATTATATTATTATTATTAAATATGGTATAACAAAAGTAGTGTTTCGCTGTTATTTACTGTAGACCGCTAGTGCCCCCTTCTGCTATGATGTAAAAGCAAATACACAGAATCATTTATTGCCTTTTCCACTGCATTTCCTTTTCCACAGCTGGCCAGTTTTATACTGCTCTCTGGTTTTAAAAAATCAACCTTCCTTTTAAAATAGCCACTGAAGTAAAACAACCCTTTTCAGTATCCCATATTTCTGGTCCTACCTTGAAAAACTTTAATGTGACAGAAGAATTGTTGTACAGTATTCCATCCTCTAGAGTAGAGGATACAAAGGGATTTCTGAATAAAATAAGAGGAATAAATGTGTGTACCTATGTATACATGCGCACACGCGCACACACTGTATATATTGGCGGGCTTTTAGCATACTGAGCCTTCACATATAAGATGCAAAGGGGGATCAGAATTGATCATGTGCAATTGTGCTAAACTTTTTTGACAACTAAGCCTGATGCAAACGTTGATTGAGACACTCATTTGTACAAGGGTATTTTTCCCCCATGCAATTTGATATGAAAGGCAAAAGGTAACAGGAGAGAGTAAAAAGATATTGTGTTATAAGTGATTGCCATAATACTATACTTTATTTGTGTGCCTTGCCTATAGCAAGTAACAATTGCTATCAGGTTGTATAGCCATTTGGATTCTAATTACTTTCTACTGATAACTAGCCAAGTGTTTTTGTTACGATTCTTAGAGCTGGGTATTCTTGAGACAAGTTGTCTTTGGAATAACACTGCGAAAATGAAAATGGGGGCAGGGCTAGTTAAGACATGTTGAGAAATAACATTTTTAAAAAGATCATATTAATTTTATATCTGGCCTTGCCTGAGTGTGTAAAAAAGCAAACTGACTACTAAATCACTATCAATATAATATTAGAAACAAATTAATAGAAACTGTGGCACTGATAAGATGGATCAAATAGAAACCTAGCATGGTCAGCCCAGGTTAGTACTTGGATGAGACACCACCAACGAATACCAGGTGCTGTATGCGATATGTCAGAGGAAGGAACTGGCAAAACCACCTCTGAATATTCCTTGCCTAAGAAAACCCTATGAAATTCATGGGGTTGCCAAAGGTCAACAAATGACTTGAAGGCACATGCACGTACGCAAATATGGTGTCCCATCATTTATAGGCTATGTGTATATTTCCTTGTCAACCTTAAGGACAAAAACTGTGTCCCATTTGGTGAGCTTTGCAGATTCTTAACTCTCAAGGGATTTGAAGATGGAAGTTACAGTATGCAGCTGTGAAACACTGTGAAAAATGTCAATTCTCCATGGTCTCTATATAGACCCAAAGAGTTAGTGACACCTAGAATTTACAAAAAAATTGCATATTTCAGTTCACTCAACAGCTTTTCAGCATGGTGCCACTAAGTATTATCTCTCCATGCCCATTTCATTTTAAATTTACATTTAATTTTAAAACCACCAGCAAACAGTGAAAACCTATAGGCAGTATTATCCATAAATTAACTATTTTTTAAAGTTTCTCTGGTTTACGATGATGGTATGCCATTTATTTCAGTAAACATTAACTGAGAACATGTTTACATGTTTTGTGGTTCATAACTAAATGTTATATTATAAAACAGCTATTAAAATAAAGAAGATCATTTCAGCACTATGGTAGTTTCAGTAGAATAACGAAGACTGGTTACAGTGTGACACAGTCTAATTTTTGGATTTTTAGTAAGCAATCTGTCCCATATACAGGTTGAGTATCCCTTATCCAGAAATCTGAAATCTGAAATGCTCCAAAGTCCAAAATTATCCACATGAGTGGCTGAGAGAGTGGCATCTTTGCTTTCTGATGGTTTAATGTACACAAACTTTGTTTCATATACAAAATTATTAAAATATTGTGTAAAAATTATCTTTAGACTCTATGTATAAGGTGTATATGAAATATAAATGAATTTCTTGTTTAGACTTGGTCCCGTCTCCATGATATCTCATTATGTATATGCAAATATTCCAAAATTCAAAAAAATCCAAAATCCAAAACACTTCTGGTCCCAAGCATTTTTGATAAGGGACACTCAGGAGATTATCAGGCAGGAACAAAAAAAAGTGTTTCTGTCCCAAAATCTCCACTCCTGCCCCTGCCCCGTCACTGTCACACCACAATCACCCTCCCCACTGCACTTACCTCCTCTCCCATCATCCTGGCAGCCCAGGAGTGAGCAGAGCTCTAACGGAGCTCCATTCACTTCCTGGATTAAAATCCCGTGGATTCTCACGAGAAGATGCAAGTGCGGGAAATTCAAAAATAAAAAGTCAAATAACACCAAAAAAGTTACACCAAGCACAAAAACATACTTTAAAAGGTAGAAGTGACTTGGGGAGGGTCATAAAAAGTGTGTCACTTACCTGGATATCCCAATCTCACTTGGACGTGTTCTGGCAGGGACCTCGCATTGTTGCTGGGATCTTGCCAGCATAACAGGGCAGTTTTTCGCTCACAGGAACATCCATGACAGAAACGGAATGGGGGAATCTATTGCCAGCTTCTCCCATCAATAAAAGCAGCACCAGCCGAATGACAGTAGAATCGGTGCATAACGAGGGGGAAAAGACGTCATCTGAAAAGGGAGCCCTTTTGCAATCTCCTGACGTTCCTGTAATGCCACTTTTAATGCATCTGATAATCTCCTCAATCTGTATTGATTTTTATAAGCAATCTAACAATATTTTTTACCTGCCTAACTTGATTCTAATGAGGCCTGCTACTTTTGTGAATAGTTCAGCCAGGTTTCAGTTCATATCACTTATGGTGATCAGAAAGAAGGGAAATACTAGACAAAACACCACATTATTCTTCAGCTACAGATATCACTCTCCATTGATTAGCTTGAGTTTTAACTTCTAAATTGCCATGCTTTGAGAACACTGGAAGGAACCATAATCTCATACTTAAAGCAGCATACAGGAGAACACAATGGCAACAGAAGTAGTTACAGTTTGGCACATCTAATCAACCATTGGCTTAATATTTCATTAATGGGCAATATATAAAAGTTCCACTCTACAACTAGAGCCAGAAAGTATTCAGTGATGGTTTCCCCTTACCATAGCCTCATATTTGGAACATTTCTTCATAACTTTATTGCTAAACTGTTCAAGAATACTTTAAAACCTCACATGTCAGCTAGTATTGGTTCTTAACACCTGCCTATAAATTAAAGTCTGGTAAGTCCATGATACTTTGTAGAATCACATTTAAAAATAATTTTAAAGTATTTTTTTAAAAAAAATCATTTTATGAAGATTTGGTTTGAACATGTAGTTTTAACTTCTGGCTACTGAGTATTTCAAACAAGATCTTTAAAACTGCTTGTCCCACCAAAAAAAGTTACATATGAAATGTTCCTAGCTGATACAAGTTTTCATAATGTTTTACTTCCAAATAAATAAACCTGAGATGAAGCCAATCAGAGTTTAAAATATCTTCTTAGCAATAGTAATCCATATTTGTATAGACTGGTCTATAATTTCAGTGACTATAAAGACAGAAGGCAAACTTTTAGAAAAAAATAATTGCACAGAGATTTTACAGTACAAGCCTCATCCCTTTAAGCAGTGTGCTTGTGTGCTGGTAAGCAGGCCCATATTTCTGTAATACTATTAGCCATAATAGTAGCAATCTCTGAATACAGCAATGCCTAGTTACATTTATATCCTGTATCTCACTCCCATCGCCTGATATAGTGATTTAAAATATTGGTGGGGGGCTGTCTTGTTTTGTGTTTTGTAAGGCTGTATACATGAGGGGCAAGCCTTTTCTTCCTTTAGCTGGAAGTGACAGCACAGGGGAATTTCCTTGGATATGAAAATCCCACTGTAGACTCTTCCACCTTCCCCAGTGCCCATGTTGGAAACCTGAAGAAGATGCTGCTGACAGATATAAGGACTATCTATTAAATAATGAGACTGATACAATAACCCATCTTTATTTATATGTATTACAATTCTAATGCTTACCCCTTTCAATATACTCCCTATTCACACTCACACATCAATGCAGTCTTGTTTTCCACTGGTCGAAGGCATGGAGCAGATCAGTTTATGTCAGATGTTTCAACACATCTGCTGTTTTCTTCTTTACTGCATCAATTGACTCAAAATGTGTTCCTTTCAGCACCGATTTCACCTTAGAGAAAAGAAAAAAGTTGTATGGTGCCATATCTGGTGAATATGGAGGATGTTCAAGTGTAGTAATGCATTTATCAGCCAAAAACTACTTCACAGAAAGTGCTGTGTGAGCGCATTGTCTTGATGAAGAATGAAACCATTTTCCACAGTTCTGGCTTTTTTCCCCTGACTCTTTGGAGATTTTCACACGTCAAAAATATCCTCCGCGGAAATCGCAATGCAGTTCGCACGCCCACCTCCCTCTCCCAATATGCCGGCGTCCCCGCACTGGGTTTTTTCTTCCCTCTTCCGTAATATTTTACTAACGGGAGTTCGCCGTTAATAAAATATCATGGAAGAGGGAAGAAAAAACCCAGTGCGAGGACGCCGGCATATCGGGAGAGGGAGGTGGGCGTGCGAACCGTGGCGCTGCTTCCGGGACAGAAATATTTCTGTCCCGATTTCCGCGGAGGATATTTTTGACGTGTGAAAATCTCCTCCCTCTCAGCTTTGTCAAAACTACCTTATAATAATGCTAGTTCACTGTTCTGCCTTCTGGAACCCATTCTGCCAAAATTATGCCCTTGATGTAAAAGATAAACAAACAATTAGCATGGCTTTGAATGTTGAGTTGCTTTAACATGCTTTTTTCATTCTTGGTGATGATGGTGTTTTCCAGTGCATTGACTATCATTTTGTCTCAGGATCATACTGGAAGATCCAGATTTCATCACAAGTGATGATTTTTGGAAAAAGGTTTGGGTCTGCCTCAAGTTGCTACAGAATGTCAGCACAAATTTCCTTGTGGCGCTCTTTTTGGTCTGGTGTGAGAACCCTAGGGACCAACTTGGCACAAACTTTTCTCATGTTGAGATCCTCATGCAAAATTTTCCATGCAGTGTCTTTGTCAATGTTCACTGCTTCAGCTATTATTCGGACACTGAGTAGGTGGTCTCCTCAATCAATATGGCTGATTTTTTCCACAATTTCTTTGGTGCTTGTAGTGGAAGGTTGTCCAGGGCGTTCATTGTCTTCCACATTCTCATGTCCTTCTCTGAATCTTTTGTGTCACTCAAACACATGTGCATGAGACATGCATTCTTCCCCATAGGACTAAGTAAGCATTTGAAAAGATTCTGTTGGTGTTTCGTTCAATTTTACTAAAAAATTCAAATTAACACATTGCTCAACTTTTAAACTTAGATTTTTTTTCTGGCACACATCAGACAACACAGATACTTTAAATGATGAATGACGAGAGTGTTGATGTTTGTCATGCAGATCAACATCACCACTCAAGTGTTCACAATCAGTTCTCCTTGGTTTGTCTGAAAGGTAGAAACACAGTCTCATTATTTAATAGACAGGCATATGTTTTGAGTCAATTGATGCAGTACAAAGAAAACAGCAGACGTGTTGAAACAGCTGACAGAAACTGACCTGCTCCATGCCTTTGACTAGTGGAAAACAAGACTGCATTGGTGTGTAAGTGTCAACATGGAATATATTGAAGGGGACAAGCATTATAATTGTAATACATATAAATAAAAATGGTTTATTGTATCAGTCTCATTATTTAATAAACAAACCTCATACTTATGCCGAAGAAACTCCACAAATTTTGTTCCTTATTTTAATATTGTACTTATATTCATGTTTAAGTGCAACCACAGTGTTCATTGGTAGGGATTCTAAGAAGAAAATTTCAAGCAGAGAGCAGCAGAAAAGGGAGTCTTGGGTGCCATACTGCCTGAAAGCTTTTTGCAAGTTTTTTTTTTAAACTATTTTGGAGTTGGAAAAAGATAAGTTATCCACAAGTGCACAAGGGTCAGGCATACTTTTTTGTTCACTTGCAATAACAATTTACCAGCATAGGCAAATTTTGTCACATACAGGATGGAAAGAATTTAAGATTTTAAAAAATCTGAATATGACCGGAATTGGAAATGATAGATTTACCCACCCTTATTGTGCATCCTCTTCTGTATACCAGTAAGACCCAATGGTGGTGCTTAACTTACAGTTCAGAAGACTGCAGGAGGGGAGGGGAGAAGGAGAATGTCCTTTTGAACACACATTGGAAACTGCTTAATGCAGTGTAGATGTGTAAATTGCTATTGCTTAAAACAAATTGTAAGCCGCCCTGATAGCCTTTGTGGCTGAAGAGCAGGGTATAAATACCTAATTAATTAATTAATTAATTATAGAGATACACTGGTGTGATGCTGAATTCCAAACAGGGTGATTAATACTGATAGAAAGTCCAAGCATGCAGTGGTCAGTTAGAGATCCTGATTTAAGGAGCAAAGACACCAATGGCTTCAGAGAAATAAACTAAGGCTTTATTATAGGAACTCCATTCTAAGATAGGGCAGTTACTCAGAGTGCTAATCTCAGCTAGCTACATCTCTAGGGAGAGCTGAGAGAGTTCTGGGTAGGAGAAGAGGTGGAAACATTCCTAAGAGTACATCGCAGAGGGAGCAGGATAGGTAGACAAGCAGGGAGGACTGTGGATCATTCAAACTATCTAACCCTAATATTACTGCCCACTCAGAGACATTATTGACTCTTCAGTGCTAAGCATTGTTGGACTTCCAACAAATACATACTATGGTCCTGTCTCTCTGGCTTTTCTTCACAAACGACGATTCAGGAAGGACTCATCCTGCGCTTTCTGCATCTTTCTATGGTCCTGTCTACACAATGAAAAATGACACGTATTTATTTGAAAGATTGAAGATCTGTACAGACCACTGTTTGAATAAATATATGTCATTCAGAGGGGGAGCACAAAACTTACCTTTTAGTCCATGTTCGGTGGATCCAGGTCTTCATCCCAATCGCAGGGATTAATCCGGAAAATGCTTGAATGATTGCCAGTTTGTACACTCCTGTTTGCACAGATATGAACAGGAGTGCAAACTGATTGGCTGGCCGGGTAGAGGGGGTGGGACTAGGAAAGAGGAAAAGTGGCTCCAGCTGCCATGTTGGATTCCTGGCTCAATGAGCGACCAGTAAGTCTATGATACTTTTTTCATTTTTATGTTTAAATGTAAACACATAATCATGGGTGTCTGGATACCAGGCACCTTTTAAAAAAAAAAATTTAAAAGTGGCGGGAGATTTAAAACTCCCACCTAGATTGCTCACTCCGGCCAGCTGGGCAAGGGGATTAGCTACCTCTCCCCCCCCCCCCATTAAATGCACTTCACCGTCATACATTGGAATCATTAGCCTGGCTACCGGATTTTGGACTAGTTTTTGTTTCTGGACATTCTCCATAGGCAGTCCTGCATAGCGGATTGTGATATTCCAAATGTGACATAAATAAGAGATCATCTCCCACTTAGACACAAATGTATGGATAAACTCAAGACCACAAAGTTAACTATTTAAACATGAGGAAGAAAGAGGGGCAGACCTGGGTTTTATACCTATTTGCTCTGCTCCTTCCCCTCATGTGTCTTGATGCATAGTGTCAGGACAACCCTTTGGGGAGAGTAAATCTTCCCCCCCTGCCAAAAGCCACTGCCATGGGCAACCCAGAGATAAGGTCACAGATTTTAATCAAATGAAACACAAGCTTTTATTCTTAACAAATTAATAAGCTTGTATAACTCATCTGGATTGAGAACTAGTTTAGTACATAGGGTTGCCAGGTGTCCTTTCTTATAAAGGATGTCCCCTATGTGAGGGTTGGAAAGTTTGTCCCATATAGAACTGGCAAGTGTCCTTTATTATAAAGGATTTCATATTTGAGGGCTGGAAAGCTTTTCCCTTTACATTGACTGAACAAGATGCCCCCTCCCCAGAAATCCCTTATTTTGAAGTGTTGGCCCATCATAAAGACAAAAATATGAGTATCATATAATTTATGAATGTGGGCAATATGTTAATTTTACAGAGAAACACATGGCTAAGTTACTAAGTTAAAGCAATACTTTCATTTGTTATTTAGGTAGAATACAAACTTGTAAATAGCGACTTCCTGATTGTCAACCCCACATGCCATGTATTTTGACTGTCCCTTGTTGCTGTTTGAAAACCTGGTAGCATGGTTATACAGTAAATAAAAAAGTCAGCAAGGAACCAGGAAGTTCACTGTTCGAACACTGCCTCTGACATGAACTCATTTGGTGCCTTCAGTAAGACATCTCTCAGTATCATAGTCATGGCCCTATCAGCAAAATGGGTATTATAACACTGACCTACCTTGTAAGGCTTGCTGAAATAATATACCTAAAGCACATTTTGAGCACTTAAAAGTGCTATATAAATGCTAACTATTAACTTTAAGAAAACCAGTTAGAGTTTCTCTTAGGTACCTCATGATACTGAAAGATTTGTAGCTTGCAGATTAAAGCAAATACTTGTCAAGAAAAGACTGAGGTATTGCCTTTAAAGAAGGTTACTGATTCCCGGCACCTTTAGAATAATGTAGAATAGTATCACTATGGGAAAATATCAGCCCATTCAGCCCTATACTATCTGCTTCAAATAGCAGTGGCGCTCCAGTGTCTAAGGGTGAGGTTTTTGTCATCCCTGTTAGCTTTTAAATGAGCCTGAAACAAGGATTTTATGCATAAACCCAGATCCCAATAGCAAACAATGGGTAGGTATATTTGTGTATTAAATAGTCCACATTTTAAAGCCAAGCAATTTAACTGGCAATTTTTGATCTCATTTTCTTTGTTTTAAAAATGTACCAAATTGCACATAAAATCTGCATTTGGGGAGAAAATGCGTATTGAGATATTTGGCTATAGGGTGGGATACACAGATTTTTAAAATAAACAGATAAATACTAAGATGAGTAAAGTATTGCAAAATATTATTTCTACACTAATTTATGTGTGAATTTTCATTAATTTTATTTTTAAAAATAATTGCGGATTGATCAAGAAACAGGATGGAATGCACTGATGAATGAGCAAATACAAAACTCAGTGATGATGATGATGATGATGATATAGTCAATGTATAATCACCCTTTTTTTAACCATCATTATATTAACTTCCTGTGATTTTACGTTTGCCCAACATATGTTAAAAATATCAATGTGCAGCTCTTAACATTTGAATACCACTCAAATTTTCTCAGCCATTTAACAAAATGGTGTTTCAGGGTGTTTTTTAATTGGTGTGCTTTTCCTTAAAAAAAAACAACCCCCTTTTTTTTTTACTGAACTGCAAAGCAAGCATATTTTTATTTAAACCAGTTTCTCACATCCTTGAGGTTTGCTTTCCAAAGATGATATTCCCCCTCTCTTTTCATTGTGACTTTGGGATCTCCCCTGATTTCAATCATCTAATTAAAAAAAACCCTGACTATAAACTTAATATCTTAGTGCAGACAATAAACTTAATATTGTAGTTAAAATCCAATCAGTTATATATTTTGTAGATTTAAGTATAACTAGCAGCCCCCTTTGTGATGATAGCTTTAGGAAAGGATCATATTCTAATTTATTCCCTAAAAGAACGCTCATAATTTTCTTTGATTCGTCTTTATTCCATTGTCTATCATAGCTAGAAAGGATTGTAAAACAACACAACACAAAACAAAAAAGCCTGGGGGGGGGAGTAACAAATGTACAAAGAAATAAAACATGCAAAATGATTAATTGTTACATATCCCACCATTATCAAAAAAGAAGAAAAATATTGTAAAAGAGGAACAAAAAAATTAAGTACCTACCTGTGGATTAGCTTGCCATCTTCTGCCTTGACAGGATGTCAAGAACTATCAAATCCATTACATTTATTAATGACAGTAGAAACAGAAAAACACAGAAAAGCAGGGCTCATGAGTTCAGCTCACCTAAAAATTAATTATGGCCATCATAAGAATAATTTTTCTGTATTTTATATCAGTTGTAGTCAAGACAGCTACAAAAGCAGATAACCTACAAGACATAAATCTGCAATGATGAAGTCATTACCAGATTTTCAGGGTAGTTTCCCCTTTTTAAAGAGCAGGTTATATCTTTACATTCTTAGCTTCTTTCACTTTGCAGCTGACATTTCTTTATTACTGGTAACCTTGGAGGAGGATAAAGAAGGTTGGGAAGTATGTGATGGTGAAAAGGGGCCTTGAATGCTCTCTGGAAAACAATAATTAGCTCCTCCATATGAGTTCTTAACTAGAGCACATTACAGACACTCACACACACACACCAAAAAAAAAAAATCCTTGGGTGAATAAAAAGTAAATAAAATCTCACCATTTGGCTCTTGGAATTCAATTTTTTCCCTTTTCTACATTTGCTGACTGGGTTGAGAATATGTGTGATATAACTGTTCCTAGCAAACAGAATGTGCTGGTAGATGCTTTATAATTGCTTTCATGTGCATACAGATAGTCTGTCTTGTATCTAACCACGAAAGAATGGCACCCTTTCTTATGTGACCTTACAATCTAAACCATATGCACTGCCTTTGATGCACTTGCTCATGAAGTATCAGTACTGTGCCTGCAGAATCAAACCAGTGTGTACAGACTGGTTCTTGTATGCCAAACAGTGTTCAGTGGATAATAACCTCCCCACAAGTTTTCATTCCATTACCTTGTAGTTCCAGTTCTACCTATACATGATATAACTTTAGCAAAGTGATGCAGCAATTGGAGGTGAGGTGAAGCATTTATACACTGGGGGCATAACTGTACATCCTTATCATGTGTTACCAGGCTTGGAACCTCATGTTTGCTCATTGGATTTGAAAGGCCTAGGTAAAGCTGAAGCCAAACATGCAATGATGGTCAGCAGAGATCAATATGCCTCTTTTTCACCAGTCAGAAGTAGGCCTACTGGACACCTGTCATTTTCAATTAATAAGAAAGTGAGACTACCCCTGTGCTAGTGAATACCCAGACAGCATATATAGTATGGCATGTAAAAGCTCATCAGTTGTGAACCTAATCACAGTCCAGATGAGAGCGCACTGGTTACTCCATGTAAGCCACTTAGATCTTTGTCATGTAAGAACAGTATATAAGTATAATAAAAACGTAAAAGACTTTAAAAGACTTGATTGATGAAAGAGACTCTGAAAATTTTGATTTGATGAGTGTTGGGATGGCCATTTGTCTCATTTACTAATTTAAATGGGTCAATTGGAACACAATACTTAATAAGGATTAGGCTAATACTCAAAACTACTAACGCTGCCCTTTAAAAGTATAAAATATGCCTTCCTTGCCCGCTCCCTCTCCACTGACAATAGGGAGTGCTTTCATACCATCATGTGTTCAAAAAGCTGAGGTGCCTTTTTGCTACTCTCCACTTGCTACTTATTATACTCCATTTTATGCTTTTCTCTATTTTAAGTTTAATATCTGTATTTTATATTTTAAAAATTATTATTGTATAGTTGTTTTAATTATGTTGTTTTAACATTTGTGCTGGAGTATTGTTCAATGTTTTATATAATGTTTGCTGCCCTGATTCTGATGAGAGAGGTGGGATATAAATAGCTTATTGTTGTTGTTGTTGAACCTAAGAGAGCTTTAATAACAATTTCAAAATTATTGAATTCTTTTAGACAGGACCAAATACACTTGGTCTATATAAGACTGTAGCCTTACTTATTTTTACAGTGCTTCACTTCACAAGTCACTTCCCTAAAGCCCCATGGATATTATTAGAAAGTAACCAAGCAATTATGTATGGAGTAGCTGGTAGGCATTCAGCAGTATTTTTTATATGGTGTGTTTACAGTGATGTTGTTTAGCAAACTCTTAGACTCATATAAGAGTTGAAAGGGATCACAAGGGTCATCTAGTCCAACCCCCTGCCATGCAGGAATACAAAACTAAAGCACTCCTGAAAGACACCAATCCAACTTTATTGTTAAAGACCTCCAAAGACCACCATCCACTGAAGCAATCTATTCCACTGTCATAAACAGCTCTTACAGTAGGATTTAGGTGAAATCTATTCTCTTATAATTTGAATCCTTTGGTTCATGTCTAGTCTCCAGAGTAGCACTCATAGGGCTCATCTACGTTAAGCCAGGATATGCCGGCTCCCTGCTAGCATATTCTGGCTGCAGATCAGGTTCATTGTCCCCCCCTGTTCCCTCAATGGAATGGGAGGAAGTTCTGATGGGCATGCTGGCCCATCGCTGCAGCGACTTCCACCACCATTTTTCTTGATGACTCAGAAGGCAGGAAGGGGGACTGCAACACTTGACCAAGGCAGCCGTGGTCACATGCTGCAGGACTCCTTTCTTCCTTCTGGAAGAGCCAGGGAGACCACAGCAGTACCAAAGGCTGGCCTGTAGGGATAGCCTCCTGTGCACATGCTGTGCCCAATCTTTTTTCCCCCCAGCAGTAATGAAGTAAACCAGGTATTTTCTTATAATTGTGTATCATGCCCTACCCCACCTTCTTCCCATCTGAGCCCTGTATCTGCCCTTACAGTGGTGAGGACTGCATCATATGGACTGCAGGGCTTTCAGACATGGGAAGCTAGGGTATTTTGCCTGTGTAGACAAGCAAAATGTGTAGACTTTGTCTTACACAAACTGGGGTAACTCTTTTTTTTCTTGTTCAATGAAAATAAAGATATGACAGAATCAGACTGCTACTGAGATCCAAAATCCAGGAGAGTATAAGGTTCTACACATGTACAGTTGTCCCTTCATATTCGCTGGGGTTTGGTTCCAGGACCTCCCATTGGTACCAAAATCCATGAATACTCAAGTCCCATTATATGCAATTGCATAGCAAAATGGTGCCCCTTATATAAGATGGCAAAATCAAGGTTTGCTTTTTGGATTATTATTTTTTTAAGAATATTTTCAAGCTGTAAATACTTAAATCCTTGGATACCAAATCCATGGTATCATGTAAAACGATACATTGCTCATTTCTCCCCATTATCTGAGAACCTGTGTTTGAAACCTGAGGAAAGTTTGAGAACATTTCTGATACAGCACAAGACATAGCCCCCCCCCAAAAGACATGAAAACCCTATGTTAGAACTCTGCAAAAAAAGTTGCAATTTTTCTCCTGTTCAAGAAACCTTCCATAGTAACTATATACAGTAAGGATTTGTATGGAACACAAATGGGAGAGCATTTTAAAACTGTGCAAACCCTGTTCTCACAAATGCACAACTAATATGACAAAGGAACACACCACTGTTCTGGCTATGCTCATCCCCTAAGACAGTGTTTCCTGTCAACAAGTATTCTGGATAAAAATCAGGCAAAAACTGATCTTCCAGTTCCACATAGATAAGAATTTCTGTCTTCTCCATTTTGCATCTTGGATGATGAATTTAAGGAACTCTTCTTCCAAAACACTTTAGTAGCATGTGTACTCAAAACTGCAGACAAATCTACTTTGAGGATAAAAGTTAATAATAGCTGGAGATGGACTCTTACCAAAATTAGTAGAATCCATTGTGAAAAAAAATGTTTTCTTCAAGACAGAGTGCCAGATATTTATGTGAACTGGATTAAAATTGGGTCTTTTTCATTTAAGACTAGTTTACAAGGCAGCTAAATGCTTTTCCCTTGAGTCTAGTAGTATTTTACTTTTGTGCAGGGGTGGGGGGGGGTGGGGTAGGTTAATAAAACCAATCCTCAATCCCCTCAAATTCAGAGAAATTTGTGCAATGGATAATTTGATGGAATTAAAAGAGCTTTGAAAATAGTTCCAAAATAATTCACTTAAAGGTGAAATCCACTTTCTGAAACTGGTACCTAAATATAAGACCTATGAAGAATTAGATAGGAACATCAATTTTCCATTCCCTTGAAAAGGAATGCTGTTCAATTGGAAGTAGAATATTTCAATTACAGCATTTATGTCTTGCAATTGAGGAACATTAAGTGAAACAGAAAGGTCACCTGGCTAAATCACAGAAATCCCTGGTATGTATTATTTCCCTCCCTAAGCAGAAGCTTAATTATTGAGAAACACCTCCTTGTAATTATGATAAACTAATTGGAGGGAAAATGTTTCTATAATTGCATTATTGTGAATATACAATTTATAGTATTTCTATAATGCTTCTTGGTTTGGAAATGTGACATATTATTCAGCCAGGGTCCTTTGATGTGTATTTTTCCCTCAGTCTATGCTCCAACAATTCTGTCATACAGAGAACTGAAAATTAAGTTATTCTCTCCAGCAATACTCCCTCACAAAGCAGCTATCAAACCATAGATATAAACCTCAGAACAATTCTTGCCAGGTTTCTCATGCAAATGCTGCAGAAAAACTTACAAGAGCACTTTAAGATATTGAGAATCCTTCAATACAGCCCAGTATAATAACTTTTACTTGCTAATTTCTATGGGTCAGTTGCAAAGGAATAGACCTGTCAATCTTTCTCAGATGTAGCAGAATTTGTCTGTCTACAAACAGGGATACTTTGTTGTTGCCATAGAGACTAATCCTCCACTTTCCTTCTGTTGACACAGCTAGTCACTGTCTAAACTACCTGATCACACTTTTAATAGGCAGCTGACTGGAGTACCATAAAATGCACAAATCAAGTTTGGAACACTTGACACATCTACTGTTGCTTTTAAAAATGTGCAAAGAATTCCATCTTATTTGTTATTTTACTAAAGTACAGAAGGCATAAACACGACTTAAGTAACAATTAATTTGCCCAAGTTCTAAGTTAATTATACTGTTCAGACTGGCTAAATTGCTATTGCACAGGCATTAGTATTTCAAGCATCTTGTTGTAATGGATGTGAAAATCCCTAGACAATAATTGATCATAGACATGCAAATTATTAGCAATATCTGTATTCTTTTTCTCTGCCTCTTTTCATTGAGCACAGCAATGTAAAATTGTCATGTTTCTAATGTTCAGGTTTTAAAAGCTGTTGAGAAACTGACTATGTAAGCAAGACAGTCTTTGCCACACACTGATGGCCTGCAGTTGTCAGACATTGAATAAATGTTATTTCTATTATATTTGGCTGGGTTTGAATAAGCAAACTGAGATGTTTGTAATCTAAAACCTATTCGGTGGAAATATAGGTGGTTTGGCTTGGTGGGTTTTTTTTGGGGGGTGGCTTTAAGTATTACATTTTAAAAAGAAGACTAGGGAAGAAATGGCTAAAATTAATCTCTCATGTACACATGTACATACAAACCCCTGTTCATAATATGATTTTTAGACTTGGGAAAATGTCCAATTCATGACACATTTACAGCATAACCCCAAGTGAAGTTACTAAGGTTGTAAGCTTTACTTACTTCTGATATAACATGTTTAGGACTGCGCTATTATACTATCACATTAGTAATTCTTCTGTTTAAAGAAAATCCTCTTGGCCTAGCTACAATTTGAATTCTAATTTCTTACATATTTTGAGTTTAAAACATTATAAAGATAAACTATAACTGTTTCTAAGATACCTTCAATTTTTGTCCTCCTTTAATGTGTAACAGAGAAAAGTTTATTGTTGTGCCTTCTTCAATTAAGAGGAAAAACTGATGTGTATCATTAATTATGTCAGTGGGAATCATAAATCATCAGTGAGTGCTGCAATTAATTATTTTTAAGTCAGGTGAAGAACTATGACAGGCACAAGATAAATCCACAGACTTTTAATTTCAGAGTGATAAGGGAGGAAAAAATAGAGATGGAGAGAAAGAAAGATCATTGTGAATTTATACATTATAGAAAACATTTGGGTATGTGTGTGCACTTTTATTGCAAAATACAAATTTTGTGACATACTAAAACATCTTCCTACTGCCACTATGTTTAGGAAATGTCAGAGATGTTGCATTACAAAGCCACCTTCTATGATATTTGTATTAATAGTGTCATAAATACCAGTTTTCAGACTTCTTTTGCTTAACAGCATTAAAAAGTGGTAAGGTGACCCCTGGACTCTCTTCCAATTCAACAATTCAATGTTTCTATGTTTCTGTGATTAGATATGTTTACTTAAGAAATTTTAAACAAAAGCAAACCAGGATTTACTCTTTCAGATATGTTATCAGGTAGCACACATTTTTTTTGGGAAATAATATCACAATAAAAATAATAAGATTGTTTCTAATGTGGCAATTATAAAAAACAGCTTTCCACAGTTATTTTTCATTGCTCATACTTGGGTATATTTGTACCAGATTTTCTGACCAGCTAAATCTAAAGATATTTTTCCTTTCTTTATTCTTTCCTCTTATTCTTTGCTGTCACATTTTATTCAAGGTGGACTGAAAGCTTTACTTAACATAATTAATAAATTTTTTCAATTTTTATACTAAAAGTAATTATATATTAAATAGCATGCTAATATGAAAAAAAAAATGCTCAGTAATGTTCTATTATATCCTTGCAAATGCCCTTCCCCACCTGAGGAGAAAAAGAGAGAGTATCAACGTTCACTGGGACTACATTTTTCATTCCTTTTATCCTTATGTTCACTGATGCCTTTATTTTTTGTCCAGTCAAATTTTCATTTTCTGCAGTCTTATACAGATAAATTATATAGTGGCTAATCCATGCCTCTACATTCTTACATAGATACATATTCAGAGATATATCTATTGAACAGTGGTGACATCTATTTGATGGAGAACCCACATGTTTTCAGCTACATTCAGCTCATCTTTGTAGATTAATACAGGCATGCCTCAGTTAACAAAGCCTCTGACAAAGAAGGTCCATTTTACAAACACTTTTTATGGCTGCTCAGTGCAGCCTTTTCTTTTCTTTTCTTTTCTTTTCTTTTCTTTTCGCAGTATAAGCTTTGGGAGAAAGGTAAAGGAGGGCTGGTAAAACACAGACTTTGGTGCAAGTTGCAACAGCTTGCCTGCAATAAACCAGGCAATAAAGTTTGAACTGGAAAAGAATGGGATTTTACTCTAGCTGATCCTACTGTAGCTGTCTATGGACTTTTTCGGATGAGCTTTTAGAGCGCTAGCAGCCTCGTCCCCGTTGCGAGGCTGCTGCGCTGCAGGGCATCCCTTTCGGATGACACTCTCCCCTGCCGGTACTGTTGCATTACTGCGGGGACACAGCAGCGTTATATTCGGCAGTTTTCTAATCACGATCAACTTTCATGATTAGAAAACCGCTGAATATAACACTGCAGTGTCCCCGCAGTAATGCAACAGTACCGGCAGGGGAGAGCATCATCCGAAAGGGACGCCCTGCAGCGCAGCAGCCTTGCAACAGGGACGAGGCTGCTAGCGCTCTAAAAGCTCATCCGAAAAAGTCCTATGTCTTCCTACAACAGATCCAGGTAAACAGCAGCTGCCTTCAGAATCCTTTGCTGAATATAAGTGAATGACAAAACAGTGAAATGAGGAAAGCAGATAAGCCTACCTCACCAGCTATTCCCAACATGTTAACAAAAGTACAGATGTGTAAATTTGATCACTTTTCATAGGAAAAGTGAAGGCTGGTCAAAGAAAAAAAAAAGATAATCCCTGGATGGATTTTGGAAGAAGCCTTTGAGTGTTTTTGCTTACTTATGCAAGGCTTTCCTCATCTGGTTGCTTCATTTTATATGTGCATATTGTTAGTTTTGAACTTCTCTTCCTTTTTGTGATGTAGGAACCTATCTCTATTCTTTTCATATAACTTCTGCCTCTGGTACCAAATTTTATGTTTAAAAAGTCATGTCCAGGAGCACCTTTTCTTTGGGTTTCTCTGCACTAAGGAAATAAACCAAACATATCCTGGACCTGGTGCAATGTGTCCAGACAATGCACACAGCAAATCTACTTGATTAAGCCATTAATCTGGTTTAAAAGAAATCATAGGAAACTGCGGAGTGCCTCCAGTTCTTTTGCTGTCTAGACAGCTGGCTCAGGTTTGATTTGACCGGATCCAATTGTCCTCATGTAAACACAGTGTCATCTCCCTTACCCTGCACTGAGTAGCACAGGGTAGGGGATGAATTGTCTTTGGAGCCACCGCTGCTGCCTCGCTGGCCAAGCAGCTCCCGTCAAGAGCCTGGCTGCCATGGCTTCTGCTGAGGTCAGAATAGGGCACCCATGCAACCCACAAGAAGGGGGTAGAGTGACTCTCTCCTTGTTGATCACATGTCTGGGCACTCTGTTCTGACCTTAACAGAAGTGATGGTGACAGCCAGGCTCTTGCAGGGAGTGGCTTGGCTGGTGAGACATTGGTGGCATCAGCCCTGAGAAGAAGACAAGACACCGGTCCCAATACCCTGTCGACCCAGCTGACCATCTGGACTGCAAGAGAGCTTCACATCACTTTCATGCCGGTATGTGTGGTGCCACATGGTGAATTTGGGGCACCTCCAGGCCAGATTTCTGGATTTCTTTTGGATTTTTGCCCCTGGTGTAGATGAACCCTTTGTTAACTGATGTATACCTGTATAGGATTATTCTATGGATAAAGCGCCAAGCAGCATAAACAAAGCAAAGAAGGGACATTAAAAACACCAAAGAATGTGCAAATCTCAGACCACCCAGAACTGACTTAAACTTCTATATATTTCAATACTTCCAGTCTAACTGTGGCTGGTGCAGTAATGTGGTAAATAAGAAGTCTTCCAACACTGTAGTAACACAGAGAGAGGAAAACTCTGATGTTCTTGCTATGGTGACAAGTACAGCAGAAGTAGAGACTGGGGAAGCTGATGTCAGCACCTCATAGGGATATGATTGCTGACCAACCAGATCAGGATGGGCAACTGTGAGGGACTGAAGGGTCACATTGCCCCGCTGAAGGACCATGGACGTACCCCTAATATGTCTTCGCCTTCTATTTTTCTTCTGACAAAATTAAAGGCATCCCTCCCACAGCAATTCTGCTATGATTGGGGGTATGAAATATTTGGGTGCAGAGAGGCCTTTATTACTCATAAAGCAAACCAAAGCTCAACATGTGATGTACTTCCTTGCTACAATTGCCTGGGGGTATATGTAGCAAAATGGTGGGGTGTTCTGAATGAAAAGAGTTTTTCCAAAAAAACATTGAGGGGGAACTACAAGGCTGCAAAAACAATCTTGGGGTTGCATGTAACCCACAGTTAATACTTTCTCCACCCTAAGCATAGGGGTATCCAAGCATTACTGCCTCTCATGATGTTCGGTGCCTGTGCCCATGCAAACAGAATACTGGAACTATGGTGATGGCACCATCCACATCCTTCCCTCCACTGCCTCATCTCATCTATCAGTAAAGAACTGGGGCACCCCCCTCCCTCCTCAACTACTCCCTACCTGTAGCCTGACTCACTAGCTCCCACTTCACCAAGCACCGGTACAATTCATCATGACAGTAGCCCAGCTTGGGATTTTAACTCATACACACTTAATAATAAGAATAAGCTAATCAACAGATCACTTGTGAACACAGGGAGTGGTACAGTGGATATGAAAATGATCACACATATCCCAATCAGATCATTATTACAGTATTGCCTTGTTTTGCAATTATATTGCAGGGCATTAGCACATGGGATTGCTTTCCATAAAAATGGAGAATTAAACAATTCCAGCCATGAACAGCTTACAGTCCAATACAGTAGGCATTTTGGGTGGTATAGGATGGGGGGGGGATACAGAAGGGTATTGAAGCAGGGCTCCTGAGAGATTTAATGTATCTTTGCCAGCCCTTTGCTTAGAATTGTAATGGCAACATCTGCCAGTTCCAGGGGCTCCATTATCTATTATAGCATTTGCATAATCAAAGGCCAAGTGGCCACTAGAGTACATCTACGAAGCACAAACCTTTACAATAGCATCAGCTCTCAGAGCCTTCCTTGTGCTTCTGAATACACTGTTCCTGTGGACTGCATAGTAGAACAGAGGAAGAACGAGCCATTTTAAGTAGAAAGATATATAAGAATGTACTCAATACCAATACAAAGGTCTTCCATGCCATAGAACACTCCCTACACTAGAAGTCTTCTGCTGGAAACTTTTTAAGCATGCATATTTGAGAGAGAGAGAGAGAGAGAGATCACAAACACATAAAGTCTAAGCAGACTAGTGTCAAACCAAACCAAACTAAAAAGACATAAGTACATATCCCGTTGAAAAAACATACTGGTAAAATCAACACAAATAAAAAATAGAGATGAAAATCAGATCATTCAAAAAAGAAGAAATTCCCTATGGGCTTGCTTTCATGAAACAGAATGGGTAGTTCCGCAGTTACAGTACAACCCCTGTATTTGTGGGACCTATATCCGTGGCTTCACTTACCCATGTCTGAAAAATATCCGGTCTCTCTAGGCATCTTTGTGTGACTCTATGGTATGCATCTGCTGGGAGCTGAGTATAGTGTCACCCTGGAAAAACTAGAAGATGCCTAGAAATGTGTTCTCTGTAGGCATCTTCTATGTCCTCCTGCGTGACTCTATGGTATGCTTGGGCTGGAATTCATTCCTTTTAATAAGGTTTGCTATTATCTATGGTTTCTGATATCCATGGTGAGTCTTGGAATGTATATCCCATGGATACAGGGGTCATACTGTACTTCAGTATGACTGAAGTTTCAGAGTTTCAGAGAAACAAGTCATGCCAGACTAATCTGATCTCTTTTTTTGATAAAGTTACCAGCTTGGTAGATGAAGGGAATGCTGTGGACGTCACATACCTTGATTTCAGTAAAGCATTTGACAAGGTTCCCCATGACATTCTTGCAAACAAGCTTGTAAAATGTGGGCTAGACAAGTTAACTGTTCAATGGATTTGTAATTGGTTGACTGGCCAAACCCAAAGGGCGCTCAGCAGTGGCTCCTCTGTCTTGGAAAGATGTGACCAGTGGGGTGCCACAGGGTTCTGTCCTGGGCCCAGTGTTATTCAACATCTTTATCAATGACTTGGATGAGGGAATTAGGAGCATACTTATCAAATTTGCAGATGACACCAAATTGGGAGGAGCAGCTAATACCCTGGAGGACAGGATCAACATTCAGAATGACCTGGATAGACTGGAGAGCTGGGCCAAAGCTAACAAAATGAAATTCAACACGGAGAAATGTAAAGTACTGCACTTAGGGCGGAAAAATGAAATGCATAGATATAGGATGGGAGAGACCTGGCTGAACGAGACTATGTGCGAAAGGGATCTAGGAGTCCTAGTAGACCACAAGTTGAACATGAGTCAACAGTGCGATGCGGCAGCTAAAAAGGCCAATGCGATTTTGGGCTGTATCAATATAAGTATAGTATCTAGATCAAGGGAAGTAATAGTGCCGCTCTATTCTGCCTTGGTCAGACTTCACCTAGAATACTGTGTCCAGTCCTGGGCACAATTCAAAAAGGATATTGACAAATTGGAGCATGTCCAGAGAAGGGCAACTAAAATGGTGAAAGGTCTGGAAACGATGCCTTATGAGGAGAGACTTAGGGAGCTGGGTATGTTTAGCCTGGAAAAAAGATGGTTAAGAGGCGATATGATAGCCCTGTTTAAGTATTTGAAGGGGTGTCACGCTGAGATGGAGCAGGCTTGTTTTCTGCTGCTCCAGAGACTGGAACACGGAGCAATGGATGCAAGCTCCAGGAACAGAAATTCCACCTCAACATTAGGAGGAACTTTTTGACAGTAAGAGCTGTTCAGAAGTGGAATGCACTCCCTCGGAGCATGGTGGGGTCTCCTTCCTTGGAGGTCTTCAAACAGAGGCTGGATTGCCATCTGTCGAGGATGCTTTGATCAAGATTTCCTGCGTGGCAGGGAGTTGGACTGGATGGTCCTTGTGGTCTCTTCCAACTCTACAATTCTATGATTCTATGGTTCATATCCTCAGATATTTAATTGATTGACATATGTGTCCTGCTAGGAAGCAAATTTTTGCAATGCCAGATTTAACAAATTTATCAGTGTATCATCTTCCTGTGCTACCCATCTAAATAATATATTTATCTTTGTATACAGGACTTTATCAGATGTGGGGGGACACGGCACAAAATCACATCCCCAACCACATCAGAAGAACGCTACAAGAACAGAAAGGGCAACGTTACCAGATGCCCGTGTCCTTCACCTGTTCTGGGGGCGTAGTGCAGGTGTGAATAAAGCATCCCTTTTTTATTGATGGGCTAAGCCATCAATAAAAAGAGACAAGTTATTCACGCCACACTACACCCCCAGAATGGCTGAAGGACGTTGCCGTCTTGTAATGTCACCCATTTTTGTTCTTCTAGTGTTCTTCTGACACAGTTTTTGCCACATCTGATAAAGTCCATAGCCACATGGAACTGTCTATGTCTCGATCTTAATGTGTTATTTGAGAAGAGGAGGACAAAGGGAAGGTATCAGAAGATCTCACTCTACCAAGAAGCCATATCACCTGAAAATCTTTCTTTCTAAACTCAGATACATTTTTTCTACAGCATTCACCAGGACAAAGTACACATCTCCGGCCAGCTAATAAAGTGAGAAGTTCTTTCAACAGGGATGACAACTAGATCATTAGAGTGCAGAATCATTCTAACCAACATGTTCCAGGAGTGAGATGACCCATGATATTAATTTGACATTTCTGTAGCATGGAATAGTCTTCAAACTATTAACGTACATATCTCAGTAAGTCTTAAACCAGGGTGGACATCATGTGCCCTTCCAGATGTTGTTGGACTAAAACCCCAGCATGTACCTAGTAAAGCCAATGGTGAAGAATGCTGGGAGCTGTAGTCCAGTATCAGGAATTTCTTATGATTCCTATGGCTCTTTAAAACAAGAATGGAGAATTTCTAGCCTAAGGGTCAGAAGCTGCTTGGTATGTAGAGAGAGGGGTTCATCCAGATGCAAGTTTCTTTCACTGTTGTTTCTGTGCAACAGCACAGATGAATTTAAAGCCCAGGAAGGTACTGCATGAAACTGAGCTCTGCTCTACAGCCCCCCAGAGCTGATGCATGAAACTCAGTTGTACTTTGCAGCATTGGAAATTCTATGACTTTGCTGTATCTTTGCCCCACCCACCAGTGAAATGTGTCCCTCAGTTCAGTTCCTTTCCCTGGGGCCAAAAAAAGTTTCCTCACCCATTTTAAGCAATCCATGAAGATCAGTCAGTATTTTTATTCCCACATCACAGACAATGGGCTGACACACGAAGATAGCAGCTTATGCTAAGCTACCTCTTGAGTTCATGGTAGACATGAGATTAATCTGAAGGACTCTCTTGTTCACAGCTCAGTGCTGAGCACAAATTAGGCTTAAATATTTAGTGACATTCTGTCAGCAAACTCTTGGAAACTGTCTCAGCTGCTGCCTTTGGGACTACAGAAATATAAACTTCAGAATTTATGAACAAACTAGCTTCTTAAAAATATATTTGGGAAGGACAAATTAGGCCTAGTGAGAGAATTTTTGAACCATGTGATGATTTGTGCATTAATAGAATAGAACAATACCAGAGGAAATTATGAGATCAGATTTAGTCTACTGTACAGTAAATGTCTTCAGCTTTCCATTTCATTATTAATATTTTTGCTTGTATTTTAAAAACAATAAACATTTAAACCAATTTACTGTCTTAACTACTATGTTGTACAGTGGGCCTTTGGTATCTGCTTGATATCCAGTTGGTATCCAGGGCACGCGCACGCACACACACACAGCGTGGATAACAAAATCCATGGATGCTCAAGTCCCATTATATACAGTGTCATAGTAAAATCATTTCCCTTATATAAAATGGCAAAATCAAGGTTTGATTTTTGGAAATGATTTTTTTTTGGGGGGGTGGATGGACGGGTGGTATTTTTAAGCCATGGATACAGAATCTGTCGATACAAAGGGCAGACTAGTTTGCCACCTTGGTAACTTAAAATTCAGTCACTTCAATCAAGAATAAATGGCATTAGAAGGCTCATATTCCTTCGCTTGTATTCACTTATACTATGATTACCACCATGGTCCCCACATCCTGAAGTGGGCCCCCAGGCCCGGATCTTTGGTGGGCCCCCTGCCTAAGATCAACAAGGTTAAGGTCAACAAGATGCTCTACTGGATTTAGGATAAAAATTAAAATAAATCAGTTTAAATAATGACACCAAACTATTGGTGTCATTTAAAGTATTTAAATGTTCTTTAAAACACTAAATGGATATAAAATAATAAAAACTTAGAATAATATCACACCAGCCCCTCTCCTAATCCTGGGCCCCCAGGCTAGAGCCATGTCAGACCCCCCTTGTGGGGACCATTATCGGGCTCGGCTCCGCTCTTCCTCTGGCACACCTGTACCATCCTCTGGCAAACCAGCTCCCTGGTCATCGCCTGTGGCCAGGTCTTTCTCCATCTGGGTTCCAATCTCCACGTTGTCAGACATTGCGGGTAGGAATTAAGAATTAAGTAGGATTGGTGAGAATGACATGTAGGGAGGGCTGTAGGAGTGCAGCTCCCTCCAGGTGCTGTGACCTTGAAGCTGCCTGAGGAACAGCGTTCCCAGATCCAAAAGGCGGATTGGCTGCCGTCCAGAGATAGAGAGGCCCAGGCAGGGAAAGCAGGTAAATGTCAGGCCTATTACCAAACTCATGTCAGGGTCTTCCATGGGGTCTACTCTAATACTCAGAATCCAGGGATGAGCATGACAATCATCACAATGTTATATAGCAGGGGTGGGCAAAAGGTACCCTCTTGGCTTCATGTGATCTTCCATTAGCCTACCAAAAAATTGAGATCTGGAATTTAGGGGGCCTCAATGGCCCATAGCATCCCCTCAAATCCTCCTTGGTGTACCATGGGCCACTTTGCTGAATGCTTAGTGGTTTTTGAGGGGGAGTTACCTTTTTTAGGGCCAGATGACCAGTTGTTTCCACTTTGGGCAAAAGACCCAGATAGTCCTTAAAAATGTAAGAAAAGCAAAAATGCCAAAAACATGGGGAAAGTTTTTTGAGGAGAAAAAAAATAGAAATCCCCTTTCCCAATATTTGGTGGGGTAAAAAGGGGGAGCATTAGCTGACAAGGGACCCACAGGAGACTGATGCAGCCTCCAGCTCCTTACGTTGCCCACCCTTGCTATATATTCTGAGAACTAAGCATTACTAAAATCCATACAACTTGCTCCCATAGAAGTAGGTAAAATTGCAGCCAAAGTTCCCTTTGGCTACTTTTTCACATTTTCATGATACATGTCCCAAATTACCCTTCTGACTCTTAGATTTCTATAGAACTGCTATGTGGGCAGTACTGTGAAAAGTCTTAACTATTTATTTACCTAATCATTTGGGGCAATTATATGTTTTTGCTTCATGCAATTGTAATGCTGTGTTCTTGCTGCTTGTCATTTGTAACTTTAATAAAAGTTATTTTTAAAAAAGAATCTGGGTCAAAATATTCCTATTCCTATTACCAAGATTTCAGCACTTTTATCTCTCTAAAACTTTGACAGTCTTGTGCAGAGCATCTTTTAGAAACTATAAATGATCACGACAATGTGGCTACAGAAAACAGGAGCTATGTGACAGAGGTTATGAGTATAAGACATAGATGAGTCCCAGTAGTTTTGGATCAGCCCACCGCCTTTTTTGGTTTTTTTAACCAGTTAAATCCTGCTTTCCTCTCTGGCAATACACTTTTAATTGTAGTTTTGAAGATACAGCCGTGCTCAAGAAATGGGTGTTACCTATTTTGCCTTTCAAAGAAAATCCCTAGAGATTAATTCCTCTAGTTTATTTCTGATACATAAGACAGGCAAGTCAAGAAAGAAGAGTAAAATACATTAAATGATAGTGATCTACCTACAGCATGATAGTAATGCACACCCAACTTCAAACACAGTTATTTAACTGGAAGATTTCTAGTTTGCCTTCTACTTACACCTTCTACCTGCATAAGCAAAACTGATTTATTACAGATCAATATTTTGCTGTCTCCAAATCTTTTGTCTTCCCTGATGCAGAATGAAATGCTGTCCTTAAGCAGGAGTCCACATAAAATAAGACAAAGGATTCCAAGATCAAACAATATTGATCCTTATCCTGGAGTCAATGTTATTTCTTTCAACCTTTGCAACCAGGAACACTTGTTAATTTACAATCATGCACATGATATTTACTAGGACAGAATTTGTGGCAATTACTTTTAAAACTAGAGTTCATAAGCAAAAAGATTCTATTCTGCTTCTTTAAGTAGCTTCAGTAACTGGACATTGATAAAATATGGGGAAATCCGAACTATATAAGGGAACAACTATATTTGTGCACCTTATTTCTAACACCTTCTGTAAATCTGTGTCTAGAATAGCACTATAGTTTCCGTTAGGTTTTAAAGGATCTTATTTAAATATTTCAGTGTTGCTTTCATTTCATACTTCATATGAAGCTACACAGAGGATTTTTTCTTCTCTTAAAATAGATGATAGATAGATAGATAGATAGATAGATAGATAGAGATAGAAACATAAAGAAAATGAGCTTTCCACAAGTACTTAGCATTTGCTTTACATATTTAAACATGGTTTAAGTTTTTAAAAGCATATCATAATTTCACAACTGGAAAAAGTTTGACCTATGAATTCTAACCCCCAAGTACTAATTTTAAAAATGTTCTAGTGAATGCTATAATAGTATGGAGATATTCTAAGGACTTTGGACATTATCAGACATGGCAAAAACTGTGTCATTAGGACAAGACAATAGCAGAAATGGCTGAAATTATCAGACGATGGCATTGCTTACCTGTTCCCACTGCTTCATGCTGGCGTGAATGAGGCATCACTTTTTATTAACAGTTTAACCCATCAATAAAAACTGATACCTCATTTGCACCAGCACAATGCAGTGGGAATGGGTAAGTGAGAAGAACATCTGATAATTTTGCCTTTGCTGCTATCATCACATTCTAAATGACACAGGTTTTTAGCGATATTGGCCTCAGCTGATAAAGTCCTCAATCACACTACACTGTTATAATGCTATTATTCCAGTTTAACTTCTATGGCTGCCTCCTGTGGAATTCTTGGGTTTATAGTTTAGTGAGGCCTAAGAGCTCTCTGGGTGAAAATTCGAAGTAGGGATTGCAAATATGAACCAGTCACGAATGTATAACTCTAAGTTACACCTTCATAAGTGCCTTAGTGAATTGTTTGAAATTTAGAATTTCTCCATATCATTATAGCATTCACAAGAACATTTTTAAAATTAGTACTAAAATGATGATGTAGCTAACTAGGTGATACAGAATTCTAGACATCATTATTTTGCAAACAGATTTTAGGAATTTTCTCCACCAGATAGATCGACAATGCAAATGTTACCACAGCTGGCTGACATGCCAAAGAAAATATTAACATTCATGGCCTTGTTTTGTGAGTAATGTAATGTTTGATATATCCAGGGATCACACATGGAGAGTTGTTATTTTTATTGTTGTTGTTGTTGTTGTGGACCTTCAAGTCATTTCTGACTTATGGTGAGCCTAAGGTGAACCTATCACTGGATTTTCTTGGCAAGATTTGTTCAAAGGAGGTTTGCCTTTGCCTTCCTCTGAAACTGAAAGAGTGTGACTTCCCAAGGTCATCCAGTGAGTGAGAGAGTATAACTTGCCCAAGGCCACCCAGTGGGTTTCCATGGCTGAGCAGGGAGTCATAGCCTAATACTTAAAAACCCTACACCACCCTGGTTCCAAGAGAATTGTTACTTCTCTGATTGCACACAGACTCAGAGAAATAAAGAGACCACACACAGAATATGGGTTGAAATAAAATGGGATTTTATTTATCACCCTACCTATTTAAATTCCTTTAAATCTTCAGCAGGGGAAGGCAACCTAGAAAGGGAGCAGCTGGGGCAGATCTGGACTTATGCCCCCAGCTTCCCCGGGCGAACACCTGAGCCCTGTTGAGTAACTCCAGGAAGTGGGGTTGCTCTCCAGCAAGCCCATGTCTGGAAGGTCATCCCGAAAGTCCCTCACCCAATCCATACAGATTAAGGTGAGGGGATTATCCTTCAGGACAACCCCAAGGTAGGTCACCTTCTGTTCTCTCACATCATACAATCTAAGGAGACCCTTCCAGTGACCATCCCTTCACCGAAATCGGTGCCATAGGTGCACACCGTAATCTACGTCTCCCCCTTTCCCGCCTTCCTGGGTGATAATTTACCTAATTAGGTGCCACCATGGACAATTATCCCTTTTTGCCACTTTCCTAGTATAGGAAAGGCAAAAAAGGGTAGGCAAAAAATATCAAAAGGGGGGGGGAATTCCTACCCGGCTCCGTAGCAACCATTATCACATTATTATCACACAGTGGCGGGAGGGTGGGTCGCTGAGTTCAAAAGAGGCAGAAGAGAGGGGCAGGACGACATTTATACCCTCCACCCCCACCCCTCTCTTCGTGTCGCCGGCACTTGCCGGTGACACTCCACTTCCCTGATCTCCTCCTCCTTGTTGCGTGCAAGGAGGGCTCCCAGCCGCAAGGCTGCGCGAAGAGCAAGGGGAGCTGTATTGCACACAGACTCAGAGAAATAAAGAGATCACACACAAAATATGGGTTGAAATAAAATGGGATTTTATTTATCACCCTACCTATTTAAATTCCTTTAAATCTTCAGCAGGGGGAGGCAACCTAGTGAGGGAGCAGCTGGGGTGGTCCCTTCTGGACTTATGCCCCCAGCATAAGGGGATTATCCTTCAGGCGAACCCCAAGGTAGGTCACCTTCTGCTCTCTCAGATCATACAATCTAAGGAGACCCTTCCAGCGACCATCCCTTCACTGAAATTGGTACCGTAGGTGCACACCGTAATCTACGCCTCCCCCTTTCTCACCATAGATAAGGGGCAAGTTTCAGCTTTGTCCCTTAATCCCCCCACTAGCTTGTCCAATAAGTCCCTCAACCCCTGCTGAAGATCACCTAAAAAGATTAAGTTACCTGTATCCAAGAGGTGCACCCCGTCCGCTCTGTAGAGTTCGGGCCTCTTGAACACAATTTGGGGGTGTGCTATGTAGTACCCTCCCACTGAATTTAGAAACTTTCCAATTTGCCTGTTGGCTTTCCATCTGGCCCTATCAATCAGGCGGGGATTCCCCTCCCCACGCCATAGCTGTCTCGGCAAAATGGCCAACCACATGATGATGACTGCGGGTCACCTCGACTTAATCGCCCCTAAGTCATGTGATGCCTGTATCACCAAAGACTTGCCTTTGAGAAGGCCCAAATCGTTCCCCCCAAGATGGAGAACCAGAACATCAGGTGGAGGCCCACTGTGTTCTTCAAACAGCAGTGACATTAGGCCATGCCAACGCAGTCCCCTTTTCCCCAACCACTCAATAACTCCCATGTCTTCCAGGCTGAGGTGAGGTGAGGTGAGGTCCAAAATAGCTTAGCCGGGCCTGTCGGGCCGCCCAGTAGACCATATTGTGGCCGCAGATCAGCACCCGGCGTCTCACCATCTGTGGTCTAATACCTAGAAGACAAAAGGGGAAGAGAGCAAGTTTGTAGGATAAAGGACGGATGTACCTCGGTAGGAGGCTGACCTCCAGCGACCAATCTGTTGGATAACTGCCGGTGACAAGTCCATTACTGCGGCCGTGGAAGTGGCCTCAATGTGGAAGGAGAGTGTCCCAAACCTGCTTCAGCACCTTTGATGTCACTGCCCAAAACTGGTAAGAGGGCAAATCTGCATGAACAAACAGCACCCCTTGGCGCTGGCCCCAAACCTGAAGGTAATCCTGTAAGGCAAGAACCGGACAGATAGTAACGTCACTACACCTCCTAAGCCGAATTATCTTACCCTTCCCTAACTGGTCAGTCTTGGAAAATCATAACGTAAACCTGACTTCCTGTGCCATTATTGTCATGTCCCTAAATTCTAAAGCCCTACCAGAATTGTCAGATTTTGAGCCCACTACCAGCTCGCTCACTCGTAGGCCCCCAAAGAAAGCAAGCAAGGCAGCTGTGTGAAAAAGAAGTGCCTCATAGGGGAAAGAACAAATCCCTACCCATACCTGGCATAAACCCTTTAATATGTCAGGGGAAAGAGGGCCCTAGTGTCCTTCTTCCTACCCCCTCTCCTGAGCCCATCCTTCCAAAGCTTTGCGAATACAGAAATCAGCCGTATTATCTGTGACCCCTTGGGCCTTCAGCCAAAAGGCCAAGGCAGCCAATCTGCCCCAGATGGACTGAGGGGACAACCCCTTCTTATAGAAATATACGCAAAAATGCAGGAGTTGCTTCACTGGTACATTTAACCCCTGTTGAAGCCCATTATGTTCTCTGAAATAGTAAAAATCCCTGACTGCCCTACCGTACCCTTTTCTTGTACTAACAGCCACAGACATAACCAGGGCCCTCCAAATTTCTGGCTCCCAAACCTCCACAAGCCCTCCAGCATCCCGTCACCCTCGGGCTTCGCGTCTGGAGCCAGCTGTCTGAAGCGCTCCATCTGCATGTGGGAAAGAGCGTCAGCAATCTCATTGTTAATGCCTGCCACATGCTGCACAACAAATAAAATAGTATTTTTGAGACACTGTAACGTAAAAAACCTAACCAAATGCATTACACTTGGGGATCTAGATATCAAGGAGTTAATCACCTGGACTGTTGCTGAATTGTTGCACGAAAAATGTACTGACGAATTCACCAACTCTCTTGCCCAAATGGTGACTGCCACCACAATTGGGAAAAACTCTAAAAATGTGAGATCACTTGTAATGTTGGTCCCTGTCCAGGAGGCAGGCCACCTGCTGGCGCACCACCTACCGCCAAAATACACTCCAAATCCAATTGATCCTGCCTCATCTGATGCAATTTGAAAAGCACCCTGCAGTTTCCTCTCCTCACGCCAAAATGAGATCCCATTAAACTGGTCCAGAAACTCCTGCCAAACCTGCAGATCCCTCTGAACATCACCGGTTATCCACACCATGTGGTATGGCTGCTGGATCCCCATAATGGCATCACACAGTCAGCGGAAGAAAGCCCTACCGAGAGCGACCACCTTACAAGCAAAATTCAGGTGTCCAATGAGAATCTGAAATTCCCTCAAGGTGGCCTTGTGCTTAGTCTTAATTTGGCTAACCCGATCCCTCAGTTCTTGAACTTTCTGGTTAGCCAAACAGCATTGTTGGTTGACGGTGTCAATCTCAATGCCCAAAAAGGTCAGCTGCTGTGAGGGACCCTCTGTTTTTTCCAGTGCCAGGGGAACTCCCAGTTCCACGGCTGTCAGCTCAAACTGGCGCAGCAAAAGGCTGCAGTTGCCAGATCCATGTTCGCCAATCAATAAAAAAGTGTCCAAATAATGAATAACCCCTCGCAAACCTGTTGTAGCTCTCAGAACCCATTCCAAAAAGGTACTAAAAGTTTCAAAAGCATTACAAGACACAGAACACCCCATTGGTAAAGCGCGGTCCATATAGTACTGCCCTTCAAATTGAAATCCTAGGAGCTCAAAATCATCGGGATGGACTGGGAGGAGGTGGAATGCGGACTTAATATCGCATTTTGCCAACTCCGCTCCCGGGCCATGCCTCCTGACTTCACATATAGCTGCATCAAAAGATGTGTACCGAACAGTACACAATTCTGGGGGAATAGAATCATTCACTGACTCCCCCTTCAGATAAGATAAGTGGTGAATGAGTCTAAACTCGCCAGGTGCCTTCTTGGGAATTATGGCTAAGGGTGACACCCTCAAATGAGGTACTGGTGGCTGTGAAAAAGGCTGACTACTCTTCCCTCTAAAACTTCCTTACGTATTTTGTCTCTCACTATGTGCTCATTTCCTTTAACAGACTGTAAGTTCCGGGCCCTGAAAGGGCACCTGGGTCCTTGATATGGGATCCTAAAACCTAAATGAAACCCTTCAGATAGATAATCGGCAGCTTGTTTGTCAGGATACACTGCTAGCCACTTATCCAAAACTCCCAACTTAATTTGACTGGGGCCCTTTCGGAGGCTGAGTAGAGGAACTGCCTCCCCTGCTGACCCCTAGTCCTCCATTGGACCCCCGGAACTGCCCCCTACCCTTTGGGCAGTTCCGAAAGGAATGTGATGCTCCACAGATGGAGCATTCATGGTTAAACCTACAGGGTTCCTGGAGCATGCACCATGCGACCTGAATTCCCAGCATAGCATCCTAGGGCTTGAGCCAGATGCCACAGCTGTGGAAGCAGTCTTAGCCCCAGGAGGCCACTATGAGTGCACTCACCTTGAATTGGACATGCAGGAGTCATCAACTGCATCCATAGTTGGGATGCATCATGTCCCAATGAAGGGATGGATAAATCGCCACCCGCATACAAAACGCTTTGTCATACAGAAGCCATGCTGGGCCAGCAAAATCCACATAAGCCCTGTGGATTATATCCATATATTGGAACAAAGAGGTGGTCCGGTGTGGCTGAGCTTTAACTATTACACCAGCTAAAATTAAAAATCTCAACAGCCAATTGGACCATGTCCTCTTGACTTTCCTCTTCTTTAACTTCCCCTTCTCTTTGTCATCTAATTCCTCCTTATCCTTCTTCTCCATTTCCCAAAATAATAGGGAGAATACATCTACATATTCCCCTTTGACTATCTTGTCCCGTGTTGACTGTAATAAATGGTCCCACAAGGGGAGAAACATCTCCCCAAAGGGGACCGATGAATAAGCCACCATGTCATAGCCAGGTGTCTGTGATGTACCCCCGGGTGTGGCTGCCCTGACGGGGGGTGCACTGTATCTGCCAAAAGTAAGTGGACCCCATGGCGACCATTGGGTGCCTGACCACCCAAAGGCCTGCTAAGGAATGGACCAACGTGCTTGTGTTGCCTACGTCCCCACCCCCTGTGGCATGCTAGTGGTTAAGGTGTAAGGCCAATTGGCCCAGGGCCAACACTGACCCGGGGCATAGGAAACAGTGTTGTTAAGTGACTCACCAGCCAGCGTTGTGACATCTATAACCTCAGGTTCCGGTTCCGCCTGGGGTGGCATGGTGTTAGGCCCCTCTGGCTGCTGGGACCCAGAAGCCCCCTCATCTTGAATCTTCTTCTCCAAGGCAAGAATCTGTTTAGTGATCTTGCCTTTTTTCACAATATGCTTTGAAGGTGGTCCAGATTCCCCCCCCCTTAACACCCTGTCTCTTTTCCAGTTGCTATATCCTTTCCAGGATCGCCTGCCATGGAATGTCCTCTTCATCCTCACTGGATGAAGGTGGAGGAGTAATGGGCTTCGGACATTTTGGGGCAGGCCCCTTGCCCTTACAACCCCCTTTTCCCTTCTTGGGAGCCATTGCTGCCAAAGGCTATAAACAGCCAATTCCCATCAACGTGGATATCTTTTCTCAATGGCCTGTCTGTCTAGACTATTGTTGGTCAACTCAGTAGGGGTGATGACACCGTCACTAGAATCCACTGCAATCCCCCCTTAAACTGGGGTTGTCAGGGACCTCAACACGATAAAGCCAGAGTTTAGTTGACTTAATATCACTTCCTCACTATATTGAGGTATGATGATGATGATGATGATGATGATGAAACAATGGGGGGTCTGGGCCCTGACAGGCCCAAAGGCCCAAATGCCTGTCTGAGGCCTACCAGATTTTGGGGTCTGGCCAGCCAAACATTCTGTGCCCAGGCCGCAGCTCAATGTTGTTGTTGTTGTTGTTGTTGTTGTTGTTGTTAGGTGTACCAATCCTGGTTTGGCCTCCAACCGAGGGCCTAATAAAGGCCCTGGCCTTATAGGCCATGCAGGCCCTAACCAGGCCCGTGCTCACCAGCAGTCCTCTCCCACACCCAGGCCAGCTCAACAGGACCAGGTGACTACAATCAGGCCCACTAGGCCTCGTAAAAGGCAGGATGCAGAAATAGGTGGTTATTGCCCCCCTGGAACAATGCTGCACCACATGGCACACAGGAGCCCCCGCTAATGCCCAGTGCTACCCAGCACCAATGAAGAGGTGGTGGCCTGATGCCTCGGGGCACTCCTAGACCCCACTTTGTGGCCAGCAGGAGGCTCTTATCCCCATCCCTGGAACTCCTGATAGCCTCCACAGCCCCTAAAGAGAGAGGGAGTAAGCTGTTTTCCCCGCTCTCTGGCACAGCACTTGTTTCGGCCACCCTCAAAATGCGAGACTGCTGCCGCTGCCCCCAAATGGTGACCGTGCCACCCGCCTCAGCCCATTGGCCATTGAAGCTCCCCCAAACACCACCTCGGGGGGGGGGCTGAAATCCCATCTGGGAGAGCCCGGCCCCACTCAGCCTTGGGTGTCCCGTAGAGGATCCGATCCAGCTGCCCGTCCAGTAGGAATTGCCAGAAAAAGCTCCATGGAAACAGCCATGGACATAGCAGATGCCTCTGAGCTCAATCACTGAGTTCAAAAGAGGCAGAAGAGAGGGGTGGGATGCCTTTTATTCCCTCTGCCCCGCCCCTTTCTTCCCTGGTCTCCTCCTTGCTCCATGCAGGGAGGGCTCCTTGCTGTATTCTTTAAACTGCATCTCTTTACAGAGCAATTCTATGTATGCTTACTTAGAAATAAATCTCATTGTGTGTTCAATATATCAAACTCTAAGGGAGTGTAGAATTGCAACTCTAGTTATCATTAGATAATGGTAAAGAATTTTAAGCAGGATAAACAAGTATGCTATATTTTAAGTAATCTTTGGAAAAATATCACAAATTTGTTAGGATCTTCCTCCTGTGCACAGCTCTCCGTAAATTCAACTGGAACCATATCTGTCTCCATAAAATGCTTTTCTGTATCACTGTTGTGCAGTGATAGATTGAGGAGATGGGCTACAAAATGCTTCTTAAATAGATAAGGCTCCAATAAAAAAGGCAAGACTGCTGAGTTAAAGAGCAGGAAACCTTTTATCACTTTTCTTCAGACATCTAATACTAGGTACAGACAGTGCAAGTATTACATTGCAATTTGCATCCCCAAAGGAATGTCTGCTTGTACTCATCACAGCACACTAGCAGTAAATGTTAGCTGTTTGTACACAGGAAAGGAAAATTCTTCACATGGAAGATGTTCTGGGATTCATTATTTCCTCGCCAGATTGTTCACCATCCTTTCTGAAGGTGGAGAGAGTCTACAGTAGTTGTTTCCTCAGAAAGAGCATATTAGAACTTCCTGGATTGTTTACTTGAGCATACTGCCCTGGATATTTCTGAGAAAGAAGAGGCCTCATGTATCTCCTGAAGTAAAGCCTCTTCAGGTTAAATCTAAGCACGTGGATTGCCAAATAACAGACATGATTGAAGGGATTTCTTTTTAAATCCCCACCCCAAATTTTGTGGGAACATGGTGGGCTGATGGGACAAAATAAGAAGGGGAGAAATGAGATACTTCTTGAAGGGAGTTCTCCTGTGAGACTTGGAATTGGTTCCCTTCATCCTCCACTGCACAGGTGGACTACCTCCACTCTCTTGGGCCACACTTCAGGGATGCCAGGCACCTCTTCCAGCCTCTTCACTGGGGAGCCTTTCAAACTATACAGTTATAGAGCTATGATTCCTCTTTAACAGTCATGGCAAAGTTACCCTAAGAGGTGGGGGTATGTTGGAACCCCACTCATGATGCCAAAATCTCCTGTAATATCTGGGAGAATTATTATCTCAACAGGAGTTCTGCAAGAGGAGGGTAACTTGAGGGATCTTTTCACCTATATATACTAGTACTAACTGTAGAGAGTGTTCCAGTTAAAGTGAAATAAAGTATTTTATTGAAATAACACAAAAGTGAACTAACACACACATCACACATGCTTAAGAACCATACAAGGTTATAGCAGAGTAAGGCAGAAAGGTTGGATACAGAGAGGTATGGGAAGATGGGGTGATAGTTACCAGTCTTGAAGAGGAGAGTTACATTAAGAAAAGATATTGAGATGGTGTCTGAGGGTGGCATAAAGAATCTGGTAGAATCTGGCAGAGTGATGATGTCCATCTGTGACATACTTTGCTGGAATCTTGGGTTTAATATTTATACTGTTTCATATCCTGAAGGGTACTCTGGTTATGACAAAGCCTGGATGGCTTTCATACCGTATAGACAAAAGAAACCAAAACTCAACTGATTGCTTTAATTAAAACAGTGATGGTCTTGTGACAGTCTCATAAGCTTGGACAGGAGAGGGTTTAAGAAGAGATTTCTGTAAGATATGGAATAAGGAATGCTCACTTGTTTGCATAATTGAATTATTGCTTGAAACGCCCAAAGCTGGAAGAAAGGGTTAGCCCCTACCCCTTAATGACTGGGTTGTTAGCATAAACCCATTACTTCAGGGGCTTTCCTCATAATCCTAACTTGGGCTTCCCCACCATCATACTTCTAAACACATCCCAGGTTATTGTGGCCTTTGGATGACCTCCGGTCTGCCTAACCTCCCAGCCAAAGTGACCCCGAAAAGTGCCAAATATTCCATAACTGTTCTTGTAGAGAGGTGGTGGAGGGCATACTAACAGCGACATCCTATGGAATGCTGGGATTTGCAGTTTGGTAAACACTAGATCTCTATGGCGGACACTCTCTAAACTGCAAGTCCTGGGATTCCATAGGATGTAGCATTTTTTCTACAACAGGATGTGAACAGGAAGTGACCTTCAGTCACTTACTGTTGCTTGAAAAGGTCTCTTCTGGGGCTGAAAAGGGCCTGGGGGCCAGAGTATTGTGGAAATGCCCCCAAGAGGGCATTCAGGATCAAACAAAAGCAATTGGCAGGGGGAGTGCTGTGGGGGATGCAGCCCTTCAAGACCGCCTAAGGGAATAATGTGCCCCCCTAGCCTCCTACAGTTCCCCATGCCTGCCCTAAAAGCTCTAAAATTGGTACCCAAATCGTTCTTTGAGTCTGGCTACACAGATGGCAAAGGACCTTTATGAACAACTGTATGGGCTAACATGGTCACCAAGGTTTGGACTGGATTAGGGGCCCTGTTCTATAATTCCATGACTCCTTTACTATGCTCTAAAGAAGAATTCTTCTCTTTCATCTCTTTTACAGGTAAGTATATCACCTTCCCTACTGGACCCACTGGGGAAAATAAGGAAATGAAAAAAGAAAAGTTTTTTTTTTTTTTAATGAGAAAATCTTTTTAAAAAATAATCAGTGATGAATGAGAAAAATTGAGGTGGGAAATGACAGTGTAAAACAAAATACAGAAGAAGAGACAGAAACAAAACACCTTTGATAGCTCTGGCCAAGGCAGTGCAGATATAAATCTTTGCTTAATAATATAGGAAATTGTCTTTTTGTTTTGTTTTGTTTTCTTTCTTTCTTTCTTTCTTTCTTTCTTTCTTTCTTTTTTTTTCTTTTTTTTTCTTTTTTTTTGGTACAGGGTGTTTCAATGTGGTGAGGCATCCTTATAAAGGATGAGAAAATTTGAGAGTATTGTTTATATCCCAATGAGACAGGGTAGAAACTGGAGGCGGGGCAGAGAGGCAGTTTGCAAGTAAAGCTTTAGGTCATGTGACCCCTTGTTTCTGTCTGGGTCATGTTGGGTGTAGCCCACTCTTTGTGGACTCCTCCTCTTATTAACCAGAATATATCTGCTTGTGCTCATCAGAGCACACTAATAGTAATAGCTGCTCATACTCTACAAGGCGGGGGTGGGGGGAATAAGGATAAAACACATTACACATTTACATTATCACATGATATCAAATAAATGCAGGTGTGTCTAAATTAAAACTATGGTCTCAGGACCATAGGAAACTGCCTTCTACTGAATCAGACTGGTGATCCGTCTAGCCTAGCATTGTCAACTGATGGCAGCTGCTCTCCACAGTTTCATACAAATTTCTTTCTCAGCCCTGCATGGTGATCCCAACATGTTTTGGTGGTCTTCTATCCAGGTACTAACCAGGGCTAATTCTGCTTAGCTTCCAAACAAGCAAAATCAAGTGTGTTCAGGGTGCTATTGTGACATTTTCACAGCATGTAAAATATGTGCTTTACAAAGTTGCTCAGAAAATAGAGGCATTAAATAAGATGGTAGACTCAGATGAGAGAATTTTAGATAGTACAATTGCATACTGCAAGATTTTCAATGTGGTAAACAAGAACTTCTAGAAAAGAGGCTACACTAAACATTTGATGTATAGATTTAATACCTGCAGGGAGTTTACCATATGTAGGGGAACATTAAAAAATATCAGTTGCAGGGCATGGTTGGATGGTACAGTCCAAAATTCATAGAATCATAAAGTTGGAAGAGACCACAAGGGCCATCCAGTCCAATCCCCTGCCATGTAGGAATACACAATCAAAGCACCCCCCAACAGATGGCCATCCCGCCTCTGTTTAAAAACCTCCAAAAAAGGAGACTCCATCACACTCCAAGGCGGTGTATTCCACTTCCAAACAGCTCTTACTACAAATTCATTCTGCATAAGAAATCACTAACTCTCAGGTGCATATTCTGGGAGCAATCCAGAAAAAGTAAGGAAAGGAATCATTAAAATCAACAGAATAAAGTGTACAGGTAAAGATATAATCTCCGTCCTTTCAAAGGTGCTCAGACAGAGCTGTACCTTCAATGTTTGCTTTCAGTTTAATACTGCTTATCTGGCTATGAGCTGAACAAGACCTGGTATTCTTTAGGATTTTCCTTTCTTTGAACTCTAAAATTAAGCTCATCTAACTCACTTATTCATGTTTTCCCTTCATTTATGTTTGACTTTTGCCTTGCTTGATTTTCAAGTCAAGCAAACATTTTCATTCATCTAAGGGAATCTTTAAGAGCTGCTTCCCAAGATTTCAGCTTGACACTTCCAGCTTCCAAAGACATATTTAGCAGATCTCTCAAAGCTTCAGTAAATAATGTATTGTCATATTAGTTTCATTCACCGTTCAAAGAAAGCAACTAACAGGTTTTAGAATACAAGAGGGGGAAAAAATGAAGATTTTTTTCTAAAAAAAAATTAAGATGAGGAAATAATTGATGCCTAACTTATTAGTCACAGCATCATGACCTCTCACCTTGAGTGATAAAGTACACAGGTCAGAATTGACAATACATACTCATGGCTGATCATGGTTGCCAGTTATTGATCCAAGAAGGGGGGGGGCTTTGTAGGAAAAATACTGCTCTGAATTACAAACATGCAATCTCCTGAGACTCAGCAACTCTCTGGGTTTCTCCCTCTGGAACTGAAAAGCAAGGAGTGAGTTCAGCCACTATTTAATATCAAGTGAATGTGGTGTTTAATCAATACTATTCTGCTTTTGTTCCACGATGTGGAAAGCAGTGTCTATTCATTCAGCAAAGGTTAATGCCAAGGGTCAAGTGATTTCACACTCTCTGTAGGATCCACAACATTTCAGTAGTTCAGATGCCTCGGACAATGATGACTCAGTTGGACTGATTTATTGCCACTCTCAGGCCCTACTTAATACTAAAGTGCTATCTTATGATAATACCTCAGAAAATAGCACTGATAAAAGAGGAGGCAATAATTACCTACATTTTGAAGTAATGTCTTCATTTCTAACATCCTATAAAGATGTAGGGACCATTTAAAATGAGCTGCGCCTTGTATTAGCCAGTCAGTTAAATCCAATATTATCCGTGCTCTCTGTCTATGCAAAAGAAATCTGCTGACTGTATTAAGAAAAATGCAAATTGGCAAGCAAATGTAACCTAGCACATGATTTAACATGGGTTTTAAAGAACAACTTATTAGATGCCTACATGCCCAAATGAAGGCATCCCTGTTCAGAAGGGAAACAACAAATACCTGACAAGATGAAATAATATATATAGATATATATAAAGGAGGGGAAAGAACCGTGAATTGCTAAACCTTAGGTACTAGTTAACAGAAAAGAGTATATCCCTCCTTCCCATTTACAATAAGCCCCAGATATTTTTTCCCCTTGAAACATTTATAAATTAAGAACACATGTGCAGTGAGGGAAAGAATATATTCTCTTTCAGTATGATACAGGGAAAATGACATTAGTGGAGCTCATTGTCTAAATCAGAATACATTTGACTTTGTCAGGGTCTAATTCTTAACATGTTAGCATCCCTGATTATTATTCAGCAATGTCTTATTCAAGATGTGTTTTATATAATGAAAGAAGTTCAAATGTCACTGAGAAAACAGTGTGAGAAGAATTAATTGGAAGGCTTATCAGGGGAAAGTCATTTAGAATCCCGCTCTACCTAATATATCCTTGAATGATGAATATACCAATCAATTAGAGAAATAAAATAAATTCTGCAAATTTGACTGAAGACATCCTATTATTATAAGAAGGAGAGTATTTAGAGCAGTTAATTACTCCTTGTTTTCCCCCCTTTTTCTTTTGAATGTACAAAAATCCTTTCAAAGAATATTCAGTTTGCCACAATGGAGAATACTTAGAAATGTCTTTGGTAGCAATTTGAATTAACATGAATTATACTTCAAAAATGCTGTAACTAAGATTTTTCTGCAATAGAAATAGAGAAATTTTATGAAATTGTATCTTAAATTATGATTACATAAAAATAGCCAACAATTTGAAAATAAGTGGATATAATTTTTTCTGTATGTATGCATTTTGAAAATGACAGTGAAGGATGGAGACATGTGAAATACACAGAGCAGTCCATGAAGGCTGCTATTTTGTTTTGAAAAATAGGATATAGATTATACAAGGACCTCTGGGCAAATGGTCATTCTTGGATTACTATTTATTCGGTTCCCATGCCAGATTTTTATAAAAATTGAAGTTGTAGACTATACTTTCTCTGGGGAGCTTCAAGCATCAAATATATTGTTTTTCAGTGTTTCCAATCACTTGCAGAGTCTTCACATTCAAGGTAGGCTCTCCTCTTTAGACTGTTGCTCTCCATATGAAGTGGCAATGGAGAGAAGTGGAGCTAATATGCACTTCTACACAGATACTTACTTTAACTATATTACAGAACACCTGAACAGGGCCATAAGAATTGGCCAAGGACACCCAACATGCTTCATACTTTTTGTTGTATATACAATTGTTTAAATTGCAATGATAATGGATATTGATGTATTTATTGTAAAGGTAAGGGGTATTGGGTAGCTATAGTAATATTGAGTAAAGACTAAAATGTCTTTATCTAATGTTCTATCTTTTTCCTACCTCAAATGACTTTTCCACAAGGATCCCCCCCCCAATTCTACTTTATCTTTCATTAAAGTGTTCCATTAAAGTGTTGTCTATACAAAGGGGGGATGTGGACTGATGCGCACTAATGCTAATTTGAAGCAGCTTCAATTTGTCTTAACGGTTTTTGTGGGTTTTTTGGCAAAATCGCAGGCATGCGAAGCTATCTGCTTTTGCTGTCCCAAGAGGTATACCTGCAAATCAAGATGGCGGGCACAAGTGGACTACTCATGTTTTTATTTTCACCAGTTGCTGCCACAGAACAGTGGTTTTTTTTTAAAAAAAACATTTCTAATGTGTGAAAGTGTGATATTCCATCTAAATAATTTTTAAAGGCTGTTTTGTCACCTTAGCACATGATTGCTAGGCAAAAATCCAACATGGCTGTTCCTGGTGCTTGTCTTGTTAGCAAACTCCATCCCCTACCCACATCCGACCAATCAGCTTTCCACTTTCGCTTTTATCAGGAATGCAAATGAATGCAAATTAGTTGTCCCAATGAGCAGGAATTGAGCTTCAGGAAAAGCCACAAAGTGGAGCTTTTTAAAAAACTTCAGGAAAAGCCATGGAGGCTTTTCCTTTGGAGCTTTCTAAAAACTTTGGGAAAAGCCACGAACGCTTTTCCTTCAGAGATTTTGGTGGATCTCCCCCCCCCCCCAGCTCCTTCTGAATACTGCAGATTGATGCAGGATGGCATTTAGACAAATCTTATTCTCCTCGAATTTTCTGAGGAGTAATTTTGCCATTTAGACAACCCCTAAGTCTTTGGAAGTTTATACACTTGACCCCCTGTTCCGTACTTGCTCCCTTGCAAAATAATATGTGTTAATTTGCTGGTGATAATTTTATAGGACAAACAAATGCAAAGGAGGAGAGGGTCTGTGCACCCATAATAATCACGTAGAAGAAGCCATATCAAAACCTGAAGTTCTCCTCCCGTCTTCATGAGAGATGCCTCTAAACTATTTTGCATTAATATAAAGCTCTACAAGAACCCCCTGTGCTTATCCCACTTCTGTGAAGTCATTCTTTTTCGACTGCATGCATTAGTATAGTAGTTAGTTCCTTTTGCACTTGTTGTATACATGCATCTAGAACCATAAAAACTACTGCTTAATTATGGCACAAAATACAGAACATGGCTCCATTCACAAGGGATAACGTTCCAGGCTGAAGATATGAAAGGGGGAGACACTGGTAAGAATTACATTTTGAAACCGATTATCTAGACACATTTCAAACTGGCTTTAGGACGGGATTTGGAGTTGAGACTGCCATGGTTGCCTTGACAGATGACCTGCGTCTAAGCATCAACAGGGTAGTGTGACCCTTTTGGTGCTTTTGGACCTCTCAGCGGCTTTCGATACGATAGATCATAGCATCCTCTTCGATCGCCTGAGTGGGTTAGGAATCAGAGGCACTGCACTCCAGTGGTTCCGATCCTTCATCTCGGGCAGGTCCCAGAGGGTGCTGCTCGGGGACAGCTGCTCCAGCAGGAAGGAGCTTACTTGTGGTGTTCTGCAAGGCGCCATCCTCTCCCCGATGTTGTTTAACATGTATATGAAGCCGCTGGGTGAGATTATTCAGTTATGGGGTTGGGTGTTATCAGTATGCTGATGACACCCAGATCTATTTCTCCTTGTCCCAATCATCGGTCTTGAATTCCGATGGCGTTTCTCCTCTTAATGATTGTCTTAAAGCACTAATGGGCTGGATGAGGAAAAACAGATTGAGATTAATCTGGACAAAAAAGAGGTGCTCACGGTAACGGCCCCAAAACCACGAGTTCAGTTGCAATCTCCAGTCCTGGACGGGATCATGCTCTCCATTAAGGACTGTGTTCGCAGTCTGGGGGTGCTCCTTGATTCATCGCTACAGATGACTAGTCAGGTGAATGTGACAGTCAGGAGTGCCTGTTATCAGCTTCGGCTGATATGCCAGCTGTGCCTTTTCCTGGAAGTAAGGGACCTCGAGACTGTGGTGCACGCACTGGTAACCTCTCATCTAGATTTCTGCAATGCACGCTACATGGGACTACCCTCATGCTTGGTCCGGAAACTTCAGTTGGTACCATATATTCCGGCGAATAAGAAAACTTTTTCAGCCTGAAAAATCATCTGAAAAGTCAGGGGCCGTCTTATACGTCGGATACACCGAGTCCATCTCAGACATGCAAGGAAGGAGGTGGCTGGTTACGCAGGGGGGAGCTTGCTAGCCACCTTAACACCCCCAATGCAGCTGCACTGGGGGGGGGAATCCTTGCTGGGTGGGAGGGGCTGAGCCTCATCCCAGCCAGCTGGCCATTCCGCAATTCCCCTACTCATGAGGAGGCTGCCCAGCCTCCTCGTGGGTTGGGGAATCGTGGGATGGACAGCTGGCTGGGAAGGGGTTCACCCTCCTTGCGTGATTCCTCAACCCACGAGGAGGCTGGGCAGCATCCTTGTGGGTTGGGGAATCGTGGGATGGTGAGCTGGCTGGGGAGGGGTTCACCCTCCTCCCACGATTCCCCAACCAATGAGGAGGCTGGGCAGCCTCCTCATGAGTAGGGGAGTCATGCAGGATGGCCAGCCGTCTTGCCCAGCCTCCTCGCGTGATTACCCAACACACAAGGAGGCTGGGCAGCATCCTCGTGAGTAGGGGATTCGTGCAGGATGGCCAGTCGGCTGGGGAGGGGTTCACCCGCATCCCGTGATTCCCCAACCCATGAGGAGGCTGTCCAGCCTCCTCGTGGGTTGAGGAATCATGGGAGGACGTTGAACCCCTCCCCAGCTGGTTGGCCATTCCCCTACTCACGAGGAGGCTGGGCAGCCTCCTCATGGGTTGGGGAATCGTGGGGTGTGGGGAACCCCTCCCCAGCTGGCTTGACATCCCCAACCATTCCCCTACTCATGAGGAGGCAGGGCAGCCTCCTCGTGGGTTGGGGAATCATGGGAGAAGGGTGAACCCCTCCCCAGCCGGCTCGCCATCCCACGCAATTCCCCTATGCACTCTGGAGGCTGCCCAGCCTCCTCGTGGGTTGGGGAATCATGGGAGGAGGGTGAACCTCTCCCCAACCGGCTGGCCATCGCACGATTCCCCAACCCACAAGGCAGCTGCCCAGCCTCCTCATGGGTTGGGGAATCACGGAAGGAGGGTGAACCCCTCCCCAGCCAGCTGGCCATCCCCCACCATTCCCGTACTCACAAGGAGGCTGGGCAGCCTCCTCAGGGGTTGGGGAATCGCGGGAGGAGGGTGAACCCCTCCCCAGCCAGCTGGCCATCCCCCACGATTCCCCAACTCCTGAGGATGCTAGCCAGCCTCCTCATGGGTTGGGGAATCCTGGGAGGTGGCTGAGCCTCTTCCCAGCCAGGCAGCCATCCCCCACTATTCCTTAGCTAGCTTCGGGAAGACTTCAGGAAGGCTGGCTGGTGGGAGGGGGGGAGCTTTCCAGCCACCATCCTCCCTCCCCGAAGCCATGAAGGGGAGCCCTATCGTGGCTTCAGGGAGGGCAGGTGATGGGGGGTCATCTTATATGGTGAGCATACCGTAAAGTCTATATTTTTATTTAAAAATTGGGGGGGGTCTTATATGCCCAGTCATCTTATACGCCCGAATATACAGTTCAAAATATGGCAGCCAGAGTGGTCTCGGGAACATCTTTGAGACACCATATAACTCCAGTATTAATATCTCTCCACTGGCTGCCTATCAGTTTCCGGGCACAGTATAAGGTTTTGGTTATTATGTTTAAAGCCCTATATGGCTTGGGTCCGACTTATCTTTAGAACCGCCTCCTCCCATACAATCCTCCCTGTGCACTCATGTCCTCTGGGAGGAATTTGCTTCAGCCACAAAAATCTAGGCTGTCTGCAACCTCCCAGAGGGCCTTTTCGGTAATTGCCCCTAAATTGTGGAATGGCCTGCTGAACGAGATCCGTCAGATGATGAGCCTGAGTAGCTTTTAAAAAGCACTAAAGACGGATCTCTTTCGGCAGGCCTTTCCTGATTAGTTCCCGGCCTCAGGGGCTCCTGGCCCTTTTTAGTCTGCTGGCTATTTATTATTTATTATTTTAATGTGATTTTATACCAGTTGTTTTAATGTATTTGATTTAATATCTTTTTATGGGGGAGGGTGGTGGTGGGTGGTGTTTGGGGATTTTAAATTGTATTGGTATTTTAATTTTTGTAAGCCACCCCCATTGTTTTAACAGAGGGGTGGGATAAAAATAAAGATGATGATGATTATTATTATTATTATATAAATATCACCCCAAAACACAGCCAAAGAGTTTACAGCTTCCTTCTTCCCGTCCCTCTGTCTGTCTGCTGTGTGACCCTCAGAGCTCCATCTGAGTATCTTTTGCTAAACAAATATCTGCTCATTGGATAGCCATAGTATAGCCCATCACCTCAAACTCTATTCCTCTATCCCAATACTTCCTACTTTCTTTGATAGCCTTGTATGGCTGCTTGAAGCATGAGTGTAAGTGTGTGAGTGCTCCTGAGATTATTTTTCAATAAAAACCATTTTTATTTCCTGACTGTGAGTCTCATCAGTGAGTACTGGTGTGCATAGGTCAAAAGATCCCACCATTACCTGGCCTCTTACTGACATATTTGAGCTAATTAAATTTCCCCATAGAAATAGTGATTTTCAGTAGACATGCATGGAATTTCCACAGACCTCAGTAATTTGGATAACACTACTTGTAACATGAACAATGCACAGTATCTATGACATCACCTACCACTGCAACACCTTCTAGTACCTTACAATTACAACATTACTACTTTCCTTTCCACATCTTGAATTTGGAGGTAGTAGGAGCCTACTGAAAACTACATTTTTGTGATCAACCAAAATGCAGTTCGTTCAGCACTTCCCGGTTTTCTTTCTTTCTCTCTCTCTCTTTTCTTCTCACTATGTGCTTCTTTCCCAACTAGGACTACCCCCAAATCACTATAAACTTTGTTTTCATGATCCTGAAGCATGAATATCTTTATTTTTTCTAATTTTCTCATTTTCTCTCCTTCCATCCCCCATAAACTCTGTGCCTGGCAAGAACTGCAAAGGCTCCCATTTTTATAATTAGAGAGACACAAAGTATCACAGTGAGCCTAAAGAAGCATGCCTTATTGAGCTCCCTAGCCATAGTAAGAGGACACTGTGTGCAGTTGTGGAGCTATCCCAAAAGACTCAAGCCTAGGGGAGTTTTCCAGTCTCATTTCAAGAGTGCTGTTGATTTCCTGAATTAGCACACAAAACTGGACTGTTGCTTTTCAGCTCCCTTGAATGTGTACCTTTTGGGGTCTTCCTCCCAGGATTACATTTGAAAAAAACCACACCTCCACTCTTGTTAGCATCCTTGAAATAACAGATTATTCTCTTCAATTGCCTTGCCCTCCTCAAAAAGAACAAGCCTGCTCTTTTTGAAAGAGCAAACCAAATGATGGTTTCTAAGGTCTGTTTTTCATAAGCAACAGATGAGATATTAAACCTGTATTTGGACCAAACTACATCAGATTTCTGGAGGACTGCATGTGCTAGAGTTCTACTGGAATCCATCTTGCTGTTACATTATAGAATTGAAAAATAAGGGGATGTTGGGAAAGAACCAGGGATGAAGTGTTAGCTGAATCAGTTAGAAAGTGGGAAGAGGTGAGAGTCAACACATGTATGCTAGATCCTTGCCCTTCCTGGCTTCTGAAAGCAGGTAGAGAGGGACTGACTGAGTGGGTAAGGGAAGTGGTGAATGCCTCACTGTAGCAAAGGAAGTTTCCATGCTGCCTAAAAGTTGCTATGGTGAGGCTGTTACTAAAAAAAGGCCTCCCTGGATCCCATTATTCTGAATAATTTATCAGGCAGTCTCTAACATACTGTTTTTGGGCAAGGTTCTGGAGCGTGTGGTGGCCTCCCAGCTCCAGGGGTTTCTGAATGAAATGGATTATCTAGATCAATTTCAATCTGGCTTCAGGCCTAGATATGGGATGGAGACAGTTTTGGTCACTTTGGTAGATGACCTACACAGGAAAATGGATAAGGGGACTGTGTCCCTGTTGGTTCTGCTGGACCTCTCAGTGGCTTTCTTTACCATCAACCATGGTATCCTTCTGTGATAGGACTTGGGCGTACCATTCCTTCTTGGAGGAGCAAACTCAGAAGGTGGTGCTGGGGGGACTCCTGTTTGATACCATGGCCATTTGCCTGTGGGGTCCCTCAGGGTTCTGTCTTGTCCCCCGTGCTATTTAACATCTACATGAAACCATTGGGAGTGGTCATCCGGAGTTTAGGGGTTTGGTGTCCCCAGTATGCTGATAACACCCAACTCTATCTCACCTTCCCATCTGATTCCAAGGAACTGTATCAGTACTGAACCCGTCTATTGTTAGTAATGGACTGGATGAGGGCAAACAAATTAAAACTTAATCCAGACAAGACAGAGGTGCTCATGGTCAGTTGAAAGACAGATCAGGGAATAGGGACTCTGCCTGTGATGGAAAAGGTCACATTCCCCCTGAAATCTTGGGCTCGCACCTTCGGTATTCTCCTGCACTCATCTCTGAGCATGGACACCCAGGTTTCAGCAGTAATGAGGAGTGCATTTGCACAGCTAAAACTGGCATGCCAGCTGCACCCATTCCTTGAAACATCACGTCTGGCTACAGTGACATATGCCTTGATTACATCCCATCTGGACTATTGCAACACACTCTACATGGGGCTGCCTATGGAAACTGTTCAGAAACCAGCAGGTCCAGAATGCTGCTGCCAGAATGATGACTGGAGCCAGTTATAGGGAGCATATAACTCCCTTCTTTAAAAAAGTTCACTGGCTATCAGTTCATTTCCAGGCACAATTCAAAGTGCTGGTCATGACCTATAAAGCCCTATATGGCTTGGGTCCAGGCTATTTGAAAGCTCTCCCCATATGAACCTGCAAGGCTTCTAAGATCATCAGGGGAAGGCTTTCTCTTGATCCTGACACCATCAGAGGCTTCTCTGGTGAGGACACAAAAGAAAGCCTTCTCATTGTCTGCTCCCATGCTCTGGAACTCCCTTCCATGGGAGGCTAAGCTGGCCCCTTCCCTGCTTTCCTTTCATTGACAGGCAAAGACATTTTTATGCAAGCAGGCTTTTAATATGTAGCTGGGATTATGGAGGATTTTTATTGGGGGTGTGCTTTATTTTTATCTTTATTTTGCTTATTTTTATCTTTTAACTTTTATGTTTTATGTAATTTTAGATTTTTATATTGTGATATTTTAATGATTTTAAACTGTATTTTATGTAATATTTTGTGAGCCACCTTGGGTCCCTTATGGGAGAAAGGTGGCACATAAATTAAATAAATAAATAAATAAATATTAAACTAGAGTGAAAAGAGGATGAAAAGAAAGAGGAGGAAGTAGAGGACATGCTTATCAAGTTTGCAGATGACACCAAATCAGGAGGACAGAATCAGAATTCAAAATGACCTGAACAGATTAGAAAACTGGGCCAAAACTAACAAAATGAAATTCAACAGGGAGAAATGTAGGATATTACACTTCGGCAGTAAAAATGAAAGCACAGATATACGATGGGTGACACCTGGCTTGATGGCAGTACATGTGAAAGGGATCTAGGAGTCTTAGTGGACCACAAACTGAACATGAGTCAGCAGTGTGACACAGCAGCTAAAAAAGCCAATGCGATTCTAGGCTGCATTAATAGGAGTATAGTGTCTAGATCGAGGGAAGTAATAGTGCCACTCTGTTCTGCTTTAGTCAGACCTCACCTAGAATACTGTGTCCAGTTCTGGGCACACAATTCCAGAAGGATATGGACAAGCTGGAATGTGTCCAGAGGACAGCAACCAAAATGGTGGGAGGTCTGGAAGCCATGCCCTATGAGGTGTGGCTTAGGTTGCTAGGTATATTTTGCCTGGGGAAGAGAAGGTTAAGAGGTGAGCTGAAAGCCATGTTTAAATATTTGAAGGGATGTTATACTGAGGATGGAGCAAGCTTGTTTTCTGCTGCTCCAGAGACTAGGACATGGAGCAATGGAGTCAAACTATAGGAAAAGAGATCTAAACATTAGGAAGAACTTCCTGACAGTAAGGGCTGTTCAGCAGTGGAATGCACTGCCTCAGAGTGTGGTGGAGTCTCCCTCTTTGGAGGTTTTTAAGCAGAGGCTAGATGGCCATCTGTCAGGAATGCTTTGATGGTTTATTTCTGCATGGCAGGGGGTTGGATTGGATGGCCATTATGATCCCTTCCTACTCTATGATTCTATGAAGTATACAGACAACACATTTGGGAGAAAGAAGAAAAAGGTATAGAGCAAGAAAACAGGTAAACTGAAAGGAACTGGGATAGAGAAAGGTGGTTAGCCAGGAACAGACAACTGAATTCATAATTTTTGATGTTTATTTCCATTACTGAGTTATTTTTAAAATCCCTTTTCCTGATATCATGCCTTCTCAGTCATGGCCAATGATGTTTCCATTTTCCTCAAGAAAACAATGAACAAAATATCAGAGTGTACATCCCCCTCAGATTTGCTCCTTCTCTCATCTTCTTATCCCTGCCTTCTCAACTTAGCTATTCTCTTACTTCATATCCTGAATTGGTGCTTAGGATTCTCCCCTCTTTCTTTAAAATATTTCCTAACATTTTTCTACATAAGCTTTGGTGCTTTTAACTTACAATTCGGCCCTTTACATCTTAGCACATTTTCAGGTTTTCACTAACCTTTACAATGGATTTTATATACCTATCTGTGGCAGCTCCTGAAATAGGCACATATGCCACTTGTATCTTTTTAAAAATTCAATCTGAAGTGGCTTTCTAGCTGGTAAAGGTTGAGTAGCATTGACCTAGAAGAACAACACAACTAATGCTGTAGTGCTGAACATGATAGACATTCTTACTGAACCCACAGAGAGACCCAGAAAATCCACCACCTAAGGATGGTAGCTTTAGGCATCCCCCCGCCCCTGCAAAAGCTAGTAATAAACAACATGACATTGATTGTGCACACACAGGCACACACACAGATGCAACTGTCCTCTGAGAAAATACAAGGACTATGTACCAGATGTTATCCACTCACACTCTTTTAATTTAAGTCACCAGAGCAGCAAAGAGAGCATCCAAGCAAACGGAAATAGAAAACAGTTATTCCTTCCAACTTTAGACCTCCCCCAATATTTCTTACCTTTGACAGCCACTAGTCAAAAAAACAACACAAACTCTTCTACAAATGGATATAGAAAAGTACTTTTCAGGCTAGTCCTAGCATTAGACAGAAGATGATAACCACTTCGGGCAGCTGCTTTTGAGGGACTTGAATGGGCAGAAAATTGTTTATTTGATTTATTATTATATAGGAAATTTTCAGACAGGGGAAATAATCCCCTCGGAGATTAGGAGAGAAACGGGGCTGTTCCACTGCCAGCGCTCCATTTCGCACACCACCATGCTTCTCCCAATCTCCATTGTTCTCCCTCCATCCTGCTTTCATTTTCCTTCCACTATTTTCCGCTATTTTTTTTTACTAATGAAGAACTTCCGTTAGTATGGAGTTAGTATGGAGATTGGGAGAAGGACGGGGGTGTGCGAAATGGAGTGCTGGCAGCGAAACAGCCCCATTTCTGTCCTGATCTCCGTGGGGGTTATTTCCCCTGTCTGAAAATCTCCATAGTTTACTCCACAGAGAGAGAATTTGTGATATTTTCTTTCTCAGATGCATCAGCAACTTGGCCAACCTTGAGTACTATACACCTTGACTTGTGGAGAAGGGGTCATTTGCTATTCTACCTCAGGAAGAAAAGTATCTTGGACCAATTCTGCTGGTATGTGCAGGGGGTAGAATCACAGAAGGCTTCTTGAATGTTATTATAGCTGTCATCACAACCAACATATAACAGAGATTCACATTAATCCTATTTACATTCTCACAGGAACAGACCGAACTCTAATGTGATTACCCGGCTAAATATCCTCTTCCACTTGGGAACAAATATATACTTGCTCCATTTCACTTTTTTATGTCAGTAGGAAATAAAAGGGAAGATTTATATAACTGAAACAGGGGGTTATGGGATATCTATGAACAACCTCAAATCTGCTCTTGATCTCAAGAGAACATATAAACACACCTTTTGTAACCATTCATACCAAGTACACACTATGACATTAAAAATAACTTTCTGCTAAATACAATGGAAAGACCTCAAACAACAGAGGTAGAAGCTTTCACTTGATGAAAGATTGTGCATCCAATATTCTATTAATTAATAGCAACATTATAATAACATATACTTCTGTGTTTTTTTAAACAAAAATGCTTTTTAACATTTATTGGAGGGGGTAATGGTCATATTACAGCCAAAACAAAAGTCATATGTAAACTGAACTGTGGGACAGATTGTGCCATAATATAATTTGGTAGTCTTTTGGTGCCACAAAACTGTTCCGTTGCCTTAACATTTAGCTGTTACAAGATGGCACTGTACATTTTATTTGTGAAAAAGGAAAAATTTCCCCAAATAGCTCTCTTTGGGCTTCAGGCCAAGAACCTGAACTGTACATGCAGCATTACATGGTAAAACAGTCAGCAAGTGCACAAACAACCAAAGGGTATTTGATATTGTTCATGTAGTCTGCAAAGAGTGCTGCCCTTTTTCTTTCAAAAATAAGTAGTAAAGTGATGTGCATCTTCTTCCTCCCCTGCCCCCTGCCCAAAAAAAAGATTGGTGATTTGCACTAACTAGATTCATTCCATGTGCATTTCTGATTTTATGCTGCCCAGCAAGGCTAGTAAGAAATGTCTAGGAACCCATATTTTTCATATAAATAGAGTGGAAGTGAGTTTGTACACTAACAAATCAAATTGTATGCATTGGTAAATTGACAAGTATTCATGCTTTGATACTGCTGCATTAACCCAGATGAGGTCTAATCATACAAGTGAAGGCTGAGCATACCATAGTAGTTACAGTGTTTTGTGTTTACTGTTCTGAAGACAGTTTTAAATAATGACTTATACTAAACCTAGTTTGTACAATGTTATATCCTAGCTCTGAGGATGTTGCCATTTTAGGTGACTGCCAATGATCGTCAGGTTTATATATCCACAGTAGTATGAAATATTCAGCATAAATGTAAGTATCTTAGAGGCAGAATTTTTCTGTGCCCTGTTTCCTTAATAGTTTAAAACATCTGTATGAGGGATCTCTTAATAAGAGGACACTTCCCAATTTTGGAGGTACCATGAGAGTTGCAGAGCAACATCACTTATCTAAGCCAGACAAAGAAAGATGAAATCCCTTCTGCTTTTACAGGAAAGAGATTGTGGGAAAGGACTTAAGGTCTTTCTTCATCACCTGTCACTCATCCCAGCAGAGCTTTCCATAAACCTTGGTTTCAGCCTAGGAATGATGAAGTTCTCTGCCAACCTACTATCAAATACACTTTGAACCTTGTATTGACAGAAGAATAAAAGATGTTTATAGAAAAGGTGGCTGAAAATAATCTTCCTCGGTACTGCTCACATCAACTTTGAAGTCACTTGGTCAGACTACCTTAAGACTAAACCTCCAAATGATTCTTAATGATAGTATAAGGGTGTTGTTGTTGTTGTTGTTGTTGTTGTTATGTTTGCCTTTCTTCAGATGCATTTGCAATACATTTTTTCACAAAGATTGTCAAAATGACTCTGTTAACACCCATGGCATAACAATATCCATGTACATATATTTTACTTTAAAAAAAAAACCTCAAGCTTTTAAGTATCTTTCTATACATCAGTGCACAGATTCTATTGTCATATTACATTCAAACAAATGAACAATGCAGCACTGAGAAGAAGCAACTTTTTAAAAAATTCACAAAGTTATTACACATATCAGTTTGGATCAAGGGAATAAATGAAGTGTAACACCCCAAAACAGTACAGACAGCTTTCTTTCCAGGGCATTCAATCCTTTTCTCAGATGGTCAGTGTAAGGCATCCTCTGTCATTTTGAAAACAATGAGAAAAATTTACTTAGCACAATTGACAGTACTGCTCTTCCTGTCAGGGTACTATTGCTATAAAGACAAAGGAAAACATTGAAGACCACATACTGGCACAGCTGAGGTGGATTTGGTCACAGCTGTGGCTAAGCAGAGGGCTGACAAGCAAACACTCCTATATAGATGCACAGTGTGGGGGCTGGTGTCATAGTGAAGAGGAGTGTTGGTGTAGATTTTCCTTGGTTTATTTTCCAGGCTATGAGGCTGTGTTCTGGAATAGTTTCTTTCTGATGTTTCGCCTGCATCTGTGGCTGACATTTCTCTGAAGATGCCAGCCACAGATGCAGGTGAAACGACAGAAAGAAACTATTCCAGAACACGGCCTCACAACTCAGAAAAAAACCCAAGGAAAATCTATGGATGCCAGCCATGAAAGCCTTTGACTTCACAGTGTTGGTGTATGTTGCAGATATTGCTGTTAAGACAATGAAGTTTGTTGTGTATGTCCAGTTGTCTCTTCACATCTGTGTGTTTCACATTTGTGGTTTTGCATATTTGCTCAACTAGCTCAAACTCCAAAACCCCACCCTCCTCACCCTCCTCCTGTCCTAGCAACAAAACAACTCCAGCTTGCTTTCTTACCTTGCATCTGGAAAAGCAGCTCAAAATGCCAGCAGGATAAACAAGGGCTGGGAAAGCAGCCAAGCCCCAATGATAGTTAAGTAGGGAGAGTCAGATGAAGTTCAGAACAAACAAGGTTCTGTTTCTTGAAGAAGCAGCAATACAGGCAAGAAGGCACACAGAGAAGAGTCCAGAATACACTCCAAAGGTCAAAGCTTACAGAAGGCAGTGTTGTCCAGAAGTTGGTCCAGGGATCAGCAGGATCAGGCAACAGGGTAGTTAAGAACAGTCCAAGGTGAAGGCACGAGTCAAGGCAGCAAGGATTCAGGCACCGAAGTCAGCAGGAAGCTTTCTCCTGGGAGATCAGCTGATCTTCGACAAAGCCTCCATTGCCTCTTCCAACCTATAAAGCAATTAAGACTTTGCCAGGTGTTTCTTAATGAGCAAGTTCTTTTCATAAATTCTCAGAGACCCCCTTTGAGTCTCCTTTTGAGCTCGCTGCTGGGTATATGATGGTGGAGGTAAGTCCCTCTCCTCTTCTTCTTTGTCCTTATCTGAGTGGGCAGGACTCGCTACTGGAACTGATGCCAACCCACTCGGACCAGGCTCTTCTTCCGCTTGAGCCTCTAGGTTGGCAGGGTTCCCAGATGGCACAGGTGTAGATAAACCTGTTCCAGAGTCCCTAGGGCCATTCCTTGCCATGTCCTCCTCCTCTTCTGACTCTACAGCCTCATCAGGCTCACGGGGCATGATACCATGCACCAAAACAGCACTGCCCATTTAAAACAGTAAGGTTGCTCCTTTCCCAAACTGAAGCTAAAAGTTGCAACCGTAGCAACACACACACACCTGGACACACAAATCATGCCCCTCACCCACACTCACCTGCCACCCCAGCTCTCCCTCCCTCTGTCCTGGCAACAAAACACTCCATCTTGCTTTCTTACCTTGCACCAAAGCATTACTGCCCATTACTTTAAACCTTACTGTTTTAAATGGGCAGCACTATTTTGGTGCAAGGTAAGAAAGCAAGCTGGAGTTGTGTGGTTGGCAGGGCAGAGGGAGGGACAGCTGGCAGGGAGGTGAGTGTGGGTGAGGAGCATGGTTTGTGTGCCCCAGGGGCAGGTGTTGCTACTGTGGTGACAGGTATTGGCATTACTGTTGGCGGGAGAGGAGTCTACAATATCGTAGTGTAATGTGCATGTTGGGGGTGTGGCTTAACTTATTTTTGATTTTTTCACTTTTGCAGTGGTGCTCCACCCCAAGCCCCATGGATGTGAAGGCACAACTGTACTTTTGTTTACACTACAACTGAAGATAAAGGCCTCCAGATATCTTTGGATTACCTCACAGCCTATAAGTCTTTTTCTTGTGTGTGAAAGTGGGTCAGAGCAGTGAAATGCCTGCTAGCTGAAGCCTTTGTTCCTGAGTTACTCTTTTTTTCCCCATTCTGCTGTGCAGTAATGCTGTTTGGCTACACCTGGGTTACTTCATCCCTAGGCTTGTGCCAGGTGTCTCTCAGTGGGCCACTAGTGAGTAGACACTTCCTTCTAGTCAACTTCAGAGAAATTACTAATCTTTCAAAGCACCACAATAAAGAAATTCACCACTAAATGAAATCCAAATTAATAAGAGTGTTATTCTTATTCTGTAATCACCGAACAATACATTACATGTACTTGGGCACACATTTTGAAGTTCCTCTAAAATGATCCAAATAAATAAGGTGAATAGCATTAGTGGTCATTAGCCATTTAAGGGCAGTATACTTTGGCTTTCCAAATGCTGGGACCAACCAAAGATGTTAGGTTATACTATACACACCATCATGCCTTTCTTAATACAATCTTCCCTAAGGCAAAGACAAAAATCTTATTTTTTTTCAAAAGCTTGCACAACATTTTTATTATTTTTTATTGAAAACACCTCCATTATCAACATACCGTCATTTTCCACATGAGAACTAATACACACATTGCATACATTCACACAGCTCTATTTACAATTACATTTATCATAACTTTACATTTAACATGATTCTATTAGGAGGAACTTTTTGACAGTAAGAGTTGTTTGGCAGTGGAACACACTTCCTCGGAGCGTGGTGGGGTCTCCTTCCTTGGAGGTCTTTAAACAGAGGCTGGATTGCCATCTGTCGGGGATGCTTTGATCAAGATTTCCTGCGTGGCAGGGGGTTGGACTGGATGGCCCTCGTGGTCTCTTCCAACTCTGCAATTCTATGATTCTAACATAAAATCTTTCAAATCACCATACTCCAGTTTTCCAGATATATTAATACATTTCTCTATTCCCGCTTTTCTACTATTCCTTCATCTGTTTAACCAATTTTTCCTTTCTATATTCTATTATCTAGTTAGATACATTCCCCTCCTTTGTTGTTAATTTAATCATCCTCTAGACTTTCCTTTAGATTGATTATATCCTTCCAACCTTCTAGATCTTCCCATGTTCTTTTGTCATCTATCATTATGGACAGTCTTTCCATTTCATAAAATTCTTTCATTTTCTTTATCCAATCATTAATTGAGGGGAGTTGTTCTTTCCATTTCTGGGCAAATATCAGTCTTGCACATATAATAATAATCTCCCATATTTCTTTTGTATAGTTGAATGAAACATATGAAGCATATTTAGTAAATAAATTCCGGATTTAATGGAATATCTATTTTCATCGTCTTAACTATTAAATTATGTATTCTCATCCAAAACCTTTTTGTCTTCTTACATGACCATCATATATGCATGTAAGTGCCCTTAGCTTCCCCGCATTTCCAATATGTATTGGGCATATTTTTATAAATCTTTGCCATTCTTTCTGGAATAAGATGCCACATGTTTATTGTACAGACCTCCCTCAACATTTGCGGCCTCCACATTCGCGGTTCCGCATATTCACGGTTTGCTAGCAAGCGGAGGATGAGGAAAGTGAATTTCAGGAGGGAGCGGGGAGGCAGGGGAAGCGACCTTGGGGCCTCCAGAGGCCCCATGGTCACCTGGGGAGTGAGTGGGGAGGTGTGGGAGGTGAGCACAAGGCCTCCAGAGACCCCGTGGTCACCTGGGGAGGGAGTGGGGAGGCATGGGAGGTGAGCACGGAGCCTCTGGAGGCACTCTGGAGGCCCCATGGTCACCTGGGGAGGCGTGGGGAGGCGACCGCAGGGCCTCCGGAGGCCCCGTGGTCACCTGGGGAGGGAGTGGGGAGGTGTGGGGAGGCGACCTTGGGGCCTCCAGAGGCCCTCTGGAGGCCCCATGGTCACCTGGGGAGGGAGTGGGGAGGCATGGGAGGCAAGCACGGGGCCTCTGGAGGGCCTCCGGAGGCCCCGTGGTCACCTGGGGACTGAGTGGGGAGGTGATCTCGGGGAGTGGGGAGGTGACCCCTGGTCACCTGGGGAGGGAGTGGGGAGGCATGGGAGGTGAGCACAGGGCCTCCAGAGGGCCTCCGGAGGGCCTGTGGTCACCTGGGGAGGATGGGTGGAAGTGACTATGGGACCTCCAGAAGCCCCGTGGTCGCTTCAGGAGGGAGAGGGGGCAGTCTTTATTCATTGAATTTTCACATTCGCAGGGGCCTGTGGAACCTAAGCCCCGTGAATGTGAAGGGACGACTGTATAGAAATTTTCTTTCAGTACATAAGTTCTTGTGAAGTGAATATTAACATTCCAAGCCCTTTCCCAATCTTCTATCCTGATTTCATGGCCTACTTGTTGAGCCCATTTAATCATATAGTTTTTGACCACTTCCATTTCCAATCTCATTTTCGATATCAAACTATATATTTTTGAAATCAACTTGTTCTTTTTTCCATATAATATTTTATTGAACTCTACTTCCTCTAATCCAATGCCTTCTGTTTTAGAATCAAACTTATTTTTTTTGTATAATTGTCAATACAAAAACCAATGACATAAAGCTCCTTCATTTCTTAATTCTTCCTGTGTTTTCATTTTCTATCCATCCCCTTGCTTCTTAAGGATTGTCTTATATGTTAGCCAAATACCCTTATATGGATTTTCCTTTTTATAGATGGCCTCATGATTAGAGGTCCATAGAGTTAGTCTTAAATATAACTTTCTTTTGTATAACAACCAAACTCTCAATAGGGCTCATCTTATGTAATGGTGACAGTATTCTTTATGTACAGTAGCTTTATTATGCCACATATAGGCATGCCACCCAAATCTGAGATTAAAACTCTCTAGCTGTTAACAGTTTATCATCATCTAATTCCATCCACTCCATAATCCACGTTAAAGCACATGCATAATAATATAATCTTAGATCTGGGAGCCCTATTCCATCCCTTTCTTTTGCATCCCATAGTACCTTCTTCTTAATTCTGGGCTTTTTCCCTGCCCATATAAATTCTGCTAAGTTCTTTTTCCAAGATCTAAATGGTGTATCCGCCTTTAAGATCGGAATATTCTGAAATAGATACATCATCTTGGGGAGCACAACCATGCCCCTTTCTATTTGACACAATTTGGATCTGTCACCATTCACAATTATATGTGCTTGTTGATTTTGATATATTCTTTTTATCCAATTCAGAAAATTCATTCCAATATTCATTCTTGTTAACATTGATATAATAAACTCCCACCTTATATTATCGAACACCTTCTCGGCGTCTAAGAGTATGATTGCTAATTTTTTTTCATTATGTTTTTCATATAATTCTATAATATCTAGAACCATTCTGTTGTTATCTTTAATTTGTCTATTAGGCAAAAAGCCATTTTGATCTTTCTGAATCCATGTTGACAACACCTTTTTCAACCTTTCCACCAATATTTTTACAAATATTTTGTCGTCAACATTCAACAAAGATATTGGCCTATAACTTGATGCTAATATTGGATCTCTATCCGGTTTCAAAATTAAAGTTATATCCACTTTCTGCCAAGATATTGGACATCCTATCTGATTAATTTCATTGAAGAGCCTATACAATGGATTAAAAGCTTGCACAACATTTTGTGTGCATTTTAACAGAGCTTGGAAGGTGACTTTAAAAAAATAATAATTCATTCCTGTTTCTCATTGCAGAGTTTTAAAATAAGCTGTTGCCATTACTCATTGCCATAGTCAAAACATTGCTATGTTCCTTTTGCAATGTCATTTATCTAAGCTAGATACATGGCTTAGTGGCTACTAATGTCTCTTACTATTTTCTCTTTGCAATGTTACTTTTCTGTTATGTACTTTCTATTACTTTTTTGTGAAATAATACCATGAGATTAATAAGAGAACATCATTAAACCTGGAAAATTCCTGTCAAAATGTGTGCCCTTAAAAAGTAACTTGAAAGTAATAAGAAACCATTACTCATCCCACCAATAAAGTAACTTCACTCTTGATCATTACATTAGTTTTGCAATGTGATTTCATTGCACCTTTATCACCATATAAGATAACTAGTTACAGATAACTACATAGTTTATAAATTCTTACTTCCAAATTTTGCATTTTAATGAGTATTTTTGTATATGTGAAAAATCCTATGCAATTTTCTCATACATAATCAAGTTTGAAATTGCATGCCCTTTCCCCTGTTACTGCACTGTTTTCTCTAAGATAGTGTGGTATTTTGAAGTTTTTTTTTATGCTTACACATTTTAAAATATATTTTTGTAACATGAGAACTAAATCACATTTTTAAAAAAAAAATACATTTAAAATGTAATTCCAGAAGTATAAAGTATGGTGGTTTCTGTTAAAATGTGAACCAAACTAATTTCTCCTTCATCCCTACTGTGACCGAGTGTCCTTTTTGTGTTTGTTGTTGTTGTTGTTTTTGCTGTATTGTTAATTTAAACCATGCTCATGTCTTCTTGCGAGAATCACCAAGATCACAAATGAGGAAATAAACAGAGCTAGCATGCATGTTCTGGTAATGCTGGGGCTGCTTTTTTCTCACAATTACATGATGAAAAGGGTTATTGTGCAGGGACAAGTACGCTGCAAAATATGGTACTAAAGAGATATTTTTGGAGGTTCGTCTGATAAAGTCCTTAGAGCTGGAAAGAATATTACAAAATAGTCAAAAACATAGCCAAACACACACACACACACACACAACTGCAACCCCATGCTTCTCTTCAGAATAATAGAATCCTGGAATGGCAAGAATCTTCAGTGTGGGACTTATTCTGTGCAAAATTTCCACATGGCTTCTTTGTGTGTGCAGCCCCCTGCCGTAGTATTGTGTAATTATTTTTCTATGCAGAAAATTCTGCTTCCTGTGTGAGGAGGAAATGCATGCAAATGTTCTGCAGAGTAAGTCCTGAACTGCAAATAGTTTTTAGAAACTAGACAGTTTTGGAAGACTTTGGAGATTTTCAGACTACACTGTTATAGTGTTACTATTCCACTTTAACTGCTCTGGCTTCCTCCTGTGGAATTCTGGGGTTTGTAGTTTAGTGAGGCCTAAGATCTCTCTGGCTGAGAGCTGTAAATACCCCTCCCTAAACTGCAAATCCCAGGATTCAACAGGAGGCAGCCATAGCAAATAAAGTGGAATAGTAACACTATAACAGTGTTGTCTGAAAATCTCCTTTCTTGCAAATGGAAGAAAATTGCTAAAATTCCTCATTGATTCCTTTGAGAACAATATTAGTGAAGAATTACATCTCTAGTCTTTTACCCCCAGAGAGTACTTGAGGTAGAAAACTGGCCCCTGGGCCCACCCCAGTAGCCCACCCCTGTTCTAAACCATTGACCTGCTTAAGACAGTTTGTTTTTGTTGTTTTTTTTGGCAACACCACAGATAATACCCTATTTTCTTTTTCACAGCTTAATATGCTTTGCAAAATTTAATAATGACATACCACTGTACTGAACAATTTTCAATAACAATAGACCAAAACAGAGCCCCTCTTACAATATTGTGCCTTTCATTACAACAAGGCTTTTGACACAATATTTTCAAGCCAAGTGACGCCTAGCATTTTAGATCCCTCTGTCTCAGTGAACTATGTTCATAAGTATTAATGAAGCTTGTATTGATTTGTGGAACATGACTTAAAATCTCAACAATCACTGAACAATCTGTGAGGAGCTCTCGAAAACTGAATGTATGTATGTAACTAGACATCTCAATTTAGCAAGCAGACATACATTAAACAGCATTAATAGCCAGGCACTTAATGGATCAATTCCCACTGTTTGTGTAATATGGAAATAAAAAAGGCTTATTAAATGACAAGCTTTCCCTGGTTTGTGCTAATTAATTATACACTGCATCTGACTGCTAATTTAGTGGGAAAATGCAGCCCAAAACCATGGTTTCTGCTTGAACTTTGCCTCAGATCTACCTAATTCAGCACAGAGTGCAGCTGCGACCTGCCACTGAACGACGACAGTATTAAATTAGAGCACAAGGCCATCAATTTAATAAGTTCTGTAGCAGGTAATTTGAATAAGGACAGTATTAGTATTCTGCTGGTGCACAACTAAAAGCAGCTGACCTTTCAGACCAGAGAAGATCCTTGAACACATCAAGTGAATCAAAGAACACAGTAATAATCTGACCATGTTAAGAGTGCCAAGAGAGACTTTTATAGTCCTAGACCTATTAGTGTATATCAGATGCTCTATAGTATCTAACAATTTATGTACCAAAAAAAGAGAGAGAATACACCTCAAATCCACAAAGTTATAAATAGAACAAAGGCAATACAAAAAAATAATTCCAGTAGTACATTTGGAAATGCTCCTTATTACTTTGATTTATAGCATAAAGAATATAAAATTAATCAATGCACATAAAGAAGCACTATGAATATCCACATAACTATTCAATGACTTTCTATCAAAAATTTCTTAGTAGGAGCATATATCGGCATCTACTAGATATCTGTAAACTGCATGCACAGAGTGTGGACAAAATCAGATAAAGCTTCTCAGCTAATTGGCAACTTTTCCAAGATTTTACAACTGCAATAAATTCTTTACAAAAAAAAAAAAAAAGATTTTCAGTGTGCAGACTCAGAGGTATGCGTAAACTAATCCCCAATTGTCAAGCCACCTTGAAATAATCGCAAGTAGTAATAATTAAAACTACAAATTTATCATATCTACGCATGCTGTTGAGATTCTTTTGTTCCACTTATCCTATACCACTCCCATCTAATCAGCCAAGCTACTTGTGGAACTCAAGAGACAATTTGGCTAGCAAAACAATGACAAAAGCAAAAGGAACATGGGTGCATACATAGTGGATTTTTTAAAAAGAAAGAAATGTCAATTATCTCTCTGGACTAACCTCGCCAGGCATAGATATTATGCAGGAAATACCAGTACTATAAATACTTTTGATAAATATATATTATAATATCTGAGCAAAGAGACCCTAAGAGCATATTCACACTGCACAATTACAGCACTTTGATGTGATTTTAACTGCCATGGTTTCATCTTCTGGAATACTGGGTTTTGTAGTTTGGTGATGTATGTAGGATTCTCTGCAAGAATGCTCTAGCCCAGTGCTACTCCAAGTGGTGCCAGTTCACAGGCTGCCTGTTACTGCTCCCTGGTGAGTTTTCAGGAAAGAAAAAAAAACCACGTGTTAATAATATGGTACAAATATGATACCGGTCCCTGAAGCATTGGGGCAAGGGAACTGCTGGTCCCTCACATCACATATCTTAAGAGGAAATGCTGGAGCACTCTCCCCAACACAAGAGCATTGGGCCTTTCTAGGTATAATTGCCAGATCTCTTTGGGAAAAAGTGCTATAATTGTGTAGTGACTGAACATGACAGCCAGTATGACAGATGCAGCTGAAAGGGTAGCAAGTCTTTTGGCTGCTGTGATAGAAAATGACTTGTCCATACTGGGTTGTTCCATTCATCTCAACGGAGAAGTCAGATTTCCATGAATAAAAGAATTTATTGGAATAAGTGATCAGAAGTCTATGGGTTCATCTAGATACACAGCCTCTCCTGAGCCTAAAAAAGACCGAAGAGGCCCCAAAACCTGGTAAAATTGTGCTCCACAGCCTGAAGAAGTTATGGGAGCTTATTTAGGGGTTGTTTTGGTGGGTTTTTTTTAAAGAAGGAACTTTAAAAATTGAAGCTGGGGAGTATATAACCATTCAAGGCCTACTGGAGGCATGTAGAATTACCCATTCCTGTCCAGATGCTCACTTCACATTGAAATGTGTGATTTGATGAGGTCTGAGAAGGTAGAAACTGATCAGGTAGATCTTTGGGATGTGGTAAACAGCTCAATGGAAATATTAACTTGGTGTGCAGAAGAATTCCATGCTGGGTAAATAAAGCTGCCAGTTTAATAACAATTACAGTGTGAGAATACCACCAATGGCACTACAGTTCTGCAGCAGTGGATTGCGTACTCCTGTGAGGCAAGAGACTGTGCTGATGGTAGCAGTGCTGCTAGTAGGGTCTGCCATGTCAGACAGACAGGCTTTTGCTGAGGAGCTAGACTAGATGTGCCAAACAGTTACTGGGCAGCAGCAGTAGTTGGGGGTGTGGTGGCAGCACTGATGGTGTTTCTCTCAGAGACAATGGCAGTGGCACCATAGTTAATGCTTATTAGTACTGAGCAGAGGGAGGGACAGTAAACCCCTTTTGAATGTCTTTTACTATCAAAACCCTATAATGAGACAACCCAAAATGAAATGAGAGATAGTGCCAGAAGATGAAACTCCCAAGTTGGATGGGACTCAACAAGCTACTGGCAACAAGCAGAGGAAAACTATGAGTAGCGCTGTGGCTAATGATGCAACTGGACCAAAACCAAAAGGACTTTGGCTGTTGACATGCTCAGAGGTGAAAGGAAAGTCCAACGCTACACCACACAGAGGGATTGTCTAAATGGTCAACATAATCCTCATTAGAATTTGCTTGGAAATTGATCTGTCGTAATGGAAATCTACATCAATGTGTCGTATTCGGAAGGTGGGCAGCTAAAAACTCCATAAACTACACTCAGAGAGCCTTTGCGGCTTTTCTATTAGTTTTTAAAAAGCTCTGTAAAGAATGTGCATTTTTGCTCATTAAGACAGTTGCATTCACATTGCTGCACTTTTCTATAGAAGAGGCATGTTGGATTTCCAAGGAGAGTCCAGGCTGGATTTTTGCCTTAGCAAGCGATCGGTAAGGTGGTAAAATGGCGATCCTTTCCTCTCTCTCTCTCTCTTTTTTTTTTTTGTAAATGTGAAATATCACTTGTGCACACCATGGTAAACAGTTTTTTTAAAAAAATGGCGGTGGCAGATTTAAATACGTGAGTAATTCACTCATGGCCACCATCTTGGCTAGGGGGCATGTGAAGTTTATGGAGGCTGTAAAACCATTAAGACAGTTTGCAGCTGCTGCAAAATGCTACTACTGCAGAACAATCCATCCCCCCCCCATATAGACAAACCCATAGTACAGGAACATGGAATGTTAGAAGCATGAATCAGGGCATAGGACTTTATCACACAAGGCTGCAAAAGTGGCATTTCAGCAGGATAATAATGAATTTGGTCAGTGCTTATGAGACAATATTGTGGCTATCCTGTTGCTGCTTCACATTCTAGTCATTACTGCTGCACCCCTTTCAATTGATGGGGAAAACCCATCAATACCTGCCATAATTTCTATTTTTCCACTGCTCCCTTTGGTGTGATAGGTCCCTTTGCTTCACTTCCAGGATGACTGCAGTCATATAGCATAAAGGGGCCTGATTCTGCTCCTAAACCCTTCTCTGCCCCTCGCTATTCCAAAAGAAGACAGAGTCAGCCTCCTTTGGAATAGTGAGGGGAAGAGGAAGAGAATCAGACCTCCTCATGCCACATGACTGCAGTCATCCCAGAACTGAAGCAAAAGGACCTATGACATCAGGGGGTTGCCAAAGGAGCACAGTTACGCAAATGAAGAGAGGTGTGTTAATAAGCATTTTACAACTGGTATGTTTCCATTTCCTTTAATAATGTGATTGCCTCAAGACATGAGGCTGATGTGATAATGTGCACAGTAAAACAAGAAAAGGGACATATAAACTTTGCAATACGTGGGATGAATGAGCTAAAGTGGATAGGAATGGGACATTTTGAGTCAGAGTAAAACACAATATTTTACTCAGGAAATGAAATGGAGTTTCATTTGGTTCATTTCATTCAGTTTCATTCAAGAAGAAACGTAGTGGCATTAATAGTGAGGTGACATGTAGCAAAAGCAGTCAAAGAATATAATACAAAGTCTGACCAAATAATATCAATAAGACTTGAGGGAAAACCCATCAATATAACCATAAGCTAAATTTATGTTCCAATCACAGAAGCGGAAGCAGAAGAAGCAGAAGAAGCAGAAGAAGCAGAAGAAGCAGAAGAAGCAGAAGCAGAAGCAGAAGCAGAAGAAGAAGAAGAAGAAGAAGAAGAAGAAGAAACTGAAAGAATCTATGCAAGAATCCAAGAAGAAAGTGATCATACACCGAAACAGGACTTGTTGTTAATCACAGAGAATTGGAATGCAAAAGTAGGAAACAGAGTACCGTATATTCCGGCGTAAAAGACGACTTTTGAGCACTCAAAAGTGCCCTCCAAAATCGACAGTCATCTTATACGCCAGATATACTTTGCTTCGCCTCCCTGCCTATCTCCTGCCTCTTCGCAAACGGAGTGAAGAGGCAGGAGATGGGGCAGGGGGGTGAAGCAAAGTGTTTTGCAGTTCATTCGCCCCCCTCCTCTGCCTTCTCCCCCTTTGGGGAGCAACGGAAGACAGAGGAAGGGGGCAAACATTGCGGTTTGCCGCGGCTGCCTCTTGATCGTCTCTGCAGCGGCCGTGGCAAACCACTAGATTCGCCCTTTTCCCCCACCTTCCTTGAAGGTGGAGGAAAAGGGCGAAAATGCCCCGTTTTGCTCCATGGCCCCAATCCCTCCTTCAGGGCTCCCTTCCGAAGGGAGCCCAGAAGGAGGACGCAGGGAAGTGGAGCCAAACCCCGGGATTCGCCCCCCTCTCCCCACCTTCAAGGCTGTTATTGATAGGGTGACTGGAGGTCTCCCATTCATAGGGTTACCATAAATTGAAGATAACTTGACAGCAGTTAACAACAATAACAACAACAGTATGAGAACACCTGGAGTACTATTGTACTGGATTTTAAAAAGAATATTGTAGATCTGGAAAAAGTGTAGCGAAGAGTAACCAAAACTTATCATGTGATTTAAATTTCCTATGAAGAAAGATTAGTGTTTTGGACTTTCTGTTGAGCAAAAATAAGATAAGGGCACCATGGAAGTGAGGAAACTATACATGATGTGGGGAAAGCATTTGGAGATTTTTCTCCCCCTGCCTTGCCAACACAAGAACCTGAAGTCATCCAATGAAGTCTAAAAATCATCCAAAAATATACGGCAAACAAAGAACACAGCTGAAAATCTATGGGATTACATGGGGCGGTGGGGTGGGGTAGTGGTTTAGACAAATTCATGGAGGATAAGGTTATCTGTGGTTGCTACTAATGAAGTTTCTATGAAACTTCCAGTCTCAGAGCCAGCATCTCTCTAAACAGTTTACAGGGAACAAAAGTGGGAGAAAGGTATTGTTCTGTCGCCATTTTTTTTTTTACCTGTATACTTCCTATGGGAAACTGGATGCTGAATTAGAGAGGCCTTTGTTCTCATCTAACAGAGTTCTTCATATGGACAAAGAGAATATTGTTAAAAAGAAGAAAAACTCAGCAGATAAAGAGCAAAGGAAGTTATCTATGCAGAGATCAGGATACCTTTGCTTCCTTATTTTGGCCTGTGTAAATCCTAGTTTATGTCCTCACAAAAATATATCTTCTGTTAAATAAAAATAAAGTTTTGTTCTTTATCATTATTTGCCAAATAAAATGATTGTCAAAACCAAAAAAAAATTAACAGAATTAATATTTGTACACCAACTTTTGAGGGGATATGGCATGTGTTTTAGCATCTTCCAAATATCCCCTTCCACAGAATTACATGCACCTCTTTTTAACCAAAAAAAAAAAAAAAAGATTCTTGTCATAAACAGAAGTTGTAGCACAATCCACAGAAAAGACACACTACCTGATCTTTCCATTACATTTCTACCACATAAAAATGGAGGGTAAGTGGGACATGACTCATTCATGAATAGAGCCCTTAGTCTGATTTGTGGCAGTGAGCATGGTGTCATAGGCATACTTATTGCTAGGAATGTATCAAATTACCATTGCTGCAATTATTAAAATTCTTTTTCCACCTTCCAAGTGAACTTAATTTCAAGTGCCAAGAATCTCCCTAGTGAGTTTTCCCCATCAAATATTTCATAACTAAAACATTAAATACATCTGCTCAAAGAAGACAAGTAATAGTATAATCCATTTTATTTTTAAAAGGCATGCAATTTCAGAAAGTACTAATACTAATAATATAACCACCTACTTTAATAGGACTCTGCATAATACTGCACCTGCCAATCTGCTTATCCATCTAGCACCATAAGACCTTTACAGAAATACAGCTCTGTACAATTGGCACAATGCTTTGGTAAAGCTGTTTGATCGTACTAAAAGCATGTTAAACAGCAGAGCAGAGCAGAAAATCATAAACAGTGCAATAGATAGCAAGATATGAAAAACTGTCTTATTCTGAGTCAGATCATTGGTCCATCTCACCTGGTGGTATATCATAGGAAAAATTTTGATTTCTGGCAGCATTTCAAAGTCTTGCGAGTCTTTTCTAGCGTAGATACTTGAAATAATATTAATTGGGGAATAGACCTACAATTTTACACACACCATCTCTATGTCTATCCCACAAAGTACAGAGGAGGGGAACGGTTAATTCAGGGCTTCACCAGATGTTATATGAGTCCACATACTGGGATCTCAGACTGATTTTAATAAGGAATGGCAGTTTTAGGATAACAACTTTTTTAGGTAGAAGCAGTATGGAAAGGAGGAATATTTATATTTTTCTATGCTGACCATTATGTCTCTATTCCAGATCTTTTCCCTCACTTTCCCCCAGGTGGAATTCAGGTGCATTTACCTTGAACCCTATATGGGGGGAAACCTGTGGAGGAAGATTGTTTGGAATAAGAAAAACTGAATGTGGAGAAAACGTTGAAACTTTCCCTTTTTTCCACACCTGTTTTATGTTATTAAAAGCAGCTGTGATGCATTAAATACACTTATATGTAACATTTAGTCAAGTCCACCATGGGTTTTGAACCCAGGTTTCCAGCAAAAAAAGAGGAATTGCAAAATCACTCACTTTCAATAGGTCTTTGTTTTGCATTAGGCTTCTCATGCTGGAAAGTATTGAAGTGCACTACCTGTTACCCTGGAATTCCATCCTTGGAGCGCCAAGCATAATTTTCATTATGTAAAAGCATTCCCTAAGGAGGGGGTGCCTGATCCATCCTCTCCCACATCCAGAACACATCCAGAGAACAACTACAACTACTAGCCACAAAATGGAAAACTTGTTGGGTCAGTTAACTCCACAATTTTCTCTTCAGAGGCTAACAGAAGCTCAAGGAAGGAAGTTTGGACCCAACATCATAGTGCTAATCTCCATTCCCTGCCTTGTAAATGAGGTAAAAAAATCTGCAGTTGCAAAATAAAATAAAATGGGGGGGGGTTATGATGGGAATTCCAGAAAAATGTGCAGTTTGGCCCTCAGATCTGAGCCCATCTGTCCATCTAGGAGGAATAAATTAACTAGGCCAAATTACAGCCAAATTTTCAAATTACCTGATTCAAATTGAATCAGGCTTTGCGAATCTTGCTCTGAGAGTCACACTGGAACTATGTCATGAGTTGGAGGACTACTGATAATGTGCATATTTAATTCAATGTTTTTGGAAACAGAGCTGATTCCAAATAATACTGAGTCAAGATGTTGCTATAATAGATAACTGATTTCCCACAAACTAATGTGCTGTACCAGAACAACATGTAGCTATCGAGCCCTTTAACATAAACAGGAAAAAGAATAATAACCAAAACTTCACTCCCAGTCTCATGCCATTAAACTTAGTGGGGCTCTCTTCTAAGAAAACATGTATAGAACTGCCACTACACATTCAATTTTACTTACTTGTAGAGCACTCCCCTCCTTATTGATCACATGTCTGGGCACCCATTTCTGGCCTCAGCAGAAGTGGCAATATACTAGGCAGGCTTTCCATGAAGATCCTGCTTATGAGGAAGTGGTAGCAGCAGTTCTGAGGGCAGGCCATCCCCTTTCCCTGCACTTCTCAGGAAAATAGGACCTGATACAGCTGTCGACTTGTCAACTGAACCCAAAGCCACTCCAGGGTTTCTGGGAAACAGCAGCCTTTCCCTGACTTTGCTTAGTGTGGCGTAAAGTCAAGTTCGGTCCAACAAACGCTTGATTCTCCCTGGAGGTAGCTGTACATAATCTTGACTGCCAGCATTGGACTTGGGGTGAGTACGGTGTTTTTCAGTGGTGTAGATAAGCCCCAAGTCCCATAAAACCAGGGGAAGGGGCTAATTCTAAATTAACATGCCATTATAAACTAGCAATCTGAGTGTAGGACTAGGACTCAGGAGATCTGGATTTAAATTGCCACTTGACCATCAAACTCACTGGCGAACTTTGATTTAGGACTTTTTCGGATGGAAGAAAAGTAACGCAAGCTAACCATGGGCTGATCGCGAGTAAAATATGACACTGGGAAGGAAAAATATCACACTCAAATGTCCCAGCGGTACTGCAACAGTACCGCTGGGAAGAGTGTTGTTCGAAACTGGTGCCCTCTTGCGCAGCAGCGTCGCAACCTGGCGATGCTGCTTGCGTTACTTTTCTTCCATCCGAAAAAGTCCTTAGTTGCTATCTCTCCATCTAACCTAATTCACTGGATTACTCTAAGGAAAAAAATAGGGAGGACACTTTCAAACTCTTTGGATATAAATGGATAGGATATAAATATAGCAAACAAAAATAAATTATTATGAACTCATTGAACTGTGAACTAATACTGAGAAATAAGATTTGCAATGAGATAAAACTTGTTCACTTATTGGTACTATTTATTGAAATAACTTTGGAAAACAACTATTAAGATACCTGTTCTTCATTTTTAACTTTGGGATGGGGAGATGCTATTACAAATGATATAAATAAAAGCTAGTTCACATTCCATTCAGACACAGTGAATGCTCTAATACCAGAAGTCATTGAGTTCCCCAGTGTACCTTCTTTTCAGTGGGCGAGAGAATGTAAGAACTCATAAATGTGAAAGATCTTAACAGCTGTGACCTGAAACAAATCACAGTGAAGGATTTCTTCCAAAGCTCAGATTATATACCTTGTAGCTGACCTGTGACAGAACCCCTGTTATTCCTCTCCTATAACTCTGCTGAGGAAAGACTGACAATTGTGACATACATGACAGTCGTTTTCATGGTGCACACAAATGGAGACATGGATACAATCCAAGTTATTTTTAATTGTAACCTCTGCTTAAAATTGGGCCTTGGAGGTGAGAGGCTAGTGAACTAGTGGTACTGATAAGACTTCTACAAGTGTGAATTTATTTCTTACTCAACCAAGATAATGACAGAAGTGCAGGTAAGGAGTAGAAGCTCTAGGTACACTGTAGACTTGAGAAAATAACTGTGTTATAGGTGCTTAGGCCATGATCCTGTCAAAGTTAAAAGTATTTCATCCCCACTGTGTTCAGCAGGATGACTAAACCAGTGATAAACTGGTGTTTAACCTGTTACCACTGATAACAGCAAAACCTATGTGGCCTCAGTTTTGGTTGGATCACATTCCTACTAGCCAATTAAGACCAGTCAAATGACAAAGAAAATACAGGGGATTAGGGATGCAAATTCTTGCTTGTCTCATTTTTGCATGCAAGAAGAAGAAATTGCAGGACTGTTCTCACTTATCAGAAGGGCAAGATATTTTCTTTGGAGCTCAAACAGAGTTTTTTGGAGTTGTCAGGATTTTGACAGAAATGGCATACAGTATATAAATGTGTTCGTTGAACTACAGAGGAGACTGGCCTGCCCTCACAACTTTTAAACATTGGAAGCATCAGATGGAAAGTTTGCATCTTTCTGATCAATCAGCCAGCAGTAGTTTTGTAAAGAGGTATTTTCAGTGCAAGTTTTAGAAACCTCAATGAAAAGTAAAGTGTTTGCTGACTCTTCTCTGTGCTAGAAGTAAGGACTCTCATGGAGACTGGCAGTCTCTCAGCAGACCATCTTGACATATCAAGGCAGCCTCTCCAGTTGAAAATGAGAAATTTTGCAGATATCTTCACATTGCAAAGAGTGATGGTGCCATATATTATTATTGGTCCAAACTCATTTCATCTAAATACACACATAAGACTTTTTCAGACAGGACTTACCACACAAGAAGACTCTGGAATAGTTATGACACTGTTGCATGGCAGGGGGTCCGTTTCGGACAACGCCATCCCTCTCTCAGCATTGTCCGTGTCACTTCCGTGTATGATTGGAGGCAGCTGCGCCATATTTTACTCATGGACAACTTCATCTGAAACGGACCCCCTGCTGTGCAACAGCATCATAACTATTCCGGAGTCTTCTTGCATGGTAAGTCCTGTCTGAAAAAGTCCTTACACTATGCATTTTATTTATAATAATGTTTAATTATATTCTAATTTTCTGCCACAAAAATAACAATGTGGCTTCCAACATAATGTAATATAATGCAACTTAAAATAAATATTCAAAACAAATTGAGGAGAAATGCTATTAAAGTTACGAGTAATGAAAGTTAGAACAAAAAATCAGGGGTCAGATAATATCCCTCCATTAATCTGAAGTTATATTAGTTCCTCACAGAGATTGCCAGGAGCAAAAAACTAGAGTGCATCTCATGAAATTGAATCTGTTTCCAATGAAACCAAACTAACTGAGGTAGGGCAACGGTTATCTTGAAGGCCATGAACTTTTGTGCTGTGCCGACTGAGGAGTCATCTGCATCAGTGTTGACATCCTTTCCAGAACAATTAGCCTGAGGGAGTCTCAACACCACAGCTGATACTACCTCTGTCATTTCTGGCAGAAAATCTCTTGGCAGAGTTCCAGTTTCTGCCTCTAAAGGTCACATCCAAGTGTACCCGAAAGTCAGAGACTGTTGAACAGGTCACCAAGATAGGGGTGGATTAATTATTCATCACTGCATGACTCCATCTCCCCAGATCTTTCCTGCTGCAGTACTTAGAACTTAACTCTACAGAAATAAGTTAACAGCAGTCACCAGCCAGAACGCCATCACACCTCAAAAGTCAGCATGGGCATTCAGTATCCTGGATGGTAGAGAAGTTTAGATTCACCAACCAGATGTTCAGCAGCAGACCCTTTTAGACCTAGAAAGAAATCATTAGCATACTAAGAACAATTGCAAAGTTTGCAGGTGCTAGGCTTGGTAACAAAGTTTTAAAGTTTGTTAAAGGCAACCTCTAAACTGAAGCAACCTTTAACAAGCCCTTAAACTCTATTCCAGCTCATGACCAAGCTGTTCTATCTGCCTACCATTCCAGCATCTCAGGTATGAGAGTGGAGTATCTGTATGGACTCCCCATCCACAGCTTACAGATCTATCCTGATGGCTTAGCCTATCAATAAAAAGTGACACCTCATTTGCACCAGCATGATGCAGTGGGAATGGGTAAGCGACGAGAACATTGATAATTTTGCCTTTGGTGCTATTGTCACATCCTAAACGATGCAGTTTTTTTTCCACTATTGGCCTCGTCTGATAAAGTCCTAAGCTGTCAATAAAAAGTGATGCCTCATTCATGCAAGTGCAACACCTTGGAAATAGGTAAGCAATTATATTGTTTGATAATTTCAGCCAATTGTGCTATTGTCCCGTCCTAATGACACAGGTTTTGCCGTGTCTGATAAAGTCCCAGGGGACCCTTTCATACTACACAACTGCTGTTATAACAGAGGTGGAAAAATTCCAGTGGCTAATTTTCCACTCCCAGGACCCACTGTAGGTCACACCAACCACACCCTGAAAACAGGAAGAAAAGAAAGCGAAATATTAAATTTGGAAGTGACTAGAAGTTTACTTCCAGATTCCTAAAACTCCTTAGATTGGGCAAACAGGCAAGGTATAAGAAGGCCCTGGATTGTTTTATTGTAAAATTGCTACTCCTGGAGATTTCCAGAAGCAGGAATTGGCTTTAAAAAAAAAAATACAAGGGGACTTGAGGAGGTAAAAACAGCCTTGGGGCTGCATATGGTGCAAGGACTGAATTGTGCTCATCCGTGTGCATTGCCATCATATTAAAAAAAAAACAAAAAAAAAACTTCTACCTTCCTCTCTTTAAAATAAAAACTTAGTGGTAGTATGACTTGGACTACTAAGGTCTACAAACCACAAAGAGCTCTTGATAAACTTGATCTCTTTCAGTATCCACAAATACCAACATGGTTGACTGGTAAATAACTTACACAAACAGATAAACACATGCTGAGCAAAATGTTTAACAAACCCTCCCTACATATTACCTGATTTGCAAAAATACATCCAGCAACGTGCATACCTGCACATGATTAACTGCATCCATCCATCTTTACTATTCTACCCTCCTGAACAGGCAACATCAATCAAAGAGAAACTATCACCACACACTGAATCTTTTGGAGATATTTCATAATCTATCGCTCCCTCCTACACTACTCAATTTCCATAGACTATGTCTGCAAACAACAATAACTCTGAATTACTACAGGAAATGCCTATTCTTTTTCCTGAAGAGTTCCAGCTATATAGAAAGGTGCATACATTCATCTGTTTGTTACAGACATTCACCAGAACTCAACACTTCATTTTACACCAGCATTTAGAAAGGGGTATATGTCTCCTGTGACTATCCTTCTGCCTTTCCTTATCCGGCTGCATTCCAATAATGAAATAACACCCTTACTTGTGTTATTCCCTATTTACAAGTATCTAGCTTCAAATATGCTTGAAGTGGCTAGGGTGGTTTCTGGTTTAAACATTACTTACCCTCATGCCTGTGGAGAACAGTCTTTAAATTGTGGGAAAGCAATGTTTCCTACACACTGGTGGTATGTTGTCACTACACAGTGCTATAGGAAGTTGGAAATGATTCCCTGGTATTACTTGACGAGAAGAGGCAATTTGAGCAAAGGATGATGGGAAGGTGGAGGACAAAGAAGCAACCTCTTCTTTTTAATAGGGTCTGTTGGGCTTCCTTTGGGTCCTTCATCCTATGTGGATGTTCAGTACAGCAATGTAATTTTGGTCCTGCTTTTTTCTTTCATTTCAGCTTTCCAAGAGAGGGAAAGATAAAGTACTGATGATACTCATAGAGACACCAGTCTTTCACTTGATTACCAGCACAATCTATGCATGCTTATACAGCATATGTAGAATTAGAAACAGAATTCACTGGGACTCACTCTCAGTTAAATATGCATAGGATTTCAGCCTAAATTATCTTGGAGAGGGCTCAACAGTTTTGTTTTGGAGTTAGATTGAGAAAAGTTATGTTCTCAGGAGGGGGGGAGCATTCATGTCTTTTAATGGATAATTTAAAAAGAGAACAGAATTTACTCACTGCTCTGAACAGTATGTAACACAAAGTCCTTTATTAAATAATAAAAAGGAATGTCTACACACACAAAACCTCATTTATATAGCACACAGAGTTTTACTGATAGTTTTAAACTTTTTTTAAAAAAAAGTGGTAACAGATGGAATTCTGTAGCTACTCTAAGATTAAGAGGTGAAATAATGCACACGTTATTCACAATCCTGGTGGAAGAATTTCTTTTAAAAATTTACTCTGCTATATTTTTACATTATGATGATTTTTATACACTACTTATATTCTGCTGCAGGCTTTACTGAACAAATAAAAAATACAGTTGCTACCCCCCTTAGGAATTTATGATCTAATTTTAGACATGACATAAGTGAGAGCAAAAGGACAGTGCAGAATGAAATAGGGAAGAAAGGAAAAAAGCAAAGGAGAAAATGATCTAGTACTAGATTGTACTGCATCAGTTTCTCTCAATTGCCCATATTCTGCACCATATTTTTTAAAATCTGATTTATGCTCTTTCTGTTAAGCCAGGACTCTTGAGAAGTATTTTCCTGGTCTCCCCAAAATGACATACCAGGAAAACAGCACAGATGTGGTATCTGGGATGCCTTTACTTGCCAGTTTGAGGTCCATGGTGCTAGCACACTTGCAAAGAAAGACATTTATCTGTCATATTCTAAACCTGATTGTGAATCTTCCTAAACAGGTTTTGTGAGTGCCCTTCTTCAGGAACAATGGATTTGTGGGGTATCAGTTTTTAGTAGTGGAACTCCTGATCCTTTAGGGCAGATCTAGAGAACCTGTAGACCTCCATATGTTGCTGGATTCTAATTCACATCAGCACCCACCACCCTGCACCTGAGTGGTGCTGGAAGGAAGAGTACATAAACATATAAAGGGCCATAGGTTCACTATTATTTCTGTAGAGGCTGTTAAACGCTGTTCAAAATGGGGCAAAACACTCAAACATAAAAGATAGCTATGACCCACCAAGACTGTCACCATCTTCTCTTGACTGAATCTCAGTTCATAAGTTTTCATCTCCTTTATTACTCTAAGGAAAGAGTATTTCAGAATGTCAACTGCCTCATCTATTTTCAAATGAAAAGGAGAAGTCAAGACTCCATAGCAAGTCCATCTCGCCATGTGCATTCAATGTTGGAATGGAGCTGACACAAAAGGGATGGTCAACAACAATATCCCTGAACAGGGTAGTGTGCTACTCTTTGTAGGATTTTTTTCCAGTACCCTACATCTAGAAGACCCCAAACCAATACATATTATCATGTTTGTAATGGCAAATCAACATGGAGGTTGGTGGCCCATTAAGCTGCCCTGCATATGTCTTCCCAAGTGATTTTGGTATACAAAGTGGAGGCAAAGAGTCACAAGCACTTTATAGGTAGTACAACATCAGCATGGAAGAAACTACTAGAGGGGAATGGGGGTGAAAGTAGGCTTACAAAACCAAACTGATGGTTGAAATTATGGATCTCTGCAGCAGTTAGAGAAATGTTGCTAAATAATAAGAAACTCTGCATGTTGAGATTTGACAGTACATTCCAGGGACAAAGAAGCTGTTTCCAAACCATCTCTGCAATTACTCCCAGGTGTTTGATTCTCCGCATCACTCTTAAGAAGACTTTGTCTCAGTTGATTGCATAATAATGTAAAAAGAGCCAAGCTGGATCAAATGAAAAACATTTCTAATCCCATATTCCGTTTACAGAGTAGCCAATTGTTACCTACCCTGATAGCCCCCATCTTGGAATATCACATAACTGGCTATATTATATAATTTGGTGAAGGTGACCATCCATGTGGTTAGAAGTAAACCAGGGACCCCCTAAATACCAAGGTGGGATTCATGCAAGACCAAAGAAAGGGCCATTGGAAATTCCCCAAAACAAATACTCTGATTAAGGCTCAACACCTGGAATTTGAGTCAATCACTAATCCACTCAGCAATAGCAAGATAATTTATTGTTTGTAAAAGAGGATCTTCCTCTCCAGCTCCCTTCCAACAAAAGACCTTGCCTGTTTCCTGTTCATTTCCACACAAGTATCGAGGATTAATTATCATTAACTCTTCCGGAATACCCATTGTTTTGGCCTGGGAACCTCTGAAAACCATTGTATTTCACTCAAACTCCTATCCCTTCAGGGGAATTGTTTCATATAAATACCACCCCAAAACACTACCAAATTGTCTACAGCTCCTCTTCCTACATCCATGCTGGCAGTTTGCTGCTAGACCCACAGAACACAACTCTGAGCCTCTGCTGCAGGAATCGCTGCTCTACAGGACAGATGTCATATCACCCATCATCTCCGCACTGTATTCAAATACTACCCAAATACTTCCCACTATTTTCATTAGCCTTGTGAGAGTGTCTGAAGCCTGAGTGTGTGCATGAATGCTGTTACTGTTAATTTCCAATAAAGATCATTTAATTGTACCTTTTGGCTTAGAGTCTCCTTAGTATGGCATATATAGGTTAAAAGGTCCCATTGTTGCCCATCCTTTCACTTTCATATTAAGCTAATTAAATATTCACCATTTTAATATTCAGACATTAGAGTCCTCACAGACCCCACACAATTTGGGTAACACAACCACATGTCTATGGGTAGCCTACACACAGGACATGGATGCAATTGTAACCCTGCAAAGAAGAAGACTCCACCACACTATGAGGCAGTACATTCCACTGCCTAACAGCTCTTATTGTCAGCAAGTTCTTCCTAATGTTTCAGTGGAATCTCTTTTCCTGTAGTTTGAACCATTGCTCCATGTCCTAGTCTCTAGAGCAGCAGAAAACAAGCTTGCCCCATCCTCACGGTGACATCCCTTCAAATATTTAAACATGGCTATCATGTCACCTCTTCACCTTCTTTTCTCCAAACTAAACATATCCAGCTCCCTAAGCCGCTCCTCATAGGGCATGGCTTCCAGACCTCCCACCATTTTGGGTGCCCTCCTCTCGACACGTTCCAGCTTCTTATGCTTAGTTGGGTTGTTGTGAAGATTTCCCTCACATTAGAATTTTCCCCCCCTCTGTGTGTGTGTGTCTTCTTATAAACCAGAGACCCCCTCCCAGTAAGCTGTTGCTAAGTTTGGTTGCATTGGTTAAGTTACTATGGCAGTTGGGTCTTTTAATGCAGGAGTGGGCAAAATGCAACCTGTGGATTCTTCATGTCAGGGTCCCTCTGAAACAGGGGTGGGCAAAGTGCAGACCATTGGTCATGTGTTGAATGTTGAAGGATTTGGAACTTGGCATTGAGAAGGAAGATGACCTCAAGACAATGAAAATCTTAGGCACTTACCAACTTTTTTTTTCCTTTCCAAAGTATACATCTAACATTTCAAAGGATTCCTTGACAGCCTACCAGAGATACTAATGCTGCTAAATTTAGTAGGATACCAAATGAGGTGGAAAATCACTGTAGCTAACTAATAATGCTGTTCATAGCAAACAAGATTTAAATTAATAAACATGAATATATTAATTCACTACAGTCTGAGTAATAAGTTGTGTTGATGTTTCCTCTGCATAAAATGCCACTTAATAATGTGACAGAAAAGTCAACCACTGGGGAAAGGAAGCTGCAGAACTGAAAAGCCATAAAGGATTATTCCACAAGGCTTCCTGCTAAATACTCTGTAAAAATGGCTGCGCTGGAATGCATCATGAAGCACACACTCAGGTGGCATCCATACGAGAGTTCCTATAAATCACCTGTCGACTATTGTAGTCAAAGCTGAATACTTAAGCAATATGTCCACCACAGATTCCACACGTCTGAGTTTTGGTATTGAGGACTTCAAGGGCATTTAATTTTGTTTTCCTTCTTTCCATCTGGAACTCATGTTAGTATAACCAGCTGGGTAATTCTAGTATAGGCCAAGCTATTATCCTCCTAATTTCATCCCCATTCATATAAAATTTTGAATTAACTGTGCACTATTATATATTTATATGATGCTTTTTTAAATAAATGTTTTTGCAACTTTCATACTATTTCCTATCATTTGAGGAAATTGAAAGTAATGATATTATAAAGTTGTACAATTCACCTGAATATAGACAGAGAAGGACACATTACAATGCCAAAGCTCTGCTTTTGAAGGAGGGAACCTAGACAAGGAATAATGATGTGAAGAAAATAACAAAATATATTCCACAGAGATTTCTATAGGATGTCAGTGGACAATCCAAGACAGTTTGTTATAATGAATTAAAACAATTTCTAACAAAGTCACAGTGAATGCTGAGAAGCACCTTTCAAATCATATGCTATGTTGTATGCCTTCAAGTTGTTTTCAATTTATGGTGACACTAAGGTGAACTTATCACGGTATTTTCTTGGCAAGATTTGTTCAGAGTGGGGTTGACAATGCTTTCCTCTAAAGCTGAAAGTGTGTGACTTGCCCAAGGTCATCCAGTGGGTTTCCATGGCCAAGTGGAAATTTGAACTCTGGTCTTCAGAGTCCTAGCCCAACTCCCAAACCACTACACCATGCTGGCTCTAACGTATGCTATGGTGCCTAAAAAGTCTTGTCCTACCCAGGTACTTGGAATGCAGTCAAACTGCAAAATCAAAGACTGTGGATGCTTTGTTGTTGACTGGACCAATAACATGTTGGGATTGTCACAGCAGTCATAAAGTCCTAAACCACTCCAAAATCTGCAGCCCAAGCAAGAATGCAGGACCCCTCCATCACATTAGTGTACATAACTGATGTTCTTACTGCACTTGGTACATATGATATGCAGATAATTGGTGTGCATAACGGTGTGCATAATTAGAAAGGAAATTGAAAATTAAACTGCCAATATCACACTGCCTTTATTTCAAATCCACAGAACAATTGCATCTGGAGCACTGTGTATGTTCTGGTCACTGCACCTCAAAAAGGGTATTCTATTGCTGGAAAAGGTGAGAAAAGGGATAACCAGCATGATCAAGGGACTGGAGCAAATGTCTTATGAGGAAAATTTACAATATTTGAGTCTGTTCAACTTAGGATTTTATCAGACAATCCTCCATAAATGTTTATTTCCCACCATATTTTGTAGCATTTTTCTGCCAGCTAAAGAACCCCTTTTACCAGACCTACCTTCATAGCATCAATGTGCAGCCCCAGCATTACTGGAGCATGAATGCAGCTCTGTTTACTTCCACATTCGTGATCTCCTGCAAGAAGAAACAAGTGTGGTAAAAAAATTTAAAAATATAGCAAAATTAATACAAAAAAAAGTACACACAAGCACAGAAACACTTTAAAACACCAAAGTAAACTGAGGAGGTTCATAAAAAGAGTGTCCCCTACCTGGCTTTCACATTCTCACCTGGAAGTGTTCTGGTGGGGCCACCCATTTATGATATAATTATGAGAGGACAATGGCGCACCCTTTCAAATGCCAGCAAAAAAACTCCACAGGAGATCTACAGATGACTTAGTCCATCAATAAAAAAGAGTGCCTTATTCCCTACACATAATCACGAAAGCACAACGTCATCTGATATGCATACCCTTTTGCATTCATTAGGCGTCATTATGACACCATATTTGCTGCATCTGATAGTCTTTCGAAAATGTAAGGAGAAACATGATAACAAGTATGCATAGTGTGGTAAAAGTAGATAGGACGTTTTTCTCCCTCTTGCATAACACAAGAACCCCACAGTCTTCCACTGAAGCTAAATGGTGGGAAATTCAGGACAGATATTTTTTTAAAAAAATACTTATTGACACTGTACATAGATAAAGCTAAAAGATGTAGAGATGACTGCCAATTGGATGGCTTTAAAAGGGGACTGGACAAATTCATGTATCAGTTCCTAGGGAACACAAGATAAAGGGGTCAGTTGCACACAAAACCTGTGGCCAGGCTTCCCATGGACACACGTCTGGCCTTTGTGTGAACAGAATGTCAAACTTGATAGGCCTTTGGTCTGATCTAGTGCAGCTCTTTTGATATTGTTACATTATTGATGGAGAGAGAGAAAAAGAACTTTTGTGAACTTCCACTTTGCTGAAGAAGCCATCTTCTCAAGAGGCATTTTCAAGTAGCACAAATATAGCACTATGATTCCACTTTAATTGTCATGGCTTCATTCTATGGTATCCTGGGATTTATAGTTCAATGAGGTACTGGGAGCTCTCAGGCTGAGAATTATGAATGCCACTCACTAAACTGCAAATCTCAAAATTATATAGGATGTAACCAAGGCAGTTAAAGTGGAAATATAGCACTATAATTGTGCACTGTTGAGATTATCAGACATTTGAAAAAGCCCCAAAGGAGCTTGTGAGAATGACGTCACTGTACTTGGAAAGGGTCCCAGTATTGCACAACATCATTCTCCTGACTTGCTTGCTCCATCCTCCCTCTATGCTGACACGACGAAAAAGGTGCCACTTTTCATTAGCAATAACTGATCTTGCAGCACTCCCAATTGCTCAAGGCCCAGTTAGCAGGGGCACAATGCTTTCTTAAAGATCTTTTTAAAAACTGTTTTTTTTAAATAATTACTTTATTTGTATTGATTATATCAGCAATAGTTTTTGTCATAGTTGAGACAGATCTGTGTTATCACTACATGAACTGAATGAAAGATTGTAACTCTCTCTTCCATACCTGAGATCTACGGATGGGTGCACCAGATTCTCCACTTCTGTGACTGGTCTCTTTCACATCCATTCGTTTTCCCCTCAAGGAAAAAACAAACATCCTTTTTGTGCATGCTTCAAATGCACTGCCCAAGTATTTGGAAAGGTGGCACAGTGCAGTGACTGCTTGTAGGAAGTCTTTTGATTCATATCTTGTATTACATTCATCCCTAGAAGCTTAAGAACTTTATCAGATGCAGTCCTTAAAACGCTCCTTTGCCATCACAAAAAAAAACAAAACAAAAAAACCACGATTTTTGTGCCAGCAAAAGAATGTTCCCCCACACTCACCTTTCCTGGCAAAGGCTCCTCCATGAATGAAGAGGAAGTGAACAGAGCACCATTCACTTCCTCATTTGAACATGCAGGAAATTCAAAATTAAACACAGAAATAAAGCATTTAAAGTTTATACAAGACCTATATATATTTTTAAAACCCCAAGTAGCCTGGGGTCGGTCAAAAAAAGTCCATCATTTACCTGGATGTCTGATCCAACCCGGAAGTGTCTGTGCCGGTCCAGCCACTGACGGAGTAAGTATGAGATTTAAAGGGACAGAGGTATCACATGCCCGCAATGCTGGGGGGGAAGCAGCAGGGGGATCTATTGAAGGCTTAAGCCATCAATTAAAAATGATGGGATTTTGGCTTTTTATAACCACAAAAGGGCAATGTCATCTGATCTGTGCACCCTTTTGCAGTCGTGCGGCATTGGGATGACACCATATTTTCCGTGTCTGATAAAGTCCTAAGGGAGGTTCCCTATTAGTAATAATGAAGTTGAGGATTTTTTGCTTCAGTAGAATTGGGCAAGGCTCCCAAGGCTTATGGCATTCCTTCTGAACCACTAATGAGCAGGTATTGGCTGGTGGGACCCTTTGCTGGCTACCATTTTGTTCTCTGATTGACAGCCTTTTATTTATCCCTCTTTAAAAGAACAGTTCTAAAGATGGTCCTGTCCCATAAAATTATTATCCTGGGTAGGTTTATTCCAATTTTCTGAATATAAAGCTCAAGACTTAAAGTGACTGACCACAATATTACATTGAAATTGTTTTCAAGCTTAGTCACTTAAGATCATTGTTTGGTAGTTATTGAATCAACTGTTGGAAAATTATACCAAAGCCAGAAAGATTTTTTTACAATTTATTTGGTATACAATCGGCCCTCAACCTAATTTCTAATAATCATTGATGGAGTAAATAAGATCAGTATTCTTATAAATATTAGTATCAACATTTACATTGATTTTGGTCATTATACCAAAATACCACTGCACAAGTATACTGGAGAAAGAAAGGCTAACTTTGTAAAGAAATGCACGCTACTCAAGAAGCTAGACAAAGATGTGAGCTAGTGCCTTTACCATTTAATACTTTTTTTTTTTTTTGGTGGATCCACTCACTTTGGAGAGGGTATTACCTTTTCATCCTCTTAAGGCAAATTCTGCCAAAATTTTGATGTCTCTATAATGCAGATGGTACAGTTTTAATTTTGCAGACATGCATTGACTTTTTCAGAACAAGAAGAAACCTTGTCTAAACACTACCTGAAAACCAAGATTATAGTATTTTCTAATAGATTTACACATACATGGTCTCTGAATTATCAGAACCCAGAAAAAGTTGACTCATGTCAACTTTTGAAGTTTTGTTATCATGAGTTCAATAGATAGAAATCCCACAAGACATATGCAAGACTAAGTGGAGATGCTAGAATCCAATTTTTATTCTTAAAGCATGGAAGATTTTTCACCATAGCTTTCAAGATGTTTAAAGCGACAACAGTGCCACAGTTTTTATATGGAGCTGCTATATGGTTCCCTCTTACAAAGCTTCTTTAGAAGGTGTTCAACTTTTTCCCTACGTCTGTTTTCAGCTTGCCTAGGTGTGTTGCTGGAGGCTTTAACATGGAGATTGGGTTAGTCTCAGTTCTTTATGTAGCTTGTCCTGGACAACTTTGTTTCTTAGTTTGCTTTACTGTAATTCAGTGCCTAATAGCACATCTTTAATCTCTCTGATAATGAACAACATCCATGAGTCTACTTAGAGAAAAGTGTGTCAGAAAAATGCAGTCTATGGGGCTCTTACTGTCCATTTACTTTCCAAGGAGTTGGAACAAACAAAATCATTTAAGCAAGCAGAGACTGCCACGTATAAAGCTGTAAGTACTGTACTATTTGAGGCAGCCCAGAGGTCTTGATCTCCATGGCTGTTTTGACAATGGAATCATAGAATCTTAGCACCTTAGAGTTGGAAGGGACCATAAGGGCTATCTAGTCCAGCTCTCTGTCATACAGAAATACACAGCTAAACTAATCTTGAAAGATGGCTATTCAATCTCTGGACTTTTTCAGACATGTAACAAGTGCTGCGGAGGGCTCAGGAGAGGTACACGCCTGTTTTGTGGCAGGGGGTCCTTTTCAGACGTCGCCGTCCCTCTTGCGTTACCCTCCATGTTCCTTCCATGTCACATGGAAGGAAAAGGTACCACTTTTTATTCATGAAGAACTTCCGTGAGTAAAAAGTGGTACATTTTCCTTCTATGCGAACAGAAGGAACACAGAGGGTAATGCAAGAGGGATGGCAGCGTCCAAAAAGGACCCCCTGCCGCAAAATAGGCATGTACCTCTCCTGAGCCCTCCACAGCACTTTTTACGTATCTGAAAAAGTCCTCTGTTTAAATACTTCCAAAAATGGAGAGTCTACCACCATCCAAGGCAATTTATTCTACTGTTGAAGAGTTGTTACAGTGAAAAAGGTTCTTCCTAATGTTTAGGTGGAATGTCCTTCCTTGTAATTTGAATCCATTAGTTCATATTATAGTCTCTGGAGCAGCAGAAAACAAGTTTACTCCATCTCCTATATGACATCCCTTCAGAAATTTAAAGATAGTTATCTTATCTCTCAGTCTTCTTATGGGTCATCTTATTGGTCTTTTCTTTGGTTCCTAAAATATAAGGAACATTTTTTTTCCTGACACACTTCAATATCATACTTTCAAAACTTCTAGATGACAGGTTTTAATGGTGGCCATTGCTTACATGTTGTGTGTAATGTTGTACCCCTCCCCACTCCATATGTATAGGGTTTCAAAGAGGCACAAACACCCAGAATGCATCTACACTGTAGAAATAATGAATTTGACACCATTTTAACTGCCATGGCTCCATCCTACAGAATAGGAGGATTTGTAATTTTCTGAGGCAACAGCACTCTTTGGAAGAGAAGGATAAACATCCTATGAAATTACAAATGCCAGGATGTCATAGGATGGTGCTACAGCACTCAAAGTGATGTCAAGCTGCATTATTTCTACAGCATAGAATGCACTCCCACATTCTGTGACAAACCACTTTCATTGTTACAAGTGGCAGGTTACAAGGAGGGAATCATCTTTCCCAAGTGCTTCAGCCACACCTATGTCAGCTCCCCAAACAGGCAGGTGGTTTATTAGTAGGCTTGGTCTGCTGATAGGTACATTCAAGATTGGCCCAAAAATGAAGGTAGGTACCTACAGGATCCCTATGGCAAGTATCCATATGATCTGGCTCATAAGAATGATAAGCACCCACAGGATCTGGCTCACAGTCTCTCTTGGACAGACAGTCACCTAGCACATCTGGATCTGCATTTCAGCTTGCTCCCTGATGGCTAAATGGAGAACTGCTGGAACACTTAAACTGTCACTGAGATGGACAGCTGGTGTATCCCATTGTTGGGACCTGGCTGGCTGGTGGGGCAACAGGGATTATCTAAATTCTGATTGGTGCCACCTTGTTCCCCTGTTGGCTTTCTCTCAGGAGTTTCTCCTTTGTGGTTGAAATGAAGCTGGACTGAATCATCACCACCTGTTGATGCCTGTTTTCAGGGAGTGGTTCAAGAGGGGAAGAGGTAGTTCCATTATGTTGTGAGAGCTGTACTTGTCATAACTCACCCTCTGGACAACTCAGACAAGGAGGGGGAGGGGGGAGGGGAGGGGAGGGGAGGGGAGGGGGAAAAGGAGGGGGACCTCCTGATACTCTCCAAGTCTGAAGAGATGGTAGCTGTGGACCCCCAGGAGTTGGCAGAGGCTGCAGATGCTAAAAATGCCATTGCCCCATCCTTCATTGAGCAAAGGGGGGAGAAATGTCAAGCCCAGCACTGGTTAAGTCATAGGACTTTTTCGGACCAAGAAAAATAACACAAGCAGCCTCTCCAGCTTGAGAGGCTGCTGCGCTGCAAAGCGCCCCTTTCGTATGACACTCGCCCCTGCCGGTACTGTTGCGGTACCGCAGGGAGAGCTGAGCGTCATATTTCGTTGATTTTTACTCACGATCAACTTTTGACTTCAGACCTTCTGATATGACTGATATGACCTCTGGAACAGGTAACAACTACCCTTGTACTTCTCTCTTTATCTTGCTCAGATAACCCATGATTGACCCAGAATGGACTGACTACTCAACAGCTCCCATACGCCAACCACCTGCTTTCTCAGAACTTGCTGACTTGTCTTCAGGACAGTACTACTCCTATAAACTCTTGCATGGGAGCTGGTTGGGCATCTTACTTCACTGGATTAACAGGTCAAGAGGAGGTTCCAACCAGCTGCTGCTGTGTCCTTCCTGTCAGCTGGCTTCTCCATGTCTCCATGCTGTGTTCAACCCAGCAGGCCTTCCTTCTCCTGGGCAATCCCAGTGGCTTTTTGTAGGGCTCATTAGCCCTCTGGCTGCTCCCCCCAAGGGGTTTTCCCACTGCTGGGTAGCCAGTCAAACATGTAGCATCCATCAGTGATATCAGATGCATGTGCTGAGGCAACTGGCAGCCTGACTGAGATTTCTGCAATGGCCATGTGGTATGGGGAAAGCAAGGTGGTCCCTGAGTTAAGTGATGCTCCATCATACAGATAGGATAGAATTTCAGTACAGGACAGATGCCACCCCTATAATTATGGAAAGGTCAAAATGCTCAGCAGTGTTATTTTTAAGCATGGTGTTTTGTTTTGTTTTTATCAGGAGACTAGAGAATTTTTAATATACCTTATCATGAGATCATTCCCAGAATGCTCTTCTGAGTCTGTACTGAATATTTTAATGGCTGCTGTGATCACTGTGCCAACAGCAACATTATTAAATGTAATACTATTGCTCAGGCATACTATGATTATCTTTGTAATCAGTTAAGTATAATACATATCTATGCCTAATAGCTCATTGATTTACCAGGTTAGTTAAACTGGCAATATAAAGCTGAGACTGCACTGCTATACACATTACTTGCAAGGAGGACCCACTGAACTCACTGTGACTTATTTCTGAACTGACATATAAGATTACACAGTCCTGTATGTTAAGATACATTAAAAACATGTTTGCAACAAATAGTAGTAGCTATCTACCTGAATTATATGTGATATTTAAAAAGAAAAAGAAAATTCTTTAACTGTGTGTGTGTGTGTGTGTGTGTGTGTGCCACAAAAGAAGAAAGAGAAAAAAATCTTTGAGATGACTGCCAATAAAATGACATTGTGGCTTGTCTGAGACACCATAAAACATAACATTCTTTGACCTCTTCTTCAGTACAAGAAATTGTAGAACTAGGCATCTGAGGACCATATGGAGGCTCTTTGAAATGACCCCCAACTCCCCTCTCTGAAAGGAATATCAGGACTTGTTCACCAGATTCCACATTTTAGCTCCATTTTATTTAGAAAGCTTAGAAATATTTTCCAGGTTTTTAGATCTCCTGGTTTAGACTGCTGAATTTATTCTTATTTTTTTTTCTTTGTTTCTTATATAATGGGGACTTAAGGCAGTCTGCAGGATCTAAATGTTTTAAATCTTCCTTACTTTTACATTAGAAAGCTCTTCAGCATCACATATGCTGAAATAAATGATTAGACAAGGGAGGAAAAAATAAAATATACCTTTGTGATATGTTTCTGAAGTTTATGACAAAAGCTGCTCCTTGCGGTTTATTAAACTCTAATCATTTTTCTTGAAGGATTAGTAGCAATTATCATTAAGGTTCAAGCATTTAACTGTGACTGCTGCAATAAATCTTACTGAAATAACTGAAACATACTTTTTTTTTGCATGTGGCAACCTGTCTCTGAATCACAACCATCTGTACATAGTTATTGCCTGGTGCACACAGATGGCAGTAAAATCACTATAAAGCTATACCATTCTTTAATCATAAGTTCTATCAGTACCAAACAAAATGAAATTGCAGTCAGGACTATTAGCATTTGAAAGACTATATGATCACTGTAATTAACAAATATATTTTTGAATCCTGGTACAATACTGTTTCATTTGTTTCCCCATTGAACAATCACACACCCACACACAGAGAGAGAGAAAAAACTTCAAACCTAAGAAATACTTATAGTGGGCAACCCCTTGTTTTAATCTCAGACATCCCATTTTTAAAAAATGGTATGAAAACACATGTTAACAATAGAATAGCAATCTTTCAAGCTTTTACTGTGTACAGTTTCTTTGCAGATTTAAAATGAGAGTACATGGTAGCAGGATAATTGATCCTGTCTTGCCCTGGGCACAGAATCATGAGTGCTTGAGGTCAACAACTGGATGGATACACTAAATCTTTGTCATTCCAAATCATATACAAAGAAAGTATTTGTGCATTCCTACCCCCTTGAAAGCTATAAGGGGGTCCATATGTCTTTAACGGGCCTGTCCATCTGTAAGTAAGAACTTTTAAGCAAATAGAACTGCTGTTCAATTTCAACTTGAACACCACTTTACTGTATTGTGCCTTTCGATCCCATCTCACCTTCACTCGTCTCCTGTGGATGTATTGCAAGTGAGGGCTGCTGGTATCGCCCTCATCTGCCCTATGCATATGTAAGTTTCCTGAAAGCCAAAGATCAAAAATAAGGTTGGGGAAAACCTATGAGAGTGGAAGCAAATCACCAGGCCAGCTGGAAAAGCTTAGTATGCCTGGTCTGGCCTACATCTAGCCCTGAAAAAGTGCATATAACAAAAATTGGCAGGGGTAGAACTTCCTTGTATTTGTCTTGTATCATCTAAACCACTCCAAAATTAAGACTACTTAAGGGTAAGGCTACAGTTTTAATAGTGAGATGAGAACCACCTGTTATCATATAGTACATGGACTTCTGTCAGATCCACAGTTATTGATGCCAATTGAACATATTAGTTATTTCCAGCTTTAATATTCTATATTTTAATCCTATTAATTTGAATGCTACCAAAGCTGATGCTCTCCCATTTGGAGGATCATGCCCATTTGTGATATGTCAGACAATTCTCACTGTAGAGCTCTAACTAGGAACATTGATATTTTTGTGACTTGTCATACTGAATGGATTCTATTTTGTCTTTTCTATCTAAAAATAACTGAGTGCATTCATGTTTCTTCTGCTAGAAGTCTCATTATGAAATTATTCACCAAGATGTGTCTTCTGTCTGCATTTCATGGTTGCCTTTGTTTTATATTAAAATCTGTGACTTTGTATCTCAACTCTTTCATCAGTTATGAATACCAAAAAATATGAAACAGATGTGATGAGTATAACATGAATCTTGCAGAGCATAGTTGTGCTTTTTGATGGGTTTAGGGTAAGCAGTTGCCCTCCCTAGGGTACACGTTAACTGTTTGAGATTCACGGCTGCCAAATGCACAGCTTGCTATCTGTAGGAAAATACAATTGGCAGGGAACAGCTGGTATCAGTCAATAGATGTGCCATTTCTATTTTGTCCATAAGAGCTGTAGCACAGCAAATTAGCATAGATCTAGACAGCATACCAGAGATGGTGTTTTTATTAAAGACTACCAATCTCCTATCCATATGCATTCATTTAGATTTTAAATGCTCCTCCCACCAAAGGGCAAGAAAATTTCTGAATACTTTATCTAGTAACCAACATATCTAATTATAATACCAAAATATGGCCCAAATTACAAAAAAAAATGGTTTTCTAGCATTTCTAAATTACTATTCATGTTTCAATAGATCTCCATGGGAAGAATGTTCTGTAGTTGTGAAACATGTCCCTGCCTCCTGAACACTTACCCTTAGCAAATGAACTCAGGATATGGATTATAAATACTCACCCCTCTGGCTTTTCTTCGCAAACGAAGATTCAGGAAGGACTCATCCCGCGCTTTCTGCAAGCGCGCTGATGACTAAAAAGGCCAATCCGAGATAAACAAGTCCGGTTGCAAAAAGCACAGCAGAAGGTCTCCTTGGGTGATGTTTTGGGGGTGTGATTCTTTCTGCGTTGTCGTTTCTCTTCAAGACTTGTTCGTCGTGAGTTCTCAAATAAGGCTGCAGCATTGTGGATAGTGCGTCTCCATGCCTCCCGATGTGAGGCCAGGACGGACCACTGTTGGTGATCAATTTGGCCAAGCCTGAGATGTTGTTTCAGGGAGTCTTTGTATCACTTTTTTGGAGTGCCCCTCTTACGCTGACCCTTGGCGAGTTCACCGTAGAGTAGTATTTTTGGGAGGCAATGGTCCTCCATCCTAGAAACATGCCCTGCCCAGCGCAGCTGTGTTCTCAATATCATGGCCTCAATGCTGGTGATCCCTGCTTGCTCAAGGACAGCAACATTCGTCACATAGTCAGTCCAGTGTATATTTAGGATTGTGCGTAGACAACGCTGATGAAAGCGCTCGAGGAGTCGTAGGTGGTGGCGATAGGTGACCCATGTTTCAGATCCATAAAGGAGGATAGACAGTACGATGGCTCTATACACACTGATTTTTGTGCTTTGCCTCAGGTGTTTATTGCTCCAGACTCTTTTGTGAAGTCTTCCAAATGCACTATATGCCTTTGCTAATCTCACCACTCATCATAAAAATACTCACCACTCATCATAAAAAAGACAGACACTCACCATTCACCATTAAAAGAAATAGAGAGGAAACACTGGGAGGGATAGGGTAATGTCCTACCTCATGCTGTTGCAGCATGAGTCTCTAACAGTGTACTTCCAGGAGGGGGTGATGGCTGATTCCCTTTGTGCAGCTACTTTCCCTGGTGTACACCAATAGCCAGGGGGGCTACCAAACACAGCTCAATTTCCCAGCCACTGATCACTTGCACTGGTGTACCCAGGCTCATTCCAGCTGCTCTTGAGCATGAAGAGAATAAAGAGCAGCCTCTTCCCACAGTGTAAAGCTCTTTGGTGCTCAAGAGCAGCTAGAAGAACTCAGGCACACACCCACAGCTGATCAGTGGCTAGCGACATGGAGCTGTGTCCAGCAGCCCCCAACCCCTGCAGTCTTTGCATGCCAGAGTGGTGACTTGTGCAGAGAAGTACTAGATGCCTCCTTCCTCAAGGTCCAAAAAAGTATATATCTAGGCAAAAACCCTACTTACATCCATGAGTATCATCAACTGGGTGCAGCCATAGTTTCCAATGTTTCTAGTCTTTTACGTATAGGACATGTCCCACCCTTTGGCTTGCAATGAAATCATGTTGTCGGAAGAGCTGAAAAACTCCATGACACAGTTCTGACATCTGCTCTGCTGATGTACAGAAGGTCAATTGATAATACTAATGCATTGGATTTGGCTATGGGTTTACTGCAAAAGCAATTTGGGGGCCAGAAAGGACGCCAGGCAGTCAAACCTTGCCTGCTAGGCTGATGTCTCTAGCCAAAGAACAACATTCTAAAGTGAGGTTCTTTGCTGCACAAATAATCAAATGTGGAGGGAATTCTTTGGGAGGAATCTGCGGGACTACCTTAAATGAAGAGACTAGTAGAGAAGCTAAATCAAGGTGATAAGTTGTTCATAATGCCAAATTCCTGTCAGACTGAAACTGCTCCTTTCAAAGGCAGTCCAATATAATAAATCTGATTACAAGAATCATCCCAACATTTTTACTATATGAGTGATTAGCAGAATAACAAATATTACTATTGCAAGCCGCTCATGGAAGAAAATGGAATATATATATATATATATATATATATATATCACAGCATTAGCACCACTTCAGCCTCCCAAAGAAGACCATTCTATAGCTGATGAATGAAAATCAATCTGTGCTTATAATGTTAAATGGTCAAATATTAATTTGTTGCTAAAAGGAGGCCACTGTTCATGTTAAGCTATCTTTCCAAGGGAGTGGAATCCATGATCAGGGTGCCACAGCCAAATAGTCCCCCCTCATATCTCTACATAATCTTAAACAGTCAACAATGAGATGCAGAGGACAGCCCTATCAGCAGATCTTACCACTTTAGAGACTGAATACAATAGACCCACATTTGAAGTCTTAGAGATTGCAAAGGGAATATATATATATATATATATATATATATTGTCATTTATCAGGGTTGGAAATAGAGGTACATAAAGCTGTGAGAGAGGAAACACACTGTATTTGTTAGCATGGGGCAAATGATTTTGACAATGATAAAAATCAGTTAATCAGCCCTCATTAACAAAAATCAAAATGAGCATAATATATACAAAGTCATACATGGATATAGGGTTTGTCTACATGGGCAATATACCCTGTCTTGCTCCAGTCTTAGAGCCCTGCAGTTTTGACATAACAGGGCTTTTGCCCTGTTCTGCCTCTGGGCAGTCCTCACCAGGTCCAAGGGAAGATACAGGGCTCAGATGCGGGGAAGGCAGGGTAGAGCCTGATACAATATTTTAAACTAATACCTCTTTTAATCTGTTACTGCCAGCAAAAAATGGATCAGGCCCTGCCTATTCAAAGGAGCCTATCCTGGCAGGCTGGCCCTCACTGCTGCTGCCAGTCTACCCAGGTGGACTCTCCGGAAAGGCATGAAGGAGTCCCATAGTATGTGACCAAGGGTGGTCAAATGCAGGGGCCTTGGTCACATGTTGTGGGCCAGCTTCCTGCCTTCTGAGACAGCAAGGGAGTTGGTGGTGATGGCAGCTGCAGCGGTGGGCCAGCGTGCCCATCAGACTCTGCCCTGTTTGGAGGCAGTAACAGGGGAACAATGGGCCTGACCCATGGCCTGGATATGCCAGGTCTCATGTAGATGAGCTTACAGTCAAAACATTGCAAAGGGTAGGGTGGGTTGATAAGGATGAAAAAGACCTTTAAAAGTATGACATATTTTATTACTTTAACTGGGAGATGACACTGTCATACAAGATTTATATATGGAAGGAAGAGCTTCTTTTGAGTATTGTCATGGCTCCTACTATTCTGTCATGCCAGGACCAGAGATAGAAGAGAAAGTAGCCTTAATGGCTACTGATATCCCATAATGCTACTTTAAATCTAAAGGCCTGTTATCATATATAAACTATACACAGCCACACCTATCTGCAGAGACTAGACTGAAAGGAACAGTTTCGACATTCTGAAAGCAATGTTGAGTGGTGGAGTTGGCTATGAAAAATTGCTTAAATGTTACTGGTGAGCAGAGCTAACTTTTAGGAAGTTGGGGTACTGGACTAATAATACTTTGACCCTGACTGATAACTGATATTTAGCACCCTGACCCCTGGACTACACCAGCAGGGATCTTGATACTGTTTTAAAAATAACCTTGGTCCCTTTCACACTGCACAAGTAGAATACTATTGTTTCACTTTAACCATCATTGCTGAATCTTCAAGTTTGTAGTTTGTTGAAGCACTAGATAGCTGCAGAAAAGTTCTAAACACCCTCACACCTCTAAACTTCAAATCTCAGGATTCCACAGGAAGTTGCCATCACAGTTAAAGTGGAATCATAGCACTAGAGATATCCCTTAGTTAACAAAGTACATGTGTTCCTAGGCATTACTTCTTTAACAGAAAGTTTGGCACCAGAGATAGAAATAACATAGAAAGAATGAGGATAGGTTCATACGCTACAAAAAAGTAGAGCAGTTCAACATATTTCTGCAAACTTATTATTCAAAACTAACAATATCCACATGTGAAATGAAACAAGCAGGTCAAGCAAGACTTGCATAAGTAGACAAAAACATTCTGAACCTTCTAGAAACCACATGAAAGCTTTTTCCAAAATGCATCCAGGGATGATTTTTTTTTCCCTTTCATCACACTCTACTCTTAAGATTTCCATTTTGTTGGCCAAACTTATAGATCTATGCTTTTTAAAAACATGCTAAGGGGACTGGTGAGGCTTTTTCTCTGTTTTGCTTTTCATGCATGCTCAGTAAGGGATTCCAGAGGTAGCTGCTGTTTACCTTGCCTGTTGTAGGCCAACACAGACAGCTACAGCAGCATCAGCCAGAGTAAAATCCCATTCTTTCCCACTTCAAACTTTATTGCATTGTTTACTGCAGATAAACTGCTTCAACCTGACACTGAAAGGCTGTGTTTCTCCAGTCTTTCTTCAACATCCTGATTCTGATCAAAGCTGATCCTACTAAAAACTTCAAGACAGACAGATAGCAAGAAGGAAGGTGGAGCTGGCTAGACATAAAAAGACTTTGTAAAAAGGAACTTCCTTGTCAGAGGCTTTATTAACTGAGCTATGCCTGTATAATTGTGAAGTGTGGGATGAATCCATCTCTTCTTCAATGTAAGCAAGAATAGAAGTTTTGAGAGCTTCCCCTTTATCACATAGATCAGCAGAGCACCATGTACCTGGGCTAACCTAAAGGAATAGACAGCTATTTGCATACAAGGAGAATCGCAACAGAATATCTACAACATACTGGAGGAGAGAATGGAAGCACAGTTCTCCTCTATCCCTCAAACAGACATAAGCTGCTCTTTCATTACCCATTCAGTCAGAGTTCTCCCTGTGAGTCAGGTATTTTCATTAGTTTCTGAGAAAAGGTTCATAGTGATTGCCACTCCACCAGGCTTATTGTTACCTAGAAGACTAGCAGTGACAGGTTGTGTGTCTGCATTATTGTCTCCTACCAAATTTACAGTTCTACCTATAAATAACCCAAAAAAGCCACAAAGACTCCTGAAAACTAATCTTTTAATATTGTCCTGAAATGTCCAACTGCTTAGGGAAGTGCGGAAGATGCTGCATAATAGAGATCTGAAGCAGAGTCTGGATGTCATGTTCAAGAAACATTAGAATATTTTATAGGCAAACTTAACATTGAGTTAACATCTTATTTTAATGTTTTAGCCATACACAGGAAAAACATGTGTTCAGAAAGCCTTTAAGAAACACCCAGAGTGAATACTGAAATTCCTATGTGTGCAATGAACTCAAACTGGCCAGCTTTTAAATCTGTAAAGACAGTGTTGACCTAGCCTGAGTCAGTATCCCTGCATAGCTTTGGTTGAGTGAGGAAACTACCAATCCTCTAGAGACAACTCCTCAAAGGATCATAGCAGATAGAAAATCTTTTGATGGAAGTATCATGCACAGAAATTGTTCAGTATACTAAACAGAATCAATACAATACAATACAATACAATACAATACATCCACTTCCAAACATACAGTAATTTTAATTTTAACTATCAAGGCAAAACAAGTCTGATCCTATTGGTAGTCCTTTCTAGACAAGAATCATTGATTCAACATTTATGTAAATCCTGTTGATTTAATGAGTCCACATTTATGTAAATCCTATTGATTTAATAGGTCTACTGTAGTTGGGATTACCAGTAGGATCTAGGCATTATAAAGTAAAAATAGCTGGTAACATCTCTAACTCAGGAAGAAAAATACACAAAATGAGCATATACTTATTTGGGTTCTTTTAGCCCTACTTCATATAAAATAGCAGAAATGCAGCAGAAAGAGATTCCAACACCAGAAGAATGAGGTGATATGAAGTGGATTATCCTTGCTGCTTGGTTTCTATGACTTATTTAAGATACTTCCACTATTGTTGATACTGTTCCTCCTCCTCGTGATACCAGAAGACACAACAGCTTTCGATACATTGTAGCTAGTTTTCAAGTTCTGGTGGATAATGATGAAGCTGACTACATTTTGCCGTGTAGCTATGCTGTTCTGCTTCATGTGGCCAGCTCCTTGTTTAAACCTGAATCATGTTTCATCTTTCATGGTGTGTGTTTGTATGTGGAAGGGGGCTGAATGAGTAGATTCCAGCTTCTGATCTAAATGCATTCAATGAAATGTATGTAGGCTCAGGATAGCGACTCTGTGCTATGCTCATTCACTGAACATGCCTTGACTTGAATGAAGCTCAAGTCATTGCAAGTCCTGTTCTCTGCAGAATTTGTATACCAGAGGTCCATGGGCTGGATCAGTGGATGGCATGTTAGTCTGTGTTAGTGTGGCACATGTAAATAAGGCCAGTGTCTTGATTAAAACAGGAAGGTGTTTTCCTGTTAAAAGCATACCTTACAGAAAAACTATACAGTAATTAAGTAGCATTTCCCTGGTGCTACTAGTGCTAGCTTCTGTTCACTCTATTTAGCTATATATCACAGAACAATTATAGGATATCTAAAGAGTATCCTTTTAAGTTATGTCAATAATGGGGAAGGGTTGATCACATCTGTGTTTTACTACTATAGCTCTATTAAATGACTACTTGTCTGTCTCACTTTATTTTCCTACAGAATACAATAACAAAAACAACATTCATTCTGAAATATTTTCTGAAATGTTCCGAGTCTCACTTTTTCATGAATCTCACCTATTCTAGTTTACCACAGCATTTGGTAAATTTCTAGTTTACCACAGCATTTACCACAGCATTTCCACACCTTTTCTGTTGTTATCATCTTAATAACCATGTGCAATAGTTGTTAATCATTTAGGACATTATCAGACACAACAAATACGGCATCATAACAATGCCACATAAATGTGAAAGGGCATGCATGCCAGACGATGTCACCCCTTCTCGTTTATGTACTGGCCAAAATCTGTACTTTTTAATTGAAGGCTTGAGCTGTCAATTGATCCCCTGTAGCACTTTAGATCTGGCATTGCCAGTGTGTGAAACCTTGTGCTATTGTACCTACGTGAATGTAGCGTCAATGGCTGGTCTGACCAGAACGCTTCCAGGTGAGATCACAAAAAACCAGGTAGGCATCATTCTTTTTATTAACTTCCCCAGGTTACTTGTACTTTTTAAGGTGTGTTTCTCTGTTTGTGTAAATTTTTCTGTTTCTATTTTTCTTTATTTTTTGAAAGCGCTGCGTTCGTGTCTTGTGAGAATCGGCAAGATCTCTAACCAGGAAGTGAATGTAGCTCAGTTAAGTGCTCTGTTCATGCCTGGGCTGCTTTTTAACGCTACCGGATGTAACTCTGATATTTTGTGTTATTGTGTACAGGAACGGGTTTGCTAACAGTGGGTCAGGAACATTAGTGTGTTTTGTGTCTGATAAAGTCCTTAGCCTGTCTACAGAGCGAACTCTATAATTTACTAGGACCATGTATGAATGGAGCAGTCCATAGAACAGAAGATTCAGTACCTGATACATGAAAGTGCTTTCCTTGAGATCAGCGCACATGCTATTTCCGAGCTTTGCACTAAAATATCATTCTGGGAAAACTCTCATGTAGAATAGACACTCTGTCCATATAGGAGCAACCAAGCCAAAACAGAAAACGTTCCTTAGTACCAAAGATCAGAGTCAATCTCTCTCTGGACTTTTTGAAATGGGGGGGGGGATCCCAAGGAGGTTGGGAGAAGAACGGTGCTGTCGTGCTTACAGCCCTCTGTTTCTGATGACGCCATCCTCCTCCTGACCTTCCCCCATGCTTCCTCCATGCTGCAGGCATGAGAAATGCGCTGCTTTTATTGACGGAAAAACCCCATCAATAAAAAGTGGCACCTGCAGCATGGAGGAAGCATGGGGGAAGGACAGAAAGAGGATGGCGCCATCTGAAATGGAGCACTGTAAGTGGGACAGCACCGTTCTTTTCCCAACCTCCTTGGGTTTTTTCCCCCATTTGAAAAAGTCCTCTGTTGCTTTCTTTATTAAACATACACATTGTGTCTTACCATAGTCTCCTTTAGGTTCACTGTGGAAGCTAGGACTGAAAGAAAAAATGACATATTTACATTCTTTGGAAATGACCCACTTAGGTTTATTTATAAAAAAAAATCTTCCCTCATCATACTCATACCCAGATGGCAGCCCTTGATCAGAATGTATAGTTTCAAGAAAACAGATGGAAAGAGAAGCTCCTAAACCTACTGAACTAAGCCCAAATCTGCCATAACTTGCAACAGTGATACAAACAAAATTAAGTAGAGCACACAAAAGTACATGGGTAAGTCAATGAAGGGATATGCTATCAGCCCTGTAAGTATGCCAGATGACCGAGGTTTGCATCTATTACCTCTCTGTAATCTCATTCAAGTGCAATAGAAACAAACAAGGGAAAGAAACTTTGGCTTTCTGTTCCAGAGGGAGGGATAGTGCTAGGAGCCAGTCATAAGGAATAAACAGCATGTAAAGCCAGCTTTAGAAGAATCATAGGTGCACACAGCCAAGGGTCTGCATACATTAGGTCCTGTAGTTAACAATAAGTGCTTGGATTCAATACGTTATAGGGTACAAACAAAGAGCAGAAAGGAGGTAACAACTTTGGGTATATTGAGCACATGATTAAATAAAAAATGCAACAGATTGGCTCTTCCTTAGACTCCTGGTTCAATAGTGAAATCTGAGTTGATTAAATATTACATAGCCATGCATTCTGAGAGACAACTGAAGTGCTTGTTCCTAGAAAAAGATAGATCCAAAGTGATAATTTTGTGATGCCTTAATAGGCTGTCTAGAGGTGAGGGTACTTCAGGATTATAAGATATTTACTGCCAGAGCTTTAAATTGGCTGTTTTTATGTTAACTCATAGCTTTTTGGACTAGAATGACTTGACTACAGGTATACCTCAGTTAACAAAGCCTCTAACAAAGAAGCTTCTTTTTATAAAGTCTTTTTATGCCTTCCCAGCCTCCATTTTTCCTCATCCACTCTCTAGCTGGAAGGGTTTAGCTGCGTCAGCTAAAAACTGATGAAAGGGGGTTGGTGAAACATAGATTTTTAGTATCAGACTGCAGCAGCATGTCTGCAATATACAATGTAATAAAGCATATGGTGGGGAAAAGTGTGATTTTACTCTCACTAGTCCTATCATAGTTGTGTGTGCCTGCCTACAACAGGCAAGGTAAACAGCAGCTGCCTCCCTTACTGAGCATGAAAAAATAGAAATATACCTGCCTTACCAGCTCCCCCGCTAACCAGTATATTAAAAAAGAGAACACAGATCTATAAATTTGGCACCTAGACAGAAATCATAAGAAAGGTGGAGGCTGGTGAAAGAAAAAAAATGTTCCTGGATACATTTTGGAAGAAGCTGTCAAGTGGTCTCTAGAAAGTTTTGTTTACTTATACAAGGCTTACTTGAGGAGGTTGTTTCATTTCACATGTACATGTTATATTAGTTTTGGATAAAAAGTTTGCTGAAACATATGGAACATGGAACTGCTTATTTTGTGTGTGTCATAGGAACCTTTCCATGTTATTTCTGCCTCTAGTCCCAAAGTTTCTGATAAAGAAGTAATCCCCAGGAAACCATCTACTTTGTCAGCTGAGGTATACCTCTGCATATTACGAGAGTTCCCATGCTTTGCCAACTTTTAGAAGAGCAACACTTCTTAATTCAGTAAGTAAGGGGATCTGATTAACACAAAAGGGTGAAATTATCAGATGACATCATTGTTCAGCCATTCTGGGGGCATCACATGGGTGTGAATGAGGTGTCACTTTTTATTGACAGCTTAGCCTGCCAATAAAAAGTGATGCCTCATCTGCACCAGTGCTACTCCCCAGGTACTGCCGAATGATGAGGGTCTCTGATAATTTCATCCTTTGTGTTATCATTGCATCATAAATGACCCAGGTTTTTTTGCGCAATTTACCTCATTTGCTACAGTCCTTAGAGCTTTGTCACACTCCAAAGAAAAGCGGCAAGGGAGCAGGAACAGTCCGTTTTCCATGCTTCCATGCATGACATTGTTCTTGCAGCATTGTTGCATTCCAGTCCCATTGGGAACTGAGGTAAAACTGTGTTTGCTAATGGGTTTTTCCAATTAGCAAAAAGATGTGGCTTTACCTCAGTCACCCACAGGACTGGAATGAAAGAATGCCAGAAGAACAACAACTTCATGCAGTAAAGGAGCGCAGAAAACAGAACATTCCTGCTCCCTTGCAGCTTTTCTTCGGAGTGCAATAAGGCTCTAACTGAGAGAAAGAAATTGTAACATAAGCTTTTGCAGACTTGGTCGGCTTCCTCAGATGCAGTCTGCATGCATATAAGGAAGTAGAACAAATCTATGAAAGCTTATGCTACAATTTCTTTCTCTCAGTCCCAAAGGTGCTACAAGATACACTTGCTTACTGATATTCCAGAAAAACATGGCTATGTCTTTGGATTCTACTCCTCTTAATTCAGTTAGTATTAAGGACACACGTCACAAACTTCAAGTACTTCAGGCACTAATAATTTTCATATCACTATCAGGATCATTCTGCTCTAAGCTGACCTGTGCTAACTTTCCAAACCTATAAAAACCTATTAGACAAGGTACCAGAACAGTGTTGTTAAAGAACAGTAGCCATCTCTCTCTCTCTCTCTCTCAATCTCTCTGGCTTTTCTTCGCAAACGAAGATTCAGGAAGGACTCATCCCACGCTTTCTGCAAGCATGCTGATGACTGAAAAGGTCAATCCGAGATAAACATGTCCAGTTGCAGAAAGCACAGCAGAAGGTCTCCTTGGGTGATGATTCCGGGTTGTGATTCTTTCTGCGTTGTTGTTTCTCTTCAAGACTTGTTGGCATGAGCTCTCAAATAAGGCTGCAGCACTCCCTGAAACAACATCTAAGGCTCGGCCAAATTGATCACCAACAATGGTCCACCATGGCCTCACATCGGGAGGCTTGGAGACGCACTATCCACAATGCTGCAGTAGCCATAAACAATAATGAATAAATAAGTAAATAATTACTGTATGAATGTCATCATGTCTCAGCCTCTCAGTAATAAATGGAATTCTGTTAGAAATAACAAGTTCAGAACAGAAGGAATACTTTACATATTTCTACAAGTAAATTTTAATGTGGTTTTTCTATAGGTAAAGTCCCGTCTACATGACAAAAAAAATCTATATGGTATTCGAAAGATCAATGATCTGTACAAATGACCATTCAATACAAACATATCATTTGGAGGCGCCCCCGCAAATTCCCCCATAAAGTCTGGCAGTTTGGTGTTCAGAAAAAATTCCAGATTAATCAGTGTGGCTTCCTAATGATTGGCTGTTTGTACACTCTTGTTCGCACAGATATGAACAGGAGTGCAATCTGATTGGCTGGCTGGGTAGAGGGGTGGGACTAGAAAGAGGGAAAGGGGCTGTGGCTGCCATGTTGGATTCCTGGCTTGGTGAGGTTCCGTTAAGTCCATGCTATGTTTTTTCATGTTAATTATTAAAACGTAATCACGGATGTCCAGATCGCAGGCACCTTTGTAAATAAATTTTAAAAAGCAGCGGGAGATTTAAAACCACTGCTTGGATCTCTCACTCTGGCCAGCTGGGCAAGGGAGGGTCATACGGAGTTTAGGAAGGTAAAAATTCATATAGGCAGATTGTACATGTTCAAACGGCTGCCTTTTCAGTTTTTTTACCCCCCAAATGGATTTTTTTTTCATGTAGACGAGGCCTTGTCTGCTGAGAGTCCACAGTTAGACCTGCCTGATGATGTTGGCTAACTGCTTACTGATCATTTCATGTGTTTACAAAACAGGTATCTAGAACATCAGCAAAAAGGTCTTTATATCACCTCCATCACACCTACCATCTGTCCTAAAATCAAAGACAGAATTAAATTGAAGGTTCTAAAGAAATACAAATCATTAATATTTTCTCCTTTATTTTGATTGAAGGATCAAAGAAGAAAGATAACCCAGGTGTTAGTCAAGAAAGAAAGATTTAAAAAGCACACAGTCAAAACCTCACACTTCACAATTTGCCATACAATGTTCTGGCACTGGAATCTTGTTTCATTCCATAATTCGCAACACATTTGCTAGAAATAATTTCACAAACTTTACTCTTTAATTTCAAATAATGGTTGGGTTCTTACACAAACATGCACTGGACATGCCACAAACTTAACATTTGGTTCTTATTATATGAATGCCTTATTAATGTCTAATTAGTGTTGACTTTTTTAAAAAAGTTATTTAGCATAAAAGAAGCAAACCTTTCAAAAATGTGATGGCAGCTCAAAAGTTAAGCTAGTATTAGAGAAACATAAACACTCTTGGCCTACGATTAACCTCACAACCAACTGAGCGCAAAAATTGACCACTCAGCTTACATGTTGAAATTAAGCAGAAAAAGAAAAGAGAGAGGAATGTGTTCATAGCCACCTTTTCTGGCTTTATTGGCCATGACTGAAATTTAAGACCTATTTCATACACATTTGTTCCCTTAAATATGCTTTTCATTTCATATATGAGAGACTTTTTTTTCCTTCTCAGATCAGATGTTTGCTTTTTCAAAGATGCCAGCTACCAGACACAAATGATTCAATACCACAAAGTGCAACAATATTAAACTTTTATATTTTTGAATTCATGCTTCTATTTTTACTTGTGGTTTAAAAGCTGCAGGCCTTTTCTTTGTTTTGTTTTTGCTACCTGCCAGAAATGTACAGACAATAACATTCAACAGCTCTTAAACACCTGCAGCATTAGCAAACTGAATTGAGAAATATCAAGCAATACTGGTGATGTTATGTCTAGTCCATTAATATAAATGCTTCTTTACATTGGCCTAATTACTTTTGACCAGAAACATATTATTTTTATTGCTTATACTGCCAGCAGCGCTGCATTATGGGAGGGGATGCCTGGAGCACTAGGCTCCCTGCAGTGAAAGACGGTAGAAGTTCTACCTGTCCCCAGTTTTACCCTGCACATCAAGGGTTCAGAATAAAATAGTCCTGACACTGACCTCTCAAAGACCCAGCAGCTGAAACAGCCTTAACAAGGTATTAACACAGCAACATGCTCCATAAACTATTACCAGCTGCAGGTTGCGGGGGAGAGAAATATGTGTGTGTGTGTGAGAGAGAGAGAGAGAGAGAGAGAGAGAGAGAGAGAGAGAGAGAGACTGCAGAGCATAGAAGTATGGTAAAGGCTGTTTCATAGCTAGAGGATACACAGGAGTCACATCCCAATTAGACGTTCAGATAGCACAACATTCTTTTACAGGCTGTTCCTATGGGTGTTTACTCCCCTCTAGAGGCAACCCCCCTCTAAACTAAGCAGAGTTTATGCCCAAGAGTACATAGGACTGCAGCCTTCTCTTTCAGATTTTAGGTATTCATCTGAGAAGCTTTCTAATGAGACCCGTGTTAACACCAGAAATCAGTGATTGGTTTCAATTTCTCTTGTCTGATTAAGCAGTGCTGCACCATTTCATAAACTTATCACAAATTCTTAGAACAGCCTAAGGGTAATTTTAAAACCCTCTTATTGGATCCAGAGATCACCTGCTACAGCAGCATGTAGCATGCAAATAAACCAAATAAAAAAATGATGCTCTCAGGACATTATCAAATGAGCATCTAAAAATGCGGTAATTCTGCAAATGAGGATGATGGGAACATTGTGGCATTATAACAGTTATTATCGCATGCAGCTGTAATCGCATGGAAGAAATACTGTGGATTTATAGCATGATGACCATTAGCGTTTTAAGAACAGTTTACTTCCGCAATTTGGCATGGGTGAGATTGCGGCAGTTCTCACGAGAAGATGCAAGCATGCTTAAAACTCTAAAAACACTTTAATTAACAAAGTAAAACAAGCACTGAAACAAACATGAACTATTACCTTCTCTATGTAGCATCAGATTCTCAAATAAAAACCTCAGACTTCAGCATGCCTTCTATGTTCCATTATGAAACAAGACACGCAGAAATATATTTTTTGTGATAATTTCTCCCTTCCATTCTCATCCTCTTGAGGTTCATCAAAGCTTGAGGGCCAAAGTTTATCAATGCCTGAGTGCTAATAGTTAATTTTTTTTTTCTCTTTTGGATAAGAGAAAATGACCTGGCACTAAGCTGACATTACACATTTCCAAAGGTAAAACAAATATTAGTAACTCATTGTTCCACTTTACTTGAATGGAAATGTACCACATATAATTCCTGGCATGCAAAACTACTAAACTGGTACAAATTATCATCTTATTTCCTCAAGACCACTTTATTCCAATGTTCTGATGCAAAAGAAATCTGTATTATTTGTTCTGCTCAACAGTTTTCAAACATTCAATGTCCAAAGTCATTGTGTTGCCTTGGGCTGCTGCCATACTGCAGAAATAATGCAGTTTGACTCTGCTTTAATGTCCATGGTTGATTGCTATAGAATTCTGGGATTTGTAGTTTTGTGAGATGTTTAGCCTTCCCTGTCAGAGAGCTCTGGTGCCGCAACTATTAGCACTCAGGCATTGATAAACTTTGGCCCTCAAGCTTTGATGAACCTCAAGAGGATGAGAATGGAAGGGAGAAATTATCACAAAAAATATATTTCTGCGTGTCTTGTTTCATAATGGAACATAGAAGGCATGCAGGGAGCCTTGCCCACATGCTGCGGGCTGGTTTCCTGGCTTCGGAGAGTGGGATGTGGGTGGCGACAGAGATGGGCCAGAGTGGCGGTCAGGACTCCATTACCATTTCATGCCAGTAACAGGGTAGGAACAGGCCTGATCTGAGGGCAGAATACACTGGTGGGGAGCCAGTGTATTCTGGCTTGTGTAAATGAGCCCTATGACAGACTATATTAAATGAGCTGAGTCACTTTTGTGTTCTTGCACGTCTCCTATTCATTTCAGTGGCGCCTGAACAAGAGAAATTCCCAACAGAGTAATACTGCAGTCCCAAATACCCTTATCTGGGACCGAAAGAAAGCTCTGCTGAACTAAATAGGAATAATTCCCCCTCCCAAAAAAAATTGCATAGTATTACACTGTCTACTCAATCCAAAACCTGCTAATAACGGCAAATTTTTAAAGATGCAATATATTTTTTTATTTTACAACATTTCAGAAATAATGAGGGAAATATACCTCCCTGGTTGACTTTTAGTTATAGCTAGCCAACTGTTTTTCATTGCACTTCAGTTTTTAAATACAGTGAATACTATCGATAACTTGGAACAACTGTATCTTTTTTTAAAAAAAATGAACAACATGTGCTGTCTATAACATTTAGAGATTTGTTTTCAGGAAAGAAATGAAAAACAAGATTCTAATAATGTCCTTTTCAGAGTGAACTCATTAAAAGTTGCATGTACATCCTATGACACCCTGATCTTTTTGACAGAGAAACAAGGTAAGAGGATCAGACTGAGAAACAGAAGTGGCAACAGCTAAACAGAAGGTATTCCCTTTGGCCTGCAGTGACACCTACTGTCAAGACAGGGGATGTCACAATGAAAGCATTATAGATCTTCAGTGTAAAAATTTACCATTTTTGAAGAGGAGGTGAGTTCGTATAACTTTATTGGTGATGACCAGTGGGAACTGGGAAGACAATGACTTCTAACATTTAGAGAAACCAAGATTTCCTTAAATTAAAATTAAGGACGAAGATATTGAACCAATAGCAACCCTTTCATGCCAAGCTCTCTGAATGCTGTTTTCTTTGAAAGTCTTTATCTGTTGTATCTGTGTTTATTATATCTGGTCTTACTGCATTTTTACTGTATCCATTTTTATTGTGAACCACTTTGGAAACTGAAAGCATAATATTAATGTTTCAAAATAAATAATAGATGAATCAAGTTGTATCTGTCTAACCATCTTGAAGATCAATAAGCATAATAAACTCATAAATAAAAGCTGGTGGCAATTTTAAAAAATCTTCCTATTCCTCCCTTCAAAAATATATAGACTTAGCTCTTGACACACTTAATGCTTCTCAGAAAACTGAACAGGCCATAATCCAGGGTTGACAGCACTGGCTACCCACTGTAGCCCATATCCCTAGGATCCCTGGAATTGCCTCCATTTGGTGTTTTCCCCCATGTTACTGTTTCACCACCTTCTCCAAACAATTGAAAAGTTAGGGGACCACAGAGAAGGTATATGATAATTTCAGCAACCCTAGTAGCCTAGATTGGGGTAAAACCGGGAAGCAAGGGAATAGACAGTGGAGAGAAGTGGGGGATGGGTGTGGTGGGTGTGTTCATGAAGGGAGGAAAGGAGAAAATGTTACCCAAATCCTCCCTCAAAAATATGGACTTGGCATTCACAATAGGGAAGATAGCCATTTGATAAATCTACCACTTTCACTAGCTTTTGAATTGGAAAGTCTGTGCTCACAAAACACAGGCGGGCTGAGACAAAACACTAGGGAGAGACACTGTATATTTATATATATGTATCCATGGTGTACGTGGCGACTACCAACCCTGAGGTGGGTGGGGGGAGCTTTCCAGTCTGCTGATCATTTGTGTGAGACGTTTTTTGTTGTTGTTGTTGTTGTTGTTGTTGTTTTTGGGTTTTTTTTAAGGTATAATGTGTGTCTATGCTGTGGGGACATGAAAAGAACCAGCAACTTCGCATTCCTGACGCAATCAGCAATTCTTTTTTCCTGCTCTTCTTCATTACCACTAGCAATGACTCTACCCTCATAAAGCAAAAGAGCAGGAGGCACATCCAGTTAGTACTTCTGATGGTATTCAGACATGTTCTCACTTTCCACTGCAGAGAAGTCTGTTCTCCCTCAGTCTCATTATGTATCCTGCCCATTCTGTAAGGACATCTTCTTGCTCACCTTGTGATCTCAACTTAGTTGAGTCTGTTCAATAACAGAGAGGAACGAGAGAAAAAAGGAGGGGAAAAGCAATGGAATAAAGCAGCTGCAAACAGCAGCTACTTCTGCCGCCTCCTCCTTCTTCATATGGAAGTTCTCTGAAACTCCACAAATGTTTCTGGGGAAAGTTGCATTCACTTCCTTGGAGAGGAGCAGGAAAACCAGAAGAAACTTACTAACATGAAATATTTCCAAAAGAAATGATCCACTTTTAACTAGATTGATTTTGTTTCTCTGATGTGACATTAAATTATTTTTAAAATGTGCCTCCTAGGTCCAATTCTCCTGATGTATGAGGTGACAGCTACCAGGTTCTCCTGTGTTCGACAGGCATAGTTCATAAAGGCCCTCTATTCATTCAAACAATCTATAACCTTTGATGTCACTGAAGGGGCATGGAGCTACAGAGGGTCATGGGGACTTGACTTTGCACCCACCCTCTCCCATTCATCAGAAATTCATCCAGGCCATGGGAACTTTTTTTAAAATTTCATTTACAATACATGGGCCTCAGAGCACCAAATGGCATGGGAAATTTAATAAAAACCTGTAATCCTCCTCAGCAGCTATTGAAAAACTCAGGCAAAGAATTTTGTATGCAGAAATTCTGCATGGAGCTATTTAGCTAGAGTTTCTCTTCCAGAATTGTTCAGTTAAAAAAAAAAAACTTTCTTTTTCAAACTGATATAATGCCCTTAGAGCAAAATATTTTTTTCCAGCTACTGAAGTGGTTAAAAAAAAACTATGCAAATATTGTGTACTTTCTGTTGTTGTTTTTTAAAAAAATGCATAGGGAATTAGTGCATTTTTTTCCAAGCCTTCTCATTAACTAGTGCAGGGTGATGGACTTAGCACATAAAACAAAGGTTGGTTTCTATAATCTTTGCAATACATTATGGCATTAAATAACTCCTGAGCAATTTTCACAGAGTTTACCTTGTGCTAATATTCATAATGTCCTACCAGAAAAAGTAGATACTTCTCACAACACAGAGATATGTCAACATTTCAACACACATTGTCAACAACCTTCATTATAGAATGCTTATTTGATAGGCTGCTTGTTACTTCTCACAAAAAACACTTCAGGCCCTTGTTTTGCTGCCCTCTTCAAGCCAAAATTTGTCAGAATCAGATATCTCACCCCTCTCCTGTTTTAAACAACCAAAACTGAATCCTGTGTTACAGACCATATATATATATATATATATATATATGCCAAAACCAAGAGGTGGGAAGGGGGGGGGTGTATTTCACTAAAGCAACCACTCACTATTAGTAACAATAAATAAATACATTTCCTCTTTCTTGAGCTTTTGAGAAAATGGCTGGTGCTTTCAGTAGGTGGCTCTCATAACAAAGCAACATGGCATTCCAAAGAAATCTTCTATTATTTATTTCTTACACCTAAAAAGATAGTGATGCTATGGTTCAACTTTGTGGCAAAGTACAACCACAATATCACTATCTTTTTATGCATCTAAGCCTACAAGGAGAACACACAAGTCCCTGATTCTTCTCACCTGCATACAGCAAGGTAAAAAGATGGTAACTGGATCAATGTCTTATTAACTTTGTATTACAATATTTGCTAACATTGCAGGCTTATAATTTTAGAAGAAACAAATATTTTAGATTATATTAGGACAGCATTTTAAAATCATACTTCTGGTCTTTTTCCAGCAGTCTCACTCAGCGGGAAGAAAACATTGGAAATGATATGTGTTTGCATGCAAGAATAAAATAAATGGATATGTACACCCCTACCTCTCCCTAAATTAATGCAAAGAACTGTTGCTGAAGAAAATGTAATTGCAAAATTTAACCTTTGTGATTCACATTGATTCTTAATGTTTCAAGTCACCCTTTTTCATTAAAGATTTGCCCACTGTCCCATTTCTACACAACATTTTTCTGCAATAACAATTTTTAAAAAAACCCACATTTTTAACACAAAGCTAAGGTTTTTGTGTTGATTTTCCACTAGGAAAAAAGTCCCAAGGTGTAAAAAAAAATTCAGCAAAAATCACAAAACCCTTTGTAATCTCACCCATCATAGAAAACTCTTCAAAGTATTCATTCCTGCATGCATAAACAAAATAAATGCAGATTTAGATCCCTACCTGTATCTAAATTAGTACAAACATCTCCCTGATGACCAGTAATCCTGGAAGGCACATCCTGCTGAAGAAAATGTGATTTCAGAATCACCTTTTTAGATGTTACTTTTGCAAAACATGTAAGCATCCAAAGGGAAATTAGCTATGCAATAGGAATTTCATTTTAAATAATGAGTTGGCCTGGGAAGACTTGGGAAACAAAACACTAAGGTTTCAATCTTCTGAAGTTTCTAGGACTTATCCTTCGACATGTTACTTCTTAAAACTAGATGTTTTCTTTTGGACGCATGCACTACTCTTTAAAATCTTGCATATGCTATCTCTACAATCTCATTAGGAACATAACCATAATCAAGTAACATGAATCAAGACCTAAACCAACTTATCCCTCTTAAATATCATAGGAACTAATTGACCATCCAGACTACATCCTATTTTCCAGGCAATGGCACTGTAAGCAGTGGGATAATTGGGAAAACCAGACATCATATAAGGCTGATAGAGCCAACCAAAACAATTCCCAAATGCAGAGGTGGCTGTCTCAGGAACCCAGGATACATTTTCCAAACCTCCATGTCTTATGGGGGGATGCCCCCCCCTTAATATGAAGATCAGAGGACTGTTTTAGAGGGTTTGTGTGCATACTTTATTAAAATAACAAAATGTCAACATGTTACTGACTTGACTAAATATTTTAATAATTCTGCTTCATTCTCTAACTTACAACACCACTGGGGTCCATTATATTAAAGAGATGGAAGAAGGAAAAGGTTCAGGGTCCTTTCTCAAAAGAGGGTGTTTAGGTTTTTCTCATACATACCTGTTTTTGGTTTGGCATGGCTGCAGCAAGACAGTGTGTAAAATCGTAACTAGTCTATTGTTGAAATAACTATGAAGGGTCTGTATGGCCTTGTCTAGATATGCAGCAGAATGAGTTAGTATAATGGACAGAGATTTTTCAGAATGGAGAAGTTTCCTCAGTTTAGATACTGCCCCACTTATTTATTTGTTTGTTTTTGTCATCGTCATCGTCATCATCATCATCATTTATCTATTTATATAGTGCTTTACAAGTAAAAGAAAGACAAAACAGTTCCCTGACCTCAGGCTTACAATATAATTTAGGACATAACATAAAAGGAAAAGGGAAAGGGGGTGGGTAAATCCAGTTTCTTCTACTCTCCCTCCACAGCCAAGACAGTGGCAGCTGGCATGGAGGGAAGGTCTTTCATCTGCTCTGGGCCTGGCATGATGGAACTATGCCTGCCACTTCTTCTCTCCCTCTAAGGCCAGGGCAGTGTATGTAGAAAACATACTGACATACAGTAAATAAGGACATCAAGGAGAAAGCTTTCACAGGGTCTATCCTGACTGGCTAACTCATATGTTTGTTTTATATTGGGAACCATTCTGAATGGTATGTCTCATTGGCAGTGGCAGGTCAGAATTTTATCACCTCAGCCAACTTATTCTGCTGTGTGTATAACAAAGTGGAGAAGTTCTGAGGTAGGAGAGTGAACTATACCACATCAAGACTACAATTTAAGAACATCAGGGTTTGTTTGTTTGTTTTAAAAAGTCTCCTTACTAGGACATTATCACACTAGCCTCGTGTCTTGCAGCAATCACATTATTAAAGGAAATGGAAACATACTGTTTGTAAAATGTTTATTATCATACTTCTCTCTTCATTCTCATTCAAACTGTGCTCCTTTGGCAACCCCCTGGTGTGATAGGCCCCTTCGCTTCAGTTCTGGGATGACTGCAGTCATGTGGCATGAGGGGGCCTGATTTTCCTCCTCTCCCTCTCTCTCCCTGCCCCTCACTATTCCAAAGCAGGTTGACTCCATGCTTCTTTGGCATGTCAATTGAAAAGGGCACATAAGTAACGACTATAATCCAAAGCACTAGCCAGGTAGTCACAATGTCATCTGATAAATACAGGCCAAATTCATTCCTGAATTTGAAATGCCATTTTAGCAGCCTAGTGTGATAAAGTCCTTAGAAGGAAATGTTGCAGTTTGAAACTTACATTGCAAGGGAATGGGCTGGGACAGAACCTTTCTCCTTGAGATTTTGTACATGGAAAATTGGTTAATTACAAGACATTACCATCCTATGCTTTCTTTCAGAGTTTTATGCAATCCTCCCTATGCCACTGTAAAACATATGAGTGTATATGTATACATTCTTAAAGGTAATAGGGAAAGCCTCCCTGAGATAAAATGTGCCTTCTAAACCAGTCTTAGAAATCTCTACTTTGCATAATAGATTCCCATCACTTTGTTGCTCCAACTAATGCCATAATTTATAAGTTTTAACAATTTAAGTAACAATACTGAATGCAGCCACAGAGAAGAGGCATGACTTTGACATTAAATGCCAGAGGACTTAACTTGGTAGGCCATAAATCACGACTAGGAAACATGATATGCAATCAGCTGTAACCACAATCCACATCCACAATGCTGGCCAACTTTTGTACTTAGAGGCATTGTAATATGAGGGCAGCCAGCTAGAAAAGCCATGAAGATTTACACCATAATTAAAACTCTAGCATTTTCACTAATTTTTAACATTTTCATTAAGATGGTTGGAATTGTTATAGAAATGTCAAGACAATTTCTGAGGGGAAAAAATCACTCAAGTTTAAAAAAGCAGCAGCAAAGATCAGGAACATTTATCAGAAAGGTTCATGATTCTGATAAATATTTAAGTGTGTAAGGCAGAACCATTGAGAACAGTAAATACTTTATAGCTGGCACTTTGTCAAAACTCTAAGTGGTTCTGCCTTAGAATTTTACATCATCATTGAATTTACAGTCATTTGATAAGTGGCACAAGGTAAGAATTACTTCTTTTTAAATCTAAACCAAGCTATAAATCTAATGCAAGGGTTCCTCTCGTTGTCCGTTACCGTCCGATGACAATGCCTTTTACCTTCATTGTCTTGACAGAAATATGATATGTAAAACTGTAATGTCACATCACTCACTGTGATTTAACACCATCCAGCCCAAACCATTTTAATCAATCAAAATTGTCGCTTTTTAGTATAATGATTTTGTGGTGGATTCCCGGTGTTTAATATGATATGTAAGTCATATCAGTGACTTGATTTACTGTTTTATTCCAAAGTCTAACAGCTCAGAAGGCCATTCTTGCCTCCTTCAGAAACCTTCAGAATCAGAAAATGACTATCACTTAATGTACTAAAAAAGCAAACTAATTGTGCAAGGGATAGTGGATTGCAGAGAATGAGGAGAAAATAATGCAAGCTAAAGAAAACACTGAAATAAAAGAGACTCCGTGAAGCTCTTGTTGTGTAAATGATAGTAAACTTAGCCTAAAACTTCGGTCCTAACTATATTTTCTGAGAAGTAGGCTTCACTGAAATCAGCTTACTTCAAAATAAACATGCATAGAAGCTGTTCCTAACTGTAAGACTGAGGGATTGTGGTTGTTATGTGCCTTCAAGTCATTTCTGACTTACCGAAACCCTAAGGCTTTGGGTTTTTCTTGGCAATATTTTTTTCAGAGGGAGTTTGCCTTGCCTTACTCTAAAGCTGAGAGAATGTGACTTGACCAAGGTCACCCAGTGGGTCTCCATGGCCGTGCAGTGATTTGAACCCTGGTCTCCAGTCATAGTCCAACGCTCAAACCATTATACCACACTGGTACAGACTGTTCGTAAACCACTTTAGGGCTTTGCAAACAAATGGCTATAAATCAATGACTAAATAAATAAATAAATAAATGTCATAGGAAAGTTAGTGTACTCAGTTTATCACTAGATCAGTAAAAGTACTATGCTATGAAAAGTAGTATTTATTTAAACTCTTTCTCAACAACCAGACCTGAATCCAGGTCAAAATGGATCAAGATAATCCACTGGAACCCTACCATGCTGCAAAGGGGAATTCATCACTCACTTTATGCCCTTGGCCAGCCCAGTCCTCTTCCTGACCACTTAAGCTAGGGGAAGGGTCAAGTATACATATGGTAGCTTCTACTTTTGCAAGTATTATGCACATACCCTTGAGCTGTATAAACTCAAAATTATCCATTATTACTACATAAACAGGGCCCGAACTACTGGACCTGTATTATCTATGGCATTCAGGATCCAAGCAATTTTATCTGCTAAGTATTATGCAACTATGGGCTATTGAGTGGTCAACATTCTCTTCTCATGGAAGAGAATAAAAGGCTGGCCCATGACCATCCCTCCCCTCATAACTCTGATGAATGACTCTGTGTAGGCACAGTGGTTGCAGAGAACCCTTTCTTCACCACCATCACTTGCCACAGAGTAGGCCTATTTGGAGTTGTTCTGTGTTTCCTGCCAACATCACTCAGATAACAATCCCACTTGTTTCGTGACCACCAGTTCCTTAGAAAACCAGGAAATTTGTTTGGCTTTGAGAAGCAGAACCAAGCACTGAGGACTGATTGTCTCTAGATGGATACTATTTCCTGCTGCCAGAGGTTAATAATGACTTTGACAGAATTGATGTCTGATGAATAGAAATCCCTAAGAGCTTTTAGAAATCTATTCAGATTCATCAGCCTTTGGGGGATAAACAATATAATTGGTTTCCTGGCCCTACAGAGGTTCCATGTCCCAGTGAGTATAAAACCCAACCAAAACCCTTTTCCCTCACATGCCAGGACATGCCCTTCTTCCATCTTAGTCTCAGTCTCCCTCTCTCTCTCCCTCTCTCCCTCTCTCTCTCAGCATATTCATTCCCACATGGGATCTCACAGTCTGATGTGTTTCAGTATAGAAAAATATTACTTCCTGGAGTCAGACTTACTATCTCAACTTGGGAGCAGAGTGAGGGAGCCCAGGGCAACAGACATCTGAATACACCAGGTGGAAAGGAACAAAATGCAAACACTAGTGATTGGCAGCTAAGGGGACTAAGTGCTTCCCAGCAAGTATTTCCAGCACACAGCAAAGGCAATGCTGGCAGCTGCATAGTGGTCAGCCCTGGGAGATGTCATCAATCCAAGGGCTTTATCATACCAGGCTTTACCAGTGGTACTAGAGCAGGATAACAGCATATGGGGCCATGCCTTACTGCACGACATTGTGTCTATGCTTATGTATATGTGAGATTAGTAAATAATTGTCTATAGCATTGTGATTGGTAATGTATAATCAGATGAATTATAAGGTAACATATTGTATTAATAAACTCATATACATAAAAAATAACCATTGTGCCTGTGCTGTTGCTAATCTGCATGCAAACCATTGCTGGAGGGCACCTTTTCATTGATGGGGAAAATCCATCAATAGGCCCTCAACAGTACTGTATTTCCATTATTGCCTCTGTGCAATAACTCCTTTTCTGCTTCAGTTCGGATAGTGGCAGTCATATGGGGTGAGTAGGCATGTTTTTCCTCTTCTCTCCCTCTTTCTTCCCCTTGTTTCCCTGCCCTCCCACCTGCCCAATCTGACTAGTCCCCCCTTGCCTGCCCAATCTATTTCCCCCTCTCCCCCGCTCTGTCTCTTTCTTCTCCCCACCTTCCCATCAGTATTGTGCAGCAATCATGCTACTGAAGCAAATGGAAACATACCGGGATTGAAGCGGAGGTGCATAAGGATTGCTTTAATACCAGTATGTTTACATTTGCTTCACTAACATGATTGCTGCAGGTTAGAAGCCTGGTGTAATAATTGTCCAAGCTAGGCAACCTGTGATGTTTTCTCTACCATATCAGGTGACCTATATAATCACTGTTTCTTTCCCATTCACTTTAGATTTCAAACTTCCTAGTCAATTCTAATGTGAAGAGTGGGTATTAAAAGGTCTAAAGCAAAGTAACAGACCACATCTGGCTGAATAGCATCTTCTTATCCCTTATTTCTTCTTATGTTACATCAGATATGACTCACCACAAGGAGAAAACTAATCCTGGTGCACTGACAGACAATTAGAACCCTCTACCTGAAAGCTACTGTGCAGACTAGCCATGGATAAAGGGTGCACCACTCACTTTGAGAAAATGGGTACTGCCTTCAAGTCCTAGTTGTGATCTTCTTGAAAGCATCTCCATCATGAGATGCTGGAAGCTGGACTGGATTGCTTGATCCAGCAAGGTTGTTCTTATATTCTTACTGCAAACTCTCTGCAGCTGGGTTTGGGGCCTATTTTCATGTTACTCAGATGAAATCATTATCCTGCCACTGAACTTATTCAACATGGTTATCACCTATGTGTTACAGCATATTATAAGCTAAAACTGGGGCTCCCTGGCCTTGGGACCCCAGATTAGCTCCTCTGTAGAGGTAACCCTGAATAGCTTCACTCCAGTGTGCCCCCTACAGGCCAAAACAACTGCCACCAACCAAATGCAGTCTTTAAAGCCAGCCCATTTGGGAGATGGAATTTCCAGGGGAACTACCCACCACTGTGAACCAACTAACTCTTCCCTCCTATCACCAGAAAGACAGAGAATTGTAGCGAAACCAAGAGGTATAGACATGTGCAGCATCAGTGTATAGGAATATTAAGAAAACTATTTATTCAAGCAAGTACAGTTAGACAATTTCCCATGAGGCAGGCTTCTCCCATACCTCAGGCATGCTTACAGTTACAGAAATACCCCACATTCGCAGGGGTTAGGGGCACAAGACCCCCGTGAATATGAAAAAAATGAATAAAATTCACCTCCCCACCATATGCCTGCAGCCCCCCTTCCAAAGAGGTGACAGGGTTTTTGAAGCCTCATAGCCACTTCTCTGCCGCCACCCCCCCCCCGCCCTCCAAAAGCTGCTCTCCACTGCAAATAGAGCCAAGCCCAGGAACAGCAGAGAGTGGGAGTCTAAAGCACCCACCTCCCTGCTCTCCTGGGGCTTGCCTCCATTTGGACTGGAAAGCCAAACCCCGAGAGAGCAGGGAGTTGGGCACTTTAGACCCGATCTCCCTGTTCTCTCGGGGCTTAGCTCTCCACTCCAAACATAGCCAATCCCAGGAAGAGATGGGAGTGCGGGTCTAATGCCAAGCCCCGAGAGAGCAGGGAGTTGAGCGCTTTAGACCCGATCTCCCTGTTCTCTCAGGGCTTGGCTCTCCACTAAAAACAGAGCCAAGCCCAGGGAGAGTAGGGAGTGTGGGTCTAAAGCGCCCACCTCCCCACTCTCCTGGGGCTTGCCTCCATTTGGACTGGCGAGCCAAGCCCTGAGAGAGCAGGGAGTTGGGTACTTTAGACCCGATCTCCCTGTTCTCTCGGAGCTTGGCTCTCCACTCCAAATGGAGCCAAGCCCCAGGAGAGCGGGGAGTTGGGCGCCCAGTTTGCTTGCGGAGCACTCCATTTAAATTGGCTCCCCTCCCTTATGTGCAAGGGAGAGAATCTGATTTAAATGGAGTGCTTGCTCAGCAAACGGCGAATAGGTGGAACCCCGAAAGTGAAAGCCACAAATGTGGAGAGGCAACTGTAGCAAGATATTACAAGTAAAGCACTCAGTTATTCTAAGTTACATTCAGTTACTAAATTTAGCTACATCCAACCAAAGTGGAGAAATTAAAAGAATTCCCTGACGTGACCTATGACCTAAACAGGCCCTAAAAACCCTACTCACTACTTTGCAGTCTGTTTCTTCCAGATGGTATCAGGGAAAACTGGGATCTAAGCCAGGTGGCTCTGCCCTACCAAACATTCGCGGCCTCATCTTTCTCAGGCTGGAATATAGAGAGCATCCTTGTATCTTTGTTCAAGGCCGCATGGTCTCAGTCTTGCAAAATGGCTTCACACAAAAGCAGTTATATCTTAGTTAGAGTTCCCGGGTCTAGAGCTATGATTGGCCATTTCTGGTCTGGTGATGTGCTGTCATTGATGATGTCATCTCATTGGCTTCTGTGGAGGTGGTGTTTTAGACCCTCCCTTCCATTAACCCTTTCCTTACCTGATGCCATGTTGACAAAACAATACTGTTTACACATAAAGGGAATTGTAGTTCTCTGGCAGAACGATGGGAGTTGCAATCAACCTTGAGGCAGCATGATGGCAACTCCATCATAGAATCATAGAATCATAGAATCATAGAATTGCAGAGTTGGAAGAGACCACGAGGGCCATCCAGTCCAACCCCCCTGCCACGCAGGAAATCTTGATCAAAGCATCCCCGACAGATGGCCATCCAGCCTCTGTTTAAAGACCTCCAAGGAAGGAGACCCCACCACGCTCCGAGGGAGTGTGTTCCACTGCCGAACAGCTCTTACTGTCAAAAAGTTCCTCCTAATGTTGAGGTGGAATTTCTGTTCCTGGAGCTTGCACCCATTGCTCCGTGTTCCAGTCTCTGGAGCAGCAGAAAACAAGCCTGCTCCATCCTCAGCGTGACATCCCTTCAAATACTTAAACAGGGCTATCATATCGCCTCTTAACCGTCTTTTTTCCAGGCTAAACATACCCATGACACAGCATTACACACATATGTAAAAACTTTTGTTTGTGTAACTTGACCATGATGCCCATGTGCACATCACTGGCAGAGACTTCTCAAATGAGCCTTGAAATGCCCTTTCTGTCATGGCAAGGGCCACATAAACCAGGCCTAAAGCACAAGTAGAGATGAGAACCCAACTGAAAGTTATGCAGTTAGATCAGGGATGAGAAAACCTTGGGCCTCCAGATGTTGTTAGACAACGACTCCCAGCAACCATTGAAACCCCAATCAACAATGAAGAATAGTAGGGTTTGCATTCCAGTAACATCCCAATGGTTACATGTTACCTACTCTGTATTAGACCAAGGAAACATCTATGCTGTAGAAATAATGCAGTTTGACACCACTTTAACTGCCATGGCTCCATCCTACAGAATCCTGAGATTTGTAGTTTTGTGAGCACCAGCACTCTTTGGAAGAGAAAGCTAAAGACCTTGTAAAACTACAAATCTAAGGATTCCAGAAGATGGAGCTACAGCACCTAAAGTGGTGTCAAATTGCATTATTTCTACAGTGTAGATGCACCCCAAAAAAAGCTAGAAGCAGAGAAATGTGGAATAACTTCTGAAAGTATTTTGCCTATCAGTTGAAGTGACTGATATCTGTTAAGGTCAAGATAAGTATCACAGAGTTATCACCAACTCCTTCAGTAGGACTGATCAGTCAGCAATAGCTAACAGAAGTGCTGAGCGCCAAACAAAATTTTGCCTAACAGAAAAACAAATTTCCCATGTAAAGTACTTGAGCTCACACAAATCAAAAAGCACAAAGAGGGTTTTACCTACTTAGTCAAGATCCACTTGATAACCATGACAGTTTTATTGGTATTCAATGCATCCTTCCTTGATCAAATTGCTGGGGACAGAACAGAAAACAGTTTGTTTTACATAGGATTACAAACTAGTTCCTGAGGTTATATTTCTTACTCTTTACTGGTATATTTCAATACCAGCCACAAAGTCATTTTTTAAAATAAAAATGTGATCTTTCTTGCTTTCCCCCTTTGTTAAAGGATTCCAAAAAACTTGAAGAGAATGCACTGTGTCTTTGAGCCATCAAATGTTACTGCACCAACTATGGGCATATTTCAAATGGGAGATTTAAATTAATGCAGAATGCAGTTAACAGTATATCCACACACCAAAAGTTAAATACATCTCAGTCATCTGCTATTTAAAAAAAAAAAAAAACTCATAGTTTTAACCTTCCTTTTCATGAGTTAGTGATGTCTATTTGCTACAAAGCGGAAAGTTATTCATGTCTTGTCCAACTAAAGCAACAGCTATGAAAATATTTATATTTCTCTACTGCAGTTTTAAGGGTGAATAAGTTGATTTTGCTGGGCAAGTGGTCTGAAGTCAAAAATTCCATCATGATCCATAAAGAGTGCCTTCAAATTATGTTTGAATATGATTTCTTTTACTTGGAAAAGTAACAAGAAGTCATTAACTGACTAGTAGAATATGCTACATCGTCATACACAAGCTTAAAAAGTTGAGACTGTAAGCAAGTTTAGGATGTTGCAAGACACTGTAGCTAAGAAGCATGCCACCACAAGTCACTAAAGAGGAACAGTTGCCAAATCTATAAAAATGTCAGTTTATATGAGACAATCTCCACACCAATGGATCTTCAATTTGGGGGACATTTCATGTGAGGACTAAACACTAGCTATGAGAAGTAATCCTTAAGAAATTTTTTTTAAAAAAAGCCTGATATGTCAGCTAAACCTTATCTTCATCTAAAACAGTACACGTTAGCCCCCATATTCACAGATTCGGTACCTATGGTTTCACTTATCCACATGCAAAAAAAAAAGTTCTCTCTAAGCATTTCTAGGTCCTCCAATGTGCTTCTGTGATCAACTTCCAGCATTCGTCTCATTGGAAATAATACAGTTGCCTATTATGCACGGTTTCAAGTGTCCATGGTGGTCGGGGTGTCTTGGAACACATCCCCCATGGATACAGGGGCCAATCTGTAGTTCTCATATTCTTGTTTTCCAGAAGTTTCGGACTTCCATTCGCAGAAGTTCCAGTGTGCCCAATGTGTAAGACTTCTGGGAGCTGAATTCCTAGCTGTACTCCTGTACTCCTGTCAATAACCAGCATCTAATATTTGGGTCACTGGAATCGATACGGACTCAAGGATATTTACAGGTACACTAGATTCAGGTATATTAACAGGTAAGCTAGATGACTCAGCTATTTTGGAAAGTGGCAACACTGAAAGACTTTGAAAAAACCAATTGGGTTCCCTAAAGGGGAACCTGAAAAAGCTGTGAATCTGTGAAATGAAAACAAATAGTGTACTGAAATATTGCACTGATCACATATATTCCAATACTGACCTTAAAATAATTAAAAATTGATGCTTTGAGCATAATAGCTGTGCAATCATATTTAAACTTAATAACTTCTTAGAAAGAGGAAACTTGTGCTGAAAGGTCACAACACACTTTAATTGCATGACAATCTATTTACTCTTTATTCCCAAAGAGAGAAAAGTTTAATTTCTAAAAGACCAAGCCAATAATTACATATTACGAAACTATTTTAGTCAATACCTAATTTCTAGATATCGATTAGTATTTAGACATTTAAAAATATACCCTATAGCAACAATAATATATTTATCAGACTAGCCTTCTCTCCTTACTGATTCTTGTAAGTATTAACGATATTGATTAGAAACATGTGACCAAAAGGTCAAAATATTGGCATGATTATATTTTTGAACTATAATCATTTAGTTATTTCAACAATGCAGTTATGTCTACAGAATAATTCCTCCTTTAGGGTTGTTTGTCTCAGTGAAACACTAGAATAGATACCAGAAGCAGTGTTTTAGTAAAGATAACAAAGGTAAAGAAAGAGGAAGAAAAAATAATAATTTGAGAAGCTCTGAAATGTAAAATTGGAACAAAAAGTGATGCAAGTCTTTTAGTTCTGATTTGCGGGGAAAGCTTTCAACAACTGAGCACGAGCCACTGCGGGCTTGTCTACACTGGCAAAAAAATGTGGACTCACCCTGAATCCAGTGCTGGCAGTCCAGATGACATATGGCTACTTCCTTTTGCCCTTAAACTGACTTTGCTCCAAACTAAGCAAAATCAGGGAAACTCCAGGGTTTCCCAGAAACTCTGGAGTAACCTTGGGGTCTTTTGCTGTCTGGACACTGGATCAGGTCCAATTCAGCCCAATCCAGTTGCCCAATCCCATTGCCTGAGAGAGTGGGACTTGCCCAAGGTCACCCAGGGAGTTTCCACAGGTAAGCGGGGATTCCAGAGTCTCCAGAATCATTGTCCAGTGCTCAAACCACTACACCAAGTTCTTGAGACATCCTTTGCCATTTGGTAATCTAGGCTATTAAATTAGCAGCGATTGATCACTCTTTGTTGTATACCATATAAAAATGACCAATGCAGTAATGTATTTCTTTTCCCATTGTTTAATGGTTTGCTTTTTTGTTTGCTTTTTAAAATTTCAGAAACATTAGACTGCTAAAATCACCAAGAATATTATTAGGAAATGCTATTTATTGCATTAAAACAAAATATTGGTCTTATAAGTGGTGCGTTCCTCTGCTGCATCATTCTCTGTGTAGCCCTACCAGGCAGTCTCAAGAATGCACAGCCCTGGTCTGATAGGTGCCTGCAGATGCCCAATGAAATTCTTGCCATGGATCACAGGATTCTGTTTGGCAGTCAGCATGAAGGTACCATTATAGTGCATCACGTACTGCTGCAGTTATTACTGTAAGACCCTCTTGCTGGGTTTTTCCTGCCCTTTAGGACTATAGAACTTCAGTGATCTCAAGTAATCCATCATCATAAGACCATAAGAATGCACATTAGATGAGCGCCACCTAGCTGTCATCCTTTTCCTCCAAACACTCCACCTTGATATCTTCCATGTATGGTCTTCATATGGAGACACATTGCTTAGTTTTTCTTGCCTGTGTTTTTCTTTATGCCACTATCTTCAGGTTGGTTCAGAATTCTTCAGACTATGTTGTGCTGTTCCAGAATCCAGTTAGGCCAATCCAGTATGTTCTAGCCCTGTTTCAAATCAGCCCAGTTTGTGTTGTCATTTGAGATTCAGCCAAAGTACTTGCACACAGCTCTATTTAACCGCCTTGTTAGAGCTGTGTGTGAAAAGCAGTCTCTACCCACAACCAGTGTAAGCTGTTGTGAAAATTCATCCAGGATGCTCAGCCATGCTCTGATTCTTTCAAATATATTCAAGGGAGTCCATATTCAAAGGAACCACCTCCATTGTCTGCTACTCCACATTAACTCCCACAGAATGCATTTCATATAGGGATGGGGCAGATTAGCAGGTAGTAGAGCAGGGGTGGCGACAATGCAATCAATGGACTTCATACAGCCCCCAATCCCCACCTCTGTGGCTTCTAAAACTTTCCTGGCAACTCCCCAAATCCCTCAAACCTTTATTTTTTTAAAAAATCCCTGTCAATTTTGGGGTTGTTTTTCACCTCAAAACTAGTCAAAATGACCTTAGACTCATGGCAGTTAACTTTCCCTACCCATCCTCAGCCTCCCAGACCACAAAGCAGTGAAAAAAATTGACTCCAAATTGACAAAATGACATCCAGAAGTGACACAATGTCCAAAGCTAAACATATATCCCTATGTCACTTTGTGCCTACATGCTCCACCTTGGCTATATTCATTTCTGGCTGGTCTAGGAGGAAGTGCTTAGCAGTGCTCTTTCTAAGTTACTCACTTTCAGTGACTTAAGCTGCAAATTTTCTCTCAGTGTTTTCAGTGAGCCATGTAGTTATAAAGTTGAAATTCTTAAAATCATGTCATCCATCTGTAATAAAAACACTTTGATATTCCCTATGAGTTTTACTTGACAAGCACATTTAATAGTATGACAGGTATTTATGTATAAGTTTGTATAAGGTAGAGAAGTACTTTGTTTGAACTTTGTTGCTGTTGTAAAAATGTTTCATTAACCTTTACAGTTAATGTCAATATGGTTTTACAACATTCTGCAAATCCCCCTGGTACCAAGTGAAAATTCTTGAGACTCTTTTATAATGTGATGAATAAAGCAGCTAACTTTTGGCTTGCAAAAGCCTGTCTTCTAAACCCATTACCACCAACTGTGCTTCACAGAAATAAAATTATGCAGTAGTTTCTGGTCTTTCATACTAATCTGCTACTCCACTATCAAAACATCAAGGCTTTAGTTGAAGGGTACAGAGGCAACTGCATCTTCTCCAACATTTCACAGATAAAAACTAGGGCACATATGGCCAAAAAACATGAGAGTGTGGTTAAGATGTCAGGCATTATTAATGAGGAAGAACACACATGGTAGCAGAAGCTGCAGCAGTTTGCTGTTGCCTCAGACAAGTGAGAAGGGCAAGAGAGCCAGTGGTTTCAGTATTGGACTAGGACTTTGGGAGACCAGAGTTCAAATCTTTGCTCAGCCATGGAAATTCACTGGGTGACTCTGGGCAAATCACACTCAGCTTCAGAGGAAGGCAATGACAACCCCCCACTTAACAAATCTTGCTCAGAAAATTTCATGATAGGTTTGTCTTAGGGTTATCACAAGTTTGAAATGGCCTAAATGCAACAACAACAACAACAACAACAACAACAACAGTGTTAGCATGCCCTACTACCCCCTCCCCATAATATCTCATAATTGGAAATATTGGATACTTTTCGAGGTCTACTTGGCTGGGATGAACCAAAAAGGTCAGCTGTCGGCCACAATGACCTGGGATGTGTCTTAGAAATATTTTGACAAGAAAGCCCATATTAGGATTGTGCAGAAGCCCCTTAGTAGACACAGTCATTAAGAAGGTATTTGCTAATCTTTTCTTCCAGCCCTGAGTGCCTCAGCAATGATTCATTCAACCAAAAAATTAAGTGACCATTCCGAAATCTACTCCCAAGGAAATCTTACCTCATAACCCCTCCTCTCCATCATTGCGAAGTTGTCATAAACCCATCAATTCCTATCTCCCAGCCATTAATACAATCAGTTGAGTTGCAGTTTCCTTTGGAGATTATCATACACATTAAAAGTGCCATTACATGAATGCCAGGAGATCGCAAAAGGGCTCCTTTTTCAGACGACATCATTCCCTCTTCATTATGCACCCGTTCTGCTGCCATTCTGCTGGTGCTGCTTTTTATTGATGGGAGAAGCTGTCAATGGATCTCTCATTCCATTCCTGTCATGGATGTTCCTGCAAGTGACAAGGTGCCCCATTATGCTGGTGAGATCCCAGCATCAATGGCCAGTCCCTGCCAGAACACTTCCGGGTGAGATTGGGACATCCCAGTAAGTGACACATTTTTTATGACCCTCCCCGGGTTACTTGAACATTTTAAAGTGTGTTTTTGTACTTGCTGTCATTTGTTCATGTTCTTTTTCTTTTTCTTTTTGAATTTCCTGCACTCACGTCTTTTCATGAGAATCCACGGGATTTCGATTCAGGAAGTGAAGGGAGCTCCGTTAGAGTTCTGTTCACTCCTGGGCTGCCAGAAACAATGGGAGAAAAGGTAAGTGCGGTGGGGAGGGTGATTGTGGTGTGACAGGGACAGTAGGGGGCAGGAGTGGGGATTGTGGGACAGGAACACTTGTTTTGTTCCTGTCTGATAATCTCCTTTGTCTGTCCTGTGGGAAAGCCATCCAGGCTTTGTCCCAACCAGAGTACCCCTTCAGGATATGAAATAGGGTATAAATATTAGTCCCCTGAGAATAGGAAGGTGTGCCGTGGGTTATGAACCCAGACACTCTCTTTCTTGGTGCCCTCCAGATCAGATCCTCCTGTGCCACCCTCAAATGCCTATCTGAGAATCTTCGCTGCATGAAACTCTGCTCTTTTAAGACTGGTAACTATCACTCTATATTCCTGACTCTCCTCCTCTGTCTAATCTCTCTGGTTTACACCTCTATAGCCTTTTTGGTTCTTAGTAACATTTGTGTTGCATGTGTGAGTACATTTTCTGTTATTTCCGATAAAATACTTTATTTCACTTTAAACTGGAGTGCTGTACTGGTATACATGAGTGAAAAGATCCTCAGCATTATCCACCTCTCACAGGCTTCCATTTGAGCTAATAATTCCCCCAGATAGATTTTGGCATCATTGGTGGGGCTCTAAAGCACCCCCATCTCTTCAGATAACAACAGTGCCCCACAAATATTTTTCTGAGCCTCCTTTTTTGTTTCAATGTTTATCAGAAGTATTTTCAACAAGATCTGTGAGTGTGTTATTGGACTGTGATCTCCAGGATGCCTGATCACATAACCACTGTGTAGTACCATATGTAGTTAGCAGCAGTAATCAGGTTTCTTCAGGAAATACAAGTGCATAATACAATAGTCTATAACTGAAGATTGTTTTTCTATCAAACATAAAGGCTGGTGTTTAGCATTCAAGGCCTAGTGATCGTGACATACTTGGGAGTATGTTTCTTTGAAAAGAATGGCATTTAAAAGAAATGAAATGTTACAGAAAATCTGTGTAGTCTGCTGCTAAAATTCAGTGTTCAAGCAGGAAATCAGGGCATGCAAACTAGGCTTCATCATTCTAGGCTGTGTCAAGGCTGTTTTTGTGGTTCTTGAACTCTCAAGACTTCCTAGACACCCCTTGTTCTTGCCCAAAAAGAAGGAGAGATTGCCTTTCCTGGGAGCCTTTTGAATTGGTTCAAAAGCTCCCCTGTTCTTTTTAAGATTAAAAACGACAAGAAGTTTTTCAAATTGGAAGTAGATTTCTGGCCACTTCTGGTTTTAATTTCCTTGCTTGGTGTGTGTGTGTGTGTGTGTGTGTGTCCCACAAAGGAACTGGAACATCCCAGTGTCAGAAAATGGCTCCTTAACAGCCCACACACAGTGTCAGCACCCTGCACTGACACAGTGAAGTTGACCAACACAGTCTATGGCATTGTCAGTTACCAGTCTAAATACAAGCCATACAGCATAATTGACCAGTCTAGTCATGCTGTCAGTTACCAGTTAAGCAGAAGCTGTGGTTTTGCAAGCATTTCAAAGTGTTTTCAGAGTCAACTGGAATGGGAAGCCTTTAATTAGTTCCCTCTGAAGCTATTGATTATTGTGTATTTGCATTCCCAGACGCAGTGACAAGCAGTTTCAGAGTTAGAAAATTTTATTGGCACAGAAATCCAGAAAGCATGTCATACAGGATTGTTGCTCAGAATTGAAACTTTGAGGGCAGACAGGATATACTGAAAGCATATTGCAATCTATGAAATCGGGCATGCTTCAGTACTGTTGGTTATCCATCATCCCCTGACCTCCTCTTCCTATACAGTGTCCATCCCTCCCATTTCTCCAAGCTGATTCTGCAGCTGCAGGCTTATCTCACCATTCCCATTAGTAACCTTTCTACTCCCCTTCCACAGTTGCTATAGAATTCTCATTAACAAGTACAAAGAAATGATAACACAATTAACAGCACAGTTACAGAACAATACAACAACAAAAATGGCAGGCACAGGAAACCTCAGGGGCCGATCCTGACACTAATACATCCTGTGCTCCTCTACTATGGTAAGTTAAGTCAAATAAAAATCATTTTATAATTTTCATATTCATTCTATCATGAAATAAAAGCACTATACAAAGAATTTAATTTATTCTGCAATGAGTTAATGTTAATCCTAAATCAATTTAATTAACAAAAGTGATACAATAAAATAATCTTTTCAAATAATAATTAATTCTTAATGGATTTAGTGGGATTTTGTTTCTTCATTCTAAAATTTATTATGGCAAAATACATATTCTATATAATTATACTAAAATAAAGATTTATCAATTTGAATATATTTTATGCTGATTTATATGTATTTTGGCAATTTTATCTATGTAAAATTCTCCTAAGCCCCACCTACTCCCCCTTAGGCCACACACCTTTGGGACATACAACACTTAATCAGGTGGCCAAATGGAAGAATGACCTCAACTGCCCACCTGTTTTAAGTAAACATAGGTTGCGTTTCTATATCAGACCAAGATCTGTTCAGTTCAGTGCTGGGGAATGTGTGGTTCTTCAAATCCTGGCAAATCCCAGGAGCCCTAGCCAGCACAGTAATTTTGAAGGATCATAGGAAATGCAGTCAACAACATCTGCACAGCTATGGATCTTATTGCTGATCTAGTTTGACATTCTTTTCCCAAAATGGGGCAGCCAGATGCCTCTGAGAAACATTTAACACAGACATTCCATTTAGTTTTCATACTAAATAGTAACTGACAGACTTATCTCATAAGGCTATTTCCCATTCTCTTTGAAAATGCTCAAGGAACAGCTATGTAGCATAGATGTACAAATTGTTTGCCTTGAAATATCTGTAGGTGCCTCTCCCTCCTTCCTAAGCTGTGATTTAAAGTTTGGTTTTTATGGTTGAAGACAGTCATTTCTAACTTTGGATTAGACAGCCTCTGTGTTCCAGAAAGGAATTCCACAAACCCATCTAATTGATTTAATCACATGACTCTTTAGCATAGGGTAGCTGCTTCTGGCAGCTAATTGAAAAGCATCTGTGGACATTGCTTTGGCAAAGGAACCATTGTTTCATCCTGCATAATGATTTGTAGTCTAAAGATGAGGCGGTGACAGATGAAGGTTACCCCTTTATTAATTGTCTTTTAAAAGGTTCTACTGACATACAATATTAATATGCAGACTGATAGATGCACTTTACAATTTATAGATGCACTTTTCAGCAGGGCTCATCCTCTTACTAGCTTTCCACAAGATAATCAGTAGCACAGCAAGGAATGCATGAATTTTATGACATTGCTGGATTTCTCTCTGTCTTGGGAGCTGCAGAGTAGATGCACGTGGTAATGCATGCATTGCCACAAATGACTAATGAGGCAAGGTAAAGAAATAAAAAAAAATCTTTTCATTCCCTCAACATGCAGTAAGTGTATGATGCCAGACATAAAATCATTGATGTTCTTGCCAAGTTCTCAGGATCATGTCATGATTTATTCAGACTGAGACAATCAGGACTAGGTCAATCTTTTGAAAATGGCTATATTCAAGGAGACTGGTTAATAGATAAATAGGAAGCTTTTGTTGTAAATAAAACATGGTGCATGAAAAAATCACACACACACCTTCACATGCATACACACATACACACACACATTTTTTCAGGTCATAGCAGTTCTCCTGTAAAGAACCAGTTAATGATTATTGCTTTTTTAATTCCCAAACTAGAGTATTTTTTTAAAAAAAATGATTAAGCTCTAAGTGTATATACCAAGTAACAAAGAAAGCTTTAGTATTGTTAGACATAATATAATACATATATAGATAGGAAGATATTTTAGTTTACTTTGGGGAAGTCTATAATACCCTGACCTGGATGTTGTACATAACTGTACATACAGAGGAAATGCCTTAGAGAGGCAAATCTGTAAGCCTGATAACACCAATGCTAGGCATTTTCCATTAGCAGTTAGTACAGCATGAAATGTATTTATAATTTAAGGAACCTAAATATCTTGTGGAACTCCATGGGACCACATTAGACCATTCCAAAGTTTTTCATTGCTTGTACAACCAGTATTATTTCATGTTGTAAGCACGTCTCTGGCTTGGTTGAGATTCTCCCATCTGGTTTGCTTATTACATGCACCCGCCCATGTATGCATTTGCATTAACATGTCAGAAGCACTTCATGGACTGACCCATTGCTTGTATGCCCAATTCATGTATGCGTAACTGTATTTAAATGAGATGCAAGTCACACAGAACACATTCATGAGTAAGTATTAGCAGCATCATATTGAATGGTTAGTTTTCACTACAGTGGAAGACTTGCCCTCCAACTGTCCCAACTTGGCAAGGACAGTCCTGATTAATCCTCTGTTGTCCCATTTTGTCTAGCCTATGTGACTGTCATCTCTGTTGCCTAGCCTACCAGTTCACCTCAAATGATACCTGCACCACCAAATACTTTGAAGCATATAGGCAATGACAGGAGAAGGGGAGAGCATAGCTATGTATGACTATCAGTACAAGGCAACCTGTGGCCCTCCAGATGTTGTTGGACTGCCATACCCATCATTCCCAGCCAGCACAGCAAGTGGTGAAATAGTGTGGGAGTTGCTATCCAGCAATACCTGACAGGCCACAAGTGGCCCTAGGACTGATGTGCTTGGGTGAAAAGACAGGGTAATATTGAGCAGAGCTATGGCTCTGGGGGTTGGACATTCCAGTTAAGTGACAGTGAGATAAATGTTTGAAATCATTCATGGTTCAGGTCTTTCTGCCCAAATCCATGTTGCTCTGTCAGCCTATTCTCTAGTCTAATGGTGCTGCAGTTTAATGCCAGGTTGATCTACAATAAAAAAATCACCATCCATAACTTAGCTCTAGATTACAGAGCTAGCCATAGTATGCATAACTGTGAGCTGGGTGGACCTGTCCCAACTTTGTTCACCTGGAAAGTTGGTGCCACACCAGCCTAAATCAGAGGGCTGGAGAAGGGGAGTTGCCATCCTTCAGTATTCTGTCTTCCACATCAGGAAACTTATCTGTTCTGGCAACATTTTTGAGGATTTGTACTTCACACTGGGCCAGAGAGACAGAATAGGCATGCCATTAGTGTACCATTCATGCTGCTGTCCAACAGTCTCCCTACCTGAGCTCCATGAGATGCCCAGCACTGAAGATTTAGAGCACTTAACCTCTATACTTAGGCTGTCCTGACAGGACCCTCTTGAGAAATTGTGGCTCTCATGACAACCATGGGTCTGTCTTAATAAAACATTGACTTCACACATGTGAGCCTGATTCTAGATCTGCTTTTTGCTGGTTGGCATACAGTAGATGATCTGGTTGTGGTGGTGGGGATGCTCAACAAACGTATTGTCATGGTCAGATCATTTCCTTCTTAAATTTGTTTTGGTTGTAAGAGACTTTATCTGAAAGGGTGCAGAACAGATTTAGACACCCCCCCAGGCTTATAGACTCTGAATGGGACTTATGGAATTATGACAGGGCTGGGAATTCAGTTGATGCTTAGTTCTCACTATGGAATTGTGAGATTGAAAGGTCCATTAATCTGATTGTCCCAAGACCAGTGCAGTGCTGTGGAGCACACGTCCCCTTAGCTTATAGATCTACAAACAATCAAATAGTCTGGATTACAGATAGAGTGCAGAGAACATAGTTCATGACACAAGTATGATGGAAGACTAGTGAGGACTCTTCATTTTGCTTATTATGCATCACTGGGATTGACTGATCAATCAAACAAATAAACAAGCAAACCTTACTTTACCTGTACAATTTTCATCCACAACACCCCACCTAGCAGACTTATTCCAAGTGGTGAGAAGCCTGTTGGGATCAGCTCAGAGAGAAGAAGTGTGGAACCCACCACATACAGCTTGATCTTGTCACCCAAGATGGGTGAAACTTGGCTGACAAGATCGAATGCAGCTGGATTGACTGGGAGGATCCAGTGGGTAGTAAATGCCTCATTATGTCAGGTGGAGGTGACTGCCACTTTGAAAGAGACATCATCTTCTGAACAGAACCTACCTGCACCCAAAGGTATGCAAGGACTGCTGCCTTGTTGCTAGTGACCTCTTTGAGGGCAAGTTGGTTGAACATGTGGTGGTCAGCCAACTTCAGATGTTATTGGAGAAAAGTGGATATACTACTGTAACTGTTGTAGTTGCCCTGACTCATTACTTACTATAGATGAAAAACAAGGGGAGTGCTGCTTGTTGGTCCTCCTGAAACTCTCAGCAGTTTTCAGTACTTGTAACTATGGCATTCTACTGGACTGACTCTGCAGGATGGGAGTAGGAGGCACTGTGTTATGGGGGATTATGCTCCTAATCACAGGACTGGTTCCATACTTTGGGATTAAGCTGTAGGGTGCGGACAGGTTTTACCATATCCCTCCATGTTATTGAATATACAATATATATATGAAGCCACTAGGTAAAGTCATTAGCAGTTTCATGGTGGGCTGCCAACAGAATGCAGATGGTACTTGGCACTCCTTTTTCTTGTCACTGGAACTATCTGAAGCAGTGCAGGTGCTGGACAAATAATGGGATGCTGCAATAGGCTGTATGAGGGTTAATAAAGGAGGCTGAATCTCGATAGGACTCTGTGCATTGCAAGTTCCAGATCCAGATCTAGGAACTAAGCAAGTGACTCACCCTAAGGAGCAGGTATGTACCTTGGAAGAATTCCTGGATCCCTCTCTGTCATTTGGGGGTCCAGGTAGATTCTGTGACTAATTACCTGGGGCCAGCTTTGACAGGTGCACCAGCTGTGACTTTTACAGGACCACAGTAGTTCATACGCTGGGACTGTGATTCTTAAAGGAGCACCTCTCACTATATAAGACTGCTGAAGGTGGTGATGGAATGCCACTGGAGGCCCAATTGGTGCAAAATGTTGGCTTCATTCCACTTAAACACATTGTCATTTTTATCAAAACATATGGAGTATAACAACATCTGCCCAAATTTATACTGGCACATGGTTTTAAATTATTTTAACTTGTTTTTAACTTTTAAATTGTTCAGTATACTTTTGGACTCGATAGTCTGAGCAATCGGATTTTGCTCCTTTTGTCTTGTACAGGGTGATGATGACTGCATCTCAGAGATCTGATGGCAGTTCCCCTTTTCCCCAGCAATTCACAAGGTGTTTGTGGAATTTAACAAGGAGTACATGACCTCTGTGTTTCCAAACTTCATTCCATCAATCCCAGCTGCCTTGCTGTTTTTCATCTGCTGTATGGCCTTAAGGGTCTCTCCCAAAGTGGGAGCTATGACCAATTCATTTTTCATCGGTTTTCGTATCATATGTTGGATAGCTGAGCCTTGGACTATTCGGCTGGCACTAAAGAGACTTTGAAAATGTTCAGCCCATCGATTCATGATGGAGGCTTTATCAGTAATTAATGTTTCACCATCTGTACTGTATAAGGAGCTTTGGACCTAATAAGTAGGTCCAAACACTACTTTAAGAGTTTCATAAAATCCTCTAAGATCACCCAGATCTGCACAGCGTTGTGTCTTTTCTGCTATATTGCTGGAAAAATCCTTGCAAGGATACGCCTGAACAGATTAGTTCCTGCTATTGCAGATGAACTTCTTCCTGAAAGCCAGTGTGGCTTCAGAGCCTTCAGGAGTACTACAGATATGGTATTTGCCCTTAGAAAACTGCAAGAGAATTGTAGAGAGCAGAACAAGGACTCTATGTAGCATTTTTTGACCTCACCAAAGCCTTCGACACTGTGAGTAGAAAAGGTCTGTGGCAGATCTGGAAAGACTAGGATGCCCCCCCCCAAATTCCTTAAAATGATTATCTTGCTACATGAGGGCCAGCACAGTCAAGTCAGATATGGCAATGCTCTTTCAGAGCTCTTTCTAATAACTAATGGAGTGAAGCAAGGTTGTGTTCTTGCTCCAACTTTATTTACAATCTTCTTCAGCATGATGCTCCAAAGGGCTACGGCAGAGCTTGAAGAAGAAGATGGCATCTGTATACGTTACCATACTGATGGTAGCTTGTTTAACTTATTGGATTGTGTAAATAATACACTGTTTAAAATATCAGGGTATTTTGTCCCTGTTTAAACAGCCACACTGTACTTCACACGTTACTGGATAATACAGTGTGGATGTTTAAACAGGGACAAAATACCCCGATATTTTAAACAGTGTATTTTTTACACAATCCAATAGGTTATGGACTCCAGTTATGAATGTTTAAGCTGCATATTTTTGATTTTTAATTATGCATTCAACATTTCGATGAGCAAACCTTTTATGCCATAAATTTATGCAGTCTTTGTGTTTACACTGAGTGGCAACATTGGCATTTGAGTCACTGATCTCCATGTGATAAAAGCCATCATCCTTTAGAGTGCCTTTAAAAATCAACTGTTTGCCATGAAGACCATAACATGCATTCTTTTTGAAAACTACTCTGTTGCATCTAGATGTGCTCATTTTGACTGAATAGAGGGAGCTCTTGAGCTCGGGGGCATAAACTGCATCTATAATTTTCAATATCTCTGTCCTAGCTCCCAATTTCATAGGAAGATACAGTCCCAATTCCGTGCACTATAACAGAATCTCCATTGGCAAGATACACAGGGAATTTTACTTCTTCATTAAAATCTTGGAAATATTCCCTTTTATTGATAAATGCATTGCTAGCTCCGCTGTCTACGATGAAGGAATTTTTATATTGATTTCCAGAAGCTTGCATTACTTTTTCATAAACCAATCCAATGTGAAACTTCTGTTTAGCATAGCTTCTCTATCTCTAAGGCCTTTTGCATTCTCTTGCCTCTGGCCAGTCATCCCTTGCTGTGAGAATGACTGCCTGTTTCCCTTTTGAAGCCTTTAATGCACCTCATTTGGCTCAGAAGAGGAGGGGGATTGGAGTGGGTAGCATTCCCTTTAAAATATTTCTTTTCTTTTCCAGCCAAATTTACTTGCTGGTTAAAGTTAGAATTTCTTGATTCAACCTTGTCATTTTGCATTAAGTTTTGCCTATGTTGAAATTCTCTTATTTGAATATAGGCTTCTGGTAGGGTTAAATCATTTTTCAATTGCAAAGTGTTTATGATGGGATTGTAAAACTTTGGTAAGCTTGCTAAGAAAATCCCATACATGTAAAAAACACTACTTAGTAAGTAACCAAACACCCTTTGTCTTTTCCCAAGATGTTTAACTACCAAAATAAATGCTCAAGATTCAAAAGTTAGTTTAAAAAGTACAAAAGCTTCTTTACTCACAGTTTAGAGAGCTCATTCGTGGCAGGAAACAAAAACACAATCAAAACAGACTAAAACTAGTTAAAAATACTTTAAAACTACATTGTTACAAGTCTATATTCAGGACACCCCTTTCTGGGTCCTCTCAGTTCAAAGGTCCATGAGGATTGTTAAGGATCATGGCTTCTGGAAACAAAGAAGAACACTCAGACATTCCCCTTCATCCCAGATTGCCCAATAGCAAAACTTCAGGAAGTTACATCACCTCATCTCATATGCCTTCTCAGTTAACCCTTCAATAGCAAAACCATTTCCACTTATTGGACTGCAAACTATATTTTCCAACATAACTTAAGGCGTCTGAGGGCTCACACTAAGACTCTAACTATCTAGTCCATGAGCTGCTCTTTGCTAATGATGCTGCTCTTGTTGCCTACACAGAAGCAGCTCTGCAGCACCTAACATCCTGCTTCGCAACAGCTACAGAGCTGTTTGGGCTGGAAGTCGACCTTAAGAAAATGGAAGTTCTTTACCAGCCTGCACCATAGGACGAACACCACCATCCCCACATTGCCGTCAGCAAATCTGTGCCTTAAGTCCATTCAGCAGTTCACCTACCTGGGAAGCATCATCTCCTCAGATGCCAAGATTGACAAAGAGATCGATCACAGATTAGCAAAGGCATATAGCACATTTGGAAGACTTCACAAAAGAGTCTGGAGTAATAAACACCTGAGGCGAAGCACAAAAATCAGTGTGTATAGAGCCATTGTACTGTCTATTCACCTTTATTGGTCTGAAACATGGGTCACCTATCGCCAACACTTATGACTCCTTGAACACTTTCATCAGCATTGTATACGCACAATCCTAAATATACACTGGACTGACTATGTGACAAATGTTGCTGTCCTTGAGCAAGCAGGGATCACCAGCATTGAGGCCATGATATTGAGAACACAGCTGCGCTGGGTAGGACACGTTTCTAGGATGGAGGACCATCACCTCCCAAAAATAGTACTCTACGGTGAACTCACCACAGGTCAGCGTAAGAGGGGCGCTCCAAAAAGCGATACAAGGACTCCCTGAAACAACATCTCAGGCTCGGCCAAATTGATCACCAACAATGGTCTGCCCTGGCCTCACATTGGGAGGCTTGGAGACACACTATCCACAATGCTGCAGCCTTATTTGAGAACTCACGCCAAACAAGTCTTGAAGAGTAACGACAACGCAGAAAGAATCACAACCTAGAAACATCACCCAAGGAGACATTCTGCTGTGCTTTCTGCAACCAGACTTGTTTATATCAGATTGGCCTTTTTAGTCATCAGCGTGCTTGCAGAAAGCGCAGAATGAGTCTTTCCTGAATCTTCGTTTGCGAAGAAAAGCCAAAGAGAGAGATACTTTTGGACTAAATTATTCCTTACCATTTACACTTTGTATGCCACTCTGAGATCTTGTAATATAATGTGGGAGGTACATACGGAAAGAAAGGAAGGAAGGAAGGAAGGATCCTTATCAGATACCTACCTAGATTCTTATTACTATAAGCCACATGCATAAGTGCTAGACCTCAAAATACAATAAATGTGAAGTAATGTTTTCAGAATCATCCTAGAGTTAGTTATTTAATAAATCTTTATATTTTCTGTGAATTAGTTACATATCTCTTCAAAAAGTTAATTTGGAGATTCTGACTGATCGTATAAAGAGAGAGTATTCCTATTTTTTTCATAGTCTAGGCACACATGTAGCTTCAAAACTATCTGTGACATCACAACCAGATAACCACATACAAACTGCATATAGAAATTGAGGAGAGACAGTTCAGATTTACAGTTCAGATCCATTTATTCTTCTTCCTCCTCCATAAATTATGCACCTTGGCCCAATTACAGTTTCTCAGAAGCTGAAATAAAAAGTCATCTCATTTGCTCTCAACAGAACAGTGGTACAGTGGTGGTTAGCATCATTCCATGAACAAAATATGATATAGATATCAGTGATATGTCCAAGAACAGCTTGTGGAAGATTTGTAATATTCTGAAACCAAATCAGACATGTTTGAAATTCTTCTGTCGGTATAATGCTCTAAGCCATATGGATACTACTATTTCATTCAATCAAATACTGTATTACTTATTTTATCTCTGAGATTCACTATTCAAAGGGGGCATGTTCTCTTCAGAGAATATCATATTTAACCTGTTAGCAAGATTCCACACACACACACTAAATTTGCATGCTGGAAGAAGAATATTAATAACCACTAAGAAAAACAAGGACTAATCTCAAGTTTGAAAGGTTCATGAAACCTGGAATGACTGACATCTGGCCTCAGGAAGTATCTTCTTTGCTCATTGACATGTTTCTGACAAGATATCTAACAGAATACAGTTGTCCCTGCATATCCACAGATTTAAGTATTCATGGCTTGAAAATGTTCTTAAACAATAATAATCCAAAAAGCAAACCTTGATTTTGCCATCTTATATAAGGGACACCATTTTGCTATGCCACTGCATATAATGGGACTTGAGTATTCACAGATTTTGGTATACATAGGGGGTCCTGGAACCAAACCTCAGCAAATATGAAAGGGACAACTGTATAGATTAAAGATCAATCCACTATAACAGAAGACAAAATCCATCCATGCCAACTTCCTGTCTTCTTGGGGATTCCATGGCATCATCATCATCATCATGATTTTATTTTATTCATTTATATCCTGTCTTTTTCCCAATAATGAGATAATGAGACTCAAGGTGGCTAACAACATATTTAAAACAATACAAGTTAAAAACAATCCAAAAGTAAAAATAACAGTATAAATATAAAAATTAAAATACAGTTAAACAATTTATAAGTTAAAACCTTAAACATTAAAAATATTAAAATGCATTTTAAAAGCTCTATAAAGACCCTTAAAAATCTTAAAAACAGCACTGTACAGCCTTAGAAGCCCTGCCCTTGTCAGTTTTAAATACCTGGCAGCACGAAAAGGTTTTAACCTACCACTGGAAGGAGAGCAAGGGCAGGGCCATCCTGGCCTCTCAGAGGAGGGAATTCCAAAGTCTGGGAGCAGCCACTGAGAAGCCCTCTCCCTTGTTCCCACCAAAGAAGCCTGAGGTGATGGTGGGACAGAGAGAAGGGCTTCTTCAGATTTATTTTATTTTTATTGTTAGGTATTTATACACTGTTCTTCAGCCACAAAGACTCTCAGAGCAGCTTACAAATTGTTAAGCAATAGCACCTACACATCTACACCACTTTTATAGCATGCCAGGCACTCTCCAAGCAGTTCCAAGATGTGTTAGCTAATTGCCCCCTCAAGCCAGGTGCTCATTTTAGCAATGGAATGCTGAATGACCCTTGGAGCCCTTGGGAATGAACTTGCAACTTTGTGGCTTGCAGTACTGACATTTAATCACTGTACCACCAGGGGTCCCAGATGATCTTAGAGCTCTACTGGGCTCATACAGGGAGATGCAGTCCTTCAAATAACCTGCACCCAAGCCATATAGGGCTTTATAGGCCAAAACCAGTGCTTTGAATTGTGCCTGGAAACAGACTGGCAGCTCTTTGGGTCAAGTGAAGTTTCTGAGCACTTTTCAAAAACAGCCCCACATAAAGTGCATTACAGTAATCCAAACAGGATGTAACCAATGCTTTTACCACCATGGCCAGATCTGATTTCCCAAGGATCAGGCTCAGTTGGCACACTGGTTTTAACTGTACAAAAGCACTCCTAGTCATAGCTGAAACCTGGCCATCCAGGCTCAGAGGTTAATCCGGGAGAATCCCAAAACTGCAAACCTGCATTTTCAGGGGGAGCGTAACCCCATCTAACACAGGCTGAATCCCAATTTGCAGATCTGTCTTATGACTGACCAGGAGCACCTCTTGTCTTGTCTGGATTAAGCTTCAATTTGTTTGCCCCCATCCAGTCCATTACAGCTGTCAGGCACCAGTTTAGCACAGGAACAGCTTCCTTGGAACTAGATGGAAAGGAGCAATAGAGCTGGGTATCATCAGCATACTGGTGACACCTGACCCCAAAACTCTGGACAGCCTCTCCCAGCAGTATCATGTAGATGTTGAATAGCATAGGGATTAAAACTGAACCCTGAGGGACTACACAGGACAGTGGCCAAGGGGTCAAGCAGGAAGCCCCTACCACCAGCCTCTGAGAGTGGCACTCCAAGTAAGAATGAAGCCACTGTAGGATAGTACCTCCAAGCCCCATGCCAAAGAGGTAGGATCCAGAGAAGTTTATTTTTTTTCAGAAGAGGACTTACCACCTGCTTCAAGCATGTTAGAGAGCTTGGTTCAAAAGCAGTCAGAGGGAGACTGGTTGAGTGGGTAACAGAAGTAGTGAAGGCGTCATTGCAGCAAGGAAGTTTCATCTTGTCTAAAAGAAGCTGTGGTGAGGACCCTATTAAAAAATTAAAAAATCCTCCACGAACCCAGTAACAACCAGGGCTTCAACAGGACCACCTGCCAATGCAGCACGAAACTCCCCAAGAGGCATCACGAATCCATCCAGATCCATAAGTCTTCTGGGTTGGATGATCTTAATGGGTCCCCCACCCCTGCAGAGACTTGGGCTCCCAGCAAGTCTAAACCTGACAAAGAAATGTTCTGTCCATCACAATGGAGCAATAGAAATCTCCTCCATTCCCAGATCAACATAATCTCCCCCTGTACAGAAAACAAGGTTTAGACTGTTCCCAGCAGCCTGAGTGGGTCCAGATATCACTTGAGACAGACCCATGGCTGTCATGGTGGACATGAAGGCCTGAGCCACTCCTGACAGGGTGGCCTCAGCATTGATGTTGGTCCTCCAGCAGTAAAAGCCATGGAGACTCCAACACCACCACTGAGACCGCTCTGGCTAACTCAGGAAGGGAGATTGTTGAGCAGTGGGGTAGATGGTATGCCAACAGAATCTCTAATCTGTCCCGGCTACCCACCTTCAAATAAACACAAACTCTGCAGACAGAGAAATAAGGTGCATGGTCAGGGGAATGTTATCTCAACAGACCACTGCGACTCCACCTCCCCACCCCCACCCCCAGGTCTTGCCTGCTGCTGCACAGAAAAAGCTGGTAGGCAAAAGTGAGTGAGATTAACCCCCCCACACCTCATCCAACCAGGACTCTGTAATACATGCCAGGTCAGCATGTTCATCCAGGATGAAGTCCTGGATAGCAGATGGTTTACCATTCACCAACGTGGCATTAAGCAGCAGCTTTTTCAATGCAGGGGGGTTGCTGCCATGGCTATCCAGGTTATTGTGCATGGGAGACACTTAGGTGGTGACTAACATCCTATTGTAAGCTCTGCCCCCAAGACAGTACAATCATCTCCCATTTTCATATCTCCCTCTACCCTATATAACTTGAATGGCTAGCAACTCATCTCCTCTTCTGACAAAAAAATAGTATGTTATTTATCCTGACACGGCAGTGCCTATAAGCAGGTGAGGTTTTCTTTCCTGCAAAGCAGCAACAAGACAAGCCCTTAACCTTGTTCCACCTTCAAAGGGGATCCCCAAAGGGGCAACCCCCTTTGGTGTCACCCCCTTCAGTGGTGACCCCACTAGCGGCAGGCATGCCCCCACTGGACTCTTGCTTTCATCTGCCAGTGCCCTCAACTCTACAGCTGGGGTACATGGAACTGGCTGGCAGAATCTACTGAGTTGCAGCTGGTGGTGGGCCTGACGTAGGACAGGTGTCTCTTCCCCTCACAGTTCCACAGGTACAGCACAAGTAGGCAGTGGCAGCCACAGCAACAGTAGCTGGGTGGAACGGTGACTTGCCTTTCATTGATTCTCTTGAGTAGATCTTCCAGGGGCTCCTCTCTTGGCAGAAGATGCTGAATGACATTGCCTTTTTAAATCTTCCTCCCTTTCCTATTGCAGCATCAGTGGTCATTTCTCCTCACACCTGATAAATCTTGCTCCATCCTCCTGCCCTCCACAGCTGTCACTTTCTAAGTACTGTAATATCGTTCAAGTAATTTTTAAAGAAATTGTTACTGTGTCCATTTTCTCATTCAAATGCTTCATAAGTGGAAGCTTCTCTCCTACGTACATAGAATTTAAAAAAAGAGAAAAAAAAACAGGATATTTGGAAACACATTTACACACATCATATCCTAGCCTTAAAAGAGATAAAGAAATCCAGTAGCAGCTTTGAGACTGACAAGGAAGAAGAAATGCCTAGCATAAGCTTTCATGGACACAATCCACTTCAGATCCAAGCATTAGTCAGAGTAATTTCCAATCTGAATCTGTTCTTGGTTTGTTTATTAAATTATTTGTGCCCCTTTGTTTCCACTGGGTGTCCAAAAGCTGGGTGTCCATTTAGACACACAAAATGTTACTGGGGAAAAATGCCTTGATAATTTTCATTATATATTTGCTGCTACCTTTTTGTGATTGTTTCTCAATGTACTTTTCTGCTTCCCACTGTTCACCTTTTTTAAAAACCTTTATCTCTGCCCATCATTGTTCCTATGGACTTTATCAGACATGGCAAAACTGTGGAATTAGGATGCAACAATAGCAGAAATGACTGAAATTATCAGACAATGTCATTGCTTATCCATTTCTGCTGCATTGCATTGGTGCAAATGAGGCATCGCCTTTTATTGATGGCTTAGCCCATCAATAAAAAGTGACACCTCATTCGCACCAGTGCAATGCAGCGGGAACGGGTAAGCAACGAGAACGTCTGATAATTTTGCTCTTGGTGCTATCATCGTGTCCTAAATGACACAATTTCCCCCACTATTGGCCTCATCTCATAAAGTCCTTTGTGAAGATTCATAGCTTCTTTGTTCCTTCTATAAGTCTGCAGATTGTCCAGAGTACTAAAAGTGTATCAGGTGAACAGAGTTTGGTATATCCATATGAAAAGCATATCCAGAGTGGAAGTGGAATAGAGGCAGGACATCCAGAAGAACAACATGGTGTTATACAGTATGTAAATAACCCTCCTGTCTCCTTTAACTAACTGGGCAGACAAAAAAACTGCTTGAATACTTTGGCAAAAAGTGGGAAAGGGTAGAACTGGCTGTTTGCTCTACTATACGCTATGGCATGTGCTTTCTGTTGCTGACGATAGAGTTAGGATGTATTGACTCTACCACTGGGATAAAACTCATTCTTTTTCCCCAATTCTAAACTCTGACTTGCTTATTTTTAAACAGGGGAGGCTAGCAAGATGCACAGAGGAAATCTTAGCATTTTGTCAAATTATAGTTTCCCATGGGGGTGGGGAGGGAGCCATCACAGTTAAAGAGATACTACATTGATACACTTTTGTAGTGTAATAAGGACTTGAAAGCCTGACATTCCTCAAGTTATTATCCCAGACGGTTGTTACATTGTACTTTGAATGAAGGCGAGCCAGTGGGTGTCATAAATACAGTACATGAATGGCCTCATATTCTGACCCATTTCATGAAAGGTCCCTTCTAACACTTACTGTAGTTGTAGTTGGCAGAATTCTTCAATGGGTTTCCTTTAACCACCCAGTGGGAGTGCAGCTGTGTGTCTTGCAGCTCCCTTCTGTATATCCAAGGAGCCATGGCATCTTTCCAGCATCTTGAGCTTTTGTATAACGCTTCACAGCAGGTGCTCCTCTTTCATCTGCAGCTAAAGCACTTTCTTCCTGCTATACTACAAGATTATCTCCTGCTAGTGGTAACAGACTTTGAATCTCTCTTCCTCAGACTGAAGTCTCAGAGAGGATTTGTTTTGAAATGTTATTGTTGACTTCATTCTAGACAATCTCAGTTCTGAAACAGAAAGAAAAAAAAAAGAAAGAATGAGGGGCTTTCCCCTTTCAGGGTTTTTGAGCTAATCTAATTGACTCATTGATAAAACGAATTTCTGATAGCAATACCTTTCTGATAGCTTCCTTGGATAGAATAAAGGCTAAATCTGGTTGGTTCCAGCTTATATTTTCAAAGAAACATTCAGCCTCTCCTGGAACTTTAATTTAGAGGGCAAATACAAGAATTGTTCCTCAATCTGGATTCACAGATGCACTGTGGAGGATTGTTTATAATCCTCCCCATGCACTCAGGTCATCTGGGAGGAATTTGCTACAACCTTTAAAAACTAGGCTTTCTACAACCTCCAAGAGGTAGTAGAATGGTCTTACTCCAATAAAAAATAAAAAATAAAAAATTCCCTAAAAAAAAAAAAAATTCCAAGAGGACATGTTTGTCTATTGCTCCCAGATTATGGAATGGCCTGCTGGATGAGATCCATCACATTACCACCCTAAATAGCTTTTAAAAAGCTCTTAAGACAGATCTCTTCCGGCAGGCCTTTCCTGAATAGATACACAGCTATCAGAAAAGAAGAATCTAATTTGTCCCAACTTCACCATAGCCACTGTTTACTGTTCAATTTTAGTAATTTTAAGAGTGGGGGGTGGGATGGAGGGTTTTGGATGTATATTTTATTTTAAATGTTGTAAGCTGCCCCAATTGCGTTTCATAGAGGAGCGGGATATAAATAAATAATAATAATAATAATAATAATTACTACTACTAAATCTTAGCATTCCACACAGCCCAATTCTGAATAGAGACTATACGATAATGCCCACTGACCAGGCTCCATTCAGATTTTCAGTGGAAATTAATGTTTTAAAGGCGTAAGTACAGTACACATTTCATTGTCAACCTATTTGAGTCATTACTTTCTTATTAAGGAAGTACTTCCTTACTACTTTCAAAGATACTTGAAACACTTTAGGAAAAATATGACAGGGTTTAGTCATTGTGTGAGATTGCTATTGAGGAAGTGAATACCAATTATTTGTGATTTACCACAAATGACTAGCAAATCCAAAAGTGTACTTTCTTAGGCTGGAAGACAAATGTCCACAAAGAAGACAGGAGTTTCTTCTAAGATGGGTTAGGTGTGACCCCAGGAATTGTAAGCAGGATGTACATCTTGCTTGGATCCAGGTGAAGCGTACAGACCTCTTTAATCCAATAATACAAGTCTAAAAACACAACAATTATTCTAGAAACTATGGATAGTAACCAAAATGGATTGAGTATCTTCAGTTCTCAGTCTTTTTAGACACAGAGCAATAATTTTCAGTCTTTTAGGTTCAGGGCCCATTATTAGTCCCTTAAAGCAATGGAAACCCAGTCTCATTTTTTTTTTCTGTCTATCTGCCTGTCCTCCTACTACCCCCACCTCTAGACAACCCCCGTATATGTTACCGGACTTACCATGGATAGCAAAAATCACAGATAGTAGCAAAGTCTTTATTTCCAGATGAAGAAATAGAATCATGTTGGAGGACTAGAAAATGCCTAGAGAGAACATACTTTTTTTGGATGAAGATAAGTAAAACTGTAGGTACCAGTCCCATGGAAACAGGGGTCGTAATACATCTATATAGTAAATTGGTTCACTTAACAGGAATTCATCCTCTTTAAGCAACACTGGAAATTGTATAGAGAGCAGAGGAGGAACAGTCTTGAAGATCTTACATAGGGCAGAATCCAGTAATGGACCTCGACTGTTGAAATATTATAGGAACTAGGAAAGAGGTGATTTCCTCTCCACTGCAGTCCCCCTCCTCACCACCGCTGCCATCCATTAAACCAGCTCTGAAGGCTAGGGTTACATTCTGCCCTGGATTTTTGAGTGAATTATAGGGGTATCATAGGTTAATTTTCATTCTTATCAGCTACTCTAAACTACAATTTCCAAGATCTGGAGAGAATGCCATATAGTTAATGTAAGATTTTTAAAAAACAGTACAAATGTGCAATGCAGACATCCCCTAAGTGTTCTCTATTTATTTTAATTATTTAATTATTTACTCTGCCTTAGCACACATGGTTTCAGCATGTTTATTCTCTAAACATACTCCCTGAAAACATGTTCCTAACCAGGTCTTTTAAAAGTAATACCAATAGTGGAATCTACTTTTTAGTCAGGCTGTGACCACCTAGTTGACCAATGGATTCAAAGATCATGGACTTATGAAGGGATCCCAATAACATTTATTGCACTGCCTTTCCAATCAACAGCAGGAAAACATGCACAATCTAGGTTTCACATTATGTGTTTGTGGCTTTTGACAACTCTACCCAACATTTTCAAAATAAGCATGTTTGCAGGGATTATTTCACCATTTTGGAAATGAATAGTGTGTACAAATGCTGTATGCCAGAGAACTGAAATAGCATAGAAAAATATTTCCAAAGGCTTTATTAAAGAAAACTTGTTAAATACTGTAAGAGTTATGCAGACTAGTACACCTTTGAAACCATTATGAAGAAACCATTAAGGAGGTGTTGTGTAGGAATGTATTACCACCATTTGGCTCTAAACAGTCTATGCTGTAAAACCTCTCTTTGGACAGTCAATTAAAATCCACCCTTTTAAAAAACTGAAGGAATTTTAGTATTTTTTAGTCTCATGAGAAATGTTAAGTGGGAAAAATTGAGAAAAATCACAGAATGCCACAATACTTAACATTCAGAAAATGAGTCATTTTTGAAATAGTTTGCATGGACGATGGGATAAACATTCCAAGGTACTTGAAACCCTTTGGGGAAAACATAACAGGGCTTAGCTGTGGTGTGAAATTGCTATTGGAGTGGTGAATACCAATTATTTATGATTTACTGTAATTTACTTGCAAACCCAAGGGCTTACCCTAAAGCAGTGATATATGTATTAAATGAAGTATCAAGGGGTGGAGATATGAAATACACTGGAAGACAGTAACATCAGAGAATCAAACCATTTTCTCATTTATCCAGCAGTTTATGTGGAATCTAGCATTAACTATTTATTACTGAATGGCTAGGGTGGAAAAATAAGTTGGGGAGGGAATGTGGCCAGCATTTTTCTTTTATCCACGAGACTTTACATTGGCAGCAGTACTAGCAGATGTAAATTATTTCAAATAGCTGAAAGAGGAAGGATGCTATATAATGGCCAAAGCAGGAAAGGAAAAATTACCCAGCTGCTGTCTGATCAGGGGCCAAACTAGACATAACGCAAGAGATCTATGGATGGGATCTTGCCTTGATTTTTAAAAGATTCACAGCAACTGCTGGGCAGGATTTGGATCAGGACCACAGCGCTAGGGTGCTTAAATGTTCCCCTCCATTATTTTCTGTGTTGGAATTGCACTCTCCTGGCACAGGAGGAGAAACTTCAAGCAGGTAGGTATAATAAGGGCAAGAGTTACCCCAAATGCTCCAACACTACAGTTCAAATACAACTGGAACCCCCAATATAGCATTTACCACTTTAAAATCCCTTTAAAGACATCTTGTTCATAGATCTTCCAAGCAGACACACATAAGATCAATCTGCATGCCTGAAAATACAGCTCTAGCACAGCTAAGTGTGCTTAAACCCATTGATTTCAATTTATTAAGTGTACTTCATTGTGGTTGATAGTAGCCTTGAGTTATGTACAAACATAAACCTGTGCTTCCACCCTTTCAATATAATATATGTTTAGCTTTGACGGCTGGAAAGGAAGGTCGGTCTGCATTTCTTCTGAACTGTAATAATGATTACAGCTGTAATTTCATTAACTTTTTTATTTCTTTCCCACCCACCTTAGCTGAGGTTCTAAAGAGGCTCACAAGAAAATTAAAACGTGTACAAAGGGAAAATACAAAATCCTATAATAGTAAAATAAAATACAGTCAGCCCTCCACGTTTGCGGGCTTAACTTTTGCTTACTTGTAGATTATTTGCTTCCACCTCCACTACAGCCCTATACCATTTTTAATAGGAACTACAAGCCTCATGAGACTATGTGAATCCATGGCAAAGCTTGCAGCCCCTATTAAAAGTGCCATAGATAGGGCAGCAGTGGAGGAGGAGGCAATCCCCCTCCCACTGCTATCTACTTCTGCCTTGCAAAGGAACCCTGCTGCCTCAATGGCATCTGTGGGTGGGTGGAATCCACACATTGTACATTTTTTAGTGTGTTAAATTTGGTTTTGGGGCCCTAGAGGTATTTGTGGTCTTTCCACATTTGCAGGGGTCCTGCACCCCTAACCCCAGTGAATGTAGAGGGCCAACTGTGCATTTAAACACATTATAATATCAAAACACTATTTAATTAAGCTATTTAAAAACACTCCAATAGAAAGTAATACACCCGTCTGGTAAAAGCCTCTTTCTTAGAATCATAGAGTTGGAAGAGACCACAAGGGCAATCCAGTCCAACCCCCTGCCATGCTTAGCAGCCAATCAGTTGCCAAAAGCCTGGATATGAAGTGTATTCATGACATCTCCAAACAGAGAATGACACTTCCTGACAACTGTCTATGAAATCCCAGGGGGGGGGGGGAGGAAAGGTAGCATGGTGGCACTTTGGACTGGTTAGAGCAATGAATAAATTTAGGACAGGCACTGGTTTCTAGTGGTAAATATTCTCCTTAATAGAGTTTCCAACTGTCACTGTTCAACAGATTGAATGAGAAGCGCACAGATTGCTTAGTGGGGTTCATTCACTCTTGTTAAAGTTCAATTTTTGAATTGCAAAAGCAAGTTTCTAGACCTCATGGATACAGAGACAAACTGAAAAGCCGAATAGTAAGAACTCTTGATGTGCCAAACAACTTCCCCATGGAAAAGGGTTCTGCTAACATCTAGAGTTTAAGAAAATGCAACTAGATTTTTTTTTTTACATTAAATAAATTGCAGTTTTAACATTACAAGGCTTCAGATAAGGCACTGCTTCTGGTTAATAGCCAAAGAAGTTCATGGAAATGTGTAGCTCTGGCAATATCTAGATGAATTAAAAAAAAAAAACATAAATGCTTAAGTAAAATAAGGGTAATTATATGCACATCAGTGATAAAATAGAGCCTTTGCTTTCTTTGTTCATAATTTTCTTATGGTAATGGGATGCTTTTATGACAAGGCAAGGAAAACTGCTCTAATTATCGGGAAAGAAATGCAGAACAGAAATTCAATCAAAGTTATAAAAGAGGCTACTTAAGCATAGTCAATGGCAGAGCGGTGGTAGATTTTTCAAATGATCCATTCTTCCCAATTCTGTGAAAGCACATTTGTAGTTCCACTTCAAAGACTACTCCGTCGGTTAACTCCTCAAATACTAAATTAGGACGTGTCAACACCAGAGTTTTTCCCCATGAGGTTGTGTATTGACGTCCTTTCAAAGAGCAGCCACATAGTGGCATCTACATTGCATTGCACCCACAAACCTGGGTCCAGAGAGAAGATCACCAGACAGCTCCATTTTGGACCCAACCCAACACCTTGGCTTTAAGACATCAGAAAGAGGTTAATGCTTCATTTTTGTCTACAGGTGCTAGACACAGTATTTTATATATGTATTTGCACAGTAGATTTATCTACTGCATACCAATTTCAATGATGTGTTCAAACATTCTATATTAGTACTTCTCCAGAAGGAGGACATAATCTTGGGTTGTCTTTGCTCATTCAATTCCAGCAGGTATAACTTTAGAAGAAGGAATCTAGGACAGATTCCATTTCTTTATCCAAAAATAACATTGAATGAATGCCCTGGTACAAATATAGCTGCTGGGAAAATTAGGGTGGCCCAATGCAAAAGAGGACAGGTTTCTGAAACTTTTATAGTCCTGTAGAAGAGGGAATTTGAGCAATTTCACCTTGTCAATTCATGCCACACCTGCTGATTCCCTGTTCTACAGAGCTATTAAAGGCACAACAACCCTGTCCTCTTTTTTGTTTTAATCTGGGCAACCTACCAGACACAGGGACCTTAAACCTGCAAGCCAGATAAGATGGAAGGCATTGTGTGGATTGCATAGGTTGGTTGGAGAACAGTAGGTGTTTTTGCATTTTCACAAAATGCATGTAGTACTAAGATAGCAAACACAACATAACATCACAAGCTTGTGCAACTTTACTTAAAATCTTGTTCAGTTCAGTGGGACATAATCCCAGGTATGCAACAATGGTGCAATCCTATGCATATCAACTTAGAAATAAGTGGCACTGAGTTCAATGGGGCTTACTCCCATGTTGAAGGGTGACTGCCTCCCCCAGTGCATTAACAGACTGGACAGAGATGATAATTAGTGTGACAGAATTGGACACAGTTGTTGTGTACCATTTACACAGGCATAGTTAATATGGCAATCTGAAAAAGAAAAAAAATTGCTTAGGAAAATTAATCAGGAGGATCCACTTGTACAGAACATGACAGCAGGCTGGTACTGCAGATCAGCTGTACCAGCTGCCAAGATGAGAAAAAATATTCCAGAGTTTTGTTGTTTACCACATTCACCTTTCTGCCAATGCACTCCAGGCTATTAGTAATTTAAAAGATTGAGGGCCTGTCTAAACAGTGAAAATAATCCTCTTAGAATTTGCTTTGAATCCTACCTGTCATAATGGGATCCTGCATAATTCCACCGTATTCAGAAGGAGGGGGTCCAAATCCACCATAAACCCCAAGGGAACAGCTTTCAGGGCTTTCCCCAATGTTTTTTAAAAACTCTGTGGAGAATGCACATGATCGATCATTAGGTCAAGTGATTTATTTGCATAGCCCCAGAAGAGCAGAAGTAGAAAGCTGATTGGCCATATGGCAGCAGGGGGCAGGGCTTGCTGAGAATGCAAGCATCTTATAACCGCCATCTTGGATTTTCGTCTTAGCGATAGTATACTGAGGCAACAAAACAGCATTTTCTTTTTTTTAATGTTTATTAAGGCAGAATATCATACAATTGCACTTTCACACCTTAGATATGCCTTATTAAAGAAAATACCATTCGGCGGCAGCAGCTGACAAAAATAAAAACGCAAATCATAACCGCCATCTTGAATCGCAGGCATGCCCGTTAGGACAGCACAAGCAGATAGCTTCACATGCCTGCGATTTTGCCAAACACCATTAGGACAAGTTCTGGCATATATGTTCTTTATTAATTATTTCTTCACAAAGTTCCATCTTCTTATCATCCCACTTTACAATTACATTTTACACTTATTGTTGATACAATTATTACACTTATTTCAATATTATTCCACAATTCCTCCAATTCTCTTTAACTTATATTGTCTTCTGTTTAACCTCCCAAATTAACTTCAGTAAGTCGAAAAAGAAAAAGAAAAGAAAAAAATTGACTTCCCCTTCCGTCAGTTCACAGTTTATTGTTATTATACTTCCCACCCCTTGCTTTTCTACCTTTCATTTCCTTCTTTGTGTATATTGCTGACTTTTTTTTCCACTTATCCTCCTTATTTGATTTTTTTTTAATTACTATAAATCATTATCTCTTATTCACTTATGGCAATTTTTATACTCTACATCATTTATTTTCTCTTAATCTCATTATCGCGAACTTTTACTAAATTACCAAACACCATTAGGACAAGTTGATCCTGCTTCAAATTTGCATGACTACACATCAATTCACATTTCCCCCCCCCTCATATAGACAGGCCTCAGAATACCGGTCTGTCCTATCTGGACTGCATGTCCTCACTGATCGTCTCTTCAGAACTGACAATACAAGCTATGTGGCCTGAGTTTATGACTTTTTAATCCCTAACAACCAGAGACCGTGGTTACAAAAAAGAGTATCTTATTTCTGAGAGGTTCAAATTATGATGTCTCTGAGCCTTCTCAGCTGTGGCACCATCCCTCTGGAGTTTCATCCCAAGCAAAGTATCCTAACAGATGCTTTTATTTGCATTCAGGGAACAGGTTAAAGGAGCACTACTCTTCCAAGGTTTTAATTTGCAAATTTTTAATGTGTGACTTGAACTGTGCTCCAATCCACAATCATTTTATACATTGTGATTTCAGGTTTTGATTTTGTACGTAAACATTTGTAGTTTTGTCATTGTTGTTTAAACAGTATTACCATTTAACCTTATTTGTAGCGGAAACCACAAATGATCCACCCCATGCTATGTATCTCAAAGTGCTATGATCATCATTCGCAAAGCATCAGTTGCACAGGTTAAATTATTGCATATGGCAAAAATGTCCAATCACAGAACTATTTCAGAATGATATAGGTACTTGAATGCAAGGAGTTAGCAGGTATAACCTAGATGTCTCTTTTCAGGTATGTTTTTGCTCAATTTGATACACACGAGTGAAAATCCATGCCACCACAAACAGCTCGTAACACATGCTGAGAAGCAGCTGGGTATGAGGATGACTATGGTGAGACACTGGAAACAGCAAAACAGACACATATCCAACACTGCAACAATACCAACACAAAATGTGTAAAACAGTACAAATTAGAAATACCAGTTCATCAAAGCAGGGATTTCAAATAGCTTTCTTGGCTGATATTCATAGAAAATAAACCAAATAATTACAAACCTCAAATACAGTTACCTGTTCAGATATTTTTTTTTAAAATCACACAAAAATTTTCTATAGTCTTTCCAAAATGAAAATCAAAAAAATTATACCTATCTATTGTTTTAGATAATATTTAACTGGTAGACTTTCAAATAATTTTTATTATATTAAAACTTTAATTCTTATCTTAAAGAAGAGAAACAACTGACTTTATGCTGATTTTTATTTCCAAATGTAAAAATTATTCACCAGAAACAAATTTTAAAATATTTTTAATTAGTACAATGGATTAATGTAGAGGAGTGAAAGGCAGAGTAGCTGGTATGACCTTTTCATAGAGGCTAATGCCTTATCATAGGGCCTAAATACCCTAAACCCACATATGACCTTGGAAGCTAAGCAAGGTCAGCCTGTGCTTGCTCACAAGTCACCTTTCAACTTATGGCGACCCCATGAATTTCATAGGGTTTTCTTAGGCAAAGAATACGCAGAGGTAGGTTTGCCAGCTCCTTCCTCTGGAATATAGCCTAGAACACTTGGTATTCATTGGTGGTCTCCCATGCAAATACTAACCAGGGCTGACCCTGCTTACTTTCCAAAATCAGACAGAATCTGGTTCCTTAGGGTATTTAGTCTTCTATTTGAAAGTACAGTATTTCTTGCTTAATGCTCTATAGATGACTGATTTAACAGAAGTCTTTTCTGAATTCAGCCACTGGGTGGCACTAAGTTCATGTTAATACACTAGTTCAAACTATTTCGAATGAAAGGATTTCAAATGTAAACTAATCCTGTTCACAAAAAATTATTTAGAAACCACAATTTAAAAAAAACCCTCTAACCTATATACAAATACTACAAGCAGTGCACAACAAAACTGTAATAAAAAATTAAAATATGGTTACCACAAGTTCCCAGGGGATACTGTAGATCTGTTCCTCCCTGTTCCCAAGCCAATGTGAAATGAAAGCTGCACTGACACTAAAAGGAATTTTTCAAAGCCTCTGAAAATGCAACAGAAGACAGACTAGACAAATCCTTGTAGCAAAGATTCGGGAAGTGAAACTTGGGCTAATAAGCCAGTAAACTAAGCAGAGAATCATTCCCCCTCAGTTAGGAGATTATCAGACACTTTAAAAAAAATCCAAGGAGCTCGCAAGAACAACATCACTGTACTGCCAAAAGATCCCAGTAACACAGGCAACATCCTCTTGGTGTGCTTGCTCTGTTCTCCCCCTGTGCTGGAGCGATGAAAAAGGCACTGCTTTTCATTAGTGGAAGTTTATGCTAATGAAAAGGGGCACCTTTTTTGTCACCTCAGGACAAAGGGAAATTGGAGGAAGCACAAGAGGAGGATGACATCATTCAATATTAGCATTACAGTGATGTCATTCCCGTGAGCTCTTGGGGGTTGGTTAAAGCGTCTGATAATCTCTTTAGTTGCCAACAGCAACAATTCATGAATTCGTACTATTGTATTGATAAACCTTGTATCAAAACCAGAGCATACTCTGCAATCATATACATAAAATCTCAGAATCGTAGAGATGGGAAAGACCACAAGGATCACCTAATCCAACCCCCTGTTATGCAGGAATATACAATCAAAGCACCCCTGACAGACGGCCATCCAGCCTCTGTTTAAAAACCTCCAAAGAAGGAGACTCCACCACACTACGAGGCAGCATATTCCACTGCTGAACAGCTCTTATTATCAGGAAGTTTTCCCTAATGTTTAGGTGGAATCTCGTTTCCTGTAGTTTGAACCCATTGCTTTCTGTCCTACTCTCTGGAGCAACAGAAAACAAGCTTGCTCCATCCTCAGTATAACATCCCTTCAAATATTTAAACATGGCTATCATGTCACCGCTTAACCTTCTCTTCTCCAGGCTAAACATATGCAGGTCCCTAAACCACTCCTCATAGGGCATGGCTTCCGGACCTCCCACCATTTTGGTCGTGCTCCTTTGGACACATTCCAGCTTGTCAATATCCTTCTGGAATTGTGGTGCTGAGAACAGGGCATAGTATTCCAGATGAGGTCTGACCAAAGCAGAATAGAGTGGCACTACTATTTCCTTTGATCTAGATATTATACTCCTATTGATGCAGCCTAGAATCACATTGGCTTTTTTAGCTATCAGATCATACTGTTGACTCTTGTTCAGTTTGTGGTTCACTAAGTCTCCTAGATCCCTTCTTCATGTACTGCCACCAAACCAGGTGTCATCTATCCTATATCTGTGCATTTTGTTTTTACTGCCCAAGTGTAGTATCCTGTTTCTCCCTGTTGAAATTCATTTTGTTAGTTTTGGCTTAGCTTTCAAATCTGATAAGGTCATTTTGAATTCCCATCCTGTCCTCTGGGGTATTATGGTATCATCTGCAAACTTGATTAAAATGCCCTCTATTCCAAAATACATGTCTATTGAGATGTACATCCCACTGAGGACTACTAAATTTATAAGTTACAACAACCATTCCTCCCTCATAGGTAGTATTGAATTCTTCAATCCTACAACCACGTTCATGTGCTATAATAAGCTTCCATGGTTATTTTCCACCTGCATATGCATCATTCCAAAATAATACCAATTTTAATTACAGTTGTCCCTTCACATTCGCAGGGGTTAGGTTCCACGGACCCCCGCGAATGTCAAAAAACCACGAATATTGATTGCCCCCGCTTTCCCCGGATTCCCCACTCCCTCCCAAAGCCTTCACGGGGCCTCCGGAGACCCTCCCAAGGCCCTGTGGAGGCCTCTGCGGCCCTCACCCCTCCCTCCCCGGGGCCTTCACAGAGCTACTGTACAGTTACGCAGCATAATGTTTCTTAGGAGAATACTACACGAGGATATTTTTCAGTGATTGTACCATGACATAACAAAGCAGAAATATTCCAGAATACAAGCCTTACCTACTGCACAGTGCCCTCCATTCCATTTCTGAAATGGAATAACAGGTTTTCAAAGCGCTATAAGCACACCGCACACCATATGAAAACCACACCTCCCCACGATCTCCTCCTCCTCCATCTTTAGAATGTCGTTTCCTCTACTTTGTTTGTGCATGCACCCCTTTAAAAAATTATCGCATCACTCCACAAGTCCTTCATTCAGCTCACATGGAACCCTCACCCTGTATAAGCCTTGTTGGTGAAGTAGGCAGCATGTCAGTCTTGTAGTTGGGAGGTTGTGAGTTTGAGGCTCACATGGGGCAACCATTTCTTTCATCATTTTTAGCATTTTAGCACTTCCTTCCCCCTCCTCTTCCCCCTCATCCCAAAGACTTATGTTTGTTATTTAAGATACATAACTAAGTAGCTGATACAGGATTCCGGCCAATACTTTTTAAAAGTCTACTTCTACACCTGTTTCAAGGTGGCACTTTTATAATTAATTGATCAAACACTGCATCCAAGCGACCGTTAATGGCTTTCCTGTTTTTTCCTTGCCTTATAAAGATCAGAGCGATTTACCCACCTGTATCCACCCCTTTGGGAGCAAAAAGGAATTTTATTTGCACTACCAAGGAAGAAGGGCGGGGGGAAATACTAAAATGATAAAAATGATAAATGAAGAAAGAAAAGTTTGCCCCTCATGAGCTTCAAACTCACAACCTCCTGATTATCAAACTAACATGCTGCCTACTTCACCAATAAGGCTTATCTGAGGGTGAGGGAGCAGAAAAGGAGGTTACTTAATACAATTTCAGCATTAGGCATGTATGGTGCCAATTGCTGCAGAAGTTCCTCTTTGTTCTTTTTTACATTTTTCCAAAGAGGTCTCTGTTTAAGTAAACACCCAGAGCCTCCCAATTTGCAGATTTGACAGGTCAGGGAAACCAAGGGTTGATAGCAGACCAGGGATAGGAAGGGGGCAAGGATTTCAAGGCAGCAGGGGAGGAATACATTTATTTTTAATGGTAAGGAAGCATTATATTAAATGCATTAAATGCACATATTGGTAAATGCAAGTACTGGCAATTAAGCAGCTGCTGAATTTCACAAATTTGGGGTTTAAAAGTTATTGGATAACTCGGGAATGAAGTTATTAGCCTGTGAGTTTGACTGCTGGACAACTGGAGTGACCACCAGAAGTTGAATGCCAGGGAAGCAGAAGGAACAACAGATCAGGGAACTGTGGGTGGAGCAGGCACGCCCGCTCCTGCTACATGTGCTCACATCATCTTGTCACAGTTGCGGAAAGTTACTACTGCACAGTAAAGTATGGTGGTTTTAGATCAGAAGGGAGTTTATTCATGCAGAGTGCCCATGAATTTTTTTTTAATGCTTCTGGGGTTGACAGCAAACACAGCAACCACCAAAGGAGGAGGAAGTACTGTGATCTGAATTCTTTCACTTCCAATATTATTGCTGAAGAATAGCGTTACAGACGGTCGTGTAGTATTCCTCTTAATTAAAAGGGGAGCATGTGCTGTTGGAAGAGCAGGAAATTACACATGGGAGAGGGAGGAGGGGAAATCTCTGCAGAAGAGGAGACTAATTGGAGAGGGAGGAGAAACATAGATGGCCAATGCAGTGTGTAGGAAGTGGAATAAAGTATTTTCATACAGTTGCAGGAACAGAATTTTGAGCAGCGTGTGATAGGCTGTGCTTCCATCAAGTAATATATCCACTGCCTTCTAATGCAAGACATTCACTTCTAACAACCCTAGTGTGGTAAACCTCAAAGAGAAACAATCCTATTCTGCTCATTAGAGACAAATCCCCCCCAACAACAGATTCTGTTAAGTTACTCATAGTTCCATTGACTTCACTTCACCAAGCCTAAATCCAATGATATAAAACTTATTTTTGCTCACTGCCAATTAACATTAAACAGAGATTCTACTATAAAGCTGGCAGCCATAAAACTGCATGACTACAATACGGCATAAGACACTGAGAAGTTTTTAAGCACAGACATTAGCTCACACTGTATATCGATGTTCCCATCATACACTCTGCCTTGATCAGGCCTCACCTAGAATACTGTGTCCAGTTCTGGGCACCACAATTCAAAAAGGATATTAACAAATTAGAGCATGTCCAGAGAAGGGCAACTAAAATGGTGAAAGGTCTGGAAACCATGCCTTATGAGGAGAGACTTAGGGAGCTGGGTATGTTTAGCCTGGAAAAAAGACGGTTAAGAGGTGATATGATAGCCCTGTTTAAGTATTTGAAGGGGTGTCACGTTGAGGATGGAGCAGGCTTGTTTTCTGCTGCTCCAGAGACTGGAACACAGAGCAATGGGTGCAAGCTCCAGGAACAGAGATTCCACCTCAACATTAGGAGGAACTTTTTGACAGTAAGAGCTGTTGGGCAGTGGAACGCACTCCCTCGGAGCGTGGTGGGGTCTCCTTCCTTGGAGGTCTTTAAACAGAGGCTGGATGGCCATCTGTCGGGGATGCTTTGATCATGGTTTCCTGCATGGCAGGGGGTTGGACTGGATGGCCCTCGTGGTCTCTTCCAACTCTGCAATTCTATGATTCTATAATTCTATAAAGGTCTCTCCATACTGTTTGCATTTGCTTAGCAAATAGTAAGGGACATGTTGTAATGTTCAAGCTGTCTCTCATTAACAGCACTGAGCTCTCTGACATTTCTGTTAATGCAGCCTAATCACACCCAGTAGCAGAAGCAAGAGTATCATAGAATCATAGAATCATAGAATTGCAGAGTTGGAAGAGACCACGAGGGCCATCCAGTCCAACCCCCCTGCCACAAAGAGAAAGTTAGAGGACCTAGTAAATTCCATTACTAGGAATGTTGCCTCTTCTGCACTATCAAATGCCACTGGTGTGTATGAATGGGATTTGCCTTAGTTAATTCTGTCAGAACTTCACTGACATTATTAGCATTGCTTATTTCACTGTGGCTAATGCCAATTACTATCAAAAGAATCGTGTGGTACCTTCATAACTAACCAAACCAGGCAGAATTTGTTGCAGCACAGTCTGGAGCCCAGTTGCTGTTCTGACATACCCAACAAATCCCCCATTACTAGTTTCTTGTTAATTCCATATAGACTACTCTTTCCAGTATGGAAAGACCAATCCATGTGAAGATATCTGGGGGTGAGAACAGAAAGAATTTTCTCCACTCCTTCCCAGCAAGAAAAGAGGATCACTGAGATGTTTGTGTATGCACAAGCAACTCCACAGCCCTGAGGTATCATCATCATCATCACCCCTACTTTTCCCCCAAGCAGCTTACAAACTTAGAAATGATTACAATATAGTTAAACTTTCAGAACTTTTAATTTAATTGAATAATAATAATAAGAAGTCTTTGAATAATAATAAGAAGAAGAAGATCTGCTGGAATGACAACAAGGAAGAAGCCAATGTACATGCTCTAGGGATGAAGTTCCAAAGTCTCGGGGCAGGCAGTTAGAACACCCTCTCTTGTGTTCTCACTACCGGTGGCTGCAGGGATGGGCCAGTGTGCCATAGAATCATAGAGTTGGAAGAGACCAAAAAGGCCATCCAGTCCGACCCCCTGCCATACAGGAATACACAATCAAATCATTCCTGACAGATGGCCATTCAGCCTCTGCTTAAAAACCTCCAAAGAAGAAGACTCCACCACACTCAGAGGCAGTGTATTCCACTTCCAAACAGCTATTACTATCAGGAAGTTCTTCCTAATGTTTAGGGGGAATCTCTTTTCCTGTAGTTTGAACCCATTGCCCTGTGTCCTAGTCTCTGGAGCAGCAGAAAACTAGATTTCTCAAAGATTATTGCCATTAGTTCTGAGATTACTTCTGTCAGTTCTTTTAGTACCCTTGGGTGTAGTTCATCTGGACCTGGAGACTTGAATTCATTTATACTGTCCAGGTATTCCTATATAACCTCTTTACCAATTCTATGCTGCATTTCCCCTACTGTATTATCTGCTCCATTTTCTCCAAGTTGAGCATTGTTCTCCTTTTGGGAGAAAACCAAGGCAAAGAAGGTGTTGAGTAGCTCTGCTTTTTCTCTGTCCCCTGTTAGTATTTCACCACCTTCTCCCCGCAGTGGTCCTACCACTTCCTTGTTCTCTTTTGCTCTGGACATATCCATAAAAGCCTTTTTTTATTGTTTTTAATCTCTCTAGCAAGCCTGAGCCCCATCTGTACTTTTGCTTTTCTGATTTCCCCCCTACACAAGCTGGCTATTTGTTTGAATTCTTCTTTGGTGATTTCTCCCTTTTTCCATTCTTTGTACATGTTCCTTTTAACTCTTAGCTCAGTTGAAAGTTCTTTAGACATCCATACTGGTTCCTTTAGACACCTGCCATTTTTCCTCCTCATTGGAACTGTTTAAGTTGTGCCTTCAATATCACACTTTTTAGAAACCCCCATCCATCATGTCCTCCCTTCTCTTTTAGTATTCCTGACCATGGGATGACCCCCAGTAATTCCCTAAGTTTTTTGAAATCATTTTTCTTAAAGTCTAGAAGTCATGTCTGACTATGCTTGGCTTCCCCTTTCCTCTGTATAACAAACTCCAGGAGAACATGGTCACCACCCCACCCCCTGCAAGGATCCCACCACTTCCACACCATTAACCAGGTCATCCCCATTGGTTAGGATCAGATCTATAATAGCTGATCCACTTGTTGCCTCTTCCACCTTCTAGACAATGAAATTGTCTTCAAGGCAAGTGAGGAATTTGTTGGACCCTAAATTTTTGGCAGAGGTGGATTTCCAACAAATATCAGGGTAGTTAAAACCCCCCATTACTGCTACATCTCTCCTGTCTGAATGTGCATGTCATTTCTTCTAGGAAGGTATCATCCAAGTCCTCAGTTTGGCTTGGAGGTGCGTAGTAGACCCCCACAATGACATCCCTGCTGTTTCTCTCCCCCTTGTTTTTTACCCAGATGCTCTCAACCTGGCTCCCACCAGGATTTAAGTCATGGATCTGTTCACAGATGTACACATCCTTAACGTATAATGCTACTCCACCACTCTTCCTGTTTGGTCTAGTTCTCTGAAATAGATTATACCCCTCTATTACTACATTCCAATCATAAGACTCATCTCACCAGGTTTCAGTGATGCCTATTAAATCATATTTGCTTTGCAGTTATAAGAGTTCAGGTTCATCCTGTTTATTTCTCATGCTCTGTGCATTAGTATAGAGACATCTCAGACCACGGGCCATTCCTCCTATCTGCCTTTTAAAGGTTTTATTACTCCCACTGTTGGGTTCTTATACTATTTGCCTTAGTGTCTGTATAACATTTGGGCTATTATCTCCAGCACTGGCAGACAGTTTGGAGGCAGACACCAGTCTGTTGCACTCCCAACTATCATGACACTGTAATTGTCCCCCCCTCCACCATATCTCTTTCTCCCTGTACAACTCCAATGGCTGTTTCCCAAATCTATTCACCACCTTCCTTCTGTGGAAAACACATCTTCCTTTCCTGGTGGGCAAAGCCCTTGCTCTTCAAAACAACCCCAAACACTATACAGACCGGCAGGTGTTAAAAGCATATAGCAACCCTCCCATCAGTCTGGCAGAGGGACAGGCCCTCACCCTTGTGGCTCCTCTAAGATATGGCTCCCCCAAGGTCTTGTCCTTGCCAGAGACCCTGTCCCCACACAAGAGTCCTGCTCTTGTAGCCAAGGCTGGCGAGGTAGCTGTGTTCAATGGTTGACAGTACCCACTGCATCAGGACTTCAGTCTGCAAACAGCAGGGTCCCACTGGTGAAGTAGAAGCCCAAGGCAGCATCAACAAATACCAGCCTCAAAGTTCTGTGAGCTTGATTTAATACATTTTACTGATTTGGAGCATTAAAAAATGGAGCGATAGGCACTGATGGTCAAACTAGTTGTTAAACGGAATGTGTTTTCCCTGTGATTAACCTGTTTTCCTTCCCTCAGAAATATATGCTTCAGCAACCAGACCTGCAAATTAAGCCCACATTTACTTTCCAAGGTACAAACACACACACACACACACATACAAAATCCACATTAAATACAGGACAGCATAGGTGAGACTTTCACAATTTGGAGTTGCATTATGGCTTATGTTTTATTTCCAACCTTGGCTGAATATGATTTAAGACTGCTTTGTAACTTTGTAACTACTCTGATGTAACACCTGAAGGAATGTGCCTTCATGTATATTGTGCTATTGCTAATGTAAGATTTACTTGCTTAAAATAAAAGCTTGCTTAATAAATCTCCTCCTTTACTCTGTCTCACTCTCTCTCACTCACACACACACCCCTGCACTCAGTGCATACATGTATGTGTATGTATAAATTCCATCTCCTATGAGAGGGGAAGGAAAACTCCATGCAAGTAGGAGATGGGAAAAGGACAGAGGAAATCTCTCAGTGGCTTCCCACTGTTAGTGAATATTAGGGTGCTAAAATTAGTGGGTGGTAGCAGCTGACAAAATATATAATTTGTAATTGGTTGAATGACCAAACCGAAAGGGTAGTCACCAATGGCTCCTCTTCATCCTGGAGAGAAGTGACTAGTGGGGTGCCAAAGGGTTCTATCCTGGGCCCAGTGCTATTCAACATCTTTATCAATAACTAAGATGAGGGAGTAGAGGGTATGCTTATCAAGTTTGCAGATGGCACCATATTAGCAGGGGTAGCTAATACCCCAGAGGACAGGATCAGAATCCAAAATGACCTCAATGGATTAGAAAGTGGGGCCAAAACTAACAAAATGAATTTCAACAGGGAGAAATGTAGGATATACTACACGTGGGCAGTAAAAATGAAATGCACAGATAAAGGATGGGTGACACCTGGCTTGATGGCAGTACATGCAAAAGGGATCTAGGAGTCCTAGTGGACCACAAGCTGAACATGAGTCAGCAGTGTGACACAGTAGCTAAAAGTCAATGTGATTCTAGGCTGCATTAATAGGAGTATAGTGTCTAGATCAAGGGAAGTAATAGTGCTACTCTATTCTGCTTTAGTCAAACCTCATCTGAAATACCGTGTCCTGTTCTGGGCACCACAATTCAGGATATTGACAAGCTGGAACATGTCCAGAGGAGGGCGACCAGGATGGTGGGAGGTCTGGAAGGCATGCCCTATGAGGAGTGGCTTAGGGAGCTGGGTATGTTTAGTCTGAAGAGGAGGAGGTGGAGAGGAGACATGATAGCCATGTTTAAGTATCTGAATGGATGTCATACTGAGGATGGAGCAAGATTGTTTCTACTGCTCCAGAGACTAGAAAACAAAGCAATGGGTTCAAACTACAGGAAAAGAGATTCCACCTAAACATTAGGAAGAACTCTGACAGTAAGAGCTGTTTGGCAGTGGAATGCACTGCCTCGTAGTGTGGTGGAGTCTCTTTCTTTGGAGGTTTTTAAATAGAGGCTGGATGGCCATCTGTCAGGAATGCTTTGATTTTGTATTCCTGCATGACAGGGGGTTGGACTGGATGGTCCTTGTGGTCTCTTCCAACTCTATGATTCTATGGGGGTCTCCCTCTCCTACTCAAGAGGAGAAGACAGGTTAGAAGCCTTAATAACACAGACCAAGAATAACAGTGGCGAACTGGCATATATGTTTTATTGAGGCTCATGCTTACTCAAAAGAGGGCTGAATCCTAGTATATTCTGGCTTAAATCTTTAGTAGCGTTGAATACCAGAGTCAGGATCATCCATGCTACATTTCAAGTTTCTATGGACAGTACGACCCCCGTATCTGCTGGGGATTGGTTCGGGGGAGGGGGATACCCAAAATAGTGGATAATAGCAAACATCATTTAAAATACCATAGAGTTGCCTTGGAGGACCTAGAAAATGGCTACAGACGACACATTTTCTAGGAAGACTCTATGGTAGGTGTGCTGTTTTGTGTCCTGTGGATAATTGAATCAGTGGAGAATGAATCAGTGGATATGGGGGTCCAACTGTATGTATGTGATACAGTGTATCACTGTAAGTTAAGAAGGCTTTCAGGAAGAAAATCAACTCATTTTAAATGTGGTGCTGGAAAAGAGTTCTCTGGATACCACAGACTGCTCTAAATGAGTCCAAGGGCAAATCAAGCTGGATCTCTCACTAAAAGTCAAATTAACTGAACTTTTGGCATATCGTGAGATGGTATAACTCACTGGGGGGAAACATGGTGCTTGGTAAAGTTGGAGTATGTCGACTCAAGAAAGCTGCAGTTCTGTGTTTGCAGAACCTGAGCAGAGCTGTTAACAATAGGTCTCTCATTAATACAGTCACCATAAGTCAAAGCTGACTTGACAGCATATAACAACACAACACAACATTCACCTGTTTATTTTGATGATCAAATAAGTGGAACAAACAAATTCTCAGTTTCTTTATCTGTTTTATTCTATTGGTATAATCATTCCAGTGCAGAGGACAATGAAATATGTGGTATGACTTTTTAAAAAATCAGTATCATGACTCTACCACAAGATGGCAGGGCAACATCACAATTGTGCAGTGGGAGAGGAAAACAAATTCCAAATTAATTTACAATAGCTGTTATGGTGACATCAAGAGAAGTGGTATTATGAAAAATTAAGTCAATGAAGAACTTCAGAACAATTGGTCAATCCGAAAGTTAGGCATAAATCTTTTGGATTTCACTCCTAGCTATACATCTTCCACTGGAAATGTTCAAAGCTATACCCACTTTCCTGGGACTACTGAGCATTGAATCCTTTGGGACTTTGCTCAGGATGAGCATAAATGGACTCGCAGCTGAGTCTTACTTGAGCACTGGGTATGGGGCAGTGTCTCCCACCATCCCTGAGAGCAGCAGGATTGTTTATGGCAGAAGTGGGCCACTGTGGCCCTCTGGATGTTTTTGGATTACATCTCCCTGAATCCTTCACTACTGGCTATACTAGCTAGAGCTGATGAGCTGTAGGCCAAAATTATCTGGAGGGCCACAGTGGCCCACCCCAGTTTAGAGAGTGCAGAAGAGACTATGCAGCATAGAGCTGTCCTCCAACAGAGGGTAAGGGTGATGAGATTGCCATTGCTGTCCCCCTAACAACTGCCACTTAGGATAGTTGTCTCACTCTGTCTAATAGTAGGACCATTTATCTGAGAGTGGCAGTGGCTCCCCAGGAACCTGGCGCAAATGACAGTATACACCCACTCTATACATGGATGAGGTTACACTTCCTCTAAGGATGCAGGGTCACAGTTTGGGTGTACAATACTCCTGGATTTAAAGTGATGGTTATGACCTACAAAGCACTATACAGTTCGTGTCCAGGCTGTCTGAAGGACTATGGGCCCATTCACACTACAGAATTATAATGCTGTTATTCCACTTTAACTGCAATGGTTCCATGCTATGGAATTCAGGGGCTGGCAGTTTAGGGAAGGGCACTAGTGCCTCGCCATACAACAAACCCTAGGATTTCTTAGGTTGGAACAATGGACTTTATCAGACAATCCCCTTAAAGTGTTCTTTTGCTGGTATAAAAAAATCCATGTTTATGTCAGCAAAAGACCACTCCCCCCATGCAAAAAGGATCTGTGAACCCCACTACCTGGAGGACAAACTGAGGCAACTAAACTGGGCCCTATAGGCTAATGGTTACTCCAGATCAGATATCACAAGAGCAGCCAGACCCAGAAAAAAACCACAGGAATGAAGAAGAAAAACAGCCACCCAAAGGTAAGGTATTTTTACCATACATCAAAGGAGTCACAGACAGAATAGGGAAACTGATGGGGAAACACAACCTCCAAACAATCTACAGACCAACCAAGAAAATCCAAAAAATGCTATGCTCAGTGAAGGACAAAAGAACTGGACACAGTATTCTAGGTGAGGTCTGACCAAGGCAAAATAGAGCGGTACTATTACTTCCCTTGATCTGGACACTATACTTCTATTGATGCAGCCCAAAATCATATTGGCCTTTTTAGCTGCCGCATCACACTGTTGGCTCATGTTCAACTTATAGTCTACTAGGACTCCTAGATTCCTTTTGCACGTAGTCTCATTCAGTCAGGTCTCCCCGATCCTATATCTATGCATTTCATTTTTTCGCCCTAAGTGCAGTACCTTACATTTCTCCGTATTGAATTTCATTTTGTTAGCTTTGGCCCAGTTCTCCAGTTTATCCAGGTCATCTTGAATTTTGATCCTCCAGGGTATTAGCTACTCCTCCTAATTTGGTGTCATCTGCAAATTTGATAAGTATGCCCCTAATTCCCTCATCCAAGTCATTGATAAAGATGTTGAATAGCACTGGGCCCAGGACAGAACCCTGTGGCACCCCACTGGTCACATCTTTCCAAGATGAAGAGGAGCCATTGCTGAGCACCCTTTGGGTTCGGCCGGTCAACCAATTACAAATCAATTGAACTGTTAACTTGTCTAGCCCACATTTTACAAGCTTGTTTGCAATAATGTCATGGGGAACCTTGTCAAAGGCCTTACTGAAATCAAGGTACGCGATGTCCACAGCGTTCCCTTCATCTACCAAGCTAGTAATTTTATCAAAAAAAGAGATCAGATTAGTCTGGCATGACTTGTTACTCTGAAACCCACGTTGACTTTTTGTGATTATGGCATTGCCTTCTAAATGTTCACAGACTCTCTGTTTAATGATCTGCTCTAGAATCCATATACACATATACTGTATATTCATATCCTGTTTCCATTTATTTTCCATTAACCACTTCTCCCCAAAGCTAGAGTGGAAGACAACCCCAAAACCACCTGACGTTCTTCTATTTCACCATTAAAGCATGCCACACAACACTTCACAGATGAAAACTGGGATATATGCAGCCAAGCAACATTAAAGTGTGGTCAGAATGGCAAACATTATTAATGGTAGAAGCTACTGCAGTTTGCTTTTGCCTGAGCCTACGGGAAAGGACAAGATTCTGCCCTCTCTTCCCCTCTCCCCCTGCTGAGTTAAATGAGTGCAAACTACTTTTACACTTTGAATTCAGTTTGCAGCAACCAAAGTAACCTGAAGACAAAGGGGGGAAATGGAAGGACGAGAAAGAAAGTGGGGGCTTGACTACACAGGGGGTAAAAATATGATTGAAAATCAGACTTCATTGGCCCTGAGCTGCGCCAGAGCTTCCCTACACAATATTCAGACCACTCTGATCTGGACTTAAGCATCACACCTACTTGACCCAAAAGTCTGAATGAAAAAGTCCACTGGATTTTTATTCCCTGCTGTAATTCTACCACCACTGCCTAGCCAGGGACTTCTTCCCAAAGAACATCATGGATACTCTTTAACAAGGCAGACCCCAGCGTGCAGCCACTGTCTCTGAGGGTCAGAGCGAACGGCTCCATCTGGTGCAGTCGCTCCCTCTGGCCTCATAATGAGTGGCCATACACATGTCAAGGCTGACCCCCAGGATATGGCCACTCATTTTTAGGTTACAAGCTACAGATACACAAGGAATACCTGGTGGCTATCCTGCATGTAATAAATTCTGTAAATAATTGACAATAAATATGTATTTAACAAAGTGACTGAGCATGTTTATCTTACTTTAAAAAGTGCAATAGTGCTAATATATAATACATAGTTTAAATACTATAAATAAACATCACATTGGTTACAATGAAGAGTCCCAGATGCTGTAAGTAAATTTTCATAAGGTATCCAAAAGTTCCTTCAATTGGACGTAATTCCTTCCTTTGCTGGAAAGCAATATGCAGCATGGTTTAATCAGAGGAAATGGAACTCCAACAATAGCTGTGTGTCACATTTCAACTGGAAAACTTCTTCATATGAAGTGAGTAGTCAGATAAAGTTGAATGGGATACAATACATTTAGTTGCATATAGATTGGTTACAGCAACACATACTGTAATTGACTAGTGAATCAAGCATATGTGTATGACTCCATAAACCATACAATGTCCAGTACACAGATGGTCAGCTCTAGAAAAAATTAATACACTGTTTTGAAGTCTCTTCCTCAGTGATTAATATTCTACAATCTCTGGCTTTTCTTTGCAAACGAAGATTCAGGAAGGACTCATCCCGCACTTTCTGCAAGCGCGCTGATGACTAAAAAGGCCAATCTGAGATAAACAAGTCTGGTTGGCAGAAAGCACAGCAGAAGGTCTCCTTGGGTGATGTTTCCAGGTTGTGATTCTTTCTGTGTTGTCATTTCTCTTCAAGACTTGTTCGGTGTGAGTTCTCAAATAAGGCTGCAGCATTGTGGATAGTGCGTCTCCATGCCTCCCGATGTGAGGCCAGGGCGGACCATTGTTGGTGATCAATTTGGCTGAGCCTGATATGTTGTTTCAGGGAGTCCTTGTATCATTTTTTTGGAGCACCCCTCTTACGCTGACCCGTGGCGAGTTCACCGTAGAGTACTATTTTTGGGAGGCGATAGTCCTCCATCCTAGAAATGTGCCCTGCCCAGAGCAGCTGTGTTCTCAATATCATGGCCTCAATGCTGGTGATCCCTGCTTGCTCAAGGACAGCAACATTCGTCATATAGTCGACTGACTATGTATATTTGTATATTTAGTATATTTAGGATTGTGCGTATACAGTGCTGATGAAAGTGTTTGAGCAGTCGTAAGTGGTGGCGATAGTACAATAAATTAAAAGTAATTGATATATTAAAATATAACATTCTTAAGCTATTGATGAAAGAAACCATGGACAATATCTGGATTTACCTTTTCTCAATTCAGTACAATGTATCCCACTGTTAACATTCCATTTCACTGCAAAAGTTGAACTGAGGTTGTTCTCCCAAGATTTTTATACATCATTGTCCTCAGTGAAACCAATTGCACTTTGCCCCAGTTTGCCAGCAGACTTGGCCAGCCAGAAAAATCAGCAGTAGCAGAACACGTTATAAACCAACCTGGACACAAAATGCTATTTGAAAACACAGAAATTCTAGATCAGGCCAACAACTATCATGTCAGAATGCACAGAGAAACTATTGAAATCCACAAACACCTGGACAACTTCAACAGGAAGAAGAAACCTTAAAAGTAAACAAAATCTGGCTGCCAGTTTTGAAGGACAATAGAATCAAAACTCAACACTTACAAAAGAATTTCACCCAGGGATAGGGGGATTCCCAGCAGATAATGGCCCATCAACCAACCATTAGCCAAACAGACACTAACTAGCCTTGCATTTCTAGAAACTAACCATTCAATTACACAAATTTATATATCCTTCCCAACAGGGGTTCACAGCATAGAAACTACACACACACACACATACACAACCATTCTCTGAGGATGCCAGCCACAGATGCAGGCGAAATGTCAGAAAGAAACTATTCTAGAACATGGCCTCACAACCCAGAAAAAAACCAAGGAAAATCTATGGATGCCGGCCGTGAAAGCCTTCGACTTTACATTAGAGTGGTGGTTCATAAAGACTTACACCATTACAAACTGACTGATATTCATTCATAAGAAACCCGAGAAGTCTAAAAGTTCTAGGCTGTTGTTGTTTTTTAATCAAATTTGAAAATCCAAAAAGCTTCCCTTTGTAGGAGTCTTTTCTGCAGGGATCCTGTATTATGAAGACTGCTGTTCAATTACTAAAAATCTCAAGGATTCCGGGGTATGAGCTTTTTCCAAAAAGTGATCCACTAAGGGACATCCTACATTTTGATTTCTGATCTGGCTTTTGTGTTCCATGATACAAATCTTGATCTCCCTTGTGGAAAAGCCCACATAAATCATTTCACATGGACACATCACTACATAGATAGCATTTTTCAAATTACAATTGGAAAAATGTTTCAAAGCAAATTCTTCTTTTGTAAATGGATGGATAAATACCTTAGTGTTCAAGGACTGGTTGCAACATGTGCAACAGCCACACTTGAAATGTCCCATAGCAAGAGGTACAGATTTACTCGGGGATTAAATATCCGAATGGACAAGCATATCCTTTATGTTTTTAGTCCTTCTTAGGGCTATGAGGGGAAGTTGGGAACATCCCAGAATATCCTAAACAAGGTGCCAATGCTTGTTAAAAAATCTTTTAATTTGTGGTGCACCATGATTGAATGCTATTGATGCAGTGATTTTATTAGCCTTGCATTATCTGTGTTAGAAAAAAGAGAGGATCTATCCTTTTCCATGGACCTTTGTTTACCTGCATAAATTACTCTTTGAAGATATGTCCTAGCCAACAGTTCTTTATGATATATGCTGGCCGCTGCATCAAAAGAACTGTTTTCCATGGAATTGTGTTTTAGCTGAAGAAACGGTGAGTACGGTAAGTTGTCACTCAAATGGTGGTGATGACAACTTTGATAATGTAGTGAAGTGTTTCTAGCTGTATGTTTTTTATAATTGGCCACTGCTATTTTTGAATTTTTATTGTAAACCTTGTCATCAAGAAATGGTATCTGTGTTGTGTGAAAGTGGCACATGAACTTGATATGTTCAGTGATGGTATTAATCCACTCGAAGAACTTGTCAACTAGTTTATAATCCTCAAAAAGTATAAATGTCATCAATGTAGCGCACATATACCTTAAAATATTTTTCAAATTCATTGCAATCTGGATTGAGAATATGTGTTGTTTCAAGATATGCTTACAAGTTTATTAAAAGGTATCCAAATATTTCAACCCCAATCCTGATAAAATCGGTCTTCCTGCAGGGGGGGAACCTGGTTTGTGGATTTTAAGGAGAGTATAGAAAACCAGTACTCTTGGGTTCTTTTCCATTAGGAAGGAACCTGTGGATGTGTTAATATAACCTAATGTAACCCCTTCCTGAACCATCACTTTTATCACATTCTTAATTGCTATGGTAGGATCCCCAGGTAAGGTCTTATAATTGGTGGTGTCATTAAGCTGTCAGTAAATTTCTGCAACATAATCTCGTTTATTCTGGAGCACAATTGCTCCACCTTTGTCTGCTGGTTTAAATTATTAAGTCCTTTTGGGAAGATAAATTAATCAGCATTTTATGTTCCCTATAATTCAAATTATACCAGGGATGAACCAAAGATTTTTAAAATGTCTTTATTTTCAAAGGTGTCAATCAAATGGTTAGATGTACTAGGGATGAACTTGGAGGTGCAATTGAAACTGGTTGTAGGAACAAAATTAGTGTTTCCAAAAAAGTTTCTCAATTTGATTTGTCCAATAAGCTTGACAATGTTTATTCTGCTTTGGAAAGTGTTGTATCTAGGTGTGGGGACAAATGAAAGACCCTTGTTTAAGACTTTCATTCTAGTTCATTCAACCTGCAATCTGATAAGTTTACAACTAGGTCCTGGGTCTCTTCTTTGGATTGAACCTCTGATTGTATTTTTGATGTCTGGGAGCTGTTCTGTTTGAGCAGCACAAAATGGAACCGGGCTGTAAAAAGTCTGCGCTTCCATAGAATCTTCCCTGGTTGAATTGTCAGTGGAATACCCATCTGTAGACTCTCCCTCGGAATAAGAGTAGCTGTTCTTTTCAGAAAATCTAACATTTTTAAAAGGTGCATCTTTAAGCCATGAGTACACTTTTTCATTTGTGTAATCATCCCCATCCCTCCTGGACAGTTACTCCCTCTGATCTCAGGACGAGCGGCTGTATGCCAGGAAGGCAGACCCCAGCATGCAGCCAATCATTCTGGGGGTCAGATCAAATGACTCCACACAGCACAGTCACTGTCTGTGATATCAGAATGAGTAGCCGTACACTGGGAAGGCCGAACCTTAGTGTATGGCCAGTTGTTCTGAGGGTCAGCATACACAGCTCTGCCCAGTGCAGGACAACAGACAGCACCGTTTTTACCCCTCCTCAGTGGTGCCACCACTGGCTCTGTCTTCCTGGTGCATAGTGACTGTGCACTGGGAAGGCAGAGCCAGTGGCACCAGTGCAGAGGAGGGGGAAAATGGCAGTGCCTGTTTGGTAGCACTTGTCCTGCCTCTTCCCTCCCCACCAAATCCAGTGTGGATCCTTTGTCCACACTACAATTTTCTCTGGAGTTTCCAGCAAACTCCAGAGAAAGCTGCAAGTTTTACAAAACTGTATTTTAGATGGTATACCCAGAATCTGGTGCAGATAGGGCTGTAAATCATGTGGCACTATTGCAGCAGATTTGGGGATAATCCCGCATGTTGTATGGCATTATTGGGAGATTCGGGAGGGATTCGGATTTTATCATTAGTGGAAACAAGGCCTGGGACATTTTAAAAGCAGCTGAAAATAGAAACAGGCCTTGTATAATATACAGAACTTGTTGAAGTTGTTTGTGGTCTTTCATAATGGTTCATGCTTTTAACTGGTTTAAATTTTATGGTGGTTTAATTGTATAGTGTGTTTTTAAAACTATTTTTTGTTTTAACTGTTCTAAGCCACCTTGAGACCCAAACTGGGGAAAATACAGCATATAAATAAATAGAATTTAAAAAATAGTTTCTAGTGTTGCAAACAGGACAGCAAAGTAGGAAGCAGTTTGTTTTTCAGCAGCTCAGTAGTAAAGACTAAACCTAGTTATCATTTCCTTTATTTTATTTTATCTGCACCCCCTAGCAAACAAAGATGCATTTATTTGTACAAGCTCCCCCGAAGACTTGTATGTGTGCATAAATGTACCGCATGGAACCATCCATGTCTGTCTAGACCAGGACACAGGAGGACAGAGAAGGGTTTGCCAAAAAGTCCTCTCCAGCTAAATCACTGAACTGTCAACCATATTTTCAGGAAATCAGAATATGATTCTATTAACTACCACCACTGGGAGTATCAGGAATACCAATTAAATTATTGGACATGAGTGGTTATCCTCAGGCAAAGAGTTCTGTCTCCCAATGTGGCAGTTGGCAAACAATGCCTTATGGGCAGGGAAATTACACTGAAGGTCACCTTTCAGGCAAAGCTGGTCAACTCAATGTTGTTGTTTTTTCTCTTTTGTTAGTCAAAATATGCCCATAATCTCTCCCATCTGAACCACATGAGCCTGACTCAAGTAAATGATGCAAGATTCTGAAAAAGTGCAACATTGTGGAAATATGCAAGCCTCAGCAAAGCTTAAGCGCCTCCACTCCCTTAAAAAAAACATGGGGGGGGGGACACCACACTCCAAAGCTAAATCATTTTGCAGGAGGGGTCAGCTTCCTGCTTCCCTCTTTGATGAAGAGCTCTGATTCCTAGAAGAAATCACTGGTTGTGCTTTGTCTGGCTCCTTTTAAAGATGAAATCACTGCAGCCTGGAATTCAGGCTTACCTGATAGCACTCTTACTCTCAGACCCACCCTAGGATTCTGAGATTTAACCAGATAATCTGGTTGTGTTATTATTTTTTTCCCTCTTACTTTCCTGGTTCTGACCTAAATAAGACCTGGATGGTTTGTTCCCCTTTTCTGTTCCCTGCTCCCACAAGAATTAGCTCTTCCCACCACCTCCTCAGGAAAGCTGATCAAGACTCAACAGAGGTAATCTCTGTCATCTTTCTCTCCTCACTGACAGCAACCTACACTTGCCCACTTCCTCTGGTGCCTGTGTGTGTATGTGTGCATGTGCACTTATGTGTGGTTTAGAAAAAAAAACTTCATTCCCCCCCTCCAAACACACACACACACACTTTGAAAGTTTCCAGGAAAAAAAGAAACAATTACAGCGGGCCCTTCAGATCCACAGGGATTCATTTCTGGGACCCCCAGAGGATGGCAAAAAACATAGATGGTCACACCCCATATTATTAAATGGCAGCAACTTGTACACAGACACATCTGCATGCATGTCCCCACTATTTTAGATATGGGATGCAACAATCCACGAGCGATTGAAACCATTACTCTGGAACCTGTGGATCGGGAGGGCTTACTATGTACCCAATGGGCACAAATTTAGTGCTGGCTCCTGGTGCACTGGTGGGGGGGGGGCGATAGCCAGGCCCCACATCAGATAAATTGAGAAGCACTGTGCTATAGGACCTTCAGTGTTGTTAGGACACCCTGACATCTTGAATAACCCTCAGTCTTAGGAATTGCTTATATATTTAAGTTAATATGTCCGCATTCTGAAGCAGCTCTTTCCTATTAGCTAGCTGTTTGTATTATCTATTTATTGTTTGCCATTGATAAAGCTCTACCCTCATATCTGCCATTCCCCAATCCAATCCATGACCAAGATCCTACATCTATGTGAATTGTGTGTAATGCTCTACCTGCACATTGCCACTAGACTTCCACTTCTGCCCCATGCCAAAGGCAGCTTGCCAGCAAAGACTGCACCAACACGGGCATGTAGTAGTCAGGACAGGAAGGCATAGGATGTCCAGGTAGCATTCAATTGCGCTTTCTGTAGCTGGGAGGAAATCATAGCTGTTGCCCTCTAGGATCTCAAGCATGTACGCTGGAGATCTGGGGCAGTGACAGCTACCCTTCTTTGCTGGCTGCAGCTGAACAGTCTGTAGTGGTTGGCCTGTACTCACCTCTGGCCACTTAATGGCCACTCCTAACCACCTCTAGCAACTAAATGTCAAAAGGGGTGCATGCCTGCCCTTTGGTATTGGCTTGTGGAGGGAGGGGGAGATATTGCACAAGGAAGAAATGAATATCCCCTTGTGCAACAAATCTCAAAAGACTGACTGCTTTATCACTCCAAAGAAAAGTGGCAAGACAGCAGGAACGTTCTGTCTTCCCTGCTGCCTTACCACATGACATCCCATTCTTCTGGCATTATTTTGTTCTGATCCCATTTGGGACCAAGCTAAAACTGTGCCTTTTTGCAAATGGGTTTTTCTGCTTAGCAAAAAGGCACTGTTTTACCTCAGTCCTTTATGGGACGGAAATGAAAAAATGACACCATGCAGTAAGGCAGCAGGGAAGACAGAATGTTCCTGCTGCCTTGCCACTTTTCTTTGGCTCTTATAACCACTTAGCCCCAGGTTACATATGCATATGTCACGAAGGGAATTCCAGTCACTGTGTATATTTTGATTCTTGTGTGTCCAATTATTTTCCCTTTAGCTAGGTTTGTGTGGATGTGTGTTACTGGGTCCAATCTGTCCAAGAGGTATTATTGCCAAGATTAAAGATACTTTATATGGTATCTCATAGAATCATAGAATTGTAGAGTTGGAAGAGACCATAAGGGCCATCCAATCCAACCCCCTGCCATGCAGGAAAACACGATCAAAGCATCCCTGACAGATGACCATCCAGCCTCTGTTTAAAGAACTCCAAGGAAGGAGACCCCACCACATTCTGAGGGAGAGTGTTCCACTGCCGAACAGCTCTTACTGTCAGAAAGTTCCTCCTAATGTTGAGGTGGAATCTCTGTTCCTGGAGCTTGCAACCATTGCTCTGTGTTCCAGTCTCTGGAGCAGCAGAAAACAAGTTTGCTCCATCCTCAATGTGACACCCCTTCAAATATGGAGCCAGCGTGCTGTAATGGTTTGAGTGTTGGACTACAACTCTGGAAACCAAGGTTCAAATCCCTGTTCAGCCATGAAAAGCCACTGGGTGACCTTCTGCAAGTCATACACTCTCAGCTTTAAAAAACTCCATAATAGGTTTGCCTTAGGGTCGCCATAAGTTGGAATCAACCTGAAGGCACACAACAACAACATAGGAATGTATACTCAGAACATGTATGAGTTCATAGTTTATAAAACATATAATTAAAAAAAAAGAACATGTATGAGTTCATAGTTTGAGCTCAAATTACCTGGTAACATTAGGTAACTACTTTCTGAGGAGTACTCCAGGGTATACCAAAACTGCAGTGTGCTGTAGTCCCCAAAAGAAACTTTTTTCAGTTTTTGGTAAATGATACAGACTAGGGCAAAATACATTAACCATGTATGTGGTGATGTAGTCAGAACTGTTGATGGACTAGGAAAGAGATGTTAAAATTGTGCTGTATAGCATCAGGAAAACATTGACACAATGTGTGACCACTATGCAAAAGGCAAATTTCATGCTGAGGATCAGAAGGAAAGGAACTGAGAACAAAATTGTCAATCTCATAAAAGCCTTACAGAAATCCATGGTGCTACTTGGAATACTGTGTACATTACTGGTGAATTCATCTCCCCACACAACTGGATGTTATAGAGGTGGAAATGATATAGAAAAGTGACTGCCCCATGACTCTGGAACTTCCTTCCCAGGGAGGCCAGAATGACCCAATCCCTGCTGTCCTTTCCTTGCCAGGCAAATACCTTTCTATTCTGGCAGGCTTTTAAAATGGAAAGCTTTTAAAGCATGGGCTAAGGGTTGCTGAATTGTTTTAAACTGAAGTGCTTTAACTGTTTTTTATAATTTAATGGTATTTTATCTCTTTAAGTGTATTTATTTATTTATACAATGTATATACCACCTTTGTCCCGAAGTGGGACCCAAGACAGCTCACAAAACAATTAAAATCACAATTAAAACCAATTAAATTTAATTAAAACATACAGAGTAAAAAAAAGAAAGAAACAAATAAAAACAACATAAAAACACACCCAATAAAAGCTCAAAGGGTGCAGTTATATATCAAAGGCCTGTTTAAATAAAACTGTTTTTTTGTCTGCTGTTGAACCAAAAGCAGGGAGGGAGTTAGTCTAACCTCCCATGGAAAGGAGTTCTAGAGGATGGGAGCAGCCACTGAGAAGGCTCTCAAGTGTAGTGTTAAATCATTTAAATCTTGTCAATAGTTTCTCATTTTAATCTTCACTTTTTTGTATGTTTTAGACTTTGTGTTTTTAAATTTTAAGCTGCCTTGAATACTAATGTTGGGAGAAAGGCAGGATGGTGATGATGATCCATCATCACCATCCTCCAAAATTATTGAAGGGCTAGAAAAATTTCCTTGTGATGAAAAGATATGCAGTAGGACCCCCTTACCCACTGCTTCATTATCCACTGATTCAATTATCCACAGGACACAAAACAGCACAACTACCATGGAGTCTTCCTAGAAAATGTCTCCTCTCTAGCCATTTTCTAGGCCCTCCACGGCAACTGTATGGTATTTTAAACTGGAAGTCCCATTATTTTCAATGGTGCTCGCTATTATCTATGGTTTTCAGTATTCACAGGCCCCCCAGACCAATCCCCAGTGGATAAGGGGGTCCTACTGTACATTTCAGCTAGTAAGCTTATAAGAAAAGGTGATAATATCGGAAATTGAAGATAGAGGTATGTTAAAAATATACATGGTGAAAGAAGGATGGGGAGATATTGTTTCTCCATAATACTAGAACCTAAAGCCATTCACTGAAGCTAAATGGTGAAAGATTCTGCACAGGAAACAAAAAAGGGAAATATTTCTTCACACAACACATGGTCATACTATGGAATTCATTACCACAAGTTGTCAAAATGGTCACCAATCTGAACAGTCGTAAAAAAAAACAACAGACAGAAGTCATGCTTATACTTCTCTGGACACATCACTGAAAACCTGAACATATCACAGAGCAAATTCAATAAATTTATGAGCACCTTACAACTTTGTATTTCCTGTGTTCACCACAAGATGGCACCTAAACATAAAGCGTTTCACACAAGAGTACTGAAATTTCCACCAGGTGTCAACCAAGAGAAAAGAGGAATGACCTTTAAAGCCAAATAATTCTGTGAAGCTAAATTTTCATAGCCTATGTTAAACAAGTTTATTCAGAAATAATTCTGAATTAGAATGGCATCTGTACAACAGCATCTTCAGCATACTTACTCAAAAAGCTTTGGGTACACATGGTTATTTGTGAGAAAGTCCTAATGAATTTGTCTGGGCTATATTCCAGGGAGACTATCACTCCAGCCTCGTGTCTTGCTTCAGTTATGTTAGTAAAGGATACGGGAACATAGCGCTCCTACAACATTCATTATCACACCTCTCTTCCATTCACATGACTGTGCCCATTTGGCAAACCCTGCTGCTGCCCCAGTGCAACAGTCTTCAGTTCTGTCCCAAAATGAGTGGTCACGTGGCATGAGGGATCCTTATTCTCCTCTGCTTCCCAATCCCAATCTCTTTTCCAAAGCAGCACAGAGTCATCCTACTTTGGAATAGCCAGCAGGAGCGGGAGAGGTAGAAAATTAGCTCCCCTCATGCCACATGACTGCACTCATCCTGGAACTGAACTGGAAGAGACCTATTGCACTGTAGCAGCGTTGAATCAATATCATAATTGGCAGTTGTTGATGGGATATCCCCATCAATGAAAACCTGCACTCTGACAACAAGTTGAATACAAGTTGGCAATGGGACGGAGACAATGCAGTGTGATAAGGAAAGGCTATAGATGTTGTTATAAAGCTGAAATCACACTGCACACCTCTCGTATGATAACATCCCGAGTAAGGAGCCAGCATGGCGTAGTGGTTTGAGTGTTCGACTATAACTCTGGAAACCAAGATTTGATTCCCTGTTCAGCCATGAAAAGACATTGGGTGACCTTGGGCAAGTCACATACACTCAGCCTCAGAAAGCCCTGGGATAGGTTCACCATAAGTCAGAAATGACTTGCAGGCACACAACAGCAACAACAATATTCAGAGAAAATACTAAATACTTAATGCAGGGGTGGGAACTGTATGCTCCTTCAGAAGCATTCAGCTATGACTCCCAGCATTGAAATCAGTACCAATGGAAGCTAGGGCTTCTGGGAGTTATAGTCCAATAAAACCTGGAGGGGGGGGGTCACAGAATTCCAACTCCTGATTTATTAGAACCAGGGCCCAAGAATAATCTTGAGGAACCAGAGCAAACTTGCAAATCCCGCATACATGCAACCATACTTTTCCATAAATATATAATCTCATGGGGTGGGACTATATATTCGCATCCATACACATATATATCCACATGGTGTATGGCTGTGAAGTAAGCATTTCCACACATCTGTTTCAACCTTGTGAATCCTATCAGCAGCAGTGGCTTTCACTGTCCCTGGGAGTAATGTTTTCTCTTTCTCCCCGTGTTCCAAGAAATTCAAAAACTGGTCTTTCTTGACAGTGCATGCCACAAAGAGAAGCATAAACCCTTCCATCAGCGTATGCAAGCACACTCACTTTTGTTCTAAAGAAGGTCCTAGGCCAGCAATTTACTGTACAATATGAATGGATGGCTCAGATTCAATTCTCTCTACACCAGTTTTGAACATGACTGATATTGTGTCTTCTTCACCACTTAAACCAGCATGTATGGGGTTTTCCTTTTATAAAATCTGCTTAAAACTCCCACAAATATCACAATATGGTATATGCAGCAGGGGTATGAGGTGATGTGAGAGCTGCCTTTATAATGGTTCACTTCTTTTGAAGTGTTTTCCCTAGTAGTTTGGAACTGGTAGGAAGAGCAGCAGCAAATATATGAGTTAAAATAGGGCCAAAAATGCCCCTTGGAAAGTGACGGGGCATGAGGACTATTTCTTACAAAAACATTTGGGAGAGGGGTGAAGATGACTGCTCCCCATCTTGCCAAGGAAAATCCCATTTCAAGTTGCACAGCATTTGAGACCCCATTTCAAGCTGTGAAGCAACTGCTACATTTTCTAGAGGTTTTTCTTGTGGGGGGGGGGACTGTTTAAAAAGAAATTTAAGCATGTTAAAGGCTGAAAATGGACCATTTCAGCCAGGATATGGATTGTGGAATAGACAAATAAATTCAAAGTACTGAAATATACACCACCACTCCTTACGCCATTTTTCCAGAAGCTGCACTGTTCAGTGTGTGTTTGTTCTATTCTGACATTGCTTCAGACTAACTCCAGGAAATCTCACAAGATGTGGAAAGTAATATATAAATACTGAGAAATGTGTTTCTGTAAAGATCTTCAAGCACCATCTACAATTTTGCTTCAGTTTTTTCCACTCATCATTATATGGGGCTGTTTCACCCTACACAATTAGAGTACTATAATTTTGCTTTAACTGCTATGGCAACTTCCTATAGAATGCTGGGGTGGTGTAGTTTGGCGAGGCACTAGATAACACTGCCTCTGCCCTATTGACTCTTATCTTTGCCTGCCATTGGCTCTGCCTATTCTGACTCTTGCTAAGGGCAGGTAAAGCACCCCAATTCTGCCCAGACAGACCCCAACACATTCTTTTTCCCATTGGTCAGGCCAATGCAAACCAACACCAGCAACAAGCACCACCAGGGCTGTATGCTTGGCTCTCTGGCAGCTTCAGATCTCCAGCCACTTCTTTGCAATGCTGCATACTTCTCTCTCCTCTGTGTCTTGCTTGCCTCTTCCACTTTGTGGCATGTGCAGATGCCAAGAAAAAAAAAATCAGAATTGTTTGTATTTTTTAGCATTTCTTCTGTTGCTTTTAAATCCTGGTTCACTTGCTTTTCTGTGACATATGCTCCTCCTGGAGGAAAAAGGAGGAGGAGAGTCAGATGTGTGTTCTTCCATGCCCTGATGTGACTCTTCAAATTCTGCTTTGCAGATTACCTTCATTTGCTTATTAGCCTACTTGCCTTTTCTGTCCCAACAGGTTGCTACTGGAGCAGAAATATTTGGAACTTGGTCTATTTATTCTTCTTACATTTTCTATTGAAGGGACTACAGTTGGAACAGAAATTACAAATTTGAAAGCATGTTTAAGGGTTCTGAATCCATGCGACTTGGCCCCCACTTCCCCTTGTACTCATGATCTTAAGGTTATTCCCACTTGAAGTTATTCTTCCCCAGTTGCAGCTGGCTTCCGTGTCAGTGAAGTGGAGAATCTACTCCAGGTTTTACTCTGAACTTTAAAAGAGCTATCCACAATGCCGAACCTTATCCCTAAATAGGTTCAGCACCTTGAATAGCTTATTTAAGGTTCAGGCTAGAACCCAGAGCGAATTCACAGAGTAACTGACATGAGAGCCACCAGCCAGTACTGATCTGCCTATGGACTCTTGGCTCCACTCACCAATGGCTCTGTTGTGACCCTTGCATTGTCTACTATTGGCTCTGCCTATTGTAACTCTAAGAGAGCCAGTGTGGTGTATTGATTTGAATGTTGGACTAGGACACTGGGAGATGAGGGTTCAAATCCTTGCTTGGCCATGGAAACCCACTGGGTGATGTTGGGCAAGTCACACTCTCTCAGCCTCAAAGGAAGGCAAAGGCAAACCCCCTCTGAATAAATTCTGCCAAGAAAACCCCATGAGAGGGTCACCTTAGGGTTGCCATAAGTCAGAAATGACTTGTAGGCAAGCTACAACAAATTGTAATGCTTGGCTCCACTTGCCTATTTTGACTCTTAGCTCTGTCTACCATTGTCTCTGCTTATTGTGACCAGGTCAGGTTTAAAGGCCCTGCAGCACCTGCAGCCACGTGGGGGGGGGTGTCATTGTGGGAGCCTCCATCATAACCCTCCTCCTGCAAAAACATTATTAGTAGGAAGGCTTCTGACTCTTGCTGCATTGGGCACCAACTGGCTGCAGAAGGGGGAAGCTACCGTGAGAGGGGCAAAAGCAGGGCAGGGAGGCATCTTCGTCCTCGCCCCCCTTCCTCTGATGCCTTCTTGTCCAGGGAGAGCAAAGGTTGTGCTTTGAAAAGGGAGAGGAAAGGAAAAGCGCCCAATGAGGTTGAGTTTCCCAAAGGGGTGGCGACAGAGACAGATGTTCAAGGTCTGGGGGACCTGTTTCTCCCGGAGGGAGCAAAGAGAGAAACCCTGGGCCGGTGGGAAGGGAAGCCCTCTTGGCAGCGGCCCTTGAGAGGATGGAAGAGGTGCTAACAGAGCTGTGTACTCCATTCATTACAAGGGTTTACTATTTGTCATTTTAAAACTCTTAGCCTAGAAATGTGAGTATCTAGGCCTTTTCACTTATGAAGAAGAAGAGGACTCCCTACCCTAAGTTTCTTTTAAACATATTTAATGCCAGGTCAGTGGGTTTGCGGAGTGGACTAGGTGGGGTGAATAAGGCCAGCCTTCAAGCTAGACAAGAGAAATAAATCACCTCCAGGGACAGGAATGAAGATTGTGGGAGAGGAATGCTTTTTGCATTTCTGTCTGATTTCTCCTAAATCTTTTCAAGCTCACTAAGGACTTTTTCAAACGGGGTAAAAAAAAGGCCCGAGAAGGTTGGGAGAAGAAAGGGGCTGGCACGCTTACAGAGCCACATTTCAGGCAGCCCCATCCTACTCCATCCTCTTCTCGACCTTCCCCCGTGCTGCAGGTGTTGCTTTTTACTGACGAAAGTTTTCTGTCAATAAAAAGCGGTGCCCGCAGCACAGGGGAAGGTCGGAAGGAGGACAGGAAGGAGGACAGAAGACAGCGTTGTCTCAAACGGGGCTCTGTAAGCACAACAGCCCCGTTCTTCTCCCGACCTCCTCGGTGCTTTTTTTTACCCCATTTGAAAAAGCCCTATATGTAGGGAGGGGGTATATGATACCGGGGCATCCACACTAGAGAAATTATCCAGATTGAAACTGGATTATTTGCATGGCTCCTTCCTATGGAATCCTGGGATTTGTAGTTTGGTGAGGCACCAGCACTCCTTGTCAGAGAAGGCGAAAGACCTCATGAAACTACAAATCCCAGGATTCCATAGGACAGAGCAACACAAGTAATCCAGTTTCAAACTGGATTACAATTGTCCCTTCATATTCGCTGGGGTTTGGTTCCAGAACCCCCTGTTGATACCAAAATCCTTGAATACTCAAGTCCCATGATAGGCAATGGCATAGCAAAATGGTGTCATTTATATAAAATAGCAAAATCAAGGTTTGCTTTTTGGATTATTATCTTTTAGATAATATTTTCAAGCCGTGAATATTTAAATCCGTGAATACCAAATCTGTAGATATGGAGGGACAACTGTATTTGTGTCATGAGAATTCCTGGTGTATGTGTGTGTGTGTGTATATATATGTGTTAATAAAGATATATGGAGGGAGAGAATGCCTCCTTTCAAACCACTTCATTTCAGCACTACCCACTAAGCATTGCTCTCAGGATTTGAGGCTAGTAGCAAGCTTTTTCTGTGATCCCTTCTTGCTTTCATAATGCAATGCTCTTAAGGAGTGCAAAAACAATGCAGTGCTCTTAACAATGCAATGCTCTTAACGAGTGCAAACACACACACACACACACACACACACACACACACACAGCTTCCTCCTAAAGGGGGGAAAACATTTTCCTGGAGGTTAGGGCAGCTCAAACCAGGGAGGCAGCTTCCTTGGCTGCCAGCAGCTGAACAGGGTATCTCTGCTTGCTTCTGCAACACACCTTCAACATGAGAGGGAGGGGGGGAAGAGCGAGGAAAGGCAGAGCCACGCCTGCGCACTGGGGTTGTTTTTCACAAAGCTCTTCTTAAAGTGAGCTGGCAGCAGCTGAGCTTTCGTCTTTGTAAGGAGACCACAGAGCCAGAGAGCTGCTGCTGCTGCTGCTGCTTTGAGAGCGGCCATCCAGCGTTGCTACTTTTTCCACAGTCCCAATGAAGTGCTCATAGAGAACCCGCTGATCCTGCCTGCAATCTTTTTTTCCCCCCTGCAGAGCAGAAAGACATCAGATCAGTGTCAAGATCCCATTTTCGATGAGATCTTGACTCCCCCCCACCTTTCCTTTTTTTAACAGTATATTTTTTTATAGACTTTGCTATAAACAACAAGAACAACAACCACAGAAAGAAAAAAAAATTCAACATGGTGCTGGGGAAGGTGAAGAGTTTGACCATAAGCTTCGACTGTCTGAATGACAGCAACGTCCCCGTCTATTCTAGCGGGGATACAGTCTCAGGAAGGGTGAATTTAGAAGTGACTGGGGAAATTCGAGTGAAATCGCTTAAAATCCATGCAAGAGGACATGCAAAAGTACGCTGGACCGAATCGAGAAATGCTGGATCCAACACTGCCTACACACAAAATTACACTGAAGAAGTAGAATATTTCAACCACAAGGATATCTTAATTGGGCACGAAAGAGGTAAGTCGGAAATTCTACTTCGTTACTTTGTAGCCTTTTACATGTAGAAGCGATTTTTCTGTATCCAAAGGCACTGGGCTTTCTCTGGATGACTGCAGGGTGATTTTAAACATGGTTACTCAGAAAGAAGCCTCATTGAGTACAATGGCACCAACTCCCCCCCCCTTCTCAATAAGTGAGTTCAGGATTACAGTCTGGGGATGTATAGCTATTTAAATCTAGAAAACATAAATGGATGTAAAAGACCATCGCGGTGCATCTATCTGCAAAGGGAAAACTCCCCCCCCCCCCAGTCTCCATTTCCATCAGCTCTTTAACAGGGACATTTTCACACGTCCATTCAGTTTGTGAGGATTTTCTTCTAGTGCATTGCATTAAAAGTACTGCTATGCTCCTTTGCCTTGGCTGTTCCATCCAGATACCCTATAGATTGCCTTCTTAAGATCACTGGTGGGGCTTCGAGCTGATGATGGGTGATGTAGTCTGGAGAGGATGGAGAATGGGTTCTGGAGAGACAGGGTTCCCTGCAGTGCATTTTGACACTTGCTTTCAGCACCCCACGTGTACGCCCGCATTCCTTATGACTTAAACTCGGGAAAGTTGGGAGAAACCAGCCCCCTTGTTCTTGCAATGCTTCTTCCAACCAAAGGGATGTCAAGCAACCTTTGGAGAGGAGGGGGCGAACCCCCCCAACACACACACACTTAGCCAGATCCACCATTGCAATAACAGCATCCTTTCTAAGTTGGGTCAGTGAAACCACTGCCAGTGTCAAAATGCAAAGGACTCTGCAAAGGAGGAGTAATTTTAACCACGGGTGGGGGGAGAAAAAAATGAATAAAGCTTGTCCAGGGGTTCCCTGGGCTTCCGACTGTTCATCTGTCGATCGCTATGGCATCAATGTGGAAGTATAGGAGAGTCTAAGGTTGTTTTTCTGAAGTTTCCACCCTTTGTTAGAAGCGGTTCAATCCTGTTTGGGACCAGTACTGAAGGGAAGGGAGGGGGTGCGCCTGCTCCTCACAGCAGATTGGCTCCACGCGTCAGGTGGTGGCGATGACTTAATTCCTAGCACAAGAAAATGTTAAAACCGGTTATGTAATTTTGGCTTGCCCCTTCTTCATACACAGGAGGCTATACAGGCAGTAGATTTGCTGCAGATGCAAGGACAATTCAGTAGCAACCTTTTAATTATTATTATTATTATTATTCTTTTAAAAAAAACCCAAGGGATTTGCAAAGTGTGCATTCTCTTGCTTGCAAAGCAAATGTTCCTCGCTTTCCCCCCTTTTTTTTTTTTGCAAATAGATGGGAGGTGGAAGAAGACGCTTTATTTTATTTTATTTTATTTTGCATTATTAAGTTGCGTGAGACCAAATGGGTGTTTTAAAATTCAGCTTGCTGAGCAAAGTGCAAATCCTGCCCTGGGTATTTGCAGTCTTTTTTAAAAAAAATATTGCTTCTCCAGTAACTGAAGCCTGTATCAATCATCACCATCAATAATAAATTATTATTATTATTCCAAAATGCCGGTTTGGAAAGAGTACTAGTAGAGTTGTCAGCCAAAGAGGCCACACTTTTCTGGACATTTTGGGGCAGCAAAGCGAAGCTTGCACCTGCTAACGTTTCGAAACTGCCTTGTGAGAAGCCCCCTCTTCCTTGCTTTATTTGGGGAGTGGGTGGGTGACCTTTTGGGGATTTTGCCTCTGGAGCGGCCCGTGTTTGACTGCATGGAGGCCTTGGGGCGGCAGCCTCCTTCCCTGCGTGGACTCATTCATTCGGCGAGGCCGGGGGCGCGAGTGGCTCCGCTGCCTTTTCTCCCCCGCCCGCCCAGGGAGCCAGCAAAAGCCGGTCGCCGAGGCGTTGCAATGACTTCAAGGCAGCCCGCAGCCGAACACGCTCCCCGAAGCCCCGCCCAGCACTGGCTCGCTCGCGCGGCCATTGGCTGGCTGGAGTTTGTTAGCCTGTTGCTAAGGCAATGCCAGGCCTTTGATTGGGAGGTGGGCGAGCCGGGTGGGCGGGGCTAGGGGAGGGAGAGGAGAAGTGGAGGAGGCGAGGCGCTCGCGCTCGCCCCGGGCTGCCCGGTTGGTTCTGCTGCTGCTGCTGTTGCTGCTGTTCCCGGAGGGAGGCTTCGCTCTCGGCCGCGCGTCTCCCATTACGGCCACCCTTTTGTCCCTTTGCTTGCCCTGAGCCACCGAGCACTCAACGTAGGCGGATCCCACTCGAAAGCCAGGGAGCTCTTGCCCCGCGCAGCCAAAACGGGCTCCTGCAACTGTCACTCCCAACATAGACAGCACTTTGCTGGGTCCTCTTTGGACTGCTACCGATTTGCTAGTTGGGAATCGGAGAGCCGAATAACGCCAGGCCTAGGGGACAAACAAGCTAAAAACAACACCCTACCCAGTTCTTCCTGCACACACTCAATGGAAAACGCCTTAAGTGTGCAATAAAAGTTGCAGAAAATAAACGGGAAATTACCTTTTCAGTGTGCAGTAAAGGTTGCAGCGAGTAAATGGGAGATTGCCTTTCCAGTGTGCAGTGAAAGTTGCAGAAAGTAAATGGGAGATTACCTTTTCAGTGTGCAGTAAAGGTTGCATCGAGTAAATAGATTACCTTTTAAGTGCAGTAAAGGTTGCAGCGAGTAAATAGATTACCTTTTCAGTGTGCAGTAAAGGTTGCAGCGAGTTACTCTAATGATCTGCTTTGCTGCCCCCCCCCCGCCTGTATGCTTGCTAAGTAATTGTGGTCGCCCTCACATGTGGATTCGATTAGTACGGGGGGGGGATGTAATAGTAACTGATGCGGATGTGCCCACCGTCACGTACAACTGGAGTCGGATTCCTTTTGTAGGGAAAAAAAAAGACAATATCCTTTGCGGATTCAATTGCTGTCACCCCCGCTGGATTAGATCTTGAAAGTTAGATCTCATTGCTGTTAGCAGCCTTCTCCTGGAGGCGACTATACTGCTTTGGTACGGGACGCCAAATGGTCATTCCCAAGGTCATTTTTAAGGGTTAACTTCAATGCCTGCAACCCTACGGCCCATCCTATAGATGACCTCCCTGCTTTAAATGGCTTGGTCTGCGCCTTAAGCATGCACGGGGCGAAGGAAGGGGGTCACTTTGCAGGTGCCCAGGCTCTCTTCCCTGCTTTGGGGGGGGGAGACTCTTTTAAGTCTGAAACGGGTCAAGATTTGCTCCGCACCTTTGCTGCAGAACTTGGGAGCTTGCAATAGACAACGCAGGCAGCGTGGATCTTATTGCAAGCCATGCAATGTGGGAGGGATGCGGAGCTGCCCTTTTTATTAAAAAAAGAAATAAATCCCCACCTCCTGCTTCATCGCTGCCTTTAGCAGAGCGGCTGCCACCACCGTTGACGTAGCAAATGCGTTAGGGGGTGGCTTTGCAAAAGCAAACCGGGCGTCTTTTTTTTTTCTTCTCCGCCTTCCTCCCAGCCCCGAGCAGGACCCCCCCCCTTTATTTCACTAAATGGTGGCGAATGACCCCCGTGCTTTTTGTCACGTTTCCCTTGGCCAGCTCGCCCAGGGAATTGCCGAGCCACGCGATGCCAAGCCCGGGAGGGGGGGCGGAGGGGAAAGGAGCGGCTCCGCTCTCACTCTCTCTCCCCCCCGCCTCCTTTCCCTCCCTCATTATGCCTCCCGCAAGCCGATTGGGTGGAGCGCCGGAGCGGCTGAGCCAATCGGCTGCCGGGGGCGGTTGAACGTACACTGGGTATGCAGATGAGGGCGGCTGGCTGAAGCTCGGCTCGCGCCGGTTTAGGCCGGTCCTCTCCTGCTCGAGCCGAGCCTGTGTGAAAATCCGCCTCCTCCTTCAATGCGAGGACGACAAGGCGACCCGGCCTGAAGGGAATCCCTTGGCCTGTCTGTCGACCCAGGACCCGTTTAAGGAATTTGGGGGGACCCCCTTAATTTGCGGGGACCCATACGTTTATCTCAGAACCTAACCTATTCACAGTACAGGATATTCACATTATTACAGTTGTCCCTTTATATCTGCAGGGGTTTGGTTCCATGACCCCCCTTCCCAGTGGATACCAAAATCCGTGAATACTCAAGTCCCATTATATGCAATGGCATAGCAAAATGATGTCCCTTATATAAGATGGCAAAATCAAGGTTTGCTATTTGGATTATTATTTTTTAAAGAATACAGTTGTCCCTCCCTATTCATGGATTTGGTATCCACGGATTTAAGTATTCACAGCTTGAAAATATTCTTTAAAAAATAATAATCCAAAAAGCAAACCTTGATTTTCCCATCTTATATAAGGGACACCATTTTTGCTTTGCCACTGCATATAATGGGACTTGAGTATTCACGGATTTTGGTATACACGGGGGCGTGGGGGGCTGGAACCAAACCCCAGCGAATATGAAGGGACAACTGTATTTTCAAGCCATGAGTACTTAAATCCCTGGATACCAAATCTGTGGATACAGAGGGACAACTGTATTACTAATAATGTTTTTTGTAGGAAGAGCGTTACAACGGGCCCCTGCAGCTGCAGGGCCCTTAAACCGGCCCTGTGTCAAGCTATTCTGAAGGAAGGGGGGGGGAGGCAAAGAAAACTTTGCAGCTTTTCCTGTTCTTGGCTCCTTCCTACAGAATCTTGGGATTGTAGTTTGGTGAGGCATCAGCACACTTGGTCAGAGAAGGCTAAAGACCCTGTAGAAATACAAACCCCAGGGTTCCATAGGAAAGAGTGATGTAAATAATCCAGTTTCAAACTGGATTATTTGTGCCGTGTGGATTTCCCCTGAAAGAGGGGGCTGAATATTCCCCCTAGTTAGGAGAGCAATTCAATCAGTACCGCTGTCCCATAGTAAAGGAAGTGCATCCCTGATTGGCTGGACAAGCATAGGGGCGGGGCTTGCGGACAGTTCAAGCAACTGTAGCCACCATTCCATCACACATGCACACACCCTGAGGAATCGGGGATGGGAAAGGGAGGAGGGCAGCTGTCATTCCCACTCACCGGTCACCAATGTGGGGATCCGGGAAGGTTTCCTCTTCCCCAGTTCCCTCCCTGCTGTGCTGCTGCTCCTGCACAAACCAAAGAAGGGAGGAGGACTCTCACGCTCTTCTACCTTCCCCAGTTCCTGCCGCCACGGAGACTGAGGAAGGGGGAAGGACTCTCACCCTCTTCTTCTCCGGTTTCACCACCACCACTGTCCCCACAGAGACCGAGGAAGGAGGAAAGACTCTCACCCTCTTCTTCTCCGGTTTCACCACCACCACTGTCCCCACAGAGACCGAGGAAGGGGGAAGGACTCTCACTCTCTTGTCCGGTTTCACCACCACCACTGTCCCCGCAGAGACCGAGGAAGGACTCTCACCCTCTTCTTCTCCGGTTTCACCACCACCACTGACGCCGCAGAGACCGAGGAAGGAGGAAGGACTCTCACCCTCTTCTTCTCTGGTTTCACCACCACCACTGTCCCCACAGAGACAGAGGAAGGGGGAAGGACTCTCACCCTCTTCTCCGGTTTCACCACCACCACTGACCCCGCAGAGACCGAGGAAGGAGGAAGGACTCTCACCCTCTTCTTCTCCGGTTTCACCACCACCACTGTCCCCACAGAGACAGAGGAAGGGGGAAGGACTCTCACTCTCTTCTTCTCCGGTTTCACCACCACCACTGACCCCGCAGAGACTGAGGAAGGAGGAAGGATTCTCACCCTCTTCTTCTCCGGTTTCACCACCACCACTGTCCCCGCAGAGACCGAGGAAGGGGGAAGGACTCTCACCCTCTTATTCTCCGGTTTCACCACCACCACTGTCCCCGCAGAGACCAAGGAAGGAGGAAGGACTCTCACCCTCTTCTCCGGTTTCACCACCACCACTGTCCCCACAGAGACCAAGGAAGGAGGAAGGACTCTCACCCTCTTCTTCTCCAGTTTCACCACCACCACTGTCCCCACAGAGACCAAGGAAGGGGGAAGGACTCTCACCCTCTTCTTCTCCGGTTTCACCACCACCACTGTCCCCGCAGAGACCGAGGAAGGGGGAAGGACTCTCACCCTCTTCTTCTCTGGTTTCACCACCACCACTGTCCCCGCAGAGACTGAGGAAGGTAGAAGGACTCTCACCCTCTTCTCCCTTCTCCGGTTCCACCGCCACCACTGTCCCTGCAGAGACCAAGGAAGGGGGAAGGACTCTCTCACCCTCTTCTCTCTTCCCCGGTTTCCCCCATCGCTGGAAAGAGGAGGACTCTCCCACCCTCTTCTCCCTTCTTCAGCTGTCATCTGTGTATGTGAAGCTTATGGAAGCTGCTAGGGGAAAATCCACCATTAAGACAAGTCAGAGCTGCTGGGACTTGCTACTACTATGAGGCTGTACATAGACAGGGCCTGTGATTGACAGCTCAACAGTTGTTTACCACAGCTAGACAGCAGCAGCTCTGCTGTCTGGGGCCGAAGGGAAACTGCTGAGTTGGCAGAAAGAAAGAAAAGGAGAAAGAGGGGGGAAAGAAGGAGAGTTCTTCCCTAAAAATGGGTGGAAAGCCTAGCAATAAAATTAAAAATATTTCAAGACTACACAAACACTCTCACTAAATATTTTTAAATGTTTCTTTTAAAAAGATAATAATCCTGTAATGATGTACTGTGCACAGATTCTGAAAACAATTATGAATCAGCTGTGTATGAGATCTAGATCCGTGATTCTTAACTTTTTCTTTACCAGGGATCCCCTTTAAATATCTTTTATTGCCGTGGACCCCCAAGATTTAACTCAAGATTTAAAACCATAATAACAAAAACAATAATACCTAATAATAATAATGCATTACACCATCCATTAAACTTTCCCTCAGAGGCACTGGAGAAGGAGGTAAGACTTTTCTCTTGCTTCTTCCTGCAATTTTGTGGGTGGAATGAATGGCAATGCACAGGCCAAGCCAGCCTTTGCCTTGGCTCCTGTTACATGGCCACTCCACTGCAGGAAGGAGGTAGTCCAGGCGGACCTCTGGTTAAGAACCACTGATACAGATCATTCTGGAGGTTTTGTGGAGAGAGAAACACAGTTCTTTGTAATTTTAATGACATAAAGGCTGTTTTCTGGAATGCGACCTCTTTGCCTTTATAAAACAAGGACTTCAGTAAGAATGCAGCATGTATTTCTTTGCACCCACTCCAAACCTCAGGCTCAGTAATCCCTATACTGCCTACAACTTTTAGGGTACATTGTGGTTTGAAATTCTCTCACCACCTTTCAAGGAGTGTATTTTGGTTTTATAAGAAATTGGTCTAAGTCTTCTGGGATATCACTGGTGGTGACTGATGCCCATTAGAGATGGCAAAGCAGAGCAAGCTAACTGCAGGTGGAGTGGTTGGTGTATGTCAGGGCTCAGAATGGGCAGACTAACTTTGAGATATAACTTCAAGATCATGACATTAAAGTAAGGCAGTCTAATCTGTACAATGCAAGAGCACTCCATTGAACCTACATTTTTTTCTACTTCAGCAGTAACTCTGCCCAGAAAAGGCCAATTCAGGCCAATAAATAGACCCAAGATCATGAATGCACAAGTTGCTACACTGGATATTTAAAGTAGCATCAAGTAATTATTTGAAAGGTGGAGAAGGTTATCATTTAAAGCAAACCTGAGACCCACCTTCTTTGTATCATCTAATAAAAGTCAAACTAAAGAAAAGCTTTTAGATATTTCCAGTTACTGTTTAGAGTTTAACAATGTATCACAGTGTTCAATTGCTTGATACTTTCAAAGTGTCCTTTAAACCATAAGGAATTTTTATTTTACAAGGTGTGACTTTTTATTAGCACACCCTCCTAAATATTTTGCTTCTAAGTAGCATATTCTTTTTAATGGAACTTAAGGTGCTTAGTACTGAATCAGTATTATTTTTAAGTCGTGTCTTTTAAGTAAATATTAATAAACGACTTTTACAAAATCTAGGGCAGTGGTCACATTGCTACATATTCACTATCAGGGTTTTCTAAAAATGTAGGTAACTCCATTGAAACATAGCAACTTTGCCCCTGAATAGCTTACATCTGCATTTAGACAGTGGGAAAGGCAATGGAGGAAAGAAGTAAGAGAGAATTATCAGGAATTAATGCAACTGTTACTTAATGAAAGTAACTTCTGAATTTAAATCTATACCATGAATTGCTAATTCTGACAAGGTAAAATTCTTATTGGGAATTAATTGAAAGACCAGTTACTGGAATATAAAGCTATTAAAGTCAACGGAACTGTACAACTGAGAGCATGCAGCTTTCCCCCTCCCTTTTAACAATATCTCTCTTAATCCAGTTTTATATAAATTATCCTATATAATATATTATGATATGTGTACAATGTTTACAGGTGGAATAGCATATTGGGTTTTTCCCTCCTAGATGACGATAATTCTGAAGAAGGCCTCCACATCATTCATTCAGGACGGCATGAATATGCATTCAGTTTTGAGCTTCCACAGACGTAAGTATATGCCATATCTGGGCTATGCAAAAAGAGACTATCAAAGAACACACTGGCAACAGATCTGTAGACAGAGAATTCATACGTAGAGATTGGGTAGGGTAAAGAAAAAACCCTTTTCAATGGTCACAAGGATTGCACTTGAACATGATACAGGGACATTGTCCTAATTAAACTCCTTTGAGGTTGCTTTGATTCACAGAGGGAAAAAAAATCAAGACCAGCTATTGCCCTTTCTGTCCATAATTTCTTTTTAAATTCCTATTGAGTGTCCAGAATACTGCATTTGCTCTGTACATGTAGCTTATTTCTCTTATTACAAATGGGTCAGAGGATTGATTATTAGTCCTTTTTGAGCTGCTGGCATGACTTCCTGTTGAATTCAGAGTGTTGAGAGCTGGCTGCTTTAGTCAAACATGTTGAAACAGATCTGCCAGGAAGGCATAGATCAGAACAAAATGGGATAGAATAAGTATGAGGGAAATGTTACATGAAGGCAGTGAGTTTATATTTGTAGGACAGTGATTATTTCAGTAAGGCTGAATTCGGCAACTGGATGGGAAGATAAGAAACTGTTAGGTCAAAAGCAGGTGAAGACAGCCTTCCTGGATTTTAATATTATTGATGTTTTGAAAAGAGAATGAGTGTCTGCAGTTTTCTAGCCTCTGTAGGATTTGCAGGTACTTGGCATTATACAGGATTGCTTCCTAAAGAGGCAAGTTACAGTTAATGCCAGCTGTAGCAGTATTATTATTGAAAACTCTTCTGGAGTGTGGAGTTCTAGAAATAACATTGTTAACTGAGTGAATTTAAGAGCAAAAAGCATCAAGGGGGAAGTTATCAAGTAGAAGTATATATGTAGTGTAATCTGGAGAAATATAGCCTTCAGATGAAGAGAGAAGCTGTAAGAAAAGGTTGGACATCCACATTGCATGTTACAGAATTATACTAAAATAATAGTCAGACAGTAAAACTGTTGGCTTGGCTTTTAACAGGTTTTTCTTAATGGTTTGTTAGAAGCATAACCAGAAGTTTAAACTTTTGGCAGAAAATCCATAATAATGTAGGAAATAACTATAATTTTAGGTCTAATATTTTAGGTACATAAATAGTTTCAAGGAGTGTAAAGACTTCATTCTGGTTAACCAGAACTCCAGTTTTTCTTCTGTAGGAGACCAGAAAACAGAAGAGTCTGCTATTACTCTAAAGGTTTTGAGACACAACTTTATTTTTTATTACAATATACCACTCAAGTAATTTTATATATCTAAATTTCTTTCTCATGTCTGTCAATAAGAGAATATATCTGTAAGTACTAAGATATAGTCACTGCTAATGAAATTGAAGTACTATGCCTTGCAGACATATGATTTTGACCTTGAAAACATCTGTGAGCAGCTAATTTTACCGACTTTCATGCTGGTCATATAAAAAGTGGACCCCTTTGGAAGTCAATTATTTCAAATAAATCTGTTTCCCTTGTTACAATATCCATGTTTTCCCTATTCCACTGATATAAAGAATGACCTCTTATAAGATTAAAGTACCTCTTGACCTGATCCTCAGTGTGCTTAAGCTGGAGTACTTGAACTGAAGGAAGTTTAGCTCCCATTCAATTCAGTGGGACTAAATGGTGAGAAACCAAGTATACCTGCTTAACTAGATTGTAGACTGTGTTAATGTGTCCTTGTAGCATATTACAGTGCAATTCTGGTAAGCATATGGTCATATTTGAAATCTACTGAGCAGTTTAATTTTAACTACAGAGATATTTCTCCCAAACTAATTCAACTTGAAAAGCCTACAAACAAATTATTCTTAACTACATACTATGATGCATTAACAGTACAGTACAACTTAATAATTATTACCTGGATTTAGTGTATACTTAATGTTCAAAAAAGAGAGAGACAGACTTATTTAGTTTTGACCTTTGTGTCCTGAACAGACCACTTGCTACCTCATTTGAAGGCAGACATGGCAGTGTGCGCTATTGGGTGAAAGCAGAATTGCACAGGCCTTGGCTTCTACCAGTAAAATTAAAGAAGGAATTTACAGTCTTTGAACATATAGATATCAACACTCCTTCATTACTGGTAAGAATTGACAGAATTACTCATTCTTTTTTCTAGCATAAAAAAAAATAGCGATACATGGTCTCTGAAATATCAAAATATGTAATGGTAATTCAGTATAATGAAATACTTAAAGTATAAGAATATAATGATCCAGCAGTCAGTAAGTGGTAGCATATTGTATAATAATTTTACCAGTACTTTCAGGCTGCTTGCTTTTAAAGTAATATGTTTTAAACTGTTCGTGTAAAGAGTAACTTACTCAAATATGGAACAGTTCTCTTCTTGTAAGAAAGTTCAACTTGAGAATTTTGCAGCCTAACAAAGCAATGTAAAAAAAACTGTACTGCAGTGCATTATTCATTGTTTTACTACTGATAATTTACATATCAAGTGGGGAGAAATGATCATACTTCTGTATGTTATCATAAAATTTTATTTTGATAATAAATTAAATAATTAATAAGATTTTTTTTCAATTTGATCTAAAAACCATATATTCAATCTTTTTTTTTTAAATTAAAAATGTGAAAATGGAACTAATAAGGAAACGTCCATTGAAACAGGGTTCTTTTGCTTATGGCGAAAAAGGCATGTTATGGGGGAAGAGATAGAGGACCTCGTCTAAAACCCACAAAAATCAATAGTGATGTTTCTGTTGCTTTTTGTGAATTTGGGCAAGGCCCTTAATCTACATTTCATGTAGGACAACAAGAATAATACAGTGGGGGTGTCCCATCCTAGCCCCTGTGTCAAGTGGGATGATCTCATTGATTTGGAAAGATATTCATAGGGACAGCAGAAATCTAAAAGAAATGTTGATATTCAAAAATATGGGCTATTAGGAACATTACTTCACAAAGTCAATACTCATTGGCACCACACCAAATTTTAAGGATTCTAAATTAAGGCTATGATTTTAAACAAGGCACACCTGAATGTAAGTCTCATTGAAATTAATTAAAATTTCAAGGGATTTATTTGGTGTACAGGTGTAAGGCTTCAATTAAGCTTTCTGATGAATATTTTTAAGCTAGTACAGTTTCTTATAAAAAATGTGTTCCTTTGAAGTACCAGAGACATACTTCTACCACTTAACACCATGACCCCAAAGCATCCTGATTTAGAAACTAGTTCCATTTATCACAATACAATTATTCCTAAATATTTAGCTATCATTGCAACTAGGCAGCTCAATTGAATGTTTGTTTATTTGGAAGGAAAAAAAAACACTGAATTTAGTGAGATTTATTCCCAGATATGTATACATTTTGGGAGTAAACCTGATCAAACACAACGGAACTTGATATTGAATAAACATGTACAGAACTCAGCAGTATTTTTGTTTAGAACTAAAGATTAAAACCAAGATCTTCAGTCTACCCAGATTGTGAACCTGGCTTTAAGTTAAAATCTATTCACCTTTTTGTGTTCTAGGATTGTACACCTAGGCATACACATTTAGAAACAAATATTAAAATGAATGGCATCTATATCCAAATAAACTTGGTTAGGATCATGTTGCAGGTGTGTTAGCCCTTTTCCTTTCAACAAGATTACTGTACCTTTTGTTTACTTTACCTATCCAGTGAGTTTACCTTACCTGCCCTCCTTCCTTCAGTAGGGGGCTGTCCTATGTTGAATAAGTCCCATTAATTCCATATTGTCTATACAAACTGGCAGTTGCTCTACAGCCTTTCAGACAGGAATCTTTCCCACACTGACCTGGAGATACCAAGCGTTGAACCTGTAAAGCATATAACCTTTCCAAAAAAATAAGCAAATTAAGTGTAGATTTCAGTGTGAGGACTGTAGGCAGCTGATAGTTTGCTTTATATGATAGTTTCCTATTTTGGATTAATGCTAAAGTAGAATTAATAGTTAATACAGTTTGTTATCATAGTAAGTAGATATGAGAGGCAACACATTATTCTGGAGTATTATGACTCTTCCAGATATTGACTTCCTTTTTCAATTGTAGTAGTAACTAACATTGACGTGACAGCCAAGCAGGTGTCAGTGCCCAAACCTGTCCTGATAATTGCTAATGCAGACAGACTAGGAGGGATCCACAGAGGGAGTACCAACCATCAGTCCAAACTCCTAAGAAAGATACCACTTTTCTAAGGTGGTGCGTACTTTTTCTGTCATGCTTTCTAATTACCTTCACCCAAAGAAAAAAACCTACATAATCTGTAGAGCAGTTTGATCTAATTTCTCCAGAGCTAAAAATGTAATTGTGAGTATCTGTTCTGTTTTATTTTCAGTCACCCCAAGCAGGCACAAAAGAAAAGACTCTGTGTTGCTGGTTTTGCACCTCAGGCCCAATATCCTTAAGTGCCAAAATTGAAAGGAAGGGCTATACCCCAGGTATGTAACAAAAGTTCTTATTAGAGCATTTTGTGTTCTTCCCACCCCCACCCCCCAAGTGTGTGTGTGTGTGTGAGAGAGAGAGAGAGAGCAGTATAAACCAGTCACGGGAGGAGGTTTTTTTTAATTATTGAGCATAATAATGTCCTCAATTATCTATTAATATTGCAACTGTGTATGTATTGGTGAACTATATTCACGTAAGGGCTGTATGTACAGCACAGTTCAGATTTCTTCTACTAATAGAAGTTTTGCAGCTGACTTGAATAGTATAATGTTTGAACATACCACCCTAATCTTGTTAGGGCTAATCCTGATCCAAAGTGTTCTTATCATTGTACAAATTAGAAAGAGGAATATCATGTATTGTACTAATAATTGAATTTATTTATTTATTTATATCCTACCTTTCTCCCACCACTAGCTCCAAGGCAGCATAGAATAACTTAAAATAGAAATTCACTAAAATGTAACATTGCAAAAGTTAAAAATAATTGAGCCACAGTACTATTAAAAGCAGATAGTTAAAAACAGTTTAATATACATTTAAACATAATTGTAGGACTGAAGGGTAAGAGGAATTATTTAGTTTTTATCTAACATGAATTTTTTTTTTGTTTCAAGGTGAATCGATTCAGATTTTTGCGGAGATTGAGAACTGTTCTTCCCGGATGGTGGTGCCAAAGGCTGCCATTTATCAAACACAGGCATTCTATGCCAAAGGGAAAATGAAGGAAGTAAAACAGCTGGTTGCCAACTTGCGTGGAGAGTCCCTGTCATCAGGAAAAACAGAAACCTGGAATGGCAAACAGTTAAAAATTCCACCTGTCTCTCCCTCCATTCTTGATTGTAGCATAATCCGTGTGGAATATTCACTAATGGTACGAAGTTAGTTTACATTTTAATATTTAGCACCAGTACTATTTTTTTCGTTGGTTTATGTTGGGAAGGTTGGTTCAGATTTTAACAGTTTCTTCTTGCTTGTCTTTTAGGTATATGTGGATATTCCCGGTGCAATGGACTTGTTTCTTAATTTACCACTTGTCATTGGTACTATTCCTTTACATCCATTTGGCAGCAGAACATCAAGTGTGAGCAGCCAATGTAGCATGAATATGAATTGGCTTGGTCTGACACTGCCTGAAAGACCAGAAGGTAAATTTTATCACACTGATCTCATACTATTTATAATAATAATAATAATAATAATAATAACAACAACAACTTTATTTCTGTACCCCACCTTTTGCCTATCAAGGCAATCAAGGAGGCTCACAACAATTGGATATAAAGCAAACAAATCCATAACAATAGTAATAACTTAAAAAAAAATTCCCTCCCTTAAAATTTACTCTTTAGGTCTGTGATTCTATTAGCATCTTACCAGTAAATTATCCTTTTATGCAAACATAAATGACTCTACTAAGACTCTCCACTTTACCATTCCAGGAAAGAGAAGTTACAGATAAATGTCCTTGCAAAAACAAAACACACCCAGAACATGAAATATATAATATAATAAGGCTGAGCTCTTGTATAATCTGTTGAACATTGGAAAACATTTATTGAACAGTGGAAAACACATATATCTCACTGTTCTGACACTGGGTTCAAGGCAGTATACCTGGCTATCATCTTGGCCATTTTATCCTCGCAACAACTTTGAGAAGAAGGTTGGGCTGAGAAAGAGTAACAGTCCCAAGGTCAGCCATTGAGTTTCATGGCTCAGTAGGGACTTCAGTCTGCATCTCCCAAGTCCTAGTTCAAGCACTTTCACCACTGTATCACATTGGTTGACTGGTTTATAGGCAGACTACAGATATCCAAGAGTGCAAGGGCACAAGTACCTCATTGACATGCTCTGTGAACAGAACCTGCATACCTTCCATTTACTATTTACACGTAGAATTATTTTTTATTATATATATAATGCCATCACTGTACTTGGTGCTTTACAAGTAAAAGAACAACAAAACAGTTACGCATATAGATTCAGAGAGATGGCAGCGTTTGTAGTTAGCTTCCTTCCAAGAGAGCCACAGCAAAGAATGTAGATACACAGATGGATGTACCGTGGCATGACGAGGCATGGTGGTAAAACTGTAAGATTCAAATTGTAACATGCCAGAACTGTCCAGAACAATTAAAACTGAAGTACCAGCAGCAGTTGAACCTGTCTTACATCTACCTTGTGCAAATCACAATAACTAAAATTTAATATATTTGTCATGTTGTATATCTTGACATGCATAAGAACATTGTTCGAACTGCGTGTACTTTTGCCTTCAGCACCTCCTAGCTATGCAGAAGTGGTCACTGAGGAGCAAAGACAGTCCAGCCTAGCACCTGCAGCTGCTTGTGATGACTTTGAAAGAGCGCTTCAAGGACCATTATTTGCCTACATCCAGGAATTTCGATTCCTCCCTCCACCACTTTATTCTGAGGTAAGGTAGCATGTACGGTACATAATTAAGCCTAGCTTTCAACTTTAAAGTTAGAACATATTTGCATTTTCAGTTATTTCTTGGAATAGGTTCCAGAAGGTAGTGTAATCAGCTTGATACTTCATCCTAGATAATCTTACTTTAACTAGTAGGATTGTACTGCTACTTGAAAACCAAGTATCAACTAGCCAGTTTCTTCAGATTTTTCCTTGACAGGGTTAATATCTTTTTACTATTGACTATTTTAAGTAACAATCTTGGGCTGTTGATTTATTTTTGAAGGACAGCTTTTATAGGAAAGAGGCAAGATAACATGCTGAATATTCTAATTCAACAGTTAGCCAGCTTGGGGCAGGATCCACCATGAGCCTTTTGCTCGCAGAATCCTGAGAAAGTGGGGGGGCTTGTTTTCCTTTCCTCACTGCAGCCCTTTCTTGTATACCTCAAAAATCTACTCTGCAGGGCTAGGAAACACTCTGGAGCTCTTTTTTGGGTTGGTCTGAGGGTTGCAGCAATGAGGGGTCAGAAGACCATAGTGTTATGCTGACTCTCCAGTGCTAGTGCAATACTGGTCTCAGGCTGCAACCATAATTATTCTTCTGTAGAAGTGCTGTAAATGAAATCAATAGGAATTACATTTGAGTCAGCATGGTTAAGATTGGACTGGTACTGTTTTGTTTTTAATTTACACACATTCCTCTGTTACAGTATTAGTAATAAACTAATGTTTTAAATACTTGCATATTGTATCACCAAGCACAGTATATCCTTATGTTGTAGTCAAACAAATGGCACAAATTTGCACTTAATCTGTTTTTATTCCTCTTGAAGTCAATATAGTTAATACAGTTTAAAACAATTATCCCAGTTCATAGGATTTTTAAATTAGCAGCTTTTTAAATTTTTATTTTTTAAAGAAAATGCAGCGTATCTGGCCTCCCAAATCTGGATAGGTGTGGCTGCAACTTTCCACAGAACTATAATGGAATCCCATGTTGCATTCTGTTGCTCATAATTTTCTAGATTGATACATATGATGGTTTCTGATTAAAATATTTGATACATAAAAATAAGACACTGTAGTGGACAGGTTTTTTTCCTTTCTTTTTCTCAGCAAGACCTAGTAAGCAAAAGCAGCATAATAGTTGTAAAAATACAATATTGTATAGGAGTATAATATAATAATATTATAGAAAAACTGCAATAGTAACTGAATATTTTCCTTTTAATCATTGATTTTCCAGCTATCAAACCTCCTTTAGAAAAACATTACTGGTGAACTTTTTAACAAAAACCATTAATCCCTCTTTTCTCCCTGTTTCACTTAGATTGATCCAAATCCAGATCAGCCCTCAGATGACACACCATCCTGCCCCTCTCGCTGAAGGAATGCTTCCTAAAAGTTGATTTGGGTCAAGATCGCATTTTTGCCACATTGAGGATAAAGGCATCCCATGGAGACACACTTTACAAGGAAGTTGTTACTTAAAAGGAAAGGTGAAATAATGAAACAACCTGTGATTATGCTTTTGACGCCTACAGCAAACATCATAGGACTGCTCTTCATGCTTGAAGATCTGAGTTTTCCTTCCCTGTTGTATACTGGCACATACTAAGAGCAGCCTTAATAGCCTACACTCGTGTGTCAAAATACTCACCGTGTTGCAAGAGGGATAACTTCCTCTTTTGATTTGAAAATTTGCACATGCTCAATGCTTTCGTTGTGCGGTTCAGTGTCACTACAGCTTTTTCTCATTTATGTTGGACTGTTGTTAACCCCTTCTAACTTGTTTGTGGTCCGCACAACAAGGAGCGAAAGAAAGCTTTTAAAACTTTATGATAAATGCACTGATTTTTTTTATTTAGAAAAACAAACAATATAGTCTGGACTTTCCTGCATATGCTCAGAATTGTCCCAGTAAGACTGATCCATGTATCACCTCTTCAGCTTGGATCCTGTTGTGGATTTATTACAAACATCAAATGCCTTCAAGCCAATCCTTGCTGTATGTTTTGCAGCCTACTGTAGTAGACAAGCAACAGATATGTGAGGCGGAAAATGACAGAAGGAAACTAATAGGAGTCTTTGTCAAGATTATATACATTCTTGATTCCTTTTTAAGAATTTGTTGCCTTTCTACTATTACCACAAAGAAGAATTTTGTTACAGACTGCCTAAAATCACTTAATCTCAGGTGAACTCATCACTTGCCAAAATGTTGAAATGCTATTTGTGTTTATGTTGCACTGCTAAGTTTTTTTCCCTCTTCCTGTTTTTGTTACTTCATTTGTTTTATTTGGAAAGGACGACTTGGAAAAGGGACATACACAAATCAATACATGCTGTTATCTTTCCAAAATATGAGACACAACTTTAAAAGTGGACAAATTATCAGTGTTTTTAGAAAAGCCACAGGAGGTAGCACCCAACATATTATCAGCCAAGAGTTACTAGAGAAGTGTTGTGCGTGGTTCATATAATGACTTATGTAGGGGTTCTCTGTAATTGGGGTGGGTAGGGAAAATGAATTTATTTTTTTACATAGGTATTCCATAACCACTTGCTTGAATAAAATATTTATAGTGATCTTTTAGTCAAGCAGAGAGGGAATTTTCTCTCACATAGATATATCTTAAGAATAAGAAGAAGGCTTTCAAAAAGAAAAGAAAAGAAAAGAAAAGAATTTCCCAGTGAGTGTCACTCAGATTGCATTCTCTCCATAACAGAAGAATTACACTGAACTAAGTTAGTAGCCATAAGTAACTGACAGAGAACTGCTTTGATTACAGAATTCAGAGTAGAGTTCAGCCTACATTACAAGGACTCAGTTTGTGGATGATGGGTGTTGGGGCTCTTAACTCAGATACTTGCATTTCAGCATTAAAGATATTCATTGACGCACAACTGTCCTCTTCAGAAAGAAACTCATGACTGATTCCTACAAAAATCAGTCATCCTGATGTTCCAAGTGACAACAGTATGGCTCTTGGGTTAGTTTGCCTGTGCATGATGATTAGAGTAATGTAAAGATTGCTTTCTCTGGGTGAAACTCCACTAATTCAAATCTTCCTTGCTGTTGAGGCTTCCAAACAAACAGGATAGGCTTTTCCATAAGTGGCCTTTAAGAAAACATGGACAGAAATTCATGTTTGTACAATAACAGGGTGAAAAATAAACAGTATAAAAATGAGTCACGTTTTAAGTGATTCACTTAAAGAGTTTGGCCTTCAGCAAGCTAACTTCATATACTGGACAACTGAATGATGGAACTTTTTTTACACCTTACTAAACTATTTTGTGAATGTCCCTCTTCCGCAGAAGATTTTAAAAACCATTTTAGTGGGAAAGTGGCATAAAAGGGCATTTGGTGGTGTCTTTCTTTTGGAGGGAGGTTGTGTTTTTTGTTTCAATCAACTAGGGAACAATTGCTGTTATGCATAGCATTACATTTATCACCACACAATGGATGTTTCCATATGAAGCTAGATTGACCAATATTGTAGCAATTGGCATTGCATCACATACATTTTGTGATCAGACTAAAAGTTGTAAACACTATGAAAAATAAAATAGCTCTTACAAAAAAGTTACTCTTTTGTGGCATTACTGTTATCTCTGATTTCCTAAAATATTGGTCAATTTCTGGACATTGTAAAGTACAAGTATCAGAAATGTAGTCCAGTATTGAAAATCTAATTTTAAACAAAAAAGGGGGACAGGTAAATAAGTAAAATCCAAAATGTTAGAAAAACAAAGTGCAATATTTAATGTTTGCTTTATAGATTATATTCATTGGCTGTTTGTATTATATTTTCCTTTGTATTTTCTTTTTCTTTTTTTCTTTTTTTTTTTTAGTTTGGTGCTGAATATGTCCTTGTAGACTCTGTTTCAAGAAAACAGTATGTGGAAAACAAGTTAATTTTTCCTATTGCTCTTCCTTGTGGATAAATAAACTTTCTTTTCCTTTTTTTACAAAATCTTTTGCTTGAGGTGTTTTATATACAAAAATGCAAAGCAACTGGTTTTCTTAAAATTAACATGTGTTGAATCAAAGACCAGTGCAGATGTGGCACTGAGGCACTCATGTGAAAATAGATCACCCACAGGATGAAATGGAGCCTTGTCCAATCTCTTATCCTCTAGACATCTCAGCTTGGTTCACACATAGGCACCACACCAGCCCTTTATGCACAGTCCTTCATTTGAGCAATCTCTGAGCAAGCATCAGCTGATTAAGCAATAAGAATAAACTAGATGGGAATGTGGGAGTAATGTGCAGGCCTGCCCTTTTCTATAATGTTCTGGTACTCTGCCTGTGTCTCAATAGTGTAGGGTAGTAGGAATGGCTTTGCTGTGCAGGCTGCATCAGTCTCTATGCATGAATGTGTTGTACATCTTGTATAGTGTATTGAGCCCTTAGTGTAAATGAGCGGGGGTGGTGGTGGAATCCAAGACAAATGGAGCAATTTACCACAGAAGGTCTCCTCAGATATATATACATCTTTTTCAAACAATCACATTTGTCTGTTAACAGTAGTATCAGTGATAAAGCTGAATTCTTAAAAATGCATATTGATAGCAAACATGGGCCTGAAACATATTGTTAATCTCCTGACTAGAGCAGAACCATTTTATCAGTGGGATTTACCTATGTGTGATTCAACAGGCTGGCTACAGTTGGGATTGATCAATAGATTTTAGGCCTCACTTCCTTGAATGTTGCTATTTTATGTAGCCAAAACAACACTATCTCTGCAGAAGAGGGAGGTTTCAGCATGATTTGTGGAACCCTAGCATTTGGACCCCTGAAAACCCTAGCATTTCAGGGGGACCCATGAAAACAAATCACAAGGAGGATGGAGTATGCTCACCAAATAAACATGTAAACTGGATGCAGGTGGTGGTGAAATGGACTATTGTGAAACAGCCTGGACAGAATGTGTAATAGCAATAGTGTATACAGCAACATTTTGTTACAGGTCCCATTTATTCTTCAAATGTGTTATTCAAATGTTTTACTAATCTGCATGAACACTGCTGGAATCTTCAGCAATTCTCACTACCAAATGTGTAAGATGCACCTAGTGCTGTTTTAAAGTAATAACACAATTTATATATTTCTGTAAATATGACACTGAACTTAATAATGTCCACACTATTACTTGGAAAATAATGTCTTAATTTCAAAACAAAACAAAACTGTCTCCTTTAGATTTTGGTATACAAAGAAGCTAAAGAACACCCTTGGCATCTTTAAAAAGATCTTTCCCACTAACCAATTGGGATAAAAACCTAGAATTTTAAATACCAAAGCCATATACAGGTTGAGTCTCCCTTAGTCAAAGTGCTTGGGACCAGTGGTAGTTCAGATTTTGGAACATTTCGGATTTTGGGATTCTTTCATATACATAATAAGATACCTTGGAGATGGGATCCGAGTCTAAACATGAAATTCATTTATGTTTCATATAATTACACCTTATTCACATAGCCTGAAGGTAATTTTATACACAATACTTTTAATAATTTTGTGCATGAAACAAAGTTTGTGTACATTGAACCATCAGAAAGCAAAGGTGCCACTATCTCAGCCACCCTGTGGACATGTTGGATTTTGGAATAATTTGGATTTCAGAATTCCCGAATAAGGGAGACTTAACCTGTATCCATAACGTCTAAGGACTGCATAGAAGGTTAGAAGGCTAAGTTGACCATCTCTGTATTTTAAACTGCAATTAGTTTAAAACTCAGCATACTACTGAACTGTAAATAAGATTTTATCCTAAAACTCAAATTGCTACTATGTTTGGAAGAATATCTATATGTATTGCCTACTATGAAAAGAGTCACACTCATTACCAGTAAAAAGATACACTTAAGCTACAGAACTTTTGACTTCACATGCCCCTGCAATTTCTTTCCTCTTTTTGCAAGGTCTGTCTATTAAATAACAAGACTGATAGAATAACCCACCTTTATTTATATGTATTACAATTCTAATGCATGTCCCCTTCAATATTCTTCCCGTTCACACTCACACACCAATGTAGTCCACCGATGTCCATCCACTTTGTAGCTAAGGGAACGCCTATATTCATCAGTTTTATCTAGCAATGGAACTAGAGTCTTACATTCATTGTCCATTTTTGTAAGCTTCATAGAAGTTATAAATCACAGAAACATGCTAGTAGTGTATAAACAGGGGATTGGACACGAGTGAACTATTAGGAGGATGCTAGTATGGCAAAACAGAAGTTTCAAATACAGTTGTCCCTCCATATTCACGGATTTGGCATTCATGCATTTAAGTATTCACGGTTTGAAAATATTCTTTAAAAAATAATAATCCAAAAAGCAAACCTTGATTTTGCCATCTTATATAAGGTGCTATTCCATTGTATATAATGGGACTTGAGTGTTCATGTATTTGGGTATTCACGGGGGGTCCTGGAACCAAACCCCAGTGAATGTGAAGGGACAACTGTACAACATTGCTCAATGAAACACAAATGCCTGCCTGCCTGCCTGCCTGCCTGCCTGCCTAAGGTCTGAGGCTTTCTGAAGAAGCCACTCTATTGTCTTTCACCAGTAAGGTCAATAAACTGTGTGATGAGGACATTGGAGCAACATAGCCTTCTCAGGTATGGCACCCCAGTTACGGAATGCCCTCCCCTGGGAGGCCTCAGAAGCAGCAATGCTGATTTTATTTAGGCACCAAATAAAAACATGGCTATTCACTAAATACTTTGGGGCCTAACTCATCCACTCAAAAATATTTCTACATTAAACCAATTAAAATATGGATTTAAATTGTATTATCCTGCACCTGTTTTTAATTTCTCAACTTGATTAGCATATTTTACTCCATTTGAATTGTTAGTTTTGTGTTGTTTTAAATTGTTTGAATCTGGTAATTTTGATTTTACTTCCACACCACTCAGACAGCTTGAACATTTTAGCTGATAAATAATTAGATGATCCTAGGAACTGACTACCTAGTTAGTCTTGAACAAGGAATGATGGTTATCACAGTAAGAGTATCCCTAACATATCTGTGTCCAGTCATCTTGCTTTGATATGAGCTGCAGTCATGAGGATAGATCCTCATGACCGTTTGAGCCAGAGGAGCAAAGCAGACACTACTGTGCAGAAGCCAAATGGTACATAAGATTGTGTCTGCTGTGTATTTTTGACCTGTCGTGTTTCATAACAGAAAGTACAGCAAGCTTGTGCCAGCTCCAGAAAGAACATCAGTGTTGTGAATAAACTGAAATGTTTTGAGGACTTGTTCCTGAAGGTAAAGGCAGCCAAAGTCAGGACCCCAGCTTTCTATTGCCTCATCTGCTCTGTCAGTACTCCACCCTGGGTTTATTCTAAGGTGTGTGTTTTTTTCCCTACTGCACAAGAAGCCAGGGGGATGAAACCAGGGAGATATTTTTCCCTGATCTGCCCAACACTATGTGTTATTTTGCATGATCATGCAGTGCACTGTAGAAAGGAACAGATACATCTTCACTGAGACATTGACTGAAGATACATTGGGCACTATCGCCGAGGACTGACAGCACTGTAAACCAAACCAGAATAGATAAAATTTCTGTAACAGTAGAAGTTGTTATAAAATCTGGTGATGACAAGTGATAGTTTTAGGTGCCAGTGAACCCTGTAACCTTGGTGAAAAAGGCACGCTAGATACAATTGGCAATGCATGGAGAACACAGTTGGATCCAAAAGAGAGAAAATACCTGTATTTTCTTTTTTAAAAAAATATTTATTTATGACAGTTTTCCATTGCAGCTTATCAATACAAATCATATCATGTACAGTTTCTTTTCCCTCAAACAAGAGATAAACACATTAAAGAAAAAGCATTATCAAGCTGTAGTTACATATTTCGACTTCCCCAGTATGTCCATCTTAAGAGTTTTTCCCCCCTTTACATCTTCCTAGTGTGTGACTTCCTTTTATTATACCTAGGTTTTGAAGTGTAGCCCAAATTGTGTATTTATCACTTAATACCATTGGTATTTTCCATTAACCATATCGCCTTCCATCTTTGTAACTGTATTCATCTTTATTAATCCTTCCTATCCTTATTTTACCTTCTCCTTAAATTACTTCTTTTCCTTTGTTTTAGATATCCTTTGCTACATTCCATCTGGTTTTACAAATGTTGAGCAGTGGAAGCCACTCTTCTTTTACCTGTTCAATCTTTTCCTTCCTCAAGATATGTGTTAATATGTCATTATTCCTCATTTTGATTACTTTAAACAGCCAGTCGTCTACTTGTAATTGTTCGCTGCTTTTCCACTTTGAGGCTATATGCATTCTTGCTGCCGTAATTAAATATAATATGACTCTCCAATTTTTCCTTTCTATTTCTTTTGGCAATACGGAAGTAATATTCAGTAGGTATAACCTAGGATCCATGCTGAAGTGACTATTTAACATTCTCTGAATTAATATATGAATCTTTTGCCAGTACTTCCTGATTGTTCAGCAATTCCACCAAACGTGATACACAGATCCTACCCCACCTCCAGCATCTGTTATCCTTCAACTTATAAATTTTACTGATTTTTAATGGTGTTAGATACCATCTGTTGAATATCTTTACATAGTTCTCTTTCAAAGTTTGGCATGCTGTAAACTTGTTTGTTTTTCACCATGCTTCTTCCCATTTGGCTAACAGAATATTTTTCCCTACCTCCTTTGCCCATTTTATCATTACTGTTTTAACAACTTCAGTTTCTAATTTCCTTTCAAGGAGTATATTATACATTTTTGTTATTCTCTTGTTTTCCCCTTTCCATATTATTTTGTCAATCTCGTTTCCCTCAAGATCAAATTCATAATGTTTTTTATCATCTCTGCATCTACTATATATCTGTTGGTACGTCAACCAATGGATATGCCAACCTTCTCCCTTCAATTCTCCCTTTGTTTTAAAGTCATAGGTATTATCCTCTTTCCAAATACACAAATCATTGTATGATAACCATCTACGCATACTAATCCATCTGCTCATAAATGCTTCTTGAGGCGAGATCCATTTTGGCATCTTCTTATAAAATTGTTGTTTTGCCTTCTTCCATATTCTTAATGTTGCCTTCCTCACAATGTTGTTGTTAAAGTCTTTATGAATTTTATCCTTCTCATACCACACGTACGCATGCCACCCAAATCTCATTCCCTCTCCTTCTAACGTTAGCAACCTCTTATTTTCCAGTTTTATCCGATCAATCAGCCAATTCAAGCTACAAGCGTTATAATATGTATGGATATCTGGTACCGCCAGGCCACCTTTTTCCTTTGTATCTATCATGGTTGTCCATTTAATTCTAGCCTTCCGACCTTGCCATATTAAGTCTCTCAAATCTTTTGCCCATTTGTCAAGCAACTTATTAGTTAAAATAGGGATTGTCTGAAATAGGTAAAGAATTCTTGGTAGTATCATCATTTTAATTGTGGCTACTTTGCCTAACAATGATAAGTTTAGTTTTCCCCATTTCTCCATATCTGTTTTTATCCCTTTCCATACTTTGTTATAATTATTTTCCACTAAGTCCATATTTCTATTAGATACCCAAATTCCTAAATATCTTGCTTTCTTTGCCATTTTGCCTCCTGCTATTGCTTCTAAATATTCCTCTTCTTTTTTAGACATGTTCTTTGTTATGATGATTGTTTTTCCTTGTTGATTCTGAACCCTGAGAATCTTCCAAATATTTCCACTAATCCCAATAATTTTTCTATGTTTTGCACAGGGTTTTCTACAATTAATGCTAAGTCGTCAGCGTAAGCCTTAACTTTATACTCCTGATTCTGAATTCTTAAGCCTGGTATGATCTTTTCCCTTCGAATCTTATGAAGTAAAACTTCTAGTGTTGCTATAAAAAGTAGTGGGGATAAAGGGCACCCCTGACAGGTTCCTTTTTGAATAATTATTGGCTTTGTTTTGTTCCCATTAATTATTATGTTGGCCTTCTATTTGTCATAAATTTTGCATAAGTTGTTAATAATGAATTTTCCTAAACCTAACCTCTTGAGTACCTGTATTAAAAAGGACCATCTGACATTGTCAAAGGCCTTTTCTGGATCTGCAAAAATGAAGGCAACCTTTTTTTTCATTCGCTCTTTCATAGTACTCCAAGGCATTGACAATGGTTCGAGTGTTATCCGAAATTAACCTTCCCGTCAAAAACCCATTCTGATCTGGATGTATCACTTCCACTAGAATTGGCTTAATACTGTTTGTTAACACTGTCGCATATATTTTGTAATCTACGCATAGCAGGGAGATTGGACGGTAATTCTTTACATCTTTTTTATCTTTCCCTTCTTTCGGAATTACAATCACGTCTGCTACGTTCCAAGTTTCTGGTACTCCGTCAGCTACTATTTGGTTAATTGTTTACAAAAGATTGAGTTTTATCTCATCCTCGAATGTCTTGTAGAAGGAAGCGGTAAAACCATCAGGGCCTGGTGATTTCCCAGCTTTAAGTTGTTTTATAGCCTCTGAAACTTCTTCTTTTGTAAAAGGTTCAGAAAGACGTGCCCTTTGTTCTTGGGGTACTTCTGCGTAGATGTTTTCCGCTATGTATTTCTCCTCTTCTGTCTGATCTCTTTCCTTATTTTGTTCCTTATATAATTCCGTGTAGTATAAATGGAATATTCTCTCTATATCTTCTTGAGTTGTAAATAGTCTTCCTTCATGTTCAGTTTGTGTGATCATGTTCCTCTCTGTTTCTTTCCTAAGTTTGTATCATAGCTATCGTCCTGTCTTGTTGGCCTGCTCGAAATGTTTTTGTTTCATTCTTTGTAGTTTGTTAGCCACCTCCTCTAATAATCCTGCATTTAATTGATTCTTTATTAACTCATTTTGGAGGTTCTTGTTTTTGGGTTGTTGATGTAATTTTTGTTGTTTGAGTTTTAATTCTTGATATAGCTCTTCTTCTTTTCCCTTTCTTTCTTTTTTTAACTCCACTTCTTTCTGGAGAAATAAACCCCTTATGGAAGCCTTAAATGTATCCCAGATTGTTCTCATCTTCATTCCTATTGTGTTATTTAACTCAAAAAAGGAGTTAATTTCTTTCTTGATTTTCTTAACAAAGTTTTCGTCCTTCAACATTATATCCTTCAGCCTCCATACATATTCAGATCTTGAAAGTTTAAAATTTAGCATAATTGGGTTATGATCAGAATTAAATTTTGGCATAATTTCCATCTTTTTGATCTTAGGCAATAGGGGCATTGATATCCAAAACATGTCTATCCTTGACATGCTTTTGTGCACGTCTGAAAAGAATGTATATCCTTTTCCATTTCCATATTTTTCTAACCATAAGTCTGTTAAATTAAATTATTCCATTATATCATGGCATACCTTTGGTAGTTTACCTTCAGCTCCATTTTCCCACTTACTGGATGATCTGTCTCTATTTCCATTCAGTACACCATTAAAGTCTCCAGCCATCACAATCAACTCTTTTCCTAATGTCCCAAGAGTTTTTGAAGCTTTTTAAAGAATTGCTCTTTCCTTACCAAGGGGGTGTAAATTGCAATCAAAACTATTTTGGTGTTCTCCAGTTTAATTTCTACCCCTAAGTAGTGACCTTCATTATCGTTTAATACCTCTTTTGCAGCATATTTTTTGTTTACATAAATTACTACCCCTTTTTTCTTTTTATTTGTTGATGATATGAATTCTTGTCCAAGTTTGGGATTTTTCAACAATTTCCTATCCTGAGTACTAATCCTCATTTCTTGTAAACAGATTATGCTCGATTTAGTTTTTTCTAAAAAGTGAAATGTTTTATGTCTTTTTGCCGGTGTATTTAACACCTTAACATTCCATGATACAATAGATGTTGCCATTATTATTTTTCTGTGTCAGCTGTTTGTCCCTTATCTTCGTCATCAGTGCTCAGTTTCTCCTCCTCCTCCGGACTGTCTTCTGCAAAAGATGTCTGTCCTTGTTCTGTTTCTTTGTCTGTATATCTTTTTGTCTCCTGATTTTTATGAAGTCGCTCCTCTTTCTTTGTCGCACATCCTTCTGGGTTTTTTTTTCTTTTTCCATCATTTTTCCTTCTCTTCATATTTTTGTTCATCCTCTTTTATCCTTTTTAAAAATTCGTTCGCCTTTTCCACAGATGTTATTTTCTGTCTTTTTTGATAGTACATGAAGAAGATACCTTCCACTCTTTCCCATCTATAGTTCATGCCTAGGTTGTTAACTTTTTGTGTAAGCCCTTTATATTCCTGCCTTTTCTTTAACACCTCCTTTGGTGTATCCTTATACATTTGTATTTCTTTCTCATCTACTATTAATTTCTCTGCGTAACATCTCTGTATTAAGTCATCTCTCATCTTTGCTCTAGTAAAAGCAATTACAATGTCACGAGGTAGATTCTTCCCCTTCGTGATTACAGAATTTACCCGAAACATTTTATCAATCTCCTGTTTCATTTGTGTTTCAGCTACCTCCATGTACTTTGCCAAGATAGGAATCAATTGCTCATACAAATTTTCATAAGCCTTTTCTACAACACCTCGTAGTTTTAAACACTGTTCTCTATACCTTATTTCTTGAATTAGGTTTACATTCCTTATTTTTTCCATTTCTCTAGTTGTTACATCTGATTTTACCTCTAAATTTGTAGTTCTGCTTGTGAGTGCGTCTACATTTGCCTTTACCTCTTTTATTTCTGTTGTCATCTTATCAAGCCTTTTCTCTATTTTCTCAAAATCAGTCTTCATCTCTTTTTTAAAGGAGAGAATTTCTTCCCTCATCTCATTCTTAAGAACTCTAAGCTCTTCCAGTATTTGTGTACTGAGCTCTGTTTGTTTAGGGGGCATTTCTATTGAACCTCTTCTTGATATTAAGGTTTGTGTCGTTGTATATGCTCTTGGGTGTAAACCTGAGGCCATTTACTATCCCGAATTTTAATCCACCAGGACCAGCAACCCCACTATTATTAGTCACAAGGGTATTGATCAGTGAATTAACAGTAATAATTAGAAAGCTAGTTTTGTCAAATTTTCAATTCTCAATATGTATCTTATTCTTTTGTACCCATGTAAATTGATGACATCAACTGCACCTTTCACTATATGGTTATCCCAATACAATATACATTGTTAGTGAATTATACAGTGGTAATGTTCTTCCCTTCTATTCCGATACCTCCCTTGCCTCCTTTACTTCAATTTAAGCAACAATAAACTGAACAAATTAAATCAGTTCTATCCACTACAACAATTAAATATTACAGAGTGCTTCAATTTCAGCATCTTCTCTCTATCAACTCAATAGTTTTTACCATTGTCTTATGTATACTATCTATTGTTTAAGGTGAGTGAACGCCAACCGCTACACTTTTTCTACTTTAACTGTTTTTCTTCCTTCCTCCCTGTTCTTCTGTTGTTCTTCTTCTTCCAGTTCTTATTCTTCTTCTGCTCTTCTTCTTCTTTGTCTTCTTTTTTTCACTCCTTCCCCTTTCTTCCTCCTTTCAAATAATATAAAAAAAACCCCGCCCCGGGTAAGGGATTTCCCGTCTTGTTATGGGGGATCCTCCTGCTAAATAAACTGAGTAAACCAGTCCCACTTTCCCAGATTCTCCTCCCCTATTAATTGTTGTCCAAAACTGTCCAATACAAGGGGTGTGTTAAATATGCACTGCAATAACATAAACTTAAACAACAGAGCAAGTTTAAACAGTCTTATGCAATCACTGTTGTTTGCACCATGTGCCTTCAGTATTCCCTCATCCTGTGCCACACCTGTGCCACACCCCATGACAGTATTCTGAATAGGGAGAGGAAGTCTCACTCACTTAGCAAAAACGACGAGTAGACCAATACCTGGGACTTTGTTCAATCAGTCCCCCAAACTGCTCCCTTTCTGGTAGGCTCAGATCTCTCTCACCTACTGGGTGCTCCAAAGTGGGGAAGGTTTAAAATCCAAAGATTCCCCTTTACAGGTTAGCGTCCTGAAACTCTTCAACAATACCAGTCGGTCACACGCAGCTCTTCACTGCACGAACTGGCATTGCTCAACAATCTCAGCATTGTTCAGCATTACTCAGCAGTCTGCCACTTTGCACCTCCTCTCTATGATCCTAGGAAGCTTATCTGGTCTTTTTCTCTTTCTTTTTTCCTTTCCGTCCTTCTCTTCCGCTTCCTCTACTCTCTCCCCTCCTCTTCCGCTTTCTGTCTAGGATAGCCAGTCCACCATTCAGAAAAATAAACAAATTAAAAAAACGTTGCTTCATGCCAATGAAAAAAGCAAAAAAAAAAAAAAGTGGAAGAGTTATTGACCTCTTGAGGTGGGTTCGATTCCCAAAAGTTCAATTTTAAATAGTCCGCTTAAAAGTGGGGGCCTACGTGGACTTTAGCCTGGTGCGCTAACTAGTGCTGCACTGGTTGCCCCGTAAGACTTCTCCAACTCCTTACCAGCGTTTGCCCTGGCTCGGACGGAGCAACTTAACTGCAAGCCCCTCTTGTATCCTTGCTTTCCCGAGCAAAGAGAACCACAGAATCCTGTTTCGGACTCTGTTATGCAGCGTTAATAGGACTGCTGCAACAGAGCATCGTTACAGCATGTCTGTCATCCACAGCCTCCCACCGGAAGCCTCTGTATTTTCATGTATGTATCCTTAGTCACAGATGGCAGAGTCAGGTCTTTGGCCACCACATTACACTATTTAATATATGGTTATGAAAACTAAAAGGTAACAGCAAGTCATTTTAATTATATCTATTCCTCACCTTTTAGTTTTAAGAAATAACCTTGTTCTTGATTGATGCCATATTGCCAAATACACAAAAATGTACTTCCTGGTACACATTTTATTTTCTTAGTGCATAAAATGTGTCCAGCTGTAGATTAGAATAATCTCTCCTCTTTTTAGACAATATCTTCACTTAGGGTATTATCACATAAGGATAGAAAAGTGGAATTAAAGTAGGATAGTAGTGTCTATGGCAGAACCTTATCACACGTCATGACTGTCCTATAGCTGGTGTGTATTCAAACTGTTACTGTGGTGTCCATTTTAATTGATGGGAAAAGCCTGTCTATAGCTCTAAATGTCACTATTGTTCTCCTGCTGACCCTGGTGCAATAGGTACCTTTGCTTCAATTCCAGCATTACAATAGTCAGTGCCAAGAGGGGGCCTTATTTTCCTTCTCTCCTCATCTTTCCCCCTCCCACTCAATATTCCACAGCAGCCAAATTCCATGCTTGTCAGTTTTTTTTATTTTTATCTTTGCAGTGTTTGTGTTCTTACAGCAAAATGATTAAATAAAAATAATTTTCATCATTTTGCCATAATTACAAAAACACAGCAAAGATAAAAATAAAAAAAACCTGACAGGCATGAAGTTAGCCTGCTTTGGAACAGCAAACGGGGGGGGGGGGAGCAGGAGAGGAGGAAAATCAGGCCTCCTCATGGCACTGACTGCTGAATGTCACAACTGCAGCAAAGAGACTTATACTGGGAGGGTTTCAAAGCAGCACAGTCACATGAAAGAAAAGAGGTGTGATAAGGAATGTTTTCAAAGTGGTATGTTCCTGTTCTTCTTCATAGTCTCTGTGACTCACACAACTGGGTTATTCCTATGCCTGCGCAGTACACTTCGGAACCTTCTAGAATAGTTATAAAATGCTTTTTGGCAGGACCTCCACCCATTCCAAAGGTTTCCCTCAGGCGTTCCAGCTCAGTTCCTTTTCATCTGCCATGCTTGCAGCACCTAGGAACTTTCTCTCTGTGCTCGATAGCTCTTTTCATGGTTTTTGACTATGGCTTGGCTCTGGTTTTTGCTTTTGGACTGATTTTCTGATTTTGATTGACTTGGACAGTTTCTTTGGATTTTGATTTTCGACTGATTTTCTCCTGCGTTTGAATCAGACTGCTCTTAGAGTTCGTCTGTTTGCTCCCTTGGCCTTGTCTTCCTCTGATTGCCAGAGACGACTCTGGTCTGTTAACAATTCTGCTCTTTGCTTAGTGATTTTGTTCTGGTTGGGTAATTCACCATGGCTCCTCTGGCTTCCTTAAAATGGTGTATGGAGTGTGGGGCCAAGTTGCTGGGTTTCGATGGGCATTCCTGGTGTCTTCTATGCCTGGGTGAGTCACACAATGTCTCCTCTTGCCTTCACTGTAAGGTGTTCACCCCCCAGGCACATTAACCGGCTATCGCGCCTGAAGGCTCTCCTTTATGAGCAGGCCTTGAAGCCGTCCATGCCACCTTCTGCGACGGTCTCAGTGCCACCAAAGGATTCAGGCAAGTCAACACACCTTTGTTCTCGAACCCGCAAAAAGGGAACATACCAGTTCCTTACAACAAATGCCGTCGTCTGGATTTGGCTACTGAACCCAACCCCTCAAACCCTGGTGGATCTTCTGCTGTGCCTCAGCCACAGGCTCCCTTGAAGCCAAGAGGGGAGAAGAAGAAAAAGAAGGCGAGGCATGCCAAGCACTCCTCTGAACACAGATCCTTATACCACTCTACTATAACATCTGTGGCTTCTGTGGTCTGTGTCCTGACTCCTCTTTGGGATTCTTCTCCTGCGGGTTTGGTCCAGATAGACAATGTGGACACAGCTTTGATCTCTGAGGGCAAGATAATTGAATCTCCACCAGCCCGAACCCCCCCCCCCAGTTCAGCATTCACCAGCCCTGGCAGTTTCTCAAGAGGAGCTTCTTAGGTTCCACAATGTTGGGGTCACTGGCTCCCTCTGCTGGAACATAGTGGGTTACCCACTTTCTCAATTGAGGTCCCCTTCTCTGCACCGTTCCAGGTCAAGACCTCAGTCCCTGAGGGGTCCAGTGTGTATTATCTCAACAAGCAGGGAGGGACAAGGTCCTCCACTCCACTGTTGACCACTCTAGAAATTTGGAACTGTGCATACCAAGGAATATCTTTCTCCAATCCATTCACCTCCCTGGAGAGGACAATATTCTTGCAGACGGACTGAGCCACTCCAGTTCCACAATTCACGAATGGAAGCTTCACCACTCAGTGGTCCATTCTCTCTTCCACTGTTGGGGGACTCCGACAGTCAGCCTCTTTGCCTCACCAGCCAACCAGCAATGCTGACAGTACTGCAAAAGGTCCAGTTCACAGGGTTCCAGAGGGGACGTGTTTCTCTTTCAATGGAGTGGTCCCCTGCTTTACCTATTCCCTCCATTTCTACTGCTCACACGGGTGATCTCCAAGTTGCACTGCAACAGGTCAAACACGATCCTGATCACTCCATGGTGGCCCTGTCAACCATGGTTTGGCCTGCTACTCTGGCTCATGGCTTGACGGTTCCTTCATCTTCCTCTCTGACCCAATCTCCTGACAGTTCAGGGAGGCAGGATTAGGACATCCAGATCTGACCACCCTATGACTGATGGCTTGGAGGATCCTACCTTGAACCCTCCTTCGCATTCAGGGCTGGCTTCAAATGCTTCTTTGGATCATCTGCCTCCAGACGTTCAGGTGGTAATGGATGCGTCCCTTTGTCCTTCCACTTGCCACTCTTATTCTTACAAGTGGAGGAAGTTCTTTACTTACCTGGTGGATCGGGCTCTCTCTCCAGCGGATTCTACTGGGTTGAACGTCCTTCAATTCCTTCTTCACCTTTCGGATTCAGGACTTTAATTTTCCTCTCTCAAATGCTACACCTTGCTGCAATTTCTACTGAATTCCATGGTTTGGGTTGAACCTCTCCTTTTCGGGACCCTGTTATTAAAAAGTTTTTAAAAGGCTAAGTTAACCTTCACCCGCCTGTGGTGGAACCCATCCCTGCGTGGAGCCTGGAACTCATTCTCTCACAGCTTTCCAAGTGCCCATTTGAACCCATGGCCACATCAGATCTCTATCTCCTCTCCTGGAAAATAGCCTTCCTTGTAGCAGTGACATTGGCCAGGGAACTGTGTGCTTTGCTCTCAGATCCACCTTATCTGGTCTTCCACAAACATAAGGTGGTACTTCGACTGGATATGTCTTTCATGCCTAAAGTTGGCTCCAGCTTCCACCTTAACCAATCCATAGTGTTACCTGTGTTACCTGTCTAATGACTTTGAGCAAGCGCTCCATGCCTTGATGTTTGTCGGGCTCTTGCGTTTTATGTTCAGCGGACTGCTCCTCTGCACAAGATGAATCATTTTTTGCCTGCTATTCTGCTTCCAACCATGGCTCGCCGGTTTCCCTGCAGCGCCTATCCAAGTGGGTTGTCTCTGCTATCTCTCTGGCCTATGAACTGGCTCAAAAGCTGCTCCCCTCTCAAATTCGAGCTCATTCAATGAGGGTGGTAGCTGCATCTGCTGCCTTTCTCTCCAGTGTTCCTTTGGAGGAAGTTTGCAAGGCAGCTACTTGGTCTACTCCTTTGACTTTCATCTCCCATTACAGACTTGATAACAGGTCTAGGGATGCTGCTGCTTTGAGGAGAGCTGTTCTCTTATCTATGTTGCAATAAATTTACTTGTGGTTCACTATTACACTGTGCCCTTGTCTCTTCTGTCCTGGTTGGGCATGACAGTCCTTCCTCCTGTGAGAAACCTTGCTAGTCTGCCAGTTGTGTGAGTCACAGAGACCACAAAGAAGAAGGACAAGTCATTTACCTGTAATTGTAGTTCTTTGAGTGGTCATTTGTGATCTCACACAAACCCACCCATCCTCCCCTCACTGTCCTGCTCTTTTGTAAAGTTATGATGCTGCTATTGTGGCATCCTTCGAACTGAAGTAAATGAGCGAGAATGCCTGAGGGAAACCATTGGGATGGACAGAGCTACCACCAAAAAGCATTATATAAGTATTCTAGAAGGTTCCAAAGTGCACAGTGCAGGCACAGGAATAACCCAGTTGTGTGAGTTCACAGATGACCACTTGAAGAACTACAGTTACAGGTAAGCAACTTGTCCTTTCCTTTCATAACACGATTGCCCTGAGACACTAGCCTCATATGATAATCTCCTTAGCCTTTTGGTGTCTCCAGTGTTGCTCCCAGATATGATACAAGTTCATCTGCCTTTAATAACTACTAATTTAGGGTCATGTTTTGGAATTGCCACTAGCTTTTCCCACCTTTTCTCTTCCCATTGCCATTTAGATTGCTAAGGGAAAGTCCACCCCGCCCAGTTCAAAGTTTCCTTTGGTAGTTTAAACAGGAACCCCCCCCCCTTCTCTTACTCTCCACTCCTCTTTTGTCTTTCATGCAGTTGCTAATTTGCCTCTATTCTCCCCTCAAACAGTAGTCCTACCTGCTTCTTTCCTCCATCTTAACTTTGTCCTTTTCACTCCCTGCCATTACTAATTTTCAACTCTGTTCTTCCTTACCTGCAATTCTCCTCTGTAGCCATTGAAAAAGACCTATAGGCTTTCTACCTATGTAACAAAACCAGTTGTTTCCTTCCAAACAAGAAGGATAACCAACACTATGGGTTTTAGGTCAATCTCTTGCTCCCACTTTTCTTGCACTGTGTGGGGAAGAGGATCCTGGCTTGATTTAGGAGTCAGGACATGGTTTGTTCATCTGAACAGATACCCAGCAACTGAGAACTTTCACTTGAGTATTAACATCTGCTGTGAAAGATTTCTGGCATGAAATGCAGGAGAGACTGATTGCTCCCATGTTAGTGGGATAGTGAATCCTTGCTGGGTTTTGTTCTAAACTTTAGAAGAATGATCCAAGATGATAAACCTATTTTCAGGACAAGGTTCAGAATCTTGTAGAGTTCCTTTAAACTTCAGACTAAAAACTGGAGTAGATTCACAATTCCATGACATGGAAGCCACCAATTTCCCTTGATGCAATTGCATGGATATCAAGCCATTTGCCTTCCTTCAGTCTTGTTCTGTAAAGGAAGGGAGGTCCCTCTATTCCAACAATCTAAGAAATTGTTAAGAGTGAAATTGGAAGACACAAGTCTGAAACTACTTAGATCTGAAACTTTCATAGCAGCTAACTACAGTAATAAAACATATGCAATACATACATTTAAAATGCAATATTTACTCAATCCATGCAACAGTTGGTTAGCTTGGACTACATGGGGAGGGGTTACACTAAATAGGAATGTTTTCAACATGGATAATAAACTAAAAACTTTTGGACTATGTAGTATTCCAAAGGGAAATAACACCCCCTTTGCCATATAGTAGGTGCAACAGCACTAAACATCCTGCTCCAAATGACTGCAGAACAATCCTCAGAAGCATGTATCAGGGGGGCTTTATTTTTCTGCATGTATTCGGGATCCCTCCCCTAAAAGCAGGAAACCTGCCTTCCCTTTCTCTGGTCCTTTTTAGTGCTTCCTCAGTTTACAAGCACAACACACTTGATAAGCATGGTGATGAAGAGTTCTTACTGTAAATGAGAGGTCATAAAGGAAAGACCATGGGTACAATAAGACTGTGCACGTTTACTCAGTAGCACTACTGAGCTCAATAGGGCTCACATCTTATCATTATGTTTTGAACTGTAGTCTGGAATATTTGGTCCAGTGTGTTGCAACAGTGAAAATATTTAGTAATGATTGATTGATTGCATTTGTATGCCACCTTTCTCTCAGAATGAGAGATTTAAAAAGAGAAAACCAGATACCGTAAATCTATGGTGCTGCTGTATTTGAAATATTGTGTACATTTCCATTCTCTTCATCTCAAAAAGGACATCAATACATAGAGCTAGAAAAGCAAAAGAAAATGACAACTAAAATGATGAAGGAATTACAATATCTCCCTCTCCTATGTAGAGCAGCTGAACAAGGTGAGGTATTTTAGTTTAGAGGAAGTTGCCCTGTTATCTCTGATATAACTGGGATTTCCCTCATCCTTCTCATGTTTCAAAATAGGAGGGTAAGCAGGGCAAAGTGGAATTCCATGGTTAACTGCTGTCACTGATTGGAGATAACAGAGGGATTTCCATGTGTGCTTCTTGCTTTCCCAAGTGAGGAACTGAGTAGTGTGCAAGAAAATCTTACCTATTCCAGGGAGTGAGCGTCTAGGGATGAATTTGAATGAGAGCATCCTTCAGACCAGAATCTGCTGGCCAGATTGGGGCTACCTATGAGCCATATTGAGCCCACTGGCTGGAGGTTTCTTTCTTCTGGTTAAGAGGAGGGCTTGTCTACATTAAGGCAAAACCTCAGAATGGAGTTTTGCTCGAATGCCACTGCATGCCACCTGAAGCCCTGTGCATTATTATACATTACTATACTCTGCAGGGATGTGTCTTCACTGTCCCTACAGAGGTTCATCCCCCGCCGCCACCACCACTGCCACAGCAACCAATGTTAAAGCTCCAAAGCCAGTTCCTGGTGGAAGAGAGAGGTTTTCTTCCTTCCCCTGGCTTGGCAGCATTGACTCCTTCTGTTCTCCTACTCAGCTGTCACTTCCTTGAAGTGCTTTTGTCACTTTCGTCAAGCATCTCTTCCTGTGATGGGCAAGTGGGAAAGCAGGCAGAGGCAGCACTGCTGAGCCAGGGAAAGGGGGGGAACCCTATCCTTTTCACTGGGAACTGTCTCCAGAGCTTTAAAATTGGAAACGGTGTTTGCAGCGGTGGCAGTGGTGGCAGCAGATGAAACTCTACAGAAAACCCCAAATCCCACATACTGTGTATCCTGGTAGGATGCCCCCAAATGCTGCAAATCTGGGCCATGACACGTGTGGCTAAATAGCCCCAGAATCAGGGAAAAGGCGATAACACATGTGGCCTGATTGTAGCAGATTCAGGGGCATTTGCTTGGGGATTCGGGGTATTTGATGGTCTAGACAAGCCAGAACATGACAAATTGGAGATAAGTGGAAGTTTTGAAATTAAGAAATGGAACATTTTTTTTTTAAAAAAATGTCTATTTCTCAAATTAATAGAACTCATCTAATGAAAATAACTGACTGAAGGTTTAGGACAGGGGAAAGGAGCTATGTACACTTAAGACACGATTCATTTATGGCTAGTAGATGGCTTCAAAACTGTGAAATGAGTTTCCAGAGGCCTAGGTCTATCTGTAGGTAACATTTACACATGATAGATAAAGGTACTTCCACTGGACCTCCCCCCCCCAAAAAAGGGCTGCACTTGGCCCATAGGCTGCATAATTCCCACCTCTTCTGCTTTTCTCATGCCACACCCCCACCAATCTAGTCAAGAGTATTGGAGAAACATCTGGAACAATGGGGGAAATGGTGTTTGCCGTTACAGGGGAGGAGCATCAGAGGGAATCCCCTCCCCACTTTTCCATGTTCTGAGTGGAACTCCCACTAGTAGAAAAAAAATGATTGGATCCAACCCATGGATATGTGCTCATTCAGCTTCACAGGCTCTAATTAAAGAAACTCACCTACGGCTTTGACATACACTTTTTTCTTAAATCATATAAATCAGACTTTCCTATTTAATGTTATTCTCTATCCTTATTATTGTTATATCACTCCCAAAAGAAGAATATTTTCAGAACATTCTGTGTTTTTGTCCTGTTAGCTTACCCAGTTCCCCAGCAAACTTGTGTCATGTGGAGTAAGCATAGTTAGGTACAAAATTCAGCACAAACCACCAATCTGTATGTACATTGTAGAAAACAAAACACTCTAGTAATAAACAAGTACACTTGAGAGGGTACCTAGCAGGTCTACTATGCCTTTTAAGAGCTGTATAAGGAGAAGAAATTCAGCAGGTCAAACTTTTCCCCAGCAAGCAGATGCAGCCATATGGAGTTACAAGCAGCTTCTCTTGTGAATTTTCATTACAAAGATATTAAAGGCTTACAGGCCTGCCCACCAAGAGAAAAAGTTGGCCACTCAGAATTAATAGAAGTAGAAAACAAAGCCTACCTTCCACATCAAGCAATGATCATAAGGGAAGGTTGTTGGATCAGACCAAAGGCCTATCTAATCGAGCATCATTTTTCCCACTGGGGACAACCAGATGCCTAAGGGAAACCCATTACCAGAACATGAGGACAACAGCTTCCTCCCACTGTTTCCCCCTCCTACTGATCTTGAGACATATGCTACTTTTGATTCTGAAAGCAATATGTAGTCATCATGACCAGTAGCCATTTAAGAGTCTTGAGACTTTATCAGACACGGGAAATACAGTGTCATAACGACACCTAATGAACATGAAAGGGCGCCAATATCAGGCAACATCCTGCTTTTGTGATTATGTGCTGAAAATAAGGCATTATTCTTTTATTGACAGGCCAAGCTGTGAATAGATCACCTGTGGTGTTTTTTTTGCCATGATTGCAAGCATGTGAAACTGTGCCCCATTCTGCTGGTGTGATTCCAGCATCAATGGGCATTCCCAGGCAGAACATTTCCAGGTGGCAATGCAAAAACTAGCTATGGGATGCTATAGTTATGAACCTCCCCATGTTGAAGGCAAGCTTTTAAGTGTGTTTCAGTAATTGTATGTATGTTTTGTTTTTTAATTTAGCTGTTTTTAGACTTCTAAGCATGCTCACATCTTGTGAGAACTGCGAGTTTATGCTCAACAGTGAATGGGGAAGTATAAGGCCACCTTTTAGTACTTGATATAAAGGGTTCTTTTGCTGGCAGAACAATGGTGTACAATATGGTGGCAAAAGAATGTTTTAGAGGCTTGTCTGATAAAGTCCTTAGACTTCATGTGTTTATCTAGTGCAGGGGTGAGTAACACACAGGCCACAAGCAGCCTCCAACCTGTTTTTGTGCCCCTACTGCCCCATCTCTGTTTCCACTGTCAAATTCCCCAACAAAACCAGAGGCTTTTAAAAAAAACCTACATTTCACCCTCTAAATTAAGACAGGCAAAGAGTATGCACCTTGTTTTAAAGGAGAATTACACTCCTGGCAGCCACCAAGAAGCAGTGTTATCCTTGAAAATAGGTTCAGGGATCAAGCAGCCCTACAGATGATGCTGGACTTCAAATCTCAGCATGCCTTGCTATGATCTATGATAGCTAGGACTGTTGGAACCTACAATCCAACAACATCTGGGGGCTGCATGCTTTAAAACAAGGTGTGCACTCCTCACTTGCCTTGTTTTAAGCCAGAAGTGGGGAAGTTCTTGACACCGCACTACATAGTTATGGTGGCAGTGGGAAAGTGCAGTTTTCCATGGGGCAAAATTAGTCCCTTGACCTGCCCAGGTTTTCCACCTTGACCCCATCAAACCTGAATTATCATGTTTATATCCCCTCCTTTTGTTGGCAACCCTACCTGGGCCTTGAAAAAAAATCTCAATAATTTACCTTTTATCTGTAGCTTGGTCATGTCTCTGTAAAAAAATACTGTATTATGTAATCTTCTGAAACTACCTATACCCTTCACCCCTACCCCAGCAGCAAAAGAAAGAGAAACTTCACATTGCCAAGAAAGAGGAAAAGATAACATTCTAATCCCCTTCTTTTTAAAGCTGCCTGGGATTTTACAAGAGGCAGATTGTGAATCCAGGTCTTTTCAACACAACTCACTTTCAATTTCAGAAAGAGGTTATCTTAAGGCAGTAAGGGCATCCTTGTTTATAGAACAAGATAGCAACGCAAAACAAAAGCAAAAACTGCAAACCCCCTATTCAAATCCTACCTGGAAAAGAACACAGAACCTTTGGACTTGTAAAATGGGAGGGGGTGTATTGGAAACACAAGGATAAGCAGTAGCTTCATTGCAGGATTTTTGTCTGTTTATTAGTGACACAAAACATCATTCTCTCAAGTTCAAATGAGGACTTTCTGGACTTGGGCACAGTGTTGTATTTTTTAACCTTATAAGAAGATGTTTTGTTTTCCTTGCTCATAGATCTTTCTAAATATGGTGACCTTTCTAATAAGGGGTAACAAAACATTATGGGATTATCTGAAGAGGCTTGGAATTTTAGCAAGGGACTAAAAGAAAGCATGTTGGTTTTTGTTTTGTCTTTCTGATTGCTCAGTTTTAATATAAACTGTAGACACTAGCAAAAGCAAATGGTCTGACAAAATGCATTTGTTTTGAAGTTTAGAAGCTGCCCAAGGGTCAGGAAACACACAAAACGTCTGTACTTCTCTCTCACCCAGTAAACTGTGGTAAGAGAAGCTGTGGTAAGAGAGAAATGGGTATGAACTGAGTAATCTTGCCAGAGCAGGACAAAAAAGTCAATGCAGCAGGGCGCATGAGAAAAACTCAATTTTCATCATGCAAGGAAATGAGTGCAAGGAGTGACTCACTGCTTACCACACTGGCATTTCCCATATTGAAAGGCAACAGATGCCAGCTGTCAAGCCTCAATGTCACTCAAGAAGGCCAAGGGGTTTGCAAGGACAGTGATGTAGCCAGAGAAGCCTTGGGCTTCATAGTTACTGGCTTTTCTTCTTCTTCTTCTTGTAGATTGAACTGATTATAAGCATCAGAGGTATCAAAGAGCTTCCCTTTTTTGTGTGTGTGCAACACCTATTATCCAGATGGGTGCTATCGGGGGGGGAGGGGTGCAGACTATATCCTTATGATGGTATTTCTGGGTAAACTAGTGTCTAGAACTGTCAGGAGTTAGAAAGTGAACTCCATTATAAAATGGCCAAACAACTGCAGAGTCATGCAGAGTCATAATGGCTGACTCCATGAACTGCTTAGTCATGCCACAGCTACAGAAGGAGGGTTCTTATTGGTGTGCAAGATCGTGTGATTAAGTAAGCTAGTGCCCTGTAACTGTGTATATAAGAGAGCTCAGAACAGAGCTCACTTCTCTTCTTCTTGTGAATGCTGATGCCTGGTGAAGCAGTTTGTCCTTCAATTGTAAATATTTGTACATATTGCAACTGCTTGACTTTGAAGATAAAAGTGCCTCCTGCTTATTTGGACATCAAACAATCTGTGTGTGATTATTCTTGGGAAAGAGTTGCTACTAGGTCTGCTGAGATAGTTTTTTGCTTCTGCCTGGGATTGAGTGTCCTATTATCCCCTGACAGTGGTTATGAGCCCAGCTGATTGATCTCAGATTAGATAAGGTGCACCCTGAAAAGTTCCCAGAATTTTTTTTGTTTTGAGTGTTTTGGGCTAGTTGGCTGTGAAACAGTTAAATTTCAGCCAGGGTCTGTGTTAGAACTATCTTCAAGCAGGCCTGAAGATCTGCCAGCTGCCAGCTGTTTGTGTTTCATAGCTTGAGATTTTTTTTTTATTCAGATACTAGCCATGTTCGTTTTGAGAAATTGGCTGATGGAAATGATCCAGCCTGGAGTTTATATATGGAGGCTTTATTAACTAAGGACAATTTGTGGCATGTTTTGGAAAATGAAAGTGTGATCCCAGAGAGTTCAGAAGATGAAATAGCAGCATTCAAGCTAGCAGACCAGAAGGCTAGAGCTGCAATTCTCTTATTGCTCAGCCCCTCCCAGTTAATACATGCAGCCCCAGCAAAGATAGCCTTTCAGCTTTGGACAGCTTTGAAAATGGTTCATCAGAATTCATCCTGCCTCTCAAACATTATATGGACTAAGAGACTTTATAACACAAAGCTGTCTACTGTCTACTGGTGGCTGTGTGAAAGCCCATTTGGAGGAAATGAGGCAGCTTTTTCAGAGGTGGGCAATAGTGAGATGGACATTCCAGAAGCCCATAAGTGTTTTATTTTATTGGGCAGTTTGCCAAATGAATGGGATTTCCTAATGTACAGTCTACAGACCACAGTCTGTAGACCTGGTAGCTAGGCATATTCTGGAAGAGGTCCAACGCAAGCAATTTGATTTCCAGATGGAGGGGAATAAACAGCCACAAATTACCAGACACAATTGGGAGAGCACTGAAACACACACAGAGGCATCTGATGTGGAAGAGGGAGCCTGCAGCTACGTGAAACGCTGTTTCAGATGCCAAAAACCTGGATATTTTCAGGAGGGCTGTAAGATGCCTGCACTGGATAGGAGGGGTGGCACAACTACAGGTCAAAGCAGGGATGCATCCTCTCAGGAAAGCCATGCCTTCGTAGCAAAGCATCATCCTGATGGTACTGAGGGAAGAATTTGGTTAGTTGATAGTAGGGTGACACACAACATGGTGAATGATTTAAAGCTGTTAAGCAATGTTAAAAATGCTTCTATAACCAATATTACCCTTGCAAATGGTGCTCCCAGCAAGGTGCAGAAAATGGACATTGCATATGTGCCATCTTTTGGTAAAGATTTTGAAAATGTGCTATGTGTTAGCTAACTGGAGAATTGTATATTGAGTGTGTTCCAAATGACTACTGATGAATATAAAGTGATATTTGAGGGGGAACACTGTACAATAACAGAAAAGCATAATACGAATAATGTCTGTGCAAATAAAGAGATAAAGAAACATGGGTTGTATTACATGTTCCCTAGAGGGAAGGTGGCAAATGTGAACCCTGCAGACAATGTGCTCCTACATGATAAGTGTGTTCATTACTACCACAGGCTAATGGGTCATGCTAGTTACAAAGGGTTAAAGGATCTAGCAAAAGTGTGCCCTGGTTTAAGCATGAAACACTGTCCAAGATTCTTAGAATGTGCTGTGTGCAGGAAAGTTAAGGTGAAGGCTTTCCTTATTGCCAAAAAGACCCAGTGTGTCACCAAGAGACCCTTTGAAGTTGTCCATGCTGATTTAGCAGGCCCCTATAAGCTCACTGAAAGGGGTAACCGCTATTTATTTGTGATAGTGGACAGACACACTAGGTACACTTACATATACTTACTGAAGGAGAAAAGTCAGGCTGCAGACAGGTTCCGTGAGTGGGTGAACACAGTGGAATGGAAATTTCCTTCTCACAAGGTTTCCAGTCTGGTGACAGATAGGGGAGGGGAATTCTTATACAACAGTCTGCAGACCTGGATGCATAGGAGGGGCATTAGACACAAGACCACAAACCCAGGGTCTCCAGGGGAGGATGGGCCTGCAGAAAGGAAACTTGGGGTGTTAAAGTGCATGATGGAAGATGCACAAGCCCCAGCTGGGCTGTGGGGGGAGGCAGTGAAGGCTGCTGCTTACCATTTAAATAGACTGCGGATGTCTAGTGTCAACCAGACCCCATATTGTCTTTTGTATGGTAGAGCACCAATCCTGAAGCACCTGAGGATTTTGGACAGTATGCAAATGTACTGATTCACCTGAGCCTAAGGAAGCCTGGGCAGCCTAAAACCAGGAGGCTGCATTTCCTTGGCTATGAGGGTAATAAGTACGTGTTTTCTCTCCATCCTGGAAAGGTGTTCTCCAGGAGTGCAAACTTTGAAATGCACTCAGGGTGGGACAGATTGCATTGCAATCAGGAGGTGTTTGTTCCCTTGGGGAAGGATGTGCCAACAACTCCCAAAAGTCCCACAAATGGAGGGGTGGAAATGCCTGATGATGAAGGGGAGGCACAGGAAGAAAAGCCTGACACTTCACATGCCACTCCAACACACATACACACCACCACAAACAAGCATTGAGTCTGACACAGGAAGAGATAGCAGCAGCAGTGCAAGTGAAGATGAGTCAGGCAGAACTAGGGTGCTCATTCCCAGAAGGTCAACAAGGGTTAGAAATGCTCCTGACACGTTTGTTGTTCAGGAGGCCAGGTTGTGCAATGTCATGCTAGAGGAGCCTGCAAGTTTTCAGGATCTCCTAAAACTTCCCCATGAAGAGCAGGAGAAGTGGAACTCAGCCATGGACTCTGAGTTTGAGTCACTGGTTGAGAGGAAAGTGTTCCAGGTAGTTGAGAGGCCTAAAGACCAGAAGGTTGTTGGTTGCAGGTGAGTGTACAAGCTTAAGGACATGCATGATGGGACACAAAAGTGTAAAGCATGCTTGGTTGTGAAAGCATTTTCGCAGGAGTGCTACACCAATTTTGACAAAACTTTTTTGCCCACAGCAAAGCCAGAAAGTCTTAGGTTAGTGTTAGCTGTAGCAGCCAAGAGGCAGATGGTCATGCAACACTTTGACTTTGAAACAGCATACCTGAATGCTGATCTTGAAGAGACGTTGTTCATGGAACAGGCCCGAGGGTATGACAGTGCAGGTGAGAGCAAGGTGTACTAGTTGTGCAAAGTGCTCTACAGCTTAAAGCAAAGTGCACATTGCTGGAACAAGTGCATACACCAGGTTTTGGTGTCACTAGGTTACACAAGGAGTGTTGCTGATGCCTGTGTGTACACCAAGGGGGAAGGTGACAATGCTGTCATGCTAGTTATCTATGTGGACGACCTTTGTGTAGCAGTAAAGAGTGCCAGTTATGTCAAGAAAGTGCAGGTGGAGTTAGAAAGCCAGTGCAAGTTGAAGGACTTAGGCAGCCTAAGATGTTATTTAGGCATAGAGGTAGAATGAACTGGCCTTGGAGAATTTTTCTTAAGTCAGAAGAGGAAGATTGACAGTCTTGTGGCCAAGTGTGGGCTTAGGACTTTTTCGGACATCTCAAATACAACACAAGCAGCCTCGTCGTGTTGCAAGGCTGCTGCGCTGCAGGGAATCCCTTTTGGATGACGCTCTCCCCTGCCGGTACTGTTGCGTTACCGCGGGGACATTTGAGTGTTATATTTCACCAATTTTTACTCACAAAAGTTGATCATGATTAAAAACCAGCAAAATATAATGCTCAAATGTCCCCGTGGTACCACAACAGTACCGGCAGGGGAGTGCGTCATCCAAAAGCGACGCCCTGCAGTGCAGCAGTCTTGCAATGCAATGAGGCTGCTTGCGTTGTATTTGAGACGTCTGAAAAAGTCCTTTGTGAGGCTAAGGTGGTCAGGACACCAATGACCACTGATTTTGTGAACTTGGAGGCAGAACAGGAATTTGAAAGGCCAGACCTGTACCACTCAGTGGTAGGCAGTCTGTTGTTTATTGCAAACAACACAAGGCTTGACATCGGTTTTGCAGTTGGGGCATCAGCAGAAGAGTCTCCTAGCCAAGGAGAGCAGATTAGGACAACCTGAAGAGGGTTGTTCGATTTTTCAAGGGGACCAGGGACATGCATTTGAAGTTGTCAGGAAGTCAGATGACCCTTGAGTGCTATGTGACAACTCTTTTGCAGCTGAGACTTCAGACAGGAAGTCAGTGACCGGGTTGGTGGTCAGATAAGCAGAGAGTCCCATAGTGGGAGATCAAGAAAGCAGAACTGTGTGGCAATTAGTACCACTGAAGCTGAACTCGCAGCCTTGTCTGAGATGGCAAGTGATACACAATGGGTAAGGCAGATGCTTGCAGACCGTGGGGAGCCATGCCAAATGCCTGTTGAGGTGCACAAGGACTCACAAGCCTGCACCCCTCGAGCGCTTTCATCAGCACTGTCTACGCACAATCCTAAATATACACTGGACTGACTATGTGACGAATGTTGCTGTCCTTGAACAAGCAGGGATCACCAGCATTGAGGCCATGATACTGAGAACACAGCTGCGCTGGGCAGGGCACGTTTCTAGGATGGAGGACCATCGCCTCCCAAAAATACTACTCTACGGTGAACTCGCCACGGGTCAGCGTGGGAGGGGCGCTCCAAAAAAGCGATACAAGGACTCCCTGAAACAACATCTCAGGCTTGGCCAGATTGATCACCAACGGTGGTCCGCCCTGGCCTCACATCGGGAGGCATGGAGACGCAATATCCACAATGCTGCAGCCTTATTTGAGAACTCACGACGAACAAGTCTTGAAGAGAAACGACAACGCAGAAAGAATCACAACCCAAAAACATCACCCAAGGAGACCTTCTGCTGCACTTTTTGCAACCGGACTTGTTTGTCTCGGATTGGCCTTTTTAGTCATCAGCGCGCTTGCAGAAGGCGCGGGATGAGTCCTTCCTGAATCTTCGTTTGCGAAGAAAAGCCAGAGGAATGATAACATGTGTCCTGTGCAGTAGTTTGACCATTTTGGAGGGGACTGTCAGGAGTTAGAGTCTGAACTCCATTATAAAATGGCCAAACAACTGCAGAGTTATGCGGAGTCATAATGGCTGACTCCATGAACTGCCTAGTCATGCCACAGGTACAGAAGGAGGGTTCTTATTGGTGTGTAAGATCATGTGATTGAGTAAGCCAATGTCCTATAGCTGTGTATGTAAGAGAGCTTAGAACAGAGCTCACTTTTCTTCTTGTGAATGCTGATGCCAGGTGATGCAGTTTGTCCTTCAATTGTAAATATCTTTATATATAATTATCTTGGGTATGTTGCCGTTTCCAGTGTACTGATTGGCTGCTTAGAGACCTGACCAACCAATCACAGGTCTGTTGAGCAGCCAATCAGCATACTGGGGGCAGGACCATGTAGATTCCAAACATGGCCACCGGAGAGGGAAAGGGAGTACCATGGGGGTGGATGTGCTGTGTGCTAGAGTGCAGTGGGTGGGGGAAGAACAAGCGGAGTGGGGGTGGCGGGGGGAGAACAAGCAGAGGGGGGTGGCAGGGGGCAGAGCAAATGGAGGTGTGTGGCAGGAACAGAACAAATGGAGAGGGGGTGGTGGGGGGCAGAACAAGCGGAGGGGGATTGCAGAGGGAAGAACAAATGAAGGGATGGCAGGGGGAAGAACAAGAGGAGGGGGTGGCAGGGGAAAGATCAAACAGAGGGGGTGTGGCAGGGGGAAGAACTAACAGAGGGGGTGTGGTGGGGCAGAACAAGTGGAGGGGGTGGCAGGGGGGAGAACAAACAGAGGGAGGTGGCAGGGTGGCAGAGTTTTTTAATTGCATATGGTACGTTGGGTCCAGCTAGTTTGTACATATTGCAACTGCTTGACTTTGAAGATAAAAGTGCCTCCTGCTTATTTGGATGTCAAACACTCTGTGTGTGAGTATTCTTGGGAATGGGTTGCTACTAGGTCTGCTGAGATAGTTTTTGGCTTCTGCCTGGGACTGAGTGTCCTATCATCCACTGACAAGGACACAGCCTTTTTTTTTAAAGAGGCTTGGTTGGGGTATCAATTGCTCAGAAAATCTGCTCTTATATTCTTTAAGTCAGGAGTTGACAAAGTTGGGGACAGGGGCCACATGTGCCCCTATGGCTATTTTGGCAGCCACCTCCCTCTCCAGACTGCCTGGCCCACCCTTTTTGGCACTGGGGGGAGGGGAAATGTCCCCCAGAGTCACCACAGTTGCCCAGCCCTGCTTGAAGTGGAAAACTGATGACTCTGGCCTACATGCCACATACCGATGGGCAAGCGAAATGCTTCACTGTGTCCCCATAGCCAGGGTCACATATCTGTTTACTTAGATTGGCTTTTGTGGACTTGGCCTGTTTGACAGTATTCACAGCTGATGTTTCCCTTTTCCAGGATCTTGTTGCTTCAAATAGAAAGAGGGAAGGTGGAAAGAGATCTAAGTCATTTCAGGTATTTATATAAACAGCTGATAAGCAAATAGCTTTGATTAACAAACTGAAAATGAAACCACATACTTTCCCCTTTCAGTTTACCTAAAAACTTTTCTGTTTCAGTTTACCTATAAAGACATGCTGTACCAAGTCTACATTGCATAATATGCATGTATGTATGAATGTATTCTGACAATATCAGTCTACAGTGTTTATGGCAGCTTGTTAATATAAATGTAGCATGAAGAAATGAGAGGCATTTTCAGAGACATCTCTATCATCCACTTTCCTCTATTTACTGCTGTTTGGCTCTGTTCTCACAGTTAAGGAGCTGACAGAAGTGACCAGAGCTGATTGACAAACTGTTCTTTTGCTAATCCTTCAAGGAAGGTTTTCATTGCCACTAACATCTGTATTTCTTTTGAATAAACTCTTAAAAAGTACAGTGGGGGGTTGTTGTTTTTAAAAGGTAGAAGTGTTTTTTTTTTAACTCCTGGAATTACGTAGCTTCAAATAAAAGGACTTTCCACTATGAGTAAAATATACCTATGGCATAACATAGAAATCTCAAACTCATTAGGATAATCTACTACTGTAACATGTGTTTTTCAAAAAAATCACCAGTGGTTTAAGTTTTCATTCTGGTATGTGCAACTGGGTGGAGGGAAAGAGAATTCCCTGCCTTCTCTTCCCCACCTCAGTCCCTCCCCATGTTGTTGTGCATTCCCACTGGTTGAGACAAGTGATTCAATTTGAATTGCTTTCCCATAGGAGAGGAAGCACAAACTGATTGGCTGGATGAGCACAGGGGGTGGGGTTTGCTAACAGGGCAAGCTCCTGGAGCCGCCATGTTGGGGTTTCGCCTTAATGAGCAATCACTAAGGCAATTAAATGGGGTTTTTCTTTTGTTCTACAGGCGAAATATCACTGAAGCACATAATGTAAAATTGTTTGTTTTTAAAGTTCAAAGGTGGCAAATAAGGCAAGTAAAAATGCTAGTAAATCAGTTGCAGCCACCATGTTGACCGGCGTGCATGCAAAGCTTTTGGGGGCCAAAACACCATTAAAAATTGCAGTTGCTATGATTTGGTATTACTGTACTATGGAGCTATCTGGATTTTTTTCACCTTGTATAGACAGGGCCCTACAGTTGCCAGGTGAAATAATGGACAAGGCTCCTGTCATGTTAATAGTTCTGTAGAAGTAAAAATTTCAGCTGCTGTTGCTTGTTGTACCAGCTACATCTGCTCAAACTCCCTCTTCTACACAACCATGGAAGGGACTGGAACCCTGTCCTTTATTTCACCTGGCAACCATAGTTGGAGTTACACTGTTTGTGGCAATCTGGAGTGTATCTACACTGCAGAATTATAGCAGTTTGATACCACTTTAGCTGCCATGGCTTCATCTTACATAAACTTGGGACCTGTAGCTTGGTGAGGCACTAAAATTCTCTGGCAGTGGATTGTAAATTTCTCATGAACTGCAAATCCCAGGATTCCATAGGATGTTGCCATGGCAGTTAAAGTGGTATGTTGCTATAGCTGTGTAGTGTGGATACATCCTTGTTCATATAAATGTTACACAAAGCAATGAGAGGCATTTTCAGAGGCATCTCATAAATGTAACTCCCATTTGTTTACTGCTGATGTTTGGCTCTGTTCCCCCATTCATGGAGCTGACAACAGTGATCTCAGCTGACTGGCAAACTTCCCTTTTGCTAATTCTTCAGGGTAGTTATCCTTTGCAAAGAAAAGTGACTACATTTGCAGTATGGAACATGCAGAATGCAAGATAGAAATGTTCACTCTCAGCTGATTCCCAATTAATAGTTGTGCCCCTGAATATTGTTTCCCCAAGTCACAACTAAAGTTGTTGCCACATTTTTCTATGGGCAAAGGCTGGCAAAGAAATGGATGAAGTTTGTCCTGGTATGAATAAATTGTTGAGAAAATCTCTGCATTGAATAGATTGTAATACTGGAGTACAAGTTGTAACCAAGATAGAGTTGTAAACATACCTACAGGTCACAAGAACTGCATTTGCAGATTGCATCTCAGTTCAGTTCCAACTTGTGTGAACATTGGGTTAGAAAGAACTTATTATTACATCTTTGCAGAACAGATTGACTGTCTTGCATGATGACATGAAATCCCAAGACTGTATTAGATTGCAGACTATCAGGGATTGTTCAGTCCCATAGTCAGATCTCTGTTTGCACGTTATGTTTAACTTTTCTGCAGACTCAAGAATGTCTCATGGAAACAGCAAGCACCTCATTGACCCTTAAGTTGTATCACTGCAATGTTCATTCTTAGGTGTTGTCTAAACGGTGAAAATAATATGGACGGGATAAGAACGTACGGCAATCCATTCATATGGACATGCGCATAAATACATGTCATTTGGAAGGGGGCAGCCAAATGCACCACAAAGTCCATGTGCGTAGCATCCAGGTCTTCGTCCAGATTTTTTAAAACGCTCCATACAACATGTGAATGTCTGATTGTTTGAACACTCGCTTTTGCACAGACATGAACAGGCAGTGCAATCTGATTGGCTAGATTAGCATGGGGGTGGGGCTAGCACCTGCTGCTGTCATGTTGGATTTTCAGCTAAGCGAGGGTCAGTAAGTTGATCAGACAGCGATTTTATACTCTCTCTTTTTTCTTTTTCTTTTTTTAAAGTACAAAATATAGCATGCTTGCACATGGGAAACTGTTTTTTTTTTTTTAATGGCAACAGCAGATTTAAAATTGTGAGTAAATCACTCACAGCCACCATCTTGGCTAGGGGGTCATGCAGAGGTTTGGGGGGCTCTTTTGACAGGTCTCATCATTGTGAATGCCTACTTTTTCAGACCTGTTCATATTTATCCCCCTCATATAGATAAGACCTAGACCCTAATAGAGGGAATGATTGGTCATGAAGCAAATTCTCAATATGGGGATGGCAAAGTGTGGCCATATCAATCCCATCAGAGCTCTGCATTCATCTGTCCCACCACCTTCTCAGGCTCATTTGGGGGGGGGGGACAAGGGAGAGGGGCTTCTGGGTGGCTGATTCCAGACTGTGGAACTCCCTCCCTGCGGAGGCCAGGATGGCTCCATCTTTGTTCTCCTTCTGTTGGCAGGTTGAAACATTTTTTGGTGCCATCAGGCTTTTACAAACTGACTAGGGTTAGTCTTTTAATGCTGTGTGGTGATGTTTTTAAGGTTAGTATTCAGTATTTTAATATTTGTAACGTTTAAAGTTTTAACTTTATAAATGGTTTGTTTTTAAATCTTATATTTATACTTTTATTAATGGTCTTATATAGTTTTTATTTTTTATCATTTTAAATATATTGTTAGCTGCCTTGAGTCTCATTATTGGGAAAAAGGTAGGATATAAATGAATAAAATAATATTAGGAAAGGGAGGCTGGAAGGCCTGTTAAACAGACTTAAAGTCTTGGGGCAATGAAGTAAGGAAAGCAACAAGAATTACCCTCTTTTTTGGGCATATGTTATCTATATTAATGGGACATTGGCTTTGAATGTCCACAATTCAAGATTCAGCTGGAAAAAAGAAAAACAGGATAACTGCTGTGCGTACTGCAAATGTAGCGCTTGTCTAAACAGTGAATATACTCCTCACAGAATGCAAGGAGAATACCATCTGTCTTAATGGGATTCTGTATCACATCACTATATTCAGAAGGATGTGGTCCAAAAACGCCAAAAAGTACACTGGAAAAGCCTTCGTGGCTTTTCCCAAAGTTTTTTAAAAAAACAGGAGAGGGCATGTGCTTTCCTGCTCTTTGGGACAAGAAACCGAATTGATTCACTTTCCCCAAATGAGCCAATGTTGAAAGCTGGTTGGTCAGACATGTGTGGGGAGTGGAGCTTGCTAAAAAGGTAAGAAAAACTCAGGATACAATCTAATTTTTAAATCATTCAATGCAATTATAAGCCTTTAAAAAAGGGGGGAGGGGGGAGAACTGGCAAAGATTAGGCCTTGAATTTTTCTTTTCTTTTCACTTGATGAACAGACTCTGGACCAGGACTGGGGAATATGTGGCCCTTAAAATGTTTTTGGACTGCAACTCCCATCAAACCAGGCCAATCCAGCCACTGAGGAGGAAGCTGAAGTCTAACAGCATTTGAAGGGTCCATCCTACGACCCTTGAGAATGAAGAAAAAAATCCTATGTGTCTAGAAAGCATGGCTAAGTTGCATACTAGAGTAGGCAATGTATAAAGTTCACCCAAATGCCCTTATTTAAATGTTCTCCTCAGGGCTTCTGGAGACTAGCTTTGAAACTTTGAAATAATTTTTTCCATTGTTTTCTCAGTAGGCTCCTTCCATTTTTTTTAACCTTATGGAACTCTAAACAGCAATTTGTGTGACATAGTTTCCACCTTTCATATCCTTCAGCATGCATACTAACTATTAAGTGAAATTTCTGATGTTTTATGGGAGTGAAAGTCCAAGTGGTAGAAGCAGTGGTGTCTTTTGCTGGGAAAAGCTACCCAAATTATTTCTTCATTATGGTTTTTCAGTTCTGCTTAAGTAAAGGGAAACTGGGTGGTTATTGTACTCAGTAACACATTAATTTGCATGCAGCTTGAAATGATTAGTACAATGATGCTAACCAGACTTGCATCTAGGGATGCTCGAAGAATTTGTATGGTCTGCCTTTTTAAGTCAGCTGGCCTGAGTCATACTTCCTTGACTAATACATTGATCAGAATGCAATCATCTTTCAGTTTTCTTACTTAGAATTTTGCAATATAATTCTCTGCTAAAAAAGAAAGAAAGAAAGAAAATCTGAATTAAAAATGCTTCTTTTAGGGCAAAATGTATACAAAAGTAGGTTTTGTGAGGGGAAGTGCATTTGCTTTAAAATAAATAAATAAAAGATTGATGCAGAAATAGGATGGAATGGACTAGGAATAAACACTTTAAAAAGTGAGATGGTCCAGAAACAGAATGATCCATTTTCTACCCACGTTCAGCCACACTGAAAATATTACATATTTCCAAATTGCATGCAATTCTATTGGCTGTGACCAAAGCCAGTTCTGATCTTTCATCCTCAGTTTATTCTGGACAGGCGGCCCACACTACAGCCTCATCCAGTTGTGTAAACTGCTGTTAAGGTAGTTGTTTTACAACTGTTAAGCCATGGCCAAACAGAATAAAGAGTGTGCAAATGCAAGCCAGAATCCTGATGACAAAATCTTGCAGATTTCCCATTAATGGGGGTGGGGGGGAACCTCCCATGCAAGTGATATCCTTGTCTCTTTGCCCCAACATTTCTCTGAGGAGCTAGAAATCCAGGACAGCCTATGCAAGTGCTAATCTCTTTGGGGCACTATGTTTGTAGAGTTCTCCTTGTGACTATATGCTACTTTATAAGTGTAGATGTTGAGAAGAAAAGGTAGAGAAGCTACAGGCAGTTCAAGCAAGGCTAATCCACAGACACTTAAGCTCCAGAATCCCAAAATCCAGGATCTTGTCTATACAGGGCAATAAAATATGGATTGAAGTGCACTAACACCAATTCACAGCAGCTTTCATTTGTCTCCATTCCCCTCCCCCCAAGATCGCAGGCATGTGAAGCCATATGCTTTTGTTTTTCAACCAGGCATGCCTGTGAATCAAGATGATGGGTGTGAGTGGTTTTGTTTTGTTTTGTTTTGTTTTTGTCACTAGTTACTGCGGCTGAACAGTATTTTTTTTAAAAAAAAAAAGCAAATCCAAGGTACAGAAATGTGATCTTCTGCTTAAATAAACAAAAAAAAGGGGCTGTATCATTACCTCAGCGCAGGATCGCTACAGCAAAAATTGAAGATAGTGGTTCCAGGTGCTTGCCTTGCCAGCAAGCTCAGCCTTCTGTGAACGTCTGACCAATCAGCTTTCCACTTCTGCTCTTATCAGGAATGCACAGCAAAGTGAACCGGTTGTCCCAACCAGCAGGAATGCACATTTCCTTCAAAGTTGTTTTAAAAAAAACAAAAACGGGAAAAGCTGCAAAGGCTTTTTCCTCAGCGTATTTGGAGTCCCCCCCCCACTCCTTCCAAATATGGTGAAATGATGCAGGGTCCCATTATGACAAAAGATTTCTCCTTGAATTCTATGAGGAGTATTTTTGCTGTATAGACAAGCCCCAAGAAATGTAGAGCACACAGGAGAGGGCTTCTTTTAAGCATCAGTTTTCAGCATTCAAGGCAGACAGTTCAAAATTATTCCCCTGCCATCTTCCAATTTCTAATCCACCTGTTCATTCTTTCAAGCTGACTAGCTAAACAGGCTTGAAAGATCAGATATACTGTACTCATCAACTTGATTTTCTCCCATGAACCAGAAGGATCATTCTGAATAGTTAGAGTGCCCAAAGGAAGGTGATTCCTTCATATTATTCATGCTGTGTCTAAGAAACTATGACATTGTAATTTGGATTATGTTGAGTTACATTAAAAAAACAAAAACAAAGGCCCAATCCAAATGGTACTGGTGCAGGAGGAAAGAAAGTGAACAGGAGGAAGATTAAGGGATTGGTACTTACCTCAAAGGTTCATTCTTGGATGGCATGTGGAAATAAACCCAACTGTGTTCCTATGGGCCATCCAGAGAATAGAATAGAATAGAATAGAATAGAATAGAATAGAATCGAATCTTTATTACGGTCATAGACCAGCACAGGTAAAAAGGGGATACAGAATAAAGGTAAGATCACAGAATAAAAACAGGCTAAAATAGGCTAAAAGCAGTATTTAAAATGTTAGCTCCAGTATACAAGTATAACAAGATACCAAGACTAGGTTGACACTATTCTACTGCTGAGGACATTGTCTGACGAATTTTAACCGCAGCTGCGCAGAATCTGGCAACATTATAAGTTGTTCCTGGGTTGGTGTCTGAAAGCAACAAGTTTATGTAGAATTGTCCAGTGTGCCCTTGATATTTATGCAACAGGGGTGAAATAAGTCTGAGACGTATGTCCCTGTAGTATGAGCACTGGAGTAATACATGCTCTGTTGTTTCTATTTGGCCTGAGTTGCAGGGGCACAGTCTGTCTGAGAAGGGGATCTTCTTGTATCGGCCTTCAAGGACATCTGAAGGGAGGGCATGACACCGTGCAAGAGTAAAGGCCCTTCGATGTTTAGGTATTTCAAGTGTTGCTAAGTATGCCAAAGGTGAGGCCAGATATCTATTGGAGTCACTAGCAATGAAGGTTGGAGTACTGGCTATGTCCAGTTGTCGCTCTATATCTGCTACCCGTTGTTTGATAGTAGCTTTTGCCCTATCATATCCCAGGCTTAGCAGAAGAACTGGGGAAAGGCCCAGCATTGAGATTTTAGTCATCACTGTCTGTTTCCAGCTGGATTGGAAATCATCACTTAAGGTTAGTGGAGCAAGGCCGGTGGGAAAGAGGGATAGTCTGAGCCAGTAGTTGAGTATGGTCACCCACACTCTGGCCTCCATTTTCATAAATCCTGACTCCAGTCTCAGAGCTGCGTTAGAGACACATTTTGGAGTTTGGAAAGCTGATCTTAAGAATTTGGATTGGACAAGTTCTAATGGAGCAGGGTTGGGGAAGGGTCCCAATTGGGATCCATAAAGCAGTTGTGCTACTGGTTTGGCTTCAAAAAGTTTGAGCGCTGCAGGTAAATAGTGGCCTCCTCTTGTCTTAAGAAATTTGAGAATGGTTGTTGTGCTCCTCTGTGCATTGCAAGCAGCATACTCTCCATGCGCTTTCCTACTACCAGTGGCTTGAAAAATTACCCCCAGGTATTTGAAGCAAGAGACCTGTTCAATCTTGTGGCCATCTATATTCCAGTTGTAGTTCTTAGGCCTTTTAGCGAATGCCATGATTTTAGTTTTTTGATAGTTGAGTTCTAGCTGTTCCACTCTGCAATAATATGTTAGTGCTCTTAGGGCTCTTTTTAGTCCAATGGGAGTTCTTGAAAGTACTGCTGCATCATCCGCATAAAGCAGCGTTGAAATATGCCTTCCCTTTAATTTTGGGGGGTGGAAGTTAGTGTTGTTGAGGTGATCCACCAAATCATTAATGTAGAAGTTAAACAGGAGTGGAGCTAGAATGCAACCTTGCTTGACACCCTTCTCAGTGACAATGTCATTGGTGAGATGTCCCTGGGGGTTACATCTTACTTTTAATGAGGTCCCTTCATGCAGCATACGAATTAGATGGAGTAAACGTCGGTCGATCGAAGAAGCCTCCAGTTTTTTCCACAGTTTGGTTCGGGATATAGAGTCAAAAGCTGCTTTAAAGTCTATGAAGGCAGCATAGAGAGAAACTGTGCTGCAGGTGGAGTATTTTTCAATAAGGTGGTGGAGTACAAGGCACTGATTTATGCTGGAGCGGCCTTCCCTAAAGCCAGCTTGTTCTTCTGCAAGTATGTTTTCTTGTTCCAACCAGGTCTGAAATTTCCACTGTAAGTGTCTTGCATAGAGTTTGCTGATTGTACTGAGGAGACTAATTGGTCTGTAGTTGACAGGATCATCCTTGCTTCCTTTTTTATATACGGGGACGATGATTGCAAGACCCCAATCCTTGGGTGCTCGACCATATTTGTCGATAGAGGTGAAAAGTGAGGCCAGGATAGGGGCCCAGAATTCAAGGTTGTTTTTAATGGCTTCTGCAGGTATTAAGTCTTCTCCTGGAGCCTTCCCCATTCTCAGCTGGGCTACAAGGTTCTTGATCTCTGTCACTGTCACTGGTGGCCACTCTTGGATATTTTCTATATTTTGGCTAGTGCATCCACTTTCAATGTAGTTGTCCTTATAAAGTGCTTGAAAGTGATCCTCCCATATCCCTGGAGGGATGTGACAATCCACTGTAGCTGGCCCATTTCTCTGGGAACATGATGTAATATGCCAGAATAGAGCTGTGTTGTTGGATCTGACTGCCTGGATAAGTTGTGTCCAGTCATTCTTCACATCCAGAGAATGTTTCTGTAGACCAATGAGTGTGTGCTTTTTCTTAGCACTACTGCAGACTGTCCCTAAGTCTGTTTCAATAGCTTCATAATCCCACACAGTCTACAAGGGAAAGGATGCACCCAGCTGTGTGTGTGGTGGTGAGGGTATAAATTCTGCTTACAATGGATGTTTCCTAGGGGTCAGTTACACAGCAGAATAAAGTGTGCGAAATTCCAACTTACTGTCCTTTCGCACCAGCGCTGCATAGTTTACATGATTTAGTGCTAAATTGGTTGATCTGGGGAGTTTTTGGCTTTGTAGTTCACACAGATGAAGGTGGGGGTGTGTGGCCTCTAGATCACAGGCTGTCTGACTGTCATTAAAGGCCAGGCAGGAGGCAGGGAGGGAGTGAGGAGGGGTGGCAGTGCGAGGGGGAAAGGGGGCTCTGAAAAAGGCTCCGTTAGCTTCGTCTGAGCTCCAGCCAGAGAAAGCAACCAAAAAAGAAGGGAGACCACGGGGGGGGGGGAGGAATAATGACAAAGGAGGCAAGGAAAGCAGGCTAGATTCCCCCTTCCCCCCACCCACTGTGACATCTGAGCAGACTGCTTCTCTCTCTCTCTCTCTCTCTCTCTCTCACACACACACACACGAACAGTAATTATGGCTAATTGGAAAGCAAACTGGGAGGCAGACAGCTGGCTGGATCTTTTCATTTGAGGCTCCTTGCATCTCTTGCAAGTCCACCCCCTCCTTGGTCAGTCCAACCAATCACGGCTCAGCTCTGCTGTGGCTGTTTTGGGAAGATTGCTGGTAGTTTCCACAGCCGTATGCGAAATGGTAGTTCGCACAACCGATTGTGCGCATGTTCGCGAATGTTATCAAAAAGTTGGGGAAAATAGTGAAAGCTGATACTGTGCGACTTATCGGGGGTTTTTGCCTCCCCCTCCTTCTGAATATAGCGACTTTGATCCGAAAGATGTGGGAACTATTAGGACTCTTTGCGAATTCTTAGAGGATTTATTTTGCCGTGTAAATGACCCCCTAGTTCTTAACATCAGGAGCATTTCCTAGTTTTGTACAGTCAACTGAATGGTAAAATTGAATTGACTGTATCAGATCAGTTTTGGGCCAGTCAGCATCTCTGTTCTAGCAGAAGTTTTAGAAATGGAAGAAAACTGTTGCCTTTGCATTCAAAATGGTTATGTGTATGCTTTGGGTGAATAAATGAATATGTGTTCATCCAAAAAATGATGGCTAGTATCCTGATAGTGAATTACAATGCCATAAGCCCAACGAACTGCACCACAACACACCTTTTTTGGTCATTGTTGAGGTCAGAATTCTGTTCTACCCACACAACAATTAAAATCCCTCTCAGAAGCCCACCTTTTAAGTGTGACATCACCCTATCCCCAGATGGCCATTTCTGTGTTAATGAAGAACGGGGGAGCTGCAGGCATCCAGCTATTTTCCCACCTCTGGATACACAGCAATGGTATCATCCTCAGGGACCCCCAGAGGACCCCCAGGAGGTCCTGGAGAATGCCTGTGGCAGTATATCCAGCTATAGGAAAATAGCTGGATGCCTTTCTGCTGCTTGCCCTGTCCTTCATTGCCATGAAAACGACCATCCTGGGAGGACTGCCACACTGAAAAGATTGTTTTGAGGGGGTGGCATGGGGAGATGTATTGTAGCTATGTGCTATTTGTACATCCCAAATACTGGCTCTCCTTCAGTGACTCATGGCTGCAATCTTATGCATACTTATATGGAACTAAGTTCAGTTCATCACCAGTAAAGTGATATCATCAGCATTCTCCAAAAAAAGTCAACAACTGTAAGGGCATTTATTGCAGAGATGCTACTTCTCTTTTTCTAGAAACTGCTGAAGCACAATAGGCAACTTGGCAGGATAGAAACATGAAAATATAGGAAACAATGGTTCTCTCTAGGTACCACCTCTAAAGCCTCTGAAAAGTCATCTTCTTTATGTGACAAGATAGAATCTAAATGCTGTGCTAGCTTGCTGTGTAATGGTGTTTCACAAGAGCTTACTGACAGGAGCCAAGTCATGTTTATTTGAGCCGGTTTCTACCCGCTTCTCCCTCTCTCCTTTTTTCTGAGTCATCACAGTATGTACATATCTGCCCACTGCCAGGATCACTGAAAACAGCTGGTTGTAGGCATCATCTAGATACAATATGTGATGAGGCTTCTCAGTTTCCTCTGTGTGTGTGAATGCATGCAACTATATAAGAGTGTGTGCAATATATTTCTCCTTCAACAAATAACTTAATTTTTTGCTTCTTCAGGAGCCTGAGGTCCTCCCAAATTCTACATCTTGATTTTCCTCTCAGTGTACACAAGGTACATTGTTAACTGAACTAGGACTTTTAGTAGAAAAATGCTTACATATGTAGGAAGATTGAAATGCCTTCTGTTAAAAGAGCAGATGAATCCATAGTCAGCATGGATCATACTACTATGCATTTTGGATCAAGCTTTGCGATAATGGCAGCCTAAATATCATTTTAGATATGAGTTCTGAACTAACAAAGCTATTTGCTTAAAACCTTATATTCCACCATTCTGCCCCTACAAAATGAAATGAAGGTGGCTAACAACCTACGATCAACAAGAATGACCTGCAACAAAACATTGTGGGATGAAGTTTCTAGATAGCACGGCTCTTTTCTAGGATGCTCCATTCTATTAAAACTGTTATATTAAAAATGGCTTCCCTCCATAGAAGATCTAACATTCTCAGGATGCACCTGTCGCAGGGCCTACACCCCAGATTTGCATTCCTCTTATATGCAATTTATATTGCTAAAATGAGCATTTTAGACACTGGGCCAATGATGTTTGGGACCACAATGGACAAAAGTGTTAAAGGCTATCCTGTTTCCCCACACTAAATTCGCCCAACACTTACTTGGAGTGAAGGTAAAAGATATAGCTGGCAGCTATATGTTTAAAGGGCTGTGAAGTTAAGCCTTCACAGAGAAAGAAATGCCTGCAACTCTGTTATTTAAATCAGGGATGACCCAGTATAAATTCATTAGCCAAATCCAGCCACAGAGCAACATTATCTGGCTTTTGCCATTGTGAGCAAAACAACACATGCTGAAATGCTTGTTAGACATTTTAGTCCTAAAGAATATTGTTTCAAAAAGGTCAAGGAGATGCTCTTCACCTTAAGTTACACTGAGCTTTGTATCCTGTTATTCCTTGGGCATGTTTACACTTGCCCATGTTCTACAATAGCTACTGTATGTGGTGCTGACTTCATTAGAAGAAGAATCCTGCTATATTAGACAAAACAGCTAGCTAGTTCTTATGGTGAACTTAGGTGCCTAAGGAAAGCATGGGGGCATTAGTACAACAACGTGTTTCTACTGTGCCCCCCCCCGACCCACCAGCATCCTGCTTCTGATCCTGGAGGTGTCATATACCTATAGGGATGGGAAGGCTATTCAAAAATATTTGAAAAACAGTAAAAACGAAACAAAAACATGCTTCTTCAGCATCGAGAAACCCTGGTAAGAAGAATCCTGGACTGATGAGAATCTTTGTAGGAAATAGCACTTTTTGCACAAAAATACCATGTGGGATTTTTGTGCAGAATACATCTCAAACTGTGAATAGTCTACAAAAATTTTGCAGTTGTTGAATATTTTCTTGCAGTGAGAATTGCTAAGATTTTTCATTACTTCTTTCAAGAGAAAAAAATAGAGAAGAATTATATCCTTATATAGCCATCACTATGAGTAGTAGCCATTAATAGCCCTACTCTCTGTGGCTTAAATAAGGGATGGAAAAAATGTAAACATCCAGATGTTGTTGGACTGGAAGTTCCACCAGCCTAAGCTAGCATAGCAAATGATGAAAAATGATGGGAGTTACTGTGCAACAACTTTTGGAGGGCTGCATGATTCCTACCATAGTCTAAATTAAATAGCTACTCTCAGTTAGAGTAAACCCTTCAGTCAATGGGATGTACATAAATATTGACTGTTCAATATGGCTACTCTTATTGAAACGTTGTTGTTGTTGAAATTTTGGGTCATTTCCAACTTAGCAACCCTATCTTAGGGTTTTCTCAGCAAGATTTCTTCAGAGATGCTTTGTGACTTGCCCAGGGTCACCCAATGGATCCTCATGGCTGATAAGGAATTCAAAGTCTGGTCTCATAGAGTCCTTGTTGAATGTTCAACCCACTACAACACACTCATGTGGTGGCTCACAATTGAATGCATGGGGTTATCTGATTCCATTTTCAAGCCTTGTAAGTTGGTGGCCAACACGGCATTGTGTAGCAATGAATTCTATATTTGTATTATCAACGATATGTGATATCGTTTCTTTCGTCTCTCCAGAATTCCCCACCATTTCACTTCATTGGGTGACCAAAGAGTCTAGCATTATTAGGGAGAGGGGAGAAGAAGAAATTGAGAGATTGAAAGAGAGAAGAGAGAGAAAAATGTCTCCCTATCCACTTTCCTATACCCCATAGAATTTTACACATCTATACTCAGTTGCCTTTTTTTCTAAACTAAAGGCCCCCAAACATCGTATTCACTGGGAGTTATTCTTGTCCTTTGACCATAATCAAAATACATTTCCAGCTTTTAGGCTGCTGCCTAAGGGATAGGACCTCTGAGAAAACAAGCTGCCTATCTGTGATTAACTCAGCATCCTACAGCACCAGAGTTATAATTACTTTCTCAAAATATTAGTGACTGCTGTCAGGTTATGGTATTTTTCATCTCGCCTGAAACAATGTGATAATCAATGCAATCACTCTAGGGAAATGTCACCATTCCAGATAGACATTTTAGGTCTTTGACAACCTTCTGATTAAAACTTGCTAGTTATAAAATTGCTCATTCTCATCTCAGAGATAAATATTTTCTTCCCTTTCATTCAACCTCCCTAGTGGCATATTAACCTGGAGAGCCTTTTGAGTTCTTTAAATAAATAAAGCATTACATCTTTTATAAACTTTATGATATGGTCTTTCTTAATAAAGCAAATGAAAGAGGGGCAATAGCACTTTTTAAAAAATGTCTGGAATCCATAACTTTGAATGACATTTGACCTGAAATATGAAGTCTCCATAGATTGAATCTAAGGATCCATCCACACTGTACTATGATTCCACTTTAACTGCCATCATGTAGAATCCTGGCATTTATAATTTAGGGAGAAGTATTTAGAATTCTCAACCAGAGACCTCTAGCACCTCACCAAACTACAAATCCTGGGATTCCAAAGGATGCAGCCATAGCAATTAAACTGGAATCATACTACTATAATTGTGTACTGTCTGCAGTCCCGTGCATGTTTACGTTAGGAATTAGTGGTGCTAGGTGCTGAATCAACATGCATGGGATTCTACTATAAACATGCTCAATTTTATGCTGTCCCATAAAAAGCATCAACATGGCTTATGAAATGAATAGCAGGCAAAATCCCAACACAAAGCTAGATGACCTTGATGGACTGAGGTCAATACGCTTAAGCATGTTTCACATTTTGCATGACAATTTTGCATGACAATTGTGTTTGCTGTGGTTAGATGTATAGTATACCAGAGATTCCCATTACAAATGTGTAAAGTCTGAAGGTTAGAGATGTGTTCCTAAACACACTATCAACATACTCTGGGGAACTAGAGGAAAGCAAGTTTGCCCGGTGAATGTCACAACAAATATTAGTGACACGTGTCATATGTACCTGAGAACAGCCATGCTGAATCAAAGCTACATTGTCCAGGGTGCCAGTTACACGACAGAAATAGACAAAGTGATCACGAATCCGTCCCTCGCTGTTTATACGATTTATGTCTCTGATCTGGATATCCCATGTGGTCCCGTGACTGATATTTACACGTCCATAGTTCCGGTTTTGTTTAGGTTTTAATTTTTTTATTTTATTTTTTTTGGCTGTCAATCAAAGATGCGATTACTCGTGTTTTCACAACCTCGGTGACGCACTTCCTTTAGAGTTCCGTGCCACCAGCGATGCTATTGGCTGGCTGGGGGGGGGAGAGAGGGGGCAGAGGTTTGTTATTCCCCCTTTGCTTCTTGAACATTTTAACCCCTTCAGAAGAGGCAGAAAGCATTTTTAAAAAATCCAGACTGAGATCTTTCGCTCAGACGCAGGAACGAAAGAGTGCTTTCCATTTGAAATCAAACCGAGTGAGGGGGAGGGGAGGGGAGGGGAGGCATCATATTCCCCTTGCCTCTGTAAAATGTTAACCCTTACAACACAGATTAGCTGCAGAGTTCATGCTTCAAACCAGCTACAAACAGGCTGTTTTGAAACACACAGACACAGAGAGGGGGAATTTAAGGGATGTTCATTCACTCAGAGGCTGGAATATTTTACTGTGCCCGTCCACCACGATCTCTCTGTTCAGAACCAGGGAGGATCTGCCCACCACGATCTCTCTGTAGCATGCAGTGTAGAAATCCATTTAAAAAGGTGATTGAGTACATTCGCGCGCGCACACACACACATCAACCTTCATGCAGCTGGAAGGGATGCCTTTGTTTTCGGCTGGTGAGGCTGGATCTGTTGAACGGGTGACTGACCCCTCCTTTTCTGGTCCCTGAGCTCTAAGCCCGCCCCCAGTCACCATTTCCGGTCATCCCAGTACTGAGACTTTTTGTCCCACGCTGTTTACATTTCCGATTTTCCAAATCCTCCAGTGACTTTTTTAAAAACCGGCACAACCTGCGGGACTGGAAGTCCCGCAGGTTGAGGGATAAAAGGTGGCCCCCCTTCCGAAAATCACGTACCCAACCCGATGTACGTGTAAACTGCCAGGGATCGACACGAATTCTTCCCAGGACATTTTCATCGTGTAAACGGCCCCCAGCATTCTATTCACACAGTGGACAACCAGTTGCTTATGCCTGCTCTTCGTGCTTTACATATTTAGAGTGGGAAATCACCACCACCACCTATTGCGATTTGTTATGAACCTATTCTTAGAATGTTATAACTCTAGAAAGTGCTTGTAAAGTGACTTGGAAATTGTGCACATTCTGAAGCTATTTGTTTCTTCCAATCCAACCCACACACTAGACCTTTCTCCACATATTTCATAGCATGTGTGTTTGATAGAAAGGAGGTAGGAGAGATTGGGTCTCTCATCGTTTTCTGAGAGCACTGACTGAACAAGAAAAGATGTTTATAAAACAGGATTTATTATCAACACTTACAGTAGTAATTAGACTAAATAAATCATTGGCAATCGACTTTGCTACTATGCACTGTTCCCCATGCTGTAATTATATCATTAATTATCCCTATATACAAACAAGGAAGTAAATTAATCAGAGGTCTCTTCATTCAAGAGCCATTCCAGAAAAAGAGGTAAAAACTGCAAACTGGAAAAGAGAAGATTTGTGCTGGAGAAACTTATAACCAACAACCAACAGGAATTAAAGTTAATTCCTCCCCTCTCCCAATATTTCTATACTGGGTTTGTGGAGAAGAACCTGAATGTAAAACTGGATTCAAACAGAAATGTCTTAGAACTACAGTCCAATGCAAACTGTAAAATTCACTTCATGGTGAACACTTAAGATCTAACACACAGAAATGTGCAGAGAATGGAGATATTTCAGTTTAGGTGTAAAAATAGTAAAGAAGTCAACCAAACAATTCTCAGTGCTAGATGAAATTCTACCTCAGTGTTGCAATTTGTTGAAAAGTATGGCAGCCAGAAAGCACATCATAATTGTGACTCCCAGAGAAATGAACAAGGAGTGCAATTCTACACAAATTTCTTCCAAAATAATTTCCACCATGTTCAATGGGGGGTTCACCTAGGTAAACATACAAAGGATTTCAACCTGTAATGGTAGAAAGATTTCCAGATTATCAGTTCACGAGCATTTACCTATTTTAAACATTACCAGTTATATTTCTATAAGAAATCTATTCATAACCATCTGCATAGATATTTGGTTACTAGGCACAAGTGATTAGAAGGGCTAATGTCAGTTTCTAGTGAAACCTATATTAGCAAGTATGGCAGGTACATATTATTACTTCCTAGATTACTATAGCAGCAGCTGAAATTGTAATGAAAGATAGTGGCTTCTATATGTCTGCCCCTCCCACTCATTGACTTCACAGCAGTTGGATTAGTCAGCCAAATTCTCCAGTGGTACAGCTTTTTTCTCTTTTTTTTATTGAGGAAGAAGGCCCTGTGCCGTAATAATAATATAACATGTTTGTAGGTTTTATTAAAATGTATTTTTTTTCCCCTTTCCAAAATGGTTTGGGCTACTTAAGTATGTCACTCTCACACACACCCATCCTGATCAAAGTATCAGTGAAACTGGAACTAACTATTGTTTAAACGAGATTCACCTATATGCTAATTCACCATTCAGTAGTTAAAGCAGTGGGTCTACTCTAGTTGGAACTAACCAATAGGATTCATTCACACAACAAAACTAACACATCTAAACCTCAACAGCTACAATTTCCCAGCATTTTCCTACTGAAGTGAATATGGAGAGCTCTTATCCTAACCTGCTAAATGAGAGGGAGGGGAAGAATAAGGTTAATCTGGGGGAGAGGAGGAATAAGGTTTTGTTATTTGTTGGATTAACTAAGGGCTTGTCTATATGAGGGGGGAAATATGGATTGATGCACACTAACGCTAATTCGCAGCATTTTATTTGTCGTAATGGTTTTTTGGCAAGATTGCAGGCATGGGAAGCTATCCGCTTTCGCTGTTCCAATGGGCATGCCTGCAAATCAAGATGGCAGGTGCAAGTGAGTTACTCATGTTTTTATTGCCACTAGTTGCCACCACCAAACAGTATTTTTTTTAAAAAAAGCATATATATATAAGGTGCAAAAGTGTAACATTCCACCTAAATAAATAGAAAATAGGAAATAAAAAGGCTGTTTCGTTGCCTCAGCACATGATCGCTACAGCAAAAATCCAACATGGCAGATCTGGATGTTTGCCTTGTTAGTAAACTCCGCCCCCTGCCCATGTCTGACCAATCAGCTTCCACTTCTGCTTTTCTCAGGAATGTGAATCAAAGCAAATCGGTTGTCCCAACAAGCAGGAATGTGCATTCCCCGTGGAGCTTTTTAAAAAATACAGGAAAGGTCACAAAGGCTTTTTGGCAGTTTTGGCCCCCCTCCTTCTGAATACGGTGGATTGATGCAGGATGCCATTTAGACAGAGCAAATTCTATGAGGAGTAGGTTTGCCATTTAAACAACCCTCAATTTAACACCATGATATCTGACATATTTTAACATTTTGCAGTTTGTAAATTACATTGGTAATAGTTTTTTTAAGCAGATTTTTTTAAAAGCAGGCATTACTTTATCACATCTTCCATCATTTCACAAATATGATTTTTTTTTAAAAAAAAAAAAAGGCCCGTGCATTCAGTTTCATTATTAGTAGTAGTCACATATGTGGGGGGAATTCTGTAGGGAGGATCCTTAATATATCTATTATTCCAGCTTCTGGATGCCACTGGTTAAAAAAAGCATAACAATGTGCTCTCTTTTTAAGAGACAGAAGATGCCTAAAAAGCAACATGTTGCAGGAAGTGACACCCAGTGATTCATGAGGTGGTGAAACTTTCTGCCTTTGCTTTTAGTAAGAACTGAGTCAGAGCACCTAACAGGCGGGAACAAAAAAGTTAGTCATTAAAAATGCCTCTGTACTCTTGTGACCATAAAGGCTCCTCTCCAACTCCCAGCCAAATGTCTTTGCATATTGTATCAGTAACATGCTGCCAGAGACTATATTCTGTAGTAATGAAAGCTTTAGCTTCCAATCTTCTTTTCCTGTGCTCCTTGAAATAATTGTAACTGACAGCCTGTGTGTCCAGTGGTGTATGTTTCAGACAGGAAACAGCTATTCCATATTTCAGGATTAAGCTAGTTGAATCTTTTTGTACGCTTAACAGTTCCATTCTGCATATTAATGCTTGAAAGATTTTCTAATCAAGGGATTAGAAAACTGAAAACTTTATACAGCTCTTAAAAATTAGGGAGAGTTGGCCAGTCAATGACTCTGTTGGCTCAAAACCAAAGCGATGAATCAAATTTGCCCTAGTAAACCACACTAGGTCATGGTGCATGTATTCAAACTATGCCCTCTCGTAGATTTTTGTTTAGATCTCTCCAGCATTTTAGAACTATTCATTTGTCAAGAAATTCTGATGAATCTCAAAGGACTATCGTACATAGCAGTTAGAGAAGCTGTGAGCCCATCAGTGTTCAACATTGAATATTGTGTCTGTAAAAAAATAAAAAAAAAATAAAGGCCTGATTGTGCTTGCAATAGAGGCTAGGAGAGAGAATTAAAAAGGGGCAAACAGGAAATGATTAAACAGGTGAGGTTACTATTGCTATTGTAGTCCTTAGGTTAACCTACATGTTTGCCAGGACAAACAAGGGCAGGCACATAAGCACTGCTATATCATATATACAGAATGTTTGCTGAGGTGTATTTTCAGTAAGAAGCTGGTAGAGAGTTTCATGAAGAGCTCATATGTCCCATTTCACCTGTTTAGTTGGTTAGTTACTTTATACTTTGTTTTTCTGTCAAAAAACCCACAGTTAATGCAGCTAATAATAAAATAATACAGATTTTAAAAAATCTTGACTAAAAACATAAAATAAAACTTTTTTTAAAAAATCGATTGAATCAAAAAAGAAAGGCAGCCAGCATGAAACAAGGGACTTTTTCAGACCACCCTCCATAAACATTCTTTTGCCAGCATATTTTGAACCATTTTTATGCTGGCAAAAGAACCCTCTTTATCAGACCTACCTTGAGCAGCATTAAAGAGGCAGTCCCAGCATAAACAGAGCACAAATGGAGCTCCGGTTACTTCTTGGTTTGAGATCTCACCTATTCTCACAAGAAGACGCAAGTGCGCCAAATTTTTAAAAATAAAGCAAAATTAAGACATAAAACATTCACACAAGCACAGAAACACACTTTAAAAGTTCAGAGTAAACCTGGGAGATTCATAAAAATAATGTCTCCTACCTGGCTGTAGCAATCTCACCCAGAAGTGTTCTGTCATTGACGCTGTATTCCCATGAGCACAATGGTGCAAAGTTTCAAACACAGGCAATGCCAGCAAAAAAAGTGCCATGGCAGATCTATTGATGGCTTGGATTGTCAATAAAAAGGAATGGCTTTTCAACAATACATGATCAATGTCATATGATATGTTCACCCTTTCATGTTCATTAGGCACCATGATGACGCCATATTTGCCTGGTCTGATAAAGTCCAAGTTTGTCTTAGTTCAACAGCAAACCAGCCTGCATGCCAATGGCCTGCCTGATTGTTGTTGTTTTTTAAAGTACCTGACAGTGAAGGGATAATTCCTTGAGCTGGGAGTTTTAATTTAGAAGTAAGCCTCAAAAAGGCCCACACATTCCTGAGCAAACATGTTTCTGAAGTTGGTAAGACCAAGAGAAGGATCTCACTAGAAGAGCTTAAAACCTAGGCGGGTCATATCAGACCTCGGTTTGAACAGCTGAAAGTGAACTGATAATCTCTTAGGAGATTATCAGATGAACCTAATAAACGAGGACAGGGATGCCACAGTATCATGAAAGGATTTCCCTTTCAGATGACATTGTCCCTGTCCCATTCTGCTCTAGTGCTGCCTCTGTTCCATCCCTGTTTTTTTTATTGATGGTTTAAGCCATTAATAGATCCACCATTCTGTTTCTGTAATGGAACAACGGCCGTGTGAAAAGGTGCCCGTTATGCTGGCGTGATGCCAGCGTTAGTAGGAGATCCATGTGTCATAAAACTTCTGGATGCCTTCCTTAACAGGCCTCTGCTGCTGCCCAATCACCCCCATCTCCACCCGATTGCCCCCCATCCTTGGCGAATCGCCACCCAATTGCCCCTCCCAATTGCTGCTCGATTGTCCCCATCGCCCCTTGATCACCCTCCATCCTCACCTGATTGCTGCCCAATCGCTGCCTGGATCACCCCCAAATCACTGCTCAATCGTCCCCCACCGCCTCTTGATGCCCCCCATCATTGCCAGATCACTGCCGGATCACTGTCTGGATCACCCCCCATCACCCCTTGATCACCCCCCATCCTCGCCAGATTGCCGCCCCATCGCTGCCTGGATCATCCCCCAATCACTGCTCAATCACCCTGCCACCACCCCTTGCTGCCCCCCATCCTCGCCGGATCACTGCCAGATCACCGCCCGGATTACCATCCCAATAGTCACTCAATCACCCCCCATTTCCCCTTAATCGCTCCTCCGCTCACCCCCATTGCCCTCTGGATTGTCCCCAACCTGGAATACCTTTTAAAAATTCCTGGCTCTCCTATTCTCGTGAAAGCAGCTGGTATTACAAACCAGGAAGTGAATGGTGCACTAGAGCTCCTTTCACTCCTGGGCTGCCCAGCACAAATAATTAAGGTAAGTCTGAAACTTTTTGTTCTTGTGCTGGGACAGGGGCAGGAAAGGATACTGCAGGATGGGAACACTTTTTCCCCCTGTCTGATAATCTTCAAAATCTGAAGAACTATCCAACTCTAGTTTAAAGAGAAAGAAACATAACAAGGGAGACGCGGGACCTTGAGGTTGCTAATCAACATTTAACAGACTCAAAAACAGAATGAGGGCTTGACTACACAGGAAGTAAAAATCCAGATGGGATTCAGACTACTTTGGACCGGAGCTGCACTCCATGAAATTTGGACTATTCTGGACCTGATTTCAGTGTCATACCTACCAATGCCCAAATCTGTATTGGGATTTTACTTGGCTTCCTGTTACTCGTGCTTGACTCTGAGCTCTGGGAAAACCAAAGCTCCAGTGGTAGTCACCTTCTCTGAAGCCAGAACAGGTGACTCCCGCTGACGCTTTGCTTTTCTGGTACACGATCACTCGGGAAAAGCAAAGCACCAGCAGTAGCCACCTGTTCTGGCTTTAGAGAGGTGACTACTGTTGCTGCTTTGCTTTCCATGGGTGATTGTGCAGTGGAAGATCAAAGCAATTCTTCAAAGCAACTACCCATTGGTAGTTGTGTTCTCTGAAGCGAGAACAGATGGCTTACTTGTGATGGAGGGGCAGGCACCCATTCTGCCTTCAGACCATGACTCCCACTGGTGCTTTGCTTACAATCAGCCCTCTGAGGTCCAGGAAAAGCAAAGCACCAGTGGTAGTAGCCTCTTTGGAGCCAAATCAGGTAGCTAGTGGCAGGACAGGTGTCAAATCTGGCTTCAGAGAGGATGACTACCACTGGCACTTTGCTTACTATCACTCACAATATGAGCTCCTGGAAAAGCACAACACCAGTGGTAGCCACCATTTCTGAAGCCAGAATGGGCAGCTCACCAGGGGTTCTGACCTCAGAAACAGCGACTGCTGGGTCTATGCCTTTGGAATAAGAAGTGGTGCTGAGGAGAGGGAAATGGTGTTGCCTCAGGCAGCGCTTGTCCTTTCCCTCCTCCTCAACCCACCAAATCTGGTGCGGGTGGCTTGTTCACATGGCAGTTTTATCTGAAGTTTCCAACAAACTCTGGAGAAAACTGAGGGCTTGGTTACTTGGTGAAGAAAAAAAAATGTGAAGAATTCACCAAGATTCCTAATTGTTTACATGCATTGTGCCACAAAGTCACCTCTTTCAGAAGAAGGGTGGCACAATAACCCATTAGTAACGCAAGAAAGGATTTCGGGACTTTTCCTGACTTTTTTGAAAAATAGCGCATTTTCGATAGTCTGAACAAGCATTACACTACATGCTGTGTGAATTACCAGCAATCTTTCGATACATTCACAGCAGAGCTTTGCCATGATTGGTTGAATTCACCAGGGAGGGGTGTGGACAAGGAGGGGATGGAGGAAAGATCCATGTTGTTTCCAGCCATGAAAAAGACTGTGAGTGCTAGCCTTGTGTGTGTGTGTTTCCTTCTCTCCCTCCCACCTTGCTACTTTCAGTGTGCGAATGATCGTTGTCTCCCCTCCTGAGATCGCGTCCCTTCCCTTCTCCCTGTCTTGTGCTTAGCCACGAAAAAGACTGGAGTGCTAGCCTTGTGTGTGTGTGTGTTTTCTTCTCTCCCTCCCTCCTTGCTATCTTGTGCCCAGCTGCTGCAATCTGAAGAATTAAGCAAGCCTTTTCCAGTCCCTCTTGTGTGTGTGTGAATGTTCGTCTCAGGCATTGCTGTGGCATCAGAGGATGTACTTGGGAGGCCATGCCCCCGTCTCAGTCTGTGTGTGAATATCAAAGCGGAAAACAGCTGAAAAATAAACCGATAGACCAATTAAGCAATATATCATCTGAACGATGCAGTACAGCTGCGAAACAGCGATAAAGCGCAAATTACCGCAATAAAAACTGTCGTGTAACTGAAGCCTGAGTTTTCTAAAACCCAGATTAAGGGGGTATTCCCCGAGTCTGGTGTGAATAGGGCCCTACAGCATGTGTTGCTATTGCACAAAATTCAGGGGAAAGGCTGCATGTCATTCAGGGGAAGGGGGGAATTCAGGGTTTGTGACTGGTGTAGTCAAGCCCTGAGAATCAAAATAGATGTGGTGCTGAACACATATTTTGAAGGAATGATTCTACAAGTGTAGAAGCCATCTGATCATAAAAATACATTATTCCTCTCATAAAGTAAATTTTCCCCCTCCTGTATTTCCCATTCTTTGTTTTCCCTGCAAGATCATGCCACTTTCTTCCTATATAACAGGGCATCCAGTTTTCTCCTGACCCCACTCCACTTTTTAAGAGTGTGTTGCAACTGAGGACTTTATCAGATACATCAAATATAGTGTCATAAACGCGAAAGGTCATGCATACCAGATGATGTCATCCTTTCGCGTTTGTCCAAAAGCTGTTCTATTTTATTGATGGGACAAGCCATCAATAGTTCGGCAGTGGCAATTTTTTGCTAGCATTGCACCTTTTGTGTGTGTGAATACAGCATCAATGGCCGATCTGACCAGAACACTTCTGGGTGAGATTGTGACATCCAGGGTAGGTGATGCTCCCCTGTTTACTTGGGGCTTTTAAAGTGTGTTTCTGTGCTTTTGTGAACTTTTTGCATGTTATTTTTGCTTTTATTTTTGAATCTCCTACACTTGCATCTTCTCACAAGAATCCACGGGATTTCATTCCAGGAAGTGAATGGAGCTCCATTCACTCCTCAGTCATTGCCGGAGCTGCCTTTGGATGGGATGGAAGGTAAGCATGGTAAAGGGGGTTCTTTTGCTGACATAAAAACATCACAAATTATGCCAGCAAAAGAACAGAAAAGGAGGGTGGTCAGATAAAGTCCTTAGTATTTGCCAGAGTGAGATAGAATTCCTCTTCTGTCAGTCCCTCCCCTGGCTTTAACATACACACCCCAAGAATTAGCGACTTTTAAAAACACTGTACTTAGGATTCAGAGCATGATTTTACTGTGGTACAATTCATCCCCATGCTTCCTCTGTATGCTAGTCAGTTTCACCTTTCCCCAGGAAAGTGGCAGAAAGACTACTGGAATAAGGAGAGGGAAATGAACATACATGTTAATTCATATCACTCCTTTCTCCCGATATAAAACAAAAGTTTAAAAATCAAACAATCATATTAAAAACAATAATTTAAAACAGTTTTTAAAAGAGTTTTGAAATATAACAATAATTATGATAATAAAAATACAATACAACTTACCCCAATTAAAAAACCTTGGGGTTGTCTTGTGGTCAAAATAATCCACATGGAATTTGCTGGGAATATTAACTGTCCTAATGACATTCCGCATCGGCTTACAGTATGCATAAGGAGTAGGGCCAAATCCACCATAAACTCCTCTGGGAAAGCCTTTGTGGTTTCTCTTGTATTTTTTTTAAAAAAGCATTGTAGAGAATGTGCATTGTCGCTCATTTGGACAATCAGATTCGCATTAATTTGCATTTCCGATAAGAGTGGAAGTGGAAACTGATTGGTCGGACGTGGGCAGGGGGTGGAGCTTGCTAACAAGGCAAGCACCCGGAACCGTCATTTTGGATTATTGCTTTAGCGATCATGCATTCATGTGATGAAACAGCCTTTTCTTTTCTTTTTCTTTTTAAAAAATATTTCGGTGGAATATCACACTTTCATACCTTAGATATGCTTTTTAAAAAAAAACAGTTTGGCAGCAGCAACTGGCAACAATAAAAACACAAGTAATTCACTCGCACCCGCCATCTTGATTTGCAGGCATGCCTATTGAGACAGCAAAAGCAAATAGCTTTGCATGCCTGCAATCTTGCCAAAAAACCATTAAGACAAATAGAAGCTGTTTCGAATCGGTGTTAGTGCGCATCAATCCACGTACTCCCCCCTCATATAGACAAGCCCCTTCTGCAACAGACACCTAACACTCAAAGGCCTGAGCAAACAGAAAAGTCTTCACCTGCCAGTGGAAATAGAATAGAGAGTGGGCCAAGGTAGCTTTTTGTGGAAGGGAATTTCATATCCTGGGAGCAGCCACTGATAAGGCGCTCTCCTGTTTTCTCACCAAATGTGTCTGTGAGGGTAGTGGAACTGAGAGAAAGCCTGAGGGTCTTAACTTTCAGGCAGGCTCATATTGGGAGTCTTTCAGGTAGTCTGGACCCAAGCGATAAAGATCAAAACTAGAATTGTTAACATGTACAGAATGCAGATTTACAAAACAATTTCCTCTGGTCTGAAATAACTATTTCTCCAGGCAGACAATATAAATGTAAAATGTCTTTATTCATATCTTTAAATCTGTCCTTTGAAATTTGTGTTTGTCCTAGAAGTGGGAGGAGCAATCGTTCCTGATGCCCCTTCCCTTTCACCTATAGTCAAACCTCCATTGTGCAAGATAAAACGGGTTAATCCTAGGAAATAAACATGTCTAATCTTCTGTAGAAGACAGGGAAACAGTAGGTAAATACTAATTCTTCCTCTCTTCTCCCCACATTATTTGATGGACTGGTCTATCACAATGCAAAGCAGAGGGCAAATCCACCTCTTCCATCTATATTTTCTTTGCATTCTTAGTGGCTTCAATTAGAGAAAGTCAGAGTAGAGAAAGGCATTCTTTATTATTGCAGAAAAGGATTGGTTGTGAAATATTTTTTATTTCTTCTCTTCCCTCATGAAGGGGGGTGTACAGAACATGCAAAACACATACAAACTTTCAAATATATTGTCTGTGGAGTTCAATCTCATAGTGAGTGGGAAACAGATAAGAAATGATTAGAGAATTATGGGATACTTGGAGGACTTTGCCAGCAGAAACATTATTATTTATCAGCAGGCTTCATTTGCATATCTGATTGCTCAGACTTGTGTTTCTAAAGCTTTTCTGTTACTGAAGAGAAAGCATGCTAAGAGCTTCTAATTATGAGCTTAGTGTCTAATTTGTTTTGACCCTGAGCAGGAAGACGTGGTCATAGTGTCCCCTACTAAACGATATATTTCTATTTGAATTACATAATTGGCTGGAATCCTGTATGGGATTTACACATGCATAAACACCATAGTTACACTGCTATGCAGTGAATATGGTCCCAATCCTCCCAATCCCTACTTACCAGGAAGCAGCTGATGCAATCAATGGTGCCTGTTCCCCTATCATTTGGGAAGCAGCCAATTGCCATTATCACCCCCTCCTGTGAGCAATCTCCAGTACATGAGGCAGAAGTGGGGTCCCTTTTGCAATTCCCTCTTGCACCAGAGATTGCTCACACAAGGGGAGGGAAGAGCATCTGTTAGCTGCTTCTTGACAGGGGAATGGATCCCAGCTGATCACTTTTGCTACTCCCCATTAAGTGGGGATGGGGGATTTCACAGTCCCTACATGTGACCTAAACTAGGGGCTACATGATGATCATAAATACATAAGAGTTCCAAGCGCATAACTCTAAATTATGCATTCATAGCTGCCATAGAAATAATGGATTCTGGCCATTATTTCTAAATGTATATTTATGCATCTACATGACCACATATTAAGAATACCTGTATTATCCTCTTTTTGTTTATGGAGCTGCAGTCATCATAAAGATGGCATTGCTGCTCTTCTCCACCATTTTATCTTGTATTTTTAAGACTGTTCCAGAATCACATTATTCTTTTAAAATGTCACAAACACCAAATCCCACTTCCTCCATTTATATTATGTTGACAAGGCACTCTTCAGTATAGATAAACAACTTGAATGACACAAAAACCTCCAGATCATTGCAGGGAGGTGAAAACGCCAGTGTTTTGAACTCAAGAGAAAATTTCTTCCTGGATAAGCAGCCAGCAAAGTCAAATAAAACACGCCCCCACTCTCTAACTGAGCATCAGTATTAGTAGAGAAGGGGAAAAGGAGAGGCCCAAATGAGTAAGTAGAAGATGCTTCCTTCATGGTAGGACTCTCCCTGTTTACAGAATATTCTGGTAACTGAGTTTCTGAGTACTGAAATCTGGGCTCTGAACAAAAGAAACAGATAAGGGATTCAGTGTAACCAACAGGGCTTTTTACACACACCCAAATAGGAGGCCCTCATGTTTCAAAAGAACTATTTGCTTCAAGATTCAGAAGAACTGATCCAACCTAAAGTCCTATGCATTTCAACTGTGGTGGGGTACAGAGCTTGGAAAAGTTAATTTGTGGACTACATTACTGGCCATTCTGGCGAGGGCATTCTGGGAGTTGAAGTGCAAAATAATAACTTTTCAAAACTCTGGGTGGAGAAAATGATGGAAGTACCATTTGATGCTGGGCTTTCTTCAATACCAATAGCCTTCATCTAAGAGTTTTCTCATTTAGGAAGACCACATGTACACACAGAGCTTATTAATGTCATAAAGTTTTGAGATTCTACTTCGTTTTACTAATTTAATGAAATTAAATGTACCTGGGAAGGTTTTCCTCATAGTTTAAGGGGTTGTCTATATGAGCCCCCCAAAAAGTGCCCTGCTGTAATGGCATTTCACAGCAGCTGTGACTTATCTTAATGTTTTTTTGGCCCCCAAAAGCTTTGCATGTATGTCAGTCAGGATGGCAGCAACAAGTGAAACACTTGCGTTTTTACCTACCATAATCTGCCACCACCAAACATTTTTCTTTTATAAAAAAAACTGTTTCAACTGTGTGCTGGTGCAATATTTTACCTTCCCCCACACACACAAAAGGAAAAAACAACACCCCATTTTATTGCCTTAGTGCTCTCCTCGCTGTTTTTTAAAAAACGGTGGGGAAAGCCGCAAAACCTTTTCCTTTGGAGTTTTTGACATTTTTGGCCTCCCTCCTTCTGAATATGATGAAAAGATGTGGGATCCCATTAAGACTGGTAGGATTCTCCTCGTATTCTGTGAAGAGTACTTTCACCATTTAGACAACCCCTAAGAAGTTTAAGGAATGCACACTCTCTCTAGTTGACAATAACTCTGATAACAGGGGGAGGGAGAGAAGGGGAAAGAAACGTATTCACTGTAATTTGCAAATATTGCACCAATTCAGTGGCTGTCGTGCATATACATGGACACTGATGTAACAATTGAGTCTGGATTGTCTGCCCTATTTAATGAAGAGAACATTTTGTGCACATTGTCCAGCTTTGAAAGTAGAACTTTGAAGAAAACATGTTGACTCTGGCCTAACTATGAAACAATGAGAAGTACTTCAGGCAACAGACTCCTGCAGAAACACCATTTTCCTATCTACAACCTTCATTTTTCTATCTGGTTAAAAGGCTGGGTGGAGGCAGGGATTCTTCATTCCCAGAGCAAAGCAGGATTGTGGGAACGGTATGCGTTTTGAACTTTCACTTCAGATGAGGACAATCTTAGGCAGAGAATGTTGTACTGTATTATTTTCTTTATGTCAGTCTAGACAATATGCAAGCCTGTGTGGTGTAGTGGTTTGAGTGTTGGATTAAGACCCCGGGAGATCAGAGTTTGAATCCCTGCTCAGGCATGGAAATCCTCTGGGTAACCTTGGGCAAGTCACACTCTCTCAGCCTCAGAGGAAGGCAATGGCAAGCCCCCTCTGGACAAATTCTTACAAGAAAACCCCATGATAGGATTGTCTTAGGGTTGCCATAAGTTGGAAATGACTGGAAGGTACACAACAACAACAACAACAACAACAACCAGACAATATGCTGTGCTATTTTTTAAATTAAAAGAAACGGAAAGTAGAATGCAAGGAGCAGGGTCAGCATCAACACTATGCTGCAAAAGAAGGGGATAAATCCTTCCCCCTTTGCACAATGGTCCTGGTGAAAATCAATCCTGAAATTGGTTATTTGCACTCAGAGTGAACCTGCAGTAGGCACCAATGGTAACTTCTTTCTGTAGTTTATCATAGTTTTGGGAAAGGGGGTGGGATTGTAATAAGTGCAGGAGGGACGGATCAGCTCCCTTTCTCAAGTATCCTGAAACCCTCCCAGTTGTTATTTGAAAAACCACCCAGAAAACTTAAATGAGACCACAGCTTTCTATTAGGAGGGGTAGCTAATAACCCAGAGGACAGGATCAAAATCCAAAATAACCTCAACAGATTAGAAAGCTGGGCCAATACTAATAAAATGAATTTCAACAGGGAGAAATATAGGATACTACACTTTGGCAGTAAAAATGAAAGGCACAGATATAGGATGGGTGACACCTGGCTTGATGTCAGTACATGCGAAAAGGATCTAGGAGTCTTAGTGGACCGCAAACTGAACATGAGTCAGCAGTGTGATGCTGCAGCTAAAAAAGCCAATGCAATTCTAGGCTGCATTAATAGGAGTATAGTGTCTAGATCAAGGGAAGTAATAGTGCCACTCTATTCTGCTTTGGTCAGACCTCACCTGGAATACTGTGTCCAGTTCTGGGCACCACAATTTGGGAAAGATATTGACAATTGGGAACGTGTCCAGTGTAGGGCAACCAGGATGGTGGGAGGTCTGGAGGCCATGCCCTATGAGGAATGGCTTAGGGAGCTGGGCATGTTTAGTCTGGGGAAGAGAAGGTTGAGAGGGGACATGATAGCCATGTTTAAATATTTGAAGGGATGTCATACTGAGGATGGAGCAGGCTTGTTTTCTGCTGCTCCAGAGACTAGGACACGGAGCAATGGATTCAAACTACAGGAAAAGAGATTCCACCTAAATGTTAGGAAGAACTTTCTGACAATCAGAGCTGTTTGGAAGTGGAATACACTGTCTCGTAGTGTGGTGGAGTCTCCTTCTTTGGGTTTTTTTTAAACAGAGTCTAGATGACCATCTGTGGGGATGATTTGATTGTGTATTCATGTATGGCAGGGGGTTGGACTGGATGGCCCTTTTAGTCTCCTTGAACTCTATGATTCTATGATTCATGTTGTGTCCTATGATCCTGATACTGCTTTAGATACTGCTTTTCTGCAAAGAACTCAGGCAGTTCATGACAACATATACAAAACAATCCCTACCACCACCATGACAATTTCTTAAAAAAAAATCCTAAAACTGGAATAATAATTTTATGAAATCTCCTACCCACATAAAAAAAATGAAATCTATAACAGCAATAAGCTATTGCTGATTTCCATCACAGTTAACCTCCATCTCTGCCTCAGAACACTACAGAGGTTTTGATCCTGAGTTGGAGATATCCCTCGTGTTTCCTTCCGTACAAAAACTGTTGAGAAAAGAAGAGAAATAGACTTGGGGAAGGAGCCCTAGCTCAGTGATAAATGCACATGTTTTCCATATAGAAGTTACCAGAATCAATCCATGGAATCTCCAGGTAGGGCTAGGTCAGAATCCTTCCTGAAACCCTAAACAACCACTGGCAGTCATTGTCAATGATGCTGACTAGATCAGAGATGGGCAACTACTGGGAGTTAGAGGACCCACTCTGGCCCTTCAGTAGAACTTGGAGAAATATGTTCACCACCACACCACTCCCAAAATGTGGGTTTTGTCTCCATATGTGGAGAAATCATCCAAAACATAATCTCCCCCCCACAAGCTCTGGTTATAGTTATATTACAAAATAATATATAACTAGATGTACCCAGCGTACCACACACCATTCTCCCAGAATCAATGAGGATGACTTGTTCTTTTGCCTTGCTGCCACCACTGCTGCTGCCACCAGTTGACTACCTGGGGTCCTGGTGCAGCAACAGCAGCGGTGTCTCACCAGCACCATCGCTAGTTGACTGTCTGGATCCTGTTGCAGCCTGTGACTGGTGAGTGGTTGAGGGAGTGAGAGCAGGGAGGGGCCCTTTTGAAGCTGGGGGTGTTGATGCAAATTAAGCGGCAGGAGTAGATTGTGAGGTGGAGAGGGAATTTGCATGTGGGTGGTGATTGGTTGGGTGTGTTTCCTGAGCAGCCAATCAGCACACTGGGAGAGGAAACATACCCAGGCCTATTGTACATACCCAAGCCATATATATATATATATATATATATATATATATATATATATACCGGTGTGTGTGTGTGTGTGTGTATATATATATATAATCCCTCACTAAGTTATAATCATAATATAATATAATGTAATATAATATAATATATATAATGTTCTTATACCTTAGTTACTGGGAGAGGAACTCATTTCAGATGTCATTAGTAACTAGTTACTTTCAGACTCTTAATAATCTATAATTTTCTTTCTGACATCTGTGCTCAAAGAAAACATACCAGATTGGATACATAATATTGGCTATGTAATGCTTATCCTTTTGTGCCGTCTGCAGCATCCCAGTGGAATTCTGGGAATCTCATCTTTTACTTTATAAAACTAAGGTTGTAATCCTTGCATACTTTTGGGGGATTAATCCCATTAGTGTTGATTGAGTTACTTCTGAATAAATATACATAGGGTCAATTGTACATAACTCACAGGGATGTGAAGGGAACTAAGGAAACACACACTGGCTATACACTGTAAATAACCTGAAGGCAAATTAAAACAGCTCTGGACATCATTGTCAAGAAATGGTTAACAGCTTCCCATTCCTGTTGTTTCCTCTTTCTTAAATGTCAACTTTCTCACACTAGTGACGTCTTCAGATGTTAGGAAATCTCTGAAGACTGAGGGAGAAAGCCAGCGATGTAATACTGCCCCAGCCAAGTGAAATTTCATGATATGTTTTTCAGTGTTTTCTTTGAATTCAGAAACAAACAGGGGGGAGAAATCCAATGAATTTCAACATGCACATTAAACGAAGCTTCAAGTTCTGGGAACAAAGTCACAATGTCTAAGAAAATATTCTCTGATGGGATAGGGTGGGGGTTGTTGATAGGCAGCCAGTTGTTCTCAGTTTTCTAATGTTAATGTCCCTTGGCCAAGTGACTAGTTTTTTCTTTTAACATGCATTCAGCCATGCTGAGAACTATTTGTATTTAAGTGAGCCTACAACCCAGTTCAAAGTAGCCCACAAGAGCCTTGGGAAACATGCAGAAACATTGTCAAATGCTGAGCCAGAGCATGCATAGGTTCCATTTTAAGGAAAGGGCACTTTCATGAGAAGGCTATATGTATTTTATTTTATTTTAGATATTGCTATATCACCTCTCAGCCCACAAACACTCCCAAGGCAATGAACAAATAAAAAGAATTAAAACAATGTAAAGATTTTAAATAAATGTTTAAAAGCAGCCTAAAAACAATCCTAAAATACAATTTTAAAACAGAGCAATTTCAAACTGTAAAAGCCATGTGAGACAACACTGTTTTGGCTGCCTGCTGGAAGCTGAAAAGAGATTAAGCCAACCTAACTTCCTTGGGTAGGGAGTTCCACAGTTGAGACACTGCTACAGAGAAGGCCCTGTTGCAGGTACATAACAACCTAACCATGAAGTGTTGGCCCTGTTGCAGGTTCATACCAACCAACCTCCATGAAGGAGGTAAACTTTCAGATATCTTGTCCCCAAGCCATATGGAGGTTTGTAGGTCAAAAACAGCATCTTGAATTGAGTTTGGAAGCAAACTGGAAGCCAGTGCCTTTATTGTAAGATGAGTGTTATATGGTCTCTAATATGCACATCCTACACCAATCTGGCTGATGCATTTTGTACTAGCTGCAGCTTCCAAATACTTTCTGAGGAAACTCCTGGCCACTGCAGCAGCCTGGCCATCCAAGAGCAGTGATGTGTCCAAGAGCACCCCCAAGTTATAAACCTTATCTTTCAGAGAGAATGAAATCCCATCCAGAACAGGCTGTGACCCCAATACCAGGGTGGCTTTCCTACTGGCTAACAACACTTCCCTCTTGTCTGGATTGAGCTCCAGTTTATTCACCTACATCCAGTTGTTCAGTGCATCCAGACAACAATTCAGGACTTCCACAGCTTCCTTAGAATCAGTTGTAAAGGACAGATAGAGCTGGGCATCACCAGCATATTAATGACACTCAACCCCAAAGCTCAGGGTGACCTCTCCCAGTGGTTTCATGGAGACATTAAAAAGCATGTTGACTCTATGGATTTCCACAGCTAATGCCCAACAACAGTATCCCTGAACCACCCTCTGGGAACATTCAGCCAAGAAAGACTGGAATCACTAAGACCTTTGAGTCTCATATTACCCAAAAGACCCAGAAGGATACCATGATATCAAAGGCCACTGAAAGATTCAAGAGGACCAACAGGGATGCACTCTCCCATCCAGCTCCCACTATAGGTCAACCACCAAGGCTGTTTCTGTTCTGTAACCAGACTTAAACCAAGATTGGAATGGATCTAGGTAATCCAGTTCATACAAAAAAGCCTGGAGTTGTGTTGCCATCACTCATTCTAAGACCTTACTTAAAAATAGATTAGAGAGTAGTTGATAGTTATTTAGGGAGGTGTGGCCCAATTAAGGTTTCTTCAACAAAGGTCTTACAATTGCTTCTTTTAGAGTGAACATAGCCCTCTTTCAAAGAAGGATTTACAACCTCCATCACCCAATTGGCCAGCCCTTCTCTGACAGCTTTAATTAGCCAGGATGGACATGTGTCTAACAGACAAGTGGTCAGCCTCATTTCTCGAAGCAACTTTTCCACATCATTCAACAAGCTCATCCGTCAAAACCAGACAAAGAGACTTAGGTTTTGTTGGGTCTTTGGGTGGTGGAAGGGTGTTCAACAGCTACCTAGTTTGTGTGCTCTCACAACACAGAGAGAGTAGCAACAAAGAGGCATCCAAGTAATGCATCTCATACTAAAATGTTGTTCATATCTTATCTTTTGGGATAATAATCTGTATTCACACAGAAAACCACATGCAGTTTGGAACATCAGTTTCTTATCAGGGTGCATCTGCTTCAGTAGGCTTCATTCCTTGCAGGTCCTGGTGTACTATCCCCATGTTTGGATATAACTGAAGAACCTACAAATAAATATGTACACAACTCCTCTTGTAACTAGACTTCTTAACATTATTTGCTCTGAAAACTGCAGTTATGATATACTGACACCAATTTCCTAAACAAATTGGTTCATATACAGAAGAGGTACATGTACTTTATATATAACCTGTTACAGACATCAACACAACTATATTGCTACAGGTAACATGGGGCTGGTGGATCTTATAGGTAGCAAATTTCTGCAAAAATGCAAAGGATAGAAGAAGCTAGAGTATATGTGCATTCTCTGCAGGTGATGCTTGCTCATGGTGCATCCAACTGCTATTGTGGAAGTGTAAAAACTACAGCCATAAAAATACAATTTCTTTGAATTAGGTCTAAGTTCATCAACTGCATTTAGTTTAGGAAAAAAATCCCCCACCCTGCCATATACACTATTTATTTCTAAAGCATCATAGCTATGCATATAAGGAAGCAGCTTATGATATACTGTCAGTTAATTTCCTTGGAAACAAAGGACACCATTGAGAATTGTTAGAATGTTAATGATGAGTACATGGGGGTATTTAGAGCCAGCACTTCCAAATGTAGTGCAAAGACTTGTTTACTTTTCACTTTCTGGGCCTTTAAAATGGCAGCTTTCCCTGCTAGAGAAAAAGAGCACAAACTTTCATCTTTCCATTTAAAAAGATATACATTAAATAAAAGAAATAAACAAATCATTCTCTGAAAACAGAAAGTATAAAAACAGAATGAAAATAAAAACCTGGGGGAAAATGAAAGCCCTCTCTCAACAACAGTTTTTAGGATGATATGTTTCCTTATAGTATCTATACTCTACAGAGGGAAGGGCTGTCAGAGCAGGTTACATATCAGGGTTTGGTTGGTTTGTTTTTTTTAAATGCACACACTCTTAGGTCTCTTAGGAGATTTTCACATGGGCTAAAAACTCCATGGCATGCATGGAACAGGGTTGAGAAAGGGTTTTCCTTTCATGCAACGTTGTACCTGTTCCATCCTGCATCTGTCCTCTCACTGTGTTTCTCCTGGAATAAAGTATTCACAGGAAACATCATTTTTAGCCCACCTATTCCATTGCAGAAACGGAACCACGGGTGTGCGAACAGGAGTCCCATTCCTGTTCCAAGATGACAGCCGTGGGGGGAAGGTCCATTCTGAGCAATTCCGGGCATGATCGGGTCATCCAGGTAAGTGGCACCCTTCTCCCCACTCCCCAGGTTACTTGTAAAAAAAAATTTCTGTGTTTTTGTGCTTGGTGTACTGTTTTGACATTGGTGGGGGTATTTTAAATTTCCCATGCGACCGTTCTCTGGTGAGAACGGGCTGGATTTCATTTGCTGGTCAGAAATGCAGCCTTATGGCAGCCGCATTTATGACTGGCCAGTGAGGGAAAGGGGAGGACGTTCCTGCCATGGAATGAAGGTAAGTGTGCATTTTTCTTCTATTCCACAGCAGGAATGGGAGTGGGGCTGGTGGGGCAGGAGCGGGGTATTTGGCCCCATCTGAAATCTCCTAACACTACACAACTACAGCACTTTGATGCCACTTCTACTACCATGGCTGGATCCTATGGGATTCTAGGATTTGTAGTTTGGTGAGGCACTAGAGCTCTCTGGTCAAGTATTCTAAATACCTCACAAAATGTAGGATTCTGTTGCATGGGCAGCTACATCAAAGTGCTATCATTATGTAGTGTAAAAGAGGCTTTTTGTGGTTATTCAGCCTGGTGAAATGGCTGCTGTATGACAGTGAGAGGCATAATCCAATGGAGCTAGATTCTTGGGAGGGCTCTGCTCTCCTTTCTCTTCTAAACCTGGTGGGTTTGTGGTTTACTGCTCTTTATTACAGCCTTTCAATGATATATGGTTTATGGACTATTTAGTTGTCCCACTCATATGCAAGCTGGAAATGGACCTTGATTTTGATGTAACCCCATTTTTTATTATGGACTTCTAAATCTGAGTTTGAATTATTTTTCTACAAAGCCCTTCTTTGGCTGCATCTGCACTGCAGAAATAATCCATTTCGACACTGCTTTAACTCCCATGGCTCAATGCTATGGAATCCTGGGCCAAATCCACAGTACACAAATAATCCAGTTTGAAACTGGATTATTTGTCATGGCTCCTTCCTATTGAATCCTGGGGTTTGGAGTTTTACAAGGTCTTTCACCTTCTCTGCCAAAGAATGCTAGTTCCTCACCAAACTACAAGTTCCAGGGTTCCATAGGAAGGAGCTGTGGCAAATAATCCCATTTCAAACAGGATTATTTGTGTAGTGTGCCTTTGGCCCTGGAATTTGTAATTTGCAGTGGCACCAGAGGTCTCTGACAGAGAAGGCTAAATATATCAACAAATCCCAGAATTCTGTAGCATTTAGCCATGGCAGTTAAAGCAGTGTCAAACTGGATTATTTCTTCAGTGCAGATGCAGACCTAGACATCTGAATTCATTTTGCATGGTACCACACTGTATTGTATTATATCGTGTGATATTTAGCTACAATGTATTGCCTGTAGGCTTCAGTTGGTCTGTGTCCTTTGTGTTTGCTACCCATGTCTCATATATTAATTTATATTGTTTTCTTTTGTATTATGTGGTTTGATATCAGTATTGCCTATAGGCTTTTGTTGCTCCGTGTCCTTTAGGTTTCTCACAATATTAATTATCATATTCATGTTATTTTAATTTTCTCTTTGGAGTCTTTCCCCCACCACGTTCCCAGTTGGTGTTTTGGTTGTTTTAAGACCCTCCCATGTTTCCTGTTTTAAGAAGGTTGGTGATTCATGCATCCCTTTACAGACAAATTATGTTGTACCAAGAATGCTATATATTCAAAAGGGCCTCACTATCAAAAGAAGAAAGCAAAATAATAAATAGATATATAGATAGATAGATTTTTAAAAGATTTGTGCTCAGAGCCATGTTGACAATTAAGCAGCCACCTTTCAAAATTAAACATGACAATCATAATGTCTTGAAGCCTTATCACTCCAAGACAGGAGCTTAAGTAGCTACAAATGTTTGTTTAAGGCAGACCATTAATTCCCAGCTGCTGGACCAATGTAATAGTAATTTTCAGAGCTGCTCCCAATTTTTTTCTTCTTCTCAAGACTGCATTCCTTTTTTAAAAACTTGCTTATACAATCTGATTTTTTTTTTAACAGTGAAATAGGCTGGAGTGAGCATCTCACACAGTATTTTAAAAAATAGCTGGGTTAGTCTGTATCAGTATACAAAGGGATCTTGTGGAAGCTTTGAGACTAAGGAGATTTTCACACAGGGACTAAAAGCCCTGGTTCTGTCCCGCCACCTCCTCTCCCATTCCTGCAATGGAATGGAGGTAAATGTTCGCACACTTACCTCCATTCCACTGCAGGAACGGTCCTCCTCCCTCCTTGCCTGGCTGGCCATAAATGCAGCCGTTGTAAGGCTGCTTTTATGACCGGCTGGGGGAAATCCCACTCGTTCTCACAAGAGAATGAGTGGGAGGGAAATTCAAATTTTAACCCCCCAGCTGTCAAATTAAAAAAAAAATACAAGTAATCCGGGGGGGGGGGAGTGGCACTTACCTGGATGTCCTGATCGTGGCAGGCAGTGCCTGCCATGGAGTTCCTCCCCCATCCCTGCCATTCCAGAACAGGGATGGGATCCAATTCGCACACCCATGTTCCGTTATAGAAATGGAACTGGGTGCTTAAAAATGACTTCTCCCCATGAATAAAATATCATGGGGAGAAAACAGCCATGATTTAGGAACGGAATAGGGTAGATGTTGTCCGAAAGGGAAAACCTTTCCCAACCCTGTTCTGTTCCTGCCACAGGATATATAGCCCGTGAAAATCTCCTAAGTGAGAGAAAGCAGTTTGTAGCATAAGCGTTCATAGACTGAGTCTTTTTCATCAGATGCATGGAGTGACGCACCTATGGACAGAAATTTATACCAATAAATAAGCAGGGTTTGTGAATTGTAATAGAAATGCATATTGCAATAGAAATGCAAAAAATTGCCAAAAATGTGCAACAATATGTCATTTGTGGGACAGGCTGCCCTCGCACAATGATAGTGCAAGAAGGGGACAACAGCTCCCATGTGTCGCCTCAGCACATGATCACTATGACAAAAATCCAACATGGAGGTTCCAGGAGCTTGCCTTCTCAGCAAACTCTGCTCCTGTGCACATCTTTCCAATCAGCTTTCCACTTCCATTGTTATCGGGAAAGGGCAGCAAACTGAATCAGTTGTCCCAACAAGCAGGAATGCACATTTCCTTTGGAGTTTTTTTTAAAAAAAAAATACAGAAAAAGCCGCAAAGGCTTTTCCCACAGAGTATCTGGAGTTTCCCCCTCCCTTCCTTCCCAATATGGCAGATTGATGTGGGATCCCATTTGGACAAAATGAATTCTCCTCAAATTCGAGGAGGAGTATTTCCCCCATTTAGACAACTCCTAAGAGAAAAGACATTATCAGACTAACATCTAAAAATGCTGTAATTCCGCAAATGAAGATAGTGGGAACATCACTGTAATCATGCGAAAGAAATGTCACAGAATTATTACATGACGACCACTAGCGCTTTAAGAATGGGAGTTTACTTCCACGATTTGGCATGGGAAAGATTTTGGCAGTTCTCACATGAAGACGTAAGCGTGCTTAAAATTCCAAAATCCCCTTAATTAACAAAGTAAATAAACACACAAGCATGGAAACAAACCTAAACATGTGCAAACTAAAGGGGACAGTTCACAAAAAGAATGTCCTGTGCTTCATTTTCGCATTCTCACCCGGAGATTTTCTTACTAGGAATGGGGAGGGGGGAAAGAGGACTGCCCATTCATGATGTAATCTCACAATTACAACAGAATGTGGTTTTGCATACTGTTAATAATGTGATAGAGAAGTTTCTGGGAAACAGTAGGAAAATATTTAAACACTGTATATCATGTCTTTCCCCCAAGTTATGGCACAGCAACTGATACTGCTTATAGAAAACTATAATGACAGGGGCACTTTTTTTAAAAATTGCCCTCGTAGGTCTACTTGAAGTTGAAGCACTCCCCGCCAAACTTTTTGTGGGTGTACTATGATAGTTTTCTTGTGAATTCTCCTTGTTTTCATCACCTACACTTTTTGGGTTACACACTCTCTTCACTACAACACGTTTTTTAGAATTATCCAATGACTTAATGTGAGTTATCAGGTCCCCAAATAGATCATTCTGTCTTTGTATTTCTTTGAGCATTTGCTGAGATTCCTCAACTGAATGCTCATAGAATTTGTCAAGGTACCCTTGCAAAGACATGGTCTGCTTGTCAGATATTTTTTCCATCTTAGACACAAAAATTTCCGCTATTGATCTTGAATTCACCATCAGATCATTCACATCAGAAGAACGTTTCTTCCTCCAAAATAAGGCCAACCTTTCAGCGGGGGATAAGGTGGCTGTAGGATTACTCAAATCTGCATCTGAGAAAATTGGAAAAAAATTAATCATATTCCAAGTTTATTACACTATTTCCTAAGTAACAGAAAGTATCCTGTTTAGTAATGATGTGATACATACCATTATGTGCCGGGATAGTTGACCACACAGTATCAATCTCTGCTACCAGGGCCATGTTGTTTTGCTCAGTTTCATTTACTGCCAAGGTTCCAGAAGGCTCCCCAGTTAAGGTTAAAGTAACAGCAGATTCATCAGATCCCTGGGTACCGGAAACATCTGGATGAAAAAGAAAAATGAAGGAAAATAAGAGATTCGGGTAACAGAAGAAAGCAAAGCACTTTGATAAGTCCTCAGGAATTCCGCGCTGCTTGTGGCTAAAGTAAACAAGTAATAGTCTTCTTTGTTTGTGGCTGCTGCAGGAGACACCATAGCAAACGAGCCAAGATGCACGCACTAGTTTACATGCCTAGGGCACATACACACAAGCGCACCATTTGGCTTTAACAGCCTTAATTTGCAAAATAAAGAAGAACTCGCAGACCACGGCAGCACCTTTTGAGGGCATGTAGGCAAATATGGCAAAATGGTCCTTTATAGCTAGGACTACATGGAGTTATGGAACATTTATTCACTACAGAATGCAAAGTTACACATGCGGTTTTCATGTAGTGAAAATGGATTTTTGGTACAAATAATTTCTGCTAATGACATTAAACAAGAAAAGTTGTAATTGTAGCAGCCTGCACAAGAAAAATACATAGCATGCATATCAGTCATGGGATAGCCATGAACATTTAAAAAAAACCATAGGTTATTTGGGTTCAGCATGAAATCCGAGAATGTGCATAATCAAGTTTTCACATACTATTAAATCATTTTTTAAAAAATTAAAGGAAAACTTACCTAGGGGATGTGAGAACAATTCCTCAGAGTACCCCTGCAGCATCTCCTGGGATGATGGAGGGAATCCCACGTCTTCATCAGGGAGGGGAGCATGATGGGGAATAACTGACCCGCACGGAACACGCACAATGTCGGTGGTGCTCCCCAGCCGCTTCGGGTGGTAGTTGGCATCGCCGCCCAGAATGGCATGGAGTTCTTTATAAAAGGGCATGGTGGCCGCATTGTTGCCACTTTTAGAGTTGTGGTCGTTTACCTGGTGGTAATTTTTACGCATCAGTTTCATCTTCGTCTGGCACTCTTCCACGGTGCGATCATGCCCTTTGTTTCTCATTTCGGCAGCAATCTTTTCAAAAAGATCAATATTTCTATGGGACCCCCTCAGCTGCTCCTGCACCTTTTCCTCACCCCATATCACCATTGTAGGACCAGGAGATCCCATGGCCGCCTTTCCTGGGGCGAGGTGCGGTTTCGGCATCCATCGCTTAAACTGTACAGGTAAATGGCCAGAGAACAATGGAGATGTATCTTCAAATTTTGGGATGGCCAGAAAAGGGGCAGGTACACCTCCCACTTATTGGCCAGAGCCTGCCCATGGTCAGGGCAATTTATGGGTATCTCCTGTGCCCGTGATATCTTGTCACGGGCTGTTTACATTTCCGATTTTCCGAATCCTCCAGTGACCTTTTTAAAAACCAGCAAAACCCACGGGATTGAAAGTCCCACAGATCGAGAGACAAATGGTGGCCCCCCTTCTGAAAAACACATGTCCAACCCTATGTACGTGTAAATTGCCAGGGATGGACACAAATTCTTCCTGGGACATTTTCATCGTGTAAACGGCACCCAGGTTCTCATAACAAATTCCAGGACCCAGAATTGTTTAACCCCAAGTGTATGTCATACATTAAGCTCTAGCTGATAGATCTTAGGGTTCTGGTGGGAAGGGGATAACCAAAGTAAATCCTCTATGCCTGAATCCAGACATTGACTATTGTCCAAAACAATTGCCACCTTCATTGTTTTAGGTTCTTATCACACTACACTGTGACAGCACTATTATTCCACTTTCAATGCTGGGCAACAACCTATGAAATCCTGGGATTTGCAGTTTAGGGAGGGGCATTTAAAACTCAGCCAGAGAGCTCTTAGACTTCACTAAACTACAAACCCAGAATTCCACAGGAGGTAGCAATAGCAGTTAAAGTGGAATAATAGTGCTATAACAGTATAGAGTGATAAGGAACAGATCCTGACCCTTGACTAGCACCCTGGGTGAGATGTAGTTTCAGTTCCACACGTATCACCTCAACTTACAGATTTCTTTAAAATAATATTTGAATGATTGTAGCAGGCATTAAAGAGGGGGCAGGAGCCATTTTTCACTCCCACACCCCCAGTGGGCTACACTGGCCAGCTCAATGCAACCCGAATTGATGTCATGTCACTTCCAGTTTCAAACCCAGCTGATTTTCACCTTATTTTGGGCTTGTCTACACTAGTGAAAACCCCCAAATCTCCCCTGAATCTGACTCAATAATGCCACATGATGTGCAGCCTTTTTCCTGAATCTGGTGTGATAATGCCACACAAATTATAGTCCTATCTGCACCAGCCTTGGGGAATACCACCTTGATCTATCTGGGTTTTAGAAAACCCACAGTTTTCTCCAGAGTTTGCTTGAAACTCTGGAAAAAAATGTTGCATGAACAATGCATCCACACTGGATTTGGGGTGGGGGAAGGAGACGAAGGATAAGCCCTGCCTGAGGTGCTGCTATTTCCCCCTCTCCTCGGAGCCACTTCCTCATTCCAAAGGCAGAGCCCTAGTGCTAGTCACTCTCTCTGAGATCAGAATGACCAGCCTGCCACACCATCGCAAGGCTTGCCATCTGTTCTGACTTCAGAAAGAATGACTAGTGCTGGGGCTCTGCGTTCACAGAGCTCAAAGTAGGCGTCTGTACACCAGAAAAGCAGAGCCCCAATGCTAGTTGCTCTCTCTGAAGTCAGAACAGGTGGCAAGCTTGGTGATGGAGGGACTGAACAAACATTCTAACCTCAGAGCAGGTGATTATACACTGGAAAGGCACAGCCCTGTTGCTCTTCCAGCCTATGTCAATGGCAGAGCCACAACTTCACTGGGGGGAAGGGATCCAAATGCAGATTTGAGCATTGGCAGGTAAGGAGTGATGCTTAAATCTAGGCTAGAATTCAAATTTCATTCACCACAGCTCTTGGCCAAAGTAGCCTGAATTTTATCAGGATTTTACCCCCAGTGTACATAAGCCCCTTCTCCGTCCTTTTTCAAGGATTGGCGGGGGGGGTGTAGCACCACAGGCCACACTTCTCCCCCTGCCAGCTTAAAGTGTTTCTAGCATTTGTAGCACTGGTTCTGCTCAGTATTGTCACCTCAAAGGATCAGCCAGGATAATTACTGCAAAAACGATTAAAATTTATTTTTATTTTCTCATTTTGCTATAAGCATGCAAACACAGCAAAGATTTTTTTAAAAAATCCTGATAGGCACAGAGTTAGCCTGCTTTGGAACTGCAAGTGGGAGGGGAACAGGGCAAGAGATGAAGAGATTAAGGCCCCCTCATGGACTGACTGCTGTAATGCTGGAACTGCAGTTCTACATGGGAGGGGGGGGGTTCAAAGCAGCGCAATCACACAAAAGAAGAGAAATGTGATAAGAAATGTTTTTAAAGCAGTATGTTCTTGGCTTCTTTCATAATGCAATTGCCCCGAGATACTAGATTCATGTGATAATCTCTGCCATGACAGTTAAAGTGGAATTATAGCACTATAATTCTGTAGTGTGAAAGGCTCCCAAAGTAGCAATCTTATAGCCTTCCAGATGTTGTTGGACTGTATATCCAGTCACAAGGAATCCTGGGAGCTGCAGTCCAACAACATATGGACCTGTCCTTGTTTATAAGAGCCTTGTACATCTCTGCCACAAATTAATCCCCACTCAGACATGGTTCCTGTGGAGAACTTTGAAGTAACTACAGTAATTACAAATAACTAATTATTAGAGTTGTGCGGCATGCTTAGTTCCTTTCTGCAATAACTAGGGTATATTATATGTAAGATACATTGTAGGCACAACTACAGTAATGGGGTTCAGTTATTTATAAACCCACACATTCAATGTGCTTTTAAAATGGATGGAAAAGCTTTGTAGTCATTCTGCAGCTTTTGAAAAGGAAACTCCAAGTTTTGTAACTAGCAGATCGAACTGAGGTTCCTAGTTAACCCAAAAAGCCCAACATTGGCATTTCCACTCAAAACCTGAGACAGTGTTGGGTTTTGGATTTGGGCACTTCCAGACTGATCTAAAGAAGTATATGTTGTCATAATATAGCTCCTTGGATTTTACCACTTGTTAATGCTTTCACCTCCACTCATTCCATTTTTTTTCCAGGCTGTTTGTCATGATTTCTTGGATCTGCACTAGAGCTCTTACAAAGGTTTGTTGTTGTTTTTTAAACTAGCCATGGTTTGCTGAGATGGTCACATGTTTTGAAAGACATATTTTCTCCCTCTTTGTTTTGTTAGTGTTATAGTAGTAGACTGCACAAGTGCTATTTCACTGACACACAATAGCTCTTTTTTAAAAATGGAGAAAAGATTTTTCAACAAAAAAAGAGAAAGGATTTTTCAACCAAAATATTTTGTTCCCATCTTTGGTAATCCATTTATGAGATACAGGTAATTCAATTTGCTACTTATGCATAGGTTTTAAAATTGCTCACTGCTGCTTCTAAAATGCAATTGCAACAAAATATCAATCCTTGAAAATTCCACATGTGATAATGTATCCTGGCATATATAGTTTCTTTTCCTACTTACAGGGAAAATGTTGTGCTTGATGCAACCTTGAGGGTATGTATTTTCCAGAGCTTAAAAATTTTACTTTTTTTTTTTGGACAACAACTCTCAGAATCTTTCAGCTGTTTGGCCAGTGGCCATGATGGCTGAAGGATTCTGGGAGCTGTAATCCAAAAGTAAATTTTCCAAGGTCTGATATTTTCACAGGGATGTCAAAATGCATGTCTGTTCAATCATTTATATTTAATATATACACTTGTAGGGATAATTATTCAACTAAAATTGTCCCCCTGCCCCCCATGTTATTGTAACACATTTATTGAAAACTGTTTTTAAAGATGACGTGATCAACTTCTCTCAAACTCTATCTTCCCTCAAGACTTTATCACACCAGGCTGCTAAGACCCACAATTGAGTTAGTGTAGGAAACACAAACTTAACAGTCCAAGCTATCATTTTCGCACAGCTCTTTAAAAGTTCCACGGTGGTACTATAGGCCCAGGCTCTGTCTTCTACACACTGGCCTCCATAACCCCACCTTCCTGCCCTATGGCTTTCCCAGCATGCCTTTCGGTCTGTATCTTTTTCTTTCTTTTTCTTTTCTTTTTTTTTTATTTTCAGCACAATTGTGCAGTCACAGCAATTGGTTAAGTAAACAAAAATTTAAAAGAAAAGAAATTGAAATAAAGAAAAGAAAAAACAGCCTGCTTGGGAGTAACGAGGAGGAGCAGGTAGAGGAGGAGAATCGGGCCCACTCACCCCACGTGACTGCCTACTTATCAGAACTGCATTGGGAGAACTTATCATGCATGAATCAATAGTGGTAATGCAGTGAGATTGGGAGGCATTGAAGGGTTTTGCCCATCAATGAAAAGGAGTGCTCCAGGGACAGATGGAAGAAGAAGCAGCTACAGGACAGATACGGTGTCATGGGATAAGGTATGGCCACAGATGCTACTATCCTGCTGTAATTCCACTTTGGAAGCCTCATGTGGTAAAATCCTCTGACCCCAGCTTATCCTAGCCCTATTTACTTTCAAGTAAGCTGTGTTGATTTCACTTGTGTTCACTTTCTAGTGGAATGACTTTAGGATTAGAACCTTAAGGCTGCAAATCCCAAGCACGTCACTGTGAGTTTCCAACTGAAATCACTGTGACTTACTTCTTAATAGACATGTCTGGAATTCTAACATAAGTCCTGTTGAAGATCTAATCATGGTGAACTTTACATGCTTAGGAATGCTGCTGCTAATAGTCAGAAGATACAGAATGAATGGGGTTACAGTACTTTTATTTTTATCAGTGAACTTTGTGCTTCCTGTATTTTACAGTCAATTAGCCATACTGTGCTGTGCCTATAAGGACTGGAGCTGTACAACTGTCTGACATTACATGTTAGCTTATTAAGCTATCCTTCCTGCAAATTGATTCCAAAATGAAAAAGAAGGAAAGATCAGAGTATCCCCTCCAGCAGTAAAAGAGGAAAACAACAAATAATTCTTGTTCAAGGGAAACCACAGGGATTATTCTAACATAATCTGAAAATCTGAATAACCATGTGGGGACCCTGGCTTATTCCCAGCTTCACATGCTTTCTCTTTCACATGTGTTGAGTTGGCAGGATGCCTTCAAGCAAGGAGGGCTTACTCTGCCCAGTAATAATTTCTGAACCCATCATTAAAACAGCACACAAGCTAATTAACTGCTATCGTGTGCTTTCTGCTGTCACGTAGGGGTAAGGTGACTCAATGCTGACTCACTGAATTCTCTGCCAATGGAATTCCCAGGCTCTCAGCTGTTTTCAGACAGCCTATCTCCAGCAAGTGAAAGACACTCCTTAGCTGCAGTTAAGCCTGTCTGTCCCAAATCCACTTCAATCCAGTTTGCTAGTCAGTGTGTCTGTGAAAGTTTCTCAGCCAGTCAGTATTGTGCTCCAACCAGTGTGTGCTCTTCAAAAACCAAAGGCACAAAGCAAAAACAGCTCTTGATTTCATAAGACAGTTAGAAGAACCACTCATCCCGCCATACTTTGATAAAGACCGTCTTCTGTTATCTTGAGAAAATGCTGCAATAATCCTCTTACCTATTGTGGTGTGCCAAGCAAAAAACTCATTGTCCTCTTGCCCCTGTCTCTCTCTGTTGATTACAAGTACACCCCTGTTTTAGAATGCTATCTTTGCCATACATCTCATAATCAACTCAGGGACTAATCTGTTTCTAGCAGTGACGTAAATCAGGTGTGGATTTGACCTTGGGGTTGAAAACTGAAGAACATTTGATAATAAAGTTTGCACACAAATTCTCTTCTATTGTCCATGACCAATAAGGGTTGAACAGACAATTAGACAGTTTCATTTAACTAGCTGGACCTGGCGTACCATACACCATTAAAAAACTCTTCCCAAAATGCCAAGGAGACCTCATGAGAACCCTTTGAGGTAGGCTGGTGGGTTTAACTTGCCTCCTGCTGCTTGTTTCCCCCCCCCGCCACTTGTTTTTCCCCCTGCTACCCCCACCACTCTTTCTGCCCCCCTCCACTTGTTCTGCCCGGCTGCCCCCTCCACTCTTTCTGCCCCTCTGTCACCCCCTCCACTCTTTCTGCCCCCTGCCACCCCCTCCGCTTGTTCTACCCCCCTGAAGCCACCCTCTACTCTTTCTGCCCCCTGACACACCCTCCACTTGTTCTTCCCCCCTGAAGTTCCTCTCCACTCTTTCTGCCCCCTGCCACCCCCTTCTGCTTGTTCTGCCCCCTGATGTCCCCTCCATTCTTTCTGCCCCCTGCCACCCCCTCCACTTGTTCTGACACCCTGTCACCCCTCTGCTTGTTCTTCCCCCCCGAATCCCCCCTCCACTCTTTCTTCCCCCTGCCATCTCCTCTCTGCTCTTTCTGTCCCCCTGAAGCCCCCCTCCACTCTTTCTGCCCTCCCTCCACTTGTTCTGCCCCTTGGCCCCCACCCCCTGCACTCCAGCACATACCACATTCACCCCCATGCTACTCACTCTCCTTCTCTGGCAGCCATGTTTGGAATCTACATGGTTCCACCCCCAGTGTGCTGATTGGCTGCCCAACAGACCTGTGATTGGTTGGTCAGATCCCTAAGCAGCCAGTCAGCACACTGGAAATGGCAACATACCCAAGAGAATTATATATATATAGATGGGGAGAGGGATGGAAACCAAGCTGAATGTAAACCATCAGGTGTCAAGGGCCTTATCTACATGGGCTATTTACCCCATTCTGCCCTTGGTGGTGATCTCTGCAGTCCAAATGATGCAGGGTATTTGTTCCATTCTGCCCGTGGGCAGTCTTTACAAGCCCTGGGCAGAAACAGGGGCTCTGACAGGGGTAAGCCAGGGTGGGCCTGATACAGTGGTTTAAAAAAAATACCCGGTTTACTACATTTCCACTGGGACAATACGGATTGAACCCTACATATCTACAGGAGCCTGAGCCTGAGCCTGCAGGCTGGCCCATTGCTATAGTTGCCAGTCACCCTTGCTCTTCTGGGTCCAGACAGTCGGCCTGCAAGATGTGACCAAGGCTGGTCACATGCAGGGGGCCTTGTCACATGGTGTGAGCCAGCTTCCTGGACCTGGCAGAGCAAGGAAAATAGTTGCGGCTGCAGCGATGGGCCAGCATTCTGTTGGGACTCTGGCCCATTTCATCCAGGTAACTGGGGGAAGAATGGGCCTGATCCATGGCCAGGATATTGTGGGTCATGTAGATAAGTCCAAGGAGAGGGCCCTATCACACTACACAGTTATAGTGCTGTGACTCTACTTTAACCATCATGGCAACATCCTGGGGTTTGTAGTTTGGTGAGGTACTAGAGCCCTCTGGTAAAGAATTCTAAATGCATCTCCTGAAACTGCAAACGCCAGTATTCCACTGGATGTTGCCATGGCAGTTAAAGTATTATTGTAGTGCTATAATTCTGGAGTGTGAAAGGACCCTGATACCTTTCCTGGAAGTTATGTCACAATGATGTACTGAAAGATAGTTTAAAAAAAGAAGATACACATTAGTGTCCAAATCATGGATCCTGAAAAAGTATACATTTTTCAGTTACAGAAAGGCTAACCACACTCCAATAAAAAAAATATGATATGATATTTAATAGTGTCTTTGATACATGGTGACATGGCAAAATAAATAATAATAAGCTAACTCCCCACCCATAGTTATGAGTAGTTGTTATAAGGTTTTGTTTTCTAAAGGGTAAGGAAGTACTTACCTACCTACTTTTCCATGAGTGGTCATGTAGCCATTTTCCACTGAAGGATTCCATTATATTGTGCATCTTTCCCAAAGCATCCTTCCCCACCTCCATTTTATTGTTACAACTCTGTTAGCTAGAGTAGGCTGGGCAATATTGACTAGACCTAGATAATCAAGTGAGTTTCACAGTGCTGAGTGAGAACAGAGTCATGGAGTCATATAATCCTCTCTGTGACAGCCCTTGAGATATTTAAAGAGTGCAATCATGTCACCCCTCTGTCTTCTCTTCACCAAGCCAAACATGCCCAGCTCTCTCAACCTTTCCTCATATATTTTGTTCTCCACATCTCTTATCATCCTTGTTGCCCTTCTCCGAATCTGCTCCAGCTTGTCTATATCCTTTTTAAAACGAGGCACCGAGAACTGAACTCAGTACTTCAGATAAGGCCTGACCTGCACAGAATATAGTGGGACTATTACTTCCCTTAGTGTGGAAGCAATGCTTCTATTAATGCAGGTGTAGATCTTCCCAATAGGACTCTCTCACAACATTTTACTGTCTGAGATGGAGCTAGCCATCCAGATGCTCCTAGGAAGCATACAAGCTGGACATGAGAACAACAGTTCTCTTCCTCTCTGTCTCAAATCTTAATGGTAGCATATCACAACTAGCTATCACTCGTAGCCTATTTTTTTCATGAGGAGAGAAAGGAATATACACATACATCAAGGATTTTGAAGGATGCATGCTATGAACATTTTTTGCATCCTCCCCCACCGTCTCTCACACTGACTTCTAAAACAGAAGGTCTTCACTTCTTAACATATTCCTAACTTAAGAAACTCATACCCTTCCACCCTGGTCCAGGCCCACTAACTCAGGGTATCTTAACTTGGGGTCCAAGGAATCTGTGCACTTGCTACAAAAAATCATAATCCCCCCCACCTACAAGTTGCTTCCTGTTACTTTGACTTTCTTTTCCTGTTGTTGTGAATTTAAGGATTAAAAAATCAGTCTTTGCAATTGTTGATCATATTTTATTTTTATTTCAGACTAGTTTATGTGAATGAAATCAACATCCAAAGAAAAATTCAACTGCCAGTCCAGTTAGTTACATTATGTGGAATGAGGAAGCATCATCCTGTCCCTTCTGTAGGGTCAAACTAGACCAAGACTACTTTCTGACATGACATGTGATCCTCACCTACACAATATTCATTTAGCATGCTTTGTTTTGTGATCGATCATTGAAAGACAGTCATGTGCTTATTTCCAAGTCTAATTGCTGAGGCAGAATCAAACACACAAAATACAGTGTCATAATGACACCACATAAACATGAAAGGGTGTGCATAGCAGGTGACATCACCCTTTCATGTTTATGTACTGTCCATAAGCTGTTCTATTTTATTGATGGCCCAAGCCGTCAATAGATCGGCTGTGGTGATTTTTTTGCTGGTATTTGAAACTTCGCAACCCCCACCCCCAATGTTATTACAACATGAATGGCCAGACAGGCCAGAACACTTCTGGGTGAGATTGCAACGTCCAGGTAGATGATCTTTTTATGATCCTCCCCGGTTTGTTTGTAAGCTTTTAAGTCTGTTTGTGTGCTTAAAAAAAACTTTTTGAGTATTATTTTTATTTGTTTTTTAATTTCCTATGCTAGGTATTCTCCTGAGAATCCATGAGATTTCAGATGAGGAAGTGAACAGAGCTCCATTCACTCCTCATTCATTGCTGGGGCTGCCTTTTGCCAGGATTACAGGTAAATGTGGTATGGGGGGTTCTTTTGCCAGCATAAAAACACTACAAATTATGCCGGCAAAAGAACGTTTTTGAAAGGTGGTCTAATAAAGTCCTCTGATTCTCTGTTTTATGAGGGAAAAGACCTTAACTGTAGAGAATACACATTTCCCGTCACATCTGGTTTGACCCTTAGAGAACTAAAATGTCCCCTTGTCACTGTGTACAGTATCTCATTTGCACAATACATAGTTCCAGAAAGTTTGTTGTTCTTATGTTCAGCAAGGGCCCATATAAAAAGTGCTCTCAGCGAAATCATTTTGCAGGCTTTAAAAATCCAGATAAGACCAGTTGGGTATTGTTTACCAGCTCAGCCTGGAGCTCTGTATCAGACAGTGAGTCAGCCTGTTTGCTCACACTATCCTTGCTTCAACATTAGACATTTGAAACTCAACTTGCCTGAAGGCATCGAAACTGGGAAATGATGTGCCTTATTGTTATTACATGTTGTACTTAAATGCCCCTTACAACAAAAACAGCAGCTGCAATTTCTTCTAGTTCATTAAAAAAAAAGAGATGAGGTTAGAATCCTATGGTTTTCTCTTACACCTTGGAAGAAACAATTGTATACTTTATTTGCCTAAACTGAACTCAACCATTCTTATTGGAAGTAGGTTGGCTGTTTGCATTCTATACAAATTACCTAACTTAAAAAGATCTCGGAGCCTAATTACATGTCCTGCTAGTTCCCCAATCATTGGGAAGGCAAGTTAAGTCTGTGCTGACTGTGTCATTCCCTCTGTGGCTGTAACAGAGATATCTCACAGTCCTTTAGCCTGGATGTTCAGATTGTCCTTTAGTAGACATTAAGGGTGCATCTACGCTATAGAAATAATGCAGTTTGACACCACTTTAACTGCCTTGGCTCCATCCTACAGAATCCTGGGATTTGTAATTTTGTGAGGCACCAGCATTCTTTGGTTGAGAGGGCTAAAGAATTTGTAAAACTACATATCCCAGGAACTACAGAACTTAAAGTGGTGTCAGACTTCTTTATTTCTACAGTGTACATGCACCTTGAACTTCCCCCTCCTTGTTGATCACATGTCTGGGTGCCCCGTTCTGACCTCAGCAGACGCGATGACATTAACCAGGCTCTTGCAGGGAGCTGCTTCGTTGACAAGATAGTGATGGCAGCTCCAAAAACAGGGGATGGGCCAGTGGGGCCGATGCAGTGTTGGCCCAACTGGCCCATGTGGACAATGATGGCCATCGCACTGGATTTGGCCTGGTGCAGGTGACCATCATTGTGGTCAGTCTGGGGCCAGTGTACATGAGCCCTTGGTCACAGGTTTAATCAATGTTTCAGTGACCTAAAATCTCCTCCACATGTCTTATTCATGTATCCTAACTTCTTGTAGGGCTTTATCACACCATCCCCCAAAAGTCCGTTCTTTTGCCAGCATAACTTTTCCGTTTTTATTCCACCAAAAGAACTCCCCATGCTGCACTTACCTTGCCTCCCATCCAAAAGCTTCCCAGCAATGAGCTTTGTTCACTTCCTCATTCAAAACCCCACGGATTCTTGCACGAAGACACTTGTGCATGAAATTTAAAAAAAAAAAAGACAGAAAAACTTTTTAAAAGCATATACACACACTTAAAAAACTTACAAATAACCAGGGGAGGGTCATAAAAAGTGTAACACTTACCTCGATGTCACAATCTCACACAGAAGTGTTCATGCTGGCCCCACCATTCATGCTGCATTCATGTGAGTACAATGGTGTGAGGTTTCACACACCGGCACTGACAGCAGTAAAGCGCCACGGGGATAAATTGCCAGCTTCAGCCGTCAATAAAAAAGTGACCACAGAGTTTGTATTTTGAGAATTAAGCAACCTGGGACTTTATAATTTCATGTAACTCATTGTACATTGTTATTACTTTTGTTGTACAGTGTGACTTGTAGAGAACATCATTTTTGCTGATATAACAATAATACACATATTCATTGAGGTCTTTCAACAGAATGTATTATATTTAATACTGTATCACCTCATAGTGGTTCTTTGCAATTAGCTTTAGACAGAGGCTGTTCTTCTGACCAAGAGGATAAAAGGCACTGGGAGGATTAAAAGTTCAGCCCAGAAACCTACCTAGAATTTAAGAGAGAAAATGCGCTTAAAAGACGTTCAGCTGAGAGGCATGCCAATTAAGAAGAAATAAGGCAACATCTGCAGGGGATCTTTGATAATCAAGAAGTAATTCAGTGGCCAGTATTTCTAGTGACACAAAGGGCTTGTCTACACTGGCAAAAAAAAAAAAAAATGCAGACTCACCACAAATCCCGTGCTGGCAGTCCAGATGACATATGGCTACTTTTGAGGAGGAACTGCATTTTTTGGCCCTTAACCCAACTTTACTCTGAACTATGCAAAGTCAGGACAAACTCCAGGGTTTCCCAGAAACTGTGGAGTAACCTCAGATCCTTTTCCTGTCTGGACAGCTGGATCAGGTCTAACTCAGCTCGGTCGAGTTGTCCACATGCAAATGCAGCACCATCTCCCTTACCCCATAGGGAATGGATCTTTGGGATCTTAGGATCTCCCTTACCCCTTAGGGGATAGATCCTCATCAGAGCCAATGCCACCTCCCCAGCCAAGCAGCTTCCTGTGAGATCCTGACTAGTGGTATTACTTCTGCTGAGGTCAGAACAGGACACCCATGTGATCAACAAAGAGAGGGTTGATCAAACGTTGTCCTTGTTGATCACATGTTTGGGTGCCCCATTCTGAACTGAACAGAAGTGGAGACACCAGTCAGGCTCTTGAAGGGAACTGCTTAGCTGGCAAGGTGAAACAGGATGGGCCAACAAGGCTGATGCAGTGTCGGCCTGGCTGGCCTATGTGGACAATGACAGCTATCACACCAGATTCAGCCCAGTGCATGTGGAAACCATTGTGGTCCATCCAGGGTCACTCCAGAGCATAATGCTCTGGACTTGCCCTGGAATTAAGCAGCCAGTGTAGATGAGCCCAGGTGTCTCCATGTGATTTTGAGGGATCCCCTCTTCAGCCTCAGCCCTTCTGAATAGTCACATACAATTTAAGATATCAAAGAAGAAAACTGGAACACATGTGGCTAAGCAACATTAGAGTGTGATCAAGAGGACAAAAGTTATTAGTGAGGAAAAACATACAAGCTAGGAGAGGTTGGAGCAACTTGGTTTTGCTTGAGCCTACTGGGTAGGGCAAAAAGTGAGAAGGCAGAGGATCGGGACTGCCAAATTGGGGAAGATATACCGAAGTCCAATCAGAAGGGCTCCCTGTGTAGTGTTTTGGGAAGGTGGAGGTTCTAATACAAATTTGTTAAGCTGTAGGAAGGCAGAGCCTTCTTTAGGTGGAGGCCAGTTGATCTCTACCACTAAGACTGAATGGGCTGGATGGCAATACACCATGGTCACATACCCCAAGTTGCTGTATCCCATGAAACCACTACTCATTGTGACCTACTTTGACACCCCCTGCCCCATATTTATAATAAATTGGCAATGTTTAATAATCAAATGTGGCCTTCCACACAGTGTAGCCATTAAAGATAGAAAATTTCAACAAATCCCCAAGACTAGCATTCAGACTCAGTCAGGTACGGACATAACAATTCCAAAGAAATGTTAATTTACAAGGCAACTGAAGGTCTGGACACATGGCTAATCCTATCAGTGGAATCTGGGAAACTCAAGCCTATAAACAATTCCCATACCTTTGTTCTCCCCACAAACAAAATAAGTTGGTTCCTCCATTCAATCACAAAGTATCCGCACATTAAAATGCCATTAACATATCTGGAGTGCCTTTGTCTCACCTTGACCAACTCTGAGAAACATTGTCTTCCACTCTAAATCCCATCCCCTGAAAGCAGTTATTGACTATAAACCCCCCTTCTAAAAACACCAAACTGTCTTCAGCTCCTCCTCCTACATCCATGCTGCTGGTTTGCTGACTGATCCTCAGAGCTCACTCAGAGACTCCATTGCTGCAGGAACCTCTGCTCTACAGGACAAGTGTCATATCTCCCACAAACAACCTCCTTCACTATTCCTCTATCCCAATATTTCCTACTTTATACACTAGTCTTGCATGAGTGCTTGAAGCCTGAATGTATGCATGAATGTTGTTATTGTTTTCTCAAATAAAGACCAATTTATTGTACTATTTACCTTAACGTCTCCTCCTCCTGCCTCCCCTTCTCCTTCCTTAGCTCCTAGAGTTTTAGTGAACCAATATTTCACAGGCAAAACATACATACAAGCATCTTTAGGCTGAGCCCAAGAGTCCTGGCATCCACTGGGAATGGGTGGAGATGGGAGTAATCTTTAAAGTCTTCTTGCATATAAAAATCAAATTTCTTCTCCCTCCAGTGCCCTTTGCCTTAGGATGTGTTTCCCTCCCTGAAAACCCAGAGAAGCCTGCTTGCTGCCTGAGATTTTCAGATGGCACCCAAAGGCCTGGCAATCCTAGAATGCCTCCCCAATTTGGGTACTGACTTCAGAATTGCTCCTACAGTTGCAGTGTGGGACCTTGGGTCAGGGTGTCTTTGCTTATCCTGTACCTATCCCTTTGGTGGAGAACTTGGGGTAGTTTTTTTATTTTTTTTATTTTATTTATTTATTTATTTATACCCCGCTCTTCAGCCACAAGGCTATCAGAGCGGCTTAGTTGCAGTTCCCAGTTGTTATTTCTGATCAGAGATAGCAGATATTAAAAGTAATCCATGCATAGCCTGCTCATCTTCCGAAGTGGAAATATAAGCCACATAGGGAAGAGATCACTGCTGATCAGAGAATTCCAGTTGCTGATTGGAGAGAAGAGCAAAGGTGTGTGGATTTAGGCAAGAGACAAGTTTTTGGGAGGGCACAGGGCATCCACCAGACCTTCCACAGACTGGATTGTGGTTCATGGAGTGGGCAATTAATTTCATGGGCTAGAAGCTCCTATCCCCTCCTTTAAAGGATCCAGACTTCTTTCTGTTCATATTCACTGAGATATTTATAATTAAAAGTGGAAGTTGATGCTTCTGGTCTCCTTCTCTTCAGCCATAGCCATGTTGGGGGAAACAGGCAGGAGTGTCCAAATCTAAGGCTTGTAACTACTCATTCGTGTAGTTTTACAACATTGCTTTGAAATGAACCTGTAGCGCCTTGTATTATATACAAGTAAGTTTGGGTTTTTTTCACTGATCAACCCAGTGCTGTAGCCTCAGTTTACATGTAATCGATGTTTAAAAATATTTCTTAAATCCTTCTCCCTTACAGCAAAGCCTGCTTCCTGTTAGCTGTCAGCCTGAGAGTTTCTGTGTTCTCCTCTCAGCCTTTGCTTCTTCGATGTTCTGATGTGTTTATATACTGCCCCGCCCTGCAAGTACAAGAACTTCTCAGGACCAAGTGGTTTCATGGTTACAGCCCAAGCAGTCTTACGTGGCCATCTGTCTAATATGAAATTGGCAAGCTATGGATTCCCTCAGTGGAAGAGGATGCACAGTAAGCAGCCAGCCTCCTGTAGGAAAGTTTGATCTGTTCCACTGACGGCTGCAAAACAAATGTCTAATAATAACTTCACAGCAGCCTGGATTAGGGGGAATACTGGCTTCCCCATCAGTGTAGTCACTGACTGTTTCCAAGTAAAAAATTATTATATAGAAAGCCTCAAAATGAAGTTTGAATGAAGACTCCCTTAAAGTAAAAGAGAACCCAGTGTATGGATATGAGTGTTATTGTATTGCAGCCTGTCACACTTACTTAGCCTCTCCAATAGGCTTACCTCATTGATTTTTGCTATCTTAGTTATAGCTCAATTTCAGTTCAAAACAATCTGTGAAATGGCATGAGGTAAGCAGCTACATTTGGGTGCCATTAATCCCCTTAACTCACAAAGCCAGTAGGTATATTTGTAAATTGCCAAGAGGTGAGCCATAATTCTTCTCCTTGAGGCACTGTGCCAATGGAAAAAACTGACCTGAAGCAGATCTCATTGGCCATGCAATGATGAAAATCTAATGTGGGCAGCTGTTTTTCTGGGAACTGTCAGTCACCACCATTTTATTTCACAGTTTTGAATTAATCTTTTCTAAATAAAGCACCAGAGGGAACAGAGACAGGCTCTGCTTTCTTAGCAAACAACACAAAGTGATTCTAGGAGAAATCTTGGTAGTTCCTTTTTGCTTTTAAGAGAAGTAATTGTTTAATACATACACACTGCAAGCAATCCTTGCTATGGGGGAAGGAATGGTGCCAGCAGGACAGTGTGATTATCAATACAATTCATGCTTACTCAGAAGTAAATCCAATCAAATTAATTGGAGTTACTTCCAGGGACCTATGTATAGGATTTCAGAATCAATATTTACTTTAAAACATGTCAAGCTTAACTAATCCACAACAAAGGTTTAATGAATTTGAGAGCATACTGCAAGCTTTAAAAGAAGGGTTTTTTAAAAAACAGGAAAAAAATATTGTTAACTGTACCAATCAGCCAAAGATAAGCATTTAAATTTTCTTGATTACAATTAGAGAATTGAACATGTCCCCATTGAAATAAAACCTTTAGCTGGGTTGTACCCTAAATGTTTGTTCAAATACCTTAAATGGGAAAGAAAGGAAAAGTGATGTTTTTAAATAAAAAAAGAAAAAGATAAATTCCTAAATTAAAAAAAAAATAGTATAACTACCAGTTTGTTGTTTTTGTTCATATTGAAATAATTTTCAATTTATGGTGACCGTAAGGTGAATTTATCACAGGATTTTCTTGGTAAGTTTTGTTCAGAGGGGGTTTGCCTTTGCCTTCCTCTGAGACTGATGACTTTTTCAGATGGTACTTACCATGCTAGGAGGTCTTGCTAGAGGCACAGTGCTGTCTCGTGGCAGGAGGTCCATTTTGGACGCTGCCATCCCTCTTCCAAAATCATCTGTTTCACTTCCATGAAGGATTGGAAGCGGCCACGCCATATTTTAATCATGGGCAACTTCCGTGAATAAAATCTGGCGAAATATGGTGCGGCCGCTTCCAATCCTTCACGGAAGTGAAACATGATTTCAGAAGAGGGACGGCAGCATCCGAAACAGACCCCCTGCTGTGCGACAGCGCCGTGCCTCTAGCGAAACTTCCTAGCATGGTAAGTACCGTCTGAAAAAGTCCTAAGAGTGGCTTGCCCAAAATCACCCACTTGGTTTCCATGGTTGAGTGGGGATTGAAACCCTGGTCTCCCAGAGTCCTAGTCCAGCACGCAAACCAATACACCACACTGGCTCTCTAAATACCTAAATTAGTAACAAATACTAATGTCCATGGACTTAAAAGAGACTTCGCTGCAGTTATTTTTGCACAAAAGACTCTGGCCTAATCCACACTACACAAATAATCCAGTTTAAAACTAGATTATTTGCTATGGCTTCTTCCTATGGAATACTTGGATTTGTAGTTTTACAAGGTCTTTCGCCATCTCTGCCAGAGTGCTGCTGCCTCACCAAACTACAAATCCCAGGATTCCTTAGGAAGGAGCCATGACAAATAATACATAGAAAGAGCCATCTTGATCTGTCCATAGTGCTTTACGGAGGCATTTATGAATGCAGCAGCCATGAGTTGATTCCACCTCAACATTAGGAGGAACTTTTTGACAGTCAGAGCTGTTCGGCAGTGGAACACACTCCCTCGGAGCGTGGTGGGGTCTCCTTCCTTGGAGGTCTTTAAACAGAGGCTGGATGTTCATCTGTCGGGGATGCTTTGATCGTGATTTCCTGCATGGCAGGGAATTGGACTGGATGGCCCTCGTGGTCTCTTCCAACTCTGCAATTCTATGATCTATGAATCATAGAATCATAGAGTTGGAAGAGACTACAAGGACCATCCAGTCCAACCCCCTGCCATGCAGGAATATACAATCAAATCATTTCCAACAGATGGCCATCCAGCCTCTGCTTAAAAACCTCCAAAGAAGGAGACTCCACCACACTCCCAGGCAATGTATTCCACTGCCGAACAGCTCTGTCAGGAAGTTCTTCCTAATGTTTAGGGGAATCTCTTTTGCTGTAGTTTGAACCATTGCTCCATGTCCTAGTCTCTGGATCAGCAGAAAACAAGCTTGCCCCATCCTCAGTATGACATCCCTTCAAATTTTTAAACATGGCTATCAGGTCACCTCTTAACCTTCTCTTCTCCAAACTAAATATACCCAGCTCCCTAAGCCGCTCCTCATAGGGCATGGCTTCCAGATCTCCCACCATCCTGGTCACCCTCCTCTGGACATGTTCCAGATTCTCAATATCCTTCCTGAATTGTAGTGCCCAGAACTATACACAGTATTCCAGGTGAGGTCTGACCAAAGCAGAATAGAGTGATATTGTTACTTCCCTTGATCTAGACACTATATAGTACTCCTGTTAATGAAGGCTAGAATCACATTGGCTTTTTTAGCTGCTGCATCACATTGCTGACTCATGTTAAGCTTGTGGTCCACTAAGACTCCTAGATCCCTTTTGCATGTTTGAAAATACAGTTTCAAACCTGATTATTTGTGTAGTGTGGCTGCACCTTCTGAGTGATTCTTGCAATGCTTTTACCCCGGTATGGCTTCCTTCGTTAGACAGAGCCACATGGGGGTTGCTTCTCTGTGTTGGTGCCCTACATGGCTGTGGTAGGTACCTGAAAAAGGCATCTGAATTTGTTCATGATGACCCAAGAGCAGAAAAGCACCTATTTTAAACTGTTTGCCCATCCTAATGCCTAATGTACATTTTTCATTTGCTTCATAAATGGCGGAAAGCAAAAAACACTTTCAAGTTTGAGTGTACTGTATTGTGCAACAAAGTTTATACACTGCTCTTTTTCAGCCAGTGCCATTATCCATAGTTTCTCAGGCCTGGTACAAACTGCCAATTCAGGGATATAATGACTGCAGAGATTATCAGATGTGGAGGAATGTGGCAAAAAACTGCATTCCCAACCATGCAAGAAGATTGCAAGGAGAACTGAAAGGGCAGCATTATTAGACACCCACACCCTTAGCTGTTCCTGGGGCATAGCACTTCTGCAGACAAGGCTTCCCTTTTTCGTTGATGGGGACAAGCCACCAATACGAAGGGACGCCTTACTCATGGCCACACTATGCCACCAGGACACTGAAGGAGGACGCCATCTGATAATCTTGCCCCATCCTGTTCTCATTGCAATCTTCTGATGTGGTTTTTGCCACATCTGATAATCTCCTGTATCTCCATAACTAGAGGGATTAGGTAGAGTTTCAGTACAACTGTGAATATATCAGTTGTGCCTTCAGACTTATACAGTAGGACCCCTGTATCCACTGATTCATTTTCCACTGATTCAATTATCCATGAGACACAAAACAGCACACCTACCATAGAGTCTTCCTAGAAAATGTGTCCTCTCTAGCCATTTTCTAGGTGCTTTGAGGCATCTCTATGGTATTTCAAACCAGAAGTCCCGTTATTTTCAATGGTGTTCGCTATTATCCATGGTTTTCTGTATCCATGGGTGGGGGGAGAACCAATCCCCAGCAGATACAGGGGTCCTATTGTATTTGGGCCCTGATGATCATAGTCCTGTTGGATCACATAAGCTGCCCTGCCACCATACAGCTCAAACAATTAGGCTGTTTCTCATGTAATTATTATCTGATAATCCAATAGCTCATTAACTTCCTCAAAATTAAATGTGATTTACAGCAGTCCTAAAAACAGAATTCTTCCCCCCCCCCCAAAAAAATCTCTAATAAGCAATTCCATACTATCCCTAGATGAGAAAGAAACATTAAGCATTTGCTTTATTTCCACTTTTCCATGCTTTAATCATTTTCTCAATTTTCTTCAGGGACTTCCTTATGTGATATTTTTTTATATGTCAGGGTCTTGTTTTGTTTTGTTTTGTTTTGTTTTGTTTTGTTGCATCCACATAGTCCACTGAAACATTCATTTTCATCACTTGTGAAACAAATCAGACAGAAGTTTCTTTCCACTGTGATTTTGCATGGCATAAATGGCCAGATTAAAAACCAGGCTATCATAGAGTACTTCACTTGTTAGCTGACAGGTTCCCTCACTTTTGAATCATGCCTCAGGCCCACATTCAGCAACTACCACTACCTGGGCTAAGCTGTTCCTCCGCCTTCCAGGAGCCATTTTGGAAGCAACTGCTCCATCTTATGAAGAGACATTAGCTGTCAGCATTGTGATTTTTAGCAGCTGCTGATAGTCTTGCCAATACAAATGGTGCCCTCCCATTTTGTATAAGACTCTTTAAAACTAGAATATTTCTTAGAACAGGCACTAGCAACAGCCAGAGGCTAGGGAGCCCCTCAGGAGTCCTTGGAGGTCTATACGCCTCCTGCAAATAAATAAATAAATAAATAATTCAGAATGTCCCCAAAGGGGTATAGAGGGCATTTTTGCCACATATTTGCTCCTTTCCTAGGCCATTTTAGGCCCTGGGGAGGCCTTTCTTCTTTTTTCTTTTTTTACAACAGGAAGTGACCTGGAATTTGCTTCCAGGTCACTTCCTGGAGAAATTTTGAGGCAATTTTTTTCTCCATGGGGTATGCTTGCCAGAGTGAACCCTACTGTTCCGTTTCATTTAATGGTTGTGTAGAGGAGGGTGTTTCAGTTGGCATTGCTTGTCATACAACCAAGTAGCAAGCAACACTTGCTGAAATTCCCTCTTCTAGCAAGCCTTTAAAGGGACTGGAGCCACCTTCAATTTTTACTCTGGCAACCATACTCTGGGGACACCACAGTCCACACTGTGTCCACCCGTCTTAGAACAAGGACGGGCATATGTATACAATTGGAAGGGCATTTCCAGCTCTTCCCATCCCTATGTGAACTGCACCAGTGTGTTTTTGGTAACCAAAAGTGATGTTCCCATCCCTGCTTTAAAATGTGTTTATGAGGTGAATTCTACTTTTCATTTTTCCTTTTAGTTATGTTTTAGCCCCATTTATATGACAAAAGTGGTCATACTGGAAATGTAAGAGAGTGATCAACTGTGGCAGGCCCTATCCTGATGAATGTAGCTACTGAGCAGAACCGCCAGTGAATGTGTTTGCAGATGGGGTGGACCTGTTGTCACAATCCTGAATGCTGCTTCATTCATTCAATAATAGTTGTAGACAGCAGTGGCTGGTGCTTCTGATGTCAGTGTAGCAATGAATCCACACCAGGTTTTACACCAAACTTTGAAGGAGCTACCTTAGATGCTAAATGTATTTATGAGATAAGGTTAATCACTTTGAATAGCTCCTTTAAAGTTTGGACTAAAACTCTGAACTAATTCATACCCTCACTGCTATTTGACCCCTGGTCATAGGGGTGCTTGAGGAATTTACAACTTGATGCAAACTAACCCGACCTACACTTTATGGTCTAATAGTGTGGATCAAAACAGATATCCATTGAATTTCCCATTTCTCCAAATGCTGTGATGCAGTCAATCAGCATATCAAAATGGGAGCAATGAGGAAAAATTGTTTAGGAATGCTTTTTTTTTTTTTTGGTGATTTTTTTTTTTTTTGAGAGCGAGCGAGCGAGAGAGAACACATTAACTGTGCAATGTAATGGGTCCTGAGTGGATGTCCCAGGGACCCTAGGATAGACTGGGGCTGCTGCCACACTGCAGAAATAATGCACTTTGACACCACTTTAACTGCCAATCTGAAATAAAAATGAATTCAAATTATTTATTTTATTGACTGTTCCTCCTCAATATAGGGGTAATTGCAGGAACTAATTAATTAATTCAGCATAAATGTCCTAAACAGAAAGTTCTCTAGATCTGGTTTTTAAAATGTAAACCAGGTGGCCTTAAAATCTGTTTACCACAGTAACCAAAGATATAGGCCTGGATCATACTGTTTAGTAAGCCTATTGAATAAGTGGTATTTACCTATGTGTTGACTCCATATTCAACAATTGATTCTCTTGTTACCCTAAGAGGTGTGGGGGGGTGCTTTAGAGCCCCACACATGATGCCAAAATCTCTATTATTATTTGGGGGAATTATTAGCTCAAATGGCTGGCCTGAAAGAGGAGGGTAACTTTGGGAATCTTTTCATCTATGTATACAAGTACAAACTGTAGAGAGCACTCCAGCTGAAGTAAAACAAAGTATTTTTATTGAAAATAATGGGATACACTAGCATACACTCTTAAGAACCATACAGAGTTATTGGAAAGAAAGGTGAGGAGATTGGATAGAGAGAGGTTCGGGAAGATAGAGTTATAGTTACCAGTCTTGAAGAGAAGAGTTCTGTGCAGCAAACAGGCTCAGACTGGCATCTAACACTGGCAGACTGTCAGTGTCCATTTGTGGCACCTTTAGCTGGGGTTTGGGCTGGGATATTTCTACCCTATTTCATATCCTGAAGGAGTACTCTGATTCTGACAAGACCTGGATGACTCCCCCACGGGATAGACTAAGGGAACAAAACTCAACTGATTGGTTTGACAGCTGGGAGTTAGGAATTAATGAACTTATGATGACCTCACAATGCAGGACAGGAGGGGGTTCCAAGGTGAGATTTCCTTGGGATTGGGGTTGGAAAGGTCACTTGATTGTTTAGATTGGGTGGCATTGCTGAGCTGGCCAAGAAGGAATTAGCACATACCTCCTTAATGGCTTTGTTTACTGGGGGCTTCCACACAATCCTAACAAGGGCTTACTTGCTAAAATATTTCTAAGACACCCTGTGAACTCCACCTGACTTCTTTTTGGATCACCCTAGTCAACTTGACCTCTTCCGAGTGTCCAATATTTTCAATTGTGAGGGGCTAGTAGGGCATGCTAACACACTGCCTCTAGCTGAGACTAATCTTTAAGATTCAGACAATAATCTCAGTGATCACACTAAATAGTAAGATACCAGCCCCAGGGACATAAGGGCAGATGGGGAGAGCAGTGCAGAATCATAGCCAATACACTTTAGCCAAGGTGGCTCAGTGACAGTCATCTTCACTTTGTAGCCATATATGGATGTGAGCATCTCCAGGGAACCAGAAGGTGAAATTGCTTTCTATTTAGGAAAGCACCCCAGTGTTTTGTGAATAATAGTAGTAGAAGGGTAAGTGATTAGGTGTTGGTTTAGGACCACAATACTATTGTGTCCCAGGCTTCTCAATTTTCTGTTTTGCTACAAAATAATAGGATGTATTTGAGCTTGTTTGGAGGTTCTAGCAGGGGAGCTATCGTATACCCTTGACCTAAGAATGGTACACTCCTTCTATCTAGGATGGGTGTCCTCTTCCACCGAGCATGCAGCTTTGGGAGGGATGCACAGGGATTGGTGAGGGAGGAAGGGGACACCCGCCTAGCCAGCCAGATCAGCCGAATCAACCCTGGTGATCAATAGGATGACATGTTGCAACCAGATCATCCTCACATCCAACAGAATGTATTTGAAGAGATTTTCATTGTAGGTAATTGCATGCTTGAATATTCTTTTGTAACTAAAACAGCTTGCATTTAAGAAAGTAACAGTTCAAGGAGAATAGTTTAAATCTAGTCCACCTCCCAGTATGCTAGATTTGTATGTAATTTAGCTTAATTATCGCTTAAAACATTTGCTGTCCTGTGTATAGCCTGAATTGATAAAACCCAGAAAAAGTGTTCTCATTTGAGTCTGCTGAATATACAAGTGGATTGTGAGGTTAAACGTGCAAAGTTCTCTTTAGCTGACCTTTGAATGAGCGATCTAATGCACTCAGTAAAAAGCAAGCTATAAAAGCTGATAAACGTCATTCACTTTTTCACTGACATGGCTGCCAACTAAACATTTCCAAGAAAAATCTTGGCTATGAATGGCAGGATGAGCACACACGTGATTTGTAAATAAGTTAAGGAAGACAAAGAACTGCCCAGTCTGGAAATATCAAATACCCCATGTAAGCAGCAGTAAAGCTTGTGATTTAATAAAATGTTGCTCTTAACTAAATGTGGTGGGGAGGGAAATAAAGGGGAAAGTAAAACTCCCCGTCCTGGTTCTTGAGAAGTTGTCTTTAAACAGCTGTACAGTCAAACAGTATAGATAAATCAACTGGTAAAGTGGATTATAATCCATAAGTCTCTTAAAGGTGACAAAATACTCTTTCTTCAAACCTTTGAAACCAAAGTTCTTAGTGTCAGTCATTAAGACTGCAATCCTATACCCACTTGAGCTCAATAGGACTTACTTCTCAATAGATGTGTCTATAGGATCACACTGTGTCTGTAATTGTCACAATTATATGAAACTGATAGAGACAAAAGGCAATTATCCCATTTGAAACATTTCACATTAAAGTCACTAGTCGTGATTATAATTTGGCTGGTTTTGTCATTTACAACTTCTTAATATCCTAGCAAGGCTGAATTCAGAGGTATGTGACTATCTAAATTGAAGAAGGAGTGGGAGATGTAATCTCTCTTCAACTATCAACTCGGTAGAGAAAACAAATATTACAAAAAGTTCAGCTTCACTTGTAAAACTGGTGACACTGAGTTGAAGTCATTATATTAATGTAATTTTTATATGGATTCTTTTACAAAATCATTGCCCATTATCTGTACAAAAAATAGTAGGTATGTGAGATGTGAATAATTATTTTCAGTTCCATGCATGCAAGTCTATCATCTTAGATTAAAAGGTTAAAACATGCATTGTTGTTGCTGTGTGCCTTCCAGTTGTTTCTGACTTATGGCGACCCTAAGGCAAACCTATCATGGGGTTTTCTTGCCAAGATTTGTTTAGAAGAGGTTTGCCTTTGCATGCCTCTGAGGTTGAGAGAGTGTGACTTGCCTAAGGTCACCCAGTAGGTTTCCATGGCTGAGTGGAGATTTAAACCCTGGTCTCCAGAGTTGTAATCCAACACTCAAACCACTATACCATGCTAGCTCCCATATAAAACATGCATGCAGAGTAGGAAAAAAAGTTGTGAAATGGGTGGGAAATGTAATAAAAAAATTAAAGCATTTCACAAAGTGAACAAGAAAGTATCCACATCTGGGCATTTTTTGGATGGCGATTTGTAATGCAAGCAGCCTTGTCCCTGTTGCGAGGCTGCTGTGTGGCAGGGGGGCCGTTTTGGATTATGCTGTCCCCCTGCCGATACTGTTCCGGAAGAACTGGGAGGCTGCAGTGCCATATTTGGTGAGTTCCTAATCACGGAAGTTGACCGTGATTAGGAAATCGCCAAATATGGCGCTGCAGCCTCCCAGTTCTTCTGGAACAGTATCGGCAGGGGGACAGCATCATCCGAAATGGCCCCCCTGCCGCACAGCAGCCTCACAACGGGGACAAGGCTGCTTGCATTACAAATTGCCATCTGAAAAAGTCCTACAAGTTCACTAGCCATGCTGGCTGGATGACTCTGGGAATTGTCTAAGAAGAAATGTCTCCAAGTTCCACATCTGATGTATCATTTAATCAAGGGCAGGGTCTGGGTCTTAGCTATGCATTAGGAAGATGGATATCAGAAACACTTGAAAGCTGGGTATTAGGAACATTATGGTTTTTTGCTGTTTGCTTGGTCATCCAATAGATGACTTGTTCAGTGGACAGCCTGAATCTGACCCACTTCAACCATGAACTAACTGGATGTCTGTATGCAAGCCTAGTTTTAACCTCAGTTCCTAAGCATGTAGTCTAAAGATAATGACCTATCATAAAATACTACTGTAAATGATACAACAATGATTTTAGACAAAAATGTTCTGTTAAAATTCTGTGATTAGTTCTATTCTGGATTCCTTGGATTGGTCTCTGCAGGATGCTTATGTGACCTAGTTCAACCAAGGAAGGAAGAACAGTATTTGTGCCAGTGCCATGCAAGGAACATGGGCAGCTGTGCTCATGTCTAGACCAGGCAGGTGTTTCATGTCCTCCAGCTCAGGGTTTCTGAGGTCAGGCGGCTGGACCTGGAACAGCTTGAAACCAGAGAATCCAGTGCTTGATGTGTATCAAACAGAAGCTATGCTCTGTTGACAGGCAATGGGACAAAGGCCAGGTTCCTAGCATTTATATCAGGCCTGGACAAATCCAGAGACTTCATGCTGCTACCCAACTGCTGGAGCCAATGGTACACATCCTTATACCCTTCAGTTCCTGAGACTTGACTGCACATGGCTCATGGTAGTTCACTGGGTTAGGTCCAAACTTACTTCAGACCTTGAGTTTTTGTCTCAGACTGCAAAGTAGAATTTAAGGACAAATCTAGCTGATTTAGCTGCTTCAAACAGTATGTTTCCCTGTAATGGTTTGAAAATGTGTAAAGGGAGTTACGTAGAGCACATAGCCAAATATTTTATAATTTGGCACTGTCCATCCAACAAAAGTGTGCAATGCCTGACTTGTTTTGAAGATCTCCTAGAATTAGGTGTTCACTCTCTAGATCTAACATAGCAATCACTATCTCTATCATGATAAAGGTAATGGCATTCATGAGTGTGGTGCTCCTGTTACATACTAATTTTAAACCTGGGTGAACTAAATTAACATTAATTTAGCACATTCACTTTAATACCTATATTCAGTGGGCTTCAGGTGTGAGGACAATGGCAGTTATCCAAGGTATTGAATCCTTTTCCCAAAATAAGAGCAACCCTTTGAATATCTCCTTTAACATTTGGACTAAACCTAGGACAGATTCACTGCCTCATTGACATGGAACTCACCAGCCACAACTGCTTGTTGCCATTATGGCTTACCCAAAGAGTCCCATGTTCACTTATTCAGCTAAATCGACAGGCTCTCTTGACCAATCAGATTCTGGGAATAGCTAATGTGTTAATGATAGCCATTGCTTTAACATTTTTGGAGACATATTAACATATGTGCATAATGTTTTGATAATAGGTGGGTGGGATTTGACACAATTTGAATTAATTTGAATTTTTAAAAATCCTTTCAAAAAAGTGTCCAAAAATGTCCCTATTGACGCTAAAAGAAGGAAATCCTGAGTCAGTGTTATTCATTGCTCCCAAATATAATGTAACTGTTAAAAACACATCAAACCCTAACATCACTGCTCCCTGTTGCCCAAAAACTAATGTGTTATATTATAGATAACAATTATTATTTGTAGCACATTACTTCCAAGCTCTGTGCCCAGCTAACTGTAATCATATGTGAAATGATTCTCCTCTCAATCATTAATGAAACCATTAGGAAGTAAAAAATCCTCACCTATCTTTGGTTGCTCAAACTCAACACAACAGGATTGCCAAAGATGTGTAGACATAGCCTTTAATGCACTGATTTTTCTTCTAAACGTAGCTCTGAGAAATCAGCCAGCTCTTATTGCTGTGTATTAGGGAGCCACCTTCCCAGTGGTCCAACAGTGGTTATTAATCGTTTCTTAAGGCATAGTTAAAACAGTAGCAATCAATACTTATCTAGACAATTACTTTCAGACTCTTGCAGAGGAAGTCATCAGGAAAGAACAGCAATGCCACAAAGCTCTGCTTATTAAAGGAAGAAGAAAAAACACAGCCTGAATGTATTTATAGGCAGGATCCAACACAGGACATCTGCTGGTGGGAAATCAAAATCAAATGGAAATGGGAGGGGGGCCTTCCCTTTCCAGTTCACTGAACCCTTCGCCATCCCAAAACCTGCTCTTAAGGAGTGGAAAATCCACTAAAGCCAGTTTTCAGACACCTCCAAAAATTGGAGTGTGTGGAGTGGAGTGGGGGTGAAGGAAATGTCGTCATGTTGCTGCTGCAGTGCAAGCCGAATATTGGGAGCTATGCCTGTATTTTTATATTTCATATTCCTTTACAGCCTTGTCAAATGGTTTAGACATGCCTAACTGCATGAGATCAACCTTTCAGTTACCAAGCAACACCCTAAGAGTTTCCAGTTAGAAATGGTGACTGCTAGGGTGCAAATTCTTTGTATTGGATTGTTCCTGCAAATGGTCACTAGAAAACTGAATAAGGAACCCAGCAGAAAGAAAATGCTTTTACAGGTTGCTTCCCCTGCCCCCCTTCCCATATCAGTGGAACCAATATCCATGGTTTCAGTTGTCTGCGGCTGAAAAAAATAGGAACACATGCCATAGAGTTGCACTGGAAAATAACTAGAGAGATGCCCTCTCTAGGAATCGTTAGGTCCTCCAATGCAACTCTGTGGTTTGTTTGTACTGGAAGTCCTTTATTTTAATAGGGTTCTCTATTATCCATGGTTTCTGGTATCCATATTAAGTCCAGGAACCAAACCCCTACAGATAAAGGGGCTGACTTGTATTTTACATAGCAGCAGTTTCTTTTTGTTAGATAAAGGATAGAGAAAGCAAGCATTGTTAAAGAAAATTATCTTTGATGTTTCTCCATAGGGGCAGTGGGGTGAATATTCCCATGCCATTTAAAAACTCACCTCTCAATTTTATTGCTCTAAAATTGTGTTTTGTGTGCCTTCAAGACATTTCCAACTTATAGTGACCCTAAGGTGAACCTATCATGGGGTCTTCTTGGCAAGCTTTGTTCAAGGGGGGGGGTTGCCTTTGTCTTCCTCTGAGGCAGAGAAAGTGTGACTTGCCCAAGGTTACCCAGTGGGCTTCCATGGCTGAGTAGGGATTCAAACCTTAGTTTCCAGAGTCTTAGTCCAATGCTCAAACCACGACACCAAGCTGGCTCTCCCCATTTATCTAGCCTTTGACCAAACTCTCTATACTACCTTGATTCTGGCCAAAGCCTCTGGGAAATTTAAGAATAAATAGGTTTCAGGGGTCTCCAGCACTGTTTCTAAACAACAGATACTCATTTTTTGAAGCACAGTACTTTGGTACCACTGGCTCTGTTCTGTGGAATCCTTGGATTAGTAGTATAGTGACAGAGAGCTCTAGTTCAGGGGAATACACTGGAGAATTTTATGTATCTCACCAATCTACAGGGCCCAGGATTCTGTGGGACAGAGACAGTTATAGTTGTACCAAACTACTAGAATTGTGGAGTGTGGATACATCTTAGAAATAGCAATCTTGGTTTTTTGGTGGGGTTTGGGGGGGGGCTTTTGGCAGTCTGTGCAGCCCCTGGAGGACCCCAGGGGCAGAAAATGAATTCATGGACTTGTTGCAGTTACCCATCCCTCTTCTAATCTGTAATATACCTGTTACTCTGTTAATGTTGGAGTATCATGCCAGTTAGGTTCAGTGAAAACAAAGTGAAAAACTGAGAGGTTGGGTAATTAAAGAAAGGTGACCACTTCCATTGCATGCCATTTTCGTAAGATTTTACCTATAAACTGTGAGCAACTACTCTGTTCTATTTCTGCATAAATATGCATTTTAAAAGTTTCAAAATACATAGTTTTAATAAGTTTAGGTATACCTTCTAAAATGTATATTTAAATCATAGAATCATAGAGTCGGAAGAGACCTCAAGGGACATCCAGTCCAACCCCTTGCCATGCAGGAATACACAATCAAATCATTTCCGACAGATGGCCATCCAGCCTCTGTTTAAAAACCTCCAAAGAAGGAGACTCCATCACATTCTGAGACAATGTATTCCATGTTTAAAATACCCCAAGTGCTGTATTGCAACAGTCAGAGAAGAGCAAAATCCTATTGTTTGCTAACTTTTGATCTACATATTAATTTGAGTGGTGTGGGTCAGGTCATTTCATATAGGACATGGGGGAAGACCAAGTAGCCTTCCAGATGGTATAGGGCCACAACTCCCCTCATTCCTCACAATGGGCTATACCACATAGGACTATAAGCACACTTAAATCAAGCAAAACTGCTTGGATAAAAACTAATGCCAAATGGGCATTAGTTGTGACAAATCAACTCCACCTACTAGTTATGAAAAGAATATTCTAAATTATTCATTCCCAGATGGAAAATGGGCTTCCCAACAGTTGGGAAACTCCATTAGTAAAAAAATAATATACCAGTGAGATTTTTTTCCCTTGTATTTGATATCCCAAAGTGTTGTGCAAGAATTATTCTGCAGGAAAAAACATGCTTTTTGTGCATAACAAAACTGATTTCTGTGCAGCAAATGAGTTTCCTGCACAGAAAATACACATGATTTTCTCCACATAATAGTTCCTTGGCAACACTTTGAGACTTTTGAAGATGGAGAGAATATTGCAGAGGAAGATTTGTTTTCTTCCAAAGCTGGTGAAAACTAATTATTTGTCCTTGCAGTGCAAGGACAAAAATGCTGAGAATTACATTCCTATCATCTACCCTAATAAATAAGGACAAAGTCAAAGCCACCCTGATTTAATGAAGTGATTAGATAAGGAACACTAAATCTAATGCATTGCACATGGCATTCAGCCATTGTTGGCATGGCTGTGCCATACACAGGATAGGGAATGGGAAGTATCAGATTCACAGTGTCCATGACCCCATACATGTGGATCAACCTGAGGAATGATGCATTTCCCATCCAAATCCTGCAGGATATGTAACAGAAGTTTAAAAAAGAACCTAGTTGGAAGATTTCACTGGGTAAGCACTGTGATAGAAAGGAGCAGGAACACATATAGAAGATAGGCAATGGAAGACTTACCATAATAAACCATGTACGTCCAGAGTAGTCAGAAAAAAACAAACCCTGTTAAACTGAAGTTAAACTGCTTTCATATTTAGAAACATTTACTTAAAAATATTTTGTACAGTACTTCCAAGGTGGTTATGGTTAAAGGCAGATTGAAAACTTCATATAAAGTCAAGCACAGATTATAAAATACTGATCCAAAAGCAGAACTGGCAAAATATCCAGCAAGAGTGAGAACAGATAAATCATAGAATCATAGAATCATAGAATTGCAGAGTTGGAAGAGACCACGAGGGCCATCCAGTCCAACCCCCTGCCACGCAGGAAATCTTGATCAAAGCATCCCCGACAGATGGTAATCCAGCCTCTGTTTAAAGACCTCCAAGGAAGGAGACCCCACCACGCTCCGAGGGAGTGTGTTCCACTGCCGAACAGCTCTGACTGTCAAAAAGTTTCTCCTAATGTTGAGGTGGAATCTCTGTTCCTGGAGCTTGCATCCATTGTTCCGTGTTCCAGTCTCTGGAGCAGCAGAAAACAAGCCTGCTCCATCCTCAGCCTGACATCCCTTCAAATACTTAAACAGTATTCATGAAACCTCTCCTGAAAGCCAGCAAAAAAAGAGAAACTGCACTGTCTCTGGATGGAGATCATTACAAAGCCTTGGAGCATCTGTGGTAAAATGACTGTTTCTTACAAGTAAGGATGGGTGAGGAATTCATTATGTTTGCATTTTAATATGCTCACCAGATTTGTGCCTCCTAGACCTCAGTGCAAACCCAAATGCAATTCGCAGACGGAAATCTATAAATTTCTGAGCTTGCAGTGCAAGATTGAGTCAAGAGTATAAACACCAATATGTTAAATTGAGCTCAGAAACATACTAGCAGCCAATACAGTTGATACAAAATAAGCTGTATGCTTTATCATGAGATCTTTTACCTTACATTGGATCTTTCTGAAACCAATAAATGATAGTGTCCACAAACATTTGTATATGTTTTTAATATAGGTGCAAATATAGGTTTTGATAGAGGAGCCTGCACCACAGAACGAACACCACCATCCCCACATTGCTGTCGGCAAATCTGTGCTCAAGTCCGTTCAGCAGTTCACCTACCTGGGAAGCATCATCTCCTCAGATGCCAAGATTGACAAAGAGATCGATCACAGATTAGCAAAGGCATATAGTGCATTTGGAAGACTTCACAAAAGAGTCTGGAGGAATAAACACCTGAGGCGAAGCACAAACATCAGTGTGTATAGACCCATTGTATTGTCTATTCTCCTTTATGAATCTGAAACATGGGTCACCTATCGCCACCACTTACGACTCCTCGAACGCTTTCATCAGCGCTATATACCTACAATTCTAAATATACACTGGACTGACTATGTGACGAATGTTGCTGTCCTTGAGCAAGCAGGGATCACCAGCATTGAGGCCATGATATTGAGAACACAGCTGCACTGGGCAGGGCACGTTTCTAGGATGGAGGACCATCGCCTCCCAAAAATAGTACTCTACGGTGAACTCGCCGTGGGTCATCATAAGAGGGGTGCTCCAAAAAAGCGATACAAAGACTCCCTGAAACAACATCTCAGGCTCGGCCAAATTGATCACCAACAATGGTCCACCCTGGCCTCACATCGGGAGGCATGGAGATGCACTATCCACAATGCTGCAGCCTTATTTGAGAACTGACTCCGAACAAGTCTTGAAGAGAAACAACAACGCAGAAAGAATCACAACCCAGAAACATCACCCAAGGAGACCTTCTGCTGTGCTTTCTGCAACTGGACTTGTTTATCTCGGATTAGCCTTTTTAGTCATCAGCGCGCTTGCAGAAAGCGCGGGACGAGTCCTTCCTGAATCTTCGTTTGCGAAGAAAAGCCAGAGAAAGAGAGAGAGAGAGAGATTTTCAGTTGTTGTCAAGGTCCTTAATTATTTGCAAATGAAGTATTTCCAAGTATCTCCTTGTTTCTGTGGGTTTTTTTGTTAACCTTTAAAAGAATATTTCACACGTTGGAAGAACTTAGTGGAGTTTCAGAAATCCTAAATATATCAGAAGGCCAGCACATATTTAGGATAAATAGAGAGGGGTCTCTAGGTCAGAAGCATGACTTCCAACAAGCCAAGCTCGACATTCAGAAGACTCATGTCAAATATCTGTTGCTGGATCATACCACTTCAAACTGCTGGTAGGAGACCGAGAGTTAACTAGATGTGACTCTGTCTTCTGAGCTCAAAGTGAAGACATGGGTTCCAGGTGAAGTGTCCAAGCCTTTAAGATACTGTTGATGTGGTTTCATCTTACTGATATGGATTTTAAGAGATTGTAACATCACAGAACACCTAATGTTTTATTGTTTTAATAAAGCAATAATGGCTGAGATCCTGGATTGCAATGGCTCTCTGCCAAGCATAACTAAGTGCCTTCCTCCTTTCCCTGTGCCCTAGTTTTACTCTCCAAGTGCCAGGGCATCCCCCATAGTCATTCAGTGGCAAAAGGGAGGACAAGGGGGAATAGCCAGGCAGTGGCTAGCTGTGTTTCAGCAGCTGGCTGCAGAAAGACAACATCAACCTCCCAGATCTTACAGGGTACCCTTGGGAGGGAAGATGCCTTTGTCATTGTGTGGCCAGCTGCTGAAACACATTTTCCGCTGTCTGGCCACCCCATCACCTCTTTGCCACCAAATGGCCACCAGGAGAGTAAGGTATGGGCACAGGGCAGACAGTGGAGCTGAGTTTTGCCATCTGCGCTAATCATAAAAATATATACTGTACACAGGTGTAAGACACACACCTGTGTATGCCACCAACAGGATTCCAGGCCACAGTTGTGAGTTTCAATTTTGGGTTGTTATTATTCCCCACTCAGGAAGCTTGCTTAAAGTTCAAAAAAATAGTATTAGTATTTTAAATGGACAAGCAAGCAAGCCAGCAAGCAATGCAATTACCATATCAAGGAGGAAGCTAGCCACAATATTGACTCAGAAACTAATCAAAAGTGAAAAGAGAAAAATGCCAATATGAACATGTGAAGCTGCCTTATACTAAGTCAGGCCATCGATCAGTCTGCTCTGACTGGCAGGTCTCCAGACCTTGTAATCTGAAGACCTTTGAACTGAACCTGAGGCCTTCTGAGTGCAGACCATGAATTCTTCCTCTAAGCTACATTTCCTTTCCTCTATCCTTTCCAGAGAGAATTTGCTCAGTGTTCTCTTGTCCAGTTATCTGTCTACAGAGAAAATAGGAACATGTCAATAACTGCATCTGTTCAGATGTATATGGACTTTTGATAGCATGTACAGAAGTATAATTTTATTTCATTTTTTATAGCAATGTCTCTAACCAAGCCTACTGCTACTTTTTTAAAAAATAAACCCACCTTGCTCTTTTATGTACTTGGAGACTTTGCTACACTGCTGTTTGGGAAATGTTATCCTAAGCTTTAAGAATTTATACTTGGCAATACAAAGGGCTATGAAGGTTGCATGCATTTAAATGCCCATGTGAAGAGACATTATTTCTAGGAAGAATTCATGTGTCTTTCTGACACAGGATGCATCAAGGGCTGCTGTGGGGAGAGATGAATGTTAAAAATGCAAAATATGAAGCTTTTCCAACTGTTGCATGCATAGAAGGAACTTTCAGTGGCTGAATATTTGCCTGTCATTCAGATTTTAGGGGCACAGCCCTCCCCGCGCTATAAAGATGGCTCCTCTAGTAGAGGCAAGATGTGTCATTTTATAGCCAAAAAGTTGGGAATAAGAGTCCAGCTTTCATTCTGCTCCACTAGAAACACTTTAAGGAAAGTTATACATTAAATATTCACATTAATATTCTTCATGAATATCTAAAAATAAATTGCATAATTAACATCATTTCCCTGTTTCTTGCACATAAACAGATACAGTGTTTGCCATTTCCCCTGATGATTCTGAACTATTACTACAAAAGCATATTTGTGTTATCTTTCAATGGTTCTATTCAAGTGATCTGTTTCAGTATTGCGTAAATGTGAAAGCAGGGAGGAGTGAGCTAGCCCCGCCCCCACCATCATTGTCTCCAACATCCTCTACATGTGGAGGGTGAATTTCTAAAGAGGAGAGCCTTTGCTCGCCATGGTTCTCACAGGTTCTCTGTGCGATTTAGAATCTTGGGGATTGTCTAAATGGTCAAAACAACCCTCATGGAATTCACTGGGAATACGACCTGTTTAAATGGGATCTTGCATCAATCCACTGTATTCAGAAGGAGAGGGGCCCAAAATGGCAAAAACACTGCAGGAAAAGCCTTCATGGCTTTTCTTGTAGTTTTTTTTTTTTTTAAACAGTGAGGGGGTGCACATTCCTACTCATTGGGGCAAGCCATTCAAGAGGAAGTGTAAAGCTGATTGGCCAGGTGAGCACAGGAGGTGGGGCTGCCACGATGTTGGATTTTTGCCTTAGCGAGTGTTTGCCAAAGCGATAAAACAGGATGTGGAGTTGTTTTTTGCTATCCTGATTAATTAAAAATGCTCTAGCACACCTTAGACATCAGGGTTTTTTTAAAAAAAAAAATTGGCAATGGCAAGTACAAACATGAGTAAATCACTTGCGGCCACCATCTTCCATGTGAAGCATATGGGGGCTTAAGGGGGCAAAACCACTGCTTAGCCAAGTTGCTGCTGCTGTGAAATGCCATTACTAGGAGGAACTCCAGGGGTTTTCTTTTGCCTCGTATAGATGGGCCCTTTATTACCCAGGGTTCCTTATCACATGAAAAGCTCCATGGATAGAGGAGGCTTTCATCGTCAGAAAGCCATGCCCCCCATGCATGTAGAAAGTAATGGAAACCATAATGGAGGAGTGGAGCCAATGCACCCCCCCCCATCTCATGTGTTTCCTCAACATTGGAACAGATTGCTGAACTGAACATTAATATGAGTAATGCACTTTGCTGGGAATGAACTTGCCAGGCATGGTTGTGTAAATAAAAACTTCATTTTAAAGAATTAACGTGGCAAAAGAATCACAAGAAAATAGCCAGAGTATGTTTGGTAGCAGCCCATCCAATGTCCAATGACTGCTAGAGATTTTTTTTTTTAAGTAGGGGGAGTAGAATGACCTGCCCAAAAGTACTCAACAGAGTAATCCTTTAAAGATGTATGTCTCGGGGCTTGTCTAAACAAGCGGGGGGGGGGGGGGGAATTGAGTGCCCCACAGTAATGGCAATTCACAGCAGCTGCAACTTGTCTTAATGTGGGGGGTTTCTGCCACCAAAAGCTTCACATGCCTGCCTGTCAAGATGGAGGCTGCGAGTGAATTATTTGCATTTTTACTACTGTAATCTGCTGTTGCCAAACTTTTTTTTTTTTTAAACAAACTATTTCCCCTATGCTCTGGAGTGATAGTTTGCCTTAGTGAAAAAAGGAAAATAAATACCCTGTTTTCTTGCCTCAGCACTCATTTGCTAAGGCAAAAATCCAACACGGCGGCAGTGGGCGCTTGCCCTGTTAGCAAGCCCTTTCCCCTCCATCCAAACAATTAGTTTTGTGCTTCTTCTCCTATGGGAAAGTGATTCAAAGGGAATTGTTTGTCCAAACAAGCAGAAATGCGTATTCCCCACGCAGTATTTTTAAAACTTCACAGAAAACCGTGAAGTCTCATAGCATGCAGTATATGGCAAAGTTTGTCCCCCTCATTCTGAATAAGGCAGATTGCTGTGGGTTGCCATTAAAACAATATGCATTCTCCTCGAATTCTACTGTTACTCTAAATGCATAGGGGTCGTAAGGACCCTCCAAATATCGATATTAATTTGGGAAGTAATATACTCAGCTTGGCTATGTGAAGGGGGCAACAGATAGCAGGATCTTTTAACCTATGTTTACTGGTAGTAAGGAGGAGACGTAAGCTAAATAGTACAATTAAATGCTCTTTATTGGAAAATAATATCAACAGCATTCATGCAAAGCACTCAAGCTTCAAGCAGTCACACAAGGCTAGCAAAAGCAGTAGGAAGTATTGGGATAGAGGATATAGTGAGGGGAGTTTCAAGTGGGTGATATGACACCTATCCTGTAGAGCAGAGATTGCAATAAAAATCAGCAGAGTGATGGTCTGGAAGCAGGAATGGCTACACAGTCTGACATGACGTCCAGAGGAAAATGAACTGTGTGCACTTGAGTGAGGTTTTGGAAGGGTTTTTTATAGTCAATAACTGCCTTCAGGGGATGGGATTTCTTGCGAGTTGCTCAGGGAAAGACAATGAATACTCTGGATATGCTAATAGGTCTTAATGTGCTGATACTCTGTAACTGAACAGAGGAAGCAACCTTCTTTGTTTGGGGAAGGGTAGAAGCATGAGGGTTCTGTTCAGTCATGAGTATCCCAGCTTTGGCTGATAGGATTAGCCAGGTGTTCGGGCATGTAGTTGCCTTGCAAATTAACATTTCTTTGGAATTTGGGCATCTCCTCCTTAAGTGCATTCCTGACTGAGCAATGTTTGTCTTTGGGATTCCTGGTTGGGTAATTTCCCAGGTTTCATGGTCACACTACAGGGAAGGCCACATTTGACCTAATTATTAAATATTGCCAGATTATTATAGTTATGGGGCAGGGGGTGTCAGGGTAGGTAATACTACGAGGATTATTTTCTATTTAGACAACCTCTACATTTATTTTATATTATACTTGTAGTTTAGATATAGTGGAACAGGCAAGACTTGGGAAACTTCTTCTAGTTGATGGAAAGTCAAATTGAACATGCCACTTGCACAGAACATCTGGGAAAAGTAAAAGGATATAGATAAGGCTTGTCCATGTGTTCCAAAGAATCTGACATCTAAAAAGGGGGGGGGCTATGCCTCCTGGTACCACCGTAGTGTCTGCATGCAAAATCTGGCCCTTTTACCTTTCACCTCACTGCATAGAGTAATGAGGTCTGAATGTAACGTGCTACTGACAATCAGTCTGGGGTCTGCATTCTACTGCCTTTTAACTGAACATGAGTTGAGCCTACATTCAAACCCCACTGCTTCATGGGACATAGCTGGGGAATGAAGGGTCTAGGCCTGTGCAGGGATGATGAAGGAGAGGCCAGCATCTTTAGTCCCCACCCTATTCCTGTATGCATTGCTCCACTGATCTTGTTACACCCCCTCCACACACTTTAGCCCTTCCACATTCTTTCAAATTGGTGAGTAACATTACGAGAATCTTTGCATTCTGAAAAAGGACTCTAATTTCAAAGGACCCATGTTTTTATATTAAGCAATATGTACACTTTAAAAGTAATTTTAGTATTTAACTTCTCTCATTCAAGGTCAGGTTAAATATAGACTCATCTTCATGCCTCACTCCCCAGAGTTTAAAGGCAAGTATCTCATATTAGTTGTGTGAGACATGCATAGAGTCATGAAATCTGGCAAACAAAAGAAGTGAGAGAAGGCTATACACATCATAGCATTGTCTCAAAATTCCCAGATTCTCTGAATTATTCAGAAATCTCTTCTGTAACACTATGCAAAAATGTAGACTTCATTACTCAAGGAGGTATGACAGAACCCTCATTTCACATATTCTCTTGAGAAGTTTTTTACCTGCTTGCATCAATCGCTCAGCTGAGAGGGCACAGCTGGAACCAATTTGTTTGCCAGTGCTTCACTGACTTTAACTTCCCAGCAGCTCTATGAAAGGAAACAGGAAGTGGCTGCTCAAAGGATTTTTAACAGCTTTATACAAAGTAACATGAGACTGACTCACAGAGAGCTCTGATTGAACTGGTTTTACCTGCCTATTTCCAGATCGTCATTACCTCAGGATGAAGTATCAATGAACTTTTCTTTCATGCTTCCTTCTGGCTGCCATACTTTCTTAGACTGCTGTTACACAGCAGAAACAATGCAGTTTGACACCACTTTAACTGACATGGCTCAGTGCTATGGAATTCTGGGATCCTTACTTTTGTGAGATATTTAGCCTTCTCTGTCAGAGAGTTCTGGTGCCACAAAAAACTACAAATCCCAGGATTCCAGAGGATGAAGCCATGATAATCAGAGCAGTGTCTGCACCATGGTAGCAGTCCTTTATTTTCAGTCCTGTCTATTGCGTGCTGTTTGTCATATCCTCTTTCCTTTGACCAGTCTCAATTCATGATATCAGAGATATCAGAGCTGATGTCAAGATCTTCTCTTCATTCAAGATTGTGCAAATGCTAATACAGAGGAAGTGTTGGCACACGTGGGTGGGTTGACACACTTTAAAAATGAGTCCTCTGTTTAAAGGTTTATCTGGTCCAGGTCCAGCTTAAGGACAGAGAATTATATGAACTGAGAGTAGGGGATATGAAGATGTCTGTCAACCCTAACACCTTAACAGGTGACTTAAGAGAGGCTGAAGTCCTATACCACGCAAGCATAGTATACGTAAAGCTCCACCTGCACAGTTCCATGTCCACCCCTGCGTATGTCAGCAGGAATCCTGCTAGAGAGTTATGAATGCCTAAGCACCATTGATACACAGAGAATCCCATCCCAACTCTGGCCCCAACCCCCGCTTACCAGCCTGCAGCTGACATGATCAATGGGGATCTGTCCCCATCTATCAGAAAGCAGCTGAGTGATGTTCCCACTCCCTTCCATGAACAATCTCCAGGATGACAGGCAGATACAGGACTGCCATTGCAATTCCCACTCATATCGGAAATCACTCACATGGGGATGGGGGAGGCATCAGCCAGCTGCTTCCCAAGTGACAACAGACATCCATCAATCATAGCAGTAGCTGCCTGGTAACAGGATTGGGGAACTTTCACAGTCCTTATGTATCCCCTAAACTAGGGGCTACATAGGGATCATGAATATGAAACAGTCAGGAGTCCCTAACTCTAGGGACATTTCCAGTCACGTCTTACCATGCAAGAAGACTCTGGGAGAGGTACATGGCTATCCCGTGGCAGGGGGTCCTTTTTGGATGCCGCCGTCCCTCTTGCAGCATTGTCCGTGACAGTTCCAGGTCCCATCTACAGCAACCGTGCCATTTTTAAATCACTGACAACTTCCGTGAGTAAAAAATGGTGCGGTTGCTGTAGATGGGACCCGGAACTGTCACGGACAATGCCACAAGAGGGACGGCAGTGTCCGAAAAGGATCCCCTGCCACGGGATAGCCGCGTACCTCTCCTGGAGTCTTCTTGCACAGTAAGAGGTGTCTGAAAATGTCCTAGGTTACACATTTGTAACTGCCCAACAGGATTCTGGCAGTCCTTTTTTTTGGAAGGGACACAAGTGGCTATCCTTTTGTCCTTTGAGCCCCATCTAAAGCATCCCTCCTTACTGCTGCATACCAATGAGAAGAGGAGAGAATGGGAAAGCAATTCAGATGTTGATGAACATGTCATCTTGGCTCAGAGAGGGAAGAAAACGAGAGTGCTCTCACAGATGGAGTGTGCCCTCTCATCCTCTCTCCTTGGTTAAATTGCCACTCCACTCTCTCCCCTGTCCCACCTCTAAGCAGCAGTGGTGGCCCTCTGGAGCTTGACAGCTGCAAGGGTGGGGATTTCTGGATGTTGCACAAAGGGCTACAGAATAGCATTCTGTGCTTTGTCCGAAAAGAGACGTACACACACATAAAACACACTTATGTGTGCATATGTCACCACCAGGATTTTAGTCACAGAAGATACCTAAAATCTTCCCCACTCTGATATATATATATTTTATTTGCCTCTACACCAATACATACACCAATTTTATGCCAATCTGTCCTCTCTTTGGGTGATGTATAATTGCCCTCCCACATGCATACAGCTACAGGCTAGCAATGGAATGCATTGGTTATGGCCAGCATGTTTACTGCCCAAGCTCTGCTGCCTTCAACAATAGCCTGGCACACAGAAATTAAGCAGCTGAAATTTTCCTGGCATAGAGATTACATTTCTGTGTGTCACGTCCTCACTACGAGGGGTAAAGGGGAAAGCAAGAAAGCAACAGCAACAGCAACAACAACACTGGCAAGCATGGAAGCCTGCTAACCTCAGATTGCAATTTGAACTAATTCTGCCTCTTTTGTCACTTCACACAAGAGAGCTGTTCTCTACCATTATTTTTCTGACATTGGACAGTGAGACAATGACAGCATTTTACGTTCATTTTGAGCAAATGAAAATGAGCATGCAAGGCCCAGTGCAGTGGAGAATCAAATCAAACAGAGAATTTAAATACCTATTGCTTTCATAGTCCAATGGCTCATTAATGATTTGCCAGATAAGGTAAAATGGGTACTTAACAAGTGACTTTTCCGTGCTAATTTGCTTATTTTGTGAACAATTGCTGCAAACCAATTTTGTTCTTTTAATAGGGTTCTCTGCAAATTAGTTGTGCTGAACAGTGCGAGGAAAGAAAATAGGAGGTATTTCTTTCAAGATATATTAAGGTCAGAATTTTTATGGACTAAATAAAAGGGGGAATTGGTCAATACTGCAGCTTCATGAAATCCCCCAGCCCAAGTTCAGAAGCTGACCAAAGAGTGACCTAGAATAGGACACTAAAAAAAAATTAGGGAACACGATAGCAATCATACAGTGGCAACTCCGTGTGGCAGCAGTGATATCCAAGGACTTAATGCCTACCCCTACCAAAGGCACTTTCTCAAAGGTTAAGATCTACTGTGAAAATTTCTTCCATTACATGCACACATGGTTCTTTTTCTTGTGGTATTTTGGAAGTACGTAGTAAAGGATGATTTTAGAGAGCCACCATGGTATAGTAGTTTGCATGTTGGACTAGGCTTCCAGGTGGTTGAAGCCCTCACTTGGCCATAGAAACCCACTCAGTGGGCAGGTCATTCCCTCTTACTTTAGTTATATATAATGGGTGACCTTGGGCATGTCACACTCTCTCAGCCTCAGAGGAAGGCAATGGCAACCTCCCTCTGATCAAATCTTGTCATGAAAATCCTGTTATAGAGTTGCCTTAGGGTCATCATAAGTTAGAAGAGACTTGAAGACATACAACAACAACCACAACAACATATTTTGTTCTGTGTAGAGAAAGTAGCCCTACTGTGGGCAATTCCAGATGGGGCAAATGTGTCAGGAGGTTGAGGTATTTGTTGCTGTAATTCTCAATTGGTTTATTTGTTTGTTTAAATAGACAACATAGTCCTTTGTGCTGGACTATTTTCTGGCAATTTCCAGCACAACCTGCATCTTTTGATTCACACCCCCAAGAACATTTCTTTTTAATTCTAAGACATACCAGAACAATGACTGCTGACACACTGCAGAAATAATGCAGTTTGACACTACTTTAACTGCAATGGCTCAATGCTATGGAATTCTGGGATTTGAAGTTTTATGAGATAATTAGCTTTCTCTGGCAGAGAGCTCTGGTGTCACAACAAACTACAAATCCCAGGATTCCATAGGATGGAGCCATGATCGTTAAAGCAGTGTCAAATTGCATTATTTCTGCAGAGTGTCAGCAGCCAATATGTTACCTTTCCTTCTCCTTAATACTTTTTTTTTAGCATTACAGAGATGTAGTGCATAAGTGAAATAGCAGTTTTGCACTATAATTATGATTCTATTTTTATTTTTAAATTCAGAGAGAAGAAATTTTGGCCTTCAAACCATAACACCAGCTCAGCAAATCACAGCCAGATTTTTTTTAACAAAACCTCCAGAAGAGCCCTAGTCTACATCCAAGAAATCACTACAAACAGACCACACCCTCCAAAAGAATGGAATAAGTGGATGCAGAGGTAACAACAACTGGCAAAACCCAGTAAAACCCAAGGAACTATGTTGTGAGAAGTCACACTACTTTAGACAACCTGGAAAAGCCCTATATGTGTCTTTCTTCTTTTCCATTTACTGGGGTGGGTTTTTATTTTTTCATTTGTGACTTGAGTTTTAATTGTTGGTTTTCATTTCCTCTCCCCAACTTCCTGTCTTTGGTAGGGGCAGCCCAACAAGCAATTGAGAAATCTTGTAAATAAATAAATAATATAAATGAATACCTTACCTGAAAGCATGTATATAGAAAGGAATCTTTTGTGGGGCAGATCATCCCTACACCCTACTGACAGCTTCTAGAAAGGTCTGGTAGGTGCAGTACAATTTCTCTAAGGTTGTCATTAGTACATCACCCTAATATTACACTCACACATAGAAGAGCACATTGCTATGATGGAAGAACATAGACATGGGTCAAGAAGCTGATACAGGAGATTATCAGATGGGAACAAAAAAAGCATTCCTGTCCCACAATCTCCTTTCCCACCCCTCTCCCACTCCTGTCCTGGCATAAGAATGAAAACTTTCACACTTACCTGAATCGTTCTTCTGCCGGGAAGCCCAGGAAGTGAAATGAGATATAGAGCTCCTTTCACTTCCTTGTTGTAATCCCGGCTGCTGCTCTCGCGAAAAGAGGAGAGCCGGGATTTGAAGGGGCAGGCTGGCAAACGGGGGGGGGGGGTGGACTGGCAATCAGGGGGGGTGATGGGATGGCAATCGGGGGTGATGGGATGGCAATCGGGGGGTGGTGGAGGGCTGGTGATTGTGGTGCAGGGAGGGGTGATCTGGGCAGCAGCAGCAGGGACCTGTCATAATGGAGGCATCCGGAAATGTTTTGACACTCTGGATCTCCTACTAATGCTGGCATCTCGCCAGCATAATGGGCACCTTTTCACAAGCCCGCCATTCCATTGCAGAAACGGAATGAGGGATCTATTGACGGCTTAAGCCATGAATTAAAAAACAACAACACAGGGGCAGCACTGGAGCAGAATGAGAGCAGAATGGACAGGGAGAACGTCGTGTGAAAAGGAAAGCCTTTCCCGATAATCTGGAGTCCCTGTTCCGCTCTATTTGGCACGTCTGATAATCTCCATAAACTCAGAGGTCTCTTCTCAACAAATGCTAAATGATTTGAATCCCAATACACAATATATTACCCAGAAGTAAATCCGAATTATATCAGTGGAGCTTATCCTGTGTAACTTAGCACTGTTCCTGCAGCCTCCCTGGGGAAAGTTGTTAGTGCCAAGATTTTGTTCTTTTAAGACACATGCAATTCCCAAGGCCAAAGATGATCTGAGTGGAACTGCCACAGTGCTGTATGGCTGGTGTCATTATATGTCAAATCACTGGGCGGCACTGGATTTAGTTGCATCTGGGTGGAGTCAAGAGTGTACTGTTCCTGTTCTCTGCTTGTTTAATTGACAATAAAACTTCTTGACTAGCTTCCCTGCTGATGCATCCTCTAACAGACTCTCCATGATGAGTGTCATGTTACCAGAGGCAGACCAGTCTTTGGAACTGCCAAGGATACATACTGTGCCAGCTGACACATGGCCTTTGCTCATAGCTAGGATTGTGATTACACATTCTGGGTTGAAGCTAGTTCAATGATTTAAAAAAGGTGTGTCATAATCTGGGGAGTAGAGCTGTAATTAAAAGGGCAGAGCAGGTTGGATGGAACCCTTACCCATGCTTTTTAATGACTGCATGGGATGTGCTTTGGTTAAAAATTGATGAGTCTCTTAAGGCTAAGCTTGTGGATTTTATTATGTCTGCCCCCCTTCCCCTAATGATTCAAACACTAATGTAGGGATTTTTGTATTGATTTGGTTAGATCATGAAGACATGTAATTAAATTCTGTCATCCAAGAATGAATGATTTCTTTGCAAACAAACGGCATCCAATTCACTAGGAAAGTAGCCACAAATGCCACTAGTACTTATGGTTAGGATGGCCATTCATGCTCTCTACCCTCCCCAAAAGAGGAAGTGAAACCCCCCAAAAGAGGAGAAAGGAATAAAAGAGGATAAAGATTTGCATAAAATGTACGTACGGTTATTTATGTGTATGGATGCAAATTTAGAAATAATGACTAGGGGTGGCATACTAGTCAATAATTACAAGATAGTAAGTTGGACGTATGCACTCGTAACTGCTCAGGAATAACATTTATAGTTGTTAATGACTGGATGTTCCCCTAAAACCTATGTATTTTCAGGCTGCCTGTGCAACATCCAAAGGGTTTCCAAGGTGCTGGAGACTGAGATGCTAGGAAATGACATCTGCAATGCTGTCTTGGTCATGGAGGTTTATTGAGACAAGCAGTGGCAGCAGGACTCAGGAGTGGGGGGAGAGGTGTTCCTCCAGCTGCCTGTTCTTGACACATCCCACAACCAGAAGAGCACTGCAGACATCATTTTCCAGCACCCTAATCCACAGCATCTCAGAAACAGCAACAGCACTTACATTTCTATACCACTTTATAATGATAAGCACTCATTAAGCAGTTTCCAATGTGTGTTAGCTAATTGCCCCGAATAAGCCAGGGACTCGTTTTACCGGCTTACAAAAGGATGGAAGGCTGAGTCAGCTTTGGAGCCCTGCAGGATGGGACTCACAACGTTGTGGCTGCAGTACTGGCATTTAACCACTGCACCACCAGGGCTTCACTCTTTGACTGTGGAGCTGACAGGCTGAAAAGTAGGGGGTGGGGAGATGGCATCATCAGACATAACTACAGAGATGGAGTTACCTTGTCATTGTTACATTTGACAATGCAAGATCTTGCCATGGAATTTAAATAGAAATCTAATACATCACAAACGTGTGCCTGCTTGGTCTGCTGTCTAAATGCTAGGTCCTATTGGATATCTTCAAGGCCATTGTTCTCTATTCTTCTTTTTAAATCAAAGTTGGACCAGACAACCATCAAACAGAAGATCGTGCTTTATAAATGAGGATCATGACTACTCTATCTAAGCACAGAAAGAGTTGGGAAAGTCACATGCACTGGAGTTATTAGCTGGCTTCCTCTTAGTAGCATATGCAGATACCAGTTGACCCCCATATCCATGGGGGATATGTTCCAAGATGCTGCGTGAATACCTGAAACCATGGATAATAGGGAACCCTATTATTTTCAATGAGACAAATGCTGGAAGTTGACCATAGAATTACATTGGAGGACCCAGAAATGCCTAGAGAGAACATATTTTTTTCGGATGTGGATAAGTGAAACTGTGGATGCCAAATCCGTGGATATGAGGTCAACCTGTATACATTCACCTATTAATTTCTCTTGACCTTCAGAGAGCAAGTGGAACATAACAAACTTATCATAGGATAACTACAGGAATCAAAATGCCATGGGGAAATTTGACGTCCATTTTTAATTATATATCAGCATCCATCAGTACCTGTATATAATTTGGGCCAATTCCTAAGATCACACTATTTGTTATGGGATAACATGTGGGTACTAGTGCCTTACATGTGTTTTGTTAATAAAATGCAATTGAAATAAAAGGGTGTCATGACAGCCTCATCATCATTGTTTTAGTGTTTCCTACATGAGCTGTAGTCGAAAAAACTGCAAGAGAAAACATTGATGTTATTATTTATTTTTTAAATCATGACTTATTTATTTTTTTATTATGTTTTTAGGCTACCTTTCGAGGCAAAATCTCAGGGCAAGGTATCATTTTAAAATAATAATGTGAGATACAACTAAATAAAGCAGGACAAAACATTGCAAATAATATCAGCTGTCAAGCTGGTATGACTGTTATCCATCCAGTCATCTTCAAGGATCTCCATCTACCCTCACATTCATGTTGGACCCAACACTGTGGGTTCGGTTTAAACAGTGAAAATACCCCTCATGGAATTCGCTGGGAATCCTACCAGTCTAAGCAGAATCCAGCACCAATCCACACTATTCAGAAAGAAGGGGGCCCAAAACGGCAAAAACAATGGGGTAAATGCCTTCACAGATTTCCCCATACTTTTTCACAAACCCCAAGGTGGGTGCGCATTTTTGCTCATTTGGACTATTGAACAATAGAAAACTCGCAGGGAATCACAAAGCTGATTGGCCAGGTGAGAGCAGGGGTGGGGCTTGCTAGGAGGGCAAGCACCCACTGCTGCCATGTTGGATTTTCGCCTTAGTGATTGGTTGCTAAGGCAATAAAAAGGATCAATATAATTGTTTTGTTTTCTTATATAATTGGAGAATCACTCTATCACACCAGTGAACCTTGGGACGACTTTAAAAAAAACAACAACCTGGTGGTGGTGAAGAACTAACACAAGTAAATCAGTCACCACTGCCATCAGGAATGCAAGGCTTATGGAGGCTTCTGAGGTCAGAAAAACCATTTGGACATGTTGCTGTTGCTGCGAGATGCCAATACTATGAGATATTTGGGATTTTTTCCCCTCGTGTAGATGGGCCCTATGTTACCATACTTCTGCCTTTTCATAGTCAAACCTGCCCTTCCCAGATCACAAGGAAAGCTGCTCCTGCAAGTGAGGGTGGGGAGGCAGACTGTTCCGCATCACTTTGAAGTTCCTTCTGCGGGAGCCAGAACGAAAGAACGCCACTGTGTAGCTATGAAGGAGGTGGAATGAGGTCATTGGCCCCCAAATAAGAATCCTGTCCCTACTGAACTTTTCCTTCCAAATACTTTATAATTAAAATGGGCACATTATGTGGGTGGACACATCCCCATGGAAATTTGATAAAAATCTGTAGGACAGCACTCCTGGAAACTCTTTGAATGTCATGGTAGGTGAGAACTTTAAAAATAACCCTATATTAATTTGCTGGAAATGTCAGGAAAAACAGGGACCCTTTCTTACATATATGGTAGGAATATAAGCCATCCAAGTAGCATGGGGGGTGGAGAATAACAGAAGATTCAGGTTATTAAATTCTCTTTGGCTTAGTATCTTTTCCCTCTTACAACTATACACACCATTTTGTTTATTGGAACGTAATGAATTAAGATGCTATATGGTTACAGCTGCAAGTATTTTATCTGCCAGACAATGGAGATTACAAATTATATCTACATGTGAGTAGACCAGAAAACAGAAATTTTCTCTTGTATTCTTGTAGGAATTTTGCTGTTATGGGCATCTCACATTATGTGAGAACAAAAGAAAAGGAAAAATATCAGGATACATTTATAAGTATTTTAAAACTAGTTTCCATGATTAATTAAATAATCATTTAATAATTAATTAAATAATTAATCATTAATTTTGTACCTAATTGGATGCCATTCACTGAATATTGTAAGTCAAATTCTTGTTTCTAAAAACACTTTAAAATCTATTTTGAATTAAATTTATTCCTGTTTATTTATTCCCATTTGTTATTTTTCATTCTTCCTAGCCTTGAACTTCTGATAGAACACAGTAGAAATTAAGAATATCATTTGCTATCCCATCTTTTACAAATGGTTTTTAGTTCCTTACGTTAAATCATTTACCTGTCCAATGGTTATACAAATCCAGTTTTTAAAACTCCCTTAATACCATTTACTGTAATTCTCTGGTGTGCTTTTCAAGAGCTTAACAGCACAGGGACAGGTTATTGAAACTAATTGCTGTTTCCCAGAGGTCAACATTTACTGATGAATGTACAGTTGCATAATTCTCAACCTATTGTCATCAGGGGATTGCAAAAAAAAATTTTAGTACCATTGTGAAGAACTAGTATAAAGCCTTACATGAAGCCCTCAAATAATCTCTTCTGTTATTCAACTGTGATTTCAGTATTCAGGGATATGGGTGGGTGTTGTTACAGTGTTTTCCCCTGGATGTGAGACAGGAATTTTGATAAGATTTTTATTAGATAGTTCCAGCAGACCTTGTTTCATTTTTCCCCTCTAGAAGGCAAGCTAATTTTGAAAAGCAGTCCAATAACATGTAGAAAGTTTTCTGTTGCCCTTATGGACATCCACTTCCTGCCCCAAATCCCAGTTGACAGTGCCACCTATAGGTCAGTTCATCTGTACACTAGCTCTGTAGGTATGGCCTTGCCATTTTGCAAAATTTCTAAAAATGGAGAAGGAAGTTTTATAAAACAACACGGAAAAGATATAATATACCACTTTTGTGTGGGGGTGGGGACAGGGAATTTAGAGTTTATCTTGAAACTCACCAGGATTTCAGGTGGCCTATTAAAATTCAAAAAACATTTTGTCAATTTTGCTCACTTGGTAATGTCAAAAAAGAGGTTCTCAAACCTCTGCCAAGCCAAAATATGGGGCTTCTGCTGAACTACTTTTGCCTTTTTGTGAAGACCTTTTCTAGCACTTGTATGAGTTGAGAGAGAAAGCATAATTTTTGCTGCTGCTGCTGCTGCTGCTGTTGTTACTGTTGTTACAAATATCACCTAATTATTGCCAGCAGTGGGAAGAGCTCAGTGTGTAACAGGTGTATTCTGTTATGGAAATTATCCCTAGTTTTATGCTGATTGAACTGGTGATAAAACATTATTCAACTGAGGATTCATGAAACTGACTCAATAATTCAAGGAGAAATGGTTTTGTCTGTGTTCAATGGTTCCAACTTTTTTTATTGATACATTTTGCTGACTGCCCAGTGCATTTACTCAGGAGCAAGATCCACTGAACTCAGCAGGGCTCCTGAACATGCATGAATAGGAAGACTAGCCTAATTGGACCCACAAGGCCAGCCCATCAGTCCAACAGGGCCTTGCAATGAGATTCTTCTGCCTCCCCACAGCCCATGCCCTCAGCTTTTCTTCATCTTTCCCTACATGGGTAATGTGAGGGAGGAATGAAGCCAGGTCCACTCAGCCTATGCTTCAGGAACTGCTGAGAATCTGGGGTTGGATTTAGATGGCTTCTGAAGTGTTGTTTGAATATGGCTCATCCCTCAGGGAGGGCAGACAGATGAGGCAAATTAGAATCCAGAGGAAAGCCAGTGCTTCAGTCAGAAGAGATGTGGCTCTACCTCCTCAATTCATTCCATACACAGAATAGTACAGAGCGGGACCAACCACGCCTCCATATCCTGAATCAGGCCTCCAGGCCAAGATCTTTGGTGGGCTCCCTACCTACTGCTAAAGTTAAGGGCAGCAAGATGCTCTACAAGATTTAGATTTAAAAGATAAAAATTAAAATAAGTTAGTTTAAATGAAGACACCAAATTAATAGATTTATTTATTTATTTATTAAAAAAAAACTAAATGGATTTACATAATAAAAACTTACAATAATATTATGCTGGCCCCTTCTTAATCCTGGGCCCCTGGGGGCCCCAGGCTAGAGCTTTGTGGAGGCCATGGGACCAACACTCCTTCCCCCCAAGTTTTTTTTTAATCTGTAATTAGAAGTTGGATAGGATTATCCTACTACTACTTTATTTCCTACCCACACAGCAAATGTGACATTTGAAACCGTTGAAATAAAGTGTCAAATAAAGTTTCAAATAAAGTATCTGTATATTTTCACACTATGTTCTTATTTATTTTGCCATTTCACCCAAAGATCATGAATTCATTTGGATGTGAGTAAGTTGGCTTTGAAATGACCATTGTCCTTTTAAGCCATCCCTATTATGGGTGTTGCTTCCATAGTATTTGCTTCTATTTATTGGATTCATGAATTGATTGCACTAGAAAACAATGGCATGCATGTGACATCACGTGTTAGAGCAGATTGGAAACAAACACATGCCTCCTTCATCCCTCAGGACAAATTGTGTAGTTTCCTCCTCCTCCCCTACATATTTTATGCATAAGATGCTTCTCTCTCTTTCATCTCACTTTTGATACTTTATGGTATGAGTTTTGGACTACGACTCTGGAGACCAGGGTTTGACTCCCCGCTTGGCTATGAGAACTCACTGGATGACCTTGGACAAGTCACATACTCTCAGTCTCAGAAACCCCATGATAGGCTTGCCTTAGTGTCCCCATAAGTTGGAAACCACTTGAAGGCACACAACAACAACAGATAGTCCTGAGTGGGGGGGCTTGTAAACAACACAGTTTTAGAGATACGATTCCACTTTAATTGCCATGCCTGCATCCTATGGAATCTTGGGATATGTAGTTTGGTAAGGCACTATTGCTCTCTGGCTGAGAATTCTAAATTGTTTCTTATTATGTGCCTTTAATGGCAATGCTTGTGACTTATGGCAATGCTCTCATAGTGTGTTCTTGGCAAGATTTATTCAGAGTAGTAAAATCTGCCTCAGCCAGCAACCAGGGAGCCAGGGAGCCCTGGTGGCACAGTGGCTGAATGCCAGTACTGCAAGCCACAAGTTTATGAGTTCCATCCCAGAGGGCTCCAAGGTTGACTCAGTCTTCAATCCTTCCATAGGTCAGTAAAATGGGTATCCAGCTTGTTGGGGGAAATTAGCTAAAAAACATTGTAAACCACTTAGGGAGTGTTTCAGCACTGATAAGTAGTATATAAATAGCTATTGCTATTGCTAAAAAACGGATTGTGCCTTGCGTGATCACAGGAGCCCAGACTGACATGCCAGCCCTTCACTGCAGCTGCCATCTTCCCTGCTCTTCCATAGCCAGGAAGGACTCTCGCAGCATGTGACCAAGGCTGGTCACATGTAGGGGGCCTTACTCATGTGCTGCATGCCGACTTCCTGGTTTCAGAAAGAGCCAGCATATTCTATTTGAGCTGTTGTTTAGAGTTATGGATCCAGAAGCACTCCCAGGCTTCAAACACAGTCTTCCAGGGGGAGTCTAATCCCATCCAGGACTGGTTGACACACCTCCAAACCCAGGTTAGGACCCTTGACAGTAAGCACCTCCATCTTGTCTAGATTCAGATTCTGTTTGTTTTTTTCTCCTCCAGCCCATTACCTCCTCCAGGCATTAATTCAGAGGAGACACACTATCCTTAGCTGAGGCTGTTTTTGAAGGCATGAAGAAATATATTTGGGTGTCATCAGCACACTGATAGCACCCCACCCCATGTCTTCAGATGATCTCTCTCAGTGGTTTCATAGAGATATTGAATAGCTTTGGGGCTAGAATGACATCTTGTCTTATTTCTAAATACTATATAATTTACTGACCTTTTGATTATGAGAAATATTCAACAACAGCTTTAACCTGGTGCACACAATCTTAGCATTGAAGCAAGTGGTTTCTGGTTAGTGGGCTGGGCACCCACAGGATGCTAATGTTTCTACAAATTCTTTCATGTCTTAAGTTATATTTCTGGGAAGAATGCCTGCAAGCAAACACTGTGGCTCATGAAAAGAAGTGAGAAGAAACAAAACCTTTCAGTGGTGTACTATGGTGGTCTATGCCATTCCCCCCTTGTTATGCACCCGTTTTGCTGCCATTCCACTGGCGCTATTTTTTATTGACTGGAATAACCGTCAACAGATCCCTGTTCCATTCCTGTCATGGATGTTCCTATGTGCAACAAAGTGCCCCATTTCGCTAGCAAGATCCCAGCGTCAATGGGCGGTCCCTGCCAGAACACTTCCGGGTGAGATCGGAACATCCAGGTAAGTGAAACACTTTTTATGACCCTCCCCGGGTTACTTGAACATTTTAATTTTATTTTTTAATTTCCCATGCTCATGTCTTCTCACAACAATCCACAGAATTTTGATTCAGGAAATGAATGGAGCTCCATTAGAGCTCCAGTCACTCCTGGGCTGCCAAAATGACAGGAGATGAGGTAAATGTGGTGGGGAGGGTGATTGTGGGGTGACACGGATGGGACGGGGTGGAAGTGGAGATGGGACAGGAACGCTTTTTGTGTTCCTGTCTGATAATCTCCATAGTCCAACACTCAAAGCACTACACCACACTGGCTCCAAAGACAAATACAAGTATACCTGGGTTGAACTGGTCAGCCAAGGATTTTGACTACGTCTCTTGAGACCCTTAGAGCTGATGTGTGAGGGCTTGTTATGCCTGCATAAACTGTACTGGTAATAATAAATGGTTTCTTCTTTCTTATGAAATCTTGGCACCCCCCAAAGTCTATTTCTATGCAGCACTCATACTTGTAAACAAATGATGGCACATGGTGAGTTGTTAGTGCAGTTTTCTTTGAAGGGGGCAGTACATGAGCAATCCTTCTACATTCCAAAACTCTGAGCATGTGTCAAATATCCATATGGGTCTCAGGAACTTAAGAGTAAGTCATCTGTATACACAAAAGGGGCACTTGTATTGATAAGTAATGCTGGAGAATGAGCCTTATAAAGAAAAAAAAATTCTGGTATCTGGGGCTCAATTACTCTGATCACACAGATGCCTAGAAGAACAAATTTTTTTGAGAAAAGGACTGAATGGGCAAAGTGCTCCAGGAATGCACAGTGTGTGTCAAAGTTATCTTCTTATGAATTCTGGGGATTATCTGGTATATCTGCCATGAGATGTTGCTTCTGGCACATTGGCCTCAGCTTCCCCATCTCCTTTCCCTTTCCCTGAGGCAAGGTGAGCTGTATGCTCACACCTCCAACTGCCCTGATTTGGCAGAACTGCCCTTTTATCCCACCTATTCAGGTGCTTTCAAAATGTCCCAGTTTCTCTCTCCTTTTCCCATTTCCGCCGTTGTCCTCAGTTTACTTCAGCTGCTACAAACTGCAAACTCTAAGCAGAATATGGTTTCCAGACCTTTTACCATTTTGGTTGCCCTCCTCTGGACATGTTCCAGCTTGTCGCTATCTTTTTTGAACTGTGGTGCCCAAAACTGGACACAGGGCTCCAGGTGAGGTCTGACCACAGCAGAATACAGTGGTACTAGTGCTTTCCTCAATCTAGACACCATACTCCTATTGATGCATCCTAGATTCTCATTTGCTTTTTTTAGTTGCCTAATCATACTGCTGACTCATGTTCAGCTTTTGGTGTACTAAGACTCCTAGATCCATTTCATATGTACTGTTGTTAAGCCAGGTGTCACCCATCCTATATCTGTACATTTCATTTTTTTCCCCTGCCTAAATGTAGTAACCTACATTTCTCCCTGTTGAAATTCATTTTTTTTTAGCTTTGGCCCAGCTCTCTAATCTGTTAAGGTCATTTTGAATTCTGAATCCTGTCCTCCTAATTTGGTATCATATGCAAATTTGACAATCAGGCCCTCTATTGCTTCATACAAGTCATTGATGAAGATGTTGAATAGCACTGGGCCCAGGACAGAACCCTGTGGCACCCCCTAGTCACTTATCTCCAGAATGAAGAGCAGTCATTTGTGAGCACCTTTGGGTTTGGTCAGTCAACCAATTACAAACCCATCTAACAGTAGCATTGTCTAGCCCACATTTCACTTGTTTGCAAGAATATCATGGAGGACCTTGTCAAAGGTCTTACTGAAATGAAAGATATGCTACATCCACAGCATGTCCTTCGTCTACCAAGCTTGCAGCTCTATCAAAAAGAGAGATAAGATTACTGTAGCCTCTCCAGACTGGTCTCTCCACCCTTAGACACTAGGGCCAAATTTGGCCCACTTGAGGCTTGTCTACATGGGCAATATACCTCCCCTTGCCCCCATCTTAGAGCCTGCAGCTCTGATGACACAGAGCTTTTGCTCTGTTCTGCCCCCATGCATTCCTCACCACCCCAGGGGCAAATAGGGGGCTTGGACAGAGGAAGGCAGGGTAGGGCCCAATACAATGTTTTAAAATAATACCTCTTTTAATTTGTTACCACTGTCAAAAAACAGATCGGACCCTGTGTGTCCGCAGGAGCCTATCCTGGGAGGCTGGCCCTCGCTGCTGCTTCTGGTCTTCCTGGCTCTCCCAGGTGGCAGGAAGGAGTCCCACAGCATGTGACCAAGGCTCATCACATGTAGGGGACTTTGGTCACATGTTGCATCTGGCTTCCTCGATGCCAAGAGAGCAGGGAAGATGGCAGTGGTTGCTACAGTGACAGGGCCAGCGTGCTCATCAGGACTCCCTCCTGTTTCGTACAGGTAAAAGGGGAACCACAGCCCTGATTTATGGCCAGGACAAACCAGCAGGGAGCCAGCATATCCTGGCTCATGTAGATGAGCCCTTGAGCTCCCACTCTGGGACTATCATGTCTCCTTTCTGCATGGCACTACTGTTTTCTGGTTTCCCAGCAGTTGTAGAGTGTCTGTATAGAAGAGATGCAGTGGGGGGGGGTGAAAGAATTGTGCTTTGTCTTACAAATACAAAGCCCAGTGTTTGGGTCACACAGCTCATGAGAACTTTCTTTCTATGGCCTTCTGGCACTCCCCCTTTCCAAGGAAGTTATACAAGTCCAGAGAATAATATGACTGCTCTTTACAATCACTTGCTTCATCTTGAACCTTGGTTTGGTGGCTTCATTTCTTAAATCATTTGATACCCATTTTCTTCACCATGTTGTCCTCAAGGTTCAGAGGACTATTTTAGCAAAGTTTTCCAGTTTAGTTTCAAAAGATCTTGGACTTTATCAGGCTAGCGTCTAATAATGCTGTAATTCTTCAAATTAGGAAAGCATAAACATAGTGGCATTATATACTTAATTATCAGACATCACTGTAATCGCATGAAAGAACTGCCACAGAATTATCACATGATCACCACTAACACTTTAAGAATGGGACTTTACTTCCATGATTTACCATGGGTGAAATTTTGGCGGTTCTTGTGAGAAGATGTGAGCACCCTTACAAACACCAAAATCCCCTTAATTTACAAAGTGAGTGAACACACAAATACTTAAACCTAAAAACATGCAAACAAACTGGGACAGTTGATAAAAAGAGTATCCTGTGGATAGTTTTTACATTCTCACCTGGATGATTTCTCATCAGGAACAGGGAGGGGGGGGAAGAGGACCGCCCATTTATGCTGTAATCGTTAATACCGCAAGCTCTTATACCATACTCTCTTCAATACCACGAAAAGAGCAATATTAGGGCCTATTGATAGCTTGTCCAGTCAATGAAAAACAATGTCTTTTTCGCGGATGGAGCACAGATTGACCATGCAAACATGACAATGTCATGCGATAGCAGAAACTATTCATGCTACTGCAATGTCATAATCGTGCAATTTTTGCTGCATCTGATAAAGTCCCTTTTTATATTTGACACCAATGTCACAATGTATTTATGGGAGCACACCTCAGCTGTTCTGCATCAGCTAGTGGTTGGACAAGGCAGCCATCCTCCTACAAAAGGAAAAGAGATTCCACCTAAACATTAGGAAGAACTTCCTGACAGTAAGAGCTGTTCAACAGTGGAATGCATTGCTTTGGAGTATGGTGGACTCTCCTTCTTTGGAGGTTTTTAAACAGAGGCTGGATGGCCATCTGTTAGAAATGCTTTGATTATATATTCCTGCATGGCAGGGGGTTGAATTAGATGGCCCTTTTAGTCTCCTCCAACTCTTATGATTCTATGGTTCAGTGAAAAGTTTTCTCAGAGGCTACGGGACTTACGCATGTCTCAATGAGAAGTTTTCCTGCTTTGGTTAAAACAATAAGAGACAGACACCTGCTTTTTCTTTCTCAGAACCAGTGCTCAGTATTTTAAAGGCAAGCTTAAGTCCTGCCAGTGACATATGTATACCTTACCTGCATGTATGTCCTGTTTTGAGTGGAGTACAATGGAGTATTCACTAGATTCTTGCATCCCACTTAAACCACTACTCTGGGCAGTTACCAACCCCTGTGGAGTGGGAGGGAGGGAGGCCAGTGGGCAGTGGGGACTGCTTCGCATCCCCACTGCAGTTCACTAGAGAGAGTGGCAAAGAAACAAACTGTTGTTCTTCATACCTCTCTCTTAAACAAAGTGCAGCAGAGAACAGAGGCAGTCTCCACCATTCTGTTGCTTTTCTCATTTCCCCTTCGTGATGATTTGACTTTTGGAGACAGCAACTTTGCTTGTCTGACCTTAGCAACTGCTAGTCTGTTGATTTTTTTTTTTTTGCAGACTTCTGTATGTTTTCAGACTTCTGTTTGTTTGCTTTTACCATACCCATTCTCCAACTGAATCACTTTAGCTTTCTGCCATTTTCTTTTTATTTTGCAGTGCTTCATTAGATTATATAATTGATTATGGAGAAATATTGTTAGTAAAGGTATCTTTATATGTTTTACAAATGTGTGCTTCTTTTTCTGCTCTACCCTGTGCGCAGGTGGGTAGGTGTGGGCCTGGTTGTTGTTCAGCTTCTGCTTTTGTCAATTTATTTATTCTGCTAGAGAGATTCACTATTTCCTCTCACAGTTCCCAACATTAAAAGCCATAGCAGGGACCACATGGGGCATGGCAGCTGCCTGAAGGGGACCATGGAGCTGCGTGCATGAAGCAGTTACACTCCATGAACACCAGCTTGGATCTGCAACTCCTAGAATCCTCCAGCTACCACAGGAAAAAAAGGGAAAAAAAAGCTTTTCCAACAGCCAAATTTATTTTAATTATTATCAAAATTCAGGTTAAACCTGCCCCTCATTCCAAGTACCTCTCATTTTTGCAGGGCTGCTACCTTGAGGGTGCTGGGAACTGTGATTAAAAGGAATTATGTTTCTTCTCATCAGTACAAAGCAGCCAATGTTTCATACAAGACAGATACTTCTGTTTATAATGAAAGCCTGTGTGTACATGAGAAAACTTCCAATAAGGAAGGTTCAAGTTAAGTAGTTTTAGAACTAAATTGCATAGTTACCTCATCACCTTCAGGCAATAATTACTTAGATTCATTTAATCTTCTAATATTTGAAATGATGAATGATTGTGGTCATGGACCTTCACTGCCAACAGTTTCTTAAATGTATTTAGTACATGCTTAACAAATGAAGCATGAAATAATAAATATAGACTCTCTAAATTCCCTACTGTGATACTGAATACACTGGGAACTACGTGAGATTGGACTGTCATATCGATCATACAGTTTATAAAGCAATGTAGCAATACAGCATGAACCCAATCAGACTAGGGTGCTATAATTAATAGAGGTCCTGCGGATGTAACCTTAGCTCCTGCTTGTCCAACATTAAATAATACTTTTCCATTTGTACAGCCCAAGGGTGCAGACAGGATCCTTGGAGAGGTGAAAGCTACCACATGTATACTAGATCCTTGCCCTTCCTGGTCCAAAGACCTGCAGTCAGATTGTTACTGGGGGCTAGTTACAGGAACTAGAGTTTGTCAGAAGAGTTCTATGGTCTGCTGGTTAAAGTGCTGGCTATGACCTATGGCTTGGGTCCAGGCTATCTGAAGGCCCATATCTTCACATATGAGCCTGCCGGATTTCTAAGATCTTCATTGGAGGCATTTCTCTCAGTCCTATCGCCTTCACAGGCACTTTTGGTGGGAATGTAGAAGAGGGCCTTCTCTGTGGCTGCTTCTATATTCTGGAAGCCCCTTCCCAGGGAAGCTTTGCTGGCTCCCTCCTGGCTGTCATGTTGTCATCAATTGAAGACTTTTCTTTCCTAGCAGGCATTTGGGAACTGATTGTTTTATATAACAGGTTTTCTGTTTTAGTGCTGTACTGTTTTTAATCAATGCTTTTAATTAACAGCTGGCAAAAACTTACCACTTAAGCCAGACAGCAACCCAACCAAAGGATTTCCAAGGCACTGCATATCCATGGACCACCACTTGAAGTAACACTGTTCTGAGGCACTGGTTCTCAACCTGAGAGGCTCCAGATGTTGTTGGATCAGCTACAAGAATCCTTGATTTTTGGCCATGCTAGCTGAGGGCTCCCGAGTGTTGAAGTAAAACAACATCTGGACCCACCCACCCCTCCCAGGTAAACACCACTGGTCACATGGAGAGCAAAATGGTACAAGTAGCCCAAGGTAAGAATTATGTCACAGTTTATACAATAATGAATCAAGTTTCCAGTGTAATGTGTAACATTAGTAAACACCAGGCCATTTTCAACCCAAGAAGATGCACATCCATTTCCCATTCAGTTGCTCTGCCTCTGCACAAGAATGAATGCTTGCAAAGCAGCAAACAGTGACTGGAATGAAATAAGTTTGGAGAGTGCCAGAGAGGTGGAGCTTCCTGCATAAAGTTTCATTCCTGTTGCAGGAAGGTAGGTCAATAGGTGGATGAAGATGCTAGAGGCATTTAGTCCCAGGGCCTTTTCACACTACACAGTTCTAGCACTCTGATTCCATTTTAACTACCATAGAAACATCCTATGGAATCCTGTGATTTGTAGTTTGGTGAAGCACTAGAACTCTGTGGCAGCAAAGTCTAAGTAGCCCTCTGTAAACTACAACTCCCAAGATCCCATAGGCTGTTAGTATGACAGAATAGAATTGCTGAGTGCAAAATGGCCCCTGGCTGTGCAGGAATAGTTGTAGGCCAGCTGCCAGATCAAGCAAAGAGGAAAGCTGATCCAGCCTGCTCTCACTGACATTGAATCCATCAGGTTTTCCTCTGTGGTGGTGGTGGCTGCTCATACTGAGGACCACAGAAACACTGACAGGAACCACCCATCTGGAAGGCACTGACACATAAAGATGCCCCATCCATCAAAGAGATTAATAGAAATACAGTACTTACAGAACAGCTTTCTTCAGCTGAGTGCACCGCAGATCATTTGACTGCAACACCTGTCATCCCAGCATGTGAAACTTGTACTCCAAGAGGGCAGAAGGTTTAAGAAAGTTGCCTTGGGCATTTGCTGTCTCCCTTCATTTTCTTGTTTGCCAATTGCTGGCCTGGTGAAAGAAGCTAGCATAGCAATCCGCATGCAGTTATCTGGGCTAAGGAAACTCAGAGCCGTGTTCTTCCTTTCCTAGCTTCCTGAAATATATCCCATATGTGCATGAACACCATCCCCTACTCCCAACACACATAGAAGAAATGTTTCAAAGAAGCCCTGCCAAATGTTTCCTCTTATATGGCAGCTATAACCAGAATCCTCTTGGTGAATGGCACCACGTGACAAGGCACAGCTCCACCTCCTGACTTCAACAGCCTCTAATTGGCCTCAGGGGGAGGAAAGGGGAAGCTCCCTCTTCACTTGTTTGACAGCTGTTAACCTGCTGACCTTCAGGGAAGACACTGGTGGAACTTATCTCTGCCAACACCAAAGATGATCTGTGTCTTGGTTAGGCTCCACAGGAAGCAGGGCCTTCTCTACTGCAGCCCGTAGAATGTTCTCCTGCAAAAGTTCCATGCAGGCAGAGTCTCTTTATTCACCTTTTGAAGGCAAGTTGAAGGCTTCTGTGTTGTTTAGTGGGGAGTACATGGAGGGGTCAAAGGTCCTGATTAAAGATCAAAGGACACACGTCTGGAGCAGACAAAGGAACTCTACTATTATAAGAACTCTATTCTAAGGACTTTATCACATCTGGCTTCTATTGTGGGACTACAGCAGGATAGTAGTGTTATTGGGGAGTACTTACTGCACAATATTGTCTTTATCCCATTGGTGGTGTGTGCTTCAGTCATTTCTGAAGTGCACCTTCTCATTGATGGGGAACCCCAATAAATGACTCCCAATAATGCTGGTACACACATTATCTACCACACATTGGAAACTGCTTAACGCAGTGTAGATGTGTAAATTGCTATTGCTTAAAATAATTTGTAAACTGCTCAGATTAGTCTTGTGGCTGAAGAGCGGGGTATAAAATAACAATAACAATAACAACAACAATAATAATCGTATCCCAGTAGTTCCCCTTGTGCAGTAATCTCTTCTGTTTTAGAAACAGAAGAGACAGCTATCATGTGGCACAACAGATGGGATTCTCCTCTACTTCCCCTCTCCCATGCTGTTATCAAGCAAGCCAGCAATGCCTTCCATTTTCTGTTGTTTTTGTTTGTTTGTTTTTTGCTGCTCTGATTTGTTGGGCAGATCTGACTTGTCCTGCCCTCTCTGTCCTGATCTCTCACCCCCTCTCCCTCCCCTTCCCCAATCTCTCCTCTCCTGCCCTCCCCCTGTAGGGCAATAATGTGGAGGAAATGACAGTGCGGAAGGAATGTGAAGCACCATACCAATATTGGAGTGGAGGTGTGATTATTATTGTTCACCTACTGCTATGTTTCTGCTTGCTTCCCACATTGCTGCGGAATGACTACCTCGTGTGATAAAGTCCTAAGACAGGAAGTTACTCAGGGCTTTACTCTAATCCAGCTGCTTGTAGGCAAAAGGAGAAAGAGGACTAGCCAGCTAAGAAGTGGAAAAAACATCCCTGAGAGTGGACAGGTTGCTTACCTGTAACTGTAGTTCTTCGAGTGGTCATCTGTGAATTCACACATAAAGGGTTAATCCTGCGCCTGCGCAGTAGCATTCGGAAGTCGTTAGAGTCAATAGCCATTTAATTGAACTTTTGGTGGTAATCCTGCCCACCATCCCCTCCAGGCTATATAGGCCCTCCTCGAGCCCGCCATCTCAGTTCCGAATAGCCGCGGTTGCAGCGTATGGTTAGGAGCCAATTTTTTTTTTTTTTAGGAGATAGCCTAGGACACCAGAGGGGAGGATGGGTGGGATTGTGTGAATTCACAGATGACCACTCGAAGAACTACAGTTACAGGTAAGCAACCTGTCCTTCTTCTTCGTGGTCTCTGTGAATCCACACATAAAGGGTAAATTAGCAAGCTTATATTTTGGAGGAGGGGTGTCCTAACTAAACTACAGGATAAGAGAGGGACACCGTAGACCAGGTTAGGTTGAGGGTAACCCGTAAGGGTAGCTTTATTCACTGGAAGAGGTAGTTGAGAGACACCAGCCTCGACGTCTGATCGTCATGATCTCTGACGAGATCTCTGTGCAATACAAGACATGAGGACTGCCCGACCCAGTGCCGTGTCCACTCTGGAGGCCGAGTCCATCTTGTACATCTTCACAAAGGTCAGAGGGGTTGCCCAGGCGGCTGCTCTGCAGATGTCCTGGATAGGCACCCCATTCAGGAATGCTGTAGAAGTGGAGGTAGCTCTGGTCGAATGGCTGCGGACGGAGTCCGGTAGGCGCTTCCCCAGCGTCTGGTAGGCGAGCTGGATTGTCGCAGTTACCCACTTCGAGAATCGTTGTGAAAACACTGGCTTGCCCTTCCTTGGGCCTGCATAGCAGACAAAGAGCCGGTTGCCTTTCCTAAGCTGTGAAATTCTATCTATGTAGAAGGCTAAGGCTCGTCTCACATCTAGGTGGTGAAGGGACCGTTGTAGGTCATCCGACGGGTGCTGGAAGAAGGCTGGTAATACAATGTCTTGGTTGAGGTGGAAGTAGGATACCACCTTAGGCAAGAAGGCGATGTCCGGTCGTAGTACCACCTTGTCCTTGTGGAAACGGGTGTACGGTGGGTCAACCCGGAGAGCGCACAGCTCGCTGGCTCGTCTTGCTGACGTGATTGCGACCAGGAACGCCATCTTCATGGAGAGGAGGTGGAGGTCACACGTGGCCATCGGTTCGAAGGGGGCCTTGGATAGGGCTGCCAAGACTATTTCGAGACTCCACGCAGGGGTGGGTCCCAGTGGGGGGGGGTGCAGGTTGGTGTAGCCTTTAAGGAAGGCCTTGATTTTGGAATCTCGGAAGCATGATGGTTTGCCCAGGTGTTGTAGGTGCCAGGACACGGCTGATACATAGCTTTTGATTGAGGAGATGGAGAAATTCCTGCTCGAGAAGGAAGCTAGGAAGTCCATCAGGTTGGAGGGGCCCGCTTGGGTCGGCGGGATTCCTCTCTCCTCCAGGAAGGAACAGAATCTTTTCCACTTGTAGGTGTAGGCTCTCACTGTTGATGGCCAGTGAGCTGCTTTGATGATCTCCTGTGCTGCCTCCGAGAGGGAGTTCACGGGGTTATCAGCCAGGCTGTCGGGTTGATCGTCCCGAGGTCCAGGTGGAGAATCTGGCCGTTCGCCATTGACAGTAAGTCCTGTGTTTGTGGGAGGCGCCGATATCGTCCTTGCGCCATCCTGAGCAGTGGGGCGAACCAATGCTGGCGGGGCCACCATGGGGTTATTAGGATGCACCTGGCTCCGTCCTGTTGCACTTTCGCGATCACTCTGGGTATGAGAGGGAAGGGGGGAAAGGCGTAGAGTAGAGGGCCCTTCCAGTGCCATAGGAATGCATCCCCTAGGCTGCCCCGTGACCGGCAGCCTCTGGAGCAAAATAAGGGAAGCACAGCGTTGTCCTTGGAAGCAAAGAGGTCTATCGCTGGCATTCCCCACTGTGAGAAGAGAGAGAGAAGGGTCTGACGGTTCAGGGACCATTCGTGGTTGTTGGTAGTTGATCTGCTGAGTGTGTCTGCCAGGTCGTTGGTCCGGCCTGGGACATGTATGGCTAGCAGGGTGATGCCTCGTTCCACACACCACTCCCAGAGGTCCAGGGAGAGGCGGAGTAGGGTCCGCGAGTGTGTTCCTCCCTGCTTGTTTATGTAAAACACCGTCGTCGTGTTGTCCGAAGCCACCTGCACCACTTGGCCTGTCAGTGAGGGTTCGAACGCCTTCATGGCCTTGAACACAGCTAGTAGCTCCAAGGCATTGACGTGTAGTAGTCCCTCGCTCCGCAACCAGCGTCCCCTGATGGATAGGCCCTTGGAGTGTGCCCCCCCAGCCCGACAGAGAGGCGTCCATGGTGATAGTCCTTGTGGGGTTCAGTTGTTTGAACTGTGAACCCTGCTGGACCGCCCGTGGGTCCGTCCACCAAATGAGAGCCCTCCTGATCGGGCGAGGGATGGAAAGTAGTTTGAGTGGACCGTGAGCAAAGGGTCTGAACCTCGCGATGAACCAGCTCTGTAATGGTCTCATGTGGAGCCGTGCGAGGGGTGTGACTGCCGTGGTGGAGGCCATGTAGCCTAGGACTTGTTGTATGTCTCGCACCGTGGACCTCCTTCGTCTTATGCATTTCTGCACTGTTGCGCGTAGCATCTGGAATCGGTCGTCCGGGAGGAGCGCTTTCCCTTTGGTGGACTCTAGAGAGGCCCCTATGAACCTGACATTTCGGGAGAGCTGCAGGTGTGACTTTTCGTAGTTCACCATTAATCCCAGACGCTCCAGCCAGGTGAGGGCCAGGTTGATGTCTCTGTCTAGCTTTTTGGCCGAGGGAGCTGTGAAGAGCCAATCGTCCAGGTATGGGAATACCACAATATCTTTTTGTCTGAGCCAAGCCACTACCCCTGCCATACATTTTGTAAACACCCTTGGAGCTGTACAGAGGCCAAACGGCAAAACTTTGAACTGGAAGGCCGTGCCGCCAACCGCGAAGGCGAGGAATCTCCTGTGGGAAGGTGCAATCGGGATGTGGAAGTAAGCATCCTTCAAATCCATGGTGGCGAACCAGTCTCCTTTCTTCAAAAAGGGAAGGATGGATGGGAGTGTGACCATGCAGAACTTCCGTGGGCAGACAAACGAGTTCAGGTCTCTTAAGTCTAGAATGGGACAGAGACCTCCATCTTTCTTTTCGACGACGAAGTATCTGGAGAGGAATAGGCCTCCCGCTTTCGAGCGGGGAACTTGCTCGATGGTGCCCTTTTGTAGAAGACTGTTGACCTCCGCTATGATGGGCGGGGACGGTGGGGTCATCCTGTGCGGGGACGGAGGTGGAAGCTCTTCGAAGTCTATGTAGTACCCTCGCCGTATGATGTTCAGGACCCAGCGGTCTGAGGTGATAAGTTGCCACGAGTGGAATGCATCATGGAGGCGGCTGGCAGGGGATGGTGAGGTATGGAGCGAAGGGGAAGTACTGATATCTGAGGGTGATAGTGGCTCTTCGGAGTCAAGCCCGTTGTTTGGATGGCTCCGTCTTCCGCTTATTGAATTGGGGCTTGGGCTTGAAGGACTGAAACCTCTTGTGGGGTTGATATGATGAGGATTGACGCGGTCGGGAGGGTGGCGGGCTAAATCTCTTGCGGTATGATGAGCCTGGTCTGCGAAAGGGCAGCTGTGGTCTCAGTGGGTGGTGGGTGGTAGGTAGGCCAAACTTCTTCGCTGTTGACCTCATCTTCTCCGCATGTTCCAGCTTCGAATCTGTGTCCGCATGGAACAGGCCCAGCTCGTCGAAGGGGAGGTCCTTGATGATGGAACAAGCTGTATGGGACAGCCCTGAGGATCTGAGCCAAGCATGGCGGCGGACCGCAACGGAGTTGGCCACGATCTTTCCAGTACACTCCGCGATATGTTTCGCGACTTGACGCTGGTACCCTGCCAGTGCCAGTCCTTCTTCTCTGAAGGAGTTGACGATCCTCTGGTCCTGCTCCAATAGTTTGGAAATATGGACCGCCAGAGCATCCCATAGGAACTTCTGGTAAGTTCCCATGCATGCCGCGTACGACGTCATCTTAGTGAGAAGGCAGGCAGATGAATAAAATTTGTGGCCAATGGCGTCCAACTTCTTGCCCTCTTTGTCAGATGGGGTGGAGTGCAGCCTCTGGGAGGTTTTCATCTGGGCAGACTCCACCACTACCGAGTTTGGCTTGGGATGAAGTGAGAGCCATGGTGCCGAGTCGGTGCACACACGGTACAGGTGGTCTAGACGTCTGGACATGGGTGGTGTAGAGGACGGCGTTGTCCAAGAGGACTTCAATACTTGCAGCAGGTATGGTGATATTGACAAGGAGGGAAGGGATGGCGCCCTCTGTTGCAAGTCCTCAAATATGGGGTCGTCCACTTCCTTCTCAGGTTGGGTGGTCTTGATCCCCAGGGTGCCTGCCAGCCTGTGCATGAAATCAGCAAAAGCCTTCATAACATCTGAGGGTGAAGGCGGGTCTGGTCGGGCTTCCCCTGGAACCGGTGATGCTCTCGGGGATGGTGAAGAGGATCTTGAATCTGAGTCCGAGGAATGAGCCGAGGGGGTCCTCGATACGGGCCTTCTCAGCGACACCGGCAGCCTCAGCTGATCGTCCTTGTGCCGTCTGGGCAGTACCGTGGATCCTGACGGTGAGCCTCTCGGAGGGGACCTGTGCAGGGCCGGTCTTTCTCTCAACGGGGATCTGGATACCGATCTCAACGGGGGGGCTTCCCTTTCCCTGACTCCGTGGGCACGGTACCGGTTCCCGATTTGGGTGTAGACTCCGTTGGTGGTCTAGTGACGGGCTGGTGGTGCTCCTTCTCTGGGGTGCGCAGTGGGGACCGGGGACGGTCTCTGTGTCTCCTGTGTCTGTAGCGTGGCGAGGGGTCGAAGACATCCTCGTAGTAAGCGTGCCGAGGATCGTGGTCCCAGTAGCGGGTAAAGAGGTGGTACCGGTGGTATCTCGAGGGACGGTCATAGTACAGGTGACCGTACCTTTCCCACAGCCACTCTTCTTCCAATGTTCCAAGGTCAGAGGCGTACAAACCCGAAGAGGCTGACCGGGATCGAGGTTGTCTCGGCGACCGGGACCGATGTCGACTTCTCGGGGAGCGGGACCTGCAGGGCCTCTGGGCTGAGTGAGATCGCCTTGGCGTACGGGACCGGTGTGGGGTTCGTCTTGGCGAGCGGGACCCCACCAAGGCATGCGTGACCGTCGTGGTGACCTTTCCGGAGAGTGAGGTCAGTCTTGAGAGCGGGACCGAGAGCGGCACAGAGACCGGTGCGGGGTAGGCAGTCTGAGGGGTTGCGGGGAGCGAGACCGAGACCGCGAGGCTGACTGGGACGGGATCGTCTGCGGAGAACAGGACCGATGGGAAGTCAGGGTGGGCCACTTCGAGCGGGACCAGCGACGACCGTCTCTCTCAATGGAACTGGTGGATACCTCTACAATCTTCAGGTCCGGTTCATGGATTTCGCCTTCCGAAAACTTCCGGTCTCTATCATCCCGTACAGACGCTGGGGATGGTTCCCTCGAGGGCGACCGAAGCTTGGAGAGGCTGAGCCTGATCGGGGATACCACCGGAGACCTCTGGGCTGGGGAGCGGTCTGGTACCGATGTCCGACTCCTCTGCGTACCACTCGAGAGGGTATCGTCGGACTTCCTTTTCTTCTTCGGGGGCTCATCCTGCGGTGTGGTCTTCGGGGAGGTAAGCCTCACCGCCTTGTGCTTCTCTTTTGGCCGGTCTTGCATAGCGGTACTGGAGGCGTCCTTCGGAGCGGTCCCGTCCGCAACGTCGGAATCGGACCTCCTCGGTCTCGAGGATGAGCTCTTGGCCCCCACCTTATCCCAGTCCCGGGATTTGGGTTTGGAAGCCTCTTTTGTTGTTTGTTTGTGGGTCTATGAAGAGCCCGACGGTACCGAAGCCCTCTGGGTCGAAGAGGAGGTTGAACCCCATAGCACATGCTCATAAAGTTGGGCCTTCAATCTCTTATCCCTGTTATGCCTTGCCTGAGGGGTAAAGGCGTTGCAGTGGCGGCATGACCGAACATCATGCCTCTCGCCCAGACACATCAGACAGTTAGAATGCCCATCTGACTCAGGCATCTTTGCCCACAGGTCAAACAGGTCTTAAAGAATCCTGTCGACGCCATCACCAATAACAACAAGGGCACTCACAAGTTCGAAGCCGAGGTCCAATCCGAGGTCGTACCGAGAAGATCGCCAAAAAACCAGTCCAGAATCCAAAGAATCAACGAAGACATGCCGAAGGTCCAAATCCAGGGATGCAAATCGTTGGGGGGGGGGTAGGGAATCCAAGAAACTAGGCTAAAGACTCCAACAATGTTCCTTGTGCTGCCAACGCGGCGGAAAAAAAGGAACTGAGATGGCGGGCTCGAGGAGGGCCTATATAGCCTGGAGGGGATGGTGGGCGGGATTACCGCCAAAAGTTCAATTAAATGGCTATTGACTCTAACGACTTCTGAATGCTACTGCGCAGGCGCAGGATTAACCCTTTATGTGTGGATTCACAGAGACCACGAAGAAGAAACAAGCTTACATCAGAAAGGTGACAGGATAGTAGATAAGAGGGGAGGATACTTTAGGCCACTCATCTAACCCTTTTACTATTGTCTTTTCTCTGAAGCATTCTTGACCCTGCAGTTCTCTAAGCATTGTTGCACTTCTAACACCATTGGGTTTCATCAAAAACCAAGGTTGCTTCTGTTCTGCTTGTGCTTACAGCTGATTTAAATGTTTTAAATATAAATGGTTTAAATGTTTACTGTTTCAATCTACTAAGCACTCTGGATTTTTTTTAATTGACAAGTGTTACAAACTATTTTAATTATATAAGTACATAAATTTTATATTTTATTAATGCCTCTCTGGTCCTGTAAAAGTAGATGTACCTTTATTGGGCCCTAATAAATGGCTTGAAGTCTACACAGGCTGTATGTCACAATTATGTGGAGCAGGAAATAACTTCTGCAAGCCTGTGTAGACTTCAAGCATAGAAAAGTATAGCTTTCCAGTTCCAAATTGTGGTTTGAATCCTATTGTTAGTCCTAACTAGAGTAGACCCATTGAATCTACTGTTGATTCTGTTGTAGGCAATTTCCATTGATTCTGCTCTAGTTGGAACTAACAATAGGATTCATGCCTGTATATGTTTCTGGGGCTTATTGCATGAGGGCAGGAAGGGGCAGTACACCCAAATAATAGTGCTGCCTGCCTTGCCTTAAGACACAACATCAGTGTGTTGCAACTGTTTTCCCATTCCAGTTCTATGGGAGATTGTGGTAAACATGAGTCTTTTGCTAACTGGAAAAATCCATGGAACCAGAATGGGAGAACAGATTAAACATGCTGACATTGTGCAACAAGGCAAGGTGGGATGTGCTACTCTTTGGCTTCCCTATCACTTCCCTTCCTTCATGCAGTAATCCCCCTGTCTTCAGTCCAGAAGGTGTGGACTGAGAGGGGGGAATTGATGGTGTGCATTCCTCATACCCCCCCCCCGTTTCATTTGAAAATTCTGCCCATAAAGTGACATGGGTCCAAAAAGCATCCAGTGAATTAAGGGCAGTTAGAGGGCTCAGTTCAAGGAATGTTTTGCATATCATGCTCTTCACATAGAGGATTAACTGTTGATGATAGAGTTATAGCAGACCACTGTTTGCTTACTAGTGAAACATGAAAGGGCTGATTTGAGGAAGGGGGGCAGCAACTTATATGTATGTGATCACCGTGTGATTGCCCCAAAGGCCCTTTTGTGGTATCTGTGGGCACATGTTAGAATCACAAGTATAGCAGCTTTATTTAAACATTTTTAGTTCTCATCAGAAGTATAACGAATAAAAGTGGTACAGAAGGAAGAAAACAAGTTAATAATACACCCAGATTCATTTTGGGTTAAATCTCCATTTATAGAACAATAATGATAAATTAAACTCAAGCATTTAGTTCATATTATACCCAACTTTCAATATTTGAAATTGCGTTTTAGGACTATATCCTCCCAAAGCAATGTTCAAAAAGAAAAGAGACCTAGTACAGTACAGCTTTAAAGTAATCAGAACAGGATGTCCAGAATTATACTGTGAAGCTGCTTTGCCAACAAAAGCAATGGTTATCCATCTCTATGTTGCAAATGATAGGCTTCAAGCCTGCCTAAATGGTAACCAGCACAAAACAGGAGAAGGAGGTCTATTGGGAGTTCCAAAGGCATAGGGCCACCACAAAAAAGGCCCTATTCTTTATGTATTTCAACTGAAAAGTGGATATTTGAGAAGCATCCTCAAGGCAGATCTTTGTGTAAGGGCAGAAGGTTATTTTCAGATTGCCCACTCTCAAGCTGTTCAGACCAGTACCTTTAATTGGGCCAGAAACATCCTGGTAGCCAGGATAACTGATGCAAGATTGTAATCAGATTTGCTGGTGCATACCAGCATCTAACAAGCTGCATTTGCACTGGCTTCTGGACTGCCTTCCGAAGCCCACATAAAGTGCATTGTGGTAGTCTAATCAGGAGGTAACCAGGGCATAGATAACTGTGACTGTATGTGTTCCAGATAGGATCACAGTAGGCATATAAGCTGTAACTTGTAAAAAGCACTTCAGGCCACTGTCACCACCTGTACTGCTCCAGATGGTGAGATATCTGCCTGCTCTATCAAGGAAAGTGCAAGCTCATCCAGATCAGCAGCCTTCCCAGCCCAGCTCTGAGAACTTCCACCATTGTAGGATTGAGTTTCAATGTCTTTTTCCTCACCCATCCTAGAACTGACTCCAGGCATCTGTCCAAAAATCTCACAGCTTGCTGGGATTCTTGGATCATCACTATATTGATAACATCAAGGCCTGAACCTTCAGATAACGTCTCCAAGAAGATTCATATTTGAAGAACATTGGGGGGCAGAAATCCATATACCATAGACAAAAGCCCATGGTCCTGGAGAAAACCAATAATCACCCAATGTTACCTTCCAAAATGAAACATCTAGGGGCTTGTCTAGATGGGCAATTTAGCCTGTTTTGGCCCCCCATCTTGGAGCTCTGCAGTCCAGACGATGCAGGGCTTTTGCCCCATTTTGCCCTTGGGTAGTCTTAACGACCCCAGGATAAAAACAGGGCCAAGATGGGGGGGGGGAGAGAGTAAGGCCCGTTACAACATTTAAAAAAATACCTGGTAAAATCAACTTCAGCTGGCAAAAAGTGGATCAGGCCCCATATGACCGCAGGAGCCCATTCCCACATGCCAACCTGACACTGCAGCTGCTGTTTCCTTTACTCTTCCATAACCAGGAAGAAGTCCCACAACATATGACCAAGGCTGGTCACATCAGAGGACCTTGCTCACATGCTGTGGGACAGCTTCCTGGCTTCAGAGATTGGTATACGGGCAGCGGCAGCTGCGGAGACAGGCCAGCATGCCGGTCTGGACTCCATCCCATTCCATGCAGGTAATGGGAGAGTGGGCAGAATACACTGGCAGGGAGCCAGCATATTTCGGCCCATGTAAATGAGCCCTAGAAAAGATCAGAAACACTGTAGGTCTATGATGTTCAATGCCACTGAAAGGTCATGTAAGACTAAGAGAGTTCCACTACCACCATCCAGTCCTTGGCATACATTATCCAACAAAGTCAGTAAAAGCGACCTTCTCCGGCCAATATTTCTATCTGCAAATACATTGTGTGGTTTCATGCTTGACCATTTGATGATCTGCATTCTTGGACAACACGTAACAAGCTGATGTGCTGGAGGGAGAAAGGAGAGGATGGTATGTGCCTGGAAATGGGCTAAATGGTCTTGCACCTGTGGAAGGCTGTGGGAATGATAGGTGGAACTCACTCTGGGTGAGAAATGGGAGTGGGGATGATGCGTAACCAATGGTTGGGTTGCCTGCCAGATTTGGTTGTTTGCAAATACTTTTTATTTTACTGTTTTTCCTATCTCTCTCTCTGGCTTTTCTTCGCAAACGAAGATTCAGGAAGGACTCATCCCGCGCTTTCTGCAAGCGCGCTGATGACTAAAAAGGCCAATCCTTCAAAGCAATAGTTTTGTATAGTTTGCTCTTTAGATTACCGTAGCAATAAAGCTTTCTGTTTAACTCTGAAGCTGCTGGTTAGTGAGCCAGAAGAAGCTAGTACATGACAGGTGAATATAGTTTTCTATATCACTTTCAGCACGTTACCAAGAATGGAGCATTTAAAGCTAAACAGCAAGGATCCAGGTTCGAAGGTCTCGTGTTTTCTGCACTACTTTTTATTTTATGGAGGATCCATATCCTCTCTCAAGGAGGCATTTACTTCCTAAAAAGTTCAGGTGTTCAGATCTGCCTGGATGCTTGCATTGTCCATGATGGGTAAGGATCCAGAGAATACAATAAGTGGTGGAATTCAAATGTCCAGGTTTGAATATTGAATATTGCAGCTGATGGCTTCCATATCAGTGGGATGGTGAGTCCATTTCAGGCTTCAGTCTCAGCTTTAAAAGAACTATTCCAATCTGCTGAACACCATTCTCTCAAAAGGTCTGACACTTTGGGATAGTTCTTTTAAAGTTTGGACTAAAACCCAAAAGGAATCCATCCCACACACACCACCATGCAAGCCTTGACATAGAAGACTCCAGCTGCCATGGATTACCAAGCCATCTGTGCTAAAACAACTATTTTTGTCAAGTATGGTTTGTGTGTGGCATTAACATTTTCAACAATCAGAAATACAGTTGTCCCTTCACATTCGCGGGGGTTAGGTTCCATAGACCCCCGCGAATGTGAAAATTCCGCGAATAATGACAGCCCTCCCCCACCCTCCCCAAGCGACCCTGAGGCCTCCGGAGGCCTTGTGGTCGCTCTATCTGGCCGCTCCCCGCCCTCCCCAAGCAACCCCTGAGGCCTCTGGAGGCCTCGTGGTCGCTCCTCCCGACCGCCCCCCGCCCTCCCCAAGCGACTCAAAGGCCTCCGGAGGCCTCGTGGTCACTCACCCCAGCCTCCCCCCGCCCTCCCAGAGCGACCCCGGGGCCTCCGGAGGCCTCGTGGTCGCTGTCCCCAGCCACCCCCGCCCTCCCAGAGCGACCCCGAGGCCTCCAGAGGCCTCGTGGTCATTCTCCCCAGCCACCCCCCGCCCTCCCAGAGCGACCCGGGGCCTCCGGAGGCCTCGTGGTCGCTCTCCCCCCGCCCTCCCAGAGCGACCCGGAAGCCTCCGGGGGCCTCGTGGTCGCTCTCCCCGGCCTCCCCCCACCCTCCCAGAGTGACCCCGGGGCCTCCGGAGGCCTCGTGGTCACTCTCCCCAGCCACCCCTGCCCTCCCAGAGTGACCCCGGGGCCTCCGGAGGCCTCGTGGTCGCTCTCCCCAGCCACCCTCCGCCCTCCCAGAGCGACCCCGGGGCCTCCGGAGGCCTCGTGGTCACTCTCCCCGGCCTCCCCCGCCCTCCCAGAGCAACCCGGAGGCCTCGTGGTCGCTCTCCCCAGCCACCCTCCGCCCTCCCAGAGCGACCCCGAGGCCTCCGGGGGCCTCGTGGTCGCTCTCCCCGGCCTCCCCCCGCCCTCCCAGAGCGACCCCGGGGGCCCCATGGAGGCCTCCCCGGGCCTTCATGGGGCCTCCGGAGCATCTCCGGGGGCCCCGTGAAGGCCTCCCCGGCCCTCCCCCTCCCTCTCAAGGCCTTCGCAGGGCCTCCAGAGGGTCTCCGAAGGCCCTGTGGAGGCCTCCCCGCTCCCTCCCAGTGCTTTCACAAGGCCTCTGGAGGCCCCGTGTCGCGGTTTTGGGGGGACCCGGGGGGCCCTCCCAAAACCGCGAATAAACAAAACCGCGAATGTCAAGTTCGCGAATGTGGAGGGGCAACTGTACTTTTTTTCAATGGCCTAATTCTGTTTATTTCTTCACTGTGAAACAGAATAATTCTTTTCAACCCAAACTATTTGAGATTGCTTGAATTGATGTTGCACATATATTCCTTACAACATTCCCATAAATTTAAATTACTTCTGAAGTAGGCATGGCTGAATTTTCTATGACTAGTTTTGGACTGGATCATCAGTTTATTCAACTTCTTTCACAGGATCCATTGCTCTGCTTCGCAGCTAATCAACACAGAACCACAGGGATGGAGGAGGAGGAGAAAAGCTGACCTCTCTCCACTGCTACTGCAGCTAGTTCCAGAAAGCCAGTTTACATTTTTATGGAAGGGAAAGTAAGCATGTTCATTTGGGGGCTGACTGCTGTTAGGGAGTGTACAGCGGATGTTGGGCAGACAAAGTGTCCTTTGCAGCTCAGATTTTCTTTTCAAGTAATCCTAATAATCTCTTTAAGACAGCTCATGTTTATAGATTCAACACCAATTGTTAGTCTGAGTCTTTTTCATAGTGGAGTTTTTATTGAAGATTTATGCCATTATTGATTTAAGCATCAATGAAACCATGTAACTGTTTGTGGGAAGCCATTGAATGGCTACAGTGTTGCCTTTCACTTCAGTGAAATGGGGCAGCTCAGCGTGTTACAGTAGGACCCCCGTATCTGCTGGGGATTGGTTCTGGGGAGCCCTATGGATACCAAAAACCTTGAATACTAGTGAATGCCATTGAAAATAATTGGACTTCTGGTTTAAAATACCATAGAGTTGCCTTGGAGGACCTAGAAAATAGCTAGAGGACACATTTTCTAGGAAGACTCTATGGTAGGTGTGCTGTTTTGTGTCCCATGGATAACTGAATAAGTGGATTCAGGAGGCCTACTGTACTTTATATGCTCAGAGTAACTGTTCTCCTGTTTTCTTTGTTGAAAAGAAATGGAATGATATGTGGGCAGGGAAACTCCAAGTGTGCACAAGAACTGTCAGATATCACTGGAGTGGAACATTTGGACAGTCTAAGGAAAATCAGGTGTATTTAAAGCAGGATGAGAAGTTTCTTTTTTAGGCTACATCCTAAACAGAACAGAACTGGTGACACTGCTTGTTCTCTGGTGAAGCAAAAAGGTCTACCTGAGGAGTTCCCCACTGCCGAAACAGGTCTGATGTCACTGACCTGTGCAACATCCACTCGTGGATGGAGAGGCTGGAACGGCTGAGTCCATCTGCAAGAGTGTTCTCCTCCTCTGGCAATTGGGTAGTTTGGAGGTGAATGTTTCTGAGCATGCACCAGTTCCAGATGTCTAATGTGAGCTGAAGAAGCTGGGCGATCTCATTCCTCCTTGCTTGTTCAAATAGTACATAACCAATGTGTTGTCTGTCACCACCAGAATGGTCTTGCCTGTCACCAGGGTCTCGAAGACCCATAGTGCTTTCTGGACACCAAGGAGCTCTAAGATGTTGATATGGGATGTCTGTTCATTTGCATCCCAAGTGCCCTGGATCTCGTAGGACTAGATATGGGCTCCCCATCCAAGCATAGATGCATCTGTCATTAGAGAGGTGTCTGGTTGAGGTGGGTCAAAGGGCATCCCCAACAAAACATTTTCTGGGGCCAACCACCATTCCAGCGAACGTTGGATTGTGCGTGGCATCATGAGCAGTTTCTTTGGGGAGTCAGTCGCGCAGAGGGTTGAACACCTGCAGAAACCAATGTTGAAGTGGGCGGAACCGGAGTCTGGGGAGGCGGGTCACGTAAGTAGTAGCTGCCATGTGTCTGAGAAGTACTTGAACTGCATGGGCTGAGAGTCTTCGGGACCGTCAGCAGGCATGGATCAAAGAACGAAGGGTGTCCAGGCTCCTTAGAAGCTTGACAGTCGATCTCTGAACACTGGAGTCTAGAGAGAAAGAGAAGAGAATGAAGAAGTGGAGATTCACAACTTTGTCCTGGTTTGGTCCTTGGACCTCTGCTTTGCGGGGGGCTGGTATTGAGATGTTGACCCTTGGCTCCTCACCAATGAGGCTAATGAGGAGGGCGGCAGATAGCGGAAGCGTCTATAGGATTGACCAGTGAACCCCCTTCTAAACTGATGGCCAGGTGTAGAGGTCTATCAGTTGGTACGGCTCCTGGAGTGATACGCAGAAGATGAGGAAGTAGCCATACCATACTTTCTGGCGGTGGTCCTCGTCTTCTGGGTGAACTCTAATTTCTCATCCGTGGAGCCGTTGAACAGGCCCAAGTCATCAAATGGCATATCTTTGATGGTGGCTGAAGCTTGTGGAGTGAGGCCCAAGGACTGGAGCCACGTGTGACGATGCAGGGTGATGGATCCAGCTATCGTCTTGGCGGCACAATCTGCGACATGTCAGGCAGAGTTCATTTATTGTCTGGCCAGCAGTTGTGCTTCCGACAGGATTGCCTCCGCTAATCTTCATCTCTCATCCGGTAGATCCTGAATGAGGGGCATGATCCTCTCCCAGAGAATCTGTCGATACACCCCCATACAGGCAGAAAATTAGCAATACGGAAGCTCAGACCTGTGGCAGAATAAACCTTTTTCCCGATTATGTCTAGCTTCTGTCCTTCTGGGTCAGGTGGTGTCAATTGTGGGTGCCGCTGCCTTCAGCTCTGGGAGGCCTCAACTACCACAGAATTGGGGCAAGGATGAGTCTGCAGCCATTCGATGTGTTCACCTCCAACCTGATACAGTCTGTCAATCTTCTTCGATGTTGGCTGGATCGAAGAAGGATTTTCCCATGAGCTCTGAGTTAGTTTTAACAGAGAAGGCAAGACTGGAAGACTGGCAGTAGGAGGTGCCTTAGACTGTACATGATGGAATATCGGATCTATCGGTTCCGATTCCTTTTCCACAAGGATTTTTTTTAAACTCCTGGGAGAGGCTGCTTGTTGCAGAGGGTGGAGCTTCTGTGAGTTTGAATTTTTTTAAACTCCTGGGAGAGGCTGCTTGTTGCAGAGGGTGGAGCTTCTGTGAGTTTGAAATTTTTTAAACTCCTGGGAGAGGCTGCTTGTTGCAGAGGCAAGTGCCTAATGGAGCGCGAGTTTCAGTGACCAATCCCCCCCTAAAAAAGCATACTTAAAAAGTACAGCATAGAGTTTTCAGCATTAACTTAGAGTTCTTACATTACCTAAAAACTCTCACCATGGGCACTGAGGGGACTGTGGCGGTCACCTGCAATACTTGTGCGATGTTTGTCTTCTTGGCTACAGACGTGGGTAACTTCACATAGAATCATGTAATTGCAGAGTTGGAAGAGACCACGAGGGCCATCCAGTCCAACCCCCCTGCCACGCAGGAAATCACAATCAAAGCATCCCCGACAGATGGCCATCCAGCCTCTGTTTAAAGACCTCCAAGGAAGGAGACCCCACAACACTCCGAGGGAGTGTGTTCCACTGCCGAACAGCTCTTACTGTCAAAAAGTTCCTCCTCATGTTGAGGTGGAATCTCTGTTCCTAGAGCTTGCACCCATTGCTCCGTGTTCCAGTCTCTGGAGCAGCAGAAAACAAGCCTGCTCCATTCTCAGCATGACATCCCTTCAAATACTTAAACAGGGCTATCATATCGCCTCTAAACCGTCTTTTTTCCAGGCTAAACATACCCAGCTCCCTAAGTCTCTCCTCATAAGGCATCGTTTCCAGACCTTTCACCATTTTAGTTGCCCTTCTCTGGACACGCTCCAATTTGTCAATATCCTTTCTGAATTGTGGTGCCCAGAACTGGACACAGTATTCTGAGTGAGGTCTGACCAAGGCAGAATAGAGTGGCACTATTACTTCCCTTGATCTAGACACTATACTTCTATTGATACAGCCCAAAATTGCATTGGCCTTTTTAGCTGCCGCATCACACTGTTGGCTCATGTTCAACTTGTGGTCTACTAGGACTCCTAGATCCCTTTCACACGTAGTCTCATTCAGCCAGGTCTCTCCCATCCTATATTTATGCATTTCATTTTTCCGCCCTAAATGCAGTACTTTACATTTCTCCGTATTGAATTTCATTTTGTTAGCTTTGGCCCAGCTCTCCAGTCTATCCAGGTCATTCTGAATTTTGATCCTGTCCTCCAGGGTATTAGCTACTCCTCCCAACTCTGCAATTCTATGATTCTATGATTCTAATCTTGAGGTCCAGAGCATGGGGCATAACCACTTGTTCGGAAAAGGCACGGATATAATCCATTGGTGAGGCAGAGTCCTCGTCCACTAAATCAGATTGCAGAGATGGCAGATAAGGTAAGAATGGATCCCTTGAATCTGATGAAGTGGAGGTCGAACCTGAGGGTGATGGGCTCCGGCCTCCATGGGGAAGAGAAGTGGTTTGAGCCAGTGGAGTAGGTGGCAGAGGACGTCGGTCAGGACATGGCAACACCTGACTCTGCATCTTCCTTTGTCGGGGCCGAAGAGTCTTCAAACTCTAGACGTGGTGGAGAACGACACACACTCCAAACTGTATACGTTCCCATCAAATCAAAGGTCCAGGTGGTCAGGACCTGGGATCCTGTCAGAGAAGTAAACTGGGTACGGTAGATGGAGCATGCTAGATCGTAGGCTGAGTGAGCAGGCTCATCGTAATGGATCATGGGCGAAGATCCCCATTATAAACCATAGCCTGTATTTCTGTTGATTTCAGTGGGACTTCTCTCTGTGAAACATTGTGCCCCATATACAGGATTGAAATGTGACTACTATTTTAATGATTTCAGTGCAGGACTTTCTAAAGCAACCTCTAAGAGGGTGAAAGATTTAAAAAACAAGAAAAAACTAGTCCTGTACAATTTTATTATTTGTTTTTCCACCTGTTGTCTCAAGATACCTCCCCACCACCCCGCTGCAGTGCTCTGATGCAATTCTTCTCTTTGTGTTTTTAAGCAGCTGATGGCATTTCATGTTAACTGGAAATCAGTTTATCCTTGGTGAGTGTACTCATTGGGGGAGGTAAAAGAAATTAAAACCAGACTGAACACAACACCATCCTAACCTCAGGCAACAATGCCAGTACTGGCTGTTAGCAGCAGGAGCCAGACTTGTTCCATAGACAGAGGCTGAGTGATACCCACAGCCAGACCAATTGTGTAACATGAAGAAGTGACAGAATATTCAGCGTTCAGAGTTGTGAGTGAGCTTGAAGCAAGGGTCGTTTTTTTTTAAAGAGGTCTTAGAGCGCATGTTGTAGCACGTATATTCCATGCCACTCAAATAATTGGGACAGTGCTACCTCCACAGGGCTATTGAGCAACTCTTACTTAATAGGATCATGTTGAAATTTTCCACTGGAACTAGAGTTTGTGCAAAGGTCTTTTAACAGACTGATGAACATGAGAACTGTTGATCAATGTTAAGTAACCCAATCTAATTAAACAGAGAAAGCCTGCTGTCCAGGCCATTTAGCATTTTACATATTATTATTTTTTCCAGGTGCTATACCTGCAACTCTCAACCATTTGTCCTTCACTCCCAAAATGATAACAATCATAGGTTTTCTTTGAGATTTTTTGGGGGGCTTTGAGGATGTGTTCTGGAAGAGTTTAATTTCTGATGTTTCGCCTGCATCTGTGGCTGGCATCTTCAGAGAATAGTTGGGTAGGAGTGCGTGTGAAGTTCATACACTGTGAACCTCTGTTGGGGAGGATATGTAAATTTGTGTATTTGAATGGCTAGTTTCTGGATGAAGATATGCAAGGAGGATTAGTATCTGTTTGGCTAATGGTTGGTTAATGGTCCATTATCCAACCATTAACCAAACAGACACTAATCCTCCTTGCATATCAAATATACAAATTTACATATCCTCCCCAACAGGGGTTCACAGTATATAACACCTCCCCACACTCCTACCTAACCATTCTCTGAAGATGCCAACCACAGATGCAGGCGAAATGTCAGAAATAAACTCTTCCAGAACACAGCCCCACAGCCCGGAAAAAAACCCACAGAAAACCTATGGATGCCGGCCATGAAAGCCTTTGACTTCACAATGATCACAATCAGTTCACATGAGAGACTGGGATTCCCAGTCTTGCACTGATGGTGACACAAAGTCCTTGCTGTAGTTGGCCACCCTGCAGTAGTTGGTACAATCCTTTCCTCTGTTTCTGGTCTAGTACTATGGTGCTAAAATCAAAACCTTTACAATGGAGACAGGTGGATAAAAGGCCATTGTTATACCAGTTCTTCAGGATACATCCACAGCTGAAAAACTGGTGAGCTAAAAAAGAAGAGTAACTTGCCTAAGGACTTAAGTAAAAGGCAGGCGTTCCAAAGCAGAAGGCTACTCTTTTGAACTCACTAAATCCACTTGCTAGCCCCAACTACACTAGATTCATAGAATCAATATTAATTATTCAAGCATTGACTTAACAAGTTCTCATTGATTAAGTAGGTCTACTCTAGTTGGGACCTGCTATTGGATTTAGTCCATTTTTTGGTACCAATATCCATTTTACAGAAGAAAAACTGTTGAGACTCAGAAACAATCAATTTAACAGTATCAATAAAAGTTACTAAAATCCAGAGATGGGGGTTTGAGCCCCAAATATCAAATCACATATTTGCAACAACAAAGCAAAGCAAACCATCTCACAGAATGCAGATTTGAAATTCTCTGAAAAACATGCACATACTTTACACTACTCAAATCACCATACACAGATAAGAAGAACAGCCCCTCACTCCTAGTGAGCCAGGATGCTTCCTCTTAGTCTTCCTCTTGCTCACATTGATCATTTCCCACCCTACTGAATGGCTGACATGCTTCAAAATGAAGCACTGGCCTGAACTGGAGTGGGCCATGCTCACAGAACAGATGTCTTCATGATTTGAAGGACACGTCTTCAGAAAGAACAAAACATTTTGCCCTTGCCTGTAGAATCTTGCCCTTGCCTGTAGAGTCAGACAAAAGCAAACTGCTGCAGCCTCCCCTAGCTTGTGTGCTCATTAATAAGGAAGTTTTACCATCTTGACCACACTCTGATGTTACATGGCCACAGGTGTTCTGGTTTTTATCTGTGAAATGTTGGAGGGTATGGTATCATTGGTCAGCCATTCAAACTCAATCAAATTGTGTCTTAACAGTTTTTATTAAAACAGGCATAAACATACAGGTTAATTTAAAAAAATAGTCTACACAATGGGATATGTGCATCTAACTTAATGGGTTTAAATCTGCATCAACATTTTCACTGTGGGAATTTATAGATTTTCATTCCTATTTAGCCCTCCCCCCTGTTGTTAATTGTCCAGCTAGAATTCACAGCATTCTACTATACAGCTGTCTGTACTGATATATATATATATTTAGTGCAAAAAAAAAAAACCACCAAAAAACAAAATCGAAAACAAAACCCAGATATAAAAACATGGAGATTACATTTAAAAAAAAAATAAAATAAAATCAACAATGGAGGTCCTAGAGATGAGTGTCAGCTATAGGTATTCTTCTAAGCTCTACAATCTGGGAATTCACCATAGTGCTTCCATCCTGGCTGCCATGGCAGGACTCACTGTCACTGATATTGAGGCCTGCCCCTGAAACACAGAAAATAAAACAGAATTCGGGAGAGTTAGAAACCAAAACACTAGCACATTTTGCAGGGAGCAAGCCTGTCCCATTTTTTTTTATTCTGACATATAAGCTTTTGTGTTCCAATTATAAATTTAGCCTTGAACAAAAGAAAAACTCAAGCATACATTAGAATAATTTAAGATCCAAGCATTTTGAATGTTAAGGTCAATCTCATCAAAGGTCAGCTAAAGCAATATTGTATGTCACCATCATACAAAATATTTCCATGATACTTTGTCTGCATAGTGTTTGTTTGCCTGAGGCACAGAAGCAAAACCCACATGAGGTAGAAGCAGCTTCCTCCACTTCTGGCAGTACAAATAAAAATTGAATAACTAACAATTTGCTACTCTTTCACTGCATCCTGCAACATTATATGGCTGTCTCAGTCTGTTTAATGGTAGGACCACCCTTATAAGATTTAGTTAAAATCTTTAATGAGATCAACAGAGTTGCTCCAAAAGAAAATTTTTCCTACCCTGAATGTGTTGGATCTTAATAAAGTAACTGTTAAGTGATTGTCTTGAAAGCACTGAGGACTCGTGAGAATACCATGGGTTCCAGATGGCATATTCTGGCCCCAAATCTGGCCATTCCGCCCCCCACACACTACCTACACAAAAGAGGAGGAAGTCTACAGGGACATGCTGGCTCGTACCAGTGGGTGCCTCAGCTGCTGCCATGTGTTGCTCCCTCTGAAGCCAGGAAGAAATTCTTTAGCATGCTTTTAAGGCTGGTCACATGCAGGAGGCCTTGATCATGTGCTGGAAGCCTCCTTCCTGGTTTCAGAGAGATTCCAGCAGCAGCGGCTGGACTCTGCATTCCCACGCCAGCCTGATCTGAGTTTTCCCACATGAAGTGGGTTTTCCCAGGTGTTTAATTAAAATGGCTTAACAAGCTTTACCCTGGCTTCCCCCTGTCTTTGCCCAAGGTGTTGTTAGGACTGCACAGGTGCGAAACAGGGGAAGAGACCTGTGTTTTTTGGACTACAGGGCTCAAAAATTGGGGGAAGCTAGGATAAATAGCCCCTCTAGACAAATCCTGAGTCTTTTCTTTTCTTCTTCCCCAACTCTTCCCACTTTGGATTTTTGCAAGTAACAAATAACACAGAAGGTTATGTGGTTTAACTGATAGGACTCTGTCTTTTTGAGAGATTGACTTTCTGAAGTGTTAAGGCTTGTTGCAAATCGTTGTGACCGTGAATATATAAATGCTTGTACACATACACATAAACATGCACATACATCCACACAAAGAATTTTACTTATGACCTTGAAGTCACACACACACACCCCAGAAGTGAGCTGACAGTATGATCCCCAACAGATCTTTTACAAAGTAAACATTTCAACCAGTCTGCAAAAGGATTCAGTTGCATAGCCTGTTACAGAGAGGCCTTGGGCACTGTAGCTTTGTAAAAGTGTTTGAAAACTGTAAGATTCCCAGTTCCTCCACAAGACTAAAGTTTTTGTGGTGGTTTGACTGAAAGCAAGGTGAGGGAGCATGACATACATTTAGGGCATAACACAACCTTATTTTTAAAAAAATCTGTTGCCAAGTGCTCCCACTTCTCTCAGGTTGGCATTTTTATTTTTATGTATTTCATTATGGCTTTGTTTATTTATTATTGTTAAGACTGTGACAAGGCAAAACACGACTATTGTTTATTTCTCTGAGCAGTCTATAACCATTTCCCCCATTTGTTACAGGTTCATGGATAGTCTTTAATGAGGGAGCACTGGTGGTGCAGTGGTTAAATGCCAGTACAGCAACCACAGTGTTGCAAGTTCAGGCTTCAAGTTTCACTCAGCCAAGGGCTGTAAGGGTTTACTCAGCTTTCCATCTTTTCATAGGTCAGTAAAATTAGTACCCGGCTTGTGGGGGCAACTAGCTGACACACATTGGACTTTTTTTTAGGCTAATTGCCTCCAACAAGTACTCATTTTACCAACTTATGGAAGGATGGAAGGCTGAGTCAACCTTGGAGCCCTCTGGGATTGAAGGGATAACCTTGTACCTTGCAGTACTGGCATTTAACAACTGTGCCACCAGGGCACCTATAAATTTAGCTATTTATAAATACTTAAATAAATAAATAAATAAATAAATAAATAAATAAAATAATGAGCACATAACGCTGAATATGATCATAACCCCAACACACACACATGGATGTGGAAAGGGATTAAACTTTACACTGCTTCTTGCTGCTTCTGGTTCCTCCCAAGCTCCTCATCCTCCCTCTATGTATCTGTCCTGTCAGGACTTCATATCAGCAAGGAAAACACCTACATGGGGAACAGGACCTCAAGTGATCATGGCCAATTAGCTAACACATTGTAAATTGCTTAGAGAGTGTCTAGCAGTATAAAGTGGTATAGAAGTGTAAGTGCTATTGCTCACAATTTCTAAGCCCCTCTGAGAGCCTTGGTGGCTGAAAAGTGGGGTATAAATGCTCCAGATAAATAAATAAATAAATAAATAACTGTCTGCACGATACTAGTGGCAATCCCCCCTTAGCATCAAAGTTACCTAAGTGAGTTCGGTTAAGGTTGATACCAAGGGAAGGATTCCTTGGAGCAGCATTATATCAAGATGATGGTTAGTTTGTCTATGCAATGCCTCTAAGGACTTTATCTACAGAGATGGATTTCTAATGGCAGAGCTTGTTAGGCTGATATCACAAGCATCTTCAGTGGGGCTTCATTTCTTCATGTTAAAAAAAAGCAAGCCAGAGCAGCCTGGCTTCTTCTTCCCACTCCCACCCCATTTCTTCTACAAGCAGTGCAGACAGATTACTGTTGCCTGAGTGAACACACTGTGCTCTGGTCTCAGGAAAAGTAAATAAAGCATTAAAAAAATTGCCCAACCCTTATTTGGGCATTTCAAGACTTGACATTCCTATTTATTCAGAAGTACATGCAAGCATAATTAAACACAGCAATGTCAAAAAGGATTAATGCCAGAAATTGTTTTCCAGTTAAACCAGTTACAAATGACCAAAGGTTGCAGAGGCTCAATGGAGTGGGCAAAATCATTCCTGATGCAATTTTCATTGGCTTCAGAGGAGTTGTGCCAGCAACAAATCTGGCTTACTAAATCCTGAATATGCCTGTTTGCAGGAGAGCTGGTGTCACCAACTTCTCAGTTAGCAAATCAATTATTACACACTAATCTGATGGAAAACTTGGCATACTAAGTACTTGGACCATCACGGCAAATACACTGTGGGGAAGGTGCTCCTTTGATGGCCTCCATGGTCAGAGACCAGGGTGCCAATTACACGACAATTTTTGTCACGGGGCCTACCGTGACTTCCTGATCCCATATTCGTCCCACGCTGTTTAGACGATTTTTGTCACTCTTTAGGAAATCCTGGAAGATTCCGTGATTGATATTTACACGTCAAAAGTTCCATTTCTTTTTATTGGTCTTGTACTCTTATATCCTGTGCTTTTGTTGTTTACTCATGTTTAGCCTACCGGGATATTTTTTGGGGGGGATGTCAATCAAGGATGCACTTACTCGTGTTTTCACAACCTTGGTGATGTACTTCCTTTAGAGTTCCGCACCACGAGCGATGCTATTGGGGGGGGGAAGGAGGGGGAAGAGGCTTGTGTTTATCCTGTATCTTAAAAATGTTAACCCTTTAAGCAGAGGCAGAAGGCATTTTGAAGGACCCAGAATGTGATCTTTCACTCAGACGCAGGAACAATTAAACCCTGTGCTTTCCTTTTGAAATCAAGCTGAGTGGGGGGGGGGGGGAAGGAGAGGCTTGGTATTCCCCTTGTCTCTTTAAAATGTTAACGCTTAAAGCAGAGGCAGCTGCAGAGTGAAGATTTCAAGCCAGTGACACATAGGCATTTTGAAAGACACAGATGCTGGCATTTTTTTACTGTGCCTTGTGGGGGGGGGAATAAAAGTGTGTTCATTCACTCCGATGCTGCAATATTTTACTGTGCCTTGGTGGGGGTGATGAATGTTTGATTATCCGTTCAGACCCAGAGATGGGATCCAGGCAGGGAATGAATGGACGACTCTCTGCCCACCACGATCTCTTTGTAACATGCAGTTGAGGAACAGGTTAAACCTGAAGGGTTTGCAGTGTAGAAATCCATTTAAAAAGGTGATTGAGTACACGCACACACACACACACACACACACAAACCTACGTGCAGCTGGAAGGGATGCCTTTGTTTTCAGCTGGTGAAGCTGGATCTGTTGAACGTGTGACTGACCCCTCCTTTTCCGGTCGCTGATCTCAAAGCCCGCCCACAGTCACCATTTCCGGTCATCCCCTAGTATCGAGATAGCTGTTTACATTTCCGATTTTCCGAATCCTCCAGTGACTTTTTTAAAAAACGGCACAAACCGCAGGACTGGAAGTCCCGCAGGTTGAGGGATAAAAGGTGGCCCCCCTTCCAAAAATCACGTACCCGACCCTATGTACATGTAAACAGCTAGGGTTCGACACGAATTCTTCCCACTACATTTTCATCGTGTAAACAGCACCCAGGAAGTTTTGCATGAGGCACAAGATGCCAGAATGTGTAATATGATGGTGGTGAAGCAATAGTCTATTTAAGGCCTGGCCTCCCCCTCATGTGCCTCTTTTACCCAGCCCCATTGGTTGCCCAGGAGTACTCTCCTTTTTTTTTTTTTTCCAAAAGTTAGTTGATGAGAAAGCAACACTGTTCTGCTCTGGCTTTTAATAAAAAGGCTTCAAGAGAGGAAGCATGAAGTGGGATAGGCATGGGGAGGAAAGGCCCCAAATTAAATGGTTAATTTCTAAAAACAGATATCACTGTGACTAAGCCATTACCTATAGGCAGCCTGAGGAAAGTGATTATCCTTAGAGCAAAGTATAGCCAAAAAAGGTGATTTATGGAGGCAAGAAATGCCAAGTCATAATATGGGAGAATATAAACTCCTAATTTATATGGTATCTGATTGGATAACTATCTTTAAACTATAGGTCCAGAAAAAAAGAAGATAGTTTTGTTCCCTGAGCGGCAGGGAACAGGACAATCTGTTCATGCATCTAGGGAAACAAACAACTCATAAGTTAGGCAGAGCTCAGAGAAGTTGTCTGTAGTAGTTCATGGCAATTGCTATGGCTACCATGAATTTTGTAAGCCACATTTTGTGACTGTCCATGCATTAGTTGTCTGTGGATCCTATGCCATTTTGGACCCACCTTAGACAACCCAACTCCACAGCAAAACAATGTTGGTTGTCTGAGAGCACCCACACTCCTTCCTTGGAAGCATTCATTTCAGACAGCTGGAACTGGTATATAAAATAATGGTACAGAAAAGGCCAAGATGGAACTAGGCTGTTTCACAATTGTTCCACCATGGAATTTTCAGAATTAACTGCTGCTAGCTACTAACAAAAAACACAGCATAAGGCCAAACAGAATAGCTTGCCACTCACTGCTCATTTGATTCCCCTATGTGAAGCATGGTTGTGATATATTTAAATAACTTATTGAAACAGTTGTTTTTACAAGTTCTGAACAGTAACACAATCTTTTTATAAAACTCCCAATTCATTTTCTGATGCCAGAAATGAAATCTCTAGGAACAGATAACACTGTATTTGAATATAAATAGGATATCAAATTCCCTATAAAGCAATGACCTAAAACTGTTTGGTGTACAGACTGCTAAGACTAGAAGTGTTTACCAGAGGAGGTTAAGAGTTCATAGGGCCAGCTTGTTCTCAGATTAAAGCACATCAGGCCTTGTAAGGCTGTATAATGATTTCACACTCGGAATGCAATTTCTGAGAAAACTGTCTGCATGTTCCCTAAAGTAATGATGAAGTCTGTCTTTCATGTTTGCCTTGCTAATGCTACTGCAATATTCAGCATAGTTAGGCTGTTCAGTATTAGATATCACATTAATGTTCCAGCACCTTTAAAAAATATTTTGCTCTGTATCATATATATGTTCAAGACTCTATGCCAGCCTTCCTGTATCTTATGCCTCCCACTTATGTTGGACAATTCCTATCAATCCCAGAAAAGGTAGCCTGTGTTGTGCTGAGTGAGGATGATGGTGATTGTAGGACAACACATCCAGAATACACCAGATTGAGGAATGCTACTGTATGTTATGACATTAGTGCCAGATTTTCACATGTTCTCTATGAGCACATGCATTCATCCATTTTTTAAAATAGGCAGCATTGTCCTATAATTTTTATTTTTATTTTTTTACAGTCTACTGAAATACAGCAGATTGTACTTCATACAGTTTTTCCAAAGCTTGGAAAAGTTATGTATTGGAACTACAGCTCTCAGAGGGTTTGTCTACATGGGGGAAGAAAACCATACTCACCCTTTAGTTTAAGCATAGTTGCCACAAGATATTTGCGACAATTTGCACCTTCATCGGGGTATCTGCAGGAAAATTCAGGTCTAAAAGATTTGCAGTTTGATCCACATTTCAGGGTAAAACTTGGATTATTGGCCATGTGGCAGCTGTGGATTGGCTTTGGTGCAAAGCTGGGGGAGGGGCTTCAGGTAGACGGGACTGTTCTGGCACTTTTTTAAAAAAAATTATTATGTGCATATCTGTATAAGCATATCTCTACTTATTTAGTAATATAGTACTCTGGGACAATGTATGTTCACATGCACAAGTGAACAGGGGAAAAAAATCCTGGAGCAACCCCAGCTGTATGGCCAGAAATAATGCAACGTATAGGATATGTGATCACTGTTGCCCCCCACCTTTTCTTTTTTTACATTGTCGTGAATTCACCTATGATTACAGTGTCACGGGATATTCCAGAGAAGCCCTAGTGAGTGTGGTATTTATGGAGCGGCTGTGGATCAAAAACATCCACAATGGCTACAACGTGGATGCTGGCTTTCCCACCTGTGTAGATAAGCCCAGAATCACCATGGCATCATGGCCACTAGCTACTCTGTATATATATTTTTAAAGTAGTAAAGTGTGTCTGTTTTGCAGTACTGTTTGATGATGAGATGACATGGGCAAACTCACTGCATGATTGTGACATTTTAAGTGGACAACAAGGATTTTTGCTGAATAAAATTATTTATGCTTCTAATTCCCACTAAAATCAAATGCAGATTGTAGCTAAGGGGACTCTCAGGACTTGGTTCTCTTGCAAAACGTACTGCCCCAGTAAACATGTTTGTGATATCTCTAGGTAGACTGGTCTTTGTAAACTATGAGGCATCTTGAATAATTTCTTCAGGGCACTCATCATTTGGCCCCTAGTTTAATTAGTGCAGTTTTCAAAAGAAAGTTATGTAACTTGACACTTGTACTCTTCCTAAATCAGTGGTATACAAATATATTTTTATCACTTTATGACTCATTAAGTAGAATTAAGTAGAAATAGAATCCTGTGTTCTATGCTATCATTTATGTACGACCATATATACTAATGAGCCAAACTGAGGTGGGGTTACATCTAGTGGTACCTCTGACTGACCAATATATAAACATACTTAGGCTTGTACTTGACCATGTCCAGGTGGAGAAAATAGTGTGTAAACCAGAAACACAAAAGGACAGGTAGACTGATCACAGACTTAAACGACCCATCCAAGGCCACTGCTTCTACTAGTCCATGCAGCAGTGCAATAGCTCCCGCTTTGAGAGAAAGGCGGCATATAAATTGCACAAATAAACAAATAAATCATGTTTTTCCATCTTCAGTTTGCAAAAAAAACAGTCTTGAATATGCACAAAATAATCAATCAATCTTGACATCCTTTGGCAGCAAAAGAGGCTGAAACAAGTCAGAATTTGCATCCTTAGGAGCTGGCAAAACTGCTGTTCAAGAATGTGTAACCATACAATACTGTACTGTATTTCTCAGCAAGGTGCTTTAAACTTTTGTGTGTTTTTTTTCTGAGAAGCTTTGCTGGGGACTTTGTTCCCTTAACCTTCATTTTAGTGTCCCTTCAAGGTATCCAAACAACTCCACTGTACCTTCCTTGCTTCTCCCCTCACTTTGTATGATTGTTGCTGATCTATACTTCCCCATTTTAATTTTTTCTTCCAACCTGTAGCTCCAGCCTTTGCAACAGATCAGCCTCTCTGCATAGCTTGTGAAGCTGTACAGCCATTCCCTGTTTCCTGGTCTTCTTCTTAAATGCAGATTCACTCTCTTTAACCTCTCCCTTCTGCTCCTGTAGTTACCTCACAATGGCAATGTTGTATTAACAATCCAACTATGATTGATCTCAACTTACTTCCTAGACCATGAAGCTGATTACCTGAAATGGCAAGAAAGTACAGTACAATTCCAACTTGTGCACAATAGTATTTCTGTTTCACAGAACCAAACAAATCCAAGCCTGAGAATCCCCTGAGAATCCTTGGAGAATCCTTGTTCAGGTAGCAAAACTACCAACTGATGTGGCTCAGGGCTTATCTACACTAAGGATAAAGTGTGTACTCACCCCGGATCCAATGTGATTTGTCCGCATGACACATGAATCTGCTCCTTTTAGCTGTTAATCTGGCTTAACAAACTGCAAATTGCCCAGGTGTTTTGGACAAGAAGACAGCTGGATCCGGAGTGACCCAGCTGTCCACATATCTACACATCCACCACATCATTCCCTGCTGAACTGTCCCCCTCAGTGCCACCGGCACCCCTGCACCACCCACCAGCCAAGCAGCTCTTTGCAAGAGCCTGCCCATCACCATTGCTACTGGTGAGGTCAGAATGGAAAACCATACTATGTCGCTCTACCGCTTCTCATTGATCACACGGGTGCCCTGTTTTGACATCACCAACAGTGATGACAATGACCAGGCTCTCTCAGAGAGCTGCTTGGATGGTGGGCGAGGCAGCAGCAGTGGTGGTGGTGGCACTGAGGGGGACAGGTCACCAGGGGCAATGTGGTATCATCGGCCTGGTGGCCCATCTGGATTATGGCATGGCTCCAGAACAGATCCGCACCAGTACATGTAACTGGCATCCTGTCGATCTGGGGCAGCTCTGGAACATGATGCTCTGGACTGGCCATGGATTATGGTGCCAGTATAGATGTGCTCTCAATATCCCAATAATCTTATTTATACAAGAATACCATTTCCTTACATGTTAAAAGTTTATATCCTGGGAAATCAATTGAATATTCTGGAACAATGTACTACCCAGACAGTGGGAAGGTCTAGCAAAAAGCTTAATGCTTTTTAAAATTCAATTTACTTTATAGCGATGGAATCCAGTATCATATTTATGGATGAATAATTGGAAGTTACACATCTGTAACTGATCCGTATTCATTCTTCCCAATATAGACACAATCCTGGCACTATTTCCCTGATTGTAAATGCATCCCAACATACTTTATTGGGCATCAGCTGCACGGAAAGAAGGAGGTCTATTCTGCTGGAGATCAGGGTGTGAGTGGATGCTGTTTCCACTCTCCTCCCACCAGCAAACCAGCCTGCGACATTATCAAATGCAGCAAAAACCATTCCAGAAGATCACTAGAAGAATAGGAAGCCCCGACATTATCAGATGATGTCATCCTCCTGCATCCCGGAGGCATAGCGCAGCCGTTATTAAGGAATCCCTTTTTATTGGCAGCTTGTCCCTGTCAATAGAAAAGGGAAGCCTCATCCATGGCAGCATACACCCCTGGGACAGCAGGATGACACTGCTCCTGGTAATGTCACCCTTCCTGTTCTCCTTCCATTCTTCTGGCATAGGAGAGTGAATACTTTATTACTATGTGTAATACTTTATTTTGTAGCTTATTACTGCTTTTCTTTTCAATTGTCTTTTTTATCCTTTTTTAAATTTTGCTGGTCATTGACTGAATAAAATGTATGTATGTATGTTTGGAATGTGGTTTTTCCACCGTGTTTGATAATCCCCAAAGTCTTACAACAGGGGTCTTGCTTCTGATTGTAACACTCTCACTTGTTTGCAGGGTGTGTGTGGAAAGCAATCCCTTCTAGCTTGTGTATTCTTTTTCATTAATAACTTTTGTCATCTTGACCACACAGTGATATTGCTTGGTCACAAGTGTCCCCATTTCATCTATGAAATGTTGGGGGAGGAAGGTTTGCAACCTTGGTGTTTCAACACAAAATATGTACACTTTAGAAAAAGACAGAAATCACACTTACCAGTTTTTAAAGCAAATATGAGATCATCAAACTCTTGTGATTCTTCATCAGCCACCAAAGAACTATTGCTGAATCCTCCGGGTGTTGTATATGCACTGCCATTCTGTGGGCTAGGCTTAAAGACAGCACTGGCCTGGCTGATAGGCCTCAATGATGCCCTCTCCCAGTCTGCTGGCATCTTTAGGGGAAAAAAAAGTATTAAGAATTATTCAGTTAGTACAAATGTTTCAACAAACGATCCTCTACCCAAGAGTTTGCTAGCACCCCATGGTCATTTTTTAAATAATAATAATAATAATAATAATAATAATAATAAAATTTATTTATACCCCGCCCCTCTGCTAAAAACAATCGGGGCGGCTTCATAATTGAATATAAGTGCTTTGCCTTTCCTGAGATGCAAATGTCCACTCCAAAAGTTCTGCCCTACCAGTATTGAAACATTATATATAGATGTTAAGTTGCTTTAATCTAAACTCCTCATTGATCTTGAGGAATTCTTCTGTGAAAGGAGAAATGTTGTGTGCATATATATATATATATATATATATTCTGCTTATTTATGATTTTGTGTATCTGTTTCTGTGGAACACTTTTTTCTTCAAAACAAAACAAAACAAAACAAAATAAAACAAAAACCAACCAAATATCTGTTTCCTCACACAATCACTACTATTTTAAGAGATTATGGGGACTGTTGACTGTTTTTCAGAACTGTTCCCTACTCCTTTAGATTTGCAGCTACAGTAGTTACAAGAATTAAGAGTGACTTTATTTCCATGTGCGTCTAAACTCTGCAACATTATGAGTAATCCAAAAAGATAACACAGAGGTGTAACCATTGCAAAAGCATAGGCAAACCAGTACAGCAGCAATATCAGGTCTGCTCTGGGGTTTAGGACCAAAAAAATCTGAAGAATGTTTTCTTCCATACAGACTTGTCCACCTATTGAGCTAATTGTCACTGTGCCTCCTATATACCACAACATCACCAATACATATTTAGTTGGGACCTAAGAGGGACTTTCTTCAGTGCCTATGCCAAGCCTCTGGCACTCCCTGCAGGAGAGACTTATCTCATCCTCTCTCAAATGACCATCCACAAGATAGTTAAAACCTTTCATTGGGGAAAAGCATAAAGGCCATAAGTGGTTGCTCTTATGTGGCTTTTCATAGAATCATAAAGTTGGAGAGGGCCCCACAGGTCCAACCCCCCCCCCCACACAATGCTGAAAAATTGGCTAGAACATCCCCAGGAGGTAGCTGTCCAGCCTCTTTATGAATATGTAAGAGAGACCCCACCATCTCTCTAGGTAATTGGTTCCAATGCCAAACTGCTCTTATCTTCAAGAAGTTCCTGCTAATGTTCAACCAAAATCTACCCTCCTGTAACTGAAAACGTGATACTACCCTTTGGGGAAGCAGAAAACCTGAATCCTCCTCTCTGTGATAGTCCTTTAGATATTTAAAGAGCACCATCAGGTCACTACTCAGTCTTCTCTTTAAAAGGCTGAACATGCCCAACTCCTTCAACCTTTCCTCATATAATTCATTCTCCAGACCTCTTATTATCCTTGTTGCCCTTCTCTGAACCTACCCATGTTATCTATACAGTGAGCCATTGGTATCCACTGGGGTTTGGTTCCAGGACACCCCCATGGATACCAAAATCCATGGATGCTCAAATCCCATTATATACAATGGCATAGTAAAACAGTGTCCCTTATACGGATGGTGGAATCTGTGGATGCCAAATCCATGGATTCCGAGGGCTGACTGTATTCTACTTAAAATGAGTCACACGGGCTTGACTAGTGCAGAATATAGTGGGACTATTACTTCCCTTGGCTTGGAAACTATGGTTCTATTAATGCAGGCTAAAATATTATTTGCTTTCTTTGTTGCAGCTTTGTGTTGCAGAGTTGTGGTCAACTGATGATCAACAATAATTTCACGGCCCTTTTCACATGTACTACTGCTAAGGCAAGTATCCCCATCCTAGAACCTATTTGGTGAAATTATTATTTGTATGACTTTTTCTATGCCCCCCCCCTATCTTTTTCAGTTATTGGAAGAGACTGCTTTGGAAGGTGGTGGACTCTCCCTTTTTTGAGCTTTTTGAACCCAGTAGTGAATGGCCACTACTCAAGAATGCATGAGCTGCGGATTTCTGCTCTGTCAGAAGGTTGAAACTAGATAATCTTTGGGATCACTTTTACCTCTACGATTTTAGGATTCTACTCTTCTGCTGAGTCTGAGGTTCACTATTCCACCGTTTTATGGGAATTTTAACATATTAATATTATTTTCAGTATTTTTAAATGGTGGTTATATTTTAAAAATTATTTCTTAGCTATCATATCCTGAAGAAAAGGAAGGTATCAGTGTTTGATTCATAAATACATAATTGTAATGTTTGCCCAGGTTTTAAGTATTATATATAAGAATGTTATTCACCTGAGCAGGGTTTCTCAACCAGGGTTCCCTGGATCCCTAGGGTTCCCCAAGAGGTTGCTAGGGGTTCTGTGAGATATCGAGAATGAAAAAAAATTGAGCTGCAGATATAATAATTGTTAGGCAGGGGTTCCCTGAGATCTGAAAATTGTTTCAAGGATTCCACCTGGGTAAAAAGGTTGAGAAAGGATGCACCTGAGATTAATGGATGCAAATTGTAAACTGGGATACTACTGATGCTATGAACCAGACAAAGTTGTATAAGAATTGGGTTTGGACACAGCTAGTCCAGATTCATGTCCCTACTAAATGGTGAAGTTCACCAATGGCTAAATTAAACCTTCAGTTCAACATAATTTCTTGTGAGTTTACAATAGTTGATGGGTAAGGCCAAAGGATGGTCCTGAGTAGTTTCAGCAGATGAAACTGAGTAAATTTTCTCAGTGCTGGTTGTGACAAACAAAACAAAAACACTGTACCTACTTAGGGCAGGATGCAAATGCAATGGGCATGTATAACATTATATAATCCTTTTATTTGGAAATGCACCTGGAACTAGGATAGCTTTTAGATACCTAGCTAGTGGAACAGCATGCCTGGAGGACATTCTTCTCACATATTTTGGCAGATTTGCCAGCTGGGCCCCTATCTGCCTGGTTACTCCTTGACTTGGCTACTAATAGGCAGTAAGTGGGGACTATCATTGAAAGCAGTCTGGAAATATCAACAGCTTTGACATGCATTACTGGAGGCTATGTGCATATTAGAACTGGTTCTTCCTGACCTGTATAGATTACTAGCACTGTTTCTGACCCAAATTCAAGTGCTGTCTTAAAACATTAAAGGCTTAAATAACATGCTTCCAGAACCCCTTAGGGAATGCTGCCTTCTGGCTCTCCCATTCTCTGAACCTATGAGTTATGATCAAGTATAGAGTCATTGCTCTAGGTGTTACCACTGTCAAAATGAACTTATTGTCTACTAAGAGAATAGTTAACCCAGAATTATGGAACTCCCTCCTGGGAGTTCACCAGGCCTGTTTTACTGGAGTTTTTAGCTGACTAGTTAAAACTAAACCTTCATCATGCATATAGTGAACTTGATGCCATCTTATTCTATTTTGTACTGCTTAGAACCATAGGATCATAGAGTTGGAAGAGACCATAAGGGCCATCCAGTCCAACCCCCTGCCATGCAGGAATAAACAATCAAAGCATTCCCAACAGATGGCCATCCAGCCTCTCTTTAAAGACTTCCAAAGGAGACTCCACCACACTCCAAGGCAATGCATTCCACTGCTGGACAGCTCTTACTGTCAGGAAGTTCTTAATGTTTAGATGGAATCTTTTTTTTCTGTAGTTTGAGTCCACTGCTCCCTGTCCTAGTCTCTGGAGTAGCAGAAAACAAGCATACTCCATCCTCAGTATGACATCCCTTCAAATATTTAAACAAGACTATCATGTCCCCTCTTAACATCCTCTTCTCCAGGCTAAATATACTCAGCTCCCTAAGCAGCTCCTCATATGGCATGGCTTCCACCATTTTGGTCACCCTTCTCTGGACACATTCCAGCTAGTCCATATCCTTTTTGAATTGTGGTGCCCAGAACTGGACACAGTATTCCAGGTGAGGTCTGACTAAAGCAGAATAAAGTGGCACTATTACTTCCCTTGATCTAGAAACTGTACTCCTATTGATGTAGCCTAGAATTGCATTGGCTTTTTTAGCTGCCACATCACACTGCTGATTCAAGTTCAGGTTGTGATGTACTAACACTCCTAGATCTATTTTGGATTTAATGTTGTCAAGCCAGGTATCCCACATACTATATCTGTGCATTTCACTTTCCCCCCAGCCTAAAAGTACTATCCTACATTTCTCCCGGTTAAACAATTAATTAATTAATTGTGTATGTAATTAATTAATTAACAAAATTAATTTTGTTAGTTTTTGCCCAGCTCTCCAATCTGTTAAGATCATTTTGAATTCTCATCCTGTCCTCTGGGGTATTAGATACCCCTCCTAATTTGGTGCCATCTGGCAAATTTGATAGGTATGCCCTCTATTCCATTGTCCAAGTCATTTATATAGATGTTGAATAGCACTGGGCCCAGGACAGGACCCTGTGGCATCCCATTAATCACTTCTCTCCAGGATGAAGAGGAGTCATTGGTGAGCACCCTTTGGGTGTGCTGGTCAACCAGTTACAAATCCACCTAATGGTAGTATCGTCTAGCCCACATTTTACTATTTTGTTTCCAAGAATATCATGGGGGACCTTGTTGAAGGCCATACTGAAATCAAGATATGCCACATCCACAGCATTCCCTTCATCTACCAAGCTTGTAACTCTATAAAAAAAGAGAGATAAGTCTGTTATTGAGAAACCCATGCTGACTTTTAGTGATCACAACATTCCTTTCTAAGTGCTTACTGACTTTCTGCTTAATAGTCTGCTCTAGAATATTTCCTGGTATTAATGTCAGACTGACTGGGTGGTAATTGTTTGGGTCCTCCCCCCCCCCTTTTGAAGATGGGGACAACATTTGCCCTCCTCCAGTCTGCTGGGACTTTTCTTAGAATCATAGAATCATAGAATCATAGAATTGCAGAGTTGGAAGAGACCACGAGGGCCATCCAGTCCAACCCCCTGCCACGCAGGAAATCACAATCAAAGCATCCCCGACAGATGGCCATCCAGCCTCTGTTTAAAATCAAGGTATACGATATTCACAGCATTCCCTTCATCTACCAAGCTGGTAACTTTATCAAAAAAAGAGATCAGATTAGTCTGGCATGACTTGTTTCTCTGAAACCCATGCTGACTTTTTGTGATTATGGCATTGCCTTCTAAATGTTCACAGACTCTCTGTTTAATGATCTGTTCTAGAATCTTCCCTGGTATTGATGTCAGACTAACTGGACGATAGTTGTTGGGATCCTCTTTTTTCCCCTTTTTGAAGATGGGAACTACGTTTGCCCTCCTCCAGTCTGCTGGGACTTCTCCTGTTCTCCAGGAGTTCTCAAATATTATTGCCAATGGCTCTGAGATTATATTTGCCAGCTCTTTTAATACTCTTGGATGTAGTTCATCTGGTCCTGGAGATTTAAATTCATTTAGATTAAGAAGGTATTCCTGGACCACCTCTTTACTTATTTTCAGCTGGATTTCCCCTATTGTGTCCTCTGTTCCATTTTCCTCAGGTTGGTCCTCCTTTTCCTTTTCTGAAAACACTGAGGCAAAGAAGGTGTTGAGTAATTCTGCCTTTTCTCTGTCCCCTGTTAGCATTTTGCCATCTTCTCCACGTAGCGGCCCTATCATTTCCTTCTTCCTCCTTTTGCTGCGGACATACCCAAAAAAACCCTTTTTATTGTTCTTAACCTCCCTAGCAAGCCTGAGCTCATTCTGCACTTTAGCTTTTCTGACTTTACTCCTACACGTGTTCGCTATCTGTTTGAATTCTTCTTTGGTGATTTCCCCCCTTTTCCATTTCCTATACATGTTCCGTTTAAAACTTAGCTCCATTGAAAGTTCTTTAGTCATCCATCCTGGTTTCTTGAGACACCTCCCATTTTTCTTCCTCAATGGTACTGTTTGAAATTGTGCCTTCAGTATCTCCCTTTTGAGAAAGTCAAAACCGTCTTGAGGTCCCTTCTCTTTTAGTATTCTTGACCATGGAATCATCCCCAGTATTTCCCTGAGTTTATTGAAATCAGCTCTCCTAAAGTCAAGAATGCATGTCTGACTATGCCTGGCTTCTCCTTTCCATTGTATAACAAACTCCAGGAGAACATGATCACTCTCACCTAAGGATCCCACCACTTGCACCCCATTAACCAGGTCGTCTCTGTTGGTTAGGATCAGATCTAAAATAGCTGACCCCCTTGTTGCCTCTTCCACCTTTTGGACCATGAAATTGTCTTCCAGGCATGTAAGGAATTTGCTAGACCTTGTAGTTTTGGCTGAGTTAGATTGCCAGCAAATATCAGGATAGTTGAAGTCACCCATCACTACTACATCTCTCCTTTCTGCATGTATGTTCATCTGTTCTAGAAAGGCAACATCCAATTCCTCCGTCTGATTTGGGGGTCTGTAGTAGAGTCCCACAATAACATCCCTGTTGTTTCCCTCCCCTTTAATTTTTATCCAGATGCTCTCCACCTGGCTTCCAGTATTGATGTCATGGATCACTTCACTGGTGTAAATATCCCTGACATATAATGCTATTCCTCCTCCTTTCCTGTTTGGCCTGTTTCTCCTATAAAGGTTATACCCCTCTATTCCTACATTCCAATCATGAGACTCGTCCCACCAGGTTTCAGTAACGCCTATTATATCATATTTGTTTTGTAGTGCAAGGAGTTCTAGTTCATCTTGCTTATTTCCCATGCTCTGTGCATTAGTGTAGAGACATCTGAGACCATGTGTTCCCTTTACTTGCTCCCTGTGCAAGTTTTTTTGCCTCCCACTGTTGGGTCCTTGCGCTGTTTGCCTTGTTCCCTCTATGACAGTTTGACTATTTTCTCCAGCCCTTTTGCCTTCCAGAATACTGTCTCCCTCCCCCATTTGACTCAGTTTAAAGCCCTCCTGATCAAATTCTTGAGAGTGTTGGCAAAAATGTTTCTTCCAACTGTTGTAAGATGCACCCCATCTCTTGCCAGAAGTCCCCCTGCATGGAAGCGCAGTCCATGATCCAAGAATCCAATTTGTTCTCGGCGACACCATCTACGGAGCCAGTTGTTTACGTCGGCTATTTTCCTCTCCCTTCTTGGACCATGCCCTTCAACTGGCAGAAGAGACGAGATGACCACCTGTGCGTTCATTTCTTTCAGCTTCCTCCCCAGGGCCTCATAATCTCTTCTGATCTTGGGAAAGCTGTGCCTTGCAGTATCATTGGTTCCCACATGGACCAAAAGGAAGGGGTAATGATCCGTAGGCTTGATGAGTCTTGTCAGCCTCTCGGTCACATCACAGATCTTTGCCCCAGGGAGACAACACACCTCCCGAGTCATCTTGTCAGGCCCACATACCACTGCTTCTGTACCCCTCAGCAAGGAGTCCCCCACCACCACCACACGCCTCCGCTGAGGCTTCGCAGCTGCTGTTCCTTGCGGTGGTCCTCTCAAGGTCCCCTGCTCTACCCCTGAAGTCTGTCCAAGAATTCTAAAAGATATTGTCAGTGGTTCTGAGATTACTTCTGCCAGTTCATTTAATGTAGTTCATCTGGCCTTGGAGACTTGAATTCATTTAGAGTAGCCAGGTATTCCTGTACTACCTCTTTATTTATTCTGTGTTGCACTTCCCCTACTGTATTATCTGCTCCATTTTCCCAAGGCTGAGCAGCAATTTTCCTTTTGGGAGAAGAATGAGGCAAAGGAGATGTTGACTAGTTCTGCCTTTTCTCTGTCCCCTGTTAGAATTTTGCCATCTTCTGCATGTAGTAGCCCTACCATTTCCTTGTTCTTCCCTTTGCCACAGACATAACAACAACAACAAAACCTTTTTATTGTTTGTAACTTCTCTAACCTCTTTAATCCTGGCCTCATTCTGAACTTTAGCTTTTCTGACAATCTCCATACACATGCTGGCTGTTTGAATTCCTAATTGGTGATTTCACCACTTTTTCTATTTCTTGTACATGTCCCTTTTAAATCTTAGCTTAGTGTCAATACTTTTATAGTGCAAATGTGTACATGGCTTTCAGAAGTTAAGTCCTGTTGGCTTTGATTTAGCTTAATCCCCAACAGTTGAGTATGGGACTGATATTTAATCTATTATTAGTTACGATACTGTTTATCATATATATTTCTTTTGTTGTGGACTGCTTGATGAAAAAGCAGCACATCAATGGAACTATAAATAAATACACAGAGAAACTACCTTCTACTGTTTGGCTTATCATAGAATCGTAGAATTGCAGAGCTGGAAGAGACCACGAGGACCATCCAGTTCAACCCCCTGCCACGCAGGAAATCATGATCAAAGCAACCCCGACAGATGGCCATCCAGCCTTCCTCCAAGGAAGGAGACCCCACCACGCTACGAGGGAGTGTGTTCCACTGCTGAACAGCTCTGACTGTCAAAAAGTTCCTCCTAATGTTGAGGTGGAATCTCTGTTCCTGGAGCTTGCATCCATTGCTCCGTGTTCCAATCTCTGGAGCAGCAGAAAACAAGCCTGCTCCATCCTCAACATGACACCCCTTCAAATACTTAAACAGGGCTATCATATCGCCTCTTAACCATCTTTTTTCCAGGCTAAACATACCCAGCTCCCTAAGTCTCTCCTCATAAGGCATCATTTGCAGACCTTTCACCATTTTAGTCGCCCTTCTTTGGACATGCTCCAATTTGTCCATATCCTTTTTGAATTGTGGTGCCCAGAATTGGACACAGTATTCTAGGTGAGGTCTGACCAAGGCAGAATAGAGTGGAACTATTACTTCCCTTGATCTAGACACTATACTTCTATTTATGCAGCCCAAAATCGCATTGGCCTTTTTAGCTGCCGCATCACACTGTTGACTCATGTTCAACTTGTGGTCTACTAGGACTCCTAGATCCCTTTCGCATGTAGTCTCATTCAGCCAGGTCTCCCCATCCTATATCTATGCATTTCATTTTTTCACCCTAAGTGCAGTACCTTACATTTCTCCGTATTGAATTTCATTTTGTTAGCTTTGGCCCAGCTCTCCAGTCTATCCAGGTCATTTTGAATTTTGATCCTGTCCTCCAGGGTATTAGCTACTCCTCCTAATTTGGTGTCATCTGCAAATTTGATAAGTATGCCCCTAATTCCCTCATCCAAGTCATTGATAAAGATGTTGAATAGCACTGGGCCCAGGACAGAACCCTGTGGCACCCCACTGGTCACATCTTTCCAAGAGGAAGAAGAGCCACTGCTGAGCACCCTTTGGGTTCGGCCGGTCAACCAATTACAAATCCATTGAACAGTTAACTTGTCTAGCCCACATTTTACAAGCTTGTTTGCAAGAATGTCATGGGGAACCTTGTCAAAGGCCTTACTGAAATCAAGGTATACGATATTCACAGCATTCCCTTCATCTACCAAGCTGGTAATTTTATCAAAAAAAGAGATCAGATTAGTCTGGCATGACTTGTTTCTCTGAAACCCATGTTGACTTTTTGTGATTATGGCATTGCCTTCTAAATGTTCACAGACTCTCTGTTTAATGATCTGCTCTAGAATCTTCCCTGGTATTGATGTCAGACTAACTGGACGATAATTGTTGGGATCCTCTTTTTTCCCCTTTTTGAAGATGGGGACAACATTTGCCCTCCTCCAATGGCTCTGAGATTATATTTGCCAGCTCTTTTAATACTTTTGGATGTAGTTCATCTGGTCCTGGAGATTTAAATTTATTTAGTTTAAGAAGGTATTCCTGTACTACCTCTTTGCTTATTCTGTGCTGGATTTCCCCTATTGTGTCCTCTGTTCCTTTATCCTCAGGTTGGTCACGCTTTTCCTTTTTCTGAAAACACTGAGGCAAAGAAGGTGTTGAGTAATTCTGCTTTTCTCTGTCCTGTTAGCATTTTTCCATCTTCTCTGCGTAGTGGCCCTATCATTTCCTTCTTCCTCTTTTTGCTGCGGGCACACCCAAAAAAAACCTTTTTATTGTTCTTAACCTCTCTAGCAAGCCTGAGCTCATTCTGCACTTTAGCTTTTCTGACTTTACTCCTACACATGTTCGCTATCTGTTTAAATTCTTCTTTGGTGATTTCTCCCTTTTTCCATTTCCTATACATGTTCCATTTAAAACTTAACTCCGTTGAAATTTCTTTAGTCATCCATCCTGGTTTCTTGAGACACCTCCCATTTTTCTTCCTCAATGGTACTGTTTGAAATTGTGCCTTCAGTATCTCCCTTTTGAGAAAGTCCCATCCATCTTGAGGTCTCTTCTCTTGCCTGCCCTCACAAGAACTTTGTGGTGTATATTGCTATTATTTCAGTCACAAAGGCAGAGAAACTGAAATGTGATGTAGATCTTTATTATTTCAATTACAGGGGCAGGGAACTGAGAATGAGAGTTACTGAATGGCTCACATAGCTATATAACGTGTCTGAGGCAGAGATGAAATCTGAACCTAAATCTCTAAGAGACATTCAACTCTTGGCTTTGCTACAGAATTTCTTAATTCACATGAGTATTTTATATATTCTTAGTAAGAAAGGTGAAGTAATGCCATTACCTCTTCCATTGCAGCAATGAGGTTCTGAGTAGATTTGCTGATTTCTCCTCCTGCTGGGGGCATCCCACTGCCATGAGTGAAAAATGCAGACCCTGGGCTTGTATGTCCATTCATTTCAACAGTGTAACTTGCTTTTACAGGGCAACAGAGCTGATTGTGCAGAATAAAATACACCACAAAAACATAAAGACCCTGAAAAGAAGAGAGGGATGGGGGGGGGATTAAGCCTTTCTGTATTAAATCAAGCCCCTTGAAGACATTAAGAAAAGCCACTTCACGGGAAGACTCTACTAAACAGCAGATTTCTCCCAGGATCCCCAGTAACAGTCAATGTGATCGTCATGAACTTTTTAAAACACGCAAATGTCAAAGTTAATCACTGCCTTGGAACATAACAAATTGATAATTAAAATGTATAGGTCTTTTAAGAAACCCACCCAACTATGAAGTAAAGCCAAGAGGAGAACAACAAAGATTCATATTCAGCATAATGCTGAAAAACAAAAACAAGCTATAGCCCTCCCAAGGATATAATTTTATTAGATAGCACCTTTGGCATGTTTAGCGACCTGTTGTCTCACAACCAAAATTTCAGTTCTCTATGCTGGTTCATGCAGTGCTTAGATGTCACACTTAAGTCTCAAATGAAGTTCTCAAACTTGCCAACAGTTTTAACAACATATTGCTTAACAAATAGGTTAAGGGACACACCTAAAAAGAAATCAATGGAAAAATGGTTACCGATGATGAAATATTGGAAGGACAATGGAGAAGCGGAAGGGGTAAAAAATATGTTGCTATTATAATTTAACATAATATTATAGGAAAAAAAGAGGAGACGACAGGAATTGGAAATTGATAGGAATGATCGTAAAGAGTTATAATTAAAAGCATGGAGTCTTGAAGATAAGAGAGGAAAAGAGAATAAGATGGATATGTGATAATTTGAACTGAGAGGGAATAAGAAAGGTGTAAGAAGAGGTAACGACAGAGGTATATAAGAAGTCTATAAGAGGTATAAGGGGAAAAAACTTGCTTACTTAGGATTGTATGTAAGGAAGTCAAAGAAAGAGGATGTATAGAAGAATAGCTGAGATATAGAGTATAAAGTAAGTAAAAAGTAAAATGGATCGAAATTCATTGAAGGAATGTATGGAAGAAAAAGGAAGAGAAATTATGTTGAAAATATGGATGTAAAAAAGCAAAATTGTGAATATAAGAGAATATTGTTTGTTTGTTTGTTTGTTTGTTGTCTGGAAAAAAAAATAAAGTGGATAAAACATATTGCTTTTGTGCATTTAAGATCCTGCTGCGCCTTGAAATGTGCAAATTTTCAATGATGGCTTCCATGATAATAGAGCAATGAAGCCATTCTAACCTTTAATCTGAGCTTTCATGGACCTATACAAGATGTTGAACTCCTGGCTATGTTGGGACAAGTCTTGAAGAGAAACGGCAATGCAGAAAGAATCACAACCCGGAAACATCACCCAAGGAGACCTTCTGCTGTGCTTTCTGCAACCAGACTTGTTTATCTCGGATTGGCCTTTTTAGTCATCAGCGCGCTTGCAGAAAGCGCGGGGTGAGTCCTTCCTGAATCTTCGTTTGCGAAGAAAAGCCAGAGAGAGAGAGTTTTTAGTTGTATTTTTACTAGTTTTAGCTTTCACCTGTTGTTATGCTGCTGATATTCAATGAGAAATGCACAGAGACTGTGAGTAAAGATGTTTTTATACTTTTAAACTACTTTAAAGTGTTTTGAGTCTCTTTTATGCTAGAAATATAAATTGGGGGATTGTGTGGATGGTTATCTTAAGCCTGCATGCTGGAATCAATATGTCTGTTGCATATGTATTTTTAAATAGAGAAACTCTGCTGATTATTTCTGTGCTTTTTAAGGAAGTTAAAGCCATCCGTTTTATGGTGCCTGTATTGTAAGGTACTTCCAGTAAAGCACAGGGGGGTAACATTGTTGAATTTACTAAACTCCCATTACGATACGGTTCAACATCTTTGATAACTCCTTTGAAGTTCAGACTAAAACCCTGAGTGGACTCAGCTCTCTCCCCTGTACATGGAAGTGACCAACTGTTACTACTAATTTTTACTTTTAGGTTGGAAAAGATAAAATTTTGTTGGTAAATGTATTATTTATGTTCAGAACTGTTATGTTCAGAACTGAATATATTATTTATGTTATGCACTGAAATCTGAGGTTAGTGTAATTTACATCTCCTCATAAAATTATACAATGAAGAGCTAGTGTGGTATAGCTGTTTGAATGTTGAACTAGAACTCCAGGAGACCGGGGTTCAAATCCCTGCTCAGACTTGGAAACCCTCTGGGTGACCTTGGGCAAGTCACACTCTGTCAGCTTCAGAGGAAGGCAATGGCAAACCCACTCTGAACAAATCTTTCCAAGAAAACTCCATGATAGGTTTGCCTTAGGGTTGCCGTAAGTGGGAAACAACTTGATGGTACACAACAACAACAAAAACAACAATATCTTCTCCAATCTACCTCTCTCCCATCCCAGGAGAAAGGCAGGGTATCAATACAATTAAATAATAAATAAATAAATAAATAACAATTATTTCCTGGTAGTCTTTTAGGATGAGGAGGGTGAGTCTTAAAACAGAACCCTTCTCCCAGTAGCAAGCCCCTTCCTACAAGTTTGTTTCAGGAAGACAAAAACTGCTGCTTCACAAAAAGGTTCAAATTAGGCATATTTTCAGCTTGTGTAATATGTTTGGAGCAACCAGAATGGAGTTGTTTGTTAACTCGAGTCTTATTCATGAATTCTCCTGGATGAAATGAAGGCTGAAACTGTGCCTGGGGAAGGGGAACTAGCCTTTTCCCCAGTTTCCCCAGCAAGCTGGCACCCTTCCCTCAGACCCCTGACCTTTCTATGTAAGACAGCAAAGTTTGCTGGGGAGTTTGACTCATGTTTGCTTCAACATGAAAAGAACACTCAGCATGGTTGAGAAACCAGCCTTAAACATCCTGATGTTGAAACAAGGTTGTGAGATCAGCAGAAAAATGCTAGGCAAGTGAGGTGGGTGGGAAGAAGACAGAGTGGTAGCCTTGCTCCAGGAGGGATAACCTTGTTGAAGGAAACTGACAGATACATACTGCAGCCATACACAAAGCAACTGTGATCAAATTTGCCTCTCTGTTGACTTGATAAAGAGCTTTGTGAGAACTAACATGAGAAAATGAGGGGAGTGAGACAGATTTTATAAAAAGAACATTTCAGAACAATACAAAAATTAGCATGACAATGGGGCACATTGGGCTGCTGGGGGCGATTGCCCCAAATCAGGCAAAGCATCTTATATAGTTCTGAATATTATTGTTAGTCCCAACTAGACTAGGTCCATTGTATCAGTGAGCTTTATTTATATATTGACTCAATACTGAACAGTTGATTCAATGGGCCTACTCTAGTTGGGACTAACCAATAGAATCCAGGTCAAGTTATCCACTTTGGGATGATTCCCTTTCCATCACAGCAGCACCCCCTCATCCCTGGAGGATTTTCCCAACCTTCCTGAATTTAGGATCCATGCCACTGAGATGTCTTCAATGTCCTCACATCTACTCTGGCAGCAGCATCACAGGTCCTAACAATATCACTCACAACATCAGAGACACATTCACGTGCTCATCCTTCAATGTGCTATATGGCATCCTCTGTCAGCAATACCACTCTACACTTCACATTGGGCTAACAGCACAGTCTCTATGCAAGAAGATACACACAAATCAAACACTGGAAATGGCAATACCCAAAAATCTGTAGTAGAGCATTTCAACATTCCTGGATATATAATCTCTGATTTACAAACAGTACGGTAGTTCTTGAGCAAAAAACAAACAAACAAACAAACAAAAAGAAAAACAAGTGAAGACTGGCAAGAAAAAATAACAGAGTTGGGATATATTCACAAATTCCAGCCCATTAGCAGACATAAGAACAGAGATAATGGGTTCTTGGCATGCTACATATATTGACACAAGAGTCCACACAACTCCAGGTATAACAAAAGAAATCTCCTTAAAATTTGACTCCAAAGAAATTAAAGGTTTTGACTCCAAGGAAGTCAAAAGGGCTTGGCTCCAAGAAAACTGACTTTTGATAGGCCAATGTACTGCTTTCACACTTCAATGTTAACAGACCAAACACTTGAAAGCCCTGTCTCATCTTACAGAACTCTTTGAAGACTTAAGGCCATGGTCCCCTAAAGGTGCCAGATCTTCTCTGGCCTTGGAAGTTAAGCAGGGCCATCCCTGGTTAGTACTTGGATGGAAGACTGCCAACGTACCAGGTCCTGTAGGCTATATTTCAGAGAAAGAAACAACCATCTCTGAGTATACCTTGCTTAAGAAAATCCTATGAAATTCATGGGACTGCCATAAATCAACAGGAGACATGAAGGCACATACCCACACATGCGCACACAAAGTTTGCATCTTTCTGTATCCTATTACATTCTGTCCCATTCTTGCAACTGTGTAACTGCCTAAATACCTGTGGCTTTTAATATTACTCCATCAGTGCATGTGAAGAAGTCATCTGATAGCCACCAAAACGTTTGCTAAAATAAATTAGTCAGTCTCAAAGATGATGATGGATTTTTCCCTGCAACACCCCTGTTCTCCCCACCTTTTTAAACCATTAGGAACTATTTTTTAAAAAAACAGTTAAATCATAAGCCATTAAACACACACACCAGCACAACAAATCTACCACATTGTTTCATTGGGCTGCACCTTGCACAATCATTCCTCAAAGGCCTCTTGAAACAGAAAGATCTTCACCTGTTTGTGGAGAGTAGGGAGGGGACCACTCTAACCTTTCTGAGAAAGGAGTTTCAAGGGCTGGCAAAAGCCATTGAGAAGGCCCTCTCCCATGTTTCCACCAGTTGTACCTGGTACAGAAAAAAAGGGCCTCCCCAACAGATCTCAAAGCACAAGAAGGTTCGCAAGGGAGAATAGGTCCTTCAAATAACCTGGACCTGAGCTGTATGAGCCCATAGAACACCACACACCTTTATGAAATTACACCATGTGTGCAGCATGATTTATCCCTGACAAAATTCAAGATAGATAACACACACTTGATGACACAGCTGCTTCCTTTTCAACAATAATAAAATGCACTGGAAGAGCCTTTTGTTGTTGTTGGAACCCCAAAAGGGTAAAAACGGACCCTCTCTTCCTGCACACTCAGGTTACAATTAAAAATATGGATCATCATGATATTATTTTTTTAGCTGATAGTATGTAATATTTCTTGACCCTAAGAAAGCTCAGAGGTGGTTTATTCTTTATGAAAGAAGAATTGCAAAATCAAAACAAACAAACAAACAAATCTTTTCAGGCTTTATTGTCTCTCTCCCCTCCCCCCTTATTTTAATTTATTTTTGGGGATTCAAAATATTGGCTGGCATTCTGTATTGCACTTACAGATTTGTAACCTAGAATTATGGATACAGAACTGCTCCATATTCAGAAACATTACATAGTAAGAATTGTGCCACTAACTCCATGACTGTTAATTCCCCCACAACCCACCTTAACAGCCCAGCAGCCCTATCCAGTGAAAGCTCTGTTCAGCTGGTGGTAGCAGTGCAAGACACTTCCAGTCTCCTCCCATCAGCAACCAAGGCTGTGACAATCAGAAGTAGGATCCCTCTTGCAATTCCTCATCTCAGCCTTGCTTGCTGGTGGGTGGCGACTGGAAATGTCATCCTCCTTGCATCCCAATTGCCTGCTTCATTCAATGTGGCTGCTGACCGATAAGGTTGGTTTGGGGGGTTGGTTGGTTCAGGAGACGTTACTTAGTTACACATTCATAACTAAGTAGGTAATGTAGGGCATTGGCAATCAACTTTTGAGCTATATATTTTTATTCTTTCTGAGAAACATATCATATAAACACATTTATGGCCATTTATAGGGCTTTTTTAATTTTAAGGCTGAGTCAGCAGTCTGAAAAAAACTCACTTAACCTGCTTAGAAAAAGCAATTTATTCAGAGATTGTCAGTCTGAGTGACTTCTCTTTTAGTAAACAGCACTGTTAGGATATAACCTGGTCCTTGTGAAATTTTTCTGCCTTTTTGTTATCCAGACAGGTAAAACTAGAGTGTATTTCACAGCCACTGCCTACATGAAGTCTTTGAAACTATGTGATGCACTTATCTAGGATAATCCTACAGTGCACACAAGTGAGGCACTGAGGCACTTTGAAACTATGTGATGCAGTTATCTAGGATAATCCTACAGTGCACACATTTAATCATCTTTAAATGATAATTTGTTTTTGTTTTTTAAAAATAGATCCAGCAGCTTAAGTCAAACAAAGTGATCTTTCACTTGCTCACACCTGCATGACTAACATTAGATAATATCCAACCAAATCATAAAAGGGCACTGTGTACTTTCTACCACATGTTCTGGAAACTATGAAGGTAAAGAGGATCTATTAATTTTATTATTGGCTTAAGTGCCACCCCAGCCTCTACTTGATTTCCAAAATATTTGATAAAATCTTCTAGCAATAATACCTCTAACGTGCAGGGTGGAATAATTCTAACTGTCATATTATTATTAAAACTATGAACGAAGGAGGGAAAGATGTAAGACAGCTGCTCTTGCCAAACGGGAGGGATAACAGAATAAAACATTCATGTATTCACTCATAATTTTATTTCTTCACTCATTCAGAGCTTCATTTATTTTAACAGTTACAACGTTTATTACGAGTGGACATTTACAATGAAAACAGACAGACAGCTTGTGAGAAGAAACCCCCAGCTTTTGTCTACAGTCATTCTTTTTTGGTGGAGGGAGGTGTTGCATTTGGCTATGACTGTGATCCCTACCAGGGTGAATTATTATAAATGTGGCAGAATTTTAAAAGAATGTGCATATTAAATTAAGCCAAGTACTCTTAAAACATTTGATTCAGCATGTGCAAATGAGATTTTCCAGCCCAAATTATAAGCCTGTTGCTTATACTTACAAATAGTATGTTTCAACCATTGTTTGAATCACCTGTTGGCTCTACCCACTGATCGGGAACTTGAGGCATCTATTCATGTATTTAATACATATCCTCCCTTTCTCCCAGGGGTGGGATGCCAGACAAGCTCACCACTACACTCTTTATGTTGCCCTTTCCCCATTTGTTTTTGACAGTCAGTACAATTTCACTTGTCACCATAGGACTGAGCTAAGAAATGTTCAGTAAAAGAACCTACATTTGCATTGATACTGCAGTGAATGCACAGAATGCATATCTCAAAAACAAAATAGACGCAGCATGGAAGAGAGAGGAAGAAGAAAAAAAGTTTGCTTTGGACAGATTATTCTGATCACATGTTTTCACACAGGTTGCTGCCTTTAAGAAACCTGAAGCTTTAAATTAAATTAAACCTGAGCCTGAAGCTTTAAATTAAAGGAGTTCCAAGTGTAGAATCAGGGTTTCCTTCTTCAGAGAACTATATAAAATCATAAAAGAAAGGACATTTATATGTACTTACCTATAATCAAATTTCTGAAACTTATCAGCCAGGGATTCTCACTGGGCAAAGGAAAATACATGAGCAAAGGCTAAAAATTTTAAATGTCTTGTAAGTAGGTGGTGCACATAGGCTGAAAAGTGTTGGGTTTTTCTACCAACAACCAACACCTTTTGAGCTTCTTGATTCATATCTCTTGTGTCCGTATGTGTTACCAATCTATTTAAGTGAGCATGAAGGAACATAACACCTCAAAACTACTTAAGTAAGCATGAATCAAAAGTGGAACACAATGGATATTAATAAAGAATAAAGATATTAATAAAGAATGATGAATATACTTCAGAAGACCTGGGGCTTGTTTAGATGGGCTATTTATCCCATCTTGGTCCCATCTTGGAGCCCTGTAGTCTGCATGATGCAGGGCTTTTGCCCTGTTTTGCCCTGGGCAGCCCTCACAATCCATGGGGCAAAGATGGGGTCAAGATGGGCAGGTGGAAGTGTGGTAAGGCCTGTTACACCATTTTAAAAAATACCTACTGATATCCACTACAGCCAGCAAAAAATGGGTTGTGCCCCATGTGACCACAAGAGCCCAGACTACCATGCCAGCCTTTCATTGCAGCTGCCATCTTCCCTGCTCTTCCATAGCCTGGAAGGAGTCCTGCAGCATGTGACCAAGGCTAGTCACATGCAGGGGGCCTTGCTCATGTGCTGCATGCTGGCTTCCTTGTTTCAGAGAGCAGGACGCAGGCAGCAGCAGAGATAAAATAATTCTGATGGAATTCAGGTCCCACTGAATTCAATTAGGCTTACTTTCAAACAAATGGGTATAGGATTTTAGAGTTTAAAGGCTAATCTCAAATATTCAAAACTATGATGCATTCTAGGGAAATGATGCTCAAAACCCTGGGATTTCAAAACACAATGAACTTAAGTTCATCTGCTTTGTCTTTTAAAATCACTGCTATTTCTCCAAACAGTAAAAGAAACATTCCATTGTACTTAGACCAGAAAAAGCTATAAGCAGATCTAATCTCTACCTGACTTTGGCCAAGAGAGACCTTTGAGGATGACAGCAGTGGTCTTGAGCTGGCTCAAGGCCCATTAGATTTCCAAAAGACCTGTTCCTGGTGGACATGAAAACTGCTAGAACTGGGTTGTTGTAATAGATCAACACAGCAGCTTGCACTTTGGAATATAATTTGGGGTGTGTCTTTATAGGAACTGTCCTGATAAATATTTAGATTTTAAAATGTATCACTGATTATCAGAAGTTATTGTGAACTTCCTTGAAAACGTTAAAGCCAGTATAATTATTTTTTAAAAACCCAGAAATAGAATAATGAAAATGGAATAATAGAATACATGTGTGATTGCATTGTTAGCTAATAGATATAAGAATCAAAGCAAAGCAGATTAGTTTTCTCAGGGAAAGAAACCTTGTATTTAAGATTTTTCAAACTAAGCTGTTACCATAGGCATAGTATTTATCTAGTATTACAGATCGTTAATGAAAAACCAACCAACCAAGCTTTGGCATCTTTTTGTGTAAATGCCATCTGACATGTGCAGAAGTTCAATAAGCTGAAGTATAAGAATGTGTGTTCTAGGAAAACAATGTAATACAAAGCTATAGATTTGTCACTAAGTACTGACCTAATTTTTTGCTCAGCCCTCCAGTTCCATAACCCTTGGTTACCTCAGGTAGCCCATGCTTAAAATAAAATTCACATGGTGCAGCCAGTTTCAAGATAAAAATGCTTGGAGATTAATGTGTTTTACACTGTCATTTAACTTCCCCAAGTTCTTTAGTGGCACACTATGAAAGAAACAAGTACAATAATTTAACTGCCTAGTTGTTTACCACTAAAAAAAAAAAAATCTGATTCTCCAATAAGCAGTGGATCTCCTGGGAAATACTGTACTGATTCATCCAGTGTCAAAATGCAAGGTCTAGCAGAGGTCTTAATTTGATCAAGGGCTTTGCAAGTCTCAGTCCTGGAATGCACAGTGCTGCCCTAGGGTTTCTCAAACATTTGGGAGATTGAAGGCAGCCAGAGGGTGAAAGGGGAGGAGAAGAATGAAGTAGATTTTGAGGGACGGGCAGGAGCAAGATAGGAAGATGTGGGAGGAAATTACAGTTGCCCCTCTGGATCCACAGATTTGGTATCCATTGATTTAAGTATTCACGGCTTGAAAATATTCTTTAAAAAATAATAATTCAAAAAGCAAGCCTTGATTTTGCCATCTTATATAAGGGACTCCATTTTGCTATGCCATTGCATATAATGGGACTTGAGTATTCACAGATTTTGGTATCCACGGGGAGTCCTGGAACCAAACCCCAGTGAATATGAAGGGACAACTGTACAGACAAATATAATGGTAGAATCATCTTCTTCCTTAAAAAACAAAACAAAACAAAAAACAAACAGCTTTCCTCTGTGACTTTAAGGGCTTGTCTACACTGGGCAAATAAAACACCCTCACCTCATCCCCACAGTGATCTGTCCATACAATGCCGGGCAAATTTCTCCAATTCTGGTGTGAACTGTCTACATGAAGTCTAGCCAAAATGCTAGTCGGTCTATCAGTAAACAAACAAACAAACCTCTCTCTTAACATCTTGGATGGGGTCTTCCCAGTTTGAAGGTTTGATTTCAAGGGGCAGAAATGAAACATAACACCTCTTAATTTGGTTGACTATGTGTACATTTGGTTTTTAAAAAATCTTTTCTGGAAATACATTAAGAATCTGAAGACCTTCTATCAGAGAGTGTGCTAGAGACGTCTATATAAAGACAACTGGAGATAAAACAAGATATGATAGTAGTCTTAGGCATCAGCTGGTTTCTACTTCCTCTTCAAAAAGGCAAAATAAGAAAAGAAAGTGGGGGAAGGGGTGAGGAAATCACAGTGCCTTCTACCCTTGCTGTTTGTGCCTCTGCCATTACAACTTGTGGTGTCACTGGGACAACACCAAAACAACACTTGTGAAGATATAAGCTGCTGATAAACTGATGTTACAAGCTGGTTTTCAGCTGTTTTTTTTTTTTTAATGCAGCTGGCCCTTGTCAAGGCAAACAAAGAACACTTGACATTTTACTCAAAATGAAGAAAACAAAATGACCTTTCAGTTGTGGTAAGTAACACAACCCTCATGACTTGCACAATTCCTTCCAAAACAAAACAAAATTAGTTATGATATATCAGGAAAACAGTTTCCTGACAAAATGCTCACAATTAGGTCCTTTGGAGTTTAGATTTTACTAATGACAATTTCTAGGTAGTGCTGTGAATCTCTTTTTTAAAAGATTCCATAAAGATGAAGATCTTTTAAAAAGTGGGCATTTACAGAGACATGCTCCACACCTTGAGCCAGCATAGTGTAATGGTCTGAATGTTGGACTTGTCAGGGATGATGGGAGTTGTAGCTCTTCACCTCTGGCTCAAACTCACCACCTTGTTATGCAGCAGAGCCAACCAGCTTAGATCAGTGGTTAATGCTTTTCTCCAAAGCAGCAGAGTTTCAGAGAATAGGCTGAAGATCCTGACAAACTCTCCAAGCCTTCTCACTCTTCTCCAGGTGTCTCCAAAACGTCTCCAGGAATCACCCAGGCAACTCAGTAGTTTTATATAAAACCTACTTTATTCTTCTATCTAAATATACTATATGGTCAACAAATCACAATCTCTACTCACTACTCCACAATATCTCCAAACTACTGCACCTCTACTCCACCACACAACAATACATTGGCAAACATTGCAATTTTATAGCCATTGTTTATCACCACCCACTAATTAGTTTCCACCCAGTGGGTGTGTACTTCCATTCTGATTGGTCCACATAGTTCCACCCATGCCTAAGACCAACCCATGTATTTCAACATTTCACCTTGTACACTTAATGATTCTCAGGTGTTTCCAATCTGCATTCAGTACCTCTGTCCTTGGCTCTCAGGCCTTATAGATTACATTAGCAGTTTCACCTGTGTAGCTTCATAATTGCTCTTGCTTAGTCATTGTGACTTTCACATACATATTTTATTTCTTTCACTGTATGTCCCATGTTGCATTTTCCTTAACAATCCCCTCCGAAATAAAATATTGTATGTGTCTTACAATGTCATTCCAACCATTTGTGTCAGCCTTTCATGTTTTTCTACTGTCAATGCTTTTGTGAACAAATCTGCTATGTTGTGTTGTGTTTCTATATATCTCAATTCTATTTCACCCTTCTGAACCATGTATCGCACATTTTGATATCTTACACCAACATATTTTGTTCTGTTCTTCAAACTTTCAGTTTCAGCCATTGCTATGCATGACTGTGAATCTTCCAGAATTTCCACTGGTATCTTGTAACTTTCATTTAAATCATTTAGCAATTGCCTAATCCACTGTACCTCATTTACTATCTCATTCAAAGCAGCGAATTCTGCTTCCGTTGTGCTTAACGCTACATTAGTTTGTTTTCTACTTCTCCAAACTATTGGACTTTCACTATATTTAATTATCATTCCTGTAACTGACTTCTTGTCTCCTAATTCTGATGCAAATGAACTGTCTACATAACAATCTAGATCTGAACTATTGTTTCTTATTATCAATTTCCTATCTAAGGTTCCTTTCAAATATCTCAATAAATGTTTTACCGCTGTCCAGTCTTCAATTTTTGGATCATTAACCCTTCTAGACAATACATTTACAGCATAGGAAATGTCTGGTCTGGTGTGGCAAGATATGAATTGTAAAGATCCTATTATACTTCTGAAGAAAGTCTTGTCCTCAAACGCCCTAGTTGTTTTCTCAGACACAAAACCAGTTGTCATTGGAGCTCTTACTATTTTTGCATTCTGTAATCCACACTTTTCAATCAATCTTTCAATTTTATTTCTTTGACTTAACAAACAATGTCCTTCTTCTGTCCATTCAACGCAAATACCTAAATAAGACTTTAATACACCTAAGTCCTTCAAAACAAACTTCTCAGACAATTCTCTTTTTACTGACTCAATTTCCTGTTTTGACTTTGCTGCTACGCACAAATCATCTACATAAATCACTAATACTATGTCTCCTTTTGTATAAACACAAGCATCTGCAATGCTCCTCTTGTAACCTAGCTTAACTAGCTCATCATTGATGCACAGATTCCACGCTCTGGCACTTTGTTTTAAACCATACAATGCTTTCTTTAATTTATATACTCTCTGACTACCATTTTCTTCGAAACCTTGTGGCTGTTCCATAAATATTTCTTCATCCAGAACCGCATTCAAGTAAGCTGTCTCAAAATCAAAATGTTCTACAACTAAATTCCTTTTTACTGCTACAGCTAGAACCATTCTCAGACTTTCTGGCTTTGCAGTTGGAGAATATGTCTTATCATAGTTCTCATACTGCTGTTGTGCAAAACCCTTAGCCACTAACCTAGCTTTATATTTGATACTTCCATCTGGCATTTCTTTCCTTTTGTATACCCATTTACAACCAATTACTTTCTTGTCTTTGGGTCTGTCAACAATTTCAAAAACATCTTTATTTACCAGGCAACCAAACTCATTATCCATTGCATCAAACCATCTTTCCTGTTCTTCACTAGAATAACTTTCCAAATCTTCAAAACTTTCAGGCTCTTCTACTGCTAAACAAGCTCTTGCCTTTGTCACAACAAACCTATCTGGAGGCTTTCTAACTCTATGACTACGCCTGGGAATAAAATCTGCTGTTCTGTCTCTTTCATCCTCACTTTCTCTACTAGGAGTTGTAGTTCTATGACTAAATCTCTTGTCTTCAGTCATTCGAGTAGTAGTAGGCCTAGATGCTATCTCATCATCGGAAGAACTACCACTGCTACTAGGTGATGCTTCCTGCTTAACTGAAACCCCTCCGTTTCCTGAGGTTGGTTCAGTTTGTGCTTCTGGCTCATTTGAACTCCCTAATCTCAAAAACACTTCTTTATTAGCATGAAGTTTGTCCCAACCAGCATGTCTCTCAAAATTTGCAGACCTAGAATACTGCACTTGTTTTCCATCCAAATGAAACTTGTAGCTATTTCCAGAATACCCCAAAAACCTAAGCCTTTTGCTTTTGGGTTCTCCTTTCCTCCTGAAACAAGCAGGTGTGTAAACATGAGCAAATTGTCCAAAAACCCTTAAGTACTTGTAATTTGGCATTCTCCCATACAATACCCTGTAGGGAATGTCTTCAATTTCTGAATGATACAATCTGTTACTGATATGTATTGCAGTCAAAGTTGCTTCTGCCCAAAAACTATCTTTCACCCCTGCATCTGCCATCATACAAGCAGTAATTCTTTTTATATCTTGTATTTTCTTCTCTGCTAACCCATCCTCACTAGGACAAGCAGGGTTTGTAGTTTCATGCCTTATTCCCACCTTTTGAAACCAGTTAAACAATTGATTATTTAAAAATTCTCCTCCTCTATCAGTAATGATGGTGCCTACTCTGCTATCAAATTGTCTTTCCACCATTCTTACCCATGCTTTTAAACTTTGCCCAGCGTCAGATTTGTTTTTCATTATTCTCACAAATGCAAACCTTGTATACCTATCAACAATTACTAGGAAATACTTGCTTCCCCCTAAGGACAAGCAATTAGCTTGGGCGACATCTGCATGTACATACTGAAATGGTCTTTGAGCAATTCTTTTTGTTTTCTTAGCTACTGGAAAAGCTCTGACCTTTACCTGTTGACATACCGTACAATCTAAGTGGTTTTTGCATTCAGTAACTTTTAAATCTGGACACATACTGATTAAATTCTTTAAACATTTGAAGCTCGCATGGCCGAATTTTCTGTGAAGCTCATGTATGCAGTCTTTGTGGATTGGAATATTTTCTGTGTTATTAGCTTCTTCAACCCTGTAGCTATCAATATTGTCCTCCAAATAATAAAGTTTGTCCTTTTTCAAACCTATGCCTCGCAATTCCCCATTCAGTTTTATCTTACACATGTTCTTTTCAAAGATGACTGTGTAGTCTCTTTCTGTTAATCTGCTTACTGATAACAAATTATTTTCTAACTCCTTTACATGTAAGACATCATTAAAATTCTCTTTTAGCCCTGGAATGTACACAGTACCCATTTGATTTACAGTGTTTAGCTCTTTCCCATCAGCCAAAACTACAGCATTTACATTAGCTGATTTTCTATTACTTATTAAATTTATGTCATTACACATCAATGATGTGGCTCCTGAATCAACTAGCCATTTAGAATTTGCATTTTGTTTTTCCTTAATCATGGTTGCAAACCCCTTTTTATTACCACTGTCCCTCAAAAATGGGGGTCTGGACTGTTTTTGATACTGCCGCGGCTGCCATCTGCTCTCTGCTTGCTTGCGTCTCTCAGCTGCAAAATGTTTACAATGTCTCTTCAGATGACCAATCTTCTTACAATAAAAGCACCTCCGTTGCTCCCTTGTAGAGGCTGCTTCCTCCTGCGTTCGCCAGTCAGGAATTGTTTGTTGTTTTGGCGCAGTCTTTAAGCTTGCTGAGTCACCCTGCTCAGACATTCTTCTCTGGTTCTCTTCCAGTATTCTGGCCACAATTAAATCTCTATTAATCTCAGCTTCTGGCAGGTTTTGCAGGCTGTTCGTTATGTTGTCCCACGAAGAGTCTAGCGATTCTATTAAAATGTAGCATTGCTGCTCTTTGCTAATTTGCACTCCCCTCAGTTCAGCTTGCACAAACAAATCTCGCATTATTTTTAAATGTTCTATCACACACTGCCCTTTAGCCATCTTTTGCCTGTATATTCTTTTAGACCATAGCATTTTTGCAAAAGCAGTTGAAGGAGTGTGTAATCTCTGCAAGGTATCCCACACATCCTTGGCAGACGTTTTATCTCTGACATCATTAATTAAGTCTTCTTCAAGCATGAGATAAAGACAGGCTTTTGCTTTACTATCTCTCTCTTTAGTGGCTTCATCAGCATCAGCTGCCAGCCCTGTTTCAACTGTTGACCACAGACCTTCCTTTACTAGTAGAGATTGGGCATAAATCTTCCAGGTAGAGTAGTTGTTTCTATTTAATTTACTAAACTTTAGAATTTCCATCTTGATTTGTGCAGTGACTCAATTTGGCACAGTCCTTCTGAGTATGCACAGCCGACCCATCTGGGCTTAAGCAAAACACAAAATGATTTACTCACGAGGCTTATCAGTGCAGCACAAACAACTTGCTCTGATCTATCGTCCACAAAGCTTTCTTCCACTCTCTGGAACTTTCAGCTTCTGTGGATGCTGGGTGCTCTAGTAACTGGGCCCATAACCCTTGTCAGGGATGATGGGAGTTGTAGCTCTTCACCTCTGGCTCAAACTCACCACCTTGTTATGCAGCAGAGCCAACCAGCTTAGATCAGTGGTTAATGCTTTTCTCCAAAGCAGCAGAGTTTCAGAGAATAGGCTGAAGATCCTGACAAACTCTCCAAGCCTTCTCACTCTTCTCCAGGTGTCTCCAAAACGTCTCCAGGAATCACCCAGGCAACTCAGTAGTTTTATATAAAACCTACTTTATTCTTCTATCTAAATATACTATATGGTCAACAAATCACAATCTCTACTCACTACTCCACAATATCTCCAAACTACTGCACCTCTACTCCACCACACAACAATACATTGGCAAACATTGCAATTTTATAGCCATTGTTTATCACCACCCACTAATTAGTTTCCACCCAGTGGGTGTGTACTTCCATTCTGATTGGTCCACATAGTTCCACCCATGCCTAAGACCAACCCATGTATTTCAACATTTCACCTTGTACACTTAATGATTCTCAGGTGTTTCCAATCTGCATTCAGTACCTCTGTCCTTGGCTCTCAGGCCTTATAGATTACATTAGCAGTTTCACCTGTGTAGCTTCATAATTGCTCTTGCTTAGTCATTGTGACTTTCACATACATATTTTATTTCTTTCACTGTATGTCCCATGTTGCATTTTCCTTAACAGGACTATGACTCTGGAGATCAGGGTTCAAACCCTGGCTTGTGCATGGAAACCCACTGGGTAACCTTGGGCAATTTACACTCTTTCAACCTCAGAGGAAGTCACTGGCAAAACCTCTCTGAACAAATCTTGCCAAGAAAACCGCATGACAGGTTTACCGTAGGGTCACCATAAGTTGGAAACAACTTGAAGGCACACAACAACAAGTTTCACACCTTCACTGGCACTCATCTACTCAGGTGAAAAGGAACTAGGCATTTCAACATTAAAAAGATATTACACATTAAATATTCTAGCATTTATACTAGAGTTGGGTGACTTCCAGGAGCTATGTGCCAGAGCAAAACTTGTGACCATGGAGGGCTACATCCAGCCTCCCTCAGCCACCTGATTTTGGCCAAAAAAATTGGCAATTCATGCCCTCAGAAACCATTAGCAGATTCAGTTGGCCCTTTTTGGCCCCTCATGGGTCTGATGTAGGCAGAGGGAATACCTTCTTTTACAACCCCCACCAACAAAAGTAGCTTAACATTGTTTATAAAAATAAAAATTTTAAATAAAATAATGGCTTGATGCAGTCTGTGGACCACACCTTACCCACCCCTAATTTACACCCTGCATAACTCCTATATGTCAGAGGGCATTTCCCTACCAGCTTAATTCTGTCCTAACCAATAGTTTCTGGTTAAGTGTCTGTTCTCTCAGTAACAATGTACCTTAACTTCAATGGCCTTTTCTGTAACTCAATACATGGCTCTTAATCCTGCACCCTACCCCCACTCCACAACATTGCAAGATTAGGTTGGAAGAATAGAGATTCTCAGTCATCCATTTAGCTGCATGGCAGAGTTGGGATCTGAACTCATGTTTTCCCATTCTTAGGGCCCATCTAAATGGTGAAAATACCCCTCATGAAATTCGCTGGGAATCCTACCTGTCTAAACAGGATCCAGCGCCAATCCACACTATTCAGAAGGAAGGGGGCCCAAAGCAGCAAAAATAACAGGGTAAAAGCCTTTGTAGATTTCCCCATACTTTTTCAGAAACTGTGAGGCGGGTGTGTATTTTTGCTCATTTGGACTATAGAACAATAAAAAAACTCAAAGGGAAGTACAAAGCTGATTGGCCGGGCGAGAGCGGGGGCAGGGAGTGCTAGAAGGGCAAACGCTCACTGTCGCCATGTTGGATTTTCACCTTAGGGATCACTCGCTAAGGCGATAAAAAGGATCAATATTTTCTGTTTTGCTTCCTTATAAAATTGGAAAATTACTCTATCGCATCAGCGCACCTCCGGATGACTTTTTAAAAAAGAACTTGGCAGCAGTGAAGAAGTAACACACGTAAATCACTTGTGGCCATGATAAAGAATGCAAGGCTTATCAGGGTTCCGAGGCTATAAAAACCATTTAGACTTGTTGCTGCTGCTGCGAGATGTCAATACTATGAGATATTTTGGATTTTTTCCCCTTGTGTAGATGGGCCCTTAGACAGAAACACCTCTAATCACTACAGTGTGGTTTTTTCAAAGACATTTCTTGTCAAATCACATCACACATTCAGGAATGTATAGAGTTCCTACTACAGATCAACTTAGGTTGAATTTATTTCTAGCACGTTGGGTGACCTCTAACTGAAATATGAACCAAACAAATTTCTCACCTGTCTTTAGTTCATACCCACATTTTGAAAGTGAGAGGCTTTCCAATTTCATCTCAGTAGTAATGTTCCAAGCTTCAGCCTTTTTAATTCAATCATCTCATATATAAAGCATAGGGATAGAAAATTGTAGAAAGGTTCACTTTAACCTTTCAGAAGAATTAATTTTTTGAATCAGTATTTCCCTCTTTACTGAGTTGTTTTATGGTCAGTGATGATATTATGGTTACTAATGAAAATTTTCATCAGAGACATGTTAAGTACTGCAAGACCTGAGGGAAATGGGAGAAAAAAGAGCCATAATGTGATTAGCTTTCCCTACAGCTGCTGCTGAGAGCTGGCCAATGCCAAATTTAGAAATAATTATTAGATTTGCCTTTTAATTAGGGAGGATATTTTGGAGAACTATCAAACAAAAGGAAAAGAAAAAGACTCCAACTTTGTTTTATTGCCCTGGGATAACAGAGAACGTATTTCACATTTGTAGGGTAAATGCCATTATTGTAACATATTACCTATGCATGTGTGTGTGTGTGTGTGTGTGTGCATGCATGCATAAATGCATGAATGTGAATGTGTACATGGAAAAGAGAGAAACTGAGAGAGAGAATACAGTACATACACAGAGGGACTTTTGGAGGTGGACAGGAAACTGTTCTTTGGTTGTGACTTGTAAAAAGCAAATCAAACTGATTTACAGTAAACTTCAGATTAAACTTCAGTGAACTACAGTTAAGAATTCTATCTGTGGAGACATCCATAAAGGGGCAATACTGAACTATTTCCATGAGGTCTGTGGCAAAATGAAGAAGAGTACATATAGAAAGGATGGGGAGAAATGGTCCTCCTTCCAGAAAGTCACTGGCATACAGACTAATTTAAGGATATTCTAAATAAATGAGTGACTGAAGTCATGTGTTCTGAGGCTAGAGATGCCCCTATGATCCCACAGCTACCCTCCATTTTGCCCATTCACTCCATTTTCCATTCACTTCATTCATGACTTGGATTTTTTCTGAGTGTTAAACCTCTGTTTTCAAATCCACAGAATGTCCTTCTACCATCTAATGGAGCCTTTCTCAACCTTTTTACCCTGGAGGAACCCTTCAAGTGATTTTTCAGATGTCATGAAACCCCTGTATTGAAAATATTGTATCTACAGCTTTTAAAAAAGGTTTTGCTCCCCGTATCCATGGGGGATACATTCCCAGACTTACTGTGGATACACAAAACTGTGGATAATAGTGGACCCTATAGAAATGAATGGTTTCTGTCCCAGCTTCTGGTGGAAGCATACCATAGAATCGCATTGGAGGACCTAGAAAATACCTAGAGAGGACATATTTTTGGACATGGATAAGTAAAACCACAGACACCGGCCATGTGGATATGGGGGTCAACCTGTAATTGCTCTCTCTGACACTTAGCACTACCTATCGATAAGGCCAATGTGTATAGAAGGGCCCAGTTGTGTTGCATGAAGAAGCAAGGCCTGGGTGAGTGACACTCCCAACACTAGTAAGAAAATGGAAGGGGAAGATATAGGTTCGAATCCTTACTCAGCTAGGTGTCCTTGGGCCAATCGCTATGTTTCAACTTGACGTACCTCACATGGTTGCTTTTAAGGACACACATGCTGCTTTCAACGACTTGGAGGAAGGTCAGGATTAAAAAGCAATCAGTCATTCTTTATTATGGCCTATTAAAAAGCAATGCTGATGTACAAGAAGTAACAATGCCCAGCTTTCTTTGAGTCCTAAAAATGATATGCCTTGCAGGGTATGGCAGCTAATGAACAGCTACAATAATATGCATATATGCACTTCAAAAATGGACCCAAACATACATAATGGCACTTCAGTGTTCTTTACCTCCACATTCCTGATGTACCTCCATTACTCTAAATGGGACTTCTCACACTTTTGCTCCACCTACCCTGAAAGCACCAGATCCTATCTGGTTTTGGAAGCTAAAGTGGGTTGGGCCTGGTTAGTATTTGGATGGGGAACAGCCAAGGAGTACCAGGTGCTATAGGCTGTATTTCAGAGGCAAACCTCTGAACATTCCTTTCCTAAGAAAGCCCTATGAAATGCATGGGGTTGCTCTGAGTTAACAGGCAACTTGAAAGGACACATACAAGCTAGCAGCATTTCACTTTCAGAATCAGGTACCCAGAAGGACCAAGCTGTATAAGGAAGGTATAAAGAATTAGGAGTGGCTCTCCCAGTGCACCGGTACTATCTCCTCCCACTCCACCCACAATCCCAGTCACACCTGGCAGCAAATGCTTCTTCTTTCTAAAGGACTCCTTACTTTATCTCCCTTGTGTGTCAGGATGGGCTCTGATAAGAATGTCCTTGATGCATGATTAGACCAAAAGAGTCCACAAAAGGATCCAAGCTTTCCATTCAAAGGTGACCAGCCAAATCTTGCAGGGAAACAAGGTGATAGAATTAATTGCACCCTGCTCTTCACTACCCCTACACGCATATACACATGCACACACAAACACACAGATACACTGTTTCTAGTGCTGGAGGCTTCATTTAACCATGTCCTAAAAGTCTGGGAGGCTCCACACAGAACCCCACAGGTTTAACTCACTTTAAATGCATGCATGGTTAAATCCTGATTCTGTGGGGTGAGGTTGCAGGCTGCACAGTTTCATGCAAAACCCCCTCCTTCTCCAAAGTGTCTTCTTTTCTCCCCACCTCCACTTTTCAGTTTTCACCTCCCTTTCCTCCCCATCTTCTGCCCCTCCTGCCCTGCTCCAACTCCCCACCCCACAGTTTATGTACCCCAGATGCTTCGCAGATGATGCCACTCATGGCTAGGCAAGGTGCGCAAGATGGAAAGGAAGACGCAACTGGCCAGGCAGGCTTGCACAGCGGGTGCCAACTCCCAACAGCCACTCCATATGCACCATCAGACAGCGAAGGCCAGTGAAGAGGGGCAGGCAGAGGAAAAACACTGTGGGGTGGAGGAGAGAGAAGGAGATGAGGAGGGAAAAAGCTGAGCTGAGCTGGAGCCGTGGAGAGAGGCTGTGGCTCATCCCGCATGGAAAAGAGGCAGTAACAAAATAGTTAGCCGGCAGGGAGGGGAAGCAGAGTGCTGGCAGGGCATTCGGAGGAGCTGGTGGAGGCACCTGGGTCCTCAAGCCCAACAGGTCTTGTTACTATTTCTCGTGGAACCTCTAGCCATGTCTCGCGGAACCCTGGTTGAGAAATGCTGATCTAAAGAGTTGTGTTGGAAATACTTATAGTCCTTCTGAGGAACATACATCAACTGATGCTCTTTTAAATTTGTCTTTGGTATTCCTGGTGGTCAGTTGCACTGAAAAATTTACTTTGGGAATCTGATATTAAGGACCCCTCTAAAACAAAAGTATTTTTCCTACAGCAAGCTAAGGGGGAAATGTGTGTAATGTGTATGTCTTTATGCATGAAAACTACGAAAAATCATGAATGACTGTGCTTGAATACCATCATGAATGCAGCAACTATATGAAATCATAGCAAAATAGACACATGCTCTGTTTTCATCTATGGCGGCAAACACAGACCTACATATCTTTTCCCAACAGAAAACTTAAGTCAGTGAAAATGGCCATGCACAAAGCAGTCCCAAATGGTTATGAGCTTTTCTAGCTAATGACTGGCACTTCTTCATGAAGACTCATTAGCAGTAAAGGCTGCTGCTTTCCTTGTTAGCAGGTAGTAAATCTGATCCAGGCTTTAATTCAAATGGTAGAGGTTCTACCCACAGCACAGAACCTTGACTTACTAAGAACAGATTTGTTGACCCATTGGCATGGAATCCACCTGCCACCTGCCACCACCTCCCAGCGGCATATCCTCTTTATCTGTAACATTAAGGAACCAATGCAAGTGGATTTTTATTTTATTTATACCCCAGTTTTATCCCCTTTGGGACCCAATAAAGACATGAAGGATCTTGAGAAAGAGGCTATATCATTATCATGCATTTATTACACTTACGCTCAGTTCTTCCTCTGGAAAGTTCTGAATGTTCATGATCTCTCCCAGCCAGGATATCTCCCACCCAGGCGGTTACCAGGTTAATCCAAAGCACTCAAAGCCTAACAGTGTTGTAAATTACTACCTCCACCCTGGCCTAACATTGTGTTGCCCTCATCCTGGTTTAACATACAGCTTCAGAATGGAATCTGTATCATGTTCTCATCATGCATGCCACAGCATCTGCTGCTGAGAGGCATGGTAACACTGAGCATTTAGCTATCATGGATAACAGCCTGTGATAGAACTGTTACTTATAAATTTCTCTGACCTTAAAAAAAAATCTAAAGGCAACTGCGACAGATCTACAAAGTGCTGTTTTATACAATACATAGTTAACTGAGTCTGTCTGCCTAAGACAGAGGGCAAAACATCTGTCTATTCTCTCCTGGCCTTGCCTAGAGATATAATCCTTTAATTTAAAAAAAAAAAACTATAAAGGTCCAGTGGTACATCATAGGACAAGTGCTTTTGACCTGTGAATGTCTTGGTTGACATTTCTGGCAGGTTTTCCAGTGCATTTTTGGTGATTACTCCAAAATTATTCCTTTTCACTGCCAATGTATTAGCTAACTCGATTAGACTATTCTGTATTAAATTATTCTGTGGGTTTAAAAGTAACAGTATGTCCAGGATATGAAAAGCAAAAGACCAAGTGCTAGTCAAATGGAAACAAATCGGGAAAAGGAGGGGATCAGAAGAAAGGGTATTTAACATTTGAGTGGAAGAATTAGCTGGAGATGGGGAAGTTACAGAAGGAGAAAGCTAGTGGCAATGTGTGGGCAGCATGGAATAGCCTTAGTTTTCTCTGGAAAGGTTTTCAATATTATTGGAACTTTATTGCTATTGTATGCTGCTAAATGTTAATTTACTTGTCTCATTCTACCCACAGGAATAGTTGAGGCTTAGAATAAAGGTTCAAAGAATATTTTTGAGGCTGGATATTTGTGTCACATCTATTTTCTAATGTACAATTTATAGTCGAGGGAAAACTTGTGCTGACTATATCCCTAGAGTTCACTCTACCAGTCACTATTTAGTGCAATGTAAAGTTCTGTACAATAAATTTAGATCCCGTATCACTAGTAACCAGGATTATTCTCATTACACATCCCTTCTTCTGGTGACAATGGAGATTATCAGACAGACTACAAAGTCTGTTGCAGGAATGGAACAGAATCGGGAAAGGGCTTACCTTTCGGACGATGTCGTTCTGTTCCTGTTCTGCTCCCATTCTGCCCCGTGATACCTTATTCACAGGGAAACATCATTACTAGATCACCCATCCTGTTTCTGTAATAGGATCATGGGTGGTCTGAAAGATGCCCTGTTGCTATCTCATTATGCTGTCGTGATGCCACTTCCAGGTGCAATTGGGACAAGGAGGTAAGTGGCACCCTTTTTTCCCCTCCCCGGGTTACTTGTTAATTTTTTAGGGTGTTTTGGGGCTTGGTTTTGTTTTTTGATGTTTCTTTTCATTTTTATTTTTAAATTTCCTGCACATTGTTCTCTCACGAGAATGGGTGGGATTTCATTTCCAGGACATAAATGCAGCTTTGCGACAGCTGCATTCACTCCCAGCCAGTGAGGGGAGGGGGGGACATTCCTGTTCTGTGATGGGGGTAAGTGTCTGAATTTTTTTTTCTAACATGCTGAAATATGGTTTACTGAACAACCTAAAATATCTTCAATTATTAGACAGTAAATATCCTATATGGACTGGAAGTCTGTAAGTGAAGTTTTTTCATACACTTATAGAATCTGCAACGTCTATTTTCTAGAAGAATGATCAGCTGATAACTAATAAGGCTTCTCTAGTTTTTAAAAGTGATAAAGTGTTGTATTTTTGCAATACATTTGAGTCATTTACTTTTTCTGATGTTAAAAGGCAGGCAAAGCCAAGGTAATTACAAAATAAACCGTCACTGGAAAGGGTGAAAACACCTTAATGAGATACAAACATTTTAATATTTTTTTAGGCGCAGTCATCTAAAGATCCCAGGATTATGAAGAATGTCTTCTGTGATTTTGACATCTGCTGGATTACTATTTTGAAATTTGTATTCAGAAGCAGACCTATTTTTTACACTAAAAAAACCCTCCTCTAACACATACGACAGGCTACATACCGCAATAAAAAAGTACTTTGAATTTTAGTGAAAAGTATGGAAGGAATATAAATTAGGTACTTACTTGTAGACAGTTGAAAATGACAAAAAAGACCAACATCCATAAATGTCTGTAAGCCATGTGCAGTCCTCCCCATAGCCATGTAATAGAAATGAGCGCAAACAGGTACAAAACCAGTGGGATCTCTAGAAACCATAAGAACAGAGACTTTTATAAAGTTGGCATGATTTGTTTAAAAAGACTAGTTTCTGACTGTATTTGTGTTTAAAGACATTTTAAGTTCAAGTTCTCAATATTTGTTTGTACATTGGTATTGCGCAAGGAGTGTGATCTAGTAATGAATCTGCCCTTTCCTGCATTCTGCCAGGTATTTCTTTTCTTTCTCTTTCTTTTTCTCTTTCCTTTGTTTCTTCCTTTTGGTATGGTGTGGGGTGTGGCAGTGGGGAAGGTAGCAGAGCACTGTCTTATTTTTGGATAGCTGGAAAGCAAAGACCTAAAAGCCACATCTGGTAGCAGATACTGAGGTCAGTAGATACAGTTCTGTTATGAAACACACAGGCAAAGGTGCTACATTTACTGGGAAGAAGAAGCCTGCTTGGCTTGGCAACTGTAAAACAGTATGAGAAGCAAGTATGAGCTTTGTTGAATCAGCAAACATTGGCTTTCCAAAAGTATCAAAGGGGAGGGTAGGATTCCTGCATTGCAAAGTCCAACCATGGAAGAAGGTACAGTTAAAAAGGCAAATGAAATTCCTTAAATTCCATGAAAACTGTATGTCAGGTGATATAGGGTTGGCCTTTGGTATTGACAATGTTCTCACAGTAGATTTCAAAGTCTGTATTTGTTCAGTTTTGTACCTTTCAAGTTGAACTGGTGTTCTGCAAAGCATTGCTCTATTACTACATTATTAATTAATGTCACTTCAACAAAACTGGCAAACAAATGAGAAATAAGAACACAGTAGCCTACCCAGCATTCCAAGCTCACATACGTATCCTTGATAAATCATATACTGACAGGTAGCTAACAGCATAAATTCCTTCCAGCAATGCAACGAATAGCTGGTGTATGGATTTTAGTACAATTACCTGCATCATCATCATGGCAGTGATATTTATAAATAAATAACAATGTTTATTTCTGTTCACAAACCTAGGACTACTTGAAGCAACAGAAGAAATATAAACAGGTGGCAAATTCTGCAGGTTTCTTCACATGGGCTCTCATTGTACCCAATAAGGTCTTTAAGGCTACAGTTCTTTATATGGGGATAAGCCCCAATGAACTCAATGCCTTTTAGTTTTTCTGAGTAGATACAATCAAGCTGCTGCCCTAAGACTGATTTTAATAAGCTGATGATTCATTGTATATTAAATGAATAATATGGCATTATGTCAACACCATTGTACTATTCAGCCTTTACTGGGCAGATTCCTGAATTCAACAGGCTAATCATGTAAACCAGGGATGAGCAACTGCAATGGATTAGGCAGCTCCATGAAAAGCTGCAACCCCTTCTCTGCAGTACCCCCTCCATTTTTAAAATTCCTTTAACATTCATTTTTTAAAAATAAAAATAGCATCTCTCCTACTCCTTAAAGGGTGCATTTCTGTCTCCATGAACTGTTTTAGACCTAGGAGAAGCATTTACTTAAACAGGAAGTAAAACAGAAGTCTTGCTTTACTTCCTGGTTGAATAAACTCCCAAAACAGCACTGGGAGGACATGGCAAAATTGGAGACTTTAAAAAATGGAGTATATTTTTAAACCCTTAAATTGGGGGGCTTGGGTTAGCCATAAAAATACCTCTGGGGTACTCTAATTGCAGAATGCTCTCACTTTGGCCAAACAGCTGTTGAAGCTGGCTCCTTTCTGGTGCCAAGTTAAAAATAGAACTTGTAAAAATCAAAGCTATCAGGCTCTGACAATTTCTCCCAAATCTGTACAGATTTTAAACTTCTAAAGTTATGTTGTTTCATTAGTTTTAAGGGTTAAATGGTTTAATATGTTTTAGCCTGTTTAAATTATTCCTCATTGTTTTAAATTTAAACCTTCTAAGCTATTGTGAATTGATTTTATCTGTATGCCACCTTGAGATCCTGAAATACTGAGTGGGATATAAATGAACGAATGAATGAATATTAAATAAAACTAGCCATGGTGGCCCTAAGCAGCCTGTGGACCAAGGTTCTGGAAAGTCAACATTAAGAAAAACAATATGTCTAATGTTTATGTTTTGGAAGAGTTTATTCCTGACGTTTCGCCTGCATCCTTGCATTACTCCCCCCAGGAACTAGCCATTCAAATACACAAATTTACATATCCTCTCCAACAGCAACTCACAGTATATAAACCCCACACACCCCTACCCAACCATTCTCTGAAGCTGCCAGCCACAGATGCTGGCGAAACATCAGAAATAAACTCTTCCAGAACACAGCCTCACAGCCCAGAAAAAAACCATGGAAAACCTATGTCTAATGTTGACTATAATTTTCCTCCTAAAAAGAACAACAGCCTAAAAAGTGTACAGTGAGAGGGTACAGCTGCAATATATCTACTTTCTCTTTGACTTCAAGGCTGAAGCATCCATTCTTTCTGTTCAATTACTCAACTCCACCATTCAGAGCATCAAGTATGATGACAACCAGATGGACATCACATCTATTTTTCACTTCTGTTTTGCAGGCTATAACAAATCTTCATTCATACTAAGTCAACTTTTGCTCTGTCCAGCTTCATACTGTCTACTCAGGCTGGTAGCCTTTCTTCAAGTTTTCTGGCAGCTGTTTTGCCATGTCCTACTAACAGAGATCTTTCAAATGATGTTGCTCAGGTTTGAACCTGGTACTTTGTACATGCAGAGTTTATATTTTGCTCATCTCCTTAGTGAAATAGCCAACATTGGATGGATTGCTAAAGTCCAGGTACATTTTCCTCAGTTCCAAATACCTTGTGGTCATGCAGACAATTTGATAATGGGTGTGTGTTCTATTCCGGAACCTGAATGCTGTTATTCATGGAGAATATACTGGATTCTGATTGTATGTAGTTCACACATTGGAATCCACCCAGTCTCAAATCCTTTTTAAAATGATAATCCTGTTACTGGGCAGAATCTACCTTCTGGTAATGAGATAATACTCATAGTTAACCTCTTTCTAATCAATTCTAAAGGAGCTCTTCATTTTACAGTCTCTTTGAGGAACTGTCAGTTATTCATTGACTTCCCAATCAGAGAGGAGGACCCACTCTTTGCCAGAAGTGGAGTGGGGCAGAAATTGCTAAATTAGCACTTCCTGAGCTGGAAAGACAGGGGGAAGTCTTAATCGCTACATATACCCAAGGAACTGATGAAGTAGAGGACTGGAAAACAATGCAAAGCCCAAATATTGTACAACAAAGTCTGATGGATGAAGAACAGAAGTTTTTCAAGTTATATTCCACACTATAAGCTGAGGAGTAGAGCAAAGCCTTAGCAATAGTTCTAAATGCTGTAAAGGTATTTTGATGTCAGCATGTTCACCAAGTAAGCCAGTTAGGGACACCAGCTGAGAGAATACAGATATCTTACCCCCCAACCATGTCAACCAGGATTCAAAGCAATATCAAGCTTGTGCATATTTAGAAACTGTCTTATACAGATTAGTTACTAGTTGTCAGTAACTTCAAGGCCTGTCAAAAAGCAAGAGGCACTTAGTGTCCAAAGTCCTTAAAGGTATGCAAAAATATAGCCTTCCTTGCTGGAAATTTGTGATGCTGTGGTGCTAGATCTGGTTGGTATATTTGCACTGAAATATTTTCCCATTTTAGAAAGACAAAAGGAATAATTCTTTATGTCTTTTTATGCTAAAACAGACTAACATGGCTATCTATAAATTTTATTCTTCTGTTATATTTATAACTCTGCCTTCTTGCCTTTCACATAATGTTTTATATTACAAAGGGTTTTTTAAATTTACAAATAAAGGAATTATATAATTCCAGTAGACAAGTACTCCCTGATACACATAAAACCATGTATCTGTATTCAAATAGAATAGAGCATATCCAGGAGTGACATTTGGTCTGGGGGAGAGCTAGACAGGCTAAGTTCACTGCCCAGCCTGGAGATGGCAAAGTACAAAAGGATGTTCTCAGGAGAACTCTGCATAAAGGCTTAATCTGCCACTGGAGATTCCTCTGTAAAAAGGCAGAGCTCAAAAAAAGAAGGAAAGGAAAAGAGGAAACTAGAAGGAAAGAAAGGGAAACGAGAAACTCTGTGTTCAAGAGAAGGCGTGACCATCTGAAAAAAACCAACACATTAAGCATAATACAAATTTGGAGAGTATCTGCAAATAATCATTTTCCATAGCACTTTTGCACCAATTTGATTTTTCAACTGAGATTGGTCCTACACTCTTTGCCCTGTTACTTTTTACTTAATTACTTATTACTTAACTATGTATTTTATTACACAGTGTATATCCCATACCTTAAACATAAATGCATGTTTTCAGGTTGGTTTTTTTTAAAAAGTAATTAGATACAGTAAAAGTGCAATAAAACAGAAAAGAACAAATAAAAGCCTTCACACTAAAATAACAGTCCATTCAAAGAGGCAGTATAAATTAAAATTACTCTGAGTTAGAAATGCTGAAGTCATCCCCCATGTGACTGGGAGCCTTGCATTATTGGGGCTCAAGGTTTCATGCAGGATATTAAACATATTCAGCTGAACATGTGCAGCATCACTCTTCAGGCCTTTGCACAAAGGGGGATAAACCAATGGGGTCTGGGATGGAAAGAGTAGGGCCAACATATGTGGGTCTGTTTTTCCTCTTAGTGATACTTGAATGCAGGGCAGAAGAACATTGAAAATGGTTTTGAGGTCTTTCAATCAAGTGTCTACCCTCATTCCTGCTTTATTAACAAAGCTGCTGATATCCAATATAGATCAGATAACTTTATTTCAAAAAAGAAAGAAAAAGAAAAAGGAGCATCTTTGGTAGTCTGACTGAATAACCCAAGAAATAGCAGTACTTAAACAGATGGTGAACTTTGGGGAAATGTTAAGGACACTGTTAGGGATAAAATACCAGACAGTTGGAAAACCCTGCCTATCCCATCTCTCACATGGCCAGTTTAACCTATCATGATTTACTGATTTTGGAGGTAAGTGATCCTAAGATTAAAAGTGAAATATCTATGGTTTCTTACAGATTTCACTGCCGGGTGCTTGATGCTTTTACATTGTATTTTTCCAAAAGGAAGTCTTTCTGGGTTCAGTGGCGCTTACTTCTAAATAAGTACACCACAATTCCAAAAAGGATATTGACAAACTGGAGCGTGTCCAGAGAAGGGTGACTAAAATGGTGAAAGGTCTGGAAACCATGCCTTATGAGGAAAGATTTAGGGAGCTGGGTATGTTTAGCCTGGAAAAAAGACAGTTAGGAGGAGATATGATAGCCCTGTTTAAGTATTTGAAGGGGTGTCACATTGAGGATGAAGCAGGCTTGTTTTCTGCTGCTCTGGAGACTAGGACACAGAGCAATGGGTTCAAACTACAGGAAAAAAGATTCCACCTAAACATTAAGAACTTCCTGACAGTAAGAGCTGTTCGACAGTGGAATGCACTGTATTGGAATATGGTGGAACCTCCTTCTTTGGAGGTTTTTAAACAGAGGCTGGATGGCCATCTGTCGGGGATGCTTTGATCATGATTTCCTGCGTGGCAGGGGGTTGGACTGGATGGCCCTCGTGGTCTCTTCCAACTTTCCAATTCTATGATTCTAAGTGCACAGGACTGGAACCTAAAAACTGGAAATTACAGAAACAATAGAGCACTGTGGAGGTGTGACAGATTTTCTTAATTACTTTGTTTATACATCTAATTTGATGTGCATACTTTTGTAGTGAAAAATCTCATATATGATTTTAATTGAACTATACCAGAACCAGTGTAATACCTAAATACACATAGATATCCCTTTGGAGAAGTGTAGAAACTCACTGAGAGAACATATGATTTGCATAGAGAAATTCACTATCCCAGCATCTCCAGAAAGGGGTGGGAAAGACGTCGTGATGGTGTATTAGAGGGAAGAATGATATCACTTAACAGAATCCCGGCTGCCACTGGAAGTGTTCAGCACAGACCTCCCAGATTGCGCCGCAGGTCACCTTTTCTCTCGCCCGTGATTCCATTACTGAAATGGAATGGGTGATCTATTGACGTTTTTTTGGCTGTCAATTTTAAAAAATGGAACAGGGGGATGGAATGGAAGCAGCGCGGGGAAAGAATGGGACAGGGACAATGTCATCTGAAAAGGAAGCCCTTTCTTGATCCTGTGGTGTCCCTGTCCCAGCTTATTAAACTGGTCTGATAATCTTGATTGTCATTCTACAACTAGAAAAAACACAACATTAAGCTGTTTATAAAGTCTGTTGAATTAAGTAAACATCATTGAAGCCAGTGGGATTTCCTCTTAATAGCTATGTGTAGAATTGTGCTGGAAATCATATACTAAACTCTCCCATTGATATCAGTGGGAGTTGTAATAAACTGGCATGGATTGTGACCAGTATTTCCATTAAGAAATGTAATTTGATCTAGCATTACGCTATAATTCCCATATAGTACACAAGATCAAGAAAACAGAACCAGGCATCTGAAATGTCATAATGTTAAGAATGAAATGGTAATTGAGACTGTTCCTTCAATGTTACATACATGTCTTTGTGTTAAGAGCAGTGCACTGGGTTTACTGGTTTGGGGGGGAAAGCTCTACCAGGGACTAACTCTCTGCAAGACTATACAGGCTAAAGGTTTTAAAAATGGGCAATTAAGCAGAGGGACTCCAAGTGAAAGATATCTGGTTGAGGACAAGCTGATTCTGCAATAAAAACAATTATTTCTTTATTAAAAAGACTGAAGACATGCGGCAAAAAGACTGAAGAGATGCAGCAAAGAGCCCAGGTCTTTTGGGGAGAGCTTCTGCAAATTTGATAAGTATGACACTAATTCTGTCATCCAAATCATTGATAAAGATGTTGAATAGCACTGGGTCCAGGACAGAACCCTGTGGCACCCCACTGGTCACATCTTTCCAAGATGAAGAGGAGCACCCTTTCGGTTCGGCCGGTCAACCAATTACAAATCCATTGAACAGTTAACTTGTCTAGCCCACATTTTACAAGCTTGTTTGCAAGAATGTCATGGGGAACCTTGTCAAAGGCCTTACTGAAATCAAGGTATGCGAAATCCACAGCATTCCCTTCATCTACCAAGCTGGTCATTTTATCAAAAAAAGAGATCAGATTAGTCTGGCATGACTTGTTTCTCTGAAACCCATGTTGACTTTTTGTGATTGTGGCATTGCCTTCTAAATGTTCACACACTGTCTGTTTAATGATCTGCTTTAGAATCTTCCCTGGTATTGATGTCAGACTAACTGGACAATAATTGTTGAGAACCTCTTTTTTCCTCTTTTTGAAGATGGGGACAATGTTTGCCCTCCTCCAGTCTGCTGGGACTTCTCCTGTTCTCCAGGAGTTCTCAAAGATTATTGCCAATGGCTCTGAAATTACATTTGCCAGCTCTTTTAATACCCTTGGATGTAGTTCATCTGTTCCTGGAGATTTAAATTCATTTAGATTAAGAAAGTATTCCTGTACTACCTCTTTACCTATTCTGTGCTGGATCTCCCCTATTGTGTCCTCTGTTCCTGTATCCTCAGGTTGATCACCCTTTTCCTTTTCTGAAAACACTGAGGCAAAGAAGGTGTTGAGTAATTCTGCCTTTTCTGTGTCCCGTTAGCATTTTGCCATCTTCCCCACGTAGTGGCCCCACCATTTCCTTCTTCTTCCTTTTGCTGCAGACGTACCCCACAAAACTTTTTATTGTTCTTAACCTCTCTAGCGAGCCTGAGCTCATTCTGTGCTTTAGCTTTTCTGACTTTACTCCTACATGTGTTTGCTATCTGTTTGAATTCTTCTTTGGTGATTTCCCCCTTTTTCCATTTCCTATACATGTTCCATTTAAAACATAGCTCCGTTGAAAGTTCTTTAGTCATCCATCCTGGTTTCTTGAGACACCTCCCATTTTTCTTCCTCAATGGTACTGTTTAAATTGTGCCTTCAGTATCGCCCTTTTGAGAAAGTCCCATCCGTCTTGGCAAAAGTTATTCATGAGAAAGAATGTACAAGCTAGGAGAGGCTACATAAGCTTGCTTTTGCCTGAGCCTACTGGGAATGGCAAGAAGATCCCCCTTTTCTCCAGCTGAGTGAAAGCAAAGTACTTTTGCACTTTGCACCCAGTTTGCAGCAAGTGAAGCAAGCTGAGGACAAAGAGAGAATGTGGGAGGAAGAGAGAGAAACTGGGATATTTTAAACACATCTGAAAAAGTGAGATGGAAGAGGATTAATCTGGAATGTTGTAGGGTATGTTTTCCTCAACAACATTTATGTAAACCCAACTTTAGGAAAGTTATGTTTAAAACCTCAAACCATACATTCATGTTTAAATTACCAGAGCTCCTAGGGTCAAGCCTCCAGGTTCTCCTGACAGTACAGAAATATATTGTGTGCTGTGAGTGACTAGACTTGACTGCGTATTGTACACTTTCACATGTAATAAAAGCCAGTGCCCTGTTGCTTTTTGGTACAAAACAGCAGGGGGAGAGACACCATTTGAACCCACTAAATGGAAATGGAGGGATGCAGAAGGCAAAATTTGCCTCTGCCTCACTATTTCCCTTCTGGAAAACACATGCCTAGCACAGAGCTTGGAAAAGTTATTTGTTTGGGCTACAAGTCCCACAATCTCTCAGCCGTGCTTTTTCCCAACCTGTATTGTAGTTAAAATAATATAATTCCAAGTTCTAGTCCTAAACTCTCTGGCATGGAGCAGCTGCGATGGCTGTAGGAAAAATTTACAGTGGTGGAGATGTTTTTGCTGAGGCAGGAATTATTGCTTGTGCTTCTGTAGTTTAAACTGGTCCATAGGTTCAATCTGTTATTTTGTTTTGAGTTCTGTATTTTAGCTACTGTTCCATTTGGCTTCTGTAAAAATATTTTTAAAACTCTTGGCAAACAACAAAACACTTTGCAGCAAAGACACACAAACTGGTTTAGAAAACAATCTGAACCCACACAAGCCTTCCAGATAATTAAGGCAATATGGTTCTGTAAGCTTTACTTGTTTTTATTCCAATAATTTTTTAAAAAACACTCTTTCTTTTTTGAGATATTTCATGATAGGAAAAAGAATATGGCCTGGCTGTGAATGAAAATTGACTCAACTGTGGTAACACAAAAAATTTTAGGTTCTAATTTCCAGTTCAGAAGCTCACCCACCATGCAAAATATTGGATTGCTCACCTTTAATTTGTAAAGAGGGTAAATACATAGCCCAAGTAGAACTTAAAAGCTTCAAAAACCGGTTTTGTTCCAGAGAAAGTTAATAAAGGTTGCAATCCTATGCACACTTTTCTGGGACTAAATCCTGCTGAACATAGGACTTATTTTGGAGTAAACATGTATAGACTGTGCTATGCATTCTGCATGGTTCATTTGGGACCAACTATAGACTAGTAACTTATTGATTCCAAGGTGTCTTAATTGGAATGACTCAGTTTGCTTACTGACTTAACCAGAGTGAGACCCATGATTTCAGGTAATCCTTATAAGGACAGGTTGCATACTTGTAACTGTAATTCTTCAGGTGGTCATCTGTGAACTCACACAATTGGGTTTTCCTGCACCTGTGCAGTGCATCTTCAGGACCTTCTAGAAGAGTTATGTAAACTTTTTGGTGGTAAGCTCCATCCATCCTAATGCTATACCTCAGTGTTCCCACTCATTTATCTCAGTTCCCAAGGATGCCGCAACAGCAGCATCCCATGTACCAAAAGCAGGACACATAATAGGGGAGGATGGGTGGGTTTCTGTGGATTCACAGATGACCACTCAAAAGAACTACAGTTACAGGTATGCAACCTGTCCTTCTTCATGGTCTCTGTGACTCACACAATTGGGAGACTAGCAAGCTACCCTTAAAAGATTAGGGAGTGTCATGCTAAAGAAGAAACAATAAGGTCCAATGAGACAAAACAGGTGAAACATACACAGCAAACTTTATTGCAGAGTAGACAACAACATTGCTCTCTCAAATGATGAATCAGCTCTGGACCGACTGTCCAATCTACAGTGTGTTATTAAGATCAAAGGTTGTGACCATACAGCAGCTCTACAAGCCTCCTCTAAGGAAGTGCCCCCCCCCCCCAAAAAAAGGCTGCTGCTATCCAGGTGGTATGAGCTCGAATTCAATCAGGAGGCTCCTTTCAAGCTAGTTCATAAGCTAAGTGGCTAGTCAAAACCACTTATTTAGAAAATCGCTGTGTCGACACCAGTGAACTAAATCTTGAATTCAAGTAGGAGATGAAAAGCCTGTTGCTCTTTCTGAATGCAGCAGTTCCATTAACATAAAAGGCGAGAGCCCTACAAACACCTAGAGAGTGCAAAGTACATTCAACATCAAAAGTAGGGTTCTGCATAAAGCCTCCTAACTTGCATAATGTCCTGGTTGAGATGAAAACAGGAGATGACCTTAGACAAAAAGGCAATATCTGGACACAGAACAACTTCATCATGATGGAAGTGGAGATAAGGTGGGATCACAAGTAAGGCACACCACTCACTAGTCCTCCTAGCCAAGGTGACAGCAACAAGAAAAGCAGTCTTCCAGGTAAATAACCTGAACTTACAGGTTGCCATAGGTTCAAAACGTTTCCGAGAAAGTTGAGAAAGGACTAATTTCAGACCCCATGCAGGGGTCAGATGTGAAACCAGAGGATGAAGGTTAACAAAACCTTTCATGAACTTCTTAACAAGGGAGTTTTGAAAACAATATGGTCTACCCATCTGTAGAAACTGTGAAGAAATAGCCGCTAAATATCACTTCAGTGAAGATAGTGAGAATAATTAACTGATAAAAAGACATAATAATGGAAATAATCCAGTTTGTCTCATCATCACACATAATTCCTAACATGTTAAGAAAAGTTAAATGAAAACAGCTGCAGATTTATAAAAGACACAGAAGGCCACTAAATTTAATGGGCCTCTTACTTCTATTAAGTAGGATGCAGTCTTAGAAGTATAGTTCTCTATTATAAAATCCACCACTATTCTTGGCACTCTTCAGTTAGGCAGAAATTGAGAGAAACAAATGACAATCTAAACTTTTCTTTCCGCTTTAATTGTCTCAGAGGTTTGAAGTAAATAAGGCAGGAAACATGGGGAAGGGGGAGAGAAGGTACAACTTGTGACCACATTGAACTTCTTTCCCCACCCCCCTAATGAGACAAAAGATTTGTGTCTACAGGACATACGCCAAGAGGAAATTCACTAACATAACCTCTTCTCACACATAGAAATAAGCTGGCAGATAATCAAAACAAAACAAAATAAAAGCAACAGTGAAAGGCAACCCTGATATTTTAAATATATGTGTGCACAGTTGCTAGCTGACTCTAAGTCAATCTAAATGAGGCAAATGCTACTTTCAAAGGTATGAATAAAATGTCAAAAATATTCAGAGCTGGAGAAACCTTTCTATGGAGATTTTCCCATAAATCTTTGACTCTTATTTAGACACTCACCATTTCTCTTATTTGGAAAGTCACTCTCATGTACGTGCATGCATGCATATAATTTCACAGTGGAACTTTGCTTCTTTACTGTGATCATGGGCATTACTATTTCCTTAAAAGCAATCATGCCCACTTGATGACCTGCTATACCTAGCCTGCAGAACACTTTTACATGGGTTCGTTGAACCTCCCTGCAGTTAGGAAGAGTTGCCTGGAAAAGATAAAGCTGCTAGAACCCCAGAAAGAGAACACTAACTGGGTCTGATTCAGGATAAGGTGAAAGTCCTGCACTCTTTCTCTCTCTGTTTCTCTGTTCCCCTCTTTGTCCATTCATTGGCAACGATGTTATGATTAGAACAGGAGCAGCCAATGGCTCCAAAGAGAATGGGGCAGTAAATCTGTTGTAGGCTATAGCTCACACTTTAAAGGAGCTATTCTAGGTTCTGAAGCCTATTGACAAAGTAAGTTTAGAACCTTGGAAAGCTCCTTTAAAGCTCAGGCTAAACCCAGGAGCAGATTTAACAACCTGTTTGACATTGGAGCCACCAGTCACAACTGCATATGGAACGAGCCAGAAACATACTGAGATTCTTTCAGCACCAGCATTATGCAGCTGATAAGCCATTCCTAATGCATCACTGCTATGCACTGGTTTACCTTTACCTATCCTTCAACTGATTTATCATGCCTTATTCTGGATCTCAGACAGCCATGGAGTAGCTTTGGTCCATGCTGGTAGGGGAATACTGGGGGTTGTAGTCTAAAATAACTTTTCCCATTCCAAATATAAACTGGAGAATCTTTGTTGGCTTTTATATAGTAACTTTACATTTTGGTAGTCCAAGAAGAAGGGGAGCTGGAACTTGAAAAACACAACAGGTTGTAGCCCATGTGTCTGTCATGTCCCTTGTGTCATGGGGATATATAGGTAGCTTTCACTGTTATATTAAGCACCTTGTTAACATAGTTGTGCCTGCTAGTAATCGCATCAGGGTCTTGACATGAGCAGAGGGCATGATGGGAGGTTGGTGTGGTTGGTATTGGTATGTGCTGGTGAAAGCCTGCACAGCTTGTCAAGGTCGTTTCTCTGGGAAAATTTAAAGAGTGAAACATGGGGCTGATAGTACCATTAGCCAGGTGGCGGGTATGGGAAATTGAAACCTAGGGAATGTATTAATGATGGGCTTTTGGTGCCAAGACTTTAGATCTGTCAATGAATTGTTACTGTATGCATCTATATCTTGAGACAATAAAGCATTTCAAGCAATGCCTGTTGTTCTGGTGAGTGGATGCTGACGGAGTTCATCACAGCTTGACAGATCTCTCATAGTCCCTGCTGAGATCCTTGGTGTGAAATGTCCCAGGGAACCAATAAGCAGATGTTCGACACTGGGGCGGAGGAACCGGTCCTTGACAATCCAGATGCCATGGGTGACGGCGGCAATGAGGCTTCCAGGGAGAAGGCTGAGAAGAAATGGGAGCACCATAAGGTGGGGGTGCAAAATGAACAAGAGGCACAAGAGTTGGCTAAGGCTGCGCTGGAGGCAGGCAGCTCCCTTCCCTTCATGCTGGCAAGGGAACCAGGAGCCATACCAAAGGATCACTGGGCATAGTGCCTGGGTCCCAACAAGCAAAGCTGTGACCGCTGAGGATCCCAGAGATGGGACATCCTGGCAAGTGGGCCATATGGTGGCAGCAGGCAAGCCCGCATCAACTTGAAGATGGATACAGAATTCATGAAGTTTGAGATGTGGGGGGGGGGTCCAAGCCTACCTGACCGAGATCTTGAACCAATTGAGGCAAAAAGAGCAAGATGCTGCAGTGACGACTGGTGCAGCCTCTCTAGCAGTTCCAGCACGAGCGACATCCGGGCTAGCAAGGGCGTTATGTGAGGAATTGGAAGAGGAGGCCAAGAAAGTCCTCGCTCCACCAAGACTTGGTCCAGCTGCCCCAGTTCCCAGCCAGCCGGTAGCGCCTGCCCTGGTTGGACAGGGAGGCCAAGAAACTGCCCTACTTCTTAACCCTGGTGAGAGAATTCATGAGGCAATGGGAAGGAACATTCCAGATGGAGGAAGAGAAAGTCCAGTATGTGTCCAGCCAGCTTGAGGGCGAGGCTGCAGAGTGGCTCGTAAGGCTGTATGATATGAAAGCCCCTGAGTTGGACAGTCTGGACGAGTTCATGATGGCCCTATAAGCTCAATTTGAGGACCCATTCCAGCAGGAGAGGGCATGGACAGAGCTACAATGAATGTGGCAGGGCAGTCAGCCCATGGCAGAGTATGCAACCGAGTTTCCCTGAGTGGCAAGCCAGATCCTGGACTGGACGGAAGCCACCAAAGACCAGTACTTTTGGAACAGGCTCAACGCCGACATCCCAGAGTGGGCCCTAGTCCAGGGCAACCCCGAGACTCTCCTTGGATGCATTCAGCTAGCCAGCAAGGTACAGGCGCTACAGCAGAATGTGAAACTGGCTAAGCAATGTCAAGGGTTAGCCAGTAAGCCAGGCAGCAGTGCGGCCAAGAAGCCAGTACATCCTGCAACCACCGCAATGGAGATGGAACGAGAGTGACAGATGTGACTGGGACTGTGCCTATGGTGCGGCAAAGGAGGCCACCAGATTGCAGAGTGCCCCAAAAAGAACCCTGGAGGGGGGAGAAAGAGGAGACTATGAAGAAAGCTGAGGGATCCCCTTCTCCATGGAAAACTCTGGGAAAACCCAAGCCTAAGGTGACAGTAGAAGCCATGGTTGCAGGCCACCCCACCAGTGAGTCATTCTGGGAGACCAACTAGACGGACATCTCATCCTCCTCCAACTGAGAGCTGGCGGGAAATGGACAAAGCCCACCCTAGTATGCGCCAGAGGGCACACTGATCCTGAAGGGCGCCCGGAGTCTATGGTGAGTGGAGTCAAAACTCCATTTTTCATAAAGGGTAAGATTTGGGGTAAAGGGAAAGGGCCCTGCATAGAGTAATGGTTATGGTAGACTGTGGGTGTACACCAGTTTTGATCCACATGGCCCTAGTTGCAGGACTGGGGATAGGAAGTGCCACACCATGATAAAATTCACATAAAAGAATGGTGGTCTGATAAAGGGGGGCACTAGACACTTGACCAAGACTGTACAGCTGAAGATGGGAGGTCATCAGGAGAACATTAGGTTTGTGATTACCCCAGGTGCTATACAAGCCTTGGTGGTTGGATTGAACTGGTTGAAGTATCACAACCCAGATAGAGACTGGATTAAGGAAATTATTACATTTTCCTACCCAGCTTGCATCCAAGAACATTGTGTGAGAGGAGGTTTGAACTGGATGGAAATGACCTCCCATAAATCCTCCCAATTAAGCGCAGCACAAAAAGCCTGTGAACAGTGGCCATTGTCATGGGGAAGTGAGTGAACTGCCAGTGGAGTATCAAAAATGGCAAATGGTGTTTGAGGAGAAATGTGGTATACTCCCCCATCACCGGCCTGCAGACTGCTATAGAACTGGTCCCAGGTGCGAAGCTCCCCAAATCGAAATTATATTCCATGACCCCAGCTGAGATGGATGCACTAAGATAATACATAGACAAAAATGTAGCCAGAGGATTCATTAGACCCACCACGTCAGCTTTGCCCCCACCCAGTATTATTTATATGAAAGAAAGATTCTTTCCTAAGGCTACGTATTGATTAACGTGGCTCGAATGCAGTAAGTGTATCCAATCAATACCCACTCCCCCTGATGAAGGACATGTTGGCCCATTTGGCCAAGGGCAAGATATTTACGAAATTAGCTTTGCAGAAGGTATATTACAGAATCCGAATTAAGGAAAGGGATGAGTGGAAAACCATGTTTAACTGCAGCTAGGCTCTTCCAAATGTTTGATCATGCAATTTGGATTATCTGGGGGCCCAGGGATTTTCATGAACCTGATCAATGATGTCTTAAGAGAATTCCTGTACAAAGGAGTGTTGGTTATCTGCATGATGTTTTGATTTACTCAGAGGACTATCAAACTGGTACAGAAAGTGTTAAGCAAGTTGACTGAGAACCACCCGTATGCCAAGTTATCTAAAGGTGAGTTTCACAAATCCAAGCTAGACTATTTGGGATATCATATCCCCAGTAACAAAACAAAGATGGATCGAAAAAAAGTGAGGGGGATATTAGCCTGGGAGACCCTCAAGACCCGCACGCAGTTACAAAGTTTTTTGGGTTTTGCAAATTTCTATCTATCCTTTATCCCCGAGTTTGCAGAAGTAGCGCTGCCTTTAATGGACTTATTAAAAACAAAGAAAAAGGCTAAGAAAAATGGAACACCCCAAGACAGAGAGAAACCTCCCCAAAAGATAGTATGATCTGAACAATGCAGGTTGCTTTCGGAAGGTGGGTTGGGAAGTGAACTTAAGCGGTTGTTCACTTCCCAACCCATGCTAAAGCACCCTGACCCTTTGAAAGCATTTGTAGTGCAGGTTGACACCACGAATGTGGCTATGGGAGGTGTACTACTGCAGAAAGATGAGGCAGGAGAACTGAGGCCCTGTGCCTACCTGTCTAGGAAGTTTACTGACATGGAGCGAAATTCACCAGTGTGGAAGAAGGAAGCGGGTGCCATAAAAGTAGATTTACAGACTTCTTGGCACTTACTAGAGGGGTCTGCCAAACCTTTTGAGATGTGGACTGATCATAAAAATCTGGAAGCATTGTGGACCCCTCGTAAGCCAGTACCGAAACAAATACGGTGGGCGGATTTTTTCTATAAGTTCTATTTCACTTCACAGTTCCTGCCGGGAAGAAAAACTTTTTAGCAGATGCCTTGTCAAGGCTGCTGTAACATGAGAGTAAAAGAAAGGAGGTGGTAGATACTGTATTTTCCTCAACCCAGTTGGGTCTTGCCGTCCTCACCTGAAGCCAAGCCAAAGCTAAGGGAAAGGAACCAGCCCCTTCCAACCCCCCTACAACAGCTGAGAAGCTGGGCCTGGAGGTAGAAGCAACTGGCAAGCTGCCTAGGAGAGCAAAAATCAAGTTAAACATGGGGTGGAAAGGATAGTTAGAGCAAGCCTTAAGGCACAATCCCTGGTTCAAAGAGAATCAGAGAAAGCTAACAATGAAAGAGGGCTTGGCTTGGAAAGGGGACAAAATGTATGTACCAAGTACACTGAGAACAGAAATAAAACAGCAAAATCACAATGTAAAAAGTGCTGGCCATTTTGGTATGTGAAGATGCTGCATCTAGTACGCAGTTAATTTTGGTGGCCAAAAATGAAAAGGGAGGTAGAGGATTATGTGAAGGGATGTCATGTTTGTGCCATGGTTAAATAAGGAGTGGGGAAGCTGAAAGGACTGTTACAATTGCTCCCTGCCCACCCCAACCAAACCTTGGGAGGTTATAAATATGGACTTCATAGTAGAATTACCTGAGAATAAGAGACAGACTTATTTGGATGGTCACTGATTTATTTTCCAAACAAGCACACTTTATAGTGTGCAAGAGTATTCCAACCACACAACAGCTAGCCAAACTGTCTGTGCAGCATATCTATAGACTACATGGGGCACCAGCCAAGATTATCTCGGATCAGGGCACCCAATTTACTTTGCAATTCTGGAAAGCCTTCACCAAGGTATTGGGAAGTAAGCTAGGCATGAGCAGTGCCCATCATCCACAGAGCGATGGAAAACTGAGAGGATAAACAGAATCGTGGAACAGTATTTAAGGTGTTACATCAATTTCCAACAATTGGTCTGGGTAGACCTTTTACCCTTTGCAGAGCTGGCTTATAATAATGCAGTACATCAGAGCATGGGCCATTCCCCCTTCAAAGTAGTGTATGGTCAAGTCTTTAATCCATTGCCTCTAGGGGAAGTGGATAAACAGGATCCTGTCACTTTAATACAGTGGACTGCTGCGGTTAAAGAGGCATGGCCCAAAGTGATGGCTGCTCTGGACTTTGCCAAGGCTGTATATAAGAAACTAGCAGACAAATAGAGGGACCTCAATCCTACCTTTAAGGTGGGGGACCAAGTATATCTGTCTACCAAGTTTCTGAAAAGCCCCCAACGTTCTAAGAAGCTGGGTCCTAAGTATATTGGGCCATTCCGGGTTTCCTGGATAATTAATCCAGTAGCATAAGAACTTGTACTCCCTAAACTGTATTGTAATATACACCCTGTTTTCCATTCCAGTATTGAACTTTGCAAATATGGAATCAGGGGTGCTACTCTAATGAAACATAAAATAACAAGGCATGCTGTCACCACAAGATTTGCCAGGCTAGCATTAAAAACATAGCAGTAGGGGCAATAAGTTGACAGTCTTCACACAGGGGCTTTAAAATGAGAAGACACAGCTGATGCAACTGAAATCCTATCAGTTGAATGCAACCACAACAGGTGTGCTTAATCAAACTGTTCTGCCTGCCAACTGGCCCACCCAGTACTGAGCAACCAGTGCCTCATACTGTTCTAGAGTCTACACTGGCTTCCTTTTTCTCCCCCTCCATAGATACAACTTGAAGGTCTGGTTCTAATCTACCTCAGTACAAACTCTTCCCACAGCTGGGAAGAGCCAAATGGGCCACATCTGACTGACACAGGCATCTAGAGAAGCTTTCTCAAATGATTTGGGACTCTCCTCCTCAGAGAAGTCTGAGAAAGCTTGAATCTCCTTTAGAAGCAATGTCAAAGAATTTTTTATTGGGGCAAGAATTTTCTGGTAAGGCATAACCAGAAAGTTGTTTAGTACTAAGCAAAGGGTTTGGGGAGGAGTTGATGGGGGCAGGGGTTGCATTAGATATGTATTTTTATTGATTGCATATTTTGAATTTATTTTCAGCCTTTGGCCTTTTGAATAAAAGACAAAGGGCTCATCTACACGAGGGGCAAAAAATCCAAAGTACCTTGTAGTATTGGCATCTCGCAGCAGCAGTGACATGTCTAAACAGTTTTTCTGGCCTCAGAAGCCCCCATAAGCTTTGCATTCCTGATGGCAGCTGCAAGTGACTTAGTCACATTAGTTCTTCACTGCCACTGTTTTTATTTTTTTATTTTAGTTATCCCAAAGTGTGCTGGTGCAATAGAGCAATTTCCCAATTTTATAGGAAAGCAAAACAGAGAATATTCACCTAGTTTTATCACCTTAGCGAGTGATCGCTAAGGCGAAAATCCAACATGGTGGCAATGGGCACTTGCCCTGCTAGCAAGTCCCACCCTTGCTCTCACCTGGCCAGTTTGTGCTTCCCTTCAAATTTCCTGTTGTTTGATAGTCCAAATGAGCAGGAATAGGCACCACCCTCAAGGTTTTTGAAAAAAGTACAGGAAAAGTTCTGAAGGCTTTTACCATGTTGTTTTTGTCATTTTGGGCCCCCCTCCTTCTGAATAGTGTGCATTGGCACTGGATCCCATTTAGACAGGTAGGATTCCCAGTAAATTCCAATGAGGGGTATTTTAAACATTTAGATGGGTCCAATTATTTTCATGAAAAAGATCTCAGGTTTATCATCAATTAAAAGATCTCAGATAACAAGACAAAGAAAGGCTTTTGCTCAAAACCTCAGCTGCTTTTCAGAGTAGAGATTTTCTCATCCTCAGTGAGAAAGAGTGTCTTGAAAAAAATGGGTCAGTCTTTGTGATAAATTGAATTTTTCATCCCTGGCCTCGAGCAAAAGAGCACTCCCTTTTCCCCCTCAGCACTAGCAACAGTCCAAACAGTTGGCTTTTTCAAGAAAACATTGCATTTTCCACAAAAACTTGTATTTTGCATAGAAATATTCTATTTTGTACAAAATGCTGCAGCACAATTTGCAAAAAAATAAAATCCTGAAATTGGAAAAAAATAGAAAGGGGGGGGGAAAAACCCCTCTTGTTAACTCACCCAGCACAGGCACAACCCTTGAAAGTGAAGATTTGCATCCCTAGCCATGAAGATCATAGATTCAAGTAAGTTAAAGTAAATTTGGATCCAATTCTTAGACATGAAGTATCAACCAAAACTTGTTTACCACCTGCTTTCTTGATAGAGAGATCTGTGTCTTTAACAACTGTTTGACAGTTGCAGCATTTCATGTTGATATATTTTCATGGCAGGAAAGATCTCATTGGATGAATTCCTGCCTGATGTAACACCTAAAGTTTACTGAAGCACAGAAAACATGCCAGGAAGAAACTTGTAATCTACATGGAGAGCTTGGTTATCAAGAAAACCTCCCTTGTTGACTTGATTAGAATTGTTTCAAGTTTGCATACCTGCTGCATTGGTTCTTCCTCTGAATACATCATCATATGCTTTCCACTGGGATGTCACTTGATAGGCATGGATGAACACAACAAATACTACCACCAGACACACCAGTGGTACCAGGGCAGCTGTGAAAAGGGCTGCATAAATATTTGGAATAAAGCACCTGGAAGGAAAAAGAAAGAAAATGATAATTTCCTTTTTAAGCATTCACAGCAGTTTCAGTGGGAGGTGAATACTACACATTTGACAGGCAACAAATTGCTTTAATTATCTATCCAAATAATCTGACACAAAAGGTTATTCTTAAAAATCAAATCTATTTAACTATTTCATAAATCTTGAAATAATCAGGGATCATGGCTATTAGTATGCAGGTCATCTTATTTTTAGTCCAATGGGATTTTTTAAAATGTTATGCTTAGAGAAAATACTGTATTTTTAAAATCTATAACAATTATGTTGGGCACTTCTAGTTACACCATTTTTAATGCATTAGACACTCAAAATCACAAACTATGTTTCCTTAAAAACTTTTTTTTAATCAGAAGAGTGCCGTTCACAATCAAGACCATACGTCTGATTCTAGTTAAACCAAACCGCATGCCTTTCAGACTGAAACTATCATTTTCTCTTTCTTTCCCACTCCTGTTGCCATTTTCCCCTTCTTTGTCAATGTTTGCTTTTTTCATCCTCTTAAGTTATATTTATTTTTAGTAAGTATTTTTACACTGTGGTAGAGAAATGGGTGAGGCGTGACTTCCGGCTTTAAATTTGGTGAGCAAAGCAGAGATTAAAAATAGTACTTCCCTCATGTGAACCCAATTTTGAGTAGGTGGATTGGGAGTGGAAGAGGGGTGAGTGCTGCATTAGGCAAGGATGGAGATGGCAACACTAATAGGACATCTGTGGAGAAGAAAGTAGGTCTGTATCTCCTAAGGAAAGGTGTTTCATTGGACTGATTTGTGTTTGCTTACTTGTCATTGGTGTTATTTGCCTTCAGGTCAACTCTAACTTTTGGTAACACAACCATAGGATTTTCCTGGCAAGATTGTTCAGAGGAGGTTTTCCATTGCCCCCTTCTTAGTGTGAGAAAGTATGATTTGCTCAAGGTAAGCCAGTGGGTTTCTATGTATGGCTGAGCAGCAAGTCAAACCCTGGTCTTGAAGAGTCGTAGTCCAACACTCAAACCATTACACCATGATTGCTCCAGTTTGCGTATGTAGGGCTGGCAAAATTCTACCCCAAAATGTGTGGCTTAAGGGGGTTATGATTAAGCACAGGACACTTGTTAGTAGAAAACATCTGCAACCAGTCTCAGAATCTGGCAACAGAGTAATCTGCCATCAGAACTTCTCTGCTGGCTAAGATCTGCTGGCAAATTCCACCAGCAAAAAGGGGGGTAGGTTTGCTAGATCCGAACCTCCTGAATCCCAGGGGCATAACCATAAGTCTGCACAAAGTCAGACCAGGGTGAAAGTAATCCTAAATAACATTCAATCAACATCCCTAGACCAAGAGAGGTTTTGATTCAACATAGTTTCAGCTGGCCCTTGGCCATTATGGCCAGTTAAGATTGCACTCTCAGTACATTTTGGGACAATGCAGCAACAAACATTTTCAGTCCAAAAATTCCTATAAGCAGGATATCCCTCTCCTTAAGCTATATTCCTAACAACATCTTCAAGAAAACATATAACCATCTTCATGGAAAATTGAGAATAACAATACATACATGGCCATTTCAAAACACACATCACTGTCAGTTTAATCTTTACCTTTTCTAATGAAAACAAATGGAAGTTGATTTCTTCCCCCCCCCTCCCCGAATTGCTCAGCATAAACCTCTACATACAACTTCCTTCCTTCCTGCTTTTGTTTCTGCAATGAGTTATTTCAAGGAGAGATTTATAGTCTACGTTTGCATGCCTTTCTGAAGTTGTGGTGCACATCTGGCTACTTTTTTCTTTTAGAAAAAACAGGAAAAATGGATACAAAAATCTAGATTGCTTATTAGTGCCTCTAAATTTGTGTATGTATATTTTTGGTGTAGTCATTCTGGTTTATGCATCAATATTAGTAATTTAATTCGGGGCAAATTCCATCCTTATGTGGATGCAAACACCAATGTATAGAAGGCTTTGCATAGGGCTCAAATAGAGCTTTCTTGGTAACAGACATAAGGGCACAGATGTGGATGCACTATAGCACTTTGAGCTAACATTGGAATATGGGAAACATGCACAAGCCTTTGATTCCCAGTTATGATGCAGTCTATAGCAGTCTGCAATTAAAATCTTTAACTCACATAGCTCTGTCCTATGGAATCCTACAACTTGTAGTAAGGTGAGGTACTTAGAGTTCTCTGCCAGGTAGCTTTAGTGCTGTAGTTCAGAGGAGTGAGCTAAGGTCTCTAGCAGAGAATTCTAAGTCCTTCACCAGGACTACAAATTCTAGAATTCCATAGGATCGAATCAGAGTAGTTATAGTGATACAAAATAGTTATAGCTGTGCAGCGTGAATACACCCTAAGTTGTAAAAAAAAAAATTAAATTCACTGTTAAGCTTGCTTGATTTTTTTTGTAAAAAAATATTAAAATAGAGGAGCAAGTACTCGGTACAATCAAAGGAAGCATCAATGCTTTGGATGTTAACCAATACAAATTTTCAGGTTTCACCCCTCCCTGCTTCCAGTCTAAATTCTTCTAAAGCACCTGTGATGATCTACCCAATCCAGTTCACATTTTTGCTGCTAGTGACAGATATTGCATGAAATGCCATAGGACAGCAGAGGTGAAAGAGGCACACCCTGGCCCCATCCATAGTCAAAAGAAGTAACATGTTGGATTGCATGAGTTTGGGGCACATGTATGTGAATTGTTACAGCCCTTAATACAGCTGCCTTGAAGATCATTCAACAGAAAGATAGGAAGAAAAACTCCCCAATAAGAAAATATGATATGAACATTTTGCAAGAGGAAAATGTCATGATCAACGAAGATTAGAATGGGCACACACCATGGCCAGCTCTCATCTGTCTCATCAGAAACAATATTTCTGCTGAAAAATCTCCTTCAGCCATGGATGCCCACTTCAGGTATGTATTCTTGAATAGTCTACACAAGCTAAATTTAGGAAACAGTCTGAATTCTATCTTTATAGAATTCAATGACAAACCAGGGATGATATAATTTACAAAGAACATATCAAGTGTCAAATGTTTTGTAATGGATGAGGAACTACAGATATCCCTGATGTACTAGGATATCCAAGAGATGGCCCAGGACAACAAAGCTGAAAGGAGGCACACTTAGCTTTGGTCATCAGCTAGGGCTAAGAGGGCACTGCTCAAACCTCCCAAGAAGCAAATAAAGGCTAGAGACCATCCTGGTCTCATTCACTGATAAAAAGAGGAATGGCCACAAGTAGCCTCCTAGCCAGCCCTGCTACAAAGAAAACTCAATGAAACTTTTGTTGCTCTGAGATAACTGAGCTAAAGGGGAAATACAATCTGATCTTTCTGATTGGCCAACAGACTAAGGGTTACAGGGCTTTACATACATGTATGTGCATATTATTATAATCTATTGTAGGCCACTTTAAAGACAATTCAATTGAAAGGTAGGGTGTAAATCCTCTAAATAAATAAGTAAAATTAGTAATAAGAATGGCTGCTTGGTTTCACAAATTTACATACATGGCTTTCCTGTCTCTCTGAATCCTCAAGCACAAGATTAGGAGTTAAACATTCCCACCTTCCCCTTCATCTGCTCATATAACCACATTGCAGATTCAATCTGAGTTCAATTAAGATTAAAAGAGTTGGAGCAAGTAACTATGAGGATCAAATGCTTTGCATCAGTGGTAGGAATACAACAGACAGGAAATGACAGCTTTCAATTAGATCTGTACCTAAGAAACTCTACTCAAATAAGATCTACCCTCTTCCCCTGGAATTATTATTTGACAGTGAAATAGAGACAATTAGAATTGTTACTTGTTCTTCTTTCTGTCTGTAGAAAGGAACACCAGTATGTTGATCTTAAATTGCTTTTCTTCTTAATCAAAATAACTCTCTTGTTAAATGCTTAATTTCATGTACTCTGTTATACAGAGAGCATGCAAGGACTCATCAGAGCAGTTAATTGGAAGATTCTGAAATATGCTATTGGCAGAAAATGCTGACTTGGCAAAATGGGCTTACCTATTCTTTTCCACACTCCATTCTTTTTATAAGCAATGTTTAACTACAACCCAATGAACATGTACTGAAAGAAACCTGAACCTGCACACAGGGAACACATGGTACTTTGTGTGTGTTATATATATATGTGTGTGTGTGTGTGTGTGTTTATGAAAACAGATAACATCATGAACACCAAGGAGCTGTTAAAACAAGTCCAGAAGAAAGTTCTGCAGAAGCATCAATCAGGGTTGGGTTAGACAAAGATGGTAGAGTAACTAATCACATGTATAACTTAAGAGGTAAACATTGAACAGAATGTGTAAATATTATCATAGAGTTGATGGAAATGAAAGGAGAGGTGGGAAGCAAAACATTTATATATAATTTTTCTTTTAAAAAGTGTTTTTTCTTTTCAGTGATACATATGAATGAGAAAGTAACAAAGCATGATTACCAAATGATTGTATAATTATTCCCTGACTACTTTAAGCAGTGATATTGTATTAATAAAGATTTTAAAAAATATATATGCCAAAATATGAACATCCCCCTAGAACACTGTTTAATCAATTATTATAAAACATGGGGGGGGGCATTGCTTAACTGCCACGTTGACTAGAGAAGGCTCAGTTCTGGTGACAAGGCTCATAAAAATCAGTGACTGGGTAAGGAGGGCATTACTTACAGACGCAACCAAAACACTAACAGTAACTCTAAAGGAGCTGGAGAGAGCCACAGCTAAGATGAGAGAAACAGACCATGGGACGCTTATCAGTCAGACAGTCCACAAAGCTGGGTTTTATGGAAGAACGGCAAGTAAAAAACTATTGCTGAAACAAACCCATATTAAAGCCTATTTGGAGTTTGCAAAAAGACACAGGAAACATGTGGGAAAAGAGTCTCTGGGTCAATAAGACCCAAACTGAACTTTCTGCCCTTGGTACAAAATGCTATGTTGTGGTGCAAAGTCAACAGTGCTCATTGTCCTGAGAATACAATCCCCACAGCAAAACACACTGGTGGCAGCATCATGTTCTAGGGCTGCTTTTCCTTGAGAAGTATTGGGAAACTGGGCTGGATTAAGGGCAAGATGACTGGAGCCAAACATGGCAAACCTATTTCAGTCTGCAAGACACCTAGCACTGGAGGGGAGGCTCACCTCTCAGCAAGACTCTAAACATACAACCAAAGAAACAACAGTGTGATTTAAAAACAGGAACCAGAATGTTTTAAAATGGCCCAGTCAAAGCCTGACTTCAGCCTGTTTGAAAATTTGTGGCAAGACATGAATACTGCTGTTGACTAACGGTCCCCATCCAAACAAAACTGGAACAATTTTACCAAATAGAATGGGCAAACATTTCAGGATCCAGATATGCAAAACTGAATTGCAGCTATACTTGCTGTCAGTAGTATTTCTGTCAAGTATTGAGCCAGAGGGTAGGTACTTATGCAATCAAAAAGTGCCAGTTTGTTTTTACTTACTTAACTTTCATGCCACAATAAAAATATTTTCTACTTTCACAGTGCTGACTAGCTTATGTACATCAATTGGTAACAATGCCAATTAAACCCATTTTAATTCCAGGGGGGCGTTTACACGATGAAAATGTCCTGGGAAGAATTCGTGTCGATCCCTGGCAGTTTACACGTACATCGGGTTGGGTACGTGATTTTTGGAAGGGGGGCCGCCTTTTATCCCTCAGTGACTTTTTAAAAAAGTCACTGGAGGATTCGGAAAATCAGAAATGTAAACAGCGTGGGACAAAAAGTCTCGGTACTGGGATGACCAGAAATGGTGACTGGGGCCGGGCTTAGAGCTCAGGGACCAGAAAAGGAGGGGTCGGTCACCCGTTCAACAGATCCAGCCTCACCAGCCGAAAACAAAGGCATCCCTTCCAGCTGCACGAAGGTTGATGTGTGTGTGCGTGCGTGTGTACTCAATTACCTTTTTAAAATGGATTTCTACACTGCAAACCCTTCAGCTTTACCTTTTTCCTCAACTGCATGTTACAGAGAGATCGTAGTAGCTTGGTCACCTCCCTGGCCCTGGCACATTAAAATATTCAAGCCTCTGTGCGAATTAGCACCCTTTAATTCCCCATCTCTGTGTTTGTGTCTTTCAAACCGCCTGCCTATAGCCATCTCTGCAGCCAGCTGTAGGGGTTAATATTTTAAAAAGGGAAGAGGAAAACCAAGTGTTTGATTTCAAAAGGAAAGCACTCAGCTGGCTTTAAAAGCACTCTGCTTGATTTCAAAAGGAAAGCCCTGCGTCTGAGCGAAAGATCTATCAGGATCTTTCAAAATGCTTTCTGCCTCTTTTGAAGGGGTTAAAATGTTCAAGAAGCAAAGGGGGAATAACAAACCTCTGCCCCCCCTCTCTCCCCCCCCCAGCCAGCCAATAGCATCGCTTGTGGCGCGGAACTCTAAAGGAAGTGCGTCCGAGGTTGTGAAAACACGAGTAATTGCATCTTTGATTGACAGCCAAAAAAAAAAAAAATTAAAACCTAAACAAAACCGGAACTATGGACGTGTAAATATCAGTCACGGGACCACACGGGATATCCAGATCAGAGACATAAATCGTATAAACAGCGAGGGACGGATTCGTGATCACTTTGTCCCGGTAGGCAACGCGACAATTTCTGTCATGTAACTGGCACCCAGGTTTTCACACAACAAAATGTGGGAAGGTCAAGAGGTGGGGGTGAATACTTCTGCCAGGCAGTGTAGTAATGCTCACTGAAAGGGTGGGGAAAACACGGAACATTCCTCCAAATCTTCTACACAGGATTATGGGAGACCTGCTTATCTAGTATCCCTATTGCTATTCCAGCATATTGATTTAGGAAGCTGATCTTAGGTACCTGTTCTGTCCTTTGCTTTTTAAAAGTGTAAAATATTAATATAGCTATCAGTAATGCCACTGATTGAGAGAGGACAGAGCTTGGAAAAGTTAGTTTGTTAGACTACAACCCTAAGAATTCCCCACCCAGTATCCATGTTTCAGTCCCTAAAATATTTTTTCAAGCTTTGGAGAAGAACCAGATGGTTTATGTGCTCTGGCATACAAATATTGATTTTCCTATGCATGTATGCTGGTGATTTCTCAAGTCTCTTCCATCAGAACCCCTGTGACAGACACATAGCAGCTGCCATGTATTGTACCTCCCTTGTGTAGATTTCCCCCTAAACTGTCTGTGAAAACATACATACTTAAGTCTTCATATTTGGCCGGTCTACTCTGAACTGCAGTTTCTAAGAACAGTTTCTGAGTGGGCTCTTTTTCCTTGCAGTGTGAGTTATAAACCATCTCTAGCATTGCATGACAAATCTCTGACCTGATTCTGTTGCCAGTCTATGATGCTGATGCCTTTTAATTAGCACATGCTCCATGCAAATATACTAATTTTGTTCATGTGGTTTCCTTTACTGGCCACACACTGATGTGGGGAAATGTGTAGGCCATGAGTACAGTACAGTACTTCAGAAGGATTATCTGAGCTTTGCCAGTTCCGCCTTTAAAGAAGGACACTGCAATGTGTGCATAGTTATAATGTTCACAGTTGTTTACTTTCAGTGTGCCTAAGAGAAAACATTAACCCAGTATCTTAGGCTGTGCTACCAGACACTGTGCCAGTTGATTTAATTGCAAATGGTTTAAAAACTGCATGTGAAAGACAGGGAGCAGAGATTGTGAACCCAAGGGCCTTATATCAAAAGAACTGCATCTGGCTTTCTCAGCTGATGAACAGGAAATAGCAGATACACACTGAGCTACATGTAAAGGCAGCAGAACAAAAACTTCCTATTGGCTGTTTGTGCAGCAAATTGTTGCTGAGCAAACATTAATGCAAATACTTGAGGTTACCATTGGCTCAGATGTAAGCTTGTTTGTTCTTAGAGGGAAGGGAGGGGGAGAAATTGTGGCTGTTCCCTTCTAAATCATGGCTGACTTTAAGTCTTGTCAGCTTTCTGTGATACAAAGGAAATACTAATGAGACTGGTATAGACATTTGTTGCCATGTAACTTCCCCAGAACAAAATAAGACCCTATCTTCTAGTCAACTAATTTTTATGGGTGTTAAAGATCACCTAATGCAGATTAATTACTCCTTGACTATTCTGTAGTTCTCACAATCAAAATCTTCTCAGACACTAACTTTCTTTCAGAAGGGCTGCACAGACATCATACATCTGCTCAGATGAAACTAGCCCTGTTACAAATAAATCCCCATTTCTCACAAACCAGTCTGCTTACTATGGTTACTGGGAAAGAGCCCCCCCCCCCACCTTTTTGCTCCCAACAGCAACTGTTGTCTGTGGGAAAGGTTATGAGATAATGTCAGGAGTACCTATTACATGCCATTTTATGATGTCAACTCTGAGCAGATCAATAGTTCTTTTACCATTTTCCCTTTCCAATTTTCTTTTCAAAAATTCCTCAAGGACAGTCACTGTTCACCCAATAAAACTATGCTGACAGACACAGTGGAAGAGAGAATGTAGCAGCAATAGGAACTGACTAATTTAAATTAATTGAGTTATTAATTAAGTTGAAAATATGTCAACAGAAAGAGACAACTTAATTTTATTTTATTTTTAAATTAAAGGCTTGTCTTAACTTGGAAATATAGTTGCGTAATATTTCTGCAGGATTAAGCTATCAATTAAATGAGGCCCTAGGGATAAGGATTTACATAGTTTAAGTCACAAGTTAGGTGGGAAGAAAGTGATCTTCTTTGCATCCAGATGGCCCTCCTTTGTTCTGTATTGAAAACTGCACAGAGACACCTCAACTATCCCAGGAAATTGAATTTTGACACCCCTAACCCTGGGATTTGGTGTGTGTGTGTATTAAAAAAAATAACGCAGTTGTTTCCTTCCATCCAAAGCTTAAAACAGGGGTAGGACAGTAGATGCAGTAAAATAATGGAACATATTTTTCACCTTTTTTTCTGGTAAGGCTTTTACTCTAGCAATGTAACATAAATTTAAACACTAATTTATTAACATAATTTTTAAAACCATCTCCTATACAATGTAAATAAATTTGAATTATTCTTTTCAGCTTATTAATGATTAATTTAAGGTTAATGATCTCTAGAAACTGGGATTGAACTTGCTGGTCCCAATCCTATCTCTGTGCATGCAGCGTAAGGTCTGAAAGTAAGGATAGGTCAAGCTGGTACAAGTCCACTCCAGTTATTAAAGAACTTACTTTTCCCATCTTATCAAGGAAGGATAGTCTCTCCAAATACATGGGACTGGTGATTTCACAGCACATGTGTACTGGCAGTAGAACACAAGAGGAGCTACGATGTCCTTCTTGGCAGAGTAAACTATCTTGAAAGGTGGTTAAAGAATGTAAATTCATTTCATATGGCATTTGACATTGTATGTTGCCTAAAGTTCAGAAGAAGCATTACTTAAGGAAATTCAATTTCATTAAGATTAGCAACACTCTGTCGCTCTGGAGTTTCATATTCATCTTGCTACAGTTTTAGATTGGAATTCAAGTACAGGAATAATGCCGCTGTGAGGCTGAACATGGTATACCAGACCACAGAACACCGGGATGAATTCAGTCATCCATATCTTATGCTGTAGAGATAAGAATAATACTGAATCTATTTGTCAGGAGTAAAAACTGTGCCCCCCCCCAACAGAGTATCCCTGAGAGGATATGGCCTTGACTGCACTAGGATTTTTCATGGTCCTAGATCAGGTAGTGAGCGCATATGAGTAGAGGAGGTTCCCACTCTTGGCCCAAGAGGGAAGACTGAATTGGAATTCTCATTCTTGTTCCCTCTCACTAAGAACCAGTCTACACTGGAGGTAAAAATCCAACTGAAATTTGGACTTTGGACTAGAGCTGCGCTGCATGAAATTCAGACTACTTTGGCCTGGATTTAAGTGCCACACTTTACCTGGCCAAACCTGAATCTGAACAGCTCATTGCTGGTCTTATCTACAAAAGTGAATCATCTGGATTTTTACCCCCTCCTCAGCAGTGCCACCACTGGCATGCAGTTGATCCCTCTGAGGTCAGACACTCATTTTGACTTAGTGTGAGTAACTATGCACCAAGGCTCTGTCTTCCTGGTGCACAATCGCCCACTCTAGGTCAGAACAGGGTGGTCAGCCATGTGATCATGTGGCTAGCCACTCCTTTTGACCTCAGAATGAGCAACTATGCACCAGGGCTTTGCCTTCCTGACCAATATTAGCATGAGGAAGTGGCACCAAGGAGGGGAGAAAACAGTGGCGCCTGTCAGGCAACACTTGTCCTGTATCCCCACCCACCCCCTGAAACCAAGGCAGATGCATTGTTCACACTACATTTTTCTTCAGAGTTTCAAGCAAACTCTGGAGGAAACTACAAGGTTTTAAAACCTAGATTAAAGTGGTATCCCCCAAGTTTGGTACGGCTAGAGCTGCACATCATGTGGCCTTATTGGGCCAGATTTGTGGGGGGGGGGCAGGATTCAAGTTTTTTCACTAGCGTAGATAGGGCTTGAGTGACTAATGTGAGGACTTGAATAGTGTGCCAATCTATCATATTCATATTCCCTCTCTCCTTTGTGTTGCTTGGGATGATTTAGATGCCATTTTATTCCCATGTGTGAGAGACTGACTTGCTCAGGATACTAAGTGAGCAACACAAATGGGTAGAGCTGAACCCAGATCTCCCTGAGGTGAATCCAGCACTGCCAACCAAGCACAATAGCTCTTTCATTGCTATTCTTGGAATACATGAGGGGGACACCACTGACATGGGACTAAACCTTTCCTCATTTGCAACCCCTTTGCCTAATAGAAGTCAACTGAAGCCTGTCATTTATTTTTATGGTTGAAAAAAATCAACTATGGGGACTACACTAAGAAACATCCACACCTACCAGACAATGCTAGTGGGCTCAGCATCTAGAATACAGTTAGGCTTATTCATTCTACCATCATAGCCAAGTTCACAGCCTGCTCACTTTGACCCTCAGAACGCATTGGAAGTCTCTGATCATTCACTCTGATCCATTCCTATCTGCACAGTTCCAGCTTCAATATTAGATTGGCGTGGATGGAAGTGTGTGTGTGTGTGTGTGTGTAATAGAATGTTATTATTCATTCAAATTTTGTACAGCTGCATTTTTTGGAAGCTGTACGGATTGAACATGGGCCCACTTGGCACATGCCTTCCCTCATGTATCTATACATTCAAAGGTAACTTAACAGTTCTGTCCAACAACATGAAAAATGGGGGAGAATCACTGTGCATGCAATAACTATGCAAATTACTTGGATATTATTTGGATTTGGAAAGGAAGCAAAGAAAAAAAAGTAAAAATCCAGACTTGCAGCATTTATTTGGCACACCGGTTGGACTTTCCCCTTCTTGCTATTTACTGAGCTTTTTGTTTTTGCTTCTCTTTGATGGAGTATAGCTGCAAATGTTCAACAGAAAGCCCCTCCTGTACAGCATGAGCAAGGGATTTTCTCTAAAATGTTTTCAACTCTCGATGCCAATAGCTCTGGGAGTAAAAGTAAACAGTTCCCTTATGGACCATATCAATTTCTCAAGAGTCTCTTGTCTAAAAACAGCTGTGACACTTGGAATTCTATTTACACAAAGATATACTGAAGCTTTTGGTACAAATTCTATTGCTCACAGTACAGTTAATTTTCAATTGCTTTAGCTGTAGTTTATGAGGAGTTCTATGCTGAATAAATGATGGTCAGCACTAATCAGGAATTGCTGCCAAATCATGACTTGAAATGAGCTTGCAATGGCAAACAATGGCTTGCAGGCAATTCTGGTTAACACTAAACATTTGTTCAAACCTAGCAGTCTTAGCAGTCAGTGGAGAGAGAGCCAAGTGTGAAGAGAGAAAACAAGGGGAAGTTTATAGGAGGGATGCAAGGAACATGCTAACACCACTGTTTGGTGACTGGACATCATGAAGTTTAAACCTTGCCACACCTCTTAATCCTAAATGGCATATACAGTACCTCACACCAGTATGTCATGAGGAACAGCCTGCACTCTCTCAAACTTTATCCTCATAGCTATTTTTAAATGAAAGCTGACAATATCAAGATGGACACTTCCGGGCCTACTACTAATTTCTGTGTTTCCATTGTATGGGTATAGAATGATCCAGTGCTTTAGCTGTACAAACTTCTGTGGCAGCCACATTTGTAATCTCGTTACAGTTCTGCTATTTCCCTTCAATACCAGTCTAAACTGGAAAAGGGCACATTTCTATACACATACTGACAACAAATCAGATTACACACATATTCCTCAAGGGAAAATCAATTTCTATTTAGAGCTGCCCAATGAGAGTGGTGTGTCAAGCGGGGGAGGGGGGAGAGATAGGTCTCGCCTCACCCTTTTCTTCTGATTTTAGCACCTCCACTTTGGTGGTTTGCGTGTTTCAGCTCATCCTTTAAGATCTTCATGTATTGCAAATTCTGATGGCAAAGATTGCCCTCTAGCTATTGCTTCATAGTCTTTAAGAGGGTTTCATCTATCATATGATGAAAGGGAACAGTTCAGAGAGCTCAAATGCTTCAAAAGAATTGATGAAATTAGAGTCTCTTTTTGGAATGGTATCTGTACATGCAAATTAAAGGTGACTATGTTTTGTTTTGTTTTTATCCTGGCTCAAACTTGGCTTCTCCACATGTCTGTAGTTTATTTGACAAATATATTAGCCCAGGACATGAACAGTGATTATGAGGATGAGGATGATGACAACAACAACTATTACTATTACTACGTATACTATTGGCTGTCCATAATCCAAGTAGCTCACTGCACAGTGGATACCACAGTCCAGTAGTGGCATTCACATTACATCAACTGAAAGTATATTCAACCTCTTCCCTTCTTAAAGGAGAATCAAAATTTAAACTGTTGATAAACTATTTCAAAGAGAAAGGGATATGGTTAGTGAGAACATGGATTTCCAGACAATTCAGATATTTATTTTTTTTTGCTTCCCCTGGAAAACGAAACTATGTACCTAAACAAAACACTGTGAGGAGAGTGACCCATCAGGCTTACCACTCAAACTAGCTATGTGTGCATGCATCCGTTTGATTTATGGAGGTGTTCTTTGCTCTGTAATCTAAATGACTACAGAATGTTTTGGTAAGGTGCTTTGAGCTTATTATACAAAGAAACATGGACATAGCTTCTATAATTAAATAACTAAATAGACATTTGGAGGCAGAGAAAAACAGGGGGGATCTGTTCTAACAGCCTCAGTTCCCCCAGAAAGTAACGTTGGTACTCTTGGACAAGATTCTTCATCTTTCTTGCCTTGCTAGCTTCTAAAGTGCAACAGTTCCTTATTAACTGAATACTGTATGTGAATAGTCTTTACACAAAACAAAACAGAATTTCCAACCCTCCTATGGAGTGGAGCCAAGTGAGTCATGTGGTCCAGTAGGGAGCTGGTGGAGATAAAATGAGTGGGATGGAGACTAGAGTGTAAATGGTGGAAAACTCAGAGCAAGTCCAATTAAACAAAGTTGGAAAGCTTATCCCGTGGTGGTGGCAGGAGTGAATAAATCATTCTTTTCAGCCACCATTGCGTCTGCATTTATGCTCTGCCCCACAGGAGCATCACATACTGTAGTTCATTCAGCACCCTGCTGTGAGGAATCTACATAAGACTTTGCAGATAAAATCACTCGGATCTGCTCCAACTTGGATGCTGTGATTGATACAGGTCCAGTAGATGTAATCTCAATTCTTGCTTCCCCTGTGTTAGCGGATATGCTTCATCTTGTGCTAACTGAGGATGTGGGCAGGATTTTTGGAGTGGTAAGTGCCACCACATGTCCACTGGACCCTTGCCCTTCCTGGCTTATAAAAGCAGCCAGAGATAGACTGACTGAGTGGGTAACAGTAGTGAATGCCTCATTGCAGCAAGGCAGAGTTCCATCTTGTCTAAAACAAATTGTAGTGAGGCTTTGTGGTATTACTAAGTCCTGTGTCACCCCTTCCCCCAACAGTGTCACCTGGTTTGGTTCCACCTCTCTACATCTCTCTAGTGTCACCATAGTGAGGCCCATACTAAAAAAACAAAAAACCTCCCTGAACCCAATTACACTTGAAACCTACTGGACAGTCTCCAATATACCTTTTTTGAGAATATGATAGCCTCCCATCTCCAGGAGTTCCTGGATGAAACAGATGATCCATTTCAATTTGGCTTCAGGACTGGCTATGGGAAACAACAGCCTTGGTCACCTTAGTTGATGACCTATGCAGGGAACTGGACGGGGTATAGGTGTTCCTGCTGGTTTTACTGGACCTTTCAGTGGCTTTCATTTCAGTCAATGGACTGTCAGCCATCAAATTCTTCTGAGATACCTCTCTGGGATGGGACTTGGGAGTACTGTTCTGCAGTGGTTCCTGTTCTTCTTTGAGGGGGGAACTCAGAAGCTAGTGCTGAAGGATTTCTATCTGACTCCATGGCCACTGCAAGATCCCTGAGGCTCAGTTTTATCCCACATGCTCTTTAACATTTACATGAAACCACTGAGAGAGGTCATCCAGAGTTTGGGGGTTGGATGTCACCAGTATGCTGATGACACCCAAATATATCTCTCCTTTCCATCCAATTCCAAGTAAGCTGTCTCTGTACTAATCCAGTTTCTGCTATTGATAATGGACTGGATGAGGGCAAACAAATTGAAATTGAATCCAGACAAGATAGAGGTGCTCCTGGCCAGTCAAAAGGCAGATCAGGGAATAGAGATTCAATCTGTGTTGGATGGGGTTACATTCCCCCTGAAATCTCAGGTTCACAAGTTTCTGTGGTGGCCAGGAGAATATTCATTCAATTCATTATTTTAGGTATTTATACCCTGCTTTTGGGCCACAAAGGCTCTCATTTGCACAGCTTAAACCAGGGCACCAACTGCACCTGTTCCTTGAGATATCGGGCTAAGGTGACACATGCTTTGATTACATCCTGTTTGGATTACTGTAACACACCTACGTGGGGCTGCCTTTGGAAACTGTTCTGAACTGATGTTCAGAAACATCAGTGGGTTCAAAATGCTGCAGCCAAGTTGCTGACTGGGGCAGGTTTTGGGGATCATATAATTCCCTTGCTGAAACAGTTCCACTGGCTGCCAATTTCCAGGCAGAATTCAAAGTGCTGATTATGACCTTTAAGGCCTACATAGCTTGGAATCAGACTGCTTGAAAAACTGTATCTTCTTGTATAAGCCTGCCTGAGTGCCAAGATCTGTACAGGAAGGCTTTCTCTCATTCCCACAACTATCACAGTCATGCCTGATGAGAACATGCGAGATAGCTTTCTCAGTGGCTGCTGCTAAGCTGTGGAACTTCCTTCCCTGGGATTTCCGGGTGGCCTCCTCCTTGCTGTTTTTCTGCTGGCATGTTGTTAGTATGCCTTACTACCCTTTCCCCAGAATATTTCATAATTGGAAATACTGGATACTTTTCAGGGTCAGACTAGTCAAGGCAAACCAAAAAGGTCACGATGACCTCGGTGTGTCTTAGAAATATTTTGGCAAACAAGCCCATATTAGGATTGTGTGGAAGCCCAGTAGTAAACATAGTCATTAAGGAGGTGTGTGCTAATCCTTTCTTGGGCACCTCAGCAATGAGTCATTCAATCAAACAATTAAGTGATCATTCCCAAATCTGCTTCTAAGGAAATCTCACCTTCGGTCACCTCCTGTCCAGCATTGCAAGGTTGTCATAAACAAATCAATTCCTATTTCCTAGCCATTAACACAATCAGTTAAGTTTCAGTTTCCTTTCTCTATCTGATGGGAAATCCATCCAGGCTTTGTCCTAGCCAGAATACCCCTTCAGGATAGGAAACAGGGTATAAATATTAGTCCCCCCAACAATAGAAAGATGTGCCACAGACGTACACTGGCGCTCTGTTGTATCCTCTGTGCCACCCTTAGAAACTTGTCTGAGCATCTTCGCTGTATGGAACTCTTCTCTTCAAGACAGGTAACTATCACCCTATATTTCTGGACTTCTCTCCATCCAACCTCCCTGCCTTTTCTTCCCAATAGCCATGTATGATTCTTAAGAGTGCATGTTTTGTATGCTAGCATATTGCCTGTGTTATTGCCAATAAAAAATACTTTATTTCTTTTTAACTGGAGTGCTCTCTACAGTTAGTACCGGTATACATAGGTGAAAAGATCCCCAAAGTTACCCTCCTCTTGCAGGCTTTCATTTGAACAAATAATTTCCCCAGATAATAATAGAGCTTTTGGCATCATTAGTGGGGCTCTAAAGCACTCCCCATCTCTTAGGGTAACAGTTAAGACTTCTTTATTAATGGAAGCAAAATAAAATAAAATAAAATAAAATAAAATAAAATAAATAATCTGGTCAATTATATTGAATGTATGGGGTCTGGTTTATTTTGAGCCAATCTGGGACCAATTCTGGGCAAAAATCATTTTGACACACTGTGGGGTGAACTTCTCTCTCTCACACACACACACATACACAAAATCTATATACTGTATATAAAACTCTTAGGTATGTTTTCTTTCCCAGTGTGGTGATTAGCCGCTTGGGAAACATACCTAACCAATCCCTTCCTATAAAGGGAAGAGGACGGTCCAGTAGCCCTACGGAGGCAGCGAGGAGGTAGCTGGTGCACTGGGACACGCGGACACCCCCTTGGCTTGGCAGTGGCGGCGTCAGGGCTGGGCCACAATGGTGGCATCAGGGAGGGTGGCCACGGGCACCTCCTGAATGGGCCACGGTGGTCCAGGCAGGCAGGGAAGGTGAGGAAGAGGAGGAGGAGGAAGAGGAGGTAAGGGAGGTGGTGGCAGTGGCAGCACTAGGAATGCCCCCCTTCCCACCTGGCCGTGGAGAGGAGCTGTGGAGGAGGCGGTGGAGGAGGGCCGGAGCTTGTGGGTGCCAGAGGGGGAGATGCCTCAGGGACATTAGCGGTGGCTCCATAGCCATCCTCCTCCTCCTCCTTTCCCCTCCCTTCATCGTGGTGGTGGTGGAGAGGTGCGTTGGTCCACCTGCTGGCGCTCACAGAGCTTGGAGTTGCCACTGCCACCACAAGTTGGGGCTCTGCATGACAGGGCCCCCACACGATGGGGCCCCCTGCAAATGCTGATGCCGCGGGTGCCTTAAACTGGCCCTGCTTCCCTCCTCTCACTCCCTCAGCCAATCACCACCCACATGCAAATTTCTCAACCAATCATCACCCACATGCAAATTCCCTCTCCACCTCACAATCCACTCCTGTCACTCAATCTACATCTACACCCCCATCCTTATAAGGGCTCCTCCCTCCTCTCACTCTCTCAGCCACTCACCACCCACATGTAAAGCAATGCAATATATTTTCCTAAAATGATACCATGTAGCTGAATCATGTGAAAGGATTCTGAGAAAAATACGTAAAACAATTTATGAAATATATGAATAAATATATAAAATGAGTATAGTGTCTGGATCAAGGGAAGTAATAATGTCACTCTATTCTGCTTTAGTCAGACCTCACCTAGAATACTGTGTCCAGTTCTGGGCACTACAATTGAAGAAGGATATTAACAAGTTGAAACATTTCCAGAGGAGGGCGACCAAAATAGTAAACGGTCTGGAAGTCATGCCCTATGAGGAGTGGTTAAAGAGCTGGGTATGTTTAGCCTGGGGAAGAGAAGGTTAAGAGGGGACATGATAGCCATGTTTAAAAATTTGAAGGGTTGTCATATTGAGGATGGAGCAAGCTTGTTTTCTGCTGCTCCAGAGACAAGGACATGGAGCAATGGACTCAAACTACAGGAGAAGAGATTCCATCTAAACATTGGGAAGAACTTCCTGACAGTAAGAGCTGTTTGGCAGTGGAATGCACTGCCTCATAGTGTGGTGGAGTCTCCTTCTTTGGAAGTTTTTAAGCAGAGGCTGGATGGCCATCTATCAGGAATGCTTTGATTATTTATTCCTGCTTGGCAGGGGGTTGGACTGGATGGCCCATGTGGTTTCTTCGAACTCTATGATTCTGTTCTATCATTCTATAATTCTAACTGCGTATGTTACCCCGGGTACAGCTATCCTAGTATCTACGAATATGTTGCTGCTTTCCATGCTTTTGCTGATGGTGGGGTGGAGAGAAAGAAAGGTGTATGATATCTGAAAAATATAATCAAACTACTGTTCTCTTAACTATGGAACTGCTATCAATCATGATGATAGTCTTTAAGCCACATCATTCTATTATTTTTGTTTCACAATGGACACCTGTTTAAAGTTGAATTCTGAGCTGGAATCGCACACTATAACATCTGAACAAAGATTTGGTGTGTAAAGATTACACACATGTAAGTATGTCTTCCAGCTTGACATATCAGGCTTTTCTAACTGATTCTTCTACTGCTCCACTGTGGCCAATTAAGTTGTACATAGGTGCAGATGTCTGCCCACTCAAAGAAGTACCTAGGATCTGATTACAGGAAGCTGGTGCCAGATACAGAATCATTACATCACCTATGTGTGTTCCAATCATCCAGAAATATCACACATTGCAAACTTGCTAAAATTAAATGCCAAATTGCTCTTATTCACCATCTAAAAATGACCACAGTTGCAAACACACTCTTCTTTCCCCATGGATATTTCAATATCATATTTCCATAGGAAGCTAGCATTTTTATTATGAACATCTCAGGCCATAATCTACTGATTCATGATTGGGTTTGGGTAGGGAGCAGAGGGAAGGAGGTTCCTAACATTTGCTTTGCCTTGATGACAATTATTTGCAGATATGAAAAACTCTCAAAATGAACAGTACTATGTGATTCACTGAAGCCCCATACCTAGAAGAAAGGAAGGAATTATGGATAGTTCCAATGCTACTGTCTACAGAATTGCACAACTGTGATGACACAGAAAGTCCTCTGTAGCTACACAGCTCTAGGACATACCAGATCAAGACAAATGCTTTTGCTCTACTCTCTACTCTCTTTTGCTCTACTCTCAATTGCATCTCTGTTGTACTTTTTCAGTCTACTATTTCAGAATGGTAGGCTTTGGCTAACATAGCTGGTACTGTGGTAGCTGAAAGAGTGCTAGGAAAACTCACAAGTGTGACCCATTTATGGGAGTGGGTTCTCTTCCTGCTTTCAGTTTTAGTCCCACATTAATGACTTTGTACACCACTTTTGCCACAGTTGGTCATAGTGACTAGCAGTGCATTGCTAATGCATGACCAACATCTGAAGCAAGGTTACTACAAGTCAATAACATAAAAGAATGTGATCCTTGTCTGCACTTCTGAATAAATGCAGTTCCGCGTATTTTGGAAGGAATTTACATTGCTTTTACTGAACTAGGTAAAATGGTAACCATCTAGGAATCTAACTCCTCACTTGTCTCACTCTCACATGAAAGAATGAAAAAATAGAAAACATTTCTCCTCGCCTGCATGACAGTGACATAGTTTCCATCAGATCCATGTTTTCACATACTGCAAATTGTGCTGCTCAACTATGATAGCTGCTGCCTTGTTGCATCACCTTAGAATTAAAAGCACTAGATGGGTTGTTTGCTTCTTTTCCATCAATTAGAGTCAATCCTTCTGAGCTTGTTTTTTGTATCTGCTTTGTTTCATGAAAAGACACCAGTTTCACTCAGAGATATTCTTTACAACTTGCAAAAACTAATCTGAAAAAGGCATTTGTTGTCCCACTGTTCAAATAGAGGCCAAAAAAAAAAAAAAATCAACATCTCATGGAGGTTAACAAACTCTTTTGACAGGCTGTTTTAATGTATCAAGAAAGCCTATCTTGTTGAGAATAAATAATTTAGCAAGATAGTCACTATACAGTAGGACCCTCTTATCCACTGGGGATTGGGGTTTTTTTGGGGGGGGGGGCTGGATACCGAAAGCCATGGATAATAGCAAACACCACTGAAAATAATGGGACTTCCAGTTTAAAATACCTTAAAGTTACCTTGGAGGACCTAGAAAATGGCTAGAGAGGACATATTTTCTAGGAAGACTCTATAGTAGGTGTGCTGTTTTGTGTCCCGTGGATAACTGAATCTGTGGCTAATGAATCAGTGGATACAGGGGTCCTATTGTAGTTTTGTAATTTTGTTTGGTACATATATACTATATTTGGATTCATAATCTTGATTGTCTCCTGAAAATGCTTTGCAAAGATGTTTTTCCAATTCAGATATAAAACTCGAGTTCCCACATAAAGGTTATTGGGAGGGAAGGGGAATTTCTAGCCATTTTTTTTTTCGCAGCATTGTGGGTGCTGGGTAGACACATACTGTTCACACTACACAAATATAGCACCATAATTCCACTTTAACTACCGTATATTCTGGCGTACAAGATGACTGGGCGCATAAGATGATCCCCCAATTTTTAAGTTAAAATATAGAGTTTGCCCCCCCCCCAGCCAGCCAGCCAGCCACCTGGCTGGAAAGCCTGTCCCCTACCAGCCAGCCAGCTCAGTGGCTGTAGATGATGGAATAGTCTGTGAAATTAAAGGACTGAGAACAGCTAAAAAAGCATGGGACACTTTGAAAAATCTCTGTGGTGTTCAATCTTTGGAAAGTAAGGTTGCATTAATAAGTTGGTTAATATGAAGCTATCAAATCCCAAATTTTTGAATGAGCACATTAATGAACGAGCACATTAATGATTTTAGAGTCACATTGGCAGACAAGAGAATTTCACCATAGACAAAACTTGATGCAAAATGATAAGTCTGAATCCAGAAATTCTAATTTAGGCTAACTTGTGCTGAAAAGAAACATCATTTTGACTCTCCTGAGCTAAATGGATGGCCATTTAACACTTCAAAGTTCATTTAACACTGAAAAGCAGTCATTCTCAGCAGGAGGAAGGATCTGCTGGGAAAACTGCCCAGGCCATTTACACTTCAATCATTCTCACAGCAGGGGAAAAGATCTACTGGGGTATAAGACCACCACCACCCACTTTTGAGGAAATTTTCAAGTGTTAAAAAGCAGTCTTATATGCAGGAATATACGGTAGTATGGCAACATCCTGTGGAATGCTGGAATTTGTAGTTTGGTGAAGCACTAGAGCTCTCTGGCTGGGAATTCTAAATAACCCTCCCTAAACTGCAAATTCCAGGCTTTCATGGGACAGAGCCATGGCAGATGAAGTGGATTTATGTTGCTATGTAGTACAAGAACACCACAATAATGTGTGTGTGTGTGTGTGTGTGTGTGTGCACCAGTGTCGGAACTTGGAAGAAAACTCATACCCTTTCAAATGTTTGCCTAGAAGGTTCATAAATATCAAGCCAATTCCAGATTGAATTGAGGAGAACGTGTTTATTACTATTCCTATAGTGTTCTATCTTGTCCCCCATGCTGTTCAGCATCTACATAAAATTGCAGGGAAAGGTTGTCCTTACTTGATTCTTACTTTCTGTTCCATCACATTCCAAGGAGCTAATGGATGTTCTGAAATTTAGACTCTAAAGTGATGTTTTAGTGAGGTAAGTTTATACAGTACTGTATATGTAATCCAGACAAAACAGACGTGCTTTCCATTAATAACCAAATGTCTTGGATCGGGTAATACTTCATTGTGGGACCCTTGTTTGCTGACTTCTTGCCATGCAATGAAGACTATTTTCAACAGAACACTCCCTCCCTCCTGATTTACTCATTCTGTTTTGCTTCTTTTTATGTTGCTTAAAATTGCATTTATTTATTTTTTCAAAAATGATTTTAACTTTATTTTTACTCTTCGATTTGAGGGCTGTTTTTGAATGGAAAAACAGCCAAAACATTGTAATATATATAGAGAGATATACAGTAGATTGTGCACCAAGTCTTCTATGCTTATTCCTTGAAACAAAACTCTTATGACTATTATGCAGTCACATTTTGTAATACTTTTTACTATATTATCCACAATAAATGCCAGGATATATTGCACCATGCCACTGCACAAAGCTACAGAATATGTTTTGTGTAACTTGGGTCAAAAAGAAAATAGATACTAACTTTATAATATCAACTACCCTTAGATAAATGAAAGTAACACATCCTAGGGCATTTTTGGCCACAGTGGACAATGTGACAGAACATAATTCACAACATCTAAAGTCATCTAAAGTCATTTTTGTGGAATCAGTATCACACATAATGTCTGACATTAGACTGAGACACTTGGATGCCATTTAGTTTTCAGCTCCAGCATTCTAGAAAGTAGTCTCTTGGCCAGGTGGAATACCAGCTGTTCCACCAGCATTTTTTAAAAAAGAAAAAGAGCAATGACAGAAGCAAAACAAGACAGTTTCAGCATGAGCTGAACTTCCTTAAATCACATCCCACTGAAATCATAGGGACTTATTGTAAAGAAAAGGAATACTGCTATTATGCAAAATTAAAGCCAATGGCCTATATTCAGTTACTAATCTCAACTAGAGTACAACCATTGAATCAATAGGAGTCATATATGTGTTCATTTACTATGCAGAAAATGATTCAATCGGTCTTTTTTTTACTTGAAACTTGTAATTAAATTTTGCCTCATATTTATATAGGGAATATAGTATTTAAGGATTTTTTCTATTTTATATCTTACTGAAACCATCTTGGTACAAAGTCAAGGACCCACATGATACCAGTGATCATGTGGACATTGTAACTTTCAGTATTTTCACATCTAATAAATTTTAATTGAATTAATAAGCTGTTTTATCTTTTCAATAATAATAATAATAATAATAATTTATATTCTGCCTTTTCTCTAGGGAATCAAGGCGGAGCACAACATAAATTATAACAATAAAATATTATAACAATAAAAACACAAAGTTAAAAAATAATCCCATATCCTGTCTCTCCCCCAATCATAAAAACAACAAAGAACAATAAAATAGAAATTAAACAACATAGTATATTAAAATTTACAAATACAAATTGAATAAAATTGCAGGCAGATGTTTTCTTTTTTGAAATCTTTTAAAAGTATTGTTTATTGTTTATTGACAGTCGGAGTCCTCACCTACATGGGCCACATCTACATGGGCCTGAATAAGCCAACTTCCTAGGAGTGTATTCTGGCCACAGATCAAGCCTGTTGCTCCCCCATTACCTGCACAAAATGGGATCAAGTCCAGACGAGCATGCTAGCCCATCTCTGCAGCCATCTGCATCACTCTGGTGCCAGGCAGGAGGCCGCAGCATGTGTTCAAGGCCCTCTGCATGTGACCAGGCCTGCGTCCTTGCTTTGGCGAGTGAGATGTGGATAGTGGCTGCAGCGATGGGCCGGCGTGGTGGTTTGGCCTCTGCAGACTCATAGGGCCCAATCTGTTTTTTTCTCAATGAGCCAGTTTTTCATGGGAGTTGTAATAAAACAGTTTAATGAGCTTTACCCTTTCTTCCCCCCATCTTAGCTCCATCTTTGCCCTGGGCGTCATAAGGACTGCCTGGGGGTAAACAGAGAAAAAGCCCTGCATCGTATGGACTGCAAGGCTTTAAGACAGGGGCAAGATGGGGTAAATTGGCCACCTCAGTCCCCCATTCATAAAGGCCTTAGTTCCCCATTTGTAAAATGGATCTCCTTGCAGAACTGCTGGTGGGAAAAACAAAATGGATCAGCTCAACCATTTCCCTCTTCAGATGGAAGGAACTTTTTCCTATAGAAGGTGGCTTCCTAAAATGGTGACACTCCTTCCATTAAGGGAAGGGAAACTTCAGCCACGTGATTTCAGAGATCAGCCAGCAGAGGGATCTGTCAGTATAACTGCTTTGCTGAGTAAGTGTAGAAGAACAAAAAAAAAGGGGGGGGGGCTGGAGAAAAGGATGCAACATCTCTCTTCCGTAAGTGTGGCTTCTCATTTGCTGTCACTACAGAGAAGAGGTGCTTCCCCTACTTCATGATGAGAAATAAGAGAGCCCTGCATAGTTGCACAGCTTGTCCTGGTAGAACAGCTTTCTCCTACAGAAGGAGAGCCTTGGATGATGCAGATCATGCATAACAGATGTATGCCTTCCAAGGTTTCTGCAACCAAGGTTTCTCAGATGGCAATTTGTCAGACACATAGAGAATTCAATGGTGCAGCCAACTGACAGCCATCAGATCTGGGTCTGAGAAGTCTCCTGCAGAAGTGCACCATTTCTGTACTGGTCATCAAGGAGGAAAAACCCAGAGTTTGGAAGAGTTAATCATTTGGATAATAGTGTTCTGAATCCCCCATGGCTGTAGGGGCTGGAGGATTCCGGGAGTTTGCTGTCTAAACAAATATTTTTTCTAAGCTCTAGGAAAGCTCCTTCCCTGTGGGCAATATAGTTAAGGGGCAATCTAGCCATGGAGAAACAGCACATTCTTTCTCCTTGTCCAGCTGGCCCTATTTCTTTGCTAGTCAGGGAAGAAGAGAAATTCCCTCCACTCTGGGCAACATAATGATGCTACATGCTGGCAGAGTCAGATAATGTTTGTCCCCTGCAAGTGTGCAGTGACTGTATGTTGGCCATGAAACAGAGGGCTCCTCTTCCTGTGGTGTCTGAGGAGAGACAGAGAGTGTTCTGTATCTCATTCCTCCTGTCCATGCTGGCCAAACAGGAGGAGAAGAGCCATTGTGACTGGTCAACATAAACAGAATCAATCCCCTTTGAGCAGGCCCTTGAATACTCCCCATTATAATGTTCAAGGGTGCTGCTCAAAAGAAAGGTTTTTTTATCTTGCCCTGCAACATGCGTGTGCATCCTGTTTTAAAGGGAGGAGACATGGAGGGTGGTGGTACACAGGGGAAGGGTGAGGTTAGGTCAAATTCAAGTGGCCCAAAAATAAATCAAACTATTCCCCTTTATAAGAAGGGAGAGTGGGATAGCTCTGCATACTTCCAAGCCAATATAATGTTGTAAGCAAAAAAAAAAAAAAAAAAAAAAAAAAAAAGATAAGGAGTGAGGTGACACATTGAGGTTTTCTCCAAGTATCTCATATGTGTCCTTGGGTGAAATAAACTGAATCTTCTCTATGCATCTGCAATTGGCAACAGTTAAGAGGATTCCCATTACAGATTCAGGGAATAGCATGACATCTGAGGGGATGGAAGTGACTTTGTTCTCAAAATGCTTTACAAGTAAGTCACAGCATGCCTTTGATAATTTCATACATTCATTAACAGGAGGCTACACAAATCCCCTAACTAACTGGAATAGCTCTGCCAGATAGCATTCTACAGAGGCTATACTGGCAGTCAAATAAGACTTCCTTGCTGCCAGTACTGTCACAGAATAGGTTCCCCAAAGAGCTCTAAGCCATATTCTCTTGGATCTGACCCAGCTTTTCTGCCATCTGTGCTCTATAGCTTGTTTCTTCATCAATACTCCCTCATGAATGTAGGGTTGCCTTGGAACATAAGCTGCACTTATAAAAACAGACCACTAGTCCATTTAGTTCAATATTGTCTAAACTGGAGTGGCTTTTAGGGTTTCAGGCCACCTTCTGTCTTTCCCAGCTTTGCATGAGGATGCCAAGGATTGAAGCTGGGTCTTTTCCCTGCTAAGTATGGGTTCTACCATGGAGGTGAAGTAAAGTGCCACATAAAGGTCACACAAGTTTATCCTTCATGAGGTACCAGGATATTACAAATAAATCACAAAAAGCTCCTTCAACTGTCCATTGTCTAGTGCACAACAGCCCCCAATTTTCCACAGTAAACACTAGCTTAATATCTCTCTCTCTGTGTCTTTACTTCTCAAAGATTCAGGAAGGACTCATCTCGCACTTTCTGCAAGCACGCTGATGACTAAAAAGGCCAATCCGAGATAAACATGTACAGTTGCAGAAAGCACAGCAGAAGGTCTCCTTGGGTGATGATTCTGGGTTGTAATTCTTTCTGCGTTGTCGTTTCTCTTCAAGACTTGTTCAGCGTGAGCTCTCAAATAAGGATGCAGCATTGTGTGTCTCCAAGCCTCCCGATGTGAGGCCAGGGCGGACCATTATTGGTGATCAATTTGGCCGAGCCTGAGATGTTGTTTCAGGGAGTCCTTGTATCACTTTTTTTGAGTGCCCCTCTTACACTGACCCGTGGCGAGTTCACCATAGAGTACAATTTTTGGGAGGCGATGGTCCTCCATCCTAGAAACGTGCCCTGCCCAGCGCAGATGTGTTCTCAATAACATGGCCTCAATGCTGGTAATCCCTGCATGCTCAAGGACAGCAACATTCGTCACATAGTCAGTCCAGTGTATATTTAGGATTTTGCATATACAGCCCTGATGAAAGCGTTGAGGAGTCACAAGCGGTGGCGATAGGTGACTCATGTTTCAGACCCGTAAAGGAGAACAGACAGTACAATGGCTCTATACACACTGATTTTTGTGCTTCGCCTCAGGTGTTTATTACTATTTACTCTTTTGTAAAGAGTAAATGTGCTATATGCCTTTGCTAATCTGTGATTGATCTCTTTGTCAATCTTGGCATCTGAGGAGATGATGCTTCCCAGACAGGTGAACTGCTGAACGGACTTAAGTACAGATTTACCTACGGCAATGTGGGGATGGTGGTGTTCATCCTGTGGTGCAGGCTGGTAGAGAACTTCCGTTTTCTTCAGGTTGACGTCCAGCCCAAACAGCTCTTACAGCTGTTGCAAAGCAGGGTGTTAGGCGCTGCAGAGCTGCTTCTGTGTGAGCAATATGGGCAGCATCATTAGGAAAGAGCAGCTCATGGACTGGATAGTTTAGAGCCTTAGTGCAAGCCCTCAGACGGCTTAAGTTAAACAAGCTACCATCAGTACAGTAACGTATATAGATGCCGTCTTCTTCTTCAAGCTCTGCTGTAGCCCTTCGAAACATCATGCTGAAGAAGACTGCAAAAAAAGTTGGAGCAAGAACACAACCTTGCTTCACTCCATTAGTTATTAGAAAGGGTTCTGAAAGAGCATTGCCATATCTGACTTGACCGTGCTGGCCCTCGTGTAGCAAGATAATCATTTTAAGGAATTTGGGGGGACATCCTAGTTTTTCCAGGATCTACCACAGACCTTTTCTACTCACAGTGTCGAAAACTTTGGTGAGGTCGACAAATGTTACATAAAGTCCTTTGTTCTGCTCTCTACATTTCTCTTGCAGTTGTCTAAGGGCAAATACCAGATCTGTAGTACTCCTATTGGCTCTGAAGCCACATTGGCTTTCAGGAAGAAGTTCTTCTGCAATAGCAGGAACTAATCTGTTCAGGAGTATCCTTGCAAGGATTTTTCCAGCAATAGAGAGCAGTGTTATGCCTTGATAGTTTGAGCAATCGGATTTTGCTCCTTTTGTCTTGTACAGGGTGATGATGACTGCATCTCGGAGATCTGATGGCAGTTCCCCTTTTTCCCAGCAATTCACAAGGAGTTTGTGGAATTTATCGTGGAGTACATGACCTCCGTGTTTCCAAACTATAGGTGGGATTCTATCAATCCCAGCTGCCTTGCTGTTTTTCATCTGCTGTATGGCCTTAAGGGTCTCTTCCAAAGTGGGAGCTATGTCCAATTCATTTTTCATCAGTTTTTGTATCATATGTTGGATAGCTGAGCCTTGGACTACTCAGATGGCACTAAAGAGACTTTGAAAATGTTCAGCCCATCGATTCAGGATGGAGGCTTTATCAGTAATTAGTGTTTGACCATCTGTACTGTATAAGGAGCTTTGGATCTGATAAGTAGGTCCAAATACTGCTTTAAGAGCTTCGTAAAATCCTCTAAGAGCATCCAGATCTGCACAGCGTTGTGTCTTTTCTGCTATATTGATCCACCACTTGTTCTGAATGTCTCAAGAGTTTTTGTTGAAGTTTGCTACATGTGAGATAGAAAGCTGCTTTTCTTACATGGCAAGTTGGCTTGGCGAGGTATGCCTGGTGAGCAGTTCTCTTCTTTGCCAACAGCTCCTGGATCTCTTGGTTGTTTTCATCAAACCAGTCTTGATTTTTCTTATGGGAGAACCTGAGGGATTCTTCCACAGAGTGGAGGATACTGTTTTTGATATGTTGCCAAAGCACTGTAGGAGAAGGATCCTGTAGGGTGGTCTTCAAGTTTTGTTTGCAGATTTGCCTGGAAGTTGTCTCTCATGGTAGTTTGTTGAAGATTGTTGACTTGGAGTCTCCTCTTTAAGATGCCGCCCCTCTTAGGTTTGAGCTTAAGATGAAGATTTAGTTTACATCCTATGAGGCTATGATCTGTTTGGCATTCTGCACTGGGCATCACTCAAGTATGACGGACATCGTGAATGTTTCTCTGGTGGACTAGAACATAGTCAATGAGGTGCCCATGTTTGGATCGGGGATACATCCATGTTGTCTTCAAGCTATTTTTCTGCTGAAAGATAGTGTTTGTAATAGTCAGCTGTTGTTCTGCACAGAACTCTAGCAAGAGGTGTCCGTTATCATTGCAATTTCCAACACCATGCTTGCCTAAAACACTTTCTTAGGCTTCAGAGTTCTTTCCCACTCTAGCATTGAAATCACCAAGGATAATAATTTTATCTTCTACAGGGACTTTTTGTATGAGGTGGCGCAGGTCTGTGTAGAATTTGTCTTTCTCTACAGGGTCAGCTTGCATAGTTGGGGCATATATACTGAAGAACAACATGTGGGAGGTGTAAGGAAATAATGCAATCAGAGTGTCCTGTTGGCAAGGTTTCGAAGTTTGGAGGCAATGGAGTTTTTAATCATAAAGCCTACTCCTGAAAGATGTTTTTCAGTTTTGGATTTGCCAGACCAGTAAAGTGTGTAGCCGGTGCCGTGTTCTTTAAGGCTGCCTTCCTCATGGAGACGAACTTCACTAAGAGCAGCGATGTCAATATTAAGTTGTGATAGTTCATGGGCTATTAGAGCAGAACGATGCTCAGGCCGTCCACTATCTGCAGAGTCTTGCATGGTTCTGATGTTCCAGCATGCAAGCGTCATTTATTTACATGTTTAGGGGCCGGTGTGTGCCTTTGTTTTTTGCCTTTGTTCGACCGCATCAGAAGATGCCCATTGGCTGTGGCTAGCTAATCAGGTAGATGGGTATGAGCTTTCATTAGGCCACCTTTTCTAGGCCCCTCTCCATATGGAGCAAGCTGTGCTCTCCTTAAAAAAGGCTGCTTGGTCATTCAGGACCAAAGTCCTGAACCACCTGCATGCAGGGTTGGGTCTGCGGCTTCCAGTGCATCTTTACACCTGCCGTTTCATCCCTTGGCTATTGCTACAGGGCTTTTTCGGAATTGGATTTATCCTTCGAGTCTGTGCAATGGATTTTTCTGGTGGAGTACAGCGTGCACAGAAGTGGCCTCACCCTTTAAACCAAAGGTTCATCTGCTGTGGCCTTGCAAGCATGGATGGTAGCAACGACGTCCTTGGGTCATAGGGTTGATTAGAGTTTCCTTCTCTTAGATGGTTGACCTTACAGGGTGGAATGGGCACCATCTGCCTGTGTTTGGGATTAGAGTTTTCCTTCTCCTAGGATGGTTGCCATAAGGCTAGAGAGCCCATCCTGCCCTTTGACGCTCTTTGTCAGACCCTTCAGTTTTGACCTGTCTGGCATGGGAGGCCCTAACAGTGGCTATTATACCACCACCAGCATAGCTCAAAACTTCATTAGGGTACGCAAGCCTCTCTCCCACAACAAGGGGGCATCAATGGAAAGGACTAGCTTAATATACTGAGACAGAAACATACTGGGGACAGTTTCATAGTACCAAAAATGACTATGAAGTTTTGAGCTACACCAATAAAGGGGCTTTGGTGTGGATGATAATGTTGCCCAGGACAAAAAGGCTGGGAACCTCCAGATGGCGTAAATGATTCTGTTAATGAGGCATGGCAGATATTCAACAGAAAACCCCTAATTTGGCAACTGTGAGTGTACACAAGGGGTTTACATGCTTGTCTTGCCCCAAGAAAGAAATGCTTAGATGATTGCTTTACAACTCTGTTTATATTAAAGGATGTTGAAGGAGGATGAGGGGTTTTTTTAGGCCTGTTGCCTCCAAACAAGTTATAAATGTTGTATCTCTTGTTTCCCAAGGGAAAGGCTACATTCTTGTTAGAGGCCCTTGGCAATAAGACCAGATTTTACCTTTCCCCCTCCTACTTCATTCTTGTGTGTTTTTTTCCCCCCTATAATTTCGGTGGCCTCGTTGTTGTTGTTGTTGTTGTTGTTGTGTCTTCTGTTGATAGTTGCCTTGGGGGCAACAGACAGAAAGGCAGGAAAGAAATATCTATAACTATATTTATATCTACAGATACAGATATATAAGCAGACAATATAACTCCTGTCCCCAATATCCTGGCTAGACTTTCTTTCCACTCCTTTCCTTCTTTATCTTGTGAAATTTTGGAAAGTCAGTTTGTGTTCCTCCCTCCCCCCACTCATTCTTGTCCTGTGATAATCACAAGCAGCTTCCCTTTTCCTACTCTTATCACTGGAAATTGACCCCAAACATCTCCCTTCTCTTCTCTACATTACTAGAGTCACCAGAATCCGCCCTTAAACTCAACAACAACAACTCTCCTCACCTTCCCTTCCATTTCCTAGCCCTCAAATGCAAAAGCTAAGAATGGCTATCCTCCTGATATTATTTACTTATTTATTTGATTTATACTCCACTTTTCTCCCATAACTGGAACTTAAGGAAGTACACAACAAAGCTTAAAAACAGGTTTAAGCTTAAAAATTGACAATATTAAAACACAATAAATTAAAACAATTTTTAAAAGTTCATAAAGTGAAATAAGAAAAATAAAAAAACACAGCATCCATAGTTTGAGGAATATGGTTTTGATGAAAATAGAAGATAGAAAATGTACCAGGAAACAAATTAATTCTTAGCATAACTGACCTTTTTAAAATTTGACTGTTTTGCACATTTCAATGTGCCTTTTCAATGAACTTATAAAATTCATTACTTTTACTTTCTTATGGTAAATGGAAATTAACTGCCACATTAAAAAAAATAGCATAAAAGGTAATTGTGGTGAGCTCTTCTAAGTTTTTTCAGAACTTCCTTTTTCACTATAAAAGGCTTCCCTTTAAAAGGCCAATTGGTTTCATTTCCAGTCCTAAGTCAGACTGTTTGTGGTTTTAATAAATCTACCTGCTGTGGTTTTGAAAATAAGAGCTGCCGGCAGCTTGCAGAATAAATAATATGAAGCAAAGTATCTAAAATAAACATGAATGAAGTATATTTTATTTTTTAAAAATATATAAAATGAACTGTGTAGAGTTCACAAGAAATCCATAATGACAGATCAAATGAAAGCAGTCTTCATCCCCATTGGGGAAGTCAAAATTTGTCATTCTTCTTTTCATGTTTCCAAACACCCCTACTGTCATTTTCATCCTACCCCAGTTGCATATTGGAGTTGTGAGACAATTTTCTTCCTGCCTGGAAATTCATATGGAATTTTCTACATTTTTGTAATATATGTCTTTTCCATTGATAAAAGTGCAGTTGTGCACATGTTGTTCAAATATGCACTTGGATTTGTGTGCATTTATTTTTGCCAAAAAGCATCATGAACCTTGGTCACATATTGTTTTCTGAAAGTAGATGTGTTCTCTCCTTGGCTAGAATCCTGTAGGTGACTTATGTTGGTATAATTGTTGGTTATATCTGTGTAAGTACTTTGTTCAGCATTGCACAAGCTGGTGTTCAGTAACTCTTTGCAGAATGCCTTTGCCCAGCTGCACAAGGAAAGCCAGATGGCTCCTGAGCACAGCACTGTCCCAACCACTGACTGGCCATGGATGGTGCACCTGGGTTCATATTGGCATTCCCTGTGCACCTGGGGAGGAAAGAGCAGCATGCAACTTTATTTGGCCCGGCGGCGGGAGTGTTGAAGGTTGCTCCCTCTTCCCTCTCCTAGGTCTCACAGTGGCAGTGGAATTGCCATCGCTTCCACATGTCTGTCCTGTGTTTAAAGCATCACTGGATGCTTTATGCAGCTGGCAGTACTTTATAGTGGGTAGGCAGGCAGTAACATGAAGTAAGGCAAGGAGAGGGAAGAAGGAAAAGAGAGGAGTAGTGATGGAGAACATGGTATGTGGGAAAAGAAAGGAAGTGTGGAGTGGGTTGAGGTAGGATCAGGGTACAGCCAGGGTGGGAGGAAATGCAAGATCAACAGAGGGCTTTCAGGAGGGCTGCATTTTCTAATTTTAGTGCTCTGCCATCTAAGGCCTCATTTGCCTAATGAAGAGGCTGGTGCTGGTACTCATTTATTTTCTGCTGTGAGGTCTGTTGACTAGGTCAATAAACATATTCATTATATTAAAGAATAACATGTTGATAATGGATAGGATCCAAAGGGCAGTGTTTTCACCATAGGCTGGTATGGCAACCATGATATAACTTTACATTTTATCAGGTAAAGAAACATTAGGTTGAGTGGAGTTTCAAATGAACCCAACACTACCAAAACTTTCCTTCCTTCCTTACCATATTTTTTCGACTCCCACCATCATGTGTCTTCATTGCTAATCTAGCCCCTCTTTTGTGTCCCTTCTGTACTGTATTCAGGACCTGTGAACTAATGGGTCAAATGTTTCCTTAAATATGAGCCAAATTCCTAGCCAGGACTCTCTCTGGAACAGAAGAAATTCTGCTGCATGCATGTATGTTAGAGCCCAGTCAAGGAGTTATACATAGCATTGTTAAATAAACCTGTTACATTATAAAACCCTGTGATGAGAGGCCTGACTCAGAGTTCAATAGATAAGACCTGCAGACATGCCCAAGAGAAAGGCTGAAAGAGATATCAGGTATGAAAAGAGCAAAGCAAAGGATGTGTCACAGCATAGATCAGCAAGTTTAAATATTAAACCTGTTACACTAAAGCCAAAACCTAAACATTAAAAGTATTTAAAGGGGGAAATTGATGCATCATGAAAGGAACAATTCTGCAGATGTAAACAGGCTGAGAAAACCTAAGATGCTGGAAATGCCCTATGAATTGTCAAATGTTTTGATGTAGCAACTGACTATATCATCTGCTGAGTCTGCAGTATGAAATTCTATTTTTTAAAAAAGTTTTATAGCAATGCAGAATTTTAGCACATTGTGTGTACCAAGCACATTGATCACTGTTGTATTTAGTGAGGAGAAAGACAAAAGCCATTGAATCTTTTACTTAGGACTTTATCAGACACGGAAAATACAGCATCATCACGATGCCACGCAACTGTGAAAGGGCTCGCAGATCAGACAACATCGCCTTTTCACAGTTAAAAAGAACCCAAAACCCATACCTTTTAATTGACGGTTTAAGCCGTCAATAGATTTCCCTGCCATTTTTTTGCTGGCGTGTGAAGTCTCTGTCCCTTTAAATCTCAGACTTACCCCGACAATGGCCAGACTGGCCAGAACACTTTTGGGTCATAGAATCATAGAATTGTAGAGTTGGAAGAGACCACGAGGGCCATTCAGTCCAACCCCCTGCCACGCCTGTCAGATTGGGACATCCAGGTAAGTGACAAACTTTTTTTCACCCTCCCTGGATTACTTGGAGGTTTTTTAGTGTGTATGTGCTTTTAAAAACTTTTTGACGTTTCTTTTCTTTTTTCTTTTTGAATTTCCCACACAATGAAATTGTGTGGTATTTTAAAAGAGGAAGTAAATGGAGCTCCATTCACTTCTTCTTTATTATTGGAGGAGCCTTTACCAGGAAAGGAAATAAGTGCGGGGGGAACATTCTTTTGCTGGCAGAAAAATTGATATTTTTTTTTTATGCCAGGAAAAGAACTTTTTAAGGGGGACGTCTGATAAAGTCCTTAGAAACTGAGTTTCAAATAGTACGCCATCAGTTTTGCAAGATCCCTCCGCCCCCAATGGACATGAATAATACTGGCCATCTGTCTCAGTTTCTGAATTCATTTGAGTGAATGCTGCAGTTTCCAAAATGTCCCTACCTGAGAAAAAGGGAAATTTAAAAGGGTTGTCAGGCATGCTCGCTTCCAGTGTCATCTCCATTGCATTTATCACTCCTCTGAGGATGATGTGGGCTCTTTTGATAATGCTCTCTTAAACAAAATGCATTATCACAGATCCTTGTAATCTAAATTTGTGGTACCAAATACTGGGATATTAAGGATAACATTAAAAGCCTCAATTCTTTTAACACAGTGGATATTTAGATCAGTCTTCCCTACCTAGTGTGGGACCACAACACCCAGCCTCTCCATCAACTATGGGCACTGGTCCCAATGGCTACAGTGATAGGAGGTACAGTTCAACTCATCTCAGAAGTTTCAGATTGTAGACAGCTACATTCTAAACCACAGGTAAAAAGCTACAGTGAAAACGAAACAACACCCACACACAAAACTTATTTTGATCCCCTCCCCCACATCATATATACTTACAGATCATTGTAGACCAGGCCATAGATCTGCGACAATTTATGATGATAGATTCCACGTAAGATAATTAAAAGTAAAATCACAACAAAAGCTGGAAGACCCCAACCCAGGAGAAAAAACATTAGGTAGCGACGATCCGTGTGCTCATCATTCATCACCAGAACATACCAGAAATTAACAGCCTAGAGAAGAATAGAAAACCCTTAATCAATAGATCTGATATGAATCATAAACAATCTTGTACAATAAAATCTCAGAAATATGCATTAGTTGACTGCAACACTCCACTACAATTTATTTTTTAGTTCTGAAACAGCATTATTTTAAAAAAATACTTTTCTGGGATTTTAAATCGTGATAATTCAGGATTATAATCAGCCCTAAGGAGCTAAAGAAAAAAGATTTCATAAAAGTACTATAGCCAAAACTGAAGGGATTTGAGTTTATGGAATACAAGTCTTGTGAAGAAAAGCTGGAAAAAATGGCTATGTTTGGCCTGGAGAAGAGAAGGCTGAGGACAAACATTATAGTTTATTTGTTTGTTTGTTTATTTCCCACTTTTCCTCCAAGAATCTCAAAGACAGTGTATGGAAAAAAGGGTGTTTTTTTTAAAAAATGTCTGAATTTAACAGATTTATTTGGTAACCGCAGTAAGAAAATGTCCCAGTGTTTAGCCATTTGATTTATTGCTCTGAACTTCCCAAGGCACACACATATGCAATTGCCTCTTATTTCTGATGTTCTGTTCCATAAAACTTCTCCAATCACATCTTACTTCAATATATATGGTATAAGGAGTAAATTCAGTTTGGCATTAAAAAAAGCCCACCCCTTTTTGTTGGGGCTAGTCATTTGGTAGCAACAGCCACAATGGTTCATTTTTTCTTTTAAAACCATTTTCTGGTTTGTCATTTAATGACACCCAGGTCCTCAGTTTTCTGTCCTTTTCAACTATTCTGTAATGTGCTGTGCAATTTGTGTGTGTGTGTGTGTCATTAAAAGAAAAAAGTGTTTGGCAGAAAGTGCCTAGCTTCATGGCCTTGTAGACAAAACTAGGCCATGCTCCAGCTCCAGATGGATGAACCCTGGAATTTATTTATGTCGTCGTGTTTATTCAAGGAGCCATGATCCCATTAATTCCATCTCTCAGAACAAGTCTTTTTAGTCATGCAACTCAGATTGTTTTCTAAGAACTGGTACTGTGTGTCCTTACTCTTTTCTGTATTTGCTTAACCGCTGTTACCTACTTTCTTATCTCTTATCACATAGGAATGATATAGGGACTGGGCTGGACCTTGCAAAGCTTGGTGTGAACTTGGCCAGTTTGCCATTTCCTGTTCAGTGTCATTTTTATCTTGATAACTATACCTCTCTCATCTCTCAGTATTCCAAAATTAAATAGATCAAACACAAACAGCAAATCTAAATTTAGCAAATCCTTTCCTGTTGCTATGGTGTAACAATAACCAGTTGTATGGAGACAAAAAGGTACAGCCAGTTTCCTGGCTGCTAGATGGAAGAACTCATGCAGAAGTTTCTGCTATGCTTGGAAAAACACAAGAATTAATTAGCCATTAATGTAAAGCTTCACAAAAGTATATTTATTTCATTTGAGTACTGTGTTTTAGAATGAAACTTATTTCAGACTCCTTCTCAGATTGCAATGGATTTTTTAAGATTTTAACCTTTTCTATAGTTACATGTAGAGCAAATTGTGTAGAATATAGTAGGAAACTTATTTGATCACCAAAAACAAAACAAAAACCAGAACCAGAACCAGAACCAGAACCAGAAATAAAAGCCAGAATTAAAAATAATCTCTCTATTGCTCTTTTAACCTAGCTTAACATTTCACCTGCACTGGTGTCTTCAACCTCTTATATGTTCTTAATCTACTTCCCAGTCCTTCATTACATCTCCAAATATTATTTGCTAATTAGCAATGCAACTGCCATTTTGAAAAGAAGAGGAGAGGTAGATACCCATTTGGAGCAAATTTTGAGCATGCAGGTAGGCTGTACATAGGGAATACCCTCCTGCTCCCCCCTCAGTTTCACAGACAGAACAGTTTTGATCAGCTAAACAAAAGCACTGGATTTTGGACAATGCTCTACATATAGAGACCCAAAGTGACACACAACCTAGTGTAAGGGGAAATATATGGCCTCTAATATTATCTTTCTGTCAAAAGCAAAGGGACACATTACTTTGTATACATCCCAACAGTGCATCTGAGTATTACTTTATCCCAAAGGACTGAATAATCATCATGCACATCAATAGAAAACAGGAAGTTTGGTGTGAGTGTAAGAGAGTGTAACTGGCCAACATTTCACAGAAGAAAGACAGGACACAAGTGGCCAAGCAAGATCAGACTGTGGTTAAGATGGCAAAAATTATTAATGAAGAATACGCAAGTTTGAAGAGGCTGCAGCAGTTTGCTTTTGCCTGAACCTATGGGCCAGACTGTGCCCCCTCCAATCTTCTCTCTCCTCCTGAGTTAATTGAATGGAAACTACTTTTGCACTTGGAACTCAGTCTGCAGAAATTGGAGTAAGCTGAGGACAATGTAGAGCCAGCATGGTGTACTGGATTAAGCATTGGATTAGGACTCTGGAGAACAGGGTTCGAATCCCTGCTCTACTATGGAAACCCACTTAAGGAAATCACATTCACTCAGCTTCAGAGGGAGGGAAAGGTAACTCCCCCGCTTGCCAAGAAAATACTGTGATAGATTCAGCTGAGGGTCACCATAAGTCAGAAACAACATGAAGCAAACAACAACAACAAAAACAAGGACAAAGGAGGAAAGGAGGAGGAGGAGAGAGGAAATAAGGCAACTGAAAACGTGGGAAGACAGAAGCCTGGAACTATTCCTTTCAAATTGCAACAGTTGGAGAGTATGGTGTGTGTATATGCATGCACACATGTGCATGTGCGGACACACACACACATAAATATTTTTGTCATTGCATTCATTAAGCATCCATTAGAGATTTGATACAACAGCTTTCGTTAGACTGCTAAACTGTGGATCTCTTCCATACCATGTTTGGGTTAAAACATTGTGTGATGACCAATGCATAAGTAATTCAGTTTGCATTGCATGTAGAACAAAAAGAAAATTTGTCTACTGGGAAGTTAATATTACCCTCTAGTAAGCAAGTGACAAGATTATTGGCAGACAGATAGACAAACACTGACCTTGGCAAGGCTCTTTTAGAAAAGTGTTAAAACCACCTGTACCAAAAGAAACAAAATCAAAAAGAAATAGGCAGAGAGAGATAAAGGCCTTAAAAGGAGTTTCAAGGGCATCAATGAGAAGGTTGTTTTGAGAGTCAGCTACAAAGGCTCTAAATCACGCAGCTGTTTTATTTACATTTATTGTTTCATGATATATGATGAGGACTAATCAATTTAGTTATGTAAACATAATTATTCTATAGCAATAGCCAGATTCTTTCTTTTGGATTTTTGTGGTAATTCTAAGGACTTTCTCAGACATGGCAAAGACCACGTCAGAAGAATGGGATGAGAACAAAAACGAGTGATATTACCAGACGACATCGTCCTTCAGCCATTCTGGGAGCATGGCATGGATAAAAAAGGGACGTGTTATTCATGCCCACACTACGGTCCTGGAACGGCTGAAGGATGCGGCATTTGATCATGTCATCCTTTCTGTTATCGTTGCATTCCCCCAATGTGATTTGGGAAGCAGTGTTGAGCCGTGTTTCCTAGCATCTGATAAAGTCCCATGACTCCCTGGAACTATATAATGATAATGAATGGTAACTCTAATAATTTTATTTCCATTCATTATGGATAAGCATGTATCAGTTAGTTTTTTAAAAAATCACCTTTTCCCCCTTTTGGAGCAATTCAGTTAATCTGAAAACAGAATCAGTCCACATGTTCTATGTAAAGATTATTTTGTGGGCCGTGTGTCAAATGTGGCCTGTCTTTCAAATGTGGATTTGGAAATACTATACATAGTCAGGGAGACCTGGGTTGTTGTTATTGCCATTAAGTTGGATTCAACATATGGCAGCCCATGAATGAGAAACTCTGCAAGCTTTGGTAATCAACAGCCATGCTCAGGTTTTCTATGCTCAGGGCCATGGCTTCCTTGATTGAATAAACCCATCTGTAATATGGTCTTCCTCTTTTTAATAACTGCCTTCTGTTTTTCCAAGCATTATCATCTTTTCCAATGAGTCTTGTCATCTCATGGTATGTCCAAAGTATGATAGCCTCTGAGGATGCCAGCCACAGATGCAAGCGAAACGTTAGAAAGAAACTATTCCAGAACGCAGCCTCACAGCCTGGAAAAACCCCCAAGGAAAATCTAGGATAGCCTCAGTTTAGCCATTTTGGCTTCTAGTAAGAGGTTGGATTTGATTTGCTTTCACATTTATTTGTCATTTTGACAGTCCATGGTATCTGCAGAACTCTCCTCCAACACCACATTTCCAATGAACTCCTGGAAGCATTCATTTGGCCTCAAAAGTGGATTTTCCCAGTGGTCTTTTATAATTTTGAACATAATAAGAGTATATGATATGCAGGCCACTCGAAAAGAAAAGGAACACATAATTCTGTATTCTTATATGATTTCTCTTGAAATAAAATGCTACTGAGACTTGTGGCTTAACAAAAGTTTCAGATCCTGAGTTGAAGAAAAACTGGATTGGAGTTAATTTTCAAAAGAGAGACAGGGATTAAGTGGGACTTCAAAGGCTGCTCCAACTTTGATGTTCCTCCCATTTTGCACCCACAGGGCCATCCTCCACCTGCTGCCCTGTGGGAAGACCCTAGTTACTTGTTAGGTTTGATTCTGTTTATTGTGATTTGATTAATGAATTTGATCTTGCTTTGCTTTGCTTAGATGTGATATAAATGTTGTTGTTGTGTGCCCTCAAGTCATTTCCATTTTTTGGTGCTGCTAAGGTGAAACTATCACAGGGTTTTCTTGACAGGATTTGTTCAAGAGGGTTCTTTTCCTTCCTCTGAGGCTGAGAGAATGTGATTTGCCCAACTACACCCAGTGGGCTTCCATGGCCCAGTGGGTATTTGAACCTTGGTCTCCAGAGGCGTAGTCCAAACTACTACACTATGCTGGCTCTCTGGGATATAAGTAACTGTACTGAATACTTCATAATAAACCACAGTTAAGAATGGGGGAAATTTCTCCTATGATACTGGTGAGGAGGTGGTGTGCACATTCCTAAGACTGGCATTGAAATTTGTTCACCACAGTTAATGTGAACCTGTTTAAAAATATATTTTCATTAAAAATTTTGCAATACATTAAGAGAAAAGGGGGGAGACAAAAACCAAAACCACAAAAGACAGGAAAAAGAGAAATATTTTGCTTTGACTTCCAACTTTCCTAACAATGGTTATACATCTTACTATATAAAATAACTTCTCCAGTCATAGTACTATTCATATACTTCTTCGTCTTAACCAAACCTATCAATTATCACAATCTACTATTAACTCATTTTTCTACAAGAAGACAATCAAGGGTTTCCAATCTTTCAAAAATGTCATCAATGATTTTTCTCTAATCAATACTGAGAGTTTGTCCATTTCAGCTAGGTTGGTTAATTTCAACAACCAGTCCTTATTTTTGGTATTTCAGTGTTTTTCCATTTCTGTGTATATACAGTTAATGTGAACCTGACATTACCATACATCCATTGAAAGCCCTATACAAAAGAAATTCTTGTAAAGGATTGATTTTGGAATAATATACAAAAAAGTATGATAAGAAAAGTTCAGATTGTACATTGTTCAGATATATCTATATCAATGGATAAATTCTTAGTGAATGAGATTTAACTGTACAATGGAAGCTGTTTTGTTATTAAGAGAAACTCCCTCCATATTGTGACATTGCTTTCAAAACTTTTTGGGACGTGTGTGTGTGGGTGGGTAGATGGAGTGGTCTCAGCAATACTTATTTATTTAATTATTTTATGTCACTTTTTTTGGTGGGAGGAATGTCTCTCATATAAGAGAGAGAGAAGGCGAAGGGAAGGAGGGAGAGAGGATGAGAGAGAGAATGCATTGAATGAGTATAAATGGAAAACAATACACTCACTAACCTGAATGAGCATCCAGCTGAACTGGCAGAGGTAGAGGTAGTGTGTAATTGAGCCCAAAGCTGAGCAGCTTTCCTCTGAGAGTTGCTGACTTGTGTAAGCTGAGGCCAGAAATGAAATCTGCAAGAAAAAAATATAGCAGTACCTGTTAAAAACAACATTCTCAGCACCATAAACCAAGGCACAGTGGTCAATATTCCTACATTTTTTAAAAATTGTCACACTGGTTTATTAACTATCTGGACTTGAACATCCATTACATAAAAAGTTAGCATGTTTTAGAAGCTCAGAACTAAACAATAAGTAAATAGGTCTGGTCCCTCTTCCTACCTCTGTCATCATTACATGAACTTCAAACCATTTTTCACAGAAAACAGTATGTGTGAGCAGAAGTGGGGAAAGCTCAGCCCATGGGCAACAGCCAGTCTTCTAAAACTTTTTTTGTGGCCCTGAGCTCCAGTATGGTGGGGGGGGGGGACTCAGAAAAGGTCAAGGCCTCCAGGAATGGTAATTTACTAAAAACACCTCAACAGATTAATGAATCTGATTAAAACACTTTAAAAAAATGGATCCTCTCCCTAAAACTTCTGCTTGCAGTGTTTAGTTTGTGAAATTTTTGACAAAAAAAAAAAAATCTGATGTGGGGGTGAACATTGACCCCCATCCTTGCCACAGTGCCCCACTCCTGCTCTGGAGCACATTTAATTAATTACCCAGCAAACAAGTGCTAGTGGACCATAGGGGGGAAAGGCCAAGAATTATTATCGCCCTCTTCTGCACACACCCTCTTCTCTCCTAGTGAACACATTCATGCTAGGGAGTCTCATTTTTGCAATTATTTGTATAGGATATATGTACAGCTTTCAAGAGCATGGGAGTTGCATTTACACAATGAGAAGCCTGCAATGCTTTTACAGGAACAGTCCCTTCTGGTGGACTGAGCTGTCCATATATTGGAGAATGAGTTTGCCTCCTATGTCTTGCTACTTCCCTGTGAACACACACTATTACAGGTATCTACTACAGCAGCATTTGTTAGATGGCCATGATAACCACATGTGGATGAGGTCTATGGTAGGCTGTCCTGCATCCCTCTGGCTTCAGACTCCTGTATTAAATGCAACCATTACACAACAGTTGTTCCTTCATATTCTCTGGGGTTTGGTTCCAGGACCCCCTGTGGATACCAAAATCTGTGAATACTCAAGTCCCATTATATGCAATGGCATAGCAAAATGATGTCCCTTATATAAGATGGCAAAATCAAGGTTTGCTTTTTGGATTATTATTATTTAAAGAATATTTTTAAGCCGTGACTACTTAAATCTGTGGACACCAAATCCGTCGATACAGAGAGACAACTGTAATTGCTATTGGCAATTGGGAAAAAAAAAACAGGCTTGTTTTTAAAGGCCTGGCAGCAATGGAGTAGTGAAGTTCCAATCCCAGATGCTGAACTTGTCATCAGTGAATGATTAAAACTGAGTTCAGACATGTTCTTCACTCTGTTAGAACAACACTTACTGAGGACTTGAATGCATAACACAGCAACCACAGATCAAGTGTCACAGGTAAGAATCTGCTTAGTTCCCCATATTGCTTCAAACACAATTCTTCTGAACATACAAATCAGACAGTGTGTAGTGTGTCCTTTTCTTTGTTAATTGTTCAATTTTCTATGTGCATATAAGTACTTTTTTAAGAAGCCAAAACAACATTTTAAAGATATTTACAGTATTTAAGACTGAATTGTGCTATAGCTAGACAGGCTGTACTAAGAGCTATGCTTACAATATGTTTAGAGGAAATGCTTTCTTTTTTTGACCACATGTTTTGATGTAGTTTTCTGTATTACAGTTTTTTTTCCTCCATAAGTCTCAAGGGTACACTGCCATTTAACAATCAAAATGAGCTTATAACAAGGTTCTGGAAGGCTGACGCTAGTTCAAACACGTTCCAGGAAGCGATATGTTACTCAAGAAAACGAACTTAAAATAATGTTATAGGATGTTATATCCTTTCTATGTTAGGGTGCAAAATGCTGCAATTGCAATTGCAGCACCTATAAAGACCAGAAAGAACATTATGATGCACAAGATATTTTAGAAAAACTAATAAAACAGAAATGTTTAAAAAATAGCAAGACATTTTGACTTCTGCTTTCTTTTTCTCTGAACCAAAAGTACGCTATACCCAAGGTGACAGTTACAGAATAGAGAGGATAAGCACACAGGCACACATGCATTCAGCACGTATCTAGGCAGTTGTAGAACAGGCTTCTACAAGACAGGTAGCCAGAGAATAAAATGCACTAAGGCTGACCATATAATTTACTGTCATTAGATTACTGGCAAAGTAGTGACCACTGCTGCAGAGATTTTACTGGTAAACAGGGCTGCCACATCTTAGGCCCTGGCCCTAAGTCACAGGCCTGGTCCCTGTTCTCTGATTTTCAGGGTAAGGGGGCAGAATCTCAGAGTAAAAGTGCATTAGACAAAAAGGTGTGTGAATGAATATTTTTCTCATTTGTTGGACTTGGGACTTTATCACATGTGGCAAATAAGGCATCATAATGACACCTAATGAACGCGAAAGGGCATACATATCAGATGACCTCATTCTTTTGCGATCATGTAATGTAAATGGGCTGTTCTTTTTTATTGACGGGCCAAGCTGTCAACAGATCTCCCGTGATGCTTTTTTTCAGTACTGCCAGCATTTGAAACCTTGCACCATTGTGCTCACATGAATACAGCGTCAACGACAGAACACTTCCAGGAGAGATTGTGAAAGCCAGGTAGGGGCTGCTCTTTTTATGAACCTCCCTGGTTCACTTTTAGGTTGTAAAGTGTGTTTATGCTTGTGTGCATGTTTTGTGACTTTGGGTTGTTTTTTTGTTTTGTTTTTTGGTATTTTTAAAATTTACCATGCTCATGTCTTCTCATGAGAATCGGCGAGATCAAGAGCATGGAAATGAATGGAGCTCCATTCATGTTCCATTCATGCTGAGGGGCTGCTTTGGAATGCTGATCAAGGTAGGTCTGATAGGAAGTGTTCTTTTGCTGGCAGAAAAATGCTTTAAAATATGCTGGCAAAAGAACCCTTGGAGAGGCTTGTCTGATAAAGTCCTTGGTGTTTTTGGTTTGAAAGCTATGCTCTGTGCATCTGTGGTTGATGCTTACTGCCTCATGCTTAACAACATCAGCAGGGGCTGCTCTTTGAGATATCAGCAGATATCAGTAGAGATATCACCGGTGACACCTGTAAAGTTTTCATAGAATCATAGAGTTGGAAGAGACTTCAAGGGCCATCCAGTCCAACCCCCTGCCATACAGGAATCCACAATCAAATCATTCCCAACAGATGGCCATCCAGACTATGTTAAAAACCTCCAAAGAAGGAGACTCCACCACACTACGAGGCAGTGTATTCTACTGCCAAACAGCTCTTACTGTCAGGAAGTTCTTCCTCATGTTTAGGTGGAATCTCTTTTCCTCTAGTTTGAACCCATTGCTCCGTGCCCTAGTCTCTGGAACAGCAGAAAACAAACTTGCTCCATCCTCAGTATGACATCCCTTCAGATATTTAAACATGGCTATCATGTCCCCTCTCAACCTTCTCTTCTCCAGACTAAACATGCCCAACTTCCCTAAGCCGCTCCTCAGAGTGCATGACTTCCAGACCTCCCACCATCCTGGTCGCCCTCCTCTGGACACGTTCTAGCTTCTCAATATCCTTCCTGAATTGTGGTGCCCAGAACTGGACACAGTATTCCAGGTGAGGTTTTGTCCCTGAACTCTCAGGACCTTGGATAGTCCTGACTTGGCAACCTACTGGCACATGTTTCTTCATCCAGAGTCACCCAGCCACATCTCTTTCCTATGTTTTAAAAGAGTTTTATATCTAAGACTGTGTGGTCTGCAAAGTTTATTTGATTGCACCTTTATATAAAACACAGTGCTTCCTTATGCTTCCCTCCCATGATCTTTGGCCCCGACCTGAAACAATTTCAATTACACTTAATGAAGAAGAGTGCAAAGAACAGCCTGCCAGCTGTGCTATCTTGCGAGCGATAACATAGCATCACATAAGGAAGATGAGCATTGCACTATAAGTAAGCTGCTAAAAGTCATTTTGTGATTTAAAATGTGCTGATCACAAAAGCAAGGGAATGAGCAAACATGCTAAAAACTTATGAGTATAGAAACTGCAAAATTAGGATTTTTAACATCAACATGGAAATACTTGGGGATGTTATCGAATAATTCAGAGTATAATGGGTTAATAACATTCAATTATCTCTCTTCTTTAAGTGGGCTTTTATTGTATGACTAGGGCAGCTTTTTATTGAGATATTTTATCTAACTTCATAAGTCTTTTAAATACAGTTGGCCCTCCACATTCGCTGGGGTTAGGGGCACAGGATCCCTGTGAAAGTGGAAAAACCATGGATATCATGCCAGGCATGTGCAAGATGATCCACTGCAAACTGTAAACAGCTGTATATATTTAATATGCCCAGTGCAAATGTTTGAGAATTTTGCTTGGTCCATTTCTGATAAGTACTTTTTAACTGTTGCAGATATTGTCACACATTCAATGGGGAAAAAGCCTGTTTTTTTTAAAAAAATAAATAAATAAGAAAGCAAAAATGATAGATTCTGGTGCTGCTCCAGAAAAGGGGGATTCCTCCCAGACCTGGGTTAAAAATGTGAGTTAAAGGACAAATTTGTGGATCCTAGTATTCATAATTTCTTTGAGGAAAGGATTATGAGCTCCTGAAACTTATACTTCATTCCTGGAAATGTATATTGTAATGATATCTTTAATTCCAAATGCTGTTTCTTGGAAGGGATGCTTTCACCCATATCATCTCCCTCACTTACAGGTTCTGAGCTAGAAGTCTCTAATGTGAGTACCTGGTTGTCCACAGTACAACTGGTGGCCTCTTGACCTAGTCTTTTGGTGGTCCTATCTACCTAATAACCCATTTATAGAACTCCTTGCCTCACAATGTTCCTATTTGTTTTCAAGTGACAGCTTTTCATAGTGAGTTCAACATACTTTTACTGAATTAATTTTGGCAGCTTTCCTTTTCATCTACTATTTGATGATATGGATAGTGAACAATAACTGAACATAAGTAGTTACTTTACACACAGATTATTTGTTATTCTGGCCAAGTATTGGCTCTTACTATTACCAGCTCCTCAAACAGGGTTTTCGTCCCATCCTGTGATCTGAGAAGATTATCAGACACTACAAATATGGTGTTATAAAGATGTCAGGAAACCGCAAAAGGGCTTCCCTACCCCACAATGTCATCCTCTCGTGACTGCTGCTGTGAAGAAGGCATTTCTTTTTTATAGGTAGGTGAAAGCTACTAATTGATCACCCATGGCATTTTTTTCCATGGTACTGCTTGTGTGCAAAACTGTGTCCCATTCAGCTGGTTTGATTTCAGCGTCAATGGGTGGTCCCTGCCAGAACACTTCCGGGTGAGAACATGAAAACTAGGTACAGGACACTCTTTTTATGAATCTCCCTGTTTTGCTGGTAAGTTTTAAAGTGTGTTTCAGTGCTTGTGTGTTTGTTTTGTTAGTTTATTTAGGTTTTTTTAGACTTTTAAGCACACTCGCATCTTCCTGCAAGAACTGCTGAAGTTTTCCCCTTGCAAAAATGTGGAAGTAAACAGCGCACGTGGTCATGATGCCAAAATTCTGGGGTGGCTCTTTCTCATGATTACAGCAGCATGTGATAAGAAGTGTTATTATGCGAGGATACTTTTGCTTTAAAATATAGTGGAGGGAAAATATTTTTAGAAGCTCATCTGGTTATCTCCCAGGTATTTCTTCCTGTGTGTGTTTCATACATTTTTAAGTTATAATTTTTTTCAGATGGCTTTGCTATAGAGTTTAATAAATGAACAAATTGACTCATTCAACAGGCAACACTGGTCAGTCAGACATTTCAGGCACCTGACAAAATATACAGTGTTCTCCTTTCAGTGTGATTATTTAGAATTAAAATACATTCTTACTAGGAAGCGAGAAACATCAGCATAGGCCTACTGTGAATAATGTTGCTTTTGGAACATTTCTCCTCAGGATCATATTATTCCCTATTCAGCTTTATGATTCTGCCTTAAAGAAAAGGTCTTCTTAATGCTTCTGTTTCAGTTAACTATTGCTTCCAGTACAGCAGCAAGCTCATTAATGCTTTTTATTAACTCTAGAAATAGAAAATATAAACTTTCAAAACAGCTGGTGTTAATCTTTTGCTACTTCTTTCAGAAAGGATTAAAACAAACCACTGAGGTCTTTAAAGAATCCTAACGACACCTCTTTTGTTCAAGTGCAACATGGCATTACGTCTGTACAGTTCAAATGCAACAAACAGCTAAAAGCAAGAATAGAACAAAGGGGATAGCTGAGTTTATTTTCTTGGTTTGTTTTATGTAAGATGATGGGCAGGAATTAAGTGGTGTGCATAAAGGGTTTGCTCAGTTATGAGGCCCTTCAGAGTGACTCCAAGAAGGATGGAGGCTGCAGCTGAAGAATGTGTTGACCCTTCCAACCTGCTCACGTAGAAGTGCTTTCTTTTCATGCATTAGTAGGTATGTGTGTGTCTATATGTATGCTTAACCTCCCCAACTCAGTTAACTCAGGGCTGATTCCTACTGTATATGGTAAGCAAGCTTTCTACATGTACACTATGTGTACAATACCCAATGCAAGTTGTTGTCATTGTTGCGTGTCTTCAAGTCATTTCCAACTTATGGCAACTCTAAGGCAAACTTATCATGGGGTCTTCTTGGCAAGATTTGTTCAGAGGGGGGTTGTCTTTACCTCTGTCTGAGGCGGAGGGCACATCTACATGGGCCAGGATAAGCTGGTTCCCCACAGATGTATCCTGCCCGCGAATGGGGCCTGTTCATCCTGTTATCTCCATGAAATGGGAGAAAGTCCAGATGGGCATGGCTGCATCCCACTCTTTGGGTCCAGGCAGGAGGCCCAGAGTATATGTGCAAGGCCCTCTGCATGTGACCAGCTTTGGTCACATGCTGTAGTCCCTCTTCCTGGATCTGGAAGAGCGAGGCAGCCGGCAGCTACAGCAACAGGCCAGAATAGGCTCCTGCGGTAATGCAAGTCCTGATCTGTTTTATTTTGGCTGGAACACATTTTACCAGGTATTTTTTTTAAAATGTTTTATTGGGCCCTACGCTGTCTTCCCCTCATATTTGCCCCAGGGATTGTGAAGACTGCCCCAGGTGTTGTGAGGACAGCCTGAGGGGAAAACAGGGCAAAAGCCCTGCATTTTCAGGACTGCAGGGCTCCAAAATGGGGACATTTTCCTGTGTAAACAAGCCCTGAGACAGTATGATTTGCCTAAGGTCACCCAGTGGGTTTCCATGGCCAAGTGGGGATTCAAACCCTGGTCTCCAGAGTCGTAGTCCAACACTCAAACCACTACACCACACTGGCTCTAACCACACACAAGACTGTTAGCGCACAATCCAGACAAAGCCAAAGGTGCTGTTAGCAGCTGGTTCATCTGTCCTAGTGTCTCTTCTGGTTAAGGATGTATTCATTGCCTAAGGGAGGTTTTCAAGTTCAGTATACTGCTTCAGCTATCACTGGAGGTACTGTCACCTCCATGACATCTCCTATTACCTATAGTACTTAACCTCTCTGTGAAGATTTCTATGAATCATACTTTACCCCACCTCTATTTTGTCAAAACCAGGTGTACTATTAGGTCAGAGGCAGGAAATGTATGGCTGTAACTCCCAACATTCCACACCATTGGCTATGCTGGCTAGTGCTGCTGGGAGTGGCCATTAAAGAAACATCTGGGGAGCTACACATTTCCCAGACCTGCATTAAGCAGAGTGACCTGTTGTCACAGATAACAAGCTTGGAGCACCATGAAAAGGCAGCAAATTCATTTTGTTATTATTACATTTTTACTGCAAGGGATGATAAAAGATCTCCCCTCATGTGCCAAAATTACATGGTTGGCTTTGGGTATCATGCATCTTGACAGGAGGTGAGTATGGACCATTTGCTGTTCTGCCTCAGGTAGCAGAACATCTTGGACCATCATTGTCTCCCCCCCCCCCGCAAGCAAAGCCCCCCCTGAAATTGATGGTGATGGTGATATGCTTCATGGATCTGATCACATATAAAATAACCACAGAAGATAGACAGATATGTGTGGCTAAGTAGATATTAGCACTAATTTGCCTTGGGACTGTGGAACTGTGTCCTTGGTCTGAGGATCTGGGGTCATTGGGAAGCCACACCTCCAGCCTCCTAGGAAGAACATTACAGCAAGAGGAAAATCAGCCTGGAGCTGGGTGTGTTTAGCTTAGAGAAGGTTAATATGATAGCTGTCTTTAAATATCTGAAGGGATGTCATGCAGGAGATGGAGCCAGCTCCTTTTGTTTTATCCCAGAACTAGAACACAAACCAATGGATTCAAATTGCCATAAAAGAGATTCCTCCTAAATGTTAGAAAAAACTTCTTGACTGTAATAGCTGTTTGACAGTGGAATAATCACACACACACCCCTGCACTATGCAGAGTTGCATAAGGGGAGGTGTTTTGATTGCCTCACCATGAGAGTTGCATAGGGGGAGGTGTTTTGATGGCCTCACCATGAGGCGAGTCACGGATTCAGCCATGGTGTATCACACCATGGCATAGAAGAGTTGGGTTAAAGATTTATTTAAGGCTTGCCACTCCTAACATCTTTTTACTTCTCTTCTGATGATCCACCCACCTCTGTCACAATATGAGTTTTCTGGTCGCTTTTAAGGCTGGGTAGGAATTTTTACCTTTTTCCACTTTTTTTTTTGCCTACCCCATACTGTCACTTTAGACTTGGACAACTGGCTTTGGGTGGAGTCATAAATAGATGGCCACTTGGCAGGAAAGGGGGGAGATGGGGAAACTTTGGTGTTCACCTATGGCACTCCTTTTCAATGTAGAATGGGTCTATCAAACTGCACCTACAGGTCATGCGTCTGGGAGCAGGGAAATAGGCTGTCCTTGAGGCTGACACCAGATTGGTGCCCTCGACTGAAGTCTTGTGGGTCAAGGTGGTTCATCCTGGGACCTTGCCTTCCAGTAGATGGCGAGAAAGCATTATCCATAATCTGGTCCAGTAAACTATCATTCTTTTTCCTGACAATACATTGCAGTGGTGGATACTTTGGGGCCCTCCAGATGTTGTTGAACTATAACTCCCAGCATCCCTTACCATAAACTGTGGTGGCTAGTGATGACAGGACATGCAGTCCAGCAACATATGGGGGCCTACCCAGCTACCACCTCAGCATATTGGATTCAGATATAATCATACTTAGATTAGACTCACTGAAGTCAATGAGTCTACTTTGGGAATACATTGTAATCTAAACTCATTGTCTCCTTGGCACTCTGCAGTATGGATTTCCTTCACAGTTAAAATAAAATAAACAAGTGAAGTGACAACTTATATAACTGTTGATGTTTTCTAGCAACTTGAAAGATCAGTTGTTTATACAGAGCATTAGAAGGGTGTGTCCCACCGTCTTCTCCTTTGGCAAAGAATATGTTTTTACAGTTAAGTGTGAAGAAGGTTAAATACATTGTTTACTTATTCATATGTTCCAGAAGCTCTGTTGTAAACAACAATTAAGATGAATAACCTGAAGCAAAGCCACGGCTGAAAAATCTGCTGTTCTCATTAAAAAAAATGCTGCCAAACATTAACAAGTCTGCCAAGTGTTTCTGTGCCATGAGTGTTTCTGTATGATGTTTGATTCAAAGAGCATCATTTCTAAAAGGAATTGCAGAATGAAGCACATCAAACACCAAGTTCACCTGATGCCTTGCTAAAAACAAAAGCAAAAAAAGCAGGCCAGCTCAAATGGTCAAAGATAGTCCAGTCCTGTTTGTTTTGCTCTACAAAACACAGAGGACTGGATAAAGCATCTGGCATGCTACCACCCATGATGGTTGGTGGGCTGCATTTGATTTAGAGTGAGTCAAGTTGTGTATCAGCCTGGATGAGAGAATTATTTTCCATTCCTCTGCAGAAGCTGAGAGACCATGCAACAATGCTACTAGGAAATGGATTAAATGGATTCCCAATCTTGGTTACCCAGATACTTTTTGTACTTCACTTCCCAGAATCTAGGCAGCCTATACAATACTAAAATTTTCATTATACTGTACAAACTTAATCCAAAAATACAATCCAAGAACCTGTTAATTCTAAGGCAAAAAATATTTTTTAAATGTAACCAAAATCAGAAAAGCTCAGTAAAGTACTTCCCTAAATGGGAAAGTTTTGCATTGTTTTCTACAAGCTTGCAAATTCAAGCTGAGCCAGACTTCTTTGTGTAGGAGGCTGGAGTCACCCCGGCAAAGGCCCTGGTTCTTCTACTTGTTGAGAACCCCGGCAAAGGCCCTGGTTCATCTACCTACTACTTAAGAATTGTTTAACAGATGATCTCTCCTGCTCTTCATAAACTCAGATACAGACACACCCTGAAGTCTGTTGTGCAAAGACAACAGAAGGCTTTTATAGCTTTGAACTGTGCCTGAAAACTAAGATGCAGCTGACACAGTTGTTGAGGACTGTTTGTTCTATACTTTCATACCTTCCTCCCCACATTTTGAAATGTTTCCAAAACACATCCAAAGGTAGGGCAATGCAGAGCACAGTGCAGTAATAGATACTTGATGTTATAAAATCATGGTTTCTAGATTCTTGTGTTCTAGGAAAGGATTAAGTTCCATAACAATGTGAGGGGTCTTGCCATATATTGGCTCTTGCCACATAGTAACTACAGAATGAATCACAAGATGGTTATCTCCGTATGAGATGGTTTCTTGACAGCCACTTTCTGGTACACACTCACAAGAAACTGTTCAGCAAGCTTTCACGCCCCTTTCTCATTCTCACTATGCATCCCACTAGCATTTCATGACTTTTAATGACTTTTCCTTCTCATCCTATAGAAAATTCATGTATATTTGTATGGATAGTTTTTCAAAACATGCACACTTTTTTAATGTACAATTTTCCCATTGACTAAAACATATATGTGATGGGGCATGGGAGATGTTGGGGTGCCTATCACCCTCAACCATGAAGTCCCTACCTTATCCATTCCAGCAGGGCCCTGAAACAATGCATCCAGATGTAGCTTCAGACAAACAAGAGGGAAAACAAACAAATGACACAGTGTGGAGGGTGGAGGTGAGAGGTGGAGCTGAGAAGACTGGTGGGGAAGTTAAAAGGGAGGGAGGCACAGAAGATGGGAGGGTGAAAGGCTAGAGAGAAACACCAGAGTTTGTGGTAGAATGGGGAAGGAGAGAGGAAGGAACACAGGGGCTGGAGAGGACTGAGTGAGGAAAGGGCAAGGTGGACACATTGAGCTGGAGGGGAGGGGGAGACTGCAGAAGAAGAGAGGTGGCCAGTGAGAGGAAAAAGGAAGGTGTACAGCAAGGTTGGCAGAGCAGTGAAGTGCAAGTGAAGAAAGTAGTACAGAGACAGGAGAAAGATGAGAGAGAGGAGGAGGAGGAACAGGGAGAGAGACAGAGCAGAGAGATGGAAATCAATGTAGAGTGTGAAAGTTGTGAAACAGAACTGAGTGAAGGTGGTTGGGAGGAGGTGGAGCTCACAAGGTGGCAAACCCAAAGAGGGATAGCTCATTGGCCTTGTGGGTGGGGTTGTAAGAGTAATGAGAAGGCTGAGTGAGATTGCTTAGAAAGGGACTTACAGAATTCAGGAAGGGGTGAAGTATATGACAAAGTTTCTTGTTTGTTTATGCTAAGGATAATGGTAACCTTTCTTTTAAGCCGGGTGGGGATGTACCTTGGTTGTGATGATACATTAAGCTACTGTTAAGGATCTTATCTCCACAGTCTCTTGTGAACAAGTCCCACAAATAAAATACCATTTTCTTGATATTGAGTGGACTGGAAGTGATTCCACGGGATGGATCCCCAGGCAACAGTTGGTTCCCAACCCTGTGGTGGGCAGGGTGGAGCCAAAATATCCGTGAACATTTTGTACACATTTTCCACCAAATGTAACATTTTAATTTGTGCACTTGGTTTCAAATGTATGCATGGTTGTTGTTTCTTAACACACTTGTCTCTAAAATGTATTGCAGGCGTTGGAAATGTATGAATTCTAAGGAAAGATTGATTCTGTTACCAGTCTTGAGAGGTATGAAATAGATATTTCCACAGGGCAATGTAAATCAAGCAAATATGTTTTCCATCCCTAATGGCTTTCTACACTGTCTGAGCCTATGTTCTCTTAGAACAGGGTGGCCAAAATCCATCCCTTAGGCCACATGTACTCCCTCCAAGGAAGTGTTAGTGGCCCTTGACACCTCCACAATGACTTTTTTTTCTGGCTTAGAAAAGAGGGTGAATTGATGCTCCTTGAATCCTCCACATGCAACAAATCACCTCTTAAATAGTTTGCAAGGGCACCCTGTACTAATCAGAAATTGACTTTTGGCCATTTGGGTTTTTTGTTTTGTTTTGTTTTTCAGTAGTTTGTGTAGCCCCCAGAGGGTCCCAGGTCATAAAAGTGGCCCCCAGACCTGCTAGAGTTGCCCATCTGAACTTAAAATATGTTCCACAATTGGTGGAAACAAGAAAAATGCTTCTGATTCTGACAGAGAAGTGTAGAAGCTGGTTTTATAAAGAAATTAACATTTCTGCTCTCCTTAGTTAGAATCCCCTTACTCTGAAGTAATTAGAGTAACTTTAAATGGAAACCTCTAGAGTAAATAGATTTTGGAATACAGTACAACCAAGATTCTAAGCACACTTAATTGAAATTATATTCAGTTGAATTCAATGTTTCAACTAAACATATTCAATCTACAGGTCAGACAAGTAAATTTAATTTTGCTCTGTGAATAGAGTAGAAGCCATTTGACTCTTGTCTCTTCAGCCACATAAAAACTATTTTCCAAATAGAGGTTAATGCTCAATTTAATAACATACATCATCTCTTATCAGCATTATTGTTTAATCTGGAAGGAGTCATCAAACACAGCAACAATTCCCAAGCAGACTGAAAATAGCTTTATTTCTTAGTCATCAAGTTAGTACAAATACATCATGTCATATCATGCAAGCTTAAGCAAATCAGTTTAGTTGATCAGTCAGGATCATGCCTATATTCAATTAATTTACTTTTCAGGGCCAAACTTACATACTGGCAATCACATTAAGGATTTATTAGTTTTTACTTAAGGGGTGCACATATACACTTTCTTCAGGACTGAAGTGTGAAGGTGTGTGGGGGTGTTACTCTTCGTCAGCTATGATCCCAATAAGAAATAACCTGCCACCAGTGTTGTTATTATTGGCACTTTTGGTGAAAGAAGCTCCCATTGACATCAACATGGCCCTGGCCCACTAATCTGCTATGAAGTGTTTGGGAATGACACTTTTACTGTGAATGTTAGTATCAAAAGGCCAAGAAATTTCATAAAAAATAAAGACTAATAAATATCATCCAAAATACTTGCATACACATAACTTGGAAACTATTATGTATTGCAGTGAAATTGTTTGCATTGCTATATGGAAGCAGAGAACATCATATCACTATATAAATGCTGTGGACAGTAACAGCACTAGAGTGTGTGTGGAGAGGCACCGGGTGACACCATTGGAGGGAGGGATGACACCGGCCTTAGTAATGCCATAGGCCGTGGAAGAATAGTGCTCAGCTTTTAGGAACTTTCTTTTTTTAGCAAGGCCTTGCTCATAAGAATCTTTCCAAGTCTCTTGCATAGTCATCCCTCTTGTTCTGTATCACCACCACCACCACCACGTTTGGGATTCAAAGCAGCTTACAACAAATTTTTTAAAAAACCACATTGTTAGAAATTCACAAGATACAAATGTTAAAATGAGATTAAACAACCAAAAAAATTAAAACCAGATTACACACATACACCAGCACAACAATTAGCAAGATCATGTTTAGGTGAGACAGCCCTATATGGTGCTGTTAAGGGAACACGTGACAAAATTAGGTAAAGCCTGTCTCAATGAAGACTTAAAGCCTAGATGACTTTTCAATAATTTCCATTTATATTTAACTCTGCCTTTTACATTTCATCCTGTCTGTCTTTTAGTCTGGTTCTAAACACCAGGGCTTGGTAATGTCTCAGTGGATACAGTATGTTATGATAATAGCATGATTATTGCTGCCACATTTTAGTTATCAAAGCGGAAGCTATAAAAAAAGCACAAATCAAACTAAGGAATTTTTAAGGGGGTTGCTGCTGGTGCTGATGATGCCACTGGGAACTATTAGCTAAGGTGCCCTAAGTCATGGTTGAATGAGGTTGGCTGAAGGCAAGAGGCAGACCTGGCCAAAAAAAGAAAAAAGAAAAGAAAAAAAAAAAGGAAGGAAGGAAGGAGGAGGGGACTAGAGATGGAGAAAAAACATAAAACAAAAATCAGGATGGGAGTTTTCGGTAGAGGCCGAGATGTTAATGAGTGAAGGAAAGAAGAGGTAGAAAAATGAATTAAAGGGATAAACCAAAGCAATGAGAAGAAGAGGAGAAGGCAGTTGCAAGATTTCAGAGTGTATCTTCTCTAAACAGTTACAACCAAAGCTGGTAACTATCAACTTACAAACAACAGAGGTAACTGTAACTAGTTACCTGAGGTGATGGGCATAATAAAGTTACATTTCAAAAGTAACATAATGAGCAGAGGTGAACTTACTTTATTGGTCTAATGATTACAGGTTTGTATTTACTTTTTAAAATGACTTTTTAAAGTCATTTTTAGTGTCATTTTGGTTTTCTCTCTCAGAAAAAAGTAATTGAGAATAATAGAAAAGCAGAACAAGCACCATAATGTATTTCCTTTTCAGCACTGTAGTGAGTAACAGTAATTGAGTACTTCTCAAAACACCATATCAAGTAACTGTGGACAAATTACTTTTAAAAAACAACTTTCTAAGCTTTGAATATGGCTGTCTCATACGATGTTAACTATGTTGGAAATGGATGTTGTCCCAGGCCTCTCCAAAAGTTCATTCAGTGCTGAACACTGGGACATGTTATAGCTATAGGTTTATTGGTGGTAAATGATACAGCAGATGGTATACAGCAGAGAAGCATTCCAGCCCTTTTGCTGATGGTGTCCAATATCCCCTCACAACCCATGGTAGAATCAGGCCCCTAAACAACAAATTCTACCCAGACCATCCCTGGAAAGTGATCAAAATTTCCCATCGCTGTCTATATGGGGACCCTGGACTGGTGTGACCCCCTTTGGGATGAGGTTGATGGAAGATGGACTCCCAAGAGTTATGTATTTCACACACACACAAAAAAAAAAAACCCAAGAAAAAATGTATAAGCATGACGCATCTCCCCTCCATTAGCAATGAGAACTGTGAAAAGTAGGTTAGCGCAAAGGAAAATGCATTCCCTCAGTCCATTCCCAGTGTTTGTCAGGTGTTAGCGTGCACTGGGTACCTAAACAGGTCCAGGCACCAAAAATAAACAGCAGAGTGTTGTTCCTTCAGGAATAAGAATAAGGGCACAGACACAGGCTTTTGTCTAAAAAAATATTCTCTTTACTTGGGCATAATGAAGTATATTTACAGATATATACAGCATTCAGAAGAAAAACATCTTCCCACAGTGAGATCCTAAACAGGTCACCTTCACACAGTGAGATCCAAAACAGGACTGCTTAACTCTCAATCCAGCCCACCTCCGCTCAGCTCTGCTCCAGGGCTGTGAGTTAATCAATATTGATACATTTACCGTGCTAGCTTCTGCAAATTGCTACTAAATTACTCTGCAGGTCTCTGAAGACTGTTTGCTACATCTCAGCTCTTTACAGAATAAATCTACTGCATGTCGCAATATCCTGACAGTGTTCATATCTTTTCCCTGCCTCAAACTGCCAAGTGAATGCAAAAAGTAACTTAACAAGCTCGCTCATATAAATTAACCTTTTGTGCCTCTGGACAGCTGTTAATGTTTGGCCATGAGGTTAACAATGACTCCAAAACCTATATGCCAGATGGCAGAGGCCCAACTTACTATAGGAATTCTTTATTTATCTGACAAGTTAGGGACTACAGCACTGTCAGAAAGTGGAATTGGTTGAAAAGTGGAACCCAGGTTTTTTTTTTTTAGCTTCAAATGCAAGACTGAACACTAGATGATGCCAAGTCAATTGAAAGGAGTGGGGGGGGGAGCAGCTTGCCTAGTAGATCGAGTGGAGGGAAAACAGCATGCCAAGTTGACTAAGCGGGGGCAAGGGAAGCAGTGTGTGGTCAAAAGAGTGGATTAGGGGTTGAAAGTCTGGTACATAGCTATAATTTAGATCTGTTGAAATAGCAGAATGTCAAAAAAACAAGTCAAAAAGCAGGGGATGTCTGTACATTGCCATGGCTCAATCCTCTGGGATCCTTGGGTTTGTAGTTTGGTGAAGTACTTAGAATTCTCTGCTTGGGAGCTCTGTCATGATCTTCTGAACTACAGCACTAGAGCTCTCAATAAAAAATTATAAATACTTCACAAAATTTCAGATCCCAGGATTCTGCAGGATGGATCCACAACAGTTAAAGTGGCAGCAAACTGCTACACCTGTGCAGTATATATACTAAGGGTACAGAGAGTAACGAGAGAGAAGAGTTGCACATAGGTACAAGTTACAAAGGTGAACAAACACACACTGATTAGAAATAATCTCGTAAGCAAGCCTCTAACGTTGTCTATAATGCAATAAAGTATGAGGTACCTTCCTGCAATACCAAAAAAGATCTCATTGGCACATGGCTTATGCCAGAGCAATACATCATCAATCCCTCAGCCAAAGTGTGAACTTACACTGCTCAGGGCTAACTGGCAGTTAATCTCCAGCAACTGAATGCTGACAAACTCAAAATAAAAGTGGCAAACCCACAGGAGAGGACATCAGACAAGAGAAATGATGAGCATAATAATCAGTTTATAGATATGGTGTAAGTAGCCACAAAATAACTTATGTGAAATCAGGACTATTTTGATTGGCAGTGCTTCTATCCAGGTTAGTAACACTGGATTTGACCTTTGAATGATACAAACCCATTTTCTAGAGACTGCATCGTCCTCTTTGTATGTTGTTAGCAGAGACAAGTCAAGAAGATTCTGCAGTCTGCTGTGAATGCAGGGGTCAGAACCCACTGTTGCTGCAGGTGCACTATGCTAGTAGTTTCCCTTCTTCCAGGATGATGCAGCAGGGATGAAGGAGGATTAACAAAATCTGATGGATTTTCCTCGGTTTTCCCCCCAGCTGTGAGGCCATGTTCTGGAAGAGTTTATTTCTGATGTTTCACCTGCATCTGTGGCTGCATCAGAGAAGATACCAGCCACAGATGCAGGCGAAACGTCAGAAATAAACTCTTCCAGAACACGGCCTCACAGCCAGGAAAAACCCCAAGGAAAATCTATGGATACTGGTCGTGAAAGCCTTCGATTTCACATCAAAATCTGATGGCTTTCAGCAGCGTATTTCTCCAATGCCTTCCTTCCATCATGGTTGCAACACATGTGGCCTGTTCCCTCCTACCTTGACCACCTATGCAAAGTGTATTGATGGAATTCCAGCAAAATAATCACTTTTTTCATGTTTTCTTGGCTGAGGAGGATTTTACAACCCTTGGTCATTTTGCAGTTACCAAAACCAACTATAAAAATCCTATTTTGAATGCTCACGGCATGAAAATAGATCTAATTTTGTGACTACAAAAGATAGCTTTCAGAAGGCTTGGAAAGGATTAACAGACTTCACCACTGAATATCAAAATCTTTAAAGCTAATTCATTGCGAAATATATTTAACCTACCTTACAGAGTGAACTTTATTTTTTTAAGAAAAAGAATCAATGATCTAAGATGGAAAGCATCAATATGTCATAGTAGTAGATTCTAACAAATGTAGAACGGTTTAATAGAAATAAATGCAACTATTTTGCATTCTGTCTTGGCCAATTACAGAGAAACATTTAGTTTAAGCCAGCAAAAAATGAATAAATGAATAGATAGCTGGGAAAGAAAAGAGAGTGTTAAAAAATCCACAGGAAAAAAATAAAAAGTTCAGTGAAAAATACTGCCCTGCGGAGAATATGCTGTGCTTCCCTCTGAAGGCTATCATGCAGAATAATGATTATGTATCAATCTGCCTCTTAGCATATAAACATGCACATTGTACCTGAGATGCCATATATTTTAAATGTTCCCACAATGAAAATTTTTGTAAATAATGCAGAGTTTAGCTACCACAAGTTCCTTGAGTTTGGCCAAATAGCAAAGTATGGTTTCTTTAAAACTGGAAATAGGTTTCCAGTCTGCTCCCTTGAAAGGGGTGGGAGGAGGTGCATGTGATCATGAAGCTCATTCAAACTCCTTCACATAATAATAATAATAATAATAATAATAATATTTTATTTATACCCCGCCCCTCTGTTAAAACAATCGGGGCGGCTTACAAAATTTAAAATACAATACAAATAAAATCCCTAAACACCCCCACTCCCACCCTCCCCCATAAAAAAACATTAAACAAATATAAATTAAAACAACTAATCTAAAATCACATTTAAAACTATAAATACAATAAAATATAATAAATGGCCACATAGTAGGCAACCATGGCTTCTCAACCAGATCAGTGTATTACTTCTAATGTATTACTTGGAAATATTAATCTTTGGTCAAGAGCCCACTGGAAACATAGCCAATGGGTACACCGGCAGTGTGATTCTGGGAGTTGTAGTTCAAAAATAAAAATTTCACATTTTGCTATTTCTTACAAAGCTTTCTGCTTCAGCCTGGATCAATCACTGCTTCATCAACTCTTGGGGGCTTTCTTAGATGTGATGATTTTCTTCCAGTTGCACCTCTTCATGAAACAGTAATGCTTAATATTACTACATGTGCTTCAAGAGTTTAAAGTGCTTGCAACAACTCGACAACTCCAGATGTTACTCCAAAGGGTTCCATTTTAGAAACAAGTATTGTGGCAGACACAGGGCAATGCAATAATTCCCTGAAATACTGGTCCATGTACAGAACCCCCTATATTACCTTTCTGGATTTGGCCAATGAACTACATGTATATATAGTGGGAGGCCTTGACTGACCAGGAAAGTAGATACATCTCTACTTGATTCAATACATGTTATAGCTGAAAAAAACATGATAAATTCACTTCATGGTGCACATAAGTCAGAAATGACTTAAAGGCACACCACCACCACAATGGTATACAGAATGTAAGCATACAGATTTTTTATTTGATTTTTTTTTTTTTGCATGTTAAAGCAAAGGGCAATATGTGGGGTGGAAATGTCACAGGTGATGTCACTCCAAATGTCTCTTGGATCCCTGCCTCACAGCAAGCAAAGAACTGAATTCATCAGGTCATAAATGCACAATGTACAGCATTTTCCCATTTTGAACTCTGAACTGGGAAGAGAAGACTCTTGCATCTACAGCACAGAAGCATGACTTTAAAAGAAGCTATGCTCTGCTAGAGGCTGTACTGAAAGCTGATGACCTTGCTGGAAACTGTTAGAAGAGTGACCTATTAAATGATGGTGAACTAAATTTTGCATCTCAATTTCCTGCTAAAATTGAGCGAAGGGTTACTATCTGGTGTTTCTAAAGGACTGCACAAGGGCACTTAAATTCAATATGCCTCTGCCATGCAAGAAAATGAGAGGGGGGGGGGAGAAAGAAAGATCTTGTTATAGTTGTAGATGTTTAGTTTGACATGTTACATATATATATATATCTAGAGAGAGAGAGAGAGAGAGAGAGAGAGAGAGAGAGAGAGAGATTACCCAATTATGTGGACATTAAGATATCTGCTGCGTCTATATTTCATGGAACAGTACAGTGTGTGTGTGTGGTAGGAGTCTTCACAAACCTTTGCAAGGGGTTAGGACTGTTTTAAAGCTACTGCTTGTTAAGGCTGGAGAAGGAAGTGTGTTATTCTAGGGGGTGAGGCCAGTTTATTACTTCCTTTTCATAAGTACTACATACATGTAATAACAGGCATTGGTAATATCAGAATCTGGGAAAGTGGCTTTCTAAAATTACAGCATCCAGAATTCATCAGTTGTCATGCTGTTGGCCACTCTAGTCTGTCAATTCTGGGTATTATAGTCCAAAAAAGTAACTTTTCCAAAGAATGGTAATGAAGACAGTTCACAATGGCTGCAAAATCAACTGCTTACCCATCTAACTAGTACAAGTGAGAAGGAAACAATGAATTTGCTTAATCCAGCCTTCCCCATACTGGTGTCTTCAAGCTGTTTGATGTATCACTTCCAACATTCCTGAACAGCTGTCATTCTCGCTGGGGTGGATGAGCACTGAAATCCAAAATATCTGGTGGGCACAAGGTTCCTTAATACAGTTGTCCCTTCATATTCACTTGGGTTTGGTTCCAGGACCCCCCGTGGATACCAAAATCCCTGAATACTCGTCCTATTATATGCAGTGGCATAGCAAAATGGTGTCCCTTATATAAGATGGCAAAATCAAGATTTGCTTTTTGGATTATCATTTTTTAAAGAATATTTTCAAGCCATGGATACCAAATCCGTGGATATGGAGGGACAACTATAATTATTGATTAGTTCCCCAGTGGCAGTTAATAGCTACCATGTCAGGGTGCAGTGAATTTGTTTATGGGCTTTTTTCTTGAGTTTATGGGAGCTATCCATAGTACGAGCCAATTTTATGTATAGGATTCAGCACCATGAACAACTTATTTAAACTTGAATAAAATCCAAAGACAATACACTACACTCCTGACTTGGTAGCCATCAGGTGCTGTTTAAGCTACTTCCTTCCCCATCTGTTTCCCGCTCTGAAAGAGTCAAATGATATTGATACTGTGCATTCAGATTCTCTCTCTTTGTAAATTACATGTAAATCATCTCACAATCTGATTTTTAGGGCTATATGGTGTACAGTGGTCACATGATTCCGTACTTACTGTACAAATTATTTGGTGATGTATCTTGTTTGTGGCATTTGGTAGAAGGCCCTGTCATAACTGTAGGGAGATTCCTTAAACTGGTTGGGAATCAGCTGCACCATGGCCAACCCACTGAAGTGAATTAAAGCCATACTGTTCAGTTGTTTCTAAATCTCCATACAGAATACCCATGCTGTATAATCCTAGAAAAGTAGTACTGCTGTACACACCTCTTATCCAAAACATACAGATTTCTAGATGTCTTCAGGGTGACCTCATTTATCAAACACCAACAGAATATGGATTAAATTAAAACAAAAACATATGGTAAATCCAGTCTGTGTTTGAACGGCTGTAATCTATTCTATGTACTAAAAATTCTTGGGTATGTGAAATCACAAACCTGAAGAAGGTATGCCAAGTGTTACATGTCACCACATAGCAGAAAACAACTAGCAAGCCAGAATGCAACAGAGCAGTTCTAATATAAAGGTTGACGCTGTGCAGTGCATACTGATACTACCTTGTGTTTTCTGCAGAAAATTGTGCCAACCAACACCATTCAAATGACATAATCTGTCTAAAGTGGCTTTAACTGTGAACCTTTCAGGAGCTAGCTAGTGCTGAAGAGAGATGTATTTTTTCCCAGTGAGTATCTTCCCCTCCCCCTTCCCACCTCCACTGTCTCCGTCATTGCTAAACAGTGCCAGCTCAAACTGGCTAGCTCCAGCTTCAGCAGCATCTTCTCTTTCTCTCCCTCCTAGCTTTTGTTCCCAGACTTATAGAATAAGGCACTCTTCCATGATTCCAAACTGCTCGTGCAAGGAATTGGCTAACTAATGAAAGCTGAAAATCCGTCCTTTAACAGCAGCAAACAATTTCAGTGGAGAAAAAAAAAATGCATGCTTTTAGAAGAAACATATTCTAACAATGTGTTACTTCTACTGCAGCATTAGTGATACTATAAAATGATGGTTGCTTCAGATGTGAAACAGCTTTAACCTCCAAGCTACACTCTTAATTACAGTTGTTATTATTGTGTGATCCAGTGAGTGTGATTTGAATGAAAGAAAAGCTGCCCGAGTTTTTTTAAAAGAAAAAAAACATTTATCTTCACTGTGCCTGTTACCTTAGCAAACTATTCACATGCTTTTAAAAATATATTTCAATGCTGAAACCATGCTTATATTGAAGAATAATTCCCAACATGGTCTTTTAAGAGTGTTTGACTAGGATTGGTGAAACCCAGGTTCAAATCCCCACTTCAGCTTTGAAGCACTCTGGGTACCTTTGGGCTTCAACTACCTCACAGGGGTATTGTGAGGTTAAAATGGAAACCATGTTTATCATCTTGAGCTTATTGGCAGAAAGGCAGATACCAATGTAAATAAACACAATGATTGAAGATGAGTGTTCCTTGAATTCCATAAAGCTTGTGAAATTCAAAGAATGCTGCTTATAATTTCATATAAAAAGCTGTATGATGAAGTACTTCTGACAAAGAATGAACGGATGGCATTTAATTAGTTGTCTCACCACCTACCAATGAACATCTTGAATTATAATCTACACTACACAAATATATTTTGTTATAGTTGTACCACATGACCTGAGAGGTGGTCTTGCTGCTACCTTGCAGTTTCTCAGAAAATGCAGGGACAGTTTTTGAACTGTGAACAGAAACTGCACACAGGCTGCCCATTAATCCCCAACACCCTTTGTGACACTACAAGATATCTTTGGGTGTATCACTCCCATTACACGTATTTTAAAGAAATGGTCATTCCAGTGGCTATATGGGTTGCTTTTCTAATCTGTCTGGCCCTGCGTGGAATGACTTCTTCTGTCAGCAGGCCCAGTTAAGGAGTCAAGATGCACATTATAGTGGGGTATGTCTTCCCTCACCCTACAGTTTTCAGGACAAGAAAAAGGAAAGCAAAGAAAAGGAAATATGTGTGTGTGCGTGCGTATGAAAGAGAAAGAGAGAGAGAGAGAGAAAACGCTACATCTGGGGAGAGAGAACACTACATGGAGCAATGCTACATCTTTGGAATGAAATTTCAACATCAGACTCTTCTGTGTCCTCTTTTTCCTCTGTATGTGTGTGTGTGCATGCGCGCTGGTGGGGAGGATTATCCAGAAATGGACAGTGGATCATCCCAGGTGACCCTCTTTAGTTGGAAACATGCATCCACACCAAGGCATTTGTTAAACATTGACTCTCACCCAGCTACCCTTACTGCATAATGGGGTAGAACTCTCCATTGTCTGAGGCTGTCATGCCCTGCTTCCAGAACTTGCAAATGGACTATGACTCAGAGACTGAAGCAGTGGACATGCCAGGACCTACTGAACTAGAGCAGGAGGATGTTCCAGAGCCACAGGCCTCAGGCACAGACAATAGTGCAGTACCAGCTCTGGCAGAGGGTCCTGCCCCTTCAAATACAGAGGGTAACTTACCTGTACCAACCTTCACAGCTTGGAGACAACAAAAGGAGGGCTTGAGGTGGTCTTAGCGTATTTATAGGAAGTGGCAGTTAGTTAAGCAGCAGCTGTGTTAGCTGCTGCTCTATAAATATGCAACATTGCCCTCCAGGGGTTGTCAGAGATTATCTGACATACCTGATTACCCATTGTGTTCCTACTCACTGTGTTTGACCTGGACTGCATTTGTTTGCTCTGGACTTTGTTTGCCTGACCTGGATTCTGCTGGACTACCCTGAACTGTTTGCCAGACCTGGGCCTTGTATATTGGACTTTGCCTGTGGACTTGTGTTTTGTTTGCTAGTAAAGTAAGTGATGGACTTCACACCACCTTGATTGCTTTGCCTGTAATTAGTTTGACTGAGTTGTGTCTCTGCTATCAGCTGTGTAGTAACAAGCCTTTGGCTGGTTGCCCAGACATTGTTTGGACAGAGGCCTGCAAATTTTGGATTACTAAGGTGCAGTCTTTTCCCAAACTTTTCCAGCCAGTGAAACTTCCCTGCTTGGCCACCACCACTCTGAACTCAACTTGGAAGATCATTCTGTTTTTGCTAAACCTGTTATCCCAGAACCACAAAGAAATGGTGACCGGTTGGCCAAGACAGGGGTGTGCAGGCTCAGGGACTAGGCTTTGGCTACCTAGAGGCAGGAGACCACAGCCAAAGCTGAAGACACACCCAGTTCACCTATTCCAAAGGAACGCACCTCAGCATCTCCTTAGCAGCTTCTCCACAAGGAAGGTAGACCAGAGGTTTCCACGCCCCATTAAGAAGTCAATGAGAATGCTGAGAGCTATATTTCACTGAGGTTTAGCCTACTGTATGTTCCAGTTCAAAGCATTGACCAAAGGGGAAAAAAATGGTTCAGTGTGGTATTCCAAGAGAGATAGACTATGCCTGTACAATTGAAGTACACAATGCCTCAAAATGCTTACAATCCTGAACAGATTGGCCATTCCCAGATAGAACCATAAAAGTTAGTGCCCCCTCTAATTTGACTTTATTACTACCTGAAACAAACAGAATAACAACACCTTATCAAAGCATAGCTGCAAATACTACTTCTCAGACTGTAATGGAAAGGAAAAGCAGCAGCTACATTTTGTTCAAAACAGCTCCTTGTGTAGTGATGGATGCTGAGCTTTATTTACATTCCTTTTTGAATTGACTGCAGTTCCTCTGCAGTTCTGCACTCTCAAAACCTCTGGAAGCCATCTAGATTTAACAGGCTCTAAGTGATAAATATTTTTTGTCTGGAGTAAATTGGGAGGTGGGGAATGGGGGAGACCAGATCTTGGTATGTAGAAAAGCGCTTCCACTAAATTGAAAACACTTATCTAAGATGCAAGGGATAAATCTGTGTTCTTGTACAGATATCACTGCTTAAAGCAGGGACGGAAAGCCCTCTAACCCACCACCACCTTTACAGGCAATAATGTGAATTGCCTCTTCTGAAGCTTCCAGTGGCAACTCACCTTTTAAATAGGTTGCCCTCACTTTCTGCAATGTCTTGCTTTTTAAAAAAATAAAAATAAAAATCTGCTTTTTGACACCAGAAGCAGACTTCTGGCTACTTCTAGTTTTTTTGGGTTTGGAGTTGTTTTTTGTTTTGTTTTTTGGCAGTTGAGGTAGTCCATGCAGCCCCTGGAGGGTCTCAGGCATTAAAATTTGCCCCCAGAAATGCCAAAGTTGCTCTAAAGCTACCAGTTGCTTTTGTCAGCTTTGAGTTCAGCAGACACAACTGAAAAAATATGGCTCTTGCTCTGACTTTTATATAAAGGATTATAGGTTTGGAAGCTAAAAATGAGCTATTCTGGGGGTTTTTTTCTGCTTAAAAAAAAGCTAAATGAATGAGAATGAAACATTGGAAAAAGCAATCTAAGGGCACACTGATTTTTTTGAACTGTCATCTCATATATGTGGAATGCAACAGGAGAAGCATCACTACCACATTTGGGATGTTACCATATATCTCTGATACACTGGTCCACGAATTACAATTGCCAAACAATTGCTGGCACATGGTCAGAAATTATTCCAGTTGTATCATTTTGATTTTATTTTGCACCATGTGAACTTGTCTCAATATTTCTGAGGAAAGGGGGAACCAGAAGCCAAAAAATCTTTCAGATCTATTTGTGTTTAGCCAACACGTTTTGTACGCTAGCTGCTCCTGAACCTCTTTTTCCATGTGAACCTTTTCATCAGGCCAGTATAGCAAACAGTACCTCCAAAAGAACATAGCATAGGGTTTGTCATTTGTGAAAACTGTTCCCTGTGCATTCTGCATGCCATCCACGTACTTCTCAGATTCCCTGGGCCTATGCTTTAAGGTTACACATGCATTGGTAATGCTGTGTGGTTTCAGAGAACTGAATCAGCATATTCCAGCTGCAGCAAAGGCCCCATGTCACACTGCTTTAAGTTATGTAACAAAATACTTTCTAGTTGTTTTGTACTCCTAAAGGTACTTCTAAAGGCACTCATTCACACAAGGTTAGCAGGGCTTAGATCCAAGATTTGTTTTAAGGTATATTAAGAGAACCCTATGAAATGAATGGGGTCACCATAAATTGACAGGCAACTTGAAGGCACATACACAAACATGCCATGAAAGGATAATATATTCTCTTGCTCAAACTGAGTCACAAATTCCCAAGAATCCAGAGTTTCATACACTTGGGACATGTAAATGTTTGAAATCATGTTTAAGCAAATCTTAAAAGTTATTGTACCAGTGTGCACATGCACAGAATGGGGTGCAGTATGTGCAGGACTAGCCTTGCACATACAAGACTGCACATTAGATAACTTTACACTAGCTATCTATCATATTTGCTAGATATCCTGGGAGCAACCCTTTCAGATCTTGATAACAAGATAACATTTATATGATCTCATGGTAACACAGCTGATATATATCAGAGATAATGTAGTGGCAATATACTTTGTTAGCCTAAACACACACATTCCAACTAAGATAATTACTTGTCCGATCAGAAGAACTAAAGCAACTGTGAAAGCCTTAGATCTTGAATCAAAATGGCTATGCCCTGGCCTGCCTCTCCACTGCAGCAAAATGTATTTAGACTGTATCTTCAATGTACTACATTTACACCTTTAATCTGCACTTCTCACAGTAAAAAAGGGGGAAATATATAGCTTGGATAAAATGCTGTCTGTTAGTGGAAACTACTGGCAGAATGGATTCTCGCTCTCCGCTGCAGAACCACAGATTTCTCTGACATATGCTCTAGAGCAGCCTTTCTCAACCTTTTTATCCTGGAGGAACCCTTGAAATAATTTTCAGGTCTCAGGGAACCCCTGCATAAACATTATTCTATATACTTCTATTGCTTCTCTCACAATCACAATCTCTTGAGGAACCCCTAGCAACCTCTTGGGGAACCCTAGGAACCCTGGTTGAGAAACACTGCTCTAGAGGGTTGTGAGACACTCTGGAGCACCCTTGTGAATGTGCTGGGGGATGCAAGAAGTTATGTTGTATAAGTGTAAGTTTGCCTACATGATATTTGATGGAGTCTTGTATAAGCATGTGACTAAATAAATATGGAAGTGATCCTATCAAAGTTAAGCAATTTTCAATGAAAAATATTTCAGCATGTTTAGAAATCCTTTTTATTTTTGCTGGAACATTCCATATAGGTTGGAGACAGACAGATCAAATGAAAATATTTACCTGGAACACTTCACCAAAATGAATCCCAGGGTGTTAACAAATAAAATAAAATAACCCAGAATGAAATATAAACAACCAGTAGGGATGCGTATACCTGAAGGCACCCTCCCTTTCATATTTAGTCCATGTTCAGTTCCACCATTAAAAAAAAAAAAAAGGACAAGGATGAGCACTTTCTGTACTTATTTTCCCCTCAATATCCACATGTTTATATGCACATTTTAAACTGTATAAATTGCATTGACTCATGTGACTCCACTGACTAAATCAATGTTTAAGCAGTGTATTGTCTGTATTTTAAACACACATATTTTCTATGAGCACTTTTCAAATATGCATATTTCTGACAAATCTGTAGCTCTCTGTCAATGTGCAGATGCTGAAAGTGCCTTGTGAATAATCCACAAAGTGTAAACCAAGGCAAGCCTGCCAAATCTTAAATTGAAAGCTGGTTCTCTGAACATCCCTAACTAGCAGATATGAGATAAAAAGCAGTACTAAAAATGGTTAAGAACGTATGAAAGTTTTTCCCTGGTGTGTAAAATGAACATTGACATCAGCTCTGTCTCCTTGGAGAGTGTACGTACCCCAGAACTGGGATGCCCATGCCAAAAAAAGCCCATCTTGTAGGTTGTCTCACTGAAGATGGAACAGGGTCACAGCAGATGACCTTAAAATGTAGGTCCTTGATCAGACACTTGGGTCCCAAACCATTAAGATCTTTAGAGGTAAAAACTTGCTCTTTGAATTGGCCTGGGATCTAACCATAGCATTTCTTTCTGTGCATAGCTACTCTCAGAATGACCACCTCCAGTTATAGTATTTCAACATGCATCTTTAGCATTTCAGCCTTTATTTGACTTATGTTTTTTATCTTTTCATGTGATTTGAAATGTATTAATTTGGAGGCCTAATAATGAAATTTTGAAATCCAGATGTGTATAGTTCTATTGCCACTTATGTTGTGATTGTCCCTAATCCTTCTCATTTTCAGCCTGTATGCTTCCTCTCCACCAGGCATAGATGATCAACTGATAAGCTCTTGTCCTGCCTTGACATTTAGAAAAAGCAATTATTTTTCTTATGCCAAATTCTTCATGTCACAAGCCCAGATTCATAGCTCAGAGGTTATGAGAGAGTGATTTCTCAACACCACCAGAATGAATTATTGTTTTAAAATAATGGATGGTTGGAGCCATAGTTGTATAATTCTTTGTTCTGTCAAAAGTAGCATGTTTCAGTGCATTTCTATGACGTGAAACATAGAATGGCCCATTCAGGAATTCTGAAAACAACATTCCACATCTTTCTGTTCCTGACATGCATTTAGAGTAAAGAATAGCCTTTGCAGAGCTATTGAGAGGAAAATCATGAATGAAGGAGCAGACTGTTTCAGAATGGCTTTAGCATACCAATAAGGAATATGGATGAAGAGTGCCTCATAGTGGGCTGTTATGTTATGAAAAAGATAATCTAATTCAGATGCTGAGAAAGGGAAACTGGGCTGGATGTTGATCACAACAAAAGAGGGGCAAGGAGGATTTCTTTGCTGTTCTTCCTCCAAGGTAAACAACAAGACAAAAATGAAACCAATGCATTTCATAAAGAACTTTTTGTGTAGTAACACAAAAGAGAGATTGGTGACACCTTAGAGACTGACATTTATTGTGCCAGCCAGTTTCATGGACTAAATCCCACTTCCATACTCCCCCCCCCCATAGCTGTCCCAATTTGGTAGAAATAGTCTTGATTAATCCTCTGTCATCAAACTTTTTCAGCTGCATTCACAATGCTCCATTTACCTCTTCTCTCACTTTTACCTTTTGTCCTCAGCTTACCTCAATTGCTTCAAACTGAGCTCAACAGTGCAAAAGTAGTTTGCATTCAATTAACTCAGGAGAGGGGAAGAGAAGAGGGAGTAGAGTCTAGCCCTTCCCCGTAGGATCAGACCAAATCAAACTGTTGCAGCCTGGGTTGTGTGTTCTTCCTAATTAATAACTCTTGCCATCTTGCTCACACTCTGATGTTGCTTGGTCACATATGTTCCAGTTTTCATCTGTAAAATGTTGAATGATGTTTACTTTCTTAGTTCCATGTAATGTTCTTTTCAGTTGGCAGAGAGAGACAGATGTGAGAATGAGCACACTAGCAATCCCTTCCCATCTCCACATGCATTGCCCTCCTCAGGTATGCATCATCAGCAGGGAGCACCTTTCTACTTACACTAGTTCTCTACATGCTGGATAACTCTGATTTCCCTACCCAAGTACTGGTAATGAAGACTTCCAGCTTCATTCCCTGCAACACATTGGGAACAATCTGTGTGTGGATGTTTGTGTGTATGTGTGTTCAGTGCTAGCAATGCTCCTTGTACATCTGATGAAGCTGACTCTAGTCCACAAATGCTTAAATCGTAATACAGTGGTTAGCCTTTAAACCACAGTACTCTTTGTTCTTTTTATATATCAGAGCATCTTTTACTGGTGTGTCTGGTATGGTGATTATTGAACCTTGACTACTGATTCAGGGTTCACACAAATATTGATAACACAACAGTCTATTAACTGGGTTACAATGCAACTCCTTGAAAGGGCTCAAAAGACACAGAAGAGTAGCAGAGTTTTTACTGCTGTAAGGACAGAGGCGATGTTGGAGGTTGAGGCTGGATTGTCCTTCACAAGAGATCACTGCAGAGTTAATTTACTTTGCCTAAATACAACACATTTCAAATTGACTGTTCTCATTGCTTACCTAACCCACGTTTTGCAAATTATGTTTCTGTGAAAGGGTTTGAACTATGAAAGGGCTTGACCCACCTGAAATGTTAGGTACTCAAAAGTAGTAACTGTCACATAGTAACACAGGAGGGGAAACAGGTGTTATAAGTACAACAGTGGATGACAACAAATTGTTTTGTTATATAACTTTTGGGGGTTTACTTCCAACACTACTGTAATTGTAAACACAGGGTTGAAAAGAAAAATCATTAACAATACCTGTCATAGCCAAGAAAGAGGGGTGTGAGGACATTTTTAAAAAAAGATTCTCACATCTGATACTTAGCAAAGCAACAAAAGATAAACAAGGTAGACCATGTGGCTTTCTCTCAGACATTTCTTGACCAGAAGTCGTGTAAGATTAATAAATAATGCCATTTACAGAGAAAGTTAAACAGCAATCCAGCTTTCACAGCCAAAATATACAGCACTTTTCCTAGTAACCAGGCGTGCCTCTAGATTAAGTATAATTGGCTTCAAAGGTTCACAAAATTAAAACTAACCTCCTGGTTCACTTTGAAGATCACATTATTTGAGAACACTGTCCTAGGGGGTCGTTTACATGGCAAAATAATTCCTCAAAGAATGCGACAAGAAGCTTGATAGTTCCCACGCATTTCGAAGCAACAGCGCCCTTTACAGAAGGAGGGGGTGCAAAAAACCCATAAGTTGCACAGTATCAGCTTTCGCTAGTTTTCCGCACTTTTTTGATTAAGTTTGTGAAAATGCGCATAATTTATCGTGGGAACTAACGATCGTGTAAACTGGCATCTGCCTTTTCGAATTACTGTGAGCAGAGCTGAATCCTGATTGGTTGGAATGACCATTCTGCTTTATTCGAATAGACTGAGGGGTTGGAGAGAAGAAATTCACCCTCCTTCTGCTTGCAACTCACTTTGGAAAACTGAGCCATTCCTGTCTGTCTTTTGGGGGTGGGTGGGAAGATGCTTCGCTGCTTCGCTGGTGTGTGTGTCGGGGGATGTATGTGCTGGGAAACAGCCAATCGCATGTTCATTATTTTGTTTGTTTGTCCTTCCATTCACTTGCCTTTATTCAAGGCTTTGGAGGGAGGAAAAACAAATGAGGCAAGCCCTAGTTCTGTGGTGTGTGTTTGTGTGTGCATGCATGAAAGGAATCGAAGATCCCACCATGCTTTTGCTTGTTCATGCTTTCATTGACTCCTTTCTTTATAGAAGCCTTTCGGGGTTGGGGAAGACGGGGGGGGAGTTTGACAGATCGCTCTTTCGATGTCTTGTTTGTTTGTCCTTTTTCTTTCCTCTCATTATTTATGGTCTCCATAACCCCCTCCTTGCTCCCTCCCCACCTCCTGCCTGGCTTTAATCATCTGGAGGCGAGTACCCCACCCACACCTTTGCCTGTGTGAATTAAGCAAAACAGAAAGTTGCTGGATCTGACTTCATCATCCGAAAATCCCAGGCATCGTGTGATTTATGCACTCCTGATGCGAAAGGACGGTAATCCGGAATCTGGCGAACTTTTTCCTGTCGTGGAACTGGCCCCTAGGTTACATCCATGCTGTTTATCATTAAGAATTTCTGGTCCCTGAATCACTGAAAAAGTAATACTGTTTGCTTGGAATCCAGTACAGACACTAGAATCAGCTTTATATTTTTTTCATAGTGATCTGAAAGTCCAACCTATATCTAGGTAGATGGTATTGCCTAATATTCTGTTTTTGTCATGTTTTGCTTTTGGTTGCTGCTGCAGTAAGTACTGCGCACTGCCTACAGTTAGCTGGTTGTTCATTTTTAGTACACTTTGCTTTAGGTTATTCGGTTGACTCTCCAGACATAGACAGACAGCCTAAAGCTGTTATTTATAGTTCTACAGATCTGGAAATTCTTTCTAACAAATGACTTTGAAATCAGTTTTGTCTCCTAGCATCCAGTACTGAAGAAACAATCTGAACAAATGATTCCACAACAAATGAAGAGGAAGAATGTACAGTAATTACAAGAACAGTCTGACTATCCTGTGGCTATATTATGAGGACTAAATAGTCTTCAATAGTCTCTGTAAGTAGAAGAGTAAGTAGGAATCCTTTGCTTTGTGTATATGAAGACTACTGAGCAATGTCAGTGTATATAAGCAGACTTATAGCTCTGGGCAGGGATGAAAGAGATAACAGTCCATTGTTTTGCACCTTAAAGAATTAAGATTATATTGTACATTCACTTCTCTTCAAAGTGGGTGGAGCAGACTGACTTAATGTTTCTGTGCCACCCCTCTGTGCCAGGCTCTGTGGTGAGAAGAACTCACCACAGAGAAATTGAGAGGCTCCAAAATTAGGTATCTATTTCATACAGAATTCATGGTCTTGATTCCTGAATGCATCTGAGATAGATAGATAAGACAGACAGATAGATATGGAAAATAAGAGAGGGATGTAGCTTTTATGACCCCTGCTCCTTAGTTTAATATTCCTATTTGTCTAAGTAATTTACTCATTTAGTACCACTGGAAATAGTACAATGTTTCAGACCCGTAAAGGAGAATAGACAGTACAAGGGCTCTATACACACTGACTTCTGTGCTTCGCCTCAGGTGTTTGTTATTCCAGCCTCTTTTGTAAAGTCTTCCAAATGCGCTATATGCCTTTGCTAATCTGTGATCAATCTCTTTGTCAATCTTGGCATCTGAGGAGATTATGCTTCCCAGATAGGTGAACTGCTAAATGGACTTAAGCACAGATTTGCCTAAGGCAATGTGGGGATGGTGGTGTTCGTCCTGTGGTGCAGGCTGGTAGAGAACTTCCGTTTTCTTCAGGTTGACTTCCAGCCCAAACAGCTCTACAGTTGTTGCAAAGCAGGATGTTAGGCACTGCAGAGCTGCTTCTGTGTGGGTAACAAGGGCAGCATCATCAGTGAAGAGCAGCTCACGGATGAGATAGTTTAGAATCTTAGTGCGAGCCCTCAGATGGCTATTCTCCTTTACGCGTCTGAAACATGGGTCATCTATCGCCAACACTTACAACTCCTTGAACGCTTTCATCAGCACTGTATATGCACAATCCTAAATATACACTGGACTGACTATGTGATAAATGTTGCTGTCCTTGAGCAAGCAGGGATCACCAGCATTGAGGCCATGATATTGAGAACACAGCTGCGCTGGGCAGGGCACGTTTCTAAGATGGAGGACCATCACCTCCCAAAAATAGTACACCACGGGTCAGCGTAAGAGGGGCACTCCAAAAAAGCGATACAAGGACTCTCTGAAACAACATCTCAGGCTCGGCCAAATGGATCACCAACAGTGGTCCGCCATGTCCTCACAACAGGAGGCTTGGAGACGCACTATCCACAATGCTGCAGTCTTATTTGAGAGCTCACGCTGATCAAGTCTTGAAGAGAAGTGACAACGCAGAAAAAATCACAACCTGGAATCATCACCCAAGGAGACCTTCTGCGGTGCTTTCTGCAACCGGACTTATTTATCTCAGATTGGCCTTTTCAGTCATCAGCACGCTTGCAGAAAGCACGGGATGAGTCCTTCCTGAATCTTCGTTTGTGAAGAAAAGCCAGAGAGACCACTGGAAATAAAACAGGAAGGAATGCAAATTAGACCCCAGTGGGAATTAAGCACTTCATCACATGAGGCTGAAATTGTGCGATTATGACAGGACAGTAGCACAAACGGGTTCCCTTTATTGCATGGTATCATTGTGTGCTCCACCCATTAATTATGTGTAACTTTTCATTGATGGGCAAAACCTATATAGCCCTGAATAGCCCTTAATCTCTCTCTTTTTTGTGGTATTGACGAGTGTGCGAAATCACGTCCCACTGTAATCGTGTGATTACATCATAAATGGGTAGTCCTCTTTTCCCCCTCCCCTTTCCCAATGAGAACACATAATAAAACTTCCAGGCTAGAATGTGAAGAGGACCTACAGGATGCTCCTTTAATCAACTGTCACCTTTTCTTGGTACCTTTTTATGTTTGTTTAAGTGTTTATTTGTGAATTTCTTTAGTCATTTATTTGGTTTTAGTGTTTTAGAGCAAAGTCTCACATCTTCTTGCGGGAACAGCTGAAATCTCACCCATGTAAAATCAAGAGAGTCAGAGAAATTTTTCTTAAAGGCACATGCGCCAGCCAGCTGGATGCATTAATACTCTCTCATTAGAAGGCAATGAGAAGACAAGTGTTACTATAGCACAAGCTGAAATCCTGTTCTTAAACCACTAGTGGTGGTCGTGCACAAATTCCTGTAATATTGCGTGATTATAGCATGGTAGTATCAAACAATTACAGTGAAGTGTGATAATTACTGTAATCATGCCACTGTGTTCTGCTTTCCCCAATCATGGAATTATAATATTTTAGACACTAGTTTGATAAAGTCCTAAGAAAAAGATTCAAAGATGCGCTCAGCAGATGGGTGAATGTTAGTATTCGGAGCAGTGAATTTTTTTAACTCCTGCTTGTATTTAAAATTTGTAAAGCTACTTTAATTGTTATGCAGTGCAATTTTAACTACTGAGTTTGGTGAGACTTACTCTCTAGTAAGGATGTTTAGGACTATAGCTTTAATGAACTAAATGTAGTCTCATGTTCAAAGGACAGATAAACGTTTAATAATATTTCAGTGAGAATGACCCCATAACACAGCACATGCTCTCAGTGTATAAAGTACCAAGTTCAATCCTGCATATCTCCATTCATCTGCCTGCACGCCTCTAAAACCAGTGCAGTCAGGCCCAATATCAAGCCTCTTAATACATAAAGATACACACACACACCCAACCCCTAAAACATTTTTCATGTTAAGTTCCATTGACTGCACTGTATCTTGTTCTAAATAACTGTGAACAAATCTTGCCAAGAACACTCCATGATAAGTTCACCATAGGGTCATAATAATTCAGAAATGGCTAGAAGGCACACAATAACAACAACCAGTGCAATCCTATACGTGTTGAGTCAGAGAGTAAGCCACACTAAATGCAATGGGCAGTTGCGACACTAGGGGGAGTGAGGAGAGGCCAAACCACTTGATGATATTGCTGGGGGGGGGGGGGAGGTGTGGCACCGCCTCAGTGACACCACAGGCAGTGGGGTTTACTCCCAAATAACTTGACAGAAGCTTGCAGTCTTAGGGCTGATTGAAAATTCCCAGATTTTGTTCATATTCTTTCTGATTTTATACTAGGTTAAAATAAACCACCTTGAAGAACTGGTTTTAAAAGTCTCTGATCATACTGGAAGCTGACAGAAAATATTCTGGGATAAATAAAACCTGTGTGGATCTCTAAAATAAAACTGGAAAGAACAGAAACAAAACCTGGGACTTTCTGGTCATATAATACACACACACACACACACACACACACTGCAATATCAGTATATTCATTCAAATGGATTCACCCTGGCAACACATACAATGGCTCTGTAGCCAGTAGTGTCAGTTGTTGGTAATGCCCATATCCAGATGGATCCCATTCTGCACCAAGCACAAAAAAGAGTTACCAGCAAATATGGGGCCAAATGCAGAAATAGGTTCTCCATGCAGGTGCCATGGAATGAACAAGAAATGTGCAAGATCATTAACCCATTCTTTTCAAGCAGTGCTTCTTCAAGATACTTTATCCATATACAAGGACAGTTTCAGAAGTATCTTACAAGTGTTATGTTGAAAAAATATTAATATTATTATTGTTACTAGTAAACACAGCATCTGTAGATTTTTTTTTTTAATGTGCAGTGTAGCTTTGGAGTATAGCTTGGCTCCCTTTCTGGTCTTTTTAATCAGCTTGGATGCACCCTAAGATCAAACTAGATGTGTCACAACTGTCTTTTGATTTTACAGTGAATGTGCACAGTAGGGCGGGTGGGGCTTGACAGATGGGAGGGGATGCTTAATCTTTCCCTTGTTTGTTGATTCTCTCATGCAAGTAGTCCGGTGAGCTTTGAAAGCTCTGAGTCTGAATCTGTCTGGAAGGGGAAAAACAGATGGGTTGGGGGCATTTGCAAAGGAGAATTGACAAACACCAGATTTTGAGAATCCCTGCTTTCTCCTCACCAATGAATGTCTACATTCACTCAGAAAATCTGAAACTCGGATTGCACACTCTCTAATATAATGTCAACCTTTTATCTTCTATCTCAACCCAAATGTTTCAGGTGATTATTAATAACTGCTTTATAGATAGATTTCAGCACTAGAGATCCTAATTCTGATCTCTGAACAGACATTGCAATATGAGTGGCACTTACTAAGGCTTTTTTTTTTTAACCCTGAAACAGTTTTTAAGATGGGTGAGATTTTTGTACTTCCACATTAGCTCATTATTCTTTAAGTAGCAATGCTGAAGGTACGGTTGAATCTTGTCCATTTTCACCTGAGCAACATGAAAAGAAGCTATGAAAATAAAAGGACAAGAGATTTCAAATCTGACCCACTTTTGCCAGGAAGGGTATGGGTAGCCCAGTTGATACATCACCTACTTTTTGCTTCTGATTCTCTGAACTTGCCAAGTCAATATTATTCTGTATCAGAGTACAAAAGGCTCCTATGAATCTGAAGCTGTGAAAATTAGTTTCCAGCCACAAAATAGACAATATACCCTGAGGAGGGTTATAGCTTTATTGTGCAGATCGCTGAGTGTGTACACAAAGAGGTAGGCAAGTCTACAATTGTTGATACAATATCCATCTGGGATGCCCTCTAGAATGTGTTGCATAACTCAGAATCACATTAGCTGAAAATACGAACAGCACGAAGTTAACAAGTGCATGATACACAGAAGTGTTTTGGCAGGCCTCTGTACATTCCTTCGTCCAGGTTTTATAATCTTTGGTTAACCAGGTTCAACAAACATGGGTTCATTATGAGGTTAGACTTCTTAAACTTCTGCTTTAGTCTATCCTGATACACATGGGTGAAGCCAGAAAAAGGTGTTTTTCATTTCATAAAGGCAGAGAAAATGAGGCCAAATATTTATGGCATCTCAACTTTGCACAGTTCCACTTATAAGCAATATCTACTGATTCAAGAGGGAGTCTTCTTTTATGCAATCTACAGTTCCTTAAACCTGCTGGAATAGTTTGAGCAAGAATGGGCCTGCTTCAGAATGAAAGAGTCAACAGCACAGGGTTCTGGGTGGGCTAATTCTCCTGCAGTTGAGATCTTGGGTAAAGCAAAAGGTTAACAAAGAGCAAACAGAACACCTCCAAGCACTGCTGCTGCCTAATTTCTACGATGGCAACTTCTTCGTGTAGTTATTTCTGACAAACAGCAGCATAGCATAAATATGGGGATAATCACAAATGATAGGCAAGAGTCTCCACCCATATTAAAGATAATTTAGCAAGCAACAAACTGTGTGGAAGAACTAAACCTCTTCCCCACCAATGTGGATGGAATCCTGGGTGGAGTCTAAGGGATTAGTCTGGAATCTGATGCTGCCCCCAAGCCCTTCCACAGGTAATGTTCAGTGACCACAATATTCCCCATACATTGTTTGAATAAGACTTTTAAACCAGGCAGTAGGAATTCTATGTCTGGTGGTCTGCATGTGGCCTGCACGGTTGTTTTGTGGCTCTCAGAATGCTGGGGGGAAATGCCCACCAAGAAGAATTGCTGCTTCTCAAAGTTTCCAGAGGCAACAGTTCTCCTTCTAAACTGGTGCAGGCCCCTTGCATCTTTTAACACACACACACACACACACACAATTTTAAACATACAAATGGCCTTCGGATCATTATTGGTTTTCTTTTCTTTTCTTTTTTTAAATGAGGGTTGGTGTAGCCAGATGGGCTCCAGAGCAAGAATCTGGCCCTGGCCCCACCCTGCTTTCCTGCTTTTAAATAAAAGTAAGCCCGTATAAAGCAGCAGCAAACTCATTTCTCTAGCTTTGCCTGCAAGAAACTTTTTTCAAGAAATGTAGACTACACTAGTATGTAGACAGCCAGTGTGGTGTAGTGGTTTGAGCATTGGACCACAACTCTGGAGACCAGGCTTCGAATTCCTGCTCAGCCATGGAAACCCACTGGGTGATCTTGGACAAGTTACTCTTTCAGCCTCAGAGGAAGGCAAAGACAAAGCCCCTCTGAACAAATCTTGCCAAGAAAACCCCATGGTAGGTTCACCTTAAGGTTACCTTGAAGGCATACACTATAGACATACATCAGCAGGACTTCTACATAAAGACATTGTTTCATTCTCATAGTTCCACAGTACCTAGAAAGGCTTTTTCTAATTAATATAAAAACTAAGCCCCTAGTTACACAGCACCTGTGTCAAAAGCAGTCTTCTAGTCATTAAAGCCACTGACAGAGAAAGATAGCTTTTCCCTATCTTCCTCCTTTGTATACATTCTATAAAGTGAGTATTCCCATTGGGGAAGCCTGTTGCACAAATTACAGTACTATTAAATATCAGTCTCAATCCAGCTTTTAAGATCATGAGAGAGAGGTGCTTATGTAGGCTGGACACTTGGGAACAGGGTTTTTTTTCCAATTAATTTGGTCTGTAGGCTGATGTTTGACCACAGTCTATTCTTCTTCTGGACTACATAACACAACAAGAAGACTGGTTGAACCAATTTTTGTATGTACTTCCCCCCCCCCCCCGCAAAAAAACCCTTTTCTTATTTTTTCTATTAAATAAAGTGTGCGCATATGCACATTTTTAAAAAAGGCCAATGTTCATTCATGCACATTTACTTTCATATAATTAAGGAAAGGATGTGGAGATCTCACACTTGGACTGTGGCGTCACTAAGGCTGGTGTCACCCCTCCCCCCAATGGTGTCACCTAGTGTGGTTCAGCCTCTCTGCATCCCCCTAGTGCTGCCACCACACTTGGACTTTGCCTCTTGATAATGGGACAAAGGGGGCAACAAAAATGGGAGATTAAAGAATCTAATTTGGGGTGGGCAACTGTGGAAAACTAGGGGGCTGTATTAGCCGGAAAAGGAGACCTTGGAGGGCTGCACCTGCTCCAGGAAAAAAAAAAAAACCCTTTTTGCCCCCAAACACATTCTTGCAACAAGGGGGCATGTTTTTGGCATTTCCTCGCCCCCCTAAAAAGCATTTTGGGACATTTAGAAGCATTTTTTTAAAAAATCACAAAATTTCATTTTGACCCCAGAGGTGTTAGTAATGCTAACAGTTCCACTTCCAGAGACCTCAGAAATTGAGATATAGTAAAATTGTTATATTAATAAATTGGCATATTAATAATTTGGTTCATTAATGTGGCCTTCCACAAGGGAAAAACAGGATGGTCTCAGAAAGGTCATCTGGGTGTCATGCTTTACCCTAGGGAAGACTAAAGGTGTAAGGAAGCATTACAGGTCAGAAGGACACAATCTCCACTTTACATTTGAAAAGGAGATGGTGGATGGATGGACAAATCCTTTGTGGGCGCTGATTTCAAAATTTCCTCTCCTTAATCCCCAACCTTAAGACAGAGGTTGCTTAAGCTTTTTAAATCCAATCACTGGACATTAAGGATAGTTTGAAACACATTAGCATCTTCCACACCTATTGTCAAGACCAGTAAACTAATTGTGCAACCCATGAGGGCTCATGGACTCTGTTGTTCCAACCCATGAAGCATCCACTCCCCTCAGGTATATTTGGAGGTATAAATATGACCCTCAAAATCTGCCTCATTGCACACAGACAGTTTATAGGGGAAACCCTGTCACTCTGTGTTAGCCACCCAGATTCCTCCATCCACACTGCCGGATTGACCAATGAATTCCAGACTATACAGGACCCCCAACAAATCTTCTTGCTACCCTGTATCCAAGTTTTTCCTACTGCCTTTCTATAGCCTTGTGTGAATGCTTCTTGTGTGACTGTGTGTGTGTGCGGTGTTATTTTTGAACTCTTTAATAAAAACCATAATTAATTTCACATGTGTGTATATTCCATCCAGGCTAGTACTGGTATACAGAGGCTCAAGGTTCCCTTGTTACCCCCTATTGCATTGCTAAAGTCGAGTTGCTGCTAATTTCCCCAACATATTAGGAACTCAATATTTTCTTGGAATGTCCAAGGAGCATTTTGGGTAACAGAGGGGGGTATCCAGAGGGGCTCCAAACATGTGGAATTGCCCTCTACATCCCCTGAAGATCATCTGGAGCATTTTAGAGCAATTAAAAAAAAAACTGCAAAAAATTCAATTTTTTTACTCTTTGGGGGCCACAAAATGGCCCTGGGTGGCAACATGTGTTCCATGGGCCACACTTTGCTCACAATAATCTAGTCCTGACAAAGTGTGCCACGAAGTGGTACTGCCCTCAAATGTCATGACTATGATTTCTCACAAACTGACAGAAACACACAGCCACCCAAAACCTGATAAAAGAAACCCCAATGTGATTTTTTTTTTAAAAAAACCTACTGCACTAACAAGGAAATAAATATGAATTGAATAATACAATAAAAACTCATTTTTCAAAATTATATTAAATGCTTTCCATGCCAAATGGTGTGGTCAAAAGCTGAGTAGCTGAGCAAGTACTTGAGACATGAAGAGGTTTCTCACAGTGCCCGAGACTGACTGAGAGAATGCAGACACAGTTTACTGAACAAATGAGCAGATGAACTTAATGCAGATCATCTGTCTGGACTTTGCCTATAGCTGTCTGGATAAGACCAGCTACCATCTCTCCCATTTCCCTAAACTACTAAAAGCAGACTCTTCAATAATAAAGGTGATGATCACATCAAGTGTCAGTTCTCCTCCTCCAGGGGAAGGCGTAGGGGTGAATTTCATCTTCCTTCTCTCCTTTTCCTCCAACCATGCTTGTAGGATGGATGGGTGTCCCCTTCTTTTCCTACAGAAGAGAATTAGTTGCTGGCTGAAGGTGAATGACAATTAAGCCAACCCAGAATCTGACTCTCTTTCCACCTCCTAGCTAGAATGTGTCACACAGCTCTTTCTTGCTCTATAGGAGTTTGCTCTGCCCAATCCAAGTCCTCCTCCAGGTCCAATACCTCCTCTTTCTCCCCCTCCAAGGTTTTCTAACTCTAAGAACCCTCCAACAGATTCCAGTGTAACCACTTTTGCTGATGAGCTTACAGGCTTTGGAGTTTTCAAGATGGCAAGCAGCATTATATCCGATCTGTCTGCGCTTCCTGGAAATATGGGTTACTGGGCTGCTGCTGGCACTAGTTGTCATTGCTTGTAAATTCAGTGACCCAAGCAATCACACCGGACCCTGTTGCTGCTGGGAGGATTATAGCAGTCTGCACAGTTATAGCAGTCTGATAATAACCAGTTTAACTGGCATGGCTTCATTCTATGGATCCTAGGGATTTGTACTTTTTGTAGTAATCTCCTTTTAGTTACTTTCTTTCCCCTCAGTATCAACACTGCATAGCTTTACTAGTTTGGTACTGCTTTAACTATCATGGCTCCATCCTATGAAATCCTGGGATCTGAGGTTGGATAAGGTACTTGGAATTCCCTGTTACAGGGCTCTATTGCTGCAGTATAGGGGAGTGAACTAGAGCTCTCCAGCAGAGAATTCTAAGTACCTCTCCAAACCACAAACTCCAGGATTGCAGAGGATGAAAACTATGGCAGTTAAAGTGGTACCAATCTGTGGTAACTGTGGAATAAAGATCCACTTGCCATTGAAAGTGGCAATGTTGCAGAGTCCGCTCCTGCTCTTGGCATCTGCAATATGTTCCTACATGTAAAAGTTACAACTGAACTTGGCAACGTCTGAAGTACTCAAACTGTTTATATGTTTGAATAAGATATTTTTAGATCCTATGTTTTAACAAGGTGCCAGTAAATACTTTCCAGACTACACCACTGCAAATGATTAAACTTGTAAATTTTTAAATCAAACATCTATAGCTGAAATAACTAACGTACAAGTTCTGCTGTTTATATGCTTACAAATTAAAGAACATATGAGTTCAGTTAAGGACACCTGAGTTGAAGACAGATGCCAATTATTTTTGAAAAGTCGCCTTTAATGTTGTCACTGCAATGCCATTTGTTAAGGATGAAGGCCACTTCCTATCTTACAGTCGTAAAATGTTGGAGCCTACTCCTTAACCCTGGTTATTTTGTAGATCTTATTACAGATCACAGATCACAGATTAGCAAAGGCATATAGTGCATTTGGAAGACTTCACAAAAGAGTCTGGAGCAATAAACACCTCAAGCGAAGCACAAAAATCAGTGTGAATAGAGCCATTGTACTGTCTATTCTCCTTTATGGATCTGAAACATGGGCCACCTACGACTCCTCGAACGCTTTCATCAGCACTGTATACGCACAATCCTAAATATACATTGGACTGACTATGTGACAAATGTTGCTGTCCTTGAGCAAGCAGGGATCCCCAGCATTGAGGCCATGATATTGAGAACACAGTTGCACTGGGCAGGGCACATTTCTAGGATGGAGGACCATCACCTCCCAAAAATACTACTCTACGGTGAACTCGTCACGGGTCAGCGTAAGAGGAGTGCTCCAAAAAAGCGATACAAATTGATCACCAACAGTGGTCCGCCCTGGCCTCACATCGGGAGGCATGGAGACACACTATCCACAATGCTGCAGCCTTATTTGAGAACTCACGCTGAACAAGTCTTGAAGAGAAACGACAACGCAGAAAGAATCACAACCCAAAAACATCACCCAGGGAGACCTTCTGCTGTGCTTTCTGCAACCGGACTTGTTTATCTCGGATTGGCCTTTTTAGTCATCAGCGCGCTTGCAGAAAGCGTGGGGTGAGTCCTTCCTGAATCTTCGTTTGCGAAGAAAAGCCAGAGAGATTTCCTCATAAGTACAGAGCTCATTTATTCCCAATCATTACAAAGGTGTTTATTCCTCTCACACACTATGACATGTATGATGAGCACCAGATGAACAAAGAACTCAAATATCTCACTACAGAAGAGAAAATATTTTCGCTCTCTTTGCTCATTATATCAAAAATATGAAATGAAGATACACAAGACCATCTACATAATGTATCAAACTTGCTCTGAAACACCAAGTTTAAGTTCAAGAACGATATTGACAAGCTGGAATGTGTCCAGAGAACAATGACCAAGGTGAGCAAAGTTCAGGAAACCAAACTTTATATGTAATGAGGGAGCTGAGAATGTTTAAACTGAGAGGTGAGATGACAGATATCTTTAAATATCTGAAGTGATGTCATGTAGAACATGGAGCAAACTTGTTTTCTGCTGCTCCAGAGATTGGAACACAAACCAATGGATTCAAATTACAAAGAAACATTAGGAAGAACCTCTTTATTGTAAGATATGTTTGCCAGTGGAATCAACTGCCTTAGAGGGTGCTGGACTCTCCATCTTTGGAGGCCTTTTAACAGAGGCTAGATGGCATCTTTCAGAAGTGCTGTAGTTATGTATTCTCTGCATGGCAACAGCTGGAATAGATGGCCCTTGTGTACCTTCTAACTAATATGCTATGATTCTAAGTGATTACTACTGAATTATGTAAAAACTGAGCTAAGGGTTGCATCTGTACTGCAGAAATAATCCAGTTTGACACTGCTTTAACTGCCACAACTCAGTGCTATGGAATCATGGGATTTGTAGTTTGTTGTGGCACCAGAGCTCTCTAACAGAGAAGCGTACATATCTCACAAAACTACACACCCCAGAATTCCATAGCATTAAGCCATGGCAGTTAGTGGTGTCAAACTGGATTATTTCTGTAGTGCAGATGCAGCCAAAGTCACTGAAACAGTGATCTTAGAAAGGCAAAAATGGGAATGCTAGGAATCAGTTTGCTGTGCTGTAGTCATTAGAAGGGCTTTCCAAAATGAAACAGCAGATTGCCACAATGATCTGCCTCACCTGCCTTAATAGCCAAGGACTGCTGGAAGGTTTCTCAAACTTTAATGTTTGAAAAAGGGAGACAATAAATACATAACTCAAGAAATTATTCAGGAACACTTTGTACAGAGCCCTAAAGTTTTGTTTTGTTTTTAAATGACATATATTCAAGAAGAAATAAATAATTCACACAAAAAAACCGAAACCCTAACAAATTCAGTGGAATTCACCCTGCCAGCCTAGCAAGTCCTATGAAGAGATTAAGATCACTATTTAAAATGGCATATAGAACAAGAGAAACAGATGATTCTGTCTACAGATTATAAGAATATAGATTTCAAAACTTGCTGGGAGCCTGACATTGCAACATTCATGGCACCTGGGTCAGATGTTTCTAAATTCTTAGGACAATTGGAAATGCGACAGAAACAAAATGGAAAAATACAAGATTGCAAACCCTCCCAATGAAATCCTATAATGAAGGCTTGAAACTAACACGAACCCATTAAATAATGTCACATTTAATGAGAGCTTAAATAATATCATTAATAATGCAGTAATTGGACCTATTTACAACAAGAAAATGTATCTAACACTGCCTTCATTTCCGGCAATACAGGCTCCTCAATGCCATTATAGTCATACCTGTTGTTATTATTTTTTCCCCAAAAAAATTAAATAAGCCAGATATAATGAGCAAATCAGTTTCTTCCGGGAACTGCAGCCCAATCATTCAATTTCTTTTCTCCTAAAATGCTGGCGTCTACTTTTAATTATATCAGGTACAGACATACAATTATGGTGTGCATGCAGTGTCTTGGAACCTTTTGCAATTTCTTGGCCCAACTACTTTGGCAGGATCCATACAATTTCACAGCAATTATCACCCCAAGAACACAAACTGCAATAGTCTTCTGTGATGTGTGCATTCACTGTCAAAGCTGCCTCTCAATTATGGTGGGAAGGGTGAGAGAAGATTCAACGGAAAGCAATGTCAAGCCATTAAAGCACAGTAAGGTCACAGTGAGCCAGTGTGGTGAAGAGGTTTGAGTACTGGATTAAGACTCTGGGAGACTGGGGGCCCATTTACACTACAAAATTGTAGTGCTGTTATTCCACTTTAACTGTTACAGTTCTAGCCCATAGAATCCTGGCATTTGCACTGCAGGGAGGGGCATTTAAAATTCTCAACCAGAGCACTCTAGTGCCTCACCAAATTAAAAACAAAACAAAACAGGATTCTGCAGGACAGAACTATGGCACTTAAAGTGGAATAAAAGCACTGTAATTCTGTAGTGTGAATGGCCCCCTGGTGACCACATTTACTCTTGAGGAAGCAGGACCCAAGAAATTGGCACTTTCCGGGATTCAAAACCACAGAGAACACACAGAACACAAAATCCATCCTCCTCCCCCAAATGCAGAATACATATGGCTTGAATAGGTTGATTTCCAGGTTTTATGTCCTAGAAATACTAAACAAGATTTCAGGAAATGGAAATGCTAAACAAGATTCTAAACATTCTTGAAAAATATACAGTATGGCTGTTGCAAACTGCCTGTCCTACAGCCCCACTCCCTATGAAATACAGCTAAACCTGTTACTGACAGAGAATGCAAAACTTGATTACTGCAGTGTATTGGATATAACTTGGTAGCTCTACATAAACTGAAACACAGGGTAAATGAATGGCAATGTGCTTAAAGGTGACATTAACACTTCAGACAAACACTCTTACTTTTCACTGATCGCAGAATGCTACCTTTGGGAATTGCTGAAATTTAGGGTTAGGACAAAGAGAAGTAGTCATATTTGGCCAATAAAAATATAGGAAATATTATGCAATGAAAACAATACAATCAATACTGTGAGATAAATAGTACATACTAAATTTCTAATTTTATCCCCAGAATTTGATTTTCTATGAACACTGTCTGCCAGTCAGTCCTTATCATCTAAGCTTTACAAATCTCCTAGTCTGAAAGGATTAGTAATATTAAAGGTAGTATGCTCCACATTGTGGCCTATGAAATTCATTTAACAAGGACACATATTGCTGCTAATCCATTGTTGCTGGTCTGTTTCTCATGGCCTCCATGTGAAAGCAAATACCCTCTTATTACTTGGCCTCCCCCAATATATGATGGTTTTAATCATTAATAGTCTGTTTGGTGTGTGAGAAGATTACTTTTCTAACACATTAAGGGCCAAAGAGGATGGAAACATGGTAAGATTTGGCTCACTAAATGAGCCATTCTATGTATGGCTAAAGCCTATATGGAAGTCTGGCCATGATGTGGGACATTTTTAGTCAGTGGCCAACCGAACATCTTTTTTTGCTCTCTGTATTGGATGTTAAACAACAAACTAATGTCATCCCACAATGTACTAGAAACTTTAACTCAAACTCAAGATATATATTATAATTACTTTATAAAACAACGTTTTTGTGAACACAGTAAGGGTTTGTCTTTTTTGCTTTGCTATGATAAAAACAAGCCTACATGGGCTGAACAGAAGTGAAAAGCTGGACCATAGGTTGGGTCACTCATATTATAGTCCTTTTAAGGCTATACGTTTACGCCCATTTACTGGTATATGAACTCAGAGGGGCTTACTTCAGAGACATTGCTACTCCTGAGTAGCTACGTGTAAGAAATTAAGGAAATAAGAAGTCATCTAGAAAATATGAGCCTGCAGGGCATATGTGTCTCTTCATTTTTGTGGCCCATTAAAAGTGGACATCCCCACCCCTGCTTTTGCTTCTTTGCTTGCTGAAAACAAGGAGACTGATAGTCCTAGAAGCCTCTAGCACAGTCCTGCACAACACATGGCCCATGGGCCACATGCAGCCCACCCAAGGATTTCCCACAGCCCACAACAATAGGTTTAAGTTGGTGAGCATTTCAAGTTTTTTTTTACCCAATCTTCTGGTGCCAGCAATGAGTGTTACAGTCTGATTGGTCAACCAGGCTGCCAGTCTTATTTTTGAAAGTAAACAAAGCCAAACCAAAAGAAATTAGCCCCTGCTCAAATTCCCAGAGACGCTGGAGTTGCTGCCTTGGTGTCGGTTGGAGCTTGGTGTTGGAGCTGCTGCCTTGGTGTTGGAGCTGCTGGCCTCTACCTTCCCTCGCCTCCACAACCAGCCACCAGCCATGAAGAGCCAATTTGGCAGTAGCGGTGAGGGAAGGCAGAGGCCGCTTTAGCCCCTGACTGCTGGGGTCTGAAGCAGCCTCTTCCTTCCTACGCTCCGTGAAGAGATGATTTGGTGGTGGTGGCAGCGGGGGGGGGGGAGAGGCACAGCCACCCCAGCAAGCACCCCCAGGGCAGATTGAGGGAGAGGAGCACTGTGGAGTGAGTTAGGGACCTGGGGACAAAAAGAGGAATAGGAGGTAATTATACATTTATTAATTACTTATTAATTATAATTATTAATTTTAATTAATTAATTAATTAATTATACCTTTCCTTGGAAAGTGAGCTGCTAAAACTCTATCTGCAGCCCTCAGAAGTTGGCCTTTTGATTTTGGCCCCTAACTACAGCCAAGTTGTGCAGGCCTGCTCTAGCATATATATGATTCTCCTCTAAAACAAGGTGCCCCTATGGACTTTTACATTATCTTAAGCAAAATGTATGTTTGTACAAAATCATGAGTGGGCCTACAGTAATACCTTCCATAAAAGTTTAGGTTCCCCTGAATCTCAAGACCTGACTCCCTCCTCTCCAGTCCTCAAGGCAAAAGGGAGGAATCTCAGGGTAAACGCGCTGCCTTGTGTATATACACACATTTTCCTCATTTGTTAGATTTGGTGTTTTTAATTTGAATGGCATCTTCTTTGCAACTGTGATTGATACAAAGCATGGTTAATGATACCCACAAAAGCTGCCCCTTGTAACATCACCAGGTCCTGCCCCTGTGACTTCACAAGAGGTCATTTCAAGGGTTTATATTTTGGTGCAGAAATGTCAGGGCTGGGACATAGCTGGGACAGGGCAGGGCTAGGCATGTCAGCAATATTGGCGTCACTAGAGTTGGTGTCCCCCAGTGCAGTAACTCATGGTGTTACCCCCATAAACCTCCTCCCATACCAGACAATACGGAATCTTTAGTTTCAGTGCCAAGAGGAGGCTCTGGAAATTACATTTCCCAGTATTCTATGCAATCTGCACATGACTTTGAGGGTCACCAAAAACCTACATGCAGGAGAGGAACAAGCAGGAAGGTGTGCCTGGCTGGGCATGGTGCCAGTGATATTTTTAATATATATATAAAATAATAAATAGCTCCACTGAAACACTGCACAAAAATTTTATAGACAGACATTTTGGTGTAAACCCCTCTGATAGCATCACCTGGTATGTTCTGCACCACCTGCACTCCTGTAGTGATGCCACTGGGCAGAACTGGAGTGTAACCTATTGTGGGTGGGTGTGAATTAGCTCCCTGACCTTCTAGGCTTTCCCTGGTCTACACAGACAAACATCCATTTTGCATAGTGGCCAACCAGATACCAAAATTGGAAGACTACAATCAGGACATGAATGCAACACTATCATTTCACCCAACAAATATACAAAGTCATATTAACATTTAAAGGCATAAACTTACAGTATATACTTAAACTTATAATAAGTACACATAAAGAAATGCAGTACCACTCATCTACACCATATCCAAAACCATGATTTTCCCACAGTGTTAGCCACATGTTAAAGTTTTCAATAAGTTGGAAAAGAAATGTCATGTATCAGTCTATGATAATGCTGTTGCCTCTGCCCAAAGAGGAAGGCAGAGAACTAGCAACAATGACTGCTGGTACAGGAGGGAATATATGGAAGTTTTCAAGCAACAAGTTCTGACTACATATAGTAAAAAACAGAGGCTAAACTATGGTATAGAGCCAGGTGAGCACTTCTCTCAAAGAGACAATGTGTCTCTTTGGAAAATGTAAGTACACATGGTAAAAAAAAAAAAGTCCCTCTCACAAGGAATAAATTCAGGATGTTTATTGTTTCCCTTTTTCTTACACACTGTACTCTTGCTCAACAAAATAGCATGACAATAAAAATGCTGGCTCTAAATGATTTCAGCTATTATGTAAGAGTCCCATACTGTCTCCTGTGGTAAGAAAGTATTTGGCTATTTCCACATAAAAGAAGTTTTCCCCATTGTATTGTGATTTACATTTGGTAACTAATTACATAATACTTTTACTCTTCTCCATAGCTCCATAGTGCCTGCTGCAATTTTCTTAGATACGGTCCAAATTTTATGCAGTAAAAACAAAATCCAACATTTTCTGCCTAAAATTTGTGCTGTGCAGAATTAAAAAAAAAAAATCAAGTCCCTATCCATAGACTTACAATCTAAGAGACTCGGCGCAAAAGGGATGGAGAGGACCAAAGAAACAAACAAATCCAGGGGTAGATTAGGAGTTAAGGATTATAAAGTCATCTCAATTACACTGCATTATGTCATTGTTCTGTATTGATTAAATATATTTTCCTCAAATGGCAAATGTCTGTACCAGTTCTGGTATCAGGAAAGAAACAGGCAGTGGTAAAGAAATAGGCATTATGGTTTCTGAACCGTAACCTAAATCAGGGCTGGGAAACCCTGGCTCGACAGATGTTTTGAAACACAAGTCCCATAATCCCTTATCATTGGACATCCTGGCTGCACTGCAGAGCTTTGTAGTCAAAACATCTGGAGGATCAAAGGTTCTTCGCTCCTACGGTACTCTAAATCAGCAGAAATATTTAATCCAGTTGTGCTGCTGTTAACAGGCTCCTTTCTGAGAATGAGCAGAAGGATGGAGATGAAGTGGTAAATTTTAAGGGACTGGCTTCTGTTTCTAAGTATGCAAAGTTCTCAGTTTAAAAGAATGCAGTCAGAATAAAGATTAAATAGCTTTTGCTGGTCCATATGGGAATTCATTTTCTCCAACAATCATCTTCCATCACCTGATGAAAAGTTTTGAACAAATTGTTACACTCTCATGGAACAGAACAGTTCCCCTAAAAATTAGCACATCGGCTATTTCCTTCATTTTTTTGGATCAAATAATACCACATCAAGAGTACAAAATTTCTTTCATATTAGGAAAAAGGTTTTACTGCCACCTGCTGGTTTTAATACATAACATCTTCCTAATTTGCAGAATGCCACAGTCACAGCTTAACTTTTTCTACTTTTGTGAATTTGAGTAATTCACAGGCTCATCTATACAGGTAATATACCCTGTCTTGCCCCCATCTCAGAGCCCTGTAGTCCTGATGGCGCAGGGTATTTGCCCCATTCTGCCCCCAGGCAGTCCTCATGACTGGCAGAAATGGGGCTGAGATGGGGGAAGGCAGGGTAGGGCTGTATACATTTTAAGAATAATACCTGTTTGAATCCATTTCTTCTGGGAGGAAACAGATCTGGCCCTGCAAGACTGCCGGAGCCCACCCCAGCAGGCTGGCCCTTGCTGAAGCTGCTGGTCTCCCTGGCTCTCCCAGAAGGCAAGAAGGAGTCCTGCAGCATGTGACAAATACTGGTCACATTCAAGGGCCTTGGTCACATATTCCAAGCCCCCTTCCTGCCTTCTGGGACAGGGAGGGAAATGGTGGCATCTGCAGCAACAGGCCAGTGTACCCATCAGGACTTCCAACCCATTCTGTGGAGGGAACAAGGGAACAACGGGCCTGACTCACAGCCAGGATATGCTGGTGGGGAGCCATCATATCCTGACTCATGTAAATGAGACCCATAACAGTGAAAATCTTGAAAATAAATGTATAACAATCCTGAAAGATATCACATGCATTTCTAGAATGATGGATAACATTTATATATAACTGTACAGTAAAAGCACATTTATATATAATACATATAGGAATGACAGCAGTTAACAACAACAATAAAAGCACAGCTTCTCCTGTATGTATAAAAGCACAGCTCCTCCTGTGATGAATACCATTGAGAAGAATGGTCCTTCTGCAAATTTCATTGAAATAACTACAACTTGCATATATACTGATTAAAATTACTTATTTATTTATATAAATTTGTTCTGATTAATCAGTGCAGGCAGATTCAAGATGCATATCTGAGATGTAGGACTTTTGAACAGACTTTTTAGGCCACATAAATATAGCAGTTCAGTCTCTAATTATAGGCCTCTTCATGGAAGGATAACGCCAAGCCACAATTTATATGCAGTCCCCCAAAAAGAAATATTTTCTATTGATAGAGTAGAAAATTGTGTAGAAATTAATGAAATGAAATTCAACAGAGATAAATGCAGGGTTCCTGGATGATGAAGTGGATTATCCTCAGCCATTTCAATCAGGTTTCAGGTTTGATTATGAGATTCAGAAAGCCTTGATCATCTTGGTGGGCAACCTACACAAGGAACTGGAAAGGGTGTGCATGTCACTGTTGGTTTTGCTGGACCTCTCAGCAGCTTTTGATACCATTGATCATAGTATCCTTCTGGGTCACCTTGCTGGAATGGAGCTTGGAGGCACTGTTCTACAGCGGCGCCATTGTTTCCTGGAGGGCATTCTCAGAGAGTGGTACTGAGGGATTCCTCCTGATCAACTCGTTGGCCACTGGCCTGTGGAATCCCTCAGGTTTCTGTCTTGTCTCCTATGCTATTTAATATATACATGAAACCACTGGGAGAGGCTGTCCAGGGTTTGGGTGTCAGGTGTCTACAGTATGCTAATGATATACAGCTCTATTATGCCTTTCCACCTAATTCTAAGGAAGCAGTTTCTGTGCTAAACTGCTGCCTGGCAGCTGTAATGGACTGGATGAGGGCAAACAAATTGAAGCTTAATGCAGATGAGGTGTGACATGGTGCTTTTTTTCTGGGCTGTGAGGCCATGTTCTAGAAGAGTTTATTCCTGACGTTTTGCCTGCATCTGTGGCTGGCATCTTCAGAGAATGATGGCAATATGGGTGTGTGGGGTTTATATACTGTGAGTCCCTGTTAAAGAGGATTAGCATGTAAATTTGTGTATTCTGTTGTTGAATGTTCAGTTCTTAGGGTGAGAGGATATGCGAGGGGGATTAGTGTCTATTTAGCTCATGGTCCATTGTCTGCTGGACCATACACCAAAGGAGTCACAGACAGAATAAGGAATCTGATGAAGAAACAGAACCTCCAAATGATCTACAGACCAACCAAGAAAATCCAAGAAATGATGTGCTCAGTGAAGGACAAAAAGAGACAGCCGCAGGAGTTTACCACATACTATGCAGCTGCGGACAAATATACATAGGGACCACAAAATGTAGTGTGCAAACATGAATCAAGGAACATGAGAGACACTGCAGACTGGGCCAGCCAGAAAAATCAGCAGTAGCAGAACACACTATAAATCAACCTGGGCACAAAATGCTATTTGAAAACACTGAAATTCTGGACCAGGTTAACAATTATCAGGTCAGAATGCATAGGGAAGCTATTGAAGTCCACAAACACCTGGACAACGTCAACAGGAAAGAGGAAACCCTAAAAGTAAACAATGTTTGGGTACCAGTCCTAAAAAACACCAAAATCAAAACTCAACACATGCAAATAAACTTCTCCCAGGGACAGGCAGATTCCCAGCAGACAATGAACCATGAGCTAAATAGACACTAATCCCCCTTGCATATCCTCCCACCCTAAGAACTGAACATCCAACAACTGAATAGACAAATTTGCATGCTAATCCTCTTCAACAGGGACTCACAGTATATAAACCCCGCACACCCACACTTCCACCATTCTCTGAAGATGCCAGCCACAGATGCAGGCAAAACATCAGGAATAAACTCTTCTAGAACATGACCTCACAGTCCAGAAAAAAACCCACAAAAAACCTATGGATGTGTTTGCACTGTTAAAGCTAGTGCGCCAATTGCACCCATTCCTTGCGAAGTTGGATCTGGCTACAGTGGTATATGCCTTGGTTACTGTCAGGATTGGTCCTGGACATGACCTTCTCCTGCCAAGTTCTTTTCTATTGTATCGCTTTGTGGCTAATTGTGTTTGCACTCCTTTGTACTTGCTAACAAGTATGAAATCTAACAGGGAGGAGGGAGGATATGCTCCGTGTCTATGACTGTTTGATTAAAGTTTGCACCTGGTCTTTGCTCTGAGAAAAATGGGATGCGCCTACTGCTGGTGGAAACTGGGAGTAGGGATGATGGATAACCAATGACTGTATAGCCCACTAGATTTTGTAGATTGTAAATACTTTTTAACTTAATCCTTTGGTGATAGGTTTCATTCTGAGCAACGATATTGTAGGGATTTCTTTGGATTGCTGGGCCAAGAAAAGTTTTTAACTCTGAAACTCCTGGTCACTGAGTCTGAAAAAAAACAGTAAATGACAGTTACATCCTGTTTGGACTATTGTAATGCATTCTATGTGGATCTGCCTTCAAAAAGTGCTCAGAAAGTTCATTTGACACAAAGAGCTGCAGCCAGATTGCTAACTGGGGCTGTTTACAGAGAGCATGCTATTCCCTTGTTGCAACAGCTCAACTAGCTTCTGGTCCATTTCCAGGCAAAATTCAAAGTTTTGGTTTTGACCTATATGGCTTGGGTCAAGATGATTTGAAGAATATCTCCATTTATGAGCTCCTTAGAGCTCTATGGTTATCTGGAGAGGCCCTCTCTGTCTGACCTCCTCCTCAGACTTGTTTGATGGGAACAAGGGAAAGGGCCTTCTTGGTGGATGTTCCCAGACTTTGGAACTCCTTAGAGGTGTCAGGATGACCTCATGTTTGTCCGTCTTCTATCAGTAAGTTAACATACCTTTATGCCACCAGGCTTTTAACAACTGACTGTGATAGGGTTTTAATACTGTGTGGTACTGTGTGGTACTTTAAGGTTTGGTTACAGTTTTAAAAATATTTTAATGTTTAATGTTTTAACTTTATAAATTGTGAAATCACTTTTTAAATAACTCTTATATTATATTTTTATTAATTACTTTGCACAGTTTCTAATTGGTATTGTTTTAAATATGTTGTTAGTCACCTTGGGTCCCCTTATTGGGAGAAAGATGGGATATAATGAATAAAATAAATAATAAGTTTGGATTTATAATAAATGAACAGAAGATTCTACATTTAAGCAACAGAAACCAAATGCCCTAGTTTAGGATGGAATACTTGGCTTGACAGTACCAAATGTGAATTACTGTTGATCATAAGCTGAACATGACACAACAGTGTGTGACGCCACAGGAAAGAAGGCAAATACTATTTTAGCTTCCATTAATAGAACCATTAATAGAACCCTCTCCATTGACGCCCCCTTGTCGTGGGAGAGAGGCTTACGTACCCTAATGATGTTTTGAGCTATGCTGGCGGTGGCATTATAGCCACCAGTAGGGTCTCCCATGCCAGACAGGTCAAAACCGAAGGGTCTGACAAAGAGCGTCAAAGGGCAGGATGGGCTCTCATTTGCAATGATAACAGACGCCTATTGCTAGAGTTCTGTGCACAACAACAGCTGACTATTACAAACACTGTCTTTCAGCAGAAAGACAACCTGGATGCATCCCCGATCTAAACATTGGCACCTCATTGACTATATTCTAGTCTGCCAGAGAAACATTCGCAATGTCCATCATACTCGAGTGATGCCCAGTGCAGAATGCCAAACAGATCATCGCCTTGTAAGATGTAAACTAAACCTTCATCTTAAGTTCAAACCTAAGAGGGGCGGCATCTTAAAGAAGAGACTCCAAGTCAACAATCTTCAACAAGCTACCATAAGAGACAACTTCCAGGCAAATCTGCAAACAAAACTTGAAGATCATCCTACAGATCCTTCTCCTACAGTGCTCTGGCAACATCAAAAATAGTATCCTCCAGTCTGCGAAAGAATCCCTCGGGTTCTCCAACAAGAAAGATCAAGACTGGTTTGATGAAAACAACCAAGAGATCCAGGAGCTGTTGGCAAAGAAGAGAACTGCTCACCAGGCATACCTCGCCCAGCCAACTTGCCACATAAGAAAAGCAGCTTTCCATCTCAGATGTAGTAAACTTCAACAAAAACTCCAAGACATGCAGAACAAGTGGTGGATCAATATAGCAGAAAAGACACAACGCTGTGCAGATCCGGGTGATCAGGAGGATTTTACAAAGCTCTTAAAGATTGGATGTACTTATCAGGCCCTAAGCTCCTGATACAGTACAGATGGTCAAACATTAATTACTGATAAAGCCTCCATCCTGCATCGATGGGCTGAACATTTTCAAAGTCTCTTCAGTGCCAACCGAGTAGTCCAAGGCTCAGCTATCCAGCATATGATACAAAAACGGATGGAAAATGAATTGGACATAGCTCTTCCCACTCTGGAAGAGACCCTTAAAGCCATACAGCAGATGAAAAACAGCAAGGCAGCTGGGATTGATGGAATCCCACCTGTAGTTTGGAAACACGGAGGTCATGTACTCCACGATAAATTCCACAAACTCCTTGTGAATTGCTGGGAAAAAGGGGAACTGCCATCAGATCTCCGAGATGCAGTCATCATCACCCTGTACAAGAAAAAAGGAACAAAATCCGATTGCTCAAACTATCGAGGCATAACACTGCTCTCCATTGCTGGAAAAATCCTTGCAAGGATACACCTGAACAGATTAGTTCCTGCTATTGCAGAAGAACTTCTTCCTGAAAGCCAATGTGGCTTCAGCACCAATAGGAGTACTACAGATCTGGTATTTGCCCTTAGACAACTGCAAGAGAAATGTGGAGAGCAGAACAAGGGTCTCTATGTAACATTTGTCGACCTCACCAAAGCCTTTGACACTGTGAGTAGAAAAGGGCTGTGGCAGATCCTGGAAAGACTAGGATGTCCCCCCAAATTCCTTAAAATGATTATCTTGCTACACAAGGGCCTGCACGGTCAAGTCAGATATGGCAATGCTCTTTCAGAGCCCTTTCTGATAATGAATGGAGTGAAGCATGGTTGTGTTCTTGCTCCAACTTTATTTACAATCTTCTTCAGCATGATACTCCAAAGGGCTACGGCAGAGCTTGAAGAAGACGGCATCTATATACGTTACCGTCCTGATGGTAGCTTGTTTAACTTAAGCCGTCTGAGGGCTCGCGCTAAGACTCTAAACTATCTAGTCCGTGAGCTGCTCTTCACTGATGATGCCGCCCTTGTTGCCCACACAGAAGAAGCTCTGCAGCATCTAACATCCTGCTTCGCAACAGCTGCAGAGCTGTTTGGGCTGGAAGTCAACCTGAAGAAAACGGAAGTTCTTTACCAGCTTGCACCACAGGACGAACACCAATATCCCCACATTGCAGTTGGCAAATCTGTGCTTAAGTCCATTCAGCAGTTCAGCTATCTGGGAAGCGTCATCTCCTCAAATGCCAAGATTGACAAAGAGATTGATCACAGATTAGCAAAGGCATATAGTGCATTTGGAAGACTTTACAAAAGAGTCTGGAGTAATAAACATCTGAGGCGAAGTACAAAAATCAATGTGTATAGAGCCATTGTACTGTCTATTCTCCTTTATGGGTCTGAAACATGGGTCACCTATCGCCACCACCTACGACTCCTCGAACACTTTCATCAGCGCTGTATACACACAGTCCTAAATATACACTGGACTGACTATGTGACAAATGTTGCTGTCCTTGAGCAAGCAGGGATCACCAGCATTGAGGCCATGTTATTGAGAACACAGCTGTGCTGGGCAGGGCACGTTTCTAGGATGGAGGACCATCGCCTCCCAAAAATAGTACTCTACAGTGAACTCGCTATGGGTCAGCATAAGAGGGGCGCTTCAAAAAAGCGATACAAGGACTCTCTGAAATAACATCTCAGGCTCGGCCAAATTGATCACCAAGAGTGGTCTGCCCTGGCCTCACATCAGGAGACATGGAGACGCACTATCCACAATGCTGCAGCCTTATTTGAGAGCTCACGCGGAACAAGTCTTGAAGAGAAACGACAATGCAGAAAGAATCACAACCTGGAAACATCACCCAAGGAGACCTTCTGCTGTGCTTTCTGCAACCGGACTTGTTTTCTCGGATTGGCCTTTTTAGTCATCAGCACGCTTGTAGAAAGCGCGGGATGAGTCCTTCCTAAGTCTTCATTTGCGAAGAAAAGTGAGAGAGAGAGAGAGAATAGAAGCATACTTTACAAGTCAAGGGAAATAATAGCCTCATTATATTCTGCATTGCTCAAGCCTCATCTGGAGTACTGCGTTTAATTCTGGTTGTCTCATTTTAAGTAGGATGTAAAGAAGTTGGAGTGGGTTTAGAGAAGGGCAACACCAATGATATGAGGTAAGGAGAACAAAACAAGTGAGGAAAGTTTGAAGTAGCTGGCATGTTCAGCTTGATGAAGAATGAGGGGTGACATGATTGCATTCTTTAAATACCTCAAAAGGGCTGTCTTTGCTGCCTCCTACCACCATAAAAACAAATGCAAAACAATAAATATTACAAAATTGTGCAAATAAAAAAATTAAAAAGAATTAATATATCAAACTAAGGGCAAAAATGTGTAGGATCCCATTAAGTGAATGCAAGGATGTCTATAAGGTCTAACATGCCCAGCACGCACCCACACACACACACAAACACACATCTATAGTTTTTTCAAAACAAAAGCTGTGGCATTATGTTTAAAAATACAGGATTGCAGACAAAATACTCTTAAAGAAAATGCAAAACATACCTGTCTACCAAGCTTGAGGTGTGTTAGGGATGTATAGTGAGGCAGTAACATTTACTGATGCCAATAAATTATGTAGGGTGGTGAGAACTGTAAGAGATTGTAAAGAGATCCAAAAGGATCTCTCTAAATTGGGAGAATAGGCTTTGAAATGGTATGAGAAAATTCAGTGAAAACATGCATAAAGTGATTTGTGTTGGGGCAATAAATCCCAACTTCACATATAGGAGATCATCAGAAGTGGCAAAAACCACATCCGAAGATCAGGAGAAAAACAGGAACGGGTGAGATTATCAGACAATGATGTCCTCCAGCATCCCTGGGTCGTAGCATGGCTGTGAGTAAGACGTCCATTTCTATCAGTGTGGCTTTTTCCTGTCAATACGAAAGGAAAGCCACGTCCACAGCGCTACACCCCTGGAATAGCTGAAGGACGCAGGTATCTGGTAATGTCACCCTTTCTGTTTTCCTCCTGTTCTTCTGATGCGGTTTGGAATGAGGTTTTTTGCCGCATTCCACCACATCTGATTATCTCCATAGACTGATGGGAAGGATCTGGAGTTCATAGTGAATATCTCGATGAAAATGTCAACTCAGTATGCTGCTCTAAAAAAAGACAAATTATGTGTTACAAAATTAATCAAATCAGAAATAAAGTTGCCAATATCATACTGCCTATGGTATGACCACATCTGGCAGAATGTGTATAGTTCTGGTCACAACACTTAAAAAATATCCTGAAGAGATGGGAAAAGTGCAGAAAGGGGAAACCAAAATGACCAAAGGATTGGAGCAACTTGACTATGAGGATACAGCGAAATGTGTCGGGCTGTTTACCTTATGAAAAAAGTAAGGGGAGACGTAATACAGTTATATAAAACTGTGCATCTCCTATAATCCTAAAACTCACGTTATCAACTGAAACTACATGATGGACAGACACTTTACAGTTGAAGTGTGACATTCACTGCCACATGATGCCGTGATGGTTGCTAACTTGGGTGGCTTTAAAGGGAGAATGGATAAATTCATGGAGGATAATGGCTCTTAGTGCAGATGTCTATGTAGCTATTGCTCTCTGTAACTGCAGCTTCGGTCTCTGGAGCTTGGCATACAGAACCGAGGCGAACAGGAGAGAGGACAACAGGGGTGTTTGGTGTGGGAGTGGTGGAAGAGACAGCATAAGGTAAGCCTGTGGCTGTTGAATTAAACTTCTTCAGCCACAGAGAGTTTGTTGGGCTAAAGCTAGTGTGCTTGCTTGAGTCAAGGCTTCTTGTTTGTGTGGGCTGAGTGTAGGCTTGCCTGGGGAAGGGGCTCATTAGCATTTGTTTGGTGAGCTGCTTCTCTGGAGAGCAAGTGAGTCATAGAGACTGCTGAAAAGAAAGTAGGTCAGAGGCAGAGGGAGGAGCTAAGAAGTAGGTCAGAGGCAGAGGCAGGAGCTAGCAGTCAGTAGTTCTCGCTCTCTATAACTGCAGCTTCAGTCTCTGGAGCTTGGCATACAGGAGCGAGGCAAACAGGAGAGCGGACAATAGGGGTGTTTGGTGTGGGTGTTTAGCGGGGGAATTTGAAGGGGAGGCACAGAGTTCTTTTCCGAGGGCGAAGGGCATCTGCTGAGCTGCTTCTGGGCAGAGTTACCAACCACTAGCTCTAGATAACTGCTGCTGCAATCTTTCCATGTTAATCTTAGAAAATCAGCAGCCAAGTGCCTTGTGGCATGCGCAGTTCTGACATAACAGGGGCATAGGAGCTCTTCTGAGAAACAAGGCCAATGGGCATTGGGTCAAGGGGGGGGGATACTAGAGGAGTTTGGACAGGGAAGCCTAATGTGCTCTTTCAGTGACTACTTAAGAAGACTGAATATGGCCAGTGAGGGAGCTGCTGCAGTCACCTGCAACACCTGTGAGATGTTCGTCTTCTTGCCAGAGGAGATGGTGAGCTATATCTGCAGCAAGTGCAAGTTGGTAGCCCTGCTAGAAGAGAAGGTCAAGCATCTTGAGGACAGGGTATCTACTCTTCTGAATAACAGGGAGCAGGATGTTTTCTTGAAAAGAGTGGAGAAGACCATCCTGGAAACAGAACACAACAGGGAGGTGTCTACAGAGGAGGCCACTACCCATACACAGGAAATGAACACTTGGAGGAATGTGACACAGAAAAGTAGAAAGGCCAGAGATCCTTGAAGCTAAGAGCTGATCTGAAGCTCTCTCTCTTTCCAAAAAAGAAGAGGAAGAGCAGCAGTGCCAGGCCTCAGGAAACATACAGGAAACCTTGGTAGATCCAGCTCATGAAGTGGCGTCTGCCAAGACTCAAAGAAGGAGGAGGGTGGTGGTGGTAGGGGATTCCCTGCTACAAAGGAACAGAAGCAGTAGTCTGCAGGCCTGACACAATGTCTCGGGAGGTATGCTGTCTACCTGGGGCAAAAATTCAAGATGTAACAGAGAGACTACCAAGACTCATCAAGCTTTCTAACCATTATCCCTTCCTTTTGCTCCATGTGGGAACCAATGACACTGCAAGGCATAGCCTCCAGAAGATCACAAGGGATTATGAGGCTTTGGGTAGGAAACTGAAGAACCTGGATGCACAGATAGTCATTTTGTCTGTCCTTCCAGTGGAAGAGCATGGCCCAGGAAGGGAGAGAAGAATAGTGGAGGTGAACAACTGGCTACGCAGATGGTGCCGCCGGGAACAATTTGGCTTCCTGAACCATGGGATGTGGTTTCAGGGAAGTGGACTTCTGGCAAGAGATGGGCTGCACCTCACAGCACATGGTAGGAATGTTTTTGCAAAGAGTCTGAAAGATCTCATCAGGAGGGCTTTAAACTGAGTTGTATGGGGAAGGGAGAGAGTATTCTTGAAGGCAGGAGTTCATCATGTGCTAGAGAAAGTAGCCCAAATGTTATACAGAGAACAAGGCAAATAACACAACAACCCCAAAATGGGAGGGATAAACCCTTTAAAAGGCAGACAGGGGAAATGGCCTATGGTCTCAGAAGTCTCTATACAAATGCACAGAGCATGGGAAATAAACAGGATGAACTTGATTGAACTCTTAGCACAGCAAAACAAATATGATATCATAGGCATCACTGAAACCTGGTGGGATGAGTCTCATGATTGGAATGTACTAATAGAGGGGCATAGCCTATTTCAGAAAAATAGACCAAACAGGAAGGGTGGTGGAGTAGCATTATACGTTAAGGATGTGTACACCTGTGAACAGATCCATTACTTAAATCCTGGGAGCCAGGTTGAAAGTATCAGGGTAAAAATTAGGGGAGAGAGAAACAGCAGGGATGTCATTGTGGGGGTCTACTACAGGTCTCCAAGCCAAACCGAGGACTTGAATGATGCCTTACTGGAACAGATGACTTCAAATTCAGAAAGGAGAGATGTAGTAGTAATGGGGGATTTCAACTATCCTGATATTTGTTGGAAGTCCAATTCTGCCAAGAATTTAAGGTCCAACAAATTCCTCATTTGCCTTGCAGACAATTTCATTGTCCAGAAGGTAGAAGAGGCAACAAGGGGATCAGCTATTTTAGATCTGATCCTAACCAATGGGGATGACCTGGTTAATGGTGTGGAAGTGGCAGGATCCCTAGGGGGAGTGACTATGTTCTCCTGGAGTTTGTTATACAAACAAAAGGGGAAGCCAAGCATAGTCAGACATGCATTCTAGACTTAAAGAAAGCTGATTTCAGAAAACTCAGGGAATGACTGGGGGTGATTCCATGGTCAAAAATACTAAAAGATAAAGGAGTTCATGAAAGATGGGAGTTTCTAAAAAGTGAGATATTGAAGGCACAATTTCAAATAGTTCCAATGAGGAGGAAAAAGCAGAGGTGTCTAAAGAAACCAGGATTGCTGTCAAAAGAACTCTCAACTGAGCTAAAACTTAAGAAGGACATGTACAAGAAATGGAAAAGGGGGGAAATAACCAAAGAAGAATTCAAACAAATAGCCAGCTCATGTAGGGGGGAAATCAGAAAAGCCAAAGCTCAGCTGGAGCTCAGGTTTGCTAGAGAGGTTAAAAACAATAGAGAGAGCTTTTTGGGGTATGTCCGTAGCAAAAGGAAGAACAAGGAAATTGTAGGGCCACTGCAGGGAGAAGATGGCGAAAGGCTAACAGGGGACAGAGGAAAGGCAGAACTTCTTAACACCGTCTTTGTTTCAGTCTTCTCCCAAAGGGGGAACAGTGCTCAACCTGGGGAAGGTCGAGCAGATGATGCAGTAGGCTCCTCTTCATCCTGGAAAGAAGTGACCAGTAGGGTGCCACAGGGTTCTGTCCTGGGCCCAGTGCTAGTCAACATCTTTATCAATGACTTGGATGAGGGAATAGAGGGTATGCTTATCAAGTTTGCAGATGACACCAAATTAGGAGGGGTAGCTAATACCCCACAGGATAGGATCAGAATCCAAAATGACCTGAACAGATTTAGAAAGCTGGGCCAATATTAACAAAATGAATTTCAACAGGGAGAAATGTAGGATACTACACTTGGGCAGTAAAAATGAAAATCAGATATAGGATGGGTGACACATGGCTTGATGGCAATACATGCGAAAAGGATCTAGGAGTCTTAGTGGACCACAAGCTGAACATGAGTCAGCACTGTGATATGGCAGCTAAAAAAGCCAATGTGATTCTAGGCTGCATTAATAGGAGTATAGTGTCTAGATCAAGGGAAGTAATGGTGCCACTCTATTCTGCTTTCGTCAGACCTCACCTGGAATACTGTGTTCAGTTCTGGGCACCACAATTACAGGAGGATACTGAGAAGCTGGGAACGTGTCCAGAGGAGAGCAACCAGGATGGTGGGAGAACTGGAAGCCATGCTCTATGACGAGTGGCTTAGGGAACTGGGTATGTTTAGTCTGGAGAAGAGAAGGCTGAGAGGGGACATGATAGCCATGTTTAAATATTTGAAGGGATCTCATACTGAGGATGGAGCAAGCTTGTTTTCTGCTGCTCCAGAGACCAGGACACAGCAGTCAGTTCAAACTACAGGAAAAGAGATTCCACCTAAACATTAAGAAGAACTTCCTGACAGTAAGAGCTGTTCGGAAGTGGAATACACTGCCTTGTATTGTGGAGGAGTCTCCTTCATTGGAGGTTTTTAAACAGAGGCTGGATGGCCATCTGTTGGGAATGATTTGATTGTGTGTTCCTGCATAGCAGGGGGTTGGACTGGATGGCCCTTGAGGTCTCTTCCAACTTTATGATTCTATGTGTCATCTCCAGTATCACAGCCAATATGTCTCTGTGCTTCAGTTGCTGGAAAGCACATGATGGATGATATGGTTGCATTCATGTCCTGTTAGTGATCATCCCATAGAAATTTGTTTGGCCGCTGTATGAAAACAATATTGGACATTCTGTTTCTCAATCTAAACCAGCATGATTCTTCTTATGCTCTCAAATCAGCCCAAAGGTTGAAGAATCAAGAAAAGTTTTGTGAGGTTCCAGAAAAATTCTTGACACTAAGGGCTTGTCTAGATGAGCAAATTACCCTGCCTTGCCCCTGTCTTAGAGCCCTGCAGTCCAGCTGACACAGGGCTTTTGCTCCATTTTGCCCCTGGGCAGTCCTCATGTCCCAGGACAAAGATGGGGGAAGATGGGCTAAAGCCCATTACAGCATTGTAAAAACATACCTGGTAAAATCCACTCCAGCCAGCAAAACAAGGATTGGGCCCCACGTGACTGCAGGAGCAGATTCCAGCACACCGCACATCACTGCAGCTGCTGTCGTGTGCCACACTTCCAGATTCAAGAAGCAGGCCCACAGCATGTGACCAAGCCAGTCACATGCAGAGGACCTTGCTCATGTGCTGCAGGCCAGCTTCCAGGCTTCAGAGAGTGGGATGCGGGTGGCAGTAGCTGCAGCGATGAACGGGCATGGCAGCATGAACTTCCTCCCATTTCGTGCAGGTAACAAGGGAGGAACAGGCCTGATCCATGGGCAGAATATGCCGGCAGCGAGCAGGTGTATTTTGGCCCGTGTAGATGAGCCCTGAGAATATAGAAAAATCAAGAATATAGAAATTAATTAATTCAGAAGCAAAGCTCTGGGAAGAATGAAGACCTCTTCCTGGTCTAGACAACAAGCACCAAAAGATGGACTCGCTATGTGCCCTCTCCTGTCTTGCTCAACAAAGTTTTTTGTTCTATATCTTTAATAATTCTCACTTTAATAAAATGCTCCATCAATTTTATCTGGAGCAGAATTTAGGATTAGGAGTCTATGATTTTCTGCACAAACACCAATCCCTAATCCCTCTTGGCTGCCATTGTATTTGTTGTTGGTTTTTTTTTGCAACTAAAAACAAAAGAAAATCTGTAAGTAGTAAATAAAGTCTCTGTATCATTCATATTTTGCTTCTCTCTTACTGGTTGTGGCAGACACAGGGGAGACTCAGGGTGCGTGCCACCCCATCCGCTTATCCCAGGAACTCACCCCAACCAGAGTGGAGAAAGGGCTCAAGATGCTGAGGCAAAGGGAAGCTGAAGAGACCAGATGTAGCTGGGAGGCAGGGCTGAGGAAGGCAGAAGAGACAGAAGACAGCAGCGAGTTAGCACTGAGAGTGGGAAATTTAAGCCTGGAAGAAGGGGGAAAAGAGGTTTCAGCTGGGGAAGAGGAGAAAGATGCAGACGCTGAGCACGGTGGCAGAAGTAGTGGCGAGGAGTTTTTGGGGAGCAAGAGAAAGGTACATTGGTCTTAACCTGTGATACGTTCTTTTCCAGTGGTGAGGCAAAGAGCATCTGACTTGCTGGGAGTAGTTCCTCCCCACCTGCTCCTAGTAGGCAGGGAACAAACTTCTTTAGGACTGCCTACCAGTGAGGACAACCCCCGGCTAGCCAGTTCATACCACACCTCGCTATGTGCTCCTATTTATAGGTGAAGAAATTATTTAGTTCAGTTCCCCCCCACCCCAAAAGGTAGCTATCGTTCAAAGAGAAAAATTATCTATACATGCCCTAGATCCCCAGGGCAGGCAAAAGATTCTTAAGGTCAAAGTCTCTCTATCACCAGCACCTCAAGTGGGTCCAGATGCTCTTTGCTTCACCATTGGAAAAAAAATATCAAAGGTAAGACTAATGTTCCTTTTCCCACTGGGGGGGGGGGGCTATAGAGCATCCAAATTGCTTGGGATGTACAAAAGCGATGCAACTGAGGGTGGGAGCTGGCCATGGTTTGTCTAACTTAAGGCTAGAACATTTGCTGCAGTACCCTTCTGCCAAAGGCCGCCTCTGCCGCCTGCAGCTTGTCTAATCTATAATGAATATTGTAGATGACCCAGGTGGCCACCTTGATGAATATTGAAGATGACCCAGGTGGCCACCTTGCTGATCTCTTCCAAGGGGGCATCCCCTCTCCCAGGCCGCCAGCATTGTGGCGTTCCTAGTGGAATGGGCCAGAATCCCCTCGGGCACGGGAAGTCCTAGGGCCTCATAACATGTTGTGATGCAAGCTCTGATCCATCGTCCTAGAGTAGATGAGGACACCCTTCTTCCTAGATACTTGTGGATGGAGATGAACATCACCTCCGAGGTCCGAAAAAGGGCTGGTTCTCTTCAGATATATGTGGATGGCCCTAAGGACATCCAGGGTGTGCCATATCTTCTCTAACTCCCGTGTAGGGTGAGGACAGAAGGAAGGGAGGATGACCTCCTGGGACCGGTGAAACATGGAGTTAACCTTGGGTCTGAAGTGCAGGAGCAGGCGGAAGACTACTGAGTCCAGCCTGATTAGGCAGAGGTCCTTCCTAACTGATAGGGCTGCCAGCTCTGACACCCTTCGTGCCAACGTAATCGCTACCAGGAAAAGAACCTTCCAAGACAGATAATTTAGAGGTACCACCCTTAGGGGCTCAAATGGAGACACCATCAGTGCCTTCAGCACTGTATGCGGGTCCCAGGATGGGAACCTATGGACCACCGGAGGTGCTCAATTACTCAGGCCCCAACGGAATCGATGTATATGAGGGTGGGTCAATACCTTAGATGCTTTCTCCAGTGGTAGGAAGGAAACACTGGCTGTGACCTGTCTCTTGATGGTGTTGGGTTGTAAGCCTGCACCCACGCCATCCTGGAGGAATTCCAACGAGGTTGGGACTGTGACCTCCAGGAAACTGCGGTCCTAGTGCCTGCACCACCTACGAAACACCTTGAAGCTGTACTCATAAATCCTCTGTGTTGACTTGTGTCTGAAGGCCAGAATGGTATTCACCACCGTGCGGGAGTAGCTCCTTGAACTCAGCATCTGCCGTTCAACCTCCAAATGTGGAGCTGCAGCCAAGCTGGGTCCAGATGATGAACCTGGCCCTGAGCGAGAAGACCCGGGCGAATCAGGAGAGGGTCTTCTGTTTTGTTGGAGGATGACAGGACACTCAATCCCCAGCAGAAGCCAAAAATATCTGAGCAGACTCAGCAGCAACCCATTCCCAAGAATACTCACACGCAGACTGTTGTCATCCAAACAAACAGGAGGCACTTTATCTTCAAGCTCAAGGCAGTTGCAATATGTACAAATATAAACAGCAGACAGACAAACTGCTTTGCCAGACATCAAAGTATTTCAACACAAAGAATGCTCTGGACTGGCCCTTCTTTTATACAGCTTTACAGGGCATTCAACCACATGGGTGCATTACATCAGATTTTGCACTCCAGATTCTATCCTGAGGCTATGCCCTCCAGTAACCTTCTTGTGCAGGTGTGGCCTCAAGGCTAGCATGACTTGGCAATTCCTTGGCCTCGACTAGCATGACTTAGCAGTTGTTTGGCCATTTTCTATGGAGTTCAGTCTCTAGCTCCTGACAGGACTGATGTTGTCATCATGTCAAGAATGTCAGAGAACCAGGCCCTCTGAGGCCAAGCCAGAGCAACCAGAATGAGGTCTGCCCTTTTGGAACAGATTCTGGTAAGAACCTTGGGGATAAGCTGTAGAGCGGCAAATACGTACAATAGTGCCCATGGCCAGGGTGTTGTCAATGCATCCATGGCCTTTGCCCCTTCCATCAGGAAATGGGAGAAGAACTGGGGCAGCTTGGCATTTGTGGACAATGCAAATAGGTCCAGGACCGGCCTTCCAAGGTACTGTGTGATGCTGTTGAAGACCTCCAGATGTAGACTCCGTTCCCTCTGAGTGATGTCAGATCAACTGAGCCAGTCCACCTTGAGACTGAGGGAGCCCTAAAGGTGTTTTGCTTCTAGAGAGATTAGGTTCTCCTCTGCCCACTCCAGAAGGAGGTTTGCTTCCGCCATGAGCAAGAGGTACCTCGTACCTCCCTGACGATTTATGTGGGCCTGTGTTGTGACATTGTCTGTGAGAATCAGGACTGTCTTCTTCTGGATCAGGTCCTGGAAGGTGAGCAGTGCTAGTCTGGGCACTCTGAACTTGAGCCAGTTGATGCTGTGCATTGATTCCGTCGGTGCTCTTCTGCCCTGCGCAAGGTGGGACCTGCGGTGGACTCCCGACCCTGAAGACTCACATCTGAGGCAATCTGTACTCTGTCTGTCTTCCACAGGGGCCAACCTCTGAGGAGTGCTGGTGAGGTCCACCACTGCAGCGATCTCAGGAGCTCTCGGGGAACCTGGACCCTCCTGTGATGCCTGACTGCTTTGTCCTGCTGGAACAGGAACAGGAACCACTGCAACAGTCTGGAATGAAAACGTACCCACAGAAGGCAGTCTATTGCTGCTATCATGAGGCCCTGGAGATGAGCTAATCACATCAGGTCCAAGCAATGCATTCTCCTCATGTCCTGGACCACCCTACGGATTGAAATGATTCTCTCCTGGGGAAGAGATACCTGCCCCCCCCGAGTCCAAGATGGCCCCTAGATGCTGAATCTGCTGGCTTGGAGTGAGGAAGCTGTTCTCGAAGTTGTCTTGGAACCCATGAGTCTGCAAGGAATTGAGTACCAGGCACACATCCCTCTCTGCCTTCTGCCTGGTCAGTGACTGGATCATAAGGTCCTCCAATTTAAACATGCAGAGCTGGTTGCCTCCATTGTGTGACCAAGGCAACCATAATCTTTGTGAATACCCTGGGTGCTGAAGAAAGACCAAATGGGAGCACTTTGTATTGAAAATGTCTGCTGTCATAAGCAAAGCGTAGATCGCGGTGGTGTCCTGGTTATATTGGTATATGAAGATCCTGCATCCTGCAAGTCCAAGGAGGAGAGGTAGTCCCCCAGGCGAATGGCCTCTAGTATATGCTTCAATGTCTCCATGCAGAACTTCTGTTTCTGAACAAATCTGTTGAGGCCCTTCAAATTGAGGATGGCTCTCCAGGTACCATTCTTTTTGGGTACCAAGAACAGGGTGGAATAGCATCCACAACTCTGCTGGCCTCTGGGCACCTCCTCTATGGCTCCCAACAGAAGTAGTTGCATAACATTCTTCAGCAGACGATTCTTTACTGGGTCCCTGTGGTTTGGAGTGGGGAACGGGGAGGGGGTCTCTATCTGGTAGCCCTGATGGATTGACTGTAGCATCCATTTGTCTATGGTAGAGTCCTCCAAAGCCTCTTGTGCTGTACCTGTTTTCTCCCCAGTGTGGCCTGGAAGTCCCTGGGATGAAAAAAGGATGAAGACAAGGAGGCTCCATAGCATGTTCTGGAGGCTTGAAATGACCAATAGTGTCTTGAAAACCTCCTGTCCTCCTTCCTTTGGGCCAAAGCAAGTGTCTTCTTCTTGTTGTCTTTATCCTCCACAAGCACTGGTTCTAGAGACTCCCCGAACAACTTTTCCCCCAGGAAGGGAGAGAGAACCAGGTTCTGTTTGGACTTTAAGTCAGCACTCCAGGACTTGAGCCATACCTGTCTTCTAGCTGCCACTGCTGCTCCCTGTGCCCTAGCACAAAACTGGACTGGATCCAATGTACTATCAGCTAGGAATGTGGATACCCTCACTAACTTGTTGAGGTCCTGTCTGATTCTGGTTTCAGTCGATGGAATGTCGGCTAGGGCATCCCTGGACCACTGTATGGCCACTCTAGTCATCATAGTGGCAGTTGTGGAGGCCTGTATGGCTAAGGAGAGTGCCTTGTGTGCCCTTTTCATCGCTATATCCATTCGCCTATCCTCAGGCACCTTCAAGGTCTCCTCACCATCACAGCAAAAGATCACAGATGAGACCAGGGCCGAGACAGGCGCCTTGGTAAGTGGTACCTGTAGCTTGTTCATCACCTTCTTGGGAAGAGAATAAAGTGTCTTGGCACAGCTCAGTTGTGCCCTGAAAACTGCTGGAGATCCCCATTCGTTGCAAATCATTCGCATAAGAGCGGCTGGGACCAGCATTTCTAAGGCTGGTGCCTGAGAATCAGGAAAATAGTCCCCAGAAATCTCAGGAAGGCCAGGGTCCATCTGCGGTTGTTGGGATAAGGGAAATTTGAGGCCCAAAGTCCAAACCATCTTCCTTAGCAAAACTGGGAAATTATCCACATTAAAATGATGGGCGGAAGTTCATGGTGTGTTGTCTGCCCCCTCCTCCCCCTCCACAGATAGCTCCCCCTCCTCGGGGTCAGAGTGGCCAGCTGAGTCCTCTCCTTCCCCCTTGGAAGAGAGCTTGGATACAGTGGCATCCTCCTGCTCTGCGCGTGCACATTTCTAAGGGGAGACACTCAGTCTCTCAGATTTGTAAGCACCCTTCCCCCTTCCCCCTGTCCAGAGCCCTGGACTGGGCTACTGATGATGGTGTGCAGGCGCGGGAATCTCTGGCACAGCTGGAGCCTCATACCTCCATGGTTTCCCTCCCTGTAGTGCTTCTGCTTGGCTGCTTGGTCGCCCTCTTCTCTCGACACTCCCTTCTTCTTGTGGGCCCTGTGAGGATGTGGTGGGGGCGGGCGGGAGGTTCAGGGGTGATCTGAGAAACCCCCTTCTTGCAGGAGCCCAGTGAGTCCCAGCAAGCAGGGCTGGATAGGGTTAGTTAACTTTGGCTGCTTCCCCGGCCAAAGTTTCTGAGAATCAAGCTTGAACAGCTGGCACTGCTCCCCCCCCATGCAACCCGCCCCCTGGGGTCCCTCCATGACTCACGATTGCCTCATCCCGAGGCGGTGGGAGATCGGCCCCAGCTCTGGATCCCTCTTCGTGGGCAGGGGGATGGCCAAGATCCACCACTCAGCCATGAAATCCACTGGGTTACCTTGGGCAAGTTACACTCTCTCAGCCTCATAAAACCCCATGATAGGTTTGTCTTAGGGTTCCCATAAGTCGGAAATGACTTGAACGCACACAACAAATGCTGACTCTTTCTCAACCAAGTTTTTTCTTCTGTACGTTTAGTGATTCTCACTTTAATAAAACATTTCATCAATTTTATCTGGAGCAGAAATTCATAGAATCATAGAGTTGGAAGAGACCAGAAGGGCCATTTAGTCCAACCCCCTGCTATGCAGGAATACACAATCAAAGGACCCCTGACACATGCTCATCCAACCTCTTTTTAAAAACCTCCAAAGAAGGAGGTTTAGGATTAGGCGTCTATGAAATAAATCTTTATTGCTAAAAGCTATAAGCCGTCGCAATACAATTACTTTAAGTAGGTTAGAACACATATACACACAATTACAAAGCCATACAATAATAATAAAACCATGAATATCCAAAATATAAAACTATTAAGAGTTAACTCATTATTATACGGAGCCATTTACATATCAGAACTGTAAAATGTTTATTACTGGTTTTGATATCTGGCTCTTATCTTATTAGCGGCCAAAGCAAATTTTGCCACCATATCAGTGTGGTACACATTGTTGCCAGCTAATAGGGCACAAATTTGTTCAAGAGGAGGGTGATTAACTAAGGAATGAAGGATGTAACCTAGAAACTTTTGTCTTGGAAGTATGTATAGAGGGCATTTCAACAAATAATGCTGAAGGTCCTCCACTTCCCCTGTCTCACATATACAAAACCTTTGAGTTACAGGGATATTGTTGTATCTTCCTTTCAAATAAGCAGATAGCATACTCTGAAAGCGTAATGCCGTATATGCTTTTCTTAATGGAGACAATGTAAGATCAAAAAATTATCTCTCCATTCCAAAAGATGTTTTATACAATGGGTACCATAATGAAAATGCAGTTTGAGAAAGCATATACATATCTCCCCACTTAGAAGCAAGATATATTTTTTCCTTGACCAGTTGTTTAGATTTGTTAGAAGCATAAATTTGTAAGGCCTCTAGATTGATCCCATAGGAAAGAAGTATTGCATTAACTGATTTTGCCCATACACTTTGCTCAGAAGACTGTAATTGCTCTATAAAACATTTTTTTGGAAGACGAGAATCACTCATTCCAGCCAGCTTTATCCAATATAGAGCTAGGGCCACATGAACACCGGATTGTAAAGAAACTAGCCCCATTTCAGCTCTTAGAAAGGGGGCGGGAGTACCTTTTGGCACAACTAACAAGGATTTCAGGAAAGCATTTTGTACAGGTTCAAGGGGGAAAACACTATTATGTCCCCATATCTCAGCACCATATAATAATTGTGGAGTTATCTTCTTCTGAAAGACCTCAACAGAGGGGGCAACCAAATTCCCCCCTTGAGATCTATGGAATCTCAACAGGGCACTGATAGGGTAGGAAGATTTCAGCTTAACTGCTTGAAAGTGTAGCTTCCAGGATAGATTTGATTGGAATCCTACACCCAGGTATTTAAAATAAGATTGTTGATCTATAGGTTTTGTATTCAGACTCCAACTATGAGGTTTTCTCTTCTTCCCAAAAACTACCACTTTTGTTTTAGTGTGGTTAACAATTAGTTGTTCTCTTGAGCAGAAAACACTTAGCTTATTTAATAGTCTCCTCATCCCAACCATGGTGGTGGAGATCAAAACAATATCATCAGCGTATAAAAGTACCGAGAGATTAGTTTCCAGAATGGAAACTGGAAAATATTCTGAGCCACATAGCTCTCTAGTAATGTCATTTATATAAAAATTAAATAAAAAGGGGGCCAAAAGGCATCCCTGCCGTACTCCTCTTACTGTGGATATGTTATCTGACAATAGTCCGTTGTACCCTAGTCTAACTCTAAGGGATGTATCAGAATGTAATTTACGAATTAGGAAGAGTAACCTTCTATCAATGTTGGTTGACGCTAACTTCAGCCATAGGCGCTCTCTTTCTATGAGGTCAAAGACAGAACTGAAGTCTATGAAAGCAGCATAAAGCTCTTTCCTATCTTTGTGAATGTATTTTTGAATCACATGTTGTAGAACAAAGCACTGATCTATTGTAGATATGCCTTTCATAAAGCCAGCTTGTTCTTCTGCTATTATAGCATTTTCACTTGCCCATGACTCCAGTTTACCTAACAAGTATTTTGAATACAATTTGGATGCAGTACTCAGTAAGCTGATAGGTCTAAAAATTTTCGGATCAGCTTTAGAGCCTTTTTTGTGAATCGGAACCACTACACTCACATAGATTAGGAGTCTATGATTTTCTGCACCAACACCAATCTCTAGCCCCTCTTGGCTATCACTGCATTAGCTGCTATCTAAAGTCTCTGATTTTAATGTTATTTTTGCTGGGAGATCAATAAAAACCTTTGGATGTGTCATATTTTCTGATTTCATTGACTAGTCAGAAATTAGCTTTTCCTTATAGATTGCATTTTAATAGCATCAGTAAGTAGTTATTGTTCCCCTTAAAATTAACTTTTTAAATATAGCACATCTGCTCAAACATTGTGTACAGTACATTGTTCTTCAGCCAACAGACTGTTATCAGTTCCACATTGTAGAGAAATGCCATGTCATGTGTACATATTTCAATGAACGGTTTGGAATGCATCTTTTTTTGATTGCTACTTATCTTACTATACATCTTGTTAGACTCTCTTCCAATAAGCTGTGCTGCAACAACCCTGTCCCTATGAACTATATGCCAGCCTACAACAATACATCTGCGGGGGTGGCAAGAGATTTTCAGCTGCTCAAATAGCTGAGAAGCTCAGCTGGTTTCCACCCCTCATTGCTTCTGCCATGTCCTCAGATCATTTTTTCTTGATATGCTTTGTTCTTTGCCCATATCAAAATCTTTGTGCTTAGAATGGAACATGGTATTTAAGGCACCAGTAAGACACTATTAAGACCCATTATTATCTCTTAGCACTGTGATGCCTTCTTTTCATTAGATGAGCAAGCTAGCTTTTTTGCACCTAACAACACAAAGTTTATATCTTGCTGCTATACTTGACAACTTTTAAAATTACTTCTTTCCACTCTCTAATATTACTCATATACCTTTTTTTCACTAGCAGCAACTTGAAAATTTCCAGGCAAACTGTATTGAGTAAACAATGAAATGTATATGTAACAACTCCAGTATACAGTATCTAGTAACACAGAAAGAAATTTGGGCTTGCAATAGAAATAATTTAGCCACCTCATGATCTGCATGTTAAAAACTGAAAGTTTAGTGTGGAGAGATCAGGAAAGATAAGCAGAGCAGGCTGAAGTCATACCAGCTGAGTAACAGTAAAGAATAAAGATAACAGGGAACAGACTCTATGCAGCTGAAAAACAAACCCAAAATGGGTTCTCAACTTTTCTGTAATAGCTACCACAAAAAGAGCAGGAAGCCCTAGGAAGAAAGCCAAACTGAAAATGTTTGGTCTCTGAAGCTCTTTTGAAGTAGTGACTCTGGACCCTTAATGAATAAAGGAACAAATAAACAAATGCTGTGAAAGCTATAAAAGCAGACCTTCAAAGCCAACTTGCCTAGTGTGACTGAAATAATGCTTCCTGATTGCACTTCCTAGAATGACTGAAAATCACTTTATTTACTATGCTTTGATTGAATACTATTATACTAGTAGTAGTATAATAGTTAAAGTATTCTCTAAACAGCTATTGTTAAAAAGAGTAAACTGATAGGTTGAATTAATGCAATGCATGTAAGTGGACTACAATTCTGAACTAAGGACATTATCAGACTACCATCTAAAACCATTGTAATTCCGCAAATGAAGATAGCAGGAACATTGTGGCGTTATAACACTTATTACTGCATATAGTTGTAATCATGCCAAAGAAATCCCATGGAATTATCACACGATGACCACTAGCACTTCAAGAATAGGAGTTTTAGGAGTTTACTTCCATGATTTGGCAATGACGAGATTTCCGCGGTTCTTGTGAGAAGACGCGAGTGTGTTTAAAACTCCAAAACCCCCTTAATTAAGAAAGTAAATGAACACACAAGCACTGAAACAAACATCAAAACATGCAAAATAAAGGGGACAGTTCATATAAAGAGCGTCCTGTGCTTCATTTTCACGTTCTCACCTGAATGTTTTTTTTGCTGAGGACTGCCCATTCATGTTGTAATCTCATGATTACAACGGGATGTGTTTTCGCACACAGTCAATAGTGCAAAAAGAGTGCTATTAATGATCTATTCACAGCTTGTCCCTTCTTAGCGGCTGGAGCACAGGGTAATAACATGAAGACAATGATGTCATGCGATAGTGGGGCCCATTGACGCTACCCTGACGTCATAATCCTACGTTTTTTGCCACATCTGATAATGTCCTAAGTGAAAAAGTATCTGAACTGTATTGTGTAAGAAGCCAGATGTATATTGCAATGCATTTGGAAATGCGGAAATGCTAGCAAATGTGGAAATGCTAGCAAATATTGAAACATATGTAAGTGTATGTAAGAGGCCTGTCTGAGAAATCTTCAACAAATGACATGTGAGATGCATGATGCTCATGTCATACAAATATGGTGTAACTTGATCTTCCTAACCACTGTAATGTATGACAAGTACTGTGCTCAATGTGTCTTATTAATTTGGCATGTGTTTCTTATACAAGATAGCATAGTAATGTTTAAAAAAGCACTAGGTTTAGACTGTAAATATTGATCCTGTAAGAAGGAGTATGTCACTGCAAGCACTAACTGATTTATTTAATAACTATATAAAACATTATAAACCCACATCTTTATTCTCCTGTAGTATAAATTTAGATCAAAGTCCAAAGCTTAAGAGAGCCTTAAGGGAATATTGATCTCAATCTGCCTATTAAACAATATCTATATATATAATTCTCTTGGGTATGTTGCCATTCCCAGTGTGCTGATTGGCTGCTTAGGAAACATACCCAACCAATTGTAGTGCTCCATTGGCTGGCCAATCAGCAACTTGAGGGTGTTTTTCAGCACCGCCTCCTTGGCCTACAGCCACATCTTTGCCTGTTGAGTTGCAGTAACTTAATACTCAGCCAGGTCCCCTTGCTGTCTTAATATGCATGCATGGGGAAAAATAATGTTGTTTTCTATGTGTCCCCTACCCCACTTTCCTCCTACCCTACCTTGCAGGGTAGGTTTTTTCCCCTTCCTCTGCTCTTCACCACTTCTGCACCCAAAAACTTGAGCCCTTTTCCCACTCCTTCTGTCAGGGTGATATTGGTTTAAGTGCAAAAGGAAAAAATGTTGGAGCAACACACCACAGACTAGCACAGCTAAGTGGGTTTGTTCACAGCTGTGGCTAGGCAGAGGGATGATAAGCAAACACTCCTATGTAGCGAAAGCACACGACACACTGTGTGTGGGGTGGTGTTATGGAGGAGGAGTGCTGCTGTTGAGTTTGTTAATGAGGTTTGCTGTGTATATACAGTTGCCCCTCCACATTTGCGACTTTCACATTCGTGGTTTTGATTAGTCGCGGAAAGCTGCCTCCCCCTCCCCCGCTGTTCAACACCCACTCCCTTCCCAAGGCAGTTAGCCCATTGCTGCCCTGGGAAGGTGGGGTGGGAGGCAGCTGGCACCCTCCCGCTTCACCCTACTCCCTTCCCAAGGCAGCGAGGGGCTTCTTAGGAAGCCCGTCGTTGCCTTGGGAAGGGGGGGTAGGAACCAGCTGGTGCGCTCGCGCTACACCCCACTCCCTTCCCAAGGCACCGGGGGGCTTCTTAGGAAGCTCCTTGCTGCCTTGGGAAGGGGGGGTAGGAACCTGCTGGCGTGCTAGCGCTACACCCCACTCTCTTCCCAAGGCAGCGAGGGGTTTCTTAGGAAGCTCCTTGCTGCCTTGGGAAGGGGGGTTGGGAACCAGCTGGCATGTTCGTGCTACACCCCATTCTCTTCCCAAGGCAGCAAGGGGCTTCTTAGGAAGCTCCTTGCTGCCTTGGGAAGGGGGGGTAGGAACCAGCTGGCACACTCGCGCTACAACCCACTCCCTTCCCAAGGCACCGAGGAGCTTCTCAGGAAGCTCGTCGCTGCCTTGGGATGGGACTGGGGTGGAAAACCGCTCGCCGGCAGGCTCATTTCTTATTCGCCGTTTTTTTCACATTTGCGGGGGTTGTCTTCCCCTAACCCCCATGAATGTGAAGGGATGACTATACTGTGTTTGTTTATACTGAAACTGAAGATAAAGACCTCCAGATATTTTTGGATGAACCTTGCTGTCTGTAAGTCTTTTTGTGTGTGAAAGTGTGTCAGAACTGTGGAACAGCTGCTAGCTGAAACTTTTGTTTTTGCATCCTTTCTGCTGTGCAGTTCTGCTGTTTTAGCTACTCCTGGGTTAGTTTATCCCCAGGCTGTGCCAGGTGCCTCTCAGTGAGCCTATACTGAGTGGACACCTTCTTCCCTGAGGAACTTACAAGCTGCACAAAAAAACCCTAGAAAGGGGTGGGAAGGAAGTTGGAAGCCGCCCTGGGGTTCCAGGCCTTCTTTTCTCTCCTTGGGGGACCCCTTGGGGTCCTCTGGCTGCCCCTGGCTCTGCTTCCTGTGGGGAGTGGTCTTTCTTTGCAAATGCTGCACTGAATGGGCTGCTGCCTGCTAAAAAAAACCCTCCAGCCAGTGAGAGGAGCCAAAGCCAGCAAGGTACGGGAAACAGAATGGAGCAAAGTGGGCTCTCATTGGCCTCCAATGTCCCCCCAATGGAAATCCAGCATGCTGCCCTTGAAGGATAGCTGGTGTCACAGTGGAAAGCTTAGGCTCTGCAGTCTGTGGGTGTGGCAAAAGTGAGCCCAAAGACTCACAAAAAAGTTAGAGGTGACCATTCCACCCATTGCTGGAGAGACCCCTTCGCTCCCTTTTCTATTTATATCTATTTTAACAGGTGGTAGACAAAGGTCCCTGGATCCCCCTCTTCTCTAAATGAGGCAGAGTTTTTACATGCTACTTTTGTCAAGTATCTAGACCAGTTGTAAGCACAGCTTGCACACCACTTCCAAGGCACCCCACTTCTGGAATGTTAGCATTGGCTATAGGCCTCAGAAACTGGCCAATTTGGTTCATTAATGTGGCATTTTACAAGGGAAAAGACAGGATGGTCTCAGAAAAGGTCATTTTTGGTTTTTCCCTGGAAAGGAAGGTCTGGAGCCGCAAGGCCAAAAGAAGACACATTCCTCATAAATGGGAGGTTAATGGATGGAGAAACCCTTTTGTATTTGCTGATTGTGAAATTTCCTCTCCTCAGCTCCCAACTTAAAAGAAGTTGCTCAAAGCTGTTAAAATCCAATCACTAGACATTAAGAAACACATTTAGCATCTTCCTCACCTTTTGTCAAGACCAGGAAACTCATTGTGCAATCCATGAAGGCTCATGGAATCCATTGTTTCAACCCATGAAGCAACCAATCCCCTCAGGTGTATTTGGAGGTATAAAAGACCCCCGAAATAGGCATCATTGCGCACAGTCAGTAACAGGGCGAAACTCTGTTGCTCTGTGTTAGCCAACCCAGCGCACAGCCAGTAACAGGGGGGAACTCTGTTGCTCTGTGTTAGCCACATCCAGTTTCCTCCATTCACTCTGCCAGACTGACTACAGGACAGATAATATTATTATCCCAGCAAAACCCTCTTGCAACTCTCTATCCCAAGTTTTCCTACTGTTTCTTTCTATAGCCTTGAGTGAATACTTCTTCTGGGTGAATGCGTGTGTGTGTTTGGTGTTATTTTTGAACTCCTTAATAAAAAAACATATTTAATTTTAAATCTGTATGTATTCCATCTAGATTAGGACTGGTATAATTGGTTTTCAGATTCCTTGGTTACCCCCTCTTGCATAGCTAAAGTCGAGTTGCTGCTAATTTCCCCAACATATTAGAAACTTGATATTTTCTTGGAATTTTCCAAGGAGCATTTTGGGTAACACAGTGGTTCTTAACCTGGGGTCTGGAGACCCTCCAGTGGTCCTCAATGTCCTCACAGGGGGTCTGTGAAGGCTTGAAGACTGCTCAGACCACCTCCTACCTGCACTGGAGTGGACATGTGACAGGAGCCAAGGCAAAGGCTGGCTGGCTTGGCCTGCACATTGCCATTCAATCCACTCCAGCCACAAAGTTGCAGGAAGAAGCAGGAGAAAAGTCTTCCCTCCCACTCCAGTTCCTCTGAGGTAAGATTTCATGGATGGTATAACTGTGGTGGTGTTGTGGTGGTGGTGATTAGAGTTTTAAATCTAAAGTCTTGGAAGTCCATGGCAACAAAAGATATTTAAAGGGGCCACTGGTAAAGAAAACATTAAGAGGCATTGTTGTAATTGTATTATTATTATTGTTATCAGGTATTATTGTTATTATTGTTAGCGTTTTAAATCTTGGGGGCCCATGGCAACAAGAGAGATTTAAACCGGGTCCCTGATAAAGAAAAGGTGAAGAGCCACTGATGTAATTGTATTGTTGTTGTGGTTCTTGTTATTGTTAGCTTTAAATCTTGAGTTAAGTCTTGGGGGCCCATGGGAACAAAAGGTATTTAAAGGGGGTCCCTGGTAAAGAAAAGGTTAAGAGCCACTGGCACAATTTTATTAATATTAGTACAGGTGTGCCTGGTGTAACATACACCGTTACGTGCCCTGCTGGGGTTTCAAGCGGTGGTTGCAGCATGGAGCTTGGAGTGGCAGTGTTCCTTTCACATGGTTAAACTACATGGTATTATTTTAGGAAAAAAATATTGCACTCTTTTACATGTGGGTGGTGATTGGCTGAGTGAGTGAGTGAGTGGAGGGAGGGGCTTTTGTGAGGCAGGAGTATAGATGCAGATTGAGTGGCAGGAGTGGATTGTGAGGTGGATGGGGTATTTGCATGTGGGTGGGGATTGGCTGAGGGAGTGAGGGATTGGTTGGGTATGTTTCCTAAGCCACCAATCAGCATACTGGGAAAGGACACATATCCAAACCGTGTGTGTGTGTGTGTTTGTGTGGTTTATTTTGTAAGAACTGAGTCAGTGAAGACGGACCTCCCAACTAATTAATTGGATTTTTGGAATAGTAGACATTATTTACTCTGTTATAGAACTAGACCAACTTTTTTACCATTGGAGCCCATCCTTTTGATATAAGAAATAAATCCAATCTGGCTAAAGATCCGTGTCTGTTAGGGTAAAATGTGTAATCTTTCACTCCCTTGTTAACCAATCTCCAGATGTCCAATAATGTTAATTCTTCCAGCATTTTAAAAAACGATTTTGGGAGCTTTCCTTGATTTTCTTTAATCACTTTATCTGATTGTCTATCTAGGGGGGGAATTCACCACCCCATTAAAATCTCCCATCACCAATAGGTGGTCGTAATCACAAAGTTTTATTCTGTCCATCAGCTTCTCATAAAACTCAAGTTTATTATTTGATGGACCATATAATCCAACAATCAAGCAAATCTCCTCCCCAATTTTCACTTTTACCGCCACCCAACACCCTTGATTATAATTAAAAATTTCTTTAGCTTGGAATCTTTTATTTATATATAATATTACTCCTTTTTGTTTTTTATTTGTTGAGGACATAAATTCATTACCCAACTTTTTATTTTTGATAAGATATTTATCACTTGTTTTAATTTTAGATTCTTGTAAACACACTAAATCCAACTTTTGTTTATTTAGGTAATGAAATACTTTGCTTCTCTTTTGTGGGGAATTGAGACCTTTGATATTCCAGTATAAAACCTTCAGACAGTTCATATTTTAATACTCTTACTTTATTAATCAATTAACCACTCAACTTTCTTCTGCTGCTTCCTCCTCTTCTTCTGATTCTATCGACTCGTCTCCTACTTCCCCTCTTTCCCCTGTCTCCTCTTCTCCTTCCAAACTTTTTTTTCATTTTCCATCTGACCTACTTCTGCTCTCCCCCTCTTTTTCTTGAAATTCCTACTGTGTGCTTGATGTTTCACTAAATCCTGTGTTTCTTTTCCACCATTATTCCCTCCATTTTCTCCTTCTTTTCCCTCTTCCTTCTTATCAGTAAAATCTTTTTTATTTTTTTCCAAAATTGATGCACCTCATCTAAAATAGTCAATAATATATTTTTCTGCTTATATCAGAAAGATAATCCATTTAGTCTAATCCATCTATATCTAATCCCTTTTCTATTTAGTTGTGAAGTCAAGGATTTGTATTCTTTTCTCCTTCTTAATACTTCCCCTGGAATATCCTTTAACAAAGATACATTTTCTCCATCAATCTGAATTTGACTCTCATAATTCCTTTGTAGGATTTGATATCTAATTTTTTCCTAACAAAATAAACAACTATATCCCCTGGGATATTCCTTTGTATAGCTACTCTATTCCTTACTCTATACACTCGATCCACCTCTCTTTCAAAACTATCTATATTGTCCTCTATGTAATCTGCCAATGGTCCTATAACTCCTTCCACCAGGTCCTCATCACGTTTTTCCAGCAAACCTCTGATCTTGATACAGTGTTCTCTGTTTCATTTCTGCTAATAAATTTTTGTCCTCCTGTTGATTTACCTTCTCATTAGTCTGCATTATTTTCTCTTCCAATTTCTTTGTTTTATCTTCCATTAATGTTAATTTCTGGTCAGTTCTTTCCACCCGGTTTGATATTACCTCTATATATTTTTTCAGCTCTCTCACCTCAGATCTAATTTCTTGTTTTATTTCTGCCTTCATATCTCTCATTTCCTTTCTAAGATCCTTCATTTCATCCCTTAAATCTTGGCCAATTTTCCTAATCTCATCCAGCAGAATGACCAGATCCAAACCTTTTGCTGGCATTTCTAATGACGACCTTCTAACTAATTGTAATTTGGTTTGTTCTGTTTTCTGTCTCGTAGTTCTAGACATTTTCCTCAACTTTGCCTTTCTTTTTTCTCTTTTCGTTTTCTTCTTTCCTCTTTCCTCCTTCCCTTTCTTATAACCTCTTTATTGTTTCTTCTTTAAATTCTATAGTATGTTCTATTATTAATGTTCCTTTTCCTTGCCCACTATGTCCCTCAGTTCTTCATCCCTCTCACGTTCTCTCTCTGTTCTCACTTTCCTCTCTACTTTCTCCCAGCATTCGCCAGTCATCAATTTAACGTTATTAATTTACCTCGATATTGTTTATTTACCAATTATAATTATAATTGATTATAATATAAATATAATAACTGATTATAATATAATTATAACAATTATAATTTATTCCTTCATAACATTTATTTCTTACTATGTGACTATACCGGATAATATGTGACTAAATGACCAAATAATACTTCCTTAATTACTTAGTGCTCTTTCACCTAATTACTCCTTACTTCTTAACACCTATCAAGCTTAAATGCTTAACATAAATCATAAATCAATCATTCAGCCTTAAATACTAATTCAATATCAATCAAGTCACACTCATTCACATATCAAATAATCCTATCATATACTCATGTAATAAATTCATATGTCATGTAATTTCGTTAGTAACTTTTCCTATTTATCCCACTTATTACATTATCTTCACTCACTTAATTCACAATCCATACACTACAACAGATCTGTAGTCTATTAAGCAGTTCTCTCCTATATTTAAATATTTTACAATCCTTTACAATCCTTTATTCTTTGTCACAACTTCTTCCTTCAGTCAAAGCAACCCTCTATTCACTCTTACGTCTTCTCCTTCTCCTTTCCTTCCTGTCTCCCTGTATTTCACAACAGAACACAGTCACCACACTTTTGCCCTTCTCAAACTCCTGGCACTGGCTTCAGTCACTTCCTCTTCAAACAGACACTTTTGCCCATTTCAAACTCCTGGCACTGGCTTCAGTCAGAGTTTCATGAATATAACAAGGCAGATCCCCAGCATGCAGCCACTCCTTTTGAGGTCGGAGGGAGCAACTATGCCAGGCACAGGACAACAGGCACCACTATGTTCACACTTCTGTGGGGTTGAAGGCAAGGATAAAGTGGTCTCAAGTCAAAAGTAGATAAATCTGCCTCCCTCTTCATGACACCTCTGTCATGCTCCCTCTTCCTTCCCAAGTAGGAAGGTGCTGGTGAATTGTAGCATCCTTCAGCTAGGAGGATGTGCAAGATCATGCTTGCTGAATACTGAACTAATCTTGCAGAGGACTGAACTAATCATCTATGGGGGCTGCGGAAACAAGGGCAGGGGCAACAAGTCATCTGATCTTGTGCTAGGTGATCTGAGGAGAAAGTGGAGCAGCATACTATTCATACTGTATGTGTGTAACAATGTAGAGTGCAAGATGGTATTGAATGGATTTATGAAACAATAAATGCACTTCTGAACCTGAGGAACATGAGCTTTATGAGTTCAAGTGCAAGACAGTGCCGGCAAGGCAGATTTGTCCACAAACCATTCCTTTGGCTCCATATTCTCTCATTTAACAAAAAGCCTCAATTGCGCAGAAATGGACAAGTTACTTTAAGATCATGACTGCTAAATTTGGGCAGGAAGGAAAGATATTACCCATCAACACACACACAAAAACGCCTTTGGACCTACAGTCTTCTGTTCCAACAATAACTCCCATTGCACAGAAAAGGAAAACTGAATCAAGTGACTTTGAGATCCTGAGATTTCAAAGTGGGTGGAAGTGAACAGTCACAGAGCAATCCTTGCTTTCTCATTCTCTTGCTTTTTCTCACACACAAACATTTACACAAAGAGAAGGTAAAAATTAAAGTTACTAAGCAGTTTAAGTAAATTCCCCATTCCAATAAATTTGGCTCTTTCAGCTCCATTCTTACCTTCTCTCTGCCATGGAGAGCTGATTATCCTGGTGGTCAAGTAATTTCTAGTTTCAACTGCTATCCTGGAGACCAAAGTAACCCCCAGTCCCATTCAACAGATCTAAATTACAATCAATTCAGAGAAATTTAAAGATAAGCACTTAAAGTCTATCAACTTTATAGGGACTGAATCTTGGCTTGTTTCCCTTACAGTAATTCCACTTAATAGAAGTGAATAATAGAGATATTTCTGCTGGGGGAAAAGGTAAAAGAACCAAACATTTTCATCTGCTTGTGATGCCACCATAATCTCTTTGTAGTGCCCCCAGTACATCAGGCTTTGTGACACTTTGTGCATGTAAAGAGTGGCAAAGCAATGAATCACAGATATAGCTAACAGCAATTTCTACTATCTTTTTCAGTTGTCTGCCATGCTTAAGCCAAATTTCAGGCTACTTAGAAGAAGTAAAGACTTTAGTATCCAACAGATAGATCAAGCCACTTGTTATATACAATGTAATCCCATTTAAGCCACTGGTGAGGTATGCTTTTCCATCAATAATACTTCCGAATGAATCGTTTAATTCCAACACAGATTGCAATGCAGAGCTTTTTAAAGACACTGAGAGGTAAGGAGCAGAAAGTTAATTTGACACAACTTCCCTAGGATCAGTGTGGTATAGTAATCAGCGTGTTACACTATGACTCATAAAGTCTAAATTCTAGTTCCCATTCAGCTATGAAGATCACTAAGTCACTTTGGGCTAATCCCTCCCTCTCTGAGCAACCTTCCTCACAAGACTGCTGTATAGATAAAATGGAGTGGAACAAGAATATCATGTCAGCCACCTGGGATTCCTTGGAGGGGGGGGAAAAAAAGAGGGATATCAACTTAATAGCACACAGTGCCTAAATCCTATTTTAGTGATGATTAGAGTAGATCAATAGAATGCATTAAATTTATGCAGACTCACAATTCAACTACAGTTGTCCCTTCACATTCCACAGGTTCCACAGACCCCGGTGAATGTGAAAATTCTGTGAATAATGACTTCCCTCCCCCTCCCCCGCCAAAGCGACCACGGGGCCTCCGGAGGGCCCATAGTCGCTTCCCCCCACCTCCACCTCCCCCCCCAGGCCTTCGCGGGGCCTCCGGAGGGTCTCCGAAGGCCCCATGGAGGCCTCCCCGGCCCTCCCCTCAAGGCCTTTGCGGGGCCTCCGGAGGCCCCGTGTCGCTCCTTTGGGGAGGGTGGGGGGGCCCTCCCAAAACCGCAAATATGCGAAACCACGAATGCTAAGTTCGCGAATGTGGAGGGGCAACTGTATTTACTGAATGTGTCTACTCTACCTGGGACTAACCAACAGGATGCCAGCCAATGTCTGAGTATGGAGGGGCTGGTTTGTGACTATGAGCATTGTCTGTTGCTGTTCATGCTGTTATGACAAAAAGACACTGCCACCAGTAGATGGGTTTTTTTGTGTGTGTTCCCCCCCCCCATATTAGGTATAGAGCTCAAACATGTGAGATTCTAAAAGAGAGTTAGCAAAAATGCAGCAATACAAATGTTGATGTGTGAGCACACCCCCACCCCCATATGAGCCCAGTGGTACTTGCTCTCCTCTTTAAAAGGTCTTATTTGACATAGTCACCTTTACACAGAAACATCAAAGAAAAAATACAGGTGACATCCTTTCCACTCTCAGTTCAGCAAAAATTCAAAACTTCCAAAAACAGACTGGAAACATTACTTCTGATATGGCAGTGTAAAAGAAAAATCACAAGAATCCAAGATTCGTACTTTTGCAGAAATTATTACCTTTCCATAGTTCAGATCTTAAATTAAGTACATATCTACAGAGGTTTGGTTCCAAGACTCCCTGCGGACGGCAAAAATGTGGATGGTCGCGCCACATATTATTAAATAGCAGCAACATGTGTGCAGACGTGTTAGCATGGATGTCACTGCCATTTTAGGTATGGGACGCGATGATCTGCAGGTGGTTGAAACCACATATCAGGAGCCAACAGACTGGGAGAACCCACTGTATAATAATTTGATGAGAATAAATTAGAGAATTCATTTGAATATCAAGTATTTCATATTTTCATGGTAACAGATATTATATAATTTATTGGTAGCATGGAATTTGTTTTGCATTATTCAGTCATTTGAGGTCATGAATACTGAACTAGTGTTCAGCTCCAAAACATTTGTTTCAGTACTAGAACACAGCTTGAGATATGTGAAATACTTATAAAGGTATTGGTGTCTTTAACAACATACAAAGTCTCTCATACTACTAGAATGAGAATAAGTGGATATAAAATCAGAAGAAGATGGGCTACACAGCATCTTACATTATATTAAATACGTTCCTACCTGAGTACCTAGGCAGGCAATCATCATATGAGTAAGAAGTTTAGCTGCAAACATGGAAGACCTGGTACAGAAGAGGTGTGAAAAAATCGCCAATATGAAACCTGTTTAACCAAAAAAAAAAAAAAAAAAAAAGAAAAGAAAAGAAGAAGAAGAAAAATCAGGGTTTCTACTTAGATTATTACTGGGCAATAGGTCAGATTAAAAAACTACAACATTGTTGTTAAGTAAAAAAAAAGAACTTTCATCCTTCAACCATATGTCATTTATGCCATTTCATAAATCTCTTTTCAAAGTTCCCAAGTCACTGGTCTTATTTTTTAAAAAAAGATCTCTGCTGTCTTTGAAGTATTTTAACGGTGTTTACAATTTGTTGGGAAACCACAGAAAGGAATTGTCAGTGCTGGAATTCACACACAAATAATGGATCTCTTACAGCACACATTTGTTATACTGTTAAACTCTGGGCTGACACACTTTAAATTCTTATATACACTATGTGCCTACTCTAGCTGGGACTTAAAATTGGATTTAGGCCTTTGGCTAGTCAACCAAAATATTATCTTCTGCGTATCTTCATGGTTGTATCACATTTGTAGTGACACACTTTAAAATCTTATGTATGTGATGTGTGTGTGTATGTGTGTGTGTATGTGTGTATATATATATATATATATATATATATATATATATAAAATGTATAAAGTGACCCTAAACATCTAGCTATAAAGGAGTAGCACTTGATTTGCTTGCACAACTTCATAATCCCTTTACCAAAGAGGGAGGTACTTCTAACCACCCAGGTTGAAGCTGAAGTGCAGACAGTTCCAATTAATTAGAAAAACATAACACCCAATATTTCCTGTTGTCCTTGGGCCTAAAGTTGAAAGAAGCATCACCAAGGACAGCTAGTGGAATCCTCTCTTGGTCTTAGTCTAAACTTCAAGGGGACTATCCCATAGGCTGAACCTATGTAGTATCTTGGGTAGCTCCTTGAATGGTCCAACTAAAATCCAGAGCGGATTCACTGCACCACCAACATGGGAGCCACCAGCAGCTGCTGAGCATAGCATTTGGTTTACTTGTTTTTGGCTTCAAAGTTACTCCTCCTTTTTGGTTTTATTATTTACTACAATTTGTTAAGGCCTGAATCCAGAAACTCACACAAGTTTCAATGGCCCAAGGGAGATTTTGCCTCGTATGTCTCAGTCCTCCATGCAAGATAACATCTCTCTCTTGAAACTCAGGAAGTTAAGTTTAAAGCAGAGTATTCAAGGGGGTAGAATTAAAATGGGAGCATATAGTCCCAAATCCCAGTAGGGTTGCCTAAAATAGGTCTTTGGAGCCCAACCAATGTTACTTATTCACAAAATGATTTTTAATTCATCCAGCAAGAAAAAATTCCCATATTATTGTCTCATTCAAAATTAACACACCATTCAGTGATGCAAAAATAAATGTAGAAACTGACCAGAAATGCAGATGAAACCAGATGAGAAGAAAGCTTCATTGTATGAAGACAAGCTGTCTGTCTGTGCATAGGCTGCATAAATAGACATGTGTGAACAAGAGCATTCCACATAATCTGAAGAATCATCCATCACCTTACAGAACTGACTGTCAGACAACCAGCTACATGGGAAACAAAGGTCAACAACATTAATTCATTAGTCCTTAGACTAGAGATCAATTATTATAATAAAAACATAAGCAAAAACAAGAAGAGTGTGAGTTGTGAGCATATGAAATGTTCCATCAGATGGATAACACAGTTTTCAAACTCCACCAATATGAGAGCTCACACAAACATTATATTTGTCATGGGAATTTCTTGCCATGGTAATGGATGCCTGGGAATGAGAAATAGCAAAGAAAAACTTCAGAATTTAACCAGCTTGGTGCCAAAATCCAGTGGGAATAAAGAATAGATTCTGTTGACAGACTTGACCCTTATATCTTGGCAATACTACTACACCAGAAACAACTTTCATTCTGCACTCTCTCCTTGGGATTAAAGCAGGGTCTAATAGGTTAATGTACGTTGATGAGATCAACCCATATTTATCTGTTAAACCTTGACTTGGAGCTTGCAAGTTTCAGTGTGCCTTCACTGTTATCATACCAAATCTTGTCAAGTGTGGCTGAAACCTGGCACACGGCTGCCTGATCTCAGGGTGCTGGCTGAAGTCTCAGATAATTGTTATACTTCTCTTGGTTTTCAGAAAGGAAGACAAATTTAAGAGTGAGAAAACATGAAGGAACAAGTATGGGTGGTGGCTTTAAAGCCTGGGCACCTACTTCTCCCCATTCACAGCTGATGCCCAAAGTCTCTGGTTCAGCACAAAGATGTTTGTGTGTGTAAATTGTACCTGTCCAATGGCAAAGAACCAGAGAGCCAGGAGTGAGGGGAGAGAACAGGGAAAAGAGATGGTAGTTGCATGCACTTGAGGCCATTGTGTCATTTGGAGCAAGGTAGGGAATGAAACACAAGTCTTGTGATTTGTGAGTCTTCTTGTTGAACAAGCCCTGACAATAGATACAATGGCTGCGAGGGGGGGTGGCAGTATGTGCCAAAAGCTGATGGTGAGCCTTCTATAAGCCTCAGCAGCAGTGTAGGATCTGGAAAAAGTCTCCATATATTAAGTGCACTGTAGATAAGGCCAAAGAGTGAATGTGTACCAGGTGAGTGTTGAATTAGGACTCTAGGAAACCTGGATTCAAATCTCCATTCAGACTGGAAACTCACTGGGTGACCTTGGACAAGAGGAAGGCAATAACAAATCTCCTCTGAATAAAAAAAAATCTTGCCAAGAAAACACTATGATAGGGTCATAAGACGGAGTTGACTTGAAGTCACATAACAAGAAGATAGGGCCATGTAAGATGCAAGCCCTAGTGTAAATTGTGGCAAATATTGCAGCTACTGGGAGCACTTTGCTGCCTTCTCAGGCACTGAAACATCCTTCTCCTCCCTTCCCTGGCTCAGGGTGTCATATTACTTGTGGCCCTTTCACACTACACAATTATAGCACTTGGAGCCCACTTTAACTGCCATGATTGTACCCTATGGAATCCTTGGGTTTGAAACACTAAAGCTCTCTGGCAAAGAATTCTAAATACCACTCCCTAAACTGTGAATCCCAGTATTCCATAGGATGAATATACAGCAGTTAAAGTCAGTTCGAAGTGCTATAATTGTGTAATGTGAAATGGTCTCTGGTCAGGCAGGCTTTACCCAGATTATAGGCCAATTTACTGGATTGCCCTTGGGCCCATTTCCACATTCAGTTGACCTAGTAGCAATGCTAGCTCACCTCCCAATCTTTGCCTATCTCACCTCTGTGACTTCACAAGAATCTACTCCATGGTCTTGGGGAATGGAGTACTGATGGCATGGTAACCCTATGGCACACTGATCCTAGGTCCTGATGTTAACAATTGTGCTGGGCTTTTCCATAAATCTAGAAATACTAGCTGGACTCGGCATATCATACGCCATTAAAAAACTCCCCCCAAACACCTGGTAGACCTCACGACAACCTTGAAGGTAGGCTGGTGGATTTAAATTCCTCCTCCCCCTTCTCAGAGTTCCACACGTTTCCCGGAGGGTGACTCGCTCTGTTGCCCAGCCTCCAGCACAGCCATCATCAGTTGACTGTCTGGGTCCCAATCTGGGCCACAGATTGAGTGACAAGAGTGCATTGTGAGGTAGAGAGGGAATTTGCATGTGGGTGGTGATTGGTTGGATGTGGGTTGAGTGTGTTTCCTGAGCAGCCAATCAACACACTAGAAGAGGCAACATACCAAAAGAATTATTTCAAGAAATATATTCTTCACTCTGGCTGCAGCAATTATAATCATATACGTATTTCATTTATTGTATTTGACTAAAAGCCATTACACATCAAAAATGTGTGTATCTAAATTTTGCAAATGGCAACTGTGAGTTTTCAGGGGAGGAAGCAGAGCATTATATGCTTAATTTTTTGTTTACTTGTCTCAACATTATTTCTTATTAACTATTATCAAAGTCATGCATTATTAACTATTATCATTAATTGTTAATGTATGTGTATTTTCCCTGTTTTTAAAAAAGTCCCTAAGAAGACTAGACATGGCCTATTTTTTTTTCTTTATAAATGCCATCTTTTAACAATTATGTCTGAGAGTCTGTCTTTCTTTTACATTGGATTCCATCTTTTTCTAAGTGGAAAGAAAGTGTTAAGAAAGAAGAAATTAAATGTTCACAATGCTTTTGTCTACAGATCACACACATATGAAATGCCTGCACACACCTACACTCATTTTATATATCCACAATGACTTAGAAAATATACCTTTCAGCAACCTGATTCCACAGAAGACATAAAGACTTATGAGGAACAATTCGGCTGTCTGTAGAATAAATTCGGTACGTGATCTCATTGTCGTCTTTCAATAGAAGTGGCCTTTGATCCTTCAGACTTGCTGAAAAAATCTGTAATATACATTCCTTTTCCCTTTAAAATCATCAATATGATCCTCATTTGTAAACTAAATATACAGCAGTTATTTTCAAGGTTTCAAATGAAAACTTCTTCTGAAAAGTGCTACCTAATACGATTTAAATGGAGATGCTGAAGACAGGGACTTCATAATGCATTGTGCTCTACCACTGACAAACTGGTCCTTCCTCTACTTTCTTAGAGCTTGTCTACACTGGCAAGAATAATCCCTGTTCTGGCCAAATTCTAGCCCTGGGACCATGGTGTCCCCCCCCCCGTTACCTGCCCTTCTGTTGCAGCAACGGCAGGGTGCCCTCTCACCCAGGGCTCACATACAAACTGGTGCTTCTCTTCCCCGCATTGGTCATATCCTTCAAGCCAGGAACGTGACTGGGTGCTGCACAGTTAACTCAGCAGACACAATGCACACGACTTGGCTGGGAAATGGTTGCACCATGCAGGCCACATGTGTGGACACCCACCCTCTTGAGGTAATGGAACTCACCATTTTCACCAGAAGAACTGGAGTGAACAATCAGTTTTTAAAACATGTTTCCATGCTGTTTTAAGGGTCAGTTTGGACAAGGATCAAAACAAAAATCGTGTGTCATCTGGACTGCTGGGTGTAGGAACAGAGGGAGGCCATTTCATTTGGCCCATGAAGACAAGCCCTAAGTCAGAGATTCTCTCAGGTCTGCTTCAGTCAGAAAGACAAAAAAAGATTTGAGCCCATGGCACGTAACAGCCAGGCTTAAACCACAGGGTGCATGTTCATAACATTTGAACCCAAACCATGTGAGTATAAATTTACTCTGGGAATAATATTTATTGAAGGTGTGAGGTGCAAATCATATTGCAATAATTACACATATACACACACATTTCAGTTATTGCTAGTACCCATTTAAATACCAAGAAGCCCTGCTTGTAAGAAAAGCTATAATGCTATGCATCCATACCTACGACTTAATCTCACTGAAGAAAGCAGTACTTCTGATTAAAACATCCATGGGACTGAGTGCAAATGCAGTATTATTAACCATTGGATTATAAGCATCACATATTGCTTATCTTCATCCAGTGAAGTTTTGAGATGACTAAAATCATCTTCATCAACACAGTGCTTTTCCAAATCCATGCCAAAGTTGCCCATAGATCTAAAAATTTAGAATCAAACTGTCCACTTTCAGACGTCTGGCCCAATGCTTACAAAGGCCTCTGTAACAGAGCAGGTAAGGATGTGGCATTAGATCAGCTAAGTTAGTGGAGTTCAGTGGACTCATGACATTTGAGCCTTGTATCAGACTGCTTTATGATGTTACAGAGTCACTTGCAAACTTTGAGCCAGGCAGCAGACTCCCTTGAGTTAATAACATAGACCCATTATGATATCATCACTGGGCTGATCAGCCAAAGGTCCCGTCTATACGAGGAGGAAAAATGGATTGCTCCAGAGTAGCAGCAATTTGCAGCAGCTGCGAACTGTCTTAATGGTTTTACCGCCCCCATAAACTTTACATGACCCCTAGCCAACATGGTGGCTGCGAGGGAATTACTTGTCATTTTAAATCTGCTGCTGCCAACCTTTTTTTTTTTAAGTTTACTTTGTTGTGCTGAAGTGATATTTTGCCTTTACGAAAGAAAGAGGGAAGAGAAAGATCACCATTTTATCACCTTATCGATATCTTGCTTAGCTGAAAATCCAACATGGTGGCAGCAGGCACTTCTCCCATTTACGACCTCCACCCCCATGCTCATCTAGCCAATCAGCTTGCATTGCCTCATCGCAGCAATGCAAATGTGACTGTCTTAACAATCGGACATTCACATCCTCTACGGAGCTTTTTAAAAACTCTGGGAAAAGCCCCGTAGGCTTCCCAGATGGAGTTTATGGTGGATTCGGCTGCCTCCCTTCTGAATGAGATGTCTTGATGCGAATGTCCATATAGACAGATTGCCTTCTGTTCAAATTCCATTAGGATTATTTTCACCATTTAGACAGGACCAAAGACATCAAGAGAGATTAGGCAAGAGAGAGAAGTGAAGTAGGGAGAAAGCAGGATAGAGAAGGAATTTATAAGACTTCACTTCATGGTTCAACAATATTCATGTTTCACCATACTGATAGAGCTCTTAGTTGGTACTCTATTAACCAAGTTTGTTTACCAACTACAAGCCAATATGCCTACTACATTGTGTACCTAATTCATACACCTGATGCTGTGAATGGTTGCTTGAGATCTCATTAATGCCAAAGAGGCATAACAGTAGTTTATCCATCCTGCTACAGATTAATCTGGTTGATGGTTCAGATCATTAACAAAAGCACCTTTTAAAAATCCAACATGGCATGCCTAAATTAGAAAGAAAGAAAGAAAGAAAGAAAGAAAGAAAGAAAGAAAGAAGCACCTCATCCTAGAGTAGCAGGAAAACTAAGGACGTGTGGACTTGAGGAATGTGTATATGGGAGGCTGCCAGACTGCATCCCATGAGAAGTTTTATACTTTCTGAATTAAAAACAGGATGTTGTTCCAATACATACATTTTAAAACCATACCTTATTTTTCAGGGCAGTTCCTTTCTCACCCATTATAAACCACTGTTGGCTACTGTACTCAGTGACTTGAATGAACCGACAGTTCTCATCTTTAGAATGAGATGAGGCAGGAACCTCCAACAAACGTTCAGGTATTTTTAGAAAATCACCATCTTTCCCATCAAATCTGTGCCCATTGATTTGCTGTGGATACCAATGATGGGCCACAATTACAATGTAAGGGCAGTGGTCAAGGATGGTTTTGCCTCTGTTAAAACAGAAGAGAAACAACAGGCTCAAGAAATGGAACAGCCACTCATTACTTCAGAAAGAAAACATGGGGAATAGGTACTCAGGCTAGGCTTGACACCTATATTGCCTCTGTGCTTGTTAATTATGGTGTGAATAATGTATGAAATTATTATAAATTTATAATTATAATTATGTGTTCAGCCATTAGTGAAGAGGTTTTGACATGTGATAGAAATAATCCCAGAATTCCAGAACTCCATTTTTGTAAGCCTCATTTTTTTTCTCAAGTCCTGTTTATTTACTAGCATGTTGGATGGATTTGCTACATTCATTTAGCACACTTTAGTTATACAGCATAATCTGTAGTTACACAGACCATAGTGCATATATACACAGGACTGGGACTTCAATGTTTACCTCACTGTCAGGATATACAGTATTCTTGGTATGTTCTGTTTATAGAAAGCCTCTTACCTTTCCCCTGGGGATCCACATATTATTCCAACAGGAAGTGAAAAGGCAAATTTTTCAGTAACATCAGCAAGGAAGTTGTATCCCCGAGTATCCTTGCGTTTTGGATTGGCAAGCGCACACAGGATTTCATACAAAAGATTTCTGCTTTTATCAGTGAGTGCCTGTTTTTCTCCTTCAGATATTATCTTGGGGAGCCAAGAGAGAGAGAAGGGGGGGGGAATATTCAGTCCACACAAGTGATAATCATGCCTTTCTTTCATACTGAAATTATTTATAATAATGAGGATGTTGCAAGAGGAACCAAACTAATATCCCTCCTCTAAAGGCATTACATGGGGTTAAATCCCAAGTTTTAGTCAACATTTTCTCCCACATAATGGTTATGATCCATGAGTGACCTCTAGCCCATAAAAGTTTCAAACATAATAAATATGTTGGTTTTTCTAGTATCGCAAGAGCTCTAATTGCTTTTGCTAAAACTTGTCTACCTGTCTAAAATAACAAAATGAACAAATTAGTTATGCCATGATGTGCGGTCCATTCACACTAGACAATTATAGTGCTTTTATTCCAGTTTAACTGCCATAGTTCTGTTACCAAAAGAGGTCTGGAAATTCCAAGAAAATATCGAGTTTCTAATATGTTGGGGAAATTAGCAGCCACCTGACTTAGCAATGTGAAAGAGGGCAACAGAGAAGGGGATCTTAATACCTTTGTATACTCCTAGTCACTCTGAACAGACACAAACAAACACAAGATGAAGACTTAACAATAAAATTTATTAAAGATATAAAAACAATAACACCAAGCACACATACATTCATACAGAAAGCATTCACAGAAGACCACTAGGAATGGAAGAAGAGAGGTTGCCAGAGGGATAGGTAGGAGATTTCTGTAGAAAATACTACACCTGTCTTGTAGTCCGGAGTTCATTGATCAAACCAGCAGAGTGGATGGATGAACCTGGAGTGGCTAACACAGAGTGACGTGGAGTCTACAGGAATATGCTCCATGCGCTATGAAGCAGACTTTGAGGGCAATATTTATACCCAAAAATATGTCCTAAGAGGAGCAAGTTTCCTGGTCTGAAACAATAGATTCCAGGTGCTTTCAAGGATTGCACAATGAGTTTCCTGGTCTTTGAGAATAGGTGTCTGAAGATGCTAATGTGTTGTAATATCCGATGAATGGATTCACAAAGCTTGAGCTGCCTCCTCTTAAGGTTGGGGGATTAAGGAAGGGAAGTTCGAAATCAGCACACAAAGGATTGCTCCATCCATCTATTGTCTACCACTTAGGTGTACAGTGGGGACTGTGTCCCCTTGACCTTTTGACGTTTCTCTCACTGTTTGGAATTTGTCTTTAGTCCTTCCTATGGGCAAGGCATGGCTTTCAGCACATCTGTGAAACCATCCTGCTCATCCCCGCGGAAGACCACATTAATAAGCCAAATTATTAATAAGCCAATTTTGGGTCTCTGGGGGCAGGACTTATCAGGGGTGCTAACAGTTCCATCCTATGAAATCCAGAGCTTTGTAGTTTGGGGAGACACTGGAGCACTCTGGCTGAGAATTCAAAATACCCCTCCATAAATTGCCAATCCCAGGATGATACAGGATTGAACCATGTCATACCATGTACAGTTAAAATGTAATAAAAGTGCTATAATTCTGTAGTGTGAATGCCCCTGGATGGAAAGAATTAAATAAAAGGGCAAAAGACCTAAGGAATTTCTTAGCACTTTTCCAGCTGTCAGTGGTCAGGCTTACATTTGGGCTAATATGGGAGAAAAAAACAGAAAACAAGTACAAGAGACTCAGCAGTGACAGAGTGGATTCTAAGGGCCTGTCTACACTGAAGAAATACAGCAGTTTGACACCACTTTATCCACCATAGTCCTATCCTATGGAATCCTAGTATTTATAGTTTGGTAAGGCACCAGAATTCTCTGATAAAAAAGGTTAAATACCTCACCATAGGACAGAACTATGGTAGATGAAGTAGTGTCAAACTGCTGTATTTCTACAGTTTAGACAGGCCCTGAGTAACAAAAAACGCCAAAAAAACAGAATAAATGATGTCAGTTCCTGGGAGTGGGGAAACCACGTAGAAATGTTTATCCACAAATTGTCCTCATTTATATATTTGTTTCTATTTATAATGTTTTTACCGATTGTTTTAGAATTAAAATCATACTTTTAGGAAGTAGTCATGACTGCTGTGTATAATTCTGCTCAATCCAGATCCCTCACAATAAACAATGCATCTTCTCTAATTCTAGAGAGCCATTAACTACTGTGCAAAAGATATCCCAGCACGTACCTTATCTATAATGTGCATCACAGCAGCAAGCTGCTCTTCTGTACTTTCTGTGACTACTTTAATGTTTAAATACTGGAGGACACTGTTCAAAATACTCTCATCAAGGGGCTGGTACAATTGATCAGCTAGACCCCAGACAGCTTGGGAATTTGAATCAGACACAATGGTGATGTTGGCAGTACCGTAGACGTCATCAATTCTGGCACCTCCCGTAGGATTGAATAGCACAACTTGAAAGCATTTAGGAAATGGATTTAAAGATCCAGTTCTGGGAGTGAGTGTTATATCAATAACAGAAATTCTCTGTCCAGGTGCAAAGGACAAGGTCCCTTCAGACTGGATAAAGTCTTGTCCAGAAATGGCTGGTGATATGATTATGCGACCAAGAGCTTCAGGCCTCAACAGCTCCTGGAAATGAAGAAACAAAGCTCTGGATAAAAACTGAACAACACGGAGCTAAAACAGGTTTGTTTTAAATTACAGAGAATGAAAAATACTGTTGTGAGTTTTCCAAACTTAATAACTTTTTATCCTAGCCTCAAATAAATTTAATGGAATAGCTAGCAAGCAATAAAAATATAGCATAATACATACAAATATGAACAACATCATAGATTTTTTTAAAAAAGAGGTAAGAGCTGCATAAAAAACAAGGAACAACCCATCATAGGGTAAAAATAGCCTTCAATAGCCTGAATCTTTGGCCAGTGCCAAAGGAGTGACTGACATCCTAAATCTTCCCTGGGAGGAACACCGAGAAGGGTCTCTAACTGAGATGGATTCTCTCTTTAATTGCCAGCTGCCATACCTCATTTATAGCCACCTATGTGGAAGGTTTGTAAATGTGGGGATAGTGTTAAGTATGAGAAAGAATACATGATCTATTGTCCAAAATAGTTTTTCCAGGTTTCCCAACCTGTTCACATCTTGATCTCTAGAAGTATTAACTCTAATTGTATGCAAACAAACTCAAATTTATGATTTTAGAAAAACCTGGGGGCAATTTGTGGATAATTTCTGTGGCTGGAAGCACCTTGGCAAAGGAAGTTGTAGTATTTTGGCATAATGCTCCCAAAATACTCAAGGGTGTGTGTGTGTAGTTGAGGCTGCCAGTGGAATCACATTTACAACTGAGCATGGCTAGGTTCATTCATTGAAGAGAAGTGAAAAGGCTTTCTTGTGCATGTAGAAGGAAAGCATATGTGGACTTGCCTTATTCAATAACTAGTAATCTACAAACATATGCCTACTGCAGCCTTCTCCAAGCTGGTGCCTTTCAGATGTTTTGGAGGTATGGTGTGAGGTAGTGGTTATAGTGTTGGACTGAGCATTGGGAGATCCAGGTCTGAGTCCCTCAATGAGTAATGAAACACACTGGATGAACTTGTGCCATTTTCTCTCAGCCTGACTTATTGCACTGAGTTGTTGTGAGGAAAATGTGGGGAGGAGAAGTCATGCACACTTGAGCTCACTGGAGGCGGAAATACAATATATAACTATAACAAACAAAATAAATTATTGAAAAAAAAGTTCTCCCAAGCCACTAGCCACCCAGGCTGAGGTTAAGGGGAACTTGTTGCTGAAACATCCGGACAGCACTGGGCTGGGAGCTGTTATTCTACTCTATTTCTCTGGCAGGATACTGAATAAGTTGTGTGGAAACAGGTTCCTTCCAGCAAAGGGCTGGGGTGCAAGCTAAAATCTATGTACATTGAGGATGGGCTCCAACTGTTTCTTCATTATGCAGCCTGTGTGCCTGATATATGGAACTGCTGCTGGGAGGAGACAATATCAGAATATACACCTGCTAGGCAGTATTAAGAGTATGGCTTTGGGGTGCAGCACCACCACCCCACCAGAATTTGGTGCAGCTGTTATCACTGCTATGAATGCTGATTAATAAAAGGTACTTGCTGGCCAGCCAGAATCTATCTTAGTTTAAACTGGTTTCACAAGAATATCCTGATCTTCTCTAAATAAACCAGTGTAGTTATTTACATAAACAGACATGTTAGAGAACAAAATCACTGCCTTTCTCAGTTCATGGCACACACGCACCCCTAGGTTTTATTTGCCTCATTTTGAATGACTCAGTAAAACTAGTAAGAATGAAGGAAGCAGGGAACTACATTTTTTAAAAAGTTAACATATTTTCATAGAAACAAAATATGTTGAGCTATGGGAAATAGATAAGGATCTCAAAGTAACCTCCTAATTCTTTCTGCCTCCCACTTGTCTTCCTTTCTCTGATTGCCTTCATGCTTTGGCACAATGCCATGAACAATGAAGACTGTGGAGGTTATGAGATGCATGAGCTAAAATTGATCAAGCACTCACCTACTTGTGATTCTCATGGTGTGATTCTTAGGTGATAGTGAGATGATATCCTTTTCCCTAACACAAATGGGAAAGTTCATAGTGTTGTTTCCCAGAAACAAGCAAACAATTGTAAAATATAGTGCTACATTTTGCTACCAACTGTGGTCTATATAACTTAGGGCTTGTCTAGATGAGAAAATATAATGCTGATTGTTGCACATTAATGCAAATCGACAGCAGTGTTCATTTCTCTCCATTTTTTTTTTTTTGGCAAAATAGCTCGTATGCAAAGCTATCTGTGTTTGATGTTCACACAGAGCCATGCCTGTGAATCAACACAATGGCCAGGAGTGAATGACTCATGCTATTATTCTCAAAAAATTGTACAACATATTTTTTTACTGTAAATCTAAGGTGTGCAAGTGCAACCTTATGTTTAAAAAGCTGTTTGGTCACCTCAGTGCAGCGAAAAAGCATAAATCGCTACCATGAACCTCCAAAATGGCACTTCCAACCACTCTGTTGCCTGAAAGCCTGCCCCCCAAGCACATACAACCACCCAGTTTCCACTTCTGCTCTTACCTGGGAATGCGCAGTGATGTAATTTAGTTGTCCTAACAAGCAGGAGTGTGCACGCCCTCACATTTTTTAAAAAAAACTTCAGGAAAAGCCACAAAGGCTTTTCCCATGTAGTTTTTGGAGGTTTTGTCCCCCCTACTTCTGAATAAGGTGAATCGTTGTGGGATCTCGTTGGGACAAAAGGTATTTCCCTCAAATTCTATGAGGAGTCTTTTCATTGTCTAGACAACCCCTTAGAATTGTCTATTGTGAGTGTCAGTAGCATAACACACCATATCAAAAGGTGAACCCCTAGGTACTTCAGAATTGGTACAGAACCTGTATGCCGTTACATGGGTCTGTATGGTTGGTGAGGTAAGGCAGGAGCAGCTCTTCCTAGTGGGTAGTGGACAAGAAGGAGAGGAGCACCATGAACAGGGCCAGACCTGCTTGATGGGACAATAGATAAAAGCAGGAATTGGTGTCTAAATGGTGGAATGGTGTTTTTTTGTTTTTAAGTGTTGGCTGTAGCAAGTGTAGGGGCACCATTTCATCTCTATGTCAGCTAGCAAAATGTTTTGAGACTGAACCACTTACTTCTCTAAAAAAAATCAAGAAGTAGCAACAGAAGCATGAGGAAGTTGGGTGAGAGCTTGGAAATGTTACTTTATTATGAACTACATTCTGAAATGGATACTGATTATTCCTATGAGTGAATAAAAGAGGTGAACCAGTCTTCAGCTAGTCTGACTACCTAAGAACATACTTTGATTACAAAGACATAGCCATGTTAGTCTGGAATATCACTATGCAAAGGGATCTTGTAGTGCCTTTGAGACTGAGAGATAGAAGTTGTAGCATAAGCTTTTGTAGACTTAGGACTCATCTACATGAGCCAGGATACGCGGCTTCCTGCCAGCCTATCCTGCCCATGGATCAGGCCCGTTGTTCTCCCTCTCCCTCCACAGAACAGGAAGAAGTGCTGATGGGCATACCGGCCCATCACTCCAACTGCCACCACCATTTTCCTTGCTGTCTCAGAAGGCAGAAAGGGGCCCCACAATGTGACCAACATCCCCTGTATGTGACCAGCCTTGGTCACATGCTGCAGGTCTGCTTCCTGCCTGCCAAGAGAGCAAAGGAAACCAGGGCAGCAGCGAGGGACAACCTGGCTGGACAGACTCCTGGGGACATGAGGGGCCCAATCTGGCAGTAATGGAGTAAACCAGGTATTTTTTTAAAATACATCGGGCACTACCTTGCCCTCCGCCCATCTTAGCCCTTTATCTGTCCCACGGTGGTGAGGACTGCCCGGGGGCAGAACAGGGCAAATGTCCTGCATCATCAGGACTGCAGGGTTCTGAGACGGGGGCAAGACAGGGTATATTGCCCATGTAGACACTTACTCCATGCATCTGAGGAAGCAGACTAAGTCTAGAAAGCTTATGCTACATTTTTTTTTCTCCCAGTTAGTCTCAAAGGCGCTACTAGATCCCTTTGCGTACTGATATTTTGGTAACTTCAGAGGAGAAATGTCAATCCTTCAGTGAATGGCAGATGGAAGCACCATATTGATACAGTTAACTCCTGTAACTAAACTGCATATTTTATGCAAAAAGTAAACAACTTTTCCTTTGCAGTTGAGGACCTGAGAGGGAAAAAATGAAGACACGATAGTAGATAAATTCATACATCAGTCCTACCTGAGTCATGAAGCCAACAGAAACGGTAAGTGCTGTGCTAGAATCTCTAACCACCTGGAGACTAACTAAAGTGTTCTTCTTGAGTGCCACAGCCAGACGAGACCCAACAGCAAAGTAGATTAATCCCCAAGGAGAGTCACTTTCTGGGACTATTATGTATGCAAATCTGGCACTATTGTTTAAAGTTGCTCCTGCACCCACTTCATAGAGCTCCACAAAAAAAGAGGTCTCAAATTCAGGTACCTGTAAATCAGAAAGGCTATTCAGAGCACTGTATCAGCCAGAAATAATGTCATGCCACTTCAGGCATACCAAAATGTGCCAGCATGGATTGCCAGGTGGATGCAGGATTAAAAAAATGTCCCCGGCCCTAGCCCCCTTTGCAGTTGCCCGCCCTGCCCTTAGAGAAAGGAAGATAACACCTGGACAGATGACCTGATGAGAATACACATTGTGGTGAGCAATGTTTAGTAGCCCAGCAAGTGAATACGATGCAACTAGAAAGGTCAATTTATATATAAGTAAAGTAGGAGGACTGATACCCAACAGGCTCTAAAAATGTAAGGTTATATGAAGAAAGTTTGGCTTTCTCTAGGCAAGTGAAAATCTAAGATGGTGGTCATGAGGATCCTGAAGGAGAGACAGCCCAAAATTCCTAATATTAAAGAAGTAGTCCATGACAAAGGGAAAGAGCAAAACATCAGGTCTATGAATGTATCTATACCATACAGTTAAACAGTTTGATTCTATGTTGATTGTTATGGCTCCAACTTATGGAATCCTGCTATTTGTAGTTAAGAGAAGACTAGTGTCCTCATCTGAACTACAAATCTAGAGCTATCTAGCAAAGAATTCAAATATCTCTCCAAACTACAAATCCAATCATTCTTTAGGATGGAGCCAAGTACAATCATCAGACTTCTATAACTGTGAAATGCAGGCACACTCTATCCTTCTTAGGACTGTGAAGGACACGGGCAAATTCTGGGAACCTGAGAGGCCATCTTGCAGTGTATGTGAAATTAGTCAAATTTATGGGCTGTTCATGGGCCCTTGGCGTGTCAGATGGAGTGAGCATAATTTGGATTAAACATTTCCATTTACAACCTTCAGGAACTCCTTAGAAAACCATTCCACCCCATGTGACTATTGTATTATAGCAAGTACTCACATTATCAGGTTTGATCTCAATAGAAATGATGCATTCTGTTTGACCAGCATTACAAGTTATAACCCCTATGACAGCTATAAGTTCATTGGCCAAATCTGTGCCATTCTTCTGCAGGACAACATAAGTTCTATTAAAGGTAACACGCCACAAGATGTCCACATCTTCAAAAGCCCTATCAATGAAGCAAGCAAAAATCAGTACACTGACAGAGGCAGCCGATAAGAAATTGTATACTCTTATTTCAGCATTTCCTTCCTGCACTCCAAATTTACCATGCAGAATACTGTTTGTTAAAGAAATAAAAATAAATATTTTTTTTGTGTGTGGCATTGCTTGCAAACGCTTCTCCTGGCATGGAGAAGCCGAAACAGCTAGCATGAAGAGAAACAATGAAGCTGAAAGGCCAAATTAAAGAAGAACATGGTTCCTATTGATGCTGCAGCAGCAGCAGATGAAAAGCAACTGGCAGTTTTGGTGTGAAGGCCCCTATATAGTGGCACTGGAAGTAAACTGAGCTACCACCAAAATGCTTACGTAACACTAGAAGGTTCTGAAAGATGCACTATGCAGTGGCAGGATAACCCATTTGTGTGAGTAACAGAGACTATGAAGAATTGACTTTTACAATTCATTGTAGGTCTTCTGTTATGTTCTTAGCTGATTTCAGGACTGTGGCCTTCCTCTGATGTTTTCTACTTTGTCCCCCCTCTCAAGATTTTTAAAAACTTTTAACTTCCCCATATTTAATATGTCAAAGTAAACATGGGCAAGTCAGCAGGTGGTATTCAGTCACTTCTGATATAAATAAAGGCACTGAGTGGCACTTGTAAGGATATAAGGCAGATCATAAGAAACTCTTTTAATTCCAACAAAAGTCCCAGGACAAATTGTTGAGTATCTATTGACAAATGCCAGTCATTGCAACAAGTAGAGGATCACAGAACTCACCCACTATCTCCTTGATTTGGACTATTTGTATACAAGCACTCAAGGAAAGAGTTAGAGGAGAGACCCCCCAACTTCATAACATTAGCACACTCAACATTTTGAAAGACAGGGACCTAGACCTTTAGCAATTTAGGAAAAGGTTGCCCAAATAAAACTTAACAATGTTCAGCCCAGAATTGTATCTTAGTCCTTTCATCTCAAAGCACAATGGACTAGATCCCCACTTTGCAGTGGGTTGAAGGAAGGTTACCATTGAGCCGGAGATAAAGTGCAGTATGAACTTCCCTTCCTAACCAACTGACCATTGCCTTTTTAGTGAAGTCAGCAGTAAATCAGAAGTGCGTGTAAATAGGAAGGAAATTAATTTCACATCTCAGCTATTATGTATATGAGTTAGGCTGATAAAGTGTTTAATTCTCTCATTTCTGCTCAGCTCTGGTACACTGACTGACTGATTTAAATCATATTCTAAATTTATGAGGCAGGGTTGCCAGATTGCACTAAACTATTAGAGCATCTATAAAGGCAAAGATTTATTATAAAATTCCATGATAACCTCTTCTGCTAATAGCAGCATCCTTGATTTCAATACAGCTTATCACTGCATGTGGGGACAGCACTTTTTACCAGCCATTGCCTGCACCTGTTTGGTTGCCGGGTAACAATGAGCTGCACCTCCCTCTTCTCAGAATCTTCATCGAGCAGGAGGCCATTTTGTGCCTCTCCAGTGAATCCCAGAATTCCATTCTGAAGATCATTTCCTGAATGATAAAGGGATCATCTAAAATTATTAAGAAGCAAATTATGCTTGCCCATTCATATCCCATCATACCTAAACAGAGATATTTAAGCAAAATTGAATAAAAATATATTATTACATAGACTTGAGAAATTGAATGTGGGCATACTAGTTTAACTGGTTGTTTCTTAAGCTACGATAGAAATACTGTATTACCAATAATGCCAACAGATTTTGTTGTGTCACTATCATTACACTGATTTTGTAGGTGAAACAGCATTTGCTTACTGAATATCATTCATTCAAAAGCCACTGTTTACATAACCCTGGGATAGTATTAAGGGTGGATAATAATAAGGAGAACGTAAGATTTCCCTTTCTCATCAGGATTTTGGACAGTCTATTGACATTTCAGTTGATTCAAGAAATACTATAAAGTTCTCAAAACAAGTGGCAAGGCTAGGTCGACTTTAATGAAAAATTGGAGTTGAATGTAGGAGCTACTTGAGGCTGTAACTCAGTAATGGAAAAAAATATAGCCTATGGGCCACACGAGACTCTCTAAGCCCATTTTAAGGTCTCTGGGGCCTGTCAGTATCCCCTTTTAATTTTATTTTCTTTTACTTTTCTTTTTCTGCTACAAATGCTCTATTAGAGTTACTGAGGGCAATGTTGCCACCTTTTTACCCCTCATTTTACCACTTAATGAGAAAAAGACCTCTCTTGGGACTGAAATAGCCTGGGGGAAATGTGTGGCATTACCCCCTATGCCTCAGAAGGCATGAAGGCATATTAAGCCAATTTTAAAGGCAAAAAAATCAAGGGAGTATATAGGCTCAGAGCTCCAAGATCCCAAGGGCACCAGTGCCACCCCAACCACTGGCAGCTGCCCACTCTTGTTGCAACTAATCTATCTATCTATCTATCTATCTATCTATAAAATATAAGGCTTGGGTATATTTCCTTTTCCAGTGTGCTGATTGACCTCTTAGTAAACATACCCAACCAATCCCCTCCTTTCTTCTAAACCAATAAAACACTATTACCTTTGATAATTATTGTGACAAAACCTGCAAATCCATATTCATCCATGGTTTCTGTAATCTGAGCTCCACCTTGAGGGTCAGAGAGGATGACACCAAAAAATTCTTGTCCTTCTGGCTCATTATCATCAAGAACTCTGACAGATACCTGGCTTTCCCTTTCTCCATCCAGGAACACTACAGACAGGGCCAGCTCCTCAAAATCTGCTCCTTCAGTTGCCCAACTTATGTTAGAAATCCCAGCCGCAACCTCAAATGAGAATGGACTTGTTCCACTCTGAGCATTTATTCCGCCAAAGGTTTTAACAGTGACTGAAACATTTCCCACAAATCCCTGAGTTCTTCTGATATGAATCAGAACTGTGTTGGGTGTGCTGTTATTAGTGTCTTCTTCAGTATAAATAACAGCTGGTCCAACACTTATGATTCCATGATGGATATCACTGGCCAGGATGGTAATGGATGCAACACTAAACTCAAGGTTCAAACGTGGATTCTGGATAAGGTCAACTTGCTGCATAACTAAAACTTCCACAGATGTTAAATTCACAAAAAATGTTTCATCTCCTTCTGAAATACTGTCATCAGTGATCAAGATTTCAAACACAGCAGCAACCTGAAGAGGCCCAAAAATAAGTTCTCCACCAAGAACAGGTTCAAAGTCTTCTAATGGTTTGGCACTTCCTGCAATTGTCTGATAGAACAGTGTTGTGAGGTTGCTTTGGTAACCAAAAAGTCTTTGTACATATAATCTGACTGTTTGCTCTTCTTCCCTTACCAACATTTTCCTTGAGCTAGGGGCAAACTGAAAGATTCCCAAGGGCTCAATTTCAGCAACAGTGTAGCCTGATCTATAAAGGTAGACAGGGAAAAAAATGGCTTTAAGTTTTGGGAAAATCAGCTTTAATGGCTGAAACAAACTAAAAGTTGGGATACAATAAAAACAAACATCTGCATATTGGATCCATCTGAGACTTTCATTTTACTGGAGAGATTAATACATAAATTTAGTTGTTCTAAGTAGACATGTCCACACACACAGGTGTGGATATGTGTGGCTCTATATGTCCAAGATGTTGGAGATATGTCAGGAGATGTATCTCTGTCATGTAGCTACAAAATATCTCCAAATGCAATCCTCCAACCCATTTTCAGTGTGGCAGCCCCCTCCCCCAAGGCATCCATTTTCATATCCATGGAGAGTCAGGGAAGCAACAGAGATGTGTCCAGCTATTTTTGTTTAGCTGGACACATCACAACTGGCATTGTCAGGGATCTCCTTGGGGTCCCTTGGGAGCTCTCTGAAGATGGCATTATTTCCATGCATCCAGGTAGATAGCTGGACCTGTCTCTGATGATCCAACTATTTAGGGCAGGGTGGTATTTGGATCATTGTGTGGCTGAAACAGAATTCCAACCCCCACAATGACCAGAGAAGTAAGTTATGATGGCAGAAGTTGAACCTATGCCATCTTAACTCACTAGCAGGATGCCAGCCTATATCTATAGATATAAGTTTTGCATGTCTGCACAATGAACAGTCTGAAAGCAACTTATAGGACCTTGATGGAAGACTACCATGTAAGTTGCTCCTTGCATGAGAAGGAAAGGGGTATAGATGTACTTTGATACATGAATGAGTTCAAAGTTTTTGCTTACTAATTCTCTTACCGTAGGCGAGCTCCACCAGATACACTACTATGCACAGCTGATAGATGCACAGCAAACACCTCAGGACTACTTGGATTTGGAACAACATGCAATAAAATGGCTCTGCTTGGTTCCCCATGTGAAAACATAACAGTGCCTGAGAAAAGAAAATGAAAAAAGGATTGTTGGGAAACTACTAGATAGTTGAGCGTGAATACAGTAATCATTTAGTATTAAAGTAATTAAGTTTTATCAGATATCTGACTAATACTGAAATATTAGCAAGGAGCACACTCTCTTTATCCCTGTATTTCTAAGAACCCCACTTTTCCCAGTTCAATAAAACCCTACCAGTTGAAGTCCTTGTGTGCTGAACATACCTCTAGGAAGATTTTGGAAACTAAAAGGGATGTTAACATTCTAGCCTCAAATTTTAAGCATATGTAAGACAAGACTTGCATATGTAAGATACCACATTCTATTCATGGTACCTCTGGTTATGATACTGGGTAATGACACTGGGCACAATATTTCTGCTGATCATTTTGGAGACCATGCCAGGTGCAAGCATATATTTCTAATCTAGAAGGTTTGCAATCTGCTGGGAACCCTGGAAAGCTGCTCCTAGTCAGAATGGACAGTACAGGGCTAGATGTACTAATGGACTGACCCAGTATAAGGCAGATTTGTATGTTCCTAAAATAACTCCCCCCCCCCCCGCCAAGATTAAGGAAAGCTAGTCAATTATTTTGTTGTCAGCAGGGCTGTTTTATTCTATACAGTGCCATGTATTTAGTATGGAGATTTCTCCTTTTGGGTTTTCAGGAAAAAAGTACAAGAAAAAACTCTACACAAGATTATGAAGAGAAATCTCCTAAAAATATAAATTATAAGGGAGCAGATGAATAACAAGGCATGAAAATACATTTATGGCAGTATCAAGGGCAAATACTTATGTGTAACAGATCTTATCACTGGTGGGGCAAATAGTAATATCGAACTTTCTGGATAATGATGAAATAGAGAAAAGGAATTAATAAGAAGATAATACTGTTCAGCCTTGAAGAAACACAACAGCTTTCTTGCAATAAGTCTTGATAAATATCTTACCATACTTCTTTGATCTGCCCACTGAACCTGAGGGACAGAAAATAATAGCACTCACCAGAAGCTGGTGTAATATTGCCTGGGCGAAGGTGTTCTGGATTAAGGCCAGCTGGATATCCAGAGCGCCAGACTACTGTTATAGAGCCATATACTCCTTTCCGAGTTATCAGAGCTTGACTTGTCCCTGCTGTAATGTTTGTAAGTTGTAAGATAACAGAATCAAAGGCAACCTATCAAAACAAGGAAACATATTGTTATTGCCAGAAATGTGTGGCAAATAAATATAAATTCGAGAATTCCACAGTTCGTATCAAGAGCACAATAGGGTTGTGGAAAATGCATGATTGTGAGCTTCATGTGGCCCCTTGAGGCCATGTTTGTTTTGCTTGTAGCATTTGGAAAATTTTTACCATCTTTTGTAGGGGATGGTAGCAGGTCATTTTAACCTAAGAGAGTCCTCTTTTTTAAAAAGAAAAATGTTGACTATAACAGCCCAAGGATCCACAAAATCAGGCAAAATTGTCTCCCATGATCCATAAGGGGATCAAGGTGGCTTTTAAATAGAAAAATGTAAAAAAAAAAAAAGTAAAAAGGTGTTAGGAAAATCACATGCCCCCCCACCTCTAGCAGTCACTGACACCTCAACACAAAGTATTCATCTACACCGTGCACAATTTCATCATTTATCAAGAAATATGTATCTGCACATATGTAATTACAGTAGAAAACAGAACAGAGTGGGTCTGTTTTTCTCTTATATTATCTAATTCTATCTAGCTAAGAGCATCTGGAAACATGAAGAAAAAAACTATCATGTTATTAAGCTATATATTCCAAAAGTGTTTCAAGCATGAATAGATTTCTTGTTCACTCTCACTTGATGAGAGGAATATTTTCTTTAGCAGCGACTCTGCTCCTTGTTCGGAGACCTGTCACTCACTTGGCTGTTGGCTTCAATTCTTATCCATATTATTATCTGTATTTTGGCTCCTTCTCTCTGTAACCTGCTTACTAGCAGCCTTAGAGCTAGGATTAGCCAACACAGTCCCTTCCATTTGATGCCTTCGGTTCTCGCAAGGCAATCAGGCATCATTTGTAATGTCCTCTGTTTCATTTTGCTTTCTCTTTTTACTAGCTAACTCAGATGCCAAAACTATAACAGTTAATTCCTATTCTAAGGTACTCCTAATAGATAGGAAGGAGAGAGAGAAAGTTTTCTTGACCAGCAGGAATTAAAAATGAGGAGAGGGAGAGTAAAGCAACTGATATAACATTTTGGAATTTGGAATCCTGCCTTGATCAGTTGGCACGAGGGGAAGAACCAGAGGTTGTGGATTGGTCCTGCAGTCTCACTGATAATTTTAGTTTTCTGAAGCTATTGTGTCAGTATTTGAGCCACAAAAATATTATACAGTACTGCTTTCAGTGTATGGTGCTCCTTAAAACCAGAGCAAGCAAATAAAGATGAACATTAAAGAAAGAAAACTGCCCATTTTTACACTGCTTTATTTATAAGTAATTTATTCAAATGCTTCAACATGAGACAGTTGTAAATTCTAAACAATATTGTCTCTGAATCCATCTTAAAAGTTTTAATCGGCCCTCTGGTGGTAAAGACACTACACTACTTTAAGTTTCGTTACCTGAGAATTGGCAGCTTCCTTGGGAACTGGAACAGAGACTGACGTTGCCATCTCCAATATCTTAGGCACAATCTTGGCACTGACATTAAAAAGGGTTATGTTGCTCAACTCCAGAGAAAAATTCAAGCCCAAGAAAAGAAATACCTGGAAGGAGACAGAGATCAGCTAGAAAATAAAACTACCAGTCCTTAAAAGTTCTCATGGAGGAAGAACTATTTCAAACTAGCAGTTTTCCAAAACCTTTCCCAAAAGAATGATAGCAACAACGTTAAAATAACAAATAATGGTAGATGGTGGCATATTAAGTCAGCAATCTTGAACTTCATTTTCAATATTTAATATTTAAATAAGTGCCCTTAAGTAGCAGAACTTTATACTAATTTGTCAGGGTACAGGGAGGGTTGTGGTAGTTGTGAGTGCAAATACAAACACTTCCTGAGGAAGTAATGTTCAAAACATATTTTAATACTTTGTCCAGGAGGTAGGGAATTAATTATACAGCTATTTCTTCCTTGCATGTGATGTTGGACAATTCCCACACTTCCCCCCCCCCAACTACAGGAGAAAATGAATATTTCTGCAGAGGTTCTCACCTGGTATCCTAACGTTTGAGGAAATTATTCTGCACAAAATTAAATATGGGTTGTTTCAGGAAAATTGTGGCTTTTTGTGTGCAAAAAAACCCCAAACCAAAACACTTTTCCAGGTATTCACATGTCTTCTATTGTTGGTTTTGAACAAGAAATGGCAATTTTGCATAAAAATCCCACACAGATTCTGGAAACAGGTTTGTTTTTTTTTCGGGGGGGGGGGTGAGGTTGCGTGAAAAATAATTTTGTGCAAAAACCATGTTTCATGCAAAAGAACTTTTTCCACAAACCCATATAGGGCTTTGTGCAAAATTAGTATTTTCACACAGAAAAGAGCAATTTGAACGAAGAACCCGTGTGTTTCTGGAAACAGTGGATTTTTGTGCAAATGGTATATTTTCATACACACTTGGGGCTCAGTTACACAACAGTTTTTATCTCGGGGAGAATCGAGATATCCTCATCTCGAATCTGTCTCATATTATTCCCACAATTTGTCCCATGTAGCAAAAATCTTGGATTTTTAGGATTGTTGTTTACACTTACCGCCATCCCAGGAAAGAGGCACACAGCAGAACTGAATTATGACTGGCCAGACCTTGGAGGGGCGGGCTTGCAAGGGAAGCCTGGCAATTCAGGATCCCCCATTTTTGTATTGCCCTTTGTAGGGTCCTCCAAAGCAGCCAGCAGAGAGCCAGGTGATGGCCAAGGCTCTTGCCCCCCTTCTTTTCTTTCCAATAGAAAGCAATGCTTTAAGTTCTTTCTGCCCCCCCACTTCTTTTCCTTCCAATAGAAAGCAATGCTTTAAGTTCTTTCTGTCCCACCCCACTCTCCCCCCACTTCTTTTCCTTCCAATAGAGAGCAATGCTTTAAGTTCTGTCTGCCCCCCACTCCTCCCCCACTTCTTTTCCTTCCAATAGAAAGCAATGTTTTAAGCGCTTTCTGTCCCACCCTACTCTTCATCCCCACATCTTTTCCTTCCAATAGAAAGCAATGCTTTAAGCAAGGCTGAGCCACAGCCTGGAAGAGGGAGGGGCTGGTGGCTCTCAGCTGGCTGCAGCTTCTGCCAGCTGGTCATCAACAATTGCAAGGCTTCCCTTGCAAGCCTGCCCCCTCCAAAGTCCAACCAAATCAATATTCAGCCCATGTCCTAGGATGGTTGCTGATTGTTCAGACAACCAATAGCACGGGTTGTCCCGGACTTTCCAAAAAGTCTCTGGAAAAACAGAGGGATGGAAAATCATGGGTTAACTGGGTGTTTTACTCACCCTCCTTCCAAATAGCCCATGATGTGTGTAAACAAATAGGGTTCAAGACAAATTCTTCTCCGGTTTTTTTTGGGGGGGGGTTGCCATGTAAATGGACCCATATACATCATACCTTCCAGAATCCCATGTGGTGGTGCACAAAAAAGTGGGATTCTACTCACAATAGGTTTTTGCATGAAAAATGTGTTTCTCACACAGAAATTTACAATTTTCATGCAAACCCCCTCTATTTCAAGAACCCTCATGTAAGGAGTGTGCACACACATGCAATATAATTTTTTTTCATGAAAAAGAGCAATTTTGTATATAAAAAAGGGAGGTACATAGAAACAGCAATTTTCACATGAAAAACCACATGTGTATCTGTGTTGAATAATTTCCGAAAATACTTTGGGATGTATGAATTATTGGCAAAAACTGAACAATATTCTCACGTCTGTTATTTTTCCCAACCAGTTTCTCAATTGTTGGGAAACCCTTTTTCCATCCAAAAAATAAGCAATGGTGAATATTCTTTCCATTCCTACTAACAAGAGTCTATGATGTAACAAAACTGATCAAGGAAAATATGCAGTCACCAGGAAAGAGTTTTCATACTGCAAAGTATATATTTCTTCATCAGTACTGAATATGGGCAGGGGGAACTATTTAGGAACTGTGATCCAAAAACTTCATTGAGAGAGGAACTCAGGAGTTTTCAAATTTCCCTTCTTTCAGAACTGAAACAGCTACATCTATATGGTTTTGGACTGAGACTAGGGCCTAAAAGAGATATTGCTCACAAAAACAGTTGTCCTGCTTACTCAACACAGTTTCAAACAACACAGTAAAGAGCTGCAAGGGCCTTGCAAGGTGAAGGGAGGTTACAGACCTGGGTTTGTACTGGCACTGTTTTCACTCCATAACTGGAACCTTCTTTAATTTGCAGTTGTCCTATTTTATTGGCTGGTGTAACTAGGTTTTCTTCATTGGGAGATGAAATCTGATACTCTACAATAGCATCAGCAAAAGTCCCTGCATGGCGAGTTACATTAATCTGGATGTGTCGGCTCAGATCCCTCTCCACCACTACTGACTGTTTTTCAGAATACAAAGCAAATACTCCATAGGGATCATCATTTGCAATGACTGTGAATTTAGAAAAGCTTTTCTCCACATCTACATCAGCACCTCCTTCTACTGAAGTAAGCTGCACCACATAATGCTCATCTATTTCAGGAACATCATCAGGTAGCAAGGATATAACAATCTCAGATGTCCTTTGCTTATCAGGAATTACAACAGAGCCAGTGGTTGTGAGGAAATCATCTGTGGTGTCAGAATCACTACTTAGTTCCCAGTGAACCTGGAATAATTAAAAAAAACTTTTATCAAAAAGCTGGTGGAACTTAGTATCTTTTAGATGTAATATAGAGTCCACGTTAACAGGAAAGTATAATTCTTTTAAAAAAAATCTATACACTTCTCTGCAACACATTCAGCTCCCATATATGTTTCTCATATCATAAATATGGTTCAAACTAAGTTATCAATTGAAAATGACTCTGACTTCTAGATCTTTCTACTGGTGAAATCTATTTTAAATCTCCCAAGCATTCAGGAATTTCAATTCAGAACTTGGGAACACATCAGAAAAAGACTAATGTTTCCATAAAATCTAATTCCATTCTCATAGACAACATGAGGTCTAAGGAGCTCTCAAAGATTTCATATTACATTGTTGAATACAACTAAGTATCAACAACAACAACTACTACCGTGATGTTTCCCATTGTTCCTTGAATTCTCTTTATGAAAAGTGTGATACTCAGTGGCCCTTCAGATGCTGATGGCTCATCGTAGTACACTGGGGATAAGGATTCAGGCGCAAACTGCACAATCCCATTAGGATCACCAAACTTTAGAATCTAAAATTATAAAACAGCATAGGGTCTTCAGTAGCTTTCCTTGTCTGTGAGATAGAGAAAATTCAGCTAGTTTAAATAACAATGTATAATATACAGGTTGAGTACCCCTTATCCAAAATGCTTGGGACCAGAAGTGCTTCATATTTCGGATTTTTTTCAGATTTTAGAAAACCTGTATTTGCTTATACACATACATATATGCCTCTCTCCAGCCTCATGTCTCATTCATTCAGTACCTATGTTGTGTATGAGATGCAATGCTGGAGAGAGACTAAGGATTTGTGAAATGGCAGGAAACTGAAACTTTTGCTGCCAGCCATGCACTTCTGCCTTTAAGGCAGCAGCTACAGCACTCCTACTTGTTCGACTGCCAGATCCTCAGTCTCTCTCCAACCCTATATCTCACACCCAACACAAGTAGCAAATTGTCATGTTCATCTTCAGTCAGTGGGCAATACCTTCAGGGTTAAACAGTAAGCTTTACTGTTACAGAAGAAACTAAAAAGCCATAGTATACAACATTGTTGCTGTGAATGAAGCTCAAATAAAAAGCAGTATAATAAAAAATATTTACAATCAACCAAATCTGTCTGGGAACTCATTCATTGGTTACCCACATATCCACACTCCCCACTTCCACTGCAGTATCCTCCCAACCATTTGTTCTAACAGAACCCATCCTCTCTCAGCTATTCTCAGCACATCAATTTGTTACCACTTCAAAGGAATGCAAAACATCAAACAGTTATACAGCACACAGAGTTAATGAAAGGAAAAGGTTGTTTTATGACCTGATCCTGGCATAAATGAATGAGATGCAAGGATGGAGAGAGACAGGAGATCTGAGAGATGAACAAGCAAGAGTGCTGCAGCCACTGTTTTGAAGGCAAAAGTGGACAGCTGGCTACAAAACGTTTTGGGTTTTGGAGGGTTTTGGATTTTGGATTTCTAGATTAGAGATGCTCAATCTGTATAAATTCAATGTATGGTTTTTAAATGGCTTATAGTCAGAACAATGCAACTTGTTTTGCATACCCAAAGTATCCCTAGAAAAACAATTGTCCATAAGTCACATGGAAGTGAGAGTCAGTGTCATGTAATTGTGCGAGCATTGGACTAGGATCCTGGAGACCAGAGTCCGAATCCCCACTCAGCCATGGAAATCCACTGGGTGACCTTGGGCAAGTCACACTCTCTCAGACTCAGAGAAAGGCAAAGGCAAACCCCCAATGAACAAATCTTGCCAAATACCCCCCCCCAAGATAAGTTCACCTTAGGGTCGTCATAAGTCAGAAAAAACTTGAAGGCAGACAACAACAAAATCACATGAGAAACCACTAGAGTTTTCCAAAAGCAATCTGTAATAAGATTGTGGGCATTTGAAAATAATTCAAATGATTTTGTAATAAAACACTAGGCTAAATCTCAAGGCCTTCTCTCTGTTATGGATCACAGATCCAGTACAATGTAATAAAACAAAACAAGTTCAAACAACTATGTTGAAAAGCAGATGCAATCATTTAATGAACAAACAAAAAACTCTAAACACACTAATAAATTGGTTTTTAAGTTTGCAATGAAAACAACATCTCACATTTTGTTACAGAAGGATTCCAAACCATGATAATGGGATTTTGTATGACTAAGGCTATTGAAGCCACACAGTACTTGTCGAGGATTGTGAATGTGACACCAACAAGCCCAGAAAACCAAATTAAATGTTGGATAGGTTAGAGACACCTAGTTCTAGAGGGAAGAAACATTTACTGATGTAACAACTGTAATATTCAGGAAAATTATCGACTTGCTCTGGCATATGAAGAGAGAAAAATGGCAGAAGAGAGATTAGATGATGCATACAATGACAACAGGAGTGGGTGGCTGAATGTATCAATATGAGTTTCCCAACAATTTCCTGAGATGAAGTACCTGCATGTTTTTGTTCAACTATATTGCCACAAAGCACTCAAGCAACTGTTCGCTTACTGTTAGGCAAGGGAAAGGGTAGGGGAATCAACCAATCTTTTTCAATAAGCTCTATAGAAGTTGTCAGAAACAGAAGTAGTCATTGCTTACTATTAGTGTAATGTTGGCAGCCTTGGGATCTACTTCAGTTTCACCCTTCACAGCATGCAGTCTAATAATATAAATTTCCTGAACTTCAACTTCTTCGTGAGGATAAATTTCCAGATGGATGCTTCTCAGACCTCCTTCTGCCTCTTCAAAATAAACTGATCCATTCACTGGGTCACCAATGTCACTGTTTAGAGCGGGCAAAATGACCTCTGAATTGGGTCCTAAAATGTCCCAATTAATCTGGAGAAGACATATTTTTCAAGCATTTGTGAGTATCTAAAACATGTCATAATAGAGATGAAAATTCATAGTATTTAGGAGATGTTAGCATCCACTTGAAGAGGGATAAGGATTGTGAATCGTGGTAGGAAAAACATGGCCAATGGCTTAACTACAGTCTTCACACTAGTTATTATTAAGCTTGTTCACTTTTACAGCTGAGGATAAACTAATATAAAAAGCACCTTTTCTTAAACAACACTCAAAGGAAAGGATGGAATAAAATCTGTGAAGAGATTTAAATCCAGTCCATTCGGCTAGTGGTGATGCAGTTCAGAGGCTCCGTCTACATGATGAAAAAAATCTGTACAGTGTTCGAAAGATCGATAATGTGTACATATGCCCATTTGGATACATTTGTATCTTTTGGAAGGGGGCCCTACAAATCCCCCATAAAGTCTGTGAATTTGGAGTTCGGGAGGAATAGCAGATCTTGGCAAAAAATCCGCACAACTGTTCAAATTTGTGATCATTTGTACAGGCTATCGATAATTCAAATGATTGATCATTCGAATTTGCACAATTTTTGTAGACGGGGCCAGAATCTCCTACAGAACACAGATACTAACATGACTTTCTACCACAGTGTCACTTACAAAGGCAACTTTGAGTCTTCATTATTACTCCAAGTGCTGTTGCTGAACTGAAGAATTTATCCCTAAGCTGAATTACTGGTATATCCAATAGCATACACAGACCAGAATGACTCCTGAATATTCTGGTTTACATCCTTATGCAACATGATCTTATAGAAGGCTTAAATGAAGGAGCGTGAATTACATCTCATTAGTTATAAAGCATGTGAGCTTTAATTAAAATCCATTGCTGCCAAAACCAAATGAGTTTGTGTGGAACGTACCTGAGAATCTCCTATTAATCCTCCGGTTCTTTCCAGCACCAAGGACAGCATCACTGTTACATTAGGATTTGGGAGAATTATTCTACTTTGGTTGAGAAATCGAACAATTCCATGTGGAGAATCACTCTTGGCAATTGTTATTTGGGTCACTAGATGGAGCCCAAGCACTGCTCCCCCACTAGCTCCTGTTAACTGGATTTCAAACTGCTCAGCATGTTCTCTGTTCCAAAGATAACAGAAAATGTTTTATTTATTTTTTTGCTTCCAAACATGATGCTTCCACACAAGTGCCATTGAAATCTGAATACGTAGTTGTTTCATGTCAACACTTGTACATAATTCAAGATAAATTTTGTAAACTTCAGCCAAGGGAGGTCACTGGCAGCATATGGTCTGAATTTAACAAAATTCAGTGTGTGTCATATTTATATGTGTAACTGCACTTTATTTAAAGGATATGCAGAGATAAACATTTTAGTTTCTGCATAAGAAAAAAAATATTGGAAAAGCCACTGATAACTGGAGAATAGATTGAGATCAAAAGTTACTATACTACTGAAACTTTAGATTAATTTTCAAATAGCCAAGGTCAGTCTTATTATTTTTTTGGCTGCCTTGTCAGTTTTATTCTGGTTGGGCTGCTTCAACAGAAGTATAGATCAAGGGAAGTAATAGTGCCACTCTATTCTGCCTTGATCAGGCCTCACCTAGAATACTGTGTCCAGTTCTGGGAGCCACAATTCAAAAAGGATATTGACAAATTGAAGCATGTCCAGAGGAGGGCAACTAAAATGGTGAAATCTGGAAACCATGCCTTATGAGGAAAGACTTAGGGAGCTGGGTATGTTTAGCCTGGAAAAAAGATGGTTAAGGGGCGATATGACAGCCCTGTTTAAGTATTTGAAGGGGTGTCACATTGAGAATGGAGCAAGCTTGTTTTCTGCTGCTCCCAGAGACTAGAACACAGAACAATGGATGAAAGCTCCAGGAACAGAGATTCCACCTCAACATTAGGAAGAACTTCTGACAGTAAGAGCTGTTTGGCAGTGGAACACACTCCCTTAGAGCATGGTAGGGTCTCCTTCCTTTGAGGTCTTTAAACAGAGGCTGGATGGCCATATGTCAGGGATGCTTTGATCGTGATTTCCTGCGTGGCACGGGGTTGGACTGGATGGCCCTTGTGGTCTCTTCCAGCTCTACAATTCTACGATTCTATGATTCTATACTGTCACAGGTTGCAGCTCTGCTTAAACTGTATCACATATGATATCATAAAACACAATCTCTGAATAGTCATTGGGTAGTAAATGAAATAGAAGTCTTTAATATACAGTAATTACCTTTCATCATCATCTATGATTACAATACTGATAAAACTCTGGTTTTGGCCATGATGAAAAATGACTGTATTATTTGCTATATTGTAGTCAACACCATCAGGAAGTGCTGAAATACTTCTAGACATGAAATCTGCAGTCACATAGCCATAATTCCCACGTCTTCGTACTACTGGAATCATTATCATCCCAACATCCTCTTCCACTACAAACAATGAGTTAAAAATTAATTAGTGTGGTTTTCCTAAATTGCATGTTCATCTATAACAACCTTGTGCTTGAGCTGTCACACACGTAAGAGATGCTTGGATAGTATTACAACATTAAGAACATAAGACCACAAGAATTATGCAGTCTAAACTGAAGGCCTATCTAGTCCAGCATTCTGTTCATGCTATCGGCAACTAATTGACTATGGGATGCCCATAAGCAGCATGAGTGCATTAGTTCCCTTCTGCTTGTGATTCTCATTGAGTATAAATATCACTGATTCAAAATTATAATTGATAAGACTTCATTTAATATACCCTTAAAATCTAATTATTTCCACTCATCCTATATACGCAGAAAATCATATGGGAGGTCTAGGCATGATTTTTTGTTGTTGTTTACTAATACATTTTACATAAGCTATTGAGCCCACCCTGTAAGAGTTTAGTTCTTCAGATATATCAATTTGCCACATTATGCGCAAAATATATTTGGGCCTATCATTTCCTTTGCAATCTTCTTTATTCAGGAAGGACATCCTTATCACCCGATGGATCCAATATAAGGAAAAGAGAATTATATTAGCAATGCGGGTTGCTAAAGGTCTGACGTCCATGAGCCAGTTAGTGAGTAAAAGAGACAGGCACAAGGAAGAAACAGCAAAAAGTGCCTTCAGACTCTGAAGAGTACACATGTATGTATATATGACTTCAAGTTTCCTGTCAACATATGATAACCTCATAACTTTTATAAGCCTTTCTTAAGCAAGGAATACTCAGAGGTGGTTTTGCCAGATCCTTCCTTTGAAAGATAGCTTAGAGCACCTGGAATTCATTGGCAGTCCCCCACCCAACTACTAACCAGGGCTGACCCTGCTTAGCTTTCAAGATCAGACAGGATCAGGTGCCTTTAGGCTATTTAAGCCTACACTGAAGAGTACACCTACACAAGCAAAAACTAAAGGCCCAGGTGGACATAGCTGATGCCATCTCCCAATTATCAACCAACTGTTTTAGTGGAAAAGAAAACTTAATAATTGTGAGTACTCATGGGGCCCTTTAAGACAAAGTAATGAGTTGCCAGGAGAGGGAGCTATAAAGTGTAAATTGGAACCAGTATTATGTAAAACTGATTTCAGGTCATGTGCTCTCTAGTACAGCATATACAATGCAGGTTATGCCAAAAGTAGGGACCACATGTTAAAAAAAGAAAAGGGGTGCAGGACAAAAACTAATAACTAAGTCTGTAATAAAGCCAGTGTTTAAATTTCCAGTTCCTTTGAAGTCCTGAAGCTTCTTTCAAGGGTCAGGTCATAAATGTAAAGTTTTTCAATAACAATCTAATGTGATGGTATGAAAAGGTCCTTGACCCCATTCCAATGAATTGCCTAAGAGTGTATCTGGCTAAGTTTAGGATTTAGTCCCCTCATCCATTCAAATTCACTCATCTATTAGAGTTGAAAAAATATAGATAATTTAACTATTGAAAAAAAACATATGGAAGCACAGGATCAGTGCAACAGATGCAGTTCTGGATGCTTCATGCAATTGGAAGTATTTCAACTTGCAGAATCATCTTCCAAAAGTAATTTCCCAAGCTCTTCTGCTAGATGTGGGGATTCACTTGCCAGATCTTGCTTACAATATCAGTTATTGTGTACTGATACTCATCTAGCAGAGGATGTGTATCACGAATGTCCATTTGCACAAATATTGCCCTCAATAGATTGATTAAAAGTAAAATTCAAGGTCCTTAAAAAACATTTGTCAGGCATATAATTAAATATCAAGATTATTTGTAGACTTCCTTATGAACAGCTTCTTTCCATTTTTGTTTGTTGATACTAATATATAAAGTAGCTTTTAATCCTTTTTTGGTATATATAGTGACATTTAATTTTACTGTTGTGTATTACTGTGGTCCAGAACTATGGCAGAATAAAGAAATCTGGAAAGTGAACACTTAGTACGATACAGGATATTAGACAAGCAGCACTGTTTATAAGATATACATTATCAGTCTGCTTTTCCTCCACAACAGAACTCAACAGTGTACCTGGGTTCCTGAGTGATCTTCCACCCAAGTACTGAAACCAGTCGATTAAAGATACCATGTCATAACTCTTCACCCATGCTCTGTAACCATCCTAAAATAATTATGACGTCACTGAAAATAACCTTGCATAATACAATAGTATGCTAAGTCTTAACCTACCTTGCAGACTTGTATACAGTGGATCAAATTCAATTATTCCTTCTGCATTGTCACTTTTAGATATAATGACTCTCATTACTGAAGCATTTCCTATCTCAGGGGGCTGGTCAATCTGCAATCCATTTTCTTTTATCATAAAATCAAATCCACTTGCAAAATCATGCGGAGGAAAATACAAATAAATTAGGTAAAACTAAGCAAAAAAATAAATTAGGCAAAATCCTCTGATTCCTGTGTTCCCCTACCTTTGTCATATTATACATTCACTTGATTCAAACACTGCAAGACTACGTTGTTTGGTATTATGAGAATGAGCCTGGGTTTGCATTACTAGTTTCCAATCTCACTTTTGTATGGCAAGAACAAACTACACAACAAATAGTGTATCTACCTTGGAACCAGTCATAAATCTCTGCTGTGGAATCTAGTGTTGAATTCAGAACATAACATCAAGTAAGACAAGGTTCACTAAATTATATTCCATATGTAGCACATTTTGTTGCTGTGGCTAATGTACTCCAATACCATAAAATTATTTTTACCTTCCTAGTAGTTCCAGTTTTATAAGTTCTACTGAAAACTCCTCAGGACCTTCAGGAAGGTCATCATCATAGATTTCAATATAAATAGTTTTAAAATCCTCATTGGGTTTAAATGTAAGCTCCCACAACGTAACAGAAAAATCCACACCTTCCACCGCAGTCCCATTCAGTATCTGGTACCAGAGACAAATTTGCCCATAATATCCATGTGAACGGACAACTGTGACATTAGCCTGTTGGAGACAGATATTTCTTAAGAATTCAGCAGTATATATTCCCAACCATGCTACATTTAATGAACCATATCAACTGATTTGGCTCTTGGATTAGATTCAAAGTAAATAGTGGATGCATCCTTCACTTTAAAAAATATCAATTTGTCAAGCACTTTTGCTGCACAGTTCTATAGTATGAGATGAGCACTGATTGCCTTCAGTTATCAGAGGAAATGCACATGTACAAACACATAGAGACCATGTGTGCTTATGTTATAATAAGCAAAATGATGGCTCTGTTCTCTGTGGATATGCAATAGCTTCTAAACAAGGAATGATACTCAGGTCTGTGGTACTTCATTTCTTCTGAAATCAGTAACTCTTACTTATTTATTGGATTTATAATAAATAATAATAATAAAATTTATTTATACCCCGCCCCTCTGTAAAAACAATCGGGGAGGCTTACAAAATTTAAAATACAATACAAATAAAATCCCTAAACACCCCCACTCCCACCCTCCCCCATAAAAAAATTAAACAAATATAAATTAAAAACAACTAATCTAAAACCACATTTAAAACTATAAATACAATAAAATATAATAAATGGCCAGCAGGCTAGAAGGGGCCAGGATCCCCTGAGGCCGGGATCTAATTAGGAAAGGCCTGCCGAAAGAGATCCGTCTTTAGTGCTTTTTTAAAGCCACTCAGGCTTGTTATCTGACGGATCCCATTCGGCAGGTCATTCCACAATTTGGGGGCGATTACCGAAAAGGCCCTCTGGGAGGTTGCAGACAGCCTAGATTTTTGTGGCTGAAGCAAATTCCTCCCAGAGGACCGGAGTGCGCGGGGAGGATTGTATGGGAGGAGGCGGTTCCGGAGATAAGTTGGACCCAAGCCATTTAGGGCTTTAAAGGTAATAACCAACACCTTATACTGGGCCTGGAAACTGATTGGCAGCCAGTGGAGAGATTTTAATACTGGAGTTATATGGTCTCTCCGAGATGTTCCCGAGACCACTCTGGCTGCCATATTTTGTACCAACTGAAGTTTCCAGACCAAGCATGAGGGCAGCCCCATGTAGAGCGCATTGCAGAAATCTAGACGGGAGGTTACCAGCGCATGCACCACAGTCTCGAGGTCCCTTACTTCCAGGAAATGGCGCAGCTGACGTATCAGCCGAAGCTGATAACATTTTTATGTCATTTTTTCCTCCCCAAAATGGGACTTGAGGCAACATAACTAAGATTGAACAAAAATACGTTTAAAACATACCATTTCATATACTAAAACACAGTTAAACTAAAAACCAAATTTGAAACACGTCAGTAAAATAAGAAAAGAAAATTCCTCAGCAACCAGGAAAATTCCTTACCAACCTGCCTGAATAAAAAGGTCTTTGCCTGGAAGGACAATAGAGAAGGACAATAGGGAGGGGTCCAGCCTAACCTCCTTTGGTAATATGTTCTAGAGGTAGGGAGCTACTGAGAAAGCACTCACTTGCATCCACACTAGATATGCATTTGAAGGTAGTGGAACCGAGAGAAGGGCCAATAGCTAGACAATGATCTGCAGATTAATGTAGGACTGCCACTAGTTTTGATGTTTTAGCCAGCTTTGGCATAGCAATGCGAGGAACCCTTACATGATAAAGGCAAACAGCCATGTTCTGGGAATACATCTGACTTGGTTCATGTATAGCCTTCCTCAAAGTCAAAATGTGTGTGTATTTGTTCAGGGATCCTGCTGATTTCCACCTTTTACTTAATTAAATGGCACATGATTGATTACTGAATTAAAATAATTTAATTAGGTATTTATACCCCGCTCTTCAGCCACAAGGCTATCAGAGCGGCTTACAAATTGTTTTAAGCAATAGCAATTTACACATCTACACTGCTTTAAGCAGTTTCCAATGTGTGTTAGCTAATTGCCCCCAGAAGCTGGGTCCTCATTTTACTGACCTACAAAAGGGTGGAAGGCTGAATGAACCTTGGAGCCCTCTGGAAATGAACTTGCAATATGGTGACTTGCAGTACTGTGCCACCAGGGCTCCTTTTGAGAACTAAACCACACTACCACTATGAACTTTCTGGAAAGGTTAGGTAGTATATCACAGTATTAAGCTTACAAAAATTCAGTATTTTAACATACCCATTTTTCCTCTTCTGCCACCTGAAGTTGTTCCTGGGAAAATGCAAACTGCCCATAGGGCAAGTCACTAGCAGCCATGGTGATGTATGCTGTGCTGGTGGACTCATTGATGATTCCTCCATCACTGACACCAGTTAGGTGAAACTGATAGTAACATTTTTCCTCAGGGAGATTATCATCAAGAGCCTAAAGAAAATAAAAGAAGATATCCTAAAAGGATTTTAAAATATTCACATGTTTGGGAAGGGGGAGTTCTGCTGTTTAAATGTTTACCAAGACACACAACTTAACCAATATAGGACACCAGTCTCACAATCCAATACTTGAGATAGCCCAGATAAGATGCTATAAGGTATAGCAGAAGCCTCATTATGTGCCAAGAATTCTTACTGGGGATATACATGACTGGCTCTTGAGACTGCAGGCAGGCAGAAGACCAATGTGTCATGGTGTGTCTATCTGCTGCTCTGGATACTTAGATAGCTACTCAGTGATGTTTGCAGGATTGGTTCAGGTTGAGGGACTTTCATTCACTTCTCTCTCTAAAAGGACTCTTTTTATGTGGCTTGCAAAACTTACTGGAGCAATTTCCTCTCTTCCCTTTAGTGAGGACTGAATTCAGCTGTGTGTTCTATATAGGAAGCCAATGAAGACACACATATACACATCCTCTGCAGAACTTCTGACTAACATCCATGTTGCTGCCGTGTTGTGTAGCTTCTTATTTCCATATGCCAAAATGTTCCTTATTTCCTATAAGCAGCATTATGAGTATGTATGTGTATACATATATTTTAGACTATACGCCTATGGCAGGACCATTGTTTTTGGTTGTTTTATTGTAAAGTGCCATGTATATTGATGGTGCTATATAAATAAGTGATAACAACAACATTAGAGGAAATCAAACCCCCACCTGCAGGGATATCTGGGACACCTGGAAAGGTTGTTGCTGTGCTGCCAGAACTCAGAGAATATGTGGTACTGTAACATTATTTTAGGTTGTCATGTACGCAGATATCACAGGCATTTCCCATCAAAATGAGTTAAAAACATAAAAAGGCCATGCAAGATCAGACCAAAGGCCTATTTAGTTGCCCACAGGAAGTCCACCAGCAGGAGATAAGTACAGCTGCACCTCCATCTCATGCTCCCTATCAAATGATGCACTAAAGCACAGTGCATCTAATACTGAAAGCAACAAATAGCCACCATGATGAGTAGCCACTGATGACCCTATCCTGCATGAATTTATTCAATCCCCCTTTAAATGTTTTTATTTATCGTATTTTTAAAAGTAGAAGTCTGTTCTGAATTCCAAAAAGATGCAGTTAATCACTTAAAATATGCATTTACTGGAGTGGTGAACAAACAGAACTTTATAAATACATTAGCAAAATGTCTTAGCTTCCCCACTGAGTTGCTCAAAATAAAAGTGAGTTGTCACTTTTACCCAGTAACTATGAACTTTGTGAAGCTTTACATCCTTTTATCTGCTCTTAATCTCCAGTCACTCAGCTTTAGTAGATGACCCTGTGTTCTACTATTATGAAAAAGGAAGAAAAGCTCATTACACGTTCTCTGTATGTATATCTTGTCATGAGCAGCCACTGACTGACAGTCAAGCCTTTGGGATTTCTAATTGTTGTGCTTCACCCTGCCCTCCTGGGCTCAGCATTTATAATATAAAGGTGCCACTGTAAGAAAACTTTAGCCCATACCTGTATCATTACAACAGCAGCAGACTGCTTGTCTCTCATGGTGAAAGTTCCTGATATCTCAGAGAATTCTCTTGTATCAGGTGGTGTTATATTCCAGGAGACTGTGATCTCTCCAAAAATCCCTGGCCCACGTACTATGCTGCGGACAACAATAAGGACATGGTCACATTTCAAATTTGATTTCATGCATTTGGTTTTGCTCTTCAAATGCCTTCAAGTAAAAAATACTACAGTTAATCCTAAACAGAATTGTTTTCTCCTCTCCCCACCCCAAAAAATGATTGACATCTCCTGAAAGGGCAAATTGTACACTGGAACCACTGTCTCATAGACTTCTGAATTTACATGATTTAATTCATACCATGGCTGGACATACAAGTAATCTGATCTTCAGATGAACTGAATATTCTAGAGTGCTTTCAGGTATCAGCTTCACCAGCTATGGTAGCCACAAGCAACATGGGGTGGAGGGGTGGGGAATGAGAGAAAAGGTACCTATTGCCATGAGCATTTGAAGCTATCATCACTAGTTCTTTGCTATTAGTCCTGTGTTGATCCTACTACGACATTTACTCTAGGAATATTCTGTAGTGGGATCAACATGGCTTGACACCTAGTAAAAGGGTGTTCAGTAGCTGAGGATGCTGGTTGTCCACTGCAAAACAATGAGAAAAAGTAGCATCTGAAATTTAAAATTCCCCAGGCTGACTGACTGAAAACATAAGTGAAAACTCTTTCTATAATACACACACACACACACACACACACTAAATAAGGCCATCAATCTCCCCAAATGGTAGACAATCTGTTATTTGTATAGAAACCCAAAAGTTTATAACAGACATTTCTACTTATGTGCATGTTTGAATGTGTTTACTTTAAAAGGTAATAATCCATAACCTGCATGCCCAGTGGCCAATAATTTGCAATAATTTTAACATCCAATGAGATGAATGGGAAATACTTGGATTATTCAGCATCTCTATCCATGAGCTGCAGAAAGGTAAAAAAAATTAGCATTCCTATCAGTTTAAGACATTTCTTTCTTTTCTTTTTAAAAAAGTTTAAATTTGTTTAATGGTATCAAGCATATATGGTATCTGAAATAAGGGTAGAATTTTATTCTTGGCAAACAAATGCTTATTGATCTCAACAGTACTGTATTTTAAAACCAAAGTAGAGAACTCAGTGATGTACCTACCCAACAAAAGCAGTTCCGTTATACCTTCCTACAGGTTCCCCTATCAGGATATGTGTGGATGATGGAGCTATCCCAACAGTCCCAGAAGCTCCCTGATCTCCCAATATAGTGATGGTTGCCATACCTGTGGATACAAAAACATTTGCTGGTAAAAACCATGTTGGCATGACTGACAATTTTTTTTTATTGAAGCCAATGTGGTTTACAAATACTAATAACGAAAACCATTTATGCACAGCAATATGAGGAGATGTGATTGTATCAGAGGGCTTGGCTATAAATTGCATCTGCTCAGACTCACAAGACAGGGATGACAAACTCATGGAATTACAACAAGCATTCCTCAAGCTACAGTACCCAGCATATGAAGTAAAAAATCCAATCAACATGGCAAGACCTGTGCCCAGGACTAAACTACTGCAGAATATGCTGAAGACAGCAAATGGCAGAATCCCACTAGTTGTCACATACAGCTTGCAACTGAGACCACTCAGATGTATCATCAATGAACTACAACTTATTTTGGACAATAATGCTGCCCTCTCAAAGGCTCTTGGTGGCAGGCCTTTACTTGCCTATAAACAGCTTCCCAATCTCAAACAGTTTCTTACCTACCAAGAGATATACAACACAGATTGGGAGACAGGTACAAGACATTGCCACAAACCCAGATGCCAACTCTGCCCATAGATCTACTTAGGAAATGTCACCACAGGACCTAATCATATCACCCACAATATTAGAGATACTTTGACTTATTTATCCTCTAATGTGATATATGCCATCTTCTGTCAACAATGCCCTTCAGCACTCTACATTGGACAAACAGGCCAGTCTGTGTGCCAGAGGATAAACAGACATAGACACTAGGAATCAGAATACATAGAAACCAGTTGCAGATCACTTCAGTCTTCCTGGGCATTCAATCTCTGGCCTCAGAACAACTGTCCTTGAACAAAACAACTAGCAAGTGAACAAAACAAGGAAGACTGGAAAGAGAAACAGCAGAATTCAAATATGTCCACAAACTCCAGTCCATCACCAGTGGGTTGAACAGAGACAGTGGTTTTTGTGGCACACTACACATATTATAACACTAGTTAACACCCCAGCCTCATGAGGGCACTCTTGGCCGGTTTATCACAGTCCTCTCTGGTTCCCAGCCAGCATCACACAACATTCCAATAACTCCCTCTACCATTCATATGGTTATCTATTCACCTTGGCTTTAGGCAACATCCTTCCTCCTGCCTCTGTCCCTCAATGACCATTGTTAAAACTGAATTTGTCGTACCCACAAATTTTTACATTTCTATGGCTATTCAGACATTCTGCTCATAAAGGCCTGCTCCTAGGGACTTCACTCCATGCACCTGACTCCATGCACCTGAGGAAGCAGACTACAAAAGCTTATGCTACAACCTCTTTCTCTCAGTTAGTCTCAAAGGTGCTACAAGATCCCTTTGTATATTGATATTCCAGACTAACATGGTTATGTCTTTGAATTCTACCTTTATTGTTCATTAAACATATGTTCATTGGTTGGTACAAGAAAGGTATTTAGAGTTTCAGAAATTTGTTAAGTTTGGCAGCTTGTTTGTAATGCAAACTGTTCACTGGAATTTCAAGGGTGGGATGAGTTCAGAGCTGATCTATGCCTTAATCAAACCTTTTCCAGCCAAGGGACATGACTGTAATGCCAGTGCATAGTTAGGCTATGATAATCCTGAGTAGTTTCCAGAACACCTTAAGCAGGGAAGGCTTTGGATATAACACAAGTTCAACTTGTCTAGTGTTGTCTCAGCTGCCCCTTGGCCATCTTGGCCAGCTATGACTGCACTCAATGTGATTTCTCTCTTGATGTCTGAGATACCAGAATGAAAGTTGGTATGAAGGTTGAAGTCAACATTTTGCAGTTAGAGTTGAAAAACCACTTTGACTACCATGCAAGTTCAAACGTTCTGATAAACACTGTACTCTATCAGTCAGCAAAACCATATTGAGGAAAAGTAGCCAAATATAATAGCAATCAGAAATAGCACAAAATATCTTATACACTTGAATTATAGGGGGCGGATCTTTATGAGAGTGTTACATATCTTAACATGTAAATAATAAATTTACTAAAATGTGTAAACCCCACATTTTCTGCCTCCAAACGTTAGCCTAATAATGCTGTGCAACCTAAGAACCTTCCAAAAACAAGGAGTTGGACTGGCTTTGCTTTCACTACAATCCAAGCACTGATAGTAGCTGAACTCTGCCCCATCTGGAAATTTGGGGTGTGTTTACCATTTATTGGTGAGATCTCTGTGTGATCAGTAGATAACAGCTGAACTGTATAATTTTCATCACCTTCCAACAGTGCATCTTGAATGGCTTGCAGAACTATGGTTTTCTGGGATTCCATCTGTATTAGAATGGAACAGACATGTGTTCATTTTAAAGCCATCACTTGGTTTCCTGACAAAGGCAAATATATCTTTACCACTAAACAAATTCATGCATAGAAAAATACATATTATTAATTATAATTAATAGTTATTAATCATCACAATTAAGTGCTTTCTGCTTGACAAAAAAGCCATCTGAGAGACTAAATCTCTCTTGACAGAATGTGAGGCCTTAATGTGAGTAATTTTTCACCCTGAACAAATCAATATTTTTATTGAATATATAATTACATTAACAATTGAACTTTTAAACATTCTTTTGCTGGCATAAAAAAAAAAAACATTTTTTATGCCGGCAAAAGAACATCCCCCGCTGCACTCGCCTCCTTTCCCAGCAAAGGCTCCTCCATGAATGAAGAGGAAGTGAATGGAACCCCATTCATTTCCTCATTTGAAATCTCGCATGATTTCATTGCATGGGAAATTCAAACTTTAAAACAAAAATAAAGCATAACAAATTGCACTAACCACACACACACATACACACACACTTCCAAGTAACCTGGGGAGGGTCATAAAAAGAGCGAAACTTACTTGGATGTCCTGATCTGACCCGAATTGTTCACGCCAGTCTGGCCATTATCGGGGTAAGTCTGAGATTTAAATGGCCCAAGGTATCACATGCAATAATTCCAGTAAAAAAGTGGCAGGGAGATCTATTGATTGCTTAAGCTGTCAATTAAAAACCACGGGGTTTGGGCTCTTTATAACCATGAAAGGGCAACATTGTCTGATCCATGTGCTCTTTCGCAGTTATGCGGCATTGTGATGACGCTGTATTTTCCATGTCTGATAAAGTCCTATTTGTTTTAAGAGCTGAATACATCCTCACATTAAATTCTCATACTCACCTTCTCAGCTGGCTACTTTGTCAGGCAAAAAGCACCTAATTAGAAATCCCCTCCTGCCAAAAAAGTTGACTCCTAAAGAGAAGCAGCAAGGCCTCATGGTTCACAGAAGCATCAAGAAGAAAAGGTCACAGCCATTCTCTAGTAGACTGAAAGTTACACCAATCATATCAGGTGATTTTGAAGAAACCTCCCTATCTATTTTTGGAATCAGTTCACCTGTGCAAACACACTATATTAGGGTCAAGCAAGACAAAAGGAATTTGTCTTTATACAGCTAGCAGAAAACATTCAAAGATATGTTTAAGACAATACAGAGAAGAATTATTCCCCCCCCCCCACACACACACACCTCTCCACAATCCTCAGATGAACTTGTAAATATACACAAAACCAGAAAAGAACAAGAAGTAAATGCTAGGAAGCAGTGGCTATACCTCAGCAAAAAGAAGAGTTCCATTGAGAGGGGTGAGATCATCTTTAGCAGCCTCCTCAAGAATCCAGATAATTCGGACTTCTCCTTGGCCCCCTTCACTCCGGCTTACAGTAAGAAAAACATTTCCTGCAGGGTCATCAACTGACTGGGGCTCCTTCACAGTTACCTAAAACACCAAAAACTGAGAAAAGTTAGAAAAGAAAATAATGTTTTAACATTGTGCAAGTAGAAACGTTGTCAATGTGGGAAAATCAGAACAAAGCCGCACTCGCCAAAGCGTTCATAGGTCCTGAGGGCAATGCTGAGTATCCTTTCAAGTACAGTGCATGAAGTTCCTGGTTAGGATGGGAGCCATCTGTGCAGTCCAAAGTTTTAGATGCACAGATGTAGTGTTAGGAATGCCATGCAACCAAACACCTACTTCTGTGTATACACCAGCCTCACTGGGTCAGTACGTCAAGTGGGGAAAACAGGATTAGATTTAACACAGCAATCATTCAGCAAAATCCATTAATACCAATCAAATGGACACTGTAAAACTCACTGATCCAAATTTTCTTCTTTGTGCATCTGAAAACAGTGACTGTATTTGTAAAACAATTATTTCTGTTTATTGCATTTCCCAAAGAATTATAAGCTAATGCAGCCTGTACCAGAGACTTTTTCACATGAACATAACCTATTGCCCTTCCTGTGTGACAGTATCCTAGCAACAAGACTTGAGAATGATCTGAAGCATGCTTGTCTTAATATCCTGCTTATAAATGACATCTTAAATCTGGTATCAAAACCTGTTATTATACATATCTCCGCTAAATAAAGCTGCCCGTGCAAAATTACTAAGTAAATGAAGAAATGAATCACATAATCAGTGGATTAGAACAGGGGAGTTAATGTGCTGTAAACCGAAGAATCGATCCTAAAATCCAGTTTAAGAAGAAAAACTCAAATAATTTGGAAAAAGAACTACAGTTGCCCCTCCACATTCGCGAACTTAGCATTCGCGGTTTTGCATATTTGCGGTTTTGGGAGGGCCCCCCTCCCAAAACCGCAACAAGGGGCCTCCGGAGGCACCGTGAAGGCCCTGGGAGGGAGAGGGAGCACCGGGGAGGCCTCCACGGAGCCTTCTGAGGCCCCGTGAAGGCCCTGGGAGGGAGTGGGGAGGCCCGGGGAGGCCTCCACGGAGCCTTCGAGGGCCCCGTGAAGGCCTCCACGGAGCCTTCGAAGGCCCTGTGAAGGCCCTGGGAGGGAATGGGGAGGGCCGGGGAGGCATCCACAGGGCCTCAGGAGGGTCTCCAGAGGCCCTGTGAAGGCCTTGGAAGGGAGGGGGAGGTGGGGGAAAGCGACTATGGGGCCTCCGGAGGCCCCATGGTCACTTTGGTGGGGGAGGGGGAGGGCAGTCATTATTCACAGAATTTTCACATTCGCTGGGGTCTGGGGAACCTATCCTCTGCGAATGTGAAGGGATGACTGTATATGCAAGAGATTTTGTAACTTTATCTAAAACAGAAACCCAGATTTAGAAAAATGAAACCAGTTAAAGTTTTCAGAATGAAAACAAAATTGATAACTTTGCTCATTGCACTTCTCATGTTTGTCCTGGAAGCAGCCATTATCAGTGAAGAGACAGGGCCCCTCAGGTGAAACTTCACATTATAAGAACAAAGGCCTTACCCCAAACACAACAGCCCTATGTTGCATTTTCTTCCCCTCACAACATATTCCACACCTTATCCTGTCCCTTAGAATCATATTTTGAGTCTTCCTATCTCTACTGCATATCACTGGCAGGGGTACAACAATTACACAACATAATAATCTCAGGATAAGGGTATGTTATAGTTATGACACATTATGAAGTGGAGGAAGATGGAGAAATGTGGACTGCTGTTACCGGCCCTGACCCCCCCCCCCATTGGTTTAATCATTGCTACATTGGCTAAATTTCATATATTGCCTTATTACTGGCACTCCATGTTGTTGGTAATAGACTAGGGACTCCCAAGTACAAGGAATCAAGGTTTCCTCAGAATATCTAAGGAAGTAGCCAGCTACATGCCCGGGTAAGGATTAAGCAACCCCCTCTGGAATTTATGTGTTAGGGAGGAAATGGGCTAATTCTCCTGGACGTACATAGAAATCAGTCATTCAATAATGCCATCAATGTAGCTGGACACTCTTTGCTTGCAAAACTGGTTTTTCCTCACCTCTCTCAAAAACAATAGAGGTTTGTCTGAGACCCATCAGTTTTAATGTTTCAACCATTAGTGACCATTAACACATCCAGATAATCCATTGTTTAACCTTGAGAAACTCCAGCAAACATTGTATTCTATTCAAAGTCACCCCTTCAGGGGGTATATCGAATATAAATATGACCTCAAAAACACAGCCAAAGTGTGTGCAGATCCCCTTCCTCCTGTCACTCCATCAGTCTTCTACACAGATCTCTACTTGTCGGACAGGTATAGTATAGCCTATCATCCCAAACTCTATTCCTCTATCCCAATACTTCCTACTTTCTTGATGCCTTGTGTGACTGCTTGAAGCCTAAGTGTATGTGTGTGCATTCCTCTGATAATTTTTCAATAAAAACCATTTTATTTCATTCCCTGGCTTGGAGTCTCGTCAGTGAGTACTGGTATGCACAGGTCAAAAGGTCCTGCAGTTACCCGGCCTCTCACTGCCATTTTAAGCTAATTAAAATTCCCCATGATTAGAATTCAGACACTAGTGGGATCCCCACGGACCCCACACAATTCGGGTAACATGCCCATTTCCTGTCACTTATACCTCTGCTTTTAGGTCTGTCTATGATTCTTTTTTTAAAAAAGTCTTTCATTGAAGTTTTTAAAAAGACGACAGAAAATAAAGAATAACCATATTGACTCTGGATCCATCAAGGCAAGGCAAGGCACAGAAGGGAACCAAACACACAGCTTAGATTCTGCATCTCATTTTCTGCTTTACTCAAAAGACTCTCTCCCATTGCAAGGCTTATATTTTGTTAAAATGAATTGCATTTTAGCTGTGGTGTACCACATACTACTTATAACTTATACATACACATAACACTCTAAAAAATATAAAATGTAAGTATACTGCCTTTTTGTACATAACATTAAGTATTTGAAGTAACTGTTGATTAAATAACTACGCAGCCGGAATCACAGAAATATTCTGAAATGTATCATCCTGCTCACACTTACATGCTTTTCTTCAAATCCAAATAGTCCAACAGGGGAATCATTAGGTGGAATAGTGACAATCACTTGCACATCTTCTCCTAGTCTGGCACCAGCTGTCACTTTAAGTAATGTAACACTGAACATCTCCAAAAACTCAACGGTGTCATCATCTATGATAGTAATCTCTATCACTCCAGTCACCTGAAAAAGATAAAGCAAACTCTGTGAAAGCTGTGAAATATGTCATTATGATCAGCATGCCAAAACTCAGGAAATTTGCATAGTTTCATAGGTTATCTCAGCCTGGTGTATAGGGGAGCCTAAAGCAGCTCCCTATGATGACAAATGTATCCCATATCACCATACAAAAAGTCTAGAATTCTTTAGTCTGTGTAAATACATTCTAAAGGTCTGCATGGAGAATCAGAAGCTGTGAATATAAAGGCTATCAAAAACAAACTAAACAATCTGGAGGGATTAAAACAGCTCTACAGCACCAGAAATATAGGGAGAGGAGAACCTTTCCTCTAACTTAGTTGAGAGGTAGGTGCTTGAAACTGAAATCCTAGAAGTGGTAGTGAGCCCACTGAATTCAGTGGCCTATTTCTAAAGTCAGGCTGACATCCACCACCACCACCGAATTTCCTTAATCTTCCCTTCCCCATTAAGAATTACACCAAAAAAAGGGGGGACTTGAGGATTTTCCAACCCTAGGGAAAAGGTGAGGGGTGTTCATAGGGAGCTTATGATTATAGTTCCCCTTCCTGGGTTCATTGATGGCAGTTCTGTCCATGGAGTTATCACTCTGAATCTTGGCAAAGGAAGCTTATTTCTTAATACACACGTACAAGATTGTGCTGTGAATGCACAAAGCAAACAAAAGAGAAAGCACCTGTGAAGGGGTTTTCATATCATTTAATAGCAATCACCATGTGAGGGTATATGGCCACAAAAATACAGAAAACTCAACAGTACAGCATGATCTAAAGCAGGTGTGAATTTTAGTATCAGCATATTGCATACTTGTCCATCTGCAAATGTAAGGTTTCCAAATGATGGCGTAAAATCTTCCAGGCTAGCAGTGATAGGTGTGGCTTCCCAGTACAAATTTACTGTTCCAAACTTTCCTGCCCTTCGAACAACTGGAAGCTTCAGAATATTATCTGGTGGAGGCACCTCATAACCAGCCACTATTCCACTCATATCCTGGAAAGAAAGCAATCATAAATTAATACTTTAGCTAATTATACTGAGGATAATGCCTGCATAAAAAAACAGAAAACAAAACAACACATGTTCAGATGGTTCTGCATCTACCAGCCAGCTCAAGAATGTTATCTTAATTCTCCATTTCAATCATCTGAAGAATTCTGCCCCTGAATTTCACATGCACAGATATCAGAGTCACACAGCCACACATCAAATGGAAGCCTTCTTGCAAAGAGCTGGCATTCCACTTTGACTTTCCCTATGTATCTTTCTATGAATCCTGCTCCAAGATTTGAAACAAGTAGTGATTGTTCACCCATCTACATATGCAGTTCTCATTTTCAATGCTTGCTCCATCAAATACCCCCAAATACTACCACACTCATTTTAATTTTTTGATCTTTGCTAGCCCTACTTTGACTCCTTATAGCATCAAGGTTATCACCACTCTTCTATCCACACTGCTGTGACTAATTGAGCAGAGGCTGCACATACTGAAAAGTCCCTTGCCATTGTTACTGTAGCAAACATGCTTCATTGGCCTTAGAACCTGCTTTAGCAGTAATGGCCAATATATTTGCCCAGTTTCAATTATCATGGCTTCATGCTGGTTTAAGATCCTGGTTTATCCCAAAGAAGATAATTGTTCAAAATGGTCCATAGACTAATTAAATAAATATACTACTACCAAAGAAGATAGTCATTAGTTCCTAGATCCTCATAAAATGAGAAAGAAAGTGTGGTTTATTGAAGACTTTCTGGTTTAATTATGGCATGCATAAAGAGACTGTATACACAAACAAATGACTATAGGTTTTTTGTGGGTTTTTTTCCAGGCTGTGAGGCCGTGTTCTGGAAGAGTTTATTCCTGACATTTCACCTGATTTGTGGCTGGCATCTTCAGAGAATGGTGACTTGTGTCTATCTCTCTTTGTTAAGATGAGAAATGATTATCCAGACCAAGTTTCTGTCTATAAATGGCAGGTCTTAGATTATGTGAACCATAGGTGATAACAGTCTGGGGCACTGACATCTTTTAATTTGCTCTCACCTTGGTAGCATTAAAATGAAATATTCCTCTGGGATCATCGTTTTCTTCAATTGTTATCTCAGCTATTTCTAAGTCAAGTCTTTTTACACTTGGATGCCCTCCAGTAAGAGACGTGTCCAGCAGTTCCACACTGGTAATATTAATTGCAAATCTCTCTTGTAATTCTGGAACATTATCCTATAGGAGAAAAGGGGTTTTTCAATGCCCATTCAAATTCAAATCATCACTTTGGTAGCCTGTAAGCTGAAATTACTTCAAGTTCTGATTAAATAGGTATCGACTACAACTAGACTACCATGGATTAACTAACAAAATCATTTTATTAAACAAAGAAAGAGGAAATGTCAACATTTAAAATTAAAAAAATCAATATCCAGTCAAGACCCATATTTACTTTGCTGTATAATACAGTTATATCTTCTCAGTAAAGGCAAGATTGCTTAAAACAGCAACAATAAATGTTCATCAAATGATGTCGAGGGAATGATAATTTCCAAATTGGGCTTTCTAAAATCTAATGATGGCTGAATCTGTAATACAAAGTTCTCTTCAGAATTAAAATTACATTTCCATCTCATAGAAAATGTTGACAAATTGAAAGGCAAGGTACAAAGCTGTTAAAGTAGAGCTAGTCCAGTGTTTTTGTTGAGAAATTTTGTTGAGAGATTTTGTTGCACAAACTAAAGAGTTAATTTGCCACCTTCTGCATACTTAATATTGAACAGAAGGAATTTTTTAAAAGGCTCTTATGACAGATTTCTATATGTTAGTATCATTACTAGGACAGAAAATGATTCAAATACAGACAGAGAAATGTGTGTATCAATATACAGTATGGGATGGAATAGGAATTCATCATTTCTCCAACTGGAGTCAAATTTGGAGTTCCCGATCCCTAGATACACTTGTGAAGGAAGAAATATCACATGTTGAAAGTTCCCACAATTTATGGGACCTTTTTTAATGTTCCTGGCACACATAAACTACAAAAGAGTTTGAGAAACTATGCAGAAGTTTGAAAAACTGCACAGCTTTGCTGTAAAAGCCTATACCCACAGTCTTTTCATATACCTCATTTCTTGGTTTGAATATTACACAAACTAAATGTTATATGACAGGAAAAATAACCAAAGCTCTGGCCTTTGCCAGCTGAATGTTGTGCAGTTTTCTTTTTGTGAGGAAAGTTGTGCAGTTTCAGTTTCTGTGTCAAAATCTGTGCAGTTTCTGGAAAACTACACCGTTTTCTGGGCAAGCTGCACAATTTTCATAGAAAAGCTGTGCAGTTTCCCATCATGGTGAGAGGGGGGAATTCACAAATGTCCTGAAGCTACAGGAAGAAAAACTGACTCATTGTTCTTGACATCCATCTGAAGTTGGAAAGAATCAAGAATTACCATCCCTAATCAATCCAGTGACACAAAACATCTGTACACAAGGGACAACAGTCCCAATATTGGTATAAAAGAAAAAGTTGACAAAATGCTTAATCAGTGATGCATGATTTCTTATACATTAACATGAATTTATCCATGGAATGTTAGCAAATGTTGGAGAGTGGGCAGCGGAGAGCTAATTTTATACATGTTTGATGGAATTCTCCAGTTATAAATTGCTTTTGGAAGAAAACTACATGTGTAATTTATATTGGAATGAATTGTACTCTATCTTTAAATCATCTAGTAATTATACTAGGATGCATTAATGGTCATGAAGCATCAGAGAAGAAGGAACATATATGGAGTCTATTAACAGCAACTAAAATATTGGCAGCACAGATATGGCAGAAATTTCACCAATATATATATATATATATATATATATATACATTTTAGCAAAGGATATTACACAGTGGTGGTACTAGGGAGGTGCAGAGAGGCCGAACCACACACCAGGTGATACTGCCACAGGAAGGGGTGACACCAGGCTTAGTAATGCCAAAGACATTACTTACAGGTATTCACAAATTCCTGTTGAAGTGATGGGAGAAACTCTTGCTTTCACAGATTACATAAAGGATATTCTGATATAACTTTAAATTATGATGCACTGCACCATTTTTATACAATAATCAACATTAACCAGAAAAACATTTGGAACATCTATAAAACATTCTGTTCCTAGGAACCTAAATGCATTTTTTAAAAATACGCACCGGCAAAATTAATAGAGTTACAGAAGCTATTGTTATGTTCTCTGCCATGAAAACTGTCTTGTTTTCCAGTTTGTAATCCTCATTTTCCATGGCTTGATTGACAAGAGGGAGTGAAAAAATATGCTGGGGTGCCAACTGCACTCTGATATCGCCAACAAATCCTTGTTCTCTGAGAATATGTAAATTAACAATAGCTGACTTATCTGAAAAGATTGAATAACAAATTTGTAAAATATTACACATATGTCTAATACGTTCCTGATAAAATTTCTGAAAAAATTAATTTGGTTTCTATGAATTATATTCTCCAGGCTATGAAAAAAAACCATGAAACAATCATGGGCAAAATCTGAGGCTAATCACATTTTAGAATACATCAAATATGAGTTCTTGAAAGGTTCAGTAAGAACATTTTTTTACTCGATTTCAAGAAACTGCATGTGCTCCATAATTTTCAACAAAGGCAACAGAATGTTTTTGCTGTTACTTTACTGCACATTTTCATTAATTTCCCCATCTCTTCCAACCCTATTAGGATCATTTCATTTTCCTTAACACCAATATTATGGTTAAAATTATATAAGAAACATCTTCAGCTGCAATGACTCATCTGACAATACTTGGAATTTGCCTTTCCTTGTTCCCTTTTATTTTCTCAGATCTTGAAGTTCCTTGTGTCTGACATTACTAACTGAACTAGAATAACAGTGATGACTCATATTTCTTCTAATACATTTAATTTGCTCCAAGATCAAGAACATTTGAATAATCCAGACATGACTGACAGCCCTGGATTTAGGACAAAATAATTAAGAAACTGCCAAGACAACAAAACAATAAAAAGTCAAGATTATTTTAAGGGATCTCACATTAATGTTGGGCAAAAATAAAATTCTTATTTATTTTATGTCTTGTTTATTAAAGTCTACATGGTACATGCTCAAAGACGTTATGTTGATTAACCAAACTGAAAAAAATATATATTGCTACAGTTTGATAATTATTGACTGACATCTCTCTTGGTATGAAGCAGTTCATAGTTAATTATATTATTTTAATTATTTTCCAAATGAAGATTAACTATCTTCCTGATCTTAAATGTGTCAGGGAATTTGGAAAAGGTTGGATGTTTAGAAAAGAAAGCCTTGTAAGAAAGTCACTGCTTTCTATGGGAGCTAGATCTTCTCTATCTGGAGAAGGTGGAGCAACCCTGCCCCTGCCCCCACAAACAAAAACACATAGCTCTTAACAGGGGGCATTTTTGGCCTAAATACTAAGAAGGGAAACATATATTTACAAAACATTGTTTTACAAAAAAATTTAAATCATCGTAGGTACCCACGTTTGTATGATAGCAATATACACTATTGCAGATTAAAATAAGAAAGAAGAAAACCATTTCAGAATATTTTTGCAATACTACAAGCCTTAAGAAAGCCAGATTTATGAGGCAAAGATTCTCCTTAGTTTTTTGCTGTGGCACACAAAATGTTGACAGCTTTTAAGTACTTTTTGAATGTCTGAAGCCTTTACATACTCAGCCAATCCAGGCAAGTTTGTCAGACTAATCTAGCCATCACATGAAATGAGGCAGGAGTATCCCTGTCAGCCCAAACTACCACGTTGTGTGTTCTCCATGCCTCCTGTGTCCTGGCCTATGCACTAAAGAGACAGCATGGCCTTCTCACATACAATAGTCCAGATTATACCCAACATTTGTGGGTATAATTTACATTGCTGATTCTCTGGACATTCAGGAAACTGAAAGAATGTTTGGGGCCTAAGTGTATTGGATTAAATACACATAGCTCAGTTTTTGACATGCCATCTCCATATGGCTAGTGGCAGACGGAATTACAGGTTCACCAGAGCTTTACACTATGCTATTGGATGTACTGGTCCAAACATATCATGTAAAGAAGTTTATTAGCTCAATCTATTACTCCCATATTGTATATGGGTGCAGAGGTTGAGACACCAAAGTATAGGTTGCCTTCAGCAACATGTAAGATTTTAGCAAGATGAGATTTGAACCAGTCACTTCTGTAGAAAGAACTGTATTTTAGCAGTTAACTACTGATATGAAGAATAGCTGATAGAACTTGGTATGTTCAATCTGGTGAGGAAAGAAATGAGAAATTATCTGAAGAAGAGAAAATTGAGAGGGTTCAAATATCTAAAGGGCTGTCATGTGGAAGATGAAGCAAATTTCTTCTCTGCTGCTCCAGAGCATAGGACCTGAATCAAGGGATTTGGAACAAGAAAGGAGATTCTGACTAAACGTTAGGAAGAAATTCCTGATGGTAAGCGTGTCAACAGTGGAATGGACTACCTCAGAATGTGGTTGACTCTCTTTTATTGGATTTTTTAAACAGAAGTTGAATTGTCATCTGTCTGGAACATCTACTTGAAAATCTACAATTCTAGAAACTTTATCAGACAAGCCTCTAAAAATGTTCCTTTGGCACCAAAATTTACACTGTTTTTGTGCTGACAAAAGAACCCAAAATATCAAACGTTGCCATGATCACATGAAAAAGTAGCCTCATACTTCTGTGTTCACTGCCGAGCATGATCTGGCAGTTCTCACAAGAAGACGCGAGCGTGCTTAAAAGTGTAAAAACAGCTAAATTAAAAAACAAAATGAACACAGAAGCATTGAAACACACTTAAAAACTTGCCTACAACATGTGGAGGTTCATAAAAAGAGTGTCCCATGGCTAATTTTCCTGTTCCAACTCGGAAATATTCTGGCGGGGATAGCCCATTGATGCTTGAATTGCACCAGCAGAACGGGGCACAGTTTTACACACTCACAGTCATGGCAAAAAGACACCACTGCTGATCTATTGATAGCTTAGCCCAACAATAAAAAAGGACACATTATTTACAATACATCATCGCAAAAGCATGACTTTGTCTGTATTTGCACCCTTTCGCATTCATTAGATGTCGTTATGATGCCATATTTGCTGCATCCGATGAAATCCTATGATTCTATGGTTCATATAAGGTCAACATACTTCAGGTATGCAAGATACTTTGCCACAGAGCTTTATTTTTTAAAGAACCAACAATTATTTAGTTTACATCTGTCTTTAACTCCTACATTTTAACTGTCACCATATAGATGATAATGTGCCACAGGCACAGAAAAGAATGGACAACATGCACTCATCTAGATATGTAGTACAGCAGAGCAGATGTCTTAAATAAGTGGGAAACACCCCCCACCCAACTCTACAGGGAAGTATGGCAACACTTTTGAGGTCAGAAGACATTCTATAGCCAGATACAGATACCAAAGTATAAAATACTATATATTGATGAAGCTATTTGAAACACACATTTTTTCTTCAAATATATGGATCTCACTGGCATACAGAAGTTGTGCTCAATTTTGAAAAAAAAATAATATTCAAGTTGGCAGGTTGTGCTTTTTGATTGTTCTTTTTTTAAAACTTAAGTTAAAACAATTGTCAAAATGTCACATGCACTTGTCCCCACCCCCAGAAATATCACAAAATTATCTCACCTTCAGGTTCTGCTACTTTAACAAAGAGAGAATCTGTGTGCCATCCTACTATGCCATAAGGAGAGTCATTAGGCAAAACAGTAAGTACAGCTTTTGCTCTGTTTGAGTCAATGGTTGCTCCTCTTTTGGGATCCTGAATGCCCACAGTGCTGACATGGGTAAGCGTTACAATCACTGTCTCCGCAACCTCAGGAATGACATCTGCAAGGACTGTTAATGTGATTGTGGACAAGGCTTGGCCTTCTGAAAAAGTAATCTAAATATTTGAAAGAAGAAATATATAACAGAATATTTTTCAAGGCACTTATAGTGTCACATAACGATTTAGGACCCAATAAAAACATAGTTAAGCACTTCTTCAGTTAAGCAGTTCTACATTTCTCAAAAGGAGAAACATAAGCATTTGTTTGTGTCTCTCATTTAACTTTGCTATGGTACCACATTGCCTAGATCAGGCCCTTAATTTCATTTAAAAACACTTTCAAGTCAAACAGTATGAATAAAGAGTGCATATTTAAGATACTTTTCATGGTATACAGAGGAGACGCAGAAATATCTGAAATTATAAAAAAAAGTCATAAAGTCAATCAATTAAATGTGAAAGGACAATTATTCAATGTGACTCTAATTTAACTATAAAATAGTGAGATGCATTGGCATTCAATGGGACTGAGATGCTATAAACTGGAGGTACAGTACAACCCGTATATCTGAAGATTCACTTACATCCAAAACATATGGTCTCTATAGGGATTTTCTAGGTCCTCCAGCACAACTCTATGGTATGCTTCTGCCAGACGTTGACCATATAGTTGTGCTGGAGGACCTAGAAGATGCCTAGAATAGTGTTCTCTCTAGGCACCTTCACCTTCTAGATCCTCCAGCATGATTCGATGGTATGCTTGGACTGGATGTCATTCATTTTAGTAGGGTTAGCTATTATCCACAGTTTTCAATATCCATGGCAAGTTTGAGAACATGTCCCCCATGGATATGGGAGTTGTACTGTAATGCATTAAAGTGCTGGTTGTTCCAAACTGTTCATTATGACCCATCTGCGCAACATCACTGTATGTCAGTCTTCACTTTATATAAATAAATAACAACCATTTATTTTAAGCTAGCAGACAATGTTGTCACAATTGTCTTGGATTAGGTTTTCGACTTTGAAGTGCTAGGAAAGAATTAACAGGCCATTACTGAAAATCCATTTCAGGACCCCATGTTCAATACCATAACATTCAAGGGGGCACTTGACCCTCAAGGTTACTTTTTCGAGGGATGCAGTAGGGAAGAAGAGCCAGATAAATCCTACCAATGTAAGTGGAACACCTCTTGGACTTCCCTGAAGCCACCCTATTTAATGTGTATCTTCTAAATGAAGTAACTTCATATTCCAATCACTTGAGTCTGAAGGGGAACTGACATTTTTTTGGAATCAACAGACATAGTATACAGAAGACATGCCTAAAAGTTCTTTAGTTTCCCTTTTTCAGTATTTTAAGAAAAATAAACAAAGTATTATCTAAATAAGGTAAGAGATGGGCAAGGTCTTGAGCAGGAAAGAAGAGAGAGGAAAATCCCTTTCTTTAAACGGAACCCCACACCTTTCTTAATTCCAAGACATTACTGAAGAGATTCAATTCAGTAAGCTAACAAAACATCTAACGAGAACAGTGATGGGCAACCTTTTGAGCTTGGTGTGTCAAACTTCACCAAAAAACTGAGAATAATTTGAGTGGTGTGTCACTTTGGGGGAAAAAACATGTATGTGTGCAGGATTCCCACTTTGGGGAGGGGGGAGGAAAGTGGGACCGGGGCTTCAAAGCCCCGATCGCTACTTTATGGAGGGCGGGGGTGGAGGAAAGTGGTGACCAGGGCTTCGAAGCCACAGTCGCCACTTTAGGGAGGATGGTGAGGTTACGGACGGGGGAGAGGAGGCCTACGGCCGCGTATCATCAGAAATGGCTATGTGTGTCAGTGCTGACACGCGTGTCATAGATTTGCTATCACTGAACTAGAAATTAGATCTTTGTATGGTTTTTGCAACTTATGTTTTATTTGCCAAAATACGTACCACTCCTGAAGTTGGAAATACATCATTAATGCTCCCACTGGCCTCCCAGTGTACTATAACACGTCCATAGGTACTTATTAAGCGTTCAACATTCAATGTGATCAAAGTGTCCTGTTCCAATTCTTCTACATGTTTAAATAAAGCACTCTAAAAATGTAAAACAATTAAGTGGAGAAAGACTTAGGTATCTTAGTGTTAAGGTATGTATAAAAATGTTACAAAAAATCAAAGTTTTACTTCAGATGAAGAAACTGGGCTCCCCATATTTTTCAAATTAATAGATAAGCAATTTTAGTACATACACAAAAAAATAGCCTGATGTTTTCAAAGATTCTCATATCTTTCATGAAATCATGATGGAGCAGCAGCTAGATTATTGGACTTGGACTTGAGTCATCTGGGTTTGAATTCTTGTGTAGCCATCCAGCTCAGAGTATGGCTAATCACCTTAACTCTGTATCTGAGATCAACTTATATCACATATTTCTTGGGTGGATAAAAAAATCAGGGAGGAGCTATAATCCTTCTATACCACTCTACGCTCTATGGAGAAGGATGTGATACAAATGAAATAAGTACAATACTAAACTATTGCTTTCACTGATAAAGTTTCAGGTAACATCACAAGAAGTTCCAGTGTAAGATAAATTCATTACTGTGTAAAATAAATTGAGTACTCAAACTTGAAGGTACAGAGAATAATATGGTGAGATATTTTGCTTCAAGTTGCTAATCAGGCATGATATTATGTAGTTTTAGACTAGGGAGATTTTCAGACTACACTGTTATAGTGTTACTATTCCATTTTAACTGCTCTGGCTTCCTCCTGTGGAATTCTGGGGTTTGTAGCCATCAAAACGGATCTCTTCTGGCAGGCCTTCCTTGAATAGAAGACCATTTTTAATGGCTGCTTCTCCCTCTTTTTATGTTTTTATGTTTATGTTCTTATGTTTTTATGTTTTGATATTATAGTTTTAAAGTCTTAGGGTAGTTATTTTATGTCATTGGTGAATTTGCCAGTTATTTTAAATATATGTATTATTATGTGTAATTTTAAGGGGGGTAAATTGTTTTAAGTTATTACTATTGTTATGGATTTATTTGTTTTATATCCAATTGTTGTGAGCTCCCTTGATTGCCTAATATGCAAAAGGTAGAGTACAAAAATAAAGTTTATTATTATTATTATTATTATTATTATTATTATTATTATTAGTGAGGCCTAAGATCTCTCTGGCTGAGAGTAGTAAATGCCCCTCCCTAAACTGCAAATCCCAGGATTCAAGAGGAGGCAGCCATAACAAATAAAGTGGAATAGTAACAGTATAACAGTGTCGTCTGAAAATCTCCTAGGTGTCATTACTCCCAGAGGCTAGATTGCAACCCCCAGCATTCTTCGGAATTAACTATGATGGCAAAGGCTACTGGGATTTGCTGTCAGACAGCACTGCTTTAGACCTATCATACTTATTTATACTATTTTGTTGTGTGCCTCCAAGTTGCTTCCAACTTATGGAAACCCTAAGGAAAACCTACAACATGGCTTTCTAAGGCTGAGAGTGTGCGACTTGCTCAAGGTCACACAGTGGGTTCTCATGGCTCAGTGGGGATTCGAACCCTGGTCTACAGAGACAAAGTCCAGCATTCAAACCACTATGCCATGCTGGTTCCTTTTTATACTATCTATATGCTGTATATTTATAGTATACTATATATACTTATTTATACTATATACTGTATACCAGTTACTATAATTAATTCTTTATCAGAATACTAAATTTAACGGTTCACATGTTCTTATAATGACCTTCTGCAAACTTATTCTGACATAATTCAATATTACCTGTGCAAATGCAACAACTCCATGAGCATCATCATTAGATGATATAATTATAGCAACATAACCATTAGGACCGATTTCTGCTCCACCCTTTGGATTTTTCAACCATACTCTAAAAAATTCTTCTTCCTCTGGCACTGTGTCATCAAAGATATTGACTGCTATCACAACTTCTTTATCTCCTGGTTCAAATATCAGTTCACCTGAACTAGCATAAAAACACAGATGAGCAGCACAATTATAATTAAAGATTGCTTTTTCCAGAACAAATGTAGCAAATCATGGTATTATCAGACAAAAATGGTGGCCAAGACCCTGCCTTGGGAGACATATCTCCAGCATATAGATATATGTCTCATGGTGCAACCCCTCTCCAAATCCATCTTTTCAGTGTGGAAGTCCCCTTAAGAAGGCCATTTCTATGGTGTTGACCAAGGGGAGAGGAGAAGCAGAGACATGTCCAGCTAGTTTCCTTTAGTTGGATGCACTACAACATGCATTCTCTGGGATCTCCCAGGGATCCTCCAGTGGTCCCTGAGGATGAGTCATTGCTGTGCATCCAGCTATAGGAAAATTGCTAGATCCTTTTCTGCTGCTACCTTTGCTCTCCACTGATATGGAAATGGCTGTTTAAGTGGGGATGCCACACTCAAAAGTGGGTTAGAAGGATTTTGGTCCTTGTGCAGTCAAGACAGAATTCAGACCTCTAATGATCAAGTGGGTTCAACACTGTAAGTCACTAAAAGCATGCCAGCCAATGTGTTATGCTTCCAGCTAATAAGAGGTTAAATGTAGTACAGTCGCACCTCCGCATCCACTGATTTGCCATTTGCTGATTCAATTATCCATGGATGGCAACAACAGGGGGGTGGATGGGGAAGGGAGGGGAGTAGTAATAGACCTGTCCCCCCTTCTCCCTTCACCCCCGGGATTGCCCCCCGGGATCGCTCCTGTGGTGGGAATGGCGATGGGAGCATTCACTATTATCCCATGGTGGGAATGGCGATGGGAGCGTTCACACAGGATTTCATTATTGGTGAGCATTCCTGGAACCAATACCCCGAGGATAAGGGGGTCCTACTGTATGTAACATTCCAGTTACTGTTTTGCTTTGACTTAACAGAGCAAGAGATATGTTGGGTGAAATCTAGCATGACACAAGCTGACTTCCACTCACAAAATGGGATTTTCCCCTTCACTCCTCCTTACTCTATAGTAGATCTTTTTTTAGTGCTGTAGGAATGAGTGAAGAGATGGAGCTTGGAGACAGATGTTAGAATGCTGCTGGTAACATTGCAGGAGGAGATACTTAGTATCTAATTGCACAATACATCCCTTTCATGCAAGGAAGCTTCTCAGCACTTCCCATGACCACTTACTGGCAAGGAGACATCTGGGGGTACCAGGGCAGCTTACAGCTATAGTTCTGGGGCTGGAAGAAAGATACGAATGTCATGGGTTCCTGGTGGGTGATGCTTGCTCTTTTCGCCCAGCTACAGAATTGCAACTTCTCTTCAAGCCGTTAATGGCAGTGGAATGTACACCAGCACTAAGAAGCTCCCTTGCATGGAGGTGAAAAAGAAGCACCACAGAAGGACTGCAATGTAGAATATAATGTAATGTAGACTGTAATGTAGAATCACAGCCACAGTCTAGCCAGAACAAGGAACCAAATATCAAAAATCTAAACCTATATGGTATTTTTTTTAAATGTCACCATTTGTAAAATCAATTTGAGAATCTATAGGTCCTTTTGTTTCCAAATATAGTTCATGGTCTTGCACAGGCTCTGCCCAGATGGCTTACCCATTTTATATCCCAAAGAAGTTTCATATAAGTTTCATTGACAAGATCATTCTCCAAACAGCTTTCTTTATCTTAATACTTTCATTTTTCTTTCAGATTTTATTCCCCATGTTCTTTTGTGGGCTTCATCACTGCTCTACAAATGGTATTATTATTTCTGACTATTACATTTTCACTAAAAAGTGAAACCATCACATCTGATATTTTGACAGTCTTATATTGTAGTCTCACAGAGTTAGTAAAAGAAAGAGTAAGAATGTAGAATCCACAAAGGCACTTTAGAAATTATAGCCAATTAAAAATATTAAGCCAAGGAGAACTCTCTTAAGTCTATGGATAAAATCAGAACCTACCTAGGTATGAAATCTGATTGATTCGAGACTGCAGTCAGCTCATAAACATAAGAGTATGAATCTCCAGTCAGAACAATTAGACTTTTATTGGAGTTTAGAGACTTTACATTGACAGCGGTGATATGATTGGCTGAAGGGGCTTCCAGCAGTAGAGAGAACTGATTTATTTCTGAGTTCCAATAATAGACTGCTGATTTATTCTTGCTAGCAAACAGGATGTGTACTGCATTAAGAAATATAAGAACAGGAAAATGTTAGTGAAACAAATTTAGAAAGTTTCCGCTGAAAGAAAAGAAGAGGTTAAGATCTAAACATTTGCTTAACATTTACAGTTGTCCCTTCACATTCACTGGGGTTTGGTTCCAGGACCCCCCATGAATACCTAAATCCGTGAATATTCAAGTCCCATTATATGGCATAGCAAAATGGTGCTCCTTATATAAGATGGCAAAATTAAGGTTTGCTTTTTGGATTATTATTTTTTAAAGAATATTTTCAAGCCATGAATACTTAAAACCGTGAATGCCAAATCCATGAATGTGGAGGGACAACTGTATTGCAAATTATAATATGACACTTGACTTTAGGTCTTTTTCATATGGCCTATTGCTGATTTTTATGGAACATATTGTCATAGAATCATAGAATTGCAGAATTGGAAGAGACCACGAGGGCCATCCAGTCCAACCCCCCTGCCACGCAGGAAATCACGATCAAAGCATCCCCGACAGATGGCCATCCAGCCTCTGTTTAAAGACCTCCAAGGAAGGAGACCCCACCACGCTCCGAGGGAGTGTGTTCCACTGCCGAACAGCTCTTACTGTCAAAAAGTTCCTCCTCATGTTGAGGTGGAATCTCTGTTCCTGGAGCTTGCACCCATTGCTCCGTGTTCCAGTCTCTGTCTTATGATATATTATTGCAAAGTTGTTAAGTCTTTTGTTATGTTGTTGCAGCTAATACCCCAACAAAGAAACACAATAACTACCAAATAAACACTGAAAGAGAAATACAATTTGTTCCATGGGGCCTCATCCACCATAACTCTTTTCTTCCAAGCAGCAGCAGATATTTCTGCTGCCCTTGTAAACCTCAGCCATGTTTCCAAAGCTGTGCTTCTCTGACAGTGCTTTTATGAATGAGTGTGCGGTCTTGTAACTGATCAAACTAGTTATAAAAGCATCCAGCCACATACAAGAAAAAACAACAACTGCATTTTGTCATTTTTAACTGTACCTGTTAAATTGTTTAAATATTGTTTGGTGTTAAGTATGGTAGTTTAATTGCATTTTAATGTTATTTGTTCTGTACTTTAATTCATAACCCACCTTGAGATCCAGATCTATGATAAAGGCAGGGTCGAAATAAAGTTGTAGTTGTTGTGCTTGGTAAAACTACTGTTACTACTACCAATAACAACAACAACCTGCAAAAAAAGTCCTGGGGTTTGACACGATATGTTTGCCAGTGCTAGCACTTGAGGGAAGAATTTGCATGGGTTGAAATTGTGAATTGTGCCCATAGTTATTAAGGATGAGTTGACAAGTGGCAGATTTCCTATTAAAAGAGTGTTTGATTTGTTTTGTTTTGCTACACATGTACACAATTATGTACATGAACGATTAGATCATCTCACTGCATGTGTGTGTGTGTGTGTGTGTGTATCACTACATGTACTATATGTTTAACACTGCATGCATATGTGTAAAACAAGCATATTCATATTCTTCACAAATGACTATGCACACATATTGTACACATTTTAATCCTACAGAGAAAGCCTATGTATATAGCAGTCCTAAGACACTGCTTTTGTCTTCAAACTTACCTAAACCAGAGGGTGGAACAAAGGTGTGGATGTCATTTACAGCTCTGATGGGAAGGTGCTGAAAATGCCTGAAGGAAGATTGCCCTGATTCCCATATAAGAATATCACATGTACTATTGGGTCCTGTGGAGAACAGCAAGAACATGAATACAAATATTCTATAAAAAATACTTTATAGTCTGCGACTCAAGTAATATATACATTGTGGCTAGCACAGCTGCACTTGTGAATATTGAGAAAAAAGTAACACAAAGAATAGAAATTAAAACTGTAAATTATCACCTTTATGTATGTATTTTTAAAAAAGTGAATATGCATATTAAGCGTTATAAGTGTGCTTTATCCTTGCAATGAGATGCTTAATGGTATTGTTTTTAAAGGCCCCATATATATATATATATATTCATATTCATGATAAGAGCCTCAGGAAGCTAACATTCTTATTTCATGTTTCTATTTCCATGGAAACAGCTGAATCTCAGTACATTTATGTTAAGCAGATGCTACAGGTATGGATACCTTTTACAAAAATTAAGTAGATGTCAGATCCAGAAATCAAGGCTTTGACTTGTGTTATTCCACTAGTTGGCACTTCAAGAAACTTCATAAATTTGCTATCTGACCACTGGTATAGAAGAGGAGGCTGCATGGAGTCTGGTGGTATCATTACTAGGTATGCAGTACCTCCCCTGGGGAAAACATCCACACTTAGAACTCCATTCACAGAGAGCTGATGATGGAATACAAACATGCCACTACTCCAGAGGAAAACCTGTGGGAAAATGAAAAAAATATAGTCAATATTTAAAAAACTGCAAGAAATAATATCTAATGCTAAACGTCAATAAGTCCTAAATATGATGCTCCTTTGGGATTTGAAAAGCCAATATATGTCTCATATAGAAAGAAACTTGGGTCTCACTGAGAAATTGAATAATACATGGGGATATTAAGTATGTAAGTGAATGTCAGTCTGAAAACCAGATTTTTTTTGCCTCTCACCTAAAATTTGAAACATGAAATCTGCCTCAGAACAGCAGCCACTCCAGTAGTTTTTCCAGCAACTGAAGCAATACTTCTAATATAATTCAGGACAATGTGATTTTCTTCTTATGTATATACGATAATCTTGGATAAGAAGAGGAAGAATTTACACTAGCAGGCAAGAATGAAGAAGCATAAAAAAAAAATTTCTTGGACACAAACATTCATTGGAGAGATGTTGCCAAAGGGTATAGGTCAACCAACATTTTGTTGTTGTGTGCATGCAAGTCATTTCTGACTTATGGAGACCCTAGGGAAAACCTATCATGGGGTTTTCTTGGCAAGATTTGTTCAGAGGGGAGGGAGTTGCCTTTGCCTTCCTCTGAGGCTGAGTGAGTATGACTTGCCCAAGTGGGTTTCCATGGCAGAGTGGGATCCAAACCCAGTTCTCCAGAGTCATACCCCAACACTTAAACCACTATACCACGCTGATAGAATATCCAGGGCCAACATTTTGGACCTCTACATGATCACACTGGCTGAAAAAATCTTCATTTTGTCTAGAAATATAAGCCATCAAGGCCTAGGAAACTAGGAAAAATGCATTCTATGTTTTCTGCTGACACTCTCTATTGATACTATAGCTAGCATTATACTGGTACTCTTTGAGAACATCTCTCCAACGAATGTTAAAATGTCCAAGAAGGAAACCCATAACACTGCACCATTCTTGTCTGCTAATGCAGATTCTGCCTCTTCTCAGACAGGATTATAGCATTCTGCAACCAGGTGTTTTCTACATTTTTGAACTATTACTCTTATCATTTCTGTCCTTGGGCAAGCTGCCTTGGATGGATGAGAGCTGAAGTAAAAAAGGACACCGGCTGTGGAAAGCTACTCTCTATATTGGCATGCTATCTTCAAGCATCTAGTCTTTAATCTTCATTTTGTAATTTAGTTACAACAACAAGCCTCACTTCTCAATTAGTTCCTGAGAACCCTGCATTGCTGAAAGTCTTGACGAAGTACTGGCTGAGATCCTATACTGGGATCACACAGCATAAGCCCCCATGTGCACAATTATGTGTTGACTGTGCTATGCAACCCTTATGTCAAAAGGCAAAGCTGCACAAGGGAATATGCAACAGAATCCAAACGTGAATGCACATGAGCATGCATATTGGCTTTGTATCAGTAACTCTGCTGCCATGACCTTGAAATGAATATTGATGTTGTGCATTGGACAAAAATGTCCAACTGCTTCCATACTGAACTTTACACATTTATAACACACCAACAGGATCCTGGCCATTGTAACATACCAACTGAGAGCTCAGACTCTCCCTTTTTGTTAAGAAGCTGAGATTATCTTCCATTTGCTCATTTGAAAAATCACACTTCCAGGATCATCCCACTTTTCCACATTGTTTGTTTCCCAAGACTATAACTGGTTTTCGATTCTCATTTACACTATACGTACAAGGAATAAAGAAAGAGAGCCCAACCTGGAGAGATTTAGATTGAGTTGCACAACTTGCAATAATCAAATAGTGGTTATGGTCCAAACTGAAATGCTTTATATCAGTGCTACATGGCACAAAGATGGACTGTATCTGCAAGAAAGGAAACAAAGTTGTTGTTTTTTAAATGGCCTAATTTAAGCCTTACAGAAATGTACCTCTTTTGTTTAATTAGACTAATATTGTTAGACTAATATTATTAAGGATGTAATAATACTATGTAATTTCATTGTATTTTTATTTCCCTTGCACTCATGAACTGCATAACTTTTGAAGGTTATAATTAAGGCCAAACTAGATGTGGTCTATTCTCCCAATAGCTTTTTTAAAAAAATACTTGAAATCAGCTGTGCAAGTGTCTCAAATAGAATCAGCATCACAATGTTTTTGTTTTTAAACTGCATTAAATTCTATGTGTAGATGTGTGTTTTAAATAACAACTCCTGCTCTACAAGATTTCTTCAGTCTGAATAGCCTTCCCCACCAAAGCTGCTGTATAGCTGAGAATGGGTGAAAGGCAGGGAATTCGCATTTCCCCATCCATAGCCGTATTCAAAGTTAAAACTTCCTCCCCCAGCACTGATCCAGTATGGACATTCCAGTCTCCCATGGCTTTTAAGTATTAAAAAAACCTTGGTGGCAGTGAAATGTTTGTTTTTCTTATGTTCCTTCAAATTGTTTCTAACTTATAGCAACCCTACTGTAGGTTTTTTTGGCAAGACTGACTTAAAGGAATCATAGAGTTGGAAGAGACCACAGGGGCCATCCAGTCCAACCCCCTGCCATGCAGGAATAAACAATCAAAGCATTCCCGACAGATGTCCATTCAGCCTCTGCTTAAAAAACCTCCAAAGGAGAGTCCACCACACTCAGAGGCAGTGCATTCCACTGCTGAACAGCAATTACTGTCAGGAAGGAGGGTTTGCCATTGTCTTCCTCTCGAACTGAGGGGATGTGACTTGCCCAAAATCACTCCATGGATTTCCACAGCTGCATGGGGATACTAACTCTGGTCTCCTGTAGTCCTAGTCCAACACTCAAACCACTGCATCATGCTGTCTCCTTGGTGGAGGAATTGTAGACAACACATCTACAATAACCTTCAGCCACATACAAGAAGATGGACCTATTCTCTCTTATATTGCAATTGGTATGATAACAGACCTCTCTCTAGAAGTCAAAAGAACCTAGCTGAGGCTATAGCACTTTGAATATATCATGAGACAGCATGAATCATGCTTGGTAAAGTGGGAGGCTGTAGCAGGGGAAAGCAAGACCAAATAACAGGTAGATAGCTCAATCAAGAAAGCCAGACCCCTGAGTTTGCAAAACCTGAGGAGGGCTGTTGATGACAAGGCATCTTGGAGATCTTTCATTGATAGGGTCACCATAAGTCAACGCTGGTTTGATGACAATAACAACAATAAGAGTTGGAAAGAAGAAATGTCTCTGTATAGATTTCCTTCCACTAGTTCCTCTAATTTAAATTCTACCACACTTTTTAAAACTCCACACAGTGTCATAGTACACATGTAAACGTATTGTGGCAATATGCAAACAAGCCAAGGTTCTTAGCAGGGGTGGGTAACAGTGACAGGGCTGGGTACTGTGTTTGAGGTAAATCAAGAGTTTGAAGGCCACACCTTTGGTGCGGGGAGGTGGGGTTAAAGTTAAAATTTCATTTTTATTCATTTTGTATTATAGTATTAATCTCCCATGCTCAAGTCAATTTCTTTTTTAAATTTTATAATTTATTTAACCTAATTTTCCTCTTACTTCAGCATTTCAATTCCCTCAAGTCAATTAACTACAGTTCACTAAAACTATAATGTAGTTAAGCCCTCATAAACTAAGGGCTTAACTACATAGGCCAAATACCCCAGCTTCCCCTCCTTCTGAGAGCCCTGCAGTCCTCATCACCCCCAGGGCAGATACGAGGCTGAGATGAGGGCAAGCCGGGACAGAGCCTGATACACCATTATAATATAATGCCCAATTTAATCTGGTCCCAGCAGCCAAAACCAGATTGGGCCCAGCATGGCTCAGCATGGCTTGGTCCAGGCAGCAGTCCCACAGCATGTGGCCATAGCTGGTCATATGCAGGAGGCTTCTTACATGGTGTGGCTCGCTTCCCCTGGACCCAACAGAGTGAAGAAAACGGTGATGGTGGAAATGGCTGTTTGGACTCCAGGTAATGGGAATAGAACAGACCATCTCCATAGCTAAGTATATGCCTTGCTGGTGTAGATAAGCCCAAAGTCATTCCTGTGATCAATTTTTTAAAAAAAGGATTATAATTATTTTTATTAATGTTTTAAATCAATGTACTTGTACTTAAAATTGACCACTATGTGTTCTAGCAGCAATTGGGGTGGGGGAAGTTCCAGAACAGTCTGTGGCTGAAGATTAGAGAGACTTGGAGGACTCTGTCAAGAATGGGATCCAGGAAACTAAGCACAGACGATGGTGTATGGGTCCCTTGATACAAAGAGTAGGAAGATGAGAGAAGGGAAGTAAAGGAAAAAGTAGTGAAAGCTAATCAAATAAATCTCCTTTCATCTCTTTGCTGCCAGCATTGCAAATGAAAGGCTGACCAAGTAAAGGTTTTCATGTTTTTTTTCTTTGTACTTTGGTCTCTTCATTGTCAGCATTGCATTTAACACTCGCCTCTGCTTTTGATTTTGCCCCCACCAGAGCAAAGAAGGCTTGGAGGCACCTTGCAAAATTGCCCCCCCAAGCACCTAGAGGAATGATGGGAATAGTGTGGCCCATGGGCAGTTTGCACCCTCAGGACTGCAATGTATGGCCCCTGAAGTCCCCCAAAGCTTACAGACACCTACTTTAAAAAAAATGAATTGGCATTTTTACTCCCAAATTGCCCCAAATGGGTCAAAACCCTTTCTTAACCCCCACAACCTCCATACATCCCCTCACAAACATAAAATAAACCCACAAAAGTGAGCAAAAATCAGCCCAAAAGAAAACTATAAATGATGTGACATCATTTCTGGTTGCATTGGCCATACTAGTACAGCCCACCAGTGGATGTTAAGGCAAAAAAATGGCCTCTACCCCTTCTCCAGTTGCCCATCCCTACCCTAGAGGATGCAATTTTTCCAATTAAAAAAATTGAGGGGGGCACGTTGTCAAGCTACTCTTGGTCCAACTCTCTCAGCCTGGCTATTCTCATCCGGACATACCTCATGCTTTTTAGAGAAACAATATTACAAGAAGAATTATCCCTATGATGTGGGAAAGAAAGATCTGCTACAATTCTATATGGGTTTTTTTAAGTTAGAAAAAGTTTAGCTTAGTTACCTGTAGTAACTGAAATTCAGGGGTGAAAGAATACACGGTGTTGTTAGAAGGTTCAAGTTGTTTTGTTCCACCTTGAGTAATTACTAGATAGGGGGAGCCATTGATTTCAAATGCGATACATTGAAGAGGATTCTCAGTACTAAACTCCTAAGAAGAGAATGATGAAACTGATAACTGAAGTGCTTCATGCCTGCTCAGAAAACACTATACACAAACAATTATTTTACAACAAAAGCAATATTTAGTATTGTATTAAGATGAGATGAGGGCAGGTTTAAGAATTAGAAAACAGTGTTCATGACAACACACATTATGGCATCTAGTCACTACTATTCTTGGTGCAATCTTTTATATGTCCTAGAATACCACTGAGAGTGTTTTGGATTACTCTTAGGTATATTTTTTGTTTTGATTTCTTTTATTACATGAATATTTTTTTTAGCTGTGTTTACCTCAATGAGTACAAAAACACCCCGCCACTGGTATATCAATGAATTCACAGCTGGATTCCTTCTCAACAATATGCCATATAAAAATTCTCCTGCCATAAAGAAACACCAGCTAGATACTGGATCTTCCACAAAACTTTGTAAGGTGGACAATACACTTAATCCACCCTCTGAAAAAAGAAGAAAATACACCCAATTACTATGTAGACCAGCAGAACACAAGGGAAGAGAAACTCATATTGGTGAAGTGATGGCCTCAATTCAAATGTTTGTGGTCATAAGCAGGTCAAAATATTTGCCCAAGAAGAGAGCAGACAAAACAGGTATTGATGTATAGTGACACCAATCAAACCAGTGCAAGAGCCATTGGGAACATCTTATTTGCCTTGTTTTATTGGGCCAATTGTAAGAGCTGATTTAAATATCACAAACGTACTTACTTATCCCAAATGCAGTATCAGACAGTGTTTCCCATTCCACACTCACTGATGTGTTGATCCCATTGCTCCGGGATACTTTCAAGTAGACTGTAGTGTTGGCTTCTTCAGTTATAAGAGAATTTGTCCTTTTAAAAGATATTGAGATAATTACTAATATAAAGAAATGGATATCTGTCCTAAGATTAGGGTCAAGTGAGGCTAATGGGCAGGGTGGAAATATACAACTGATTAAATGATAAAATAAAAACAATGCACCTGTCCATAACATCTGCCTCTTATATATAAAACATTAGATTTCTGAATATATGAGAAAGCTGATCGTTCTTTAATACAGGATTCTTCTTAGGTCATTTTAAGCAAAACACCACTGGATGTCAATGATATTGTTAATATATTAAAATTTAGTACATAGCAGGGTACTCGCAATAACGATACCAGTTGTGGCAAACTGGTGCATACTTACTTGAAAGTAAGTCATATTAAATTGAATAAGGACCTCCAGAAAACAAGTATATGCTTGGAATACATATCAGCTACAATCCTGTATGGTCCAGCGTAGCATAGTATTTCTACATGCAGAACTTCACTACATATGGCAATTCATCAACCTCCTGGCCTACCACAGAGCCACTGTAACCCCCTTCCTCCTGCCCATTCCATCCAGAGAAATATCACGTGCAAAAAACAGCAATCTTGCACCAAAAAAATCTTGCACAAAACATCACCATCTGGTTTTGTTGTACAGCACTACAGTTTTCCACACAATATTTTTATTATGCAAGAGCACTGTTTTATGCAAAGACAACTGAAATGTTCCACAAAAAATAGAGGTGACTGCCTAGAAACAGTGTGTTTTTGAGTGAAACACCACAATTCCGATTTAAAAGACCACAGATTATTTCTGCACAGAATAATTTCACAAAACACTTTGAGATATGTGAATAATAGTCAATAACTATGCAGATATATTCATTTTCTTTGCAGCAGGGAGGAAACCGTGGAAATTATTTGTCCTTCCTTGCAAGAACAAAAAAGTCAAGCATTAACAGTCCTAAAAGGGCCATCTAGTCCAACCCATGCAATGAATGTACAACTCAAGCACTCCTGAAAGATAACCAATCCAACTTCTGCTGAAAGACCTCTAAAGAAGGGGCAGCCCACCACCCTCCAAGGCAGTCTATTCCATTGACATGAGTATTTATTGCTGTTTTCTTTTTGTAAAAAAAAAACAAACAAACATATTGATGATATATAGAGTCCTCCCTCCACATTTGCGGCCTCCACACTTGCGGTTCCACATATTTGCGGTTTGCCGCTCTGGGCCATCACTACTTTCGGGAGGGCGGGGGAGGTGGGAGGAAAGTGGCAATGGGGCCTTTGAAGAGAGGGCAAGGGGGCTGTTATTATTTGTGGATTTTTCACATTCGCGGGGGTCTTCTGAACCTAACCCCTGCTAATGTGAAGGGACGACTATATTTGATATGTTGTGACCAACTGGTTTATACATGCCAATATCTGTACAGTTCTACCCCAGTATCCACAGGGGATACTTTCCAAGACCGCCACATGGATACCTGAAACTGTGGATAACAGGAAACCCTATTATTTTCAATGAGGCGAACACCAGAAGTTAACCATAGGATCACACAGGAGGACCTAGAAATGCCTAGAGATAACATATTTTTCAGACTTGGATAAGTGAAATCATGGATACCAAATCTGTGGATATGGGTGTTGGTCTATATTTATCTACGTCCATATTTTAACATAAATCAATCAATAAAATGAAGAAAACCCTATGTACAAACAAATAAAACATTGTATTTACTCAGAGAGCAGCATGATATACCTATTTGAAACTGGGTAGATACTGAAAAGTCCCAACGGGGCCTGATTTTGCAGCACTGTGATCAAAATTTCTGTTCTTGTGCCTAGTCTGGCTCCACCAGTTGGACTGAACAGAGTAACAATGAAATGTTCATCCATTTCTGGTTCAGCATCTAGTATGGCAGTAATAGGCAATGTCTGTAAGAGAAACATTGTATTAATGGAAAAATCTTTGATCCACTAGAATCAAAAATGAAATATTAATACTGCAATTGTGTATATGTACTCAGAGGTTAGTGCCACTGAGTCCAATGGAGCTTGACTTTCAGTAAGAAGGTATATAGGATTGCAGCCTTAAATGATATAGATACAGGTAATATTTGCTAACTAATACACTACGTTTCCATAATGCTCCCATGAGGTCAGAGGTTATATTGCTGGTAGCATTGCTACTGATAGGGTCTCCCAAGTCAGACAGGCCTTTGCTGAGGAACTAGACAAAATGTGCCAAATAGCTACTGGGAAGCAGGAGTAGCGGGGGCGGGCACTAGTAGATTATCTCTCAGAGAAAGCAGCAGTGGTACCTTAGCTAACTTTTGTTAGTACTGCACAGTATTGCACAGAAGGAGGCACCAGTAAACAACTTCTGAATGTCTTCTACCATGAAAACCCTATGGTGAGGCAAACCAAAATGAAGCAAGAGATAGTGCCAGAAGATGAGACTCCCAGTAGAAAGGCACACAACCACCTACTGGGGAAGAGCAGAGGACAAATACAAATAGTGCTGGGTCTAATGGCACGACTGGACTCAAGCCAAGGGGACATTCAACTGCTGGCATGCTGAGATGTAATCAAGTCTGAAACTGCACAATGTATATAACTGAATTGGGGAAGCCAGACTTTGTAAAACAAGAATTATAACATATAAACATTGAAATAATTGGGGTGAGTGAGATAAAGTGGACAAGAATGGGACATTTCAATCAGTGCTTCGATCAAACAGTGTTTTACCTGGGGAATGAAAATATAAGAAAATCTAAGAAATGAAGTGGTACTAATAGTGAGTGAGATATAGCAAGAGTAATAATGTAAAATCTGAGTGAATAGTATCACTAAGACTTTAGGGGAAACCTGTCAATATAACAACAATCTAAGTTTATTCCTCAACTACAGAAGCAGAAGAAGAAGAAACTGAAAGATTCTATACTGGCATCCAGGAGGAAACTGATCACACATCAGAGCAGAACACACAAAATAAGAAACAATGCAGACCCAATCATTGATGAGAATGCAGACCCAATCATTGATGAGAATTTGGCCTAGATGAAGAAATGAAGCAGGATGTGAACAGTTTGTTCATTACAAACACATTTTTCAAGCAACTGAATAGACAACTGTATAAATAGACATCACCAGAAGACTAATACAGAAATCAAATAGACAACATAATTGGAAGCAGAAGATGGAGAAGCTCTATTCAAGCTCTGTAATCAAGACCAGGAGCATATTGTGGGACAGACCATAAAATAATAATTTCAAAATTAGAGTAAGCCTATGGAAACACAGGTCGACCCCTATATCCGCGGGGGATACATTTGAAGACACATACCCCTAGATATCTGAAACCATGGATAATACTGTTTTCAATGAGACGAGACGAACACTGAAAGTTGACCACAGAGTTGCATTAGAGGACATAGAAATGCCTAGAGAGAATTTTTTTCAGATGTGGATAAGTGAAACTGTGGATACCAAATCCGTGGATACAGGAGTCAACAGGTACACTAAATCAATCATTGTGCCAAAATACAGTCTAAAGAATATCCCAATAGAATTTAAAGATGATATGAAACACAGATTTGCACTACTGAACTTAGTTGACCATGAGACAGAAGAACCAAAATGAGTGACATTATCAGGGAAGAATGCAGAAAGACATTATCTGTACCTAAAAGGAAAGAAAAGCCTAATTTGATGACTGCCAAAAGTCTTCCAACAGTTAAGACCAGGTGAGAAGCAAAAGTGAGAGAAATAAAGTCATGATTCTGAGTGGAACTGTTCAGCAACCTGTGCATAGGGAATAAGTTCTGACTTGTGAATAGGCTTCAAAACTGCACAATTTTCAAAGGCTTTCTCACAGTGGGAAGCAAATTGCTAAAATTAATTGTAGCTTCCTTCATGAAGATCAGTGAAGAATTGCATCCTGAAACAACAGACTTTGTCTACAAGATCCAATATATCAAAGGGAAACTTAAACCAAGTGTAGGGATACTATATGACCAAGGGGTTAAGAAACCATATGATTGAACCAAAATAAAATATATAGAAACAATACACTAAAGAACTATATAAAACGGATGAAATTATAGCAGATTCCTGCCTGGAAGAACTTCTTAATGATGAACCCACAATTTTAGAAAGTCAAGTGGATGCTGCTCTCAAATAAATCATCAGGAACTGATACCATATCAACAGAGCTATTTCAAGCTAGCGATGAACTCCATCCAAATTACAATAGCTGCTCAAGTTTTACAATGGCAGCTGTAAAATTTCATTGGACACAGATTTTTTGAATAAACAGGTTAGGTACTCTCCCTTCGTCACAATGTAATTATCCCAATAGAATTATCCATATGGAATAATTTCAGACTCCTAAGACACTATGGGAAGTATAAGCCGTATTGTTTTTAAAAAGAAGCAAATGAGTACCACCTTTATTATATTATTAAAATAATGTATTACTGTTTACTAGTAATATCATATATTATTCCTATGATAGTCAGGTGCAAAAGAGCTTTAAACTTTGTTTAAACTCTTTATAATTGAAGGCACACAGACTTTACAGCTTCTCTAAAAGGTCAATGCTAGAACTCCTCAAAATGCTGTCAGTTCCTGAAGTGCTAGAGCACCATTGCACTACAGAGCTGTGTTTATATAAAGCACACTCCCAGAAATGATAGCATTACTTCTGGGAATGCTACTATTGGCCTTATATAGAAGCCATGCACATTCATTTTTTGACAAAGACAGAAAATAATACAAATGAATGTTGGGACCTCTCATTCCATTACAATAGGGAAGTAATGCAATTTTTTGGTCATTGCCAGAAAATTAAGGTAATTACATTTAAGATATTACCTCCAAACTCTGAAAAATAGATGATAAAATGAGATGGTAGAACTCTGACCATAGCAGTTTAGACAGTGAGGTTAGGTATATTATTTTTAATGTTCCGCCATGTTTAATAAAAACACTGTGTGTAATCAGCTGGTGCATCAGAGTGAGACAACAGTACATACCTCTGTGATGTGCTAATAATGTACCACAAATATATAATTCAAAACAACTGGTGTTCCCTCAAAGTAAGTTGTACTGTATTTTGCAGTGCCAGCTATGTGTAGTATTGTTGCCTTCAGGTCTTAGTGTTGTTTGAAAGTATTATCTTCACCCCCACTGAAGGATGAAGTGGTGCAAGCCAGAATTTTCTCAGTCTGGTGCCAAATTCTGTTTTGTATATCAACTATCCCTTAAATTATGCTATGTAATAATTTCTTCTTGTTCACATTTTTTAAACAATATTGTATTTCAATTTAGGTTGCAGTCCTATACATGTCTACTCAGAAGTCCAATTAAATTCAGTAGGGTTTGCTACCAGGTAAATGAATACAGGATTGCAGCCTTTTTTTTTAATAAATTCCCCTAAAAAAACAATGAGATATGTATTAATAGGACACCAAATACATTTCCTTCCATTTTATAATAACCACCAGCATATTACCTTGAATCTGACTCCCTCTTCTAGAACAATATAGCCTTGAGATGGGGTCAAATCTACAGATGCCTCAGAAGAATTTATCTCTTGTACAAGATACTGGACAGTCACAGTGCCAAATATTCCTTGTGGAGGTTCCCTGACAATGGTCAGTATGGCAACACTTTCCATCAAATGGAGTGCTGTCTGCTCCCTTAGAAAGAAATGTTCACTGTTGTTGAAGGATAAAACTCCATGGCCATCATCATTTGCAAGGATGGTAACTGTAGCTTTGGACAGAAAATGAATGTAATGATTACAACATGCCTAGAATAATTTTATCTACAGCGATGTAGGCAACAGGAATGAACAGATTATCTTGTCATCTAATCCAAAATGAATAACAATTATTATAAACTTCATATTAAAGAAATCCTACACATGTTTACTCTGAAGTAAGTGCCACTGAATTCAATGGGACTTACAACCCATGACAGACTGGATGGAGCTAACTTTCCCTCCCCTCCCTCACAGACCTACATACTACTCCAAAATTGTCTCCAAGGATTTTCTAGCCCTCCAGAGATGTGAGGGAGATGTATGGGGAGGGGGATGCATCAGTGGAACCACTATATTACATTCTTCCCTTAAGAATCTGGTTCTAAATATGAATTGGAGCAAGTGAACAAACTCTCTGTAGGGCGCACATGATTGAAATCTAGCTTTCTTTAAAATAATTCTTTAAAATCAATTAAGTGCCTTTTTAGCCTCTAACATGTACAAATAAGTTTTAAGTACAATAATAATATACTTCTTTATAAATACTTTCGCCATAATTAAGCTAAAATAAAGCATTTTTCATTTAATTAAGCATTTAAAAATATTGATTCCAAAAACATCACAAAATAGTCAATAAAATTGGTCAGATGTATAGACAGTACAACAATACTAACTACAGTCGTCCCTTGACATTCGCGGGGGTTAGGCTCCACAGACCCCCGCAAATGTGAAAATTCCGCAAATAATGACTGCCCTCCCCTCCCCCGCCAAAGTGACCACGGGACCTCTGGAAGCCCCATAGTCACTTCCCCCCACCTCCACCTCCCTCCCCAGGCCACCACGGGGCCTCCGGAGACCCTCCGGAGGCCCCGTGGTCGCCTCCCCAGCCTTCTCCCTCCCTCCCAAGGCCTTCACAGGGCCTCCGGAGACCCTCCGGCAGCCCCGTGATCGCCTCCCCACCCCTCCCCCCTCCCTCCCAAGGCCTTCACGGGACGTCCAGAGGGTCTCCAGAGGCCCCATATTCACCTCCCCAGCCCTCCCCTCCCTTCCAAGGCCCCCTCCCCGCCTCTCCCACCCCTCCAGCCTGCTTCTCTCCCCCCCCAGAAGTGGCCACAGGGCTTCTAAAGCCCAGTCACTGCTTTTGGGAGGTCAGGGGGGAGGCCCTCCCAAAACCACGAATACTCAGAACCGCGAATGCTAAATTCACGAATGTGGAGAGGTAACTGTACACTTTTCTGAAATCAAGTCCAGGTGATTTTAAGAGGTGGCAAAAACACCTAAAACCAGGAGATAAGTATGTTAGAGTTACCAAACTAATGCTTCTATTGTATCCTACTAAACCTGTTATTGGCACTTGAAACAAGTACTGTAATTTGAAGTGGCCAAAGTCCAGTTGTTTATGTGCACTGATGAAAGAATCAACAGATCCAGGAGGAGGCAAGTCCCCTTACCACACAGTCCTTGTGCATCTGCAACAGGACATTCTCTGTCTCTCTTCCAGCCCCAAGCCCTCTGTGCCACCCAAAAAACTGTTCTGGAGAGTTTCCCAGCCCTTTGGAGTAGTTCTTGAGAATAGGTGGGGAGGGAGGGGGAATTAGAATAATCTCTTCCTGGATGCACTAATGTGAATTACACAGTCTGCAAATGTACAAAATGTTATTCTGACCTTAATATGTAATTTATTGTATTATGTTCTGTAAACTACACAACGTTTGCATTATATGGTACTGTTATATTCGGAAACATATATAGATAACCACAAGATAATTCTAAGGTTACTATTACTGAGGAGCATCTGAAGCAGGAATGTGGTTGATCTCATATATATTACAGTTTGCATCCACAATACAGCTAATCACAAAACAATACAACAGATTGCCTGCAATTGTACATCTGCCAAACACACAAATATTCAGTTCTTTGGCTTGCAGGTTTATGATCTTGGAAGAAAAATGCATAATTACCCACTGCTACCAATGATGGCTTGTAGAATATAATTCTGCAATCGCAACATAAGGAACTAGATATGATGGTTAGTAATTTGTTACCTGTTGTGTTTTCTCCCAACTCGAGTCCAAGGGATGGGTTTGCTAAAATTAGCTGGAATCTCTCATCTCCTTCAGGAATATCATCATCAAAAATGATAACATCAATAGATTTATACCTTTCTCCATCAGCAAAAGAAAGAGTCTAATAACAAAACATATAGGCCACAATATTTTAGCAAATGAAGTTTTGAAATGCAACACTTTTTAAAAAAATTAAAAAGATGAACTGGTAATAATCAGAAGCATTATAAGCCCTTTACAGATGACAAACGTATATACAATGGACATGTGTGTGCTTTTGCAGTTGAAGTGTGGGATTATGCCTGCTTGCATCTCCTCCAAACTTCCAATTATTCACATGGTCAGAGACTTCTACACTTACAGGTAGGGATGCTTGAAGCATTTTATCTTTGTGAATTCTCCTGGAAACAGATTTGATGATCCAAACTACCCTCATTAATGTGTGCATAGAAATGCAACTATATTTCAAATCATGAATATCACTAGAATTTGCAATGCAGCTCGTCTCAGAAAATATACCAAAATGTACTTCAAAATATGTACTGTATGATTGAATAGGTTTATACATTCATATATAGAGATAAAATACATTCAGAAATTAGTATTGTGTGAGAAAATACATTTGAAATATATTGTCAAATGTGTATTTAAAAACACATTTAAATATGTACCTATACACAAATGTTCATGTGTGTGTTTTTCAAATATTGCATAATATGTGACAGAACAAATGAATGGACAAATGTGAAATTGATACAGATCAGAAACAGACTGTTCTGTCCTTATAGATTCCCTCCCCATATAGTTTGGGAACCTGCATTTCTTATAAACAGAGAATACATATGCATGGAAGTTATACTTGTGCAAGTTATTCCTGACCTTTAAATTAATGTACAGGGGTTGGGGTTGAAGACAGGGTTACAATTATATTGATGTGCATTCATTCTCTTTGGATTTGCACCTGAAAAGGAATCAAAATGCAATAGAGCTTGATTTCATCAATAGGTTTCCATTGCTCTTGTCATATGTTTGTGGAAAAGGTCTCAGGACTTGGTAATTCTCTTTCCAACCAAGAACTTGGGATTTCTGAATAAGCATTTTGTATTATATCTGATGATACTGTATCTCTGAAATAAGATATCTATCTGGGTGTTATGGTGAATAATATTGCATTGTGTCCAGTTCTTACCCTTGAGGATACATTAAAGTCCAGTCCCTGTTGTGCTTCCAGATTCTGAGCATACAAGAACAAGGACACATCACCATAAGAACCTCGGTCCCGGAATACCACTAATGTCAAGCTTCTATCCAGCTCATTTATTTCAAAACTGAGAGGGGGAGAGAAGAAATGTCCCCCATTATATTCACTGGCAGCAAGTATATGACTTCATTAGGAATATTCATATGCTTTACAGAATAAACTATTTGCGTGGAAAATCATTATCAGTGCAAGAGCGTAGTGCAAAAGTACAGTATTTCAGTTGTGGACCTCAGTTGCTTATTGCAAACTATTACAAGAAATTAAATACAGCGTTTGAAAACAACAAATTGAATATACGCCTATGTTCTTAATCTGTTATTGTCTACTCTGAATGCACTGGTTGTCCAAATTTCAGCTAATTTTTGAATAAGAGATGCCAAGGTTTGGATCTCAAAGTTTTAAAATTATACTTTTATTGCATTTTATCCTACACTTTTCTCCAAAGGATTCGTGGCAACATGATTAGTCCTTAGCCATTTGAAAGCAAGAGTGGATGGTCCAATGACCATCGATAACTTTGTTCTTTAAATGAAAGTTCCAATATAAGTCTCCTCAGTTGAAATTCCACATAATGAAAATGTCCTTCTTTTGGGATAGGGATAGAAAGAATACTGGGAAATATTTTTTAAAACAGTTAAAAGTTTCATTTGAGTGTCAAGAAAATCTAAAAAGGAGAATCCTGTACTGATAAGAATCTTCATACTTCAGGTCTTAATCTGCACAAAATTCGCACATGCTTGTTTTGTGCAAAGAACAGTATTTCTGCATAGGAAATAATATTTTATGCATAGAAAATAATATTTCTACACTGTTTTGTGTGCAAAAGAACCATGTGCAAATTTTGTGCAGAATAAATCCCAAACTGTGAATATGTTTCAAAAATTGTATGGTTTTCGAAGACTCTCTCATAGTGAGAGGTGGAGAAATGGCTAAAATTATTATTTGCTTCCTTCAAAAAAATAGTGAAGAATTGCATTCCTATTCTGGGGTTTTATGTGTACAGTCGTACCTTCACATTCGCGGAGGTTCCGTTCCGCGGACCCCCGCGAATGTGAAAAAGCCGCGAATAACAAACACCCCTCCCCCTCCCTGCCCAGGCCTTCGCGGGGCCTTCCTAGGCCCCGCGGAGGTCTCACCGGCCCTCCCTCCCCCCCTCCACAGGCCTTCGCAGGGCCTTGCTAGGCCCCGCGGAGGTCTCCCCAGCCCTCCCTCCCTCCCTCCCCAGGCCTTCGCGGGGCCTTGCTAGGCCCCGCGGAGGTCTCCCCGGCCCTTACTCCCCTCCCTCCCCAGGCCTTCGCGGGGCCTTGCTAGGCCCCGCGGAGGTCTCCCCGGCCCTTACTCCCCTCCCTCCCAGGCCTTTGCGGGGCCTTCCTAGGCCCCGCAGAGGTCTCCCCGGCCCTTCCTCCCTCCCTGCCCAGGCCTTCGCGGGGCCTTCCTAGGCCCCACGGAGGTCTCCCCGGCCCTCCCTCCCTCCCTCCCCAGGCCTTCGCGGGGCCTTCCTAGGCCCTGCGGAGGTCTCCCCGGCCCTTCCTCCCTCCCTCCCCAGGCCTTCACGGGGCCTTCCTAGGCCCCGCGGAGGTCTCCCCGGCCCTCCCTCCCTCCCTCCCCAGGCCTTCGCGGGGCCTTGCTAGACCCCGCGGAGGCCTCCCCGGCCCTCCCTCCCCCCCTCCACAGGCCTTCGCAGGGCCTTGCTAGGCCCCGCGGAGGTCTCCCCAGCCCTCCCTCCCTCCCCAGGCCTTCGCGGGGCCTTGCTAGGCCCCGCGGAGGTCTCCCCGGCCCTTACTCCCCTCCCTCCCCAGGCCTTCGCGGGGCCTTCCTAGGCCCTGCGGAGGTCTCCCCAGCCCTCCCTCCCTCCCTCCCCAGGCCTTCGCGGGGCCTTACTAGGCCCCGCAGAGGTCTCCCCGGCCCTTCCTCCCTCCCTGCCCAGGCCTTCGTGGGGCCTTCCTAGGCCCCACGGAGGTCTCCCCGGCCCTCCCTCCCTCCCTCCCCAGACCTTCACGGGGCCTTGCTAGACCCCGTGGAGGCCTCCCCGGCCCTCCCTCCCCCCCTCCACAGGCCTTCGCAGGGCCTTGCTAGGCCCCGCGGAGGTCTCCCCAGCCCTCCCTCCCTCCCTCCCCAGGCCTTCGCGGGGCCTTCCTAGGCCCCGCAGAGGTCTCCCCGGCCCTTCCTCCCTCCCTGCCCAGGCCTTCGCGGGGCCTTCCTAGGCCCCACGGAGGTCTCCCCGGCCCTCCCTCCCTCCCCAGGCCTTCGCGGGGCCTTCCTAGGCCCCGCAGAGGTCTCCCCGGCCCTTCCTCCCTCCCTGCCCAGGCCTTCGCGGGGCCTTCCTAGGCCCCACGGAGGTCTCCCCGGCCCTCCCTCCCTCCCTCCCCAGGCCTTCGCGGGGCCTTCTTGGCCCTGCGGAGGTCTCCCCGGCCCTTCCTCCCTCCCTCCCCAGGCCTTCACGGGGCCTTCCTAGGCCCCGCGGAGGTCTCCCCGGCCCTCCCTCCCTCCCCAGGCCTTCGCGGGGCCTTGCTAGACCCCGCGGAGGCCTCCCCGGCCCTCCCTCCCCCCCTCCACAGGCCTTCGCAGGGCCTTGCTAGGCCCCGTGGAGGTCTCCCCAGCCCTCCCTCCCTCCCCAGGCCTTCGCGGGGCCTTGCTAGGCCCCGCGGAGGTCTCCCCGGCCCTTACTCCCCTCCCTCCCCAGGCCTTCGCGGGGCCTTCCTAGGCCCTGCGGAGGTCTCCCCAGCCCTCCCTCCCTCCCTCCCCAGGCCTTCGCGGGGCATTCCTAGGCCCCTCAGAGGTCTCCCCGGCCCTTCCTCCCTCCCTGCCCAGGCCTTCGTGGGGCCTTCCTAGGCCCCACGGAGGTCTCCCCGGCCCTCCCTCCCTCCCTCCCCAGGCCTTCACGGGGCCTTGCTAGACCCCGCGGAGGCCTCCCCGGTCCTCCCTCCCCCCCTCCACAGGCCTTCGCAGGGCCTTGCTAGGCCCCGCGGAGGTCTCCCCAGCCCTCCCTCCCTCCCCAGGCCTTCGCGGGGCCTTGCTAGGCCCCGCGGAGGTCTCCCCGGCCCTTACTCCCCTCCCTCCCCAGGCCTTCGCGGGGCCTTCCTAGGCCCTGCGGAGGTCTCCCCAGCCCTCCCTCCCTCCCTCACCAGGCCTTCGCGGGGCCTTCCTAGGCCCCGCAGAGGTCTCACCGGCCCTTCCTCCCTCCCTGCCCAGGCCTTCGCGGGGCCTTCCTAGGCCCCACGGAGGTCTCCCCGGCCCTCCCTCCCTCCCTCCCCAGGCCTTCGCGGGGCCTTCCTACGCCCCGCAGAGGTCTCCCCAGCCCTTCCTCCCTCCCTGCCCAGGCCTTCGCGGGGCCTTCCTAGGCCCCACGGAGGTCTCCCCGGCCCTCCCTCCCTCCCCAGGCCTTCGCGGGGCCTTCCTAGGCCCTGCGGAGGTCTCCCCGGCCCTTCCTCCCTCCCTCCCCAGGCCTTCACGGGGCCTTCCTAGGCCCCGCGGAGGTCTCCCCGGCCCTCCCTCCCTCCCTCCCCAGGCCTTCGCGGGGCCTTGCTAGACCCCGCGGAGGCCTCCCCGGCCCTCCCTCCCCCCCTCCACAGGCCTTCGCAGGGCCTTGCTAGGCCCCGCGGAGGTCTCCCCAGCCCTCCCTCCCTCCCCAGGCCTTCGCGGGGCCTTGCTAGGCCCCGCGGAGGTCTCCCCGGCCCTTACTCCCCTCCCTCCCCAGGCCTTCGCGCGGCCTTCCTAGGCCCTGCGGAGGTCTCCCCAGCCCTCCCTCCCTCCCTCCCCAGGCCTTCGCGGGGCCTTCCTAGGCCCCGCAGAGGTCTCCCCGGCCCTTCCTCCCTCCCTGCCCAGGCCTTCGTCGGGCCTTCCTAGGCCCCACGGAGGTCTCCCTGGCCCTCCCTCCCTCCCTCCCCAGGCCTTCACGGGGCCTTGCTAGACCCCGCGGAGGCCTCCCCGGCCCTCCCTCCCCCCCTCCACAGGCCTTCGCAGGGCCTTGCTAGGCCCCGCGGAGGTCTCCCCAGCCCTCCCTCCCTCCCTCTCCAGGCCTTCGCGGGGCCTTGCTAGGCCCCGTGGAGGTCTCCCCGGCCCTTACTCCCCTCCCTCCCCAGGCCTTCGCGGGGCCTTCCTAGGCCCTGTGGAGGTCTCCCCAGCCCTCCCTCCCTCCCTCCCCAGGCCTTCGCGGGGCCTTCCTAGGCCCCGCAGAGGTCTCCCCGGCCCTTCCTCCCTCCCTGCCCAGGCCTTCGCGGGGCCTTCCTAGGCCCCACGGAGGACTCCCCCGCCCTCCCTCCCTCCCCAGGCCTTCACGGGGCCTTCCTAGGCCCCGCGGAGGTCTCCCCGGCCCTCCCTCCCTCCCTCGCCAGGCCTTCGCGGGGCCTTCCTAGGCCCCGCGGAGGCCTCCCCGGCCCTTCCTCCCTCCCTCCCCAGGCCTTCGCGGGGCCTTCGTAGGCCCCGCGGAGGTCTCCCCGGCCCTCCCTCCCTCCCTGCCCAGTCCTTCGCGGGACCTTCCTAGGCCCCGCGGAGGCCTCCCCGGCCCTTCCTCCCTCCCTCCCCAGGCCTTCGCGGGGCCTTCCTAGGCCCCGTGGAGGTCTCCCCGGCCCTCCCTCCCTCCCTGCCCAGGCCTTCGCGGGGCCTTCCTAGGCCCCGCGGAGGCCTCCCCGGCCCTCCCTCCCTCCCTGCCCAGGCCTTCGCGGGGCCTTCCTAGGCCCCACGGAGGTCTCCCCGGCCCACCCTCCCTCCCTCCCCAGGCCTTCGCGGGGCCTTCCTAGGCCCCACGGAGGTCTCCCCGGCCCTCCCTCCCTCCCTCCCCAGGCCTTCGCGGGGCCTCCGGAGGGCCTCCAGGGGTCCCGCGAAGGCCTCCCCACCCCTCCCCAGGCCTTCACGGGGCCTCCGGAGGGCCTCCGGGGGTCCCGCGAAGGCCTTCGCACCGCTCCCCAGGCCTTTGCGGGGCCTCCGGAGGGCCTCCGGAGGGCCTCCGGGGGTCCCGCGAAGTCCTCCCCACCCCTCCCCAGGCCTTCGCGGGGCCTCCGGAGGGCCTCCGGGGGTCCCGCGAAGGCCTCCCCACCCCTCCCCAGGCCTCCGGGGGGCCTCCGGGGGGCCTCTGGGGGTCCCACGAAGGCCTCCCCACCCCTCCCCAGGCCTTTGCGGGGCCTCCGGAGGGCCTCCGCGGGTCCCGCGAAGGCCTCCCCACCCCTCCCCAGGCCTTCGCGGGGCCTCCGGGGGTCCCGCGAAGGCCTTCGCACCGCTCCCCAGGCCTTCGCGGGACCTCCGGAGGGCCTCCGGGGGTCCCGCGAAGGCCTCCCCACCCCTCCCCAGGCTTTCGCGGGGCCTCCGGAGGGCCTTCGGGGGTCCCGTGAAGGCCTCCCCACCCCTCCCCAGGCCTTCGCGGGGCCTCCGGAGGGCCTCCGGGGGTCCCGCGAAGGCCTCCCCACCCCTCCCCAGGCTTTCGCGGGGCCTCCGGGGGTCCCGCGAAGGCCTCCCCACGCCTTCGCGGGGCCTCCGGAGGGCCTCCGGGGGTCCCGCGAAGGCCTCCCCACCCCTCCCCAGGCCTTCGCGGGGCCTCCGGAGGGCCTCCGGGGGTCCCGCGAAGGCCTCCCCACCCCTCCCCAGGCCTTCGCGGGGCCTCCGGGGGTCCCGCGAAGGCCTTCGCACCGCTCCCCAGGCCTTCGCGGGGCCTCCGGAGGGCCTCCGGGGGTCCCGCGAAGGCCTCCCCACCCCTCCCCAGGCTTTCGCGGGGCCTCCGGAGGGCCTCCGGGGGTCCCGCGAAGGCCTCCCCACCCCTCCCCAGGCCTTCGCGGGGCCTCCGGAGGGCCTCCGGGGGTCCCGCGAAGGCCTCCCCACCCCTCCCCAGGCCTTCGCGGGGCCTCCGGAGGGCCTCCGGGCGTCCCGCGAGGGCCTCCCCACCCCTCCCCAGGTCTTTCACGGGGACTCTGGAGGCCCCGTGTCGCGGTTTTGGGGGGGCCCGGGGGGGCCCTCCCAAAACCGCGAATAACCGAAACCGCGAATGTCAAGTTCGCGAATGTGGAGGGACAACTGTATAATAGAGATTATTTTCCACATTCATTAGATACCCATGTTTTATAGTGGTTAGCACCTATGATCACAAAGTCTCTGTTCTATCCATAGATTACATAGGACTTATCTAGAAAAAGCACTTCTAAAAAAGGAATAGAGAATCATCTATCCAAACTGCTATCTCAGCTCATGGGTATTTAAACAGCACTTTGGAAATATGAATTGGGGAAGGCAGATTTTGGAGGGACAGTGTCAGAGCAATCTGAAAGCATTGGAGTCCTTTTCTGGTACATAGCTGTGATCTTGAAATTATCTAAATGGTGAGTGCAAGAAAATGCTGCATTCTGTCTATACCATCTGAAGAAATACTGGAGCTCTCAATGCAACTGAAAACAATGGAATAACTTAGTTCTTAGAGCTAAGACTTACTTTCTGTTTTGCCAGCCAATTACTCCTCTTGCTCCATCATTTGCATCAATAATAATCTGTGCTGCCAAACCATCTACATCTAAACATAAAACATGTTTTAAAATGTGCAACACTTGAACAAATATCTTAGAAATATCTAGGACAGAGTATGTATGTCTCCACAGTTCTGGAGACAAAACAAAACACATATGGGGGGGGGGGGACTATTTCACTTATATTTTTAGAGGCATCTGAAGTGAATGAGTGAAAGAGATAGATAGATAGATATTAATTCATGAAACATGTGGGTTGATCTAACTATAAAATAAACCTAAATTTTCTCTATACTATCTCTAGCATACAAATCTTAAACAATTATATACTTTTTTCATTTACCTTTCAGTTTGTAATGAATTAACTCAGTCAAATCTATAGGCAGGCAAAGAAAGGAGGTCAAATTGAAAATATTAGTGGTTTACAGTAAGAAATTTCCTTAAGGCTAGGAAATATTATAGAACATTAGCAATGCAAAGCAAAGCTGGCCAAAAATAATAGAAACCCATGCCAAATGAATTCTCAGCTACAGAGCTTCAGCGCTCAGTTCAGAGGAGGGCACTTGAGAATTCCAAGTATCTCACCAAAACTACAAATCCCAGGAATTTGTAGAGGGGAGCCATGGTAGTTAGCGATATCAAACCATTGTCACTGTGTAGTACAGTATATATACACTCTTGGGTTGCAATCCAATGGTTCAGGGATGCACAGAACAGAATTGATCAGAATCTTCACTCCAAGTGCTAACGTTAATGGAGGAAATTTGATCTCAGAGTCCTATCCTGGCATCTCCCAGCCAGAAAGATACAGATGCACAGATATTTAGAAAGTGGCTCCCAATACAAAGGTGGGACTCCTTGTAGAAAGAGAAATGGAAGTGTGTCAGAACAGAGGAGTGGGGGTGGATGGGGAAAGAAGGGCATCAGCTCTGGACCTATAGTTCCCTCAACTCCCAACCAGCTCAGTAGGGGATTTAGACTATCTCTGAGGCTTGCAATGGGAGGGCATCTTGTTTTAAAGTTTAAGAAAACTCTGTTGGGTGGGCTACAATTGGCTTCTTTATTGCTTCCACACTTCCTGCGTGATCCTAGCAGGGCTTTTGAGGCTCTGATGTTGGAACAGTCCAACATCATCTTCTCCTTAGGATTTCACTATAAGTCTTCAATCATATATGCACGTGTCTGAAGTCCTACTGAAAGCAACAGGACATGTGTCTGAGCAGACATATATAGAATTGTGTTGTAAATCAGTGACCCACCAGAAACTAACTTATTGGTTTTCATTGAATAAAGCTGATTATTTGCAAGGTCAAAATATATATCAAAATGAAATAAACCTTAAAGAGTTCATGATTAATTCTGATCTCTGATTTTGCCATTTGGGACAGCTTTAACAAATTTAGAATTTTAAACTATGATTACAACGAAAAGTGGAGAAAGAAGAGGAAAAATAAAGGGAAATTGACAGGAAGAGGATATGAACATTATGTTAGCATATATAGTAATATAATTTGATCACATTTCCAAGAACACATTTTCTGGAAGTTGGCGACTATAAAATACACAGCTAAAATAGTAAAGGTCTTCTGACCAACTTTTTTACATACTCTCCTGTTGAACAGCTTATAAGGAAATTGTGGGGTTTTTTTTCTTTGCCTGGTTCCTAAAATCTTGTAACTTGTCTATACATCCATCAAAATGAGGCAGTAAAATCTTGAGGTGGAACAGTGATCTGTATCACTTAAAATTGCATGTCAATGATATTGTTTCTGAAATTTTCCCCAATGTTAAAAGAAAATCTGGCCAGGAAAAAAAACCTTTATAATTATTGCTGTTATCTTTAATTACATCCCGTCCCTTTCTCAAGACAAGAACTCAAGGCAGCTCACATATTTAAAAGACTATAATTGAAAACATACAAAAAGACACATTAAAACTGAATTACACTAAGAACCATATTAAAAACATATTCTTTAAAAGATTTTAAAAGCAATAAATAATACAATTTAAAACCATATAGCATTTACAACCCCTTTTCAATTCTAAAAGCCTGTGTGAATAAAAAAGCTTTGGCCTGCCACTGGAAGAACAGCAAGGAGGGGGCCATTCTAGCCTTCCTAGGAAGAGAGTTCCAAAGTATAGGGGCAGCCACTGAGAAGGCTCTTTCAATGTTCCCACCAGCCATATTTGTGAAGGTGGCAGGGCTGACAGATCTCCTGTAGATCTCAGGGTCTGGGCAGGCTTATATTGGGATATACAGTCTGTCAGACAACCTGGACCTAACTGTATAGGTCATAACCTGCACAACTTTGAACTGTGCCCAGAAACAAACTGATAGATATTGGAGCTGTTGTAACAGAGAAGTTGTATGATCCCTGTAGCCAGCCCCAGTTAACATTCTAGCTGCAGCTCTTTGTACCAACTGAAGTTTCTGAACACTGTTCAAAGGCAGTTCCACACAGAGTGTGTTATAGTAATCCAAACAGGATGTAACCAAGGCATGTATCACAGTGGCCAGGTCAGACATCTCCAGAAATGGGCATAGCACTCTTGGCCACTGCAGAAGCCTTGGCCTCCAGGTTCAAGGCTGAGTCCGGGAGTACACCCAAACAGTGAACCTGAGTCTTCAGGTGAAGTGTAACTCCATCCAGTACAGGCTGTACCCCTATTCCAAGATCTGTCTTTTGACTGACCAGGAGTACCCATATCTTCTATAGATTAGCTTCAATTTGTTTGCCCTCATCCAGTCCATTACTGATGCCAGGTACTAGTCTAGAACAGAAAAGAGCTTCCTTTGAGTTAGTGGAAAGGAGAAACAGACTTGCAAGTCACCAGCATATTGTTGGCACTGAACCCTAACTCTCTGGACACCCTCTCCCAGTGATTTAATGTAGATGTTGGATAGCATGGGGGACAGAACTGAGCCCTGACAGATGCCATAGACCAATGGCCAAAGAGTAGATAGAACAAATGTATCCCAGCACCACTTTCTGGGTTCATCTCTCCAGGAAGGAAGGAAGCTATTGTAAAACAGAGCATCCAATTCACACCCCAGCAAAGTGGCCCAGAAGGATACCATGGTGAATGGTATCAAAAACCACTAAGAGGTCCAACAGAACAGGGACACACTCCTCCTCTAGTTCCTGCCGTAGGTTGTCCATAAAGGTGACCAAGGCTATCTTGGTCCCATAACTAAGCCTGAAGCCAGACTGAAATGGATCAAGAGAGTCGGTTTCATCCAGGAATCTCCGGAGCTGGGAGGCAACCACACATTCTAATACTGGACACTGGCCAATACTTATACACTACAGAGTGATCCAAGGAACATTTTTTTCAAAAAAAAAAAAAAAGGCCTCACAACTGCCTTCTTTAGGCATTTTGGAACCCTGCATTGTTGTAAGGAGGGACTGACAACTCCCTTCACCCACTTGGCCCGTCACCCTCTGGGATTTTTAATGAGCCAGGACAAGGGTCTAGTACACATGTGGTGGCTCTCATCTTTCCAAGAATCCTGTCCATATCCTCAGGCTGTACAAATTGAAAATAATGCATTATTATTGGACAAGTAGGAGTCCAGGTTACATCCACTAGGACTGTACCAAGTCAGAACAACTACAACTGCAAAGTGCTGCATAAATTCTTCAGCAGGGAGGCAAATTCTAGTCCAACCCACCACCTACTATGCCAATTTTCTCTTTGTGTTTACATGACAATATTCCAAAATGTTACATCTTCCCCTGTAGTATTGCAAAGCCTCTTCTATCACTTTATTCCTACTCTGGCATATATAGAAATCTAAGTTACTGGACAACAGAGCAGCCTTATCTGCAACATTTCCCCCCTTCTTAGGTTACACTCCTTAACTGACTTCCTAAGAGCAAACACTATTCAAAATTATGACAGCACGTGGGCAGTAGTGGAAACCGTAAACAGTAGTGGCTGGTGACTTCTGTGTCAGTGGAATCTACTTCAACTCTGAATCCAAACTTTAAAGGAAATATCAAGGTGCTGAATTTTATTCTCAGAACAAGTTAGCATCTTGGATAGCTTCTTTAAAGTTCAGACTAAAATCTAGAGTAGATTCACCACCCCACTGCCATGTGAGTCACCAGTTACTGCTGACATAAACCAGGATTCAAGAGATTCCTGGCAGATGGTAAGGAGCTCTGTGCTAGTGCATAAGGACTATTTGTTCCCATTTTATTCCCCCCTCTTACCACAACCACTAAACCCTGAGACATCATTCAAATTTAAGACCCTGGCTTAACATTCCCAAATAAGATTTGTAGATGAAGAAAAACCTAGGTGTACAATACTGCCTTGCAACATACCAGGTCACTTCATTCACAGAACACACTAAAGAAACATTTTCTGGTTTGGTTAGCAGTCACACTAGCAATGAGTAGTAAAGTGGGGGTGAATGGATTGTGTGTAACCAGTCTACTTCTCATTCAGAGAAGACTAGGATTCTTTAGTATTTTTGCTCATAATTCTTCATGAATGCAGTCAATGAAACTTACAGGATTACATTTTTAAAACTGTATTTCTGATAAAGAAGGGTCTTTTGAAAACATGAATAAGAAGTTTTAAAACATACGCCTATTTTTACAAAAGTTAGTGGGGAAACTAGATTGAAATCATACATTATATATGTTACTAGATACAAACAATCAGGCAATTTGAAAAGATATTAAATTTATACCAAGTCTTGGAGGAAAAGATGTTGAAGGATGCATGATAAGTTCCACAGATGTGAGATTAATGAGGAAGAATTCTTGTATCTCTGGCACATTGTCCTGCAAAACAGAAATGGAATAACTGTTCTCTTCTCTGTTCTTCTGCAAATACTTCAAACTACCATTCACTGAGCACACTGAAACATATTACACATGGGGAAGATGCAGTGGTTGACTTCTGCTGGTGGAATGGCTGAAAAAAGAGGAACCAGGAGGACAATTCTTTTTCCCATTGCACCTGGGAGGCCCTGAAAACAGATTCTATGTGGCTATTAAACCTATTGGATCCAGTTTAAATGATGGGGAGGGCTGCTGGCAGGCAGAGTTCTGAAAGTTCTGAAAATTCCCCAGGTAGAATGTCAGATTCATTTTCATTTCAGTCATCTTCCAGAAAGGTAATTTGTGAGGCCCAAGTGGATCTTCATAGCCACATGTTAATAAGGCATTGTATATTTTCAAGTATTATAAGACAAAGATGAGAGTTGTTTGCAACAAGGAAGGCATAATGCATGGTTACAAGCACTGTAGCTGAGAGATGGAAACTGGGGAGAGGGAACAAGAAAGATATGAAAAAATCCATTATGCACTTCGAAAGCTATCAAATGTGTCACCCTGGTAGGGAATGAAGCCAAATGAAATAGGTTTATCCCACCTGTATATTATCTACATTCTCTCTTTTTGATAAACTATCCCCTTGGTTTTAGCATCAAGTGTTAGAGCAAAAAACAACAACACCCCTATGTATTTCAGGAATTATGATCTGAATTCAGCAGCAATCAAAATCAAAAGCTATTTTTTTGCAATGCTGAACAGAATTGCAATTTACCTCTAAAATAGTAACATTTATGGTTGCTGATGTTTCACCTTCACCTAAAAGCAATGATCCTGATAGAGGTATGTAATCAACACCCGGTTCAGCCAGTATCCCTTCAGTCTGATTCTTTAAGCCAAGAAGTCCCGAAACAGTTGCATAGGTTACATTGATGACACCTGTTGAGCAAGTCATAAAAAGATTTTTTTTAAAAAGAAGGAGAAAGAGGAGGAGGATTCAGGCATAATTACAATTACGAGGAAGAGAAATAAAAACATTTAATAAATAAAATAACACCTTAATAAATGAATTTAAGAACATTGTCAATTCCAATGAAACTTCCCTGAGTTCCAGTTTTGGGGGAAAGAATGATATAAACAAAACAAAACATGTATTCCATTGGGAGAAGTGAGATGTTTTAAATGACTTTCTTAACATCGGAGATCTATGACAATTTCTGCCTGATGTGAGAGAAATGCAGTCACGCATTCCAGTGGGAAATGTGCCTGTTCAGGGTTGTACCCACACCTTTTTCAGGAATTTCATTTCCATTCCTTCTCCTCCACTTCAGGGAGATTCTCCCAACATTAAGCATGTTCAGTCTTTGTTAAATATCTTGTTACTGGTGCTGCTGCTCCCTTAGTTCACCCCACTCCTGATCTTTTATACTTCTGGAATTGGAGGGGGGTGTCCTACAAACCTGATGATGTCTCCCTTGTATGGGGTTATTAGATTAGAGGAGAAATAACACCACCACAGAGAAAAGGAAAGCCTTGCTGCTGCCTGCTTGCTTGCTGCTGCCACTCCTGTCCTGAACTCCTGAACTGCTGGCTGAGACTCCACTCCATTCAGAACCAGGTCTCATCCATCTGGCACTGAGTAGGCCAGTAATTACCACATTTCCTTTTCCTGCACGGAGTCAAAGCTGGCTGCAGAGGTGGGGGGATTGCCCCTATGGAGCAGCAGCTTCAGGCTTAAGGTGAGAGCCAGTCCCCCTGTTCAGAGGGTAGAAGGAGAGAGAGGCTTGAACATGAGTGGCTCTTTCAATCAATCTGTTTTGCTAACAACTAACTGTAAGACATGCTATTCAGAGAACAGGGGAGTAATCATTGAAGCAATAATGGGCAAAGGGAGTTATGGAGTGTAGAGGCAAAACTATCAGCATGGGAGAGGGGACAGAGTGTTTGTTTTCCTCAAACTATCTTCCACCTCAAATAAGCTGGATAGTTTGGGCAACAGGCCCCCTGGGCTAAGGAAGCAGGGGAGAGGGTTGGGTTAACCTCTGTCTGCCTGGGTCCTCTGTACAGCAGCAGGCAAGGACTGGGGGATGGTGGGGGGAAGAGTTGTCGTTGTCTATTAGGATTCTGTTCTTCTGACCAGGTGTACCAGTCTGGTCTTCTTTGTGTATATTTGAAGGTGGGTAGCAGAGACAGGATATGGATTTTGTTAGTGTATCACACATCCCATTGCTTAATAGCTTCCATTCCTGAGCTGGCTCAGCTTTTCTTGGAGATGGTGTTGGGATCCTCCAGTTTGTTGTCATGGACAGACCACTTCCTGGTGGGGTTTAGACTCACTGGGACTCAAATAATCCCTTGCAGGGGTGAAGGACCAATTAAGATGGTGTGCTCCAGGAGGCTGATTGATCCAGGTGGATTCCTTAAGGCTCTTGGGATGTTTCCTGTTGCCTTGGCAGGTGATCCCATAAAAGCCATGACTGACCTTTGGAATGGAGAAATAGCTAGGGCAATGGATACTATAATTCCTGAGAGTTCCCTCACACAAAGGCAATGAAATGAGTGGGATGAAAACTATAGAGTAATAATGGTGGAAAACTAGAAACTAGGGTTTCTAGATGAAACAGATTATTTAGATTCATTTCAGTCTGGCTTCAGGTCTTATTATGTGACAACGACCACTTTGGTGAATGACCTATGCCAAGAAATTGCATCCCTGTTGAGTTTGCTGGACCTCTTGGTGGCTTTCAGTACCATCAACCATGGTATCCTTCTGGGCACCTCTCTGGGATGGGACTTGGGTACACTGTTTTACAGTAGATCCAGTCCTTCTTGGAGGGGCAAACTCAAAAGGTGGAACTGTTGGATTCCTGTTTGTCCCTATGGCTGTTAGCCTGCAGGGTCTCCCAGGACTTGGTCCCCCGCCACCCCTGCTATGCTATTCAACATTTACATGAAACCATTGAGAGAAGTTATCTAGAGGGATTTGAGACTGGAGGCCACAAGTATGTTGATCATAGCCAACTCTATCTCTCCTTTCCATCTAATTCCAAGGAAGCTGTCTCAGTGCTAAACAAGTCTCTCCTGTCAGTAATGGACTGGATGAGGGCAAACAAATCAAAGCTTAATCCAGACAAGATAGAGATGCTCCTGGTCAGTTGAAAGACAGATCAGGAAATAGGGATACAGCTTGTGCTGGATGGGGTTACATACTCCCTGAAATCTCAAGATGCATAGCTTGGGCATACTGTTGGATTTAGCCCTGAACTTGGAGGACTGAGAGTGCATTAGTACATTTAAAACTAGTGTACTAATTGCATCCATTCCTGGAAATGTCAGCTCTGACCACAGTACAACATGGCTTCTTTACATCCTGTTTGGATTGTAGTGATGTGCTGTAGATGGGACTGTCTTTGGAAACTGTTCAGAAACTCTGTATATGTATGCCTTCAAGTTGCTTGTCAACTTATGGCAATCCCATGAATTTCATTAGGTTTTCCTAGGCAAGAAATACTCAGAGGTGGTTTTTGCCAGTTTCTTCCTCTGAAATATAGCCTGCAGCACCTGGTATTCATTAGTGATCTCCCATCTAAGTACTAATCACAGCTGACCCTGCTTAGCTTCTAAGATCAGTGGTGTCTGTGGGGTATTTAGGCCTTCAGAAACTGTAGCATGTTGTAAATACTCTGGCCAAACTGCTGACCGGGTCTGGTTATAAGGAACATATAACCCTGCCCCCCCCCCCGTCAAAACAGCTTCACTGGCTACTGAGTCATCTCCAGGCACAATACAGAGCACTGGTTGTGATCTATAAATCCCTATACAGTTTAGGTTCGGTCTATTTGAAAAACTGTATTTCACAATATGAGCTTATCTGGGTTTTAAGATCCTTCGGGAAGGCTTTCTCTTAGTCCCACCACCATCACAGGCACAGCTGGTGAAGACAAAAGAGTCTTCTCAGTGGCTACCACAGATTATGGGAATCCCTTCCCACGGGAGGCTAGGTTGTCCCCCCCCTGCTCTCTTTCCACTGGTAGGCAAAGACCTTCTTATTTATCCAGGCCTTTGACTGTTAACTGGCCATTGCAGAACATCTTTAATTGGGGTGTGCTGGATTTTTATCATCATGTCACAATTGTGGCTTTATAAGGAGTGGTACCTGAACACTGCTAGTATATAAGTATATAAGCTACTGTTCTCCAAGATTCTTAGTTTATGTCAAAAGTTAAACTGAATGAGTTAAGTCACTTAACTTTTAATGTAATAGATGAGTAAATAATGTTAAATGTTTGAAATTAGATAGTAATGTCCATAAGGATATATTCTGCTCTGAAAAACCTGAAAACATCACAACTGAGTCTCAGTGAAAAATCAGTACAATTCATTTTACTGTTTGAGAACTGAAGTTGTTGCAAAATGGGAAATGTATCATCCTATCTTTTTAACAAGGAGTGGACATAACCCTCAAATTGCATTAGTGTGTGTCCATTTGCACTTGTTCCTTGTTAATTCAAGGTTATAGTCTTCAGTTATAAAGCACTAAACAAACTAGCCTTGCCATGCCTTACAGAACACCCATATGAACCTTTTCCCCATTCTCTGTAATCTGTTGACACTGACAAATGAGGGTCTCCTCCCTTCCTTTGAAAATGGAGAATTCCTGCAGTGGTACATGAATGATGAAAATCCTTCTACAGGAGATTCCTCCTGCCCATGTCACTGTGTGTGTGTGTGTACACCTCCAAGTTGTCTTTAGAGCATTTTTTGTCCCTATGCAGTCCCACCAGAACTAGAGAGTACTGAACTAGAGAGTATGGGGCAATTTTTCTTGCATACTGTCTTGCAGACAGCACTGATTTAACTTCCAGTTCCAATTTTGGCTGGCTTGTAGCCATTTGGGGGTGGGGGTGGAAGAAAGGATGTAGACTACAATACTTGTTGGTGGTTTAGATGCATTTTGGGGCCAAAAATCATCTAGAAAAAAGTGGTGGTTCTCTGGGAGTTTTGACAGTGTTTCAGAGGGCTTCAGGGGCTGCGAAAGTAGACCTGCTTGTGGTGGCACTTTCCCACCTCCAGTTTTAGAATCTCAGTAACTTTCTTTTCTTCCTTCTTTTTTTCATTAGCTCAGTGTGTCTGGATGCTGACATACTTTTATTCTGCTTTTCTGCTGCATGATACTATGCTGAAGTATTTTGCAAGTTTCTTTCAATAAAGTTTTATGCTTAAATCTAATCCAGTCCAGAGTCCATTGATTCAGAAGATTTAAGCATGCCTGGATTTAAGTGTTACATTAATGATGTATGCGTGTGTGCGTGTGTGCATGCACACTTACCATTATAATATAATTTATAATAGATCATATAACATTTGTTTAGAATCCAGCTTCCACCATACACATACCTAGAGATCCAAATTCTCTATTAATGAAAAGGTGAATTGTGGTGTTTCCTTCTTGGACCAAAACAATTCTAGATGAAGGTGCAAAATTCAAAACTCCATGTGGCTCATCACTAGCCTCTACAGTCAAAACTGACTCATAACCTTGGGTGTCCAGGACAGCAGCTCCAGTAGAAGTGACCCCTGAAAAACAAAGCAATGGACTTTATTAAAGATGATGGTCAAGTGTAAGAATTATCTTGTTTAAAGTAGTCAGAATATCAATTTAATTCTTTATTAAAGATGCTGTGAGATCTATAATTTAATTAGAACAATGAATCAGAATGGATGGCACTATATTTACTGTATTTCCATTATGTCATACCACTCTCTTGTGGGTGGATAGTACAACTATGTCTGTGTCAAAAAGGATACTGCAGAGCTGAAAATGGCACAGAAAGGGCAACCATAGCTGGAGCAACTCAGCTATGAAAAAAGGCCACAGCATTTGGAGCTTTTGTGGATTAAAAACAAACCAGGTAAAGTACATAGTAGACATTTCCAAATCATTTAAGCTCAGGACAATGTGGATACAGAGGCGTTTTTACTCCCTCAGAAGACAAGGACCTGAGGTTTATCCAATTCAGTGGAATGGTGGGAGATTCAGGACAGACAAAAGAAAGAACCTCTTTATAGATCACATAGTTTAACTGGGGAATTTGCTACCACAAAATGTAGTGATGGCCACCCACTGAGATGTCTTTAAAAGAGAATTACATAAATTCTTGAATGACATGGCTGCCAGTGGGTAGTAATCATTATGGCTATATTTTAGGATCAGAGGCATTTTGCCTCTGACCTTGTTTGTTGGGGAACAACAGCTGCATCTTGTGCTTGTGAGTTTGCCATAGGCATACAGTTAACAGCTGAGGGGAAAGGGGACTTTGTTTTTATCCTCTAGATTTCTCCTTTTGGTCTTATATTATGCTATTCACACATGAATACAGCATCACATGGTGATCTGCATGTGTGAGAAAAACCAACAATGTCACACATGAAACACCAGAGAAAGAACTTAGATATCACCTCAGATCCACTGTTTCTTTCCATTAATAGGTCCATCCGTAAAATGGAAAGTGGTGAGCAATCAAGACAGGTGGACAAATATATGCATATGTGACCCACCCATCATTTGACATATTCTTCCAGTATGGCTACGTTACCTTCAGTTCTCAGGTTATGCAGAATTATTTGATATTCTTCCTTTTCTTCAGGAATATGATCATCCAGCAGGTGAACATAAAAGGTTGTGTTCAATGACCCCTATTATTTAAAGAGAGGTATTAGTGAACTACTACTCAATAAAAAACTGTTTTCTACAAACAGTAAGACATTTTCAGTTCATCTACATAAAACCACAGTTCCTTGTCCTCTGCAGCTGACTTAGCAACATTTTGTGGCCATCCTCTGTGATCCATGAAAAACAGATCCTCTCATTTCTGGACCTAAGGGGAACTACATTATTACATTTCCTACCCTGCACAAGGCTACTGAGACATTAGAAGTTCAGGGATATTTTGCACAGAACAGAGAAACTTCCAAGCTGTGTTTCCTTTGAATTGTTAAAGATCTTTGCTCGATATTTCCATTACACCAAGTAAGCAATTTAAGGTACAGTCGGCCTATGTATCCATGGATTTTACACCCATGGCTTGAAAGTATTTAAAAAAATTCCAAGAAGCAAACTTTAATTTTCCCACTTTATATAAGGAACGCCATTTTACTGTCAAATGCGCGGGATGAGTCCTTTCTGAATCTTCGTTTGCGAAGAAAAGCCAGAGGGTATATATAATGGGACTTGAGCATCCATGGATTTTGGTATCCACTGGGTTTCCTGGAATCAAACCTTAGCAGATACTGAAGGCCCACTGTACAATCATATATACACAGGTGTGGGATTAACTCCAACTGAACTCCATAGGATTTACTCCTCAGTAGACACATAAAGGATTCCACTATATGTAAGCAAGACAATCTGCTCTGTCCAGCTGTTCCCAACTAAAATACATCAAAGACAAACAAAGGGTTGCAGTTACCTCCAAAAAAAAGACCGTGCCAGAAATATTTTCAAAATTTTGTTCCACATTGTGCCCAAAAATCTTCCAATAAACAGTAACATTCCCAGCTCCTGGTGCAGTTCTTAGCACATGAAACTGCAAAAGTTCTCCTAGAAATTAAACAACACCTGATGTCAAAGAAACTATAGGGAAAAAGAAATATTTATCCATAACACACCAGGAATTTCTCTGCTATCCCGATGCAACAAAGGGAAGTTTCTAAAGTCTACCAAACTGCTCCAGATTATTTTAAGGGCAAACAAAAGCTTTTGGTGAGCTGTTTCTATTGATTTAATTTCATTCCCCTTAGAAGGCTCTTATGCATGCAAATTATTAAAATAATTGTTGGAATAATCTTAAAAAGCAACATCTATATTTTTATATCTTACTATATAAATCCTCTTCAGTGAAAGATTTTAGTATAATGAAAACCCCAAACTGTCCAGATTTTGAATCTTTAAAATTAAATGTTAGTTCCTTTTCAGAAAGTAGAGGGAAATGAATAAAATGCATGCTGAGACTTGAAATATAAACACAACAAGAAATTAAGAATCACCAGAACATGCAAAAACAAGAGGTAAAACCAAAATCCTATAGATTAAAAGAAATAGTAAATGCTGTATGTACTAGCTGTCTCACCTTGTGTTAATTCCTAACACAGTTCAATTACAAGAAATATACATATAGTATAACATTGCACTCTTGTGAAATGTTACACAATGCATGCAGAAAAATGCTTGTAATTACCTGTAGATTCCATTTATATTAGTTAACACTTACATGATACCATCAATGTTACAATTTTCTTTTCATTCAAAGGAAAGAATTCACAAAAAGTTAATAGTTATCTGTGCTTGAACATACTATATGCATAGATATTGTTCCTACTTTGATATGTGAATACATATAACTGTAATACATATACATTATAATGTAATGAAATATAAGTTGGGAACACTAGTTTTCTGCCTGGTCATAGTTTTTAAAGGAGCACGATTTTGCATTTAGGACAGTATTGTTTATTGTTTCTCAGAGAAACTGACTTCTGATATAGTAATGAGCTAGCACCCATGCTCAAAAAAATCAGACAAGCATCATTGGCTGACATGATAAAATAAACTAAGAGTTGTATATGTTGTAACATGCATAAATACATTTGCAGAAACTGAACATGCAGAATTTATCTTTCCGCACTAAAAAGTCAAACCAAGAAAGGAAACTTCAGCAGTTTTGACTTGCAGAAAACCAATGCCCCTGGCTACCTATGTATTACTATTGCATTTTTCAGGTGTGCAGTGTTTCATTTTGCCAGTACATACAGTATTGCAGTACATATAGTATTGCATGGGTCAAAGGAAAGAAGATGTAAATAGTGAAGAATTGTTTACTTTTAAAGCTTTTAAAATACATATCTATCTGATACTTATGTTTTTAAAATTCATACTTAATTGAAAATAAGGATGGGGAAAATATTTATGTCTTTCTGTTTACATCAATATATCTCAGAATTTTAACCAGGGTAGTTATGTCCAGTGAATATCAACCACGTTGAAAGCTTTTTTGTTTGCAAAGTGACTATTCTCTAAGCCTACAAAAATGAGAAAAACCTGTGAAATCTCAAAGCTGAGCAGGGCAGAGCACTAGGTTGGATGTCCAAGGTCATTGTCTTTTTCCCTAGAAAAGCAGAGCAAAAATGTAATCTTAACTTGCTGAGATGGTCAAGGGCCATCTGAGCTGCTGAACAGTTTTGCTGATAGTAGGCCAGCTGAAACTATATTGAATTCAAAGTTCTCCCAGGCTAGAAATGTTAGAAATTAATTAGGATTACCTATGTTGTGGCTTCACTTTGTGCTGGCGTTGTGGCTGGGCCTCTGGGCTGGAGGACATTTGGATCTGGAGTAACTTAGCTCCTCTTTAACCCTATTCCTTCTCTGCCCATTTTTTGGCTCTTTGCTGGCAGCTCTTAGCCAGTAGATTGATCATTTCTGTCAGCAGATTGCTGTATCAGCAGATCTCCAATATCAGTTGGCAGAAGGACATTTTGGCTGACAGACATCTAATCCTAGCCACAGCTGTCACTGCCACCAAAAATGTTATTTCTCAGTGTTTGAAGTGGCTCTGCTGACTTGTATTCTAAGACATCACATGAATACATTAACATGAAATGGTCTTTATTTTTAATATGGGCAGAATGTAAATGTAAATCTCTTTTATTGTAATAACCACAAATATAGAGTGCTACATTTTTTTTAAGAAAATCAAAACCACTATTTCACAAAACATTCCAACTTATAATTTCCCATGTTTTGTTTATCATGAGATTAATATAGGGAAAAATGATTAATCAATATTTAAGAGCCCATAGAAGTGATTCCAGGGATTTGTCCGCACAGGCCAGAATATCCCGCATTCTGGCCAGAGTATTCTGGCTCTGGAGCTGCCTCGGATTCCCCCGCCCATTACCTTGCATTCTGTGGCATGAACAGTCTACACACACAGACACTCCACTGTATCGGTGGGCACCTTTGCTGTTGGTGTTGCGTGTTGTGGTCTCTGAGGCCAGAAATGAGTCGCCCAGCCTTGATCACATGCTGGGGCCCTTGTTGTGACCTCAGAAAGTGTGATGCGCAACACCAACAGTAGAGGCACCCACCAATAAAGTGGAGTGCACAGGTGCAGATGGATGCCCGTTCCCACCATGGAACACTCTGGTTTTTCCTGCAAGATATGGGTTTTCCAAGGTATTTTTAAAGCTGTTTTAAGGGGGTTTGCCCCAATTTCTTGTCAGGACTTCCCAGACATCATCTGGACAGTTCAGACTAGAATTGGGGCCAAAACCATGCATCTGGACAGCTGGGCGTGGGAGCCAGCGAAGGCCATTTCACTCAGCCCATGGGGACAAGGCCTAGGAATCATTTGTAGAAATTGTTTTATATAGACAGAAATGTTGCATTAACATTTAGCCTAAATACAATGTTCATAATGGCCTTATCTTACTTTAATTCCTGAAACTTTGTTTCCCTTCCTGAAGTGACATGATGTCCTTTCATGCACAGGAATTATATACATAGGTTAGAAACAGAACATTTAACACGTATACTCAAAAGTACATACAATACATGCATGCACTGGCCTGACTCCTGTTGGTGCGATACATCTATATAACTACCAGCATAGATAGTGGTAGTAGAAGGAAAAAGCCATGACCACTGTCGTCATGGAGGACGTTAAGGCATTGGAGAAACAGGCTGCTCATGACAGGAGAATCTGCCCTGCCACTAGAATATAATAAGCCTGGAAAAAATGCTGATATAATGGCACTGACAGCATTTCTGGCCACCATCATTTAAAAACAAAAACAAAAAACCCCTAGGTACTCAATTTGCCTTAGCTGTCAGATTTTAAAACAGGAGATACCATAGCTCACTCAAAAACCCAAGAAAGCAAGACCACATCCATAAATGCACCAAAATCTTCAAAGAAGTATGCAGTTTTCCCATTTTAAATATTAGCATAAGATGTTATCCAGCAATGAGCAATGAGTTTCAGCAATGAGGAAGACAAGGAATGTTGATCTAACATTAATTTGCTTGTTCCTTAACATAATATACATGATTTATTTCCACCATTAACAACCCTGTTTTTCATTCATATGATCCTGAAAGAATAAATAATCCAACATGTGATTGATCACACCTATTGGAAGGAATACCATTGATAATAATTAAAGCCACTGGCTTCCTATATCTCTATAGAAGTTAGCATATAGACCTTTAGATACTAAACTGAGTTCATTCCTTTGGTAGCGATTGCTAGAAGAGGGCTGTTAATTCCAGGGATAACACAACAGTTTACATTGTTCTTTGGACTTATGGCACTTTTGCCTTACCACTAATAATATCAAAACACTCTTGTCACAGTGTTATAGGTACACCTGATATAAACAAACTCCTTGTATTATGTAGAAACTTCCAAGAAGCAAAGGTGTTTAGGAAAGATGTGGAAAAGTCCCAGATATTCACTAGTCTTACTGGGCTCATACAAATGGTTAAATACTGCAGAGTCAGGGGCATTCTTGTTAGCAAACAGGTTGACTGTGGAGTGGTGCAAGATGTCTTTGCTGGAAACAGCAGACACGTGCCACAACAGCCATCTTCCCAATGTCATCTGTCCCCTCAATATCTCACTTGGAGACTACTTATGATGCTGTGGCCATTTTACCCACAATACATCACTCCAAGAAAGAGCTCTTTATGAGCAAAGCATTTAGGCCTGGTGGATTCACTGAACACCCTATGCAGTGCTTGATTCTAAGGAGAGTCCATGGAATACGTCATCACTCTGGCTGCCCTAGATAGCTGTGCCCACTGCTTTTTTGTTTCAGTATTTGTTACACTGAGAGTCAGCATGGTGTAGGATCCTGGGAGACCAAGCTTTGAATCCCCACTTAGCTATGGAAACCCACTGAGTGGCCAAGGGCAAGTCACACACTCTCAGCCTCAGAGGAAAACAATGGCAAACACCCTCTGAACAAATCTTGCCAGGAAACACCACAGGGTCACCATAAGTCAGAAATGACTTGAAGTCACACAACACCAAATTTGTCACACCAGGAGAGCAGATTGCAAAGCTATCCAGAGCATACACAAAGAGGGACTGGGCCTGCCTTACAGCATGTGACCCTCAAATTGGTGAAAGGGATGCACAATCTGGACCCACAAGGATCTCATCCTGCCTGGTAGGAGTGTCAGCCTGGCCCACACAAAGCAGAAGAATGACAGATCATACAGATATATATTTTAGAAGCAGCTCTCAATGACAAGGAGAAAAATTAAAAAGAGGTTTTAAACAGGGGCTTTTATATGAACCACAGGCAGCAAAACTAAAGGCCCAAATAAATGTGACAGTAATTGAATCTTTGCATTTAATGTGCAGATAGATGAGATAGAGATAGAGATAGAGATAGAGATAGAGATAGAGATAGAGATAGAGACAGAGATACAGCTGGGCTTGTAATGATCATGATCAGAATACAATCCCCTTCTACTGCACAGAGGAAAATCTATTCTTCCAAGGTGACTTTTGCACCGAGAGGACATTTTCCATTGGCAGCAATGGGAGATTTCTTTCCAATGTGATTTGCTCCAGGGTGTGTATGTTTTTATTTATTTATACCCCGCTCTTCAGCCAAGTGGCTTACAAATTGTTTTTAAGCAATAGCTATTTACACATCTACACTGCATTAAACAGTTTCCAATGTGTGTTAGCTAATTGCCCCCCACAAGCTGGATACTCAATTTACCGACCTACGAAAGGATGGAAGGCTGAGTGAACCTTGGAGCCTGCTGGAATCGAACTTGCGATGTGGTGGCTTGCAGTACTGGCATTTAACCACTGTGCCACCAATCAAAGCAGTAAAGAAAGGTTTAAATAGCCATTCCTGCCTATTGCAATTCTAGTAATTAGACTAGGGATTTCTATTTGCATTTTAAAAACATGAAAATTAAAAGCAAAGATTGAACATGTATGCAAATTAACATGATGTCTAGATTGGCCCCAAGTCTCTATAAAATGGTTGTTCCTGCAGATGTTGTTGTTGTTGTTGTTGTTGTGTGCCTTCAAGTCACTTCCAACTCATGGTGACACTAAGGTGAACCTATCACAGGCTTTTCTGAGGGCTGAGAGTGTGTGACTTGCCCAAGGTCAGCCAGTGGGTTTTCATGGCCAAGTGGAGATTCGAACCCTGGTCTCCAGAGTCATAGTCCAACACTCAAACCACTATGAAGTAACATATTACAGGTTATGACATTCCTTGTAACACATTAATTTTGGGGAGCACCGAGAACAAAAAGATGCTTGTTTTCAGATCAGCATAATGAGTGGTAGCATTTTTACTTTTTTTCTCTGTAACAAGTAAAATGTATATTGTTATTCGTAAAACACTATTGGGGTGGGTCACTGGAGGGAAGAGCCAATGAGGTGTAGCGGTTTGAGTGTTGGACTAGGATTCTGGGAGACCAGGGTTGAATTCCTCATTCAGCTATGGAAAAACACTGGGTGACCTTGGACAAGTCACACTCTTCTTAGCCTTATAGGAAGGCCATAGCAAACCTTTGAATAAACCTTGCCAAGAAATCCCAATGATAGGGTTGCCATAACTTGGAGTCAACCCAAAGGCACACAACAACAGCAAACATTAGGGGTGGTCATTTTTTCCAGTTTTTGTTTTCAATAATAAGATTAAAGTAACAAAAATGTAATACCTTGCTAGCACACTGCTAATAATATGTTACTCATTGAGTAACAAATACCACCTAATTCAATTTTTTAAAAAAATATTCCAAGTTCTGGGTTAATAAAACCTTCCTTTCTCTCTCCCCATTAGTTATATTGACATTTCTTATTTGTACATTTTAAACCTACTATTCTAACCTAATTCTAATTTATTTATTTCAATTCCACTATCCAATTCACTATTTTTTAATAATAGAATGGTTGAGGATGCTCTTGGTAGTTTTCTCTTCATATTTTCAACCTATGTGGTAAATTAAGGCAAGCCACTACTGAGTGAAAACATAAATAAAAGGGCTGATAGCACACAGAGTAAGGGTAGTAAAGATGGAGAGGAACCTACCTTCATGACCAATAACAGATCTTGAGGCTGTCTGAAAGCTAATAATTCCTGCCACATTGTCATTGGCCAGAATAACTACCATAACAGTATCTGAGCTGGGTAGAATACGGCTGCCACCTTCAGTGTGGGTCAAACTAATTACAATGCTTTCATCATCCTCAGGTTCTAAGTCATCTAGAATTGTCAGCGTTATCAACTTTTTTGTTTCTCCTGAAAAGAGAAAGTAAAGACTATTGCATTTCATTGAAAACTTTCCAGTTTATTTATTTGAAAATATTGTTTTGGCTTTCTTTAAGGGTTAAACCTTCCAAGTAGGACTGCCAGATTGAAAACTGGAGAAGGCTCATGTACTGTTTTTGTGCAGAAGAGGAGAAAGGTTGCTTACCTGTAACTGTGGTTCTTTGAGTGGGTCACCTGTGAACTCACGCATACGGGATTTTCTGCACCTGCGCAAACCATCTTCAGAAACTTCTAGATCTAAGTCTCTTCACCTGGAGAGCCACACCTCCATACTGTACATGCTCAGTATGGTTTCGACTCAAACCCCCTCAGCTCCATGTCCACCAAAATGTTCAGCGACCAAGGTGTCATGATGGCCTGCACAGCCCATCATGGGGAGTTCATCTACAAACTCTACAGTTCACAGTGGAGGAAAATTCCATCCCCTGGGTTCCATACCATCAGGTATGGGTAAGGGGGTGGGAACCTCATTTCCTATGCATGACATCACATCACCTGAATGGAGAGCCAATCAGATTTGGCAATGTAGAGCCAATCAGAGATCTGACCAAAAGACTTAAGTTTTCTGAATTCCTTTGTTCTAGGGCCACATGCTGGAGAGCACATGGAGAGAGAGAGCCACATGGCTTAGGACAAGCTTGGGACCCATCCTTGGGCCTCATGGAGGAGCCATCTGGATTGGGCCAGATGGAGAGACACATACCTTTGTAGAGAGATGTTAGACTGTGATAACAGAGGTTGGGGGGAAGCCAACCTCTCTCCTGGGCCTGATAACATCAAAGGGGCCCTAAATGATATCCGAAGTCTAAGCAGAGACTTCCATCCAAAAGGATTCTGAATTTCCATCTCCAGAGCCAGCTAGGCATGCTAGTAGGAGCCTGGCCTAATCATCCCAATTGGGAAATGGACTGATTGCATGGACATCATCAATTGTAAATAACTATTATCTTAGCTTAGGGAACAAGTCTAGTATGTGTTAGCTTTTATGATTTCATTTTAGTACTCTGACTGAATGTATATCTTCTGTAAACTTAAGCTGAAATCCTGGTGGCGTGTTTTCCCTCCATGCTAGCCTTAAGCCTTTGGAACTAAGGCTCCATGCTAGCCTTAAGCCTTTGGAATCTTTTTCTGTTTCCTAATCTCCATGGTCATGTGCCTTTCTCGGTCAGCTATCTGAACTTCTCTGGGATAGAGAAAAAGGTCATTGTTGATATTTTAACACAACCTGTCTGGCTTCTCGTTGCGCTAGACAAAGAAAAGGGTTAACTCAGCGAGTGGTGGCGGCTTTACCTTAGAAAGGGATTTCTAGACTAGAGGAACCCTTGAGGGTGTGTTTTCAGATCGTACAAATAAGCTGGGAGCCTTCCTTTCCTGCTGGAAGAGAAGAGCCAGCTTGAAGGAAAGGGAAGACAAGTAGGTTGTGTGAGATCACAGATGTGGAAATGGAGGAATGACAGGTTCACCTGCAAAGTTCACTGGCCCTCCTGGCAGAAGTGATGGCCACAAGGAACACAGTCTTCCACGTGAGGAGATATAAGTCACACGAGGCCAGGGGTTCAAAAGGGACATCTCATCAACTGGCAGAGAACCAAGCATAGATCCCAAATCAGACTGATGGGAGTTCTAGAAGGAAAGGTGTTTGTGAACATTTTGACAAAAAGTTTAACCAAAGGGTGAACAAACCAAGAAGAAAAACCTCAGGATTCAAAGGCAAGAAAGCTGCCTCATAGATTTAGAGGCCCTGTGATGCTAAGAAGGACCGGAACTGAAGAATGTGGCTAATGGAAACCCAGTGTCAATCTAAATTAATGTTGTGGAGAAAAGATAGGAAGCACTTTCATTTATAGCAGTATGACTTCCTAGTTTACTCTCTACATGCAGAGTGAAGGATGGCTAACTCCTCGAGAGGGAGATTCTGCAAGCCATGAAGTGAAAGGTTCGAAGATGTGGGTGTTGAATTCAGTTTGGGTGAGGAGATCCCAAGCCAACGGGAGTCTGTGAAAGCAATGATGGGACAGGCGCAGGAGTGTGGTGAACCACAGCTAATGAGGCCACCAAGGTGTAACTACAATACAGTCTGTGTTGTCATCCCTGAGGTTTACCGCAACTCTGGTGATGAGTGGAAAGGGAGCGAAGGCATAAAGGAGAGGACCTGAAAAGAAACATATCACCTAACACGCCTGCCCAGGGAGGTCCTTCAGTGCAGTAATGAGGGCACTGATTATTGTGCACACTGGAGAAGGATCCAGAAGAGGAGGAAGAGTGACCCCCTCTGTGTTGATCACAGGGCTGGGTGCCCTGTTCTGAACTTGCCAGAAACAATGTTGCCAGTAAGGCTCTGCCAGGGAGCTGCTTAGCTGGCAAAGTTGTGGTGGTAGCAGTGGTAGCAGTGTTACCCTAAGAGGTTGGGGTGTGTGTGCTTTGAGACCCACCTGTGATATCAAAATCTAGATGGGAGAATTATTAGCTCAAACAGTATACCTGTGAGAGGAGGGTAACTGCGGGTATCTTTTCACCTATGTATATAAGTACTAACTGCAGAGAACTCCAGATTAAAGTGAAATGATATTTGAAATAACACAAAAAGCATTCACACATGCAACAGACATTCCTAAGAACCACACAAGGCTACTGAGGAGTAAGGTAGAAAGATTGGATAAAGTAGTGGTTCTTAACCTGTGGTGTAGGGATCCCAGGGGTCTGCAATGTCCTCACAGGGGGTCCACAAAGGCTTGAAAGTTGCTTGGCCCACCTCCTGCCTGCAGTGGAGTGGCCATGTGACAGGAGCCAAGGCAAAGGCTGGCTGGCTTGGCCTATGCATAGCCATTCAATCCTCTCCAGCCACAAACTTGCAGGAGCAAGTGGAAAAAAAGTCTCCCCTCCCCTCCAGTGCCTCTGAGGGAAGGTTTAATGGATGGTGTTATTGTATTTATTGTTGTTTGTGTTGTTGTTACTAGGACTTTAAATCTTGAGTTAAGTCTTGGGGGTAAACAGCAACAAAAGATATTTAAAGGGGGTCCCTAGTAAAGAAAAGATTAATCACCACTGGGATAAAGGGAGAGATTCAGGGGAAATAGGGTGATAGTTACCCGTCTTGAAGAGCAAAGTACTCAGATAGAAGTCTGAGGGTGGCACTGGAGATTCCGATCCAGAGGCATACCAATAAAGAGAGTGGTCGGGCTTGTCCACACCTTTCTATTGCTAGGGGACTAATATTTATACCCTGATTCATGTCCTGAAGGGATACTTTGGCTAGGACAAAGCCTGAATGGTTTTTCCACCAGGGTAAACAAAGGAAAAAGAAAATTAACTGATTGCATTAATGGCTGAGTGATAGGAATTGATGGGTTTATGACAACCTTGCAATTCAGGACAGGAGAGGGTTCGAAAGTGAGATTTCCTTGGGATTGGGGTTGGGAAAGGTCACTTAATTGTTTAGTTGGATGACTCATTGCTGAGGTGCTCAAGAAAGAATTAGCACATACCTCCTAAACGACTTTGTTTACCAAGGAGCTTGCACACAATCCTAATATGGGCTTGCTTAGCCAAAGTATTTCTAAGACACATCCCAGATCCTGTGACCTCTACCTGACCTCTTTTTGGATCACCCTGACGAACTTGACCCGAAAAATGCCCAATGTTTCCAATTATGATGTAACATAGGGAAGGGATAGCAGGGCATGCTAACAGCAGCTCAGAAGAGAGGACAGCACCACTACTAATGTGGTTGGCCCAACTGATCGCCTGGACAGCAAGATGGTGTCACATCGCTTTCATGCCAGTATGTGTGGTGCTCATGTGGTGAATCCGGGGCACCTCTGGGCAAGAATAGTTCGAATTCTATCTAGATTTTTGCCCCTGGGGTAGACAAGCCCACAGTGAAGTTCTCTGTGATGTGGCTTGCCAGCAGATGAAAGGAGAGCTGAGGGGGGTTGTGTGGGAACCGTAGTAAGCATATGTCATATGGAGGAAGGCAGGACTTCAGCCGAAGAGATCTAGCTCTAGAAGTTTCTGAAGATGGCCTGAGCTAGTGCAGAGAATCACATACATATGAGTCACAGAGACCACAAAGAAGAATTTCAGTTGCTTGCCATGGAGCCTGGTAACAAGTAGTTCCTGCTGATATTCCCTCTTCTACACAGCCATTAAAGATATAGAAGCTCTCTCCAGTTTTCACTCTGACTATCCTACTCCAAAAGCAATGAAAAGGATAAAAGAAAAAAAACACAAAATAGTAACAATGTAGTACAATAATAACAGTGATTAAAATAAAACTAGAAGCCCAAGAGTAAAGAAAAGGTCAAAGAAAATAGGCAGGTCTTAAGAGCTTCCCTGAAGGTCAGCAAAGAAGGAACCTAATGAACCCTGATAGCAGGTGATTCACAGATATGGGGTCACTATAGAAGAAGCTGTCTGCCTTGTGCTGATTGGAAATTGATTGGTCAGACATGCACGGAGGGCAGGCTTGCCAGCAATGAAGTGGCTGGAAGTGGCATTTTGGAGTTCCATGTTGCCAATCATGTGCTTTTTTGCTGCACTGAGGTGACCAAGCAGCTTTTTTAAGTGGAAGATCACACTTGCACACATTTGATTTGCAGTTAAAAAATATTATGTAGTGGCAACTATTTGTGGAGAATAATAACACAAGTAATTCACTCTCAGTCATGGACAGCTTTGCATACCAGAGATTTTGCCAAAGGAGAGGGGAGACAAATGAACACTGCTGAGAATTTGCATTAATGCGGAGCAATCCACATTACATATATTTTCTCGTCTAGACATGCTCCAGGCATATTTTCTATCTAGACTGATCAATCTCACTACCCAGGATAGCTCAGTCCTGTTTGGATTATGTATCAATTTGTTTGCCCTCATCCTCACTATAACAGTTATTAGATAATGATTTAAAATGGTTAACAGACTACACATTCCAGCTAAATAAGTTAACTAGCTATCATTCTAGAAGAAAACATGTAAAAAGTGCAGTTAAAGGTATTACAGATATTTGTTTTTCTCTTTATTTTCCTGGTGGGTTATATGCATTGTTTCCCTTTACTCACATCTGAAGTTATGATCATGATGAAAGCCAAACAGGCATAAACATATAACCTCCAACAAAATGTGTTTCCTATCATTTGGGGATATGCATCCCAATCACATGATGAAAGTGACAATGTAAGTGCTAGTCCAAACTAGGCTATACTATATATGTAGAGAATACTTGGAAATTCACCATCCTTGAGGAGAAACATCCTTGACTCATTCAGACATCCCACTGAAAAAATGATCAATTGACACAAGATTTTTCACACGTAAGAACATTTTTGCCAAAAAAAAAAAAAATCCATCTGTGTTTTTGTACAAAAAGTAAGGACAGAAAACATTATCTTTTGCACAAAAAGTACTGTTTCCTGCACCAAAATTTTGGTTTTGTGGGAAAAAAAAGTCTCATGCAAAAAGCAAGGTTTTTGTATTATTATTTTTTTGTTTGCAAAAGCCCTGCTATGCAAAAATATTATCAAAAATGTTCAGAAACCACTTATGACTCCTCGAACACTTTCATCAGCGCTGTTTATGCACAATCCTAAATATACACTGGACTGACTTTGTGACGAATGTTGCTGTCCTTGAGCAAGCAGGGATCACCAGCATTGAGGCCATGATATTGAGAACACAGCTGCACTGGGCAGGGCATGTTTCTAGGATGGAGGACCATCGTCTCCCAAAAATAATACTCTATGGTGAACTCGCCACGGGTCAGCGTAAGAGGGGCACTCCAAAAAAGTGATACAAGGACTCCCTGAAACAACACCTCAGGCTAGGCCAAACTGATCACCAACAATGGTCTGCCCTGGCCTCACATCAGGAGGCATGGAGACACACTATCCACAATGCTGCAGCCTTATTTGAAAAATCACGCCGAACAAGTCTTGAAGAGAAACGACAACGCAGAAAGAATCACAACCTGGAAACATCACCCAAGGAGACCTTCTGCTGTGCTTTCTGCAACCAGACTTGTCTATCTCAGATTGGCCTTTTTAGTCATCAGTGCGCTTGCAGAAAACGCGGGATGAATCCTTCCTGAATCTTCATTTGCGAAGAAAACCCAGAGAGAGAGAGAGAGAGAGAGAGAGAGAGAATCTTGCCCAACTGGTAGAAAACTTTAGAAATCCTTCCTTTCTGTGTATTAATACAAAATTTCTTCTTACCTTCAAAACAACCGCAGGTACTGTCATGCTGAAGGCTGACACAAGATCAATGATTGAATGTAAAGTTGTATTTTGTGCTGCTATTATCCTCCAAAATTCCTTACCTTCTGCAAATATCAGGATTTCCCCATCACCAATGAAATCCAGATTTGGAGTAGCTGTGCCACCAGCTATGCTCCATTCCACCATCACCTGTCCTAAACTTCCTTCTGTTCTATGTATCATTAACTGCACGGTGTTCTGAGGCCATTCTTGAACTTCTACATAAAGACCATTCTCAGTTGCATTGGAACTAATGCTGTAGATCACAAACACACCAAAGGCATCTCCATTCATTAATATAGTCACTATAGAGGTGTTGGGTTGTCCTATGATTGGTTGATTTTCAAGACTAGCAGAGATATTCATCAGCATTACTTTTAACAGGGATATGCCAAACTTTTCATCCAGTTCTGGAAAATCATCAGGAAGTATATTTACTGTAAGATTTGCAAGCTCCTCTCCTTCTGCCATTATCACCCATTGCTTTGTAACAGTTTCATAGTCACCATTAGCAATTGCTTGTGTACTCAAAAGAGATGATACAGTGGTATGATTTTTCTTGTAGGTCCAGAAAGCTGAGTTGTTGATTACAGGAGCATCCCAAGATGCTACCCAAAAGCATGATGGAATTCCAGGGGCACTGGAAACTGAGAAGGCTGAACATGCTTGTTCTTTCAGGCACAACACTGCACAATTGTACAGTGAATCGTATGCTAAAGAAACATTCACTCTAATAATCTGAGGCTGGTCTGGAATTCCTTGTACTGGAGCTTCATAGTAGGACAAGAGATCCAGGCCTTGTTCTGATGCAAGAGTTACAATGTCAATTTCAGAAGTGCTATAGAAAATCTGTAGCTGCCCAAATCGTCCACCACTATAAATGATAATAAGCAAGAGTTTCATGTTAATAAAGACTCTACTATAGGATCAATATTGATATTTGAGAAAGACAATTTTGCAAGCATTATGTCTAATATAACATTTACAATAACTCAACACTACCATGGACTTTACAGCTTGATTTTCTTGCAACATCAACTCAGAAAATTCTGGGGGAAATTTGAAATGCAAAACAGGGGTAGATGCAAGAGGAAGGGGGGGGGGTCCAAAGCAAAGTAGAAAGGGTAAAGTTGAGGAGAAGCAGTAGGCTCACAGACCTTATTATTGTCACTCCTCAATGCACAAGCAATTTTTTGAGTTGACCTAAACTAAGTTGTAATCAGATATTGAGAGAAGCAAACCTGCTTTTTATGGATTTTCCTTGGTTTTTTTCCTGAGCTGTGAGGCCATGTTCAACAAAGGACAAAAGAGACCCTCTCACAGTTGCAGGAGTTTACCGCATACCACGCAGCTGTGGACAAGTTTATGTAGAGACCACTAAACGCAGTGTGCAAACATGAATCAAGGAACATGAGAGAGACTGCAGACTGGGCCAGCCAGAAAAATTAGCAGTAGCAGAACAGGTTATAAACCAACCTGGACACAAAATATTATTTAAAAACACCGAAATTCTGGACCAGGCCAACAACTATCATGTCAGAATCCTATTGAAATCCACAAACACCTGGACAACTTCAACAGGAAACCCTAAAAGTAAACAAAATCTGGCCTCCAGTCCTGAAAAACACTAAAATCAAAACTCAACACTTGCAAATGAATTCCACCCAGGAACAGGGGGATTTCCAGCTGACAATGGACCATTAGCCAACCATTAGCCAAACAGACACTAATCCTCTTTGCATATCTCCACCCAGAAACTAGCCATTCAAATACACAAATTTACATATCCTCTCCAACAAGGGTTCACAGTATATAAACCCCACACACACACTTCTACCCAACCATTCTCTGAAGATGCCAGCCACAGATGCAGGCGAAATGTCAGAAATAAACTCTTCCACAATACGGCCTCACAGCTCGGAAAAAAACCCAAGGAAAATCTATGGATGCTGGTCGTGAAAGTCTTTGACTTCATACTGCTTTTTATGCTTGTTCAGAATAGAATCTTCATCTTATGACCGTCTTCAATCAAGAGTACCTCTTAATATTCCCACTCCTTAAGTCACTCCATGTGGATGTCTAACTCCAGTTTCCAAGCCACCCTTCCTGTCTCCTGTTGGAAGGTATAGCAAGGCTGCAATCCTGTACTCATGTACATTCCTTAAATTGGATAACTTCATCTTAGTACTTGCAAGTTGACATAAATAAGACTGAACTGTAAGACTGTCACATCTGAAGGTGTACCTTAAACGTTCTCCAGGTTCTCTATTAATTTGTGATTTGTTTTCAACCTACCCACTTACAGTTACTCATAGAATGGTCTGGATTTAGAATCACAGAATCATAGAATTGGAAGAAACCACAAGGGCCATCTAGTGCAACCCCTGCCATGCAGGAATACACAATCAATTCATTCCTGACAGATGGCCATCCAGCCTCTATTTAAACCCCCCCAAAGAAGGAGACTCCACCAAACTCTGAGACAGTGCATTCCACTACCAAACAGCTCTTATCATCAGGAAGCTCCTCCTAATGTTTAGGTGGAATCTTTTTTCCAGTAGTTTGAATCCATTGCTCCATCTCCTAGTCTCTGGAGCAGCAGATAACAAGCTTGCTTCATCGTCAATATGACATGCCTTCAAATATTTAAACATGGCTATCATGTCACCTCTTAACTGTCTCTTCCCCAGGCTAAACATACCAAGCTCCCCAAGCTGCTCTTCATAAGGCATGGCTTCCAGACCTTTTACCATTTTGGTCGCCCTCCTCTGGACACATTCCAGCTTCTCAATATCCTTCCTGAATTGTGGTGCCCAGAACAGGACACAATATTCCAGGTGAGGTCTGACTAAAGCAGAATACAGTGGCGCTATTACTTCCCTCAGTCTAGACATTATGCTCCTATTGATGCAGCCTAGAATAGCATTGGCTTTTTTAGCTGCTGCATCACACTGCTGACACATGTTCAGCTTGTGGTCCACTAAGACTCCTAAATCCTTTTCTCATGTACTCCTGTCAAGCTAAGTGTCACCCATCCTATACCTGTGCATTTCATTTTTACTGCCCAAGTGTAGTATCCTACATTTTTCCCTGCTGAAATTCATTTTGATAGTTTTGACCAACTTTCTAATCTGTTAATTCATGTTGAATTCTGATCCTGTTATTTGGAGTATTAGCTACCCCTCCTAATTTGGTGTCATCTACAAACTTGATAAAAATGCCTTCTATTCCATCATCCAAGTCATTGATAAAGATGTTTAACAGCACTGAGCCCAAGACAGAACCCTGTGGCACCTCATCAGTCACTTCTTTTCAGGATGAAGAGGAGCTAGCCATTGGTGAGTACCCTTTGGGTTCAGTCTGTCAACCAGTTATAAATCCACCTAGCAGTCACATTGTCTAGGCCACATATTACTAATTTATTTTTGCAAGAATATTGTGGGGGACCTTATAAAAGCCTTACTGAACTCAAGATATACTGCATCCACAGCATTCCCTTAATCTACCAAGTATGTAAGTCTATTTAAAAAAATAGAGGTAAGATTAGTTTGGCATGACTTGTTTTTGAGAAACCCATGCTGACTTTTAGTGATCACAGCATTCCTTTCTAAGTGCTTACAGACTGTCTGTTTAATGACTTGTTCTAGAATCTTTCCTTGTATTGATATCAGGCTGACTGGGCGGTAATTAGTTGTGTCTTCTTTTTCCCCCTTTTTGAAGATGGGGACAACATCTGCCCTCCTCCAATCTGCTGGGACCTCTCCTTCAGGAATTCTCACAGATTATTGCCAGTGGTTCTGAGATCACTTTTGCTAGTTCTTTTAATACCCTTGGATGAAGTTCATCTGACCCTGGAGACTTGAACTCATACTGGCCAGGCATTCCTGAACTACCTCTCTACCTACTCTGTGCTTCATTTCCCCAACTGGATAAACTGCTCCATTTCTCCCAAGTTGAGTACTGTTCTCCTTTTGAGAGAAGCCCAAGGCAAAGAAGGTGTTGAGTCATTTTGCCATTTCTCTGTTCTCTGTTAGCATTTCACCATCATTCAAACAAAGATAAAAAACATCATTGAACACAGTTTTCCATGTGTTTTGCTGTTATAAAGCTGTCCAACTAGTTTGCTGTTATAAACAATATCTTGCAAGCAACATAACAATAAAATAGTAGAAGAAATGGAGTAAGCTTCAGGAAATACTTTTAAAAATAACTAAGGTACAAAACAGACCTTCTCTTCACTGTTATATTTGCAAGTGAACTTCTCTCCAGTGGTTCTTGAACTCGGTACAAGGCTTGATGAAAAGAAACTATGCCATATGGCTTATCATTTGCAGGAATTATAACATTTGCCACTCCATCTGGTCCAATAGTACCTCCATTAGAGGCCTGAATTAATTCCACTTGGATCACCTATAAAAGTGTTAGATTGTCTGTGATACAGTTTGGTTATAAAAAGGAATGACAAATTTGACCCAGACTGTGAACAACCACTGGCAAATCTATTGCAAAAGTATGATTTTAGGCTATTGAATTTCTCATCATACCTGTGAATTAAATAGAAGTGAGGGACTCAGTTCAAATGTTAATCTCCTTAAGCAGTAAAACACACATTCAGCATCATCTTATAGTTCAGTGAATTCAGATAAAGAAATCCATTTTAGTGGGGGGGGGTTGTATTCTATTAAAGGTGAAAATCAGTCATCATTATCTTTAAATGCTTAATGTTATATTGTAATTTACCACATATGACAGGGGTGGGAAGCTCTGGTCCTCTAGATTTTCTAGACTAGATTTTCTAGACTACCAACTGCCATAATTACTTAACTATTCACCTTGTTGGCTGAGGCATTCAGAAGTTCAAGCACAAAACATTTGAAGAGCCAAATTTTCCTAGGATATGGTTGTCCCTTTCAAGCAGAGAGTCTCTGGTATAGCTCCCATACCAAATGTTGCTTTTTCTCTTGCCACATCTTTTGGCAAGTTGATAGGGAAAGTTGCTGAGAACCACCAGCATGAATTTTCTGCACATGTACTACAGCTGTATTGAACATGTGTACACATATCCAAGATGTGGATGCCTTTATCCAATGACTGCATCCCTATTTTCAATGTTAGTACTACATCCTTCAACATACTTACAGTAAAGCTAAGTAAATCTGAGATGGATATGCCTGGCCATAGCGCATAGTAAGAGTCAATGCTTTTCATACCAAATATCTTGGGTTAACTCCTTGGCAACTCCATATTTTTAAAACAAGATCAGGTAGCAGAGGATGTCAAATACCAGTCTCAAACACTGTGGAAAACCACTGACAATCACAATTGACCATGCTGGAGTAAGAGAACAAACAATCTGATATAGCAATTTCTTATGAAATCACTATCTATACATATCCATTGTACTGACACAGGGATGTCTCCTGGATGTATGCCACATATGCCCCACTCAGGATTGCACCAATGAGTGGTTTAAAGGGATAAGTTTATATCAGGAATCAGCAACTGTGTAACGGTAGAGTACAATAGCAGCCTCTCAAGAGACCTTGGAGAGCTGCATTCCTCTGCTGCATCGACTCCCAGAACTTTTTTTTTTGCCAGAAAATGCCCCCGAACACCCCTACGGGGACATTGGGGACATTTTCCACCATGTTTTGGGGCCTTCTTGGCCCATTTTAGGCCCAGAAGAGGGCCTAACAACAAGAAGTGAGCAGAATGCACTTCCTGTTCACTTCTTGTTTCAAAAAAGGCCTCCCCTTGACCTAAATTGTCCCAGCTCCCATGTGGTGGAAATGCCCCCATACCCATAGAGGGCATTAAATGTTTGACCCCTGGGAGCCCTGGAGCCTCCAAATGTGATAGGAAAGCTTTCCGCACCCTCTAGAAGGCATTTTGGAACAACAAAACAAAAATTGGTAAAAAATACAAGAACTTTTTTCACCTAGGGTGACCCTGGGGACAAAAAAATTATGGCCCTGGGGGCCACATGCACCCCATGGCCCACACTTTGTCCACACCTGTTTTTTATAGAACAGAGTTGAGAACTGTGTGGCCCTACTGCAATGCCCAGCATTTTTCACCATTTACTATGCTGGTTAGGGCTACTGGACGCTGCAGCCAACATCTTGAGGGCCAAATAGTTCTAATCTCAATATAAAGTAACCCAAGAAAGTTGGACAAAGAACCTCCTTCTTTGCAGGGGCAGTTTGTAGCAAGTTACACCTCTGCTTCTAGAAGCTCTGAAAACAGAAAACTGGAGTGACTATAAGAAGCTGCCCACCCCATGACTTCACACTACTAGATTCTCACCGGGAAGCCTGTAGTCTAATTTCTTATCCACTGGAATACCATGCTAGGGTGAATATTTCCATGAGGCCTAGCTCCAATGTTGTCATTTTTAAGTGTAAAACTAACTGCTTCATACCTACTTTGGCCTGTACCATTATATTCTCTGCACAGTGCCAGCATTCATGATGAGCTCCCTTGATACCAAGGGCATAAGCTCAAATGATACAGTTATCCCTTCACATTCGCTGGTTCCAGAACCCCCTGTGAATACCCAAATCTGTGAATACTCAAGTCCCATTATATGCAATGGCGTAGCAAAATGGTGTCCCTTATATAAGATGGCAAAATCAAGGTTTGCTTTTTGGATTATTATTTTTTAAAGAATATTTTCAATCCGTGAATGCGAAATGCATGAATGTGGAGGGACAAATGTACTTATAACATTAGGTAGGACACCAACATATATTCAGAGAAGCACATGTAAACGTTTGTCCAGGGATGTCTCAACTGATATAATTAGCAGCTAAATTAGGAGTTTCAGTAAGTAGCAACACAAGGACCATTATCATTAGTTACTGCACTTACTGTAATTGATAAAGTAACAATAAGCAATATACTTTGCAACCTACACTTAATGAGCTTTCAGTACAGCTCTCCTATTGAACTTGCCCACAACTCTTATGCCAAAGATGAATTACCCTTGAAATCAATGATACCCACAGCTTAAAAGTCACAGCTGCCCTAAAAAAATGGACTAGATCCAGGTTTGTGCTCAACATAGTTCTAGTCATGCTGGAGTAAAGGGCTGGGCAGCTATGCTTGCTGATTTTAATTCTTCCTGCAGATCCCTGCATTTTCCTGAAAAGCTACCCTATGCCCTCTTAAAATGCTGTTTCAGAGGGTTGGAGGACTCTCCAAAACAGCATGAAAAGTGGCGCTGGTGGCTGCAAGGGGAAAAAAATTAAAATTGCTGCTATACTACTCCATCATCCATAGGAAACCTCTGCCAGCTCCCAGTACAAACAGGAGTCCTTTGTTTAACCGAGGAGCACATCTGGATTTAACCCAATATAATCTTCAATTTGCATGTTTATTCCCCCTGAACAGTATTTTCATAAATTCAATTTATGATTCACTATATACCAACATATGAAACCATGCTTGCTAAAAATCAGAAGTAATAGATGTATTACTTGTTTTTCACTTTTTGTCGGATTGCTAAACTCACCTCTTTAATTTCTGGAACATCATCAGCCATAATTTCCAAAGTCAAGTTCTTTGTGGCCTCCCCAGGTGAAAACTGAATGTCACCCAAGAAGACCCGCAAGTCACTGTCAGCAAGTTGCCCATTAATGGTGGCAATCCATTTAATTGTCACATTGCCCAGGGTTCCAGCATTGCGAATAATTGGAAGATCAATCCTCACTGTATTGGTCTCAGGTTCTTCAACAGTAATTTCAGTGACCTGAAAGACTAGGAAAATGGAGAACTTAATCCTTCATTGATGTACAATGCCTTGTGGCAGAACTTTTTTTTTATTTTTTTAAAATTATATTTGGTATTTATGAAAAAGATTGCTAATAAACAGTGGGTTTACAAACCATATCATACTATTTGTTTATTTTATAACACTTACATTCTACTCTTCCTCAAAGAAACTTAATATACTACTCCCAGTCACCTCGTTTTATCTTCACAACAACTCTAAAAGGTAGATTAGGGTGAGAGACAGAGAAAATGACAACTACCAGGGGCCCTCTTTGTTTTTGTTTTTTTCACCATCTATTAGTCCTCAAGAACTAGAAAGCTCACATAGAAACCTTTTACTCCTAAACTGTAGGAATGGTAGTCAAATAAACCTTTTTATACTCTGGTATTTTGTGACCATTTGTGTTTAGGACAACCTGGCTATCTTTTCCGTGTAAGATTGTGTGTACTCAATGACTACACACCCAAATTTTCAAATTAGAGCTTGAGGCTGGATATTTGTGAAGAAGTCTGACCTTTGGCCAGAAAGGGACAAACATCACTCACTATTAATAAGATAAAATATTTTGGCCAGAAAGGGACAAACATCACTCACTATTAATATGATAAAATATTTTGTGATTTGATGGGCTCAAATCAGCAAATGACTACTGTAACAAGAAGACTGGGAAAATACATTTAAAAGGTCCATCTCACCAAAAGATCCAAATGGATCATCAGAAGCCTCTATGGTTATAACAGCCTGAGTTAAACTTCCAAGTAATGCTCCCCCTGTTGTCTGATTAAGCAATTGTACAAGGAAGGATTCTTCAACCTCAGGGTTGATATCATTTATTATATAAATTGGCACAGCTTTGCTGGTCTCTCCTTCTAGTAAGACAACATCTGATGAGGCAACACTGTAATCTTCACCTGCGTGTATAAACATGAGAAAGATACTTAAGCAATATTGGAAATGAATGACAATATTGGAAACAAATGCCCAAAGGGAAACAAATGCCTTTACCTATAATTCAAAACCATGTCAATGTCATTTGTTTACATTGCTGAGAAAAACAGCTTGGAAAAGTGTTTTGGGATTTTAAAAAAATATAATTCTCAGAATCCATTATCTGGGATATTCTGGGAGTTGGATTTTAAAAAGGTAACTTTTCCAAAGGAAATGTAAAAGTTTGATATGGACGATTTTGTAGGAACATCTGAGGTGTTTCAAGCAATAACTAATGTTATGCCTTGGAGAAGGTATTCTGTACCAATGTATCTTAAGCAGGCTGCTTTTTAAACTTCTGGAGGCTAGGACTAACCAAGCAGTGAGTAAGAGCCTCTGGAATAGGGTTACAAGGCTGAACACTGGAGAGGGCTCCTATATGTTTAATGGCTATGCAGAAGAGAGAATGTCAGCAGGCGTTGCTTGTCACAGGTAACAAGCAATGCCTGCTGAAATTCCCTCTCCTACACAGCCATTAAATGTACTGGAGCCCTCTCCAGTTTTCATTCTGGCAGCCCTACTCTGGAAAGGATCAAAGGTAGCCTACACAGACTAACAAAATAAAGGCATTTGGGCGTACACAAAAGTGCTACCAGATTAGTCCAGTCTGCCCTGAATTCCATTTTTCACACTGGTTAAACCAGAAGTGGGGATATTCCAGAACACATTTTCAGCTCCTCTGGAGGATCACACAGTGACATAAAAATAGAAAGTTTTTTTGTCATTATTCTTGTCATTTCTTAGAAATAATCTATATTATTTTAGGTTTTTCTACCTCTTGACAACTGGATCCCCTCCCTGCTTTCTTACCAGCTGTTGCTGTTATTGGCACAGCTTTGAATTTAACTGAAACATCTGCAAAAATTCCCCCTGTTCTTGTGACATTGATGATTGGTCCAATGTAATTTTCAGCCACTCGCACGGCTGGTGCCGAGAGCTGTAGTGTTCCAAAAGCATCATCATTGGCATTGATAATTATGTGAGCAAGTCTATCACCTTTAGGCCCAAGGCGAGGAGAATCTGGAACTGAAATACAGAAGAATTTCAACAGATAGACATTCTGAGACCTCTGGTTTATAGGTACTTTAACATAGATACGTCTACATAAGATTTTGGCAGCACCTTACATAACAACAACAAATTCAACATAGCTGCCAACAAAATCCAACCAAATATAATTTAATGCAAGTTTCTATAAGTGGTCATAAAAGCAATGCAAGTCAAACACATAAAAAAAGAAGAACCAAAACTTGGAAAAGTTACTCCCAGTTGTAGAAGTCCCAAATCCTTTCTGAGAGTTTGGTCCAAAAAGTAATTTTTGCAATCTCTTCAGAAGAATATATTGGGTTTCCAATTTTCTTCCAAAATAACCATATGCTGTGAAAGGCTATAGTAAAACAAGAAACCTGAAGCCTTTCTATTGTAATTCTTATTAAAGCTTCTAATTATGTAAGCCAGTGCCAAAGCATGAGTTGTATTAGCCATGACAACTAAACAAAGTATCTGTGTTCAGAGACAGAGCATCTCTAAATGCCAAAGAGCAACTTGGGAAGACCTTTGGAATCACAGCATGCTTGTGGGCATCCCAGAGGTATGTTTAGAGAGTAGTCTTGATGGAGAAAGCAATCTTAACCCTTTAAGAGGGGTTGTGGGTCCTGCTTTGCTGACGAATCAATTCTTCACTAGGAAAGGAAGGTGTCCATGGTACAGGCCACTCATGAGAGGTTCTGCAGGTATAAATCTACTGATGGTAGTGTTCTTATTGAGGGAACCCAGGAGAGGGCCCCCAGGATGGAAGGTGATGTTGAATCCACTGGACCTAGAGCATCTTCCTCAGCCAGGGACTGGGTCTCCCATCTATGTCTGTCTGGATGGGCATACTTTATCCCCACTTAGAAGCAATAAGGAAAAGACAGGGGGGAAAAAAGACAAAACAGTGAGCCAGAAAACAAGATCGGTCCCCTCCCCATCACAAGCAACACCTAGTGTGGTCTGGCAGAGCTGTGGAAGTGGTTGTCCATCTACCACTTCACACTACCACAAACCCAGAGGTGGTCTAGATAGTGAAAATACTCCTCATAGAATGTGAGAATATTTTTTGTTCCAATGAGATCCCATGGTGATTCATCTTATTCGGATGGAGGGGGCCAAAAACTACATGGGAAAAGCCTTCCCCATATTTTTTAAAAAATAATACATGGGAATGTGCATTAGCTCTTGTTAGGACAACTGATTCACATCACTGCACATTCTCAGAGAGGGAGGAACTGGAGAGTGCACTGGTCGGATGTGCGGGGGGGGGCACAGACTTGCTGGCAAGGACAGCTGGAAGCACTATTTTGGATTTTTGCATTAGTGATCATGCACTGAGGTTACTGTGGTGTCCAAATAATTTTTTTAAGCAGAAGGTCACACTTGTGAACCTTTGCTTTAAAGTTAAAAATATCTGTGCAGTGGCAGCAACATGTGGAGAATAACAAAAAACTCAATTACTCAGCTACCATTTTGATTTGCGGGTGTGTGCACTTCAAAAAGCTTTGCATACTACAGTTGTCCCTCTGTATCCACAAATCTGGTATCCACGGATTTAAGTATTCAAGGTTTGAAAATATTCTTTAAAAAATAATAAATTAAAAAAGCAAACCTTGATTTTGCCATATTATATAAGGGACACCATTTTGCTATGCCACTGCATATAATGGGACTTGAGTATTCAGGGATTTTGGTATTCACGGGGTGTCCTGGAACCAAACCCAGTGAATATGAAGGGACAACTGTATTATTTTTCCAGAAGACCATGGAGACAAAAGAACACTGTTACAAGTTTGCAATAATGCGCAGGAATCAGCAATTATATCTTCTCATCTAGACAAAGCCCCCAGTTAGGATTGCACTGTAGATGGACTTTTGGCCTGCCCATTTCTCCAGAGTTTAGGAGAAGCAGAATTTCACTCTATTATAGTATAATTTTTGAGATTAGTATGATAAATATACATAAAGTTCTATTTCCCACAAAGCTTCAATATCTAAAATCACTGTGATTATCAGGATATAAAAGGAAAGTATTTAGACAACCTGAAATACTTTGAAGTTCAAAAACTATATAATCTTCCAAACCAAGCTTAAAAATTAATATCCATACTTCCAGGAATACTGACAGAATTGCCCCTAGATTATATATTGTAATCGTTATGAGATGTTACACAAATTTGTTCAGAAGTCTGGAATGTGAGGTAACCTAATCAGATCTTTGACCTTTTGTAAAAACAACAAAGAACTTGAGGCATCATAAAGACTAACAAATTTTATTTGGCATAAAACTTCATGGACTGTAGCTTACCCTCAGAAGCTTATGCCAGATAAAATTTGTTAGTCTTTTAGGTGACACAAGACTTTGCTTATTTGCATTTGCTGCACTGACTACAGCAAGTTAATTTCCTGGAAATGTTTGCATTTTGTAATATATGGGCACTGAATGCTGTCTATTGTGATTTGGGATTCAAGTTCACTACAACCTTGTACTTAGCTTTACAGTCTGGGCCATGTTACTTGTCTAAATTTAATTTTGCACTTTTTCCAACAGTAGGCAGCCATGTGCACCTGGGAAGTTGACAAACAATGCATAAGAGCAACATCATTTCCTCATGATTGGTTCCCAGCACCTGGCATTCAGAGGCAACTCTAAGTTCATGATTAATTGATCCTCTGATATTAATCAGAAGGAGATTCTGCAATTCTGCTTGTTATGTGCAGAAGAAGAAAAAACAACCCAACTGAAGCAAGCAAACAATGGTATCCTATGTACCATTACATGGGATCATTTTGTACAAGAAAAATAGAATTTAGGTTAGTAGGATAATTTAGCTGTCAACATTCTTCTCAATCCAAGTTCAGTAAGAATAACAAATTTGGAAGTACAAAGGCAGTCTTACTTGGCCGATGCTGGACTCCTTCTATCAGAGTAACACCAAGTAGCTCCACAAACACAGATTCAGATTTCTCTGGTTCACTATCATCCAGAATAGGGAGCTCTATGGTAGCTTCACTTTGATTGCCTGCAAGGATTACAAATCCTGAAATGGGCAGATAGTCTTGTCCCCAGGTTGCCCTGGCAACATTTGACGGCAGAAAGGGTGAGTCATCCTCATCAGCCATTGTTTGATATGTAACCATGACTACTCCCAAGAGACCTTTTAACCGTATGACTGTAAGGGTGACATTTTTGTTTCCTTCCTCAATTTTGATTGGTTTGTTTTTCTCAGAGAAAATCAAAAGCCCGTAAGGGTCATCATTGGCTAGAATTATTAATGTAGCATTGGTGTGAACTCCTAGATGCCCACAGGAAACATTGATAATCCATACTGAAAACATCTTGTCCAGTTCTGGTATTTCATCAGGCATGATGTGCACTGTTAAATTTGCTTTCCTTTGTTCTATATTGAAAGTTATGTTGCCAGAAGTAGCCACCAGATCCTCATTATCTTCAGGTACAATGAACCAATGCAAAGTCACCTGGGACAAGGCACCATGATTTCTCACAACCTGAAGAACCAAACAGTAAAATATTATTTTTGCATTATGAAGAACAGCATTCCTGACCCAACAAATCTAACCTACAACAGTGGAGGCTGGTGGCTTCCACATCCGTGGAATAGCAAAGCCATTGTGAGTTTTAACTTTAATGTTAAAAAAACAATCCAATGTGCTGAACCCTATCCCCAAAATAGGTGCCCCTATGAAATCTGAGACATGATACTGGATCCATGTCAACTACTCAGGTCAGCACAAGAAATCTGAAGCAAGTCTTCCAAGCACTCAGAACTACTGGATACAACTGGCTGCTCTTCTTTGTGAGGTAGGGTCTGTCCTGTTTGCCACAAGTAGAACCTACAGTTTTGTCAACTGGGGACAAAAACCCTCAAAGTCAGCTAAGCAAAGGTGTGCTAATGACAGATTCTGTATATGGGCCTAGATGAATTGTGCAAAACCTGTCAAAACTTGAGCAATCATTCTGTGCACAGTAAAGTATTTTTGCTTTAAAGGCACAAAATATGCAAAGAGCAGTCATTACAGGCACAAGGGCATAGAACTTGGAAGTAATGAATTACAAGGAATATATTTGCTTGCAATGTTTGGGCATATCTGGAGACATTTTGAGAATAATTTTCACAATGTTCTACTGTTTTCTTATTAATCCTACAATGTTCTCACCCCAAAAGCAAAAACAAAACAAAACAAAACAAAACAAAAAGTAATGAAAAAATAATAAGCAGCACAATGGGTAATGTAGCAGGTGACTTCTTTGGCACTGCAGCAGGTGAGAACAGACTTCTTTTAACCAATGGAACAAATTTATTTTATAAATTAACTTTCCAAGCTTTACAAGGAGCTTATTACACCTCAGTTATACTATTGGACATGAACATCTTTACTCCCTACAGTGACTTAACTAAATAAATCAGAAGAAGGATCTAAGTGCCACATTCTAGCACACTACCTCTTCTTCTACTTGTTCTGAACCCTCAATTCTATGTAGAAATGTAAAATTCTGTATATTTTATTCTGATGGGCAAAAACAAATAATTTAACCATTTTTCTCCCCACTGTGAAAAAGTCCTTTAAAAATTACACAGTGTTTGCAGTTCAGGATTTATTTGGCAAAAAAAAATCCATATATTAGGTTGGAGCAGTTTGTTCGGAAAATAATATTTTCTGTTCAAAAATGTCCTTTTGGTGCAGAAAATCATGTTTTCTGTGCAAAAAACCCACAAAAGTTTTTTCATACAGAATAAGTTCTGAACTGCAAATATTCTGATCTACTTAGGATTCTCCTCCTTCATTACAGCTCACATATAAAGCTAACCACACTTACTTTTATATGAAGGATAGAAAATCTGTGATACCATATGACAATATCTTGATTACACAACTAGGAAGTTCTCTTTTACCTTCCATATTATGTCAATATAGAATGCCTATTTGCATAAGTGACACAGGCCCCCATATTATAGCACTGCATTTAGAAGGGCCCAAGAGATTGCACTCATCCAATTTACAGCATACAGGCAGGCTTTCAAATGTACATAATCTTTCCTGAACAATATCACAATTCTGTGCTATGTGAGCATGCATGAATAGAGATCCCTTGCATAGAAGCTCCATTATCTGGATGATTATTAGGCCTCTAGTAGTCAAGAGTAAATTTACAGTAAGATCCCCATTATCCATGGGTTTTCCACAGTTTCAGTTATCCAGAGTCAACTACAGTCCAAAAATATTATGTAACCCCCTCCTCCGATCTGTGGTTTCACTTGCTGTGGTTTCAGTTAGCCACAGCCAACAGACTTCTGAAAATATTACTGGTACAGGGTTCTGTGTTATCCATAGTTTCAGGCATCCATGGGGAATCTTGGACACATCCCTTGTGGATAAGGGGACTTACTATAACTATCACTCACATTTAAGTGCTAAGAGGGAATGAAAAACCAGATGGACAATTTTCTCTGTCTTCCCTGACTCCTCTTATTCTCTCCCTTACTTCACTTCCTGGACCAGCCTGGTAGAGAATGATGACAGGAGTATCAGTTCTGTCAAAAAAAGCATCCTATCTTTACCCAATTATGCAGAAATAAATAATGACTGTGACAAATGTGTTGTGAAAATTCTAGAAGAAATATGCTTAGAAATAATGCCATATCTGTAAATGCAGACTTGCTGACCTCAAGCATGACTGTTCCACCTCCATCCTCAGGTTCAGTTCCATTGACAGCAAGAGATTGAGGACTGAACTCAAAGACTCCATGAGCATCATCAGAGGCTTCAATAGTCACTATGATGTGAGATGCCATGCCCAAGCTAGCTGTTGATACCAAGGAAAAAAGGTGACTTACACAATATCTGGAGCAGCACATCTGACAACCCAAAACAATAAACTCTTGAAAGAATCTCTTTATATGAGGTAGACAACAGTGGTGGATCTGGGGGCCAATTTTCTACCCTAGGACTCTGAGACTTCATGGGCTTCCAAAAAGGAAAAGCAAAACAAAACAAAATGTGACTGAACTCTACTTCTGGATTTGAAAAATTGGTATTTTAGAGTATTAAACAGTGCAGAGGCCCAATGACACTACCTTTCCTTGGTGGTGGAATTGTGTGCAACCGTAAGACAAGAGGCTCTGTTGATGCTGGTAGGATCTCTCATGTCAGATAGGCTTTTGCTAAGGAGCTAGACTAAATGTGCCAAACACCTACTGAGCAGCAGTAGTTGGGTGGGGCTGGGACACTGGAGGAGGATTTCTCAGAGACAGCAGTGGCACCATGGCTAACACGTGTTAGTACTGCACAGAAGGAGGCACAAGAGATAGTGCCAGAAGATGAAACTCCCAGTTCAGATGGTACTCAATAAGCTGCTGGGGTACACCAGAGGACAACTATGAATAGCACTGTGGCTAATGATGCAACTGGACTCAAGCCGAAAGGATTTCAGCTGTTGATGTGCTCAGAGGTGAAAGGAAAGTTCCTTCTAAGCTGCAGAACACATAGGAACATGGAATGTGAACATCATGAATCAGGGAAAGGTAGACAGAGTAAAACAAGGAACTCAATATATAAACACTAGCTGTACCCAGCATGACATACGCCATTATAGGAGACTTAAAAGGTTCACAAGGTTCAAGTACAGTTGCCCCTCTACATTCACAGATTTGGCATTCATAGTTTTCAGCATTCACAGCTTGAAAATATTCTTTAAAAAAAATAATCCAAAAAGCAAAGCTTAATTTTGCCATCTTATATAAGGGACACCATTTTGCTATGCCATTGCATATAATGGGACTTGAGTATTCATGGATTTGGGTATTCACGGGGGGTCCTGGAACCAAACCCCAGAGAATGTGAAGGGACAACTGAACATGCTATTATTTTAGGGAAAAAGATTGCATTATTTTACAAGCGGGTGGTGAGTGGCTGAGGAAGTGAGAGGAGGGAGGGGTCTTTGTGAGGCTGGGGGTGTATATGCAGATTGAATGGCAGGAATTGCGGATTGTGAGATGGAGAGGGTATTTGCATGTGGGTGGTGACTGGCTGAGGGAGTGAGAGGAGGGAGGAGATTGGTTGATCATGTTTCCTAAGCAGCCAATCAGCACACTGGGAAAGGAAACATAGCCAAGCCATTTAGATAGATAGATAGATAGATAGATAGATAACAATGTTTGGAGTGGCTTCCAATTGGCAAGAAGATCAAGCAAGGCTACACTTTATCACCCTATCTGTTTAACTTGTAGGCTGAGCATATTACATGAAAAGCAGGATTAGACTCAGAGGAAGGAGGCATGAAAGTTGGATGAAGGAACATCAACAATTTAAGATATGCAGATAACACCGTACTACTAGTAGAAAACTGAAGAAAGTCAAGGAAGAAAGTGCAAAGGCAGGTTTACAGTTGAACCTTAAAAAACCAAAAATAATGACCACAGATGATTTACATAACTTTAAAGCCGATAAAGAGATTGAAATAGTGCAAGATTTTCCATATCTTGGCTCAGTCATTAATCAGAATAAAGACTGCAGTAAAGAAATCAGAAGAAGACTAGGGCTGCTGTCTGAGAAAGCAGCTAGATGCCAGCAAAGTATAAACAAACAGCAAAATCTGGGAAGGTTGCCAACTGTTAATTAGCACAAAAGAATGGAAACACAGTCCTGCAAAGATTTAGTCCAGCAACACAGTCCAAAAAGTCAGGGACTTACGGCAGTCAGCGTGGGTCAAAAACAAGTCTGTGGGTCAACAGGACCAGGCAACAGCATAGTCAGGAACAGTCCAAGGTCTAAACACGAATCGAGACAACTGGAATCAAGGCAACAGGAAGCAAGGCAACAGAAACATGGAGTCAAAGCCAACCAGCAGGAAGCTTTCGCCAGGAAGAACTCTGACAAAGCCTCCATCACTCCCCAAGGCATATATATAGCAATCAAGGCTTTGTCAGGTGCTCTTTGACGAACCAGTATTTCTGATAAAGCCTCAGTGATCTTCTTTGAGCTTCCTTTTGGGATCTCTGCTGGCTGAATGGTGATGGAGGTAAGTCCGTCTCCTCTTCCTCTTCCTTCTCTGAATTGGCAGGGCTCTCTACTGGGAGTGGTGCCAACCCCCTAGGACCAGGCTCTTCTTCTCTCCAGGTTGGCAGGGTTCACTGCTGGCACAGGTGTAGATAAACCTGTGCCAGGGTCCAAAGAGCCATTCCCTGCCATGTCCTCCTCCTCCTCCTCTGATTCCATACCCTCATCAGACTCACGGGGCATGACATCTGCTGACACACTGCAGAAATAATGGAGTTTGACAATGCTTTAATTATCATGGATCCATCCTATGGAATTCTGGGATTTGTAGTTTGTTGTGGCACCAGAGCTCTCTAATAGAGAAGGCTAAATATCTCAGAGAACTACAAATCCCAGAATTCCATAGCATTGAGCCATGGCAGTTAAAAATGATATCAAACTACATTGTTTTTGCAGTGTGTTAGCAGCCTAGGACTTGGAAGGGAAACTACAAAGGAACTAGACAAGGTCCTGAAGTGTCAAGATATATCATTGAATACTAAAGCTAGGATTGTCTATGCCATTATAATTCCCATTTCTATGTATGGTTATGAAAGCTAAGCAGTGAAGAAAGCTGATAAGAAGAAAATCAACTCATTTGAAATGTGGTTCTGGAGAAGAGTTCTACCAATACTGTGGACTGTTAAAAAGAGGGGGGAAATGGGTCATAGAGCAAATCAAACATGAACCCTCCCTAAAAGCCAAGATGTCTAAACTTCAGCCATATCATGAGAACACATGACTCACTAGAAAATACAATAATGCTTGGTAAGATAGAAGAAGTAGGAAAAGAGAAAGAGCACATTACAGATGGAAAGACTCAATCACAGCCCGGAGTCTGCAAGACCTGAGCAGGGCTGTTGATGATAGGGAGGTGTCTCATTCATAGGGTTGCCATAAGTCGGAGTCAACTTGATGATGGTTAACAACAAGAGATTGTTGAGGGGGGAGTAGAGAGAGAGACTGGGGTGAGAGAGAGAGACAATGGCTTAAGCAACAAAGTTTGGGCTATTCACACTTAAAACACTGAAAAAAACACTGAAATGGGAGGACAGAAGCAGTCTCTCCTGCTCTCTTTTCCATCTAGCTCCTACAGCCTCCCACAAAAGATTCTGCTGAAAGAGAGGATTACCCTGCTAAATGAGGAAGACTGTTATATGGGAGCTGAGGAGAAGGAGGCAATCCCCCATAATCAGGTAGAAACACCTTCCATCACAGGATCTCCTTTATTATTCATGGAATTCTGCCCAATTTTCATGGATCTCCCCTTCCATTTTCCACACAGGAGCACAACCAATGTTTCTTTATGGAGTGAATAAGACGGGATGGAGGTGCATCTGCCATAGCATTGGCCGCAGCATCTCCCAACACTAGCCACCAATTTTTATCTGCTAGAAGGCTTACTATTTTACTTGAAATCAATTAAAGCATAATCATTACATAAGATTGCCAGTATGCAATTTCAAAAAATTCTGGCTCATAAGTTTACAACAGTGTCAGTCGTATTATTACATAACAACACTAGGCTCTCATTGGCTTCAGGGGAATATTTTAAAACAAATGTTGCATAAAGTAAGATTTCAAAATAGCAAATATTGGCTTCTCATTCAGGCTGAAAGTGCATCATCAATAAAGGAAATGTGAACTTCAAGAAAAAAAAAACCAAAATAGTAAGACCTTTGTATGTTTTACCATGTAAATAACGATCTGGAGAAAGTTCTGGAAAATAGTATTGCACAAAGTATTGCATTAAAATGGAATAAAGGTGAAATATTGCTGAAAATGCAACAACAACAAAAGGAGAAAATACAATCTAAACTAAGGGTATTTTCCACAGAGGTATTTTACTTTGTTGTACATTTTATATTGTGTTGTATTGTACATTTATATTTCACATTTTGTTCTCACACATAGAAAAGAAAAATAATCAAAGTTTCATTCCTGGTGCATGTGAGCATGGAGTGTTTTTTGCATTTTTAATCTTTCTTGCATTTTGGAACTTTTTGCACAAAGAAATAAAATTTGGTACAAAAACAATGGTTTTATGCACAGTATGATGTTTTTGCCAAAAAAGTTAAAAAATATTTTGACACAAAATACAATGTGTTAATGCAAAATCCCTTTGTAACATTTTTTAAAAAGCAAATGCAAAAAAATCTAGCATTTGCTAATTTTGATGGAGCATCTCTCTGTCAAAACATGCATTTCTCATTAGTGACAAGAAAAATTGAGGATTTTCTTCACATCCCTATTGGGTAATCACTTACATGATTATGGAATTTTAGATTTGCAGATGAGAACATTTTCCATTTGCTTTTTCAAACCTTTTGTAATGACAGGAAAAAACAGAATAGCTTCCCAACTCCTTTTCCTTGGGAGAGATAGGAGGCATCCTTCCAGAAGCACCTTTAATACTTTCATTACATTATAAATGAGGGAGATTATTTTATTTAATTTTCAGTCTTAAAACTCCTAAAGGAAATATATCCATGAGGGGAACTGGCAACATTGTCCTGAAAGTGGATTTTACGGGAACATCTTTCCAAAAGATTGTTGGCAAAGACTGAACAAGTTCACTTAGTTTACCCTTGCTTCACATCTGCCTCTTGACATAAATGGGAAAGCATGAAAGTTTAAAATAGGAAGTCATCACGATCAAAGTATTGTAGAATGTGTGTGATCAGTTTTAGTAGAATACTTTAGAAATAAACCCATCCACAGCTCTCAGATTGGAAGGGAACAAAGTAAAACAGAAATACAAACAGATCAGGTAAGTTGTATATCAAGACAGATGTTCCTACTGTTGAATGACTATTATTAATTTAAGTATACTGTTTACTTTTAAATGTGACAGTTATTGAAATATAATCTAAGAAAAAGAAATTATAAATGTTCAAATGCAGCCAAAACTGATGCATATTTTGGAAGCAAATTTCATTAAAGGCAGAGGGGGAAATGCCAACTAAATCATATATAAGGTTACAACACTGTTGCATGTTTTTTTAAAAAAAAATTAAATGAAATTATTATTATTAAAAAAATTGTCTCTGAAATGAATCACCAAGGTGGCTGTCCTATATGCCTTTACATGGATGTAACCTCTATTGAAAGCAATGGGATTTAGTTCTGAGTAAATACATATACAGTATATAGAATTTCACTATAAGTCCATATAGGTACTGTAATTCATACATAGCAAAATGCTAAACCAAAAAGCACAATTGGCAAGGCATGCTAGTTATGGCAAAACATTTGGAATAATTCAGTACAGGCACTCAGTTTAGAGGAAAATTACAGAATAAACAGCTTACCCTGTTGATGGACAGCAGGCAAGAAGTCCATATCCCCATCACCACTACCACTGCCATCATTAAAGAGTTCAGCAACTTCAAGAAGACACACAAAGATACACAGTACACAAAAACACATATATAATGCAGGTGACAGAAAGCACTTTAAAATATGTTTCGAGGGAAAGCAAGTAAAGAGAATATACTTTGGGAAATGGCTTTTAAAGCTTACAGAGTATGGATAGTTAAGGAGACAGGTCCTACTGATTTATGTTCTTCAACTGTGGCTATTAAAGTATGCACAGTCTTTAGGCATTAGTGACAGATACTTGATGTTTTAAAAGTAGAAGAGCAAAGAAATTTGACAAGACAGAACCTATAAATAATAATAAAAAAAGATTGTTGCACATGCTAGAACCCAAAGGGGCAGGGAGAAGGATTTGATTAATTGGTATGCATTCTCCTTAAGATTGCTTCTTAATTTAAAAAATTATACATAAAGGCTTGGGTTCTTGAAAGGATGAGTGATAGGTGTGTATAAAATGGCACTGGCAGAAAGGAATTTTAAACTATTCTCTTATAGAAGCAAACCAAAAACAACACGAAATTGCAAAGTTTTTGGTGCTTCCAGCACTTAGGTAGGGACAACAGCAGAGATATGCTGAACCTCAAAAAAAATTATGACTTCTAAAATGAACATGACAGCCAGAGTGTGACTTAACATTTTCTACCCTTTAAAATATTCAAACAAGATGAACATTAAGGTTACAATCCCTTCATCCTGAGACTCAGATGAAGAGAGGAAAAAACTCTCCCTCTGAGATCTTAGATGAAGCTCTGATTCAGAAAAGAAGAGCAGATTTCAGATTCTTCATCCCCCTCTGCTGCCATGGAGGGCTCATCTCTGGCTCTATACTGCCCCCAGGTCAGAACTGGGAAACCCTAGGAAAATGAGATGTCAGCAACAAAGCTTGAAAAAGCAACTTTTGGAGGACTATAACTTCCAGGATCTCCCAGTCAGCATTGCTAGTGGTCATGTTCCCTGAGAGATACTGGGAACTTTAGCCATCCACCCCCAGAAGAAACTCTTTCCACCTATAGTCAAGAGACTGGTGGGAGGCAGGGAAAAAGAGAACTGGATCCACAATCCTTTCAAAGCTCAATATTGAAAAGAATTTAGATTAGCTCTAAGGCTGTTTTGTCTGGTTGCCTGGAATGGACAGGAATCCTGTGGTCAAGATATATATATATATATACATAAATAAATAAAAACATGTACAGGCATGCAGAGGGCCAAGCAGATCTTTTGTGATTTCTGTCTTTCTGGGAAGGGCCTAGCATGAACCTTTGATGTTGGATTATTGATATTTGCCACAGCAGAAAATGGGAAATGTAGCAAAAGATTTGGTTTTGGAATGATACGTTAAGATTCAAGCATACTTACTGTATTACAAACATGGCTGAACTCACTAACCATGCAGATCTTTAAAAGAAAATCAGAGAGCTAATACTCACTTTCAGAGGTAGGGGTGGGAGACACAATTTCAGTTTTTGCAACACCATGTTTCCCCAAATAAAATGTCAAGCCTGAAAATAAGACTACACACTTGTACAGAAGAGGAGATCTATGAATCTTTACCTGCTCCATCTGGATTGAACAACTCCACTTTAAAAGCTTTTTCCAGCTCAGGGATAGAATTATCTGTAATGTTAATGATAATGTACTTGTATCTTTCTCCTGGCAGAAATTCCAAGGTGCCTTTAATACCCTGCAGTAAAAAGGCTATTTACATTTTGTCCAAAACTTGTCATGATACCAGTATAAGTTTACTCAGGCAAGATATATACTAATCAGAAATAAGCCATGAATATATACAAAGAAAATCTACACAAGTTTGTCCTGACTTATCAGGGTAAGCATGATGGTCCCATCCTGGAACATTTGAGAGATTATCAGGAAGATTATGGGAATCCATGGTATTAGTGATGACACCAGCACCCTGTGGCACTAAAAGGAGTGGACACCTCATCCTGCAATGGTAGGATATGGTGCAACACTCCCACTCATCAGACTACAGGCTGTCAATGACAGGGGAGTTCATAATAATCCCTCGTCTCCTACTAAAGCACAGTGGTGGCTGAACTGCGTCTGCACAATTTGCTGACTGAAAGAATAGTTCAGGCACCCACTCTCCTGTCACACTCCCATTGGAGGGAGCTTTGTTAAGAGGATAATTTGGAGCACCCTCAGCTGAATAGTCCAGAGAAGCACACTGCTTCAAGAAACTCCAGGGGTGATCATGGGATAGGCAAAGTGAGGTGGTTGTCTCAGGGACGGCAAGAGGTGAGTAGGATCTTCTGTCTCAGGTAACCATGTACATGGACTGGGGGAAGCAATATTTGCAGTCCTGTTTCAAACTGCAAAATATCTTGCATTTGCTCTTTCAGCAGTATCCCATGCCTTTAGAAATGACATTAGTAGACATTTCTCTTCAGGATACAGATAGCCTTCCCGCTGATTTAGAGATGGAAGCTGAGCCTAGTGGTATGGAATGTAGCGATATATGGGTACAAATGCATTTGCTTGCCAGGTAAGGTGCTCATTTCAGAGACAGAATTTCCTGAAAGTAAAGGGATTCTCATGAGGTTTAGCCCTTCACAACCCCATAAGAAAGACCTTTCCAAGGGATCTCTGATGACTTACTGCTGAGATCTGGGTGGGGCCTAAGACCTCAGATTTAAGACATAAATCCAATTGCTACTTCCAACAATAGTACAGTCATCCCTCCAAATCCACGGCTTTCACATTTGCGGTTCCATATATTCGCGGTTTGCCACTTTGAGGGGTGGGGTGGGGGGAAAAGCAGTGACGGGGCTTCTCAAGCCCCATTGCTGCTTGGGGGGTGACAGGAAAAGCAGCAACGGAGCTTCTCAAGCCCCGTTGCCACTTTGGGGAGGGGGGAAGCAGCAACGGGGCTTCTGAAGCCCCGTTGCTGCTTGGGGGGCAGGGCTTCGGAAGCCCTGTTGCTGCTTTGGGGAGGGTGGGGTGGGTGTGGGGAAAGCATCGACAGGGCTTCTCAAGCCCCATTGCCGCTTTGGGGAGGGTGGGGGGTTGCAGGCGGGTGGGGGGAGGCCTACTATTATTTGTGTTTTTTTCACATTCGTGGGGGTCTTCCACACCTAACCCCTGCAAATGTGAAGGGATTACTGTAAACCCATGAATCAATAAGATTTACATAAGTCTTGACTTACCATTCAGTTGTTGATTCAATGGGTCTACTTTACTTCAGACTAGGAAATGGATTTAAGCCTAAAGGTCTTCCATTGTGGGCAGTTAGTTGCTGATACAACGTTTCTCTTCAGCTATCTGACCTGGAGTACTGTGGCCAGTTCTGGTCATCACAGCTTAAGAAGGATATTGACAAACTGAAATGTATCTAGAGGTGTGTATATAATAAAATGGTAAAGGGTCTGGAAATTCAGGGCCCACCTACATGGTAAAAAAAATACATATGGCGTTCGGAAGATCGATCATCCGTACACACGGCCATTCAGATGCATATGTGTCATTCGAAAGGGGGGCTAGTGAATCCCCCATAAACTCCATGGATTCAGCATTCAGGAGGATTAGCGAATCTCGAGCTAAAATCTGTACAGCCGTTCGTATGGTCGACGGTCTGTACACCCCATTCGCACACATACGAACAGGCAGTGTAATCTGATTGGATCGCTGAGCACAGGGGGCGGGGCTAGCAAAGAGGGGAATTGGGAGCAGCCGCCATGTTGGATTCCCAGCTAAGTGAAAGTCTGGTAAGCCCATGAATTTTACATTTATTCCTTTTTATTTTATATTGTAAATATGGAAAACTGACTGTCTGCATAACAGGCACCTTTTAAAGTTTTTTTTAAAAAAGCAGTGGGAGATTTAAAACTGCTGTTTGGATCGCTCGCTCCAGCCAGCTGGGCAAGGAGGGGTCATACGGAGTTTAGGGGGCGTAAAAAATCGTGTAGGTGGATCGTACATATGCAAACAGCTGCCTTTTCGGATTTTTACCCCCTCCAATTGATTTTTTTAAAATCATGTAGACGGGGCCTCTGTCCTATGAGGACTGTTTGAGAGTGTTGAATATGTTTAGTCTGCAGAAGAGAAGACTAAAAAGGTGATCTGATTGCCATCTTCAAATCTTTCTCTAATAACGGTCAAACTATACCCAAATGTTCTTAAGCTATCTTGCCTTGAACTATCAACAATTGTTTCAAGGAAGAGAAATTGCTGACACCAAAGACACCAGAGGGAAGGAGGAGGGAATGGCTTTTTGCATACTTGTCATTACTGTATAAAAGTATTTTGTAACTACAGCTCGGGGTTCTGACTCTTTGGAAGATATTCCAGTCAGGCCCACCGGTGTAATAAAACTCACTTTCCAATCCGTGGGTCTGCTGTTCCATGATTTTGCAACATAAAATCTAAAGGGCTATCATATGAAAGATGTAGAGAGCTTGCTTTCTCCTATCCAGAGGATATGATCTGAACTAACAGATTCAAATTACAAGACAGGAAATCTTGACTAAATATTAGGAAGAGCTCCTTGATAATAAAAAGCATCAAATAGTGAAATGGACTTTCTTGATTCTCTTTCATTTGAACTTTTTAAACAGAGTTTGAATGATCACTTCTCAAGGATGATTTATCTGTAGATTCCTCCACTGGCAGGAGATTGGACTTGGTGGTGCCTTCGAGTACTATGAATATGTTAAGCACTCCCTTCCTTAATAGCTCCCCCTTCGGATTTCATGTGTGTTGACTCTTAGATCTTCTTCAGATTTTACCTTTGAAAAATGGCCAAGACAAAACCTTCACCTTTTTGCACCTCTAGTTCCACAAGTCTCAATGCAGTATTACTACACTACCTGAACCATACCAATCAACAGCCTAGACGCCTGCTTTTCTGCTTGAAGCAGGATACCTCTGTCTTCACATCAGCAAGCAAGCTCCATGTGCAGAAAAGAGCCCCTAAATCCTCACTGGCAATACAGTCTATCAAACTGAACCATAGGCATTGTAGTCCATGCTACAGAACAAGTGAGGGTGAATTAAACATTAGGAAGAACTTCCTGACCTTAAGAGCTGTTTAACAGTGGATTAGACTACCTTGGAAGATGGTAGACTCTCCTTTGTTGGAAATTTCTAAACAGCAGTTGGATGGCAACTTTTCAGGGATACTGCAGTTGTGGATTCCCATAATGGCAACTGGAATAGATGAGCCTTGGGGTACCTTCCAACTGTATGACTGTATAAATCATGCTTACAAAGGCACTTGTAGTGGACAGATCAGAGGTTCATTGAAATCACAAAACTGGTGCTAGCACATGTTGGTACTCTGTGTAAAACTGAGGATGTTTCATGATAATCAGTTGATCATCACATAATTATTTTTAAACCACTGACTGATGAGCATATATGGTTCATTCCAACAATAAACATTCCTATCTGCCACCCCCTTTAGTCTGCATACCTGATAATCTTGTGGACTGAATGCTGTTAATGAAATGGTTTTGTATTGTACCAGAACCATTCCAAGTAGGCCTTGTGCTCTGACAACAAGCAACATGACATGTCCTACTTCTTCCTTCACAGTGATGTGCGGTGCACTAGTGGCTGGTAGGATGATTTCATCACTGTCTCCTGGAGGCTGCCCCACTGAGAACTGTAACAAACCTGGCAGAGACAGGATGCAGTCTATTATTTTACTTGAAGTGAAAGCAAGGCATTTATTAATAAAATTTAACTTCACCTCTTGAAGATCAGCTTAAGACATATATATTTGGAAATTCTTACATTTTCAAGTGTATCAACATTTGGTCAAGGGGAAGTAAAATAAGCTATAGGATATTGGTCACTGAAGGCAATTTCCAATTAATATTGCCTCCATTTCTTCATGAGAGATGGATTCACAATACCATCCTAGGAATTATTCATTTATTCACTAAGAGTGGTGTTCACAAAATTGGTGGCTGATGGTGAATCCACCAAGGTTTCAGTACACATGTTAAAACTGCTATTCAAGGTGCTGAGCCCTATCCCCAGCATAAGTTCAGCACTTTGGACAGCTCCTTTGAAATTTAAGATAAAATCTGGAATGTAGTCACTCTCTGTGTGTGTATGTCCCTTCAAGTCGCCTCTCAGCTTACAGAGACCCCATGAATTTTATTGGGTTTTCTTACTCCATTGATATTGGAACCACCATTTTACTTGTAGTTCAAATAGTGAACTTCATGGAGGAGTCAAAGGATGGAGAGGCCACAGTTTAACTAGGTTTTCTTTCTTCACATGATTTAAGCAAGCTTAGTTGAGTAACTAAGATGAGCTTTAATTAGTTTCTAAAAGATGCATGCATCACAGCAGGCATCACCTTAGAGGAAGCACTTCCTTCCTGTAGCATATGAGAAGAAACACCTCTTCTAAGAGAGCACTTACCATCTATCTTTTTCTAACGTACTTGCTAGGTATGTATATATTTTATATATATAGTATGCATATCTATGAATGTGTGTATGAACGCATCTTTTGTGTAGTCAGAAGCACCTTATAATTTCATCAAAATATTTTATATCATTTAATCAAACTGATTAAGAATGTAATCCTGTATTCATTTATCTGAATAGTCCATTCCACTGAACTTCATAGGACATAATTCTGAGTAGTCACAGGATCACACTGTAATTGACTAGCCATCAAAACTTATTAACCTTGAAATAAAATGTCCAACTGACCATTTACAGCAGTGGTGTTGTCTTACAAATCTCCATGCAAACACAATATAGGATTGTATCAAAGTGATGTCTCTCTGTTGACAGACAACTATCGAGTGGAGGCTTCTACCAGTAAAAAGGGGATATAGGCCATTTATTGCAGATTCCCTCTCCCACTGTGTACACACACACACCTGCACACCTCTTCCAATATGTGTTCAAGAAGTTTGGAAAATCCTCCTGAACATTGTGAGAGGTGCAGCAGGAAGCCAATCAGCACCTACCTTCCTGTCTGTTAAAACAGGAGTGGCAATCACACAGACTTCCAGACATTGTCGGACTGCAATGCTCAGAAGCCCCTAATGAGCACACACTATAGTGAGGATTTCTGGGATATGCCATCCAACAACATCTGGAGGACAGCATGACTCCCACCCCTATGCTAACTGAAGCCAAATAGCTTTCTGGGACAAATAACAGAATCAAATAGCTCCTCAGCAGAGAGTCACCATTTTTTTCAAATACTGACAAAAACTAACAAAATAAAAATTGATTATTTTAACCATGGGGTGGGGAATACAATTGCATATGTCCATGTGCAGAATCTAAAATAATACCCATCACCATTACCATAAGGATGGTCACTGGCTTTGATGGTGACGTAGGTAGTTTCCTTCTCTGGATCTATGCTTGCTCCACTTGTGGGTGTTGAACCTATTCTTCCATCTCCAGAAACAGCAGACACTAAAGTCACCTGAAAATATTCATTTAGTTCGGGAATATCATCATCAAGCACCAATAAATTCAACACCTAGGGAAGAAAAAAAAAATAAATGAAAATGCATTAAGAAGGGCAAATCCAAAAACATTTGGAAATTAGTGTCAGAAAGTTTTAATTAAACATCTTTGGTATTTCAATTTCAGCTTAGAAATATTGGCACTATTCAATATTGCCTGTACAGATATGTAACCTAGAGTGATGGATCTGTAACTGGACTAGATTCACTAACATGACATAGCTGTACAGGGAACCTATGCAAATGCCACCCTTGCCCTCCTTAAGCACCGGAAGTTGGATCTAAGCGAAGGAAGTTCATTTAGCTGGCAATCGGGCACAAGGAGGATGTCATTTCTACCCTCCTTCCACCATCCAGCGAGGCTGTGACCGTCAGAAGCAGGACCACTGTTGCAAGTCCTTGTCACAGCCTCACTAGTTGGCAGGAGGAGGTGGAAACATCACCCTTCTTGCCACAATCACCTGTTGAATGGACTTCCTTTGCTTGATCCACCTGCTGGCACTTAATTATTATTATTTTATTTTTTATTATTTGTGCCAGTTCTATGCCAAAGTGGGACCCAAGGCAGCTTACAGACAATTAAAAGCAATTAAAAACAAGAAAAACATAACACAATAAAAACAGATAAAAACAGCATAAAAGACACACCCCAATAAAAGCCACACCTGTACGCTAAAGGCCTGCTTAAACAAAATTGCTTTTGCCTGCTAGCGGAATGACAACAGGGAGGGAGCCAGCCTAGCTTCTCATGGGAGGGAGTTCCAAAGGGTGGGAGCAGCCACCGGGAGGGCTCTCTTTCATGTCCTCACCAAGCAAACCTGTGATGGTGGTGGGACTGAGAGAAAACCTTCCTCTGCAGATCTTAAAACCCTTGCAGGTTTGTACAGGGAGATACGATCTTTCAAATAGCCTGCACCTAAGCCGTGTAGGGCTTTGTAGGTCAAAACAAGCACTTTGAATTGTGCCCAGAAATGAACTGGTAGCAAGTGAAGCTGTTTTAACACGGGAGTTATATGCTCCCTATAACTGGCCCCAGTCAGTATTCTGGCTGCAGAATTCTGGACCCGCTGAAGTTTGGTGGACTGGTGGGGGTGGCCAAAAGATGTTATTTTGTTACTTTTTTGTAATTATGTAGCTGATCTGGGGCCCCAGCATATATTTACCATCTATTCTGGAGGCAAAAGAAGTGCCGATCCCCTCTTCTACACACATGCATATATATCCCTCTTAATCAACAATAACATAACAATTAATCATGAACTTTAATGAATAGACTGGATTTACCTCTGATCTTTGGAAAGGGAGGAATGTGATCATTCCACTCGTGTTGGCAAAATCATCAACAGAATAATTAATGCCATCAGAATAAATCTGAGATATACTGTAATAGACAAAGACATATTCCAGGGCTCCTCTGGTGCGCTCTACTACACAAGATACAGTAGAACCTTCATCAGAGACCTGTAAGCAAATAACACATTTCATACCAAATATTTTTGGTGAAATTTTAGAATGGTGCTTTAATGAAAAGGTAAGATAATTTCACACTTACATTGTCCAAAACAAATGTAGCAATCTAAATACAGCCAATCAGAAAAGTACCCTTTAAAACATATGTTTATATTAACAATTTTTAGCGTACTCTTCAGCCAAAAAGGCAGGTACCTTATATTTCAATGAAAAGCAAGATGGTTCCTACCAGCAGGCTTATAATTTAAAAGATAAGATATAAAATGATAAAGGGTGGAGGAAGGAGGAGGGAAACAGCAAACCTGGGCACCAGTTCTGCAGGTTACAAAAGGTATATGACCTTCTGAAATGCAAAAAAAAAAAAAAGAGCTAAAAGGAGCTGGTCCCTCAGCAAAGCCCATGCAATTGCTTTGTTTCCCTCTTCTACAGCCTGATCAACTGGCTCCATCAAAATTTCTACAATGTATCATCACCTACACCTACCATTGTTTTTCTTGCTAGGCTGGTCTTAGTAACAACTTCTTCAGGTCTATGAAAATTATGATAGCCTTCATTGTATGAAGCCTGTTTCCTATCATCAATTCTCTAATGTACCATTCATTGATGTTCATTGTAAAGTCCATCTTATCAAAGCCCTGCTTCATACACTGGGTGGATAGTTTGTAACCACCACACCCACATACATCCATACAGAAGGAGCTATATGTAATTTCTATAATACATAACAACAATGTCCACTCAGTATAGGCCCACTGAGAGGCACTTGGCATAGCCTGGGGACAAACTAACCCAGGTGTAGCCAAACAGCAGTACTGCACAGCAGAAAGGGCACAAAAACAAAGGCTTCAGCTAGCACCCATTTAACTGATCTAACCCACTTTCACACACAAAAAGACTTACAGGCAGTGAGGTTCATCCAAAGATATTTGAAGGTCTTTATTTTCAGTTGCAGTATAAACAAACATAGTATACACACAGCAAACCTCATTAACAAACACAACAGCAATTTCTCCAACCTTCCTCCTCCTCACAACACCAACCCACACACAATGCATCTTGTGGTTTGACTATATAGGAGTGTTTGCTAGTCAGCCCTCTGCCTAGCCACAGCTGTGATCAAACCCACTTCAGCTGTGCTGTATGTGGTCTCTTTCTCCAACATTTTTCCTTTTGCCCTTAAAGCAATATTACCCTGACAAACAATTCATTAGACATATAAACTGTAACATGTAAAAAGTATCTGTGCCAGCACCAATAGTTTCCTAAGATGACATGTTGCTGGAATGAAGAACGCTCAGGCAACATGACCAAGCAAGCCACTTGATGAGTACTTCTATGCATTTTGGCAGCCATGCGGAGCTTTGTTTCCCTCTTCTACAGCCTGATCAACTGGCTCCATCAAAATTTCTACAATGTATCATCACCTACACCTACCATTGTTTTTCTTGCTAGGCTGGTCTTAGTAACAACTTCTTCAGGTCTATGAAAATTATGATAGCCTTCATTGTATGAAGCCTGTTTCCTATCATCAATTCTCTAATGTACCATTCATTGATGTTCATTGTAAAGTTGAAACCATGTATGAAACCATGTATGTGTGTACATATCTTTAAGTCCCCTATCAATTTATGATGACCCCATGAATTTCAGAGGTTTTTCTTAGGTAAGGAATACTCAGAGGTGGTTTTCTCAGTTCCTTCCTCTGAAATGTAGCCTACAGCATCTGGTATTCATTGGTGGTTTCCCATCCAAGTAACAAACCAGGGCTGACCCTTCTTAGCTTACAAGATCAGAAAGAATCTGGTATATTTAGAGTATTTAGGCCATCGAAACCATCCTGCTTATATAATAGATGGTATGGGTATTGGATTGTAAGTTACCTGGTTAGATATTATGTCAGCTCTGATTCTCTCCATTGCTGACCCTAGGTGGTGGTGGTGGTGGTAACATGTAGTATTTTATACTACTTCAGGGTTTTCAAAGAATTTTACATATATCAGTCATTCTTACTACAACTGTGTAAGCTACATTAGTGTTATTATCCCTGAAATGCTGAATATGGGCTTAGGTTGAGAGAAATGGAAGGTCATCTAGAGTTTGTGATTGAAGTGGGCTTTGAACCAAGGATTTGCTGGTTCACACTTTTAGAAACCATACCGTAACAACTGTCAGGCATTCTAGGATCCACTGGCTTTACATTACATTTCCTACCTCTGGAATACATGCTCCTGTGAAACCAAACAGACCATTGGCATTATCACTCTTCTGGATTCTTAATGTTACAGTTGTGTTTTCTTGTGAGATTCGTGCTCCTCCATGAACAGAAACAAGCTTCAGAATGAATATCTCCTCTCCTTCTTCCTCTCTATCATCTCTGGCAGAAATAATGAATGACTTATTGGTTTCTCCTTGTCGATATTCTAAGTACCCAGAGATGGGGTGCAAGTCAGCTCTTGCTGGAGTGGCATGAAGTTCATAGAGTTCCTCCTTGGTCAGTTTACGCTCATAAAATCTCACATCTTGCATAATCCCTTTGTACCTGTGGCTGCCATTCATTCCAGCACCAACTCTCATTATTCCTGGCCCTAGATGAGAAACACATTGCATATCGCTTTTAACACCTGGAATAATTTTTTTAATGAAATTCAAATTAAACAAGTGCCTCTCCTCTCTGAAACTCACACACACATATTCAAATTCTATTTTTTAAAAAAATGGTCCTATTATAAATAGAGATGCAATCCATACGGTGCCCTCTTCCTTTGTTAGTTCACAATCTTTCTTATTGAATTTCATCATATAATAGTAGGCTTGCCTTTCATGTAATATTTCATTGCATTAACTACTAGCCATAGCCTAGTTGAGTGTGCAGAGCATTTCAGAAGGGAGCAATACCTCTGCATTATATTTCAGGAAAAAAAGAATTAATATACTATTAAGTACAGGATAAAAACAACAATAAAGGGTGGCTTGATTTCAGGCATTTGCAGGAAAAAAATTGTGTTTGTTCTGCATTTGTCTAGTCTGTTTTACTCAACTAGAGTTCAAACATGCCAGAGTTGCCCAAGTTCAGGGATGATGGAGAACTGTTTGATCAAAAGCAAACGTGGAAGCTTTTTTTTTTAATTCCTTGTGCACATGAAGAAGGAGGAAATGGAACAGCATAAAGCTGATGTTCATGTAGGTTCATTCAGATGGGAAAATATAGTTTCTCATTACATTAGGACCCACATATCCACTGATTCATTATCCACTGATTCAATTATCCACAGGGCACAAAATAGCACACCTACCATAGAGTCTTCCTAGAAAATGTGTCCTCTCTAGCCATTTTCTAGGTCCACCAAGGCAACTCTATGGTATTTTAAACCAGATACCCCATTATTTTCAATAGTGTTCACTATTATCCACAATTTTCGGTATCCATGGGGCCTCCCAGAACCAATGCCCAGCGGACATGGGGGTCCTGATGTATATCTGAACTAGAACAGTAAAAGAACCTGTAAGTTGTCACAGTAAGGGCAAATGCAATGTTTTAACAGAAACTCTTCAGGGTAGTATGTTCTGAGTGTTCTTGGAACAAATATTAGAGTGAGCTCAAGTTCGCTAATAAAGTCTTCGAAATGTCAGAATAAATGGGGTTCATCTAGGAATTACTGCCTTGATCACTGCAGCACATTTTAATTTTATAGCAAAAAGGTGATAAGAATTGATGGCTAGACTTCAATGTTTGCTATTAAAATTGTACATTGAAATCAAATTTGCCCTTCTACCAGGAATGAAAACAAGTGAGACATAAGTGGATTTTAAAATGTGCAAAACTTTATTGGTTACAGGAAACCCACAGAGAGGACGTTTCAAAGTCTACCCTTAGAGAATGTAGGTGTGACAGGTTCAGCACTGCCCCACCCTGCCCGGGCACTTACACTTTCACCTGTTTCATGCAGCCAATGCTGCTTAAGGTCAGCAGGTCCTTTATTGACACCACAAATCAATCAATGACCCCTCCAAGGCTATTACAGGTTCTCATCTTCACTCAGACTTATAGGTCTCAACTCCTACCCTGTCCTTGCCTTCTCTGTACTCTGCCATTCATGCTTCCCCCCCCCCCGCCCGAGACTTGGCCTCTCCCACAACCTCATCCCACAGCTGGCAGGTAGAGCTGGTTATGCTAGACACCCAGGCAACTTTCACATCCCCATGGGCTCTCTCCTTCTCTCAACTCCACCACTCTTTTTTATAAGACACTGAAGAGCACCAACACTCAAGCTATCTTTCCTCCTCATTCTCACACCTCCTCCATAGTTGCTGCGGAGGGACTGGGGAGGCTTCAGTGGAGGGGTGCTCTCAAACTGCATGTTAAGTGTGTCTTTCCCATCTGCCTTCGCCTTGGGACTGGGAAGCTGGGAGGAAGATGCTTGTCCCAGGGCTTTCCCTTCTGGGGCATTCATTCCTATGGCATGACTCCGTCAGCTATGTGAGTCAGCTATCAGAACACAGGTAGTGAGGTTATAGCCTCCTACTCATTTAGCTCCCCCCCTACACTCTCCTGATGTCATTTGGTGGGGGATCAGGAGAGGATCCTGGAAAGCTATAGCCTCCCTGCTCCTCACCTGGTTTTCCTCTGCCCTTTGCCCTACTACTGAAACTTTCTCACCCCTCTGGGAGTCTTTGAAAACAATTTTCAAAGACATCTGGTAGCAGGAGAAAACTGACTAAATTATTTGTTCTCCACTGCAGGAATGAATTTAATAGACACGTCCCTAATTCAGAGGAGGTTTGCCATTGCCTTAATTCTGAAACTGGGAGAGTATGACTTGTCTAAGGTCACTCCATTTGGTTTCCATGCTTGAACAGGGATTCGAACCCAAGTGTTGTCTAGATGATTAAAAAAAAAAAAAAAACCTCCTCATGGAATGCAAGGAGAGTACCTTTTGTCCTGATGAGATCCCACAGGGATTCACCACATTCAAAAGGAGGGTGGGCAAAAACTCCATGAATTCTGATAACAATCTTTCCTGTTTCTCAGAAGTTTTTTTTTTTTTTTAATACATGGAAATGTGCATTCCAGCCCATCTGAACAACCAATTCAAATTGGGGCACATTGTGGAAGTCAAAACATGACATTCGCAGGAGCAGGCTTGCCAGCAACGAAGTGGCTGGAGCCACCATTGGTCATTTTCACAGAAGTGGGTATGCATGCTTTTTGAGCGTTAAAGCAAAAAAAAAAAAAATGTAAGCAAAAGATTGTTGTTCTACGTCTTGCATTTAAGGAGGGGGGAAGGAGAATGGTGGTAGATTTGGGAAAATAATAATGCAAGTATTTCACTCGTGGCCACCATCTTTATTCACAGGTATGCTCCATGTGAAATTTCAAACCATGGATAGCTTCTCTTTTTTTGACAGAGTTACAAACTTGATAGATGAAGGGAACGCAGTGGATGTGGTGTATCTTGATTTCAGTAAGGTTTCTGACAAGGTCCCCCATGATATTCTTGCAAAAAAGTTAGTAACTTGAGGGCTAGACAATGAAACTGTTAGGTAGATTTGTAATTGGTTGACTGACCAAACCCAAAGGATAATCACCAATGGCTCCTCTTCATCCTGGACAGAAGTGACCAGTAGGGTGCCACAGGGTTCTGTCCTGGGCCCAGTGCTATTCAACATCTTTATCAATGACTTGGATGAGGGAATAGAGGGTATGTTTATCAAGTTTGCAGATGACACCAAATTAGGAGGGGTAGCTAATACCCCAGAGGACAGGATCAGAATCCAAAATGACCTCAACAGATTAGAAAACTGGGCCTATATTAACAAAATGAATTTCAACAGGGAGACATATAGGATGCTACACTTGGGAACTAAAAATGAAAGGCACAGATATAGGATGGGTGATGCATGGTTTAAGGGCAGTACATGTGAAAAGGATCTAGGAATCTTAGTGGACCACAAGCTGAACATGAGTCAGCAGCGTGATGCAGTGGCTAAAAAAGCCAATGAGATTTTAGGCTGCATTAATAGGAGTATAGTGTCTAGATCAAGGGAAGTAATTGTCAGGAGTTAGAGACTGAACTCCATTATAAAATGGACAAACAAACTGCAGAGTCATGCTGAGTCATAATGGCTGACTCCATGAACTGCCTAGTCTTCCTTAGCTACAGAAGGAGGGTTCTTATTGGTGTGTAAGATCATGTGATTGACTAAGCCAATGCCATGTAACTGTGTATATGGGAGGACTCAGAGCAGAGCTCCCCCTTCTTCCTGTGAATGCTGAGGCCTGGTGAAGCAGTTTCTCCCTGAATTGTAAATATGTGCATATATTGCAACAGTCTGAGTTTGAAGATAAAGTGCCTCCTGCTTATTTGGACATCAAACACTCTGTGTGTGAGGATTCTTGGGAACGGGTTGCTACTGAGGAATTTATCACATGACCTTTTTAATCTGGAACAGGGACGACAGGAGATCGCCAAAGGGTTTTCTGTTCACATGACGTCGTCCTGGCCCAGTTCTGCTCCCGTGCCCCCTCCATTCCTTTTCAGTTTTCTTCAATTGACAGATTAATCCGTCAATAGATCACCCGTTCCGTTTCCATAACAGAATAAGGGACTTGTGAACAGGTGTCCCGTTGTGCTGGTGCTGTGCCAGCCACATTGGGAGGTCCCTCCTGAAGACTTCTGGGTGTGATCAGGACGAGGGGGTAAGTGGCACTCTTGTTTTCCCCTCCCTGGGTTACTTGTATAATTTAAAGGGTGTTCAGGAGCTTTGTATCCTTTTTTTACATTTGGTTATCTTTATATTTTTAAATTCCCCACGCATCGTTCTCTCACAAGAATATGCGGGATTTGCTTTTCAGGATGTGAATGCAGCTTTACGACAGCTGCATTCACTCCCAGAGGACCGAGGGGAGGGGGAGCAGTTAATATTGCAGAACAAGGTGGGTGTATGAAAAAAAGTGTTTTAACTGGAACAGGGACAGGAGTGGGGCAGGAGTGGAGCAGGTGGGGGGGGGTACCGGGATGGAAATGCTATCAGACAGTGCGTCTGATAATCTCCTATGTCTACTGAGACAGTTTTTGGCTTCTGCTGGGGATTGCATGTCTTATCATTCCCTGACAGTAATAGTGCCACTGTATTCTGCTATGGTCAGACCTCATCTGGAATATTGTGTCCAGTTCTGGGCACCACAATTCAGAAAGGATATTGACAAGCTGGAACGTGTCCAGAAGAGGGCAACCAGGATGGTGGCAGGTCTGGAAGCCATGCCCTATGAGGAGTGGCTTAGGGAGCTGGGCATGTTTAGACTGGAGAAGAGAAGGTTGAGAGGTGACATGATAGCCATGTTTAAATATTTGAAGGGATGTTATACTGAGGATGGGGCAAGCTTGTTTTCTGCTGCTATAGAGACCACGACATGGAGAAATGGGTTCAAATTACAGGAAAAGAGATTCCACCTAAACATTAGGAAGAACTTCCTGACAGTAAGAGCTGTTTGGAAGTGGAATACACTGCCTCATAGTGTGGTGGTGTCTCCCCTTTGGAGGTTTTTAATCAGAGGCTGGATGGCCATCTGTCGGGAATGATTTGATTGTGTATTCCTGTATAGCAGGGGGTTGGACTGGATGGCCTTTTTTGTCTCTTCCAACTCTATGATTCTATGATTCTATGATTCCCATACTGGTGATCTTGCAAATACATCATGAAGATAAATTAACGCTGCTGTGATGGTGAGTTAATGCACAATTTTCTGCAATTAATTCTTCCGTCTAGCTGGGCCCCAGAGTACTAGTGCAGCACTCAGACGATAACACCATAGTGGCTCTCTTTTCCACCACTCTGACTATCATAGTTCTACAGTACACAACTGAAGTTGTTTGGCATTAATTTAACTGTCATGGCTCCATCTTTCGGTATCCTGCAATTTGTTGTTTGGCAAGGTAGTTAGACTTACTATAGGAGCTAAGCATGATCAAGCTTGGGTAAAAAGAAGCACTGCACATGAGTAGTACTTCCCAGTGACTGAAAAGAGGGGTAGAACTCTGGGTGCAACTGAAAGATTGCCTGCTGAAATGACAGTGAAGTCCCAGAAAATGGAGCATGACAAGTGGTCACCAATTTTGATCATGGTTGCAACTGAAGTAAACAAAGTGGCTGACAAACCTGAAGGAAGGAATTCTCTGGAGAAGGGACAAAAAGGCTGAAAATAGAGAGCAGGAGGAAGTCCTTCCTTCTTGCTGACAATGAGCACTTTAGCCACAGAAGTAGGATCAACAAGAAAGAGGTGTTTCAATCGACACATAACAGCTTCCAACCAGTCATTTTCCCATGCATGGAAAAAACAGGCTGATTGGTCTTTATCCCATGCACCTCAGGATAAGGAATGAGGGCAAATATGCCTAGCCTTGATGTCCTTGGTGGGAGGACAGGTAGGGGAGAACATTTAAAAATAGCTTTGGAATTCATTTTTAAAAAGGTGAAAATTAATTGTAAGTACAGTGTCCGCTATATTATGGCATTGGCCTGCAGGCTTACAAAAACTAATTATTGACTTTTGTGTGCTTGTTTTTTGCAAATATAAATGGAACTTATTAGATTTCACATGTCCATAAAATGTTTAATAACTTACAGACCTAGTATTAAAATCTGTTCTTCTTGAACGGAAGACTGCAGCTGCCAAATGTTAGATATCAGAGAAAAGAGAAAGGCCTATGGAAGGCATGTTGCTTACCATCAGCAATAGTTTCTCCTTTAAGGCTCTTAATGCCTCCAGGCACAGGACTTCCATCAATGAAAAACTCAATTATGCCATCATCCAGTGTAATCAGAAGATGCAGCCAGCTATTTTCCTCTAAGTATTTCATAACTGTAATCTTAGCCATGTATGTCACATTAGACTGCAGTGGTATATAATAAAGCCTTATAGAAACATGGGATTCATTTGTGTGGATCTTTACTCCATAATACATTGTTCCATTACCATTGTCCTTTTCTATTATAAATCCTTCACTGTTGATACTAGGAATTAGCCAGGCTGAAAATGTAAAGTTGGCAAGCGTTCTGTTCTTACTGACATGGAACTCAGGATCAACAATCCCATACGCATCCTCTTCACCACTAAAGTACAAAGCATCTGTTCCAGTGTGATGACGCCTCATGTGAGGTTGGGACTGCACTGAATTTGAAAACTTCCCAAGCAATAAGCAGTCGATCATCATAGGTAACCCTTCTTTCAGTGTATTTGATAGTATTTCCCAGCCAACACGAACATCTCCAAAGGTTCCCTGTTGCCTCCATACCACAAAGCTAGCAATGTTGGACATATCATTCTCAGACAGAACGTCTTCTGCTATCTCCTTGTCCTGGCTTTCAGGATCTAGGATAAAGACTCCAAAGGGGTCATCATTAAACGGTATCATCACACTCACAGAAAGGTTGGTTTTAGCTAATTGGCCACCAGGACCAGGGGAACCACCTGAAATACAAACCAAAACAAGAGATTAAACTTGCTCAATATAGAATTGACTATTCATGAGCCTCATTATTATTTACACTCTAAAACTCTATTCTTCCATAAAGAAGCTGAAAATTACATACATGGTCTGCCTCCTTTTCCTCATTTTATCATCACAATAACTCTTTGAAGCAAGCAAGGCTGAGAGACTATGGGCTCTTCTATTCGAGCCCCCCCCCCAATGGAGTACCCTGCAGTAACGGCATTTCACAGCAGCTACAACCTGTCTTAATGGTGTTTGGGGGCCCAAAAGCTTTGCATGCCCATCAGTCAAGATGGCAGCCAAAAGTGAATTACCCATGTTTTCACCTACTATAATCTGCTGCTGCTGAACTTTGTTTAAAAAAACTATTTCAACTGTGCACTGGAATGATATTTTGCCTTTCCAAAAAAAAAAAACACAACACCCTGTTTTCTCAGCTTAGCACTCACTCACTAAGGCAAAAAATCAACATGGCGACACCAGGAACCTACCCTGTTAGCAAGCCCCACCCCCACCCTCATCCAGCCAATCAACTTTGTGCTTCCTCTCCTATGGGAAAGTGATTCATATCAAATTGCGTGTCCCAAAGAGGGAGAATGTGCATTCCCACTGCAGTTTTTAAAAAATTCTGAGGAAAGTCACAAAGGCTTTTCCCACATAGCTTTTAATGTTTTGGGGGCCCCCACTTCACAAAACAGCGAAACGATGTGGCTTGCCATTTAGACAGGTAGGGTTCTCCTCGCATTCCGTGAGGGGTTTTTTTGCCATTAAGACAACCCCTGTGACCCACCCAATGTCACCCAGTTAAGGCCTCAGGCCTCTTTAATCTTTGTTTGTAACTCTAACCACTACATGACACTAATTCTCAGCCAATTGTTGATAGTGCTATGCTTTGAAATGAATAGGGCCAATTTATACAATTAGCAGGATCAAAGAATAGAATTTTCCCTGGGCTACTGGAACATAAGAACTTGCCTTACACTGAGTCAGTGACCACTGGTTCATCTACCTCAGTACTGTCTATACTGACTGGTATTGGCTCTCCAAAATTTCAGACAGGAACACTTCCCACCCCTAATATGGATGTCAAGAAAAGTATGAGGTATGAAAAGCACGTGCTGTACCATTGATCTATGACCCTTCCCTATAGCTTAGGGGTAATGTACCACTTCAAGTTGCAGGTTTGAATGTTCCCTCATGAAAAGCCATCCCTGCACAAAGAAAAGTAACATGCCAGAAAGAAACTTAGGAGATTTTCAGACAACACTGTTATAGTGTTACTATTCCACTTTATTTGCTATGGCTGCCTCCTGTTGAATCCTGGGATTTACAGTTTAGGGAGCAGCATTTACAGCTCTCAGCCAGAGAGATATTAGGCCTCACTAAACTACAAGTCCCAGAATTCCACAGGAGGAAGCCAGAGCAGTTAAAGTGGAATAGTAACAGTATAACAGTGTAGTCTGAAAATCTCAAACTTAGACTATCTTCCCCACTTCAACACACTGTGCATCACTGAAATAATTTCTATGCATATTTTAAACTACAACTTTTCTCTCCCCAATTCTAACAAAACACATACATGCCCAAATATCTGCACCTGAAATCGTACGTTCCACAAAAACAAAGTTCACCTCTTTGATTCAATAAGCTGGCCCTAACTGGCTTAGTGTGGCATGAATTTTCATAGGCAATTAGTTTCTGTATGGTTTCTAAAATGAACAGTAGACCTTTAAAAACATCTGCAGGGGGAAGGAATCTTCTGAGAAAGCAAAAGATATTTCTGAAATAAGCACATATGTTATGATACAACCTGGAGATGAATGTAGTAACAGATTACCATTTTTAAATCCAATGATTAAAGTTCTGTCTTAATATTTGAACAGATATGCAACTTATGTTCTGACTATGTTTGCAGACCTTTTGAAAATTCTGAGAATTATCCTTGGTTAAGTTGGTGCTGTAAGGCAATGAATTTCAGTTTTTTACCTCCTGGCTATCTTTTTCCTCTCTAGCATCATCTGTATCTTTCTTTCAGATCTGCACATACCTGAAGCATTCACCAACTTTAGTGTGTAAAATTCATTGAATTCAGGAATTTTATCAGAAATAGCATGAAGAGTTATAGGCTGTGACCATTCACCATCTCTGAATTGTACAATCCCAGACACTTCAAAGAATTCTTCTCCTGGGTCCAAAGCTGAATTGTTCTCAAACAGCTGCCAGCCCAAAGACACATTGCCAAAGTGGCCTCTTTGCCGCAGAACCCTGTAGATTTGACACACAAAGAAAGTTTTTCTTAGTCACCTGTCAGCAAGAGCGAGACCAAAAAGCAGACACAATATAAATATATTTTACTATTCTTCACATAATCCCTTTTCAATACCTTGGTAGGCAGGAAGCAAAGATGGCCCTCATGGTCTCTTCCAACTCTACAATTCTATGATTCTATGACATCGTGCAATAAGGCAAGGCTACTCTTGGGCTTTACTGTTGCTTCCCTTCACTTGTGTGAGAAGCCTCCACAGCTGTTGTAGTTCTCCACAATTGTACAATTAGCATAAAAATAATCCTCACAAACCTGAGAACTCTCACTGAAATGGAAATATCTTTCCAGCTTGCAAGTGAAGAGAAAAATCATGCATTTTCTTGTTTTTGAGGCAAACAAGGATTTACATCCTTAAATGGAGTTTCTGGCAAGCAAAGGCTTTGTTATTAACTGTAATATCACAGCCAGTTCTGTCTACACAGGAAAGATGCATGCACAAAGCAGTTTCCAAAGACCTATGTAGGCAGGGTCGTCTGTGACATCAATATATAGGAGTTAAATTAATTTTAATAGTAAATTAATCTGGGGACAATATGCCCCATTAGCTCATTAAAAAGAAAAACATGGAATCTGATTAGATTGAAGTTAGACATTTGGGGGAAACTTTCTTATTAGGGCAAATCAGTCTGAGAGAAAATATTCAGGGAATTTTTCCCCCTGGAAGCTTTGAAGAAGCAACAGGAAGCTACCATAAATCCTTTTGCTATAAATTATTTTGCCTTAGAGTAGGGTGTTTGACATCACACCTCTCTTTTTTTGCAGCCATGTAAACATTGCAGAGAGGAGCTTCAAATACACTTGGATTTTGCCAAATGCTGTGGAGACAAACGAATGCTGCTGCAAATTGCTAATAACGTGCAGGTATATGCATTATTTCCTCCTGTACAGATGGGGCCAAACAGTTTTTTAAAAGCCTGTGTTCTCTTGGAGTTTTAGTCTTTGAGAATTCCAAGATGATAGTAACATACAAATCCAAGAAAATACCTCTTGATGCAGCTATGCCATTCAAAGACCTTCAGACACATTCTAAATAAAGTAAAGGATGGAAGAGGAGAGGAATAGCAGCAGAAGCAGCAATAATGATAGTAAGAAAAATCATTTCCCCAACTATTTAGACCAGAGTCATTACTGGAGATTCACTAACTTATCTGTATGGAAAAACTAATCCACTTGTTAGAGTGTCGATGGATCATATACCTCCTGCTGAGTAAATTGGCATCATAAGAAGGGTCATCAGCCAAGCAAAAATAACTTTAAATCCTGCTGCTCCTGGGTACATCTATGAATGAGCATCACTAATAGATTTTAAATCTAAAGGCTACAGAATGTTCTTTCAAGCTCCATGGGCTTTAAATTTCAAAAAACAAACAAACAAAATCATCAGCGATTATTTGAAATATTCATAGAAAAAAACAAGCATCATTTTTTTCTTTAATAAAAATATTATGAGAAAAATTTCAAAGCAATCTTTTTTTTAATTAGGTATTTATACCCCGCCCTTCAGCCACAAAGGCTATCAGAGCGGCTTACAAATTGTTTTAAGCAATAGCAATTTACACATCTACACTCCATGAAACAGTTTCCAATGTGTATTAGCTAATTGCCCCCACAAGCCGGGTACTCATTTTACCAACCTACGAAAGGATGGAAGGCTGAGTGAAGCTTGGAGCTCTCTCGAATTGAACTTGCAACATGGTGACTTGCAGTACTGGCATTTAACCACTGCACCACCCGGGCATGTTGGCAGGTCTTTCCTCTCATGACGACTAGATGTGTATCTTAATGAGTCATCTTTATTTAGCAGTATGAACCCCTCCCCTCATTACATTTTATTTTTACATGTGCATTTCATAGTTATCATACATTCATTTCATCGGTGTATATGTATATTACTACTTTTATAACAGCTTTACTTTCACTTCATATACCAACTCAAGCTTGTCATTTTGCATTCCCATTCTATCACTTTTATTTACATAAATAACTTTTCACATGTAATATCATCTTATAAATCCTTTTCTGCAAAGCAGTGCATGTTCTTGTATCTGATCTCCCTTATAACTCCCCAAATGGAGATCTCAGATAAACATCCTTTTCTATCCTTTAAGTCAGGGTACAACCCAGAATGTTGATTTTATTATCTAAAAGATTAAGGGAGTAGGTTGGAACAGTGTATATCTCAAATCTCTGGGAAAATCCATACCTGTGAAGAATCTATCTGTCACCTTGAAAATCAAAGTGTTTTTCACAATATGCAAATATCTTTTCTAAATAATTGTTATTAATATTTCTCTAAAACACATACCACAAACTCAAAATGAAACAACAAAAACTATTCATTCTCTTGTCTATAATAAATGATTCATAATATTCATCTTAAACATTAAAATAAATTAACTAATCTGAACTCTATTACAAACTGCACCCCACCCCCAGGACCATCTACAGTATACCATTTAACTATTCTATTTTCCAAAATTGCAATGGCTCTTTGGGAGGTGTGCAAATATCTTAATAACTTTTTATTGTGTCCTCATTGATATGGAAGTAAATTGTGAAATATTCCTACTTGTTTAAAACTGTCCTGTAAAGAGCATGTTGGCTGAAAAAAAATCAAGAAATTGACAAGGGATATTTTCTTGAGTGTTACTTACAAAAATGCATTGGTTTTGCCTTCTTCTACTACTTTGCTTATAGGTTCCAATGAGAAAATACCATTTGGATCATCATTAGCTTCAATGAATACTGTTGCCATTCCAGATCCATAGACTACTGTGTCTCCTAAGAAACAATGCTTTGTTTAAATATAAAGTCAAAAACAACATTTTGGGGTTAGGGGAACAACCTGCACTCCACCTCTCTAGCATAAGCTCTTTCCAAACCCAGGATTCTGAACCTCTAAGGTGTAATGGGAATCATGTCACATTCCAGATGTTGTTGGACTACAATACTCAGCATTTCCCACTAGAGCTAGAGCTAGAGCTTCTGGGACATGGTGTGCAACATCCGGAGGATAAAAACCACATCTGGAGGACCACAACATTCCCATTCCTAATTTAAGGACTGGTTCAGATAAACTTTTTTTCTTTTGTGCACTGCAGAAGAGATAAAATGCTCCCCCAAACACAGATCAAGTTTGGTGTACCTGTGGAACTATGTTTGCATAGGTGCTACCTACATAAAATTTGGCACATTGAGAGGTTGTTTACCAAAGGTTTTGTATATGGGAGGTCATGTTTAGGTCTCTGTGTACTGGGCTGTATATTATAGATTCTATTCAAGAGTTATGCCCATATATAGATCATTCAAAGGGAGAACAGGAGCACCTAGCAGGCACAATCTTGGCCCTCTACTGCACACAGGGAACATGTCCTAAAACAAAATGCTAAGGTAGCTTTTGGAACCAGGGCATGAGGCCATAATGTCTAACGATTCATTCATAAGTGCTATCCAGAAGACTATGGGCTAATCTACATTGGAGTTAAAAATCTGATTGAAATTCAGACTACTTTGGCCCAAAGCTGCACTGCTTAAAATTCGGACTACTCTGGCCCAGATTTAAGCACCACACCTTACCTGGCCAAAGTCTGAATCTGCACAGTTTGTTGCTGGGCTTATCTACACAAGTGAATCATCTGGATTTTTACCTCCAGCGACCTCCACGTTGCTATTTTCCCCTTCCTTGGTGCCACCACCGCTATCTCTGAGGTCAGAACAAGGCAGCCAGCCACGTGATTCCATGGCTAGCCACTCATTCTGACCTCAGAGCAGGTGACTATGCACCAAGGCTCTGCCTTCCCAGTGTACAATCACCTGCTCTGAGATCAGAACAAGGTGGCCAGCCATGCAATTGCATGGCTGGCAGCTCATTCTGACTTCAGAGCAAGCACCTGTGTGCCTGGGCTCTGTTTTTCTGACCAATATTGGAATGAGGAAGTGGCATCAAGGAGGGGGGAAATGGTGGCAACTGTCAGAGAGGACTTGTCCTGCCTCCCCACCCCTCAAATCCAGCACAGATGCATTCTTCACACTTTCTCCATACTTTCAAGCAAACTCCAGGGAACACTGCGTATTTTTAAAACCCAGATTAAGGTGGTAGACCATGAGTTTGGTGTGGACAGGGCAGTACGTTGTGTAGCCTTATCGCACCAGACTCAGGGATAAGGCTGCACATAGTGTGGCCTTATCAGGCCAGATCCAGGGGGGTCAGGGTTTTCACTAGTGTAGATGGGGTCTTGGAACAGATAGGCTCCCAATCTTAGCTATGAGGAGAATTGTCCTCATAACTAGCACACTATTTGGTTTTTATAACCAACAACAGAAACAATATCACTGTGATCTAGAACTCAGCCTTAGTTCACAGTAAAACAGATGAGAGAAACCACTAATATTATGTGTGTGTCTTCAAGTCATCAGTAGATTTATGGCAGCCCCATGAATTTCATATGGTTTTCCTAGGCAAAGAATACTCAAAGGTAGTTTTGCTACTTCCTTTCTCTGAAACATAGCCTACAGTACCTGGTATTTGTTGTAGATTACTGTTCTATGCTGTCATGAAACATTTCATACAGCAACAAATTTCAAATAATACAACGACATTGGCATGCCAAAGGTTGTTTCCAAATATTGTTTTAATTCCCAATAAACGTGCACTTCTAGTTGTTTCTGCTCACTTTTTCTCTTCTTTAATCTAACACAGAGAATGAAGGATAAGAGAGCACTCTATAGAAATACTTTAGGGCACAAATCATCTGAGTGTTTTTGTTTGTTTCTAAGCAAGCAATATTACAACCAGCCAGAAATACATGGATTCAGATATACTGAATGTTTCATAAGGGTATAAAAAGATGCTTTGATGTGAAGAGCCATGGCAACGTGAATACCCTAATGAACATCAGTTCTCCAAAATATCAATCATGATGTGAGCAAAACAACATCAGAAAAGCAACAGCTGCTTAGTTTACATAGATCAAATAATAATTTGAACCTGTAGAGTTGAAGAGAATTATATAAAAAGTCTCATCTGACTCTGGAGTATCATCATCTTTGATAAACACAGTTATGTTCTGTTCTCTTATTCCAACATCAAAGAAAAGCACTCCACTGTTTTCACTAGAAATGAAGTCTCCTTCTTCTGCACTGGCTCCTCCATTAACAGTAGCATACAAAACTGAAACAACGTAAGCATCAGAGCCATTCCTAATGACTACAAAATTAGCAATGCCACCTTCGTGAACCTTCACAACGATAGGATCTGAAATACAGATTTAAAAAGGACATTAAAACTTTAACACTGCCTTCAGATAGTATCTTCATTACAGGAAAAGAAATCTACGATCAGGTGAAGTGCATGCTCTATGTTACTGAATGTATCCATTCCTTTCCTCTCTCACAAATAAATGGGAAGTTGTAAACGACTAGCAAGTCTCTGAGTAAAACTGTACTACGCTGTTAGCACCAACATTTTTATGCCCTGCTTTTCATAACAAAAACGCATGCAAGAACAAAACAAAAACACCAAAATGGTTAAAGTAGGTACAATAAAAGAATCATCATACAAACAATATTGGCTCAATTTAGGTGTTACACCAAACTTTGGCATGTTCTAACCACCATTAAGAACAATAAGTACAATACAGTAATTTAAGATTTCAAATGTCCAGCAAGAAAACATGGGTTTAGAGCTGCTTTTGTCTGCTTTCATTTTTTATTTGCTCACACTCATTCAATCACTCTTGTTTTCACAGTGCAATATCCTCTCTGAGCTGGAGCAGTGGTCAAAACTGTAGTTAGTTCATGGTTTGCAACATCACACAATACAGCAAACCATGGACATTAGTAAGTAGTAACCTAATTTCAAACTGTGCTTTCATCCTGATTTGGTATTCCTATTATATGATAACATAATTTGGTTTTTACACACCATGATTTCACAGGACATCTGTATCCAGCCAATATTTAATTAGAATACGAGAGATCATAATAATAAAATATGGTAACACCAAACCCATACTCTGACTCTTTTTCAATAGTAAAATTATCTATACTAATAAAACCGTGTATGTGTCCGGCATAGCTTCAAGACTGTGAAAGCTAGTGGGAGAGGGTGCATCTTGGGATCACTAGCTTTTTAAAAGGGTTGTCCACACAGTGAAAATGCTCCTCACAGAATTTGCTCAGAAAATGAGCTGTCTTAATGGGATCCCACATTATCTCATCATATTGTGAAGGAGGGCCCAAAAAGAGGCAAAACTATGCGAGAAAAGCCTTTGCGGCTTTTTCCAGCTTTTTAAAAAAAGCTTCAGTGATATTTATATTTTCACTCATTAAGACAAGCGATTTGCCATGAATCACTTCCCCATATAGGACAAAGTGCAAACCTGATTTGCTGGACAAGCGCAAGGGGAAGGGCTGGGTTACAGGGCAAGTGCCCTCCACCAGGTTGGATTTTTGCCTTAGCGAGTGATCATTAAGACAATAAAATGGAGGTTTGTGCTCTCTCTCTCTCTCTCGCTCTCTCTCTGTCTCTCTTTGGAAAGGTGGAATATTGCTTGTGTGCACCATAGAAATAGTTTTTGGTTTTTTTAAAGTTCAGTGGAGGCAGATTTTAAAACGCAAATAATCCATTTGCAGCTGCAGTCTCACCTACAGGCATGCAAAGTTTATGGGGGCTGTAAAACCATTAAGACATGGCCGTAGCTGCTGTGACTTGCCATTACTGTGGAATGGTCCATTTTTCCCCTTCATGTAGACAAGCCCAAAGTCTACAAGGAAAGATTAGCAACGGGAATGGCTAAGGGGTTTCAAAACCAGACAAAGCTTGTACTTCTACTGATATTTAAATATAAGCTACAGAAAGTCTCTCTCTTACCTGCAAAATAAATTGGGTCATCATTTTTTGTAATCTGTAAAGCAGCAGTGGTTATATTTCCCATTCTAGCACCTCCTGTATTATTGAAAAGACTAATGATGAACACTTCCATTTCTTCTGGTATCTAAAAATAATTATATCGTTTATGTTACAGGTTTAAAACAGAACTGCCAGCCACACAAGCTAACAAATCATGGTGCACATTTTTAAAGTAATGTGACTTTTAAGGTAATCATAAAGGCTTACAAAGTAATAAAACATAAGTTATCCATATTAATTTTAGCTCCCTGGTGCTTTATGATATACTTTAGTCACAACGAGTACACACCTGAATACTTTCCCATTTAAATCAATGGAATTTAAAAGTGCTGAAGTTCGCTCACTTTGGCCAGCATTCTGTAGATACAGTGCTAGAGTTTACACTTTTTTTCCAGGGTTGTACAGCAGTGGGAAAGCACATAAAATCTGCTGCCTCTGGATAGCTCCCCCCCGCCGCTTTATTGACTTACTTCCCTCATAGCTGCTACACCTACAGCTGTCTCCTTTTGCCAACACTTCTGACATACCTGTGGAATATACCAACAGGATTCCAGCCTTTGATTATTTCCCTGTGGCTTACACCATGAACATTTTCTATGTTTTAAAAAAGTAGCTGAGCAATGTTGCAAGAGTTCTTAAGAATGCTTAGAAATACATCCATCTGTTATAAATACAGAGCTACTTCATACATCTATACATCAGTGTCTCCATCTAAAAGTGCACATAGTTCTTCTGAGTTTAACTTGATGTTTATTTATCTTGGTTCAACTGGCTGAGCTATGTACATCAGCCTCTTATGAATGCAATCTAACAATCATTGCAGCCTCTTTTTAAAAATATATATTAAAATATGTTATTTTATTTTACCCTAATATACAACTAATGACAAATATTAGGAGGAAGATAAACTGCCTTCAAGCTGTCATATCCTACTTCAAAATTTGTAAGTTAGTTGCCAGTTTCCGTGACTGCAGTCTAGCCACTCATTCAAAGATTAGCAAGATTACAAGTTCATTTCTACTGTATTGTCAATAGAACCTCATGCTCTTAATTCTCTTATGTCTGAAGTGCAGGTTCATTTTTGCTACTTTCTTCATGCTATATATACGAGCCCTATAGGCCTACTTCATATATTTCGTATTTATCACTTGATTACTCAACTCACTGCTGAATCTATAAACAGATTCCAGTTCAAAACACTTATGTTATGGTGGAGGTTTACATCACTGATGATCTACTCTTGATGCTGCATTTCAAGGAATGTTCATAAATTCATAGAATGCATCTCACTGGGGAAAAGTGGAAAGCCACCAAGTTGTTAAAGGGATGCCCAGCAAGACAAAATCCAAAAAGATTGGGCAGAAGGTACATTAAGAGCAAAAGGAGAAACCAAACAGTCTTTTATTTCATTTAATGTGAAATGAAAAATTACTACAAAATTCCTGATTATTGAATTCATTGGAAGAAAGATAGGATATTTTAAAAAACATTTCACTACAGCTGTAAATAATGTTCTAAAGATTTTCTGCTGATGTTCAAGTTGTTTCCCACTCTGATACAGATCAATATATATACTAAAATAATTTATTTTAATACTCTTAATACTTAATGTTTAATTTCAAATTCTTCAATGAGCCAAAAGAAAGTAGTCTAACAGATTCATAGTTCTTTAATTTATTCCATCCCTGACCTTTCAAGAGTGAAATGAGAAAAGTCCCAGTATCTACAGGAATTCTTTCCACTAGAATCTCCTCCCTTGTGCTATAGTTGGGTGTGTCTCTCCCCATTTTAAAAACAAATATAAAACATTATTTTGTGTAAAACTGCTCACCTCATCAGGAACTGAATAAATTGTGATATTTTTGGAATATTCCTCATTCCCAAAGTAAACTGTCCCTTGCTCAGGGAAGATATCTGTTGTAGAAACTGGGTAAGATGCCCAAGACACAGTCACATTGCCAAAAGTTCCTTGGCTTCTTACAACTGGGAACACAGCTTTGAAACATAAGATATGAATCAATAAATGTGCAGCTTAAAGGAATTAATATAAAAGACAGATTACAGAAAGCTATAATGAAAAATATTTCAAAAAACACAACTTTTATTAAGAAAACATATAAATCAAACACTGGAGAAGAATTTAGGATAGCACAATATTATTATAACAATGCATGAAAAATACAAAACAAAAAAATTAAAAACACTCGAGACCAGTGACATACATCTAAAACATGATTCATCATAATAATTTTTCAGCCAGGATATGACTTTGGGGGACACACTTACTGGTAGGAATCAGTGTGGAAACTTTGTGTACTGATCATGCATGACACTATTTTGCTACAACATGATGGGGAAGCTTGTATTCCAGGGAAATGTTTCACATGGAGTAACCACTTGTAAGTCATCTTCTGGTGAAAATATATTGCATGAATATGCTGATTGGCTACCACTGGTTTAGCTGCACTGATCATAGAATACCTAGGTCTAGAGAGCTAAATGCTGATGGAGACACTGCTGATAAAAACTAGCTTGCATAGGTGGTAGATTTGTCAATATATCCGTTTCTGAACATCTTAACTAATTTAGACATATTCATTGCAAGGCATGCCATTTGTTACAAACTTAATAAGCAGCACACTTTTTTAGCAGAGACCTGTGGTACAGGATATGCTATATCACCATGTTTTCTATATTGTGAAGGTAACATCAGAATCAACATTAATCCTTCTGAAAAGTGAACCAGCAATCAATATGGAGAGAAGCTGCAAGTCCGTTTCAGGCATTTATGGTAGGGCTAACCTGAGCATGCTAGCTCCACTCCCCTCTATTTTTACTTTCAGTGTAAAGAGTGATACTCTGACAGAAAGAGCTTCAACTGAAACCCTTGAAAAAGCAGGGTTTCTGATCACATGGAGCGGCTACACATATAGCAGAGGCTTTTCTTTTCACTCCACTCACATGTTTATTGTACCCTTATTTGGAATACCTGTAGAAGGCTACAGTGTAAATCTTGCTATGTTTTCTGGTCTTTATTACTTACATTCACAGTACAGGAAGGAACTATGCTGCTATGGCTCCTATGCTATAATGGTATCAATCAGATGAAGGAGCCTTGAGAGCAAGACAATGCAATTCAGTTGACTATGAAATGGTAAAAGTTTCAACGTAAGTAGAACAATAAGGAATTACCGGCACAGACGTCTTCCCCTTTACTTTCATTTATTGCTACTACCAGTCCTTCCTCAACAAACTGAATTATTCCATGTGGATCATCATTCTTCAGAATGGTTATGTTGACTCTGGTGGCATTTCCCAGCTTACTTGGCAGTTCACCATGGCTACTGAGTACCACTGAGTAAAATTCATCCAACTAGAACAGGGAAACTACATCAGAACAACATGGAGAGGACTGCAAAACTCACAGCAAAAAATAGGTTAATCCAAAATGTATTGATCATGGGATGCAATTTTAAAATGATTAAGCATGCATTTCTACCACTGATTTCCAAAAGGAAGACATTCTGATATTTTCAAAATTAAACAGACTAAACAATCTACCAAATTTCATTTTACAAAATTGCCATATTTGACCATATGAAAGTTTAATAAAAGTTGTGTGCTGCAATACTCATTTGACTTGTCACTGTAGATCAAGGGATGAGTTTTATTTTTTTATTTTTTTTCCAGTTCAAACCTGTTAATACTCTATTTGCCCCTACCACCACCAAAGCACCACCAGATAGCAATTTTCTATGAAGAAAAATTGTGATAGTAGACATAACAAAACTTTACATTAAGGCCTAAACCCAGTTTTAGTCCCAACTAGAGTAATCCATTGGGTCAGTGGGATATTAGTATGTTAATAGGTTTTTCATGGATTTATTTCCTGGCTGTAAGGCCGTGTTCTGGAAGAGTTTTTTCCTGACGTTTCACCTGCATCTGTGGCTGGCATCTTCAGAGAATGGTGGTGTAGGGGTGTGTGGGGTTTATATACTGTGAGTTCCTCTTGGAGAGGATATGTACATTTGTGTATTTGAATGGCTAGTTCAAATATGGCCTCACAGCCTGGAAAAAATGGTTGCCAGCCGTAAAAGCCTTCGACTTCACATAGTATGATAATATTTATGCAAGTTCCATTGATTCAATGGAACTACTCTATTTGGGACTAACAGTTCAATTTAGGTTCACCAGTCACAAATGATACTGGAAATCACTCTGTGACTCAACAGAATCTATTATGCAAATGAAATACATTCTATTACTTCTCTATTACTTGAGGCAGGACAATGACAACAGTGAAAGAATTCAAAGACATATCTGTATTAGTCTTGAATATCAGTATGCAAAAGGATCTTGTAGCATGTTTTAGAAAACAGTGATGGTGGCGATGATGATATACCACAGACAAAACTACCATCATAAAATAGCAGATAATTTTACAACATAATAATCAAGTAATTTTACTGTAATCAAGTTGCAAGAGTATGCACTTACTGGGGAAAAGCCTCACTGAAATGTACTTTTGATTATAGTACTCCATTCTAGGGGCTTATGTACACTGGCCAGAATACTGTTGCTTCCCACTAGCATATTCAGGCCCTGGATAAGGCCCCCTGCCCCTCCGTTATCTGCATGAAACAGGGTAGTGTCCACACAGACACACTGGCCTGTCTCAGCTGCTACCACTGCTGCTTTCTACGTCATATTCTCCGAAGCCAGGCGGGAAGCCCACAGCACATGAAAAAGGCCCCCTGCATGTGGCTAGCATTGAACATATGCTGTGGGCCTCCTTCCTGGTTTCAGAGAGTGCAATGTGGATGACAGCAGTGGTGGCCGCAGAGACGGGACAGTGTGCCGGTATGGATTCCTGTGGTCCTGCAGGGCCCAATCCATTTTTTCCTAAATGAAATGGTTCTTTCTGGGTGTTTTGATGAAACAGTTTAACATGCTGTACCCCATCTTGCCCCCACCTGGGCGTCATCAGGATAGGCTAGGAGCAAAATGAGGCAAAAGCCTTGCATGTTTTGGAATACAGGTCTCCAAGACAGGGCAAGATGGGGTAAATAGCCTATCTAGACAAACCCTAGATTAACATAAAAAGATTTCATGCTGTTTTGTTTCTAAAAATCACATTGCTACCCTTCAGTAGAAAAAAATCAAAACGCATTTTAGATATGTGACATCCTCCACCTATGAGACATTGCCAAGACAAAGGAAAACGAGGTTTCTGCTTCATATTACAGTCGTTCCTTCACATTTGTGGGGGTTAGGGGCGGAAGACCCCTGTGAATGTGAAAAACTGCAAATAATAATAGTCCTCCCCCCACCCGCCTGCAACAACCCACCCTGTCACCACTTTTGCCCACCCCCCACCCTTTCCACAGTGATGATGGGGGCTTCAGAAGCCCCCATCGCCACTCACTCCCACCCCCACCCTCGCCCTTTCCACAGCCCCCGTCACCACTCGCTCCCACCCCCACCCCTACCCTTTCCACAGCCCACATCGCCACTCGCTCTCACCCCACCCCCACCCTTTCCACAGCCCCCATTGCCACTCGCTCTCACCCCACCCCTGCCCTTTCCACAGCCCCCGTTGCCACTCATTCCCACCCCCACCCCTGCCCTTTCCACAGCCCCCGTCGCCACTCGCTCCCACCCCCACCCTCGCCCTTTCCACAGCCTCCGTCGCCACTTGCTCTCACCCCACCCCACCCTTTCCACAGCCACCGTCGCCACTCATTTCCACCCCCACCCCACCCTTTCCACAGCCCCCGTCGCCACTCACTCCCACCCCCACCTCTGCCCTTTTCACAGCCCCCATCGCCACTCACTCCCACCCCACCTCTGCCCTTTTCACAGCCCCCGTCACCACTCACTCCCACTCCCACCCTTTCCACAGTGGTGACGGGGGCTTCAGAAGCCCCCGCCACCACTCACTCCCCTCACTGCCTTGGGAAGGGATGGGGATGGAGAGCAGGAGGGAGGGAGGGCAGGAGGGAGGGAGGCTTTCCTCTCCCCCTTCCCAAGATAGTGACAGGCTTCATGAGAAACCCTTCGCTGCCTTGGGAAGGGACAGGGTGGAGAGGGGGGCAGGCAGCTTTCCGCGAATAATCGAAACCGCGAATGTGAAAGTCATGAATGTGGAGGGGCAACTGTAGTTAGGGAATACAGAAAGTTAAACTAGCCACACAGCATCTCATAAAGCTTTCAGTATTCCTATCCTGGCACTCTAGTCAGGAGGTAAAGGACTTAGGAGGCTCAATATGACACAGAAACACACGTTCATGCACACACACTGCACTCCCTAAGTCTACAAAGAGGCTATGATATTTCATGGGTGAGTGTCAAAATTTCAACCCCAACCAGTGAAAATAGTATTTTTAAAAAGTACCAGAAATCCCATCAAAACAGTTGAAACAGAAAAATAATATTTATTATCCTAAGGTAAGCATGAGGAATTTTTCTTTCTCTTTACCTCTGGAATCCCATCCATCCTTGTTAACAGAGTAATTTTAATTTCTCTTTCCCCAGGCTTAAATTCCAGAATTCCTGTGTTTCCATAAAACTCATTGCTGTCTCTTGGCTCCACTGTGTAATGTAGAAACTGCTTAATAAGGGCTCCTCTAGACCGGACAATCTGGAGTTCAACAGATTCTCCTTCCTTCAAAACAAAGCAAAAGTCCCAAAAGTCAATGGCCTTCTGTGGTATGATTTTCCTGTGGAAGCAATTAACATCTGTGCACTCACCTTTATCTTAAAAGGGCCTCTAGAAGAGGAAGCAAACTCAAATATTCCTCCAGGATCATCATTTTCCAGAATGATTAATTCACGAGTTGTATATCCAGATTTCAGGATCTGATTTTCTACATTCACCCTGAGGAAAGGAATTAGAAAGTATTTCCAATACATGATTAGGCTCAAGTTAAAAGTGGCAAAGGCTACAGTAATAAAAGACAAAATAAGGCTTCCCAACCATGGTCACCTCCAACTGCTTCTTCTCAATGAACATAAGCTTGGCCCCATCAAAAGCTTCCTTTTGGAAGCAGATCTTATGAGAATACTGTACTTTTTATTTAGTTATTTTACTGTATTACATTTTTGTCTCTTGAATCCACACGTTCTATTGCAAAGCAAGGGTGGAAATCATGCCTTCCTCCAAATGTCTGCTGGGTTCCAACTCCCAGCAGCCTTAGCCAACATTGTCCGTGATGAGGAAAACTATCCAACAATATCTGGAGGGCCACATGATTCACAACCCTGCTGTAAAGTCTTGTTAGGAATGAATATTGAGAAGTCACGTACACATGATACAAGTAACTAATGAAACAATGGACTTTTTCAAACAGGGGGAAAAAACCTTGAGGTCGGGAGAAGAATGGGGTTGTCACGCTTATAGCACCCCATTTCAGATAACGACGTCCTCCTCCCAACCTTCCCCCATGCTTCCTCCATGCTGCAGGTGTGAGAAATGTGCCGCTTTTATTGACGTAAAAGCCCTGTCAATAAAAAGCAGTGTCTGCAGCATGGAGGAGGTACGGGGGAAGGTCGGAAGGAGGACAGCACCATCTGAAACAGGGTGCTGTAAGTGTGACAACCCCATTCTTCTCCTGACTCCTCGGGGGGGGGGCGTTTGAAAAAGTCCATACTCTTCCTTTGTAGGCCTTATTTTATCAAACTATGTTTTGGCACACTGGCTCAATTAAAAAAATAAACAAACATGCACAAATCACACAGAGAAAGATAATAAAAAACAGTGATTTATGAAAATACTGAATGGCAAACTTTACTTCTAAAGGTGCAACTGAACTGAGAAGTACTGAGGAGAAAATTTTATTGTGTTTTCCTAATGCTGAACAGACTCCTCAACTTAACTTCCCAACTTCACATTTGATAGAAAATGTCAGATAATTCAAATCTTTTGTTTCTAAGTTCAATTGAGACAAAATTTGTGCCAAAATATTCCAAAACCAATTATACCCTGTTTTAGAGAGTTGTGTGGCAGAGGAATTAAAGGCCTTTCACTCTCCATAAGGAGCTTTTAAAATAGCTTCAGTAACAACATTTGTCTATACTCATACCTAATGTAAATCTTAACCAATCTTTGTTTCTGAAGGAATGCTCAGCATTTGTTAAGTAATGCTCTCGGCTCCTGATTATATATTGCCCTGGATAAAAACTGCAATGTTATATTCATGGATAATTTGTATAGATTTTTAAATTATCAAATAAATCTCATTGAACACCGCAGGACTTCTAAGGAAGCATACATAGAACTGCATATTAGGTTATTTCAGTACTGCAGTGAAAAAGCAACAACCTGTTTAAGGATATCTGTAGAGGGAAAAGCTTCTTTTTTTAATTGAACTCTAATTCTACCATTTAGTTGCAGCATGTTTAGGGGGAACAAGTTTTCCAATGGTAAAAAAATAAAATAAAAATCAGAACAACCAGTCTACTGTTCTGTACTGTGTTCAAACATCAAACACCGAGCCATGCATTCACAACTTTTTTTTGTAGTTATTATTCATAGAACCTACATAATGAAACGTTTTCAGCCTGCTACCCCCATGCTCCCAAATAAAATGGCAATAGGAAGCATGCATTGCCCAAGGAGGTCTGTGAAGCACAGCGTTTTAGAAGGAAAGAAATATTAAAGGAGACAGAGGCTTGTCCAGACCAACCACTTCCAAAACAAAGTGCTGATTCACTGAAGACAAAGACACAGCTTGCGGCACTTACCCAAAGTACACGACAAACCTTTCTGTCTGTACCCTGTCAATACAGAGAGAAAGAAATGGGGGCTAGGAATAAAAACCACCATTTGCCAAATTCTTTATAAGACAGTTCTTTAGAAGGGGGAGAATAAAAAGGAGGGTTGGAGAGATTTAAAAACTATACCTTTCTAGCAGCTAGCATTCACTTTATGGGAATCCTACTTCCTTGGTACTCAGTTGTTTGACTAATGCTAGCAAGAGGTTCAGTAATTCCCACTCGTGGGAGATGACCCCATGAAAAATTGGGATGTCAAGGACTATTCATGGCTTTCCTTACCAGCACCACTCCAAGAGCTAGCTGCTGACTGCCAAGCACAGTGCAGGCATACAAACCACAAGCAGCTGAGTAAATTTTATTCAGGGCCATTTGTAATTACTCAGTGCTTTTAATTAGATAAAAGCAGTCCACTTTATTCATAGATGTACAAGCCTCCTGGACCTGTCATTCCACTAAGCTGCCCAAATAATTGTCTGAGCAGATAAAGAAGGGCAGGGGGTTAGCATTGTTTAAATTGTGTAAGGGAGACATATTTGAAAGTCCTCATTTAAACAAGCATTAAAACAGCATGAAGTGTTATTTGTGACTCCTTTTTTCAGTAAATCAAATGGTAAGAATGATGTAAACAAGGAAAGCATTTTTCCCTAAGTCCCAAATTACTACAGCTTTAAATGGATGCTTAGTGTTGAAGCACCAGTATTTGTCAGAAGATGAAACTGGAAATGAACTACTGTAGTGTCTCTGACACTAAATCTTGCATTTTAAAGATGCCAGTTACTCTGATTCATTATGAATAATAATAATAATAATAATAATAATGAAGTGCTATCTACATTTTTATTGCTCACTATTACAGTTCACTGTTTGATGAAAGTGCATAAATAGAGCAAGTTTCTCTGGAAATTGGATAAATTCCTATTGACACTAATGGTTCTGCAAAAAGACCGTGCACAGCAAGTCTGACACCTAAGAAAAATACTGTGTAGCAGAAGAAAAACACACATTTTACTAGTAGTCTTAACATTTTATTTAGCACTGAAACATTGCTAAGATGACATCATCCTCTCTCAAAGGGCGAACAATCTTGAAGGCACACAGTAAAAAAAGGAATAGGGGACATATAGCCTTCCAGATGTTGGCATATGACTCCTATTACCTCTAACCATGGCTTTAGGTTGGCTAGGGCTGATAGGAGTTGCAACAGAACATCATCTGGAGCACCACACATTCCCTGTCACTGCAAAATAAAAATGTTGCTTTTAGCTAGTAGTTGGTTTTCACCAACTTCATTTGGGCCACACCTTCTGCCGGTTCTAAGCTGCAGTGCTGAGTGGAGGGATGATCAGATCAGCATATGATTCCATGTGTAAGTTCAGTCTGTAGCATCCAGCATGACTGGGTAAGACATCTACCCACAACGTGTGAAAATTACTGCCGTTCAGATTTTACAGTACTAGATAAACCAATGACTTGATCCAGTGTAAGGCAACTTTATATTATGTTCTTCATTTGTGCATCCACATGATAGCTCATGAAACATGTTATAAGCAAATTAGATTTAAAGGAATAGAAGGGATGGTATATAGAACGATGAAACAGATAGCAGTGACAGAAATGTATTATGGAAATGGGTACTAGATGAGCTTTGAAAAACATAAAGGGCATACAATCGGCCCTTCATATCCACAGATTCTGTATCCACGGATTCAGCTATCCACAGCTTGAAAATATTCCAACAAAAAAATAATAATCCAAAAAACAAACCTTGATTTTGCCATTTTATATATGGAACACCATTTTACTATGCCATTGTATATAACGGGACTTGAGCATCCATGGATTTTGGTATCCATGGGGGGGTCCTAGAATCCATCCCCAGCAGATACCAAGGGCCCACTGTATAAGAGTGACTACCACAGAACAATATTAAATTTAAAAGCCAATAACATGAAGATGATAAAGGATGGAAATGAAAGACAGAAATGGATAATGAAGCCAATAGCAAAGGGTCAATTTCACATAGTATGCATCACAAAGTGGGAAAGATGACAAGGAGTCAGTTACATTGGCCCAAAATGGCTAGAACACACATTTTTATATTAATGACAAGCATGATACATGGTTTTATCTTTTTTTAAAGTCATTATAAATATTCATAAAACTGTGTACCAATGCCCTCATTTCTGATTACTGGAAGTTATTGTACTGATCATACACAGAAACTGCTCAAAATTCTGAGGCTCAATTCAGCTTCATTTTAAACTTGCTTTGGTATGTAAGTTTGCCTTGCAGGAAATTTAAAAGCAATGGTTTCACAAACATGCAAGCATATAATACTAGGAAACTGCTGCCAATGATATTTAACACAGTAGGACACTGGCTAAAATTCCTCATTGTCAAGGAAAATAGGCTGATACAGGCAAATGTGTTGCTGAAAATGTCTTCAAAGTAAACTGCAGAGAGATGTTTTATAGGTATGGTTCAGGATTCCCTACACTCCCATACAGTTCTAATCATTCAGGCTTCCTTAAACATGAAGGAAAGAGCAATAGGGATGTAATTCTTTACTGTGTTTCTTCTTGAAGGTAGCAACAAGTAATTTCAGCAATTTTCTTCCCCTTGCAGTTTTCAATGGCTATTCACAGTTCAGGACTTATTTTGCAGGAATTAATAATTCTCCACTGAAATATTTTCCCCCATAGAAAATGCTGTTTCCTGCACAGAAAATGAAGTTTTTCTGCACAAAACAACCATGTGCAATTTTTGCGCAGAATAAGTCCTAAACAGCGAAAATTCTTGTCAGTCCAGGATACTTCTTGTCAGGGTTTCTCAACATTCCAAAAACATGTTTTTTCAGCCATTTTTAAAAAATATTTTCAAATACAGTAGTCTTTCCATCCCTAAAGAGCAATGGGGTTTTTAAATCAGCAGATTCTGGGGGACTTTTTATGCATCTACCCACATTATGTGTATCTTCTTTTAAAACACGAATATGAGAGTATTATATTTGGTGTCAGATGAGGACATACTTAAGTTCCATGCTGCTGTTAATTCAGTTTTAATATCAATATTAATATCAATATTAATAATTAATTTATGATATTATGAGCTAGACTTGTGATCTTGTAAATTTTGCTATTCACATTTACCATCTGGCATCATTTGTCATTACCAAAAATGCCCCCTAAAACCTACCTTAAAAGCCAAGCAGCCCTCTGGGGGTCCTGTCAGAACTACTCATCCCACCATGGCTCACTGGTGGGAGGGAGCTAGATGTGTCATCATTCAGCGTGCCATCCATCAGTGCTGCAGAATGTCTTCAATTAGTGTAGCTGCCTGGCTTTTCAGGTAGGTATAGGAAGCCAGATCAGGAGACAGATCATGCTTATACCATCGTAGCTACATCTCCCATGCAGATCTTCAGCCACAGTTTCTAGTCATGCTATCTCAGTCCTTGCAGGCCCTATATTCCAATCAGGTCCCATATTCCAATCCATGCAGCCCACATTGGTCTCTGTCCATTCTCTGGCTAAGATCTAGTATGCAGTTAATGCTTGTTAAGTCATCCATGCAGATTGGGAACACAGCAGACCCCCAAGAGAAATTGCTTTTGAGTGGTATAGCTCTAATCTAACTATATCGTCAATGCATATACAGAAGGGTGTATTCTAGATATACCCTCAATGCAAAACTTTATGTGGCAGAGAAAAGTTTTTTCCTATGCTAACTGGTGATACACATCTTTCTTTGGTTCTAAATTTGTGGGTGAACACCTTTGCTCATAATACTGCAAACATAGTTCTTTGTGCTGTTCAAAAGAAGGTCTAAAAAGACCCATAAAATGTCCTAACTCCCTGCTTTACCATGATACTCACTAAGCTGCTGTAAGCTTTCAAGCAAATCAGGGCAGACAGCCTATTGGTGGCCCTTTGCATTACTACCATTCAATTGTTGGGGTCTGTCATCAGCTCAAGCCCAGGAGACACACCAGTAAAAATAACAAACAATAACAAGAAAGCTACTCCTGTGGAGGACATAAACAATAAGCAGTCACATGGGCCTCCTACTTATTTACTGGAGATGTTACCAGAATTGAGCTGCTGGATTTACCTGCCCACCCGGTGGCTCCTTTGAGGCCTAGTTGGCTTCCCTTCCCCCCTTTGTGGCCTCTGCAGCTAATGTGGTACAGCCACTATTGTTGTCACTATTGTTGGGTGCCACTATTGTTGCCTTCCCCTTCCCGGACTGCTCTGCAGTCAGGAAGGGGTGCGAAAAGTAAGCACCAATCAGGGCAGGTCATCCCTGCCCTGATTGGTTTATCCAGAGGGAGGTGGGTGCTGCTGCCTTTTGCAGCAGTTTTACGGTGATTTTACTCCAGTTTTGCAGCATTTTGCAGCAGTCTTTTGCAACTGCTGCTTTACAGCGTGGAGGTCGGGTATATAACCCGCCCTCCATGCTGAATTGATCAGTGTCTCTTTGGGAGGCAAAACCTACCCTCCCACCCTTTACTTCTTGTTGAAGGCTTGTAGGTTATTTGTAGCATGTATTCTTTTCTGTCACAACTTTGAGAGTGGTTGGCATGGGTCCTGATCCGAGGTCATCGGTAATGGGAGAGGGGGGGTCTCCATCAAGTTCATGGTCAAGATCAAGTTCACGGGGACCCCCCTTTCCAGCGGTTGGTGAATAAGAGGAGGGTGAGGGGTCATTGGGCATGCGGAGCCTGGCCAGGACTCCTCCCCCTTCATCAGAGGTGGTGTCGGTAGCTAACCGACAGTGATATCATCGACCAGCATTTGGGTTGGTTGATGTCTGGATCCAGACCCATGCTATTTGAGCCAACCATTGCAGCTGTTAACAATAAAGTTGTGGCCCTTATTGCCAATATATATGCATTATCATTTACCAATATATCTTTCCAAATATATTAAATGTGTCTGTCATTATTTGGGAAAAGGGGGAGGGGGAGATCATCCGGCCTGGGCACGCAAAGGAAGGCCTAAATGATGACAAGCTACCTGAAGAAAACAAGAGTTTGCAAAATGGAGCAAAAACTGTGGTTTGTTTAGTCTGAGGAACAAATAATGACTAAAGCAACAAACTCAAACATGACTTAGCATAACATGCAAATATACATTATGGGTTGGATCCAAATGTAGATGTGTGCAACTGGAAACAGTCTTCCAATTCTGCTTCACAGAAATTGGGGGAACCTGCTGAACTGCTCACACAAGATACCATTCTCCAATTGTACTTCCTGTACACAGCTTAGCACATTCATCAGGGTTCCTGTACACAGCTTAGCACATTCATCAGGGTTCCCCAACCCGCTATGTGACATTTCTAGTCAGCTAGAAGGGCTGCTGTAGGGGAGCAGGGGTTGAGCAGTCTGGTTGCAACAGCCTATTTGGGCACACTTAAATTTGAATCCAACATACTATGTGCACAGCTACACAAGAGGATTTGTAGTGAAAAATAGTGTCTTACATCCCTATCATTTGTGCCCATGACACATTTTCTCATTTGTGCTCATTTGTGCTCATTTGTGCCCACGACACATTCGCAAGATTGATGGCATGGAAAATTAGCCGAGTTTGTAGTTCACATGGAGCATGCCCCCACAAGTGAATTGCCTGCCAAAAATCTCCCTCCATTCTACCCCCCTTTTTTTAAAAAAAAATGACAGATGCGGAAGAGCTATTTTCCGCTTTAAAAAGTCTTCACACTTCTGCTCTGCCAGCTGAACAATCATGTACACCATCGTTAAGCTGGCAAAAACAACAACAATGGCAACTCCAGCACTGCAGGCCCTCCCTTGTAAGACCACCCCCTCCGAGGTCCAACCAATCAGGTTTCAGCTCTCCTGTGTGCCTCTTTTTGAACTGGTTGTACAGATAACCAATTATGCACTTTTTTTGCGCAGTTTTTAAAAAGGATCACAAGAAACAGTGAAAGCTGTTATCACGATCTATTTGGAGTTTTCAGCCCCCCTTCCTTCTGAATAAAGCAAACTGTCTAAACTAAAGGTATTCTGCCCACATTCTTGCCAGATTTTGGGGGGGGGGTTGTCATGTAGATGAGCCCTATGTTTAATGGGGACTACTATGGGCACATAATAAATAGCTGTTACCCAATCTTTGATGGGGGGAGGGGTGTGTGCTGATTTGATTTCAACATATTATTCACAGTACCTGTCTAATGACAATGTTATAGTCTCATTCATTTCAGGGATGTCATCAGCTTGAACAGTAATGTTGATTGCTGTGTCACTTTGTCCAGACAGGAAAACTACAGATCCAGAAAAAGGTCTTATATCATCAATAGTCACTGCTTTTAGGTTGAGGTCAGAAGGTATCAGGCTCCAAAACACAGTGGCTTGTCCATCAGTCCCATCCCGATGCAAGGGAATAGAGCTCTGCAAAGTATGTTAAGTTTGGTGAGTTCTATACTTTCTGAATGCATGCATATACATTTCCGCTCACCAGATTACAGCCTGACTTAAATTCCGACAACACATTTCTGAAAGTATGAACAAGAGATATGAAGAGGTTCCCTGCCCAGTGCAAAAATAATTTTAAAAAATCATCCACATCATTCTCTGCATATGAAAAACAGCAACAGTATCTGACAGCTACATAGTATTTAAGAACTTGGGAATAGAAGAGCAAAATTAAATCAGACCAAAGGCCTATCTAGCCCAGCTTTCAGTGGCCAACCAGATGTCCATGTAAAGTCCATAGGAGAACAGCAGTCTTAAATGCCATTCGTATTGTTTTTTCCAGCAACGTGTACTGTGACACATACTGCTTCTGATCCTGATTTTATTTGGAAATAGGAAGGCATAATTTTAATGACAAGGAGAAAACCAGCGTGGTGTAGTGATCTGAATGTTGGATTGGGACTCAGGGAGAACAGGTTTGAAATTCCTTCTCTTCCATGGAAATCCACCTTTGGCACATTATACTCCCTCAGCCTTAGAAGAACGTAACAGCAAACCTTCTCTGAATCAGTCCTGCCAAGAAAACTCTTGCCATCAATAGAGTTGACTTGAATGGAACTATCAACATTTTAATTGTATTTTAATTATAATTCTGTGAACATTAAAACTTTTTTTTCTGAGCTGATTTTTTCCATAGATAATAGAGAAATAATGATGACATTTTGATTTAATTCTGTTATTATTACAGAAGCATAATGAAATGAGAAATACTTTAACAAAAGTATGCATTGTAACACATGTGCTGTAGGCAGAGTCAGTGCTTTCTCTAAAGCAAGGGTGGGGACAGTGAAGCCCATGGACTACATATGGCCCCCAGGCCCCCATTTTGTGTCTACCTAAGCATCCTAGGGGCCCCCTGATCTCCCAAATTATTTTTTAGCCAAAACACACCAGGGGAAAAAAAAACACCCATCACCACAAAATGTCAGAGTTTGGCTCCTCTTGTTTCTCACTACCCATGCCACCCAGACACCAAAGTGGCTACATCTGGGACAATTCTTGGAACTAGAAGTTAAATAATGTCACTTCTGGTTGCATCAGAAATAATCATGTGCCTGTAGAATAGAATCCCCCCATACCCTCCAAATTACCCAACCCTGCTCTAAAGCAGCTTGCAGGAACAATGTAGGAAAATATTTACTTACTACTGTAAAAGCTGAATCTTCTGGCTCGTGTAAAATTATTGGAAGGTTGCTGATAAAACCAATTTCTCCATTTGCAATGTCAGGTGTGATTTTTAAGGAGATATTTTGGATTTCACCTAATCTAGGACTTACAGGTGGAATCAGAGGAATAATATTCAGCAGTTCAACTTTTTTCAGCTGAAAGAAAATAAATCACAATATTATGCCACTATGAGGGCCAGTGTGGTGTAATGGTTTTAGTGTTGGACTATGATTCTGGAGATCAGGGTTCGAATCCTCACTCAGCCACAGAAACCCACGGGGTGGCCTTGGGCAAGTCACACTTTCTCAGCTTCAGAGGAAGGAAAGGGCAAACTCCCTCTGAACAACTCTTGCCAAGAAACCCCCATGATAGAGTCGGTTTAGGGTTTGCCATAAGTCAGAAAATGACTTGGAAGGCACCAAACAATAACAACTATGATGCTATAGCATTTGTACACATCCACCAATTATTTGTTGGACTAGGCAACATCATTCCCGTTATTACTTATTTTTTAATGTGAGCTGCAAGTCTCTGATCAAGGAAGAATCCTGATGTTGAAATTATTATATTGAATTCCCATTACAGGAAGAAATCGTCTTCCTCCTTCTCAGCTATTCTGGGAACACACCAATATACACTTCTAGCTCTTTTTGCCTGACACATTTGAACATAGGAACATATAATATAGGAAAAAATATGATCACATTTCCACATCTGCATCCAAATCAATGATTAAGTTAATGACTAAACAGAGTAATGGACACACATTATTTCTTCAATCAGTCTGAATCATCCTGTGGAGAAAAACTCCAGACTGTCAGAACTCGCCAGAAAATTTGTGAATTTGTGTGCAGAATCAGAAGATGAGAAGAAATTTCATCATTATGAGAAAAATTAATTTCTGGGATTTTCATCCTCAGTTTTCTACTATATTTTGTACCTTGTCCACTTTTAAGTCTTTGGCTTAGACCTTTGGCAAGACAGGGTATTTAGCCCATGTAGACAACTCCTTTGTCCTGACTGTATATGTTGATGTTTTGCCCTTTGGTGAAAAGGGCATTATAAATAAAAGTTATTATAAATAAACATTACTTTAGGCTTTTTTAAAAACTCATGCCAATTCTTTAAAGTCTTTTGTTTCCTTTTATTTGAAATAGTCTATTTTGTTTCTCCCTGCTGTCCTGTCCTTGGCAGGCAAAGATTTTTCTTATTCAGACAGCCCTTCATTAACTAACTGGGTTTAAATAGTTTCTGGACTTCAAATGTTTTGATTTTTTTTATGAATGTGGTGTTGTAAAACATTTTAATAGATGTTTTATACTGAGATGTCATTTTATATTTACAGTTTACTGTTTATTTAGACGTTTTTAATGTTGCAAGACACTTTTTTTTGCAGGAAAGGAGGGAAACAAATAAATACATGCTTAAAGTTATGTATGCCTCAGATGAATTCAGGTTAGTCAACTGTTTACATTGTTGAAGAATGCTTGGTTTAGTCATCTGTTCTTTTGACCAAGCATTTGTTTAATTTTAGTTTCTCATTTCATCTCTACTTTCCAGAAAAATCCCATTCTGAAAACTGTTCTCCTAGAAATATAATATGCTTTGTCCACTTCTTAAAATTACATTCTCTTACAATTAGAACCAGTTCTTATCCTCATCTCTCTAGCTAAAATATCAGGAATAGGTCCAAGTGATCACATGTTACATCTCACCAGTCACCTCTCCACACTGTGAAAAAACTTTTTGCAGGTTTTCCCCATTGTACAGCTAACAGGTTTAGAGTTAATAATTTGTCAGCCTCACAAAAGCAAAAGCTAACTAGATTCTTTCTTAACCAACTTTTCAAGCCCATTACAATGATTTTAAATCCTTGAGGTTGATACAAATATGATTAAGTTTAAGGACATCAGCTGTATGGCAGGGTAAATTTGTAAACAGAAAAAAGGAGAGGACAGAAAAGCTGGGAACATTAGAAACTGGCTTAACAACAAACAGTAGGATTGCTAGAAAAATTGAATGATCACGGCAAAAATATGCATGACAAATAAGCTGTGATAATTTGATACTGTGTAAGAGCCAACATGGCGTTTTGGTCTGTGTGTTGGACTAGGACTCTGAGAGACAAGGGTCCAAATTCTCAACCACAGAAACCCCAGTTTCAACGCAAAAGGAAGGCAATAGCAAGAAAACTCTAAAATAGTGTGAAATCAAAGGCTTTCATGGCTGGCATCCATAGGTTTTCTGTGGGTTTTTTTACGAGCTGTGAGGCCATGTTCTGGGAGAGTTTATTCCTGATGTTTTGCCTGCATCTGTGACTGGCATCTTCAGAGAATGGTTGGGGGGGTATATACTGTGAGCCCCTGTCGAAGAGGAAATGTAAATTTGTGTATTTGAATGGGCCATTAGCCAAACTAATCCTCCTTGCATTATCTCCCCCCAGGAACTACCCATTCAAATACACAAATTTACATAGCCTCTCCAGCAGGAGGTCACAGTATATAAACCCCACACACACTCCTACCCAACCATTCTCTGAAAATGCCAGCCACAGATGCAGGTGAAACATCAGGAATAAACTCTTTCAGAACACGGCCTCACAGCCCAGAAAAAAACGACAGAAAATCTATGATAGTGTCTCCATAAGCTGGAGTTGAAAGCACATAACAATAATATTTACCTGTACTAAGAAATGGGCTCCATTTTGAAGAAATGCATCATTTCTTATTGGTACTTTCACAATGTCTTCAGTTTTTCCTTCTGGTATGTGGAGGATGCCTCTTCCAGAAATGTTTAAAACACCTTCTTTAGCTCGCTCAGGATCCACAGGACCAGCAGGGATATACACAACTGTATAAGATAGTCTCACATCTCCAACCGTTCCCTTTTGCCTTGCAAAGCTAAGGGACAAAAACCGGCCATCTGGGCTGCTTTCTATCCTCTGATTCTCCAAAGGGTAGAACTTTACCACACCATAGACATCATCACTGTCTTGAATGTAAAACAAAAGCTACAAGAATGACAAAAAAAAAACTTTTTAAAAAGGAATTGCCATCAAAAATCCATACTGTATTATCCTGTAGTTTATGATTTTCCTTTCCATTAAAACTGTGGGACCCAAAACTTCTTAATTTATATACCCCTCTTATTCTGGCAGGAACTTTTCCACACTGACAGAGAGCTACCTCTGTCATATGAAAATGGATGTGTGAGGGGCAATTACATGTATCTGAATGTTATCATAGCACTATACATATCTAGAATTAAACTGCTTATAGTAGCAACTCACCATAAGCATATTCAAGTACCGTAGCTATCATGCCCAGGAAGGTCATGTTAAGAAGGCTAATACAGATCACTTTGTCTCTATGCCTTTGAGACCTGGGCAGGCTAACCATAGGTCATGTTATGTAAATAATGGCAACTACATCAGAGCCGCATCATATCAAGAACAGTCTAGAGCTTGTAAAAGTTATTTCTTTGGACTAAAACTCCCGAAATCCCATGGGCAACATGCCCATTATCCCAGTGAGTTGTAATCCAAAACCATACATTTTCTATTTCCTGGAATATTCTAGAAAGAACAAGCACAAATCCCCAATAAAAACAGATTCAACAAATACAGCACAGGTCAAGAGCTGCTTACGAAAGTTCAAAGGTAGAAACTTAAAGGTCAGTCCTTTCAAATAATATGGAAAAAATGACTATTGTTCACCTTAATATAATATTTTCATACTAATAACCCTCTATGTTAGAAAGTACGGAGGCCAGAAATATATCCTTAGCTACATATAAGCCAAAGCTATTTGCTATTTTTTATTATTGTTGTTGTTTTTACATCTTGAAGCCATTATACTTGTGTTGTGGTGAACTTGTCCTTTAACTCAATACTCCCAGAAAGCTAGAAACAGCTTCAGCTGTCCTTTTTAGAGATACAGGAACCAATCCTGCTTCATGAATTGACTCCTTTACACCATAGTGGCCACACCCAAACATACTCGCACTGGGTAATATTTTCAGTTTATAACAAGAGCACATAGTATTAATCCAGGAAGAAGAATCAGTAACCAGAAGAAATGGGAAACTGCATGCTACAACCTTAATTTTAATACTCAAAACCCGAAGAACTTGAAGGATCCCTCTGTCACATAAAATTATTGGGCACAGTCAGGATGCCTATTGCCATCATTTCTGTACTCTTGGTGTGTTATTACAGAAAGATGATGTTTTAAATCCTTTTCTGTGTTGAAACCAACGAACACAAGAGACTCTGTGGATGCTGATAAGTACAGCCATGGAGAGACAGCTCTTTAGTGTTTGAGCCATTCAACCATTATCTTGGCAAAGCTTTAAGTTTAAGCTTTAAGTTATTTACCTACTGTATTTATATTTGTATCTTCTCGTACCATAAATTCTTATAGCCAGTAATATTTTTTCATGCATCATTTACAAAGGAATCCACTGCAATGAACAGGGGCCTCTGGAAACCTCATCCCTCTAATTATAAGAGGAACAAGATGAACAGAAAATTTAATTTCCAGTCCCCAGAGCTGCAAGTCCTAAACCATTTTTCTGGAAATAAGCCCTACTGAAATCTTACTACTGTACTGAGTAAGCATGCACAGGCTTGAACTGTAAATGTACTCTAAAAATTAAAAATAATATAGCCACCTCTGCTGAAATTCTGATCTACTGTCTTTCTTATTTTCCATCCACCTTACATCAAATGTTACTTAATCCTGAAAACCTTGTTCTTGTCTGAATGCTTGCATTTCTTTAGAGCAATAAATGTGGGCTTACCTCAGCTGGTTCACCCACTTCTGCACCTCCTTGTATTGTATGAGCTAGAATCCTAAGCAGATAGGGTTCTGCTTCTTCAGGGAAGTCATCATTAACAATGCTCAAGGGAAGTGATGCCAATAGCTGCCCTTGAGAAAAATGCAATACTCCTGAGTCTGGAGTGATATCTGCAGTCACCGGCAAAGGATCACTGCTGTTACGGGTTATAATCCAGGAAACTGAAACATTTCCATGTGTTCCACCATTCCTTACAATAGTGATGCCTTCATACCTAGCAAACAAAATTTAATACAGGTAGTTTGCCAAACTGTGAATTTGTAACAAGTTTCAACAATAATTCTTTGATCCAGCTTTGTCAAGAAAAACCTTCACTTTGAATGGATTCCAGCTATGACCATTACTGAACTGATACCCTAACTATGGAGTTCAATGCTCTAGTAAACTCCTCATTGGTTTACTGTAATTTAGGGTTGCTGTTGAAGATCTAGGATTCATCTACACCAGCCAGCATATTCTGGCTACAGCAATGGCCTGTTCTGCCCCATTACTTGAAGAAAATGGGCTGAAGTCCACTCAGGAACGCCTGTGTGTTGCTGCAGCTGCCAGAGATGCCATTTTCCCTGCTCTGCCGGGCACACCATGTGGCAACCCCCCTGCAATGTGACCAGTCTTGGTCACGTGCTGCAGGCCTGTTACAGAGACCTGGCAAAGCAAGTGTAACCGGCAGCAGGAGCAAGGGCTGGCCAGCCGAGATGGGCTCCCACAGACACACAGGGCTCAATCCGTCCCATTCTGAAGGGAATACATTAACCTGGGTATTTTTTAAAACACTGTCAAGGGCCCTATCCCAGCTTCCCCCATTCCAGACCTGTATCTGCCCCAGGGGTAGTGAGGACTGCCCATTGGTGGAATGGGACAAAAGCCCTGCATCATCTGGACTGCAGCACTCTGGAGCAGGGGCAAACTGGGGTATTTGGCTGGTGTAGACATGTCCCTAGAAGCTTAAGCTAGTGCAGAATTACATTATACTGAATCTGAGGTTACTACACTGGTTGCCTATTTGTTTCCAGACCCAATTCAAGGTGCTAGTTTTACCCTCTAAAGTTTAGTCTTTGGTGCTTTCACTGCAAAATCAATAGTAGAAACTGAGGAATGCCCCACAGTGGGCTTCAATAGGAAATGTGGCTCTCAGACCCATAGAAGTTGCCTGCTCCAGAATTAATTCATTAAAACAGCAGCACAATGCAAGTCAAAAAACAGCCAGGCCAGTTTGAAAGTGCATTGCCACAACCAGAGGCTAACACATACTGAAAGTACCATGAAACAGATTTTTTTTACATCCCTCCCCTAAAACAAAGTGGGGGTACAACACATACTTTCTGCAATGAAGCACTACTTCATTGTTAAAATTTAAAATTTAGCTCACAAATAGAAGTGCATGTTACTACAGCATATCATCAGTGCATGAGTTAAATGCCCCCCTAGTTACCAGGATTAAAATGGAAGTTCTACATTAAAAAGTAGTATGAGAAACTAAACTTGGAAATAACATGGAAGAACTTAATAACTTGGAAGAACAAAGTAAAGGCAGTAATAAGTTGAACAGCATCTGATCTCTACACTCATCATGATTATATGTGTGCATTCATAGTTACTGCATTAAGGCCAGGGAAGTTTTTTGTTTTGTTTTTTGTTTTTTCAGCCAGAGCCTAAAGACTGGTGAACAGTGCAGCTGGGGAATATTGTTATGCTCCTGAGGTGGACTTGAGAGAAGACTTACATCTCCAGGTCTGCCCAGTGGGTTCCACCTACCAGCAAGGCTACTCAGCTCCTGATTAGCTGGCTGGTGCAGGAATCATGCAGGAACTCCACAAGAAATGTGGAGGCCTCTAGGAAGAAGATGATAGCCTTGTCACTCATGCACTCCCTGCCCATGCTCCCCACTGGCAAATCGGTCTCCAGGTAAGTCCAGGAACTGTGCATACTACTGCTTTGATGCCAGGTTCTTTATTCTTCCTGTGTTGTTTTAATGTGTTTGTGTAGATCCATAACTGTCTTGAAATCTCTTGCTTTATTCAAAATACTTAGAATAGCAAACCAATATTCTTAATGATTTGAACCCACATACATGCTGAGCCATCTGTTTTCAATGGAGAAAACGTATGTGCATACTACTTCAAGTACACACAAACACACACATGCCTTCAGCCATATATTATATATGTGTATTTTTCTGTTGTTAACTGCTGTCAAGTTGACATAGAAATTGGAAATACAATGACATGGACAATCCTGACTTTGGTATTTAATGATATATCATTACATCTTGTCTAGTTCCTTCATAGCTGCCCTTTCAAGCCCTAGTCTTCTATTTCTTCACTCCAGTCTTCATTTTGATTAATGAGCTCTGAGCCAAGATATAGGAAATCTTTCACCATCTCAATGTCTTCATTATCTACTTTAAAGTTATGTAAAGCATCTGTGGTCATTATTTTTGTTTTCTTTATGTTCAACTATTAACCTGCCTTTGCATTTTCTTCCTTGATTTTCTTCAGTAATTACTCGAAGTCTTTGCTATTTTCTGCTAGTAGTATGGTGTCATCTACATATCTTAAATTGCTGACATTCCTCCAATTTTCACACTTCTTTCCTTAGAGGCTAATCCAGATATTTTCCTTGGTTTTTTTCTGGGCTGTCATCTTCTAAAGATGCCAGCGACAGATGCAGATGAAATGTCAGGAATAAACTCTTCCAGAACATGGCCTCACAGCCCGGAAAAAAACCCAAGGAAAATCTATGGATGTCGGCCGTGAAAGCCTTCGACTTCACAGTCTAATCCAGCTTTGTTAATGATATGTTCAGCATACAAGTTAAACAGATATGGGGAAAAGATATACATAGCATCCCTATCTGTGTCATATGCATACATAAAATATGTGCATGCATCTTAAGCAGAATACGGCCTTGTCTAGACAGGCAATTTACCCCATCTTGGAGCCCTGCAGTTCAAACAATGCAGGGCTTTTGTCCTGTTTTGCCCCTGATTAGTCCTGACAATGCTAAGGGCAAAAACAGGGGGAAGATAGGGTAGGGGAAGACGGGATAAAGCCTGTTAAAATGTTTCACCAAAATACCCAGGGGAAAACACCTCTTTTAAGTTAAACCAGATAGGGCCCTTTAGGAACTCGGGAGGCCATACTGGCACACTGGTTTGTCTCTGCAGCCACCACCACTTCCACCTGTGTCACAATCTCTGAAGCCAGGAAGCAGTTCCCCAGCATGTGATCAAGGCTGGTCTCATGCAGGGGGCCTTGATCACATGTTGCAGGCCCCCTTCCTGGCTTTGGAGACTGTGATACGGATGGCAGAGGCGGCAGCAGGAGAGATGGACCAGTTTGTCCATGCAGACTTCTGTCTGTTTCATGCTGGTAATGAGGGATCAACAGGACTGATCCAGGGCCAGACTACACCAGCGGAAAAATGAGCCCTACATTTTCTCCTGTCTCTGGGTATACAGTCGTCCCTTCACATTCGCAGGGGTTCCGTTCCGCGGACCCCCGCGAATGTGAAAAATCCGCGAATAACAAACACCCCTCCCCCTCCCTCCCCAGGCCTTCGCGGGGCCTTGCTAGGCCCCGCGGAGGTCTCCCCGGCCCTCCCTCCCTCCCTCCCCAGGCCTTCGCGGGGCCTTGCTAGGCCCCACGGAGGTCTCCCCGGCCCTCCCTCCCTCCCTCCCCAGGCCTTCGCGGGGCCTTGCTAGGCCCCGCGGAGGCCTCCCCGGCCCTTCCTCCCTCCCTCCCCAGGCCTTCGCGGGGCCTTCCTAGGCCCCGTGGAGGTCTCCCCGGCCCTCCCTCCCTCCCTCCCCAGGCCTTTGCGGGGCCTTGCTAGGCACCGCGGAGGTCTCCCTGGCCCTCCCTCCCTCCCTCCCCAGGCCTTCGCGGGGCCTTGCTAGGCCCCACGGAGGTCTCCCTGGCCCTCCCTCCCTCCCCAGGCCTTCACGGGGCCTTGCTAGGCCCCACGGAGGTCTCCCCGGCCCTCCCTCCCTCCCCAGGCCTTCGCGGGGCCTTGCTAGGCCCCGCGGAGGCCTCCCCGGCCCTTCCTCCCTCCCTCCCCAGGCCTTCGCGGGGCCTTCCTAGGCCCCGCGGAGGTCTCCCCAGCCCTCCCTCCCTCCCTCCCTCCCTGCCCAGGCTTTCGCGGGGCCTTGCTAGGCCCCGCGGAGGCCTCCCCGGCCCTCCCTCCCTCCCCAGGCCTTCGCGGGGCCCCGGAGGGCCTCCGGGGGTCCCGCGAAGGCCTCCCCACCCCTCCCCAGGCCTTCGCGGGGCCTCCGGGGGTCCCGCGAAGGCCTCCCCACCCCTCCCCAGGCCTCCGCAGGGCCTCCGGAGGGCCTCCGGGGGTCCCGCGAAGGCCTCCCCACCCCTCCCCAGGCCTTCGCGGGGCCTCCGGAGGGCCTCCGGGGGTCCCGCGAAGGCCTCCCCACCCCTCCCCCAGGCCTTCGCGGGGCCTCCGGAGGGCCTCCGGGGGTCCCGCGAAGGCCTCCGCACCGCTCCCCAGGCCTTCGCGGGGCCTCTGGAGGGCCTCCGGGGGTCCTGCGAAGGCCTCCCCACCCCTCCCCAGGCCTTCGCGGTGCCTCCGGAGGGCCTCCGGGGGTCCCGCGAAGGCCTTCGCACCGCTCCCCAGGCCTTCGCGGGGCCTCCGGAGGGCCTCCGGGGGTCCCGCGAAGGCCTCCCCACCCCTCCCCAGGCCTTCGCGGGGCCTCCGGAGGGCCTCCGGGGGTCCCGCGAAGGCCTCCCCACCCCTTCCCAGGCCTTCGCGGGGCCTCCGGAGGGCCTCCGGGGGTCCCGCGAAGGCCTCCCCACCGCTCCCCAGGCCTTCGCGGGGCCTCCGGAGGCCCTCCGGGGGTCCCGCGAAGGCCTCCCCACCCCTCCCCAGGCCTTCGCGGGGCCTCCGGAGGGCCTCCGGGCGTCCCGCGAAGGCCTCCCCACCCCTCCCCAGGTCTTTCACGGGGCCTCTGGAGGCCCCGTGTCGCGGTTTTGGGGGGGCCCGGGGGGCCCTCCCAAAACCGCGAATAACCGAAACCGCGAATGTCAAGTTCGCGAATGTGGAGGGACAACTGTATAAGCTCCTTTAGCTAAAGCATTGAATTCAAATATAGCTTCCTAAAGAAGCTTATTGTATTGTATAGTAACATGTTGATTTGAAACAGTTTTATTCTGATATAGGTTGCTTAATATCTCTTCCTGCTATATGATAGTTATTTATTTCTGAGCAGTGAACTAGGAGAACATTTAAATAAACTACTTGTTGCATGGACCATTCGCATTAAATTGGCATCAAACTGCAAAGTGTTATTTCTGTGGAGAACCATCATTTTGGTCCCTACCAACGGGGTCCCCTTATTTAAATGCCCCTAGGAGCTATTAGGACAGCTGCAAGATTATATAAAGTTCACTAATATGAAGTTCACCTATATGAAGGTGAAGCAGCATTCTTTGTCAGAAACTCGAACACACAATGTATTTACAACTAATACAAAATGTATATATAAAACTATAAATTTTCCTTGGTTTTTTTCCAGGCTGTGAGGCCCTGTTCTGGAAGAATTTATTTCTGACGTTTTGCCTGCATCTGTGGCTGGCATCTCCTACCCAACCATTCTCTGAAGATGCCAGCCACAGATGCAGGCGAAATGTCAGAAATAAACTCTTCCAGAACATAGCCTCACAGCTCAGAAAAAACCCAAGGAAAATCTATGGATGCCACCCATGAAAGCCTTCAACTTCATATATATAAAACTGTTTCAAACAGATGAAAGTAAAGATTCTTCCACTCCAACTGCTTAATTTACATTACAGTCTGGTGGTTAAGTATGCACATGTTAACATCTACAGAACTTACAGCCCATGTCTTGGAATAGCATCCAATGTCCCAGTCCAAAGAAACAGTCATACCCAAGTCCCATCAAAATCAATTTAACTATAAAATTCACAACTAGCAGGGAACAATGAAACTTAGGATCAGTTGACATCTCTTTTTAAGCTAAAAATATCTGAAATTAATCTATTATTTAAAAATTATTGTAGGTTTAAACACAGTTGTAGCCATTACTCTACATTAGTTTCAACTCCCAGTTTTGGCAAAACTAATTATTTGCATAGAGTAGTTCTCCAAAACTACCATGAAGGTCCTATGGGAATTCCAACCACCAAACTAAAAGTACTCATAAAAACTGCCTGCAAGGTAATACCTATATGAGAATTTTTCCAATCAAAAATTGTTTTCTTAAGTAAATTGAAACTAATCCCATGAATCTAATTTTCTATTATCAATATATAGAAAAGATATGGTACCTTAGCATCTGGTCTTCATCAATAACAACTGTCTGAGTAAACAAGATGCTATTGATTGATAATACTCCATAAGGTTTATCATTGGGTTTAATGGTGACTTGGACAATGGATGGATTTGTTAAAATAGCATCTCCTTGTAAAGTGTCCTTGAGTAGCATGATATAAAATGTCTCAGCAATTTCTGGTATGGTATCATCAAGAATTTTGAATGTAATATGAGATTCATGCACTAGAGGTGGGAAAAAGATCGTTGTATTCGGCTGTAGATCTAGAAAGTCTAAATTAAGCTGAGCATGTGTGGTTGAATTCCCAGTTACAATGCTGTAGCGAATTGAGACTTCACTTTCATCAGGTCCAATTAAGTTTCCACTATCATCTTTACCCCGAACTACTGGGATTGTTAATATATCATCCTCCTCATGCACCATATAAATATTCTGAATAAATCGCACTGGGCTATCATTTTTCTTAATAACAATCTCAACAGAATTTCTTGATGCATTGATTTCTGCTCCTCCTTCCACACTTCTCAAACGAAGAATAAATAGTTCATCATTTTCTGGAATCTAGAAAAATAATATTAATCAATAATGATTACTCAACTCAAAGGTAAATGCACAGAAATCAGAAAATTATTGCTCATTGTATAAAATGATCTATCTACTTCTAAATAGATGAATAAATGAATATAGGGTGATAGGATTCTACACTGCATAATTCCATAAAACCTGCCTATAAATGATCACTGAAGCCCACCACTTACAATTTGGGTTTGTTATGTAAGTTTGATCCATTCCAATTAGCTGAAAAGAACTGGTAGGTGTTATATAATATAATGTCAGGATGTTTCTTAAGCATTATGGAAGATTTCGCATATTACAAACGAGGCCAAGTTAACCTATGAAATTTCTTTATGATGAAGATTTATTGGCAAGTTTTCTTTTCACAAAACATTCAAAACTTTAAAGATTACATTTACTTGTACAACACAAAACACTTCATATGCAAACACACATAGGTGTGCCACTTTCTCCTCTAACAGATATAATTCATTACATTACACCTTTGATATTGTATGTTTGTGTAATATAACTGACTAAAAAGGTAAAAAATTGAAAATAAAGGAGTTTACAACTTTTAAAACAGAGGCAGGAAATGTACAGTCCACAGCACACAACTCCCTTGTTGCAACAGCTTCATTGGCTGCTGGTCCGTTTCCAGGCACAATTCAAAATGATGGCTTTGACCTATAAAGCTCTATATGGTTTGGGCCCAGGCTATTTGAAGGACCATATCACCTGTATGAGCCCAGTCGAGGTTTAAGATTGTCTGGAGAAGCCCTTCTCTCTGTCCCACAACCTTCTCAGGCTTTTCTTGCGGGAACAAGGGAGAGGGCCTTCTTGGTGGTTGCTCCCAGACTTTGAAACTCCCTTCCCAGAGATGCTAGGTGCGTACCTAAGCAGTGAAACTACTCATAGAATTTGAGAAGAATACCTTTTGTCACAATGGGATCCCATGGTGCTTCAATGTATTCAGAAGGAGGGGGGCCCAAAACTCTAAATACTCCAGTTTTGCAGCTTTTCCCAAAGTTTTTTTTTTTACACATACAACTTACTAGTAAGTAACCTATTTACCAAAGTCATGTTTAATTTACCTATGGTTTATCTAAGTCATTTTCCAGAAACAACATAGGTGAGTTGGTTTCTGACATGGCTAACAGGAGGAGGAAGCCAACAAAAACTACTAGGGTCCAGAAATCCAGAAGGAGCCCCGGACCTGACTGTGTTGTGTACACTTTTCTCTTTCTCACTAGCACAATTATTTCTTTTCCAGAATTGCATTACATTTTGGCCATTCAACACGTCTTGTAGCTGTGGGCAATTATACTCATTGTCTGGTGTTTATATTTTCATAATAGGCATCTATCTATATAAAAGGCTTGGGTATGTTTCCACTCCCAATGTGCTGCTTAGCTGCTTAGGAAATATATACAACCAATCCTCTTCCTCCTCTCACTCCCTCAGTCAATCAACACCCACATGCAAATTTCTTCTCCACCTCACAATCTACTCCTGCCATTCAAGCTGCATCTACACCGTCAACCTCACAAGGGCCCCTCCCTCCTCTCACTCCCTCAGCCACTCACTACCCACATTTCCTCTCCATCTCAGTGTTAATTGTGTTTACACTGAAATATATGAATAAATACATAAAATGACTTATTAATATATAAGTTTTCAAATCTACTATAATGGCATATGTTATGCTGGGTACAGCAAGTTGAATTATATTTGTCTATTCGGTTTAGCCAATGCAAGTTCCAAGACACACTTTTGGCACTATGCATTTTATTAATACACAGTCTGTTACACGGACTTTATCATTTATGGTAATGATTTGTGTACCAATACAAATTCACCAATTCATATTCATTGTAATTGTCTTAAATAAAGATAATGCTACATGTTTGTAAGCAATCCAAAATATATTAAAAACAAGTTTACTGTGTGACAAAAATATGTTTACTTTAAGTATGCACACAATAAAAATTTTGTAGTCTAAATCAAAGTTCTCTTATTCTAGCTTAAGCCTGAATGTAAAGTGATAGTTTGCAAGGCAATAACTTTGATCTCATACTTATTTGTTTAGATACTTAAATGTAGGCCAAAATCCTGCAACAGGAGACACAGGGCTTGCCTAGATGGGCAATTTACCCTGGCTTCCCCCTGGTTTGGAGCCCTACAGTCCAAACGACACAGGGCTCTTGTCCTGATTCACCTCCATACAGTCCTGATGACGTCCAAGACAAAACCAGGGGGAAGCTGGGGTAAACACATTTAAAATGTTTTAAAATAGCCCCTAGGAAAACCCAGATGGATCCGGCATGGGAACGCAGGGTCTATACCTGTACACCAGCCTATATCGCCAGACACTGCTGCAGCCAATGGTGTCACTGTACACCCAGGAAGGAGGTGATCAAGGCCTCCTTCATGTGACCATCCTTTATCACATACTGGGGGCTCCTTCCTGGCTTCAGAGAGTGTGATGCGCAACAGTGGGGGAGGCACCTACCGATACAGACCGACGTGTGCCTGCGGACTTCTGCCTGTTTTGTCATGGTAAAAGAGGGATTCAGACCAGCTCCAGGTTCAGAATACACAGGCCGGAAGGCAGCATATTCTGACCAGTATAAACAAGCCCGTAACTACAACGACAGAGCTCCAACATTATAGCTACATCTCCTGAAGAAACATGCAAAAACCTAGCTTAAAGGCCAGGCAACTCTACCAACATAGCGATTTCAGAGGAGCTGAGGAATGGTTTGTTGAGTGAAGAAGCATTCAGTTCTCTCCTGGAAGCAAGGCACTTTCTGACATGTAGATTTTTGGGGGGTGCTTTGGATCACTGAAATTGTGCAATGACCATGAATTCCAAAATTTATGAGGTCATAAATACACCAAATGTATGATGCTGTGAAGAAGAGAGCCAGTGTTGTGTAGTGGTTTGAGCACTGGACTATGACACTGGAGACCAGGGTTTGAATCCCCACTCAGCCATGGAGACCCACTAGCTGATCTTGGGCAAGTCACACTCTCTCAGTCTCAGAGGAAGGCAAAGGCAAACTCCCTCTGAACGTAAGTCAGAAATGACCTGAAGGCCCACAACAACAGCAAATACAGCTTATGACATCATAAATAGTCAAGAGGATGCTAGCTACAGTCTCAAATGTTCTGCACTAAATCCTTAATGAAGTTAACAACAAAGGCCTAAATCTAAATGTTAATTCCAATCAGAGTGGACCCACTGGAGCCCTGATGGTGCAGTGATTAAATGCCAGTACTGCAAGTCACCACGTTGCAAGTTTGATTCCAGAGGGCTCCAAGGTTGACTCAACCTTCCATCCTTCTGTAGATTGGTAAAATGAGTACCCGGCTTGTGGGGGGAATTAGGTAATACACATTGGAAACTGCTTAATGCAGTGTAGATGTGTAAATTGCTATTGTTTAACAATTTGTAAGCTGCTCTGATAGCCTTTGTGGCTGAAGAGTGGGGTATTTATTCAATTAAAATTAAATTAAACTGGATCAGTGTAAAGTATATAAATGGTGACCTACTAAGTTCCCATTGATTCAATCAGTCTACTTTCAAAGAGACTATCAACTGGATTTAGGTCAAAAATACACCATTATATTAATACTGTTATAATAAAATGCTAATATTAACATAAAGAAGTAAGAAAGAGCAAATAAGTTTATTTTGAAAGGAGTAGATAAAAGCAGTAGCCAGCTAAAACTAGCAGCCAGCACCAAGAAGTCAGATCAGGAGACCAAAGTCATTTCTATATACACATACACACACTTAAAAAAAAGTTTTCACGTTCAGGTGGAAGGCTAGCAGAGAGGAAGGTATAACAGGAAACACTGGGAAGACAGCAGTTCTAATTCCAATTTGTCAGCTCTTCTAGTTCTGAGTGTAGTTATGTTTACATATTTAAAATAAGCAAGCCTAGCACTAACTAAAGATAGAAGCATCTTGCTTTAATTATTTCATCAAGATATACAACAAAACCATTAAAAAAAAGAATGCTATATCATCTCACCTGATCATCTAGAACAAATAAGTTATAAACCAATACAGCTGTGCCAGGAGGAAAGCTGATATTTCCCCTTACTGGGCTCAAGTCTTCTTCTGGAGAATTTGGACCACCTTCTACCTATGAAGAAATATTGAGTCCCCTCAGTAAACATGCAGAACAGTTTCAACAATCAACAACAATGTTCAGAAAGCAAGGAATATTCCATTATGACAGGAAACTCTTTTGATATTCAAGTTGAAAGAAAGATAAGATCAATAACGTTCATTAAAATTACTTAAGTAATTATAGAGGTGTTCATTTCCCACAAGAAAACTAGCAACAGCACCATAATAAAATCAAAGCTAAGGAAACTCCAGTTGTTGGGTTAAAAGTAGAGAATGTCATGGAGTAAGAAGGAAACGGAAATGTTCAAAATGATCCCAGCAAGAATGAGGATACATTCACAAGCAGATTCCTAAGCTTTCAACTTCTTCCAATCCTATATTAGAATTCCTGGGAAAAGCTTCTCCCTCCAGTATGCCCATATATTAAAGCAGAAAATCATCTACACAGATTTCATGGCAAGTACAGATCTTGTAATGTCAGCTGAGAACTAGGAAAAGAGTGTTCTCCTGGCTTGAACAGACAGCTGGCAACTATGTTAGATTTTGATTGTGACTGACAGTTTGCCACCTTCTTCCCATAAGATAAATAGGAATTCTGATAACAGGTTTAAGCCACAATCCCAAGAATTAGACTAATCATCTCAATGATAATAGGAATACTTGGAAATGGTCATTCCAGAACTGCTGTTTATTCTTAACCTATGATTCTAGCACCCTAGCTTTTTGGTTTTGCTTAAAAGAATGCCTTGAAGGGCTATGTTATTTCTGCATGCTTACCTCATAAATCACAGTCACAGTTCCATACGTTCCTTTCTCCCTAACTAGAGTGAGAGGCAAAGATTGATTCCCACCTCTGGGTTCAGTCAGTGTGATTAAGGCAGGCTAAAATGAGAGGGGGGGTAGTAAAGGGAGAGAAGCAACAGGCAATCAGTTTCCAATGAAATGTAGAGTATACAGAGAGCTGTTACCATAGAAATACAAATTCCCAGAGACAAGTTCAAACAATCTGTGAACTGAGCCAATGATGGTATCCCATTTCCCTGCAACCAATTAGTCTGGTTAATCAAACTGATAAAAGACAACAGATATACATATTTAAACATTATTGAAATTTGTTTTTTCACTCTAAAAAACATTGCTACTAGAAACAACTCAAAGGCCTTTATGTTTGTACAATAGTTGTACAGCTCTTTGAATGAGTTAAAGTAGTTCTTTTGCTAATAAGGTCATATTAAAGGTACTAACTACACAGTTGAAAGCCTTGCTAGATGTATGTGACCCAAGTTGCCTGCTGACTTACAGTGACCTCATGAATTTCATAGGCTAGTTACCTTTAAATTAAGAGAGGCAACTATGCTAGTTTGTTGTAAGAAAAACAACAAATTGTTGTGGTCTTTTAAAGATTTCATCATCATGCTGGTACCTTTTTTTATCTCCCCCCCCCCATTTTTTTCTCTCTGTGTATTTGTAGGCACGTATATATGTGTGTGTCTCTAATTACTGAACCTACACTCCAAGCCTCTGCAGAAGTGCACTGCAGTCCATGAAAGCCTGCCAAATAAAACTTGTAAGTCTTTAAGATATTGTTCTTAAATCAACATTCATTAAAAGCCAAGGCAATGTTTTGAAAACAAGAGCCTTTGATAATGTGTGACAATAAAATATGGCACTTATTATTATTAGTAGTAGTAGTAGTAGTAGTAGTCTTTAAATGTTATTACAATATTCAAATATGTAATCAACCAAAATTATCTTTTAGTTTTCAGAGCCTTCAGTCTTTAATGCTCTTTACCTCCAGGTAATATACACAGGGCTTATCTAGATGGGCAATTTACCCTGTCTTGCCCCTGTCTTAGAGCCCTGCAGTTCTGACGATGCAGAGCTTTTTCCCTGTTCTGCTCCCAGGCAGTCCTCATGACTCCCAGGGCTAAGGCAAGGAGAAGACAACCCTAATACCCAGGAAAAGTCACTGCCGGGGGTGGGGGGTGGACAGGGACAGATCAGGCCCCATGAGACCACAGGATCCCATTCCGACAGCCTGGTCTGCTGGCACTCTTGAAGATCAAGGAAGGAGTCCCGCAGAATGTGACCAGGCTGGGCACATGCAGGGAGCCTGGCTCATGTGCTACGGGCTGGCTTCCTGGATCCAGAGAGTGCGATGTGGGTGGCAGCAGCGGCAGCAGCAATGGACCAACACACCCATCTGGACTTCTTCCCGTTTCATGGAGGTAATAGAGGAAGAACAGGCCAGATTTGCAGGCAGGATATGCCAGCGGGGAGCCACCGTATCCTGGCCCGTGAAAAGGAGCCCACAATTGTTAATCTTGTCCTGTAACGTAAGTCACTATTATTATATTGTTCACCTAGCTCAGGATTGCCAATGGGGCAGAGTGTGTCTTCATACTCTCTGCCTCCCTCCACTTCCTCATGTTTTCTGTTTGCCTCATTTATCTTCCAAATTGCTCATAACTGTTGAAAACTATCAAACTGATGCAAAGGACCTTTCGAGGCTACAAAGGCATCTGTTACAATTATATCACTAAGTGGATGCTCACACAGAATTCTACAACAATGAAGTAGTTTACACATTTATACTTGTTTGTCAAATTAAGATAGTGAAGATATACAGTATACAGCCTCTGAATGAATGGTACTATCTCCTCCAACGCCTTGCTCTCAATCAACTAATACAATTTGAACAACTATTTCAATGCTCTTGGGATGTATATCAGCCCTTCTGAGGTCCTGTTAAGTGTTGTATCCTTGGGTATGTCATTTGCTAATCTGCATAAATAGTATATGTGGTCAAGTCATCTCAGCACAAGAAACCATTGGCTACTTTGGTTCAATGAGAAAACCTTCTGTTCTATATTCCATGGATGATGATAAAAAATTGAACAGAAGTAAAATATTTTAAACTAAGGGTTTTCACACAGCAGTGCTAATGAGTAGTCTAAAAGCACTCAACTGATTTTCTCAACTCCTTATGATGAGTAGGATAAAGCTGAAAGTTAATACTTACTATAATCATCCATGGTATTTCATAGCTGAGAGCTGAACTTGCAGCTCATGCCTTCAAATACTATACCAGGTAAAATGCCTGGTTACCACTGAGTGTGAAATTGTTCCTTTGAGAACTACATTCTAATTTCACAGAATAAAAGTATATAAAAAAGAAAACGTACCATATCAAAAGAAATAATTCCAAAGGCATTGTCATTTGATAAAATTGTCACAGTTACAAGTCTTGGTGATCCAAGTGTTACTCCTGGAAGTGGCTTCTAAAACAAACAAGGCACACAGTATGGAAATTTGGAAGGATACATTGAAAATGAAATCGTCAACAAGCAGGAAAATTCACCTACTGAATAACATTACTGAATAACAGCTAAATGTGTCTTTCGTAATGACACATTCCAGAAAAAGGTATTTGCCAACTGAAAGTTCCCAAAGCTTTTAGTGGAACACAAATTCTATAGACTCTGTCTGGGTAAACATTGAAGTATGTAACACAGACTTTGAAGATCATTAATCATAGCTTGACAATATTAATGATATGATACCATAGCAATAAGGAGATAGATGAGAAGTATGCATCTCTGATTCCCCCTAAGTATTTGAAAATCTTTTGATATTACAACAGGGGCTGGAAACATGCATGGAAACATGTGGATGGATTGCAGCTCCCACCATCCCTAGCCTAGTATGGTGAGGGATGATAGGAGCTGCGGTCTAATAATTTAAGGTGGGCCACACATTCCCCATTCGTTCAGATGTATAGTACTGAGATAATTTTCAAAGACTATCGCAGTTATAATGATCAAGGAAAAAAGAACACAGACAGCATAAAAAGAGAAGAATATATGTATAATATGTTCCTTGCATATATAGTTCATAGGAACATCCTGTACTATAATAAAGGGAGATAATGACAAAAAAAGAGAAAATATTGAGGATTACTCTTGTGTTTAAAACTTACTAGAAAATAATACATATTTTGAATAACAACAAAGAAAAAAACATACCATTAAGACATAAAAACATATTATTTTTTGTTTTTTGTTTTTAATGTTTGTATATTTAATATGTTAGTTTTCCTTTTTATTATATTGTTATATTTTGGTATCTTGCACAATTTAGAAAATAAAAATATTTTGACACATAAAACTTACTAGTAAGTAACCTATTTACCAAAGTCATGTTTAATTTACCTATGGTTTATCTAAGTCATTTTCCAGAAACAACATAGGTGTTATCAACCTGTTTCAGGTCTAGGGGAGCTTTTAAAAAAACAACTGAAAGTGATAGGAAATTGCTTCTGACAAAGCCCCCCACAGGCCTATAAATGGGTTCACATAGCAGTGTGGCAAACGTGTCTCCTACATGCCCAAAGCAGCACAAGGGGCCTTTAAAAATATTTTTTAAGAAACCAGGGGAGTGAGGGCTGAGTGCTGGCAGGGGGGTTCACACATAGGCCTTGGGAGCACTGGCGGCTCACACCGATGCTTGGATGCAGCCCCTTTGGCCACCTTTTGTTTGAGCAAAGAATACAAAAACTCGTGGACACAGAAAAGACTCATTTTCCCTCCACTAAGGACACATATGCAGTTCAACTTACTAAAAAGAAATTTCTCACCTGTAGTGTCAAATAAAACATGAATGTCTCGTCAGCCTCTGGAAGATCATCATCACACACAGAAATGTACACAGTTCGATTTGTCTCTGCTTCAGATATGTATGCTGCTGCATATGTGTCGAAAAAGTCACCTGTATTTTCACCGTGAATCTGCAATATAGGCATATGTAAGCATTCCTTAAAAGAGAACAATTACATGATAGTTCCACTGTGTTTATATTGCATGGAGTGTGTGTGTGTGTGTGTGTGCTGGTCTTGTGAAGAAAGGATATTTCCCTTCTCAATTTGTCAAGATTAAATGGGTCTGCCCACTCCTCCAAATCCATTAAAAAGTTCACAATCAAAGCAGAACATTGATATAAAAAGAAATTAGGTCAGAAATATTTCTTACCGCTACAATAGCTGTGACATTCACTGGTTCTCCTATCCTTTCAATAACAAGGCGTATAACTGTCGTAGTAGTTTCGTTAACTACAAATTCTGTTTGTCCAGTGAACTTTACTTCTGTTTCTCCCAAGGTAAAACTGATAGATAACGCTAAAAGGAGTGTAGCTACTAAACAGACAGAGGGCATCCCTGAAAAGAGAGGATAAAATATTGAAGTGTGGCCATAGCAAATAAGATACTGCATAAGAGCCATTCAAGAATAGCCACAATTATTTTCATATTTCTATGGCTAAAAGCTTGTGCCATTTGGATAGGCCTCCGATGCATAGATGGCACTGGTGTGGGGCAACTGAAGTAGACACAATTGTGAAGGCAGTTCTAGCAAATGCATCTTTGTTCATCCCCACATGCAACTGTAAATCTTGGGGGAGGAGGTTTCTGAACAGGCTTTGCTTCCTCAGATGAAAGCATGGCACAGCACTTGGTATAATATATTCAAATGAGGCAGACTGATTATAAGCTCACAAATTTCAAGATAAAGAAGAGGGCTGGGATGGAGTCACAGAATTAGAAAATAGTAACACTGTCCCCATGGGTTTCTAATTCTTGTCTGTGCAGCATTGGGAGGTGGCACAGTCTGAAACACAATACTACATCAAGAGAATAAGCTCTTATTCTTATGACTCCACAGGAAGGTGACCCACATTAATATGTTACAAATTGCTATCTAAGAATTTGAGAATGCAATACAGTATTTTGAAGGGGAAGGGAACTAAAGTAACTTTAAAAAGTGGGGGATGAAAAAAAGGAGGTTATTTGTCAATTGTATTAAAGATCATCAATAAATATAGATTCTTTCTAATTTACCAGACAGTTCCAATGGCTTCCAACATAGTACAGTATACAGTACTCATATAATTACGACCTTGAGGTTAAAACTACAACTTGGACATAAAGTTTACAATGTAAACCATGCAGTCTTTGTAAACTCTGAAACAATCTGTCTGTCTGCAAATACAGGCATGATCTACAATGGGCTAAGGGTGTTGTTGACCTTTTAGCTTCAGCTGTTACCTTGTCTTATACTGACCAAGTATCTTCCCACGGTGTGTGCGTGTAGTAAATAATCCTGAAAATATGATCCTTACGGAGCAAGTTAACAGAGTTTAGAGTTACCTGAATTCTATTACCTTTGCTAAGGGGCATTCTAAAACTATAAAGTTACTCCTGTGAAACAAGAGAACTCTAATAATCATATCATCAATTATTCAGTTAGCATGAATTCTTTCTTATTACCTTTTATTTTTACAATAATTAGTTTGCACAAAAACTGCCAAAAAAAAGTATATTAAAGTAACTTTTCAAACAACTGCCTCCCAAACCAATTCAACTACGGATAGTGTTTTAAAAATATGATCTGGACAAGCAGCAGACGGTCTTTCAAGTGCCACACAATTTCATCAAACGTTTCCAACATACAAATTATTTTTCTCCTACTTCATAAGCCCAAGGGTCTTCTTTGAAATTATCTCCTTGTTGCGTATGCATTGTTTGCCTTCAAATAAAATGAGAATAGAAATTTTTATATAAATTACTGTCTTACAACAACTCTTCTTAAGGAGGATGTAAAATGATGCTACTAAGTTTGTAAATGAATCCATTCATAGGTCCAACATTAGGTCTGGGGCATAAAATATATTTCTCTGAATAGTTTATGTCTCCTTTGGTAGGAGATAGGAAGAGAGTTTCATTATTATTATCCCCACCACCATATTTTACATACTCCAGAGCTAAACCCTCTCTGTAAAAATAGGTTCTCTAGTTCAGATTAAGCTTTGATTTAGTCATAAAATATAAAGATTTTCAATCTGACTTTAGTAAAAGTTGTCTCTTATGAAAGAAAAAGTAGAATGCTAACACCATTGTTATTAACATTTAATATGGATTTTTTTAATCCAAGCAATAAATATAGATAATTTCCCAAAAAAAAATTTCTATCTATATAGTCAAAGGAAGGATCTTCTCATTAATTCCCCCGCCCCAATTGTTCTCTAAAGGACAAAACTGGAAAAGCATTGTTTGAGAAAGAAAAATGCCAGATTTCTAAGATTCAGTTCTTTCTGTTCTACTTACTAACAACATGATGAAACTATTTTACCATAAAACAACCGTGATGAATGAATAGTTTTATCTGAAAATATGGGTTTGAGGCAATACTATACTCACTCTACATACTCTGTATCTGTGTAATGTACACTGTAGAATATCTACATCTATCACCATCTCATCATTACATCATATTCTAGAGCAGCTTTCCCAAGCCCAACATTTTTCAGATGTAGTGGATGGTGACTCCCATCATCCATTTCCACAGCCCCCAGTGGTAGATGGGATGATGGGCACTGTAGTCCAAATTCTAAGTGTGTCAGGAACACCAGGAGGAGGGAAGAGATTTAGCACTGGACTCAGTGGTATTCCTGACCGCCTGCCTCTTTATTTTACCTTCAATAATTAAGTGCTAATAGAGGAAAGGAAAGTGAAGTGAAGCACTTATTGCAGTGGAAGCAAAAGCAGCCCTCTACTGGGAGACAGAAGCAAGTTTTTGACATGGACAAAAATCCTATTCCAGTCACTTTAGGTCAGGAGTGGGAATTCTGTGGCCCTTCAGATGGTCTTGAACAGCACTGCTCACCACTGGTTTTGCTGGCTAAGGCTGTTGAGAGTTGCAGTCCAAGCACAACTGGAGAACCACATGAGATTTCCTGCGTGGCAGGGGGTTGGACTGGATGGCCCTCGTGGTATCTTCCAACTCTACAATTCTATGATTCTATGATTCCAACCCCAGCCTTAAGGTCTCAAGAACCTTGTTATCTTTAAGTAAAAAGAGAAAGGTTGCTGTTTGGACAAGCAGGTTTCAATAATGAATTTAAGGGTGGAATTCATCCACCACGGAAGCTGGTGTCATTTGTAAAATTAAAATGCACAAGGGAGTGTTAAGATTTTGGTTCTGTCTGAGGGGGAAGGTGTAGAGCTGGGCTGTTTTGGACTTTATATATATATATATATATACTATATATATATATATATATATATATATACAGGTGTAGCTTTATCATTTAACAGAATCAGAGTATTTATGTACAGCAAGTACATCAATGGCGCAACTACTTTAAAGGAAAAGTAGTGCTGCAGCTATTCTGTCCTTAGTCTCTTATAGTGTTACCTGTCCTGCCACTCCCTGCCCTGTATCTGTAATAATTGGCAATATTTAATAATTTGGTCAACTGCATCCTTCCAAGAAGTGTGGCCAGTAAACTGGGGACTCCCAAAAATCAGGAATCCTAAAGACTAGGGTACTGGGACTATGGAGTTTTTATATTGTAAGCCGCCCCGATTGTGTTGCAGAGGGGCGGGATAGAAATAAAATTTTATTATTATTATTATTATTATTATTACTAGGGAGGGGCCATCCCAAAGTCCAAAGAAAGGTAACCACAGGGCAACATCATACCTGAACATCTGGATAATCCCATCAGCCTAAACTGAGATATTCAAGGTTTGTAAAGAGCTATTTTACCTCTACCTTCCCCCAAACAAAGAGGGTTGTTTCCTCCATTCAAATCCAAAGTATCCACACATTAAGAGCCATTAACACGTCTGGAGTGTCCATTGTCTTATCTTGAGAACCTCCAAGAAGCATTGTCCTCCATTCTAAATCCCAACCCCTGAAGGGAATTATTGGATATAAAACTCCACTCAGGTGTGCACAGTTCATCTTCCTCTTGACTCCACATCAGACTGTGTAGCCCTTCCTGCTTCGGGACCCCCACTCTGCTGGTTTTCTCCACAACCTCAACTCCTCTGATCGGTACAGTATCACCCGAAAATAATCCCCCTACTCTATTTCTCTATCCCAATCCTTCCTACTTTATTCATTAGCCTTGCGTGAATGCTTGAAGCTTGAGTGTGTGTGTGAACATTGTTATTATTGCTTTCTCAAATAAAGATTAATTAATTATACTATCTAGCTTAACGTCTTCTCTTGAGTACCAGTATACATATGCTTTGTTGCCCTCCTCTCATATCGCCAAGCTGAGTATATTAATTTCCCAAATTCCACTTCTGCTTTTCTTCTAAGCACTCATTTGAAGCAAATTTGGATGGAAAGAGCTAGAGAGGCTAGATTGCTATTTATTTATTTATTTGGCTTAGTTACATAATCCTTTTCTGCTCATCAAGTACCTCTAAATTCCAGTGCTATCACAACAATGTAAAAACAAAACTGAAAAACTGTGCATTATTTAAGAACAGGCCAAAAATATTTTTAATTCACAGACCAGTTTTTAAACACGTACTTTTTACTGCTATTTGAAAACATAGTTCACAATGCCCTGCTACAGAATAAGTCCTGTCTGCTGTACTCATCAACACAACTCACTCTCCAATGAAGATTTCAAATTAGAGGCGGAGTCATATGGGAGAAGGTCCTCTTTCAGATATCCTAGCCCCAAGTCATTTCAAGCTGTACAGGTCTAAACTAGTACCTTGAATTCATCTTGGAAACAAACAGGAATCCAATGTAAATCTGAAGCCATTGGCTCAGCACAAGTGATCTTCAGTATTTAAAGCTCACATTAGTAATCAGCCAATGCACACATTTTCCATTATGTGTAGTTTCTGAACACTTCTCAAGAGTAGCTCCATGTAGAATACAACAGAGGAGACATGTACATGTAGAGGTGCCAGACTAAATGTGCCAAGCAAGGTACAGTATCAGAAGATGAAACTTCCAGGTTAGATGGCACTCAATGAGCTACTGGGGTATAGCAAGGACAATTACAAGTAGCACTGTAGCTAATGATGCAAATAGATGCAAGCAAAGAGCATGGTCAGCTGTTGATGTGCTCAGAGGCAAAAGGAAAGTCTGAAGCTGCCCAACACATATTATAGGAACGTGGGATGTGAGAAGTATGAATCAAGGGAAGCTAGACACAGTAAAAGAATGAATGGAACACATAAACATTGAAATACTTGTGGTGAGTGAGCTTAAGCGGATAGGAATGGGACATTTTGAGTTAGATAATTACACAGTTTTACTCAGGAAATGAAATCTGAAGGAGAAATGTGGTGACAGTTCTAGTGAGGAAAGATGTAGCAAAAGCTGTCAAAGGATATAATGCAAAGTCTGACCAAATTGTATCAGTAAGACTTCTGGGAAACCCATCAATATAACCCTAATCCAAGTTTATGCTCCAACTACAGAGGCAGAAGATGGAAAAAAATGAAAGATTCTATGCTGGAGTCTAGGAGGAAATTGATCACACGCCAGAACAGGACTTCCTAGAAATCATAGGTGATTGGAATGCAAAAGTAGGAAACAGAGCAGAATCAAAATTACAGAAAAATTTGCCTAGGATCAAGAAATGAAGAAGAAGACCAACTCACTGAATTTTGCAAGGCCAACAGTTTGTTAATTGCAAACACATTCTTTAAGCAACCCAAGATGTGACTGTATGCATGGACATGACCTGATGGCCAATATAGAAAAGCAGAAAATGGAGAAGCTCCATTCTCTTGGTAAAAACAAGACAAGGAGCAAACTGTGGCACAGACCATGATATACTAGTATCAAAAAAATGGAATAAAGCTAAAGAAGAACACTAAACCAACCACCATGCCAAAATATAATCTGAAGGGTAACCCCATAGAATGTAATCATAATGTAAAAAATAGATTTGCACGATTAAGCCTAATAGATTATGAGCCAGAACTCTGGACTGAATCCAGGGACACTGTCAGGGAGGAATGAAAAAAAAAACCCTAAAAAACTACCTGCAGCTAAAAGGAAAAAGAAGCCCCAATGGATGACAGATGAAACTGTTCAAGCAGTTAAGGAAAGACAAGTAGCAAAAGTAAAAGGTGACAGAAATAGAGTCAGAACCCTGAACATAACTGTTCAGCAACTTGTGTGCAGGGACAAGAAGAACTACTATAATAATCAACGCAGAGAAATAGAAGACCTGTTCCACAAGATCCAAGAAATCATTGGGAAATTTAAACCAAGAGTGAAGATGTTCTACAACCATCAGGGGAACACATTCCTTGACCAAGTAGAAATAAAAATACGATGGAAACAATACACAGAAGAACTATCTAAAAGAGATGAAACAATGACAGTTTCATTCAAGGAAGAACCATATGAAAATGAACCTCCATTTTAAGAAAGTGAAGTGGAAGCTGATATCAGAGAATTTGGGAGAAATAAATGACCAGAAACAAATGAGCTGCTTTAGGCTACAGAGACAGAATCCACTCTAGTTCTAACTAAAATCAGTCAACAAATAAGAAAACAAAGGAATGGTCTACAAGCTGGAAACACTCAATATACATTCCAATGCCCAGAAAAGGAGACACCAGGAATTGCAGTAAGCATAGGACCACTGCATTAATTTCCCATGCTAGTAAAGTGATGCTCAAAATTCTACAACACACACACACACACACACACATATATATATACTGTATATTGGAGCGAGAAATGCCAGATATCCAAGCTGGGTTCAGGAAAAGAAGAGGCACTACGGATCATATTGCAGACACATGTTGGATAATGGAGTGCACCAAAGAATTTCAAAAGAAAATCAGCCTGTGCTTTGTAGCATATAGCAAAGTCTTTAATTGTGTAGATCATGAAAAACTTGTTCACTCTTAAAGAAGTGTGTGTGCCACAACATTTGATTGTCCTGATGTGTAACCTGTACTTAGGACAACAGGGTACCGCTGGGACAGAATATGACGAAACAGAATGGTTTCCGTTTGGCAAGGGTAAGGCTGCACTTTATCTCTCTATCTGTTTAACTTGTATGCTGAACATATCATACGTAAAGCAGGATTAGACTCAGAGGAAGGAGGCATGAAAATTGGAGGAAGAAACATCAACAATTTAAAAAATGCAGATGATACCATACTACTAGCAGAAAATAGCAAAGACTTGGAACAATTACTGAAGAAAGTCAAGGAAGAAAGTGCAAAGGCAGGTTTACAGCTGAACCTTAAGGAAACAAAAATAATGACCACAGATTATTTATATAACTTTAAAATAGACAATGAAGACATTGAAATACTGTAGTTCAAGATTTTCCACAGCTTGGCTGAGTCATTAATCAGAACAGAGACTGCAGTCAAGAAATCAGAAGAAGACAACAAGACTTGGAAGGGCAGCTATGAAGGAACTGGACAAGATCCTGAAGTGTCAAGATATATAATTGAATACTAAAGTTAGGATTGCCCATGCTGTTGAATTTTCAATTTCTATATATGGTTGTAAAAGCTAGACAGTGAAGAAAGCTGAAAGGAAGAAAATCAATTCATTTGAAATGCGGTGTTAGAGAAGAATTTTAAGGATACAGTGGATTGCTAAAAAGACAAATAAACAGGCCCTAAAGCAAATTAAGCCTAAAAGCCAAGATGACTAAACTGAGACTGTAGTACTTTGGCTATATCATGAGAAGACATGACTCACTAGAAGAGACAATAATGTTTGGTTAGGTAGAAAGAAATAGGGAAAGAGGAAGACTACATTACAGATTAATAGACTCAATCAAGCAGGTTGTCCAGACAATGAAAATACTCCTCATAGAATTTGAGGGGAATACCAACGAGATCCTATGGATTCAAGGTTTTCGGAAGAAGAGGCCAAAAATTCTATTTACTGTGAAGGAAAAGCCTGCAGGTTTTTTTTGTTTTGTTTTGTTTTAATGCAAGGGATGCACATTACTGCTCGTTTGGACATCCAATTTGCATCACTGCACATTCTCAGAGAGGGCAGAAGTGGAAAGCTGATTGGTCAGACATGCACAGGAGCAAGCTTCGGCAAAGAAGTGCCTGTAAGCACTTGGAGTTTCACGGTATTGATCGTGCACTTTTTTACTGCACTGAGGTGACCAAACAGCTTTTTAAAGCGGAAGGTCGCAGTTGCGCACCTTTGATTTACAGTTTAATAAAACACTGTGCAGCGATGACATCTTATGGAGAATAATAATGCGAGTAATTCACTCTCGTCCACCATCTTGATTCCCAGGCATGGCTGTGTGTGCCTTCAAACACGGATAGCTTCACGTACCAGCAATAATGGCAAAGGACCGTGGAGACAAGTGAACACTTTTGCAAATTTGCATTAATGCGCAGCAATCCACATTATATCTTCTCATCCAGACCCTGAATCTGCATGACCTGAGCAGGGCTGTTGATAGGGTGACTCATTCATAGGATCGCCATAACTCCAATTGAGTACATTACACCAGAGCAAATGCAAAGTAATTAAAGCATGAATCATTGTGGTCAGATCTGCTTTTTTTAGAAAGGGGCACAGTTGGCAGAGGCACTCCTTTTAAAAGTACAGATATACTAATAAAATCAATAACTAAAGCATATAATACATAAAATAATAAGGTTGCTAAACAGAACGAGGATGAGACTAAGGAGCTCACCTATTAGAAAGTCTGCAAAACCATCATACAACAACATCCCATAGCATTAGAAACAGATAAAAGAATTACAGCATTTCACTCTCCTGTTTTTTTAAAAAAAATACTATTATAATATAACCAATAAAGCATAAGGTTGAACTCCAGGTGATAAACAAGCTCCATTTCACAGTAAAATAATTATGTTGCTATGTCTTACCCTCCGGTTACAATTGTTCATTTTTAACCATATACACTATATTCCATGCAAGGAAAAATGATCTTCAGTATGATGGTGGGTTTCTTCCAATTCTAGCAGCTGTCAATCAATCAACCAAATCAATCAATCACAATTTTCACAATCTTCAGGCAAGACCATATTTTAAATCAATTACAGCAATAAAATATGAGATTGAGAGGTCAGAATTGGTAATTTTTCCCATTTCTTTTATGATAAACAGTCCTATATGTTCTAATTTTAAGACAAGCCCAGAATATATGTCCCAAGGCCCTCCTGGATTTTTTTTTAAAAAACTCAGAAATGTTCTAATAATTGTTTAATTGCATTTTAGCATTATAAAGTTTGTTTCCTTTTATCTGTCTGTTGTTGTTGTGTACCTTTAAGTCATTTCTGACTTATGGTGACCCTAAGGTGAACCTTACAGCTTTTTCTTAGAAAGGTTTATTAATCAGAAGAAATTTGCCATTGTCTTTCTCTGAGGCTGAGAGGGTGTGAATTGCCCAAGGTTCGCCACTGGCTTTCCGTGATGAAGCAAGGATTTGAATCTCGGTCTCCTAGAGTACTACAGTAGTCCAACACTCAAACTATTACACCCTGTTGGCTCTCTGCTTTTATCTGTAACTGCTTTTAATATTGTTGTGACCCTCTCTGAACCCTTGGGTGAGAGAACGGCAGATTATAAATCATATAAACAATTCAGTGCCCTTTACTGTGTGATTTCAAACAATCTAGATCTGAACAAAGTAGTTGAGAATATCATGTCTCTTTTCCAGAGCTTGGAAACAGTACTATGTTAAACACAACTAATACACTACACTAATTTTGTGGAGGGGAGGATGTGAAGGTGTAACAACATTACATTTCAAAAATAACATAATGAGTAAAACTACTGTTACTCCATTGGGTTAATAAGAAATGCTTTCAAACCTAACTTTTAAGGGACATTTTCAGATTTTGATGGAACGTCTTCAGGTCTTGTGTAATTTTCTTCTTAATGCTATGATTTTCTCTCAAAAAAAAAAAAGATAAGGGGATATAATAGCAAAGCAATGAGCAAGGTTACCAGTTAATTTTTCATCACTGTAATGAGTAAAAGTAACAGTTTATTCTTGAGGTTATTATAATAATATAAGAAATTAATTACAGATGGACCCCCATATCTGAGAGGGTTCAGTTCCCAGAGTTACTGGATACAGAACAGTGAACCATATTAAAATAAAGGATTTCCTGTAAAAACATATCATAGAGTTGCATTGGAGAACCTAGAAGATGCTAGAGAGGATGCCTCTAAGCATTCTCCAACATGACTCTATGGTACGTGTCCCTATTTTGTGTCCTGTGGATAACCAAAACTGTGGATATTGGTTTCGTGGATATGGGGGTCTGGCTGCATTTTTTTTTTTAAAAAAAAGCAGCTATTCAAACTTTGTTCTATTCTCAACTATGAGCTACAGAACTGTGGACTTTACACTGGAGGATGACATACAATATAATAGATGAGATGAGTCATAAACAGTCGTGTGCTTTTGTTAACCTCAGAAACACAACTGATCGTATCTGTGGTGCAACATTTTAATAACTGTCATTGTTCTATCAGATTATCAAAAAATAGGACAACCTTTCCAGTAGACTGTCCATGAATTTCCAATTAGCTAATAAATCTTTCCTTGAAATCAGACTTCTCCTAGAGAATATAGCAAGTTTGAAGTTCAGAGCAGTTGATCAATTTCTCTTCTGTCATAATTTCACTGTATTTCTATCTCATTTAGAGGCAAGTTTAATTCTAATTTCTAAAATGAAATCTCCAGAAAAACATTTTTTGAGATGGGTAGGTAAATTATAGCAACATGTGACATAGATGAAAGGGTATGATTTCAAAGCCAGTCCAGACATATTTATTTAAATGCATTTAATGATTTATTTGTCTTTTGGGTATTTCAAGTTCTATGAGACAGCTCCTGCGGAAGCTGAAACTACCACCAAATTCTATGTCACAAGAAGTAACTCTTCCAGCATACTGAGAAAATAGGGAGGGGGGGACACCCTTGCTGTTACTACAATTTCCAGCCACTGTACTTAGAAACTCTACTTAGAAACTTAGAAACTCAATCCTAAATCTCATCTCCAAAATTACAAAGCAAAAGACACAACCTTGCCCAAAGTTAATATTCTCCCATTTTGCAAATGAAAACAGATCTTTAAAATACAAAAAAACTCATTACATTTTTAATAGCAGTAGCAAGACTTGAAATTGCCCGACATTGGAAGATGGGGAACATCACAGTGGACAGACAACTGGTGGACAAAACTATGGTACTTATGATTCATGGAGAAACTATCAGACCGCATCAGATGCACTAATGGTTATAAAGGCAAACAACTGTTTGCTGAAATTTGGTATCCATTAATAGACTTTATTAATAATGGTGTGTCCCAACTGTGCCCTCCTCCATATCAACAAAACTTATGGAAAGATATACTAGAGGCCCCATTGGGGACAAGAATAGATGTCAATGACCAAAGCAATTAATGTTCTCTTCAGGTAAATAATGACTCACATCCTACTCATGTTGCTTTGTGTTATTTATTTTAATTAAATTGTTCCTCAGAACTAACAATGTAAAGTTTTAATACATTGCTGAATTTATCAATAAAATCTATTTGGGAAAAAAAAGAAACTGCCTTAGGATGGCTCACAAAGGGAAAGCCATGGCTCCTACCATATTTCCAACTCTCTAGGGCAATGATCCAGCATTGTAGAGAACACAGCACAGAATCAGGCTCTTCTACTGACAATAAAATATTATTTTGTTGGTTCTGCAGAAGAAAAAGCACATTTCCATTCTTTTGATGAAGCTGTCAGATCTCTATTTTACCATATGACTTCAGCTCTCACATTTGTCCAGTCTAATTTTCAATCAACAAAAATTCTGCATCTTGCCTCCCTGAAGGAAATACAGCCTTGAAAAATATGAAATGGAAGACATTCCCCACTGTCATCTTTCCCTTAGCACCAGCATTGGTTTTTAAAAAGAAAAGCTTCTAATGAGGGGGGGGGCACAATTTAATAACCACTATGTAATCATGATCATTCCCATATTAGTTGAGTATTTTGCTTTCCCTGCTTCAGGGCACCCCTGGAGTTCAAGACAAGGAAACCTCTTTGTTGATTAGTTATTTAAGACCAGTAACAATAACCATGCTGGAGAGAAAGGTACTTTGAAAGGATTACACAAGGGCTAGTTCTCAACAGCACCAAGCTGAGGAAAGCAAATTGCAAACCCCAAGTACTTCATTGCATGTAACCAAACTGGCTGGTTGAAATGCTAATTGCCTTTCAGAAACACTCAAGGCAGACAAGTGCGACTTGGGCTTCATGGGAATTACATGGGAATTACAGATTTTTTCCCCCTCTTCCACTTCTGTGCCATTGTCTTGAGGAGAATGATTTAAAATGTATTCAGAAAGGTCACTCTTGTCCTAACTTTCAAATATGTGAGAAATTTCTAAAGCTGTGACCAATATTTCAGATCGCTTCTGTCTGCCAAATATATAACAGATGGCTGAATTAAGGCCATGTTAAATCCCCACTAAAGCCTAGAATAGTCCAAGTACACAAGACCAACATACAGGTAATAACTGAGAAAAAGACAGACAGTTTCTTGGATCACACCTGCCACAAATAAATAAACAACCAGACAAATATCAGTGTAACTGAAGCTGACAGAGCATGCCTTCGCATACACACACAAAATCTCTATAATACTTTAACTCAGAATTCTTTTATTGTATCAGCTGAAATAAAACAAATCCCAACTATATACAATACATTCAAAACTTACAGCACACCAAGATGTCATTTGCATTCAGTCTATTGTCCTATTTGGTAACTGCCATATGAATTCAACATTTCCATTTATTAGTTTTTTGGGAATCATGCTGAATAAAGAATTAATTTTACATATAAATCTGACTGATCTTATATGATATACCATCCTCCAAAGTATGTTGTTATTACTTTATTTTTTCAGTATCAGCTGTAGCACTGTAACCCATCTAAAATCCATCTGTTTGTTTGCTTTATTTCATGCATGAATCATTCAAACCCCTTTATCCTGAAACCTTTATCCTCCCTCCCTACTCCTCCCAACATAACACACATTTCTACACTTATGAATTGCTTATATGAAGGCTTCCAACACAGATTAGTTATGTCTAGTTTTCTTAAAACAATACTGGATTATGTTATATGTATGTTGTCCTTTGGACAACATACAGTAGTGGCAGAATGCCCTATCACAGTCATTCAGATTTGACAGTTGTTCTGCCTTATGGAAGTTACATTAATCTTTCAGTAAAAAGCCATTTATCTCATTATACCTCAAAGCCAATTACAAAAGAAGAGTAGAAATAAATAAAAAAATGTTTAAAACTGAAATTGTTTTCTTTTACATAAGCTTTTGACAGAAAGAGACAATATTCTCAGAGTTACTGTTTGTGATATACAAAATTTTCTCTCTAGTCTGTTCCGGGTAAAAATAAATACATAAAACATAAGGCTGCATTCCTGTACCAACCCACGGGGGTGGGGGTAAGCCCTATTGAATTCAATGGGTCTTACTTCTACATTAGACATGTGTGGGATTGAACTATAAATCAGCTCAAAAATAGTAGTCTCAAAATCAGTAAAACCTGTTCACACACATATAAACCTGATGTGAGTTCAGTCATTTGTAACTTGACTGTGCACAATATGAGAGCAGATGAAAAAGTACATTGTTTCTTATTCCTACAGATCTTACATCTCATAATGACTAAAGAAAGGCTTGTACCTATACCTATACCCATACCCATACTGGTTAAGAGGATTTCCAAATATATTATATTTTCCAAATTTACCCTAGTTAAATCTTTCAGAATACAACAACATTTTATTCTTTGTCAAAATTAAGATGAATAAATCAACAAGTATAATCTGAATGCATTCCTACAATCCTAACTCTATTAACAAAAGTGGCTACTTAGCCCATAAGTAAGTAATGGGATGTGCACGTAACAAAAGTGCACTTGACACAATGCTTTAAAAATACCACGTATTAAAATTTCACAATAATCGGAGTGCTTTCACAATCCACAAGTTACTTAAATGGTATATGCTCTCAACATTTCAGCTGAGTAACATAAGACATGCTCATCTAATGGAAATATTTTCTGTATGCTAACACTAGGCATGATCCAGGTCATGTTAAGCATTTCTAATCCTCATTTCTTGTAGCAATCAGGTTAAACACACATTTATTGATTTTTACTATTTTGATGTTAAACAATCAGACTTAAAATCACTTTACATTGGCTTCATTTTGCTCCATCTGTCACCTATTTGATCAAAAAGTATATGAAGTATTAATCAAGATTTATATTTACTGAGCTCATTCCAATTCCAATTAACTCTTCTATAGATTCTCATGTGAATTTAGTATTATTTGCAAATTCCAATCAAAGCTGTATTCCAGAAAACTAGAAATGGTGCTAGCGCCAAAACCTTTTCACGTATGAGGTTTTTAAAATGAATGGGAGGTTTAACGCTGTGCCCATCAGGGCAGTTATCACATGGAGAGGAATCTGTCCTGATGCTAGTCCAAATGTGAAGCCACTATGAAATAACACATTCAAGGTGAAATATGAAAGTCTATCTTTCCTATTGTATAGACATTTGAGAACAAATTTAACATTTGTTTCATTTTAATTCATGATCTGGTAACCATTTTATCAATAGCAGCAATCCTTGCATGCAGTTTTATTAATTCAATCCAATCCTGTGCATGCTTGTTTGATAGTTCTGGTTAGTGGGACTCACCTGTAGGAAAGTTTGAATGGAATTCCAGCCATACTTGTTTATGACCCAGCCACAGTTAACCACTATTAAGTCTGTAATCTTATGCACATTTATAAGTTCATTGAAGTAGGTGGGGTTTACTTCCAAGTAAACATGCAAAGGATTGAGCTACCCATCCCACTACTTTTGTTTAGGACAAACACTACAGACATGCTTAATTTTCCACTGAAATCCACAAGTCTTTAACACATTTCAAGTCATGCCCTTAACATCTCTGTAAGCAGTGGACAAATGCCTAAATACCCTAAAAACAGTAGATCTCATATGATCTCGGAAGCTAAGCAGGTTCAGCTCTGGTTAGTACTTGGATGGGATACTGCCAATGACTACTTGATTACCTGATGCTATAGGCTGTACTGTATTTCAGAGGAAGGATCTGGCAAAACCATCTCTAAGTATTTCTTGCCTAAGAAAACCCTATGAAATTCATGGGGTTCCCATAAGTCGACAGGCAACTTGAAGGCACATACACACACACACAAGCAAAAGGCAACTAGGATTGGAATTTGTGGCATATAAGTGATGGGGACAATGGCCAATCAGCACCTGGGCTGATATTAGTGTGTTGGGACCTATCAGGTCTAATCCTGATCCACTTCCTTCTTTTGTATTTTTTAAAAATATGTTATAGTCAGGGAGTGGGCTGACTGGTACATCTTTACAGTTCCTCTTTATTAAAAATTTAATTTAAAAATTATTCTATCTTATAATAAAAGCGTGCTTTTGCCCAAGTATTTTTAACATCATAGCACCAGAAGCAAAGTCAATTTTACTCCCTTCATGACTGTGCCATTATTAAGTGAGCTTAAATTAAATATTTAATAATTATATGCTGCTGTACTCTAGAATCCATTTTATCATTTTAAATCTTACCATTGAACTTGACAGGGTGAAAGTAGTTCTTTTTTTAATATCAGGTTATAAAGATTTTCCTTTACTCCTGCCCCCCTTCTTTTTTTCCTCCAAGAAAAAGAACATGTGTGTGGATGGTGTTCGCTGCATGCTTCAGAAAACTGAACTAATACACATGGCAATTCAAAGGGGTGGATGGTTAAAACCATTAAGTCCCAGCAGGGTCTAAAATGATTTATCTCTTCGCATTGCCACTTTTAACACTTTGTCCTGACTTGTACTCTAGAAGATAAAGAACTGAAGCCTCATATGGTCTATAGAAAGGATGTCCTCTATGAACAATCTCTGTTCTATTGTTTAGTATTTGTTTATTTCCATTTATCAAGTGCCTGCATGAGTCTCATAAAGATCGCTATCACAATACGTGCAGGGAGGGGGGATAGGAGGGTATTTATATGCCATAGCATTGGGGTCGTCCTAAAGGCTTTCCTCCCTTCCCTTCCTTTTTTATATGCTATAGTGTGGATGTTGCAACAGGAGTAGCTCAGGTCTAGCTTCTGAGATATGACCAAAAGATAATACATAAAAGATGACATGAGACCAGTCTTATTACTGATGCATACAACTGCACTTTTAAAAGCCAGGTAAACCACTCTTAAAAATAAAAGAGGCTTCTGTTTACTTAGATGTCCTTAAATTTGTTTAGTTTACAGGTAATTTAGTTTAAACTTAAAGGTAGGTTTCATTAATGCAAAATAAGCACCTTAAACTACTTGTTTGTTTTTTTAACTGTATCCCCAAAACATTGTTTAACAATACAGAAATTTGACAGGGGTGACTGTGTGTGTTATTTTTAAATGTTGTCCTCAGACAGGAAGGTAAAAAAATAATAGCAGTTCTGCATCTGTCTAATGAAGGGTTTGCAAACAGGGTTCCACAAGAGGTTGCTAGGGGTTCCTCCAAATATTGTGATGGGGGGGGGGACTTAAGCTGTAGATATAATAATGTTTAGGCAGGGGGTTCCCTGAGACCTGAAAATTGTTCCAAGACTTCCACTCCCTAGTAAAAAAGGTTGAGGCTGGTCTAGCATCTATCTCGCCCAATGAGCCAAAATATAGACAGCAAAGTATTGGGGTCGCCTACAGAAAGATCGGGGTGGTGGTAAAGTGGGGTAGTGGTTTGAATGTTGGACTAGGACACTGGGAGACCAGGGTACCAATCGCCGCTGGGCCATGGAAACCCAGTGGGTGACCTCGGGCGAGTCACACTCTCTCAACCCTAGAGGAAGGCAAGAACAAACCTCCTCTGGAAAAAAAAAATCCACCAAGAAAACCCCGTGATAAGTCAGAAATGACTTAACAGGCACACAGCAACCACATCAGGGAAAAAAAAAATCCCTTGTTGCGAAGCTCCGGCCACGAGGCTCCCGGCTGCCTTCGGAAGGGGCAGCAAAGCAGGGCGGCTGTTCCTCGTCCCCCGGCGGCGACAGGAGAGGGCTTGAAGCTCGGTCCCGAGCAGCCGCCACCGCCGCCGCCGCCGCGTCTTCCCGCCTTCCCGGTCGGAGCAGAGGAGCCGAAAGGGTCTCCCGCCAGCTCCGGGGGCCCAGTGGCAGAGAAAGCCCGAGCGAGCGAAAAGAAGGCGCGGTGGGGGGAAAGACACTAACACGGGGCAAGAAAACTTGGCGGAGCCGCTTTCTCGCCGGCCCGGGAGGCACCTACCTAGACCCGGGGATGTGGACATCAGCGTCCCCCGCAGGCTCTGCTCGCCAACCTGCCCGGCCGCCCTCACGCCTGCCTGCTGCTGCCTCCCCGCATGGCCGGCACGCCTCCGGCCACCTGCTGGACTCGCCGCCACCGCCGCCTCTGCCTCAGCTTCAGCGGCTGCTGTGGGCTGCCTCCTCGCCGGCTGGGAGGGGACAAGCAGCCAGCCAGTCCTCAGCCAGCCAAGGCATGGGGCCCCTCTGGGAAACACTAGGCCCCTCCACCCCTACTGCCTTTCCAAAGTAACCGGGGCTCGAGGATCTGGTGGTACCCAGGGCCGGTTGAAGGCACCAGCGGCGTCAGCATCCGCAGGGGGCCCCTCATTGTGGGGGCCCCATAGTAACCCTCCTCCTCCTCCTGCAAAAACGTGATTAGTAATAATCTGAATATCCTGTACTGTGAATAGCTTAGGGTGGGTTAAGTTACCTTGACCTGAGGTAAACATATGCCCCCCCCCCAAAAAATAAAGCATTGAAGGGGGCCCCAACATTCCTTAAACCGATCCTGGTGATACCCTTTCTATATATGGGCTTTAGCCCTGGAATAGGACACAGCCAGCTTAGGAAAGGAGAGAGTGTCTAAACATGTGCAGAGTGCTTCTAGACCTCCTCAAGTAAGCACATCCTATCCTGAGCTTACAGTGAATGTGACACTGTAGAGCAGTGGCTCTCAGGGCCGGTTTAAGGCACCAGCAGCAGCAGCATCCACAGGGGGCCCCATCAATGTGGGGGCCCCCATAGTAACCCTCCTCCTGCTGCAAAAACATGATTAGTAATAATCTGAATATCCTGTACTGTGAATTGCTTAGGCTAAGTTAGGTTACCTTGACCTGAGACAAACATATGGGGTCCCCAAAATAAAGCATTGCAGGGGGGCCCAAAATTCCTTAAACCAGTCCTGGTGGCTCTTAACCTTTTCTTTACCAGGGATCCCTTTTAATATCTTTTGTTGCTGTGGACCTCAAAAATGTACCTCAAAAGACTTAACTCAAAAATGTAATTTAAAACCCTAACAACAATAATAATACCTGATGATGATGATGATGATACAATTACACCATCCATTAAACCTTCCCTCAGAGGCACTGTGGCTGGAGCGGATTGAATGGCAATGTGCAGGCCAAGCCAGCCAGCCTTTGCCTTGGCTGCTGTCACACAGCCACTCTACTGCAGGGAGAAGGTGGGCCAAGCAATTTTCAAGACTTTGTGGACTCCCCCTGTGAGGACATCGTAGCTCCCTGGGGGATCCCCAGACCACAAGTTAAGATCCACTGCTCTAGACCTCCTCAAGTAAGCCCATCCTTTCCTGAGCTCATGATGAGTGTGACACTGTAGAGCAAAGGTGGGGAATTTGTGGCATTTCAGATATGGTTGGACTGCAACTTCCATCAACCATAGCCAGCATAATGTCACTGGTGAGGGATGCTGGGAATTGCAATCAAACAACATCTGGTTTTGGGTCCCACACTGGGAGCAAGGCAGGATATTAAATAAATAGATAAATGAATAAATCTGGAGGGCCACACCCTGTTCTAGAGGATCAAAATAAGTTCCCTCAGAATTGAGATTTAGTTGTGAGAATATAATGCTCCAACTCTCCAGTGTTTTCCACACAAACAATACTTTATTCCTGAAAAAAAATGATTCAACCCCAAAGTAGTTCAATATCATTTTCATGCAGGATGCTACTGTTTGAGGGCGCTTACTTCAAACTGACTCACATTAGTGTTGTGATTTTTATTTCTATACTGACTTGTGGCTTTATTGAAAAGCTCCTATCAATCTTCAAAAGAAAAGAGAGGAAAACAGCATAACTGACAATCTGTTATCTTGCATATTGAGTAAGGCATTCCAGGATAGTAACTTTAGAACTGTCAGTAGTTAAATAGGAAAATGGAATTAGCAAGACTGTGCTAATTTTTGCTCTTCTCCCAAATAATAATAATAATAATATTAATAATAAAATTTATTTATATCCCGCCCCTCTATGAAATGCAATCGGGGCGGCTTACAACAATTAAAATATACAGTACATCCAAAACCCTCAATCCCAACCCCCTTAAAATACAATTAAATAATTCAGGAATTAAAACATACTTTAAAAAATAAAAAATAATAACAATTAAAAAAAATAAAAATAAAACTATATGAAGTTCCTATCATATAGTATTCAGAGGGTGCTACTAGTTGTTTTTGTTGTCTTCCTCTTCATTGTATTATTAGAAACATCTATACCACTACTCATTTGCACAAAATCCCAAAGCTATTTACAACACTGTAAAACACCAAATAACACAAGGTTGACACAGTAGTAATAGCAGTAAATAGAAAAGGTACATCCAGCCCTACAATGACAGAATACTATTTTTCCTGCAGCACAATGGTCCCTCATTCTGTTGCAGTACCTGTACAATAATTTTTCTATTAGGTAGGAAGTTTTCCAAGTCTCATGGGGCAACTGCTTCATACCAAACAATGCCTAGACAATGTCAGTAGGATACTACTTTAATCATATTTCCTTTTTCACTCCAAAGTTCCAAAGCCACTCTTGGGAACTCAGTATTTTTGCCTACCTCAAAGCTCAAACTTCCACAAATCTAAGAATGAAAAGGAGATGACCTGATCACCCTTAAAAGTCTCCTCCCCTACAGTTTTTATTACTCTCCTCCTTTAAAACTATCACTATAGAAAAGATAAACTTAAGTGCTAAGTTTCCCTGTACTTTTTTGTAAAATGCATCAGGGAGGACAAAACATAATTGAAAGAAAATACCAGTAGCAGCCTCCAGTTTGTTTGTTTGTTTGTTCTCAAGCTTTGCCTTTTCCCCTTTTACTGGCATGGCATGAATAGAGACAGAAGGGAAGGAGGGACTTTAAAGAATAAAGTAGGCTGAGGGAAGAAGCTTTAAGTAGGAAAGAGTGACGAGCTGTTTGATCCTAATAGGTTCTGTGCTAATAATAATAGTAGTAATAAAAAAGACCACAGTGTTGTGTGCAGCAGGTTCGCTTCCCACATTTCACAAGCCATGGCATTAGACCAAAGAAGTGATGTAAGATCCTGTGAAACAGGGCATGGGTGGTCCAGAAGAAGGATGTAATTCAGCTACATCTTGAGCAATCTCATAAGTACATTAACGCCAATACAGAAGTATTATACAGTATATCAATAAAGCTGTCTGTTAGTATTAATAGTATACAGGGGGAGGACAGGAATAAATAGCTTTATGTGAGGACAGGATCATACACTAAATTTGGAAAAGGTTATAAAAAGTAGCAGAAATTTGGAGTTGACACTGTAAAGCCATAAGGAACGAGCCATGCCCTGCATAGTGGTGCTGTATGACTCCTAAAGCAGAAAACCACTCTCAGTCCAAAAGCTGAATTTGGTTTCACAGAAATTCTTGGAGACCCATTCCAGTGGTGGACAAAACCAAGAACAAAAGGCTAACACCAAAAATACATAATTTAGCTTAAACCTAATAACTAAGTTTCCAGAGAGGCATTTAAGCCTTTCTAAAATAGGAAGAACCTGATACAAAAGCTCAGAAATCACCAAATGATTGTTTCATGAGGAGAGGGCAAGCTCAGAAATCACCAAATGATTGTCTCATGAGGAGAGGGCCTAGCCATTTGGGGAACACCCAAGGGCCCCATTGGGGTCCCAAAGGGCCAGGGCCAGCCACAGGCCCTGAGGTTCTATACCAGTGTCCTAACAATACTGGAGATATAGCACTCAAGATGGAATAAAAAGATGTAATGACTAGATTAATATGGGCGAATGACAAATTCCACAATGTTCCTCTCTATTAAGGACAGGGAACCTTAGGCCTTTAAATGTATAGGACTACAATCCCCACAGCCCATAAACAATGGCATTCTGGGTTAGCCTGGTGGGAGCTGGATTCTAAAATATCTGCAGGGTCAAAATTCTCCACCTATATAGAAAGGTCTTTAAGTGATATGTGGCTTAAGTGATATCTACATGAGCCAGTCCTGCTCTGGGCCAGAGTCCCAACAGAACACTGGCCTGTTGCTGCAGCTGCCACTACCATTTTCACTACTGATGCAGAAGCCAGGAAAAGCCCCACAACATGTGACTGAAGAACCCATGCATGTGACCAGCCTTGGTCAACACTGAGAGACCACTGCCTGGCTTCCAGAAGAGTCAGGGAGCTCACAGCAGCAGCAAAGGATGGCATGCCCGGATTGTTCCCACGGGCACCTGGGGTCTGATCCGTCCCATCCTGGTGGTAATGGTGTAAGCCAAGTATTATTTTACAACACTGTAAAAGGCCTTATCCCGGCTTGCCCCCATCCCAGCTTTGTATCTGCTGGGTAGAGAGGACTACCTGGGGGCAGAATGGGGCAAAAGCCCTGCATCATATGGATTGCAGGGCTCTGGAATGGGGACAAGCTGGAGGATTTAGCCCATGTGGATAAGCCCCTGAATGTATAGAGCAACCAGTTTATAGAGTTGACACAACTGAACCTGATAAAGTAGACGTATTTTTTTTTAATGAAGGAAAGTTTAGCATTACATCAACTTCCCTATTAAAGGCAAATGAATGTTTACAGTAAGGATTCTCATTTCAAAGGAGCTTCCAGGTAGACTGCTCCTAGTGCTATCAGTCAAAAGGCATTGTGCAGCTGTTCATCATTTCCTCCTTAACAGTTTTTCTGTGGTATTAAAAAAAAGGCAGAAGAAGCAATAGAGAACACAGGAGGATTACAAATGGAATATATCTTCACTGTGACCTCCAACCTCTGGTAATTTTTTGTTTGAGGCAGGACGGTTGCACCATAAAAACTCAGCCTGTAATCTGCCTGATTCTCTTCATAGATTTCAGTATGACAACACATCTCAAAATGCATTCACGTTTGGATATTTTAGAAACAGACTTGGCCCCTTCCCCCTATGCAAATATAGCACTATGAATCCACTTTGACTGCCATGGTTCCATCTTATGAAATCCTGGGATCTGCAGTTTAGGGAAAGGTATTTAGAATTCTCAGAGCATTCTAGCACCTCATCAGACTACAAATCCCAGAATGTCATAGGATGGAGCATGGCAGTTAAAACAGAATCACAGTGCTATACAGTATTTGTGTACAGACATACCTCTCTAATACAGCAGTTTAGGTTCCAATACAGTACATATAAAAGCCTAAAAACCTATTTACACTATAATTTAGTAAATGTGCAATAGTGCTAGACCTAAAAGAAATGCAAAAGTAAAAACAATAAATAAAATATTACCAGAATAGGATACTGAGAAAACAAAGTGCACAAACTTTGTAAACAAAACAACACTATACTGTATAATTGGAAAGCACCATATTAACAAATGCTTTAAGGTGAAGCGCCTTAAAGCAAGGTATGTCTATAGGGCAAAAGGGCCCCATCCTATATAAATAAAACTCATTGCTTTTTTAGCACTCTTGAAAATTTCCCTAGCATTTAGGTGGAAATTGCATGTTATCTACAAGCTTTACAGAAGGCATCTGCCATAACAACGTGCAACAAATGGACAGTGTCACCAGCCATAACCACTCTTTCATAGTGAATTAGTAGTGGCCCAATTTTATAATACAGTAGCACCCCCTCATTCGCTGATTCACCACCCATGGATTCAATTATCCGCAGATGGCGACGGGGGGGGGTGGATGGGGAGGAGGAGAGAAATGGTGACATGGGCCAAAATGGCAATGGAGGGGTGAAAGGGAAAAAGGGGGAGGAGGAGACATCTCCCTGCCTCCTCCCTTTGCTCCTGGGATTGCTCCCAGGGCAGGAATGGCGATGTGAGGGCGAGGGGAGGGGAGGAAAGATCTCCCTCCCTTTGCCCTCAGGATTGCTCCCCGAGTTTGCTCCTGGGGCTGAATTGGCAACACAGAGGCAAAGGGAGGACAGGAACAATTTCCCTCCCTCCTCCCTTTCCCCCGGGATTGCTGCCCAGTATCGCTCCTGGGGCCAAAATGGCAATGCAGGGGTGAAGGGAGGGGGGGAGATCTCCCTCCCTCCTCCCTTTGCCCCCAGGATCATTTCATGGGTTCGCTCCCGGGGCAGAAATGGCAATGCGGGGGCGAAAGGAGAGATCTCAACCCCCCCTTTCCCTGGGATGGCACCTGGGATGCCATTCACTATTATCCACAGAATTGACCATCCGTGGGAGGGCCAGGAACCAATCCCCTGCGGATGCAGGGGTGCTACTCTAATTACTATTTACTAGAGCATTTAGCAATAAATGGCTGCCAAGCCCAAAATACTATTGGCACATTATGGTGATTAAATTCTGGGCTATACCAGCAGTTGTACTTTTTACCTGATTCCATAATGAGGTATTCCAGCCCAAACAGCTCTGCAGCTGTTGCAAAGCAGGATGTAGTATCATCTCCTCAGATGCCAAGATTGACAAAGAGATCGATCACAGATTAGCAAAGGCATATAGCGCATTTGGAAGACTTTACAAAAGAGTCTGGAGTAACAAACACCTGAGGCGAAGCACAAAAATCAGTGTGTATAGAGCCATTGTACTGTCTATTCTCCTTTACGGGTGTGAAACATGGGTCACTTATCGCCAACACTTACGACTCCTCGAACGTTTTCATCAGCGCTGTATAAGTACAATCCTAAATATACACTGGACTAACTATGTGACGAATGTTGCTGTCCTTGAGCAAGCAGGGATCACCAGCATTGAGGCCATGATATTGAGAACACAGCTGCGCTGGGCAGGGCACCTTTCTAGGATGGAGGACCATCACCTCCCAAAAATAGTACTCTACGGTGAACTCGCCATGGGTCAGTGTAAGAGGGGCACTCCAAAAAAGTGATACAAGGATTCCCTGAAACAACATCTCAGGCTTGGCCAAATTGATCACCAACCATGGTCCACCCTGGCTTCACATCGGGAGGCATGGAGACGCCCTATCTACAATGCTGCAGCTTTATTTGAGAACTCATGCCGAACAAGTCTTGAAGAAAAATGACAATGCAGAAAGAATCACAACCTGGAAACATCACCCAAGGAGACCCTCTGCTGTGCTTTCTGCAATCGGACTTGTTTATCTTGGATTAGCCTTTTCAGTCATCAGCGCGCTTGCAGAAAGCATGGAATGAGTCCTTCCTGAATCTTCGTTTGCGAAGAAAAGCCAGAGAGAGAGAGAGGTAATGAGGTATCCAAGCAGTTCTGCTTTGTCCCACAGTGCAACAGATCAGCACAGATCCCCCGCCCCTGGCTGAAATGGCCTCTGGAACTATTCTTACTGCTTCCATTTTTCTGGGCCATTCTCATAGGACCTCAGCCACTGGCTGCAACCCTAAACAAACTAACTTGGAAGTGAGCCCCACTATACATACTGTATAGAAATACACAGATGTGTTCCTTTATTATATTGGTACTTTGCTTATTATACCATGTGTTTTCAGCAATAGCTAAGGATTCTTTGGTTATATTTCATCTTTGTCATTTATTCTCTATAGAGGAGGGGTTGTCCATAATGCAGTGGTAAAGCACCTGTTCCAGGTCCAACATTGGGGACATCCCCTGGAGAGCCACTGCCACTCAATGTAAAATAATCACTTGTCTGACTCCATGAAAGGCAGCTTTCTAGGTTTCTTCGTTCCTGTTTCTGTTAGGGTTTTTTTTAACATCCTTATATACATTCATATTAAAATATCTAACATCAAAATTATTTTAAAATTATTTTAATCATTTTTATTTAATTACAGTATAGTTAATTCTTGTTGTCTCTGGCTGTACAACTTAGGAACATACTAGTCTTGAAGAACAGGACCAAAAGTCCTTCTAGTCTAGTACCAGTAGCTTCTTTCCAACAGCGGGTACTCAGATTATCTAAGTAAGCTTACAAGTGGGCATGAAAGCAGTAGTCCAGGCCTACAGTTTGTTGACAAAAATGGTATTCAGATACATGCTACCTCTGAACTGGGCACTGCAAGTATACTGTGTTTTCCCATGTTTTCTCTTCTTGGATCTCTTAACATATATCTGATACTGCCAGATGGAATACACTGTATTCCACCAACCAACACAATTGCATCTCATTGACTTTTTATTGAGACCAATTCATATTCTGAGTGCATGAAATGAAACTCAGTCCAATCTTGATTTTTGTTCTCTGTTGCCTAATCAGTTCAGATTAATCCTGTAAACTCATCTTCATTGACTGTTAAAGATGCAAAAGTATTAACATAGGGCTACAATGTCAATAACGAATCTTTGGGGAGTGATAAAGAAAAAGCAGAATGTTTGGAGTAGTCTGTCTGTTCGTCTGCCTATCTATCTGGATAGGATAGGTGAGGCAAATTATAAAAAGCTTCAATTTGGCCAAGAGCAACATAGGTCTCAGTGTTCTTTCTTCGTGTGCACTAAATAAAATAAGGAGAAACGACACTTTCCTAAATCTGCGTAAGACTGTCTGGATCTTGATCTTTTAAGTTGCTCCCTGTTTATGCACATCATGTGTGGCACTTCCCTGTGGTTTGTTATTTTTCTTCAATAGCAGAGGGAGGAAACTAACAATGCTCAGTGACCACACTGCATAGCACAGGGTAACCATGGAATCATTTGTCCACTTGTTAGGGCCCCTCCAGAATGATTCAGCCATTCATTTCATTGAATCAATATTGAAGCTTTTAAGATTTATTATGTGGGTGCTCAGACAAAACTAATGAAACAAATTCCTTGTTTCTTCCCATTAAATCCATTTTGCCATGTTAAGCATATTTAAACCTTGTAAACTCTTTACTGGTATAGGATGAGCTACATCACTGCTTCTCTTTTATGGAGAATCTTGTCATCAGGTATTGGCATTAACATTCCTGATTCTCTGTGAAAGAGAACTTAAGGATTTCTGAAGCTTCCTGCCAGTCTTGTATAATAGATGAATCCTATACAAAGACAAAGAGGGTAGAAGAATGGAGGTGGAGCAAATCTGTTTTAAAATGCATGGGGAAGGCTTTTAAAACTTGCATTGGAAGCCCCTTACATCTATCATTTAGTTATGCCATAGGGTTTACATCTAAAATAGACAGACAGACATATAGATAGATAGATGTTAAAAAATATTTAAGGGAATAATTAATTTAATGGACAGGAACCACTGGTGAGGCAAATATCCATATGTGCTGGGCTAACTACAAAATCATAGTATACATTCACTACTAGTCCATTGGTTGGATCATTCATTCAGGTGGCCACTTTGCAGTTATATCCCTAAGATAACTTATGGATAAAATCTATGAACAGAAGTGATGAGATATCGCTATGCTGACTTTTATCAAGGAATGTCTAAATACCAGGAAAGCAGCATATAATTACTTACCACAATGTACTCAGGACAAATTAGATGAGTAGCAGCCAAAATACAGCTGATATAAATGACACTTTATGTATCTGTTTGGAAATGACCTCTCTTCTAATACTTTGTCAAAATGCATGCTAACTAATTATAAAAAATATTGCTGCTGCTACTATTTATTTGTTTGTTTGTTTGTTTGTTTGTTTTGCTGCCTTTCTCCCAGAATGGTATCCAAGGCAGCTCACAAATAATAATAACTACAATAGAACCCCCATATCTGTGGGGGATTGATTCTGGACCCCACCACGGATAGTGAAATCTACAGATAATAGCAAACACCCTTGCTGCCACTGCCATCTGACACACCCCCCCCCACGGAAGAGGGAGAAAGAAGGCAACCTCCCTCCTTCCTCCCTTCCCCACCAGCTCTGCTGTGCCACCAGACCCCCCACCCCGTGGAGAAGGGAGAAAGGAGGCAAGCTTGCCTCCTCCCTCACTTCCCCCACCCCCACCAGCTCCGCCACGCCACTGGAACCCAGAACACCAGAACCGTCCTGGGGAACGGAGGGGGAGGTGAGCTTGCCTCCTCCCTACCTCCCCTGCCCACCCCCACCTTTTTAAAGGGGGAAAACTCCATGTTTTTAATCTCACCCAGACTTCCCTAAATTGTGCATAGGGCTGGAAGTTTTGCATGGTAATTAAAAGCATCCCATCAATAGAGTTTGCTTTTGAGTATCTCACACAGGATCTCAAAGAGTAGCTGCAAGTGTGAGCTCGCCTCCTCCCGCTGATTCTCCATCCACTGATTAAGTTATCCGCAGATGGTGATGGAAGGGCAGTGGTGGGAGGGGGAGGGGATGCTACTGTATATGTCCTTTTTTTTTTAATAGTCAGTACTAAATCCAAATAATCATAGTATTTCCAGTCCATACACAAGTATATATTTTGGCACACAATAGCGAAGTGTGGACTCCAGGTTTTAGAAGTCTATTGAGCAGGATACTTTCAATAAACCTCATACCACAGCTGGCTCTGCCTTCCCCCTGCCATTATTGTCACAATCTGCCCTTCTGCCTTCTTAACAAGCAAGCAGTGGCATCTACTGCTCCTTGTCCTCATCACCACTGTTACCTAGTCCAGAGTGAGAGGCTAGCAGACAAATAGTTTGCAAACATTAAGGGGGGTGAGTGTGTTACCAGCCCTGACAGTCCCCAGCCCCTTTTTTATGTAATAATTGGCAATATTCAATAATCTAGCTAACTGTGGCCTTCCACAAAGAGTAGCAAGTAAACCAGGGACCCCAAAGACTAGCTAAGTCACATACACCCTAGGGAGGGGCCATTACAAATTCCAAAGAAAGGTAACCTGAAAGTCAACTTCTTGCCTGAACTAATCCAATCAAGTATAACTAAGTACTCAAGGTTTGTAAAAGAGCTGTTTCCCCTCTCTCCCACCACAAACAAAGAGGGTTGCTTGCTTCATTCAACCCCAAATTGATAACACATTAATGATTGTTTCTGGAGCATCCATTGTTTTAGCCTGGGATACTCTGAGAAGCATTGTACTTCTCTAAATCCCATCCCCTGAATGGAAATATTAGATATAAAAACTCCTTCAAAAATACACTCAAGTGCACACAGTTCATATTTTTCTTGACTCCATGTCTGACTGTGTAGCCATGCCTGCTTCTGGACCCCTCCACTCTGCTGGTTTTCTCTGCGATCGCAACTCCTGTGATCGATACAGTATCACTCACAAACTTCCCGCACTCTATTCCTCTATTCAAATACTCTCTACTCATTAGCCTTGTGCAAGTGCTTGAAGTCCAAATGTGTGTATAAATGTTGTTATTGTTATTTCCTAATAAAGATCATTTAATTGTACCTTGCTGGCTTAGAGTCTCCTCTTTAGTACCTGTATACATAGGTCTCAAGGTCCTGTTTGTTGCCTGCCTCTCATATTGCCACATCGAGTATATTAATTCCCCATCTTAATTAGTGTGTTATAGGGTCCCAGCAGACCCCGAGCATTTCAGGTAACAAGTGGGCTCTTGGTAGGTGTCCTAGCATGATAGGTACACAGCTATTTTTTTATGATATCTTTGTGTGTAACCATTTTCATGTCAGAAATTAAGACTAAGAGTAACATAAGAGTTGCTTGTAGCTCTGGCACCCTAATCCTGAATACAGTGGTCATCATCTGAGTATAGACAGGTATGTCTCACTGATTCTGGTGAAACTAAAGTGAAGGTAACAGTGTACTGGCTTGGAGCTATAAAAGTTAAAGCCTAAAATAAATTAATCAGGATTTATTTCCATGAATGTAATATAAGGCTGAAGTGAGAAATCCAGTTTTCATTCACTGAAGTCTGGACTATATCAGTGTAACTGTGATGTCTACATCCATACACCCTCAGAATAGAAACTTAAACTAACAGTGATAACAGGTTTGAAATGAAAAGTGCTTGTTCTGACTGTTTATATAATCTACAGATCTATATGAACAAATATCTTATTAAAGCAGCAGGTCATATTACTAGATGATGTTTGGTACAATTCTTATAAACAGTTTGTAAGATGGATAAAGATGACCAGACTATCTTGGGGTGTGTCTATCAGATGAATAAGGTCTACTTCTAAATTTGCAGCCTATATGATTGAACTGCATTTTCCTCTTAAAATTGCTGTTATAAGGCAAGTTTTCTTTCAATTACAATTGGTTAACTCATTCTTTCCTGAAGTATTGTCTAAGTACTAGAGTTGTCTAATGTGTCTCTCACTTTCTAATTCTGTTTTCAAGCCCAGGCAGATATATGATGACGGAGAGCAAGTAAGCCAAACAAATTCCTGCAGTTGCACGTACAGGTGTCATGCAGTGATTAATACTAACCTTCTTAACTCACTTAATATGCACTATTAGGATAAGTGAAGTAATTTACACAGGGAAAGAGAAAAGCTGTATCCACATTAGTATTCATGGGTTGTGCAGCTACTGTCCTGTTCATCAAGTTGGAAATATACTCTTTTGTATATTGATGGGAAAATGTCACTAGGTACAAATGATTACAGAAGGGAGTGGAGCAGGGTCACTGCAAATCCCCCTTACTTTGTTTTCTCTGAGGAAGTGTGATGCTCTAGCAATGCTTAGTTGACCCAATAGTGTGTAAGATCTGTCTAGGGAGGGAGGGAAATATACTGAAATTCCCTAAACCTGAATTTCTTTCATTGCTGTACCATCCAATATTTAAAAATAAATACACTGATAAAGATCCATCTGTAATGTTTTACAGCAGGATAAACATCTGACTTTGTCATAGGAGTTGCTGAAGACAGTCCCACACTTCTGTCAGTGCCCACCCACAGCCCACCCACAGTTTTCACTTGTATTATGGATAATCTTTCAGCAACAAAAATGAGGGCTGAATCATCAGTTTCCTAGCTACTGACAATCCCACTTTTTTCACTGCTGTGTCTCAAAAACCTTCTCTTTAAAATGCTATTTCAAAATTGCCTTACTAAGTGCTTGGTAACACTAATAAGACACTTTGGAGATTTTCAGACGCGATTTTCGGCAGGATATATTCCAAAACAGCTCCGTTGCTGCCGTGCGGCAGGGGAGCAGTTTTGGACGCCACCGTCCCTCTGCCGAACCCCTCCGTGTCACTTCCGTGACAGAATGGAGGAAACCGCGTAATATTTCATTCACAGTTGTTGCCCGTGGGTGAAATACGACACGGTTTCCTCCATTCTGTCACGGAAGTGACACGGAGGGGTTCAGCAGAGGGACGTCGTCATCCAAAACTGCTCCCCTGCCGTGCGGCAGCAACTGAGCTGTTTCCCATAAGCTTCTCTGCCATCTGCAGACTGCAGAAACCCATAGAAAATGTAGCTACCTATTCCATTAGAACGGTGGTTCTGAATCTTTCTCGGAGAATCTGATAAAAGCTATAGAACCTTTCCTTAGAAAAATGCACATAGGCAACACACAACATATTGCATACCATTTATTGTATTGCACTGGAAACTTTTCCTTCACGTATACTAGTCTGATATGAAATAGATAGATAGATAGACAGATAGATAATGGACTTTTGAAAACCCCTTCTGAACAAAACTTGCCAAGAAAATGCCAGGATAGTGTTACTCAAATTGCTTGTAGCAATCCCATGCAAATAGCGAGTTTCTAATATGTTGGGGAAATTAGCAGCAACTCAACTTGGCGATACAAGAGGGGGCAACAAAAAGGGATCTTATGTCTATGTCTACCTCTAGTAGTTCTGAACTGACATACACACAAAAGTGCAAAATGAAAAATTAACAATGATGCACACATTCATATGATGAAGCATTCACACAAGACCACTAAGAATGGAAGAAGATAGGTTAACAGAGGGGTAAATAGGGAGTTTTTCTGGGGAAATATGACACCAGTCTTGTAGTCCGAAGTTTCAAGGCAGACTGGCAGTATGGATGGATGAAGCAGGAGTGGCTACCACAGAGTGACGGAGTGTCCCCACTAAGAGACTCTGTGCACCCTGGCTACACAGAGAGAGACAGATTGTCCCCTGGACATGAATCTGCATCCAATGAGGCAGGATTTTGGGCCAGTAATTATACCCAAGAACGTATTTCCAGGTGACTGGATTTTGTGTGTTGAAACAATGGATTCCAGGTGTCTCTCAGAGATTCAGCAATGGGTCTCAAGAGACTTCTGATTTTGAACAATGAGTTTCCAATGATGTTAATGTGTTGCAACTACTCTAAATGTTCTGGTGATTAACTTTACAAAGCATGAGCTGCCTCGTTGATGGCTGGGTCTGAGGACTAAGGGAAGAGTGATATTTTCAGACAAAGGATTACTCCAACCACTGATGATGGGATCAATTGTCTGTCACTAGGGTGTGTATAGGCAATGTCCTCTTGACCTCATGAAGTTCCCTTCAGTTTGGAATTTGCCTTTGGGCGATACATAATGAGTAAGCATCATCATCCAATGTATGAGCTGTCTCTTACATTCAAACCCCAGAACTCACCAGTGCTAGTAAAGCCTTGTGGGAGAATAAGAAGGGAGTGGTTTCAGCTCTAGTAAGGAACAATTGGGGTTTGTATCAGTTCTTCAGAGACCAGGACAATCTTGATACCATTCACCTGGGTAAATTGTTGTTTTTCTTAAGACTCCTGTGTTTCTCTGTGTTCAAGATGGCTTAATAAATATTAGTTTAAGACATTTGTGCATTCAAAACCTTCTGCACACCTAATCATGCAATGCAATCACTCCATGTGGAGGCCTGATTATTCTTCCCTATCAAATTCAAACAGCTATGGGGGTAGATCACTAGAATCACTGTGAACTGGTTTTCCATATAGAGTGACTGCACAAATGAAAGGAACAGGTGCAAGTCATTTCATAAACTACAGGAAGATCACTAGTAGGATAAGTGTATAACCTGGTTGTGCATTAGATTTATGAGGTTATGATTTTTCAACAATGACCTAGTTTACTTATTTACATCATCATCAGCTGTAGTCAGACCATTACAACATCATACAAAATACACATTTTAGTAAAATATAGTAATACAACTTAATGATATTCAACATTTTTAAAAAATGTGTTAGAAGATACACAGGGTTATACGCATAATACTCTCCCAAAAAAAAAACTTCCAAGGTTGAGGTACAGAGAATCAGGTGTAAGGCACAGTCAATGACAGAGCAAATCACTTCTTCCATTCATTATTATTCCTCCATTCTTAAATATGAATGAAGACTCTTACAAGTACAATCTGCGATTAGAAACATGATCCATGTGTTCAGTGTAGCTTAGTCCCAAGTAAGTGTGCATAGGATAGATTGTTATTCCTGGGAGGGCTCAATAAGAGAATCATGGAATCCGAGTTGGAAGGGGCCCTATAAGACATCAAGCCCAACCCTCTGTTCAATGCTGAAAAACCATCTAGAGCCTCCCCAGCAGAAAGCTGTCCAACCTCTTTTTGAAGACGCCCAGAGAAAAAAATCCCACCACCTCTCCCTGCAGTTGGTTCCATTGTTGAACAGCTCTTACAGTCAAGAAGTTCCTTCTAAAGTTCAATCAAAATCTACCCTCCTATAACTTAAAACCAATTAGACCTGGTCCTATTTTCTGGGGCAGCAGGGAACAAACCACCCTTTTCTCTGTGAAAGCCCTTTAGATATTTAAAGAGTGTAATCATGTTACTCCTCAGTTTTCTCTTCACCAGGCTGAACATGCACAAGTACCTCTGCCTTTCCTCATATGTTTTGTTCTCCATGCCTCTCATCATCCTTATTGCCCTTCTCTGAACCTGCTCCAGGTTGCCTCTATTGTTAATAGCTGTCTTAATATTTTTGTGTGCATGATTAATCATTTAGTATATTTCTGATTAATAATTTCCAAGGAGATTCACTGCATAGGAGTCTTGATGGTCCAATATGCCTGATCATTGGGGGGTGGGTGGCCTTGGGCCTTTGTTGTTTCAGAGTCCATGAATTGAATCTACAGCAACCCTGGTTAATTTAGGAGATTATCAGACAGGAACGCAAAAAGCGTTCATCCCACAATCTCCACTCCCGCCCCTGTTCTGCCACAATCACCCTCCCCACCACACTTACCTTCTCTTCCAATGACACGGCCACCCAGGAGTGAATGGAGCTCTAACGGATCTCCGTTCACTTCCTGGAGTGAAATCCCATGGATTCTCGTGAGAAGAGGTGAGTGTGGGAAATTCAAAACAAAAATAAAAATAATACACACAAAAAAATTACATGAAGCACAAAAACACACTTTAAAATGTACAGTTAACACAGGGAGGGTCATAAAAAGTGTGTCATTTACCTGTATGTTTTGATCTCACCCAGAAGTGTTCTGGCAGGGACCACCCATTGATGCTGGGATCTCGCCAGTGAAATGGGGCATTTTGTCACACACAGCCAAATCCAGAACAGAAACGGAATAGGAGATCTATCGATGGCTTCTCCCGTTGATAAAAAGCAGCAGAACAGGTAGATAACAATGGGGGATGACATCATCTGGTAAGGGAGCCCTTTTGCGATCTCCTGGCATTGCTGTAAAGCCACTTTTGACGTGACTGATATCTCCTTAAAAACAAAAACATGGTCCTCCCTCAAACACATATTGCACACAAGTCCTTTGAAGGTTAGAACAAACACTTTCTATGTGACACAGTACAGCATTATTTCATGAAAACAAGGCAGCAACTTGTGGGGTGCAACCAGGCATATTTGCATCAATGGCTTAAACTCAGGTAAAAAATAAACTAGCCCTTTCCCAAACGTCTGAAATGCAACCCAGGCTGCTGATACTATACAGAAATAATGTAGTTGGACACCGCTTTAACTACCATGGCTCCACCTTATGGAATCCGGGGATTTGTAGTTTGTTGTGGCATCAGAGCTCTCTAACAGGGAAGGCTAAAGAGCTCACAAAACTACACATCCCAGAATCCCATAACATTGATCCATGGCAGTTAAAGCAGTGTCAAATTGCATTATTTCTGCAGCGTGGCAGCAGCCCAAGATCACTTTTTAAGGGCACTTGCATACACGGTAACCCATCTTTAATTCACCTGCCAAGTGTAGTATGCCCTAGTCTCCTGTCTTTTTCTCTAGTTGGAATTGCAGGAGCATTTACAGCAAGGGTGGAAATCATGTGGCCCTCTATATGTTATTGGACTGTAACAGCCATCAGGACAGCCACTAGTGAGGAATGCTGCAAGTTTGAGTCCAACAGCATCTGGAAGGGCTGCATGACCCTGTAATAGAGCAATGAGACTCTGGATGTCCCTCACCCTGAAACATGTGCCTGTTCATCTCTCTCACACACCAATTTCAGCACTTCTAAATACTGAATTAGGCCACACATTACCAGTTCTCAGTGTATATGAGTGTGTGCCTTCAAGCACCTGTCGACTTATGACGACTCCATGAATTTCATAGGGGTTTTTTGGGGGCAAGGAATACTCAGAAGTACAGTAGGACCCCGTATCCACTTATTCATTATCCACTGATTCAATTATCCACGGGACACAAAACAGCACACCTACCATAGAGTCTTCCTAGAAAATGTGTCCTCTCTAACCATTTTCTAGGTTCTCCAAGGTGACTCTATGGTATTTTAAACTGGAAGTCCCATTATTTCCAATGGTGTTTGCTATTATCCACGGTTTTTGGTATCCACACACCCCCGAACCAATCCCCAGTGGATACGGGGGTCCTACTGTACTATGATTATCACACTACACTGTTAAAATGCAATTATTCCACTTTAACTGCTCTGGCTGCCTCCTGTGGAATCCTGGGATTTGCAGTTTTGGGAGGGGCATTTAGCATTCTCAGCCAGAGAGCGCTTAGGCCTCACTAAACCACAAACCCCAGAACTCCACAGGAGGCAGCAATAGGCATTAAAATGGGGTGATAAAGTCGAGAAGAATTTTAAATATTTTAGATTTGGTTTTAAGTGTTTCATTATATATATGCAATAGTCAGGGCTGGTTTAAGGCACCAGTGGCATCAGCATCTGCAGGGGGCCCCATCATTGTGGGGGCCCCATAATAACCCTCCTCCTACAAAAACATTATTAGTAATAATTTGAATATCCTGTACTGTGAATAGTTTAGGTTGAGTTAGGTTACACTGACCTGAAATAAACATATGGGCCCCCCAAAATAAAGCATTGTAGGGGCCCCCAAAATTCCTTAAACCAGTCCTGGCGATAGTAAACCCAGAAGCATATTAACAGGATTATACTACAACATAATTAGATGCATTACTTCCTGTCCAGCAACAATTGTATTGTTTTGCCAAACAGCATACTGAATATGTTTGAATTTTAAACATTTAAGTTTCCTTTTGAAATGTTTGTTTAGAGGTAAGACATTATGAATGGAGCACAATAACAGTGTAGCGTGATAAAAGTCTAGTACTGTTGCCAATTCCTCCCTCAATTCAGAAGGTTTAATGGTGAGATTGAACCTGTGATGTGTTGTAATCCACACACACACATTTTCATGTAGAACCTACATGCCCTTGAACCTAAAGACAGGATCAGCAATCAATTTTTTTTATAATTTTCTTTTTATTTCTCGAAAATAGTAAAATGCAGTTGAACATATCCATTTTATAAAGATCACCACAAAACGACAAACAGTAATAACAACGATCCCAGCAATTATTTGCGAGCCAGCTTATAGCCACGCCCACCCACGTGCTGCCACTTCAGTCCTGGAAAGTCTGGCAAGGGGAACTCAACGCACAGCGCGCATGCGCAACAAAGACTTCGCTTGATTGTAAAATGAGAGGCGGCTCTTTCCCCTGTGGACTCTCTCCCTCTCCCTGGGCATCAGGCAACGTTTGTACGCATGCGCAAAGCATCCCAGCCTCTCAGTGGCCCTTTAAGGGGCGGGGCGTCTTGGGAGGGGCGGGGCTAATTTGCCGACGTGGCGCCGGCGCCGCTTCATCAAGCCAACCGGGGCCTCGGCCTGTCGTCGCGTAAGCAGCCGAAGGGGCTCTGAGGAGAGACAGGTACCGCTCGCGGGGCGGCTCGGGCGGTTTTCGGGGGGCCGGGGGCGCCCTTCCCTCGTAGTCGAGTTCGAGGCGCTGCTGCCGAGAGAACCGCCGCTCGTTTTGGGGAGGCTGTTGCTGAACGGCTGCCGGGCCGCTCGCGGGGCTTCCCTGCCAGACGCAGCCTTTCACTTACCCTCTATGTCTGCCAGGCGGGTTGGGTGGTTTTTCTGCCTCCTTCCTTTAAACCCGGATTTAGAACTGCGTCCAACGAAACAGAACCCACACGACACAAACAATCCAGTTTCAAACTGGATTATTTGCCACGGCTCCTTCCTGTGGAATCCTGGGATCTGTAGTTTCCCAAGGTCCTTCGCCTTCTCTGACCAAGAGTGCTGATGCCTCACCAGACTACATATCCCAGGATTCCATCGGAAGGAGCCAAGGCAAATATACAAGTATAGTTGTCCCTCCGTATCCACGGATTTGGTATCCACAGATTTAAGAATTCATGGCTTGAAAATATTCTTTAAAAAATAATAATAATCCAAAAAGCAAACCTTGATTTTGCCATCTTATATAAGGGACACCATTTTGCTATGCCATTGCATATAATGGGACTTGAGTATTCACGGATTTTGTTATCCACAGAGGGATACCTGGAACCAACCACCAGCGAATATGAAGGGACAACTGTACATCCAGTTTCAACTTGGGTTATTTCTCTAGTGTGGAAGGAGGCTCCTTGGTCACTCAGGAAGGCAGGTGCTTTAGTCCAGTTGGAACGACTGACTGGAGTAGACCCATTGAATCAGTGGGATTTATGCAAGTCTTGACTCACTACCCTGGCCAGGATAGTAGGATTTAAGCCTGTTGGAACGACCGACTGGAGTAAACCCATTGAATTATTTACACAGGGGTTTATTTCTCTTTCAGTAGTGGATTTAATACCACTACTCTGGTCAGAATGCCCATTAGGATTCACGTTTGAATTTTGCTGGAAATATCAAAGGTTGTAGATCGGTTGAACCAGTGGCATGTACATGCATATTGACTCACCATTCAACAATGGATTCAATAGATCTACCCTGGCCAGCACTGCCAGTAGAATTCAAAAGTTGAGGGATATCATGGGGCTGTTATATCTGCCCCAATGAGGGTAAGTTAGGGGAGAGTTTTTTGTCTGTTATGGGGCCCATAGTTCTGCTTGTTGTTTGCCCTCTGATGCCCCAGTTATTGTAGGAGGAGTGATGGTGAGAAACAGAGCTCAGGAAGAAGGTAAAAAAGGACCTATGGAAGGATTCATCTGTCACCTTGTTATGTAGCTGCTCTGGAGAGTCTGGTTGTGTTTCCCTGCATAACAGCAACAAGAACTAGAACTCCCACCTGTTGGGGATGGGGGGCTTCCATATGCAGATCTCATTCAGGGTTATTGTCCTGGCTTTTGATATGTAGCTTCCATATATTCAGCAGCTGCTCACAGACACGCACGTGCAAATCCACACTTTGCAATGATAAGAAAATGCTTCACTGCTAAATTTCCTCTTAAAGGCAGAAGAACCTTGTCAGATGCCAAGCTTTCTGATTGATCTCTTGCTGTGCTGGTGAGGCTCAAAAACCAGTGGCAGTGGTGAGACTTGAACTCAGATGTCACTGGTCTAAGTCCTATTCAGTCTTTCATGGATTACATAATTAGAGATGTTTAAGTGGATTGCTTGTTATTAACAGGTACACATGTAGGTGGCTTATCCTTCTCAGGGGTTTCTGAATATGAGTCATTTACATTAATAAGCACTGGGTTGGGTAGAACATTGTGAGGCCTCATTAATCCTTTAATCAGAAATCTGTTGAAATTATTGCTGAATTCTCTAAGTTCCAGGCCTCTTAGAAAATCCAAACACTTTGTTTATAAGTCTGGTTATTAGGTAGCTTTCATAGTTTACTTCTAGCCACAGCATTGCTGGTGGTTTTCCTCTTTCTCTCCACATCCCATTCCAAAACATAATGTAGAACAGAGGGAGCTTAGAAAGGTTATTTTTTTGGACTGCAACTTCCAGAATCCTAGAACATCCCAATTTTCCAGTCATCTGGAGGATTCTGAAAGTTGTGGTCCAAAACAATAATGTTTCCAGGCTATGAGGAAAAGTGTTGCTTCTTTAAAATGACTATTGCATTTACAGTATTTTGTTTGGCAAATTAAAATATAGCAAGCATGTGTTTGTCTAATAGTTGTTTACAGAAATATATGTAAAGTAGGAAGGTGAAAGGGTACTTACATTGTCATCAAACTAGTCATGTATATTGTATGTAAATGAGCTCTAAACTTTGCATGGGGCCCTTATGACTAGTTGCCCTGTTTTTTTCTTTCTTTCTATTATTAGGGTTCTCCTGATAGGATGTCAGGAAAAAGCCAGAATTTCAGTTTCCAGCTTCCAGCTGTAGTGCAGCCTACAGTGGAGAACCATTCATATCCATTTGGGAATGGTATCAGTTCTGACAGTGATGTGTTGGAAGATGAAGTGGAGGTATATGAACTACGACCCCGGGGAAGGGAGAAAGTCCGAAGAAGTACATCAAGGGAGAGACTGGATGATATTGTATTTATAACAAAGGATATACAAGAAGGAGACACACTAAATGCCATAGCTCTTCAATACTGTTGTTCAGTAAGTTTGTATGCAATTCTGTTCAGTAAAGTTAACTTGGAGGAACGTGTAAATATAGAAGGTGCTAAAATTTATATATACGACTGAATGATTTGTGCTATTTATAAGCAGCTTGAGGGGAGGGAATAGCAGCTTCTCCTACTCTGAGTTCACAAGGGTAGATAGGCCACTGATTGTCATCAAGTGTGCTTTAGAACCAACTAGTTATCCTTACAGTGGGGTAGAAGAAGCAACCATCATCCCCTCCCTCCAATAAGAGCAAATGCTGCTTCTTTGTTTCTATGTGCAAAGGGGAAACTGAATACCTCCTATGTACACACACACCCCAAAAATCCCAAAGGTTTACTTCCTGTAATTCCTAAAATAGCTTGCCAGTTGAGTAGCAATAACATGTAGCCAGACTTTGTGCCAGTGGTTTGGGGTAGAGGGCATGAAGCCTTTGGCTGCTGGTATGCACTCATTTATTTTTGCAGTAATTACTCTAGCAACTTGAACAGCTTGGGGACATAGGGGTTGAGACATTGGTGACTGGTTGGTTGAAGTATTTTGTCCTACTTTACTGCAGTTAGAAAACTCAACATAATCTCAGAGCCCCTGGGTGGCAGCTACCCAACTCACCTATCTGTAAGACCAGCCCTGCTTTATCAGATGATGATGTCATTTACCCATTCCCGCTGCGTTGCACTGGTGTGAATGAGATGTCACTTTTTATTGACGGCTTGGCCTGTCAATAAAAAGTTACACCTCATTCGCGCTAGCGCGACACAGCAGAAACGAGTAAGTGACGAGAACGTCTGATAATCTTGCCTATTCTGTTATCGTCGTGTCCTAAATGACACATTTCCCCCCGCTATTTGCCTTATCTTATAAAGTCCCAAGAATGACTATTGCCTTAATGCAGCCTGTTTTCTGGATGATTAGGGAAATAAAGATAGTAAAGTCTGTGGTTTCCTTGCTTCAAAGATGTTTTTCAAGCAGAGGTCATTATCCCTGTTTCATACAGGAATACACTGACAAAGCCCAAATGTCTTATTTACATGAAGGAAGGTGCAAAGATTTATTACTTATTAAATCAAAATGACGTGGCTACACCTGTTAAAAAGAGGAGGGAAGAAAGAAATATTTCCAGATGAGAGGACAGTCACCTGTAATGTAAACAGGTGGTCCCATCGTGTATCAGCTGGCTAGTACTGGTAGTTTAAGCTATCTTGAGAACTTGTCGCTACCCCATTGTCAAAAAAAGTTGGTTGGGCTTATGTTTCAACAATAGTCCCTTATATGGAAATCCTTTTTTAAAGAGATAAATGTTAAAGTTTGTAATATGGCATGGGGCGGGGTAGACAGTATGTTATTCAAATATGGTAATAGGTTGTAGGATACAACTAATACACTTCTTAAGATCCCAGTCCACATTGTTATTGGTAAATGTGCCTTGCCAGTTGTCAATCAGATCCTTCCTATGAGTAGTAATGAATTCTAGAAACTATTTGCAAAGGACAGGTTGCTTACCTGTAACCGTGGATCTTCGAGTGATCTTCTGTGAATTCACACAGCTAGGTTACTCCTGCGCCTGCGCAGAGCTTTGGAACCTTCTAGAATCGCTAGGTAGAACGTGCTTTGATACATTTTTGGCAGAAACTCCAGTCATCCTAACGGTCCCTTATAAGGGCTTCCCGCCTAAAGCCCCTCAGTTCCTTGAATGACACCGCAATTTGCAGCATCAGGAACATTAAACATGTGTATATGATGTAACAGGACATAGAGGGGAGGATGGGTGGGTCTGTGTGAATTCACAGAAGGCCACTCGAAGATCTATGGTTACAGGTAAGCAACCTGTCCATCTTCTTCGTGGTCTCTGTGAATCACACAGCTGGGTGTAGACTGGCAAGCTTCACTCTTGGAGGTGGGTATGTCCTACCCTAAATACACCTCATATGTATAACAACCTGAGATTGAATACATTCTTAAGGAAAATAATCAAAGCATATATAACAATAGTGACTTGGCAACATGAAAATTCACTCATTGAATAGACGATAACAAAACAGCCTTCCCAAAGGCCGCCTCATTCCTCGAACGAGAGTCAAGTCTATAGTGAGAAATAAAAGTCAAAGATGATGACCAGGTTGCAAGTCTGCAAATGTTCTCTAGAGGCACTCCAGAGAGAAAGGCTGTCGAAGTGGAGACAGCTCTCGTAGAGTGTCCTCGAATCCGAGAAGGCAGGGGCTTTCTTTGCCAGTTTGTAGCAGAGAGAAATGGTCGACGTCACCCACTTCGATAGTCGTTGTGAGGAGATGGGCTCTCCGAGTTTTGAGTCAGCATAAGATACAAACAATTTGGGTGACTTTCTGTGGGACGCAGTCTGCTACATATAGAAGGCTAGAGCTCTTCTAACGTCCATAAGATGAAGGGTGCGTTCAAAATCGTCCTTCGGATCCTGCATCAGGGCAGGGAGAGTGATGGATTGATTCAGATGGAAGCTGGACACCACCTTCGGAAGGAAGGAGATGTCGGGATGGAGGACCACTTTATGTTTGTGGAAAATAGTGTAAGGAGGATCAGACCTCAAGGCACAGAGTTCACTAGCCCAACGTGCCGAAGTGATAGCCACAAGGAAAGCTGTCTTCCAAGATAGAAGTCGGAGATCGGTGGAAGCCAACGGTTCAAATGGTCGACGGACCAGCTGTGAAAGAACCAGTTCGAGGCTTCACGCCGGGGTCGGTTCAGTCACCGGAGCGTGCAGGTTGGCGAAGCCTCTTAGGAACTTCTTCACCGTCGCATCAACAAAGGGAGATGGACGACCCCCTCGCCTGGAACTTGACAGAGATGGCTGCCAGGTAGCACCGGATCGATGAAAGAAACAGACCCGCAGAAGACAATTGGAGAAGAAACTCCAGCACCGTTGGAATGGAGAATGGGTCAGGGATCGGATCCTTGGAGGCCAAAAAGGCTTCATACTTTTTCCACTTGTAAGTATAGGATTTCCGAGTGGATGGCCGTTGAGCAGGATCAATGACAGCTTGGACATCTGGATGGAGAGATGCAGCCTGCCTCGATATAGAGGACGAACCCGAGAGTCTTGAACCCGACGGTCGAATTATAGAGTCAACTTCCATGCTGTTAGGTGTAGGGTGTCCACATCGGGATGCCTGATCTTGCCTCCGTGAATGGGGAGCAGATCCGGACGGGATGGTAGACGGATGAAGCAATGCCTCGACATGCGAAGGAGAGTCGCAAACCATGGCTGTCGAGGCCACCACGGGGTGATGAGAATGGCGTTCGCTCGATCCCGACGGAGCTTGGAGATCACTCTCGTCAGAAGGGGGAATGGAGGGAACAGCTAGAGTATCGGGCCCGACCATCGGAACAGGAAAGCAGCTCCCCTCGAACGTGGAACGCATCTCCTGGAACAGAACTGAGGACAGTGAGAGTTCTCGGGGGTCACAAAGAGATCCACTTGAGGGGACCCCCAGGTCCGGAATAGGTCTAAGGCGACCGATCTGTGTAGGCGCCACTCGTGGATGGAGAGGCTGGAATGGCTGAGCCCGTCGGCAAGAGTGTTCTCCTCCCCTGGAAGATGGATGGATTGGAGGAACACCTTTCTGAGGACACACCAATTCCAGACGTCCAGCGTAAGCTGCAGAAGTTGAGGGGACCTCGTACCTCCCTGCTTGTTTAGGTAGTACATGACAGAGGTGTTGTCTGTCAGTATCATCACAGTCCTGCCTCTTATCAGGGACTCAAAAGCTCGTAGTGCTTTCTGGACGGCGAGAAGTTCCAGGACGTTGATATGGAGAGCTTGCTCCTTAGTGTTCCAAGACCCCCGAATCTCATAAGAGCCGAGGTGGGCTCCCCATCCTTGCAGTGAAGCGTCTGTTGTCAAGGAAACGTCCAGTTGAGGAAGGTCGAACAGCATGCCCGACAGGACGTTGTCTGGTATCAGCCACCAATCTAGGGACCTTTGGACTGCATGTGGCATTGTGAGCATCTTGCTTGGAGGATTGAGAAGAGGGTCGAAAACCTGCAAGAACCACTGTTGGAGCGGACAGAATCGAAGTCTGGCGAGTTGGGTCACATACATCGTGGCTGTGATGTGACTGAGAAGCACTTGGACTGAGTGAGCGGGGAGTCTCCGGGACCGACGGCAAGTGTGGATCAAGGACTGAAGGGTATTGAAGCGGTCTTGAGGTAGGTAAGCCACTGCAGTTAGAGTCCAGCCGAGCCCCAATGAATTGGATCACTTGAGTTGGTTGGAGCTGGGACTTCTCGGTGTTGACAACAAGTCCCAGGTAATCTAACACATCTAAAGTGTGACCAACATCGAGTTCGAGCTGATGTCGAGACTCCGCCACAATCAGCCAGTCATCTATGTAGGGAAAGACCACTACTCCCTGCTGCCGCAGGAACGCCGCCACCACAGCCATGCACTTCGTAAATACTCGAGGAGCGGTGGAGAGGCCAAAGGGAAGCACCCTGAACTGGAAGACTTCGGTCCCGACTTGATATGCAAGAAACCACCTGTGAGCTGGATGGATCCCTATGTGGAAATAGACGTCCTTCAGGTCTATGGAGGCAAACCAGTCGTACCGTTTCAGGAGAGGGAGGATGGATGCCAGGGTGACCATTCTGAACTTCTTTGGGGCTATGTACTTGTTCACCCCACGGAGGTTGAGAATCGGGCGTAGACCGCCATCCTTTTTGGTAACCAGAAAGTACCTCGGGAAGAAGCAGGGGTGGTGAAGGTCGGCGTCGACAGGTCCAATGGCCCCTTTCTGCAACAGGATCTGCACCTCCTCGATGAGGGGAGGGGAGGGCGGTGTTGATCGAACCCATCCTGTCGGAGGCAGAGTGTTGAACTCTATCCAATAGCCTGTCCGGATGATTTGAGGCACCCAGCGGTCTGAGGTTTAGAAGACCAGGCGTCTTGGAAGTTGGACAGTCGATCCCCGAAGAGAGGTGTCTAAGGAGAAACAGAAAAAGCATCAAAGGGGGATTTAAAATTTCTTCCAGCCCTGATCCCTGGATCTCTGTCGGGATGGCTGGCGGTATCTTGAACCCGAGCCCTGGCTCCTCACCGAAGAGGCCGGAGAGGTAGAAGGAGCAAACCGTGATCTACGGTATGCCTGACCAGAGTACCCTCGTTGGAACTGTTGGCCAGGAGTACCTGCTTCTAGGACGGTACTGGGAGGTGGAGGAGGAGCGCATACCATATTTCCTGGCAGTGGTCCTCATCTTTTGGGTGAACTCTAACTTCTCGTCGGTTGACCCATTGAATAAGCCGGATTCATCGAAGGGTAAATCTTCAATGGTGGCCGATGCCTGCGGTGTAAGGCCCGAAGAGCGCAGCCATGCATGTCGACAGAGCGCTACCGAACCAGCGATAGTTTTCGCTGCGCAGTCCTCCACATGCCGAGCCGAGTTCATCTGGAGTCCCGCAAGGGACAGGGCCTTTGATTGAATGGCTTCTGCCATCCTGCGCCGTTCCTCTGGGAGGTCTTGTAAAAGGGGGCTCAGCCTTTCCCATAAGACCTGCTGATATGCTCCCATGCAGGCAGAATAATTGGCCATACGGAAGCTCAGGCTAGCTGCCAAATATATCTTCTTCCTGACGATATCGAGCTTTCTGCCCTCGGGGTCCGCTAGGGAGGATAGGGGTCGGCGTTGCTTTTTATTCTGGGCAACCTCGACGACCACAGAGTTCGGCCTCAGGTGATTCTGGAGCCAATCTGCATGGTCTCCCCCAACTCGGTACAGTCGGTCTATTTTCTTAGACATCGAATGGATGAAAGATGGGTTTTCCCAGGACCCCTGTGCCAGTTTGAGCAGAGAAGGCAGCACTGGGATGGTAGCCAAAGGAGGCGCCTTTGATTGGATCCTTTGGAAGATTGGATCCACAGGATCAGTTGCCCAGTCCTCTAATTTCAAGTCGAGGGCATGTGACATTTGGACCATTTGTTCCCCGAAGGCACGAACGTTGTCAGTCGGCGAGGTCAATTCATCATCAGCTCGGTCCTTGGAGAGGGCATATAAGGTCTATAGAGCTCCTAAGAAGCAGCAGAGGATGAGGTTGATCCTTCCGGTGAGGGACTACGGGCCCGTGACGGTGTGGGGGAACGAGGCTGCGGGGTCAGAGGGGTACGAGGCAGAGGGCAGTGCTCAAGAGGGGAGACCTGGATCACCGCATCCGTCTTAGTCGCAACATCCAAAATAGGGTGTGGAGATCAAGCAATGGAGTGGCCCGTGAGTGCTGTATCAATTGCCTCGCCCCTCGGGGTGAAAACCTGCAATCCCGATAGTGACCCGAGACCTGCTCTGCAAATGGATCGGGCCAGGTCATATGCAGAGTAAGCGGGGACATCATCTCTGATGGGAGGAACCTGGCCTCGAGGCATCTCTTTGGACTCAAGAATCTCCACGTCGACATCCGAAGAGTGACTTCCAAGCAGTTGAGCCCGTGACACGACCAGAGCCGAGGATGACTCAATGTGGACAGGGGGCCTCGGAGTATCCGTTTCAGAAGGAAGCTCCACTGTAACAACCTCGAGTGAAACCGACGGGGTACACGAGCGTCGAGGTTTGGATTCCCCAGTGGTGGTGAGCGGCAATGGGCGCACAAACGTGTCTTCAGCCTCCAACGCTTGACGAGGGGGGATCTCCGGAACGACATGCTCTAGAGGCTTAGACTTTTTTGCCTTGTCTTTAGCTCTGTCAGCATCATGTTTGGAGAGATGCTTCTCCTTCTTCTTCTTCAACGGCTGGGAGAATGAAGAAGTGGCAACATATGGTTGGGTCTCGGCGGTGGACAGGGCCTTCTCTCTAGTGGCCTCTTTCGATGTTGAGGGGACTTGGTTCTCGAACCGGTGTCGAGCAGTCCCGAGTCGAATCCGACGATGCATGCTGACGTGAGGAATGCAAGGCCTCAGGATCAGACGCGGTGGAACGGCACCTAGACAGACTCCGGGACCGACGACGCTTTTGACCAGAGGACGGGGGAGACCGAGATCGCTCACAGCCTCGAGGTTCGGAAGGAGGAGCCGAAACAGAAGTCGGAGCTGGAACAGAACCAGGGAGCAGTGCCTTTTCATAAAGGAAGGACTTCAGGCGGGAGAGGTGATGTTTCCGGGCCTGTGGTGTAAGCGCCTTACAATGGACGCATGCGTTGACATTGTGAGCCTCTCCCAAACAGATTAAACAGCGGGAATGACCATCCGCACTTGGGAGCTTTGCTTGGCAGATAACACATCGCTTAAAAACTCCCTTGCCAGACATTTTCAATATCAACAACAACAACAATAATAATCGCAGAAGGAGAAATCGTAGTCAAACCAGTCCGAGGTCAATAGGGAGATCCGAGGTAACACCAAAGCCGAAGGAGTGAGACAAAATCGTAGTCAGGGCCAGAAAAAAGGAGTCAGAACCAGAACGATCAGAAGCTGAATACCAAATCAGTAGGAGAAAGCGAAAACCGTCGTCGAAAAGCCAAAGCCAAGTCAAACCAGATCAAGTAGAGACAAAAACACCTAGTGCAAAGAGGTTCCTTAGCTGCTAACGTGGCAGAAAGAAAGGAACTGAGGGGATTTAGGCGGGAAGCCCTTATAAGGGACCGTTAGGATGGGCGGAGTTACCGCCAAAAATGTATCAAAGCACGTACTGCCTAGCGATTCTAGAAGGTTCCGAAGCTCTGCACAGGCGCAGGAGTAACCCAGCTGTGTGATTCACAGAGACCACAAAGAAGATCTGTTATTTCTACTATTCTGCCTTTCTACATTTTAGAAACAGAGGATAGTAGAAGCAGTGGTTTACAAGTGTTTGATGTAATGTTAAGATTTAAAAAAAATTTTTTTAATTTATTTCATTGTTTTGATTTTACTTCTGATGTCAGAGTCCAAAGAAATGAAATTATCCAGACCAAACCAGTTGCACTACAGCCCATGGATGAATTGCTTTTTTTAACAAGGCACACTTACAGGTCATATTTACATGCACTTTACTGTGTACACTGGCCTTTTGTGTACATGCACAGTGCTACCTTGCCAGTAGTGCAAGAGTGGGAATCATGTCACTCTTCAGAAGTTGTTGGACTGCAACTCACAACACTTCTTTCTAGTCATAATGCCAGCTAGGGGTTCCGTGAGTTGCAATCCAACAATATCTGGAAGGCCACATGATTCCACTTTTGCAGTAGTGCATTTAAATGTGATTGGATGCATGTGGAATTGTATTCCCATTTTAGCACTTAAAGAGTCTGACTACATATTCTGGCTGCTCATGTGGCAAATGACCAGAGTTCATAGTTTTAGGCTTCTCCTTTTCTGGTAAACACAGTAAGCAAAAGAACCACAATAGAACCTTGTCAACAACAAGACTATAACACAGTTTCTTTCATTAGGCAAGTAGTTATTCCTTACTACTTTGATTCACTGAGCACTGTTTCTCCTTTCTAAATTAACAGGTAGTCCAGGATGAGGTAGTGCTGCTAGCCTCCCTCACTTTCCCTCTTGGGATTGTTCTAGAATCCCAAAGGTTTCCTTCCTATAATTCCTAAAATAGCTGGCCAGTTGAGCAGCAGTAACATGTAGCCAGACTTTGTGCCAGTACAGATATTTAAAGTTATATCACCAAAAGCTATAACTTGGATTGAATGTTTTATTATTTATTTAAAAAACTAATTAATTTCACCCTACTTTATGTTTCAGGTGGCAGATATCAAAAGGGTGAACAATCTTATTACAGATCAGGACTTTTTTGCACTGAGAGCTATTAAAATTCCTGTGAAGAAGTTTAGTGTATTGACTGAAACGCACTGCTTTCCAAAAAGCAGACAAGTTTCAAGATTGGCTTCTACTTCATACTCTGCAGAATTCCCAGACGCATCACTAGCTGCTGAGTCGTTCTCCACTGAGACTGTTGGTAACTTCTTGAAAGAAGTAGACCGTGATATAGAACAAATAGTGAAATGTAATGCAACAAAGAGAGAGAATCTTAATGAAGTTGTTTCTGCCTTATCTACCCAGCAATCAAACTTTGAACCAGATGGTAAAACCAGTAAGCGGAAAGATCCTTATTATGGAGCAGACTGGGGAATAAGATGGTGGACAGCTGTAGTAATAATGGTAGTGGTAGGCATAATAACACCTGTTTTTTATCTTCTGTATTATGAGGTTTTAGTTAAAGTGGATGTCAGTCACCATTCAACTGTGGAATATTCTTCAGTTACATCCCCATCTCAATCAAAACCATTACAAAATGGAATAAATCAGCACATTTCATGAAATTTGAAATGTTCCTAAAGGTATGAGAATCCATTCAACATATTCTGCAAAGAGGAATAGAACAATGGGCACTATGTGCAGTTCCAAAGTAGCTATCTTTTGTGATGGTATTTAGTATGAGGACATTTCTACTGTCTTTCTGTGTATGGAAGAAGTTGGCTTTAGTTACAAGTGATGTTGACAAATTCAGTATGTTGATATTAAAAAAAAAATGCTATGCTCCAATTTAAGGTAATGGGAATGAAACAATTTAAATGGAAATACTTTAACTTTGTGTGAACTTTATAAAGCCTTTGATCGTGTTTGCTGAAAAACAAATCTTCAATTGAAACATTGTTGGTATGCAAGCTTTCTGTACAGGGTGTCTGAAAATTAGCTTTATAATTTCAGTTGTATATTGTATAATTGAAATTGTAAAGATAATTTTCAGACACCCTGTATTTTAAAAGGGCGACCCATTTTGTTCTGTCATGAGAATAATACAGGGATTAAAAATAATTTGTCTTATCAGATGTGTTGAACAAGTACAGTACTCTGTACTACTGATCTTTATAGTCTCTTTTGAGGCCAATGACTCATGGGACTAACTGCACATCACATGCAAGCACATGTGGCAGTGCTGAAACCTTTTTTTCCTTGAGGAGCTTTAAGAGGGGAGTAGCTTTGAGCAGGGAAGCAGGAGAAGGGAAAATGGATCTTTGAACCTTGTCTCATCAGTATCTTCTCTGTTCCAAAAACTTCTCTCCTTTATCCACTTCTGTTATTGTTGTGAAGACTGTGTCTTTGTCTGTCTATGTGAAGCTGTATCCATGCATGCCCATACATTTTGGAACAGAGGAGGGGCAGTATTTTCTCCTTGTCCCTTTCTTTTTTTTAAAAAAAGGCATCAGAACTCCAGTATATACACATTGTATGTAATGTGTAGTTAGTCCTATAACGAATCTGTTATGCAAACACAGTTGTTTTTCAAAGCATAGTTACTTTCTTCCATGAAAATTATTTTGCCCTTTAAATAGATTGTGTGTCTATAAAACTGATTATATTGTTGGTCCTTTGAAAGAGCAGTGATCGAGACCTATCAGTGGTCATAAAATCCCAGCTGAAATTCAACTCGGAGTGTGTGAGGGGCAGGCATGAGGTGCACATGGTCTTTCAGAAATTGTTGTAGAGCTTGTCCCAGCAGCACAAGCAGGATAGTCAAGGCTTAGGTATACTAGCAGCTGCAGTCTAGCAGCATCTGGAGGGCTGTACAGTTCCCACACCAGTGCAACCAGAGGGGTATGTTTGAGACTTGGTGTTGGTGGTGGGGCAGACGGGTTGCAGCTGGTGTAATGTATTGCAGCCTTGGCCCTTAGTATCTGAATCCAGTTGTTAGTTGCAACTAGAGCAGATGCAGTGAGTCAGTGGGAATTAAGTCAAGATCCATATAAGTTCCAGTAATCCCAACAGTCTGCTGTTGTCGGGACTCGCAATTGGATTTAGGCCTAAACTTCTAGCATATTACTGAACTGTAGAGAAACTAAATTCTTTTTAAGAGTTAGGTGATAGTTATATTAAGAACAGTGAAATGGTAAATCTGTTCATTTTTGAGTTATTGAAAGTAAAGCTATTCAGAAAAATGCTATGATCTATTACTTTGTAACTCACGTGCAATATAAAATTAGCTCTTCATCTTCTCAGTATTTTTAAAAATCATACAAAGTGATATTAAATTTAAAAACTCAATTGAGTTGGTGCACTCAGATATTCATACATCTCTTTTATGCCAAATTTTCACTTACTATATGTGGATAGCTGAAGCAGTTGTCAAATAACTGTCTCCTAAATTGTTTTGATTTAGCAACAAGGATACTTTCATGCTGTTCTTGAGCAAGTGCTTTCTAAACAATAAAGTAGAGATGGTTCCTCCTTATATAAGCATACAAAGTAGTTGGAACTCTTTACAGATTTCAGTAAAGCACACTTTCACATAGTAATACTAGTATGTGCTTTCTGCAAACATAGCTGTTCTCTCTTTTCTTGAACAGTAGCGTACTTTCATCTTGTGCAAGTTGTTTTTTTCATGCTTTTGGGTTTGCACCTTTCTGGATCAGTGTGTTTACACGGTATGTAATGCTGTAGTATATATCATGGTAAAGTGAAACATTCAGCAAATGAATGAAATAATAGAGCAGAGAACATCTATGTTATATATAAGAAAACAAAGATGGCTATGCTGATATATGAGTGAAGAAAATACAAAATCTACAGCTAGACAATATGAAGTTGAAGGCTTTCACGGCCGGCATCCATAGATTTTCCTTGGGTTTTTTTCTGGGCTGTGAGTCCGTGTTCTGGAAGAGTTTACTTCTGACATTTCACCTGCATCTGTGGCTGGTATCTTCAGAGAATGGTTGGGTAGGAGTGTGTGTGGAGTTTATATACTGTGAACCCCTGTTGGGGAGTAAATGTAAATTTGTGTATTTGAGTGGTTAGTTTCTGGGTATAGAAAAGCAAGGAGGATTAGTGTCTGTTTGACGAATGGTTGGTTGATGGCCCATTATCTGCCGGAAACCCCCCTGTCCCTGGGTGATGAAAAACAATAGAATCAAAACTCAACACTTATGGTACAAAGGAGTGTATGTGGAGTTTATATGCTGTGAACCCCTGTTGGGGAGTACACTAACAAGACTTGCATTTCTATACCCAGAAACTAACCATTCAATCACACAAATTTATATATACTCCCCAATGGGTTCACAGCATATAAACTCCACATTCACTCCTACCCAACCATTCTCTGAAGATGCCAGCCACAGATGCAGGCGAAACGTCAGAAAAAAACTATTCAAGAACACAGCCTTACAACCCAGAAAAAACCCAAGGAAAATCTACAAACGGCTGCTTCCAAACCTTTCCTGGATTTGGGGGAACTGTTTTACTCATTCACAGAACAATGCAGTTGCTTACAGTGTTATTCCAGCTTGTATTTCTAGAATTTTATAAAAAACAAAAGAAAAATAATCCCACAGCTAGCTTGTGTGCTGATGTATTTAAACGCCTTTACCATCCTTGCTCTTACTGAAATGCCTCTCCTGAAACTCTTCTGGTCTTCAGGTGAAAGTGGTATCGGCTGTACTGCTGCTGTTAAAAAAGAAAGAAAAAAGGAAAATGTAGATCTGAGCTGCTGAGCTACTGCACATGCATCCCATTCTGGGAAAGCATTGTTTGCCTTGCTTGTTTGGTCCTTTTGTGGGGAGTTGGGTATAATAGCTAATTCTGTCCTGCTCAAGAAAATGAAACTGGAATCTTGAAGTTTGGGAAAGTTACTTTTTTGAACTAAAACTCTCAGAATCTCCTAGGTAGTGGTTCTGAATCGGATGCATGGTTGGATGGAATACTGTCTAGGGCACATATACATATTATTTTCAATAGGGTGGTTATTCCAGTGCTTATATGCCATTGCTATGTAGTCAGATAAGTACAATTATATATTATCAGAGCCACATCTAGGGTATAGGTATGAAAAGTAATGAGAGGGGAGGGACAGTTTGAAGAAACAGGTCATAGACAACTGAATGGGCTGCTTCAGCTAGTGGATTGTTTATGGATCAGGTGCTGGAGGCTACTTTTCCATTTGTAGATCCCTTGTAATTGAAACCTGCCTTTTCAACCATCCCTGGTTCTATTTATTAGCTGTCCAGTGATACTCTTAAAAAGGGACATGTTGTCATAATCTAGAAGATCCCGATGTGCATTCTCATCACATATTGAAAAGTATGACTTTCAGTGATCACTTTCTATTACTTGGCCTGTAGGAAAACAGATTCACATGAAAAAGGTAGTGCAAAAGAACAGGAAGAATATGCTGTATGTGTGTCATTTCAAAAGTTTAAATGCTCTTTTGCAGTACAGCTGGCACGATATAGGGAATGTTACCTTTCACATAAAGTTTTGCAGGTCAAGGTACAAGAAAATTCCTTAGGGCCTACGCTAGAGATGTCCTTGAGTTAGCAGGTTCAGTATGGCTAGTGTATCGCAGCTGTTGTTCTGTTTTTAATGGTGATAGCAGGGAACTGGTATTTGAAAATGCTACATATGTAAGACAGCAAAATAATCACAATGATTGACTAGTATTATATACCAAAAATACAAACTTGGGCTTCATCATAGCTCAGGAGCCTGTGCCTTATTTTCATGATTTAACAATAAACCTGTATTATTTTGTGAAAAGATGAATATTGTATTCATGAAATGAAGGTCTCTACTGATTTATTACTATCAGTACCTTGTTTGTCTAATTGGACTATTTTATGTAAATTTTGCTGTGACATTAAGAAAATGAAAGCTGACTTCCCTTCATGTATTCTGTTGTTGTATGTCTTGCTCTTTTCCCAAATATATTGTGGCAGACTTGAGCCACATATGGTAAACCTGTGGTTTGGAAATAGTACAAAAAGCTCATCTAAAGGTATGAAAAATTTGGAATATTAGATTGTTTACTGAAATATTATAGTGGGTGCTAATGCCATTTTGACATATGAAACTGTTCAGTCTTTAACCATGTCTAGGTAAGCCCTATTTCTTTCAGTGACACTTCAATCATGTTTAAAGAAGTTCTCATGAAACAAATAGGAATATACTTAAAATCAGGGTCAATTTTTTTTCAAGGGGGGGGGAAATCAGGATACTGGATTATGGTATGTAATTGATTGGTCAACACATATTTTATATATTGAGCTTTATGTGGGGGAGAGTTTAATTGGTTACTTTTAGGAAGACTGCCACAAATGCCCTTTGGATAATGAAGTCTTTCATAAGTTTCATAATTTATAAAATGCTATTGACCAGAGTACCTTTTTTGGAATTAAAAGTTTTAAAAAGTACAAATAAAAAATATATTTTTAATTCTGTTTAGCCTGATGAATTAATAGTATGGTTGGTTAGACTTAAAGTGCTGTGTGGTCTGTATGCTCCATATGCTCTAAAAAGCAGCTAGCTATGTTTCAAAGAGCTATCTGAAGTACACCATAAAGTTTGGATATGCTCGATTGCTTGTTCTAATGCCACTAAAAGACATTAAATGGCTTTTGAAACCTTTCCCAAGGTTTAGGAGTGGATTGTATATGTTTTTTGAGCAACAGCTCCCCTAAAGTTTGATCATATAAAAGTAATGGGGTGGTTCTTTGGATTCTCATAGGAAGGTATTAATCACTAGTAGCTCTACATATTTTAGTGGTTAACTTTAAAGAAGAGTGTTCATTAATATCCTAAATATACACTGGACTGACTATGTGATGAATGTTGCTGTCCTTGAGCAAGCAAGGATCACCAGCATTTTGAGGCCATGATACTGAGAACACAGCTGCGCTGGGCAGGGCACCTTTCTAGGATGGAGGACCATTGCCTCCCAAAAATAGTACTCTGTGGTGAACTCGCCATGGGTCAGCACAAGAAAGGCGCTCCAAAAAAACAATACAAGGACTCCCTGAAACAACGTCTCAAGCTCAGCCAAATTGATCACCAACAATGGTCTGCCCTGGCCTCACATTGGGAGTCATGGAGACGCACTATCCACAATGCTGCAGCCTTATTTGAGAACTCACGCCAAACAAGTCTTGAAGAGAAAAGACAACGCAGAAAGAATCACAACCCGGAAACATCACCCAAGGAGACCTTCTGCTGTGCTTTCTGCAACCGGACTTGTTTATCTTGGATTGACCTTTTTAGTCATCAGCGTGCTTGCAGAAAGCGTGGGATGTGTCCTCCTTGAATCTTCGTTTGCGAAGAAAAGCCAGAGAGTGCAATTCAGACAGCAGCTTCACCTACATATAGTGATGTTCCCAACATTCCCATATGCTGAGTTAATAAAAACTGGCTTGTCAGTGTCATTATTTGCTGGAGTCTTTGCAAGTTTGAGTATGTGTGCATGGGGCCTGTTAATATTCAGCCACCACATTCACCTCATTTGTGTTCATGATGGGCATTTTAAGGCATGAAAACAAACCCTGCAGTTTATACAAGATGCTCTGCTCACTTAGGTGGCTTCTGGACCAAGCTTTTAATTTGTAGTTTCCATTCTTCTTTCATGCAAGATTATGGGGAGTTCAGTGTTACACTTATATTTTCTCATTGCTCCTGGTATCCCTTGGAAAAGCCATTAAGGAAAATATAAAATAGCATTACAATGTCTTTGCAGTATGGATAGGAAAATCTGCAGTGGATGATGTACTGGGAATTCTTTTTGTTTCTATAGCTTCCATGAATTTCCAGTTTCAGAGACACCTTTGTCTTACACTGCAGGTTCTCAGTGACCTTAGACCAGCTCCTGTCTCTCAGCTAAACATGCCTCTCAAGGTGGTTGTGAAGATAATAAAGGGGAGGGAAAACATATGTAGCCTTGGACTTCTCAGAGAAAGGGTGGGTTATAAACATCACAAATAACCATGTTTAGTGCAGATGACAAACAGAATAGCAAGCTGGCAAGGTTTTTAATCAGGCAGTGAACCTGACTGGATGGGGTTGTCTGATTAGATGCAGTTGTAATTGTACCCAGATGTAACAGTGTGTATTCTGGTCTGAATTTGAGGTGCTGATGATGCCATTCAAATCTCTAAATGTCTTGAGACCTTGGAACTTGAAATAATTTCTCTCCCTATATATACTTGCCTGAGAACTGAGACTTGCTGGTGGGGCCCTACTCTGTATAAACCAGTGGGAACGGTATGTCACATAGGGTCTTCTCTGCTGTGGTACCCCATTTATGGAATGCCCTCCCCTTGGAAGCCCAGTTGGCACCAACATTGGTCTCTGAAATGCCAGGTTAAAATCTGCTTTTTATTAAAGTCTTTGAGGCTTAATCTTACTACTATTTAAAATGTACAGTACAATGTTTTAACTGTGCTTGCCTTTTCTTCTGTTTTAAACTGATAATTTGTTTAATTTGTTTTTATCCTGTTTTAAATTTTTCTGTTTTATCTGGAATTTAGTCTAATTTGTTTATGCTTTCATGTTATGCCACCTTGAGATCTCATGATAGAAGAAAGATTTTTTTAAAAAAGAAAATAAGTAAGCATAGGTACAATCCTCTTGTCCCATGCTGCAGCAACTCTTTTAAAAAAGATTTTGAACATTTACTATCACTGTACACTGCTTCAATAACTAAAAGCATTTGCAAAATGGTTCTAAAAGCAGCAGGAAAAAGTATATGGCAAGTATGAGGAATACTGGAAAGGGAGGGGACATTGCCTATTTGTCTAGATTGTGTCTATTGTTTGGGAAGAACATTCTGAGATGCATACATCAAAAAAGGTGCTAGTAATGACCCTAAAGTGGGCAGTTGTGATCTTCCAGATGTTTTTCATTATAAGTTCCAGCCATCAGTCACAATTGTCTATTCTAGCCAAAAACATCACAGAGGTCAACAGTTGTTCACTCTTTATCCTGTATGACATAGATAATTATCCTGTATGACATGGATAATCAATTGCCATTTTGCCATTTGCTTATATCATATATCTGAAAAGAAATGATTTTGTATTACTAGGAATTACCCTTAGCTTCACAGAAAAATAAATTAGACAATATACCAGAAAGAAAGAAAGAAAGAAAGAAAGAAAGAACTGATTAACTTGTTAGGTGTGCAAGTAGGCACCCTTCCAATATGTGCACCTTTGGGAGTTATTTCTACACAAAAGTGAAATCTATAGTACTAAGGTACAAGATCTTACTTCTAATATTGGAGGGGTGGGGGAAAGTGCAGTTTGTGGGAATAGTGTGGTCTGTGGGCCACATGCGGCCTCAACCCCCTCCCTTTGAAATCTCCCATGCCCTTAGAACTCCTGAAAGTTTTTAAAAAAACATCTGGGATTCTTTTTCCTACAAATGATCAAAAAACACAATCTGTATAAAATGGCAGTGATTTTGCTCTTGCCAGACTGTTAATATTCCCTTTCAGTGACCTCATTCCACAGGAAACCACAATCAGGAAGTAGAAATTCTTGATTATCTAAGAGTTCTGGCATGCATAATGAAAAAAAAAGTTATAAAATTATATTAGTAGTAGTAGTAGTAGTTGTTGTTGTAGGAAGAACTTAAGGTCTTGGGTTACCTTGGGGCTTACAGGCTGTCAGTTATAGTGTCAGAGACATCAAAGCCACTGAATGTAATGTGAGTTTCATCAGGGCCTTCAGAGGATTATACCTGCTTATCCATGCACTGAGTTTGTTGCCCCACAACAAATATTTCTCTGGAGATTTGCCCAATGGCGAGTGTTTCCTGGACATACTATAAAACTTTCTGATTTGAACTGATTTTCATTGAATAGGAATAAAATTTATTCTGGCAATTTGCTGATCTAATATCCAGTAACTGAACTAGAAGTTCAGTAAATGTTCCATTTATTATCTGCTGCCCTAAGCTGGGATTTTAGTTCAAATCTCTTGTATAGGGCAAGAGCTATTGAAGGACAAAGTAAATGAAATGCAGATTTTTTTAAAAAAACTCTCAGAACAAAATAACCTAGAGGACTTTATGATTACAAATACATGGGTCCAATTGAAAACACTTCCCTCCTCCTGTCCTGAGACCCTTCCCATGCTGCATTAGGCTTGGGGATGGGGGCTATCCAATTAATTCCAATGCCAATAGGAATGAGGAGGGACATCTCAGCCTGACTGGGGAGGCTCCGCAGTATAGAGGATCTCTTTTCCTACTACAGTACTACATTACATCAGATTTTCAATAGATAATTTATTACATTCAGGCAAGATTTTTCATTTGAGCACATACATTTCTTTCCTGCATAACAATATAATTCCATTAGCAAAGTAAACTCATCGAACCCTACAAAGGTCAGCCCATTGTTATGCTGAAGGGCACATAATGCTTCTGTAACTTAGTTCAAGGAAAGTATATGATGCAGGGCACCACTGAGTGCCTAAGTTAGCTGCCAACCCACTCATCCATGCCATGAGTTGGGACTGAATGCTCAAGCTTTTTTGTATACTGGGTTCTCATACTCTCATGTTGTAGCATGATGACAATGAATCATCTTTGCTAATCTTCTGAGAAGATATCCTTTGACAACTTGAGATAAGAGAACTGAGCAGTAAGGACTCCTCCAGATTGTTTTTTCTACTGGTTGAAAGGATAATGGTTTCAGTATGTTGCTTCATCCATGTTGTCATCACTCCCAGCATCGTAGTCATCTCCATCTTCAAAATAGGAAGCAATGTAATCATTCTCCTGAAGGAAAACATATTAGTCTAAGTGAGTGTAAATTACCATTGAAAAGAAAGAGAAAGTGGCAAAGATAATGTCACAGCTGACGATAGATTCAGTGCAATCAAAGTAGGGATGGAAAGAATATTTAAAAATATTCAAAAAAATTGAAAGTAACTCTGATGAGAAGAATTCTGGACTGACAAGATTTATTTATTTATTTATTTATTTATTTTTGCAGTTTCAGACTTATTCTGCAATTTTTTTTTATATATGCTTGTGTAGGAAACAGCATTTTGTGAACAGGAACCAGCATTTTCTGAGCAGAAAATAATATTTATATGTAGGAATATTATTTTCTACACAGAAAATACTATAATTGGGGGTTTATTCTGTACAAAATTCACAATACATCACTTTCTGTGTAGAAAACAGCTTTTTCTGTACAGAAAATGTTTTCCCATAGAAATGCTATTTTCTATGCAGAAAAAAAAAATGCTTTCTGTGTAAAACAACCACATGCAAATTTGACACAGGATATGTGAAGCCGAAGGCTTTCAAGTTCCAAATTGTGAACAGGCTTCAAAAATTGCATGGTTTTCAGACTTTCTTGCAGTGAGAGGAAATTGCTAAAATTACTCATTGCTTCCTCCAAGAAAAATCTTAGTGAAGAAATACTTTCTTAAATCCAAGCCCAAAGAAGTGACTGGTGTGACTCACACTGATCAATATTATATCTATGGAAAATAAAAGTAGAGCCTGTTTTCCACAATGAAAGATCAGTGATGAAAGCCTGTGCTTGAGAAACAACTGATTATATTGTTCCCATACTGAGAACTGAGATGTTGGAAACATACTCTGCCCTCTTAAAAGTTGCCAGATGAAAGAATTCTGTAACTATTTATTTTGCCTAATATTTAATTGATTAATTTATATTTAATTGATATGTTAATTGATTAACAAGATATAAAATCCAGTATTGTATAATTGGACTTTCCCAATCCTTTTAAGGGTGCATGGGGGGGGGCTGCAGTGGCGAAGACTACCCCCTTGCCTTTCTGCTATAGAAACGAAGCCATGAGTGGAAATCATTACTTAGGGCTTATCTAAATGAGAAGATATAGTGCTGGTTGTTGCGCATTAACACAAATTCACAGTAGCATTCATTTGTCTCCATGGGTTTTTTGGTAAAATTGCTGGTATGCGAAGCTGTCTGTGTTTGATGTTCACATGGAACCATGCCTGCAAATCAAGATGGTGGCTGAGAGTTAATTACTCATGTTATTATTCTCCACAAGTTGCTGCTGCTGCACAGTATTATTTTTTATTGTAAATTTAAGTTGCACAAGTGCAATTTTCCATTTAAAAAGCTGTTTGGTCACCTCATCACAGCGAAAAAGCACACGATCTATCGCAAAACTCCAAAATGGTGCTTCCGGCCACTTTGTTGCTGGAAAGCCTGCCCCCTGTGCACGAAAAGCCACAAAAGCTTTTCCCACGTAGTTTTTTGTGTATTTGCCCCCGCTTCCTTCCAAATACCATGGGATTTCATTGGGACAAAAGGCTCTCTGAATTCTATGAGGAGTTTTTTCACTGTCTGCACACAAACTCAGAGACTGAAAGTCTTGCTCATAAATGAGTGATGACTACCATATTTTCCCCCAGCTATGAAAAGTTAATGGAGCAAAGGGAAAGATGTTGATTTTGTGCCTTTACTTCTATAGTTTCTCAGTATGTCACAATGCTAGATTTTGTCCAACCTGCAGCAAATACATTACTTTGCATTTGAAAAGTAGCATCTTTAGAAGGATATCACTTCTTTTGAGAAACTGAGACAGTTTGAAAGCACATTAAAAAAAAATCAGCAAACAGCAGTATGAATGTTTAATTTTTAAAGATGTTTCCTGCCTAAGGATGGGATGCAAGCCAATTTCAAATGCAAGTTATTCCTTCTACTGACTGAATGATTCCATTAAAAACTATTCATCTCTAGTAATGTGTTGAGGATGCTAAGAGATCTAAGAAAGATTCCTCAGCGTTAAAACATAGTTCTAGCATTCTTCAGTTAAATTTGACAGACATACACTCATCCTAATCATATTTTACTTGCTAGTCAAATTGTATTGATTTCAATGCAATTTACTTGTGAATAAAGTGTTTTTAGAACTACAGCCATGGGGTATTAGAAGTGACCAAAAACAATTTTAACTTCCAGCATCTCAGTTCTGAATACTGCCAATCCAATACAGAAAATACAGGAGAGATGGGTTTAAAAACAAAGTATATGTCGAGTGATATTTCCTTTTATTTAAAAGTGTGAAAAACCAGACATGTCTGGGTTGGGGGGGGAGGGACCCAGCCACCTCAGACTTGTAAATGAGAAGCTGGTAAAATGTACCCCATAGCCCCTAATGGAAGAGAGGGGCTTTTTTCCTTAAATTTATGACATAAAAAAATGGGCAGAGGCATGAAAGAGGAGGTACACCTTTTCAGATTTTGGAGATCATGTGCATTTCTCAGACATCAGGGCATTTCTGATCCCTGCTCCAGAGTGTTCTATTAGGTAAGAAAGACAATACCTCTTCATGTTCTTCTTCATCATATTCCTCGGGCTCTTCCGTTTCTTCCTCATCATCTTTATTCTTCTCTTTGTCTTTTTCCTCTTCATCTGATTTTTCTTCATCTCCTTTCTTTTCCAACTCCTGTTAAAGATTAACAACATGTCTGCCACATTCTTTGAACTTGTAGCTGAAAGCAGGAGTTAGGGTAGGAGGAGAGACAGCATTTCAAATGTAATAAACAACTAAAGTTATTAAAATAATTATTGGAGAAAGCATCTGTATGACTCAGTCTTTGGATATGGTTGAAATGTAGTTTGATCACACTATATAAAATAAACCAATAGTCTTTTTTCAAATGAGAAATGAGCAACCCAGATCTGGCAAAAATTAGATAGATAGGATTAGCAAAGATTAGAAAAATAAGAAATATATGGTAGCATCAGTGACAATAGTGGCTGGCCCTCCTGTCAGTAAGACAGTGAATCTGTTCTGGGTTTCAGTCTGAACTTTAAAGAAGCTATACAAAATGTGGAACCTATTCACAACCTCACTGAAATAGAAGCCATCAGTTGCCATTTGACTGGGACATTGTGTGTGTGTGCCTTCAAGTCGCCTTCATAAGAGGCTCAGTTACACGACGGTTTTTATCACGGGGAGAAACAGGATTTCCTCATCCCGAGTTCATCTCTTGTTGTTTACATGATTTGTCATGGTAGCATAAGTCTCTCGCTTTTTAAAAAATTTCTTGTTCTGAGTGCCTCCATCCCGGGACAGGGGCACGCAGCAGAGCAGTATTTTGATTGGTCAGACTTTGGAGGGGACGGACTTACAAGGGAAGCCTGGCAACTCTGGATCCACCATCTGGGAGAACCACCCCCACCCCTGCCAGCCACAGCTCCACTCGCCTCTAAAGAGAACCCCACTCTCCTGCCAGTCCCATTCCCTGCCCTTTCCCCTCCTGCTGCCTCTCCCTCCTTCCTCCTCCTTCTATTCCCCGTTCCCAACCAGCGAACGGGGAAGACGGGGGGACAATATGGAGGAAGAGGCTGCACCAGAGGACAGGCAGGCGACGGGACTGACAGTCCCATCCTCTGCCCTTTCCCCTTCTGCTGCCTCTCCCTCCTTCCTCCTCCTTCTATTCCCCATTCTGTTCTTGGCTGCAGCCTCTTCCTCCGTTTTGCCCCCCTTCTCTTCCCTTTTTGCTAGCTGAAAATGGGGACTAGAAGGAGGAGGAAGGGGGGAGAGCCAGCAGCTGGGGATGCGACTGTCAGTCCCATCGCCTGCCTGTCCTCCATTGCAGCCTCCTCCTCTGTCCCCCCCCTTCTCTTCCCCATTCACTGGCTGGGAACGGGGAATAGAAGGAGGAGGAAGGAGGGAGAGCCAGCAGCAGGGGAAAAGGCAGAGAATGGGATTGTCACTCCCATCGCTTGCCTGTCCTCCACTGCAGCCTCTTCCTCTGTTTTGCCCCCACTTCTCTTCCCCGTGAAGGAGGAGGAAGAGGCAGCAGTAGGGGAAAGGGCAGGGGGAAATAGCCCAGCGGGGGGGGGGTCTTCTCCATAGCTGCTTGGGCAGGGGAGGGGAGAGACCTTGCCTGGCACTCCGCTGGCTGCTTTGGAGCCAACAGAGGACCCTGGGGGAGGGCTACCCAAATGGCGATTGTAAGGCTTCCCTTGCAAGCCTGCCTCCTCCAACGTCCAACCAATCAGAAACCATCCCATGTCCCGGGATGGCTCCTGGTTTTTCAGACAACCAATAGCACGGGCTATCTCCGACTGTCCAAAAACCCCCCCCTGAAAAATAGAGGGATGGAAAGTCATGGGGTTAACCAAGCTTTTTGCTACCCCTCCTTCTGAATAGCCCGTGATGCATGTGAACTACCAGGGATCGACAGGAATTCTTCTCAGGCTTTTTTTGTCGTGTAAACGAGGCCAGGGTTTTCTTAGGCAAGGAATAATGAGAGATGGTTCTGCCAGTTCTTTCCCCTGAAATATAACCTACAGCACCTGGTATTGGTGGTCTCCTATCAAAATACTAACCAGGGCTGATCCTGCTTAGCTTCTAAGATCAGACAGGATCTGGTGCCCTAAAGTATACATATAGTGGCAAAACCAGCAATCTTACTAATGAATTAAGAAAAAATAGCATTTCTTCCTTTAATATATTATTTTACCTCCAAAAGGCATTTAAATTCTCAGTTTCTCTCTAGACAATGTCTATTTATGGTTTAACTATGGACTCTTCCAGAAGGGTAAATTTGTCAAGCTGATATTTTTTAAAATATCTGAACAATGTTTTTGCTCTCCTAGACTAGTTTTTGGCAATATCCAGCACCAGCTACAACATCTTATTCTCACCCTCAAATGTGTTTCTTTTCATGCCAAGAGATATAGAAACAATATGCTCCCTTCCCTTCCCCTCTTTTCTGTTTCTTTTAATTCTTAGAATCATAGAATCATAGAATTGCAGAGTTGGAAGAGACCACGAGGGCCATCCAGTCCAACCCCCTGCCACGCAGGAAATCACAATCAAAGCATCCCTGACAGATGGCCATCCAGCCTCTGTTTAAAGACCTCCAAGGAAGGAGACCCCACCACGCTCCGAGGGAGTGTGTTCCACTGCCGAACAACTCTTACTGTCAAAAAGTTCCTCCTAATGTTGAGGTGGAATCTCTGTTCCTGGAGCTTGCATCCATTGCTCCATGTTCAAGTCTCTGGAGGAGCAGAAAACAAGCTTGCTCCATCCTCAATGTGACACCCCTTCAAATACTTAAACAGGGCTATCATATCACCTCTCAACCATCTTTTTTCCAGGCTAAACATACCCAGCTCCCTAAGTCTCTCCTCATAAGTCATGGTTTCCAGACCTTTCACCATTTTAGTCACCCTTCTTTGGACACGCTCCAATTTGTCCATATCCTTTTTTAATTGTGGTGCCCAGAACTGGATACAATATTCTAGGTGAGGTCTGACCAAGGCAGAATAGAGCGGCACTATTTCTTCCCTTGATCTGGACACTATACTTCTATTGATGTAGCCCAAAATCGCATTGGCCTTTTTAGCTGCCGCATCACACTATTGACTCATGTTCAACTTGTGGTCTACTAGGACTCCTAGATCCCTTTCACATGTAGTCTCATTCAGCCAGGTCTCCCCCATCCTATATCTATGCATTTCATTTTTTCACCCTAAGTGCAGTACCTTACATTTCTCCATTATAATTAATAATAATAATAATAAAATTTATTTATACCCCGCCCCTCTGTTAAAACAATCGGGGCGGCTTACAAAATTTAAAATACAATACAAATAAAATCCCTAAACACCCCCACTCCCACCCTCCCCCATAAAAAAACATTAAACAAATATAAATTAAAACAACTAATCTAAAATCACTTTTAAAACTATAAATACAATAAATATAATAAATGGCCAGCAGCCTAGAAGAGGCCAGGATCCCCTGAGGCCGGGATCTAATTAGGAAAGGCCTGCCGAAAGAGATCCGTCTTTAGTGCTTTTTTAAAGCCACTCAGGCTTGTTATCTGACGGATCTCATTCGGCAGGTCATTCCACAATTTGGGGGCGATTACCGAAAAGGCCCTCTGGGAGGTTGCAGACAGCCTAGATTTTTGTGGCTGAAGCAAATTCCTCCCAGAGGACCGGAGTGCGCGGGGAGGATTGTATGGGAGGAGGCGGTTCCGGAGATAAGTTGGACCCAAGCCATTTAGGGCTTTAAAGGTAATAACCAACACCTTATACTGGGCCCGGAAACTGATTGGCAGCCAGTGGAGAGATTTTAATACTGGAGTTATATGGTCTCTCCGAGATGTTCCCGAGACCACTCTGGCTGCCATATTTTGTACCAACTGAAGTTTCCGGACCAAGCATGAGGGCAGCCCCATGTAGAGCGCATTGCAGAAATCTAGACGGGAGGTTACCAGCGCGTGCACCACAGTCTCAAGGTCCCTTACTTCCAGGAAATGGCGCAGCTGGCGTATCAGCCGAAGCTGATAACAGGCGCTCCTGACTGTCGCATTCACCTGACTCGTCATCTGAAGCGATGAATCAAGGAGCACCCCCAGACTGCGAACACAGTCCTTAACGGAGAGCGTGACCCCGTCCAGGACTGGAGGTTGCAACCCAACTCCTGGTTTGGGGGCTGCTACCATGAGCACCTCCGTTTTATCTGGATTTAATCTCAATCTGTTTTTCCGCATCCAGCCCATTACTGCTTTAAGACAATCATTAAGAAGAGAGACGCCATCGGAATTCGAGGCCGATGATCGGGGCAAGGAGAAATAGATCTGGGTGTCATCAGCGTACTGATAACACCCAGCCCCATAACTGCGAATAATCTCACCCAGCGGCTTCATATAAATGTTAAACAGCATCGGGGACAGGATGGCGCCCTGTGGAACACCACAAGTAAGCTCCTTTCTGCTGGAGCAGCTGTCCCCGAGCAACACCCTCTGGGACCTGCCCGAGAGGAAGGACCGGAACCACTGGAGCGCAGTGCCTCCGATTCCTAACCCCCTCAAGCGATCCAAGAGGATGCTATGATCTATCGTATCGAAAGCCGCTGAGATGTCTAAAAGCACCAACAGGGTCACACTACCCCTGTCAATGCTTAGACGCAGGTCATCAGTCAAGGCAACCATGGCAGTCTCAACTCCAAATCCCGTCCTAAAGCCAGTTTGAAATGGGTCTAGATAATCGGTTTCATCCAAGACCACTTGGAGTTGAAGCGCAACTGCCCTCTCGATCACTTTGCTCAAGAATGGTAACATAGAAACCGGCCTATAGTTGTTCATGTCCAGGGGGTCAAGGGAAGATTTTTTCAGGAGCAGCCTAACAGCTGCTTCCTTTAAACAAGATGGAACACACCCTTCTCTGAGGGATGCATTGATGATGTCCTTAAGGAACATCATCAAGGCAGTCCCCCCCTGGATGGCCAGCCATGAAGGGCAAGGATCAAGAGGGCAGGTCGTCTTCCTAACCCTACCAAGTAGCTTGTCCACGTCCTCAGTACTCACAGATTGAAATTGATCCAGTAAACTGACATCAACGGAGTTGCTGGACACCTCGTCAATTGTTTCTGCCAAATTACTGGTATCTAAGTCGGCTCTTATCTGAGAGATTTTATCTGCAAAGAAATTATTAAACGCGTCACAGCAGGCCGTCGTTGGGTTAAGCAACAGGTTCTGCGCAGGAATAACCTGCGTCATCTCCCTTACCACCCTAAACAGCTCTGCTGGACGGGACTCTGCAGACGCAATACGTGCAGAGGAGAAGGATCGCTGTGCTGCACGTATTGCCTCTCGATAGGACCAAAGAAAGTTCCTATGACGAGTCCTGTCAGATAAGAGTCGAGTTTTCCGACAGTTGCGCTCTAGTCGTTGTCCAACCCGCTTCATTTTCCTAAGCTCTGCTGTATACCATGGCTTACGGTTTGAAGCGGGTTGGAAAGGACGCTTGGGAGCGATCGTGTCGATAGCCTTGGTAAGATCGTTGTTCCAGGTATTAACCAAAGTTTCGACAGGATCACCGGCGTTACCAACCATTAAACCCTCCAAGGCTTTCTGGAATCCTATTGGTTCCATTAGCCTTCGAGGGCGGACCATTCTAATAGGTCCACCACCCCCGGTGGGGCAGACAGTGGCTCTTAGCTCCATCTTGACCAGGAAATGATCCGTCCATGACAACGCGGTGGTTTTTATAACCTCTGCCCACGGATATTCCTGTTCCGTACTGAAGACCACATCGAGGGTATGACCCGCACAATGTGTGGGCCCGATGACCATTTGGGATAGGCCCATGTTTGTCATGGTTTCCATGAACTCCCGAGCTGCACCAGTCAAATTTGTCAAGCTGTTCTCAAGTGGAATGTTGAAGTCCCCCAAAACTAAAAGTCTGGGCGACTCCAACAGCAACTCTGAGACCAGCTGTGTCAGCTCGGTTAGGGAGTCTGCTAGACAACGGGGTGGTCGGTATACTAGCAGAATCCCCAAACTATCCCTGGTCCTCAGACTAAGGTACATACACTCAAAGGGGACTGTGTTTCGGACAGGTATCCTGGTCAAGGTCAGATTGTTCTTATAAACCAGAGCCACTCCGCCCCCCCCGCCCACTTCCCCTCACCTGCTCACTGACAGAATACCCGGCTGGGAGGGCCTGCGCCCACGTGACTGCGCTATCCTCTCCCAGCCAGGTTTCTGTGAAGCAAGCCAGGTCGGCATCCTCATCCAAGAGTAGATCGTAAATAATATGAGTTTTATTCTTAACCGACCTGGCATTGCAGAGGAGCAAAGTAAGGTTCTGTGGAATGGTTGGTACGCTCTCCAATCCATTCCGGGAAACAGGGTGAACTGAAGGTGGGATAGTTAACAAACAGCGATCCCGCCTTCTTTTGTACCATCTGTTCACTCTGTTCCGACCATACCTCCCTTTCCCCAGCACAACTCCAATTTCCGCCCCCACTCCATCCCCGGCCTCAGCTGACGCCAATTGCAAGCTTGGAGTCCCTCTGGCTGCTGGCTGGTGTTCCTGAGGGGTGTGGGAGTGGCTTAAAACGCCAGCCACTCCTGGCCACGCCCCCTCCTGCTGCTGCTCTGCTTCCAGAAGTCCTCAGGGCCCTCCACAGCCCTCTGGCCCGGTGGAATGGGGAGAAGAGGCTGCTTCAGGCTTAGAGTCCCTCTGGCTGCTGGCTGAATTTCATTTTGTTAGCTTTGGCCCAGCTCTCCAGTCTATCTAGGTCATTTTGAATTTTGATCCTGTCCTCTAGGGTATTAGCTACTCCTCCTAATTTGGTGTCATCTGCAAATTTGATAAGTTTGCCCCTAATTCCGTCATCCAAGTCATTATTAAAGATGTTGAATAGCACTGGGCCCAGGACAGAACCCTGTGGCACCCCACTGGTCACATCTTCCAAGATGAAGAGGAGCCATTGCTGAGCACCCTTTGGGTTTTGCCGGTCAACCAATTACAAATCCATTGAACAGTTAACTTGTCTAGCCCACATTTTACAAGCTTGTTTGCAAGAATGTCATGGGGAACCTTGTCAAAGGCCTTACTGACATCAAGGTATACGATATCAACAGCGTTCCCTTCATCTACCAAGCTGATAATTTTTTCAAAAAAAGAGATCAGATTAGTCTGGCATGACTTGTTTCTCTGAAACCCATGTTGACTTTTTGTGATTATGGCATTGCCTTCTAAATGTTCACAGACTCTCTGTTTAATGATCTGCTCTAGAATCTTCCCTGGTATTGATGTCAGACTAACTGGACGATAATTGTTGGGATCCTCTTTTTTCCCCTTTTTGAAGATGGGGACAATGTTTGCCCTTCTCCAGTCTGCTGGGACTTCTCCTGTTCTCCAGGAGTTCTCAAAGATTATTGCCAATGGCTCTGAGATTATATTTGCCAGCTCTTTTAATACTCTTGGATGTAGTTCATCTGGTCCTGGAGATTTAAATTCATTTAGTTTAAGAAGGTATTCCTGTACTACCTCTTTGCTTATTCTGTGCTGGATTTCCCCTATTGTGTCCTCTGTTCCTTTATCCTCAGGTTGGTCACCCTTTTCCTTTTCTGAAAACACTGAGGCAAAGAAGGTGTTGAGTAATTCTGCCTTTTCTCTCTCCCGTTAGCATTTTGCCATCTTCTCCATGTAGTGGCCCTACCATTTCCTTCTTACTCCTTTTGCTGCAGACATACCCCAAAAAACCCTTTTTATTGTTCTTAACCTCTCTAGCAAGCCTGAGCTCATTCTGCACTTTAGCTTTTCTGACTTTACTCCTACACGTGTTCGCTATCTGTTTGAATTCTTCTTTGGTGATTTCTCCATTTTCCATTTCCTATACATGTTCCGTTTAAAACTTAACTCCATTGAAATTTCTTTAGTCGTCCATCCTGGTTTCTTGAGACACCTCCCATTTTTCTTCCTCAATGGTACTGTTTGAAATTGTGCCTTCAGTATCTCCCTTTTGAGAAAGTCCCATCCGTCTCGAAGTCTCTTCTCTTTTACTATTCCTGACCATGGGATCACCCCCAGTGTTTCCCTGAGTTTATTGAAATCAGCTCTCCTAAAGTCTTGAGTTATAGTGCTATAGTGCATCAGTGAAATGGTCGTTTTACACTATAAATTTATAATGCTTTAAAAACAAATTCAAAATTCAGAGAGGAGAAAATCTGCCATTTAAACTATATAACCACAGTAGAAAACTGCCCCAGTTTGTTTAAGCACACATACACCACAAACAGCCCTAGTGCAGAGACAAGAAATCTTTACAAACAGCCCTTAACATGGAGATGACAGCAACCAGCAAAATCCAAGGAGTTATATACTGTGAGAACTCACACTTTTTAAGACCAATCTGGAAGAGCCTTATAATGTCTTGTGCTCAAATCTCTCTTTTAAAAGAAAATTATTCTACATGGCCCTCAAGTCATTCTGTCATTTTTCTCCACAATGTTTTTTTCATCTGTTTTCACAATTAAGTCATATTTCCAAAAGCTATGACATATAAATCAGACTTACCTCTATCTTTTTCAATACATCTGCATTATCTTTTGATGCTACATTTTTGGGTTTTTTTGGCTTTTCACCTATTGAAGGAAAAAACATCTTATCCCTGTACTCTTCCAAATTCACATAAATATATAACATTCTTAACTCATTGTAAAAACAGCACAATTTCTGGTTAGGAAACTAGTAAAGCAGGAAAACTTGAATACAATATACAGTAATTATGTGGAAATTACTAAGCAGAACTAATTGTCAGAAAATCTCTATCTGCTTTTATTCCATTAGATTCCCTTGAATAAAACTATCATAAAAACAAGAGGGGTGTGTGGGTGTGCATGTTTAATGGGATGCAGAGCTTTAAAACATGCTATGAGTGCTATAGCATTATTTAACTGATTGCTTCCTCAAGGTAACTACCATCAGTTGCTTCAGAACTACAGATGAACCATGTGCAAAAGCAAATGCTAATATTTAGAAGAAATCTTTATATGGATTTAAGGTAAGAAAGACTTCTTTAAAAATTCCCCCTTTTCATCTACCACTCAACATGTTATCATACCTCTCTATGGAAAATCATGGGGCAAACCAAATAAAAGAATATTGAACAATATTACTCAAAATAACAGTTGATCAACCCCACTCCCCACACCCAAACCAAATATTATGGATCCTAAGAGACAAGTACAGCATGCTGCTTAATATGCATGTTACCTTTTTTATATTTTTTCTTTGGTTTCAGCTCTCTTGGGAATCTTCTCCAATCTTTGCAAAATTAAAGTTTTAGTTATTTTTGACAACAATGTCATTAATGCACAGGAACTGAAGCTATGTCCAAAAATATTTTGACCAAATTTGAAAATATTTTGACCAAAAGAACAAATTTTGATTGTTCTTCAAACAATCTCAGCACAGCCCAACAACATCTGAAGGATCCCATTTTACCCACCCCTGGGCTAGTCATTACCCCTTCAATGCATCTGCTATCCGTGACAGCTCACAAAGGTCGAGTCTTCATGTTTTCTTACATACCTATGTGGATGCCCATCCCCAATATAAACAACAGAGGACAAGAAGGATTTTATTAGACAACCCTAATGGAAGATGGAGTAGAAGAGGTTTGGCCTGAGGGCTGGTGTTTTTGTTTGTTTGTCGAGGGAAAGGGGCTTACCGTTTTCAGGCCACCATTCAAGATGCTGATTTTGATCTCCAAGGCTCTAAATAACGCTGAGGAAGGAGTCAACATATTCTAAACTGGGAGGGGAATTGTGTATTCCTCCCAAGTGATGCTGGACAGAAACTCCCAACAGCCCTGGCTAGCATAGCCAATGATGAGGAATGCTCTGGAAGGCCACACAATTCCCTCCCCTGTTCTACACCAGAGTGGACAAAGTATGAGCCCAAGGGTTCAACCATTTTTGTTGGTAAATGTCCCCAGAATTTCCTTTAGGGGTTGCATGGGGCATTTTGGTCACAGTTCCTCCACCCCGCCCCCCCCCAGCTTTCTAGGTCCAAGAGAGGCCTTTTGTCTAGAACAGGAAGTTTAAAAGCGCTAGAACAGGAAGTTTAGCTGCTCCTGAACCTAAAATAGCCTCCCCACCTAAAAACATTGTAAATTGCCCCCTATAGAACAGTGGGGGCATTTTGGAGCAAAAAGCCCTGATTTGCAGTAGAGGTGGAAATCCTCCAAGGTCTCCAGGGGAGGGAGTAATGTGGCTCCCTAGCCTCCAACAATTGCTCACCCCTGTTCTTGACAAAACTATGCTTTATTAGAGTCTAATCCTAAATAAGTGAGAAGAGCACTCTGAAAAGGAACACAGCAGCTGTAACTGAATGGGTATATTTGGTTGGTGGAAGGGAATCATAATTTTATAAAATCATATTGAGCTAAAATACAGAAACTTGGTGAGCAACAGACCTGAGAAAATTAAGCACATGCAAACCTACTCAAAGATATTTTTACAAGGTGCTAAACACTGCAGAGGGAGCTCCCTATGACACCCTCCATTCCAATTAAGATTTAGACTGGAAAGGAATTCAAAATGCTGGAATGAGGGTTAGACTAAGGGGTTGTCTAGATGGTGAAAATACTCCTTATAGAATTCAAGGAAAATACCTTTTGTCCCAAGGAGAGTTGCTGTTTTCTGAAGGAGAGGGGCCAAAAACTCCATTTACTGAGCAGGAAAAGCCTTTGCAAGTATGCCCAAGTTTTTTTCAATAATGTGTGGAAATGCGCATTACCGCTCATTTGGACATCCAATTTGCAGCACAGCACATTTTCAGGGAGGGCAGAAGTGGAAAGCTGATTGGTCAGACGTGCATGGGGGGCAGGCTTGCCAGCAATATAGTGGCCAGAAGCACCATTTTGGAGTTCTGCATTATCAATCATGCACTTTTTTGCTGTGTTGAAGCAACCAAACAGCTTTTTAAAGCAGAAGGTCGCACTTGCGCACCTTTGATTTACTGTTTAAAAAGTACTGTGCACCAACAACAACTTGTGGAGAATAATGAGTAATTCACTCTCAGCCACCATCTTGATTTCAGGCATGGCTTCAAACACAGATAGTTTTGCATACCAGTGATTTTGCCAAAGGACCACTGAGATAAATGAAGGCTGCTATGAATTTGCATTAATGAGCAACAATCCACATTATATCTTCTCATTATATCAAGCCCTAAGAGGCTTTGCTGCCTGGAGAGGACAAGATAGTGCTCCATCCTCACAGCCATTTCATGCACAGAAATGTTAGTCAACTGGCAATTAAATGTTACTTCAGGACTGGTGAGGGCACATCCACCTCCCTCCCACATCTGAGGATAGCAGACTCTTTTAAGGGTGTATAGGATACCCCTGTACCCAAACAGAATGTAGAGGCCAGGGGGATCAGAAGAAATGACATGGGGAAACAGAGCTGCTAGATTGCCCCACTGCATCTGTTGCCTAACATAGTTGCCTCACTTTGCATAATGGTAGGGCCTGACTGGAATTTTTATTCTCTTACCTGGGATCCAGTCTAGGCCCTCTTCATTTATCTGCAAGTATTTTTTGCTATACCGTTCGACGGGTATACAGCCTAGAAACAAGCAAATAAAAAATCCAACTGTTTCAGAATTCATAGACAAATCCAGGCAAATCCAATACAGACCCATTCTTTATTTTCAGCAACACTAAAGAAAATTATTCTCAGAAAAACTTTTAAGTTTATTGATGACAAATTTTTATGTGCTAGTCTAAGATAAAAGGCTCTTGTGCAAAGCAATTGACTTGATGAAGATGCATGGGATCACTTAACAAATAGAACTAATTAAAGATCACTTAACAAATAGAACTAATTAAAAGGTTAAAAACTATAAATTGGAATACAAAACTTGAGTGTCAGAATAGACTAAAAGGAGGTGCCTTGAAAAATAAAATCAGCACAACTGCCAATCCTGCATCAGTTTCTCAACAAAAGGGAATGCACTTCAAGTGCCCTAACTTCTCTCATGCTGCTCATATTCAAACTGCCTTCTCTTCTCTCATGCTGTAGAGGACTTATTTATTTATAAAATATTTATATCCTGTCCTATATCACAGCATAGCATATAAGTAAAATCAGCTTAAAGATTCAAAGTTACAACAAAGGATAGTTGTACAGGCTGAAACCATATTCAACAATTTAACAAATTAAAATAGGTTAGAACTGCTTAAAACTATGTACTTGCACATGTTGAAATAAATAAGATCTGTTTTAACTTGGGACCACAATAAATCCAACAGAGGTGCCAACTGGGTCTCAAAGTAGAGGGTGTTCCCCAACTGGAAGGCCCTCTCTGACATCCTCCCATAGTGGAGAGGAGACAAAGGAAAGAAACCTCAAATCCTTGAACCAGTGTATATAGGGAGAGGTATCTTTCAAATACCAAGGTCCCAAATAATTTAGGCTTTGAATGTCATCAGCAGCATGTTGAATACAGATCAGATTTCAGAACTATATAATGTCCCCAACCAGTAAATTGCTCATTTGGGACAACTACTGCCCAGGGGGCAGTAAAATCTGTATTATTCCATTTGGCTTTTGTTTTTTAAAATTGTCTTTAGCATTGTTAACATTGTTTTTCACCTGTTCTTAAAGAAGATAGATAGATAGATAGAACATTGCTTGAGGATCCAGCTGGCTATAAAAATGATTAATAAATACTTTTAACAAACAGGTCATCAGTGGATCATCCCTAACTATTAGGGGTTGTCTAAATGGCAAAAATATTGCTCATGGAATGCAAGGAGAATACGGGCTGTTTTAATGACATCCTGCATCGTTTTGCTGTATTCTGAAGGAAGGGGACCAAGAAAACGCCAAAAACTCTGAAAGAAAAACCTTTGCAGCTTTCCTCAGAGTTTTTTAAAAAAACAGTGGGGGGAATGCACATCTCCACTCATTGGGAGAAGCGACGCAAATTGATTTGCTTTTCCATACAAGTGAAAGCGCAAAGCTGATTGGCCGGACAAGCGGGAGGGGGATTCCTAACAAGGCAAGCGCCCAGATCCACCATGTTGGATTTTTGCCTTAGCAAGTGAGCACTAAGGCAGTAAAATGGGGTGTTGTGTTTTTTTCTTTTTGGTAAAGGTGAAATATTGCACTTTGGGGATTTTTTTTTTTTAAATCGGTGTCGGCAAATTGAGGTAAGTAAAAAAGTGAGTAATTCACTCATGGATGCCATCTGGATCTGTGAAGCTTATGCCTGCAAAAAAACCCATTAAGACAAATCATAGCTGCTGTGAATTGCCGTTACTGCAGAGCAATCCACTTCTTTTTCCCTCGTATAGACAAGCCCTCAGTAAGCAATCAGCTTAACAAAAAAATGGTCGCCCAGTAGCACTACTGATGCACAGACATGTGCTTATGAGTGAAGTATGTTTCCAGTTTTACTAACCTATTTTCAGCCGTTTTCAACAATTTTTCCTGCAACTCTAATGAAATTATTAGTGTATCGGAAGCAAACATTGGCTAGATCAGCGTTCTGTAAATCTGGTGGCCTCTAGATGTTTTGGGCTACAATTTCTGGTATTTGTAAACAGACTGGGTTGATGGGAGTTGAAGTTCAAAACATCTGAAGGACACCAGGTTGCAAAAGATTGGACAGAGTGTCACCCTTTCTCAGTCCCAAATAATTATAATAATCATCGCACACAAATGAAAGGTTAAGGAGCAGGTTTTTCTAGCTCAGACAGTTTAACTTCTAGGCTTGGCCATAACTCATATGACAGTTTTAAAAGAATTACTGATTGCTTCCCTGCTTATATGTTATTATAAATATATGATACTCAGTTTCCAAATGTAGCACATTCTGCAATACAATAGTATGTCATGCTAACCTTGGCCGTCATCCTTTTTGGACAAAAAATAAGGTGTCCTTCTCATTGCTCCTCTAAACTCTTGTTTTAAAGCCAAAAGGTAATCTTCATTCTCTCCTGTTTTCAGTGGTATTGGTTTGAAATCTGTTGCCTATGAAAATTATACATACTGTTAAATTAGTGGGTTATTTTTGGAAACATTCCCTTTTTGTAGCTACAACTCCAAGACTCCCCCCAGCCAGTATGGATAGTGGCTATCCTATCTGGAGGATTATGGATGATACAATCCCCCAAAGTAATTTTCCTGAGCTCTGCAAATAAACTTACATAGAAAATAGGAAAGTAATGTTTCACCTTGCCTTGCCTTCCATGTACAAGTTGCCCCCTGTTTACATGGGATTGGTACCTGAAGATTCACTTACCCATGATTGGGGGGAAAGGTCTCTCTAGGCTTCTGAAGGATCCCAGAGTCACCCTAGAAGTGGTCTCTCTAGGTATTGGGAGGTCCTCCAGCACAACTCGATAGTCAACTTCTGCCAGCAGTTGACCAGAATTGTGTCAGATGCCTAAAAAGATGCCCTCTCTAGGTATTTTCTAGGTCCTCTGGCACAATTCTATGATCTAATATGGCAGTTCAATATTATACATGGTTTTACGTATCTACAGTAAGTCCGGGAAGTATCTTCCATGTAAACGGGGGTGGGTGGGTGGACAACCTGTACAAAGCAAGGCAAGCTCAGCCAGAGAGCAACCAGGAAAACCACACTGTCAGTATCCACCATTCCTGTTCCCCAATCATGGATTTGTCACTTGTGAGGGTGGGAATATTAGTCCTAGCTATAGTAGACCTACTGATTCAAAAAATGCTTAACTTACCAAGTGGCAACTGGTTTAATGCAGGGGTGAACAAAATTGTGCCCCTGGGGCATATGTAGCCGCCATTCCTGTTTTTGCAGCTCTTGACCCATTCAGACTTCACTGACTCCATATGATGGGCAGGCCAAACATATGGAGAAATGCACCGCATAACCCTTAAAGAGTGTTGGGGGTATTGGGGGGGGCTGCATTTTTAATTTTTTTTTCAGAGGTGTGTGCCAGGGTTGTGGATCTCGAAGGGCTTCTGGAAGGCTAATGAACCCCTTAGCCTCTGACAGCTGCCCACCCCCAGTCTATGTAATTTCCCATTTCTCTGGAAGCAAGACTGAACAGGATTGGAGCCACTGAGTGGCATCCTGTTAGTGAATTATAATGGCACAAGTTCAACCTACATCAGCAGGTTGTTGAGGAGGTTGGACATTTGTTCTAACTACACAACAACCAAATTCTCATATCCCACTGCTGCGGTCACCTAATGTGGGAGTTTCTACCCTTTCACCTATAAATGTGAAGACTTCCACAGTGCTCATTTCAGTTACCAATAGTGAGGGCCCTTAGTTCAAGGACTTCCTCCTGTCCTACCTTTGTGACAACTGTGGGCACTGTCTAAATGCCCTCAAGGTACTTATGAGGATTTATGCAACATCTGTTGTCAGTGGATACCACCCCTCTATTTTCAATGCTGCTACCACAGACACCTTGTCTGAATCCAAGCTCTAAGATAGATAAGATTTCTGAGCCCAAAAGTGTGTAAAAACATAAACAAATCTTTATTTACAGAAGTTAAACATAACACAGCAGATTATTTATTTATTTATTTATTTAAATGCACAGGCACACTCCTTTTAAGGTAACTCAGACCTTTATCAACCACTCAATTCTAACTCCCTTCTCTCACCTCAAACCTAGTCTAACTCAAACCTTTCTCAAACCCTTTTCTAGCTGCACTCTTCTCAAACCCTAGGCTAAATCACAATTGAAACTGAAATTCCCAAATGTCTTTCTTCAACTGTTATTAGCCAGCCTTTTGCAAATCTCCTCAAATATTCCACCAATCAGGATTTACTTCAATATTCCATTCTCTCCCCCCTCCCAACAGCTGCTTCCTTCATACTCTAATATACAGCCAATAAATCAAATAGCATTTCTAAATACAAGTCCATGAAATAACAAGGACCTCTACCATAACTCCCTAAACCAATGTCAGCCCACTTTTTCAACATCTTGCCTGATGTGGAGACTCATAAATCTCAAGAACCCGACCACATTTATGTGCTTCTTTGGTCTATTACACTAATATGGATCTTGGAACTTAGTTTTATACGTTAGTGCTCCATTTTTAAAAACGTCCTTCCTTCTAGCCCCCCTCACCCATTTCATTTTCTGGAAGTCTTCACAGCATGCATCTCCAGCTGTGACAGGAGAACAAGAGGCTAAAGCACACAAAGTGCTGTGACTTCTTTAATTAACATCAAAGAATAGCAGGAAAGAACTTGGGTGCCCTTTGTACTAGAATCCTAGCTACAAGGTGTTTGGTTATCTCAGAAAATCAATTCAGACAACACATAGAAATGTTCCAGTACCACGTAAACCCAGGCTGCAATATTGGACATACTTACATGAGAACAACCCCTACTTACCACACTGGGATTTAATTCCAACAAATCATGTACAGGATTGTATAGTTGTCCCTCCGTATCCACAGATTTGGTATCCACAGATTTAAGTATTCATGACTTGAAAATATTCTTTAAAAAATAATAATCCAAAAAGCAAACCTTGATTTTGCCATCTTATATAAGGGACACAATTTTGCTATGACATTGCATATAATGGGACTTGAGTATTCATGGATTTGGTATCCATGCAGGGTCCTGGAACCAAACCCCAGCAAATATGAAGGGACAACTATATGTCTGGGTGTGTCAGGAGCTTTAATTGTGGACCTCATACTTGTCTTGCACGCATCTGAAAATATAGGCAACAGTCTGTATTAGCTCATACTGTATCAACCTAGGCTGGATCCACCCCATAAAATAATTTGTACTTATTTTGATGCCAATCCTGTTGGAATACATGATGTTCCTTTGGATTCAAAGTGAAAGCAGTTCTTTTCAACACCTGAGGGCTTTAACGTGACTTTTAAAGAAAAGCCTTTTTACTCCAATGTTTCTAGGAAAATCCATTTTTCTAAAAAAAAAAAAAAAAGTGTGCCCTACACTTTAAACTGGGATCAGGGCAGAATCAGAGGTGAGGGTGTTGGAGGTCAGGACCGGTTGGTGGGAGGTGACCTTGACATCATCTGGCAAGTGTGGTGTCACCATTTTCCCCCCTGTGCAGGGCTTGAGGGCTGGTGGTGGCAGCTCTGGAGCACTCCTACAGGCTGCCCTGCTGCCCGTGAGCTGGAGGACAGGAGTGCACCACTGCCAGAGCCAGATGGAGAAGGAGCCAGGACTGGAGTGCAAGTCCAGCCAAAGAGGGGATGGCAGCAGTGGCCACAGCAGCACCAGCAACAGATGAGACAAGAGGTGGCCTGGGCAAAGGGCAAGGAAGAGAGTGATATCCCTCTTTCTTACTCATGAGTAATTTTTGCTGGATTGGGGATGATAGGTTTACAAATTAGCTATTCCATTCTGTAATTTAAAAAAAAAAATCCTGTTCATCTTGAGGGACGATCATGTGGGGCACTTTAAATGTCATGGGCTAAATTGAAGGAAGGGGCTTTAATTTTCCCAAGTGAGGGAACACAGAGAGAGCCATTCAATGAGAGTGCAGGTGGGGCCATCTAATGGGAGTGCAGGGGACAATAAAAATGACAGGAAAACAAGTTTGGCTATTAGTTGATATTGATAGGCATACTGGGAAGGGGGGGGGGACAACATAGCCATTGCTGTCATGTGACCTAAAATACTCTGTTTCCAGACATAGGAAGAAGCAATCTTTTGTACTGATTTGACCCCATAAGGGAGAAATGTGTGGCTGTCAATATGCATTGAGAATGGATTATAACGGGTTAGTATGGTGTTAACAGGGTGAAAGTGGGACAGAATACTCCACACTGGAGCTGAATTATTTTGCTGGTGTGGATTCAGTCCTATAACTACTTATTCACGTTATCATTAGATATAGTTTTGGCTACTAGGTAGACGTTTGTTCCACTAGTAATGGGAAAAGGTTCAATGTAACAATGGATACATTTCTTTTATGGAAAAAAAAAGTGGATGCATGATTAAAGCATTTAGGAAAACTGCAGGGAGGGTTAACATATCAGTCATACAGCACACATTTTGCCAGCCCCAACACCTTTTTACATATTTCAGGTAGAAGCACAGTAGGGTTTTTGACCTGGTTCCTGTTACCCCTAAGATAAATTACCATTCTGCGAGGCTACACATCCTCATGTTCAGAAGGTGTAATATAGCACCTTCTCATTTAATCCATACTATAGTGCAAGTAGTAGACAGCTACTGATGTTCACTGACACAGTGCAGCTCTTTGTATTTCCATTATTACACTGGCTGGGAATCATTACAAACATGGCTGGTCATGGGTGATGAGGGTGGAGGGAGGTGCTCTTGCTTTCTAACCCCAAAAGATAGCATCTCTGTTCTACCTGTCCTTCAGGGGACTAGTGCACCAGGAAATTGGAAAAAGCCAGAGGGTATTTCTAATAAAAACAGAAATTGCAGAGGCTGTTGTATTTCTATATGGAACCAAAGCTTTGAAAGTTATTGCTTGAAAATATGAATTACAGTTCCAAGGCCTGAAAAAGGAATTGGTTACAATTATAGCTCCAGTTTTTAAAAAGAACTCTTTACTTCCTCATTATTTGAAAATAATTGAAATAGTTATTGTTAATTCCTTAAAAAAAAAAACAGAAAGCTACAGGATACCAACTTGTAGTAAAACATACACAAGTAGTTAGTCCATGCATCCATGTGACTGTAAAGGTAACAAAACAGTTACACTGCAAAAGGAAACTTATTTGCTGTTACAAAATAATTCTAATATAATTTAGTTATATTTAAGTTATAAAGTATATTTAGTTAAAAATTAGTTAAACAATTCTTAAATTAAAAGTAAGTTGTTGTTCATAACTAGTTACTTCCAGTTTCTGCTTGAATCTTTCCTCAGGCAACGGGGAAGGGTTCTTTCTTTCTCAGAAGGAACTTGTGTAATAGACTTGTATGTTCAGAATCTCCATTATGTGAAGCATATGAAAAAGATAACCAGAATTACAGGGTGGAACAATTATCTACACACTTGAGAAGTGAGTGTGTCACATCCGCATACAGTGCAGAACCATAGTAAATTGTCTGTGTTTTAACATTTCTGAAAAGCAGAAATTCTTTGTGTTCTACTTTAAAGTCCACCCCCCACCGTGAGATATTTCAAATTCCTTTTCTTAATGTTCACCTTTTATCATCAGTGGCTTGAGGTATGAGGACAGATATCTAGCTCTTTATGCATAGATACAAGGGGAAGTGTGTAGCTTTTCTACCCAATTCTCATTGAGAAATAAAGCTGTTCCTGAGTATCAGAACTAGGCTTGAGGATGTCTACCTTTTTAAGACTGTAACTCTCAAAGACCTTGATTGGGGGATTGTGACAGTTATGGTCCAGTTATAGTTTCTAAGCTCTCATTCTGACCAATGAATACACAACCTTAACAGATTGGAGAGCTGGGCCAAAACTAACAAAATGAATTTCAACAGGAAGAAATGTAAGCTACTGCACTTAGGTAGTAAAAGTGAAATATGCAGATATATTATGGGGAACACCAAGCTTATGGCAGTACATCTAAAAGGGATTTAGGAGTCTTAATATACTACAATCTGAACATGAATCAACAATGTGACGCAGCAGCTAAAAAAGCAAAAGTGATTCTAGGCTGCATCAATAAGAGCATAGTGTTTAGATGGGGGGAAGCAATAGTACCACTCTATTTTGCTTTGGTCAGATCTCATTTGGAATATTGTGTCCAGTTCTGGGCACCACAAATCAAGAAGGATGTTGACAAGCTAAAGTATGTCCAGAGGAGGGGGACCAAAATGGTGAAAGGACTAGAAACCATTCCCTATGAGGAGCGGCTTAGGGAGCTGGGTATGTTTAGCCTGAAGAAGAGAAGGTTAAGAGGTGACATGATAGTCATGTTTAAATACTTGAAAGGATGTCATATTGAACAGGGAGCAAGTTTGTTTTCTGATGCACCAGAGACTAGGACATGGAGGAATAGACTCAAACTACAGGAAAAGAGATTCCACCTAAACATTAGGAAGAACCTCCTGACTTTAAGAGCTGTTTGACAGTGGAATTACACTGTTTCCGAGTGTGATGGAGTCTCCTTCTTTGGAGGTGTTTAAACAGAAGCTGGATGGCCATCTGTCAGAAGTGCTTTGATTGTATATTCCTGCAGGGTAGGGAGTTGGACTGGATGGTGCTTGTGGTCTCTTCCAACTCTATGATTCTATGAGCACCTACAGCAGACATCTAACAAGGCTGTGGCATTTATTTCATTTTAAAGAGCTGTTCCATACATTCAAACAACCTGAAACACATGCACCTAACTTTGCCATCTTGTGCTGGCTCCTTAACACATCCTCAGCCTACATAACTGTTCTTGCTACATGCCTATGTATCTGTGATATTATTTTCCAATATTAATTTACCACTGATAGAATGAGGAATATTTAATCATAGCTCATTTAAAAACCAGATTATATATACCTATATCTAATTTATATGATTTTAACTAAATTTAAAAGAAAAAAAGATGTAGACCTCAAACTCTTGGCTTGTCTGAGAAGTGGACCAATGGCAGTTGCCCACACCTGCTTTGCAGTTTGTTTACATACTGCTGCTGCTGGGTTTAACTCTTTTTCATTTACACCTTAGTGATACAGACTGTAGCCAGAAGAAGGCAATGGCAAATCACCTGTGAGTATTCCTTGCCTTAAAAAAGCCTATGAAATGCATGGGGTTGCCATAAGTTCATAGGTGACTCAAAGGCAAATGGATACATACATTCTTGATAATTTCGCATTGTTTCCATATGGCATATGAACGTAATGCTTCATCCCAGTCAAAGTGTGTAGCTTGGACCTCTGACCATTTTCTGTATACTTACAGGATATAGTGGAGGAGGCTTGAATACTGCTTCAGGTAGGGCCTCACCTCTACCAAAACCAATAGCTTCAACACTGAAGGTCAAAGAAGAACGCCCTCTTCCTCGGCTTAACCTGGCCATTTTGAATAACTAGGGAAAAACAGCTTTCATTTAATATATCCTGTTGTTCTGCATTGTGCATAAAACAATCTCTCCCCGCCCCCCATATGTGTGTGTATATATGTATCTATTTCTCTCTCTACACACGCACATACACACGTTACATCTAATATATATGTTAGATAATACACATATAAAACTTACACTGGAGAATTGTTTTGTAAAAACAAAAAGCACACAATCACCATAAAATTTGCTTAGGTAGCACACATGCACACTATATAGCTAATTAGCAAGGCACCTATATTGAGAGAAAGCCACAAATCAAGAACAGCTAAGAACCAAGAATTTGCATGCTGGTTTCTTTCAGTACAGTCGGCCCTCCATATCCACAGATTCTGCATCCATGGATTCAGCCATCCATGGCTTGAAAATATCCCACCCACCCCCCCAAAAAATTCAAAAAGCTGACCTTGATTTTTCCATTTTATATAAGAGATACCATTTTACTACACCATTGTATATCATAGAACTTGAGCATCCATGGATTTTGATATTAATGGGGGTCCCAGAACCAAACCCCAGTGGATACCAAGGGCCTATTGTATTATTCTAACAATCCCCTTGATTCTAAGAACATGCAATGTATACCATCACACAAGGCCATCACATTATTTCAAAGGGGTCAAACTTTCACATGTTCTTGGGGGCTTGGGTAGGTTTTGAAAATTTTAGTGAGTTGCAGTGGTGGCTGGTGGCTTCTATATCATGGGGTGGTAAACCTGCTCTGGGGTTCAGTCTGAACTTTAAAAGAACTACCTGTATACCCTTACTCCAAAATAGGTTCAGCACCCTGGATAGTTCCTGGAAAATTTAGGCTAACACCTGGGGCAGAGTTACTGTCCCACTGATATGGAAACCACCAGCTATCACTGCTGAGTTAATCAATGGAACCTTATTACATTCTGAAGATCAACGAAATTATTCAAAGCTGACTGAATGGAAGGTAATAGTTACTGAAATGCTGTCCAAAAGACCTTGTTTAGGATCTGTAAATCTGGGATTGCTGATCATTACCAATCAAATATGATCAAGCTCCTTCTCCTAAATGGCAAAATATCTATTATTATAGCTACTCTGGGTATACAGTTGTCCCTCCACATTTGCTTGTTAAGCATTTGCAGATTCCTAAATGTGTTCTTTCTAGGCATTTTCTAGATCCTCTAGTGAAATTCTATGGTATGCTTCCACTGCAAGTTGACCATAGAGTCAACTGAAGGGCCTACAAATGTATAGAGAAATGTTCTCAGGTAAATAAAAATAGTGGGCCTACATTCATGATTTTTCCAGTTTCGCAAGATCATCTGTCCCAAACCCTGCGGAAGTTGAGGGCCAATGGTATTAAAATAGGTATTCCAAGTATTTATTTTTGCAGTATTTCAGAGACTATGAATTACCTCCTTGATTGCAAATTCTGAATGACACTGGTTATAATTAATGGGCTAATCAAACAACACATCCACACCACATCTTACATGTCTCAGCCCAGGTTTAGGCTGCTCTCTTTGTCTGTTTAGTAATTTTTTAGGATTAGAATTTTCAGTTATCACTTATTGCAGTGTTGAGGCTGTGGTGTGCCGTTTAGCACATTACCATAAGATTTATTAGCAAAGGATTAAAACGATCAGGGAAACAATTATACTATCATATTACATATTCATATTTGTTCAGTCTTCATATTATGCCTTGACACTCACAATGCTCAAAGAAATAATCCTGAAAGGCTTGAAACGTGATACTCCTAACAGCATGATTGACAGTATTTGAAGCATTTTAAACCTTGCCTAAACTTATTTGGAACTGAAAGGCTCCTGATGTATTTGGAGGGCTGACACACAGACCTATGCATTTTTATTGAGAAATTCCACTGTGCTCAATAAGACTTGCTCTCAAGGAAACGCTCAGATCATTAGCAGGTGGCACTGAGGGATTTCTGCTTAACTCTATGACATTTAGATAGCCTCTACTTCTCTGGAAGTCTTTAAACAGAGGTTAGATGGGCATCTTTCAGAAGTGCTGCAGTTGTGCATCCCTGAATGGGAGGGCACTGAAACAGGTGATTTTTGTGGTTCCTTCAAAGTTTAAGATTCTGTGATTCTAATGCCAGGCTATGGCATCCACAAGGGCAGGTTGAGCAGTAACCCATTCCAGTCTTACGACATTTTCAGATGGCCCTTACCACGCAAGCAGCCTCCGGAGCAGTAATGATGCTGCTGCATGGCAGGGGGTCCTTTTCAGATGCCGCCATCCCTCTTCCGTGACCATTTGTGGCACGTATGTGAAGCTTTGGAAGCGGTCACGTCATATTTAAATCACGGGCATCTTCCTTGATTGAAATATGACGTGGCTGCTTCCAAAGCTTCACGTACATGCCACAAATGGTCACAGAAGAGGGATGGTGGTGTCTGGAAAGAACCCCCAGCTGCGCAGCAGCGTCATTACTGCTCCGGAGGCTGCTTGCGCGGTAAGGGCCGTCTGAAAATGTCCTTAGTTGTGAGTAAACCTGGATTTCTACAGAAGAGGCATAGGAAACATGGGTCTCTTCAGATGTTGTTAGACTGCAACATCCAGCAGCCCTAGCCAATATAGCCAACACTGAGGAATGTTGCTAACTTCAGTACAACAAAATATGGAGGGGCGCATGAGTCCCACTCTTGCTGTAGAAGCTGATGCTGCTTGGAAACTACCCCCACCCACCCAAAGAGGTCTGACCATAATGGCCCCAACGCTAAAGAACAGAGAGAATAAAACAAAGCAAGCAGGGCATGACAAAGTCAGCACTACAGTCAATCCAGTCCACAGAAATAGGCTCAGTAAATATAATTCCAATTAGCCAATCCAACCAGTAAGGATCTTCCTGAAGGTGTGGAGGGCCATTAGTCTGGCAAAAGGTGTGAATACAGCCAGGCAAAGAGCCTTATTCCACCACTGTATCCTGTAGGTGGAAAATGGCACCTACCTGCTCAAGCAAGATGCTCCTGATCTTAGATTTTCACTGGCAACAAACACCCCTGCCAAGTTGCATCCTCTGCAATTTTTTGTTATTTCTTTCATTTGTCCTGCATGTCTAATTACATTTGTATGGAGAGTGTGCCAGGGACCAGGACATTTCTCCTCACAAGGAAACCATATAAAAAGCCCTTGACTTTAGTGTCCATTGCCTGAGGGTCCATCTATACAATTAAAAATATCCATTTAGGGAGTAAAAAATACGAATAGGCAGTCGTTCGTATACATACGATCCGCCTACATGATTTTTTACCCCCCCTAAACTCCGTATGATCCCCCCTTCCCCAGCTGGCTGGAGCGAGCAAGCCAAGCGGCAGTTTTAAATCTCCCACTACTTTTTTTTTAATTTAAAAAGGTACCTGCTTTGCGGACATTCGGTTGTCCCTATTTACAATGTAAAATAAAAATAATATATATATAAAATTCATGGACTTACCAGACTCTCGCTTAGCCGGGAATCCAACATGGCAGGCGCTCCCAATTCCCCTCCTTGCTAGCCCCGCTCCCTCTACTCAGCCAGCCAATCAGATTACACTGCCTGTTCGTATGTGTGCGAACAGGGCGTACAGACCACCAGCCATTCGAACGGCTGTACGGATTTTATGCCTAGATCCGCTACTCCTTCCGAACGCTGAATCCATGTAGTTTACGGGGGATTCACTAGCCCCCCTTCTGAATGACACGTATTAATCTGAACGGCCATGTGTACGGAAGAGTGATCTTCCGAATGGCGTTTGCATTTTTTTTTTACCATGTAGACGGGCCCCTAGTGTAGATTCTTCTGCCCCAATCAGGACATTTATGTTCTATGGCCCTAAGGTGTAATTATAAGGTGTATCTTTATACACACATGTGCTAGCAACTGATCAGGCCTGACTCTTTCTGTTGTGTTTGATTGGCTATCCCTAGCTGATCCGAGAGCCAGAGTGGTGCAGCAGTTTGAACATTGGACTATGGAGATTATCACACTACACTGTTATAGCACTATTGTTCCACTTTAACTGCTATGGCTGCCTCCTGTGGAATTCTGGGGTTTGTAGTTTAGTGAAGCCTAAGAGCTCTCTGGCTGAGAGTTGTAAATGGCCCTCCCTAAACTGCAAATCCCAGGATTCCACAGAAGGCAGCCAGAACAGTTAAAGTGGAATAATAGCACTATAACAATGCAGTGTGATAATCTCCTTTGACTGGAGACCAGGGTTTGAAACCTCACTTAGCCATGAAACCCACTGGGCAAGTCACACACTCTCAGTCTCTGAGGAAAGCAAAGGCAACCCCCCCCTGAACAAATCTCGCCAAGAAAACCCCGTGAAAGGTTTGCCTTAGGGTTTCCATAAGTCAGAAATGTCTTGAACGTACACAACAACAAACTGATCTCCTTTCTCTGAGCTGGTTACCCTCAATGTTTTTCCCCCTCTTGTAGGGCCTCTTCCCCCCCCCCATCTTCCGCCACTCTAGTTGCTGTTATTGAGTTCTAGAATAAAGTATATATTTCATGTACTTCAAAATGGCTGGATGTGATTTTTGTGTAGATAAGACATATAACCAAAGACAACATGTGCTGAGGCTAGGACCTGTTTCCTGCTCTTGTATTCTTGATGTTCTTGTGTGGCTCTTGAACTTCATTTTTCAACAAATCCTAAACATTCCAGTGATGTCACCATCCCTGAGCTAAATCATTTTGCTAGGCTAAAGCAGTGATTTAACTCAATCCTCAACTGAAAATAGAGTTGTCGGTTCAACACTATCCTAGGCCTGAGATTTAATGGCTAAAGCTGAGACTTGCAAACCTCTCCTGGAAGTATGTAAGGCACAAAGGATTACAGATGGGAAATACACCATAGTAAAGGGATGCCTAGCCACATGTCTTCTCAGTGGGTTACCAAGGTATTAAATGCTAGGTTTCCAGTCACAAAATGCTTGACCCAAGGCTAGTCTACACAGGCAATTTACCCCATCTTGCTGCCGTCTTGCAGCTCTGCAGTCCTGACGATGCAGTGCTTTTGCCCTGTTTTGCCCCCGGACAGTCCTCATGACTGCCGGGGTAAAGACAGGACTAAGGTGGAGAGAAGATGGGGTACGTCCCAATAAAATATTTTAAAATAATACCTGCATAAATCTGTTCCAACTGGAGAAAAACATATCAGGTGCTGTGTGCCTTGGTCCATGGTACGCCTGGTGAACCTGTATGTGATGCTGGGATTATTTTTCCAAAGACAAAGGGAAGTAAAGAGTCAAAATCTGCAGGATGTAAAAGACACGGCTTATTATGTTAAGAACAAAACTGACAATTTAGCTTTGAGTGAGAAAGAGAAATTGGCAAACCATCATTGGAAAACTTTTTCACCATGGTTTAATGAGACAACCACAGCAATAACTTAAGGGATATCTTTAAATAAATATTTTATTATTATTATTGTATTTTTGTATTATTATTTTATTTTTTTCTTTTCCAAATATGTATAATTGTAATGTGTAACTTCTAACTTTAGTACAGTATAAAGGTGTAAATATAATGTTCATTGGAAAAGAAAAAAGAGTGATTATAGTGTGTTTAGATTAAGAGGAAAAATGTATTAGCGTTAGGATAGATAGTTTTATTTTTGTATTAGTAAGAAAAGAGGAAAACAAATTTGTTTTATTGTTGCGGCCTTTTGTGGTCGAGTGTATTTTTCAGTAGAATGGTCTTATTTCAATAAAAAAATTCCTAATTCCTAATTCCTAGAGGTCTATGATGTCCTTGTAGCAGGGGGTCTGCAAAGGCTTGAAAGTTGCTTGGCCCACCTCCTGTCTGCAGTAGTGGCTATGTTACAGGAGCCAGGGCAAAGGCTGGCTGGCTTGGCCTGTGTATTGCCATTCAATCCACTCCAGTCACAAACTTGCATGAAGAAGGAGAAAAATCTTCCCTCCCCCCCTCCAGTGCCTCTGAGAGAAGGTTTAATAGATGGTGTAATTGTGTTGTTGTTATTATTATTAGATATTATTGTTATAATAAACCACTGGCGCAGTGGTTAAATGCTGGCACTGCAGCTACAACGTTGTGAGTTTGACCTGCAGGGCTCCATGGTTGACTCAGCCTTCCATCCTTTCGCAGGTTGGTAAAATGAGTACCGGTACCCATCTTGTTGGGGGCAGTTGGCTAACACATATTGGAAACCGCTTAGCGAGTGCTTAGCGTGCTATAAAACTGCGTAGATGTGTAAGTGCTATTGCTTAATCATTTGTAAGCAGCTCTGAGAGCCTTGGTGGCTGAAGAGCGGGGTATAAATACTCTAAATAATAATAATAATGATTATGTTTTTAAATCTTATGTTAAGTCTTCGGAATTTTTTTTTTTTTTTTTTTAGGGAATTTTTTATTGGAGTAAGACCATTCTACTAAAAAAAATACACCCGACCGCAAAAGGCCATAACAATAATACAAAAACAATACTAATTATTTTCCTCTTTTCTTACTAATACAAAAGTAAATCTATCCTAACACTAATGTATTTTTCCCTTTAATCTAAACACACTATAATCACATTATATTTACACATTATAATTATACCTACTTAGAAATGGAAAAAAACCAATAAAATATTAATTAAAAATAATAATACAAAATAATACAAAATTAATAAAATATTTATTTAAAATATCATTTTATGTTATTGCTGGGGTCGTCTCACTAAACCATGGCCAAAACTTTTTCCAACGATAGCTTGGCAATTTCTCTTTTTCACTCAGAGCTAAATTTTCAATTACATTCTTCACATAATAGGCAGTGCCTTTTACATCCTGCAGATTTTGACTTTTCACCTCCTTTTGTCTCTGGGAAACTAACCCTAACATCACATAGAGGTTTACCAAGCGCACCGTGGACCAGGGCACTTTCCAAAACCTCTCAGCCATGGCGGAACCAGGTTCCTTCCTCTTCCTCTTTTGGCCCACTGACTTTCTGGGTCCCCTGACACCCTCTGGAGGTTCAGTCCCTGAAAGCACCGTCTCCCAAGCCTGCTGTGCCAAATCTGGCCAATCCAGGACCCGGGCCACCTCCTCCCATGTTTCCCGGGCACTTGGGCAGTCCTGGACAAAATGTCTGATCGTCTCCTTTTGTGCCACGCCACTCAAAATCTCAGCCTTTTTACATTTCAGACGTGGACAGGTCTGCTCATCTTCTGCGGTCCATGGTCTCTTTCCCCTCAGATTAAGAACCTGATGATAGAGCCTCCACCTCAAGTCCCACAACTTTTTGGGGACCCTTTTGTCCATGAAATACTCAATTGGGTTAGTCTGGTGATGTAGGTATTCAGATAAATCTAGTTTGGCCTGACGCTTTTGCAAAAACGGGTTAACATAAATCTCCTCCACTATTTTCCTGTACAGACTCCTCTTGATGCTCTGACCTGGTCTGTCTTCCCCCTTCAACTCCTCAGCATGAATTTTATATTTCTTTATGTAAAAAACAAAGTCTTTCAAATAATCTGGTGCTTTCAATTTTTCAGGTAAAGAAAACCTAAAACTTAATGAGCCTTCCTCCCACCAAGTCTTTCCCCATCTAGTCCCTATCCAGCACTCACAAAACAAAACTAGCCAAGCCTGAGGTTGAATCTGACCCTTTTGTAACAGAGAAACTTTCCCAAAGTTTTGAGCAGAAAAGATGGCGATGAACTTAGGTCCCAGGGCTGGGAAGTCTAGGCCCCCTTGTTCTACCTGCCCATAAGCCACTGCCCTTGCCAGGGGGAATGTGGCCATTCCCCAAAGAAACTTGAAGAGAACCCGATCAGCTTCTTTAATCACTGAATCTGGAGGTGGGAAAACAGCCGCCAAGTTGGCTGCCACCGGAAGCAGGTAAGTATTTACAAAAGCGGCTCTCTGGTAAATGGTCAGCTTCCATCTCTGCCAGAGGGCCACCCTCTCTTTCACTTTTTCCAACCAGCGATACCAATTTTCTTTCCATCCCTCTGGAGCCAACGCAAAATTCAGCCCCAGGATCTTCACCCTATCCATCTTTGCCTCTTGCTCTGCTTGCCACCTTTCCTTTTCTCCAACTACGTCCTTTAGAGGAATAGCTGCCATCTTGTCCTCTGCAGCAAAAATCCTGATCAAAAAACTCTTTTCCATGTTAAGTCGAGCACCAGAAACTTGACCGTAGGATTTTTTTATCAGAATAAGACCATTCTACTGAAAAATACACCTGGCCGTAACAATAATGAAAAATAATAATAATTGTTTTCCTCTTTTCTTACTAATACAAAAATAAAACTAACACTAATACATGTTTTATCTTAATCTAAACACACTATAATCCCTCTTTTTTCTTTTCCAACGAACATTATATTTACACATTACAATTATACCTATTTGGAAAAGAAAAAATTAATAAAAGATGAATAAAAATAATAATACAAAAAATAATAATACAAAATAATACAATAATAATAATAAAATATTTATTTAAAGATATCCTTTTAGGTTATTGCTGGGGTTGTCTCACTAATCCACGGCCAAAACTTTTTCCAACGATGATGTGGCAATTTCTCTTTTTCACTCAGAGCTAAATTTTCAATTACGTTCTTCACATAATAATCAGTGCCTTTTACATCCTGCAGATTTTGACTCTTTGCCTCCCTTTGTCTTTGGAAAACTAACCCTAACATCACATAGAGGTTTACCAGGCGCACTGTGGACCAGGGCACTTTCCAAAAACTCTCAGCCACAGAACCAGACTCCTTCCTCTTCCTCTTTTGGCCCACCAACATTCTTGGTCCCCTGACACCCTCCTGAGGTTCGGTCCCCAAAAGCACTGTCTCCCAAGCTTATTGTGCCAAATCTGGCCATTCCAGGACCCGGCCACGGTTAAAGAGCCACTGCCCTTGCCCTGGGCTACACATCAAACTTTGCTGCACCAACTATTATTACCTTCATGGTCATAGCAGAATTTCACACTACACTATTATTTGCTCTTGCTGCCTCCTGTTGAATCCTGGGATTTGCAGTTTAGGGAGGGGTATTTACAACTCTCAGCCAGAGAGCTCTTAGGCCTCGCTAAACTACAAATCTCAGAATTCCACAGGAGGAAGCCAGAGCAGTTAAAGCGGAATAGTAAAACTATGGAGATTTTCACACTACAGTATTTATTTCCCGCTCTTCAGCCACAAGGCTATCAGAGTGGCTTACAAATTGATTTAAGCAATAGCTATTTACACATCTACACTGCATTAAACAGTTTCCAATGTGTGTTAGCTGAGAGCTACACTGTTATAGTGTTACTATTCCACTTTAACTGCTCTGGCTTCCTCCTGTGGAATGCTGGGATTTGCAGTTTAGGGAGGGGCATTCACAACTCTCAGCCAGAGAGCTCTTAGGCCTCGCTAAAGTACAAACCCCAGAATTCCAAAGGAGGAAGCCAGAGCAGTTAAAGTGGAATAGTAACGCTCTAACAGTGTAGTGTGAAAATCTCCATGGACTACTGATGCATTACTGAGGACCTTTTCCCCATCCTTCCCAATACAAAAGCCCTGCGCCATTCGACAGTATAGAGCAACCAAGACCCCTTGCAAGGGGGAAGCCTCCGCTCCTGCCTCGGCCGCCTGGCTTTCAGCAGCCCCAGCCCTCCCCTCGGCCTTAAGCGGGACCCCCCCCTCCAGCCCCATCATCGACACAGGCGCTCGCCCGCCCGCCCGCCCGCCCCGTGACGCGCTCCCGCAGTGGGCAGGGTCGGGGCGGAGACCTGCCTGCCTGCCTCTCGTCCGGGCCCGCCTCCTCGCCGGGCTCCGGCTCTTCCTCCTCGTCGGGGTCTCCGGGGCTGGGCGGCGGCGGCGGCGATGTCTGCGCTGGAGTGGTTCGCGCACAAGCCGCTGGGCGGAGGCATCTACTGGATCCAGGAGCGCTTCTACGAGTCCGGCAACCGGGCCAACATCTGGCTGGTGCGCGGCTCGCAGCGGGACGTGGTGGTCGACACGGGCCTGGGGCTCCGCAGCCTGCCCGACTACCTCCGCTTGGCGGGGCTCCTGGGCTCCCAGCCCGGCCCGGAGAAAGAGCCGGCGGAGGCGGCGTCGGCTGAGGCGGCGTCGGCGTCGGGGGTCTCTCCGAGGCGTCCGCTGCTGGCCGTGGCCACCCACGTCCACTTCGACCACGCCGGCGGGCTGCACCAGTTCGAGGAGGTGGCCGTGCACAGCGCCGAGGCCGGAGCTCTGCGCCGCGGGGACAACTACGAGGCCGTCACTTGGCTCTCGGACAGCGAGGTGGTCCGTCTGCCCAGCCCCGGCTGGAGCGCCCGGCAGTTCCGAGTCCGGCCCGTCCAGCCCACCCACGTCCTGCAGGAGGGTAAGCACCACGGGGCGCCAGGAAGGACCCTGCCTGGCTCCTCCCGAGGGCATCCCTTGGGATTTGTAGTTTGGTGAGGCCTCCTTGGACAGAGGAGGCCGAAGACCTTGTGAAACTATAAATCCCAGGCTTCCATAGGAAGGAGCCATGCAAAGCATCCAGTGCCCTGTGGGTTCCCCCAATTTTGAAGCCATGGGGGGGGGGAGGTCCTAGGGAAAAAAAATGGAAATTTTTGGAAAAATTGGAAAAATGCAACCTTAGCACCTTTTTACAGATTGAGAGTCACTCCAGCCTGGTGAAAATACCCCTCATGGAATTCGCTGGGAATTTATTATTATTATTATTATTTATTTATACCCCGCTCTTCAGCCACAAAGGCTATCACAGCAGCTTACAAATTGTTTTAAGCAATAGCAATTTACACATCTACACTGCATTAAACAGTTTCCAATGTGTGTTAGCTAATTGCCCCCACAAGCCGGGTACTCATTTTACCGACCTAGGAAAGGATGGAAGGCTGAGTCAGCCTTTGGAGCCCTCTGCAATCCTATCTGTCTAAACAGGATCCAGCGCCAATCCGCACTATTTGGAAAGAGAGGGACCCAAAACAGCAAAAGCAAGGCACTAAAAGCCTTCACACATTTCCCCATATTTTTTCAAAAACGAGCCGGGTGTGCATTTTCACCCCTTTGGACTATAGAACAATACAAATTCAAAGGGAAGCACAAAGCTGATTGTCTGGGCAAGAGCGTAGGCAGGGCTTGCTAGGTGGCCAAGCGCCCACTGCCACCATGTTGGATATTCACCTTAGCAATCACTCGCTAAGGCGATAAAACAGGATGAACATTTTCTGTTTTACTTTCCTATACATTTGGAAAATCACTCTATCACACCAGCACACCATAGATGACTTAAAAAAAAAAATCCATCGGTGGTGAAGAACTAACACGAGTAAATCACTCGTGGCCGCTATCAGGAATGTGAGGCTTATGGGGTTTCTAAGGCCAGAAAAAACATTTGGATATGTCGCTGCTGCTGCGAGATGCTAATACTACGAGGTATTTGGGATTTTTTCCCCTTGTGTAGATGGGCCCTCTGTTACTTTAGGAACATAAACTAGGATTATGTACAATTGGATTCAGCATACAGTGATCCCAATTGGTATATTAAAGATTTCTTGTCTTAAAGATGTTATTAATCATGCTAAAATAAAACATTCCATAATCAATTTTCTCCCATTTTTCAATTTTTCAGAAAACAAAAACAAAAAAAGGCTTCAGGAAAAAATCAGGAAAAAGGTTTTTTCCCCACATTTTCCTGGCTTTTTCCCAGGCCTTCACATCTCTATAGAGCGGCAGCATCAGGCAGAGCTTTACATTTCTATACCGCTTTATAGTGCTAAGCCCTCTCTTTAAGTGGTTTACAATGTATTCACTAATTGCCCCCAACAAGCTGGGTACTCATTTTATCAGCCTACTGAAGGATGGAAGGCTGAGTCAGTGGAGCCCTGCAGAATGGAACTCACAATGTTGTGGCTGCAGTACCAGCATTTAACCACTGTGCCACTCGAAAGAGCCTCTGGCCATGCACAGAGTGACTTTTCTGAGACAGACACCTGGGACTTGCAGACCAGAAGATGGGGCTGACTGAGAGCTGTTGGACATCAGCCATTCCTGTATCCTACATAGTAACTCAGTGGGGCTGCTCACTCTTAACGTGCTGCAGCAATGATTAATGGCCTGGAAGGGAAAGGGTGGGATGCTGGTGTCCTCAACTCATTACAAAACTTTCCCACAATTTAACTAAACAGAATATGTGAAATGGATATGTTTTTCTTGGGTCCTGCTTCAGGAGAAAGGCAACATATAAATTACATAAATAAATTAAATAATATTGCATAAATAGATTAATTTATATAAGATGATTAATTTGACCAAAGGCAGGCATTTCATACCTTATCAGTATACTTCACCAATAGCAGTATTGAATAGGATCCAATAGAATCCAGTACAGTTAATATGGGAAATGTTAATGTAGCTGCTTCATAAATAGTGATGAGGGGGGATATTTGTGTGAGCCCTGATATTTTATGGCTACAAAATTTATAGACCCAAAGCCTTTATGTTGGGGTGGCGTGGGGCATTGTTGCTCTAATATAAAAGAGCTGGTGGAATAAGAAGGGGTGTTTGAATGCCCTTGCTATTTCTGATCGGAGGAGAGAAAGGAAGCAGTGACATTCCTTCTAGGGCTTCAGGCTTCCTTGAGTATAGACAGGGGTGGGGCAGTTCTCCAGGGTCTGAAGATTTAGATTTCAGCCAAATAGGAAAGTAAATAGTTTTTCCTGCAGGGCCTTGAGAGTTCTTAGGAACCATCCAAATAGGAAGGTGGGTGTGGTGCAGGGGAATGTCAGTGCAGGAAGGAGTGGAAAGGGGAAGAAGGGGGGTACCAAAATCCATGCACCATGTGTCCAGCTTGCCTGTGGATATGTCTTAAAGGCTTAGCTTACAAGCATATGCACTATGAGTTGCAGCCAATGAGCGACTGTTGGGGTCATCTCTGTCTCTCTGTCAACTCCTGAAGAATGGATTACAAAAGATGAATTCTTGGGAAGGCTATGTAACATGTAAGCATCTAAGAAAGGTTGGATAGTATTGTACATTTCTGCAAGGCATCTATGTTACTGGAAGAAAGGTACAGTAAACATAATACAGTAAACAGTTCATTAAAAAAGATGATCCACTCCATTTTGCCAGGAGGCATTATTGCATATTATTTTGGAAAATAAACCCTCAATAACAGATGCAAGCTTAGCCACTGAATACTATATATAGTAATTGTCATGTGCACTGGTTATATCATAGTGGAATATGTCATATTGTTTCAAAGCAAAAAGGCCAGTCTTTATCTTTAAGGCACATTCATTCTCAGTTGTCATATACTGATCAGTTCTAAGATTTGATTATTTAAATTATTTTGAAGCAAATTTTTGACTAGAGAAAATACATACTAAAATATTAATCCTTTAAATGCCATCCAAAAATAATGTTAATTATTAATATTATTATTTTAATAGTACATTCTATGTGTGTTTACTCAGATATAATTTCTACTGTCTTCTGTGTGGCTTACTGCATCCTATGGAACCCTGGAATTTGTAGCTAGGAGAGTTGCGTAGATCTTTCTTTCTGCTAGAGAGCATTAGTGCTTTAGTTCAGGGGAATTACAGTTGTCCCTCCGTATCCACTGATTTGGTATCCACGGATTTAAGTATTCACAACTTGAAATATTCTTAAAAAAATAATAATCCAAAAAGCAAACCTTGATTTTGCCATCTTATATAAGTATGCCATTTCATACTTTTGGTATGCCATTGCATATAATGGGACTTGAGTATTCACAGATTTTGGTATCCATGGGGGTCCTGGAATCAAACCCCAGCGAATATGAAGGGACAACTGTACATAATTTGATAACACTTTTAGTATGATGGCTGCATACTATGGAATTCTGGGATTTGTAGTTCAGTAAGAATAGATTTTCTCTGCTAGAGAGCTGTAGTGCTGCAGTTCTGGGGACTCCACTAGATTTCTCTAGCAGAGAGTCTAAGAATCTCACCAGGGTTTAATACTGAGCATTGCTGACTAGCCCCTGATCTCTGGGGCTTCAGAAAGGGGACTTTGTCACCTCTGTCTGGATATGATGGAGTTGAATTGGAATCTTTTGCACACAGCAATGTACTCTACACCGATCTGTGGCCCTTCCTAGAAAGGTGGGGTAAAATGCAAAAAAAAAAAAAAAAAAAGGATATCCATGCATAAGATATCTTTGGTAGTACATTTGTAGTGTTTGGATATACAGTTGTCCCTCCACATTCACGGATTTGGCATCCACGGATTTAAGTATTCACAGTTTGAAAATATTCTTTAAAAAATAATAATCCAAAAAGCAAATCTTGATTTTGCCATAAGCGACACCATTTTGCTATGCCATTGCATATAATGGGACTTGAGTATTCACGGATTTGGGTATTCACGAGGGGATCCTGGAATCAAACCCCAGCGAATGTGAAGGGACAGCTGTATAGGTTTGTTTTCAATTAGTGTTCTGAAGCCCTGAGTAGGTGCAGGCCCTGCCTCCAATATCCCTGGGCATATGTGCTCTTCTAAAGACCTTTGCATCTTTGCATATGTACCCTGAAGCTCTGAAATGGATTTCTAAGTGGGTTTGGCTGAATGCTTGGGGTTTTTAAACATCTTTTTGTTAAATTTAGTTTGCCTGTCTGACAAAAATATTGCTTAAAACATGTAACAGTAAAACTGAAATGCAAACAAAAGGGAGTTAAAACATAAAATCAACTCAGTTAAAAATACCATGCAAAACATATCAATACAAGGAATATTTATTTGTTTATACATATAAACACACACATACAAACTCTGGTTCCTCTTCAGAGCATATGAATTATTTACTTGAATAACTGGCAGACTTCCCAGTTATACAGAAGCTTCTAAGCATATTCTTCTGACCAGTCTTGGGAAACCCTTTCTCATATCTTTGTGCTGGACCTTTAAAGGCCTTTATGGTACCAAGGTACCACATATACCTGGAAACATCAGGGGGCAAGCCTTATGTGTACACCCATGAGGCCCTACTCATTTTACACCTTCTGTGGAGACAAATGCCTGGGTAGGTCTTTGATAACATTAGTCTGTGGTGGGTTAAGGTATAGGCTATGTCACATGAACAGATCTGTTAACTATAATTAAGTATTAAATGTAAAACAGATTATGTTTGAAGGTATATTAAAGCAAGGTATTGATTGCCAGGTGTAAATTGTCTTCATCTTTTAAGTCCTGATTTCCCCCCCTCCAGGACCCTTAAAGAGGAATTAATTGGAAAAAGACCTAATATTTTTCTGAACTGGCTAGCTGAAATAGGATTCTGAGGGATTACACCCCCACTCCAGTGAGGAGGTGTCATTCCCAGAGGTGAGAAGCCTGCCAGGAATCTCATCAGTTGCCACTTTGCATCTTTGCTTACAGGAAGAACACCTCAAGAGACAAGAACATTTGATTAAGATTTCAGAGGGAGATATGAGATCATAAGCCCATGTATTCACATTTGCAGATAGAGCACAGAGTTTCTGCTAATGTGACGCTTTGGAAAAGCTATTCCCAAAATTGATGTGTCCATTGTATCTCCTAGGAGGGCGAGTTCATTTTCTTAAGACCTGAGTGTTCAGTTCTTGGTGTGCACACTTTGAAGTAAGTGCCACAGAGGTTAATGAGGATTACAGAGGTTAATGAGGATTATTGTTTTTTGTTTGCTAGTTAAAACACAGTGGCGTGTTTCAGATGCTCATGCCTATGTTCGTAAACTGAGAACAAGGATCTGGACCATGTATCATGTTTGCCATACACAGGTTTTAGCCCTGAGATGTTGGTTTGATTTAAAGCAGAGTTTCTCCTTCCATCAAAAATAGGGAGCTCTGGTTTACTATTGGGTAATTAAACAGAATGTTAAGCCAGAATCAAAACAGACCTAGGTTTAATAACTTGTTAGATAACTCACATCTTATTAGAATTTACCATTTTGGATGCAGAGAGGAACTCTGGTTCAAACCAACCAAGTACCCCTGCATAAGCCAGTACTCAAGGGAAAAAGGAGAGGTGCACATTTGGCTACACAAATGTGTAGCCAAAAGCTTATTTCCAGCTTCATAAATCATGGCTTATGAATGCAGGAATATATGTACAAAAAGAACACTGCTTAACTGGACTAGAGGCTTGTCTATACGAGCCCATAAAAAAGGAGCCCTTCGTAGTAATGACATTTTGCAGCAGCTGCGACCTGTCCTAATAGTTTTTCTGCCCCTTAAGTTCTGCATGCCCGCTAGGAAACATGGCGACCGCAAGAGATTTACTTGTGTTTGCACTTACCTGAACTTGCCACTGATTACCTTATTTTTTAAAAACTGATGTCTATGGTGTGATTGAGCAATTTTTCACTTTAACACAAAAGCAAAAAACATCCCCAGCACCCCGTTTTCTCACTTTAGTGCTTGCCTGCTAAGGCAAAAATCTAACATGGCGGCAGTGGGTGCTTGCCTTGCTAGCGAGCCATGCCACCTGTGCTCATCCAGCCAATCAGATTTGTGCTTCCTCTCATTTGGGCAATCAAATCAAATCGACTCACTTGTCCTAATGAGCAGAAATGCGCACCCTCTCAGTGTTATTTTAAAAGACAGGAAAAGCTGCAAAGGCTTTTCTGGCAAGGTTTTTGTTCTTTTTTGCCCCTCTGCTTCACAATATGGTGATATCACACATAATGCCATTAAGACAGGTAGGAGTCTCCTCGCGTTCCGTAAGGAGTTTTATTTTACCATTTGGACAACCCTATGCTTACTCTATTTGTCAGTGCTCTTCGTATAGGGTTTTCATGTAGAGTTATATTTAAAAATTGCATTAAAAGGTTTTGATTGTTCTGGCATGATAAATCTTACTTGGATTTATTAATAGGTATTTCTCTTTGTATCTCTCCATACACAGTAAGTGAAGCGTTTTGTCATATTGATATTTCATTGTTAATCACAGAGGCTAAGTTGGCAATATGGAAAAAATAGGAAAGCGGGAAGAAATATAAAGCCATAAAATAAAATCATCGCAGAATTAAAAATGAAGATGGCGTTGCTCATAATTAGTATGATTGTACAAAATGTATTTTCTTAATATATGAAGCTGTTGAGAAGCAGAACTTCATGAAAATACCTGTGAGTTTGCAACCCTCACTTTGTACCAAAAAAGGCCATAGTGGAGATGATCCAGACCAAATAGCCATTAGAAAGGTTGTAATGTTAAGCACAGGCAGCTGGTAGCTGAATTTCACTGATAGTCAAAGCCTTTACAGTATTTGTTTTTTGCTTTTTTTTTTTTTTTTTTTTTTGCTTTTCTAAAAGTACAGGTACTTAGTCACTGTGAGATTTCCTGTCAGCAGTTTTCTTGATTGTCTAGATTTGCAGAATTAAGCAGATCCAAAATCTAATTGGATTTGTGAACAGTGGCACAAATCCTGCTTTATGCTTTTTATCTTTTAACTCCTATCCATTTTGTTCATATCATAACAATCACTTGGTTATGCACTGAGGTAGCACAGTGATAGAAAAGAATATAAAGAAATCTAATAAATTAGTTAATTGTTGTAAAAAAACCCATTTTGGCTTCACTGAAAATGTCTGATTGTTATATTACTGGACAATTGGATCTGTGTGCTTCAGTGCCTTCTAATGCAGGCTGGTTGACTTTTCTATGGTATATTTCCTTAATAGATTGCTGTTGCCAAAATTGAACTTTTACAGTTGTACTTCAGTTAATGAAATAGGTGGGTGGGTTCCTGGGCATTACTTTTGTAACAGATAATTTGGTACCAGAGGCAGAAGAAACATGGAAAGAATAGAGATAGTTTCCTCCAAAACAAAGATGTAGGGCAATTCAACATTTTTCTGCAAACTTTTTACTCAAAACTAACAACATGCACATGTGAAATGAAATAACCAGGTCAAATAAGCCCTTGTATAAGTAAACAAAAATGGTGTCCAGCGACTCCGCCGATGTAATTATACTGGATCAGCTTCTATCTGTGAGTATCGATGACGTGGACAAGCTCCTTGGTAGTGTGAGGAAGACAACCTGCCCCCTCGACCCTTGCCCATCTTGGCTGGCCGTCCAGGGAGGAGACGCATTGCGGAAGTTCCTTGTGAGCATCATCAATGCATCCTTCAGGGAAGGATATATTCCATCATGTCTAAAGGAGGCGACTGTTAAGCCTATTTTGAAAAAACCTTCCCTGGACCCCTTGGCTATGAATAATTGTAGGCCAGTCTCTTTATTACCATTTTTAACCATTGTATGTTTTAATTTTTTGTCTTTTTAATTTATATATTTTAAATTGTTGTATGTTTTTAATCTTCTATAATTTAATATTATTTTAAGGGGTGGGTGGGTTAGGGTACTGGGACTATGGAATTTTTATATTGTAAGCTGCCCCGATTGCGTTGCAGAGGGGCAGGATAGAAATAAAATTTTATTATTATTATTATATTATTATTTTGAGCAAGGTGATTGAGAGGGCGGTTGCTCTTCAACTCCAAGCTGTCTTGGATGAAACCGATTACCTAGACCCATTTCAAACTGGCTTTAGGACAGGCTATGGGATTGAGACTGCCATGGTTGCTTTGACCGACGATCTGCATCTGAGCATCGACAGGGGTAGTGTGACCCTGTTGGTGCTCCTAGACCTCTCAGCGGCTTTTGATACGATAGATCACAGCATTCTTCTGGATCGCCTGAGGGAGTTAGGCATTGGAGGCACTGCTTTGCAGTGGTTCCGGTCCTTCCGCTTGGGCAGGACCCAGAGAGTGCTGCTCGGGGACAGTAGCTCCAGTAAAAGGGAGCTTACCTGTGGAGTACCACAGGGTGCTATTCTGTCCCCAATGTTATTTAACATCTATATGAAGCCGCTGGGTGAGATTATCCGGAGTTATGGAGCTGGGTGTTATCAGCATGCTGATGACACTCAGATCTGTTTCTCCGTATCTCGTTCGTCGGTCTCGAATTCTGACAGCATCTCTTCTCTCAATGAATGTCTTCGGGCAGTAATGGGCAGGATGAGGAAAAACAGATTGAGACTGAATCCAGACAAGACGGAGGTGCTCACGGTAGCGGCCCGAAAACCAAGAATTGGGTTGCAATCTCCAGTCCTGGATGGGGTCACACTCTCCTCCAGTGACTGTGTTCACAGTCTAGGGGTGCTCCTTGACTCGTCGCTCCTGATGACAAATCAGGTAAATGCGACAGTCAGGAGCGTTTGTTATCAGCTTCGGCTGATATGCCAGCTGCGCCCTTTTCTGGAAGTAAGGGAACTTGAGACTGTTGTGCACGCGCTGGTAACCTTACATCTTGATTTCTGTAATGCACTCTACATGGGGCTACCCTTGTGCTTAGTTCGGAAATTACAGCTGGTACAAAATATGGCAGCCAGGCTAGTTTCTGGAACTTCTAGGAGGGACTACATTAATCCGGTTCTGAGGTCCCTCCACTGGCTGCCTATCAGCTTCTGGGCCCAGTACAAGGTATTGGTTATCACCTTTAAAGCCGTAAATGGCTTGGGCCCAAGCTATCTCAGGAACCACCTTCTCCCTTATAATCCTCCCCACGCTCTCTGGTCCTCTGGGAGGAATTTGTTGCAGCCACAAAGAACTAGGCTGGCGACCACCTCCCAGAGGGCTTTCTTGGCTGTCGCCCCCAAGTTGTGGAATGGCCTGCCGGATGAGATCCGCCTATTGACATCATTAGACAGCTTTAAAAAGGCTGTCAAGACGGTTCTCTTCAGGCAGGCTTTTCCGGAATAGCTAACCCCGGCCTCAGGAACCCGCTCTGGAGGTTGATTCTGGAGCTCCTAACTGATGCTGCTGGCTCGGAAGGGTTTTTAATAAATTGTATTATATGCTGATTTTAATTTGTATTGATTTAATAATGTTTTAAGGGGGGGAGTGATTTTGAGTTGTTTTATACTATGTACTATTTTACTGTTGTAAGCCGCCCTGATTGTTCGCAGAGGGGCGGGATATAAATAAATTTTATTATTTTTATTATTTGGAACTTTCTAGAGGTCACTTGAAGGTTTCTTCCAAAATGCATCCAGGAAAGACTATTTCTTTCTCCAGCCTCCACTTTTCTTATGATTTCCATTTTGGTGGTCAAGTCTAGAGAGCTATGCTTTTTAAAACATCCTAGGAACTGTTGGTGAGGAAAGTTAAGTTAATCTCCCTCACCCCACCCCATATGTGCCTTAAAGTCACCTATCAGCTTATGATGACCCCATGAATTTCATAGGGTTTTCTTAGATAAGGAATTCTCTGAGGTGGTTTTCTTTTCTCCGAAATATAGCTTACAGCACTTGGTAGTCATTGGTGATCTCCCATCCAAGTACTAACCACAGCTGGCCTTGCTTAGTTTCCAAGAACATATGGGATCTCGTGTCTTTAGGGTATTTAGGCCCAGTCTAGTCTATTCTCCCATTTCCTCTCTGCTTTGCTGTTCACACATGCTCAGTAAGGGATTCTGGAGGCAGCTGCTGTTTGCCTTGACTGTTGTAGGCAGGTGCATTAGGCTGCAGTAGGATAAACTAAAGAAGAATCCCATTCTTTCTCAACTCAGCTTTATTGGATTGTTTACTGGAGACATGCTGCTGCAACACAGCACTGAAAGTATCCAGCCCTCCTTCATTATCCTCCCAAAGCTGATGCTGCTAAAAATCTTCAAGCTAGACAGAAGATGAGATAAGCAGGGATGAGATAGATATAAAAAGACTGTTAAAGGATCTTCTTTGTCAGGGGCTTCATTATCTGAGGTACGTCTGTATTTGTTTTATTTATAAATCCTCTCTCCTTATGACTATACAGTAGCACCCCCACACCCGCTGATTCACAATCCGCTGAGTATAGTATCTAGATCAAGGGAAGCAATAGTGCCACTCTATTCTGCTCTGGTCAGACCTCACCTGAAATACTGTGTCCAGTTCTGGGCACCACAATTCAGGAAGGATATTGAAAAGCTGGACCGTGTCCAGAGTAGGGCAACCAGGATGGTGGGAGGTCTAGAAGCCATGCCCTATGAGGAGTGGCTTGGAGAGCTGGACATCTTTAGTCTGGAGAAGAGACAGTTGAGAGGTGACATGATTGGTATGTTTAAATATTTGAAGGGATGTCATATTGAGGATGGAGCAAGCTTGTTTTCTGCTGCGCCAGAGATTAGGACATGGAGCAATGCATTCAAACTACAGGAAAAGAGATTCCATCTAAACATTAGGAAGAACATCCTGACAGTAAGAGCTGGAATACACTGCCTGTGAGTGTGGTGGAGTCTCCTTTGGAGGTTTTTAATCAGAGGCTGGATGGCCATCTGTCGGGAATGATTTGATGGTGTATTCCTGCATGGCAGAGAGTTGGACTGGATGGCCCTTGTGGTCTCTTCCAACTCTATGATTCAATTATCCGCAGAATGGCAATGACGAGGAAGGGTGGGCAGAGGAGGAAGGGAGGAGGCAACCTTACATCATTCTCCCTTCTCTGCGCGGGGAGGGGTTCCAGTGGCATGGGGGAGCTGGTGGGGGGAGGGAGGAGATGATCTCGCCTTCCCCGGGATGGTTTCCAGTGATGCAAAGTTCTGGTGTGCAGTGGAGATGGCAGGGGGGGGCAGAGGATGGGGAAAGTTAGGTTGCCTCCTCTCTCCCTCCCCCCGGGAGGGTACCAGCAGTGCAGCAGAGCTGGCGGGAATGAATAGGCAGGGGAGGAAGGAGGCTAGCTCACCACCTTTCTCCCTTTTCCACGGTGTGTGTGTGTGTGTGTGTTCGTGTTCCAGTGGTGGCAATGAGGGCATTTGCTATTATCCATGGATTTTACAATCCAAGGTGCAGCTTGGAACGAATCCTCTGCGGATCCAGGGGTGCTACTGTAGTTGCAACCTGTTGTTGATCAATCACTGGAAGATACTAGAGGTCCTGTCTATATAAGGGGAAAATAATATAAACATGTCCAAAAAGGCAGGCTTTCGCAATGATGCAATCTGCCTACACGGCTAAAACTCCCCCCTAAACTCCGCATGACCCCCTAGCCAGCTGGCCACCGCAAGTGATTTACTCACAATTTAAAATCTGCTGTTGGCAATTCAAAAAAAAAAAAAAAGCTTCCTGTGGTACGCACAGGTGTTATTTTGTGTTTACCACTAAAAGAAATTTTTAAAAAGTGTATAAAATTGCTGTTTGAGCAACTTACCAGACCCTTGCACAGCCAAAAATCCAACATGATAGCTGCTGCCACTTTCCCTCTTTGCTAGCCCTGCCCCCTGTGCTTGTCCAGCCAATCAGATTACACTGCCTGTTCGTATGTGTGCAAACATGAGTGTTCAAACAGTCACACATTTGCACATTGTATGGATTTATTTATTTATTTATTTATTTATTTATTTTGAAAAATCTGGATGAAGCCCTGGATGCAGCGCGAATAGACTACACAGTGGATTTTTACAGCCCTCCTTCCGAATGACACATATGTGTGCAAATGGCCATCTGAACAGATTGCCGTTTGTTCACACGCCATCCCCCCCCCCCCCATTTAGATGACCCCAGAGTTGCCTATGGTCTGGTTAGGAGGATTTTGTTCAAATTCTCAATATGCCATCCATTGCCTTTTAAATTTTTTACCTGGGCTCTTTTCACAATACACAACTCTAGCAGGATGATTCCATTTTAACTGTTATGGCAACATGCTGTGGCATAAAAGGCCTCTGTACCCTGCCCCTCCATAATCTGCAATTTGGTGAGCCCCTCCATAATCTGGTGAGCCCCTCCATAATCTGCAAATTCCAGGATTTGTGGGGTGGAACCATAGCATTTAAAGTGGAATCCTAGTACTAGAATTGGGATGTGGGAAAGGCTCCCAGCTCTTTCTTTTCCTGATCACCCCTCTTCCTGTTAAAACAGTGATCTAACCCTTTCTGATGCATAGACATGAGGCAAAATGTTCAACCTCTACTCTGCTGGAATTTATCTGATTTCCCTCCCCCTCCAAATCCTGGCTTCAGAGGAAGGCTTTTCTTCAAAATGGTAGCCAGGAAGAGGGTTAAACTCCCTGCCTCCACACCCATAGCCATCCCATTCATTATCAGCCCACATGTGGTCTTTTTTCCCCTTTAGTTTTTATTTAGAATGTGTGTGTTTGGCTTCCCATTATACAGAGGTGTGAACCAAAAACATGGTGGTAATTAGGAGTGGAAAGGCAGCACTTACTTTGCATAATAAATTGTCTGTGTGTAGAATTTGAATATGGCAGCTGCTTCAGAAGAATTATTTTTCTGTTCTGAACTAGTAGCCTTTTCAGTGACCTGTGGAAATTAATTATTTTAAAGTAACTGCATATTATCTGTCCTTCCCTCATCTCTCCCCTCCCCCAACCAATTTTTGCTTTGTAAGGGAAAAAAAGAGGCCATTCTCCTCTGTTTGTATGGTCATTACTTCTTTTCACCATTTCCAGCATTGTAATATCCTGCCTTGTGATAAAGCAGTCCTGTCCCCAGTCCAATATTTAATCTAATAACAGGTTTGTGCTTCTTGCTGTTTTTATTTTTGATTTTCCTTTTTGATGTCCAGTTTGCCTTTTGTACTGCTACAATCCTGAGCTGGCATTTTTCATTGACATTTCTTTCCTGACCCCATGATCAATGTTGTGGACTGCTATGACTATTTCAGCCTGCAGAAACATATATGCAAAGACTTTTTAAAGCCCAGTGTGCATCACTTTTTGGCCTTGCTTACACTGGCTCTCCCCATGATGATAATTTGTTTGTTATTTTATTAAAATATTTATATTCTGTCCTATGTCCAAGGATCTCAGGGCATCATAAAATAAAATCAATGTAAGCACTTTAATTTAATTTAATTTAATTAGGTATTTATACCCCTCTCTTCAGCCACAAGGCTATCAGAGCGGCTTACAAATTGTTTTAAGCAATAGCAATTTACACATCTACACTGCATTAAGCAGTTTCCAATGTGTGTTAACTAATTGCCCCCACAAGCTTTAAGACTATTTAAAATGTAAAATAATAATATTTATACTTTAAAACATATTAAATTAACAAATTAAAACCAGTTACAACCATGTACATACATACACAAACTGGATAAAACTATTAGACCTCAAAGGCTTTAATATAAAGCCCTTTTTAACTTGGAGCTGAAAAGAAGCCAGCATCAGTGCCAGTTTGGGCCTCTAAGGGGAAGGTCTTCCATAACTGGGATGTCTGAATTGCAATGATGATTGCATGCAAAACTTTTTCTGTGCTGTAGAGTTATTATAAGATCAGGTGCCCTTGCCTGCATACCCACAATCCAACAGACAACAACAGAAGAGGAAAATGACACGTAGACAGAAGAGGAAAGCTGGAAATGGAGCAAGTGCACCTTAACAGTTGTTGGATGGGCCTAGGTTGGTCTCTCTCTTTCCATGATGTGCTTCCTGAGGATAGTCAGTTGTAGTGCCCCTTAGTCTCTTGGTGAATAGTGGAGGCTACTGCATTGCCACTTGTCGGTTCTGCAGTCCCAGGGTAGTAACTAACAGTTGAAGCCAGATGTTCTTTCTGGCTGGGAGTAGGGAAGGCAGCTGGTCCTTCTTGGCCAGTGGATGGTCTATTTCTCAATACGATGGTCTTCTGAATTAGAGTAACAGTTTCAGTATCCCACAGCCCTTTAATTTATTGACCGGCAGCAGAGGCCAGGGTGTGCTTCTCTTCACTTCTGCAGACCCAGGTAACAGGGCATTTTAACATCACCCAGTTCAGAAAGATTATTTCAGAGTTATCCTTTGGATTTTGTCATCTTAAACAATATGTGTCCTCTACTATGTTAATAGTCAGTGCTCAGTACTAATAATTTATGAATAAGATACTGGTCCAAATACTATTTCTTGAAGGCTTGCTGTTCAGAAAATTGTCACTTTATTCCTACCCTCCTTTTTAAAGTTTAACCTTAACTTTGCAAGAAATACACTGCCCCCCCTCATCAGATCATCTTCTTTATATGATCAATAGTTATAGCCTTAATAAAGGTTCTGCCACCTCACTTATCTCCATCATCAGAGATATTTGAGACTTGCTGGCCATATAGACAACATCCCTGAGTTTGAAATTTCCATCTCTGTTCTAAAGCTTCACCTTTTGTCATCTTTCTTTGACATAATTTTCAAACATTGGCATTTACCAGCATGTTCAGCTGAGACACTAAATGCAAAAATCAGTTCTTGGTTTGATTTAGTTTAATTGGAACTAAAATGATACCTTGCAGTTTAGGGCATATCATTGGAAAAGGAACAAAGTTGCACATTTCTGAGAACAAAATAAGACACCCAACCTCCAGCATGGCCACCACATGTTCTTCTGTAGTAACTGTTTCATACAGAGCAGGGAGGGGTGATATATTTCTATTTATCCCTTTGTTTTTTTAGTTGGTCAGAGTCGGATCTCCACATCAGTTTTTGGCATATTATTCTCTGAAGAAAATCATTTTATGCTAGGTTCAGCTATTAAAAGTTTAGTGATGAATATCAGCTTGTCATTTAATGAATAATTTGCAGCAGCTGTTTGAAGTAACAAAATAATTTCATATCAGAAAGTAATGTGAAAACAATGCTGTGGTGTTTCGGCCCTTTAAGGACGGTGGAGTATGGGTGGGATCTTAAGCACATGTAAACAGGTATAAGTCAGACTGAACTCAACAGGGCTTAGTCCTAAGCAGATACGTGTAGCATTGTGTTGTGAATCTTTCCATAGTCTGCAGCCACATGTGGTTATTTACCTGACTGAAGTAGATGGGAAAGCATCTGACAAATTAATGGTTTATATCTATGAAGTTGTTCTGCTCTTCATTCATTCACTATGGAACCGATTTAAATATTTATGCTCATGTTGGGTATGATACAGTAATCTTTGTGTGGATTTTCATCTGCAAAATTCATTTAGGAGGAAACCGTTGGGATTGTGCTGGTTCTAAAGCAAGAGATGTGTTTGTGCCTTGTCAACTTACAGTGACTTTTCTAATGAAGAGGTTTGCCCTAGAGTCTTAAGGCAAATGCACTGGGGCAAATACTATGTTTTATTCACTTCAACATTCAATTTTATCAAACTGTTTTGTTTATGTTTGTTTCTAGGGGATGTGATCAGCCTTGGTGATAGACACCTCACTGTCATGCACATGCCTGGGCATTCAAGAGGAAGCATTTGCTTGCATGACAAAGAACGGAAGATACTGTTCAGTGGAGATGTTGTATATGATGGGTCAATGATTGACTGGCTTCCTTACAGCAGGATAAATGACTACGTTGCAACCTGCCAGCGACTGATAGAATTAGTGAATAGGGGCCTTGTGGAGAAAGTCCTTCCAGGGCATTTCAACACATTTGGTGCTGAGCGACTCTATCTTTTGGCTTCCAACTACATTTCTAACGCTGGGATTTGTCACAAAGTTTCAACATGTGCAATGAGATCAGTCGCAAGCCTAGCGCTTCGTGCAACAAATTCTAGAACAACTTCATAGGATAACATGTTTAATACTCTGTTGTAAAACCCAATGGCATATATTAGTTTCTTTAATGGAAAAATTGGCTGTTAAGCCATAAAGATTATTTTTATCTACTTCATTTCTATTTTGAAATAAAATAAAAATAAAATGCCAATATAAGCTAGTAGCTGTGCCAAAGCTACGAGTTTTCTTTCTGATTTTTTCCCTTTTTCAAGGCAGGTTTGCACATATATTGAGTGCTGTCTCACAGATATTCTGAACATGTTGTTTTGTATTTTAAAGCATTTTGAAGCATACATTATGCACCTGTTTTGCACTTGTGTCAAACTTTTTGATGAAATCTTGAGTTAGGTATTTGTGTTGAAAGCATAGTTTAAATGGCTGAACTTTATTATCAGCAGTATAATAAAGCAGTGGGCGTGGGTTGGGAAATTTAGAACATTCCACTGTCTCATTGGATGCACTAAGTTTAAGTACTCAATAATTTATTTTTTATTGAATGGGTGAATGTAACCTGTAGTTATTACCAAATGTTAAGATAGTATTATATATTGTTGCTCTTCTTGAGTTATGTTGCATTTGGCTTTTGTTTCCAGAACAAATTAAATAGCAGTAAATATTTGAAGTATATTGCTTGCTCTGTAAATGTAACTAATTGTTTAAGTGTGAGTGTGTGTAACTGTTAAGACTTCCAATTTGATTATTTTATATATAATACACACACCCATGATCAACAATTCCTTTAGTACAGCAGCTGCAGAAAAAGCACAACCCTTGTGAGTTACAAATTGTTAGATGCACCAAGTAAAATAGGTCATGGGAAAAGAACAATGTAATGGTTTGGGGGAGGTGTTCAGCAAAAACTACAACTTTAGGTCAGGTCCTGTGTGTCTGGTTGTTTGCAGATTACACATTTAGGCAGAACTTCAGATATTTTTGCAAACAACTAATGACATGTTCCCCTTCTTGTTTCTCCTCCCTCCCAGTTTATGTAGTACTTACTTTCAAGCACCTTAACAAAATTCCTTTTCAATTTGCCCTTTATTTTTGACTATATAAAAATTTCTGTGTAACCCTCTGAATATTTCCAGTTTCCTATGTGAAGTCTGGTTTTTTGTGTCTTGTAACTGTGAAATGGAAACTAGTTTGATTGTTAAGAATTCAATAAGAAAGGTATGAACATTGGCCCTGCCTTATGAGATCAGGAACAGCTTTAGAACTGTGTCTCATCTTGCAAATGTATTTTTCATACATGTGAATGCACTGCATAGTATTCCCTCTAAATCAAATAGCACTGCATTGCACATAAGAGAGTCTGACCCCACTGTATTCAGCACTTTAGCCCTGAGTAGTCTTGAGGGTGGCTAGTTGGATGTATTCTGTTCTTCGGATGATAACAGTGCCTATTTCCTGTTGTACACTAGAGAAGAACATTAAGCAGAAAGGTCAGATTTATTAGTGAATAGCCATTCAGACTTGAGAGTTAGAAATGTCTTTTAACTTTAATTATCTTTATGAATCTTACACCAAACTAATAGAGAAATAGCTTATGTTACAGACCACTTCATTTTGGTATTTAGCTTTGGAAGCATAAACCACTAATTTAGGGGGAAAGGATACTCAAAGATGTAAGCTTGAAAATAGTAGAATTTTAAAATAAATATTTGAACTAGTAATAGAAAAAACATGAGCAAGTGCAGAAATAACTGAGGGCTATGTGTAAATTGTGGTGAAAATATTAATACAGGCTGAATATCCCTAATCCAGAATTCCAAAATGCTCCAAAATCTGAAACTTTTGGAGCAACAACACGTATACAGTTGTACTGCATTTGCAAGGCTGGAGTGGGACGCGGCTGGAGAGTGATGTGAAAATCTGTAAAATGATGGGAAACTAAATTTCCCGTAATTTCACAGATCCTCACATCTCTCTCCCGCCAAATGAATGAACAAGAGCACCACAGCTTGAAGGTGGAAGCAGGTGGCTGGCAACCTTGCTGCCACTGCTGCTGGAGTTGACAGCAATTACTGGATTCCCATCTGCAGAAGACTCGGGTAGAAAAGGCACTGTCTGAGATCTGGGCTGCAGTGGTGGAAGCAAAGGGGAAAGGAGGAGGGGATGTCTCTTCTCTGGGACAAGGCTGGAGACTGTTGCCAGCAGCTGCTGCGGTTGAGTCCTGCTCTAGATCTCACTTCGGCTGGAAGGTATGTGGAAGAATAGCAGCAGCCACCATGACCACTTCTTATGCAAAGCTTAGCTGTGAATTTGGCCACATCATCTCGTTTCTTTCTGCTCCTGTCCAAGGGCTTGCTGCCACCTCTGCTGCTGCCCTACCCATTTTATATGCAGGTACCTATACTGTATTCCAAAATTTGAAATATGTTACACTTTTGGTCCCAAGCATTTTGGATAAGGGATACTCAACCTGTAGTGGATTTCCAGATGATGCACTTTCTATGCTTAAATATTTCCTCTTTTCTCCTGCTAACCACAGTTAACCATTGTGTCAACAGCTCTGTTAAGCACAATTAAGGCTATCCTTGTTAACTTGATTAGCGTTCTTAGATTTCCAACCAGCTTTGGACTGGCCATTGTGAACTGCTAGTGCCTTGTTAGTTTTATATGCAGGTATGTGGACATTTTGCATTGAACTACTAAAAAGTGATTTTGTTGTTAGGGATTACTGCTGAGGCACTAATTAAGATTTCTTCCTGAGGGAAAGCAAATTGCCTATATTGAACCTCTCATGCTTCCTCTCTCTCACCACCCTTAGTTTAAAAGTTCTTTCCCCAAAGCCTTAGATTATTGACACTTTGTAGACTGCTCACCATGAGAAGGATTCAGATAAGGAATATTGTGATTGCCAAAGATTACTTATACTAAGGAACTGAGCTGAGTTTTCACTGGGGAATACAGGTTGCCCCCGTATGCACGAGACTGGTACCTGCAGTTTCAATTATCTGTCATCTGAAAAATATGGTTTCTGTAGGCATTTCTGAGGTCCTCCAATGCAAAGTTACCTCCACTAGAAGTTACCATGGAGTTGCCCTGGAGCTGCCTAGAGAGGCATCCTCTAGGCATTTCCTAGTCTTCCAGTGTGACTCTATGGTAACTTCCACTGCTGGAGATGCCTAGAGAGGGAGCCTCTCTAGCCATTTCTTAGGTCCTCCAGCACGATTCTGTGAAGTATGTTTTTACCCATGGTTTCAAGCGTTTGCAGTATGTCTGGGAACCTATCCCTCATAGATACGGAGGGGAACCTGTGGTTCTGTTGAGTTCTTGAGTGAGTATATATTAATAAAAGATACATTAGTTATTTTAAGAAGAATACTTCTATTCTGTTTCACTCTGGCTCTAAGTTTCACTATGCTGCATTATCTACTGAAATCAATAACTGTAGTTCTTAGGAAATATAGTCAGACAAAAAGGATTTTCACAGCCTTATTCCTAAGCATGTTTAGTGAGGAGCAAGTCTCACTCAGTTCACTGAGGTTTGGTTCCTGGCAAGTCTACTGAGCATTTCAGCCTTCATCAAAGTTTTAACTTAGAACTAAGTCACATTTCCACTTTGGATTAATACTGGTTATTAAAGTACAATGACAGAGTTAGAGTGTTGTTAGATAATCTTATTATCTTAATTATTTTTCTATAATAAGACCATAAGTATTTCTGAAAGACTTTATTAAAGATTTTGACCATATTCCCTATTTATTGTGATGTATTACCTATTTTAACTTTAACATTACACAGTGAAAGGTATTTACTTAATTTTAATTATATAAGTGGTCTAGAAATCTGTGGTTTCTTGTTTTAATGGTTTAAAAGCTAACTCACAATACATTTCAGACCAAGTTCTTAAAGTTAAGGCAATGATATATTACCAGTTCAACAGTTGTTCTCTTAACTGGGTCATAGATTATGCTATGAGGTTGAAAGGCATTTTTAAAGTAGTAACACACTACTGTTGACCAATGAATCTTTACTAATTATATATGCCACTGTTTTCAAAGAAAAATGTATATTATTTTATCAAATATTGATAATAAAAGAATTGTGACACAAAACAACTCTTGGTGATTTCATGTGTTACCTTTAGAGTGATAAAAGCATGAGGGTTACCCATCAGCTTCTTTCCGTTATAATAATAGGACCATACCAGCTTCTCTCTCTCTCTTAAGCAGTTTTGTCCATTTGGGAGAACTTAAAAAGGATATACTGTAGTTCTTTGTGGACATATCCAAGTGTTTTTTTGTAAAAATAAAAACATGAACTATTATTTTTGCTACTGCTGCTGCTGCTGATTTCTTACCCACCTCTCCCTGTGGATTCAGACAGGGAACAACAAATTAACATAATGTTAGTAAAAAAACCACATATCATTTAAAAACATATATCAATTTAAAAAACAGGTAAAACCAAGACATTTTAAAACAATCAATACATAGTTTAAAATTCACAATGTAAAATAATTTAGAAAGGCCTTCCAGAAGAGACTGGTCTTTAATGCTTCTTTAAATTCTGACAGCATATTCAGCTGTTGTATCTTTTCTAGCAGGCGGTTCCACAGTCTCGGGGTGGCTGAAGAAAATGTCCTCTGGGTGACAGTTACCAACCTAGTCCTAGCTGGCTGTAGCAAATGTCTCCCAAAGACCTAATTGTAGAAGATTGCTGGAATACGGGATTGTGATAGAATAGCTATTTCATAGTATCTTCCAATAATGTGAAGAGTAGATAGTGTTGGAAGAAATTATGTTCATAGAATTCATTATGTTCCAGTTGATACCTTATATCATAGCTGTTTACGGTGAAAATGAAAATATCCAAAATGTGCTATCCTAGAGCTAGTACTGAAAATATGTTTCTTCGACATCCACAGAGAAATCAGATGATCTTACAAAAACGGATGTGGACAAATGCAACAAAACTATTCTTTCCAATACATGTGAACACTAGACAGTTTCTTTTTTAGATAAGGGACGCCATCTGGTGGTTTAATTCAATATATATACAAATAGGAGTAGGCTGAAAAGCGTCTTGCTATACAGACAAGGCCAGCATGTTTTTTTTTTTAACCTTTGATCCCTAAATGAAGTCCCCCCACGCACAATAGGTACCGGTACTGTCTGCTCAGGCGGCCAGCTCTTAGCAGCTGATTCCCATTGACCAGGCTCACTTTCCCGTTGCCCTAGGTAAGACTGAACCTAGACAAAAAATGGAAGCTTTAGAGTACAGCCATTCACTGAAACAGCTGAGTAAGAGCATCTTGAAATTAAGGTTGACAACCTTAGATGTGAAGATCCTGCTAAGCCTAAATGAAGGGGTTACCCCTGTTTGACCCATATTCTTGTCATTTTCTCTTCCCACTCCCCCAGTGTAACAGGCACCCAGATTTCTTTCTCAGCAGATCTAGGAGCACACTAGGGGAGGAGAAACATGCAACAGTTTATAGAACAATACCCCTTTCACATAATCAACTAAGAAAATTGTATGACTCACCTAGGATTTGATGTGGATACCTGAGCTACTGTTGTTTATGTGTTTTCAGAAATGGGGAACCACTATATTATCGATGCTATTGTTAGATTATGTGACACCTGCATAATGCTAGCTCATGAAAATCCCACTCTGTTTTAATTATTGACTTCAATGGCTCAAAAATATCATTGTCTTTAAACTCAGTAAGTAGCAGCCTCAGGGTAAAACAGTAAGCTTTATTACTAGACAGAAAATCTGAAGAGTTTACTACACCACATAGTTGAAAGGAAAATCAGTAATGTAAAAAAGTATTTACAAATCAGGCAAACCTGTTGTGTCACTCATTCATTGGCTATTTCAAATATTTACACTCTCTCACCCAGTATCCCCCACTATTGTTATTCTGAGTTCCCAACCATTTGTTCTCTGCAGAGCTCATCTTATTTCTTGCTAACCGCTCACACCAACCTTTGATCATCACAAAAGAAATGTAAATGTAAGTCTTGAGCAGATGCAAATGGCCGAAAAAGACAAATAGCAGGAACAGATTGCTTTGTGAGGTGGTCCTGACAATTATCTCTCTCTCTGGCTTTTCTTCGCAAACAAAGATTCAGGAAGGACTCATCCTGCCCTTTCTGCAAGTGCGCTGATGACTAAAAAGGCCAATCTGAGATAAACAAGTCCAGTTGCAGAAAGCACAGCAGAAGGTCTCCTTGGGTCATGTTTCCGGGTTGTGATTTTTTCTGCGTTGTTGTTTCTCTTCAAGACTTGTTTGGCCTGAGTTCTCAAATAAGGCTGCAGCATTGTGGATAGTGCATCTCCATGCCTCCCGATGTGAGGCCATGGCGGACCATTGTTGGTGATCAATTTGGCCGAGCCTGAGATGTTTCAGGCAGTCCTTGTATCATTTTTTTTGGAGCACCCCTCTTAACACTGACCCGTGGCGAGTTCACCGTAGAGTACTATTTTTAGGAGGCGATGGTCCTCCATCCTAGAAATGTGCCCTGCCCAGCGCAGCTGTGTTCTTAATATCATGGCCTCAATGCTGGTGGTCCCTGCTTGCTCAAGGACAGCAACATTTGTCACATAGTCAATCCAGTGTATTTTTAGGGTTGTGTGTATACAGCGCTGATGATCATCTAACCATTTTCTTAAAAACTTCTGTGTCCCCCCACACTTTTAAACCACCTAGCCTGATTGAAGAGTTCTGTAGGACTTGAAAGCTTGTGCATATTATGAATTATAGTTGATCTCAATTAAGATACTGTCTACTTTTGGATTTTGTTTTACCTTGTGGATCAGCACAGCTTCTTTCATTTTGGGAAAAGTTCAGTTTCTCTTCTTCCGCCCTGCTGCCATGGGAAAAAAAATCTCAGCTGTTTTCTGTGAGGATCCTAGTTAACCAACACTGAGCTTTATTTGAGTCCCTTCAAATGTGTGATTCCCTGGCTGTAGCATACAAGTGCTAAAACAAAAATGAAATAGCATTACTACTAGATTCTGTATACTGTGGCTTTGACTGACTATTGCAGAAGCTCACCTTTATTGCCTTCTAAGATGCCACATCCTTTATTGCTTCGAAGATCCTTTGTTGCTTTAAGGCCGAGCTGGAAAACATCTGCCTCTCCAGATGTTGTCAGACTTGGGAGATTATCACACAAGACTGTTTTGCCATGGCAATAGCATTATAAAAGGAAACAAAATAACATTTTGAAAACACCGAGTAGCACATCTCTCTTCTTTTGCACAACTGCTCTGCTTTGCAAACTCCCCATGTGCGATAAGTATCTCTCTTCAATGCCAGCATTACAGCAGTCACATGGCAGGGCAGGACCTGATTCTGCTCCCCCCTTGCTATTCCAAAGGAGGCTAACTCCATGCCTGTTAGTTTTTTATTTTTATCTGTGCTGTGATTGCATAAATACAGCAAAAATAATTTAAACATTATTTTTATTTTATTATTTTGCCAAAACTATGCAAACATAGGAAATTTTTTTTAAAAAAAAAACAACTGGCAGGGACGGAGTTAGCCTGCTCTGGAATAGCATAGGGGAGGAAGGGGGAGAAAAATAAGGTCTCCGTGACTGTTCTAATGCCAGTATTGAAGTGAAGAGACTTATTGCACCAGTGAATTCCTGGAACAGCATCACTATTGGGAGTTTATTGACAGGTTTCCCCCATCAATGAGAAGCAGTGCCACACTAAGGGGGTGATTACACACCAGAAACAGGACAACAGTGATGCCATGTGATAAGGTTCAACAATAGAGTTACTGTCCTGCTTTAATTCTGCTTTTTTGCCTTGTGTAGTAATGTCCTGTGACTCCCATCAGTCCCAGCCAACATTCTCTCAAAGGTGTTGCAGTTCATGTCAGGAGTTGGTGACTGAACCCTAAGTTTTAAAATGGCCAAACAACTGCAGAAATCATGCTGAGTCATGATGGCTGACTCCATGAAATGCCAGTCATGCCTAGTCATGCCACAGCTGCATGAGAAGGGTTACATCATGAGAAGGGTTACTAGAATGCAAAGCCATGTAAGGTGAAATCTGATGCAATGTAACCATGTGCTTGAATAAGCCAATGCCATATGGACGTGTATATAAGCAAGCTAGAACAGAGATCATTCTCTTCCTCTGATTCTGTGACGCCTGGCATAGCACTTTGATTGTAGATATTGTGAATAGCTGAAAATACTTTGAAGATTAAAGCACCTCCTGTTTTCTGGACGCCAAACACTCTGTGTATGAGTATTCTTGGGAAAGCGTTGCTACCAAGTCTGTTGAGATAGTTTTTGGCTTCTGCTGGGGATTGAATGTCCTATCATCTCCTGACAGTTCAATGTCTAGCCAAATTGGTAAGAAGACACACATTCCCCAGCCCTGGTACAGGGACAGGTGAAAAACAAAAGTACTGCTGTCAACAGTTAAAAATATGTTGAACCACATTATTAGGTAGGTACAGCATGGTGAAATGATGTCAATGTTGGACTAGGACTCCATGGGCTTGTGTATACGAGGCAATAAAATGTGGATAGATGTGCACTAACGCCAATTTGCTGCAGCTTTCATTTGTCTCTATGGGTTGTTTCTTTTCAGGATTGTAGGCATTGAAGCCACATGAGTTTGTTGTTGATTCGTGTTTGCCTGTGAATCAAGATGGTGGGAGCTAGTGAATTACTTGTGTTTTTATTGTCACCAGTTGCTGCTGCTGAACAGTATCTTTTTAAAAGTAAATCCAAGGTGCAGAAGTGTGATCTTTTGCTTAAATAAACGGGGGGGGGGGAGCTGTTTTGTCATCTCAGCTCATGATCACTATGGTGAAAATCCAACATGGTGGTTCTGAGCACTTGCGTTGCCGCTAAGTTCTCTCCCTGCGCACACCCAACCAATCAGCTTTCCACTTTTACCCTTATTGGGAATGTGTAGCAAAGCGAATTGGTTATCCCAATGAGCAGGAATGCACATTTCCATCGTAGTTTTTTAAAAATATGGGGAAAACAGAAGTCCCCCCACTTCTTCCGAATATGGCAAAATGATGCGGGATCCCATTGGGACAAAAAGTATTCACCTTGAATTCTATGAGGAGTATTTTGTCCGTAAAGATAAGCCACATGAGACCACGGTTTGAATCCCCATCCAGCCATGGCAATCCACTAGCTGAGCTTGGCAAGTCATACTTTCTCAGCCTTAAAGGAAGGCAATGGCAAACCTCCTGTGAACAAACTTTGCCAAGGAAACCTTATGATAGGGTTGCCATACATCGGAGTTAACTTGAAGACACATAAAATTAACAACAATGTTAACCAGTGGGAAAGCTCAGGTTCCCTTTAGGTCAGTGTATCCAGCAATATGCACAGTATATGCACAGTGACATCACTGTGCCTTTGGGTAGCATTGGCACATGCCAACCATTTTTAAAAAATAGGAGTTGGGGAGCAACCATTGTGGTTTGATTGACAAGTGGCACAGTCTGTTGAAGTACATACATGAAGATACAGTAGAACCCCCTCCTGGTCCATGTCCAACCTGAACTGAAATCTGAAGAGGGAAAATGCAGTGTTGACTGAGGAGGTATAGTAGCTGCAACCTGCTTTTGAGGGAAGACTGTTTTTGTAGCTGTGATTATAGGTTCCAGAGATCAAAATAAGAGGCATGACATTCAACCCCTTTTCTGTTGTCTAATTTATGAGGTGGGGCAAATACAATTTGATATCAAAGTTGGTACCAATAGGAATGGATGGGAGCAGAAAGGGGGGGTTGCTTCTTGTTGCTATGGTAACACAACAGTTCCCCCCCCCCCCGTTGCTTGCCATGATACAGTATTTGCCACAATGTGTGTGAGCTGTGTTTGGAGAGGAGTCACTGATGTAGTGATGTGAAACAGCCATCTCTTTCTCCACTACCCATTTTATCTCTTTTCTCTTAAGTTTCCTTAAGAACACACAATCTTGTTTGATTCCTGAGCTGATTTTTCAGTTTTGGCATTGAGCTTGTTGCAATTTCTTTCTTTACTCAAAGCTTTTTTAGGGAGGAGGAGGGGAAGGTTGGATACGCAGGGAGTGATTTCTTTGTTTTAATGGTCTTCATTCTGCCCTTCATTTAGTTCAGGGGTGAGCAAAGTTCAGACCCTCAGGTCACTCAGCAGCGGTGGGGTCTCCTTCCTTGGAGGTCTTTAAACAGAGGCTGGATGGCCATCTGTCAGAGATGCTTTGATTGTGATTTCCTGCATGGCATGGGGTTGGACTGGATGGCCCTGGTGGTCTCTTCCAACTCTGCAATTCTATGATTCTATGATTCTATAATGCCTGTAGTACAGCACACTAAATAAGCAATCTAAGAAATCAGATAACAGAACCAGTGGTGCTGTGCAGGCAGAACCTGGGTAGAAATCCAGGTTCTCAGCTGAATGGAGGACTCCCAATACAGCATAGTTGCTTTACCCAAACACACTATAGGGCTCTGTTATATTTTGAAGGAAGCAAATACGTATTAGCATCTAAACAGAGATTCATTAAGTCCAGAACTTAGAGAAGTACTAGTTAAATGTAGCTTAAAACCAAGTAAATAGGTAGACAGAAACTTGTTATTTCCTTTAAATGCTCAAGTGAAGATGAAATATGTATAAGGGTGGACATGGGAAGACAGTTGTATATACTTCATAATTTACTATTTTGTGTTAGGAGTATGTTGTTGGCTGTCTCCAGGCCAGCCCCATAAACAGGAGAAAATGGTTCTTAGTGAGTGACTAGTAACTTTAGGATGAGGTTACCCTTTTAAATTTGGAAGATCCTAGGTTCAGTGCCTGGCATTTTGAGGTAGCCTTGAGAACGACCCTTCTGAAATTCTGGAAAGCCACTGCTGGTCCACAGAGGTAGTCCTGAGCAAGATGGACTGATGGTCTCTGGCTCTCAGTGTAAGGCAACTAACTTGCTACATTTGTTCAGGTGTAAAGTTCAGAGCCACTAGACCTGTCACAAGATTTTCAGTTAGTTCAGGAATTACAATATTTTTTAAGAAAGGAAAAGTCCATATAACTTAGTCCCCCCCCTTTTTTTTTTTTTACTTTTGATGTAAAAAGAACACTTGAAATACATCAATGATAATGTTCAGATCAGATTTCCACCCTCAGGTTACAAAGATAACCAGTGTTTGCATAATTTCTATATGTCCAAATAATTCATCTTCAAATTTGATCATTGTTTTATAAAGATACAACAAAGATAAACATCACTGACACATAATGCAGAAACAGAAAGAATACACAAAGACACAGAAACCCAAATAGGGTTGCTAATGATTATAGCATAAATGCAAGTACCCAGCTTGTGGGGGCAATTAGCTAACACACATTGGAAACTGTTTAATGCAGTGTAGATGTGTAAATAGCTATTGCTTAAAACAATTTGTAAGCCGCTCTGATAGCCTTGTGGCTGAAGAGGGGGGGGGGTATAAAATAAATAAATAAATAAATAAAATAATAAATTAATCTAGGAAATCACTTGTTAAATGAGGCTTGCATTGCTCAGTTTCCCTCATCCTGCCACTGTGATATGCTCTAGAACGAAAAATAACGTGCAGATCATTGATAAAAATATATGATGTTTTCTACAATTGATTGTGCAAATTGTTTTTCTTTGTATTCCAAAGTGGAATTTTCTGTTTTAAAAACAGAGAAAGAAAAGAAGGGAATTAACTGAAGAACAGAAGCAAGAGATGAAAGATGCTTTTTGATTATTTGCTGCAGATAAAAACAAAGCTAGATTATCATGAACTAAAATCTGGTAGTTAGCTTAGTAATAGTTTTGTTTTTAAAAGTCTCAGTCATAGTTATTAGACTTGGTGTTTTAATATACTTCATTTATATTAGACAGTAGCTCTGTGTAGTTCTAGAAGTGACAAGAACAGAAGTAAAATTGTGGATTTAAACACATAGATATAGCCAAAGAATATAATTTGTTGAGACCTTGTAGAATAACAGAGGCTAAAGGCTACAGAGGACATGGTACGGTAGACATTATAAGTGTAGGAAATACTTGCTTTCCCCTTATACGAATGGGCAACCTTTTTTTAAAAAAAAACCTGAAAGTTGCATTGCCTTGGTGGTGACCTCTTGGAGGTTGCAGGTCTACTATGAGCAAAGACATACATACCTCCATTTTCAAAGTTATCACCACATATTGTTTCTCTCAAGAATCTCAGGAGAAAGAGAAAATGTGGTATGATGGTTATTGGGGAAGGGCTAATGTTCTTTACACAATACCATGCCACAATACATCTATCTTTTTCTGCATATGCCACAGATCTCTCTTATATAATCATACATGCATCATCTCTGCCTTTTTCTATTATATTCATTCAATCACATGCATACATATTCTCTCTCTCAGTCTCTCCCTCTCCTTCCCCCCATTTTGAGCAACCAATAGCATTTCACATCCAAGAAGAAAAAGAGACAGGCATGGGATGAGGCAGTGAGTTGAGGGGTATGGAGTAATAGGACACTGTAGCATTTCTTAAATGTTCAATATGTTACATATGTAATATCTCAGTAATCTCTGAAAGATACAGTCACATTATTCCCATATTGTTATTCTCAAGGAATGTGGTGGGCAGTTTCTGACCGGACGAAAGCCCAGGTGTAATTCAGCTGAAAAGGGCTATAATAACAAGAGACTTTTTGACCACTGGGCATGCAAGCAATAGGTGCTAAACTTGCATCCGTAGCCCTATGAAAATCTGATTCATTTTCATGAGGTGCCTGTTTGTGAGTATGAATATATTGAGTGTGTGTGTGAATGAAAAACTCTTGGTACCAAAAGTTATTGTGTGTTTGCATAATAAATGTTACATGTGATTGTATATGTCTAATGCATGTCTAATGCATGTCTAATGCATGTCTAATGCATGTCTGATACCATGTTTAATGTATGTCTAATAAATGTTACATGAAATGAGTGTTTAAAACCAGATCTGGTGTCCAACTATTGTCTTCTCCTATAGTCCTAGTGATTCAACCCTATTCTCTCTCTCTGGATCAAAAAGAACCTTGTCACAAAATACATAGAAGTTTATAACACTTGTATATAGTAGAGTGAGACTTTAATTGGGTTATAGCTCACACTGTACCTACTACACTGCATCAGTCCTTGAATCTGAGTTTTTAATGATTGTCATTTCTTCTTAATATGTATGAAGTGGCTGAAAAGGCAGAATGACTTAAAGGTAAATACTGGAATAGGTATGTAGTCTGTGGTGTTCATATTTCTGTAGACTGATACATATGACAGAAGAGGCTATATGTGTATAAGGAGAGAAAACTAGCATTTCTGATAGGTTGCTAACACCATAGCCTATATGTGCCAGAAGCATTTTAGGGCTGCTGTGTGGAGTTCTTTTCAGCTTATAAATGTTCTGAATGTCTCAGTTACAGTGGTCTTCATGAAATACAATCCTCAATGTGTTTAATTTGATGGGCTGCTGCCTAATTTTATCACAGTTTATTATCATGAAAGTTCATGCAGTTGCAGTCTTTATATAGTAAATGTTCTCATTTTCAATAAGCCATTGTTTCAGATTTCCCACAAATTTCAAATTTTGGCATAAACTGTTAATATTTTTGCCAAACAGTGGCTTAGGTAAGAAATCCTTCTGGTTGCCTCCTCTCTCTCTCTCTCTCTGGACTTTATCAGATGATCCTCCATAAATATTTCTTTCCCACCCTATTTTGTAGCATTTTTCTGCTGGCAAAAGAACCCCTTTTATCAGACCTACCTTCAAAGCGTCAATAAGCAGACCCAGCATTACCGGAGAATGAATAGAGCAAGAAGATGTGAGTGTGATAAAAATAAAAAATACAGCAAAATCAACACACAAAAAGTACACACAAGCACAGAAACACATTTTAAAACTTCCAAGTAAACCAGCAAGCTTCATAAAAAGACTGTCCCCTACCTGGCTTTTGTGTTCTCACCCGGAAATGTTCTGGTGGAACTTCCCATTGATGATGTAATCAGGAGAGAACAATGGCATACATTTTCAAACGCTGGCAATATCGGCAAAAAACCACCACGGGAGATCTATTGACAGCTTGGTCCATCAATAAAAAAAGAACACTTTATGCCCTACACATAATCATGAAAGCACGATGTTGTCTGATATGTGTGCCCTTTCATGTTCATTAGGTGTCAGTATGATGCCATATTTTCCACATCTGATAAAGTCCTCTCTCTCTCTCTCTCTCTGTCTCTCATTTTTTTATTGTCCTTTTTCTGCAAAAGTCCATTATCTGTACTCTTTCAATATCCTGCAGAGGTAGTAACTATTGTTGGTGTTCTGTTTAGGATGCTTATTTGTAGAATAGCTTAAGGAATTACCTCTTATTACCACTTTGAAATGTCTCTAGAGTTTTGTATTCATGCAGATTATTCTTCTGGTACCATATTTTAACATCTGAAGATATGGAATTATATATACATATTTTCATCCTGTGGTACTTTTATTTGCAGCTTGCTTTTCAGGAACCACACTTCTGTAATGTTGGTAAATGTTGGTAAATCTTAATATGACATGGGTGGCTAATTCAATCTGCAGGCACATCCAGCTGTCTTAATTCATCCCAATAATAGCAGCAGAATGACTGGAATGCAACAGGCATGCTGCTTTTGGTGTGGCTAGTGCTACCCCCCCTTCCAAAAAGTAGGCAGTTTTCACTCAGAAAGCTTTGCTGGCAAGATCAAAAGGAGTACAAGAGAGTCATACAGATCTCACTGACACCCCTCGAGCTGGAAAATGTGCGTTTTCAGTGTTGTTAACTTCCATGTTGCTTTTTTGGTACATTTCAATAATATTATGCTTGTTTTACTTTGTAAGGTTCCTTGAATCCCAATTTTTGGGAAAGGTGGGGTATAAATAAAGATGATGATGATGATGATGATGATGATGATGATTTGGCTTATCCTTTCCATGAACAGTATGATTGGGAAAGAAGTGTGTCCCAGTTAGTTATTCTAAGAACTCTTTTAAGAACTAGGACTGAGCTTACTTTCTTCTCTCCCCTTTTCCATATATATTGGGTCTTTTAGATTGGAAGACTGAGGGCTTGTCTATACGAGGCAATAAAATGTGGATTGATGCACAGTAACATCAATTTGCTGCAGCTTATATTTGTCTTCATGTTTTTTTTTCAGTATCACAAGCATGCAAAACCTTATACATCTGTTGTTCAAATGATCATGCCTGTGATTCAAGATGGCGGGTGCAAGTGAATTACTCGCATTTTTATTGTTGCCAGTTGCTGCCACAGAACATTAAAAAAAAAAAAAGCAAATCCAAGGTGCGGAAGTGTGTTCTTCCACTTAAATAAACAGAAAAAAAGGGGGAGGGGAGGCTGTTGTATTGCCTAAGCGCACAATCCCTATGGTGAAAATCCAAAATGGCAATTCCAGGCACTGCCTTGCTGGCAAGTTCCATCCTCTGCACACATCCAACCAATCAGCTGTCCACTCTGAGAATGCACAGTGATGTGAATTGGTTGTCTTAATGAACGATAGTGTGCATTCCCATGCATTATTTTGAAAAATATGGGAAAAGTCACAAAGGCTTTTCTCGCTGAATATTTGGAGTTTTTCACCAAATTGAAAAAAATTCACCAGGTTGGCAGGGTTCCCTGCTGACACAGGTGTAGATAAACCTGTGCCAGGGTCCCTAGGGCCATTCCCTGCCATGTCCTCTTCCTCCTTCTGAATATAGTGGATTGATGCAGGATCCCATTTATACAGAATGTATTCTCCTCGAATTCTGTGAGGAGTATTTCCACTGTATAGACAAACCCTGAAATCAAAGTCTTATGGTATCTCCCCCGCTCAACTTTATTGATCTGCAAATTGTTCTGGGAACCCTCTTAATCTTAATGCTTGTTGTTGTTGCTGTTGTTGTTGTGTGCCTTCAAGTCATTTTCAACTTATGGTGACCATAAAGTGAACCTATCACAGGGGTTTCCTGGCAAAATTTATTCAGAGGGTTTTGCCTTTGCCTTCCTTTGAGGCCCAGAGAGTGTGACTTGTCAAAGGTCACCCAGTGGGTTTCCATGGCTGAGTGGGGATTCAAACCCTGGTCTCCAGAGTTGTAGTCCAACAGCGAAACCATTCTATCACACTGGCTCTCAGATCTAAAGGCACTAGATCCTGTCTGATCTTAGAAGCTAAGCAGGGTCAGCTCTGGTTAGTATTGGATGAGAGTGTCCAGAAAAGCAGCTCAACATGCCAGCAGGATAAACAAGGGCTGGGAAAGCAGCCAAGCCCCAGTGATAGTTAATTAGAGAGAGCCAGATAAAGTTCAGAACAAGCAAGGTTCCGTTTCCTAGAGAAGCAGCAATACAGGCAAGAAGGCACACAGAGAAGATTCCAGAATACAGTCCAAAGGTCAAGGCTTGCAGAAAGCAGCATTGTCCAGAAGTCAGTCCAGGGGTCAGCAGGATCAGGCAACAGGGTAGTTAAGAACAGTCCAAGGTCAAGACATGAGTCAAGGCAGCAAGGATTCAGGCAACGAAGTTAGCAGGAAGCATTCTCCAGGGAGATCAGTTGATCTCTGACAAAGCCTCCATTGCTTCTTCCAGCTTATATAAAGCAATTAAGGCTTTGCCAGGTGTTTCTTAATGAGCAAGTTCTTCTCATAAACTCTCAGAGACCTCTTTTGAGCCTCCTTTTGAGCTTGCTGCTGGGTATACGATGGTGGAGGTAAGTCCCTCTCCTCTTCTTCTTCCTTATCTGAGTGGGGCAGGACTCTCTGCTGGAACTGATGCAAACCCACTCGGACCAGGCTCTTCTTCTGCTCAACCCTCCAGGTTGGCAGGGTTTCCTGTTGGCACAGGTGTAGATAAACCTGTTCCAGAGTCCCTAGGGCCGTTCCCTGCCATGTCCTCCTCCTCTTCTGACTCTACAGCCTCATCAGGTCCATGGGGCATGACAGAGAGACCACCAATGAATAACAGGTTCTGCAGGCTATATTTCAGAGGAAAGAACTGGCAAAACCATCTCTGAGTATTTGTTGCCTAAGAAAACCTGATAGAATTCATGGGGTCACCATGAGACGACAGGTTACTTGAAGACACATACACACACACAGTTTTAACACTGCACACGTTAAATAAATAACCAATAACAGTGCTAGATTCCTTGGACTGAGGTGGTACAAAAGTCCCACTCATATCCAAGGCCCTGGAACTGGGCAATTATTTTCTTGCTGGGCAATAGCTAGAGAGAATCAGACCATAAGTGATTTAAAATAACTTTTATTTTGACTCTTGTGTGTGTGTGTGTGTGTGTGTGTGTGTAGTTTTGTTTTTCAACCTACATTCTCTGTAGATTGTAGATTCTCAGTCCTTAAGGGCATTTGTGGAAAAATGGCAGGCTTGCAAAAGTGTTTATCCCCTTGTGGTAATGTTTTTAAAATCGCATGCATCTGTAGCGGCCAGACTTTTATATACATAGAAATGGAAAGATTCTTTGACACCAACTCAAGAAGATTGGTTGATGAAAAAATATGATCTTGCAGAAGTGGACAAATTGATGACTCTAATTGAATATGGATCTATCTCAAACTTCTAGAAAGACTGGAGTGCTGTAACAGCTTATATAGTACAAAAGGGGGAAAATTTAACAAGGTTAGGTTTCAAGAATTAGGAGAACTTCTTTTAACAGTAAAATAATGAAGAAGCTATTGGGAAAGAGAAAGTTAGACTATAAGTATAATCAACAACAGAGGTACGAAGTCAACTAGTTGTTTAATGTAGTTTTAGATTAGAAAATGGTTATAATGTACTGTTTTATTTATGATTTGTTGTATTATATATTATGTCCCATGTTTTGTTTTGTTTGGTATTATTTTTCTGTAGTTGTGCAATGTATGTCTAATGAACATAACAATAAAAAAAAATCCTACACATCTGCCTAGCTTTTTAAAGCTTTAAAATCTGAAAATTCCTTGTGGGTAGAAATATCAATTGCAACTGATATGCTTCTGCTACCATGATGGCATGTCATCTGAAATAACAGAAATAAATAGAATTTGTATTAGAATATGATGTGTTAATCACGTGTTGCTACAGTTTAGATGTTTATATCTAAAAGGACCTTTTAAAGATTATATAGGGTCTTTTTAGATTATACCATACTAACCTTTCTATATTGTGCATCCCTCACTTTTCAAAGACAGCTTTACATAACTATAATTTGTGTGGAAAAGAATAGTCATTTTGTATGTGCTGAATATGAAATGTTGCATTTCTCTCTTTTCCCAAAAGATGGCAATGAGAGCTTTACGTTTTGCCATGAAAAATATAGATGTGATAAAGATACTTAAAGATTATGATTGGGAAGGAAGTGGGAAAATTATTTTTGAAGATGTTAATGTCATTGGTGGGAAAGGAATTTTAAACATATTACTGACAAGAAAGTTGGCAATAAATGGTAACTAGAGGTGTAGTGACCTGTCTTTTTTTTATATGATGGATGTGCAGATATCTTGGGAATAACACAAACACCCCCCCTTTGTTTAAAATATTGTACAGTGGGCCCTTCATATCCACTGGGGGTTGGTTCCAGGATCCCTCATGGATATCTAAATTTGTGGATGCTGAAGTACCATTATATGCAATGGCATAGTAAAATGGTGTCCCTTATATAAAAACGGCAAAATCAAGGTTTGCTTCTTGGAAGGTTTTTGTGTGTTTGTTTTGGAATATTTTCAAGCTTGAATGGTTGAATCTGTGGATGCCAAATCTGTGAAAACAGGGGGCCAAGTGTATTGCTTTTTTAAAAAAAAACAAACAAACAGAACTTTCAAAATTTTACCAACAACTTTTAGAATGTAAGCTCTACTTTCTGCTGTTCCCCCACCCCACTTATCTATCTATCTATCTATCTATCATCTATCTATCTATATTAGGTATTTATACCCTGCCCTTCAGCCACAATGGCTATCAGAGCAGCTTACAAATTGTTTTTAAGCAATAGCAATGTACACATCTACACTGCATTAAGCAGTTTCCAATGTGTATTAACTAATTGCCCCCACAAGCTGGGTACTCATAATTATGAAACTCAATAAAGGAAATGAGACTTAACTTTCACTGGAATGCTATCATTTTTATGCTATTGCATTTGACTTTAAAAAAAAATACTTTTAAAGAAATCACTTTATTTTCTGCTTCCTCAATCCCTTCCGCCCACCAAAGCCTAATGTAGAAAAATATACCTTTGTCACACTTTTGGTATTTTAAACCTCTGCAACAGTATACTGTATTGCTTCACTCTATTTCTTGTTGCTATAGAATGAGCAAAAGAGTCTTCTGCGGAAATAAGTTGCTCCATTTCCATGTTTGTTGCTAATATGATGTTCCATATGTTCAGTTCCTCTAGGGTACTGATGGGAATAATTCAGGTGTCACTGAACTGCAACTCCCAACATTTCTCACCATTGGCTATGTTGGTTGGCTAGGGCTGCTAGGAGCTGCAGCCCATCAGCATCAAGAGGCCTGCCTGCATGATTCCCACTCCTGCTGTCTGGAGTCTAAATCCATGCACACACCCACACATCTCTTTGAACATATGGTGATAAACATTTTGAATTATGTGTATCAGAAGGCTGAGAGGAACAATGTTAGAGCCATTTTCATGCAGAATAATGTTTCAAGAACGAAAATACCTATAGAGAAGAATATTAGATTTTATATTTTTCCATTTTAGTGACAGATAGGGTACTTGACAGAGATCCACATGGGAAGATACTCAACGCCTTTGAATTGCTTGATGATGATGATTCAGGTAAAATAAGCTTAAGAAAACCTGGGTACCCAGAGAAATGGGGAAATATGACTGATGAAGAACTTTGGCCAATGAACAAAGATAGATGGTGATGGGGAGAGTAAGTCCTACAAATGATGTGCTTGTTTCTGATTCTTCAGCCCATTAAAAATTAGTACATTGCTATCTTTTGGAAAGATTTCATGTTGAAACCTGCTCAGACAAGTGATTGATTTGACTTTCAGAAAACTGAATCCCACATACTCTCTGTGGATCTGGAAATGGAATCCAATCCCACCCCATACAGCTGTGAAATTGTATGTTGGCATATATTTTATAGAAAGACATAAATACATTTGCTCCTTTTGTTATTGTATACTGAATGGGACCCAAATACAATGAATTTTCTGTTATATTTGTGATATGTCACTGAAAAATAAGCAAATAATATATTCAGAATTGAAGAACTGCATTATGTTATTATAAACCACCTCTAGCAAACAAAGTATACATTTAGGTTTAGATGACAGGACCCAAATTAACTGGATATGGTGGTAGTTATCTTCTTAAAAATGCAATATGAAATTGCAGTAACAGTTCTTTTTACCTGTAAGCAATTACAATTCTGTTGTTTTAGTAATGCTGCACTGTTTAATCTCCTATGATAATTGCTTGCTTTGAGGATTAGATAACAATTTAATCCTTCAGAAGGGTGAATTTGCCAAGCAAGCTTGCCAATTTACTTTAATTTTTTAAAGAGCAAATTTCGGTATTTAGGCTCCCCAAGACTGCAAAAAAGAAGCGAATTTGATTGATATACAGGATATACTTACCGGTAACTTTTATTTCTTTTTACAGTCAGTCTGGAGGAGTTTATTTCTATCATGATTGGAGATGATGAACATTACAAGAGAGGAAGTGAACTTGGCACAAAATGAAAGGATTATTGGTTTTTAGCACTAAAGCTGTCACTTTCCTGTTTCTGTTAATTTTTGTAACAGGACCCATGCAAAAATAATTTTCCTCAAAGGACCAAAAGAAAAATATATATATATATATATACTAAGAAGTTGATATTATACATGATTAAATTTCAGAATAAGCAGTGCTATGTTTAAGCACTCATTTGCAAAATAGCTTTGTGTAAGAATTGTATATTAAATCATAATATAAAATCTTTTGAAGTTAACATTATTTTAGCATTAGCTGTGGCCTTAGATTTTATGTAAAAGTTGAACAGACTTCCTTTTTAATAAAGTCTTCTTTTTATATACTATAATGCTTGTTGGAGAGTTTAATCAAAATGGAATTTTGGATTTGTTCTTTAAAAGGTCTTTTAAAAGCCATTTGGCATTTCAGATTATGCAATTCTTGTGTTATAATTGTAAAGTAGCATTTATTACACTGCATTTATATCCCACCTGTTTTCCAGAAAGCTTAAGGCAACATATATCCTTCCCATTTTATGCTCATAAGAACCTTTACTAATGCAAATTCCACCTGTTTTGAACTTCATAGTTGAGTGCATTTAAATGTGGATCTTTTTGGTCTTAGTCCTATACTTCTAGGGTTGCCACATGTCCCAGAAAACCAGGAAAATCCCAGACTGAAGGGACTAAAAAATGTCCTGGCTGGCAGGGCCAGTTGAAGCAGCAAATCCCAGAGTCATCCTTAGTTGGAGCACAGGCTGAGAGATTTCCAGCACTTTTAATGGTTATGTAGAAGAGGGTATTTTAGCAGGCCTTGCTTGTCTTGCAGTCAGGGAACAAGCAACACCTGCTAGAATACCGTCTTTTGTACAACCATTGAAAGTGCTGGAACTCTCTCCAGATTTCAGTCGAGCAACCCTAATTTTCAGTTGGCAGAAAACCTGCCCCTAGCGTGTCTGCTGTTATCTCTGCAAAAAATAGTTTTTTTTTAAGCACTACAAAAATCAGGGTGTGGAGTGAGGGAGAAAGGCTTTGTGTATACCAGCAACAATGTGTAAGTATCACATACTATGTTCAATTATTTTTTAAAAAAGCAGGGGTACCAACTCTGTGTTTGGAGGTAGAATGTACACTATTTGGAGGCAGATGTGACTTTCATTGGCAGGAGTTAGACTATTGAAGGTGATGCCCATGCTGGGAGGATTTGGGGAGAGGGTTGAAGTCCAAATAAATAATTTTTCCATGCTCTGGCCAAACAATAGGAGTGTCATTGGCTTTGTGCCATCTTTGTGACCTTCCAGAGATATATATTAGAAGGGAACAAGCAACACCTGCTCCATAACTCCAGGACTCTAGGACTCTTTTATTGTTGTACTGGAAAACTGCCATGTAAATTGGTGGTGCCATATAAATAAAAGATGATTATGATTATGAAAACTACCACTACTACTGAAATATGTGATAAAACCATTTAAAATGTCAAAATTTGTGGGTTTTGTTTGTTTGTTTTGCTGATAATCCTCTCAATCCAGTCCCATATACTTTTGTCCCGGTTTTGTGGAAGAGAGCTATGGCAACCCTATATACTTCTAACTATTGTGCCACATAGAATCTCTTAAGCATTTGTTTCTTCCCTAGAAAAATAATATGAGATAGTAAGTTTAATTCTTTTGAAAAGTACAAAAATGTTTTATTACCTGTTTTTTAATGTTTAATGGGCATTATTAGAACAGATTCTGCTATATAACAAAAATAAAAGGACAGGGTCCACACAAGAACCAGATTGCAAGAACAAGTCTAGAGTTTTCTACAGGGTGGTCTGAAGTGAATTATTCAAATTTTCTGTTCTCTATAAGCTACCCTGAGTCCCAGCCATATAAATAAAGGGAGGGAGGGAACAGCTACATTGAAACCTGTCTCCATGTTTAAAGAAGTTATAAGCCAAATAAAGCCGATAATACCAGTCTGACCAAGGTGATTTCTTTGTCAAACAAGCATCTTACCAAACTGCATATGGACCATTGCCAGCTTGCAGGGTACACTGAGGAAATGAAGCTTTTTGACTTGATATAGTCACACATATGGTTTGAGTAACAGTCTTCTGGATATGAATGACACTCATAGTGGTGATAAATTGGAGTTTTATTTTCTGATCCTCACTGTGTTCATGGGTAACTACTACACAGAGCCTGCAAGGTTGTCTTCATGCCATTTAGCTCTACTGTTTAGACACCACCTTTCCTGTAGTACTTGGTATATGGTGATCAGTCCTACCTCATGGAACAGAATGCAAACCTACACAGCAACTACACATACCCAGAACACATTCATAAACAGGATGTTTCACAGACCTCTGTGGGTGATACATCCTTCTAATAGTGATCAAAGGCAAATGAGAGAGATGTTGAACAAGATGCTCAAACTGTCTCCCCAGATGACAGACTCTTCTTTAGTGGCTTGTCAGTGAACTAGACTAATTCCCAGCAAACTACCCAGAGGCCAGCCTGTAGGATGTTCAGGGCACATGAACAGGAGGAAGCTATTCAAGTTGGCTGGAGTTGAGAGCAATATGGCTTATGCTTCTTTCATTTTCTGAGCTGGTTTGACCAGGTGCATATCTTGATAAGCGTGGACAATGTGATGACAAAGGCACACATCAGGTGACTTCATTTCAGTTTGCTAAAGGAAGATGAGTTCTTTCTGTCATTTTGTTGTCAAAGAACCTTGCTTACCTGTTAGCAAGATAACTGAGTTGATTAACGTCCAGATTGAATGGTAGAGAAAGAGACTATCTGTACATCCAGAGGTCTTCCAAACTATTATCAGGCATTGACAGTTTTTCATTCCCAACAGCAATATGAGCAGGGGAAGTACTTTCCAAGGCTCCAGGACCCAAACCTATAGGTGATAGATGGACTCAAATAAGCATAGGCTTTCTTCTATGTCTTCCAATCTTTCCCTCCCATCATAGGAGCTCTTCCCAAGACTGTGTACCTAAACCTGATGTTGTCCCATTAAAAAGCCACAAGACCCTGGTTCTCAAAGCTGATGAATCCCAGTGCGAGCCCCTTTCCTGGAATTTTTATCCTCATCCAGATCTTAGCCCTCAAGGTTCAGATTGGCTGAAATCAATTGTCATCCAGATTCAGATTAGCTACACCTATCTGGAGGTTGAGAGGGGAAAGTTCCTAGGTGAAGATTTCTATTCTCATGGGGTTGTGACCATCATCATCTACCCTCTATATATCTAGGATGACTTGAGGAAACAGCTTCCATGCACTCATCACAAGGTATGCTGGGAGGTCCTAGAAGTCCTAAAATTCCTATAATCTGGCATAGACAAGGTAAGGGCTTTGCCTTAGTAACATGGCATGCCATTTTAAAAGCTTTTTAAAGTTTCTAGTATCAGGCAGTTCCACCCAAACGTACATGCCCATTCACACACAAAATGTTCAATCAGTCCACTAAGCTAACTGGCCAGGTATAGCTGTGGGCATGAGGAAGACAGAACATGCAATCTTTAGAAGTCCAAATAGATGAGATGGTGTCTAATGTCCAAGAGATTACCCAGGATTTATTATACTTTTACTCTGTATGCCTAGCTCCTAGCAGTCGCTTACTCTTGCCCAGCATATTTCTCTGTGCCACAGAACTACCAATTGTGGTCATGATGTTTCAATGGAACTGCCCTTGTACTTTGCATCTCTGCAAATTTTTCCCAATATATTCCAGACTTACTTTTGGCAAAGTAAGTCCTAGCACTGACTTTGAAGGTTTGTATCTTGTGTTAGGTCAACAAGACAGAAAGGGGATCCTGCTGGTGTACTGGCTATCCAGCTGCCAGGCAGCCTTCCTACCTGAGCTGGCTGAGGGGTTGCATGTACTTAATGCTGATGCTGGAAAACTGTTTCTGGGGGACTTCAACATTCATGCTGAGGCTGCCCTGTTTGGGCCACCATGACCACTATGGGGCTGTCTCAGTACATCATTGGCCTGACACATGTGACAGAACATATTTTAGATCTGATATTTGCTACTGGATGAGTGGAGGAGGTTCTGGTTTTAGGGGGTTGGACAACAACCCTGTTGTGGTCAGATCATTTCCTTGTGAAGTTTGATTTGGCAGTAGCAGACACTTCCTACAGAGGTAGGGGGACTGATTAAGAAAGTTAGCCCACAAAGACTTATGGAATCTGAAGGATTGCTGAATGCTCTGGGGTATTTTCCAGATGATAGGATTGGCATCTTGGTCAAGGCCTTGGTTTCACTATGGCAGGTGAGATGGAAAGGGCCATTAATACAATCCCTCCTAAGCATCCAATCCAGTGCTGTGGAGTTCATTATTCACCTTAGTTCACAAAAGTTCTACAGAGAATGATCTGGCTGGATGAAAGGTAGAGTGCAAGTGGCACAGGTCATGGAGTGAATACAACTGAAAATTGGCAAAGACATTTGGTTGTGCCTACTCTGTGGCAGTGTCTTATTATGCCTCCACCATGTTATTCTAAACACACTATCGAGCAGAGCTATTCTGAAGGGTGAGGAGCCTATCGGAATCAGGTTAGAAACACCAGGATTTGGATTGAGATCAGGCTTAGAGAGGGCAGGATTGACTGTTGTGATACAATTTGCTAGGCACTTTGAGGAAAACGTCACTCATATTCACTCAGAACTTGATGGCACAGTTATCACAGAGTATAGGGAAGTGTCCAGTGTGTCATCTGGTCAATTTTCTCAGAATCAATTTTAGTTTTTACAGCCTGATGATGTGAACATGATGCTTGAATCAATCTGTCCCACCATATGTAATCTTGATCCTTGCCCATCTTTGCTGTTAAGGTTCAGCAGATGTGGACTGATGGCAGGGCAAGGTGTGGCCATTGCCTCACTATGTCAAAGGGAGGTGCCTGCTCCTTGAAGAAAGCTGTGGTGTACCTTTTCCTGAAAAGGACATTCCTGGCCCTACAGGTATGTGAGAACTACCATCCTATCTCTAATATCCCCTATTTGGGCAAGGTGCTGAGTATGTGGTGCATGGGCAGCTTCAGACATTCCTGAAGGAAACAGATTTTCTGGGCCCATTTTAGTCTGGTTTCAAGCCAGAGTACAGTACCTTGTTGCTCTGACTCATGACCTAATCCAGGGGAAAGACATGGGAAATGTTACTGTGTTGGTCTTCCTAAATCTCTCAGCAGCTTTTAATATCATTGATCATGGATCTTACTGGACTGGCTCCATTGGATGGGAGTAGAAGGTACTGTAGTGCAGTAGTACTATCACTTCTATCAGTGGGGTTGGTCCAAAGATTAGCATTGGTAGACTCCTGTTCATCCCATTGACCATTGTGTCATGGAGTGCCACAAGGTTTCATCTTGTCTCCTATGCTATTCTATAAAGCCATAGAAGCTGCTGGGAAAGTTATGAAGAATTTGGGGGTTGGGTGTCAGCTCTCAGTTCTACTTGACACTCAGCTCCACTTCCCGTTGTTATTGAAGTCAGCTGGGGCTATGAAGGTGCTGGAACAGTGCTTGGATGCTACAATGGGCTTGATAAAGGCCAATACATTGAAGTTGAATCCCAATAAGACAGAGATTCTGTGGACTGGTGATTCTTGGTTATGGAAACTGGGTACGCTACCTTCCCTGGATGTGGCTACCTTCTCCCAAAGGAGCAGCTCGGGAGCATTCTTCAATTCATCTTTGTCACTGGAGTCCAAACATACTATAAAGTGTTGGAGAACCTAGTGATTCCCAGAGAGGGCACCTCTCTAGGCATTTTCCAGCTTGACTTTATGGTTTGTGTCCCTATTTTTTCAGCCATGGATAACTGAAACCATTGATATTGGTTCTGTGGATACGTGTGATGTACCAGGAACACACGTTCACATTCACTCGATAAGAATTCTTTATTAGCAAGGATACATGTGGCATGAACATAAGCAAAGCCGAAACTAAACACAGACTAACACACTACCCATATAAACCCTTACAGCGTGAAAATGGCATTTAGGGAGGCTAGCAAACACCCAGGCAGCACCTGGAGATGTGACCTTGAGCTGCTGTGGAGAACAGTGTTCCCAGGCCCAACAAGGTGGGCTGGCACCCACCCAAAGGCTGAGAGGCCCAGATAGGGAGACAAGCCAAAGCCTTTTACTAACCTCATGTCAGGATCTTCCATGAAGTCTACTCTAAATCCCAGAATTCAGGGACGAGCCTGACAATACGTGTGTGTTGTGTGATCTGTAGACTTAAGTCTGTGAAAGCTGATGCTACCAGTTTCTCTCTCTGTTAGGCCTCATCCAGACCTGCAAAATGATTCAGCTCCACTGTGCATTATCCTCCTCCAGTTTGACTCCCTTTGGGATCACATTGCACCCATTATAATCCAAATCCAATGTGTATTGACAGACACACATTCTTCCCAAAAGGTCACATCGGGATGAAAGGGAGTGTCCGACCACCATATGCACGTGATTGCTGCATTGGATTATTTTTGGTCATATGACCACTGTGGCTTCCTTTCTTTATTCCCGGCATGCTTGTCAACTAATCAACTAATAGCCTTTCTTGTTTTCGTGTCAGTCTTATCACCCACCTTGCACTCTCATTGGGTGGCTCCCCCACCCAATCTTCTTCCCCTCTTTATGCCCCAGTGAGTCATCATGAGTGAGCAAGGGAATTTTAAATGTCTCTCACACACATACACTCTCATGAGACAGAGTGTGTGTTGTGTGTGGGTCTCATGGCAGACAGAGGGAGCAGGATGGGGTGAGGGGGTGAAGAGGGAGCCAGAGCAGGTGGGAAGGGAGCAGCAGCTGGAGGAAGTGGGAAGGAACTGTTGGTGGCTGCTCCTACAGCAGTGGCTTTGACAGATCCGGGTGGAGTGGGGTTGCAGGGCCTGATCTACCCCCTCAGCATTGATCATAAACACCATTGATCATAAATACCCCTTACACCTCTCCCAACCCAGTGACAAACTCTGGCTGATCAGGGGAGCACCATCCAATCCCCTTATACCCCTTCCGACCCAAGTTCCCCATGGGGTACTTTCCTCTCCCCTTCTCCAAGCATTCATGCTCACCTTTCCTGTGATCAAAATGTGAAAGGGAGAGGCAGGAGGGAGGTGTGAGATCTTACAAAGGGAGCTAACCCTGCCATATAGCCAGGCGGCATGGCAGGTTTCTCTTTCTCTCATGTTCTTCTTAGGTTCAGGTTTAAAATGCATGTGTGTTAAAGCAGCAACCCAGAAGAATAGAGAAAGGCAGGCAGCTTGGTTTCCTGAGTTCCCCACACCTTAGGCTTCACTGTGCCAGCTGCAGTGCCTCAGCTCTGGCCAAGAGGTGTCACAGCTTCTGTCCGCTCTTCTTTCAAGTTTATAAAAGAAAAGAAATACTGTGTTGCACAGAAGCTGCAACAGAAGTGTGTCTATCCTGACTCCATAGCTGCGGTTATACAGCTCTGACAGCTCTTCTTCTAGGCTAAATCTGGAGACCATCCAAAGAGGCAGTAGGTAAGAGAGAAGAGAATGAGCCAGAGTGTGGGAGGGACCGATCGGGGGAGCCTGCATGCACTCCCTCCTCCCTTCTGCCAATCATTTAATAAAATTTAACCAAGTAATAAATATTCCACACACACACACATCCCTAGCTGGAAATGAATGTAAGAGAAAAAATTGGTGAGACCACATTTGCAGGACCTAGGTAACCACCCACCCACCTGTCCCACACTCAATCACCTCCCCCCTCCCCCCAATTCCACCCTGATTCTGATTTGGCACAGGACACATATGTTAAAAAGTTGCATTTTCCTAAAACTCCAGAACAAAAAGTATGTTTTAAAAATATTGCATTAATACCTAAAAGAAAATGGGTATGGATTTTTAATTTTAATTTTAATTTTAATTAATTTATTTATTTTGCTGTGTGGATTCCACCCCGGTCTCAAAGGTGCTAGAAGACCCTTTTGCATACAAGTTTACTTGCCATGCAGAATACCGGCCCCAGGCTGACACCCTGTCAGTGATGTACACAGGTGTAAATTGGACTAGACATGCAGAGTGACTTTTTTTTGGACAACACTGATGTTCATAGCCAGGTGATGGTAACATAAATGGCATTGCACATCCTGCACCATTGCACATGCAGATACACATCAAAGGTCACTGAATAGCATGCAACTGCACATTGCCTGTATGTGTTGGGCATGAACATTGTCCATTCCAATTGTGTAATGGCTTGTCAGCCATGTGCATTGAAAATTGATCCACATACATTGCACTATGTTGGTATTCAGTATAGGGATAGTCTAATTCAAGGATAATGTAACTCTGTCAGTGGATATTCATATTATACTGAAGTGATGTAGGTTCTCTGTCTCTATGTTTGCCTTATTTGAGGGGTCATCTTTCATAGACTCCCATCCCCATTTTAAAAAATATTCCTACAAACCTTGGGGCTCTTCTAAACCACATGATAACTTTTTGTGTGTGTCCTTGTAGTGCTGTTTCGGCTACACAGGGAATCACACTTACCTCTGAACTTGAGAAATAGAGGGAATAACTCTCTGCTTTCATTAACTGTGTTGTATATTGCTGAATTATCTTGATAAGGAATACAACAAAGGAACAACAGATGTAGAAATCAACACATTTTTTTTTCTTGTGCTAGAATTAGCTGGTTCAGAAGCCAGAGTTAGTTCTTTTTGTACTTTTTCATTAGGTCAAGAGTTTTGTCCAATAGTGGCTGTCGTCAGCAAAACTTTCTAGACATCGTTTCTGTACCAGTCTTGTCGGGAGATAATTGCCGCTGAAGTAAGTCTGCGGGGACATTCTGAAGGTTTTCATCATTGGTTAACAAAAGGAAAATGGTTTCTCTAAGAAAAAAGAGAGGTCAGTGTTTTAAGATCTTCCTTCATTCCCACATTATATCAAGGGAAAATCTGTACAAATCCAATTGGGTAGTTTTGCTGCAATATCAAAGATGAACAGGAGGTCAGGAGAAGCCTCAAAAATCCATACAGATGATAGAATTGCTTGCTTCTTTGTCCATTGGTTAATCTACTGAACAAAAACAGGTTATATATTTTATATATTAGCTGTGGAGTATTAAATGAGATGCCTTGCATTTTAAAGCCACACACAGTTGAAGTATATTTTATCTTCTCCTGTCACAGGCTTAAATACTGAATATTATATAATCTTGCAGTTGTCCTCCATGCTATTTATAGCACAATATCAAATCTAAAAAAGCAACAATTTACTCTAAATATATATTTTTAACTGTTAATCCACTTCAAATACATTGGTACACTTTGCTTTGGATATCTGTTCTGTTTCTGTTTATACCTCAGCAGTACGAACAGAAACACTAGAGAAGATTTACCCTTAGGAGAAAAAAATTGCAACACCAAATGCTAAACAGATTTAGAGAACGTAGGTGATTTAGGACCATTTGACACTATGCAGATATAGCACTATGTTTCCATTTTAACTGCCATGACAGTATCTTATGGAAACCTGAGATTTGCACTTTAGGGAGGGGCATCAATTCTCAGAGCTCTAATACCTCGACAAACTACAAACCCCAGGATTACATAGAATATAACTGTGGCAGTTAAGATGAAGTCAAAGTGCTTGTTCCCCTAAGAGGCAGAGGGGGCTTTAGAGTCCCATCTGTGATGCCAAAATCTCCCTTAATATTTGGGGGAATTAATATCTCAAAAGGAGGCCTGCAAGAGGATGGTAACTGGGCATCTTTTCACCTAAGTATACAGTAGCACCCCCGCATCTGCTGATTTGCCAACCGCAGATTCAATTATCCGCAGTTGGTGATGGTGGGGGTAAGGGAGGGGAAGGAGGAATCTCACCTCCCCCGTCCCTTTCCCTGTTCGCTCCACCCATTGCCCCACTGCAGCGGTGATCACGGGGGCAAAGGGAGGGGGAGGAGCAAAATAGCCCCTTTCCCCTTTGCCCCTGTGATCACCGCTGTGGTGGGGCCATGGCTGGTGTGAAGGGATGGGGGGGGGCAATTAGCCCCTTTCCCCTTCACTCCTGCAATTGCTGCTGCAGTGGGGCCATGGCTGGAGTGAAGGGAAGGGGGAAGAATGGCCTAGCTCCTTTCCCCTTTGCCCCTGTGATTGCCGCTGTGGCAGGGCCATGATGGGAGAGAAGGGAGGGAGAGGAGCGATCTCACCCCCTTCCTTCGGGAAGGCTCCTGTCACCATGGTGGGGCCATGACGGGGGCCGAGGGGGAAGGAGAGGAGGCTAGATGGTCCCTAGGATGGCGGTTGCTATTATCCATGGAATTTGCCATCCGCAGAGGGCCCCGGAACCATTCCCCCATGGATACAGAGGTGCTACTGTACCAGTATTAACTGTAGAGAGCAATCCAGTTAAAGTGGAATGAAGTATTTTATCAGAATAACACAAAAGTGAACTAACATACATGACAGAAGTGCTTAAGAACCCTACAAAGCTATAGCAGAGTAAGGCAGAAAGATTAGGAAGAGAGAGAAATTTGGGAATATAGGGTGATAGTTACCAGTCTTGAAGAGAAGAGATCTGTGCAGCAAAGAGACTCGGACAGGCATCTGAAGGTGGCATAGGAGTTTCTGATCCAGGGTACACTGAGAAAGAGAGTGGATGCGCTCATCCACTGTGGCACACTTTACTATTGTTAGGGGTCTAATATTTATACACTGTTCTGTGCCTGGAGGGGAGAATTTGGTAATAACAAAGCCTGGATGACTGTCCCATGGAACAGACAAAAGAAACTGAAACTCAAATTGATTACTTTAATTCCTGGGAGATAGAGATTGATAGGTTTTGAGACAACCTCACAAGGTTGGACAGGAGGGGATATAAGAAAGATTTCTGTAGATCTAGATTAAGGAATGGCCACTTAATTGCTTAATTCAATCATTGTTGAAATGCCCAGTTCTAGAAGAAAGGATTAGCACATACCTCCTTAACAACTGTATTTACTAAGGGGCTTTCCACATAATCCTAACTTGGGCTTTCTGACCATTATATTTCTAGACACATCCCTGGTCATTGTGATCTCCAACTGACCTCTGGTTTGCCTCAGCCAGCCTGACTCTGAAAAGTGTCCAATATTTCCAGTTATGAGATATTGTGGAACAGCTATAACTATGTAGTGTGAAAGGGCTCCCACTCTCAGAAACTGCCCATTTCCTGTTCAGTGTGCAGGAGTGGGAGACAGGGTATACAGTTGCCCCTCCACATTCATGGCTTTAACATTCACGGTTTTGATTATTCGTGGTTTTTGGGAGCCTCCCTCCCAAAAGTGGCAATGGGGCTTTAGAAGTCCCATTGCCACTTTTGGGAGGATTGGTGGGGGAAGGAGAGGAGCAGCAACAGGGCTTAAGAAGCCCCCGTTGCTGCTTCTGGGAGGGCGGGGGTTGGAGAGGAGCAACGACAGGGGCCTCAGGAGCCCACGTCGCTGCTTCTGGGAGGGCGGGGGGGGGGGTTCCGGGAGGGCGTGGTGTGACCTATTTTTTATTCATGGTTTTTTCACATTCACGGGGGTCTTGCAGCCCTAACCCCCGTGAATGTGGAGGGACAACTGTATTGGCTTATACTTGCATTAAATAGGAAGGAGGATTGGGAGGGAAAGTTCCACTTAACTTGTTTCTGCTCTGGGGCACATAGCCTTCTCTAACTCACTTAGTCACCTTTGATCTTGCCATCTGTGCTGAGATGGACTGACATTCTGGATTCACACAGGATATTCACCATCTCCCCTTCTTTTTCATTGCCTTTGGGGTTGTTTGACCCATCTCAATCGGCTTTCATTCTTTGATCCCCCAAACTGGCAAGTTCTGTTGCAGGTTGATCTTTGAAAAGTTGCCCAACCAGCATGACCAGTGGCCATATAATACATTATATGAGGGATGCTGGGAGTCATGGTCAAAAAACGTAACTTTCCCAAGCTCTGATTGCAAAATCAGAGGTGAGGAAGGATTTTCTTTCTATGATTGGTAATCATTTCAGAGCCAGATAATGGCAGGACCAAAACTACTGGTGGGCAGGGCCAGGACCACCCTTTTCCTCTCTTTTTCTCCTCTTCCTTCTTATCCATCAAGCTGCTGGACAAGGAGAAGGCTGCTCATTGCCAGAAGTCTGAACTAATCAATTATAGATAGCTTTTGAAATTAGACCAAGGGACACATGAAAGTAAGTAACTGTGTACCAGCGTCTTTAACATTCCTCAGTCTGGGGATAGTTGTGCTACTGATCACATTTCAAACCACCACCACCACCACCATGCCTTTTTCCCAGTTTGGGATTCAGTGGCTTACAACAGATTAAAAAGCATATATAGGTTGCTCCCGTATGCACAGGACTGGTACTTGTGGTTTCAATTAAACATGAAAAATATGGTCTCTCTAGGCTTTTCCAAGGTCCCCCAGTATGACTCTATGGTAACTTCCACTGGTAACTTTCTAAGCCCCCCAGCACAACACTATGGTAACTTCTGTCAGAAGTTACCACCAAGTTGTGCTGGAGATGCCTAGAGAAGCAGCCTCTCTAGGCATTTCCTAGGTCCTCCAGCTTGATTCTGTGGGGTTTGCTATTACCTACAGTTTCAAATACTGTATTTGCAGTAAGTCTGGAAATGTATCTCCCACGAATATGGCGGGCGATCTGTATTTAAAAAATTCACAAAATACAAAAGTTAAAAAGAGTTTAAGCAATAAAAAAGTAAAACCATTAAAACATAAACTATTAAGAACATACACACACATACAACCCAGCACAACAAACAGAAAAATCCAGCACACAGTTTAGGTGAGGCAATCATCATATGCTTGTCAAAATGGAAAAGTCTCCACTTTTAATTCTCTGCTAATGTAAACTTCTTGTCTAGTGTTCCATCACACATGGAAAACATGTTAAACTGTTTTAGTATGTACTGATTTTATTTGTTCTTTTAAACTGATATTGTGTGTTTTTATGTACAGCATTTTTAACCAAGATGCATTTTAATACCAGGAATGATTTGATTGTGTATTCCTGCATGGGAGGGGGTTGGACTGGATGGCCCTTGTTGTCTCTTCCAACTCTATGATTCTATAATTTTATGATAATTGATATTAATTGTTTTGTGTAGGTGTGTTGTTCCCTGCCTTGATCTGTGGGGGGGAGGCGGGTAAGAATTAATAATAATAATAATAATAATAATAATGATGATGATAATAATAATAATAATTGCCATGGAACCCTTTTATTCTTTGAAGTTAAAGAGTTGCTGTTCCCACAATAGAAAACCTGTTGTTATTTTCCCATGCTAGGACTCATGGGGGAGGGGGTATCTACCTAATTAATAGTAAGCATTCAAAAGTTGTTTTGTAACAATAGTTTGTCATCACTTCACATTTATTTCTCACAAATATAATGCCATTTGGGGGAATTCAGTACGTAGTACTGGTGAAACTGTGATGAACTGAACTAGTAGGCAGGTTTCATTTCTTTACCTGCATCTAGATTGACGGGCCTTTGGATGTGATTGCTTAATGAAACAATTCACTACCAAGAAATAGCACGCTGTGCATTATATTATTAAAACAGCATGCAAAGCTTAATTAAATCCTTTCAATTTTTTTTTTTACGAGTGGGAACATACTTTGACTGCAACAATCAAGGTTCTTATATAGTGGATTGGCAAGATAAATGTTGAAGTAGGACAACATCTACAGTATTTCAATTTTTATCCACTAGGGGGACCTATTGTTTCAAAATACAGTACTGTAGTATTTGAAGGAGAAATTGCAACCATTGACAATTTACTGCATGATCTTTTAGCTCTGTCAGTGGATCGACACCTTGAAAGGTGAAGAGTTTTTCATCTCTCGTAATCATTAATTAATTTGTAGACTTTGCAAGATTTATGTAAGAGTTAAGCAAAAGGTTTCCTCTATAACAGGGCAGAAGAAAAATGGAAGTTTATAGGACACATATTTGAACTTTCTTTCCTATGCTTTGTTATAAAACACACAGGACCAGTTTAAGGAATTTTGGGCCCCCCTGCAATGCTTTATTTTTTGGGGTGGCATATGTTTATCTCAGGTCAATGTAACCTAACTCAACCTAAGCTATTCACAGTACAGGATATTCAGATTTTTACTACGGTAATCATGTTTTCGCAGGAGGAGGGTTACTACTGGGCCCCCACAATGATGGGGCCCCCTGCGGATGCTGACACCTCCGGTGCCTTAAACCGGCCCTGAAAACACATTCTTGATAAGAGAAGGAAAAAAAGATATTGTTTCTAGCTTACATTTACTAAGGGAGCCTGTCATTCCTGCATCCGTGTGCCTGTGTAGATTGGAATGGGGTGGGTTGGTGGGTGATATCATTATAAAATTGGAAGGTATCTCAAGAGCTATGTAGTTCCACCAGTGCAGGAATCCACTGCTAACAGAGGTGGACATCCAACCTCTGTTTAAGACTTCTGTTGATGGTACCAGTAGCAGGGAATAGGGTAAGAGTCCCACCTCTCCTTCTATAGCTCATACTCTTAACTCTGTGTAAAATGCATTGCATTCCTTCCAAAGAACCATGAGCAAAAGGGAGACATCACCAAGTGAATGCTTGTACAAGAGTTCTGCCCATAGCTCATTAGATTGTTTTTTTACAGCCATTCTCATTCTTCTGCTTGAACAGCAGGTTTTACCAGCTCTAGGACAAGTAGGTCAGCATGGTTGGATTCAGTATCATTTTTCTTTTACAACACTCATGGCCTGTCTACATAGGTGATATACCCTGTTTTGCCCCTGTTTCAGAACCCTGCAGTCCTGACAATGCAGGGCATTTGCCCAGTTCTGTCCTGGGCAGTCCTCACCACCCCAGGGGTAGATTCGGGGCTAAGATGAAGGAAGGTGGGGTAGGGCCCACTACAATGTTATAATACCTAGTTTACTCTGTTTCCACTGAGAGGAAATGGATTTGGCCCCATGTGTTTACAGCCCATTCTGGCAGGCCAGCCCTCATTACCACCACCATTTTCCTCACTATTCGGAAGGCAGGAAGGTTTGTCACATGCAGGGGGCCTTCCTGCCTTCCAAGACAGCAAGAGAAATGGCGGTGGCAGTGGTTGCAGCAATAGGCCTCTGTACCCATCAGAATGTCCTCCCGTTCCATGGAGGGAATGGGGGAACAGTGGGCCGTATCCGCAGCCAAGATAAGCCAGTGGGGAGCTAGTGTATCCTGGCTTGTGCAGATGAGCCCATAGTGTCAGATGTAAAACTGACACTAAGGCCCTAATCCACACTACATAAATAATCCAGTTTGAAACTGGATTATTTGCCCTGTTTCCTTCCTATTGAATCCTGGGATTTGTAATTTTATACAGTCTTTAGCCTTCTCTGCCAAAGAGTGTTGGTGGCTCACTAAACTACAAACCCCAGAATTCCATAGGAAGAAGTCATGGCAAATAATCCCGTTTCAAACTGGATGTTGTGTGTAGTGTGGATGCACCCTAAGGGAATGAAAGTCACCTTTTGCATGCAGGAAGACACAACTGGATCTTGAGACTGCATGTGTGCATACACAGAAGGGGGAGTTTTAGGGACTGTGTGCACTTTTGTCTTGTTTCTGAGCTCTGCAAAGGACTGGAGAGAGGGAAAACGAAAGTATGAGAGATTTAAGTTGTTGCTGATGAACCAAGCAGGCTGCTGCCTCTTAATCTTTTCTGGGCTAAAGTCCAACTCACACAGCAGTTGCAAGGAAAAAGCAAATGCATTGCTAAATTCATCAAGAAATATTTTAACCGTATATAATCTCTGACAAGATAAAATTACTTTGTGATTTACATTACAATAAATTCTGACCTTGAGCTGCTGTGCAGTTGAAGCTAAACGGCAATGTATTTTATTCGAGCACTGAATCAGTGCATGAAGTTGAAGTTGAAATGCAATGACTCTGTTAGGCTCAATGCTCAGTACTGCTAGGCTCAGTACTGGAACGTTTATAAAGATGGACTATGACACCACATAACTAAAATGTTCACTTTTTTTTTTTTTTTTTTTTGGTTCTTTTGCCAGTTAATAGAGAAACATTTGGGACAGGACTGACTCCATCAGTGAACAGAGTTTAGCTAGAAGATAAAATATTAAGATCTTGAATTTAGATGTATACTTTCAATGAAATTTTCAGTTGAAATTAGGTATCCAGATACACACTAGGTTGCCACTCTGACAAAGATGAGTACTGCACTCATTTCCCCTCTCTGTACTCCTAAATTAAAAACTTCTTCTGAAAGTGCCTCCTTGTGGTGATCTTCCAGATTGCAATACCCTATAAAAGGCTTTAAGAGTTCTTAGGATAAAAAGTTACCAAGTAAGGTCAATTTTACAATATTTTACTTTGTGAACATTGAGGATGAAATGGGATCTTGTGCTGACCTTTCCTCAAAGTGGTTGTGCGAATTGACCGCATTGTCATTTTGCCTATTCCTTTTCGCTCTAAGGTGACATCTTTTTTGCCTTCAACTTTGTGCTTTTATTTCAATCAGGAATGGGAATCATGAAGATGTTGCTGTACTGCAGGTCCTAGCATCCCTCACCATTGGCTATGCTGGCTAGGGCCCCTGGGACCTGAAATCCAGAAACATCTGAAGATCACATGACCTCCACCCCGATTCGGATTACAACCCTATAGGTAGTGATACCTTCAGAAAACCTTTTTATTTATGTATAGCATGCTCTGTAGTTTAAGTATTTTACAATGTATACATACACACATGCATACAATGATTTGATTCCTCTTTTGTAAACAAGATCTCATTGTTCTTTACATTCCTTAATTATATGTTTACCAAATCTATCATATTTTACAGATACTGTGGAGGCAGGTAACCCTACTGTGTGATACTAATACAAGAGTGTTATAATATATAATATATAGTACAGTCAAACACCCGTATCCATGGGGGTTTGGTTCCTGGACTCACCACGGTCACCAGAAACCGTGGCTAATAGTGAATCCTATTAAAATAAAGGACTTCCAGTACAAACATACCATAGATTTGCGTTGGAGGACCTAGAGGATGCTTAGAGAGGACACCAGTGTGACTCTATGGTATGTGTCCCTAGTTTTTCAGCTGTGGATAACTGAAATTGTGGATGTTGGTTCCATGAATACGGCAATCCGACTGTAATATAATATTAATCTATACTAATATAATAGTATTATACTCCCTCCATTCATCCCGACTGCCACTGTTGTGGCTTTGGAGGAGGAGAAGCAGAGGCAGGCACAGCTTCATCATGCCTAGGCCCAGCAACTGAGGAAAGACCCTCCCTACATCCCAACTGCCTTTGCTGTGGCTTTGGAGGGAGAGCACAGCAGCCAGCATCTGCTGGACTTAATCCTCTGCCATCCCTTTTTCCTTGTGTGTCCCATCTTTTTAGACTGGGGGCAGGGAAATCAAATTAACAACTATAAATTACACATGTAAAGCTTCATGTACATTGATTAAATAAATAAATAAATAAATGATAACAACAATGATAATAATAGACTGTTAGAATGCTGCTAAGATGTGCGGTGTCAATGTGTGCTTAGATCATGTTTTAGGTTATGTATTTTTATATGCCTTTAAACACACTCTTACTACAGTTGTCCATCCCTATCCACGGATTTGGTATCCATGGATTTAAGTATTCATGGCTTGAAAATATTCTTTAAAAAATAATAACTCGCCATGGGTCAGCATAAGAGGGGCACTCCAAAAAAGCGATACAAGGACTCCCTGAAACAACATCTCAGGCTTGGCCAAATTGATCACTAACAATGGTCCGCCATGGCCTCACATCAGGAAGCTTGGAGATGCACTATCCACAATGCTGCAGCCTTATTTGAGAACTCACTCCGAACAAGTCTTGAAGAGAAATGACAACGCAGAAAGAATCACAACCCGGAATCATCACCCAAGGAGATCTTCTGCTGTGCTTTCTGCAACCGGACTTCTTATCTTGGATTGGCCTTTTTAGTCATCAGTGCGCTTGCAAAAAGTGTGGGATGAGTCCTTCCTGAATCTTCATTTGCGAAGAAAAGCCAGAGAGAGGCATATAATGGGACTTCAGTATTCATTGATTTTGGTATCCACGGGGGATCCTGGAACTAAACCCCAGCGAATATGAAGGGACCACTGTATTGTAATATACTTAAGGGCACTCTGCTAATCTGGACTACCTGAACAGTCTAGATTCTTCAGTTTATCATAGAGAGAATCTCCAGTTTTTCTACAGTTTTTCATAAATGGACTCTCATGCTGTGGAACTAATGGCCTGTAGACATTTTAATGTGACTACTGTGTTACTATTACGCCATATTGCATTAAATAGTACAGGGGCAAAACCTATAGCTGCCTTAAATAAAGGATAACAGTCTTCTATTTCTTCAGAGTTATGTTATATCAGAGGTTAGTTCTTGATCTCAAATGTATGTATGCATGTACACACACAGATAGGTACATGCTGTTCTGAATAGGTTCACTATGAACATTATGATTTGTCATTTTTGTGAGCTGTTTTTGAAGTTATAATGCATCTCATCTTATATTGTACAGGCTTACTGTGGACATATGCTCACATTAGACAAAATCTGATAATCATTTGTCATAGATGGCAATGAGAAACGCTTTTGCTTATCTCACTCGCCAAAATCACCCATGTAGCACTCATAGAAATCAAGTACCCAGAAACTCATCTGGAGGAAACAAAAAATGGAGCATGCATATCTGCTTCCATACCCACTATTATTAGTAGCAGTACTAAAAAAGCCAACAACTCTAGTACTCAAGCAGGATACAATTACTAACATTCACTTCTGGATCCTCTATCTGGAAGTGAAACAAATGTAAGCAAATAGTTATCACTTGAAAGTCCTCAGTTGCCTTAATATATGTTCCAGAATTTTAACTGTGTTGTAACAAATGGGTGCAAAGATGACTTGGTCAGATTCAGCCTGGCAAGGCAGAAACTCTTCTTATATTCCATGCTATGTGGGCCTAACTGAGCCGCTTGTTTCTAGAACTGCAAAGAGAGCAGTCAGATACTTGTGGCTCACTGGCAGGGGTGGGGAACTTTTGGCCTTCTAGATGTTTTGGACTTCAACTCCCACAAGGCATAGCTAGCATGGCCAGTGATATGGAATTATGGGAATTGAAGTCCAAAACATCTAGAAGGCCAAAGGTTGTCCACCCTTGGCTCAGGATATGGAGCACATATGCCTGTCCATGACAGAGGTAACAGGTATCTTTTAAATGCTTTGATTTGTTTTCTTTCTTTCAGAGCATCTGCATTCTCTTGGTATAAAGTCAGTATTGTAGTGGAACCAGGGCTCACTGGGACTTGTTGAAAAATGCTCAGACATTTGGAAATCACCTGCCCTAAGGTTGCCAGAGTGAAAAGAAGAGGACTTCTGTAACTTTAATTTCTGTTAACAAGAGGGAATTTCAGCAAATGTTGTTTGTTAACTGGTTGTGTGACAAGCAACACCTGCTGTAATTCACTCTTCTACACAACTGTTAAAGGTATAGGAACCCTCTCCAGTTTTCATTCGGACAATGCTACCTGCTGCCCCACTCAAGCTTCTCTGTTTCTTCTGAGCTTAAGTGCAGTAGGCACAGTAGCCAGAGGAAAAATGGATTTTGTCAGCAATCATATATTTTTCTCAGCCTCTCTTGTTCTTATGCAAAGTATCTTGGGGTAGCTTGGTCTTGAATAGGTAATTAAGCTGCATTAACTTTACAACACCTCTCCATTGATGCCCCCTTGTCGTGGGAGAGATAGCTTGAAGACAACCTGGATGGATCCCCGATCCAAACATTGGCACCTCATTGACTATGTTCTAGTCTGCCAGAGAAACATTTGCGATGTTCGTCATACCCGAGTGATGCCCAGTGCAGAATGCCAAACAGATCATCGCCTCGTAAGATGTAAACTAAATCTTCATCTTAAATTCAAACCTAAGAGGGGCGGCATCTTAAAGAGGAGACTCGAAGTCAACAATCTTCAACAAGCTACCATGAGAGACAACTCCCAGGCAAATCTGCAAACAAAACTTGAAGACCATCCTATAGATCCTTCTTCTACAGTGCTTTGGCAACATATCAAAAACAGTATCCTCCAGTCTGCGGAAGAATCCCTCGGGTTCTCCCACAAGAAAAATCAAGATTGCTTTGATGAAAACAACCAAGAGATCCAGGAGCTGTTGGCAAAGAAGAGAACTGCTCACCGGGCATACCTTGCCAGCCAACTTGCCATGTAAGAAAAGCAGCTTTCCGCCTCACATGTAGTAAACTTCAACAAAAACTCCGAGACATGCAGAACAAGTGGTGGTTCAATATAGCAGAAAAGACACAACGCTGTGCAGATCTGGGTGATCATAGAGGATTTTATGAAGCCCTTAAAGCAGTGTTTGGACCTACTTATCAGATCCAAAGCTCCTTATACAGTACAGATGGTCAAGCATTAAGTACTGATAAAGCCTCCATCCTGAATCGATGGGCTGAACATTTTCAACGTCTCTTTAGTGCCAACCGAGTAGTCCAAGGCTCAGCTATCCAACATATGATACAAAAACCAATGAAAAATGAATTGGACATAGCTCCCACTTTGGAAGAGACCCTTAAGGCCATACAGCAGATGAAAAACGGCAAGGCAGCTGGGATTGATGGAATCCCACCTGAAGTTTGGAAACACGGACGTCATATACTCCACAAGAAATTCTACGAACTCCTTGTGAATTGCTGGGAAAAAGGGGAACTGCCATCAGATCTCTGAGATGCAGTCATCATCACCCTGTACAAGAAAAAAGGAGCAAAATCCGATTGCTCAAACTTTTGAGGCATAACACTGCTCTCTATTGCTGGAAAAATCCTTGCAAGGATGCTCCTGAACAGATTAGTTCCTGCTATTGCAGAAGAACTTCTCCCTGAAAGCCAATGTGGCTTCAGAGCCAATAGGAGTACTACAGATATGGTATTTTCCCTTAGACAACTGCAAGAAAAATGTAGGGAGCAGAACAAGGATCTCTATGTAACATTTGTTGACCTCACCAAAGCCTTTGACACTGTGAGTCGAAAAGGTCTGTGGCAGATCCTGGAAAGACTAGGATGTCCCCCCAAATTCCTTAAAATGATTATCTTGCTACACGAGGGCCAGCGCGGTCAAGTCAGATATGGCGATGCTCTTTCAGAGCCCTTTCTAATAACTAATGGAGTAAAGCAAGGTTGTGTTCTTGCTCCAAATTTATTTACAGTCTTCTTCAGCATGATGCTCCAAAGGGCTACAGCAGAGCTTGAAGAAGATGACGGCATCTATATACATTACTGTACTGATGGTAGTTTGTTTAACTTAAGCCGTCTGAGGGCTCACACTAAGACTTTAAACTATCTAGTCCGTGAGCTGCTCTTCACAGATGATGCTGCCCTTGTTGCCCACACAGAAGCAGCTCTGCAGCACCTAACATCCTGCTTTGCAATAGCTGCAGAGCTGTTTGGGCTGGAAGTCAACCTGAAGAAAACGGAAGTTCTTTACAGCCTGCACCACAGGACGAACACCACCATCCCCACATTGCCGTCGGCAAATCTGTGCTCAAGTCCGTTCAGCAGTTCTCCTACCTGGGAAGCATCATCTCCTCAAATGCCAAGATTGACAAAGAGATCGATCACAGATTAGCAAAGGCATATAGCGCATTTGGAAGACTTCACAAAAGAGTCTGGAGTAATAAACACCTGAGGCAAAGAACAAAAATCAGTGTGTATAGAGCCATTGTACTGTCTATTCTCCTTTATGGACCTGAAACATGGGTCACCTATCGCCACCACCTATGACTCCCCGAACGCTTTCATCAGCGCTGTATACACACAATCCTAAATACACACTGGACTGACTATGTGACGAATGTTGTTGTCCTTGAGCAAGCAGGGATCACCAGCATTGAGGCCATGATATTGAGAACACAGCTGCGCTGGGCAGAGCACGTTTCTAGGATGGAGGACCATCGCCTCCCCAAAACAGTACTCTATGGTAAAATCACCACGGGTCAGTGTAAGAGGGGCACTCCAAAAAAGTGATACAAGGACTCCCAGAAACAACATCTCAGGCTTGGCCAAATTGATCACCAACAATGGTCTGCCCTGGCTTCACATTGGGAGGCATGAAGACGCACTATCCACAATGCTGCAGCCTTATTTGAGAACTCACGCCAAACAAGTCTTGAAGAGAAATGACAACGTAGAAAGAATCACAACCCGGAAACATCACCCAAGGAGACGTTCTGCTGTGCTTTCTGCAACTGGACTTGTTTATCTCAGATTGGCCTTTTCAGTCATCAGCGCACTTGCAGAAAGTGCAGGATGAGTCCTTCCTGAATCTTTGTTTGCGAAGGAAAGCCAGAGAGAGAGAGAGAACTTTACAACAGACCTGCTCCTAGTGGAGAGGAAATCTTTTAGAGTTGGTTTATTGCTGTGGATCAATACAGCTGCTTGCATATCTGGACTTTCTTTGGTAGTGTGGCTGTGAGGACTATCAGAGTAAGTCCCTGAACTTCAAAGCTTACCTTTAAGCCATTGCAGAAAGAAGTGATGGGCAAAGTGTGGCCATTCAAGTGTTGCTGGACTGCAACTCCCAGCATTACTCACCATTGGTGATGCTGACTAGGGTTGCTGGGGTGGGGGGTGCACACTTTCCCTACTTCTTTGTTTTTGTTGTTGTTTGCTTCCACTCATTTCCGACTTATGCTGACCCGAAAGCAAACCCATCACAGGGTTTCTTGGTAAGATTTGTTCAGAAGCGGTTTGCCATTGCCTTCCTCTGAGACTGAGAGAGTGTGATTTGCCCAAGTGGGTTTTCATGAGCTGAGTTGGGATTCAAACCCTCTTCTCCAGAGTTGTAGTCCAATGCTCAAACCACTAAACCATGTTGGCTCTCTCCCTATGTCTAGTGTAAAGCAAATAAATATCTTTTTACTGTGAAACGAGTGCGTGAGACACAATTAAAATTGCAAAGTTATTCCCAGTGGATTGGTTTTCTTTCTGAATTCCTCTTAAGGAAAAGATGACACACTTGGGATAGTGAGCAAGTTGTGATGGTACTTGACTTATATACAGCAACATTAGAACTTTGCTAATAAACTGGGTGAACAGGAGCTTGGCCCATAGGGCAAGGACATCAGGTGTTTTGTGTGGGATTGGTGGAAGACAAGATAAGGTGAGCTTGTGTCTTTCGGCTTAAGACTGATAGTTTGGTTGAGCTTCTTGGAAGCTTCCTAGTATGTTTTGGTGTGTTTGTGTCCACATGCTTTACCTGAACACATGGTCTAAGGGCTGAGGCATCAGCTGAGAAGAAACAATTTATTGGGGTAAGAAGTAGCCGCCATTAGTGCTATAGCTTCTCCTTCATTCTCTGCAGTCTGGCAAATGGAAACTTGGTTAACTGGACACAGACAACAGACTTTTTGTGTAGGTATTTACTGAGGGAATTTGAAATTGAGGGCCAGAGTGTTGTGATGCAGTCTGTATAGGGTGACTGAAAGTGGATGATGTGGGAGCTTCTGCAGTGACTTGTGCTGTGTTTGTATCTTGCCTGAGGATGTGAGGAGGTATATCTGCAGCATGTGCAAGCCACATATAGCTTGTGAATATGTGGAATAGCTTGTGCCCTGCATGTCTATACTCAAATATATCAGGGAGGATTATGTCTTTTTGGATAGAGCAGAGCAGACTCTCCTTGAAGGGTAGCGCACAGAGGATGCCTAGAGGGGAAAGGACAAGTCCTGAACACAGGAGGTAAGGCTGGGAAAAACATGACACATAAGAGCAGAACTATCAAGCTCTCCCTTTGATCAGGAATTATGAGGCACAGGAACAGCTTCACTGGCTACCTTCTCTTTTTCTGACAGAATTCAAAGCGCTATAAAGTCCTCCACAGCTTAGGTCCAGACTACCTGAAAGACCAGATCTCCCCATATGAACCTGCCAGAGTCTTAATGATCCACCGGGAATGGCTTTCTCTTGGTTCAGACCACTATCAGAGGCTTGTTTGGGGAGGACACAGGAGAGATGCTGTGGCTGCTCCCACTCGCTAGAATTCCCTTCTATGGGAGACCAGGCCGGCTCCCTCCCTGCTGTCCTTTTGCCAGCAGGCAAAGACCATTTTGTTTAAGCAGGCTTTTTGTAATTGCTTGCAGAGAGGCTTCTTCTGGGGAGAGTGCTTCGTTTTTAACTTCTGTATGGTTTTACAATGATTTTTATACTGTTTTAATATGATGATTTTTAATTGTTTTTAAAACATTGTTAGGTTTTAATTGATTCTTTTTGTGAGCCTTCCTGAATCTCACTCTGGGAGAAAGGCCACATATAAATGAAATAAATAAATAAATAAATAAATAAATAAATAAATAACAGTCTCAGGTTTGAAAGAGCACAGAGGTAGCCTTGCAGGGAACTGTCAGTTCCCAGAGGAAGAAGACATGTAGTGGTGGCAGGCAATTTGCTGCTGAGGGGAACCGAGGCAATGGTGCGTGGGTCTGACACTACTCAAGAGATGTGCTGTCTTCCAGGGAAGAAGATTCATGACATAACAGAGAGGCAGCCCTCTTCAGACTCCACTGACCTTCCCAGTGATAAGGGTGGTCAGAGAACAGTCTTTTTGATTTGAGAGAGTCATGTGCTTGGTTTGCTGGTTTGTTCTGGTTTGCTTCTCCTCTAATATATACCTTTCAGCACGTTACATTCCAGGTTTAATGAAAGTATTGCAGAAGTCTTATCTTGTTTTCAGGGTTTGCTCCCTGGCGCACAAGACAGATCGGAACTCAGTTCCCTTCTTGGAGGATGTGGCTACATGGGAGAGAAGCATAACTGAAGGAGTACTTTATTTAATTGCACCATCAACACTTTATTCTTATTACAGGGCAATGGGCAAGGCTTGTTTTGTTTTCCCATGCTTCTTTACTACTACTGGTAACTTGTCCTCTTCGGCAGCTGCTGAGTCCCATTGACACAGGGGCTCCTAGCCCATCTTAAGAAGAAATGCTTTAACTCTTGGGTCATGCCCTCTCACTCGGCATCCATTTCTTTTCCTTCTTTTTTAGTAAAGCCTGTAGGTCTCATTGCCTACAGGTACAAATTGCCATGAAGTTTCTTGTTGTCTGCCCTGTCACATCTCCCCCTCCCCATTTACCCTGACTAGTTCCCCCATATGAGATATCTAGGGCTTTCTGTCATTCCTGAGCCCCCCAGATAATAAGTTTGGGTTAGTTATTGGGGACATTTTAGGGCCTGTGTGCCATCCATGTACCAAAATCATATGTAGATAGCAAACTGTAGCTTTTAAAGCTTACGCTTGACTCACATCAGATCTCTTTTCTTAATGCTTTTAATATTAGTTACAGCTCCACTTTTCAAGTTAGTGTGGATCTGTGGACATAGCATCATACCCTGGGCAAGGAAATATGCTACTAAAAATGGCTGGAAGATCAAATGTTTGTCACCCACCTAGGGATGAGAGGAAGGGTGTATGATTCCCTAATTCCAGTGATCTGAAGGCAAGCAGAATGCATGGATTCTCAGGTGCTCTTCAAGTTGAGGAGAAGGACTTGGGCATGCACAAAAGACTGGGCCTCTCTCTGCCCTTGAAGGCCAGTCTTCAGACTCTATATACTTGCTATCCTTGCTGGAACATTATAGGTAATGTGGAGTAAGGAACCTAGAGAAAATGGACATTGCTAGGGAACAGTGGCCAAGACTACTGGAAACTTGGTTGCATCATTCAGTGCTGGTTGATTCAATTTCATTGCATGTGGAGGCACTGGATTATCTAAATAGGAACTGCCAGCAAGACACTTGACTGTATGTAATACAATATGAACTTTGGTTTTGGTTGCAATGACTGTTTTAGTGGCAGGTATATTGGCTTTGGCATGGGGGTCGATCCAGCCTGTAAAGAGACAGAACCTGCCCAGTTCAGAGTTCCCCTGAAGGAACCCTTGGGTTGTATGCATCCAGCATCATGCTTGACTCAGTGGGCATTGGCTCTGCCTCAGTACAGTGACATCTGCTCATGTGGAATCCCATGTCTTATCAGTCAACCCAGTAAGTGGGCTGATTGAATTAGTCTCTGTTGGCCAGGAGGCAGGTCAGCCAATGACTGGATCTGGATTTATGCTGGGACAATACAAAGTTGTGGCCTTATCGATTCTGACAAATGTTGTCAGATTCACTTTTGCCAAGTGGAGCTGCTTCCTTCACTGTTGGGTCCACAAGAAGTATTTCCCCAGCCTGTTTGTGGTCTGTAGTGGTAGATGGAGTGGTGGCCAGGTGGCTTCTTTTCTTGACACAGCAGCCTTCCACTTCTCAGAAGCCGCTGTGGTTTCATGGGCTCTGGGGGAATAGCAGGAACATCAGCCAATCAGAAGCAGTCTGGTTGGGTGGCAGGAGCACGGCGCCACAGAAAAACTGGAGGCTTCACTCTTGTCTGCCCTGCAGAATATAAACAACTCTCCAGTATGCTAATGGTCAGTCAGCTTCAGCGATGCTTCCACTTTCCATTCCTTGGATCAGGTCTTTGGTTATTTGTAATTCTAAGGGGTTATGTTTTTTGTTTTGTTTTTAATCAAACATTTCTAAGCTCAGTTTGTCATCCACATCCTGACTGCATATTTGTCATGGGGCCAGATCGAGTTTGGGGGGAAGACAGGACCTGTATGCATGCAGTCATATCCAGGGGGGTTGGGAGGGGGAGAGGGGGACATCTTAAGGGATATTTGTGGGGCAGAGAACAAAGGTCATGACCAGCTTAAGGGTGGCTGACTCTTCTTCACTCCAAAGTGATGGGGGAACCATGTCGTTTCCACCCATGAAGAATCCTGTGTTTGTCATTCCAGATCTATCCTGCAAATAAACTTCTCATCAGACAGCAGGTGAGTCAGCTGATACTGGAACTCAACCCATGTTGGGCCAAGCCTCTTCAGCTGTAACCAATAAAATTGTGGCCTTCTCCATTTCAACAAATGTTGACAGTTGTGGTTTTTTGTTTTTGGCCAAACAAGACCACTGGCTTTACTTTACAAGAGTAAAACTGCAATGGAGTCTTAATATGTACATTATATGATGTTTGCAACAAAAATTTGCTAGCCACTGTACTATAAATTCTATAGTTGTAATTACAACAACAAAAACAAAAACAGTTTATTGTACAGATTCTTCACACTTCAGCCAGTTGCCATTTCTTAAAAAAAAAAAATCTGCTTGATTACATTAGAAAAACTGAGCAACACACACAATGCTGGTGTACTGTGTGGCCTTTTTTACTCTTGAATTTATTCTAATGTTTGGCATTATGTGTTCTTGGCAACCAACAGAAAGCAACGCAAGCGCTGGCATTATGGAACGTGGCCTTGCATCTTAACTTCCTGAATGGTACCATAGTTGGATCTTTAAACTGCCTCTGTGGTCATGAGCTACAAAGAGTAAAAGAAATTGCAGTCATTTCTGAGGCTGCTTGGCTATTTTTAGATACTTTGTGGGATGTGTATCAATTACTTGATAGCACAGAGTTAGTAAAGAATGCACAAGATACATTTAGTATCCTTTAAATGTATTTTAAGAGCATTTGGTTCTGATGCTTAATGTATAATTTACTGAATTGCAAGTTACATCATTATAATGCTACATGTTGGGAAAGATACCAAAAGAAGAGTCTTTGAAGTGTGAACTGGTGTGACGTTTATAGGAGGAGAGGAAAGGAATGAAGGTTTTTAAAAATGAAAGAAACACAACTTGAGCAAAGGAAAGGTTCTTTGTTTTCTTCCAAAGGCCAATTTTCCAAACCTAGAAGAGTATGTGTGTGTATGTGCGTGTGTGTGGTGGTGGGGAGGATATCCTCTATGAGTAAAATCCAACAAGATTTTCTTCTTCTGCCTTCCCTCTCCCAGTCTTCCACATCACCCAAAAATCTGCTTTGGCATATTTCCCAATTCATGAGTATTAGAACAAACAGCATATGAAATAGCAGTTTCAAGAACAAAGCATTTTAATACATAGAATCACAGAGTTGGAAGAGACCACAAAGGCCATCTAGCCCAACCCCAATACACAATCAAAGCACCTTGACAGATGGCCATCTAGCATCTGTTTAAAAACCTCCAAAGAAGGAGACTCCACCACACTATGAGGAAGTGCGTAGATGATCTCTGAGTGAAACCTGACTGGAAAATTGGAGGAAAACTCAGACTATTATGGTTTATACAGAAGGGGTATAGATTTTGTCAAAAGACATGGGAAAAATTAAGTCTTAGAATAGTACAGCAAGGGAATGACTACCTAGGGAGAGGATAGACCAGCCTTTTCCTCTGGCCCTCCTTGGCCAGAGTCCTCTGTGGTCCAGCATAGTGTAGTTCAGCATGCATAACAATGTTACAGCTAGCCATTTACCATCCCCTGAACCTACTATACAGTTGGTTCAAGCCCCCCATGGCCATTCTGTGCCAGGTAAGAGCGATAGGGATCAGAGAAACATCTGGTGATCTCTCCATAGACAGACATGAAATGGTTACATCCTCTGCTGGGAGGGGACTGCAGTGACTGCATAGTAGGTCTGGGTGAGTTTTGTTCATTGCAGAAGGTCAAAGAAAATGCCTGTCTCCACAACAACCAAAAAGTAATACAGTTGAGTTTGGAAATAATTGGACGCTGACACAAGTTTTGTTATTTTTGCTGTTTACCAAAATAAATTCAAGTTACAGTTAAATAATGAATATGGGCTTAAAATGCAGTCTCTTAGCTTTAATTTTAGGGTATTCACATCCAAATTGTAGGAAGGGTTTAGGAATTACAGCTCTTTAATATGTAGCATCATTAACAGATCACCCTTTAGTGATAAACAAATGGTGAATAAGTCTATATTTACCAGGTGCCTTCTTAGGAACAACTCCCAGTGGAGAAACTCTCAAATTAGGAACTGGGGGAGACATAAAGGACTTTTTCGGATGTTTAAAAAGTAACGCAAGCAGCCTTGTCACCTTGCGAGGCTGCTGCACTGCAAAGCATCAGTTTCGGATGACGCTTGCCCCTGCCGGTACTGTTGCGGTACTGCAGGGAGAGTTGAGTGTCATATTTCCTTGATTTTTAATCACGATCAACTTTCGTGAGTAAAAATCAAGGAAATATGATGCTCAACTCTCCCCGCGGTACCGCAACAGTACCGGCAGGGGCGAGTGTCATCCAAAACTGACGCTTTGCAGCACAGCAGCCTCGCAAGCTGACGAGGCTGCTTGCATTATTTTTCAGCGTCCGAAAAAGTCCAAAGAAGTCAACTACCATGCCCCAAGATACTTCCTTGTGTATCTTCTCCCTAACAACACTCTCTAGACCAACTACAGAATGCAGGTTCTTAGAATAAAACTGGGTCCAGATTCTCAGAAACAGATTCCAAAAACCATCTCTGAACACCCTCTCTCAAATAGGAAGCAGCAATCTTTTCTGGGTAACTCTGCAAAAGAATTTCCAACCTATTCAACTTAATTGGACTAGACGTAGAGGAGCACCCTCTGATCCTCACTTACCCAATTGCTGGTCCTTTGGTCTGCCTGCTCCTTTGCCTCTGGGGCAATTCCAAAAGGAATGTGATCCCCCACAAATTGAACATTTGTGTCAAAATCTACAAAATCTACAGTGTGCGCATGCACCCTCAACCTCAACCTCCCAACAAAACAACCTATGTTGGGGACTTCAAATACCTGTTACTTGCAGCTCAAACCAGCTGAAGCCTTCAGAACAATATGACCACTGTGCAACTTCTCCCCAGGAGTCATAAGCCACTTCCACAGCTATGGTTGCATCTGGTACCATCTGAGGATAGGATTGATAGCCACCTTTATATGGAAGATCTTGTTGTAAAGCAACCAGACTGGCCCAGCAAAATCCACATGCCCTATATATGAAATCTATGTACTAGAGCATAGAAAAAAGCCCTCCACAGTTGCACTTTAACAATAACCCCAGCATAGATGATAAACCTGGGCAAGCAGTTTCTGCAGGTCCTATCCATCTTGCACCTATGCAACATCTCCTTCTTGTCTAACTCATCTTTATTTTTTCTCTAACTTCCTATACAACAAAGTGAAGACATCGTAATATCTTATCCCTAGTGGCAGGGAATAAATGGTTCCCCAGGTGAAGTATCTGATCCCGGAAGGGGATGGCCCCATAAGTTATTCTGCTATAACTGCTACTAGTGGGCTGCTGTGTATTTTCCATATCCCTAAAAGGCTACTGCTTTCTATATGGTGCCTGATAGGGCATCTGCATGCTACTGGAGGGGTGCTGCATATTCCCCATAAGAACCAGGCAGTATATAAGTTGCCTGATGGGGTGACTGCTGGCAATACAGGGGGTTTCCTGCAAGGCAGGGGGTTGGACTGGATGGCCCTCATGGTCTTTTCCAACTCTATGCTTCTATGGAATAATAAGAGAGGGCATTTGTGGATAGCCAAAACCAAGGGGCTTGCGGTAACCTGATCACCCCACTGAGACCCAGTGATCCCCAAATCCAAACTAACTCCAACCAAGTTAACTGAAAATTCCAAAGAAATGCAGAATCTGGCAGAGAAAAGAGCAGGAGAATCATAGAATCATAGAATTGCAGAGTTGGAAGAGACCATGAGGGCCATCCAGTCCAACCCCCCTGCCATGCAGGAAATCTTGATCAAAGCATCCCCGACAGATGGCCATCCAGCCTCTGCTTAAAGACCTCCAAGGAAGCGACCCCACCATGCTCTGAGGGAGTGTGTTCCACTGCCAAATAGCTCTTACTGCCAAAAAGTTCCTCCTAATGTTGAGGTGGAATCTCTGTTCCTGGAGCTTGCATCCATTGCTCCGTGTTCCAGTCTCTGGAGCAGCAGAAAACAAGAAAACCTCTCTGCTCTTCCACTTGCCTGATCCCCTGTCAGCAAACCCAAACCCACACTGCATGCTGATGCTGCTCTGGATTGTCTGAATGTAGGTAACTCCAGTTGCTCTGAGAGTGTGTCCAGGCTCTCTGAGATCGTGAACAGAAGAGTCTGTGAAGGGGGTAGGTAAGGCCTGAAACAGCCTCCTCCCCTGCCCCCTATGCACTGTCTCTTGGCACCTTGCTCCAGATGCTATTACCCCTGGCCTCTCTCCCATGGAGGACATCAAAGCCAGGCCCTCCCCTGCAGTGCCATTCACCATGTGGGTCGTATACCTTCTCTTTTTAAAGATAGAGAATAAAAGTTACAACTGAAGACTAAACAATTCATAACATCTTGTGCAAGTAACTCAGCTTTAGCAGTTGCCAATTTCACTGTACATTTGTCTGAACCCTCTCTAGGTGGTTGTGGTTCTGGTAACTGCAATGTAGCCCAATTAATACGAGTAGCAACAAGCAAGGGCATTAGCCAAAGTGGGGGAAAGGCAGAAAGTTTGGTGCTGGAATTGATAAATTTAAAAACCCGCTTTACAAGCCACTGGTGCATTTTAGGGTTCTCTTTCTTCTGCAGGGGATGGGATTTTAAGAAATTCAGCATTGATCATATGGATCTTCTTTGCTATTTGAATGGCAACTCTCTTGGCCAGATGGCTATTCTTGACTGGGAGAGTCCCATGTTTGATAGCTAGAAAGAGGGTTGTTGAATTTCCTAATATCCCAGCTCCTGAAAAAGGAGCTTCTCTCAAACCTGCCACCTTCACAGACACATTTGGTGGGAACAGAGGAGAGGAACTTCTCTGTGGCTGCCCTGAACTCTGGAACTCCCCTCTGAGGGATGATAGACTGACTCCTTTCTTACTGTATTTTCACCATGAAGTAAAGACCTTTCCAGCAGGCATTTGGGGACTGAATTGTTTGATATAATACATTTCTGTTTTAGTGCTATACTGTTTTTAATCTATTCTTTAAAATCAATGTTTTATATGGTTTCAGTTCTATAGACAGTTTATTATATTATTTTAATCTTAACTTTTTGTATGTTTTTAGCTATATGTGGTTCTTCTTGTATCTGTTTTTATACTGTGAACTGCTCTGCATCCAACTCTTGGTTAAAAGGCAGGATATAAATAAAGTGATTGATTGGTTGATTGATTGATTAGAACTCCGAAACACTTCAGTGGTTTGTAACTAGTTAATAAATTTATCTCATTTAGCACCAGATTTTCTGTCCTTTTTCTTCTACCACTAAATAGGAACAAATTGTCCCTTTTACAAAGCTGATAATAGAAAACTCCACCTGTGTTGCTAAAGCCCTTGCACAAAGATTCTAATGTTAGTGGGAAGAACCTGAAGATGAATGGCTTCATGTTTTTCTCTGCAGTTCTGAAGAGGATAATTAAAGTCAGCACATATACCGTAATCCACAAATGGATATGGGTAAGCTTTCAAAACCCCAAAATAACAAGGGAGATTTAAACATAAAGACATTTCTGCCAGTAAGGGGAACATCCTGTGTTGCAGTTATACATTCGTAACTTGGGTGTTGTCTAGATGGTGAAAAAATACTCAAAGAATTTGAGGAGAATGCCTTTTGTCTAGATGAGCTCCCATCGGGATTCACCATATTCAGAAGGAGGGGGGCTGAAAGCTCCAAGTAGTTCATGATAACAGCTTTCACCATTTCTCATGAAGTTTTTTTTTAAAAAATTATATATGCAGAAATGTGCATTCCAGCCTGTTTGAACAACCAATTTGAATTGGGGTGCATGCTGGAAGTCAAAACCTGATAAGTCGGATGTGTGTGTGGGTGGTGATTGATTGGTTGCTGGTGACGAAGTGGCTGGAGCCACCATTGTTGATTTTCACAGAGGCGATTGTGTACTTTTTTTTGAGTGGCAGAGCTAAGATTGCTCTTCTGTGTCTCTCCTTTAACAAGGCAAAAAAAAGAGGGGGAAATGGGGAGCTTCTGGGGAATAATAATGCATGTAATTCACTCACGGCCACCATCTTTTCTCGCAAGCATGCACCGTGTGAACATCAAACTCAAGTAGCTTCCCATGCCAGTGGTCTTGTGAATGTATCATGGAGACAAATGAACACTGCTGTGATAGTCAGTTAACACATTTTCTGCAATTAATTCTCCCATCTAGCCCCTAGAGTTATGGATCTGTAGCTGCTTTGTATTCAGTTATTCTACATATTCATGATCGTGACACTATTGCCATGATCATAAATGCCCTCAAATCCCACCTTAAATTCTAGGGAGCTGCTCAGAGCAATTGAGGTCTGTTCTACTGATGATTGGGGCACACCAGGATGACATTTCCAGACCCCTCCTACTAGCAAGTGGCGTTACAACAATCAGAAGCAGGACCCTTGTTGCCACTCTTCATCCCACCACAGATTGCTTGTGGGAGGGTACTGGAAATATCACCCTGCTTTGTTCTGATTGCCAGCAGAACAGACCTCCATCGTTTGGTGTGGCTGCTGGTTGTTAAGGTAGGCTTGAGGAGGGTTTGGGCCAGGAGACAACTTCATTACACATTTGTAACTAAGTTGGTGATGTACGAGTGTAAGATCTCAACCATTGTCTTTCTACTGAACTGAATTCAATTCTATTCCATTTTTAAAATTGTAGTTCTATCCTACCTTTTAGGACAATTCCTTACAACAACCACATCTGTAAAAGTGCTAAAATTACAACATAGAAAATAACCTAAAACACAATATCTTAAATATCATGCCAGATGATATTTGATCATAAAACTTGATCATAAAAGATCCTCTTAAATAAAAGTTGTGTACAAGTGAACTTAACAGTCTGAGCCCTATTACTGCTTATGTTCTCCCTGATACCATAGTTCTCTGGTTAGAACTCATTACCTGCACAATTATATCTTGGGCTCGACTGAGGGAGCTCTGAGCAGTCAAGTTACCAGATGCACCTCCATTTTATGTGCTGACTTGCTGGTGACACAGAAAAGGACACAGAAGCCTTTGTGCATGTAGATGTTCCTTGTGTGCAACAGAGATTCCCTATAAAAAATAGATACATCTTAATTATTTCCACTGCTGATTCTTATTGTAAATATTTTACACTGTCATTTTATTGCCATTAATGTGACTGATCATATTTTCTTTGACTTCTGAGTTACATTTCACTGCTTGAATGATAGTGAAAGCCTATATGAAACAGGGCTATTAGGAATGCATAGGGAAGAATGGGAAGACAACCTGCCCATTTTTAAAAGTCTTGACATTTTTCATGTTTTATTGTATTACCTTTCCACCTTACTCCCCTCCTTAATCTGACCTCATGTTGACCCAGCTCAGTTTGGAATGTCTTAATCATTCTGAGAATGGATCTATCATGACTGGGTGAGATATGACTGAGATGTAGCATGAAAACATAGAGTCAGTGGAGGAAGCCACAAACAATTGCTGCATGGCAGTTGTTCTACATGCCTTAACATGTCACAGTGGTCATCGCTGCAACTCTTTCTCAAAAGTTTCCATGATGGCTATTGCTGCACAGGACAACTTCTTTTGGACTTTATCCAGTATTATAGTTGTAGAAGGGTAGCAGTTTTGAGCTGCATGTGACATGTAGGGATTGATAATGAATAAGTGGCAAAATTGGTGTTGGTGAGTTGTGACATCCTAAATGCCCCATTCACTACAGCAGTTTGCAATATAGGAGATTATTGGGCAGGAACGAAAAAGCGTTCCTGTCCCACAATCTCCACTCCTGCCCTTGTCCAGCCATAATCACACTCCCCATCACACTTGCCTCCTCTCCCATTGACAGGGCAGCCTAGGAGTGAATGGAGCTGTAATGGAGTTCCCTTCACTTCCTGGATCAAAATTTCACGGATTCTCGCAAGAAGACACGAGCGTGGGGAATTCAAAAATAAAAAGAGAAATACACAAGAAAAAGTTACACCAAGCACCTAAACACACTAAAAACATTACAAGTAACCCAGGGAGGGTCATAAAAAGTGTGTCACTTACCTGGATGTCCTTTTCCTGCCATTTGTCTCTGTGTGCTACCTGTCTGCTCAGGATTTACATTTCTTTTGTAATGGTTACAAGTTCATATGAGGGGTATAGCAGGAAAAAGGATGAACTCTGTAGAGAACAAATGGTTGGGAACTCAGAATAACAATAGTGGGGGATGCTGGGTGAGAAGGGGGGGGTTAAATATTTGAAATAGCCAATGAATGAGTGGCAGGACAGGTTTGCCTGATTTGTAAATACTTTTTATACTACTGCTTTTCCTCTGAGCTTCATTCGAAGCAACAATGTTGTACAGCAACACTGTTGTATAGTTAACTCTTCAGATCTTCTGCTTAGCAATAAAGCTTACTGTTTAACTCTGAAGGTGCTGCTTATTGAGACTTAAGAAGACTCCACATGACAATCTAGCCTAATATGGGCCATTAACTAGCAGTGGTTCTCTGGAATTTCAAGCAGAATTCTTTTCTAAGCCCTACCTGAAGATCCCTGGTATTCTTAAGTACAATCAGGCACAATCTTGTTTTGCTTCTGAAATCAGATGACTTCCTGGCCATGTTCAGGATGGTATGATGATGAGAAAAGAGCCTAGCACTTAAGGTTTAATCAGCATTGGAATAATGCACTGACTTACTACATGACACAAAGGACTTTTTTGGACGCTGAAAAATAACGCAAGCTGCCTCGTCAGCTTGCGAGGCTGCTGCGCTGCAAAGCGTCAGTTTCGGATGACGCTTGCCCCTGCTGGTACTGTTGTGGTACCGCGGGGAGAGTTGAGCATCATATTTCCTTGATTTTTACTCACAAAAGTTGTTCGTGATTAAAAATCAAGGAAATATGAGGCTCAGCTCTCCCCGCGGTACCACAACAGTACCGGCAGGGGCGATCGTCATCCGAAACTGATGCTTTGCAGCGCAGCAGCCTCGCAAGCTGATGAGGCTGCTTGCGTTACTTTTTAAACGTCCGAAAAAGTCCAAAGGAATGAATAAGACACTTTATGTATTAGTGGATAATATATAAGAAGGAAATAAAAGAGAAAAGAATATGTGTGAGTGAGCGCAGGAGGGCTTTAAAGTACAAGAGTGTTCTACTACAACGACACATGGTATTACTTTGCAGCATGTCAGCTAACAACATGTAAAGTGACAGGTTGCTGAGAACTTTATGTTTCTCAGATGCAGAATGTACTTGTGCTGATCAGCTAAACTGAATGGCTTTTTAAAAGTATTTTAAATTTCTCACACATGCATATTGCAGGTATTTGAGTTCCACCATAGCAGTGTCCTCAACCATGACTAATATATCCTTTATGTTGAGAATAGCTTTACTAAGTACTGGCCTGGGTAGCCAAGTGTTCCTGGAGTGAAAACATTTGAAAGACATTTATGTGATGGCACCATGCCGAGGGCATTAATCTTGCTTGTGATTTCCTGTTACTGTAACAATGAAAAAGCTTTAAATGTAGAAATCACATTAAATCAATCATTCTTGGGAATTTAGATACACAGTGTGATAAAGGAAACAACTTTCTATACCTAGAGGCAGTGTTGCCATATGTTTTGTACAAGGGGATGTTAGGCGAATAAGACTCTAAAATGGCTTTTTAGTGCTATTTAAAATGCCATTCTTCAATTACACTGCTGTCTTTAAGTAAATAATTCCTATGACCAAAACAAAAACCCAGACACAACGAAGCAGCAAAATGCTATTAATAAGCTGCTAATTAGTATGCAATCTGTAAAGTTACCTTTGGGATATAACCATCAGTTCTGAGAAAAGGCAGCAGGAAAGGGCATTTACTATACAATGAGAAAACATAATGTACATTCCTGTGACCCCTAAATCTATTACTCCTTTCAATCTCAATTGAAGGAAGCTGCTTTGGTCATAAACTGGTGCCTGTTATCAGTAAATGGATTGGATGAGGGTGAACAAATTGAAACTTAACCCTGACAAGAAAGACATGCTTCTGGTCAGTTGAAAGACAGATCTGGGAATAGGGATTCAGCCTGTGCTGAATGGGGCTATGTTGTTGTTGTGTGCCTTCAAGTTGTTTCCAACTTATGGTGACCCTAAGGCAAACCTATCACAGAGTTTTCTGAGGGATGAGAGTGTGTGACTTGCTCCTGAAGATCCAGGCCCAGAGTTTGGGGATGCTCCTGGATTCAATGCTGAGCCTGGAAGCTCAGGTTTCAGCAGTGGCCAGAAATATATTTGCACAGTTAAGGCTTGTACACTAGTTGTGCTCATTCCTTGAGATATCAGACATGGCCACAGCAACACATGCCTTAGATCCTGGTTGGCTTACTGTAACTTGCTCTATGTGGGTCATCCTTTGAAGAGTGCTAGGAATCATAAGCTGGTTCAAAAAGCTCCAGGCTTCAGGGAGCACACAACTCCCATCTTGTAACAGCTCCTCTAGCTGCCCATCCATTTCTGGGCACAATTCAAGGTGATGGTGAATTGAATAAAGCCCCATATAGCTCAGGTCCAGGTTATTTGAAGGACCACATTCTCCAACACAAAACTGCCCATGTTTTGATCTTTTGGAGAGGGCTTTCTCTCTGTCCCAGCACCCTTGCAGATACATTTGGTGGGAACATAGGAGAGAGCCTTCTCAGTGGTTGCTTCTAGGCTCTGGAACTCCCTTCCCAGAAAGGCTAGACTGGTACCCTCCTACTATCTCCCTGCAGACAGGTGAAGACCTTTTTATTTTGATAGGTCTTTAAGAATTTAATTTAATTTTTAATTTTTTTAGGTGAAACAGGTCTTGTCTAATGTGCTGGAATTTTATTTGTTGTTATTGTTTTTTATGGTTTATGTTTTTAACTAGTTTTAATTTTTTGGTTCTCTAATCGCTTTTTATCTTTTGTATGCCATGAATTCTTAACCATGATTGTTTTAACTGCTGTAAACCACCTTGAGTCTCAAAATGGGGATAGGGTACGATATAAATAAATAGGAGGAGGAGGAATATAAGCCAGTGGCACAAGACAGATCACAAATCCCTCTGTAAGGCTGAAAACAGAGCTCAAATCTCAGAGTGGAAGATCCTCTCCCCACTTTCTGCTTCTGAGGATCTTTCCACATGTCTTATCTTTCTTCCATCAGAACTCTGATGTTGGGCAGGGGGAGTAGATAAAACATGGGAACAACTGGAGAGGATCTCTATATACCATGTATAAACCCAACCTTAACCCCCTTCCCCAACACAGAGTCAGACCAGGTCAGTACTTGGAGTGGTTTAAATAATTACCCTTCCACTTTTTACAGTAGGAAGGAAATAGTCTTTAAAAAGGAGGGCGAACCTGGAGGGAGTGTTCTAATCAAGCATTAGGATTGTCCTATTAGCCTGCCCCCTTGGAAATACATGAGGTTGGTGGGAATGCTTGTGTTAAATGAAATCAGTGCTTTCTGCACAGTAGATATAGCAAGGCACTATTTTATTCATAAGGCATTATTCTACCTGCATTATTTCAAGAGATTATTCAGGATACTGCAAATTGAAAATGCCTTGCTACTGTATCTAAACAACATAGTTCTAGCAGTTTGATATGAATTTAATGGCTATGGCTACATTTTACAGAATCCTGGGATTTGTAGTTTTGTGAGATATTTAATTGTCTGCTGTAGGTCAGGGGAACAGACTAGAACAATGTTTCACAGGCTATCTAATGTAGGGGAACTGTCTATTTTTTTCCCAGCATGCAAGGGGCCAGGACCATATTTGTTCCCATCAGTTACAAATAATTCTTTTTTTCCTGAACACTTGCCAGCAATGGGCAGCCAATGGCTCAGGGACTGGCACTGCTTTGTGTAGTACTGGACTAGAACTCTTTAGCAGAGAATTCTAGATAACTAATCAAGACACTAATCCCAGGATTCTGCTGGATGGAGACACGACAGTTAAAATTATATTGAACAGTTGTTCTGTACAGTGTAGTTACCTCCCCATACCATGAAGAACTTTAAAAATATATAGTTTATTAGGACTATACTATATTTGCAAAAGTATTTTATATTTTTTTAATTTTTATATTCTGTGGATGTGCATGTCATACAAAGGGGGTTGTCTTTTTTTTTTTTTAAGTGAGTGAATTGACAAAACTGGCACCACTTTTATTTTAAGGGTATCTCTCTTGTAGAGCTGGAAAACTTTTTAAGGAATCACTCTATCTAGTGTAATGTTTCTGAAGTGCTCTGACCATTCAGGAAAATCGTAATTATTTGCATAGCCCACAGACAGAGGGACCACCACAGACCAACATTAGACTGGTTTCAGCACCTACCTTTCAGAAGGCATGCATGGGCACTCAGTACATCAATCCATTATGGAGAGTGGGGAGGCCTGTATGTGCTTTCCATATTCCTATCCAAGCATTCTCCCACCCCCTTAGTCAAGCAACATAAACTCTGAGAGGAGTAAGCCACCTGCAGTTGTGCCCCCATAGTGCAAAAGGCAGGCACTGCACAGTCTGTTGGCATTTTGGAGATGATGGTGAGAGCCACAAAACAAATGGGCACCCTTGTTGGCTTAAGAGCCACAAGTAAACTTTCAAATAACCTACTGTTTGATTACCTTGCTGAATAATGTGTTTGGCAGTTCTCCCATCTGGAGTGTCAAGTTATCCCCCTCCCTGGTAATGATGTAAGAAAGAAAGATGGTTAGTTGCAAGACACCACTGCTGACTTTTGGCACCAGAGGGTAGGAAATTAGGAGGCTTTCATGGAAAATGTGGTGGTTACTGCTGAGAATCTGGTTCAAGAGTGGCTCACTTGTGTTCTAGTTCAGGATTTTCCAGAACTTTGCATATGTGGTCTTGGCTAGCAGACCCTCCAACTGTCTCAGTTTGGCAGAGGCAGTTCTGATTAATCCTCTTGTCACCCCACCTTTGTAGCTGCTCTTAACACGTCCCAGGTTCTCTTGTCAGGAGTTGGTGACGGAACCCTAACTTTTAAAATGGCCAAACAACTGCAGAACCATGCTGCATGAACTATCAAGTCATGCCTAGTCAGGCCACTAGGGGGCAATGTCCTGTATATATATATATATATATATATATATATATATGAGAGCTCCGAACAGACCTTCACTTCCTTCTTCCTGTGAATGCTGAGGCCTGGTGAAGCAGTTTCTCCATGGATTGTAAATATTTGTATATATTGCAACTGTTTGAGTTTGAAAATAAAAGTGCCTCCTGCTTATTTGGATGTCAAACACTCTGTGTGAGAATATTCTTGGGAAAGGGTTGCTATATGAGTCTACTGAGACAGTTTTTGGCTTCTGCTGGGGATTGCATGTCCTATGATTCCCTGACATCTCTCTCCTCTTTCCACTTTCCCTCTTTGTGCCCAGCTTACTTCAGTTGTAGCCAAATGAGTTCAAAGTGTAAACATACTTTGCACTCTGTTGATTTAGCAGATGTGAGAGGATGGGGGGGAAATCTTGCCCTTCCTAGTAGACTCAGGACTTTATCAGACAAGCCCCTTTAAATGTTCTTTTGCTGGCATAAAAAAATATCAATTTTTATGCTAGCAAAAGAATGCTCACCACCACACTTACCTTCTCTTCTGGCAAAGCCTTCCCTGGCAATGAAAGAGGAAGTGAACAGAGCTCTGTTCACTTCCTCATTAAAAATCCCACAGATTCTCATGAGACTTCATTGCATGAGAAATTCAAAAAACAAACAAACAAAAAGAATACTAAAAAAGTTACACCAAGCACCTAAACACCAAAAACTTCCAAGTAACCCAAGGGGGGGGTAATAAAAAGTGCATCACTTACTTGGCTGTTGCAATCTCACCCGGAAGTGTTTGCACCAGACAACCATTCACGTTGCATTCATGTGAGTACAATGGCTCGAGGTTTCACACTCCGGCAATGCCAGCACTAAAGTACCATGGGGGATCAATTCACAGCTTCAGCTGTCAATTTAAAAAATATGGGTTTTGGCCAGGACATAAATGTGATACAGCAATGGCGTGTGGTATGTGTGCCCTTTCGCATTTATGTGGTGTCATTATGATACCGTATTTAGTCCATCTGATAAAGTCCTCAGGCAAAAGCAAACTGTTGCAGCCTCCCCTAGGCTGTGGGTTCTTCCTCATTAATAATTTTCACCATCTTGACTACACTCTGTTGTTGCTTGGCCCATGTTCTGGTTTTCATCTGGTTTTCATCTGTAACATGGAGATATGGGCTATTATGCCCCTTCTGGAAGCAAAAAGGTATCAATGCTTAGCGTGGTCAGTGGGAGAGGGGGAAATGGGGGGCTAGATAGCACCTGCAGTTTCTTTCCCTCTGTCTTTCCTTTGAACTATGTATTTATACTGTTTGCTTCATTCTTATCTACTGAAGTGCATTTCTCCCTTCTTCAAGAAGTTAGTTTCTTTGTTCTCTATGGGGCTGCAACCTCAGTAATGCTTGCTGGCTTACCCAACAGATGAAAACCACCCTTTAGAGTCTCTTGTAACCAAGTAGAGGTCAACTTCTTTTGTCTGTCTCCTCTTCCTATCCCCAAAATGGATTTTTTTGTGTCAGTAAACATAAATAACCTAGAGGCACCAGATCTTGTTAGATTTTGGAAGCTAAGCAGGATCAGCCCTGGTTATCGTCAGCACTTGAATGCGAGACCAGCAACAAGTACCAGGTGCTGTAGACTATATTTCAGAGGAAGGAACTGGCAAAACCACATCTAAGTATTCCTTGCCTAAGAAAACCCTATGAAATTCATGGGATCACCATAAGTCAACAGGTGACCCCCCCACACACAAACAAACACAACTTTTCCTTTTTAGTTTACAAGGCTATCTCGAGTCATTACTCTTGTTTCTACCATAACTTCTTATTGCACTGGCCCTGGTGTACACTGTGTTGGCATATCCTATCACCCCATTTCATATCTGTACATATTGGACACTTTTGGGGGTCATGCTGACTGTTCTGGGTCAAGTAGACCAGAGGACAGTCAAGATCACGATGACCTGAGACATATCCAGAATCATAAAACTCAGATAGGATAATGCGGAAAACCCTTTTGTTAATTGGTCTATGTTAATCCTTTCAAACATACAATCAGTGACCATCGCTCAAGCCATACCCTAGAGAAAACTTCCCTATACACCCTACCTGTCCAAATATTGTCACAAATCCCATCAATGTTTTGTCACTCCAGAGCTAAGGCAATCACCTCATTCCAGACCCTTTTGTCCATTCCATGAGAAAGCTATTCAGGCTTTGTCATAATTAATGAACCCCTCCAGTGTATGAAATAAAGTAGAAATATCCTAGCTCTGACCTTAACCACATGTGTCGCAGACTGGACCCGCCATTATGTGTCTCACATTTGGTGCCTCACCAACAGGTCCCGCCATTCTCTTTCTCAATGGACCAGATTCTGGTGCCACCCTCAGATGCTATCTGAGTCATTCTGCTGTGTGGACCTCTTTCTCCAAGACTGGTAACTATCACACTTTTACCCCTGACCTCTCTCTATCCACTCCTTCCCACCTTTCTCTTCAATAGTCTTGTATGTTTCTTAACAGTGTATGTTCTTGTATGTTAGTTTATCTCTTGTGTTAATTCAAATAAAATACTTTGTTTAACTTTAACTGGAGTGCTCTCTACAGTTAGTACTGGTATACATAGTGTTAAGGAAAATGCAACATGGGACATACAGTGAAAGAAATAAAATATGTATGTGAAAGTCACAATGACTAAGCAAGAGCAATTATGGGGCTACACAGGTGAAACTGCTAATGTAATCTATAAGGCCTGAGAGCCAAGGACAGAGGTACTGAATGCAGATTGGAAACACCTGAGAATCATTAAGTGTACAAGGTGAAATGCTGAAATACATGGGTTGGTCTTAAGCATGGGTGGAACTATGTGGACCAATCAGAATGGAAGTACACACCCACTGGGTGGAAACTAACTAGTGGGTGGTGATAAACAATGGCTATAAAATTGCAATGTTTGCCAATATATTGTGGTTGGGTAGAGTTGGAGTAGTTTGGAGATATTGTGGAGTAGTGTGTAGAGATTGTGATTTGTTGACCATATAGTATATTTATATAGAAGAATAAAGTAGGTTTTATATAAAACTACTGAGTTGCCTGAGTGAATCCTGGAGACGTTTTGGAGACACCTGGAGAAGAGTGAGAAGGCTTGGAGAGTTTGTCAGGATCTTCAGCCTATTCTCTGAAACTCTGCTGCTTTGGAGGAAAGCATTAACCACTGATCTAAGCTGGTTTGCTCTGCTGCATAACAAGGTGGTGAGTTTGAGCCAGAGGTGAAGAGCTACAACTCCCATCATCCCTGACAAGGGTTATGGGCCCAGTTACTAGAGCACCCAGCATCCACAGAAGCTGAAAGTTCCAGAAAGTGGAAGAAAGCTTTGTGGACAACAGATCAGAGCAAGCTGTTTGTGCTGCACTGATAAGCCTCGTGAGTAAATCATTTTGTGTTTTGCTTAAGCCCAGATGGGTCGGCTGTGCATACTCAGAAGGACTGTGTCAAATTGAGTCACTGCACAAATCAAGATGGAATTTCTAAAGTTTAGTAAATTAAATAGAAACAATTACTCTACCTGGAAGATTTATGCCCAATCTCTACTAGTAAAGGAAGGTCTGTGGTCAACAGTTGAAACAGGGCTGGCAGCTGATGCTGATGAAGCCACTAAAGAGAGAGATAGTAAAGCAAAAGCCTGTCTTTATCTCATGCTTGAAGAAGACTTAATTAATGACGTCAGAGATAAAACGTCCGCCAAGGATGTGTGGGATACCTTGCAGAGATTACACACTCCTTCAACTGCTTTTGCAAAAATGCTATGGTCTAAAAGAATATACAGGCAAAAGATGGCTAAAGGGCAGTGTGTGATAGAACATTTAAAAATAATGCAAGATTTGTTTGTGCAAGCTGAACTGAGGGGAGTGCAGATTAGCAAAGAGCAGCAATGCTACATTTTAATAGAATCGCTAGACTCTTCGTGGGACAACATAATGAACAGCTTGCAGAACTTGCCAGAAGCTGAGCTTAATAGAGACTTAATTGTGGCCAGAATACTGGAAGAGAACCAGAGAAGAATGTCTGAGCAGGGTGACTCAGCAAGTTTAAAAACTGTGCCAAAACAACAAACAACTCCTGACTGGCGAACGCAGGAGGAAGCAGCCTCTACAAGGGAGCAACGGAGGTGCTTTTATTGTAAGAAGATTGGTCATCTGCAGAGACATTGTAAACATTTTGCAGCTGAGAGACGCAAGCAAGCAGAGAGCAGATGGCAGCCGCGACAGTATCAAAAACAGTCCAGACCTCCATTTTTGAGGGACAGTGGTAATAAAAAGGGGGTTGCAACCATGATTAAGGAAAAACAAAATGCAAATTCTAAATGGCTAGTTGATTCAGGAGCCACATCTTTGATGTGTAATGATATAAATTTAATAAGTAATAGAAAATCAGCTAATGTAAATGCTGTAGTTTTGGCTGACGGGAAAGAGCTAAGTACTGTAAATCAAATGGGTACTGTGTACATTCCAGGGCTAAAAGAGAATTTTAATGATGTCTTACATGTAAAGGAGTTAGAAAATAATTTGTTATCAGTAAGCAGATTAACAGAAAGAGACTACACAGTCATCTTTGAAAAGAACATGTGTAAGATAAAACTGAATGGGGAATTGCGTGGCATAGGTTTGAAAAAGGACAAACTTTATTATTTGGAGGACAATATTGATAGCTACAGGGTTGAAGAAGCTAATAACATAGAAAATATTCCAATCCACAAAGACTGCATACATGAGCTTCACAGAAAATTCGGCCATGCGAGCTTCAAATGTTTAAAGAATTTAATCAGGATGTGTCCAGATTTAAAAGTTACTGAATGCAAAAACCACTTAGATTGTACGGTATGTCAACAGGTAAAGGTCAGAGCTTTTCCAGTAGCTAAGAAAACAAAAAGAATTGCTCAAAGACCATTTCAGTATGTACATGCAGATGTCGCCCAAGCTAATTGCTTGTCCTTAGGGGGAAGCAAGTATTTCCTAGTAATTGTTGATAGGTATACAAGGTTTGCATTTGTGAGAATAATGAAAAACAAATCTGACGCTGGGCAAAGTTTAAAAGCATGGGTAAGAATGGTGGAAAGACAATTTGATAGCAGAGTAGGCACCATTATTACTGATAGAGGAGGAGAATTTTTAAATAATCAATTGTTTAACTGGTTTCACAAGGTGGGAATAAGGCATGAAACTACAAACCCTGCTTGTCCTAGTGAGGATGGGTTAGCAGAGAAGAAAATACAAGATATAAAAAGAATTACTGCTTGTATGATGGCAGATGCAGGGGTGAAAGATAGTTTTTGGGCAGAAGCAACTTTGACTGCAATACATATCAGTAACAGATTGTATCATTCAGAAATTGAAGACATTCCCTACAGGGTATTGTATGGGAGAATGCCAAATTACAAGTACTTAAGGGTTTTTGGACAATTTGCTCATGTTTACACACCTGCTTGTTTCAGGAGGAAAGGAGAACCCAAAAGCAAAAGGCTTAGGTTTTTGGGGTATTCTGGAAATAGCTACAAGTTTCATTTGGGAGGAAAACAAGTGCAGTATTCTAGGTCTGCAAATTTCGAGAGACATGCTGGTTGGGACAAACTGCATGCCAATAAAGAAGTGTTTTTGAGATTAGGGAGTTCAAATGAGCCAGAAGCACAAACTGAACCAACCTCAGGAAACGGAGAGGTTTCAGTTAAGCAGGATGCATCACCTAGCAACAGTGGTAGTTCTTCCGATGAGGAGATAACATCTAGGCCTACTACTACTCGAATGACTGAAGACAAGAGATTTAGTCATAGAACTACAACTCCTAGTAGAGAAAGCGAGGATGAAAGAGACAGAACAGCAGATTTTATTCCCAGGCGTAGTCATAGAGTTAGAAAGCCTCCAGATAGGTTTGTTGTGACAAAGGCAAGAGCTTGTTTAGCAGTAGAAGAGCCTGAAAGTTTTGAAGAATTGGAAAGTTATTCTAGTGAAGAACAGGAAAGATGGTTTGATGCAATGGATAATGAGTTTGGTTGCCTGGTAAATAAAGATGTTTTTGAAATTGTTGACAGACCCAAAGACAAGAAAGTAATTGGTTGTAAATGGGTATACAAAAGGAAAGAAATGCCAGATGGAAGTATCAAATATAAAGCTAGGTTAGTGGCTAAGGGTTTTGCACAACAGCAGTATGAGAACTATGATAAGACATATTCTCCAACTGCAAAGCCAGAAAGTCTGAGAATGGTTCTAGCTGTAGCAGTAAAAAGGAATTTAGTTGTAGAACATTTTGATTTTGAGACAGCTTACTTGAATGCGGTTTTGGATGAAGAAATGTTTATGGAACAGCCACAAGGTTTCGAAGAAAATGGTAGTCAGAGAGTATATAAATTAAAGAAAGCGTTGTATGGTTTAAAACAAAGTGCCAGAGCGTGGAATCTGTGCATCAATGATGAGCTAGTTAAGCTAGGTTACAAGAGGAGCATTGCAGATGCTTGTGTTTATACAAAAGGAGACATAGTATTAGTGATTTATGTAGATGATTTGTGCGTAGCAGCAAAGTCAAAACAGGAAATTGAGTCAGTAAAAAGAGAATTGTCTAAGAAGTTTGTTTTGAAGGACTTAGGTGTATTGAAGTCTTATTTAGGTATTTGTGTTGAATGGACAGAAGAAGGACATTGTTTATTAAGTCAGAGAAATAAAATTGAAAGATTGATTGAAAAGTGTGGATTACAGAATGCAAAAATAGTAAGAGCTCCAATGACAACTGGTTTTGTGTCTGAGAAAACAACTAGAGCGTTTGAGGACAAGACTTTCTTCAGAAGTATAATAGGATCTTTACAATTCATATCTTGCCACACCAGACCAGACATTTCTTATGCTGTAAATGTATTGTCTAGAAGGGTTAATGATCCAAAAATTGAAGACTGGACAGCGGTAAAACATTTATTGAGATATTTGAAAGGAACCTTAGATAGGAAATTGATTATAAGAAGCAGTAGTTCAGATCTAGATTGTTATGTAGACAGTTCATTTGCATCAGAATTAGGAGACAAGAAGTCAGTTACAGGAATGATAATTAAATATAGTGAAAGTCCAATAGTTTGGAGAAGTAGAAAACAAACTAATGTAGCGTTAAGCACAACAGAAGCAGAATTCGCTGCTTTGAATGAGATAGTAAATGAGGTACAGTGGATTAAGCAATTGCTAAATGATTTAAATGAAAGTTACAAGATACCAGTGGAAATTCTGGAAGATTCACAGTCATGCATAGCGATGGCTGAAACTGAAAGTTTGAAGAACAGAACAAAATATGTTGGTGTAAGATATCAAAATGTGCGAGACATGTTTCAGAAGGGTGAAATAGAATTGAGATATATAGAAACACAACACAACATAGCAGATTTGTTCACAAAAGCATTGACAGCAGAAAAACATGAAAGGCTGACACAAATGGTTGGAATGACATTGTAAGACACATACAATATTTTATTTCGGAGGGGATTGTTAAGGAAAATGCAACATGGGACATACAGTGAAAGAAATAAAATATGTATGTGAAAGTCACAATGACTAAGCAAGAGCAATTATGGGGCTACACAGGTGAAACTGCTAATGTAATCTATAAGGCCTGAGAGCCAAGGACAGAGGTACTGAATGCAGATTGGAAACACCTGAGAATCATTAAGTGTACAAGGTGAAATGCTGAAATACATGGGTTGGTCTTAAGCATGGGTGGAACTATGTGGACCAATCAGAATGGAAGTACACACCCACTGGGTGGAAACTAACTAGTGGGTGGTGATAAACAATGGCTATAAAATTGCAATGTTTGCCAATATATTGTGGTTGGGTAGAGTTGGAGTAGTTTGGAGATATTGTGGAGTAGTGTGTAGAGATTGTGATTTGTTTACCATATAGTATATTTATATAGAAGAATAAAGTAGGTTTTATATAAAACTACTGAGTTGCCTGAGTGAATCCTGGAGACGTTTTGGAGACACCTGGAGAAGAGTGAGAAGGCTTGGAGAGTTTGTCAGGATCTTCAGCCTATTCTCTGAAACTCTGCTGCTTTGGAGGAAAGCATTAACCACTGATCTAAGCTGGTTTGCTCTGCTGCATAACAAGGTGGTGAGTTTGAGCCAGAGGTGAAGAGCTACAACTCCCATCATCCCTGACACATAGTTGAAAAGATCCCTGAAGTTACCCTCCTCTTGCAGGCCTCCTTTTATAATTCCCCTAGATCTCAAGGAGATGCAGGCTTTGTGGCTGGGACTCCAACATTCCCCTCTCACCTCTTAGGATAACAACCACATAATATAAATACCAAATATTCTTATATTCCCAGATTAATCTTCCCTATGGCTATCTCAGATCAGTATGCATGTTGAGGTTCTTGCCCAGCTCTTCTTTTGTCCAAGGTACAGGATCACAGCCTCAGCCTCTCCAATATCTCTCTGATGCTTTCTTTTCCAAATTAGTCTCAGTCACTGCTCTAAGATAGGCTCATGATAGTATGCTTAAGTGTCTGTAGCCAGGCATAAAACAGAACATAAGAATTGGTTGTTTTAGTTGCTTGAGATGGATATGAGAGCTGTTCTCTCCTGGCTAAGTATCTTCTCATTTATCACTTTGGGAGAAACAGACATTTTTGAATAGAAATTGTCTCATAATTTATTTATTATTTAAACATTTTATGAACATTTTTACTTGTATCCTTACCTAATTTTAATGAGGCCCTAATCTTCCACTCTTTCATCCCCTCCCCCTTTGCTGTTAAACACTGGAGAACCTATAAACACAGAAGCTAATACACAGCTAAAAAACAAGAAAGATAATTAATGCAATAATTAGGCAGGAATTAATCAAGGCAAACAATATATGACTTGTCTGTTATTTATTTTAGAGAAACTGTTAACTGTCATTTAACAGTTAACAGCCAAAATGTTATCCAGACAAAAAAGAATGATTGTCTGATTGAAAAGAAAGATAAATACCAATTGCCAGGCAGTAAATAGGCCTTGGGTAGGTAGGTCAAGAATCTGGGCAGGTCTAATAAATAATCCCTAATTTCAGAAATCCTTGTTTGTAAATTGTCCAAAGGGGAATCCACAAGAACAGGAAATGACATGTAATTACCACTTAGCATCTTTTAGCCACTCTTATTATCACAATCAAGGTAGCTGAAGTGATATTAAAGGGGGGTTTGTCTCTCTTCAGTTGTACCATGTAGATAAATTGGAACTCTTCTGTCTGGTAGTACCAGGTTTGAGTAGTTTTCTGCATTATTTAGCATGAAGAATAAGGGTTTGATCTTATGTATGTGGCATCATTTGTGAAGATTTTTTTCTAGATCATTTTACAAGCCATTAGAAGAAGAGTTTTTGTGAGAGTGAGGAGATTGTATGTTGGATGAGGGAATAGAGGGCATTATATTTTCATTTACAAATAAAACATCTAAAATCATGCATTAGTTTTTGTACAATGAAGTTTACTAAGATATGTTGAAAGACACAATTTTCTCATGTAATAATTCAACTTTTTAAAAATCTCCAACTGTGTCTGATGGTCCCTTAATTTAGACAAATTACTTCCTTTCATATTATTGGTTTTATCTGGCTTTTCTGTTCATTTAATCTTTTGCAGTGTTTTGTGTTTTATGATGTTTCTACTGCTCCTTGTATTATGCTCTCTATTGTCTTATCTCAACGTAATTGCATGCTACTATCAAGGCCCAATGGGCTGGAAAAAACCACACAGAGACACAGATGCTAGGCTTGCCTATACGAGGGGAAAAAATGTGGATTGAAGTGCATAAACACCAATTCACAGCAGCTTATATTTGTCTTAACAGTTTTTGGCAAGATCGCGCACATGCAAAGCTATCAGCTTTCATGGTTCCAAGGGGCATGCCCATGAATCAAGATGGTGGGTTTGAGTGAATTACTTGTGTTTTTATGTCACCAGTTGCCACCACTGAACAGTATTTTTTTAAAAAAGCATATCTAAGGTGCACACGTGTGATATTCTGCCTAAATAGAAAGAAAAAAAGCTGTTTTGTTGCCTCAGCTCTGTCCCCTGCGCACATCCAACCAATCAGCTTTCCAATTCCGCTTATCAGGAATGTGCATCAAATTGAATCAGTTGTCCCAACAAGCAGGAATATGCATTCCCCACAGAGCTGTTTAAAAAATACAGGAAAAGCTGCAAAGATTTTTCCTGCAGTTTTTGGTGGTTTTGTCCCCCCTCCTTCTGAATATGGTGGATTGATGCAGGATGCCATTTAGACAAATTGTACTCTCCTCAAAATCTATGAAGATTATTTTTGCCATTTAGATGACTCCACAGACACACACACACATATATACCAGAGGCACCACCAGAGGCCATTATATGTGGAGCACTTATTGTATGAAGTAATCTTTAGACCAGATGTGGAGATGCTTTGGCCCCCCAGATGTTTTACATTTCCAGAAGCCCCAACCAGCACCACCAATGGTAAAGGGTTGTGGGAGTTATAGTCCAAAACCTGTGTATGGTCAAAACCTTCCCATACCTATATTAGATAACAAGTAGATGTACTTGAAACAGCACATTCTGTGGGTTTGCCCACTGTAGGGATAGTGGCCTACACCTCGGCCTGCTCTTTTCCCACCCACCTAGCTTTAACCCCCCCCTATGGTGAACTCGCCACGGGTCAGTGTAAGAGGGGCGCTCCAAAAAAGTGATACAAAGACTCCCTGAAACAACATCTCAGGCTCGGCCAAATTGATCACCAACAGTGGTCCGCCCTGGCCTCACATCGGGAGGCATGGAGACGCACTATCCACAATGCTGCAGCCTTATTTGAGAACTCACGACGAACAAGTCTTGAAGAGAAACGACAACGCAGAAAGAATCACAACCCAAAAACATCACCCAAGGAGACCTTCTGCTGTGCTTTTTGCAACCGGACTTGTTTATCTCAGATTGGCCTTTTTAGTCATCAGCGTGCTTGCAGAAAGCGCGGGATGTATCCTTCCTGAATCTTCGTTTGCGAAGTAAAGCCAGAGAGAGTGCTTACATGTGCCCTTTAAAGGGATGCTGCTCACAAGTATGTGCTGTGGAGCAGATGTTACTTAGAAGTAACCATAAAAAAGCAATTGGTTAGGTATCATTCATTCATTCATTATTATTTTTTTGCAGTAAAGAAGGCACTTTAAAGTTACACTTCTATTGTTATAAGGATATGGCCTTTTTCAGCAGTGGAGGAGGAATATCACATGGTTGAAGTGCTGGCTGATGACATACTTTGGGCTGTTGCCTCATGCTCTGCTCTGGGTGTTGAGGGGACAAGGAAGAGCGTGGGAAAAGAGTTGTTTTGTACCACTGGGCAGTGGGATTTAGCATTCAGGTTTTTTTTAAAAAAAGTAATTAAAGTAATTTTTTACAGAATCACTCACGAAGGACTTCTGTGAGTGAAAAGTGGCGCCTTTCCCTTCAATCGAATGTGGAAGGAACACAGACGACGACGGGAGAGGGACAGCGTAGTCTGAAACTGGCCCCCTGCCGCAGAACAGCCGCGTACCTCTCCCAATCCCTCAGGATAACTTTTTTGCCTCTGAAAAAGTCCTAAGATGCTACATGGAGGTGATCCTGCCTTGGACATCCTGTGATGCAGGCTGGCGCCCTATCAAGATACATCTCTGAGGATTAGAGTTCAGGAGGAAGTCTGGTCATACTGGATCCTGCTGTAGGGGCAAAGTGGTACCAGCAGCGGGAATTGTACAGGGACTACATTTCCTAGCTTCTCTCACCACTGGCTATGTTGATTAGGGTTGTTGGGAACTTGCAGTTCAGCAACAGCTGGAGAGTTGCACCCTTGTTATAGATGTTACATTTTCTGACTCTTTTGAAAAGTGTATTTAGTGCTGTTTTTAGCTGTACAGATCTATATCATTCTTTGTCTATATCATATAATACACAAATGGTACAATATTTAGTTAGGCTAAGCTAACACCTTTAATACATTTTGGACTGAAAAGCATCACCTATACTGGGACAACTGTAATTTTTTTGTTAAAAAAGAAAGACCAGCTAAAAGCAGTGATTCTGTTTTGTTTGTTTTTTTAAAAAAAATCTGGTTAACATCCCATGTTTCTTCCAGCTAGAATAACATACCAGTCAACTAAGCAAAATATTTTTTTCTGCCAGAAAGTTCTGACGTAGACCTCACTTGTCTAAATTTTAGCACATATTTTTCTTGGGAAAGCTGGTAATTTAGTTACTGTACAATAGCATTTGCTGGTTTTGAGCATATCCTCTGTATAACCCAGCTGACTCAAGGACGAAATGATGGAATTTTTCAGGATCTGAGAAAGTACAAGTTGTAAACACCGGGCAATAAAAATGCCTTCAACGCAATTTCCCATTGGCTGAGTGTCAAGTTGTTCCCTTCCCACACTTGCATTGTACAAAATCTATTATTTCTTAAGCCAGTGACCCTATGACATTGTACACTCTGGTCTTGGTCTGCACACATAACAGTCACTCACATACAGAGCAAGTGAAGAAAAACAGAGTTCAGTACTAACATGAGAACATCTGCAAAATGCTGCCATGTGGTATAACATCTAGGCATTTGTTTTACATGTTATGACCTGAGGGCAAACAATAAATTGTACAACTGATAGTTAGTAGAGTTGCAAAAAATTAAAGGTATATTTTTTTTCAGGTGATATGCCTAAGAAGAATAGATTTTGTAAAAAATAAAAATCATAGCACTGAGTAATTTTTGTTACCCTGTAAATCATAACCTACCATCCAACCAAGACTCCTAGAAACATACATACACAAACTATGCAGTTGACTCCCAAGTACAGAGTATTGACTTTCCCATTTACAGTGGAGAAACTGGTAGAAGATTTGCTTCTGTCTTCTGCCATATCATTCCAACAGATTAAAATAAAAAGGGAGGCAAAGGTACAAATTTTCTAAATCCTCACCTTAAGATTAGAGCAATTATTTTTAAAAAATGTGTGTCTTTGGGAAACTCCACATTGATCTGTCTGGTCAGAAACTCTTGAATGTTGCAGGGGATTATGTGGGAAGTTTTAGGTTGCATGTGCAATTTGTGAGAGGTTCTGCTCATTCGGTCTCTCTCTCTCCCTCTCCCTGAACAGTTTACATCCTAGGAATCAGTCCACATACAACCCATAACTTGGCTGCATATTTTGAGAAGACTGGGAATGCTGCCATTCAGAAAAGTTTTTTTTTTTACTATTACTTCTCATCTTTTTGTTAATTAATAGAAAAGAAATAGTATCTCCCAAACCCACTCACCCCTGCCCAGCACTCCAGAAAGATACCATGGTCAGTGCTGTCAAATGCTGCTGACCAGCAGACCTGTCTAGTTCCATGTCTAGATGATCTAATGGGATGACCAAAGCTGTCTCAGTACCTGGTCAATCCAGGCCCGAAGCATGGACTTTTTCAGATGCCTTCTGTGAATAAAAAATGGTGCGGCTGCCCTCAATCCTACCCAGAACAGTCACAGATGATGCCAAGAGAGGGATGGCGTCATCCGAAACAGACCCCTGCCGTGCAGCAGCTTCGTTACTGTTATGGAGGCTTCTTGCGCAGTAAGGGGTGTCTGAAAAAGTCCCAAGACTTAAAAGAGCCCACACAATATTTCATCCAAGGACCCCTAAAATCAAGGTGCCATCCCATGCTTGAGTACTTTGCCTCAAAATGGCAAACTAGAGTTTGATTGGAAACTATCCAGCATAGAGCGTTATAGCTAGATTTTCAGACTACACTGTTATAGTGTTACTATTCCACTTTAATTGCTCTGGCTTCCTGCTGTGGAATTCTGGGGTTTGTAGTTTAGTGAGGCCTAAGAGCTCACTGGCTGAGAGTTGTAAATGCCCCTCCCTAAACTGCAAATCCCAGGATTCAACAGGAGTAGCAAGAGCAAATAAAGTGGAATAGTAACACTATAATAGTGTTATCTGAAAATCTAGTAGGAAAGACTTTTAAAAATAAATCTTTCACAAATCTGTTGCAAAAAAATCTTAAAGCTTGATAACATAAAGATGCATTGACCACAGAAGATGCATTGGCCACTCAATGAAACTTGCCCTGTTAGCTTTAATGTGCCAGAATGAACAGGTGTCAAAGGGACATCATTAGGATCTTCTTTAATCTAAGCTGGAGATGAGAACAACTTTATCCCAAAATGTCACAATGGGCAACCAAGTTTTCTTCCTTAGTTTTCACTGGTCTGCTATAGAGTTACTTACCCTTGAAAAACAAGCTGATGGTGAAACAGGTAGCAAACCTTTCTGTGGAACAAAAGAGATAACTGCATGTTCAATGCTGTTTCTCCTTAGGATTTGTCATGATGGAGTGACCAGCCAATCATGGTGAGTTCATCTCAAAACTTACAGCTTTATTTGGAAAATTCCACTCCCTGGTTTCCATAGCAACAGGTATAGTAGAGACTAGGACACAGAGCAATGGGTTCAAACTACAGTAAAAGAGATCCCACCTAAACATTAGGAAGAACTTCCTGATGGTAAGAGCTGTTCAGAAGTGGAATACACTGCCTCATAGTGTGGTGGAGTCTCCTTCTTTGGAGGTTTTTAAACAGAGGCTGGATGGCCATTTGTCGAGAATGATTTGTCAGGATGAGACCCTTATTTCCTAATCAGGACATCACATCACCTGACTGAAGAGCCAATTCAAATCTGGAAATGCAGAACCAATCAGATCTGACCAAAGGACTTTTAAGTTTCTGAATTCCTTTGTTCAGAGTGAGAAACATGGTGTGACCAGCAAGGGAGGGGACATGATAACTGAGGTCTGAGGAGCAGATCCCCCCCCCTCATGGGCTCTCTAACATCAAAGAGCCCAAATGATATCTGAAGTTGGGGAAGAGCCTCACAGCCTGGAAAAAAACCCCAAGGAAAATCTATGGATGCCAGCCATGATTAGTCATTTGCTTTGATATTTATGGCCTTTGTCTGCTAAGGGAAAGGAGAGCATTCCTTTGTCTGGTTTTATTGCCCTGCTCTGGGAAAGGGGGTGTAAAGGCATTTTGTTGGAATGGGTGTGGAATCACTCTAGGGAAGTTGTTTCCTCTCTTCATTCCCTGCATCTCCTACACAAATAAAAGATACCTAAAAGGCTGTGTGCTTTCTTAGCATTTGCTGTGGCGATTCTGTGCAACTTTTGGCCTTTTTGTGTCTTCCCTATCTGTCTCCAGAGGGAAAAGGGAGGGCAGGGATGTCTGACTTCTGCCCTTGATTGGTTCAGCTGGTGGAGGGGCAGGGAAGGTGCTGCCTTCTTCCCTTGCCAAAGCTCTGCCTCTTGATTTCTCATTAGCAATTGTTGCTTATTGCTTGCTTGACTGGGGGTTGTCTTCTGAGGGTCCAAGGTGGGTTGAGAATCTGTGCATTCTCTGGGTAAACCCATTCTTGTTCTCCTTTGTCTCTGCTTAACTCACTGGTTGTTCAGTTGTGTGGGAGGGGGAGGCTGTGCTCTTGTGCAAGCCAAATGGCTATCTGCTTCACAAAGTTCTCTCTCACTAGTTTTCCTTGGGGGGGGCTAAAGCTAGGTGGGTGGGAAAAGAGCAGGCCGAGGTGGGCTTGTTTCCCAGGGGGCAGGTCTCCTGGGAGGAGCTGCACTTTCTTCTTCTGGCTTCCTTGTTGCTTAGTGACAAGGGGGGGGGGCTGGAAGACAGGGAAATGTGGAGAATTTCTTTTTTTTAAATCTCCGCTTTCCTGTGTCTGGCAGCTGTTGTCTGTGGCTCGCCAGGGGGCAGTTAAGGAAGGGTTCCATTGCTCTATAGGTTTTCTTTCTTGCAGTCTTCCTGTTAATCTTTCACTCTCTGTGAAGGTGGGGAAGAGGGAAGGAAGGCCATGCTTACTGCTTTGAGAGCTATCCTGACCCTATCCTTTTGCTTTTCTCTCCTAAATTCAGTCATAGGAGTGTTGTTGTTTTTTTAGTTCTAGCTTTCGCATGACCTTCACTTAGTCAGGCAAAGTTAGGTGTATGCAACTCCGCTCTGGGACAGTACTTGCCACGATGTCCAGCAGTGAAGATGAGGGTGCTGGGGCCTCGCCCAAATCCCAGCTTACCCCCCAAGGTGCTAATTTCTGGAGTACCTTAGTGAAGGGCTCCCTGAATGCTGACCAGCTTGCGAATTTGGCACAAATTATGCGCCAACAGAAGGTGGAATTGGAAAGAGAGAAGCGGCGGATGCAGGAAGTGGAGCTGGAGAAGGCTAATGCGGAACTGGAGCTACACTGACAAGGTCAAACCCCAGCTCTCCCGTTACCGATTGGGACACCCATTTACCACTCTCCTACCTATAAGGATGGGGATGATTTTCAGGCATTCCTTATCAGCTTTGAGAGATGTTGTGTTTACACCAGATTCCTAAAGAGAGGTACATGATTGAGCTCAGCCCACAGCTCTCCGAGACTCTGAGATCAGTGGAAGCTTCCATGCCGCTTGACTGGGTGATGGATTATGACCTCTTTGTGGAATGCGATAAAGACCACCTTCACCTCACACCTGACTCTGCATGTTATTAGTTTCAGGCTCTTGCCTGGCAGCCAGCGAAAGCCTTCACAGAAGTGGCACCTGATGTGCACCGCAACAGGGATCTGTGGTATCAGTGTGCCCAGATCCAGTCGTTGGACTATGTCAGCTTCCTGCTGGAGATGGAGCAGTTGCTCCGCAATGCTCCTCCTGCGCTCGAATGCTACATCTGGGACAAGGAGGCAAAAACACTGGACAAGGCAGCCAGAGTGGCTGACAGGTACCTAGTGACCTCCAGCAAGGACAAGGGGCCTCCAGCAGCACCTGTGGAGGTCTGTAAGCCAGTGCCTGGGAACAACTTCTCCAAGCAGCAACAGGAGAATAATTTCTCTGGGCAGGCCAAGGCTTCCAATCAGTTCGGGAAATCAGAGTCTCCCAACATCCCCAAGCAGCAGCAGCAGCAGCAGTTGACACCTCCCCCACCAAAGGAAGTGACCCCACCTGTTCAAGGGCAGCCAAAGGACAAGGCTATCCTGAAATGTTTCTCATGTGGAGAGACTGGCCATGTTATGTCCAACTGTAAACAGAAGCCCAAAGCTATTAACATGATAGGGGCATCAACGTCCATACCTATGGAGGCTGCAACCGAGGTGCCCCCTGATCCTGCCATGGTACCACCCTGCCGCTGGCATACAATGCTTGTCAATGGGAAGGAGGTGGTGGCATATAGAGCGCAACTGTTTGCAATTCATCGTGCCTAGTCAATCTGCAGTTTGTGGATGACCACACAGTGGTCTCTGTACAGCCTTTTCACTGTCCACCCACCAAGTTTCCTATGGCCTCTTTGCCAGTGGAATACAAAGGATGGAAAGGCCAATGGACATCTGCAGTCTACAATGACTACAATTGCCCTGCTATCTTAGGTGAAGATTTGGTGTATCATGTGGAACAATTCCATGAGTCTCAGTGGCAGCACTTGATGTGGATGCACAGTCAGGGTCTACCACCGCAAGATGGGGATTCTGATGAGGAGCCCGTTCCTTCATCCAAAGGTTTAACATTTAGGCTTCTCTATCTGAGGAGAGAACAGGACTTTATAGCAGTCATGAACTCAAGAAGGAACTGCCCCAGACATAGATCTGGCTTATCCACTACTATTAATCTTATTCAGATATTTTTAGCAAAGTAGCCTATCTTTATGTTTGTAATTCTTCTTAAAAGTGGGGAATGACCCCAGTCAATAAGATCAATACCTCAACTTCTCTTGAGGTACAATGGGGTGTCAATGTTTTAGACCTCATGGACATAGGAATTTTGAGATGGTCAGGTGGGCATTCCCTTGGGTCATTCCTGTCTTCCCACACTCTGTTCATATGTAGAATCATAGAGTTGGAAGAGACCACAAGGGTCATCCAGTCCAATCCCCTGCCATGCAGGAATACATAATCAAAACACTTCCAACAAATGGCCATCCAGCCTCTGTTTAAAAACCTCCAAAGAAGGAGACTCCACCACACTCTGAGGCAGTGTATTCCACTATCGAACAGCTCTTACCATCATGGTTTATGTCTACATTTCAAATCCAATAGAATGAAAACTGTTCCTCTTAAATGTTCTTGATTTTTGAAGGAAATCTCCTCTCCTCACAGACAGTGTAAAATTAAAGCATGCATTGATGTGTGCACACTGTGCAGTAAAAATCACAGATTTTGTACATGACAGCACTAGCATAACATGAAAACATGGGTCCAAGACACAGAACCTTAGGGATCTTCATTATATATTGGATGTGAACAAAAAACCATTGAATTCCAAAAGACATTTGTCAACTGAGAAATGATCTACAATTTTCTAGTGGCTTGCAGGGGATCCCTTGTTTGTTTGTTTTAAAAAAATCTCACAAGGGTCCATACTGATTTGTACATTAGATCCATATTTTTATGTCATATTGTTACTGGTCCAGCGCTATGGGAAAATAGTAGGTGGTGTTAGCCATTGTTCACAATGGGAAGTTTCTATGGACATTCCATGGTGGCCACATGCACCACACTGAGGACAATGGGAGGGAGTAACAGAATAGATTGGCTTTGACCTTCATTATGACCAGAAGCTGGAAAAGGCTGGCTTTTGGATTAGTACTCCCACAATCCTGAACCAGAAGAGGGATGGTAGCCCCCAAAGTAATCTTCCCAAGCCCTAACAATTATCCGCAGGGACGATTCAAGTAGGTAGCTTCCACTTTCCTTAGAGATTGCTTGAACCACATTGGGAAGACCCTTTAGAGAAAGAAGACTGTTGGGCCTTCTTATGCTATCTCATATGTGAGGCTAGCATTTCCACCCTCAGTGTTCCAGGGATTGGTAGGATGCCTGTGCTGATCTGCCACAACTGTTTTGTCTTTTCCAGGAACTCTATTCACTCTCCAGGGAGTGACAGCTGATGGCTCATGGGGTGGAGCTGGTCCAGGGACCACAACTTTCAGTAGTACTGCTGTAGATTTTCAATTGTCTTCTTAGAGCTGGCAAAGGAATGAGTAAAATGGCTCAAGCATAAGGGCCAGCCTTTAATTGTCCTAGCACTATGAGATGAATATTTATTTCCTATTGGTGCGGGGGGGGGGGGTCAATGACAAGAGGAGCAACAAAGCATCTTATTTCTCACACCTCAAAAAAGAAACAGAAGGTGGCAGCTTTATTTTACAAACCATGCTCAAACATCTTAGCACTGAATTATTCATACCAATAATATACTAAATCTATAACCCTGAATTAATTGCCCTTGGTGGTGAGTGGAACTAATAATTTCCCATTTGAAATACAAATATATCTCTCACTAGGAAACTATTAACATAATTCACATCATAGGCTTGCAAACATTTCCACCTTTTTTGGACCAAATTTTGCTTATGTGGGCGAACTGTACAGATTCTGGTTGGGTTACTCTGGCTAATGAGGTGTTTTGGGGTGGGTGTTGTTTTGGTAAGTTTCTTAGGGGATAATTGATTCAGCCAAATCATAAATCAGTGTAAGGTGTAATTTTTACCTTCTAACACAGATCATAAATATCTCTACCCAAAATGGATCCTTTCTTGGAGTGACTTAAAAGGGAATTGATTCCCATTCAAACATGGCTTCTCAGCCAAAGAGAAAAGGTGACATTGTTCTACATGGCAGTCCATGGCTAGTTTGGGGATGTGCAGCTACTTACTGTGCTTTCTTGTAGTCTACAAGCTTCCATGGGTCTTAGAATTCAACTACTGCTGCCACTCACTTCATGTGTAAAAATGTATATATGAGCTTGTCTCCACCAGCCAAATACCCCAGCTTGAACCCATTCCAGAGCCCTGCAGTCCAAACGACACAGGCCATTTACCCCAATCTGCCCCCTGGGCAGATCAAACAATCCCCAGGGCAGATACAGGGCTGGAAGGGGAAAAAAGCTGGGATAGGGCCCAATAACACATTTTGGAAAAATACCCAGTTTACCCTGATTTATCTAGGAAAAAACAGATCAGGCCCCGGGTGCTGTTCCTTGCTGCTGCCGCCATCTCCCTAGCTCTCCTGGAAGCCAGGCAAGGGGCTCTCAGCATGTGACTGAAGCTGGTCACATGCAGGGGGTCTGCAGTCTCCAGGTAACAGGGGCGGACCTCCATAGCCAGAACACGCAGGCAGGGAACCGCCATATCCTGGTTAGTGTAGATGAGCCCTATGGTAATTGCCAGCCAACTCAGTGTTGAATTTTAGCAATTGTGGATCTTAAGCTCAGTGGCAGCTGGTGGCTTTTGTGTTAGTTGGATGGTGAATATGAATCAGTTTTTAATCTTTACTTTACAGGAGCTTTCCAAGGCACTGAACATATTTTGGAGATAATTTTCATCATCTTGGGTAGTTCCTTTAAAGTTCAGACTGAAACCTGGAGCACATTCAGAGTCCCACTGAGACAGAATCTCCCATAGACCAAACTGTCAGCTAAGACTGTATAGATAGAAAGCAGAGAGGCCAGCCCTGTCATGCCATTGTATCTTGTACAGGCCTCATCCTTAAACTGACTGTTTGTCCGGGGAGGTTTCTAGGGATAAAGCCTGAGAGATGTACGTTTCCTGCCTTTTATGAACCCAAGCTGGTAGAGTTACTTTTCACAAGGAATTAATTACAATTAAAGTTCCAAGGACCCAAAAGTAGTTAATTCACATTATAGCTACCCCCCCCTTAAATATGGCCTGGGAGCAGATAGCAGATGATGTTTTAAGCAGAGGTGTTATGTGCTGTTGACCCACTCAACAGCCTAGCAGAAGTGTGCTGTGACAGCCACAATTTCTGGATCAGCCTTAAAGACATTCTCCCATAGAGTATATTGCAACAGTCCATCTTCGAGGTTACCAGTACCACTGTTGCCAAGCTGTCTAGGAACTGGTAGATCAGCTGAAGCAGATACAGACATTCCCAGCCACTGAAGTCACTTGGGCCTCCAGTGACAAAAATGGATCCAGAAATACTCCCAGTCTCTAAACTTGATCCTTCAGAGAAAGTACAACTCCATTCAGAATACATAGATTGCCTTCTGGTGGATATGGGAACCACTCACCAATAAGACCTCCATCCTGCCAGGATCCAAACTCAGTTCATTGGTCCTCATTCAGTCCACTACATCCAGGCACTACTTTAGAACTTACATAGCTGTAGCTGATTCAGATGTAATAGAGAAATAAAATTGGGTGGCATCAGCATACATCTCTGATGACTTCTCTAAATGGCTTCTCAAGTACAGTATATCAAACAACATTGGTGAAAAGATGGTACCCTGCTGCACTTCATAGCACAATTAGGGGTGGAGAAACAATTTCTCAGTGTTACTCTCTTGATTTTGCCCTGGAAACTGCTTTAACTTCAGAGTTAATAAACACTTAAAAATCAGGGGAATGGATTCAGATTTCATTGTCTTTGAAGTAAGCCCACTAAAATCAGTGAACAAACTGGTCAATGGTAGTTCATGCTGTACTATTTTTGTACTGTACAGTACTTTATTATGTGTCTTCAGTGTATTGCTTAAAATTTTATTATGCAAGTGATTTATAAATATTGACACAAAGTAGATAAATAAGCCTCAGTGATTTCACTAGGTCTCCTCCAAGGGTGAGTAAGTCTGGATCCAGTCCATGAGTAAAAATATATACGAACAAAGGAAATTAACTATGTTTGGTTCATGCAACTGTCAACAAGCAATAGTTTTCAAAAGTGGATACCCAGGTATTATTGGACTTGAAATCCCAGAAACACCAGCTAGCATGACCAATAGTCATAGATTCCAGGAACTGTATGAGTCCCAGAACGTCTAGGGACATACATTTGGGAACTTTGATGGAGGGGGAGAATGGGTGAGTGAGTGAAGTACTGAACTGTGTAACCTTAACTGCTCAGGCTGGGCCAGCTTTTGGACAAATGGGATATTGTTGCAACCACCAGTTCCTGTTTCTCTAGAATGCTACAGCTGGCCCTCTGTATCTGCAGGTTCAGCAGCTATGCATTTAACCAAACACAGCTTTAATTTTTTTTTTTTTGCGGGGGGGGGGGGAATTCAAAAAGTAAGATTTTCTGTTCACCATTTTATATATGGGATGCCATTTTACTATGCCATTGTATATAATACAACTTAAGCATCCGCAGATACAGAAGCATCTGTATCCACAGAAGGTCCTAGAACCAAACACCAGTGGATACTAAGGGTCCACTGTACTGCTCTGTGTTGAAATTCTAGCACACAGTTGTAAGTACAGTCACAATTTTAGACCATGGCTAAGCTAGTGTAATTTAAATTTTTCTCTCTTTCTCTCTCTCTTTGCCTCACACGCATATTTAAACACAGCAATTGCTTAACCAAGTACTCATAATTAAGGCTTTTAAAAATCCTGCATATGAACTATATACATCTCTTCTATCTCGATGAATATGATGCTTGAAGGGAACTTCTCAGGCCATGTATAATCATGCTTCGTTGTTTGCTTTTTGTTTTTGCTAACTCTGTGCACCAAAGGCTGGACCTAAAACCACGTCCCCCTGAAATGGCCAAGAAAAAATGCCTGGTTTTTGTCTGCATTTAAGTGGCAATATGATTCACCCAGAAGAGGGAGCTGTCAGCTTGCATTTAATGGTGGAAAAGCCTAGTCTGGTATCTTCTTTTAAGGCTTAACATTTGTCTGACAGCAAACTATCAGTGTAAATCATGTGCTCTGGCTCTGAAACATGCTGGACTTCATCTGCTGGAAAAGATGTGCAGATATAGTTATCACACTTCATAATTTAATAAACTGCTAAAAATATATATACACACATTTTCACTCGAGCAATGCAAGTCCTGTACCCAAGCTCATGTTGCCACAAAGACATTTAAATATTTCACTAATATGTCGCGAATGCTGTGCCCATTGCAAATTAATGAGTCTCTGAATAGCAGCGTGCATTTGTCATCTGAATTCATGCTAATCACTGAGGTCTCCTGATTATTCCAATAGTCCACAGCAGCTGCTGAGGCTATAAAGTCTATAAAGGCATATTCTTTCTTTCCACTTTTTAATTCTCTCCTCCCCCCAGCCAAGATTTCCTAGGCTGTCACTTGGGCAGCAGTCCTGCAGCTGGTTATTGATAGGGCTGCTAATTATCTTTGACTTTACACCACAGGTCTGACCCCCAATGCTGAGCAGAAGTAATGGATCAGTGTTGAGAGAATTATGTACATCACACACTGACAGCCTCAGACCAGGAGGTCAGAAGAAGTTCACTGGGAACCAGTGGTATTTACTGAGCCTGTTGGCACAGTAACAGATTACACTCCCACCCCCGAGATACAGAGTATACAGTAATTTATATGAATAAGTTGGTCTGAGACTGTAACTGTGAACATACAACTTACAGTTCCCCCCAATGAAAATAAAATTAGGATAGTATGAACCAATATGCTCTTGTTGATAGGGTGTTGTTGGGCTGGGGAACAGCATGTGATTTGGTGGCCGATTGGAGGCTAGGCACTCTTGTAGCAGCTTTTGATTGGAATAAGATCATCAGCTATAAGAACAGTACTTGTGTTTCCTCTTTCAGCTGCTGCCCACAGGGGATTATGGAATGGATGGCAGGGGATGTTAAGACTATGTAGAGATAGCGGTTCAGAGTAGGTAGAGCCAAGGGGTCTGCTGCACAGCAGGAACCCCATTGCACAGAAAGGACAAACTGTCCTTTTCACACAGAATCACAGAGACCGAATCTACACAAGCTAAATAATGCACCCTTACATTGATCTCAGTCCAGTTGGAACACACAACGTTCCTCTCGTTCCAGTGTGAAAACACTTATTTTGATGCCTGAAGACATTTGGGTGATTTTTAAAAATTTCCAGTTTATTCTACTATTTTGGGGAAGATTTTTTTTTTAAATGTGTGGTTGGATCCCAAAATTGGGACCAGGGTGGAATCAGGTGTGTGGGGTGTGTGGGGAGGGTGGGACTAAGTTGGTGGGCAGTCACCTAGATCAGGTGGTCACCTAGGTCTATTCCCATCACAGAAGGGTATTTATTTATTTAGAGTATTTATTCTCCACTCTTCAGTCACAAAGGCTCTCAGAGTGGCTTACAAATGGTTAATTTAACAGTTCTCTGCACTCAGGTTTACAATCTAAATACGACATGACACATAATAATAGTAATAATAATAATAATAATAATAATAATTTATATCCCGCCCCTTTACAAAATGCAATCGGGGCGACTTACAACATTTAAAACATATGCTTATAAAACCCTCCATCTCACCCCCCCCCTTAAAATACAATTAACTAATTAAACATTTTAAAATACTTAATAAATACTAAAACACACCCACACACAATAAAATAAAATAACTGGAACAGGGATCAGACCAATAGGATTTTTTTCTTCTTCTGATGGCTGGATATCTATTCTTCTGATGGCCGGATATCTATCCGTCTTAAGAGCCTAATTAAGGTGGTAATGTGACGGATCTTGTCCGGCAGGCCGTTCCATAATCTGGGAGCAATAGCTGAAAAGGTCCTCTGGGAGGTTGAGGAGAGCCTAGTTTTTAAAGGTTGTAGTAAATTCCTCCCAGAGAACCTGAGTGCATGGGGAGGATTATATGGAAGGAGGGTGTCCCGAAGATAGGTTGGACCCAAGCCATTTAGGGCTTTAAAGGTAATAACCAACACCTTGTACTGGGCCCGAAAACTAATGGACAGCCAGTGAAGTGATTTTAAGATGAAAAAGGAAGTGGCAGTGGGGGTAGGGATTAAATTCAGCAGATACTGCTGGTTCTTCTCTCCTTCCAAGGCCAGAGCAGTGGCAGTTGGGATGGATGGAGGGCCTTTCATCTGCTTCTGGGCCTAGGAGTTCTGCCTGCCTCTTCTTCTCTCCCTCCAAGAGTAGCTTCCTTGTTTGTACTGGTGTTTGAACAGGCAGTGTCACCATTTTAAAAAATAATGTATAAACATTTTTGGATTTGGTGTTTGTATGTGAGTCTTTGCATACACTGCATTGCACACATTCACAGGTCAGCATTACACCTCCCCCTGCTCTACCAGCATCACTCTATAGAATGGCAGATGCCATTTTTGAGCCATGGAGAAAGAGGGAGAGATGTCTCATGGAGAAAGGAAGAGACCAGTGATCTGATCATCGTTTGGGGTGAGCAGAAGGTCCTAGAGCAGCTAAAGGAAAGCCATAGAAATATAGATATTTTTGAAAATGTTGCTAGAGAGATGCGGAATAAGGCCGCCAGAAGACTGCAGAGAATGAAAACTAAGGCTCTCATGACAGTAGTACCATGAAGTCTGTGATCACAATTCATGGAGGGGCACTGGCACAGTAATCATGCACTTCTATGAGGAGCTGCACAGTTTTCGCTGTAGAGATGCGATAATACATCCAAAGTGCATTGCTCACAGTATGATGATTGTTTGGGTTCCCAGAGGGTAGGGTCCCAGTGTATAGCAAGTTTATGCCCACCCATCCCATTCCCTGTGGTAAATGGCTTTGAGGAGTTTTTCTCTGGCACCCTTTGTACCATGGATGAGGTAGAATTCAGGGCTGTAATGGATGTTAAGTGTTTCAGTTCCTCTCCCACTGATTTGGAACACATTTCTGGAGCCCAGGGAAACCACAATGATCATTTCAGGAGGGATTAGTTTGTTTCTTTGTTTTCCACCTATAGGTGATGTTGAAGTAGCTGACTCCCAGGACCTCGATCCCACAATAATTGCCTGGAGAGCAGTACAGTGTTGTGTAGTGGGTAGCTGATGGGGGACTGGTTCCTTGTCTTCCTCTGGAGAGGCTGCAGCCAGTGATGCTGGGAATGCAGCAGATGTGCGTGAGGGGAGCAAAAAAGCCAGGTAGATTTCTCCTCCCACTTGTTTGAAAGAATATGTGGATCTCTGCATATTTGCATTATAGTACCACTATCGTTATGTGCATGCTAAGGATTTTGCCCTACCACCCACACTGATTGTTTGTGCATACTGTGGATCCTTGCTCCTCTGCACATCCTCATAACTTTGTGGGAACTCCCCCACCCCAATTTTGGAGGGATGGAGTGTGTGAAAAATGTGTATGTTTGCATGTGCTGCATCTTATGTCCTCTGCACATTCAGACAATGTAAGGAATTGTCCCTCACCACTGTTACATTATCCTTCCCCAAACAGCATTTTATGGGGGGTCCTTGCTATGTATGTGGGTCTTTTCCTGTGAATCAGCACCATCTTCCACTTCTCAGCCTCAGAGCTTTTCCCTTCCCCCCACATTATAACAGCTATTCACTGCCTTGCCTTTTGTTCATTGCTATGTGTAGCTCTGTATCCTGAATTGCTTTATCCTGCAGATAGTGGTATCCCCAACCGTACAGCTACACTTTCACCAGCAGTCCACCTGGCTGAACACAGGGAAAAACTGGGGTGAGTGTGGATCACTTGATTGAGCATTCAGCTGCTCATTCAGATGAACAGACTGGTTACTGTTTTTGAGAGGGAAGGCGAAGCCTTCAATCAGTCCCTTGACCATGTGCGGATGGAGGATGAATGTATCAATAGTAATAGTATGAGAAACCATACTATAAGCATTGTTGAGCTTTTTGAAAATATTAATAAACAATTAATGAGAAAAAAATAGTTATAGGGACAGGCTTTTCCCATGCAAAGAGGGGCAAGCTACACTACTGGCTAACCTGTTCCAACACAGGCAGGAATCACATGACAGGGCTAAGGTAAACAAAGGTTAGGGCCAACTGACTAGGCGGAGAGCCTTGCCCCTGGCAGATGTTTCTGAATGACCACAGAATAGCCACAACCTGGAGAATGCCCCATCCCCTGTATTGCCTGCAGCATGGAGAGGTGAGTTCCAGAGTCAGGTTGCTTTTGGTGAACATGTGCATACATCAGTTAAACCTATTATTGGGTCACAGAAGGGTAAGACTGTTAGAGAAATCAGAGGCCAATCCCATACTTCCCCTGACCTACATCTTCCCAGGACTTGGGATGCTCTTCATTTATGTCCTTAATCCCAGCTCTGGGACTATGTGGCAAATGTTTGTGCACATTTGTGTTCTTTTGTGTTTTCTTGTTAAGGTTTTATATATGTTCTGGTTCATAGCGTAATAAAGTTGTTCCACTGGTACGGCTTCTTTCTGCACCATTTTTGAGTTTTGCTTTGTGCACCTCACTTCAGGTTGCACAAATGCTGCACTTGCAGCGCAATGGGACTATCTTGGCTGCATCTAGTCTATGTTGAGCAATTCAGCCATGGTAGTGGTGGGGTGCTCAAGGGTTACCTATCTACCCATCTTCATCCTGGTTGTACCCTCTACCCCTTGATACAGGTGCCTATCTGGCATTCTTAGTTCTTGTGGTAGAATCTGCTGCACTGTCTTCATGTTTTTCTTTCCCCGGACAGGATCATATGGTGGTGGTGGTTCATTCCACCAACAACCGCTGTTCCACAGACCACTCTGATCTCTCCAAATGTGTGGTGCTTTGTTCCATTTCTTCTATCATTAGTTCAACATCTTATCTGGTTTTCAGCAACCCAGGCAGCCCTGTCCACATTGATTAGTATGTATTCTGAGCTAATTGTAGATGCTCAACTTCCCTGAACATGGCAGGATACACAAAGTTGATAAAGAGACTTATTTACATTTCTTTACATTTTTACAGCTTCTGATGGTCCAGCCATTCCTGCAGCAGGGTGTCAATGATCCAGAGTGTTTTCCCCAGCTCCTCAAAGTGCTGCTCCAGGAAAGTTACTTGATTTTTCAGCTGCCATGCTGCAGTACCATAAGGACAGAAAGGAGGGTTGTGTATGGTTGATTAGGCTTGCTTGCATGTTGCCTTAACTTGAGGGCCATGCTCTGTGTGACAAAATCCTCCACCACAGCTGATACCGGGACAGAGGTCTGGATGCCTGGTGCCATCATTTCACCCCTACACACACACATTGCCTGGACCCACAAGGATGTCTTGCTGTGAGACAGTCAGGTGGGATTCACCTCATCTATCTTCTTCTCTCTGGAGGCTGATGAATCAGAGACTTGACTGGAGGAGGAGCTAGTAGCCATTAGCTCTCTATATAGCTGCATCCCCAGACCCTGGAGCTTGATGAACAGGCAAGGCCAACAGACATTTTGCATGGGCGTTTAGCAGGGGAGTTTTGAGGGGGAGGCCTGAAGTTCTGTTTCACTGCCTACTTAAGACTACTGGATGTAGATGGTGAGTGAGCTGCTACAGTCACCTGAAATAGCTGTGATATGTTTGTGTTCTTGCTGGAGGATGTGGGTAGCTATGCCTGCTGCAAGTGTAAGTTGGCTGCCTGTTGGAAGAGCAGGTTCAGCAACTTGAGGCCCATGCATTTACTTTTCAGCATATTAGGGAGCGTGAGGTTTTCTTGGACAGAGTGGAGCAGATTGTCTTGGATGAGGAACACATAGGGATGTCTCTGAGGAAGGTGACACATAGAAGTAGAAGGACCAGGGATCATTCTGTGAGTTTGGACCTACAGAATCAATTCAAAGCTCTCTCCCTTATCAGTAATGATGAGGAACAGGAATAAGAGCAACATTGTCAGTCCTCAAAGAAAGTGCAGGTGACCTTGGAAGATTCAGCACATGGAATGGTCCCTGCCAATCCTCAGAGAAGACATGTGGTGGTGGTAGGGGAATCCCTGCTGACTGGAACAGAAGCAGTAGTTTGTGGGCCTGACAGGATGTATCAAGAAGTGTGTTGTCTCCCTGGGGGAAAAATCCATGATATAACAGAGAGACTCATGAGACTCATCAAGTCCATTGGCCATAACCCCTTCCTTTTGGTCCATTTGCTGAACTAATGACACTGCCTTCAGGATATCACAAGTGATTACGAGACTCTGGGTAGGAAGCTGAAAGACCTTGATGTACAGGTTGCCATTTTGTCTCTTCTCCCAGTTGAAGGACTGGCCATCTGCTGGGGGTGCTTTGAATGTGTATTCCTGCATGGTCCGGTTGGAGTGGATGGCCCTTGTAGCCTCTTCCAACTCTATGATGCTATGATTTTATGGGCATAATTCAAAGTGCTACGATCATCTGGAGAGGCCCTTCTCTCTGTCCTACCACTTTCCCAGGCTCATTTGGTGGAAACAAGAGAGAGGTCTCTCTCAGTTGCTGGGCTCCCAGACTTTGGAACTCCCTCCCTAGGAAGACCAGGTTGGCCCCATCCTTGCTCTTCTCCTATCAAGAAGTCAAACCATTTTTATGCCACCAGGCTTTTAAAAAATGACTGGGATACAGTTTTAATGTTGTGTGGTACTGTTTTTTGTTTTTGTTTTTAATGTTTAATGTTTTACTGTTATAAATTGTTTAATCACTTTTTAAATGACTCTTACATGTATACTTTTATTAATTATTTTGTATAGCTTTAATCTCCATTATTTTAAAATATGTTGTTAGCTGCCCTGAGTCCCATTATTGGGAGAAAGGTGGAATATAATTGAATTAAACAAATAAATAATAAATCAGTAGAATAGCAGCCATTTAAATGGTTTTACTGCCTATGATCCTATTCCTGTTTTGGTTACCTCCATTCTCCCCCCTTCATTATCCTCATCTTCACTATTATTATTTTTTTTTAAAAAAACCCCACAAACCTAGAACATCAGCCAGGGCCAGCTGCCAAACAGTGTGGTTTAGGCATAGAATTAAGGAAAAGAGGGTCCCTGAGCATATCAACAACTGCATTTGTGACTGGTGCCAGAAAAGCGCTCAGACTCTTTTCACACCAACGATGTATACCTCATATCCCTTCTACAAGTTTCATTTTTGTGAAACGAAGGATACTGTCCCAGAATCTGGTGGGGAAAGCACTCCTGCCTTGTTGCTGTTATTTACCAACTGGGAGTCAGAGCCCCTTGCCCATCCCTTGCAAATCACAATGAGACCTACCAATAGATCCTGATTTACGTGTGACTGCTCCAGTCCAATAGTGCAATACATTAGGCTTACATTTATTTCTTTATTTATTACTAAAAATGGAACTATGATTTTCAGTGAAACACAATGGTATTGCCAATGTCAACACTGGACTGAAAGAGGTATTCCACTGCCTCTTAAATAACTTGCATGGGGGGGAAATGGACCAGCAGTTAATCTTTGCAAGCTGAGTTCTTGAGCTGAACAATGGAATATACAAGGGGAAACGAGAGATGACTGTCTTCAGCCTCAAAGATGCTCTACCCAGGCTCCCAGGAGGTTGCATATATATATATATATATATATATATATATATATATTCTCATTCTAGCTCCATTCTCAGGGTTAAAGGCCCCCTTCAGAGGAACAGACTTTTCTAAGAAGCAGCAAATAGCTCCTTTGCTAGAGCTCTGCAGCTTTCTTATCAAGGAGGGAGGGATATTATAGAGACATTTCCCCCTGTTCTCAGCAAACTTTGAAATGTAAACGTGTTCGATTGATGGCTCCTTCTGGTCCTGGCAGTCTCTTTGATAGCTAGTGTTCTTTTCTGTAATACTTGTTAAAATGTCTCTCAAGCAAAGAGGGTTTTTTTTTTTTGTTTTTAAAAAAATCTGTGCATGTGAGAGTAGAGCCAGAGAGCAGGTGAAGCTCTACTCTTGTTACCCTTCTTCACTGTAATATTCTGCAAGATTAAATCCTCCCAAAAATCTGCACACACACCCCAGTCCAAACTGGTTAGTGTGCTTTGAACTTATTCACTCTTTGGATGGTGTTTGCCTGGAGCCATTAGTTCCTAGTTTGCTTTAAGCTTTTTAATTTATCTTTAAGACCAGCACTTGGAGAAATTAGTTATTACTAGTTACATTAGTATCTCCCTTACCCCACCAAGTCTTCCATGGAGCTAAGGAAAGTGTTCAGGGTTCTATTTCTTCCCTCTTGATCCATACCTTTAATTGTCCTGATTTGGCAAGGACAGCCCTATTTAGTCTCCTGTTGTCTGGCCTTTTCAGCTGCTTTTAAAATGTCTGTTTCTTTCTCCTCCTTTTACTTTCCCTCTTTGTTTTCAGCTTACTTCAATTGCTGTTAACTGAATTCAAAGTGCAAAAGTATTTTGTACTCAACTCAAGGGAGGCGGAGAGGAGAGGAGGGGGTGGGTTCTTGCCCTTCCCTGTAGACTCAGGCAAAAACCTTGCTGCAGTCTGTCCTAGCTTGTGTGATCTTCCTCATTAATAACTTTTGCCATCTTGACCATATTCTGATGTTGCTTTGCCGCACGGGTGTCCCAGTTTTCCAATTTGAAATGTTGGAGGATCTGTCCATCTTCATGGCAACCCCTTCAGATAGATCAACTGGTGACTAGCTCAAGTCACATAGCAAGTTTCATGGTTGAGTCTGGATTTAAGACAGATCTCCCAGATCCCTGGCCAACACTTTAACCACTACACCACACCCATCATGCTGGCTGGGAACTGTTGGCGAAAAAAATAGTTCTCAGTAGGTACAATGTGAGATCAAGTTTCCATCTCAAGTAAGGTTAGGGTGAACCATATTACCATATTTGACTTCATCTGATTTCTCTATAGCATATGTTCACAGTTAATCACTGACTGTCAATGTTAAGATGACTGCTATGCTTTGCTTTATCTTTTCTCTGTTGTCTATGACTGCTGTGAGACCCAGAGGGCTCTGGAATGACAAACCTGCTTTATTCTTGGTGATGTTCTTGTTTTTTTTCTCAGAGAACAGATTTTTTTTTAAAAAAATTCTGTTTTGTCCCTGGAGGAATGGCCCCAAACATTCCCACCAAAGCTTATACATAAAATAATTTAAAATGTTTGGACAACTATCTTCCTATTTCTTTAGCATGAATGACAGCAGGCTTCATTTGGGAAATATCATCCTAATGAAGAAACAAGTGATGCAGTGCTGACATTCATTTTGGTTCATTTTATTGCATTTTATTTATACAGTTGCCCCTTCATATTCCCTGGGGTTTGGTTCCAGGACCGCCCCCCCCCACCATGGACACCAAAATCCATGAATACTCAAGTCCCATTATATGCAATGGCATAGCAAAATGGTGTTCCTTATATAAGATGGCAATATCAAAGTTTGCTTTTTGGATTATTACTTTTTAAAGAATGCTTTCAAGCTGTGAATACTTAAATTTGTGGATACCAAATCTGTGGATACGGAGGGACAACTGTATATTTGCTGTGAACACTGAAGTATGAGAAACAGGTCTTTATGATTTGAAAACTGGCTTCAAGCATTTTAAATTCTTATTGTTCCAGACAAGGAGATATCATCTCCCTCAATTTTGCTCTTTGTTTCTTGTTCTGCAAGGACAACATAGCTATGAAGATCTGGGGTCAGGGATGGCCTTAAGATAATAACACCATGGGCAATTTTGTTGCCCACGGTGAGGACTGTTTTAATGGCTGACATTAAGTAACGGTGTCAGTCTAGTCTGGAGGCTCTCGACTTGAAACCCCCAGAATTAACTTCCCTGTAAAGGTAACCCTGAGTGGCCTCACTCAAGGGCACCCCCTACAGGCCAAAATGCTGCCACCACCCAGACGAAGTCTTTCACCAGCCCGCCAGGAGACTCACAACCTATGGAACTACTCGCCACTGTAGCCCCAACCAACTCCTCCTTCCTATTCCCAGAGAAAGAGAGAGCAATGTAGCAATGACCAAGAGATACAGGCACATGCAGCACCAGTGCATAGGAAATTAAGAAAAGCTTAATTTAATTTATTCAGATAGAGCTTAATGCAAGTTCAGAGATAAATCACTTCATGAAGAAAAGAACTTCTTTCTTCAGGTTAAAGCTTAAGGTTACAACAATAACAAAGCATTCAATACATGCAGTCAAGGAAAAATCAAAGATGATCCCTAATGCCACTAACTAAAGACTGTTCCCTACATAAAAGAAAACTACTCACATTCTGATGTAATATGAAGGTTGCTGTTGGTATCCAGGCTGGGCTGAGCCACATGCTTTTCTAAGCCAGGCTCAGCCATGTGCTCACTCGGAACTTCTCCTTCTGAGATACATCTATCCCCTCAGAGGTTCCCCTTTGTCTCTCTTGTCTCATGGTCTAGGCAAGGTATAAAACCTTTTTCAAATTCTCAGATTCTCATTGGCCAGTCCTGTGTCTGGTGATGTGATGTCATGATGACACTATCTCAGGAGATGAAACCATCTCCCACCTTTGGTCTTAACCCTTAGTTTACCTGGTCATGCTGACAAGACAATCACTGTTTGCAGAGAATGGGAATTGTAGTCTTTGCAGAATGATGGGAGTGCCATCATTTGCAGGATGATGGGACTGCCATCATGACAAAAGGTATTTGCAATCAATAGCGGACTGGATAAGGGCCATTAAACTGAAGTCTAGGCAAGAGGGAGATGCCATTAGTAGAAGGTTTGCTCAGCTATGGAAGGGGAGTTAATCTTATTTGGATGGCTGTAGGTGTTTCACAAACTGGCCTAAATACCCTAAAGGCACCAAGTCCCATCTGATCTTGGAAGCTAAGGAGAGTCAGCCCTAGTTAGTATTTGGATGGGAGATCACCAAGGTATACCAGGTGCTGTAGGCTACATTTTAGAGGAGGAACTGGCAAAACCACTTCTGAGTATTCATTGCCTAAGAAGACCCTATGAAGTTCATGGGATCACCATAAGTTGAGAGGCAACTTGAAGGCACATACATACATGCAGGTGTGTCAAATTCCCATTGGAGGACCAAGTTCAGAGTTTGTAACTGGTGCTCCATACAGCATTGTAACTGGAGGCCCATATAACCTCATAGCATGCAGTGCCTCTTTTTTGTGTGAGTTGGTATGCCAGCGGCAGAACTTGGAAAGTTATGTATAGGAAGAATGAATACAGTACAAAGATAGGCTGAAGCCATTAACTGCTGAGCTAGATGGGTGGACACACAGCATCATCCTACCACTGCTAAGTTATAGATGGCTTTAGCATGTCATGACATCCTTAAAAGTAGCTTTCCATGCTCTATTTCTACCAGCCCTCCTAGATAATGATAGCCTAGCCACCCTTATCCATGGATCTAGTAATTAGATTATTGCAATACATTGCAGATGGAGCTGCCTTTGAAACCTTCCCAGAAATGTCAGTGCATATAAATTGCTATGGGCAGATTAATATATTTTCTATTCTTAAACAGCTACGCCATCTCCTAGTCGATTTCTGGATACTATCAAAATGTTGGCAATCATCTTTAAACAGTTTAGGACCTGGGTAGCCAGCAACCACAAGTACAATATGAACTTGCCCAAATCTGTAATTTTCTTCAGGTGGTAACCGGGGAGAGGAAGGGCTCACTTGGCCACAACTGTATTGTCATTTTGTCACCTGGCATGGAAATGTCAACAGTGAAGCCAATTGTTGGGTTTTTATCCATTTAGTCACTGGTGCAACTGCTTCTCTGAAGGGTGGCATAGAAAAACCATAAACAAACAAATGAAAAAACCCTCCTGATATACTAATCAGAACCATGTTGTTTGCTAAATATTTATGAAATTTGGAGCATAGACTTTTATCACCTCTTCCACAAATAACTAGGCATTTTGCAGAAGGAAGCAGGACTCAAAATAGCAAACGTGTTAATTTAAATGTATAGATTAATTTCTCATCCCAACCTTTCCCAATATATTCTTCAGCTATTTGCATCTTAACCTGAAAACAGTAGATTCTCTTCAATTAATTTATCTCCATTTAATTTGTCACCCAGATCCTGCTCAAAATCAAATTCCTAACATTCATCATCAAACTCCCAATCACCTAAGTGGTTACAGTTGGTAAAATTATGCATACATTGGGTGTGGTCAAGAAAAGGACAGAGTGAGAGAATACTGTATATATTTACACTTGCACATACATATATTTCTCAACTCTGTCACTTTCTGTCTCAAACACATAGTCATGCCACCCAGAAAGCAAAATGTAGACATCATCAGAAATTAGAAAAGTTACTTTTTGAATGACTGTGCTGGCTGGGGGATTCTAAAAGTCATTGTTGTTGTGTGCCTTCAAGTAGTTTCTGCCTTATGGAGCCCTAAAGGGGAACCTATCACAGGGTTTTTTGAGGCTGAGAGTATGTGACTTGCCCAAGATCACCCAGTGGATTTTCATGGCCAAGAGGGGAATTGAACCCTGGTCTCCAGAGTTGTAGTCCTATGCTCAAACCACTATGCCATGTTGGCTCCATTCTAAAAGTTGTCATCCCTCCCAAATAATTTTCCCAGTTTCTGAGCATGAATCTCACATGACCATGCTGTCAGAGGGAATCTGAAAGTTGTAGCCCCCCAAAATAATGTTTCTAATCTCTGAGCATCAATAACATACTCTAAAATTAGTTAAGGCTGCAATCCTATACCAGTTTGCATAGAAATAAGCCCTGTTAAACTGAACAGAATTTACATCTGAGTAGATATCATTGCACTGTTGAAGCAAACCTGCTTCCTTGACTTCTGCAGTTATGATGCCAACCTCTTGGCCTGTTTAGCTCCAATTGCTATTGTGAACCTGAATGTTTGCACCTCTAATGGAAACAGTTTTGAGATTTGTGTGTACCACTATTTGTGGTTTAGTTTTCTTTTGTATGGATGCATTCAGCGTGAAATGTTTTTAATATTGCCTTTTAATAATTACTCAGCAGAAAATACTTCTCCACTGCTCAAAAAAAAAGTTTTAACATGCCTGAGCATGCAAATTTTTGTTGGCTCCACAGGAAAGTTTTTCAACTAAAAACGGCATTGTAACTAAAGTTCCTATCATATCAAGCTCTTGCACATAAATTTGGGCTGGAGAGATCAGGGAAAGGGCAAAGAGATGGATATAGATCTGGAGGTAGCTAAGGCAGGCAGTGCTAGAAGACAGGTAGTTAAGAAAAGGCAGCAATCAGGAAAAATGCCCAAAGGGCAAGGAAAAGAGGGCCCCGTACTTTTGACACAGCAGTACTGTATAGAAGAAATTGCTGCAGAAGCTGCTCATCATGAAGGGATGTGCAAAAAGCTAGGTGTTCTAGATTTCCCTCATGCCTACAGCTATTAAATGTACAGGAGTTCTATTAGCAAATACATAATTGTGTGTCTGAGATCAAGTGCGAGAGAGAGAAAGGAAGGAAGAATACATAGACAAAATGAAAACAGAAAGGTAAAAAGCTTACACAATTTTAAAAGAAATAGGTGCATTTGGGAAGCTGATAAAAAAGGCTTGAAAGCTACAGGCTTTCTCTAGTGTTCTCCTAGTAACTGGTACAGAGCTACATTCCTTTTGAAAACTGAGTCTCTGTTGTCATGGGAAAAAAAGAAGAAGGGATGAAAATAAGGTGAAGGACTAAAGCCAAGATCCTATTTAACAATGCCAGAGCATTAATTCCAACATACTTACATGGAGGTCTCAGAAGGCAACCATCAGTAGGTGATGGTGTGTTAGAGCCTCCCTGGTGCCCCCTGACCATTCAGTGGCTGTTTGTTTGTGGGAAAACAGAGTTGCATCCAGTGCCATCCAGCAACAGTTGCATAGCCTAAGAAAACGTTTATGGAAGGAGGTACTGGATAGCTCCTTTTGCAACACAAAAATGTAGTTACTATAATAATACTATAATAATAAATAATACAATTTTATTTCTATCCCGCCCCTCTGCAACGCAATCGGGGCGGCTTACAATATAAAAACTCCATAGTCCCAGTACCCTAGCCCACCCCCCCCTTAAAATAATATTAAACTATAAAAGATTAAAAACATACAGTAAATTAAAAATATATAAATTAGAAAAATATTAAAACATACAATAGTTTTTTTAAAAAAATAAAATAAAAATGATTACAGCTCAGGGAGGACAGCTGAGTCTTGGGCCGGGATAGTTATTCAGGAAAGGCCTGCTGGAAAAGATCCGTCTTGACAGCTTTTTTACACTACAGTGTAGCCCCTGGATTAACTACTATATGACACCAGAGCTCAAAGAATCATACATCTGGAAGAGACCACAAGGGCCATCCAGCCCAACCTCCTGCCATGCAGGAATACCCAAAGCACTCCCAACAGATGGCCATCCAGTCTCTGTTTAAAAACCTCCACATAATAGGAGACACTACCATATTCCATTGTTGAACAGCTCTTATGAAACCTCTGAGCAGGGTTGAGTAACTGGTTGCAGAGATACAAAAGAAAGGGAGAAGGGCATTATGCTCTGGGAAGCCTGGGATCCAGAGAGGAAGAGGAAAAAGAAAGAGAGAGAATGTGAGGAAATATGAACTAACACAGGGGTGAAGGAAGGTCTGCTATTACCTTTGAATATCCCAAGATTGCACCAAAGCAGCTGCCTTCTCTGCCAGCAGTTGTGTTAGCGTACCCTACTACCCCTCCTGCAAGGTTTCATAACTGCACATACTGGACCCTTTTCAGGGTCACACATTTGGGATCAAGCTGACCGGAGGTCAGTTGAGGTCATGATGACCTGAGGTGTACCCAGAATCATGAAAACCCAGATAAGATTATGTAGAAAACCAAGTTGCTAATGGGTTTGTTGTTACCCTAAGAGGTGTGTGCATGTGTGCTTTAGAGTCCCACCTGTGATGCCAAAATTGTCAGGGGATGATAGGACACTTAATCCCAGGCAGAAGCCAAAAATTATCTCAGCAGACTCAGTAGCAACCCTTTCCCAAGAATACTCACACGCAAGGTGCGGCTATATGTTCATAAAAAAATCTGTATGGGGTGCAAAAAATACGAACAGCCTGTTGTTCGTATGCATACGAACCGGCTATACGATTTTTAACCCCCCTAAACTCCGTATGACTCCCTCTTCCCGAAGCTGGCTGGAGCGAGCAAGCCAAGTGGCAGTTTTAAATCTCCCGCTGCTTTTTTTTTTTTAAATAAGGTTACTGCTTTGAGGACAGTCGGTTTTCCGTATTTACAATATAAAATAAAAATAAATAAACATATAAATTCATGGACTTACCAGACTCTCGCTAGCTGGGAATCCAACATGGCGGCCGCTCCCAATTCCCCTCCATGCTAGCCCCACCCCCTGTACTCGGCCAGCCAATCAGATTACCCTGCCTGTTCGTATGTGTGTGAACAGACCGTACAGACCCGTCAGCCATCCGAATGGCATATGGATTTCTCTTCGCGATCCGCTTTCCCTCCTGAACACCGCGTGTTTGTATTTCAGGGTGGAAATCTGCCCCCCCCTTTTGCATTCGTGTGCATCCGAACGGCCATTTGTACCAAAGCGCAAACTTCCGCATGCCGTACGTATTATTTAAATCGTGTAGACGGGACCGCAGAGTGTTTGACGTCCAAATAAGCAGGAGGCACTTTTATCTTCAAAGTCAAACAGTTGCAATATGTACAAATATTTACAATTGCAGGAGAAACTCCTTCACCAGGCCTCAGCATTCACAGGAAGAGAAGGAAGTGAAGCTCTGTCTGAGCTCTCATATATATATCTACAGGTCATTGCCTCCTAGTGGCCTGACTAGGCATGACTTGGTAGTTTATGCAGCATGGTTCTGCAGTTGTTCGGCCATTTTATAACGGAGTTCAGTCTCTAACTCCTGACAAAAATCTCCTGTGTTATCTGGGGGAATTATTAGCTCAAAAGGAGCCCTGCACAAGGAGGGTAACTTTTCACCTATGTATATCAGTACTAACTGTATAGAGCATTCCAGTTAAACAAAGTATTTTATTTGAATTAATACAGGGGATATGCTAATATCCAAGAACATGTACTCTGAAGAACTATACAAGGCAATTGGAAAATAAGGAGTGAAGGGTTAGACAGAGAAAAGTCGGGGTGGAAGGGTGCTAGTTACTAGTCTTGGAGAAAGAGGTCCATGTAGCAGAGAGATTCAGACAGCATCTGAGGGTGGCACAGTGGAGTCCGGCAGAATGGAGGGGTCTGTCAGTCTGTGGCACACTTAGCTGGGGTCTAGGCTGGAATATTTATACCCTATTTCATATCCTGAAGGGGTACTCTGCTTATGATAAAGCCTATATGGCTTTCTCAGCAGATAACAAAGGGAATGAAACTCAATTGATTGCTTTGGTTCCGAAAAGACAAAACATTGATGGTTCTGCAGCAACCTCTTAATGTTTGGTCTGGTAGGGAGTATAGGAGAGGCATGGGTTGAGGAAACCTCACTTGTTTGCATGATCAAATTATTGCTTGAAATGCCCAAGGCTGGAAGAAAGGATTAGTACATAGTCCTTAATAACCGTGTTCACTAAGGGGCTTTCTGCATAATTCTAACTTGGGTTTTTTCACCATTACATTTCTTGACACATCCCAGGTCATTGTGACCTTTGACTGACCTCCAGTCTGTCTAATCTCCCAGCCAAAGTGACCCCAATAAGTGTCTAATGTTTTCAGTTATAGAATATTGTGGGAAGGGTGTAATAGGGCATGCTAACACTATGCTAATTCAGCATGCAGTCAGTTACCATCCTTTGACACATACACTATGGAAACATTCCTATACAGCTTACCTGTCAGAACATTAAGAGGTTGTCACAAATCCCATCAGTCAGCCCATTCTGTACTCTTTTGTCTGCTCCGTGAGAAAGCCATTTAGGCTTTGTCATAATTAGAGCACCCCTCCAGAGTACAAAATGGGGGTATATATACCGTAGCTCCAACCCTAGTTGGGTGTGTCACAGACAAGTTCCACCATTGTTTTTCTCTGTGTGCCATGGTCTGGATTCCCCTGTGCCACTCGCAGATGCTGTCTGAGCCTCTCTGCTGTGTGGACCTCTTTCTCCAAGACTGGTAACTATCATCCTTCCACTCGTGACTTCTCTCTCTATAGCCCTCCCTGCTTTAATTTTCAATAGCCTTCTATATTCACCAACACTGAACATTTGCAAATAAGCATGAATGTGCCCCATTTCTTGTTCCCCCCCCCTCTAATTTGGGTGTAGCTATCTCTAAATTAAAATGTTTTCTTAAAAGCCATTTATTTGATTTTCTGTATGCAGCCTCCACAGATGCGCTCTCTCTCTCTCTCTCTCTCTCTCTGTGTGTGTGTGTGTTGGAGAGCTGTTTGACACCCCAAATACAACTAGCTCATCTCTAAAGAAAGTGTGTGTGTGTGGTAAGGGTGGTGAGTTTTCTCTGAGCCATTTCCTTGAAATGCATCTTTCGATCCACTGAACATCTTTGCTTGTGCATCCTCTGGGCAGAATTCAATAGCTGAAATTGACAATGGCACCCACCCACAGCATCTCTCCCTTCTTGACTCCCTACAATGCCAGCACTCTAAAGCAACTAGCACATTGGATCAATAGTGGAAGTGATTCAGCTGCTAGCCTTGGAGAGTCATCATTTCATGAATCTTCTTTCCTGCAGTGCTAGATAATGTCACATTGTTTTAATGATTAATGCTGTCTATATATGCAATGAATTGAAAATGTTGTAATGTTGGGATAATTAAAATGAATTGTTTGGATTGTTACATCATTTTTGGAGTGTTATATTGTTTTGAAATGAATTGGTTCTAGGCAGTTCATTATAATGATGCTTTGATACGTATTCCTTCTTCTATTGCTACTCTTGTGTTGTGAGCTGTTCTAGGCACATTTGGGTGGGAAAGCAACATATTGCCACTGCTAACATTTATTTGCATAAGCACCAGATCTTGGGAAAACACGGAGGTGCAAAATCACCAGAACTTTTTAGCCTAAATCCAGTTGCTACTCCCAATTAGAGTAGATCCTTTGAATCAATTGCTAATAGTAAATCAACACTCCATTGATTCAATGGCTCTACTTTAGCTAGGAACAGAATGTGGATTTAGTCCTTGGACTACAACTCAGTATGTCCCAGTCACCATCGCTAGTGAACATGCTGGCTAGGAGATTCAGGAAATTGTGGTCCAAAAATGTTTCAAATAATCTTAATTTTTTCCTGCATACTAGTTTAGACAGCTAGACTCTCTTGTTTAGAAACCATACTGTTGAATCAAACTCATTTAATAGCCAAAGTACAAGGTCTGACTATTAAATAACAAGAATGTGATTTTACCTTTCAGACGAATCAGGGAGAACTGATTGTGAATGCTTGAGTGGTGACTTTGAACATGTCTGACATGTTCAAAGTCAAACATCAACACTCTCAGCCATTTGGTTAATTGTCAATCATCATTTAAAGCAACTGTGTTCTCTCCTGTGTGCCAGAAAAATGCTAAGTTTAAAAGTTGAATAATGTGACCCAAACCTTTTCCAAAAAAAATCATCACTTGTGATGAAACCTGGCTCTTCCCAGTATGACCCTGAAACAAAATGACAGTCAATGCACTGGAAAACACCATCATCACCAAGAATAAAACACACACACACACACACACACGTCAAAGCAAGTCCACATTCAAAGCCATTCTCATTGGTTGGGGGTTTTTTTACATCAAGGGTGTAATTTTGGCAGAACAGGTTCCAAAAGGCAGAACAGTAAACCAGCATTATTATAAGGAAGTTTTGACAAAGCTGTGAGAAAGGGTCAGGAAAAAAAAGGCCAGAACTGTGGAAAAATGGTTTCGTTCTTTATCAAGACAATGAGCCTGCTCACACAGCACTTTCTGTGAAGCTGCTTTTGGGCAATAAGTGCATTACTACACTTGAACATCCTCTGTTTCCTTCAGATTTGGCACCATGCAACTTTTTTCTTTTCCTTAAATCGGTGCTTAAAGGAACACATTTTGAGTCAATTGATGTACTACAAAGAAAATGGTAGATGCGTTGACACAGCTGACAGAAACCGATCTGCTCCACGCCTTTGACCAGTGGAAAACAAGACTGCATTGGTGTGTGAGTGTGAATGGGGAGCATATTGAAGGGGACAAGCATTAGAATTGTAATACATATAAATAAAGATGGACTATTGTATCAGTCTCGTTATTTAATAGACAGACCTCGTGTATTTCATTCAGCAAATAGTTAATGTAACATTCACAATATGTTTTATTATATATCCAATACAATATTTATGTTTACATAGGGGAAGGGGGAAATGCTGGACCCTCTGATCTGGGATGATAAACTTTTTCCTGACCCAGAAGGGAGAATATAATCTTCACAAACTCCACAATTTGCTTGGAAATAAATTGAGATAGTTATCTGAAAACTGGGAAGTACCTCAACATACATACACTTGAGTCAAAATCAGTTGCCAAGCTGGTCCTTATAGTCTTAGGATTTTCATATAGTCATGTTATCTGTACAGTCTTTTAATATCTGTTTGTCAGGGTAATTTCCTGGGATTTGCAGTTTAGCAAGGGACATTTAGTATTCTCAACCAAAGAGCTCTTAGGCTTCACTAAACTACAAACACAGAATTTCACAGGAGGCAGCCATAGCAGTTAAACTGGAATAATAGTGCTATAATAGTGTAGTGCGATAAGGCTCTAAGTCCCAAACAAGGGAACCCAATTTGCCTTCTTTCTAATTTTATTCTTTCTTTATTCTTTCTGGAGCAGGGCTGAATGGAGAGGAGTACATCCTATAGTGCATGGAATCTTTTCAACCAGCTGGACAGACTAGAGTCTCCAGACAGCCTATGAATAATTTGTTTTGGGAAGCCTTGTAAACAGGCTCATCAGCAGGGAAAGTAGCAAAGATCTATGACACAAAGAGTTACAGTATTTCTGAAACTATGCATTTTGTCCCAGTTTACTACAACAGAGGCCTTGACTACACGGGGGTGGGTGGGTAAAAATCCACATGAGATTCGACCTACTTTGGCCTGGAGCTACAGTGCATGAAATTCGGACTACTCTGGCCCGGATTATGTGTCACACCTGCTAAAGCCCAAATCTGCATTAAGGTTTTACAGTACTTTGCTTCCACTCAAAACTGTTACTCACACTTGACTCTGAGCTCCGAGAAAAGCAAAGTGATAGTGGTAGTCACCCTCTCTGAAGCCAGAATGAGTGACTAGGCTTGAGATTGCAGACGGGCACCCATTCTGACTTTAGAGACAGTGAGAACCACTGGTGCTTTTCTTTTCTTGGACCTCAAAGGGGCGATTGTACACTGGAAAAGCAAAGCCCCAGTGGTAGTCGCCTTCTCTGAAGCCAGAATGAGCAGCTAACCTTGTGAGGGTGCAGCTTGCTGTGGGTTTTGACCTCAGAAAGAACAGCTACTGCTGGGGCTTTGCCTTTGGAAGTGGTGCCAAGGAGAGGAAAAATGGCAGTGCCTCAGGCAGCACTTGTCCTTCCTAGTGCGGATGGATTGTTTACAGCAGTTTTCTCTGGAGTTTCAAGCAAACCCTGGAGAAAACTGTGAATTTTCTAAAACCCAGATTAAGAGGGTATTCCCCAAGTTTGGTGCGACTGCATCGTGTGTTACTATCGTACCAGATTCAGGGGAAAGGCTTCATGTTATGTGGCATTATTGGGCTGGATTGTGGGGGGATTGGGTTTTTTTTCACTTGTGTAGACAATCCTACAATGTGCCAGGCACCAAAGAGATAACTTACTTTCTTCCCCCTCTCTACAACCAGTACCAGTGTTGCTTCCACCACAGCTGTTTTAAAGGAAACCAGTTTAAAAGGGAAGGTTTGAAGGGAAGAGGGCTCAGCATCTGGGGCTGAGTGGCTGGATGAGGAGTAAAATTGGATTTCCTCTCAAATTTGGATTATAATCCAACCCACAGAAGGAGCTGAGAATACTACTGTAACTCTCACTTCCTGCTTGGGGTATTCTTGAGCCCTTGAAATTGGTATCATGGATGAACAACTTTTGTTGGCATCTCTGCTTAGACCATATATACCAATTTAGAGAGGAAGAGATCACATCAAACATGCCTTTTATATTCAAGTGGGACACACATTCTGCTTTGCCATCCCACCCCAACTATCTGCACAGGTTCCAGAGATTATGCATAGATGAGAAAAAGTCTTGATCAAACAGAAGGAAAAAGTCATATTATACTTTGTAGTAAGCTTTTTTATCCCTTTCAACTTGTGAACAAGAAAATGTATTTTCCCAGCCTTGCTATCCTCTTTTAAAGCATTAACAAGTGTTCTGTGGTTTCTAAAAGACTTCACATTTTCTTTGATAGCTCCAGGGTTACCACCCCTGTAGGTGTGGAAGATCTTTATTCACGGCTTTATGGGACATTCCCCCCCCCTTTCGGTAAACCATCTGGCTCAATTGAAGGAGGAACAGGTATGTCATAAGCCAAATGATTTTTTCCCTTTGTTCCTAAATATCCTAGGGTACCTTATCTTTTTATGTTCCAATGCAGTAGCCTTTTATTGACAGCCCCCTACTTTTTCCGATCTGTGTTCTTACAAAGCTTTGACCTTTTAACATGTCTTCATCTGGAGCACACTTCTAAAGGTGAGGAAAGGTAGCTCAGAGATTTAACATGGTACTCAAAAATTAAATTTGCTCAGGATTTGGACAAACTCTATCTAACTAGCTTGTATGCTTGAGGTTCTTAGTCTTGATTGTGTATATTCATACATAAAAGGAGCAAAGCTGCATAGGAAAAAATGGAGGGTTGGGAGCAATCCACCTGTATAGTGTTATATCAGTACCATAATCAAAATTACTCCTGTCTCAAGAACACTTCAGTTAGGTCTAGAAGTTTGCAGCCAAAGAACTGACTGGTTAGCTCATCTCAATATGTGATAGTTAGCTTTCTCCCTTCTATGTCTTGGTGCCCATTACTTCTTAGGGCTGCCAGGTTGTTCAGGGCACAATTCAAAGTGCTGATTATGACCTATAAGGCCTTAAAGAGCTTAGGTCCAGCCTATCTGAAAGACCATATCTCCCAATATGAGCTTGCCCTAATTTTACGATCTTCAGGCAAGGACTTTCTCTCAGCTCCACTACTGTCATAGGTCCAGTTAGTCATGACACAGCAGTGAGCCTTCTTAGTGGCTGACCGCAGGATATGGAATTCCATCCCATGGGAGGCTAGGTTGGCCCCTTCTCAGCTCTCTTTCTGCTGGCAGCCAAAGCACGTTTTATCTCCTTAGGCCTTTGACTGTTAATTGGCCATTTCAGAAAGTCTTTTATTTGGGGTGTGCTACACCCACCCACCCACACCCAAATGCATTTAAAACAATGGATGATACAAAAGTTAAAAAGCCACTAAATAAGCAATCATATTAAAAATTATGTTTTAGGTGCCTTTTTACCTGCTTTAATGTAACGTTTTTAATATGATTCTTATTTAGTTATTAGTCATTAGCTAATAGTCATAATAATAGTCATTAGTTATTTGTAGGGATAGCTAGTGGAATTGTTGCCAGGAGCATGATGAATCCAGTTTTGATTTTACATCTGGTCCTTCTGCAGATGCTCCTCCTGCATGTTGTATGATAGCTCTCTCAGTGCTCAGCCTCTGTTAGGAATAGGAGCCCACATCTGGATGACTCTTGTAAAACCCAGAAGAACTGCAGAAGGAGCAGCCATAAAATTGAGATGGTTTCCTCACCTCCATAGTTACAAATCCACCAGCCATCCTTGGCTACTTCCTAGTTCCCTCCCCCCAACTTTTGAAGTACCATTAACTTTCTTTAGAGGCCCACTTAATCAGGCCTTTATTTCACTGTCTCTTCTGTCCTTTTGCTCCAGCCTTAACCACTTCAGGTTCTCTTTTCTTCACTCCTTGCCTAGTTTGCATTTTCTCTTAAGCCTCCTTGCCCTCTTCTCAGACATTTAATCTGTGTAGAATGTGTGTGGTGTAGTGCAGCAGTTTTTAATCTTTTCTTTAGCAGGGACACCATTTAAATATAGTTTGCTGCTCCACCCCCCCAGACTTAACTTAAGATTTAAAACAACAACAGCACCTAATAATAATAATAATAATAATAATAATTCTGCTTCTTCCTGTAAGTTTGTGGCTGGAGAGGACTGAATGGCAATGTGCAGGCCAAGCTAGCCAACCAGCTAGCCAGCTAGCTAGTGCCTTGGCTCCTGTCATGTGGCCACTCTATTGCAGTCTTCAAGCCTTTGCAGACCTCCTGTGAGGACATTGCAGCCCCCTGGGTCTACAGACCACAGGCTAAGAACTACTGGTGTAGTGGTCTGAGTGTTGGACTACAGCTCTGGGAGACCAAGATCTGCCCTCAGCCATGGAAATGCATTGGGTGACCTAGGGCAAATCACAATCTTAGAGGAAAGCAGTGGCAAACCTCCTCTGAATAAATTTTGCTAAGAAAGTCCAATGATTAGAGTCACCATAAGTAAAAGTCAGTTTGAAGGCACATGACAACAATGAAGAATGAATAGATATGAGGAGGGATAACATTATGGTGGCAAACTTTGGCCCTGTTCTACATTTTAACATCAGAAGAGATCCCATATATCTCCAACCATTCCATATGTAAACTTGCCCAGCATTGTAAGAGACAAACACACCTTGGAGGAAAAGATAGCATCCAGCCCATGAACTTGTCCTACTCATACTGAAGGTATGAGAAATACTTCCATCCTCAGGTTGGGATGTGATCATCTCAACCAAACTGGCAACTTTTCTTTCCTTGAGCTAAATTGGATTGCTTACTCTGCTGTCCCCAGGCCACTTGAAGATTCTGAGTCATCATACCTCCCTAGATGTCAGAGGCTTCACTTTTATAGTTGCAGTATATGCTGGGTGGGATTTTGTTAGTAATATATGCACACATAAGTGTGGCTTATGCACACATATGTCTTTTTTTGGATGGTGCACTGAAACCTATTCCCTATTGAGCCCCTTCTGGGGCTTGATAGCTGCCAGAGTAAAAGGACACACTAGTATATGACACCACATTTTGGCAAAATATTTGTGTATATTCTTCACATATTTTGGGGGATAATGTCTGTTTTTCTAAAGTATATTCTCTTAAGTAAACTTTTCACTTAGTGCGTGGTGTGTATGCATACATGATACTTACATAACATTTTCGCTGCTATTCAAGACTGTCTTCTTTCAACCATAATTAGTGTGACAATATGCAAAGCAAGCAAGGCTCCTGTATTTTTAATTTTGCAGAAGAGGGAGTTTGGGTGAACGCAGCTTTTCTCACCCATGCTTCAACTACCACCTGGCCAAGTTCCTTCTTTTACACAATTTCTAAGGTCTATTCTTTGTGTTTGGTCATTTGTAGGCTGAGATCCTTCATAAGCAGATGGAGCATAACACTGCACCCATTCTAGCATGTCAGTTTGCAAAATGTCCTTAGGATTGCTTGTCATTCTCTTTAGCTCTGTTATATTTATGAAGAATGTACAAACGGATGTGTTTATAGCCCATGGTACACTTCATATATTTCCTGGTTTACCACAATGTATGTGCATGCACATGAAATATATTCTTAGCCCCATGCATAAACCTTAAAATGGTTGAGGGGATTAACTTACCTAATCAATTCCACATAAATATTGTTAATGTTATTTTTATTTTTCAGATGGGGAACTGCTGCTGAAATAGTGACTTACTTGAGGCCAACATTGCAGTCCTTTGCTAAGGAGGAACTTAAATTTAGGTCTCCCAGAATCTACATTCAGTAGTGTAGTGTATTTTTCAAATTAAAAGAAAAACAACAACAACACACACACAACAGAAATCCATATATATCCAAAATATGCTTAATGGCTGTTCAAAGACTTGGTATAGCATAAACGGGATAGCAAGTTGCTCCTATGTCAGCATGCATACTTATTAAGTAATTATGTGCTTGAGCTAATTGCTTAATTGTAAAAAACCCCACCAACCTAAGCTTTTAAAAAATCCCCAGTTATGTTCCCTTTTTGATTGCATTCCCTTTTGTAACACTAAACAGGTGTGCAGTATTTGTTATGTTCATAGCAAAAAGGAGAGTTATCTAGAAGTTTGGTCATTTTTTGGTGTCTTGTAAGCTATAAAGGAGTGAGGGCCTCAGCCATTTTGAATCTATCCTGGAGAACTAAATAAGTAAAGTTCATCATCATCATGAAAAGGCAGAAACAATTGTTTGCTGTACTAGCTAATATAGATTATCCCAATTAAAGATGATTGAAGGGACAAAAGACTTAGCTATTAAAGATAGTTATAGGCTGCAATCCTTCACAGACATATCTGGGAGTAAATTCCAGTGAACCCATTGAAACTTTGAACTTTATCAGACATGGGAAACACAGTAAAAAACAGCACCCCCAATCATGTCAGTAGAACAGGATGATAACAGAAAGGGCAACATTATCAGATGCTCGCGTTCTTGGCCATTCCCGGGGCATAGCGCTGGTGCAGATGAGGCATCACTTTTTTCTTGACGGGCTAAGCTGTCAATAAAAAAGGACGCCTTATTCACACCTGCACTATGCCCTCGGAACAGCTGAAGGACAACATCGTCTGATAATGTTGCCCATTTTTGTTATTGTTGCATTCTTCTGACATGTTTTTTGCTGCATCTGATAAAGACCTTATTTCTGGGTAGAAAAAAAATAGTGTCCTTGAAATGCAATGCATTATTTTATTAAAAACAAATTATGCTGAAATAATATTTTTAAAAATGGTAACACCTAAAGAGCTCTTTTCCTGCTCCAGAAATCCATAATTTCCTACTACAATGATTTTATTAAAGCTAATGATGAGACCCAGCCCTATTACTAGGCAAAATTAGATGATTGCCTCATGTGACAGATGCTGGGGGCAGCAGTGCCATCAACCAGGTTGTCTTCCTTGAGCTCCCACCGATTCTTCTCTGTTGAAGGACAGAGATGTGTATACTACAGGGTCTGTCCTTGGCATCCTAAACTAGTCTGCAGATAAGGCCCCTCTCATACTCTACAGTCATAACATAACACCTTCATATCACTGCAATTGCCATGGCTGCATCCTACAGAATTCTGACATTTGTAGTTTGGTGAGGTAATAGATCTGTCTGGCAGAGAATTCTAAATACCTCATGAAACTACAAATTCCAGAATTCCCTAGGATGGAGCCATAGCGGTTAAACTGGTATCAAAGTGCTTTAATTGTGTAGTGTGAAAGGAGCCCAGGTATTTCCTGTGATACTGAACAATACACTCACAACTATCACCTAATATAGTGTATTTAGTATAAGCCCTATAGAGCAGATGTCTGGCCTACTCTCCTTTCCTTACCTAACCTACACACTCACGCTGTGAGTAGCTTCTCATACCTTCAATCGTCCTGATTTGACAAGGACATTCTGAATGAATCCGTTGTCACCCCAGCTGCTTTTTTTCAGCTGCTTGTAACATGTCCCAGTTTCTCTCTCTTCTTCCTATGTCCCCCCTTCGTCCTCAGTTTATTTCAACTGCTGTAAACTGAGTTCAGAATGCAAAAGTCCCCCACCACTTTTGTTTTTTCTTCTGAGGTCTACAGTTGGTCCTCCACATTTGCTGGGGTTAGTGATGCAGGACCCCCATGAAAGTGGGAAAAACACAAACATCTCTAAGTCCCATAAGCCATATTTAATACACACAAAAAGTATGATCTGCGGATTCAACCCACTATGGATGCCTTCGAGGTGGCAGGTTTCCTTCACAAGTCAGAAGCTGGTGGCTGGCAGTGTTTGCCGCCACCTCCATTGCTGCCCTATGCCATTTTTATTAGGGATTTACAAGCAAATAATCTGCAAATAATCAAATCCACAAACGTTAAACTGGAAAATGTGGGGAGCCACCTGTATCCTTTTCTTTCTGTGGTCTCCCCCTTCTCTATGGTGGTTCAGGCTAGAAATTACCAGCACATAACCCAGTTTAGAACCAAACCTGTTACTGTTAGTCTGTTTTGATCTCTTAGGTCTCATAATCATTCCATACACTACAACATCTCACAGATGAAAATACGGACACCCATTTGAATTCATAAGGCATGTGACTGAGTGACATGAGGATGTGATTAAAAAAAAAAGGTGTGGCCAAGTGCTACCCTAAATGCTCAGGGGTCTTAGGGAACCTCAAAATGTTGATATTAATTTGGGGAATTAATATACTCAGCTTGGCTATGTGAGAGTATAGCAGGATCTTTTAACCTATGTTAACCGATACTAAGGAGGCAATGTTAAGCTAGACAGTACAATAACTGATCTTTATTAAGAATATAATAACATTCACACAAGCACACAGGCTTCAAGCATTCATGCAAGACTAGCAAATAAAGGAACCAGCAGAGTGGGGGTCCCAATCAGGAATGGCTACACAGTTTGATGTGGAGTTGAGAGGAAGATGAACTGTGTATCTGGCTACACAGATAGATGGAGTGGCCATAGGAAGGAGATCTGTGCACACTTGAGTGAGGTGTTGGAAGGGTTTTTATAGTCAATAACTGCCTTCAGGAGATGGGATTTAGAGTGAAAGACTGCTTCTTGGAGTTGCTCAGGGTGAGACGATAGACACTCTGGGTATGTTAATGGCATCTTAATGTGCAGATACTTTGTGACTGAATGGAGGAAGTGTAAAGGTATGAGGATCATTTACAGGTTTGAGTATCCCAGCTTAGGCTGATAGGATTAGCCAGGTTGTTACCCTTAGTTGCCTTGCAAATTAATATTTGTTTGGAATTTGGGCAGCCCCTCCTTATGTGCATACATGTTTGTCTTTGGGATTCCTTGTTGTGGAATTTCCCCAGCTTTAATGGCCACACCACATGGAGGGCCACATTTGACCTAATCATTAAATATTGCCAATTTATTATAGATATGGGGCTGGGGGTGTCAGGGTAGGTAACACAAGTACAAAAGTTATTAATGAAGAATAATTCATAATACTGTAGTATTTTAAAGCAGAAAATCCTCTATATTTAGCTACTGAATTTAGGAGAAAAGAAAAAACATAAACCAGTAAATATAATGTAGAGTCTGTGTTTGTGCTGATGCACACAGCATGATTACAAATATTATACTATGCATTAATATAAAATTAACCAGCCCCTGCTCAGCATGATAGCTTTCTCTGACTCATGATGACTTCAAGAGCTCTGTGTCTGCACCCACCCTGCCTGATCAGATTCATATATATCCCAGCTTCCCCATAAAGCTAGTGTGGTCACATTGAGACAATCACAGCCTCTCAGTCTAACAATAACCTCACAGGATTGTTAAAACAAGAATTGGTAGTGGGATAGGGGAAAAATCAAGTACAACCCAGTTCCATCAGGTAAGTGAAGTTTGTTGTTAACTGCCATCAAGTTGACTTTGACTTATGGTGACTCTATGAATGTGAGATCTACAAGTCACCTTATCATCAACAGTCCTGCTCAGGTCTTCCACACTCACGGTAGTACCTCTCTATATTGCTGCAGTTCCAGTCCCTGGAGCTTGGCATACAAGAGCTTGGTAAACAGGAGAGAGGCCAACAGGGTGTTTGGCATGGGTGTGGTAGAAGAGGCAGCATAAGGTAAGTTTGTGGCTGTTGAATTAATCATCTGCAGCCCTGGAGAGTTAGTTGGACTAACGCTGGTGTGTTTGCTTGGGTAAAGACTGTTTGTTTGTGTGGGTTGAGTGTATGCGTGTCTGGGACAGAATCATTAGCTTTTGTTTGGTGAGCTGCTTCTGTTGAGAGGAAGTGAGTCTGAGACTGCTGGGAAGAAGTGGGTGAGAGACAGAGGGAGGAGCTAGCAGCCAGTAGCTCCGTATATTGCTGCAGCCCCAGTCCCTGGAACTCAGCGTACAAGAGCTAGGTGAACAGGAGAGAGGCCAACAGGAGTTTGGCTTGAGTGTTTAGCTTGGGAGTTTGAGTGGGAGGCCAAGTTCTGTTCTAGTGCCTACTTCAGAGTATTCAATATGGGCAGTGAGGGAAATGCTGTAGTCACCTGCAATAGCTGTGGTATGTTTGTCTTCTTGACTATGGATGTGCAGTGCTACACCTGTGGCAAGTGTAAGTTGGTTGTGTTGTTCGAAGGCCTGATTAGCCATTATACAGCATATTAGGGAGCAGGAGGTTTTCTTAGACAGAGCAAAGGTCCTGGTTCAGGAACATGTAGGGAACGTCTCTATGGAGGAGGTTAGTTCTGATACACAGGAGGTCGATGTTTGGAAGAATGTGACTTGTAGAAGGAGAAGGACCAGGGACCATTCTATGAGTTTGGTACTACAGAACCAGTTTGAAGCTCTCTAATTTATCAGTGATGACAAGGAATGGGAAGGAGAGCAGCAGAGCCAGGCCTCAGAAAATGTGCATGAGATCTTGTGTGGTTCAGCACACAGATTGTCTTCTGCCAATCCTCGGACGAGGTGTGTGGTGGTGGTAGGAAACTATTTGCTAAGGGGTACAGAATCAGTAATTTGCAGGCCTGAAAAGATGTCTCGAGAGGTGTGCTGTCTCCAAGGTGCAAAAATCCACAATGTAATAGAGAGGCTGATGAAACTCACAAAGCCTACTGACGATAATCCCTTCTTTTTGGTCCTCATGGGAACCAATGATACTGCAAAGCATAGCCTTCAGAATATCAAAAGGTATTATGAGGCTCTGGGTAGGAAGCTGAAGAACTTGGATGCACAGGTAGTTGTTTCATCGGTCCTCCCAGTTGAAGGACATGGTCCAGGAAAGGAGAGAAAGATAGTGGAGGTGAACAACTAGCTGTGCCACCAGGAACAGTTTGGCTTCCTGGACCATGGGGTGTGGTTTCATGGAAGTGGACTTCTGGATTGCGCCTCACAGCAGTTGGCAGGAGTGTGTTTGCTAAGAGTCTGAAAGATCTGATCAGGAGGGCTTTAAACTGACTTGCATGGGGAAGGGAGACAGTATTCTTGAGGACAGGAGTTCATCAAGTGCTAGAGATAATAGTCCAAATATTATACAGAGAACCAGGGAAATAGTATAAGAACCCAACAGTGGGAGGAATAAAACCTTTAAAAGGCAGATGGGGGAATGGCCCATGGTCTTAGATGTCTCTATACTCATGCACAGAGCATGGGAAATAAACAGGATGAACTTGAACTCTTAGCACTGCAAAGCAAATATGATTTAATAGGCATCACTGAAACTTGGTGGGATGAGTCTCATGATTGGAATGTAGTAATAGAGGGTATAACCTATTTCGGAGAAACAGACAAAACAAGAAGGGTAGTGGTGTAGCATTATATGTTAAGGATGTGTACACCTGTGAACAGATCCATGACTTAAATCCTGGGAACCAGGTTGAGAGCATCTGGGTAAAAATCAAGGGGGGGGGAGAAACAGTAGGGATGTCATTGTGAGGATGTACTACAGACCTCCAAGCCAAACTGAGGATTTGGATGATGCCTTCCTAGAAGAGATGACCGCACATTCAGCCAGGAGAGATGTAATAATAATGGGAGATTTTAACTATCCTGATATTTGTTGGAAGTCCAGCTCTGCCAAAAATTTAGGGTCCAATAAATTCCTCACTTGCCTTGTGGAAAATTTCATTGTCCAGAAGGTAGAAGAGGAAACAAGGGGATCAGCTATTTTAGATCTGTTCATAACCAACAGAGATGATCTGGTTAATGGGTGGAAGTGGTGGGATCCTTAGTGGGGGAGTGACCATGTTCTCCTGGAGTTTGTTATACAGAAGAAAGGGGAAGCCAAGTGTAGTCAGACATGCCTTCTAGATTTTAAGAAAGCTGATTTCAGAAAACCTAGGGAATTACTGGGGGTGATCCCATGGACAGGAATACTAGAAGCGAAAATACATGATGGATGGGAGTTTCTAAAAAGAGAGATATTGAAGGCACAACTTTAAATAGTTCCATTGAGGAAGAAAAATGGCAGGTGCCTAAAGAAACCAGTATTGATGTCTAAAGAACTTTCAACTGATCTAAGACTTAAAAGGAACACATAGAAGAAATGGAAAAAGGGGGAAATCACCAAAGAAGAATTCATACAAACTAGCTATACCCAGCATAACATACACAGTAATCTACATATATAAAATGCTTTGGTATGTTTCCCTTTCCACTCTGCTGACTGGCCACTTAGGAGACATGTCAAGAGTACGATCATTTGACACATTAATACACAACCTTTCAAATCAACTATAATGGCTAGTTTCATGCCAAAAGCCCCTCCACTGCCGCCATGCAACTGTGTGTATACATAGACACCTACGCTACAAACACACACCACATGTGCCAGGACACAAGAGCCCCTCCACTGCTGCCATGCAACTGCACATACATACACACATGCCACACTACACACACAGACAAACCACACTACACATGTGCACTGGACACGAGAGCCCCTCCTCATCCACTGCCATGCAATCACACAAACCCACAAATACCACACACTACACACACATACACACACCATGCACACCATGATGTGAGGCCCCTTCACCACCACCATGCACAAACCCCATGCTGCAACACTCCCATGCTACAACACTCCCATGCTACAACACCCCCACGCTACTCATGCACACCCCCATACTACACCCCTATGCTTATACCCTCCACATACCACATATACACCCCATGCTACACATACACACATCCCACACGCAGCAGAATGCAAGGGATCCTCCACCACCATTTTTAGAATAGACTTGAAGCTTTCTACATGTTTCCACCCCAAGAGCAAGGAGCAGCTACAAATAGCACAGAAAGCCCAGGGAGCTGCAGCTACAGACAGCACAGAAGGCCCAATGTCCCAAAAACAATTAGCAGCTGCAGAAAGCACAGAAGACCATGGGCTGAATGACTGAGGGCCAAATGCCACTCTTAGATTGCTGTTCCCCGTGGCTGCTTCAGGTGTGCTGCATGATTGCAGCCAGGTGGGTCTGATAGCTTAGCCCTGGTTCTTTCAAGGCTCCCACAGCCAGGGCCTGAGTCTGCAAAGAGGCTGTCCTGGCTGCTGCAGCTAGGGACCTAGTCCTGTGGCTTAGTCCTGCAAGGAGAGGCAGATCTTGACACCTAAGCAGCCAATCAGCACACTGAAAATGGCTATGTAGCCGACAGAACTATATATAGAGATAGCCAGCTTGTGGAGGGGGAAAAATCAGAAAAGCAAAAGCACAGATGGAACTCAGGCTTGCTAGAGAGGTTAAAAACAATAAAAAGTGTTTTTTTTTAAGATGTCCATAGCAAAACAAAGAACAAGGAAATGGTAGGACCACTGCGTGGAGAAGACAGTGAAATGCTAACATGGAAAAGAGAAAAGGCATAGTTACTCAACAATTTCTTTGCCTTGGTCTTCTCCCAAAAGGAGAACTGTGCTGAACCTGGGGAAAATAGAGTAGATGATGCAGTAGGGGAAATACAGCACAGAATTGGTAAAGAGGTTGTACAGGAACACCTGGATAGTATAAATGAATTCAAGTTTCCAGGGCCAGATGAACTTCATCCAAGGGTACTAAAAGAACTGGCAGAAGTAATCTCAGAACCACTGGCAATAATCTTTGAGAAATCCTGGAGAACAGGAGAGGTCTCAGCAGACTGGAGGAGGGCAAATATTGTCCCCATCTTTAAAAGGTGGGTGGGGGGAGAAGACCCAAATAATTATTGTCCAGTCAGCCTGACATCAATACTAGGAAAGATTCTAGAGCAGATCATTAAACAGACAGTCTGTAAGCACTTAGAAAGGAATGCAGTGATCACAAAAGGTCAACATGGATTCTCAAAAACAAGTTATGCCAGACTAATCTTCTCTCTCTCTCTCTTTTTAATAGAGTTCTATACTTGGTACATGAAGGGAATGCTGTAGATGTAGTGTACCTTGATTTCAGTAGGGCCTTTGTCAAAGTCCCCCATGATATTCTTGCAAAAATGTTAGTAACATGTGGGCTAGACAGGCAACTGTTAGGTGGATTTGTAATTGTTTGATGGGTTGAATCCAAAGGGTAGTTACTAATGGCTCCTCTTCATCCTGAAGAGAAGTGACCAGCGGGGTGCCTCAGGGTTCTGTCCTGGGACCAGTGCTATTCAATGTCTTTATCAATGACTTGGATGATAGAACAGAGGGCATTCTTATCATGTTTGCAGATGACACCATATTAGGAGGGGTAGCTAATACCGCAGAGGACAGGATCAGAATTCAAAATGACCTGAACGGATTAGAAAGCTGGGACAAAATTAACAAAATCAATTTCAACAGGGAGAAATGTAAGACATTTGGGCAGTAAAAATGAAAAGCAGAGATATAGGATGGGTGACACCTGGCTTGATGCCAGTACATGCGAAAGGTAACTAGGAGCCTTAGTGAACCACAAACTGAACATGAGTCAGCAGTACCCAAGTGTTCCTAAGCTATCTTATCTTGTACTTTCTGAACTATCAACAATTGCTCTTTGCATACTGTTGTAACTGTATAAAAGTATTCTGTAGCCATAGCTCTTGGAAGGTATTCCAGTCAGCCCCACCAGTGTAATAAAACTCATTTTCCAATCCGTGGGTCTGCTGGTCCTGATTGCAACAGAGCTATGCACAGATGGATATATAGAACAGGAGACAGAGTCCACTAATATTCCCATCTCCAAAAGTCTTGAAATGACATAACAAATAAGAAGATCTTTTACAAGCAGTTAAATAAACCACTTCAGAGGGCTTGCCACTACACAAGACACAAGTCACCACATGTAGCTCCATATTACCTATGGGCAATGGCCTATGTACAGAGAATTGAATTCATGTAACGGGGACAATGTAGTGATTCCATCAGATTTGAGGCAATATATTATGAACTAGCTCCATGCCTCATATCTTGGCATAGAATCATGCCAAGTCAAGCATGGGAGTTCATCTTCTGGTCAGAGATGAATACTCACCTGGAAACATTCATGGAGCAGTGTGAGCTGTGGTGTTACTAAGGCTGGTGTAACCCCACCCTCCAACAGTGTCACCTAGTGCAGTTCTGCCTCTCTGCAGCCACTGAGTGTGAGATATGCGAAGAATACAGGGAAAAACACCAAAAAGAGATGTTGAAACCTCATGACATTCCCCCCAGATCCAGCCCTTGGAGAAGGAGGTGCTAACTTGTTTAAAGTCAACCACAGGAGCTATATGATCACAGTAAACTTCACTCATTTTGGTAAGGTAGTTTGCCTTAAAGATACTCAGAAAAGCACAGTGATCAGGACACTCAAGGCCCATTTCATAAGACATGGGATACCTGATATTCTGTTTTCAAACAATGGCCTACAATACATCTCAAGAGAATTCAAACTGTTGCACACTAAGTGGAAATTTCAGCACAAAACATCATCCTTTTCAGTCATGAGTCTGAGAGAGCAATGGAAAGACTGAAACAGTGAATATAGGGAAAGAAATTGTTGAAAGCAAATAAGACTAAAAGGGATCCATACTTAGCTCCATTTAGATTGTTGCAAAACATCCTCATGAATAATGGGCAGCTCAGCCCAAAGACTAATGGGATGTAGAAGTAGGACATTGCTGCCTATAAGACACTGTTACAGACTTAAGGGGATGGAGTGATAGTATCTGGAAGCAGCTGAAATGCCAACAGTTAAGAAAAGTCATGTGGTATGACAAAGGAGCCAGAGACCCGAAGTCACATTGTAGAGGAGATAACATCTGGATACAACCAGTAAGTCCACATGTAAAAGAATGAAAATAGGCCGTAGTTCAGGCTGTAGTGAGTTACAGACCCTATGAAGTTGTTACAGATAATGGACAGTAACTGAGATGTAATCAAAGGTGGATGTGAACTACAAACAAAAGGGAACCAAAATTGCACAACCAAAATTGTTTACTTGCCTGTTTCTTGGAGGCAGGGCTGCTCAGTTTCCTTGTCTGTTTACTGGGTTCTCCTCACACTCATTGCCAGTCAGGGGGGCATGGCACAGACTCCCCCTCTTCTGACAAAATGGTCAGTGGCACCAAGAAGGGAGGAGTGTGCCAAGCCCCCTTTTCCAGCAAGACGATTTAGAGCAGGCTAAAGGCCATCTCTCTGCCTGATTACCTGCTGCATCTGAGTCATGGCACTATTTATGTAGCAGAAATCAGGACCAGCAGAACCATGGATTGGAAAGTGAGTTTTATTACAACAGTGGGCCTGACTGGAATACCTTCTAAAGAGTCAGAGCCAAGAGTTATGGCTACAGAATACTTTTATACAGTTATGACAGTATGCAAAGAGCAATCCCTCCTCCCTCTCTCTGGTGTCAGCAACTTCCCTTCTTTGCAACAACTGTTGATAGTTCAGAAAATACAAGACAGGATAGCTTGGGGACACTTGGGTACAGTTTGAGCATTATTAGAGAAAGAATTGTTTACATCAGCATATCGTATGTTTATGGAACATAAAGTTGATTAGTAAGGAACATTGACTAAATTCTATGTGGAGAAGATGGCAACATGCTAATGGGACAGAGAAAAGGCAGAATTACTCAACACCTTCTTTGCCTCAGTGTTTTCAGAAAAGGAGAAGGGCGACCAACCTGAGGATAATGGAACAGAGGACACAATAGGGGAAATCCAGCACAGAAGAAGCAAAGAGGTAATACAGGAATACCTTCTTAAACTAAATGAATTTAAATCTCCAGGACCAGATGAACAACATCCAAGAGTATTAAAAGAGCTGGCAAATGTAATCTCAGAGCCATTGGCAATAGTCTTTGAGAGCTCCTGGAGAACAGGAGAAGTCCCAGCAGACTGGAGGAGGGCAAACGTTGTACCCGTCTTCAAAAAGGGGAAAAAAGAGGATCCCAACAATTATCGTCCAGTTAGTCTGACATCAATACCAGGGAAGATTCTAGAGCAGATCATTAAACAGAGAGTCTGTGAACATTTAGAAGGCAATGCCATAATCACAAAAAGTCAACATGGGTTTCAGAGAAACAAGTCATGCCAGACTAATCTGATCTCTTTTTTTGATAAAATGACCAGCTTGGTAGATGAAGGGAATGCTGTGGATATCGCATACCTTTATTTCAGTAAGGCCTTTGATAAGGTTTCCCATGACATTCTTGCAAACAAGCTTGTAAAATGTGGGCTAGACAAGTTAACTGTTCAATGGATTTGTAATTGGTTGACCGGCAAAACCCAAAGGGTGCTCAGCAATGGCTCCTCTTCATCTTGGAAGATGTGACCAGTGGGGTGCCATAGGGTTCTGTCCTGGGCCCAGTGCTATTCAACATCTTTAATAATGACTTGGATGACGGAATTAGGGGCAAACTTATCAAATTTGCAGATGACACCAAATTAGGAGGAGTAGCTAATACCCTAGAGGACAGGATCAAAATTCAAAATGATCTGGATAGATTAGAGAGCTGGGTCAAAGCTAACAAAATGAAATTCAATACGGAGAAATGTAAGGTACTGCACTTAGGGCGAAAAAAATGAAATGCATAGATACAGGATGGAGGAGACCGGGCTGAACGAGACTACGTGTGAAAGGGATCTAGGAGTCCTAGTAGACCACAAGTTGAACATGAGTCAACAGTGTGATGCAGCAGCTAAAAAGGCTAATGCGATTTTGGGCTGCATCAATAGAAGTATAGTGTCTAGATCAAGTGAAGTAATAGTGCTGCTCTATTCTGCCTTGGTGAGGCCTCACCTGGAATACTGTGTCCAGTTCTGGGCACCACAATTCAAAAAGGATATTGACAAGTTGGAGTGTGTCCAGAGGAGGGTGACCAAAATGGTGAAAGGTCTGGAAACGATGCCTTATGAGGAGAAACTTAGGGAGCTGGATATGTTTAGCCTGAAAAAAATATGGTTAAGGGGCGATATGATAGCTCTGTTTAAGTATTTGAAGGGGTGTCACATTGAGGATGGAGCAAGCTTGTTTTCTGCTGCTCCAGAGACTGGAACACGGAACAATGGATGCAAGCTCCAGGAACAGAGATTCCACCTCAACATTAGGAGAAACTTTCTGACAGTAAGAGCTGTTCGGCAGTTGAACACACTCCCTCGGAACGTGGTGGGGTCTCCTTCCTTGGAGGTCTTTAAACAGAGGCTGGATAGCCATCTGTCAGGGATGCTTTGATCATGATTTCCTGCATGGCAGGGGTTGGACGGGATGGCCCTTGTGCCTTCTTCCAACTCTACAATTCTATGATTCTGTGATTCTATGTATACCTAAGAGTTAAAGGAAAAAGGCTTTGCAGAGTCCCAGAATCTCATGGGCTATCTAGTCTGACCCCAAATAGTGATTGTAAGGTAACAATATTCAGCAAATAGACATTAGGGTCAACATGGCTACTTCACTGGAAGATATGCCCGTCTGTGTCTGTCAATAGAAGGGACTTCCCTCAGTAGTACTTTTTGCTGACATTATTGATCTGGAGTCTCCACAGCATGTGTTAAGACAGCACAGCAAGGGTTTCTTCATTATAATGTCTAATGGTGTATGATCTGATTGTACATCTATCCTGTTTCCAAAGGTGAATTGATGGAACTGCTGTAATCTAAACACTACTGCTAGTTACTTGGGCTTTTTTTTTTTATCTATGCAATTTTCCTTTCTGCTTTAGGCTGTCCATTGATCAATCTTCCTTCCTTCCTTCCTTTTTATTTTTAAAAAAAGTCTCTGTTGGAGCTTTCAAATTTCCTCTTTTTGAGCTTCCTAACAGGCTTTCTGCTGCTACTATGTTTTATGTGACATTATTTGTACAATTGAAATGCAACTCACACCTCAATATGAACAGTGGATTTTATTGAGTATACAGTACTGTAAATCTTACAGAGCAGTTACCAGGCCTATTGTGTTCTCCTAGCCTAAGCAGGCAGCTGGACTTACCTGGTGGCCATTTTGCAGTCTGGCAAGAGCCATCCCCCCCATTGCAGAGCATGGCTGTTGCCATGCGGCATCCGTCTTCCTCCCAGCGGGCTAGCATGTGGCTGGAAGGATAGCGGAGTGGCAACCAATCGGAGCAAAGCCTGTTTTGCTCCAACTGGCTGGAATGGTAATCCAGCAGCCAATTGGAGTTGAGTATTCCAGTTTGAATCAGATTGGCTGAGGGAGAAAGGGAATCTGCCTCTTGTAATAGGCTTCCCTTGGATATGGCAATTGGGTATTCATTCCCGATCACCTCACCAAGCTGGCCAGTCACTCTCTGTGAGCTTCTCCTAGCCTAAGCTACTCACTGCATGGCTCCTCCTCTACTCTTCCTGATTCTTCTTCAAACTCCAGCTCCTTGCTGCTAGTAATTTTACTTTTGAGGCCTGTACATATTGTCAGGCTGAGAAGGATGCTATCCTCTCAGTGATGTGTATCTAGCTGGACTATGTGAGGAACATGGAGGGAACACTGTCTTGTCCTTTGCCTCAAGCAGCAAAATGTCTTTTCTGGCCCTGCTAAGAATTCTTCACTCCTGGAGAAACTGGAAGTATAGTTCTTTAGTTTCAACCTCAAAATGGTGCTGTGTCACTGTTGCCAGTGCTAGGGCAAGCTAATTCTATTCCAATCATTTTCAGTGATCTGAGGTGACTAAGGGAAAGCTTTCTCAATGTCTGTCCTTTCACAGTGGTATTTTGCATGTGGTCAGTGTTCAATTTACGACCACTATTTGGTCAGAGAAGGCCCTCAACAACAGTTACAACAATAACAACAAGCTGACTAAACTGACAAACAAAAGGCTTACCTCAAAACAAACAGAATAAATTTAGCAGCAAAAAGAAACAAAACAAAACAAAACACAATAAAAACAATCTAGTCAGGGGAGGGAATCTTCCAATATGAAAGTGCCCATTGGTACAGAATGGTCTTCAATGTCTTTCTGAAATATGACAGGGAATATAAAGGTATAAAGAGGTGGAAATATAAAGGTATTAACAGGTAAGATATGTAGCAGTGCCCAATTGTGCCAGTGTGCCTGCATGTGTGTGTCAAAGCAGCATAATATGAATGTACTACCTCAAGATATAATTCACTGTCTGAATTATGAGAGTCATCCTCCTCCTCACAATTTTAGTCATGTCATGCTATGACAATCATCTCAAAACAAAGGAGATTTTCAGACCTGCAAAATGCCGGTTTGCCGCGCGAGCAGCCTCCCGAAACTGCTGCGCGGCAAGGGTCTACTTCGGACGACGCTGTGCCTCTCGCGAAACCGTCCGTGTCACTTCCGTGAAGCTTGGGATGGCTCAGCGCCATATTTCAATCACGGAGTTTGCCCGTGATTGAAATATGACGCTGAGCCGTCCCAAGCTTCACGGAAGTGACACGGACGGTTTCACGAGAGGCACAGCGTCGTCCGAAGTAGACCCTTGCCGCGCAGCAGTTTCGGGAGGCTGCTCGCGTGGCAAACCGGCATTTTGCAGGTCTGAAAATCTCCAAAGTGGTAATGTGATAATGGGGTTCACCGCACTGCAGGCTATGTGGATGAACACCCCTTTGATGAAGAGCAGGAGGCCATTAAAGTAGTAGCTATGGTGCTTGTGCCATTGCTAGGAGACTGGAGGGCAAGCCCCAGGGTACTTAAGCACAAATGCCCTCTGCCTCTTTGGGGTTTACCCCTCCCCAGCCTCCCCTGGGTGAAACACCTGAACCCCAGGGAGAACCCATAAGCTGGATTGCTCCCTAGCCAGACCACATTAGGAAGGATGACCCAACTGTCCCTCCCCCAATTTGCAGAAATTAAAGGGAGGGTTTATTCCTCAGGGCAGCCCCAAAGGAGGTCACCTCCCCCACCCCTCAGTTCACAAGACCTAAGGCAGTTTCAGCTCCCCCCTGCTTCACCTCCAAAAGTGAAGTGTTCACTGATTACAAAATCTCTCCCTTTTACCTGTCAAAGAAAAGGGGAAAGCATCTACTTAGCCCCTTTTCCCCACCAGATCATCCAATAAGGGCCTCAAATCCCACTGCAGATATCCCAGAAAAATTAAGTTCCTTGCATCTGACAGGTCAAAATGCTAAAAGTTATTATTGAGGAAGAGCACATAAGCTAGGACAGGCTGCATCCCCTCCTCTCCTCTGCCCCCTCTGAATCAATTGAGTGTGAAGAAAAAAAAGGTATACTATTAGAAAAAGTAAAAGAAAAAGAAAATATATTAAGACATAATCCCCCAAATAAGAAGATTTTAGGTGAAATAAAAACCATACAGAATGAATTAAAGCAAGAAACAATTGAAGACATAGGTCTTAAATTAAAGAGAATAAAACAGAATCATTTTGCAAATGCAAATAAAGTAGGCAGATGGCTGTCGTACAAACTTAAGAAGGAAAAACAGACGAAACTTATAACTGAAATTAAAGATGATAATGCAACCTATACCTTACAAGGTGATATAATGAATAAATTTGAACAATACTATATAACTTTATATTCAGACACAGAAATGGAAAAGGAAAATGAGAGAGATTTAAAAGATTACTTAAGAAATAATAATATCGGGAAATTATCAGAAGAACAGAGGGAAAGATTAGTGCACCGATAACAACACAAAAAATATCCTCAGTTATAAAAGAAATGAAGGTCAGGAAAGCACCGGGACCCGACGGTTTCACGGCAGAGATTTACAAAACATTTGAAGAGGACATTATCTTTCACATGCATGAAATGCTTAATAAGATCAAACAAGAAGGTATCCCAGAATCATGGGAAAAGGCAGAAATATTTTTAGTTCCAAAGGAAGGAAAGGATATATCAGACGTTAGAAATTACTGTCCAATCTCTTTATTGAACACAGACTACAAGATCTACACAATGATTTTGGCAAACAGATTAAAATGGATATTAACAGATTTAATTCATTTAGATCAGAAAAGGATTTCTCCCTGGAACACTGATGGCAGATAATATAAGGATAGCTTTAAACATATTAGAATATTATGAAAAAAATAATGAAAAAAAAGCAGCCTTAATATTTGTGGATGCAGAAAAGGCCTTTGACAACCTTAAATGGGCATTTATGAAGGGAGTAATAGAAGAGATTGGAGCAGGACAAGACTTCTGCAGAAGTATTGATCAGATATATCATACATAAAAAGCATGCATAATAGTAAATGGTGAAAGATCAAAGACAATTAATATACAAAAGGGAACAAGGCAGTGCTGTCTGCTTTCCCCACTTCTTTTCATTTTAGCTATGGGAGTGCTTAACAAACAAATTAGAGAAGACAAATCAGTATCAGGATCTTGTATTGCATATAGAGAATTTAATGGAAATTATAAATAAATTCGGAAGGGTATATGGATTCAAAATTAACAAAAACAAAATCGTTATAATAACTAAGAACTTATAAAAAGATGCACAATTAAAAAACAAATCTGGATGCAAGATTGAAACTAAAACAAAATATATAGGCATATGGATTAGCAAAAGAAATAAAGAGTTATTTGAGAATAACTATAAAAGAGTATGGAAAGAGATAAAAGAAGATCTAAAAAGATGGCAAAAAATGAACCTTTCTTTGCTAGGGAAAATTGCTACCGTGTAGATGAACATATTGCCAAGGATGATATTTCTATTCCTGAATTTAGTAATCTTGAATAACGACAAGCCGTTTGCAGAATGGACCAAAGACTTAAAAGACTTCATTTGGAACAGCCGCAAGCCAAGAATAAAATGGTCAACCTTAATAGATACAAAGAATAGAGGAGGGGCTGCACTCCCTAATTTCAAGATATATTATATGGCATGTGGTATAAACTGGATTAGTCATTGGATAAGATTAGAAAACATCAAATTAATAGACCTGGAGTGCTATAATTTGAGATACGGGTCCCATGCGTACTTATGGTACAAAAAAGCAAAGATAGAAAAAGAATTTGAAAACCATACAGTGAGAGGGCCTTTAATGAAGATATGAAAAACTATAAAACAAAGATTCTATCAAGCTATTCCCTTATGGCTGTCCCCTGTAGAAGCTTTTCAAACTAAATGGAAGAAAAGGAAGACTGGCTCAAATATAAAGACTTATTAAAATCAGAGAATGGGTTAGAGTTTCGCTTAAAATCAAGAGAGGAACTGCAAAGACAAGGAACTGAAACACAGTGGTTTACATGCTACCAAAAAAAAAAAGAGAGAGAGAGAGAGAGAGATTTGAAGAAGATAAAAGAAAATATGGCTTTATGAAAGAGCAGAACGATATAGATAAGATAATATGGGTAACTGGAAAGAAGAAAATTACAAATTTATATAAAGCAATGTTAGGAAGAGAACTAGAAAAAAATCTGGTGAAGGATGTCATGATAAGATGGGCAAGGGATATAGGTGATCCCATACATTTAGAAGAATGGGAGAATGCTTCGAGTAAAACAAATAGATTTACGGCAAACCAAGATCTCAAAGAGAATTATTTCAAAATAGCAAATAGGTGGTATCTAACACCTGAAAGATTAAGTAAGATTTACAAATTAGAAAATAAGAAGTGCTGGAGATGTGAAAAAGAAGTGGGATCTCTATAGCACATGTGGTGGGCTTGTCCAGTTATAAAGAAATTTTGGAAAAAGGTACATAGAATAAAACAAAGGATGTTGGGAATAAATTTTTCAATGGAGCCAAAATTGTATTTACTAAACATAACCTCAATGTTAGAAAGACAGATACAAAAAGAGTATTGGAGAGTACTATTGTACTTAGTAACAGCTGCTAGAGTTAAGATCGCAACCAGATGGAAAAAGAAGCTCCAGAGTTAGAAGAATGGTTAGAAAAAGTATCAGAGATGAAAGACAATGATAAACTGACAGGAATAATAAATAAACAGCTAGAAATAGAACCATGACATTTACAGCATGTCAGAACCTAAAAGAAAACTACATTAAAATCACTCAAAGGTGGTATTTTACCCTGGCAAGACTAAATAAAATGAATGATACAGTAAAGGACAGATGTTGGGAATGTGGAAAAGAACATGGTACCTTATTACATATGTGGTGGAACTGCAGATCAATTAAAATTTTTTGGGAAGAAATACATGATAATATAAAACGGATTTTGAAAGTGAATTTAGAATTTCACCCGGAAACAAATTCATTAAATCTCTCTCTCTCTCTCTGACTTTTCTTCGCAAACGAAGATTCAGGAAGGACTCATCCTGCGCCGGTTGGACTGGATGGTCCTTGTGGTCTCCTCCAACTCTATGATTCTATGATTCTCTCTCCCCCCTCCCTCTCGTCGTGTGTGTGTGCATCCACATATGATGCTATCTTGAGAGGCTTATGATTTCTCTCAGGCAGTATAGCAGAGAAGTTGGGTGCTGGTGTCACTGGCAGAGGAAAAGCTCAGGCTAGCATAGTACCTGTTCATTCAAACAAGGTAAGGAGCTGGTAAATAGCCATCATTACAAAGAGCTTCTAACAATGAGAAATGTACTTGAGGTCATCCCTTCACATTCGCGGGGGTTATGGGAACAAGACCCCCGCGAAAGTGAAAAAACTGCAAATAAAAGCAGCCTCTGAGGGTTTAAGGAGGAGCCCTTCCTAAACACACACACACACACACACACACACACGGAAACTGACCCAGCCTCTGAGCATTTAAGGAGCAAAGAAAATCACAGCCCCATGCTGTGAGCACGTAAGCAAAGTCCCCCCCCTTGCCACTCCCCTTTCTGTGTCTTAACAAACTGAATTGCTTCTTTAAAACTCACATTTCACCCCATGTCTCCTCATGGCCCAGAGAAAAACACAGCTGCATGCTTGCCACCCCCTCTCTATGTCTCAACAAACTGAATTTAAAACTCAGCTTCTTTAAAACTCACATTTCCAATGTTTTCTACACACATTCACACACAGGGAAGGCGCGGGTGGCATCTCCCAGCAACCCAGCCTCTGAGCATTTAAGGAGGAAGCTTCCTGCTGGCTGAAAGAAAAGCACAGTCCCATACTGTGAGCACACAAGCTTTCTTCCTTAAATGCTCAGAAGCTGGGTCAGTTGCTTGCTGGGAGATGCCACCCGCACCTTCCCTGTGTGTGAATGTGTATAGGAAAGATTCAAAATGTGAGTTTTAAAGATGCAATTCAGTTTGTTGAGACACAGAGAGGGGGTAGCAAGCATGCAGCTGTGCTTTTCTTTGGGCCATGAGGAGAGATGGGGCGAAATGTGAGTTTTAAAGAAGCAATTCAGTTTGTTAAGACACAGAGAGGGGAGTGGCAAGGGGGGACTTTGCTTGGTGCTCATAGCATGGGGCTGTGATTTTCTTTTGCCTTAGGCCCTCTAAGACTGGTGTGGGGGTTGCTTGCTTGCTGGGATCTTCCCTGTGTGTGTATGTGTGCAAGAAATTTTCCTCCTTAAATGCTAAGAGGCTGTGTTGGGGAGAGGGGGGGGAGGAATTTCTGCGAATACATAACACCGCGAAAGTCAAAGCTGTGAATATAAAGGGACAACTGTAGTGTTAAGCGACTTTATCAGCTGGGCAAATATGGCATCACAACAAAGTTAAATTAATGCAGAAGGGTGCACAGTATCAAATAACATCGTCCTAGCACGTTAATGACCTGTCCAAAATCCATTCCTTGTTATTGATGGGCCAAGCTGTCAATAGATCAGGTGTGGTGCTTTTTTGGTATCATTGCCGATGTTTGAGACCTTGTGCCATTGTGCTCAGTAAATAAAACGTCAATTGTCAGATCACTTCTGGGTGAGATCAGGACAGCCAGGCAGATGTCTTTTTTTTTTTAACCTCCCTGTTGTACTTGGGACTTTGTGAGTCTGTTTCTGTGCTTGTGTGTTCATGCTCTGTTACTGCCAGGGCAGCCTTTCTTATGTGACTCAAGGTCAGTCTGGTAGAGGGGTTCTTTTGCTGGCATTAAAATATTTTAAAATATGCTGGCAAAAGAATGTTTATGGGTGGTGGTGGTATGATAAAGTCCCTAGTCCCATATGGCTGCTGGTATTGGAATCATCAACAAAAGACCTTCAGTGAAGAGAAAGCTCTTTATTAGAGAACTATATTGTACAGGTTTTCAGTCATCAGCGCACTTGCAGAAAGTGCAGGATGAGTCCTTCCTGGATCTTGGTTTGTGAAGAAAAGCCAGAGAGAGAGAGAGAGAGAAGGAGGGGGGAAAGGAAAAATCTAAAACCCATACACATCTTTATTTGGCCAACCAAAAGGCATAAAATATATCATGTTAACTTTGAAACTTGCACAAGCATTTCCATCAGGCAAACACATGGACGAAATAAAGTGATGGTGTTTTGGTACTGGTACCTACCTTTTGCACTTGGTATTATAGAAAGTGTGTAGAATAAAAGTACCCCGCCACATTACTGCCATACCTAAAAATACAGAGCAGTGGCATACCTAGGATATTTGACACCTGGTGTGGATCATAATACCCCCTTCTCTCTACAACAACATTATTTTCAGTAATAAATATGAAATGAAACTAATAATAATAATAATAATAATAATGGTCAGAAAATAAATACAGATGGTGAAAATTCTTTTATTGAACTGTGTATATACACCTGCCAGTAAAAACAAACAAACAAACAAACCGCAACCTTGCCTTTGTACTGTCTTCCTTGCCTTTCTTCAATAGTTGTTCCAAGTCTTTGCCATTTTTTGGTAGTAGTATGGTCTCATCTACATTTCTTGATGTTCCATCCACCTATTTTCATGTTTCCTTCCTCCAAATCTAATCCAGCTTTTTATATGTTATGTTTAGCATATAAATTAGGGTGATAAAATGCAGCCTTGCCTGGCTTCCTTGGCAATGGCAAACTGTTTTCTTTCTCTATATTCGGACTTGACAGTGGCCTCTTGTTCTGAGTATATGCTACACATCAGGACAATCAAATGTTGTGGTGCACTCACTTCTTTAAAAGTGAGCCATAGTTTTTCATGAGCTGCACAATCAAATGCTTTGTTATAATCTATAAAGCACAGGCTAATTTTCTTCTGAAATTCTTTGATGTATTCTCCCGATGTTCTTTCGTTTTGGTCCCATGGGGGACCAAGCTAAAACTGTACTTTTTTGCTAACAGTTTTTTCTGGTTAGCAAAAAGACGTGGTTTTACCCCGGTCCCTCATGGGACCAGAACAAAAAAACGACAATACCATGAGGTAAGGCAGCACAGAAGACAGAATGTTCCTGCTGCCTTGCCACTTTTGTTTGGAGTGCATTAAGCCCCTCTGATCCTTCACTGCAATGTTACAGTGCTAAAAGGAGACTATTTTTGTTTTGTTTTGGTGTGCATTTGGGATGGGAATTCTATCCTATCAAGCCTTTTGTTCACTTGCCTGAAGGGACCCTCTGTCCTTTTCTAGTCTATGTGAGAAAACTGTGCACCCGGGGAGAGCTATCTCAATTTTTTTTTTACTGTGCTTTAGTTCAGAAATAATATATAAGTGCAGAGCTTCCCTACCTGCATGATCTAGTGATTTGGTTCTTGGCTCTGCATTGCTCATCTGCTGAAGATCACTGACGTTACTGAAAGTGATGTCATCACTTTGCTGACATCAGTAGCTGAAATAACTTGTTTTGCTGAAATCATGTTTTAACAGAGCGAGGTACTTTGCCAAAGCCTTAAGTCTGCTCTTTGCAAAGCGTTCAGTCCTGGCTTCCAACGAATTGGTCCTTACTAAGAGAAACTCATTAGCTATGCTGTTCCTAAAAATCCTGAACTAATCACCGGCTCCCCCTTTTTTGCCAAAGCAGTTATCCACAGGAGCCAGTATGGCATAACAGTGTGAATATTGGACTACGACTCTGGAGACCAGGGTTCAAATCTTTGCTTGGCCATGAAACCCACTGAGTGACCTTGGGAAAGTCACACTCTCAGCCTCATGGAAAGGCAATAGCAAACCTCCTCTGAACAAATCTTGCCAAGAAAACCCCAGGATTCCATAGGATAGAACTAAAGTGATGTCAAACTGCTGTATTGCTGCAGTGTAGACAGGCCTGGAAACAACTTGAAGGCACACAACAATAACAACAACAAAACACCCACATAGTTATTTTCTCCAGTTTCTTCCCTATTGTAGCTATAAAGAATTTCCCTCCTCTCCAGATGGAACTTACAAGATGCCTGTATCTTCCAGAATTCGAGTCTGTCTTTTTGGTGTTCTTTTCTTACACTTTGTAGCTTCTTCTTCTTCTTTTTCCACTTGTGTGCATGTGCGGTGTATAGAAAGATTTTTTTCCCATATTTTGAAATAAATTTTGTTGGAGGCCTGGCCACTTCAGTATAATGTTCCCCAGACTGGACATTGAAAAGAACAATGGGCTCTGGCTGCCTGTTCTAGCAATTCCTGCCCCGTCAAACCATCTTCTGGATGCTGTTGTTGCCATATGATAGAATATAATCTCTAATTGTTGAATGGGAAAGAAACTGGAACTCAGGAATGTGCAAAATATTGGAAATCATATGTGTGTGTTTGTATGTGTATAGCTTACTGCAGCTCTCACTAGTATTCCAGCCACATTTCTGCATTGATCTGTAGATTTTTTAAAGAAGCAGAAATGTGTATGAAATACCTATTTCCTAGCAAAATATGCATTCTAAATATATTTTTTCTCATAAAGTATACATTTTAAAAACATATCAGATCCCAAAATATGTATTTTAAATACACATTTGGTACTTTTCTGCTTTAAGAACTGCATTTGCAACCCCCCCCCCAAAAAACAAACAAACAAACAGAGAAAGGCAAAATCCAAAGAGAAATTGTATTCCATTCCACAGGGAGGTATGGATCAGGGCAGATCACTTCAGTTTGCAGTCCATGAGCATCACCAGTCTGAAAATGCTGGTTAAGTTATTTGTACCTTGTTTTATTTTCTGCCCCAAAGAGAAATCTCCTGGCATATCGGCACGTCTAGGAGAAAACACATTTTGGGAATTGATCATTTGAAATAGATTGCTATCAGGTTTGATGTATACTTTATAGGAAGAAAATGCAAAATGTTGCTTCCTTAGCAAATAATGGATTAACGCAAATCTTGTTTATCTCGGATTGGCCTTTTTAGTCATCAACACGCTTGCAGAAAATGTGGAATGAGTCCTTCCTGAATCTTCATTTGCGAAGAAAAGCCAGAGAGAGAGAGAGAGAGAGAGAGAGAGAGAGAGAGAGAGAGAGAGAGAGAGAGAGAGAGCGAGCATGTATGTGTGTGTGTGTGTGTGTGAGAGAGAGAGAGAATGGAATCCACCTCAAGCTTCTTTTTTCCTCTTGCTTTTATCCCTTGATGGCTTGATGGCAGTACATGTAAAAGGGATAGAGGAGTCTTAGTGGACCACAAGCTGAACATGAGTCAGCAGTGTGATACGGCAGCTAAAAAAGCAAATGTGATTCTAGGCTGCATCAATAGGAGTATAGTGTCTAGATCGGTGGTTCTCAATATAGTGTCTAGATCGGTAGGATTGAACTCACAGCCTCACTAATGACTGGGAGGACCACCTGGCTGTCAAGGTGAGACCTCAGAGGGCTCCTGGGAACTGTAGTCCAACAACATCTAGGGACCCACAGGTTGAGAACCACTGGTCTAGATCAAGGGAAGTATTAGTGCCACTCTATTCTGCTTTGGTGAGACCTGGAATACTGTGTCTAGTCTGGGCACCACAATTCCAGAAGGATATGGACGAGCTGGAACATGTCCAGAAGAAGGTGTCCAAAATGGTGGGAGGTCTGGATGCTATGCCCTATGAGGAGCAGCTTAGGGAGCTGGGCATGTTTAGCCTGGAGAAGAGAAGGTTAAGATGTGACTTGATAGCATAAATAGTTGAAGGGATGTCATACTGAGGATGGAGCAAGCTTGTTCTGCTGCTCCAGAGACTAGGACATGGAGCAATGCATTCAAACTACAGGAAAAGAGATTCCAGATAAACATTAGGAAGAACTTCCTGTCAGTAAGAGCTGTTTGGCAGGGGAACATGATGCCTTGGACTGCAGTGGAGTCTCCTTCTTTGGAGGTTTTTAACCAGAGGCTGGATGGCCATCTGTCGGGAATGCTTTGTTTATTCCTGCATGGCAGGGGGTTGGACTAGATGGCCCTTGTGGTCTCTTCCAACTCTATGATTCTATTATCCCATAATAACAACTGTAGGGATGTTGAAACCTGACTCCTTTTTCTGCTTATCTCTTGAAAATCAGCTTTCTTCTTTACTTTTTTTTCTTCTCTCTTTAATTCTGCTGCTTTCCACAGCTGTTTTTCTCTTAAAAAAATAATAATACCCCAAGCCTCAAGATAAAACAGATGTCCCAGTATGGTGACTGGCATATACCAGCTATGGCATATTCACATGAGAAAATGCTTTGACAAACATTTAGTCTATCTGAGACATTTTCCAGCTGAGTCCTTGCCCCGTCCTGTTCCCACCACATTTTCAACATTGTACAATGGAAAAAGCAGAGAAATTTCACTTCAGAAACCAGAATCAGGATGTTCCCTGCTTTTTTTATACTCCCACCTCCATAAGTTTACACTAGAGAATGGGAATAAACTTCATTTCACCTGGCTTTTTTTCTCCATGTCAATCTGCTTTTGAAAGTGCAAACGAGGAAGGATTTATTGTATTTCCTGACTACTGTAGTTACCAACTTAAGTCTGTTATGAGGCATTTTCTTGTTATTGACAAATTACAGAGAGGGGGAGAAAGCAAAAACTATGTTGCTATGAAATTGGGCTTCCACAAATATGACAATTTAGGAGTGGGTGGTAGGAACATGTTTATAGAAAAATACATGGCTGCTGTAACTTCTTTGATAGTGAAATAACAACATTTGTGTTCAGCTTACTCTATTTTTAAAGAATGGATGCAACAAATATAATGCCTTGTTAAAGCAGGCTGGCAATCTATTACCAATTAGACTTTATTTTTATTTTTGTAAGATTTTCTGAAAGAATTTATGCTTTAGGGGATTGTTGCAAAGGAACAGACTTAGTTGGATTAACTATAACAAGAGAGAACATTGCAATCAACTTCACTGAATGTTTCATTATTGATGATGATGGTGATGATGTTGCCTTTGATGATTATAACTTAGGAGATTTTCAGATGCGATTTTCAGGTCTATATATTCCAAAACAGCTCCGTTGCTGCCGCGTGGCAGGGGAGCAGTTTGGGACGGCGCTCTTCTGCCGAACCCCTCCGTGTCACTTCCGTGACAGAATGGAGGAAGCCGTTCATATTTCACTCACGATTGTTGCCCGTGACTGAAATATGATGCCGCTTCCTCCATTCTGTCACGGAAGTGACACGGAGGGGTTCGGCAGAGGAACGTCGTCATCCAAAACTGCTCCTGTGTCGCGCGGCAGCAACGGAGCTGTTTTGGAATATATAGACCCGAAAATCGCATCTGAAAATCTCCAGTGTCCTGGCCATTTAATCAGAAGAGAAAAACAGATATATTGATTGTTGAGGGTTTGTCTACACTGGCCAGAATACTCCATGTTCTGGACAGAGTATTCCAGCCCTGGGCCCATGGCACTCCCCCCAATTACCTGCCCTGCTGTTGTAGCAAAAGAGGGGTATCCACACACCTGTGGTTCACGTATGAAACAGTGCTACTCTTCCTCATGCCAGTTGCATCTTCTGCGGCCAGGAACAAGGCACCTGGAAATGCAAAAGTGCAGATAATAGTGAGCCCTGTTGAAATGAATGACTTCTGAGCCAAGCACACCATAGAGGTCATTCTGGAGGACCTAGAGATTCCTAGAGAGAATACCTCTCTATGCATTTTCTAGCTCCTCCAGTTCCACTGTATAGAAACGCACTGGAGGACCTAGAAAATGCCTAGAGAGAACATTTTTTTTGGATATAGGTAAATAAAACTGCAGGTACCAGTCCCACAGATATGGGGATTGTACTGTGTTGCCACTTTATTTGAAGTTTTGGGTCCAAGCTTTCTGACAGGCTATATCTCCACATACAAGCCTACTTAGGCCCCAAGGTCTTCAGGAGAGCATCTTCTCTCAGCTCCACCTCTTAATAGGCACAGCTGGTGGGGTGTGAGCTAAGGCCTTCTTGGTGGTTGCTCCTAGGCTCTGGAACTCCCTTCCTAGGGAGGCTAGAATGTCCCCCTCCTTGCAGTCCCTTCATTGGCAAATAAAGACTTTAAAAAATTCTGATAGGTTTTTGAGAACTGCAAGGCTTTTTTTTTTTTAAGAAAGGGCTTTGATGAGACTCCTTTACTGTTTTTATTGTTTTAATCATACTGTTATTTTAAACTGCATTTAAAATAAATTTTGACTGTAAGTATTAAATTGTTTTTAACTGTTGGTGGTGATTTAATTACATCTTAATGTTGATTCTTTGTGTTCTCTAACTGTACTGTATTTCAGTTTGGAAGCTGCCTTGAGTCCTGGTTTGGAGGAAAAGATGGGATAAAAAAGATGATGATTCTGGCAATACTAGTACTAGTCTATAACTGCCTCCAGGTTCAGGCACCAAGTACTCTTTTTCAGTGCAGCCAGTATCATCTAGCTGCAAGAATCACTTGGAGTTTGCTTGACTTCTGTTCTTTGTGATCCTTGTACATGCCCTCCATTTCCTATTATACATACCCTCCATCTCATATTGTGCATAGCCCATGTGTCCTTGCTTGAACCACCTTGCTTTACCACTTGTGTGGACAGGCCTCTTATCTTGTATGTAGTCCCAGAAGGAGCGCCCTACCCCTTTGTGGAGGCTTTCTAGCCAGATTCCATTATTTGATGCCGTCCAATCACACTGTGCTCTTGATCTGTCTGCTTAATATCCTTGGTTTGGTATGTGACTGTGGGATTCTCAGAATATTTGGGAGCTGAGACTCCACCAGGACTTGTGTTAGTGTTTATTAGACACTTAATTGTTTAGTGGGCATGCTGGGATGGGCAACTTTGGACAGTCCAGGGGCCATTTTACTCTCCCTTGGACCTTTGTGGGAAGCAGACACCTATTTCTCAGATCTGGAATTGATCAGGGACACTACACAATTATAGCAATATGATTCTATGGTTCCTTCCTATGGAATCCCTAGATTTAGTAATTCGAAGAGGCACTAGAGCTCTCTGGTTGAGAATTCTAAGTAATTGCAAATCTCAGACTACTATAGGATGTTGCCATGGCAGTTGAAGTGGAATCATAGCACTATAATGGTGTAGTGTGAAGGGTTCCCAAGTCTGGTAACTTGAAAAAATAGATGGAAGAGTCTGGGGGCGGGGGCTGAAATAGCCTTTAAATGGTCTGTCATGTTAGTCCAGAGTCTTCTGGAAGGTGTGAGGAGCCATTTCAAGTCTGTTTCTGAAATGAGAACATGGTTGGCTTGAGGACCACTAATAATGGATTATCCACCCATGTGGTTTCCCCATCACAGACTTTGGCTCAGGAGTCCAACCAGTGTTTGCTATAGAACCTTTTTAGCTATTGCTCGATGACTTGTTGACCACGTTATTTAGAAAGCTGGAGTGCTGATTAACCATTTTGGATGAAAACTAATTTGATCGGAGGGTAGTTTTAAATTCTAGGAACGGAAAGAATATTTGAAAATATTTGAAAAATGATTGAAAAGCATGTTTTGCTTTTTGAAAGAATACTTTTATTAATAGTTGACATGATATAATAGTAAATTATTCTCTACCCACCTCATTCCATGTTTCAAAGTATAATCAGACAATACTATAAAAGACACATCATGCACATTGTGATAGATTCCAGAAAAGTGCACGTTGTGATAGATCCCAGAATATCATATGGTTCAATGGAGGGCCATGCCTAGAATTTGCATGTATTTTATATGGTATAAATGGATTCCATGTAATCTCAAAGGTGTCCTGCTATTTCATCTCTGGCAAGGTGGAATCTATATGTCAGTTTCTCTAATAATGCAGGGGTCCAAACTCTGTCTAACCAATGATTAATGGACAAACCTTGTAAATTCTTCCATTACTTTGCTATCTCCAACCTTGCTGCATACAGCAAGGTAGATAAAGGGCTTATCTACATGGGCCAGAATACTCCGGCTCCTCACTGGCATTTTCTGCCCATGGATCTGGCCCATTGCTCCCCTGTTATCTGCATGGAACAGGATGGATTCCAGACAGCAGCAAGGCAGGCAGCAGCTACAGTGACAGGCTGATGTGGTGGTCTGGGCTCCTGCAGTCATATGGGGCCCAATCCATTTCATTTTGGCTGGAATGGATTTTACAGGTATTTTTTAAAAACAGAGGTGTAGTCTTCCTTACCCCATCTTCCCCCCCCAGCTTTGTCCCAGGGGTCATGAGGGGGAAAACTGGGCTAAAATGGCTCATCTGGAGTTCAGGGTTCCAAAACAGGGGCAAGATGTGGTAAATTGCCCACCTAGACAAGCCCATAAGATCCTTACAGAGGGCATTTTCATTTTTTTAATCATAAATTGATAAGATTGGTAAAGTACTTTGGTGAAAATGTATATTTTGATTAAGTTTGATTAGTTTTGATTAGACTACAGCACCCATTATCCCCAGTAGAGACCAGACTGGCCTGTGGATTTTGGGAGTCGTAGTCTACCCCCCCCACACACAATTTCATCCCAAGCTATTTACATATGCTCAGACATGAAGCTTTTTTTTAAAAAAAGGGAAAATGCAACCCATTCGAAAAGAGGATGAATGCTGCTCTCCCTATAACGGAATCTCCACCCTTTTAAGAAGAGAAAAGAGTAAATAATAATATTCAGTGGATGTAGTTTGACACTGCTGAAAGCATTGGGCCATGGGCAGAGTTAACTTGGTTCCTGTGACTCTTGATAGCAGCAGGGCTGAACTACAACTGTCTGCTATTAATTTAACATGGGAATAAATGAGGGCTTCCAGTTTCAACAGCTGCAGAGCTCTTCATCTTTACCCACTCAACAAGTTCATTCAGAAACAATTCAGATGGTGCTTGACCCCCCAGCTGCGAAAACAAAAGGAGTGAGTAGAACAAGGCAACACAGCAGTCATAGCTGAGCAGTGCCATCAAGTCATAGATTAGCCTGTCCCCCCCAATTGACTGAAGTCATCAAATAGCAGAAATAATAACAAAGCTGTACCAAACCATGAAGAAAAATAACAGAGATGCTTTAATTTGTACCTTTGGGTTGTTACTGGAGTATTACAGAAGACAGCTGCTCTGACACAACACATATACTTTATTTAAAGCGAAGACCTGAACTGTAAAATTATTGTCTTCTCTGGATAACATGAACCTTTCCTCAGATTATTACTAGGTTTCTAGCACTGCAAAAGGGAAGTGGTTGAATTTGTGCTGGGCAGAGCCAACCCTCTCACTTCAAGGAACCACTTCTGTTTCAATGGCTACATTCCCTTCTGTAAACAACACAGAGTTTATATGCAGCCAGGCACAGCTCCATCATGCCTTGGCCCAGCAACAGGTGAGAGCCCCTCCCTCCATTCAAGCTACCATTGCTCTGGCCTCTGAGGGAAGGAAGAGCAGCCAGGCACAGCTTTGTCTTGCCTTGCTCAGCAGAAGGTGAGAGACCATCCATCCCTTTTCAACTGTCATTGCTCTGGCCTCTGAAGGAGAGAAAAGCATCTGTTGGACTTAATCCACTCTCCTATGGCCATCCCCTTTCCCATGTATGTCCTGTCTTATTTAGATTGTAAGCCTCAGAGTGGGGAACTGTCAAATTAATGACTTGTAAACTGCCCTGGGAGCCATTTTTTGGCTGAATGGCAGAGTATAAGTACAGTTGTCCCTCCACACTTGCGGGTTTCACATTTGCGGTTCTGCATATTCGAGGATTCCCACTTGGGGGGAGAATTGTGTGTGGGGGGGAGGAAAGCTTGAAAATATTCTTTAAAAAATAATCCAAAAAGCAAACCTTGATTTTGCCATCTTATATAAGGGACAGCATTTTGCTATGCCATTACATATAATGGGACTTGAGTATTCTTGGATTTTGGTATCCATGGAGGTCCTGGAACCAAAGCCCAGCTAATATAAAAGGACAACTGTAATTCAATCTGAATGCAACTAAGGCATGGCTGAGAAAAGTGCAATCAGTGGAAGTGGCTGTTTAGCTCCAAGCACTGGCCCCGCCTTGGCCAAATATCTGGAAGATAGAAACAGAAAGTAGACTTCCAAGAGATTTTTTTGGTTGAAAATAGCAATGGGAGAGTACTGACCTCTGCACCCCTCATGATTGTCTGCTCCTGAACTGAAGCTATGTCACATGGCCAATTCTGAACTTCCCATTAATTGACATAGTTGATCCATACCAGCCTAACCTGATTTAGATAGATTTTGAGATTTTATTTATGATAAAACGTTTATAAGTAAAAGACCATATAGGAATTAAACATCTGGCATAAACAAATCTACATACACACACATGTGCATTAGATTCAGTTCTGTCAATCAGTCATGAAACTTGTTGACTGTCCGTGGGTTCAGTCAGTATCTTTTAAGCCAAAGTTGCCTTGCAAGAATAAAAGGGTAGAAAGGGAGTGGTTGTGGGTGGGATACATCCTTGGAAGACAGGTGGGGTAAAAATGCAATGAGTATTTCTTTATTGTTCTAAGATTTGCCATTCTTTAAAAAAGTAATTTCTTTAATAAAAGTAAATTAATAAAAATATAGTTATAAAAATTAAGGCAGGTTTTCAAATGGGTGTTTCTCTGTTTTAGGACCTTAGCCAACAGATGACTCACTAGGATGCATGCATGCTGGAGCAACAGAATAGCAGAACCCTCAGAAAGTCTGCAGTGCAGTGTTGGTAACCACAAGGACAAAAGGTCACTTCTACACAAGGGTGTCTTTCATTGGTGCAGACAGTCAACTAGAGGGCAATGCACAATGATTCTGGCAGTGTCTCTACATATATCTATCTATCTATATAGATATCTCAAATAGTAGATTTTGGGCAGGATTGCATCACAAATTAACAGATCCAAAGGAAAAAAAACAGCCAAATGGGAGGATACACTACTGTCAGAACAATGTGGTTATTATTCATAGGGTTTTTACTGAAATGGAACAAAACTGAAAATAAAACAAACCACCAATTTGGCCTTTCCTGCTTTACCATTTAGGGTTTTTTTCGCCTTTGGAAGGATCTTTAGCTGTCTCTCCCATTTCCTTATCAAATGCTAATGCTCCTTTTGGTTTGTTCTCTCCATTCTAACATTTCTTCCTAGACTGCCTTTGCAGACATTCCCTGGTCCTGTGCCAAACACAGCCAGAGGCCACCAACTAGTAAGGTCAAGAAGCTGTTCAGGACTTATGTCTGAAGATCCCACCAAAGTGGAGACAAGAACTAAGCATGATTCTTAGCTTAGCTTCTCTTCTCTACTGTGCTCCAGGTGATCAAAAGACCAGCATGGAAAATGGTTCAATGAGCATGAAACAAATGAGCTGTTCACTCTTTCTCTAGGAAGGACCTAAGGGTATGAAGAATATTTATTACTGTTATTATTATCCTTGATGAGAAAGGGCATCTCAACATGTTGAGACACTGTGCTGGCAAACTGGCAACTGCTGTGGGGTGTTTTTTTTTTTTTAATTTATTTTCTGGGTTAATTTTGTCTCTGTGTAATGAAAAGATGGCCAGTGTTTTTTAATATCAGCAGTAGCAACAGGGGAAAACATATTTGTGCAAAGACATATTTTGTGCCAAAAAACCCCTCACATAATTTTAATAAAGTCCTAAAAAGTGAAAAATCATTGAAAAATATGCAAAATGTTCTTGTATTCTCACCCAACATAAGTTAGAAATTTTTCATCTTCACTGACAAGAGTGGTACAAGCAAAAAATTATGGCCTTAGCATGATCAGGTTGATGTGTGGCAGGATCCTTGCTTTTGCACTATACAGTATATGATTACCTGGATTTTTGCTGAAATTCTTTGGAAGAGTACTGACGACTGAGGGCTCAGTGGAATACCAGTGTTATTATCCCATTGAAAGATAGTTTTAAGCATACTGTTGAATTCAGGTAATGTGGTATTCACAAATTACCACAAAAGCACATGAACACTCTCATAGGTTCTGTGTTATATCCCCAAAGTGGCTCTGATCTTGATAAAATAGAAGCTGGTAAGACTCCTGCTTATCCCTGCTGTTTGTAGATTCACTTTGTGCCAGTGTTTCTGCAGCAGAGTAGGCAGTGAAAATGTATAGCTTTCCTCTCAAGACCAGTAACCAAACTATACATTTGTTACAGACTGTGCCCATCAAATCTCCTGGGTTGAATAATGAGCTCATGATTGAGTTGATTTTTGATCAGGGGGACTAATATCCTGTTTAGCCTTCTGTGATCAGGACTTTGAACAGTTTCCAAAAGCTTTAAGATCATCAGCAAATTAGTATTGTTATGTGAAATTAATTTTATTAGTATTTTTTTTACCATGCTACTTCACTATTGGGGCAATGCCCAGCTGGTTCCAGGCAGGCAAAGATTTCCAGTGTAGTCTGTAACACATGCTTCTCAGTTCTTGGCCAGAAAAGGCAAGCCAGGAGCAGAGTCAGGGAAACAGCGATAGCAAAGCCAAGTCCTATCAGGTAGAAAGTCTGTTCCAAGCAGGAAGTTCCAAAGCCAAGGTCAAACAATCCAAAGTCAGCAAACCAGCAGATAAGAGCAACACCAGACAAGGATAGTGGCATGGAAAAATGAGACACTGTCCAGGGTCATGCAGCAACATGACCAAAACAAATCACAAATACAGACAGCTCCCCAGAGGCCACCAACTACCAGACAATTCTCCTTAGCACTAAGCCTTGTTCAAGCTGAAGTTCATATTTTGCTGCCAGAAGGGAGCAAACCTCTCCTAGACAAAGGCTCAGGAGCTATGGCATCATTAAGGCTGGTGTCACCCCTCTGTCTGATGGTGTCTCCTGGTCTGGTTCAGTCTCTCTGCACCCACCTAGTACCACCACTGCTCAGGAGTGGGCCATTTAGCAATAGCAATAACACTGATATTTCTATACCACTTATCAATGCCAAAGCACCCCCTAAGTGGTTTACAATGTGTAAGCTAATTGCCCCCAACAAGCCGGGTACTCGTTTTACCAACCTATGGAAGGATGGAAGGTTGAGTCAACCTTGAAACCCTCTGGGATTGAACTCATAATGTTGTGGCTTGCAGTACTGGCATTTAACCACTGCATCACCAGGGCCATTTTGCCTTAGGCCTTTCTGTGAACAGGGTCCTAGGTGCAAGGAGAGATCTTGCTCCCAAGAAAGTCACTATTCATGAGGAAACCTTCTTTGGAGTCAAGCACTCCTTCTAATGATCTCAGATCCAGCTCTAGCTTTTATCCTCTTTGCTCTTATGGCTTGGGAGGCAGTCCAGCATTGGGGTTGAGCATTCTTCTTCAGGAGGCATATCTCCTTGCACCCCAGTGGATTCGTTCAGGTTGGCAAGCATGTGCACAACTCAGGGCTATGTGCACATATGTCTGTTCTGGATATTGCACAAGGAGCTATTTTCTAGCTCCTCTTGCAACATCCAGCCCTCAAAACAGCTGGTAAGCCTGGGAAGCACTGCCACTACTAGGGGGATGCAATAGCAGGGACAATTGGACAGCACCTGCTTCTAGGGGGAAGTATGTGTTTCCCAAATTGGTGAGGTTTCATGGGGAACCCACTCATGATGCCAAATTTATGCTATTAATTGGGGGAATTATAATAGCTCAAATGAACGGATGCAAGAGGTCAGGTAACTTGTTTGGACATTTGCCCCTATGTATACCAGTACTAACTGCAGAGACTCAGGAGATTATCAAAAAGTGTTCCTGTCCCACAATCTCCACTCCTGCCCCTGTTCCAAAATAATAACCCTCCCTACTGCACTTAGCTTCTCTTACATCCACAGGGCAGCCCAGGAGTGAATCCCGCTTGTTCTCACAAGAAGATGTGAGCATGGGAAATTCAATTATAAAAAGAAAAATAACACAATAAAAGTGACACCAAGCACAAAAACATACTTTAAAATTTACAAGTAACCTGGGGAGGGTACAAAAAAGAGCAAAAGTTACCTGGATGTCCCAATGTCAGCCAGAAGTCTTCTGGCAGGACTGCCAATTGCTGCTGTAATCTGTCTAGCAAAACAGGGCACCTTCTTGCACACAAGCAAATCCAGAATGGAAACGCCATGGGAGATCAATTGCCAGCTTCTCCCTATCAATAAAAAAGAACACCCTTGGAATGGCAGCAGAATGCTTGGGAGACAATGGGGGACAATGTTTGACAAATTGGAGCATGTCCAGAAGAGGGCAACTAAAATGGTGAAAGGTCTGGAAACCATGCCTTATGATGAAAGACTTAGGGAGCTGGGTATGTTTAGCCTGGAAAAAAGACGGTTAAGAGGCGATATGATAGCCCTGTTTAAGTATTTGAAGGGATGTCACGCTGAGGATGGAGCAGGCTTGTTTTCTGCTGCTCCAGAGACTGGAACACGGAGCAATGGGTGCAAGCTCCAGGAACAGAGATTCCACCTCAACATTAGGAGGAACTTTCTGACAGTAAGAGCTGTTCAGCAGTGGAACACACCCCCTCGGAGCGTGGTGGAGTCTCCTTCCTTGGAGGCCTTTAAACAGAGGCTGGATTGCCATCTGTCGGGGATGCTTTGATCAAGATTTCCTGCGTGGCAGGGGGGTTGGACTGGATGGCCCTCGTGGTCTCTTCCAACTCTGCAATTCTATGATTCTATGATTCTAGGAACTTTCTGACAGTAAGAGCTGTTCGGCAGTGGAACACGCTCCCTCAGAGCGTGGTGGGGTCTCCTTCCTTGGAGGTCTTTAAACAGAGGCTGGATGGCCATCTGTCGGGGATGCTTTGATTGTGATTTCTTGCATGGCAGGGGATTGGACTGGATGGCCCTTGTGCTTTCTTCCAACTCTACAATTCTATGATTCTATGATTCTAAGCCCTTTTATGATCTCATGGCATTGTCATAATGCCATTTTTGATGCATCTGATAATCTCCTCTGAACTAAAGTGAAATAAGATGGTTTTTATTGAAAAATAACATGGAAGCATTCACACGCACATACTAACACTTACAAAGATCACACAAGGCTAACAAAGAGTTAAGATAGAAGGGTTGGATAGAGGAATAGATTTGGGAAGTTTGGGCAGTAACTACCACTTCTGAAGAGTTGTGTTTTGTGCAGCCGAGAAGACTCAGACTTGGATCTGTGTGTGGCACAGTGATCTAACAAAGTTATGGTATCCAACTGTGGCACACATGGCTATTGTTTGGAGACTAATATTTATACTGTATTTTGTGTCCTGGAGGGGTGTTTGGGCTTAGAACAAAGCATAGATGGGTTTCCCATTGTTAAACAAAGCAACTATGTTTCTGCTGATTGCTGTTAATGGCTGAGATTGTAGAATGATGGGTTTATGACAACCTCTGTATTGTGAAATAGGAAAGGCTTTCTGGGGATAATGGTTGTTCCACTCATTTGTTTGTTTGTGATATGACTCATCACCAAGGGTGCGCAAGAGGGTATTAACACAACCCACCTTAATGGCTCTGTTTACTAGGGGCTTTGTTTAATCTTTATCTTGGGTGTGTTTGCTGCTAGTTTTCCATGATATCTGCCTTAGATCCTGGTGACCTCCATCTGACCTCATTTATGGTCCACTGCGATCTACTCATGGAGCATCTTAATATTGCCAGTTATGAAATATTATAAGGAGGGGTGTGTGTAAGGCATGGTAACATATGTACAGAGGGATCCACCCCAATATTTTCAGCCTTCACCAGTGATCATTATGGGCAGCCATTGTTTGGGTTGCTAGGCATGACAGATGATGGCTGGAGTCACAGCTGGCTTTGTATAAAGACAGAGGATCCAGCCAGAAGCCAAAACAGTGGGCAGGCTGGTATTCTTCAAATACTAAAGTAATATTTTTATGGTAAATATTTTTACTGCTTGGTACACCTTTGATCTGGATGCCTGCTATTATTACTTTATTTAAACATTTGTTCTGTGCATGTTCAAGTGTACAGTTGTCCCTCCGTATCCACGGATTCGGTATCCATGGATTTAAGTATTCATGGCTTGAAAATATTAAAAAAATAATAATCCCCAAAAACAAAGTTTGATTTTGCCATTTTATATAAGGGATACCATTTTGCTATGTGATTGCATATAATGGGACTTGAGTATTCATGGATTTTGGTATCCATGGGGGGTCCTGGAACCAAACCCCAGCAAATATGGACAACTGTATTTTCTTTTGTGATTCTCTTACTGTTTTCTACTCACTCATCTACTTTTTGAGGCTCATCTTCAGCTGGTCTGCTCTGATGTCACAGTAATCTTGGTGTGTAATGTGTCCCAGCCATCTTGAGTGCCATTGGCTCAGCTGCTCTGATATCACAGTCTCAGCATCTTGCTCAAATTTTTTAAAAGATGAGATGGAAAGGTGTTGACGCTGAATGTAAAAAGGCATACCGACCTACACACAATCAAACCATAGAAGTCTGGGGTTTCCATAGTGAAAATTGAAGATGGCTTCTGTACCTTTAATTGTTGTATAGAAGAGGGAATTTCAGCAGATGTTGTTTGTTATACAACCGGGTAAGGAGTAAAACCTGCTGAAATTCACTCTTCTATACAACTAGTACAGGAGCCATTAAAGCTACAGAGTTTTCACACTGGCAACCTGATTTGATGCCATTGGCTTTTAATTTGTACTTTGTGGGTACAAAGCAGCTGGGGGCTTTCAGAGTATTTTGAGGAAGACATAACCTATGTTTACTACTTACAAGCTACAGTATATGGAATATAAAGTATATGGAATAAAAATGTGGTGTTTAAAGTAATATTGAAAGAATTATCAACTTTGTTTACTTCTCAAAAAATACAGGTGTTCCCCCACCTATTCAACAGGTTATGGAACTCACACCGAACAAGTCTTGAAGAGAAACAACAACGCAGAAAGAATCACAACTTGGAAACATCACCCAAGGAGACTTTCTGCTGTGCCTTCTGCAACCGGACTTGTCTATCTCGGATTGGCCTTTTTAGTTATCAGTGCGCTTGCAGAAAAATGCGGGGTGAGTCTTTCCTGAATCTTCATTTGCGAAGAAAAGCCAGAGAGAGAGAGAGAGAGAGAGAGAGAGAGAGAGAGAGAGGACCTGAGCGCTGTTGAAAATTGGAAATTGTTGAAATGTGGAACCCAGTCTTTTAGATGGCTGGGGTGGCAGCGGGGCTGCTATGAGCACGTGAAACTGGCATACATGGTCGTGGTGAGAATGCATGGAATGGGAGAAGAGGAGGAGCAAGTGATGGATGGGGGAAAGGAGGGATAAGGGGAAAAAAAAGCTTCTGGATGAAGTATGCCTGCACAAAGCTCATGACAATGATCAACCCCCTTTTCTGTGATACCGTTTTTGAATGGGTGAGGTTTTGTGTGAAGACACACCCAACTAAAGGTGGTGGCAGGTTTGGGTGTGCAACACCAGTACCCTGGTGAGATCAAACTCCTTTACCCAAAAAGGCTCTGATGCTGAATATCCAGTTCAAAAAAGGGGGAAGTTTATTTTAAAGAACAAAAGAAAAGGGCTTTCTCCTCCCCAGCTCTAAAAGGCTTGAAATGAAAGGTACTTTACAGTTGGAGTTTCAGTAGTCTTCAGGGTGACATCTCTCTCTGGGTTTGATCTCCTCACTCAGTGGAGCTGGTGTAGGGTCTTTCAGCTCCTGATTCCTTTGTTGTTGGCAACTAATTTGGCTGATGGTTGTTGGTAACTAATTTGGCTGATGGTGTTGGTAACTAATTTGGCTGATGGTGTTGGTAACTAATTTGGCTGATGGTGTAAGAAATGCCCTTCCCGGCTGTCTGGGCCTGTTTGCCACCAGAACTGCTCTATGCAAGCTCACAGCAAAGACTGTCCAAAGGAACTAAAAATTCTATGTGAACAGAGCTTGCTGGGAAAGGACAAACCAAAACCTAGAAAAATGCAGGGGAATTCTTAGCTCCTCCCACAAGTCTAATACAATGGAGTATTCCTATACTCAGACATGCTAAGGTCTAGAAAAGAAAACAAAAGAAAATGCAGGGGAGATTTAAACAGTCCTGGCTGGACATCACATTTTGAGAGTGGCAGAATGGATGGAGTGGAGGAGAGAAGTAGTTCTGATTATTGTTGAAAGAGTCAATCATTGAAAAGTGGACCATCGAAAAGCAAGGGACATCTGTAGTGAAGATTGTTCTTTAAAAAGTCAGATTACTCTCTCTCTTTTTCCTGTTTTGCTGACATCCTAAAGAGAGAACAGAGGAGATGTTTTTGGCCTTTAATTCCCACTAACCTCAACCAGCAAAGACAATGGACTTTATCAGATGCGGCAAATATGGCGTCATAAAGATGCCTAATGATCATGAAAGGGAGTGCATACCAGACGTCGTTGTCCTTTTGCAATCACATCTTGCCAATAAGCCATACTTTTTTTATTGATTGGCCAAGCTGTCAATTGATCTCCCATTCCACTTTGTTGCCGGCATTGCCTGTGTTTGAAACTTAATGCAGTTTTATTTTGTAATTACATGGTCAATGACAGAATACTTCTGGGTGAGACTGGAACTACCAGGTAGGATATGCTCCTTTTATTACACCCCCTCCCTTGTGTACTTGGGACTTTTTAAGTGTGCGTCTGTGTTTGTGTCAACTTTTTATGTATTTCTTTTACTTTTATTTTTAAATTTCCCGTGCTCACATCTTGCGAGATTCATGGAGATCATGAGCGTGGAATTGAACAGAGCTCTGTTCACTCTCTGTTGTTGCCTGGACTGCCTCTTTAATGCCATGGAAGGTAGGCCTCTTGTGGAAGTTCTTTCGCCGGCATAAAAACATTTTAAAATATGCCAGCAAAAGGACAATAATGGGAGGTGGTCTGATAAAGTCCAATAATGAGGCATCATGAAAAATGGTAGAGTTGTCCACCCCATGCTAAGATAATTTTTAAAGAGAAATCCATTTACTTTTCCCTAGGAAAAGCCTGAAATTCTAATTTAGGAGGAAAGCTGGGTTATATATAAATTTTATTTATTTATTTATTTTTGCATTTATATTACCACCTTTCTCTCCAAGGCAGCTTCCAAAGCTAAAACAAAGCTAAAAACTTGACAATAAAAAATTAAAATACAATTAAAAATCATAACATTAAAGCCATTAAATTGTTCAAAATATAAAATAATTTAAAAATGTAGTATTTTTTAAAAAAGAGACATGGAAAATTGAAAATACCTTGGTGGTTAAGCAGTAATGCATAGGCTTTTATGTAGAACTTTTTCAGACACTGGGAAACACGGCAAAAAACCACATCCCAAATCATGTCATAAGGACAGGATAATAACAGAAAAGGCAACATTATCAGATGCCTTCACCCTCAGCCATTCCTGAGGCATAGTGCTGGTGCAGATGAGGCATCACTTTTTTATTGATGGGCTAAGCCATCAATAAAAAGGGATACCTTATTCATGCCTGTGCTATGCCCACAGAATGGCTGAAGGATTACGTCATCTGATAATGTTGCCCGTTTCTGTTATTGTTCTGTCCTTCTGACATGTTTACTCACATGTCTGATAAAGTCCATAGTGTAGATCTACTTTTTCCCAATTTTTTTGAAGCCAATCATTATTGATAAGCAATTGGATTCTGAAAAATATTTTCTTACTATAAGCTTGTCCCACATAGGAATGGGTGGGGTAAGGGAGGGGTGGGGAGAAGAGAGAGACATATCTTTCTATCATTAGTTCTCTTTATAATTTATCATAAACTTGAACTGGTCAATTCAATCTTATCTAGGCTGCCTACTATGTGTCAACAAGATTATGCATGTATAAATTTAAACACAACTTTTATTGCTGTGGCTAAATTTATGGAATTCTTGTTAGGCTGTTTCATTAATTGGTGTAACATTTTATGATGGAAACTTCAGCATTATAAAAATCAGAACTGCTGGTATCTTTTATGGGTGGGAAAGCAGCTGTGCATTGAAAGGCAGTTTGAATGTACAAACGGCAGGAAGGAAAAGGGTTAAGCACCCCCTTCCTGCTGTGTCTCCTGCTGTCTACTGTAAACCCTGGCACTGTTTTTCATTGTAATAAAACCTATTGGGGAAATGATACCATAGAAGAACATCAGGTATAATTTGAGTCTAGGTAAATAACATTCTTATATCCTGTAAGCAAGAACTAGGAAGATTCCCATTAAAATTAAAATTAAAAAAGAATTAAAGAATTAAAAGTCATAATGTTAACATGACCACAACAGCGAGAATGACTTATGCCAGAAACTGGAAACAAGCTAAGGCACCAACTACAGGTGAGTGGTTGATTAAATTGCAAGAAATGGCAAGGATGGAGCAATTAACATGTTGGATTAAAAATCAATCTATAGCAAAATTTAAGGAAAGTTGGAAACCATTACTAGTGCTTTGGAAGACAGAATGAGGAGAGGAGGTGATAACATGGTTCACCGACTAATTGTATAAAAAGACTTTTCTGATTTGTTAGAAACATAAAGATAACTGGTATTCTGTCAAGGATGTATTTTTATTATGAAGTAACACAATGATTATTAATCAGAAAAGTCTATATACATGCATTAATTAAGTTCAACAAAGTTGAAGGAGGAAGTTTTGGTTTATTTTTTTTCTTCTTGAAACTTATTTTATGTTGTTGTTTTTTTAAAATAAAATAATTTAAAAAATGGTGGCCAACTGAAAGGAAATTAGGGTCTATTTCAAGATGTGATGTACCTGTATGTGGCAACTCCAATTTCCCAGCTTCGTTTACCAAATTTGGGTTTCTCTTAGCCCACGCTTTTCTCAGTCTCCTTCTTTTGAGGCCCTTAGCTCTAATATTTCTTCCCTGTGTTTCTATTCAGTAGCTACACTGTTCCCCTTCAGTGGTTATCACACTGAAAAATGGCAGTTTTCCCCATCCCTCTTTAGTGCAAAGCATGCAGATAGGTCTCAGAAGGAAGGGGGCTTACCAGCCTTCACTGGTGGGCCATCTGTGGCCCGGACAGTGCCCCCGAATCCCTCCATGGGGTGGCCCCCACAGCCACATGGCTCTTCATGGGGGCCACCATCCCAGCTTCTCCTCCCTGGCATGCTCGGCAGCTGGGAAGGAGAGCACGGGAATTCCAGCCAATCAGGGTGAGCCGCCCATGCCCTGATTGGTCCAGAATGAGGCAGGGGAGGAACTTCTAACCGTGCTTCTGGTGCGGGCTAGATGACGTGGACCCTGCGCCAGGGCCAGTATATAAGCCAGCCCCAATGCAGACTCCTCAGTCAGGCTCCAAGGAGCCCAATACCCACCCACCCTCCCAGTATGTATGTTTCTTTGTGTATTTTGCATATCATTTCTCGTAATTTGCTAGGCGGATGGCATGGGTCCTGATCCAGGTAAGTGGGGAATTGGGGGTATCCATCAAGTTCAAGTTCAAGGATACCCCTCCCCTTTTAGGATTAACAACTTGTTTGCAGGGGAGGAGGGAGTGTCAAGCAGTGAGGCTCGGCCAAGGCTCTCTCCTCCAAGAACAGGTTGGTAGCAACCGACAGGGACCATTGGCCAACAAGGGGTTGGGCAATGAAGGGATACAGACCCATGAGATAGTGCCAACCATTTGCAGCCATTAGCAAGTTGCAGCCTTTTATTGCCAATATTCTTCATACTAATCTATACCTAATCTTTTATGTTTATCTTGTACTCAGTACAATTGGTTAAGACAGCTAGTCATAGTATGTGTTTTCATTAAGGGGAAGGGATTGGGAGTGTACGGTCTGAGTCTGCAAGAGGCCTTGGACAAGGTGCCCAGCTGGAGTTCTCAGAGCAGCTTTGCTGGACTCTCCTTTTTTAACTTGGCTGTTTGGTAGGGATGCCTGTTCTAGCTTGGATTACTGTCACCTGTTAGATGAGATAGCACACTCACACTTCTGCTTACTAAAAGAGAGATCTCTGTAGGTGTCTCAAAGAGATTTTGTATAAAACAGAAAAGGTAATAACAGATGCTTTGTTGCAGGGACTAGTAAAAGTAGTAGCATTGGGTGGATTGTATGTGTCATTGTGATTGATCAGCTTATTCTTTTGTGTGTGTTTGTGCACACATGCATGCATGCTTAGCTTCACAATGGGGAGGAGGAGAAATGAGTTTTGCACCGAATCTTAGGTTTTGGTTACATCACACACACCTGCAGTGCTAATGAGGGAGCATTCCATTCTTTGCTTCCCACAGCAGCTTCTCAAAACATAATTGCCTCCACAACCTTGAAGGCCTAGTAACAGATAGCACGGTCAAAGCAGTTTCCCTGACTAAGCAAATTCTCAGAGAGAGACTGAGAGCTACATCTAATCCCAGCATGCATTCTGCTCATGTCAGGCTCTGGCATGCTAGCTAGGCCTAATCAGCAAAGCACATTCAAGCTAGCTAACTATACCATGTCCATGCCAGAATCATGACACTTTCCCACACCATTCCTCTTGGCCCTAAAGTAGCAGAGAATATCTGGAACAATGCAGATAGTAAGTGTCTGCAGCCTCAGCCATTGAATTACTCTAGTGCTGCCTTAATAAATGTAAAAAGGAAGATGAGGTTTGGCCTGACTGTGCTGGTGCTGATTTGCATGGGTTGCATGGGTTGTAGGGGCCAGTTACATGGCAGAATAAAGTGTGCGAAATTCCGGATTTCCATCTTTTTGCACTAGTGGTGGATAGTTCATACGATTTATTTCTAAATTGGAAAATCCGGTGAGTTTCGCCTTCCTACATTCACACAGACAAAGGTAGGGGGGCATGGCCTTGAGATCACTATCATTAAAGCCAGGCAGGAGGTGGGGAGGAAGCAAGGAGAGGGGCAGTGAGAGAGGGAAAGAGACCGTAAATAATGACAAAAGAGGGAAGGAAAGCAGCTGAGATCCCTGCCAGCACACGCATGCACACACACACACAAAAGAACAATAGAAGCAGCTGAGATTCCTTTTCTCTGCAATCCAGCTGAGCAGACTCCTTCAAAGAGACCGTAAATAATGACAAAGGAGGGAAGTAAAGCAGCCAAGATTGAAGCAGCTGAGATTACTTTTCTCTGCAATCCAGCTGAGCAGACTCCCCCCTCTCTCTTCCAGTGCACGCGTGCATGCGCGTGCACGCACACACACACACACGAATGATCGAGCGATCAGCCGGTTGGAGCAGATCACTCTCTCTCATACACACACACACACACACACACACACAGAGACAGACAGAGAGAGAGAGAGAGAGAGGAACAGTAAAGCAAGCTGGCTGGCTTGATCTTTTTATTTCACCCCCTCCCTCCTTCGTGAATTCAACCAATCAGGACTAAGCTCTGCTGTGGCAATTTCGAAAAGACTGCTGACTGTTTCCACTGCCGTAAGCGAAATGGTTGTTCACACAGTTGATAGTGCGCTAACTTGCGCTACTTTTAAAAAAAGACGGGGAAAATAGCGAAAGCTGATACTGCATGACGTATGGGTTTTTTTGCCGCCCTCCTTCTGAATATGGCGACTTTGATCTTAAAGATGTGGGAACTATTAGGACTCTTTGCAAATTCTTAGAGGATTTATTTTGCCATGTAAATGCCCCCCTTGTGAAATGCCCTACTGTGTAAGTCTTGAGGCAGCCTTATATAGCCCTACCTCACATGTTCTGTATTGATCTGCAGAAAACCAGTCAACAGTACTATATTCATGTTGGGGGAATAGGATTAGAATCCATAGAGTATAGAGTTTGTCTATCTATGTATCTAACTATCCATGTAATGTTTTCCACTATTTTTTTCACAAAGGAAGCCACAAATAGTTTTAACAATTTTCTTCCCATTATGAGGAAGTCTTTGAAAACCACACAGTTTTCAAAGCCTATTTGCAATTCAGGATTTATTCTGTGCAAAATTCTCAAATAATTGTTTTCTGCACATAAAATGCTGTTTATCATGCAAATTAACCGTGTACAAATTTTGCACAGAATAAATACTCAATTATAGCATTTCCCCCACAGGAAACATATCTTTTTCTCCACAGAAAATAATATTTATGCATATAGATGTTATTTTCTGCACAAAAAATGTTGTATCCTTTTCAGAAAATGCTGTTTTCTGTGGAAAACAAGCATGTGCAATTTTGTGTGTGGAAGAAGTCCTGTACAGTTAAAAAAATTATTAACTGTTTATTTATTTTCTAATATAGGTTAAAACATGAACAAACAAAACAAATAAGTCCTGCACATTAAAGATTCTTGCCAGACGAAGATTCTTCTGATCAGGATTTCTTGATCCTTGAAAAACATCTTTTTCAATCATTTTTGAATATTATTTTAAATATTTTGAATATTTTTGTATCCCCCCTCCCTACTAACAGTGTTAATCTGCTGTTCCCTGCCCTGATCCATGGGGAGAGACAGGTAAGAAATCATCTATCTATCTATCTATCTATCTATCTGGTCAAAGAACAAAATTCTATGGCCTAAATCCAATGTAGTCCCACATAGACTAGACCCAATGAAAGTGTGGAATTTACATAAGTGTTATATAAGACTTGCCACATTCTTGTTCAGTGGATCTACTGTACTTGGGACTAACAGTTGTATTTGGGCCCTTCAGATATCAGAGCTCATTAAAACGCCTCCTGCCGTGCTGACACCATCTTTCTCTCCTGTTCTAAGGGAAAATATCATTGGACTGCAACTCCCAGCATTCTTCACCATTGGCTATGATAGCTAGAGCTGGTGCAAGGTACAGCCCAAGAACATCTGGAGAGTCACATGATTCCCACTCTGATTTAGGTATTTAGGTAATGGAATGTACTAGTGAAGATTTTATATGTGGAACAAATGCTGTTAAACATAAAATGAAAATGATGGGCTTGCAGTCTGGAAAAAAGAAAATGCAGCAAGCCAAATCAACTGTGATTTGATGTACACATGAATATTCAGTTGTGCCTCTAAGGAGTACTATGAAACAAACTTAATGGAAAGAAAAATGTTTTTTTTTTCCAGAACCTATTGCTGATAATTAGTAAATTGTTACTAACGTCAGTAAAGTATGATTATGATAATGCAAATCTTTCACATTCTGTAACTGCTGACTTTGAAATATCTTGTGATTTTTACATGGGGTCTGAAGGGGGTAAGACTTCACCTAGCATACTTTTAACATAATGTTTTTTTTTTAAAACTTTGCATAATACTACCTTAGCTGTATTTTGTCTGAATTGGTGCTAAGTTGCCTGGGGTCTCATGTGAGCAGGAAGGTAGGATATGAGTTAAATAAATATAAAATAAGTATAATATACTGTATTCAGGTTGCTTCATGTTGTAGAGAAGTGTCCATGTTACCCAGTTGCTTTAACATTTGTTACAACAGTGAGCCAACTATAGTTGTTTTTATGTAAGGTTATGTGAAAAATTCAAGGGCAAGCTGCAACCAAGCCTACTATTCCTGATTCCTATCCCTACTTCTGGAGATGATAGGCTTGGGGGTATTATGACTGGTCATATTGGCTATAGACTGCAGGGACCTGCAGTCAAAAAAGGTATCATTTCCAAGCTCTGTTTCAACATCAATGTACTTCCTCAGTCTTCAGTGTATTGCTAATTACCAAAGCCAATGGTTGAAATTTACTATTAAATTAAACTGTTAAGTTATTAACATAGCAGACTGCTTAGTGATTTCACATAACTCACTAAATTCCCCAATTAAAGCAGAAGTTAAAAATATTTTAAGTCGATTATGTCATTAGACTTTGTTAGAATTTGTTAGGGTGGTTGCTTCTCCCCCTGTCAGAATCAGTAATATAGGGAGGCGTGCTGTTTTCAGAGAAAGATTAGGACTGAAGTAAATAAATCACATGTCTCTCTTTTTAGGCAGGAGAATTGCCTGTAGTCCAGATCAAAGCAGCAGAAACAACCATCAAGAAACAGAAAGAAAAAAAAAGGTGTGTCTTGGAATGGAACTGAGTGGATTGGAATTTTGGTTGGGAATTTGTTTGGAAACCAAGGCCCTCAAGCAGCCAAGGTCATTTCAAAATGTCAGGCCTTTTAGTCCTATAAGGGAGGTGTCTCTTGCCTGGTCCCCATTGTTCTTTTTGTAAGGAATACATTTGGAGTCTTGGTGTGGGGTGCATTGTGACTCTCTTCAATAACTTCTCCTCCTCTACTGATTATATATTGCACTGATTTCTATTGTATATTATTGAGTTATATACAATCTTGGGGTTTACTATAGTTAATCCTGTTGTAATTTTATTTTGCTTACACAGTGCTGTGTACTTGTGTAATTAAGTGAGTAATTTCTGCACATCTCTGCACCATTTCATTTTCTATTTTCTTCTGCCTCTCTCTTGTCATCCTTCCCATTTGCTTTTACCTTCCCTCCTTTTAATCATAAAATTAAGATAAGACAGGTGCAGTGGTTAGTGGCCTTGTTACCTGGTCATTTATTGTGAAGATGCCATAGAATGAATTTGAGATCCCTGGTTCCTGCAAGCTCAACCTGTGCTCTGTCATTCTTGCAGACCACAGCTCTTGCTGTAGAGTGGGCAGGCAAAAAGGATGCAGTGACTTACTTGTGAAGTAATAAAAGTTCTGCATATATTGGGTGACTCTCAAAGCATTTCTGATCAAGAATTCTGCACCTTTGATTCACTGACTCTTATAGCTATCTGCTTGTTGTTGCACTTAACATTTTAATTGAAATACACAATTTCATATTAATCTATAACAAAAAATTCATTTGAAATGTAGTGGTGTATCAAGGGTGGCTGGTGACAGGAGTCTTCCCTGGGTACAGGCAAAAAGTGGGTGCATTGTGTGTGTACTTTCAAGTTGTCTGTCAACTTAGAATCATAGAATCATAGAGTTAGAAGGGGTCTGTGGGCCATCCGGTCCAACTCCCTACTCAATACAGGATGTCTAGCTAGAACATCACCAGCAGGTAGTTGTCTAGCCTTGGGATTTTTTTTAACCCCCCTCCCCCGGAATGAATACATATACACAACAGTCAATGAAATAATACTGTACTTTGCTCTCTGAGTTTATTTTCTGGACATTATTATTATTTCTTTCACTTCATTATTATTGCTGAAAATAATTGTGTCATGTAGAGGAGGGGGAGTGTTAAAAGAGATCCATTTTGGGTGTCAAAGGAGATTATCAGGTGAGCTTCTGAAACTGTTTTCCCCCACTATATTTTAAAGTGTAAGTATCCTGCATAATAACACTTCTTATCACACACTGCTGTAATCATGGGAAAGAACTATCCCAGAATTTTGGCTACATGACCGTTTGCCTTCTTACTCCCGCATTTTCGCATGGGTGAGACTTTGGCAGTTCTCGCAAGAAGATGCAAGTGCACTTAAAAGTCTAACAACACCTAAATTAACAAACAAAATGAACACAAAAGCACTGAAATACACTTAAAAACTTGTCAGCAAAACATGGAGGCTTATAGAAAGAGCATTCCATACCTAGGACCTGGTTTCACACACAAGCAATACCATGAAAAAAATGCCCCAGGAGATCAATTGGCAGCTGTGACCTGCTACTTAAAAAGAACACCTTTTCACAGCAGCAGAACATGAGAGGATGTCATTGTGTGGTAGGGGAGCCTTTTCACAGTATCCTGATGCCATTATCACGCCATATTTACTGCATCTAATAATTTCTAAATACTCTAGGTGCACCATTGTCAATGAGTAAAGTGTATGTGTTGGGAAGGGGGAAGTAAAGAAATATGCAGATGAGTAACAAACTAAATTGAAGAGGTTGTAAAATGATATCCCATGCTTTAGGATATCCTGTCTCAACGTGACACCAGATGTGTTTGACTCTTACCATTCCTACCCCTATAATGGGCTTTATAGTCTATGTGAGGCAGCATTTCTCAATCAGGGTTCCATGGAACCCTAGGGTTCCCCCAGACATCGCCAGGGGTTCAGTGAGAAAATAGTAATAAATTAATAAATCATGGAGAAGCGGTGAGCTGAAACAGCTTCTCTCTCCCCTCCACAACAGAGAAAGCTGGGGAGGAATGAGTATGTGTGAATGAGTTTTCACACCAACACCTGCAAAGGGGCCTCTTACCTTGCTCTCCCTCTCAGCTTTTGCTCTGCCTTAGATGTGCTAATCAAAGGGGAGGAGGAGAGGAATGAGTTTACCATGATGCTGGCTTGGCAGGAAGCTACACCCTCCCTCTCATCCTGAGCCTGGCTGCTTAGTTGCTGCTTTTTGCAAGCTCTGTTAGCTCAGAGCTCAGTCTTTGGGTCAGAGTCAGTGATGTAGCCATGTTTATATATTTGAAGGAATGTCACACTGAAGATGGAGCAAGCTTGTTTTCTGCTGCTCCAGAGACTAGGACATGGAGCAATGGGTTCAAACTACAGGACATTTTTCAGGTTTTAATAATGTTTCATGATAAATATATTTGTTTTTCATTTAATTTATTTTGATTATAGATTGCTTTTTTTGGTATTTTCATAGGTTATTTTGTCAGTATTTTAATGTACACTATAAATACTTCTCTGCCAGTATGCTCTTTCAGGCCTGCTACTTTCAGGCCTCACATATGCATTGCTAGCAATGTGGAATATAATAAGCATCTATTTTTTTACTGTTTTTGTAATAAAAAAAGGGGGGAGCTGTAGATATAATTTTATGTAGGGGTTCCCTGACACCTGAAAATTATTTCAAGGGTTTCTCCAGGGTAAAAAGGTTGAGAAAGGCTGATGTGAGGAAAAATGCTAAGCTGGAGGAAGGCAATATTACAAGGACAAAAACAACACTTTTGAAGACAGTAGTAAGAAAATGCATCCCTAGGGTCAAGAGTGACAGCCTCCATGCCATTCTCTGTAAATGCCTTGGTGTGTTCCCAATGTAACATTTTCAATAATGAGCTAACTAACAGCAACTCAACCAAGTAGCAAAGTTCAGTCATTAGTGCTGATGGCAATCTTTACCAGTATAAAATTATTACCAATACCTAGCATTTCAAGCTGTGAGTGAAAAAAAAAAAGCTGTGAGAAATCTTAACTACAGCTTTCCTGAATCATGTGCCTAGGCCAGAAGGGCCTACATAATACACAGAGCTGCGTTCTCATAGTGCAGTTCAATTTTGCTCTGGTATGTGTGTGAAAAAGGTGAACCAAAGGGACAGGACCAACCATGTCACTCTTGATTACCTACTTGTTGCCCTGTGCCAAGTTTCAGGTTCGAGTGGAAAATGTGATTCACCTGATCCAGCCTCAATATAAGGCCACTGCTCTCTCTCTCTCTCTCTCTGGCTTTTCTTCGCAAACGAAGATTCAGGAAGGACTCATCCCGCGCCTTCTGCAAGCGCGCTGATGACTAAAAAGGCCAATCCGAGATAAACAAGTCCGGTTGCAAAAAGTGCAGCAGAAGGTCTCCTTGGGTGATGTTTTTGGGTTGTGATTCTTTCTGCGTTGTCGTTTCTCTTCAAGACTTGTTCGTCGTGAGTTCTCAAATAAGGCTGCAGCATTGTGGATAGTGCGTCTCCATGCCTCCCGATGTGAGGCCAGGGCGGACCACCGTTGGTGATCAATCTGGCCAAGCCTGAGATGTTGTTTCAGGGAGTCCTTGTATCGCTTTTTTGGAGCGCCCCTCCCACGCTGACCCGTGGCGAGTTCACCGTAGAGTAGTATTTTTGGGAGGCGATGGTCCTCCATCCTAGAAACGTGCCCTGCCCAGCGCAGCTGTGTTCTCAATATCATGGCCTCAATGCTGGTGATCCCTGCTTGTTCAAGGACAGCAACATTCGTCACATAGTCAGTCCAGTGTATATTTAGGATTGTGCGTAGACAGCGCTGATGAAAGCGCTCGAGGAGTCGTAGGTGGTGGCGATAGGTAACCCATGTTTCAGATCCATAAAGGAGGATAGACAGTACGATGGCTCTATACACACTGATTTTTGTGCTTTGCCTCAGGTGTTTATTGCTCCAGACTCTTTTGTGAAGTCTTCCAAATGCACTATATGCCTTTGCTAATCTGTGATCGATCTCTTTGTCAATCTTGGCATCTGAGGAGATGATGCTTCCCAGGTAGGTGAACTGCTGAACGGACCTGAGCACTGATTTGCCGACGGCAATGTGGGGATGGTGGTGTTCGTCCTGTGGTGCAGGCTGGTAAAGAACTTCTGTTTTCTTCAGGTTGACTTCTAGCCCAAACAGCTCTGCAGCTGTTGCAAAGCAGGACGTTAGGCGCTGCAGAGCTGCTTCTGTGTGGGCAACAAGGGCAGCATCAATAATTCTGCAGCCATGTGAGCTTGTGCCATAAGGATTCTATTCCATTTGACTCTGGATGAGTCTGAAGGGGAAATCTGTGAAACCTTGATTAAAAGCAAGTGCTGTTTCAAAGAGGTGTGGACAATATGGATCTGAAACATGGGTCACCTATCGCCACCACCTATGACTCCTCGAACGCTTCCATCAGTGCTGTATACGCACAATCCTAAACATACACTGGACTGACTATGTGACGAATGTTGCTGTCCTTGAGCAAGCAGGGATCACCAGCATTGAGACCATGATATTGAGAACATAGCTGCGCTGGGCAGGGCACGTTTCTAGGATGGAGGACCATCGCCTCCCCAAAATAGTACTCTATGGTGAACTCGCCATGGGTCAGCATAAGAGGGGCGCTCCAAAAAAGCGATACAAGGACTCCCTGAAACAACATCTCAGGCTTGGCCAAATTGATCACCAACAAAGGTCTGCCCTGGCCTCACATTGGGAGGCATGGAGACGCACTATCCACAATGCTGCAGCCTTATTTGAGAACTCACGCCGAACAAGTCTTGAAGAGAAATGACAACGCTGAAAGAACCACAACCCAGAAACATGACCCAAGGAGACCTTCTGCTGCGCTTTCTGCAATGGGACTTGTTTATCTTGGATTGGCCTTTTCAGTCATCAGCACGCTTGCAGAACGCGCGGGATGAGTCCTTCCTGAATGTTCATTTGCAAAGAAAAGCGAGAGAGAGAGAGAGAGAGAGAGAGAGAGGACAATATGATAATACAGTGGGCCTTTAGTCCCCTCTGGGGTTTGGTTCAAGGACCCCCCCCCCCATGGATACAAAAACCTGTGGATGCTCAAGATCCATTATATACAGTTGTGTATTAAAATGGTGTCCCTTATATAAAATGGAAAACAGCAATGTTTACTTTTTGGTTTTCCCTCCCCCCGCCAATATTTTTGAGCTGTGGTTGGTTGAATCTATGAATAAAGACCCATGGATATGCAAGGGCTGGCTGTATAACATTTCTGGGCAAAAGATAATTGTTTTTAACAATATGGGATGCTTCTATCTTGGGAAATATGAGAGATTACTAGAACAGAGATGGATTGGAAATGGGAACTTTAATGCAATGACAAAGTGTGTGTGTGTGTGTGTGTGTGTGTGTGTGTAGGGAGAACTGATTGTGAATGCTTGAGTGGTGACCTTGAAGATGTCTGAACCTACATGTCAAACATCAGCACTATAGGTTTTTCGTGTTTTTTTTCTGGGCTATGAGGCTGTGTTCTGGAAGAGTTTATTCCTGAAGTTTCACTTGCAGCAACTTCACATTAAGCATCAACACTCTTGGCCATTCAGTTAATTGTCAGTCATCCTTTAAAGCAGCTGTGTTGTCTGTTCTGTGCAGGAAAAATGCTAAGTTTAAAAGTAGAGCAACGTGTCAATTTGAATTTTTTAGTAAAATTGAACAAAACACCAACAGAAACTTTTCAAATGCTTACTGAGGCCTACGGGGAAGACTGCATGTCTTGTGTGTGTGTGTTTGAGTGGCACAAAAGATTCAGAGAAGGACATGAGAATCTGGAAGACCATGAATGCCCTGGACAAACTTCCACTTCAAGAACCAAAGAAACTGTGGAAAAAAATCAGCCAGATTGTTCGAGAAGACCTTCGGCTCAGTGTCCAAATGATAGCTGAAGCCATGAACATTGCCAAAGACACTGTGGAAAATTTTGGATGAGGATCTCAACATGAGAAAAGTTTGTGCCAAGATGGTCCCTAGGTTTCTCACATCAGAGCAAAAAGAATGCCACAGGAAATTTGTGCTGACATTCTGTAGCAATTTGAGGTGGACCCAATCCTTTTTTAAACAATCATCACTTGTGATGAAACTTGGATCTTCCAATATGATTCTGAGACAAAACAACAGTCAGTGCAGTGGAAAACACCATCATCACCAAGAATGAAAAAAGCACATCAAAGCAAGCACATTTGAAGCACAAAGCACATTCAAAGCCATGCTTATTGGGATTTTTTTTGCATCAAGGGTGTAATTTTGGCAGAATGGGAGTCCAGAAGGAAGAACAGTGAACCAGCATTATTATAACTCCATCAGCATTATTATAACTCCATCAGGTCCGGGCCCAGAAGCAGGTGAAAGGCCCTCCCTCCAGCCCAACTGCCACCGCCCTGCCCTTGGAGGGAGAGAAGAAGAGGCAGGCAGAACTCCACCAGGCCTGGGCCCAGAAGCAGGTGAAAGGCCCTCTTTTCCTTTTTCCTTTTCTCTTTTCCTTATGTGTCATGTCTTATTTAGATTGTAAGCCTGAGGGCAGGGAACTGTTAAATTAACCATTTGTAAGCCACTCTGATAGCCTTTGTGGCTGAAGAGCAGGGTATAAACACAATAAATAAATAAATAATAAATAATAATATAAGGAAGTTTTGAGAAAGCTGAGAGAAAAAGTTAGGAAAAAAAACGCCAAAACTATGGAATAACGGTTTCATTCTTCTTCAATACAATACACCTACTCACATAGCACTTTCTGTGAAGCAATTTTTGGCTGATAAATGCATTACTATACTTGAATACCCTCCACATTCACCAGATTTGGCACCATGCAACTTTTTTTCTTTTCCCTAAAGTGGAATCGGTGCTTAAAGGAACATGTTTTGATGCAGTAAAGAAGAAAACGGCAGATGTGTTGAAACAGCTGACAGAAATTGATCTGTTTCACACCTTTGACCAGTGGAAAACAAGACTGCATCAGTGTGTGAGTGTGAACGGAGAGTATATTGAAGGGGACAAGCATTAGAATTGTAATACATATAAATAAAGATGGGTTATTGTATCAGTCTCATTATTTAATAGACAGACCTCATACACACACACATAAATAAAGATGGGTTATTTTATCAATCTCATTATTTAATAGAAAGACCTCATATCTATCTATCTATCTATCTATCTATCTATCTATCTATCTATCGTATTCCTTGGAGAAGCTGAGTGCATGAGATATGATGCCAGAATGGGTTTCATGCATGAAGCCTTGTGAGGTGGCTACTCTTGGACTGCATTACCTTGTGTGCTCTTTGTGGTCCTCGTCTGATGTTAATCACCAAAGCCACTCCTAAACCAATACCTTTGCATGGAAGGAAGTGATGTACAGTCATTTTTTTTACGAACTCTCTATGGGTCACATTGGCTCTGTCTTGCAGATTGCCTAGATCACAATGACACTTCAAGCAATCTACATACTTTTGAGCATCATGTGGGGCACAGGTTGTCCCTCACAACCCCTCCCTGGGCACTTTGCCAATCATTCATTCAGCAGAAGAAAGGGAAGATGCAGCATAAGTGTGTTCTTTGTGCCAGAAATGCCTGTAGTGTGGCCATATTGCTTGCAGCACTATGGCCAGTGCCTGCCTGGGCACGTGCTTATCTTGGACAGGGGCCTGGCTTCATTCCTCCCTTGAAGTTCTTGTATGGAATCAAGAATCATAGAATTCACTGACACATCCTCTCCTGTCTCCTCCCTGTAAGCACATATTTCAGAATTTTAATCATGCGTGGCAGTTTAAAATTAGTTACCAAACAGTCGAAAGCACCCAGTGCTGTTAGTCATTGTCTGGATAGTGGTCTAAATATTTGTGGCTATGCGAACACAGCATTTTTCAATCTTTCAGACAATAAACAACAGAGGTCTGGGCCTTGTAACCTATAACATTTTCCTCATTTTAGATGAAGTGAAAAATGTATTTTAAAAAGAGAGCAAGCGAGCACGGTCAATTACCCTGTAAAATTGTACCGCTTAGTCAGTAAAAGTAGAGACAGGGTAACCTGAATTTAGAGTTTGTCTCTGACAGATTGTGATCATGTCTATACTTTGCTTTATTAATGTTTCTCCTCTTAATTATTGTATTCACTTTACCATTATTCAGTTCCCCTTTGTTGCTAAAGATGGCAGAAACACGTCATAGTCAGTGGGACCATGAGGAAAGACATTTCCTTCATGTTTCAGCAGGAATATTATCTATGATGGTTTAAATATATTAATTTAAAGCAAGAGGGTTCCTGAAGTGGACTCTAAATTGATTTCAAAAACCTACCAGTAGGTGCCACTATGACAACACTAATGTTGACTCCTCCCTGTGACCAAACTCAAAGGTCTCTCCATGAGGAAAGAACCTCCTCTGAGTCCAACTCCTGTTTTTTTTTTTTTTTAAACAGTGAAAATGAGGGACTTTTTATTCTTAACTTCATTTTTGAAAACATGCTTAAGTGCCCTTCTTCAAAACTTACATGCTACTTGGCACTGCTGGAACTGAAATTTTAGAAGTGTCACATTTACCCCCTGTCATTTTCCATAAACTGCATGGATTTCCATATTCTAAGATTAAATGACCTTATTATGTAATATTAAATGACCTCAACAACTGTAGGAACAACAATAATTTCAGCATTGTATCCACCATTATTCTGTGAAACTAAATGTTGTCTCTTATTGTTACAGCATATTTTTCGGGTATGTTGGGCTGAGGGATGGGCTGACCTTAGATTAGATTATCCAGAAATGTTTATGGCCCAGCAGGGATTTAATCCCAAGCTTGACAAAACCTTTTTCAACTCTACCATGGTGGCCTTCTGGAAAAAAAATAAATAAATCTTAAAATGATTTTTTTTTACAAGGGTCCAAATGTCTGCTGTTTTATTATATCTTTTGTCACATGTCTTTTTCCCCCTACCCACAGAGGAGTTTAAATAGATTCATTCAAAATGGGATGCATAGAATGCTTTTTATATTTTTTTGCATAGTTAAGACTTAACCTTTTTTTTAAAAAAAACCTCTCCTCTTTCCATTATTTCTCCAGTGTTCTGTGATAGCTTTGCCTTAGAGTTGCCCTAAATCAGAAATGACTTGAAGGCACATAACACACACACACACACACACACACACTAAAACAAAACATACAAAATCCAACTGAATATTAAACTTTCCATTTTAAAAAAGTGGGTCTTGACTTTGGTGTGGACTTCCAGGTTGCCTAAACATTTTAAATTTATTTATTATTTATTTAAATGGCAAATTGATTGTAAAAATTGCTCAAATATGTAGAATTGATTGATTGATTAGTCATCACTGGAAAAGAGGGGTGTGTGGACCCATCCAAAGTATATAGTTTAACTCTTTCCATTGTGTACCCAATATTTTAAGCATGTTTATGATGAGAAATATCTTCACAGCCTGATGTGTGAGCAGAAACAAATTATTTCCTTTTGGTAACCTTTCCAACCTCACTGCCTATATGCTCATCATCAAGGAGAAGCAACAGACGTTGCCACGTCTTTTTGCTCAGCTCAATTAACTTCACATAAAAGTATTTTAAAAAAAAGAAAAATAGAACATAAGGAAAACATTAATCCTTTAAACAGACAGGACTTACATGAGCTAAAAGGACTTTGGATCAGATATGGAAGCAATAAAGCAAACACGGCAAAGATATAGGAAAGGAAATATATTTGCTTTACTAGACTGGGCAAATCATGTTCTCCTTTCCACTCATATTGCCCCAATCAATTCATGCAGCCAACTTAAGAAATGTGAAGGCAGAAAGGTTGTCTTTTTAAAAAATAGTTTCCATTGCAGAATAATGGAAATAATGCAGAAGTCTTTCCAGTTTGGACTGTGTGGCTTACATAAACCTGTGCTTTGAGGGTAATAAAACAAACAAACAAAACCCAAACCACACACAGACAGTTTGCTTCAGTGGTGTACAGTGGAGAGAGACTATAGAAAGAAAGATGGCAGATATCAAATAGGAGAACTGCGAGCTCCCTGTTTCTATATTTGACAATTATACTTACTGTTGTGGATTGTGGTGGTGCTAACAACAAGAACAAGAACCAGAGGGAACTGATGGCTTCCATATTAGTGGGCTGGTGAATCTATTCTGCATTCTAGTTCAAACTTTAAAGGACCTATCTATGGCCCTGAAGCCATCCATAAAGTAGAGTCAGCATCTTGGGTAGCTCCTTAAAAGAGTGGCCTAAAGCCTAGAGAGGATTTACCATCACTGACATGAAAGCAACCAGCTCTCACTGACAACAGCCCTTAGCTGACATGGGAAACTGTTTCACGATTGGCCTCCATGCACTGACTAGCTATATCCTATGTGTTTTCTATAGATCCACTCAGTAGTGATTCATATTTTAAAAATAAATAAATAAAATAAAGGCACCTTTACTAACAACAGTATTGTAAATGGTGGAAGAATAAGATTTTATCAGCATAGTAAACAGGAGAGAGTCAGTGTGGTGTAGTAGTTTGAGGGTTGGACTAGGACTCCAGGAGACCAGGGGCTGAATCCCCACTAAGTCATGGAAATCCACTGGGAGCTCATCTACATGGGCCAGGATAAACTAGCTCCCTGCCAACGTATCCTGCCTGAGGATCAGGCCCATTCCTCCCCTGTTACCTGCATGGAATGGGCCAGAGTCCAGACGGGTATGCCGGCTTGTCCCTGCAGCTGCTGCTGCCTGCGCCCCACTCTCTGAATCCAGGCAAGAGGCCCACAGCAAGGTCCCCTTCCTGGATCCAGAGGAGTGAGGAATCAGGCAGCTACAGAGATGGCATGCCAGAATGGGCTCCTGTGATCATGCAGGGCCTGATCCATCTTATTTTGGCTGGAATGGATTTAAATAGGTATTTTCTTATAATGTTTTATTGGGCCCCACCCTGTTTTCCCTCGTCTTAGCCCCTTCTTTGCCCCGGGGGTCAGAAAGATTGCCCAGGGGCAAAATGGGGCAAAAGTCCTGCATCATCAGGACTGTAGGGCTCCAAGATGGGGGAAAGATGGATTAAATTGCCCATATAAACAAGCCCTGAGTGACTTTAGGCAAGTCATATGCTCTCAGCCTTAGATTAATGCAATGGCAATGACTAAATCTTGCCTAGGAAACCCTATGATAGGGCCGCCATAAGTCAGAGCCAACTTGAATGCACATAACAACAATAGAATAAACAAGAATTCATATCATAAGAACAGTAAATATAGTTGTTTATTCACTTGGATAGTTTATTTTCAATGGCATTTTATGGGCTCTTTAAGAGAAGCAGGTAGATGTTCATAATGACTAATTCATGCTGTGAAATCCCAAGATATTTTGCTTCTAAGATTTCCCTTTGCCATCCCCAAAACACTGCTGTATTTTGGCAAGCATTCAGTTCTTATATAACTAGACGGTAAGGTGAAAAGAAAGTAGCAGTTGAAACATTTCTCCTGTAGAGCTTTAGTGCTGAAGCTTGACTCTGTTCTTCAGTGCTTTACTAATGCAATTCAGCCTGAAATCAGGAACAAGGGAACAAATGGAAAGGAGGAATCCTCTGCTCTCACACTTTACTTTAATTCTGTGAGTCCCTAAAAGCAGGACATTTCTTACCTCTATTTAGAAATGAAAGTATACTCAAAGCAGGAATGAGGAAAAAACCCTTAATGCATATCCTTAGTTCTACCTCACTCCAACATCGTATTTACCTCTTGACTGGAGAAACAAACCTTCAGTTGAAGCAAATAGGTGATTGGGATATTGGAATTCATGAAGATGTAAATGAGAACTCACATGGGCAAAAAAGATCAGAGTTAGGACTTTTTCAAACAGGGTAACCCCCCCCCCGAGGAGGTCGAGAGAAGAATGGGGCTGTCGTGCTTACACAGCCCCATTTCAGATAGTCCCGTCCTTCTCCATCCTCCTCCTGACCTTCCCCCATGCTGCGGGTGCCACTTTTTATTGATGGAGGTTTTCTGTCAATAAAAAGCAGCACCACAGCACAGGGGAAGCACAGGGGAAGGTCGGGAGGAAGACAGAGGAGGACTGTGTCATCTGAAATGGGGCTCTGTAAGCGTGACAGCCCCATTCTTCTTCCAACCTCCCCAGGGTATTTTTACCCCATTTGAAAAAGTCCTTACTCTTCTGACCAGCTCCATTGCATAATTAGTTTACATGCTGGGAGAATGATGCATTTAGCTCTAAGTCAGAACCCACTTGTTTGCTGATGCTTCTGCGGGTTGTCTAAATGGTGAAAAGACTCCTCCTGGAATGTGAGAAGAATATGACCTATATAAGAATCTATATAGATATTGCTCTTAGGTATGTTGCCGTTTCCAGTGTGCTGATTGGCCGCTTAGGAAACTGATCAACCAATCAAAGCTAGGTTGGGCAGCCAATCAGGACACTGGGGGCAGGACCATGTGGAAGTCTCAGTCCTTTCTAAACATGGTAGCAGCAGAGGGAGTGTGAGTAGCATGGGGAATGTGGTGTGTGTGTGTAGGATGTGTGTGCCTGAGTGTGTGTGGGGGTGCAAGCCTGGTGGGGGTGTGAGCCTGGCAGTGGTGCTAGCCTGGTGACGGCACGAGCCTGGTGACAGGGTGTGTGTGACAGGCTGAGCCTGGTGATGGGGGTGGTGTCGGGGGTGTGTGAGCCTGGTGATGGGGGGGCAATGGGGCTGAGCCTGGTGATGGGGAGGGCGACACGAGTGATGGGGGGTGAGAGCCTGGCGATGGAGCGGGCGTGACTAGCAACTGGGGGGGGGGGTGAGAGCCTGATGACTGGGGGGGCAATAGCCTGGTAATGAGGGGGACAGGCATGGAGGGGCAAGCCTGGTGATGGGGGGTGACCCTGGCAATGGGTGGGGGAGTTTGAAGGTGTATGTTACACCGGGTATAGCTAGTAAAAATATAATTCACTCACGGCTGCCATCTTGATCGACAGGCATACCTGTTTGTACAGCAAACATGGATAGTTTTACATGCCTGCAATCTACCTACCCCCCCAAAACCCATTAAGACAAATCACAGCTGCTGTGAGGTGCCTTTATTGCAGAGCAATCAGCTTCTTTTTGCCTCGTGTAGACAACCCCCTGGTGTGGTTGCTCCTTTAGTTTTACAAACAGCCAAGACAAAATGACTGCAGATGATGGGGTTATAGAACAGGGATGGACCAATAATTTGGGACCAGACACTAATGTGCTACTGCATCACGTGGCCCTTACTGAGGTTTTGAATATCAGTTGCAGATCACAGGTTTTGCATAGAAAAGGTCCCAATTTCAATTCTTGCTGCTCCACACTTCATGCTGTGCAGGTGCAAATGCTTTAAGAGGATATATTTCCATCCAGATTAAAGGAATTAATATTGGGGCAGGGGGAATCCCAAAGGTCAAAGATTATGGGAGAGAGATCTGATTAATTCCTGGAGAACTGATGATATTATAGAATAGTTTTTGTCTTGCTTTTGGAGGTTTTTAAACAAAGGTTGTATTGGGACCTCCAAAAGATGCTTTACCTTTAGGTTCTGCAGTGTTAGAGGGCCAGACTAGATTGTCTTTGGGGTTCCTTCCAACTTATGAATCTGTAAGTCTACAAATCTGTATACACACACATGGGCATGCTCATACACTATGGACTTTATCAGACTAGCGTCTAAAAATGCTGTACAGTCGTCCCTTCACATTCGCGGGGGTTAGGTTCCCCAGACCCCCACGAATGTGAAAAATCCGTGAATAATTATTGCCCTCCCCCTCCCCCGCCAAAGCGACCATGGGGCCTCCAGAGGCCCCATAGTCACTTTTTCCAGACTCCCCAGTCCCTTCCTAGGCCTTCATGGGGCCTCAGGAGACCCTTCCGAGGCCCTGTGGATGCCTCCCCGTCCCTCCCCACTCCCACCCAGCGCCTTCACAGAGCATTAGGAGGCTCCGTGAAGGCCTCCCCGTCCCTCCCCCCTCCCACCCAGGGCCTTCATGGAGCCTTCGGAGGCTCCGTGAAGGCCTCCCAGGCCCTTCCCACTCCCTCCCAGGGCCTTCATGGGGCCTCTGGAGGGTCTCCGAAGGCCCCGTGGAGGCCTCCCCGGCTCTCCCCCCTCCCTCCCCGGGCCTTCACGGGGCCTCCGGAGGCCCCGTGTCATGGTTTTGGGAGGGCGGGGGGGGGGCTCCCAAAACCGCGAATATCCAAAACCGCGAATGCTGAGTTCGCGAATGTGGAGGGGCAACTGTAATTCCACTATTGAGGAAAACAGAAACATAGTGGCAGGATTACAGTAATTATTGCATGTCGCTGTAATTGTGTGATACTATGCAGTAATCACGCAATACTACTGCTACAGAATCATCACATGACCACCACTAACAGTTTAAGAATGGGATTTTACTTCTGTGATCTTGAATAGGTGAGGTTTTGGCTATTCTTGTGAGAAGACACAACTTTGTTAAATGAAAGTTAATGAGCAGTTAATGGGTAGAACACACATTGACCATGGGAGAACAACAACATCATGCAATAACTGGAACCCATTTGCGGTGCTGTCACACTGTAATTCTGCCATTGCAGCCCCATCTGATACAATCCTATGTGTTCAGAACAAGGGAGAGTGTTCATGGGGTTATGTGGAGTTGCCCTACTCCAGTTAGTACCTGTGATGGCTGGTGGCCTCTTTTCAGTGGGACAGTGGATCTGCTCTAGGTTTTAGTCCAAGTGGAGCTATCCAGTGTGCTTAATCCTATTACCTCCTAAAATGTTCAGCATTTTGCACAACTCTTTTAAATGTTAGACCTCAGAGAAGAGCAGATTCATTACCCTATTCACATGGCACTTGTTACTGATGCACAGTACATCTATACTCCTGCTTCCAGTGCTCATGGTGGAAATGCTCCCCCCATGTATCTGAACACTCCCATCTGATCCACCCCCATTTTGGAGGAATTCTGTTCATGCACATAAGTATATATAAAGTGCCTTCCCCCCACCCCCCACTATTCAAATACCCAGCTGGTAAGTCAGCAGCCTGATGTATGACTGTGGTGCATATCAGCATTGGGCTGTCAGACTAGTCCACAAGGTCTCACTGCTCCGCCTTTCAAAATACGGGGAGTTGTGTGAACTTGCCTAATCTACCGGTACGTACGTTATGTGAAGTCGGTGGCTTTCACAGCCAGCATCCATAGGTTTTCATGGATTCAGAATACGGCCTCACATCCTAGGAAAAAAACACAAAAAACCTATGTACACTGTCATAGGCAACTCCTATATTCTAAGGTTGTTTTTGCAGTTCCCAGCTCTCTAAAACATGATGTTAACATTCAGTGGTAATTCACACCACTGACTTATGATGGAAAACCAATAAACAAGAAAAAAATGCTTGTTTTTAATATGACTTCATAATTTGCAACCAGAATTTGGCAGTAAACGGGGAACCTGAATTAAAACAAGTGCTTCCTGCTTATTTTAATGGTTTTTGATGATTTGCTGCTGAAATACAACACTAGGGTATGGTGATCTAATGGATCTCAGTGCAGGATTGATCCCTAGATGCTCCATAAGTTGCTCACCACTCATTTAAACTGTGCCACACTAAATGGTCCAGCCAGGCCTGATACTATATATTATGTGTGCTGGATTTTGCTCATAATCAGTTTTTACTTACTTGCTTACTATATTCTTAACCTCTTTTTCCTGCTCTCAAATGACAATCAACATTTAAAGAAAAATCACATCAGGAATCCCGCAGTATGAGAAATATTATGGTTTTCTTACTTGGCAACTATTTGGTTCAGGCTTTTAATTATTTTTCCCTCCCAGTGTTCAGAGTTTTACCCTTTTTCTCCTCACCAAAGGTTTACTTTTTTAAGAGGAATTTTTTCCCATTCTCCTGCTCCTTTACTGAAATTGTCTATTATTTTGAAAAGGACACTGTCTTTCTAATTATATGGGCTTTGATATACTGAGCAGGTATTTTTTTTTCCAAACCATCAAGTTATATCCAAGGGATTTTTTGGGGGGAAGTATTATTAATGCCTGTCATTTTGACGATAAATGTATTTCCTCATTTTCTGTGTTGAACAGATGGATTTACTGGCATGTAAAATTTGTACCTTTCAGTATCTGAAACTATGTTATATCTTAGTGACCCAATTCTTTCTTATCACCACACTCAAGGCAGTGCAGGTGCAAATGTTTTAAGAGGATGTGTTTCCATCCAGATTAAAGGGATTTATATTAGGGCAAGAGGAATCCCAAAGGGCAAAGGTTATGAGTTTTCTTTTCAGTGGAGCAAACAGAAGATGCAGTGGCAGCACTAGGGAGGGTGCAGAGGTCAAACTGCACCAGGTGTCACTGTCAGGGGGAGGGATGACACCCATCTTAGAGATGTCACAGAGAAGATGAAAAAAAACCCACTTGTTATAGTGGTATGGCTGCATATGGTATCTTCCGAGCTGAGAACAGGAGTTCCCATTGTGGATACATTAGTAGGGAGTGGGAGGAAAGTTGAATCTTCCTTGTGTGTGTGCACACATCCCTTCAAGTCAACTGTCAACTTATGGTGACCCCCTGAATTTCATAAGCTTTTCTTAGGCAAGGAATACTGAGAGGTGGTTCTGCCAGTTCCTTCCTCTGAAATATAGCCTACAGTACCTGGTATTCATTGGTGGCCTGTCATCCAAGTACTAATCAGAGTTGACCTTGCTTAGCTTCCAAGATCAGATGGGATCTGCTGCCTTTAGGGTATTTAGGCACTGGATCTTCTAGCCTAGGATGCAGTACTTGCATTCCCTTAGGGCCAAACATAAATACATTCTCCTGTGAGCATAGGTTGGAGGAAAGAGATTTCACTAGTAGTACTAACTCCGGGACCAGCACTACCATGAGGGAGAGTGAGGTTGCTGCCTTAGGCAGCAGATTTGTGGTTTCTTAAAAATGTAACATATTGTTAGTTATTAATTTGTTATTGTATTTTTAAGGCAAGGGGCAAGAAGAGATGTTTGTGGGGTTTTCTGTCTCCAAAACAATTTGGATGGGCTTATCTACTGTGAACTCTGGTTTTGTCAGGGATATTTTCTGTTTACTTTCAGACACCAAAAATGTCTTGGGTTATTTCTGATCAACTTGATCCAAGATCATTCACTATACCATCCACACACAAGCTGTTATGCACACAATTTCAGTATGCTGGGGGCCCTCAAAAAGCACACTTCTCTCTGTCTGTACACACTGAAGAATTATGTGGTATTTTCTCCCAAGAAGTAGCAGAGACATTAATGTGAAACAATAACAGAACAGTAAAGCAAAACAGACTTTAAAAAAAACCCAGAAGTGTTCCATGGCCAAGAATGTGTGCTACTTCCTGCTGTACTATTAATACATGCCTGTCCAAAATTATGCTCAAGTACCATTTTAGGCTCTCTCTGACATTGGCAGAAGTTCCTGGCAATGGATTGCCTATGGTCATCAAGGGATGGTAAATCAGATGTGATCATTCAGTGAATCTGGCATGTTGGAAATTGCTTGAAGAAGGTGTTTGTTAGGAGGCCTAATTGTACCGACATCAAATACCAATTCATTTTTTCTTGTTGTTGCAGGCATGCTAAACCAAACTGATTTAAAACAGGAAGTCTGCATGAAAAGATGTGTAAAACCATTATGCTGAAGCCAACACTCCAGGCTTTTCTAATTAGGTCATTTGGAAAAAAAAAATGACCTTTTTATTTCTGTGCTGCTTTTCTTTGGATCACGTGTTTCCAATTATCATTTGCATTTTATTAAACCATTGACAAGCTCAGACTGTGTGTGGGTGTGCATGACTTTGCCTGTGTATGTGTGTGAGGGAAGGAAAGAGGGAGGGAAAAACGGAAGGTGGAGAGAATGCAGGCTTTTGTTGAAGTCCACCATGTGGCTATCTCCAAATATGTAGCAAATAGATGAGAACCAAAAGAATGTGCACACTGATTTTATTGTCAGAGCAAATGGAGAATTAGTTCAGCTGGTCTAACCACCAGTTCAGTTTAGGGGAAAAAAAATCTGTCAGTTTCATTTCTCCTACATTCAAGTTTATTAAACCTCAGGTTTATTCTGTCCCAAATATGAAACAATTTGTGAATATTATTACATTCTTCAAAAACAAACTGAAATAACAAGAAAAATATCCTCTAGCTGAACAAGTCAGATCTGAAGCGATAAAAGCAGGTCCTAGCAACAAGAGGGTCATGATGTACCTGCTTGCCATATAGGTGTTAGAGGTCAGAGCCTTTCGAACTAACAGAGAATATATGGTTAACTACAGAGGAATCAAACCCCAAACTTTTAATCATGAAGCACTCAAAACTTTGGATGTGGAAAGACCTGTCCATTTTGTTTTCTCTCACATTCAACTTTACATTGAAACATTTAAAATTTGAAGTTCCTTCTCTCCCAAATATAAAGGTGGTCGTGATTTTTAACAAATTCTTATCAGAAACATACAGAAATGAAACTGTTAGCCATCCCTAGTTCATTAGACCTAGTAGTTTGTATGAGCATCTACTCATATAGTTTCAAAAATTCTGACAACAATACTCACTGAAGCCCTAAAGACAGCTTCCATGAGCAGAGCAATGGAATAGTGTGTGGAAAATGCAGAATGTATTGTAACATGTGCTAACTGCCATATGATACATTTCTGTGTTTGCCAGTTTTATCTCTTCATGTTCTGGAATGCTCTAGACTAATTCAGGACATCAAATTTCCATAGTGAGTTATGTAGTTCTCAAGCTGAATAAACAGCACTAGGTTGAATCCTATTGTAAATTTCAACAAGAGGAAACCCATAGAATTAATGGGATTGACATAACACCTCTTTGTTGAACACAGGTACTGTGAGAACTGGACAGCCCTCCTTGCTGTTGTTTAACTGCAACTCCTAGAAGGTCCAGGAGTCTTCATCCATCTGCCTCCAAGGTTTTGAGTGCTTCGCTCTTAAAACTTTGGATTTTGCTCCCTCTAATTGTCCTGATTTGGCAGGGACAGTCCCTATTAATTTTCTGCTGTCGTACTTCTTCAGCTGCTTTAAAAATGTCCCAGTTTCTCTCTCCTTCTCCCACATTTCCCCTTAGTTCTCAGTTTACTTCAATTGCTGCAAATGGAAAGTGCAAAAGTAGTTAGTTAAGTCAGCAGGGGCAAGGGGGAAGAAGGAGGGAGAGTTTTTCCTTCCCAGTAGGGTCAGGCAAAGGTAAACTGCTGCAGCCTTTCCTAGCTTGTGTGTTCTTCCTCATTAATAACTGTTGCCATCTTGACCCTGACGTATGTGTCCTGTTTTTCATTTGTGGAATGTTGGATGATATTGTGTAGTCAACTATATTAGCGCTGTATTAGTATAGTAGGCCATCTCATATGGGGAGAAATGCTGTGAGTTGCAGCCCAACAATATCTAGAGTGCTGAGTGAGCTGCGTGCCTGGTTTAACAACATATTGTAATTGTATGAACAAAGTAACCACAGGTGGAAATTATCTCTGGAAATTCCACATTGCTCATATAAGTAGAGCACTCATGTTAGTTATACGGAAGTTACAGTTAGTTGGACAAATGAGCTGATGATTGGATTCCAGAACCAACTTTGAGATCCATGGAGATTAAGCAATGAAGTAACCTATGGTCATTTTCTAGTTTATATATTAATGGTAGGGTCATAAGGCTTCCTTCATACAAACTTCTCAGCAGGTTCTCTTCCAATATTTAATCTGTTACATAATGCTGGCAGTTACTGCAAAATCAACAGAAGGGACATTTATTATTCCCCCCCCCCCGCCTCTGTAAAGCTGGCTAACATCTCTGACCTATTTAAAATCGTTATAATCTATGAGTATAGAAAGCATTCCAAGCTACCTGAAATATTTTTAAATTAATACATTCCAGATTTTATAATTAACTAAATAGATAAGAGGGAATCTGGAGGAAAACCAGCTAATGAATTGCTTGAATTGATTAGATTTATTACGCTCACCTAGCCATATTGGCCTTTCAAAACATCAAACCTCAGTGTCACTTATATTTAAGATACGGAGTATAAAGCTCAATCTAGCTGAGGAAAAATTCTTCAGTAAATTTCCTTTCCCTTGAAGTAGTTCTATCATCCTTGTGCGCTGGCAGACATATTTTGCCTTTAACAACTACAAAACAGACAAAATTCAATAGGTGAACTGCATTTCAGTGCTTTTTATTTATCTAAATATGTATATCCTTCCCCATCTTATAGGTTCTCATGGCAGCATAAAAATTTGAAATAATTTACATTTTAGAACTAGAAGATAATTTAAAGACCAAAACATATTAAATAATTTGATAAGTTAAAACAGGTTAAACCACCTTAAACCCATTTGTGTATCCATTAAGAAAAAACAATTAGGCTCCAAATGCTTTAATAAAAAGTTATGTTTTAACTTGGCATCAGAAGGAAGCCAGTGTTCTTACCAATTGGACCTCCAAGCAGAGGTATTCCAAAGCTGGGATCAGTGGTGGTAGTAGGGGGTTGTGAAGAGGCTGAACTGCACCAGGTGACACCATTGGGGTGAGGGGTGACACCAGCCTTAGTGACACCACAGGCTGGGATACCACAGAAGAGAAGGCCATCTCTCACATCCTCAGACAATATATTGGTTCCATTGGAAGAACCCAGAAGAGAGATCCTCCAAGCAGATCTCAGTCTTCAGGATAATTAAACAGACAGTCTGTAAGCACTTAGAAAGGAATGCCGTAATCGCTAAAAGTCAACATGGATTTCTCCAAAACAAGTCATGCCAGACTAATCTTATCTCTCTTTTTGATAGATGAAGTTGAAACTTGATAGATGAAAGGAATGCTGTGGATGTAGTGTTTCTTGATTTCAGTATAAGGCTTTTGACAAGTTCCCTCATGATATTCTTGTAAAAAAATTAGTAACCTGTGAGGTAGACAATGCAACTACTATTAGGTGGATTTGTAATTGGTTGACTGACTGAACCCAAAGGGTTGTCAGCAATGGCTCCTCGTCATCCTGGAGAGAAGTGACTAGTGGGGTGCCACAGGGTTCTGTCCTGGGCCCAGCGGTATTCAACATCATCATCAATGACTTGGATGAGGGAATAGAGGGTATGCTTATCAAGTTTGCAGATGACACCAAATTAGGAGGGATAGCTAATACCCCAGAGGACAGGATCAGAATCCAAAATGACCTGAACAGAGTAGAACGCTGGGCCAGTATTAACAAAATGAATTTCAACAGGGAGAAATGTAGGATACTAAACTTGAGCAGAAAAAAAATGAAATGCACAAAAATAGGATGGGTAACAAAAAGGATCTAGGAGTCTTAGTGGACCGTAAGCTGAACATGAGTCAGCAGTGTGATGCAGCAGCTAAAAAAGCCAATGCAATTCTAGGCTGCATTAATAGGAGTATAGTGTCTAGATCAAGCGAAGTAATAGTGCCACTCTATTCTGCTTTTGTCAGACCTCACCTGCAATACTGTGTCCAGTTCTGGGCACCACAATTGAGGAAGGATATTGAGAAGCTGGAACATGTCCAGAGGAGGACAACCAGGATGGTGGGAGGTCTGGTAGCCATGCCCTATAAGGAGATGCTTAGGGAGCTGGGTATGTTTAGCCTCGAGAAGGGAAGTGCCCATTTTCCGCACCTTGATGGGGGCACCATCTGCAAGAGTAATATTAGTTATAGAAGCATTTTTAACATTGGTTAACAGCTTTACATCATTTACCATATTCTGTGTTGCTCCACTAACAAGTAACCAAATTCTTCTGTCAGTACCATCAGGATGGTGCTTTGATATGAAGGCATGGTTTGCAGCCTGAGAGGATGCACCCCTTCTATGCCCTGTAGCTGTGCCACCCCTCCTATCTGGTGCAGGCATCTTACAGTCCTTCTGAAAATGTCCAGGCTTTTTGCATCTGAAACAGTGTTTCACACAGCTGCAGACTCCCTCCTCCACATCAAATGCCTCTAGGTGTGTTTCAGTGCTCTCAGAATTGCATCTGGTAATTTGTGGCTGTTTATTCCCCTCCATCTGGAAATCAAATTGCTTGTGTTGGACCTCTTCCAGAATATGCCCAGCTACCAGGTCTACAGACAAATTACGCTCCCTGGTGGTCTGAAGACTGTACATTAGGAAGTCCCATTCCTTTGGCAAACAGACCAACAAAATAAAACACTTATGGGGTTCTGGAATGTCCACCCCTCTATTGGCCACCTCTTGAAAAAGCTGCCTCATTTCCTCCAAATGGGCTTTCATGCAGCCTCCAATAGACAACTTTGTGTTATAAAGTCTCTTAGTCCATATCAACTTTGAGAGGCAGGACGAATTCTGATGAACCATTTTCAAAGCTGTCCAAAGCTGAAAGGCTGTCTTCGCTGGGGCCGTGTGTATTAACTGGGAAGGGCTGAGCGATAAGAGAATTGCAGCTCTAGTCTTCTAGTCTGCTAGCCTGAACGTTGCTTTTTCATCTTCTGAACCCTCTGGGATCACACTTTCATTTTCCAAAATGTGCCACAAATTGTCCTTAATTAATTAAGCCTCCATATATAAACTCCAGATTGGGTGATTTTCATCAGCCAATTTCTCAAAACGAACATGGCTAGTATCTGCCATTGTGCTATCTGAATAATAATAAAAAATTCTCTAGCTATGAAACACAAACAACTGGCAGCTGGCAGCTCTTCAAGGCTGCTTGAAGATAGCTCTAACACAGAGCCTGGCTGAAACTTAACTGTTTCACAGCCAACTAGCCAAAACTCCTCAAAAACAAAAAAGATTCTGGGAACTTTTCAGGGTGCACCTTATCTAATCTGAGATCAATCAGCTGGGCCCATAACCACTGTCAGGGGATGATAGGACACTCAATCCCCAATAGAAGCCAAAAAACTATCTCAGCAGACTTAGTAGCAACCCGTTTCCAACAATCCTGACACACAGAGTGCTTGACGTTGAAATAAGCAGGAGGCACTTTTATCTTCAAAGTCAAGCTGTTGCAGTATGTACAAATATTTACAATTGAAGGACAAAATGCTTCACCAGACATCAGCATTCACAAGAAGAAGAGAAGGAGATTGAGCTCTGTTCTGAGCTCTCATTCACTCATACACACACACACACACACACACACATATATATATAGGACATTGCCCTCTAGTGGCCTGACTAGGCCTGACTTGGTAGTTCATGCAGTCAGCCATTGTGACTCAGCATGGTTCTGCAGTTGTTCGGCCATTTTATAATGGAGTTCAGTCTCTAACTCCTGAAACTTTTTGTTTTTGAATTTCCCATGCTAGGTATTCTCATGAGAATCGATGGGATTTCAAATGAGGAAGTGAATGGAGCTCCATTCACTCCTTGTTCATTGCCAGGAAGCCTTTCCCCAAGACTACCGGTAAGTGTGGCACGGGGAGTTATTTTGCTGGCAACCCCCCCCCCCAGCAAAGTTATGCTGGCAAAAGAATGGGATTTAGGGGGGGTCTGATAAATTCCATAGCGTCCATGTAAAATCAGCTTTGGATACTTCAGCCACTCCTCCTGTGTTGGGAGGACTAATTGTATCCTTAGAGAAACTGAAACCAACAAATGTAGTTTACAAAGCACTACATTTGATGTCAATGGAATCAGAAAGGAGTGGAATAAGGAATTAGAATGTCCTCTATAGTGGACAATTGCCCTAGGGTCAATATTTAAAATCATTTTAGATTTAAAATGATATTTGGTTCAGCCAAACACACACACACACACACACACACACACAAAACAGGGGGGAGGGAACAAAAAAGAAGAAGATGCTTCAGGTATACTGGGCATCACTGCATCTTTTTTTTTTTTGGAAAGAAATCAAGCACCTCAGCTACAGATTGGTAATATAATATGAGCAATGCTTCTTTATGACATAATTTTGTATTACAGAAACTTAGATAATTGTATGTGCATATGCACAGTTAAACATTCCTGTGACTTGGAACTTAAGTTATTGTCAAAATAGTTGGATCCTACATGCTGTTACTATAACTAAAAGAGTCATACTTCAAGGCTGGGAAGACAAATATTCGCCATCTATCATGCAATGGTCTGAAAGATTACTACTTTGAGTCAACCATGAACATGTATTTGAAAGACACCAATGCCAAGGAATTTTTTAAAAATCTCTCTCTCTCTGGCTTTTCTTCACAAACGAAGATTCAGGAAGGACTCATCCTGTGCTTTCTGGAAGCACGCTGATGACTAAAAAGGCCAATCCGAGATAAACAACTCCAGTTGCAGAAAGCACAGCAGAAGGTCTCCTTGGGTGATGTTTCTGGGTTGTTTTTAAAACACAGTCAGCTTATATATATGCATATACCTGATTCATGTGCATAGCTGATGCATTGTTTTCACCATGTTCCCTCTTCTTTTCCCTGTTTCTTTGAATTTATATTTTAAAGCTAATCTTCAGTATATCTATGTTAATTTAGCCTTTAGGTTTTCCGTGGTTTTTTTCTGTGCTGTGAGGCCATGTTCTGGAAGAATTTATTCCTGATGTTTCACCTGCATTTGTGGCTGGCATCTTCAGAAAATTTAGCCTTTATTGGAAAAGCTGTCAGTTCTAAGAAACAGTAGGCCCTTGGTATTCACTGAGGTTTGGTTCCAGGACTCCCTGTGGATACCAAAATCTGTGGATGCTCAAGTCCCATTATATCCAATGACATAGTAAAATGGTGTCCCTTATATGAAATGGCAAAATCAAGGTTTCGTTTTGGATTTTTTTTTTCTTTTTTGGAATATTTTCAAGCTGTGAATGGTTGAATCTGTGGATGCAGAATCCATGGAGATTGAGAACTGACTGTACATATAAATCTTCTGAAACCTTGAAGTTGCTTGTAAATAGTTAGCACCTTAACACCTGGTCACAGTCTTCCCTAGTATGGTGAGATGTATTATATTTAAATTAAAAAATTACATATAAACTTGTTTTCTCCCCCCACCACTCTCTCCCCCTCCGTCCTATCTATCAACACATACACCTTTTAAGTAATAACATGTTCTCTTGGGTAGAATGGTTTGGTGCACATTTCTATTTTATTTGGGTGGGGGTGACTTGGAAGTGGCTGTCCTATAAAAAGGCTATTTTTATCTAGTCTTATGAAAGTACAGGCCAGAGCAAATGTGCTGAGCTTGCACCTCCAGAAAGCTGTGACAAAACAGAAAAGAGAGGCAAACCACTCCTGTTTGTTCCCATTGGGTGTAGGTTGGCTTCCCCTTGGCTTGATGTGAAGGCGAGAAAAGTTAGGGAAAACAGTTCCGGGAAGACAGAATTGAGAAACACCAAATAAGCATTTGCCTCACTCCCTTGTACCCCACCCCTACTTTAACAACATTATTTGCATTCTCAGACCTTCCTTGCTTTCAATTTTTCAGACACCATTTCCACACTGCATCTCTTGGAGTTTGTGGGAGGATGTAGGAGAAGAAGGTGAGAAAGTAAATGTTTCTACTGGAGCCTTTCACTCTATTGCTAACAGAAGGAAAAGTGCAAACAGGGGCAGCAATAGGTCAGGCAGTGTTAAAGGCAGAGGGCCCGACTGAGTGCTAAATGTATTAGTAACCTCTGTGTGGGGACAGTGGCTTCAGGTAACAATTTTAGACAAATTAGAAGAGGTGGGAGTAGACTACCTCACTTATGCTTCTCCACTCTCAGCCAATACATATGTAAGCTAATGGGTATAGGGGATGACTGGTAGAGTTACTGAATGTTTATAACATCTGATCCTCACACCCTTCTAAAATGGTCATGCTATTTATTGGGGTAAACAGACACCACTTTTCCTTACTTAAATCAATTCCACTGCTGGAAGCTGTGTTGTGTACAAGAAGTTAAGCTTGCTTCTGTTTTGTGTCATAGCCAGTAACAGCAATTCTGGTTTTCTGCTCTCAGTACTATTCCTATCAGGGTGCAATTGGGCAGTGGAAAGGCTTCTTTGCACTACAATTTCCCAGTAACTTATTGGTGTACATGGGAGAGTTCAGTATAATCTCACAAGACTTTCCCATTGCTTTCCACCCCAATCCTGTATCTTCTTTCTTCAAAAATAAGGGACATTAGAAATATTATTGAGAGCAATGGTGGGTATCACATGGCCCTCTAGATATTATTTGACAGCATGTCCCAATATCTCCAGTCAAAATTGCAGTCCAACAATATCCAGAGTGCCCCATGTTCTTTACACCTGGTTTAGAGTATTGGACTAAGACTCCAAGACTAGAGAGAGCAAGGTTCAGATTCCTACTCAGCCCTGGTACTTATGGCTTACTGGGTAACTGTAGAGACCATTTCCTAGCTTCACCTAGCTCACAGAGTTGTAGTGATGATGAAATGGACAGGACCATGTATATTTGGTGGGGTGATCAAGCCACTCGAGGTTTTTGTCCAAACTTTAAAGGAGCTATCCAAGGTACTTAACCTATTTTGTGGTAATGTTCAGCACCTTAAACAATTGTTTTACAACTGGAAACAAATTCACAACTCTGCTGACATCAGGGCCACTGACTGCCATTTTGTATATTTTTCCATGGCAGAATAACAACATAATAAAAATAAAATGTAGGGATCTGGTGTGTGAAATTATTTGTTCCTGCAAGGAACAACTTTAATCAATTTTGTCCCCATTGCCGAATGTCTTTGAAAACTATGCCATCATGGGTAGGGGGAGAAAGTCTCCAGAAGCAGAGAGCCTCTGCTGGAATCCTTTCCTGGCTTACTACTGCAACTGGCCTGCATGGCACCAGAAGGGTGGGGGAGGAAGTCAGATGAAGATCAGTAGGTTATAGCCTTCCAGGATCTTTTCCTGGCTTCCTGACCCACACAGCATTGGAACGGGGAAAGGCAGGCAAGGATCAGCTCAGTATAGCTTTCCAGGATCCTCACCTGTCTCTCTCCCCATTTTCCCCATGTGACATCAGGAGGGGCCAGGAAGGCAGGTGAGAATCAGCATGCTGTAGCCTCACCACCAATGTTCTGTTAACTGGTTCACAATGATGTACACATTCTTGTTGTGTGTTAACAGTCAATAATAATATATGCCAGAACCCTATTAGAGTGTTGTGTGCTTGTAAGTGGACTTACATGCGCACATCTTCACATAGGATTGTGAAGATGCACAATGTCAGCATTAAGTGCAGGGCTGCTACTTTATAGCTCTGTAGCAGAGCTGGCAAAGGAGCCAATGTGTAATGGGACACCAAAATGTGTAATGCTGCACCTTGAGAACTCCTGATGCACTTTGGCTATGCATCTTCACAATTTAGTAACCAAATTTCTTAGCACCTCTGCTATTTAGTTAAGTGAACACAAATTTACGTTGTATGAAAGGAAATACAGGATTCTGGCCACAGTTGACAGTTTTTTTTTAGCTGGATTTGTTTTAACATTTGTGAGCTACCTTAACTCCTGGACTGGGGAAAAACCAGAAAGAAATAATAATAATAATATATTTCCTCCCTCCATCCCAACTGCCATTCCCCTGGCTGCAGAGGGGGAGAAGGAAAAGCAGGCAGCGCTCCCATCTTGCCTCAGCCCAGAAGCAGAACAGCACTCTCTCCATCCCAACTGCCATTGCCCTGGCTATGGAGGGAGAGAAGAGAATGCTAGACTTAACCCCTGCCTGACTGCCACCCCCTTTCCTTTTGTATCATGTCTTCATTAGATTTGTAAGCCTGAGGGCAGGGAACTGTTTTGTTGTCCTTTTTCTTGTAAAGTGCCATGTATATTGATGGTGCTATAGAAATAAAAGATAACAACAGCAGCAGCAACAACAACATAGTAATACAGCCCACTACAATTATCCTCCTCATGGGGCAGCCCCTCTGCCCTCCTGGCTCAGGGGGATAGGAAAGATAGGGAATGAGGACAAACAACAAGACGGGCTTGAGAAGGATCCTCTTCGTTGTTGTTTTTGGACACTGAAAAAGCCCTTTCTCATTTTCCCCTCTCAAGCACTCAAATATTTTTCCATCCCTATTTACAATGTTAAACTAAATAAAACAGAGAAGAAACTAGAGATGTTTTGAAATAGTTGAAATGGTGCCAGGCAGTGGCCATTACCTGAAGATGTTAAAAGTACACAAAAGTATTTGTGAAATAATGGGAAGGTTCCTGTTTCCACAGATCCTCAGAATTCGGGTGTGAGACAACTAAATATCTCTTGGTAGATAAATAGATATATTTATCAGGAAATATATAGATACAGATATATAGATATAGCCAATATATGCTGCACTGCAACCATATGACTAGTTGTAGTTAGCAAAATCTGACAGTGTAGTGATGCTCAACTAATTGAAGAGAGTTTTGTCCCCAGCAGCACCCTATTGTGCACATGTACAATTTAGTTTTCTTCCTGTATGTACTTTTTTAAAAAACAGCAAATGCACAAATGGCAGCAGATTCTTTGAGGTCTTCTACAAGGCAATACTTGTTGCAGAAATGAGATTCGTCTTTTTATTTCTTACAAGAAATAAAAAAGAAATGGAAGAGAAAAGCTGTTTACAATGAAGATTAAAGAAAAAAAGAAGTTCCCATCTGTGAGTCTTGATTTATTATAATTATATCAAAATTTCTGGTGAAGAAAACATATCTAATTTCAAAGTAATGAAGTTTTCAGTGTTTACTTTAAATGAAGCTAATTCTAGTAGATACCAAAGGAAACTGATGGGACCTTAAAGAAAAAAAAAATCATCAGCATCCCCTACTCTTTTCTGGCCACCAAACAACCAAGATTTAATTTATAACGGGAAGAGGGAGAAGAGTGACATTGGGTTGACTGTAGCCCTTGAAAAATATGAATGGGATTTTAGAATGTCTGAAAATGTTACATGTGGACAGTCCAGGCACTGAATATGATAGGATGACCGCACATGTTGCTTCATCACAGATAACTTACTGCCTGATGTGAAGAACAGGATGACACTTCCTCTCTCATTCGGTATGCACAGTCTAATTGGACTGCCAGTTGAATCCCAAGCTTGGAAAGCACACTTTTTGGACTACAAGTCCATGCTAGCAGAGGGATTTGGGAAGTTGTAGTTTCAAAACAGAGAACCAGCATGGTGAAGTGGTTCATGTATTGGATTAGGACACTGGGAGATCTAGGAGTTGTCTTGTTACCCAAAGAGCTCTTGGAAATTCCAAGAAAATATCGAGTTTCTGATATTTTGGGGAAATAAGCAGCAACTCAACCTTAGCAATGCAAGAGAGGGCAACAGAAAGAGGGATCTTTACACCTTTGTATACCCTGACTAACTCTGAACAGATGCACAGAAATGTAAAATGAAAATTAACAATGATATTTATTAAAGATATAAAATAATAACACCAAGCACGCACACATTCATACAAGAAGCATTCACACAAGACCACTAGGAATGGAAGGAGAGAGGTTACCAGAGGACTAGACAGGGAGATTTCTGGGGTGATACGACACCTGTCCTGAAGTTGTTGAACAATCCGGAAGTGTGGATGGATGAATCTGGAGTGGCTAACACAGAGTGACATGGACTCACCAGGAAGGAGCTCTATGCACATGTTTTTTGAGCAGTATTTATACCAAAAAAAATGCCCTGGAGAGGGGATGTTTCATGGGTTGAAACAACAGTCTCTAAAGATTGCACAATGAGTTCCAGAAAGACTCCTGGTCTTTGACAATAGGTGTCTGAAGATGCTAATGTGTTGCAAACTGCCCTTAATGTCTGATGATTGGCTTCACAAAGCTTGAGCTGTCTTTTGATGGCTAGGTGATCAGGGAAGGGAAGCTTGAAACCTTCAAACAAAGGAATACTCCATCTATCTAATGTCTGCCACTTGGGTATGTGGTAGAGACAATGTCGTTTTCACCTCGAATTTCCTCATAGTTTGGAATTTGTCACTAGTCCTTCCTTTGAGCGATGCATGGCTTCCAACACATCTCTTGGGCTCCTGATAGTGAGTCCCTGACCTTTCACTGCTCTTTCCCATGGAAGACCACATTATAAGCCAAATTATTAAGCCAATTTTGGGGCTTCTGGAGGTGGGGGCTCACTAGGGCTGCTAACAGTCTAGACAATAAGATATAAAGTGGATTGGTGGGCATTATTGCAAATTTGCAGCAGCACTCATTTGTCTCCATGTGTCCAGGAAAGCAAACAACCGAAGGGCTGATAAGAATGATACACACAAAATGCAAGACTTTACAGCAAGACAAAAATAATTCTGAAGCACTGTACCAGTTCAATGTCCAATTAGCAAAACCAGGGGGCAAACCAAAGGTTCAGGACTCCAGAGAGCAAGTCAGTGAGTCCAGTCCAGGGTCAAGAGTTCCAGAAAGCAGGTCAGCGAGTCCAGTCCAAGGTCAAGAGTTCCAGATCAATCCGGGGTCTAGGAGGCAAGGTTTCAGGCAACAAGGCAGTCTGAGTCAGACGCTCTCACCAGGGAATGCAGATAGACTCTGATGAAGAAGCTCAGCATCTCACAGCTGTTTATATTGGTCCAGCTCCTAATCACAGCTGTTTGGTGATTGCTGAGCATTTCTCATATAATCTCTGGGATCTTCAGAGGCATGCCCTTTCTGTTCTTCTCTGGCTGAAGGTAGGTACCTCCTCATCCTGCTTGTTTATGTCTCTCATGCCTGGAACCTCTGCTGGGGGGAGGCTAGGCTGCTGAGCCATGGGCTCCGCTGCAGTTGGCATAGTAGAGCTAGGTTCTGGCTCATCCAGCTCTGCTGGAGCTGGCTCAGCCTCCTCGTCCTCTGAGATCTCCGAGTCCTCAGCCTGGCTGGCCATGACACCATGGTTTTCTAGCAAAATCTATTGTATGCGAAGCTATCCATGTTTGAAATGCATACACAGCCATGTCTGTGAATCAAGATGGTGGCTGAAAGTACAGTGCATTATTATTTCCCACGTGTGTTGCTGCTGCTGCACAGTATTTTTTTTTTACTTGTAAATCATATGTGTGCAAGTGTGACCTTCCGCTTATATAAAGCTCTTTGGTTGCCTCAGTGCAGCAAACCCCACCCCCAAACTCGGTAACACAAAATGCAGAAATGGTGCTTCTGGCCACTTTCATGGTGGCAAGCTCGCACACCACCCACACAGATGACCAATCCACTCTCTACTTCCACACTTCCTAAGAATACACAGCATCTCAGATTGGATGTCCAGATGTGTGATAATGTGCAAGCCTACATATTATTTTTAAAAACCTCAGGGAAATCCGTGAAGGCTTCCCTCCCCATAGTAGATGGAGTTTTTGGCCTCCTTCCTACCGAATACCACAAATTTTGTTTGTAGCATATTGGGACAAAAGGTATTCTATTGTCTAGATAACTCACCGCTCAGCTATGGAGATACATTGGCTAGCCTTAGACAAATTACTTTACCTCAGGCTCAGAAGAAGGTTAGGACAACCCCCCCCCACCAAACAAATTCTGCCAAGAAAACCTCATGATATATTTGCCTTAGGGTCATGATAAGTCAGAAAAAATGACTTGAAGGCACACAACAACAAGTTCCAAAATAACTTTTTAAAGCTCTGGTTGCATTGTGCTCCTATACTTGTTATGGAAAATTATGTTTCACCAGATCAAATCTGTCAAGGCACAATCTCTTCATCTTGTGAGATGGGATTTGGTCCACCACTTTATAAATGCTGGATCATGGGAGCTCACCATTGGGAGAGAAGGGGTCCAAGCAGGGAGAAACTGGAGAATTCCCATTTGTGTGAATGGAAGTGCCTTCCTCTCTTTGGGTCTCAGCCATGAAGTATTACAACCTGCCCCTGCTATAATATATGAACAAACCATTAAGTTGGTTGGCAGAATCAAATAGTTAAATAAAAACATCCAGCCATATCTTGAAGTCTCACTCTCTTTGTCTTTATAAGTTCAACATTTGTTTGAATAAGCATGTATTTCTGGTTTGGGTTAAAATATCCATACTGAAATAATAAGGTAATAGGACTATTCCAATTTAAAAACTTCACATTTTCTTGTGGAAAATAAATGTACCAGGCAACCAAAGCATCTGCTCCTTTTATTATTTTTGAGACTAGCAGCAAACTGTGGTGCTAATCAGGCAATGCCGACACTGTTTGATCAGTCTTTGAGCAGCTGTGTTCTGTGCTAAAGATGTACTCCTTAGATTTTGCAAATTGCTGAAAGGTTTTGTGAAAGGGGGTATATTGAAATTGAGAATTAGCATGGAGGTTAGTTTGTGTTCAATAGCACAGAACACATACTTCAAACAAAAACATCACTTTTTTCACTGCTTAATTTCTAAAGATCCTATGCTTGAAAACCATACCTTCTGAGGGACAATGGGAATGCTATCCACTTTCTAAGAACATTTACAATATTTTTTTCAAGTTTTACTAGATTCAGATCTGGTATAATCTATTATTCATTTGAAAAAAGATTCTGGATTGAAGTCGTAGTAAATGTTCATAGAATCATAGAATTAGAAGAGACCACAAAGGCCATCTAGTCCAACCCCCTGCCATGCAGGAATACCCAACCAAAGCACTCCTAACAGATGGCTATCCAGTCACTGTTTAAAACCTTCCAAAGAAGGAGACTCTGTCACACTATGAGGCAGCACATTCCACTGCTGAACAGCTCTTACTTTCAGGAGGTGCTTCCTAACGTTTAGGTGGAATCTCTTTTCCTGTAGTTTGAGTCCATTGCTCTGCGTCCTTGTGTCTGGAGCATAAAATCAAACTGGGTTTTGCCATGACTACTTGTAGACTGGATATAAAAGTATTAATGCTAAAAAATGGGCTAGAGATGTAAAAAATTGTACAATCTTGATTTAGTTGAGTTTCACCGAATTTCACCTGCATTTCCTTCCTTCCTATGATTTCTTGTACCAAGTTGTAAGACTGCATTTTTTCCTTGATTGTCACCAATGTGCACTTTTATTTGCACAACTTACCCAGTTTAGACAACTGTCCCCCATTGACTATAGCTTGTTCCCATAGAGGTTGACCCTCTATCTGCAGAGGATACATCCCAAGACCCTCCATGGATACTTGAACCTGTAGATAATAGGGAACCCTATTATTTTCAATGAGACAAATGCTGGGAGTTGACCACAGAATTGCACTGGAGGACCTAGAGATGCCTAGAGAGAACATATTTTTTCAGACAAGTGAAACCATGGATACCGAATCCATGGATAGGGGCCCCCGACCTGTATATTTTTAATGGTTAAAGTTTCCATAGCCATTCACATTTTAAAATATGTGTTCATGTTCACTTATTTCTTATAAAATGTTCTACAAGCTCCACACATGGACAAATGCTTGAGGTAAGTTTTGATTTTTTAAAAAGAGGTTGTATGCATTTCTTTGCACATATTTGTGTCCCAAGGTTATTTTCTTTCCTCCAAAATATTCTAACTCCCGAACCAGTGAAACTGGGGCTAGATAACAACAGAGAAATATATACTTGAGACAGGAATAAGAGAATGTGAAATACACTATATCTTCAAATCCTTCTTCAGTATTATATATTTTGAGCTTTCTTTAGCCTTTATAGAAGCTTTTCCAAATGTGGTATCCTCAGAATGTGTTTGACTACAAGTCCCTTCTTACCTCAGTCAGCATGGACAATGGGGATGAATTCTTGAGACAGAGCAGGCACATTATGTTGTTAGAGAATGTTGATATCTATCAGGTGAGCCTAGCAGTGTATCCAACAATGCAGCTGCGATTCATAATTATAGGAGTGTCCCAGTGCCTCTGTGTCTTGCTCATATAACTGCATCAGTTTCATCATGTTCAGGACAAAGAAAGAAGCAGGTGCAATTTGTGACTGAGATTGTTGAATAAGACTGCTGTTGAATAATTCCTGTCACAAGAAATGAAAACAAAACACTGAACCCTAGTAAAATAAAAGACTTGAGAAAGGAAAATGGCTAAACTGACCTACATTCTAGCCATTTTGCTGACCAGATAATTTAAAATGAGAATGGACTATATTTCTCAAACCCATGTATGCATTCATCAAATAATCCTAATATTAGGAATAATAACAACAACAACAACAACAACTGCAAAGTTTGGAATACATACTTTCTGGATTTCAGTTCCTAGAATCCTCCAGCTAACATGAGCATTGGACTTGCTGGTTGGGGATTCTTGGAACTGTAGTCTAGATAACTTTCCCAAACTCTGTAAAATAGATATGAAAAGCTTCATTTTTGCTTCCTAGGTTCCTTATTCTAGGTGTTACTGGATTTTCTCCAGGTGGAGAAGGAGGTCTGGAAGCCTCTTCCTAACTGCTGTAGAAAGATTGTATGTCCTGGATTCTCTGTTATAAGTATTTTGATGGTAGAGTAGGGATCTAATTCTTTGCTAATATCATTTTTGAAGGAAGCAACGAGTAATTAACAATTTTCTTCTCATTGCAAAAAAGTATTTGCAGTTTATGACTTTTGCACAAAGTTCACATAGGTTTTCTGTGCAGGAAACAGCATTCTGTGCAGAAATGCTGGCTGAAATCATGCACTAGGAGACATAGCTATGGATGCTACTCACCAAAAGCTACCTTTTCCACAGTGCAGCCTCCCCCTCCCCCCATACAGCCATTTCCATGTGGCTACAGACTGCGGGATAAGCAGAGGTGATACAGATGCCTGTTGCAGTCTGTTCAGCTACAGGAAAAGAGCCGGACATGTCTTTGCTCATCCCTCTGCTCTCTGGTAACACAAAAATGGTCATAAGAGGGGGGGGGGGGCTGTACTGCTTGACAAGGTAGATGTTGGTGAGATATTTGGTCATTGCATGTGCAACCACTGTACAAGTGAATTGCAATGCTGTAAGGCAGACTTATGACATCATAACTACTGATGTGACTCGCAGTGGCAGATCCAGGCAAAACAGCAGGGATGCATGTGAAGACCTTTTCCTGGTATCAGATTGTGCCAGGTTTTCTTGTAAAATCTGGAAAAAAAAAGTGAGGTTTTTAAAGCTCTGTTTTATGGGTGGTTTAGCACAGATTTTTGGTGCTGTACTGGCCAGAGATATCATGAAGATAGTTCACCCCAGAACTGGACATCATCAGGACTTATTGCCATGAGGATGAGGGGAGGACATCTTATTTAGCCAGTGTAGACCACATCCTGTTTTCTGGAGCAACAGAAACAAACTTGCTCCATCTTCAAGATGACATCCTTTCAAATGTTTAAACATGGCTATTATGTCATCTCTTAAGCTTCTTTTCTCCATAGTAAACATACCCAGCTCCCTAAGCCACTCCTCATAGCGCATGGTTTCCACACCTTTTACCATTTTGGTCACCCCCTCTGGACATGTTCCAGCTTGTCAATATCCTTCTTGAATTGTGGTGCTCAGAACTGGACACAGTTCTTTATTTTAGTGGCCATTCTGGTTAGGATTCTGGGAACTGTAGGCAAAAAATTAAAATAATGATATTCCAAAACACTATATAGACAGAAGTAAGGAATGGGGGAATGAAAAGATTTTTAAAAAAGAAGAAAAATGGTTGGGAAAGGCCAAAAAAGAAAAAAGAAAAAAGGAACACATACCCTTCAACATTTCACAGAAAAAAACTCAGGACAGAATGAGTTTTCACTCAACCCTTCACCTATCCTTGCTGCTAATGCTGCTTCCAGATTCAAAGAAAGAATCACAATTGCAGCAATCAATCAGCAGCTTCCTGAATGGGCACCCAGAGAAGGCTCTGTGAGAGAGGTAAGGGGTGACTAGAGAAATTGTCTGTGTTGTCCCACAAGCAATTTCCTGAATTACCTAGGGGCCGGTTCCACGGCTATTTTTGTTGTGATATTTATCGCATTAGCGCACTTTCGATTTAGCACCAGATAGTTCCCACGATATTATTTCGGATCCTATTCAGTTCCGTGAAGTAGTTCACATGCGGATATACTGTGCATTTATTTAAGATGCGATGTTCTTCAACTCAAATATTTTTAGTTCCCATGATATCGATAGTCTGCATGTTTTTATGGTCGTACCTGTCAATCAACTAAGTATGTCATTACTTTACAGACGCACTTCCTTTAGGAATTCCCGCTAGTTGTTATTGTATTGGTCACCTTTGATCCCCCTCGTTGAGTTCTCATTGGCCTTTTCGTTGTCATTTATGGCCTTTGTTCTTGCAATGGTGATAAATCGACATTGCAGCCGCAATGGAGGTGCTTGCTACCCTCAATTCCTGCTTATTTTTGGCTATTAGAATTATGTATACATAGATGTAACTGCTCCTGTACTTTCTCTTCCCCCCAAAGATCAAGTAAATCAACAGTTTCGGCATGGCTCCAGGCTATTCCCCTACCACCCTTCTTTGTTCTCTGAACTGCCTCCATTAGGAGAATAATGTTTACTGGTGGGGATGCTTCAAAGGATATGTTTACCAGAAAGGAACAACAGATGTTTGGGCAGGTTTCTGACACGTCACAGTAACGAACCTCCCACTTCTGTGGCTGGCAGATGTTCTGAACTTTCACGTGTCGGATAGTTCCCATATGCGTTAATGCTCAAATATGCGGCACTTTTTAAAAAAAGTCGGAAAATCAGCGGTGTCCAAAACTGCTCCACTTTGGGGTTTCCCCCCCTCCTTCCGAAAAGGTCACTGGAGATGCGGAACACGTGGGAACTATACGTCTTCTTGGCGAATTGTTTGAGGATTATTTTTGCCATGGAAACGACCCCCTATAGTTGTCCCTTCATATTCGCTGGGGTTTGGTTCCAGGACCACCACCCCACCCCTGTGGATACCAAAATCCATGAATACTCAAGTCCTATGGTATGCAATGGCATAGCAAAATGGTATCCCTTATATAAGATGGCAAAAATCAAGGTTTGCTTTTTGGATTAATATTTTTTAAATAACATTTTCAAGCCATGAATACTTAAATCCATGGATAATAAATCCGTGGATACGGAGGGACAACTGTAATTTCTTTTCCAAACAGCCTGCTATTGAAGACCCAAGCAAGAAGCAATCAGCCTCATTTCTACATTTGGTTTGGAGATGGAAGCAGTGGTAGGAGAGGAAGGAAGGAGCAAACAGCAAGTGTTTGCTGTACCACCATGCAGGCCCAAAATGGCTGAGAGGAGAAAAGTGGGACATTTTGACACCCACTGAGAAACCAGGAGTGGGTTGGCATGGCCATCCTGGCTGATCTGTAGCACCTGGAGGACATGGAAAGCCACAGCCTTACCTTCCAGTCTTGTGTACAGGAACAGCAAGACTTTGGATGTAGCAGATGTCTGCTATGGATTTTTCTACACTGACCAGAATACTCCACTTTCTGGCTGGAGTATTCTAGCCCTGGAGCTGACACAAATCCCACCTCCCATTACAGTGACAAAATGGGCAGAAATCTGCAAACACACACTGGCCACTATCAGTAGGCACCTCTCCAACTCTCAAACATCACAGTTTTTGAAGCCAGGAAGGAGGTCCTCAGCATGTGATCAAGGCTGGTCACATGCAAGAGGGTTTGATCATATGCTGGGGGTCTCTTTCCCGCCTGCAGGGTGACACTGTCATCATCGTCTGGTGATACAGGCCAGTATGCAGGTACAGATTCCTGCACCGGACCCATCCAGTTTTCCCTCATGATGTGGGTTTTCTTGAGTGTTATTTTGAAACATCACCTCTTGTCTGGAGATGAATTGGGACAAGAGCCCTATGTCATTTGGACTGCAGGACTCCAAGGATGGCATGTCTGTGTGTGTGAAGCTGGGGTAAATTGCCCATGTAGACAAGCCCTATGTTCTCTCTCTCCCAGGTCCTCATAGTTTCAAGACCATGTACCTACTTTCTGAATATGTATCCTACCAGTGTTCATTTTATGCTAGGTGTGCAGAGGGAGTAATGGGATGAAATAAAGAATGGTTGGGATGAGGTGAAACCAAGTCAGAAAGTCCTGTTACTTACAGGGATCAGCATTCTTTCATTGAAGCTACACAATATCTGAAATAAAGCTGTGCTTAACCTGTGAGGCATTTGAATCCCTTGAGCATGCTGCAGTTATACCACAGCACTGAAGCTACATTCAGTACTATTTGTACCCCCTGAAGTATTGAATAAGGAAAAAAAAATACTATTTGCACTGAATTAATACCAAAGATATATAGCTCTAGTTATATACAATGAAACTCGACAATGTTAACATCTTGGAAATGGAGGACGTTTGCATCTTTGAAAATGTGCTTTGTTCTGAAGTAATTTCTTCTAGCATTCACCTCCTGCTCTTCTACACCAGCCTCTCCAGTTTTCATGCTAAATCCCTGTGCCGCACACTTATATTTTCTGCAAGAGTCTGAAGACTGAAGTTGGTTGCTTAAAGAACACCTTTATGATTCAAGGACTGCTTCTGATGTTCCAATCTTTGTTCATGACCATGAAGCTCCATGTCACCCCCACCATGTTAACTAGAGCAGCTGCACAAAGACTTACATCACCCATGTTGAATCATGAGACAGAAACAGAACTACGGACGGGGATTCTTGGCATATATGCAAAAATCACCAGACTATAATAAGGTATAAATCAAGGGTGGGTAACAGCAGTGTGGCTGAGGTCCATTTTTCTGCCCCAGGACCCAGACTGACACCTTTCCCCCAAAGGAGAGCAGAATTAGAAGTCGCCTAAACTGGAAGAAAATGGGGGAATGATGATGATGATGATGATTTTATTCCATACCTGCCTCTTCCTATGGACTGAGGTGGGGAATAACAGATGAAAATGATAGAGAAGTGTGTGTGCAGCAGTCAGTTAGAGATCCTGATTTAAGAAACAAAGGCACCAATGGATTTCGAGAAACAAACTAAGGCTTTATTATAGGATCTCCATTCTAAGATAGGATAGTTACTCAGAATGCTAATCTCAGCTAGCTACATCTCTAGGGAGAGCTGAGAGAGTTCTGGGTAGGAGAAGAGGTGGAAACATCCCCAAGACTATCAGTTTATATCACAGAGAGTGCAGGATAGGTAGTCAACCAGGGAGGAGTGTGGGTCACTCAAACTATCTAATCCTAATACTACTGCCCACTCTGAGGCATTCTTGACTCTTCAGTGTGAAGTGTTGCTGCATTTCCTGCATAAAATACAGCAACAAACGGATACATAATACAGTTAAAAGCAGAAACATAAATTAAAAACGCATAGTAATGACCTAATGTATAAAGCCCTATATGGCTTCGGTCTGAACTATTTGAAAGACTCTGTCTCCCAATATGGACCTGCCAGAACTTTAAGATAATCAGGGAAGGCTTTCTCTCAGTGCCACCATCATCACAGGCTCGCTTGGTGACAACGCAGGAGAGAGCCTTCTTGGAGCCTGCCCCCACCCTACGGAATGCCCTTCTTTGGGAGTCTCTTCTTTTCACTGGTGGGCAAAGTCATTTTTATTCAAGCAGGCTTTTAATATGTAGCTGTGTGCACAGAGGGTTGTTGTTGTTGTTGTTGTCTTGGAGTGTATTTTTTAATTTTTAAACTTTTAAATGTTTTATATAATTTTAAATTGTGACGATTTTAATGGTTTTTAACTTTCAATTGTAATATTTGGATTTTTTAAAAAACTATATCTTGCATTTTATGTTTTTGTGAGCAACCTTGCGTCCCATTCTGGGAGGAAAATGGCATATAAATTAAATAAATAAATTTTAAATAGTCAGTTAAAAGAGCATAACATCAGTTTAAAATAAAAAGCATACATATTAAAAACAATCATTTCATACTTTAAAAACTCATAATTTAAAAATGATTCATAATTTAAAAACCACCTGGATAGGCCTGCCAGAAGAGATAGGTCTTTAATGCTGTTTTAAATTCAGACAGTGTATCCAGCTGTTGAATCTCTTCTGGCCAGCCATTCCACAATTTGGGAGGGGGACCCAAAACACCTAAAACTATGTTTGGGGACCCCAAACACCTAAAACCCGTATTTCTTTTTTTTAAAAAAACTGCAATGGGAATGCATATTCCCATTTGTTGGGACAATTGATTCACCTTGATGAGCATTCCACATAACAGCAGAAGTGGAAAGCTGATTGGTTAGACGTGAGCAGGGGGCAGAGCTTGCTGGCAAGGCAAGTGTCTCAAACTACCATGTTGGATTTTTGCTGTAGCAATCATATGCTGAGGTGACGAAACAGCCTTCTCCCTTTTTTTCTGTGTATTTAAGTGAAAAATTACTCTTCCACACCTTGGATATGCTTTTTTAAAAAAAATACTGTTCAGTGGCAGCATCTGGTGACAATAAAAATGTGAGCAATTCACACACCCACCATCTTGATTTGCAGGCATGCCCATTTGAACATCAAATGCATGTGGCTTTGCATGCCTGTGATCTTGGGGAAAAAAACCATGGAGACAAATGAAAGCTGCTGCTAACTGGTGTTACTGTGCATCAACCCTCATTTTATAGCCCCTTATAGAGAAGTGTAAAGAGGAGGATGTTTCCAGCTCCCTCCCACCAGTGAGCAAGGCTGCCATGAGGAATTACGACAGGGGTCCTGCTTCTGATTGTCACAGCCTTGCTTCCTGGTGGGAGGGGACTGGAACTATTATCCTCCTTGTACCCTGATCAGCAGCAGAACAGACCTCTTTTACCAATCTGGCTACTGGCTGTTAAAGTGGAATTGTGAGGGTGAGCATTTACGTAGACTTACAATAAGACTGAGGAGATTTTCGGACATCTCTTTCAGCCTCTTGCCGCGCAAGCAGCCTCTGGTGCAGTAACGAGGCTGCCGCGTGGCAAGGGGTCTATTTCGGACGACGACATTTCTCTCTCGGCATCGTCCATGACTGTTGCAGCTAGCATTGGAGGCGGACACGCTGTTTTTCCTCTCACGGAAGATGTCTGTGAGTAAAAAACAGCGCGACCGCCTCCAATGCTAGCTGCAACAGTCACGGACGTCTGAAAATATCCTATGTCGTATCACTGAATATGGAGCAGTTACAGATCCATAGTTACAATCCAGAATGCCAGCCATCATTTTTATTGATTTTTTTAAAAAGTTAGATTTATGTGAGGAAAAGTAGGCAAGAAACATGAATATTGCTTACACAGCAAACATGCTTTGTTTTCATAACAGATCTTGAAAGGAAAGGGAAAAGGGAAAGGAAGGTAAAAATGGTATATTTCTACTCTTCCATCTATTATTTAAAATTTGTAGTTATGAAGCATTCAAAAGTGTATACATATTCCATTGTATTGGTCCATCTTATTTGTAATAAAAAAGATCTGTAACTAAAACTATTTATTTGTTGTGTTCAAAACACAGTTCTATAAACAAATATGAGTTATTGGCAGTGAGGATATATCCAAAGAATCATTGACAAAATTAATAAATAGAAACCATAATCAAATAAAGTTATTGGCTGGAATCCAATTCTGTTTTTAACTTTGTCAGTTACTTGATTCATATGAGCCAGATATGAAACTTTTTAAGCAGCTATTAACAGATACAAGTGTCACATTTTTTTAGTGCTGTGCCAATGCTAATCTGACTACCAAACAGTTTTCCATGTTTTCTGCTTTGTCATTGTTATTGCCAATGCCATCATCACCAATATCATCAGCACCAAGACACCTCCTTCTCAATCATTAAGGACTTTATCAGACCACCTCCCCCTTTACATTCTTTTGTTGGCATAAATTGTGTTGTTTTTTTTCCGGGAAAAGACCCCCCCCCCCGCCCCGACTTACCTTGAGCAGTATCAATGAAGCTTCCCCAGAAGTAATGGAGCATAAACAGAGCTCCGTTTACTTCTGGAGTGAAATCTCACTGATTCTCGCAAGAAGACACTAGTGTAGGAAATTTAAAAACAAAAACAAAATAAAGACACAAAAAGTACAGCAAAGCACTAAAACATACTTTTAAAGTCCCAAGTATATGGGGGGGGGGTCATAAAAGAGCGTCTGCTACCTGGTTGTCACAATCTCACCTGAGATTAAGCACAGGAGAATGTTTGTCCATTGATTCTGCATTCACATGAGTACAATGGTGTGAGGATTCAAACACCAGCAATGCTGGCAACAAAGCGCCACAACCAATCTATTGATGGCTAGGGCTGTCAATAAAAATGTATGGCTTTTGGATTTCACATGATCGCAAAAGGATGACGTCATTTGGTTCGCACACCCTTTTGCAATCATTAGGCATCCTTATGATGCAATATTTGTCTGGTCTGATAAAGTCCTAAGTGATGCTCCCTTCGTACTTGGTACTTTGGAAACCAAGCTTCTAGACCAGAGGAAGCTACTGCTGGGGACTGAATGTGTACCCTCCACTGTGCCCTCCATTTTGGATTTTTGCAGAATATTTTTTATGAAAAGGGTCTGTAAAGCTATGGGGGCAATTTTGCCTTGTTCTGGAGCCTCCTGTCAGCTGTTTAAGCCCAGGAGAGTCCTTCTTTCAACAAGAAAGTAAGCTTCCACACGACTTCCTGATTGAATAAAGGCCTCTCCTGTACTTGAAACAGCTCACCCACCCCAAAGAACCATGGCAAAATTGCTTCCTGAAGCCCATGGAGGGCAGTTTCCCCTCAAATGGTTTGAAGGCTGCTGTGGGGGTCCTCTGGAGCCTAAAAACAGACCTGATGGGCCACATGCAGCCATGGGATGCATTTCCCACACTCTATTCTACACAATGAAAGAGATCCAACTCTGTTGTAATTGAATGAAGTAAGCAGTGAGGATATGACATGGTGATCAACGTAATAGTGAAAAGATCAGTAGCCATCTGAGACTCAAAGTGATGCACTCAGATATTTGGAGGCAATTAAACTAAGACTAACATTTTTCTCATTAAGATAATTTTCTAATCATTCTTGCAAGGTTTTAATGAGTGACACACTGACACTAAATACAAATTTATCATTTCCCAAAATAACAATTTGATTGGCTTGAATGAAATCTTAATTCTTCCTTCTGAAGAGATTTGACTTTGCTAATCTATCACATCAGTGGGCTTCACTGGATGGATTTCAATAACAACTGTTGAGGAATTCTTCTGGAGACAATCTGCTAATTTGGGGCATATCCTATATCAGATCATCTGTAGTGAACACCATATTTTCTCTTCTGTCTAGGTGGCATCAGTGCCATGGGAAAAAGGTTCAGGAAGTGGAAAAGAAAAAGAACAACAAATTAGTTCCATACTCAAGTGTTTAATTGCTAAATAGTAGGTAATGGTGCAGCCATCAGTGTTGATGAACTGCAACTTTAAGCAACCCTATCTGGCATAGCCAATGGGGAGGAATGCTGGAAATTGCAGTGCACCAACACCTTGAAGGCCACACTTTGATTCTCCCTACTATGTAGCAAGAGTGGTAGGAAGTTTCTGGAGAGTAAAGCATTCAGAATGAGCTGGGGAGGCAGATTTTTGGAATGCAATTTTCTTTCAGTTGTTGTATGCCTTCAAGTCATTTCCAACTTATAGAGGCCCTAAGGCAAACCTTTCATGGGGTTTTCTTGGCAAGATTTGTTTAGAGGGGATTTGCCATTGCCCCCCTCTGAGGCTGAGAGAATGTGACTTGCCCAACGCCATGCAGTGGGTTTCCATGGCTGAGTGGGGATTTGAACCCAATCATTACAATAATTAAGCAATATTAGTAATTTTAATAATTATTTTTAATAATTTAATAATTTAATAATAATTTAATAATTAATAAATAATTAAGCAATAGCACTTCTATTTCTATACTGCTTATCAGTGACAAAGCATTAAGTGGTTTACAATGTGTTAGCTAATTGCCCCCAACAAACCAGGTACTCATTTTACCAACCTACTGAAGGATGGAAGGCTGAGTGAACCTTGGAGCCCTCTGGGATCAAACTTGCAATGTTGTGGCTTGCAGTACTGGCATTTAACCACTGTGCCACCAGGGTCCCTTGGTATTACAAAATACAAAACGTCAACATTAAAATAGAATTAAACTATTAACCATGTTAAAACAATTTAAAAGATACACTTTTAAACTATTTTTTTAAATGCAGCATACTTTTATAGCCCTGGTCTTAAAAACCCATCAATTCTAAAAGCCTGTATAATTTGCACTAAAATGATGGTCAGATTGTTCCTATTCCTTAATGATTTCAACCATAGATTTTGATCGCTTTAAATCTATCCATCCTGATTTGGAGTAGCAAGTTTCATTTTCTTCAACAAGCCTAAATGTTTTAACTCAGTGGGAGTTTCATTGGATTTCTGGATTGTTTCTGTTAACTTGTGAGACTCATTTTGCTGGAAACATTTTGTTGGAAAAGGTCAGATAAAATATTTTTGGAGTCTCTTTAAATATCGTGCTTTCATGCAAAATTTAATGGCTTTGTCAGGAAGTCCTGTGCAAATGCAGCTGTTAAATAGTAACAGAGGTGAATATTGTGGGTCACTGGAAATAAACGGTTGTCTTTTTTCTCTGCTCCTGTCATTTGGGTTATGGTAGAAACAAAGGGCAGAACCAATACAATCATTTACACTGGTGTGCTGCTTTCTTGACACATTAATATTGTAGCCAATGAAAACTGGAAGCTTTCATGTCACTGGGGTAGTGAATCCAGCTTAGGTTCTAGCCTGAACATTAAAGGAGCTATCCAAGATATTGAACTTTCTCTCCCAAATAGGTTCTGCACCTTGGAAAGCTGAGTTCAGAGTAAAACCCAGAGTGGATTCACTCCTCCGTGACATGGAAGCCACCAGTGACCAGTGTACTTGGAAATGATAACAGTAACATTGATAACAAGAACAGGAGAAGCTAGCCAAAATTTCAACACTAAGCCAGAGACCGGGAACTTTTAGTTTGGATATTGTTGATTGTTGATTCATTGTGCCACAGTTATCATAGACTTATAGTTGGAAGACACAAGGGCCATCTAGTCCAAACCCCTGCCCTGCATGAATATATATGATTCTACTTGAGTTGTATTGAGGCCACGACATTGAGAACACAGCTGCGCTGGGCAGGGCATGTCTCTAGGATGGAGGACCATGGCCTCCCAAAAATATTACTCTACGGTGAACTCGCCACGGGTCAGCGTAAGAAGGGTGCTCCAAAAAAACAACAGAAGGACCCCCTGAAACAACATCTCAGGCTTGGCCAAATTGATCACCAACAATGGTCCGCCCTGGCCTCACATCGGGAGGCATGGAGATGCACTATCCACAATGCTGCAACCTTATTTGAGAACTCACGCCGAACAAGTCTTGAAGAGAAATGACAACACAGAAAGAATCACAACCCAGAAACATGACCCAAGGAGACCTTCTGCTGTGCTTTCTTTAACCGGACTTGTTTATCTCGGATTGGCCTTTTTAGTCATCAGCGTGCTTGCAGAGAGTGCGGGATGAGTCCTTCCTAAATCTTTGTTTGTGAAGAAAAGCCAGAGATAAACTTGAGTTGCAAATAGTTGTGGTTGGCCATGCAGCAAAACAAATCCAAAACCCACCCAAAAGCAATACCTTTATTGGTTGGCCAATAAAGGTATTGCTTTTGGGGGGATTTTGGGAATTCATACAGAGGTAAGTAGATATAGAATTGCAGTCTTAATGATTTCCAGTTAAGTTGATTGGCCAGCGGCTCCATCCTTCTTTGTATCCTCAGTGTTGTACCACAATGACTTTGGTTTAAGTATCCTTGGACCCATCTCCATGAGGGGGAAAAACGGAGCACCTTGAAATAATGGCATTTTGCAGCAGTAGCGATGTGTCTTAATGGCATTTTTGGTGTCAGAAGCCCCCATAAGCCTTGCATTTCAGATGGCAGCCGCAAGTGATTTACTCGTGTTAGTTCTTTGCTGCACCATTTTTTTTAAAAAAAGTAATCCAAGGTGCATTGGAGCGATATAGTGATTTTCCGATTCAATACGAAAGAAAAAACCAATAACCCCACCCCATTTTATTGCCTTAGTGAGAGATTACTAAGGCAAAAATCCAACAATGCGGCAGTGGGTGCTTGCCCTGTTAGCAAGACCCACCCCTGTTCTCACCTGGACAATCAGCTTTGTGCTTCCCTTCAAATCACTTGTCGTTTGCTTATGCTAATGAGCAGGAATGCGCACCCCCTTGTTGTTTTCAAAAAAACTATGGGGTAAGCCACAAAGGCTTTGCCTGCATTGTTTTTGTGGTTTTTGGCTCTCCCTCCTTCTGAATAGCATGGATTGGTATATGATCCCATTTAGACAGATTGGATTCTCAGTGAATTCCATGAGGTTTTTTTTTTTTTTTACTGTTTAGGCAACCCTCTTATCTGGTCCTTCCAAAAGCCTTTTATTATCAGAATGTTACTCACTTTTGAGTCCTTCTCTTTAACTAAACATTTGCAGTGATGGTGGTGGGAGCTCTCATATAAGCCCAGGAAGACAATTTTGCCTGGTGGTTTGACTGAGAGACCTCAACTAAGAACATAAGGAGTCATGCTGGATTACACAGATGAGTCAACCTAGTCCAGCATTCTGTGTCAAATTTTGGCCAAACAGCAGGAAGACGTGAAAGTCAACCATCTGTTGCTTCTCTTTCAGTCAAGGGCATTCAGTAGCACATTGCTGAAGCTTCTGTTTAGCTGACAAGGATGTTAGCTGCTGAAGAGATCCATTCTTCATTAATTTGTCTCATCCTCTTTGAAAGCCATAGAAGCTGGTAGTGGCCATCACATACCATGGCAAATTAATTCCATGTTAATTATATTTTAGAGATATTGGTTTCTTTTGTCTGTCCTAAAACTATAGTCAATCAGTTTCAATGGATGACTGGAAGTTCTAGAGAGGGAGAGAGGTGTCTGTCTACTTTTATCTACTATCTAGTCTACTTTCCTCGAGTCTACCTATTCAAATTTGTCCTTAACTATGAATCAACTTGGTAGCCTTCAGAATGTAGCAATACTTTCAGGCAGCTGTAAAACATGTGCTTTCTCACATGGTCATTTATGAGGATGGTGGTGATGTAGACCATAGAGACAGGGTGGAGGATCTATGGCTTTCTAGATATTGTTGAACTACAGCCCCCATTATTCTTGACCACTGGTCTTGTTAGCTGGGGCTGATGGAAATGGGGAGTTTGAGAACAACTTGAAGACTGCAAGAGGTTCATCCCATCCTAGTCCAAAGATGGCCTTCAAAGTACAAGGCTGAAATACTCATTGCTGCTCATAAAGCTCTGTTAGCAATACCAACATCTCAGCTATGGATACTGAGAAAAAATATTAGACATATGACATTGAAAAAGAGAACCAGGTAAAGAGGACAGCCAATCTTAAGGTAGCAATGAGTCCAAGTCTGAAAGAAATCTCATAAAATGCCAGTCTTTGGTATATAGATTTATATCTAGCCTCCACACTTATCTTTTATTCTTTGTCAACCCACAGCAGGTTCTGGATGCCCAGCAGAAAGTTGATAACATCGTTGCCTGTAAGCATTAGTAATCTGACGACACTAAATCTATGCATGGCTATTTTTGGCAAGTTAAACAAAAAATAGCAGGCTGCAGAGAACATCTGGGTGTTTGCCAAGGCTGTGATGTAAAAGTCTCCAAGTGAAACATTATGGCTGACTCAGTAAAGGATGTCTGAGTCAGGTCATGCTGCAAGATCACACCTCTTAAAAGCTATATAGAGGGGAGGTAGTACTACTAGTTCTGGAGAGGGACAAAACAGAATAATAGTATCTGTTGTAGAGTTCATTTAAGTAGAGACAAAAATACATGGTTCAGTACAGGTTGAGTATCCCTTATCCAGAAATCTGAAATGCTCCAAAATCTGAAATATTTAAGTAAAATATTAAAATAAAATCAACATATTAAAAAAGATTGTATAAAATTGCCTTCAGGCTATGTGTATGAAGCATAAATGAATTTCTTGTTTAGACCTGGGTTCCATCTCCAAGATATCTCATTATGTATATGCAAATAGTCCAAATCTAAAAAAATTCAAAATCCTAAACACTTCTGATCCCAACCATTTTGGATAAAGGATACTCAAGCTGTATTCACCATTTAAATATTAAGAAGGCATGTGTCAGCTAAAGAAATTAAAAAGTCCCAATGGAGGATGAGGCAAAGTTGCTAGTATTTTTCTAATGTATTTTTAAAACAATGCTTTAACATTATTGTATTACTGTGTATGTTCTTCTATTGTATCTTCCAGATACTCAAATAACTAGGAATGGAGAATGGAGAAACTCTGTTTTTTTTCCTTACTAGCTTTCTCAGTATACTCCAGTATCATTGCTGTTATCACAATATACAGAGTTAATGCATCATTGGCAACAAAACAATCATTTCTTCAATGAACAGGACTAGCTTTGAATAGTTATATGGTGATGCAAGTAATATAGCTGTATGGTGATTGTATGTTTAGAGTTGATGACAGGTTTCCATGATATTTCAGCAAAAGAAAGGAATGGTGGATCCAGTGCTCCTCCCCCCTTTTCAAGTGAACAATGGAGAGTTGTCAATGATGGAATGAAAAATGTGGCCCTCCCCTTGCAATATGACTAGCTTTTGGTGGAACACTCATTATAATTTGTTTCCTGGAGGAAACTCTCAGAAACATACAAATATGCTATGGGACACCCTTTTTTGAGCAGTAGGAGTAGTACCTTGTACTATGCAAGACCTGCCTCTTTAAGAGGCAGCCTTAAAAAGGATAACATATACCATCTTTTATGTAAGTGGATATGGTTAGAGGTTTGGCTAGAATTGGTTGAGAGAATATGATCTGTGTTCAATAGTGACTCTGTGATTATGTTTCTGTTGACTTTTCCTTGGTTCTGAGTAGACATGCATGGGGTTTGCAGTGTTAATAGGTTTTCAAAAAGGAAAACAACCATGTGAAAGGTCAAAAACTTTCTATACATGTTCAGAGACATTCTCCCCAAGTTCATTTTTCCCCAGAACAGAAGCCAGTTCCTTTAAAAATGCTAGAAACATAAAAAAAAACAAAACTTTTCCTTCATCAGCTCAGCAAATTAACCCTGAGCCAAATCAGTACCGTAGTAGTATTCCTGTTTTGCAAACAAGATGCAAGCATGAGGCTGAGCACAGGAACAGCTGGATCATTTTAGATGCTTCAAGCAAGATCTCAAACATTTTAGAGTCCCTGTTCTTGGGAAAGCAATACTTTTTGAGTATTTGCACCCCCTGCTCCTGCTAAAGGCAAGGCACTTTGTGAGAAGAAGAGGCAGCAAAGAAAAGGGATAATGGGGATGCATGAAACACCTTGGGTTACAAATTATGCACTCTTGCATACTGTGCAAAGAATCTAAGAAAGCTGAACCTTTTTTTCCCTGGTCAATCAAGCCACTTTGGAAGTAGTGTTTTTGAGTGGAAAATGAACTCTCTCTGGAGATTATCAGACGCTTGAAAAAAGCCCCAAAGGAGCTTGCCAGAACAATGTCACTGTAACGGGAATGGGTCCCGATATCGCACGTGTCATCATCCTAGCACGTTTGCTCTGTCTTCCCTCCATGCTGATGCAATGAAAAAGATGTCACTTTTCATTAGTTGGAGTTTCCGCTAATAAAAAGTGGCACCTTTTTCATCACATCAGCACAGAGGAAGGATAGAGTAAGCATGCGAGGAGGACGATGTTGTGCGATACCGGGACCCATTCTCAGTACAGTGACTTCATTCTTGTGAGCTCCTTTGGGGCTTTTCCAAGTGTCTGATAATATCCTCTGTGTGTGTTTTGCTCAGTTCTTTCATGACCCATTACATGGTCTCTGCATTGAGCAAAGAATTTTCTATGGTCTGACTTTCCTTGGAGTGAGGGTATAGTTCCAACCATAACTTATTCCTTTAAATGGAAGGTGTCCCTCCCCCTTTGAGGAATATTACAGCGCAAACTGTTCCCTTGCCCTTTGTGGTTGCTGGCTGTGATTGCAAGGCTTCTATCTGCAGGGCTAAGGCTGCAGTAAATGCAAAATGGTTGTTCTATTGTAAGAAAAGGTGCAGCTGCTTAAGGCCCATGTATCAGTGTATTTTTTAAAAATGAGAATTTTTGGTGATGTTTGGACAAAGAGAAAGAAAAAGGAAATGGTAGGGCCCTTGCATAGTGAAGATGGTAAAATGCTAACGGGACAGAAGAACGCCAAGCTCTTCAATACATTTTTTGCCTCAGTTTTCTCCCAAAAGGGAAACAGTGCTCTAACTGGTGAAAATAGAACAAATGATCCAGTGAGGCAGGGATGAGCAAAGTGCAGCCCATAAACTGCATACAGCCTCCAGGAAGTCACTTTTGTGGCCCTAAATGCCTTCTAGAGGGCATGGGGGTATTTTTGTCATGCTTTGCCACCCCCCCCCAGGGCCAATTTAAGCCCAGGAGAGGCCTTTTTTGTGCATTGGAAATGAACTGGAAATGACTTCCTATTGTGAAAAAGAATTACTTCTCCGGGAATTACTTCTCTGGGGCCTAAATTGGCCCAGAGAGGCCATAAAACATGATGAAAATACCCCTCACACCCTGTAGAGGGCATGGGGATATTTTTTTGGTGGCTAACGCAATGCCCTAGCCTTCCATTGTTGTCCACCTCTGTAGTAAGGGGACTGCAGTCCAGAAGAGCTAAAGAGGTAATAAAGGAATACTGGGCGATTCTAAGGACTTTATCAGATTTAGCAAATATGGCATCACAACGATGCCTAATTAACGCAAAAAGGGTGTACATATCAAATGACATCATCATTTTGTGATCTTGTATTGTTAAAAAGCTGTTCCATTTTATTGATGGCCCAAGCTGTCAATAGATCTCCCCTGGCACTTTTTTGCTGGTATTGCAAGTGTTTGAAACCTCGCACCATTGTGGTCATGTAAATACATCAATGACAGAACACTTCAGGGTGAGATTGTGACAGTCAGGTAGGGGACGCTCTTTTTATGAACCTCCCTGATTTACTTGGGACTTCATGAGTGTGTTTCTGTGCTTGTGTGTACCTTTTGTAGGTTTTTAAATGCATTTTTGAATTTACCTGCAGTTGTGTAATCTTCTGAGAATCACCAAGATCTTGAACCAGGAAGTAAACAGAGCTCCGTTCCTGCTCTGTTAGTGCTTTCATGCTGCTCATGGTAGGGTCTGGTAGGGTATATTCTTTTGCTGGCAGAAAAATACCAGAAAATATGCCAGCAAAATAACATTTATGGAGGGTGGTCTGATAAAGTCCTAAATGTGTTCAAGTCTCCAGGGCTTGATGAACCGTGTCAAAGAGTACTAAAGGAATTTTCAGATATAATCTCAGAGCCACTGAGAGGCAGAGCTGGAGAGTGCTCATTAATTGTTGCTTTTCATCCTAGAGAGAATTGACAAGTTGGGGTGCCTCAGGGTTCTGTCTGGGGCCTGGTGTTCGAAACCTTTATAAATTAATTAGATGATGGAATTGAATGCATGCTTATCAAATGTGCTGATGACACCAAATAGGAGTGGGGGGTAAACAGTACTCCAGAGGACAGGAACAAAATTAAATATTATCTTGACAGATTAGAGAAATGTATGATACTACATCTAAGCAGGAAAAATGAAATGCACAAATATAGGATGGGTGACACCTGGGTTGAAAGCAGTACATATGAAGAGGAACTAAGGATTTTACTAGCCAGCAAGTTAAACATCAGTCAACAATATGATGCAGCAGCCAAAAAAAAAAAAAAAAAAAAAAGCCAATGCAATTCCTGGTTGCATCAAGAGGAGAATAGCATCCAGATCAAGGGAAGTAATACTGCCACTCTATTTTGCTTTGATCACATCTCACCTGGAATATTGTGTCCAGTTCTGGGCACCACAATTCAAGAAGGATATCAACAAACTGGAACGTGTCCAAAGAAGGGCAACCAAGCCATTCAAAGGTCTGGAAACTAAGCCTTATGAGGAATGACTTAGGGAGCTGGGTATGTTCATCCTGGAGAAGAGAAGACTGAGGGGTAACATGATAGGCTATATTCAGTTCTTGAAGGGAGGATATGCAGAAGATGGAACAGGGTTGTTTACTGCTGCTGCAGAGACTAGAACATGAAACAATGGATTCAAATTGCAAGAAAAGAGATTTCACCCAAACATTAGGAAGAACTTTTTTCCTGTAAGAGCAGTTCAACAGTGGAATAGATTGCTTTGGAGGGTGGTGGGTTCTTTCAGGGGGACTTTAGTTGTGTTTTCCTGCATGGCAGGGGGGTTGGATTAGATGGTTCTTGTTGTCCTTTCCAACTCTAAGATGCTATGATTCCATGGTAGGAGGCTGACCAGTGAGAATGTCTCAACTAGTTAAGGACTTCAGACCTAGATTGCACCACAAATTGAGAAACTTAGTTTGGCGCTCTTCCAGCAGGAAGAGGCAGCAAAGCCTAGTACCAACACAGTTCCATGCTAGCTGAGAACAAGAAAACGGTGCCAGCCATATATTCACCTGCTCAGCCTGCTTTATTTGAAGGAGTACCCTGGGCATGTAACAATGAATGCAATATTCACCTGCTCAGCCACTTTATTTGAAGAAGTACCATGCACACGTAACAATGACTGCAAAGGTGTTTTTGTTTTTTTGTTTTTTTTTAGGTTAGTCTTGACTGGCCATTGGGCTGGCATTTTAATATTTTTGTTGTCATGTTCCTTCTTCTAGATACCCTTTAATGATTATGTGGACTATTGTGCTAATATGATTATATAGCTACATATGAAATCAACCATTATTTGGCTACTTATTGCAGGAATGGAAAATCTTTTCTGGTCTAAGTGTCAGATAGCTGCCTGAAACTTTGGAGTAGTAGTTTTGCTCTGGTGAATGGGTCTACCTCTCCCATCACATACATAGCCACCCAGCCATCCAAATGAAACAGTTGTATTTTCCCCCACCCCATCTCTTAGACTGAGGGATTGAGGGTCCTTCCAACTTGGCAGCTAATTCTGGATTCTGTCTGGGGTCCCAGTATCAACCTCTGATCACCTGAGTGCCCAACCGATGGTGATGGTTAAACCAGACAAGCTGAGTTAACTTCACTTTGCATTTAAACATTCTTAAGCCTTGGAAATTCAGGATATTTATATTATGTGTATGGGAAATGATCAGGCTCCTTTGGTACTCTTTAGGCTATTTATTTAAGCATTCATAGATATTCTCTCTCTCTCTCTCTCTCTGTATGCATATACATTCCCTCTAAGGGAAACACAGACATGGCAATGTCTGGGTGCTTAGCTTCATTATATAACATGACCTGGCATGCATCACAGAATCCTGGCTGGGTAATGATAGTGGTACAATGTGGGCTCAGACCCTGCCAGCTGGGTCCTGTGTTAGTGAGCAGGTGAGGGAAAGTGTAAGGGGGGGGCGGAATAGTTGTGGTTTATAAGGATAATCTTACCTTGACCAGGATTCCAGTCTGGAAATTGAATCACTTTGAGTGTGTGTCCCTGAGCCTGAAAACCAAGGATAGACTAGGGATTCTGTTAGTGTACCGCCCACCCTGCTGCCTTTCAGACTCCCTGGCTGAGCTCACAGAGTTGGTCTTGGTGCTGGTGTTGGAGTTGCTGAGGCTCCTAATTCTGGGTGACTTCAACATCCCGCTTGAGACTGATTTGTTGGGTTCAGCTCGGGCATTCGTGACATCAATGACAATCATGGGCCTATCCCAAGTAGTCTCTGGGCTGACACATTCTGCAGGTCACACCCTCGATGTTTTCAGTTTCAGACAGACAGATCTGTGGGCAGTGGAGCTAAATACCTCCACATTGTCATGGACAGATCATTATCTGGTCAGGGTAAAAATCACGGCTGCTATACACCCCTGCAGGGGTGGTGGACCTATTAGGATGGTCTGCCCTCAAAGGCTTATGGATCCTCTTGAACTGTTCAGGGTGGCAAGGGACCTAACTCAGGTGCTTTCCTCCCAGAACTTATTGCTAGAACCACTTGTAGTTCACTGTGATGCCTTTAACGACTTTCACAGATAAAATCTCTTGGATAAGAGCTGACTTGGACAGCACTTTTACAACTGAGGTTAATGGTGAAGTGTCCAGTGACTCTGTGAGTAGGATTATACTAGAACAGTTTCAGTCAGTGAGTACCGAGGATGTGGAGAAGCTGCTTGTATGCACTAGGAAGAAGACTTGCCCCCTCGATCCCTGCCCCTCATGGCTTGTCGCCCAGGGAGGAGATGCAATTAGAATGAAATTAAAAAACATCATAAATGCATCTCTCAGGGAGGGGAACTCTCCATCAAGTTTAAAAGAGGCAGTCGTATGGCTGCTTCTAAAAAAAGCCCTCCCTGGATCCCCTGGACTTTGCGAGTTATATACCAGTCACTAATTCTTAAGCAAGGTGATCGAGAGGGCAGTTACACTCCAACTCCAGGCAGTCTTGGATGATACTGATTATCTAGACCCATTACAAACCAGCTTCAGGGCAGGGTATGGAGTGGCGACTACTATGGTCGCCTTACTGGATGATCTTCGGCTAAGTATTGACAGGGAAAGTGTGCCCTGTTGGTACTATTGGAGCTCTCAGTGGCTTTTGATACTATCGACCATGGTATCCTTCTGAAATGCCTGAGGGAGCTGGGTATTGGGGGCACTGTGCTCCAGTGGTTCTGGTCCTATCTCTCAGGTAGAGGCCAGATGGTGATGCTTTGGGATAGCTGCTCCTCAAGGAAGGAGCTTACATGCGGCATCCCACAAGGTGCTGTGCTATCCCCAATGCTGTTTAATATTTACATGAAACCGCTGGGAGAGATTATCCAGAGACATGGGGCAGGGTGTTATCAGTATGCTGGTGACACCCAAATATATTTCTCTATGCCTCCGACAACAGCTGCAAGTAAGGATGGTGTGTTTCTGCTGGATGCATGCCTTGGAGCGGTAATGGGCTTGATGAGGAAAACCAAACTGAAGCTGAATCCAGACAAGACAGAAGTACTTACTATTAAGTCTCCCAAACTGGATCTGGAGGTGTGTCAACCAGTTCTGGATTGGGTTACACTCACCCTGAAAGACTGCATTCACAGCTTGGGAGTGCTCCTGGATCTATCACTCTAGATGACAGCACAGGTAGATGCGATGGCCAGGAGTGCTTATTATCAGCTTCGGCTGATACACCAGCTGCACCCCTTCCTGGAGTTGGAAGACTTAAAGATGGTACTACATGTGCTGGTAACAAAGCTTGACTTCTGTAATGTGCTCTACATGGGGCTACCTTTATGCCTGCTCTGGAAACTCCAACTGGTTCAAAATATGGCAGCCAGGCTGGTCACAGGAACGAGGAGTGACCATATCACACCAATATTAAAATCTCTTCACTGGTTGCCAATTAGTTTCTGGGCAAGGTATAAAGTGTTGGTCATTACCTTTAAAGCCCTTCATGGTTTAGGGCCATGCTACCTATGGGATGTCCTTCTCCCATACAATCCGCCCCATACCCTTAGGTCCTCGAGGAAAAACTTATTTCAGGTGACTAAAACTAGGCTGGCCACAGTCACCCAGAGGACCTTTTCCGCTACCACTCCAACACTGTAGAATGGCCTGCCAGAGGAGATCAGACACACTGACAATCTGGGGGTGTTTAAGAGGGCTATTAAGATGGATCTCTTCCGACAGGCCTTTCCAGATTAGATTGGATGCCCGGTTTGTCACATTCCGGTTTACTACTCTGTCATTTTAAAAATTGTTTTATGCCTTTTGTTATTTTGTTATTTTAATAGTGTTTTTATAGGTAAATTTTGAATTAATTACCATAGTATAGTGTGGTTGTAATGATGTTATTTTAATGTTTGTAGATTATGGCTTAATATTTTAAATGATGTTTGCTGCCCCGATCCTCATGGGAGAGGCAGGATATAAATAAACCTCCTCCTCCTCCTCCTCCTCCTATTATTATTACATGACATTATATGTCAGGCATCATTACATTATAGAATATGACTATTATAATGTTATACTTTTGTAGGGACTTTCATAATGACTGAAACTTGGTATCACTGCATCTCTTTAAGAGGCTTGGTAATAATTAACACATTCAAGAATACCATCCTTCTAGCCATTTAACATAGTCTTCCATCATCCTCATCCTCATCCTCATCCTCATGTTCTTCCATAATTTCATAGTTTCTCATGTAGTGTCAACTAAGGCATTATACAGACATTTCCTAAAGTCTTTTAGATGTACCCAGTCCTATAGATTTTCCTTCGTTTTTTTTCCAGGCTGTGAGAAACCTCAGAAAGAAACTATTCCAGAACATGGCCTCCCCAACAGGGGTTCACAGCATAGAAACTCCACACACACACCTACCCAATCATTCTCTGAGGATGCCAGCCAGAGATGCAAACAAAATGTTAGAATGAAACTATTCCAGAACACGGCCTCATAAGCCGGAAAAAACCCACAGAAAACCTATGGATGCTGGCTGTGAAAGCCTTTGACTTCACGTACCTGGTCCTGTCCTTTATATCAGATTCATAATCCTCTTAATAATTTAGCCAATCATCCATGAGGGGTATACATTCTTATCTGTTTACATTCAAGGTTAATCTTCTTGAGCATTACTAACTCTTAACAGCTATCTATTATATTACTAACTCTTAACAGCTATCTGTTACCTTCTTAACTTATAGAACATACAAAAGGTATCAGTTACAAGCACAGTAGGACATAGCTCTAGTTCATATCTATGTTAGCCTTACCAATATCACAGCATGTCTGGGCAAATTATCACATGGCCAGGTTATCAGGGACAGTGTGGTTCCAGGGACAATGTACTTTTTTTGTTGAAGATGTGCCCAAAGGCAGTTTCATAAGGACTATCTCTGGACTCCTTTTGTCCTCTCCTTATGCCCACTCAGCTTGTCAGCTGACACACACAAATAAATCACAACTGAGGTGTACACTATTTCTTATCCAATTGAAATAGACATTTGAGGAAAATTAGGTGTCTTTACTATCCTACCTATCTGAACTAGGGTACATATCACGTTTTGCCTTCTTTCTAAATTTACGTTGTCCATGCTTCTTGAGTACAAGTATGTGTGCTTCAAATGCGCAGGTGTTTCACTTATCATGTTTACATGCCAGAGCATCTGGCATTCTTCCCAGACTGACATGAAAGGTATAGCTGCTTTGCTGCTGATGCAGGCACACGCTCACACATCTCTAACTGCATGTTTTAAATCTTATGCCATATCTTACCTTCTGCATGTGATATTAGGGCGAATCCTGTACTTTTTAAAGTTATATGAGCAGGGCACAGAGATGGTCACTAAACAATCTGGCCCATAAAACCAACCACAAAGAGCCAAGTGTGCAAATTTGGATCATTTTAACATTTTTAATATGATTTCTCTTTAAGGTGCCTGAGAGATCAATGGATCAAAACTTTCCAAAGCTTTCCAGCAAGCGAGGAGGTATAGCAAAATAGTAATTAAATGTTTGGCTAGCAAAGGCTTTCCCAGAATGAAGAGGAAGAGAGAAAAAGGCTAAGAAAGGTTTAGCAAGAGAGAGGAAATCAGTGAGCTGAGACAACCCATTTTGCAGCATATTAAATAGCTTCAAAATAATTGTCACAATTTTGAATTTGCCCTTAGTCAATCCTTGATGTTTAACCACTGGAATGAAATCTTTTTCATGCCGCTCCTTTGGAAAAATAGGTGCACGACTCTGGGTTGTCATTGGTGCCTGAAATACCTTTATTAGCAAAATTGTCAGACCTCCAGTAATATTTCCAAACCCCATTTCTCCACAGTTCAGATATATCAGCATCTGATTTTCTGAAGAGAACCCATCACCTAGGAGATTATCAGATGGTCCCTTAGGGTCCGTTTCTGTCCCACTACCCCCCACCCGCTCCAATCCCATTCCTGCCATGGAATAAAGAGAAAAGTTTTACACACCTACCTTAATTCTGTGATAGGAACAGTCTCCCCTTCCCTTTGCTGCCCGGTCGTAAATGCAGCCATCGTAAGGCTGCTTTTACGACCGGGAACTGAAATCCCAGCCGTTCTCATGAGAGAATGGCTGGGTGGCAAATTTACCCTCCACCCAGAGCTGCCAAAACAGAGAACTAACCAGGAAAACACATTTTTCTAAAAAAGCTACCTGGGGAGGGGAAAAAAAGGTGTTAACTTACATTGCCGTTCGGATCACACCTGGAAGTGTCTGGCACGGACCTCCCCGTGACGTCACAGCCCATTGTCATCCTGGGAGCACAATGGAGCTCCTGTTCACTCGCTCGTAATTCTGTTATAATAATGGAATGGGCCTCTTATTCACGGATTTTTCTGTGAATAAGTCATGCAGTGTTCTGTTCTATTGCTTCCTTATTTCTGGATGCAACACCTTCTTCTCTGGTCTTTCCCCTCAACATGGGCACAATGCCCTAAAAAGTATTCTTGTGCAAATCTCACTGAAGTGAATGAATGAAAACTAAGCAACAATTCTTGCACAGCTCCCATTCATGCCACTGGCAACTGGGTCTATGTGTCCATTCCATTCCCACTATCTTGCACTGCTTTCATGCCTACACTTTCTGTATTTCATTTTTTTAAAAAAAAAACTCTATTCTTTTTCTCACCCTGTGAGATAGAGGTGCAGTTCCCTATCTATAGTCCCTTACTATGCTGAGAAAACAAAAAACAAAAGCAAACAAACCCAAAACAGAAATCTTTACTCTCTGCTCTGCTCCTCACCTCTTTTAATCTATTTTGCATTATTCCATTTCATTGGCTTGGATTTTCCTGTTTTCAGTTGCCTTATAATATAGTAACACTCCTACATTTCCCCCTCAGGGAAAAAATGATTACCCTGTTTATGGTAATCCCTCTTGATCAGACTAAAATCCGGTAAAGTTACTGGATGTAGAGTATTGACACACTTCGGCACTTCACACATGCTAGTAAAATGGAAAAAAAAATAATGTGGAAAAGATTTGCATTGCATTGTGTCTTCATCTATTATTATTTTAATAGAACATCTGGCCTGGGTCCTCTGCTTGCTTCCTGCCTGGTCACACTGCAGGTTTTGTTTGTTCTTCATACTCCTTGTGTCACATATTTTTGACTTCACTCCACTGGAAGCTGCAATTTACCCTAAATGCACTTTGCTTTTTTATTGTATTTAACTCTGTTAAGTGTTTTGGGAGGCAGTTTATTTAAAAGCCAATATTTGAAATACTGATGCATTAAAATGAATTGCTACTTCCCATGACAATAATTTACTCACCCAACCACTGCCTTTGGCAGTCTTGTTGTTTCTTTTCTTGTTAAAGCTGCTCAAATCTTGGGGGGGGGGGAACTGTGTGGGGTGTGTGCGTGTGTGTGCACATGTGCAGTGCTTCCCTAGCTACTGTTGTTTCAGTCATTAATGTCCTGGGTTCTTTTGCTTTAAGACCTACATCTTTGGCCCAAGGTGCTTTTTAATCTTGTTATTTCATGCATATTCTTTGTATGTTTCCTCTGGGAGCTCAGTGCAGAGACATTTCCTTCTAGCACCATCCTATTCAATTAGAATCCTATGGCAGGTTGTGATCCCTATTTGGGAGCAACCAGGGAGCAGGAACATAACTCTGTTTTTTGTTTGACAGCTCTACAGAGGCATCTCATCCTGAAGTCTGATTCTCTGGTGAGCATCTAAGTAAATCTCTTCTCAACTAATTTGCATCTTATGCTCAGTATCTTGCTTTGTTTTCATTTATATTGACGATGCATTCTTTCATATGGGCAATTCCTTCCAGGGCAGTTTTCTGGATGCCATTAGTCTCTGAGATACCATGCTAAGTAGACAAACAGCTGAGCAGGAGTTGCAACAAGAAATACAACTGTACTTCTGACAGCAAGGTGACACTCATACAATTTGATGTTTTTAATTTCTGTTGATCAAACCATGCAAGCACTTCCTTTTCTGGTATAATTACATATATGTTTGTAAATATTTTTATTAACACAAAAAAACATAAACATAAATGTATTTTAAATACATAAAATACATGAAAATACAAACTAGTACTAACAAGCAACTAAAAAACCTAAAACTAATAAACAAACTAATACAAGCAAAACTACTAATGGGTTCCCTCCTCCCTAATGGATGATTCTATTCCACTAATAAAATATTTCCATTAAGTGATAATAAATTCCAACTTCTACTTTTATCAAAACTCTACTATTTTAAAAAGCCCAAAGATGATACATATCCCTTACTTTGTTGCAAAAAAGTAATAAACAAATCCCAATCTTTTTATTTAATGTTAACCAAAGATTTCCCCTTAATCAGCATTGTCAATTTATCAATTTCAGTTAATTCACACATCTTTGTCAACCAGTCTTCTTATGAAGGAATCAATATGCCTTTCCATTTCTGAGCATACAAAAGTCTTGCAGCTGTGACCCCATATTGTAATGTTCTCCAGTATTTTTTCTCTAGGTTATCTTCCAACATCCCAAGTAAACAAGTCTAAGGTTTCATCTGGAATCTAACTTTAAAAATATCCTCTAAAATCTTATGGTTGATTCCAATATTTCTGGGCTTTTACACAAGTCTACCACATATGAAACAATGACCTATTTACAGTATCTGTTCCTATTTCTAATAGTATATTCCGGCGTATAAGACGACTGGGCGTATAAGACCACCCCCCCAATTTCCAGCCAAAATTCTAGGCCTAGGCATATATTCGCCAGATAAGACCACCCCCCCAATTTGGCTAGCTGGGGGAGCCTTGCCAGCTGATCCTCTTTGTTTCCCAACTCATGAGGATCTCCTCGTGAGTTGGGAAAGCGAACAGGATCAGCTGGCAGGGCAACATTCGCACCTCTCTTCAACCTTCCAGTCAAACTGGACACAAAGGTGGAGGAAAGGGGCGAAAATGCCCAGTTTGACTCAGCAGCCCCCTTCCCTCCGTCTTGGCTCTTCTGAAGGGACCAAGGCGGGGGAAGCGGGGGCGGCCGCGGCAAACCCCTAGATTCGCCCCCTCTCCCCACCTTCAAGGAAGGTGGGGAGAAGGGGCGAACATGCCCCGTTTGGCTCCATAGGGAGGATGCGGGGCCGTGGAGCCAAACCCCGGGATTCGCCCCCTCTCCCCATCGTCAAGGGAGAGGGGGCGAATCTAGGGATTTAACTCCACAGCCCCGATCCCTCCTTCTGGGCTCCCTCCTCTCGCGATTCCCCACCCCACAGGAGGCTGCACAGTCTCCTGGTGGGTTGGGGAATGCGGGATGGCCAGCTGGCTGGGGGGTGGAGGGAGGGGGCTTCACAGCCACCCCCCTCTCCAAAGCGTGGCTTTGGGGAAGGGGGGTGGCTGGGGGAAGGGGGCTTCCCAGCCACCCCCCCTCCAAAGCGAGGCTTTTGGGAAGAGGGGTGGCTGGGCGGAGGGTGGGTGGGTGGCTGGGGGGAGGGAGCTTCGCAGCCACCCCCCCTCTCCAAAGCTAGGCTTTGAGGAAGGGGGGAGGCTGGGCAGAGGGTGGCTGGGTGGCTGGGGGGAGGGGGCTTTGCAGCCACCCCCCCTCCAAAGCGAGGCTTTGGGGAAGGGGGGTGGCTGGGTGGAGGGTGGGTGGGTGGCTGGGGGGAGGGAGCTTTGCAGCCACCCCCCCTCTCCAAAGCGAGGCTTTGGGGAAGGGGGGAGGCTGGGCGGAGGGTGGCTGGGTGGCTGGGGGGAGGGGGCTTTGCAGCCACCCCCCCTCTCCAAAGCGAGGCTTTGGGGAAGGGGGGTGGCTGGGCGGAGGGTGGGTGGGTGGCTGGGGGGAGGGAGCTTCGCAGCCACCCCCCCTCTCCAAAGCGAGGCTTTGGGGAACAGGGGTGGCTGGGGGGAGGGGGCTTCTCAGCCACCCCCCCTCTCCAAAGCGAGGCTTTGGGGAAGGGGGGAGGCTGGGCGGAGGGTGGCTGGGTGGCTGGGGGGAGGGGGCTTTGCAGCCACCCCTCCTCTCCAAAGCGAGGCTTTGGGGAAGGGGGGAGCAGGGCCGGTTTAAGGAATTTTGGGGGCCCCTGCAGTGCTTTATTTTGGGGCCCCCATATGTTTATCTCAGGTCAATGTAACCTAACCTATTCACCGTACAGGATGTTCAGATCACAGTAGGGCCCCCGTATCCATGGATTCATTATCCATGGGACACAGAACAGCACACCTACCCTAGAGTCTTCCTAGTAAATGTGTCCTCCCTAGTGGTTTTCTAGGCCCTCCAAGGCAACTCTATGGTATTTTAAACCAGAAGTACCATTTTTTTCAATGGTGTTCACTATTATTCATGGTTTTCAGAATCCACCCCCCCCCGAACCAATCCCCAGTGGATAAGAGGGGCCTACTGTATTACATAATTTGACACCAATAATTTAGTTTAAAAACTATATTATAGGCACTAACGTAATATTTTTAGTTTATTAGCAATTAATGTAATGATGTAGATTTCCTCAAAGAAAAGAAAGAGTGGACCACAAGCTAAACATGAGTTAGCAGTGTGATGCAGCAGCAAAAAATGCCAATGCAATTCTAGGCTGCATTAATAGTGTCTAGATCAAGGGAAGTAATAGTATCACTCCATTCTGCTTTGGTCAGACCTCACCTGGAATATTGTTTCCAGTTCTGGGCACAACAATTCAAGAAAGATACCGAGAAGAATGTTGGGAGGTCTGGAAGCCATTATGCCCTATGAGGAACGGCTTAGGGAGCTGGGCATGTTTAACCCAGAGTAGAGAAAGTTAGGAGGGGACATGATAGCCATGTTTAAATATTTGAAGGGGTGTCATACTGAGGAAGGAGCAAGCTTGTTTTCTGCTGCTCCAGAGACTAGGACACGGAGCAATGGACTCAAACTATAGGAAAAGGGATTCTACCTAAACATTAGGAAGAAGTTCCTGACAGTAAGAGCTGTAAGGCAGTGGAATACTCTGCTGCCTGGGAGTGTGGTGCACTCACCTTCTTTGGAGGTTTTTAAGGAGAGGCTGGATGGGCATTTGTCAGGAATGCTTGGATTGTGTGTTCCTGCAGGGCAGAAACCAATCGGATGGGATGGCTGTTGGGGTCCCTTCCAGCCCTATGATTCTAGGCTGCATTCAGAGCCTGGGAAAGTTACTCTTGGATTACACCTCCCAGAATCCCCCTGCCAGCACCCTTCTCAAGATCTGGTTGCATTGTTCCTTTTCCAGCATTCTCTAGCCCAGTGGTTCTTAACTTGGGGTCCGCAATGTCCTCACAGGGGGTCCACAAAGGCTTGAAGACTGCTTGGCCCACCTCCTCCCTGTAGTGGAGTAGCCATGTGACAGGAACCAAGGCAAAGGCTGGCTGGCTTGGCCTGCACATTGCCATTCAATCCACTCCAGCCACAAACTTGCAGCAAGAAGGAAGAGTGTCTCTGAGGGAAAGTTTAATGGATGGTGTAATTGTATTGTTGTTGTTGTTAGCTATTATTATTAGGGTTTTAAATCTTGAGTTAAGTCTTGGGGCAACAAAAGATATTTAAAGGGGGTCCCTGGTAAAGAAAAGGTTAAGATCCACTGCTCTAGGCCAATGCCTCTCACATAACACTACTGGATATTGGTGTTTTAGTGACAACAATAAAACCATTGTTCCCAGTAATATTACTCCAAATTTTAATTTATATTCTTTATACAGTATTCTTCTGTTAAAAGAGTTAAGAGTGTTGTAAAAGTTTCAGCATTGCACTATGACTATGGAGACCAGGGTTTGAATCCTTACTCAGCCATGAATACCCCACTGGCTGACCTTGGGCAAGTCACACTCTCTCAGCCTCAAAGGAAGGCAAAGGCACACACCCTTTGAACAAACCTTGGCTAGAAAACCCCATGGTAGGTTTGCCTTAGTCAGAAATGACTTGAAGGCACATAGGCAAACACACACAAATGCAGGCTGAACTCAGTTGGCAAGGGAAGGGAAGGGAAGGGAAGGGAAGGGAAAGAAAGAAAGAAAGAAAGAAAGAAAGAAAGAAAGAAGCCCTTTCCGAGACAACGCTCAAATTCCCTGTCTCTCACATAAACACACACTCACCGTCTCCGCGGTAGCAGCAAACTCCCTCCAGCTTCTGCCACGGAGGGCTGCTGTTTCTTTCGCTTTCTCCTTAGTTTTGGAGACATTTTTTTTTTAAAAAAAGCTAGCAGGTTTTTGGAGGAGGGCGGGAATGTGGTGGAGTCTCCTTCTTTAGAGGTTTTTAAACAGAGGCTGGATAGCCATCTGTCTTGACTCCAGCAACAAGTTAAAAAGTAAAATAACAACCCCATTGTGCATGGCAGCCCCCCCCCCAAGATCCCCGTGGCCCCCTGAAGACAGTCACTCACTCACACGACCAGCTGCTCTGCCTTTCCTCCTTCACAGCAAATGCAGCCAGGGACTGTCTCCAAATTACAACTTCCCAAGAGCAAACCCTTTCTCTATCTCCCGCAGTAGCTCAGGGAAGGGAGGAGGGGGCTTCTCCGCCACCCCCCCTCCCTGAAAGCCGCGGTTCCGCCACCCCCCGCTACCCCCCCTCCCTGAAAGCCGCGGTTCCGCTGCTTTCAGGGAGGGGGGTGGAGGCACGGGGAGTGGGCGGGGGGAAGGGAGGAGGGGGCTTCTCCGCCACCCCCCTCCCTGAAAGCCGCAGTTCCGCTGCTTTCAGGGAGGGGGTGGAGGCACGGGGAGTGGGCGGGGGGAAGGGAGGAGGGGGCTTCTCCGCCACTCCCCCTCCCTGAAAGCCGCGGTTCCGCTGCTTTCAGGGAGGGGGGTGGAGGCACGGGGAGTGGGCGGGGGGAAGGGAGGAGGGGGCTTCTCCGCCACCCCCCTCCCTGAAAGCCACGGTTCCGCTGCTTTCAGGGAGGGGGGTGGAGGCACGGGGAGTGGGCGGGGGGAAGGGAGGAGGGGGCTTCTCTGCTACCCCCCTCCCTGAAAGCCGCGGTTCCGCTGCTTTCAGGGAGGGAGGTGGATGCAAGGGGGGTGGGCGGGGGGAAGGGAGGAGGGGGCTTCCTAGCCACCCCCCCAAAGCCGCGGTTCCACGACTTTCGGGAGGCGGGGTGGAAGCGCGGGGGGTGGGCGGGTGGCAGGGAGGAGCACTTTGCTTCACCCCCTGCCCGATCTCCTGCCTCTTCGCTCCGTTTGCGAAGAGGCAGGAGATAGGCAGGCAGGTGAAGCAAAGTGTATCCGGTGTATAAGACGACTGTCGATTTTGGAGGGCACTTTTGAGTGCTCAAAAGTCGTCTTATACGCCGGAATATACGGTACTTATTAGAGCACTTCTTGTACATTTCAGAAAGTCTCTCAGGAGTCAAATACCATCTGTATTTATAAAAATTCTTTCAAATCATAACAAAGTAAATTTAAAACTTTTTGTCCAGACTCTCTCTCATTGCTCCATCTGAATTTGTGAACCTACATTTTGTGACCACTTTACCATACAATCCTTTACCTCCTCATCTTCCATCTCAAACCTTAATAGCAGTTTATACGTTTTACTTACCAATCGTTTATCATTTGTACATAACTGTGATTCAAACTTGGACACATTTGTTTCAAACCCCTGCATCTTTTTATCCATCTTGTAACTTTCATTCAATTTCCTATAGGAAAACCAATGCAGAGTACAACCTTCTGCTTCTAATTCCTCCCTTGATTTAAGTCTAAACTGGCTGTTTTCTGATACCAACAAATCTTTATAAGTGATCCATGCATCTTTCTGGTTGGTTTTTCTCCTAAACAGTGCTTCATGAGGTGAACAACACAAAGGCAATTTTAAATGCAATCTACTCTAGAGCCCACATCACATAGTGATTACTAAAATTCGAATCAGCTTTTTCCTTCCTATACCAAAGAAAACTATGAAATCCAAAATAAAAATCAAATGCCTCCAGTTGCAATAATCCCTCATTTTTCAGTGAAATCCAGTCTTTCATCCTACCTAACAACAAGCAGAATAATATGCGTTAAAATCAGGCAGGCCCAAACCTCCTCTTTTTCTATCATCTTGTAAAATCTTAAATCTGACTCTAGGTCTTTTGCTCTGTGAAAGGAAAGTAGATAAATCTTTCTGCCATTGTTTGAAAGGTTTGTCATTTAATATGATTAGTATGGATTGAAAAGGAAATAACATTTTAGGTGACACGTGCATCTTAATAACTGAAATTTTGCTTGTAAGTTACAGTTTCACCTTATTCCATTTCTGAAAATCTTGCTTGATTTCACTCCATATTTTGCTATAATTGTCATTGAACAAACCAGAACAATCTCAGGCACATTAAGTCACCTTAATTTCCCTATCACACTAGCAAAAATTAAATCAGCCATTTCCAAACTAAAGGCTCATAAAGATCCCAGGCCAGACAGCTTTCTGGGAGCCTTTTACAAACTTCTTAATGAGGCTCTAATGCCTCATCTTCACAAGCTTTTAAACAACATTCTAGCTCAGGGTCCCATCCCCCAAACCTGGCATTTGGCCAATATAGTTCCAATACCTAAATCATTAAGTGAACACCCAGACCCTAAAGCATTCCACCCCATCACATTATTCAATCAAGACATGAAGCTGCTCATGCATATTTTTGCTACCTGCATCAACACTTTCATAACAGACTATATCCATCCAGATCAGGTTGGCTTTATGCCAGGAAGACTTTACATGCAGTATTAACAGCTAGATATTTTTTTCTCATATTCTTAGGACATTTTCAGACAGGCAAAAATCGCTCTTTGCCGCGCGAGCAGCCTCCCGAAACTGCTGCGCGGCAAGGGTCTTCTTCGGACGACGCTGTGCCTCTGGCGAAACCGTCCGTGTCACTTCCGTGAAGCTTGGGACGGCTCCGCGTCATATTTCAATCACGGGCAGCCTCCGTGCTTGAAATATGACGCGGAGCCGTCCCAAGCTTCACGGAAGTGACACGGACGGTTTCGCCAGAGGCACAGCGTCGTCCGAAGAAGACCCTTGCCACGCAGCAGTTTCGGGAGGCTGCTCGCGCGGCAAAGAGCGATTTTTGCCTGTCTGAAAATGTCCTTAGTCACCACCACCATCTCCTCTTGATTGATCTTAAAACCAGCCAGATCTCCATCCTCTCTCAGAACTTATTTTAGAGCATATATAGTCTCTAGAGGATCTTCTTAAAAACCACGAAATCATCAGCAAAAGCTTTTAATTTAAACTCAAGACTGTTTATCTTCAATTCTTTTATCTTTTCTTCTGATCTTATTGCTCTATTCACAATTTTTGTAACCAACAAAAACAGCAATGGCGATAAAGAATAATCCAGTCTAGATTCTTTTTTTGACTTTACAGGGTTTGGATAGTTCTTCATTAACCAAAATCTGTACCAGTTGATTGTTATATAATGCTTGATATACTAGATTTTCAGACAGCACTGTTATAGTGTTACTATTCCACTTTATTTGCTCTGGCTGCCTCCTGTTGAATCCTGGGATTTGCAGTTTAGGGAGGGGCATTTACAACTCTCAGCCAGAGAGCTCTTAGGCCTCACTAAACAACAAACCCCAGAATTCCACAGCAGGAAGCCAGAGCAATTAAAGTGGAATAGTAAAACTATAACAGTGTAGTCTGAAAATCTCCTTAAATCTGTTAATTTAGCCCCCAAACCCATCTTTTCTAACAAAGAAAACATGAATGGCCATGACATGTTATCAAAAGCTTTTTCAGCATCCCAAAAGATAAAATCTGCTTGTTTCTCATTGTGCTTCTCATAATATTCCACCACTTTCAGAACACATCTAGTATTATCTCTTAAATATCTCTTTAGTGGAAATCCAGATTGATCTTCATGTAATATAATTACATATGTTAAATTGCAGACAACTCAAAGAGCAATGGAAAGATGCATGGCAGGAATGCAATGGATGGAATATGTTTCTGCTGATGACTGATGGGGATCAAAGTGGTGGTCAAAGGCATCATCCAATTTACATATAACATTTTGTGGCCATGCTGTGGCAAGAAAAATAGGTAACAAGGGGACAATACAGATATTTCTTTGGTCTGTATGTGAACAAGAAGGATGCTTCCAACATTCTGGTGAATTCACTGTGAAGGATTAATGGCACAAAATGGACAAGAATCACAAAAATGAAAATGGAATAGTTGTGATCTGCATTGGTGGAGGGAATACCTAGATGAAACATGAATCTTCATGTTATTCTAGGTGAGCTGTTAAACATGTCTGTTTATATGTTGCATGAATGCCATTTTCCCTCCTCATCCTATTTTATCCTCATAACAATCTTCTGAGGTAGGTTAGTTTAAACTGAGAGATTGTTTGTTGAATGTATACCCTGCCTTTCTCCGGGGATGGGCTCTAAGGAAGCTAGTTAATGATCCAAAGTCACCACTTAGCTTCTTGATTGAATCAGAATTTCCATTGGTTTAATTTGGCACTTCCAGTCACTTCACCATGCTGGTGTTACCTGACTTGGTGTTATCTGACAAAAGCCATACTGATTCTGAATCCTATTAAACTGTTGATATTCTAAAAACAAACAAACAAACAAACAAACAAACAAACCAACCCAAAGGGTAGTCACCAATGGCTCCTCTTCATCCTGGAGAGAAGTGACCAGTGGGGTGCCATAGGGTTCTGTTCTGGGCTCAGTGCTATTCAACATCTTTATCCATGACTTGGATGAGGGAATAGAGGGTATGCTTATCACGTTTGCAGATGAGACCAAATTAGGAGGGGTACCTAATACCCCAGAGGACAGGATCCGAATCCAAAATGACCTCAACAGATTAGAAAGCTGGGCCAAAATTAACAAAACAAATTTCAACAGGGAGAAATGTAGGATACTAATGCAGTAATAATGAAATGCACAGATATAGGATGGGTGACACCTGGTTTGAGGGCAGTACATACGAAAAGGATCTAGGAGTCTTAATGGACCACAAGCTGAACATGAGGCAGCAGTGTGATGCAGCAGCTAAAAAAGCCAATGCAATTCTTGGCTGCTTCAATAGGAGTATAGTGTCTGTCATGATGACCTGCCAGTCATCATGGAATCCTCATCACAAACTCACAGTGAACAACATTGGAAACTTCCACTCCAAGGGGGTGGGAGAACCTCATTGAATAAAGATGACATCACATCACTTGACTAGATAGCCACTCTGACTGGGCAAAGACAGAGATCACCAAAAAGACTTTAAAAGTTCTGATTTTCCCTTTGTTTGGGGCTGAGCTGAGCTGGGCTGAGCACATGGCCTAGCTAACTCATGGGCTGGAATATAGCCTAGGGGCCTCATGGCTGAGGACATGGCAGAGAGACCTCAGAATGGAACAAAGCCATGGAGTAATCAACAAGATACCAACTGTGAAAACAAAAGGTTGGGGGAAGCCAATCTTGCTCAAAGGCCTAAAGGGATCCAAAGGGACTTTGAATTCCATCACAGAGACTATAAGTTACTTCTTGAATTTAGTAGTTTAGGGAAATGTTTAGTTAGTTGCGTTAGGTATGATTTATTTTGTTAAGTGCTCTGAATGAATGTATAATTCTATAAACCTTAAGTTGAACCTGGGAATGTTTTGTCTTCCCAAGTAACATAGACTCCTGGAATTGAATAAAGCTTTCTGTTATTTCCTAACCTCCCCCAAATTGCCTGCTTATTGGTCAGCTATCAGAACCTTCTCTAGATTAGAGAAAAGGGTTATTATTACTTTCATAACCGGTCTGGCTTCCTGTTGTGCCAGACAGGAAGGGTCAACTCAACGGGTGGTGGCATTGAAGGGCATTTCTTGGGTTTTAGGATTAAAACATAGGGCCAACTTTGGACTCAGACAGCATAGATCCTTGGGGTGGCCTTATGACAGTGTCTAGATCAAGGGAAGTAATAGTGCCACTGTATTCTGCTTTGGTCAGACCTCAACTGGAATACTGTGTCCAGTTTTGGGCACCACAATTCAGGAAGACTATTGACAAGCTGGAACGTGTCCAGAGGAGGGCGACTAAAATGGTGGGAGGTCTGGAAGCCATGCCCTATGAGGAGTGGCTTAGGGAGCTGGGCATGTTGAATCTGGAGAAGAGAAGGTTGAGAGGGGACATGATAGCCATGCTTAAATATTTGAAGGGATGTCATACTGAGGATGGAGCAAGCTTGTTTTCTGCTGCTCCAGAGACTAAGACACAGAGCAATGGGTTCAAACTACAGGAAAAGAGATTCCACCTAAACATTAGGAAGAACTTCCTGACAGTAAGAGCTGTTCAGAAGTGGAATACACTGCCTCGTAGTGTGGTGGGGTCTCCTTCCGTGGAGGTCTTCAAACAGAGGCTGGATGGCCATCTGTCGGGAATGATTTGATTGTATATTCCTGCATGGCAGGGGGTTGGACTGGATGGCCCTTGAGGTCTCTTCCAGCTCTATGATTCTGTGATTCTATGACTTTATACCCCCTCCCTCCAATAATTTATAATTTGTCATATTGGACAGTTCACAAGGTCTAAAGTAGACCATGGCCAACCAAACTTAGTTTCAGTGAAGGTCACCCAAAGACCTAACACATTTGTATTGGAAATTCCCCAACAACCTGCCCAGGAAGGGATTAAGCAAAGCCCCCCCCCCCACTTTAGCCAGAGTTGTTAGGGTGGAATGTGCTAATCTTCACTGGATTCACCTGGCAGTGAGTCATACTCCAAAACAAATAGTGACCAGAATCCCCCTTATCCACAAAATGTCTTTCCCTCACACCTTTTCCTCTCCACAATATGAGGTGGCCATAAGCCCATTAACTTTAATGTATCAACCATTTGCAGCAATCAGTATAGCTGGAACCTTTCATTGTTTAACTGTGGGAAACTCACCCAAGCATTGTATTACACTCCAAATACCCCTTAAGGGTACAATATTGGATATAAATATTACCCTCAAATAATAGCCATATGTGCACAGTTCTTCTCATGCTCTCACTCTGCCTGATTGCTGCCAGACCCTGAGATTCAAGGCTGAGTGTCTTTGCTGCACAAATCTCTGCTCTTTGGACATGTAATTACAGCCCATATCCCTGTATCTATTCCTCTATCTCAGTATTTCTACCTTGATTCTTCACTAGCCTTGTGTGGTTGTCTTATGTGTCTGAATACTTCCATGATTATTTTCCAATAAAAACCATTTTTATTTAATTTGGCTTCGAGTCTTGACAGTGAGTTCTGGTATACATAGGTGTGCAATGTCCCATAACTTACCTGGCTTCTTGCAGCCATACCTTTGAGCTAATTAAAATTCCCCATAATAATCTCATATTTTCTGGGTCACGAGTGGGTCCCATGAACCCCTAGTAATTCAGGTAACACTGGTTCTTGCCCCTTGAGCTATTATGTTTACATATGACCTTTCTTCAATGGAACTTAAGGCAACATATATAGGTCTTCAGTGGCTACTAGTTGAGATACTGACCAGCTCAGGCTTGGCTAACTTTAGCAAATTTGCTGGATCAAATACCTTCAGACTATGGCCTGAGAAATTATTAATGTCAGAAGCAAACAAATGAATGAATACAAACAACTCTGTACTTTATATAAATTAATATGGATCAGCATGTGTTCCTTTTTTGCACCCTAAACCATGAGCATTAAGAAATGCACATATCAATATCCCTTTTAAAAACATGTGACTAGAAATAAGGAGGGGCCTTTTAATTGGTGACTGCAGTATTTTTTTAGTAACGTACTGTATGTATCTGTGTTTAGACTGTTAATTCAATTGTTTAATGCTGTAACTTGTTTAATAATAATTTAATGTTACTTTCTTCTTTTTTGTATTTTTTAAAAAAACATCTTCCTATGAGCCTCCTTGTGTCCTACTTTTGGAAAATAAGCATGTTATAAATAAAAAATTTAAAATAAAGAGAAACATTTCTTCCTATGTGGCAAAATCACCATTGGCAGGATCACACTACACTTGGGTGAGAAACCCTGTAGTGTAGGTGAAATCTCCTGTATAAGAATGTAAGAGCCTTGTTGGATCAAACTAAAGGCTTATTTATTTATTTATTTAAAGGCATCCTCCTTCCAAGAGTGTCCCACCTGATGCCAACAGAAAGCTCACAAGCAGGACATGAGGGAAACCTATTGCTTTTCCCAGGAAATGGTATTTAAATGTGTACTACCTCTGATATTCAAGGTAATATAGGGCCATTATGACTGATAGAGTCATAGAATCACAGGGCTTTTCTATATGAGCCTATAAAATGTGGATTGATGTGCACTAATGCCAACTTGCAGCAGCTTTCATTTGTCTTGATTTTTTGGCAAGATCGCAGGCATGCGAACCTACCCGCATTGGTTGTTCAAATGGGCATGCCTGTGAATCAAGATGGCAGGCAAGAGTGAATTTTACTTGTGTTTTTATTATCACCAGTAGCCACTGCCACCAAACAGTATATTTTTAATCCAAGGTCCAGAAGTATGATATTCTGCTTAAATAAATAGGGGGGAAAAGGCTGCTTTGTTGCCTGAGAGCATGATCGCTACAGCGAAAATCCAACATGGCCAAATTGCTCTCACTGTCAAGAAGTTTCTTCTAACGTTCAGTTGCAGTCTACCCTCCTGTAACATATAAACATTAGACCTAATTCTATCCTCTGAGGCAGCAGAGAAGAAGCGTGTGTCCTCCTCTTTGTAGTAACCCTTGACATATTTAAAGAGTACAATCATGTCACCCCTCAATCTCCTCTTCACTAAGCTGAACATGGCCAACTTCTTCAGCCTCTGTCCATATAGTGTGTTCCGTATACCTGTTATCATCCTTGTTGCACTTCTCTGAACTTGCTCCAATTTGTCTATATCCTTCTTAAAAAGAGGTGGACAGAACTGAACACAATACTCCAGATGAGGCCTGACCAGCACAGAATATAGTGGAAATGTTGCTACCCTCAATTTGGAAACTATGCTTCTATTAATAGAGGGTAAGATAGCATTTGCCTTCTTTGCTGCAGCGTCACATTGCTGGCTCATGTTCAACTTATGATCAACAATAATTCCAAAGTCCTTTTCATATGTAGTCCTGCTGAGCCAAGTATTAACCATCCTGTACCTGTGCATTTGGTTTTTGTGGCCCAAATGTAGAATTTTGCATTTGTTTCTGTTGAATTTCATTTTATTAATTTCAGCCCAGTTATCTAGTTTATCCCTTCAAATTTTGTTCCTGTCTTCCAATGTGTTAGGCATCCCTCTGAGTTTTGTATCATCTGCAAGTATGAGAAGGATTATCCTTAGACCCCATTGTCTAAATCATTGATAAAAATATTGAAGAACATTGACCCCAGGACAGAATCCTGTGGCGCTCTACTTGAGGCCTTCTTCCAATATGAAGCACAGCAACTGATGGCAGCTCCTTGAGCACAGTTTTCAAACCAATTATGGCTCCATCTAATGGTGTTTCCATCTATTCCATATGTAGTCAGTTTGCTAATCAAAATATCATGGGGGATCTTATCAATGCTTTGCTGAAATCCAGAGAAATGACATCCACACCATTCCATCATCTAGTATATTAGTGACCCGATCAAAACAAGATATAAAGTTAGTTTAGCAGGATTTGTTCTAACAAACCCATGCTGGCTCCATGCAGTCAGACTTCTGTATAATCCATTCTAATATTTTTTCTGGTATTGAGGTCAGGCTGACTGGCCTTTAGTTTTCTGGATCTTCTTTTTTTGCCTTTTTTTTTTTTTGAAGATGTGGACAATGTTTGCTCATCTCCAGTCCTCTGGCACCAAACCCTTTCTCTAAGATTTCTCAATAATGATGGTATGGTAAGTGGTGGTGCAAATATGTCAACAAGTTCCTTCAATAGTCTGGGATGCATTTCATCTGGCCCTGAAGATTTGAACACATTTAGGTTAACTTAGTCATTCCTGTCTAGCTCCTTATCAATCTTTCCTTACCAAGGTCTCTGCTGATGCCTGTAAGCACGCAGTCCTCTTTTTAAGAAAAAAAATTGAAGCAAAATAGGTACTAAGCATTCTGCATTTTCATTGTGATCTGTTAGTATTTTACCATCTTTGCTGAGCAGCGGTCCCAGAATTTCCTTCATCGCTTTTCTTGCTTTGAACATATTTGAAAAACCCCTTCATCCTTCCTTCCATTCTTTATACATATTCTTTTTTCTTTTCATTTCCTCCTCGAGTTTATTGTGCAGCCACATTGGCTTTTTCTTCATAACCTCTGCTCATGAATACAGGGTCACTATTGAAGCTGAGTGGTTAGAGATTCAGTACACATAAATGAAAGTGCCTCAATCTTTCCTTTATGTGTCCTGAATGGCTAACCATTCAGCTTTAACAGATGAGCCTGCATTCATGAGCAGAGGTAAAGAAGAATTATATATATTTTTACTATAACTCCCAGACTCTGTCAGTTAGCATGCCCTGGTAACTTTTCCAAGCTCTAGTTATAAGGAGAGATAATAATTCCCCATATCCATTTTTTCCTATACCATTTGTTTTTCTCATAACTCCTCTTCTTTGGGGTCGTTTACATGGCAAAATAAATCCTCAAAGAATGCGACAAGAAGCCTGATAGTTCCCACCCATTTTGAAGCAACAGCGCCCTTTTCAGAAGGAGGGGATGCAAAAACCCCATAAGTTGCGCAGTATCAGCTTTCGCTAGTTTTCTGCACTTTTTTGATTAAGTTCGCGAAAATGCACATAATTTATCATGGGAACTAATGATCGTGTAAACTGGCATCTGCCTTTTGAATTACTGTGAGCAGAGCTGAATCCTGATTGGTTGGAGTGACCATTCTGCTTTATCCAAAAAGACTGAGGGGTTGGAGAGAAGAAATTCACCCTCCTTCTGCTTGCAACCCACTTTGGAAAACCGAGCCCTTCCTGTCTGTCTTTTGGGGGGTGGGTGGGTGGGAAGATGCTTTGCTGCTTCGCTGGTGTGTGTGGGTGTGGGTGTGGGTGTGTGGGTGTGTGTGCTGGGAAACAGCCGATCGCATGTTCGTTATTTTGTTTGTTTGTCCTTCCATTCACTTGCCTTTATTCAAGGCTTCGGAGGGAGGGAAAACAAATGAGGCAAGCCCTAGTTCTGTGGTGTGTGTTTGTGTGTGCATGCATGAAAGGAATCGAAGATCCCACCATGCTTTTGCTTGTTCGTGCTTTCATTGACTCCTTTCTTTATAGAAGCCTTTCGGGGCTGGGGAAGATGGGGGAGTTTGACAGATCGCTCTTTCGATGTCTTGTTTGTTTGTCCTTTTTCTTTCCTCTCATTATTTATGGTCTCCATGACCCCCTCCTTGCTCCCTCCCCACCTCCTGCCTGGCTTTAATCATCTGGAGCCGATTCCCCCCCCCACCTTTGCCTGTGTGAATTAAGCAAAACAGAAAGTTGCTGGATCTGACTTCATCATCCGAAAATCCCAGGCATCGTGTGATTTATGCACTCCTGATGTGAAAGGACGGTAATCCGGAATCTGGCGAACTTTTTCCTGTCCTGGAACTGGCCCCTTTGTCTTTTACATAAGCTAAACAGCCTCAAAATCCGTAATTCTCTCTCACTGGGGTATTTGTTCCACCCCTGTGTCATTTTGCTCCCCCTTTCCCAGCTCTAAAATATGTGTATGAACATTCTCTTCTTATTTCAGGCCTACTTTTATGGATGCTGCTGTAAAATTCCCTCCCTGAACATAAGGGGTTGTCTAGATAATAAAAATACTCCTCATTGAATTCAACTAGAATACCTTTTGTCACATCACACTGCAAATGAGATTTGTAAGGGGGTGGGGAAACTTCCATCTATTGCAGGGGAAAAGTCTTTGTGGATTTCCCCAAGTTTTTTTTTTTTTTTTTAAGAATAATGCATGGCACTATTCACCAGTTAAATTGAGAAAAAATTTCAAAACAAAGAATAGAAATTGTTGGAAGTGTCAAGAAAATATAGGCTCACTTTACCACATATGGTGGAACTGCAAAACTATCAAAAAAATTCTGGGTTAAAATACATACGACTATAGAACAAATATTTCAAATACATTTTCTAATGAAACCAGAATTATATCTGTTAAACATGACTCACATTTTAAAAAAAGAGGATGAAAGAAACAGATGGAGAATTATTCTATACTTGGTAACAGTGGCAAGGCTAACACTAGCTCAAAGATGGAAATTGAAAGAGGTACCCACAATTGATGACTGACTGGAAAAAGTATTGGATATGATTTGAATGGACAAAGTTACATATGAATTGAAGCGAAAAGGACGTATGGACTCAAGAATCGGAATGGGAACCAGTAATAGAATTTTGTAGAAAGAAATGGGAGAAAGAGGGATAAAACATAAAGGAGCAATTAAGATAAGCAAATAGTAATAGAACACTAATAGTAAAATAGTAATATGTATATATGCATATAAAATGTGTGTGTGTGTGTGTGTGTGTGTATTTGTATACATATGAGTAAAAGTTTATGAGGGAGGAGAAAGAGATAGAGCAAGGAGGGGAAAGATATATATTAAATAAGGTGAAGAAAACTCTCGTCGGTTTCTTAGGATAAATTTTGTATAGGGAATAATACAAAAGAATAAGAGTCTCAAACAAAGGATTATAGGAAATTTATTCTGGCTAACCTACATAAAATACAAGAAGTATTAGAAATAGTAATTTCTAGCAGGTATCCAAGGTCAACTAAAAGGACATTTATGATTTCTGAGATTGGAAACGATATAGGAAGTCAACAAAGAAGAGAAAATCCAATATTAAAAAGATGTATTTTTAGTTGTATATAAAAAATTGTATAAATTTGAGAGGAAGAAATGGTGTGTTACAATTCAAATAGGACATGAAGTTTATTGGAATGTAACATGATGTGAATACAAGATGAATATAATATAATAGATTCTGAGTGTAAATATAATTTCTTTAAATAAAAATAAAATTAAAAAAAGAATAATGCATGGGTTTACACATGATCACATTATTGCACATCTGGACACTGAGCATTCATTACAAGGGCGGAAGTGGAGAGTGGATTGGTTGGATGTGTGGGCGGTGGGCAGGCTTGCCAGCAAGTAAGTGGAAGTGCCATTTATGATTTTCGTGTTATTGAATGTATGCTTTTTTGCAGTGCTGAGATGGCCAAAGAGCTTTATATAAGTGGAAGGTTGCACTTGCACACCTTTGATTTACAAGTAAAAAAAACTACTGTGCAGCGGTGACAACACATATGGAGAATAATAACGTGCTGTACTCTCGGACACCATCTTGATTCACAGGCATGGCTGCGTGTGCACTTCAAACGCAGATAGCTTTGCATACAACAGATTTTGCAAAAGACTGTGGAGACAAATGAGCACTGCTGCGAATTAGTAATAATGCACACCAATCCGCTTTGTATCTTCTCACCTACACAACCCCTTATTCTTTCCAAGTATATGGAGTTTTTTGGGTCCCCCCCCTCTTCTTTATGCCTTACCTGGTTGTGTGCTGGGTTCCTGACCCTTCCAGGGAAGTAAATCATGTCCCAGGCTTCAAGGAGAAGAATTAAAAAATGTCCATATTCAGACATCACAAGCAGGGTTTTGTTTGACTGCACAAGCACCACATTTGAGAGTTCCATGTCTTTTTATTTTGACATTCCTGTCATTCTCCCTCCTTCCCTCTTGTTCTTTTCCTCTCTCATGTGTATATGCACACACAAAACACACACATACTTTGAATTGATTTCTACTTCTAAGCCTTGCCATTTAAAGGGTGGACAGTAAAAAGTACATACTGATTTGTTCTGTAAAGAAAACCAGCATCACATTGGGCAAACATCTGCAAAACGATATAGCAAATAGCATTCTCCTAACAGCACAACTAATTTATTGTACGGAGTCCACAAAAGATTTTCCATTCAGATAGCTAAAATTTCCACAAGAAAAAGAACACAACAATTTAATACTGACCTGCTCCAAGAAATTTATAATTTCACATTACTAGGTGATTTTTTTTAAAATGTCTGATACAGTATTTATCTAGGATTCTACTCTCCAGTTAGGCAGGCCAACTTTTCCCTGGCATTGATTCCCTGCTACTGACATTCACGATGCAAACATGTGGGTATTTGTCTTCAAGAAAATTGCCCGCAGAATAACGGCGAACTAATTATACCCTTAATATTTTGGCAGCGTGGCACTGCATGGCTCTGCTGTACTTGGGTATTTGCAAATAAAGGCTGAAAACGATTGGCAAAAACTTGTGTCAAATGTAAAACTGAAGGCATAATAGCTGAAAAAATAGTAGCATAATTTTCTGTCAAAGTAAAAGTTAATAAGCATGATGGAGAGAAATTATTGCATGTTTTCCACCTGAGTTTGTTTTTAATTGAACTGGAATCTGTGCTCTTTGTATAGAAGTTACTGTCACCTAGGGAAATAACTAGCTACCTTTCTCCTACTGTTCATGTACAATACGAGAAAGAATCTTATCATATAGAGAACTCACTACATATTCACTCTAAAGAACAGGAACAAAAATAGACTAAAGTTTGTCCTCTTTGAGGCTCTTAAATAAATGAAACCCTTTGCTTTCTGTACTGGAGTGGTTCTTTTTCCTTGTCTTAATTGTGATTTGTGTGTTTAGTTTAAGCTGGTTTTACGTCTCTGTGGATGTGCTGGAACATGCTGTATCACATACACAAGGTTGCTTGGCTGATAATTGTCTTGGACTTTTGCTCTTTTGCTGCATGCTTGATTCAGCAAGGCAGGGGTTAGTTCTTTGATTCCCTCACACTCTAGAGACTTAGCAGTGATGATTAAGTTGAGAATCCCAACCCTGATAATTAGCTCAGAGATTCTGGATGTCTGCTGTGAAGAAGTGCTTTTTGGAGCAGTTAGCCCTGGGGGTTGCTTAACCAGCTGTCTCAGATTTAGGAGATGTCAACAGCTGGCTAGTCAAGATAGGTGTATTGTCTAAAAGTAGGTGGGAAAATGATTTCATTCCAGTTTCTCAGGGTATTCATGTTCTAATTTTTCTCTTTGAAAATGTGGGGTGTGTTTGTGCATGTATTTTTCAGAGGAAATTAAAATGGAGTCAAAATGTGAAAGGATAAACAATCAGAAGCACTGATGCAATCAGTGAATCTGGTAAGAAATGCACCACTAATTCTTTTAAGAAACATGACAGACATTAGATATCAGCAGCTTTTAATAGATGGAAAATCATTACAGTTTCTTCTGGATTTTGTACTCTAACCATAGCACACATGACGTATGCTTATTTTCCTCAAGTATCTTTTGTCCACCTACCACTCTGATCTTTTGTATTCCTTCTATTGTTCAAAACCCAAATTTGGGCAGAAAAGCTTGAGTGCAGGGGGAAAAAAGTGATAATGTTAGGACCACATGTCTACATCTTGCTTTAGATGTTTACTTAAGGAGCTATTTAAGGTAGCCTGCATGGGGATCAATGCAGATAGAGGCCATACATCTTCTTAGCCACAAGGGGACTGAGAGAAAAAAAATGCAGTAAAATTTCCTTCTCTAGTGGCAGGTACAAGGTAACTTCCTTTGAGCTCTAGCTCTGTCTCTGTCCAGTGTGAGGCTACAAGCCACTTCCTAGGCAGAGTACTGTAAGTCTCTTCAGATACAAAACTGAGAGGGGTAGCTAACACATTGGAAGATAGGAACATAATTCAGAAAAGGTGTGATGAATTAAAAGACTGGGCTGAAACTAATGAAATGAAATTCAACAAACAAATGCAAAATTCTACATTTGGGCCACATAAACCAAATGGATGGGAGAAACATGGCTCAGCAGTACTACATGTGAAAAGGACTTTGAGATTGTTGTTGATCATAAGCTGAATATGAGCCAACAGTATGATGCTTCAGCAAAGAAAGCAAATGCTATCTTATTTCTGCATTAATATAAGTATAGTTTCCAAACTGAGGAAAAGTTCAGAGAAGGGCAAAGAGGATGATAAAAGTTATGGAGAACAAAACATATGAGAAGAGGTTTAAAAAAGCTGGGCATGTTCAGCTTGATGAAGAGAAGATTGAAGGATGTCATGATTGCACTCTTTAAGTACTCCAAGGGCTACCACAAAGGAGGGTGCAGGCTTCTTCTCTTCTGCCTCAGTGGGTAGAATTAGGTCTAACGGTTTTAAGTTACAGGGAGGGTAGATTTCAATTGAATGTTAGAGGGAAATTCTTGACAGTGAGAACAGTTCGGTAATGGAACCAGTTGCCTAGACAGTTTTTTTTTTTAAATAAAATTACGAGCTTGGTAGATGAAGGGAATGCTGTGGATATCGCATACCTTGATTTCAGTAAGGCCTTTGACAAGGTGTACTATGACATTCTTGCAAACAAGCTTGTAAAATGTGGGCTTGACAAGTTAACTGTTAAATGGATTTGTATTTGGTTGACCAGCCGAACCCAAGGGGTGTTCAGCAGTGGCTCCTCTTCCTCTTGGAAAGATGTGACCCGTGGAGTGCCACAGGTCCTGGACCCAGTGCTATTCAACATCTTTATCAATGACTTGGATGATGAAATTAGGGGCATACTTATCAAATTTGCAGATGACACCAAATTAGGAGGAGTAGCTAATACCCTAGAAGACAGGATTAAAATTCAAAATGACCTGGATAGACTGGAGAGCTGGGCCAAAGCTAACAAAATACAATTCAATACAGAGAAATGTAAGGTACTGCACTTAGGGCAGAAAAACAAAATGCATAGATACAGGATGTGGGAGGCCTGGCTGAATGAGACTACGTGCGAAAGGGATCTAGGAGTCCTAGTAGACCAAAAATTGAACATGAGTCAGCAGTGTGATACTACAGCTAAAAAGGCCAATGAGATTTTGGGCTGCATCGATAGAAGTATAGTGTCTAGATAAAGGGAAGTAATAGTGCCACTCTATTCTGCCTTGGTCAGGCCTCACCTAGAATACTGTGTCCAGTTCTTGGCACCACAATTCAAAAAGGGTATTGACAAATTGGAGCTTGTCCAGAGGAGGGTGACTAAAATGGTGGAAGGTCTGGAAACCATGCCTTATGAGGAAAGACTTAGGGAGCTGGGTATGTTTAGCCTGGAGAAATGGTGGTTAAGGGGTGATAAGATAGCCGTGTTTAAGTATTTGAAGGGGTGTCACATTGAGAATGGAGAAAGCTTGTTTTCTGCTGCTCCAGAGACTAGAACATGGAACAATGGATGCAAGCTCCAAGAACAGAGATTCCACCTCAACATGAGGAGGAACTTTTTGACAGTAAGAGCTGTTCAGCAGTGGAACACACTCCCTCAGAGCATGGTGGAGGCTCCTTCCTTGGAGGTCTTTAAACAGAGGCTGGATGGCCATCTGTCAGGGATGCTTTGATCGTGATTTCCTGCGTGGCAGGAGTTTGGACTGGATTGTCCTTGTGGTCTCTTCCAACTCTACAATTCTATGATTCTATGATTCTAGGTGGTGGGGTCTCCTCTGGATGTTTTCAGAAAGAGGCTGGAGAGCTACCTGCTGGCGATGCTCTAGCTGGAGATTCTGCATTGAGCAGGGGATTGGACCTGATGACCCACAGGACACTTTTCAACTCTGCAATTCTCTATGCATATTCTATGCTTTCATTCTGGAGACTGGAACAGATAAAGATGATGAGAGTCTGCAAGGTGTAGTGGTTTAGTATAAAACTAAAACTCTAGGAGACTCTGTTTAACCATTGAAATCTACTCTCCCAGCTTTAGAGGAAGGCAATGGCAATACTCTTCTTTTAAAAATGTTGCCAAGAAAATGATAAGGTAGGGTAGTCATATATGATAGGGTAGTCATAAGTTGGGGTCAACCTGAAGGAACATAACAAGCAGGTAAAGCATGCCAATGGGTGGCAAATTCAGATTGCTTTATCTTACATTGGAGGGGAAAACCTCAGAAAGTGAGTCCCAGTGTCACCACAATGTGCATTTTGAATTTTTTTGCATCATCAACACAGCTGCCCATGCATTTGATTCATTTAATTTGTTGTATATGGAGGGGTGGAATTTGAAGATACCAAACCTAACCACTGCACAGGGGAACTGCAGGGAGCAAATTGACTGCAGCATACTGTGTGAACGTCTAGAACTAATGTGATGTATCTTGTACCTTTTGGTGGGCTGAATAAAGATATCACCAAAATTTGTATTTTGTTGTATGGTCAATAGAGCTACTCCTGTTTTGTGTGTGTGTGTGTTTTAACATCATGCAAGTTAGGATTTTTCATATTCTGCAACATCTCCTCCTCCAGCCCCCTGCACCCCTCCCAAAATCTATCTGGCTTCCCATTTCACTGATGAAAACCATCCATCAGTAGGTTGAGTTACAATAATATGGGAAATGACCACTTGCCCTGAAAATTGTTAACAGGGCTGAATGAAAGACATTTTCTCTTTTTCATTTGTAATCCAAATAGAATTTTTAATTTCATGATAAAGGAAAATTAACTCATATAGACGAGAGCACTAATGCTCCTCTCATATACTCAGAATAAACAAATCTTTGCTTTAAACTTTCATTGCATACTGCTAAATTCAGATATCAGATTACAATGGTGAAAAAGGTCAAGGAAATACAGAGTAGACTGAGTAGCATTACAGTGAATGGAAAGAACTGAGATTCCCTAAAACAGGGTAGGTAGGTTGCTTGACAGATTTGCCTAGGAAGTGAGTGAGAGTGAAAAAGAGGAGGGGGAAAGAGTGCTTTAATCCCCTTATTTTATCAAAGAGAACTGACATTTTTTTTCTAACCTTAAGGCAGAAAATGTGATCCGCCAGAATTCTCAGAGTGCTTAAGAAGTGTATTCTGCTTTCTCAAAACAGCGCTGTGGAGATCAAGCATTCTCTCTTCCTTCCAAGACTGGCATTGATAATGTCCTTTCACAAAGGTTCCTCTGGCTTAAGTGATGTGTTTGGGGCTCATTTATACTTTCCCCACTTCTTCTTTGGCCCCTGCCCCCATGATAGAGTTAGGTGAAAAGCAAGACCAATTCAAATGAGAATAGCATGTGGCAGCTGATTACTACATAAACAAATAGTAGTAGTGCTAATAATATCAAGGTGGTTTTCTTTTCTCTTTTTTTGGAGGAGGGGACATCTGGCACTGCTCTTGCGGAAGTAGGTCACTCTAAAAAGCCAACATGCTGTACATTGTAGGAATTGTGGAGCAGAGTCATTACTCAAAATGTGAAAGCAATTCAAGTGGCTCCTGAACTTGGAAAAAGAAAGCTTCTCCATCAGAAGGTGACATTCTTTTCTCTCTCCTCCCCCACCCCCAATACATTATGTTTTTGCAACTGAAAGAATCAAAGGCAAAAGCTTTGTTCCATGAGTCACTTCAATAGGGCCAAAGCAAATGACACCTACCTGAATCTGCTAAACATAAAAGGCAGTACTCTTTTTAACACAATTCTGTGTCCCTCCAGTGATAGATAGCTTTGTGTGGATTTGGAAGGAAGGCAGATTATGGGATGCTCAACCTCTGTGGAGTGTGGGCACAATCTGTTGGGTTTAGTTCACATTTTCTATGTGGGCCTGCATATTCTCACAGTGTCTCTCCTGTGTATGGCTTCCATCCATGTGTACATTGTGAGTTCATCTGTTTACCTGTTGGTGGCTGGGTATGATCTCCCCCCACTTTTTTTTTAGTGTACTCCAGTTATGTGCATCTCTTTCCTACTTCACATTTAGTTTGTTGGAAAGTAATTTCAATTTGCTTATTTGGCTTATTGGGTTATTTGTCACAGCAGGCAGGTGTTCCTGTTGGAGTTTAGCAAACTATGGATACCTCTACTCAATGTTAGTGATTTCGTGACACTCTGACAGTTATGCACAACATGACTCTATGGTTACTTTCTCTTTGTTCATGTTTGTTCCACCCACTCTCTTCCTGGGTCATGTAGGCATTCTTTTGTTCTCTGGGTTTGCATGTGCTTGCTTGCTGTTCTTCTTCTTCCTGCCTGCCTCCATGATGCATGTGTTAGAAAGAGCTCTCCTGGCATGAGATGCTCTAACTTGATAGCAATGTATGCAAAAGGAATCTAGGAATCTTAGTAGACCACATGAGTCAACAGTGTGGTGTGGCAGCCAGAAAAGCCAGGGCAATTCTAGGTTCTATCAATAGGAGAATAGTGTCTAGATTTAGGGAAGTAATAGTGCCACTCTATCCTGCTTTAGTCAGACCTCACCTGGAATGTGTCCAGTTCTGGGCACCACAATTCAAGATGTACGTTGACAAGCTACAGCATTTCCAGAAGAGGTTGACCAAAATGTTGAAAGGTCTGGAAACCATGCCCTATGAGGAGTTGCTTAGGGAGCTGGGCATGTTTATCCTGGAGAAGAGAAGGCTAAGTGGGGACATGATAACCATGCTTAAATATTTGAAGGGATGTCATATTGAGGATGGGGCAAGCTTGTTTTCTGCAGCTCCAGAGACTAGGACACAGAGCAATGGGTTTGAACTACAGGAAAAAAGATTCCACCTAAACATTAGGAAGAACTTCCTGACAGTAAGAGTTGTTCAGAAGTGGAATACACTGCCTTGTAGTGTGGTGGAGTCTCCTTCTTTGGAGGTTTTTAATCAGAGGCTGGATGGCCATCTGTCGGGAATGGTTTGATTGTGTATTCCTGCATGGCAGGGGGTTGGATTGGATGGCCTTTGTGGTCTCTTCCAACTCTATGATTCTATAATTCTATGAAGTATCCTATTCACAGTGATTGAACTATCATTCATTGGAACTATTTGAAGTTGTGCTTTCAATATCTTACTTTTTAGAAACTCCCATCCATCATATACTCCATTCTCTTTTAGTATTCCTGACCCTGGAATCACCCCTAGTAATTGGGTTTTCTGAAATAAGCTTTCTTAAAGTCTATAAGGCATGTCTGCCTTCCCCTTTCTTCTATATAACAAATTCCAGCAAAACATGGTTTCTCCCCATTAAGGATCTGACCACTTCTACCCCATTAACCAGATCATCTCTGTTGGTTAGAATCAGATCTAAAATATCTATTCCCTTTTTTGCCCCTTCCACCTTCTGGACAATGAAGTTGTCTGCAAGGCAAGTGAAGAATTTGTTGGACCCTATTTTTTTTTTTGCACAGTTGGACTTACAACAAATTTCAGGATTGTTAAAGTCACCCATCGTTACTACATCTCTCCTGTCCGAATGTGCGGTCATCTCTTCTAGGAAGGCATCATCCAAATCCTCAGTTTGGCTTGGGGAGTGTAGTAGATCCCCACAACAATATCCCTGCTGTTTCTTTCTCCCTTGATTTTTACCCAGATGCTCTCAACCTGGATCCCAGGATTTTAAAGTCATGAATCTGTTCACAGGTGTACATATCCTTAAAATATAATGTTACTCCACCACCCTTCCTGTTTGGTCTATTTCTATGAAATAGGTTATACCCCTCTATTCCTACATTCCAATCATGAGACCCATCCCACCAGGTTTCAGTGATGCTTATTAAATCATGTTTGCTTTGCTGTGCTAAGAGTTCAAGTTCATCCGGTTTATTTCCAATGCTCTGTCCATCAGTATAGAGACATCTAAGATCATGGGCCATTCCCCCCATCTGCCTTTTAAAGGTTTTATTCCTCCCACTTGGGTTCTTGTACTATTTTCCTTGTCTGTATAACATTTGGGCTATTATCTCCAGCACTTGATGAACTCCTGTCCTCATTAATAGTCTTCCTCCCCCACACAATTCGGTTTAAATTCCTACTGATCAGATCTTTCAGACTCTTAGCAAACACATTCCTGCCAACTGCTGTGCTGTGCAACCCATCCCTTGCCATTAGACCATCTTCATGAAACTGCATCTCATGGTCCAGGAAGCCAAACCATTCCCAGAGGCATTATCTGCACAGCCAGTTGTTCACCTCCATTATCTTTCTCTCCTTTTCTGGGCCATGTCCTTCAGGAAGGACAGATGAAAAGACTACCTGTGCATCCAGGTCCTTCAGCTTCCTACTCAGAGCCTCATAATCCCTTTTGATATTCTGGAGGCTATGCCTTGCAGTATCATTGGTTCCCACATGGACCAAAAGGAAGGGATAACAGTCAGTGGGCTTCAGCAGTCTCATCAACCTCTCCATTACATACATCATGGATTTTTGCACCTGGGAGATAGCACACCCCTTGAGACATCTTATCAGGTCCGCGAATTACTGATTCTGTACCCATCAGCAGAGAGTCTCCTACCATCACCATATACCTCCTCCAAGGATTGGCAGAGGCCAATCTGTGTGCTGAACAGTCCAAGGTCTCATGCAGATTCTCTGAGACCTGGCTCTGCCTCTCTCCTTCCCATTCCTTGTCATCACTGACAAAGAAGAGAGTTTCAAAATGGTTCTGTAGTGCCAAGCTCATAGAGTGGCCCCTTCTCCTTCTATGAGTCACATTCTTCCAAACATCAACCTCCTGTGTATCAGAACTAACCTCCTCCAGAGAGTCATCCCCTGCATGTTTCTGAACCAGGACTATTTGCTCTGCTCTGTCTAAGAAAACCTCCTGCTCCCTAAAAGCTGTATAGTGGCTAACTGGGACTCAAGTTGCTGGACCTTCTCTTCCAGCAGCACAACCAACTTGTACATGCTGCAAGTTTAGCTCTGCATATCCACAGTCAAGAAGACAAACATCCCACAACTGTTGCAGGTGACTGCAGTAGTTCCTTCACAGGCCATATTGAATACTCTGAAGTAGGCACTACAACAGAACTCTGGGCCTTTCCCTCAAACTCCCCTGCTAAACACCCACACCAAACACCCTTGTTGGCCTCTCTCCTGTATGCCAAGCTCCAGAGACTGAGGCTGCAGCTATATATAGAGCTACTAGCTGTTAGCTCCTCCCTCTGCCTCTCACCTACTTCCTCTCAGCAGTCTCTGACTCACTTCCTCTCAACACAAGCAGCTCACCAAACAAGTGCTAATGAGTTCCCCCAGGCAAGTGTACACTCAAACCACAGAAACAAACAGCCTTGCTCCAAAAAAGCCCACTAGTGTAAGCTCAACAAACTCTCCCAAGAAATCCCTCAGGCTGGAGAAGTGCAGTTCAACAGCCACAAGCTCACCTAATGCTGTCTATTCCACACACCCACACCAAACTCCCCTGTTGGCCTCCCTCCTGTTCACCTCTCTCCTGTACACCGAGCTTCAGAGACTGAGGAGATTATCACACAGGTAAAATATCCCAGGACAGGGACGACAGGAGATCACTAAAAGGTTTACCTTTTAGATGACGTCGTCCCTGTCCTGGGATGCTCCCGTTCTGTTCCTGTTCCTCCCCCATTTTCTCTTATTCACAGAAAAATCTGTGAATAAGAAGCCCATTCCGTTATCATAACAGAATGATGGGCAAGTGAACAGCAGCCCTGTTCTGCTCCCAGGATGACAACGGAACATAATGTCACCAGGAGGTCCATGCCAGACACTTCCAGGTGCGATTGGGACAGCCAGGTAAGTGACACCCTCCCCACCTCCCCAGGTTACTTGTAATTGTAAAAGTCTGCTTTGGGGCTTTGTTTTATGTTTTAATGTTTGGTTGGGGTTTTAGATTTACATTTCCTGCATGATCGGTCTCTCGTGAGAACGAGCAGGATTTGGCTTCACTGCAGTAAAAACAGCTTTACAACAGCTGTCTTTACTTCAGTGAAGCTGAGGGGAGGGGGAGCCGTTTCTATTCCACAAAAAAGTTAAGTCTTTGAAAAGTTTTAAAAAAAATGTTACAGGGACAAGAGTGGGGTAAGAGTGGGGTGGGTGGGTGGGTTGTGGTACAGACATGACCTGTGTGATAATCTCCTGAGGCTGCGGCTATATACAGCCTACTGGTCAATTTCTCCCAAATCCAGTCTTTAAAATGATCAAATTCTTTCTATCCTGAATACGAAGAAATTTGTGATTTTTTCTTAAGTTTTTATAAAAAATGAACTGAAACAAAATTCTTCCCCATTTGTAGTTTGATGCTATATGAAGCAACCCTACAGTTCATGTCATTTAATATTCACAGATAGTTAAGAAAATCAAAAGAAAGTCACAAAGTAGCACTTAGACTCTGGAAAAGTAATTGCTTTGGACTTTGTTGTTAACTGTTGTCAAGTTGACTTCAATTTATGGCAATCCTATGAATGAGAGACCTCCAGTCACCCTATCATTAACAGCTCTGCACAGATCTTACAGGCTCTGGAGCCCTGGTGGTGCAGTGGTTAAATGCCAGTACTGCAAGTTACCATGTTGCAAGTTCGATTCCAGTGGGCTCCAATGTTCACTCAGCCTTCCATCCTTTCGTAGGTCGGTAAAATGAGTAACCAGCTTGTAGGGGCAATTAGCTAACAGACATTGGAAACTGTTTAATGCAGTGTAGATGTGTAAGTAGCTATTGCTTAAAATAATTTGTAAGCCGCTCTGATAGCCTTGTGGCTGAAGGGGGGGGGGTATAAATAAATAAATAAATAAATAAATAAATAAATAAATATTTTTAAAAAGGCTCATGACCATGGCATCTTTGATTGAGTCTATCCATCTGAAATGTGGTCATCCTCTTTTCCTACTGTCTTCCAGCTTGCCAAGCATTGTTGACTTTTCTGGCGAGTCAGGTTTTCTTCTGATAAGGCCAAAGTACAACAGTCTTAGTTTAGTCATCTTGGCTTCTATGGAGAGTTCAGGCTTGATTTGCTTTAGGACCCATTTATTTGCCTTTTTAGCAGTCTCTTCTCCAGCACCACATTTCAAATGAGTTGATTTTCTTCCTATCAGCTTTCGTCACTGTCCAGCTTTCACAACCATATATAGAAATGGGGAATACGATGTCATGGACAAGCCTAACTTATGTATTCAATGATGTTTTTTGAATGTCAGCATCTTGTGTAGTTTCTTTGTAGCTGTCCTTCCAAGTCCTAAAGTCTTCTGATTTATTGACTGCATTCTCCATTCTGACTAATGACTGAGCCAAGGGATGGAAAATCTTGAATGATATCAATATCTTCACCATCTACTTTAAAGTTATGTACATGATTTGTGTTCATTTTTCTTTTCTTTTCTTTTCTTAATGTTCAACTATAACCCTGCCTTTGCATTTTCTGCCTTGACTTCCATTAGTAATCATTCCCAGAGCCTTTTTGCACAGGGAATGGAAGTGTCAGTAAAGCCCAAGAATAACATGTCTCACCTTGCCTTATTGCAAGACATCTCTGTAGTTCAGCTATTTTTCTGTTCCGGTCCTGTGGGAGATGGTGGTAAACATGAGTCTTTATGCTAACTGGAAAAAACCATTAGCAAAAAAACTCACCTTTACTATCATCTCCCATGGGACAGTAATGGGAGAACAGCTGAACCATGTCAACATCATGCAATAAGGCAAAGATTCTCAGGCTTTATTTCTGCTTCCCTTCCTTCATGTGATAAGCCTCCAAGTCTTTGCTATTTTCTGCTAGTAGTATAGTGTCATCAGCATATCTTAAATTGCTGATGTTCCTTCCTCCAATTTGCATGCCTCTGAGTCTAATTCTTCAGTAGCCATGTTATCAGGGGAGTTCTGGGAGTTGTCCAGAAAAAAATACTTATAGGCTCTGTGCTCAAAGGACGGGCAGCTTTGGCTTTAATAGTGCAGCCCTATATGAATCTATATGAGTTCAATAGGATTTACTCTCATATTAGTGAATAGATTGTTACAGACTAGAACAGGCCCTTCAGATGATGGTGGAAAGCAATTCCTATCAGTCCTTACCTTCATAACCAATAGTTTGGTAAGACTGTGGAGCTGTATCACAGAGGATTCTAGCTACACTACCAAACTACCAATACCAGCATTCCATAGGGTACAGCTATGGCAGGTAAAGCTGTATTAAAGTCTATAATTGTGTGATGTGAAAGAACCACTGGAAGGCTGCATAATTTCCACCCTTGGATGAGATCATTCTCACAGAAAGTAGTACAATACAGAATTACTCACAGGTAAGTCCCAGCGTTTGTCTATACGAGGCAATAAAATGTGGATTGATGTGCACTAATGCCAATTTGCCGCAGATTTCATTTGTCTCCACAGGTTTTTTTCAGCCACGTGAAGCCAAACATGTTTGATATTCAAACGGACATGCCTGTGAATTATAGCATGAGTGAATTACTCAGGATTTTATTGTCATCAGTTGCTGCTGCTGAACTGTTTTTTTTTTAAGCAAATCCAAGCTGCAGAAGTGCGATCTACTGCTTAAATAAACAGGGGGGGGGAGGGAAAAGGCTTTTTCTTCACCTCAGCACATGATCTCTATGACAAAAATCCAACATGGCAGTTCTGGGATCTTGCTTTGCCAGCAAGATCCACCCTCTGCACACATCTGACCAATCAGCTTTCCACTTCCACTCTTATCAGGAATGTGCAGCAAAGTGAATTGGTTGTCTGAATGAGCAAGAATGTGCATATCCTTCAGATTTTTTTAAAAAAGTATGGGGAAAGCTGTGAAGGCTTTTCCTGCAGAATATTTGGACCTCCCCCCCTCCAAATATGGCAAAATGATGTGGGATCCCACTGGGACAAAAGGTATTCTCCTCAAATTCTATGAGGAGTATTTTTGCTATATAGACAAGCTCCCAGTGAGTTCAACAAGATCTGGAGTTGATCCAGAAGGATGGTTTGCAGCACTACCAATTGAAGGATACAGGGCAAATTATCCTGTTTTTTTCCCCTCCTATGTCAAAAAAGAAGAAAATGATATGGTAGGAAAACATGGAAGTACTACTACTGGAAAATGACAGCTTCTAAACCACTTTCATAATTTTTTTTTGAAGAACATAGGGTGACTGCACGATAAAAGTATTGTTTGGAAGTACCATTTCTCAGAGGTAAGTGTGCATAAGACAGTATAAATCTTTGTGGAGTGATAATCCTATTTCTGTCTATAGCCTATTTATTTCATTTTATTGTTCTTTATGTTTATTTAGACTAAAGGTAGAGGGAAATGGTCTGTTCAAATTAAAATTAAACATACAAACTTAGATGCTTATTGGCAGGTACATGTGGCATGAGTTTGATCCAAGGGTATCTCTGTGCTTGGCAAAATTAGAGTGGCTTAAATGTGGGAAAATACCTTAATCAGAAGCATCTGTTATTTCCCCTTAACTGCTAACCACTCCAAATCAGCACACATGGAAACCATTGTTAAATCAGAGCCGGAATGTGAAAGTAGAGTGCATGTTCTCACAGGAACACTCCTTTCCTTGTTCTCTTAAGGGATTCTTATTCATTATGCTTTCCAAATTTTCTTCTTGTTTATAGCTTTTAAATTTGTCAGAATTTGGACATTTGTCCTTAAGGAAGTAAAACCTTTGTTCAATGGCTTGATTGCCTCATTTTCACAAAAAGAGGTGATGGTGTGAAAGGCCATGGAGGGTTTGTTCTTAGAAAAACACACAAACCACAAATTCAAAAGTAGCATTTTTAACAAAAATTGCTTGGAAACCAACCCCTCAGTGATGTAGCTTCTTTGGCCTGAGTCTAAAGGTGTCATTGTGGTAGATCAAAGTCCACTGTGCTAATGGAAATGAACTTCTTGAATTAGTTCAGGGAAAGGATCCAGCTTGTGTTCTATTGTGCAGCTTATTATACAAAAGCTATTATGTATGCTGTCGCTTGCAGGATTCTGTTCTGGGCCCAGTGCTGTTTATCATCTTTATAAATGACTTGGATGATGGAGTAGATGGCATGTTTATCAAATTTGCAGATAACACCAAATTAGGAGTGATAGCTAATACCCCAGAGGCCAGAATGAGAATTCAAAATGACCCTAAAGGATTAGAGAGCTGGTCCAAAAGTAACAAAATGAATCTCAACAGGGAAAAATGTAAGGTGCTACTTAGTTAGGGGAAAAAAAAAAGAAAAGCAATGTACAGATATAGGATGTGTGACATCTGGCTTGACAACACTACATGTGAAAGGGATCTAGTAGTCTTAGCAGACCACAAGCTGGACATAAGTGAACAGTGTGATGCGACAGCTAAAAAAGCCAATGTGATACTAGGCTGCATCAATAGGAGTATAGTGTCTAGACTGAGAGAAGTAATTCTCCTTTGGGTAGACCTCACCTGGAATATTGTGTCCAGTTCTGGATGCTGCAATTCAATAAGGATATTGACAAGCTGGAACGTGACCGGAGGAGGGCAACCGAAACGATGAAAGGTCTTGAAACCATGCCCTATGGGGAGTGGCTTAGGGAACTAGATATGTTTAGCCTGGAGAAGAGAAGGTTAAGAGGTGAATAATGGCCATGTTTAAATATTTGAAGGGAAGACATATTGAGGATGGAGCAAGCTTGTTTTCTGCTGCTCCAGAGACTAAAGTGTGGAGCAATAGATTCAAACTGCAGGAAAAGAGATTCCACTTAAATATTAGGAAGAACGTCCTGACAGTAAGAGCTGCTTGATAGTGGATTACGTTGCCTCGGAGTGTGGTGGAGGCTTCTCCTTTGGAGGTTTTTAAATAGAGGCTGGATGGCTATCTGTCAGGAGTGCTTTGATTGTGTGTTTCTGCATGGCAGGGGGTTTGACTGGATGGCCTTTGGGGTCTCTTCCAACTCTATGATTCTATGATTCTACTTCTTGCAGTGGGTAAGTCTGCTTTAACTAATGTAGTTGTGTTATATTGTGTTACATGGGATGGAGACAGCTTTGGTCGCCTTGGTGGATTATCTACCTAGGGAACTGAACAGGGGGAGTGTGTCCCTGTTGGTTCTGCTGGACCTCTCAGCAGCATTTGATACCATCGACCATGGTATCCTTCTGAGCCACCTCTCTGGGATGGGACTTGGGGGCACTGTTATGCAGTGGTTCCGGTCCTTCTTAAAGGGACAAACTCAGAAGGTGGTGCTGGAGTATTCCTGTTTGATGCCATGGCCATTGGCCTGTGGGGTCCCTCAGGGTTTGGTTTTGTCCCCCATGCTGTTTAAAATCTACACGAAACTACTGGGAGAGGTCATCTGGGGTTTTGGGGTGTGGTGTCACCAGTATGCTAATGACACCCAACTCTATATCTCCTTTCCATCTGATTCTAAGGAAGCTGTCTTGGTATTCAATCAATGTCTGTTGTCAGTAATAGACTGGATGAGGGCAAACAAGCTGAAACTTCATCCAGATAAGATAAAGGTGCTCCTGGTCAGTTGAAAGGCAGATCAGGGAATAGGGACCCAGCCTGTGCTGGATGAAGTTACACTTTCCCTGAAGTCTCAGGCTTGCAGCTTGGATGTTCTCCTGGACTCAACTCTGAGCCTGGATGCCCAATTTCAGCAGTGACCAGGGGTGCATTTGCACAGCTAAAACTAGTGCACCAGCTGTGCCCATACCTTGAGATGCCAGATCTGGCCACGGTGATACATGCCTTGATTACATCCCATTTGGGCTACTGTAATGTACTCTATGTGGGGCTGCCTTTGGAAACTGTTCAGAAACTTCAGTGAGTCCAAAATGCTGTGACCAGATTGCTGACTGGGGCCAGTTAAAGAAACATATAACTCCCTTATTAAAACAGTTTCATTGGCTACCGGTTTGTTTCTGGGAAGAATTCAAAGTGCTGGTCATGACCTAGAAAGCCCTATATGGCTTGGACCCAAACTATTTGAAAGACCATATCTCCTGATATGAACCAGCCAGAATTTTAAAATCACCAGGGGAAGGCTTTATCTCAGTCCCGCCACCATCACAGTCTTGTCTGGTGAGGATGTGAGAGAGAGCCTTCTTGGTGGCTGCTCCCACCCTCTGGAAAGCCCTTTCCTGGGAGGCTAGGCTGTCCCCCTCCCAGCTTTCCTTTCTCTGGCAGGCAAAAACATTTTTATTTCAGCAGGTGTTTAATTTGTAGCTACAGGCACAGAGGCTTTTGTGCAGACGTGTTTTATTCTTTTAACTTTTATATGTTTCTATATAATTTTAAATTGTAAAAATTTTAATTGTTTTTAACCTTTTAACTGTTGTATCTTTTAAATTGTTTTTATGTGTTGTGAGGCACCTTGGGTTCCAATCTGGGAGAAAGGCAGCATAGAAATCAAATCAAATCAAATCAAATCAATCAATAAATGTTACCTTTCTTCCACTAGAATCCTGTTGCATCTACACCTTTCATTTGTTTTTGTCTTTTTACATTGGTGTTATTTTATATACTGTGTGGGAAAATATAGTAATAAATAACTGCACATCGATGTTATCATTTCCATTACAGAGTGTGGAATAGTGTAAGTGGGAAAAAAGTTAATCTATATTTACAAAAGTGATATATTTCATGGAATTGTTAAGTTGGAATTATCAGAAAGTAATATATTTAATATGCCTCCAGCTATGGATATTTACCTAATACAGGGGTAGGACCACGTGTGGCCCCATAGGCACCCCCTGTCCCTTCAACACTTTCCAAAACATTTTTAAAAATTTATTTTCATGCAACAACCCCCACAGCCCTTAAAGCGTGACTTCTGGTTCAGCTTACTTGGTCAATACAGACTATGCTGGGTTTGGAAACATTTAGTAAAATGTTTTGAGTTGGAAAAAGTGGAAATTGTAAAATTCCAAGGTAGGTGCAGTTCTCTGTAATGGTTGAGGGTGTGTGGTTATTTTTAATAATTGTTGTTGTTGTTTGTAATTTAAAAGAAAGATTACATTTTTTCCTTAAAAATAACCACCCACCCTCAACCATTACAGAGAACTTTAGAGAGCAGAAATTAATACCTTATCTTTGCCAAAAGAAGCATAGAAGAAATGGATGTCTGTTCTCAATTCTGTCAAAAGATAATAAGCAAAGAATGAGTTCCAGAGGCTGTGTTGACCTGCTGTAGGGATGTAAATCTTCACTTATTTATCTCCTGCATGCAAGAACAAATGATTTTTATACAAAAGTTTTCTCCCACTGTGGAGATTATAGCACTTTTTTTGCCATTTCTGATGATTTTTCACATTCGTAAAAAATTGTTTGCACCCTGGGTTTTGCACTGAATAACTGGTCTCTGTGCCAAAAAAGAGCCCCCAGCCCAAATTGCACATTTTTTTTAAAAAAGAGGCATTCCAGCTATGTGAAATCTTGTGGTAGTGGTCCATTTTCTCAATGGGTGTGTTGAAGATGAGAATTTGTGAGTATATCTTATATCCTTAGTGCATTGTAGCAAGCACAGAAAGGAATCCTGTGGCAACTTCAAGAGTATAAAGTTCATAGCAGAACAGGGTTTTCTGGAGCAGACTTATTCATTAGATGAATGAAGTAGAATCCTAACAGTTAGTGTGTACGAGTGCACACACAAACACACACAAAAGCATAAGTGGGCATAACAGGGGTGAGGTTTAACAGTGCAGTCAAACTAGGCCATGAAGTATGAGCACATTGGTCATATCCTGTGAGGAGCTCAAATATATACAAGATTAAAGCTTAGTGTTCCATGTCCCTCAATAATAACTGTGGTAATACATAAGTGCCCTTAATTATGCTAATTTTACCTCAAGAGGGACTGCTGCCTTATTCTTGTGCAGCACTGTGGTGACTTGTTAGTGGCACTTCACCTTGTCAACCCCCTAAGCTTTCCATGTCTAATGGGCTCTAAGAGCAGAACTGTAACAGTCGATTTTGCACTGGTTCTAATTAAAAATTGGTGATAAGATCAGCTGCAATTCCAAAAGGAGATTCATGAAAAGGGCCAACATATCTGCCCTTAGGCAGAATGAGGGGTCACCTCAGGGTGTAGTTGCTATGGGGAGGCAGTAATAGCATGCTCCTCAATCTTCCTCTGTTACCTGAATTGCACGGGGTCCATGGGACCCACTTGTTACCTCTGAGTTATATTATATTGGGGAATTTTAAATAACTCCAAGGTATGACTGTGAGAAGTCACATAACTTTGGGATCTTTACACCTGTATATACTAACTGAGGAGTCTCCAAGCCAAAAATGAAATATTTTTTTAAAATTGAAAAATAATTACATAAGCACTCACACATGCACTCACATTCACAAGCAATCACACAAGGTTAGTGAAGAACTAGGAGGAAGTATTTGGAGAGAGGAATAGATTCAGGAGATTATCAGATGGGCACAAAAAACCCATCCGTGTCTCGCTATGTTCTCTCCTGCCCCTCTCCCATCCCCATCCCAGCACACAAATGAAAAGTTTCAGGCGAACCTTATAGCATGTCTGTCCCCTCCCTTTGGCAGCCCAGGAGTGAATGGAGTTCGAACGGAGCTGCAGTCGCTTCCTGGTTTGAAATCCCATGCCGTTCTCGTGAGAGGATGAGTGCAGGAAATTCAAAAATAAAAAGTAAAAGAAAGATCCAAAAGTGACAGCAAGCACAAAAACACACTTAAAAAAATACAAATAACCCAAGGAACGTATAAAAAAGTGTGTCACTTACTTCGATCTCCCAATCGCACCCAGAAGTGTTTGGCATGGACCTCCCACTTGATGCTGGTATCATGCCCGCATAACAGGGCACCTTTTCATTCACCTGTTGTTCTGTTACAGAAACGGAATGGGTGATCTATTCACGGCTTAGCCTGTGAATAAAAAAGAGCTCTGGCAGCACAGGAGCATGACAACTCAGGGATGATGATGTCTGAAAAGAAATCCCTTTTGCGATCTCCTGGCATCATTGTCATACCATATTTAGCCTGTCTGATAATTTCCTCAGGGAATGGGCTATAATTACCTGACTGAAGAGCAGAGATTTGTGCAGCAGAGAAAGGCTCAGATTTGGATCTGAGGATCACACAACAGACTGACAGAGTGATGAGATATGAGGAGCTGGGCACACTTTGGTTATAATTTGGGGTAATATTTATACCCACTATCATAACCTTAAGGGGTGTTTTGAGTGTAGAACGATGCTTGAGTGAATTTCCAAGAGTTACACAATGCAAGATCCAGCTTGATTGCTGCTAGTGGTTGGGACTTTAAGACTGATGGGTTTAAGGCAACCTTCACATTGTGGCAGTCAGGGGATAATGGGTATATTACAAGATAATGGGTATTCTGGTCACTTGTTTGTTTTGGAGTATGACTCACTGCCAGGTGCATTCAGGGCAGATTAGCAAATTCTTTCCTAATGACTGTCTGAAGGGACTTTGCTTAATCATGTCCTGGGCATGTCTGTTTTTGGGGAATCTCTGTTACCTCTTTGTAGGCTTCAAGTAACCTTCACTAGCACTGATATTTGGTTTGCCCTGGTCTACTTGAAACTATGTAAAGTGTCTAATAAGCCAAATTATGAATTATTGGAGGGAGGGGGCTGTAAGGCCAGGTAACACCTCCTAGCAATTCTGTGTTGAGAGATACAGCTGTGTATGCCACAACCTATCCTATTCCTCCTAATACATCTGTGGACTGAGCTGTGCTGGAAAACACTACCCCATTGAAAGTGTTGAAATTTCGAGTATAATCCATTCCATATATAGGCTGGAGAAAGAGTATCATCTTCACTTCATGCAGCAAATTGTCTTGGGTCACCTCTGAGGACCAAGCTAAGCATATAGAGAAAGAACTACAGCAGTTCTATGCCAGTCTTATGTTTATCACTGCTCAGTGTTTGAAGACCTTGAATGACTCCTAGTTACCAATTGGCTGCAGCTATGTACTGCCTGAGTCATCTTGTGCAACATGCCTTTTCTCGTATAAGTATTTATTTTCATAACTGTCTTCAAGAGCATTAAAACTTACCCTAAAACTTTGTGGAGCATTCATGTAACTTAAAACACACACTGAATAAAAGAAAACAATGGTGATTTAATTTCTACCATGGAAAACCTTTGCCATTCCGAAATGAATCTGAATTTGATAGTATTCAGCTTGGGGTGTGTGTCAAGAGCCTGGACTGTTTTCTGGTTTCCAATATTCCCATTTTAAAGATTCTACCTTTGTGTCTCTTATCCTTTGGAACAGTAATGACCCATTTGTCCTATGTAGATAGCAGACAGGCAGTGTTGGGCACAATTTTGCTGAAGATAATTACTTTTAATGAACAGGTTTTGTTACAAATGATGGGATTTGTACTAGTCTTCTGAGGCATTTGAAACAAGGCCATATTGAGCTTTACAGGCCAAAGCTGGTGCTTTTAATTGTAAACAAACTGGCAACAAATGTAGATGTTGGTTACTAATTAGTGTAATATATTTTTGTTAATTTACACTTCTTTGTAGATGGGCAGGTATAGCCATAGGCTTGCTAGGTCAGCAGCATCCCATTTCCTGAGATTTCAGGCCCTAAGCCTGAAGGGACAGGTGCCATTTTGGTAGATCCTTGTGATGTCACAAAGGTGGATAGGCTAGCCACAACTGCTTCCAGATCAGTTAATTTTGAAAATGGGCATGAAGATAATCTGGTTAAAACCCAGCTAATCAGGTAATACAAAAATCCAGAATGGGTGGGTGGTGGTCGAAAGCAATTTTTTTTTTTTATTTGGCATTTGGGCAGGTGACAAAATGTACCATGTAGCTGTAGCAATTGCAATCATTCCCAAATACCCATGTGGTAATGCAGTCCCATGTGGCCTTGCCTACATATCTGAAAGGAAGGTTTTTTTCCCCCAAGGCTTTATGCTGCTGCAGGTACACCCGTTTTTTGTCTCACTCCAGCCCCATGCTGCTACCTCCACTGCCACCACCTTGGCTTATATAATAATGGCCATGAATCAAAATGTTCATATTCAACTGCTTGCCTCACTTCAATTGGAGCAGTGAGCCCAAGGACTCATCAAACCACCCTCCTTTCCCATTCTTTTGCTGGCATAATTTGTGATGTTTTTGTGCTGGCAAAAGAACCCCCTTTACCAAGGCAGCCCCAGCAATGATGGGGGAGTAAACAGAGCTCTGTTCATTTCCTGGAATGAAATCCCATGGATTCTTGTGAGAAGACACAAGCGTGGGAAATTCAAAATAAAAGCAAAAATAACACTCAAAAAGTTGCAAAAAGCACATACACACACTTTAAAAGTCCCAAGTATACAAGGGAGGTTCATTAAAAAGAGTATCACCTACCTGGATCTCACCTGGAGGTGTTTTGGCCAGACTGGCCATTGACGCTGCACTCACATGAAAAAAGGGTGTGAGCTTTCAAATGCCAGCAATGCTAGCAAAAAATCACCACAGCCAATCTTTTGACACTTGTCCCATCAGTAAAATAGAACACCTTATTTACAAGACATAAACACGAATGGATGATGTCATCTGGTACGTGTGCCCTTTCACGTTTATGTGGTGTTGTTATACCATATTTGCTACATCTGATAAAGTCCCAAGTGCACTCATATACCATCCCTCTCCTCAGTCCTGTCTACTGGTTTTTAGTGCACACACAGAAGCATAGCAAATCCATAAGACTTCAGCCAGATCTCTGAGACCTGGCAACCTTTATTCTATACCTGTAGTTTCTGAACTGGTTTCAAGGACAACCCTACTTAAAATGTATTGCAGTAGTTTAAATTTGACATCTTAAGGGCATATATGAATGATGGTAGCCATATGTCTATCAACAATATGCATATCTGTTGAATGTCTTGATACAGGATTGGCCTAAGAAATGTTGGCACCACACCTGCGATAAAGGAAATATACTGAAAAACACATGTACAGAAATCAGTTGGGCTGGCAGCTGCATTTTCCTTCAAAAATGGTAATGGGACACTGTTCACCACCATAGAGGAGGGCAGCAGGATAGTTTGGTGTATACAAGACAAACCATCTGGTACATAACAGTTCAGTCCTCCAACATAGAGGAATGGTAAGTTAGCTTAGGTAGAACAGATGAAAGTGGTTTATCATTTTCTTTCCAAGTATCTGCTGCCTGAGAAGCTTGGTTCAATTTGCCTAATGGTAGGGACAGCTAAGCCAAAACTCCCTCTTGAAAATTTAATATGAGGTCCAGATGTACAAGTATACACAAATGATTAACTTCCCTTCCTGGGAAAATCTGATGCTATAAAGCAGAAGTGGGAATAATATGGCACTTCAAATGTTGGACTCCAAGTCTTCATAGACCTAGCTAGGGATGTACTGTTTTAAACAATTCATTCCCAGAATGGGGAATTAAGTATTCAATCAGTTTTCTTCCCACTGCCAGATGTCTTCAAAAGTATGTAGTTTTCAAAGAGGTCTTGGGGTGGGGGTGTCTCTGGCAGCAGGATGGAAGAGTTTCCTCCAATTGATATCAGATTGTTGGTGATGGGGGGAATGAGTGAGGATCCTTTCTACTCTGGCTCCGCCCACTTTACTGATGTAATATGAGGGGTGGAGAGGCAGCTGAGAGAGGATCATGGAAGGCTACAGCCTCTCTGATCTTCACTTAGTTCTCTACACCTTCCCCCTGACATTGGGTGTGTGGTGCTGAAGTCAGGAAAAAATCACGAAGGCTACAACCTTCCATTATATTTTCTTGGCTCCCCTCACCCCACTCTCCATTCAACATCAATTCTATTTGAGGACTGGGGGGGACTAGAAAGGGGCTTGAGGAAGATTCCCCTTGTTGGTGATTTTGGACTCTCAAGAAGCCCCTTTCTCATCCCTCTTTCAAATGATTCAATATTGTTTCCATCCCTATCCCTAGCCTCAGCCTGTATAGCCAAGTGTGAGGCAACTGGGAGCTACAGTCCATCAACATTAGGTGGCCACATGATTCCCACCCCTTTCCTAAAAGACAACCATTTCTCTGGTTCAGTAAGCCCATCACCATAATCAGTCCTGCCTTGTGTGGACTGATGAATTACATAATGATTACAATCATGCCAGTGGCAGCTGGGGGCTTCCATGTTAGTGGAGTGAATTGAGTCTAAGTTCTTGTTCTGAACATCAATGAGATATTGAAGTACTGTACTAATTCTGGCTTGGACTGCAGCACCTTGGATAGCTTCCTTTAAAGTAAAGCTTAAAACCCAGGGTGGACTCACCTCCCCGTGTCACAGACCCTGCCAGCTGCCATGGAATTATGCAGCAATAGACATGTGAATTTCTGTGTTGATCTGACTTACACATAGCTTTCTTCCCCTGCTGTCCCTAAGAAAGCTTGCACTTTTTTTTGCCAGAAGCAAGGATATATCCAATAAGTTTATTACTATGAGAACAGGTTGTCAGAAGTGCTTAGGAAGGAGAAGTGGGAGGGGGAACCCATCTACCTCTCAAGTGTCATCTATATTGCTGAATCTCTCTTTTCCATTCTCTTCTAGCTCTCAGTCTTAAATTGAGCAACAAAACTGGAAATGTGTTATTTTCAGTATATTAAAAATTATTATAAATGAGACTGAAAATATAGTCACATATTGGATCAAAGATGATCATTAGTGGAAAAAAGACCAATTAAGAAAAATTAATTAGCAATACGTATATATTTTTTTGAAAGGCAGGAAAGGTGTTTATAACAGAAGTCCATACTATTTTATCTTATCCTTCTGCTACAAACTATTTTTTATGTACTCCATAATTATACAAACATATTGTTTGGGAAAAAAGGAGAAGATCTTATTCATATTTGGTTAACTGCAAAAGAAAATGCAAAAGTGCTTGATGAACATTTTCTTTGAAATATAGCTTAATTAAAAAATCTTATTCTATCTGGGCATCTCATGCTGTTCAAAGGACCAGTGAGCAGCTTTTGGGAACGAGACCTTTTTTCTGGATTACAGCTCTCATAGTCCTATGGCTAGCATTGACAATGGCTCTACTGGCTGGGGTTTCTAGGAGTTGTAGTCCAAAAAGTAACATTTCCAAGCTCTGAGTTATTACTGTAGACAAGAAACTGGACTTCAGAGATAGGAGACCAAACTCAGGCATTGCCGAAGAACAAACTAGACATGCTGGGCATCTGTATGGAAGGATACTGACATATTACATTCAACACAGATGCACTCTGTATACACAATGTTTGGTCTCTACTAAGGATGCAAATTCTCAACTATTTCAGCCTTACGTGTAGGGATGAATGATTATGCTGGTTTTCTCCCTGCTGTGGGAGAAAATCTTCTCAGCATTTCCCCTCTAACCAAATAGCTGAGTGTTGCATATGAATTATTCTGCATAGAAAAAGACATCTTTTTTTGCACCAGGTTTCCATTTTCTGTGCAGAAAGCAGGTTTTTGTGCAAAAATGTAGTGTTTTTTTTCAATGCAGAATAATTCCTTTGCAATACTTTGGGACAATTAAATATAGGACAATAATTGAGCAAAATTCTTGTAAGTCCCATTATTCTTCCTGACTGGTTTTCCTGATTGTTAGGAAACCCATTTTTTGACCTGTTAATGAACACAGTAATTCCAAATAGTCTTTCCATCCATAGTCAGGGCCATCTTAACAGCATTATAGGCCCCCGGGCAATACCCTGCCTAAACAACCACTCACAGGAATAAAAATGTAAATTATCAATGAAACAAAGTTATATTTATTGGTACCTCCAACAAAATCAGTGTTTTGACCCTCTCCCGAGTGTATAGCTTCATTGGGAGCAAAATCCCTTCCCGTCCAGACTTTAGAATGCCAGATGTATAAAACAGCAGAGATAAGAACAAAAAATAAGAGAGGAGAGAAGCTCCTTCCAATGTGGGAAAGGAGTGGGGGGAAGCAAAAGTAATGTCTCAGAGGGGAGTCTCCCCAGTGAGCCAGTGTCTCCACCTTGGGCCAATGGAAATGGCAGGAAGAGGAATTGGGCAAGGGCAGGAAGCCTCCACCTCTGAGAGAGGGAGAGAGTGCAGACTGGAGGGTTGGAAGTAGGCACCCTTTTGGTGGGACTGTTGGAGAATGTAAGTATGAGAGATATGGAAGAATTGCTTGGCAGCTCATGGCTGTGCAGGCAGCCGCTCAAGACAGAGCCACGAGGGTGGGTTGAGCCTCCCTTTCTCGGCCGCCACTTGGCTTTTCTGCCTCTTCTGGCAGGTTTTCCCTGGTGCCTCCCTTCCTTTGCTCCTCATTCAGGATTCCCCCTCCGACCACCCGTCCCTCCTCCTCTTCCCTTTTCTCTTTATTTTCCTCATTCCCATGAATGCAAACATGCCTATTCTCTGCTACAAGTTGTAATGTTTTCTCCTTCTACTGAGTTAGTGAGAGATTTGAATGTTGAAGTGGGTGATTGGAAAATTAGTGTTACATTCTGGTCTGTGCATAGATTAGCATGGGATTCTGCCCAGTGTGCCCATGCATTAAGATGGCACTGTTCATAGTCTTATCACAGTAAAAGTTTTTCACATGTAACATTCAACACATACACACACACACATTGTACACAGATTGCTGATTCGTACTCTGGTATAGTAGTTAACATATAATACAGGGGTATTTGGATTCACATGTAATACAGAAGTTTCTAGATTTACATTGTCCTTCAAGTATTTGGGCTTCTTGATTAATTAACAGTAGAAATAAGGAATTGCATAAACTGACTTTTTTTTAAAAAAAATAAGCAACTTCAAGGTCTAGCAAATTCCTTACATGCCTGGAAGACAATTTCATGGTCCAAAAGGTGGAAGAGGCAACAAGGGGGTCAGCTATTTTAGATCTGATCCTAACCAACAGGGATGACTTGGTTAATGGGGTGCAAGTGGTGGGATCCTTAGGTGAGAGTGATCATGTTCTCCTGGAGTTTGTTATACAATGGAAAGGAGAAGCCAGGCATAGTCAGACACACATTCTTGACTTTAGGAGAGCTGATTTCAATAAACTCAGGGAAATACTGGGGGTGATCCCATGGTCAGGAATACTAAAAGAGAAGAGACCTCAAGACAGATGGGACTTTCTCAAAAGGGAGATACTGAAGGCACAATTTCAAACAGTACCATTGAGGAAGAAAAATGGGAGGCATCTCAAGAAACCAGGATGGATGACTAAAGAACTTTCAATGGAGCTAAGTTTTAAACGGAACATGTATAGGAAATGGAAAAAGGGGGAAATCACCAAAGAAGAATTCAAACAGATAGCAAACATGTGTAGGAGTAAAGTCAAAAAAGCTAAAGCACAGAATGAGCTCAGGCTTGCTAGAGAGGTTAAGAACAATAAAAAAGTTTTTTTTGGGTATGTCCGCAGCAAAAGGAGGAAGAAGGAAATGGTAGGGTCACTACATGGAGAAGATGGCAAAATGCTAACAGGGGACAGAGAAAAGGCAGAATTACTCAACACCTTCTTTGCCTCAGTGTTTTCAGAAAAGGAAAAGGGTGACCAACCTGAGGATAACGGAACAGAGGACACAATAGGGAAAATCCAGCTCAAAATAAGTAAAGAGGTAGTATAGGAATACCTTCTTAATCTAAATGAATTTAACTCTCCAGGACCAGATGAATGACATCCAAGAGTATTAAAAGAGCTGGCAGATGTAATCTCAGAGCCATTGGCAATAATCTTTAAGAACTCCTGGAAAACAGGAGAAGTCCCACCAGACTGGAGGAGGGCAAACGTTGTCCCCATCTTCAAAAAGGGAAAAAAAAGAGGATCCCAACAATTATCGTCCAGTTAGTCTGACATCAATACCAGGGATGATTCTAGAGCAGATCATTAAACAGAGAGTCTGTGAACATTTAGAAGGCAATGCCACAATCAAAAAGTCAACATGGGTTTCAGAGAAACAAGTCACGCCAGACTAATCTGATCTCTTTTTTTGATAAAATTACCAGCTTGGTGGATGAAGGGAATGCTGTGGATATTGCATACCTTGATTTCAGTAAGGCCTTTGACAAGATTCCCCATGACATTCTTGCAAACAAGGTTGTAAAATGTGGGCTAGACAAGTTAACTGTTCAATGGATTTGTAATTGGTTGAGCAGCCGAACCCAAAGAACCCGAAGAGGAGCCACTGATGCTCCTCAGTGGCTCCTCTTTGTCTTAGAAAGCTGTGACCGGTGGGGTGCCACAGGGTTCTGTCCTGGGGCCAGTGCTGTTCAATGTCTTTATCAATGACTTGGATTATGGAATTAGGGGCATACTTATCAAATTTGCAGATGACACCAAATTAGGAGGTGTAGGGGGGACAGGATCAAAATTCTAGAGGACAGGATCAAAATTCAAAATGACCTGGATAGACTAGAGAGCTGGGCCAAAGCTAACAAAATGAAATTCGATAAAGATAAATGTAAGGTACTGCACTTAGGACAGAAAAATGAAATGCATATATACAGGATGGGAGAGACCTGGCTGAATGAGACTACGTGCGAAAGGGATCTAGGAGTCCTAGTAGACTACAACTTGAACATGAGTCAACAGTGTGATTCGGCAGCTAAAAAGGCCAATGCAATTTTGGGCTGCATCAATAGAAATATAGTGTCTAGATCAAGAGAAGTAATAGTGCCACTCTATTCTGCCTTGGTCAGACGTCACCTAGAATACTGTGTCCAGTTCTGGGCACCACAATTCAAAAAGGATATTGACAAATTGGAGCATGTCCAGAGAAGGGCAACTAAAATGGTGGAAGGTCTGGAAACCATGCCTTATGAGGAGAGACTTAGGGAGTTGGGTATGTTTAGCCTGGAAAAAAGATGGTTAAGAGGCAATATGATAGTCCTGTTTAAGTATTTGAAGGGGTGTCACATTGAGGATGGAGCAGGCTTGTTTTCTGCTGCTCCAGAGACTGGAACATGGAACAATGGATGCAAGCTCCAGGAACAGAGAGTCCACCTCAACATTAGGAGGAACTGTTTGACTGTAAGAGCTGTTCGGCAGTAACACACTCCCTCGGAGCGTGGTGGGGTCTCCTTCCTTGGAGGTCTTTAAACAGAGGCTGGATGGCCATCTGTCGGGGATGCTTTGATTGTGATTTTCTGCGTGACAGTGGGTTGGACTGGATGGCCCTCGTGGTCTCTTCCAACTCTACAATTCTATGATTCTATGATTCTATTCTTAAAAGTACTGTGGCTACTCTACACAGGGCTATGCGATAGCATATTAACTGGGGTTTGCTTAGGTTGTGTTCTTTGTAAAAGTTACTAGTTCTACCTATATAATTTTTTTTTTTAAAAAAAATCAATAGTGGACTTTTTTTTTTTTAAAAAAAATCTAGCCACAAAAAACACTGCTATGAAATTTTGAAAACTGAATAGATATGTTAATATGTGTAAAAGAAATTCTGACAAATATTTACTAAGAAGCAAGAAAAGGGAAGAATGTAATAGGAACAATTCAGATATCTATGTAATTAAAGTCTCAACCAAAACAACAGGGAAAGATGGAGTCTAATACATCAGATAATCACTTAGGGTCTCAGGGCCTAAATACCCTAAAGGTATGAAATCTTGTCTGATCGTGGAATCTAAGCAGGGTCAGCCCTGGTTAGTACTTGGATGGAAGACCACCAATGAATACCAGGTGTGGTTGGCTATGTTTCAGAGAAAAGAACTGACAAAATCACGTCTCAGTATTCCTTGCTTAAGAAAACCCTCTGAGATTCATGAGATTGCCATAGGTCAACAGGCCAACTTGAAGGCACATAACACACACACACACACACACACACACACACACGCGTCTTTTATTACCCTTCTTAATTCCCTGGACTGGAGTGCAGCTCTAGGCCTCATCCTACCATTCTCCGGCCTCAGTGCTGCTGTTAGGTGAAGACTGTTGAGGGTATTTTCTGCAGTTATATCCTACACTTATTCTTTAGTTTGGTGCTTTTAATTTACTTCCTCTTTGCCTTTTCTTCTAACCAGTACATTTCTCATATCATCTGCACTCCTTTCGAATTTCATCTCACACACAAGATATCCACCTCAAAATTTCCAATGACAGCTCCCTAGGGGCAAAAAAGTTTGTGCTCCATACAGTTTCCATAAAGTGAGCATGTGTTCATCAATTCACGGAAACATACATGTATTCATTCTATCCAGGTATAGCCATCCATTTGATCTATACTCTGGATTGAAGAGGATCCTTGCACCTGGGTAAAAATCAGGAATGAATTTAGCTACAGAGGTTCTCACAAACCATGTGAACAAACATACAGGCAGTATAAACACGTGCAAAATGCAACATGTAAACAGTCCTACCTATGTTCTACTTTAAAGGACAAATCTCTTTGGAAAGCATTAGATGATAATCTTCTATCTGTGGGTCTTCTGACTTTGAAAGGATGTCTAGAAGTGGTGTAGTGGTAAATTTTGAAGGCCAACAGTCATCCCTTCAAAGAACCCTCCCCCAGGGAAAAAAAGGAACTTTTCATCTTTATCTTACTTAGAAGTCTATGAATGCAAGAGTGGGTTGTATCTCAGAGGGAGCCTCACATGGATTGAAATCATTCTTGTGGTTACATGGAGTTAAGAGTTAGTTCACTTCTCTTCATGAATATACTGATGACACAGCAGATCTATCTACCTGTAACATGTGAACAAGGTGAAGTTAGGTAAGATCTTGCAAACACTAATGGCCTGGATGAGGGCCAATAAACTGAGCTTGAATCCTTGTAAGATGGATACCTTCAAGGTGGGTAGTTGCTTTGTCTGATTTACTAGGGATAGCCAGGTCCTGTGACATTACTAAGGTTGGTTTCACCCCTCTTCTGATGGTGTTACCTGCTGCAGTTCAGCCTCTTTGTAACCCTCTAGTGCCATCACTGGACAGGTCAAGGTAGTGCAGACATTGGTAACCTCAAGTCTGGATTACTGCAAGGTATTCCTGGAAGTTCCATCTAATGAGAATGTTGCAGCTCATCTGATGTCAGGTGCTGCTCCATTTCAGCATGTGACATCTTTCTGTCCATGGTTACCATGTTAGGTTCAAGGTTTTGGTATTAGTGTTGAAAATCCTAAATAACTTTGAGTCAGGATGTTTGAAGAAATAGCTCCTCTGTAATCCAACCCATTCACTGAGGATTTCTGTGGTGGCACTCCTGATACTTCCACATGGACCTGAGATTTGCCTGGAGTCCAGCAGGAGTAAAGCGTTTAGTATTTTATCACCCATCCTGTGGAATGCTCTCACACAAGTTGCAACTTTTCCATGTTTTTTTTTAAAAAAACTTTATTATACACTCCCTGATTTTTTTTTGTATAGTCTATAGTTTATAAATGCTATATATAAATCAAATAAAATATACATAGCCAAGCTGGCTGTTTAATGAAGCTAAAATAACAATACAACTAAATGAAAATTCATTTTCTATATCTGTCACTATAAACAAAATAGGAATAATAAACTGTTCCAATATATCCTTCTGTCACTGTATAAATATGATTCATCTTAATTCATTGTTAAACTATCCCTTGCTACTGAGATGTCTGGTCTGTATTGGTTCCAATATTGCATAAATGTAGAACAGTGTTCCTGAAAGAGAGAGCCAGCATTTATTTATTTATTTATTTATTTATACCCCACTCTTCAGCCACAAGGCTATCAGAGCGGCTTACAAATTGTTTTTTAAGCAATAGCTATTTACACATCTACACTGCATTAAACAGTTTCCAATGTGTGTTAGCATGGTGAAGTGGTTTGAATGTTGGACTAAGATCCTGGGAGATCAGGATTTTAATCCCTGCTCTACCATAGAAACCCACTGGGTGACTTTGGGCAAATCACACACTCTCAGCTACAGAGGAAGGGAAGGTCAAACCCTCACTGAACAAATTCTGCCAAGAAAACCCCATGATAGGTTCTTCTTAGGGTCGCCATGTCTGAAATAACTTGAAGGCACACAACAACAATTCTTGAAAGGTTTCCAACATATTACTGCTATCTTCCCATAAATGTTTATATGTCTATTAATTGTACTCATGTACATTGTTTTCCATATTCTCCTTACTCTCCACATCCCAACAGTAGGTGTGATAAACATACTGCATTCCTTTGCCAATAGCTTGCATACTAAAATACAAATATATTTTATTTTATAAATAGTTTTGCAAAAGGATCTTGTAGCACCTTCATACCCATGCTTCTGAGGAAGTAGAATAAGGCCAAAACCACACTGCACAAATAATCCAGTTTGAAGCTGGATTATTTGCCATGGCTGCTTCCTATGGAATCCAGGGATCTGTAGTTTAGTAATGCCTACATTCATGAAAGCTCATGCTACATCTTCTTTCTTTCAGTTAGTTTCAAATGTTCTACAAGATCCTTTTGCATACTGATATCCCATATTAACATGGCTATTGGGTTTTTTAAACAGAGAAAATGCTCCTCACAGAATGTGAGGAGAACGCTACCTGTCTTAATTGGATCCCACATCATTTTGCCATATTGGGAAGGAGGGGGACCCAAACATCAAAAAGTCAGCAGGAAAAGCCTTTGTGGCTTTTTCAGGAGTTTTTTTTTTAAACCAGTGAGGGGAATGCACATTCCTGCTTGTTGGAACAAGCGATTCAATATGAATCACTTTTCCATAGGAGAAGAAGCACAAAGCTGATTGGCCGGGCGAGTGTGGGGGTGGGGCTTGCTAACAAGGTGAGCACCTGCTGCTGCCATGTTTGACTTTTGTTTTAGCAAGTATCGCTAAGGCAATAACATGGGGTGGGGTTGTTGTTTTTTGCTTTCCTGTTAAATAAAAAAAAATTCACTCTATCACATCTTGGACTTTTTTTTAAAGTTCAGCAGTAGCAAATTGAGGTAAGTACAAATGTGAGTAAATCACTCATGGCCGCCATCTTCCATGCAAAGCTTATGAAGGCAAAAACATTGTTAAGACAAGACGCAGCTGTTGCGGAATGCCATTACTATGGGGCACTCTGGATTTTTTGGGGCTCATATAGACAAGCCCCAAACCTTTGAATATAAATACAGTAGTTATTTCTTCCTGTTCTTTTCTAACTTACATGAAGTTGTGTTCTAACTTCTAATGTCCTACATAACTCACCATTGATCCAACATGGTAAGTTGAAGCTCAGGTGATCTCTGTGATTCAATAAGGTGCCTTTTATCAGCTTGAGCCATGATGAGCACCATGTTGGGTGCATAGAGGCAATGTGACTACAGTTACCCATGGTTTAGTAACTTCCTACAGTTAGACAACTCAATTGCAGTATGGATGGCCTATCTTTAAAAACAATCCAGAAACTAAATTTGGTCCAGTATAGGGCCAAAGTTTTATTATCTGAGATTGAATGTTTTGACTATTATGCCTGTATTTAAGCAGCTGCTCTGGCTCCCAGTCAGGCCCAGTTTAAGTTGCTAGATGTAACCTTTAAAACAATAATAGCTTAGGACCAGGTTATCAGAAAGGCATATGTGTCAACCAGAACCATAAGGTCTTCTTCAGAGCCTGTGCTCTGAGCCCCAGTCAAATGAGATAAGGCAGGTCATCACTAGGGAGATGGTCTTTTCATTGGTGGCACCAGGCCAATAAGGCTCGCCAGATCCCATCTTTATGGTCTTTTCAATACCAGGTAAAGAATGTGTTCTTCTCCTGGCTCTTTTAAATAACATGCCTTTTTGGTTTGTGTCTCTCAGTTTTAAATTTGTACTTTAATTATGTACCATTTAAGCAGTAGCAAAAAGATACTCAGAATTTTGTCTGGCAAGGCCAAGGCCAAGGGTTAGACTCAAAGTTTTACAAGATACAAAACAAAGAGATGGCCTGGAACTTCCAGATTTGAAATGGTACTTTTCAACTTGTTTTGTTTAGTTAAGACTGGATAATGTTGGAGAAAAGAAGATTGTTACAACTGAAAGGATTTGATTTGAGGTTTGCCTGGCATAGATTTCTTTGATATGACAAAACTAAGGCAAATTTTGATTTTAATAACCATTTTAATAACCATTAGATGCTCTTTGTTAAGAATATGGACTAGATATAAAACAGAATTATGTTCTAAGATGCCTTTATGGATTTCATCTCATGTAGCCTTACATAAAAGAGAATAAATATCTAAAGATAAATGTGTTACCTATCAAGATATTTTTATTGATAGAAAAAGGGCAATATAGAATGAAAACAAGTGAAGAGTTGGAATTAAAAGGCTATATTTTTCAATTGTATTTGTATAGACCTCAATGCTGGTGATCCCTGCTTGCTCAAGGACAGCAACATTCGTCACATAGTCAGTCAAGTGTATATTTAGGATTGTGCGTAAACAGCGCTGATGGAAGCGTTCGAGGAGTCGTAGGTGGTGGCAATAGGTGACCCATGTTTCAGACCCATAAAGGAGAATAGACAGTACAATCGCTCTATATACACTGATTTTTGTGTTTCGCCTCAGGTGTAAAGTCTTCCAAATGCACTATGTGCCTTTGCTAATCTGTGATCGATCTCTTTGTCAATCTTGGCCTCTGAGGAGATTATACCAAAGGGTGCTCAGCAGTGGCTCCTCTTCGTCTTGGAGAGATGTGACCAGTGGGGTGCCACAGGGTTCTGTCCTGGGCCCAGTGCTATTCAACATCTTTATCAATGACTTAGATGAGGGAATTAGGGGCATACTTATCAAATTTGCAGATGACACCAAATTGGGAGGAGTAGCTAATACCCTAGAGGACAGGATCAAAATTCAGAATGACCTGGATAGACTGGAGAGCTGGGCCAAAGCTAACAAAATGAAATTCAATACGGAGAAATGTAAAGTACTGCATTTAGGGCGGAAAAATGAAATGCATAAATATAGGATGGGAGAGACCTGGCTGAATGAGACTACGTGCAAAAGGGATCTAGGAGTCCTAGTAGACCACAAGTTGAACATGAGCCAACAGTGTGATGCGGCAGCTAAAAAGGCCAATGCAATTTTGGCCTGTATCAATAGAAGTTTAGTGTCTAGATCAAGGGAAGTAATAGTGCCACTCTATTCTGCCTTGGTCAGACCTCACTTAGAATACTGTGTCCAGTTCTGGGCACCACAATTCAGAAAGGATATTGACAAATTGGAGCGTGTCCAGAGAAGGGCAACTAAAATGGTGAAAGGTCTGGAAACAATGCCTTATGAGGAGAGACTTAGGGAGTTGGGTATGTTTAGCCTGGAAAAAAGACGGTTTAGAGGCGATATGATAGCCCTGTTTAAGTATTTGAAGGGATGTCACGCTGAGGATGGAGCAGGCTTGTTTTCTGCTGCTCCAGAGACTGGAACACGGAGCAATGGGTGCAAGCTCCAGGAACAGAGATTCCACCTCAACATTAGGAGGAACTTTTTGACAGTAAGAGCTGTTCAGCAGTGGAACGCACTCCCTCGGAGCGTGGTGGGGTCTCCTTCCTTGGAGGTCTTTAAACAGAGGCTGGATGGCCATCTGTCGGGGATGCTTTGATTGTGATTTCCTGCGTGGCAGGGGGGTTGGACTGGATGGCCCTCGTGGTCTCTTCCAACTCTGCAATTCTATGATTCTATGATTCTATGCTTCCCAGGTAGGTGAACTGCTGAACAGACTTAAGCACAGAGTTGCTGACGGCAATGTGGGGATGGTGGCGTTCGTCCTGTGGTACAGGCTGGTAAAGAACTTCTGTTTTCAGGTTGACTTCCAGCCCAAACAGAGCTGGTTCTGTGTGGGCAGGGCAGCAGCATCAGCGAAGAGCAGCTCACTGACTAGGTAGTTTAGAGTCTAAGGACTTTTTCGGACAAGTAAAATGCAGCGCTGCAGGGCGTCCCTTTCGGATGACTTGATCGTGAGTAAAAATCACCAAAATATTACACTCAAATGTCCCTGCGGTACCGCAACAGTACCGGCAGGGACGGGCGTCATCTGAAAGGGATGCCCTGCAGCGCTGCAGCCTCGCAATGTGGCAAGGCTGCTTGCACTGCATTTTACTTGTCCGAAAAAGTCCTTAGTGCGAGCCCTCAGACGGCTTAAGTTAAACAAGCTACCATCAGTACAGTAACGTATATAGATGCCATTGCCTTCTTCGAGCTCTGCCATAGCCCTTTGGAGCATCATGCTGAAGAAGATTGTAAATAAAGTTGGAGCAAGAACACAACCCTGCTTCACTCCATTAGTTATTAGAAAGGGCTCTGAAAGAGCATCAGCATATCTGACTTGACCGCGCTGGCCCTCGTGTAGCAAGACAATCATTTTAAGGAATTTGGGGGGACATCCTAGTCTTTCCAGGATCTGTCACAGACCTTTCCTACTCATGGTGTTGAAGGCTTTGGTGAGGTCAACAAATGTTACATAGAGACCCTTGTTCTGCTCTGTACATTTCTCTTGCAGTTGTCTAAGGGCAAACACCATATCTGTAGTACTCCTATTGGCTCTGAAGCCACATTGGCTTTCAGGAAGAAGTTCTTCTGCAATAGCAGGAACTAATCTGTTCAGGAGTATCCTTGCAAGGATTTTTCCAGCAATAGAGAGCAGTGTTATGCCTTGACAGGGCATGTTTCTAGGATGGAGGACCATCGCCTCCCCAATATAGTATTCTACGGTGAACTTGCCATGGGTCAGTGTAAGAGGGGCGCTCCAAAAAAGTGATACAAGGACTCCCTGTAACAACACCTCAGGCTCAGCCAAATTGATCACCAACAATGGTCCGCCCTGGCCTCACATCGGGAGGCATGGAGACGCACTATCCACAATGCTGCAGCCTTATTTGAGAACTCACGCCAAACAAGTCTTGAAGAGAAACGACAATGCAGAAAGAATCGCAACCCAGAAACATCACCCAAGGAGACCTTCTGCTGTGCTTTCTGCAACCGGACTTGTCTATCTCGGATTGGCCTTTTTAGTCATCAGCGCGCTTGCAGAAAGCGCAGGATGTGTCCTTCCTGAATCTTTGTTTGCGAAGAGAAGCCAGAGAGAGAGAGAGAGAGAGAGAGAGAGAGAGAGATTTGTATAGATAGATATTTGAGTGATTTAAGATGGGCAAGAAGCTATATGGCTTTGAACTAAATAAGTCAATAATCTGCTGCTAAGATTATCTTTTTGGCTGTCATTTTAATCCTGTTACCCCACTTTTGATATCTCTTCATTGGTTACCCATTCCTTCTAGGATTCAGTATAAGCTTCTTGTTTCAAAGACCCACAGAACCGACCCCACCCTATCTTTCAGCCCTCATTTCTTTTTACCAGCCTGATTGAGATAAGCAACTCTAGGCTTCTTGCCCAACCAAGGGTTTCTTCTTCCTTGGCTTGGCCCCATCCTTTCTCACTTGCTGCCCCATATTCTTGGAATTCCCTCCCTGAACATTTGCAAACTACTCCTCTCACTTTTTAAAAAATCTCTTTTGAACACTTTTGCTTTCCAAAGCTTTTGGAATTTTAATTTGATGTTATTTTGTAATCTTGTTTATTTTAATTACATCTATTGGTCAGTTTGTTTTAAATTATGCATACATATGTATTGCTGTTTTACATTTGATCACAGGTATTGGTCAGGTCTTTTATATTTTCTTGCTGTTTCATACTATATTGTTGTTTTTTTTGGTAGTTATCTGGATAATTTGTTTTGCAATTGTATTTTATAGTTTTATGTTTATTATTTTCTTCCTTCCCTCTGTGTGTGTTTAGGTATATACTTATTTTAGATTGTATGCCTTTGGCAGGACCCAAAGTTGTTGTTTTTTGCTTGTTTTACTGTAAAGCACCATGTACATAGATGACACTATATAAATAAATAAATAGTCAGAATTTGAAGTACAATTGTATATAAATGAAGAGCACTTACAGTAATCGCTAAGATGAATAAGTTATTGTTGAAAATGGAAATGGTAGATGAACAAGTTAAAGAAGGTATGATAAAATGGGCTCATAATATTGGTCATAGTATACAAATGTATCAATGGGAAAGAATATGGCTTAGAGGTTTAAAGTTTACTTTGAGTTATAATTTTAAAGATAAATTCTGAAAGATGATGTATCACTGGTACTTAACAGCAGAAAGATTGTCTAAGATGTACAAAGGTTCTTCTAATACTTGCTGAAAGTATAATAAAAAAAGAGGGAACCTTTCATAATATGTGGTGGACATGTGCTAAGGTGAAACAAATATTGGATTCAAATTCATCACTTGATACAGGACATTTTGAAATCAAAATTTCTGTTGAACCCAGAACTGTTTCTGCTGGGCCTGATGGATGAACAGATTGAGAAGTACAGAAGATTTATTCAGTATATGATTGTTGCTGCCAGACTACTCTATGCACAGAAGTGGAAAGAAATGGGTTTTCCATCACAAGAAGATTGGACGATGAAAATGGATAATGTGCAGAGATGCATAAATTGACTACCTTGATTACAGAAAAGTCATTAAGTCATTGACAAATATTGGGCATTTAAAACTTTTTTTCCTGAAGATTACTGGGGAAGATTATTCATAGTAGAATTTGAAGAATAATAGAATCAAATATTATGTAGAAGTTTATTAAGTTATTGATTTAGAGGAAGTGGGATAAGTGGAAAAGTATAACCACTAGCTGGAAAGTTGGAAGCCATTTGTTATTTCTCTTTTTAGTTTAGTTGCTGTATTTGTATTTGTATTTTGGGGGTAGTTTTTCCTCATTTGTTGTTTTATATTATAAAACATTCTGTTTTAATAATTTTTTTTTTAAAAAAATAGGTTACCCCTGCAAAAAACTGGATGAAGACCCTCCACTGAAGCTTCTTGGTAAGTTAGACATATAATCACTGGACAAAACTGAGACAATGCTGTTTTATGGGGCTAAGTAGAGATGACTGAATCTGAGGACAATGTGAATTGTGATAAACAGAGTTGCTTTAAGATATTCTAGACTTATCTAGTGCCATGGGACCAGGGACAACTGGTGAATCTACCATCACAGCAGTGAATCCGCTTTTGATTTTACCATTGCTCTTCCTGCAGCTGCACAGAGTTAAACAGGATCTCTGCTAGTACAGACTATCTGGTCAAGGACTGGAAGAGCTCCTGTTCAACTTGGAGCAGCTGTGGGAGGACCAGCAGTAAAATCAAGAGTGGATTCACAGCCCTTGTGGCAGGGCAGCCTTTCTCAACCTTTTCACCCTTGAGGAAACCTTGACATAATTTTCAGGTCTCAAGGAACCCCCTATGTAAAAATTATACCTTTTTTTTAAAAAAAAAAATACAGAAATAGTGAAAAAAAAAATAGATGCTTATTATATTCCACATTGCTAGCAATACACATTTGATATGAAAAAAATCATATGAAAATACCCAAAAAGACTAATACAAATATATTTGATGAAAAACAAATATATGCCATACAAGAATAAACAATCAAATCATTCCTGACAGATGGCCATCCAGCCTCTATTTAAAAATCTCCAAAGAAGGAGACTCCACCACACTACAAGGCAGTGTATTCCACTTCCGAACAGCTCTTACTGTCAGGAAGTTCTTCCTAATGTTAGGTGGAATCTCTTTCCCTGTAGTTTGAACACATTGCTCCATGTCTTAGTCTCTGGAGCAGCAGAAAACAAGCTTGCTCCATCCTCAGTATGACATCCCTTCAAATGTTTAAAAATGGCTACATCACTGACTCTGACCCAAAGACTGAGCTCTGAGCTAACACAGCTTGCAAAAAGCACCAACTAAGCAGCCAGACGCAGGCTGAGAGGGAGGCTGTAGCTTCCTGCCAAGGTAAATGGAAGATTTTTTTTTCAATAGTATGAGAGTTGGTCAGTCTGTTTGTGACCCCCACATTCAGTTGCCAGACCCATAGTTTATGAACCTTTTCTGTATCGATAATGACTCCTTTACTGTAATGGCTCTGTCCTTTCCAAATCTGGTTTTAAAAAAATAAGTCCTAAGTCACTTTTATCAGAGTTCTCCCATCCACAGCTGGCACTTGGGTAGCTGACTGACCAGGGGATTACTTGGTCAGTTTCCCTCAATTGGATAAGAGCTGTACAGTATTGCAATTCTCTTTCCATTGTTCTGTATTAACAAAAACACACACCTAATTTTGCATTTGTACCTTTAAATCAGTTTTCTGAAAACCAGACTCCTCTTTTGTCTTCAGTTCTGAGGGTCCATTGCTGCTTTCAGGAAGCAAACTCAATAGTTCCTTGCCAGGTGGACATGAGCAGCTTCATTAGCACATCAAAAGCTGGGAGGGAGAGCAAGGTATTTGGCACATAAACATCCTTTCTTCCCCCTTGACCCATAAGAGGCCCTTTTGCAGGCTCTGTTGGTGTGAAAACATTCACACTCTCTGGCTTTCTCTGTTGTGGAAGGGAGAGATAAGCCTTTTCAGCTCACCACTTTTCTGTGATTTATTACTATTTTCTGGCAGAACTCCTGGCAATCTCTCATGGAGCCCCAGGGTTCCATGGAACTCTGGTTGAGAAACACTGTGGTAGAAGATCCACCAGTTGCACTTGGATTGGACACAGGGCTTTTTCAGATGGGGCCAAAATGCCCTGTTCCTGCCCCGCCACCTCCATTCCCATTCCTGCCACAGAATAAGGTAAAAACGTTTGCACACTTACCTTGATTCCGCGGCAGAAACTTCCTCCCCCTCCCCTCGCTCTCCGGGAGTAAATGCAGCCATTGTAAGGGTGCATTTATGACCCAGAAAGCAAATCCTGCATGTTCTCATGTGAGAACGATGCAAGGGAAATTCAAAAATAAAATGTCAAAAATGCATGTAAACAGTACACAAAGCACAACACATACACACACACACACAAAGTAACCCGGGGGGGGGGCAAGGGTGCCACTTAGCTGGATGTCCCTATCTGTGCCTGGAAGTGTTCAGAATGGACCTCCTCCCTGGAGCTGTCATCGCGGGAGAGGAACGGGGCACCTTTCAGACCACCCTGATTCTGTGACACAAACAGAACGGGTGGTCTATTAACGATGTTTCCCTGTGATTAGAATATCATGGAAGAAACCAGAATGAGGATGGGAGAGGCACGGAAAGGAGTCAACATCATCTGAAAGGGAGACTTTTTCTTGACCCTGTTCCGTGCCTCCCACAGAATAAACAGCCCATCTGAAAAAGTCCATGGTAATACATGTCAAATTAGATTAGGAGTCCAAATCATAACAGGGCATGAAAATTCCATTGCATCAGATGCAAGCAGCCGCTGTGGTTTAGGGAATTTCTGAATCTTGGAAAAGACACTTTTTGAGGGTGCAACTCCCAGTGGCCTTGATGGCTGGGGAACTCTGTGAACAATATTAAGGATGTAAGTCTTCACTAATTTTATTCTCAAAGGAAGCAACAATTTGAGCAATCTCTACCTCCCTCCCTGCTACAATAATCTTTGAAAACTGCACAGTTTTCAAAGAATATATGCAGTTTGGGACTTATTATGTGAAAAAGGAGATTTTTTTAAACATAGCAAACAGTATTTTCTGCTCAGGAAGCAATTCTTTCTGTGCTTAAAATGCTGTTATTTGCACGGAAAATGCTGTAATTGAGGGTTTATTCTGCATAAAATTTGTGGATTGTATTTTTGCTCAGGAAATACCATGTTCTACCCAGAAAATTAAATATTTCTGCACAGAAATATTATTTCCTTTGTAGAAAATACTGTCTACTGGCAAAAATACCATGTGCATTTTTTTTTTAATTTTCATTTTTATTGCACAGAATAAGTCTTAAGCTGCAAATATTCTCATCAGTCCAGGATTCTTCTCTTCAGGTTTTTTTTTTTTTTTGTAACATGAGAAACATGTTCTTTGACCATAAAAAAAAATGTTTTTGAGTATTCTTCCCATCTTTACACTGTAGTCCAATAGGTAACATTTCTAATATCCCCTTCTGGATTCCCAAACTGGAGCCGTTTGGGGTTTCTGCCTTGTTTTGAGCACTATCCTTTGCATATTTACTCAGCAGTGAACTTCATTCTGTAAAATGGGGCTTACTCTTGGGTATAGGATCTCTTAGATGGCTATGAAGGTGAGCTGGAGCTTTACATATTGCTACCAACCTTCAATGCACTTTGCTGCCTTTTTTTTTTTTTTTTTGGTAGATTACAAATTCTGATGCACCAGAAAGGTCATTACTCAGGTCTGGAAGCTGTTAGAAACCTGAGTAAGGAAATACATTTCTCTATGTAAGCAAGACTGACAAATCAATAGCTGGTACTTTATGCTAGAGCAGGGTGAGTGGGGGTGTGGTGGCTGGAGAGAGAAACAATCAAAACCTTGAAGCTACTCTGTTGCATCACAGAATGTATGGATCATTTCACAATTTGTGTTGAAAATGTACAGCTCCCCCTCCCTGATTTGGGCAAAAAAAGAGATGGATGGAGTAAAGGGAATTGGGGCTCTGAAGTATTAGCAAAGCATCTGAGTGAAGGTCAGCTTAAGTGAAATAAGTTCTTTGCTTTGCAGGAACAACACCTTGAATTTGTCTGACGTTTGGCTCCCTTTCCCACCCCCTCAAGTCTCAGTAGCTTGGGAGCAATGCTTTCTGACAGACAAAAGATAATCTTACACTTGCCTTCCAATATCAAGGCATTTTAAGTGGCACACTTTATATTGAATAATTCATGGGTATTCAAGCTTTACTTCACTCCACAAAGAAAGTGCTTTCTCTTAGCAGCGACAGTAGATATGAGCAGCTAATTCATTATTTAAAGAGATTAAGTATTAGCAACTGGTATGGGCTCTTCAGAGCTCTCTTTATTCCCTTTGCTCATGTTATCCCCTGCCACTCGCCTGCCTAGTACAGAGTTTAGATTTATTTTGTCATATTAAAACCATCTTTAAAAGAGATGGCCTTCTGCTTTTAGAATGACACTGAATTGTTTTGAAAAAAATATCTAAAGGAATACCGTAAGTAAATTGGAACTAATGACAGGTTGGCTAAATGTTTTGAATCAGTTTGTGGGTTCAAACCAATGTTGTTTATTCTCTGGCTTGGAAAACAAACATCTATTTTTTAAAATGAAGACGATGAAGAAGAGGGGCAGTGTGGATCAATATTATCTGTTGAAACTTGAGTAATTGGCATTCTTGTGAGTTTGAATTCTCTTCCATACACTTGAGCCAAGAAATAATTCTCTAAAAACCTAAGTTGCTTCCACACTATTTCCTTTATTCAGTTTTTATCCTGCATTCAGATTAAATATATCAAGTTTGTTTTATTCTGGTATTTTAAGTGCTATGCTACTATGCCCCCCCCCAACAGATATGTGGTGGTTATTTTTTTTAATAAAACACAGTTGGACCAATCATACTTCTCTAGTGTGAATAAGCAAAATGCTATTATTTTATGGACTCCTTCAAACAATGCAAATTTAATTCACTTTATTAAGTTCTGATAATCACAGGTTTGACTAGGGATAGAAAATATATTTGAAAAAAATGGTCAAAAACATGTTTTTCGAGTGTTAATAAACTCTGGTGAGATAAATTCTAGACAGATGAGAATCTTCACAGTTCAGGATTTATTCTGAGCTAAATTTGCATGTGGTTGTTTTGCACAGAAAACATCATTTTCTGCACAGAAAATGATGTTTCCTGTGCAGAAAATGCTGTTTTCTCTACAAAACAACCATGTGTGAATTTTGCACAGAAGAAGTACCGAATCATTTATAGGAGATTTTTACCGGCTTTTTACCTCGTTGCAGGCACAGAACAGGCTTGGGAAATGTCTTCCCTTTCAGACGATGTCATCCCGGTCCGTGCCACTCCCATGTTCCTTCCATATCTTTCCCGTTTTTTTTTTTAAATTCACGGGGAAAGATCGTCAATGCACCTCTTCTTGCGATCCTGTCATGCAATCACGGGTGTGCGAACCGATGCCCTGTGATGCTCACACAATCATGTAGGTCCATCCTGAACACTTCTGGGCATCATCGGGACATCCAGGTAAGTGGCACTCTTTGTTTTACTCTCCCTGGGTTACTTGTCAAATGTAAAGTGTGTTTGGGTGCTTAGTTTTCTTTTTTGACATTTGGTTTTGTTTTATTTTTTAAATTCCCTGCACAATCGTTCTCTCACGAGAACTGGTGGGATTTGGTTTCCCTGTAGTAAAAGCAGCTTTATGACAGCTGCATTTACTGCAGGGAAGCCGAGGGGAGGGGGAATGGTTTCTCTCCCGATAAAAGGTAAGCATATGAATGGTTTTCAATTATTCTGTGGCAGGGATGGGAGTGGGGCTAGAGGGTGCTAGTGAGGCAGGAATGGGGCTTTTAAAGTGAGTTTGAAAAGGTCCACAGTCTTAAAAAATGCGGTGGTTTTTGAAGACTTTCTTGCAGTGGGAAGAAATTCTTGCAGTTTGTTGAAATTTCTCATTGCTACCTACTAGAAGAAACTCAGTGAAGAATTACACTCCTGGTTTGGGCCCTAAGCCCATATGGGTTTAGATTCAAACTGGAAGCATATAATGAAGTGGGAACAAATCCAAACACAAAACCCACAGAGAGTCCAGGGCCAAAAATGGCATATATGGATCTAGTAGAACTAGGGGCAGATGGTCAGGCGAAATGCAAACTGGTTCTAGAAAAGTCATGGAGGCTGTGCTAGCAGTCTTTATCATTGGTGGGTGGCAGTACCCATGCAGTAGGGTGATGAATCTGATCTGGGTTTTAAGGAACTATCCAGGGTGCTGAACCTGTTTTGGGGATATGGTTCAGTACCTTAATTAGCACCTTATAAAGTTCAGCTGAAAGCCAGAGCATATTGATTACCCCACTGACATGGTACCCAGTAGCTTTCACTGGTCTTTCCCTCCTAAGACTGAAACTTTTAAGCCTGAACTCCCAGACTCCCAGCCAGGGTTCAGTAGTGGATCAGATAGACGTTCCAGTCATGAAAAGAGCTTTATTCATGCAAAGATCTTTACCCATGAAGAGTTTCTTTCAGCATGCAGGCACTCTTTCAGTGTCCACTAGCCTATCCAGCATAATCCCCTAACTTTTGATTGTGGTTCTGGTGGAAAAATACTCTACCATGTTCTCCAAGCACCCACAATTTTCTGAGGTAGTGTTCAGGTTCCTCAACTAAACCTGAATCTCTGGATTGTCTTCTGAGGAGGCTTCCTGTAGTGGGGTTATGACAATGAGGTGTGACCAATATGTTGCCTCAGAGCCACTTAATTATGCCATGGCTTTTCACTTTGAGTTCTAGTGACTTACCTCATCATATATGAAATAGTCCTCAGTAAAAGGATATTTAAAGTACTGTGTCAGATTTTGTTCTCTTCTTACTTCAAGAGAACAATCTTTTCTTCAATTTCACTTTTTTTGTATTGATTAGTTCCTTTCATTTCTTGCATGTTTATGTTCATATAGCTAAGCAGAAGGAGAAATTGGACTTCTTCCTGTTCTTTAAAATGAGGATGAACAAGCAGGGCTTTGTGGTTTCATTCTCTCATGAAACTGAGAAGGCCCGTAGATCTCTGTGGCATGCTTAATAGTCTTGAATGGCTGAGTTCCACATCTTTTATTAACAAGTGCAGTGGAGATGTTCAAATATAACCCATCAACTTCTGATCTACAATCTATTCTCATCTTCAAGCCTAGAACTGCCCTTTATAGAAACCACTAGCCTGGCAAGTTTTCCTCTCTTGGAGAGTCACACAGAAGTAGTCTGTGTTCCTTTATGTAAAACAGGTGCAGTTTATGGAAAACTGCCAGCTATGTGGACCTCAGCATTCAGGACTTTAAGACCTCAATCATTTCCATACCATTGGCACCTCTAGCATTTTAGTTTTTTTTAAAAAAATACATCTACACTGATGCTGTACAAAAGGCAACATACATTAGAATGTCACTTGTATATATCACCTTGAATGAGACCTGTGCAAAAATACAGTTTTTCAGAATTTCATTTCAGTACATTTCGCACAGAAGGCATTCATGATAGATCATGTCCAGTGAGATTAGAAAGAGAGGGAAGAAAATGACCATTCACAACTGAATAAAATAGTATTGTTCATGAGTTTTTCGTTAGCTTGTTTCTAGTTGTTCTGGTTCCACTAATATTTCAACCACTCCTCTCTACAAAAAATAATGAACTGAGCAGCATCCAAACTTAAAGCAAACCCCTTCCTCACTCTTGCAAAGCTGCGTATGTGTCTTCTCTTCCTTCACTACACAGTCCCCAATACATCCTGTTAAAGCAAGGGAGACTGTCCCTCCCACAATCTAAACTTGTAGTAAAAAAAACCATTTTGTTCAGGTTTTTCATCAAAAAATTAGCCACATCCTAGGCTTTGCAAAGAAAATGAGCAATAGCTGTAGATCCAGTATAAGAACCCTAATTCACACCACTTGTTTTAGATTTCATTTGAAAAGGAAAGAAACAAACCAACATATTTTTGCCATTAATATATTAAGAGGTCCTATTTTTCCCCAGCCGTCTCCTTAGAATACCCTTGGGAATATTTGGTATGATTTCTACTATTTAAGCCAAGTCTAGTGAGTCAACCTGTGGTGGACTTAATCAAAACATTGTTTCTGAAGAAAGGGTAGAATGGAAATGCTCATTTAAGTGTATGCAAAGCCACAATATAGAAATACCTGTGCATTTTCTCTGTGCAGACCTTAAGTAGAAAGAAGAGACACTGCTGGAATATTTTTTACATTTTTCCTGCTGCCACGACCACCACCACCACCACCACCACCACCACCATCATCTGCCTTTCAAAATTGGGACTCAAGGCAATTTAAAAAAGAAAAATACAGCTAAAGATATAAAAAAAGTGAACATTAAAATGGAATAAAATTATTCACAGTAAACAACTTACACCTAAAAATATAAAATACCATTAAAATATAAACAGCTGTTAAAAACTATTCAGTTTAAAACAACACAGTACCCTTAGCCCATTCTTTTAACACTTTCTGTTTTAAAAGTCTGTCAGAATAAAAGGGGTTTTGCTTGCCAATGGAAGAACAGCAAGAAGAGGGCCATTCTGACCTCCCTCAGAAGAGAGTTCCAGAGTCTAGGGGCAGCCATGAAGAAGGCCCTATCTCATGTCCCCATCAACTATACTTGTGATGGTGGTGGAAGAGAGAGAAGGGCCTCTCCTGATGATCTTAGGGCCTTGGTAGGCTCTTACAGGGACCACATAGGGCATTATAACCAGCACTTGGAATTGTGCCCAGAAACAGCAATAGCATTGATATTTATATACCGCTTATCAGTACCGAAGCACTCCCTAAGTGGTTTTATATATATATATTTAGCTAATTGCCCCCAACAAGCTGGGTACTCATTTTACCAACCTATGGAAGGATGGAAGGCTGAGTCAACCTTGGAGACCTCTGGGATAGAACTCATAACCTTGTGGCTTGCAGTACTGGCATTTAAATACTGCACCACCAGGGCTCCCTAACAAAAAGAAACAAACAAAGCAACCAGTGGAGCTGTTGTAACAGTGGAGTAGTATGGTCCCTGTAAAACTCTAGGTGCAGCTCTTTGTCCTAGCTGAAGTTTACAAACACTTTTCTAGGATAGCCTCATGTAGAGTGCATTACAGTTGTCCAAAAGGGAAGTAACTAAGGTATGTACCACTCTGGCCAGATCTGGCATCTCAAAGATAGAGCACTAAATTTAAACTATCTAGTCCGTGAGCTGCTCTTCATTGATGCTGCTGCCCTTGTTGCCCACATAGAAGCAGCTCTGCAGCACCTAACATCCTGCTTTGCAACAGCTGCAGAGCTGTTTGGGCTTGAAGTCAACCTGAAGAAAACAGAAGTTATTTACCAGCCTGCACTACAGGATGAACACCACCACCCCCACATTGCCATTGGCAAATCTGTGCTCAAGTCTGTTCAGCAGTTCACCTACCTGGGAAGCATCACCTCCTCAGATGCCAAGATTGACAAAGAGATCGATCACAGATTAGCAAAGGCATATAGTGCATTTGGAAGACTTCACAAAAGAGTCTGGAGCAATAAAACCTGAGACAAAGCACAAAAATCAGTGTGTATAGAGCCATTGTATTGTCTATCCTCCTTTATGGATCTGAAACATGGGTCACCTATCGCCACCACCTACGACTCCTCGAACACTTTCATCAGCACTGTACACGCACAATCCTAAATATACACTGGAGTTACTATGTGACGAACATTGCTGTCCTTGAGCAAGCAGGGATCACCAGCACTGAGGCCATGATATTGAGAACGCAGCTGCGCTGGGCAGGGCACATTTCTAGGATGGAGGACCATCACCTCCCAAAAATACTACTCTACGATGAACTTGCCATGGGTCAGCGTAAGAGGGGTGCTCCAAAAAAGCGATACAAAGACTCCCTGAAACAACATCTCAGGCTCGGCCAAATTGATCACCAACAGTGGTCCGCCCTGGCCTCACATCGGGAGGCATGGAGACACACTATCCACAATGCTGCAGCCTTATTTGAGAACTCACGCCGAACAAGTCTTGAAGAGAAACGACAACACAGAAAGAATCACAACCCGGAAACATCACCCAAGGAGCCCTTCTGCTGTGCTTTTTGCAACCGGACTTGTTTATCTCAGATTGGCCTTTTTAGTCATCAGTGCGCTTGCAGAAAGCATGGGATGAGTCCTTCCTGAATCTTCGTTTGCGAAGAAAAGCCAAAGAAATTTAACTGTGCAATTACACTCTTGTCTACTACAGAAACATAAGCATCCGGGGTCAGGTGTGAATCCAGGAGTACACCCAACCTGTGAATGTGCATCATTGTGTGTCTGTGTGTGTAATCCCATCTAACATCCCCTCTGAATCCTGGTTCCCTGATCTGTTTTATGACTGACTAGGAGCATCTGTCTTGTCTGGATTACGTTTCAATTTGTTTGCCCTTATCTAGTCCATTAATGATGACAGACACTGGTTTAGAAGCAAGGCAGCCTAGTTGGATTGATGTAGAAATGAGTAGTAGAGCTATTCCTAGTTGTGTACCAAAAGAAGTAATGGGGAAAACAATAGAACTTACCAACCAAAATGTTTCCACTCTGTCATTAGCAATCACATGAAGTTAACTGCATTAGGGATGTGTATATCTGTCAAGTTCATTGCTATGAACTTCCTCCTTTCCCCTTGGAATCCAGCCTGAGCTAGTTCTGTGACTTTTTACCAGAAATAATTGGGGGTGGGGGGGTTGCTGTATTTTTTTTAAAAAAACCCTGAATTTTGTGCACATTTCCCCCCAAATGATATGCACTGGTTCAAATCCAGTTGTTAATCTCAACTAGAGTAGGCCCATTGAAACACCTGGATGTAGATGAGTGTTGAATTACTATTCAGCACTTAATCCAATGGATCGACTTCACTGGGAACTATCAACTGGATTTAGGTCATCTCATGCTGAAGGAAGTATGTTTGCATGCCTATTTGAACTGTGCACATTTTCTACATACACTCAAAAATGTGCAAATCTTCTCAGGTACATTTTCTAAACTCCTGAAAAGTGAATTTCTGAACTCAAAGTGCATCTTATCTTCATTTATTTCTAGGTGGTATGGACTGTGAGAGTCCATAAAAAGATAAACTATGTAAATGAGACAGAGCACATTCATCACACACAATTTCTCTCCATTAGATCCACAGTGCTGCATAGGGAGAAGAACCCATACAGGCTTTATTTTTCTTTGTTAACCAGTAGGAGTCCCCCGGCAAAAGCCTTCTTCCTTTGTAATTAATGATTCCATATAAATTGAAGATAACAAGTGTTTCCCACACCATAACATAAGATGGATTTTATTTATTTGAAATGTACTTTTCTTTTAATAAGAACTATTTATATCTGGTGTGATTCGTTATATCCTGAAGCTATATATATATATATATATATATATATATATATGCAAGAATAAATGGAAATAAATATTTCTATACTATAAACTTAGTAGTTTCTAAATCCTTACAGAATAAGTTTATTAAATATCACAATGCCACTTTCTACACATAAAAATTACTGTTAGATATCTGCTCAATACAGCATTGAAAATTGTTGCATGTTATTGCTACTGGTTCAAATTTAGATTTACAAATCCCCAAATCTTCTTGCAAAATAATGATAATAATGAAATACTTACAAATTGCAAATTAATATGGATGAAACTGCCAACATACATAATGTTCACAGGAAGAAACTGAAGTTTATAAACCATAAATATGCTTGTGGAGAAATAATACAATACACACTTGCCAGATTCCCATTGTATCTGGGATGTTTCCAGACCCACTAATAAAAACTGGCCACAACTTTTGGAGTACCATTCATGCTTCTATGCTCATTTGAGCTTCTGTATGGAAGCACTTTCTGTTCATGGCAACAGGAAGGGGAACTTAAACACAAATCCATTACAATATGTAGAGCTGTTGCTTGCATTGAAGAAAGTGAGGGATCCTTTCATGAAGGATCTTGGTGAGTTTACAGAAGATCAGGGCTTTTGATTGGATCCACTGTTTATAGTCAGAGCTAAAAAAACCCAACAACAGGGCTATGCATGCTCATTCTGATTCTGATTCAATTCAGAGCCTGATTGGATGCTCCAGATCTAGCTCCAGTTCAGTACAGATCTGGTCTGAATCTGTCCTGATCTGAACCTGAATAGAGATTAAGAAATCTGGATTGTATCTCCTCCCATTGCCATGAAACAGCTCTTCAAGTATTCAAGCATACTGCATTTTCTGTGCAGGAAACCAATTTCCTGCACAGAAAAACAGTTACTACATAGAAAATTACATTTCTGCCCAGATTTTTTTCTGGGCAGAAAATTTAGGACTTTATCAGACTAGGATCTAAAAATGCTGTAATTCTGTGATTGAGGAAAGCACAAATATAGTGGCCTGATCTGCATGTTGTCATAATCACGCAATACTACCGCTGCGGAATTACTGCACGGCCACCACTAGCGGTTTAAGAATTGGATTTCAGCTTGTGCTATAATAACACTGATGTTCACATTGCCTTCTAATGACAGAGTATTAATGCCACCTGCTGGCTGGTGCATGCACATTTAAGAATTTTTTTTCTCATTTCTGGGATTTTGCATGGGTGAGATTTCAGCTGTTCTCGCAAGAAGACACAACTTCACTCTAAAACACTAAAAACAAATAATTAACTAAAGAAATTCACAAATAAACATTTAAACAATCATTAAACAAACAGTTTCCTGCCAGAGAGAAGGAGAGCAGCTTCTGGACAGCAAGTTTCCTGCCAGTTTCCAGGCCAGTTTCCTGCCAGGGAGAAGAAGGAGAGCAGCTTCTGGACAGCAATTCTGACTGGGGAGATTGAATTTTTTTTTAAACTGTTGGGAGAGGCTGCTTGTTGTTGAGGGGCTTGAACTTCTGACCTTGCCCTTTTACCCTCAAGAGCCTTCCTGTGAGTCATTTCAGTAACCAAACAAAAATACAGCAGACCAAAAAGTACAGCTTAGCATTCTCAGCATTAACTAAGAGTTCTTAGATTACCTAAAAGCTCTCACCTAAAAGCTCTCACCATGGACACTGAGGGGACTGCGGCAGTCACTTGCAACACTTGTGCGATGTTTGTCTTCTTGTCTACAGACGTGGAGAACTTCACATGCACCAAGTGCAAGCTGGTAGCCCTCTTGGAGGAGAAAGTACAGCAGCTGGAGACATGGGTAGCTACACTTCAACAGATTCGTGAGCAAGAGATTTTCCTGGACAGAACAGAACGAACAGTCTTGGATGGGGACCGCACAGAGGAAGTGGCTGCGGAGGAGAGGGTCACTTCACAGACACAGGAAGTAGACAGCTGGAGGAATGTCACACAGAACAAGAAAATCCAGGGATTCTTCCAGCAGCTTGCAGCTACAGAATCGATTCGAAGCCCTTTCCCTTATCAAGGACAACGAGGAAGAACAGCATGGACAGACTTCAGGGGTAGAGCAGGGGACCTTGAGAGGACCACCGCAAGGAACAGCAGCTGCGAAGCCTCAGCGGAGGCGTGTGGTGGTGGTGGGGGACTCCTTGCTGCGGGGTACAGAAGCAGTGGTATGTGGCCCTGACAAGATGACTCGGGAGGTGTGTTGTCTCCCTGGGGCAAAGATCTGTGATGTGACTGAGAGGCTGACAAGACTCGTCAAGCCTACGGATCATTACCCCTTCCTTTTGGTCCATGTGGGAACCAATGATACTGCAAGGCACAGCTTTCCCAAGATCAGAAGAGATTATGAGGCCCTGGGGAGGAAGCTGAAAGAAATGGACGCACAGGTGGTCATCTCGTCTCTTCTGCCAGTTGAAGGGCATGGTCCAAGAAGGGAGAGGAAAATAGCTGACGTAAACAACTGGCTCCGTAGATGGTGTCGCCAAGAACAAATTGGATTCTTGGATCATGGACTGCGCTTCCATGCGGGGGGACTTCTGGCAAGAGATGGGGTGCATCTTACAAAAGTTGGAAGAAACATTTTTGCCAACAGTCTCAAGAATTTGATCAGGAGGGCTTTAAACTGAGTCAAATGGGGGGGGGGAGACAATATTCTGGAAGGCAAAAGGGCTGGAGAAAATAGTCAAACTGTCACAGAGGGAACAAGGCAAATAGCGCAAGGACCCAACAGTGGGAGGCAAAAAAACTTGCACAGGAAACAAGTAAAGGGAACACATGGTCTCAGATGTCTCTACACTAATGCACAGAGCATGGGAAATAAGCAAGATGAACTTGAACTCCTAGCACTACAAAACAAATATGATATAATAGGCATTACTGAAACCTGGTGGGACGAGTCTCATGATTGGAATGTAGGAATAGAGGGATATAACCTTTATAGGAGAAACAGGCCAAACAGGAAAGGAGGAGGAATAGCATTATATGTCAGGGATATTTACACCAGTGAAGTGATCCACGACATCAATACTGGAAGCCAGGTGGAGAGCGTCTGGTTAAAAATTAAAGGGGAGGGAAAGAACAGGGATGTTATTGTGGGACTCTACTACAGACCCCCAAATCAGACGGAGGAATTGGATGTTGCCTTTCTAGAACAGATGAACACACATGCAGAAAGGAGAGATGTAGTAGTGATGGGGGACTTCAACTATCCTGATATTTGCTGGCAATCTAACTCAGCCAAAACTACAAGGTCTAGCAAATTCCTTACATGCCTGGAAGACAATTTCATGGTCCAAAAAGTGGAAGAGGCAACAAGGGGGTCAGCTATTTTAGATCTGATCCTAACCAACAGAGATGACCTGGTTAATGGGGTGCAAGTGGTGGGATCCTTAGGTGAGAGTGATCATGTTCTCCTGGAGTTTGTTATACAATGGAAAGGAGAAGCCAGGCATAGTCAGACACGCATTCTTGACTTTAGAAGAGCTGATTTCAATAAACTCAGGGAAATACTGGGGGTGATCCCATGGTCAGGAATACTAAAAGAGAAGAGACCTCAAGACGGATGGGACTTTCTCAAAAAGGAGATACTGAAGGCACAATTTCAAACAGTACCATTGAGGAAGAAAAATGGGAGGTGTCTCAAGAAACCAGGATGGATGACTAAAGAACTTTCAATGGAGCTAAGTTTTAAACGGAACATGTATAGGAAATGGAAAAAGGGGGAAATCACCAAAGAAGAATTCAAACAGATAGCGAACACGTGTAGGAGTAAAGTCAGAAAAGGTAAAGCGCAGAATGAGCTCAGGCTTGCTAGGGAGGTTAAGAACAATAAAAAGGGATTTTTTGGGTATGTCCGCAGCAAAAGGAGGAAGAAGGAAATGGTAGGGTCACTACATGGAGAAGATGGCAAAATGCTAACAGGGGACAGAGAAAAGGCAGAATTACTCAACACCTTCTTTGCCTCAGTGTTTTCAGAAAAGGAAAAGGAGGACCAACCTGAGGATAATGGAACAGAGGACACAATAGGGGAAATCCAGCTCAAAATAAGTAAAGAGGTAGTACAGGAATACCTTCTTAATCTAAATGAATTTAAATCTCCAGGACCAGATGAACTATATCCAAGAGTATTAAAAGAGCTGGCAAATATAATCTCAGAGCCATTGGCAATAATATTTGAGAACTCCTGGAGAACAGGAAAAGTCCCAGCAGACTGGAGGAGGGCAAACGTAGTTCCCATCTTCAAAAAGCGGAAAAAAGAGGATTCCAACAATTATCGTCCAGTTAGTCTGACATCAATACCAGGGAAGATTCTAGAGCAGATTATTAAACAGAGAGTCTGTGAACATTTAGAAGGCAATGCCATAATCAAAAAGTCAACATGGGTTTCAGAGAAACAAGTCATGCCAGACTAATCTGATCTCTTTTTTTGATAAAGTTACCAGCTTGGTAGATGAAGGGAATGCTGTGGACATCACATACCTTGATTTCAGTAAGGCCTTTGACAAGGTTCCCCATGACATTCTTGCAAACAAGCTTGTAAAATGTGGGCTAGACAAGTTAACTGTTCAATGGATTTGTAATTGGTTGACCAGCCGAACCCAAAGGGTGCTCAGCAGTGGCTCCTTTTCGTCTTGGAAAGATGTGACCAGTGGGGTGCCACAGGGGTCTGTCCTGGGCCCAGTGCTATTCAACATCTTTATCAATGACATTGATGAGGGAATTAGGGGCATACTTATTAAATTTGCAGATGACACCAAATTGGGAGGAGTAGCTAATACCCTAGAGGACAGGATCAAAATTCAGAATGACCTGGATAGACTGGAGAGCTGGGCCAAAGCTAACAAAATGAAATTCAATACGGAGAAATGTAAGGTACTGCACTTAGGGCGGAAAAATGAAATGCATAAATATAGGATGGGAGAGACCTGGCTGAATGAGACTACGTGCGAAAGGGATCTAGGAGTCCTAGTAGACCACAAGTTGAACATGAGCCAACAGTGTAATGCGGCAGCTAAAAAGGCCAATGCGATTTTGGCCTGTATCAATAGAAGTATAGTGTCTAGATCAAGGGAAGTAATAGTGCCACTCTATTCTGCCTTGGTCAGACCTCTCTTAGAATACTGTGTCCAGTTCTGGGCACCACAATTCAGAAAGGATATTGACAAATTGGAGCGTGTCCAGAGAAGGGCAACTAAAATGGTGAAAGGTCTGGAAACGATGCCTTATGAGGAGAGACTTAGGGAACTGGGTATGTTTAGCCTGGAAAAAAGACGGTTAAGAGGCGATATGATAGCCCTGTTTAAGTATTTGAAGGGATGTCACGCTGAGGATGGAGCAAGCTTCTTTTCTGCTGCTCCAGAGACTGGAACACGGAGCAATGGGTGCAAGCTCCAGGAACAGAGATTCCACCTCAACATGAGGAGGAACTTTTTGACAGTAAGAGCTGTTCGGCAGTGGAACACACTCCCTCGGAGCGTGGTGGGGTCTCCTTCCTTGGGGGTCTTTAAACAGAGGCTGGATGGCCATCTGTCGGTGATGCTTTGATCAAGATTTCCTGTGTGGCAGGGGGGTTGGACTGGATGGCCCTCGTGGTCTCTTCCAACTCTGCAATTCTATGATTCTATGATTCTATGAAAAGTACCAAGAAAAGGTGACAGTTGATTAAAAGAGTGTCCTGTAGGTCCTCTTCATATTTTCCCCCAGAAGTTTAATTATGTGTTCTTGTTGGGAAAGGGGAGGGGAGAAGAAGACTGCCCATTCATGATGGAATCATGTGATTACAGCAGGACATGATTATTGCACACTCATCAATACTGCAAAAAGAGCAATATTGAGGGTTATTGATGGCTTTGCTCATCATTTAGAAGTTATGCCTAATTAACAGGTGGAGCATGCACGGACCACAGGGGGACAATTATATTGTGTGGTAATGGGAACCCATTTGTGATATCACATCACAATTCTGCTCTTTCAGACCCATCTAATAAAGTCTCTAATTTCAGCACAAAATAAGTCCCAAAGTGCGGATAGTCTTAGAAAACTACAGTTTCTCACAACTTTCTCCCAGTAAGGAGAAAATGATAAAATTATTCATTCTTGCATGTGAGAATGAAATTCATAGAGGTTTACATCCCAGTCATAGAATTGGAAGTGACCACAAGGCCATCTAGTCCAACTCCCTGCCACGCAGGAATACACAACTAAAGCTTTCCTGAGAAATGGCAATCCAACCTCTGTTTAAAAACCTTTTATAAAGAAGAGTCCACTGCCCTCCAAGGCCTCCATTTCACTGCCAGATAGCTCTTACACTCAAAAAGTTTTCCCTCATTTTTAGGTGAAATCTGTCTTCTTTATTTTGAATCTATTGGTTTATTTTCTAGTCTCTGGAGCAGCAGAAAACGAGCATGCCTCATCTTCTACATGATATCCCATATATACATGTATATGTGTATCATTTATACATGTCTTTATTTATTTAGTTGTTTACTAAAATATCTATATCCCAACCTATATCATACAATCCTAGGATGTGGTGCAGCCAAATCAGTATGTAAAGTTTTCCTTTCTGTTGAAGAAAATGGGAGGCCTATTTATGCAGTTATGTGTGTTATGTTAAGACCTACCCTCTTTACATCACCTGGAAGGATGGTGGTGGAATAACAAAGTACTGTAGACTTTTAAGTATTTACCAAATCAAACCAACAGCAATCTAATTACCAGGAAAAGGGGCAAACATTACCAGATAAGAAGCAGGATTCAGATATACTTTTATAAACTTATATATCAGTTTCCATGGCGCTGTTGATGTCAGATTCTGTAGTTAAATCACCATTTGTGGTAGATGTAATTAAGGCAGTATATATAAAGGAAATATTGATTAAATGTGATTTTATGTCTACAATAACATCTGTAATACTTCAGATTGTCCTTCCTTATAACTTATGCTGAAAATCATGATAAACCAAAACAGAATTTGAGGCAGCCCTCTCTCAACTCATCCATGAGTGAGTAGAAGATATGCTGTCTCACTCTTTGTTTGGTGATTTTTAAAACGCCTTAGCTTTGGGAATATTGGCTCATACAGCTACCTAGCTAGGTGATATAAAGCTACATCAAAGGATATTATTTTTGATTTAGAACACTTGGCATGTTTCTGTTTTGTAGCTGCTAGAAATGGTAGTCTAAAATGTATTTATGCCGAGGTAAGAGTTAACATTCTTCACTCAAGTATTTACTTTATAGCACAATCCTGTGTATGTTTACTTGTGCACAGGATTACCACCTTTACATAAAGAGAGAGACTGGTTCTAACATTAGTCTCATAAGTAAAGACTCAGTGAAGGATTGTGCCATTACCCAGGTTGGGAAGGTATCAAAATGAGTAAAACCAAAGGAAATAAGCCTCGAATGAAAATGAATGATTTATTTTTGATCTGCACAAGTGCTTCCACAATCAGCACAAGCGCCTTCATGATCAGCACAAGTGCCGCCACCAACTTTTTAAAATTTACTTAGTAACAAAACAGCTACAGAAGATCCGACTGTATACATGGACAGTGATTTCTTTCAGTTAAATTTCACTTGACAGGAGAGAAACAGTGTGTTGCATCACAGATAGTAAGTAAAGACATTTATAGACTGTTATATAAATGCTACATAACATCATCATCTAAGGACAATATAAGTAATGAAGGAGGATTATAAATATGTAAAAGTGCCTCTAGACTTAAAAGATTACTGAAGGAACGATCTTCTATTCAGATAGTTTTGGATTTGGTTTTGAACTGAGATTTGTGGAAGACAGGACCCATTTAAAGTGATCACAAGGGATGAGGGACAGTAAATAACTGAACTGGTCTGGATTGAACTTGTTCTTGGTTAAACACTAAAGAATATAATAAAAGAGTAAACATTTATTATTAAAATATAATAAAAGAGTAAGCTGCTTCTCGGCCTTTTGGCTAAGATCAAGTGTAGTGTAGTGTAGTGTATTGAGATTGAATATTGAGACTGTGGTGTGGAGATGATCTAAAAGAGATTTGCTGCAGAACAAGACAAATAGGAGAAGATACAATATGGCGACAATCTGAGTAGAACTTAGAAAGAGACCAGATCGGGAAGGGGAAAAAAAAAAAAGACTGAGATAAGGGAAGATGAACAGAGAATAACAGATATTGAGATGGATAAAAAGACTGAGACCAGACACTAAAATGGCTGAACAGGAAAAGAGGGACAGGAATTTGAGAGGACATTGACATCAGTAAGAAGAGACAGAGAGAATTCCAAAGGAGAGAGGAGAGAGACTATGGGAAAAAACTGCACTTAAAGCATTGAATTTATACAGAGTATAATAATTACCTTTAAAGTATATAGATAATTGTATACCTGAGTGGGAAAAGGGTTTGAGGTAGGAAAGTTATCTGATAAAGGGTATCTATAAATACAGAGGTGTGGGGTGCAAAATAGATTAAAGAATCTATGAAAGAGAAAAGAATTAGGAGACAGGAGATAAAGGTTTTGACATAGGGTTTAAGGAGCCAAAGAAAGTTGGGGAAAGTTGAAGAAAGTTGTGGGTGGTTTCAAGAAAAGAGTAAGAGGGAAGGAAGAGGAAGGTGGAAAGAGGGTGGCTAAGATTTGGATTGAAATATTGTGGACTTAAAGAGAGCTAAGGGGGTATGAACGTGAATTATATATGAAATATTATTTTGAAAGGGGAAAAGGGAAAGATCAGGAGGAAATAGACGTTGGATTGGAAACAGGAAAGTGGAGAGAGGGTGGTGGAGAGGTACAGGGAGAGGGAGGGAAAGGGTAGAGGGAAGATTTGGAATAGAAGAGGGTAATAAACAAAGGAGTAATGAAGTGGGTAGTAGAGACTGGGCTTTGAAATTCCAATTTGAAAGCAGAAGAGGGTTGATAAAAGGGGGGAAGTGGTAGGAATCGGTTTTCGATAGAGGGGTTAAATAAAGTGTAAAAGAGGGAAAACCGGGACTACTGGGGGAAATCTAGGAAGGCTGGGAAATGGAGAGAGAGAGAAAGAAAGAAAGAAAGAAAAGTCTTTTTGAATTACTGTGATATAGGAGTGGAACACAGACAAAGGGAAAAATGTGGATTGTAAAAAGAGGTAATAGATCATGTACAGGGTTTGAAGTAAGTTGCTGAAGGTGGGGGAAAGTGTTTGAAAGGTGAAGAGGGAGGTAGATTCAAATTATTAGAGAAAAGTGAAGGGGGGGGAAGAACGTGATTCGAAAAAGAAAGTAAAGTTGGGACAGAGGGATTGAGTAGGTAGTTGAAGGTGGGCTGAAGGGGGAGGAAGTGTTAAAGGGTATAGAAGGAAAGTAGATTTGAAATAGAAGGGCCGATCACGGATTGTGAAAGCTTGAAAAAATTGTGATAGGGGATCTAAGTAAGCTGTTGTAGCTGGGGGAAGTGTCGAAGGGAGAAGAAGGAAAGTAGGTTTGAAAAGTGAAAGAAGAGCTTTTGTGAGTAAAGCTGTACAAACTGAGGTAGAGTGTCTAAGCAAGTTAGCGAAGGTGGGGGAAAGTGCTGAAGGGTGAAGAGGGAAAGATTTGAACATCTACCAAACACACACACACACACACACACACACACACTTTTAGGGGAAAGGACAGAATAGAGAAAAGGGGTTAAATATAAATTGCATTGTTGGGAAAGTTTGGATTTGCAAGAAGATGACTGGGATTGCGGAATTAAGAAGAAGAAGGGAAAGGAGAAAAGTGTGGAATTTTGTACATATTGAGGTAATTAATTAAATATCTGAGATTGCTGAATATTTAAGAAATGTGCTAATAGGAATTGGCATTTAAACCTGTCTTAAAAATTTTCTTGCACCATTTGTTCTTTAATATTAATTGTCATTATTGCACTGGGATTCAGGGATAATATCTCCTTTAGTATTGGAAGACTAGTTAGGCATTACTGTAATATTAACTGCGAGAAGGTAAAAAGTATTACTTTGGGAATTAGTATTTAGATAGAATATGTCAACTGAAAGGGGTAGCAGGAACGATTTGAAATTTAAAAGTTTGTGATTAATTTACAAGAGATTTTTAGTTTATTCATTTCAATTTATTGAGGATTTTAATCAAATCAAATTAAGTAACTCAATCTTTAACTTTAAAGATCTAAAACAAAAAAGGAAGTGATATAAATAAATTATTAAAACTAATTAATTAAATCAATCATTAAAACTAATTAATTGACTAATGGATTGATTAATTAATTATAGACAAATAATATAGCCATAGAAAATTTATAAGTAAAGAAGGGGAGAAAGAAGGGAGGGGAAAGAATACAAAACAACAGAGAGAAAAGGGAAATAGGATAGAAGAAAGGAAGTGAGAAGAAAAGAAGGGAAAGGAAGAAAAGAAAAAGGAAGAAGAAGAAAAAGAAGAAATGAAAGAAAAAATATATAAAATGACATTAAGGAAAACTTCAACGTAAACAACTATACACATGCACCCAAAGGGTGCTCAGCAATGGCTCCTCTTCATATTGGAAAGATGTGACCAGTGGGGTGCCACAGGGTTCTGCCCTGGGCCCAGTGCTATTCAACATCTTTATCAATGACTTGGATGATGGAATTAGGGGCATACTTATCAAATTTGCAGATGACACCAAATTAGGAGGAGAAGCTAATACCCTAGAGGACAGGATCAAAATTCAAAAGGACCTGGATAGACTGGAGAGCTGGGCCAAAGCTAACAAAATGAAATTAAATACGGAGAAATGTAAGGTACTGCACTTAGGGTGGAAAAACTAAATGCATAGATACAGGATGGGGGAGACCTGGCTGTCCAAGACTACGTGTGAAAGGGATCTAGGAGTCCTAGTAGACCACAAGTTGAACATGAGTCAACAGTGTGATACGGCAGCTAAAAAGGCCAATGCAATTTTGGGCTGCATCAATAGAAGTATAGTGTCTAGATAAAGGGAAGTAATAGTGCCACTCTGTCAGGCCTCACCTACAATACTGTGTCCAGTTCTGGGCACCACAATTGAAAAAGGATATTGACAAATTGGAGCTTGTCCAGAGGAGGGCAACTAAAATGGTGAAAGGTCTGGAAACTATGCCTTATTAGTTAAGACTTAAGGAGCTGGGTATGCTTAGCCTGGAAAAAAGATGGTTAAGAGGCGATATGATAGCCCTGTTTAGGTATTTGAAGGGGTGTCACATTGAGGATGGAGCAGGCTTGTTTTCTGCTGCTCCAGAGACTAGAACACAGGACAATGGATACAAGCTCCAGGAACAGAGATTCCACCTCAACATTAGGAGGAACTTTCTGACGGTAAGAGCTGTTCGGCAGTGGAATGCACTCCCTTGGAGGTCTTTAAACTGAGGCTAGATGGTCATCTGTCAGGGATGCTTGGATCGTGATTCCTGTGCAGCAGGGGGTTGGACTGGATGGCCCTTGTGGTCTCTTCCAAATTTACAATTCTATGATTCTATGATTCTAAGATCATCTGACCCAAATTTATCACCAATCTTAGAAGAAATAAAATTATTGCAGGCAGAATTAAAAGAGATGAGGATAGAATTTAAGCAAGACATGAAGAAAGAACTGAAAGAGACGAAAGAGTCAATAGAAAAAGTTACAGAGGACACAAGACAGCTGAAGGGAAAGGTTAACTTATTGGAAAGTAAAGTGGAACAGCTAGAAACAAAGATAGGAGTCTTAGAAGAAGCCCAGGAGCAGGAATTGGATGAAAGACCTCTTCAGGAATTGAAGTGGAGAGAGAATTGTATAAAAATAAGAGGAATAAAAGAGCAAGAAAATGAATATTTATACAAATATTTAATACTAAAATTAGCAAAATTTATCAGGAAAACTAAGTCACAATTTGAACGGGAAATAGACAAAATTTATAGAATTTCATCAAGAGTGGCCAAACAAAGAAATATGCTGAGAGATGTAGTGGTTTATTTTGTACAAAAGAAGACAAGGGACTTAATACTACAACAAAACTACGATCACAAATTTCAGATAGAAGGCTGTGAGGTAGTGATATATAAGGATATTCCAATGAGAATCTTGAAAAAGAGGAAAAACTATAACACGTTAACGAGACAACTGAGACAAAATGGAATCCCCTATAGATGGGAGAAATTAGGACTATTTTTCAGATTTAAGCAAATGGTTTTTTTAGAATAGATACACTTGAAAAAGCTGAAGAATTTTTTGGAAAAACACAAGGCAGACCTAAAACCAAAATATAAAGACATGCAAAATAAGCAGACTCAGGAAGAGTGAAGAGAAGATGTAAAGGAAGAAGTACAAGTAGTACATAAGGAAGAGGAAGAAGAAAGACAAGAGGAAAAAGAAAGAGAGGAAAATATCTGAGAAATCAATCTGATTAAAACAACCTAGACATGAACCTAAAAATTGTTACATGGAATGTCAAAGGACTAATTGTACGAGGAAAAAGGAGAAAGGTATTTCACCTACTTGAAAAAAAGAAATACAATATAATCTGCCTACAAGAAACACATATTAAGCAGGAGGATGCAAAACTACTGAAAAAGAAAAAGTTAGGCAGAGAATTCATTTCAGCAAACGAAAAGAAAAAAAAAGCAGTTGTGATGTACATAAATCATGGAATTCAAGTAGAAGAAATATTTAAAGATACAACAGGTCATTATACTTGTGTAGAAGGAATTATACAAAATAAGAAAACATTATTACTCCGATAATATGCTCCACTAGAAAATAATTTTTTTTGAAGATTTAATGATGAAGAAAGCAGATTACAATTATGACAGGATGATACTTTTGGGGGACCGGAATGGCGTGATCTCGCCAATGCTAGACAGACAATCAACTAAAAGAATAAAATCTACGCAAGGGAAATTACCAAAGTCCTTTGAAAAGATGATAAAAAAATCTTCTTTTCATTGATGCTTGGAGATACAAGTATGACGAAGCTAGAGACTATACATTCTATTCAGAACGGCATAACTCATTTTCAAGAACAGATTTCTACATGCTCACCAGTAATATATGCAATACAATTCAAAAAGTTGAAATTCTTCCAAGGATTTGGTCAGATCATAATCCGGTAGTGTTGGAATTAACAGAAAGAAAAACAGAATATAATTGGAGATTGAGTGACAATATACTATAGAGGGAGAAAGTAGTCCAAAAAGCAAAACAAGCACTTAATTGGTACTTTGAAGAAAACTTAAATGATCAGACAGATATTATGGCTTGGGAGGTCTCAAAAACTGTGATGAGAGGTTTTTCATCCAACAAGCAGCTGAAACCAAGAAGAAAAAAGTGGAGAAAATAACAAAGATAAAAAAGATATAAGGAACAAGGAAAGAGAGTTACAAGATGATTCCTTAAATAAACAGAAAATAACAGAAATAAAAGTATTGTTAACAACAATTAGCAATTGAAACAATGGAAGAACTTCACAAAAACATTACAATATATAAAACAAGCACATTTTGAACAAGCAAACAAACCAGGTAAATGGCTGGTGGTGAAATTAAGGAAAATGAAAGAAATCATATTGCTAAAGTTAAGGAGGGAACACAAACTTACATGGAACAAGATAAAATCAAAGCAATCTTTAGGAACTATTATGCATCATTATATAAAAAACAAGGAGCTCAAAAAGGAGACATACAAAGTTTTTAAAAATATCAACCCATATTAGAATTTATGGATGAACAGAGACAAAAACTAAACCAACCAATAATAACTACAGAAATTTCAGAGGCGATAAAGAGGTTAAAATAGGAAAATCACCAGGCCCAGATGGGTTTATACCAAAATACTATCAAATAATGGAGGAGCAATAAAGTCAACCATTAAAAAAAACTTTGGAAAAAATAAAAAAGGATCCTTCCCAAATTCACAGAAAGAGCCAAATATATTAATTCACAAGGAAAACAGTGATCCGCAAGACTCAAATAATTACCATCTGATTTCTTTATTAAATGTGGATTATAAAACTTTTGTATCTATTCTGGCCAACAGATTGAAAAAAGTACTTATAGATTGGACACACGAAGACCAGTGAGGATTCATTCCCAGAAGATATATAAAAGACAATATCCAACATGTGTTAAATTTGATAGAATATTATGACTGCCATACTGATTAAAAAAACTTGCTTTAATTTTCTTAGATATCAAAAAAGCTTTTGATAGCATGAACTGGGAGGTAATGCTTGAAATTCTGTATAGAATAAACGTTGGGAAAGAATTCTTAGAATGGATAGATGCTATTTACAATAATCAGACGACAAAACTAATAATAAACAGGGAAAAGACAAACAATATACAAATTCAAAAGGTACAAGACAGGGCTGTCCTCTTTCTCCACTTCTGTTTTTATTAGTCATGGAAATCTTAAGTAAAAGAATAAGAGAAGAGCCCAGAATACAAGGAGTTAAATTTGGTAAATACAACTATAAAATAAATCTTTATGCAGATGATTTATTAGTATCGTTGGGTGATCCAGCAGAAGAAATAACAATATTAACAACAATACTTAAAGATTTTGAATTACTAACAGGATTGAAAATAAATAAAGATAAGACAGTAATAATAACAAAAAAAAAATGACACCAGAAGAAAAGGCATTAACACAGAAATCTGAATGTATAATAGTAAAAAAGGCGCGGTATCTGGGAACTGATATAGCAAACAAAAATTCAGAACTGTTCCAAAATAATTATAAGAAAACATGGACAGAATTCAAAAAAGACCTGAAGAATTGGCAAAATCTAAAAATATCTTTTCTTGGGAGAACAGCAGCACTTAAAATGAATTGTCTGCCAAAAATGATATTTTTATTTCAAGTGATAACCATTATACATAATAATGCAGTATTTAAAGAATGGCAGAGAGATATCTCTAGGTTTATTTGGATGTAAAAAAAAAACTATAGTGAAAATGAAGATCCTGCAACATACAAAGAACAGATGAGGATTAGATGTACTCAATCTGAAGCTATACTACTTAGGAGATAATGTTTCATGCCACTCATGCCTTCATGTGTGATGTACTTTGGCAGCAAAGAGGCATCAATGTTTTATGTAAAGTGGGAGAGGGGAGACTTGGTAACACCTGCAGTTTGTTTCACACCTCTGTGTCTTACTTTGGTCTATGTACTCAAGCCTTTTGCTCCCTTCTTAGCTGTTGAGGTCACCTCCCCCTTCTTCATGATTTAGTCTTCACCAGTTAGTCTTCTTGCTCCCTTTTGTCTGAGAAGGAGCAGTCATGAGACTCCTATCCCAATAATGGCTACTAGCTTACACTCATACAAGAAATCCAGGCTTTAGGGACTGTTGTAACCAAAAACTGGTCAACATCATTTGTGTATTTTCTTTCCTAACCCAAGTGGTGTTATCTGAATTGTGTGGGGTCAGCTAGAATCCCACTAGTGTTTGAATCTTAATATGGGGAATATTTAATTAGCTCAAAATAGCAGGGAGAGGCTGAGTAATGGTTTGATCTTTTTACCTATGTCTTCCAGTAATCACAGAGGAGACTCTAAGCCAGAACGTACAATTAAATGGTTTTATTGGAAATTAAACTTAACAGCATTAATCTTAACAGCTTACACTCATGCTTCAAGCACTCACACAATTCTGTTACTACTACTAATAATAATAATTATTTTTACCCTGCCCCTCTGTTAAAAACAATTGAGATGGCTTACAACAGTTAAAGTACAGCAATACAGACTAAAACCCCTAAGCCCCACCAACCCCCACCCTCCCCATAAAAAGATATTAAAATAACATCAAATTAAAATCCACCTAAACTTAAAAGTCACATAAAATAAACAAATACAAAAATCAACAGCCAGCGAGTCAGGGTAAAGGACTAAAAGAGGCCAGGAGATGCAGCTCCTGAGGCTGGGATCTAATCAGGAAAAGCCTGCCGAAAGAGATCTGTCTTTAGAGCTTTTTTAAAGCTACTTAAACTCATCATCTGACAGATCTTGTCCGGCAGGCCATTCCCTAATTTGGGGGCAATTACCGAAAAGCCCCTCTGGGAAGTTGCAGACAGCCTAGATTTTTGTGGCTGAAGCAAATTTCTCCCAGAGGACCGGAGTGCGTGGGGAGGGTTGTATGGGAGGAGGCGGTTCCGAAGATAAGGTGGACCCAAGCCATTTAGGGCTTTAAAGGTAATAACCAAAACCTTATACTGGGCCAGGAAAGAAAGTATTGAAGAAAGTAGGAAGAACTTGGATATAGGAATAGAATAAGGGGATTCTGGGTTATATTGTACAGATCCTGGAGGGGTGAGAGCATGAAGTCAACTGGCAGAGAGGAGGTCCGGAAGGCAGAATGGTAACACAGACTGACTTGGAGTTGGAAGGAAGAGGGTATCTGCACATTTGGATGGTGTTTTAGGGTGATATTTATATTTCATAATTCCCCTGAAGGGATGAGATTTAGAGTGGAATACAATGTCTCTTGGAGTTTCTCAAGCTAGACAATGGGTTTTCCAGAAAAGTTAATGATTACCAATAGGCAATAAATTTGGAATTGAATAACAGCAGGCAACTTCTATTGTTGAGGAGAGAAGAGTAGGAAAAAGCCATTTTGCAACCATTGAGGACTCTGCTATACTTGAATGGATTAGTAAATGACTTATCTTCAAGTGGTCTCAGGAAATACCTTGACCTATATATAGTCATAGAATCATAGAATTGTAGAGTTTGAATAGACCACGAGGGCCATCCAGTCCAACCCCCTGCCATGCAGGAAATCACGATCAAAGCATCCCTGACAAATGGCTATCCAGCCTCTGTTTAAAGACCTCCAAGGAAGGAGACCCCACTACGCTCCGAGGGAGTGCATTCCACTGCCGAACAGCTCTTACCGTCAGAAAGTTCCTCCTAATGTTGAGGTGGAATCTCTGTTCCTGGAGCTTGCATCCATTGTTCCGTGTTCTAGTCTCTGGAGCAGCAGAAAACAAGCCTGCTCCAGCCTCAATGTGACACCCCTTCAAATAATTAAACAGGGCTATCATATCGCCCCTTAACCACCTTTTTTCCAGGCTAAACATACCCATCCAAATTTAGTAATTTGGTTGGCCCTTCCCTTGGTTGTACGAGTTATACTGTTAAGCATGTCTCCAGCCTTGGCCTTTGGGGAGTCCCTGGTTTACTTGCCAGCCACGTGGAAGGCCACAGCAAGCCAAATTATGAAATATTGGCAATTGTGTGATATTCTAAGATGGGGGCTGTCAAGGTAGGTAACGGAGGGATTTTCTGAGATATTAAACTTATGTTTTTCCTTTTTACCGGAGAAATACATCCTTATTCATATTGGATTAGCTCTGCTGCACTCTGGTTAATATAGATATCAAAATATTCTTACACTTATACTACCTGTACATTCTCTATGTCCTTCCTAGTGTCTTATATCTTCAAAACCCAGTATCCTTTTGAGATTCACAGCTATGTAGATGCCTGGATTTTGACCTTGGCCTGCTCTTGACTCTAGCCTGCTAATTTTGTTGTTGTTCATAGCTGCACTTTAGTCTCTGCTGGACATCAGGGAGCTGATCCCACATCTGTCTTGATAACAAAGGATGTGTCCTCACTGCACAATTATACTTGTTTGGTTGAGCTTAAACTGCCATGGTTTCAGCCTACAGAATCCTGGGATTTTTATTTTGGTGAAGCACTAGGAAGACTCTGCTAGAGAGCTCTAATCCACTGTCCTGAACTTTAGCCCTAGAGCCTTCTGGCATAGAGTTCTCAGTATCTCACCAAATGATGTATCACAAGAGTCAATAGGATGGGTTCAAGGTATCATAGTATGATAATGGTATCACAGTGCTATGCTTGTGTAGTGTGAATGTACCTCCATTTTGCTATTATGGACAGACTCGGAGAAATAACGAGGCCACACACAGATATATGTGTAAAATAAAGGGTCTTTATTTAATGCCCTACCTATTTAAATCCCTTTAAATTCTTCAGCAGGGGAGGCAACCTAGTGAGGGAGCAGCTAGGGCGGATTGTCCCTGCTGGACATATGCCCCCAGCTTCCCCTGGCGAGCACCTAAGCCCTGATGAGCAACCACATGCCCTGTGGTTGCTCTCTAGCCAGCTCGTGTCTGGAAGGTCAACCCGAAAGTCCCCCACCCAAGGCGTACGCGTTAAGGTGTAGGAATTATCCTCCAGGCCAACCCCAAGGTAGGCCTCCTTCTGTTCTCCCCGGTCGTACGGCCTAAGGAGACCCTTCCAGAGACCATTCCTTCACCGAAATCGGTGCCATAGGTGCACACCGTAAGCTACGCCTCCCCTTTTCCACTCTAATTCAAATGAATTTGACCTAATTAGGCACCACCCTTAGCCAATTTTTCCCATCTACCGCTTTCCTAGTATGGGGTAGGCGAATCCCCCCCAGTAAAAAGGGGGGGGGGAATTCCTACCCGGCTCCAAAGCAACCATTATCATACTATTCCAGCGGTGGGAGGGTGGGTTGCCGATTTTACAAAGAGGCCGGAGCCCAGGGTGGAAAGGCTTAAATAGCCTCTCCCCCCGCCCATCGCTCCTCGTCGCTGGCGCCTGCCAGCAACGTCATCAAGGGGAGGAGCCTCCCTCTCCTGTGCTGTCCACAAATGGGCTTTCCCCCTTGGAGGCTGCGCAGCCGTGGGGGAACCCAGTAATGTCAACATTACACCCATGAGATGGTGAAACATTCTGTCCTTTCTTTAACAGAAGCCTAAAAGTGATTGAAAAAGTTGCTTTTGAGACCACAACTCCCATGTCATCTGGACAACTGTAGTCCAACAAAATAATTTTTCCAGGTACCAGCCTGACCTCAAAACCACTTGAGATTTCCAAGGAGAAGACTGATCCTACATGTCTTTCATCCACAAGAGAATGGGGCTGAAAAGGGTCCCAGGTTGAATCTCTGGTATTGCTAATTAAGATGATTTGGTCAAAGACGATGAGGGAGAGCTTTCTGTCTGAGACCCTGGATCTACTGGAACTGAAACTGATGGAATAAAATTTATTATATATTCAATAAATGGATATATCGTTTCACTGGGGCCCTATCCACATTACAGAATTATAGCATTATTCTACTTTACATGCCATAGTTCCAGCCTAGGGAATCCTGGGATTGACAGTTTAGGGAGGGTCATTTAGAATTCTCAGCCAGAACACTCTAGTGCAATGATGTCCAACCTGTGGTCCTCCAGGTGTTTTAGACTACAGCTCCCAGAATTCCTGAACATTAGACCAGCTGATTTAGGCTTCTAGGAGTTTGAGTCCAAAACAATTGGAAGGCCAAAGGTTGGACACCACTGCTCTAGTGCCTTACAAACTCCAGGTTTCCATAAGATGGAACCACGGCAGTTGAAATGGAATAATAGCATTATAATTGTACACTGTGAAAGGACCCTGGTAAATAGAATGCATGTATTCTTAAACAAGGACTCAGTTTTCATTCCATGCCAACTGATACTAAAGGCAGAATAACATCTTCAGGGGTTGTGCCAAAGCCACTGTACAGTACAGCATGAAGGAAGAGCTGGTTGTTGACAAAGCATGGACATGGTTTGAATGCAATTATTTCCTGTCATAAAACAGTATGGTGGTGAAAATATAAACACAATGAGTGGAACTTGCCTTTTGTTACACCTTATCTCTTGCATACAAACAGAGCAAAGTAAAATACTGTATAGAAAAGCCAGGGTCTCCTAATGCACAAAGCAGGAGGGATGATTACACAACTGCAAACCAAAGCCTGATTAGGCTAATACTAAAGGTATCAGTAATTGCTAACTACTGCATACTGAGGCAGAACTGATTGCCTGTGAAAAAGAACACAGTGATGACAAGAACAGCTTTATTTTGCACTAGCCGAGGGGAATGCTGCATGTTAAATTAAAGAGCCCAAGAGAAATCTCGTGATAAAGAGGTAACTTTTTAAAAGAATAAATGGACTGTGTCCAGATTACCCGTTAAGCCACACACACAACAAATCTCTAATGCAAACAGCCGATGCATGCTTTATTAACATGATCCTCCCATGTACATAACGACCACCTGAGCTTTTTGTTCTGTAGAACGGACTTTGAATAGACTTTGGAAAATGTATGCAAATATTTGGCTTTAGCTCAAATCAAAGAGTTCACTTTGAAAATGGGAAGAGAACACAAGCAAGTTTCCTTCTATTTCTTTCTAGTCTGCTGTTTTTAATGAGAGGAAAAGTTAATTAGGGTAATATAAATGGTAGGTGAAATCAGTGGTGGAGTTATGTAATTTTAGATTGTGGAATTAATGGTATTAGAGGGGCATAATGTGCATTCAGTATATTCAAAATAAAATAAGCCAGTACTGCTGAACAGTTTGAATAGGGTGGGGATCCAATGTACCCCCATACCAGTAGCAGCTGATGGCTTTCATGTCAGTGGGGTAGTGAATCTGCTTCAAGTTTTAGTCTGAACTTTAAAGTAGCTATCCAAGCTGCTGAAACTATTTTGGATGAAGGGTTCGGCCCTTAAGGGTTGTCTATACAGTGAAAACACTCCTCATAGTATTCAAGGAGAATACGACCTGTCTCAATGCATCAATCTGCCATATTCCGAAGGAGCAGGGGCGAACACCAAAAACCACCCCCCAAAAAGCTCCTCAGGGAATGTGCATTCCTGCTTGTTGGGACAACTCATAGAATCATAGAACCATAGAATTGTAGAGTTGGAAGAGACCACAAGGGCCATCCAGTCCATCCCCCTGCCATGCAGGAATCACAATCAAAGCATCCCTGACAGATGACCATCCAGTCTCAGTTTAAAGACCTCCAAGGAAGAAGACCCAACCATGCTCTGAGGGAGTGCATTCCACTGCAGAACAGCTCTTATTGTCAAAACATTCCTCCTAATGTTGAGGTGGAATCTCTGTTCCTGGAGCTTGTATCAATTGCTCTGTGTTCTAGTCTCTGGAGCAGCAGAAAATGAGCTTGCTCCATCCTCAATGTGACACCCCTTCAAATACTTAAACAGGGCTATCATATCGCCCCTCAACTGTCTTTTTTCCAGGCTAAACATACGCAGCTCCCTAAGTCTTTCCTCATAAGGCATGGTTGCCAGACCTTTCACCATTTTAGTTGCCCTCTGGACATGATCCAATTTGTCAATATCATTTTTGAATTGTGGTGCCCAGAACTGGACACAGTATTCTAGGTAAGGCCTGACCAAGGCAGAATAGAGTGGCACTATTACTTCCCTTGATCTAGACACTATACTTCTATTGATGCAGACCAAAATTGCATTGGTCTTTTTAGCTGTTGCATCACACTGTTAACTCATGTTCAACTTGTGGTCTGCTAGGACTCCTAGATCCCTTTCGTACATAGTCTCGTTCAGCCAGGTCTCCCCATCCTGTATCTATGCATTTCGTTTTTCTGCCCTAAGTGCAGTACCTTACATTTCTCCGTATTGAATTTCATTTTGTTAGCTTTGGCTCAGCTCTCCAGTCTATCCAAGTCATTTTGAATTTTGAACCTGTCTTCTAGGGTATTAGCTACTCCTCCTAATTTGGTGTCATCTGCAAATTGGTGTCATCTGCAAACTGATTCCCTTTGGTGATAAGAGTGGAAGCAGAAAGCTGATTGGTGGGATGTGTGAAGGGGGCAGAGCTTGCAAATAAGACAATTGCCAAAAACTGCCATGTTGGATTTTTGCCATAGTATTGTGTGCTCAATGAAACCACCTTTTCCCCACTTTACTGTTTATTGAAGTGAAATAAACCTTGGATATGCTTTAAAAAATACTGGTTGTTAGCGGAAACTGGAGACAATAAAAACAGAAGTAATTCATTCACGCCCACTTTCTTGATTCACAGGTATGCCTGTTTGTACAACAAACATGGATAGGTTCGCATGCCTGCGATCTTACCAAAAAATTGTTAAGACTAATGAAAGCTACTGTGAATTGCCATTAGTGTGCATCAGTCCAGATTTTATAGCCTCATATAGCCAACCCCCAAGATAGCTGCTTGAAATCTTGAAAATTGAACCCATTGGCTGCCACTACACTGGAAGAAAAAGGGAGGGACAGTTGTTGCAAGCTGTTGGGGTTGGAATGTTAAATTATTATAGAATGTAACTGTAGAGGAGGAAATGGTGATATTTAACTTTGGACTTTATCAGACGCATAAAATATAATATCATAAGGATGCCACATAACCACAAAAGGGTGCACATATCAGATGACAATACACTTTTGCTTTTATGTCCCTGCCAAAACTTTTTAATTAACAGCTTAAGCCATAAGCAAGGGAGTTCATAAGTAACCAAGGGAGGTTCATACAAAGTGTGTAACTTACCTGGATGTTGCAATCTCACCTGGAAGTGTTCACGCCAGACCAGCCACTGATAGGGTAAATACAGTAAAAAAAAAAATACACGAGGTTTCACACACTGGCTGTTCTGGCAAAAAAAAAAAAAAAAAAAAAAAAAAAGCAGAGGAGATTAATTGATGGCTTAAGCCATCAATTAAAAAGTACGGGTTTTGGCAGGGACATAACCCCTTTCATTGCTGGAGCTGCCTTTGCTGGGATTGGAGGTAAGTGTGGGCGGAGCATTCTTTTGCTGGCATAAAAATGGATTTTTTTTAATGTCAGCAAAAGAATGCTTTAAATGGATAGTCTGATAAAGTCATTTATGAAGGGTGCCTTTGTCCCATCACCAAAGAGTCACTATACCTTTCTCTGCTGCCAAGTTATTGAAAGAAATATAAACACTCCAGATTCCTTTCTCCACCTGCAAATCTTCTTAATTAATGGAAGACTCTTCTGGATCAGAAGTGAATTTTAGTCAGGTTTGAATCACAGGCTATTATCAGACAGGAATGCAAAAAGCATTCCTGTCCCACAGTCTCCACTCCCACCCCTGTCCCAGCACAATACCCCCCCCCACTGCACTTACCTTCTCTTCCATCGACAGGCAGCCCAGGAATGAATGGAGCTCTAATGGAGCTCCATTCACTTCCTGGACTGAAATCCCACCCATTATTGTGAGAAGACACAAGCACGGAAAATTAAAAAATAAAAGCAAAATACAAAAAAATGTCACACCAAGCACAGATACATACTTTAAAGCTTACAAGTAACCCAGGAAGGGTCATAAAAAGTGAATCACTTACCTGGATGTTGTGATCTCACCCAGAAGCATTCTGGCTGGACCAGGCATTGACGACGTATTCACAAGAGATAAATGGCCCAAGGTTTTACATGCCAGCAATGCCAGCACCAAAACGGGACAGGCAATCTATTGATGGCCTGGCCCGTCAATAAAAAGAAATGCCATAGACATTGTCGTCTGATATGGGCTTCCTTTTTTGTTTTTTTGGCATCATTATGGAGCCACATTAGCTGCATCTGATAATATCCATAGATTGTTCATATTTTAAATTAAAATCTCACTCCTTTTTACTGCTGTGTCATAAATTAAACATGGGTGGGGGTGAAGATAACATTGTTGTTGTTGTTGTTGTTGTTGTTATGTGTCTTCAAGTCATTTCTGATTTATGATAACCCTGAGGCGAACCTAGCATGGGATTTTCTTGGCAGAATTTATTCAGAGGGGGCTTGCCCTTGCCTTCCTCTGAGGGTGAGAGCATGTGACTTGCCCAAGGTCAACCAGTAGCATTCCACGTCCAACCAGGGATTTGAACCCTGGTCTCCCAGTGTCCTAGTCCAGTGCTCAAACCACTACACTACATTGGCTCTCGAAGAAAACACATAGAAGAAAAATAATGCATTTTAGATGGAGGAAGAGGAGGAGGAGATTCCCCCCCCCCATTTTTGAAATTAAGATTACCCCAAAATAGAAACACACACACACACACACACACACACACAGAAAATAATCTGTGAAAAAGGCGGGCAGATGTCTGATGATTTGCAGAAGAAAGATAAGAGAAATTCCTAGACTTCACAATAATGTCTAACAATGTGATAATATTACTATTGAAGGTGGCAAAACTGAACAACCCAGAAACAAAGGAACAAGAGGAAAGTGTTAATCTATCTAAACATTCTTTTATTTAAGAAGCATGAAATAAACAACAAAGAGAATGTTCAAATCAGCCCTAGATTTACCTGCTACATCCAGAAAGAGATCACAGTTTTGTTTTTTATTTATTTATTTTATTTATTAGAGTATTTATACCCCACTTTTCAGCCACAAAGGCTCTCAGAGTCGCATACAAATTGTTTAGCAATAGCACTTACACATTTGTACCACTTTATAGCATGCTAGACACTCTCTAAGTGTTTTACAATATGTGTTAGCTAATTGACTCCACAAGCCGAGTAGTTGTTTTGTGTCCCTTTGGTATGTATCCTTTCAGATACACAGCATTTTACACTTGTTCCTCCCTCCCACCCATGTCAGAGAGGCAAGCACCAGAGATGTTCATATGGCGACTAGCAGATGGGATCTGAGACTGAATTTTCCCCCTCAGGTCTCTCTCTCTCCACTGTCAGAGGGAGAGATCCAATCTATTCTATAGCTTCAGATTTGCAGTATAAAAGTGTATTTGTAATAATACTGTTTTCCCTGCTTTGGAAATATATATGCAGAGCATGGTGGAAACAAATACTGTAGGCACACCCTTTACTTGTAAGTTTTATAGCCCTTTCATCTGAGCTGTGCCCCCAGTTTTTATAACTTCAGCTATAAAGGCTTAGGTTTCAATTTATCCAGTTCGTGACAAACTGCTTTCTAATGCTCACTGTTGCAAACTGCTTTCTGGTGCTCTCTTTCCACTCACTTTTTAGCTGTAACAATATATTATTTGTTATTATTTTAATTTGCCATAATATGCATTTGTTTCATTAGTTTATGTCTTTTTAAATGGTTTATTCTTAAATCAGAAAGTCTTAAGCTGTTAAATGAGTACTGAACCAGTTTGAGTACTTGTGTAACAACAGCTGTATACATTGAGTCATCATAATAGCATGAACTAAAGTGTGCTAAACTTTACCCAGGGCTGTCCCATGGGTTTAATAGGCTAGTTGTCTGTGTGAGAGAGGTTCAGTGACAATTTTACTTAATATATTTCAGGGGTGAGGAGCATTTGGTTCTCCGGATGATTTGGATCTCAAATCACAAAAGCCATTAGCATGGCTAATACAAAATGGTTATGGGAGTTATAGTCCAAAATATCTGGAGACCAAAGGTTGTCCATTCCTGGTGCAGATCTACTGAATTCAACAGTAATTCAGTATAAGACATAATGAAATTCCTCCTATGTTAGTAACATGTTTGATGTCATGTATTGTTTATACTATGTAGATGTTCTAAGGCCAAACTTACACTCTCTCTCTCTGGCTTTTCTTCGCAAACGAAGATTCAGGCCTTTTTAGTCATCAGCGCGCTTGCAGAAACTTACACTATTCTTTGTTATTTATACATGCTCCACACAATACATTGCCAGTGCTTTAAGGTACATCAGCTCACCAGATTGTCAAGTATTTTCTTTTACTTGTCTGCTTCATTTTCATTTATGTTCCAGAAGACCTTTAGACCATGACACTACTGAACAAAATTATGGTTTTTTATTCAACCCACATTGGTCCATATGAAACAGATGCTTGCTTTTCTGAAATGTCACTTTGCATCTGTCTCCTATAGTTCTTGTTCCACAGTATACTACATCAACATTCCCATTTTGCAATTCATATTCATGTATTCTACCCTGATGTCTTGCTTCCTGATTGTATGTGCTTTGTGGAAAGAAATTCTGAATGTTTCTCTTTCTGCTGTGGCTTCACTGTGGTCCAGTAGCAGCCCTTGGATGTGTGAATGCAGCCCACGCTGTTGTCAACAGGAACTGAACATGAGAGCAGAATGCAAGCATGTTTTGGAAAAGATGCTACAGATTCATGCATTGTGCCAGCAGATCTGTCAAACCACAAAATATTGAGGCTTCAGAGTTTTAGGCAAGGAGATTAATATCATTCTTCCACCACCACCACTGCCAGTTGACATATGTTCACTATTCCAGAACTGAGAACATGTAAAACATTTCTCTGAATAAGATCCTGACTTTTGTACCCTTTCTGTAGCCACTTGTCTTTATGTTTTGTTTGCAAGCTGTGCATTAAAGATCTGTTCACACAAATCATTTTCTTCTGCATACACACAGTCCTGGCCATCCCAGAATAGGCACTTATGTGAAACAATACAGCATGTGAACTGGGCAATCACAGATGGAACTAGAAAGATTTCTCATGATTTTGACAACTATGAAAAGAGATGTTGGGAACACAAAGTTTTCTGCAAACCAGTGTATGTTTGTGTAGGAACACATGCACACAAAATGAGGTCCATACAGCAACCTTTTCAAGTTCTCAAACAGTTTAGGCTTTGCACTGCTCAGTATTGTACGTGTGAAAGCCTAGCCATTTGTAAAACTGAACTAGCACTATTATTTTAACACATTCTGAGGACTTTTTCAGATGGGGTAAAAAACCCCACACAGAGGTTGGGAGGGGGATGGTGCTGTCCCGCTTCCAGTGCTCTGTTTCAGACAACACAATCCTCCTCCCATCCTTTGTTCATTCTGCCTCCGTCCTGCTTTTGTTTTGCCTCCACCACTTTTTATTAACGGATGTCTGTGCCAAGATATTCACCATAACTCTTAGGGGCTGTTTACATGGCAAAATAAATCCCCTAAGAATTCGCAAAGAGTCCTAATAGCTCCCACATCTTTTGGATCAAAGTCGACATATTTAGAAGTCATGCAGTATCAGCTTTCACTATTTTCCCTGTCTTTTTTGAAAAGTAGTGCAAGTTAGCACACTATCAATTGTGCGAATGATCATTTCGCTTAAGGCAGTGGGAACTATCAGCAGTCTTTCCAAAATAGCCACAGCAGAGCTTAGTCATGATTGGTTGGACTGAGGGGTGGACATGCAAGACGTGAGCCTTGAAAAGATCCAGCCAGCTGGCTTGCTTTCTAGCATAATTACTGTTCTTCTCTACTCCTCTGTATGAGAGAGAGAGAGAGAGAGAGAGAGATCTGCCCCTCCGGCTGATTGCTCGATCATTCTTTTGTGTGTGTATGTGTGTGTGTGTGCACACGTGTGTGTGCGCTGACATGACAGAGAGAGAGAGAGAGAGAGAGAGAGAGAAGCAGTCTGCTCAGCTGGCAGAAATGCAGAGCGAAGAGAATCTAGGAATTTTACTTCCCTCCTTTGTCATTATTCCTCCCCCCCCGGTCTCCCTCCTTTTTTGTTGCTTTATCTGGTTTTCTCTGGCTCAGATGAAGCTACGAAGCCATGGTCTCTTCCCCCCTCACACTGCCCCCCTCCTTGCTTCCTCCCCGCCTCCTGCCTGGTTTGTGTGAACTTTTTAAGGTGAAAGCTCACTGGATCTTCCAATTTAGCAATAAATCATGTGAACTATGCAGTGCTGGTGCGAAAGGACAGCAATCCAGAATTTTGTGCACTTTATTCTTTTAGGATAAACATCTTTTAGGAAGTGGTGGGAAAAAATATTCTGCCAGGAAACTGGCCCCTTATTTTCTTCCACCACTTCCTAAAAGATGTTGTGGAAAACTACCAGCAGACATGCCCACGATAGGATTAAGTAAAGTCCATAGTAAACAACGCCATCACCAAGGTATGTGCTAATCCCCTTTTGGACACATTGGCAATGAGTCATCCATCACAAGCAAACCAGTGACTACAACAACCATTATCCCCAGAAGAGCCTTTCCTCACATCTTTCCTAGCCAACAATATGGAGGTTGTTATAAAGCTATCAATTCTAATATTGCAGCCATTAAGAAAAATCAGCGGAGTCACAGTTTCCTTTGTTTAATGGCGGGAAATCCATCTAAGCTTTGTTCTACATTTAAATCAGGACACAAAACAGGGTATATATAGTAGCCCCAAACAATATTGTAAGGTAATAGCACTGTGAATGAAACCCTAATATTCTGTTGATGTGCCTCCGAACTGGAGAATCTAGTGCCATCCTCAGATTTAGGTCTAAATCCTTCGTATCTCTTCAGCCAAGATTGGTAATTATCACCCTTCCTCTTGAAACTATTCCTCTATCCAACCTTTCCTCCTTAACTATTCATTAGCCCTGTGTGGTTTTTGGGGGTGTGAGAGTGTGTGTGCATACTTCCATGTCATTTCCCCCCCCCCCGCCAAAAAAACCCACATTTTATTTTACTTTAACTTGGAGTTTCAGCAGTTAGTACATAGGTGCAAAGTTCCCGTACATTACCCAACCTTTCACAGCCATCAATTTGAGCTATAATAATTCCCACAATTAATAACTTAAATTTATTGTCATTAGTGGGCTCCCTGAAGACCCCCACCCATTTGGGTAATACTTGAGTCGACTGTGAAGCTAAACTCCTATCTTTCAGATGGACACAAAATTACAAAATGTGTGAAACACAGATTGGCCAAAGAGTCCAAAGCCCTTCCTCAGACTTAAAAACCTTTCATATTCCAAACTGACCTTCCTATAACTTCTTCTTAGGAGCTAAGGAAATAACTCTGACAACCTCACTCCTCCAAGCCTCCACATGTCTGCTAGCTTTGGAACTGGATGGGACTCTGCATTTGGAGCCAGTTTTCAAAGTGCTCCATCTGTTGGCAGGAGAGAGCATCAGCAATCCCATTGTCCAACCCAGCCACATGGAGCGCCATTTGCTTTGGTCTAGTTCCAATTACCCCAGTCGCCCCCTTCTTCCTGGCAACTATATGTAACACAAGTATCATTTAAAACTATGTTTAACACAAGCATTATAATATAGATATCTTCCAAGTGTTGCATAATGTTAAATGTCGACAGAAAACAATTAATAGCTGTAAAGAACTGAATTGGAGGTGTAGGATTCTCAGCATTGACTCTCTTGCTTTTACTTGGAAACTTCTCTATTAGCTCTTAAGGGAATTCACTTCTCTTCCTCAGCCAGGGGTCTAGCACTTTATATATCTTAGTGCTATACCAACACATTTTAATATGGCAGTGCTTACACAGTATTCAATTTTGTTCTTCTTAGTATGAGCTAGTTAGTATCTTTGGGGAATATTTTGTAATGCAAAATCAGATAAAAGAAAAGAGGCCCCAGTGGGGATTGATAATACCAGGGATGTTAAACCCCCAGAGTTCTCATCTTTATTGCTTTGCTTTGTGTTGAGAAAAGAGTGTTGATTTTCAAGCAGATTTGTATTAAGAGTTTCATTTAATGCAACCAGTAAGTTTACATTTGTAATTGCACGAACAGAGAAATCCTTTGGATAGAGTGTATGCATCATATTGAGGTTGTGGAAGCTTTCCATTAGAAGGAAAGAAGGAATTCACTTTCCGACTGTAGGGTACACTGAAAATGAATGAGGGAGATGGAATAAATGCCGGCCTGCTCATGTTTTAATAATTATGAAGAAGAAAGAAATACACTAATTGTATGTATTGAGGGTTCAATCCAGATAGGTTTTTGAAGAAGAGCTTCATTGTTGTTGCATTTCTGCAAAAATATCATGCAAGAGGAAGAACGGGAGTGCTAAGATACATTGCATAATGCTGTGCAAGAGCCCAAAGGGTTTGGAACACGATACTCTGTATCTGAACCACTCTGTTTTCAGGATTAGAATATAGAATCATAGAGCTGGAAGACCACAAGGACCATCTAGTCCAACCCCCTGCCATGCAGGAATACACGATCAAAGCACTCCCGACAGATGGCCATCAAGCCTCTGTTTAAAAACCTCTAAAGAAAGAAATTCCATCACACTGAGGCAGTGTATTCCACTTCTGAACAGCTCTTACTGTCAGGAAGATCTTCCTAATGTTTAGGTGGAATCTCTTTTCTTCTAGTTTGAATCCATTGTGCCATGTCCAGTAGTCTCTGGAACAGCAGAAAATAAGTTTGCTCCCTCTTCAATATGAGAATATTACATCATTATCATTGTTGTTCTCATCATCATTTTCCCACCTTTCCATCCTTTCCACAGAATTGAGACTCAAGGCAACTTACAATTTAAAATGATTAAAACAATTTACAACATACACTTTAAAAGCATAAAAAGCATTCAACACAATATAATTTTAAACAATATAGCATTTTCAGCCATTTCCTTAAAAGGCTTCAGTTCTAAAACCCAATATGAACAGAAAAGTCTTCACCAGCCAATGGAAGGACAGTAGAGAAGGGGGCTATTCTAGCTGCTCTTGGAGAGAGTTCCAAAGTCTAAGGGCAGCCACTGAGAAAGCCCTACCTCATTCCCTCCCCCAACTGTACCTATGAAGGTGATAGAACTGAAAGAAGGGCCACTTCTGTGGATCTCAAGGTCCAGGCAGGGTCCTAGGGGCTTGTCTAGATAATGGGCTTGTCTAGTTGAGAAGATATAGGACTTTATCAGATGCAGCACATATGGCATCTATGATATTTTTGTGTCTTTTTTGTTGTTTCAAATTTGCCACACTAGCATCTTCTCACAAGAATCACCAACTTCAGGAACCCAGAAGTAAACAGAGCTCTGCTTGTGCACCGTTATTGCTGGCGAAGCCTCAGTGACACTGGTTACGGTAGGTCTGGTGGGAGGTTCTTTTGCCGGCATAAAAATGACACAAAATATGTCAGCAAAAGAACATTTCTGGAGGGTGGTCTGATAAAGTCCATAATGTGGATTCCTATGCATTAATGCAAATTCATAGCAGTGTTCATTTGCCTTCATTGTCCTTTGGCAAAATTGCTGTATGAAAAGCTATCCATGTTTGAAGTGCACACACAGCCATGTCTGTGAATCAAGTTGGTAGCCGGGAGTCAATTACTCACGTTTTTCTCCACAAGTTTTCACCACTGCATAGTATTTTTAAAAAACTAAATCACAGGTGCACAAGTGTGACCTTCCATTTTAAAAAGCTGTTTGGTCACCTCAGCACAGAAAAAAAAGAGTACATGATCTATAATGCAAAACTCCAAAATGGTGCTTCCAGCCACTTTGTTGCTTGCAAGCCTGCACCCTATGCACATCTGACCAATCAGCTTTTCACTTCTGCCCTTGCTGAGAATGTGCTGTGCTGTGAATCGGATGTCCAAACAAGTGGTAATGCACATTTGCACACATTATTATTTTTTTTAATGTAAATGTTGTTTTTGACCCCCCCTCCTTCCGAAAACCATGAATCTTGGTCGGATCTCATTTGGACAAAAGGTATTCTTGGCAAATTCTATTAGGATTATTTTCACCATCTAGACAACCCCAATGGTCTGTTAGATAGGCTGGGTCTAAGCTTAATAGGGCTTAATAGTCATGACTCATACTTTGGATTGTGCTTGGAAACAGACTGGCATCCTGTGGAGCTGTAGAAGCAGGGGAGTTGTGTGCCCCAGCCTCAGCTAAAGCTCTGGCTGCAGCTCTTTGTACCAACTAATGTTTCTGGACAATCTTCAAAAGCAGCCCTACTTAGAGCACAGGATGTAACCAAGGCATGTGTCACTGTGGCCAGATCAGGCATTTCTAGGAGTGAGCACAGCAGATACACTAGTTTCAAGTGTGCAAAAGCACTCCCAACCATGGTAGAAACCTTGGCTTCCAGGAGTTGACCCAAACTGCAAACCTACATTTTCAGTGGGAGTGTAATCCTATTCAGCATTGGGTGAGTCCCTATTCCCTAATTTGCCTTTCAACTGCCCGAGAGCACCTCTTGTCTGGATTGAGCTTCAATTTGTTTGCCTTCAAGTCCCATCTTGGCAAGGTGGCCCAGATGTTGGGTGATGGTAGTCTCCCACTTACTTGCTGAGTGTGTTTTTCCTGGGATTAGATGGTTTCTAGATCCATTTCTTGTCTTAGGCCTTGTCTACACAGGCAAAATGAAATGGTCTCCCCACCCCCCCATTCCAGCATGCAGCAACCAAACAACACAAGGTTTTTGCCCTGATCCTAGTCAGAACTGTCCAGATGACATCCAAGCAGTTCTGACAAGAATCCAGGGTGAATACCCCTTAAAACAGAGCAGACATGTGGTAAAAAAAACCTCACAGTTTGCTGTGGTATTTCTTGAGAAATTGGTGAGTTCTGTTACCACAAAGGAGGGTGTCCACACACATGGCCTGTGCAGTGCCTGCCATAGCCATTTCCTGTCTGGATCACATGTGTCATGTCTGCTAATGTCACTGTCAGGCTCCCAGCCATGCGGCCATGGCTGGAAGCCTCATTCCTGACCTCAGAAGATGTGACCAGTGTGGATAAGAGAAGTGTCAGTTTGTGCATGGGCCATGGGTTTGTGCATGGGCCATGGGTTTGTGCATGGGCCATTGCCACAAAAGAAGGGCAGGAAATGTGGAGTGAGGGGGAGAATGCTGTATGCCCAGGGCTAGAATACTCTGGCCAGAACATGGAGTATTCTGGACAGTATAGACAAGCCCATCGTTTCTACCATCAACCAAGGTAAAATGTGGTGGGTTTTTTTTGGACTATAATTGGCTGAATTTTACCGATATATCACCTACATGTTTTTCCAGATGTAGCAGTGCAAAAACTTCTTGAGAAATTCAATGTTCTCTGCCTGAGAAGGGGCCTGTGGCTTAGCAAAGGGACAGACATACTCTGGGTCCCAAGAGGAATTACTTTAGTGCTGCTAATAGTTTAAATTTTACTGTCTATTGTCTCAATCCCCACATGGCAAAAAAAGAGCAGGGAATGCTCTGCCTGCTTTGAGATCTCTCAATACCAACTTAATTGGGAAGGAGGGGGGCCAAAACATCAAAAGCTCAGCAGGAAAAGCCTTTGCGGCTTTTCCAGGAGTTTTTCTTAAAAAACGAGGGGAATGTGCTTTCCTGTTTGCTGGGACAATTGATTTGATATGAATCACTTCCCGATAGGAGAAGAAGCACAAAGCAAGAGTACGGGGGGGGGGGTGGAGCTTCCTAACAAGGCAAGCACCCACTGCCACCATGTTGGATTTTTGTCTTAGGACTTTTTCAGATATCCTTGCAGCGCAAGGATCGAGCAGGAGAGCTTCGTAGCTGCAGCGCGGCAGGGGGTCCTTTTTGGACTACGCCGTCCCTGTGGCGAAATCGTCTGTGTCTCTTCCTTTTAGCATTGGAGCCTGCCGCGCCATATTCAGCCAGATTTTATTCACGGAGGTTGTCCATTAATAAAATCTGGCTGAATATGGTGTGGCAGGCTCCAATGCTAAACGGAAGAGACACGGACGATTTCGCCGCAGGGACGGCGTCATCCAAAATGGACCCCCTGCCGTGCTGCAGCTACAAAGCTCTCCCGCTTGATCTTTGCACTGCAAGGATCATCTGAAAATGTTCTTAGTGAACAAGTGCTAAGGTGAGAAAACAGGGTGCTTTTTTCCCCCTTCTCTGTTAAATAAAAAAAATCACCGTATCGCACCTTGGACATTGTTTTCTTTTTTAAAAGTTTGGTGATGACAAACTGAGGAAAGTACAAATGCGAGTAAATCACTTGCAGCTGCCATCTTGCATGCAAAGCTTATGGGGGCAAAAACACCATTAGGACAAGTCACAGCTGCTGTGAAATGCCATTATTGGGAGGCACTCCAGTTGTTGTTGTTTTGCCTTGTATAGACAAGCTCTTGGTATTTCCACTTTTCTGAATTTGATGGTGCAGTTCTCCAGTCCAAAACTGCATACAACAATGCAGATTGCAAAAACAACATTAAAAAATGCATCAAATCAGAAGTTGCTTGCAAAAATGTGTATATTATAAAAAGAATTAACTGTATACAAATGTGTGAATTAGAAGAAATTTCCCTGTGAATTTTCTTTAAAAAAATAATCACAAACTAATATGCAAATGGGACAAAAAGAAGGTTGAGGATTTGAGCATTTGCACATCCGTAGTGTTAAGCAGCCCATTCTTCCCATTCACTTTCTGAATCAAACCCATCCCCTCCCCATACAGCTACAGTGTGCCCTATAGTTTATCCGTCAGCATTCCTGACCTACATATCTCCCTTGTTCACATAGAACAAGGCAATCTGAGCATAGAAAAAAAAAAGTTCACCTCATGCCCCTCTCTTTCCCTTTTCACTTGTTGGCTTGCAGCTCCACCCTTCCTCATTAAAACATTTGAACTTTCTATCTCAGAGGAAACTTTTCAAAGGCTGCAGAGAAGGAAGCTGTAGAAGTCCAATGCTATCAAATGGGAATGTAATCTTTTTGCAGAGAGCATTGATTTATAAAGCCAACTCCCAGAGGTTCAGACAGGTTTATCATTCTGCTATAAATGTCTGAATGCATAATGGAATGCAAGGTCTAATTTCTGTAATGTGTTTGGATGATGCATTGCTCATCAGGAACCACAGATGAAGCCAAAGAGGAAAGCTCAAGTATATTCTTTTGAAAATTTGGGCACCTAATGCATTATTAAGGATTCTAGAAAAAAAGAAGAAAATGCCACACAATCTAGTTCAATGGGGAAAGGGTTCACATGTTAGTATTTGACTGCAGTTTAATCTATATGAATGATTCCTTGGCTTCTGATCATTTGCAAACACACAGCTCCAAAAGTTTAGATTGGAATCAGCCTTTCCTGAGAAATAAGAATAATTGAATATTAGGTGTGTTACAACTTTCTAAGCATGCACATAGCCCCTACTGCGGGCCTCACAAGGATATCAAAGTCATTGTTTCTTATTAATAGACTGCCATTTGAAAGCCCCATGCTAATGATTTATTCAAGTGTATCTTGAATGCCATCAAATCTACATTTACCAGTGTAACTCTGTTAGATAGTTGACTTTATATACACATACACATATACATATAGTGAGACTGCTATGGTCAAGTCTGATCTGGAAGACTCTTTTGGTTTTGGGGGAGAATAGTATGAAAAATACAGTATATACCCACAGAAATGTGTGAAAGGAAAAATAGCATTTCATTGTCCGAACAGCAAAAAAAATCAAGAGAGTAAAGTTGTGGTGTCCCAGGTCCTGCAAAGCCTTATTATTAACTTACAGGCATCCTCCACTTGACAGGTTAGGGACCTGGAACTGGAAATTGCAAAACAAAAACAAAAACAAACAAAACAAAAACAAAAACAAAAACTTGCAAATGCATTTTTGGCTGCCAAAAAAACATAAATAATGCATTATATATAACTTGTGAATGCATGCAAAAGATAATAACACACTATATACACACAAAAATACAGTAAAATGAGCAAAACCTTGTCTTTAAATATTGCAATTCTTGCAAACATGGACAATGAATAAATATTTGAATGGTGGTGATTTATTGAACATGAAACATGAACATGGAACATGAAAAGGAGCTTCTGAGGTGAGCTAAGATAGCTGAGGCAGCGGTGAGGCTGCTCTGAGTGTGAGAAACCAGCACATGTGGTTAGAATGCATGGGATAGGAGAAAAGGAGGAGCAAAGGACAGATGGCAGAGCAGGCGGGATAAGGAACAAAAAAACTTCCAAATGAATTATGCCTGGACGAATCTCACAATGATGATCCACTCTCTTTTCCATGAGGACATTTCTGATTGGGTGATGGTTGAAAAGGAAGTGATGCCGGTATTTCTTAAAAATAAATGTAGCCTTTTCCTGGATTTTTACCTATTCAAACTTTTATTTATCTTAAAGTCTGGGAGTGGATATTGGAGTATGACATACTTCCATCTGTTGCCCAGCTTCATGAAGCCTTAACTTATGTTTGTCTTATCTAAATATGGCCAAATCTATCACTTTCAGTTTCTCTAGTTTCTTATCTTTTCAAGTCTTACGTCTATGCTAGCCCATTTCTGCATTGGATTGTATTTTTTGGTAAGCCCAGCCCTTCCCACAACATATACATTTTCATGCATATTTTCCCTAACATATTCTTTGTGGAACTAAGTTTTGTCTATTATACATATTTTCCCCAACAAATTTCTCTAATATAATGTGGGTTTAATATGCTCACTAATCTATGCATTTGTGTGTGCTGTTTCCCCATTTGAGATACTATTTTGTACACATTTTTGATTGGAGAACTACATCACAAAATTTCCCCAAGATCACCAATTTCCCCAAGATTTCCCAGGGTATGCATGCCAAGACTTCAGATACAATGTAGATGTATAAAAATCTCAAGTCCACATTCATTTGAATGAAATCTGAAAAGATTTCATACATCATTTTCTCCTGTAATGTTATAGAAAATGTTTTACAGTACAGTTGGTAAGGAACATTTCTACTACATGAGGCTGCAGATGGATCACTTAAAATGTCACTGTTCTAAAGGGTTACTATTTAATGCTGGACAGATAGATCAAACATCAATTTTCTTATTGACAAAAAACAAAAGGACATTCTCAGCACACTAGCGACATTATCAGACTAGTGTCTAAAAATGGTGTAATTCTGTGAATTAAGACAGTGGGAACATTATGGCATTATAACACACATGTAGCTGTAATCACATGAAAGAAACACCACGGAAATGCACAAAGACCACTATCACTTTAAGAATGGGAGCTTACTTTCACAATTTGGCATGGATGAGATTTCAGCTCTTCTCACAAGAAGATGTGAGTGCATTTAAATCTAAAACAAAAACAAACCCCCCACACCGTTAATTAAGAAAGTAAATGAACACACAAGCACTGAAACAAACCTAAAAACATGCAAAGTAAAGGGAACAGTTAATGGACATTTTCAGACGCCTCTTACTGCACACGTAGTCTCCGGAGCAGTAACGAGGCTGCTGTGCGGCAGGGGGTCCTTTTTGGATGTCGACGTCCCTCTTCTGGGACCATTCGTGGCACGTCCGTGAAGCTTTGGAAGCAGCCACATCATATTTCAATCACGGAAGTTGCCCGTGATTGAAATATGGTGCAGCCGCTTCCAAAGCTTCTCGGACGTGCCACGAATGGTCCTGGAAGAGGGACAGCGGCATCTGAAAAGGACCCCCTGCCTCGTTACTGCTCCGGAGGCTGCTTGCGCGGTAAGAGGCGTCTGAAAATGTCCAATAAAAAGAGCATCTTGTGCTTCATTTTCGCATTCTCACCTGGAGGACCACCCATACACACTGTAATCTCTTTATTACAACGGGATGTGGGTTTGCACACAGTCAACAGCACAAAAAGAGTGCTATTGACAATCTATTGATGGCTTGTCCTGTTAATTAGAAAGAACAGCTTTTTCATGGTTAGAGTATGGAGTAATAATACGAGGAGCAGGATGTTGTGTGATAGTGGGGGCCATTTGCACTATCCTGACATCATAATCCCCTGAATTTTGCCATGTCTGATAATGTCCTAAGAGATCCCTTGAAAGAATTTCAGTCTGCTTTCTCTCTCTGTATTTGTTTTGATCCTCAACTCTGACAGGCTTGTAAGTATGGCTGGAAGCTCAACTGGCAGTACTAGTTAAGGCAATTGAGATCTCACGGCCACTGCTTTGCAGCTCTGTAACAGCAGTGGGTCAGCAGAAATTCTTTCGAACTGCAAAGCAGCATCTCTGTTAATTTCAGTGATGGCCATGCTAATAATTGAAGATGTTCCTTCTCTTTTAGTGAGGAGGGATACCCATTCATTTCAATGGATTTATATGCCTCACAGTTCTACATAAGATAAAATGGCTAAAACTATATTTCATAAGGGACAAAACACTGTTAAAGACAATCCTTTCAACAAAACACTGCGGAAAACAAATCATAGCACCAGCAGATCCAAATTAATACATAACAATCAAGCAGAAATCTGAAGCTTGCTTAAATAAGTAACTTCTGACTGTCCACAGGAAGGCCAACAAAGAGCTAAGAATGAGACAAAAATCACCTTGTGGTGTGTTCATAATCTAGGTACCATTACAAAAAACCAAAAGAAAATAAACCAACAACTGCCCCCCAAAACCTTTATATATGATTTTTCTGATGCCTAGAACAGACAGAACCACCAGACAGAATTTATTCATTGGAAACCACAAGAACCTTTGACACTCTTTAAAATGTTCATTTCCCCCTCCATCTCCAATCAACAAAGAAATTATACTGTCTGTTTCTGCTTCAGCTGAAAATGGAAGCTACATTAGATTTCAATATCAAATTAGAGTTAACTTAGGGCTTTATCACACCAGGCAGTCATCTCGCAGCAATCTCATTTTGGAAGCAAGCAGAAACATAGCAGTAGTGGAGCAAAAATTATTGCACCTCCACTTCAGTATTGGTATGGTGCTGCAAATTCCCACCACACTGTCCACTTCCTCCCCATTATTGCCCTACATATTTAGGGCATGCAGATCAGACCAGTAGAGGTGAGGGAAGAGAGATCAGGATGGGGAGGGCAGAGGAAGCAAGATCAGGCCAAGGGAGGTAGGGTGCAGAGAGAGATCAGGGCAGAGGAGGGCTGGGGAAGCAAGATCAGAGCATCAAAAAGTAAGTAAAAATGGAAGGCATGGCTGGCTTGTTTGACAACAGCATGGGGGAGGGAGAAGAGAAAGAGAATCTCACCCTCTTGTGCCACATGACAGCTTTTTCTTTCATTTCTGAAGTGTAAGAGATTACTGCACAGGAGGACTGCTGTGACAGCAGTGTTATTGGGAGTCAATTGATGGGTTTTCCCTGTCAATGATAAAGTGTGCTTCAGAAATGATTGAAGCACACACCAGCAACAGAATGAAGACTATGTCGTGCAGTAGGTACTCCCCAATAATGCTACTATCCTGCTCTAGTCCCACTATAGAAGCTTCATGTGATAAAGTCCTTAGACTCTTAAATAAAACTGCATAGTTGCTCTATCATTAGTGTTGTCCACAGGTAAGGCTTGTTATCTGAAAAGACCAGTTTTGAGATGGCCTATTCTTTGTTCTTTTTAATGTATTTGGCCTAAATATATAACCTGCTTTTTTATGAGATTCGTACTGAAATTTCTCTTGGCAATGAATATTTGAAACAATTTCTTAATTAATTTAATTAATTTTAATAATTAGGTATCTATACCCCGCTCTTCAGCCACAAAGGCTATCAGAGCGGCTTACAATTTGTTTTTAAGCAACAGCACTTTACACATCTACACTGCATTAAGCGGTTTCCAATGTGTGTTCGCTAATTTTCAAAACAAGTTAAATTAGAAATCCAATAAAAGAACAGATAGCAGTTGGTACACCTCTTGACATGGAGGAGCTGTACCTGGGGCTTAAAGCAAGCTCCGTTTAAATTTATATCTTTTTTTCCCAAGAGATCTGTGGATGATTTTTTATGGGGAGGGTTGTACATCCTGCTCTTCTCACAGCATGACAACAGGAGCATGACTGAAGTCAAATCAGTCACATAGCATACCAGAGGCATTTTGGTCATCAGGCAATATATGATGTCACAGGTGCTCACTGGTTCCTCTGAGCACGTTAAGAGGACCAGGCAGCAAATAAATCTTGTAGCAAAAGCAGCAGGCATCAGGCTGATGAAATGAGCACACAGAAATTGTGCCTAAACTACTGTGGTTTACAAAAGCATAGTATAGAAATATTTACAATGAGTCAAGGACTCCAAATAGATGGACTACATAGCCAATAGTCGTCATCATCATCATCATCATCAAATTTATTTCTATCCTGACTCTCTGCAATGCAATCGGGGTGGCTTACAATATAAAAACTCCATAATTACAGTACCCTAGCCCACCCACCCCTTAAAATAATATTAAATTATAAAGGATTAAAAACATGCAATAATTAAAAATATATTAAATTAGAAAAAAAAATAAAACATACAATAATTAAAAAAAAATCCAATTTCAGCTCAGAGGGAAAGGACAGCCGAGTCTTGGGCTGGGATAGTTATTCAGGAAAGGCCTTCCGGAAAAGATCCGTCTTGACAGCTTTTTTAAAAACTGTCTAAGGTGGTAATAAGACAGATGTCGTCCGGCAGGCCATTCCATAATCTGGGAGCGGCAGCAGAGAAGGCCCTCTGGGAGGTCACTGACAGCCTTGTTTTCATAGGTTGTAACAGGTTCCTCCCAGAGCAGTACTATCCAGACTAAGTGCATAGTCCAAAATCAAGGTTCAAGTGCACAGTAAGGGCAGGAACATATGGTTATACATGTACATGTTTACATTACATTCATGGGCCATGTTGTTACACAATCCCATATACATGGTTTATCCAGTTGTTTCCAGGGTGCTAACAGCTGTATCACTTCCTTTCGCTTTAACTCTCACACAGGCTAATGTAAAGAGCATCTTGTTGTCAACACCAGCTACATGTAGCTAGCCCACTACTGGCCCCTGTTGGGTAGCAGTGTACATAACATAACAGCTCTTTACAATATGAAATTGTCAGTGGTTGTATATCCCATTATCCTGACAAGTGCTACAGCACATACTTTGAATACAAAGATCCCAGACATAGTCTCTGTCATCTCCATGCAAGATGGTAAAAACTCCTGTCAGAAGCCCCGGAGAGCCACTCTCAGTTAGTGAATAAAATATTAAGCTAGATGGACCAATAGTTTGATTTAACCAAAGGCAGCTCTGTATTGTCTTAGGAGGAAATAGTATTTGGTACCAGGCTAAGAATTTCTATGTTCTCCAAGGCACTTGGTTTCAGTAATGCATGCTCAAAACTGGAAGACTGTTGGATGGGTCAGAATGTAGGCGTAACTTGTTACTCAAGCAAAGTTACAATGGGACAGTGTGGGCTCTATATTCCCTTCTGCCCACAAGAACCAGTGGCTAATTTAGGCAGAGTCAATCTAAAGGTTTCTTCACTGAGAAGCTATTACAAATCACCACAGGGGAAAGTAGTTAGCAGTTCTTGTAAATAAAGGGTTCTTTCAGATATCATATTGTAATACCTTTGCCATCTGATATCCCCAAAGAAGAGATCCCCTTGAATATTGTCCCTTTGGTTGGTCTGAAAGAGGTATGAGCACGTGAAAAATATATAACATTGTTTAATGCCTTCCAACTGTCCCAATTTGGCAGAGACCATCTTAATTCATCCTGTTGCCCCAATTTCCCAGCTGCTTTTAAAATGTCCCAGTTTCTCTCTCCTCCTATCACTTTCCCCCTTCATTTTCTTCTTACTTCAATTGCTGCAAACTGAGTTCAAATTGCAAAAGTAGTTTAACTCAGCAGGAGGGGCTAGAATCTTGCAATTCCCTATAAACTCTGGCAATTGCAAGCTGTTGCAGCCTCTCATAACTTCTTTGTTCTTCCTCATCAATAACTTTTACTGTCTTGACCATGTTCTGATGTTGCTTGGTCACATGTGTCTGATTTTCATCTGTGAAATGTTGGAGGCTAGGGACTTTTTCGGACAAGTAAAATGCAGCGCAAGCAGCCTGGCCACATTGAGAGGCTGCAGCGCTGCAGGGCGTCCCTTTCGGATGACGCCCGTCCCTGCCAGTACTATTGCGGTACCGCAGGGACATTTGAGTGTAATATTTTGGTGATTTTTACTCACAATCAATCGCCAAAATATTACACTCAAATGTCCCTGCAGTACCGCAACAGTACCAGCAGGGACGGGCGTCATCCGAAAGGGACGCCCTGCAGCGCTGCAGCCTCGCAACGTGGTGAGGCTGCTTGCGCTGCATTTTACTTGTCCGAAAAAGTCCTTAGTTAGTTGTTCTGGGGACATACCTTTTCAGACAGTTGTTCCTAACTGCTTTAATGGTTGCAACTCTATGGCTACTATTGCTTCCTGACCTCAGTAGGCCTGATGTGACACCACTATACTTTGTGGACATAAGAGGAGCCCTGTTGGATCAGATGAAAGGTCTATCCAGCCCAACATTCTGTGCACATAGTGGACAGTCACTTGCCTATGGGAAGCCCACCAGCATGACATGAGTGCAACTATACTATCCATCTTGAGCTTTTCAGAAATTGATATACAAAAGCACACTGCTTCTGACATTGGAAGTGATACATAGCTAGTTTGAATATTAGCCATTGATGAAGGCTTGCCCTTCTATACACTTGAAAATCTTATCCTTAATAGCACTTTCCACTTAACAAAACATTCAGCCAACTGGCCTTTAGCTTCCTGGATTTCCTCCAATGATGCCGCCCGACAACAACAACAACAACAACAACAGGTGTTACATTGGTCATGCTCCTGTCCTCTGGATCAGAAGCTGCTCTTAGGGGATGTTACTTATTTGATTAGAAGACAAGCACTTTCACTTTTGACCTCTTTAATAACTCTTGTATGGATGTCATCAGAACCTGGTGATTTGTTTGCTTGTCATTTGTCAATGAGGTCTTGAACTTCTCTTGTCATTACTGTTTGCCTCAGCACTTCACTGTTCCCTCTTGAAGACTTTCAGTAGTGCACATGCATTTCCCTTATATCTTCAGCAGTGAAGACACATGAAAAAATTTCATCAGGTGCTCCACAGTGTCTTTATCCTTCTTCATAACTTCTTTAAATCCATTGATATTCAAAGGTCTAATTGCCTCCCTGTCAATGTTCTTGCTTCTGATGTATTTAAAGAATTCTTTATTGTTGATCTTGAAGCTATTAGCAATATGCTCCTTAAAAGCCTTTTTTGCTTTCCCAGTTTTCTGCTGGCATTTCTTTTGTACATGCTTTCTCTTGTAAGTTCACTTCACATGGGCAAGACTTCCAGTTTCAGAAAGATCCCTTTTACCTCTAATAGCTTATTTCTCATTACTCATATCATGCTAGCAGTCTCTTGGATTTTGCATGTCCTTTTTGGACTTGTGATACACGTTCTACCTTAGCCTCTCTTAATGTGGCTTTGAGTAGACCCCACGCGGCATGAGAGATTTGATCCTTCAAATTTTCATTTTCCTTTTTACCGCTCCCCATTTTAGAGTAAAGAAAAAAAAAGCAGTGTTGGAGTTCCCATGTGTTTTTAAAATTTATTTATAGAGAAATAAATTTGATAGTATTCTGGACAATTTCATGAGCAGTAATTCTAAGGCACAGTCACTTCAGACATTTGGAGATTTGGCCTCTTGGTTGCAACTGAGACACTTTGCTGGTTTTTTCATGTTACATGCCAGCAATCTGGTTCTATCCTGGTTTATTCGGTGCCCATCTCCTTTTTACAAGCCTGGATGGCCTCAAATGTTATCCAGCACCTAAAGAATCTCAAGTTCTCCCTAAACCATCTTCTAATCTTTGTGCTGAAACTCCTCAGTTTCACATGGCAATCGGCAGCATTTCACAGATAGCCACCTTTTTATATGTCTAGCTACATGTTTGTCTCAAACCCAAATAACCACCACCACCACCACCTTTCATGCTCTCCCAGCACTGAGGAAGCCAACTGCAACATGTGACCAAGGCTCCCTGCATGTGACTAGCCTTGGTGACATTCTGCAAGACTTCTTCCTGAAGCCAGCACAGCATGGCAGACCAGGAGTTTGCTGCCTACAACAGAGTTAAGCAGGTAATTTTTTTTTTAAATGGTCTATTGGGCCCTACTCTGCTTCCCTGCCATATCAGCCCTGTATCTGCCCTGGGGTGGTGAGGACTGCATGAGGCCAGAACGAGGCAAATGCCTTGCATTGCCCTGCATTGGTATATTGCCCATCTAGACAAGACCTTAGAGTGACAACCTTTTTTCTTGAGACCTTTATTCACCCCAACTTCATAACTTCTTTATGAAATTATTCAGAGCCATCATTTGGGGACTGAGATGATACTACTACATTTCTGAAGCCCTCCACTACTAATCTCCTGCTTAGCTTGTATTCTTCAGTTCAATTACCTTGACTTTAAGGCAAGAGTGAAGAATTAGGAGATTTTCAGACCGCGGGAGGAGCTTTCGGGAGAGGGATGACAACCTCCGTGATTAAAATATGGTTCTGCGGCTTCCGAAGCTTCACGGAAGTGACACGGATCGTTTCGGGAGAGGGACAACGGCATCCGAAAACGCCCCCCTGCCACGCAAGACCGCCGTCCCTCTCCCGAAAGCTCCTCCCGCGCTAGGCATGCTGAAACGCGGTCTAAAAATCTCCATAGTGTCCTGCAACTCCAACCTCTTTTTGTAGCCTGACAAGGCCATCAAAAATTACCTTAAAAAAAAAGGGTTTACCTGCAAAAGTCAGTTATCCACTATCACTGGTTATCCATCACCTGGATACAAAATGTATATGAATAATTTGTGTGGATGCTGACCCCCCCCCATGTCACCTGATGCTTTGTCACTGGGGTGGGGAGGTGTTTAATCACTTGTGGAGTAACTTAGATATTGCAGTAACTTAGTAAACACATTTAGGATCACATTGTACAACTGCACATCTTATAACCCCTTTCCCATTTTCTTTCTATATCTGCAGTTCCTATGCAACACTAGCTTCTCTATGGTATTTCACACAGTCCTTGACTTTCTAACTGTCTTTGTGAAGAATGTTGTATTGTCTCAGTGGCTGAGTCTTTAGAGACTGAGGGAGCAAACTTGATGTAGTAACAGAGTAGAAAGAGAACAATGGTGCCCATGTATTCTGGCAGAGACTAAATACTCAGCCTTTAAGCATGATTTCATGTCTGGCATAAAAATGAGATCATTGAAAAAGTGATATGATTATGGAGGCAATGCAGGGTGGATCTTTCAGCTAATTATTATAGACACTGATTATACAATTCATGGCACAAGAACAACATCCACTCCAAGTTAGACAGTTAATGGTCCCAAGGAAGGAAATATAGCACTTAGCACCACTTCCAGAGAGAGGTCAAAGGCTGTGAGAGCAAAACATGCTGGAATGGCAAATACCTTATTTATTTGTTGAACAGATTTATGGTTATTGGTTATCAGATGCTGAGTTGTTCTGTGTGTTTGTAAAAAATGGATTCAGTTTTAATGGATTTCTTATTGTCAAGTGGAATGCCTTGGGATATAGTACATGGAAAAGTACCATTATAGTCTGTTTCAGATTCCTGAAATACAGTAACTTCTTTTTTCAACAAAACCATGAAAGCCTTAAAAGGCACACAGGGAAGCAGGCAGAAAATGACCAGACAACAGATCTTTGTAACATGCCAGAATTAAATCTGTACCAGGAAGCAGGCATAGTAACTCAAAGCTCATCTATCAGAAACATGTGCCTTTTTGAGCTCTTAGAGGGAGATTTGGGGAAAAAAATCCAATGTTCAAGCTTTATATACTATTTATGTATTTAAAATGCCCCCCCCACCCACACATAGGAAATAGGTCTCAGCAGATTTGGGGAGGGGATTAACCAAGGTCTACAGAACTACAAAATTATTTTTAGAACAAAACCTTAAGAGGGAAACCCCACTAAACAATCAAATGGTGTTTATTAATCAATTTTAATGTTTTTATTGCTGAATTTGTTTTTTGTGACCCTCTGAGCCACATAGAATACTATCTTGTTCCTTGACTGGGAAGGTGAGAGAAAAAAATTTAACACTCAATCAATCAATGAGTCAGGGCAGCTGATTTTAACAGAAGCAATTCATATTTTGTTGTATCCAAAGGCGGTCTGCCTGGCCTCCCTTTTATTAGGTGAATGTAGGTTGCTTCCTGGTTCTGGCAATGATGATGGGACTTCTACTTGTGTGCTGTTATTTTTAGGGTACCCTTAATTTTCTTTTAGTATTATAGACATCATTAGAATCATAGAATCATAGAGTTGGAAAAGACCACAAGGGCTATCTAGTCCAACCCTCTGCCATGCAGGAATACACAATCAAATCATTCCCGACAGATGGCCATCCAGATTCTGTTTAAAAACCTCCAAAGAAGGAGACTCCACCACACTACAAGGCAGTATATTCCACTTCCGAACAACTCTTACTATCAGGAAGTTCTTAATCTTTAGGTGGAATCTCTTTTCCTATATTTTGTGTCCATTACTCCATGTCCTTGTCTCTGGAGCAGCAGAAAACAGGCTTGCTCCATCCTTGGTATGCCATCCCTTCAAATATTTAAACATGGCTATCATGTTACTTCTTAACTTTCTCTTCTCCAGGCTAACCATACCCAGCTCCTTAAGCCACTCCTCACAGGGCATGGCTTCCAGACCTCCCACCATTTTTATTAGTTCATCTTGATATTATATAGATTTCATTCTTCTAATCATTCCTTAAATTAATCAAATTAAGTTAATGTTGTATTTTTATTGATTTTATGTTTTTAATTCATGTTGTGTTTTTAATTATGTGGAAATTAATTTAATGTTTTTTTTTTTTAATTTTTATACATTGTGATATTTTAGCTGTATTTTTTAGTTGTTGTAAGCTGCCTTCAGTCCCGTCTTGGGAGAAAGGTGGGGTATAAATCTAATAAATAAATAAATTTTAAATCAGTTAGGATTCTGCACACAGGTCACATCCACATTGGCAGGCTTCTTCCTGTCCTTCCATAACCTGTCTGTGTACCCACTTCTGTCATTATTTTTAATTGGATGAACTATGCCCCTGCTGGTACAGATTCCCCCATTAACTAAAATATAGTTGTGATAGGTTTTTGCACACATATGAAATGTGCACATTTTTCTATGCACACTTTTCAAATGTATGTATTTTACTGGATATGAACATAGCTGCCTAATAATGGTGAGATAATTTATTTATTTATTAGATTTATACCCTGCCTTTCTCCCAAGACAGAACTCAAGGTGGCTTACAACAATTAAAAAATAGTGCTAAAATATCACAATTTATAAAAATTAAAAGAGCATTAAATTAATTTCCACCTAATTAAAAACACAATATGAATTAAAAACATAAAATCAATAAAAATACAACATTAACTTAATTTAATTAATTTAAGGAATGATTAGAAGAATCAAACAGTGCGGACTTGGACAAGTGCACATTAAATGTCCATCAGGGAAGTGTCTTGCACTATTCTTGTATTTGTTCTTTGACAACTGGAAGTTATTCTAGGAAATTTAAATTAACATATAAAAATAAATATCTTAGATCAGAATTCCAGCCGCTTGCATATTATAGAGATTCATTTCTTCTGCCATTTCCCATTCAATTCCATATGTCTTGTAAGACAGGAAAAAAGCAACATGAGAAATTTCACAGATATCACCCAGTAACTGTATAATCAGCACTTGTGTTTACCCTAATTTATGATGATCCATGTGATTTATACTGCAGTCATTATTGATAAACAAGGCTGTGAAATTTATATTGTATTTAGAATTGAATAATGAAATATGAAAATGTGTATGATGCTAAATAAGGTCCAAAGTTGGCCCCTGTGTTCCAAAAATATGAAGGTTGAGAATCCTAGAAGTCATAATCTAAATAAATCAGGGATTTCAGAAGTAGGATCAGCTTGGAGTCACAGAAGCTGTTTCCAATATCTGTCCTAGTCCATGAGACTTAGGGAGAACCTATACTGTAGAAATAATATAGCTTGATACCACTTTAATTGCCATGGTTCCATCCTACACAATCCTGGTATTTGTAGTTTTGTGAGGCACCAGCACTCTTTGGCAGAGAAGGCTAAAGACCTTGTGAAACTACAGATCCCAGGATTCCATAGGATGGAGCTACAGCACTTAAAGTGATGTAAAATTGCATTATTGATACAGCGTAGATGTACCCTTAATCAGTTGCATGAAGACGATAAGGTTCAAGCAATGGACACCTTGGGATCTTGCTCATAACATGTGTAAAGTGGGATCATGGCCACAATCAGCAGGAGATAGGCAAAAACAGAAATCTTGGCAAAAAGCAGGCAAGGCAAAAGAGAAGTAAAGGCCCATGGCTAGGTAGTAAGGCACAAATTACTGACTTGGTTGTAGTGACTATATATATATATATATATATATATACATACACACACACACACACACACACACAGAGTAAGTGTAAACACTCTTGATTTCAAAATCTCATGCAGATTTATCACAACAGCAATGCAACGTATACAGTGGGCCCTTGGTGTCCGCTGGGGTGTGGTTCCAGGACCCCCTGTGGATACTTAAATCTGTGGATGTTCAAGTTCCGTTGCACGCAATGGCATAGTAAAATGGTGCCCCTTATATACAATGGCAAAATCAAGGTTATAATTACTGTGTCATTGGTGGGCTCCAGGATCCAGTCCTGTCTGCAGCTCCAGAGTTCTCCCCCCTTTTGTAACATAAAGGGAGCTATATCAGTGTTACATGGCCAATTAATGAAATCTTTTGCATAGGCTTCTGGGAGGCTAACAAACGTACCTTTTGCAAAGTTAAGACTGGCAAATAGGTCCTCAAAAATAAAAAAAAGGAAGGAAGGAAGAAAAGAAAAGAAAAGAAAATGCATCATGGCATATGTGTGTTCTCCAACAGGCCTTATTCTTACCAGTTTACACCAGTTAGGCCATTGGAAAAGTAGGCAAGCTAGTGACCTCCAGATGTTTTAGACTATAACTCCCATGAAACCCAGCCAGAACGACCAATGTTCAAAGATAAAAGCATCTGGATGGCACCACATTTGGTTGTTATGATGGCCCTTAGTTAACATATGACAGACTGGAGAGAAAGGGGGGATTCTTGCTTCTCAGTATCATTGGTTCTAGGGCATGGCTACCTGCTAGAATGGGTCACAAAAACTGATAGGCACTATTGTTTTCCATCCCTGAGCTATCCGATGGACCCATCCATTATCCACAAAACTGGATATTCGTAGTTGTGGAGATAAAAGTGAGGAAGCTAACCCAGTCCTTTGACTGAGAAACCATTTTATTTAGAGTTTCTGAATTGTCTCTCCCTCTTCCTGGATAGTATATATACTTAAGTACTAGTATACTTAGGTGCATCATGACTGAGAGCTGGTTTACACATGTGCATTCTGTTCTTGCATTTTCTTCCTCTAACAGTTCAGTGGAACTCTAGGACTTCCAGTGTTCATGTTCATTCTAGAGTCTGTGATCCCAGAAAGCTATAAAAGGGGTTGTGAATGTATGGCTGCCATCTTGTGACTGATCCAAATTCTATAGTGCAAAAGTTTGAATGCACAATCTATTCCAGTTGCTTACTTCATGTTTTCATCTGATACCAGTTAGAGAACAGTATAGGGGTTAGAGAGTATAACCAGCTCTTCATACTCCATTTTTATAGCCCTTCCAAACTGACACAAAGAAGAACACTACCAGTTCAAATGCACATTCCCAAGAACTCTCTAAAATATAAAGGAAAAACAGCACAAACAAGTCCAAGTAGTCTGTTTATATAGCTCTAGAGATTCTGATAAAGAAAAACAAACATAACCTTTTCAGCTGTTCCTCACAAGGGAAAAAGAAAATGAAACATTTGATTATAATTGTTTTAATGAGCTGTGATTCAAAATGAAGTCGTAATGGTCTGGCTAAAAAATATTCTGTTAATGAGCTTATACTTCTATCAAAATGTGTGAGATATAAAACTCTCTGAGGATAAAGTTAAGCAGCAAGGAATCTTTAATTGCTGGAAGGAAAACCTGAACAATATTACATTAGTGCTGATAATAATGGTGGAGTTGAAGATCCAGTGCTTATGCAACCGCTTTTAGTAACTTTCATTCTATGTGAACCTAACACCAAATGGTTTCCATGGTTTGTATTACAAGCCTGTGGTGACAATTTCCAATTCCTCTGCACCTTCTAACATTATTTTTGTTGTTGTTGTAAGGAATGAACCAGTGGTATGACAGTGGATGGGCCTCAAAATGGTGGAGAAACAAAGGAACTTATTGCTAAACACTTGCTTGTTTGTGAAAAGTCCAGATACAGCAAGATCTGAGAGGACATGCCAAAATAATCTGGGACAATTTGGTAAAACTGACATTAAAGATGGTTTGGAAAGAGCACTGTAGCCAGCCATCAATGCCATCAAGACAACAGCCACAAAACTACTGCTAGAAGCAAGAAGAACATGTATTATACCAATCTTAATCAGCATTGGCTGTTGGTTTGTTTGCATCCTCAATTGAAAGTATGGGTGATGTGATAATTAAAATTATCTGAAGACTCACTTGTATGAGCACCTGAGGTTCTGATTTCTAGCCCAATGTAGGAAAGACCTGGAGCCTGTTCACACTGCATAGTTATAGCACTATTATTGCATTGTAACTGCCATGAGTCCATCCTATGGAATCCTAGGATTTGTAGCTTGGTGAGGCACTGGACCTCTCTGGCTGATAATTCAAAATTACCCCTCCCTAAACTCCCAATTTCATGATTCCATAGGACAGAATCATGGCTGTTAAAGTGGAATAATAGCACTATAATACTGTAGTGTGAATAGGCCCAAGATTAATGGGTATTAGGGGAAGGGCCTTCTGAATGATGACTCCTTGGCTGTGGAATTTCTTCCCCAGAGAGCTACCTCACCCCTCTTTCTTCCCACCTTAGGCAGGCTTTGAAAACTTTATTATGAGGGGGAAAATTGTACTGGTCCTTTTATACTAGCCACGAGGCCTATTGCACATGGGAAGGGAAGCAGCAGTAAAGGCCGATAATAGCACCTTATTGCACAACGTCAGCAAGCTTCAGCTGTTCTTCCATTCTGGTCCCATGGGAGACAGTGGTAAACACAAGTCTTTTTCTAACTGGAAAAATGTGTTAGAAAAAGTTGCATATGCCATTTTCTTTATTTATTGTTTAATTATCTTTCTGGAGTATTTGCATATTTTGGAAAACTCAGATAAAATAAGATAAAACAAGAATTACAAAAAAAGGAAGAAAAATATACCACCATCTCCCATGGGATCAGAAAGGAAAAACAGCTGAAGCATGCTGGCATCATGTGATAAGGCAAGATGGGAGGCGCTATTAACAGGCTTTATTGCCCCTTCCCTTCCCTCATGCAATAAGCTCCCATGTCTTATGAACTCTGTGGTATTGTTTTAATTGTAGCTTTATTGTTGTATTTGCACTTTTTAAAAATAGAAACAGAACACTCGTTTAATTAGATATATTAAATTATTTATATTCTGTCAGCACCTTACAGGAGAAATGAATCAAAAACATTTTACAGTGAACAAAAATGAATTAAAAGCACAGATTACAATTTTAAAACCACCTATATTGCATTTGCTCTTTTTATTCAGTGCACCACTTGGGAATTTATTTGATTATTTAAAGGCAGGACCTACATGTCTGAAAGAAATTTTTGAAATGAGAATCTATGCCATGACTGCATAGTACTGACCATTTTTAAAAAGGGAATTTTATGGAAACAGTCCCTTTATGTGAAGTCGAAGGCTTTCACGACCAGCATCCATAGATTTTCCTTGAATTTTTTCCCAAGGAATTCCAGAACACGGCCTCATAGCCCGGAAAAAAACCCAAGGAAAAGTCCCTTTATACCCTAAAAACAGAGCAGAAATTGCATTCAAAACCATCATAGGGAGAACAGAAAGGTTAAACCCCAACATTGCAAAATGACTCCTTTTGCATCCAACTTCTTTGCTTTGAAGGAAGTTCCCCTTTACAACTGGGCTTTCTGAGAAGCTGCTAGGCTTGAGTCATTGACATTTTCAGACAGCGCTAAATGGAGCTTATCGCGGGATGAGCTCCTGGGAGAGGAACGGCGGTCTTGCACGGCGGGGGGTTGTTTTCGGACGCCGCTGTCCCTCTTCCGAGATCATCAGTGTCACTTCCGTTAAGCTTTGGAAGCAGCCGCGCCATATTTTAAGCACGGAAGTTTAAGCACGGGGCGTCCGAAAACACCCCCCGCCGTGCAAGAGCGCCGTTCCTCTCCCGGGAGCTCATCCCGTGATAAGCTCCGTTTAGCACTGTCTGAAAATGTAAAGTCTTAATTATTGCCTTTTGTGGGGTTTGTGCTTATTTGTTCCTTTGCCTACAGAAACTTTTAACATCTCTCTCTCTCTTTTAAAAAAGATACTAGAATATCAGCTGCAGTTTCCTCTCCTTCTCTCCTTGTTGAGAATTATTTATGGGTCCCCTTTCACCCATCCTTACAGTAAAGAACAAAATGTTCCCTGAAATGTAATTTTGCTTGGTGTTGGACAGATTCTGAAAAGCCTAAATCCTGAAGGTGCATGTGATGGTCTACAGGTTGCCATGGCTACATTCTTCTGTGGCTCAGATGAGGATGGGACCAATTATCAAGTTTTGTTTGCTCGGTTTTAAGTAGTTTGTTACCTGGATACTCAACAACCAGGAAAACAGAAAATAAGACTTGTTTTCTTTCTTAACTGAAGAAAAGGGGAAGCAGTCATACTTGGTGGTTTTTAAAAGCCCACAACATTTCTTGGCTACTCAGTGAACTATTTAGCTGAGATGATAACTTTATGAAATGTTCTTTTCACTTAAGGCTGGGGAGAGATTTAGAATTAAGATAGGAAGAAACTGCTGTGGGGATGAATTTTGGCTAAATCAGTTGTCAGAGTTACAATAGTTGAATCTCTCCCCACACCCCCCACACACCGCCTCATCACCTTCCTACCATTCTAATATGACAGTGGAATTTTAATATATAATTTAGCAAAAAAAGGTACTACATGTCACTTTGTATGAGTAGGGAGGGAGAACATTTAAACCAGGGAGAATATTGTAAAACAGAACATTTTCATCCTGCAATATCTCTTATAATAAACAGATATTCATCTGATTACCGGTGAAATGTGCCTGTTACATGTATGATTCTTTTCCTGTGTTCCTTTGTATCAGAGTGGGAAGTGGACTTTGAATGAGGAACCATGACCAGGAAAACCTATGAGATTTTTTGGAGGTGTCAAAGAAGCCACTATTTAAATGTCCTGCAAATCTAAGAAGATGTGGCCACTTCTAGTTTCTACTACTACTATCTTATTTATATCAAGAGTGTACAGTATGAGTAAGAGAATCTGCATGCTTTGTTTTCAATAATGGTGCTAATGTGCTGCATAATTGTTCATCAAGCTGTCTCAGCACAAACAACTGAAGGACTGTATCAAACATAACATGCCACTTCAAATCCATCTTGTAGCTCAGCCCTCAACTGAATGGCATACTACAGGAGTGTCATTCAAAAGTGTACCCAGCTCTTCCCAGGGAGTCTACAAAACTGCCTGAGAATACTGCAATGTTTCTAATTTTAATAGTTTGTATGGCCAATGACAGAATGGTGTTTCAATCTCTCTCTGATCCTAATTCTGCCAGGTAATTCCAAATATTGAATGTTATTGGAGCAGCAGATAAACATTCAAAATATGAATTTTCTGTCAATATTAAACCTAATAAATGGAATATTTAAAAATGAACATATTTGTTTTTTAAAATTACGACTGTTTCCACTACTATATTTTACTAAAAGAAGCATAGAATCATAGAGTTGGAAGAGACCTCAAGGGCCATCCAGTTCAACCCCCTGCCATGCAGAAATACACAATCAAATCAGTCCCGACAGATGGCCATACAGCCTCTGTTTAAAAACCTCCAAAGAAGGAGACTCCACCACACTCCCAGTCAGTGTATTCCACTTCCGAACAGCTCTTACTGTCCACTTCCGAACAGCTCTTACTGTCAGGAAGTCCTTTCTAATGTTTAGGTGGAATCTCTTTTGTTGTAGTCTGAACTCATTACTCTGTGTCCTAGTCTCTGGAGCAGCAGAAAACAAGCCTGCTCCATCCTCAGGAGAACATCCCTTCAAATATTTAAATATGTCTATCATGTCCCCTCTTAACATTCTCTTCTCCAGACTAAACATGCCCAACTCCATAAACCGCTTCTCATAGGGCATGGCTTCCAGACCATCCACCATCCTGGTCGTCCTCCTCTTGACATGTTCCAGCTTGTCAATATCCTCCCTGAATTGTGGTGCCCAGTACTGGACACAGTATTCCAGGTGAGGTCTGACCAAAGCAGAATACAGTGGCACTATTACTTCCCTTGATTTAGACACTATACTCCTATTAATGCAGCCTAGGGTCACATTGGCTTTTTTAGCTGCTGCATCACACTACTGACACATGTTCAGCTTGTGGTCTACTAAGACTCCTAGATCCTTTTTGCATGTACTGCTCTCAAGCCATGTGTCACCCATCCTATATCTGTGCATTTCATTTTTACTGCCCAAGTGTAGTATCCCACATTTCTCCCTGTTGAAATTCATTTTGTTAATATTGGCCCAGATTTCTAATCTGTTGAGGTCATTTTGAATTCTGATCCTGTCCTCTGGGTTATTAAGTACCCCTCCTAATTTGGTGTCATCTGCAAACTTAATAAGCACGCCCTATATTCCCTCATCCAAGTCATTGATAAAGATGTTGAATAGCACTGGGCCCAGGACAAAACCCTGTGGTACCCCACTAGTCACTTCTCTCCAGGATGAAGAGTAGCCATTGGTGACTACCCTTTGGGTTCGGTCAGTCAACCAATTACAAATCCACCTAACAGTTGCATTGTCCAGATCACAGGTTACTAACTTTTTTTGCAAGAATATCATGGGGGACCTTGTCAAAAGCCTTACTGAAATCAAGATAAACTACATCCACTGCATTCCCTTTATCTATCAAGTCTGTAACTCTATCAAAAAAAGAGATGAGATTGGTCTGGCACAAATCAGGAATGCTGTTTCATAACAATATAAAATATAAAAACAATGCTTTATAAGAGGAAGCTGCCTTAATAGTAGGGCCGTCTTTATTCATTTATAGATATATCTATAAATATCCCTTCAAGCCAAATGTTGCCACAGGTTGGTTTCCATAAGGAAATATATATATATATATATATATATATATATATATATATAAAACACAGCAAGCAAACAGACAAAAGCAAATTTAAAAACTAATCAGCAGTACAGCCACAAAAATTAACCAGCTCCATAAACATAGCACTACTCCACATACTGGGAAGATATTTAAAGAACAAAGTTTTGGATAACTCAATGAAGTTCAGTGTAGCACAGTTATGGAAAAAAAAATCCTAAATGTGATAAACACATCTCTGAATCTTCTTAGCTATAAATGAATCCTTGGGATTTTATTACACCAGGCTTCTAAGATGCCACAATTGTCCCCAAACATTTAGTGTATTGCATTGCATTTAGTTTAGGAAATGCAAACATACTGGTTTGGGGACAATTATTTTCACACAGCTCTTCAAAAGCACCATGATGCTGCTATAGCCCTGGGCTCTGTCTTCTGCACATCAGCCTCCATAACTCACCCTTCCTGCCATATGCCCTTCCCACCATGCTTTTCAGTCTGTTTTTTTTTTTAAATTCAGCCAATGCTCAGTCACAGCAATTGATTATGCAAAAATAAAATAAAATAAATGAAAAAAAGGAAGAAAATTAGCCTGCCTGGAATAGTGAGAGTTGGGGAAACAGAATCACACTCACTCACACCACATGACTGCCTGCATATCAGAACTTCAGTGTGATTACAAGGCTATCCCAAGAGAAGAGTTACTTTAATGGGACCTTTAATCCCATTCTTAAAGTGAAAGTGGTGGTTGTTTGATAATTCCAGTTATTATGCCATGATGTTTCTGCCTTCCTTATTCGCGTTATTCCAGAGTTTTAAGACGCTTGTCTGATAAAGTCCGTAGACTGGAAATAAGCCTATGAAAATGTTATCCGAGGCATGATAAGATCAGAATGTACTGTAGTCACCTTGCCAAAAACTGGGACATACAGTATTTGCGTTTAATCCAGATACCAGTGCATTACTTCTAGCAAAGCATCTCTCTCCCAAGAACAGTTTATTGTTTTATGGTAGGGTGGGCAGAAGTAAAATCTTTGGTTCAGGCTGTTGGTGGAAACCCATGGAGTCTCTCTCTGGCTTTTCTTCACAAACGAAGATTCAGGAAGGACTCATCCCATGCTTTCTGCAAGCGTGCTGATGACTAAAAATGCGAATCCGAGATAAACAAGTCCAGTTGCAGAAAAGGAAAGGGGGATGGCAGTGTGGGAGGGGATTAAGTCTAGCAGATCTGCCTCTTCTTCTCTTCCTCCCAGGAGAGGGCAGTGGCAGTTGGCATGGAGGGAGGAACCCATGGAGTAAGGAAGGAAGAAACTCCAAACCAAGGATAGCTTCCAGTGAGCACCTTGCTGCAACAACATCTGGAGCTGAACTGACACTTTTTACACTGCTGGCCCAGAATTATCCCCTCCCCACCTCCACTCCACTCTTTCTTACCAAATAGGCAACTTTAGAGCAGGGGTTGGAATTATGTGGCCTTCTGGATGTCAGACTGCAATTCCTAACATTTTTCACTATTGGCTATGCTGCCTAGATGAGAAGGGGGTTCAGCCTGCCTAAGAGGGCTGCATGCTTTCCACTTTTGGCTTAAAGAGACAACACTCTGTCCTGCTGCCTAGCACCTCATTGTTTCTCCTGAAGTTCCTGCTGGGCATACTTCTGACATTGGCACACTAGCTTCCAGGATGACAGAGCCCTGGAGGTGGGCAGACTGTGGCTACACTAAGAGGTTTCAAAGTTGTCATGGGTATAGTATCCTTATTTGGGTGGATGTCATATCTGCTAGTCCCCAGATATTAGCCTTGCTGGCTCAGGTTTCTCTGACTCTGGGATGTCAGGTCTACCTGTCTTAGGTATGGGATCCAAGGCTGGTGTCTCCTCTGTGCTTCAGCCTCTCTTCTAAGCCACTGTTGGACTTCTGGATATCAGATAGGGTTGCCAGAGAGAAAACTGGAGAGGGCTCCTATAACTTTAATCATAGTACAGTATATAAGAGGTAATTTCAGTGAGTGTTGCTTTTATCTGGTGAAAAGCAGCACCTGCTGAGCTTCCATCTTCTACACAAACATCAAAGGGACAGGAGTCCTGTCCAGTTTTCACTCTGGCAATTATAATCTCAGGGTGATTTTTAGTAGATTGGCAAGGATTTCTGCCTCCCAGTTGCTTAACAATAGCAACAACAACATTGCCCTCTACCCCTTAAGTTAGCCTGCTGAATTAAAGAAAGTCTCTCTGTGTGTGTGTGTGTGTGCGTGCATACATGCACATGCAACCAGGCTGTGGCATTGCTAAGGCTAACCCCACCTCCCAGCAGTGTCACCTGGTGCAATTTGGCCTCTCTGCTCCCCCCTAGTGCTGCCACTGCAACCAGGTGTGGAAATTTGAATGGAGATACTAGAACCTCTGTTTAATTCTTGGGATCAGAATTATTTAATTTGAAATGTATGACTTATGCGCCAGATCTTCAGGTTCCTAAAACAAGCCAAAACAAAAAAGAAACAGGAACAGCAGTAACAACAAAGTTCGCACCATGACCATCAAGTAGATCACACAAACCTAAGATTTGCCCACTTCCACTTTACTGAGGCCAAAGTTACATCTCATTTAAATGTGATGCTGGACATGGAAGAAAAATTATCCAAGCAATGTGCCATCGTTAACCTGAGCTCTCAGCCATTATGACTGCATCATTACCATGCCAAAGCAAGGCCTATCCAGGCCATACTTTCTTGACCGGCTTAGAAAAGATGACCCAAATGTTTTTTTTTAAAAAAAGAGATTCAACTAAGTGTAGTGTCTTCTTAACTCAAGCCATAATGTTCTGATATCTGGATTAAGTGTAAACATATACCAATTTTTAGCAAGCTGGCTGCAGTACACCTCAAGCTAAGTGGAAGGACAATGATGTGGTCCATGGGAGGAGGGCACTGTGGCAAAAAATGTCCTTTCATTCATCCCTTGCCATCCCTTGGGCTAAACTATTACTTTGTTATTTAAGTTCCTTCTGAAATTGGTTTTTGATTGCTCAGAAAAATCTGACATTTTTCGACAACTACTTCCATCAAGTGCATGCCAGTAGAAACAATGGCAAAGAACATTTAAAAACTTCCTAGCATTAGTGGTAGCAATTTAGGGCTCATGTACACAGGCCAGAATATGCTGGCTTCCCACTGGCATATGCTGCCTGTGGATCAGGCCCATTCCTCTCCTGTTACCTGTACGGAGTCCAGACTAGCATGCTGGCCAGGCTTTGCAGCCTCCACTGCCTGTGTCCCACTCTCTGCAGCCAGGAAGTCTGCCCACAGCACTTGTACAAGGCCCCCTGCATGTGACCAGCCTGGTCACATGCTGCAGGACTATTTCCTGGATCCAGAAAAGTGATGGCAGATGGCAGCTGTAGTGGCATGACAGCTACATGTGGGGCCGGATCCATTTTTTTTTTGCCAGCCGGAGCTGATTTAAACAGTGTAATGTGCCTTACCCCGTCTTCCCCTGTCTTGGCCCCATCTTTGCCCTGGGTGTCATGAGGACTGTCTGGGAACATAAGATCATCTGGTGGGGCCAAGACCAAGTAAGTAGCCTGGGTAGACAAGCCCATAGATTGCCATTGTTACATCTTAATAATATTACTACTATCTAATGGCTCTAGATATGGTTTGATCTAGTGGAGGGAACACTTCAAATCTTGGGCAATTTGTCACCCCATTTTTTAAAACAGCATAGCTGCCTGTTTTGGATAATATTAGCTTGCTGTGTGTGTTTACTCAAAGGCTCACAATAGGCTACATAGTTTATTCATTTTAAAATGAATTGGACAATGTGGCTGTTCTTTCCCCACTCACCTAAGCCTAAACCACACACCCATATACATTACAGGTCTTCTTGTCTATGACCAATGCTTTAAAGTTTGTGGGTGTTCCAGTGTAGGTTTGGCAAGAGATAGTTTATTTACTGCATCCATTAATTCTGTTTAGCAGCTACAGCTTTACAAATGATGCCTTGGAGAAGGAAGGTCCAAGGTAACCTAGAGTTGAACTGAAAATAAAATGTAATTCTGACCTTTGTTTACAGACAGTTCTTTCCCTACCAATTGGGCACACCACAGAGACCAAAATTATATCCATGTTCTTCACATACTTTCCAAATGCTAAATAAAAAGCAAAACATTTGAGTGCAAAATTAGCTTTAAACATCACTGAAAATACAGCCATGTCTCATTACCTGCATCTCAAATGTTCACTGAAACACAACGCTTCTGGTAACAGCAAATGATGACTTTTAACCTTAGTATGACCTAGCATCAATCCTCAAAAAGGTCTTCACACAAGAAACAGATATTTATGGCAATTCTAGTCAGTTTGAAGGAGACATCTGCATGTCACTGGGTGATTAATTGCACATTCTAATGAGTTCTTACAGATCTGTTCCTAAATTTAAGCACCAAAGTTCACTTTTCAGCTTAAAGTTTTCAAAGATCCCACAGCTTGTGAAGTTGAAGGCTTTCACAGCCGGCATCCATAGATTTTCCTTGGTTTTTTTCCAGACTGTGACCTCACAGCCTGGAAAAAAACCCAAGGAAAATCTATCCCACAGCTTCTTAGTCAAGCAGATGATAAGCAAGTTATAAACTGGCAACTCAAGACTGGTGCTCAGCTGAGCCTGTAGAAGATATGTGTGATGTGGAAGTTGTCTAGATGGGACACAGGGCTTTCATACTAATTGGTAATAATTAAAAGAGGATTATTATCATTTCAGCAATTAATGGGATTATTATTTGTGTGTGTGTGTGTGTGTGTGTGCTGTCATCAATATTGCTGCTGGAGTTATGTATTATAAATAAGAAACATAAAACAGAATGCTGCAAACATATGAAAGTCCTCCTCAGAAAAGTGTTGAGTTTTGTTGATTAGTTAGTTAATTTTCTTTCTCTCATAATGGGACCCATATACTCTGACAGAGTGGTTGGAAGAATGTTAGATAGAAAATGTTGAGATCAACTGGTCTACAAAATGTCAGGTAAATAAGCTCATATCTGGTATCACACTAAGGCAGTGGTGAAACTTTGCCATGAATGATGCACTGAATAGAATGGGAGAAGAGAGAAAGAGTACACCAGGGAGGAGGAAAGAGACAGAACCATTGAAATGACCAAGGAAGGAGAGAATTAAAAGGTGGGAAAGAATAAGATCCACTAATTTTACTGATGGTTGTGATTGGTCCTCTTCAAACCATACCTTACTTTCCAAAATTATACAAGTAGGAATGGGTGAGAATTTTGTTTCCATTCATTTTAGAGAATAATTTACCAACACTGGCAAATTTCTTCATATTTGTGGAAACTTAAAGATTAAAATATTTGAGTATAGGAAAAACTGAAAGGGATGCATTTGTCCACCCTGTCCCAGAACACTGAATATTTAATTATTAAAAGTCTGGGTCTGAATGTTTGTCTGTTTAGCCTTCTTGTCTTAACGCACTTCATAGAATCTGAGGAATCTGATGGAGAGGAGTCAGATCTAGGAAGGTCTCTGGCTCCAGATGATGGCTCATCTCTTGTGAATCTGAGCAATTAATGTTCCATGCAGCTGATGAAGAACTTCAACAGAATGGCCCCTCACTAGAGTTGAGGGACATTGAGGATATGCCTCCATCATTTGTGGAATGTCATCAGGATAGGGAAATGGAATGAAGGAGCCAATGCCTCTTAACTAAAAATGCTGAGCAACAAAGTACCTGCTGTCTCAAGGTCAGAAGGCAATAAATCCCACAGGAGCTACAGGAAGTTTCTGTTGTTTGCAAATGTTCATGCTCCCTAGCTTTTATGTGCTTCCTGCTCATAGAATTCTTTGGATTCTTGACCTCAGGACTGGCTTCACTTTTATGTCATCCTTTCCTTGTGGCTCTGGTTATCATGATTATTGTCTTCTTGTGATGGATTTTGGAACACTCAAGATCTCACTACTACATCTCCTTCAACATCAGGGAACTCCCTTGACTATGTGTGTATGACTTTGATCAGCTTGACTCACTGCTAACTGCTTCTCCTTACTAGATCCTGCCCCTACTGGCACTTGCTGCCTGCAGTCACATGACACCCCTTAGCACAAAATCAAGAGTGCCATCTCTTTCTTATTTTCTCCTCAGAGTTGCTTCATTATTAGCAGTTACAAGACATGGAGACACAACATGGTCCTCTCCTCGGACAGCTGTGCCTATTGAACTATGACTAGGTCAAACAGAGGAGATTTTCATTTTAGTTTGTTTTTAAAGATTTTATCAACGTGCATATTTCTTTATATTTTTGATGCATATTTCTTTACATTTTTAAACTTGGAGTTTAAAATATTGAAATGTGAGGTAAAGTGAAACAGAAAAATCTTCCCATTCCTTTATGCGAACTACGATCTTGTCCTAGGAGATTATCAGACACAGGGGAACATGCCACCCCCCAAAAAAAGTCCCCCCCCCAAAAAGTCCCAATCCCAAGATTGCTAAAAGAAGAGAAAGGGAGACTTTAGCAGACACCATGTCCTTCTGCTGTTCTGGGGGTGTAGCACTGCCATGGATGAGGCTTCCCTTTTCCATTGATAGGGAGAAGTTGCAAATTAAAAGGGATGGCTTACTTATGCCTGCACTGTGCCCCCCAGAATGCTGGAGGATGTCATTGTCTGGTAAGGTCACCCCTTCCTGTTATTTTAGTGATCTTCTGATGCAGTTTTTGCCATGTCTGATAATCCCCCTAGTTATGCCTGCTCCTTAGAAATCCCTGCTTATTCAGTTTCTTATAGCAGGGAACAGTGCAAAGAGCACCTTGGCCCACATGGACACTGTGATGTATCACCTCACTCATTCTTTAAATGAGCAGGTAGTGGGGTAGACAGAGATAGAGAGAGCTCAAGTGAATACTAAGGAATTGTCTATTAAAATGGAATCTCTGGGCATATAAATGAGTGAATGACACCCAACATCAGGTGGATGATGATACTGATAACCAAGAACATTTTAATTGTACAATGAATCCATGGAAGTCTGTAAAGAAAAAAAAAACCCATCCTCATGACATCTGCAACATTTAAAGCTTTCCTGGGACACTTTCAAGGAGCTATCCAAAGTGCTGACCCCTATCCCCCAAACAATTTCTGTTCCTTGGATAGTTCTTTTAAAGTTTGGAATAAAGTTGAGACTGGCTTCACTATTTCACTTACAAGGAAGGCACCATCTGCCACTGGTACTGGAGCAAAAATTCATCTACCACTATAGTCACCTGCCACTGCTTTCCAGTATTCTATTGGAGAGAAACTCTCTGACTTTTCTTCACAAACGAAGATTCAGGAAGGACTCATCCCGCACTTTCTGCAAGCACGCTAATGACTAAAAAGGCCAATCCGAGATAAACAAGTCCGGTTGCAGAAAGCACAGCAGAAGGTTTCCTTGGGTGATGTTTCTGGGTTGTGATTCTTTCTGCGTTGTCGTTTCTCTTCAAGACTTGTTCGGTGTGAGTTCTCAAATAAGGCTGCAGCATTGTGGATAGTGCGTCTCCATGCCTCCCGATGTGAGGCCAGGGCGGACCATTGTTGGTGATCAATTTGGCCGAGCCTGAGATGTTGTTTCAGGGAGTCCTTGTATCACTTTTTTGGAGCGTGCCTCTTGCGCTGACCCATGGCGAGTTCACCGTAGAGTACTATTTTTGGGAGGCGACGGTCCTCCATCCTAGAAATGTGCCCTGCCCAGCGCAGCTGTGTTCTCAATAGCATGGCCTCAATGGAGAGAAAAGGACACTAGTTTAGTGCTTCTCATGAGATGCCAAATTGATCATCTCTGGCATACCTCCTAAATAGCCAACTTTGTCTCTTTAAGGAAGAGTGCATTTGGCATAAGCACAGTTATTGAGCTGATGAATTTCTCAAGTCACAAGAATAATGGCCTTTTTAATCTTCGTAAGAGTAATTAAAGAGACATTTGTTATTAATGATGTTAATGGCAGCAGATACTATACTGTAGATATGCTAAAATAGCCTGCTTTTCATTTTTTAATTTTTTTTTAGACCAAATTCAGTTAGAGAGTAGATGTAAAACATGCCCAGCATCCTTTTTTCTACTTGTAGCCAGGGCAATTGATTTTTGTAGTATGTGCATTGAAGCAACAGCTTTCTTCCTGCTATATTCTTGTGGGGCTCCACTTCTCTTCTAAATAACAAGTTACCTTAGGACAGCTTGAACCTTGTTCTTTTGCAGGCTGCAAGCGATGCCACTGTGTTGTTGACAAAGCTTTTCTACCAAACAAACAAAGAAACAAACAAGCTCCTTGCTGTAGCATCACCTCTGCCTTTTCTAGCTACATCTCTTCTGTCTGCAGGTTACAAAGACAGGACCTAAAGTCAAATCATCTGCTGGAAACCTACAAGAGAAGAGTGTTATGTGACCACAAGGTTAGCTACAGTTCTCTGTGGTTTTATGTTATCACCATAAATGGAAATGGTACAAAGTTGCTGCAGGAAGAACTTGACATATAAGTATAGGGCTCTGTGTTTTATTCTTCTCAGCCCTGCTGGTTTATTTTGTTAAGTATGGCTTCTGGAAGATTAGGTACCTGTCAGCATTCCAAAGAGCTATGTCTTTGTTCTACAGTGCTGTACAACACTGATGTTGCTAGCCTCTGAGGCTTTGGAGAACAGACTAGAATATCTACAGGATGATCAGAAATCAGAATGTCACTGGCAAAGCACCCTGTTTGTTGTGCTAATAGTTTCTAATAGCACATAAGGAGGAAGAGATTGGATGCGCATGCCTTCGACTACTCAGAATTTAGAAAATTTATGTTACTCAGAGTTTAGAAAATTTGACTACAACTTTGATAATCCCAAAGGAGAATTCTAGGAGTTATTGTCCAAAAAGTCACTTTTCCAACTTTAATCATTACTGTCCCCATAGCCTTCCATATGTGTAGAGGGCAATTGTTTACAAGTGGAAAACCTCCCCCCCCCCATTCTCAATGACTCTCCATGCAATTTATAACACTAGAAATTCAGAAATCTAAAGAACGCTCTCATGGACAAAATGAAATTACCCTCTACACATCAAGGATGATGAGGCAGTCTATGGAACTAGAATGTGATCCCCCACTCTCAAGGCTCTGATGCAGAGGCTACATGCTTTAAGAAAGCAAGAACTGACCTTTAAGGGCACTCCCTTGAATAACCTGGAGCTAAAGGCTGGACTTGAAATAGCTGAACTACACTACATGTTCTGCCTTTGTGATACTTTATTTTTCTCACTTTCATGGGGATTACAAAGGCTGCAAATTCTATCAGGGCTTTTACCCTCTTGGATTTAGCATTCCATTTGAGCAGAGATGCAGTGCTCCCTTGAGCAATCAAATTCTGCTGCAATGCCTACATTTACTGGATTGGGGCTCATCTACATTTGTTGCTTAATCTGGGGCCAGTCCAGAGCATTATACCCCTGGACTGGCCCCAGATCGACCACAATGGTGGCCACAGGCACCGGGCCAAATCTGGTGTGGTGCACATCATTGTCCACATGGGCCAGCCAGGCCAACACCAAATCATGGTGGCCCATTCCTGTTTTTGGAGCTGCTGTTCCCACTTCCTCGCTGGCTGAGTTACTCCATGAAAAGCCTGCCTGGCATCCTGGCTCTTCTGCTGACGTCAGAAAGTGTGCCTGGACGTGTGATCAACAAAGAGGGGGTTGCTCTACCCCGCTCCTTGTTGATCACACAGGTCCCCCATTCTGACCTCAGCAGAAATGATGGCACACTGGGCAGGCCTTCCACAGAGCTCCTTGGCCAGCAAGGAAGCCACGGCTATGACAGAGAGCCACCCTCTTCTTTATGCTGCTCAGCACAGGGTAAGGGACATGGTGCTGCATTTGCGTGTGGATAACTGGATCAGGCCAAAGCTAACCTGATCAAGCTGTCCATAGCAGTAGCAATATAGCAATATAGCATTTATATTTCTATACTACTTATCAGTGCAAAGCACTCCCTAAGTAGTTTACCATGTGTTGGCTAATTTCCCCCAACAAGCTGGATACTCATTTTACCAACCTCAGAAGGATGGAAGGCTGAGTCAATCTTAGAGCCCTGTAGGATGGAACTTACAACATTGTGGCTGCAGTACCAGTATTTAACCACTGTGCCACCGGGGCTACTTTTGCTCCAGACAGCAAAAGATCCCAAGCTCACTCTACAGTTTTCAGGAAACCCTGGGGGTTTTGCCAACTTTGCTTTGTTTGGAGCAAAGTCAGGTTAAGGGCAAAAAAAAATTGAAGATCCTCCCAGATCCATATGTCATCCAGACATAGCCATATGTCATCCAGACTGCTAGCGGCAATTCGGTGTGAGTTTGCATTTTTTTGCCAGTGTAGATAAGTCCTTTGTTTCTAACAGGGAGGTAAGAAGGCCTAGTGTGTACTGCCCATGTGAGTGATATTGAGCATGTCTGTATGAGCAGCTGGAATGCAATAATCTTCTCTCCTTCATCATTTTCCTCCTCTATCCTCTCCCCCTTTGAAGCAGGTAGCATGCAGAGTTCAATAAGAGGTGAGCTGCACTTCCTTCATCCCTTCCTCTCTCATTTCTCTAGCTCTCCTCCATCCTTCCCTTGTTTCCTGAGTCAGAGGGAAAGCAGGTGGTACCGGGGAAGCCTGCTAGAGCCTCTTGCCATTCCTGCTACCTCTTTCCTCTTGTTACCACAATGTCACCAAAAAAGCGATACAAGGACGCCTTGAAACAACATCTCAGGCTCAGCCAAATTGATCACCAACAATGGTGGCCCTGCCTCACATCGGGAGGCATGGAGACGCACTATCCCAATGCTTCAGCCTTATTTGAGAACTCACACCAAACAAGTCTTGAAGAGAAACGACAACGCAGAAAGAATCACAACCTGGAAACATCACCCAAGGAGACCTTCTGCTGTGCTTTCTGCAACCAGACTTGTTTATCTTGGATTGGCCTTTTTAGTCATCAGCGCACTTGCAAAAAGCACGGGATGAGTCCTTCCTGAATCTTCGTTTGTGAAGAAAAGCCAGAGAGAGAGAGAGAGAGAGAGAGACCACTGGGACCTCATCCACCATCTGGGGCTTGAACAACTTGGACAGAGATCATTGTGGACAGAATTCCAAGAATGGATACTTCATCTCAGCCCCAAGGCCTAAAAATCCTAGGTCCTGTGCCTAAATTAAGAGGGCAGTGGAAACACCCCAATGGCCAAAAATCAATTTAAGATATATTCTCAGGGGATTTATTTCAATGGTGGGAAAAACCCAAGAAAAAGCAGTGGGATCAAAAATACCGGCATAATTTGCCTTAAAGCTTTTAGTGCCAGTAGTTAAAGCTTGGCAAAGACATTTGAGCCTCTAAGGACTTTATCAGATGCTCCCCTTTAAAATGTTCTTTTGCTAGCAATTTAATTTTTTTTTTAATGCCAGCAAATGAACACTCCCCCTGCACATACCTTCCTCTTCCAGGAAAGGAGCCCCATTCACTTCCTTGTTCAAAATCCTATGAGACTTTGTCACGCAGGTAATTCAAAAACAAAAACAAAAATACAGCCTAAAAGGTTGCACTAATAACCTAGGCACACTTTAAAATTCTCAACTAACTTGGGGAGGGTCATAAAAAGAGCAAAACTTACCTGGATGTCCTGATCTCATCTGGAAGTGTTCGCGCTGGACTGGCTGTTCCCGCTGCAGTGACGGGATTTAAATGGCCCGAGGTTTCACCAGCCAACAATGCTGGCACCAAAATGGCAGTGGAGGGGGGGGGGAGAAATCTATTGACAGCTTAAACCTTCAATTAAAAACTATGGGATTTTGACAGGACATAACCATGAAAGGGTGACGTCATCTGCATCTCCTTTTGTGGATCTGTGGCCTTGTTATGATGCCATATTTGATGTGTCTGATAAAGTCCTATGAAAGAGAAAAACCTGTACAAAACCCAAGAAACCACCAAATACTGTTACCATCAGGAAGGGAATGTGGCCCTCAGGGGATAGGAAGCACATAGGGCCATACCGTAACCCCAGGAGGGCCAGATTCAGTCGTGGGCCTGATATTCTCCACTCTTGGCTTAGTTATGCCAATAACCCAGGACAATTATCACTTGAAATGTACTTCTTTTTTCACATTACAATGCTTTTTTTTTTGCCCATTGTTTTCCTAGTGAATTGTAATAATAAAGAGCTTGAAGTTTTAGAAGATGTCTGTCTCATGCTATTGTTCTCACATACCTAAGATAGGCATCTAGTGAACCCCAGTAGATTCATTTTAGAATGGGGGGAGGGGAGTGGCCACCATGCCATAGCCTGTGTCAATATAAGATATGATTAATGCAATCTGTCTCTTTTAGAAAAAATCATAGGCGTGGTTATGGGGTCCCCCCCTCAAGAACATGAACTCTGTGAAATAAGGCTGTGTTTAATTATAGGTATTGTATTTCAAGGGAGGATAGCGTATTGTTGAACTATTTGCGCTATTTAGGGGCAAGTCTTTCTTTGCCTTGCTAAGCTTGTGAACTTTTTTGGTCCCTCCTGCCTATTGAAACATCAGTTCCACTGAGAAAATACTTTGCTACTTGCTTCTTTAGGAACACTATGTGTTAGTGTAACTTCCATGCTCTCAAGCTTTTCAGATTCCCAGCTCTCACCTTTTCAGAACCATTTACTCCTGACTTAGCATTTTCTTGGGAAGATCTCACTGTTCTTGTCTTGGGCCTGCTATCGTTCCACTTCCCTTTTATTTTCATCCCTCAGAGATTTCATAGGGTAACAGCATTACGCTACTATCCCCCCTCCCTCCCCCAAACCCGGAATCAGTTGCTAATTTTTCTTGTTCTGTCAAGATTTAAGCGAGTGGCTCTGTGTAAGCCTGCTTTGTTTTCTCAAGGGAGTATGCCTGAAATAATCCAGTGTTTATTTTTATTCAAATTCTCACAGTACTACAAGGTTTCACTGACTTCCTGGGATGTTTCTAGTTTTTTTCCACCAGGCCAAAAGGCTATTCTCAGAGGTAGCTCCTTCATGTAAACCTAAAAATGGAACTTTCCCACATTACAGCTTATTGGGGAGTTTAAAGTTCACTTGTCTGTCTCTCAGGAAAGTTAAGCAAAATACGTACAGGCAGTTCCCATTCTGCTTTCTGATGAAAATGGTAGTTTAGTAATCCTAACTAGAATATATAATGGCTGAGTAAAATGATAGATGTTTGAGCGACCCTTCTAGAATGGAAAGCTCTTCATGAAAAAAACAGTCCATACAGTGCAGGGCATTTGCCCTCTTCTGCCCTTGGGCAGTCCTCACCACCCCTGGGGCAGATACAGGGATGAGATGGGGGAAGGCTGGGAAAGGCCTGAGACAATGTTTTATAATACCTAATTTACTCCATTACTGCTGGCAAATGATGGATCAGAACCCGGGTGGCAGAAGGAGCCTGTCCTGGCAGGCTGTCCCTTGCTGCTGCTGCAGTCTCCCCATTCTCCCAGAAGACAGGAAGGAGTCCTGCAGCATGTGACCAAGTCTGGTCATATGCAGGCGGCCTTGGTCACATATTGCGGACCCCCTTCCTGCCTTCCAGACAGCGAAGAAAATGGTAGTGGATGCAGGGATGGGAAAGCATGCTTGTTTGGACTCTGGCCTGTTCCATATAGGTAACAGGGGGAACAACCGGCCAGATCCACAGCCAGAATGTGCCAGCGGGGAGCTGATGAATCCTGACTTGTGCAGATGAGCCAAGAGAGAGATTGAGAGATTGAGAGAGAAAAAGAGAGAGAGAGAGATACAACAATACTCTCATACTTTTGTGCCCTGTCAAAGGCTTGAAACCAATACCCTGGATGTAAAATACCTATCCAATTGTTATGAATATTGGTTTCATATTCATACCATGTTAAAACTTGGCTTCTCACCAGATTTTGTGGTCTAAGGATTATTCCCTGACCAGGTTATAGAGGTCCAATATAGTATACACTGTGTTAAATGGTTTCAGACTGTTACATTTCTGTCTATATTTGGCCTGAGATATTTCAATATTACATGTGCATACCCTCTGACATTTCACCGATGAATACCAGGACATGTGTGGCCAAGCAACATCAAAGTGTGGTCAAGATGGCAAAAGTTATTATTGAGGAAGAGCACGCAAGGTAGGAGAGGCTGCAGCAGTTTGCTTTTACATGAGCTTACTGGGAAGGGCAAGATTCACCCCCTTCTCTCCTGTCAGCCCTGCTGAGTTAACTAAGTACAAACTACTTTTGAACTTTAAAACCAGTTTGCAGAAACTGAAGTAAGTGTAAGGACATTTTCAGACGGCCCTTACTGCGCAAGCAGCCTCCGGAGCAGTAACGAGGCTGTTGCGCGGCAGGGGGTCCTTTTCGGACGACGCTGTCCCTCTTCCGTGACCATTCATGGCATGTACGTGAAGCTTTGGAAGCGGCCGCATCATATTTCAATCACGGAAGTTGCCCGTGATTGAAATATTATGCGGCCACTTCCAAAGCTTCACGTACGTGCCACAAATGGTCACGGAAGAGGGACGGCGGCATCCTAAAAGGACCCCCTGCTGTGCAGCAGCCTCGTTACTGCTCCAGAGGCTGCTTGCGCAGTAAGGGCTGTCTGAAAATGTCCTAAGACAAAGGGAAAAAGTGGGAAAAGAAAAGAAAAACTGGGACATTTTAGATGCAGCTGTGTAAACGGTGGATGGCAGAGGATTAATCAGGACTTTCCCTGCCAAATTGGGACAGTTGGAATATACAGTAAATACTGTACTTTATTTGTTTAAAAATTAAATTCCTTTCCCATTAATAGCCCATACGATCTGTGTATTCTCAGTGTAACATTGTAAGCAGTTAAAGAATGCTGTTTCCATATGTAGGGCAAAACTACATGTGACATGGCAACGTTTCCTCACAATTGAGTTTGTCATGTAAACACCAATGTTTAGGATGAACAAGGGGTGCCCTGGTGGCGCAGTGGTTAAATGCCAGTATTGCAAGCTACAAAGTTATGAGTTCTATCCCAGGGGGCTCCAAGGTTGACTCAGCGTGCCATCCTTCTGTACGTTGGTAAAATGAGTACCCAGCTTGTTGGGGGCAATTAGCTAAAAAAAATTGTAAATCGCTTAGGGAGTGCTTTTTGATAAATGGTATATCAATTTACAGATTTGTTCTCTCTCAAAATTAACTCTGCAACCCTGTGACCCCCTGTGACCATGCACTCATTTACACGAGCCAAGATACACCAGCTCCCTACATATCCTGGCCATGGATCAGGGCCATTTCCCCCTGTTCCCTCCATGAAATGGGAGGAAGTCCTGATGGGCACACTGGCCCCATTGCTGCAGCCACCACTGCCATTTTCCATGCTCTTCTGGCATTGAGGAAGCTGGCAGCAACATGTGACCAGCCTCGGCCACATGCTGCAGGACTCCTTTCTGCCTTCCGGGAGAGTGAGGCAGACTTGCAGCAGCAGTGAGGGCCAGCCTGCTGGGACAGGCTCCTGTGGTCTCGTAGGGCCTGATCTGTTCCTTCCCAGCAGGAATAGATTAAAAGAGGCATTATTTTGTAATGTTCTACCCCATCTGAGCCCTGTTTCTGCCTTGGATGTGGTGAGGACTGCCTGGGGGAAGAACTGGGCAAAAGTCCCACGTTGTCATGACTGCAGGGCTCTAAGATGGGGGCAAGATGGGGTATATTGCCTGTCTAGACAAGCCCCATGTTGGCTAGGGGATATGGGGAATTTTATCTATAAAGGTAATTTTTCTAAGCTTTGTGAAAAGATGATGCAAAAAGGGCTTCTCCATTTGGACTGTTGCCTTTTCAGGGCTTGTTTAATAATGGCACCACCACCTTCCCTGATTTGTCCAGATTAGCATGAGCTCCTTGACTATCTCTGGTGTGCGGAAGGGTTTTTCATGTGTAAGAAAAGCTGTGCTGGACATGCTGAGAGCAGGGAAGGCAGGGCTTTCAAAGTATCTCAAGTCGTCCTGGTATATTTTGTTGTGTTGTCCTGGAGTTTTCACTTCCAAGGTGTGGGTAGGATGAGGCATCGCTGTTGCATTCATCTACTAGTTGTGCTTTTGTTTACATATTGCTGCAATGTAATTGTATTTAAATATTTGCTGTTGCTGATATATGTATGTGTCTGAGCGATTGTGGGTGTGTGTGGATTTGTGTTTTGGCATATTGAGGATAGGCTATAGTTCCTGTTGTTGTGATGTTAATAATGTCTAGTTAATTGCTTATATTGGATAGTTTAATTAAATATTGATGTTCTGCTACTATATTTTTGAGACAGCTTGCTACCGAAATGTGCTAATATGAAATAAATGAATTAAACAATTAATTAATTGTTTTCATTTCATGTACAGTTTAAAGGTTCTTATCAATATGTAATATTGCTCTGCTGGTCATTATGTACTTTTATGGTTAGCTACTTTGGATTTTCCTTTGGAAATAAAAGCATGGAATAAATATTAAAATAAAACAACATGATACTGGCCTCCCAGGTGGTACCTGAAAGGTCCTTGTGAGGGAGGCAAGGGGGTTATTGATTTGTTTCAAAATATTTTCTGCTTTCTCCCTCTTTACAGACATGCTTGAAACTGCTAAGAGAATCTAACAAACAGGAAAAATTAAAATGACACTAGAAAGAAAAGCTGTTCTTCATGAGGAGAACACTGAAGAAAAAGGAAGTAATCTAAGGAGATTTTCACACTACACTGTTATAGTGTTACTATTCCACTTTATTTGCTATGGCTGCCTCCTATGGAATCCTGGGATTTGAAGTTTAGGGAGAGGCATTTGCAACTCTCAGCCAGAGAGCTCTTAGGTCTCACTAAACTACAAACCCCAGAATTCCACAGGAGGCAGCCAGAGCAGTTAAAGTGGAATAGTAACACTATAACAGTGTAGTGTGAATATCTCCTAAGGGCCTTATTGTGCTACATTTTTATAGCACTATTATTCCACTTTAACTGCTACAGCTGCCTTCTGTAGATGTCTGGGATTTTTACTTTAGTGAGGCCTAAGAGCTCTCTGGCTGAGAGTTCTAAATGCCCCTCCCTAAACTGCAAATCCCAGAATTCCACAAAAGGCAGCCATAGCAGTTAAAATGGAATGATAGTGCTATAACAATGTAGTGCAATAAGGCTGTAAATTCATGGGACGGGGTTTTCCATAGGTGGAACATGGAACAATTGTGGTTATTATGGTCTGTAGAAATATGTCACAAACATACTGGGGTGTCCCCCCCAAAAAAATATCTAAAGACATAAGCTTTAAATTTGACAAGCCCATTTGGATGTGGCAGTGAGGCATGGTGGCACTTGCAAACAATAAAATTGTAAAGGCAGTAATTGTACCAGAGGATGGGGAGCACTGATGAAGAAGGAGGAAAAAGAAACTTAAGCAGGACTAAGATGAAATGTTAATGGAGAGGCAGGAAAGCTTGTGCACCAGGGAGGCCAAGGAAACAGGGATGGAAGGAAGTTAAATTTCACACATTGATTTTGACGTGGCTAGCCAAAACTATGGCTGCAAGTCTCCAATATTATTTCAGTTAGGCAATGAACCACATAAATCTCCATTTTCCCCAAGATTATGTTTCTTATTTCCATTAATGTAGATGCCTGCTATGTAAATGCAATGAGGTAATGTGGTCTTGCAGCTTTCCAATGTGTGTGTATGTGTGTGCAATTTCCTTCCCTCCGCTCTTTTTTTTTCTTGGCACTTGTTTATAGATCATAACTTCAGCCAAAAACATTTTCAGTGTCCATAAAGGGATATCCAAAAAGTGCAAACTGAGCTCTTATATTTCCACCTGACCAAAACAGAACTGTTCATCTGGTATAAACTATACTGTAATTTTGTTGGATGGGGCCAGAGGGGGAGAGAATAACAACAACAATAACAACAACAATAAAAAATCTGGAATGGAAGTCAAGTGTCTAATTTCTCTCAGATCCAAATGTGAGCCTATAAAATGAAAGAAGCCCCACTGCCTTAGAAATAGGGGGAAAATGAGCCATTTCCAATTGTTCCCTTTGGCAGGAATTGAGATCAGTAATTTCCTGAAAGATAATTATGAATAAATTCAAAGGTAATTATAGCCGAAACCTTCTCTTCAAGCATAAGCAGTTGTTTATAATCATTTGATTCAACTTGCATCAGTCACAGAGGAAACAAGCATATGCACTCGACTTGGCACAGTGTCGCTATTAAACAATCCAAAAAGAGCCACAGCTCCAACATCCATGCCCAAACATTTCTGTATTTTTCTTCCCCCAGGGCTCTAAAACCAGATTGGAGCCCCATGTTGGCTACATTAAAAGGTCTGGCAGTAGCTGTTGAGGTAATGAGTCCTTTGTTCAACATCTTATAGTGGAAACTGTGCAATGTATTTCTTTCTTCTGTGAAGGGCATCGGTCCAGTTTGGAATAACACAGAACTGAAAACACTATAGAGGTCATGCTGAAAGTCATACCAGGCTCCACATGTGACTGACAACAGGGTCCTTATGTTCCCAGATGTGTAGCCTGTCTCTCCATGCAGCAGGGAAGCAGGACAAGTGGGTTGATGTCGATGTATGGTGCTTTCTTTAATGATTTCAGGAAGATACAAAGTGGATTGTGGCCTCTGGGATCCAGATTTAGCATCCAGAATAACAAAGTTTTCAGTATAATTTAAGGCACAGATATAGGCTTCATTTAGAAAGAACAGACCTTCTTAGCTTGGATTAGGTAATGGATCCCTTCCTTCTGAACCTTCCTACTGGTAGAAAGATGTGTCTCTGTGTTCCACTGTAGTAGAAGCATGGTTGGCTGTAAATGGGCCATCGTTAGGGCTGCACCCAGTGTGTGGAATGGCTTGCCCTATGAGCTTTGGTGGCTCCTTTTCTTTCTTTCCTGCCAGTTGGTCAATATACTTAATATATATATACTGGCATGCTTTTGCCTTGCTGGGAGAATGTATTTCTATCTGGTATTTACCTGATACACCTCTCCCTTATGCTGCCCTTTATTATAATCTATGTTCATTGCTATTTCATTATGACATTTTATTTGTGGCTATGCAGAGAAAATGGTCTTCAGCGTTATGAAGTATGGATAGATCCATTTTGGATGACCTGTGTAATGGCTTATAGCAGGGGCAGATTCAATTGGCACTCAGGATGTTGTTGGGCTGCAGCTTTCATCAGCCCTTGCTAGCATAGTTGGTTAGTGAGAGATAATGGGAATTTCAGCCCGGTAACATCTAGAAGGCCACAAATTTCTACATATCTGATTTATATCCTTGTGACTCCAGTTGACCATTGTACTATCACAAACACGACAGCTGAAAGTACTGGTGCTGCATTTTGACAACTAGGGCCAGCATCTTGTTGGTGACATCCACAAGCATACTTCCAAGGCATATTGGCATGTCTTTTTGTTTTTGTTTTTTCTGTTTTGTTTTGGTGTAGGCTGGCACTCAGTGACCCAAGTGCTCCCCCATTTCACTGTGATAGTACCCCATCTATAGCCATTTCAGTGGCTGGGGAAGAGTGGCAGTGGGACTGAAGAAGCGTTTGGCTATGACCTCATAGTCAGATGCAGAGCAATTACAATGTCCTCTGAGATCTCTGGGGGACCCCAGTGGATCTTGATGGATGATGTAATTGGTCTGCACCTATCTATGGGAACATAGCAGATGCTTCTCTGACCCCCCACTGCTCCCCACCCCGAATAATTGTGGAGAAGGGCTATCACACTGAGAGTGTCCTGGGGTTAGTGAGAGGGGAGCCACCAGGTAGTTCTGCCTACAGAACCTTTAGACTACATTGAGTGATGTAAGATCTTGGACCATGAATTTTAAGTGGCCTGCAAACATGGCACAGACATGTTATTTTTGAGCTGCTTGCTCTGCCATAGGGAGGTCAATGAAAGCCAACATTGAAACTATTGATACTGGATTTTCACTGTTCTGAAGGGATGCCATCCACATGATACTGGCTTGTCTTTTTTGAGGATAATCTGTGTCCGGGGGAAGGATTCACTGCCCTTGAAACTGATGGATATATTTATGCCTCTATATGTGGAAAATATTTCTTTGCCTTTGAAACAGAGGAGCCAGGCATCCCATATTGCAAAGGATGTCTTGTTTTTAAGGGGTGGAAAACTTGTCCCATATGCACATTAAATGGGATTTCAAAAAACCCTTAATTGTAGGTATCAGGCAAACACCAAAGTACATGACAAATGCTCCCCTCAAATCTTCTAAACCCTGAAGGAGAATCTGTTGAGAGCACATCTAGTTAGTGCCTGCTCCTTCTATACTAGGCTAGGCAGAGTGATTAGCCTTGTGGTGGTAAAAGTCTTACACTCACAATATTTGCTGGGCTGCCATCATAAGATTCCCAGGGGTGTAAGGGTTCCTATGTCAGGAACTCTCCTGACAGGCACTCTTCCTCCAAAGCAATGTGGTCTTATTAAGGGCTGCCGTATGTGTCCTTTATTACTATTTTGAAAACCTGGCAACCCTGTTTCGAAAGTGTTGGGTGATGATTAGATGCAAATAAAAGAAAAGGAAGAAGAAACAATTTTTTTGTGTGTGTACATGGATGTATAAAAGTGACTTTGTATTAATGTATTTTGTAGAAAAGTGCATATCATTTTCTGCCCCAAATCCTTGAGCTTGAAGAAAATGCTGGGAAAGCACTTTTAGACCACCTGATCTGCTGAAACACACCTTATGTTCGATATATTCATCAATACCCATTGTTGTGAGCCGCCTTGATTGCCTAATAAGCAAAAGGCAGGGTACGAAAATAAAGTTGTTGTTGTTGTTGTTGTTGTTGTTGTTGTTATTATTATTATTATTATTGCCCTGCACCCTGGTCTGGTTCTCTGACCTCTCCCCTGCTCCAAAACCCATTTATTTCACTTCCATTATCTAGTTTAGGGGAGAGCAATGCTTGGCCATCCTGGTGTGGTTGGACTGCAACTCCCACAGCCCACACCATTGGTTATGTTGCTAGGCTAGTGGGCTTTACAGTTCAAACACTTCTGGAGGGCTACAAGTTGTGGACCCTGAACTAGCTTTTCATGCCATTAGAACTTTATTAAAATGCCTCCTTGGAAAAAAAAGAAGAAGAAGGAATCTCATGATTATATGGCCAGACTATCAGCACAAATGTGCAGAGCATGAAAGTCCCAGGACACAGAATGGTAAGGAAAAATTAAAATCGAATTCATTATACAGGGTATCAGAATTTTCAAGGCATTTGAAAGTAAAAGGAGGAAAACTTCTAACATTGTAGAATAGGAAAAAAAGGAGAATAACATCTGGTATTTTTCCTTTACTTTGTATAGCCTTAGATTTTATGGCTACCAGAATCTCCCAGAAATTTTTCCACAGTTTGGAAAAGTTACTTATTTTGAGTACTCCCAGCACCATTAGCCAGCAGTGGTGATGCTAGCTAAGGAAGTCCAAATGAATTGTAGTCTAAGGGAGTAACTTAAGCTCTGTGTTGTTCTCACTTGAATCTCCGTTTCCAAGCAATGAGATATTGTATAATGTAGTCAGTGGTTAGCGTGTCATGCTAAGATTATGGAGACTGAAACTGAAGTCCCCACTCAGCCAAAGGACTCACTGGGGGACTTAACACACTCCAAAGCAAAGTGGCAGTGCAGCAGTAAGTTTCCTTCTTCCATTAGCAAAACCTGTTATCAAAAAGATGGTTTTACCTCAGTCTCCCATGGGACCAGAATGGCAGAACACAGGAAGAACTATGATGTCATGCAGCAAGGCAGCACAGAAAACAGAATCTTCCTGTCATTTTAAGGTCCTTGGCACTACATATGTCACTCTGCGTGCATCCACACACAGAATTATAACAATTTGACATGACTTTAACTGTCATGGCTCCATCTTACAGAATACTGGGATATGTAGTTTGGGAAGGCACTAGAGCTGTCTGATAGAAAGGGCTAAACACCTCACAAAACTCCAACCCCAGGATTCCACAGAACCGAGCCATGGCAGTTAAACTGGTGTCAGACTGTTATAACTCTACAATGTGGAGACACTTTCTGATGTCCTTGGTGGAAAGATAGAATATACAACATGAATTAAAATTTAAAAAATGAAAGCTGCCTCATATTTTCCCAGCTGGAGAAGCAGAAAGATTACTGGAATATGATCTTTGACTGGAATATGCAACCAACTTCCAGCTCAACTAAAACTCAGAATATGAAAATCACTCATGGCTGACTGTTTTTGGTTAGTCACTACTAGAGTATAGTAGCTAAATCACTTGTTAAATGGTGAGTTGACATTAGTTAAAGCCCATTGATTCAGTGAGATCCTTCGAGACTTACTGTTTATTTTGCTGCATTTCACCAAATCCCACCTGGTTTTCTCCCATCTTTTTTTTTCTTTTTTGGCAGGTTGTGAAACTTTTGGTTTTTCTTCATATGGAAATTCATGTGTATTTTAGTATGGTCCTAATGTTTTAATGGCTATTTTAAAAGAGATTTGTTTGATGCATACTATTCTCAGCAACTAGTATCTGTTTGTATGCATTTTTCAAAGTTATGCATGTATATTTTTCAAAGATATACATTTTGAATTGTGTCCATTAATTTACCTATAATTAGAAAAGGAAAAGGGGGAAATCTGATGCTTGCTTTTTTATACAACGGCAGGAAACTGAAAAACAGGGACACACTTTTTCCTAGTAGTCTTGAAGGACATAAGATTGGATAAATTCATTTTAAAATGGTTAATGTAATTTTATTTTCCACCCAGGAATCTGGCTGTGGGGAGAGGGGTTTGAGGGCATTGCCTTGCCAAATAAGAATTCCATCCCAATGAAGTGTTTCTTTAGTCCCAAAATTTTAGCATTGCAGAGAGTGAGACACTGAAAATTGTTCACACTTAAAACATTCATATTTGCTGTGTTCACATTCCCTTGATATCTTTGCCTCCCCTCTCCTTTTTGGGGTGCCTAAACTGCATTTCTAAATGCTTGACTTCAGATTTAAGTTACTATAAGGCTAGAAATTTGGAGACTGAAAGAAAATTTCATTGGGAGGACAATTACTTTGTTTTGCCTCGCCCCCAACCCTGTAGCTGTACTCTGTTTCCATCTCTAACTAAGGTTGCATCTGCACTGCAGAAATAATTCAGTTTGACACTGCTTTAACTGCCATGGCTCAATGCTATGGAATTCTGGGATTTGTAGTTTTGTGAGCTATTTAGCCTTCTCTGTCAGAGAGCTCTAGTGCCATAAGAAACTCCAAATCCCAGGATTCCATAGCATTGAGCCATGGCAGTTAAAGCAGTGTCAAACTGGATTACATTAGGACCCCCGTATCTGCTGGGGTTTGGTTCTGGGGAGGGCCCGTGGATACCAAAAACCATGGATAATAGCAAACACCATTGAAAATAATGGGACTTCTGGTTTTAAATACCACAGAGTTGCCTTGGAGGACCTAGAAAATGGCTAGATAGGACACATTTTCTAGAAAGACTCTATGGTAGGTATGCTGTTTTGTGTCCCGCAGATAATTTAATCAGTGGATAATGAATGAGTGGATATGGGGGTCCTATTGTATTTCTGCAGTGTAGAGGCAGCCTGATAGTCTCATTTAATCTCCACCAGGTTGAAACATGTTTTTGATTAGGACTGATAGAAAATGCTTTTAAGCCAACAAGGGGGGGGGGACTGAAAGATGAGCCAATGCCAGAAGTCTAGGTAACCATTTTAAAACCTTATGTCAGTGCTGGAACAGATGATCACCTCTAACATATGTGACCTAGGGTCAGTCTAGATGAGGGAATAAAATGTGAATTGGTGCACACAAACCCCAATTCACAGCAGCTGTCATTTGTCTCAATGACTTTTTTGCAAGATCGCTGGTGTGTGCAGCTATCTGTATTTGCTGTTCACATGGATGCATGCCAGCAAATCAAGATGGTGGGTGCGAGTGAATTACTCATGGTTTTGTACTCCCCAACATGCCCTTGCTAAACAATTAAAAAAAAAAGCCAACCTAATTCCAAGGTGCAAAATAATAAATAATGAAAAAAACAAAGGAAAGAAAGCCTGTTTCACCGTTTCAGCCCACAATCACTACGGCAACAATCCAGCATGGCAGATCCATGATCTGCCATCTTAGGAAACTCTGCCCCCTGTGCACATCCAACCAATCAGCTATCCTTTGCAGCAATGTGCTGTGATGCAATTTGGTTGTCCTAATATGCAGGAGTGCACATTTCCTCCGCAGTTGTCAAAAAAACTCTGGGAAAGTCCCGACGTTTGCTCACCCTCCTTCTGAAAAGGATGGAATGCTGCAGGATCCCATTTGGACACATGAGATTCCATGAGGATTTATTTCACTGTCTGGACTACCCCCTAGAATATATACCTGTCTAGCAGTGTGAGGTAGGATTCCGTTATAGAAATTCTACCCTAGTGGACAAGGCACTGATAAGGATAGCTTTGTGCTTAAGAAAAGATGGAGCTGGATGACAGTATTCACTTTAAAAAAAAAAAAAAAAAAGAAAATAATAATAATAATGCATTTCATAAGCTATCATGATTTTCTATATGAACAAACAGATATATTTTTTTCTTTTGTTATTCCTTTTTTTTTTTTAACAAAAATGTATTGAGGGGGAAAAAAGAAAAATATCCCAGCCAATGTGAATTATCTGGATAACATGGGGTTGCAAGTTTTTGGTCTGAGGGGGCTTCTGTGTCTTTAGCTGCGATATCACTGGCAGAAATTCAGTGGGTAAAGAAGTTCCAAATGCAAGTGCTCAGAAAATATTAACCTCTTTAATTTCTGCCATCACACATCTCTTAAAGGCATAGGAACCCTGCCAAGAAGAAGGGGGAAAGAGAGAGGGAGAGAGAGAGATCTGGCAACCCTCCATGATATCTTTCCCCATTTCCCCCTTGATGCCTGAAAATAACAACTCAGTAATTACTGAACTAATGTTATCAATTCCAACAGATATCACATTTATTAAATAGAAAATGCTAGATTGCTGTTCATCAGTTCACAATGTGTATAATTGAAACATGAATATGATGCCTGTAAGAATATATGTGATTCATCATGAATCCCGTAAGCTCTGCATACACTTTCTCCTGTTCTTAATTAAACTGTCAAATGGAAAACTGATAATTAATGCAACAGCATATTTTCTTTTTTACTTCCCTATAACATTCTGCACAAATGTCAGAGGAATTTTCCATACACCGTTAGTATACTAACTAGAGATATAAAATCTCCAGAAAGCATGGGAAAACTGAGCATGTATTTATTTATTTGTGTGTCTGTTTATTTAATTCACTGTAGGGGACAGAAATATGTGCAGTATTTACTTGGCCATACGTTTTAGCTATATTATTTGAGTTGAGAATGATGTATAACATAGGGGGTGGTTGTGATTACCTACTATGGGAGGAAAAGTTTTCTGTACATGGACAGATACTACTCATTACCACTTTAGAAAATGAAAGGAGATTCTGCAGCTAAGATTTAGTGCCCTCTTACTCATAGTAAGCCCTAAATTAGGTCTACCATCTAGATATTGTTGGACTACAATTCCTATCAGCCCTAGTCTGCATACTCAGTAGTGAGGGGTGATGGGAGCTGCCAACCAACCAACCCCCCCCCCTCTGTGTCACAATTACATATTCCCTATCCTTGCCCAAAATATTCCTAAAACATGCCCTTCATAAAAGCATAGATTCTGCTGTACATATACCATAGCATCACAGACCCAGACCCAGAGTACAGGTTTATTTCACATTCAGAAAGTGCTTCAGCCTTATGTAAGAACCTGCCTTCCTGGATCACATGAAAAGTTCATCAGGATGATCTCAAGTTGTGCTGGACATGTGTTCTGTGAATTTCATTAAGGTGCATAAAGGGAATAGCCCCATTTAAATCATGCAATAATTAAGAAAAAGACATTCTTTGACTACAGACAATCCATTTGTACTACCTATTGGCAGATTTGCTGTCCAATAAACTTTTTAAATAAACCTACGAAGTAAATTTTTAAAAAGCTAGGTTTTTTAAAAAAAACTAGAATGGCCACATCCAATCATTCACCCACTCATTAACTTAAAAAGTGAAGCCCTTCTCTGGGTAACATGCACAGAATGAAATGAGGTGATTGGTTAATAAAGAGAGATTTCAACAGAGAGAGTGTTCTAGGTGAGAAATCTGGTAGTTACCACAAATTTATATCTGCACAGTAACAAACCTCCAAGTGACTCCAGCAACAAAAATGTTAACCAAAACAGATAACTGAAAAATGTGCATGAAAAATTGCGTACATTACAAAAACACACTTCACTTAATGTATACAGTTGTCCCTTCACATGCGCTGGGGTTTGGTTCCAGGACCCCCTGTGAATATCCAAATCCCTGAATACTCAAGTCCCATTATATGCAATGGCACAGCAAAATGGTGTCCCTTATATAAGATGGCAAAATCAAGGTTTGCTTTTTAGATTATTATTTTTTAAAGAATATTTTCAAGCCGTGAACACTTAAATCCATGAATGCCAAATCTGTGAATGTGGAGGGACAACTGTACATTTCAAATAATGTGCACAAAAATTCATATATTTGGAAAAATGTACACCAAGCTATGTACAATTTCCCTTCAAAAGAAGAAAAACTTTTAATCTGATATGAATAAACTTTGTCAGAATAACTTTGATGTGGAAACCAAAGAACCTTGGCCAAATAAACACTACACAAATAATCCAGTTTGAAACAGGATTATTTACCATGGCTCCTTCCTATGGAATCCTGAGATTTGCAGTTTTACAAGGTCTTTAGACTTCTCTGCCAAAGAGTGCTGGTGCCTCACCAAACTACAAATCCCTGGATTCCATAGGAAGGAGCCATGGCAAAAAATCCAGTTTCAAACTGGATTGCAATATTTGTGTATTGTGGATTTGGCTCTTGATGAGCTCAGACTTCACTAATTTGCATATCTCTGTTTCTCAGCAGTGATTGCACTTTGGATGTGGAATGCCCTTGTTAGAGTAGGTCATCTAGTGCAGTAGGCCCTTGGTATCCCCTGGGGTTTGGTTCCAGAATGCCCTGTGGATACCAAAATCTATGGATACTCAAGTCCCATTATTTACAATGGCATAGTAAAATGCCGTTATAAAAGGGTAAAAACCCCTTATATAAAATGGAAAAAATCAAGGTTTGCTTCTTGGAAAATTTTTTTAAACATTTTTGAGCCATGGATGGTGGAATCCGTGGATGCCAAATCCTTGGATACAGAGGGCTGACTGTAACCACCTGCATCAGCAACCAAGTAATTAAAAGAAATAAATGTCCTTGCTTTTAAGGGCTTGTCTCCACGGTCCTAATACCCCAGCTTGCTCCCATTCAAGAGCCCTTCACTCCAGTTGATGCAGGGCTTTTGCCCTGATCTGACCCCAGGTAGTCCTAACCACCCCTGGAGAAGATACAGGCCTGGAATGGGGGCAAGCTGGGATAGCGCCCTTTACTGCTTTTTTTAAAAAAAATACTAAGGTTAATGTGTTCCCACCAGGATGGATCAGGCCCTGCATGTCTGCAGCAGCCCATCCCAGCAGGCCCTGACTGCTGCTGCCAGTTCCCCTTGTTCTTCGAGGCCTGGGAACCTGGCCTGCAGCAGGTGACCAAGGCTGGTCACATGCAGGGTGCTTGTTACATAATGTGGCTCGCTGCCTTGACTCAGCAGAGTATGGAAAATGATGGTGGCAGCAGCTGCAGCAATGGGCAGGCATTCCTGTGTAGACTCTGGCCCATTATCTTCTGTAATAGGGGCAGAACAGGCCACCTCTGCAGCCAGGATACACTGGTGGGCTGGTGTAGATGAGCCCTAAATCTTTCAGTGCTCTTTATATCTTTCTAATGTTATTCACTGTTGCTGGTTTTATTATGTTTTTGTGCTGTTTATTGTTTCATTCTGCTTTAGATGCCATTCTTGCAGCTTCTTTATTATTATTTTTACTGTTACTATAAACTGTCCAGATAACTTTTATTATTAGGTGGAAGATCCTGAGGATGATGATTTTACATCTCATCTTTTTCCCAGTCCTGGGACTCATATAAATGTGTATATGGATACAGGCAAGTCTCAATTTGCTATGCCCTAGTTTGCAATATTTCAAATTTACAATGTAAATTCCTTATGGAATGGCTCCTCTCATTCACATCATTGTCAATTAATGCAGTTCCAAGGTAACTTGAATCTTTCCTCTGTTGGGCTGCACCCAAAATGATGCAACCAGGCTTTCCTTCAATTGCTTCCCATTGCAGCCCCCCCCCCATCCCCTTCCAACCCTCTGGACCAGATTGGGGAAGGACATATGGGACTTTATCAGATGCATCAAATACGGCATCATGATGACACCACATAACCACAAAAAGGTGCACATATCAGACAACATCACCCTTTTGCAGTTATGTCATGGCCAAAACCTGTAGTTTTTAATTGATGGCTTAAGTCGTCAATATATCCCCTGTGGTGCTTTTGTGCTGGCACTGCCGGCGTGCGAAACCTCGATCTATTTAAATATCATCACTGCAGCAAGAATGGCCTGTCGGGTGTGAACACTTCTGGGTTAGATTGGGACGTCCAAGTAAATTTGGCTCTTTTTATGATCCTTGCCAGGTTACTGGTATGTTTTAAAGTGTGTTTTTGTGCTTTGTGTCACTTTTTATGCTTTCTTTTTCTTTTTGAATTTCCCATGTGACGAAGTCTCACAGGATTTCAAACAAGGAAGTGAATGGGGCTCCGTTCACTTCGTCTTTATTGTCAGGTCTGCCTTTGCTGGGAGAGGAAGGTAAGTGCGTGTGGGGGAGCATTCTTTTGTCGGCATAAAAAATGGCTGGGGTTTTTTATGCTGGCAAAATAACATTTTCAGGGGAGCATCTGATAAAGTCCATGGTCAAGGACTGCATAGGAAAGGAGAAATCCTTTCTGCCACCGGTGTCTATTCAACTGCTATTTGGATACAATTGGTTACAACACATTTTCAAATTGTCCTATACTATCTACTATCTCTGGCAAACTTTCTCCACCATTTCAAATGGCTTCTTCAGCCCTGTCTCTCCACTGTTTCAAATAGCTTCCTCAGCCCTTTTATACCTGAAATTCTTTAATCAGAAATGATAAGGATTGCCTACACAACACTGTATCTGCAGAAAATGCAGTCTGCTACACAGTTAAGGCAGAGGAGATGGGGAAAATATTGTAGCATTCTAAATGACAAGTCTTAACTACAAATACTGTGTGGTCACTCCTGGTCATTCTTATAACTCATTTTATCCACTGAAGGGCAGTTGCACAAAATGCCAGTTCTACTTCAGAAGAGTAGAGCACACAGCATAAGAATGGCCTCTTCTGGGGAGGGGAAAAAAGAGACTCTCCACTTCTTTGGCACTAGGGTGGCCACAAGATTTCCATCTGCCTTTTTACACCTCACATCAGATTACAACTGTTCCATTTTTGTGCCAAAAGAAATACCTAAACAGCAGACAGAGGGAGGCACTGGGGTTTGTGGGCACTTGTAGCTGCCAAACAGAGCAGCTGTATTGCTGCGGGTGCTTGAGAAACCAATTAAAAACACATGGGGTGACCAAAATTTAAGAAAAAGATTGAGAGAGAGAGAGTAGAAGTACATAACATAAGATTAGTACAGTAAATGTTGTCACTCTCTATGAAACCAGGCAAGCAATGGCAGAATGGCACCAGGGATTAGCAGAGGCAAACAAGAAAAAAAAGTATTCACCGTGCCTCAAAGACAAACTGAAAATTATTCAGTCTTGACTATGATTGTGGCCCCAACACAGAGAGCAAAGTGCTAATAATCCTAAAGTCTGATTGCTACTGAGTTTTATTGGATTTTCTTATTTTGTTATTTTGATCATGGTAACATTCAGAAGCAGATCTCAGGAAACATAGTATTTGCATTACAACTCTCCAATGTCCCCGCTCCCAGCCAGCATGGCTAGTGGACTTTTTAGCTGGGGATTCAGGGAGTTCCAAATTTCCTGAGCTCTGCTCAAATGCGTGAACTTCTGAAAAAAGGGAAATCATTATTCCTATTGTCAAAAGATGTGTATGTTGTCCCTGTCCTTTCCATTGTGTCCCTGTTGCTCAACTATGCTGCCTTCCAGAAATGCTGGAGTAATTCCTTGTGTAGTATCCCTGTGTAATGCAGATACTTGGATAATCATGCAGGGAGCTTGAATGAGGCTTCCCATAGAAGATCTTCATTTTCTAGTATGCAGATGCTGATGGGTCCAGGTGATAGGAATGTGACATTGGTGGGCATTTGTCTATGACTTTGGAAAATCCACTGGTGTGTGTAAAAAGATTAAAGGGAAAATTTAAAGACCCTGGGGATTTGGCAGGGTTTAAGATTAATAAACAAAAGACTAAAGTGCTGTTGACTAAAGATATGAAGACGACTGAGCAAACAGAACTGATGGAGAAAACTGGTTTTAAAATTGAGAAGAAGGTGAAATATTTAGGTATCACAATGACAAACATGAATTGTATGTTATTTCAAAATAATTATATTAAGATTTGGGACTCATCTATCTGGGCCAAATACCCCGGCTTGTCCCCATTCCAGAACCCTGCAGTCCAGATGACATACGGCATTTACCCTGATCTGACCCTGGTCAGTTCTTATGACCCCCGGGGAAGATATGGGGCTTTACTGTGTTTTTTTAAAAAAACACCCAGTTTAATCTGGTACCACCAGATCAGGCCCCACATGTCAACAGTAGCCCATCGTTTCTGCTGTTGCCAGCCAACGTTGCTCTGCTGGGTCTGGGCAGCAGGCCTGAGGCATGTGACCAAGGCTGGTCACATGCAGGGGGCTTGTCCCATGGTGAGGCAGGCTGCCCAGACCCAGCAGAGCAGGGAAAATGGTGGTGGCTACAGCAAATACCAGCATTCCTGAGTGGACTCCGACCTATTTTCTTCAGGTAACGGGGCAGCCAGGATATGCCACCAGAGAGCCAGCATTTCTTCTGCAGCCAGGATATGCCACCAGAGAGCCAGCATAGAGAAACTCTTGGAATGAGATTAAGAAGGATACACAGAAATGGGAGAAATTAAATCTGTTTTTGTTAGGGATAATTTCAGTGATAAAAATTAATGTTACCCAGAATGATGTTTATGTTTCAGACAATACTGGCTGTGACAAATGATTTACCATTTAAACAATGGCAGAATGATGTGTCTAAGTTTATTTGGCAAGGTAAAAACAACAACCCAAAAGTGAAATTCAAAACATTGCAAGATGTGAAGGAATGAGGAGGTTTAGATTTACCTAATCTGAAAATATATTTTGCTGCCTGTTCTTTGGTCTGTTGAAAGAATGCATGTTGCTGAGAAATAAAAGGCTTTTGGATTTAGAAGGTCATGACCTGAGGTTTGGATGGCATGGATACTTATGATATGAAAAGGCTAAATAGATTTTAGCAATCACTAGTGAACAGTTCAGAAATTCAAAATACAGCCACCAGAATAGTCATGGGGACCAGAAAGTGAGAATGTATATCAGTAGTACCGAAAGAATGACACTGGCTTCTGGGCTTTAAAACCCCAGCTGCTGAAGGAACCTTCACCAACTTTCCATCTACTGAGGTTATCTGCTCTCATACTGACCTGCCAATACATTGGGTCATCTCTGGAAAATGTTCTCTAAGTGTCTCCCCTACTTAAGATAAAATGGATGACATTATTCATGATGATGTACAATTTGAAAAATTGCAGCTGGCACCAACACTGTTATCCTTTCAGAGCAAGACAAAAACATTTCCATTTTTAATAAAAAAATAATTTTAACATACACACTTTTAAAAAATATAGTGTTATATATTACATGCACATTTTATCTCCTCCTCCTCCTCCTGCTCCTTTTCCCTCCTTCCCCTCTTCCTTCTTCCCCTCCTTCTTAACAAACTGCACTACCTGACAGAATTGTTCTTGCCAGTCAAAGGCGAAATAGTTATACAACCTGAAGAGAAACCAGAGCAGAAAGGTTAGAAAAAGTGATGGAGACGGCATGTAATTTTAAAGCTGAAATGTGAAACCTGCTGTATCTAAGGATGTTATCTAAAATTATTTGACTATAGGTTAGAATATAAGTTATTTATTTAGTTAGTTTTGTCAAAGAGGGGATTAAAAATACAATTAATGACAACAAGCTGGTACTTTGCCAGAGGTCCACTGTTGCATATGCTATGTTATACATGTTGGCTACAACCCATGTTGTTTGTTTGTTTAAACAAAAAAACAAACAAACAAACAAAAAACCATCAACAAAAACAAACCCAAACTGCATTACAAGCTTAGGTGAAAGTGATATATAAACTTTTTGGACTGTATCAGACTGACAAAATACAGTGTCATAAGGATGCCACATAACCACAAAAAGGTGCACGGATCAGATGACGTTGCCCTTCTGCAGTTATGTCCTGCCCAAAACCCATAATTTTTAATTGATGGCTTAAGCCATCAAAAGATCCCCTGCCACTTCGGAATGTAGTACCTATGTACTTTTAAATCTTGCACGTACCCCGGCAATGCCCACTCCAACGTGAACACTTCCAGGTCAGATTGGGACATTCAGGTAAGAATATGCAGACTCCCGACATGCAGAAATAGTTCCTAGTGTCAATAGCTGCTTTATGTAGTTGTTTAGCCTGCTCACATGAAGTTTAAGGATATACTAAGAAGACCTTCCCATGCACCTGCCCTCAACAGTTCTTCATTGAGCTGGAAGGTTCACCAACTGCTTCTACATGTTTTCACTTTCATATGCATAGATGTTTCCATGTGATCAGGAACCCCATAAAGCAGGAATTCCAATCATGCAGAGGGTCCAATTCACATTCAAGAAAGGTAGAATGTGGCAGCCATTTCAGGTAGCAGATGCGGGGAAGAAACACTGACAAGATTTAGTATAGACTTGACGGTGCTACATGGGCTGTTTTATACATCTTAGAGTAGCCTACTGTCCTCAAGTATACTGAAAGATAATGTGTGCAAGTCCAATATTGCCTTTGCTGAGGATTCAGTCACAAGTCCTGTTGGCTTCTTTGTGTGGAGTTGAAGGACAGTTCCATCTTATCCTTCATCTTCAGTTAGAAATGAAATGGGGATTCATCAATTTCCTTACCAGAGCTGAATTTGGAGATCCCAATCACTTAAGAAACTTGTGTGGAAATTAAATTGACATGTTGAAATTTCATGCAATTTTGTAAGAATTTTTTTATTCTTCCTGGCACAACATAAACTATAATAATAATAATAATAATAATAATAATAATAATAATTATTTATACCCCACCCCTCTGTTAAAACAATCAGGGCGGCTTAAAAAAATTAAAATACAATACAGATAAAAATCCCTAAACACCCCCACCCCCACCCTCCCCCATAAAAATATATTAAACAAATATAAATTAAAAGCAACTGTCTAAAATCACCTTTAAAAACAATAAATACAATATATAGCCAGCAGACTAAAAGAGGCCAGGATCTCCTGAGGCCGGGATCTAATTAGGAAAGGCCTGCCGAAAGAGATCCATCTTTAGTGCTTTTTAAAAGCTACTCAGGCTTGTCATCTGACGGATCTCGTTTGGCAGGCCATTCCACAATTTGTGGGCGATTACCGAAAAGGCCCTCTGGGAGGTTGCAGACAGCCTAGATTTTTGTGGCTGAAGCAAATTCCTCCCAGAGGACCAGAGTGCACGGGGAGGATTGTATTGGAGGATGCGGTTCCGGAGATAAGTTGGACCCAAGCCATTTAGGGCTTTAAAGGTAATAACCAACACCTTATACTGGGCCCGGAAACTGATAGGCAGCCAGTGGAGAGATCTTAATACTGGAGTTATATGGTGTCTCCGAGATGTTCCCGAGACCACTCTGGCCATATTTTGTACCAACTGAAGTTTCCGGACCAAGCATTAGGGCAGCCCCACAGTTTTTCTAAACAGAGAAACTGCACAACTTTGCAGTAAAAACCCTATGCTTGCAGTGTTTTTACTGCACACAGAAAACTGCACTGCTTTTTAAAGACCACCCTACCCCCGCTTATGTTGTTTTCGCTATGTACTTGGGAAAAGTGCTCGAAATGCCAAGCTAAACGCACACTACACCCCTCTACAAACAACATGGTAAAGGCTTCAACAGCATGGCTCCAGCCTTTGCTGGTTTGAACGTTGCACAAAACTGTATGTTACATAGCAGGAAAACAAATGAGCTGACTGAAACTACAACCTTTGTTGGTTTGAATGCTGCTCAATTTCCTTTCCCTGCCAAAAGCTGCACAGTTTTCAGGGAAGGTTACATACTTTTCAAAAAAAGCTGTGTGGTTTCCAGAAAACTACACTGTATTCTGGGCAAGCTGTGCAGCTTTCACAGAAAAGCTGTACAGTTTCTTTTCATTAAAGGAAAAATAAAATCTCAAGTATCCTGAAGCTACAGGATGAAAAACTGTTTCATTCTTCTCAATGTTCATAAGGAATGAGCAAACTTAGGTAGCAAAATTTACCATTCCCACCTCCAGGCAGCAAAATGTTGCAATGAATATTCCTTACAAAGATCTGGACCCTGTGCATTCTTTCTTGCACTTGGTGTGTAAGTAATTGGATTTGGCAGATGCTGGTTAAGAAGGAGGGCCAGTTTTCTTCAAAGCCTGAGAAAACACAATTGCAGGGGATATCTATGTATATAAAGCAGGCACTCTTTTATAGATATTCCCACAATGTATGGATGATGGATGACAGGGCTAATAGAGACACAACCGTGGTGGTAGGGACAATAGGCATGGCTCCACTCTGCCACTCATATGATTACAATTCTTTGGAGGGAAATGCCTGAATAGGGCTCATGTGTACTCTAGAGGATTTTCTTATCACCACAATTCTCTGCAACATCCTTAAGTGGATGAATTGATGTTTGACAGTTAGAACTTTGACCTATAGACCAGGAATTACATCCAATGAGAACTTCCTTGGCTGTTTCCTATTTGGGTGATACAACTTTGGAGAAGTTAGCTGCAAATCTTCTCACTTACTCACTAACTCACTAACAGGTTTTCCTCAGCCAGAGATAGAAAAAGAAAGATTTTGCTGACAGTGTACTGATGTTTGTAGGGCAACAATTACATTGGATTACATGGCAGCGTAATCTTGTAATATGTTTACTTGACTGCGTAGCAAAAGTGCAAGTCACAGAAAACAGATTATGCAGTGGACTAACAAGAGTGATGATAGGAGAGGAAATGTTTGAGTGGAAGCAAAGATACACATCCTTTATTATTGAAGTCTGCTATTGTGGTTATAAGAGACCTATGAACTTGGCAAATTTGATTTAGATTTCCTCCACAACCTCCTCAGAAATTTCATGAATGCTTTGTGCCTCTTTCAATAAATTGCAGAGCTTCAGTAGTGTGTTGCATCTGTTTATTTCAGCAAATTCTAGTAGGCTACTAGTTATCTTTGAAAGAAGGGGGGAAAAACTTTGAAAATCATACAGGTGAAATTTTACCACAAATATCATATATACTTTTTACTAGGATTAAAACCATCGTATTGTGACCTTCTTAGTTACACCAGGGTTGGTTGCCTCATTGGCCCACAGCTTTTACTTTGGCATTTGGGTATAGATAACTTTCTCTCTTCATTTGTTAATTCTGAACTAATTTAAATATAGTCCTGCCTAGTACTGATTCATAAACAGGAAAGGGGGAAATGTTGACCTTTGTATACAATCTTTACTATATTCGTATATGCAGTCTGCCAGAATGTAAGCCTTGCTCACTGATGTGTAGTTTAAAACATGACATAAGCCAGTATCTCATTACATAAACAGCATCAAAAAGGACACCTCTTCTGGATTGTATGGACAAGTGTAAGGATGTTTGACCAAACAGTGCTTCCATTTCTCTTGCTGACCTTTTCCATCATAAACATGGGGGGGTGTGTTTCAGGTATAGAGGAAGGGGGACAAAACATGCACCTACTGCTCCCTCCCTCCTTATAGAAAGTCCCACTTTTTCACAAATTTGAAGAGAGTACAGCTTTGGGGGGGGGGAATCTGTGCTATCATTCAGTTAATCTGTGTGTCTTGTTATAGAAATCACTTGACCATATCAACCAGTCTGGAATCCTAACTTATGTTGGCATGTTACAATTACCCCTGTCCATGTGCAGAAGAAATAAGATGTTTTTGCTTACTTAAAGTGAAAGAAATTTCAAAGTCCAAATAGTTTTTCATAACCTTATTAGGCTAACCTCCAAAAGCACAAAGCACAGGAACTGCAGAAAATTTGATTTGTTTTGAAGGGTTTTTTAATATCTAATAATTCACTTCAAGGGATGGAATTTAGAGTGAAAGACAACACTTATCAGAGGTTTTCAAGATAAGACAATGGACACACCAGAAATGTTAACAGCCCTTAATGTGTTAATATTTTGAAACTGAAGGAAGGAAGCAACCCTCTTTGTTTTCTGGGAGGTAGACGTAAGACAGCTCTTTACAAATCTTGAGTACCTCAGCTAGGTGTGATTAGATTAGCCAGGTGTTCAGGCAAGAAGTTGCCCTGAAGGTTACCTTTCTTTGGAATTTGAAACAGCCCCTCCTTAGTGCATATGTGACTTGGGAGATTATCAGTCATTCTAAATATGGCATTATCAGGACACCAGGAGATCGCTAAAGGGCTTCCTTTTCAGATGACGTCATTCCCATCTCATCATGCACCCATACTGCTGCCGTTCCACCGGTGCTGATTTTTATTGATAGGCTAAGCTTTCAATAGATCCCCTGTTCCATTTCTGTAACAGAATGTCCTGCATCTGAAAAGGTGCCCCATTATGGTGGCATGATGCCAGCATCAATGGGAGGTCCGTGCCGGAACACTTCTGGTTACGATCAGGACATCAAGGTAAATGACACACTTTTAAAAGCTGCGGGACTTACCCCGTGGCTTGTGTTGTGCCGGGGGAGCCCACCGCAGCACCGACCTCGTGGGGTGGCATAGGCGCCGCCATCTTCTTTAGAGCCTTCTCCCAGCTAGCTTCCACTGGATAGGAGAAGGATCGTATGGCAGCCAATCAGGAAGGGGCTGCCCCTTCCTGATTGGCTGTTTAGGAGCTCCCTCGGCCAATCAGAGAGCGGGAATTTCTGGCTACCTGATTGGCCAAGGGGGAGGAGACTGCATCCTGCAGTTTTCCCTCTGGTCCGGCAGCTGGGGATATATTTCCCAGTGCGAGCTGGGCCAGGGCAGTTGGCTCCGTGGAGCCGAAGACGGAGGAGCTCCAGGGAGCTCTCCAGGAGCGGCGGCGGAGCCGAGGGAGAAGCAGCGAAGGCGGCTGGAGCTCGGCGAGGCGGCAGGAGCGGCTGGACATCAGGGGACCAGAGAAGCCGGCGGCAGCTGCAGCAGGACCCCAAGCGAGGGGTATCATAAAAGAGCTGAAGCAGCCACCGAGGGGTGCGGGCGGACAAGGCGCCGGTGGCGGGCGAGGTGGCTCATGGCCACCAGCACAGGGGCGCCGAGGGGGCTGCCGGTGGCAGACGAGGTAGCTCGTGGCCACCAATGAGGGGGCAGCAGGGGGCTGCCGGTGGCGCATGAGGCGGCTCATGGCCACCAAGCAGGGGCACCTGGGGGGCACCCAGGCCAAAAGGGCAGCCACCTTCGGGGGGTGGGGGGATGGAGGACAGCCCACCCAGGGTGGTCCCATCGGCAGGCAGGGACCCCTGTGGTGACCCAGGGCGTGGGGGCGGCCCACAGTGGCACGGCCTGGGGGGAAGTAGGTCGGCCCTTCAGGAGGCCTGTAAGGGCAGCAGCTGGGTGGTCTAGCTTGGCGACCGCAGCCGCACAGTGGCAGCTGGGAGTATTGGGAAGCCCCAGCTGACAGCTGGGCAGGTGCCTGTATAAGTAGGGGGGCTTCCAACTGTGAGGAACCCCTGGCTGAATTGCAAGGGGCATTCAGCACCTACTCACGCAGAAGGGCGGACAAGCCAGAGAGAGTGAGGGTGGACAAGCCAGGACAAAGGGCGGACAAGCCAGCAGGGCCTGAACTGGGCCAAACTAGCAAGTGGACAAGCCTAAATATGAAAGAGCTGAAATCACTTATCGAGCCCCACGGGACACCTGTTATTAACATGCAACCCAAGAGAAGGTTTCAGCCTAGTTGGCCCGTAACTAGGGCACTCACGGGCAAGGCACCTAGATCTTGGGCCGAGCTTGCTCCCAGAGGGCGCAGGGCAACGGCATCTGGGAATAACAGTGCCTCCAGGGCCAACCAGCCAGTTGCAGCCCAGGAACTGCTGTCCAGGAAAAAAGCTCCCAACCTGCAGGAACTGACACAGGCAGTGGCGCTGCTGGCGGAGCAGATGGTTGAGCTGAAGTCCAGCAGGGACAGACCGGAAAGCGCAGGGCTTACCGACGGCGTGATGACCCGGGTTCCGGAGGGGATGGGTGAGACTTCTCAGTCTGCCAGGACAGCTGGGTGGCAATGCAGGCAGCGTTCCCCCTCAGGGAGTGATGTTAGCGTGGTCTCATCAGAAGCCTCATCTCCAGAGCACACGGGAGGAGGGAGGAGAGAAAGGAAAAAGGCTAAGCAACCAAAGAAAAAGAGGCGCTCCAAGCAAAAAAGGAGTTGGGAGTCAGACAGCGGGGAATCTTCCGGTGAGTCTTCCGATGAGGACTTAGACAGGGAAGGGTACTGGTGGCTGCTCTCATCCCGGGTTTGCTGGCCTGGGCTATTAAGGCCTGGGCCCAGCCCAGCACCTCCACCTCAGGGCCTTTGGTGGCCTGGTGTGAAGGGGCGGCATCTCCTGGCACCCCCAGCCTATTCCAGGATAATGAGGACCCACCCGGGATCCACCTGGATAGGAAGACCAGAGATAATATCCTAAAAGGATATTATGTCGACATCTTTGCCCTGCTAAAACCCGAAGGGGAGATGGGCTGCACCCCCAAGAGTGATAAGGGAGGGGATAAGGCCAAATCTGACCTGGTCAAGCATACATTTTTCAATTGATTGGCAGGGAACACGGTATTTATGGGGGTGGTCGGATCGGCCTATCCAGAGAGGGGGTGGCACCTAGCCAACCATTTGAGTAATGTACTCAAGGCCAGGGCACTTGCTGGGGAGACGGCCGCCATCGAGTACGATGCTGCCTTCCGTAAGCGGGCTTCACGTAACCCTAGGGCCAGGTGGGACCTTATTAACGATAAGCTGTGGCTAGTCATTGTAGGATCCCACATCAAAGGGAGGGTGGAGGTGGCTAAGCCGACTAAGAGAAAGGACCCCAGGCGCTTGGTCTGCTGGGAATACAACGCCGGGAAGTGTTCCTGCTCGCGTTGTAAGTTCGAGCATCTTTGCGAGTACTGTTAGGGAAGTCACCCCTGGACCAACTGCTCCCGAGCAGGGTCTTCTGGCCAGTCCTTTCGTTCCGGACGCCCTTCTTCCACCGGCGTCAAAAGGGAAGCCGGGTCGGGAAATGGCGCCGGACATGGGGGAAATAAGAGCTAATGGAATTCCTTCCCGCTTAGCATTCACCCCTGTTAAACTGCAGGCCATGTTCCCCCTGTTGGACGCCTACCCAGACAGGTGGGCGGCACACTACCTCTTAGAGGGATTTTCAGCTGGCTTCAGAATTCTGGCAGTGGGCCCTAGGCTGGCTTCCACTTCCGGAAACCTCAAGTCAGTGGCAACCATGCCCCAGGTTGTTGCCACCAAAATTGCCAAAGAATGCGCTGCGGGGAAGGTAGCCGGCCCATTCCCTTCCCCCCCCATGGACAACCTCAGGGTGTCCTCGCTGGATGTGGTACCCAAGAAGACACCTGGGGAGTACCGGCTTATTCACCACTTGTCAAATCCCAGGGGGTCTTCAGTCAACAGCGCGATTCCACCTGAGCTGTGTTCAGTGCGCTATGTATCCTTTGATCAAGCAGTACGCCTAGCAAGGGATTGTGGCCCGGGCGCCCTTATGGCAAAGTGCAACATTCAGTCGGCTTTCTGGCTACTCCCTGTCCATCCCGAGGATCACTGTTTGCTAGGTTTCATGTTTGAGGGGCAGTGGTACTACAACATGGCCCTCCCTATGGGCTGCTCCATCAGTTGTTCAGCTTTCGAGGCCTTTAGGACCTTCTTGGAATGGGCCTTGCAACAACGCACTGGGCTCACCTCAGTCACTCACTACCTCAATGATTTCCTGATGGTGGGGCCAGCTGAGGGGGAGGAGTGTGGTTTTCTGCTTAATTCCTTCCAGGAGATGGCTCGAGAATTCGGGGTTCCCCTGGCGCTAGACAAGATGGTGGGGCCGTCCAGCTCCATGACCTACCTAGGGATCGAGCTGGACTCGGTTGCAGAAGTCTCACACTCCCGGCAGACAAGCTAGAGGGCATCCGGGGCATGCTACGCCACCTGCTGACCAAGGAGAAGGCCACGCTGAAGGAAATTCAGTCCCTACTCGGGCATCTTAATTTTGCATGCAGAATTTTGCATTTCACCGGGCAGGGCCTTCTTCAGCAGGCTGGCGCGGGTCACGGCCGGCGCCAGGGTGCCGCACCATCACCTGCGCATCACTAAGGGTGTGAGGGAATATCTTAGGGTTTGGCTCCAATTTTTGGAAGGGTACAATGGGGTGTCCTTTTGGCAGGGGGAGGCTGAGCTCGGGACGGGACTCCAGGTGCATTCCGATGCGGCCGGGGGTTTCGGGTTCGGGGTGTATTTCAGGGGACACTGGTACGCCCAGCATTGGCCTTCTGATTGGGGGGATTCAGGTATTCTTCGAGATCTGACTTTCCTTGAGTTCTTCCCCATAATGGTGGCTGTATGCCTCTGGAAGGAGGAGTTCAGAAACAAGAGAGTTTGCTTCTGGTGTGACAACCAAGCGGTTGTCAGAATTATTAACAGACAGTCTTAAAAATCTGACAGGGTCATGCGACTCGTCAGAAAGTTTGTCCTTATCTGTGTGGCTAACAACATCTCTTTCTCAGCCAAACAGGAGTAGACAACGGAATAGCAGATGCATTGTCTCGATTCCAGGACGAGCGTTTCCGGGACTTAGCGCCAGGAACGGACCACGATCCGACTACATTTCCGGAAGAGCTTTGGCTCCTTGGGAAGGAATGGTGATCCAGGGGGTTCTCAACTCACTGGCACCTTCCACCCGGACCAGCTATTCCAGGGCAGTGCAACAATTCTTCATCGCAGACCTGAAAGAGCATGGGCGAGCTCCAAGGACCATCTCACTCCACCTGGCAGCCATCACTTTTTTCAGCAAGCTGGCCGGGCAGGGTAACCCTTGCAACTCCTTCATGGTCCTGTGAGCACTGGAGCGTTGGCGTTGTGGCGGGACTCGAAACCTGGATTCCAGGAGACCCATATCTTATGAGCTGTTGTGTCATCTCCTAGCAGCATTACCCAGCATCTGTAGTTCCAGGTATGAAGCTCTGCTCTTCCGTTCTGCTTTCTCAACCACTTTCTTTGCAGCCTTGTGGATTGGGGAACTGGTATGCGGCTCCAAGAAGGACAGGTCCAATTGGGCTCTCCGGAGGGATGACGTGACTGTCAAGGATACTGGTTTGAAGATACGGATCCGTCGGTCCAAGACTGACCAGCAAGGGAGAGGGACTTATATCCACTTATCCAGGCTGGCGGATCCGGCGGCCTGTCCGGTGGCACTCATGCAGTGATTCCTGCAGCGATGCCCCGATGCCCCAGGCATTCTCTTCATCCACGAGGACGCATCTGCACTCACTAGATTCCAATTTGCCAGCATCCTACAAGTGGTGCTGAGTTGGCTTGGTTGTCCGGCAGACGAGTTTGGCACCCACTCCTTCCGCATCGGGGCGGCCACCACGGCGGCTGGGGAAGGCCTGCCTCCACCCACCATTCAATGCATTGGCAGATGGCGCTCCAGGGCATACACCACATATATCCGCCCAGGGCTTGTCTATTCCTTAGGTCCATCCTGAATCCCCCATATCAGAAGGTTGGTCAGGTGAGGGGATGGTGGCTGCCGGGTTGGCGGAAGCCGAGCAGTGGTTGCTCGGCTCTGTGGTGGTGAGCATGGGGGGACCGTTTTGCTGGAGGGGGCTTAGGGGGAGCTGGTCCCCCCACCTTTCTGGTGGGGGGGAGGGCTGGCTCCCCCCTTCCCCTCACAGTGTCGTCCAGTGACCCAGCCACGTACTTCCGGTCACGTGTTTCCGGTCACGTGCTTTCCGGTCACTGGTTTTCCGGTCACATGTTTCCGGTCACGTGACCCCATTTGCTGGTCGGCTGGCTAGGCACTTGGGGCCAGCCCCTGGCCAGGTTTGGCTGGTCCACCTCCATGCTCATGCGCCAACCAGGCAACTACCATCCACAAGTTGTGGCCTTTTTCTGCCACTTACTTCTCACTTGTACCAATACACTTTGTGAATCCTATGTTGTTGTAGTGTCATTATTTCTGGGTCAATTGGGGAAGGAAGGCTGCTGGGGGAACCGTCTCACTCCGGCACGCAATTTGTATCTTCCCTGGGTTTACTTGTTATGTTTTACGTATGTTTAGGTGCTTGGTGTAACTTTTTGTCTTTTATTTTACTTTTTATGTTTGAATTTCCCACGCTCTCGTTTTCTTGCAAGAACATGTGGGATTTGAAACGAGGAAGTGAAAGGAGCTCTGTTCAAGCTCCATTCACTCCTAAGCTGCCCTGCCAAGGGAACGATGTGGGATTAAGGCAGGTCTGAAAACTTTTTTTCCATTACAGAGAAGGGAGAGGGGCAGGAGAGAAGATTCTGAGATGGGAACACTTTTTTTTTTTTTTTTGGTTATCTGATAATCTCCTTAGTCTCAACACTACTTGTCACACTCAGGGAAGGCCACAGATGGCCAAATTATTAAATATTGCCATTTATTAAAGGTAAGGGGTGGGCATGTCAAGGAAGGTAACAGGTTTGCACGACTAGAAGGATGTTGGTGGCAAAGGGGGAAGTGGGAGGTGGAGAGAGAAACTGGGACATTTTTAAAAGCAGCTGAAAAAGTGAGATGACGGGATTAATTGGGACTGTTCCTACCAAATCAGGGCAGTTAGAGGATATGCAGGCTATATGGTGGTTTCAGGTGGTATAGGTGAAGGGTCTGTGTAGACTAAAAAGTAGGCCACAACTCCAGTGGGCATGATAAAGGTAATGAAAGAAATGAAATAAACTTTGTTTCTTATTTGAAAATATAAAGCACCTACTTCAGCATTTCTCTCTTTTGTAGGAAGATTGCAGTGAGCTCCTCAGGAAGTCTGCATACTGTCATGTCTGGAGAAAAAATGAAACAGGCAAAACATCTCAATAGTACCCAAACTGGTTTTACATTTAGTCAGGGAGAACAAAACCTTAAAAAAACAAAAAACAAAACAAGACCCAGTGTAAGATGACATAAACTCTTCTTTCTCCAGTGTAGGATCCCTTGGTTGAACAGTCAAGTTCAGCATCATCAAGTCAAACAAATCCAGGGGGTAGCTGTATTGTCACACATATCAAAGTTCATGTTGTTGTGATCTCTTTGGAAGGCCAACGAAAAAGGCACAAAATCCAGTCCTGTCTCTATCCAGTGTAAGGCTTAAGGCCCATTTGAGCTTTTAATGAATGTTGTGCCTTTTTGGTTGGCGTAATAAAAGTATCACCCCAATGTGGTGTTTGAACTTTGTTTTTACTATCAGCATGGCAACCCCTATATTTGTTCAAAGTGTTAGTGGTCCTTAGAATCATAAGTTGCTTCTGAAAACAATTCAGAAACATGAACCAATTCAAAATGTAGCTATCAGACGGTTCACATAATACCATGATATATTTACCCAGAAGTGTGTCTTTCTGTATGTAGCTGGGCCGGAAGGATTGGGGCCTTCTGTGCTGCCTGGTGCCTGGTGCCATCTGTGCTGTATATAGCAGGGCCTGGGGGCCTAGGGCCTTCTGTGCTGTCTGGGAGCTGGGCCTTGTGCCTTCTGTGCTGTCTGGAGCTGCTCCTTGCTCTTGGCCCTTTGGCCTTTTGTTCTGTCCTTGCTGTTGGGCCTTGGGGTGGAAACATGTGGAAAGCTTAAAGTCCTTTCTAAACATGGTGGTGGAGGGGCTCTTGCATCCTGGCACATATGGGTGTGTGTGTGTGTGTGTAGCATGGAAGGTATATGTGTGTGGTGTGGGGAGTGTGTGGCATGGGGGATGTAGTGTTGTGTGTGTGTGTATAGTGTGGGGGTGTTATACCATGGGTGTGTGTGTGTCTGTTTCTGCATGGCAGTGGTGGGGCTCTCATGTCCTGGCGTGCATGGTGTGTCTGTGTGTAGCACGGTGTGTGTGTGTAACATGGTGTGTGTATGTAGCATGGTGTGTGTGTGTGTGTGTGTAGTTGCATGGCAGCGGCAGAAGAGGGGTCTTGCATCCTGGCACACTAAATTGCTCCCCCATGGCAGATCTCTCAGAAATGGGTTCAATGGGTCATACCCAGATATATGTGTGGTCTCTTTATTGTATATGTTCTCTTTATTCCTGGGTCTTCCAGCAATCCCCTTGCCAGCTTGGACACTGGGCCAGGATGTTTATATGTCATCTGCTTGTTCACAAGAATACTGGAGAAATAAAGGCAAAAAGAAACTCAGCATGAGGTGCCTTCATAGTCAAACAAGAGTCTTCACTATGGGATCATACTGTACATATAACAGGCCAGACAAACACCTTGTATAATTAAATCTGTGGCATGTATGAAGAAAAGTGGGAGGCAGATCCCCTTTCAGAGTGTTCTCGAAGACTCAAATGTCCTGCCATTTTGCAATTTGTGTATTGCCATTTCTGATGGTAGAATCATAATCACTTTGCTGTTTTGCATAGAGATTGTCCTTTTTGTCCTATGAAGAATGCAGAAGAACATTGCTGATAGAGGATAGCTTATAAGATGAGCACCAAGAGCACCAACTCTTTGTGGTGTGGATGAAATTGTTAGCTGTAGGGCTGACCCAGGATGGGAGCTGTTCAACCTTACTGATATTATTGGACCTTGATGCACCCCAACCATATTAGCAACTGATGAGAATACTAGGAGCTGCAGTTAAATAGCATCTAGAGGGTCACACAGTTTCCATTCTTGGGATAGACAATCGGCTCTCATTACACCCATTCTAAACTGGAGCTTATAAATAAATAGTTAGTTAACTTGTTATGTTATTAACTTATTTTTTTCCCTAGTGGTGAGGCTTAATTCAGTAAGTTGCTTAATTAATGCTTAAATTAGTTACCCACTTTTACAACTATTCCAGCAGATTCAATAAGACAGGAATGTACATGGAGAATAAGGATCAGGATTGGAGAAAATGCATCACATGACTCTACTGGTAGGCAGGCTACTCTGCTTGTTGTATCATTGCTATTGTGAATAGTGAGCTAGAATTCTTTCTAAAAAGCCAGCAAAAGAATAGTTAGGAAGCCAACTGAGGCGATCTGATTAGGGAGCAGTTCATGAAGAAGGGGGAGGGAAGAAAAAAGTAGCCCAGGTATGAAATGCAATGGGTGGGGAATCAATTATTTATTTATGCTTAAGTCACCTAGCAGCCATTGAAAGGACTTTATTTAACATCATCAAGTCCTGTGCCAAGACCAGCCTGCCAGCCAGAAGGACTCCAAGCCTGCAGCAGCCTCTTCTCCCCACTCCATCGGGCTACAAGGCTGTAGTGGGCCTTGAGGACTGTTGGCAGCAGAGCAGCAGTGAGAGGGGGCATGGCCAGGAGTGGCTGGTGTTCTAAGCCACTCCCACACCCCTCAGGAACACAAGCCTGCCAGCCAGGAAGACCCAAGCCTGCTATTGGAGTCGGCTGAGGCCGGGAATGGAGTGGGGGCATAAATTGGAGTTGTACTGGGGAAAGGGAGGTATGGTCGGAACAGAGTGAACAGATGTTATAAAAGAAGGTGGGATTGCTGTTTTTTAGCTATCCCACCTTCAGTTCACCCTGTTTCCTGGAATGGATTAGAGAGTGTACCAACCATTCCACAGAACCTTACTTTGCTCCTCTGCAATGCCAGGTCAGTTAAGAAAAAAAACACCTCACATTATTTACGATCTTCTTTTGGATGAGGATGCCAACCTGGCTTGCTTCACAGAAACCTAGCTGGGAGAAGATAGTGCTGTCATGTGGATGTAGGCCCTCCCAGCTGGGTATTCTGTCAGTTAGCAGGTGAGAGGAAGTGGGCGGGGGGGGGGGCAGAGTGGCTCTGGTTTATAAGAATAATCTGACTTTGACCAGGATACCTGTCCGAAACACAGTCCACTTTGAGTGTATGTACCTTAGCCTGAGGACCAGGGATAGTTTGGGGATTCTGCTAGTATACCGACTACCCCGTTGTCTAGCAGACTCCCTAACCGAGCTGACACAGATGGTCTCAGAGTTGCTGTTAGAGTCGCCCAGACTTATAGTTTTGGGCGACTTCAACATTCCACTCGAGACCAGCTTGACAATCTGACTGGTGCGGCTCGGGAGTTCATGGAAACCATAACAAACATGGGCCTATCCTAATTGGTTGTCGGGCCCACACATTGTGCAGGTCATACCCTCAATGCGGTCTTCAGTATGGAACAGGAATATCCGTGGGCAGCGGTTATTAAAACCACCACATTGTCATGGATGGATCATCTTCTGGTCAAGATTGAACTAAGAGTCTCTTCTTGCCCCACCGGGGGTGGTAGACCCATTAGAATGGTCCGCCCCCAAAGGCTAACGGAACCAATAGGATTCCAGAAAGCCTTGGAGGTTTAATGGATGGTAACGCCAGTGAACCTGTCGAAGCTTTGGTTAATACTTGGAACACCGATCTTACCAAGGCTATTGACATGATCGCTCCCAAGCGTCCTTTCCAACTCACTCCAAACCGTAAGCCATGGTATACATCAGAGCTTAGGTAAATGAAGCGGGTTGGACAATGACTAGAGCTCAACTGGTGGAAAACTCGACTCTTATCCAACAGGACTTGTCATAGGAACCTTCTTCAGTCCTATCGAGAGGCAATACGTGCAGCGCAGAGATCCTTCTCCTCTGCACATATTGCGTCTGCAGAGTCCCGTCCAGCAGAGCTGTTTAGGGTGCTAAGGGAGATGACGCAGGTTATACCTGCGCAGAACCCATTGCTTAACCCAACAACGGCCTGTTGTGATGCATTTAACAACTACTTTGCAGATAAAGTCTCTCAGATAAGAGCCAACTTAGATGCCAGTATTTTGACAGAAACAGAAACAATTGACGAGGTGTCCAGCAACTCCGTTGATGTAAGTTTACCGGATCAATTTCAATCCATGAGTACCGAGGAGGTGGACAAGCTACTTGGTAGAGTGAGGAAGACGACCTGCCCTCTTGATCCTTGCCCTTCATGGCTGGCCATCCGGGGGGGTGGTGGTGGTGCCTTGATGGTGTTCCTTAAGGACATCATCAATGCATCCCTTAGGGAAGGGTGTGTTCCATCCTGTTTAAAGGAAGCGGCAGTTAGGCTGCTCTTGAAAAAAACCTTCCCTGGATCCCCTGGACATGAACAAATATAGGCCAGTTTCTATGTTACCATTCTTGAGCAAAGTGATCGAGAGGGCAGTTGCTCTTCAACTCCAAGTGGTCTTGGATGAAACTTGTTATCTAGACCCATTTCAAACTGGCTTCAGGACGGGATTTGGAGTTGAGACTGCCATGGTTGCCTTGACCGATGATCTGCGTCTAAGCATCGACAGGGGTAATGTAGCCCTGTTGGTGCTTCTAGACCTCTCAGCGGCTTTCGATATGATAGATCATAGCATCCTCCTAGATTGCCTGAGTGGGTTAGGAATCCGAGGCACTGCGCTCCAGTCGTTCCGGTCCTTCCTCTCAGGCAGGTCCCAGAGGGTGCTGCTCAGGGACAGCTGCTCCAGTAGGAAGGAGCTTACTTGTGGCATTCCACAGGGCACCATCCTGTCCCCGATGCTGTTTATCATCTATATAAAGCCACTGGGTGAGATTATTCGGAGTTACGGGGCTGGGTGTTATCAGTACGCTGATGACACCCAGATCTATTTCTCCTTGTCCCGATCATTGGCCTCGAATTCGCATGGCGTCTTTCCTCTTAATGACTCTCTTAAAGCAGTAATGGGCTGAATGAGGAAAACCAGATTGAGATTAAATCCGGACAAAACGGAGGTGCTCACGGTAGCGGCCCCGAAACCAAGAGTTGGGCTGCCACCTCCAGATCGGATGGCGGGGTGAAGCAAAGTGTATCCGGCATATAAGACGACCCCTGATTTTAGAGGCTATTTTTCAGGGCTCAAAGGTCGTCTTATATGCCGGAATATACGGTATTTGTTTTTAATGTGATTTTAGTTAGATGGTTTTAATTTTATATTGTTTAATGTCTTTTTATGGGGGTGGGTGGTGCTTTTAGTCGTTATTACAATGTTTTAATTGTTGGAAGCCACTCCGATTGTTTTTAGCAGAGGGGCAGGGTATAAATAAATATTATTATTATTATTATTATTATTGCTCTTACAGTATGGCCCAAAAGGCTTGTGTTCCCCACTCTCTCATGTCTTGCCTTTCCTTCTTTCTCTTTTCTCAGTCTGCTTTTCAGCTACCCTGATTGGTGAGATTGGCTCTATTAGATTGGAACCAACAGATTTTATTTTATTTATATCCCACCTTTCTCTCAATGTAGAATCCAAGGCAGGGCATCTTTAGCCCTCCTGAAGTCTACTTAGAAGTACAGTAAATCCCATTATACCTCTTTGTAATCCTTTAGTGTGCTCATACAGTGCAAAACACTTGGATAAGTAAATGGGAAGTTTCTCTCATTTCCCCGGCCTCTCTCTCTCTTCTTTCCCCACCCCTCTCATTATGCTTTTCACAGACTTGGTATCTTGGGCTTTAACTTGAAAATGATTTATGCTGTTTGCTGCTATCTGAAATGCTGGGTGGCACCTTATTCAGTAATTATGATGCGCTAAGTCCACCTTAAAGGGCCTAAATATCCTAAAGACACCAGATCCCATGTGATCTTGGAAGCTAAGCAGGGTCAGCCCTGGTTAGTGGATGGATGGGAGACCACTAATGAATACCAGGTGATGTAGGCTATATTTTAGAGGAAGGAACTGGCAAAGCCACCTCTGAATATTCCTTGCCTAAGAAAACCTTATGGGGGTATCATAAGTCAACAGATGACTTGAAGGTGCATTCACATGCACACACGCCTGCAATTCACTTTTACAATTATTGTGAATGCAATGACCAAAAGTCCCCTCAAACCTACCATTTCAGAATCACCCCTTCCCATGGCAATTTCTGTATTGTTGGATTCAGGGAGATAAGTGGAGGTGCACCCAGGTCTTATATTGTAGGTGATGTGCTGGGATATTTTTAGTTATTTATGGGAAGACCATTTTCTTGAAAAGTCGCTAAAGAAATATATTCAACAAACAAAGAAGGAAATGTGTGAACCATACAGAACACATTGCATAAATGATTTACAAAACATAAAAAATATTTTTGGATTATAAATCTCAGAATCCTCTGGCCAGCAGGGTCAGAACCTGTGGTGGTCTGGAGGATTTGGGGAGTTGTCATCCAAAAAGTAACCTTTCCAAGCTCAGATGCTATCTACAACTAAACCCCATTTATTCTCATTCTTTTGCTGAAGATGCAAGTGGCATATCTGAAACTACAAGTCCTTTCCTCAACTGCCAATCCCAGGATTCCATGAGATGTTGCCATGGCAATTAGAGTGGAATATAACTGGTTAGTGTGAATGGGCCCCCAAACTAATTGAAGAACATGGCTGTTTCTATTATTCCAGATGCTCAAATAGCATAGCAGATTGGGGGAAATTGTGTTATTGCCAATTAGTGCTATTGTGAGTGGCCTCTATGACTGTTGTACATATATTTTAGCTTTGCTGGAAGCTACAGACTGTATCTTGAGTATTTTATAGCCTTTTGCCCCCCACAGTTTTCTCTTTTTGTCTGTCTGTATCCTTGTTTATATACATTTGCCAACTGAAGATAGCACTTCATGCATCTGATGAAATGAGTTTTGGTCCACAAAAGGTTATGCCACAGTAAACATGTTCCTTTTTAAAGTGGCACTAGACTTTCTCTCTCAGTGCATGTGTGTGCATGTGCGCGCGCTTACTGCAGTAGACTAACATGGTTACCTCAGTGGAATTTGTATAATAAAGTTCAAAATCTGTTTCCATGAGTTTTGACTTCTTCTTTAAACTCAAAATAGCAGAAGAGGTGTTTCTAACCTCCTGCACCCGTGCCCAATCCTTCATTTCCATTTATTGAGGCTGCTACTGAAGTGAGAACGTGTCTGTCTGTTTTATGCATTATTTTTGCATCCTGACGTCTATGTGCTGTAGAACTTGCTCCAAAACCTGCTCTCTGAGTAACAGCTCAGATGGAAAGATCAAGGGTGTATCGCTCTGCTGGCATGGCTGCAGAACGAACAACACTTTGCCAGCCTGTCACATTCTGCTGCCACTTTTGAAAATGATTTTGGAAATTAAATGCAAATTTCCAGCTTCCTCCTTTTAAAAAGGATTGGGTTTAGATGTGATTTCTCTTTCCTTCAGCCTCAAATTAGCTCCCCCCTCCCCAATGGATCAGACATGAAATCTATTTCTGAACCTGGAAACTGAATGCATGAAAACCTGGCATTTAGGTCTACATCTTATGGTTGGCTAAGCCTAAGCCACAAATCCAACACTTCCAGGCACATTCGAGGTTAAATGAATTTGGGATCCAAATTACTGTCCTAGTTTTGCTGAGGATATGGAAGATTCATTGTGGAAATGTCCAATGAATTAGTTTTTCTACAGTGCCAAAACTGTGATCCTAGTACTGGCAGGTATACCCCTAATGAGACCAATGCCATGACTAATTTCTTGTCTGAATTCAAGAACTGAATTCCTTCTCTACAAGCATCATTCTGCTTTCCTAGACCAATTGCCCCTATTTTACAGAACAGAGGAAATAAAGTAATATTATTTTTGTAGCAGAGAATGCCAATGTTTTTATTAAAGAATGCAATTTTTCCTTTACAATGTTAAATTTGTAACTGATTTACAATCATAAAGAAAGATATATTAAGTAGTTTTCTTAGAGGATTTCTTAGAGGATTTCCTAAACTGTGGTTAATGTGCTATACTTTTATAAATGTCTTGTCAAGATGTTTTCTCAAATATCCATATACAGACCATTATGTTTACCTTTAAAAGCACAGGCTGATGCATGTTTACTTAGAGGAAAATCCCAGTGTATTTAATTGGATTTAATCCCAGGTAATTCTGCATATAACTGCAGTTTAATGAGGCTATCCTGTACATGCCAATGCAGAAGTAAGTCCCTTTGAGTCCAGTAGATATATTCCCAGTCAAACATATACAGGATTACATTTTAAGTGTGTTTATATAACAATAGAAGCCCTTACTTAGTGTTCAGCAGTGATGTAAAGAATACTCACAAATTTGCCCGTTCTTAGTGGGAAAGGGATCCTAACACCCCATCATGAAAATGGTAAACAGCTGGGAAAGATTTTACATTTCAGGACTTTTTATGAAGAACTGATTTGTGCAACCCCCCCCCCAAAAAACCCCAAACCCCTTTTTGAGCAGAAACCTTTTTGCAAAAACCGCTTTTTTGGCATGATTTTTCCTTTTTTGCCAAAAAATCCCAAAGTGTGAAAAAGTAATCAGGAAACATGTGAAACCTGTTACAATCACATGCACCAGGGAGAAAGTTTTGAAATAATTCATTCTTGCATGTGAAAATTATATAAACAAAGGTTTGCATTCCTAGTGTTCGAGCATGAGATTAGTAATGTTCATTAATTCTAGCTAATTTAACTTTCACTCTTTCTCAAGTTCATGCCTCCTTTCTCTACCCACACCACAGTAATTTACCAGGCCCTTTACCTGGCTCAAGAAAACAAAGCCTGCCTTCAAGGTACTGGCTGGTTAATTTACTCTGGATGTGAAATTTCCACATTCCTTGTTTCTTGGACTTTATTGCTCTTTTAAGGTAATGGTTGCAACTCTGAATTGACAGTAGAAGCCAAAGCTTGGAAAATTCATCTGCTATGTTATTTTAAAAAGAACAGCAGCCTCATTGGGGTCTAGACTAGTAACCTACAATCATTTCAGTCTCAGAATCTTCCACTGGTCCCAGTATGCAAGAGTGAGGACTTTATCATAATAATATCATTACCAGATTAAATTATCAGATGACATTGTCCTCCTCCCATGAAAAACATGTGTGCCAGGTGTGAATAAGATGTCACATTTTATTGATGGGATAAGTCGTCAATAGATCCTTAATATCAATTTATTGGCAATATTAAAAGCATCTGAAACCATTTCCCACTGTAATCAAAAGATTATGGCATGAATGGGTGGTCCTCTTTCCCCCATCCCCATTCCCAGGGAGAAAACATCTGGGCAACAATGATCGACAGGATGCTCTTTTTATGAACTGTTCCATCTTGCTGGCAAGATTCTATGTTTGTTTCAGGGTTTATCTGTACATTTTATTTTTTTATTTTGAGTGTTTTTGGTGCTTTTACATGAAATCGAATCCTACAAGGAAGTAAGTGCACATTTCTCTTAAAGGAGCATGCTCGTGCCAGTACACAGCGTTAATATAGTGTGATTACAAGGCTATGCAAAGAGAATAGCTACTGTAGCAGGACCTTTAATCCCATTCTTAAAACGTAAGTGGTGGTTGTTTGATAATTCCCATTATTATGCCATGATGTTTCCACCTTCCTTATTACACCATTTTAAGATGCTTGTCTGATAAATCCTGAGACCCACCTACCTTTTTTAAAATAACAACAACACAGAGTCACCATATTTCTTGTTCTTCATTGCATTAATTCTTCTCTAAAGGAAAAGTACAGCCATCTTTGACATTCTTTCTAGCTATGCCATTTATTTTTTACATTTATCACTGAGAAATATATTAAATCTATGCATCCAATACACCCTTTTGTGTGATGATGGATAAAAATAATGATAAGACTTAAAAAAAACTAATATTTTCCCTCTGTTTTGAGTTGTAATTGCATTTTTAGTCTTCCACCTGCCTCTCTTTATGCCCAAGAGCTTAATTGTGAATAATGGCAATGGCTCTTCTTTATTGATTGGTCTGTCTAATAAATATCCAAAGCCATCCTGGGACAAGGCAGAGAGAATGCCATAAATTTACTGCTGAGTCAGCTTGCAGGGGAAGAGCTAGGGCTAAAGAATAACAGCTGTCTCTTGGCTGTGGGAAACAGTTCAGGATCATTAGTATTGGTCATTCCCACGAACTTGAAGTTTGCCATAGGACAGCCTGGGAGAGTGACACTAAAGTTCATGCAAATGTAGGATCTCCAAGGATGATAGATTGCCCCACAGATAAGCAACAGGTTCAATTTTCATAAGAGATGGATTTTTTTACACAGAGATAGATTATACAGCTCTGTGTAAAAAGCTAGTAAAAGTAAGTAGTTAGCAGAGCAAGATAGGCTTGATCTATCTTCCGAGAGTGTGGGGACAATGCTACAAAGACATAACAGTTTGTGCTGCTGCATTTGCTGGGCGTCACTGGCTTATTGTGTCTACAATTGCATTTCATAAGCAACAAGGTTTCTTTGCCTGCCTGTTTCTACCAAGAACCAAAAGAAGAAGAAGCAGAAGAAGCTGAATCAACACATACAAGGTGTTATTCAAAAGACCACGGCACCTAGATGATATTTATGTGCTCTATTTTAACAACTGCTCATTGATTCTGGAATTCAAACTCTAGAGACCCAAGAGAGAGTCTTCCTACGTATTCTGCCAAACTCACTGGCCCTTACTGATGTCCAAACAGCTTAATTGGTGACAGTCTGAAAGGCCAGGATGTTTTTGACTTTCAAGTCCTGCTGTGCCATCAGATCATTATTAGAAGTCACTCACTCTCCAATGGCCATAATCCGGGTCCCCACCATCCCCACCACTGTGCTGGTAAGGCAGGGGAGCCACCTTTGCTGCTGAAATTGTGGTCTGGAGACCACTTCCCTGCTGGCAGATGGGGTTGCCTGTGACGGAGGGTGAAGGGCGGGGCCTGAGGCTACATAAAGCCCTGCCCCCCTTCACCTCCCTCTTTTCAGCCGAAGCAATCGTTGACCCACCCTCCTGCCACTTGAATAGTATGATAATTGGTTGCTTCAAAGCCGGGTAGGAATCCCCCCCCCTTTTCTTGGAGGGTTTTTTGCCTACCCCATACTAGGATGGCAGCATTTGGGAAATTGGTGAGGGTGGTGTCTGAATAGCCCAATTCTCTCTGGCTATGGGAAAGGGGGAGGCGTTGCTTCGGTGTGCACCTTGGGACCAATTTTTGCTGAAGGCAGGGTCTCTGGAAGGGCCACTTCATGTTGTGGGGCCTAAGGGGACAGAAGGAGAGCTGCCTTGAGGTTGGCCTAAAGGATAATCCGTCACCCCAATCCGTGGGGCTTGGGTGAGGGACTTTTGGGTTCACCTTCCAGATGTGGGCTGGCTGGCGAGCAACCCCAGGCAACTGGGATTCCTCTCCAGGACCCAGGTGTTCTCCAGGGAAGGCTGAGGAGTGTGGTCTAGTTTAGACCTACTGCTTCAGCTGGTCCCTCACCAGGTTGCCTCCCCCTACTGAAGATTTTAGAGGGGATTTAAATAGGCTGATTTAAATAAAAACACTTTATTTCATCCCATTTCATGTGTGTGGTCTCTTTATTCCGCAATCGGCCGGCAAAGGCAGTAACAGTAACAAAGAAAAAAAAACTCTGTTCATTCATGGTGTAGTGATTTGTGAGGTAGACTGAAGACTTGTCTAGATAGGCTATTTACTCCATCTTGTCCCCATCTTTGAGCCCTAAAGTCCAGACAACATAGGGCATTTGCCCAGTTTTGCTCCCGATCAGTCCTTATGATACCCAGAGCAAAATGGGGTACAGCCCATTTTATACCATTAAAAAAAAATCCATGTGACAACCACTCCAGCTGGTAAAAAATGGATTGGGCAGCACATGACAGCAGGAGGCCCTATTGCCATGATGACCCATCACTGAAGCTGCCATCTGCATTGCATTCTCTGGATCCAAAACAAGCCCTAAACATGTGACCAAGCTGGTCACATGCAGGGGGCTTTGCTCACATACTGTGGGATGGCTTCCCAGCTTCAGAGAGTGGGATGTGGGTGGTAGAGGCAGTGGTTGCAGTGACAGACTGGCATGGAAGTCTAGACTTCCATTTTGTGCTAGTAACAGGGGAGGAACAGGCCTGATCCATGAGTAGGGTACCCTGGTGGGGAGCTAGCACATTCTGGCCTGTGTAGATGAGCCCTAGGACTCTGGGAGATCAGGATTTGAATCCCTGTTCAGCCCTGTGATAGGTTTACTTTAGGGTTACCATAAGCTGGACATGATTTGAGGGCATACAACACACACACACACATACACACACACATAATCTAAGATTTGTGCACATAGAATCCTAAAGTGTTTAGAAGCATTTATTGCAGAAATGTGCTCCTGTATGAAGGAAATGATGGATACAGCACTTTATTTAGCCAGTCATACATCTTCTCATTGTCCTATCTCTGCTCTCTCACATGGGGCATTTATAGTAGTACATACCTACAGGTGAACTACAAACATATGTTACCCTGTTTGTGCATTTTTTTCTTTCCAAAGCAAATGTAAATTATCAGTTCACATAATCAGTTATAACTAAATTATCAGTTCCCTGTAAATTCATTCAAGCATTGGGCTGTAATCGCCACATTATAGATCACCTTCATGCAGATTGACAGTATTTTATACAGTTGTGTGTGTTTTAAAAAGTGTGATAATGTTTGTGCTTTTATGGATTGATAATCTGAATTTTTTTAGAACCGACACTAAGTTCTTTGTGAAAAAATGGAGAGTAGTGGGGAGAAGAACTAATTAGGGAAAAATATATGATGGCAAGAAATCAATCTACAGGAGACCTTTGACCCATACTATTTCTCAACTCTAATGGTTTTTGGTCACTGACATTTTGACTCAGATTTGGAGAATGTTGTTGAAAGTATACTGCAGCTGAGTAAGAGATAGTCTTGGTGATCTTCTTTACAGCTCTGATTGTAATCAATAATAGCCAACAGGGTTACTGTTAGCTGGGAATAGGAAAACTACTTCAATAAGAACAGTGTTTTCTTATGAGAGAGATAATAATGTATCTCCAGAGAGCTTTGTGGATCTGACTGTGACATCAAGATAAAGCCTTCTGGGTGATTGATTTCACTATTATCTCAGTAAAGGGAGAGCTTGTAACCACATACAGTTCACTTTAGGAGAAACAGGAAAGATGTGGGCTTGATGTTGGCCATAAAAATGTTAAAATTAATGTGCTATGCATGTGTGAGCACAAATTTACAACAGGAAGGGAAAGAAGGAGACATGGCAACTGACAAACACCTCTCAAAATTGCTAAGCCTTATCAAGATAGCGTAATAAGATAATCTTTGTTGTCAGGATCAACATGCCACTGGATTCCTATTCTGTTCATCCATTTCTCATTGACAGCACAAAGTCCTTATTCTGTGGCATTACTAAGGCCAGTGTCACCTGGTGCACCTAATTGTGCTGCCACTGTCCTTATTTATTATTTTTCTCAGTGCTGAAGAGTATAAACCTATACATAACTATGCATAAGTAAATCTCTGAAGTAAATGTGTGTAAGATTGCAGTATTGCAGTACAATTCTATTCATCCTTATTCAAAGTTAAGTTCTACTGTGTTCAGTGGTGCTTACTTCCAGACAGAGAACATATGTTAAAAATGGGAAAATTGGAAACATACATGGGATGGGGGGTGTTCTTTTATCTTTGATGCCAACAGTTATAGGGAAAATGAATTTCTCTACCTCCCGCCCACATCCAGCCTAACATAAATGGATGGACAGCTCTCAGGCACACACTTTAGATAATATCTTTATCCTCTTTCTTTATCTACCTCAGTTCTAGCATCCTTCTCCTTTAGTTGCTCTATCTCTTCCCATTTGACTCCCTAGTACTAAATTTCCCTGATAGCATTTACAGGTCTTTCTAACTCTAACATAAGGTTTTCCCTAATTAATGACCTTTCTCTGACAAAACAGTAGTTTGCCAACATTCTGCATGAAATCATATCTGTCTCAGTGATTAGAATGTCATGAAGATTCCATGATTTCACAGCAACTTTGTCACTTGTTAAGGGGAAATGTCTCACAAATAGGCAGGAAACATGCAACAGGTCGTTTCTAATTTACAGATAAAATTAAGTTTCCTTTTGTTAAAAAGATGGAACCGTGCATTATGGAATTATGGAAGTGGGCTTCTATTCACACAATGCAACAGAGGTCCTCTCCTTTCCCTTGTAGCCCCCTTAAACCTGCTCTAGAAGACCACTCAAGAGTCTACTTACCAAATCTGGGGTATTTCTTAGAGGTTTGCTGTACTTCTTTATAAAGTAACCCTGGGCCATAAGACAGCAGCCCACAAAGGAACAACTCTGGAAAGAGAAGAGTTGAGATAATTAACCTGGAAACAAATTCCTATGCTTCACAGATAATCATGGGTACAGACTATAGGAAAGAATCCCTGAGATAAGTATGGAGAAATTATGGTCTTTCAGATATTGTTAGAGTGCATCTTTCATATTATTGGCTTTCCTGGCTAGAAATGATGAGAGCTGAAGCCCAAGAACATCTGGAAGACAATTTTTACTTAACAGACATATTTTTATTTTTATTTTTTAAAATCCCAACATGTTCGGGGTATCAAAACATCACAGAATGTGGAAAGGAACTTTATTATATGATCCCTCAGTTACATGACAGGTTTCTTTCTAATGTGATGCCTGATTAAGAAAAAGCAGTCTGTGAAGAGTGCATTGGGGTTGTATGTGTTGCCAACCACACCCCATCCCATTTGTTCCTGTAGCCAAATGTGCAGCACTGGAAGGTCTGAAAAGGCTTTTATTTCCATCGACTGGAATACAGGTAGAAGTTCCCTTAAGACCTTTTTGCTTAATGCTGGAATAAGGATGGGTCTGATATGCCTGAGCCAGCACATGTTGAACTATAGCCTCATTTGGGGCCAAAATGGTAGGACTGGGAATTGTGCAGCTCTCCTGACTACAACTACTAGGAGTCTTAAATAGTACAGCCAATGGGGAGTAATGCTAGGAGTAGGAACAGCCAATGGAACCACTGCAAGAGGACCAGAGAATCCATGCTGGATTTGACCACCACTCCTCCCTCAGGTTATATAACTTGAGCAGGAGTTCTACCAAATTAGGATCCAGCTCCAACAGAGCTCCTATTCAATTCAGAGCAGTTGTGGGAGGAAGAACAATCAAATCCAAAATGGGTTTATTGCCCCCACAGTGGTGGATCCACCGGTTGCCCCTAGCTGGGAGTTTCAGTTCAGCCACATAAGGATGGACCCATCATTCCTACCCTTGCTATAATGGCTTGATACCTGAATAGGTGTCCTGTAAACTTCAGAATGTGTAGATTTTCCTTGTTTTTTTTTTTCTGGGCTGTGAGGCCGTGTTCTGGAATAGTTTCTTTCTGATGTTTCACCTGCATCTGTGGCTGGCATTCTCAGAGAATGGTTGTGTAGGTGTGTGTGTGGAGTTTATATGCTGTGAACCCCTGTTGGGGAGGATATGTAAATTTGTGTAATTGAATTGTTCGTTTCTGGGTATAGAAATGCAAGGCTTATTAGTGTCTGTTTGGCTAATGGTTGGTTGATGGGCCATTACCTTCTGGGAATCCCCCTGTCCCTGAGTGGAAATAAGTGTTGAGTTTTGATTTTATTGTATTTCAAAACTGGCAGCCAGATTTTGTTTACTTTTAAGGTTTCTTCTTTCCTGTTGAAGTTGTCCAGGTGTTTGTGGATTTCAATAGCTTCTCTGTGCATTCTGACATGATAGTTGTTGGCCTGGTCTAGAATTTTTGTGTTTTCAAATAGCATTTTGTGTCCAGGTTGGTTTATAACATGTTCTGCTACTGCTGATTTTTCTGGCTGGCCCAGTCTGCAGTGTCTCTCATGTTCCTTGATTTGTGTTTGCACACTGCATTTAATGGTCCCTATGTAAACTTGTCCACAGCTGCATGGTATGCAGTAAACTCTCTGAGGATGCCAGCCACAGATGCAGGTGAAATGTCAGAAAGAAACTATTCCAGAACATGGCCCCATAGCCTGGAAAAAAAACAAGGAAAATCTATGGATGCTGGCTGTGAAAGCCTTCGACTTCACATTGAACACCTCAGAATGTGTGTTTATTACATGAAGAATGAAACTGTAATATTGGATGGCTTCCTTTGGTAATTTATGCAGGTCTAGGTACCATACATGTCTGCATAAGTAATTTCTTTAGTTGTTGCACAGGTCAGAATTCTCTATAGACATCACACAATGACCAGCCTTTCCACTCAAACCCGTCTTTTACCTGCTGCAGCTGCCTTTGGCACCACTGTTCAGTGGCTAGTGAGAGTGAGGGAGCAACAGAGAAGCACTGAAATCCACCCTCCAGGGCTTCTTGAGGACCCCTGGAATATCTCAGAGGTGTCTTGTTGCTGTGCATTCAGCTATAGGTGCACAGCTGGATGCTTTGTGCTGCCCCCAACTCTGTCCATCAGCCACTAAATAGATATGTGGGGGAGGGAGATGTGGCAGGTAAAAGGTAGGTTTTGAGGGTGGATGAGGTGGATGAGACATGGTATAGTTCCACCTGGCAGAACTTTACTCTAGATCTCCTTGATCCAGGATTGCAACAAATATTTCCTAAATCCTCAGCTTAAGAGCACAATATGTTCTAAATTATAATTGTGTTGCCTAATAATTTAACAGAAGACAAAGAAGAAATGTAAGTGAACACATTTTGAAAGTTTTGTAGCTGAACAGAGCACACTCCATAGCCTCAGGAGCTTGTGAATGTTTGGATGCTAGGAACTGTTCACATAGCTGAAATTTGTCTCTCACGTTTGCAGCGGAGATTCCCTCACAGATGACAAACTGCAAGGGGTGGCCAGAGAAGCTGCATCTAAAGCTGTCTCTAAAGTTCTGTTGATGTGAGGCTCCATTCATCCTTGTATATAATTTCTTTAGATTGCAGCCTATTTGCTTCATGCATTATCCACTTAAACCATGAGAGCTAGAATTTTGTTTTGGGGGGAAAAATTAAAACCCACAATGTTAAGAACCTTGGATGTCTGATGCTTCAGGGCCAAAGTCACCTCAGCATGACAATTTTTTACATCATCCTGTGGTCAGGAAGAAACAATTCATATTATGAACTGGATTTGATCTTGTCATTCCAAGCTTTTATCCTCAGTACTTCTGCAAAGCTGGAATTCAACATTTAGTGAGAAGGTGGGAAGCTTTTTCTTTTTCTTTTTTGAGGTTTCATTCCCCTAAGGATTTATTGTTGATTCTACACGAAATGCAAAATAATGGTTACGCTGGTATGATGGCTGTCTGTTAGACTTTCTGAGTAGGGAACCAAGAAAAATGTTGTGTGAGCAGGGCGTGTTTTTTTTTTTTTTTTGCCATTAATCCGCCCTTGGAAATAAAAACCTTCAGTTGGTATTTTGGGAAAGGATTTATTAAAAATGGATTTTGTGGCCATAAATCAGGCTTTTTAAAACATGTTCAGCACAAGGGATGAGCTGTGTGTACTTTGCTAAATTCACATGGTAAACAGGACAAGAACCAAGATTACTCTGGTTGGTTTGTGGTTGGGTCACAAGGGAGGGGTCAAGAGCACAAGAAAATCAATTATGGTTGCAGACAAGCTGCATCCCCCTTTTATGCCCATTCATAACACCAGGACACATGTTCACAGCAACCATTTCACAGGGCTGCATTTATTGAGACTGGGGGGTGGGTGGGGGGAATGACTGCACTCCCTGGCAAAAAGACAGTGAGGAAACAGAAAAGAAGTGCTCTAACATACTCACCTCAGTTGCCCTTTCCCCCAGCATGAGCCCAAGATAACCCTGCTTCCCTGCTTTGGACCAAAATGAAAAGTGGGGTCTATTTTGGATAACATGGCATTAATGCAAAAATGTTCTGAATGAGAATAGTATTGGTGATGTTGTGAGAGAAAAGTAAGACATATCATAGAGCCTTTAAAACGGAGTGTGTCTCAACAGGAGCTCTTTGTGAGAAAGTTCTGCATAAAAACTAGACCTGTTAAATGTAGAACTGGGACAATTGTTGCACGTTCCTCCCTCTGCAACCATACAAGTGGCTTGCAGAATGCGTCCGTTAAAGTCAGAGGAAATTGATGCCATGATTGTATCACACTACATGGTGGTATAGACCCATTCCAACTAGTAAAAGACTGCACATTTTGAGAAATAAAAACAATAACTCATGGCTTTATATTGACATTTTTTGTGGTGCATCATTCACAGCTCATCATCCACCAATCTGGATTGAAGGAAACTGGGGCCCTATAATAAAAAGCCTATCCATGTTAGAGTATTCATATAAAATAAAAACTGGCAATGATCAGTCTAACCAGTGGCTCAGTATAAGACAGCTACTTTTCTATAGTTAATGAGCAGAATAACAACATGTGGAGTGTGGTATTGGCAGTAACGCTGTCAATGGTGGCTGGTGGCTCTGATATCAGTGGGACAATGAATCTATTCTGGGGTTTAGAGTGATCTTTAAAGGGATTATCTAACAGGTGAAGAAGCCATTTTGGCTATAAAGCAGAACCTTGAATAGTTTCATTAAAGTTCAGACTAAAACCCAGAACAAATTCTTCACTGACTCTGTGGCCATCAGTCACCACTGTCCACTATCTGTCACCCTTCTGTCTCCTATGGTTTGCTTCTCACAATTTCCATATTAGATTGATCTTTAACATTTTTAGAACTCTCTCTCTCTCTCTCTCTCTCTCTCTCTCTCTGGGCTTGTCTAGATCTGCCAGAATATTCTGGCTAGAAGTTGGCTCATCCCCCCACCCTGTTACCATAATGAAATGGGCAGGACTCCACATGCACACACTGGCCAGTACTGGTGGGTGCCTCCTCTGCTGTTGTGCATTGCACTGTCTGAAGTCAGAAAGGAAGCCCTCAGCATGTGATCAAGGCTGGTCACACACAGGGAGCCTTGATCTTATGCTTGGGGCCTCCTTCCTGGCTGCAGAGCAACTCTAGCAGTGGTGGTGGTGGCCAGCAATGGGGCCCAGTGTACAGGTATTGACTCCCACACAAGACCCCTCAAGGTTTTCCTGCATGATATGGGTTTTCCCAGATATTTTATTAAAATGTTTTAAAGGGCTTTACCCTGGATTTCACCTAGCTTTGCATTGGGCATTGTCAGGACTACCTGGCGGCAAATCAGAGCAAAAGCCCTGCGTCATTTGGACTGCAGGATTCCAAGATGGTGGTGGTGGGGGAAGCCATGGTAAGTATCCCATCTAGACACACACACACCACTAATGACTAGTTCACACATGCATGCTGATATTTTATGACTCATTTACCCAGGACTTGGTTTTCAGTTGAATGTGTGCAGAGTCTTTGTGTAAAAGCATGGACCTTAAATTGATTTTACATGACATGAATGTTCTATTTTGGTGACTACCCTAGTGATATTCACATTTGCATTTTACCATTGTGGACAGGGTCGATACCTTAGTAGTAGAGCACATGAAGTTCCCAGATTCGATCCCTGGCATCTTCAGGAAAGGGTATGAAAGGATCCTGCTTGAATCCCTGGTGAGCTGCTGCCAGTGTCAGCAACACTGACCTAGCTTGATATGATATTTATTTATTTCAGTCAATGACCAGTATGGGGAAATATTAAATACAGAATTAAAAACAATGTGAAATATAAAATATTTTTATTATAGTGATTAAAAAAATAAATAAGGCAGTAATACCTTTAATACGAAGACAGCACACTACACCAACAAGCTATTGCTGCCTCACAAAAAACTAGCTACTTTGGTTGTGATCTCAGGAAACTGGTCAGCCAAAAAGTAATCAATGTAAAACACCTCAAAGCTCCCTGGTATATTTTTAAAATCGGGATTAATAAAATGGTGCCAAACGTCACAATAAAGAGAACAATAAATAAAACGTGCCCCACAGTTTCTACTTTCTCTGCCTCGTAAGGTTATAAGCATTTGCCAAATGATACAGTATTATACCTTCCCTTCAAAACTGCATGTGGAAGCTCATAGAATTTAGGCAGGGCAAATGCCTTCCTGTATTTTGGAATGGGTAGATTGATTAGATAATCATCAGGAAGAACAGCCTACCCTCTGTCTCTAAATGCTTGGTGGGCGGGGGAATAGAAGCTGCCCTTATGTGATTTTGCAACTCAGAGTCCTAGATACAAAGACACGTATTTCCTTTAGCTTTTGTATAACCCATAGGAAGAATGGCATTTTGTGAGAATCCTAGACTTAGCACTTTCACATCTACTATCTTTTCCCAGCCTGACGGAAATGTATCATTAAGGGTTGGGGGCGGGGAGACCTTTAGCTATAAATACTATTTTAAACCCAAAATTTATCTTAAATATCAAAATGTAAGACTGAGTTGAAATTTGACTGGTCTGTAACCATAAAAGTACATTGAGCACACAGCTTGGAAGTCTGAGAATATTTCTCAAAGATTTTGTTTGGACAGATTCTAGGGCCACAAATTGCTAAACACACACACTTGTGCTCCATATAACATTTGTGGTAAAATCTTAGCACTATACACTTGAATTGATGAGGTTACATTCTGGCCTCCTTTAGCATTAAAAAAAAAGTTATAACCCCATTGTACATTTGCTATGGCATAAGACACTTGGGTGCCGTTTACACGATGAAAATGTCCCCGGAAGAATTCGTGTCGATCCCTGGCAGTTTACACGTACATCGGGTCGGGTATGTGATTTTCGGAAGGTGGGGCACCTTTTATCCCTCAACCTGCAGGACTTCCAGTCCCGCGGTTTGTGCTGGTTTTTTAAAAAGTCACTGGAGGATTCGGAAAATCGGAAATGTAAACAGCCTGGGACAAAATATCTCAGTACTAGGGGATGACCGGAAATGGTGACTGGGGGCGGGCTTAGAGATCAGCGACCAGAAAAGGAGGGGTTAGTAACCCATTCAACAGATCCAGCCTCACCAGCCGAAAACAAAGGCATCCCTTCCAGCTGCACGAAGGTTGATGTATGAGTGTGCATGCGCGTGTACTTAATCACCTTTTAAAATGGATTTCTACACTGCAAACCCTTCAGCTTTAACCTCCTCCTCAACTGCATGTTACAAAGAGATCATGGTGGGCAGAGGGTCACCCATTCATCCCCTACCTTGATCACCTCCCTCGGTCTGAATGGGCACAGTACAATATTCCAGCCTCTGAGCGAATGAACACCCTTTAATTCCCCCTCTCTGTGTCTGTGTCTTTCAAAATGCCTGTCTGTCACTGGCTTGCTGTAAGGGTTAACATTTTAAAGAGGCAAGGGGAAACCCAACCCCCCCCACCTCACTCAGCTTGATTTCAAAAGGAAAGCACTCCCTGCGTCTGAGCGAAAGATCTCAGTCTGGGTCTTTCAAAATGCCTTCTGCCTCTGCTTAAAGCAAAAGAAATTCCAAGCCTCTACTCGGCTTGATTTCAAAAGGAAAGGGCATGGTTTAATTGTTCCTCCATTTGAGGTCTTTCAAAATGCCTTCTGCCTCTGCTTAAAGGGTTAACATTTTAAAGAGGCAAGGGGAATACCAAACCTCTGCCCCCTCTTTCTCCCCCCCCCAGCCAGCCAATAGCATCGCTCGTGGCGCGGAACTCTAAAGGAAGTGTGTCACCGAGGTTGTGAAAACACGAGTAATTGCATCCTTTATTGACAGCAAAAAAAAAAAAATAAAAATAAATCCCGGTAAGCTAAACATGTGTAAACAGCAAAAGCACAGGATATAACAGTGCGGGACCAATAAAGACTTTTGTCGTGCAAATATCAATCACGGGATCTTCCAGGATTTCCTAAAGAGTGACAAAAATCGTATAAACAGCGAGGGGCGGATACGGGATCAGGAAATCACAGTAAGCCCCACAACAATTTTTGTCGTGTAACTGGCACCTTTAGTTCTCCAGGAACTGATAGATTGAAAAATTACTCCCAAATATTTATAAAATTTGACCTGTTCAATTGGATGTCCATTGATTTGCCAGTGACATTTGCACCATTTCTGAGTAAAAGCTAAAACTTTAGATTATCATAATTAACTGCCAGCTGTTCAGTATTGCAATAGACATCCAGAGCTCTTTGTAGCCATTATTATTATTATTACTTTTTTATTTCTATAGCGCCATCAAAGTACATGGTGCTTTACAAGAAAAAGAACAACAAAACAGCTCCCTGCCTGCAAGCTTACAATCTAATGAAACTGCACATGCCAGTGACAGAAGTACTACTTCATCTGCATAGGGTAGAATAGATATGGCTCTCCCTGACAATTAAGATGGATGAGAATTTATTTCAAGAAAGTGTCTTAACCAAGGAATTAATGTAAATGTTGAACAGAGTAGGGTCAAGAACACAACCGTGTTTTACTTAGTATGTGTTAGCCTTAGTCTAGTCAAATTACCTTCATGATTACATCTCACTCACAGTTACATTTTATCATAAAGACTATCAATGAGAATCAGCAGGCAAATGACTTTGATGGCACTATAGAAATAAACTTGGTGACTTCAAGTTTATGCCATAGTCTATCTTTTGGGATAATGTCAAATGCAGACTTAAAGTCTATGAAAACTCTGTAAAGTGCCCTTCCAGCATGGGAAGATTTTTAAAAAGTAAAAGCTGTAATACTAATCCCTAATCAACTGATGAGTACCCAGAATAATAATAATAATAATAATAATAATAATAATAAAATTTATTTATACCCCGCCCCTCTGCTAAAAACAATCGGGGCGGCTAAAACCTGCTTGATATTTCTCCAGGAAATTTTCTTCCTCTATCCAATTTGATAGTTTCTATAGACGATGGCTAGCAAACAACTTACTGATGATACTTAAAAGACTAATTGGTCTCTAATTAGTAGGATCTGATCTTTAACCCTTTTTGTAGATTGTGATAATTATTGAAAAGCCTCCAGTCAGATGGAATACATGCAATCTGATCAATACCTGTAAGCAGAACAGCTAATTTGACTTAAACAGTTCAGGGGGTATGTAATCACTTCCTGGGGCTTTGCCCAATTTAAATACTGAAATGAGCCTGCCAATTTTAGATCATGAAACAGGAAGTAAATCAGGAAGACCTTTAAGGCTTGTGGTGTTAATGAATTGGCTGGTTGCCTGCCTGCATACATAGTAAATGATTTCCACATCTTCATAGGAATATGAAAATCTAATCCATTTAAGTTGCTTTGCCAATTCCTAGACACTATTTTTCAGAAAGTAGCTGAATCATGAGTCTGTGGTGCAGCAATTAACTTCTGCCAGTTCATTCTCAGAGTCTGTTTCTTTTTTCCTTATTTTTTTTTTAATATTTCTTCTTTAGTGACAGCCATTCTACAGGTAAAGATGCCACATCCAACTTCCTGTATTTTTTTTCAACAAGAGATTTCTTCATATCTAAACATCCTTGGTCAAATCAGATTTTAGACATGTAAGGACGGGTGTGTTGTCTGGGAAAATTACTGCATAACAAACAATTTTGCAGATATACAATTAGATTCTAATACAAGCATAGAGCTCTTCTGGAGATCTTACAGATAGCAGTGAATCTCTTAATACTAAGGCAGCTTTCTGAGTGTAGCAGATTGGTTGTGGCCTGTTCTAATCTGACAGTCCACTTAACAACAGAAAATCTTAAATCAGCCTCCAGTCTTAACCCAGGTTCAAACTCAACACAGAAACCTTGTGCCTCAAGAGTTAAGATTGCAATGAAAGGAAAATGACACTTGACACCAGTTTTAACAAACTATGAGATGCCATTAGCTAATCAATTGTTGATGTCACAGTGCCAGATGTGAATGTACTGTGAATTCACCATATTTATCTCCCTAATACCCCCCCATCCAGTAGCACTAAATCTAATTTATTTATAATTTGTAGATGTCACAAACCACCAAAATTACATACCTTATCCCTGAATTGCCTAACAGGTATCAGATGTCCTACTTCAGCTTCAGGGGGATATTCATCAAAATTGTTATAAATCACTTCATCATTTGGGCTCAATCTGGCATTAAAATCACCAGCCAAAATCACAGATGCTTCTGGGTACATGGCAGTAATTTTATTGATAAATGCTTATAGTCTGAGCCACCTATCCTTATTTGGTTGTCTTTGGCATAATGAAGGAAAATACACATTTATTAACAGTGATGAAAATGAGCACAATTTAATAACCAGGGCAATTACAATATTAGGTAGGGTCTCAATGCAGAAAGCAACTCAAGGCAATGCAGAAGGCAACTCAAGGCAATGCAGAAGGCAACAGAAGGCAACTGAAAGCTGGTAGAGATCAATATCCCAAGACCTCCCTTAGGGTGACCTCCCCTTGCTTTCAAGAAATGTGTTTCAAAACCACTTAACTCTAAACTATCACACTCCCAGGCCTCTTGGAGAAAAAACTATATCATGTTTTCCAACAGAATCACAGAAGAAACGGTTGGCAGTCTTACTATGCCAATGCACAATATTCCAGGATAGAACTGGTAGATGACAAAGCTAAACAAAAGGACCATTCCTGCTTGGGACACTTGCTTCTAGGACCCATATTTTCTTTCAAGGGACTTGAACTAAAGAGGTCCCCTGTGTCAACTCTGTAACCACATTTCAGTTAACCATGTTTTCAATGTACTTTAGAAAGGAGTGTATCAAGATGAAAGCATTATGTTAAAATAAGTGGCGTACCTATTACAAGAAACTTCAGATGTTTGAATTCTAGACATAAATACTGGATGCCTATGATTAGAGATGAGTTGCCATTTATTAATATCTCGCAGATTCTGATTTCTCTAAAGATAGAAATTAGGTAGATATCCCTCAGCTATTTATTATAGTTCAAAAGCAGACAGTAGAAATATTTATTTTTAATAGTTCAAAATCTCAGGGGGGGGGAATTCTGCTTGTTATTCTTTTGATGGATTCCGTTCTTAAATCTCCTATAAAAAATTATCATATCACATTTTTGGATGGCCATCTGGTTTGTTGAAGACTGGAAAATCTGCCTAACACCAACGCAGAAATCTTGTCAGAAAGAAAACAAATCTCAAAGAAATCAGTGGTAGTGTTCACAACAAAACAATTTAAAACATGATGTGCGTAGTTGTGTGTGCCATGCTCCCCACTTCATTCTGCGAGAAGAAATCTAGGGACAATGTCATAGGTACTCATAGTGCAACCCTTTAAATGTTTATTGAGAAGTCCCAGACAGTTGGATTCCTAGGCAGGTAGTGTGTAGGATTGTAACCCTAGGTTTCATCTACACTATAGAAATAATGCAGTTTGACACCGCTTTAGTGCTATAGATCCATCCTATGGAATCCTGGGATTTGTAGTTTTATAAGGACTTTAGCCTCCTCTGTCAAAAAGTACTGGTGCCTCAGAAAACTACAAATCCCAAGGGAGCCCTGGTGGTGCAGTGGTTAAATGCCAGTACTGCAAGTCACCACGTTGCAAGTTCGATTCCAGCGGGCTCCAAGGTTCACTCAGCCTCCCATCCTTCCGTAGGTCGGTAAAATGAGTACCCAGCTTGTGGGGGCAATTAGCTTAACACACATGGAAAACTGCTTAATGCAGTGTAGATGTGTAAATAGCTATTGCTTAAAACAATTTGTAAGCCGCTCTGATAGCCTTGTGGCTGAAGAGCGGGGGTATAAATAAATAAATAAATAAATTCTGTAGGATGGAGCCATAGCAGTTAAAGTGGTGTCAAACCGCATTATTTCTACAGTGCAGATACATGCTTAGTTTCCTTCACTTCAGAGAATACTAAAGACACTCATAGTGTCATTCTAATAGAGCACAATGTGAGTAGACAGAGAGGGCTGGCCCTACCATTGAGCAGAGTGAGGCAGCAACCACGGGTAGTAGATGCTGGTGGCTGGTGATCACCATTTCTCCTGAGATTCCTAAACTATCCTGTTGCCCTCAGTTTTGGTGGAGTAAGGTGTCCCATCACATGTCTTAAAGTAGGTCTCAGATGGTAGTCCAGTTGAAATACATGGAAAATGTATCTTGTTTTTGCCTCAGACCAAATCTATCTGTCTGTCTATTTTGGACTGGCCCTCCAGATAAACAACAAATTCTGTTCCATATTTTGCACCACACTTCTTTAACATATTATTTTTATTAAAATTCCACACATATCCATACATTTATAGAAACCTGACAAAAAGACAAGTAATACTAACATTACATACAATACAAATACAATACTCTACAAATACAATACAACATCTAATTCCACCCCTCATCCTTTCCCTCCTTTATCTGTTACTCCTTCCCTTCCCTAAACATATAACATTCATTTAAATCAAAACAAAACAAATCAGTCCCTTATTATTCACTAAGGAAATTATCAGGTGCATCAAACTGGTGTTATAACAATGACATGAGATTGCAAAAGGGTTTCCTTATCAGATGACATCGTGCCCCAGCATTCTGCAGATGTTCTGCTGCCGTTACAAGGGAGTTCTTTTTTATTGCTGGGCAGAAGTTGAAAATTGATTTCCCGTAGCATTTGTGTTCTGGATTTTCGAGTGTGCAAAAATGTGCCCCATTCAGCTGGCATGATTCCAGCCTCAATGGGCAGTCCTGCCAGAACATTTCCAGGTGCAAATCAGAGAACTAGTTACTGTACACTCTTTTTATGAACCTCCCTGTCTTGCTTGTAATTTAAACGTGTATCTGTGCTTTTCTGAACATTTTCTTTTTAATTTTGGTGTTTGGTTTTTTTTAGCATGCTCATGTCTTCTCATGAGACATGCTGAAATCTCATTCATGGAGAAACATGGAAGTAAGCAGCATGAGTGCTCGTATTGCCAGATTCTTGGGGCAATTTTGTATCATTTTCATGGCAGTGTGTGAAAACAATGTGTCATTGTGCCAGAACATGAACACTGTAAAATATAGTGCCATAATAACATTTTTAGGCACTCATCTGATAATCTCCTAAATCTAATAGTTCACTTCCCATATGTCAGAATAATAGCTACTAATAATTTATAAATTAACCTTCCTTCCCTAACCTTAGAGAGCAGAGGGAGAGATATTTTGCACCACACTGACATTCTTTCATCTACACAATTGCCAAAGGTGGAAGAGCTTTGCCTCTTTTTCACTTGACCACTATTGGTGAGAAGCCCTCCTCCAAAGAAAAGCATGCCACATCCTGTTATGATATCAAGGACCTAGTATGCACTGCAGTGATAAACCTGTCCTTGGGCTAAAGTATTTGGAAGAGGGGCTTCACATGGTAAAATGCGTGCACACACACACACACACACACACATGCACATACATGTGTGTGTATGTGAGAGGGAGGGAGTTCTTGGGGCAATTTTGTATCATTATCTAGCCTAGGCTGAACTCTTCCAACATATAGTTTGCTGTGTGGAGAAAACACTTTGAGTTTTAACGTGTGTGAGCCCTTCCCATCAGTATACAGTGATATACCACAGGCACAGATTTATTACATCAGTGAAAACAGTGCCTGGGAAAGGTACTAGGGCCATCAATGGTGACTACTCAGGATGGCTATGAATCCAGCATCAGAGGCAGTAGGTCTCTCTATTTCAGCTACCATGGAATGCAAGATGGAGGGTGCAGTTGCATTCATGTTCTGCAAAGGGACTTCCCCCATAGACATCCACATAGCCATTATGTAAACAGAATACTGGACTATACAATCCTTTGAAATGATTCTGTTTGGCTGTTCTTTTGTTCCTGTATTCTTAAGTCTGGAATGTTTTTACCTGTATCTGTCTTTTTCAGTGTTTCTTGGGTATCCTAGCACTATAATGATATAGGACACCAATGGATGTAGGAAACCAGTGAATTTGCACTTAAGTTTTTAGAGAAGAGCTTTAAGCATCTACTTAAACCAAAGGTTTACTGATTTTATAATAGGCAGGCAAGAGTTATTACAAACAAAACAAACAAATAGGTAAGGCTCTTGCATCTAGCACATTAATGCTTTAAATCAGAAATGACCTGAGTTTTGCAAACTTGGTAGTTGAAGGGAATGCTGTGGATGTAGTGTACCTTGATTTCAGTAATGCCTTTGACAAGTTCCTCCATGATATTCTTGTAAAAAAGTTAGTAACCTGTGGCTAGATAATGCAACTGTTAGGTTGATTTGTAATTGGTTGACTGACCGAACCCAAAGGGTGGTCACCAATGGCTCCTCTTCATCCTGGAGAGAAGTAACTAGTAGGGTGCCACAGGGTTCTGTCCCAGGCCCAGTGCTATTCAACATCTTAATCAATGACTTGGATGAGGGAATAAAGGGTATGCTTATCAAATTTGCAAATGACACCAAATTAAGAGGGGTAGCTAATACTGTAGAGGGCAGGATCAGAATTTAAAAAGACCTTAACAGGTTAGAGAGCTGGGGCAAAACTAACAAAATGAATTTCAACAGGGAGAAAAATAAGGTACCACACTTAGGCAATAAACAAACAAACAAACAAACAAACATAAAATGCAGATATAGGATGGGTGACACCTGGCTTGACAACAATACATGTAAATAATATGATGCGGCAGCTAAAAAAGCCAATGTGATTCTATGATTCTAATCAATAGGATTGTAGTGTCTAGACTGAGGGACGTCATAGTGCCACTGTACTCTGCTTTGGTCAGACCTCACCTTAAATACTGTGTCTAGTTCTGGGCACCACAATTCAAGGAGGATATTGACAAGCTGGAATGTGTCCAGAAGAGGGTGACCAAAATGGTAAAATGACTGGAAACCATGTCCTATGAGGAATGGCCTAGGGAGCTGGGTATGTTCAGCCTGGAGAAGAGAAGATTAAGAGGTGATATGATAGCTATATTTAAATATTTGAAGGGATGTCATACAGAGGATTGAGCAAGCTTGTTTTCTGCTGCTCCATGGATTCATACTACAGGAAAGCTGCAGGAAATGAGATTCCATCCAAACATTAGGAAGAATGTCTCGAATGCAAGAGCTGTTTGAAAGTAGAATACTCTGCCTTGAAGTATGGTGGGGTCTCCTTCTTTGGAGGTTTTTAAACAGAGGCTGGATGGCCATCTGTTGGGAACGCTTTAATTGTGTAGTCCTGCATGGCTGGGGGGTTGGAATGGATGGCCCTTTTGGGCTCTTCCAACTATGATTCCATGATTTGCTAATTGCTAGGCAAGATTCATAAAGGAAGATGGTGGGATGTACATGTACATGCTTGGTAACATATTTTGCAAGTTGATGGGTGACTTAATTCTAAGCGGTAACACCCAGGCAAGAGAAGGAAGACCCCAGTATATGGGCTGGCCATTTTAAACTGCAGTCCTGTGACATTTGAAACACTAATCAATTATCACCGTTTCCTAATTGTCAGCCTCACATGACATAGATTTTGACTGTCACTTAATTGCTATTTTGTAAATCTGGCAACCTTACCAGGTAGAGTTGCAGATGAATTCTACCTCAAAACATGGAGAGTTATTGGTAGTCAATATTAGTGCAATTGGGTTATATGGACCAGTGGCCTGACTGAAAGGGAGTCAGCTTCCTGTGCTGTTTACATTTGGCTAGATGTTTATTTTTAGTGCCATTTCCCATATATTATCAATATACTGAACTTGTCCTGTATTTCTCACAAGTAGAGATAGAAAGAATATGAGTGTTTGAAACACCTGACAGGAAGACTCCTTTACAGATGAGAATCTTCACAGTTTGGGACTTATTCTGTATGGAAAATGCATGAGGAGATGGTGATGGTGATGATTTTGTAGTGAAAATGCAGGAAACAATATTTCCACAGGAAAAAGCATGTTTCATGTACTTCATATACAGAAAATACCATATTCTGCAGAAAAAGCCTATGTGTGCATATTGCAGAATAAATTCCAAATTGTAGTTGAAAGTCACAGTCTTCAAGGACACTCTTGCAGCGGGGAGAAAAATAGTAAAATTTTTCATTCTTGCCTATGAGAAATTTATAGAGGTTTACATCCCTGTCCTAGTGTTTAAAACATGGGCACAACATTCTGTCACTGTACATTTTAAAGAATACTCAGGGTTGCTGTTCAGTAGGGATGTTAAACAGACTCACGCATGTTCTTATCCTTTACAAGAATCAGTCTGGTAACAACACATTAGGGGACCCTATCAATTGGGCTTCATATAAACCAGTACTTATTTCCAAGAAAATCAGGGTTATTTGTTTATTATTAAGTTCACATAGCATGACGTTCTTACTCAGAAGTAGGAATTGCTCTCAGATAAGGGTGCTTAGGATAGCAGCATTGGTAGATATCACATAACAAATACAAAAACACTTCAGCTAGTTTTCAAAATGGATCAAGAAAACTTTTGAATAATATAAATCTTTTCGTTAAACTGAGATTACCTTCCATCTAACATTGCTCTTTTGGACAGTAATTTGATGGTGCGCCTATAGGTGTTATGTAGATTATTGTAAATATGTAGTCCCTTCTATAAAAATATTAAAGTGCAGGACTCATCCTCTTTTTTACCTAACCACCCTAACATCACCATCTAATCAAAGAACATCATAGCTGAACCAGGAGTAAAACATGGATTCCACCATATCCAAAAGCAGCAGTTTCTCTTCTGTATTCCAAAAATGGGTTGGAATACTACATCGACGTCCTAGTTATGTCTGCATAACTAAATAAAATCTCCTGGCCTGATCCTTGAAAACCTGCTTTACTTGACATCCACTGCACTGAGAGAAGGACAATCATTCTACTGGTAATTCTACTGATGTTTCCATCCCCTCCTGCTAGTGATCAAGTCTGCAACAGTCAAAAGCAGGGGGTCATCTACACAGTGAAAAAAATCCTTGAACAATTTGAGGAGAATGCCAGTGGTCCTCATGGACCCAGGGCAAGATTCGACATATTCAGGGGGGCTGAAAAATCCAAATTGATCACAATAACAGCTGTCACTTTTTTTTTTTTTTTTGCTATCCTTTTAAAAAAATGTGTGAAAAAGTGCATAATTGGTCATCTGTACAACCAATTTAAAAAGGGGCACACAGCAGAGCTGAAACCTGATTGGTCGCACCTTGGAGGGGGTGGGCTTGGAAGGGAGGGCTTGCAATGCTGGAGCCACCATTGTTGTTGTTTGCAAGATCGTTCAGCTGGCAGAGCAGAAGTATGAAGACTCTTTTATATGGAAAATAGCTCTTCCACATCTGTCATTATTTTTTAAAAAATGGGGGATGGAGGGAGATTTTCCTCTGGCAATTCACTTGTGGCCACCATCTTTTCTCAGGGGGCATGCTCCATGTGAACTACATACTCAGCTAATTTTCAATGCCAGTGATCTTGCAAATGCATTGTGGGCACAAATGGCCACTGCAGCAATAGGGAGGTAAGGCGCTATTTTTCGATACAAATTCTCCCATCTAGCTGAGCCCCAGGACTCCTGTTGCAAATCTTTGTTGCAGCCTTGCAACCATTCACCCATGCTCTGGTCACCAGCAGAATGGGCCTCCTTCTCTTGGTGTGACTGAAGCCTGGAAAAATTGGTGTTTTTTGGGGGGCGGGGTAGGGTGGCAGTTATGATCACAGCAATAGTGCCACAATTGTTATTATGTAAAGATCATGAATACAGATCATCTATGGCTGGGTAACTCAGGTTATGCATCCATAGCTGATCTGTATTCATGATCACTATATAATAACAATTATGCATTCATAAGTGTGGTACTGAATTCTGGCCATAGTCTTATGTGATTGCCCTCAAGGTGCTTTTGTATATGGTGCAGATGTAACCTGTATTTTCTCAATGCTTTCATTTTTTTTCTTACCAGAAAAAAAGAGGGCTTTTGACTGGCAGCATGAGAAGCTCTCACTCTGGAAGCAACCTTGGTTTTAAAAGAACGATTTTAGTCCAATAATAATGGAGTTAAGATAATTAAACTTCATTAACTAGGTGAAAACAGGGCCTGCAACACTTACTTAAGAGAAAGAAAGGTCATTCACTTTTATGGGATTCATTTCTGATTAAAGCAAATGTGCTTAGAATTCTCCCATTAGAATCAACTGGTTATCTTATGGCATAGAAATTAATTCTACAACTTGACTTTATCAATTAACCTTGTTCAATTCAATCTGTTTCTCTGGGAGGATTGTTCCCCCCTAAAAATAATGTCACTGTGACTCTGACAAGCAACATTCTCATATGGAGAAAGTACGTTTTGACCACAGAAGCCCCCAGTGAAGCTAAAGTCCTTCACTGAGACTTTTATTAATTTAAATCCCCCATATTGTCACAGTGTTGGAACTCAAAGTGACATACAAAGTTAAAACTAACAAATCCAAACAAAAAGATAGTTAAATTATGCTTTAATAGCAATCTATAACATTAAAAACAATTTAAAACATCCATTAAAAATAAAAAAGATACAAAGCAATACAGCACATAGATTTTCCTTGTGTTTTTTCCGAGCTATGAGGCCATGTTCTGGAATAGTTTCTTTCTGATGTTTCGCCTGCATCTGTGGCTGGCATCTTCATGAAAGCTTTCAACTTCACATCAATACAGCACATGATTTTTTTTAAATAAGTATTTTTCTTTATAATCGCTCAGTTCCCCCAAAGGCTCTTGGATTTTTTTTTTAAAGTATTTGCCTGCTGATGGAAAGACAGCAAAGAGGGGCTAATCCAGCTTCCCCAGGAAGAGAGTTTCAAAGTCTAGGAGCAGCCACCAAAAAGGTCTTTTCTTGCGTGCCAACCAGATGTGCCCATGAAGGTAGCTGTATGGAGAGAAGGGCACCTCCCAAAGAACCAAAGGCTCAGGTAGGCTTGAATTGGAGAACACTAGTTTTTAGATAGACTTGACCGGAACCATATGGAACTTGGGCAGGCTTATATTGGATAGCCTGTACCCAGCATATAGGGCTTTATAGATAACTAGCTATACCTGGTGTAACATACACTATTATCCACATATATAAAATGCTTCGGTATGTTTCCATTCCCACTCTGCTGCTTGGCCACTTAGGAAACATGTCGGGGATGCTTTGATCATGATTTCCTGCATGGCAGGGGGTTGGACTGGATGGCCCTCGTGGTCTCTTCCAGCTCTGCAATTCTATGATTCTATGATTCTATGTCAAGATTATGATCATTGGATGCATTAATATATAACCTTTCAAATCAACTACAATGGCTAGTTTCATGCCGAGAACCCCACCACCACCATGCAACTGCGCGCGCGCACACACACACCATGGTACACACACACCATGCGTGCCAGGACACAAGGGCCCCTCTTCTGCCACTGCCATGCAACTGCGCAGACACACGCCATGCTACATACACACATCATGCTACACACACACTATGCTACACACATACACACCCCACACTATGCGTACCAGGATGTGAGAGCCCCGCCGCAGCCATGCAGAAACACACACACACACTACAGACACATACACACATGCTACAACACCCATGCTATGCACACATACCACACTACATCCCCCATGCCACACACTCCCCACACCACACACATATACCCCCATGCTACACACACCCACCCATATGTGCCCTCCACCACCATGTTTAGAAAGGACTTGAAGTCTTCCACATGTTTCCATCCCAAGGCCCAATAGCAAGGACAGAACAAAAGGCCAAAGGGCCAAGAGCAAGGAGCAGCTCCAGACAGCACAAAAGGCACAAGGCCCAGCTCCCAAACAGCAAAGAAGGCTTAAGGTGCCTAGCCCAGCTACAGACACTATAGAAGGCCCTAGGCCCTGCTATAGACAGCACAAATAGCCCAAGGCCCCAGGCAGCACAGAAGGCCCCAGTTCCCCTGGCCCAGCTACAAACAGCACAGAAGGCCTCAGTTCCCCCGGCCCAGTTACAGACAGCACAAAAGGTCCCAGTCCCCTTGGCCCAGCTACAAACAGCACAAAATGCCCCCGGCCCAGCTATAGACTCCACAGAAGACCATGTTGAGGTAGCCAAGACTGAAGGACAAATGCCACTCTTAAATACCAGTTCCCCTGGCTGCTTCAGGTGTGCTTCATGATTAGAGCCGGCTGCATCTGATAGCTTGGCCCTAGTTCTTCCAAGACTCCCACAGCCATGAGCATAAAAATTAAAAAATTATTAAAGATTCCAGGGAGCAGCCCCTTTGGGAATATCTTCTTAAGAAAGGTTTCTTGTAAAGCAGAGTTGAGCAAAGACACAAAGCAGACCAGACTCAATTTGCAATTGTAAATGTTCTGAATCACCCAGGCATTAAAGCCACTTAAATTGAAATAAAGACAAAAAAAGGAGAGACTTAAAAAAAATACACATCAAAGCATTTACTGAAGGTATGACAATCTACATATTCAAAGCAAGGTTAGGTCCTTAACTAACTAAAAGGATTTTCAGGGTAGTAGACTCATCCAATCTTGGGAGTTTCGGGTTAGAATAGGATAAACAAGGAAGGTTTTCTAAGTATTACAGCAGTGGTATCCATATTTCTTTATTCTTCAGAAAAAGGGTGAATGCGGGTAAGGGAGAGCTCATCTCTCTTCTTTGTGCATGAGGGTCAGATGAGTGGAAGTAAGGGAAAGAGAATGGAGAACCTCGTGTTTGAGCCTTCTCTCCCCAAGAGAGTGAACAAAAGATCATAAAGTATTTAAATCATGAAGTCATGTGATGAATGACTCAATTGTCACCCCATAGCTACAAATGGCTAAGATGGTTTGAGGAGAAGGGGAGTAGGAACTTAAGCATGCAAGGAGCATCCCTAAACCTACTACGTGGGAGCTGCATGAAGAATGCTACGTTTCCCACACAGGGCCTGAATCTGCAAAGAGACTGTGCTGGCTGCTGTAGCCAGGGGCCTGGAGAGGCAGATCCTGACACTTAATAAGCCAGCCAATCAGCACACTGAAAATGGCAACATACCCAAGATAATTATATAGATAGATACTCAGCACTTTAAATTGTGCCTGGGAAAAACCAGTAGTTAGAAGAGCTGTGGTAACAAGGGAGTTGAGTACTTCCTGTAAACTATTCCTGGTCAACAGTCTGGCTACATCTCTTTAGGTCAGTGGAAGTTTCTGAATGCTTAAAACACTATATTGAGATGGAATGTAACCAATGCATGGGTCACTGTGGCCAGATCAGACATTTCCAGGAAAAAGTGTAGTTGGCACACTAGCTTTAATGAAGCAAATGTATTCCCAGTGTGGTTCAGCAGGAGCACATCTCAACAGTGAACCTATATTCACTCATTCCTTCATTAAAATATGCATAACCTATCCTTTACTGTAGGATCCCAAAGTGGCCTACACATTAACATGTATCTTCAGGGGGAGTGTAACCCTATCTAGCAGAGATTTCACTAGCTACACCCTGGTCTGTCTTTTGAATGAGTGGGTTTACCTCTGTCTTGTCTAGATTAAGCTTCAGTTTGCTCACCTGCTTCCAGTCCACTACTGGGTCCAGATGCAGGTTTAGAATTAAAGCAGCACCCTTGGATTTGGGTAGAAATTCAGTTTAAAGCCCAATGAGTCTCTTTGCTCCCAGAGCTATTCTGGGAAGTCCACTGCAATATTTTTTTCTTGCTCACCTCCCATATTTAGAAATATGTCAAGAGCTAATAATCTTGATTTTCTGCTAGCAGGTTTGGGTACAAGCAGCTAAAAGACAAGAAATGCTTAAGATCTCCTTGGACATGTGGTTTAATTACAAGTTTGCTGATAACAGAGCAGGGCCTTTTTGGAATGGTATAATTACAATTAATTATTGTCATCAATTCATTATACAGCACCAGAGATGGGCAAAGAATTTTACAGACAAATAATAGTGGCCTGTCTGTATTCTAAAGGTGCTCTATAATCTGAATCAGACTGCACACAGCAAGAGACCAGGTTTAACAAAGAGTGGAAGTGGTCCTCCTGGGAAAGGGATATTTCCATTGCAAACATATGTAATACACTTCTTACTTTGCAACATTTTCAAAGCAAACAGTGCAAACTTAACTCATGCACATGTGGCCCCTATCAAATCTTTGTGTCATACAAACCTGTCAGTCATTTCTATTTATATAATAAAAAAGGACCTGGAGGAAAACCTAGCAGGATCTGCTGGAATTTTGTATCCTATTTTAATAAAAGCCAATGGCTTCTTTCATAGTGATGTACTTTGCAATGTTGTATCTGGAGCTGGTTTTCCCATCTTGACTTTTCTTGTTAATGGGCTTGTTAGATAGCTGCAACATATTTTGGAATTTTCTCTTTTCCCCTCCCATTCTTCTTCTTTTCAACACTAAATTGGTTGCAATTTTTCAAAAATAAAAGTGGAAAACAGTGCATTAGTATCAAAAAGGATCATTGCTAAGGAGAGTTGTCTCCTAATACCAGGACAATTTCCCACTAGTTTTACTTAATTATATTCAACATGTTTAAGGACTTTAATCAGACTAGCCCCTTTAAAGTGTTCTTTTGCTGACATAAGAAAATCCATTTTTATGCCAGTAAAATAATGCCCCCCCTGCACTTACCTCGAATCCCGGCAGAGGCTTCTCCGGCAGTGAAAGAGGAAGTGAACGGAACTCCATTCATTTCCTCATTCAAAATCCCACGTATTCTTGTGAGAATACATAGCACAGGAAATTTTAAACAAAACAGCAACAAAACTAACAAATTAAAAGTGGCACAAAGCATAAAAACACACATAAAAACTTACAAGTAACATGGGGAGAAGCATAAAAAGTGGGTCACTGACCTGGGTGTCACAATCTCACCCAGAAGTGTTCGTGCTGGACCGGTAACTGACGGGGTAATTACGAGTAAAAAACCCCCAGCAAGCTGGCTATGCTGGCAAAAAAACAACAACCCCCCCCCCAAAAAAATGGCAGGGGGGATCAATTGGCAGCTTGAGCAGTCAATTAAGAAGTACAGGTTTTGGCAGGGACATAACTGCGAAAGGGTGACATCATCTGATGTGCGTGGCATTTTGTGGTTATGTGGTACCATTATGACGCCATATTTTATGCATCTAATTAAGTCCTAAATGTGCATGTTGGAACAGTTAATGCACCATCACTATCAGTTTACCCTGTTTCTAGAAATTTTCTTTCTCTTTCTTCTTCCTATTGTTGTAGAATCATATGTTTTGTTATGTTTCATTGGAAGTGACAATCTAATATTCTGAGCTGCAACTGGTTGTATTTCTGGCCTCCCCAAGATTTTGTTTAGTACTGAAAACTGATACACACTACTACTATAAAGTAAGCTTTATTGGTGATAAATGATGCAGAAAAGGTCCACAGCATAGAAAATATTCAAGTCCTATAGCTAATGGGGTTGAGTATCCCCTCGCAGTAAATGTTTGAACTGACCGCATAGTAACTAATTCCATGCAAACTGTCCCATAGCTGATTTTCTTGTTCCCTATGGCTGCCTAATGGGGTACCGTGAGCTGGGGTGGGAGGGCTGAGGCCTATAGAAGATAGACTCCCAAGAGTTCTAAAGTGCAGATGTGAACAAAGGAAATCAAAACATATGTGATTGACCCATGTCTCATCATAACAGCTATGAGACCTGAACAAGCAGATTGCTAACAGGAAAATTTACTCCTCCAGTCTATTTCCAGCACTGAACTGGCAATCTAAAGTGAAACTATCTAGCAGACAAATGAACCTCTTCTATGCCACTGGGCAGCTGTTAATATTTGGCCATGCTCTGACAAGAACTCTAAAACCCTTCTCCCTAGCACAGAGGCCATACTTACTACAGGTGTCATTCTTCTTTAAACTGCATGGCTGAAAGACTACATACATCAGTACTACATAACATAATCTGTACAAGTGAAGTAAAGCATTGATTGTGCTATGTAACCTTTGTGTTCAATGACAACATTGCAGAACTGAATGCATAGTGAAATTTACAATGGCACCGATTGCACAACACTGCTTTGGCAACGTTAAACTAAATGTGGATATCCCACATTGGACAATATGTATAAGAATGCCATCTGGAACGCCCTCCCATGAGAGGCTAGGCTGGCCCCCTCCCTGATTTCTTTTCACCAGCAGGCAAAGACTTTTCTTTTCAAGCAGGCTTTTAATGTATAAGCAGCAGGGTTTGTTTTATCTGGTATTGATTTTACATGTTTTAAACTTATTTTATAAATTTTAATTGTATATATTGTATTTTTAATGTGTTGCTTTATGGAAGCCACTTGGGTCCCATTTGGGGGGGAAAGCAGCATATAAATGAAACAAATAAACAATAAAATAAGACATGAATAGGATTCTGGCAGCTCCTTCATTTTGCCTTGTATTTGGGGTTTTCATATCTTTGTTCCTTATCACAGATGAAAATTAAAACCTTACTTATTAATTCTTTGTTTAAGCCATCATACATATATAGATTTTCCCCTTAATGACTAGACTGAGGTCTTCCATAACACCCAAGTGACAAGAATCCCTCGAGCAATATAGTTGACACTGAATATGATTTCTGAATGGAGATCATACCATGGCATTAATCATACCATAACATCATAGAAAACCCCTTTCTCTATCTCTCACCACAGTGAGAGAAGAAGAGAAATGACTTATACCTCCATTGTGTCTGGGCCCATGGTTGGTGAGAGCCATCTTTGACCTCCTTAGCCACAAGGGCTATTTTCCTGCAATTTCCAGCTGAGCTGAGAAACCAATGTATAAGCTGCTTTGAGTCCCAATCTTGGGGAAAAGGCAGGTTATAAATACGTTTATCATCATCATCATCAAGTGGAAACAGGATAAAAGTCCAAGGCTCTACACATCACAGGAAAACACATACACCTGAATTCTATTGGTCACTTTTAATTAGAGTAGCCATTGAATCAATTCAATGATTCAGTGAGTGTACTCTAGTTGAGACTAACAATAGGATTGAGGGCATTAAGCTATGCTCTTTGCACAACAGATTGGAAATAGGCTTGTACCACCTGACTCTTCAGAGAAGAAAGTAAGAAGCAATAGCAGCAGCAGCAGCAAACTATACCTCTGTCTTTTTAAAATGGAGGAAGAGAGAGGGAAGAAAAAGAATGTGGCAGCACTTTTAAGACTAACTGGTTAGTCTTAAAGGTGCTGCCACATTATTGCTATTTTATCCCCCTTTCTTCCTCCTTTTCATGCTGGAAGAGACTAACAAGGCTACTCCTTTGAAAAATACCTCTGCCTTTGTTCCCCAGCTGTCAGCTAGCAGCAGCTAGTCTAACTGGTTACTTGAGGCATTTCCATCTAGCTTAGGGGTGGGCATCTGAGCAGAAGGCAGGGACCAGTCCCCCCCTCCCGGCTGTACTCCCCAGTATGCCAAAAACCTCTGTTTTTCTAGTATCACTTCTTGCCTACACTATCTTTACTTGTCTTATGTTACTTCCAGTTACCATTTTGAGAGAGACTCTGATGAAAGCAGAGATATTTAGAGATAGGAATTCAGAAGTGGGATGGGGGTTTGCATGTTTTTGTGCATTTAGAGGAGGCTTTCTGTGAGGTTTTTGGGTGAAATCACTTGAAAATGGTATAAAACTTTGGAGATTTGTGGGACTGCTTCAGGGGCTGCAAAAGTGAAGTTGGTCCCATGGGCTACACTTTCCTCACCCCTGATTTAGCTGGTTCACTATAAGCATCAAACTAAGGGTAAAACAATACTGTTGCACAAACCAACAGGTGCACTTTTTTTCTAGGATCACACAATACTAGCAAGGGAAGGTAGATATTAGGCCAACATCTTATTGCATGCTGGTGACACATCAGGGTGTATTTATACTAGAACCCTAGAGAGTGGAAGGTGCTGCCTTTTTTCTTGGCTGTGGAATGTCAGCCTGATAACAGCAGAGCATGTTCCAACTGCCAATTATTGGCTATTTGGGTTGGGAGCAGACCTGCATTGTGGCACCTTCTGTCTGTCATTGAGCAGTAGGGGAAAGGTGTTGCACACAGGGAGGTACTAGAAACTTCCTTACACAATGTCTGAGAAAGTAGTTACGGTGATGTAGCTAAAGGCTAAGTCAATGTAACTCACTGAAAGGATTCCAGCCAAACTCAGCCACAGCTGAGTAACTTTTTTCTCCAATGCCTTGATGGAAACATCAAGTCATTGGAGAGCACAGCTGTTGTCCTTATGGACTTTCTCCTCTTGCTACACCCCATAGGCAAATATAGTTACATTCGCATATTGCAATAACAGGATTCTGCCCTTATTTTTTCCCTAACTCCCTCCCTCCCCCCCTCTCTCTCCCCTTCTGTTGTGTCTTTAGGTCATGAGGCTGAGGGCAGGGACTTTCAAATTATCTATACTTAACCACCCTGGGAGCCTTTTTGCTTAAGGGCACAGCATAAACACTTTAAATGAATGAATGAATGATAGAATGAATAACAGTGGACCCTGATTCGGTGTGGCAATACAACAGGTATTTACCAAATTCCTTTTATAAAACATCCCATGAGATCCAGATAAACTGACATGTCAGAACTAGATGAAGATAATTGGAAGAGGAGGGAGATATAACTGTCTGTGGCACCCAGTGGTTCATATTGTTCGTTGGATTGTGCAAGCCTACTATCTTTGTACAGAACTTGATAAAATGTTAGGAATCTAACTTCCAGAATCCCCCCACCCAGTGTAGCTTCTGGGTTTGCTGGCTAAAAGATTTACATTAATGTGTTCTCCTCAAAAAATACAGCAAAGAATCAGGAGTTTTGGGGGCCACCACACCAAGTAATGGATAAGATGGCTGGCTTCAAGGATTACCCCAAGGTAGGAAAAGTGGGGGGAAAAAGAAATAGGTGAAGATGGAAATCAGTGTGTGAATGGTGGCTGTTTGATTCTATGTGAAGACTATGGTAAATCCACCTTGGGTTTTATTTTAGATTTTGAATGAATTCTCCAAGGCACTGAACCCTAGCCTCAAAAATAAGGTTAGCACCCTGGATAGTTCCTTTACCATCCAGAATAGAGTTCAGGCAGATTCATCACACCCTGTAACATGGGAGCCACTGACTGCCCCTGGTTGACCAGATTAGATCGGTGTTTGGACTCTGCTCAAGGCAACAAAATATCTTGAGGTTGCTCTGGGTCTTTCTCAGCTGCCTCTTTCAATGCTACAATACAGGGCTGGGGTTCTCCTGCTACAGCAGAGACATCGATGCCTTGCAAGAGGCATTGTTCTCTGCTGTGCCTCTACTTTGAAAGAAACTTTGGTTTTCCTTTTTTTTTTCTTTTTGATTTAGCAACTATCAACTTGAGGCTAAAAAGCCTGTAAAGGAGGCAAGGAAGCCAGATTGGAGGAGGAGGCGGTGAGAGTTCGGAGTGTGGGAAAGCAGGAGGGTGTGTGTATGTGTGCATTGTACCATTAAAACTTGAAGCAAGGGGAGAGAAGAATGTTCATGGCATGGTAATTAAACTAACTTTTTGCTTTTTCTTTTCTCAGTTATTATACCTCTTCGTGCAAGTTTGGAACTGGTTTTTGTTTCTTTTACCCACATATCCAAGGCTATAGGAGATTTTTCCCCCACTCCACATTAGGGGGCAGTTTTTAATGTCACAGTAAGATATTTTAGGGTGGATTGCTGAGATAATATCAGTACTTGGATGGCTAAAGCATATAACCTTTAGCCCCAGCTCTGGAAGACATCTTGGTATCCTAAGGAGTGGTAGAAGCTGCCATGTCATATCCTGGGGAGAAGAAACTGTTCCCCTCTTACAACACTTCGTGAAGCTGCAGTAAGCAGTTCAATTGTTTTCTCTAATATTAGATATGCAGATGTCACTTAAAGATTTTTGGCAGACCAACCTTCACTGAAACTAACAGGTTCTCCCACAACTCCCTATAAAGAGATCTTACATTTTAACATGATATCTAGATCCAAGTTGTTTGGCTGAAAAACTATAGGAAAAATTGCAAGAATAATAAAAGGGACCTTTCCTCCGCCTCCTCCTTTTGAGAATAATAAATTGACTAAACAACTCAAGGCTAAAACGTCTTGTTTTCATATGAATGCGTAAAGCTGCCTTATTTTCATTTCCAAGTTTTGGAAAGTTACTTATCAGGACTTGAATCCTATTGTTAGTCTTAACTACAGTAGACCCATTGAATCAAGGAAATTTACATAAGTGTTGACTCATCATTTAGCAATTGATTTTGTGAGTCTACCTTAGTTGGGCCACCAAGAGGATTCTAGCCTTTGACTACAACTTCCAGAATAATTGCTGGAGAATTTTTTTTAGTTGCAGTTCCGAAAAAGAAACTTTGAAAAGGTTTGATTGACTCAGACAAGTAGGTCATGTCACCAGACACTATCTTCTCCAGCTGATGGAAGCTGTCTGGCCACAGTCTTCCTCCCTTTCTGACTCCCTAAAAACCTTTTAAATGGAGATGCCTGGGACTTGGACCTTATAAGCACATAAAGCACGTACTGTACCACTGAGCTATGGCACCACTGATTAATTATGTTCATTAAGCAATGTATAAAAGCTGGTTCACTCGTTCAATTTCCTCCACATGTGAACAGCTGTGGCCTGTCTGCATAATACAGCTCATAGAGGGAAACATTAACATGAAGCATGGATACATATGCAGAAAGCATTGTTCTTGGGGAAGCTGAATAGAGTGCTGCAAGTGTCATATCATGAGAAGTCAATGAGCCTCCATTTTATAAGGATCATATATAGACCAAACCTAGGAAAATGGAATGACTGGATCAATGATATTCTGCTCCCCTGTGCTCCAAAATTAATCAAGACAAAGCGTGCACAAATAAAGAAGAATGCTTGGGGGAGATAGTGTTGTATAATAAAGAGGTGGAGAACATATGGCCCTCCAGATGTTGGACTGCATCTCCCATCAGCTTGAGTTAGCATTGCCAATGATGGTGGATGATGTGAGCTGCAGTCCAACAACATCTGGAGGGCTGCCTGTCTCCCATACCTGGTATTATTATTATTATTATTATTATTATTAAAGTTTATTTCTAGAACACTGTCAATGTACACAGCACTGTACAAAAACAATCAAGGATAAAACAGAATGAAACCTGCCGAAGGCGTACAATGTAAGTAAAACCATAGGCAAAATAATAAAATCAATTAAAATAAGGATAATTACAACATTCAGCAAGAGAGATCAGACTTTTAAGTTCTCACTCAGCTAAGAAGCTGATGAGGTAATCTTGGGCCAATCACTCTTTCTCAGCCCAATCTACCTCATATGGCTGATGTGAAGATAAGGTGATAACTCATATCCATCCTAAATTTGGAAAAAGAGTGGAATGTTAGCAAACAAAAACAACAACGTTTTTCTCTTCAAGTCCATAAGAGACAATTTCTGGGATCAACCCGGCTTAGTCCCAGACCTCATTTTAGGTACCCGATTAATTGCAGCAGTGGGAAAAACTGAAATTCTGAGCAGGCTCAGAGAACATTATTTTCCTTTGTACTGAGTAACACCAGCCTGCCTGTACACTCACATTGTCTTTGAAGGCCCTGCTTTGCCCCTGTTAGCTGAGATAAGGCCAATGGCAGAAGGAAGACTGGCCTATGGCGGTGTGGTACCCTATTTCTGGAAAGTTCTTTCCAAGGAGACTTGCTGGGTACTAATTCTAAAAGGCCTTTTTTAGAGTCCTAAACTCCCAACTTTTAATCTGTGGTGGATTTTTTAAACTGCTGCTTTTACTTGACTGTTTAATTGCATTTGTATGTCTATATCTTTATTTGTTGATATTATTGTTGTTCTTACTGTGAATTCTGTAGGAGAACTGGAAATATTTTTACTTTGAGGAGAGGAGTAGAAATTAGTGCAAATAATGGAATATAAACATCAGGGACTAAGAGCAAGTGCATTGCATCAGAGATCTCCTTTCAGGCACTGAGCCTTGGCTTTTTAAAATTGCAGAGTAGAGAATCATAGAATTTTAGAACTGGACAGTATCTTAGAGTTCAGTAGTTTAGCCCTTCACTCAGTGCAGTAATCATGTGACTGCAGCTTCCCTGACAGATGGCTGACCATGCTGTGCCTAAATACCTCTAGCAAATGAGAGTCCAACCACCTTCCAGTGTTGAGAGTTCAAGACATTATGAAGTTTCTCCCAATGTTTTTAGCTGAAATCTGCTTCCTTACTATTTCTACCCATCAGGTTTAGTCCCGACTGTTCAAGCAGGAGAAAACAAGTCTGCTCCATCTTCTACATGACAGCTCTTCAGATATTTGAAGACAGCTATCGGGTACTGTCTGCAATAAGCATCATCATCTTTGCAAAGGTGTTTGTTTCAAGTGCTAAAATTTCCCACTTGTGACTTAAACCTTGACAGAAGGTTGGACTTCATTACCTTTATGACCTTTCTGGATTCTTTCTTTAAAAATATTGTTATTTGATTTGAGAAAACAGTGACTATAGTCTTAATAGATAGGAAACTATTCTTTGTTGGTTGCAACTAATAGACACTTACCTTAAGTAAATTAAAGACCTTGATGTTAATTGTATACTGTGAACAACTAAATCTGGTCTGTAAAGAAACCACCATCTTCACCACCTAAGATTTATGTTTATTTTTAAGGCTTATCCATGTGATGGTCTTAAAAAACAACAACATTACACACCACTGGTAATATGTTTTAAAGCTCTGTAGACAAACTAAAGGGAATTCTTTGGCATGTAGCACTGATTTAATATTAAAATTTAGGAAAACATTTTTGAACAGATACAGTGATTCAAGTCTTTGGTTATATAATCATCATGATCAAAAGCAGTAGGAGTGAATAACTTAAGAAAACCATTTATTTTAAATGAGATAAAATTAAAGGCATTACTAGGTTCTATCTGTAACAATTTCAGACCAAATGTGGGGTGAAGAGAGGAACTTTAAAATGGCTCCAGATTGGTCAGTGATCAGTTGTCAGTTTTTGTTTTCCTCTGAGAGATGTGACAACAGTACATTTCATCTTCCAAGAGGGCATATGAGTAGCAACACTGCCTCCCCTAAAGAAAAACCATGAAAGGCCTTTACCTCTCCAAATTGTATTCAGGATTATTACTCTTTGCTTGTACATTTTAATGCTCTTTGTTAGAAAGCTAATCACAGTGCCACATGTATTGTTCCATCTCTGCAACAGTAATTAAGAATGAAGCAGCAAAATATAATACATCATTCACCACTGTGGGGATTCACTGTTCTGAGAGGAGGGGAAAGTTCACAGCAAAGGTAGAAGTCACAGCAATCAATTATGTACCTTGAATGAACAAATGGCATGAATCAAAACCCAGTGGCCAAAGTGCTGCATTTCAACAGCATGGCTTTATTTCATGGAACAATCCACTAGGATTAATGCACACACAGCAAATTTGCAGCAGTGCTCATTTGTTTCCATGGTCTTTTGGCAAAATCTTTTGTATGTGAAGCTATCCACATTTGAAGTGCACACACAGCCATGCCTGCAAATCAAGATGGTGGCCAATAATACAATGTGTTATTATTCTCCACACATGTTGTAGCTGCTGCACAATATATATATATATATATTTGTACTTGTATATCAAAGGTGCACAAATGCAACCTTCTGCTCATAAAAAGCTCTTTGGTTACCTTAGCGCAGTGAAAAAACGCACACTTGATAATGCAAAAATTGAAAATGATGCTTCCAGTCACTTCCTTGCTGGTAAGCCTGCCCACTGCCTGTGTGGTGGACCAATCCGCCATCTACTTCCACCCTGGCTGAGAATGTACAGCATCCTGAATTGGATGTCCAGGCGTGTAATAATGTGCAAGCCTGCACATTATTCAAAAAATTTCTGGAAAAGCCACAAAGGATTTTCCTTCTCAGTAGATGAAGTTTTTGTCCCCCCTCACTTCTGAATACCATGAATCTTATTCACAGCCTGTTTGGACAAAAGGCATTCTACTCAAATTCTGTGAGGAGTATTTTCACCATCAAGACAACCTGGCTCCCCACAGTTCGGCAAGCCATTGCTGGAGGGAGCCACTTCTGCCGCCGAAAAGTGGGTGGCAAGATGCACAGGACATCACAGGTACGGTTGCCTACGATGCATGCTCGCCGCCTGTTCTGCGGTTGGTGGCCATTTCAGAACCTTAGTTCCATAGGGAAGGCCAGTTATCTGCCAATTAGTCCCCCTCCTTTTTCACCAACCTCCCACCCTCTCCAGAGTTGAAAATTATTTGGGCGGGCCACCAGAGGGCGTTTTTTAAATTGTTTTATACTGTTCTGAGTGCAGTTTTTTGGCAGGCCACCAGAGGTTGCTATTTTATTGCTTGTTATACTTGCTTTGCCAGCAGTTCCTTTGGTGGGCCACCAGAGGGCCGTGGGTTGATTTCTGGGGCCTCCATTTTAGGGTTTAATTTGTATGAAGGAGGCCATTTTGAAGGCTGGGCAGCCATTTTGATTGCTAATATTTGGCATACTTCGGTTTGCCTATTGAATTAGTCTTATCTGGCAATTTTAAGGAGTGGGTTGGTTTCGGATTTGCGGTTATTGTCATTCTTGTCTGCAATAATAATAATAATAATAGTAGTAGTAGTAGTCATCATCTTGACACCGATTTTAATATTGGGCTCAGTTATTGTGTTTCGATTTTGTTAGGTTGATCTTTTGGGCTGGGGTGGCTCCTAAAAAAGTAAAAGGGGGTAATAAGGGGAAAAGTCCTGCTAAGAAACAGCCACCTGAGATTCCAGTGGGACCTGATTCATCTTCATGCAGTGATGAGGATAATCAGATCCCGTGGCAGGCTATTTTGGAAAGGATTCACCATTTAGAACAGATTCATGGTGTTTCAGGAGCAGAGGTGCATAAGCTTGGTCGCCAAGGTAAGAGGAGAAGGATTGCTGATGAAATTCTTTACCGTCTAGATGTCTTGAAGTGGGGTTTACATCCTGATGGAGCTTCAGGGTCCAGTAATCCAGACAATGACACAGGAGCTGACTTGCCCCCAGACAAGATTCAGGAGCTATCCCTACAGGTGGAAGGGACTCAAGAAGTTGCAGTTGAGTCTCCCATGGAGGTTGTTACCCCCCTTGCAGGAATGGCATGGCTTTGGGACCCTTGGCCTACACATACACAAAGTACTGCACCTAACAGCTTAGGCACACAACAAACACATTTAGCCTGGCTGATGCAACAGCAGATGCTGAATTGGGCCCCACCACAGTGGTCCCCTTGGTTGCCTTGTGCACCTGGGGCAGGTTTTAGTGCTCCATTGTATGGGCAATGCCCTACTGGAGCTCCTCAAGGGACTGGCTATGAGAATGTGGCCTATTCGGCCGTACCGTTTGGTGAGATGTCCCTTCCTCTGGGGGATCATTTATTACAAACAACTAGGGATAAGACATTAAAAGGGGAGTATGTAGATCTATTCTCTTTGCTTTATAGGGAGCTTGAGAAGAAGGATAGGGAAGAAATGGATGAGAAAGACAAGAAAAAATTGAGGAAAAGGAAATTGGAGAGAAACTGGACCAATAGGCTTTCTAGTTTTCTCATTTATACAGGGGTGTTGTTTAAGGCGCAACCTCATCGTGCAGCTACCCTCTTTCAGTACCTGGATATAATTCATTGTGCATATGGTGATTTTGCTGGACCTGCATGGCTTTTGTATGATGAGGCTTTTCGGATGAGGGTGGCAATTTACCCTTCCTTGCGTTGGGATATGATGAATCCCCAACTATGGATGCAGCTCATGACACCTGCTAGCCCAATCCAGGGGGAAAGGACATATAGCGGTCATTTAGTAAAGCCCCCTACCAGTACTATGGCTTGTTCCCCTGCCAGTGTGGTGTCAACCGCAAAACAGGTCTGCTGGGAGTTTAGTTCCAGGGATCCTGTAGCCGTAAACCCTGCAGATTTAGCCATGAATGCTCCATCTGTGGGGCAGGGCATTCCTTTCGGAACTGCCTCCGAGGTAGAAGTGTGGCTCAAGGGAGTAATCAAGGAGGAGGGAAGGGTGGTGGCTCTGCCACTCAACCTCAAAAAGGGCCCCAGTCCAATCAATAATGAGGTGTTGCAGCGGTGGCTCACAGTTTATCCAGACGGGAGGGCTGCCACGTATTTGCTGGAAGGTTTTCAATTTGATGTTTGAATTCCGTTTCAAGGAGTTAGGGACCCTTTATAGCACGCAAGTTGATCTCAGTTAAAGGCATGGAAATTTCAATTCCGTTTCAAGGAGTTAGGCACCCCTTTATGGCACGCAAGTTGATCTCAGTTAAAGGCATGAGACCTGGTGGTGCAGTGGTTAAATGCCAGTATTGCAAGTCACCACGTTGTGAGTTCGATTCCAGCAGGCTCCAAGGTTCACTCAGCCTTCCATCTTTTCGTAGGTTGGTAAATTGAGTACCCAGCTTGTGGGGGCAATTAGCTAACGCACATTGGAAACTGTTTAATGCAGTGTAGATGTGTAAGCCACTCTGATAACCTTGTGGCTGAAGAGCGGGGTATAAATAACTAAATAAATAAAATAAAAAAAATAAAACATGTAATTAGGGAGAAAATTAGGAAGGAACCTTTTGAGGGCCAAGTTTTAGGTCCTTTTTCTACTCTGTCAATCTGAGAGTCTCACTCCTGGGAGTCATGCCCAAGAAGGCACTGGGGGAGTTTAGACTCATTCATCATTTGTCATACCCCAAAGAGGACTCTCTGAAAGACTCTATTCCCCAGGAATTGTGTATGGTGAAGTATACATCTTTTGATGCTGCTGTCCGGTCTGACGATATGGCGTGGGGGCCGAGCTGGCAAAATGTGACATTAAATCTGCCTTTCGCCTTTTTGCCAGTTCATCCGGATGATTTTGAGTTACTGGGTTTTCAGTTTGAGGGACAGTTTTATATGTACCGGGCTATCCCTATAGGATGTTTGGTTTCTTGCAATGCATTTGAAACCTTCAGTACTTTCCTTGAATGGGTCTGAGGACTAGGACAGGTTTACAAGGTGTTGTGCATTACTTGGATGATTTTTTGTTAACTGGACCTTATCAGACTGGTCAATGCAGTTACTTATTGCATCAGTTTGAATCAATGGCAGAGGAACTCGGGGTTCCTGTGGTGCCTGAAAAAACGGAGGGCCCAGCACAGGTACTGACTTTTTTGGTGTCAAGATTGACACAGTCAACTAGCAGTGTAGGTTGACCCCTAGCTAAGGTTACTGACCTCCAGGACAGAGTTACACAATTCATAGTCATGCGTAAGGCCACTTTGCAGGAGTTTCAGGTCCTTATAGGTCATTTAAATTTCACCTGCAAGGTGGTAGCACCAGGTAGGGTGTGATGAACCAGGTCACACACACACACATTAACTCATGTATGTAAGGTTAACATGGTTTATTGAGCAAGGATATGCATATGGTTTCACCTCAAAGCCAGTTCTGGCCAGCCTAGTGCTAAGCAATGGATAATAACAACATGTTAGGTTTTGATTCTCCCAGCCCCTGGGAAAAGCTAGTAGGAGGAAAAAGGAGGGGATGCCAGCCCAGGTGGTTATCCTTGAAGCTGGGCAAAAGAATTCTCTTTCCCAGTCTCTAAGGTGGGCTGGTTGGAATCCAGTACTGAGGGGCCCATGGGGGGAAGCTCCAGAGGAAACCATCTCATGTCGAGGCCTAGCCGGGATTCTAGGAGACTTGACTCTAATACCCAGAATCCTGGGGAGGGTACGACATAGGGCTTTCTTCCACCGGTTATGTGATGCCATTAAGGGTGTGCAGCTACCCCATTTTAAAATGTGTTATCTTTCTGGTGTGAGGAAAGGAAGCTACAGGGCACCCATTAGATATCTTTGGATACAGCTGGTTCAACGGGGTTTGGAGTTTATTTTGGAGTCCGATGGTGTGCTAGCAGGTGGCCTGCTGATTGGGCAGCCTCAGACATAGTGTCTGACTTGACATTTTTAGAATTTATTTCCCAATTTTGGTGGCAGCCACCATTTGGGCAGAGGAGTTGTCTAATTCATCTGTACAATTTTGGTTTGACAATTTGGCAACTGTCCATGTGATGAACTCCCTTACTTCAAAATCCCCTCAGGTGATGGTGCTCATCAGGGCCTTCATGTTACAATGTTTAAGGTTTAATATTCTGTTTGTTGCTCGGCATGTGGCAGGCGTTAACAATGGAATTGCTGACGTTCTTTCCCGCATGTAGATGGAGTGCTTCAGAGAGTTGGGCCCAGATGCTGCACCAAAGGGCGATCCAATGCCAGCAAGCCTGTGGAGGCTTGGGAGGCTGAGCTTGTGAGGGCATTAGGTATTAAGCACTCCAGGACCAAGGTATTCACCTTGGAAGCCTGAGGAATGTGGTCTATCATAGACCTACTGCCTCAGCTGATCCCTCACTAGATTGCCTCCCCCTGTTGAAGATCTTAGAGGGTTTAAATAGGTTGATTTAAATAAAATACTTTATTTACCCCATTTCTTGTGTGTGGTCTCGTTATTCCCACAATTGGCTGGCAACCTCAGAGTGTGAGCAATGCTTCTCCCTCTTGCTCAGGAGTGTTATGGGTAAAAAATAAAATAGTCCTCACCAGCAAGTAATCGCATGATTGCTAGTAAAATCGCCCATACTTTCCCCACACACACAATGAAAATGGCTGCAAAATCCCCAACTTCATATACAAATGTTAGAAAAACAGGGAAGTGGGAGATTTCAGCTCAGAACCAGCCAAAATATATAGGAGAATAAACTTTCAGACATTTAAAAACAAACAAACACAGAACCACATAATACATCATGAGTTATTATGCTGTTTTGTAGTTTAGGGTCTTCAGCTAAAAGGTTTATAGTGCATGTTATATAGCCTGTCTTGAAGAGGGAGGCTCTACAGACTTCAACATACAAAAATAATTTCTTGTATGCTTCTGAAGTCTGAATTTCCCAGATCTCTTCTAATTGGTAGAGGGGAATGTTGAGTGTGGTTGGCAGATGTGTTGCTAATTAATATCCTACTGGGTTAATCAGCAGAACCTTGGGAGAAGCTAGAAGACTTTTGATGTAGGCTGGAAAAAATGTCCTTGATCTATAGATTCCTTTTTAAAATTACACTCATAGCTCTTCCAGCTATTTGATTATGTGGTACTTGCAAATAGTAAATAGATGGTAGTAGAGAATTAACTTTTTTTCTGTAAAATTATTCTGTAAATCTTTCCTCCCTTTTAGTGACATATGCCTGACATTTATTGTATATTCTCTGATACATGGGCTCTTTGTGTAAGACGTATTTCATTTATGGACCTTCTTGGCATTTAATATTTTTCAATCATTTCAGCCCAATCTATCCTCTTTTAAACAGAGTACATGCTTTCTGACAAATATCAGGCCACTGGCATGAGCTACAGCTGAGTAGTATCGCAGTAGCCTAACCACAGTCTTACAAAGATGTTTGCAGCACTTTAATAAGACATGTTTTCTTTTAAAAGATCCTGAATTTGCACTGCACTAATATTCCTCATCTTTGATGAAACCATTATATATGGAAAGCAGTAATCTTACTCAAAGGATGTTAATGTAAATTGCAAATGGACTTTATGTAACCTTTTTGAACAGATGGTTCTGTCCCTTTCCATAAATGTACTGTGCAATACTTTGCAGGTATAAAATGACAAACTGTACTTGCATTTGGTTATGATACTGCAGAAATAAATGTATATTCATTTACTGAAAGGATTTTTAAAAATCTGTCCTCCAGGACACACTGACCTCACAAGGCATCCTATTACTGTGGTTGGTCACATCTATCAGTTTTGCTTTTAGATTTTCAAAGTTATACAGTTTTCCCTTCATATTCATTGGGGTTTAGTTTCAGGACCCCCAGTAGATACCAATATCCATGAATACTCAAGTCCAATTATATGCAATGGCACAGCAAAATGGTGTCCCTTATATAAGATGGCAAAATCAAGGTTTGCTTTTTGGATTATTTTTTTTTTTAAAGAACATTTTCAAGCCATGAATACTCAAATCTGTGGATACCAAATCCATGGATATGGAGGGACAACTGTACATTCTTTCCATTCTGTTTGTAGACAAATTCATGGAAATACACCCAAGAAAGTTCTCTACCATATGCATGGACCAAATTAACACAGAGATATGCGTGTTAAGATTGGGAACCCCACTTCAAAAATAAGTTCCAAATTAATTTTATTTTAAAGTGCTTGTAAAAAAAACTAAAAGAAAAATTTGGCAGTGCAATGAAAATTGAATTCCATCATATTAATAGTCTGTGAAAATATAGTCCTGTGCTAGTAAAGTGGTATGTGCTTCGACTGGTAGTATTTAAGTAACATGTGGCATGAGCCTAAACATTTTTTTTAACTTAAAAGCATATCAGGTCAGTAGGATTTTCTTCCCTTATAAAAGTCTATTGGATTGCAGCCTCAGCATGCATCTGCACCACCTGCAAGTGTCACATTGTGTGATAATTCCTTTGGTTATGGCGGGGGAGGGTAGTGAATTTAGCAGCAGTTATGGAATGGGGCTTGTGGATTTCACTAAGTCTGGCCTCTCACATTTCCCCCTTGACGAACCTGTAGCCATTTGTAAGTTGATAGCTATCTATATATCTGAAGATCTGTCAGGCAGATCATGGAGCAAGCTTGTTTTCTGCTGCTCCAGAGGGCAGGATCTGAAGCAATGGATTCAGATTACATACAGACACAAAACACACACACACACACACACACACGGAGATTCTGACCAGACACTGGAAGACTTTCATAACAGTAAGAACTGATAGACAGTGGAATGTCTCACTTTGAAAAATGTTGGACTCTCCTGCATTAGAGGTTTTGAAACAGATTGGAGGGACACGTCTTGGGGGTGTTTTAGCAAAGGATACCTTCACAGTAGGTATGACCCTATGATTCCATGGCCTTTTGAGTGCATTCCAACTCTGTAATTTTAAGATGGCTCCATGTGTCCATTCCAACTCTATAATTCTATGCCCTAGATATAGCTGGGCTCAGGCTCTGAGCAGCTCCACCAGTGATCAGGGATGATGGGAGTTTCAGTCCAACAACATCTGGAGGAAAGCTAGGTCCCTTCTCCACAGCCATAAGTAGCAATAATAATACATGTTTCCAGGGAAAGAAACCTTCCACCAAAGCCACCAGTTGTGTCATTGTGAGCATTTCGCAACATGATAATAAACTAAAAATATTTCCTCAAAATGGGGTAGGAAAAGATGTTATAATCCAGCATATCGTCCTAATTAATGTCTAAGACACTAAAAATGTATTGAATTCACAATAGCATTATATGAAAGCATATTGACATCCAATTATGGTTTACAGAATGTACTGCTGTGAAGTGGCAATGCATCTGTTCAGCAAAACAATTGTGGGGAACTCCCCCTCCCCACGCACAGAAGAATTAGTGAACTACACCATAACTGAGTCTAATAAAGAAAAAGTGAGCAATACTGATAAGCTTAAGCTTTTAGAACCCTGTAAATCTGTGTTGGGGAGTGACACAGAGAAATAGGGTCCAGGAGAGTGTCTCCTCCTGTCCCCTGCCTTGTGGATTGTGGAATGTTGTCTTTGGAAAATGCCATTTCAAATTAAAAAGAAATGACTTGCCTCTTATGGTGACAAGCAAACAATTTTGGTGGCTAATAATCACTATATATTTGTCATGCTGAAAGCTAGTTCTCTAATGATACCACTGACTATTTACACAACCAGTCTGTCTTGCTTGAATCAATTGTCAAGTTACATTGGCGTGAGTGGGAGAAGAATGGGGCCCTTTACTTTGAAATCAACATTGTGTCAGGTTTTCTTAATTAGTAATTTTAATTAGCCATCTTGATTAAACTGAGAAAATCAGTAGAAAATGATGTATAAACCAACCCTGTACAGGTGAAAGAGTAGGCCAGGACTGAAATTAATCAGATAAGACTGCCTTCTGAATACAGTGTTTGCTTCTTGAGGCTAGCATCTCATTTGACTCAGTGCTAAGATGGTGGTATCTGGTAATTCTCATGTTAAGAACAACTTCATTTTTTGGTGCAACTTTCTCATGGTGTGGGGGATAGAGGTGGTGGGAATGAGCTTTCTCAAATGACAATTTTTGGAACAAATTTATCAGATTTTTATGCTTGTTACTCCCTAATTCTCACTGGTACATATTTATTTGCTTTCCAACAGAAAGGATGGTGCTGATACTGCCTGGTTGCATCATCTACCTAATGGTAGCTCTTTCCCTGTCCCTCACAATTTCAGGCAATTACCTACATGGCCTCAAATGCAGCAGTTGAACCAATTTGTGTTTCATTTGTTGCAGGTTCTTTTGGAGCACTTCTCTGCTGTCGCTAAGGCCAGCCTAGCTACCTGATTGTTTAGCTCTTGACTCCTCCATTATTCTAGGCTAAATCTCCTCATCTCTAACCATGCCCCCTAATGTGGATGGTTCTAGATCAGGGTTGGCACTTGCAGAGGGCTGGAGGGCCATTTTTACAGAGGGCTGTGCTGTCCCCATTTTTTGGAAACTGGAAGTGGTATTCCAGTCATTGTTTTGGATGGCACATTGTTATTTGGGGGGTGAGGGGAGAGCCATTTTAATGTAAAACTCCATTATGTAGTGGTGTGGGTTTGCTTGGAAATTGTATTTTGGCTCATTTTTTTTTAATTAGAAAAATCTAGTGTCTCTTGGATGATCTGATAGAAAGTGAGGGCTCTAAGGCCCATGTGGCCCATGGACTGCAGAATTCCTTTTTCTGTTCTAGATGATTGTAGAACTGTTTTTACATGGTGAGTCAATAGTTCTCATAGCATCTTTCAGGCATGTAGAATCGAGTCGATTGACTCGGACTCAAATCAGACTTAACTCACTTCAGTGACTTGACTTGGACTTGACTCAACCATAGATGACACACATAAATTCCCTACCAGTCATGTGATGGAAGCAGTAACAGCAAATGCATTAGGCAATGGACTTCAGGTAGAAGGAATGGTCTAAAGCTTTTCAAAAACTTTAGAAGGCTTCTCTGATGTGCAGTGGGGTTAGGCTGCCAAGCAGACCTCAAACCATGCCTCAAACCCATTGCTAACATGTTTTCTGATAATTTATTTTTTTTAACCTAACTTTGTGCATGTCTTCTTGACTTTCTAGTTATTGAAATTCCATCCCTTTAGTTATTGAAACTCCACCCCACCCCACCTCCTTTCAAAAGTTGGCTTTGAGACTTGAAACTTGACTTGAGACTTGACTTAAAAGTATCTTGCAAGGACCTGAGACTTTATTTGAGACTTGAAGGTAGATACTTGAAATTTGACTTGAGACATGAAATAAAAGACTTAACTGCATCACTGCCAGCTTGTGAAAGAAACTTGGGTTAGTGCACCAAAGAGCTCTTTTACTACTCTCCAGTTAAAACAGCTCCACTGGCTCCCAGTTTCTTTCTGGGCACAATTCAAAGTGCTGGTTTTGACCAATAAAGCCCTATATGACTCAGGCTATTTGGCAGACTGTATCGTATCTCCCTGCACATGCCTGCTCAGGTCCTGAGATCATCAGGAATGGCCCTTCTCTCATTTCCACCACCTTCCCAAACATGGTTGGTGGGGATGTGAGAGATGGCCTTTTTGGTGGCTGCCCCTGGACTCTGGAACACCCTTCCCAGGGAGGCCAGAATGGCCCCTTTCCTGCTGTCCTTCCATCGGCAGGCAAAAGCTTTTTTATTCTGACAGGTTTGTAATACAGAAAGTTTTTAAAGAATGAGCTAGGGGGTGCTGCATTGTTTTAACTGTCCTGTTTTGAATAGCATTTTAATATTTTAAATTGCATTTTATTCTTTTAACTAGGTTGTGAAGTGTGTTAATACTGTGACTAGTTTAATTCTATTTTTAATGTTCATTTTTGTATGTTTTAACTGCATTACTCTTTTAAACTGTAAGCCATCTTGAGTCCCAATTCTGGTAGGATGGTGGGACACAAATAAGTGGTGGTGACGGTGATGATGATGATGATGATGATCGGGGGGTACATTTTCCTTCTCAGCTATTCTTTTCAATGCTAAAATTGTTGTCCTTCAGGCATGAAAACACTCCTTTTGCAACTGCCATCACATTTCTGAAACTGGAATTTTACTCTCCCAATTTGTTTAGGAAACTGAATGTTAAGATTGCATGTGTCATTATTGTCAGAACATAGATTTGAGAGTCACCATCTGTGAGTGCTCACACTTGAAACCTGATTAGAATCAGATGTATTTGATCGGGGAATAGAAGGAACGCGACGTGACTGACGGGACTCAATCAAAACTGAGGGCCAAACTTAATATGATGTGAGAAAGCCCCTTTCTTTGCCTAAAAGCAAGTCGGGAGGGTGGTTTGAGGACATGCCACTTTGGGATAGAGATGAGAAGCAACCAAAAAGCAAGAAACATTTTTGAAAATCAGAAACTCACACAGTATTTTGAGGAAAGACAGTTACGTGAAATGATTCTTCCTCCAACATTGTTTCTTCAAATGAACTGATTCTTTAGCACATTTACTTGTGAGTAAATCCCACTCAGTGGAGATTGATTCTGATTCTATGTGCACAGGATTTCACTGTTAATTTCTGATTCTCCGTACCCAAACTGAAGAAGATGAAGATGGAGAACAGCAGGAGAAAGAGGAATGATTATAGTCACCAGGGGGCTTGTCTAGATAGGCAATTTATCCTGGCTTCCCAAATGACGCAGGGCTCTTGCCCTGCTTTGCCTCCAGACAGTCCTGACAATGCCTGAGGCAAAGCTGGGGGTAAGCCAGGGTAAACCCATTTAATACATTTTAGAGGGAAAAACTGGGAAAACCCATGTTATACAAGAAAACCCAGATAGGTCTGGTGCAGGAATGCAGGGTTCATACCTGCACACCAGGCTGCATTGCCAGCTGCAGGCACTGCTGATGTCTCTCTACAGCTGGGAAAGAGCCCCCCCCCCAGGCTTGATCACATGCTGAGGGCCTTCTTCCTTGTTTCAGAGAGTGTGATGTGTGAAAGCAGGGGAGGCACCTGCCGATACTGGCCAGTGTGTGCATGCAGCAGCTGGCATATGCACAGACTTCTGCCCACTTCATCATGGTAATTGGGATGGGGGGATCCAGGCCAGCTCTGGGACCAGAATGTGCCATCCATAAAGCAGCATATTCTGGCTGGTGTAGACAAACTCTGGGATGCTTCATAAAGCACATTTAGATGTGCTTTCAAATACAGCATTTTTGTCTCTCTCCTTAAAAAAAAAATACCAAAAAGAAAAAAAAATGAAATATTTAAACTTTCCTTCCTAGTTGATGAGAATTAAAAAGCACTGTTTCATAGAAAGTCATGCTTTGACTTTATAAGTTTAAGACACTTGCTTCAATTGCTGCTTTTTTCTTTGAAGGCATATTTAGCAACATACCTCTATCCCATAATAGGTGGCTGAAGGAACAACTCATCCACTGTGTCAAAATTTGAGGGTTTTTTCCCCTGTACATATTCATCTGCTACCAAATATGTTGCTTCTAGTGAGTGGTAAAGGAAGCAACAATCTTGTTATGGTGGCTACTAGTCTGAATATTTCAGAATTAAAAAGCACTTCAGAATAGGGCTTTCTGGGAAAACAAAATGGCAGCCACTCTGGTTCCCTTTCAATGAAAATAATTTTATGCCACCTCATCCTCTAAATACAATCCATATAAAACAGCCCATTTTGACGAATGTGAAATGACTGACGTATAGAAAATGTATTACTGCACATACTGATGGAAGCTGGGTTACCCCTCTACCATATTCTGCTTTTCTTCTGGAATTTACTCCCCCCCCCCCACGATTGATTAGCTCTGCTTTCAAAAAACAAAACAAACAAAAAAAAAACCCAAAAAACCAGTTACTACATTTCCCTCTCTCACAGTGACTAATAGCTTAAAGAAAGAGGGAAATGTGTTTGTTTACTCTAACTAGCCAACAGCTTGAATGAGCCAACACAGAATATCTACACACCTGGAATGATAAAAGTAACCATCTCCAGCAACCTGCTTCTCTATTGCTTACCACATGTTCTTGTCACCTGTACATAACTTTAATTTGTAACCCTGAAACACAACCTCAGTCAATTTATAATGAAAACCGTCAAGTAAAGCATCACACAAAATGAAGCTACACACACAATATCTTCACAGGAAGGAAGGTTGAACAGCTTTTCAAACTTCTCTTTTTGGAGAGTTATTTTAGTTACCTCTTCTATCTTTCATTATCCAAAATGTGTAAAAAATATTCTGTTACTGCTATCATCTGATCTATACTTAAGATCATTTTAGAATCTACTGAAACAAAGACACAGCCTATAGGCCACATTCCAAAACTCTTGTAGTTCATCTTTGTGATCAGATACTCTTTCCAAAACCTCAAAATAAAAGATGAAAGATGGTGTGCTTTGAAGGTAACCTCTTTTTTATCAGCATGTCTTCTGAGCCTTTAATACCTGAACTATATGCAGTTGACATCTTCTCATGAGAGCACTGCTGGCGCGGAGGGGGAGGAGGCTGGAGCCCTTTTGGAGTTGATATGTGCTTACTCCATTCTGCCATTATGCTTTCCAGAATGGCCAAGTCAATGGCAACGAGTGGCTTCCATGACAACGGAGTGGCGAAACTGCTTGGGGTTTCAGTTCAAATTTTAAAGGGGAAGTCCAAGTGCTGAACATCCGTTTAAACTTCAGACTAAACCCCAAAGTGAATTCAAAGTGCTCCACTGAGATGGAAGCAAATCATAAACCCACTAGGTACCTTTGAGAAAAGCACAAGCCAGGGAGAAAGAACCCAACCATCTTCCTGTTTCTACTCAGAGGCAGAAAAAACAGTTTGGACAGATTATCACTTTCCTTTCCACATTTAAGACTTTATTAGGCACACTAAATATGGCATCATAACAATGCCACATAACCGCGAAAGGGTGTGCAGATCAGATGATGTTGCCCTTTCACAGTTATGTCCTGGCCAGAACCTGTACCTTTTAATTGACGGCTTAAGCTGTCAATAGATCTCCTGGCTGCTTTTTTTGCCAGCATTGCTGGCATGTGAAGCCTTGGGCCATTTAACTCTTGTCGACCGGGCAGAACACTTCAGGCTGAGATCAGGACATCCAGGTAAGTTATAAGTTTTTTTTTTTTTACCCTTCCCAGAGTTTTGGAGTTTTTTTTAAAAAAATTATTATTATTGTGTGTATGTGCTTGGTGTGACTTTTTATGTCTTATTTTAAGTTTTATTTTTGAATTTCATGTGTGATGAAATTGTGTGGGATTTCAAAAGAGGAAGAGAACAGAGCTCCATTTGCTTCCTCTTTATTGCTGGAGCTGCGGTTGGTGGGAGAGGAGGTGAGGCGGGGGGGAATGTTCTTTTGCTAGCATAAACATTGATCTTTTTATGCCGGCAAAAGAATGTTCTAAAAGGAACACCTGATAAATGTCCTTATTTCTCACCTTAATGTCCTTAATATCCTTATTTCTCACCTTTCTATCTCCAGAAGGAAAGGAGAAAGTTGGGGAAAGGAAGGAAGGAAGGAAGAAAATGATGATGATGATGATGATGATAATGTAATTAGATGCCTGATGTGGACCTTATTTCTAGAAAGTGGGTTAAAATAATAAAGAAAATATGAAGTCACATTGAACGGATTAATTCCATGTTACTAGCCTTGAAAACACATACCATTTGTACTGTTTACTCATACGTATGTCCTAAGTTAAATGGGTATTACACCTAAATATACGTGCAAAGGAGATGTATACAGTATATTTGTATTTATTGGGAATCCATCCCATTCCCTACTATAGCTTACTCCATAGCAGAGAAACAAAACAGCAGGGGTTGGGTGGGGTGTAGGAATAAACTCTATCAAGGTAAAGCGAAAGTAAAATATAGGAGGATATTGTTAAGTGGAAAAGTGGCTCTGCCACATCAGTTTGGTACCTGCTTTGACAGATATATATTTTTGTTACACAAAGGAACACCACGAAAGGGAGTGAGTAGTAGCCATTTCACTCTACAAATACCCCCGCCCCCATAATAAATGCACAAAAGGATCCTAAAGTAGGCTCAACTGTACCTAGGACTGTCATCTTCTGATCTGGAGTTGGCATGTTGCTTGATAGTCCTCATGACACATGGTTAAATGGTGACTCTGCCCTCTGTGCCATGGCCATCCACATATTTGTTTTGGCCCCTCCTTTGGCACCTGCTGAGGTATTCAAGCCTCTAGCCTGGCTGACCTAGAAGTGTTAATAGTAATGGGTACTATCTCCAGATCAGGAGCTGGCATTCCTTCTCATTGTAGTCTCTGGAGATTATCAGACAAGAACACAAAAAACGTTCCTGTCCCACAGTCTCCAATCTTGCCCCTGCCCCTGCCCCAGCACAATAACCCTCCCCATCAAACTTACCTTATCTTCCATCCAAAGGCAACCCAGGAATGAATGGAGCTCTAACGGAACTCCATTCACTTCCTGGGCTGAAATCCCGCCCGTTCTTGTGAGAAGACACGAGTGTGGGAAATTCAAAAAGAAAAATACACACAAAAAAAGGTCAGAAAGGCACATACACTAAAAAAAATAATAAGTAACCCAGGGAAGGTACCAAAAAAAGAAAAAAAAAGAGGTAGTGCGTACCTGGTTCTCATGATCCCACTGGAAGTGTTCTGGTAGGACCACCCCTTGATGCTGGAATCATGAGTCAAACAAGGTGCAAGGTTTCAGATGCCAGCAATGCCAGCACCAAAACAGGATGGGTGATCCATTTACAGTTCCAGCCCGTCAATAAAAAAATGCCAGAATAACGCCAGTGGGACGCAAAAGGACAATATTGTGTGATATTGGCATCATTTTGTGTTCTGCTGTTGTTATTCTGGTGCCCCATTAGCTGTGTCTGATAATCTCCTCTGTCTGACATCCAAAAGCACTCACCTAGAATCAGACATGGAACATTTCCCCCCTGCTTCAACAAAAGATATGTTGATCTTAAGGATATATAAATCATATCAAAATAGAATATGCATTTGAAGTGAAACTCATCAAAACATTATCAGTCCATAAAAACCTTTGGGGGATACTTCTCTGAACAATGCTCACTTCTAGGCATGATGCTTTAGGGTTCAATGTTTGTGGGGAAAGATGCCATAGGCAGAACTTTTGCTAGTTATTTGGTCTTGGGATGTCCAAAGCCATCCCATTCTTATATAAAAACAGAGCTCAAAAAACTGACAGATGAATTAAAAGCTCTTATTTACCACTCTGACTACAACCAACTGATTTTTCAGTTTAAAGGAGGCTCAACTTTTTCCCTTTTTCTTTCCTAATGTATGCTTTCTCCCTTATTTTATGCATTCTCAAGTGCCTGCTCTTCTATACATTATTCAATTTCAAACTGGAAAATACTCAAAATAGATCAATTTTGCTGGGAATCATTTCACTCAATAATAGGCCTTTTATGGGCAGTGAATCTTGTAGAAAGGCATCCACTTGTTATCTCTGAAATACATATTCAGCAGAGTGCAACTCATTGACTTTTACATGAAATGCTGCTTTGCAAAAATAAACAGAGAAGCAACAGTGGGAGAAGAAATACTGACCAAATGAAAGCCATGCTAACTTTAATTTGTCTCAGTTCTTTCTTTTTTTTTAAAGTCCTGACCCAGAGCATGCTATTATGATCTGATGTTTAACAATGAGTACAAGTTGTCATTTTAAATTAGTATGGCGTGTAAACTCTATTATGTAAAAGCTCTCACTGTAAATGAGTAGCACTGTCTGATGAACATTGAAACAATGTAATCCTATCCATATCTCCTCAGAAGTAAGCCACACTGCATCCAAAGGGTAAAGTGTGTAGAGCACTGGCTTCAATATTTTGGTCCTCTGCATGTTTTACACTATACATTCCAGGAGATCTTGTTAACATGGCTAGTGTATAATGAAGTCTGAGGTATCCGAAGGGCATTAGATAGGTGATCAGTCATATATAGCCTTGCTGCCTAAGGGGGCATTGCAAACTAAAGAGAATGTTTTACAAATCCTTGTTAGGAAAGAGTACTGTATATCCAAGTTCATGGTTATGTAAGTCCAAAGATTTTAAGGGAAAACTTAGTATATTTAATTCTCTCCCACTGAAGCTGATATAACTTGATTTCTCTGCTTACCTTTGGTGAGATTATGTCCATTGTAACACACGAGATGGGAGCATATGCTTCTCATCAATGGTCAGATTTGTAAATTAAAATGAAATCTGGAGCACACTGCCAACATGATTTTACTTCTTGAGACTCTCAAATGTGAATGCTATGTTTTTGTTCCCTGCTTGCAAGCTGTGTCTGAATCACCTATCTCAGAAGAAGAATAACTCAAGCTGTACAACTAAGTGGCTTACAGTCATCTGTGGTTCATGAAGCCACAGGCTCTACTGATAGGGATCACTAACTTAGATGACATCTGTACCATTCAAAGCAGAGTGCAATTTCCATTTAAGAGGTGACATTTGCTTGACTTGTGAGACTCCCGAGGTACGAATTCTAAGGGTACAGCTACACTGTAGAAATAATGCAGTTTGATACCACTTTAAGTGCTGTAGCACCATCCTATGGAATCCTAGGGTTTGTAGTTTTACAAGGTCCTTAACCTTCTTTACCAAAGAGTTCTGGTGCCTCACAAAACTACAAATCCCAGGGTTCTGTAGTATGGAGCCATGGCAGTTAAAGTGGTGTCAAACTGCATTATTTCTACAGTACAGATGCACCTGAAGAAACCTTATCTGGATAGACAGTAGGGGTGCATATCTTCATGTTCTTTATCCTCAAATGGAAAACAAGGACTTTTTTGGAGAGCTATTTTCATTTCTCCAGTCTTTCAGAGAATTATTTTGCACAGAGGCATGAATGGGTTTTGCCCCCTATAAACCCCACATTGTTTTGTGGAGAAAATGTGTTTTCTACACAGGAAATAATGTTTTGCACAGCAAAACCATGTTTTACCATGGAAGGCTTTGCAAAGTTTGAAGAATCTTTCCATTACTCTAGTCTTCTCAACAGGGGGTTTCAGAGCATTGCAAAAACCATTGTTCTGTTGGGAAATGAATAAATGAATATCCCCCCTCTCACTAGTGGTTAGAAACTTTGATAATAAGCAATGGGGTATCTGTTTCATTTCTTTAATAATCATCTTATTTGGACTCTGCTGGATAAACTAGGAATCAGATGAACTGCCATGATTAAGGCCTAATCCACACTACACAAATAATTCAGTTCGAAACTGGATTATTTATCATGATTCCTTCCTATTGAATCCTGGGATTTGTAGTTTTACAAGGTCTTTAGCCTTCTCTGCCAAAGAGTGCTGGTGCCTCACAAAACTATAATGGCTATTGGTTGGTGAATGGAGGGCAGGAGGGGGAGATAAGTGTCTAGCTATAATCCTATGGCTGGGTGTACAGCAATAGGCCAGCCAGGAAGACCCAAGCCTGCAGCAGCCTCTTTTCCCCCACTCCACCAGGCCAGAAGGCAGGCTGCAGAGGGCCCTGAGGACTTCCAGAAGCAGGGCAGCAGTGAGAGGGGGCATGGCCAGGAGTGGCTGGTGATATAAGCCACTCCCACACCCCTCAGGAACACCAGCTTGCCACCCAGGAAGACCCAAGCCTGCAAGTGGAGTCAGCTGAGACTGGGAATGGAGTGGGGGGTGGAAATTGGAGATGTACTGTGGAAAGGGAGGTATGGTCAGAACGGAGTGAACAGATGTTACAAAAGAAGACAGGATCGCTGTCTGTTAGCTATCCAACCTTCAGGTTATTCTGTTTCCCGGAATGGATTGGAGAGCGTACCAACCACTCCACAGAATCTTATTTGCTCCTCTGCAATACCAGGTCGGTTAAAAAAAAAGCACATTATATACAATCTTCTTTGGGATGAGAATGCTGACCTGGCTTGCTTCACAGAAACCTGGCTGAGAGAGGACAGCGCTGTCACGTGGATGCAGGCCCTCCCAGCCAGGTATTCTGTCAGTGAGCAGGTGAGGGGAAGTGGGCGGGGGGGGCAGAGTGGCTCTGGTTTATAAGAATAATCTGACTTTGACCAGGATACCTGTATGGAACACAGTCCACTTCGAGTCTATGTACCTTAGCCTGAGGACCAAGGTTAGTTTGGGGATTCTGCTAGTATACCGACCACCCCATTGTCTAGCAGACTCCCTAACCGAGCTGACACAGATGGTCTCAGAGTTGCTGCTGGAGTTGCCCAGACTTTTAGTTTTAGTTTTGGGTGAGACCAGTATGACAAATCTGAGTGGTGCGGCTCGGGAGTACATGGAAGCCATGACAAACATGGGCCTATCCCAATTGGTTGTCAGACCCACACATTGTGCAGGTTATACCCTCAATGTGGTCTTCAGTACAGAACAGGAATATCCGTGGGCGGAGGTTATTAAAACCACCACATTGTCATGGGCGGATCATTTTTGGTCAAGACTAAACTAAGAGTCTCTTCCTGCCTCACCGGGGGTGGTGGACCCATTAGAATGGTCCACCCCCAAAGGCTAATGGAACCAATAGGATTCCAGAAAGCCGTGGAGGGTTTAATGGTTGGTAACGCCGGCAACCCTGTCGAAGCTTTGGTTAATGCCTGGAACACTGACCTTACCAAGGCTATCGACATGATCACTCCCAACCGTCTTTTCCATCCTGCTCCAAACCATAAGCCATGGTAGACATCAGAGCTTAGGAAAATGAAGTGGGTTGGACAACGACTAGAGCTCAACTGGTGGAAAATTTGACTCTTATCCGACAGGACGTGTCATAGGAATTTTGTTCGGTCCTATTGAGAAGCAATACGTGCAGCACAGAGATGCTTCTCCTCTGCACGTATTGCATCTGCAGAGTCCCATCTAGCAGAGCTGTTTAGGGTGGTAAGGGAGATGACACAGGTTATACCTGCACAGAATCCGTTGCTTAACCCAACAACGGCCTGCTGTGATGCGTTTAACAACTTCTTTGCAGATAAAATCTCTCGGATAAGAGCTGACTTAGATGCCAGTATTTTCACAGAAACAATTGACGAGGCGTCCAGCAACTCAGTTGATGTAAGCTTACTGGATCAATTTCAATCCGTGAGTACCAAGGACGTGGACAAGCTACTTGGTAGAGTAAAGAAAACGACCTGCCCTCTTGATCCTTGCCCTTCATGGCTGTCCATCCAGGGTGTGTGTGCCTTGATGGTGTTCCTTAAGGACACCATCAATGCATCCCTCAGGGAAGGGTGTGTTCCATCCTGTTTAAAGGAAGCAGCAGTTAGGCTGCTCCTGAAAAAAACTTCCCTGGACCCCTGGGACATGAACAACTATAGGCCAGTTTCCATGTTACCATTCTTGAGCAAAGTGATCAAGAGGGCAGTTGCTCTTCAACTCCAAGTGGCCTTGGATGAAACCAGTTATGACCCATTCCAAACTTGCTTTAGGATGGGATTTGGAGTTGAGACTGCCATGGTTGCTTTGACCGTCTAACTGCCTCTAAGCATCGACGGGGGTAGTGTGACCCTGTTGGCACTTCTAGACCTCTCAGCGGCTTTCAATACGATAGATCATAGCATCCTTCTCGATCACCTGAGTGGGTTAGGAATTGGAGACACTGCGCTCCAGTGGTTCCGGTCGTTCCTCTCGGGCAGATCCCAGAGGGTGCTGCTCGGGGACAGCTGCTCCAGTAGAAAGGAGCTTACTTGTGGCATTCCGCAAGGTGCCATCCTGTCCCCGATGCTGTTTAACATCTATATGAAGCCACTGGGCGAGATTATTCAGAGTTATGGGGCTGGGTGTTATCAGTACGCTGATGACACCCAGATCTATTTCTCCTTGTCCTGATCATTGGCCTTGAATTCCGATGTCATCTTTCCTCTTAATGACTGTCTTAAAGCAGTAATGGTCTGGATGAGGAAAAACAGATTGAGATTAAATCTGGACAAAACGGAGGTGCTCACGGTAGCGGCCACAACACCAGGAGTTGGGTTGCAGCTTCCAATCCTGGACGGGATAACGCTCTGTGTTAAGGACTGTGTTCACAGTCTGGGGGTGCTCCTTGATTCATCACTTCAGATGACTAGTCAGGTGAATGCGACGGTTAGGAGCGCTTGTTATCAGCTTTGGCTGATACGTCAGCTGTGCCCTTTCCTGGAAGTAAGGGACCTTGAGACTGTGGTGCACGAGCTGGTAACCTCATGTCTAGATTTCTGCAATGCACTCTACATGGGGCTACCCTCGTGCTTGGCCCGGAAACTTCAATTGGTACAAAATATGGCAGCCAGAGTGGTCTTGGGAACATCTCGGAGAGACCATATAACTCCAGTATTAAAATCTCTCCACTGGCTGCCTATCAGTTTCTGGGTTGCTTATTACCTTTAAAGCCCTAAATGGCTTGGGTCAATTTATCTTCAGAACCGCCTCCTCCCATACAATCCTCCCCATGCACTCCGGTCCTCTGGGAGGAATTGGCTTCAGCCACAAAAATCTAGGCTGTCTGCAACCTCCCAGAGGGCCTTTTTGGTAATCGCCCCCAAATTATGGAATGGCCTGCTGAATGAGATCCATCAGATGATGAGCTTGAGTAGTTTTAAAAAAGCACTAAAGACGGATCTCTTTCGGCAGGCCTTTCCTGATTAGATCCCAGCCTCAGGAGCTGCGTCTCCTGGCCTCTTTTAGTTTCACTGGCTGTTGATTTTTGTATTTGTTTATTTATGTGATTTTAGTTTAGGTGGATTTTAATTTGATACTAATTAATATCTTTTTATGGGGGAGGGTGGGGTGGGTGGTAGTTAAGAATTTTATTTAATATTGTTGTATTTTAATTGTTGTACACCACCCCGATTGTTTTTAACAGAGGGGTGGGGTAATAATAATAATAATAATAATAATAAAAAATAGGCATCCTCTGGGATTCCTCCAGAGGTCCCAGGGGATAATATCAGTGCTGTGCATTTAGCTATATGAAAGTAGCTGCATGTTTTGCTGTTCCTCACCATTCAGCTTACTAGCAAATGGCTGTGGTGGTGGAGGCTGCAGCAGCTAAAAGGTGAGGTTTTTTTTGGGGGGGGGTTGTTGTTGCATGGTTAGTAGAGGGTTCCAACCATTGTAACAACCAATAAAGTGAGTTATGCAAACATTGGTCTGATTGGATGTATTTCTGCATAACTTATTAACATGATGCCAGCCAATGGTTCTTCACTGCATCCTAGAACAAGCTATGTGATTCAGAACAAGCTGTATGGTAGAGGCTTTTCTGTTTTCCTGAAAAGGGAAGCTACATTTGCTGCTGTCACATCTGCCTCCTAATACCTACTACTAGAGATGATTGCCCCATACTGCATAATGGTAGTAGCAGCCCTGTTTGTCAAACCTTCAGAAAGCTACCTACATGGCCTAAATCAGTTTATTCAAATATACTGCTTTTGGAGCACTGCATCCTGACTTAATTCCTGACTTCAGCCAGGGCTAAATATCCCTGCTCCTAAGCAGGGTCTTTAATCTGAAAGATTTTAGATTATTATAAGAGTTGTACTTCAAGGTGAGTCAAAGATTCTTACATCAGTTTGTAATTTGGTTCATACACAAATATCGGTAAGGTTGCCAGAGTGAAAACTGAAGAAGTGTCCTGTACCTTTAATGTTTGTATAGTAGAGGGAATTTCAGAGGTTTTGCTTGTCATGCAGTCAAATATCAAGAAACACCTGCCACAGAAATCACCTCTCCTACACAACCATTAAAGGTATAGGAGACCCCTCCGGTCTTCACCCTACCCATCCTAATTATTGGTATTATTATAACTGATTTTATTACAGTGGTGGCTGGTTTTGGACTAGTCCAGGTTTTAAACCATACTTTAAAAGAGCTATCCAAGGATTTAGCCTCTTTGAGGAATAGGGTTCAGCAACTTGGCTCCTCCTTAAAAGTTTGAACTAAATGCTGGAGCAGATTTGCTACCAGTTTGACATAGAAGCCACCACTGCTTTATTATTCACTAAACTCTACAATAAATGAGAAAAGTCCATTGTCTTCTAATCAGTATTTATAGGTATTGTATTTTGGCACAAACTGCCACCAGTATGTGCATTTCTGAGTGTTGAATGGGTTCTCTGCTTGACCATATGTGATTAAGGAAAGGTTGTTCTCTTTGGTAGCCTAATGTGTTAAAATACTGATAGTCATGTCAAATAACCAGGACAGATACAAGATGGATATGTTATTTGTGATTAACTTAGATTTTTACTCTTCTCTTTTCTAAGGGTTCTGGAAGTGTTGCAACTTCTTTAAAGTCAATGATAAAACAAGCTGTTGAATGTAAAATATCTCAACTGCCAGAACAGAAACATAGCTAGGTAAAAATGGCAAATTATTTCCCCCTTTTCCTTGTATGTCATAGCCTGATAACACAGGAAGACAGCCAAAAGAGGAAGTTTTGGGGGCGGATTCACACATTTAGGTACTTTGCTGAAAAATGCTATGCTTGAAGTGACTTGAAATAATATGATGAAAGCTGTGGCAATTTTGTTTGATTTTGGATTGTTCTTCTCAGAACTAGGGGTGGTCATGGTGGCTGGGGAATCTGGGAGTTGTAGCCTCAAAGAAGTAACTCCACCCAGCCCTGGCAATATGTTCACACCATAGGTAGAGCTGACAGGATAACATGTTCCTTCATACAAAAAAAAAGGGGGGGATTTCTTACTACACTGCATGAAATATTATCAACACCACCAAACTTTTCATCTCTGCACATGGCTCATATGCAAGCAAGGAACACATGGGTCACTGCAGAAAATGTTCCAGGGAAAGACAAACACCTAGCTGTCACCATCCTCTGAGCTCTTCCAGTTGAACCACTCTTTGCCAGCCCTGCAAATTCTGATTAGGACAAGAAATTGAGACATCAGACTTTACCTTAGCAAATGACTCTGGAATAGAAGCAAAAGTATGCTTTGTCGATACCTGGGATACGTTAGTTGAACTTATTAAGCTCAGATTCATTAAGTATCCATTTAAAAGCCAAATGGGCAGGTGTCCCCAAAATGGTTGGTACTTGAAACTGTGTTCCTGAAAAGTTGAGAGTAACTTTAATACCATTCCTTAATTGTTCCAAGAAAGAACATTGGGCCATGTTTCCAGACAGGCCTACAGGAATATGTTTTATTTCTGAACAGCCATGTGTAATTGTTCTGGAAACAGTGAGGAAAGAGACCAAGGGACCAGACAGTCTGTCTGAAGTATCTGAACCATAATCTTTGCAATGCAGAATACTAATGAAGTGTAGAACCACACTCCTGCAGCACTTGGAAAATAATCATTTTTGGACTACAGCTCCCAAAATCCCCTAGCCAGCTTAGAAGCTATAGTTCAAAGAAGAAAATTGTCCAAGGTCTGGATCTTCATTTGTGCCCCCACTAACCACCAATGGATTATAATCAATAAAGTGAACATAAGATGAGGCATTTTGACTTAAAAGAAATATCAAATTCAGAAAGGAGAGCACCTTACATAAAAAGGACTTCAGTAGCATTAATAATACATAGCACTGGTTCCTGATGTAATGTTACCTTATCCTAGTTTAGGACCTGAGCCAACACTTACTTGTGTTTGTACAAAACAAATCAGCCCATTAAAAGTAAGCAATCCAGGGTCAATTTAACAATGAGGATTCAATATCATGCCCTAATGCAGAAACATTTTCTTTTAAAATCCAGGACAGAATATTTCTGTGTAGTTCAGAAGCTGACATACTGGTTTGTGAGTCATCAGGTGGGTTAGAACAAAGATGTTGCTTTACCAGTCCTGTGGCATGCATGTAATCTTTCAAATCAATATCTTTAGCTACCATGGACTGATCATATTATCTGAGTGCTTCTTCCTTTGGTGCCTTGAGAAATCAATAGAACTGCCTCACTCTGTGGCACTGTGATCCTTGGATCAAGCCTTATGAGTCCTCTGTGTCTTTTCTCTCCCGTCTTCCACCCCCTCTACTCTCAGTCCCATTGTTTCAACTTCATTTATAACAAGTCTGCTCTAATTAGATTATTAATCCTTAGTTAAGTGTCAAAGCAGCCACACTGCAGTGTCTGAGTGGGTGGGTTCCTATTTCTGAGAACTGTCTGTGGATCAAACTGTGTTGTCACCAGATTTGAGTCTTCCAAGTTCTTTAAGCAACTGCCTATGACTTACAGCAACATGACTTTAAAAAGGTGTGATAAATGCATTTCAACACCAGTATGGAAACAGCTACAAGTTCTACAGAAGTTAGACAGTCTAACTGCAAAGGGGGCATTATAGCTCCAGAATGTGTTTAATTAAAATTTTAAAGAGACAGTCAAGCATTTTGAAATCATTTAAACTTCTTTTTAAAAAATCTATATAGCTTTTTTACAATCAGTATACATGGCAACTTTTTCATTCTTTATATAGCCCTATGAATTTACATGCTACTGTTTGAGTTTTAAGCAAATACTTTAAAAAGTCTCTTTTATAAGGTTGGTCTTGAATGACAGACATAAAATGCCAAGCAGTCATTCAAACAATTCTTCCCTACAGAGCCTCAAAAATGTCATGAATCAATCATCTCTTTCCTATCCTGCTCATCAAAAAGATGTCTCACATAGAAGAAAATTGGATTATCTTAGATGGCATGGCACTGATTGAAACTCATTACAGTCTAATATTAATGTTAATCTTAAAACAGTCAATTTTGCTTTACTTATTAGCAGGAGTTTTTCTCACATCCTAGAAGTCAGCTTCCATTAAAAGAAAACACCAGATTATAAAGATGACCTATATATACATAGATACATTTGTATCTGAGAATGTTTGATTAGATACCACACAAGTAGTACTCATGGAAAGTACTGTAGTACAGTTTCTTCATATTCCTTCATATTTGCTGGGGTTTGGTTCCAGGACCCCCTGTGGATACCAAAATCTGTGAATACTCAAGTCCCATTATATGCAGTGGCATAGCAAAATGGTGTCCCTTATATAAGATGGCAAAATCAAGGTTTTCTTTTTGGATTTTTAAAAAAGAATATTTTCAAGCTGTGAATATTTAAATCCGTGGATTCCAAATCCATGAATACAGAGGGACAACTGACCTTCCCTGAAACTTTTGTCTCATCATCCAGAAACCACTTTGATCACTCCTTTGGTAAATACAGTGGCAAATATTTTTCTGTTTCTCTTCTTTCCTTTCCTAAATAGTTCTGTTCCCTAAGTATACAATATCCAGGATGCTGCCTCCACTGCTCCTCTGCATCTGTTCCCTAAGGCATTTGCCCCACTCTGCCTAATGTTAGGGCCAGTCTTGTTCATAACTGATTCTAAATCTTAGTCCCAGCAGGCAGTGGCAGCATGGTGTGTGTATGTGCTGAGAGGCCAAACTGCACCAGGTGACACCATCAGAGGGAGGGGTAATACTGACCTTAGAAACACCACAGCCAGCAGGATATAAATTAATTTACTACTATTAATACTACTACTAATACTTCCACTGAAAATGTGTTAACACATGTGAAGATCTGGGAGATTTTCAGACAGGCAAAAATCTCCCCTTGCTGCGCGAGCAGCCTCCCGAAACTGCTGCGCGGCAAGGGTCTTTTTCGGACCGCGCTGTGCCTGTGGCGAAACCGTCCGTGTCACTTCCGTGAAGCTTGGGACGGCTCCGCGCCATATTTCAATCACGGAGGCTGCCCGTGCTTGAAATATGACGCGGAGCCGTCCCAAGCTTCACGGAAGTGACACGGACGGTTTCGCCACAGGCACAGCGCGGTCCGAAAAAGACCCTTGCCGCGCAGCAGTTTCGGGAGGCTGCTCGCGCGGCAAGGGGAGATTTTTGCCTGTCTGAAAATCTGGTCTCCGTTTCTGCCCTCTTTGATTGCCCTCTTGCAGTTCATTAAGAGTTGTAACTTCATGGAATTCCACTTTAATTGTTCCTGTTTCCATATTTGAAATAATTTGTTGAGTGTGTCCAGCAGAAATATCCCTACATCTCCATTCTCCTTGTGTGCCAGGATATTTTTTTGTTCTTGTTGTTTTTCTTTGACACTAATCTTAATGACTGACAGTCCTTCCTCCACTCTTCTCCCATGAAAAATGACTTTCTGAAAAGGAAAGCTTCCTCTATCTAGGGAAATGCTCCATGTAAATGTAGAACACTGATGTCCAGTCTTCCAGTGGCTTCCCTAGCTGCTACAGCTTCCTTAAACAACTTGTTGGCTTTGTTAACTCCAGTCCTTCACAGCAGAATGAGTGGCTTTCTTAGCTCTCCCTCCCTCCCTCCCTCCCTCCCTCTGGAACACTGCAGAACAAAGTTCTGCTCTGCAGCCTCACATCTTTTTAGAATGTCCCTGAGTTTCCTGTTCTGGGCCTCACTAGATTAGGCGTGGGCAAAGTGTAACCTGCCAGAGACATGTGACCCCAAGGATGTTTTTATTAACCTCAAAGGATCCACACATCTATTACCTACCCTGACACCCCCCACCCCATGTCTATATTAATAATTGGTAACATATACAGTTGTCCCTCCACATTCACGGATTTGACATTCACGGATTTGAGAATTCACAGCTTGAAAATATTCTTTAAAAAATAATAATCCTAATAGCAAACCTTAATTTTGCCATCTTATATAAGGGACACCATTTTGCCATGCCATTGCATATAATGGGACTTGAGTATTCATGGATTTGGGTATTCACGGCGGGTCCTGGAACCTAACCCCAGCGAATGTGAAGGGACAACTGTAATCATTAGGTCAAATGTGGCCTTCCACACAGTGTGGCCATTAAACCTGGAAAATGCCAACAAATCCCAAAGACTAGTATTCAGACTCAGTCAGATTTGCACTTAAGGAGGGGCCACCTAAATTCTAAAGAAATGTTAATTTGCAAGGCAACTGAAAGACACCTGGCTAATCCTATCAGCTAAGGCTGGGAGATCAGACCTGTAAACGACCCTCATTTGTTCACCATTTCCCAAAGACAGCTGCTTTCTTCATTCAGCTCCAAAGTAGCCACACATTAAGATGCCATTAGCATATATGGAGTGCCTTTGTTTCACCTTGAGCAACTCCAAGGAGCATTGTCTCCTACTATAGATTCCATTCCCTGGAGGCAATTATTGAGTATAAAAACCCTTCCAAAACTCCACTCAAGCATGCACAGTTTATCTTCCTCTCAACCCCACTTCAGACAGCTCATGGATCCCCTTCCTGTGGACATCACATCCATCTGTGTAGCCATTCGTCTTCCATACCCCCACTCTGCTCTCTGCTGGTTTCCTCCACGACCTCATCTCTAAAGGAAAAGTGTTGTTTCAGCCACAAATAACTCCCTTTGCTATTCCTCTATCCCAATACTTCCTACTTTATTCACTAGTCTTGCATGAATGCTTGATTCCTGAATGTGTGCATGAATGCTGTCATTATTGTTTTTTTCCTAAATAAAGATCAATTATTGTACTATATAGTTTAATGTCTCCTCCTGAGTACTGTGCCGGTAAACATAGGTTAAAAGATCATGCTATCTGTTGCCCCCTCTTGCATAGCCAAGCTGAGTATATTAATTCCCCAAATAATATCAATATTTTGAGGGTCCTTAAGACCCCCTGAGCATTGAGGATAACACATCACCCTGCTGCCCAAACTTTTTGGAGATGATGGGTGGGACTTTTTTTGCTCCAAAATGGCTACTTGTGTTCCCAATACTCTGGGGATGTTGTCGGCCACTTCCCCATGTCTTGCAGAATTTTGCCTGCTAACCTTTTAGAAACCTGTACAGCTCTCCTTTCTCAAAACAGGAGGTACCTGGATGGAGATTTAAGACTTTATCATATGAGGCAAATATGGCATCATAACGACCCCTAATGAAAGCAAAAGGGTATGCATACCTGACAACATCACCCTTTCGTGATAATGTCTTAAAACCACTGTAGACCTTGCCAACATAGGTAGTGGTGAGAGATTATAGGAACTACAGTCCAAAAGTATCTAGAGAGCCACCATTACCCACCCTGGTATAAGATTTTTTTTCTTTGGAGTGGTCATGATAAGGGATAGACTCATATCCTCCAACATTTCCCTCCAAAGACTCATACCCTCTAACATTTCACAGAAGAAATCTGGAACACATGTGGCATGCAACATCAAAGTGTGGTAAATATGGCAAAGCAAACAACCTAGGAGAAGAGGAACTACAGGGCAGGGAAGGATTCCACTCCCTTCTGTCCTTCAAAAAAGAAGAAGCTACTTTTTCATTTTGAACTCAGTTTGCAGCAACTGAAATAAGATGAGGAAAAAGGAGGAAAGTGGGAAGAGGAGATTGAAACTGGAACATCTTAAAAACAGCTATAAAAGTGGGACAATAGAGGATTAATTGGGATTGTCCCTGCCAAATCAGGACTGTTGGAGGGTAAAAACATTATTTTACAGGAAATGCCTAGTCATTTTCTAATAACAGGGTATATAACTTTTAAATATAAGGAAGTCTTCCCATATGAGCATCTTTGAAAACTGTATAGAGTAAAAGACTAGAAATGGGAGTGAAAAGTTTACAGCAAAACCAATAGACCTTGTTATGAATGGAGAAGGAAATTACAGACAATGGGTCTTATGTATCAGACAATTGGACTTCCTGTATCCCAAAAGCCTCCATGATATTAAGGTGAAATTTGCAAAATTGGCTCTTTATCTTTGGTACCCTGACTTTCTAGTCAATTTCTAGTAAATACTGAGGCAAAGAGATAGACTACAGTTCATTGTAAATAATTTTGTGTGGTCTTTTTTTAAAAAGAAAAAAATCTTTTGACCTTCACAATGTCCCCCCGAGTCTTTGTTCTTATGTATCCAGTTGTCCTATTAGCAAATATTCCACAAATATTGATAAGTAAGGCACTGCAGCCGTTCGTCTTCTCAATATTAAGTCAAATAATATCTCAATAGAGTTGTTGTTTTTTTTTACAGCCCACAACAATCATCACCCAGTTTGGCTAGCACTCTTCTCCTTAGAAGTGAGATTCCCGTGAAATGTGAGGATAGCACTTGATGTGTTACTATTTGTTGTGAAGTGATTTAATAAATGTTTAAACAAGTAAATGCTGCTGTGACAGCATTTCTTTAGTGAGCAGTTGTAGCTTGATTTTTTGTCATGCACATTGTCCTGGAGCTCCTATCTTCCTTAATAGATACTAGTGTCTCAGGAGCAGAATTTCACCCTCATCAATTGCATGTTCTAAATCTACATATTGAAAAGCTATACATCAATTATCTACTTATTTATAATATTTATGTCCTGCTCTGTAGCTGGAAACTCATTGCACCAACAGGTTTTAACTTGTTGTTTCAAAAAAATATTGGGTCTTGCATAATACAGAAAAAAAAAATCAGTGTTTTCATTAATGATTTTTTTTCACAAAAAGTGTTGAAATGTGAAAAAAATCACAATGGTTGATTATTTTTCAATGGGATCTCCATGGGCTCATCTAAATGAGGCAATATAATGTGGATTGTGCACCTTAATGCAAAATTGCAGTAGCATCCATTTGTCTCACAGTTCTTGTTGGGCTTTTTTTGCAAGATAGCTGGTATGCAAAGTTATCCACATTTGAAGTTCACATGGAGGCATGCTTGCAAATCAAGATGGTGGCTGTGAGTGAATCACTTGTGTTTTATTCTCCACAAGTTGCTGCTGCCACACATTTTTTAAACTTTAAATATAAGGTGTGCAACCTTCTGCTTAAAAAATGCTGTTTGGTCACCTTGCCACTGAAAAATGTGCACGATTACTACCATGAAACTAAAAAATGGTGGTTCCAGCAACTTCATTGCTGGCAAGCCTGCGCCCACGCACATCTGACCAATCAGCTCTTGACTTCCAGAATGCGTAGAGATGCAAATAAGTTGTCCCAATGAGTGCTAATGCACATTCCTACATGTTATTTTTAAAAATAACTTTTCCCACATAGTTTTTTCCCCAGTTTTTGCCCCCCTTTCCTTCCGAAAACATCGAATCACCATGGGATCTCATTGGGACAAAAGGTATCCTCCTCATATTCCATAAAGAGTTTTTTCATCATCTAGACAACACTCATGCATCAAGACCCCTTCTCCTCAAGGATGAAAAAATGTTTGTATTCTCTTTATGAGCCCCTCCATATGAAAAACAAAATAAAGCACAAGTCTCTGGAAGTCTCAGGTTTTATTCCTGTAGAAACCAATTTTATTTTGAGACCCTCATGATGTTTTCTTCATCCTGAAATATTTCCTGGGAACACCCAGCATTAGCAAGCACTTTTCATTCATACTTCCCATGTCAGTTTAAATTAACCCAGTATTTTCCAAAATGAAATATATATTCTTTTTGGTTGTCTGTATTATCTTGGAACTAGCTAACATTTCTGCCACCAGTAAACACATTTTTTGTTTCCAGGACACAGATTCAAAAGAAATCAAGAGAGGGAAAGAGGAATGTTTGCACCAAAACCAAATGATCCTAATGTTTAACTAGTCTAAGGACTTTTTCGGATGACAGTTTACAACGCTAGCAGCCTCGTCCCCGTTGCGAGGCTGCAGCGCTGCAGAGCATCCCTTTCGGATGACGCTCTGCCCTGCTGTCCCTCTTGCGGTACTGTTGCATAACCGCGGGGACACAGCAGCGTTATATTTGGCATTTTTCTACTCATGATCAACTTTCATGAGTAGAAAAATGCCAAATATAACGCTGCTGCATCCCCGCAGTTACGCAACAGTACCGCAAGAGGGACAGCAGGGCAGAGCGTTATCCGAAAGGGATGCTCTGCAGCGCTGCAGCCTCGCAATGGGGACGAGGCTGCTAGCATTGTAAACTGTCATCCGAAAAAGTCCTAATATAGCTAAATTGCTTTAGCAATTTAACCACAACCCCTGAATAATAATAATGATGGCTCAGTAGATATTGGTGTAAATCAATTTCCAAACTGTTGCAGGAGTCTCAGTGTGACATATGATCAGTGAGAGGTGGAGAAGGAAGAAGACAAGGGAGGGGGAAACCTGGGATATTTCAAGAAAGAGTTTGGATGTAAACTGAGGAATATACAGGAAAAGTCAAAATAAAAGGAACTGGAAATTGTCAGTACTTCCAGAGACTTTCCCCCCTTCTGGATGACCCAATGTCCCTTGTTTACCTAAGGAGAATGCTCACCGTATGCCATCAGTATATATCACATAGTGAGTGTTGCCCTGTGGTTTTCCTACTTAAAAAAATATTTTTTTTTTCCTGGAATATAAGGATATCTTTGAAGGATTAGATGTTGTAAATTCAGAATTGCTTGGAGAATAATTCACCTTTGTTGCTAAAGAACAATATAAACAATATAACAACATAAACCCATCAATATAATCTTAATCCAAGTTTATGCTCCAACTACAGAGCCAGAAAAAGAAGAAATTGAAAGATTCTATGTTGGAGGCCAAGAGGAAACACATCAAACACACCAAAACAGGACTTCTTATTAATCATAGGCAATTGGAATGCAAAAATAGGAAACAGAGCAGAATCACAGATTGTAGGAAAATTTGACCTAGGATTAAGAAATTAAGCAGGAGACTGTCTGACTGAATTTTGCAAGGCCAACAGTTTTTCATCACAAACAACAAGGGTATTATGTCCAGAGGAGGAGAACCTTTAGTGATGAGCACAGTAGATGGCAAGTGAAACTTAAGTGTGATAGATAAATAAATAAATACCCCTCTTCTGGGTTCTTAAAGGTGTTGAATCAGTCACTGTGAAACCAGAATGCTGGACTGACTAGGGATTATGTATCATCTAGGAAGGCTCTTCTTATGTTCCTTCACTCCACAGATCACTATCTTAAATTAAGCACTATCAGGTTTAGTTCATAACTGTCCTATATCTGTCCCATGCCTTTCAAAATATTTTTCAAGCTCCACTTAGAGACAAAAATTTCCTGCAAAATGACCAAAAATATTACTTGGAGTGCTGGTGTAGTGCAAAGCACCTCCAAAATTTGTTAAAATGACAATTATTGGCTGAAAACTAGCCAACAAACCCAGAAGTGAAGTATACTGAACTTGCCTCCTGTTAGGGACTTATGCAAGTGTAAGCCCAACTTATTCCTGTATAAGTAGGCTGTTGTGTGCTTTTTTAAAAAACCATCATTGCAGGAGCCAGAATTTTCTGCTAAACTTGAACAAAGATCAGTTTTTCCCCTAACCCACCATTGACCAGCTACAGCCCCACCAACGCAGCCATTTACTGGCTGGTGGAGAGTGGAGGTGTGGATGGAGAAGCATCCAGCCAAATTCCTAAAGCTGGACACAGAGCAATGATGTCATGATCTGGAACTTCCAGAGCACCTCCTGGAGGTCCCATAGGAAGACTTGGCACTGTGTAATACAGTTACAAAACCAAAGCTGGACAGTTCTCTGCCAACTCCCTCCTCCTCTCCACTAGCCAGTAAATGGCTGATGGGGGGGGTCAAAGGTCGATGTTTGGGATTGAGTGGGAGAGGCAATGTATCTTTCTCCCTGGAAGAACTTTGCACTACAACCTCCTGATGCAAGATCTCAACCAATGCTTAAAAATAGCACTCTTCCAATTCTATCAGCACCACAAGCACAAGCATATACAGTATACAATACATGGAATGTTCAAAGAGGCTTTAGGTATCACACATGAAAACCAGTGGCCATGTTGTCTGTGATATTCTGGGAGTAGTAGTATAAAAAATATATACTTCCAAGCAGTGGAAGAAAGCATATAGGGGCAACAGTATCAGCCATGAAGGCCATTTCCATATTCCACAGATGAGATAGGTCTTTGACTGTACTGCTGACAAAGAGGCAGACAACTCTTCAAGGGCACTTAGGGAGCCATCTGGATGCACAGGTGTGGGGGCTGGGGGAACTATAGAGTCAAAGTTTAACAATATATCTTCTAGGGCTACATATTTTGGAAGGAAGGTTTGGAGACCCCATGGGAGGGAAACACCATGAATGTCTTGCTGGCATGTCCTCCTGAAAGCAACAGGAAAAGACACAAAAACTTCATTGCAAGTGTGACATAGACAAATCAAAAATTAAATGTACTTGTAATAAGGATTGAATGGAACACTGTCATTGTTATGTTTTTTCCACAATAAAGCAATTTATTCCAAACTGTTGAACTAGAGAACAACATTTTTATTATCTCCCTATTTTAATTTTTCCAAATAGGGATGTGACACACAGACACACACATATATAGTTGCTCATTAAAACAAAGTTTTAAAATAGTGAACAAGAGAAATATGACAAGACTCTTTCCAGCCTCCAACAAGAGTTTTCCTGACTAAGTGACTTCGAGAGTATCTTAAGAGCACACCAGTTCTTGTCATTTCATAGGTGCTGCTTGGCAACAGAACTGGAAATTAGTCATATGACACCATTGAAAAATGGGAGAGGGAAAGGGTAAAATGATGGCATCCTTCAGAAATAATAAGCCAAAAATAATCACTTGTTTGCTGTTGAGGTGATGGTCTGGCAGGATCCAACAGGCTTTACCTATACAAAATTCTCATTAGGTTGAAAAAGTAGCTTTGATTTCTCATGAAAACTGAACAATTTGTTTGCATATTCTGAGTTATTGAAAATATTGAAAATGGAATTATATGGGGGGGGTTAGTTGCTCCAAGCCCCCCCCCCCAATGGGTATAATGCCAGTGGACACATTTATAATAGGAACTGCTTTATATAGAGTCAGACCATTGGTGCAGTTTAAAGACTGATGAAAATTTCAGTTTTGATAAGCAACTATCATTATCGTTATCATATTTATTCTCTTCCTTTCCCCCAAAACTGGAAGATTGCTTACAAATTGAAATACAGTAGGACCCCTTAGCCACTGGGGATTGGTTCTGGGGGGCTCCATGGATACCAAAAACCATGGATAATAGCGAACAACATTGAAAATAATGGGACTTCCAGTTTAAAGTACCATAGAGTTGCCTTGGAGGACCTAGAAAATGGCTAGAGAGGACACATTTTCTAGGAAGACTCTATGGTAGGTGTGTTATTTTGTGTCCCATGGATAATTGAACCAGTGGATACGGGGGTCCTACTGTAAGTATAATATAGCTAGAAACATTGCCCAAGATCCTGCATTAGAGGCTATGGTTCATGAGTTTACAATTATGTGGCTACAGTATGTCTCTCACATTATACACAACCCTTCTGGTGAATCGTGTTCATGAGTATTGGGCAGTTCTGCACAGTTTCCCATTGCTCAATGGAAGGACCAACTGACAATGAGGCATTGTGCAAGATGTCCCAATAAGCCATGAGGGCCCCCTTTCACAACATGATCCATGAAGTTATGATGCCCATGGTGGCTCTGCTTGTGTTATGGTCCTGAAGATGTAGCTCTGTCTCTGCTTTGTTTTATGCCTTTGAGTTGTTTCCGATTTATGGTAACCCTAACGCCCTGGTGCCCTGGTGGCGAGTGGTTAAATGCCAGTACTGCAAGCTACCATGTCACAACTTCAATTCCAGCCGGCTCCAAGGTTCACTCAGCCTTCCATCCTTTCGTAGGTCGGTAAATTGAGTACCCAGCTTGTGGGGGGCAATTAGCTAACACACATTGGAAACTGTTTAATGCAGTGTAGATGTGTAAATAGCTATTGCTTAAAACAATTTGTAAGCCGCTCTGATAGCCTTGTGGCTGAAGAGCGGGGTATAAATAAATAAATAAATAAAATAACACCAACCTATCATGGTGGGGGGAGGTTGGCAAGATTTGTTCAGAGGGGTTAGCCTTTGCCTTCCTCTAAGGCTGAAAGAGTGTGCCTAAAGTCCCTTGATGGGTTTCCATGGTCAAGCAAGGAATCAAGTCCTGATCTCAAGAGTCATAATCCAATGCTCAAATCTCTACACCATGCTAACTTTCTATATGCCTCTCTAAGGACTTTATCAGATGCGTGAAAAAACACATCAGAAGAATGTGATGAGAATGCAAATGGGCAAAATTATCAGAAGATGTTGTCCTTCAAGTGTTCTGGGGGCATAACGCAGGCACGAATAAGGCATCATTTTTTATCGACAGCTTAGCTCGTCAATAAAAAAGTGATGCCTCATCTGCACCAGCACTATGCTCCAGGAATGGTTGAGGATGTGGGTGTCTGATAATGTTGCCCTTTGTGTTCTCGTCCCATCCTTATGATGCAATTTGGGACATGGTTTTGTGCCATGTTCCCCCACCTCTAAGTTCTAAGCCTCTTCCTCCTTCTTGAAAATATAAGCATTATGCAATAGTACAAATAAATTTTACATGATGGTAAGTTGGTTTACGATGATGTAACTACTGAAGAGGATGCCAGCTGCTGCGACCACCACCACTACCATCATCCTTGTCATCATCATCATCATTTCCCCTTTTTCTCAAAACTGGGGCTCAAAGTGGGATACATACATAAAGATCAACATTAAATAGAATTAATCCATTAACAGTATTAAAAAAGTGCCCATTAAAGTATACACTTCAAAATGATAAAAGACCAGTGAAAGACTAGACAATTAAACAGTACAGCATGTTAAAGCCCTTCCCTTAAAAACCTTAAGTTCTAAAAACCTGTCAGAATAATTTTAAAAAAAGGTTTTGCCTGCCAACAGAAAGACAGCAAAGATGGGGCCATTCTAGCCTCCCTCAGAAGCAAATTCCAGAGCCTAGGGGCAACCAGAGAGAAGACCCTGTCTTATGTCTCCAACAGCCATACCTGCAAAGCTGGTGATACTGAGGGTGCATCTACACTGTAGAAATAATGCACTGACACCAATTTAACTGCCATGGCTGCATGCTACAGAATCCTGGGATTTGAAGTTTTCTAAGGCACCAGCACTCTATGGGAGAGAATGACTTTGTAAAACTTCAAATCCCAGGATTCCATAGGATGGAGCTACAGCGCTTAAAGTGGTATCAAACTGCATTATTTCTACAGTGTAGATGCACCCTGAGAGAAAAGATAATCCTAAGGCTCCCAGGGCCCAGGCAGGCTCATATAAGGAGATATGGTCAGTCAAATGGTCTGGCCCTAAACTGTATAGTCCTTTATAGGTCACAACTAGCACTTTGTTCAGTTTAGCAACATGTACATATTTCTTTATACATGAGATGGAAAGATCTTGAGATCTAACAATTCTGACCATGGGAAACACTAAAACTGAAAAATTCATCTTTCCAGGTTGAGGGCTGGGACTGTTGCCTGGGGCTTCTGGGAGAGTTTTAGTAAATTTTCCAACCACTGGTCTAATGTGCCTATGTTTCTAAAGGCTTGTAGTGTTGAGCCAGCTGTTGACCAACTATGCACTAAAAAAAGAGCTTTCCAAAAGGCCTCCAGTATCACACTTCCCAGTGATGTGAGCTCCTTCTTTTACACAAGCAAAGAAAGCACAGAAGCTCAACACAGCACTCAAAATGGCATCTGTTCTTTATACTAAAATGAAGAAGCTGCAGAAGGTTTGTGGAAACTTGCTGAGGTTTGTTGTCACTTAGCAGGAAGTGTTCAGGAGTTTGTGAAGAACAAAATTACAATTTGTCAAACGTTGCAAACCTCATACAGCATCTGATTTAACTGTTTCTATACATAGGAATTCACTTGACATAGTATTAAGATGACCAATGTTTTTATCATTTGCTAACAAGGCTCATGTCTATTCTTCCAACTTTTAGAGGGAGAGAAAGTCTATACATACAAATAAGGCTGCAAATGATTTTAATAGCAGGATGTATTATTTGTCCAGCTATTCCTCATCATCTCTAGTCTGCTGAAGTACAGAATCAAGACATAGTACTTTCTGATGTGCTTCTTCCACCATGATGTGCTATTAACTTAATGTTGCTATGGGTTTTGTGTCAAGAGTTCTCTGTGTTCAGCTTGGAGGGTGGCTTGACCTGAAGTAATCCCTGGCGAGTGGTTAAAAAGCAGTGTGTCAGCACTCTTAATATCTTCTGTGGAAGGGATGGAAACCATGTGGTCCTCCAGATGTTGCTGAACTGCAACTCCTAGCATTCCTCACCATTAGCTATGCTGAGAGATGCAGTTCAACAATGTCTGGAGAGTTCACAATTCCCACCCCTGTTTTATGGGAACAAAGGTGTCCAAAAGAAGGATAAGTGCTAGTCAAAGAAAATAAGTAATCCTTAATTCCTCTAAACAAGCGAAGGGGGAGAAAGTCTTTGTGTGAATAGGGAAATAGGCTGCAGTTTGGAAAGCAAAAAGATGTCCAGAGAGCAGGGAGTTTTGAACTATGAGTGTATCTACTAAACATTTATAGTAATCTGATTCCATAGGTTTTCCATGTTCCCCCCCCCCCCCGGGCTGTGAGGCTGTGTTCTGGAAGAGTTTGTTCCTTGCCTGCATTTGTGGCTGGCATCTTCAGAGAATGGTGGCATATGGGTGTGTGGGGTTTATATACTGTGAATCCCTGCTGGAGAGGATATGTAAATTTGTATATTTGAATGGCTAGGTCCTGGGGTGGGAGTATATGCAAGGAGGATTAGTGTCTGTTTGGCTAATGGTCCATTGTCTGCTGGAAATCTCCCTGTCCCTGGGTGAAGTTCATTTGCATGTGTTGAGTTTTGATTTTAGTGTTTTTTGGGACTGTTAGCCAAAGTTTGTTTATTTTAAGGGTTTCTTCTTTCCTGTTGAAGTTGTCCAGGTGTTTGTGGATTTCAATAGCTTCTTTTTGCATTCTGACATCATAGTTGTTGGCCTGGTCCAGAATTTCAGTGTTTTTAAATAACATTTTGTGTCCAGGTTGGTTTATTACATGTTCTGCTACTGCTGATTTTTCTGGCTAGCCCAGTCTGCAGTGTCTCTTATGTTCCTTGATTTGTGTTCACACACTACGTTTAGTGGTCCCTATGTAAACTTGTCCACAGCTGTGTGGTATGCGGTAAACTCCTGCAGCTGTGAGAGGGTCTCTTTTGTCCTTTGCTGAGCATAGCATTTCTTGGATTTTCTTGGTTGGTCTGTAGATCATTTGGAAGTTGTGTTTCCTCATCATTTTCCCTATTCTGTCTGTGACTTCTTTGATGTATGGTAAAAATACCTTCCCTTTGGGTGGCTGTCTTTCCTCATTCCTGTGGTTTTTTCTGGGTCTGGCTGCTCTTGTGATTTCTGACCTGGAGTAACCATTAGACTATAGAACCCAGTTTAGGTGCTTCAGTCCATCCTCCAGGTAGTGGGGTTCACAGATCCTTTTTGTGCAGTCTACCAATATTTTTTATTATGCTTATTTTTTTGTCCTGGGTGATGATTTGAGTTCTTGTGTAGGTATCTGTCTGTTTGTGTGGGTTTTCTGTATTTTGTGGCCCAACCATTGGTTTGGTTTGCAGATGACTAGGACATCCAAGAATGCAATGTTCCTTTCTTTTCTTTTTCCATCATGAATTGGATATTCTGGTAGATGCTGTTCAGGTGACTCAGAAATGTGGCCAAATTTTCTTCATGGCTCCAAATGGTGAAAGTGTCATCCACATATGGGAACCATGTTGTGGATGTTTTTTGGTGCTGTTCCCAAGGCTTGCTTTTCAAAATGTTCCATGTAAAAGTTTGCTATCATGGGGTTTAGAGGCCTGCCCATGGCTACCCCATCTATCTGTTTGTAGAATTCATTATCCCACTGGAAGTAGTTTGTGGTGAAGCAATGTTTGAACAGGGCTGTGATGTCTTCTGGAAATATTTGTCAGATGAGTGCCATAGTGTCTATTATTGGGACTTTGGTGAACAAGGAGAAATCAAAGCTGATCAGTCTGTCTCCAGGTTTCAGTTTGAGGTTGTTGATTTTTTCTATAAAGTGAGCTGAGTCCTTGATGCAGTCGGGGGTTTGTCCTATGCGGGTTTGTAACTGTGTGGCCAGAAACTTGGCCAAGTCATACGTGGGGGATCCAATGGCACTCACTATGGGTCAGAGTGAAATGGAATCTTTGTGATTTTGGGAAGTTCATACAATCTTGGTGGGAGAGCCTCAGATCTGCATAGATTCTGGTGTGTGATTGGCTAAATTGATGGGTTCTTGATCAAGGTATTTGTTTTACTAGTGATTTTGTTGGTCAGGTCCTGCTTGAGTTTTAAGTATATTGTAGGATTCAAGAGTTCCCTTTTTTTGTTTGCATTTTTCTGTTTCCATGATTATTGTGGCATTCCCTTTGTCTGCTGGGAGAATAATGATTTCTGGGTCTGCATTGAGATCCTTGATGACTTTTCTTTCCTTTACAGTTATGTTGCTGGGTGGTGGTTTTTCCTTCCTCAGGATCCTAGCTGTTTCTCCTCTTATCTCTTCTTCCTCTTCTCCAGGAGATGGTAGATGGCAGATTCAACATGGGTGATGATGTCTTCAATTGGGATTCTGGTGGTGGTGACTGCAAAAGTGCCTCCTTTGGACAGGATGGATGTTTCTTATTTTTAAAGTTGCCATTCTGTTTGGTTGATAATAGTCCGTGATGTGTCCAGCTGGGGTTTCCATTGGTGTTTGTGGCATTTGTCAAATTTTTGTTTCTGCCTTTTGGAGTGAACCACCATATCCTTTTCCATTTTTCTGTAGGTGAGGTTTTCAATTTTGTCCCAGTCTTGGGTTTCATCTTTTGACTGATGTTGAGGTGGAGTGATAATAGCTCCTTGTCTGTTTTGGCCAGTTCTTTGTGGGTGGTGTGTATTCTCTCTCATAACAGTGCTTTTTCCATTCTGTTGCTGATCCAGTTGGTCTGTTGGGATATTAGTGTTCTTTTTGCTGTGAGAAGGTGGGGGGGGGAAACCACAGAAAACCTATGGATGCCGGCTGTGAAAACCTTTTGTCAGGGATGATGGGAGTTGTAGCTCTTCACCTCTGGCTCTAACTCACCACCTTGTTATGCAGCACAGCTGACCAGCTTAGATCAGTGGTTAATGCTTTCCCTCCAAAGCAGCAGAGTTTCAGAGAATAGGCTGAAGATCCTGACAAACTCTCCAAGCCTTCTCACTCTTCTCCAGGTGTCTCCAAAACGTCTCCAGGATTCACTCAGGCAACTCAGTAGTTGTATATAAAACCTACTTTATTCTTCTATATAAATATACTATATGGTCAACAAATCACAATCTCTACACACTACTCCACAATATCTCCAAACTACACCACCTCTACTCCACACCAATACATTGGCAAACATTGCAATTTTATAGCCATTGTTTATCACCACCCACTAGTTAGTTTCCACCCAGTGGGTGTGTACTTCCATTCTGATTGGCCACGTAGTTCCACCCATGCTTAAGACCAACCCATGTATTTCAACATTTCACCTTGTACACTTAATGATTCTCAGGTGTTTCCATTCTGCATTCAGTACCTCTGTCCTTGGCTCTCAGGACTTCTAGATTACATTAGCAGTTTCACCTGTGTAGCTTCATAATTGCTCTTGCTTAGTCATTGTGACTTTCACATACATATTTTATTTCTTTCACTGTATGTCCCATGTTGCACTTTCCTTAACACCTTTGACTTCACAGTCTGATTCCACTTTAACTGCCACGGTTCCAACCTACGCAATGTGGAGTGTATGGTTTGCTGAGGTACTTAGTATTCTCTGCTAGAGAGTGCTAGTGCACTCCCCTTAATTAAAGCTCTCTAGAAGAGAATGTAAGTACCTCATCAAAACTAGAAACTCCAGGATTCCATGGAATGGAGCTATCATAATTAAGGTATTATTAGACTGCTGTACTATAACTGTGTAGTGTATATAGACTGTAAGTATGTGCTATCCATGTTTTGGAGTTCTGCTTGTCTTTCCAGAGATATGATATAGGAACAAGGTATTCTCCTCATTGGTTGGAGTGCATATGGTATAGTGGCACTTATGCTCAACCTACATATTTGTAAAAAAAAACAAGGTTGAAAAACAGTGACCTTCGTCCAAAGTACTGCACACTGGGACCTTTAATTGCTCACAAAAGTAGGGTTTATGTGATAGTATGAATGTAGCAGAGGGCACCTCTAGAATGTAGCAAAGTCTCTGGAAATATTGAGAGTTTCCAGTTCTTTTTTTGTTTTGTTTGTACCTGCTTATTTATGATAAGCATCCAGTCTCTTTCTTGAAAGATGCTGGGTCTCCCTCCCTCCTAAAGAAGTACAAGTCAAAAATTGAGTTAGACAGGGGTGCGTGCTGGCCCCAACACTATTCAATTTTTACATAAATTCTTTAATCCCATTTTTGAGTAATCCTTCTTATCATCCCCCCAAAATAGCAAACAGACATATCAATGTGCTATTATACGCCGATGATGCAGCGATCTTATCTCTAACCCCAATCAGCCTCAAAAGAGCCCTAAAGTCTCTAGCTCTCTATTGTGAGGAAGAAAACCTAACTATAAATTACACCAAAACCAAAATTCTCTCTTTTGCTAAATGTCCAAAAATGAGAAAATGGACGATAGGAAAGCAACCTATCGAACAGGTCAAAATTTTTAAATATCTAGGGAGTGTATTTCAATCCACAGGGAGTAGAAAAGCTCACCTGGATTATGTCACTCAGAATGCCCAAAGATCGGCAAACGCTATACAAAGGTACTTCTTCACCAAGGGAGCCCAGTTTGTTCCAGCTGCAATTAAACTTTTTTTGGCCAAAGTAAAGCCACAATTACTCTATGGAGCCCAAATAGGACCCTATAAAGATCCTACTTCTTTAGAACAAGTCCAAACAAAGTTTCTAAGGAAAATATTTCAAATATCCTGCTGTGTACCAAATGCAGTAATAAGAAGGGAAGCAGGAGTTAGTAAATTCGAAACAAGTATGTGGATAAACACCTTCACATACTGGCTCAAACTAAACAAAAATCCCAGTGGACTGATTAAATTTGTATTGGCAGAAACCTTTAAATCTTCGTGGGAAACAGCAATAATTAAGAAACTGAACACACTGGGTTTCTCTAGGGATTCCATCTTGAAATTAAGTCTAGATCAAGCAAAACTGACCATTAAACAAAGATTGTTAGACATCGAAGGCCAGTTAGAAACTGCTGCTTTCCCCAAACATATTGTAGTCAACAAACAAATTCGAGTTACTTCACCAGCAGTATATTTATTTCAAATCACAATGCCTAAATTTAGGAGAGCCTTTTCATTGGCCCGATTCAATGCCTTGCCTACAGCAGTCTTGGAAGGTAGGATCAAGAAAGTGCCCTACGAATCCCGCCTTTGTCCTTGTGATGCGGGTGCAATTGAAACCATTGAGCATGTCTTTTTGTATTGCCAATTCTATAGAGACATCTGTCACCAGCTGATTACCCCCCTTCTGGAGAAATACCCTGGACACCCCGACACCTTTTATATCTATAATCTTCTAAATAATCAGGTTCCTGAGGTTGTATTTAAGGTAGCAAAGTTTTGCTGTATTGTATGTAAACTGCGACCTCAAATGGTTAATGGGAACTAATGCAGGCAAGTTGTGTGTCTGTAAGACTGAGGCAGTTAACGATGGGACCAAGGAAGTCGCATCAGCTGGCCCCAGGCACGTCTGAGCTTTAAGCTCTCGACGTCAAAGATTGTGATTGTAATTTCTCAGATTATGGCTGGAAATCACAGTTTTCTATCAGGCTTCAGTTTCATTATGCCGGCCATATTTGGCTCTATATGAGGCACCAACTCAGTTATATTGTTGATATAACCTCTTTGTTTGGCTATTGGGAAATAATAAAGTTAATCTGGTAAAGACTGAAGGGGAAGTATCGAATCTTAGGAGAAATGGATATCTCAATTTTTATTCTGAAGTGTGTACGATATTAATGTCTAATAACTGTGTTTAATAACTGTGTTTAGAAATTTTTAAATTTTTATTGCAATTGCTCTGTATTGGACCTATAATTTTGATTTTGCTGGTCAATGACCGAATAAATTTATACTACTACTACTACTCCTCTCCCTCCCTCCCCTGACCCTTGTGTTCTTCTCTTTCTCCCTTCCACTGATCACATGTCACATCCAGTGTCATGGAACATTTCAGAAATTGATTTTCACAATTTCCACTGAGACTTTTTATATTGTTATTCTGGAGCTATAGTCAAAATGCTAAAGTGCATGAGCAATATTCCTCTAGTTAAATATTAGGTTCATTTCGTTTTGGTGCAAACATCCCTCTTTACCTCACTCGATCTCTGCTGAATCTGTGTCCTGGAAACAATAACTGTGCTTACTGGTGGTAGTCACTGTGGTGCACAATAAAGAACACAGACCACTTGACAACCTGTTGTGATGTGAAGAATTTTCAAGACACTTTTCAGGATAACATTTCTTGGATCCACTTTCACTTGGATGCTGTGGTTGATAAGGCTCAAGTGTAACCTTGGCTCCTGATTGTCCTGTATTATTGGATACTGTGTGTTCCACTTTGTGCAACCTGAGGGGGCAGGCTCCTTTGCTAGTGGGCAGGCTCCTTTGAGAGGTGAGAGCCACCACATGTGTAGTGGAGCCTTGCTCTTTAAAGGGACAAATTAGTCAAGACTCCTTCATTGAAAAAGGTATCCATTTATTTTTTCAATACAGACATGTATCTGAGGTTTCCACCTTCCCAGCATTTTGGACTTTGGAAAGATCTTCTGGGCCTGAGCAATCATAATGCTCCTGAAAGAAATTGGAATCCTTGGGGAGAGGGGAGGGAGATACCTGCTATGAACTGAAATTATGAACCTTATTTTGCTTAACATGTGAAAGGCTGCCTATTTGTTATTATTGTTTTTTCTGTTATTATCTCAGAGATTGTTGATGTTTATATTTTCACATATGCTCCTTTTGTTATTCCAGTTTAATAATAATTTGGGGAAAAAAAAGTAACCAGAGAAGGACTGGCCAAGTGGATTAGGGGAGTAGTGGATGCCTCACTCCAGCAAGGTAGCTTGTTAGTTCCATTAGACTTCTCAGCAGCTTTCAGTACCATTGACCAGGGTATCCTTCTGGGCCACCTCTCTAGTACAGGACTTGGGAGCACCACTGAATAATAGTTCTGTTGCTGAAATGGCTAGGAGAGGGTATCCAGAGTTTTGGGGTTCAGTGTCATCAATATGCTGAGGAACCAATCTCTGCTGTCAATAATGGCCTAGATGCAGGTGAGCAAATTGAAGCTGAATCCAGATAAGACAGAGATGCTCCTGGTAAGTAGAAAAACAGATTAAGGAACAGGGATTCATCCTGTGCTGAATAGGGTTACACTCCCTCTGAATTCTTAGGTCTTATCTATATGAGGGGGGAAATATGAACATGTCTGAAAAAGCAGGCATTCAAAACGATGCAACCTGGGGGCCGTTTACACGATGAAAATGTCCTGGGAAGAATTCGTGTCAGTCCCTGGCAGTTTACACGTACATTGGGTCGGGTACGTGATTTTCGGAAGGGGGGCCACCTTTTATCCCTCAACCTGCAGGACGTCCAGTCCCGCAGGTTGTGCCGGTTTTTTAAAAAGTCACTGGAGGATTCGGAAAATCGGAAATGTAAACAGAGTGGGACAAAAAGTCTCGGTACTGGGATGACCGGAAATGGTGACTGGGGGCGGGCTTAGAGCTCAGGGACCAGAAAAGGAGGGGTCAGTCACCCGTTCAACAGATCCAGCCTCACCAGCCGAAAACAAAGGCATCCCTTCCAGCTGCACGAAGGTTGATGTGTGTGTGTGCGCGTGCGTGTACTCAATTACCTTTTTAAATGGATTTCTACACTGCAAACCCTTAAGCTTTACCTTTTCCTCAACTGCATGTTACAGAGAGATCGTAGTAGCTTGGTCACCTCCCTGGCACATTAAAATATTCAAGCCTCTGAGCGAATTAGCACCCTTTAATTCCCCCTCTCTGTGTTTGTGTCTTTCAAAACGCCTGCCTATAGCCATCTCTCCAGCCAGCTGTAGAGGTTAATATTTTAAAAAGGCAAGAGGAAAACCAAGCGCTTGATTTCAAAAGGAAAGCACTCTGCTTGTTTTCAAAGCACTCAGCTTGATTTCAAAAGGAAAGCCCTGCGTCTGAGCGAAAGATCTATCAGGATCTTTCAAAATGCTTTCTGACTCTTCTGAAAGGGTTAAAATGTTCAAGAAGCAAGGGGGAATAACAAACCTCTGCCCCCCTCTCTCCACCCCCCCAGCCAGCCAATAGCATCGCTCGTGGCGCGGAACTCTAAAGGAAGTGCGTCACCGAGGTTGTGAAAACACGAGTAATCGCATCTTTGATTGACAGCCAAAAAAAAATAAATAAATTAAAACCTAAACAAAACCGGAACTATGGACGTGTAAATATCAGTCACGGGACCACACGGGATATCCAGATCAGAGACATAAATCGTATAAACAGCGAGGGGTGGATTCGTGATCACTATGTCACGGTAGGCAATGCGACAATTTCTGTTGTGTAACTGGCACCCTGTTTTCATGGTCAAAAGAGTCCTCCTAAACTCCACATGATCCCCTAGCCAAGATGGTGGCCCCGAGTGATTTACTTGTGATTTTAAATATTCCACCCCCAATTTTTTTTTTTAAAAAAAACAGTTTCCCATGGTGTGCATAAACAATAGTTCATATTTACAAAAAAAGAAAGGGAAAAAAGAGTATAAGATCGCTGTTTGATCAACTTACTAGACCCTCACTTAGCTGAAAATTGAACATGGTGGCCGCAGGTGCTTTCCCTGTTTGCTAGCTCCTCCCTCATGCTTGTCCAGCCAATCAGATTATGCTGCGTGTTTGTATCTATACAAATGTGAGTGTTCAAATGATCTCACATTCTCATGTCATACGGAGCTTTTTTAAAAAAATCTGGGTGAAGCCCCGGACACAACACACACAGACTTTTTGGTGGATTTGGCTGCTCCTCTTCCGAATGACATGTATTTATGCGCTTATCTGTATGAATGGATTGCTGTATGTTTGCATGCCATTTGGATGGTTTTGACCGTATAGACAAAACCTTAGTCTCACAGCCTGGGTATATTGCTGGATCTTGATGCCCAGATTTCAGTGGTGTCCAGCAGTGCATTTGTACAGTTAAGATTAGTACACCAATTACACCAGTCTGGTTATGGTGACACATGCCTTGATTATTTTCCATTTGGACTACTGCAATGTACTGTACATGGGCAGCCATTGGAAACATTTGGAAACTTTGTTGGGTCCAAAATGCTGTGGCCAGAATGTTGCCTGGAGCCAGTTACAGGGAACATATAACTCCCCTGTTGAAGCAGTGCCACTGGCTACCAAATCATTTCTGGGTCAATTCAAAGTGCAAACTATGAGCTTTAAAGTTCTATACAGCTTAGGTCCAGGCTACCTGAAATATTATCTCTCCCTATATGAACCTGTCAGAGTCTTAAGGCCCTTAGGGAGGGCTTTCTTTCAGTCCCACCACCAAGACCCATCTGGTAAGGACATAGGGGAGAGGATTCTTGGTGGCTGCTCCCAGGATGTGGAATGCCTTTCCATGGGAGGCTAGACCAGTCCCCTCTCTGCTCCCCTTTTGCTGGCAGGCAAAGAACTTCCTATTCAAATGATCAAGTGGCTGCAGAGAGTTATTTTTATGGGTGTATGTGTGCAGTATTTTTAACATAATTGATATGTTTTTAAACAGTTTTACACTTTTTAAAAATGTAATGACATTTTAATATGACCACTTGTTTAATTATGTTTTAACTTTTTGATTTTCAGGTTTAACTTCTTCTTGTTTACCTTTTTTGTAAGCTGCTCAGAAAAAGGCGGGATATAAATAAATTAAATTAAATTTTAAAAATTTAATTTTTCTATTCCTGGGCTTTAGGAAGTTGAAAAAAAGAGACCCCCCCTGCAGTAACAAAAGCCATGACATTTTGACTAATAGGGAGTGTTCTCAAGGATATGTGTTTATCCAATCTGTATGAAAAAGATGGTAAATATAAAGTGCTTCACAGTAAATTCCAAATAATACAAACTAATGCAAAAGGGCAACTCAGATTTTGAAGGATGTAAGGATTATCCTGAAGTGGATAAGGAAGACACTATTATTGTAAGACTTCAAGCATTCTGAAAATATAATTTGTGGCAATGTTCAAGATCTGGATGCATGATGGAGTGCTAAAACAATTGTTTTGCCACGTTCACCAGATGGTCTGTATAATAAATTCAGATGGACAACCATCTCCCAAAATATGATTCCGTTTAATCTGAAGAATAGTGAGAATTTTCATACATTTAAATAGTCTCAGCAATATCCTGCTGCACTTTGTTTACAGATTGTTTTTTCAAGCCAGTTTACAAGTGGCATTTTGTAATTGGAAGTACTCCTTCGTGCAACTGGAGCAAGGAGTGTGGCCCTGTGCTACTAATGGTACAGCCCCTTCTCATGTTTCTTTGTCCTACAAAGCTATCAAGAGAGAAATGGTCTTGGAGAGAAGGGCACTATACATCTCTCTCCCTATGCTCGGGGTGGGGTGTAGGGTAGTAGAATTATTTTATTACTTGTTTTCTTTACAGAAATATAAGCAAGCATAGCCGAGGCAAACTTATTCCATGAATTTATTTGAAACATTTTTGTACTGCCAAGTTCATGAGAATTCATTTAGCAGATGACACAGCCATTTATCATTATCTTAAAGAGAGCCGCTACACCCAAATTTACATCATTTTCTGCCAGGTCAAAACTTCTTTCTTCCACTCTCACCAGAATCCAGAATAGGAACTACTTCAGACAGTTTCTCTGCCCTGTCACATGACTGAAGGGTGTCAGTTCCTAGGTCTAATGGGTATTATGCTGGAGAGAGAGATCCATAGCTATAAGGAGAGCTACTTTTGAGGTTAACTTCTCTTGAAGAAGCTGCAGCTGATTGTCCAGGACTAATAGGAAGTCATACATAGGAATTCCAGTTTTTGCAAATTCTGATGGGAACTGGGCCTAAATCTAGTTGCTAAATCCAGTCTCAGTGTAGACCCACTGAATCAACTGAGGAGTGGTAAATCAACACACTAACACAAATCTCATTAATTCAATGGGTTTACTCTGGTAAGGACTAGCAATTGGAACTAGGCACTGATCTGCACCTACCGGAAAAATGAGCAGATTGGAACATAATAATCCTTTGAATTTCACATTTGTTTGAATTTTGCAATGCACTTCTCTGCTCCAGAAAAGCTCCAAATGCATTTTGAAAGGCATATTTTAGGATAAAAATGTTGTGAATGTATACTTTGGAATAAAATTCATTTATAAATATGTATTTTGTGTGAACATACATATTGAAATGTGCATTTAAATACAAATATTCCTGCAGACTTCTCTTTTCATAAATTCACAGACAATGTAGAAATGGGATGGGATTTAGGAATGAATATGTGCAAAATTGACTGAGAATGGAAAAACAGACATTGGTCTGTTCCTAGGCAGGAGCCTAACAAAAGATGGTCTCTCAGCATCTGTCAGCATCATGTCAAGAACTGCCCATTTATTAGATCTTTGTATTGTAGAAAATCAGGGATGTGAATATCTTTAATGTGAATAACTTTAAAAAGTCACAGCAGTCAGCTTCCATATTCTCAAGAAGTAAGTAAATCAACTTAAAAAAAAACAACCATGCAGAATTATAGAACCTGAGCTGTAAAGAAACAGGTGCTCCTTGACTCTATGCAATATGTGTGGCAGCTACCTGGGTTGCAAAATGATCAGTTGTCACCATTAGGTCTTAAAACCAAAGAATTAGCAGGTGTGGTTTACAAAACGTTTCAGCCCATCTGAAGGGTGAAAAAGGAAGAAGAGTATATCCTGCTGCTACACAGGAATATGTCATTTGATAATAACAATAATAATTCTTTTTAAAAAGGTATGGAACATTGGAAAGAGAATGAAGGCATATGGGTGTCTGGGCTTGTGTCAAATCAACATAATTCATAACTAGCAGAAACCCTGGCTGAACAGTCTTCCCTTAAGCCAAAAAAAACCATTTAAGGTTGCAGTCAACTTTTCCTTTGGCAACGGGAAGCAAATTGAGGTGGGCCTTTTATACTGTTTTTAAAAAAACTGGAGAATGAGCTAATCCAAGACTTTGGGACAGCAGAGACTTCCTTATTTATTTAACTTTTTCCTTTCAGTCTGTGTATGTTGAAAGGCTCTGCAAACCTTAGCAAAGCAAAACTTTGTATTGCAATAAGAGGTAGGGAATTTGACTCCAGAAGCATGACAAAACTACAACAGTCTATTGGTAAGCTAACATAGGACTTCACAGCTTGTGGTTTTCTTTATTTATAATTCAGCAACAATGTGCCAGTGATGTGCCATGTGCTTTGTAGGACACCCGGGCTTAGCTGGTGCCAGAGCTTGGTACAGACTAATACCATAATACCTCTAAAGCCTGTTTTCTGTGCAGGACCTGAAAGGATAGAGAAAAGATTTGTTGAAGTTGATAGCTACCATGACAGTAGCCTTCACATACCATGAGCATTCATACATTTGTGAGTTTTACAGGTGTTTTTGAAGAAATAATGTACCTAGAAAAGAATGCAGATGTTTTAAAAAGTAAATAAACATAAGCACCTATAATTCCAAAAACAGAGAAACTCACTTTAGTCAAACGCATTCACTAGGTACAATACATAACTGAATGCGCACATTAACGAAATATGCATTCCAGATATATTCAAATTTCAATGCAGGATGCAAAAACAAAGATGGGAAAACATGCAGGTGAGATTGAAGAAACATAAGGAGGTTAAGACTAAAAGATTTTCATATCCCTAGGGATACTCAGTTCTGAGGTTTGAAAGCAATAACAATGAAAGAGAAATACCTTCTGTGGAAAAATGAGAGTTACCACATACAAAATAGTGGTCACTGCTCTGTCAGGGACTCCAGTTGCATCCTTACTACCAGTGCATCATTGGATTATGACACCTCTCATATAGAACTTTATCAGACCAGCCCCCCAAACCCTGTTCTTTTGCCGGCATAACTTTGCCGTTTTTATGCCAGCAAAAGAACTCCTCATGCTATACTTACCTTCTATCCTGGCAAAAGGCTTCCCTGGCAATGACGGAGGTTCACTTCCTCATTCGAAATCCCATGTATTCTCATGAGAATACATAGCACAGAAAATTCAAAAACAAAAACAAAAGTAACACTCCAAAAGTTTTAAAAAGCACAAAAACTCACTTTAAAACTTACAAGTAAACCAGGGAGGGTGATTAAAAGTGTATCACCCACCTGGATGTCATGATTTCACCCATAAGTGATCTGGCTGGACCGGCCATTAATACTACACTCACATCATTACAATGGTGTATGGGTTCAAACGCCAGCAATGCTGGCACAAAAACACTAGGGGAGATCTATTGATGGCTTGAGCCATCAATAAAATAGGAGGGATTTTTGACAAGACATAAATGAGAAAGGACAATGTCTGGTATGTGCATCCTTTCATGTTTATGTGGTGTCGTTATGACACCACATTTGACATGTCTGATAACATCCATATTCACAGGAGGGGTAATTAGTTCATCACAGAGCCCCTTGGAATACAAGGAATATCAAGTCATAGGCAGTTCCACACAATGGAGTCTTAATTTCAAGGTCTACTACAGTTACTCTGGAGGTGTACTGTTATCCTCTGACTGACAATTTTGAACTTGCTGCAGTTACAGTCAGTTTGGGCTTATCTAAACAGTGAAAATAATCCTCATGGAATTCGTTGGCAATAAGATATGTCTAAATGGGAACTGGATCAATTTACTGTATTTGGAAGGAGGGGGGACAAATCCACCGTCAACTATGCAAGGAAAGCCTTTGTGGCTTTTCCCAAAGATTTTAAAAGCTCAGTGGGGAATGTGCATTCCTGCTCATTGGGACAACCTGGTTTGCATTCATTTGCATTCCCGATAAGAACGGAAGTGGTAGCTGATTAGTTGGATGTGGGCAGGGGGTGGAGCTTGCTAACAAGGCAAATGCCTGAAACCGCCATGTTGGATTTTCACCTTAGTGATCATGTGCTCAGGTGACGGAACAGTCTTTTTCTTTTCTTCTTTTATTTATTTAGGAGGATTATCACACTTTTGCACCTTATATATGCTTTTTTTTTAAAAAAAGATACTGTTCAGTGGTGGTGGCAACTGGCAAACATGCAATAATAAAAATGCGAGTAAATCACTTGCTCCTGCCATCTTGATTTGCAGGCATGCCCATTGGGACAGCAAAAACAGATAGCTTTGCATGCCTACGATCTTGCAAAAAAAAAAACCCATTAAGATAAATCGAAGCTGCTTCAAATTGGCGTTAGTGCATATCAATCCATATTTTTCACTTGTATAGACAGGCCCTTTGCCTTCATACAGCAGTCTATAAGGTGAATGTAAAAATTATAATGATTTGTACATGGGCCAAATAGCAAAGAAAGGTTCAAATATACTTTTAACTGTCATCTGTGAAAACGCTCCTAGATCTTTTCCTGCATATAGCGCACACATGTAATCTGTAATGTATGATTATTTGATGTTTTTAACCAGAGATCTTTGATTTTAATTGTGATATGCTGAATTAATTAAGAGAAGAAAGCCATCTGGGCAGATGACCAGTGAGAAGGAGGGCAAAATAGCTAAGTTGACATGGACTCTGCTGCCTCTTTCCACTGGGACACAACAATGGGGAAATGTTGCACTATTTTAGCAGTATGCTGTTTTAGCTTAGAGTATATCAGCTTTTCTTTTAGATTTTAAAACTCAGCTGAATCCCATAAATTGTGCCCCACAAGGAGCAACCATCATCCGTTGTTTCAATGAGATGAAGATAATGGGCTGTCTCATTTCTGTCGATAATGGCTTTCAAGGAAACAAGTCTATTTAAACTGTGTGGCATCTGTGGAAAACTACATTGTTTCAGTGGTAGAAATGTTCTGTACTTTCAATGAGCTCCTTTGAGGCCTTTATGGAAATGCATCAAGAATAATCACAGTGTGTTTCACCATATCTTTTGCCTACACTATTTGTGTGTATGTGGGGGGGGGGAATCACACACCAAACCTGAGGAGATGCATAGGAGGAAATAAAACTCACACTAACAACTAGAACTATGATTACTCTCACCACTAGTGCTGCCAGGTTTTCAAAACAGCAACATGGACAGTAGAAATCCATGACCTGCAGGGTTGACAATCAGGAAGCAGCTGTTAACAAGTTTATATTTTACCTCATTACCAAATGAAAATATTGATTTCAGTTAACTTGGCCATACACGTCTCTGTAAAAGTAACAAAGCATCCACATTTATAAATGACATGATGTGTGCATTTCTGTCATGATGAAGGTCCTGCATCAAAAAATACAGAGTTTTTTGGGGGGAGGGGGCATCTTGTTCAGTCTGCAGAAAAGGAAACACTTTCCAACCCTTAAATAGGGGACTACCCACCAGTCTTCTGGCCATCAAATAAGAGACATCCCTCATAATAAGAGACACCTGGCAACCACATTTCCTACATGTGTATATACAGTGCCTCTTCTGCATGATCACTCCCTTTTAGCTATAGCAATAGCACTAATACTTACATTTCTATACCTCTTTATAGTGCTAAGTACTCTCTAAACAGTTTACAGTGTGTTGGTCAATTGCCCCAATAAGCTGGGTACTCATTCTACCAACCTATGGAATGATGAAAGGCTAAATCAACCTTGGAGCCCTGTAGGATTGAACTCATGTTGTGGCTGCAGTACTGGCATTTAACCACTGCACCACCAGGGCTCCTACTCTGGAATATGGTAGTAGATTATTTGGGAACAATGGTCAAGATCCTTTATGCTTTAAGTCTAATGTGAATGTATTGCCAGAGTCGTTATTCTGCATCCCACAGTGGCACAACTAATTATGCAAAGGGTGCCAAGGCCTGGAGCTCATTCATTACACAATGATCAAAAGCATAAGAGAGGATTCTTGGTGAGCTTGTGGAAAGATTGGTTACATTAGGGACTGAACTTAACCCCTGAGAAAGAGCATCCCCTCACATAATTATATTTATGCTAGCATAATACCCCTAGAGAACTCTAGGCAATGACCTCCCTTATGTTCCATTCTCTTAATCACTGTTGGTTTTAATTTCCATTCTGCAAATAAGCAAAATGTCAATGAACATGCTTTGAAAGAAGGGAGGAATTAATTCTAATCATTTTAAACATGCGCATAGGGTGGCCAAATTATATGTTACCTGCATATACATTGGCCCAGTGGTCCTTTCCAAATTGGATATCACCTTCAGGAGGAAGTGTCTTGCAGAGAAGTAATGGATGAAGGTAGTGCTTAATTATTCTCCTGCTAGCCACTTCACCTTTGAACTCCCCTGCTCTCATTAGTGGTGCAATTTTATGTTTACAGAGATTTTCAGACAACACTGTTATAGTGTTACTATTCCACTTTATTTGCTATGGCTGTCTCCTCTTGAATCCTGGGATTTGCAGTTTAGGGAGGGGCATTTACAACTCTCAGCCAGAGAGATCTTAGAGCAGTTAAAGTGGAATGGTAACACTATAACAGTGTAGTCTGAAAATCTCCTATCTCTCAATGGTGGATCTGATTCCCCTGAGGTGAAAGCAACCACAGATAAGGCGGGGGGAGACTCAAGCAGATCTTTACCATTGCAAAGTATTTCCCTTTAGGTAGGTTCAAAATATAGAAGGAGCCACCAGGGTTGTGCTGCATGGAGCTTCAGTGTAACATGCAGTTTGTCCTAGAGTAGGAAAGTAAATATTAATAAATTTAATACTCATGGACAAGAATTAATATATATGTTTTCTCCCTACTATGAAAAAGTCCCCAAAAACAACACTGTTTGCAAGGACTATTTGCTGTTCATAATTTCTTCTGCAAAAAAATAAATAAAAATAAAATAAAAATTAAAAAAAAAGGCACGAGGGTTTTTTTCTGCAGAAAATGGCATTTTCTATGTAAAATGTTGTTTTGTGCATAGGAAATAATGTTTTTCACAAAATGAGTTCAGTACCGAGAAGGTCCTTGTTCATCCAGGATTCTCATCACCAGAGTTTCCTTTGACATCTAGGAAACCCCTTTTTCATCTGGAATGTGAGTATTTGTAACTATTCTTTCCATGCCTAGCCCGGAGATAGCTGACACAAGTGTGAGGTAGTGTTTTGAGTGTTGGATTAGGACTCCAGGAGACTGAGGTTCAAATCCCTGCTCAGCCATGGAAACCTGCCAGGTGATCTTGGGCAAGTCATACTCACTCAGCCTTAGAGGAAGGCAATGGCAAAGAAGAAATGCCAAGAAATGCCAAGAAAACCTTATAATAGGGTTATCATTTGTTGGCTGCAACTTGAAGGCATGTAACAACAACAATGATCTTAAATAACCAGAGACAGTTGGTGCACCACAAGGGTGGGAAATCCATCCAGGGTTTTGCTGCTTGTCCCCCTACTGCTGCTCCAGCTTGAACAGAACTTCTACTGATGCCACATTCTGGTCCATTACCAACAGAGCTCCCTTTCAAATTGGAAGGGCTCCAGGATGCGTAGTGGTAGAATCCAGAGTGGATTACCTGCCCTTGCTGCAGATCCAGTGGCCACCCCTGAAACAAACCAGAGATAGCTTTGGTAGCAGAAACTGCTGTCATTTCAACTACTGGCCAGGCAGAGGAAACATAGTTTTGCTTTTACTTAAAGTCCATATCAGAGGTTTCTTAACTATTGTTGGCTTTAACCTGGGAGATTTTCAGACTACACTGTTATAGTGTTACTATTCCACTTTAACTGTCCTGGCTTCCTCCTCTGGAATTCTGGGGTTTGTAGTTTAGTGAGGCCTAAGAGATCTCTGGCTGAGAGTTGTAAATGCCCCTCCCTAAACTGCAAATCCCAGGATTCAAGAGGAGGCAGCCATAGCAAATAAAGTGGAAAAGTAACACTTTACTATTGTCTGAAAATCTCCATGGTTAAAGTTTTTCCAGATGTAGCAGTACAGGGACTTCTTGGGTAATTCTATGCTTTCTCCCTAAGAAAGGGGTTTTTGGCTTCACAAAGGACAGAGATACCCTGGATGCCAAGAGGAGTTACTTTACTGCTGCTAATATAGTTTAAATGTTACTGTCCATTGTCTCAGTCCCCACATGGCAAAGAAAGGGGGGAGTGGCCTCTGCCTGCTTTGATATCACTCCATATCAACTGAATGATAACAGAGACAACATCTGATAAAAGACAGAGGCCTGTGACCTAGAAAATGCCTAGAGAACTTTTTTTGGTCCTGTATAATTGAACCCATGTAATACAAGCTTGCATAATACAGTATGTGGGCCTACTGTATTTACATCCACAAGGGAGCTGTTTCCCTATATCAGGGATGGGTTAAATGCAAATGTTGTTGGACAGCAACTCCCATCAATCCTAGACAGCATAACCAGTGGTAAATAATCTTGTGACTTTAGGTCCCACAACACCTGAAAACACTTCCTTACCCCCATTATGAGTCCAACTGATAATTTTACTGTTTTTATATACATACTTCCTTCTGATATAGAATTCATGACACTATATATGAGATATCCTCTCAAGGCATTGACCAAATGTAAGCAAGGTTACTATATCACGTGCTTTCTGTTCATGCGGTGAGGTCCACCTCACTACATCCTAGGTGGAAATGTGAAAACAGTGAGTAAAGACAGCATGGGCAAGTACTGTCAGAGCCTAAGTCACCAGTCAGTCAGTAAAAATATGAGCAACCATCATCCAGAGCTACAGAGCTACATTACCAGAATATTTCTTATGACTCTATGATGGAAAAACTCAACTAACCATCATCCTCTCAAACTGTGTGTGTATGTGTTTATTGGCACCCTTGTGTGTAGGTTCAAACCATTGTCTTTAATTCAGGCAGCAGTATCAGCTCATGCATTGTTTACAGACATATGATAGCTATACATAATGGGGATGAGATAATGACAGATAAAAAGCTTTAACTTAATTTTCTGGCCACTGTGTGCCACATAAGACCATTTTAGCCTCCTTTTTTATTTATGGCTCTTGGTAATATGAATGTTAAATAAAATATACGTCTGCCTGCAATGAATTAAGGTCCTAACAGGTGAATGAATCTTTGCCAAGATAATGTGCTTGTCATTGCTTGCGTCCAGCACTTTTAAGTGGTACATTAGAGAACATTCTGATTTTATCAACATTCTATAAATAGATACTGTGTAAAGCCCATTCACATGGTCAAATTCATCCCACAGAATTTGTACATAGGTAGGTAACTGTGTGGAGAAAGTCTTTGGTACTAGGCTACTCATGATTACAATTTCATCCCCATGCAACTGACTGTTTACATTCAAAACTTGATTCCCATTATCTACATATAAATGTAGATAGATAAATAGATACATATATAGGTCCCGTCTATATGGGGTGGGGGAAATACAAACATGTCTGAAAAAGCAGCCATTTGAAGCATTGTGTCCTGTCTTAATGGTCAAAAGATCCACTCTAAACTTCACATGACCCCTAGCCAAGATGGTGGCCAAGAGCAATTTACTCACACTTTTAAATCTACCACCACCAATTTTTTTTTAAAAAAAGTTTACCATGTTGCACAAATGCAATATTTCATATTTACAAAAAGGAAAGAGAAAAGAGGATAAGATCGCTGCTTTATCAACTCGCTGGATCCTCGCTTAGCCAAAAATCCAACATGATGGCAACAGGAGCTTTCCCCATTTGCTAGCCCTCCCCACGCTCATCCAGCCAATCAGATTACGCTGCCTCTTTGCATCTATGTGAATGTGAGAGTCCAAGCGATCACACATTCTCATGCTGTACGGAGCTTTTTAAAAAGCCCCGGAAGAAGCCCTGGAGTCTTCCCACACAGAGTTCAAGGTGGATTTGGCTGCCCCCCTTCTGAATGACATGTATTTATGCGAATGTCCATTTGTACAGATCACCTTACATTTGCATCCCATTAGGATTATTTATTCCATATAGACAAGCCCATAGATGGTAGACAGATATCATGAAAGAATTTGACCATGTGAACAGGCCTTGAGTACTCTTGCAGTCAATGGGCTAGTGACATTAGTCCATGTTTTGTGCACAAGGGTCTTCAAATCATAGCCGTTTCTTTGATATAGGATCTTGCTGTCAATGTGGACCATGTCTCTGGGGGTTGGTCTGTTGGCCTGTAAGTGTCAGGAATACATTCCCCCAGCTGAATGAGACTGGAGGCACTGAGAAAGTCTGATACTTCTGATCTGCCAAGGAACCCAATTTCCATCTTTTCAAAGTTTGCAAACCTCTAGGGTGAGCAAGTTTAGTGATCAGTTTCCTTTGGGTCTGAATGGGATAAGCTAATCTTTTCTAAGGATTTGAAAGAGATTATTTTTCCAGAAGTGCTGTGATAGAGAATGACATGAAATATGATTCAAGACAAGATTAGTGTGCTTCTTATTAGATATCACAGTATATCTAAAGGGAAATGAATACATTTTAGAATTTAGCCCAAATTCTCAAGACTATTTTTTTTTTAAAAAAAGCAATTTAAAATAAGCAGACAGCAGCTACACAAAACAAGATAGGTGAATGATTCTCACTTACTGCAGGCAATATTGAAGCTTTTGGTGCATTTGCAACACAGGATCTATACCAGTGACCTGTGTTGGCTAGGTGGCACGTGCTGTGTGCGAGCAAATGTCAGGGTGTGTAGAATGTGTGTGATAGTGGCATCTGGGCTCTATGGACTAGGTGGTGGTGAGAGGGAATCAGTACAAATTACCCAGACCCAGGGGTCTGGAAAGCACTGATGACCTCCCTATGCAGCATATGTTTTTGTCTTTCTTGGTCATATTATTTGTTTACTGTTTTTGACATCTATGGTAAAATTGGTGAATTTCAAAGAAAATAATCTTTATATACAACATTTGGTATTACAAAATTTGTTTTCTGCTGCTCCAGAGACCAGAATATGAACCAATGGATTCAAATTACAAGAGGCTCCACATAAACCTTGGGAAGAACTTGGTTTTTGTTTTTGTTTTGTTTTTTTACTGTAAGAGCTGTTTGACAGTGGACTGGATTCCCCTGGAGGATGGTGGCCACTACATCTTTAAACAAAGATTGAATGACCATCTTCCAGGAGTGCTTTAGTTGTGTATTCCTGCATGACAAAGGGTTGGACTAGATGGCTCTTGTGGTTGCTTCCAGCTTGGAGGATTTTATCAGACCATCCTCCTTTTCTGTTCTTTTGCTGGCATAATTTGTGATGTTTTTATGCTAGCAAAATAACCCCCTTTACCACACTTACCTCCATCAGATCCAAAGGCTGCGCCGGCAACGACAGCAGAGTGAACGGCACTCCATTCACTTCCTGGAATGAAATCTCAGTGATTCTTGCGAGAACACACAAGCGTGGGAAATTCAAAAGTAAAAGCAAAAATAACACACAAAAAGTACAGGAAAGCACAAAAACATACTTTAAAAGTTCAAAGTAACCTGGGGGGGGTGTCATAAAAAGAGCATCCCCTACCGGACTGCTGTGATCTCACCCGGAAGTGTTTGCCCATTGATGCTGCAGTCATGTGAGTACAATGGTGGGCGGATTCAAATGCTGGCAATGCTGGCAACAAATTGCCATGGGCGATCTATTGTTGGCTTGGGCCGTCAACAAAAAAAGTAAAGCTTTTGGACTTCACATGATTGTGAAAGGACAACATCATCTAGTACGTGCACCCTTTCATGATCATTAGACATCCTTATGATGCCATATTTGACTGGTATGATAAAGTCCTAAGATTCTGTGGTTCTCTGATTCTATGAAAATACTAAATGTGATGGTCCAGCCCAGTTAAGGGAAAGGAAGATTAGGGCGAATGAAGAGCAGCAGTAGTGCCAGTGAATGAGAGGAAGGAAATGAGATGGGCAGGTGGGTGAATAGCTGGCATTGGAAGAAGCCACTGGTAAAATGCAAGTGGTAGTGGTGGCTAGATACGGAGACCAGGAGGTGACCAGCCCACTGTAGTCTCACCTACAGAGAGGAAGAAGGGCAGCAGCAGTGCTTCCATCTTCATTGCCCATTCCAAGTGTCAGAAGTGCCCTAGGCTTTGGGATCTCATTCTGCCTGGCGCCGCTGCAGCTACCTCAGCCAAGGACCATTTCTCAGTGACTGACAGTCATGGAGGAAGCGCCTTTGGCTGGAATGAGCTCCTAAGGCCTTGGGTGATTCCTCCATGACTGTTAGTCATGGAGGAAGCATCCTCGACAGCAGGAGCAGTGGGGGCACTGGGCAAAATGGGTTAGGGGAGGGGGAACATCTGGCCCACCCAGCCCCCGCCCACCTCACCACTGATTACGATGGGTTCTGTCACTGAGGAAACAGTCCCTTGGTGGAAGAAGCCTCCACAGTCAGTGGGGAGATGGGAGAAAGGGCTGGCTAGGGGAGGGGAAAGAAGCTCTGCCAGCAGGGTTTTGGTGGCAGCAGAGGACCCTGTGCAGAGCTATTCAAAAATGGCAGATCCAGAATTGCAAGGCTTCACTTGCAAGCCTACCCCTTCCAAAGTCCAACCAATCAAAATTCTGCCCCTTTCCCGGGATGGTTGCTGATTGTTCAGATAACCAATAGTGCGGGTTTTCCAGGACTTTCCAGGAAAGTCACTGGAAAATAGAGGGATGGAAAGTCACGGGTTTACTGGTTTTTTTGCTACCCCTGCTTCCGAATAGCACATGTCTGCCCCGATGAGTGTGTGATCCAATAGGGTTGGACCCGAATTCTTCCCAGTTATTTTTTTTTGCCATGTAAATGGGCCCTAGGAAACTCTTCAATTGAGGTTTTGCCAGGCTGAAATGGTAGGGTTTTGTGGGAGTGGCATCATGAGATGTAACTTTGAGAACAGAACTCCATCTTTGTAGTTATGTCTTATGAAGCAGGATCTTGGTCATTATGTTCATTTACTTTTTGATCTATTTGTTAAAGATTTGGAACCTCCCTTTCAGCTGAATATCTCCATGACATCTCCAATTGGTATTTACTTCCAGAAACATGTACAATCTTAGGACATTATCAGACTACCGTGTAAAACACTGTAATTCCGCCAGTGAGGATAGCAGAAACATAGTGGCATTATTACACTTACTATTGGATGTCACTGTAATCACATTAAAGAACTGCCACAGAATTATCGTATGACAACTACTAGTGCTTTAAGAATGGGAGTTTACTTCTGCAATTTGACATGGGCGAGATTTCGGCCATTCACGCAAAAAGATGTTAGTGTGCTTAAAACTGCAAAAACACCTTAATTAACAAAGTAAATGAACACACAAGCACTGAAACAAACCTAACAAAATTGAAACTAAACAGGACAATTAATAATAAGAGTGTCCTGTGCTTCATTTTCACACTCTCACCCAGATGTTTTCTTGCTGAGGACTGCCCATTCATGTTGTGATCTCGCAATTACAACAGGACATGTTTTTGCATCCCTCAATGTTGCTTATCCCATCAATTAAAAGCATCACTGAAGATGCTGTTTTGGACTGATGAGTCCTGGAGTCCAAGAACATCTGGAAAGCCACATGTTCCCTAACCCAGCTTTTCAGTAATAAGTGGCAGCAATTTAAGCTCTGCTTTATTGTACACTAGGAATCCTTACCTAGTGATGTAATGGAGCCAGGACTACAAAGTCAGAGCACTGGGATTTTTTGTTTAGCAGGGACAGTTGCATCCTCTCAGGCTTGTTATTCCCTGTAAACTTAACTTCACAGTAGCTTGGTAAGAAATACATTTTCTCAGCAACCATGGAGCAACAGTGTTGAGCCAGTAATTCTGGGCTGTCTTTGCAGGTATGGCAATACAGACTGTCATAATGAGTGCTCTGCACTTCAAAATGTCAACCTGTATGCCATGGTCCACACCAACTAAGAAGCATGGTTTAGTGCACATGAAGCTGCCTGAAGCTTAGGAGATTATCAGATGGGCCCTTAAAACCCATCCCTGTCCCAGTACACCCCCACCTGCCCCACTCCTGCCCCACTCCCATCTCTGTTACAGTATAAATAAAACATTTCAAACACTTACTTTATCCCAGCATAAGAACTGCTCCCCATCCCCTCAACAGGTGGGGAGTGAATGCAGCTGTCACAAAGCTGCATTCACATCCCGTAAAGCAAATCCTACCCATTCTCACGAGAGAACTATAGCGCGGGAAATTTAAAAATAAAACCCCAACCAAACATCAAAAAAGAAAACCAAGCCCCAAAACACAGTTTTAAAATAACAAGTAACCTGATGAGGGGGAGGTGTCACTTACCTCCTCGTCTCGATCGCACCCGGGAGGGACCTCCCACCATGGCTGGCATTGCGCCAGCATAACGGGGCTCCTTTTCAGATGTCCGTGATTCCATCACAGAGATGGAACAGGTGCCTTATTAACAATTTAAATCATTAATAAGAGGAAGTGGGGAGGGGAGGGGAGCAGAATGGGAGCATACCAGGACAGGGGCGACATTATCTGAAAAGGGAACCTTTTCACAATCTCCGGTCGTCCCTGTCCTGGGATACTTAGCACGTGTGATAATCTTCTTAGTCCAGCCTATCTAGTCTACTTAGACTGACTGTGACGCTTACACAAAGGACCTCAAACAAGGATGCTTAGGTCCACCACCACCACCACCAATCTTGGTGCTGAAGATTCTTTTAATTGGAGCTGCTGGGGTCTGAAGATGGAACCTTATGTATGGAAAACATATGTATGAACTCTGTGTGATGGACCCTCCACTACAAACAGTGGAGAGTTGGAGATGGATTTGTTCCTAGACTCTCACTACACAGTCTTTATGCAGACTAACATCATTCTTGGAAATGTAACTGGAACACCACAGTGTTCTTCTGCAGGGCTATCCAACATTTTTCATAATGTTTGTAGGAAAAGTACCTTTTAAGCTAGCTAAGCCAGTTTCAGAAAAGGAATCCCTGGGTTTTAGGATTCCTGATTTAATTCACATTTAAGCAGATGGAAGTGTTAGCTTGCTCCACAGCACCAAACAAGACATTCATGCTCTGCCCAATGACTTTAAAATAATTCCTGTGGTGTGTTTTTATAACTTTAACAACTGCTGACCAAAATTATTGATCAGTTTAAACCGGCAGCTCTGTCTAGTTTTCCAGAACGATTTCCCAGATATTCCATTGCTCATAAATGTCTATCCAAGTTGCCAACATTTACCTCAAGTGAACCTAGACTGGAATAAGGACAGCAAATATATCCCCCCTGTATGTGGATTATTCTCTTTCCAGACTGCTTTAAATCCTGTATCTGAGGGACACTTTTCTGATATGCAAAATGTAATGCTAAAATAGGGGATTAGATCCTAGTGGTTAGTCCTAACAAGAGCAGATCCATTAAATCAATTGTTGGATGTTGAATCAACATGTACGTACATCTTGTTGATTCAATACGTCTACTCTAATTGGGACTAGCAAGAGGATTCAGGCTATTCTCTTCTTTTTTTCTTTAAAAGTGAGCAGATTGGGAAAGCAATGAGTTAGGATCAGCTCTGCCATTAGGTACAGCAAAGACGCCATCTCAGACAGCAGATCTACATGTCAAGAAAGGTCAGCATAGTGGTAATTATTTAATTTCTTGTTGTATTTTTATTGTCAGGCATACATAAAGGTGTTTGTGGGATTTTCTTTCTTGCATGCCAAAATAGGTTGTCTGGCTTTGAGTATTCTGCATCTTGATTTGGGTCAGAGAGCGGAATACTCCCCTCCCCATCAGACAAGAAAATGAACTAGACCCACTCTGAGGATGACACTGAATTTAAAAGGAAGTTAAGCCTTGTGTGCATGTGTTTGGATGCACATTCCAGTGAGGGGCAGATATGGGGCTCAGACAGGGGGAAGATGGGGTAGGGCCCGATACACTATTTTAAAATAACACCTGTTTTACTCCATTCCCACTATGAGGAAATAGATTACATACCACATGTCCTCAGGAGAACATGCTGGTAGGCCAGCCCTTGCTGCAGCTGCCAGTCTCTCTGGTTCTCCCAGAAGGCAGGAAGGAGCCCAGCAGCATGTGACCAAGACTGGCCGGCCCTTGATGCAGGTGCTGGTCTCTCTGGGCTCTCCTAGAAGGCAGGGAGGAGCCCAGCAGCATGTGATTAAAGCTGGTCACATGCAGGTGTCTTGGTCACATGTTGCAGGCCAGCTTCCCGCCTTCCAAGACAGTGAGGGAGATGGCGGTGGTGGCACCTGCAGCAAAGGGCTGGTATGCCTGTCTGGAGTCCAGCACATTTGGAGGTGGTAGCGGGGGAACAACAGGCCTGATCTGTGGCCAGGGAACACTGTCAAGCAGCCAGCATATCCTGGGTGGTGTAGATGAGCCCCGGGCCCCAGAGTCTCAATCTTATTCATATCTACTTAGAAGTAAGATCCTATGTTGATGAAATCAAGTTGTGTCAGACTGCATTATTTCTATGTCAGCAACCCTAATGAAAAATTATATTCCTATGGCAATTGTTAGTGCCCTAAAAGCCGGTAAACCCCAATTTATTTGGACCATATGTCAGTATAGCAGTGAAGAACTACAGTCAAAACTAATTCCTTCCTTCTCCCGCTCCTCCCTCCCTTTCTTTTGTAGGTTTAACATTACACATTTTATCAAAACTGCCTCCTTAGTGCCCAGCTCAGGATGTTCTCTTACAACTTAGCACATGCCATCAATGGGTAAGTCTTTCCCATTGGACCTATTAGGATGGTCCACCCTCGAAGGCTTCTGGATCCTCTTGGATTCCAGCAAGTCTTGGAGGGTTCTTTGACTGGCTCCGCCAGTGATCCTGTCAAAGCTTTGGTTAATAACTGGAATCAAGAGCTGACTAGGGCTATCAACATGATTGCTCCTAAGCATTCTTGCTGACCTGCTCCAAACCTGGTATACACAGGGTCTCAGGGTTATGAAGCGGGAAGGACAATGACTAGAGTGCCAATGGCAAAGTACTTGACTCATATCTGACAGGACATGCTATAGAGAACATCTTGATTCCTGTGGAGTGGCAATATGTGCAGCAAAGAAAGCTTTTTTCTCTGCACGCACTGCATCTGTGAGTTCGCATCCCGCTGAACTGTTCAGGGTGGTAAGGGACCTAACTCAGGTGCTTTCCTCCAAGAACTCATTGCTAGAACCACTTGTAGTTCACTGTGATGCCTTTAACAACTATTTCACAGATAAAATCTCTTGGATAAGTGCTGACTTGGATACTACTTTTACAACTGAGGTTAACGGTGAAGTATCCAGCGAACAGGATTACACTAGAATAGTTTCAGTCGGTGAGTACATAGGATGTGGACAAGCTGCTTGGATGCACTATGAGGATGACTGGCCCCCTTGATCCCTGCCCCTCATGGCTGGTCGCCCAGGGAGGAGATACAATTAAATGAAATTAAAAAACATCATAAATGCATCTCTCAGAGAGTGGAACTTTCCATCAAGTTTAAAAGAGGCAGTTGTATGGCCTCTTCTAAAAAAGCCCTCCCTGGATCCCCTGGACTTTGCAAGTTATAGACCAGTCTCTAACCTTTAATTCTTGAGCAAGGTGATCGAGAGGGCAGTTGTACTCCAACTCCAGGCAGTCTTGGATAATACTGATTATCTAGACCCATTTTAAACCAGCTTCAGGTCAGGGTATGGAGTGGAGACTGCTATGGTCACCTTAGTGGATAAATGCCAGTACTGCAAGTCACCACGTTGCAAGTTCTATTCTAGAGGGATCCCTCTCTCTTTCTCTCTGGCTTTTCTTCGCAAATGAAGATTCAAGAAGGACTTATCCCACGCTTTCTGCAAGTGCACTGATGACTAAAAAGGCCAATCCGAGATAAACAAGTCCAAGATCCAAGAGGGCTCCAAGGTTCACTCAACCTTCCATCCTTTCATAGGTCTGTAAAATGAGTACCCGGCTTGTCGGGGCAATTAGCTAACACACATTGGAAACTGCTTAATAAAATGTAGATGTGTAAATTACTATTGCTTAAAAAACAAATTGTAAGCCGCTCTGACAGCCTTGTGGCTGAAAAGCATGGTATAAATAACTAATAATAATAAAAAATCTTCACTTGAGCATCAACAAGGGGAGTGTGGTCCTCTTGGTAATCTTGGACCTCTCAGTGGCTTTCGATACCATTGACCATGGTATCTTTCCTAAATGTCTGAGGGAGCTGGGCATTGGTGGCACTGTGCTCCAGTGGTTCTGGTCCTATCTCTCAGGTAGAGGCCAGATGGTGATGCTTGGGGATAGCTGCTCCTCGAGGAAGGAGCTTACATGCGGCCTCCCACAAGGCGCCATGCTATCCCCAATGCTGTTTAATATTTACATGACTTCTGTAATGTGCTCTACATGGGGCTACCTTTATGCCTGCTCTAGAAACTTCAACTGGTTCAAAATATGGCAGATAGGCTGGTCACAGGAACAACAAGGGATGACCATATCACACCAATATTAAAATCTCTTCATTGGCTGCCAATTAGTTTCTGGGCAAGGTATAAAGTGTTGGTCATTACCTTTAAAGCCCTTCATGGCTTAGGGCCAGGCTACCTACAGGATTGTCTTCTCCTGTATAATCCTGTACCCTTAGGTCCTCTGGGAAAAACTTACTTCAGGTGACTAAAACTAGGCTGGCCACAGTCACCAGAGGATCTTTTCCACTACTGCTCCCATACTGTAGAATGGCCTGCCAGAGGAGATCCAACACATTGACAATCTTGGGATGTTTAAAAGAGCTATTAAGATGGATCTTTTCTGGCAGGCCTTTCCAGATTCGATTCGATTAGATGCCCGGTTGTTACTTTCTGGTTTATTATTCTGTCATTTTTAAAATTGTTTTATATCTTTTCTTATTTTAAGTTATTTTAATAGTGTTTTTATAGGTAAAATTTGAATAGAAGTTTTAATGATGTTATTTTAATGTTTGTAAATTATGGATAATGCTTTAAATGATGTTTGCCTCCCTGATTTTAATGTTTGTAGATTATGGATAATGTTTTAAATGATGTTTGCCTCCCTGATCCTCATGGGACAGGTGGGATATAAATAAAACCTTATTATCATTACCATCATCATCATCATCCCATATTGGCTTCCAGCATCTAGCAAAGTAACTGTGTATATACACTGGAATGGAGTTTCAATACACCACGGCATTAAATCTAAATATGCGTTTGCAATGGTGTTTCAACAAAAGCCAAATTGTTCTTGTGCTGGTGGGTATACACATGACTTTCTAGACATAGGCTAACATATCACAAAGTCAGGATAATCTATTTGATTCCTATGGTCTCCCATGGCTGAAATAATGGTATGAGTATGTGACTTCAGAAGTATGTGAAAAAAAACACTACCAGAAAGATCCCAAATCTCTTCCAGTTCAAGGATTTTCATCAATAAGATTCCTACAGGAAAACCATGCCATCGAAGACTAGATTACCAGATGTAATGATTGCATACAAGTATATTTCACTGAGCTCTCTGTCACAATCACAGAACTTTCATATCGCTTAAACTGCCATAGCTGTGTCCTGCAAATCTGGGATTTATAGTTTGCTGAGGCACTAGAGTTATTTAGCAGGGAATTCTTAATGGAGAAGATGGTGAAAGGCTAACAGGGGACAGAGAAAAGGCAGAACTACTTAACACCTTGTTTGCTTCAGTTTTCTCTCAAAGGGGAAACAGTGCTCAACTTGGGGGAAATGGAGCAGATGATACAGCAGGGGAAATACAGCACAGAATTGATAAAGAGGTAGTTCAGGAATACCTGGCCAGTATAAAGGAGTTCAAATCTCCAGGGCCAGATGAACTACATCCAAGCATATTAAAAGAAGTGGGAGAAGTAATCTCAGAACAACTGTCAATAATCTTTGAGAATTCTTCGAGAACAGGAGAGGTCCCAGCAGACTGGAAGAGGGCAAATGTTGTCCCCATCTTTAAAAGGAGGGGGGGGGAGAAGACCCAAATAATTACTGCCCAGTCAGCCTGACATCAATATGAGGAATGATTCTAGAGCAGATCATTAAACAGACAGTCTGTAAGTACTTAGAAAGGAATGCTGTGATCACTGAAAGTCAACATGGATTTCTCAAAAACTAGTTGTGCCAGACTAATCTTATCTCTCTCTCTTTTTCTTTTGATAGAGTTACAAACTTGATAGATGAAGGGAATGCTGTGGATGGGGTGTATCTTGATTTCAGTAAGGCTTTTGACAAGATTCCCCATGATATTCTTGCAAAAAAAGTTAGTAACCTGTGGGCTAGACAATGCAACTGTTAGGTGGATTTGTAATAGGTTGATTGACCGAACCCAAAGGGTAGTCACCAATGGCTCCTCTTCATCCTGGAGAGAAGTGAGTAGTGGGGTGCCATAGGGTCCTGTCCTGGGCCCAGTGCTATTCAACATCTTTATCAATGACTTGGATGAGGGAATAGAGGGTATGCTTATCACGTTTGCAGATGACACAAATTAAGAGGGGTAGCTAATACCCCAGAGGACAGGATCAGAATCCAAAATGACCTGAACAGATTAGAAAGCTGGGCCAAAACTAACAAAATGAATTTCAACAGGGAGAAATGTAGGATACTACACTTGGGCAGTAAAAATGACATGTACAGATACAGGATGGGTGACACCTGGCTTGATGGCAGTACATGCAAAAGGGATCTAGGAGTCTTAGTGGACCACAAGCTGAGCATGAGTCAGCAGTGTGATGCAGCAGCTAAAAAAGCCAATGCAATTCTAGTCTGCGTTAATAGGAGTATAGTCTCTAGATCAAGGGAAGTAATTAGTGCCACTGTATTCTGCTTTGGTCAGACCTCACCTGGAATATTATGTCCAGTTCTGGGCACCACAGTTCAGGAAGGATATTGAGAAGTTGGAACTTGTCCAGAGGAGGGTGACCAGTATGGTGGGTGGTCTGGAAGCCATGCCCTATGAGGAGCTGCTTAGGGAGCTGGGCATGTTTAGTCTGGAGAAGAGAAGGTTGAGAGGTGACATGATAGCCATGTTTAAATATTTAAGAGGATATCATATTGATCATGGAGCATGCTTGTTTTCTGATACTCCAGAGACTAGGACAAGGAGCAATAGATTCAAACGATAGGAAAAGAGATTCTACCTAAACATTAGAAAGAACTTTCTGATGGTAAGAGCTGTTCGACAGTGGAATATACTGCCTCAGAGTATGGTGGAGTCTCCTTCTTTGAAGGTTTTTAAAGAGAGGCTGGATGGCCATCTGTTGTGTGTGGTTTGATTGTATGTTCCTGCATGGCAGGGGGTTGGACTAGATGGCCCTTTTGTTCTCTTCTAACTCTATGATTCTATGATTCTATGAAATACCTCACCAAACTACAAATCCCAAGATTCCATAGGAAGACGCCATGGCAATTAAAGTGGTGTCAAAGTGCTGTCAAAGTGCTGTCACTGCATAGTGTAAAAATGTGGTGTTTTTGTTCATAGCATGTACTTTTTCTTTCACAAAAATGTCCATTATGTTGTCATGTTATCATTTCTGAAGTGTCTTATTGAAGGCAATTTGATCATCAATCATGTTTGGGGACTTCTATTTTAACCTGATACAATTTACATGTTTAAAATTATTGTTCACTGTTTAAAACTGTTACTGTAAGGTTTTCTTCTTTGTTCTGTTCTGTCATAGTTTCTCACTTCCTTGTGTTTCAGAAAACTTCCTTGAACTACAGCTTTTAAAAGCATGATGAAAAAATTATAGCCTGTTTTTTTTTCTCGAAAAAAATCTATGCCCTCCCCACTATCCATTTATATATTTATTTACAGCTGCTGAAATGAATCTCCTTGGCAATAAGGGCAACTGTTGTTCTGGTATGATGGTAATAAATATTTATAGTGCCATTGAATGGATTTGATGAATGTTGATGGGTTTTCCACCAGATTTCTAAAGTTGGACTCTGATATTTAATCTAAACAAACAAGGAATGACAACCTAATTCTGTTTATCCATAATAGATGCTATGGCAGTTGTTACTGATGCAGGCTTTGAGATGGAACTTTCCCACTTTATTCCTGCTTTCACCCAAGTATCTGAGTTAATTCAGGGTCTGTAAAAGAAAAGAAAAGAAGATCTCCTTACAGAAAGCAAGGAAACAAGCAGAAATTTTTATGTCTGTGCCCTCCACTGAAGGGTTCTGTTACAGAATCATAGAATCATAGAGTTGGAAGAGACTACAAGGGCCATCCAGTCCAACCCCCTGCCATGCAGAAATACACAATCAAAGTATTCCCAACAGATGGCCATCTAGCCTCTGTTTAAAAACCTCCAAAGAATGAGACTCCACCGCACTCTGAGGCATTCATTCCACTCTCTACTGTGAAAAAGCTTTCACTGACATGAATAAAGTGCATGTAAACACACTGTGGAATTCACCCTCATAAAGTGTAGTGAGGGTTCTCAACTTGGACAGCTTTAAGAGATAAAGTCATTAACGTGAGGTCTATCTATCACTACTCGTCAGTATCACTACATATCATTCCCATTGCCAGAGAAAATGCAAGACAGAAGGTATAGTTGCCTACATACCCATTTCTGGCTTTTAGCTGGAACTGGAAAGATGATGCCTGGGATCGTAAAACTATTTGGGAGACAGTATTTGGTACCTTGGATAGGTCCTTTAAAGTTCAGACTAAAACTCAGGATGGTTTCTTCACTCCACTGACAGGGAAGCAACACGCCACATTGTGCTGCAGAGTTATGAATACTATACATGGTATGTCAGATAAAGGAGAACTTTCAGCAAAAGGGCAGGAAATGTTCCTTGGTATTAAAATAAGCATGCTTCTCAGAATGCATGAGCATTTCCCCTTAAAAGATATTGAGATTTGTGTGTGTGCATTCATTGCAAAAGCTTTTAAAAAGAATGCTGAATGGCACTCCCGCCAACTACTGCTGCCCTCCTAATCCCTCCCCCTGGGCCCCCGTAATTTACCTGGGAGAAGACAGTAGTAGCTACTGGTCCCACAATCCTTTGTGGGAAACTGAAACTATTCAAATTATTTTTCATGAGGAGAAAACCCTTAAAGGCCAGGCCCAGCAGAAGGCCCAGACTTAGTTATGGTGGAAAAAGATGTGCCACTGGGAGATTAGGAAGGCCATCACTGCCCGCCTTTGCTGTGTCCTGCCTCTGGAAGGCAGCACTATAAAACACACAGACTCTGTGGCACCATGGAACACACGGATGTTACTTGGCACTAAGGGAGACACAGAATGAAGGCAGCTAGGACTGTCTAGTGTGATATCTCCTGCCAACATTTATTGATCATAGTAAGAGGTGGCAATCATATTATCTTAGATATTCATGTACGTTTGGCCAACCACAGTGAGCACAGGAGGCTGCCTTTATTGTGAGTCAAATCATGGGGGGAAATTTCAACATTTGAGACTCGGCCAGAGGTAACCCATGATAGAAGTGAATACAATCATGCATGGAGAACAGGATTTGGAGTGGAAGAAGATTTCCCCCCCTCTCGCTCAACACTAAAAGACTGGGGGCTTGACAAGACAGAAGAAAATACTGCAGAGGGGTGTGCATTAGCTCACCTTCACAGCAGCTCCTGGTTGTCTTCATGATTTATTTATTTTTTTTAAAAAAATAAAGTTGTCAGTGAAGAAATGTGCATTCACGTTTACACGGAGCCATCTCACAAATCAAAATGGTGGCTGTGAGTATGGGGCACTATTATTGCCAACACTTTCACTGCCACTGCAGTTTTTTTTTTTAAAAAAATCTATCTTTAACAATCTATGTATCTTTTTTCACTTATGTGCTGCAAAGCAGCACACATTTGGTCCTCTGGAAGGCCAAAATGGTGCTTCTAGAGTGCGTTACAGGAAAGCCTGCTCCTGCTTGCATGATGGACCAATTATCTGTCAACTTCCTCCTGGCCCAGAATGTGCAGTGCTGTGAATCAGTTGTTCGGACGACTGATAATGTGCAGTGCTGTGCAGTATAAAAAAACGTTGTGGAAACCCATGAAGTCCCCTAACATGTTGTAAATGTTTTCCTTCCTCCATCCAAATATGACAAATCTTCTGCGGAGTTCGTTGGAACAAAAGGTATTCTCCACTAATTCTATGAGGGGTATTTTCACTGTCTAGAAGTCAGGGGATGATAGGACATTCAATCCCCAGCAGAAGCCAAAAACTGTCTCAGCAGGCCAGGTAGCAATCCTTTCCCAAGAATACTCACACACAGAGTGTTTGGCGTCCAAAAAACAGGAGGTGCTTTAATCTTCGAAGTGGTTTCAGCTATTCACAATATCTACAATCAAAGTGCTATGCCAGGCATCACAGAATCAGAGGAAGAGAATGATCTCTGTTCTAGCTTGCTTATATACACGTCTGTATGGCATTGGCTTATTCAAGCACATGGTTACATTGCATCAGATTTTCATGCTACATTCTCATGATATAACCCTTCTCATGCTGCTGTGGCATGATTAGGCATGACTGGCAGTTCATGGAGTCATGGAGTCAGTCATCATGACTCAGCATGATTTCTGCATTTGTTTGGCCATTTTAAAACTTAGGGTTCAGTCACCAACTCCTGACAATCCACTCCAAAATGGTCAAACTACTGTGCAGGATACATGTTATCATTGCAACAAAACATCATTCACATACATTGTTTAACATCAATCGTCTGTCGGTTGACCTTCCCTTTTGACACCATTCACTTTACACACTAGTGACAAGGCCCAGCCTCTTTGCCATCTCTTTTTTATTTTTTATTTTATTTAGTTATTTATACCCCGCTCATCAGCCACAAGGCTATCAGAGCAGCTTACAAATTGTTTTAAGCAATAGCTATTTACATATCTACACTGCATTAAACAGTTTCCAATGTGTGTTAGCTAATTGCCCCCACAAGCTGGGTACTCATTTTACCGACCTACGAAAGGATGGAAGGCTGAGTGAACCTTGGAGCCCGCTGGAATCAAACTTGCAACGTCGTGACTTGCAGTTCTGGCATTTAACCACTGCGCTACCAGGGATCCATCTCCTCATGGCTTCCTGCTGGAAGGGCTTTTGTGAGCAGGTCTGTGACATTGTCCTCTGATGGACAGTACCTCAAACACAGGACACCTTCCTGTATTAGCTGCCTCACATTTTGGTAAGGTACCGAAATGTACTTTCTCCTGCATTTCAGATTTTCTGCTTCTGCCATTGCTATGCAGGCTTGTGAGTCCTCATGCACCTCAGCAGGCATTTGGCACAGCTACCCAAGGTCTGCAAGCATCTGCATTACCCATTGTACCTCACTTGCCACTTCAGACAAGGCTGCAAATTCAGCTTCAATGGTACTTATGGCTACGCAGTTCTGTTTCCTCAATCTCCACACTATGGGACTCTATGCATACCTGACCACCAACCCACTCACTGACTTCCTGTCTAAAGTCTCTGCAGCAAGGGGGCTCGACGCTGGCCGGCGGGCCTATTTGCGGCCCGGCTGGCGGCCCCAAAAAGCAGCCTCCGGGCTCTGCCCCTGCCCTTCCAACCCCCCCCCCCGCTCACCAGGAGCTGTCCTGGGCGGGGCGGGGGGGGAGGGGGACGACCGCATGGCATGCCATGCGGGCCGCCATCTTCCCCCTTCTCCTTCCCATCACCCTCAGCGGTGGGGAGGGGAAGGGGAGGCTAGGCCAATCAGAGGCGAGATTGCTCGCCTCTGATTGGTCTACGGATCAGGGTAAAGGGCAGCGCGCCTGCGCGCCCCACCCCAGATCCGAGGCAGCGGCGGAGGCAGCAGCACGCTCTCCGCCGCGCCTGAAAAGCGGCGCCACGCTTCCACCCCCCCCCACAGGTACGTCGGAGGGACGAGGGGCACTTTCTGGCCCCGATCACAGGGATCGGGGGACACGGAATAGCGGGAGCACCCAACGCGAGACGCTGGGTGCCCGCACGAGGGGGGTGTTCTCCCGGCGGGAGGGCCGGTTTCACGGGGGAGCCACGTGGATGGGACGGCCAATCAGCGGCGGCAGGGGCCAGGCCAGGGAAGCTGGCTGCCCCAAAAAGCGCACCAGTCCCGGCGGGGCAATGCGGCCCGCTCGGCGGGGCAGGGTGGCTGGTCCCACGCCGGGGGATGCTGGCTGATGGGAGGGGGGGTGCCCCTTCCAGGCCCGCTCTGCGGGGCGGGGGGCCGGTCCCAGTCTGGGGGCTGCTGGCCATCGGAAAGGGGGGGGTGCCCCTTCCAAGACCGCTCGGCGGGGCGAGGGCCGGTACCGTGGGCAATCTGGGGGCTGCTGGCCGACGAAAGGGGGGGGTGCCCCTTCCAGGTATGGTGGGAGTGGGGAGGGGCGACTCCCCACGCCAGCCACGGCCTGGACAGGCGGGCGTCGGGGCGCCTGGCTGGAGCGCCCCTCCAGCAGGTGCACGCCACGCTCCGTGAGGGCATGGGCTCATTGCTCTTGAGGCACATGGGCCTCCAACGGGCCGCCGGGCGCACATTGAGGGGGTGGACGAGCCTTGGCTGGCCAGCCAGGCCACTCCTGATGGGTCAGAACCCCCCCCTCTCCTCTTCGTCTTGGCTGGGGTCCTTGGGGAGGCGAGCAGGGCACAGGCCGGACCCCCCCTCCACACACACCCCCGGGATGGGCAGGCTTAAAAAAAAAAAGAAGCGAAAGAGAGAGAAGGGGGGCATTGGCACAGGCAGGAGGGAACCATTCCAATTTCCCATGGCGGGATGCAGGTGGGGGCTCATCAAGGGGTGCCCTTGCAGCACATCTTCATCCACATGGGGGCGTGGGTGCTCATGTAAGCCTATGCAGGCGCTCTGGAGGCTACGGTGAGGTTTTTTCTTTGCAGGTTTATAAAAAAAAAACACAGTCAAAGTCAGCAGTCACCAAGCACACATTCAGGCGCCCAGCCAAAGCTACTACACGCATCCCTGCTCCAGTGACCAGGGGCTGCAGAAGCATGGGGCCTAAGAGGGCCACGAGGAGGCGCCAGTGTGCTGATCCAAGCCCGCTGCAGCCCGAAGGCACCGCCACGGTGGCCACGGGGGTGGGGGCACAAGGGCAATAGGGCAATGGCGGAGGTCCCCCGGAGCAGGCCCCGCCACCTCCCGTGGAGGCCTTTGGCCAACCGGATCCAACTTTGGCAGATGTCATGGGGGCTCTTTCTGTAGTTCTGCAAAAGATGGATGGGAGGGCAGCCACCGGCGGCCCTTCAGAGAGTGCGGTCCTGGAGGTGGTCGAGTCCCCTGGAGATGCGGTGCCCAGTACTTCTTCCAGTTTAGGTGCTCCCAACGGAGGCGGCCGGCGCAGACGTTCCAGGTCAAAAGGGCGGAGCGGCTCCAGGGAATCCGGGCGGTCGGGCTCGCCTGGGTCTTCATCAAGGCGACGCAGCAGGTCTGGTGGAAGGCGTAGCCCGCACCGAAAACGTCGTAGATCTCGTTCCGGTTCCTCTTCAGGTGCGTCCTCTGACGAAGACAAATACAGGTATTGGGAGAAGGGTGCGTTCAAGCCGGGTTTGCCGGCTTGGGCTCTCAAGATGCGAAGGGCCAGGGATAAGGCTGGGGCCGATAGGAAGGCAGAGGGGGAACACCCACAGGAGGAGCTCAAAGAGGCTAAGTCCAAGGAGGACCCCCCAGGAGGGCACTTGGATCACAAGGTGCGTTCCAAGATCTTGCAAGGCTATTATGTGGACATCTTCACTTTGGCCACGCCCCCCAGGGCCGAGGCCAGGGTGCACAAAAGTGAAAAGAAGGAGGGCAGCAAGGCTGGCGCCGAGGCCTTGGAACACACCTTCGGCAATTGGCTCAATGGGTATGCAGTTTACATGGGGGTAGTGGCTTTGGTGTTCCCCGAGCGGGCATGGCACCTGATCAACCACCTCTGCCAGGTTTTGCTGGTGCGGGCACAAGCGGGGGACTCCAACGCGATCCTGTACGACATTGAGTGCAGGAAGAAAGCGTCTCGGTCCCCCTTGCACAGGTGGGACACCATTGACTACCCCAATTGGCTGCAGGCCACGGGCCTAGGCAGGCGGGAAAAGGGTGAAGTTCACAAGGCGGCATGCAAAAAAGAGGGGAAGAGGCCAGTGTGCTGGGAGTTCAATGGGGGCAAATGCTCCAGATACAAGTGTAGATTTGAACACGCGTGCGACAGCTGTGGAGGGGGGCATCCAAAGGTCAACTGTCCACGACAAGGCGGCAGCGGCCAGTCCTTTTGGAGCAGTCGACCTGCCGCATCTGGCAGCAAGAAAGAGGGCGGTTCTGCAGGGGCCGCCGCCAACAGCAACTCAAAATGAGCAGGGGGTTGGGGTCGGGAGGCCCATGGCATTCACTCCAGTGAGGGTGGAGGCCATGCGTCCTCTCTTGGCGGCCTACCCCAAAAAAGAGGCGGCCAATTATCTAGCGGAAGGGTTCGAATTCGGGTTCCGCATACCTTTTCAAGGCCCCCGGGAAGCCACCATGTCAGGCAACCTCAAGTCCGCAACACAGCTGCCAGAGGTGCTGGCTCTCAAGATCAAAAAGGAGGTTGAAGCCGGGCGCATAGCAGGCCCCTTTGACCTCCGACCCATGCCCAACTTAAGGGTCTCCCCACTGGGGGTAGTACCCAAGAAGGCGCCGGGTGAGTACCGGCTCATTCATCACCTTTCCTACCCAAAAGGAGCATCAGTCAATGACGCCATCCCTCCGGAGCTTTGCTCGGTGAGGTATGCCTCATTGGACTACGCGGTCCACCTGCTGCAGAATTGTGGGCAGGGGGCCCTGATGGCAAAATGTGACATCCAGTCGGCCTTCCGGCTCCTGCCGGTGCACCCCGACGATCACTGCCTTTTGGGTTTCAAGTTCCAGAACAAATGGTACTATGACATGGCATTGCCCATGGGCTCTTCCATCAGCTGCTCTGCCTTTGAAACATTCAGCACGTTCTTGGAATGGGCATTGCAGCGGCGCGCAGGTTCCCCATTTGTCACACACTACCTGGATGACTTTCTGATGATGGGCCCAGCCGGGGGAGGGGAATGTGGGTTTTTGCTTTCCTCTTTCCAGGCTTTGGCGGAGGAGCTGGGGGTACCGTTGGCGCCTGACAAGACGGTTGGTCCTGCGACGTCCCTGGTGTACCTGGGCATACAGCTTGATTCCGAGAAAGGGGTCTCCAGATTGCCCGACGATAAGATTCACAGCCTGAGGGCATTGATGGCCGACCTGCTGAGGAAAGAAAAAGCCACGCTCAGAGAAGTGCAGTCACTATTGGGGCACCTGAACTTTGCCTGCAGGGTGGTGTCCCCGGGGAGGGCGTTCTGCATGCGAATTGCAAGGCTCACGGGGGGGGGGCGCGGGCGCAGCACCACCACATTCGCCTCACAAAAGGGGTGAAGGAGGACATCAGGTTGTGGCTTTCTTTCCTCGACACTTACAACGGGGTGTCCACATGGCAGGGCCGCATGGAGCTGGGCAATAGTCTGCAGGTTCACTCCGATGCAGCGGGCAGCCAGGGTTTCGGGGTTTATTATGATGGGCACTGGTGTGCTCAGCCCTGGCCAGAGGACTGGGCAGCAAGGGGCATCACCAGGGACCTCACTTTTCTGGAGTTTTTTCCCATAGTAGTGGCCATCACGTTGTGGGGCAGGCAATTCAGTGATAAAAAAGTTTGCTTCTGGTGTGACAATCAGGCAGTGGTAAGGATCATCAACAGGCAGTCCTCCAGGTCTGAAAGGGTCATGAGGCTGGTGCGCAGGTTCGTGCTTACCTGCTTGGGGGCCAACATCAGGTTTCACGCTCAGCACATTCCCGGCACGGATAATGAGATTGCAGATGCCTTGTCTCGGTTTCAGACGGAACGGTTCCGCGCGCTGGCGCCAAACGCGGACGAGACGGAGACCCAGTTCCCGGAAGACCTCTGGAACCTTGGGAGCGAACCGTGCTCCAGGGCATAGCGGATTCCTTGGCTCCTTCTACGCGGGCCAGCTATCAGAGGGCGGCGGCACAGTTCACGCGATTCAGGCAGCAGCACGGCTACGGGTGCGCCGGCCCGCCAACGGAGAGGGCAGTCCTGCACTATCTGGCTTCCTTGAAGGAGAAAGGGATGGCACCAAGGACAATAGCTGGCCAGGCGGCAGGCATTTCCTTCACCTGCAAAGCAGCAGGGTATGGGGACCCCTGCGCCTCCTTCATGGTGAGGAAAGCGCTGGAGGGCTGGAAGAGGATGACTCCGAGGGCGCGCGACACTCGGCGCCCCCTCTCCTACGTGACGCTGGCACAACTGGTGGGTCATCTGCCAGCCATATGCCATTCCAGCTACGAAGCTCTGCTCTTCGGTGCAGCATACACGATTGCCTTTTTCGGGGCTCTGAGGGTGGGGGAGGTGGTGTGCTCCTCCAAGACGGACTCGTCGAACACGGCACTGCAGATTGGCGATATCTCATTGGGCGAGCATGACTTGTCCATTCACATCAGGCACTCGAAAACGGATCAGCGCGGCCGCGGGACCACCCTGCATCTTCGGAGGGTAGAGAGTTTTGCGTGGTGTCCCGTGGTGAGCATGAAGAAGTTTTTGGAAGTGCGGGGGATGGGGCGCGGCCCCTTGTTCAAGCACCAAGATGGGATACCTCTCACCAGATTCCAGTTCACGAGCGTGTTGAGAATGGCCATCAAGGGCTTGGGTCTTCCCCCAGAGGAATTCACCAGCCACTCCTTCCGGATTGGGGCAGCAACCATGGCAGCAGAAGCAGGCATGTCTACAGAGTCGATTATGCGCCTGGGGCGTTGGCGCTCGAGGGCCTACAGGGCCTACATCAGACCGGGCAGGGTGCTGCCTGTGGTGCCATGGGCCCATGGGGACCAGTAGGCCTGCCTGTTGATAAGGTGTTGGTTGGCGGAAGGCGGTTCCAAGGGAACGCCTTTGTGGCGGATGTTTGGGTCGTGAGAAGTTGGATATTTAGGGGTCTCCGTCAAGTTCAAGTGCAAGTCCAAGTTCAAAGCCAAGTTCAAGTTCAAGGGAGAACCTGCTAGCTGCTAATATGTTTGTTTACAGGGATGGAGAGAGCGTCGAGCGGACGGCTCGGCCAGTGCCTCTCTCCTTCATGCAGGGGAACCGGGATGGACCGGTCCCCGCGCCACCCACATGTGTGGGCGGCGGGAGCTCACGACCCATACATTGCCGCCAACCATTAACTGGCAAGTTGCGGCCAATTATTGCCAACATATATATATCATTATCTACCTCAATACTATATCATTATATACCTCAATGTTTTGTATATTATTAACCTGTACCTAACCATGTTTTTCTGAAGTTATATGTAAGCAATACATAGTCAACCCAATATGAGTGTTTGTCATTATTCAAGGGGGCTGCGGGGCCGTCCGGTCTGGGTCCGCAAATGAACTGTCCACATAGCACTACAGGGTCACCTGACTTCCTCTCAGCTTCAAATGCATGTCCCTGGTCCCCTTGAGAAATCTAACTACTCTTTTCAGGGCTTCCTGATCCACCCTCCTTGGCTTGGAGACTCTTCTGCTGAGCACCCCAACTGCAAGACTGATGTCAGGCCTAGTGTTGTTTGCAATAAACAACAGACTGCCTACCAATGAGTCGTACAGGTCTGGCCTCCCAAAACCCTGTTCTGCCTCTAAGTTTACAAAATCAGTGGTCATTGGGGTCCTGACCACTTTGGCCTCACTTAACCCACACTTGGCCACCAAATTGTCAATCTTCTTTTTCTGACTGAGGAAAAATTCTCCATTACTGGTTCTTTCTACCTCTACACCTAAATAACATCTCAGGCTGCCTAAGTCCTTTAACTTGAACCAGCTTTCTAACTCCACCTGCACTTCCTTGATATCTTTGGCATTCTTTACTGCTACACAGAGGTCATCCACATAGATGACAAGCATGACAGCACTATCTCCTACCCTCTTGGTGTACACACAGGCATCTGCTATGCTCCTTGTGTACCCTAATGAAACCAAGACTTGGTGTATGCACTTGTTCCAGTAGCAGGTGTTTTGTTTCAAGACATAGAGTGCTTTGCATAACAAGTACACCTTACTCTCACCTGCACTGTCATACCCTGGAGCCTGTTCCATGAACACTGTCTCCTCAAGATCAGCATTCAGGTATGCTGTCTCAAAGTCAAAGTGTTGTACAACCATCTTCCTCTTGGCTACCTCAGCTAACACTAACCTAAGACTTTCTGGCTTTGCTGTGGGCAAAAAAGTTTTGTCAAAATTTGTGTATTGCTCCTGCGAAAAACCTATCACAACTAAGCATGCCTTACACTTCTGTGTCCCATCAAGCATGTCCTTTAGCTTGTAGACCCACCTGAAACCAACAACCTTTTGTCTTTGGGCCTCTCTACTATCTGGAACACTTTCCTCTCAACCAGTGACTCGAACTCAGAGTCCATGGCTGAGTTCCACCTCTCCTGCTCTTCTTGGGGAAATTTTAGGAGATCCTGAAAACTTGCAGGCTCCTCTGTTATGACATTGCACAGCCTGGCCTCCTGAACTACAAATCTGTCAGGAGCCTTTCTGGCCCTCCTTGAACTTCTGGGGATGATCACCCTAGTTCTCCCTGACTCATCCTCACTTGCACTACTGCTATTTTCTCTCCTTGTGTCAGGTTCCCTATTCAAAAACATGTTGGGCTCAATGTTTGTTTGTGTGTTTTGAAGTACTAGGCTTTTCTTCCTCAGCCTCCCCTTCATCATCATCAGTCCCAACCACCACTCCACTTGTGGGACTTTTGGAAGTTGTTGTTGGCACATCCCTCCCTAAGGGAACAAAAACTTCCTGATTGCAGTGCAATCTATCCCACCCTGAGTGCCTTTCAAAATTTGCACTCCTGGAGTACATCACCATACCAAGATGGAGGGAAAATATGTACTTACTTCTCTCATAGCCAAGAAAACACAGTCTCCTGGTCTTAGGCTCCTCAGGCTTCCTTAGGCTAGGGTGAATAAGTACATTTGCAAATTGCTCAAAAATCCTCAGGTGCTTGAGGTTTGGTGCTCTACCATACAATAGCCAATATGGGGTCTGATTGACACTGGATGCCCACAGTCTATTCATATGGTAAGCAGCAGTCCTCACTGCCTCCTCCCATAGCCCAGCTGGGGCTTGTGCATCTTCCATCATGTACTCCATCATACACTTTAACATCCCAATTTTCCTTTCTGCAAGCACATCCTCCCCTGGAGACGCTGGGTTTGTGGTCTTGTGCCTGATACCCCTCCTGCACATCCAGTTCTGCAGATTGTTGGATAAGAATTCCCCTCTCCATCAGTCACTAGACTGGAAACCTTAAGAGAAGGAAATTCCCATTCCACCATGTTCACCCACTCATGGAACTTCTCTGAAGCCTGACTTTCCCCCTTCAATAAATACACATAGGTTTACCTAGTGTGTCTGTCCACAATTACAAACAAATAATGATTACCCCTTCAGTGGGTTTATAGGGGCCTGCCAAGTCAGCATGGACAACCTCAAAGGGTCTTTTGGTGACACACTTGGTCTTTCTCGCAACTGGGAAAGCCTTCACCTTAACTTTCCTACACACGGCACATTCTAAAAACCTTGGGCAGTGTTTCATGTTTCGACCAGGGCAAATCTTTGCTAGCTTCTTTAACCCTTTGTAACTAGCATGGCCCATTAGCCTGTGGTAATAATGAACACATTTGTCATATAGGGGCACATTGCCTGCAGGATTCACATTTGCCATCTTCCCTTTAGGTAACATGTAATACAACCCATGTTTCTTTATCGCTTTTGCACAGACATTATTCATGTTATGTCTTTCTGTTATTGTACATTGATCCCCTTCAAATATCACTTTATAACCATCTGTGGTAATTTGGGACACACTCAATATGCAATTTTCCAGCTTGTTAACACATAACACATTCTCAAAAATCTTTGTCAAAAGATGGCACATATGCAGTGCCCATTTTATGCACCTTGCTGGGACCACCATTTGCAAGTGTAATATTGGTTATAGAAGCATTTTTAACATTGCTTAACATTTTCACATCATTTATCATATTGTGAGTTGCCCCACTATCTAATAACCAAGTTTTCCCCTCATTACCATCAGAATAGTGCTTTGCTACTAAAGCATGGCTTCCAGACTGAGAGGATGCACCACTCCTTTGCCCTTTAGCTCTGCTGTCACTCCTGTCCTGTGCAGGCATCTTACAATCCTTCTGAAAATGTCCAGGATTTTAACATCTAAAACAGCATCTCACATAGCTGCAGGATCCCTCTTCCACAATCTCCTGATTGTGCCTGGTAATTTGTGGCTGATTCCCCTCTGTCCTGGAATCAAATTGCTTGCACTGGACCTCTTCCAGAATACACCCAGCCACCAGGTCTACAGACAAATCATGCTCTCTGGTGCTTTGCAGACCATAGATTAGGAAATCCCATTCCTTGGCAAACTGCCCAATAACATAAAACACTTGTGGGCTTCTGGAATCTCAACCCCCCCTGTCGGCTACCTCTTGGAGAAGCCATCTAATTTCTTCCAAATGTGCTTTTACACAGCCTCCAGAACACAGTTTTGTGTTATAAAGTCTCTTTTTCCAAATCATCTTTGAGAGACAGGACGAGTTCTGATGAACATTCTCTAATACCATCCAGAGCTGAAAAGCTGTGTTTTTTTTGTGTGGCATGAATCATTTGGGAGGGACTTAGAGATAAAAGAATCTCAGCTATGGCTTTCTTGTCAGCCAGTGTGAATGCTGCAATTTCATCTTCTGAGCCTTCTGGGATCACGGTCTCATTCTCCAAAACATGCAACAAATTGTCTTTAACTAATAAAGCTTGCATGTATATTCTCTATGTCGGATAATTGCTATCAGTCAATTTTTGAAATCGCACGTAGCTAGTATCTGCCATTTCACTACCTGAATACAAATATTCTCCAGCTATGAAACTCTAACAGCTGACAGCTGGCAATACTCCAAGGTCATCTGAAAATAAAGCTTAGCCAAAACAGAGCCTAGTTAAAGACTTAACTATGAGATAAACTTATGGGAAATATGGCTATGAATGGCAACTAGATACAATGGTTGTATGTTTCCTTCAGTATCAGGGGAGGTATCACTTTGAAGATTAGTTGGCAAAGAACATGAGTGGGAGAGTGTTACTGCCCTGTGTCCTGCTTGTGGGTTTCCCATAGGCTTTTTTTGGTTAGCTTCTGTGTGAACAAAGTGCTGAACTAGATAAGCCTTTGGTCAAAAAGAGCATGGCTCCTACTGAACTTTCTATCTAGTTCAGTAGATAGTTCAGCTTGCCTTCTGTGGCTGATGCATTGCAGGTGTGTTGGACTAGAACTCTCACCACTTTCAGCTTACATCACCATTGTTTCAGTCTGGAGAAGGCTGGTGTACCCTAACTAGCAGTAGGGAAGGGGCTCCAAAGTTTCTAGCAAAGTTGTTTCCAAGACTGGCTTGAAGATGCCAGGATTGAACCTTGGACCCTTTATGTACAAAGCATGTGCACTCTTGCCAAGCTATATCCCTTCCCCAACTGTGTAGCCTACACTAGAGCTCTGGAGTTATCCAGCTCCCTCTTCCCCAGTTCAGTATTCTAATAGCGTCATAACATAATGATAGTAAATCCTTGCAGTTATCTCTCCCACACTGCTGCATACAAATCCACATGACAATCAATGTCACACATTCTTTCTTTGTGGATTATTCTCCTTGTTAATTTCACATATTTCATCCTAAGCAATAAAAAAAAGTCAGCTCTTCTTGCCTTCCAACAGATGCGAGCGCACAATCCCCCTCAATTCTAGTTTGAGCACACGGTAAATATTGAATATAAATGGGCTTAAAATCTTTTTTCCCTTAATAAAAAAACCAAAGAAACAAGTAAATTTGGAGAATCAACAGACATCCTAATCGCTATCATGCTCAAATCAATCAAGGGTGTTGGAAAGGCTTTTCAAAACAGAACACAAATGCTTGGCATTGTTCAGTCAGTTGAGTTAATATATTCAGAAATGCTACAATGACAGCCTTACTTCTCAGTATACTTAAAAAGTTAAAAAAAAAGAAGCAGCTTTTTTTGCCATTAGTCGCCTAATACAGTGTGATTATAGCTCTTAAAAAAAGAAACTACTCACTAGAGTTAAGAGTGAACCCAAGTCAAATAACTCACAAGCAGTGCCATATTCTGTACTCAAATTTTTTAAAAAAGAAAAGTGTTAGGATTTGGGTTTAATCCTGCCCAAGAGGTATACTTTCAAATATGGAATCTTTGCTCCCTTATCCTGTAGGGTCTAGCTAGGATATGAGAGAAGCACAGAAGAATATCACTGCAGCTCATAAGTCAGAAAAAACTTGAAGACACACAACAACAACCCTCAGGGATGACAGCTGCTGGTATTCAAAGGATATTAGGATGTACCATGATGAGATTAGAGCCAGAGTCAGGCACTATTCCTTTTATATAGTCTGAAACTACACATAAAGGTTCATAGAAAATACATATAATGGATTATAGTAACAGAATCGTGCTCACAAGGAATAGAAGAAATATCTGTTTTTAATTCATTACACATCTTTAAGCCCAAGTTTCCATGTTTAATACAAAGAAATTTGCAAATTTTACTGAATTCTTATAAAAACTGAAGTGAAATTAATGATGGGATGCCTAAATCCAGTTGATACAGCTTTTTGCAGGATGGGGAATACCATGTTGTACCTGCCAGCTATGTACCTGCTAACCTGGTAAAAAAAGAAGAGGGGGCAATTAGGGATGGAAATATTGCCAAATGACATAGTCCCCACCCCAAAAAACATTTTCCTCTGTTAGTCTCAGAAGGACTTTGTGAATTTTTGGCTGCATCTTCATTGCAGAAACTGCCATTGCACAATGCTATGGAATTCTGAGATCTGCAGTTTTGTGAGATATCTAGCCTTCTCTGTCAGAGAGCTCTGGTGCCATGACAAACTACAAATCCCAGGATTCCATAGAATGGAGTTATGATAGTTAACTTGGTGTCAAATTGCATTATTTCTGCAGTGGAGATGCAGTCTTTAGGATTGGTTATTGTGCCTTTTGGCACTAAATTAGAAAATGTGAAAACTGTTGCTTTATTTCATGGACTATTAAAAATAGGAGCAATGGATGGGGATTTTTTTCATCTTTGTAATCGTTTAGGCTGTCCTTGTGGCCTTGGTTTGTGTGTGTTTGTGATTAGTTTCACAAAGGGAAATAGCCAATCATTTTGTACAGAGACAGGAGTTTTGCACAAAGTATATTTTGCACAAATTGCAGAAACTAGAGTGGAAAAAAAATGGATCTGTGTCTCACACTTGGGGCATGATCTCTGGAAGGGGCTGGAGAATCTTTGAGATGCCATCTTGTTATGCTGAGATAGCCAGTTTTTTGGGTTTTTTTTCCATTTTACCTCCTTTTACAAATGATAAGATCTCTTCATATTTCTAATGGGGACAGTAACTAAGCAAAACGAATTGGGTTGAATAAATGAGCTATCCTAACTGAACACCAGAACTCTGCCTACATTCAGAGCAAACATTAGAAGAAGTAAGTATTCATAACTCTGGGTCTTGACAGATGGATCTGTCAGGTCTAGTTTCTCCTACATTGATTTCTTTTCTCTCAAATTCCTTCTGTCTTGAATAGGAAGAATTTTGAGAGATTTCATAAATTCTTCTAAAAAATGAACTTTTTTTTTTTAAACAGCAATCACTGATCCTCACGTCTGAAGCTACATGTTCATGGAGTTCATAGAGTAACACTGCCTAATGTAAACATGTAAAACTTGTATATGCATTGACTGTCTCACACACATACACATAGGCTTTTAAGATCCATCACCTCATAAGCAGGTGCTCTCCTGCCATTTTTAAGCCTTTGTGTTTCATAACACAGGAGCATTCAGGATTTGGGCTTTGAACACTCTTTAACCAGCAGCTGAACTTTGTGTCTGGGAGGCCTCTGATTAATACCTTTTGAAGATTTATGAAGTGAGAAGTATGACTTAGCGCTGTGGAAGGTCTTCTATGCTTTTCCAAAGTGTGCCAAAAGCAAGAAGTCTGGTGAAACACTAACCTGCTGGCAGAAGGCATGGCATGTTCAGGACAAGTCTTGGCTAATGTATTTCTAGACAGACTTGCATTGCAATTTGTTTTATATCTGCCCTCAAAATCACTATCGTATTGTTGATTCTTGCTGCTTAATCTGTGGAGACGTATTTTTGCAGCTCCATAAAGAAGAGCTCTTCACACAGATTTCAAAAAAATATTATTTCAGCTCTATCATTGCCACAGCACTGCAGCTGCTGTAGTTTAGAATTTGAGATGGCGCATGATGCTTGCTAACAGCAGGGGAAAAACCTTGAGGTCCTTGCTACCTTACAGTTTATTCCAGGAAAACATGATGTGAAGTCCACAGGATTTTATAGCTAAATACAGAACTTAATGATCTTAGCATCTGACACAAAGTGTGCATAATTCCTGCGTAGAAACCTCTGGTATCTTCAATTATTTCTGAAAAGCCTTATTCCATTCAGAACATATGTACTGTTGCTTACATTCTTACATGAGAAACATTGGGTCTGTCTGTCTTGATACATTGCTATTAAAAGTAGGCAGTTTATCAATTGGCATCCAGGAATTGTATGTGGGTTTAAGCTGATTTTCTTTTCTGACTCAACTTTAGAAAGAACTCTCCTAAGTTCCATGTATTATTTGAGTCCTTTCACATAAACGTTTTTTAAAAGAAGTATATAGTATTTTGTGAGTATACTGATAAAAATGTGAAATATTTTTTTCATAGATAAGCACTTGAAAATCAGCATATCATACCAGGCATGTGACTCAGAAAGGCAAAGTTGGTGTCCTCTTGAACTTTTATGTAATAGCAATCCTAGGTTGCTTGCTTTGTGTTTTATGATATAGATATTGCTATCCTGATGGATAATGCTAAACCATAGTTTAGTTGCATGTATATGAATGTGATTGCTTCTCTGGAACAGCTATGAAGATCAGAATAATCTGCTTAAACTTTCAATAACTGCAGTTAGTCTTTAGTATGACTTACTTAGAATCATAGAATCATAGAATTGCAGAGTTGGAAGAGACCACGAGGGCCATCCAGTCCAACCCCCCTGCCACGCAGGAAATCTTGATCAAAGCATCCCCGACAGATGGCCATCCAGCCTCTGTTTAAAGACCTCCAAGGAAGGAGACCCCACCACGCTCCGAGGGAGTGTGTTCCACTGCCGAACAGCTCTTACTGTCAAAAAGTTCCTCCTCATGTTGAGGTGGAATCTCTGTTCCTGGAGCTTGCACCCATTGCTCCGTGTTCCAGTCTCTGGAGCAGCAGAAAACAAGCTTGCTCCATCCTCAGCATGCCATCCCTTCAAATACTTAAACAGGGCTATCATATCGCCTCTTAACCGTCTTTTTTCCAGGCTAAACATACCCAGCTCCCTAAGTCTCTCCTCATAAGGCATCGTTTCCAGACCTTTCACCATTTTAGTTGCCCTTCTCTGGACATGCTCCAATTTGTCAATATCCTTTCTGAATTGTGGTGCCCAGAACTGGACACAGTATTCTAAGTGAGGTCTGACCAAGGCAGAATAGAGTGGCACTATTACTTCCCTTGATCTAGACACTATACTTCTATTGATACAGCCCAAAATCGCATTGGCCTTTTTAGCTTGCTGCATCACACTGTTGGCTCATGTTCAACTTGTGGTCTACTAGGACTCCTAGATCCCTTTCGCACGTAGTCTCATTCAGCCAGGTCTCTCCCATCCTATATTTATGCATTTCATTTCTCCGCCCTAAATGCAGTACTTTCCATTTCTCCGTATTGAATTTCATTTTGTTAGCTTTGGCCCAGCTCTCCAGTCTATCCAGGTCATTCTGAATTTTGATCCTGTCCTCTAGGGTATTAGCTACTCCTCCTAATTTGGTGTCATCTGCAAATTTAATAAGTATGCCCCTAATTCCCTCATCCAAGTTATTGATAAAGATGTTGAATAGCACTGGGCCCAGGAGAGAACCCTGTGGCACCCCACTGGTCACATTTTTCCAAGACGAAAAGGAGCCACTGCTGAGCACCCTTTGGGTTCGGCCGGTCAACCAATTACAAATCCATTGAACTGTTAACTTGTCTAGCTCACATTTTACAAGCTTGTTTGCAAGAATGTCATGGGGAACCTTGTCAAAGACCTTACTGAAATCAAGGTATGCGATGTCCACAGCATTCCCTTCATCTACCAAGCTGGTAACTTTATCAAAAAAAGAGATCAGATTAGTCTGGCATGACTTGTTTCTCTGAAACCCATGTTGACTTTTTGTGATTATGGCATTGCCTTCTAAATGTTCACAGACTCTCTGTTTAATGATCTGCTCTAGAATCTTCCCTGGTATTGATGTCAGACTAACTGGACGATAATTGTTGGGATCCTCTTTTTTCCCCTTTTTGAAGATGGGAACTATGTTTGCCCTCCTCCAGTCTGCTGGGACTTCTCCTGTTCTCCAGGAGTTCTCAAAGATTATTGCCAATGGCTCTGAGATTATATTTGCCAGCTCTTTTAATACTCTTGGATGCAGTTCATCTGGTCCTGGAGATTTAAATTCATTTAGATTAAGTAGGTATTCCTGTACTACCTCTTTACTTATTTTGAGCTGGATTTCCCCTATTGTGTCCTCTGTTCCATTATCCTCAGTTTGGTCCTCCTTTTCCTTTTCTGAAAACACTGAGGCAAAGAAGGTGTTGAGTAATTCTGCCTTTTCTCTGTCCCCTGTTAGCATTTTGCCATCTTCTCCACGTAGCGGCCCTATCATTTCCTTCTTCCTCCTTTTGCTGCGGACATACCCCCAAAAACCCTTTTTATTTTTCTTAACCTCTCTAGCAAGCCTGAGCTCATTCTGCACTTTAGCTTTTCTGACTTTACTCCTACACGTGTTCTCTATCTGTTTGAATTCTTCTTTGGTGATTTCCCCCCCTTTCCATTTCCTATACATGTTCCGTTTAAAACTTAGCTCCATTGAAAGTTCTTTAGTCATCCATCCTGGTTTCTTGAGACACCTCCCATTTTTCTTCCTCATTGGTACTGTTTGAAATTGTGCCTTCAGTATCTCCTTTTTGAGAAAGTCCCATCCATCTTGAGGTCTCTTCTCTTTTAGTATTCCTGACCATGGGATCACCCCCAGTATTTCCCTGAGTTTATTGAAATCAGCTCTCCTAAAGTCAAGAATGCGTGTCTGACTATGCCTGGCTTCTCCTTTCCATTGTATAACAAACTCCAGGAGAACATGATCACTCTCACCTAAGGATCCCACCACTTGCACCCCATTAACCAGGTCATCTCTGTTGGTTAGGATCAGATCTAAAATAGCTGACCCCCTTGTTGCCTCTTCCACCTTTTGGACCATGAAATTGTCTTCCAGGCATGTAAGGAATTTGCTAGACCTTGTAGTTTTGGCTGAGTTAGATTGCCAGCAAATATCAGGATAGTTGAAGTCACCCATCACTACTACATCTCTCCTTTCTGCATGTGTGTTCATCTGTTCTAGAAAGGCATCATCTAATTCCTCCGTCTGATTTGGGGGTCTGTAGTAGAGTCCCACAATAACATCCCTGTTGTTTCCCTCCCCTTTAATTTTTATCCAGACGCTTTCCACCTGGCTTCCAGTATTGATGTTGTGGATCACTTCACTGGTATAAATATCCCTGACATATAATGCTATTCCTCCTCCTTTCCTGTTTGGCCTGTTTCTACTATAAAGGTTATACCCCTCTATTCCTACATTCCAATCATGAGACTCGTCCCACCAGGTTTCAGTAATGCCTATTATATCATATTTGTTTTGTAGTGCGAGGAGTTCAAGTTCATCTTGCTTATTTCCCATGCTCTGTGCATTAGTGTAGAGACATCTGAGACCATGTGTTCCCTTTACTTCCTTCCTGTGCAAGTTTTTTTGCCTCCCACTGTTGGGTCCTTGCGCTGTTTGCCTTGTTCCCTCTATGACATTTTGACTCTTTTCTCCAGCCCTTTTGACTTCCAAAATAGTCTCCCTCCCCCATTTGACTCAGTTTAAAGCCCTCCTGATCAAATTCTTGAGACTGTTGGCAAAAATGTTTCTTCCAACTTTTGTAAGATGCACCCCATCTCTTGCCAGAAGTCCCCCCGCATGGAAGCGCAGTCCATGATCCAAGAATCCAATTTGTTCTTGGTGACACCATCTACGGAGCCAGTTGTTTACGTTGGCTATTTTCCTCTCCCTTCTTGGACCATGCCCTTCAACTGGCAGAAGAGACGAGATGACCACCTGTGCGTCCATTTCTTTCAGCTTCCTCCCCAGGGCCTCATAATCTCTTCTGATCTTGGGAAAGCTGTTGTACTTTTCAGAACAAACCAGAATAAAAAATGATGGCTTGATCTTGCTTATTTGCATCAGCCATATTTAAAAGTAACCACTCTTTAGAGAAATATTTAGAGACTATTTAAATCCTTGAAGGGAAGTCATATAGAAAATGGAGTGAAGTAGTTTTCTGCTGCTGCAGAACCAATTGACACAAACCAGAGGATTCAAACTACAAGAATTATTTTTTTTGGGGGGGTATTTATACCCTGCTCTTCAGCCATGAAGATTGTTAAGCAATAACAACTACACATCTACACTGCTTTTATATTGTGCCAGGCAGTTTCCAATGTGTGTTAACTAATTGCCCCCACAAAGCCCAGTATTCATTTTACTGACTTACAAAAGGATGGAAGGCTGAGTGAACCTTGGAGCCCTTGGGATTCAACTTGCAATGTTGTGGCTTGCAGCACTGGCATTTAACAACTATGCCACTAGGGCTCCCTTAGATAGTCCACCTAAACATTAGGAAAATGACTCGTTCTGACCTCAGAGAGGGTGATTGGGCACAAGAAGCCACGGCACATAGTTGCTCTTGCTGAGGTTAAAATGAGCAGCCAGCCATGCAATCATCAAATGATCACCAGTGGCAGCAGCACCGAGGAGGGGAAAAATAGTATCGCAGAGGTGCCTGGGAATAAAAATCTAGATGATTCATTGTGTAAACAAGCCCAGGAATGAGCGGTGCAGATTTGGGGTTTAGACAGGTAAGGTGTGGTTGCTTAAATCTGACCAGAGTCGTCCAAATTTCATGTAAAACAGCTACAGGCCAAAGCAGTCTGAATTTCAATTGGATTTTTCCCCTAGTGTAAACTGCTACATAGAGAACTAGGTTGAAAAGGGCCACTTTATTTAATCTAGGACATAAACTGTGTTGAATCTAGAAAGGAACAAGAGGGGGGAGCAATCTAGTGTGGGATCAACTGAGGCAGGTGTCACTCCATGACTTCCACCTCAGCCTTCCCCTGGGCAAACCACCCAAGTCCTGAGAGCAACTCAATAACTGGGTTGCTCCCTGTATGGCCATCTTCTAGAAGGCAGACCTGACAAGCCCTACCTACAAGTCACAGGGCTTAAGTGAGAGCAGGTTTTAGTCTTGGACTACAGCTCTGGAGACCAGGATTTGAATTCCTGCTCAGCCATGAAAACCCACTGGGTGACCTTGAGCAAGTCACACACTCTCAGCCTCACAAAACCCTGTGATAAGTTCACCTTAGGGTCACCATAAATCAGAAATGACTTGAAGGCACAAAACAAGAACAACAACAAAGCCCCCAGGCCAGCCCCAAGGGTAGTCTCCTTCCCTACTCCCTGGGTCTCAGGACCTAAAAATCTTTCCCCTTCACCAAAGTGTAGTGTGCCAAGGTATTCACCATAACTCTCCTGTCACACCCCACAGGGCCTATCGGGTCTCAAAATTAATGAGGTCTACCAGGCTTGCTAAGACTCAGATAGCAAGCCAGGTCCGCCAGGCTGTGGTGAGGCCAAACTGGGCCTAGCAAACTAGATTGGGGGTGGTGGTAAAATGAGGAATTAGAACAAGAATATGTTCCTCCCAACACCCCCTTACTCTAAATTCCACATTGTGCAACTGTAATGGCAATCTTCTAGCCACCCACCCACCCAATCCAGCCTTTCTCCTGCTCAAACCACAAAAGTGGCAAGAAAAAAAACCCACCACCCAATCTGCTGTGCACTCTCTCTGTCATCTTCTTCAAGCAAAGCATTGTCCTAAGAGGGAGGGAAGGGGGGTGGACAGAGTTTATGAATTCTCTAGCTTCCCCCCCCCCTCGCCTATGCCTGGCATCCCAGTGCTCTGTGCCTGATTCAGTAATTGCTGGCCTCTCTTTCATCAGAAGCTAGCAAATGTGGATCCTCCCCTGCAATGCCTGGCTGTGCAACCCAGGATCCACATTCAATGTTTTCCTCCAATGTCATTGTTTTCTTCTTATTGGTTCTGTTGTGGATTTATCCTGATTAAAGACTGGGGTTTTTTTTTAATGATTTTTAGATCATAAGCTTTAATTTCTTTTCTTAATTGGGTCTCCCTTTCAGATATTTATACCAAAATTCAGGAGTCATAAATTTCTGTAAACCCCCCCCCCATTTGTCCTTGATACCAAATTTTTAAAAAGCTAGTAATCATAAATCTATTCTCCAGTTTTTAATTAGGACTAGTGATCATGAGAAGTTTCTAGAAATCAGGAGCTTTTAAAAGTATATATGACTTCTTATCAAGGGTAACAAATAATACTAATGGACACGAATTCAAAATAAACAGAAATGAAAGAGTGGCTGGAATCCTCTATCACTCTCTACGTTACATAATTTTAGGTATAGCAGAGGTGCTAAGAAGAGGTGTTAGAGAACTGTGAAGATGCATAACTGAACACTGACAAGAGTGTCCTGATGCGCCTCAGTCACTTTGCCAGCTACCCTATGTAGTAACGTAACAGCAATCCCTTACTGGACATTCACATTACGGAACAGCCCAATTCTAATTCCCAAAGATGTAAGTCTGCTTACAAAGACATAAAGTCGCCAATAGGATTACAGCATTAAACACACACACAGCTTTATTTCCTCTCTGTAGTGACATTTCAGGCTGCAATATTATTAAATGAGAAGAGTTTTAAAACAATAAGGGAAACAACAATTGAAGAATTGCAGGTGTTTAAACAAAAAAAACCCATTTTTAAAAAATCATTTCTTGAGCACTATTCTCTCTCTCTCTCTCTCTCTCTCTCTCTCTCTCTCTCTCTATATCTATACCCATAATCAGAGAAGACAAAAACTCAAATTTCCAAATTTTATTTTAATTGGTAGGGATTTACCAATGCAGGTGTTGAGTTAGTTTGAAAGCTTATTAATTTCAGCTGAAAGGAGTATGGCACTTCTTATCTTATCTCACATCTATTATCCTCAAGGACATATCCGCAGCCTCTCATTATATTCAATACAGATGCAGAAATTCATCATGGCATTCATGGACCAAAGTTTTAGTCACAGGAAATCCAGGACTTGATCAGCCTTTTCCTTGATCAGGGAACTCCAGAACATAGAAAATGAGCTCCTGAAACAGCAACTGAGCAACAGCCAGTAAGTGAGGAATTTGATGGCTGAGAGAGAGACAGCTATACCCTTGTCCATCAAGGATCATCTGATGGAAAACCACACCTAGGTCTGAGTCTTGGGGTCTTGCCTCCATTCTCCTGGCCTCAGGGTAAGAGGAGGAATCTTAAGGCAAGAGTGGAAGATTTTTTAAAACAACATGTGGCACCCTTGTTGCTGCTTCAGAGTGGCTGCTGTAGACTGTCCAGAAACCTCATCTCCTCCCCTCCCTCCTTTGCCTCATCAGTTGGGCTTTTGATTTGAATGACAAGGTCTGAACAACTGCAGTTTACCCTTAATTTATTATGCTTAACAACATCTTCAGGCACTGTCCTTAGGGCTCAGGTTTTGATCATGAAATCTTAGGGCCAGGGATGTTTTTGAGCTGGAAACCCTAATTTACATGGATAATTATGTCAAACAACTGCACTATGGCCACAATCCTGCATGGCTTAGTACAGCACAGCAGGTCTGCATGCAGACTAATCTAGGCTGAGCTACATACCACCTCCTCACTTGCTGAACAGTATTTGAATCCCTCCCCTCCCGGTATGGCCATTTCTTTTTTCACCGGGAGCAGACAAAAAGTGTTTGGCTATGTCCCCATCACCAGATACAGAATGATTGTTGCAGCATCGAGATCCCCAGAAGACACCAGTGGATCTCAGTGCTAATGTCCTCATTTCGTTTCTGCCTATGAGGAAATGTTTCTGTGATCCTCCCCACTCCCCACAAAGTAGGAAGTGGTTGTGTGTGTGTGTGTGTGGGGGTGCTTCAGAGGGTGTTCAGTAAGTTGGTGGGGCTGAATACCAATTCTGCAGCACTCAAAAAAAAAAAAAGGTGGGTGGGTGGTATAGACACATGCAAGGGAAACTTGCACATGTGTATGTCCTTAACAGGATGCCTACCCATGTTTGCATTACCTAATTACCCAATTACTTCCATGTATAATCTAATTGCAATCTATTTTCTAATATTAAAGTCTGTTCTGACATGGGCTTGGGTAACTGCAGCATCTGTGTGAATCTTGACACCACAAGAAAATACATTGTGTGTTCTCATATGAAACAACCCACAATATTCAATAGGCACCCTAAGCCCTCTAGAGAGGCTTTGGGAGCATACATGGGGTTGTAGAAGTGAAGAGAGGAAGGGAAAGTGAAGAGAGGAAGGGAAATGTTATGGCCCCCATATCCTGAAATGGACTCCCACTCCAGGATCTTTGGTGGGCCCCCTACCTACTGCTAAGATTAAGGACAGCAAGATCCTCTGCAGCATTTAGGTTAAAAATTAAAATAAGTCGGTTTAAATGATGACATTAAAGTATTAGTTATAGTCATTTTAAAAAACTAAATGGATTTACATAATAAACACTTACACTGATATAACGCTGGGCCTCCTTCTAATCCTGGGCCCCTGGGTCCTCAGTTTAGAGCCCTGTCAGCCCCCACTTGTGCAGACCATGGGAAAGTCCATTTCAAAGCTTTCCTTCTGCCTGTGCAACACTGAATCTCACCAGTGTTGAGAATCTCACTTAGAAATAACAATGTATATAAATCAGCAAAAAATGACATTTCTTACATCTAAGACTCCAACTCTTTTTGTTGTTCCTGCAAAAATCAATCAATTCACCAAATGAATTAAAAGGTTTAATTCATTTTAAAGGTGTGCTGTTTAATGCATACACAAGCTTTAAAAAAGGCATTATTCTAACTTCAGAACTGTTTTTTTTTACTTTCCACTCACATACAATTTTGTGATGAGTTAGAAAAGCCTTACCAACCTCCTGCCATCTTGCTCTGTTTATACTACAATTACCACCACCTTAGCGACAACGCAGAAAGAATCATAACCCAGAAACATCACCCAAGAAGACCTTCTGCTGTGCTTTCTGCAACCGGACTTGTTTATCTCAGACTGGCCTTTTTAATCATCAGCGCGCTTGCAGAAAGCGCGGGATGAGTCCTTCCTGAATCTTCGTTTGTGAAGAAAAGCCAGAGAGAGAGAGAGTCAAGCTGGAGTTGAAGTGCAACAGATACAGAGAGCAGTAACAGAGAAGATGGTGTAAGATCAAAATTTATTTTATTTGATGGTACATCAGAGGCGCATTAGCCCTGCTCAGGAGCAGGATCATAGGCTTGAATTCACTGTTAAGAAGGAGGGGAAAGATCTGTGTAGCTCCTTTGTCACTACTTAGGAGTTAGCCTTGGCTGTTGGCTTGTTTATTGGCTTTCTGTAAACTTGTGGAGGTAGGCAAAAGTGTGAAAGTAAAATAAAATGAATAGTTCTTGGTGTGAGCATATAATTATTGGCTCTGTTAGGGTAATTCCATCAAGTTCTCTCACAAACCTACCTAGCTCCTTGGAGGAAAGGCAAGGAAAGAGTGGTAGAATAATGCATTGAAATGGTGAAAGGATTCTTTCTTTCTTTCTTTCTTTCTTTCTTTCTTTCTTTCTTTCTTTCTCATCTCAGCTTCTCAAAACAATTGCAGTCTGAGACATCAGGCAGTATCCCTGCTTGGAGATTTATTTTATGTTTCTGCCTTGTTGCTTCATGTAACATCCCCTTATGTCACAGCTTATCAGTGACATGACAGGTCTCAGAGCATCAGCTGACACCTGATACACTAAGTACAGGGAAAATCCTTGCCACAGCAGCTGCAATTCTTGACCTAAACAATGACTCTCAGAATCAGGCCACAGGGAGCAGTGTACTTGAGGCAGCCATACTTCAAAATCACTCTTAGATCAAGTCATAGCTTTGTCAGAGGAGCAGACAGAGCAAGAGAAAGGAGGGGATGGTTGAAGAAGGATCCATGTCTAAAATATATTTTCCTCTTTTTTTTTTTTTAGAATATTCAAACACATCAAAGAAATTTACAACTGGATACAATTAAAATAAGGCAGTGGTACAATCCAGCTCCATTTCAGTTGATTATAGTTGTACTTCTGATGGGATGTGACTTGCCACCTCTTTCAGTAAATAAGTGATCTGTACTATTATTTTATACAAAGTGCTGGCATTAATGAAATACCATCCCCCTCCCCCTGCCATTGCAAGTTGAGTAGCAATAATTACAGTAATGGTTGCACAGAAATTTAAACTGTATGATTATTATTGATAGAACGAACCCATATAAGCTATAATGTAGTAGCAGATGTGAATAATTATTTTCTAGTGTTAATGTCATATGTAAAAGCAAAACATAGACCAATTTAGGGGGTGGGGTGGCAGTGTAATTGAATTGCACAATAGTCACTTTCTTTTTACACTATTCATTGTGCAAGCTGACTAATTACTATAGAGTGGATATTAACTTTTTAAAAATGTATTTAAATAGTATGCCTAGGGCTGCTTCATCATTTTCAGTGATTTCTCTTGATATACAAGAACAATATTAGTTGATATTATAATATCAGGTATTAAAACAATAGGGAACTGTATATATATATAAATATAAAGCATTTATGAAATCTGGTATGTTTGTGAGAGAGGAAGAGAGAGAGAGATTTCTTAATGGAGAGTGTGATCAAATATGCTACATGCTTTATTTCAAAGACGTCACAGAAGAATGGCATGCTCCTAATGCAAAAGAATACAAATGGTAACAAGATGATGAACACACTTCTTAAGCCGTGTTTGATAAGCCACACTGTGCATATGTACAATGTGAATATTTTGGAGGACTGGGATATTGATCACTGGCCTTACACATAACTTCCATGCATTCACCAGGATTTCTGAGCAAAATCAGCATGCTTATAAACTTCATGTCCATACATTCTTTTGTTTGTTATTTCAAAGCTCATGTGGATACAATTTATGCACACCCACTTTTGTACATGTACAGAAGCAGGGCATGTTTAAAGTTTCTGAGGTAAGTGATCAGTGATGGGACCAAAAGATGTGATCATCACTCCCTTCTTCCCCACACTCATTCTACATGCCATGTCACATGAGCATGGCTTTATTGGCAATTTTTTGGAATAGCTATGGAACATATGTGCTTTGTAGAATCTCATGTGTGAAGGAAACGTAACACACTGTGAAAGTTTTGAAAGAAATTTGCATCCCCCCAAAACACTAGCTATAACTTCTGAACTGTCTTCAAGGGTAGTCCTTCACAGCCCAGTGTACGCTGCAGAAACTGAGGGGTTGTCTAGACAATGAAAAAAAAAAAAACTTCTCACAGAATGTGAGGGAAATACCATTTGTCCTGATGAGATCCCATGGGGATTTTCCATATTTGAAAGGAGGGGTCCAAAAATGACACGGTAGCACACTGGAACCTCTGGGCATATCAAGAGGTCCAGGCAGCAAACGTTATTGTACCACAGTTTCATTCTCCAGGTGAGGAAATAAGCACACAGACACAGATGTGTGTGTAAACTACTTCTCTTTACTACAGCATAATATGATGATATTTACAGTGAGTCGGGAGACTCCTCTATGATGGCTACATAACTCATCATACAGTACAGTACAGTCCTGTCACTGCAAAGTCCAGACAGAACTGCCTATAGTTACATAGCATAATCTAACAGACTGTATATAGAAACTGGTTCCCACAGAGATTCACTCGCTCTCTCACAGAGATAAGAGCTCCTTCCAAGGCTAGCTTCCCAGACCTAATCAGATGATTTTGCCAGCTACGCCTGTCCCTCTCACCACTGGCCCCTGCAGGCTGTTATATGTCACACTCGCTCTTTACAGTATACATTTACCAGGTTGCATATCCCATTATCCTGACAAAAAACTCCATGTACTTTGTGATGGCAGCCTTTGCTGCTTCTCGCAAAGTTTTTTTTTTTTTTTAAAAAAAACCAAATGTGCAGAAATGCACATTCCTGCCCATTTGAACAACCAATTCGAATTGGGGCACATTCTGGAAGTCAAAATGTGATTGGTTGGATGTGCACGGGGGTGGGCTTGCTGGTGACCAAGTGGCCAGAGCCACTTTTGTTGATTTTCATGGAAGTGATTGTGCACAATTTTCAAGTGGAAAAGCAAAAACAAAACAAAACAAAAACAGAAAATTGCTCTTCTGCATCTTGGATTTAACAAGGAGAAAATGTGCAACAATAGGAGCTTTTGGAGAATAATAACACAAGTAATCTACTCACAGCCACCATTTTTATTCACGGGCATGCTCTGTATGAACTTCAAACATGGATAGCTTCCCATACTGGTGATCTTGAGAAACAATTGTGAAGACAAATAAATGCTGCTGCAATGGTGAGTTAATGTGCAATTATCCTCTGTCCCCGTCGCCCCGCCATTTAGCTGATCCCCTAGACACACACTTATTAAGGCATGGGTGGCAGTGGCGAGATCCTTATCTGAGGACTTTATCAGACCAGGGAAATATCGCATCATAAGGATGCCTAATGAGAGTGAAAGGTCACACGTACCAGATGATGCTGTTCTTTTGTGACCATGTCAAGTTCAAAAGCCATCCTATTTTACTGACAGCCCAAGCTGTCAATTGATCCCCCATGCCGATTTGTTGCCGGGATTGCCAGCTTTTGAATCTACATGCCATTGTACTTGCGGGAGTATAGTGTCAATGGGCAAACACTTCCGGGTGCAATTGGGACAGCCAGGTAGGGGACACTCTTTTTATGCCCCCCATGTACTTGGGACTTTAAGTATGTGTTTTTGTACTTGTGTGAATTTTGTGTGTGTGTGGTTCTTTTTTTAAAAAAAAAAATCCCACGCTAGTGTCTTCTCGAGAGAATCCATGAGATTTCAACCCCATTAGTAAACAGATCTCCGTTTATGCTCCGTTACTGCCAGGGAAGCCTCTTTCATGCCAGTAAGGTGAGGTCTGGTATGGGGGTTCTTTTGCTGGCATAAAAATGAGACAATTTATTCAGGCAAAAGAACATTAAAGTGGGGTGGTCTGATAAGTCCTAAGAGGAGAAACCATCGAGAGCTCACCAAGCAATGGCAGTAAACAGACACACCAAGATGTTTTCTGACCCCCCCTCCAAGGACTATAAGGGGTTAAGGAACAACCCAGAGGCCTCAATTCAATAGGCCATTCTCATAGTATAAAGAACCACATGCAGATATATGATATCACAGCACTACACAACCCCAATGCAGAATAGCAACATAGAGCAATGCACATGGACAAATGCTAGAGCTGAGCAATGACCAAACCACAATGTGCAATGGCCACAGAAGCAAAGGGGGAGTCACACAGGGACAGGAGAACAAATTAATGTCATTGTGCAATGTTGTGGGTTGCACAAGGACACTTCTGAAATTGTGTTCTGAATGTGCAATGTTGTGGGTTGCATAATGGTGTTTCTGCTGTGGCCTCCTGAATGTGTTCATTGCCCAATGTCATGCACTGCCATTCTTTGCTTCCACCATTGCCTGCTGAATTCATCTGTTGCATAACGCTGAGTTCTTTGCACCATGTGCACAGCAACCACTCCGCATGTGTACGTCACTTCCTGAATTCAGGCCAGAGACTGTAAAATTGTTCTTTCATGTGGAACAGTGATCCTATTTGGGCACAAGTATGCAACTTCTTCTGGTTAGTTTGGCCCTAGCCAAACTTGAGAGAGATTATCAGATGCAGCAAAAACCATGTCAGAAGATTGCTACAAGAACAGGAAGGAAAAAGGAAGCCTCGTCTGAAGCAGCGCTACGCCCCCAGAATGTCAGAAGGACATGGTGTCTTGTGAAGTCTCCCTTTTTTTTCTTTTAGCGATCTTCTGATGCAGTTGTGAACACAATTTTTGTTGTACGTTCCCCCACATCTGATAATCTCCTTGGTGACATGTTTTGTATAATTATTTCAACAAAAATTAGAAGGCAGATAAAAGATATTGCCCAGAATCCTATTTGTGCATTATGCCACCATAGTGGTCTGTTATGTCGGTGTACTGCATTTATTCAGAGCAAAAGGGAATAATAATAATAATAATAATAATAACAACCCCGCCCCTCTGTTAAAAACAATCGGGGCAGCTTACAACCATTAAAATACAGCAATACAGACTAAAACCCCTAAGTCCCACCAACCCCCACCCTGCCCCATAAAAAGAAATTAAACTAACATCAAATTAAAATCCACCTAAACTTAAAAGTCACATAAAATAAACAAATACAAAAATCAACAGCCAGCATGTCAGGGTAAAGGACTAAAAGAATACAGGACTAAAAGAATACAGGAAATGCTGTCTCCGTCTTCATCCAGAGAGAAAGTTGTTGCTCCCTGAGTAGCCTGTTCCCTCAGTGATTGGCTTCTGAGTGGCTCCTCAGTGATAAGGGTGCTCTGAAAATACTGATTTGGAAAATCAGGTAAAGGGGGCTGGTGATCTTCCAAAGTGACTTTAGCTTTGAGGACACACCTGCAAGCCTTGCAATGTGGAAATAGGCTCATAAGGAGCTGACAGTTTTCTCTCTGGGTAGCAACACAGACAATTTTCTTTGTCTTCTCCCTGTTGGTGCATCCTGTTTATTTCTCCTACCACTGTGCCGCTGCTGCTGCTTATACCAGCACACTTTACTAATGTTGGCCAGCATAATTACAACCCTTATGTGGAAGGAAAAATGGAAGTTACTAAGACAAGCTGTCCATAGGCTTAAATATCTATTATTCCAGCACTGTTCATCTCACCCGTGTGAGTTGAATTAGACCATCACATAGAGATGTGTGAAAAGCTCAGGTCTTTTCTAACTGTGCAACATAGCAAAGTACCACAGTTAGAAGAGAACTAAACACCTATGCTGGGCAAGATATTTTTGACAATTTCCTATTGTTCAGAAGTTACACAGTTCTTTCATATTGCTCTCAGAGTTCATAAATGTTGGAGTGCTAGTGGATCTGTCTGTCTGATATCTTACCAATTTTGTTCCAAAATGTTAAACATCAAATGAGAGGAATTTTATATTTGAATTAACCCATTTAGCACTTTATTAGGCATGCTAACTAATGTCTGATGATTTTTGGAAATCTGGTCAAAGAATATATGTTCTAAAATGTTTATTTAATAATAATATCAGCAGCACAGAAATACTTTCACAGAACTGAAAACATTTCCCTATGTAGCTGTCCCCTGCATGACATGGAAGATCTAGGCTGTGTTCAGTTCCGATTGATATAGCTCTGGGTTCTAGTTTTCAGACAAGACCATGGAAGCTTGAAGTCTTCCTCCCATGTTATAGACCACATTTAGCTAAATAGACCAATAGACTAATTCAATATAAAGTAATTGCACATGTGTGACCAAGCAATGGCATATGGGTCAGGGAAAAAATTACAGTTCTTTCAAAGCACTTTTAGAATATTGTAAGAAATTCCAGCTTGGGGAGGCATGGGAGGTAACTCTAGGGGGAAAAAAAAAAGCTAGCAATGGCCCAAGGGGGAAATTCAGCACCCCAGGAGAGAAATAAAAAATTACACCAGGGGCAGAAATCCAACTGCATTCTGGAGGTCTCTGGTTTTCTATGTTCAAATCATTGTTTCATTATTCATTTGTTTAGAAAGCATGTCTCAAATTGAAATACAATAATAAAAAAACAAGGCATGCTACTATTTCTATTACTGACAGGTAGCACAGATTTAGTATCAAATGGTTAAATATTGATGGCATATTGGGTTCAAGGAACATGTCCTAGCTAACAATAAAATGATGATACAAGGAAAACTACCTGTTCATGTAGAATGTGCATGATTTAATTATAACCCTAAGGTGCCAGTTTCTTTTAAGGGATTAACATCTGTGTTCTGCAAGGGAACTGGGATTTGAAGTTCAATGTGAACAAGCTCTGTTTATTTTCCTGATATGTTTGATTATTCCCATGCCTGTGCTAATTGCCCCTCTGGGTATGCAGCCCATATTGTCTAACTTTTGTGGTGGATAACTTAATTTCTGCTGTGCTAGTCTCGAATGCACCTGCAAAAAGATTTAACAGCTTGTAAAGCTGAAGATGTTTCCCTTGATCCCTGTTGCACAACAATCATGGCTACCTAAGGAACCATCAGGAAAGACAATGTAATAACAGTTGGAAAGGCAGACGGGAAGATGGTGCTGGTGGAGGTGAAATGTTGTAATACTTTGAGGTTATAATGAACAGAGCAGGTGAAACAGGCCTAGTGAACTTCAGGGTATTTCTGGATTTAGTAATTGGAGAAAGAATTCCAACAGGTCACAGGAGTTTATAAGCCTGACATCCTACCCCCTGGCAATCTCCTCGCACTCACCTAGTGATTGCACTCAAATTTAAGCTGGAAGAAATACAGAAAAGTTCACAAAAATGTGATTTAAGTTGGTAGATATATTTAATTGGTTAGATAAAAAAGGGGGCAGCAATGGATGTAAGCTATGAGTTACTTGGGTTCTGATTAGTTAAGGATTTGTCAGCACCAAGCAGTGCTATGGAAACATTATGAATAGGACCTAAACTAAATTCTGGAAACCCTAGTGAGTATTGTTCACTTATTTCTACAGAAAACAAAACCCAGACAATGCCTCTGATTCTCTTGTTATATTATTCTGGCAGCAAAACTTTTCACAAGCTGCATTAGCTGGCTCCTTGAGAATCATTTCTGCAGTATCTCAAGCATTTTTCATATTCCCTTTCCAATTTTTGTGTTGCTCTCATAGGTTGTGGATGGCCATGATCTACATTGATGGCCAATTGATCAAATAAGATTGTAATAAATAGAAGAGACTGTAGGAACATATGATTTCACAAGAAGTATGTTGGTCATGTTCTACATGGGAACAGAAGAGGTAGATTACAATACTATTACATCTACTTTTTGGGTTGTCAGTATGTATTAACTTCATTATAAATGAAGACTTCTCTGTGCATTCAAGTACAACAGCCAGGCAAAAGACAGAATTGTGGGAAATGCTTACAGTGGCTTGTAGGGGCAATTAGCTAATACACATTGGAAGCTGCTTCTTGCAGTGTAGATGTGTAAATTGCTATTGCTTAAAAAAAAAACAATTTGTAAGCTGCTCTGATAGTCTTGTGGCTGAAGAGTGGGGTATAAATAACTCAATAGTAATAAAAAAAAGTGTCTTGGCCATTTTGGGAATTCCCAGACCTCATGCATCATGGATGACTGAAATTAATCACAGCATGAATTTGACACAATCCCTATTCTAGTTAATGCTATCTGGCATAGACTGGAAATCACTCCCCGGGCTTGGGGTGGGGGTAGAGGTAAGTGGAAAGGGGATGTACACTAAAATAGTTGCTCCCTGTTACTGGAAGACCTCTTTAATGAGGTTTAATTTATTTCAAAGCCTCTCTTTCTAGTATAACATTTAGAAGAAGAACTTTCCTCTGCCTTCAAGCAGTGCAAGAGACTACCACTGTGAAGGCTGAATGGAGGTGGAAGAAGGTTAAAAACTTTTATATGTCAGCTAGGAGTGCAGAAGAAACAGCTCACTTTTGAAAACCTGCCCTCATTCCCTGAAATGAAATCACAGACCACAGATTTTAGAAGGTATAATCGTTTAAATTTCAATCTCTTCAGGCTTCTACAGTACAATCTCTGTATGCTCCCCAAAGTTGAGAAAACAACACAGATATCAGAGAAAGAAAACACAACAGGTTTTGTGTGTGCCCATGGCATATGGGACATTTGACTTGGGCAGGAAGATGGAAATTTTGTTTGTGTACTGAAGTGAGACAGGTCCCTACCGGTCGCCCCACCTCCCAGATGACCTCAATAAAGACAACAAGCAGAAGTATGTGGAAAAATTGTATTGATACAAAAGGATGTACAAGAATTGGCAGAAAATGGCCACAACTTGACAAGCTGATAGTTGCCTGGTTGGCACATGAGCATGGGTTAAAAACAGATATCAACCAGCCCAACTGCTGGTTGATTGCTTCTCGGTTAGCCCACCGGCTAACCAGTCATGTGATAGGGAACACGTGACCAGGTCATGTGATCCAGGCCCAGAAGGGCAGGGGTACAACCAGCCCCCTTGCCCCCCTAGGGTCTCCGTGGCCATGCACTTGAACTTGACCTTAATAGAACCTTGGCCCAGAACCGGAGACACCTAGCCCCGAGTCTAGATCACCCCCCCATGCTCACCACCAACCCCCCGAAAAGTTGTGACAAAGATACAAACAAATCAAATATGCATAGAAGAAAACCTAATGAATACAAAGGTAATCCTAACTAAGGGAGGGCGGGTGGGTCTTTGGCTCCTCAGAGCCAACTGCTCAAGTCCAGTGGAGGGCAGGAGATTTATCCCCAGCTGCCAGACCTGAGTGAGACTGCTGAGAGCAGTGTCATCCCCTTCAACCATTCAGAGGCCCCGGTAGCACCGTGCCTCTGATTGGTCAAGGCAGCTGTTCACCAGCCAATTGGGGAAGAGCAGCCTCTCTCCGATTGTCTGGTTAACGATCCTGTTTCCAGCCAGCCTGAGCTGGCTGGAAAGAGGATATCAGCCAAGTTGGTGGCGCCCAGGCACTGCCACAAGGTGGGCAACGCGGCGGGGGCTCCCGCAGCAGCAACTCCGGCCATGAGGTAAGTCTCACAGCCGATTTGTTGAAGTTTCTAGCATTTTGCAAGACTTTGGGATTTTCTACCTACACTTTTAAAAACAATTAATATTTGGCTTAATCCTTGTCAGAACGACATGTGTTGAAGTCCACACCACCAGATCGTTCAGATGTAGAAGGGCCAAGCTAAGTGTAAAGCCATTTACAAAATTAGCACTCATATGAATGTGCATTTAGTGTAAATAGCCAACACAGATAGCTTCCTTCTATGGAAGTCTGCGATTGGCAGTTCTGGAAAGTACTAAGAATTTTCTCTGTCAGAGAGTACAAATGCACTAGAGAATTCTACGTCCCTCACCAAACTATACATCTAAGAATTCTATAGAGTGATGGAGTCATGGCAGTTCATGTGGTATCAAACTGCTGACAGGAAGATCTGTTTGGCAGGGGAACGTGCTGCCTCAGAGTGTGGTGGAGTCTCCTTCTTTGGAGACTTTTACACAGAGGCTGGATGGCCATCTGTTGGGAGGGCTTTGATTGCTATTCCTACATGGCAGGGGGTGGATTAGATGGCCCTTGTGGTCTCTTCCAACTCTACAATTCTATGTTATAACTGTACAGTGCAGATACATCACCCACAATCTGAGTACTGTTGAAAACTGCTCTGCTTGTTATTTGCAGCTCCCTTCTCTCTCTCCCCTCCCACTCCTTTTGGACATGAATTTATCAAAAAAGAGTCATTGATAGCCTGCTAATATTACTTTTTCTCTTAAGCATCCCATTTCTAAACATTAGCTAATTGGACTAATTTCCTGGCAGCTATGGTGTTTTGTAACAGATAGGGACTTATTTCTGGCTAAGAGTGTCACATGGCCAGTGCCTCAGATTTTGACAACAGGTTTTGTTTTGGCAGGTTTTTTTGTGTGTGTGTGGACAGGGTGAGGGGGTCCAAAACTTTAGTCAAATGAGCACTAATATAAGTACTCAAATGTGTATTCACAGTACATTTTTCTCTGGAGCAGCAACAAAATGGCAGAGATGCCAGCTGCCACATCATATACATACACAGACTCCTACACAAACTATGCTTTGTACATCAGATGTAGCATAAATACCGTGTCATGTGGCTGTTGCCATGGCAACTTTTATTTAATGAATAGCAGATGGAATAAGCATGTAAAACTTACAAAAGTTGTTAGTAATTCGTAAGTCGCAGCAGATCTGCTGCTGCTGTAAAGTTTTTGTTGTTGTTTTTACTGTTTCTATTTTTTTCTCCCTTGTATAATTATCAATCACTCCCTTTCTTCCTGCTGGGTTTATCCCACTCGGAGAAGCATGCTCTGGTGGTGCATAATAAACAGCATGAACTAATTCTTTCTTGATAAGGTTTCATAATAATATGCTGTGTGAAATATCAGAAGATAAAGCACATTCCTAGGTTAGCGTTTTGCAAAATCTTTCTTTTTCAGCCTGTTTGAAAATCAAAAGTCCCTCAGTATGTAATAGGAGGGTTGAAGGTGAACTAATGTAGTGGTGCTTCTTCAGATAAATTAAAGGTGTTTGATTTAAAAACAGGTAGAGTTCTAATTCAGCAGTGAGAGGTGCATTAGAAATACATCATAAACAAGGGTGGGAAGAACATGTTTAACCTTTTCTATTGAAGGGGAAATTTTGTTGTGCATGGAGAAAAGCAGCTTGAAAGGAATGATTTGAGGAGAAAAAACAGGCCAAGGAAAGGATTAAGGGCTTCCTCCATGTTTGCCATGTTCCATACATAATTGCAGCTTTTCATTTTAACATATGCATGCACGCACGCACGCACGCACGCACATTAAAGTGTCATAGTTGACCCTGCTATTAGATAGATTGAAGCACCTGCCTCAGGCAGCAATTTTTGGCACCACATAAAGCAACCAACAGAACCAGCATAGTATAATGGTCTGAGTGTTGGAGCAGGATACTGGGAGACCAGTATTCGAGTCCACACTCAGCCATGAAACCCACTGCGTGACCTTGGGCAAATTACATTCTTTCAGAGGAAGACAAAGGCAAACCCACTCTGAAAAAAAAATATCACCAAGAAAACCCTGTGACAAAACTCTGCTTTAGGTCACAATACATTGGAATTATTACTGGGTTGGATCCAGGCATAGCCATATTTTAAGGAGATCTGTTTGAAACAATGGGGATTACATCAGATTTACTTAAATCCCATGGATTTCAGAATGACTAAATCTGAATCCAGCCAGGAGGGATGTTTGAGGGATTTTTCTGATTGAAAGCCTTATGCCAAATGGTGAAGATAATCAAAGGCTAGGTGAGCTGAGCCAGAGGAAGCCTCTCAGTTAGGGATGTTCAATATTACTTTGGACTACTCCACCCTGCCCAACTTTCTGGCAGCATACTAGCTGTGCACTTGGGTTGCTAGAGGTTCGAATCTGGTATGACTTAGCTTCTCTCTTACTCTGTTCCTTCTCTGTCCCTCTTTTTACCTCTTCTGTGAGCAAATTGTAGCCAACAGAGCAGTTGGGCCAGGAAATTGCTCTGTCAACAGATACCTGGGATCAGCCAGCAGAAAAGGATTCTATATTGGAAGAATTGCAATTCCACCAGCAGGAGAGGTTTTTGCTTAATCTTATTCCTCTATTGTTAGGACATTTTTTGGTTAAGATTGCACGGTTAAGTGCCAAAATAACATGATTGGTTTAAGATACTTTTTTGATTAGATTGAGAATGATGACACCATTTGTTGTTTTGCCACAGGAAGCAAAATGACTCCCACCCCTGAGAAGTAATATGCAGTTTGGTTCTAACCAGTACACTGGTATGAGCAGACTGCATCTGCAAAGTTTCATTGTGGGTTAAATGCAGCTGTGAGGAGAACATGAGCAGAAAAACATGTAAGAAGAGTAAAATAAATTTGCTACTGGCTTTTCTTCACTGAAACTCACAACCCAAGAGGATGGTTTTGATTTTGATTTTAAAACAAGGGGCTTGTCTAGACAAGAAATCATAATGTAGATTGCTGCACATTAATGTAAATTCACAGCAGCATTCATTTATCTCCATAGTCCTTTGGCAAAATAGCTGGTTTGTGAAGCTATCCATGTTTGATTTTCCCATGCAGCCATGCCTGCAAATCAGGATGGTGGCCGAGAGTGAATTACTTGTGTTCTTATTTTCCACAAATTGTCCCCACTGCACAGTATTTTTTTTAACTGCAAAGCAAAGGTGTATAAGTATGACCTTCAACTTTAAAAATCTGTTTGGTCACCTCAGCACAGCAAAAAAGTATACAATCAGCAACACAAAACTCCAAACTGGCACTTCCAGCCACTTCATTTCTGGCAAGCCTGCCTCCTGTGAACATCCAACCAATCAGCTTTCCACTTCCATCTTCACCGAGATGTGCAGCAATGCAAATCGGTTGTCCAAATGAGTGCTAATGTGCATTTCCACGCGTTATTTTCAAAACCTCGGGAAAAGCCACAAAGGCTTTTCCCTCATAGTTTTTACCCCTCCCCCCCACTTCTGAATAAGGCAAATCACCACAGGATCTCTTTGGGACAAAAAGTATTCTCCTCAAGTTCTATGAGGAGTATTTTTACCATCTAGACAACTCCAAGGAAATGGGGAAATAACTAGGAGGAAGAGGAAGAGCAAGAGGAAGAGGAAGAAGAAGAAGAAGAAGAAGAAGAAGAAGAATTGTGTGGAGCTTGATAGTGCTTGCAGTTGCTCATCAAGTTGATTTTCTTCCTATCAGGTTTCTTCACTGTCCAGCTTTCTCAACCTTACATAGAAATTGGAAATATGATTGCATGGACACTTTAAGATCTTGTCTAGTTCCTTCATAGCTGCTCATCCAAATCCTAGTCTCCTTTTGATTTCTTGACTGCAGTCTCCATTCTGATTAATGACTGAGGCAATGTATGAAAAAACTTTATTTATTTCACTATCTATATTGTCTACTTTAAAGTTATGCAAATAATTTGTGGTCATTATTTTTGTTTTCCTAACGTTCAAATGTAAACATGTCTTTTCACTTTCTTCCTTGACTTTCTTCAGTAATCATTCCAAGTCTTTTCTATTTTCTGCTAGTAGTATGGTGTCATCTGCATATCTGAAATGTTCCTTCCTCCAATTTTCATGCCTCCTGTCTCCAAGGCTAATCCTGCCTTACATATGATATGCTAAGTGCATAAGTTAAACAGATGATAAAATGCAACCTTGCCTGACCCCCTTGCCAACTGGAAACCATGCCATTTCTCTGAATCTCATCCTGACTGTAGCTTGTTATTCCGAGTATAGGTTATGCATCAGGACAATCTAATGTTGTCACACACCCATTTTTAAAAAGAGCAACTCATCATTTTTCATGATCTACACAGTCCAAGGCATTTTTATAATCTATGAAGCACAGGCTTATTATCTTCTGAAATTCACTCCATTATCCAACCCAAGTTTGCAATATGATCTGTAGTGCATCTTCTGTTCCTGAACCCAGTTTGGATAGCTGGCATTTCTCTTTCCATGTATGGTAAAACTCTTGTAGAATTTTCAGCATCACTGTGGATATACAGGAGATTAATGTAATGGCCTTGTGCAATCCCTACTGCCTCCTTTCTTGGGAATCAGATGTATATTGAATATTTCCAGTCTGTGGGCCATTATTTTGTTTTCCATATTTGCTGACAATTTCTTGTTTTATTGTGTCTTCTTTCCCCTGATTCCTGGTTCTCACATTCCTTGTTCCTATAATATGTGTTGTACAGCTTCGGTCTTTCCTTTCACCTCTGAACATGTCAACAGCTGAACATCCTTCTGGCTTGAGTCCCGCTGTGTCATTAGCCACAGTGCTACTAGTAGTTATCCACTACTGTACTCCAGTAGCAAACTGATTGCTTTCCAATTTGAGAGTTTCATTTTCTGGCACTATCTATAGTTTGATTTTGGACTGTCTCATCATAGGGTTTTTGTGGTAAAAGATATTCATAAGGGGTTTACCACACCTCCTTCTGCTTAGTACTAACAACTGTTAGCTATGGTGCTGTTACGCAAAACCCTAGTGTCCATGGAAAATCCACTCATGAACATGATCTTACAATGGGGAATTAATAATAACTCAAACGGCAATATGAAAAAATATGTAACTTACGAGATCTTTAAACCCTATGTATACAGGTGGAGCCCGGGAAACACAGAATCAGATATCCAAAGCAATGATGAAACTTTATTAAACTGGGGTAAAGCATTTATTCGACACATGCATTTATTTAAACAAGCAAACAGGATGACCAGAGTAAGGCAAGAAATAGTTAGAAAGGGAATTAGGCTAAGGGTTTTGGGGCAGTACTGTATAAGCTTGTCTTACATGGAACAACCTACCAGCAGGATTGGTACCACCAACACAGCCTCTTGCCTCAGTGGAGCACACAATGCCACCACCATGGAAAGGTAGTGCCATGGTGAGCTTTATTTTTTTAGTAAACTCACACAGGCTTTCAAGTTCATCAAACCCTCTCCATAGAAAAGATGACCCACCCAAGCATCTCCCAAGAAATAGCCCCTCTTTGGTAGCAGACGAGACTGGCCCGAGCACTTCCTGGCCAGGGGGTTGGCTAGAATCCATGCCAGGCAAACCTGTATGGTATTTGGAGGGTAAGTTTAGTAGTTGATAGGTGGCTTGACTATACAGTAGGACCCCCATATCCAAAGGGGTTTGGTTCCTGGACTTACCTCAGAAACGGGAAGCCGTGGATAACAGCGAACACCATTGAAAATAATGGGACTTCTGGTTTAAAATACCATAGAGTTGCCTCTCTAGACATTTTCTAGGAAGACTCTATGGTGTATGTTCTGTTTTGTGTCCTGTGGATAACTGAAACCACAGATATTGGTTCCACGGATATGGGGGTCCTACTGTACTAGGGCCCCTGTGAGTAATATCAGTGTACTATTCCTCAGTAATACATTGAGTGGGAAGCTTTAATCCAAATGCTCTGCAGTTAGGAATCAAAATGCTGTACTGCTTACTTAAGAATCTCCTATACAGGAAACCCTCAATAAAATAGATAACAGAAAAAAAGTAGGTAAATAAATGAACTCCCTTCTCTTTTACTAATGTTGAGAACACCAAAGGATTTCTTTTATTCTCATAGTGACACATTTTCAAAGCAATAAGAAGCAACCCCACAGTTCTTAAACATTAACCATTGTGGAATATATTCAGGTACATCGATGCTAATTGCACCTTCTAATATTCCAGGGGATTTCTATCTAGGTAATATGAACACTTGATTTAGGCCTTGGAATTTAAAAACTTAGAGAAGTTATTCTCTCACATGAAGAAACAGGGAGGAAATAATTACCACATTCTTCTTATCTCTCTTACTAAATTAACCCTTCACTGTGGGAATCTAAGTGAAAATTAAGTGCTCTCATTTCATGAGTACTCCATATTCGTCAGCCCCAGATTTACATTTTATTACAAGTGTAATTGCAGGCTAATTTTGTTGAAGTGGTGTACTACTTAGAATAGCAAAATAACTGTAATATGAGTGTGGGAGAAATACTTTGAGAGGATTTGATGTTTTTCCCCAAAAACTTAAATAGGAACCCACAAGAACTACTGCACCCTCTGGGTGGCCAATATTACCTCTTCCAATACCCAAAGCTACATATTCGCATTTGATATCACACAAGTGTCAGTTAGCCCATATTGGAAATTTTCATCCTATATCAATAGCAATTCTCTATCTCCACATTCCTCTCCAAAGTGAAATAATAGTTTCTTTCCTGAATACAGTACATTAAAATAAGCAACAGAAGCAAAGCAAACCAAGAACTTATTAGGTGTCTGTTAAAAGGAACAATGTCACCCTTTAACAAATTACTTCTTGGATACCACTGGCATAACAACTGCCCTTTTAAAATAGAAACAAAAATAACTGGTAACATTCGTAATGATTACTTGTTATTTTCTCATTAATTTTTGGACAAAGTTTTTGGGTGGACTATCCTGATATTTAAAAAAAAATAGGCAATTTTATTGCATTTTCAAATGGACATTATTTTCAAGAAAGAACTGCAGAGTAACTAAACAGTAACATATAATGGAGCAAGAAATGGCATGGGTTACAAAATCTTTTCCCCATCTTGTTAAGGACATCGGGTTATGTGGGGAAGCTGTTTGCAATTACTTTAAAATTATTTTATGAGTTTTGATACTGTGCTGTTACTTTCAAATGACAATTTTGCAAGTTCTGATTGGGCCAGGATAGTCCACTTCTTCACGCCATCCCCATGGGAATTACATCTGAATGAATTCAATGCCTTTGGCTTACTGACTCCATGCTTGAAGAGCAGTCTATGATGACTTAGGCACATGCAGAAGGAATGTGGAATCATAGATTTGGAAGGGATGTCAAATATTATCCAATTCAATCCTTTACTAATACAGTGACCTCTTGGTATCTGCCAGAGTTTGGTTCCAGGATCTCCTGTGGATACCAAAATCCATGGGTGCTCGAGTCCCTTTATATACAATGGTGTAGTAAAATGGTGTCACTTATATAAAATGGCAAAATCAAGGTTTATTTTTTTGGGAAATTGTTTTTTGGGAATATTTTCAAGACATGGATGGTTGATTCCGTGGATGCAGCATCCATGGATGCGGAGGGCTGACTGTATAGGAAAGCCATTACTACAGCATCTTTTACTAGAGGCTGTCCAATCTCTCCCCCAAAAAACCCCTCTAAAATGTTTTACTTTTCAAAGTAGTCTCTTTCTCTGTTGATCAGTTCATACCATTAGGCTGCATTACTTATCCTCCCCTTCCCCAGTTGAATGTCATACGCAGAACATATTTATTAGATTTTTTAGATTTACACCATGCCTTTCTCCCAAGAAGGGACTCTTGGGATATGATGAGCATCTCCTCTACTTCTTTTTCCAAGTCATTTATAAACATATTTAACAATACTGGACCCAGGACAGAACTCTGTGGCACCTACCTACCATTTTTTTACAGCTGACTAAGACATGTCGAGGAGCCCATGGGCAGAGTCTATCAAAGAGCTTGTTACAAAAACTGGACAGGATAAATGAGATTGTACAAGTGGCAAACCTAAGACTGGTGTGTACAAGTGGCAAACCTAAGACTGATGTGTGAAAACTATGGCATTTTTTAAAAAAATAAATCATCATCATAATCACTGCTGCCACCATAAGACCCAGGTGTAGCAGAGGGAGATAAGGTGGGAATCGGATCTATTCTGCCAGCCCTACTAAAAGATTGTTTGATTTTTCTTCATTCCTCCTCAGTCCTTTTCCTTTTATGATAAGTCTTTTTTTTAGGTTATAAGCTTTCTACAATCAGTATTTTCATTGATTGTATGTTGTTTACTGTGGGAAGCTTTATTGCTGAGCTGTGAAAGAAATTGCTTTAACAAAATAAGTAATAATATATAATGGCCTGATCCTGTTGGTTAATCCAACCTAAAGTTTTTTTTTTTTTTTTTTATTTATACCCCGCTCTTCAGCCTCAAGGCTATCAGAGCGGCTTACAAATTGTTTTTAAGCAATAGCTATTTACACATCTACACTGCATTAAGCAGTTTCCAATGTGTGTTAGCTAATTGCCCCCCACAAGCTGGGTACTCATTTTACCGACCTACGAAAGGATGGAAGGCTGAGTGAACCTTGGAGCCCGCTGGAATCGAACTTGCAACGTGGTGACTTGCAGGACTGGCATTTAACCACTGCGCCATCCATTGTTGACTGGTGAGTCAACAAATGGAAAAATCCTATTGCTTCAATGAGTCTACTCTGGTTGGGACTAACAAAAGGCTACAGGCCAATACATTTACTAAGAAATGTGTGTGTGGGGGAACTGAAGTCTAAAAACTTAGAACCTTGATTGCTTGACAACCTTGAAATTTCAACAAAAATTCGCTCATCTTTTCTTCCATTCACTTGAAATTTTACTGAGTGAAATATAATGCAATATTTATGGATGGTAAGTAAAAAACATGGTTTCTTTTACTATCTGTGTTATTCCATTTAAGCCCTACTAAATTCAGTGTGACTTACTCCCAGATTAATGTATATATAGAACTTTATGACACAAGGCTGCCAAAGCAGAATTACAGCAGGATAGTACTGTCTGTGGCCAGACATTATTACATGATGCTGTGTTTGTACCATAGCTGCTTCATCTTCCTTCTGTTCCTGGAGCACTCCTTTTCCTTGATGGGCAAAACCCATCAGTGCCGCCCATTCATGCTGCTTTATCTCTATTGATTCATGTGTGATAACTTCCTCCCACTGCAGTTCTGATAAGCAGGCAGTCATGTGGTTTGAGTGGGCCTGATTCTGCTCCTCACCCCCTCACTATTCCCAAGCAGGCTATTTTTCTTTTTTCCCTTTTTTACTTTTTTTTTTTTAACTTGATCAATTTCTGTGACTGCACAATTACACTGAAAATTAAAAAATACAGACCAAAGGCATGCTGGGAATGCCATAGGGCAGGAAGGTGGGGTTATGGAGTTCACCTACATGCAGAAGACAGAACCCAGGACTATAGCAGCACCATGGCGCTTTTGAAGAGCTGTGCGAAAATGACTATCCCCAAACTGGTACGTTTGCATTTCCTGCACTTATGCAATTGTGGCGTCTTAGCAACCTGGTGTGATTAAGTCCACAGCAGCCTTCTAAATGTCTTTTATTTTATTGACTCTAATAAATCAACACTGAAAGACAAATATATTTTGTAAAGTTCATTTAAATATAAAATAGAGTCATTGGGTATCGTAAAGCTGTGCTTAAAACAAATCCTTGACTGAAGCTGGAACACATTTTGTTCTTTTCCATATATTAAAATTCTTTAAAAAACAGAATACAAGAAATATATGAACTTTTAACAACAAAAGCTATGAAGCTTCCCAATTTCTATATTGACTTTATAGGTTTTTACTGACAATCTCAGGCTAGTCTCTGTTCTTTGGGGAATACAGTTGGACTCTCCTCCATTACATCCAGCTAGCTATGGCCTTAAATTAATTTTAAAAAGAATTTCACCCAACCAAGTAGATAATATCAGAAGGGACAAGAATGTGTTAAAGAAACTAAGAATTATAGTAAAACCAAAAATGTAACCCACTTCATTAAAACATAATTCTTTCTTATGATGTTAAAATATCTTCATAATTTAAAGCATAACACCCTTAAATGTACAAATAAATTCATGTCTGACAGATGTGCTAATAAGCCCACATAATAAAAGGCAGGATTTGCAAGAGAAAAAAAAATAAAGTCCTAGACTGGTGAAAGAAACAATCAGATTAGTGAAAGTCTTGAAAATACCTTAAAAGGCCAGTTACCTGAATGGGGTGCTATGAAGCAGCAGGTGAGCAAGCTCACTTTCTGTACAATGCACAGAAGAATCACAGTTCAGTAAGAAGCATCTGTGAAAGCCTGTCTGTGAAAGAAAAACTTTTACAGTTAATACCCCTCCCCACCTCAGACAACTGTTCAGAATGTGACTTGTTCCATAAGAGCTGTAGGACGGTGGAATGTACTGCCTCAGAGTGTGGTGGAGACTCCCTCTTTGGAGGTTTTTAAACAGAGGCTGGATGGCCATCTGTTGGGAATGTTTGTGTATTCCTGCAGGCAGGGCCGGTTTAAGGAATTTTGGGGCCCCCTGCAATGCTTTATTTTGGGGGCCCCATATGTTTATCTCAGGTCAATGTAACCTAACCTATTCACAGTACAGGATGTTCAGATTACAGTAGGACCCCCGTATCCATGGATTCATTAGCCAGGGGATACAAAACAGCACATCTACCATAGAGTCTTCTTAGAAAATGTGTCCTCCCTAACCATTTTCTAGGCCCTCCAAGGCAACTCTATGGAATTTTAAACCAGAAGTCCCATTATTTTCAATGATGTTCACTATTATCCACAGCTTTCAGAATCCTTGCCCGCACAGAACCAATCCCCAGTGGATAAGGGGGGGGGGGTACTGTATTACATAATTTGCCACCAATAATTTAGTTTAAAAACTATATTATAGGCACGAACATAATATTTTTTGTTAATTAGCAATTAACATAATTGTGTAGATTTCCTCAAAAAAGAAAGAAAGCGTGGACTGCAAGCTAAACATGAGTTAGCAGTGTAATGCAGCAGCAAAAAATGCCAATGCGATTCTAGGTTGCATTAATAGGAGTATAGTGTCTAGATCAAGGGAAGTAACATTGCCACTGTATGCTGCTCTGGTCAGACCTCACCTGGAATACTGTTTCCAGTTCTGGGCACAACAATTCAAGAAAAATACTGAGAAGGATGGTGGGAGGTCTGGAAGCCATGATGCCCTATGAGGAGCGGCTTAGGGAGTTGGGTATGCTTAGCCTGGAGAAGAAAAGGTTGAGAGGTGACATGATCGCCATGTTTAAATATTTGAAGGGATGTCATACTGAGGATGGAGCAGCCTTTTTTTCTGCTGCTCCAGAGACTAGGACATGGAGCAATGGGTTCAAACTACAGGAAAAGTGATTCCACCTGAATATTAGGAAGAACCTCTTGACAGTAGGAGCTGTTTGGCAGTGGAATGAGCAGCTGCCTGTTAGTGTTGTGGAGTCTTCTTCTTTGGAGGTTTTAAAACAGAGGCTGGATGGCCATCTGTCATGAGGGCTTTGATGGTGTGTTCCTGCAGGACAGAAGCCGATTGGATGGGATGGCTGTTGGGGTCCCTTCCAGCCCTATGATTCTAGGCTGCATTCAGAGCCTGGGAAAGTTACTCTTGGATTACACCTCCCAGAATCCCCCTGCCAGCACCCTTCTCAAGGTCTGGTTGCATTGTTCCTTTTCCAGCATTCTCTGGGGTCCACAATGTCCTCACAAGGGGTCCACAAAGGCTTGAAGGCTGCTTGGCCCACCTCCTCCCTGCAGTGGAGCAGCCACGTGACAGGAACCAAGGCAAAGGCTGGCTGGCTGGCTTGGCCTGCACATTGCCATTCAATCCACTCCAGCCACAAACTTGCAGGAAGAAGCAAGAGTGCCTCTGAGGGAAAGTTTAATGGATGGTATAACTGTATTGTTGTTGTTAGCTATTATTATTAACTATTATTGTTAATATTATTAGGGTTTTAAATCTTGAGTTAAGTCTTGGGACAACAAAAGATATTTAAAGGGGGTCCCTGGTAAAGAAAAAGTGAAGAACCACTGCTCTACCCAAAGGCTCTCACATAACACTAATGGGATACTGGTGTGTTTAAGGAAGGAAGGAGAGAGAGAGAGAGAAAAAAAAAAGTCAGAAAGAAAGGAAGGAAGGAAGGAAGGAAGGAAGGAAGGAAGGAGTGAGGGAGGGAGGGAGGGACAGGGGGATAGAAAGTGAGAATGAGGGGTGAGAGAAAGAAAGAAAGAAGCCCTTTCTGAAGAGATAGGAAAGAGATGCCTCCCCCCACCTCACACAACACACACACACTCACCTTCTCCTGGCTGGCTGGCCTTTTGACAAAGATTCTGGCAGGAGGGGGCGAGTGAACAGCAAACTCCCTCCAGAATCAGTTTCGCTTTCTATTTGGGAGACACTTTTTTTTTAAGCCAGCAGGAGATTTTTGCAGGAGGAGAGTTAGGACAGGTGGGGCCCCTGGCTGGGTGGGCCCCCCCACAAATGCTGATTTGGCAGACTGGTTAAGCCAGCCCTACCTGCAGGGCAGGGGGTTGGAGTAGATGGCCCTTGTGGTCTCTTCCAGCTCTATGATTCTGATATATGTTAAATATGCTGCCTGGGGCTGTGATTCCTCACCTATCTGAGCACAAGCCTGACCTATTTCAGTGGGACACATTTCACAGAACATATGTCAATGATTGTGCCATTAGCCACTCAAAGAACAGGTTTGGTATTTCAGAAAGAAACACAAAGATCTTCCAAAATTACTTAACTTGGGATTTTTTTTCATCCAGAGATGGAGACCACCCATGCTATGGAATTTAAAATGTGTGAGGACAACTTGTGACCCTCTTGTTGTTGGACAACAAAAGCCATAATCCCTCAGTATTGGCTGTATTGCAAACAGAATTTAGAGGGCAGAATTTCCCCTTCCATATGTAAAAGTTACCCAAGCACTGAGAGGAAATGTCTTCCTCCTTTCTTAACATCTTCTTTGCCTTTTCTGGTGATAGAACTGGAATCTTGCTTTCTGTAGTCAGAGAAGGAGTTGGGAAAGGGAACAGTGAAGCAGAGAAATAGGAGGTATGGCACCTGGATCTTCTTGTCAGTTCCTCCCTGTGGTCTGTCCCAGAGCTTAGAAATATCACTTTATTAGACTCCCAGAATTTCTCACAGCCTGTATGGTGATTGCTGGGTGAGATAGTTGTGTTTTTAGTTCACAAATAACATTTCTAGGGCTGCTGACACAATGCAGAAATAATGCAGTTTGACACCACTTTAACTGCTATGGCTCAATGCTATGGAATTCTGGGATTTATAATTTTATGAGATATTTAGCCTTCTCTGGCAGAGAGCTCTGGTGCCACAACAAACAGCAAATCCCAGGGTTCCATAGGGTGGAGCCATGATAGTTAAAGTGGTGTCAAACTGCATTGTTTCTGCAGTGTGTCAGCAGCCTAAGCCACGAATCAATTGCCAATCAACTTCATTTCATTGCCATGCTGTGCCATGTCCATTATTACTATGCTGTGCTTACAGGTTCCTCTTGAGGGGCATATGTTTGGCCTGCAGTAGAAATGGGAATGGATTTCTTGGTCCTTAGCTAGGCAAAGCAAACACTTCTTTTATCACCAGGTAATACAAAGTAGCAGCAGAAATGTGTATCTGAAAAATCCTAAAGCTTACATAGTGACCGCTTCCTGGGGAACAGAGTCCTTTGAACTCACTTGAACTTTCTCCTCAGCTGTTTTTCACAAGAGCTATTTCACAAATGACTATTCTTTGTATATAATATCTGTGTCAGAAAAGCACTGAGAAACATCACAGGTATCGTCACACTTCAGCGTTCCTCCCATGCCTGCGCTGCACAGCAGTGCTCTGAGCTGCACAGCAGGAAGATATGCATAGTCACCACTTACTGGTTCTATCATGATGCACCCATCATGATGTCTATCAACAGGACATATATTTACAAGAGTGAAAAATCATAATGTGTGCGAAGGCAGTCCCATGTTTCTGCTTGGTTCAGTAAGACTGGTCCACATCCTTCTTTCTTTTTTTTAAGAGTATGGGAAAGTTACAATTTTGGGTTACATCTATAACCAGTGGTAATGCTGGCTGGAGGATTGTGAGTGTCATGGTCGAAAAATGTAACTTTTCCAAGCTCTGAAATAAACAGTGATGTCTTTGCAGTGATGAATTGCAGTGATGAAAGGAATCAGGTGTCAAATATTTTTTTTTAAAAAGCACACAAGAAAAACTCTAAAGAAAAATTAAACAGCAAATCCCATCACAACTGAAGAATTATTTCAGATCAATGGGAAGCTAAGAACAAAGTTTACAGAATAGCTGTTGGCCATAAATCATATGTCATTTCTCTTACAGTACTTTAATCTGTGCAGCAGACAATAAACTCCAGGTAGTGTCTTTGTAGCAGATTTATGCTGTAAAATATTTATAGATCACCAGTATACTAATAAGGGAGCAAACTGAGCAATCAAAGCAAGATCCTAATTTACTATCCTATTAGCTTCATTGACTTTGACATCAGTAGGTCTTGTTTTAAAAAAATACAAGTCACTGATTGCAATGATAGAATTCTGTTGGGCAGTAAATGTAATGGGAGTCTCATGCTAATTCAGGGCTCATCCAGACTGCCCAGATTTGTTAGGAGACGGAGGTTTTCATTATTATACTTCCCAATTTTGCTATTGAGATCCATATGGCATTGCTCTTATCCGGCTCTATTTCTTGGCTATTCCTATCAAATAATATTATAATGTTGTACTCTTTGGCTATGTGCAGCTCTTTTCTGTGTCCCAGTACATTTGAGTAGTTTTGAATTCAAAATTCACATGTACACCATTTTGTTTCTGAGCAGCACCTTCTGTGTGCCATGACCTAAGCAGTGGGTGTTAATTTTTCACGCCTCACCCACAGCCCAGGTTTTGAGCTCCATTTTAGGATTGGGGTGGGGTGTGTGTGAAGGAACCTGGGGATCTTTCTGTGCTGTGTAGAAAAATGGCAAGTGCTGCTGCCTTTAGCCATTCCCCTGACAAGAAATGGAGCAGGTTTTTCAATGTCTGTACAAAAACCATCCAGCCCCTATCCTCTGGGAAACTCAAATGAACTCTCTCTTTGTGTGTGTGCATGTGCCTGTGCATACATGTGTCTATCTACAACAAAACATGAAGCCTAAGATACAAACACAGAAAATCAAATCACAGTTTTCTTGAATTCTATTTCATTATAACAATCTTACAACAGATGTTCCTTGTAACAATGAAAAGTTAAAACATTGCCAGGTAAAGGCATCCTCCACCTTGCTAGTCTTTCTTTCAGGTGTTCAAATAGTGTATCTATTTAAAAGAGATCTACAGCTAAGATTATCAATTCTCTATAGGCGTTGAGTACTGATGACCCATAGACTTTGATTGAGCTTTGCTAATTCATAAGCCCCACACATGCTGTTCATAATATTTAAGTCCCAAAAGCTAATGTGCAAGTTTGGTTTTATCTACCAAAAGACGGTCTAATATAGCCTCCTTTATGTTTTCTTCTTTTCAAAAGACAGTTGATTGAAGAAAAAGAAACCTAGAGAAGTTTCTGATGAGTTCTGGAGACCGCAGGAACATTCCCAACTGGCTGTTACTGAGATGTATATGAACTTTCGCAATAGCAGTTGCTCTCTTAAGACATCTTTGGTAAACCCCAAATGGTCTCCCAGATATGAAGCAGTGATGCTAAAAGAGGAATTCATTGCTGAGCACTTAGAGAAGGAAAACATTAAAATTCCCCCTCTAAACCATAATGCAGGAACTCAAAGGGGGAAGTAGGCTTCCTGTCTATCCAAACAGCCATTGCACCTGGCAGAGCCAGGAGTCCCAAAGCATCATTAAAATCTGTTATGTAGAAACATCTTTCTCTTTGAAAATGGGAGGAAAAGCTCAACACTCAAGCAATTTTTTCAACAAAGCCATTTGTTCTGGAGTCGTACCGTGCACATCTGCAGTGAAGCAAGATTGAGAACCAAAGCAGCCAACTGCCATATGCTCTTAGTTCTCTGCACTGGATTGCTGAACGATAAATGCAGATCATAAAAGATGAAAGTCACTGTGGCACGTTATGGATTAACTCGTTTGTGGTGGCATGAGTTTTTCCATAGACAATAGTCAACTTCATCCTATGCATACAGTGAACTTGGAAAGCAGCTGATATATGTTGAATATTTATGTAAATTATGCATATGATCTACAAATATGGTCCCAGTAAATATTCACTGATGTTATATTCCTGGTTTCAGGGGACTGCTGTCCCTTCACTGCCAAAAGAGTCGCTGGGGATAGAACTGGGCTTTGAGAGTACACACAAGCAAGCACACATCATTGGTCCAGCCCCCTTGGTTTCCTTTCAATGGAAGTCTTCTTATATTATTAATTGATAGTCATTTGGTTCTTGATTTAAATCATTGTGAAGAGAGGCAGAAGATAAAGTCAAAGCACATAATTAATAAATCTATAACTATGCACATATGCAGTCCTCCTTAGGACGTTATCAGACCACCTTCCTCATAAGCTCTTTTGCCAGCATAAATTGTGGCATTTTTATGCTTGCAAAAGAACTTATCCTACCCGATCTTACCTTGCCCGCAATAAAGAGGCAACCCAGGCACTAACAGAGAATGACTGGAGCTCAATTCGCTGCCTGGTTTTACAGTCTCACTGATTCTCGCGAGAAGATGCTAGTGCCGGAAATTTAAAAATAAAAGCCAAAACGCCACACAAAAAGTACAGCAAAGTATAGAAACATACTTTAAAAGTCCAAAGTAAATGGGGGGGGGAGGTAATAGAAAGAGCATTCCTTACCCACTCTCTTTCCCACTCTCACCCAGAAGTGTTTGCCCATTGACACTGCATTCACGTGAGTACAATGGCACATGGATTCAAAAACTGGCAATGCCGGCAACAAATCATCACAGCCAATCTATTGATGGCTTGAACTGTCAATAAAAAAGTACCGCTTTTTACCAATACATGATTGCGAAAGGGTGACATCATCTGGTATGTGCACTCTTTCACAATCATTAGGCGTCCTTAAGACACCATATTTGCATGGTCTGATAAAGTCCTTAATTGATATTCTGCCTTTTTTCTGCAGCAATAGTAGGTTTCTGTGTTGGATAAAGAGAGGCTGACCAGCTGTATAGAACTCTTTCTGTTTTTCTTCTTTAAGTCTGTAACCTGTACACACCAACCTGGGAGTAAGTCTCATGAAGTTCATTGGGACTTACTTCTGAGTAGATCTTGTACGACTGGACAATATGTCTTTTAGGAGATTATCACACTACACTGTTATAGCGCTATTATTCCTCTTTACCTGCTATAGCTGCCTCCTGTTGAATCCTGGGATTTGAAGTTTAGGGAGGGGCACTTAAAACTCTTAGCCAGAGAGCTCTTAGGCCTCACTGACAAATCCTAGAATTCCACAGGAGTCAGCCATAGCAGTTAAAGTGGAATAATAGCACTATACAGTGTAGTGTGATAAAATCCTAAATGTTATATCTCATGACCATTTCCTTTCTGGAAACAATCTGGAAACTCTCCTTTCCTGGGTGAGTTTTCTTTCTTTACTGTAAATGAGCCATTGCCTTTAAAGAAATGAAGAGGGCTTTATAGCACATATAAGTTTCTCTTAGTCTTGCCAGTGTTGACTCAACAGTTGTGTCTTTGAAATTAACCCAAAATACAATAATTTAGCATTTTATGTTAGGAAAGCCTCCACATTCTAAATTTCTGTAGCAAAATGCTATTAGAAGTATAGGAGCAGTAGTAATATTAGCAACCTTAGCATTTTTCCAAATGGTGTGAGTGTGCATGTGTGTGTATATATGTGTACTTTGGCTGGTATCCACAACCTTCTTAAGTAATTCACTTCCAGTGGCATTCCAGAGTAAGAGATTGTGAATTATGTCAACAACCCAGCAGCTGAGGTTCAGCTCACTTCCTTGGTATAAGGCTACTGAGCTCATAGACAGGTGGACTTATGAACAACAGGCACAATCCATCTAAAGTAAGGCACTTCTGGGTCTCTGTAATGCAGAAACAGAAAATGAACCACATGCCTAATTCATTGACACCAGTAGACTTAATTTAGGCTTAATTTTGCCCAGATCATGCCTCAGATTGGCAACACATATTATTTAATTCTTCATAAATACCTAACATGCTGGCTGTGAGATGCTCCTGTTGGTTAGAATGTTATCCCCATTGATCTTCTGTTAATGGACATTCACACCTGCTCAATAGTATACTCATTTGACTGCCTCAAGCTGCTTGAAGCTTTTTCTGGAAATACTATTCAGGGGCATAAGCACTGAGTCACTAACCCTCCTTCATGTATTAACTATAAAGGAGGCATCAAATGAAGGAGAGCAGCATTCTGTTCTTGGCCTCATCTTCAAGGTTGGCCCTTGCACATTATTGTTTGTGTGCCTGCAGGTGGAAACATTCCCCTTGTGAGCAACCATATACATGCTGGCTTTTGTGCAACCAGGCAGATATACTAATCAGTTGGAATCCTATATGTGAGCAGTGGCTTACAGGAAACCTTGGGTAGATTCCCACACTAACATGTGGAAACCCCTAAAAGAGGCCAGACAATATGCCCTATGCTGGGAGAAAAGTCAGCAACACATCAATCCCAGCCCTTTTCTTTCATGATTTCCCCTTCATATGAATTACGTGTGAAAGTGGCTTATGAGCCTCAGTATTCCAATGTGTTTTGTCCTAAATATTTTATTGGTGACAAACTAGAGGTGAGTGGAGTAGTGATGAAAAATTTTCTAGTCATGCAGTGTAGTAGGAAGTAATGTCCAATAGAATGCTGATAAAAAGTACAACTTCTGAGAGAACTGACAGGGTATTTTAACTAACTAACTAACTAACTGTATAAATAAAGATTTATATTCCTGTTCTCCATGCATTTGAATTGGCTGAAAACAAGAAACAGAAAAGCAAATAGATTACATGTGTTTTTAAAGACAAATTTGACTTAGGGATAGGTGGGATATGTTGTTGGCAGGAAGGGTTGAGGATCCATTCACGTGTGCTCAGAGTCAAGATGGATGAATGCTAAGGAAGTGAAATGAAAGGGGGGGTACAGAGACCAAATTGTAATGGATAGGTGGGTAGTCAGTTGGTTTAAGGCAAGGATAAATGCATCAAGCAGAAAAACCTAAGGAGAAAAGTGTAGAGGAGATAGAAAACTAAAGAAAGATGGGAAAAAAAAACCCTTAAAAACATTTATAGACAAGGCATTTGAGTGAGTTTTATTCTTTTGGCAGTGGGCATGTCTGATATGAGCATGTCATTAATTGTTAGCATCTAATCTAATATCTAACTGTAATATCTACTAATAATCTGTAATATCAAATTATTATTTTTTTGCAGAGTAGGGTGTAGATCATTTTATTTTATTTTTTAGTAATCATAAGTTTCCTGACTAGTGAACTGTAATTGTTCCTGATGATGCCCTTGGGATATTTTGCAGATTTCTTTTTCATAAGGAGCAATATACAATGAAAAATAAAGCATTTTGTATCCAATGGAAATGAAAGTAACTGTTCCAGATGCATAGAACAGAACTTGGAAGAAGTCCAGGAGACTGGGGCTGACACCCCCTGTGCTTGCATAAAATGCCATGGGATCTTTTCACAAGACTAACTTGCAGATTGCAAAGCGGTTACCTTAACTGGCTCCCGATGTGTTCTATCACAACACATTCAAATTCCCATCTGTGATGTCTGTAACTACTGTTCATATGCTGGAAGTTTATCGGTAGAAATAAATAGGGTGCCGATTGGCAACGCTGATGCCGATGCAAGATGTTTTTTATCATTTGCCTGGTCCAACCATTTTATCTGAAGGATACTTCAAAACTGTAAGAATGCCCAGAAAACACTGCTTAATAATCTGGAACTGTTTGGCATGTGTTCTGCCATCAGCCCACCATCTTACAAAATTATCTCATTGTTAATTTCCAGCTGCATACATTGCTTCATGCCATGTCAGTCAAATGCTTTGAGTCTGATTCAGATTTCATATGCATGAGATTTTACAACAGATTCATGATGCTTATATTTCTTTTTTGGGCATATCCTAACTTTTACTGGTAACAATGAGAAGCATGACCTTCCTATAAACCATGGGGTGAAACAGCCAAGGTGATTTTTATATAATAGGTTTATTTATCCCATAATTATTATTCTGAAGTAATGTTCCAGAAAGAGTGTGCACATGAGAAAGACAGAGATGTCAGTTACATGACAGCTTTTATCACGGGGAGAAATGGGATTTCCTGATCCCGAGTCCCTTGCTGTTTACATGATTTGTCATGGGATGAACAATATCCGGGATTGTTGTTTACACAACAACCTTTTCTGTGACAAAAGCAAGATCCCAAGACATAGTATCCTGTGTTTTTTGTTTTTTTGTTTTTGTTTACATAGGAAAAGGTTCCAGGATATATATATAGCTATCAGTCAAGGATGTGATTACTTGTTTTTTCGCAACATTGGTGACGTGTTTCCTGTGGCGTTTCCCACCACGAGTGATGCTATTTGGTGCCACAAATGTTTGCTCAAGCATCTGCGTTGGTCAGAGATGGAAGGCAAAGGCAACCCCCTCAGTACAATTCCTGTAAAAAAAAAAAAAAACCCTGATGGACTTGCCACAGAGGTTTATGCCAAATAAATGTAAAAATCAATTTAAAGGGAGATTGATGGCACAGACGCACACAAGCCTTTAAAAATCACAACCCTCCATGCTGGATATGGGGGTGGAAGGAAGAGGGAGAGCCGACCTTGGGGGTGAGAGGTTGGCAGTCCCTTTAAAGGACACAACCCTCCATGCAGGGGAGGGTGGGTGGAAGGAAAAGGGACTGGCTGGAGGGGTTTGCAATGTAAAAGTCCATTGAACAGGGTGACTTATGCCACACACACACACACAAACCTTACTGCAGCCTAGAGGAAAGCCTTTACTTTCAGCCAGTGAGGCTGAATCTATTGAAAAGGGCGACAGAACCCTCCTTCTCTGAACTCTGAGCCTGCCCTTGCCCACGTCAATTTCTGGCCATCACCTACTCCTGAGATATTTTGTCCCAACCTGTTCACATATCCAATTATCCACAACCTCCCGAGACTTTTTTTAAAAACACAGGACAAACTGAGGGACAGAAAGTCATGCTCCTTTGAGGATAAAAGGTGTCCCCCCCCTTCTGAAAAGCTTGAGATTATCACAATGAATGTGTGAACAACCAGGGTTCATCATGAGTTCATCTCACAACATTTTTGTCATGTAAATGGCCCCAGAGACAGACAGACAGACAGATACACAAACACATGTGGACCAGAATCCTGCTAAGGGATAATACTGGCATAACTATGGGTTACAGCACTGTCTGTACTTTCTACATATTTGTGTAAGGAGCTATCCAATATCTTCTAATGTATGAAATTCTCCATTCACCTGCAGGACAACAGGCTAGCTTGAAGGCTATTCTGGTGTGTGCACACACCTCTTCTATCCATGACCCCGAATGACCACTGAAGCAGCTACCATAATAGCTGAGAACATAGAATAACCCAGAACTTTATATTACGTACGTATACCACCAGAGCTTTATGTTCTACTTGTGTTGCATAGGAACTTGGTCTCAGAGAGAAGGAGAAGCTATAGGGCAGTTACGAGCATAATTCTGAAGGTGTATCATTGTTTTTTATTTGAGCTCTTGCCAAGAAGGGACTCTTAGGAACTACCAATTTTTCTGAAATGTTGCATGTTTCCTCTCTAAAGGCCCTACTGTGGTGGTTGTCATTCCAACAGTCACACATATTGCCCCACCCAACAAATATATGAATCTCATTTTGAAAATCCCTAGACAGAAAAGTCAGGTCTAATACAATTCTGATCAGAATCTATTTGTCTGAAATTTATCAGGAATCTTCCCCTAAAATATGCCTGCAAATTTCATCCAGTTAAGCCATGAAAGATATCACCTTATTGGAAGTTCTCTTTAAAAGCTAACTTAAAGGTAACTTGCACTCACCCTATGCCCTCTTTTCTGAAATTCAGCATGCTTACTTCCTTGCAACATGGCTATTATGCTTACAGATTGCACACAGCTCTCCCCACTCCTCTGTTACAGTCATGTGTTTTTTTCTAATACTAGTCCATGGGCAGGTATGGAGCTGTCAATTTTTGAAGCAAGATATTGATAGAATCAAGGGACTCTAAAGTATAGGTATATCTCAGTTAACAAAATCTATGAAAAGAAGCTCCTTTCTTATAAAGCCTTTTTATGCCTGATTACCCCCTTTTCCCCAGCCTCATCCTCTGTTCAGTTGGCATTGGGAGAGTGGTGAAAGAGAGCTGAAAAATACAAACTTTGGTGTCAGGCTGAAGCAGTGTGTTTCTAGTAAACAATGCAATAGAGTTTGAGCCTGGAACAAATGATGTTCTGCCCTATATGATTCTACTATAGCTGTGTGTGTTTTCCTACAACAGGCAGGGCAAACAGCAGCTAGGTCTAGAATCCCTTGCTGAACGTGCATGAACAGCAAAACAGAGAGCAAAGGAGGGAAATATAAGTCTGCCTCACCAGCTCCCTGTAACATGTTAAAAAAGCATAGATCTATACATTTAAGCACAATAATGGAAACCACAAGAAAATGGAAATCATAAGAAAAGTGGCTGGTGGGGGAAAAGCCATCCCTGAATGCATTTTGGAAGAAGCCTTCATGTGGTCTCTAGAAGGTTCAAAATGTTTTTGTTGACTTAAGCAAGGCTTACCTGACCTGATTGTTTCACCTCACATGTGCATATCATTAGTTTTGATAAAAAGTTTGCTGAAAACATGTTGAATTGCTCTTCTTTTCTTCCACTACTTTTTTTTTGTGTGGCTCAGAACCTATCCACATTTTCCCCCTATTATTTCTGCCTCTGGCACCAAATTTTGAATTAAAGAATTAACACCTATCTCACATTAACTTTGTTAACTGAGGTATACTTATGTTGTTGTTTTGTGCCTTCAAGTTCTTTCTGACAGATGACGACCCTAGGGTGAACCTATCACAGGGTTTTCTTGGCAAGGTTGTTCAGAGGGGGGGCTGCCCTTGCTTTCCTCTGAGGCTGAGAGAGTGTGACTTGCCCAAGGTCTCTTGGCGGGTTTCTGTAGCAAAGCAGAGATTCGAACTCTGGCTCCTAGAGTTCTAGTCCAACACGCAAACCACTACACTATACAGGCTCTTGTATACCTATAATCCAAGCAAAATCAGTCTGTTTTCTGCATCACTGCAATGGGGTCTGAAGTTAATCATCTTGCAAGTATACATCTCGAATCCTTTCACACGCACCCCACAAACTTGTTCTTGTAATATTGTTGGGATTGTTTAATTATATTTGTGGTTTATTTGGGGTTTCTGCCTCTTGTTCATAACTCAGATGTAGGATGAAGAGGAGGATAAAAATATTTGAAACAAATAAGAATACTATGGGATTTTCTAGATGGGTTTTTTAACCTGACTTATTCCCATCTTAGAGCCCTGTCGTCTTGATGATGCAGGGCTTTTGCTGTTTTCCCCCCAGCAGGTCTCATGATCCCCAGGGCAAAGATGGGGCTAAGATGGGGTAAAGTCCAATACAACATTTTTTTAAAAAAAACACCTACCCAGAAATGCTTCTTTCAAAAAGAAGAAGAAGAAGGATCAGGCCTTGTATGACCACGGAAGCCCTTACTGGCCCATCAGCTTGTCACTACAGTTGCCATAGCATCACATCTGAAGCAAGAAAGGAGTCCCACAGCATGTAACCAAGGCTGGACACATGCAGGGGGCCTTGGCCATATGCTGTGGGCTAGCTTCCTGGCTACAGAGAGTGGGACATTGGGTAATTGGGGAGCAATGGGCCTGACTCGCGGGCAGAATATGCTGTCAGGGAACCAGCATATTTTGGCCCATGTAGATGAGCCCTATGCGAAAACTATGTGTGTCTTTGACATTTTTTTTTAAAATCTAAAATAATGGTTGTGTGGATATTCACTGGCTTATTTGGCATTTATCTGAAGATAACTGATAACTGCAAATACTAATATTAAAAGCATCTTTTTTTCAATACCTGTCCTGAGGGTGTGACACAGCCTGTTTCAACAAATATGTAAATGTGTAACATCTTTTAAAAAAATGAGTTTAGGTGCCCAAAGATTCCCTGTTCTTGCCCCAAAGGATTAAGAAGACTTAGATAAAGGATGCATTTGGCTCTTCATGTTAGTAGGAAAATGGGATGAGTTTTATGTCAAGCTGTTTTTTATGAACTCGAATCCAATTTCTAATCATCCAGATTGCCCTGTACAATAAACTCTTGATTATGACTGCTGGCATTTACAGTTATAAGACAAGATGATATGTAGCACAATTTTCTTCATTCATTTCTTCTTCTTCCACTGCTTCTAAAAAGTCTTTATATCTTTCTGCTAGCTTTGTTTTAAAAAGTCATGTAAAATTATTGACATTATCAAACATGTCACACATTTGCACCACATATCCAGTATTTAGTTGATTGCTGTGGAGTTTGTCTTTGGAGGGAGGACAGAGTTCTTGTTGATGTTCTAGGAAAGTTGACTTTCTTGTCTTCAGGACGGATGTCTCTTCTGCCAATAAAATGAAGGAGACATCTCAAAGCCATGCTTGTTTTATTAGAGTACACTTTCTACATGTCTACATCTCTTTTATGCTTCTCAAGTCTGCCTTCAACTTCATTTTTCCTGCCAGTGCTAATTTTTTAAAAAATATATATATATAAAAGAGGGGAAAATCAAACGCAAGCTTGCAGTCTTGGAAAAACAAGCCACATTCTGGAAAGTATTTTTAAAAATTCAGTACAATTGCCTGGCATTAATATTCGTTCTAGTCCCTTAAAAATATTACTAGACTATCATGAGTTGTATTGTAAAAGTGAAATAACTGCATAAATTACAGATGTCTGTGGGACATATAGCATCTTTCCTGTCTGTAAAAATCTCCCATTTATTCTTCTGTATAAAGGACTGACTTTAGAAAAGTAATGGACTGTAAAAGGTTGGCATTTGTTTCTGAAAACCACCCCTGGAAGTAGTTCCAACAGTGATCAACCCAAATGCCCCTCAATGTTAGGAATTCCCTGTATTAAACCACATCCCATATGGGGTTATCTATTATTATTTTTCTCTTAAGAGCCTCTGCTTATGATCCATGCACTTTTAAACCCCATTGGTTTGAGCTGGAAGAACATAATTCTCTCCTTCTCCTGCATCCTTCTTTGGATCATTTCTTTTCGTTTGCACACATAAGTTTTCTTCAAAGGTTTTCCAAAGTATAACTACAACCCATATGTTCCTTGCTCCTCTTTTTTTTAGTTCAACTAACATTCAGAAATAGCATATGATATTTCTTCCAGGACTAAAACACTTCAGAATGCAGTCTGGGATGTGGATGTTTGAATATCCCTTTCAATGTACTAGTTTTCTGTAGACAGAGAGGGGACACACAGCCTCCCCCTCATGCAAGTTTTTGAAAGTCCAAGAGAGATTGTACCGCATGATATTTCTTTCTTTTTTTTTCTGAATGCATTCTTCAGTTCTAACCTTTTGTCTTAAACCAGTGGCTCTTAACCCTTTTTTTTTTTTAACCAAGGGACCCCTTTAAATACCTTCTGTTGCCATGGACCCCCAAGACTTAACTCAACATTTAAAGCAACAACAATAATACAATTACACAATCCATTAAACCTTCCCTCAGAGACAATGGAGGGAGATGGAAAACTTTTCTCCTGCTTCTTCCTGCAACGTTGTGGCTGGAGTGGATTGAACAGCAATGAACAGGCCAAGCCAGGCAGCCAGCCTTGGTTCCTGTTATGTGGCTGCTCCACTGCATCTAGGAGGTGGGCTGTGCAGCCTTCAAACCTTTGCAGACCCCTTACGAGAACCCTGTGGACCCCTGGAGGTCTGCAGACCCCAGGTGAAGAACCACTGTCTTAGGACTTTATCAGACCCAGTCTTCAAAACGTTCTTTTGCTGGCACAAAAAAACCCCAAAACATCTTTATGCTGGCAAAAGAATGTTCCCCATACACACACTCACCTCCTTCCCCAACAAAGGCTCCTCTGTGAATGAAGAGGAAGTGAATGGAGCCTTGTTCACTTCCTTGTTTAAAATCTCATGCAATTTCATAGCATGGGAAATTTAAAAATAAAGCCTAAACGGTAAAGCAAAGCACATACACACAATTTAAAAGTCACAATAACCCAGGGAGGGTCATAAAAAGAGCAAAACTTACCTGGATGTCCCAACCTCACCCAGAAGTGTTCGCTTTGGAGCGGCCATGGTTGGGGTAGGTACGTGATTTCAATAGCCTGAGATATCACATGCCGGCAAAGCAAAAAAGCAGCAGGGGGATCTACTGACAGCTTAAGCCATCAATGTGATTTTGCCTTTTTAAAACCATGAAAGGGTGATGTTGTCTGATCCGTGTACCCTTTTGCGGTTATGTGGCGTCCTTATGAAGCCATATTATGTGTGTCTGATAAAGTCCTTAGACAATATGTGAAATAAAATTGTAACACTTGTGGTGGGGGCATGAGGCAGCGTTATGATGATAATTTATTTAGATGCTATTCTCATCCAGTTCTGGAAGCTCAAACTGGAGACCACTCCTGTACTTTTAATGGTGGTGTAGAAGCAGGAATTTCAACAGGAGTTGCTTGTTACCTGGTTGCATAGCAACAAAAACTTGTTGAAATTCCCCTTTCTACAGAACCATTAAAGGTGCAGGAGCTACCTCCGGTTTTTACTCTGGCAACAGTAGCTCTAACAAATTTCAAGACTCAAATACTGGACAATTATCAAACCATGCAACTGTGAATATGGACCATAATATGCTAGGTGTACATTATAATACACCTTTAGTCAGTAGTCAGCCTGATTCTGCCAGAATTTATGGCTGGCATTTCTCCTAATGGCCAGAGGCAGTGATAACCATGGACCACCAGATGGAGGACCAGAAGGCCACTCATTCCTCTCTAAAGGAGCCCTTCCAATTCTGCTCTGCCTCCACCAACTGCTGCTGCAGGATCTCTTATCACCATAACCAATTAAAAATAAATTGTGCCTAGTAACCCCTCTTTAATTCTGGAAGTTGGATGGATACTGGTTCTAGCTCTGGTCTGCTGTTGCATGTGTGTAGGCTGGGGTGGCTGATGGCTTCCATGGGACTGTGGCAGTACACGACAACTCCCAGACCTATCTCCAAAATAGGTCCAGCACCTTCAACAGCCCCTTTAAAGTTTGTACTAAACCTCAGAATAGATTTGCAGTCCTATTGTCATGCAAGCACCAAATACCACTGGGTTAGGCAGTAGATGAACATGTATAGAATACAGTGTCAACAGTACTGATGGTTTCAACTTCCTGGTAGCCTCGCCATTCATGTGGATACTGCTGGTGTGCCATTACTAAAACAATCCTCTTACAAGAGATGATGCCACAAGTGTGATGAATATAAACACACTTTTTCATATCTATTATACTTTTGTATATTCAAGATACTAGGATGGGGCAGAGAAGCTTAATGGGCAGGACACAAAAGGGTCAACAAAATCCCATAAACATTTATTTAGCTCAATAGTGAGGCTTCCTTTCAAGTAACAATGTTTAGGAATAAGTGTGCTGCGTTCTGCTTTGCTAGGGAAGTTGCTGCTGTTATAACTCCCCTGCAGGTTGTCTTTCTGGAAATATAATTCGATCTGCAAATTATTTAACAGCAATGCTGTAAGACCACATTCCAGACAGATAGGGCTTGTCTACATGGACAATATACACCATCTTGCTCCCATCTTAGAGCCCTACAGTCCTGATTACACAGGGCTTTTACCCCATTCTGCCCCTGGGCAATCCTCACCACCCTTGGGTTAAAGATGGGGCTAAGACGGGCAGGAGGGAAGACAGGGTAAGGCCCTTTACTGTCTTTTTGATAAGTACCTGCTTTAATCTGTTCCCACTGGAAAAAGATAGATCAGGCCCTGTGTGACCGCAGGAGACCATCCCAGTAGTCCACCCCATCGCTGAAGCTGTCTGTCTCCCTCACTCTCTCTGAAAGCAGGAAGCATGACCACAGCATGTGACCACATGCAGGGGGCCTTGATCACATGTTGCAGGCTAGCTTACTGCCTTCAGAGAGAGCGAGGGGAATGCTGTTGCCACCGGCTGCAGCCATGGGCTGATGTGCCCATCTAGACTCCACACCATTTGGTGGCAGTAATCAGAAAGGATCACACAGAAGTTTCACCTCCTCTGGACAACTTCTGCCTGTGGTTTGTATCCTATCTGTAAGATTCTGGGAACATGATTCTGGTGGATGACTATGTAGAATCTCCAGAGGTCCAAAATATCTAGAACAAGGTATTGCAATCAGAGGAGACAATAACTTTGCCACACTAGAGGTTTTGTTTGGATTTGTCTCACCTCTGGTTGAGCTGCACAAACAAGGGTGTTTTGAGAAAAAGAAAGCACTGTCATTTAGATCCAGTGCATATAATTTGTCTGTGTAGTTCATATCCATCTTGAGGGAGTAAGGATGTAATGCTCATCCTCTACACGTTATTTTAAATATTTTCAGAGTCTGGAAGGCTTACTTTCTTTTGTCGTGCTGGCTTTGGGTAGCCTCCCAAAGTAACATTTCCAAACTCTGCATAGTGCTGCACAAAAGCCTAAGGACTGAATATATGTATTGTCACAATGGCCACCACAAGCCCCCATTAGTTGAGGCTGGAAGGGTGAGTGGTGGCAAAGCATCAATATAATTTTGTTCTTCCAGTTGTAAAGACTGCTGTTTTTTCCTACACAACGCTTCCATAAGGCATTAGAATGCAAGCACATCACATCTCACCATATCTGCAAACATAAGCCACAAAAATAAACATCCACAACCATCCTTTGACTCCTCACTCCATCCCTTATTGGCAGACTTTACAAAAGAGTCTGGAGTAACAAACACCTGAGGCGAAGCACAAAAATCAGTGTGTATAGGGCCATTGTACTGTCTATTCTCCTTTACAGGTCTGAAACATGGGTCACCTATCGCCAACACTTACGACTCCTTGAATGCTTTCATCAGCACTGTATACACACAATCCTAAATATACACTGGACTGACTATGTGACGAATGTTGCTGTCCTTGAGCAAGCAGGGATCACCAGCATTGAGGCCATGACATTGAGAACACAGCTGCGCTGGGCAGGGCATGTTTCTAGGATGGAGGACCATCGCCTCCCAAAAATAGTACTCTACGGTGAACTCGCCACGGGTCAGCATAAGAGGGGCGCCCCAAAAAAGTGATACAAGGTCTCCCTGAAACAACATCTCAGGCTCGGCCAAACTGATGACCAACAATGGTCCGCCCTGGCCTCACACTGGGAGGCATGGAGACACACTATCCACAATGCTGCAGCTTTATTTGAGAACTCACGCCGAACAAGTCTTGAAGCGAAACGACAATGTAGAAAGAATCACAAACTGGAAACATTGCCCAAGGAGATCCTCTGCTGTGCTTTCTGCAACCGGACTTGTTTATCTGTGTCATGATGGAGTTCCATCATGTTGTCTTAAGGTGCAACTCCCATCATTCTGCTAGAGAACTATAACTCCCTTTGTCAGTAAACAGATTGTCTTGCCAGCATAGTATCAGGTAAGAAAAGGGTTAATGGGAAGGGTCTCAAGCACCACCTTCACAGAGCTAATGAGATGACATCATTGCCATAACACCATGTGACTGGAGTGACCAATTACATCTTTAAGCCTGGGAAATCTGAAGAGGATTTGACTGCTTTTGTTTTGAAAGCAGTGTGTGGGATTAGAGAGATTCTGGAAGATGTGAAGGAACCAAGACTGCTATGCTGGTAGAGCAAAGCCATTCCATTCTGGCTTGAGCTCGCAGCAACCTGAATAATATCTCAAGACAACAAACTGCAAGTATTTAGTAGAGATTAGGGCCTGTTTAGTTGCGTTAGGGAATTCTTTTTAATTTCTTTACTTTGGTTGAATGTAGCTAAATTAGCAACTGAATGTAACCTGAGTAATGTAATGCTTTGATCTTGATATTCTGTATTGATATCACTTTAAACCTGCCTGGCTGAGGTAGGGGAGAATCCTGCTTCATATGAGATTGCACGATTACTTCTGTTGAATAAAGTAAACTTATTAATCTTCCTATACTGATGCTTACCATGTACCTTACTCTCAACTATGCTACTGTGAGCCTCCTCTGGGGTTAGGAGGAGGGATTAAGTTGATTCTATAGTGGCAAGGAGTGCCACTGATTATTATAGACTACACACAACTTCCCACTGCGTTGTGTGTGAAAAAGGGGGGTCCCAAGGGGAAAGTAACCCCCCCCACTTGACTCAGCGGCTGGTGGCAGTTACTGGATGATTTTGAGGTCTGTAGGGAGCATCCAGGAGTGAGGATACTCAGGACTAACCCTACAGGGATGGCTAGCCTGGGGCTCCTGCGAAGTGAACCCAGGTTTGAGACTGTAACAATCTCAGATTGGCCTTTTCAGTCATCACTGCGCTTGCAGAAAGCGCGGGATGAGTCCTTCCTGAATCTTCGTTTGCGAAGAAATGCTAGAGACTACTTCTCCTACCAAGTTTCATCTTAGACCCATCTTTAAAAAAAAAACTGTATTCCTGTTATCCTTAGACCTGTCTTTTGAAAAAAACCCAACAGGCTTCATCCCTTGACCTGTTTCCCTTTTAATAGTACCAGTCCTGTTATCAGGCTGCATCCCTTGAAATACCCCACTTCCCCATGCCCACTCCTGCCTCCAGGTGCCATCTCCTGACATTTCTCTGCCACCCAGGTTCCAGAATTTTTGAAAGAAAAGTTGGCAGCCATGTACATATAACAGAATCAGGAGTTCTGGTCATCCCTCCTCAGCCTCTAGTGAATAAATTAATTCAAAATTAGCTAGTGCAGCCTGAGTTACTGTTGTCCCTTGTTCAGACTCATAAATCTTGTACAAAATCATCAAACTTCCCTTTTCCTCCTTCTGATAGCACTTCGGAAGTCTGCTGCTGTCTGGATCCTCAGAGAGACATCCTGATGATCAGCTGTTTGGTGTAGAGGCTGCTAAATGTTTCTTAGTAAATGAAAAGAACAGGCAGCAAAATGGATTTTTCTGTCCCCTTTCAAATTAAGGGTAGTGTGGAGCATTCATGTTTGCACAGAATTCATGTCTTGAGCATCTCTGTAAGAGCCCTCATTAATGGTACAGTTACAATAGACTTTAAAATCGAAAAGAAAATAGAAGCCACAGGGGAGGAAACTTGCAGTTTTAGTCTGTTGCAATGGTGGGAGAAGCAGAGTTACCTGTTCTGCTCATGTCATTTTTCCCAATTAAAATAATTGCCCCCTTAAAACTGTCCCACTATGGGAGATTGTGGAACATACAAATTCTCCAAAGGTAACCTATGTTGCAAATGAGAAAGCAGATTTCTAGGCTTGCCAATACCAACCAATAATCTGAAGGTGAAGGTATATACATCTATAGCTTGCTCTATTTTTCCTAACGACAAACATGCAGAAGGAATGGTACTGGCACCTTTGTTGATGTAGCACTGTGACACACAATAACACTCTTTTCATTTTTATGGAAGTACATTACTATAAAATTACTGATATACAATGGGAAACGAAACTGATACATTCATAAACACAATGAGAGCCGAGAGTAATGTGTTGCCACTTATATTCACTCTGACTACCCATAGCCATACTTCAAAAGCTAACTCTCCAAAGGTTTTGAAAGTTTAGTGGTATATTTTCCCCCATTTAGTGCAGAGATGAGGACCATGTGGCCTTCCAGGCTTCCACTCACATCACACCCCTCCACCTGCTGTGGTGTTTAGAGTGGATTGCAGTTACACTTCAATGGCATCTGGAGGGCCACACATCCCTCATTCCTGCTTTCATACCACTTAGATTCTCCTTCTCAGTAGCTTGATGTCTCTCAGAAGGGAGATATCATTATGTGGCTCAGTGGTTAAATGCCAGTACTGCAAGTCACCATGTTGCAAGTTCAATTCCAGAGGGCTCCAAGGTTCACTCAGCCTTCCATCCTTTCGTAGGTCAGTAAAATGAGTACTTGGCTTGTGGGCGCAATCAGCTAACACACATTGGAAACTGCTTAATGCAGTGTAGATGTGTAAACTGCTATTGCTTAAAACAGTTTGTAAGCCACTCTGATAGACTTGTGGTTGAAGAGCGGGGTATAAATTACTACTACTACTACTAATAAGTTGTCTCACCATTATATTGACTTCTTTTGGTGATTATGGATGAGTTGGATTCTGGAACTCTAGGATTCTGTAGGATAAAGCCATGAAAATGAAATAGATATTAAATTACTACAGCCAAGTAACATAGATACACTATGGGATTCAACCTCAGACTTTAGAGTTAAAAAATCCACACACTCTAGCTAGATGAACCTTCCATCCGAAGAAACTTGAAAATTTAGGCAAATTCTTATGAAAAACAAGTTTGAACACCCTAGCACCATAAATATAGAAATTCACATTTCAACAGTTGAATTGACACTACATGAATAGAGTTTGAAACTGGATTATTTGCCATGGCTCCTTCCTATGCAATCCTGGGATTTGTAGTTGGATGAGGCACCAGTGTGCTTTGGCAGAGAAAGCTAAAGACCTTGAAAATTACAAATCCCAATGACTTTGGGAGGAAACTGGGGAAAATTTCTTCTGAAATAGAGGGTTTGACGGATAGGGTGGAAGAACTTCAAACAAAGACGAAGAGATTGGAGGAAACAACAGAAAACTTAAACTGGAGACAACAAAAATCAGAAGATCAAGACTTGGAAATCCAAGCAAAGTTAAGGGAAAACTGCCTCAAATTGAGAGGGTTGGTTGAGATTGAGAACGAGGATTTGTATGAAAGAATTCTTCCCAAGTTGGCGGAATACTTGGAATATCCTTTACAGAAGATGGAATTTGAGGTGGATAGGATGTTCAGAATTAATTCTAAAATAGCGGTACAAAGAAGGCTACCGCGAGATATAGTGATATACTTCATCAGAGGGAAAATAAAAGATTTGATTCTACAGAAGAATTTTTCGCAAAGGTTAACAATTGATGATTGTGAGATTGCAATTTATAAAGATATCCCTGCTCAGATCCTCAAGAGGAGGAAAGAATATCAATTCATCACATCAAAGTTAATTAGGAAAGGAGTGACATATAGATGGGAGAAGGTAGAAGGGATATCTTTTACGTATAATCAGAAGAAGTATAGGTTAAATACGGTTAAAAAAGCAAAAGACTTCATGACAAAGTTCAAAAAACAATTTGACTCTCAGGAAGACAATACAAAAGAAGAACCTCAAAACATCACGGAAGAAGACACAGAGGAAAAGAGAAGATATCCAAGAAGGAGGCAAAGAACTAAATCGAAAGATGAAATAGAAAAGATGAGAGGCACAGGAGAGACGGCGAAAGAGACAGCAGTAATTAGTGAGATTGAAGAGGACGAGAATGAAGTACTTGAAGGAGATGACCAGGAGGAGGAGACACAAGGTGCGACTGGAAGGGAATTAGAAGATATACAAAGAAGTGAAATTATTGAATACACACAATCGGACTTGGACTTGGAAACTGACGAATTGGATATTGAGGACACTGAATAGGGATATTGTTAATCGGCGGAAGGTAATAAGATAAAAGTATACAACGAAAAAATGATGAAAGATGGCAAAACACAAATAAAAATTATATCATGGAATGTAAGGGGGATGAATTGCCCCAAAAAGAGAAAGCAGATATATCATCGGCTGGCTAAGCTTGACGCAGATATTATCTGCATCCAGGAAACGCATATCCGACTTGAAGATCAAAACCTCCTGAAGAATAAGAGATTAGGAAACGAATTCACAAATCTGGGAAATAAGAAAAAAAAAGGAATAGTCATTTATGTAAATAAGAAATGGACAGTTAAGGAAGTCTTGAAGGATGAAGACGGTCGCTACATTGCTCTAGAGGCTAATTTCCTAGGTACAAAAACACTAATCCTCGGGGTTTACGCCCCTTCGGAGAGTAAATCTAGATTCTACAAAAATATGACGTCTAAGTTATTGCATTTGGACTTTGACAATATGATAGCCTTGGGGGATTGGAACGGAGTTCTGGACCCATTACAGGATCGAACTCAAGGTAAAAAGTCCAAGATCAGTGAGAAGCAAGGAAAGTTACCAAACTCTTTCACACAGTTCATGAACAATCTGTCTCTATTGGATGCATGGAGATACCTATATGGCAATGAAAAAGAATATACATACTTTTCAGAATACCACAAATCATATTCGCGTATTGATATGTTTATGATCTCGAAGAACATAGCAACAAAATTAAAGAGTATAGAGGTACAACCCAGAGTAATATCTGATCACAACTTGATATTGTTAAGGATTGAAACTAATAGTAGGGAGTACAGCTGGAGATTCGATGATAAACTTCTGAATAACAGTAAATCAAAAAAAAGAATAAAGCAGGTAATTGAACACTACTTTAAGGAGAATAGAGAAGAGGAAACATCTATACCGACAATATGGGATGCTAGTAAAGCGGTTATCAGAGGAATAGCAATGCAAATAAAGTGGGAAAACAACAAAATGAAGAAGGAAAAAATGAGGAGACTACAACAAGTATTAATACAAAAAGAGAAGCAGCATAAGAGTGACCCGTTAAACAAAGAGCTAAAAAATGAATTAGAGACAATACAGGAACAAATGAAGATAGAAATGGTAGAAGAGATAGAAAAAAAGATGAGATATGTTAAGCAGAACTACTATGAACATGGCAACAAGATTGGAAGGTGGTTAGCTTACAAATTAAGAAAGGAACAAGAAAAAAGACAAATTTTGAAAATTAAGGAGAAAGGGACTGTGCAAACAAGACAAGAAAAAATAAAAAGCGCCTTTCAAGGATATTTTAGAGAGTTATACAAGGCGCCTCAGAGAGAAGAAAGAAATCAATCTATGATAGACGAGTTTTTGACTCAACGATACATTACTAAGATGACGGAGATTCAAAGAGGAGACCTAAATAGATCGATTACAGTAGCAGAAGTGGAGAATGCTATTAAGTCGCTAAAGATAAACAAGACTCCAGGTCCGGATGGTTTTACTTCAAATTTCTATAAGACTTTTGTGGAGACGTTGAAGATTCCATTAACTAAAACTCTGAATAACATATTGATGGGTGGTGGAATGCCATTATCGTGGCAACACGCCAACATTGCATTAATATTAAAGGAAAACAAAGATCCGGAGGATATGAGAAATTATAGACCGATTGCACTTCTGAACACTGACTACAAAATCTTCACAAATATCCTGGCTGAAAGATTAAAGAAGGTACTAATTGATTGGATTGACAGAGACCAGACGGGTTTTCTCCCAAACAGACATATAAGTAATAACATCAGGAGGATACTAAACCTTATTGAATACTTCGACAAGCACCCAGATAAAAAATTCAGTATGATAGCATTAGATGCAGAAAAGGCCTTTGACAGCGTTAATTGGAACTTCATGTTTCAACTGTTAGAGAAAGTAGAAATAGGAGAACAGTATCTAAATGCAATTAAAACTATATACAAGAAACAGACAGCACAAATTATAATCAATGGTCAAAAAACAAAGCCCATAAGCTTGGAGAAGGGGGTGAGACAAGGCTGCCCTCTCTCCCCTCTGCTTTTTATTATGGTCTTGGAAGTGCTATGTAACAAGCTTAGAAAAGAAACAGAGGTCCAAGGAGTTAGAATTAAAAATCAAACATATAAAATCAGTGCCTATGCAGATGATCTAGCAATTTACTTAGAGGACCCACTGAAATCCATATTACCATTACAGAGAATATTGGAAGACTTTGGAAGACTGTCAGGTATTAGGATAAATAAAGAAAAAACCGCATTACTGACAAAGAATATGGATAAAGAAGAAGAAGATACACTTAAAGTGCTGACGGGCTTTAAAGTAGAGAAGAAAATCAGATATTTGGGAGTTATAATCACAAAAAACAACATGGATCTTGTTGATAACAACTACAAAAAGAAATGGTCAGAGATTAAAAAAGATATGGAAAATTGGAAATACTTAAATCTATCTCTTTTAGGAAGAATAGATGCGGTGAAAATGACTGTATTGCCAAAGATGATTTACTTATTCCAAAATCTCCCCATAGTATTAAATGACAATATCTTTAAAGCTTGGAACAAAGATATAACAAAATTTATATGGCAAGGCAAAAAACCGAGAATAAGATATAAAACACTACAAGATGAAAAGGGGAGAGGTGGGCTGGGACTACCAAATCTAAAGTTATATCATCAAGCAAGTGCTATTGGTTGGTTATATGAGTGGTTTATATTGAAAGACAATAAGCTATTGACGCTGGAAGGCGTGGGTATGAAATTTGGATTTCATGCATACCTATGGTATGAAAAAGAGAAAACAGATAGGAACTTTAATGACCATTTCATTAGAAAATCCCTCCTTAGGATCTGGAAAAAAATCAAGGCACAGATTTACATGAAGCTTCCTGTGTGGGTGTCCCCACAAGAGGCATTTAGGAGAACGGAAATGATTCATAAAGAAAATTGGTGGACATATAATGAATTGTTACTGGCTCAACAAACGGGGTGGAGACTTAAAACCAAGGAAGAACTAGAACAAGATCAGAAAAAATGTACTTGGTTTCAATATCGTCAACTTCTAGAGAGGTTTAAAATAGATAATAAAAAGCCAGGGGTGGAAAATCTAAAAACTGAACTAGACCTCCTTTTTGCTGACTATAAGGGGATTAAGATATCAGGGGCTTATAAATTGCTGTTGAAATTGGAAACAGAACAGGAAACAGTGAAGGAATATATGATAAAATGGTCTAGAAATGTGGGGCGAAGCATTTCAATGGAGGAGTGGGAGACCCTGTGGAAAAAGAATATGAGTCTCTTTACCAGTATGGAATTAAGAGAGAATTGTTACAAAATGCAACATCGCTGGTATTTAACCCCAATGATATTGGCAAAAATGTATAAACAGGTAAAAACAAACTGTTGGAAATGTGGGGAGGTAAATAGTTCATTCTTCCACATGTGGTGGACATGTAAATCGGCGAAACAATTTTGGAATAATATACATGAAGAGATTAGGGGAATTCTCAGGGAAGATTTCAAACTAAAACCAGAGCTGTACTTACTAAACATCCTTGATGAGAACTTCCCTTTAAAATTCAAAAAAATTATGCTGTACATGACCACCACGGCCAGAATAGTTTACGCGAGATATTGGAGGCAGGACAAGATCCCTGTTAGGGAAGAATGGCAGAGGAAAATGGGAGAAGTGATTCAAATGGAATATTTAACATGCTGGATTAGATATAAATCAGTGGAAGATTTTAGAAAGGAATGGGAAAGGGTAATTAAGTTTTGGGAGGGAAAACGGAATGGATATATGACTTTTTGGATTACAGATTAGAACAGAGTAATGAATACCCCAATAACACTTTCCTGATACAGATAGGATCTCTAATAGATACCTGAAATCTTGAAACTTTACTCCTTCGGGGTGAGTTAAGAATTATAGCATCAATGTATTAGATTCTTTTTTTCTTTTGAAGATATTAAGCTGAAGCCAAAGTAGATATGGTAAACTGACCCAAACACTGCGAAGTTGGAAGTCTTTTTGTTTTCTTATATTGTTAATGTAAAATGATTGTGTTTAGTTTTGTGTATATTTTGTAAATTTTGTGTATATATTTGTGCGTAGATTGTAATTTTGTGGAAAATTCTAATAAAAAGATAAAAAAAAAAAAAAGAAAATTACAAATCCCAGAATTCAGTAGGAAGGAGCCATGGCAAATAATCCAGTTTTAAACTGGAATATTTGTATAGTGTGGATTCAGCCAATGTTAAATAAAGCAAGGAGAGAGGTCAGTTGCAAAAAGCCCGTGTTTTGCTTTTATCAGGTCCGTGGTTTAACACTTGGCATCTTCACTGAGAATTCAGATAGCAGGGTATTCAATGAGCTTTGAGTGTGGCCTTGAAAAGGTAATCTAAATCTCAGAAGTGCTGGGCTAGAAAGACCTTTCTCATACTCAGTATAACACAGTGCCATATCTACAAATTAAAAGAGGGGTCAGATTTTCCAGAAACTTTACTAGGTTCTCAGGAGGCATCTCCAATAGTATAGTTCAGTCTTCCCCAAATGCACTTTCTCTAGATGGATTGGGATACAACTCCCATCATTACAAGACAACATTGTCATGCTGGTTATGAATGGGAATTGCACTTCTAGAGGATGCCAGGTCAGAAGAGGCTCATACAGATTTTCAAAGGACTTGTGTTCTTAAAATTAAACTCTTCTCAGAAGGATGTCACATGTTGAATATTCAAATAAAAATGCCTAAAAATACCTTGGCTGTGTTGTGGAAAGTAGCTTGCCAACTATATGGACCAATATGATAGGTAAGCATTTTTTGGCTTTTAAAAAAAGTGATCTATAGCAAAATAGAATACCAAAAAGCAGTGATAAAGGTGGAGAGGCAGGGGGTTACACACTGGAGAATTCTTTTTCTCTTAATTTCAGAAAATGTAGTTTGTTCATTTTATCCACTTCATACCCTTATGAAAACTCACTTCAGAGTGTTTGTTCTGGGCTCATAAAGCTGTACAGGTGGTGCTGCCTCAGCAGGAAACCTGCTCCTTGCTGAAGAGCTGCCAATTACTTGCAGTGAAACTAAAACAGAAGAATAAATATTGCATGTTGATGGATGCTTGTCAGAAGACGTAGGGGTACTTTCAACAGGGCTTGTCAGGTGAAATACCTTCAATAAATCCACATGCTCAGTGGCAAAGTGGAGAGTTTGCTCCAGCTGCTCCACTGGCAAACCTCAAGCTTTGTCACATAAATTTAAATTATAGATGACATAGTGGTGGAATGGAAATGGATTGTACCTTTAAAAAGAAATCCAGGATTTGTTGTTGTTGTTTTTTCTCTTAAAAAAAAGTTCACATATTGAGGGCTTACCCTTGCCTCTGAAAGATCTCTTGACTGCTGTGATTCCTTATTTATTTTTCTCTATGTCTTGAAGTAGGGAGATGCTCCCTTCTTCACAGGAGCATGTTCTTGCAACACTCCAGAATGTGTGCATGTTTTTCTGAACACAGCTGCGCTGGGCAGGGCATGTGTCTAGGATGGAGGACCATCGCCTCCCCAAAATAGTACTCTACGGTGAACTCGCCACGGGTCAGCGTAAGAGGGGCGCTCCAAAAAAGCGATACAAGGACTCCCTGAAACAACATCTCAGGCTTGGCCAAATTGATCACCAACTATGGTCCGCCCTGGACTCACATCGGGAGGCATGGAGACACACTATCCACAATGCTGCAGCCTTATTTGAGAACTCACGCCGAACAAGTTTTGAAGAGAAACGGCAATGCAGAAAGAATCACAACCTGGTAACATTGCCTGAGGAAACCTTCTGCTGTGCTTTCTGCAGTCGGACTTGTCTATCTCGGATTGGCCTTTTTAGTCATCAGTGCGCTTGCAGAAAATGCAGGATGAGTCCTTCCTGAATCTTCGTTTGTGAAGAAAAGCCAGAGAGAGAGAGAGAGAGAGAGAGAGAGAGAGAGAGAGGATACTAGTTTGCAACTGTAACAACAACTTTGCCAAGAAATGGAACTCCAAACGTGCATATTATATATTATGTCAGCAGTAAATAGTTTTGGCAATGTTGTCATATCATTGTGAGGGGGGATGAAAAGAAAACAGAAGGGTTGATGGAAACATTGCTTTTTGGGATTGTATCATCCTCAATCCCCTTGTCAATGTGGGATGGCTGTTGAGAGGTGCCATGGATACACCTGGCCATGGCTGAAGATTTAATAGGAAATATTCAATGCAATTTAATTCTATTATACATGGCTGAACATGCACAAGATTACTGCCAGAGGCCCTGCTTCTGATAAACAAAGGGGTGGGGTGGGAGAAGGAGAATCTTTTCCTAAAACATTGTGGTCGTTTTGTGCAACAAAAGGCAAAAGAAAATAAATACTATGGATAAAATGCACTCAGATAAGAACAGCTATTTTTAAAAAAAAAACTAAGGAAGAGGTTCTGCTTCCTCTATCTCTATCTGTTCCACTGAAAGCTTTGTGGGTATACATGTATTTATCTAATGTACATTGGAGCAAAGGGGAAGTTAGTTGTTCATTGGAAAGGAGCAATGTCTTTTAATCACAGTCAGCATACAAGCACATTATTTTTCTACTGTCCAGAAAAGGAAGGCAAAGTAGCAGACAACTATGGCCTATTACCAATACCCATGTGGGTGGCTTTTGAACATTTATGAGAAGAAACAAGTGCAGTGTACTGGAAATCCTTCTTTGAAAAAAAAAAGGCACCTGCAATAATATCAGTTGTCGTTGGGTCAGTCAGACCTATTCTAAAAATTTCACTAATTGGTAGACAGGAAAAGGTTGTGTTACAGGTATCACCCAATGAAGTCCTGTGAAAATGGAGATGTCTGACCCCAACAGAAGTTTCAGGCGAGGACACACTAATGCTAATTAAGGAGGAATAAAATGTTCTCCACATTTGTCTAGAAAAGGGACTTTTGCCCTCTTGAAATGGTTCTTAAAAGGCACCTTTTGCCCCAAAGCAGAGCTTGAAGAGTATTTGAGAAGAATAAACATAATGATGTACTAAAGCCATCCATAATTGAGCAGTGGTAGGATGATGCTTTGGGTCTCATGAATGGTAACCCATAAATTTCATAGGGGAGATTATCAGATGCAGTAAAAAGTACTGGAGAATGCCAGGATGATGTTCCTGTCCCGCAAATGGAACCTGTTTTCAGACGATGTCGGGCCCTTCACATTCTGCTCCAGTGCTTCTGCTGTTAGTAAGGTGGTGCTTTTCATTGACAGGAGTCATTATGCAATTTATGAATCGGAACAATATGCTAATTTTAAAGAGAAATACATGGCTGGGTTAACTGAAATCAGTACTTTCATTTGGCATTTAAGCAGAACAAAAACCTGTTTATAGTTGCTTCTTGACTGTCAACTCTGAATTTCAACTGTCCTTTCTAGCTGTTTTGAAAACCTAGCAACACTAGCCCATCTTTGTATGGATGGCTTTAAACAAGGCTGTCATGGACGACCCTGGAGTTTCTCTGCCTGAAGCCCCAGGATTGCCCCTTTGCAATCCCAAACTTGAGGGATTTTCTCTTCGAAACCACCACCACTCGCTGAGTTTACCCCTTTCTTGTCTAGCTCAGCGAGAAGCCAGACAGGTTGTGTTAAAAAGATCAGTAACACACTTTCCTCTATCCCAGAGAAATTCAGATAGCTGACCGAGAAAGGCACGTGAGACAAGCTTATAGAGAAAAGGAAGTAGACTTTATTTTAGTTTCAAAGGATTAAGGCTACATGGAAGAAAATCACGCCTCCAAGATTTCAGCTTAGGTTATAGAAGAAATACATTCAGTCAGAGTACTAAAATTAAATCATAATAGTAACTTACATTTCTGATGGTCATGCAATCAATTCAGGTCCCAATTGGGATGGTTAGGCCGGGCTTTCCTAGCCAGCCTGGTTTAGTCTCTGGAGATGGAATTCAGAGTCCTTTTGGATGGAAGTCTCCCTTTAGATTTCGGATATCATTTAGGGCCCCTTTGATGTTATCAGGCCCAGGAGAGAGGTTGGCTTCCCCCCAACCTCTGTTATCACAGTCTAGCATCTCTCTACAAAGGTATGTGTCTCTTCATCTGGCCCAAGCTAGATGGCAAAGCCATGTGGTTCCCCATGTGCTCTTTCAGAACAAAGGGAGGTCAGAACTTAAAAGTCCTTTGGTCATTTCTAATTGGTTCTGCGTTGCCAAATCTGATTGGCTCTCCATTCAGGTGATGTGATGTCATGTTTAGGAAATGAGGTTCCCACCCCCTTACCATACCTGATGCTATGGAACCCAGAGAATGGAATTTTCCACTGCTGTGAACTGTAGGTTTTGAGATGAACACCCCATGATGGCTGGGCAGTCCATCATGACAAAGGCCTTGCATTTGTTCTCTTCAGAACCTTGTGAGCATTGACCAGAAGTTTATTTTGCTATTCCTGCTCAATGTTTTGGTAGCTCAAACCAGCTGTTGCTCCAGTACTATTTTTATTTTGTTTTGTTTTAAAATTGTAGAAATTCTGATTCTGTTGCAGAATCAATCAGATTTAGCTATGTTATGGCATCACTGAGAGAAAGCAAAGCAAATTCAAAGGGCAGAACCCATCCAGATAGATATTGTTTTGTCCTCTGTGTTGTTGTCACAAAACCAAAATCAGCTTGGCTACATGATGATACCACTATTGCTAAGGAAGAAGGGTGATCTGAGCAGGGAGGGAAAGCATGCCAATGTAGGAGCTGACCCAGGTTGTGGCAATGCTTTCATTGGAGTCATTCTACCTAAATGTCAACAAAAAGTTATCATGGGCAGCCTGTGTGTTGGGGAGCACCTCTTCTCTTCAGTTTCCACCCCAAATTCCTCTAGGCCCCCTGTAAACCATACAAGGGTGTCTGTTCTTTTTGTAGGCGAAAACTAGTCATAACAGCATTTCACATTTCAACTTCGTCCTATTAAGGTTTTCAAATGGGACTAGAAATGTTGGTATGTGTTTATAACATGGTAAATCATGGGTAGCTGTAGTCATTGAATGCCATGTCGAGCACAAACAATGAAAAATGAAAACAGATCAAGGCAGATACAGCTTACCGTTTACTCATTAAGCTGGTGCCAGGGAATTGCCAATAAAGGGCCATTAAAAGCCAAGCTAGACATTATGAATGCACCTTCCCCCATAATACTTACAGACACGGTAGAGAAGCCCTAAGAAGGATTAGAACCCTAGCTGGTGGTGGGGACCTGATCCCCTCCACACAACGGTGATGTAATTCTTCACTAAGTTTCTTCTGGAAGGGAGCAATGGGTACTTTCAGCAACGTTCTTCTTTTTGCAAGAAAGTCTTCAAAAATCATGGAGTTAAGGCTATTTGCAATTCAGGACTTCTGTGCAAAATTTGTTTGTGGCTGTTTTCTGCACAGTTTCTTAAATAGACAATACTATTTTATTCTTCTTCATGAAACAGAAACTACTATATCAATGTATAAATATTACAGTCATCCCTTCACATTTGCGGGGGTTAGGTTCCACAGACCCCGTGAATGTGAAAATTATGCAAATAATGACTGCCCTCCCCCTCCCCCACCAAAGTGACCACAGGGCCTCCAGAGGCCCCATAGTCACTTTCCCCTGCCTCCCCCCTCCCTCCCAAGGCCTTCACGGGGCCTTCGGAGAGTCTCCGGAGGCCCCGTGGTCACCTCCCCAGCCCTCCCCTCTCCCTCCCAATGCCTTCACGGGGCCTATGGAGGCCCCTTGTTGCTGCTTTTGGGAGGGCAGGGGTGCCCTCCCAAAACCGCGAATATTCAAAACCGTGAACGCTAAGTTCGCGAATGTGGAGGGGCAACTGTAATTCCTGCACAGAAAATGCTGTTTCTTATGCAAATCAATCATGTGTACATTTTTAGAATAAATCCCCTGGTACAGTATTATCTGCACAGGAAAGAGCATTTTCTGTGCAAGAATTAATATTTCTGCATTGAAATATTATTCTCTATGCAGAAAATGCTGTTTTCTGTACAGGAAAAAAAACATATGCAAATTTGGTGCAGAATAAGTCCTGAACTGCGAAGATTCTCATCAGTCCAGGATTCGTTTTGTCAGGGTTTATCAACACTTGAAAAGCATATTTTTAAAAACTTTTTTATTTTAATTTTTTTTTATCCCTACCACAGACACACACACACACATCAAAAATCCAAGAGAAGCTTCAGTGCACACTGGGAGTCATTTCCATCAGAATCATGTAATGAATGCGAGTGGGGGGACACCTCCTCCCAACCCAGTGGCAGACCCGTGCTGCTCAGTCCCTGCTTATAATAAGGAAAATGGGCCCATTAATTGTTTCCACATGATTAATATTACATTTAAATTGGTTCTATGTTTTATGTAACTTCATTAAGAAGGATAGAAATTCAGCAATACTTGTAATGGCCTGCTTACAAAATTGAAACCATTTTCATTGTTGATAACAGGCTTTTGGTAGACTGGAAAATTTCAGAGCCATTTCTCAGGCAGAATAGTCTAAGTGCCTGCCTCATAGGCAAGGGTCTTGAACCCCCAATCAAGATAATATGGCTAGATATTATAATATGGCACTGAATAAAAAAAGAGGATTCTGTGACAATTATTTCCTTCAGAATGAATAGAATCATAGAATTGTAGAGTTGGAAGAGACCACAAGGGCCATCCAGTCCAACCCCTGCCATGCAGGAAATCACGATCAAAGCATCCCCAACAGATGGCCATCCAGCCTCTGTTTAAAGACCTCCAAGGAAGGAGACTTCACCACGCTCTGAGGGAGTATGTTCCAATGCCGAACAGCTCTTTCTGTCAGAAAGTTCCTCCTGATGTTGAGGTGGAATTTCTGTTCCTGGAGCTTGCATCCATTGTTCCGTGTTCTGGTCTCTGGAGCAGCAGGAAACAAGCTTGCTCCATCTTCAATGTGACACCCCTTCAAATACTTAAACAGGGCTATCATATCGCCTTAACTGTCTTTTTTCCAGGCTAAACATACCCAGCTCCCTAAGTCTTTCCTCATAAGGCATGGTTTCCAGACCATAGGTTCCAGATTATTCAAGGAAGTGGTTAAACTTAATGATGTAGAGAAAGATAAAAATTCCAGATGCTCAGTACAGACATTCCCCAAAAGAAGGGGATGAATCCATATATTAGAAAGTATTTCCTGATTCCAGTGGACCACTGATGGAAGCCAAATGATATAAGAATCCGACATATTCTGGCTTGCATCTTGGATATTTTTTTGGGGGGGGTATTTTCGAGCCAGGATGGTGGAATCTGTGGATACAGATAGAATCTGTGGATACGGAGGGCCGACTGTAGTTGGCATTTCTCAGAGGCCAAATATTCATTCACTAAATTGTTTGCACTCATTGTTTGGTTAATTTATACCTTGCCTTTTTCTTGACACAGGACCCAAAGTGGCTTACAACAACTTAAAAACAAAATTCACTAAAATGTTATTTTACAAAAGTTGCAAAACAATTAAACAGTTATGTTAAAAAGCATATAACTGAAACAATTTAAGGCATATTTAAAATGTAATTTTAAAAAGATAAAAGGTAAAAGCACACCACACCACACTGAAAACACCCTTCTCCTGCATGGTTTAAGAACCAGAGGCATGCTGAAATAAAAAGATCTTTGCCTAACAGCAGAATCCATCTCCTACCTGACTAGAGCAGCAGTGCAGGTGGAGGACATGTGCTTTGTTGGCCATAACAAAACATAACAGGAAAGGAGGCCAGCTTTATGATGTTGTGGCACATGTGCCATGTACAGAAGGGGGAAGGGCAGGGGCAAAGGTTATATTAGGCCCTGCTGCCCTTCTTTTCCAGCTATTTTGTCATTAGGGGCTAAGCGGATGCTTTCCCCATATCTGTGACTGGAGGAATAGGGAGGGGTATAGTTTGGTGAGCACCTATGGCACCAATTTTGGTGAAGGGGGGGTCTCTGTTACTGTCTCTTTAGGTTATTCAACTAGGGGGTGGTGAAAGAGGCTCACCTTGTGGCTGGCCTGAAGGATAAACCCTCTCCTTAAGTCCTGTGACTTGGGGGAGGGACTTTTGGGTTGGCCTTCCCGATGCGGGCTGGCTGGTTAGCAACCCAAATCTTTGGGTTACTTGCTGGGGCTCAGGTGTTTCACCCTGGAGAAGCTGGGGAGGAGGTCTGGTTTAGACCTTCTGCCCCAGCTGCTCCCACACTAGGTTGCCTCCCCCCCCCCACTGAAGTTATTTGAGAGGGTTGATAAATAGGTTAGAGTTAAATAAAGTTCCATTTATTTCATCCCACTTCCTGTGTCTGGTCTCTTTGTCCTCCTGGGATGGTCAGCAAAGAGAGCAGAGAGAGGGGTCAATTGAACCTCCTCTGGGAGAGAGTTCCACAGCCTAGGAACAGCCATTGAAAAAGCTCTCAGAAATTGTTCTCAGACTCTGGTTCTCAACATATTTTAGACTTCATGTTCCACAATTCCTGACCAGTGGGCAAGCAGCCTGGGGCTTCTGGGAGTTGAAGCTCCAAACACCAGGAGGACCAAGGTTTGAGAACCACTGTCATAGACCATTTGCTATCCAGAGGGATCCATTTCCTGATCTCTGTCTTCTAGTTCCTGTGAAGTTCAGGCAAAACTTCTACAGACATTCTAAGCCTGATCTTTTGCAGAAATGATTTTGAATGCTTTAAGATATTAGCGTAATTATCAAAAGCTAATGAGTTTTTAAAGCTTTTTAATATGAAACCATGATTTCAGAACCTCTTTGCTGTCAGAACTATAACTAGGTTACAGACGCAGTGGCATGATTTATGACCCATTCTCACTAATGACTACAGACTGAAGATACAGCTCCTTATGAATAAGCACTCTTGCCTGATCATGACAGGGCAGTGAAAGCTCTGAAAATATGCTTATGTGCGCCTGCATAATGGATCAGAGGCTTAATAAAAGGCCACCCTAATAGCATGCATATAATCCACTGCTAATATAACAAGGGATAGTTTGCAAGCAGAGTGCCTATTATCTGAACTTCAGTTGCCTAGTGTTAAGCCCAATTCAGTATATATGTGCAGGTGTGTGGGTATAATTATTATATAAATAAATATAAACACAGCTCACACATGAATACAGTATTGTGAAATCAGATCTCTAAAGGAGAGATCAAGCACCTCTTGGTCCTGGGACATGTTTGCCTTACTAGAGGCTTATGTCTTGCTTGTAGTTATCTGCCCAAAAGTAAAAGGGAGGGATATATAGGTGTGGCACCTTGGAACACAGGAGCTGCTAATAGGAATCATTTTGATGTGGAAAGAATATATAGGAGGTGGCATCTAGGGACACAAAGCTACTAGCAGGGGCCATTTTGAAGTGGATGGAGTTGGTGTAAACACCCTTCCACATTGACTCCTTTCTTTTAAGAGCCTTTCCAAGTCATCTAAATGCTGTAAAGGGTAGATGAGGAACATTAATGAGCAAAGGCAATCCCCAGCACACCTCTGGATTGGCAAAGTTGGCCAGCAACTCCCAACATACCTCACCATTGGCTAGTACTGATAGGAGCTGCAATTCAATAACATACAAAGGGACACATATTTTGCAGCCCTGTTCTCAAATCTAATTCATACATGAATTCTCCTGGCTTCTTTTCTCTCCAGGGTTGTATTTACATGGCAGATTTATTGCGGCAAATTGTGCTTTAGTTCTTTTCTGCAGCTCTACCGGTCAGTTACTTTTGTTTACTATTTCGCTTTATAGTTCAGACTGGCAAAGGTGTGGGGGCATGGCCTCCCAAGCAGAGGAAGGCTTGATGGGGAGGGGGATAGATCTTCCGTGACTGAAAGGATTGGAATCCTGCATTTTCTTGCCAAATAAACAGACTGCCAAAATAGCAGGGGGACAGATCAGAGAAAAGTTTCTCTCTCTTTCTTTCTCTCCCTCCCTCCCTCCCTCCCCCAAGCAGAGACAGGGATCACAGCTGAGGAGAAGGAGGAGCTTTAAGGGGGGGAGGATAGATTCTACGTGGATGAAAGGATTGGAATCCTGCATTTTCTTGCCAAATAAAGAATCACAGACTGCCAAAATAGCAGGGGGGGAAGATCAGAGAAAAGTCTCTCTCTCTCCCCCCCCCCACAAGCAGAGACAGGGATCACAGCTGACGAGAAAGAGGAGCTTTATGGGGGGAACAGATCTTCCCCTGACTGAAAGGACTTGGGAATCCTTTTTCTTGGCAAACTGGATTCACATAGACTTGCAAAGTAGCAGAGAGGATTTTTCAAAATTTTCTAATCGCTACTGAATCTCCCTCCCTCACTCCACCTCTTTTAAATCCACCCCTTCATCATAACAACCAATCATAGTGCAGCTCTGCTGCAGCCCTTAGTGAAATCGTTGTTTACACTAGCAATAATGTGCTACTTTGCAAATAACTCGGCAAAAATAGCGACATCCCCTGTCACGCTATATTTGGGTGTTTTACCTTCCCCCCTTCTGAATGAGGCGATGCTGTGGTGCGATCCATGGGAACAATGAGCTATCTTTGTGGTATATTTAGGGGAATATTTGCCTGTGTAAATGCAGCCCAGGATTTCTCTTTGAATTTTCTTTAAGCATGGAATCATGTGGAGAAAGGTATTGAGTGAGCTTAGCAAAATCTGTTACAAGCAGTGACCTTTACTTGACTGAATCTGCCCCTGAGAGTGGCATGGTATGCTTTCCCAAGTTTCCATATGGAGAGAGAGACTGCATGGAACAAAATCACTTGTTTGCCTGCTTTGAAAAATCCAGGGAGGGAGGCAGGGAAGCCTCTAAAACCACTTTCAACTACACAGATACATCCAGACATATTTGAGATGGAGCAATATGACAGATGTTCATTTGCTAGGTCTATATTTGAAATTCTGTATGTGACTAGTTGACCCATTTGTGAACATTTTTGTGATATGGAACACATATATAATACAGCTACACTGGGAGGCAGAAGGAGTTGTATATTTTACACCTTGGATTTCACACCAGGAGAAAGGCAGGATTATAATAAAATTAAATAAAATAAAGCAAGGAATTTAGTTTTCATTTAGAGAGCTTTCTGGCATCCTCCTATTTGGAGGCCCTAAGTTAAGAAAATGTGGTGATCTTCATACAACACACAAACAAAAACAAGCAGTCTTGAGTAATAGCACTTCTGGGAAAAGGTCATAATCCAGTGAAATATGAACATATCCATGTAATCTGCACTGGGATGTTTTGGAACTTTGTGACAAATTGTATGTGGCTTGTATTCTTTTGTTTTCTTTACTTTGTCTTGGGATTTCTGAAAACCATTTTCAAGATTTTCTCCATTTTGGGGCTTTTAAAAATAGTGTTATTGTTGCTATTTCTAGAACAATAATTTGATATGAACTCCTTTTTTTTTTTGGCTATCATTTATCCTGCATATCATTCTGGGCAGGCCTTTGAATGTTCTTCGGTGCTTATCATAGTAGTCAGTTGTTTCAGGTCATTTTGCTCGAAAATCATTTCCCCCAAGCTCAGAAAGGTAGCAGAATGACAACACACTCTTTCTCGCCATCACTGCGTTTTCAGTGGTGCTTTTCAATGGTGTTGCTTTTCAACGGTGTTGGTTCCCATGTTTCTTTTCTCTTGTTTGAACCATACCATTGCCATTTACTGTACCCTGCTTGCTTCACCTCCTGCTTCATGATTGGATTTTTTAAAAACAAAATTAGAAGCCAAAGTTGCACAACTGTAGAATTGTGCACTTATGTAATGACACTAATATAGACCTCCCCCCGAATTCCCTGCCCAGATCAGGAAGATGAACACATAGGACACTGGTTACACTGTTTTGTCTATGTTTTTCCTCATGAACCAACACTTGCCCAGTATGTTACTCTTTAAACTTGTGTATATTTACTCCTAATTTACTCTTTACTCTTTTCCTGAACCCTGGGCCTTAATCCTTAAGGGGATTACATTGGAATTGCAGTATTGTGTGGCTCTTTTTCTTAATTTATTAATTTTCTTTAAAAAAATGTTTTAAAATATGCCAGAAAATAGAGGGGGAAAAAACTACAACAGTTCTCTTGGGAATTCTTGGGATTCTTGATGTCCTCCCATCTCAATCACAAAAAGTAGTTCAGGGTTTCCTTCCTGTGGAACCCTGGCAATAAAACGACACCCACAGCATGCTCACTATGCTCCCAATATCACCATGCAGCAGAATGAGATGTTGATTAAAATTAAAAGTGATTACTAAACCATAGTGGGATAGGGGGTCATTATTGGATTACTTCCAATAGGAAAATAATTGATTTCCAAATGATCCAATGGTGGAATAGCATGGTACAGCACCAGGGAGCCACAATCTCATGTCATAGGGTCCAGGCAGAGATGTGACTAACACAGTGCAATTGTGGTGTAACAGTGTCATGTGATAAGCTCCTTTGATTCCAGGGACTGCATCATTGATGGGTCATGGCTTTTGCTGTTACAAGCCAGACTTGTTCAGTTGTCAATTTTGTGGCCTGGAAATAAACCTATGAAGTACAGAGTATAACCTGGTGTAACCTACAGAGTATGATATATATGGAGTAAGATATAATACACGAAAGCTAGATGTATTCGTGTGTGTGTATGTGTCATTGAAAGCTGGGAAGCAGCTTAAGTCTGGGGGGAAAACACCTACTAGAATGTAAATAAGATAAGAGATGTGACCTATACTAACCTCCTACCAGAGAGATGTGATCAGATGTGACTGAGAGTAACCTCCTAGCAGATGTAATGGCTGATGTAATTAAGATGCCTGGCAACGAAAGACTCCATAAATGCTGTAATTAAGATGGTCAGCAGCCAAGGATTCCAAGAGTCCCATGACTGCCACAAAGACAAAGATCTTTGTTTTGATTGGATATCATAAGCAAGGAATAGTTATTACCTTTGTTTTGATTTATATTTAATTGGACAAGTGATAGCCTGTGCAAGCCTAGGGAGAGACTAAAAAGAACCAGATAGAGCCAACAGATTGGATGACCTTTGGTAACCTGTAATATAAGAACAACTCTGTCCATGACAGTTGTAGTGCCCTGATAATTATTCAAACATGCTGATAAAGAGAAGGATAGTATTGCTAAGAACTAATTAGGCTATGCTGAAATAACTGGATGCTTATGCATGTAAGATTTAACAATGGTCAAGGAGATTAACCCTTGAATGTCTGTGTGTTCACAAATGCCTGTTTAGAGATGTGTAGTGCCTCAAGAGATAAGATTATATTCCTTTGATGGATAGACAGCTATGGTACAAGGGATGGAATTCTGTACGTGTGAAAGACTTTACAAATCATTTGTATAATACCTTAGCAGAACCTATGGAAAAGATGAAAGAACCTGCCGCTGCTGCTGCTGCTGATGATGAATAAATGGCTAAGGCATATGGTTTAAGAAGGATATTGTTCCTCTAGTTGTTAATTATTACAAAGACTGTAAAAGAAATGAAGAGATATAAAGGTTTAGTCTTTAGGAGAGTGTAGCATCTTACTTGACACATACTGAGATGTAATGAATATATGATGCCGTATATATGATGGAGTGTAATGACATGAAAGCAAACACCTAGATGTTAACAAGTCTATGTTTCTCTTCATGCTATATGTATATGTTTGTATATCTATGAATGTGTATAGGCTAAAACGTATAACCTAAAAGATTCTCAAAGAGCCTGGTCAGTTCCCATATAAATATAATAATAATAATAATAATAATAATATTTTATTTCTATACCGCCTCTCTTATAACGAGGCGGTTTCCAACATAACAAAAATCACAACATAATACAAATTACATTAAAATTGCATTAAAATACAAGAGTACAACAATAACAAAAAAGCCAATGCCCAATGCTGGTGAGGGGCGAGATATGCAGGCTAAAGGGTGAGGTTAAGGGTATGCCTGCCGGAATCTTGAGATGACAAGACTTAGGAATACTTGTGGTTAACATGACCTGCCTGTTTCACTACCTTAAGAAATTGAGGACCCATGTGGCCAGAAGGTGACAATGGAACCCCAGACAAAATTCAGATTAACTGACAAGTGGCAAGAACCCTCAATCCCTCAGTCTAATGAAACAGGAATGGGGGACCATGCCTGTTTCACCACTGCCTGACAGTCTTGAAAGGTAATATATTAATTAAGAAAAAGGCTGTTTTGCTTTCCTTAATCTTGTTTCAAAATCTTTCAGAAGCAGTCATTGTTCGCCTATTTGTTCTTTGAAGGAAATGTGAAGCTTTCTTTGGTAGAAATGAGAAGCAGCAAAATGGCTGGCAACTCTCACAAACTTTTCACTGGGAAATGAGATGGTAGTAAAAGCAAGTTAATAGGTTTAAACAGCACTGAGAGTAGAAGGCCCAGAGTTACACATTAATTGAAGTCACTGGCCATGGTCCAGCAGTGCACATGCATTAGGTTTATTGGCCATTTCCCCTGTAGCACCTCTCCACACTGAAGCCTCAAGTTGCCTTATTTTTTTTAAAAAAGTATTCTACTGGTTCATTGACGACTTGAATTAATCCATTATCAGGGACAGCCACTTCACAATGAGCTTGATTTGAACATGAACACACACACACACACACACACACACACACACACACATTTGAAATATTCAAATTTTACAAAAAGGGGGCTCAAGCTGGAACTGATTTGTTTAAGACCCTTTGGCAAATCAGATGAGACTTGGAGCAGAGGAAGTGCAGCACTCATAAATATAAGGTCCAGATTAGTTTGGTTTTTGGTCTGAACAATCCTGATGGCCATACTGACTGGGGGATTCTGGGAATTCTGGTCCAAAAGGGTAAGCTTCTCAATCTCCAGCTGTCACACACACACAATAGGATCCTGGTGTTTTAAAGTGAAACATAGCTGCAATAATATTTAAATGTCCTTAACATATATGACTATGGGATCTTGTATATAAATAATATACAAAATAATAATGCAAATCGAAATGAAGGCTAAGGGTGCCATTGTTGTTCTTTCCTATATAATTTAGGATCCATATTACAAGGGCAGTTAAATATATTTTCAGAGTTGTGGGGAACCTTAGCTGCATGGTTGCAGTTTACAGGGCTAGACACCCAGAAAAAAAGAATATTTAAATCAGACCACCAAGTCTTTATAAAACACGATGTCACCAATGGTATGGTACTATATTTGAGTCATGCCAGGCACACAAAAATAGGATTGCCACTAAATCTCTTATGCTTAAGTAATTTCTAAGTCTAAGATATCTAGGATGGCATTTTGTAAGGTAAAGTCAGTGTTATGTGGAATAGTACCTCTGTTTGTAGGAAGTACCCCTGTTCTTGCCAAAATTTAATGAAAACTCAGTTCCAGGAAGTTCCTTTTACTGTTGCTCCGCTTTAGTTATTGATATATTATAACCTTCCTTCATGCATGCCTTGTTTTCTCCCAGGGAAGCAAACTTCAACAATTCAGAAAACATAGAATTTCTGTGTTTGGCTTTATTCTGCTTAGTTCTCAGCTGTTGAATTTGATCAGTTTATTTATATTGTTTGAATCAACCTTGTATGGATTAACAGATACAGCATTTCTCTTACTGACACTAGGGTTATTTGTAATTGTTCCAACTAGAATTATTGGGGAGGGAGGTTGTTGTATCTGTTGCTCTTCACCTGATACACCAAGAGCTGCTTTTGGAACAATATTGTGGGGAAATGGCATACAAATTAGGTATGGAAAGAAATCTCTCTAAATTACTCAACACCAATCATACTAAATTACTTGATGTTTTGAGGCAGCCTGTCCAGAGTTTCTTAACCCCTGTGAAGTTTTTCATCTCCAGTGTGAGAAAGAGACAATGAGCACCCCCCCACCCCTGATGATGTTTCCACAAGTTGTGCAAAACCGCTCTGAGAAGCAAAGAACAGAGTAAGCACATAAGGACTGGCTGATTGATAAGAAAGGTGCAAACAACTCATCTAATTCTAATTCTTCTCATTTAAAAAAGTCAAAAACATCCAATCAAACAAAGCAGTACCTATCATAGTTGAGTTTCTCAAATGTTGCCACATATTCAGTTTGCATAATTACAGGCCAAAGGAGAAAAATTGTACAGTTTTTCATTCCCAAATACAAGAATAAGAAAAATGTTTCTGCTGCTGTTGTTGCTGATGATGATATTGATGATGATTGATAGTTGCAGTGGCATACTGACCACAAGTGAGGCCTACAGCATCAGTAGACTGCCACAATGACCAGTGGGAAGTCAGGTATTCCTTTGTGGAGCTGCAAACTATTTTAGCAGTGTTCTGGTGCACTTCCAGAGTGAAGGACAGAGTCTTCATTAAATCCTCCTTGACTACTGAAAGAGAAAGACTAGAACCTTAACCACCCAATCAAGAAGAATTTTGTTTGACGGGCAACCTCTATTTTGTCAATTCTGAAAACCATAAGGTACAATCCTTGACCATCTACCATAACTCTAATATGAAGTCCTAGGCCAAGATCTGCTGGGTAACTATGCCAGTGCAATTACACTGATGGAGGCTAAGGTGGCAGTGGTGGCTGACAGATGAAAAAGGCCATGAGTACAGCTACAGTGAGGGAAGGAGGGAAAGGTGGTTGGTGGCTAGGATGGGAGAAGTCTGTCAGCTCTGAGCAGCCTTTTCCTCCAAAGCATGGCTTTGGGAGTGAGGGCTTAGAAACAAAGTACTCTGGGAAGGGTGGCTTAGACAATTGTCCATGCCATGTGAAAGGCAATTTTCCAAAGCACCATTTGAAATGTCACCTTGTCAGAGCACCTTCCATTTCAACATCTCCCCTTGAGGTTGTGAGGAATACCATTTTGGATATGACAACCTGGCATGACTTTTGATATAGGTATGACTTCAGATATATTTACCTAAAGATTGTAAAGGCCATAACGTGTGTCAGTTAAAAAGGGTGGAAGTGAATTTACTTACAAGTATCAAATATATGTGATGTCATTAGAGATAAATGATCACCACACAGTAAATTATATACAGTCACGTGTTATGGTCTCTATATTGGGTACATGTGAGAGTGGCCACTCTATGAAATAATGTATCTTCAAGTTTGTCCATTGTGGCACACTTTATTATTGTTAGGGTGGAAGGATATTGGTTATAACGAAGCCTGGATGGCTTTTCCATGGGCTAGACAAAGGAAACTGAAACTCAATGGATTGTTTTAATTGCCGGGAGATAGATATTGATGGCTTTGCAACGACCTCATAAGGTTGGACAGGAGTGGATATAGGAGAGATTTCCATAGGAATAGATTAAGGAATGGTCACTTAACTGCTTGATTGAACTATTGCCGAAATGCCGTGGGCTGGAAGAAAGTATCAGCACATACCTCCTTAATGACTTTGTTTACTAAGGGGCTTTCCACATAATTGTAACTTGGGTTTTCTTACCATTATATTTTCTAGACACATCCCAGGTCACTGTGACCTCCAACTGACCTTTGGTTTGCCTCCGCCAACCTGATTGCAAAAAGTGTCCAATATTTCCAGTTATGAGACACCGTGGGGAGGATGTAGTAGTGTATACTAACACATATATACAGTTGCCTCTTGGGTTGCTTGAAGAATACGTTTGTGATAAACAAACTGTTGGCCTCACAAAATATAAATAGTCACCCTCCTGATTAATTTCTTGATGTTTGGCCAAATTTTCCTACAATCTTTAATTCTGCTCTCTTTCTTAATTTTGCATTCCAATTGCCTGTGATTAACAATAAGGCCTGTTTCGGGATGTGAGCAATTTACTCCTTTACTCCAGCACAAGATCTTTCAATTTCTTCTTCTTGTGTCTCTTTAGCTGGACAGAAACTTGGATTAGAGCTCCAGCTAAATAAATCTACTATGATTACTAGTAACCATAGCCACAGATAATTATATCATTACATTTCTTATTGTTCAAAAAGTCCATAAATAGTTTTCAGTCTTTCAAAAAATCTTCAGTTGGTTTATCCTTTAAAACCCATTTTAGCCTGGCAATTTGGGCTAACTCAGCAACCTTAACAATCTTTTCTTCTGTTGTCAGTGCTTCAGCCCATTTCCAGGTTGGAGCAAACAGTATTCTTGCTGCTGTTATCATATATTAAATAAATAGTCCATATTTACTATTTTTTTTAATCCATACTGTTAAGCAAAAACATATCTGGTGATATCTCAAAATCTATCTTTGAATATTTTTGGGGGGGTTAACGTGAATTTTAGAACAACAACTTTTTGCTTTCTTGCCAAGTCCACCACATATGGGAAAAGGAGCCCTCCTTATCTTGACAACCCCAACATTGATTTAAAGCATTCTTAAACATTTTTGACAGCTTATTTGGGGTTAGATACCATCCATGCATCATCTCATATATGTTTTATTTTAAATCATTACACAAAATGAATTTTGCCTTTAGCTTACATTTCCCCCCATACATCCATTTGAACATTATGCCGTATTGTTTTTTTTATGCATCACACCCTGAAGAGATGGTGACGAAAAGCAAAATAAGAATGGTAAATTCATCTGAATACTGACTGTGCTGTAGGAATGATTAATATCACAATATGGTGCCCTTTGCCTTTCAAGAAGTCCCAAAATGCTTGCAGTGAAATAGCTGGTCACAGTCTGTATAGTTTGCAGGCACAAAGCAGGTTTCATTTCCCTTTATCTGCCACTCCAAACACTTCTGCTTTTTCCCCCCTGAAAGGCAATGCCTTGTTCCATAGTTATCTGATGGGTTTTTTTGTTCACTACTTTAAAGAAATGAGTTTAAACACACTGCCAAGCATGCTACTAATGAAATGAATGAGCACAGCTGCATATAAAGACCATAGTTGTTTTACAGATTGCTTATATATTTGCAGGTCCCATTATATGGATGACCGGGAACTGGTGTTTCCATGCGGCAATGGGAATGCCAAAAGCCATACTTACACAGAAAATTGCATGCTGAGACTGACCGTTATATAGCAACTTTGAAATGAAGCATGCTCTTTCTATTTGGAGATTAGACATCCTTTTCTTATTAGTCAGGCACACATCAGTGGCTATAAACAAACACAGATGAGTCACCACAAATTAAGTGGAAAATTGGAAACTGCAAAGTTTGCCACACTAGGCTAACAGTTTTGGGAGAGGTTCCCACTACAGCCGGGTAGAGATCCAGTAGTAAACAGTGCACTTCAAGTCCTATCTAAGAGAATTATCCCACAAACACGTGATCAGGTAAGGAAGTTCACTTCTAATATTTCAAATAAATATTTGAGGGCTTTTTCTTCAGCAGCCCCTAGACTCTGGAATGGCCTGCCGGAAGAGATACGACAGCTGAATACAGTGTTGGACTTCAAAGTAGCGTTAAAGACTGGTCTTTTCTGGCAGGCCTATCCAGATGATTCTAAATTGTGAATTTTAAATTGTGCACTGATTGTTTTAAAATGTCTTAGTCTTGCTTGTTTTTTAAACTGATATGTTTTAACTGATATGTGCTTTTAACTAATATTATGTTTATATCATAGAATCACAGAATCATAGAGTTGGAATCATGTCCTCTCTCAACCTTGTCTTCTCCAGACTAAACATGTCCAGTTCCCTAAGCCGCTCCTCATAGGGCATGGCTTCCAGACCTCCCACCATCCTGATCACCCTCCTCCAGACACGTTCCAGCTTGTTAATATCCTTCCTGAATTGTGGTGCCTAGAACTGGACACAGTATTCCAGGTGAGGTCTGACCAAAGCAGAATAGAGTGGCACTATTACTTCCCTTCATCTAGACACTATACTCATATTAATGCAGCCTAGAATCACATTGGCTTTTTTAGCTGCTGCATCACACTGCTGACTCATGTTCAGCTTGTGGTCCACTAAGACTCCTAGATGTTCATATGTCAATGTGTTGTTCACTGCCTCGATCCACAGGGGGAGGCAGGTAAGAAGAAATAAATAAATAAATAAATAAATAAATAATATGCCTTATGAATCATTTTTGCCTGCTCACAAAAGTGCCCCTCAGTCTTTTCACCAAAAGCCTGCACTCATTATGCATAAATTTAGCTTCTTAAACTTTATAGTCAGGCGCTTGTCATATGTTCCCATATGGGAGGTGTTCCAAGAAACCAGGATGGATGACTAAAGAACTTTCAACGGAGCTAAGTTTTAAATGGAACATGTATAGGAAATGGAAAAAGGGGGAAATCACGAAAGAATAATTCAAACAGATAGCAAACACATATAGGAGTACAGTCAGAAAAGCAAAAGTGCAGAATGAGCTCAGGTTCGCTAGAGAGGTTAAGAACCATAAAAAAAGTTTTTTGGGATATATCTGCAACAAAAAGAAGAAGAAGGAAATGGTAGGGCCACTACGTGGAGAAGATGGCAAAATGCTAACAGGGGACAGAGAAAAGGCAGAATTACTCAACACTTTCTTTGCCTCAGTGTTTTCAGAAAAGGAAAAGGATGATCAACCTGAGGATAATGGAAAAGAGGACACAATCGGGGAAATCCAGCACAGAATGAGTAAAGAGGGAGTACAGGAATACCTTCTTAATCTAAATGAATTTAAATCTCCAGGACCAGATGAACTACATCCAAGAGTATTAAAAGAGCTGGCAAATGTAATCTCAGAGCCATTGGCAATAATCTTTGAGAACTCCTGGAGAACAGGAGAAGTCCCAGCAGACTGGAGGAGGGCAAACGTTGTCCCCATCTTCAAAAAAGGGAAAAAAGAGGATCCCAACAATTATCGTCCAGTTAGTCTGACATCAATACCAGGGAAGATTCTAGAGCAGATACTTAAAAAGAGTCTGTGAATATTTAGAAGGCAATGCCATAATCACAAAAAGTCAACATGGGTTTAAGAGAAACTAGTCATGGCAGACTAAGCTGATCTCTTTTTTTGATAAAATTACCATCTTGGTAGATGAAAGGAACACTGTTTATTTCAGTAAGACCTTTGACAAGGATCCCATGACATTCTTGCAAACAAGCTTGTAAAATGTTTGCTAGACAAGTTAACTGTTAAATGGATTTGTAATTGGTTGACCAGCTGAACCCAAAGGGTACTCAGCAGTGGCTCCTCTTTGTCTTGGAAAGATGTGACCAGTGGGGTGCCACAGGGTTCTGTCCTGGACCCAGTGCTATTCAACATCTTTATCAATGATTTGGATGACACAATTAGAGTCATACTTATCAAATTTGCAGATGACACCAGATTAGGAGGAGTAGCTAATACCCTAGAGGACAGGATCAAAATTCAAAATGACCTGAATAGACTAGAAAGCTGGGCTAAAGCTAACAAAATGAAATTCAATATGGAGAAATGTAAGGTACTGCACTAAGGGAGGAAAAATGAAATGCATAGATACAGGATGGGGGAGACCTGGCTGAACGAGACTACGTGCGAAAGGGATCTAGGAGTCCTAGTAGGCCACAAGTTGAACATGAGTCAGCAGTGTGATACAGAAGCTAAAAAGGCCAATGTGATTTTGGGCTGCATCAATAGAAGTATAGAGTCTAGATCACGGGAAGTAATAGTGCCACTCTATTCTGCCTTGGTCAGACCTCACGTAGAATACTGTGTCCAGTTCTGGGCACCACAATTCAAAAGGGATATTGAGAAATTGGAGCGTGTCCAGAGAAGGGTGACTAAAATGGTGAAAGGTCTGGAAACCATGCCTTAGGAGGAAAGACTTAGGGAGCTGGGTATGTTTAGCCTGGAAAAAAGACAGTTAAGGGGTGATATGACAGCCCTGTTTAAGTATTTGAAGGGGAGTCACATTGAGGATGGAGCAAACTTGTTTTCTGCTGCTCCAGAGACTAGAACACGGAACAATGGATGCAAGCTCCAGGAACAGAGATTCCACCCCAACATTAGGAGGAACTTTCTGACTGTAAGAGCTGTCTGGCACTAGAACACACTCCCTCGGAGTGTAGTGGGGTCTCCTTCCTTGGAGGTCTTTAAACAGAGGCTGGATGGCCATCTGTCAGGGATGCTTTGATCATGCTCAGCAGTGGCTCCTCTTCGTCTTGGAAAGATGTGACCAGTGGGGTGCCACAGGGTTCTGTCCTGGGCCCAGTGCTATTCAACATCTTTATCAATGACTTGGATGAGGGAATTAGGGGCATACTTATCAAATTTGCAGATGACACCAAATTAGGAGGAGTAGCTAATACCCTAGAGGACAGGATCAAAATTCAGAATGACCTGGATAGACTGGAGAGCTGGGCCAAAGCTAACAAAATGAAATTCAATACGGAGAAATGTAAAGTACTGCATTTAGGGCGGAAAAATGAAATGCATAAATATAGGATGGGAGAGACCTGGCTGAATGAAACTATGTGCGAAAGGGATCTAGGAGTCCTAGTAGACCACAAGTTGAACATGAGCCAACAGTGCCATGCGGCAGCTAAAAAGGCCAATGAGATTTTGGGCTGTATCAATAGAAGTATAGTGTCTAGATCAAGGGAAGTAATAGTGCCACTCTATTCTGCCTTGGTCAGACCTCACTTAGAATACTGTGTCCAGTTCTGGGCACCACAATTAAAAAAGGATATTGACAAATTGGAGCATGTCCAGAGAAGGGCAACTAAAATGGTGAAAGGTCTTGAAATGATGCCTTATGAGGAGTGACTTAGGGAGCTGGGTATGTTTAGCCTGGAAAACAGATGGTTAAGAGGCGATATGATAGCCCTGTTTAAGTATTTGAAGGGATGTCACGCTGAGGATGGAGCAGGCTTGTTTTCTGCTGCTCCAGAGACTGGAACACGGAGCAATGGGTGCAAGCTCCAGGAACAGAGATTCCACCTCAACATTAGGAGGAACTTTTTGACAGTAAGAGCTGTTCGGCAGTGGAACGCACTCCCTCGGAGTGTGGTGGGGTCTCCTTCCTTGGAGGTCTTTAAACAGAGGCTGGATGGCCATCTGTCAGGGATGCTTTGATCATGATTTCCTGCATGGCAGTGGGTTGGACTGCATGGCCCTCGTGGTCTCTTCCAACTCTGCAATTCTATGATTCTATGATTTCTTGCATGGCAGGAGGTTTGACTGGATGGCCCTTGTGGTCTCTTCCAACTCTACAATTCTATGGTTCCTTGACACTTTTTAGTATGTTTCTTGATGCTTGCTTGCATATTCATGCAGCCTTTTCAATCCTGATATTCCCCCATCATCAAGCCTGATGATGTTTCCATACTCCTTAGATTGCAGACCTCATTGGTTTCTTCTAAATCTTGCCTCCACAGTCATTCTAAGGACTTTATCAGACACATGAAAAATGGCATCATAATGACAGCACATAAATGTGAAAGGGCAGGCATATCAGATGACGTCACACTTCTGCATTTATGTACTGGCCATAAGCCATACTTTTTTATTGACAGCCCAAGCCATCAATAGATTGGCTATGGTGATATTTTGCTGGCATTGCCGATGTGTATGTCCTCTCATCATTCCAGCATCAATGGCTGGTCCAGCCAGAACATTTCCAGGTGAGATAGTGACATCCAGGTAGGTGACACACATTTTATGACCCCCCATATTTTATTATTATTATTATTATTATTATTATTATTATTATTATTATTATTATCCTTTTTATTGTTCTTAACCTCCCTAGCAAGCCTGAGCTCATTCTGTGCTTTAGCTTTTCTGACTTTACTCCTACATATGTTCGCTATCTGTTTGAATTCTTCTTTGGTGATTTCCCCCTTTTTCCATTGCTTATACATGTTCCGTTTAAAACTTAGCTCTGTTGATATTTCTTTAGTCATCCATCCTGGTTTCTTGATACACCTCCCATTTTTCTTCCTCAATGGTACTGTTTAAATTGTGCCTTCAGTATCTCTTTTTTAAGAAAGTCCCATCCGTCTTGAGGTCTCTTCTCTTTTAGTATTCCTGACCATTGGATCACCCCCAGTATTTCCCTGAGTTTATTGAAATCAGCTCTCCTAAAGTGAAGAATGCGTATCTGACTATGCCTGGCTTCTCCTTTCCATTGTATAACAAACTCCAGGAGAACATGATCACTCTCACCTAAGGATCCCACCACTTGCACCCCATTAACCAGGTCATCCCTGTTGGTTAGGATCAGATCTAAAATAGCTGACCCCCTTGTTGCCTCTTCCACCTTTTGGACCATGAAATTGTCTTCCTGGCAAGTCAGGAATTTGCTAGACCTTGAAGTTTTGGTTGAGTTAGATTGCCAGCAAATATCAGGATAGTTGAAGTCACCCATCACTACTACGTCTCTCCTTTCTGCATATGTGTTCATCTCTTCTAGAAAGGCATCATCCAATTCCTCCGTCTGACTTGGGGGTCTGTAGTAGAGTCCCACAATAACATCCGTGTTGTTTCCCTCCCCTTTAATTTTTATCCAGATGCTCTCCACCTGGCTTCCAGTATTGATGTCATGGAAATCTTCACTGGTGTAAATATCCCTGACATATAATGCTATTCCTCCTCCTTTCCTGTTTGGCCTGTTTCTCTTAAAAAGGTTATACCCCTCTATTCCTACATTCCAATCATGAGACTCGTCCCACCAGGTTTCAGTAATGCCTATTATATAATATTTGTTTTGTAGTGCTAGGAGTTCAAGTTCACCTTGCTTATTTCCCATGCTCTGTGCATTAGTGTAGAGACATCTAAGACCATGTGTTCCCTTTACTTGCTGCCTGTGCAAGTTTTTTTGCCTCCCACTGTTGGGTCCTTGCACTGTTTGCCTTGTTCCCTCTATGACAGCTTGACTATTTTCTCCAGCTCTTTTGCCTTCCAGAATACTGTCTCCCTCCCCCATATGATAAGCACGAAAAGCATGTCACTCCAAACATACACTTTTAACAACATAAACGTTAAACAAACAGAAAACAACTCGACGAGGGATAATATATAATGTAATATGAACAGAATATACAACATTTATATTATAGAAGTTACATTGAATATGAATCTGATAAAATTTGTTTCCTTATATGTGACTTGTGCAAGTACTGTATACATCTTGGTTACACTGGTGTATTGCTCTGAGGGATATTAAAGAAGGGGGTAGGCTGTACCTCCTCAGGGATGTAGTGAAACAATTTTCATAGATGTGGGTGGGTGGAGATAGAAATTTGGGCACATTAGTCACTATAAAAGAGGTTTATGGGGGGAAAAAGTTTTCAAAGGTAATGACAAAAATAGCCAATTTAATGCATTTTAATTATAAAGTATGTTGTGAAGCTTCCAAACTTCCCATGAATATTTTTCACATATAAAACGATTGTCTATACTAAGTAAGTGACTAGGGGGCTTATCACATGAAGGAAGGGAAGCAGAAGTGAAGCCCGAGAGTAGCACGTCCCACCTTGCCTTATCGCACCAAGTCGGTGTGCTTCAGCTATTCTCCCATCCCAGTCCCATGGGAGGTGGTGGTAAAGGTAGGTCTTTTTGATAACGAGTTTTTCCAGTTACCAAAAAGACTTGTGTTTACCACTGTCTCCCATAGGACTGGAATGGGAGAATAGCTGAAAAATTATTGGATATTTCACAAGTCATCCTACTATAAAGACCTGAACTGTTAATAAAAACTAATGAGCTGTCCTTTCTCTGAAAACTTACTGAGAAACTGCCAACTTGAAATGCCTTCAGAGATGTTACTTTCAAAAGCCAAACTTTCTAAATATGTTTTTCTCTGATGAAGATATAGCATGAGCACATGTATCAAAGTTGAGTATGAATTTTTACAGCCATAGATGCACTACAGATGAGTCCTGCAGTATACAAAGCACTCATGCATGGAAAGGCTTCCTTGTACATATACAATATTTTAGAAAGTCCATTTTGCATGGTTCCAACATATCTGTTTCTTTGGATGCTAAACTATATTTCTAAATACTCATCTGCAATGCTTCATTTAATTTGGCAGGGGGGGAATCAGAATTCTTATTTAGGGGTAATGCCCTCATTTGCTCCCCTATAGCTATATCCTGGTAGCCTAAATACCCTAAAGGTACCAGAACCTTTCTGATCTTCGACACTAAGCAGAGCCAACTCTGGTTATTACTTGGATGAGAGACTGCTGATGAATACCAGGTTTTGTAAGCTATATTTCAGAGGAAGGAACTTGCAAAGCCACCTCTGAATATTCCTTGCCTACGGAAACACTATAAAATTCATGGGGTTGCTTTAAGTCGACAGGCAACCTGAAGGCACACACATACACAGAGCTATTTCCCTGTACCTCCTCAGGAAACATTCCTTGTCCCAGTTGTGCAACAGCTACTGTGTTACACTTGGGCACATTCAGGCTGTTTTAATGTACTGTACCTGAGAAGCAGCAGCAACCTTTTGCTGGAGGTGAAGTCTTTTCCTTTTTGGCTGGGTGCACAAGGACAGAAGGAACGTGTCCAGGGAGATCACTAGAAGAAAGCAGGTGCTGGGGGACAGAGTTGTAACTTAGACCCCCTCTTGTTACTAGCCGTGACACCCCCTCCCCCTTTTTTCTCTAGGGATCACCACTATAATTGGCAACATTTAATAATTTGGTCAAACACATGGTGTTGCACATAGTGTAGCCATTAACATAAACCCAAAGACATGTTGATTAAGTCAGGTATGCATTAAGGGAGGGGCCAAGCCTAAATTCCAAAGAATTGTTAATTCGCAGATCAACTGGAGCTTGCCAAAGCCCCAGACTAATCCTGTTTTCTTAGACTGGCACAACTGAAACTTGCCAGCGACTCTCTATCCTTTTACCTCACCTAAACAAAGGAACATCACTTCCTCTCTTTGATTCACAAAATATTAACCCATCAAAACACTATCTACATATCTGGAATATCTGGACATTTTCAGACACGGTTTTATCATACCTAGCGCGGGAAGAGCTCCCGGGAGAGGGAGGGGGCTCTTGCATGGCAGGGGGTCATTTTCGGACGCCGCCGTCCCTCTCCCGAAGGCATCTGTTTCAGTTCCGTGAAGCTTCAGAAGCCGCAGAGCCATATTTTAATCACGGGCAACTTCCGTGATTAAAATATGGCTCTGCGGCTTCCGAAGCTTCACGGAACTGAAACAGAAGCTTTCAGGAGAGGGATGGTGGTGTCTGAAAATGACCCCCTGCCACGCAAGAGCCCCGTCCCTCTCCCGGGAGCTCTTCCCGTGCTAGGTATGATAAAACCGTGTCTGAAAATGTCCTTTGTCTCTCTCTGAGCAACAGCTTAAGATATTGTCTTCCAGTCAAAATCACATTCCCAGAAGGCAAGTATTTCCTATTGAACACCCTAAAAATGCCTTCAGTGTCCTTCAGCTCCCCCTCCCAACTCCATGCTGCCAGTTTGCTCACTGACCCTCAGAGAGCCACTCTGAGAACCCCACCCTGCTGGCTTTCCTCCCTGAACACATCTCTTCAGGAAAAGGTGTTGTATCGCCCATTGCAAAATCCCCTTTACATTGCAAAATCCTCTCTTTCCATCTCTCCCACTTTATTTCGCTAGTCTTGTGTGAATGCTTGATGCCTGAATGTGTGTGTGAATGTGTTTATTGATTTTCCTAATAAAGATTATTGTTATTCTATCTAGCTTATGTCTCCTCCATTAGTACTGATATAGCTGGTCACAAGATCCTGCTGTTACCCACTTCTTGTATAGCCAAAGCAAGTACATTAATTCCCCAGATTAATATTAGTGTTTTTAGGATCCCCATGACATCACAGCAATTAGGGTAACACCCTGGCTGTTTTTGCATAGCCAGGGCAGAAGTCAGGGTGGAGGGGGTAGCTTCTTACCCACCCTGATGTTGGCATAATTATGCTGGTGAAGATTTATTTATTTCTATTCTACTTTTCTCCCATATGGGACCCAGAGCAGCTTCCACTGTATGTTCAAACAAAATAACTAAAACAATCTGCAAAACATTTTTTGTAAAAAATTAAACAACCACCCACTTATATATATTAATTTAGAACCATTAAAAGCACATTGAAATCTTTTAGATATTAAGAACCAGAACACCCATTGCACTTTCCCAACAAGTTAAAAATTGAAGACTGTTTAAAAAATGAGGTCTTTGCTTGATGGCAAAAAGAGAGCAGAGAGGGAACCAACCAAGCCTCCTTTGGAAGACAGTGCCATGGCCTGGGACCAGCCATGGAGAAAGCTCTCTCCCACGTCCTCACCAGATGTACCTGTTATGGTGGTGGTGGGGGTCCAAGGAAAAGTCTTCCCCCAAGATCATAAAAGTCAGGTAGACTCATATAGAGAGAGATATGATCTTCAGATAATCTGGACCTAAACTGATTAGGGCTTTATAGGTCATGACTAGCACCTTGAAGATGGCATGCTGCTAATGGATTAGTGGATATTAGTGGATATAGGCTTTCAAATATAGGACTTTTTCGAACGGGGTTTTGTAATGGAAGCAGCCTCGTCCCCGTTGCAAGGCTGCTGCGTGGCGGGGGGTCCATTTCGGATGACACTCTCCCCTGCCGACTGTTGCATAAGTGCTGGGATGCTGCAGCATTATATTTGGTGATTTTCTAATCACAAAAGTTGATCGTGATTGGAAAATCGCCAAATATGGTGCTGCAGCGTCCCAGCACTTACGCAAAAGTATCAACAGGGGATCGTCAGGGTAGAGTGTCATCCAAAACGGACACCCTGCCGTGCAGCAGCCTCGCAATGGGGACAAGTCTGCTTCCGTTACAAAACCCCGTCCGAAAAAGTCCATAGACTGAAACCTGACATGTCTTCACTGATGTGGGAGCTTTGGTATTAACTGAGCAGCAAGAGACAGAGGCTGGAATTGCATAACAGTGATTGTCATTTGTCAATTTGTACCTTACCATTCTACAAAGGTCTACAAGAGACATTAGCATAAAATCAACATTGTAAAAGAAATAAGGTAAAAAGACCAACAAACTTAAGCCAAACCCAATCCAACCAACATGCAAACAAACAAACAAACACCACATTTTATTTTATTTTTTTTGCTCAAAGAAAGTTCTTGAAAATTTTACAAACAGTCTTGAAATAAAAACCTTATGGGAAAAGGCAGAAAGGGAGCTGGAACAGGGGCAAGCCGGAATAGGACCTTTTAACGTGATGTAAGATAATCTTGGTTTATTCTGTTTGAGCTGAATTGGGCCCCATATATCAGCAGGAGCCCATCCAGCACACCACTCCTCCATGCCGCTGCCAGCTCCTAGCTCTTCCAGAGGCCAGGCAGGAGTCCTGCAGCATGTTACTGAGGCTGGTCACATGCAGGGAGCCTGCAGTCACATGTTGTGGAACCTTTGCCTCACTTCTGAGTTAGAGAAAAAATGGTGGTGGTGGTGGCAGTGGCTTCAGCGACAGGCTGGCATTCTGTTTAGACACCGCCCCATCTTCTGCAGATAATGGGGGGAAATGGACCACCTCTGGAGCCTAGATATGCTGGCAGAGAACTGGCATATCCTTGCTTGTGTAGCTAAGCCCCTAGTCTAGTCTACTGAGCATAGCTTTAATCTTGAGCATGTGAGATATAGAAGGATTTTGTGTGTAATCATCCAGAGAGAATAACCAACTTAAGGACATCCATCTTATATTTCCCTGCATGTAATTTACCTGTTGGCTGCAGCCAAAAATAGTGATCACAAAGAAACAACTCCATTCCAGTGAGCTGTCTAGGGAACATCCCATTGTAGCTGCTACACCATAGCTAATGCATAATAATGACCTGTCAGGTATCAGCATTCCCAAATTCATACAGCACAAGCTTCAGGGTTAATCAGAAAGCTTTATTGCAAGAAATCCAGGAAGCATACAATACAAAGACGTTGCTGAGACTGAGGACTTTATCAGACTCACTAAATATGGCGTCATAACAAAGCCACATAAAGGCAAAAGGGCGCACATATCAGAAGATGTTGCCCTTTCACGCTTATGTCCTGACCAAAACCTGTACCTTTTTATTGACCGCTTACGCTGTCAATTGATCCCCTGTGGTGCTTAGTGCCAGCATTGCTGGCATATGAAACCTCACACCATTTAACTCACGTGAATGCAGCATGAATGGCTGGTCCATCGCAACCACTTCTGGGTAGATTGTGACATCCAGGTAAGTGACACACTTTTTATGAACCTCCCCAGGTTACGTGGAAGTTTTTAAGTGTGTGTATGTGCTTTTAAAAAATGTTTTGTGTATTATTTTGTGTTTTATTTTTTAATTTCATGTGCGATGAAATCTTGTGCAAATCCCTGGAATTTTGAACAAGAAAGTGTCCTTTTCATTGCTGGGAAAGCCTTTGTCAGGAGACAAAGGTAAGTGTGGTGGGAGGCGTTCTTTTTCTGGAATAAAAATGGCTTTTATATATTATTATTATTATTATTATTATTATTAATGCCAGCAAAAGAACGTTTTTAGAGGCTAGTCTGATAAAGTCCTGAGAGCCTAAGGGATACACTCTAAGTTAAAAGCATTTTACAATCAACAAAATTTGGTGAGCTGCATAACTATTGGCTGTTCATCACACACTGACACACACATTCCTTAAACTGAAAGTTACCATCTTCCCAGTGCCTCTAGCCTTGAAACTAAAGCTGCTAATTGCAGATGGCTTGTTATCTCCTTTCCCAAGCAAAGCCCAAACAGTTACACATACATCATTTCACCCCTACACAAACTTCTGTGCACACTCTATACCAAGGTCACAGGGCAACTAATGAATATGGCAGCAGTAAAAGAGTCTGATCCTAATATGACCCCCATAAGATCATGTGTTCACCGGAGGAAAGCTAAAATAATCAAATGCACATGAAACTCTTTGTCCTTTGAAGCATTGGCCAGAATTCTCATAGTGCCTTGGCTCCTTGGAGCCAGCCATTCAAGAAACAACTGGCTAGGAGCCAGCCTCTGGAAGGAAGTGAGTGTTTTCTTTCTCCTGTCATCACTGCCCCCACTCTTATGCTTGTACAAAGAGGTCATGGATACCTCCCTGTATGAGTGCTGAAATAATCAATCCACTCATGCTACAGTCCATTGCATGAGTAGTTTCATGCTATAGAATCCTGGTGATCATATCCTGCACTTGTTCAGCAAATTATGCAATAGGCTTATAAATAGTACTTGCCTATCCTTCCTAACTAGACTGAAACTTTTCAAAGTTTTTTGAAATAGTATTTTGTGAGAAATGGATGCCTGTTTAGGTCTGTAAATAGTGTGTTAAAGCACTTGACTTAGTGAGGTGAAATAACTTACTTCCAACAGTTGTTAAGATATCATTAATAATCACGCATGCAATAAATAACACAAGAATTAGCTCCTAAGAGATATATGGCTGCAAATTGCTGTAACAAATCACAGTCTGGGTAAAGAATGATCATTACTTGAGTGTGTACAAAAGCACTTTTTAACAACAATATGCTTTATGGTGAAGCTCACCCTAATTAGCCTTACAGATTCCCCAGAGAACATCTGCAGAACATTTTGACATTGCCATGTTTGAGCTGCAGAAAAGAAAGAGGGGAGTTTCTAAACCTGGAAAGCATTGGGGCCACAAGCTGTGATTTCAATTATTTTGTACTGTATTAATGGGTGCAGGAGGTAAACAACCCTCTTAAAAAATATAGATAAAAGGGCGTTGGGGAAATAAATGAAGAATGAATTCACTGTGTCAGTAGCCACCATAGTAAGCAGATCTTTGCTGTAAATATATTCAGCTTATCAACAGGAAAATCTTAAAAACTCCTGCTTCCATACATGCTTTCTCTCTCTCTCTCTCTCTCTCTCTCTCTCTCTCTCTCTCTCTGGCTTTTCTTCGCAAACGAAGATTCAGGAAGGACTCATCCTGTGCTTTCTGCAAGTGCGCTGATGACTAAAAAGGCCAATCTGAGATAAACAAGTCTGGTTGCAGAAAGCACAGCAGAAGGTTTCCTTGTGTGATGTTTCCGGGTTGTGATTCTTTCTGCATTGTCGTTTCTCTTCAAGACTTGTTCAGCGTGAGTTCTCAAATAAGGCTGCAGCATTGTGGATAGTGCATCTCCATGCCTCCTGATGTGAGACCAGGGTGGAGCATTGTTGGTGATCAATTTGGCCGAGCCTGAGATGTTGTTTCAGGGAGTCCTTGTATCGTTTTTTTGGTGTGCCCCTCTTACGTTGACCCGTGGTGAGTTCACTGTAGAGTACTATTTTGGGGAGGCGATGGTCCTCCATCCTAGAAACGTGCCCTGCCCAGCGCAGCTGTGTTCTCAATATCATGGCCTCAATGCTGCACTACACCAACAAACTAGGTAAACAGACCTCTGGGGTCGATGAAGTCTTAGGGCTTGTCTACACTAGCAAAAAAAATAAAAAAATAAAAAAAAAATGCAGACTCACCCCAAATCTGGTGCTGGCAGTCCAGATGACATATGGCTACTTCCAGAGAGGAACTGTCAGATGGTAGTGCACACTGGGTACCTAAACAGGTCCAGGCAGCAAAAAATAAACAGCAGAGTGTTGTTCCTTCACGCATAAGATTAAAGGCACAGACACAGGCTTGTGTCTAAAATAAACTTCTCTTTACTTGGACATAATGAAGAGTATTTACAGATACTTCCCGTCTCCTGATACTTTTTGAATACAGCATTCAAAAGAAAAAAAAATCTTCCCTCTGTGAAATCCAACACAGAACTAACAAACTTAACTCAGCTAACCACAATCCAGCTCCTAGGCTCTGAGTCCAGCAATATTGATACATTTACCCAGCTAGCTTCTGCAAACTGCAGACTGTTTGTTACATTCCAGCTCTTTACAGGATAATTCTACTAAATGTCCCAATATCCTGACAGGAACAACTTTTTTTGCCCTTAACACAACTTTGCTCAGAACAACTCTGGGGTTTTCCAGAAACTCCAGGTTGACCTTGGGTTCTTTTGCTATCTGGGCAGCTAGATCAAGTTCAATTCAGCTTGATCCAGTTGTCCACATGGAAACATGGTGCCATTTCCCTTACCCTGTGCTGAGAAGTGTAGGGAAGGCGATGAATCCCATCAGATCTGCCACCTTCTCCTCACTAGCCAAGCAGCTTCCTGGGAAACCCTGGCCAGTGGCATCACTTTTGCAGAGGTCAGAATGGGGTGCCTGTGTAATCAATGAGGAAGGGGTATAGCAACACCCTCCTTGTTAATCACATGTCTGGGCACCCCATTCTGACCTCAGCAGAAGCGATGATGCTAACTAGGCTCTCACAGGGAGCTGTTTGGCTGGTGCTATGGCAGAGGCACCAAAAACAGGGGATAGTCCAGAGGGGGCCAATGTGGTGTTAGTCCCACTTTCCTGTGTCGACAATGATGGCCGTTGCACCAGATTTGCCCCAGTGCATGAGGCAAATGCAGACAAGCCCTTAGTCATATTAGAGCAGACAGTGAAATCAATGGGACTCAAGCTATTCATTATTAACTTAGAGCTGTTTGGGTATGTTTGGGGATTCTGCTCAGTAATTGAGTAGGTAAGGTCTTTTAATGATATCAACTCCTCATTGCAGGGACCTGCTTTTCAGACATGTGGGGAAAGATGTCTCCTGTCTCACCCCCAAATTCTGGAATACATTCCTTGGCAGCCAGTGGCTTCCATGTCAGAAGTGCAGGCCTCATAGGCACAGTGAAGCCTGTGTGTCACAGACATGTCCCACCACTCTCTTTCTCAGTGTGTCACAGACCGGATTTTCCTGTGCCATTCTCAGATGCTGTCTGAGTCCCTCCGCTGTGTGGACCTCTTTCTCCAAGACTAGTAACTACAGTTATCCCTTCACATTCGCGGGGGTTAGGTTCCATGGACCCCAGCAAATGTGAAAACCGCAAATATTGGTTGCCCCCCCTCCCCCGCCAAAGCGACCACAGGGCCTCCGGAGGCCCCATGGTTGCTTTCCCCGGACTCCCCACTCCCTCCCAAGGCCTTCATGGGGCTTCAGGAGACCCTCCCGAGGCCCCGTGGATGCCTCCGCGGCCCTCCCCCCTCCCGCCCAGGGCCTTCATGGGGCCTAGGGAGACACTCTGTAGGCCCCGTGGATGCCTCCGCCGCCCTCCCCCCTCCCATCCAGGGCCTTCATGGGGCCTACGGAGATGCTCCGTAGGCCCCATGGAGGCCTCCGCAGCCCTCCCTGCTCCCTCCCACGGCCTTCACGGGGCCTCCGGAGGCCCCGTGTCACGGTTTTGGGAGGGCGGGGGGGGGCTATCAAAACCGTGAATGCCGAGTTCGCGAATGTGGAGGGGCAACTGTATCAGCCTTCCACCCTGACTTCTCTCTATCCAACCCTTCCCATCTTAATAGCCTTGTATGGTTCTTTAGAGTATATATTCCTTTATGTTAGTTTACCTCCTGTGTTAATTCAAATACTGTAATATACTTTAACTTTAACTGGAGTGCTCTCTGCAGTTAGTACTGGTATATATAGGTGAAAAGATCCCTGAAGTTACCCTCCTCTCACAGGCCTCCGTATAATTCTCCCAAATTTCAAGGAGACCCTGGCACTGTGGGTGGGACTCCAACATCCCCCCACCTCTTAGGGTAACAGATATTTGTTCTTTATTCCTTGCCTCTCCCTTTATAATGGTGTCTTGACCCAGTAGCAGGTGCCTAACACTAGCCCTTCATTGAATGTATATTCTGATTTAATTGCACAAGACAAAGACTGAGGAGAGCTGTCATGAGCTTTTCATCAAAGCTAATCCTCCTTTTGACAAGCTGTGTGCCCCTTGTGTTTTTAAAATCAAGGGTAATATTGGTTAGTTTTTAAAAAGACCTGGTATCAAATGTAGTAAGAGCAATGTGTGTGATTTCCCTGCCAGACTAAAATCTACACTTACAAAAGGGTGCTTGAGAGCAGCTAAATTCACCTGAACTATACTCAGTAGCAAACTATGAGAGCTCAGAAAATATGTCTCAAAGAAGACATGACCTCTTAAATTCTCTAAGCTCTTTCCAGCTTGAAACAAAATCTGAACTGGGAAAAAGCTCCCTCCTAATTTCCTGTCCAAGGGAAGGGAGTTTCCCTTTGAGAAGAGAATTCCCTCTCAACATCATATCTCTCCCCTCCAATCCACAGAAGTCCTCCTTCCCAACAGCACCCATCATCCCTGCTGAAAATTATACCAACACTGCAGCAAGTAACCTGAATCAATGGGGAAAGAGAGTAATAGGCAGATGGAGAGTTCTGAGGTTTTTTTTTTTTTTTAAGAGCTCTGTGTGTTTTGCTGTGCTTTGGGCTTACCTCTTCCCTGAGATCATTTCTGTTCCTTCTTCTTCTAGCTACAAGTGGAAGGCAATACACAGTCCATAATGGCTACCTGAAAAGACTTGCATTTAAGTATTGTCAATATAACTCGTCTTATTTATTATTTTCATGATGAAAAGACTTGCATCCCAAATTTAGGAATTTCTGTAATCAAATTTAGGGACTGTACAGTATCTTTCATAGTTTTCCTGAAACAATGGGGGGAAAGAGATGGAAGAAATGTTCATAGAATCATAGAATTGTAGAGTTGGAAGAGACCACGAGGGCCATCCAGTCCAACTCCCTGCCACGCTGGAAATCTTGATCAAAGCATCCCTGACAGATGGCAATCCAGCCTCTGTTTAAAGACCTCCAAAGAAGGAGACCCCACCATGCTCCAAGGGAGTGCGTTCCACTGCCAAACAGCTCTTACTGTCAAAAAGTTCCTCCTAATGTTGAGGTGGAATCTGTTCCTGGAGCTTGCATCCATTGCTCCGTGTTCCAGTCTCTGGAGCAGCAGAAAACAAGCCTGCTCCATACTCAGCGTGACACCCCTTCAAATACTTAAACAGGGCTATCATATTGCCTCTTGACTTTTTTCAGGCTAAACATACCCAGCTCCCTGAGTCTCTCCTCATAAGGCATGGTTTCCAGACCTTTCACCATTTTAGTTGCCCTTCTCTGGACATGCTCCAATTTGTCAATATCCTTTCTTAATTGTGGTGCCCAGAACTGGACACAGTATTCTAGGTGAGGCCTGACCAAGGCAGAATAGAGTGGCACTATTACTTCCCTTGATCTAGATACTATACTTCTATTGATACTTTACATTTCTCCGTGTTGAATTTCATTTTGTTAGCTTTGGCCCAGCTCTCCAGTCTATCCAGGTCATTCTGAATTTTGATCCTGTCCTCTAGGGTATTAGCTCCTCCTCCTAATTTGGTGTCATCTGCAAATTTGATAAGTATGCCCCTAATTCCCTCATCCAAGTCATTGATAAAGATGTTGAATAGCACTGGGCCCAGGACAGAACCCTGTGGCACCCCACTGGTTACATCTTTCCAAGACAAAGAGGAGCCACTGCTGAGCACCCTTTGGGTTTGGCCGGTCAACCAATTACAAATCCATTGAACAGTTAACTTGTCTAGCTCACATTTTACAAGCTTGTTTGCAAGAATGTCATGGGGAACCTTGTCAAAGGCCTTACTGAAATCAAGGTATGCGATGACCACAGCATTCCCTTCATCTACCAAGCTGGTAACTTTATCAAAAAAAGAGATCAGATTAGTCTGGCATGACTTGTTTCTCTGAAACCCATGTTGACTTTTTGTGATTATGGCATTGCCTTCTAAATGTTCACAGACTCACTGTTTATTGATCTGCTCTAGTATCTTCCCTGGTACTGATGTCAGACTAACTGGACGATAATTGTTGGGATTCTCTTTTTTCCCCTTTTTGAAAATGGGGACAACATTTGCCCTCCTCCAGTCTGCTGGGACTTCTCCTGTTCTCCAGGAATCCTCAAAGATTATTGCCAATGGCTCTGAGATTATATTTGCCAGCTCTTTTAATACTCTTGAATGTAGTTCATCTGGTCCTGGAGATTTAAATTCATTTAGATTAAGAAGGTATTCCTGTACAACCTCTTTGCTTATTCTGAGCTGGATTTCCCCTGTTGTGTCCTCTGTTCCATTCTCCTCAGGTTGGTCCCCATTTTCCTTTTTTGAAAACACTGAGGCAAAGAAGGTGTTGAGTAATTCTGCCTTTTCTCTGTCCCCTGTTAGCATTTTGCCATCTTCTCCACGTAGTGGCCCTATCATTTCCTTCTTCCTCCTTTTACTGCGGACATACCCCCCAAAAACCCTCTTTATTGTTCTTAACTTCCCTAGCAAGCCTGAGCTCATTCTGTGCTTTAGCTTTTTTGACTTTACTCCTACATATGTTCGCTATCTGTTTGAATTCTTCTTTGGTGATTTCCCCCTTTTTCCATTTCCTATATATGTTCCATTTAAAACTTAGCTCCGTTGAAAGTTCTTTAGTCATCCATCCTGGTTTCTTGAGACACCTCCCATTTTTCTTCCTCAATGGTACTGTTTGAAATTGTGCCTTCAGTATCTCCCTTTTGAGAAAGTCCCATCCATCTTGAGGTCTCTTCTCTTTTAGTATTCCTGACCATGGGATCACCCCCAGTATTTCCCTGAGTTTATTGAAATCAGCTCTCCTAAAGTCAAGAGTGTGTGTCTGACTGTGCCTGGCTTCTCCTTTCCATTGTATAACAAACTCCAGGAGAACATGATCACTCTCACCTAAGGATCCCACCACTTGCACCCCATTAACCAGGTCATTTCTGTTGGTTAGGATCAGATCTAAAATAGCTGACCCCCTTGTTTCCTCTTCCACCTTTTGGACCATGAAATTGTCTTCCAGGCAAATAAGGAATTTGCTACACCTTGAAGTTTTGGTTGAGTTAGATTTCCAGCAAATATCAGGATAGTTGAAGTCACCCATCACTACTACATCTCTCCTTTCTGCATGTGTGTTCATCTGTTCTAGAAAGGCATCATCTAATTCCTCCGTCTGACTTGGGGGTCTGTAGTAGAGTCCCACAATAACATCCCTGTTGTTTCCCTCCCCTTTAATTTTTATCCAGATGCTCTCCACCTGGCTTCCAGTATTGATTTCATGGGTATCTTCACTGGTGTAAATATCCCTGACATATAATGCTATTCCTCCTCATTTCCTGTTTGGCCTGTTTCTCTTAGAAAGGTTATGCCCCTCTATTCCGACATTCCAGTCATGAGACTCATCCCACCAGGTTTCAGTAATGCCGATTATATCATATTTGTTTTGTAGTGCTAGGAGTTCAAGTTCATCTTGCTTATTTCCCATGCTCTGTGCATTAGTGTAGAGACATCTAAGACCAAGGACTTTTTCAGACAAGTAAAATGCAGCGCAAGCGTGGCGAGGCTGCTTGCGCTGCATTTTACTTGTCCGAAAAAGTCCCATGTGTTCCCTTTACTTGCTGCCTGTGCAAGTTTTTTTTTGCCTCTCACTGTTGGGTCCTTGCGCTGTTTGCCTTGTTGGTTCCTCTATCTGTTGTTAAAATTCTCAGTTTTTTTCTAATCATCCACATATTGTTCTCCTTTTCATCATAGAAGATCCAGAGGCATTTCCAAGGGAAACAGAAATATTTTATTCCTACCTAGAAGGTGAGTTCTTTTTATTATTCCAGGATAGATTGCAGCAATCCCCCCACTTAAAAATGATTGAGGTTCTCTGACATCTCTTTGCTGGATATGGGCAGAGAGCACAGAAGCTTTTATGCTAGAGCAGTAAGATTTTTAAAACACTGTACCTTTAAAAAAGAAGTCATTCCCATCCATTTCTCCAGAGCCAAAAACACATTCACGGGTAGCTGTGTTGGCCATGCAGCAAAACTAAATCCAAAATCCACAAAAAAGTGATACCTTTATTGGCCAACCAAATGTGAACACATGATGCAAGCTTTCAAAGCTCTACTGGCTTCTTCATCAGGGAAAAGATGTTTAATAAATCAAGAAAAGTGATGATGTTGGAGTCACAGGCCTACATGCTGTTTCAGATGTTACTTGTGTGGTTGTTCAGGTGAGGGATCTCATGAAGGCAAAGGCCACTCCAAAGCCAAAAGAGATCTGTGATTATCAATTGTGTATATGAAATCGGAATAGTTACTGGCCAAATTACCTGCCCAACTTTATTGTTCAACTCCTCTCTGCTGGCTGGAGAGATCAGTATGGATTGAAAACTCTTTTCCAGGAAGTCCCAAATGATAATAAGTGAGGTTTTCAGTAGTAAGAAATCTCACTTCTTTGCAATAGTTGTACAGGCCAAATAACTGCAGTTTTACATTATTACTGTAATAGCCATTATCTCATGGCACTAGCTTGCTGTGCTCTGCTAATTTAAATGCCAAATATTATTGTATTGCTGATGTATTTCCTCTTTCCCCTGTACCTATACCAGAGATGCATGCATCCTGGTCTTGTGAATAATTCAACATATATTCCAGCTGTGGGGTGTATATGGAATTGGCTTTTTAAGGGTGATCTGAGACTCTGAAAGTAAACATTTTCACCAGAAAACTTTCTAAGTGCTTGAATGTGGATATACAACATTTTAATAAGTTGGAAGAGATACACTAGTTGGAAATACAACCATTTCTTGAGGACAAATGCTGCACGCAAATGCTCTGTTCTTAATTTTTCACAAAGAAACAATGGTTTTATTAAGGCGTCTCTGTGCTTTTAACATGTAGATAATTAATGTAAATCAGCTCTCTAAATACAATTTGAGCTTATTTTTGCATTTGGTTTGGGTTAAGCTGCTTCCATCAACTCACTCCACATGTATGTTAATTACTTTTGCAATCAAACCAAGCCACCCCATTTTAAGAAGTCTAGACAGAAGTGTTATTACAATAACACCTCTTTCAGATATTGACTTTTGTGTGCTATATAACAGCATGTCCCTTCCACATATTCTGCTGTTCAAGATGGCCAACAACAATGAACCTTCCCAGAACTCTTTAATCTTAACATGTAATGAACTGTGACAGGCAACTTCTTCTCCACCCCAGTTCAACTAATTTTCAGTGAATGATGGGATATCCTTCCCATCTTTCTTTTAACTAATCTCTGCCTCAATATGCTGCCAGAAATGAATTGAACTTAGGTCTTATCTATATAATATGAATGGGATGCGAATGTATGGCAATTTGTTCATATGGACATGCACATAAATAAGCGTCATTTGGAAAGGGGGCAACCAAATCCACTGCAAAGTCTATGTGCGTTGCATCCAGGGCTTTGTCTAGATTTTTTAAAAAGCTCCGTACAACATGCGAATGTGCGATTGTTTGAACACTCACATTCACACAGATACAAACAGGCAGCGTAATCTGCTTGGCAGGACAAGCATGGGGGTGGGGCTAGCAAACAGGGAAAGTGCCTGCAGGAGCCATGTCAAATTTTTGGCTAAGCGAGTATCTGGTAAGTCAATAAAACAGCAATCTCATACTCTTTTTTTTTTTTTTTTTGGATATATGGTATCACTTGTGCGCACCATGGGAAACTTTAAAAAAAATGGTGGCAGCAGATTTAAAATCGTGGGTAAATCACTGACGGCTGCCATCTTGGCTAGGGGGGCATGCAGAGTTTATGGGGGCTCTTTTGACTGTGAAGACAGGCCGCACCATTGCGAATGCCTGCTTTTGTGGACATGTTGGTATTCCCCCCCACTCGTATAGACAAGACCTTATTTACACAGCTCTGATTTAGTGAAGAAGCCAGCATAAGATAATGTCCAAGCAAAGTGGGTATGTAAATCCTTTATTGTTTCATTCTTCCATGTGAGAACATGAAATCCTGTTTTTTCTCCTCTCCTTCAAAATGGTGAGATATTTTGTACTAATCTCAACAGATATTTCAATTTTCAAGAATATTTTTTGCAGACATGTTAGAGTTAGCAACCTTTGCATGTGTATATTCACCAATGGCTTGTTTACATTATGAGGACTTCCTGTATCCTTTTCGTCTTCTCTCACTCTCATAAGTGTTTGACTATCCAGAAGTAATTTTTTTTAAAAAAGTAAATCTACTGTATATGTTTTACTAAGATAACAAAGCTTGTTTCTTTCTCTGTTCCTATGTTTGTATGGGCAGGTGTAGGACTGGTTGTTGTTCAGTTTCTGCTTTGCAAATTTCATTACTCTGTTAGAGAGATCCAGTACTTACTATCTCTCACATTCACAACACAAATTGCATAGCTAAACTATGGCAGTTGTCTTACTAACTGGACTTTTAAATATTAGAAGCATTGAATGGGTTATTTGTGCCTGTTCAACCAGTCAGTCCTTCTGTTCCTGTGTGCATTTTTCCTTCACAAAGAAAGAAATATTTGGTGCAGAAACACTTTACACAAATTGTGGAAACCTTGACCAAATCCTGGCCCTATTGATGTTGCTTTGTTTTTGTTCTGGATGGAAAAAAAAAATCTGAAAGGGCTTAACAAACTCTTAACAGGTCATAACATACTATAAGACATTATCAGACTAGCATCTAAAAATGCTATAATTCCACTATTGAGGAAAGCAGAAACATTGTGGCATTATTACACTAGCAATTTAAGAAAGGTATTTCAGCTCACGCTATAGTAACACTTGTCTTCTCATTGCCTTCTATTGACAGAGTATTAATGCTTCCTGTTGCCCAGAGTATGTTCCTTTAAGAATTTTTTTTCTCTTGCGTCCTGCATTTTGCATGGGCAAGATTTCAGCTGTTTTAGCGAGAAGACGTGACTTAGCTTAAACATGCCAAAATCAAATACATAATGAAAGAACTTCCCAAATAAACACTTAAACACACATAAAAACATATCAAGCAAAGGCAACAGTTCATTAAAACAGCGTCCTGTTGGTCCTCTTCACATTCTCCCTCAGAAGCCGAAGTATGTGTTCTTGTTGGGAAAGGGGAGGTGGAAAAGATGACCATCAATTCATGCTGTAATCACATGATTACAGTGGGATGTGATTTCACATGCTCCTCAATACCACAAAAAGTGTGATATGAGGGCTATTGATGGCTTTTGCCCATTCGTTAAAAGTGGCACCTGATGCCACTTTTCCAGCAGACAATGGACCATTAGCCAAAGAGACACTAATCCTCCTTGCATATCTCCCCTCAGGAACTAGCCATTCAAATACACAAATTTACATATCCTCTCCAACAGGGACTCACAGTATATAAACTCCACACACCAACCATTCTCTGAAGATGCCAGCCACAGATGCAGGCAAAATGATAGGAATAAACTCTTCCAGAACACGGTCTCACAGCCAGGAAAAAAACCCACAGAAAACCTATTGATGCCAGCCGTGATGCCTTTGACTTCACAATTTGGGTTGTGTCTGCAATTTGCAAATAGGAAGCCTATCATAGGTTCTGCCAAGTGCTGCATTCAATAAGGAAGATCTTGGAAATTTCCTTTCAGATATATTTTAGGATTTCCAGAGATCCTAATTCTGACCCACAGAAACTTTCAGAAGTCCCAGAACATGGCTAGAACCTCTCATCAGCACCTGCATCCTTTTGTGATGTCATTCAGCAACTACAACTGCTAAAATATAGGTGTATGAGCCAGCTCTTGGAGAGAACTGGTTTTACTTAGGGAGTATATTGTGAGTGCCATTCTGCATAAAAGAATATACAGGACCTTTTGCTTCAAACTATTCTCTATTTATTTCCAGTGAAACACAAGTTTCAAAGGTGGTGTAGATCTTACTTTTTTTTTTTTAAAAAAAAGAACTTTAATGAGGCATCATCTCTGTGCATTTGATAGTGTGTGCAATAGTCAGTGCCTTTGGCATCTTTCTTTGGGAATTAATGTTTTACTACCTGCTCATCACATGAGCATTGTTATTTATACATATATTCTGATGATACAAGGCTTTCCTCTCCCCACCCCCCAACAAAAAAAATAAAAAAATAAAAATCCCCAAACTGGGAGATCTGCATCTTATTTACTGTCCCACCTTTCTTCCAATATGGGGCCCAAGGCATTTTTTTTTAGTGTTTGGTAAAGTGTGCAATACTGCTGGCTATAAATTAGCTCAGCCAGGCTATATTCCCTTGTTGCAGATAGCAACTCCAAAACTCCTGCACCACGTCTTTGTCTTTTGGGATCTCTTACCTTCATCATGGACCTTTGGAGTATTTTTTCTGGCCACTCCCTTCTCAGTTTTGGACTCTGCTCAGGATTGCTCTTTCCCTTTGAACCTCAGATTGCCTGGACCATGCTTCTCCTTGTAAATCCATGTAAGCCCTGGGATTGGCCTCGTTCTCCCCTGCTAGTTCTTGCTTACTGAAGGTGTGCTCACCTGAGTGCTAGCCAGCCTTAAAAAGGATGAGCATGGTGTCAATGCTCATGCTACTAGGTCTCCAAACATACTGTTGCAACCCTCCCACCTGCCTGCCATCATAATTGACTCTAGCAAGTGACAGTGATGTTTCTAAAATTGAGCACACTTGATGATAGTTTCAATCCATGCTGGCTGCCCATATCAAATTGCCACAGAACTTGGGAAAGTTGCCTCTTTTTGGGTGACTAAAACTCCCAGAACCTCCTGGCCACTGGCTAGAGGATTCTGGGAATTGTAGTCAAAATTAAGTTTCCCAAGCTTTGGAATACCTCAGATGCAATGCCTGACATTAGGAAATGCATTGGGGGCAAATTGACATGGCAGGTGACCAGTGCAGGTGCAGGGTGGTGTTCCCAATCCATCTGCCATAGGGAAGTGGTGTTGTCTACAAGGGATATTTGTTGGGTGAGTTAAGGGCTGGTGCTTGGTTCTGAATGTGATCTATTCCACTCTTCCCCCCATGGCCACCACAAGGGGGATCTGACAGGTCTCTAGTTTAGGGGCCTGAGATTAGGAGGGTCCCCGGTGTGATATTATTTATTATGTAAATTCCTTTTATTTTTAAAAAATAAATATAAATATTACTTTGGTGTCATTTAAACTGACTTATTTTAATTTTTACCCTAATTCCTGTAGAGCATCTCACTGCCCTTAACCTTAGCAGTAGGTAGGATGTGGGGGCCATGCTTCCCACCACCTCAGATTACCCAAAAATGCAATTCTTATGTTGATGTCATACTAGGCATTACATTTGGACAAATCTAAGCTGGGGGATGGCCAATACCGAGCACATCTAAAGGCCAAAATTATTCTCATTCAGATGTTTTGCTTCTTGAAGTGTCAGCACAGAGATGGGCCCATTTGAGTGTGTGGACCATGGTGGTTGCCCAAACATGCTGACCCTTAATACCAGGTCTGTCTATATATTTAACATAACTGAAAGGCCTCCAGCAGCCTTAGAGTTGGTAGAGCATTTCCTTCCTTGTTTCCTTTCTGACAAAGTTGGTAGGCCTGGATTTTAAAGGGCGATGAAATGCAGACCTTAGAAAGATTACTTTTTGGACTACAATTTTCCGTAGTTACCAACAGTCCAAAGAAACTTTTCCAACTCTCTGTGAAATATCTTCTCAGCCCGCTTTTCTCACTTTTTCATGGTCAAGCAAACAAGATGTACAGTACTTGTTTCTGCCTCCAGGGTTTGTGTTTGTGTGTGTGTCCCTGTGTGTTTATAGATAAGTGAGACCATTTAAGAAAAACAGACATTCTGTCTGATAGGAACTACAGGACAAACATCCATTGTATCATTTTGTTTCATTAAAAACTATGGCAGGTTTGTCATTGCCTTCAGTGGGGTCCTAAGAATTGAACCATGTGCTTTTGACCTTTAGTGTCTTTTGACAAATTGATTTTTTCCCTCAAAAGTCAAAAGCCATTTGTCCCACTGATTGAGTAATTCAGAGGATTACCCAGCATGAAGTCATTTTTCCCTTTTAAATGTGGGCTAGGTATATTTGGTTTCCTTTAATTAAATATTAGTATCAACGATTAGACTGATGTGATTTCACAGGCACAACAGGATTCATACTGCAAATTAGAATTGTTTTTAATCTTTGACTCAGTACTGAAAACAGCTGGATTAGGACAAAAAGAGAGCTGGGTGAGAACAGTAGTAGGGGGGCACTTTGAAAGTGTCACTCAGTAGTAGAGCCATGAGACTTCCATTAATATAAATCACTAAATCACTACTTTGAAAAATTGCCTCTTGAAGTCTCTTTCCAAAGGAAACCCATCAGGTAGTTTCAAAGTACAGTTCTTATTGTCTCCTTTAATTTTCAGAAAGGCCACCAATTTATTTAACCCACTGTAGAAAATACCCTATTGCTATTGTTCTTTCAGTTGATTTCAAGACTTTACATTGTCATTGGTGTATGCATTCCTAATCTAACTGGAAATGTTTCTCCTTACAATGCTATTATATATATCTCTCTTTGGCTTTTCTTCGTAAACGAAGATTCAGGAAGGACTCATCCCGCGCTTTCTGCAAGCGCACTGATGACTAAAAAGGCCAATCTGAGATAAACAAGCCCGGTTGCAGAAAGCACAGCAGAAGGTCTCCTTGGGTGATGTTTCCGGGCTGTGATTCTTTCTGCGTTGTCATTTCCCTTCAAGACTTGTTCAGTGTGAGTTCTCAAATAAGGCTGCAGCATTGTGGATAGTGTGTCTCTATGCCTCCCGATGTGAGGCCAGGGCGGACCATTGTTGGTGATCAGTTTGGCCGAGCCTGAGATGTTGTTTCAGGGAGTCCTTGTATCACTTTTTTGGAGCGCCCCTCTTATGCTGACCTGTGGCGAGTTCAGCATAGAGTTCTATTTTTGGGAGGCGATGCTCCTCCATCCTGGAAACGTGCCCTGCCCAGCACAGCTGTGTTCTCAATATCATGGCCTCAATGCTGGTGATCCCTGCTTGCTCAAGGACAGCAACATTTGTCACATAGTCAGTCCAGTTTATATTTAGGATTGTGCGTATACAGCACTGATGAAAGCGTTCGAGGAGTCATAAGTGGTAGCGATAGGTGACCCATGTTTCAGACCTGTAAAGGAGAATAGACAGTACAATGGCTCTATACACACTGATTTTTGTGCTTCACCTTAGGTGTTTATTACTCCAGACTCTTTTGTAAAGTCTTCCAAATGCGCGATATGCCTTTGCTAATCTGTGATCAATCTCTTTGTCAATCTTGGCATTTGAGATGATGCTTACCAGGTAGGTGAACTGCTGAATGGACTTAAGCAGAAATTTGCCGACGGCAATGATATTGTAGAAATTATTAATTTTATGGAATCTACTGGCCTTCTGCAGAGCCAGCTTGGTTTAATGGTTTGAGTGTTGAACTAGGATTCTGGAAGACCAGGGTTAAAATCCCCATTCAGCCAGGGAAACCCAATGGATGACTTGGGCAAGTCAAACTCTTTCAACTTTAGAGGAAGGCAATGGCAAATCTCATCTGAATAAATCTTGCTAAGAGTCTAATCTTGCTATAAATCAAAATCAGCATGAATTCCATATAACAAAAAATTGTCCTTCTGCTTCTTCAGCCATGAATAAAGTTCCCTAACCTGGAACTCTACAAATGCCTTACACTGTCACTGCAATCATTCCCAACAGCCATCCTAAGCACCAGGGTGGGAAAGGGGGATCTAGAATACACTTTTACGGCATCATCCCTTCTCTCAGAACAATGCTGATGGATAAGTGAACTGTGATCCCCCATTGTTACAATCACATGTTAGAGTGTTTCAGTGTTTTATTAGTACATATTACCTTTACATTAATAATATGTACTAATGTACATAAGGAAAGAAAACAATGATGTGCTTCACAAGCCCAATGAGTCGGATCCAGAGTAAGTCATGATTAGAGTATGATTAGACTACTGTAAATCAGTGGAACTTAAGTTAGCAATGAATAGCCTGTCTCATTGGTTCCAGGGCATCTGCTTTAAATATGACTGACTGTGGATCCAATCAGTGCTCTTTCAAAAGTCAGAAATGAAGAGAAAGAGAGAAGGTTAATTTCTCATGTATCGATCCCACAGGAATTAGTGTTTTTAAAGATCCAAATCCAGGAAGAAATTTGTGCGAGGGAACATTCAGAAGCATTTCTAGCTTGTTCCAGGTTCAAAATCCACATTCCTTTCTGTTAATCCACATGAATGGCAGAAACGAGTATAGAACCAACATGGGCTTTACAGTTGATGATTCGCTTCACTATTGTGACAGAAAGTGTTAGTCATTACAGGTTTTTGCACTCCTGTTGCATGCTATATAAGCCATTGATCTAGAAGTACAGGTAGAGTTCAGCATTTCATGAGCTGAATTGTCTTCATGCAATGGATGTGCCTCCTCTTCCTTTCACCATACAACCCCTTATATTCTCTGAAAATCTGCTACAGAATACCCCACAACACTCTGGAGCAGATTTTGAAGCCAATGAATGTTCAGTCTGGTGAGGGAGCCACTTGTTCGCTGTTCTGTTTGTGCAAAGGCTTAAATGTATTTCATACTATTGTTGTAGTTAACTTCCATCAAATTGACTTTGACTTATGGCAACCCCATGAAGGAGAGACCTCCAAGTCAACCTATTATCAACAGCCCTATTCAGACCTTGCAGACTCAGGGCTATGGCTTTCTTGGTTGAGTCTATCTAGCTGGAATCTGGTCTTCCTCTTTTCCTACTGCTTTGTACCTTACCAAGCATTATTGTCTTTTCTAGTCATGTCATGTTTTCTCATGATATGGTCAAAGTCAACACTCTCAGTTAAGTCATTTTGGCTTCTAGGGATAGTTCAGGCCTGATTTTCTCTAGGACTCATTTATTTGTCTTTTTACCAGTCTATAGTCAGTATGCTGAACTTGTATGCTGAACATGTCATATCTAAGGCATTATTAGACTCAAGGGAAGGACGTGTGAAAAACTGTAAGATTTAAGATTTGCAGATGACACCATACTACTAGCAGAAAAGAGCAAAGACTTGGAACGATTATGTAAGAAAGTCAACAAAGAAAGTGCAAATACAGGTTTACAGTTGAACATTAAGAAAACAAAAATAATAACCACAGATTATTTACATAACTTTAAATTAGATGATGAAGACATTGAAATAGTTCAAGATTTTCTATACCTTGGCTCAGTCATTAATTAAAACAGAGACTGCAGTCAAGAAATCAGAAGAAGATTAGGACTTGGAAGGGCAACTATGTAGGAACTGGACAAGATCCTTCAAGATATATCACTGAACGCTAAAATTAGGACTGTCCATGCCATCATATTTCATACTGTATACTATTAAAAACTGCTATGCACTACAAACAGTGAATTTCTTTCCCACCCTTAATTAGGTGTTTGGTTGATTTTTGTTTATTTTTGTTCCTTTCTCAACCTTGTTTCAAAATTAAATTTTGAAATTTCATATTAAAACCACTGAATTAAAATCAATTTTCTCATCCAGCTGTCTTGAAAATCATGTCATCACTTAATTCCTTTGGAATATCTAGAACTGAATCTTAGATGTGGTCTCAGCTGAAATGAATGATTAGAATTTCATAAAATTCAAATTTAAAAGTGCAGATTTGTAACTTGAAATTTGACCTCAAAGTTTGAATTCACATTTTGTCCTCAGATTTCAAAATAGACAGATGGCCCAGTTTGGATTACTGTTGTACATGACATGGAGCTGCCTCTGGAAAGTGTTCAGAAACATCAGCAGGCCCAAAATGCTGTGGCCAGAGTGTTGACCGGGGGCCCTTACGAGGGATACATAACCTCCCTGTTGGGGAAAAAAAACCCCTTCATTGGCTGGTCATGACCTGGGCACCATATGGCTTGGGGCCAGACTGTCTGAAAGACCATATCTCCCAGTTTGAGCCTGAATGAGGTTTATGTTCATCATGGGAGGGCTTTCAGTCCCACCACCTTCACAGGCATATTTGGTGAGAACGTGAGAGAGCCACTTCTGAGTGGCTGTTCCTAGGCCATGGGGCACCAGGCTGGCACCCTCCCAGCTGGTGGTGACTTTTTTTTATTTGAACAAGCATCTGGTGACTAAATGGCTATGTGGAAAGGACTTTAATGGTGTGTGTGTGTTACCTTATTTTTAAAATTGTTCTTGTTACAGTTTTAAATGATTTTATATTTTAAAGTATTGATGTTTTAGTACGGTATGAAATGCTCTCTGGCTTTTCTTCGCAGATGAAGATTCAGGAAGGACTCATCCTGCGCTTTCTGCAAACGTGCTGATTATTTTAAAATTGTTCTTGTAACAGTTTGAAATTATTTTATATTTTAAAGTATTGATGTTTTAGTGCAGTATGGTATACTAATACTTTAGTATAGTATGGCTACCTTTTTTATGACTAATTTTTAATTCATGTGCCTTGTTTTAACTGATATGTGAGCTGCCTTGGGTCCAATTCAGGAGAAAGGTGGGATATAAATTTAATAAATAGCCTGCCATCAATTGTTCATTTTTTGTCATGAGACAAATATATCAAATATTCTTTAAAATGCAACAGTTCTCAGATCTTTACTATCATTGCAAAGCAGCTGGTGGTATCTGTCTCTCTCTCTCTCTCCATATAAATGTTTTAGACAGCAATTATTCTTCAGTACTAAATACCTTACATATTAGTTCACCTGTCAAATCACATCAGAGGTCAAATACTGAAAGGCCATATGAGACACATAAAATATTGAAAAAGTCGACATTGGCAGATTATCAAACATCTAGTGACTGTTATTCAAAATTTGCAGAAATTGAATGTTGGGGAACAAATTCATTTTATCTGCAGCAACAGTGCTTCTCAAAAAAATATCTGCAGTTTTTGTTTATCATTATCACTGAATGTCTAAATTTCAAATGCCCTTCATACAATTGTTCTGTAACAGTTCTGCTTTAATTCTAGGAACTCACCAAAACTTCTAGAGTAGCAGATATCTCTTTAAAAAAAAAAAGCACTGCTACAGATAATTTTGATTTTTGTGTGTGTACGTGCACGTGTGTGTGCCACATGTAATAGTTAAAAAAAAATTGCAAGTCCATTATTTCAGAGCAAACTATGATCTGTTTTTAGTTTATAATACACTTAACTGTCTGACACTTCAGCTGGAATAATTAAATTATGCAGTAGAGAGAAATCTCAGGAAACAATGACAAGTGATATAAAGTTGTCTGAAAGTGGGAAAAGGAAGTCAAATGGTTATGCAAGTTTCAGCTCCGTTGTTTTTTTCTAGAAAAATTAACCCTCTTGTTGATATATGTTTTCTGTTAAATATCTTGGTTTTCTGTGCTGATATTTCCTTTTCAGGGGTTACAGAAGTCCTATATAGATATTCATCCTAGTCATCTGAAAGCCAAAAGCATGGTTGGAGTGAAGACCCTCAAAGACGCTCCACCTCTAATATCTCCAAGTGTACACACTCAGCTCCTAATTCTCACACAATGTATGTCAAGGGTGTGTGTGTGTGTGTGTGTGTGTGTGTGTATGTGTGTATGTATGGGGGGGCACACTACCATATTTTCTGTAGCAAAGACTGGCTGCTGGTCTGTTTCTGGACACAATGAAAAGTGCTGGTTATGACGTATAAAGCCCTATATAGGTTACCTAACAGGCCATTATCTCTTCATATGAGCCTACACAGACTCTGAGATCCTCAGGAGAGGTACTTCTCTCAGTCCTACCATCTTCACAGGTAGGGCTGGTAGGGACACAAGATAAGGCCTGCTCAGTGGCTCCCCCTAGGATCTGGAACTTCCTTCCTGGGTGACCAGAATACCCCTCTCCATGTTGCCCTTCCATTGGCAGGCAAAGATTTTTATTCTGACAGGCTTTTAGAACTGCATTTTAAAAAAATATTTAAGAGGGTGTTCTTGTATTGTTTGTTTTGATTTAACTAGGGGCTTTTTTGGAATTATTTTACTTGTATACTTTAAATTGTTTTAATATTGTGAATAGTTTAATTCAACCCCCCCAAAAAAAATTACATGGAGGTTTCTGCTTGTATTCAAGTGATCAGAAACCCCCTTTATCTGTTCTGTTTCAACATGGAATATCTGTGATTGAGCAGGGGAGGGTAGTAACATTGGGGGTGAAGTTTGCCACCACCACTAATGTTTTATCTCTTACTGTTTTAGCCCCCACAAGAGCAGGGTGAGCATCTGTTTAGGATTAGATATGGGCTATGAACCATAAAGCTGATATGGCTTGGATCCAGGTTATCTGAATGACCACATCCCTGTGTATAGCATGAGCTGATTTTAACATCTGTAGCAGAGGCCCTTTCTTCAGTCCCACCAATTTCAGAGGTCCATTTAAGTAAAGATATAGGAGAAGACCGTCTTGGTGGCCACTCCTAGGTTATGAGGATTAGGCTAGGTTCTTCCCTGTTGTCCTTCTGCCAGCAAGTAAACACCTTTTTTTTAATGTGGGCCTTTAACAACTAACAACTATATAGACTAATGAATGTGTTGTATTTAATGTTTTAATGTATTTATTAGCATCATGTTTAAAGTGATTTAAATCAATGCATAATTTTATATAGATAATTTATAGTGTTTTTAAAAGTATTTTAATGCACTTTAAGCCACCTTGCCTCTCAACATTGGGAGAAATGCAGGATAGAAATAAAATAGGTAAATAATTTTAGAACGGTGTTGTGTAACTTGTGATTGACCATGTATTTTTCAGGATAACTCCCTTTAGTCCTAGCCAGCATACGCAATTCTGAGATCATAGCGCTCCAGTCCAACAATATATGAATTGCTATAGTTTGGTCAATCATGATATAGAAAAACTGGTTTTATCATTTTGGGTGTGCTTTCAAGGAGCTGCGCAGCTGGTGAGTAAAATTGCTTTCTTTCTTAGAGGGCAAATGTAACACTATGTTCTTTGGTACAATATTCTATGTGTCTTTGGGGCAAAATAATGAATCAGGGTTCAGAACAGTTGTCAAGAGTCCATAGGGTTCAAGTGTTCATCTGTTCATTTCTAGGAAACAAAAAATTAAAAGAAAATTCGATTTCATTTTTTGTATATTAAGAAATCCCCATCTTTGTTACTCAACTTTTGGTGGGGGGGGGGGATAAAAAAAACCCATCCCAGATATTCTCTGTGAAAAAATGAAAGCACATATATTTGAAAGCCAGTAAGTTAGCTGCCTTGCAAGTTAAAATACATTTTCACAAATCTGAACTACAGTACAGATTAGATCTAAAGTCCTATACGTAGACATTCATGGAACATTAGATCTCAGTTATGTGATGGTTCACATTGAGCACAGTTGGTCCTGTCTTGCAAGACAGCTAGAAACTTTCAGAGAGGTCTGCTTCGATCCACTAAAACAAGCTTTCCAATTATATTAAAGTAGTTGAACTTGCCAGGTCAAAGGAAAGCACTTTGACACATAGACCCTCTGCTTTGAAAAATTATCAGAGCTGTGTTTAAGGGGCAGGTGAAGCAGACCCCAGTAAATGTGGAAAAGGTAAACCAAATTGCAAAGTGGAAGGAAGTAGCCCCAAAATCAAGTGTTACGTATTTGGCTGTGGAAGTTCACACAAATCATTTTGCGTTTTTTTGTTTTTTTTTTAATTGAAATGCTGATAGTGGTGCCTTCCCTCAAACACACATACCAGTCTTCAGGCCAACAGTATACTCATTCCAAGAAAGCATTCCTTTACACACACACACACACACACTGTCAGGATGACAGGACATTCAATCCCCGGCAGAAGCCAAAAACTGTCTCAACAGACTAGGTAGCAACCCTTTCCCAAGAATACCCACACACAGAGTGTTTGCATCCAGAAAACAGGAGGTGCTTTAATCTTCAAAGTAATTTCAGCTATTCACAGTATTTACAAGCAAAGTGCTACGCAAGGTATCAGAGGATCATAGGAAGAGAATGAACACTGATCTGGCTTTCTTATGTACAACTCAGCACACCATTGGCTTCCCCAAGCACATGGTTACATTGCATCAGATTTCCATACTACATGGCTTTGCACTCTAGTAACCCTTCTTCTGATGTAACCCTTCTCATGCAGCTGTGGCATGATTAGCATGACTGGCAGTTCATGGAGTCAGTCATCATGACTCAGCTTGATTTCTGCAGTTGTCTGGCCATTTTAAAACTTAGGGTCCAGTAACCAACTCCTGACACACACACACACACACACACACACACACACACACACACGCCTTCTAAAAATGTGCCCATTTGTGAAACTACCTGGGGATCCAGTATGTCACCTTGAAAACCAACCATTATAAAAATGATGAACAAATAAATATAATAAATAAGCTGAAAGGGCAGATAAAGGGTACTCTTGTGTCATTTTAAAATTGTGGTACATCTAATATGAGATATTAACAGAGGATTGTTTCTTGATTTTTTTTAAAAAAACTTGCACTTCAGCCAACTTTCTTTTCCCTGTGCAACTCCTCATTAACTCAGTTATGTAGTATACTGTAGCATCTTTATTTGTCTGTCAAACCATTCATTGGTCAGCTCTGGAACAAATTCTGAAGGGCGCTGCCCACAATGTTTGTGCTCAGGAAACAGTCTTTGATTCATTATTACCTTTCCTCTTGAAATTGGAGAAAAAATGTTCTGCAAGCAAGGGAATAACTTGATCTTGATAACTGTACAGCTTAAAAATTTAAGCACCATTTAAAATGTAGAGATGGGGAAAATATTTGAAAATACCCCCCCCCCAAAAAAATGGTTAAAAAAACTTGTGAGAGAAACCCTGACAAGAGAATTGATGAAAATCTTCATACTTTGGGACTTATGCTATGCAAAGTATATTATTTCATTTATTTATTGGATTTACATATATCCCACCTTTCTCCCAAGATGGGATTCAAGGTGGCTAAATTTGCCTGTGGTTGTTTTGCACAGGAAACAGATTTTGTGCAAAGAAATATTATTTTCTGTGTAAAAAAGACAACTTCCTGTGCAAAATTACCATGCGGAAATCTTTCAGGGAATAAGTCTTGAAGTGCAAATAGTCTCTGAAAACCATGCAGTAAGAAAAGTAAGTAGAAAAATGCTAAAATTGCATGTTTCTTCCTTGGAGAAGAAAATTAGCAAAGAATTGCATCCCTATTGAAATGTTAAAAATATACTTTCATTGTTCTTTGACTCTTCATACTGATTATACAAGGTGAAGGTTTTAATGTCACACTGTACAAAAGTTTTCTTTTGGGGAAATACATTTTCAGCTAACTTGATATATCAGGTTCTGTAGCTCACATAGCATCTGTGGCAATCCATGGCCCTTATGGAATTATCAAAGTAATCAGTCCATTTCTCTAAAGGGAGAGAAAAGACATGTCTACTCATTCATTTCCTGTATTCTTCAATGATGATTTCTCCCCCCCTCCCTCTGTAATACCAACAGGTCCCAACCCATATTAGATGGTGACATACTTTCTCCCAGGGAGCCTTGGAAACATTTCTCTGCACCGAGTTCTTGCAGTAATAGTTCCCGAGAGACCTGCCTTCTTGCAGGAAGTCTTCTTACACTCATTAAAATGTTAGAAGTGACAAAACTCTTGGATTCCCTTTTTTTCCTCATGAACTACATTCCATCTCTGTATTAATTCTGTTAATTGTCTAGTCAGACATAATTACACATTTGCATATGTGCAATAGCCTGTGTCTGAAAACCATAGTTAAGCATTAAAAAAGCAGAAGGTGTGAAAGAGTTCATGTTCGATATATGTATGTTTCAAAAAATGTTCTTGTATCATAAGTCTAATGTTCTTTCTTGAGATCTCAGTTCCTGAAATATTACCGAATTGACTGAGATCTTATTGACTGTTGTCTAGAATACAAATTGTTTTATATTCTTGAGCCAGGAGGAAACATTGGTTTAAAGCTGGCTTAGCATCCAGTCTTCTTTGAGAGTATAGCTGTGACACAATCTTATTGCTCCTGTGATTTTATTCAAGTCTAATAATTTTTGCATGAAGAAATAGCATTGCAAGCATTTCCACAACTTGCTTGACAGAATCTTTCTGTGGCAAAAGAGCAAGACACTGTATTCTTTTTGCTGTGATTTTTGTGATTTCCATAAACATATATAATTTCCATAAAACTCCTTCAGTGCACAGTGTCCTTTTTCCCTTTGTGAAGCTAAGCACACACAACAAGCACAAGACAGGTAGATTGATCTCTGAGACACATACCACCTATCCAGTGTTATGGCTTCTCCTAGTTCATGCAACAATTACTACATTTTTCAGTACTGCACGTTTTACAGAAATGGGGGGAAATGTTTGGAAAAATGCATATAGGTCAACCCCTATATCCTCAGGGGATATGTTCCAAGACCCTGTGGATATTTGAAACCATGTATAATAGGGAATCCTATTATTTTCAATGAGATGAACGCCAGAAATTGACCATAGAATCACATTGGAGGGCCTAAAATGCCAAGAGAGACAATTTTCCCCCCAGATGCAGATAAGTGAAATTATGGATAGCGAATCCGTAGATACGGGGGTTGACCTGTAATTATTTTCCAAGGCCAACAAAAAAGCCCACCAATTTGTGATAAGGAGAAAACAGATGAAATCACCCCAGTTTCTCCCAACTCATAGTTTATACCTTTTGTTTGTTGTTTAAGGGGGCTTTTAATGTGTAATTGCTTGCAGGGCGACGTCTTACGGGGTTTGCATGTTTAACTTTTAAACATGTTTAAATTTTTGTATGCTTTGTAATCATTGTATTCTAGTTTAATGATTTTAAATTGTCTTTAAACATTTATTGCTAGGTTGTAATAGATTCTTTTTGTGAGATGCCCTGTGTCCCACTCTAGGAGAAATGTGGCAGATAAATGAAATAAATAAATAAATAATCTGTCTGTATTTGGGAGCAACTGAATATATGTGTAATAGCCTCACAGATGTCCAAGCATGATATCAACCACTTCCTTCCAGTGTTCTGTATCACCTCACATTAAGTGAAACAGTAAAACAAGGCTAAATAGGCTGTGTGCAGCAGCACTCTTTTCACTCACAGTTTTACTTACTAAGAGAAGATTCCTGGGTTGATGTGATGGCTAAATGCAGCCATTGGTTAGCAACTCCTTTGGCCTGCCAAGAATCTTGTCACATGATGAAAAAGAAAACAGGAAAGGAAAAAAAAAAACACATTGCAGTTCCCAAAATATCTAGGCCAATTTATATCTGACTAGGAGGCAACAGCCCTATATACCTGAGCACTGTGTCATTTTTTAAAAAGTCAGTTTAGGCTTGTCATTAGAAGTTGGAAAGACTTTGGAGAACACAGGAACTGAAATCCTTTCCACTGATTCCCTGGGATGGAACTGCCACTCCCCAGAGCCTTGTTTATTTGAGATGCCTCATAAAAGCCTCCCAATAGAATGATCTAAAGGAAGCTGCATAGAGACCCAAGTCCCAAAGCAGCTCCTTATTTCCACTAGGTTAGAACATAAAGCTGCAATGCTGCAGAAACTATCCACAGCACAGCTAGCTGTAGAAATGTTGGTCATCAGTTAGGGATGCTTACAGAGCAGGTGATTACCCCATTATAGTGTTGTACCAAATCATATCCCAAAGGTGAGCTGAATGCAGGAGTACCTACTCAAAGAACCAGTGAGGCAACAGCATTTTGAAAAGCCACTGCTGTTCATTCCTTCATCTTGCTGGAATCTCATAGAACCTTGCTATGGTTGACAGGTGAATCAAGGGACAGGACCCTTGTGACTTTATCAGATCACCATTTTAAAATGCTCTTTTGCTGGCATATTTTGTGGTGTTTTTATGCCCGCAACACCCCCCCCAACCTTACTTTACTCGCATTAAAGGGGCAGCCCAGTCACTAATGGAGAGTCAACGGAGCTCTGTTCACTTCCTAGTTTCAGATCTCACTGATTCTCATGAGAAGAAGCAAGCATAGCAAATTCAAAAATTAAAGTAAAATAAAGAGACAAAATGTACACACAAGCACAGGAACACACTTTAAAAGTCCCAAGTAAACTGGGGAAGTAAAAAAAAAAAAAGAGAGAGAGAGAGAGCTTCCTCTACCTGGCTGTTCAGATCTCACCTGGAAGTGTTCTGACAATTGACGCTGTATTCACTGAGCACAATGGTGCGAGCATTCAAACTCTGGCGATGCCAGCACAAAAACAGAATGGGAGATCAATTGACAACTTGGCCCGCCAATAAAAAAGTATGCCTTATTGAAAGTACATGTTTGCGAAAGAACGTCATTTGATACGTGCACCCTTTTGCAATCATTAGGTTTTGTTATAATGTCATATTTGCCACATCTGATAAAGTCCCTGTTCCTTTAACGGTTGTATAGAAGAGGGGATTTCAACAGGCTCAGGGTATTGTGCTGCCTGAGGTTTGGGAGAAGATAACACTCCTCCCCAGTGCATATATAGGAGGTGACTGGATGGGTTGATGAACAACCAGACCTGGGGCAGCAGGCTAGTTTAATCAGGACAGCCTCTTATCTCTACCACGTCTTGAGCATCAATGATGACTGACCAACATAATATCACAAGAGTTCTGACCACTTTTCTGTTATCTATTGGGTCATGTCTTTCTAGTATCTATACAATTCCAGTTCAACAACAAAACAGGCTGTGTCCTGAAGCAACAAATGTGATGGGCAGTGCAAAGCAGTTGCAGAAGTTAAATATAAATATGAATGGACAATCCTACAGCCAAGCACATGAAGATACTCTAGTGGTTTCATTGTCTCTCTTTGTGCTTTTCTTAGAAAACCACAGTGGTTCAGTTAGCATTTCCATTCATGTTGGCAAACAACTTTCTGAATGACCATTTGCTGTACATATGTTTTCCATCTTTAAAATAGAAAGTAAAATATAGGCTAGAAAAGTAAGTCAGAGTATAGCTCCATATTGGACCTTCCTTCCGTTTTTTTTAAACAAATATCTTTTTTTAGTATTTAACTGTTTAGTAAAAACAAATATGAAATCATCAAACATAGCATGACATCCATACCTCATACAACACATAACGCATAACAAAATAAGCACTCACAAAGACAAAAAAGAAAAAAAAATAGAAAAACCAAAGCAAGAAAAAGAAAAAAAGAGAAGAAAGAATCAAAAACATATAGTACTAAAAGAGATTGTATATCATTCTGCCAACAAGTGGCATTTAGGAATGCAACCTAAATATAAAAATTGTACACAAGAAAATACCGGTTACCAATAGAAAGATACAAACCAACACACCCACCTTTCAACTCTAACAGTTTAAAATAACTTCCTAGTATCCCTGATTATACAGTCCTAATTAATTCTACTTTTATCCTCTCTCTAACTTATCATTCCCTCATTGCATTGTCTCTATCTGCTCTTATCAGTTCTCCTTTTACATAATTCAAAGATATTGGTTAAGGTTTAGAGAAATAATACAAAATATTCTGAAAATAAAAATACTACTTAGGCCAGAACTATTTTTATTAAAAATGATTAACCTTGAAAGTAAAGAAGAAAGAAAACATAAAATCCTTATAAGTTAGTTAATCACAGCAGCAAGATTGGTATATGCAAAAAAGTGGAAGAGTAACAGAATTCCAAAAATTTCAGAATGGTTAATGAAAGTATTTGATGTGGCAAAATTAGACAAACTCTCAAATTTAGTGAAAGGAAATTCAATAGAAAAATATTTTAAAATATGGAAACCTTTTACGGACTACGTAAAGCATCAAAATGGAGACTGGATAACAATGGGTTTTGATTTCCTGCATCTCCACCATATATGGTAAAAAGACCCAGTATGTTCCTTACATTGACAACATTTATCATCTACTTTTTTATATATTGTAGCTAATTTATCCGGTGTCATATATCACTTGTACATCATTGTATATATTTTTTCTTGGTGATTCTCTTGGAGATGGCTTTGATTCAGCAGTGCACACCTGCTACTGGGTGTTTAAGGTATCTGATGAAATAATGAAGCCCTAGCCAGCTTGACAAAAGATCAGGGAATCTGGACATTGAAGTCCAACATATCTAGAGGACCAAAGGCCGAGAGCCACTGACTTGGGTTGTGTTTGGGTGCATCATAACTGTATCAGCCACCTGGCTTCAAATGATGAAATCAACAAAATGGCAAGGTAGCTGGGAGTCAAGAAATCAGGTAGTGGGAAGATAAGAAAAGAATTCTGCATGGCAGTGTATTAATTCTTTTAGGTAGCCATTCGTTCATGGAAGGAACCAAACCAGGGAGTTCTTGTCCAACAAGGAAAGTTTACTGTTGAGGATAACTATCAGCAGTGGGCAAAGCTGAAACTAAAGGTGGATTGGACCAGAGATCAGGGATTGGATTAGATCAGGGATGCTTTGATCGTGATTTCCTGCATGGCAGGGGGTTGGACTGGATGGCCCTCGTGGTCTCTTCCAACTCTATGATTCTATGATTCTATGATTCTATGATTCTATGATTGAATATGTAAATTTTATCCCCTTCTTCCACATTGTTTCCCACTTCTCCAACTTAATACTATGGCCAAGATACTTTGCCCAACTAATCCTGCATTCTTTGATCTGCTCATCTTCTGTATTATATTTTAACAACACTTTATATCTTTTCAATATTAAATGTTTATTATCTAGACATAATATTTTCTATAATTCTGTTTTCTCATCCTCAAAATTATATTTTTTAATAATCTCCTCAAATCTTTCCCTTAATTGGGTATAAGCTAATCAGTGTAACTCTAATCATTCCTTTTATTTGTTCTTGCTCTTTCATTGTCCATAGTCCTTATTTTTCTTCCCAATAGGTCTTATCCACCTATTATTATATCCTATTTCTCTTCTATAGAAGGCCTCCTGTGAGGAGAGCCAGTTAGGATTTTTAAAAACCAAATCTGTTTTTGTATTTATCCCAGACTTTTAACAGTGTCCTCATAATATGTTTCTTAAATTCTTTATTCATCTTAACTTTCTCATGCCACAGGTACATGTGCCAACCAAATTTTAGTTCATGACCTTCCAATGGCAATAATCTCGTATCTTCTAATAGAATGCATTCTTTTAAACCAGCTAAACAAGAGGCTTTGAAATACAATTTTAAATCTGGGAGCCCTAATCCTCCTCTCTCTTTTGCATCCATTAGTAATTTCCTTCCTTCTTTCCTTTAGTGGGTCAGAGGAGTACTCTTGTTAGAGCTTTGCTATCTTTCTTGCATCAACATACAACATAATCTAATGAGCCTATTGATTGTAAAAACTTGAGACTATAGGCCTTTTTAAAGCTTCCCCCCACTCCTGTGCAAAGCTGCTGAGAGCAGGTCCAGGACCCAAATTGAGGGCCTCCAGTTAGGATTGTCTGGTATTTTTTATTTTCAAACAGGACAGCAGTCTGACCACAACCTTGTCAGTACATGGCAGCTCTTTCTCCCTGGCATACTAGCTCAGGGATGGGAAGTACACATGAAGCAGGTTTATATAAAGCCTACCTGAAAGCTCACAAGAGGAGGACCTGTCTTGAGAGTTCCAGGATCCCATGAGCTTAGAGATCTGACTCTCAGGAGAGGCCCTCCTCTCACAAGATTTGAGTTGGGTTCATTTAGGCCTATCTCGTGTGCTACTCACCTCAGTCACCTGGGCCTGTAGAGCTGGGAGTTGGAAGAGCAGCCACCAGCTGCACTTACAACAGACATCCACAGCATTTAGTATGTAATTTGAAGCCATGGTTTTTGTGTACCAAATGCTCAGGGATCAGTCTGTTGTGAGTATGGCTGGTGCCAGCAATTCCTATTCTGAACAGATTTAAAAAATGGTGTTGTGGCACCAGGATTTGGAGCTGCATAGGCAGGCCCTTAGGGAGTGCTTAGTACTATAAAGTGGTATAGAAATGTAACTGCTATTGCTATTGCTTTATGCTGGGAGCATAAATCTGTATTATACCTATATTGATGCATTTTTCATCAATAATTCTATTTGCATTCTATCCCCTGACTGATTTTGCCATATCTATTAATGTCACCCTGTTTCACCTTAGATTATCATTTCCAGAGTAAAACACTATGTAATTATCTGACTGAAGTTGTCCCATTCCTCTCGCACATACACATTTTAACTCAGCTAGGGGCACTGAGTGTGTCAGAGAAGGAAATAGTAATGCCCTCAGAAGACAAGAATCTGTTAAGTGTCTGGACTCCTGGTAGGATCATCCAGGCAGAAGGCTCAAAGCGAAGGTACAAAGATGTATTCCAATAGTGAGGGTGGAAAAGAAGCTCCAGAAAGGAAGGTACTGGGCAGCAATAATAGTGAGAGCTGACACTGGCAGAGGATCTCATAATAACACAATGCCAGTGGCACTTTAGTAACATTTAATTATTATTATTATTAATTTTTAAGCCACCCCTCTGCTCAGCAACCGGGGCGGCATACAACAGGATTAAAACAACAGCAAGTTAAAACAATCCTTCCCAATCCTAACCCTCCCACCCCTTAAAACTAAATTAAACTAGTAGAGAATTTAAACAAACATAAAGTATAATACAATATACAAATTACGACCAAAAAAAAATGGCAATGGCAGCAGGGGATGGATAGGCAATCAACTCCACTTGAGCCGGGAAGTTATTCCGGGAAGGCCTGCCGGAAGAGATCCATCTTTAGCGCTTTCTTCAAGCTATCGAGAGTTGTGATAAGACGGATCTCATCCGGCAGGCCATTCCAAAGTCTGGAAGTCATAGAAGAGAAGGCCCTCTGGGAGGTCTGAGACAGCCAAGTTTTCATAAGCTGCAGCAGGTTCCTCCCAGAGGCAGTCCCGGAGATAAGATGGACCCAAGCCATGTAGGGCTTTAAAGGTTAAAACCAACACCTTGTACTGTGCCTGGAAACTGATCGGCAGCCAGTGGGGAGATTTAAGCACAGGTGTTATATTCTCTCTCCTAGATGTACCCATAATTAACCTGGCTGCCATATTTTGTACCAGTTGAAGTTTCCGGGTTAGGCACAAGGATAGCCCCATGTAGAGTGCGTTACAGTAACCCAGACATGAGGTTACCAAAGCATGTACCACAGTTTCCAGTTCCCTTGTATCCAGGTAAGGGCGCAGCTGGCATATCAGCCGAAACTGATAACAGGCACTCCTGACCGTTGCACTCACCTGACTAGTCATGTGAAGCAACTAATCTAGGAGTACCCCCAGACTGTGAACACAGTCCTTAGAGGAGAGTGTGACTCCATCCAGGAATGGAAGTTGTATTCCCAGATCTGGTTTCAGGCCTGTGGCTGTCAGTACCTCCGTTTTGTCTGGGTTTAGTCTCAATCTGTTTTTTCTCATCCAATCCATTACCGCTATGCGTTTGTTATCAATGCATAGAAGAAAGCACTGGTAAACTAATTCTGAATGTCTTCTACCTATCTAATTTTAGGCATTTTAGGCAATCTAAAATGAAGTGAGATAGTGATGGATACATGAAACCCTGATCCCCCATGGGGGGATAAGGTACTCAACCAGCTACTGGGGAAGAGCAAAGAACAAATATATGTATCATTGTGTCTAATGATGCAAGTAGAGTAAACTCAAGCTGAAATGACATTCAGCTACTGTTAGGCTCAAATGTGAAAGGAAAGTCTGAAGCTGCACAATTCATACAATAGGAACATGAACAAAACTAGAGGTTGGTCAGTCACTACTGGGAATACTCAATCTACCTGCATGTAGGGATGTGATGATTATTTGGAGCTGTTTACTAAAAATGTGGGATGTTTGATTGCTTGATGCATTTACATTTCTTTTTAAGAGCAGAGAAATTTGCCAGCTGCTTGCCTAGGTGTGAAAATTTGTAAATGCTTGATCTGCATAGAATCATAGACTTGGAAGAGACTACAAAGGCCATCCATTTCAACCTCCTGCCATGCAGGAATAAACAATCTAAGCATTCCAGACAGATGGCCATCCAGTCTCTGTTTAAAGACCTCCAAAGAAGGAGACTCCACCACACTCCAAGGCACTGCTTTTCACTGCTGAACAAGTCTGTCAAGAAGTTCTTCCTAAATGTTTAGGTGGAATCTCTTTTCCTTTACTTTGAGCCCATTGATCTGTGTCCTAAGTTCTGGAGCAGCAGAAAACAAGCTTGCTCCATCCTCAGTATGACATCCCTTCAAATATTTAAACATGGCTATCATGTCCCTTCTTAACCTTCTCTTCCCCAGACTAAACATACCCAGCTCCCTAAGCTACTACTCATAGGGCACAGCTTCCAGACCTCCCACCATTTTGCTTGCCCTCCTCTGGACACGTTCCAGCTTCTCTGTATGCTTTCTGAACTGTGGTGCCCAGAACTGAACACAGTATTCCAGGTGAGGTCTGACCAAAGCAGAATACAATGGCACTATTACTTTCCTTGATCTAGACACTATACTCCTATCGATGCTGCCTAGAATCACATTGGCTTTTTTTAGCTGCCATGCACACTGCTGACTCATGTTCAGCTTGTGGTCCACTAAGACTCCTAGATCGGTTTCACATGTACTGCCATCAAGCCAGGTGTTACCCATCCTGTATCTGTACTTTTCATTTTTACTGCCCAAGTGTAGTATCCTACATTTCTCCCTGTTGAAATATATATTGGGCTGGCCTCTCCAATGGGAAATTCGATGTTCAAGATGTTTTTATTGGGTAAGCAATAAAAGGAACAGTGCCTCAGTCATTCATTTAAAATTGTGTAAGTTTTTGTTCAGACAATTTGAATTACCCTACTGTGTCTAAACATAAATACAGGCCACCACCACCCCACTCCACGTAGACCCTGTAAAAGGGAAAGGCAGCTGAAAGTTTTATGGCCCTCTCCAACCACCACCAAAAGAGAGGTAGAGGGTTACATTGGTTATGTGAAAATTGTCAGGCAGGCTAATCTGCTTTCTCCTTTTCTTTCTGTTTTGCTCTTCACACATGCTCAGTAGGGGAATCTGGAGGCGCTGTTTACCTTGCCCATTGTTCATATCATAAGCATACACAACTACCTAGATAACTATCCCCCAATTTAATTGGGTGAGTCTTAGTCAAGACAATTTGAATTACTCCATTTGGCTACAGGGGGGGAGGGAGTGGGGGGCACAGGGCATCCTCTCTTGTTAGATACTGTGAACACAGTTTTGTGGTTCACAACAGGAGGGGAAAGACAACTGATTGTTTTATAGCCCTCAGTCTTCTAGAATTTGTCTGGTATGGTTCAGTTTCTCTGTGATGGGTGACCCAGTTGAAAATATCTCACTTTCCACACAGAGGGAGAAGAAAAATCAACATTTCTGACCCCTTCCAGGCACAAGAAGAATAATAGAGGTTTTTACATCACTACCTGCATGTGATGGGACAGACACAGTGCAACAACTTTTCTGTAAGAGCTCATTCCATAATAAGACAGTTTCTTTTCTGTAGAAAGTGACAGCAAGGGATTTTAAAGAAATAGTGGGTGGAGTTTGGGTGGATGATGGATGGAGAGTGTCAATTGAGAAAGTTACATAAGGGAGTTAAGGAAAGAGGAATGAGCTGGATCAGAGAGAATGAGAGAAATAAAGAAGTGTCGATAAGAGACTGTTGGTTATGATAGCTTTTGAAATGAAGGGATCAATTCCATTGGGTTAGGTTATCACAGTGATCTCTTATTTTGTCTTCTTACTTAAATGATTATTTCTTCTGCCTTCATGTTCCACAAATAAACCACTGCTCATTAGTTTAAATGCCTGTGTTCTGGTCTGGTGGGATTCTAGAAATACGCCATTCCATGTGCTGACTATGAATTACACATGCCAAGTACATAAATGGAAGAATCCTATTGCTCTCTGTGTATCAGATAGTTTGGGAGATATGAGGTGGAGCTGGACTCGATAACCAGACTTTCCCAGTGAATTCTGTGGCTGATATTTTGCCAGAGACCTCTTGGACAAGTCACCCTCTAAGAGTACTTGCAGGTGAAGAAGATACAGCTGAGCAAAAATGCCTGCCCCCCAAGAAGATTTTCAAATTTTGTTTTTTCCTCCTGCACTTAAAAACAGAGCACCATTTGCAGAATGATGTCCAAATGTTATCCATCACTTTCACTGATGGTGATTATCCTTTTATAATGCCCTGTAATGACATTAGGTCTGGGGAACTGTGGAGGGTACAGAATGGTAGCCAAGCTGCCAAAATGTTGCTGCCATTTTCATAGAATCATAGAATTGTAGAGTTGGAAAAGATCATGAGGGCCATCCAGTCCAACCCGCTGCCATGCAGGAAATCACAATCAAAGCATCCCCGACAGATGGCCATCCAGCCTCTGTTTCAAGACTTCCAAGGAAGGAGACCCCACCATGCTCCGAGGGAGTGTGTTCCACTGCCGAACAGCTCTTACTGTCAAAAAGTTCCTCCTAATGTTGGGGTGGAATCTCTGTTCCTGGAGCTTGCATCTATTGCTCTGTGTTCCAGTCTCTGGAGCAGCAGAAAAAAAGCCTACTCCATCCTCAACGTGACACCCCTTCAAATACTTAAACAGGGCTATCATATCACCCCTTAACCATCTTTTTTCCAGGCTAAACATACCTGGCTCCCTAAGTCTCTCCTCATAAGACATGGTTTCCAGACCTTTCACCATTTTAGTTGCCCTTCTCTGGACACGCTCCAATTTGTCAACATCCTTTTTAAATTGTGGTGCCCAGAACTGGACACAGTATTCTAGGTGAGGTCTGACCAAGGCAGAATAGAGCAGCACTATCACTTCCCTTGATCTGGACACAATATTTCTATTGATGCAGCCCAAAATCGCATTGGCCTTTTTAGCTGCCACATCACACTGTTGACTCATGTTCAACTTGTGGTCTACTAGGACTCCTAGATCCCTTTCACACGTAGTCTCGTTCAGCCAGGTCTCCCCCATCCTATATCTACACATTTCATTTTTCCGCCCTAAGTGCAGTACCTTACATTTCTCTGTCTTGAATTTCATTTTGTTAGCTTTGGTCCAGCTCTCCAGTCTATCCAGGTCATTCTGAATTTTGATCCTGTCTTCTAGGGTATTAGCTACTCCTAATTTGGTGTCATCTGCAAATTTGATAAGTATGCCCCTAAATCCATCTTCCAAGTCATTGATAAAGATTTTGAATAGCACTGGGCCCAGGACAGAACCCTGTGGCACCCCACTGGTCACATCTTTCCAAGATGAAGAGGAGCCACTGCTGAGCACCCTTTGGGTTCGGCCGGTCAACCCATTGCAAATCTATTTAACTTGTCTAGTCCACATTTTACAAACTTCTTTGCAATAATTTCATGGGGAACCTTATCATAGGCCTTACTGAAATCAAGGTATGCAATATCCACAGCGTTCCTTTCATCTACCAAGCTGGTCATTTTATCAAAAAAAGAGATCAGATTAGTCTGGCATAACTTGTTTCTCTGAAACCCATGTTGATATTTTTTGATTATGGCATTGCCTTCTAAATGTTCACAGACTCTCTGTTTAATGATCTGCTCTAGAATCTTCCCTGGTATTGATGTCAGACTAACTGGACGATGATTTATTGGGATCCTCTTTTTCCCCCTTTTTGAAGATGGGGACAACGTTTGCCCTCCTCCAGTCTGCTGGGACTTCTCCTGTTCTCCAGGAGTTCTCAAAGATTATTGCCAATGGCTCTGAGATTACATTTGCCAGCTCTGTTAATACTCTTGAATGTAGTCCATCTGGTCCTGGAGATTTAAATTCATTTAGATTAAGAAGGTATTCCTGTACTACCTCTTTGCTTATTCTGTGCTGGATTTCCCCTATTGTGTCCTCTGTTCCATTCTGCTCAGGTTGGTCCCCCTTTTCCTTTTCTGAAAACACTGAGGCAAAGAAAGTGTTGAGTAATTCTGCCTTTTCTCTGTCCCCTGTTAGCATTTTGCCATCTTCTCTGGGCACTACCATTTCCTTCTTCCTCCTTTTGCTGTGACATACCCAAAAAAACCCCTTTTTATTGTTCTTAACCTCTCTAGCAAGCCTGAGCTCATTCTGCACTTTAGCTTTGCCTCTTCCATCTTTTGGACCATGAAATTGTCTTCCAGGCAAGTAAGGAATTTGCTAGACTTTGAAGTTTTTGTTGAGTTAGATTTCCAGCAAATACCAGGATAGTTGAAGTCACCCAACACTACTACATCTCTCCTTTCTGTGTGTGTGTGTTCATCTGTTCTAGAAAGGCATCATCCAATTCCTCCATCTGACTTGGGGGTCTGTAATAGAGTCCCACAATAACATCCCTATTGTTTTCCTCCCGTTTAATTTTTATCCAGATGCTCTCCACCTGGCTTCCAGTATTGATGTCATGGATCTCTTCACTGGTATAAATATCCCTGACATATAATGCTGTTCCTCCTCCTTTCCTGTTTGGCCTGTTTCTCTTATAAAGGTTATACCCCTCTATTCCTACATTCCAACCATGCGACTCATCCCACCAGGTTTCAGTTATGCCTGTTATATCATATTTGTTTTGTAGTGCTAAGTGTTCAAGTTCATCTTGCTTAGTTCCCATGCTCTGTGCATTAGTGTAGAGACATCTAAAACCATGTGTTCCCCTCTTTACTTGCTGCCTGTGCAAGTTTTTTTTCCTCCCCTGTTGGGTCCTTGCGCTGTTTGCCTTGTTCCCTCTATGACAGTTTGACTATTTTCTCCAGCCCTTTTGTCTTCCAGAATACTATCTCCCTCCCCCATATGACTCAGTTTAAAGCCCTCCTGATCAAATTCTTGAGACTGTAGGCAAAAATGTTTCTGTCAACTGTCGTGAGATGCACCCCATCTCTTGCCAGAAGTCCCCCCTCATGGAAGCGCAACCCATGATCCAAGAATCCAAATTGTTCTCGGTGACACCATCTATGGAAGAAGATGAAGAAGACTCTCTCATTTGAAGAAGATGAGTAGCAAAAACAAATGGGGAGAGTAGACGAGCCTGTCAATGATGAGCCACAGCCTGAAAGGAACTCTAGTCTGCAGGAAACAAGGGGAATTTCATCTCAAATAATTCTTAATGAATTTATGTAAATTGGCAGATTTCATCTTTTGGACGAAAATAACTTAGATGTTTCAAAGCTTCAAATATGGGGGGAAAGAAAGATTTTCCTATTCCTGTTCCTAAGCCAACCATTTGGTGAGAGACAAAGATGAGTTTTTCTAGAGAGACGAAGCTGGAAGCTGGGAGAGGGGAAAGGGAAGGGGAAAAGATGGGCTATTGCAACTGTTCCCCATGCCCTTTTAAATGCTCTAATGATGCCTCAAGGTATAGTTACTGTAGTTACTGGAACAGAGCATTCTTGATGCTTTGTGGCCTAGATGATATGGGGGAAAGTGCCTGGAATGCTTTGACACTAATTCTTTCCTCACCTGTTAGCAGGGACAAAAATGCTTACATTTCTTTCATGGCTTGCAGCTGATTAAAGCCCCTGTTTGTATTATACTGTAAAACATTAGCGTTTCACCCAGCAAAGGAAGGATTAAATTTATAAATGTGGCTTAATTGTAGGGATTTTGACAATAAAAAATCAAGAATTACAGAGGAAAACATGGGTGTTATTCAGTCTAAGGAAGAAAGCAACTGACATATGCATCTCTCTGATATGCTGGGATCCCCATTTGCTTATGAGATTCATTTATTTGATTCACTTGCTTTTGTGTTCAGTTCCATTATACTGCAGACAAACTGTGTGGTATAAAGGCTTGATTGCTGTTGCTGTTAGGGATGGTACATTTTCATGCATAATAGTGTTACTTTTGTCTTATGGGAAGCACTTTACTTATTCTCTTCCCATTGTAGCTGTACATACAGATCTTGAACTGTGGGTGGAAGGGAAACAATCAGGGGTATGCTTTTCAGAATTGCTATAGTGCATGTTCTATTTCTCCTCTTTTTGTGCTGGCAATTAATATTAAAACAATTGCTTGATATTCTTTCATTTCTTAGGCTGCTACCAAATTGAAGAATCCCTGCCTTAACCAGTGACTTTAGCTCTAGTCCTCAAGCACAGGGTATTAAAAGAATATTATTGTCATTATTATTGCTATTGATGCTGCTCCTGTTTTGCTCTGAAGGGATTTAATAGTTTACCTTTTGTAGAAACAACATAATGGTTCAAGAACAATAAAGAGTTTTAAGATTGGCTGGGATATAAGTTTTTGTAAACTAGATGAAATTGACTAGAGCCAATCAAAACTTATGCCATACTAAATCTTGTAACCCACCCCACCCCTCTCTCATTTGCTGTCAAAGAAAAATATGAGTAGTTTTCTGGAAGTTGCATAATGATTGGTGTTCAAAGCATTTCAGTTAAAATGTTTCCCATTGAATCCAATATGGCTAATTTTTGTGTGCATTGTAGGTAGTTATGGACTTGGAACAGCTCTAAGCAACCCACATGTTCTTAAGCAGGTATCTTGTACTATAACTGAATCCTGATCAAGTGGAGATACTGTATGCAGGTGGTCCTCACATCCAGGAAATTAGTGTCCAACTTATTTTGGAGGGCTGCATCCATGCTTCCACCAAAAAACAAAAAACAAACAAACAAAAAAAAAACAGGTATGAAATTCGGGGCTGGGGTGATTCTTGGTCCACCATTGTCCCTGGAGGCTTAGGTGAGCTCAGTGACATCAGGTGCCTTTCACCAGCTTCAACCAGTTTGCCAATTGTGCCCATTTCTTATAGTCTTACATAGTGATTCATGTTCTCTGCAGGATTACTGTAATGTCCCATACATAAGGTGTCCTTCAAGACAACCTCAGAAGGTTTGCTTACTGCAGAACTCAGCTGCTAGAAATTTTACAGGTTCATCCAGTTTTGTTCATATGTCAGTTTTGAATGATTTATGTAGGCTGTCTACTGGCTTTCAACCCCAGGTTAAGGTACTGATGTTTGATGTCCTAAATGTCTTGGAGTCCAAATGCTTGAAAGATTGTCTCTTCCCATACTACTCTGCCCATGTCTTAAGATCTTCGGTGGAGATATTCTTCTGAGAACACTCTTCAAAAGAATGTTTGTTCACAAATAATTTTCTGTAATATTGCCCTGACTCATGATTTCATTCCCAAAAGAGGTTCAACTACTAGTGACACTACAGTCTTTCCAGCACGAGGCAAAACCCTATTTGCTTGGTTGTGGGTTTTTTTTTTTTTAAGGATTCTTATCTCCCCATCCCTTATGTCTTAGCTGTTGTGTGTGCACACAGGCCCAATTTGTTTGTTGCATTTTCCAAAGCTCTGAAAGTTACTTTTTAAAAGTTATTTAACAAGGCTCAAACAGTCACATTTGAAACCTTACCAAACTCTTTTTATTCCTGTTCTTCAAAAGTAACTAGTAACTTTTAAGGTACTTTTTGAAATACCCAAATACAACAAGCTGCTACAAGTGGTACAAAACACATTTTCCTCCCATTTACCTTGTTGCTTCAACAACCACAACAGAGCACAAGACTGAAGCATAAGGGACAACATAAGATAGCACCAGACCCATCTGATATTCTTCCTTCATCATTTAGTAAGGCCATACCCTCAAAACTCTAAAAGTACCTAAAAGTTTACAGCTACACCTCAAAAGGAGTTTAATTTTGTTAATTTTCAACTACAATGCAATGTAGTTTTACATTGGATTATGATATAGTTAAATTACAATCATAATAAAACATTGTCATTGGGGAAAGGAATTAACTATAAGTAAACAAATGCAAGTACATAGTTACTTCCATGTGCTGATATTTTAATATGTTTATTTCTTATTTTAATTATCTACACATGATTCCAGCTTAGAATGAGGTACGTTTAAACCCATTGAAATCAGTGGATTTAGAACTGCCTAACTCTGCACTGGACATAGGCCACTGAAGTTGTAAATTTCCATAGATAGTTTTATTCATTTATTTATCTTTTTGTTTACCATTCTGAAATTCTTTTGATGAAAAGCAGTTAAGAAAAATTTTAAATAAAATCATAAATAGAATCATAACACAAGGAAGGAGAATGCTGTTCATCCTATGCCCTTTGAAGCATCTCAAGTTCCACTTTCATAAGCCTATTCATGCATTCTGTATAGGGTTAAGCACGTGAGAAGGTGAATGGAGACACATCTAGCTGTGCCTCCATTGCGATTTTTATCATTACCCACCACTGATAGTAGAGGCTTTCTGAAGGAGAGAACTTTTTTCCATCCATGGTGGAGACAGTGCCTCTGTGATTTAGAATCCTAAAAAACAAAACAGGGTTCCAATTTGTGGGGAGGGTTTCCAAGCTTGAAAGGGGCTTCCCCTTTATAAAGTCAACTCCCACATGTAGAAGTAATGCTTGAAAGGCAGGTATGACTACCATTTTTTCCTACTTTCCTTTCTCTACTTTAACTCTATATAGAATATCTGAATGGGGCAGAAAGGTGGACAATAGCTCTTTTTATTTTTTTTTTATTACAAACTTTCCAGACAAAGACCAAGAAAAAATAAATAGAAAAAAACACAGATAAATAGAAAAATTTACAATGACTTCCAACTGTCTTACCAATGGTAATAGACCTTACAATATACACTTACTTTTCCAACTAAAACTAATATGTGCACTTCTTCTACTTAAGCAATCCTATTAATTATCAAAACCTACAGTGGGCATATTATTCTGATTTTCCTGCAAAAATGCAATCAAATGTTCCCAGCCATTCACAAATATCACCAATGATTGTTCTCTAATCAGAAAATCATTTTAATCATTAACAAGGCTCAAACAGTCACATCTGAAACCTTACCAAATCAGCTAGGTCATCAGTTTGAACAGTGAGTCCTCATTTGTTGGAATTGCCACATTCTACCATTTCTACACATACATCAATCTTGCTGCAGTAGTCATATAATATAATAATTTTCCATGTTTCTTCTCCATCGGGCCAGGAGCTTAGTAACATCCACACTAGATGCACCTCTTATTTCCTCTTCCTCTCCAATTTCACCCTTCTTCTTTTCTTTGTCCACGTCTGGATCCAAAGTACTGTCTAATTCCTCTTCTACCACCTCACCCGGTTCTTTCAGTTCTTCTTTTTTTTTGGGGGGGGGGTATTTCTGCAGAAATGATTTAGCTTTCTGTACAGTGCTCACTTTAAATTGTCACTGTTTAAATGTTAAAGTAATTCCCTCTAGTTTCTCCGATCCAAATGTGACCTTATTTTGCTTCAGGTTATTTGTCAGGAAACCATATTCTTTTCTCTTCCATAAAATTCTGGCAGGTATTTCCTTCAAAACAGTCACCTCTTTATTTCCCATCTTCATCTTGTTTATGAAATGTTGCTGTAATACTTGAGCTCTAGTCTGTTTCCTGATAAAATACACATTCACATCCTGTGGTAAATTCCTCTTATGTGGGATCCATAAACTGTAGGCGCAGTTCACTTCCAATTCAATCTCAGCACTTTTTTTTTTCCTCCAAAAAGGTTTCTAAAACCTCAGTCATTCTTCCTCTACTATTTTTATTTGGTTGCTCTTGAATCAGTCTGAAAAAAAGCATCTTTTGTGTTCTCTCAACTCAATTAAGGTAATAGCATCCAAGCTATGGTCCTGATCTATTTCCAGCTTCTCTGCCTTCAGTTCTATAGTCTGGACTTTTTCATTTATCTGTTTCAATTCTGATGTCATCTGTGTCAAAAATTGTTTCACTTCTCTCAGCTCAGATTTCAAATCCTTTAAAAATTCTGCCTTCAAATCCCTTTTTAAATCAGATTCCATTTGTGACATCTGAGGTTTAAGGGACTTGATTTCATCCAATAAGTTTTGAGACATATCTTCTGATTTTGATGGAAACTCAATTGATCGTCTTCTTTCAGACAGTTTCATTTTAGATCTAATCCTGGAACTGATTATAACAGCAGTAACAAGCAAAAGAATTTTTTTGGCTGTACTTACACTTCTTTATTTTGACCACCAGGTGTCACTCTGTCCATATACTGTCATCCCTCCTCATTTGTGGGGGTTGGGGCACAGGACCCCCATGAAAGTGGAGAAACCATGAATACATCTAGCATCCCCCCATAAATATATATATATATACATACACACACACCACACAGAAGTATCATCTGCAGATTCAACTCACCATGGATTCAAATATACAGTACACAATACATTTGAATCCATGGTGGGGTGCAGGGTTCCTTCCCAAGGCAGAAGTGCATGGCTGGCAGAGTTTGCTGCTGCCTCCACTGCTACCATACGCCATTTTAATAGGGACTTAGAAGCCTTGCTGCATGTTTGCAATCTCTCTCAGTCTCATGGGGCTTGCAGACAGACTGCACACACAAAGCAAGATATAAGTCCCCATTAAAAATGGCATACGGCAGCAGTGGAGGTGGCAGCAAATAATCCATGAATAATCTAATCCATGAAAGTTAAACCTGGGAATGTGTTGGGATGATTGTATTTCTCCATATAGACTGTTTATAGCAATCAGACACATATTGCATAAGTTGTCTGCCTTGGCTTCCTGTAGTTCTAGTTTTAGCAAGCTGACCTTGTCTTTATCGTGCTTCAATGGTAAGCAAAATCCAATTCTCATGCTTGTAAAAGTTATTGATTTTGATATTCTTGCTTTTTGTTAATAATTAAAAGTCCTTTATTTTTCCATTTCTTTCAACAAAAGTCCCCCAGTCTTTAGCTTTTTGTACTTAATAAAAGTTCTTTTTCTTTAAAATCCAAAGACAGTTTGTACTCAGAGTCTCTTGGTGACACAAAAGAGTAAATTCATGAAAAGTATGTTTTACCATTGGGTTCAGAAAGTTTCTCTTAGATAAAATCAAGCACTTAAATCTGTTTAATTAAGAAAGTCGGTTTCATTAAATTAGTGTCCATTTTCTGGCAGGCTTTCATGCGTGGGACAAGCTAATAGCTTTGGTCTCCTCTCCTCCACCCCTAATTTCTCACCACAAAAGTGATTTGATCACCAGGAGCAAGAAGGGTTGCAGACCCTCACAGTTTATTTCCTGGTCTCCCTTTAATCCGAGGAGAACATTTTCACTAGTCCAAATTCTGTTTCATTGATGATCCCCACATGAAGCATCCCCTCCTGCGGTGGATCACTCATAGGAGTGTGCAATAGGATGCCATTCCAATCTGTCATGCTTCCCCTTGAGAGTTCATCTCCTAAGGAAAACAAAGCAGATGCACCACAGTTGGAACAGGTGCCTGATAGCTGAGTCCTCCTCCAGTTCAGCAAGAAGAGCTGGAAGAAAGATCTCCCAGTCCCTGAGAAGGGCAAAGGCTTTGGTGTCTGGTGCAAACCCTCCCCTGCTGATGCAAGGCTACATGCACATAGCTGTGAAATACGCTCTTTAAATACTATCTGGACTGTGGGTGTTGGCTGAGCTGGCTGTCTTTATAAGCAGGGAGCTTCCTCCAGTCAAAGTACCGGAAGCAAACATTCAATTCACCTCTCGACAACCTGACCCAGCTACTGTGAGGACTTGATTTCTGACTCTTGCACTGTTATACTGCCTTTTTTATCTCCACTGTTTGGACTCTATTCTGATTTATGGCTTCTCACTCCAGACTGTTTGATATGGATACCTCTTGTTGCTATGGTTCTGAACCTTGGGCACTCTGAATTCTGGTTCATCATAACAGTGGAACACAACTGGGAAGTCAGTAAGGTGCACAATATCTCCAGGACATTGGGCCAAAGAGAGTTGGACAGGTAAGAAATAACACCATATCCTAGAATTAGATAATCACACACCTACTGAATAACACATTTACTTACACTTAAATCAGGAAATATATGAAAGATAAAGTTGCTACCTGTAATTTCTCTGAATGGAGACAGGGTGGTTTAGTAATTTGAGTGCTGGCCTAGAACTCTGGGAGAAGAGCCACAGACACCTACTGGGTGACCTTGGTCAAGTCACACTCTCAAACTGAGTAGAAGGCAATGAACCTCTAAATTTAGAACCTCTAAATAAATCTTGCCAAGAAAACTCTATGATAGGATCACCATAAGGTGGAGTCAACCTTAAGGAACATAACAACAACAATTTCTCTGAAGTAGTTGGGTCAATTAATTAAGTGACTATTATTTGTTAGGATGGCAGCATGTTACTGATGCTGGTAAAGCAAGGCTATATGGACAACAAAATACACATAGGAACAAATGCCCTTCCAGCTTTCTACAAAATGGAGCATGGGTCCCATACAATGATAGAAACTATGTCAAAGAAACTCTTATTCATCACTGAATCTTCTTTGCCATCTAGAAGCGTAAGATTAGTAGTATATTCAAGTATTGCTATCCCCAATCCCTTTGTGTTTGATGACTGACATCACTTCACTTCAAGGGTATTTTCCAGTTGGCATGAAGAAGAAAAGCCACATGCTAGGCATCACCTTCAGGACAAGCATTGTAAGACCTCTAATGAGATGGGTCTTTTCAGACTCTATAATTGGTGACAAGGTAAGGCAGCTTCATATCAGAAACAGCTGTACAACACAGGGATTATTAATGAGGATGAAGCATCATAGCGAGAAGTCTTCCAGTGACTAGTAGACAGGAGAATGTAAGAAATACTTCACATTGATATGTCCAATATCTTCAATTTGCATCATAAATCCTTCACATAAGCTGGTTCAAACTAATCCATGATAGGATCCTGTTCACCTTTGCACAAATGATAAGTAATGCAACCAGCAATCCATCATTCCACTTCCCAGCACTCCTAGACAGTAGCAACTTACAGTTCTGTTCAATTTAATTGGGTTACTTTGGTAATACTTCCCTGTTTCAAATCTTTTAAAAAAATTGTAATATTTGCAAACATCTGAGCACATCCAATTAGAAAATAGATTCTGATCAGGGCCCAGTTAGTAAGATTGACATTAAGAGTTGAATCTCAGAAATGATAGACGAACATCTTTAAAGAGTAAAATTACAAATAACAGTTATTGAGAAGAAGAGTCCTGGCATTGCTGCAGTATGTTACTCCACCCCACTGCCCACCTCACCAGTAGCGAGACATGTTTTCAGTAATAACAGGGAACTGTGTAGACGGGAAGAAAATTGTTGTAGAAATGAGTGGCAATAGAGGTATTTTTACTATTACTATTATTTTATTTAATTTCTTAATTTATATTTATATTACAGATTAGAATGCCTACAAAAACATCAATAAAAGCATGTGAAAGTTATTCTTTAAAAAAACAGGCCAGAATCTTGTTTCAGCTACTTAGTTAAGTATACTTAACTAATTAACCCCTCCTGGCCCAACCCCCTCAAAACTGATGGAAACATTCACCTGCACTCCAGTCGCTGGCAGAATGGATCTCCTTCTCCCTATGCAGCTGATGACCAATAAAATAGTCTGGGGAGGGGGGGGCAGTCATGGCAATAGTGTTACAAACATGACCAAGTGTGATTGTGAATATGAAACAGTTACTTAGATTTACTCAGCTGTAGCTTTCAAAGAGACAGCAGTGTTAGTCTGGAATATCAGTTGCAAAGGGATCTAGTAGCACCTTTGAAACTGAGAGAAAGAAGTTGTAGCATAAACTTTTATAGACTTGGTCTGCTTCCTCAGATGCCTGGAGCCTCCATGCATCTGAGGAAACAGACCAAGTCTACAAAAGCTTATGTTACTACTTTTTTTCTCTCAGTCTCAAAAGTGCTACTAGGTCCCTTTGCAAACAATCTGTAACTGTTTCATATTTACAATCAGTACTTAGTCATGATAGTGACACTACTGCCACAATTGCAACCCCCCCCCAAAAAACACCCCTACTTTAGCAGGCAATAGCTGCATGGAGAGAAGGAGATCCATTCTGCCAGTGAATGCAGTGTGGGTGAATGATGTGTCTGTCAGGTTTGGGGAAGTGGACTAGGAGAGGTTACTTATGCATTGTCTATATGAGGGGGAAAATACAAACACATTCGGAAAGGCAGGCATTCACAACAATGCGAACTGTCTACACAATCAAAAGACCCCTCTAAACTCTGCATGACCCCCCAGCCAGCTGGTGGCCATGAGTGATTTACTCATGATTTTAAATCTGCCACCACCATTTTTTTAAAAAAAGTTTCCCAGCATGCACACAAGCAATACTTTGCATTTACAAAGACAGAAAAAAAATTAAAAAGTATAAAATCGCTGTTTCATTGACTTACTGGACCCTTGCTTAGTCGAAAATCCAACATGGCGGCCGCAGCTGGTTTCCCTTTTTGCTAGCTCCACCCCCATCATCATCCAGCCAAGCAGATTGCACAGGATGAACATTGAAACAGCAGGGATATCATTCTGGGGGTCTACTATAGACCTCCAAGCAAAACCAAGGACTTGGATGATGCCTTCCTGGAACAGATGACCACACATTCAGAAAGGAGAGATGTAGTAGTAATGGTGGATTTCAACTATCCTGATATTTTTTGGAAGTCCAGCTCTGCCAAGAATATAAGGTCCAACAAATTCCTCACTTGCCTTGGAGACAATTTCATTGTCCAGACGGTAGAAGAGGCAACAAGGGGAACAGCTATTTTAGATCTGATCCTAACCAATGGGGATGACCTGTTTAATGGTGTGGAAGTAGTGGGATCCTTAGAGGGGAGTGACCATGTTCTCTTGTAGTTTGTTTTACAGAGGAAAGGGGAAGCCAAACATGGGGGTGATCCTATGGTCAGAAATACTAAAAGATTAAGGAGTTCATGAAGGATGGGAGTTTCTAAAAAGTGAGATATTGAAGGCACAACTTCAAACAGTTCCAATGAGGATGAAAAGGGGGAGGTGTCTAAAGAAAACAGAATGGATGTTGAAAGAACTCTCAAATGAGCTAAAAGTTAAAAAGGACATGTACAAGAAATGGAAAAAGTGGGAAATCAACAAAGAAGAATTCAAACAAATAACCAGCTCATGTAGGGGGAAAGGCAGAAAAGCCAAAGCTCAGATGGAGCTCAGGCTTGCTAGAGAGGTTAAAAACAATAAAAAGGGCTTTTTTGGTTATGTCCGTAGCAAACGGAAAAACAAGGAAATGGTATGGCTGCTGTGGGAAGAAGATGGTGAAAGACTAACAGGGGACAGAGAAAAGGCAGAACTACTTAACACCTTCTTTGCTTCAGTTTTCTCCCAAAGGAGAAACAGTGCTCAACCTGGGGAAGATGGAACAGATGATGCAGCAGGGAAAATACAGCACAGAATTGGTAAAGAGGTAGTTCAGGAATACCTGGCCAATATAAATGAGTTCAAGCCTCTAGGGCCAGATGAACTTCATCCAAGGGTATTAAAAGAACTGGCAGAAGTAATCTCGGAACCACTGTCAATAATCTTTGAGAATTCCTGCAGAACAGATGTCCCAGCAGACTGGAATAGGGCAAATGTTGTCCCATATTTAAAAAGAGAGAAAAAGAAGACCCAAATAATTACCACCCAGTCAGCCTGACATCAATACTAGGGAAGATTCTAGAGTAGATCATTAAACAGACAGTCTGTAAGCACTTAGAAAAGAATGCTGTGATCACAAAAAGTCAACATGGATTCTCAAAAACAAGTTGTGCCAGACTAATCTTATCTCTTTTTTTGATAGGGTTACAAACTTGATAGATGAAGCGAATGCTGTGGATGTAGTGTATCTTGATTTCAGTAAGGCTTTTGACAAGGTTCCCCGTGATATTCTTGGAAAAAAGTTAGTAACCTATCTATGGGCTAGACAATGCAACTGTTAGGTGGATTTGTAATTGGTTGACTGACCGAACCCAAAGGGTAGTCACCAATGACTCCTCTTCATCCTGGAGAGAAGTGACCAGTGGGGTGTCACAGGGTTCTGTCCTGGGCCCAGTGCTATTCAACATCTTTATCAATGACTTGGATGAGGGAATAGAGGGTATGCTTATCAAGTGTGCAGATGACACCGTATTAGGAAGGGAACCTAATACCCCAGAGGACAGCATCAGAATACAAATTGACCTGAACAGATTAGAAAGCTGGGCTAATACTCTTCTCTCTCTCTCTCTGGCTTTTCTTCACAAACGAAGATTCAGGGAGGACTCATCCCGCTAATAAAATGAATTTCAACGGGGAGAAATATAGGATACTACACTTGGGCAGTAAAAATGAAATGGACAGATATAGGATGGGTGACACATGGCTTGATGGGAGTACATATGAAAGGGATCTAGGAGTCTTAGTGGACCCCAAGCTGAACATGAGTCAGCAGTGTGATGCAGCAGTTAAAAAAGCCAATGCAATTCTGCTGCATTAATAGGAATAGAGTGTCTAGATCAAGGAAAGTAATAGTGCCACTCTATTCTGCTTTGGTTAGACCTCACTTGGAATACTATGTCCAGTTCTGGGCACCATAATTCAGGAAGGCTAATGAGAAGCTGGAATGTGTCCAGGGGAGGGTGACAAGGATGGTGGGAGGTCTGGAAGTCATGCCCTATGAGAAGTGGCTTAGGGAGCTGGGCATGTTTAATCTGGAGAAGAGAAGGTTGAGAGGTTACATGATAGCCATGTTTAAATATTTGAAGGGATGTCCTCCTGAGGATGGGGGAGGCTTGTTTTCTGCTGCTCCAGAGACTAGGAGACAGAGCAATGGGTTCAAGCTACAGGAAAAGAGATTCCACCTCAACATTAGGAAGAACTTCCTGACAGTAAGAGCTATTCAGAAGTGGAATACATTGCATCGGAGTGAGGTGGAGTCTCCTTCTTTGGAGGTTTTTAAACAGAGGCTGGATGGTCATCTGTCTGGAATGCTTTGATTGTGTATTCCTGCATGGCAGGGGGTTGGACTGGATGGCCCTTGAGGCCTCTTCCAACTCTATGATTCTATGGTTCTATGAATGTGAATGTTCAAACGATTGCACATTCATATGTCACGCGGAGCTTTTTAAAAAATCCATATGAAACCCCAGATGTGGTGCACATAGACTTTGCAGTGTGTTTTGCTGCTCCACTTCTGAATGACATGAATTTGTGCACATGTCCATATGAACGGATCTCCAATCTTTTGCATCCTGTTCATATTATTTTGACCGTATAGACAGGACCTTAGTTATACTAAACTAAGTAGCTGATACAGGATTCCAGCCACAATTAAATAACCTATAGAATTAAAACCATTTAATATCCACTAAAAGACAGAGAGCAAGCTATTCCTTTTTTCTTGAATGGTACTTATCAGATTATGTTAACAAAAAAAAATATCATTTTTTTTCAAGATTCCACAACCTCCAGCATCTTAAAAATACTGTTTTCCCTCAACATTAATGTTTATCTGGCCCTGTCACAATTTAGTGCATTCAGTTTGAGATTTTTCAGGGGGGGGGGGTTTGTTGAAAAGCCAGCAATTAACATTCAGGAGTCCACCTCACCAATGGCTTCTTATTTATTTGGCCCAGCTATTGAAGCAGGAAGAAGGTAGATGTCAAAAACCTGCACCTGCAGACTGACTGCTGTAGTGGTTGCAATGCTTGGGGCACCTCATGGATTTAATTTGGTCCATATTTTTAACCAAGCTGACCTGATTCATGCTTCTTAAATGAGGGCATGTAGTTATCACAGACTGGTTTGCAGTTATCCTTTGATTTTCTCACTTCTCCAAATTTTGTAATATAGTTATTGTTTCAAGAAATTTAGGAAAATACATATAAAATGTACATTTTAGGTTTAAATGTGTACAAAATGCACTTTTTAAGGTTCAATGCATTGAAAATATGCATTGGTGGATGGACTATGTTCAAATTTAATGCACAATTTTGTGTGCATATTCATTAAAAATGTAGGCAGGTGTGGGAATAGGATAGACAGATTTATAAATGAACACAGGCAAAAGATCATGGGCCAGAAATATACTGACCTAGCATTTCTAGTGATTCTTCCCCATAATGATGCAGCAATCACAAATAAAATAATCCCCATATGTTTCAATGGGCATTACTCCTTGTTCTTGTTGTAAATTAGAGAAAATAATTAGAGAAAACTCTCATGTACTTTTCATCCAATTTATGAAGAATTTTTAAAATTTTGATGAATTCATTAAAAAAAAAAACACACACACACACAGAAAATTATCAATCAACAACATTGCCGAAATTGGAGAGGTACTGCTATTCTCCATGGAGAGACGATCATGTTGGCTGGAATCCTGTTGGGATGTACATCTTCATAAGTGGACTTACATCTGTGGGAATTAGAATTGGGCAGTGTCATAATATCTAGTAAAGGCCTGCTGTTAAGTGCCAAAGTGATGGATGTGCATCTGGACTGATGCACACTGGGCACTGATGAACATCAGGAGCAAGACACATCACTCCTGATTCACACTGGTACCTCTGTGCATCAGCCACAAGCTAGGGAGTGTTGATGTGCATCAGTAGAGCCTCATGTGTATTGGGACACTCTTGCAGTGTCCTGTTACGCATCTTGACAATTTACTTCCTCAGCACATCTTGAACAATTTACTTCCTTAGCATGTAGCTAAGTATATGTAAAGCAACATAACTTAGACCCTGATAAAGGATTTTGGCTATTGTGCCTTCCTGCCACATAGCTATTAAAAATGAGGAGCAAATCAGCAAGAAGATGTAGCAACACCTATTCAGTACCATAAACATGGCTAAATAAATAAGGATTCAAAGCCAGATTTTTAAGGGCCAGGTATTCAGAGCAGTCTGTATCGGTGGGTGAATTGGTTAGTTTCATTTTTAAATTTTAAAGAAATCAAATGAACTATTATTAACTGCTATGTTACTAATCAAATTTGTGGATTATTATAATTTCTTATCAAATTACGGAGCAGAAAAGAATTCCCATCCTATTTCTGGTTGTAATATTTTGTGAGCAGGTGCCCAGTATAAAAACCCACTGAAATGTATGCTGTAGGTTGTCAGTGAAGTGTCACCCAGCCCTGGACCAATTCCGTTCAACCAGACTAACCAACCAGACTTCCTCATCTAGTTTAGCTTTGCTTGACCAACAAGAGGTGCTCTCAGATGGAAGACCCTTAGCACTATCTGTCAAAGTGCACGGCACACCTATTCTGTTTCATCCCCTCTTTTGCCAATTCTCAAAGAATAAACCAGTCATTGGGGGTTGTTTTCACTCCACTCAATACCCATAAAAATAGCTAAAAGGTCTGGGCTTGGCATTTTGAATTAGTGAAGTGTATTCAAATTTACTATAAGCTTTGCAAATGACTTTATCTGGAAAGGACAAAAAAGCAACTTCACTAGGTTACTTTATATACTAATGTTATGAGATGAGAGGGATATTTATGCCTTTTTGCTATGCTGTTTTTAATTTGATGAGCCTCCATAACTCTTCTATCTTTTTTTATTTTAAAAAAGAGGTCAAAAAGCTTAATTTTTCCTGTGCACAAATGTAAAAGTGGTACGGCAATGTTTGAGTATTTTAGTAGCTTCTTTCTGGGTTGTTTGTAATTTCAGCTCCATGATATCCCATTTTCAAAGGGAGGGTGGCCAGAACTGTACACATTTAAAGTGCTCATCCTGAAACATGATAATAGGTGTTGCAGTTTGCAACTGTCACAAAATTATTGAAATGTGGTCACTGTTTTGCTTGCTGTGCTGGAGATCCCTGCAGAAAGAAATGAAACCATTAGCTTTCTCCAGAACTGTGTGGAAGTGCTCAAAGGAGCTAGCTATTGTGTTTCTGGGATGAGAAACGTGCATTCTACATTTAAAATGGCCATGCCTGGCTTTGAATTGGAAGAAACAAATGTTTATTGCAAAAATGATTTCAAAGACTCTCATGCACGAAATGGCACCAAACAGTCTGTATTCAGTTCTAATGGGTATTCACTCTTGAAAACAGCTAAACAATACCACAGCTCAAACTTACTGTGAGTAGATGCTGTGGGGGAAAAAATTCTGTGAAAGACAGATGGAATTCTTATGAAGAACAGCCATGTGGCAATGCTGTTCCTGGTATTCTCCCTAAGTGTATATTCTTTCCCAAGAGATAAATCTTTCTTGAGTAACTTCTCTTGAAATTTGAAAGCTGTTGTTGCATGAATCCAAAGACATCTGTCTCGGATGGGCTGCAGAAGCTATAATGAAATCAACCCAACTTAGCAAACTACTCTTTTGTTTTCAAAATTATTCAATAGCAATCTTATCTGGGTATTTAAAGAGAAGTTTAATTTATTTTCTCATTGAGAAAAGGAAAGTAAGATTCTATTCCATTTCTAAATGGTTTATGCCACAATCTAGCACAGAATTAGGTATAGTTTATTTCTGTTACAGAGATGGGAAATTTGTGGACCAGCAAATGTTGGACTGCAACTCCTGAACTCCCTTGGCATTGGGTGTGATGGATAGGGCTCATGGGAGTTGCAATACAGCAACATCTGGTGATCCACATATTTTCCATTCTTGGACTGAATGGTGTACTTTTTGTACTTTTGTGTTAGGTTTTATACAGAACAGAATGCATACTTGAAATTCATTGTCTCAATGTAGCACTGCAAGGACAGAAAGCATATATGTATTGTGAAGTCAAAGGCTTTCATGGCTGGCATCCATAGGTTTTCTGTGTGGTTTTCCCCCCCGGGCTGTGAGGCCGTGTTCTGGAAGAGTTTATTCCTGATGTTTCACCTACATCTGTGGCTGGCGTCTTCAGATAATGGTTGGGTAGGTGTGTGTGGACACAAAATGTTATTTAAAAACATCAAAATTCTGGACCAGGCCAACAACTATCATGTCAGAATGTACAGAGAATCTATTGAAATCCACAAACACCTGGACAACTTCAACAGGAAAAAAGAAACCCTTAAAATATACAAAGTTTGGCTACCAGTCTTGAAAAACACCAAAATCAAAACTCAACACATGGAAATGAACTCCACCCAGGGACAAGGGGATTTCCAGCAGACAATGGACCATTAGCCAAACAGACACTACTAATCCTCCTTTCATATCTCCACCTGTGAAGAGTGAATGAGTTCTCTGTTTTAGTGGCACTAACAGACTAAGAAACTTAACAACAACAACAACAACAAATGGAAAACCACAATGCATGATATGGGAGTTACCCAGGCCAGCGAAGCAAGAAATCTTAAACTGCTGAAATGGTGTTGATGTATCCTAGAAAAATGGGATGCTGCTACCTGCTTACCTAAGAAGAAACAGATCATCCATACAATATGAACAGCAAGTAATAAGCTACCAGAATGTTTGGATACAAACTGATAAGACTTGGAGTGTTTCTGAAACATCAACAAAAGGCCAAAAAGAGCTGGTTGAAGATTTTGTGGACAGAAGCAAAAGGATGGAGGTTGTTTGATGCAATGAAAAGACTTTAAAAAGACGAGACTTTCAAACCAGCAGTGTGTACCTGACCGTGGCAACTGGAACTCCCATGGCCTTCATGAAGTCTGTCTGATCAACAATCTCCAGTGAAGAGCCACTTGGTGTGTATGTGAGTATATGTGTGTGAGTTCATGGTTGGAATAAGAGAGCTCTCTTGGTACTATATGTTATGTGTATGATCCTATGAATCCTATGAATTGTTACATACCAAGTGAAAAATTCAAATTTGGTGTCTCTGCCTCTATATCAGCCTTATTGGGGTATCTTCTCTGGGGTATCTCCATTACATGCTTTCAAAATTAAATGAACGGCTTTATCACCTCGGCTGTGACACACCCAGAAATTAGCCATTCTGGAGAGGAAATTTATATATCCTCTCCAACAGGGGCTCACAGTATATAAACACCACACACCCCTACCCAACCATTCTCTGAAGTTGCCAGCCACAGATGTAGGCGAAATGTCAGGAATAAACTTCCAGAACATGGCCTCACACCCCGTAATATTTGTATTTTTCCCCAGCTTAAAGATTGGTTTCCTGGAAGCTGGGAAAACGTGTTGAAAAAAAATAGTAGAAAAAATGAGAATTTTGTGCAATTTTCTCCTGGTATTCCAAGACCTGTCACTGAGAAATTATTCTGCAGAAAAAACAGGGGGGGTTGCGCACAAAACTCCTTGTTTTTTGCACAAAAAATGGGTTCCTGTGCAGAAACCACTGTTTTTATGAAAAAGTGTGTTTTTTCCACAGAATAATTCTTCCATAACACTTTGCAATCTTCCAATATGAGGATAATATGTAGAGAAATAGAGGTATACCTCAGCTAACAGAACAGATGTGTTCCTGGGCATTACTTGTTTAACAACAACAACAACAAAAAAGATATTAGAAGCAGAAATAATATACAAAGAATAGAAATAAGTTCCTATGCTACAAAAAAGAATAGCACTTCAAGATGTTCTAGCAAACTTTTTATTCAAAATTAACAATATGCACATGCAAAATGAAATGATAAAGTTAGATAAATCCTGCATAAAATTTTGATCATTTTAGAGACCACTGGAAGGCTTACTCCAAAATGTATCGAAGGATGACTGTCTGTTCCACCAGCCTTTGTTTTTCTTATGTGTCATGTACTAGCTTCTTCATACTCAGCAACCAGCAGCTTCAGGGTTTAAACAGTGAGCTTTATTGCTACAGACATCTAAAGAGCGAACTATACAAAATTGTTGCTTTGAATGAAAGCTATTGGTAAAACAGTAAAATAAAAAAAAATTACAATTCAACAAAATCTGATGGGCTATACAGTCATTGGACATCCATCATCCCCACTCCCCTTTCTTCCCCAGAGTGGGCTCCACCTTCTGTCCTCACAGACCTCTGCAGTTTCAAGGCCATTCTGGAAATATCCAGACACATACCATCCTCCCTTGTCTCTTCACAGTACACCAACTTGTTACATTTTACAAGAATGCAAGACATCAAACAGTATTAAAGACATGAAAGTACACAGACACTTTAGCCATTGTGGCAGGAGAAGGTCACTTTTGCGGACCAATCCTGACATCATGATTTCCCCTTTGGTGACCAGACTTAGAAATCTATTTTTCTTTAATATGCTGGGGGGGGGGTAGTTGGTGAGACGAGCTTAATCCCCCCCCCCGGCTTTTCTCTGTTTTGTTTTCAAGCCTGCTCAGTAAGGGATTCTGAGGCAGCTGCAGTTTATCTTGTCTATAATATTCAGGCACACAGTGCTACAGTGGGAATGGCTAGAGTAGAATCCTGCTCTTTCTCAGTTCAAACTCTGTTTATTGCATTATTGACTGTGGAAATGATGCTGCAACCTGACTCTGAAAGTGTGTGTTTTTCCAGCCCTTCTTCACCATTCTCCCAGTTCAAAGGCTGCTAAAAATACTCTTCCAGCTAGACAGAAAATGAAGAGGAAAGTGAGGCTGGGTGGATAGAAAATGTCTTTGTAAAAAATAACGTTATTGTCAGATGCTTTATTAACTGAATTATGATTGTACTGTATGTATTTGTTTTTTTCTTGCAGCAGAAAGCAAACTCCTGTAAATATTCATCTCGCATATGAAGACACAACATCCCTATGGCAATTGTTCTGCATCCAATATGTCTTTGTTACATCTGGTGAACTTTTGCCTGTCCTGCAAAGACATCGCACAGTTGTTCAGCACACAGGAACTCTGCCAAACACACACACATACACACAAATAGAAGTGATCAAAAAGCTATCTTTTAAAAATATGTAGCTTTGAAACATGAATCCGTTGTAAATTTGAACATATAACATGTTTGTAAGTGTTCTGAGTTGATTAAGGTACAAATTTGAGATGGCACAGATGGCTGCTGTATCTGTACTTCTGTACCATACCAGTCTATATAAGAAAATGAGCAAGGTAAACACTGCATGCGGAATCAAAGGGTGGCTGTGTGGCATGTCTTGTCTGATGAACTTACTTGCTATTCTGAACTGAGAACTCAAAGATTCTTTGGATGCATTATTCATTGCCAATTTGACACTTGAGAGAGAAAAGAAGTTTCAAAAAATTAAAAACCTGTTCTTGCCTTCAGCTTAGTGTTTCAGTTTCAGTTCATTTTAGGTTTTCCATTTTGATGGTTCATGTGGTTAGATTTCATGAACCTACTAGAGCAATATGGTCTATACATCCTCAGCTAGTGGATAGCACAGATGTCAGGAGACAGTGATCTCCCAGCCTAACGAGACTAAAACTTCCTGCTTCATTCTAGAAGTCTCAGCCAAACATGATAACACCACAGTCAGTGAAATGTACTGGAGAAAAGAGTTATCTAAGGCAGCTGGTTCATGAATACAAAACTTGATATCTTTCTACAATGACCAAAAACCTTGCCAACTTCTTCACAACATACATCCGTCTTAAATCAAATTAATTTTTCTTCAAAAGTGGAGGGAGACCAATATGTTGCAGGAACTGTGACCAGAGAGGAGCACAACAAAATCTGAAGGTGTTTGGGACTCTGGAGATTATAAGACGTGTTAAAAGTGGTGTTACAGGAATACCAGGAGATGGGCTCCCTGTTCAGACAACGTCATTCCCCCTCATTATGCACCCGTTCTGCTGCCATTCTGCTGGTGCTGCTTTTTATTGATGGAAGAAGCTGTAAATAGATCCCCCATTCCATTCTTGTCATGGATCTTCCTGTGTGCGACAAGGTGCCCTGTTATGCTGGTGAGATCCCATAATCAATGGGCAGTCCCTGCCAGAAAACTTCCAGGTGAGATTAGGACATCCAGGTAAGTGACACACTTTTTATGACCCTCCCTGTGTTACTTCTACTTTTTAAAGTGTGTTTTTGTGCTTGCTGCACAAAATTTTTTCTTTTTCTTTTTGAATTTCTCACACATCTTCTCACGAGAATCCGTGGGATTTCGATCCAGGAAGTGAAGGGAGCTCCATTAGAGCTCTGTTCGCTCCTAGGCTGCCAGAATGATGGAAGAGGAGGTAAGCATGATGGGGAGGGTGATTGTGGCATGACATGGACAGGACAGGGACAGGAATGGAGATTGTGGAAGAGGAACACTTTTTTTGTTCCTGACTGATAATTTCCTCTGTGTATATAACAACAAGCTTCTGCTCTGGATATTGGATTTCTCACAACTGAGTTATTTTAAAATGTAGGGAACAGGGATGTAACTATGGAGGGAACAAAATGTAGGCATTATCCACCATCAAATATGAATTCTGCCCCTCCTGATGATTCCCCTCCCCAAATTTCTAGTGCTGCATAGACAGAGACATGGAATATTGTTAATACTTAGGAGATTATCAGATGAGCCTCTAAAACATTCTTGCCCCACTATATTTTAAAGCGTAAGTGTTCCGGCACAGTAACCCTTTTAATCACATGTCATTGTAATAATGAGAAAGAGCAGCCTCAGCATTATCAGAGCACGACTGCTAGCACTGTTTACGTCTGTGTTCACTGGGGCATGTGATCTCAGTGGTTCTCATGAGAAGATGCAAGCACATGAAAATTCTAAAAACAGCTAAATTAACAAAGAAAAAGAAAGCACAAGCACTGAAACACACTTAAAAATTTGCCAGCAAAACAGGAAGATTCATAAAAAGAGCGTCCTGTACCTAGTTTTTGCATTCTGACCTGGAAGTGTTCTGGCAGGGACCGCCCAGTGACATTGTATTCATGATAGCATATGGGGCACAGTTTCAGACTCTTGCAATACTGCAACAAAAGCACCATGGGAGATCAAGTGACAGCTTGGCCCATTAATAAAAAAGAGTGCCTTATTCACAGTAGCATAACACGAGGAGCACGCCATTGTGTGATAGGGGAGCCCTTTCATGTTATCCTGTCATCATTATCATGCCATATTGTGGCTTGCTTCACAGAAACCTGGCTGGGAGAGGATAGCGCTGTCACGTGGACGCAGGCCCTCCCAGCCGGGTATTCTGTCAGTGAGTAGGTGAGGGGAAGTGGGCGGGGTGGTGGTGGAGTGGCTCTGGTTTATAAGAACAATCTCACCTTGACCAGGATACCTGTCTGAAACACAGTCCACTTTGAGTGTATGTACCTTAGCCTGAGGACCAGGGATAGTTTGGGAATTCTATTAGTATACTGTGCAGCCCGTTGTCTAGCAGACTCCTTAACCGAGCTGACACAGCTGATCTCAGAGTTGCTGTTGGCGTCGCCCAGACTTTTAGTTTTGGGCGACTTCAACATTCCACTCGAGACCAGCTTGACAAATCTGACTGGTGCAGCTCGGGAGTTCATGGAAACCATGACAAACATGGGCCTATCTCAAATGGTCGTCGGGCCCACACATTGTGCAGGTCATACCCTCGAAGCGGTCTTCAGTATGGAACAGGAATATCCGTGGGCGGAGGTTATTAAAACCACTGCATTGTCATAGACGGATCATTTCCTGGCCAAGACTGAACTAAGAGTCTCTTCCCGGCCCACCGGGGATGGTGGACCCATTAGAATGGTCTGCCCCCGAAAGCTAATGGAACCAATAGGATTCCAGAAAGCCTTGGAGGGTTTAATGGTTGGTAATGCCAGTGACCCTGTCGAAGGTTTGGTTAATACCTGGAACACTGACCTTACCAAGGTTCTCGACACGATCGCTCCCAACCGTCTTTTCCAACCTGCTCCAAGCCGCTTATGGTAGACATCAGAGCTTAGGAAAATGAAGTGGGTTAGACAATGACTAGAGCTCAACTGGTGGAAAATTTGACTCTTATCCGACAGGACGCGTCATAGGAATTTTCTTTGGTCCTATCGAGAGGCAATACGTGCAGCACAGAGATCCTTCTCCTCTGCACGTATTGCGTCAGCAGAGTCCCATCCAGCAGAGCTGTTTAGGGTGGTAAGGGAGATGACGCAGGTTATACCTGCGCAGAACCCATTGCTTAACCCAACAACGGCCTGCTGTGATGCATTTAACAACTTCTTTGCAGATAAAATCTCTCGGATAAGAGCTGACTTAGATGCCAGTATTTTGACAGAAACAATTGACGAGGTGTCCAGCAACTCCGTTGATGTAAGTTTACTGAATCAATTTCAATCCATGAGTACCGAGGACGTGGACAAGATACTTGGTAGGGTGAGGAAGACGACCTGCCCTCTCGATCCTTGCCCGTCATGGCTGGCCATCCGGGGGGGTGCCTTGATGGTGTTCCTTAGGGACATCATAAATGCATCCCTCAGAGAAGGGTGTGTTTCATCCTGTTTAAAGGAAGCTGCCGTTAGGCTGCTCCTGAAAAAAACCTTCCCTGGACCCCGTGGACATGAACAACTATAGGCCGGTTTCTATGTTACCATTCTTGAGCAAAGTGATCGAGAGGGCAGTTGTGCTTCAACCCCAAGTGGTCTTGGATGAAACTGATTATCTAGACCCATTTCAAACTGGCTTTAGGACGGGATTTGGAGTTCAGACTGCCATGGTTGCCTTGACAGATGACCTGCGTCTAAGCATCGACAGGGGTAGTGTGACCCTGTTGGTGCTTTTGGACCTCTCAGCGGCTTTCGATACGATAGATCATACCATCCTCTTGGATCGCCTGAGTGGGTTAGGAATCGGAGGCACTGCGCTCCAGTGGTTCCGGTCCTTCCTCTTGGGCAGGTCCCAGAGGGTGCTGCTTGGGGACACTGCTCCAGCAGAAAGGAGGTTACTTGTGGCATTCCGCAAGGTGCCATCCTGTCCCCGATGTTGTTTAACATCTATATGAAGCTGCTGGGTGAGATTATTCAGAGTTATGGGGCTGGGTGTTATCAGTACGCTGATGACACCCAGATCTATTTCTCCTTGTCCTGATCGTCGGTCTCGAATTCCAGTGGCATCTCTCCTCTTAATGATTGTCTTAAAGCAGTAATGGGCTGGATAAGGGAAAACAGATTGATATTAAATCCGGACAAAATGGAGGTGCTCACGGTAGCGGCCCCAAAACCAGGAGTTGGGATGCAACCTCCAGTCCTGGATGGGGTCACGCTCTCAGTTAAGTACTGTTTTCGCCATCTAGGGGTGCTCCTTGATTCATCGCTTCAGATGACAAGTCAGGTGAATGCGACGGTCAGGAGCGCCTGTTATTAGCTTCGGCTGATATGCCAGCTGTGCCCTTTCCTGGAAGTAAGGGACCTCGAGAATGTGGTGCATGCGCTGGTATCCTCTTGTCCAGATTTCTTCAATGCACTCTACATGGGGCTACCCTCATGCTTGGTCCAGAAACTTCAGTTGGTACAAAATATGTCAGCCAGAGTGGTCTTGGGAACATCTCGGAGAGACCATATAACTGTAGTATTAAAATCTCTCCATTGGATGCCTATCAGTTTCCAGGCCCAGTATAAGGTGTTCGTTATTACCTTTAAAGCCCTAAATGGCTTCGGTCCAACTTATCTTCAGAACCGCCTCCTCCCATACAATCCTCCCCATGCACTCCAGTCCTCTGGGAGGAATTTGCTACAGCCACAAAAATCTAGGATGTCTGCAACCTCCCAGAGGGCCTTTTCAGTAATCGCCCCCAAATGGTGGAATGGGCTGTCGAACAAGATCTGTCAGATGTCGAGCCTGAGTAGCTTTTAAAAAGCACTAAAGACAGATCTCTTTCAGCAGGCCTTTTCTAATTAGCTCCTGGACTCAGGGGTTCCTGGCCCTTTTTAGTCTGCTGGCTGTTTATTATTTATTATTTATTATTTTAATGTGATGTTATATCAGTTGTTTTAATGTATTTGGTTTAATGTCTTTTTATGGGGAAGGGCGGGGGTGGGTGGTGTTTGGGGATTTTAATTTGTATTGGTATTTTAATTTTTGTAAGCCGCCCCGATTGTTTTTAACAAAGGGGCGGGATAAAAATAAATGATGATGATGATGATGATGATTTCCTGTGTCTGATGATCCTCTTAGAGTTCTAATTTTTTTTTCTGTTCATATTTTCTTGCTAATTTTGCTTGCCTCTTTTCTTTCAATGCCTGAAATATATTTCTAAATGCTCAACTGAAGTTTTCATTAGTGTGTGTGCCTTCAAGTCGCCTGTTGACTTATGGAATACCCATGAACTTCATAGGGTTTTCTTAGGGGAGGAATTCTCAGAGGTGGTTTTTGTCAGTTCCTTCCACTGAAACAGAGCCTATAGCACTCAGTATTCACTGGCCATCTCCCATCCAAATACTAAGCAGGACCCTACTTAGCTTCTCAGATCAGATGGGACCCCCAATTTTGGAGAAAAAGCAGGATAATTATGATGATGATGATGATGACGATGATGATTTCAATGATGATGATATTGTCCACATGAGGAACTACTATTGCCAAACTAAACCATACTTCTTATGTCTCAGTTTGTATACCTGTGTTGTCACACCTACCTGGCTACTGAGTCTCCAGCATCTCCCTCCAGCTTTGTGACTGATCAACTGGACAGCTCCCTGCTTTCTCCTCATCAGGGGTCTGAGTTGGGCAGTAGCAGCAGCAAAGGGGGCTGGTACTCTGGCAGTCCCTGATACCCCTCACAGATTTTAACTTTAAAAAGATCAAATGTGGGAGAAAGCAAAATTTTCAGTTTTCCCCATCCTTATTTGAAAGCAACCACTGGGGGGAGGAGCCAAGCTTCAACGGCATAGGAACAATTCCCAGGACGGGTGCTCAAGGTAATGGAATTAAATGAGTAATTTCCCCTCAAAAAGGCATGAGGAGAGTTTTTGAGGGAAGATTTATGGCTGTGAATTACTAAGGAATGTTAATAAAAGGGGAAACTGCAGTTCGAAGAAGCCTAAAGTAAACAAATAGTTACTTTCGGTTTTGTCCGATCTCAGAGCTGCCTCCAACATAATTAAAAAGAACATTTTGCTAATAAATCACTAAGGTTGAAGTAAGCAGTGAACAATTGTAGGCAAATGAAAAGGATGATTTAACAGAGGAAGAAATATTTGATCTAACTGGAGAATAAGCAGAAAGCTTTAAAACATAAGTGGTGGAGGAAGGAGGGGCCATTAACAGAACAGAAGAAATGAAAGTTTGGATTGTTTGGATTTTCTTATGTCAAAAAAAAAAAAGAAGAAATACTGCAGAAAAAAGCTGGTTGAGACCACAAACATTAGGTAAACTGTCAGATAGATCGCATAAGAGATTGGAAATGATATTTCCGGAAGGACAGAATAACAAGGGTGAACCAGAAGGACTAAGGATGGAAACTGAAATTAGCCCTCCTTCAGGAGCCTCAGCCCCAGATCCTCCATTCCCAAGGGGAGGGGAAAAGGGGGAGAAAGAACAGAGGATATTAAAACTCATATGGATTCTCTCTTTACAAAATGATGACAGAATTTAAAGAAGATAAAAAGAGAATGTTTTCAGAGTTTGCAAGCATAAGAGAAGAAATGCAGAAGGAGAGGAAAAGATCTGAAGAAAGATTTGTGGAAATGAGTACAAAAACACAAGGAATACAAGAAGATATTCTTAATATAGTAAAAGAGAACAAAGAAATAATTAAAACCCAAACACTTCAAGGCAGTCAGATCCAGGACAATATGAAGAAAATCACAGATATGGAAAAAATTTTTATATACATGCAAGATTATCAATGCAGGAATAACTTTAGAATAAGGTTCCTGCCAGAATCTGTGGGGAAAGATCAAGGATCTAACCTGAAATCTGAAGTGTTGAAATGGCTACAGCAAGTGACCCCAGCTGTGAAATGGAGGGAAGAGGACATCGAGTGGACCCATAGAGAACTGACAGGAAGGAGAAGTATTTTGCCAAGAGATGTTATTGTCAGAGTTATTAATTACAATAACAAGGAGGAATTGATGAGAACAGTCAAGCAATATCCAGAGAGATTGAAGTATGGAGATGTAAGGGTGGAATTATATAATGACTACTTTCCACAAACAGTAATCTGGAGAAAATCAATGAAGCCTTGTATTGCTACTCTTTTGAAAGCTGGTATAAAATATGCTTGGGGATACCCAGTGTTTTTGAAATTTGAATGGGCAGGAAAAAGATATAGAATGGAAACACCAGAAGAAGGACTGCGACTGTTGGAGGAGTTGGGAATACATAGGAAGGAGTATGGAGCTGATGGAGGAGCGGACAGCGGAGATGGAAAAGTTTAGACAGATGAAGAAAGCAGAAGGAAGAAGAAAAACTACAGGGGGGGGAGAAAAAGAGGGGGAATTTTTTTTATTTTTATGAGCCCTCGGGGGGAGGGAGTTGTTCTGGGCCACTGGATTATCTCTTCACCACCTCACCTGGAAGACCTGGGGGGTCATGAGCAAGGCAATTTGCCTTGGGAAGACAAGGTGGGGAGGTAAAGAAGGGAAAGGGGGGAGGGAGGGAAGGGAATGGGGAAAAGTTGGGAAGGGGTGGGTATGGGGAAGGGAGGTCACTTTTTGGAGCCAGAAGATTTTATAGAAAATGTAATAAGGAATCTAATGGTTAATAAATTAAAGATATCAACCTTAAATGTTCATGGCCTTGGCACGGTAATAAAACGAAAAAGGATTGAAGCATTATTGAAGAAGGATCACGCAGATATATTTTTACAAGAGACACATCAAAAAAGGGAAGGAGTAAATGAACTGAAATTAAATTGGGTAAGAGTTTATGAAAAAGCATATGGAAATTCAAAAGCTAGAGGGGTAGCAATATTAATAGCAAAAATTGTAATTTTGTCATTAAAAAGGTGAAAAAAGATGAAAATGGTAGATATATTATAATGCAAGGTGAAATGGGAGAAGATAAATATGTTCTAATGAATGTATATGCTCCAAATGAAAAACAAGAGGAACTTTATGAAAAAGTATTTAAAGAAATGGAGAAGATGCAAGAACAAAATATTGTTGTAGCAGGAGATTTTAACATGCAAATGGAAAGAATAAAAGATAAATCAAATTACTCATTAAGGGATAAATATGATAATATTACAAATTTAAATAAAATAATAAAAAGAAAGGGGTTGAAAGATGTGTGGAGATTGGTAAAGGGAGATGAAAGGAAATATACATATTTTTCAATGGTACATAAGAGTTATTCAAGAATTGATTATATTTTTGTATCAAAAAAATTGATTGATAAAATCATAAATTCAGAGATAGGAAATATAAAAGTAACAGACCATGCCTTGGTCAATGTGGAGATAATAATGAAGAGAGATTATGAACAGGTGAAAAGGTGGAGGCTGAATACAAAGATTTTAAACTACAGAGAAATAGAAGAAAAAATTGAGCATGAATGGCAAGAATTATGGGAATTAAATGATAAAGAAGTATCAAAAGGAATTTTGTGGGATATTATGGAAGCTGTGACAAGGGGGATATGCATAAAAGAAACCTTTAACTTAAAAAAAGGCAAGAAGAAAGAAAAGGGAAATTAGAAAGGGAAATGGAATTATTGGAAAATAAATATATATTAGACAAGGAAAAACAAACTTATATTGAGTTACGAGCAAAGAGGGAGGAACTGGATAAAATTGAAGTAGATGAAGTACAGGATAATTTAATTTATTTAAGAAGGGAGTATTTTGAATTTAGTAATAAAAATTCAAAAATGTTTACTAGATCCACACAGAAGAAGAAAATGGAAAATATGATAAATGGGATTAGAGATAAAACAGGTAAAATGTGTAGAACAATGAAGGAAAAACGAACAATTTTTGAGGAGTTTTATAAAGACCTGTACCAGTAAGGGAATATATCAGTGGAACAAATGGAGAAATATGTAGGGGAAAATTGGAAGATTAAAATAGAAGAGGAAGACAGGGATTTATTAGAAAAACCAATTACAAAAATGGAAGTAGAGTAAGCAATAAATAATTTAAAAAGTGGGAAAGCTCCAGGAATGGATGGGTTAGGACCAGATTATTATAAAGTATTTAAAAAGAAGTTAATACCTAAATTATTAGAATTATATAACAATATAATAATGGGAGATAAAGTCCATCCAATATGGCAACAATCATTGATAATATTGATACCAAAGCCAGATAAGGATTTGATGGACCCAGGATCATATAGGCCTATATCATTGATAAATCAAGATGCAAAGTTATTATCAGCAATAATGGCAAAGAGAATGAATAGTTGTATGTATAAATATATACTAAAGGATCAATGTGGATTTGTGAAAGGATGACAAATGTCAAATTTGATAAGAAGGGTGTTAAATAAAATACATATAATCGGCAAAACAAAAGTAAAAGCAGGGATATTAGCATTAGATATATTTAAAGCATTTGACTGTGTGGAATGGCCAACACTAAAAATAATATTGAAAGAATTTGGAATGGGGAAGAGGTTTAGAGGATTAATAGATCAATTGTATTCCCATAACACAGCTATAGTGATGGTTAATGATGGAATAACAAGAGAAATAAAAATAACGAGAGGAACAAGACAAGGTTGCCCACTTTCTCCAATATTGTTTGCAATGGTAATAGAAATTCTAGCAAATGTGATAAGAAATTATAATAGTATAGAAGGAATTAGATTAGAAACAAAATATAAGACAAGCTTGTTTGCTGATGATACATTGCTAACAATCAAGGGTTTGATTAATGGAATAGAAAAAAATTAAAGAACATTTAAAAGGATTTGGGAAGATGACACGCTTACAGGTTAATTGGAATAAATCAGATATGATGTTGTTTAACTATACTAAGGAAGAAGAAAATATATTTGTAAAAGAGAAAAAATTAGAAGTAAGGAGATTTTCAGACGCCTCTTTCAGTGTCTTGCTGTGCAAGCAGCCTCTGGAGCAGTAACGAGGCTACTGCGTGGCAAGGGTCCATTTTTGATGCGCCGTTTCTCTCTCGGCATCGTCCGTGAGTGTTGCGGCTAACATTGGAGGCGGCCACGCTGTTTTTCACTCACGGAAGTTGTCCATGAGTAAAAAATAGTGTGGCCACCTCCAATAGGGAGGGAATATTTAAGGAGTATATGGGAGGAAGATTTGAAACAAAAAATTGGAGATCATGAATGGGATAAGATTTGGAAACAAAGACATCTAAAAAATATGTTGATACAGATAAAAGAAAATTACTATAAAATAATATGGAGATGGTATTTGACACCAGCAAGATTGCATAATATAGACAAGAATGATTCTAAATATTGTTGGAGAGGTTGTCAAGAAATAGGTACATATATGCATACCTGGTGGAATTGTAAATTTGTACAGCAGTTTTGGGAAATGGTTTTTTTTTTTTTTTAGAAATAGAGAATATTCTGAATAGAAATATAGAAAGGGAACCGAGCATAGCATTGATGTCAATTTATAATGGAGAGAATGGGAACCAAGCAGAAAAGGATTTAATAACAAATTTATTAAAGGCAGCAAGATTAATTATAGCAAGACATTGGAAAATGCAAATAAATGTACAAGTGGAGGAGTGGTATAAAGAAGTTTGGAAAATGGCAACAAATGATAAGTTAACATGTAGAATTAAAGTAAGAAGAGGAAGTTGGAAAGAAAGTAATTTTGATGAAATTTGGAAAGTATTTGTTAAAAAAGTATTACAGACAAAAGATGGGAGGTTACCTCCATGAGAAGAAATGAGATTCTTGAAAGATTAGGTAAGGGATAATGGCTCCGGTGAAGGGGAGCACTGAGGTGGGCGGGTAGGGGAAGTAATATTCATGAAAAGAATTATAGTAAAGAATTTATGTCAACCCTGTGCCATATCTTCTCTAAACCATTTCCTCCACAGAGCTTAAGACAGTTACACCTCCCAAAATCCCCCTAGTTAGCATGATTTTTTAAAAAATTAAAATGACTCCACCCTCAGCTGCTTTCAAGTTTGGGGTGCAGGAAAGGCAGGAGATCCGATCATGGTTGTTCTGCATTACATCTCTTTTGGCCTTGACAATTTCAGGTGCAATGCACCTATTTACAATACTCCCTGCTAATACTGTGCAACTATTGGATATGTTGCCTCTTGTAGATTTCTGATTGTAGGACAGTCGTTTGTTTATTGGATTCCCTTTGCTATGATTCCCAAAGGGTCAGGTGGGTCTTTCTACAGATACTCAGAGTTAATCCAGCATCATAAAGAAGAACCCTACAAGTGCCTTGTTGTTTCTCCTACTTAGGAAGCCAAGATTCAAGATCAAGTGCATTTTTATAAAGCATCTTCAGAAATGCAGGCTTTCAAGCCAATTAAAATCAGCTACATCTTAAGCAGGAAAGAAACACAATTTATATTACATGGGGTTTTTTTTAGAGTGTAATGGGTATGCATCATTGACAGATTCTTCCAACAGGAAAGCAATGATAATCAGTTTTCAAACACTATCTTTGTGGGATGTGTGGCATTCCCCTCTCAATACAAATTATTATTTCTTTACTGTTCATTTTGATACATATAAAGACATACCTAAAACAAATACAATGTTTCAACATTGAATTTGGGATTAACATATGCATTATGATCTGAGATGTTTTATTCATCCTCTTCTGGTCAGTTTACCAGGATAGTCTGATGAGAGACTGGTATATAATTTACCAGACAAGATTCCTTACATTATAGGGGAAGTGGTCAATTGTTATTTCATTTTATCTTATTGAATATTCCTATGTATATTAGAACTCAGCTGTGTTAGCTGAACTGGGTGTGCTATATTTTTCTCTCTTATCCCTGCTCCATGTTCCATCAATCAAGGCAATACACTGTTGGAGGACATGGGAGAGGGACCTCCCTGCTGTGGCATCCCAGTTATGGAATGCCCTCAGCTTAGAGGCCCAATTGTTGCCAACATTACTGTCATTTCAGTGGCACATGAAAACATGGTTGTTTACAAAAGCCTTTGGGACCTAACTAGTTTTACATAAACCCATACAAGTACATGGTTTTAAAGCATTTTAGCTGGTTTTAACCTAGCTTCTCTTAATTTCTTAAATTGTTTAATATGTTTTTAGCCTTCTACAATCTCTGTTTGTCCTTACAGGATATAAATGTTGTGATAAATAAATAAATAATAAGGTTAAGGTAAGGTTAAGTTATTGCTCTCTGATTATTTGGGTTTTGTTATTTGAATCTGAATCTGAATTAATATAATTTGATTTATCTTAATTTGACTATACTAAACATTGGCCTGACTTGATTAAATGTTCCATGCTGGGTAGAACTGTGTGAGTTTCCTCATCTTCATCTTCAGATCTGAACATGTGTGTAGCTAGCAGGTAAACTGGACAAATCAATAATTCAGCCATTTAACATGCTCTTTTGCAATATATTTATGGGACAAATAGCTTTAATGGATTGCATTCATGGCTATTATCAAATATTTGCCTGACTTTTTGCATCTGCATTCTAGTGAAATTGTATTGTCTGCTTTTTCTTGCCAAATTATATATTTTACATTCAAGCTGATGTTGGTTTCTTACTGGCTACAGATGTAAAACAACATTTAAAAAACACTATAATAATTTAAAACAACAAAATATTTTTATTGATTTTTTTTGTCTGTGAGGTCTCCCTTCTTAGAAAAACATTGTAAAATTACATCAGTATTACATCATTATTATTGTAAAATTACATCACACTGGACATAGTCCAACCAAAGTTCACTGCTTTTAAGGCTGCAATCTTAAAATCACTAACTAAGGGTTAAGTTCCATTAAATCAGTGGGACTTATTTCTAAGTAAACATCTACTTCATAAAATATGAGTTGGCCATTTCATTCCCAGTATGGGAACATTCACTGAAGAATCTAGCACAGTTTCAACTCCTTGCGCAACTATGTACTGAGTTCCACTATAATACATAAAATAGTCTTAAGATGCCAGCTTGATGAAGGCTGAATAAAATAGTACAACATTCCTCCATGGGAAGTATTTTCATATGGGAAAGTTTTGGCTGATTCACAAACCATACTTTACTTCTCAATGTACGATCCTGGATGAAGTGAGTGTGCTCCTCCGCAGTGCCTTGTGTGTTGGATAGGGGGAGGGTAGTTCATTCTCAAATGGTGAGATATGTGCTCACCCTGCCAGGTCCATGAGCCACTCAGGGAACTCCCTCACCATCTCACTCTCTTCTGGGTTCTCAGGAGAAGGCATCTTGGCTAGTTGTTATTGTGTTTGAAAATAAACTCGCTTTATCTAATCTTCCCCTTTACCCATGCAATGAAGCCTGGCTGCGGGAAGAGGACACCTCTCCTTGCCCATGGATAGGGTGATTAGTGTGGGGGAAAGCATTTTCATTTGTGCACATGGCACCAGATGTGGAGAAGGCAACATGAAGCCCGTGAAGTCTATAAGCCAGCTCCCCCTCAGTTCTCCATTATTCATCAGTTTCTCTGTCTAGCCTCCTAGTCTTCAGACAGTGAAGAAGCAGTGACGGTGAGCAAGCCTAGGTGCTTATTTGGTGAAAGGGATGTCTCTAGACTTGCTCCTGTGGGTTGTGGGACCGGGGAGAGGTGGAGATAAGAATACTGTGAGACCAGCCTTGGGTACATTTTACCCTTTTGTCATGAAACGTGGGAGCTATTGATGAAATGCTGATGAGCAAATGGGAAGAGAGCATGAGGGAGCCAATCCCAGAGCAGGAAACTGTAATTGGAGGGGTTTCCTAGGGCTGGTTTACATGGCAGGTTTTATTGTGTTAAGTTGCGCTTTAGCACTTTCCCGCATCAGTGGTGCGTCGTTTACACGGTATATGTTTACACAGCTATATTTTGTGGCTCTTTGATTTTTTTCCGCTTTGAGGTTCACACAGCCAAATGTGCTGGGGGCATGGCCAAGCATTGTGAGGAGACAAAGGGATGCCATAGGAATATCTGCCCTGGCCTGAACTCAGTACTTAACAGCTTAGAGGCAGTCACTCTTCCCCCCCCCCAGCTCCCTGGCCACAAATCAAATGGAAGGTTTTCCTCCTTGCTTAACAGCATTTTCTGCCAAATAGAGGAAAGCCAGAGAGAGAGAGAGAGAGAGAGAGAGAGAGAGAGACTGTCAAAATAGCCGTGCAGCTCTGTTGCAGCCCTTCGTGAAATGGTTTCTCTCCCTCCCCCATGCACAGGTTCACTGCTGACGAACGGAGCTTTTACATACTTGCAAAACAGCAGAGAGGATGAGAAGGAATGCTCCCTGACTGAAAATTGATGGGAATCCTTTTTGTTTCCAACTGGCTTGCAAAATAGCAGAGAGGATTTTTTAAAGTTTCCTCTAATCACTACTGTCTCTCCCTCCCTCCCTCCCCCTCTTTTGAGCCCACCCCTGCATCATCACCCCTGCATCAACCAATCACAGTGAAGCTCTGCTGTAGCCCTTAGCAGAATGGTTGTTTACACTGCCAATAATGTGCTACATTGCAAATATATTGGCAAAAGTAGCGACATCCCTTGCCACGCTATATTTGGGTGTTTCACCTTCCCCCCTTCTGAATGAGGCGATGCTGTGCCTCGACCCGTGTGAACTATGAGCTATCTTAGCGGTATATTTAGAGGAATATTTGCCCGTGTAAATGACCCCCTAGAGTTTGAAAGATGTGTATGACAGACATCCCCAGACAACACAGACATAGGATTTTAGGGTAAAAGATGTGTGTTTCTGATTAGAACACCAGGCTGATCATTTCACTTGTGTAACTCAGCTCCTAAGGGACACAGGAATTCTGATGGCACAGAAAGACTTCTAGATTTATATCCATGATAGCTATGAAATAATTGATCTCAAAAGTCAAACTGAAGCCCAAACTGGCAACTGTTTGGAGAAGTAGGCCTCTTCTTCCTGAGCTGGCACATGGTGGCCAAGGCTAAGTTTTGGATTGCTATTTTAGTGATATTTATGGTTTATTCATTTAGTTCAGTTTTTTAACCAGGTATTTGATTTTGTATAATTGTTTGTAATGTGCATAACAATGCTGTCCTATAAATGTCTACTTGGAAATGATTAAAAGTTGAACTTACTCCTAGATGTGGATTCACTGCAGACTTAAAAAGATATTAGGTTTTGTAACCTATGTCATGTTGTACCATTGATGCAGACTATAGATAGAATCATTACTGAGTTGTCTGCACAGGTCTTCCAAAATCTACATCTTGCTCCATCCCCATACTTCTCCCTTCTGTTGGCCTCTCATCACATTGTCTAATACTCTACAGATATAACAGAGTCCTTGCCAATGTGCTTCTCATTCCTTCTCAGAATTCTCATCTTGTTCCAAACCGGAGGTGAATGAAACACCTACATCCATTCTGTGAATACTTTTGAATTTATCCATCTGTAAGTCTGTTCCATTTCATTTGTACACTAATCTGCAATTTTACAAAAGCACAAACTTTATTTTAAATACATATTTGAGATGTATTTTTCTAACAATACCTATTTCTAAACATTCCTACTCGTAAAGTAAATATTTCTGAATGTCTTTTGATTATAATTATTTTTTGAGCTGAATATTATAGTGGAACATTCAAGAAGTACAAATGCTGGCAGAGAAGGACACTCTGAGCTGCTCATTAGTATTGGAGGTGGGGAATCAAGTGTTTCCATATCATGATTTGCAAAGATCAGACCCCTGTCCTTTACTCATTATTTGTATGAAGACATCCCCATGAGATCGAGGAACATACACATTCTACGTTGTCATGGCTTCCTTCAACTCTGTCCTTCTCATGTTAGTGTGAATGTCTGTGCTTGCACAGGGAAAACTCAGATCTTATAGAGGTTTCCCTGGGATCTGGAATTCTGCACAATCTGAGTTGTAAGTTCCTGGCAGGGTTCCACGTAAAGAGATCTGTATGCATAGGGTGTACACATAGGCTGTTCCAGTCTGTGCTTAACATTTAGAAACTTTGAAGAGCCATTCAAATTCAGGGGTAGTCTCTAGTGGAGCCCTGTTGCACTTTAAATGAACATCCTGCCATGTGACAGGATTGCATGAATATCCTATCATGTATTTCCTCAAGCATCCTTCTCTATACAGGTGCAGAGTTCTCTCCTGTCTCCAGATGGTGTACGCTTTGTACACTCTTGCGTTGTATTTTTTTGGTGTGTGTGTGGATGATGCACTTTTCTGGCATTCCAAATTTCCACTTCCTTCTCTCCAGCTTCAATGCTTGCAGGCTGCATTAATCCTACTTCAAATGCAGTAGATTCTTTTCCTGAGCTTTCTTGGTACTAGTCTAGAAAGTGGATAGAGTGAAAGTTGTGCGAGGAGAAGTTATCATTGTACTTTTAATATAAATTCATGACTTGGAGTTCTATTTAGTTCTGTTTCTGTTCCTCTTTCTGAGCTGTAATTGTCATAATGTTTTATGAGAAATCCAAAATCTTTCAACTTTGTCTTCTACAACCCTTTCAACCTTATTTAATGTGTTTTGATTAGTTCATTATAAGAATTCATGCCTAACACTGATAAGTTCATTTATATCACACAAAAGTGAAATACAGTAGCACCCCTGTATTCACAGGCATTGGTTCTGCCCCTCCCCGCAGATACTGAAATCTGGATAATAGCAAACACCCTGGAGGAGGAGGAAGGGAGGGAGAGAGGCAGGCAGGAAGAGGAAGGCAAAAGCCAGGGACCTGAGCTGGAATGTTGCCCGCTCTCCCTTTTCCGCATGTACCTGGTTACCTCTTCCTGCTCATGGCCCAGACCACCGCTGCCGCCAGAACCCAGACCACCAAGGCCGCTACCTCCTCCTCCCCCTCCAACACTGCTGCCACCGGAACCCAACCCACCAGAACCCAGACCACTGAGGCTGCTGCCTCCTCCCCTCCTCTCCCTCCACCACTGCCACCACCACTGATGGAACCCAGCCCACCAAGGCTGCCGCCTCCTCTTCCCCCTCCTCCACCACCACCGCCACTGGAACCTTGTGCTGGAACATGGCTTGCCAGAGGCCACTGCCTCCTCTTTCTCCTCTCCCTCCACCACCACTGCCGGAACTTGGCCCACCAAGGCCACTGCCTCCTCCTCCTCCTCTCCCTCCACCACTGCCATGTGGAGCCAAGTATGAATTGGTCTGTCCAGGCTGTGGATGTCCCTCCTGGTGGGAGGGGAGGGAACTGGGCTGGTGAAGATGCAAACCCCCGGCCACCAACCACAGATAACTAATTCAGTGGATGCTGAATCAGCAGATATGGGGGTGCTATTGTATGACCTCTAGCTTCATGTGCTTTTATGCATGGATGCATTGACAAGACATCAACTACTCTGGCATTAACCAGTGATGTTTGGTGGATCCTATGTTAGTGGCAATGTGAATCCACAGGGTTTTAGAAGCTATTCAGGGAATTCAACCTATTTTGCAGACGGGATTCAACATCTCGGATAACCCCATAAAGTTCAGACTAAAACCTGGAGCAAAGCCACTGTTTTGCTGACATGGAAGCCACCAGCTAACACTAGAACTGATTAGTAAATCTGCGGTTCTAGATTTTATTTTCACATGTCTGCCAGAGCACAATTGGTTAAGATGACACATTTATGTCATTAGCTTCCTTTAAAAAAAAAACTGTAATGAAGATTATTCTCTTAAGTAGGTTTTATGATCATTCCCAGATGTACATCAGTAGAAATACCAAAAGGACTCTATTCATGTGGTGTGGTTAATTATAACAAATAAGCAGGAATGAATTTGTTCTATACATGTCCCTGCTGGATATTTGCTTGTATCATGATAGATTAATATTTCCTGTAACCGGGGGGCCTTTTTGAACAGGGCTCATGACTATTAGTTTGCTATGTGAAAGGAAACACACACAAGCCATAAACCCAATAGGAACTGAAAAAGGCATGTTCTATATACAGTTGGTCCCACCAGGCTATTATTTGTGAGAATGTGTTGCTAGCATCAAACATCTCTCCTTCCTCAAAACCCTAGAATTAACAGCATTCTGCCAAACATTCCAGAAAAGCACATAAGGGGCTTGTCTAGACAAGGAGATATAATGTGGATTGCTGTGCATTAACACAAATTCACAGGAGCATTCATTTGTCTCCACAGACCTTCAGCAAAATTTCTGGTATGCAAAGCTATTTGAAGTTCATATACAGCCATGCCTGCGAATCAAGATGGTGGTTCGGAGTGAATTACATTATTATTCTCTCCAGAAGTTGTTGCTGCTGCACAGTATTTTTTTTTAACACTAAATCAAAGGTGCACAAGTGTGACCTTCTGCTTAAAACAGCTGTTTTGTCACCTCAGCGCAGCAAAAAAGTGCAAGATCAACAATGTGAAACTCCAAAATGGCACTTCTGGCCACTTCATTGCCAGCAAGCCCACTCCCTGTGATCAATCAGCTTTCCACTTCTACCCTTGCTGAGAATGCACTATGAATCAGTTGCCCAAATGAGTGGTAATGTGCATTTCCACACATTATTTTAAATACTTCAGGAAAAGCTGCAAAGGCTCTTTCCATGCTTAGGAAGATGAAGTGGGCTGGACAATGACTAGAGCACACCTGGAGAAAGACTCGACTCTTATCCGACAAGACTCGTCATAGGAATTTCCTTGATTCCTATCGAGAGGCAATATGTGCAGTGCAGAAGTCTCTCTCCTCTGTATATATTGCATCTGCAGAGTCCCGTCCAGTGGAACTTTTTAGAGTGGTGGGGGAGCTGACGCAGGTTCCACCTGCGCAGAACCCCTTACTTAACCTGACAACGGCCTGCTGTGACGTGTTTAACATCTACTTTGCAGATAAAATCTCTTGGATAAGAGCCGAGTTTGATCCCAGTGTTATGACAGAATCTATAGACGAGGCGACCAGCAACTCCGCTGATGAAATTTTATTGGATCAGCTTCAATCTGTAAGTACCGATGACGTGGACAAGTTCCTTGGTAGAGTGCGGAAGACAATCTGTCCCCTCGACCCTTGCCCATCGTGGCTGGCAATCCAAGGGGCAACACATTGAGAGTACTCCTTAGGGATATTATCAATGCATCCTTCAGGGAGGGGTCTGTTCCATCCTGTTTGAAGGAAGCAGCCGTTAAGCTGCTCCTGAAAAAACCTTCCCTGAACCCCTTGGATAGGAACAACTATAGGCCAGTCTCCTTCCTGCCTTTTTTAAGCAAGGCGATCGAGAGGGCAGCCGCTTCCCAACTCCTAGCTGTGTTGGATGAAACTGATTCTGAAGACCAGAAGAGATTATGAGGCTCTGGGGAGGAAGCTGAAAGAAATGGATGCACAGGTTGTCATCTCGTCTCTTCTGCCAGTTAAGGGCATGGTCCAGGAAGGGAGAGGAAAATAGCCGATGTAAACAACTGGCTCCATAGATGGTGTCGCCGAGAACAATTTGGATTCTTGGACCATGGGCTGCGCTTCCATGAGGGGGGACTTCTGGCAAGAGATGGGGTGCATCTCACAACAGTTGGCAGAAACATTTTTGCCTAAAGAATTTGATCAGGAGGGCTTTAAACTGAGTCATATGGGGGAGGGAGATAGTATTCTGGAAGGCAAAACGGCCGGAGAAAATAGTCAAACTGTCATAGAGGGAACAAGGCAAACAGTGCAAGGACCCAACAGTGTTAGGCAAGAAAACTTGCACAGGCAGCAAATAAAGGGAACCCATGGTCTTAGACGTCTCTACACTAATGCACAGAGCATGGGAAATAAGCAAGATGAACTTGAACTCCTAGCACTACAAAACAAATATGATATAATAGGCATTACTGAAACCTGGTGGGATGAGTTCCACAATTAGAATGTAGGAATAGAGGGATATAACCTTTCTAAGAGAAACAGGCCAAACAGGAAAGGAGGAGGAATAGCATTATATGTCAGGGATATTTATACCAGTAGAGAGATCCATGATAACAATACTGGAAGCCAGGTGGAGAGCATCTGGATAAAAATTAAAGGGGAGGGAAACAACAGGGATGTTATTGTGGGATTCTACTACAGACCCCCAAATCAGATAGAGGAATTGGATGATGCCTTTCTAGAACAGATGAACCGACACACAGAAAGGAGAGATGTAGTAGTGATGGGTGACTTCAACTATCCTGATATTTGCTAGCAATCTAACTCAACCAAAACTTCAAGGTCTAGCAAATTCCTTACTTGCCTGGAAGACAATTTCATGGTCCAACAGGTGGAAGAGGCAACAAGGGGGTCAGCTATTTTAGATCTGATCCTAACCAACAGGGATGACCTGGTTAATGGGGTGCAAGTGGTGGGATCCTTAGGTGAGAGTGATCATGTTCTCCTGGAGTTTGTTATACAATGGAAAGGAGAAGCCAGGCATAGTCAGATATGCATTCTTCGCTTTAGGAGAGCTGATTTCAATAAACTCAGGGAAATACTGGGGGTGATCCAATGGTCAGGAATACTAAAAGAGAAGAGACCTCAAGATGGATGGGACTTTCTCAAAAGGGAGATACTGAATGCACAATTTCAAACAGTACCATTGAGGAAGAAAAATGAGAGGTGTCTCAAGAAACCAGGATGGATGACTAAAGAACTTTCAGCGGAGCTAAGTTTTAAACGGAACATGTAAAGGAAATGGCAAAAGGGGGAAATCACCAAAGAAGAATTCAAACAGATAGCGAACACGTGTAGGAGTAAAGTCAGAAAAGCTAAAGTGCAGAATGAGCTTAGGCTTCCTAGAGAGGTTAAGAACAATAAAAAGGGTTGTTGTTGTTTTTGGTATGTCCGCAGCAAAAGGAGGAAGAAGGAAACGGTAGGGCCACTATGCGGAAAAGATGGCAAAATGCTAACACAGGACAGAGAAAAGGCAGAATTACTCAACACTTTCTTTGCCTCAGTGTTTTCAGAAAAGGAAAAGGGGGACCAACCTGAGGATAATGGAACAGAGGACACAGTAGCAGAAATCCAGCACAGAATAAGCAAAGAGGTAGTACAGGAATACCTACTTAATCTAAATGAATTTAAATCTCCAGGACCAGATGAACTACAACCAAGGGTATTAAAAGAGCTGGCAAATATAATCTCAGAGCCATTGGCAATAATCTTTGAGAACTCCTGGAGAACAGGAGAAGTCCCAGCAGACTGGAGGAGGGCAAACGTTGTTCCCATCTTCAAAAAGGTGAAAAAAGAGGATCCCAACAATTACCGTCCAGTTAGTCTGACATCAATACCAGGGAAGATTCTAGAGCAGATCATTAAACAGAGCGTTTGTGAACATTTAGAAGGCAATGCCATAATCACAAAAAGTCAACATGGATTTCAGAGAAACAAGTCATGCCAGACTAATCTGATCTCTTTTTTTGATAAAATGACCAGCTTGGTAGATGAAGGGAATGCTGTGGATATCACATACCTTGATTTCAGTAAGGCCTTTGACAAGGTTCCCCATGACATTCTTGCAAACAAGCTTGTAAAATATGGGCTAGACAAGTTAACTGTTCAATGGATTTGTAATTGGTTGACCACCCAAGCCCAAAGGGTGCTCGGCAGTGGCTCCTCTTCATCGTGGAAATATGTGACCAGTGGGGTGCCACAGGGTTCTGTCCTGGGCCCAGTGCTATTCAGCATCTTTATCAATGACTTGGATGAGGGAATTAGGAGCATACTTATCAAATTTGCAGATGACACCAGATTAGGAGGAGTAGCTAATACACTAGAGGACAAGATCAAAATTCAAAATGACCTGGATAGACTGGAGAGCTGGGCCAAAGCTAACAAAATGAAATTCAAGATGGAGAAATGTAAGGTACTGCACTTAGGGTGGAAAAATGAAATGCATAGATATAGGATGGGGGAGACCTGGCTGAACGAGACTACGTGCGAAAGGGATCTAGGAGTCCTAGTAGACCACAAGTTGAACATGAGCCAACAGTGTGATGCGGCAGCTAAAAAGGCGAATGTGATTTTGGGCTGCATCAGTAGAAGTATAGTGTCTAGATCAAGGGAAGTAATAGTGCCGCTCTATTCTGCCTTGGTCAGACCTCACCTAGAATACTGTGTCCAGTTCTAGGCACCACAATTCAAAAAGGATATTGAAAAAATGGAGCATGTCCAGACAAGGGCGACTAAAATGGTGAAAGGTCTGGAAACCATGCCTTATGAGGAGAGACTTAGGGAGCTGGGTATGTTTAGCCTGGAAAAAAGACAGTTAAGAGGCGATATGATAGCCCTGTTTAAGTATTTGAAGGGGTGTCACATTGAGGATGGAGCAGGCTTGTTTTCTGCTGCTCTAGAGACTGGAACACGGAGCAATGGATGCAAGCTCCAGGAACAGAGATTCCACCTCAATGTTAGGAGGAATGTTTTGACAGTTAGAGCTGTTCAGCAGTGGAACACACTCCCTTGGAGCATGGTGGGGTCTCCTTCCTTGGAGGTGTTTAAACAGAGGCTGGATGGCCATCTGTTGGGGATGCTTTGATTGTGATTTCCTGCGTGGCAGGGGGTTGGACTGGATTGCCCTCGTGGTCTCTTCCAACTCTACAATTCTATGATTCTATGATTATCTAAATCCATTTCAAACTGGCTTTAGGACACGATACGGAATTGAGACTGCCATGGTTGCTTTGTCTGACAACCTCTGCTTGGGTATCGACAGGGGTAGTGTGACCGTGTTGCTGCTCTTGGACCTCTCAGCAGCCTGTGATACAATAGATCATTCCATCCTCTTGGATCACCTGAGAGGGTTAGGAATTGGAAGCACTGCTTTGCAGTGGTTCTGCTCTTTCCTCTCAGGCAGATCCCAGAGGGTGAGGCTCAGGGACAGTTGCTCTACAAGAATAGAGCTTAATTGTGGTGTCCCTCGGGGCACCATCCTGTCCCCGATGCTATTTAACATCTATATGAAGCTGCTGGGAGAGATCATTCAGAGACATGGAGCGCAGTATCGTCAGTATGCTGATGACACCCAGATATACTTCTCCATGTCCTGGTCATCGGCTTTGACTTCAGATGGCGTCTCTCCTCTCAATGATTGTCTTAAAGCAGTAACGGACTGGATAAAGAAAAACAAATTGAGACTGAATCCAGACAAAACGGAGATACTAACAGTTGTGGGCCTGAAACCAGGTCTGGGAATACAACTTCCAGTCCTGGAAGGAGTCACACTCTCCTCCAAGGACTGTGTTCACAGTCTGCTCCTGGTGCTCCAGGTGCTCCTGGACTCGTTGCTCCTGATGTCTAATCAGGTAAATGCGACGGTCAGAACTGCCTGTTATCAACTTCAGCTGATACGCCAGCTACACCCTTTCCTGGAATTCAGGGACCTCACAACTGTGGTACATGCACTGGTAACCTCTCGTCTCAACTTCTGTAATGCAGTCCCCATGGGGCTACCCTTTTGCTTGACTCGGAAACTTTAATTAGTTCAGAACATGGCAGCCAGGTTGGTTTATGGTGTTTCCAGAAGAGATCATATAACTCCTGTGCTAAAAGCTCTCCACTGGCTGTCTTTTACTTTCCAGGCACAGTACCAGGTGTTGTTTATGACCTTTAAAGCCCTACATGGCTTGGGTCCAACTTACCTCAGGGACTGCCTCTTTCCATATGACCCACCCCATGCACTTCAGTCCTCTGGGAGGAATCTGTTACAGCCGATGAAAACAAAGCTGTAGGTGAACTCCCAGAGGGCCTTCTCTGTTATCACTCTCAGATTATGGAATGGCCTGCCAGATGAGATCCATCTTATTACCACCTTAGACAGCTTCAAAAAAGCTGTCAAGATCGACCTTTTCTGGCAGGCCTTTCCTGAGTAGCTATCCCAGCCTGAAGATTCAGTTGTCTTTCCCCCTTTGAGCTGCCATTGAATTATTCTATGCTGCTGCTGTGACTGTATGTTTTTCTATTTTAATTATTGCATGATTTTAATCTTTTTTAGTTTAATATTATTTTAAGGGGTGGGTGGGTTAGGGTATTGATGTAATTATGCAGTTTTTATACTGTAAGCCGCTCTGATTGCATTGCAGAGGGGCAGGATAGAAATAATAATAATAATAATAATAATAATAATGAGTTTTTGCCCCCTACCTGGGAAGCATCATCTCCTCCGATGCCGAGATTGACAAAGAGATCGATCACAGATTAGCAAAGGCACATAGTGCATTTCGAAGACTTTACAAACGGGTCTGGAGTAATAAACACCTGAGGCGAAATACAAAAATCAGTGTATATAGAGCCATTGTACTGTCTATTCTCCTTTATGGGTCTGAAACATGAGTCACCTATTGCAACCACTTACGACTCCTTGAACACTTCCATCAGCACTGTTTACGCACAATCCTAAATATACACTGGACTGACTATGTGACAAATGTTGCTGTCCTTGAGCAAGCAGGGATCACCAGCATTGAGGCCATGATATTAAGAACACAGCTGCGCTGGGCAGGGCACATTTCTAGGATGGAGGACCATCACCTCCCAAAAATACTACTCTACGGTGAACTCACCACAGGTCAGCGTAAGAGGGGCGCTCCAAAAAAGTGATACAAGGACTCCCTGAAACAACACCTCAGGCTCAGCTTGATCACCAACAATTGATCACCAACAATGGTCCGCCCTGGCCTCACATCAGGAGGCATGGAGACGCACTATCCACAATGCTGCAGCCTTATTTGAGAACTCACGCCGAACAAGTCTTGAAGAGAAACGACAACGCAGAAAAAATCACAACCCGGAAACATCATCCAAGGAGACCTTCTGCTGTGCTTTCTGCAACCGGACTTGTCTATCTCGGATTGGACTTTTTAGTCATCAGCGCACTTGCAGAAAGCATGGGATGAGTCCTTCCTGAATCTTCATTTGCGAAGAGAAGCCAGAAAGAGAGAGATGGAGTTTTTGCCCCCTTCTCCTTCTGAATACCATGAATCTTGTTCGCTTCTCATTGGGATGAAAGGTGTTCTCCTCTCATTCTTTGAGGAGTATTTTCTCCCGAAGGACAACATCCAACTGTTTGTCCCCAATAAAGGAGACCTCTTGAATTAATGGAATTTGCAAAAGTCTCCACTGATTCAATAGGGCTGCTGTAGTTGTGACTAAGAATATAATTCAGGCCTTCTTTGTATACTGCAAAGACAACAGGAGTGCTGAGCCTGTACTACCCCATTTGAAGGGAAAGAGCAGCCACAGGTATTGAAACATCAAGAAAAATAACAGACCAATGAAAGGACCCTTGGCTGGGGCCCAAACTAGGGGAAAACTTGTGGCTATTAAACTCAAAATCAATCTTGGTGTGGGGCTAAAAGCCTGGTTCAAATCTGATCTGAAGTAGCAGAGGTAATTGGTGTGTCATGCTTAATGGCCTGATTTTATGATCAAAATACCTTTCTTTCAAATTTCTTTTCCATGTATGAATGGAAAAACACTGGGACCCATGTCAGGTATAATTTGGCTGCCCAGTGAAAGGAAGCTGGGTGCAAGGTGCAGAACCTACATCAGCACAGATCCCAGAGTTTTAGTCTTCCCCTCACCAGGGAAAAGGCTTAACTGTTCCCTCACATAGTTATTGCAAGTATTTATGGGATTACTTCATCTGTGCCCTCTTAACCCCCACTTCAAGGTAGGCAAGACAGCCATGTGACTTGTAATAACAAATTATCACTTATTATGAATATAATGAAAAATCAAAATGTGACCCATATGAGAAGCTCATAATTTTGCTTTTGCTGATGCATAAATTATATGCTAAAATGGGCAGAAGTAACATAACAAATATAGATTCAATGCATTTGCAAAGGTATCCAGATGTTATCAGCCAAATATGACATGGCTTCTGTAGCAGCAGTGTAAAAATATATTTGTTCCTAACCTTTCTTTAGAGAACTGTGCCAAACCTGCAGACTTGCACCACATAATATAATGAAGTGACTTGGAAAATAATTAATAATCTGGCAATGTATTTTCTCCCAAAACATATGATGTTTTTTCAAGTTACAATCTGGGCCACACGTAGAGTCTTCATGAAAATAATTATTTTATTATTTATATGTCACACTGCAGAAACAAAACATGAAACAGAAGCTGGAATGTATTGCCCCCTTTAAAAAAAAACTAAGAGAATTAGGGCAATTAAAAAAAACAGACACAACCCTGCACACTGAGGTTCTGACTAAAAAAACTTTATAGACACAAGCTTTCTCTATTGAATATTCAGATGCAAAAGACATTTGGTCAAGGCCAATAAAAAGCACTACTTTACTTCTTCAAAATATCAGGAAACAAAAGAAGAAACAAATTCTAAGAATGTGAACTTTTGCAAATTATAGATTTTATGCCACTTCATTAAAATAATTTTAAATGAGAATGTTCATGGTATAAAGATCTAGATGATTTTCTTGTTACTGAATAGATAAGTACAGGTTCATGGTTAAGTGCATTATTCATAGTTTTGCTTCCAGGAACTGGATGCTACTTTCCATGAGCTTGATATTGATGGCTGAACTAACCATTCATAAGGTTGTTTCCATTTCACCAGTCCTATTGACACAACAGCTTCTATCAGAGGAACAGGGAAAGTGTGATTCTCTCCAAAGCCTATCACAGAATCATAGAATCAAAATTGTAGAGTTGGAAGAGACCACAAGGGCCATCCAGTTGAGCTCCTATGGGACAGGGAATGCCAAAGGCTGCAGGGAAAAGAGGATGATAAAGTCTCAGTATGTGAGCAGGCACCCACTTTTGTGATGTTGGATTGTGCTCATTAAATGGAGAGTTTGTGGTACAGATAAAGACTTCAGAAAAACCCTTCTAGTTTTTAATATGCTGATTTTTTAAAAAATTGCCTTCTTGTTTGTTTTCCTCCTTTATATATATATATAGAGGACTTTTAGGAAATTACTCAGGTTTTTCATACAATTTAGGGAGAATTATTAGCAAGGAATAAATTCATAAGTTCCAAGCAACCTGACTTTTTTTTTATTCAGGGAGACTATTAGAACTTAAGGAAAAGACTGTAAAAGAGTGCTTTGTTGTTTTAAATTGTATTATTTTGTTTTAAATTTTTTAATTTAAAAAAAGTTTTAAATTGTTTTAATATGGTTAATCATTTAATTCTGCTTTAATGTTGATTTTTGTATGCTGTTTTATATTATAATCATTTTAATTTGAGACTCAATCTTGGGCAAAAGGCAAGATGTAAATAAAGATGATGATAAGGAGGGGTAGGAAGCAGCATCATCACCTTTACTATTTGTCAACATGCTTCATGGTTGAGCAGCTTCCTTAATACCAAATGAATCCTTTGGCTCAGCTAACTAAAATATTGTCTACAGTGACTGGCTGTGGCTTCTAAAGTTTCAGATATTAATCTTTCCCAGTTGCCATGAGATGCTGAAGATGGAATCTAGGGTCATCTACATGAAAGCATGTGGTCTAACAAAGAACTACGGCCCTTCTCAGATTGTTTTAGACATTCCAATGTTGCCGAAAAAAATAAGTTTTTAACATTTTAGTTTGGGGAAACAATTGTCAATATTGATAAATTATCCCACACACACACACAAATCTGAAGCATTCAGTGAGCTTTTTTAAGAAGATAGAGGAGGAGGAGGAGGAGGAGGAGGAGGAATGGGGCACAGTTCTTTACTTTCTGTCTTTTTATTCCTATTAGACACTGGCATAGTGAAAAGACCCACTGATGTAGTTGTACAGTATTGGGTAGAGATGGAGGAAGGAGGTGTCTGCCTAGCATGCAGAGTAGTGCCAGCATCTAGTAGAGGGTTGAAACTGTGTTTTAAGTGTTTGATTGGCACCTAAACAGTATGTCAGCTAGTCCTATTGTACCAGCAGGCCTTTTCAAAATACCTAGGAATCACCTGTGCAAAGAGGTCTTGGGTTACCTCCTTCTGCAAACCAAGAGAATGTAGAACTTCTGACACAGTCAAGAGTTGCACAAGTGTTGTGTCACAATAGGATTCTGGCCAAATAAGCACTGAGCTGTCATCTTCCATGACCAGGTCCAATATAAACCCTGGATATCACTAGTTTAAAATCTTATCTATCTTTATCTATCTATCTATCTGTCTGTCTGTCTGTCTGTCTGTCTGTGATATATTGTTCATATTGACCTGCCAATTACAGAGACGTTGAGAATTATTTCCCATGCATACTATAATATTGTTGAACACAAAGGAAACCTAACTGCTGGACGATGAGATGTGCTGCATATGAATCTGACTAAAAGAATCCAGAATATATATTGAAATTTGTGGCCTATTTTAGTCTTACCCTCCCATCCCATTACACACCTGTGGTTTTGACTTATAATATAGGTGAAATTATATTTGGCACAACACTGGAGATTATCAGATGCTTGAAAAAGCCCCAAAGGAGCTCATGAGAACAACATCACTACTGGGATTGGGTCCCAATATCGCTAATGTATAGCAATGCCTTTTTCATCACTTCAGCACGGAGGATGGAGCAAGCACACTAGGAGGATGACACATGCAATAATGGGAACCCTTCCCAGTACAGTGACATTGTTCTCTTGAGCTCCTTTGGCTTGTATTTTTCAAGTGTCTGATAATCATCAGTACAGTACTTCAAAAATGGCAAAAGAAAAAAATAATCCTGAGGAACTTTATATAGATGGTGGAAAGGTAGAGCATCAATAGCAAATATAAACATTCATATACAGTATACCGTAAAGTATGCATGTTCTCACTACATTAACCAATGTTTTTTCTGTCATTTGCAAGTAATACCAGTGGACAGAATACAGAAAAGGGCAAGCATGTACAAGTATGCTGGAACAATGACCCATATCCACCAGTCTACATTCCATGCTACTATGAAGAGACGATGGATTTTATAACCCCTGTTCTTTTGCTGGCATAACCCAGGCTCAGCCCACTTTTCATTAGCTGAGGCCAGGTGCCGGCTTTATCAGACAGTTACAGACATAGAGCATATACTCCCCTTTTCCAGTTTAACTACATACTCCTTAGCAAGTACAGGGGACTGTAAATACAATTAGCCACAAAGTGATACAACAGAACTGCACTTGGCAGGAAAAAGTCATGTCCAGGACTGATCCTGACACATTCCCTTTTCAATATGTTTCAGTCTATCCATGCTTTAAATTCATGATTCTTTTTCAGATTTTTTTAAAAAAACCCTTTCCATTCATAGTTCAATGCAATTTTTCTGATTAATTTTACTTTAAGGGTGTTTAATTTAGAAAAGATTAAGAAAATACTTCTGTGACAATGCTGTGAGTCGTTACACATATAGATTCATCTTGTTAAGTGTTAATCAAAACTGGCTAGAGATACAAGGAAGGTAAGTGTGGGTGTGCTTTAATGTATACCTTAAAGAAGAATTTGGGAGAGGGGTTCTTACTATATATTTAACCCCACCCACCCACCTCCATTTGCTACACAATCCCACATGGTTGTGCTATTACCTTTGCATAGTGGTTTACAAATCTATCCTGTCAAGTCTAGGAGAAAAACCACTGCAGGGGCACACTTTGAAATGATCATCTAGATAAACTTTTAGTTGCTAGTTTCTCCCAATAAAACATTAATCTTATGCTGTTGGCTAGCCCAGAGAACTGTGAATGACTCCAATTAATAGGCGTGAATATCATTTACACCTTTCTATTCTGCTCTAAGTAAGGCTACAGCTGGAAATACAGGCTCAAAAAAGTGAATATTTCAAATAGAATTGGTAGACAATACTTAAAATTACAGCTCTTTTTTAATGAAAAAAGTATGCTGCATTTTAAGAAGACTAAAATAATGACTTCCCTGCTATTTGTTTTCACATGAAAACAAAAGACAATGGCTGCCATCCAGCACTCATGGATTTCAGTGGCATTTAAAACATGCTCTGGATTGCAAGCAATATTGAAATAATGCTTCAAAATATTTCATGGTCTCTGTCTTTCAAATCAATATTCTATCTGTCTGTCTCTAGTTGTGATTCTAGCATGGTCAGAGGAACTGGGACAATTAGCTAACACACATTGGAAACTATTTAATGAAGTATAGATGTGTAAATTGCTATTGCTTAAAACAATTTGTAAGCCGCTCTGATAGCCTTGTGGCTGAAGAGCTGGGTATAGATAACTAATAAATAATAAAAAAATAAACTGATTTATTGATTCACTTTTACAGAATTGATGCAGTTTTGACTTTCAGGAAGAGTGTCCCAATGGAAAGACTACAAACTAAACACTATAGTAACCGGTTTCTACTTGCTTATGATGATTTGGGGTGGTAGAAACTAGAAAGATTGTGCCTTGATGTATTAAGATGGCCCATTAAGAAAATTGTCAAACATTCAAGTTTTGGTTTGGTTCTTTGTTGTGTGTGTGTGGTTTTTGTTTTGTTTTGTTTTAGAGAAAGGACTGGTTTTGTACCCCATTTGTATCCATTCCTCATCTCTTCATAGTTGGGAGGCTTGCTTGTTCAGCAGTGGGTAGCAGATATTATTCAAGCCTAAATCCTATTGTTAGTCCGAACTAGAGTAGACCCACTGAATCTAAATCTAGCAATTAGATTTAAGTCTTTGGCAGCTGAGAGCCAGTGTGGTATAGTGGTTTGAGTGTTGGTCTATGACTCTGGAGACCAGGGTACGAATCCCAACTTGGTCATGAAAATTTATTTGGTGACCTTGGGCAAGTCACACTGTCTCAGCCTCACAGTAAGGCAAATGAAAACCCTCTCTGAACAAATCTTGCCAAGAGAACCCTGTGATAGGTTCAGCAGAGGGTCACCATAAGTTGGAAATGGCTTGAAGGCACACTATAACAAAAACTGTGGCAGTTGTTCCTGTTGCACACCATTTTAATTTCCGGAATGCTTTGAATATCAGCTCTCTCTGTGGGGCTCAACCCCCAACAACACACACACTTATTTCCCAGAAAAATACAGTAACAAGGCCATTCTGGGAAAATAAGATGGTGACTGCCATGAACTGCTACCCAAATAAACTCTGCCACTGTTGCCAAGACAGATGACAGCAGAAGAAATGTTCAAGCAATGAATAAGAGCCCTGAAAAATGAGTATGTGTACATAACAAATCAATGCTGTATTTAAAAAAGAGAAACAAAAACATAATTCATATTAATAAGTAATGCAACTATTGAAATCTTTAGTAATGAAAATGTGTCAGATCCAGATCATGGTAGTTGAACTTGATTCCCACTGGAATCAATTATGACTGAGGCTCCATTAATTTCAGTTGGAATGAAGTGCAATTAATTTAGTCTGGACATAATGCAGTGGTCAAACCATTCAACAATTGATTCAAAGGGTTTATTCTGGTTGTTAATAACCTAGAAACATAGGAAATTATCAGATGTGCTAAAAAGGGCATTATAATGATGCCATGAGATTGCTAAAGGGCTCCCTTTTCAGATGGCATTGTTCCGCACTTGTAATGTACCCATTCTGCTGCTGTTCCACCAGTGCTGCTTTTTATTGACAGAAGAAACCATCAATACATCCCCTGTTCCATTTCTGTCACAGATTTGACAGCAACTGAAAAGTTGCCCCATTTCACTGGCGAGATCTCAGTGTCAATGGCAGGTCCCTGCCAGAACACTTCCTAGTAAGTTTGGGACATCAAGGTAAGTGACACACTTTTTTAAAACTTCCCTAGTTTACTTGAAAGTTTTAAAGTGTGTTTTTGTGCTTGCTGTCACTTTTTCTCTTGCATTTTGCTTTTTATTTTTGAATTTCCTACACTTGTGTCTTCTCATGAGAACCGGTGGGATTTTCACTCCAGGAAGTGAATGGAGCTCTGTTAAAGCTCCATTCACTGCTGGGCTGCCCTGTTGATGCTAGGAAAAGTAGGTCTGAAAACTTTTATTATTGTGGTGTGACAGAGATGGGGAGAAGTGGGAGAGGAGGTTGTGGGACAGGAACACTTTTTTCATTCCTGTCTGATAATCTCCATACTATTCACTTAAATTGCTCTGCAGTTTACAGAATTACATTAGAAGCATGCATGCATGCACACACACACATACTTCACTGTGTGTGTGTGCTAAAATGGATTACATGGACTGCATAAAGCCTTCCAAGATCCCCAATGCAGTTCCCCAGTATCCCCCAGCTCTCCCTGATATGTATGTATGTATGTATGTATGTGCCTTCAAGTCACCTGTTGACTTATGGCAGCCCCATGAATTTCATAGAAATACAATGGACCCTCTAGTGGGCTCCAGATTCACGAATTGAACCAAATGGAGGTGTTTTTGGAGGTGGCCAGGCACTTCTTATTTCTTAAAATTCCTTTTTCAGTCAGGGGGTATAAAATTATATTTAGAGGGGATTCTGGAGGTGTAATTTGCTCTTTTGGGGACTCAGTTTTGGGCACATCAGGGCAGGTCAACCTTCAAGGTTCCAGAGTACAACAGAAATGGTGCCCACACTTGCTTTATTACTAGAGTAAAGGAAGACCACAAAATGGAAATCATATATACATACATTCATAATAAATAGAGCATGACTCTCTCTTGGCTGTTATTCAAACTGTACTTCGCACTTAATGAAAAGAAGGCTTTAGCAAGATTTTTACTGCCTAAGCAATTGGCTCTAAGGTGTTGATGGTCATTAGCAGTATCTCAATTCAGCCAATTAGGACACATTTTTGTATCAAATTAAGCTTCAAGATTTCTGGGGATTTCATTATGCACAAACTCTTTCCTGACCATTGTCAGAAAATTGTGATTTGTGAGCAATTGGTGAGTGAACTGAAAATGAAGATATGGGTAGACAATAGAAAGAGGGGAAGAAAACTGGACCACTCTGTTGAAAAGGTGCTCCATGGCAGCATGGTAGCAGGATGAAATGCCAAAAATCATGATGAATGGGACTGCTAGTTCTACCTTGATCCTCTAGGGAGATTATCAAATGCATTAAAATTGGTGTTACATGAATGCCAGGAGATTGCAAAGGAGCTCCCTTTTCAGATGATGTCATTCCCCCCTTGTTATGCACCCATTCTGCTGCCGTTCTGGTGGCACTACTTTTTATTGACAGGCGAAGTGGTCAATAGATCCCACATTCCATTTCTGTCATGGATGTTCCTGCGTACAACAAAGTGCCCTGTTTCGCTGGTGAGATCCCAGCATCAATGGGCAGTCCCTGCCAAAACACTTCCGGTGAGATTGGGATATCCAGGTAAGTGACACACTTTTTATGACCCTCCCCAGGTTACTTGAACATTTTAAAGTGTGTTTTTGTGCTTGTTGTCACTTTTTTGTGTTCTTTTTATTTTTATTTTTGAATTTTCCACACTCGCATCTTCTCACGAGAATCTGTGGGATTTCGATCCAGGAAGTGAATGGAGCTCCATTAGGCTGCCAGAATGACAGGAGAGGAAGTAAGCGCAGTGGGGAAGGTGGTTGTGGCATGACAGGGATGAGACAGGGGTGGGAGTGGAGATTCTGGGACAGGAACACTTTTTTTGTTCCTGTCTGAAAATCTCCTGGGGTAGAGGAAGCATAGCATGAGATAAAATAGGAGACTGTACATTTGTTTTAGTTTTTCTTGGGTTTTTGTTGTTCATGAATTATGCTATGGGATTTTGAGCTATTTGAGAGTGGTTAGATAAAAGAGTTCTTGGATTTTAAACAAATGCCTGCCAGTGGCAACATGGAACCACATAACACATCAAGAAGCAAAAAATAATTTGAAGAAGAAAAAAAAGATGAGGGAAAGGCAGTTTAGCATGCTGCAACAATCATTTAACATTTATTGAGTTCATCTGACAGCATATTTATTGAGTGCATCTGTATTCATTTAACAGAACCTTTCCCTTCCCCCCTCCACACCAGAAAGAAAACATTTGTGGCTAAAGTAGATCTGGTTCCATATTCATTCTTTAACTTTGTGGGGAGGGGGGTGCAAGAAAGAGAAAATACTTGGAAGAATTACTATTTTGTATTACAAATTCCAGAATTCACTAGCTAGAGGGGCTAGAGTCCATGCTGACTGGGAGGATTCTGGTTAGTGGTCCAAACAGCCTTTTAAAGTTGTGGTTGTCTTTGTAAACTGATTAGTTGTTTTCTCCAAGTAGGACTACAACCCATTTGACCCTATCTGAGGGTGTTCCTAGCAAAATATATTCACATGAATATTTGACATCGTCTTCTTCTTAGGCTGAGAGAATATTACTCATCCATGTGTAATTTGTCCAGTTTTATTCTCAGGACATTGCCTTCCTCTTAGGCTAAGACAGTGTAACATGTGAAGAGTTATGCAGTTGGTTTCCATTCCTAGTCTCCCAAAGTCCTATTCCAGTTCTCAAACACTATACTGTACTAGCTCCACTATATTTAATATTTAAAAACACATTTTGTTCAAAACAAGTGATCTTGCAACCACATCTGGGGTTTTTTGGGGGGGGTGTCATCTTGGTGCTCCATGCAGTCCCTGGTGAGTCCCAGGGGCAGAATATTTATCTCTCTGCCCACCCCACTTGTTCACCCCAAGTATAATGAGTAACATATTTAAAGGGCTTTTTAAAGGAACAGGTTGAGACCTGTATCCATGGGTTCCAAGACCGCCTCCCCCACGGACACCTGAAACCATGAATAATAGGAAACACTATTATTTTCAATGAGAAGAACACTGGAAGCTGACCATAGAAATGAACTCCAGACAGAGTATGTTCATGGGTCATTTTCCCTCCTCCTTCAGATGTGAAAATATCTAATAGCAACACTGTGCTAAAGGGGAAAAAAACATTCATGCTAGTAGAGTGGATTGCACACTATATCCAGAACACCACTAGTATCACTCTTAAAATATGGTGCATGAGATGCTTACTATGACATTATTCTTTCAGATGAAGAGGGATACTTACATCCATGCCTTTCTTCCCCATACACATTGCAAATGTATGAAAATTATGTTGACTACTCAAATTGTCAGCAGTCATTAAGAAGTCTAGCATGGCAATCTATTCAGAAACTACCATAACAATTTCAAGATTGCCTTGAATGTATTATGTAGTCATACAGGAATGCTACAGAATGTTTCTCATGTGGTATATCATCTTTGAGGACAACTCTGGATGACATACTCAGCTAATCCAAGGTAACAGGTGGAATACCCTTTGCAATTTCACTCTCTAGTAAGAGTTTCTTACATTTGTGAAACTTCACTCCATTGGTGATAACTGATATCACTATGCAGGCTGGCATGAAAATCACCCTTTTGTTAGTGTTGCAGTGTTTCTTTTAGTAGGGATTATTTCATTGTGATAAGTGCCTCAAATCTATATGATGTGTGTTTTGTAACAGGGCTTCCCACCACAAACTTATGCATGTTTAACAGAAGTAAAGCTCACTTCATGGATGAGGCATAATCCCAAATATATGGACAGACTCTTAAAGTTGCATTTTGTTTCATCCCTTCAGTGTGTAATCTTCACATGTATATAATATTAAATGTTTATAACATATGGAGCATTACAAAAAGAATTGTTACAGTTATGGTCCTGATAGGTGAAGGTGGAGTTTCCTCTTTATGAACCACTCAGAGGATAACATAGCTTGTGATAGGGAATTAGTTGATACCTTAAAGTAGGGGAAGATTTTATCGTGTGTGCTTTCTTTTTCTGTTTTTTGTCTAAGTGCATAGAAATGTTTAGTAATGTGTTAATGTGCATGTGTAATGTGTGAAGGGTTTAGTATTGTTTTTTCATGTGTGATTAGTTTAGTTTCTAAGTATGACATACAGTTGCCCCTCCACATTCGCGAACTTAGCATTTGTGGTTTTGCATATTTGCGGTTTTGGGAGGGCCCCCTGCCCTCCCAAAAGCAGCAACACGGGGCCTCTGGAGGCCCTACGAAGGCCTTGGGGGGAGGGAGGAGGGCCAGGGAGGCCTCCACGGGGCCTTCGGAGCCTCTCCAGAGGCCCCGTGAAGGCCTTGGGAGGGAGGGGAAGGGCCGAGGAAGCCTACACGGGACCTCAGGAGGGTCTCCGGAGGCCCCGTGAAGGCCTTGGAAGGCAGGGGCAGGCAGGGGGGAAGCAACTATGGGGCCTCCGGAGGCCTCGTGGTCGCTTTGGCGGGGAAGGGGGAGGGGGAGGGCAGTCATTATTCACGGAATTTTCACATTCACAGGGGTCTGTGGAAACTAACCCCCGTGAATGTGAAGGGATGACTGTATTTATGTTTTGTATATTCATGTTTACTCAATAATGTTAATAAAGGTAAATGACTCCCCCAAAAGTGTATAAATCTTCACTTATTTCATTCACTTTACTTTTAGCATATTTCCTCCCCACTGAGTGAGAGTATGTGAGGTCTTTCATATTTTTCAATGGTTTTCACATTTTGGGACTTCATTGTGAAAATTTCAAAATGGGGGTTTTATGCAAAAATATTTACATAAATCATCATTTTTAAAAAATAATAAAATGCAAAATCCCACAATGGTTTGTATAAAACGGTGGGTTTTGTACAAAAAATATGGTAATGTCTTTTGTGTAAATCTTCCTTTGCAAAGTTTTCAACAAAAGAGCCCTGAAATGTAAAATGAGAAAGAATATGCATAGATTGCCTTCCCCGACCACCCCCCATGGGGTATCTTAACACCCATTCTCAACAAGGACATACTTTCTCATCAATGACACCCTGATTCATCAATGATGAGAAATATTTTAGAATATTCTTTACATGCCTATTTATTGTTGTTTAATTTTGAACACGTTATGCTTTTCTGTCATTCATTTTTGCCATCAATATATGAGTCCTTCCTGAATCTTCATTTGCGAAGAAAAGCCAGGGGGAAGAGAGATCTACAACTCTCAGGATAATGCACCCACCTACAGACTTTTTAGAAATTCAAGGAAAGGCTGTGCAGGTGTATTTAAAGATGGGACAATCTCTGTTTAGTTCATCTTAAGTTTCTTTGAATCACACCTCCTCCCTCCTTGTTTTGTATTAGGTTAAGCAATTTCTTCTTTCTTTACTGAAATAATTTTGTATTTTTATACATTTCTCCTAGTTCGTGCATCAATTTGTCAATCTACCCAATTTACACAATTTTTTCTCAATTGACTAAAGCGTGTTCATGTGTTTGTACATTTACGTACATTTCAGTGATTCACATTTTAAAATATGCACATTGTTTGTGCACACTTTACTTCTTATAAGTGTTCTCCAATCCTCACAAATGTGTGAATTCTCAAATCAAGACACACATTTTTCTATTTTGGGGGTCTGTGGTGGTTTCAAAATTCTACTTTCATCAAGACTGTCAAGTCTAACAAAATTTATTTCCATCTGTAGCAAAATTAGCCAGTGCAAATTTACTATGTGAATTAAGATCTTTCATCCTCATCTAGACTGACTGACATATTCCTTGCAATGTATGCAGTTGTCCCTCCACATTCACGGATTTGGTGTTCACGGTTTTAAGTATTCACAGCTTGAAAATATTCTTTAAAAAAATAATAATCCAAAAAGCAAACCTTGATTTTGCTGTCTTATATAAGGGACACCATTTTGCTATGCTATTATGCTAGCAGATGGGACCATTATGCTAGCAGATGGGACCATTATGCTAGCACCATTATGCTAGCAGATGGGAGCCCTGGTGGCGCAGTGGTTAAATGCCAGTACTGCAAGTCACCACATTGCAAGTTCGATTCTAGAGGGCTCCAAGATTCACTCAGCCTTCCATCTTTCATAGGTCGGTAAAATGAGTACCCGGCTTGTGGGGACAATTAGCTAACACACATTGAAGACTGCTTAATGCAGTGTAAATGTGTAAATTGCTATTGCTTAAAACAATTTGTAAGCCACTCTGATAGCCTTGTGGCTGAAGAGTGGGGTATAAGTAACTAATATAAATAAAATAAATAAATATGCCATTGCATATCATGGAACTTGAGTATTCACAGATTTGTGTATTCACGGGGGGTCCTGGAACTAAACCCCAGCAAATGTGAAGGGACAACTGTACATGGATTTTGCTATCTGGAAGCAACCAATCAGCATGCAAAAACAAAATGTACACACAGAAATATCTGCTCCATCAAAATCAATGGGGCTGACCCAGCAAGCCAAGAGACTGCATGTGAAAACCTGCAAGTCAGAGGGTCATGAGAATCTTTGGATGTAGACTGCTTATCCAAGTCTTTTTCTTCCACCATATGAAAGCCAGTTCACACATTACCACCTTTTGTAAACTGTACTAAGTTAGACCATACATTGGGAGCAGAAGCGTTGTGGTAAATTCAGAAGTATAATAGGTCACCATGATATTATGTCTACATACAATGGGGACATAAAAAACTTTTAGTCTTGATTTCACTGAAATTTTGTGAAAATTGTATTTTCTTGTCATCCTTTTTTCTTGTCTACACTGGTGGGAAACCCTGTACTTACATTGTAACCATGGTGGATTTTTTAAAAAAATCTCCAGCAGCTCTGTAAATGCGACATGCACCAGGGCTTGTTCAATTACATCAGAGTAAAAAGACAGCCCTATGCTGGTCATGTGTCCTAAACATTGTACTATTTATGGCCACATGGCCAGGGCTGCTCCATTTTTTTTCCTGTTCACTCATGCAGATAAATAGACAAATATACATGATCTCAGAGTATTGCATTACTGGATAAGCAGAGATATGCTTATCCAGATATGTGCACAATAAAAAATAAATAAAATTGTTTTAAAGCACCAGAACTGAGTCCTGTCCACTTGACATCCTGCCATGGATTTGCTCCAAAGCCAACCCTTGGCTGCCACATGGCCAAACATCCAGGGTTTCCACTCAAATACAGAGCAAACTGCAAATCTTACAGATCTGGATTTTCCTGCAGAAACCCTGGTGAAAATGCACATTGCTGAAAATGTTGTGTGTCCACTGTGCTGCTAATCCAGGGTGAGGACAGTGCCCATGTAGACAAGCCCTGGGTTGCAAGACTTTATGTTTTCTTCCTGAACTTAAATTTGGACCAGTTTGTACATATTTTTCCTAATTTCCATATTTATCTGTGCAGTTTACCTAATTTACACATTTCTTCATTGACACAAAACATGTCCCTATGCATTTTTTCCAATCCTTAACATTTGAGTTGTTCAAAAACTTAAGATATGTGCATTTTTACACACTTCATCTATTGAAAATGCCTTTCAAGCTTTACAGATGTGTTAACTGCTTGAGAAGGTGCACATTTTCTCACAACAAACTGGAAGTTGTGAAAATGCTACTTTCTTTGAAATGGTCAAGTCCAATGATTTTTTTTTAATTCCTAGTATGTACAGCAAAGTGCAGTAGTAAATTGTATAATATCCAATGTAGAAAGGCCAGCATGTCTGCAGTACTATACATAATGGTGCCTCCTTCTGATGCCATAACTTCACTTTGTAATGCACAATTAGCCACAGTGAGCTTTAACAAAACATCTTCAGCTATCAGATGTTAATATTTTTAATTAGAAATATGAACAATTTTGCAAATAAGTGTTTCATCCACTTCGGATAAGCACATTTCCCAGGTGATCCAACAGAGAATGCCTTAGATCTCTAAAGTATAGAGATCTATCATTTCATTGAACTATTCAGCTAGTCTAATTTTAAAATTAGGACCTACATAGAAAGTTTAGAGCAGTGGTAGTCACAGATTACACTTGAGATCCCTGGCTCCTGTAAATAAAACATATGATCTGCTGTTGATCTTTGATCTTTGCAAAGCACATTTCTTGACTGAGAGTGCCACGGCAGAGGGGATTTAGTCTTGCAAAAAAAAAAAAAATACTACATGTGCTCAGAGGTACTCAAAACATTTCTGATTACAAATTCTCCACCCTTGATTGGCTGATAGATTGTTGTAGTCAGTCCCTTATTGCTGCACTTGCAGCAGTTTAGTCTTTTCTAGCTGAAACCCCCCCCCACATCATTCCTTGTCAACCTTTAACAACACTCCTTATGAACCTTTAACAAACAAGGCATTTGAAGGATGAGAGAAGCATACATGCTGATGGGGGAAGACAGGATTGGAAATACGAGAGATGCAGACCAGTGAGTAGACTTAATTGAATCAGTTGCAAGAAAACATGCAAAGCTTTAGAACAACTTTTTCCAACTAGAGAGTTTCCAGATGTGTTGGACTCCTAACATTCACAGGCAACAATCATATGATGCGGAGAGGGGGGAACAGGGTGGGGAAATACAACTTTAAAACAAGAAGATTACTGTACTTCAAGAAAAAAAATAGAATCCTTAGTTTGTATCAATAGTTACAATTCTCATTTAATTCTCTGTAAATACCATGGTCTCTTCTGAAAACAGATATTTTATGTACAGAATCAATAACAGCAATTCAATCACTTCTGCTAATGACCATGACTTTGTGTCTCCCTTTACAGTTTTTGGCATTAATGAATTAATTTTCAAAACTGATGGGCAAAGCTCTGGTTGAAGAAATGAGAAATCATCCTGGATGGACTAATTTGTTAGTCTGGATTTCTCAAACTTTTGACAGAAATACTTTTCATTCCATACTCAGGTTCCCATTTATGAAGAAAATTTCACATTAAGGGAAATATGTGTCAAGAAAGAAAGAAAGAAAGAAAGAAAGAAAGAAAGAAAGATCAAACAAAATCTCACCCATCCCAGTTTGTTGTATTTCTCTTCAAAATTATTATGACTCCCTATTACAAAGTATTGGGGGCATAAACAGATTCTCTGATGACTTTGGGATTGTGTGCAGATTCATCTTTAGTCCTAACCCAATTAAACCCTTTTCTCTACTTCATGATGACTTACGTCACCACTCCTACATCATATCCAGCAGTAGTGAATACCTCTGTCATAGCTGCACCACTTAAATATGTTCCTAGGTCACCAGATGCTCAGCATTACTACAACACTAGTTAAATCAGTAGTGTGGTACTTGGGCCTGATCCAGTGCACACATTTGCTTGTGCATTGGCTTATACAATCAGGAATTGACACAATACTTACTGTAGCATGCCTTTTTCAGAAACAGTAAGACCAAAATGGAGGTATATGTCACATTGAAATAGCATCCCACTTAGAGTGCAATGAGGCATAAACTAAAGCTGAATACCTTAACCTTTCACTAACATAACATTATCCCTACACAATATGTAGTACAGAGGATTGTAATTATCAACATTCTAATTTTTTTTTAAAAAAAGTAGAGGTAACCTTTATTTTCCAATCGTTTCATAGATACCCAAATGTTTGTGGCAAAGGTTTACAAACACAATTTTAATATTGACGTTTGGTGTTTTCTTTTTATCAGTCTATAGTAGCCTCTTTGCTATCTTGCCCTGCATCCCTTTTATTAATTAAGATGCAAAATGATGAAAAATAGCAGGACTGGCATGACTTTAGCCCTAACATAAGACAAACACTTGCAGCTCTCTGTTGAACTTCTGCCATTTACCTTGGAATCATTAAAAGGTTGTGTGATTTTATTTTTATAAGACAGGCATAGTGATCAAAGCCTGTTCAGATTCAAGTTACAAGCACAGAGCCAGCCAACCATTTCTAAAGTTTTTCTCTTGTGTTCACATGTCAACATGAGATCAGAATCCTCTCAGTTCACCCCTAGGATGCTAATGCCACAGGTTATGATCTTATGGCCGCATGTAAGAAACCAGGACTTGAGGCACTGTTCTTTTGACCTTTAAAGGAGTGAATGTCTGCAGATTATGTTCATACATTGAATACCACAACTCTATTGCTGCCTTACTATGGCACAGAACAGTAAAATGGGTAGGTACATTGGGTGGATAAAGCTTTTTCACACCTGCCTTGCCATTGTGAGATCTATGTCAGCAAAAAAGATCAAAGCTATTGTGTTGAGCCAGCTTGCAGGCCAGACAGAGAACCACTGCCCCCTGAGCTGGACATCTTTAAAATCAATGGAACTCATAAAGTACTATCTGTCCTCTTTCTCAACAGACAAAAGAACAGTGGTAATTGTTCCAGAGGTAGGTAACTTTATTGATATGAATAGCATCTCTCCCATGTCCACAAGAGTTTTGTTTTTGTTTTTGTTTTTGTTTGGTTGGTTGTTGTTTTCTTTTAGGACAGGACAACATAAAATGAATGGACTTAACTATAGTTGCATGTGTGTGAGAGTGAACAATTTTGATACCATCAGTCATGGTACTCTTCTGGACTACCTGGGCAGTAGGGGAGGAGGCATGGGAACACGTTGTTTTTCAGTGGCTCCAGCTCTTTCTGTTCAGTCTTGTCCAGAGGTTGTTACTGGGGGATTAATGTTGAACCCCACAGCCACTGGCCTATCATGTTTCACAAAGACCTAATCTATTGCCCAAGATTTTTATCATCTATGTCAAACTAGGCAACGAAGAGTTCTAGAATGAGGTCTCACTTATAGGCTGATGACATTCAGTTCAATTCCTCCTTGTCTGCTAACACCAAGAAAGCCATCAATACCCTTGCATATTGCCTACCAGTAGATTAAATAACGGGCTGGGTGAAGGTGGTAAGAAAGCCATAGCCAGGTGAAAGGGTTTGCAAAACAAACTCTGGGAGCCTGCGAATATTCCTTGATCCCACACTTTTCCTTAATATTCAGGTGATTAAGGTGACAAGGAGTGTATTTTCACAATGGCATTTAGTGCACCTGGTGTCATTGTTACTGAATTTGTCTCATTTGACAATGGTTAATCTATGCCTTGGTACCATATTTGATGAATCCCATATTTGGAGAAAGGCAGGATATAAATTCAATACATATGTGTTTAAATTACTGCAAGGCACTCTAACACTTCACTCAAAGAATGTCTGGGACATCAATGCCTGGGAGATCACACATTATCTAGATTCATTTCAATCTGGTTTCAGGCCTGGATATGGTACAGAGACTGCTTTGGTCGCCTTGGTAGATGACCTATGCAGACAACTAGACAGGGGGAGTGTATCCCTGTTGGTTCTGCTGGATCTCTCAGCAGCTTTCAATACCATCGACCATGGTCTCCTCCTGGTTCACCTTGCTGGGGTGGGGCTTGGGGGAACTGTTTTACAGTTGCTCCAGTCTTTCTTGGAGGGACAGACCCAGTGCTGGAGGATGCCTGCTCGACACCCAGATGGCTAAACTGTGGTGTCCCTCAGGCTCAGTTTTGTTCCACATGCTGTTTAATACCTACATGAAACCGCTGCGAGAGGTCATCTGGAGTTTTGGGGTTTGGTGTCACCAGTATGTTGATGACACACAACTCTATCTCCTTTTCACCTATCTCTGTGCTAAACCAGTGTCTGCTGCCAGTAATGGGATGGATGAGGGTAAAAAAATTGAAATTTAATCCAGATAAGACAGAGGTGTTCCAGGTCAGTAGAAAGGCAGATCAGGGGATAAGAATTCAGCCTGTGGTGGAGGGATCACACTCCCCCTGAAATCTCAAGTTCGCAGTTTGGGTATGCTCCTGGACTCAGATCTGAACTTGGATGCTCAGGTTTCAGCTATGGCCAGGAGTTCATTTGCACAGTTAAAACGTACCTGCCAGCTGTGCCTGTTCCTTGCCAAGTCAGATCTGGCTATGGTGACACATGCCTTGGTTACATCCCATTTGACCTACTATAACACTATGTGGGGCTGCCTTTGGGAACTGATCAGAAACTTCAGGTGTCTAAAATGCTGCAGCCAGGCTATTGACTGAAGGTGGTTACAGGGATCATGTGACAACACCCCCCCAAAAAAAACAGCTGCATTGGTGTGATGTACACAGAACACAAACTCACATACCTTCAATAAAGTTCTTTATTGGAATGGAATCATGTGTCAGGGACATATGCAAAGCTGCAACTGAAATTCAAACCAACAGTGATAGAGATAAAAAGACACCCAGCGTGAGAAAGCAGCATAGGGAGGGCAGTTCAGCAAGGGGGAGTGAAAGCACTGAGCCATCTGCCTGACCCTGAGCTCCTGGTAGGACCTGCGTTCCCATGCCAACCAAAAGGTCTGGCTCGTTTCCCAGACATTCCAAAGCCTAGGCCAGAACCAAACCCAACCTAACTAACTGTCAGGGTCCTCCATGAATTCCACTCTATAACCCAGAATTCAGGCCCCCCTGAAGACCAACCCCCCCTTTCTCAGCCAGGCTTATCGGGAAAGTGGGCATGAAACTTTCGCAATAAGCGTTTGGCATTGACATGTTCAGAAGCTACCCACTCCGCATGGCCCAAAGGAAGGTGTTTCCACTTCACCAAATACTGTAACCCTCCCCGATGAAGCCTAGAGTCCAAGATTTGAGAGATTTCAAAATGCTGGTCCTGGTCCACCAGGATCGGCTGAGGCGCAGGTTCCGGCGCCGGATGGTGTTGATCTGGAGGGTTCACGGGCTTGAGTAGGCTGGAATGAAACACAGGATGCACATGTCGGTACATTTTAGGCAAAGACAGTTCAAAGGCCACTGGATTTATCAGTCTAACAATACAAAAAGATCCAATGTATTTGGCTCCCAACTTCTTGGATGGTTGGGGGCACTTGAGGAACTTAGTGGACAAATAAACCAGATCCCCCACCTCATATCTCGGAGAGGGGTCCCGCTTTTGATCAGCATAATGTTTGTAGCATGCTTTGGCAAAGTCTAAGGCCGAGATTACATGAGGCCAAGCGTCTCTGACTTTTTGACTCCACTGGGAGACTGAAACAGGGTCTGAGTTGGGGGCCCCCTTCAACAAAGGCAGGGGACCGAAATCTTGTCCAGAAAGAATCTTAAAAGGCGAGAGTCCAGTGCTCTGGTGGGTGGCATTATTGTAAGCCACTTCAGCAAAAGGTAGAAGGTCAACCCAATCAGACTGTTGGAAATTTACATAACACCTTAAGTATTGTTCAAGTATCTGATTCGTTCATTCCGTTTGCCCATCCGACTGGGGATGATTGGAGCTGCTAAGGCCGAGCTCCACCCCTAGAAGGTTTGTGAAAGCCTTCCAAAACTGAGAGGTAAACTGGGCCCCCCGATCAGAAACAATCTTGGCAGGAATGCCATGAATCTGATAAATGTGCTGAATGAACAACTTGGCCAATTGGGAGGCTGTGGGGAGCTTTTTGCAGGCCACAAAGTGCGCTTGTTTTGAGAACAAATCAGTGACCACCCAAATAACCGTCTTTTTCCTACTCTCTGGCAACTCAACTATAAAATCCATGCTGATGACCTCCCAGGGCTTGGTTGGGGTGGGTAGAGGTTGAAGCAAACCTTTGGGCTTCCCTGACCCCCCTTTGGCCACTGCACAGGTGGTACACCCCTTCACATATTCCTCCACCTCCTTCCTCATCCGGGGCCACCAAAACTGTCTCCGGGCCAAATGCAAAGTTTTGAGATACCCAAAATGCCCCGCACTTTTGACATCATGGCACTGCTTGAGGATGCTCGCCCTCAAGACTTCAGGAACATACAGGCGATCACCTTTCCAGGCCAAGCCCTCCCTCACTGTCACCTCATTGGGGTGAGTCAGGAACCACTGGTCCGTGGGCAGTTCTGAGGCCAACTGAGAATGACACTCCCCTTTTTCCACTTGAGGACCTTTAGGCGTGGCAGAGCCCTCTGCCGTAGGGATCACTTCCTGGGGCCCAGTGTCTGGGGAAGGGGGGTCAGGGGTCATGGGCTGGGGCTCAGGCCCAGGTGGCAGAGGCAAGCCACTGTCAAGTTCATTTGGTCCAGGCTCCACAGCAGGGCTAGCAGGGGATTCCTGCTGCTTGGCTCTGCTCCACGTGAGGACGGCTAATCCCAAATGGGAAGGAGAAAAACGGTGTCAATGACCTCCTTACGCTTACTCTCATGCTGCGGGAGCCTGGACAAAGCATCAGCCAGAAAATTCCTTTTCCCTGGAATAAAATTTAGGGTGAAATTAAATCGGTAAAAGAAACTGGCCCACCTGACCTGCTTGGGGCTCAATCATCTAGGGGTAGCCAACACTTCCAGATTTTTGTGATCAGTCCAAACTTCAAATGGTTTGGGTGAACCCTCCAGTAGGTGGCGCCAAGTCTCTAGAGCCAACTTGATTGCACCTGCCTCCTTCTCCCACACCGGCCAATTTCATTCAGTTTCATTGAACTTTCTGGACAAGTACGCACATGGTCTCAAATCCCCTTCCTCCCCCTTTTGCAACAGAACACCACCCATCGCCACATCTGAGGCGCCCACTTGGACCACGAAAGGCTGGGAGGGGTCGGGGTGTTTGAGAATTGGCTCAGAAGTGAAAAGGGATTTCAATTTGTCAAATGCTTGTTGACACTATGGTGACCACACAATCTTTTGGGGAGGTTTATCCCTTTTACTGAGCTTGGAACCCTTGCCTTTCCCATCTTTCGTTTTCAGCAGATCTGTCAGGGGGAGGGCTACCGACGCAAAGTCAGGGATGAAGGACCGATAAAAATTAGCAAAACCCAGGAAGCTCTGTAACTGTTTCCTGGTTCTAGGGGCTTCCCATGCCAAAACCCCTTTTACCTTCTCTGGGTCCATTTCAATCCCTTTGTTTGAGATGCGGTACCCTAAGTAATCCAACCAGCTTTGATGGAACTCACATTTGGACATTTTTGCATACAGATGATTTCCCCCCAACCTGGCAAGTACCTTTTTCACCAGTTTCACATGGGACGTATAGTCTTCTGAATAAATCAATACATCATCTAGGTACACCAACACTACTTTGTACAGAAAATCACGTAACACATCATTGATTAAGTTCTGAAAAATGCCAGGGGCCCCTTTTAGGCCGAAAGGCATGACGAGGAACTCGAAAGCCCCCAAGGGGCAATTAAATGCAGTCTTCCATTCGTCCCCTTCCCGGATCCGTACTCTGTAGTAGGCCTCCCGCAGATCCAGCTTCGTGAAAATCTTCCCTTTGGAGAGATGGGCTAATATGTCCTTCATCAGGGGCAGGGGGTACTGATTGGAAACACTAATCGCGTTTAGCCCTCTGTAATCCGGAATCAAACAAAGCCCCCCATCGGCCTTGCGCCTAAACATCACCGGGGCCCCCACAGGTGAGGTTGAGGGCCTAATGAACCCTCGGGCTAAGTTTTTGTCTATAAACTCTCGGAGCACCTCCATTTCAGCTGGGGTCATGGAATAAATGCGAGGCTTAGGTAGGCTTGACTCTGAGAGTATTTCGATGGCACAGTCAAAAGCCCGGTGGGGCGGCAAAATGTCGCACTCCCTCTCCTCAAACACATATTGCCATGCCTTGTATTCCACTGGCAGCCCTTTCAGCTCCCCTTTTACTAAGGCAGTCATGTAGTTCTGTGACTCACCCTCCAGGGGGACCCCATCCCCTGGGGATCCTCCCCCCACCCTATGCTCCTTGTTACACAGTGTGTCTGTAAAAGTCAGTGTCTCTTTTATCCAGTCTATGGTGGGGTTGTGGTACTTTAGCCAGTTCTGACCCATGACTGCCACGGGGACTAAGCCTGGAGCAATCACAAACTGCAGTTCCTCCTGGTGGGTTCCCATCCTCATGTGCATGGAGCTGGTCATGTGCCTGGCGGGGCCCCCCTTCATCATCCCCCCATCCATCTGGGACAACCACACTGGCTTGTCCAGCTTAATAGTATTAACGCTCAGTTCACTGACTAAGGAGGGGTGCATGAGCACTTGGGTACAGCCAGAGTCAATCATTAACATTACTTTTCAGGTGGGGCCCTCCCCTCCAACCCCCACTCGGGCTTTGATAAAAAACGGGCCTTTCACTCCACTCACCACAGCATCTGGGCGCCCTTCGGGGTTAGCCCGCCCTCGGGCGCTCAATAGGGCGGGCTGGGCCTGTTTCCCGCCAGCGCAGCGTCGGAGGAGTAGGACCCACTATCCTCGGGATCATCAGAAGACTCCCCTGCCACATGGCCTGGCACCAGGGCCTGGGCCGTCGCTTTAGGCTTGGGCTTGGAGGGAGTCTTGGCAGGCCTGGTTCTCCCCTCGCTCCATGAAGGCTTGCCGGTGACTGTTTGCTCCTGAGGGCTCCTTTCTGGGCACTCCGCTATGCGATGTCCGCTCTTCCCACAATGCAGGCACAGGCCCTTTCTCATCCTTCGCTCTCGTTCTGACTCTCCGGTGGTGGCTCCACCCGAGCGCCCCGCCTTGGCCTTCTTCCCAGTGGACCCGGAGGTCTTCCCCTCAGTCCCTAGCTGGCGGCGCAACATCTTGATGCTGCCTTTCACAGACTCCACTTCGCCAGCCAGATGCACCCACCCTAGGAGGGTTTCGGGGTTTCCCTGGAACATGGCCCACTCTAGGATGTCAGGATTCAGCCCTTCCTGGAAAAACTGCACCTTGACCTCTTCTGACCACTCAGGCACTTGGCTGGCTAGGCGGCGGAACTCAGCCGTGTACTCTGCCACTGTCTTGGTACCTTGCCTCAGGCGCCAAAGCTCCACCCGAGCTCGCTTCACCCTTAAGGGGTCTTCAAACTGGGCCCTGAGAGCCATCAGGAACTCTTGGAAATTTCCCAGTTCAGGTGCTCCCATAGCATAGAGTCCCACCAGCCATTGGGCCGCCTCTCCCTCCAATTGGTTGGACACATACTTCACTTTCTCAGCCTCAGACTGGAACTCCCCTTCCCACTGGGTCATGAAACTCACCACTTGAGTCATGAACTAGGTTAGCTTTGCTGCATCCCCATCAAACGTTGCCTTCAGATGCCATTGCTTCAGACCCCTGGGTCTCTCCTGTGGCTCAACTGGTCCAGCCCCAGCAGGGGGAGCCAGTCCAGGAGCCGGCAGGCCAGGGACATCAGGAGGCTGAGTGGGGACTCCATCCCCAGGTGCCTGGGAAGCCGCTGGTTGAGCTGGGGGAGGCTGGACCCCCCCCCGGTGCTGGTGGAGACGGTGGGGTTCTATGCAGGAGTTCTAGGAGTACCTCCCGTATCTCACCCATTTGCTGTTTCAGTTGAAGCACCTCAGCTCCAACTTCTGCCAGGGAAAACTTCGCTTCTGGCTCCTGAGGCCCCTCACCCTGGGGCCTGTCCCACCAGGACCTGCGTTCTTCTCTGCTGCCAGCCCCTGCCCATGGCCAGGCGGTGGCCAAAACCTCTTGCACTGGAGTGCCGAAGCTTGGCAGGCTGCCCCTCCCTGGAGCCAGCTTGACTCCCAGCTCCCAAGGCTCGGAGGAGAGCACAAATCTTCCAGCTCTCCGGCGGTCTCGGCTTGTGCCTCCAGCCGCGACAGCTGCAGTACCTCCCTCTGCCCCGGTCTCCTGCTTCGAGGCTTCGGCTTCTTGGGTGCTGGCCACAATCAGATTTTGGTCCGTTTGTGTGCCAGTCTCCGCATCCTCAGACATTGCGGGTAAAGGCTCCACAGTTTCAGGACAAGAAAATAAAAGTTGGTGAGTTGCAGCTTTCTGTGATGTACACAGAACACAAACTCACATACCTTCAATAAAGTTCTTTACTGGAATGGAATCATGTGTCAGGGACATATGCAAAGCTGCAACTGAAATTCAAACCAACAGTGATAGAGATAAAAAGACACCCAGCGTGAGAAAGCAGCATAGGGAGGGCAGTTCAGCAAGGGGGAGTGAAAGCACTGAGCCATCTGCCTGACCTTGAGCTCCTGGTAGGACCTGCATTCCCATGCCAACCAAAAGGTCTGGCTCGTTTCCCAGACATTCCAAAGCCTAGGCCAGAACCAAACCCAACCTAACTAACTGTCAGGGTCCTCCATGAATTCCACTCTATAACCCAGAATTCAGGGACGATCCTGACAATTGGCTTCTAGCCCATTTCTGGGAAGAATTCAAACTGCTGGCTTTGACCTTTAAAGCCCTCAAGGTTTTAGCATCCCACTTGGCTTGGGCCGAGACTATCTAAAAGAATGTATCTCCTACACAAGCTGGCTCGAATGTTAATATCTGCAGGGAAGGGCTTTCTCTCAGTCCCACAACCTTCACAGGTGTGGTTGGTGAGGACATGGGAGACAGCTTTCTTTGTGGTTGCTCCCAGACTGTGGAACTCCCTTCCATGGAAGGCCCGGAAGGCTTCTACCTGCTCTCTTTTCATTGGCAGTTGAAGACATTTTTATTTAGGCAGGCATTTGAGAAGTGAATTTTAATTGGTGTGCTGCTTTTAATGTACTGTATTAATTTTGTATTTTTATTGATTTTATTTTTTAATTCATGTTGTGTTTTTAATTAGGTGAACATTAATTTAATGCTTTTTAAAACTTTTGTAAATTGTGATATTTTAGCTGTATTTTTTAAATTGTTGTAAGCTGCCTTGTGTCTCACCATGGGAGAAAGGTAGGGTATAAATCTAATAAATAAATTAATCATTTGGTATTAGCACTTTGACTGAAAACTGGTACACAATATTAAGATCATACTACACCAGTATTGAAAGAGTTGCACTTTTCCAGACTCAGGTCCTGTCTATACAGTCAAAATAATATGAAAAAGATGAGAAAAATTAGTGATCCGGTCATATGGGGGTGTGCACAAATTCATGACATTCAAAAGGGGGGCAGCCAAATCCATCACAAAGTCCATGTGTGCCACGTGTGGTGCTTCGTCTGGATTTTTTTTTAAAGCTCTGACAACATGCGAATATGCGATGGTTTGAACACTCAGGTTCACATAGATATGAACAGCCAGTGAAATCTGATTGGCTGGACAACCACAGTGGGCAGGGCTAGCAAAGAGGGAAAGCAGCTGTAGCTGCCACGTTGGATTTTCAGATAAGCAAGGGTCCGATAAGTTGATCAAATGGCAATTTTATACTTTTTTATTTCATTTTATTTTATTTTACAGTCTCTTCTTATTTGTAGGAGTTAGGGGTGGAGCACCACCGCAAAACTAAAAAAACCACAAATATCATTCACCCCCCGACAAGCAGCAAGTGTGGGGGTTTGCCTGGCCTTCAGTCCCCCCTGGGAATGAGCGGCGAGATGTGGTGTTCCTTCCTTCCCCTCATCCTCCCTCTTAGCAGGGCTGGCTGGGAGGTGCAAGTAGCGCCCAACGTAACCACCCCCCCCCATTGTCCCCACTGCATCCCACTCAACTCCTGGGTCCCGGAAACAGCACTGCTTGTCTTGCCTAGCCTTCTTGCCTGCCTGCCTTCAGGCCCAGGGCTACCTGGTGCCACCACTGAAGACAGGAGTGGTGGGCACTGTGGTGCCTCCTTTCCTCTTGGGCCATGGCTGGGGAAGTCTGCTCTGCCCGCTCCCACCTCAGGGGCCTGGAAATTGAGTCCGAATCGCCCCATGGCCACCCTCCTGCAGCTTTGGCCAAGTGGCTGCAGGGCCAATCCAACCGCTTCGGCAGCCCACCCACCTCGAGAAGGGTGGATCAACCCCACAGTTGGATCACCCCCACAGTCACTCAGCCAAAGCAGCAGGAGGATGGCTGCAGGGGTGAGTGCAGCCAACGTGGGGGGTTGTTCGGCACTTCCCCTTGTCCTTCAGCTTGGCAGCCAGTGTGGGGGTTTTCTTGGCCTTTGGCTCTACCCCTGCTGGAATGAGCAGGTTTGTGGCGTGGAGGTTTTTCATTGGCCCAATTGATGGCTTTCACCAGTGCAGGGGTTTGTTCAGCTGGGGGGGGGGAATGGAAGGATGAGCAATCCCCCCCCCATGGTCGTTAGAGTTCTGTGAATACATAAAACTGCAAAATGGAAAACTGCGAATAAGAAGGGACAACTGTATTTGTAAATATTAAGTGTTGCTTGTGTGCATCCTGGGAAACTTCTTTTTAAAAACAAATTGGTGGTGGTAGATTTAAAATCACTCACGCCTGCCAGCTGGCTAGAGGTTATGCAGAGTTTAGGGGGGCTCTCTTGGCCATGTAGGCAGATCTCATTGTTGCAAATGCCTGCCTTTTTGGACATGTTCATATTTTTCCCCCTCATATAGACAAGACCTCAGTTTAAGAATTTGGTTCTATCTTTTATAGCCCAAAATGCCTCAGGACTTGGCTATCCAAACTACCTTTAACAAGCTCTCCAACCACATACCCTACAACTGTCCTTATTTGGCTAGTATAGTTCTGGTTAATTCTCTGTTGTCCCAGTTTTTCAGTGGCTTTGAAAATGTCTGTTTCTGTCTCCTCCTCCAAGTTTCCCCCTTTATCCTACCAAAGTGAGTTCAAAGTGCAAAGGTAGTTTGCACTATGTTAGCTCAGCAGAAGGAAAAGGAGAAGAGGGGGTTGAGTCTTGCCTTTCCCTGAAAACTCAGGTAACAGCAAACTGCTACAGCGTCTCCTAATTTGTGGGTTCTTCCTCATTGATAACTTTTGCCATCTTGACCATGCTCTAATGTTGCTTCACCATATGCTTCCTGGTTTTCATCTGCAAAATGTTGGAGGATATGCAACTGCAATCTGCAGGAAAGATCCTCCTGAGATAACATTTCCCACAGAGACCTATTTGATGGTCAAATGGTACAGGACATCTCTTGTACTTTTCCCAAATTGTCAAATGTGAAATATATATTATGTGATTATATATTTTAACTATATATTACAACTATCAAGAAAAAATTCTTCCAGGGGAGATGGGGGTCCATAGTGGGAAAGATCTGTGCAGGTATACATAATAAACACATACCAGGTATCAGTAAACTTATCTATTGTTATTAATCCTTTGGAGGCTTGAATTTGGCACACTAATTTCTCAATGAGTACCATTGTGCATACATTCAAACAAGCAATTTTGAGAGACAAATTCTGTCTAATGTCCTCTAGCATTGAGAAATCTCAAATCATGTACAATTAGAGAAATCATATTAGGTTTTTATGCCATAGCTTTTTAGAAAAGATGAGAATAAATGAAAGAGTGCTGGACTAGGATCCTAGGAGACAAGGGGCTTGTCTACACCAGCAAATAAATAAATAAATAAATAAATAAAGGACTCACCTGGAATCCAGTGCTGGCAGTCCAGATGATATACGCATACTTTGGTGATGATCCACATTTCCTCCCCTTAACCCAACTTTTCTCTGAACTAAGCAAAGTTGGGGAAACTCCAGGGTTTCCAGAAACTCTGGAATGACCTTGGGTTATTTTTCTGTCTGGACAGCTAGATCAGATTTGATTTGGCCCAGTCCAGTTGTCCACATGCAAATGTGGCACCATCTTGCTTACACTGCACTGATCAGCACAGGGAAGGGGGTGGGTCTTTGTTGGAGATACCGCAGCCTCACCAGCCAAGCAGCTCCCTATATGAGCCTGGTCCATGTGATCAATGACAAGGGAGGAGAGTGTCCCCCTCCTTGTTGATCAAATGCCTGGATGCCCCATTCTGACTTCAGCAGAAGCGACATCACCAACTAGGTTCTTGCAAGGAGCTGCTTGACCTGTGGGGCAGTGGTGGTAGTGGATCAAAAAAATGGGACAGGCCAGCGAGACCAATGTGGTGTTGGTGCAGCAGGCCTGTGTGGACAAAAATGTGCTATTACACCAGATTTGGCGTCGTGCATATGGCCACCAGCATGGTCAGGTTAAGTGGCCAGTGTAGACAAGCTCCAAAGGTTGAATCCCTGTCTGGGCATGGAAACCCACTGGGTGACCTTGGGCAAATCACACTCTCTCAGCCTCAGAGGAATGCATGCACAAACTTCCTCTCAACAAATTCTTCCAAGAAAACCCTGTGATAGGTTCCCCAGCCTTGGTAAGTTTCCTGATTCTAACCAACAAGAGGGAATAAGAGCAGACAGGGGAAGAAAGAAGCATTATCATTAGCCAAAGTTACAAATCCAGAAAGTTTTTTAAAACCTGGAATATGGATGGTGGAAGGGAAAACCAATTTATTTGAGATGAAGTGAAGATAGATGAATATTACTACTATTAGTCATAATAAAGACTTTGGACTTTATCAGACAATGCAAATAAGGCATCTTAAGGATGCCCAATTATCGTGAAAGGGTGCATGTACCAAATGGCATCCCCCTTTCATAATCATGTCCAGTTTAAAAACTGTCCTACTTTATTGATGGCCCAAGCTGTCAATTGAGCCCCTGTGGCACTTTTGTTCCAGCATTGCCAGTATTTGAATCTGTGCACCATTGTACTCATGGGAATGCTGCATCAATGGCTGGTCCAGTAAGAAGACTTCTGGGTGAGATCATGACATCCAGTAGGTGTCACACTTTCTATGACCCTCTCCAGTTTACTTGGAAGTTTTTAAGTGTGTGTGCTTTTTTTTTGAAACTTTTTGAGTGTTCTTTTAAAAAATTTCCCATGCTAGGTATCCTTGCAAGAATCCATGGGATTTCAGACAAGGAAGTGAACGGAGCTCTATTCACTCCTGGTTCATTGCTGGGGAAGCATTTTGCTGATATGCAAGTTAAGTGTGGCATGGAGAGTTCTTTTGCTGGCATAAAAATGGCAGAAGTTATGCCATCAAAATAACAGGTTTAGGGGAGTGGTATGATAAAGTCCTTTGCCTACTGTGAGAATGATGTGATTACTTGTGTGTTGAGAAATAAGATAAAGAGCTTCTGATGTGATGTGATGTGTTTGCTGTGGCAGCCTGCAATGGACTGAATTAAAGAAGAGTTTGCTGGAGTGCTACCATCTAGTTGTTATTAGGAAAATTGCAAACAAAAATCTCTCAGGGTGAAATACTGCCACCCATTGGAAAATGATCACTAGAGTCACAGAAGCAAAGAGAAAAGAAGCAAGGAGATCATCAGTAGAAATATTTGCTGAAAAGATGAGTTCATTAGAAATGACTTGAATGCTGGAGGAAATGAAGTTGATGAGGAAAGAATTCAGAAAACAGTTTGAGAAACAGGAGAAAATGAATGAAGAGTTAAAGCAGGAATTGAAGCAGAAAGTAAGGCAAGAGGTCAGAAGATACACGAAAGAGATAAAGCAACCATTTCACCAGCTGGCAGAGGAAATACAACAAAATATCAAGAAAATTGAAAAACTGAATAAAGAGAATGAAAAGAGTTTGGATAATTTGGGCCTAATGGAATTGAGGGGAAAAGAATATTGTTTGAGATTCAGATTGATTCCAGAAGACTCCCAGAGAGGTACCGGAGAAAATTGCTGAGATCCTTGGAAAACATTTTGGATAAAGACACAAAAGAAATAGCACTAGAGTTAGATAGAATTTATAGAATTAATTCAAAAGTCATGAGAAATCTACGATGAGGTGTATTGGTTCATTTTAGGAAGAACTCAGTGAGGGACTTATAAACCTCAGTGAGGGACTTATAAAAATGTTTTGAGAAGGAGATAGAGGTGGATGGGAGACAGATAGAAGTTCTGAAGAAGATACCAGTGATAATTCTACATAAGAGAAGAGATCAGACTAGGACACAGGGCAATGGGTGTGGTGGAGTCTCCTTCTTTGGAGGTTTTTAAGCAGAGGCTGGATGGACATCTGTTATGAATGATTTGATAGTATATTCTGGCATAGCAGGGAGTTGACTGGATGGCCCTTGTGGTCTCTTCCAACTATATGATTCTATGATGATAGCTTCCAGGCAGATAAGTTGAAACTGAGAAAGAAAGAAAGAAAGAAAGAAAGAAAGAAAGAAAGATGGGAGAAATTATAAGGCCTGAGTTTACTTTCAAATGCCAAAAAAAATTGAGTTCACATGGAGCAAAGAGGGATTTTTTTTTTTGAAGAAATATAAAAGGGATTTGGACAAATCTCAGGAGGATCAAGAAGAAGATAAAGAGGGAAAGGATATAGCAAAGGAACAAGGACAAGGTCAAGATCAACTGACTTAGTATCATAGAATCATAGAGTTGGAAGATACCACAATGGCCATCTAATCCAACCCCTGCCCTACAGGAATACACAATCAAAGGCTTCCTGACAGATGGCCATCCAGTTACTATATAAAAACCTCCAAAGAAAGAAACTCTACCAGTGAAGGGGGGAAAGCTAAAAGTTGAACAAGAATCCCAAGTGTATCCTCATGAAGAGAACAGAATTATAGGTGCTTATCTGAACAGTGAGCCCAATAAATGGAATATAAATGGAGCTAATGCTCCACAGAAGAGGAGAAAGATATTATTTGAAAAAAACTTAATTAGGATATAGTTTGTGTACAAGAAAAATGCATGGCAAAAAAGGATGTCAACTCTTTGCGTAATAAGAAGTTAGGAGAAGAATTTACCTCTGCTGACCAGAAGAGGAAAAATGGGGTGATTTTGTACATAAATCCACTTTTGGACCCAGAACAAGTTCTGGATGATGGCAAAGGCAGATATTTGGGGGTTCATTTCATCTTGCAAGAGGTAAAGACTCTGGTGTTGGGGGTATATTCTGTGAGTGAGGATACAGTGACTTTTTATGGATAAACTGATAGATCTGCCATATACTAATTCTTGTTTGATGGAGACTGGAATGGGGTGATAGACTCTAGAAAAAAATATAAATAGGTCTTGGTAAATTATCAAAGGTCTTCTTTCATTTAATAGAAAATTCAGAGTTGGTAGATATACGGAGATATAAAAACAGTGATGTGAAGGAATATACTTATTTTTGTGAAAGACACATATCCTTTCAAAGAATTGACATGATGTGGTTGTCAAAACCTTTAGCTATTAGGGTGAAAAAAAATTGAAATATCACCAAGGATTTTTTCAGATGATAACCCATTGGCCTAAGTCCTTAAAAGAGCAAGGGAAGCAAGGGAAGATTTGGATTGAGATTAAATGAAATCTTTTTTACAAAATGAAAAAGTAATGAACAACTGTAAAAAGAAAATGAAAGAATTTTTTTGAAGACAAGTTGAATAAAGGTATGAAATTAATGTGTGGGATGCAAGTAAAGCCTTTATGAGAGGATGTTTCATTCAATGTAGTACTGAGATTAAAAGAAAGAGGAAAGAGAAAATCTAATTGATAATGGATGAAATAAAAAGTAAGGAGAATGAGTTTAAAAAGTTTCCTTCAAGTATTTCAATTGATAATCAAGACTTTGCAGAGATCAATGTTAATGGTCGATGAGATGGAGTATGCAAAACAAAAAAACTTTGAATTTTCCAATAAGATGAGAAGATGATTGGAATATAAATTATGAAAAGAGAAAAAATAAAATGATTTTGAAACTGCACGAGGGCAACACTGTAGTAACTGATAATGAGAAAATACAGAAAGCTTTCCATCGTTTTTATTCCTCACTTTACAAGAGACAAGATATTTCCAGGGAGAAGCTGGAGGATTATATATCTGGTCAAAACCTGCCAAAGATCACAGAGAACCAAAGAAGAACTAAAAACACCCTTATAACATTAAGAAAAAGTTGTGAGGCTGTTAAGAAGATGACTGCAGGAAAGGCACCAGGGCATGATGTTCTCTTGTTTAAAAGTGGAGCTTTTACAACTATTAGAACAGTGAACATGATTTTACAATCTGGAAAGAATCCTGATAGCTGGAAAGAGGTGAACATAACTGATATAGAAAGGATCATGACTTGACATTGAAAAATTATAGGCCAATATCATTGAAAAATTATTATAAATTGTTTACAATGGTCTTGACTTATAGATTGAGACTGATCCTTCAGGATTTTATATATGAAGAAGAATGTGAATCCTCACCAAATAGGTAATTGAGAGATAATATTAGAAATGTACTAAGAATATTAGGATATTTAGAATAGCATGAGGAGAAACAGGCCACATTGATTTTTTTCAGATGCAGAAAAGGGATTTGATAACTTGAATTGGATTTTTTATTCAGAGTTAGTCCAGAATGCAACTATGTACCAGCAAAGTATAAACAGCACTAGCCTAGGAAGGGAGCCAACTGTTAATTACCTCACAGGAATGCAAACACAGTCAAAGATTTAGTCCAGTAACAGAGTCCAAAAGGTCAGAGGCTTACGGTAATCAGGCAGTGTGGCCCAAAGCAGTCTGAGTGTCAACAGGAGCAAGCAGCAGAATAGTCAGGGACAGTCCAAGGTCTAAGCATGAGTCAAGGTAACAGAACTCAAGATTACTGGAATCTAGGCATCGAAGCCAGCAGGAAGCTTTCACAGGGAAGATCAGTTGATCTCTGACAAAGCCTTCATTGCCTCTCCCAGCATATATAAAGCAATTAAGGCTTTGTCAGGTGTTTCTTAATGAGCAGGTTTTTCTCATAAAGTCTCAGAGACTTCCTTTGAGCTTCCTTTTGAGCTCACTGCTGGGTATATGATGGTAGAGGTAAATCCCGCTCTTCTTCTTTGTCCTTATCTGAATGGGCAGGACTCTCTGCTGGGACTGATGCCAACCCACTCAGAACAGGATCTTCATCTGTTCGAGCATCTAGGTTGGCAGGGTTTTCTGCTGGCACAGGTGTAGATAAACCTGTGCCAGGGCCATTCCCTGCCATGTCCTCCTCCTCCTCTGACTCTAAAGCCTCATCAGACTCACAGGGCTTGACTCAGTCTTGAAAGAAATGACTTTTGAGGATAATGTTATTAAATGGGTTAGAAGTGGGAGAATTTAAAATTATATTTGTTGGGGAGAATTTCAGTGGTAAAAATGAATGTGTTACCTAGATTGTTGTTTTTATTCCAGACAATACTGGTTTTGGCAACAGAATTGCCATTTAAACAATGGCAGAAGGATATATCTATTTCACAAAGGAAAAGGACTAGAGTGATAATTAAAATATTGCAAAATGCAAAGCAACTGGTGTTACTTTTTTTGAAAATATATTCTGCTGCCTCTTGTTTGGTGTGGTTAAAAGAATGGTTGATGCTGAGAAATTAAAGATTATTGGGGCTAGAAGCTCATGACTTGAGGTTTGGATGGCACGGATATCTATGGAATGATAATGTTACAGTGTAGATTTTAATACTCATGATGTGAGACAAAATAATTATTGAGGATATGGGAAAAATATATAAGCCCCAGATCTGTCAGAAAAATATATAAGCCCCAGATCTTGCCTTATGTGTCTCAGCAGAAAAAGCTTTTTTAAAAAAGAAAAGAAACAACAGGAAAAGTAAAATGGCTAAGATAACAAAACTGTGAAGAATCAGCAAGGAGAAAATATAATGGAAAAAGCAGTTATTAATGAAAGGTTACTGTTTTTTTGGTCAGAATTATTTGAAAAATTTAAGACAGACAAAAAAAAGTAAAGTTTTGAACAAAATAAGACAGAGTCTGAATTGCAGTTACGCACAAATGATGAACAGATAATTGGTAAAATGTATAAGTTTTTGTTAACATTTGATATGGAAGACAAACAAGTGAGCAATTGCATGATAAAATGGTCTCAAAATTTTGGGTATAATATACAAATGGAACAATGGGAAATAATGTGATCAAAGGGTTTGAAAATTATATTATGTTATGATCTTAAAGAGAATTTCTGTAAGGTGATGTATCATTGGTATATGACACATGAGAAATTTTCTAATATGTATAAGGGAATGCCAAATACACATTGGAAATGTGTGAAACAAGAAAGGGCTTTTTACCATGTGTGGTGGACTTGCCAAAAAGTAAAAAAGAAAATACTGGGTGCAAATATGTGTGTTGATCCAGAGAATTATGAAGATTAATTTAGAACCATAACCTGAATTGTTTCTTATGGGACTAATGAATGAATGTTTTGGCAAAAGCTATGAAAGAGTATTTCAATACGTGATAATAGCAATGAGACTATTGTAATCTCATGGAAGAACAATACCTTTTAAGGGAGATTGGCTGTTAAAAGTGAATGACTTAGCAGAAATGGACAAATTGTCTACTTCAATTAGAGAAAGTTCACTAACAACTTCCTTGAAAGATTGGAAACCCTGATAGACTTTTTTTTAAGAGAAAAAAGAATGTGATCAGTTTTGAATATTAGTTCAAGCTGAGTCTTAGAAGAGGTGTAATGTCCAATTAATAAAGAGTCAGGTGGGATTATATGATATATGTGTATAACTACAGAATAGATAGTTGGAAGTCACTTTTAGATAGTTCTGTGGTTGATTTTCCTCCAAAGAAGGAGACTCCACCGCACTCCGAAGTAGCGCATTCCACTGTCAAATAGCTCTTACTGTCAGGAAACTCTTCCTAATGCTCAGGTGGAATCTTCCTGTAGTTTGAGTCCATTGCTCCATGTCCTAGTCTCTGGAGCAGCAGAAAACAAGCTTGCTTTCTAAACATGGCTATCATATCACCTCTTAACCTTCTGTTGCCCCAGGCTAAACATACTCAGATACCTAAGCCATTCCTCATTGGGCATGTTTTCCAGACCATTCACCATTTTGGTTGCCCTTCTCTGGACATGTTACAGCTTGTCAGTATCCTTCTTAAATTGCTGTGCCCAGAACTGGACACAGAATTCCAGGTGAGGTCTGAACAAAGCAGAATAAAGTGGTACTATTACATCCCTCAATCTAGACACGATACTACCTACTGTTTTATTGTAGTGTTCTTATGATGTTTTAATGCTATATTGTTGCTTTTGACAGTGATGGTTGTATTTTATTTTAGATTTATTTTGCATGACCCTGATGAATTTTTAACCAAAGGTGTGGTAGACAAATCTTAATAATAATAATAATTATTATTATTATTTATTTATATCCCACCCCTCTGCGAACAATCGGGGCGGCTTACAACAGTAAAACAGTACATAGAATAAAACAACTCAAACTCCCTTCCCCCCCTTAAAACATTATTAAGTCAATACAAATTAAAATCAGCATATAATACAATTGTTATTAAAAACCCTTCCTAGCGAGCAGCATCAGTTAGGAGCTCCAGAAGCAACCTCCAGAGGGGTTCCTGAGGCCGGGGTTAGCTATTCCGGAAAAGCCTGCCTGAAGAGATCCGTCTTGACAGCCTTTTTAAAGCTGTCTAACGATGTCAATAGGCGGATCTCATCCGGCAGGCCATTCCACAATTTGGGGGCGACAGCCGAGAAAGCCCTCTGGGAGGTGGTCGCCAGCCTAGGTCTTTGTGGCTGCAACAAATTCCTCCCAGAGGACCTGAGAGCGCAGGGAGGATTATAAGGCCATTTATAGGGCTTTAAAGGTGATAACCAACACCTTGTACTGGGCCCAGAAGCTGATAGGCAGCCAGTGGAGGGACCTCAGAACCAGCGTAATGTGGTCCCTCCTAGATGTTCCAGAAACTAGCCTGGTTGCCATATTTTGTACCAGCTGTAATTTCCGAACTAAGCACAAGGATAGCCCCATGTAGAGTGCATTACAGAAATCAAGACGTGAGGTTACCAGCGCGTGCACAACGGTCTCAAGATCCCTTACTTCCAGAAAAGGGCGCAGCTGGCGTATCAGCCAAAGCTGATAACAAGCGCTCCTGACTGTCGCGTTTACCTGATTTGTCATCAGGAGCGACGAGTCAAGGAGCACCCCTAGACTGCGAACACAGTCACTGGAGGAGAGTGTGACCCCATCCAGGACTGGAGATTGCAACCCAATTCTTGGTTTCGGGGCCACTACCGTGAGCACCTCCATCTTGTCTGGATTCAGTCTCAAGCTGTTTTTCCTCATCCAGCCCATTACTGCCTGAAGACATTCATTGAGAGAAGAGATGCCGTCAGAATTTGGGACCGACGAACGAGACACGGAGAAATAGATCTGAGTGTCATCAGTGTACTGATAACACCCAGCTCCATAACTCCGGATAATCTCACCCAGCGGCTTCATATAGATGTTAAATAACATCGGGGACAGAATAGCACCCTGTGGTACTCCACAGGTAAGCTCCCTTTTACTGGAGCTACTGTCCCTGAGCAGCACTCTCTGGGTCGTGCCCGAGAGGAAGGACTGGAACCACTGCAAAGCAGTGCCTCCGATGCCTAACTCCCTCAGGCGATCCAGAAGAATGCTGTGATCTATCGTATCAAAAGCTGCTGAGAGGTCTAGGATCACCAACAGGGTCACACTACCCCTGTCAATGCTCAGATGCAGATCGTCGGTCAAGGCAACCATGGCAGTCTCAAGCCCAAAGCCTGTCCTAAAGCCAGTTTGAAATGGGTCTAGGTAATCGGTTTCATCCAAGACAGCTTGGAGTTGAAGAGCAACTGCCCTCTCGATCACCTTGCTCAAAAATGGTAATAAAGAGACTGGCCTATAATTATTCATAGCCAGGGGGTCCAGGGAAGTTTTTTTCAAAATAGACTTAACAGTTGCCTCCTTTAGACATGATGGAATATATCCTTCCCTGAAGGACACATTGATGATGCTCACAAGGAACTTCTGCAATGGGTCCCCTCCCTGGATGGCCAGCCAAGATGGGCAAGGGTCGAGGGGGAAGGTTGTCTTCCTCACACTACCAAGGAGCTTGTCCACATCATCGTTACTCACAGATTGAAGCTGATCCAGTATAATTACATCGGCGGAGTCGCTGGACACCTCGTCCATTGTTTCTGTTACAATAGTGGCATCTAAGTCGGCTCTTATCTGAGAGATTTTATCTGCAAATTAGTGATTAAATGAGTCACAGCAGGCAGTTGTCAGGTTAAGCAGGGGATTTGGCACAGGGGACACCTGTGTCAGCTCCCTCACCACCCTAAATAGCTCTGCTGGATGGGACTCTGCAGACACAATACGTGAAGAGGAGAAGGATCTCTGCGCTGCACGCATTGCCTCCCAATAGGACCAAAGAAAGTTCCTATGGCGAGTTCTGTCAGATAAGAGTCGAGTCTTCCGCCACCTGCTCTCTAGTCGTTGTCCAAACTGCTTCATTTCCCTAAGCTTAGGCGTATACCATGGCCTATAGTTAGAAGTGGATTGGCAAGGACGCTTGAGAGCAATCGGGTCGATAGCTCTGGTAAGGTCGGTGTTCCAGGTATTAACCAGAGCATCGACAGGATCACCGGCATTTCCAACCTTTAAACCCTCTAAGGCTTTCTGGAATCCCATAGGTTCCATTAACCTTCGAGGGCGGACCATTTTAATGGGTCCACCACCCCCGGTGGGGTAGATGTAGGCTCTAAGTTCCATCTTGACCAGGAAATGATCCATCCACGACAAAGCAGAGGTACTGATTACCTCCGCCCACGGATATACCTGATCAGAACTAAAGACCGCATCGAGTGTATGACCTGCAGAATGTGTGGGCCCGTTGACCAATTGGGATAGGCCCATGTTTGTCATGGTCTCCATGAACTCCCAAGCCGCACCTGTTAAGCTGGTCTTGAGCAGGATGTTGAAATCCCCCAAAACCAAAAGTCTGGGGGACTCCAGCAGCAGCTCTGAGACCAGCTGTGTCAGCTCAGTTAGGGAGTCTGCTAGACAACGGGGTGGTCAGACTAGCAGAATCCCCAAGCTGTCCCTGGTCCCTAATGATGAATACAGATAATAATATAAGTAAAATGAATGTCTTCATTGCCAACTTTGCAGCTCCAGTCTGATGACTGAAACCAAATAGATTTCAGAGGAAACACTGGTAATAACTGCAGCAGCATGACTGGCTAACTTGTACCACTGCTTGTTCTCTGTCTGTTTTGGCATTGAGAGAGACATTCCAGGATTGCCTCAGATGGCCAGATTTTTCTAAAGTAAAACTATTAGTTTATGCATTTTATTGATGAAAATCCTATTTTAGAAAGCATTCTTTTTCTCAGTTTTTGGTGAGTCAAGTGAATAGAGAGTCCATTTCTGTACAACATTGGACAAGGAACTGGAACAGGACAACAACTTGTTCTATGCTGCTGCATCATGCACAATGCACTGGTTTTGGCAAGTTAATCAGGCCTATGTCCAGCCTGGAATTGCCAACTCATTATATGTAAAATAAATTATTGGATGAGCTTTCCATTGTAAAAGAAATCCCAGAAAATATTCTTGAGGAATAGAGGAAGGGAAACTTTTCTATTGGGCTTGCCAAATATGCCACATGTGTGCAGGTCTCTACCACCAAAATGAATAGCGAGCATTTTCTCTGTTCTCATCTGTCAGATGAAACATGCATGTTTGTGAGAAATGCCAGTTTCATTTCGGCCTGCTCAGAACAGCAGTTGGATGGAGGCAGTAGTTTCAATGGTTAATGTTTCATTTTGGCTTATAGTCTTTGCTGCAACATATGATCATTCATTGTTAGTAATGTAGGTCAGCAGACTGAACTGTTGTTGAAAAATGCTGAGATCACATCTTATCCAGTGCATACAAATGCTCGATGTAGTTCAAGCAAAGACAATTCCATCAAGAAATCACCTGGAGGATGCACTTGAGCATCCTAGTGCTCAAATTATGAAGGGGGACTGTAGAAGGAGGTCTGGCCCGTTTATCTTTTCTGCTGGGGCCTCTTTAGCTATTATTTTTAAGAAAGCCTTGAGAGGCCACTGTGCAAAATTAGAGAGATTTTGGTGGTGAGATATGTGTCTTTCACTTAGCCCATTCCTCCTCTTGATCCTTCTGACAATATTTACAGTAGGGGATTCTCAGCCTGATAGAAGTTGGTGCTGGACAGCAGGAAGTACCATTCAAATTAAATGATGGGTGAACAGTCCCAAAAACCCTTCAGATTAATTCCAAAATTATAAAGATTATTTTTAAAAAAAACTACCTGCAATTGCATCAAAGTAATCTGATGTTGTGGAATAAGCTCCCATTCCATCCCTTTTATCCCCCTCCCAAAAAGCTGTCCCCCTTTAATCCACTTCACCTAAACACACTCCTCTCACATAGTGATGAGGGCTGTCTTTGGGCTTGTCTGCATCAGTGAAAAACCCCAAATCCTTCCCCTGAATCCAGCCCAATAATGCCACACAATGTGTGGCCTTTCCTTTGAATTTGGTGGAATAGGAATACACGGTGTATGGCCCTATTTGCACCAGACTCGGGAAATACCCCCTTAATCTGGGTTTTAGAAAACAATCCATCCCCACTGGATTTGGGGTTGGGGTAAGGAGGAGAGGAGAGGAAAGCCAAGCTGCCTGAGGTGCCACCATTTTCCCCCTCCTTGGTGCCACTTCTCATTTCAAAGGCAAAGCCCAGTGATAGTCACTGTCTGTGAGGTCAGAACCCCTGGTGAGCCCTGCTATAGCAAGGCTAGCCATCCATTCTGGCTTCAGAGAGGATGATTTTCCAGCACACGATCATCCCTCTGAGTGCCAGGAAAAGCAAAGCAATGGCACTAGTCATCATCTCTGAAGCCAGACTGAACATCTTTTATTATCATTTCTGGCACTTTGATTCTCTGGCACACAATTGCCCCTCTGAGCTTCAGGGAAAGCAAAGCACCAGTGGTAGTCACTCTCTCTGAAGTCAGAATGGATGGGTCTTCTCACAATGGTGGGGTGACTGCCCATTCTGGTTTCAGAGAGGGTGACTTTACAGAGCTCAAAGTAAAGCAAGTAACAGCTTTGAATGGAAGCCAAGTAAAACCCCAATGTAGATTCTGGCTTCGGTAGGTGTTGCCCTTAAATCTGGGCAAGAGTAGTTCAAATTTCATGCACTGCAGCTCCAGGCCAAAGTAGTCTGAATTTCATCTGGATTTTTACCTGTCCCCAGGTAGTCAAGCCCTTTGTTTCTGCTTACCCAATGCCCTGATATGCTGGTTAATAGGTCAGAAGTGTGTGACATACCATGATCAATGAAATTCTCCAAAGGTCTAGTGCTATTCAAATTTATTTATTGCAGGAGACCATGATTAATTCTTTACCTATGAAAAATTGTTTCTGTCTTGTTCTTTTTCTCAGAAAGGCTCAGCTCTTGTCTTAGTTCTCCTGAGGAGACATTTGGAAAGTGTGTTCTTCTCTCTACCTGTATACAACCCCAGCAGAGGAAGGGAAGTATTAGTATAAAGAGGAGGTGGCTGTGGTTTTGGCAAAGAGGAAGATGTTCCTTCACTTTATTATCCTTCCTCTTCATCTCTTCATCCACACTTCTTTGCCTGATACAACTACATCAATTTGCACACCTTCTTTGAATGTATCACTTGCTGAATCAAGAATGTTAGGCTTGAACTGGGTGTGCATTTGAAAGCATATTCTATTGAAAGTGCATTAGATGAAGAAGAGTAAGACACCTAGATCAGTAGTAAAGTACATGCTTTCAATGTAGATGGTCTCAAGTTCAATCAGCGTTATCCTTAGTGCTGAGAATGACTCCTGTCCAAACCTTGGAGATCAGTTTAGATAAGTGTTGGTCAAATTGTGGCCTTTCTTCTGTTTTTATACTGCAGTTCACAGCATCCCTCATCATTGGCTAAGCTAGCTACACTGATGGGGGTTGCAATCCAACAACTTTTGGAAGGCCCCAGTTTGATTACTGTTGGTGGAAAGGATACAGAGCTAGGCTCAGATACTCAAAATTCTGTATAAGATCACTGCTTTTTTCCCCTTGTCTAGTGTAGATACCTTTGCCTATTCAAACTGTAAGGACACATTTTTGTTTGCATTCCTTTCAGCCTATGTAATTCCAGCATCAATGGGATCATGCATGAGTGCCCTATACTCCTGCCTAAAGGCAGCCAAGGTTAGTGGGCTTTAAACACAATAAAACAAAGCAAAACATGCATGATGTTTGTCTGTATAGTATTTCAATCCAATCCAAGACATTCTGCAGCTTAAAGAGGAGCAGCAAATCATTCCCTCCCTGCAATTCAAGATGTTGTGTTACCCAAAGCCAACCAAATGATGCTGGCACAAACACCTCTTTGCATTCCTGTCAGTTTAAATTCAAAAATAACAAATTAAATAGCTAATGGTTTGTTACCTTTTCACAAAGCCCAAAGTCGCTGGGCCTGATTTCAGTCATCCCATCCATCCAGACCTGTCTCTCTCCACATTTTGGTATCCAGAGTGTTCATAGTCAGGTTACCTGCTTTCTAAACAGAGGGAGAGTAATGTGTTGTTGTCAATGTTTTTCAACATCTTTATTTGTGTAGGATGCTTTAGGAAGAACAATTTCTATATAAAAGGGGTCGTGATATGCTGGTGATGGGTGACTTATAATCACATAAATCGTCTCACTATTATTTTACCTAGGCAATGTACCAATTTGGTGCTGTGCTGGATGTTTCCAGCTACTCTGAAATGGCAGTGGAGGCATTCCATTACTATTGTACTCCATTTGCCTTGTGAGTAATTCTAGAAAGATCAAGGAATCCAAACAAAGGGAAAATTGAGTTGATTTGTTTTAAGAATGACAGGAACAGTTTTATTTTGTGCACTTGCTTGCAGTGATGAAACACCAAAAGAGATTACTGCATGTACATAGACTGAGTCATAAAACACACAACCTTCATACTATTTGAATAGCTACTATCAATATATAACTGCAAGAGAATGACTACTGTAATTCCACATGCATCTTAATAGTTTTATTATGACACACATCCTATGCTCAGAATTTCCAATATTTTAAAAGTTTTCCAAAGTAACAAAAGTAACTAAACTTTGCACCTGCAGCTTTACTTGGGAGTGAAATCTGTGAGTGTAAGCTGTAAAATGGGCCACAATACTCATAGTTTGGAACAGCATAGTGCAAAAATCCTAAGCCATGTGGTAGCTTGACTACTGGCTGCTGGGTGATTCCCCATTCCCCAATCCATGTGCTGGAGAAATATTAACAGTGTTGAGATTGTGGACCCATGCACCTCTCTTGCCACTGTCATACGCTTCAGTCAGCAAATAACAGGAACCAGATGGTTGGGGTGCAAGAGCTGTTGAGAAGTTAAATCAGTCCAAGGTTGTCCAACAAGATGAAGGGTGAAAGAAGAGGGTGGACATCAGTCACAGACCCCTTCCCTTGGTGAGATGACAGGTTCATTGGGAGTTTTGGGTTAAATGTGGTCCTCCCTTACCCCTCTCATTTCCCTCAGAAAGTCAGCAAGGTTGGTTAGGAGAGGGCTTGACTGGAGAAGAAAAGGTGGGGACATTTTGCAGCTGGACCAGTAAGCAAACTGATTATAAATGCCATCTTTATCTGATCAGTGGGAAAATCTTCAGGATGGAGCTGCACATACAGTTGACAGTGAGTGAAAAATATCTGGAACTGGTCTGGGGATCCATTTAATTTCTCCAGTGGAGACACAGGGCACTTGTGCTGAGGAGCCTGCAGTGGACGTGGTGCCTCCTGCTAGTTAAGCTGTGCCTGCAGGTTGGCCACAGCAGTGGTGAGCTGATTTACTTGCTTAGCCAGAGCCTGGTTCTAATGGAGCAGTGCCTCCATGCTGCCAGCATAGAGGCTGTGTGCAATCTGTCCTAAGCTCCAGTCAGCATGTGGCCCAGGAACCAGGTGGTTGAGGCTCAAGAGCTGTTGAGTAGTTAATTCAGTCCAGGTCAGTCACCGGTTATCCAACCAGATAAACGATGAAACAAGAAGGTGGTTGTCAGCCAATCCAGGAGTCATTATAACAAGTCAGCAGTCAAGGTAAGTGAAGCCAGCTTCCTCTGCTCCCCACTAACAGGGAAATGACTTGATTTGGGGGGCTGCAGCTGCAGTGAGGGGTGCAGAAGGGGTGACACCAGCCTTAGTGATGCCATGATGCAGAGAAAATGTGGTTTCAGAGTTTAGATGTGAGACTATTGTAGCTACATTTCAGAGCTACTTATCCTGATGTAGGATCACAGCCGTTGGTTTTCTGTGGTTTTTTTCTGGGCTGCAAGGCCATGTCCTGGAGATGTCTCTGAAGATGCCAGCCACAGATGCAGGCAAAACGTCAGGAATAAACTCTTCCAGAACACGGCCTCACAGCCTGGAAAAAACCCACAGAAAACCTATGGATGCCGGCCATGAAAGCTGTCAACTTCACATCATAGCCATTGTTTTATTTTACATTCCACCTTAAAATCCCATGATTATCCATATTTTAATAGATAATACATAAACAGATATTAAACAGCATGGGAAACAGGATGATACCCTTGTGGCACCCTACAGTTTAATACAATGGCACTGAACAAGAATCGCTCTGGAATCAGCTATGCGAATAGGAGTGAAACCACCAGAACACAGTTTTTCTTACTCCAGCCCATAGACCTGGTCCAATCTGTGGCATTAAAAGCCATTGAGAGAACCAGGAACACTTTTCACCTGGAGTAGAAAGACACATATTTGGGGCAGATGGTTGAACAGGAAGATGGCAAACAGGCGCACTGAGTTTCATACTATATTGTCCCATTCCCAAACACATAACTGGAAACAAGATGGGGTTAGAAAGAGGCTCATGAAAGGGTAAAATGAGTTATTTCTGAATTGGAGGCGGTATTGTACATTTTCCAAATCTGATTTGAATCTGACCTGTGTTGTTGCCCATCCCTAGTCTCTTTTGCTGGTTTCAAGTTTTTATTCTCTTTGCAGGAATAAGCAATAGTTGGAATAAGGGTATAGCTGCATGGTTCTTCCCCTTTCTACCCAAATGTTACATGCTTTTGACTGAGTTGAAGAAATAATCATAGCCAGACCTAATAATAGGGAAGAGACTGTTTCAGGGCATCTTTTCAGGGCACATCCTTCACCAACCTATAACCACATGCTGGCGACTGTGAAGGGCTCTCAGTTTTTGTGGCCTCCATCCAGACCTTAGTTCTTGCATTTAACACTGTGACTTCTTTGTTCAGTCACTATGCAAAGGCTGGCTCGATTTAACCTAGGAAATTATGGACAATCTAGCCATTCAGTGCAACAGTGGGGTCAAATGAAGAGTACATCAAGGAGTGTACTCTTCTTGAGGCCACAGTGTAATCATCAGTATGTAGACATAGCTTTGTAAATAATTTACATTTGCTGTGATTCATTGAGCTGTTGTTATAAGGAAAAATAAACCAGAATAATAAACATGAAGCTGCTCCATCCATAATGAATATTCCACTTTTTCTAAAATAATCTGTCAAATTATTTTCCTACACATACAACATACATGCACAATGGCAGCAAATGCCCCATTAATAAGCTCTTTCACATGTTCAGTGAACACAAAAGAGGAGAACTGAAATTACACCTTCTGTCCCTTCTCTTGACCTCTGTAGAGAACCTGAGTACAAGTTGGGCATCACAACACCTGTCTTTTCAGCTGATTCATGTTTATGTTGTTTTAGTTCTTGTTCATCTTCTCTCCCCCTACCATTGTTCTTGTTGCTGGTATTCCACTCTATGCAATTTTAAAGACAAACTTTAGAGGTGGCTGGCACAATCCCCCCAACACTTGTTTTTAATTTGGCATGAATAATTCCCTCTAAGGACATCAGTGCTGAAATCCAGTTGGTGACATATACAGGCATGTAACTCCTAAAGGTTGTTGTGGAAGGATATATACAGCATCTCATTGTGCAATAACCCTTTCCCCAAAAGACCTGTCAGCTGCCAGAGAATGCCCCCATGGTCACTTGGTGGGTGGGAGGTGCAATCAGGTGGCATCTGCCACAGAAAACAAACACTTTTCTTTTGAGTCTCCAGAGGGAATATCCAGAGGTCTAGTAGGTGGATGTGCTTCTGGCTTAAAAAGAAAACTGGATGCTGCCTGGGTGCCCTCTGCCCTCCCATAGCTATTAAAGGGCCACGGGGCATACTTTCACAGATGAAAGGGCATCTGTATGTACTGGGGGGGGGAGAAGGCTGTTACCCAAATGGTGTGGGATCTGTGAGGATCCCACTAGTGTCTGAATCTTAATATGGGGAATATTTAATTAGCTCAAAATGGCAGTGAGAGGCTGGATAACAGCAGGGTCTTTTGATCTATGTATAATGGTAGTAATGGAGGACACTCTAAGCCAAAATATATGCTTAAATTATCCTTATTGGAAATTAATAGTAACAGCATTCACACAAACACTCAGACTTCCAGCAATCACACAAGGCTATCGAAGATAGAATGAAGTATTTGGATAAAGGCATAGTCAGTGTGAAGCGATTTTGGGAAATATGATACCTATCAGAGGAGTAGGGATTTGTGCAGCAAATGATTCTCAGAGATGTGTTCAGCAGCATGGATGTAGGAAGATGAACTGTGGACATTTTGGTGGTGTTTTAGGATGGTTTTTATTTGTGATGATTCCCTGAAGGGATGAGATTTAGAATGGAATACAATGTCTCTCAGAGTTTCCCAGGACTAAACAAAGGGTGCTCCGGAAGAGTTAATGATCATTAATGGGTGATGTATTTGGAATTGAATAGGAGCAGGCAAGGTCTATTTTGGGGGAGTAAGGGAAGAGGGGAAAAAAACCCATTTTGCAAGCATCAAGGACTCTGATACTTTTGAATGGACTAGTGGATGGCTCATTTTCATGTGTTAACTCTGACCTGAGTATTACTATGTGGGGAATTTTCAAAAGCCCCTCCCTTGGCTATACGTGACTCTAGCCTTTGTATCTGGGGATCCCTGGTTTAGTTGCTAACCATGTGGAAGGCCACATCAAGCAAATTAAATATGAAATATTACCAATTATGTGATATTCCAAAATGTGTGCCAATTATGTGATATTCCAAATGTGTAGGTAACAAGACAGAAATACACTTGCAAAGGTACACTTGATGGACCCTTATGTTCCACCAAGTTGATGGAGGGTCTTGGCCCATGTCTCAAAATTTCACATACTAAGATGAAAAAAAACCCCTAAAAGTGAAGTGCTGGATCATGCTGTACCTCATGCTGTTGCCTGGTGCTCGGTTTTGAGTGTTGAGGTGACAGTGAGAAAGATGGGAGGAGGTTGTGTTTTGTACTACAAGCCAATGTGTATTAAATTAAGTTTTAAAAAAACACTATAAAGCAACTATTTTAGTTACTTTTTAAGAAACTGGAAAGACAAGTGTTGCTTTTTAAAAATATACCTACAGTAGTAACTAAGGAGATTATCAGATGCAGCAAAAAGTACCTTATCAAAATGGCAGGACAATGTTTTTGTCCCACAAATAGGACCCAGTTTCACACAATGTTGTCCTCGTCATGTTCTGCTCCTGTGCTGCAGCAGTTTGTAAGGCAGCACTTTTCATTGATGGGACCTCCCTGTCTATGAAAAGTGCTGCCTTACTAACTGCTGCACCACAGGAGCAGAACACAACGAGGATGTGTGAAACCGGGTCCTGTTCACGGGAGAGAAACGGCATCCTGGCATTCTAGTATGGTACTTTTTCGACATGTCTGATAATCTCCTAAGTACATTTGGGAGATCTCACATCCACAACTGTAGCAAATTACTTTTAATAAGTAAATTTACAAGCTCTGTGTTGCTGTTGAACACATCCTGTGTCACAGGATTGTATTTGTGTAACAACAGATTGCTTTTAATTTAGGTGTGAAAAATGTCCTTGCTTTTATCATTTGCAACAGATAAATAAATCTTTTCTTTTTTTGTATCATTAATGACTATTCCTGAAGCTATACATTCAGTAGCTGTCTAAGGCTGGCTTCTTCGTTACTTCTTGGCAACATAGAAAGCACATTGGACTATCACAAAGTAGACATTAATTAAGGTAAGCAGGAGAGTGGAGGAGATAATTACAGTTACAAAGTGTAGAGGATGTTGAAGAAAGTAGTGAGAGTACTCCAGAAAGGGAGGGGCATGCAGTGTGTGATCCTTCAAAATACCATGAAAAGAGAGCTAAGAAGCACATTGGAGTTACAGAATGTATTCTACTTAATTATTGTGTTAACACCTCAAGGATTTTGTATTAAAATGACCCTCAAATGTACAATTCTTTTTTGGTATGCATATAATTTCTGTCCCCCTCCATTATTCTGATTAAAGATGGGGAGGATTTAGTCACTTCAGTGTGTGTGTGTGTGTGTGTGTGTGTGTGGTTGTATAGATTTACATACATAATGGCTTTAACAACTTGTAAGAGTTAGAGACATAAGTCGTAAAGATTCAAGAGCAGAAGCAGTGCTGATTTTAAATGGTATCCTCATCTCAGTATTCAGAGACTGTCAGCTGGAGTAATTAAAAAAATGTTGAGCATGATCTATATTCACATGTGCAGAGATCAACCTAGGGCTCAGTGGCTTTCTCCATCTTGCTTCCTATCTAGCATCAGAAATAATCAGAAAAGAACAGGGTGCTTCTAGGGATCACACATTACATGCCAATGTGGTGGAGAGCAGGGTTCAAATCCCCATTCAGCTAAAGAAACCTGTTGGGTGACCTTGGGCAAGTCACACTCTCTCAGACTTAGAGGAAGGCAAAGTCAATTCCCCTTTGAAAAAAATCTGCCAAGCCAACCCCATGATAAGTTCACCTTAGGGTTGCCATAAGTCAGAAATGACTTGAAGAAACACAAGAACAACAAACACATTGAATGTGTACACTAGAGATATTCAACAGTGAAATATGCTACCTTGGACTGTAGTGGAGTCTCCTTCTTTGGAGGTTTTTAAACAGAGGTTGGATGTCCATCTGCCAGGGGTGCTTTGATTGTGTATTCCTGTTAGGCAGGGGGTTGTACGGATGGCTCTTGTGGTCTCCTCCAACTCTATAATTCTATGGGCTTGTCCATACAAGGCTATAAAATGTGGACTGGTATGCACTCTTTGTAGCAGCTTTCATTTGTTCCCCCCCCCTTTTTTTTTGGCTAGATTGCAGGCATGCAAAGCTATCCGTGTTTGGTGTTCAAACAGGCATGTCTGCAAATCAAGATGGTGGGTGTGAGTGAATTACTCACATTTTTATTGTCACCAGATGCTGCTGCCAAACAGTATTTTTTTAAAAAAAACGCACAAACAAACAAGCATATCCAAGGTGAGGAAGTGCGATATTCCACTTAAATAGAAAAAGAGAGAAAATGCTGTTTCGTTTACTTCAGCACATGATCACTACAGCAAAAATCCAACATGGCGGCAGTTTGGGGCACTTGCTTTGCCAGCAAGCTCTGTCACCTGTGCACATCCAATCAATCAGCTTCCACTGCCATTCTTATCAAGAATGTACAGCAAAGTGAATTGGTTGTCCCAATGAGCAGGAATGCACATTATCTGCAGAGCTTTTTAAAAACTTTGCATAGCTTTTGAAACCCCCGCCCTCCTTCCAAATATAGTGGATTGATGTGGGATTTCATTAGGACAAATATTAGTCTTCTCTAATTCTATGAGGAGTATTTTGGCCATGAAGACAACCCCTATCATTCTATGTATGCATAAAGTCCTGATGTTCTCACTTCTTCACCTGCATGTCCCCTCCATGCCTTATTTTGTTGCCTTTTTAATGAGTTGAGATGTGTTCTTTTCTCCGGTTATTTGTATGGCTTTAATGTATCTGCCTCCCACCCAAAACCCTTCTATAAAAGGTTGAATTCTAATACCAAAGCAGACTAGTTGGAACTAAACAACTGGCTGCAGGTTCATATCTTCCAGCATACTCTTCCCCAGATCTCAATCTTCCTGTTTGTTCTTAAAGTTTCCCATAGCCATATCCCCATCAGAGTGTAAATTTAATCTTTTTTATTCTGACACCCGTTGACTCTAACATTTTACCACTTCCCATACAAACACTCAAACTCTTTCCAGCAAAAAAAAAACACGAAAAATGCTGTATTTACAAGATGCCTTTTTAAAAATAAAATACAATAAAATCCATAGCTACTTAGCAAGTATAAACCTACCTCTCAGCTAGTGAATTAAAAATGGCAACAAAGCAAGAGAGAACTGCAAGAATACCTTCTATGGAGAAAGACTTTCTCTGTCTCTAATGAAGGTGGGATTTTTCAGAGAAGCTGCTCACTTGGATAACAATTGCACAGAGATCAAAGTGGATATGAAAACCATGACAATGTGACTGTATTTCAAGGATGGTTAGAGTAGATTAGACATATCATGAGTCAATGTGCGGAGGACACCCGCCTCCTTATAGGGGTAAGAGCTTTTGGCTGCTCAAGGAACATCCAGCCTTCCTTTTCAAGCTTCTATCTGCCTAAGCACAAAACAGATTCTGTAACCATACAGCAGTGACAGAAGTAGGCTACAGATTTGAGTCTATGTCCAATCAGTGGCAATATGCATACTAATATGCAGCACAGCTTGTGTAATGAAGTTCCCAGCATGCCGCCTGAAAAGGTATCCTCAAGTGTGCTGCTTGATTTATTTCCTCTGTCAAAAGGCAGGACAGTGAGGACTTGTCCTCCCCTACAGTACCTGCAAGAATACTCTGTCATTGTTTGAAATTTTAATAACATCTGGAAGCCGAGCCTTAGTTACATTATTTAGCATCCTTTCGTTTAGCAAGGTTACTTCCCCAATTCTTTTTCATTCTTTGGAAAATAGTATTAAAAGAGTTGCTCCTCTCTTGATTCTGGCAAAACACAAGCCATAAACAAGGGTAAGACTCGCTCCCTTTGTCAACAAAAACCTATTGAGAGGCTGCCATTTCTCAGTGTACATTCATCTTCTTACTTCAGCTTCCTAACAAAATGTCCAAACATCTAACAAAAGGGTAAATGCTATTGTTTTCTGCATAGGAAACTGATTGCAGCGGAGGAACTGGCCCAGAACTCCCCCCACCTTTTATCTATACATTCATGAGCAAAAATTTTATTTTTATTTATTTTTATTTATACCCCGCTTTTCAGCCACAAGGCTATCAGAGCAGCTTACAGATTGTTTTAAGCAATAGCTATTTACACATCTACACTGCATTAAATAGTTTCCAGTGTGTGTTAGCTAATTGCCCCCACAAGCTGGGTACTCAATTTACCGACCTACGAAAGGATGGAAGGCTGAGTGAACCTTGGAGCCCGCTGGAATCGAACTTGCAACGTGGTGGCTTGCAGTAGTTTGCATTTTCACAATTGTGAGAAATTATCATTTCTGTTTAAAAGTTTCCTTCTTTTTTACATTTTTACTGCACTCATAGACAAGCTAGGTGTGTGCATACAATGTATACATGAATGCTATGCAAATTCTCTCTCTCTCTCTGGCTTTTCTTCGCAAACGAAGATTCAGGAAGGACTCATCCCGCGCCTTCTGCAAGCGCGCTGATGACTAAAAAGGCCAATCCGAGATAAACAAGTCCGGTTGCAAAAAGCGCAGCAGAAGGACTCCTTGGGTGATGTTTTTGGGTTGTGATTCTTTCTGCGTTGTCGTTTCTCTTCAAGACTTGTTCGTCGTGAGTTCTCAAATAAGGCTGCAGCATTGTGGATAGTGCATCTCCATGCCTCCCGATGTGAGGCCAGGGCGGACCACTGTTGGTGATCAATTTGGCCAAGCCTGAGATGTTGTTTCAGGGAGTCTTTGTATCGCTTTTTTGGAGCGCCCCTCTTACGCTGACCCGTGGCGAGTTCACCGTAGAGTAGTATTTTTGGGAGGCGATGGTCCTCCATCCTAGAAACGTGCTATGCAAATTAGGGAATAAAGATATGTGGAACTTTTCCAATTACAGCAATGGTAGCACTATATGGACAACTAGATAGTGATAGCAAACTTAGTATTCCTATACTCAGTAGTTGCTAGTTTGCATGTCTCTCTAAGAAGTTAAACTTAGTATGTATCCATGTTGTTTCCTGTTTGTTATTCTTAATCATACCCTTTCTCTTCCTGTACCAGTTTATCTACTGTTAGTCTGAGTTTATTCCTTCTCCATTTTGTAGGCTGCATTTCTCTCTTGCCTCCATGTTTGAAGAACACATTACAGAGCCTCTCACCATGAGATCTTATGAAACCTTTAGTATTTGTAAATGAACTTGCTTCATATGTTTTTACCAAAGAAGGCTAAGTGTGCTTTATTTCCCTGCTAGACCCTTGTGTTTGTGGGATGGAGGTGTGGGACTGTTTGTTATTCACCTTCTGCTTGTGAATACTAGTTACTGTACTTGCGAAATGCACTATAACCTCTCACATTCCCTAACACAACAATCTTTTAGGGGTGGATAGAATATTGGATTAATTCCATCTTGGGAGAAAGGCAGTATATAAAACTAATGCAAAGGTAGGTAGGTAGATTTGAATGCTAAAAGAGTTCAATTATAAAATACCCCCCCAACAATTAACATATTTTATGTTTGGAGAACACTTGGAAACACAAAGGAAGGGCCAAAATACTAAACCGTGATTTATTTAACTAAAACATGCTTCTCAAGTGTCGGAAACTTTGATAAGGAGAAACTCGGACTAATGAGAATCTCTACAGTTTGGAACTGAGGACCCATCTATACGAGCCAGGATACACCAGCTCCCCACTGACATATCTTGTCTTTGGAGTTGGCCTGTTCTTCCTCCGTTTCCTGAATGGAATGGCCTAGAGTCCAAACAGTCATGCTGGCCTTTCCTTGCAGCTGCTGCAGCTGCCATTTCCCTTGCTGACTTGTAAGCCAGGAAGGGGCCCCACAACATGTGGCTGAGGTCACTTGCATGTGACCAGCCTGGGTCACATGCTGGGGTCCTCCTTCCTGGCTTTCGGGAGAGCAAGCGAGATGATGGCAGCAGCAAAGGCCAGCATATCAAATGGGCTCCTGTGGACATGCGGGGCCTGATCCATCATTTGCTGCCTAGAACAAAGTAAACTGTGTATTTTCTAAAAATGGTTTATCAGGCCCTACCTCACCTTACCCCTCTCTCTGTCCTGTATTTGCCCTAGGGGTGGAGAGGACTGTCAGGGACAAAATGGGACATAGCCCTGCATCATATGGACTGCAGGGCACTGATGTGAGAGCAAGACATGAGGGCAGGGTATTTAGTCTGTGTAGACAAGCCCTATTTCTGCAGTAAATTCATTTGTGGAGGGCTATTTTTCACAGAAAAGAGCACTTTCTGCATATGAAATGATATGTCTGTGCACAAAATACAGTTTCTTGTGCAGAAAAACCTGCTTTCCATGCTAATGTACAATGTATAAATTCTGTGCAGAAGTTCACAACTATAACATTTTCTGAACCAAAATATTATTTTATGTGCAGAATAAGTTCTTAACTGCAAAGAGTCTCACAGTGGGAAGAAAACTGCTTAAATTAGTAATTGCTTCCTTCAGGAACAAAACTAGTGAAGAATTACATCTTTTCCTGAGAAAAAGCTTCAGCTTTGGGACATACGTTTCACATCTGCAGTAAGGGGGCTTACCATTTTAAGTGGAACCCCATGGATGGGCCACTTCTAAGGGGCCACGTATAGCATGACTTAATCTCAGAGAAAAGCCAAGAAATACATCATTAATGTTCAAAATAGCTAATACAGTAGGCCCTTGTTATCTGCTAGGGTTTGGTTCCTGGACAACTGCCCCACCCAATGGATACCAAAATCCATGCATGTTCAAGCCCCATTATATACAATTGTGTAGTAAAATGGGTTCTCTTATATAAAATGGCAAGATCAAGGTTTGATTGTTGGATTCATTTAATTTTTTATGGAATATTTTCAAACCATGGATGGATGAATCCATGAAAACAAAATCTGTGGATATGGAGGGCTGACTGTAATTTGGATTATCTGATCTGGTTATTTTGACCCCTGGGTCAGACCCCCCCCCCATGTCTCTACTCCTCCCTGACAGTAATAACAATGGATTAAATAACTCACTATTAATGCATTATTAATAATGGATTACCTAACCAACCTTTAATAATAAACTTTAATAATGGATTACCTAACCAACCTTTAATAATAACCTAAATCAGCAGCTTGAGATAGGCTACCTCACTCTGCACAATGGCAACTCCTCCCCACCCCCACCCCCACCCCCCACACTACAGCTGTAGGGAATTTGAGGATCTCCAAATGGTGCACTCTAGTTGAGGACAGCACACTATGGACAGGATTGGCCAGACCATCAGACAGAGTGTGGCAGCTGCCTTGACTGGTTTGGGATAGGGGAAGACTATTTGCTGCTATGCCTTAGGCAGTAAAATGTCATGGCTTGGCTCTAAGTATAGATGTCAAATCCATGACACTGGATAGTATTTGTTTGTTATTCATCCCAACTATCAGCTAGAATATGAAGTGAGAATTGGAGAAGCAAAACACTTAATGCCCATTTTAGGAATATTTAGCATTGTGGCTGTAAGCACATTAAACCTGAATGTCATAAGAATTGAAGAAGAGCCTTTTGGATGAGACCAAAGGCTTATCTAGTCCAGCCTTCTTTTCAGATAGTGGCCAACCAGAAGGTCAGGGGAGGTCCCCAGAACATGAGTGTAATTCTGTCTTCCCTTTCAGAAGCATATGAGAAGAATAATACCCTAAGCAACTGTCTTATCACTTGAAATCCCTGAGAGATTATTGTACTACTACTAATAAAATTTATTTATATCCCGCCCCTCTACGAAACACAATCGGGGCAGCTTACAATAATTAAAATGCACAATTGTAAGCATACTGCTTATGGAATATCCGCCGAAACACACACACTTCTTCCATTGAAAAATAAAGGCTAGTCTGGCATAAAAACATATGGAAAACAGTGAATCTGTGTCCATTAGGATTGTAGCACTCAGGTATGGGTAATGCAAATTCAAAAAATGCTAATAAAGTCAGAAATTTCCCAGTGGGGGAGTAATGGAATGCTTTTTAAAAAGCTACTTTCACTTAATGACTAAGACCATCCCCCTCCCTTCTCTTTTTTTGCTAAGAGCAATTTGGCTTCTTCTAGCAAGTACCAGAGAGGCGGAGGGGGAAGCACTATACTGTAGATTAAAATGTCTTTACTGCTTCTCTGTAATGTAAGTTGAAGCTGCAGGCTGAGATGTATGAGAAGTGGTAGGTTATCTAGTGCCACTGTTCATTTTCTAGGAGGAAGAGTAGGTTAATGTCCTGTGTGGAATGGGACTTCTTAAACATAGAAACATAGAAAGAGTAGAAGCCAGGCTTGTGGCATATACAGCATACTCTGTTCCTTCATTTCATTTGGAGTTGCTGATTGAAGAATCAGTAGCAACAGAACACTGAGACCATACATAACCTGTTGAAATTCTGTTAGGATTTCTCTTTGCTTTCATTTTTAAAAATTGTTTAGTAAGAATTTTCAACAGAGAACAGGGGAAAAAATACAGTGGACAAACAGATACTTTGGATTAGGATTCTCTTCACCGAGATTTTCAGACGTGATTTTTGGGTCCATATATTCCAAAATAGCTCTGTTGCTGCCACGCGGCAGGGGAGCAGTTTTGGACGACGACGTTCCTCTGGTGAACCCCTCCGTGTCACTTCCGTGACAGAATGGAGGAAGCCGCGACATATTTCACTCACAATTGTTGCCCGTGAGTGAAATATGACGCGGCTTCCTCCATTCTGTCACAGAAGTGATACGGAGGGGTTCGCCAGAGGAATGGTGTTGCCCAAAACTGCTCCCCTGGCGCGTGGCAGCAACGGAGCTGTTTTGGAATATATGGACCTGAAAATTGCGTCTGAAAATCTCCCATGTGTCTCTTTGCTTGCATTGCCGATCTAAAACAAGTGCTCTGAAAAATAAACATAGCTAAGGAAACTTGCCAGGAGCCTCTCCTATGCAGCTCTCTTTATTTTCAATGGGATTGATGCTGCAGAGGATCTTGGTTGGTGGTGCCAGGATGTAAATTCCACAGTTTCTCCATGGCTGTGAGGAACACAGCTAGTCTGGAAACAGTATACCTAAACATAAATGTAAACCTAGGAGTATTGCTATTAAAGGAAGAGTGAAAAGACATATTTTGCCAACAAATACCATTTTTATGAGGTATGCTTTAAGGAAAGCAGGCAAATAAGAGTACTTTTTTAAAAAAAGACTCTGTGTGTGTCCTGTTACAGTTCATTAAATGTTTTCTCCCTCTGTGGGCCTGCTTTGGCAAGTGTTAGACTGGTCTGTCTGTAAGTCCAATTTCCCTCTTTTTGTTGCTAATTGGTGATCTATACTGTATAATGGTGCATTCTTGTATATAAATGGTATTATATTACATTGATACTGTAAGGGGAGGTATTGCAGATAATTTCTTTATAAATATAATTTTAATGCTTTTGTAAATTTCAGTATCTAGAGTATATGAAATTGGCATGGAAATCTCATAAAAAATTAGGGAAACTCATGTTGGTGTTTCTTTATGAGTATGATAGGATTGTATCTTTTTCCCAGGCTCTGCATCTCTCTCTTTCCTATTTTAGATAACTTTTCTACCCACTGAAAATGGAGGGCGGGAATTTTTCTGGGTTTGAGAAACTTAAATCCAGTTTAGGAATTTCCACTACTCTATGACCTTTTCTCACGGGCCTTCATCCAAATAAAGAACTTGAGTTAATGCAACACTTCTACCCAATAGGCAGCTGGATTCAACTGAAAGTTTTTCTGTGACTTAATTCACTGGATGCTCTGTAGTGACAATACTTGGACTGTGACACGACTACAAAATGTGACCAGACCAGATTACAGATACAGTAGATCCAATGGCATTCTTCAATACATTGTCAATATATTTTGGAGACTTTTCAGATCTTGTGGTGCTGCTTTTTGTCTCTTTCTGCTACAAGTAGCTCTGGAGTTGCCAATCTCACTTTTTTCTTTTCAGAAATAGAAGGTATTCAGATACTCAGAGCAAGTCCTCAAATGTCAAATGTCTGAGCAAAAGGGATTACACCAGGATTGTAAACAAGCCTTAATCTTCCATTTTCTAGCAACTTTGCAATGTTTTAATTCACCATGCCAGGCTTTTCTGTCTTTTCTCATACCACTGTCACTCATGCAACAGCAAGGGTTTTCTGGCCAAACCACACACTACACGTATAATCCAGTTTGAAACTGGATTTTTTGCCATGATGCCTTCCTATGGAATTCTTGCATTTGTAGTTTGGTGAGGCACCAGCACTCTTTGGCAATGAAAGCTAAAGACCTTGTAAAACTACAAATTCCAGGATTCCATAGAAAGGAGTATGGCAAATAATCCAGTTTCAAACTGGATTATTTGTATAGTGTGGATTTGGCTACAAAAAGCATCTCATGTTCATTTTTTTCTTGAATGGATTTAGGCCAAGGGTGATGACAGTATGGCTCTCCAGATAATGTTGGACTACAACTTCCATCAAGAGCTCGGAAAATAATATTTAAAAAGTAATTAATACTTGCTACTTGATATATTGTTTGGAAAGTAACCCGTTACTGTAACTCGTCACAGTGTTGTAAAAGTAATGTGTTAAATATCTTCTAGTGCTGCTTGTTATTTTTGCATTAATTTTGTATTGCTTTCTATTACTTTTATGAGACTTAAGATTCATAAGAGAATGTCTAGAATCCTGTTGGTGTCATATACATATACACTTAGTTGCTGTTTTTTTAATTCATTTATATTTTGCCTTTCCCCCAATAATGAGACTCAAAGCAGCTTAATACAACATATTAAAAACCATACAGTTTAAAACCTATGCAAAAACTTGAAAGAAAGTTTTTTTTTTAATGCAATTAAACAACCTATAAAGTTAAAAACCTTGCTCAAAATCCTTTACCAGCTACTTAGTAAAGTGTAAGTAACTAAATAATCCCTCCGGGTACAGTCCCCCCAAACATGATGGAAACATCATTCACCCACATTCCAAGCAATAGATCTCCTTCTTCCCATGTAGCTGATGCCCAGTAAAATAGGTTTTGGGGTAGCTACAGCGGTGGCAATAATGTCACAATCATAACTAAGTAGTGATCATGAATACAAACAGTTACTGATGAGTAAATCATCGTCATCATCATCATCATCCCACCAACTAACCAGGCAACATGGCAACCCTGAGTCCGTGTGAAAAGCATGTTGCATTGAAACAAACACATGTTGGAGTAAAACAGGCCACAGCTTAATTAGCAATGACATTTAACAAGAGTAGGTATATCAAATGGAAAAACTGCAGCCTTGAGCCTAGCTTTTGTGGCTCCTGAAGACCCTGGTGACACCCCAAGGCTCCTGACTCTTTTAAAAAAAATACATTTCCCCAGCAAATTTTCTGGCATTTTTTCACATGAAAACTGGCCAAATTAACCAAAAAGCAGCTGCAAATGCAATGGTTTACTCCCCACAAACCAGACTCCACACCCCTAGAAAAAAGGCCCAGAATTGGCCAAAATGGCAGCCAGAAAGAGGTAATGCCACTTCCAGTGTGCTGAAATGTCCTGGTGTGGCCCAGGGATCAAAACTGGCCCACACACACTGTGCAGTTGCTCATTCTTGAGAAAAGAACAGAAAAACTTCAAACAGAGTTCTGGTCCTGTTTCCCTCACATATATTTAAATCAAGTTGTATCAGCCTGCACCCAGGGTCAAGCCTGAGCTAAATTCTGGGAATATGGAGAAGGTGAGGCCCAAGATCCTCCCTACTCCCATTTGCCCAAATCTAGGAGGTGGGCTATTAGTGATCACGCCCACCCCCCTCTCATGTTCCTATCAACATTCAGCTTAGGGTGCATCTACACTGTTGAAATAATGCAGTTTGGCACAACTTTGAGTGTTGTAGCTCCACAATCCTGGGATTTATAGTTTTACAAGCTCTTTAGCCTTCTCTGCCATTTAGTTTGATGCTGGTGCCTCAGCAAACTAAAAATCCCAAGATTCTGTAGGATGGAGCAGTGACAGTTAATGTGGTGTCAAACTGCTTTATTTGTACAGTGTAGATGTATCTTAGTGTAAGAGGATCTCCTCTCTTACCTTAACACCCACCAGTTATGACACAAAGCAGCAACATTATGAATAACTAACAGCCTAATGAAAAGAAAGTATACCGGTTGACCCAGGGGGATATATTCCAAGACATACATATACCTTCAAGGGTACCTGAAACCATGAACAGTGTGGAACCCTATTCTTTTCAATGAGACAAACATCGGACGTTGACCATAGTGTTACCTGCCTTAACATATCCCTCCTTTTTAATAGCACATAATTGCCAATATTTAACAATTTGGCTGGCTAAGGCCCACCACGTGGTTGGCAAGTAAATCAGGGATTCCCTAGATACCAAGACTGGAGTTATGTACAACCTAGGGAGGGGCCCTCAAAATGCCTCAAACAGGTCAGACCCAGGTCAGAGTTTTTCCTGAAGAACATATGGAGGTGAGTCATCTTCTTATTCACTCAAGGATAGCTGAGCACTCAGTGCCTGCAAACAGGTTTTTCTTCCTTTTCCCTAGATCACAATAGAAGGTTGCTTGTGCCCCTTCAGTTCCAAACAACTAGCTCATCAACGATCATTAACATATCTGGAGAACCCTTTTGTCTAGTCTTTAGAAACTCCAAAAAACATTGTATTCCACTCTAAATCTCATCCCTTCAAGGGAAGGATCAAATACAAACACCACCCTAAAACGCCACCGAAGTGTGCACAGCTCCCTTACATCCATCCACTCTGCTGCTCTGCTGTGTGACCCTCATAAGTAATTCTGAGCACCTCTGCTGCACGAATCTCTGCTCCTCTGATCAGTATAGTATAACCCCAAATCCCTTCACTCTATTCCTCTATCCAAATACTTCCTACTTTCATTGATAGCCTTGTGTGTTTCCTTGAAGCTTTAATGTTAGCGTGAACGCTGTTATGATTACATTTCAATAAAAACATTTAATTGTATGTTCTGGCTTGGAGTCTCCTCAGTTACTACCAGTATACATAGGTTAAAGCCATCTTGAGCTAATTTAAAATTCCCCATAGTGGAATTCAGACACTAATGGGATCCTCATGGACCCCACACAATTTGGGTAACAAGTCAATCACATTGGAGGACCTAGAAATGCCTAGAGAGAACATACTTTTTTTCAGATGTGGATACTGTGGATCCACTGAATCTGTGGATACTGAATCTGTGGATGCGGAGGCCAACCTGTACATACAAAAGTGAGAATAAATCAAGCATGGGCTACAGGGAAGGGGAAAAACATGTTCAATGACTTAAAAAAAAATATTCCTGACCTCTGAAGGTGACTAGCAAATGCCTAAGGGGATCATAAATGCTGCAGAGGGGGGGATCTGGCTGGTTTAACATCTGGCTGGATCAGATGGCACAGGCTTTCTTAATACTTAATAATTGCAAGAAGAAGTCCTCTCCCAAAAATTGCCAAATTCACAAAGTCAAGGTGTATGACATAGCCTCTTCCACCCCACCCCACCACCACCCCATCTCACAATAGGTGCTCTATGCAGCCATTTTGAAACAAGGCAGCTATCCAGCAACCCACCTAAGCAAGCTGATTGACACATGGTAAGAACTTTCTGGGGGCTTGCAGCAGCGTCTCCCTCAACTAGTTGTGTTGGGAGGAGGATTGGCAGCTGAGAATATGCCCAGCAATTGCATTGGTTCTCATTGTTCCACTAGCCCACAGCTAGTTCCTCCTGAGGCACTGCACTACTCCTTCCAATGACTTTATCACACTACACTGTTGTAGTGCTATTATTCTACTTTAACTGCTATGGCTGCCTCCTGTGTAATTCTGGGGTTTGTAGTTTAGTGAGGCCAAAGAGCTCTCTGGCTGAGATTTCTGAATGCCCCTCCCTAAACTGCAAATCCCAAGATTCTACAGGAGGCAGCCAGAGCAGATAAAGTGGCATAATAGCATGACAACAGTGTAGTGTGATAATCTTCATTGTCTTGCAAAAGAAGGTTCGTGAGTCACAACTCTGGCAATCTACTCTTTGCCTTGCTCCAGATGACACAATGGGCCCAAGTGTATGCACCCATCATCTGTCCTCTAATTTCCTCTCTTCACTTTTAGCTTTTTGGTGCAGTAACATTGCACAAATGCAATTACAATGGGCTGTACTTACGGAGAGGACTTCCCCATCATCTTCAGCCTACAGTAGTGATCTTGATGTGCACAACTGTTTTGAGTTGTCCATCAAGATGTCACTGGCTGCAAGACATATCCAGGGGTATTGCTGAAGCAGCTATCTATTCAGCTCACAAAAAGCCTCAAGACTGGGATAGAGGACAGATGGAGACACAGCTCCAGTGAAGGATCCAGCCAGAGGGGGAAAGAAAGGAGAGCACATATTCCATGCTCAGTGGAGAAGACAGCAGAGCAAAGAGAGGAAAGAGCTATCATGAAAGCAGAGAAAGAGCTGTCCTAAATGAACAAGGCTATGAAAACCAGCCCTAGGATCTTTCCCAAGACTGGACAGCTGCAGGAGTTCCAGTCAACAGCTTCCCTGATCTTCACTCCCCTGCAATGCCAGAGAGATCTTAGGCATGAAGAGCCTGCTACAGCTAAAGGACAGAGTGATGTGTGATCCTTTTAAGCTTACTGCTTTTGGAACTCCAGTTCCTCTAAGCCCATAGTTGATCAGACCCTGCTAAAACTAACTATCCCTCAAGATCCAGTTTGGCCAATAATCACTATTTGAGACCTCATTCTGCCAAGACTTACTTTCTTGGTAGCTATGGTCCTGGCAGGACTTACCACCAGATGAGGAGTTGTACTTTTTTTTTTTTTAAGTCACCATTCCATTGCAGCATGAACATGTGAGTTGCCATGTGAGACTGTGCAGATTGGTGGTTTTGATGTGCATTTTCCTATGGCAGTGCCAACTCCTCCTATAGCAACTCATATATCTCCTCTAAGCAGCGAAAGCAGTATGATTCCCCTATGAACTAACAGCCATTATTCATATAAATGATTCACTTTCTTCATTGAAAGAATCAGCTTACCATTCAATGATGTCTGGTAGACTGTAATTGTTTGGGTTAGGATTATGTTTTGTTATTGCCTTCTGCTCCTCTAGTTTACCATTTTATATTTATTTTTCTCTGAATGGGCTATCTGTTTTCATGTAGCAGATTCAGGAGTAGGAGTAATAGTAGTAGCAGTAGTAGCAGCAGTTAACAACAACGAAAACAACAACAATCTTTTAGAACAACAATAGTGACTAATAGTAATAGGTTGGATCCATAGAACATCCCTGCTCCTCCTCTACGCTGTGCATCCCTTGGCTCTGAAAATCCAATACCAGATCAGGGCACTCTCCCAAAACAAAAAGGTGGGAGGCACCCAGATGACACCTGGTTGCAACTCCTTAGTTGGAAAAAGAAAGCTATCATCACCATCCTGGATCTCCAGTAACTCAGTGAAGTCACAAGTTGCAACACACTGGAGATTAGGACAATGGCAGCTTTCATCCTCCCAGCTGTAGAATAGCAGCCAAGTCTGAGTGCATGCCACTCTCCCCCAGCCAGTAAATGGCCAGGGAAACTTGCTTTGGTGTTTCACAGCTGCCTTTTCAGGAAGAGGGGGGCCTGGAACTGTGTAGATGGAGGCCAGCATCGTGTTAGTGGCTTACATTGCATGCAAATCCCTTTTTGGATAGAGCACAGAGTGCTATTCTCTTGCCCTTGTGCTCTGTCCAAAAACCTCCAATACCAGGAAGGACTGCTACTGCTCCTTCTTACTAGAGGGGAAGGGAAAGGAAGATGTAATGATTCAGACCATGAAGATCTGGCTACTCTGACCTCCTGCAGGGTGTGGGGGACAGGTGCACTCCATTTCAGAATGCACCCTCACCACCATCCCTGGCTGAGCTGAGATCCACTGCTTCTCTGTGGTCATCACCTCTTCCCTCCTTCCCTTCTCTATCTGTAAGTGACAGAAGCAGGGATCCTTCCCAAGGCTTGACAGGTGTTGGCTGGCAGGAGGACATGGAACTGTGCATGAGTTGTAGGGAATGTGTTACATTATCTATCTCAAGCAATGTGGGGTACCAACTTCAATGTGCAAGCTGTGAATACTGTTGCTTAATAGCTGAAGCAGGAATACTCATGCACAAGAAGGGGGTAACAAGAGGCATTGGAGAGACCCTAAAGTTTGCAAAAACAAAATACTTTGAGGGTGTGTGTGAAATATTTGGAAGAAACAGGCCAAAATGAACCTGGCATGATCAGTGGCTGAATGATTGTTGGGGGAAGGAGAAAAAAGCATATATGTGTGAGGTGTGGTGGCTGGAAATTGAATAGAATGGTTAGATCCTTGAAAAAGATCACTTCACACTGAAATTTCTTGTTGCAAAATCTGTAACAGGTGTTGTTGTTTGTTCTTCTCTAACATTTCTCAGCATGCAGTCATTTTACAATTCTTATTTATATAACAGGGCTGAAATACCTCAGTTCAAAATTGTTTTCACTTACATTTGGAGGTCAAAATAAAATACTTGATTATGGGACTGGTTTTATGTTTCTTGTGTTGTTTGTCACTGGAGAAGTGAGAATAAAATGTTAAATATGTGGGATTGTCTTCCCATTAAAAAAAAAAAAGCCACAACACATTCTTATTTCTTCAGCCACGCTTCTTTGCTCAGCCCTAACCATTATGGAGCTGTGCACTTGACACATGGGTGCCAAGCAAAAAGCCTCTGGAGAGAGCATGATTTATTTATATAATGCTTGGATGACATTTATGTTGAGCATAAATCATGGCTGCACCCACCCAATGCCATTTTAAAGATTACAATTGCTCAGTTGTGAAAAAAAAAGTGTTTTCCCTAATTCCCACTTGCAAGTGTTTTAACTAAGCAAAACAGATTCTTTATATAGCATCTTTGGTGAGTCACTACAAAGCTCCTTAAATATTTTCAAGTTTATACTAAAAATGTAGTTAATATTGCTTTGATCTCATCAGATTATGGTCCAGAGGTTTTTTCATACATTTGTTTGAGCAACTTATTGATCTCTACACAAACCCTGATTGAATTTTCCTGCTCTGACCCCTCAAAGAATGCTCCTTATTAAAATTTGATTTATCTATGGCAGGGATGGGCAACTATGTGGGGGCCAAGACACCCCCTCGCCAGGTCACAGCGATATGGCAAGCCCAAATACTCCTATTTTCCTCTGCAGTCCCTCTCAAAATGGTCTCAGGAAGTGACATCCTGTTACTAAAAAAGGCCTCCCTGAATCCAACTGTTCTAAATAATTATCAGCCAGTCTCAAACACACCATTTTGGTCAAGGTTCTAGAGTGTGTGGTGGCCTCCTAGATCCAGGGATTTCTGGATGAAACATATTATCTAGATCCATTTCAATCTGGCTTCAGGCCTGGTTATGGGATGGAGACAGCTTTGGTCACCTTGATGGATGACCTACTCAGGGAACTGGACAGAGGGATTGTGTCCCTGTTGGTTCTGCTGCACCTCTCAGAGGCTTTCAATACCATCGGCCATGGTATCCTTCTGAGCCACCTCTCTGGGATGGGACTTGGGGGCACTTTCATGCAGTGGTTCCATTCTTTTTTGAAGGGGCAAACTCAGAAGGTGGTGCTGGACTCCTGTTTGATGCCATGGCCATTGGCCTGTGGGGTCCCTCAGGATTTGGCTTTGTCCCTCATGCTGTTTAACATCTACATGAAACTGCTGGGAGAGGTCATCTGGAGTTTTGGGGTGGGGTGTCACCAGTATGCTGATGACACCAAACTCTATATCTCCTTTCCATCTGATTCCAAGGAAGCTGTCTTGGTATTCAATCAATGTCTGTTGTCAGTAATGGACTGGATGAGGGCAAACAAGCTGAAACTTCATCCAGACAAGATAAAGGTGCTCCTGGTCAGTTGAAAGGCAGATCAGGGAATAGGGACCCAGCCTGTGCTGGATGGGGTTACACTCCCCCTGAAATCTCAGGCTCATAGCTTGGGTGTTCTCCTGGACTCAATTTGGCCAGGAGTGCATTTGCACAGCTAAAACTGGTGCACCAGCTGCACTCATTCCTTGAGATGCCAGAACTGGCCACAGTGACACATGCCTTGATAACATCCTGTTTGGACTACTGTAACACACTCTACATGGAGCTGCCTTTGGAAATTGTTCAGAAACTTCAGCAGGTCCAGAACGCTGTGGCCAGAATGTTGACTGGGGCCAGTTATAGCGAGTGTTAAAACAGCTTCACTGGCTACCAGTTCATTTCTGGGCACAATTCAAAGTGCTGGTCATGACATATAAAGACCTATGTGGCTTGGGCCCAAACTTTTTGAAAGACCGTATCTCCCAATACGAACCTGCCAGAATGTTAAGATCAACAGGGGAAGGCTTTCTCTTGGTCCCACCAGCATCACAGGCTTGTCTGGTGATGACGCATGAGAGAGCCTTCTCGATGGCTGCTCCCACCCTCTGGAATTCCCTTTCATGGGAGGCTAGGCTGTCCCCCTCCCTGCTTTCCTTTCTCTGGCAGGCAAAGATGTTTTTATTCCAGCAGGTGTTTAATTTGTAACTGGGCACAGAGGCTTTTATGGGGGTGTGTTTTTATTGTTTTTATTATTTTAACTTTTATATGTTTTACATAATTTTAAATTGTAATGATTTTAACTGTTTTTAATCTTTTGACTGTTTTTTAAAATTGGTTTTATGTATTGTGAGCCACATTGGGTCCCATTCTGGGAGAAAGGGGGCATAGAAAGCAAATAAATAAATATAAATAAATAAATCACATATAGAGGAAACTGGAATTTGGAATATTGTGGGGTTCTGGGGTGCTTGTGGGGGTATTTTATGTGTTTTCGTGTGTGTGTGGGCTTTCTGCAGGGTTTGGGGCAAAATTGCCCAAAGATCATGCTAAGTCTTTTTTTTTTTTAAACACTTTTTGGGGAGGGTCAGGGCATTAGGGGAACTTGTGGGGAGCTTCAGGGGCCAAAAAAGTGAAGTGCAGAGGCTGCCCATATGGCCTATAGTCTCTATGCAAAGTGCTGCATCAAGATTCCAAGGAAATGAAGACTCTGTCTTAATGAGACCCTTTCTCCTTAGCCTTCCTGATTTAACCAATCTGATTGTCAGTTATGGTCTTGCAATAAGCATGTGTCTGTGTACTTGTGTGACACAGACAGGACAAGTAACTCACACATACTTTATATAAGCTGACAGTGTTGCACACACTTAGATGAAGATGTACAAAGATTTGTTTATGAAGAATATTAACAAGCTGGAATATATCCAGAGGTGGTAAGACCGAAGATGTTAAAGGATCTGGCAGCTAAGCCCTATGAGGGAATTAAACATGTTTAGCTTAGAGGAGAGAAAACTGAGAGGTGATATGATTACCATTTTAAATATCTGAAGGACTGTTATGGGAAAGAAGTGGTCGTGTTTTCTGCTGTTCCAGCAGATAGGCCCCAGAGCAATGGATTCAAATTAGAAAGAGATCATGAGTAAACATAAGAAATAACTTTCTGATGGTAAGAACTGTCCAACAGCAGAGCAGACTACCACAGCATATGGTGGACTTTTTCTTCATTGGATGTTTTTTAGGCAGCAATTGGAGAGCTAGCTTTTAAGCATACTTTAGTGGTGATTTCCTGCACTGGATGAGGTTGGACGAGATAGCCCTTGGGGTTGCATCCAGCTATATGATTTTATGATGCGTAGAAGAAGGCAAGCCTAGAAGGAGGTATTAGATTCAGTAACATCCTCGAGCCTGTGCAATGGATTTTTCTGGTGGAGCGCAGCGTGCACAGAACTGGCCTCACCCTTTAAACCAGAGATTCATCTGCCGTGGCCTGCAAGCATGGATGTGGCAGTGAGGTCCTCGGGCCGTAGGTTTGATTAGAGTTTCCTTCTCTTAGATGGTTGACCTTACAGGGTTGGACGAGCACCATCTGCCCGGGTTTGGGATTAGAGTTTTCCTTCTCCTAGGATGGTTGCCACAAGGCTAGAGAGCCCATCCTGCCCTTTGACGCTCTTTGTCAGACCCTTCAGTTTTGACCTGTCTGGCATGGGAGACCCTACCAGTGGCTATTATGCCACTGCCAGCATAGCTCAAAACATCATTAGGGTACGCAAGCCTCTCTCCCACGACAAGGGGGCGTCAATGGAGAGGAACATACCAGTTGGTTTAAAAGTTTTGGACCTTAAGATTCCTCTTGCTCCAGGCTTGGTCTGTATCCAAAAATGTAGTGGCAAAGGGGTTGAAGAAGAGAACTCTTTGCAGAACAGCCAGACCATGGAGAGAGCAACCCTACCTGTCTGTGCAGGAAGTTCTGATACCAGAGCCTCCAAATATTCAGTCCATTAGTATGAGTCCAGCAAAATGGAAGAAAGGAAAGAGTAATGATTCACACACACACACACACACAAACTTACTTGTCGGTATCTCTTCTTCAAACATTTCTCTCCCAATGACATCAACAGAAGGGAAATGAATTACAATTGCTGTCAGGTTACTGCAGTCCTCTTCCCATTCTAGAGGCTTAGAAAGAGACTGGGAGGGTTTTTTTTTTTGTTTTTTTTTTTAAAAATCTTTGGATCCAAAGCCTGATCTCCCCCATGCCCAGAGAGTAGCTCCCATCCAGCTATTCCACCCTATAATTGAGGGAAAATAACTATACCATCCTGAAGACACTTGTTTCCATTTGATTTAAGAAGCTAAGTAGATTCAGGCTGTCTTAGTACTTGGGTGGGATACCACCAGGGGATCATGAGGATGTCCAGTTAGGCAAGGAAATAATTCCTGGAGAATGACTGCCCATCAGAGTTGGCATTATTGGACTTGATGGGCCAATTGTCTGATTCAGTATAAGGCAGATTCCTATGTTGTGTTCTGCTATCATTGTGTTCTGATGTCAGAGACAAGTAAGGGGTGTGGAGGTTTCTAAAGTGGCTGTAAAGGAAGTTTAAAGGGCTAGATTTCCCCATCTAAGATTGAAACTCTCTTTCTTTGGCCTCATAGGAGGAGACATGCTTTATTCTATGGCTGCTGATATAACCTGCAAAAGACCACAGAACTTCACCTTTAGAATGCAATCCTATGCATATCTACTCAGAACTAAATCCCATTGAGATCAATGGAGCTTAATCCCAGATAAGGATGTATAAAATTACAACTCTAACTGTATTCAACAGCATTAAAATAACATTTAATCTGATACACATGTTAGAATTAGATTTAAATAATAATAATAATTTTGAAAAATGCAAGCAATACAAAAGAAAGAATGCTATAGAATGTATAGACTTGGTTTCTTACAATGCTGCTTGCTTCTTAATTTTGAAATGTTCTTTGTTGGAAAAAGCCAAAAGCCTATATCCAATTGCTAGCTTCAACTAGAGCAGGCCTATAGACTCAATGGAATTTGTACAAGAGTTACCATTCAGCAGTTAATTCCATGTGTCTACTGTAGCTGAGACAAATGTTGCTGTCCTTGAGCAAGCAGGGATCACCAGCATTGATGCCATGATATTGAGAACACAGCTGCACTGGGCAGGGAACATTTCTAGTATTGAGGACCATCGCCTTCCAAAAATAGTACTCTACAGTGAACTCGCCACGGGTCAGCGTAAGAGGTGCGCTCCAAAAAAAGGTATACAAGGACTCTCTGAAACAACATCTCAGGCTCGGCCAAATTGATCACCAACAATGTTCCGTCCTGGCTTCACATCGGGAAGCATGGAGATGCACTATCCACAATGCTGCAGCTTTATTTGAGAACTCATGCTGAACAAGTCTTGAAGAGAAACGACAATGTAGAAAGAACCACAACCCGGAAACATCACCCAAAGAGAACCTCTGCTGTGCTTTCTGCAACCGGACTTGTTTATCTCAGATTGGCCTTTTCAGTCATCAGCATGCTTGCAGAAAGTGCGGGATGCATCCTTCCTGAATCTTTGTTTGTGAAGAAAAGCCAGAGAGACTGTAGCTGAGATTAGCAGGTAGATTTAGGTCTGAGACTGAGGGAGTGTACAAATCCTTGCACAATGGGACCTGACGTGAGAAACGCTAATCTTTGTAAGTGTATCAGAAAAAATATACCATTATTTTTATATCAAATTATGGGAAGACTATGGAAATAGATTCTCATTTTAAATACACACATCAGCAATCTTTCTTGAAAGGATGCTCAGAAGGAAGCGGGCTTACGATCACAGCCACAAGTTGTTCCAGGAATTGCCTTTGTGCTGAAGTGGAAAACTGCTTGGCCCTATTTATCAACCAAAGCAATAGTTTTGTAGGAGCCAAGAAGCAAGCAAGAGAGCCAGATGTGCCCCCAAACTCCTAGAAACAGGAGCCAATTTGCTGTTTCAGAGTGTTAACTTCTTCCTACATATTTGAGACTGGAGGATTTTGGCATCCTGGTCTATCAGTCTACAGCCTTTTGCAAGGGCTTCATTAATTTACAGTTAAAATAAAATTCAAACATGAACTTGCAGACATTCCTGTAAAATAGCTCTCATCTGGTATAAGTTTCTATCTGATCAATACTGAAATTAGACTAAGTAGGAAACACTGTTTCTACAGTTTCTGGCAATAATCAAAAGCTTATAATTATAAATTTTTTAGACTGTAAAGTGTGCCTATTTTGGAACAGAAATATAGATTATAACCACCTCATGCTGCTATAATTATTACTGCTGGTTTCAAAAAGAGGGCTTAGAGGTTTATAGTTGCAGGAGTTATCTATAGTTTTAAATCTGCAAAGAAAAGTGCACAGCTGGAACTGGACATACTGCAGCTCTATAACTGGTGGTAAAGTCTTCCCTAGGTTCCGCTGCAGGATAGTGGGAAGTATTTGCCACAAGGTTATGAACTGCTTTGAGAACTTCCACCTCCTGGTCAAAAATGCTATACAACACTTGTCCATATGCATGAGACATTTGACAAAGTGTCAATAAAGTAGCTGGCACACTACATTTGAAGAATGTCATTATTTTGAGTTGTGTTGGCTTTTTGGAGCAAAGTGCAGAGAATGAAGGATAACACAAGTGACTTTAGAGTCCATAAAATATTAGAGAGATAGTTCAGAGAGAGGGAGAAAGTCCTTGATGACAGATGGTCTCTTTCACCCAATATACTACTAGTACAAGGTTTGGTTAATTTATGGTTGGGGCTGTGTTCATTGGGCTACAAAACCTTGTTATTCCTGGCTTCTTTGGGGCCCTTAGCATCAGTGAATTGGTGGCTGTGTCAAAGGGAGCTGTGTCTAATAGGGTGTTAAAAATGGATGACCGTACTTAACAGGAGCCCTGGTGGTGCAGTGGTTAAATGCCAGTATTGCAAGTCACCATGTTGCAAGTTCAATTCCAGAGGGCTCTAAGGTTCACTCAGCCTTCCATCATTTCATAGATCAGTAAAATGAGTACCCGACTTGTGGGGGCAATTAGCTAACACACATTGGAAACTGCTTAATACAGTGTAGATGTGTAAATTGCTATTGCTTAAAACAATTTGTAAGCCGCTCTGATAGTCTTGTGGCTGAAGAGCGGGATGTAAATAACTAATAAATAAAAAAGTAAAATAAAAGATCAATATGTTATATTGAAGATTTGCAGGTCCAGAACTGATCAGAAGGGAAATGGAGCTGAAATTCAACTCTACCACTGCTTTGAGAGGACATTATGTCCAATCAGAGCTCCGGGCAGTTATGTTAAGGCCAGCGGGGTTCACCCTGGCTGTTTATTTTGCCATGAGGACAGGTCTCCCTTGATAAAATATCAACTTTGGTCAGTCACCTCCAGGGCCCTCTCCCTCCTTGGAGAGGAGGGAGTTAGATTTGGTACCTATTCGTTTAGAATAAGGGCTACTTCCACAGCATCTGCTATGCATATGCTTCCTTCATCAGTTATGAAGACTGGGCACTGGAAGTCATTGGTCTTTAAGAAATACATATGGCAGTTTCAGCACTAACTTTGTTGGTTGTTTATATTTTACAGATGCTAGACTATAGCCAGTAAGACACTGGTTGCTGATCTGCGACCATAATTTTATATTTTAGGCTGTGCGACAAGCAAGAAGCAGTCATTTCAGGTCTCATCTAGGACTAGACAACTTGTCTTACATTGAATGGCTTGGTAAACGAGGCTTGTGATGGTATCGTTTGATACTGACCCTGTTTAAGGAGGTCTGTGGACCTCCACCACACATACTGGTCATCCACCTGGTTGGGAATGACTTGGGATGCTTAAAGCAGTGGTTCTCAACCTGTAGGCCCCCAGATGTTGTTGGACTACAGTTCCCAGGAGCCCTCTGAGGTCTCACTGTGACAGCCAGGTGGTCCTCCCAGTCATTAGTGAGGCTTTATAGCCTCACTAATGACTGGTAGGACCACCTAGTTGTCAAGGTGAGACCTCAGAGGGCTCGTGGGAACTGTAGTCCAGCAACATCTGGGGACCCACAGGTTGAGAACCACTGGCTTAAAGGGAAAGCTTTAATTATTCAAGCCACACAGGATATGCACAAGATCCAATCTTCACATTTCCTTACTCTGGTAAGCAATTATCATAGAATCATAGAATTGTAGAGTTGGAAGAGACCATGAGAGCCATCCAGTCCAACCCCCTGCTATGCAGGAAATCATGATCAAAGCATCCCTGACAGATGGCCATCCAGCCTCTGTTTGAAGACCTCCAAGGAAGGAGACCCCACCACGCTCTGAGGGAGTGTGTTCCACTGCCAAACAGCTCTTACTGTCAGAAAGTTCCTCCTAATGTTGAGGTGGAATCTCTGTTCCTGGAGCTTGCATCCATTGCTCCATGTTCTAGTCTCTGGAGCAGCAGAAAACAAGCCTGCTCCATCCTCAATGTGACACCCCTTCAAATACTTAAACAGGGCTATCATATTGCCTCTTAACCGTCTTTTTTCCAGGCTAAACATACCTGGCTCCCTAAGTCTCTCCTCATAAGGCATGGTTCCCAGACCTTTCACCATTTTAGTCGCCCTTCTCTGGACACGCTCCAATTTGTCAATATCCTTTTTGAATTGTGGTGCCCAGAACTGGACACAGTATTCTAGGTGAGGCCTGACCAAGGCAGAATAGAGCAGCACTATCACTTCCCTTGATCTGGACACTATACTTGTATTGATGCAGCCCAAAATCACATTGGCCTTTTTAGCTCCTCTCCAACCACTTCCTCTGTGTGGTCCCCGTCCAAGACTGTTCATTCTGTTCTCTCCAGGAAAATCTCTTGCTCACGGATCTTTTGAAGTGTAGCTACCCGTGTCTCCAGCTGCTGGACTTTCTCCTCCAAGAGGGCTACCAACTTGCACTTGGTGCATGTGAAGTTCCCCATGTCTGTAGACAAGAAGATAAACATCACACAAGTGTTGCAGGTGACTGCAGCAGTCCCCTCAGTGTCCATGGTGAGAGCTTTTAGGTAATCTAAGAACTCTTAGTTAATGCTGAGAACTCTATGCTGTACTTTTGTTTGGTCACTTAACAAGCAGCCTCTCCCAACAGTTTTAAAAAAATTCAAACTCACAGAAACTCCACCCCACTCAGCAACAAGCAGCCTCTCCCAACAGTTTTTAAAAAATTCAAACTCACAGAAGCTCCACCCCACTCAGCAACAAGCAGCCTCTCCCAACAGTTTTAAAAAAATTCCAAACTCACCCACTCAAAGTGGCTGTCCAGAAGCTGCTCTCCTTCTTCTCCCTGGCAAGAAATTTATACCACAACTAGTTTGGCCTGGGGAGGATGATATAAAATACGTAGATGTGGCAAATAAACAGGTTAATAGGGAAATTCATAAGTCTATGGAGACAGGTTTGGGCCATTTTATTGTGCACCCCAACATTACATATTTGAGAACTGATCTCTAGACACATGATGCGTGCACCTTTCTGATAAGGGGATCCAGATATTCCTTGAAGGTAGGCAGCAAGGTGTGAGGGCCATTTTGGCTGGGCTTGGTGGGGGGAGAAGGGATTAGTTTGGTGTACTCCTATGGCATTCATTTAGGGTGAAGGATGGGACACTCAAACTACCCTTGCAGGTCCTGTGACTTGGGGTGGGGAGGAGCCTATACTTGAAGCTGGCCTGAGGGTTGTGCCCTTGCTAGAAGTCATGCGGGTGTCTCATCCTGGGGCCTCACCTTCCAGTAGATGGTGACTGGGGGGTAGCCCAGTTACTGGAACCCTCCTCCCCCCGGCTCAGGTGTTTTGCCCAGGGAAGCTGGGAGGTAGGTCTGGGTGAGACCATCAGCTCAAGCTTTTTCTGCACTAGGGCTCCCCCCTTTGCTTGCATCTCTCAAGGAATAAAAAACTAAATAGGTGATAGAATAAATAAAGTGGCCCATATTTTATCCAATATTTGTTGTGTGGTCTCATTATTTCACGTGTTGGTCATCAATAAAAACTGAGGATATAATTCTTCACTAATCTTCTTGAAAGAAGCAATGAGTAATTGTAGCAATTTTCTTTCCACTACAAGAAAGTCTTCTAAAACCATGCAGTTCTCAAAGCCTATTTACAATTTGGGAGTTATTCTGCACTAAATTGTCACATGGCTGTTTTGCATAGAAAACAACTTGTTTCCTAATGCTGTCTCCTACTCAGAAAATGCTTTTTTCTGCAGAAAACAACCATATGAAATTTTTGTACAGAATAAGTCCTGAACTGTGAAGTTTCTTTTCAATCAAGGATTCTTCCTGTCAGGGTTTTTCAACACTCAAAACAAACAAACAAACAAACAAACACCCAACAACAACAACAACAAAACCCACACATGTTTTCGACTATTTTTTGCATATTCTTTTCATCCCTGGTAGAAATCCTGCAATAGCTGAATGCTGCCAACTGTTATCTGCTGCAGCTTAACTCTTCAGATACTGCTGCCCTTGTCAGTGATAGAATTTGAGGTAACTGTACCCACAATGCTCCTACCCAACTTAGTGAGAGAAAGTGATACTCTTGCATATTCCTCTACATGCCTCCCTCAATGAGAGAAAGAGACTGGTCCATACATTCTGCCTCAGTGCATGAGATACAGATTTGGTCATTGGGACTGACCTGACGATGGAAAAGAGAACAGCCATTGTGACCTCATGCTGATGAGCCCCACACTGTGACCTCACAAGGATGCTACTCACCACAGATTTTATTCAACCACAGACTTCCACTGATGAAACATTTCCATCTCCAGGATGGATTCTCCCTCTCTTCTGTAGCCCATGATACATACCCCCTTCCAAATCTCCTCCTGTGGGTTGATCAGCATTCTAGAGCAGAAGTGGTTGGGCATGAAAGGCTGCAGATTGGGAAAATTCTACTGCATGGGTGGAAGTCTGCTTGTGTAAGACTGTACTTAATCATGTGTGTACTCCCACAGGTACTATCCTCCTGAAGAAGGAACCTCCATGCCCACACTTTATCAACAACTTTGATGTTTCCTTTAATTGTTTCCCAGATGTTTCCTATTCACCTGCAACCAAGCAGGGTTTTTTAAAAACTGTTCTTACTCTCAAAAGAAAGTTTCACCTTCTCTCAGGAAAACTGGCATGGAGGTAGGCACCATGGCACCAGTGTCTCCAAAAACATTTTAGAAAAGGATGGCAGCCCTTTCACTCCTGCTTTCTGCCAAGAATAGCACCACCCCATGCTATGTCTGCTTGCTGCCATCATTTCTTTACTGATTGGTAGTGATGGGGCTATTGTCCTGTGTCTGCTTCTGTTATCTTTGGTACAAGGCCACTGTGAGATATTCACCATAAGTAGAAGCATTATAACATAACTGCCAAAATCTCCCCTCTTCTCCTTGCCAGATGCTTCTGTGCCCATACATTTCCTGTCCATTTCAGTCACATAGACACTGGTGGCCCCTGTGTTTGCATACTGCTTCTGCTCACCTCAACAAAAGAAAGAAAGCTCCAGCATGTGCCCACCTTGCTGAGAAGGAGACTCTGTTGGTGTCTCATGCATACATAAATTTCCCTGTGGAAGCAGCTTGACATTTTTGTTCTATGCGTAACATCCTTATTCAGTTTAAGGTAGCAGAAACAGAATTGTTCATGTGGTTGCACTGAGTCCATGGATGCACATTCTTGTATGATGTGTATCCATCTGCCTCTGTTGAGATTGGTGGCAGTATTCTTCCAGTTAGTGAAAGGCAGGAGGAAGAAAGGAAGACTACATTACAGGTGCATAGACTCCATCAAGGCAGTCACAGCTCTGAGTTTGCAGGACCTGAGCAGGGCTGCTGATGTCAGTGTGCCTTGGAGGTCTTTCATTCATGGGGTCTCTGTAGATCAGAGCCAAAGTGATGGCAATTAGCAACAACAAATAACAACAAATTATTTTGATTTGTGCATTCTGTTGAATATTCAGTTGTGCAATTAGTTGTGCATTCAGCTAGACAACAAAAGGGCCAGACACATAGAACAATTAATGTGGAGCTTAATGTTATGAAACCATGAAATAGGATGGGGTGGGCAAAGTACGGGCTGCAAGCCATTGGGACCCCTAAATGCAGCCCCAGAAGCCCCTCAAAACCCCCAGATCCCCCATTTCATTTTTTCCCCAGGCTGATTTTGTTGCAATTTTTATTTGCTGTCAAACCATCCCAAATCTCCCCAAACCACTTAAAAAGACAACAGTTTGTTGACCTAGCACCCCCTGGTTCCCCAAACCTCCCCAAAACATCCCCCAAGAGGAAAAATTGCCCCAAATTGCCCAAAATTGCCCAAAATTGGCACATCACTTTGGGTGTGCTGAAACATGTTGCTAGGGCCCACTGGCCAGGCACATACACAGGATTCACACACAACTGTCAGTTAGTGCCTGAGTCAACAAGAAAGAGAGACTGGCCAGTGTTTCCTCGTGGTGAAGCTGACTGCTTGAAGGAGAGAGGTGCTGATGGTGATCTTATGTTGATGTGGTCTGCCAGAAGGAGAGAGAGTGCTCATTGGGATATGCTGCTTCTGTACGCCTGGGGAGAGAGGCTTACCATTGCAATGTCAGGCTGGTGCTGCCTGTCTGAGAGAGAGAGAGAGAGAGATTGAGGCTGGTCACAATTCCCACACACTGCCAACCACTTTCATGACAGAAGTGTCTGCAAAACCGATGTACACTACAGACTTTTAGTTTCTTCCTCTCATGTCCCTTTTATGCACCAGAGATATACAAAAACATGCACATTAAAGTAAGACACAGAAAGAGATTTGACTCCAAGGAAATAACTTTCTTTCCAGATTGTAGCAGAAATCATGTTTCTCCAACAAGATGGGTTTGCAAGACAGCCTTGGTATACCCCTTCTTCTAATGCTTGTTTTCCATGAGCCTAACCTTACATAAGGCATGGCTCCTCTTCATCTTTCCCCTCTGCTTTCCTCACTACCCCAGCCAAGGGCAAGTTAGTTGGCTCATTACAGATGTTTCTTCTACACTGCTTGTAGGCCCTACATTTTGCTTTCTATGTTTTCTTTTGTTTTGGTTATAGCCTGCCTTTTTCCCTATGTGGGACCCAAGGCAGCTTACAACCCACATTAAAACAGAATACAGTTCAGCTCTGTATCTGTGGGGGTTTGGTTCCTGGAATTACTGTGGATACAGGAAACTATGGATAACAGAGAACCCTATTAAAATAAAGGATTTCTGGTAAAAACATACCATAGAGTTGCATTGGAAGACCTAAAAGATGCCCAGGGAGGATGACTCTCTAGGCATTTTCTAGCCTGACTCTATGGTGTGTATCCCTTATTTCACCTCCCGCAGATAACTGAAACCGTGGATGTTTGTTCTGCAGATACAGGGTTCTGATGGTACGGCTAAAGCAACTCACAATAGTGAATGATATAAAATAAAAACAGTTAAATAAACGATCCTATTATACACAGCAGTGAACTGACTTTTTGTTCACATAGTTGATGACACCTAGCTCAGTTCACCACCTCTTTGCAACCTGCTCCTCTCTCTTTCTAAAATCCTATATGCCTTCACAACTTTGCTTGGTGTGTGTGTATGTGCCTTCAAGTTGCCTGCCAATTTATGGTGACTCCATGAATTTCAGAGTTTTCTTAGTGCAAGGAATATTCAGAGGTGGTTTTGCCAGTTCTTTCCTCTGAAATATAGCCTACAGCCCCTGGTATTCATTGGCCGTATCCCATCTAAGTAGTAACCAGGGGTGACCCTGCTTAGCTTCCAAGACCAGATAGGATCTGGTGCCTTTAGGCTATTGAGGCCTCTTCTTGATTTGCTTGGACTCCCTTTAAATGTCTCCCTTTAAATTCCTATCCACCAGAGCTGTGGCAAGTCTTTTTTATTTCTTTATACCTCCTGTCTTGTTTAGTGCTGGTTAAAACATTTCCCAAAGCAATTTTCTTCATTGTTAGGAAATCACCCCACCCCTCCAAGACTGGATTAATCTTCAAGTGACAGGCAAGTTCTGTGATATCATTTTTTTTTAAAAAAAAAATCCTTTGCATCTCATTGCTCACAAAAGTACTTTTTGATGCAAAAAACACTGTTTCTTAATAGCCACATTTGTGTATATGCGTGTGCACAAGACTGCTGGGCTTTGCACAAAAACACCCTCAGCAATCTTGCACAAAAAAACATGGTCCTCTGGAAAGAGTATTTCTGTGTTACATAAAAATCACAATCTTGTATTTCTGCACAGAGTCATTTCCCCAAACACTTCAGGATCTGCACATACTGGATGAGAAACACACAGAAATATCTGTTTTTCTCCCACAAAGGAGAGAAAACCATGGAAATTTTTCATCCTTGCATGTGAGGATGAACTAGTTGAATATTTACATACCTAGTCCTGAGTCCACTTGCTAGTTCAAACTAGAGTAGACCCATTGACCCAATCACTGAATGGTGAGTCAACACATATGCAAATTCCATTGATTCATGGGATCTAATCTAGTTGGGACTACTAATTATTATAGAAAGTATAGTTTAATTTACTGTTTAACTCCAGTGTATCTTATTGGACTAGCTGATGTAGCACAATCCTAAATATTTTTTCCTCTCTGAAGTCCCTAAGAGCTCTCAGTCTCTAAAATCAGTCCCAGAAGCCAGATTCTATTCTCATCCAACATAACACTTGCTTATTACACCTTCATCAATTGCAGTATTAGTCAATCATATGAAAATATTAATTAATGTCAAGGAAAAATTGTATAATGTAATTTACAAATATCACAATATGAAAAGTGCTGTCAAAATGTACAATTTTGATTACAGATCTTGTTTAAAAAATTAGGGGGGCTGCAGTTTAGACGAAATTGACAAACGAGGGTTTTTTTTCACTTTTTGGTAAAAGCAAAAACAGATGAACTGGTCAATTACAGTAGCACTTATTGTCAGGTGTTCCCTTGGTCATCTGCTAATATGATTGTTCTTCTCAAAAGAAAACAGAAGAGGTTATAAAAAGGTTGCTTCAAGATGTCCCTGGTGGAGACCGTGCTGTGGAGACCCCTTTTGTTTGAATAATCCATTGGTGAATTACACTGTACATTACCCCACAGCACAGGGAAGCTACCATCTAGATGTCATTTCTTCCAGCCGTCAAAATGCTGGTAGAATTCATAGACCACTTTGCTTGTGGAAAGCTGCTTGAAATTGATCAGAACTTCTCCACAGTGAATTACATGGTAAAATTAAACAACCAATAAAATCATCAGCACATTTGGCCATGTGGTGTTTTGTAGCACGTTGCAGTGGTTGATACATTGCAATGGTTGGTACATCACATCATAATATATCATTTGGTGGATTAGCAGAATTTTAATTAGAGCACTAACTCAAATTCACAATCACAACTAATCACAACTAATACTTTTCTTCAAATAAACACTGTCTTCTACTTCCTTCATTCTCCTACTTTTGGCCACTCCCTTTCCTTAAGCTCCTCCACTGAAATCCTTCTGGGCTCTTCTGCATCCATTGAAATGGAAATCAGTAATCCATGTAAAAGGAGCAGGCAGCAATGCTTTTGCCTACACAGTGATGTCTGTATGAATACTGGAATTTTGGGGGGGGAATTAGGAATTTTTTATTGGAATAAGACCATTCTACTGAAAAATACACCCGACCGCAAAAGGCCGTAACAATAATGCAAAAATAATAATAATTGTTTCTTTTCTTACTAATACAATAAACAGAAAAAAAATCTAACTCATTCTCCACATCAAGAGCTGCATCCTTAAGACCTTGCTTCTCTAGAAAAGATTCCAACTCTCTTTCCTCTACTGTTAGGGGTTTGGGCAGGGACAACATTGTCCACTCTTTCTGGTCTGCGTAAGCATTCCTGTCCATCATCCTTGCCCTGTTATTGAAATCTCCTATGATAATAAGATGCCGCCGAGTGTTACACTGATCTTTTAAATACCCCCAAAACTTTTTCCGTTCGGCATATTTTACAGGAGCATAAAGCCCACACAGCCTGAAAGCCTTTTTTTCTACTCTTCCATCTTTCTGCTTTTCCTCCATACTAAAATCCACCAACAACAACCTCCCCAAAACTACTTCTAACATGAAATCAATGGTCAAATTGTTCCTGGCCCTAAAGAGAACACCTACTCCCCAACCGCCACGCTCCCCATATGACCATGCAATACAGAAGGTCCTTGCACCCACAACCTCTGACATCGGCTTCGCTGTTGTTTGTTACAGATATGAGTTTCCTGCAATACAATGATGTTGTAACACAGGCCGCCAAGGCAGGGCAAAATCTCATTGCGCCTATCCTCAGTTCACAAGCCACGGACATTCCACGTGGCAATTTTCAATGAACCCATTGTTTTATGTACTCAAAAATTTATTAAGGCCTCCATTATAAATAAGCAGATTTATATGAATACTGTATGAATACTGGAGGTCCTGAATGCCCTATGAGTTCATCTGCTGTCATTGTTCATGTTATTCTATTGCTGCATCTAAGCATCTGTAGTACTCTTCTTGTAACAGGAGCCATCTAGGCCTAAATCCAATTGTTAGTTACAAATGGAGCAAACTCACTGAATTAATGGGAACTTGGTAAGTCAACACTACATGAGCTGCACTGATTCAGCAGGTCTAATTGACACTAGCAATTTGATTCAGGATTTAAGTGTTTCACTGTTTTTGTACTATCCCTATTTTAACTCCCTTCAATTTTTTTTAAAATATATATTTGTGTATCATGGATTTTTTTAAAGAGGGTCAGATCTCTAAACATATTGTATCTTTTAATAGTTTGATCCATTTGGTATGGAAAATTGTGTGTGGGGGAGCTTAAAATATCTTTTGGAATTCACGCCAGCTACAATAAATTACCTTAAAATAAATCATATTCTCTCTATTAACATAAACAACATAAAGCCTCAAAAATTGCAAAGTGGGAAATCTATTAGAACCCATAACTCCTCTTTTCTGTCTTTGTTTATTTTGTTTTTTACTATAAACACCTCACTCATCTAATTTGTAATACCACGATAATTACAAATATGCAGTCAGAATGTTTTTTTTTAAGGAGAATAGCTGAACAACTGATGAAAATGTCAGAGGTTTCCATAAGGATAGTACAAGGGGCTGCTGAAAAGTTCTCGGCCAAATCAAGAAGGGAATACCCTGTAGCCATGAAACTTGCATGCTATTCCACATATTCACCCTGAAGTTCAGCACACTTGGCACATAGTTTCTCATGTTTTTTTTAACCCTTCCTCACAAAACATTCTGATATCTGGTGTCAGGTTCCTGTCTTGGGCCTCTGAACTTCACTTAGCATAACTTCCTGTCATGTGCTGAAGAGCTGCAAATTGTTTATAGATTGGGAGGGGCCTGGAATGTGAGTACCTTAAGTTTCCCAGGCCTTGAGAACGTAGTATCTCATCTCCAAGGTCACATCTGCTGGAGACAGTGGGAAGGAAGGGGAAGAGGAATGGGTGAAGCCTCATTTTACAACATATTTTTTTTTCCCTGTGAACCAGTTCTGCCAATATTCCTGGACCTGTTCACTTCTTTACCTCTGCAATAAAACACTTTCACTAGTGACTGTTGTCTGAGTGAATTGAAGTCTGACTGGATCCTTATATCTGGTTATTGATATACTGCACTGCTGCTGCTATCACCTTTGAATCATTTGAAAAATTCCTTCCTTTCAAACTCCTGTAAAGCTTTGGAAACAGGAAATAGTCAGATGGAGCAAGATGTGGTGGGTAGGATGGATGGTTTATGCACTCAGACCCCACATTCTTCAAAACAGCCATCATCTTGCCAGTCCTGTGAGCAGGCGCATTGTCCTATTAAAAAACAAAACAAAAACACCTTTCCACAGCTTCCCTTCCTGTTTTTCATTCAATGTCTCCTTTAATTGGCACAGCAAGTTAGAACAGTATTCTGCATTAACTGTTTGGCCCTTAGGAAGATAGTCAGTCATCAAAAGACCTTCCTTATCCCCCAAAAAACTGTGGTGATGACCTTTCTGGCTGACTTTTGAGTCTTGAATATCCTTTTGTTGTGGGGAACCCGGGTGCTGCCACTGCAAGGACTGTTGTTTGGACACTGGTTCATGTTTCATCAATAGTGGTGAGTCATTCCAAAAAAATATCACTAGATTGTCCAAAATACTGCACAATCAACTCAGAGGTATCTACTCAATTTCATTTCTGGTCAGCATTCAAACATTTTGACTCCTGCTTGGCTGACAGCTTCTGCATAGCCAACTGCTATAAACCAAATGCATTCCTGGGATATCTCTAGTGTCTCAGCAATTGTTTTAGCTGAGATTAACCAATCTGCCAAAATCAGATCATGAACACGCTCAACAATTTCAGGAGCTGACACTGTTGGAGGCCTTCCAGACCTTGCTATATCTTTAGTCTCTCCACACTGAAAGTTGGCACACTACTTCTTCACAGTTGAGCATGATGGGGCACTTGTCATTCATTCAGTGTTTGTACCATATACTCATGGATTTCCTTTGGAATTTTCTTCTGCAGGAATGGGAACTTCATATGGCCCAGAGTTCAGCACTTGAAAATTCCACATTTTTCATGGACATGGTTCTATAAATGATCTGATAAAATTCAGATATTAGGGTGATGATCCTGCAAATTGGCAGTTTACAATACAAAGAATAGTCTCTTAAGCGATAGTGAGAAAATTATGCTCAGATTTTGAAAATCAGGTCAGGCCGAGAACTTTTCAGCACTCCCCACCCATACTTCTGTGAAGTACTCCCTGTAAAGTAGACAAGTGGGTCAATTACCATATACCTCCATGGTATTTCACTCCATATGCAGTGACTGGGTTGTCAGTTATACTAATATTTAGGGATAGCCCATTTCATTGTATATAGAAACTCAGTTCAAACATTATGGCTAACCATACTTTACCATGACATGCCTGAGCGTATTTACATTGTCCATAAGATAGACAGTGGTCTGGACTACCCCGGAAAGCTAGCAAAAATAGTTAAGCCTTCAATATGTAACTAAAAATAAAAATTGCTGGATCATATCTGATGAGATAGGAAATAATATTTCACGTATCAGGTGCCCCTATGCTACTGAATGACTGTGGAGTGAGCTTTGTGTGTGTGACACTGCTAAGAGGGCTGGTCTAAATTACTGCAATTTATGTTATAATTTAATCTAAACTTTCACTAGAAATGAAGCTGACTAAACTGAGGGTGTTGTATTTTGGATATATCATGAGATGACATGACTCATTGGAAGAGCCGATAATGCTTGGTAAAGTGGAAGGCAGTACGAAAAGAAGGCAACTTGACTACAGGTGGATTGATTCAGTCAAGGAAGTCACAGCCCTGAGTCTGCAAGACCTGAGTGGGGCACTTGATGACCAGGGTTCTTGGTTCTGAGAAAGAGTGAACCAAGTTCAACCAGTGGGTTTCCATGGCTGAGGGAGGATTTCAACCCTGGTCCTCCAGAGTCATAGACCAATGTTCAAACTACTACACCATGCTGGCAAGCTCCCCCACCCCATCATATTCTTGCAGGCAAGCTGATGAACTGTGGGCTAGACACTGCTACAATTAACTGGATCTATAATTGGTTGACAGACTGAATCCAGAGAGTGCTCACCAAGGGTTGTTCTTCATCCTGGAGAGAAGTAACAAGTGGGGTGCCTCAGGGTTCTGCCCTGGTGTTTGGTCAACATCTTTACAAACAACTTAGATAATGAAATAGTAGACATTATTTTCAAATGTGCAGATGACCCCAGAGCCCAGTAGCTAATATCCCAGGCCTTGGCAAATTGGGGGGTTGGGCCAAAACTAACAAAATTAATTTCAAAGGGATAAATGTAAAGTATTACATTTAGGCAAGAAAAATGAAATGAGCAAATATAAGATGGGTGACTCCTGGCTTGAAAGCAGTACATGTGAAAAGGATCTAGGGGTAGACCACAAACTGAACATGAGACAACAATGTGATGCAGCAGCCAAAAAAGCCAATGCCAGGAATACTGTTCTGCTTTGTTTAGGGATACTGTGTCTAGTCCTGGGCCCCACAGTTCAAGAAGGCTATTTACAAGCTGGACCATATGCAGAGAAAGGTGAATAAGATGAGCAAAGTTCTGGAAACCAAACCTGGAATAATTTAGGAAGCTGGATATGTTTAGCATGGAGAAGAGAAGAGTAGACTGAGATGTGACCTGATAGCTATCTTTAAATATTTGAAGAGATGTCATGCAGAAAACGGAGCAAGCTTTTTTTCTGCTGCTCCGGAGACTAGAATATAAACCAATGGGTTCAAATTACAAAGGAAAGAGATTCCACCTAAACATTAGGAACATTGATTTTCCTTGTTTTTTTTTCCGGGCTGTGAGGCCATGTTCTGGAATAGTTTCTTTCTGATGTTTCGCCTGCATCTGTGGCTGGCATCCTCAGAGGAAGAGAATTGTTGTTTCCTCTGAGAAGAAAATTAGTGAAGAATTAGATTATTACTTTGGAAAATAGCTGTGACTCTCCCCTTTCTGTGAAATTATTGTCTTCCCCCAATGAAATGGTATATACTGGCTTAAAGGTTTCAGAAATCTAGCAAAGAAAATAACACAAAAGAACAGAATATAGGGATGTCAACGGTGGGAAAAAGAAAATGTAGAACAGCAGAATTTGTCATATTCCTTTTTTTGGAAAACATCTCATGGAATCCAGTGGCCATATTGACTGGGAGATTCTGGAAGTTACAGTCTTAAAAAATGTAGCATTTCCAGAGTCTACAGAACAGAAAACAATAGCAATGTAGACCCAAAGATCTCTCTGTATCTGCTCTGGAAGAATGGTTTGAAAGAATGAGAGAAAAAACAAGAACTCTATCTCTGACTCATAAATTTGTACCAGAAAGTCCAATCAGAGGGGATGAAACATTCAGAAAGGGTTGCCTGACACTTGCCCAAAAGGGAGCTGTTCCTTGATTCAGCTTTGTTCTATTTTTATAGGGACCTCTTAGGCTAGCATATCACAAAGCCTATGCTTTTTCTTCTGATCATTTATTGAATAAATCAGTATTATTCCCCATGACCTGACAGCATTAAAATGTTAAAATGTTCATTTCATAGAAAGTCGAAGAAATTAGCTAATGCATTCACAGCTAATTGTCCTTACTATGTCCAAATGTCAGCATCTTTGAAATATATCCTGTTCAAAGTGCTAAGTTAGTTTCACATTCCTCTCTTTGAAATATTCCATTCCCCACTTTTCCACCCCTTTTCTGTTCTCATTTTAATAGAAATTGTGCAGCTTATTCTGTGGGACAAAAAGGTTCTGCCACATCCAGCATAGAATCATAGAATCATAGAATTGCAGAGTTGGAAGAGACCACGAGGGCCATCCAGTCCAACCCCCCCTGCCACGCAGGAAATCTTGATCAAAGCATCCCCGACAGATGGCCATCCAGCCTCTGTTTAAAGACCTCCAAGGAAGGAGACCCCACCACGCTCCGAGGGAGTGTGTTCCACTGCCGAACAGCTCTTACTGTCAAAAAGTTCCTCCTCATGTTGAGGTGGACTCTCTGTTCCTGGAGCTTGCACCCATTGCTCCGTGTTCCAGTCTCTGGAGCAGCAGAAAACAAGCCTGTTCCATCCTCAGCGTGACATCCCTTCAAATACTTAAACAGGGCTATCATATCGCCTCTTAACCGTCTTTTTTCCAGGCTAAACATACCCAGCTCTCTAAGTCTTTCCTCATAAGGCATTGTTTCCAGACCTTTCACCATTTTAGTTGCCCTTCTCTGGACACGCTCCAATTTGCATGTTTCAATATTTTCTGGACTAGTTATAGTTTTGTAAATGTTGAAGATGATGGAACAGTGATAATGCCTTCTCTTTAAGCTCTATTTATATCTCAGTGTTTAAAAACAGTATGAGGAACCTATGACCCTCCAGATGTTTTGGACTGAAACTCTCATAACGCCTTATCATTGGCCTTCCTGGCTGGGCCTTGTGGGACCTGAAGTCCAAAATACCTGGAGGGCCAAAGTGTCCCTGTCCCTAGTTTAAGATACATTGTATTGCAAAACATCTCTTAACCACATTGGTTCACTTTATTTCAATTCAAAATCTGGCAGCTTTAAATGCTAAGGTGTAACAGGAAGGTAAAGTTTAGATTTTGGCTGTTCTGGCTGGGGGTTCAGTCCAAAATATCTGATGGGCCAAAGTTTCCAACCCCAAGTTTAAAATCCATTCTATTCTATAACATCTCTTAATCATACTGGTGCAATGAAATTCATTTCAGCTTAGAATCTGGCAGCTTCTATGGTTGAAGCATGACAGGAAGGTAAAATCTGGATTTTCCCTTCAGTGATAAATAAAGCAATGTGTTTGCAATTACAAAATAGAAACGATGAGAAAATTCTGCACATGAAGCTGTGTCTTTTTGGCTATTTTTTTTTTTTGCACTACTTTCACACATTACACAAAAAAAATCACCATCCAATCATTCTAGAATCAAATCTATGAATAAACTTAATGCAGGGGGAGTAATCCGTTGCATTGCCTTAAGTATATTCATTCCAAGGTACCACGGATGGGACTTTCACCCTAATAACGTCCCTTATTGCACCCTTTCCTGGAAACCAGGGACCTCGAAACTGTGGTACATGCACTGGTAACCTCCCGTCTGGATTTCTGTAATGCGCTCTACATGGGGCTACCCTTGTGCTTGACTCGGAAACTTCAACTACAGTCGTCCCTCCACATTCGTGGGGGTTACGTTCTTGAGACACCCACGAATGTGGAAAAACCACGAATAACAACAGCTCCCGCAACCACCCCCCAGAGGGAGGGAGGCGGTGGGAGGGTGTCTGGCCAGCCTGGCTGGCCTCTCCTCAAGCCGTCCTGAGGGGACTCCGGGCCTTAGAATACCCGGAGCCCACTTAGGAAGGCTGGAACGGCAGTGGGTGGGTGAGCAGGTGGGCGGGCGGGTGGGGAGGAGGCTGTGCTGCCTCCCCCCGGCCTTCCTAAGTGAGCGCTGGGGCTTTGGAGCCCTGGCGCCCGCTTCGGAAGGCCGGAAAGAGCAGTGGGCGGGTGGGCGGGCGGGCGGGGAGGAGGCTGTGCTGCCTCCCCCCAGCCTTCCTAAGTGAGTGCTGGGGCTTTGGAGCCCCAGCGCCCACTTCGGAACGCCGGGGAAAGCAGCGGGCGGGCAGGCGGGTGGGTGGCCGGGCGGGTGGGGAGCAGGCTGTGCTGCCTCCCCCCGGCCTTCCTAAGTGAGCGCTGGGGCTTTGGAGCCCCGGCGCCCGCTTCAGAAAGCCGGGGAGAGCAGCAGGCGGGCGGGCAGGTGGGTGGCCGGGCAGGGAGGAGGCTGCGCTGCCTCTCCCCGGCCTTTCTCAGTGGGCTCCGGGGCTCCATAGCCCTGGACCCCACAGAGGAAGGCCGGGGAAGGCAGCGTGTGGGTGGGGAGGAGGCTGCGCTGCCTCTCTCTGGCCTTCCGAAGTGGACACCGGGGCTTTGGAGCCCCGGAGCCCGCTTAAAAAGGCTGGGAAAGGCAGTGGGTGGGTATCTTCCTTCCTCTCCCCGGCCTTCCTGAGTGGACTCCGGGTCTTAGAAGCCTTGGAGTCCCCTCAAGAAGGCCGGGGAAGGCAGTGGGCGGGTGGGGAGGAGGCTTTCTGAGCAGACTCCGGGGTTTGGAGCCTTGGAGCCCACTTAGGAAGGCCCGGGAAGGCAGCAGGTGGGCGGGAGGGAAGCTGCCCGGCCTCTCCCCGGCCTTCCTGAGGGGACTCCGGGTCTTAGAAGCCTCGGAGTCCCTTTAGGAAGGCCGGGAAAAGTGGAGGGAAGGAGGCTTCCCGCCCCACCCCCCAGCCTTCCTGCGCAGACTCCAGGGCTTTGAAGCCCCAGAGCTGCCTCTGGAAGGCTGGAGAAGGTGCAGGCAGGAGGTTGCCCCGCCTCTCGGCAGCCTTCCCTAAGGGACTGGGGCTAAACCGTGAATAATCAAAACCGTGAATGTGAAAGCCACAAATGTCGAGGGGTACTGTAGTTCAGAACATGGCAGCCAGGTTGATTTCTGGTGTTTCCAGAAGAGAGCATATAACACCTGTGCTAAAAGCTCTCCACTGGCTGTCTATTAGTTTCCGGGCACAGTACAAGGTGTTGGTTATAACCTTTAAAGCCCTACATGGCTTGGTTCCAACATCTCCAGGACCGCCTCCTTCCGTACGACCCTCCCTGTGCACTTTGGTCCTCTGGGAGGAATCTGTTACAACCTATGAAAACAAGCCTGTTGGTGACCTCCCAGAAGGCCTTCTCTGCTGCCGCTCCCAGATTATGGAATGGCCTGCCAGACGAGATCCGTCTTATTACCACCTTAGACAGCTTTAAAAAAGCTGTCAAGACGGATCTTTTCCGGCAGGCCTTTCCTGAATAACTATCCCGGCCCAAGACTCGGCTGTCCTTTCTGAGCTGCAATTAGATTTTTTAACTATTGTATGTTTTAATTTTTTTCTTTCTAACTTATATATTTTTAATTACCTTATGTTTTTAATCTTTTATAATTTAATATTATTTTAAGGGGTGGGTGGGCTACTGTACTGTGTCTGTGGAGTTTTTATATTGTAAGCCACCCTGATTGCGTTGCAGAGGGGCGGGATAGAAATAAAATTGTATTATTATTATTATTATTATTATTATTATTATTATCTGTAGTGTTGTAGGACTGAGAGTAAAGGCCTAATTTGTACTAGCAGGACCAGCCCTAGATCAAATGATCAGAGGTCGCTCTGGACATTCTGTTGTCTGAAGCAAAGCAGAAAATGGTGCCTCCTGCCCACCCAAGTCAAGGTACATTGTATCCAAGACCAGGAAGTGATTTGGGAATATACTGTAAGGCAGAAAATCCCACAGACTTCTGCCCAGCATCACCAGCAATAAAAGTAAAATATGAACCTGCCTGTGTCTTAAGATCATTGGAGGAGGGCTTTCTCTCAGCCATATCACCATCACAGGACCATCTGCAGAGGACATGGGAGAGGCCTTCTTGGTAATTGCTCCCAGGCTGTGGCACTTCCTTCCACTGAAGACTAGCCTGGCCCTTTCTCTGCTTTCCTTTCATTGGCAGGTAGAGACTTAAAAAAAAAAATTAAGGAGCCACTTGATTGACTGGATATGCAGAAGGGTCTTTTTATTGGGGGTGTTTGCTGTATTTTTATGTGTATTGTTATGTTTTAAAATGATCTTATACTTTTAAAATTAATGATGTTTTAAGGACAGCTTCTTTAATTGTATTTTAACTTTTTTTTTTAAAAAAATCATATTATTAGCTCTATCTTGTTTTAACATCATTGTAAGCTGCCTTGGGTCCCAGGTTGGGAGAAAGGTGGGACATTAAATGAATGAATGAATGAATGAATGAATGAATGAATAACACATCCCCGTTTTTCAGGTAATGGTGAGGAAGATGGGACGAGTGCTTTAGAAAAGTTTCCCCAGCCTGCATATGATCCATGGGCTGCATAGTTCCCATCCCGGCTCCAGAAGCTGCTCTCCACAAGCACAGTAACCTACCTGGCAGCACTGGTTGCCTTTCCCTATACCCTGCCCTAGGACTTTCAGTTAATAATAGGGTTTAATTCCAGAAAAATGAATGCACACTTGAGCAGGTGCAAACTATAAAATAAACCCTTTAATGGTGCCCCCCCCACCTTTCACAGTCTACATTTATCCCCAGTAAAAATGGAGGGGTATTTGATGACTTGGGATAATGGTAAATTCTTAGAATTAACAGGGGAGAGTGACTTACAGGGGGATGGATGTCTCTAAAAAAATTAAGACTTACTGCCACTTTAAAGCAACTTTTCTGGCATGGGGGGCACAGCACAGTGACAGAGCAAAAATTCAGCATGCAGAAGGGGCTCAGTTTCTGGCATATCTTGAAAGGACTGGAAAAACTTTGTCTGCAAGCCTAGACAACTGCTTCCAATTGGTGTTGACAATGCTGGGCTAGGTGCAACAATGGTCTCCTTGACTGCCTCAGCATAGGGCAACTTCCTAGGTACCCATGAAAGCCAACTAATAATAAGATAATGTTTCTCCTCAATTTCTAAGAATTCACTGATCCTAAAGGGGACCCATCCCAAATCCACAAAAACAGCTGGGGTGAATACTTCAGGCCAGTGCTAATTTCCATCATCACTGAATAAGTACAGAGAGCGTCTGCTCTGCAGGAATTCTGGTAAAAGGTTTCCATATGGACTTGAGTCCCCTCTCTAGAAATTAACCTCTTCTTTTCATAGACCCATCCAGAAATCTTCACAACCTCCATGTCCTTCTGTAGGTACTCAGAGATGTGAGTGCAAATTCGTAAGTGTAAAAGACTGTGAGAGAAGCAGCTCTATGGCAACAGTTTTCACTGTCTTCATATCTGGATGACTTTTTAAAAATAGAAATACTGGGGATAAAAATGGATGCTTTGTGACCATCCTTGGCAAATTTACATTTTAGAAGGCATATGTTTCTACAACAGTTCTCCAGCTTTGATATAGCTGTAAATAAAAGACACTACATCTGAATATAAAACCACAACATATCCTCTTGACTTCCTGAATCCAATGCAATTGCCATCTGACTAACCTGCAGACTTAATTTGTAACTTCATTGGATTTTTTTTTTTAAAAAAATGCAGATATTCAGGCTGCAATCAAGTAAAGACTTTGATTAAAATGTAAGGCTGAAAGTGTAGTTTCCTGCTGTGCCTTACCTCTAGCAAGGTTATACCTATTCCACATTTTCTCTTGCCTGAGGTCATTTTGCATACACATCTTTTCTTTGAAAGAAAGAAATGTAGATTTTCCTGCTTATGAAATTATCATTTGTGTTCATTCAAATCTTGTATAATATCTGTAGTTAGAAAAATATTGAGGAAGCCAAGATATCTGTTAACTTAAATATCTATAATAATTATTTTCACCAGGTCAGGAAGGACTCAGAGAGGAAAAAACCACTAAAATCAAGGTGTTGATTCTTTCTTCATGATCTGAGCATTCCCCTCCTCTCCCTCCCCCCCCTCTCACACACACACAGAGTGTGAGAAAAAGAGAGAAGTTAAAAACTTTTCTCCCTTGAGGCAGCTAAAACGTTGTGTATGCAAGAAATGATGAGTCTTCTTAAGGAGATGTTATATTTTGGTTCAATAAAAATCCAGAGGCAGAAATCGGGAGCTCTGGGTGACATGGAGACTTAAGTATGAGAGCAATGTAGTTGTTTGAAATCGTGAGACTGGTGTTTATTGAAACAGCTGGCAAATCAGCAGGAAAATGCTGATTTGGAAAACTATTATTCTTCAGAAGAAACAGACCCATTTAGCAACACTGTTATAGCTGAACCCTACAAATGCATTAAAATATCATTAAGGATAGAAAGGCAGAGAGAGAGAGAGAGAGCAAGAGAGAGAAAAATGGAGAAAGTCAGTCTCTCTCAATTAAAAGCTGTTGCAGGTCTGCCGAAAGCTGGAACAGTTATTGAATAGTTGGTGTGCTTGATTAATTAATAACAATTAAGTATGGGCTATGAATTGGATCATACTGAAAATGGTATTCATTCAGCATTGATATGATTGTTGGTAATAATTTGTGTTCCTCTCTTGATTCAGGTTGTGTTCAAGCCTAGATAAATTGGTTGGAGGTCAACAGTAGCCTTGTCTATTAACACTGGCAGTCAGGCACTGTCTTCCATGGCTTACAATACAAGCCATGAATATCTACCAAGAAGTAAGTTCCTCTGATTTCAATGGGACACACAGTCAGGACAATGTATTTTTGACCATAACTCTTTGATCCTAAAAAGCATAGTATCTGGAATTTATTTAGGTAAGCGCCATCATGCTCTACTCCAGTTCCTTAAATTGCTTTACTCAAAAGCTCAATTCAAACATATCAGGCACAATTAAAGGTGTTATTGTTAGTGATGGCAGCTTCCCAACAACCACACTCAAAATTTTGCTCAGAAGGGGGGAGGAGCATACTCCACCCTACATTTGGAGAACAGCTCATCTCCCTCCTTCAACTGAATTCCAATTGGGTTCAACCCTAGTGGTGTCCATGGAAGCCAGACAGGGACTTATCCCTCCCATACCACAAGAAAATCCATTCATTCTCCCTTTCACTAACACTTTCACTTGTCTGCTTTACCTCACCTCCCTAAAATAATATTTGCGGACCCAGACAGTACTCCCACTCTCCCCATCCCCAATAATACACAGACAACAGCATATTTCTTAACAAATGTATTGAGTACAAAACGATATAAAAGGTTAAGTACAGGTTAGTATAATGTTTGCTAGAAGCTATAAGATCATAAGAGATAGATAAATTGATTATTGGCAATAAAACGGCCGGAACTTGCTAATGGCTGTTAATGGTTGGCAATATTGCATGTGTCGTGATCCCTCATTGGCCAACCCAGTGTTGGGCAATGGCTTCCATGTCGGCCGCCGCTGATCCTCCTAGAGGAGAGAGCCTGGCCAAGCCGTCCCGCTTGACACTCTCCCCTCCCCTGAAAACAAGCATGTTAGATCTAGTTAAAAGGGGGAGAAAAGAAGGAGGATATCCGTGAACTTTGAACTTGAACTTGAACTTGAACTTGACGGAGCCCCCCTTTCACCTTACCCAGAACACGACCCAACATTGCAACAAATGATGATAAACATCCTAGGGAGGGTGGGTGGGTCTTCAGCTCCTGGAGCCCAACTGAGAGGGTTACGCGCCAGGACTAGCTTTTATACCGGCCCCGTTGCTTGCCTCCACATCATCTGGCCACTGTCCTGCCCCTTCTCCCTTGGGCAGCCAGTCGGGGCATGGCTAGCCAGCCCTGATTGGCTCCTGATTCCCGCCTCGTTCCTGGACACGGAGGATGTCAGGAAGAAGAAGCGGCCTAATGCCGGCCTCCCTTCTTGCCACACGGCCGCGAAGAGGCGACAAGGGGGGCAGGGAGAGGGCGGAAGCCAGCCGGGCCACAAAAGGCCCCATCGCTGAGCTGGTGAGTCCCCTTCCAGACCCAGACCGTATTCCCACTCTCCCCATCCCCCTTTCACCTTACCCGGAACAGCATATTTCTTAACAAATGTATTGTTAAGACAACAGCATAGTTCTTAACAAATGTATTGAATACAAAGCGATATAAAAGGTTAGGTACAGGTTAGTATGTTTGCTAGAAGCTATAAAATCATAAGAGATAGATAAATTGATTATTGGCAATAAAATGGCCACAACTTGCTAATGGCTGTTAATGGCTGGCAATATTGTATGGGTCAGGATCCCCTCATTGGCCAACCCAGTATTGGGAAATGGCTTCCATGTTGGCCACCGCCGACCCTCCTAGAGGAGACAGCCTGGCCAAGCTGTCCCGCTTGACGGTCTCCCCTCCACTGAAAACAAGCATGTTAGATCTAGTTAAAAGGGGGATAAAAGAAGCGGGGATCTCCATGAAATTGAACTTGACTTCCATCTTGAACTTAACGGAGACACCCCTCTTTTCCCTTACCCAGAACACGACCCATGCCATTCGCCACCAAAGGCGGTCCCCCCCTTAGGGTCCACCTTCCGCCAACCATTACCCGGTCATCAGCAGGCAGTGCTACAGTCTCTGCGCGGGCTTGGGCAGCGTGGCCAGCTGCCTATCTAGTCAGATGTACGTGCTGAAGGCCCCGGAACACCACCTCCCCAGCCTCATGATGGTCTCCTTGGATAAGCTGCCTTCAGCTGCCATCGTCGCTGCTCCGATCTGAAAGAAGTAGCTACTGAACTGAACTCGCCCGCTGGCAAGCCCAACTTTCTGAGAGCCATCTTCATTACTCCGACAAACTGGAACCTCGTCAGTGATATCTCGTCACTGTGCCAGAACAGGGGCCCCTGACTGTCCCCCTGCTCCTCCAGGAACTTCCTCATGCTGACCACTGGGCAGGGGGTGGTACCCTCCACCTTCTGCAAATGCAACATCACCCCCTTCCCTGTCTGGTCTCCCTTTGACTGCCAGATGCGTAGGCTCAGTGTGCTTGCCTCCAACACCACGTCAGCAGAGCCCTCTTGGATCTGTCCTGCTTGGGGGCACAAACCACCTCTGTGACTCTCAGTGCTCCAAAGAAGGCCGTGGTGTATGCTGCACCAAATAGCTTGGCTTCGTAGCTGGAATGGCACACCGAGGGCAACACTGCCATCAGACACCCCAGCAGCCCATAAGAAACTGGCCTGCGTCATCCGCCACCACAGGAGCGGACCTCCTACAACCTTCCACCACCTTCCTTACCATGAAGGTGTTGCACAGATACCTGTGCCCTGCAGCTTTGCTGAAGATTGATATACTCGCCAGGTGGATAGACATGGACATGGGGGCCAATCCTTGCACTCTCAGCATTGCCAGGTAATGCACTACCTCTCGTTCTGTTGCTGGCCAAGTACTGCCATATCTTCATTGCCGCCTGAATGCCAGAAATTGCACTGCTGCTTGCTTGTAGCTTGCCTGTGTCGATGGTGCCAAGGAGTTAGCCACCCCTTGCATCACCAATCGCTTCCAAGGCTCCAGAGTTCCTGTGGGTAGAGGACCGGTTCCCTGTCGGCATCCGGAGCCATCGCATGGAATCTCTCATCCTGAAAATGAGATATAGCGTCCGCTATCTCGTTAGCCACTCCCGGAATGTGTCAGGCAAGGAAACAGATATTGGACTCAAGGCAAACCAGCACAAATCTCTGCACTAGCCTCATCACTCTCTCAGACCTGGAGGAATGCCTGTTGATGATTCGGACCACTGCCTGATTGTTGCACCAGAAGCAAACATTCCTGTTTCCAAACTCCTCCCTTCATATAATCACTGCCACCAAAATGGGAAAAAACTCCAGGAAGGTGAGGTCTCTGGCCACCCCCGATGCCCCCCCAGTCAGCTGGCCAAGGCTAAGTGCACCAGTGGCCATGATAATATACTCCAGTCCCCAAGCTGCTGGCTGCATTGGAATGTACTTGCAAGTCCCCTCCCAGTTCCTTCTTTTTTTGCCAGACTGATGTCCCATTGAAGTTTTCCAGAAACTCTAGCCATACTTTTACATCCTCTTTCACCCCTTTTGTGATGCAGATGTGGTGATGTGGAGAATGTACCCCCCCCCTTGGTGATGCGTGCCATTCATGCACAGAAAGCCCTCCTTGGGGAAACCACCCTGCATGCAAAGTTCAGGTGTCCAAGCAGCAACTGCACTTCCTTGAGTGTGGCCTTATTGTGCCCCAGGAGGCCCCACAACTTCTTCAACACCATCAGTTTCTCCACCGGCAGGCGGGACATGCCTTGGACTGACTCCAACTCTATCCCCAGGTAAACCAGGGATGTTGCAGGCCCCACCGTCTTGTCTGGGGCCAGAGGGACCCCAATTTCTGCCACCAGTGCCTGGAAGGATGAGAGAAGAAAACTGCACTCCGCCCCCCCTGCCGGCCCCACCATGAGAAAATCATCCAGGTAATGCATTACAAAAGGGGATCCCATCCTGTTTCTAAGGCCCACTCTAGAAATGTGCTGAAAGTTTCAAATGCAGCACAGCTGATGGAGCAACCTATGGGCAGTGCCATGTCATAATACCACCTGTCCGGAATTTGAACCCCAAGAGGCAGTGATCATCGGGGTGCACTGGCAATAGTCTGAAAGCCGATTGTATGTCACATTTTGCAATGAGGGCCCCCCGCCCACATGTCTGCAAGAACCGTATGGCATGGTCCAATGATGTGTATTTCACCAAGCAAAGCTCAGGTGGGATGGCATCATTTACTGAATTCCCTTTTGGGTAGGACAGGTGGTGTATGAGCTGATATTCCCTTGGAGTCTTTTTTGGCACTACTCCCAGCGGGGATACCCACAGGTTTGGCATCGGTGGCTCCGTGAAGGGGTCAGTGATCCTCCCTGCTTCGTGCTCTTTTTCTATTTTCTTGGCCAGTATCTCAGACAGCTGGGCCACTGATATTAAGTTGCCAGAGACAGAAGCCACACGCTGCCCCATGAACGGGATGTGGAAGCCATCTCTGAAACCTTCAGCTATGTATTTGGCTGCTGCCTTGTTTGGATAAGCTTCCAGGAGGGGCCACATGGCCATCAGCTTGGCCGGTGTATAAGCCATGCGGTCTCTCTGACACCCCCCTGTTATATAATTTTGCAGTGTTCTGTCCAGATCCTGACCCTGCTTCCTTCCTACCACTGGCTGGAGCAGGGTGGGAGGTCCAAAAGGACTGGCCTCCCCAAACATGCCTGGAGCATGACACCCTCGGGTGTCCTCCCCCGCAGGATTCACAGGTATGCTCAAAACGGCAGCAGTACCTGGTGCACTTACCTGCATTGTATTCCCAGCATACCATACGCTTACTGTGCTTCTTCTTGAGCTCCCTGGGCGCCTCCCCTTTTTTCCTCTTCTTGGGCCCTGCTGCCACTGATATCCCACTGTCAATGATGTCCCACCTGTGAATAGCCAACCTGGATGCCTTCTTCTTGCATTCCTCATCGTACATGATGGCAGCTGCGTCCCCTGCCATCGCCCTGATCTTCAACACCTGATGTAGGTGGTTGATCAGTTGCCAACCCCATTCTGGGACAACCATGGCCACCTCCCCCCCCCATAAAGACAGAGTACCCCCCAAGCCATTTGGAGAAAGTGTGCTCTACTAGGTCTGCTTTGGACTTCTCCACATATTTCTTGTCTCTTTTGTATGGTCTGGCCTCCTCACTCATGGGAGGGGCTAGTGAAAAAAAAACACACACTACGTAATAGCCTCTTAAGATTTTAGCATGTACCTTCCTGTCCAAGTGGCTGCCTGGGGGGGTCCTCCTTAGATTTTGCCTCTACCAGCTCACCTTTTGGTTGTTCCTTTCCTGAATCCGTCCTCTTTGCCCCCTCTTTTTCTCTAGCCTTCTGCAACTTCAGAGCCCAACTGGGAAGGCCCGGTTTGAAAGCCCCTTTTACCCAGTACCTGAACTTGGTGCAATCCCATCCAGTCGAAGACCTACCTGACAACGATTCTGTATCTGAGTCAGACTCCCTGTGGCAATGCGATCACCTTCATTTTTAGCTTGGGCTTCGTCCTCGACAAGAACACGGACACTTCCTTGTTGATGACTCGGGCGATGCAGATCTCCTAGAGCCCCTGGAACCACTCCTTCCCCCAGAACGGGACCTTCGCGACCGCCCACTGTCACTGGGAGCATCAAGCATGATGCTAGAAGTTCCTATGCTGGCTATGGAGCTTTGGCCATCCCTGCTGGAGCCTATCCACCCCCCACCATTGGCCTCCGCACCGGGTTGGATGGACTGGCCATCTGCAGAGCATTGAGTGAAACTGTCAAGCTTCTGAGCTATGATTAAGAGGACCCCCAATATGTTGCCCGCACTGTGAGAGGGAAAAGCAAAGGCCTCCTACAGTAGCCTTGGGTTGTCAGGCACTCCTGACTCCCCTTGTTGGTCACCCTCATCAGGCCTTGCAAGTTCTAGCGGTTGTGGCATGGGGTGTGTGTCCACGACTGGGGCCGGGACCATGTGTTTTGTTTTGGCCCTGGCCTTCTGGGCTGGCATGCTGAAGCACTTTCTCCCTGCAGGGGAAGAATGGAAGGCTGAGTGAACCTTGGAGACCTCTGAACAGAACTAGGAATTAGCCACTGCACCACCAGGAATCCCTGCGTGGAGGGGATTCCAGTGAAAACCCAGGGGGAGGGGGGTGTTTAGTGGCTGCCCCTTTCTTGGCTGAAGAGAGGTGGGGGCACACCCAGCCGCCTGCACCCGCGATCTCCTTTGCCCCAATGGCGCCTTCCAAGCTCCCTTGGAAAACTAGCTCTGGTTCCCCAGCTGTCCTTTATTTATTGTTCACCGGCTTCTGACTCCCAGCCCAAGACCTATGAAAAAAAAATGCCCCCTGGAACAGGGGGAGGAGGAGGGTGGCACTGTATTCTCCACCCCGCAGCTGCCTGCTTCCCCCCTTGCCACTCACCACCACTGCTGTGGATGCTGTGCGGTTGTGCCGAGCTCTGTGGCTGCTGCTTCGGCTGCCTCACGCCCAGCCCACTTCAGGCTGGGTGATCCCGGCTGTCCGCAGCCCTGGAGCTCACCCACACCACCGTGCCACCGGCCTGAATGGTGGCCCTGCTGGCTCCTGCCATGGGTGGCCACATACCTCCCTCCGCCACTGTCCATTGACAGGCTCTGCTTGCACCTGGGCAGTCAATGGTAAGGGGGGAGTCCAAGGCCTGCTGCTCAGCCCAGTCATTGCTGCCACAGTCCTCCTCCCTCCCACTGTCCAACCTCTTCAGCTCCTGGAGCCCGACTGAGGGGGTTATGCGCTGGGGCCGGCTTATATACCGGCCCCATCGTTTGCCCCCACATCATCCAGCTGCACCAGAAAAGTAGCCAGATGTCTTGTCCCTTCTCCCTTGGGCAGCTAATCGGGGCATGGCCAGCCAACCCCGATTGGCTCCCGATTCCTGCCTCATTCCCAGCTGTGGAGGCTGTCAGGAAGAAGAAGGTGCCTAATGGCAGCCTCCCTTCTTGCCATGTGGCCGCAAGGAGGCCGCAAGAGGGGCGGGGAGAGGGCAGAAGCAGGCCGAGCCGCAAAAGGCCCCATCGCTGTGCCGGTGAGTCCCCTTCTTACTGCTCTGGTAACTGAAAGACTATACACTTCTTTCCCATTCCCCTTTCTGATGCCAAGCATGCTGCCATGGCTTCATAATAGCAGCAGGGAATATTGGCAATTGTAGTTTTATGTGATATGTGTAGCATTAATATCCAAGCTGAAAATCTTTGTGTAGTTGTAATGCTTACATGTAAAGCATTATGTAGCTTGTAATGCTATGTGGTAGACAGTATGACGCTCCCTGATCTGTCTTTTGAGCTCTGTTCAGATCATGTTTGCTAGCCTTCTGTATTATTGTGGAATGCCTTTTCACTGGGGACTCATTACAATCCAATCCGGAATTGGACTTGGTGTACTGGAAGTGTGCTTTTTGTGTATTATTGTTACGTGCCTTCAAATTCAATCCAAGGGGTTGTCTTGATGGTGAAAATATTCCTAATAGAATTTGCAGAGAATACCTTTTGTCCCTACAAGATCCAACTGAGATTAGCCATTTTTGTAAGGAGGGGATAAATAACTCCAACTACTGCATGGGAAAAGTCTTTGCAGCTTTCCCCAAAGATTTTTAAATAATACATGAAAATCTGCATTACTGCTTGTTTGGACATCTGATTCACATTGCATCACATTCTTGGTAAGGTCAGACGTGTGCAGGGGAAGGGCTTGATGAGAAGGAAGTGGCTGGAACTGCCATTTTGGAGTTTTGCATTATCCATTGTGAGCTTTTTTTTTTTTTCCTGTGCTGAGGTGACCATACAGCTTTTTTAAGCAGAAGGTTACACTTGCACACCCTTGATTTGCAGTTAAAAAAAAATTCTCTCTCTCTCTCTCTGGCTTTTCTTCACAAATGAAGATTCAGGAAGGACTCATCCCATGCTTTCTGCAAGCACGCTGATAACTAAAAAGGCCAATCTGAGATAAACAAGTCCAGTTGCAGAAAGCACAGCAGAAGGTCGCGTTAGGTGATGTTTCTGGGTTGTGATTCTTTCTGCGTTGTTGTTTCTCTTCAAGATTTGTTTGGCATGAGTTCTTAAATAAAGCTGCAGCACTGTGGATAGTGCGTCGCCATGCCTTCTGATGTGAGGCCAGGGCGGACCATGGTTGGTGATCAATTTGGTTGAGCCTGAGATGTTGTTTCAGGGAGTCCTTGTATCATTTTTTTGGAGCACCCCTCTTATGCTGACCCGTGGCGAGTTCACCGAAGAGTACTATTTTTTGGAGGCGATGGTCCTCCGTCCTAGAAATGTACCCTGCCCAGCACAGCTGTGTTCTCAATATCATGGTCTCAATGCTGGTAGCAGCAACAACTTGTGGAGAGTAATAATGTGAATAATTCACTCTCAGCCACCATCTTGATTCACAGGCATGACTGCGTGTGCACTTCAAACACAGACAGCTTCATATACCAGTAATTTTGCCAAAGGACTGTGGAGACAAATGAATACTGCTGTGAATTTGCATTAATAAGCAGCAATCTACATTATATATTCTTGTTTATACAAGCCCCGACTTATAGAGACCCAAGCATAGGGGGTTTTTTTGGCCAAGTTTATTCGGAAGAAGTTTACCAATGCCTTCCTCTAAGGTTAAGAGACGGTGATTTCCCTAAGGTCACCCAGTCAGTTTCTGTGGCTGAAAGGGGATTCAAATCCTGGTATCCTTGGATCCCAGTCCAAAACTCAAACCACTATACCATTCTGCCTTATTTTGTCCATGAAGAAAAAATTAAAGGACGCTTAAAACAAATTTTGTAAAATATACACCGCCCAGTGAAAACTGTCCGTTTGACTAAACTCAGTTCCATAAATTAAACCAGGAGGAGGCTAAAACCATTTAGCATCAGAAACAGGAGACAAAAAGTCCTAATTGGTAATCCCAATTAGGGGAAGCCCATTGAGTCAATGGGAATCATATGTGTTGATGTACCATTCAGTTATCACCTACTCTGGTTGGGACTAGCAATTGGATTTAAGCTAAAATGTTAAACCTCATTGAAAAGCTACCTGGTGGTAAGACTACTGGTAATGGAGAGGACGGTTTTGTGTTTAGTTTTTTATTTATTTGTTATATTTTTATCCTATCAACCCTGCCCCCCGCAGAGCTTAAGTACATGGTTCTCCTCCAGGTTTTTTTTTTTTTTTCTGTTGCCACAAGGCTGGCAGAGAGGGAGCACACTAAGGTCACTCAGTGAACTTCATGGCCAAATAGACATTTGAACCTGGATCTCTCAGGTACCAGACAATAAAATGGCAGCATTCCAGGTACTAGGGGATAAGGCGCTTTGTAGTGACCTGGACATAAGATGTTAGTATGAACAACTAAATGACTGAGTCCCCAAAGTTAAGGTTTGGTAATCCAAACTTTACTTGATTAAGAGAGACACAGAAAAATCCCGCTAAACAAAACTGATTTTCCTATATAAAAAGGCCAGGTAAAGGGGAAACTTTTTTAGCTCGCCAAATAGGCAACACACTTCACTTTTGTAACCTGTTTGAACCCAGGATTCTCTGTATGCATTTGGGCAGTTCATTATCTCTAAAAGCTAAGTGACCCTTGCAGTTGCAAAAACTTGTTGCCCAAATACAGGAAGCTCCTGCATTTTGACACCCTATTATCTGAAGACTCACACTTCTGATGCTTGCAAATTAAGGAAAGTTCCTTGATTTAAAGAGGGGTCCAATGTTTTGTCAGTTCTTCTTGCCTAAGGAGGCTTGCTTGGGACCAGCTGAGCAAAGTGAGCTGGGAGATGGGGGGAGGCACAAAGCTGACTGAAAGACTTTGGGGGGACAGTTGCAAGCAAGCCACTGTAGTTCCCTACATGAGTTCTGCTTTTCAAGAAATTCCAGTTTCTGACAGTGCTGCAGTCCTAGGCCATCACCATTCCATCATAAATTGCTCCAGGTGACTACATGCACTAAAGCTCTGAGGTGATCTGTGCATGTACCCAGGAGCTCAGTTCATCTTCCAAGATGGTGAAAAACATCTCAGGGACAATGCTTGATGCAGCTGGTAATTGTAAGCTGGAGAAGTTCTTGCAGCAAGCATCACTGAAATGGGAACTGCCGCATTAGCAAGCTCTGACAGACTATAGGGGAAGAATTATATGCAAATCTTTGGATCCTGGCCAATGTGACTATTCCATTTCATACAAAGAAACTACAATCTTTATTGACTGTTCCAGTATGTAAGTTGCAATATAATGCTGTATTCCTTATCAGTTTGGGAAATCAGTTAAATGAAGTCCAGTTTAGGAGTGGAAAAGAATTTTACAATAACTGGGGACTTTATCATACTACACTGTTATAGCACTATTATTCCGCTTTAACTGCTAGGGCTGCCTCCTATGGAATCCTAGGATTTGCAATTTAGGGGTGGGTATTTAGAATTCTCAGCTAGAGCTCTTAGGCCTCACTAAACTTCAAATCCCAGAATTCCACAGGAAGCAGCCCTAACAGTTAAATTGGAATAATATCACTATAATAGTGTAGTGTGATAAAGTCCTGGGTTGTTGCAGTTGTTTACCCCCCTCCATATAACTGGTTTGTGGTGTGTGAAACATTTAATCAAATATGTGCATATCTTTGACTTTCCATACTTGAGAGAATGCAGTAAATATTAGATTTCTCTGGTTTTCTTTTTCTTTCCCAAATTATACATAAGTAAGTGTACATAGCTAAAAATGCATATACTTGAAAAAGTGCACATGCATGTTTTAGTTAATAGGTTATATGTGCACATTATCTAAAGTTCTTACCAAAATATGCACAGGTTTCTGTGCAGGAAACAAAGAAAAAGTATTTCAACCACCTCTGAAATACTGATAGGGCAAAATTACTGGTGGGATTCTAAGAAATATTACTGGTGGGATTCTAGGAAAATGAAACTAAGGAGATTTTCAGACGTGATTTTTGGCAGGATATATAGCAAAACAGCTCCATTGCTGCTGCGCGGCAGGGGAGGTGTTTCGGATGACGCCGTCCCTCTGCCGAAACCCTCCGTGTCACTTCCATGACAGAATGGAGGAAACCATGTCGTATTTCACTTACGGGCAACAATCGTAAATTAAATAAGACGCGGTTTCCTCCATTCTGTCACGGAAGTGACACAGAGGGTTTTGGCAGAGGGATAGCGTCGTCCGAAACAGCTCCCCTGCCGCGCAGCAGCAACGGAGCTGTTTTGCAATATAACCTGCCGAAAATCGCATCTGAAAATCTCCTAATTTTCACTCCCCTGACTCACCACTTATTATGGGGTTCCCAGTGTGGCTGCGACTGCACTGTAGGAACCCCTTTTGAGGGAGCACAGGATGGAGGCCTGTAAGTTTGCCTCATCCCCTGGGCTGTTGCCAGGAGAGCAGAGAGTGGGGTGAGAAGGGATTTAAGCTCAACCCCCCTCTGCCTCCTCCTTTTCATTGATCGGAGAAGAGATAGGAGAGTTTCAGCCTGTGCTTAGAAAGGCTTTTCTTCATAGGGTTTTAAGGCACCCTTTATACTCTCTCCCCCTCAACTATTTAGATTCTAGAGGTTTGGAGGACAGGGGCACCTGCTTTTCACTATTTAGATCATTGAATTATTTAGATTTAGAGAGAGTGTGTGTCTGCCAGTCTGTCCCCTCCCCGCCCCCCCCTTGGGAGCTGCCTTATAATGGCGTGGACACTCACAGGGCATTAGACAGAAGGGAAGGGGGGTGTTTCCAGCATGATTGCTTGGTGTGCTCGATCTCTGCAGCCTGGTGGGTGTTTAAAAAGGGTTTTCTTCTTTCAACTCTTTTTTCCATCCCTCAAGTGAGTGTCCTTTAGGACCTTTGATTGACAGTGAGTCTCCAGCTGTCTGTTTGGCTGTCCCTTTTCTGCGACTCTCTGGTGGCTGCTGGGGTGTTCGCTGTTGTGTGTGGGGGAACAGTTGCCCTGCTGTTGTTGGGCGGATTAGCTTTGTTGGTGGTCAGGTAACTCTTTCTATAGGAATTAAGTCCACCCTAGTGGTTAAGAGATCAGTCTGATGGTTGGTGCTCCTATGGTTGGGAGTTCAAGTCCCACTGTGCCACCTTTTTCCTTGCTATCTGCCTGCTCTACTTGACTGTTAGTAGCTTCATTGGAGACAGAGCAGGGGATGGCCAAAAATGTTTACTTGCCTGACAGGTCTTTCCTGACAGTCCCCCCCTCTGTGTGTGTGTGTGGGGGGGGAGGATGGGGCTGAGCGGCATTTGCTGAGGTATATGGGCAGTGTTGGCACACTCTGCATCATGCAGCTTCCTCCCACTGTATGTATGCATGCACATTGGCAGGAGCATTTACGGACCTTTTCTGGACCTACCTGCCTTTAAATGGCTGTTTGCACAGCTTGCTGTTTGGTGGGCCTTTTACCAACAATGCTGGGCTTACATTCGTAGCCTTTGCATTTTGATGTGCCTTTAATAATAACAATAACAATAACAATAACAATAATAATAATAATAAAATTTATTTATATCCCGTCCCTCTACAAAACACAATCGGGGCGGCTTACAGCAATGTTAGTCCTCCTGCTAGTTGCTCTGTTCACAGGGGATTTGGGGGGAAGCTAAGCAGGATCAGGTCTGGTTGGGACTTGGATGGGAGACCACAGCGATTCCCAAGTGCTGTAGCCTTTCTAATACAGATTGGTGGTAGTGGGGGAATAACCTTACTACCCCAGACCATGTGTGATCTTGGAGTGCTGGTAGGGGACAGCCCCTGTTGGTGAAAAGGGGGATGAGGCAGAGCCCCTGGTGGAGCTGACTGTCTCTGGTAAGGCTCCTTTTTTTTAAAAAAAAACCCTTGGCTACATTTTGATGGGCTTTCGCATATTAGACCCCCTGCTGGTTACTCTGTTTGCAGGGATGTTGGCTCCCCCTGGATCCACCATGGCCATTGCCTGATAGTTTTTTTCCTGGAAGTTTTCTCTTTTCAATTAGTGTATTGGTTTATTAACGCATATATACATACTTAATAAATAACTACTTGGTTTTGTTAATATGTCACATGCACTTTCATAGGTGATCTTCAATTGTCATAACAAATTCATAGCTGATGTTCAATTGTCATCTTTTTCGATCTGACTTGATCACATCTACATAATTGGCACACTAGTAAATATATACATAGTTTAAAATATCTATTTGATATTGTATAAGTCACATTAATCATATATACCTAATTAATTGGCATACTAATACATGCTAAGCAGGGTTGGCTATGGTTTATTTTTAGATGGGAGACTGTGTGTATCACTACATAATTCTTTACTATATATTACATCGCCTTTTACTATCTTATTCTTAATTTGTGGACTCTCTTAATAGTGCCCGGCCACATTAGATATTGCAGACTAAGCAGCATCAGCTATAGTTTCTTCTTGGATGGGAGACCAATTATATTACTCCATAATTCATTCCTATAGATTGTATTAAATTCTACTATCTATAGACTATATTAAATTCTCCTATCTTATCATTAGTTGGCGAGGCTTTCCTAAATTGCTGGAACCCATTGGATTTGGGAGACTAAGTTGGGTCCACTATGGTTTATTTTTGGATAGGAGACTGATTATATTACTACATAATTTACTACTATAGTCTACATTGAGTGTTATCATCTGATTTTAGTTGGTTGGTATTTATTTATTTATTTATTTATTTATTTATAACATTGCTAGATCTCATCAGGCCTTGGAAGCTAAGCAGGATAATCTATGGTTTATTTTTGGATGGGAGACTGACTATATTACATTGGAAGCTGCTTAATGCAGTGTAGATGTGTAAATTGCTATTACTTAAAACAATTTGTAAGCCTCTCTGATAGCCTTCAGGCTGAAGAGCGGGATATAACTAACTAAATAAATAAAATAATTCATTACTATAGACTATGTTGAACTTTGTTATCATAATTTTAGTTGGTTGGACTTTTTAACATTGTTGGATCCCATCAGGGTTTCGAAGCTACGTAGGGTCAGCTATGGTTTATTTTGCTTGGCAGACTGATTACAGTTTACGTAATTCATTACTATGGATTACATTGAATTCTGCTATCTTATCTCTAGGTAGCTGGATTCTGGTGGATCCCATTTGATCTTGCGAGCTAAGCAGGATTATCTCTGGTGTGTTTTTGATAAGGACCAGTTCTGTCCTTACATGGTTTAGTAAGGTATTTCCATGGAATTATACTATCTTAACTTCAGTTTGTCTGACTTTTTATACTGTGCCAGATCCCTTTTGCTATTGGAAGCTAAGCAGGGTCAGCTCTGGATTGAACTTCGATAGGAGACAGATCCTACCACTACAGAATTCATTAATATACTTATATTGCTTTCTGCTGTATTGTATTTAGTTAGCTTGTCTCACTTAACAGTGCTAGATTCTGTTTGATCTTGGAAGCTAACTGGGTCAGTCCTGGTTGCTCTTGGTGGGGAGACTGATTCTATCCCCACACAATTAATTAATGTAGTTGCATTAAATACTACTCCTTTAATTTATAGCAGGCAGTCTTGCACTTATAGCTATTAATCATCCAGGACACCAGACCTCATTTTGATCTTGGTTAAGTGGAGTCAGTCCTGGTTTGTGCTTGTATGGGAAACCTCAGGCACAGACTGCTTTCTTTTATTGCTGATACCATTGTTTGTTTCAGCCAGTCCTTTAGTGGGAGGTGTTTTAGTGCCTGATTATTTTGGTTGAAGCAAGAGGTACTATCTACCCCTCTCTGATAGTAGTAGACTGTACTATCAGTCTACTATCAGTAGTAGACCCACTGATTCAGTTACCCATGCTTTAGTTTCAGTATGGCTACTATAGAGTCTTCCTAGCAAGTGCATCCTCTCTAGCCTTTTTCTAGGTCCTCCAAGGCTACTCTATGGTATTTTAAAATAGAAGTCCCATTATTTTCAATGGTGTTCACTGTTATCCACAGATTTTGTTATCCATGGTGGGTCCTGGCACCAATTCCCTGTGGATACGGGGGTCCTACTGTAATTATTTTAAAAACCTGCTCGTCAAGGGCTGATGGGGGTTTTCTGTTCAACGTAGGGCATTTAATTTTCTGGGAGATCTGCAATGGCGAATTGGGGTCCCTATTGGACAATCTGGTGGGGAAAGGGGGCTAAGCAGATGCTTGCCCCTTTCTATGGCAGGTAGAGGGGGAGATTTTGGTAGTTCAGTGAGCACTTTGGCACCTCCCCCTTTTGGAAGTGAAAGGGGGAGCTAGAAGTGCTCCTTTAGTTCTTGCAAACTGAGGGGTGGGGAAATTGATCTCGTTTGGGGCTGGTGTGAGGGATAAACCCCTCCCTTTAATTTATGCAAATTGACAGAGGGACTTTTAGGTTGGCCTTCCAGATGCGGACTGACTGGGGAGCAACCCAGCTTATGGGTTCTCCCTGGGGTTCAAATGTTTTCTCCCAAGGGAAGTTGGGGAGGGGGTCTTGGAGTTGACCTCCTGCCCCAATAATTCCCTCACTAGGTTGCACCCCCATTGCAGATCTCTCAGAATTGGGTTAAATAGGTTATAGTTAAATCAAAGTAGCCATTTATATCCCAGCTATATGTGTGGTCTTTTTTATTTGTGCCTGGTCTCCTTATTCCTGCATCTACCATCAAATATTTTAAGGGGTTTATTGAAACCCCTACAATTTGTGAGGGTAAGTATCAACACTGCAGCATTGGATAAATTGCTAATATTCTTGACAAATAGATGCAAAATATTATCTGAACTTATTTAATTTATTTAATATTGTGGAGGTGGTGTGAGATTAGAGGAAAAACTTAATATCACACAGGGAAAGAAGATTTAAACAAATTGCATTTATCTAGTATCTTCAGGTCACCCTTGTTCACGTGTTGGTAATCTCACGCCTAGACTTCTGTAATGCACTTTACATGGGACTACCCTTGTGCTTGGTTCAGAAACTACAGTTAGCACAAAATATGGCAGCCAGGCTTGTTTCAGGAACATCTAGGAGGGACCACATCACTCCGGTTTTGAGGTCCCTCCACTGGCTGCCTATTGGTTTCCGGTCCCAGTATAAGGTGTTGGTTATCGCCTTTAAAGCCCTAAATGGCTTGGGTCCAAGCTATCTCAGGGACTGTCTCCTCCCTTATAATCCCCCCTGCGTACTCCGGTCCTCTGGGAGGAATTTGCTGCAGCCTCAAAAGTTTGAGGCTTTCGGCTACCTCCCAGAGGGCTTTTTTTGTTGTCGCCCCCAGACTATGGAACGGCCTGCCGGATGAGATCCGTCAATTGACATCTTTGGATAGCTTCAAAAAGGCTGTCAAGATGGATCTCTTCTGGCAGGCCTTTCCAGAATAGGTTATCCTGGCCTCGGGAACCCCCCTCCTTCAGGAGAGTCCCCATAGCCTCCTTTGTTAACAGAACTGAATATTGCTGGGGACCTACTGTTATTGCCAAATGTAGGTATGTGATTTTATCAAATGTTTTAATTGTTACTTTAATTTGTAAATTGATTTAATAACTTTTTAAGGGGGGGAAGGGAGTATATTGTTTTACTTGTATGGTTTTTTAATGTTGTGAACCTCCCTGATTGAAAATGGCACATTCCTAATGTGGAAGTAAGACAAATAAAGGACTTTTTCGGATGCAAAGAAAGTAACGCAAGCAGCCTCGTCAGCTTGTGAGGCTGCTGCGCTGCAAAGCGTCCCTTTTGTATGATGCTCACCCCTGCCGGTACTTTTGCAGTACCACGGGGAGAGTTGAGCGTCATATTTCATTGTTTTTTACTCACAAAAGTTGATCATGAGTAAAAAACGATGAAATAGGACACTCAACTCTCCCCGCAGTACCGCAACAGTACCGGCAGGGGCAAGCATCATATGAAAGGGACACTTTGCAGTGCAGCAGCCTCGCAAGCTGACGAGGCTGCTTGCGTTACTTTCTTCGCGTCTGAAAAAGTCCACAGTCGCCCCCTTCCCATTCATGGGCGTTAGGGGCACAGGACCCCTGTCAAAGTAAAAAAAAAAAAAAGTGAATTAAAAAATACTTTAAAAACAGGGGGGCTCCTGTGAGGGGAGCTTTTCTCCTCCTCCTGATCCTTCTGGCCTCGACTGCTAAGATATGAGGGTGGGAGGGTGCTCTCCTCTCCCCAGCCTCTTCCTCCTCATGAGGCAGCAACTCACCCACTCTTGATGCAGAGGTACTGCCAGAGGCAGGCATGGCAGGAGCAGTGCGAGCATGAGAGGAGCTGCGGTGCATTGCCCATTGGCTGCTGGATCTGGCACAGTGGGCACTCCAGCTCTGAAGCTGCCCCCTGGGAACCCTTCTCACCCTCATTTACGGGAGGAGCCGGACCAGGCCAGAACAGTGAGGAGGCTGACGAACTATTGCCTTCCCCTGGAGGGGGAGGTGAGAAGGATGGCAGGGTGGGTGGAGGGGCTTCCTCAGGAACCGCCAGGCCTGCCTTTGCCCCGTTGACCTCCTTCACCGGCACCAGGGAGGACTTATCTTGTAGGGCCAGTGATGGTGGCGACGGTAGTGGCTCCAGCTTGGCCCATCTCCACCAGTTGACCCCGGCCCCTGACAACAAGTTAGAGGTGGAGAAGACACTTTGGAAGCTGAAGAGGGCTTCCTCAGCTTCCAAAGCATCTTCTCAGCCACGCTGCTGCCTCGTCGTCAGGGGTTGAGGTCCACCAGCAGAAATGGGTCAAGGCCAAGCTGGAGCCTCCACCATTGCCACAGCTGCTGGCCCTGCAAGCCAAGCCCTCCCCAGTGATGGTGACGGAGGAGGCTGGTGGGGCAAAGGCAGGCCCAGCAGTCGCCCCTTCCCATTCTTCCTTTTCCAACTTGCAAATACACAAAACCGTGAAAGGAAAATACGCAAATGGGAGGGGGAGACTGTACATTTAATGACAAACATTTTTGAGCAAGCAACAGTTAATAGAAGTTCAGTGAATTTAATGTAAGTGTATATATACACTTGTAACCATTAATACAAAGTGTCTTATTTACACATGCAGAAGTTTTGAATGCACATTTTATATTCCACTCCTACATATTATTAACTAGAGAAATATGAAATGAGTTGTTGAGTATTTTCCCAAAACACAGCTCTGGTTCACTTCCACCCCATGCTTTACTTGTGCCATCTGCAGCCATGTCTTTGCTGTTACTAGTATGCATGATGCCAAGATGTCATATACCTATGAAAAAGGTGAGGAACTAAGGGAGAAGGCTCTTCTAAATGTGTCAAAGCAATGTTGCAAAACAAGGATGTAATTCTTTGCTTATTTTGTCCTTACACATGAATTGATGATTTATAAAGCATGCCTCCAGTGTGTGAGTTTGAGAGCTTTTTCAACAATTTTCAAATATTTGTCGTAGTTTGGTGTTTTTTTTTTTTGAGAAAGGTTCATTTGCACAAATAGTCCTCTTAGACAGTTGTACAGTCAGCCCTCCATATCCACAGATTCTTCATCCGCAGATTCCACCATCCATGATTTGAAAATATTTTTCAAAAAGCAAACTTTGATTTTGCCACTTTATATATAATAGACACCATTTTACTGCACCATTGTATATAGTTGGTATCCACAAGGGGTTGTGGAACCAAACTTCACACAGTGTTGCTGGCTATATGGTTATTCACACCAGTTTTGTGCCCCATATCTGCACCAATCCACATACTATACTTATGTACAGCATTCTCTATTCATTTCAGTTAAAATGGGAGGTTTACCTCTATTTCCCCTAAAACTGATACACACATTTCATATCCAGTGAAATCAATATAATGACCGTCTTCTAAGTCAGGTAACTGAATAGATTTTGGTAATCATAATAAAACATGGCTGGCACTGAGCTAAAGTGAGACTTTATCATAGTCACTGACTCTCAGCCAATCTTGACCCTCAGCCAACCTCAGTGGAAGCAGCAATAATATGGGATGAGATCTCAGCAGTTGTTTGGTTCCGGTTTGCCCTTTATGGCTGTCATCCTGCATTCCCTAAAACACAATGTGCAACATTAGACATCAGATTTGGAAAGAGAGAAGATGGTGGCTTCCTAGTGCAGATTGGAACTTAACAGTCTCCATTGCCTCTTTCAGGAGGAATGGAATGGTAAGTCGCAACGACAGTGCTGTCATAGGGCCCAAGTTGTGGTAAGTGTAGGGCTAGAAAGTATATTCCAAAATATGGTTTAAACCCCCCCCCCCCATGTTTTTAAAAATTTGAGAAACTCTGACAAGAAGAATCCTGGGCTGATAAGAATCTGCACAAGTTTTGATTTATTCTGCACAACCTGTACTCGTGGTTGTTTTGCTCAGAAAACAGAAGTTTCTGTGAAGGAAATAACATGAAGAAATATTATGTTGTGTACAGAAAATGCTGCTTCCTATGCAGAAAATGCTGCTTTCTGTGTAAAACAACCATATGCAAATTTTCCTAAATCACAAAACATTGCTTATTTAGAGTATTTATTTCCCCCCCCCCCCGAAAAATCCCTTACCCCACCCTAGTGGCTTACAAATTGTTAATTTGACATTTCCCTGCCCTCAGGCTTACTTTCTAAAAAGACACAAAACACAAGGAAAAGGGAATGTCAAGGGGAGAGGAGATTAAGTCCAGTAGATACTGCCTGTTCTTCTCTTCTTCTGAGACCACAGCAGTAACAGTTGGGATCAAGGGAAGGCCTTTTCTCAGCTGCTGGGGCCAAGGCATGATGGAGCTGTGCCTGCCTGTTCCTTGTCTGTTCTTTCAATAGATGTTAAAACTTACAGTTTTTGAAGACTTTCTTGGAGAAGGAAGAAAAACTACTAAACTTACTTGTTATTTCCTTCAAGAAGAAAATTGGTGAAGAATTACACCCCTAGGTAACAGTTAGCCAACAGACAGAGCAATGATGCCAAGAGTAGGGTCACAAAGCTGTCAACCCTAATGAGCTCTGTCAGGGTGCATGGGCCTTGGCAGCTGCTATTTATGCTGTACCCAAGCAAAATATTAAGCAGGTGTCTCTGGGGATGGGTGGATTCATGCATGCATTTAGTAGTAAGAAAACTACTATCAAGCAAAACCACAAATGCACAAGCGTAGTCCAATAAACCAAGTCCAGGTTCAGCAAACAGCATCCAGGTCAGTCAAACAGAATCTAGGTCAGGCAAACAGAGTCGAGAGCAAACAAACAAAGCCCAGGTCCAACACAGAGATCAGGAACATGTTGTGTAGTCATGTAGGTCAGATAATCTCCGACAACCCCTGGAGGGTAGTGCTGCATATTTATAGATCAGTAGCTAATGCAGCTGCTGCCTAACTAATTGCTGTTTCCTATAAAGATGCTGAGATGTCTTAAGCCCTCCTTTTGTTGTTGATGTTCTGAAAAGGTAGGTACAGGTAAGTTGTCCTCTGTATCTGAATTGGCAGCACACTCTGCCAGAGCAGGTACTTATAACCCTGCACAATTTTCTGTATCTAAAGCCTGTGGCTGTGAAACATTCTCCTGCTCTGGTTCAGCGGGTCCTGGCATGTCCACTGCTTCAGCCTCTTAGAGTCCATTTCCATGTCCTGGAAGCACTTCATCCTGATGAATACCCTGTGACTGAGCTGGACCAACTTAACTAATTGACAACTCTTATACGCCAATCACCTAGTTCCTGGGTAACCTGCTGACTGGAGCATAGAACACTTTTATTTTGGCTTTTGTGTTGTTTTTAATTTGTATTGTTTTAAATATGATGTTAACTGCCTTGGATCCCATTATCAGGGGAAAGGCTAGATATAGATGAATAAAATAGTAGTAGTAGTAGTAGTAGTAGTGGCAGCAGTAGTAGTAATAATAAATAAAGAAATATTTTCTGTGCACCATCATCATCTAGCAATGAGTGGGTATGCTTGCCAGATAAGGAAGTGATGGTGTTAATCTTCCCTGATACAGTCTTGAATCATGCAGATGAGGTTCATATCAAATTCAGTTTGCTCAGGCAAAAGACTGGCAAGCTTGATCTCAATCAGAGCAGTGAGGAATTTGACAAGCAACCCCTCTTTAAAATAGGTTCATTTTTGTGGGGGTGATTATCCAGTTGGTTTCTTTCAAAAATGTATTTTAGTACTGGTTCCTGCCCTTTTTGCACTAAAATTCCCATAATTCTCCTGACTTTTTTGGCTAGCAGTTTCTCTGTAATATAAAAATTGAACTCTTTCCAATCTTTTAAAATAAGACTGTGTGTTTTGATAATAAACTAAATGAAACTATTTTAATGTAAATAACATAAAATTGGATTATTCAGCCTCTCAGGTTTTTACCCTGGAAACACTCTGGTACTAGTGCTGACCACACAACGTGATTACATTAGTCACATCAATGATGTGAGGTAAAGAAGATCAAATGGGCTAAGAAAGCAAATTAGGGATCAAGTAAGTCCCTAGTGCTTACAAAATCCTGTGTCACATGATTTTACTTTAAGTTACAGTCAGCCTTCCATATCCACAGATTCTGCATCCACAGATTCCACTATCCATGGTTTGAAAATATCCCCCGCCCCTCAAATCCAAAAAGCAAATCTTTCTGTTTGCCATTTTACATAAGGGGCACCATTTTACTATGCCATTATATATAATAGCACTTGAGCATCCATGGATTTTGGTATCTATGGAAGGACCTGGAATCAAACCCCAGCTGATACCAAGGGCCCACTGTCATTTCCTATAAATTAGAAAAACAGTTTCAGGGGAGGATCTCCTCTCATTCCCATCATCCCCACAGGCATTTGGTGAGAAAACAAAAGAGTCTTCGCAGTGTCTGCTACAAGATTGTGTACCTCCCTTTGAAGAGGCCAAGATGCCCCCCTCCATTGTCTTTGCACCAACAGGCAAGGACATTTGTTCATAAACAGGTTTTAGGCATCTGATTGGCTACTGCAGAAAAGGGTTTTGAATGAGGTGGTGCACTTTCTGTCCCCCCTATTTATTTTTAAATTATTTTTAATCCAGTTGTTGAGAATTAGTTTAATTGTATTCTACTGCTATTGTGTTTTTAGTTTTGTTTCTCATCAGAATTTGAGTGCACAAGACCACTGGATATTCCAGCATTGGGAGAAAGACTAAACTAAATAACTAAAACAAGCAAACTTTCTTGTGAAGCCTATAAAGAAATCTTAAATCAGACATTTGCAGTTGTTGCAAATAAACACTTAAACAGGATGAGTCATTTGCTTCACCCCTATTTTCAACAACCTATGGCTCACATAGTCTTTTGAGTGTGCTTCTTTGGGGAATTGGCCTCACTGTCTGCTTCTGGGTTTTGAGGGCTCTTGGGTAAGTGGCTCCCTTACTTCAGCTGCCATTGTCATCAGCTGCTTTTGTGCCTTCTTCCCCCCCTCCCATTGCTAATGCTACAGTTGGTTGCTTAGCAAGGTACTTGTAGTGGGTCCCTTCCTTCAGCTGCTATTGTCATCACCCGTTATCAGCTGCTTTTGGTCCTTCCTTTTTTTCCTTGCCAATGCTACAATTGGTTGCTTAGCAGGTAAATAGTCCCTGAGCAAGCAGATGGTAGCAGCTTCTTTATCTAACTGCCACTATTGTCTGGGACAAAGCAAGGGCTGGGTGAACCAGCAGGTTATAATCCTGAACAAGAGAAGCAAACCCAGGGAGTTCCTTCCTATTGGAATATGGACCCTCAGCAGCTGCCAGAGCATGATCAGCCTTAAAGTCAGCCCTGAGTGACTACTGTGATATTGTTTTATGCCCCAGTTGCATTACTGAGTTTATCGAGAAAGTAAAATCTACACTAGCATGTCTTGGGAAGTCATTTTCCATCAGCTAGCCACAGTTTGAAAAGTTCAATTTGATAATGTACAGCATTAAAAATTAGAAGACTATTTAATTGCAACCAACACTAATAAGTGCATTTGTTTAACTGGTTAAATTGTCATTGATTAAGGACTTTTTCAGATAGGGCCAAATGCTCCGTTCCTGCCACGGAATAAAGGAAAAATGTTCAAACACTTATCTTAATTTCATAGAAGGAACACCTCCCTCTCCCCTCACTAGTTGGTCATAAATGCAACCATTGTAAGGCTGCTTTCATGACCAGCAACTGAAATCTCACTTGTTCTCATGAGAGAATGGTTGTGCGGGAACTTTAAAAATATACCCCCAGGTGTCAAAACAGCACAAAAAGCACCAAAAAACATTTAAAAAACAAGTAACCCAGGGAGGGAGGGAAAGTGTGCCACTTACCTGGGTGTCCCAATCTGTGCCCAGAAGTGTCCAGAATGGACCTCCCCCCTCCCACAGCTGTCATTGCAGGAGAGGAATGGGACACCTTTCAGACCATCCTGATTCCATCACAGAAATGAAACGGGTGGTCCAAAAATGATGTTTCCCTCTGATTAAAATATCACGGGGAAATCTGGAATGAGGACAGGGGAGGCACAGGAAAAGGTCGATGTCTTCTAAAAAGAAGACTTTTTCCCGACCCTATTCCATGTCTCCAATGGAATAAAAAGCCCATCTGAAAATGTATTAACTCACTATTTAAAAAAACATTTTCAAAATATAACATGCGATTTTCCAGAAAATAGCCCTGGAAACTATCACCATGGACCCTGGGGGCACATTTATAATTGGCTCCTTAATAAGTTCTAATTTTGTTTGGTTTTCTAACATTGCCTTCCTCAAATTTGGCATTCCCCCCCCCCAGATGGATTACAAAGCCCATAATACAATTTTATAGTACAAAACAATACAGTTTTTTTCCTAGGTATGGTTAGAGTTCAACACATTTGGAAACTGTCAGATTGAGAAAGGCTGTCCTAAAGCATGAGATTTCATCTTACAACCTGTTAAATTAACTTTGTGTCACTGGTACATTTCTCTTCTCTTCTGTCTCCTCATGCCCACCCTTAGAAACATATAGAGTATATATTTACCATTCACACTCAATGGTCTGGTGAAGTATGATATGGAATGATGTAACAGTTAGTAAGGAATGGTTATTTATTTCAATTAGTGGATACTGACCTACTGCAACTGCAGCAAATAAGTGGCTAGCTATAAAGCTGAATCAGTGAATTAAGGTTAGAATTCTTAATCAGAAATGCTTTGAATGCCTTTAAGCACATGCAGGACATTTTTCTGCAGAACTGAACCACTGCATCCTCTCTGCCGCCCCCTCCCAATCAAGAAGTGTTACCTACAGTGCTTGGTGGCAAAGCATATATTTTGTAGACAGAACCCAGGAATCCCAAGTTCCATCCATGGCATTTCCATTTGAAAGATCAGGTATCTAACAGGGATGTACTTCATTGAAATTTTTTTCTCAAAGTAAGCAATAAATAATTTTAGCAATTTTCTTCCCACTCTGAGGAAGTATTCAGAAACCATGCTCTCTTCAAAGACTATTAATGGTCCTGAACGTCTGTGCAAAATTTGCATGTGGTATTTTTGTGCAGGAAACAGTGTTTTCTATGTTGGAAACAGCTTTGTATGTGCAAAAAATATTTCCATTGCAGAAATATGATTTTCTGTGCAGAAAAATCATTTCTTTCTTGCACACAAAAAGTTCTATTTGTGTTCCTATTCTGTGCAAAATTTGCACTTTTTAATCACAGAAACCAGCATTTTCTCTGCAGGACACAGCTTTTTCTGACAAATCTGAAATGCTCAAATAAATATGGACCACCAAGACTATTGTGTAGTTGGGCCTTTAGGAGTGATTAATGAAAAGAGTTCTAAATTATCAAGCCAAAGCAAAACCAAAAGTGATTATGACAGGTATCATAGTTGAACCTTTGTAGGAATAACTTCTATTCTACACACATTCACTTGGAAGTAAGCTACACTGAACTGTCTGGCCCAGTCTGCAGTGTCTCTCATGTTCCTTGATTCGTGTTTGCACACTGTGTTTAGTGGTCCCAATATAAACTTGTCCACAGCTGCATGGTATGTGGTAAACTCCCATGCAGCTGTGGACAAGTTTACATACAGACCACTAAATGCAGTGTGCAAACACAAACCAGGGAACATGAGAGACACTACAAATTGGGCCAGCCAGAAAAATCAGCAGTAGCAGAGCATGTTATAAACCAACCTGGACACAAAATATTATTTAAAAACACCAACATTCTGGACCAGGCCAAAAACTACCATGTCAGAATCCACAGAGAAGCTATTGAAATCCACAAACACCTGGACAACTTCAACAGGAAAGAAGAAAACCTAAAAGTAAACAAAATCTGGCTGCCAGTCCTGAAAAACACTAAAATCAAAACATTTGCAAATGAACTCCACCCAGGGACAGGGGGATTTCTAGAAGACAATGGACCATTAGCCAACCATTAGCCAAACAGACACTAATCCTCCACCCAGAAACTAGCCATTCAAATACACAAATTTACATATCCTCTCCAACAGGGGTTCACAGTATATAACCCCTACACACACTCCTACTCTACCCTTCTCTGAAGTTGCCAACCACAGATGCAGGCGAAATGTCAGAAAGAAACTATTCCAGAACACGGCCTCACAGCCTGGAAAAAAAACCCAAGGAAAATTTCTTCCTTATTTGGCTTATTGGTTTTTAATAATAAAAATAACTACTACTACTACTGTTTTAATGTAGCATAATCTGTGTTTTCACTGCTTTGAAAATGCAACTGAAAGTAGAAATTTCATAATGATTGGCATGCCAGCTTGACCCTTCTTCCAACTGAAAAACAATTCTGGAGTCCCTGCTGCAGCATGTGAAAGAATCACAAAAGTTGAGGAAGAAATCAAAATAGCCCAGGAACTAATATTCATGATTATTACAACAGTGTAAAACATCTGCTCTGGCAATGTGGCCTTGATGGCTAACAAAGATGAAAGTAATAGCTCCAGGGGATGGCTGAAAACAGAAGAGAGAGAGCCAAGAGAGGAGGAAGGAAGGCTCAGAGATGTGAGGAAAACTTTTTACTTAATTGTCCAAGTGACTAGTACTGTGTGAGCATTAATAAGTACACTAAAGGAGTACAAAGGGGTTCATAACCATTTCTTTTGCCTTCCTCTGAGACTGAGAGTCTGACTTGCCCAAGATCACTCAGTGGGTTTCCAAGATTCAGCAGGGATTGGTATACTCCAGCACCCAAACCACTACACCATGCTGGCTCTTTGTTAACTAATTATAATGTCTAAAAAAACTATAATTCATTAAGGTACAGGATCAATTGCAGCATTTATCAGGAAATCCAATTGGATGAGCCACATTGCAGGAAATTGAATAGATTAATGTTTAGTTAATTATATAGTGATTTCCAAACTGTGTCCAGCTTACATCTGGAGGTTGTTGTGAAACCCCACCCCCCAAATTAAGATGTGTAATAACCTGTACAAGATTTTAGGGTTGTTTCTGTTTTAATGATCATATTTGTCAGTCCCTGTGCTGTTTTGATTTCTGATTGTAAAATCAAAATTCAGACATTGCAGCACCATCATTACAATGCATACTCTGAACCAGAAAAAGTAACTGCTGGACATTTCAGACATACAACAGTGTCAGCTGGTAGCTTCCAAGTCAGTAGGACATCCACTCTGAGAATTAAACCAATCCTTGAATGAGCTAGCTAGGGTGCTGACACTACTTTAGGGGGTAAGGTTCAGTACATTGGATAGTGAAGAGGGAACAAAAATGGCTTCAAACATTCAACCCCCCCCCCCAAAAATGCTAGTATCTCCACCTATTCTGGTGCTAGGGAAATTTTTCCAAAAGAACAATCTAACACTGTGTAGGCTACATTGTATAGTTTGTCATTTACAATGCGAAGAACCTGGGGGATTTTTTTTTTAATCTTCTAGGAGGGAGTACATGATCAACTGATGCCTAAAAGACAAACTTCTATCAAAATCATTAGCTTCATGGAATTTTCCCAGTGTATGCACTTTGCTGTAGTGACTTGGCAAACTATATTAGAGTGTAAGAGCTCAGGGCTCCAATTCTTTTAGATTATGGTCTGTAAGGATGGCAGACAGACATGCATTTCTTTTTCTAAATATGGTTGGATCCTTGCTTCACCAGGCCTGGTCTTCTAATGTCTCCTAGTGCTACAGAGGAATGACAATTCCCTTCAATAGTTCCTTTAATATTTGCTCTAAAGCTCAGAGTGAATTCATTTCCCCAGTGGTCTGAAAGCAACCTGTGGCCACTGCCATATGGACTTTCTGCCTCTCTTATGACATCTATAGGACTTGGTTTTTCTTCAAGATAATTTCAGGCACAATCTACCAGAAATAGCTACTGATCCCTGGGATGAAAGGCAGATGGATCAAGAGTCCTTAATTTTAGCTATGAGTTGTGTTCTTTCATCTCACTTCAGCTTCTGATTTACACCTAGAATGTGAAGAATACATTGGCAGCTGGCAAGAATTTACAGGCTGCTGATCCTAAAATGAATATATCCACCAGAAAACATTGTGGCAGAAATTTCTGCAGAGTTCAGAGAACAAATACAGAAGCAGTGGCTGCCTCTTGCTAGTTCTCTCTGTGTTTCCTTTCCTCCTTCCACTAAAAATCTGGAGAGAGCCTGAGAAGTGATCAATAGGAAAGTATTAGCCATGGGGTCCTAGTAGGCTACCCATAACTTTCCTTTTAGTGTGATGTTCAGAGTAGTATTGCAAGGGGTCTTTCATATATGCTGAAATCATTAAACTTGAATCCCTATAGATCATATTTGAAATTGTTGTACTCAGATAATGGCTTTATTAATGTGGTCTCAGTAGATTTCAAAAGCAATTGTTTGACCGTGGCCTTCTTAGTCTAGCAGTAAAATAATTTACTGCTGTAATATGGCTTCCATTAACTTGAACTAACATCATTTCCCCATGGTAACAGGGTCTCTGTGGAATTTAACTACAGCTGTTTTGCCCTCCACATGGCATGATGGGTAATTTTCTTTTGAAGGACTGATAGTATACATGTGGTGCTGCTCTTCCTCCAGAACATTTGGCATGCAATATCTGGAAGTCTAGTCTGTGTCAATAATGTTTCCATCTCATATAAATAAATATATCTTCATTTGAGATGAAAACTGAAGTTATTCTTAAAAATCAACAGAAAATAAGATTCTAATTCACTGTTCTGGAAAGGATTCCTAATGCATGTCTACCCAGGATATTTGGGGAACTGAACACATTGGTGGTGGTGTTTTGTGTTTTCCAGAGGTTACACTAATTCAATGTGTTTGAATCCTGCAGTCCACAAAGCTCCCATACTGCCTATAATACTCAAAGACAGATTGAGGCAAGTGAAATCAGTCCAAAAGCACATAAGTTACACAATATAGTACCTTCTTTTGTGGAACTGTTTTCTACCTTCCCAATTGATGTTTTCTGTGTCAGTGGAATGGGTTTTAGTCTCTAGGGATTTTAGTCTGAACTTTTAAAATGTTATCTAAACTCTTAATTCTATCACAAAATAAGTGCAGTGCTACATCTTACCCTGATCCTTTAAAGTTCCAACTAAAACCCAAAGCAGAGTCATTGACCCTCTAGGATGGAAAAGACTAGCTACCACAGGCATTCTCACCATTGGTGTTTGAAAATATTACTTTTTTTTTTTAAGAAAGACTATAAATCAAGAAATCCCCATACTAGCTGGGGGATTCTGGGAGTTGTAATCCAAAGAAGCAATTTTTCAAAGCTATGGCACCATAACAGAAGTACAAGAAGAAAACAACCATAACTATTCCTTTGCAGACATGCTGCTGAAATCTTGGAGGGGGAAACATTGAATTCTGGTAAAATACTGAGATTCTGACTCTTCTGAAATTGGCTCCAAGGTTCACTCAGCCTTCCATCCTTTCGTAGGTCGGTAAATTGAGTACCCAGCTTGTGGGGGCAATTAGCTAACACACATTGGAAACTGTTTAATGCAGTGTAGATGTGTAAATAGCTATTGCTTAAAACAATGTGTAAGCCACTCTGATAGCCTTGTGGCTGAAGAGCGGGGTATAACTAACTCACTCACTAAAAAAAAAACCTTTGTTCTGAGCACTCAGAACATTTGGAAAATCATCTGGAAAATCTGCTGTGCTTTTCACTTTGGAGTCAAGCTCGCATGAATGAAAACGTTGTGCCAATTATTTTTTGTGCTGGGACAGTTGCTTGTTTGCAGACAAAGTCATTGTTATTCTTGAAGATCAACTGCTCCTCTGGAACAGATACCCATTCATCCCTGACATTTTAAAAAAACAACATGATGCAGTGTGCAAGTGAGTAAACATGTAAGAGTCAAAAGTTACTTGTTTGCCTTTTCTGTGAGTTGCTAGTTGATTCTGGGAGTTGTAGTCTAAGAAGGAACTTTCCAGACTCTACTGCCAGTTCCTTTGGAACTCTTAACAACCCAGAGTATGTTATGCAGAAACATGCTAAGAGGCCCAGTGTCACCTAATGGGAATGTCATGACTGAGAGGGTATATGAACTTGAGTTTCCCACATACTAGTCAAGGGTTGGCACATACTGGGGGATTAGAGGGTTGGGTGGTTAGAGGGCTTCTCTGGACCATTGGGAGCTGATATTGATTTTCCCAGTAGTAACCAGAATTGACACTTGGGGCAACTGCTGTTGTTTATTGTTGTGTGCCTTCAAGTAGTTTATGACTTATAGCAACCCTAATGTGAACCTATCACAAGATTTTCTTGGCAATATTTGTTCAGAGGGGTTTGCCTTTGCTTCCCTCTGAGCCTGAGAGTGTGTGACTTGCCTAAGGTCACCCAGCGGGTTTCCATGGCCGAGTGGGGATTCAAACCCTGGTCTCCAAAGTCATAGTCCAGTGTTCAAACCACTACATCACACTGGAGCTCTACTCCACCATGACTATTGGGCAACTGCTAGTCACTTTCAAATGGATTTTGATATCTAGTGCCTGATACTTTTTCGAGTCCAAACATTTTTCTCCCCAGAATTTGGTGTCTGGAAGACAAAGGTTGCATCGGACATTCGCAAGGACTGTGGACCACATGATTGTCATTCCATCCTAGTCACACACTTTAATACTACATCTTATAGGCTTTCAGGATTGTGTTCTTCTTATATATCTCTTCTTTGAGTCAGGAAAATGCAAGATGTGAAAAATGCAGGTTAGAATAGAGCTTTACAGCAATCCAAAACATCTGCTTGAAACCTGAAGAAGTATCATATTCTTGTGTAACTAAAAACAATCTGACTTGTTTATTTCTTTCCACTTGCATAAACCTTTCATGGAAGAATGAGGAGAAAGGCTGTGGTTAGGAGCTGATGGCTGGAGGGGAGAAATCTTCTTTGCTGGTAAGATGACTTATGTAAAACTCCATGAAGGGAGCACATTTTATATCTCTGGAGAAACCTTTGTGATTATAATGCAACAGATAGTTGTTTTCCACTTCATTTGAAGTGTTTCCTTGTTGAAAAAATGAAAGTGGAGGAAAAGAATGTCCTCTTAACTTTAAGTGTAAGAACCCTTAACTCTTGAGAACTGTGGAGTTCTGTATAGGTTGTGACATGACATTAATGAGTATTTACAATTGATGTTTTCATCATGTAATTTGTGTGCTTAGGGATGCCTACTGAAACTCCACTTAAAGATTTTCAGTTAGAAGTGAAGTTCCCCTCTTCCATTTCCTATCAGCAAATACACTGCACATTTTTATAAAATGGATCCCAAACTCAATAGTGAAGGCCTCCATTGGACTCTTCAGTAAGCCTGCCTCCTTGAACTTGGCAGCAGTTGTGAGTTGGTTGACTTGCAGAACAAAGGTCAGATGAGCCTCCTTGAAGTTTCTCTCATTTGCAATGACTGAGGATTCAGGAAAAGGGCACAGAAGAGACAGCTTGATGAAGTGCTGGGGACAACCGAGGGCAGAGAGATTAAAGCAGAGGGATGATTTGTACAGGTTTTAAGGGCAGAGTACATTAACTTGCTTAATATGGCCATCTAAGGACACAGAGCATGCCCAATATATGGCTGTGGCTGTTTAAGGACTCAGAACATGCTTTTGTACACAGCTTCTTATGCCACATAATCCCTAAAGATGCCATTTTATGCCATCTGGCCACTGTTGTTATTCTCAGTCAGCATTTCACTCCAGAAATGTGTTTTTATTTAATTTTGGCTTTTTAAAGAGACAGTAAGAAAGGGTATTACAGAGTATTACAGAGATGCCACTGCCATCACCACCATCATCATCAATAACATAAACTGTTATATGCTGTAGACCTGGGTCTTTCACAGTACACAGTTACTGCACTTTGACCTCACTTTATCTGTTATGGTTCCATTTTACAGAATCCTGGGGTTTGTTGTTTCATGTGGTGTTTACGGTCTAAATACCCTAAAGGCACCCAGTCTTGTCTGATCATGGAAGCTAAGCAGGTTCATCCCTGGTAAGTATTTGGGTGAGAGACCAGCAGGTGCTGTAGGCTATATTTCAGAGGAAGGGGCTGTCAAAACCTCCTCTGAGTATTCCTCGCCTAAGAAAATCCTACGAAAGTCATGGGGTCACCATAGGTCGACAGGTGACTTGAAAGCACACACACACACACGTACGTGGTATTTAGGAGTGGAGTGGAGTGGAGTATCCTAGTGCCTCACAAACTGCAAATTCCAGATCCCATAGGATAGAGTCATGACTGTTACAGTAGTATCAAAGTGCTACACGTCTGTAGCATGGAAGAGATGCTGGACTCACAACTCTTAATCAGCTACACTATTTACCCCAACCATGAACAGAGAAACCTATTGTGTTTGTGTATCAATTATGCCACAGAAAAAAGGAACAGCATGTTTTTGCACTATAATCAAACAGCAAAAGTACCACTATTTCCTTTCTACTTTGTTTTTCCATAGTCAGCCCTCATTTGGATCACACTGGGGAGTTCTAGGTGCCACATTTTAAGAAGGATGTAGACAAACTGAAAAGAGTTTAGAGGCAGAAACAAAGATGGTTAACCTACTTCTCTCCTTCCTAACCTGCTGTTCAATCTGCCATGTAGGTTAAAAAATAAAAAGTTTCTTTCTCCATGGGGTCACCACCACTGTCTTCCTGGCCAAGCACTTACCCAGAAGAGTCCCGCTGGCAAAGTCACTTCCTCTGAGGTCAGAATGAGGCACACATCTATGAGATCAATGGTGAGAGGGTCAATTGGTTACCACCTCACCATTGATAGCATGGCTGGGTGCCATGTTCTGACCTCAAAGGAAGTGACGTCAACAGTGTGGCTGTGCCGAGGAGGTGCTTGGCTAGTCAGGCAGTGTCAGCAGCCCCAAGGAGAAGAAGAAAAAAGGAGTTCCAATTCAAATTTGGGCAGGGATGTGTGGACATCAAGTGTGGTATATTTAGGTGTGGTGCCAATGGGGTGAATTAAGGGCAGCTCTGGGCAGAATACTCTGAATTGCAGCCGGATTATTTTTTGCAAATGTAGACAAGCTGTGAGTCAGATTCAGCAAAATTATTATGTTATCTTTCCTTCTGAAACCTAGTGCCCAAACCAGCACAGAGAAACTCCTGCTTTTGTATTTACTGTAGATTTGATGACACAGCAGAATTAATCTTGTAACTTGAGGCATTTTGCATTATCTCAAGCTGGGATTTCAAATGTACTTCTAATGTCTCCTCCTAACCTGTACTGACAATTGAAGCAAAGGTCAGAGATTAGTGTGAATCTCTTTAGCTGCTCATAGTGGCTAGAACCTATTGATAGCTAACTGCATTTGTTGAAGCGTCCTGAATTAATTTCTCTCTGAAATAACCTCCATCTGATTTTGTGGAGGGGGGGTTGGGGGGGTTCAACTGCATTAAAAATTATATATCTAACCCAGTGATATCTCTAATGAAGAGACAATACTGTATTATTGGATCTCTGAGGTTAGTATACTATTGTGGATCAACTGCACTAAGAATTAAACCATTAAATGATTTTAGAAGAGTTGCAATGAGATCTGTAGAAATCAATTTGGATTTGTAAGTGCCATTAACCTTTGGAATGTCGGTCGAAGTCTTTGTATATATGTGGCTAACACAGGTTGCTTGGTTTGTATATATAGTATTATAATGGAAGTGAGGAGGGGGAAGAAAAAAGATTTCCAACTTTTCCTACTTCATTCTTCCAAGAAGATTTGAACAAAACTAATACGACTTCTTCATATTAAAGAAATAAAACAAAAGGCCATATTTTAAAAAAGGAATCTGCCACATGCAGAAAAGGGTAAAAGATGGGTCTTCACTCCCATCTCCTTATCTGTTCCCCCTCCCAGAATTGCTTCCTTAAAATGTATCTGGTTTTAAGCCCATATTATATCAGAGGGATCAATTTCCCCCCTTTTTCCTTGTTCTACTTTTGTGCTGGTATTGTCTGAATCCCAGAGTGAACAGCAATACATCATCTTGCTTCAACATCTGCTAGAGCCCTCTCTCCTCCTAATCTGCCCAGATCCCAAAAGCCTTTCCCACCTGCTATAGCACCAAATGCTCATTATAGCACACAGCAACGCCCTTCGCTGTCCTTTCTCCCAGACTCTCAAGGTTAATGTGCAACAATGGCTATTATTAAACAGGGGGTGTTTCAGGGATGGAACAGCAGCCTGGGTCTGAGAAAAGTGGGGAGGAGCACTAGGGAGAACTGGGTAAAATGTCAGCAGAGCTTGTAGTTCTGATCTGCTGGAAGTCTGTGGCTGGTTTTCCAGTTGAAACATGAGTCACAGAGCAGAGAGATGCACTCAAAATAAATAGCTTCCCTATTCTGTGGGCAGTGCAAGGAGGAACCACACCCTGCTGTGGTTTTGTGTTAGGGCACTGTGGGTACTGAACACAGCTACGTGGTGGCAACCAGAGGACTGAACTGACAATTTAAAGAGAACTGGCTGCACCAGGCAAGGGGAAATTCTTTCTTAGGACACTGCAGTTCTTAAGTAACTGAAAAGTCTTCCCACCTCCCAGCATACATGTTTAAGGCTGTTGATAAATTTTTGTTTTAAACCTACACATTTGCTCCTGCAGCTTACATCATCAAGCCTACTACCAATAGTACTACTACCAATAGAAAAGCAGATACATTTGGGCTCCTTAAGGAAATGGGAGTGAGCCAAAGAGAGAAAGAAAACCACAGCTTGGGGGCACTGGCCATCAATCTATGCAAATTTTAGTCCCAATGGAATCACTTGGCTTGAATGTGAAGGATAAGACTGTTGCTGAGTTGTTTTGATGAGCTGCATTATCACCTTGCATTAATGTTTTGATCTAGCTTTTTCTGTTGAAGTCCTCGCCTAAAAATCTATCATCCTTAATGAGGGAGGACATTTATAGGAAAAGTATCTATATGAGCCATCTCTCATTTTACATATGTGTACACATGTCAGGAAAATAAAATACTCATGGAACAATAGCTGTTAATGACTGCGGAGGTATCAGTATGTAAAATGTACATGACCAGACCCAAATCTGATATTCATAATTTGTTGGCCACATTCTGCTTGCTGATCTCATTGGCTGCATGTAATACAAATATCTATAGTCATTTTCTTCTATTTCTAATAAATCCATACTACCCGCAACATGAGCTGGGGTGGGGAAATCAGATATTACCACTTGATGTAATAATTCTGGTGTCTGTGCTGAACAGTGATATAACAATGATATTAGGATCAAACATATTTAATCACACACCATCCACCAGCTCATTTGTCCTTCTATATAGGCTGTGTTCTTACTAGAATGGTGTCACACCCACCATAGCTGTGCAAAAACAGCATATTTTAAATCCACTGGAGACCCAACTAATGCCCTCTAACTAAACCCTCAGATGCTCTTGTTGGACTCCTGTGTCTAATCTCAAAACTCAATAATAAAGAATCGATTTTCTATAAATCTCCAGTGTATATTGTGATTATTAATAAAGTTTGTTTTAGTGCAAGGATTGTTGTAACATATATTATACCAAAGTGTCACATGCAAGTAATATTTACTCAATAAATAAATAAATACATATAAAATTTTACACTTGTACATACATATGATCGAGTCTTTATATATATATGAACATGTGGGATGAAAATTCCAAAGTGTCCACAATGTCCATAAATACTTATTTGAAGGGTTTGGGGATGCATTCACTTGTATATAGACATCAAATAAGCATTTATGGACATTGTGGACACTTTGGAATTTTCATCCCACATGTTCATATATATATATATATAAAGACTCGATCATATGTATGTACAAGTGTAAAATTTTATATGTATTTATTTATTTATTGAGTAAATATTACTTGCATGTGACACTTTGGTATAATATATGTTACAACAATCCTTGCACTAAAACAAACTTTATTAATAATCACAATATACACTGGAGATTTATAGAAAATCGATTCTTTATTATTGAGTTTTAAGATTAGATATTAGAGTCTTTATACAGTAACATTTCCTCTCTACCCATTTTGCACTGTTCACAGTGAAACCTCCCCTGTACTATACTTGTTGGCCTCCTGTCAGTCTCAGCCAGAGTAGTCAATAGGGAGGCATGAGGGGAGCCATAAGGCAGTAACTTCTGGAGGCTCACAGGTCCCTCAGTCATGTTCAATCGTAGCAAGACAAGCCTGCTACTGCTGCTGCTGCTGTGTATGACCTGGACAATAACTGAATTAGCTGCTGCATATAATTTGATAAACCCACCACTGTTTAGATTTTAGACTTTTGTTTTTTTTTACAATTTCTGTTGTTTAATTGAATGCTTTTAGATGATGTTGACCACTTTCACCTTTCCTGAAGTCATTCCCCAATCATTATTACTAAGGACTTTATCAGATGAGCCCCATAAAACGTTCTTTTGCTGGCATAGAAAAAAAAAATTCTATGCTGGCAAAAGGACATCCCCCACTGCACCTACCTTCCCTCCCCATCAATCGCTTCCCTGGCAATAAAGAGGAAGTGAACGGCTCCGTTCACTTCCTCATTTGAAATCCTGCAGATTCTCACAAGAGTTGATCGCATGGGAAATTCAAAAATAAATAAAAAATAAAACATTTAAAGTTACAAAAAGCACCAAAAAATACTTTAAAACTTCCAGGTAACCCAGGGAGGGTCATAAAAAGTTCGTTGCTTACCTGGATGTTATGATCTCACCTGGAAGTATTGTGCCCCATCCGGCCATTGACTATGCAGTGACAAGATTTAAATGGCCCGAGGTTTCACACACTGGCAATGCTGGCAAAAAGATGGCACAGCCAATCTATTGATGGCTTAAGCTGTCAATTAAAAGTGGTGCCTTATTTCCAGACAATTGACACACTGGCCATGGGAGCAGAACGACGTTGTCTGATAATGACAACCTGTTCTGTCGAAATCACATCATTTTGGCACAATTTTTTTCCATGTCTGATAAAGTCCTATGTAAACAGATTCAGTATTATTTCATGTACAGAAGTAGTTCGAAGCAAAAGAACCATTTTTTGTGTGCTGATCTTTGTCCTTTGCTTGGTTTACCAATGGGGTATTATAGAAATGATATATAATAAAAATGGCGTATAATAATTGCTTTTGTTCATGTGGCCTGTGGTATATCACAAAGATAAATAGGCCACTTAAGACCAGAATAGTGAAATACAGCGGGGGTATGTGTGTGAGAGAAGACTGATGCACCATTTATCCCACATTTTTTTGTTATCAACATTCAGAGAAGGATTTTAATTTTTTTGTGATTTAAAAAGTGGTGCCAAGAAGGTAACAATAGATATTAAACTGTACTAACATGTATCTGCTGCTTTTGCAAGGGAAATAATCTGAATGAATACTAAATGCAGGGCCCAGTCACACTGCACAGTTATAGTGCTCTATTCCACTTTAACTGCCATGGCAACATCCCATAGACTCCTGGGATTTACAGTTCAGGGAAAGGGAGGCAGAATTCTTAGAGCACTCCAGTGCCTCTCTAAACTGCAAATCCCAGGATTCAAGGATGCAATCATAGCAGTCATGTGGGTGGGAGATACTGTACATGAGAATCTGGTTAAATATTTAGGCCATACAGTCTGCTGTTAAATTGAGTCCCCCAAATAACTAATAAATAACTAATAAAGAATACAGGGGCAATCATTTGGTCCTCATTGGTTACAACTAATAAATGGTAATGACTGTGAGTTCACACAGTCTGGACTGTCAATCTCCAATTTGGAAAACAGTTATAACAATGCAAAGAGAAAAGCTAAAATTACTGAGCTTAGTCCAATAAGACATTCTCCCATCCTGAACCCCCAAGTAATTGCTTTTCAGTTTACCATAGATTCATTATAATCCAAATTAAACTGACATTTTGTAATTGGGATACTTAATCCACACGTCAGTTAAATCAGAGGGAGTTAATGTCCATTGAGAGGCAGTGTGGAGTAGTGGTTTCAGAGTTGGACTAGGACACTGGGAGACCACAGTTCAAATGCCTGTTTGGCCATGGAAACCCACTGAGTGACCTTGGACATGTCATACTCTCTCATCCTCAGAAGAAGGCAAAGGCAAACATGCTCTGACAAATTCTGCCAAGAAACCCCCATAATAGGTTTGTCTCAGGGTCACCATTAAGTCAGAAGGCACACAACCATAACATTTCTATCAGTTTCATTCCCATCTGTTTTTGCATATACCAAGTCATCTTTTTTTAAAACAACAACAACTCAGACAAACCTATAAAGATAAAAATAGAGAGTTTATATCAAAATGAAAGAACCACAATTTTGATCAGGAAGCATGTTGCAAACTGCTGTTCATAACTGTTAACATAACATACTGTAGCTAGGGAAGCAAAACCTTCCATGGCTTCATTTTGTAGAAACTATATTGACAAATGGTATGATACAAAACTGTTCACTCATGAATAAGTTCACATACCATTGGTGAGTTGACTGAAGTTCTGTTGCGTTTTTAGTGCTTTAATGTTGTGCTCATTCAGGGTATGAGAACTGTACTTACATACTATATTGCAAAGATTATATTATATATGCAGTTTGTATGCATTGTCTCCTCTAAATTATTGTATTCTAATTTCCCTCATGCATTTTGAACTTGGAAGTCACATCTGTGAGCAAACACATCTATAGGTGAAATTTTGAACTGTGTGTGTAATTTATTTCTGCTTGGGGTGCTTTTTTCCTCTTTATTTCTTTTTTGCTTTTTGTGCCTCATCATTGCTTTTCTGGCAATTTGCTGTTTCTTTGCAGGAGTATTGCTCGGAAAATATCATGCAGCTCTAGAAGATTGGTTCATACTTCCACTTTTGCTCTCAACCAACTCTGCTGTCTTGCTTGGATGCTGATTCAGCCACCCATTCACTTCAAAACAAAATATGCCCTCGTGTTTCTGTATTAACTAATATGGAATTCATTCTGATTTAAATGTACACAAAGTGGAGAGCAGATACACCACAGAAAAATGGCTTTAAAGTAAAGGGCTTCCAGTGCCTCAGAGGAGTTTCCTAATCATGAGCTAATTGGACTTGCAGGTAAAATTCCTTCACAAGGCCAAAAATAGTATTTCACAGATCACATCTATATGAATTATATCTAATGTACTTTCCCACACCATTTACATCTTTTTTTAAAGTGGGTATAAAAAAGACAAAGAACCAGCATGGTGTAGTGGTTTGAAAGCTGGACTAGATTTTGGAGACCAGGATCTGAATGCCCAATCAGCCATGGAAAACCAGTGGGTGACCTTGGGCAAGTCACATTGTCTCAGCCTCAGAGGAAGGGAAAGGTAAATCCCCTCTGAACAAATCTTGCCAAAAAATGCTGCATGTGATAGGCTTGGTTTAGGGTCACCATAAGTCAGAAATAACTTGAAGGCATACAACAGTAACAATGAAGTCACATTTCACAGTAATTAATACTTGGGAATGAAGTCCCTTCATTGGTGTAATATGTAACAGTTTTGAGCTACTTTTGAAAGGCATTTTGGAGGCATCTTGACAAGAACTTTTATGGCAGATTTACACCATACTATTATAGATCCTCAAATGTTCCTCCTCTTCTCACTATTTTTTTTAAAAACTGATGAAAAATGTAAGAAGCATCACAACTGTTAATGCAATAGTTACTTTAACAGTTTAATGAATTCTGACAATGAATTATCTCTCAAATACTGTAACAAAAACCAGAATAAATTCCTCTTAGAATGTAACTTTTTGAGCACTGTAGTATATATCACAAGCCACTTATGTCTCTTGCATGTGTGCTACCTATTGGAATGAACAAGCAGAAGATGAAATGAAGCAGGTTATCATGAGGTCACAGACAGTTCCTACCAAGAAAAACAGTGAAACTGTAGGTTTGGTACTTAGTTACATCTAACAGTTGACCATAGCTTTCCAGAGTCACAATTTGCCAGGGAATGAACCACACATGACTCCCACCCAGGGAGTTTTGCCCTGCAAGTCAGCCCATTGCCATATCCCATCAAAGGGTCTTGAAATAACTTCTGAAATAACTCACCACCATGTAAACTTTATATCTGCACTTTAATTATTCCATTAAAAGAAGATTAAAATATTACACAAAACATACTCTATATGCAATGCTCTCAATTTTTTTACTTCATTTTATAGAAAATTGAGGATAAATAGCTGCTGTTCTAGCAGAGCTATGATAGCAGCTGCTCTAGCTAATGTTACCCAAATGCAAGGTGCTTTTAAGAGCCTTATCTAGTGAATTATAGCTCTTTTTACAGTCATGAAGTTAGGGGAAGAGGAGGAGGGAAAGAACCCTCAGAAAAGGTTTTAGAAATTGAGTCTACCTTTTACTCATGTTCGATGTCCGTATAACCAAAGAGAACAGCTGGAGTAATCTACCTGTGTCTGATCTAGGCTGGAATGAATGTCATTGACTTCACTTTATGTGTTCTTATAGTTTTACCTGTAAATCATTGTTATGTCATATGTGAGCTTCAGATGATGGCTTCCTTTATTTGGTAGCCTTAAAAGACAAGAAAGAGAAGAGAGTTGGAACAGAATGTGTGACTTCTGAATCATTACCAAACAAAGGGCATCTTTCATTTATATCTGGGATTTCAGAGTTCACAGTCACACTTTTACCTCTTAGACTCATTCACATTTCTAATTATTCTCTCTTGGCTGGGTTCTGTGTAGAATTTCAAGATGAAAACCTTTGTGGACACATTTACCCCCCCAAGAGACAGGAAGACAGGAAGTTCTGAAATTGTCTACGAGAGTGAGGCAGACAAACACGCATGGAGAGTCTTCTTCAGCATCAAAGAAAATGCAGAGAACTTATGTATGCAAAGAATAGTTTTATTACATCTTCAATACCAAACAAGTACTTAAATAAATAATAAAGTGATAAATTTAGAAAAGTACTAATGTGCAGGCCCATTAGAATGTCCCATGCCTTTCTAGCCACCATAAACTTGTGTGTAAGGAGCTGGAGTCATACATAAAACCTGGACTGGGATTATTCCAGATTCTAGTGTTCAAGAATTATAGCAGCAATCAAAAAAGGGGTTACCAGTAGTTAGATATCAGCCTCACTTGTGCAAGACTGCACAATTAATCTTGTTCCTATAGAAAGAGGTCTTTCTGAAAAGTTTTTGTTTTCCTGTTTCGTTGCTACAGCTCTGTGAAGGTATTCAGCAGATGTGCCCTAAAACATCTTTTCTCTACTGGTTACAATACTTCAGTCTAGGTCTCCAAATATATCAATGCAACAAGACAGTTTGTGCTCTGCCCAGCCTCTCCATTGCCCCTGAATCTCTTCACATCAGTGTGGCTATTGCTTCAAGGTAGCTGTCACATCACCTACCCTGGCACAACCAGTATTACTAGTGCTAGTTTTTCAAGGTCTGTGGAAAGAATGGAGTGTGTAAATAATCCCAAAGTTACAATCAAATGGAAGGATTTTGTTGGTCCTTAACAAACACTAAATAATTCACACTCCACACACTATAAAATCAAGACACACAGAGAGAGACCATGGGGAGGGGGTGGAGAAAGGGGGAAAATGCTTCATTCATTCCAACTGGCATCCTTTTTATCAGGTAGGCTATATAAGCAAACATGGTGTTGAGCTGTTGAGTCTGAGGTCATGGCTGTCCCTGAGTTGGGGCGTTGGTATATTTTAGTATGCATTCATTAGAAGGTACAGTGTACAGTTAAGAAACATGCTTGTGGCGCCAGTGTGTGATTATGGCAAGACAGACTGACCACTGGGAAATTGCTGAGCTAACAGGGAGGGAGTCAGGCTGAACTATACTGCAGCCAAGTTTACAGATGGTTACCACAGTAGCACACCTTCTAATGACATATCTGAAGTGCTTTGTACTCAGGATGTTCACTTCATCTGAGGTCGGGTGGGTTTTTTTGTTTTGTTTTGTTTTTAAGTGCCATAATATTATGACATTCTCCTTCTATTTTATTTTTCCTAGATTATTTCCCCCTAGTAATTTAATTGATTCTTATATTGTTACCGGGACCCCTTCTTCAATGACATCTAGCTGTAACATTTTCCCCCACCCCCAGAGTGCCTACTTGATATGCCCATAATTAAGGTGGTGGCAAATTCCTTTGCCCCTTGCTATAGAAGATATATGAGATGTTATTAGTACTGTAATTGCTATTTCATGCAACCATTGTAACTATAATGGGATAATTGTAGTTTTCACATGACAAACTTGGTTATGAGAATTGCCCTAAATTGTTCATAGGTGAGTAGACTTTGATATTACTGGATAGTTAAATGAAACTTAATTGGAGATTTGTCATGCCAAACACACCAGTACATCAATATTCGGTGGGTTGTCTAATCAATGGGCTGAAATAGTCACCTAGTTTGGATGCCTCCCTTAAGAGTGGAATAATTTGGGGAAACTGAGCAAATTGTTTTTGGAGGGTCATGTGACTAACCATTAAATACAAAAGGCCAAGGGCTCCCCCCCCCAAAAAAAATCCTACACCACTAACACCCACAGGTTCTAGCAGAGAAATAAAGCAGGCTTAAGGTACATCTACACTGGTCAGAATATGCTGGCTTCATGCCAGTATATTCTGGCCCTGAATCAGACCTGTTGCCCTTTCATTGCCTGCACAAAATGGGATGGAACCTGCACAGACACACACACCCACCTCTGCAGACACCACCACTGCTGTCTGTATCATACTCTCCAAAGCCAGACAGAAGGACCACAGCACATGATCAAGGTCCCCTGCATGTCACCAGCCTTGGTCACATGCTGCAGGCCTCCTTCTAGGCTTCAGAGAGTATGATGCAGATGGCAGCTGCAGAGATGGGTCAGCATGCCTGAATGGACTCCTGCAGCCCCACAGGTCCAATTCATTTTTCCTCAATTAGGTGATTTTCCCAGGTATTTTGCTGAAATGGTTCAATGAACTTTACCCTATCTCCCCCCTATCTTTGCCCCAGGCATCGTCAGGACTGCCCAGGGGCAAAATGGGTCAAGAGGCCTGCATTGTATGGACTGCAGAGTTACAAGACGGGGGCATGACCGGGTAAATGCTGTCTAGACAAGCCTTTAGTAAGCTTTGTAAAAACATATATAAAGTAGGCTTACTCACAAATATTCAAAGTTTTATAACACTCCATGGTGAGAATCTCTTTAATGTGTTCATTGAACATAGAAAAGGGAGAGAGAACTGCAGGCTACAAAATGGAAGACAAGAAAACAAAGTCCGACTAACTACAAAATTATGTTGGAAGAAAGGGTGTGGTTAAGATTGACAAACATGAAATGACATGAATACATTATATGCATAAACTCTTAAGAGAGGCATACAAATTAGTAACTATTGAGTGTAACATGCTAATGTTACTACCCCTAACACTAACATCCAGAAGACACAGAGGGATTATAGTACCTACATTAACATAAATAGAGGCAGAAGTGAAAGAGGGTAAGCAGACATCAAGAACTGAACAATAGTTGTGAAACTGAAATTAGTGGTATTATGTATCACAGCATTATATATCATATGTTACTTTTATTTTTCTCAATCTAAGGACTTTTTCAGACGGTACTTACTGCACTAGGAGGTCTCGCTAGAGGCACAGCGCTGTCACGTGGCAGGGGGTCTGTTTTGGACGCCTCCATCCCTCTTCCAAAATCATCTGTTTCACGTCCATGAAGGATTGGAAGCGGCTGCACCATATTTCACCAGATTTTATTCACAGAAGTTGCCCGTGATTAAAATATCGCGGCCGCTTCCAATCATTCACAGAAGTGAAACAGATGATTTCAGAAGAGGGACGGCAGCTTCCGAAATGGATCCCCTGCCACACAACAGCACCGTGCCTCTCGCGAGACCTCCTAGCGCAGTAAGTACTGTCTGAAAAAGTCCTAAAACATCTCTCACTGCCTCTGGAACATTTCATTTGGCACACAAGAAATCCCATTCTTTCCTTAAGTATCAACCAATCTATTCATGCAAGCAGAAAAAGGAAGCTTCTGGATTGTTATGTTATAGAGGAGAGTCAGATGATAAGAATGAGAAGGTAGAACATAACAAACAGGCCAAAAGCTAGAAGCATGTTTGCCTCACAACTAAGTAGCACACTGGCAACTGAAAACAAATAATGCTCTAATTGCTTATCAGGTGAACAGTGTGTGATGCATCTCAAAAGCACGGGCAGTGGGCCAGCACTTTCTTTTTCATCTTTGTAATAGAACCAGATGAGACTAATCTACTGTAAGCCAATCCTATTGATCAAGAGTAGCTGTGATACCTATGCAGAACTGTAGAACTGACAATGAGACTTTGAACCATGCTTCCCATGCAGAAGCATTATTGGTTTGGTACATTTTCAAGACATATTCTTCCTGGAAAGGTTCATGTTTCATACATCAGTTGTTGTATTTTGTAGCTGCCCAAGAAAGATTCTTCCATTTGCTTGGAAATGCAGTGCAGGAAACAACAGCTAAAGAATCCTGAGAGGTTCTTCCAATGAAAGAGAGTTCACCATACTCCTTGGCAGTCTATTCCAGTGTAGACTGGTCTTACTACCAGGTTCTTCCCAATGTTTAGCCAATTTGAATCCACTGGTTCTGGCCCTATCTTCTAGAGTAGCAGAAAACAAGCTCACTCTGGCACTGTGTGTCTCCATATACTTTCCTTTAGGACACTTTCTGCCACTTGGCTTCAGCTCCCCCCCCCACTTTTTTCCCCCACGGTTTCAATTCACTCAATACTTTTTTGCACTTCCACAGTTTTACACTGCCACTTGGGAAACATTCTGTGGGGTACGGAAGGCACTGCATTGCCTTGAAAACCATGCAGTCCTCATCCATCATTTCTACTGCACTCCTGAATCCTGGCTTCCTCATGCGTAACAATCAGCCAACTGTACTTGGTTTGCCCAAGTGGGGTGCTTAAGTATGAATCATACTTTCTCAATTCCTTTAAGAAAGAGGAATCTGCCACCAAAAGGTACATGAGTCTAAAGGAAAGAATATAATATTTGAGTCTGAATATAGGAAAGAAAATACCAAGATGTCTTAGAAAGAGTATAATATTCATAAAATGTTGTTGTCCCTGTGTTACTCTGTTGTTTCCAAGTAGTGTGAGATTAGAACACAATCCTCCTCTTGTATTCCCTGTGTTACAAAGGTCACCCTATTTGCATGACACAGAAATTCATCCTGCCCTTCAGGTGTACATAACTTTCACAGCCTTCCACATCTAGAGAAGAACCTGGCTATTCTTTTAATTACAGGAGAGATGCCTTGTCTGATTAATGGAATCTGCATGGGTGCAAAAGCAGGGAATCAATTTGAAATGCCTTGTAATTAATTGTGATTTGGTCATGAGCAATGGGGCTGCTCATCCCACAAGGAAACAAAAACTAGAAGCAGGCTGACACTTTCATTCCAAGCCCATTATTTGTAATGCTTATTGACAGGCCTGACCAAGACAGAGGCTAAAGGTGGCAAATTGAAGTTGTGTAGATTGGTAAAGTAGCACAATCTATTGATGCACTAAAAATTGGGCCACTACTCTGGTCCTAATATGTTATCGAATGTAAACAGATGAGATTTGAACATAAAAACAGTTTTGAGAGTTTGTTGGAAAAGTCAGCTGATAAATAAAATGTGTACTTGTTGTAGAGGGGTATGGTGTTCTAGAAAACATGTCCTTATGGACCTGGCATTGAGAGAGAAAGAATTAAGAGATTCCACTGAGGCAAAGATTGATCATGGGTGTAAAAACCTAAAAGCAGTGGTCTTCTAACTTTTTCCCCTTGTTCCCCCCCCCCCGCACCCAGCTTGTAGCTGTTTTGAACTTCAACATAAGAAGTCCAAGCCAGCACAGCCAATGGTAAGATTCCTTTTTGAGTGACTAAAGGCTGAGGGCCACTGACCTAGAGGGAGTGTTATTCTTTACAGATGTCTAAGGACCAGTCTAGACAAGGGAATAAAATGTGAATGGGGTGCAGAAGCACCAATTTGCAGCAGATGTCATCTGTCTCTACCATTTTTTGGCAAGATAGTTGGTGTGCGAAGCTCTCCATGTTTCCTGTTCGCATGGAGGCGTGCCCGCAAATCAAGATGACAGCCACGAGTGAATTACTTGCAGTTTTGTACTCCCCAGCTTGCCCCCGCCAAACAGTTAAAAAAAAAAAACTAACTCCATGGTGCAGGAGGGCGATCTTCTGCTCAAATAATAAAAAAGGATTGAAAGCCTGTTTCATTGCCTCAGCGCACGATCACTGCTACGACAATCCAACATGGTGGTTCCGTGATCTGACATTTTACCAAGCTCTGCCCTCTGTGCATGTCTGATCAGCTGCCCTCTTTAGCAATGCAATGCAATGTGATTCAGTTGTCCTAACAGGTGAGGGTACGCGTTTCTGTCGGGGGTTTTAAAAAACTTGGGAAAATTCCCAGAGGCTTTCCCCAACTTTTGCTCCCCTTCTCTCCGAAAAGGACAGAATGTTGTGGGATCCCATTTGGACACATGGGATTTCCTGCAGATTCTAAGAGGATTTTTTTTTCACCATCTGGACTACCCCTTAGTATATGATGATAAGTTACTATCTAATAAATCCCTAGGGCTTGTGTACACACACACATTTAAAACTATTCAATAGAATTATCAGCTATCAGTGATGAACCTTCATGGGAAGCTGAACTAACTACTTTACACTGCCCAGTGATTGAACAAACAGCAGCATTCACTGCATTTGGTCCCAACAAACTATGGTTTATAATTGCATGCACACATCACAACCTTTTCAGATCCCACCCAAATTGAAAACAAATGTGCACTTCTCTTTTGAACAAACTACTGCTTAGATTTATGACTGGACCTGTGGTTCAACTGGCCATGCTAGCTAGGGTATTCTGGGAGTTGTAGAGCAAAAAGTAACACTTTCAGTTCTGATCCATTTCATTTTTTCACACCTAACTTCCAAAGTATGAATTATTTTGGTTTAGGAATATTTCAGTGAGAGAAAGCAGATGTAGGTTAGAAGAGTTTTCCTTAAGTTGAAAAAAAGGACCCTTTATCCTTTATCTAGAATTTTGAAATCTGAAATATTCCAAAATCCAAAATTGTCCACATGGGAGGCTGAGACAGAGACACCTTTGCTTTCTGATGGTTCAATGTACACAAACTTTGTTTCATGCATAAAATTTAAAGTGGCGTGTATAAAATTACCTTCAGGCTATGGACTTTATCAGATGCAGCAAATATGGCGTCATAAGGACGCCTAATGATCGTGAAAGGGCGCACATACTAGATGACGTCCTTTTGCAATCTCTCTCTCTCTGGCTTTTCTTCGCAAACAAGGATTCAGGAAGGACTCATCCTGCGCTTTCTGCAAGCACTCTGATGACTAAAAACGCCAATCCGAGATAAACAAGTCTGGTTGCAGAAAGCACAGCAGAAGGTCTCCTTGGGTGATGTTTTTGGGTTGTGATTCTTTCTGTGTTGTTGTTTCTTTTCAAGACTTGTTCGGTGTGAGTTCTCAAATAAGGCTGCAGCATTGTGGATAGTGCATCTCCATGCCTCCCAATGTGAGGCCAGGGCAGACCACTGTTGGTGATCAATTTGGCCGAGCCTGAGATGTTGTTTCAGGGAGTCTTTGTATTGCTTTTTTGGAGCGCCCCTCTTATGCTGACCCGTGGCAAGTTCGCCGTAGAGTAGTATTTTTGGGAAGCTATGGTCCTCCATCCTAGAAACGTGCCCTGCCAGCGCAGCTGCGTTCTCAATATCATGTCCTTAATGTTTCGCAATCATATCTTGTTAAAAAGCCATCCTACTTTATTGATGGGCCAAGCCATCAATATATCTCCCATTCCGCTTTGTTGCCGACATTGCCAGCATTTGAATCCTCATGCCATTGTACTCATGTGAATGCTGCATCAATGACAGAACACTTCTGGGTGAGATTGTGACAGCCGGGTAGGCGACACTCATTTTATGACACACATACACAAATCTTATGTACTTTTAAAGTGTGTTTTTGTGTTTTGCTGTACTTTTTGTGGGTTTTTTTTGCTTTTATTTTTAAATTTCCCACACTAGTGTTTTCTTACAAAATCACCAAGATCAGGAACCCAGAAGTAATCAGAGCTCCATTTTATGATGCTCAAGGTAAGTGGGGGGGGGGAGGGTTCTTTTGTTGGCATAAAAATGCCACAATTTATGCCAGCAAAAGAACATTAACGTGGGGTGGCCTGATAAAGTCGTATGTGTATAAGGTGTATATGAAACATAAATGAATTTTGTGTTTAGACTTGGGTCTCATCTCCAAGATATCTCATTATGTATATGCAAGTATTTCAAAATCCAAAATATTAAAAAATCCAAAATACCTCTGGTCCCAAGGATTTTAGATATGGGAGACTCAACCTGCAGTTCATGTGGTCACATGATAGATCAGGGGTCTGGGAGTGAATGAGGAAGTGACTTGCATTACTGGGTAAGTTTTATAATTAGGGTTGTAGGGATTCAGATCCAGATTCTATACCATCCCAATTTTGTATTTAGCTGCAGCTCTGCATGCAATCCTATTTTGCAGGTGAATTAAATTTGCAAGCTGTACCTAGCTCAGATTGTCACTCTTGTCCCTGCCTGCTGTCAGTTCTATTGCTTTTTCCATGAGTGATATTGTTTGAGAAAGAGAGAGAGAAGGGGAGGAGTGGAGGAGGAGAGGGAGGGGGAAGGGGGGACGTTTGTAATTTTAAATGGGAAGTTATAATCTTCTTTATTTTCCATAACAGATGCTCTGTGAATTTCTTGAACGTATGCATGTCAAAGCTCTTCAGAAGTATTCAGATGCACTGCTACAACCTGTAAAGTTTAACAGAACAAGAGAGAGAGAGAAAATATCCCTGACATCTTTTTGCACTAAAGTATACTCATGTGAGAAATGCTAAGCATCATCTTTGCACTTGCTAGAAAAGTTCTAGGGTTTGGGTGGTACTGTACACACAAAAACATAAGTGCTATATAAAGCATGTGACCTACAGGGCTAGATCTTAACAGTCGATCCCATCTTCAAAAAGACAGAGAAGGGGAGGAGGGAACTACCATATGTTATTTAATGATTTATGTGCATTTTGGGAGACTTATTTTGTCTTTACTATTTATTAACTCATAGTCTCCATCCAAAAAGGAGAGCAACCAATCACTCAAGAGTGCAAGGTATTGGGGTGAACAGTCACATCTCCAGGGAACTCCTGAAAAAGACCTTCCTTTCAATTTTTTCTATGATTTCCCCCTTTTTGATCTCTGCTTGTCACTGTGCCAGAGAATCAGTCAATTGTTTTTGGAAGACTTTCTTAATAGTAGAAAGGTAATTTCTTCCTCTCTGTATATCTATCTCATACTGAGATATAATTGTTAGGTTTTAGACTGCAGTCATATATATGCTTTCTTCAGAGTAAGCCCCACTGGACATAGAGAGATTTCCTTCTAGAGAGATGTACATAGGACTGTGCTATGTGAAGGAGAATTATGTGGGTGATGTAGAAGTTGTGTAAAACTAACCTTACCAGTTGATAGTTTTGTACTGAAATGAATAAAAATTATTAAATGTCAACCACCATATCCATGGAGGATACATTCCAAGACCCCCTACTCCTTGGATACCTGAAAGCATGGATAATAATAGAAAACCCTATTATTTTCTATGAGACAAATTCCAGATGTTGATCATACAATCACATTGGAGGACCTAGAAATGCCTAGAGAGAACACATTTTTTTCAGACTTGGATAAGTAAACCAGGATACCAAATCTGTGGATATGGGGGGTTGACCATTATTACTGTTGTTGTTTATTTATATAGAACCATCTATGTACATGGTGCTTTACAGTGAAACAAGCAAAACACAAATACCATTGTGTCCTGCCAAAGTTATACAATCTAAAATAAGTTTATACATAAAGACACACAGAGAGAAGGAAGGAATAATACACTCAAAGCTATAAAATACAATTGTAAAACAAATTATCAAGATAACTACAAAAAAAAAAATCCAAACAACAATATAGTATGAAACAACAAAAAATATAAAAATAAACAAACTGACCAATACATGTGATCAAATATAAAACAGCAATATATATATATATATATATAGTGTGTGTGTGTGTGTAGTATAAAACACAACAGTACATGTAATCAAATATCCAAGATTACAAAACAGTATCAAACTAAAATTCCAAACGTTTTGGAAAACAGAAAAAAAAATCAATTGAGGTTTAAAAACACTGAGAGGAGGACTAGAGAAGTATTAGTAGTTGTGCAATTTAAAAATAATACATCTATTTCTGTATCTATGGAGGACACAGCCAACCAGCTTGGCTTTCTTTTTTAAACTGTGTTATTTTGGACACTTAAACTGACTGCCCTGTATCCACTTACTACAGGGTCAGAGAAACATTTCCAACATCTCCTGGCTGCTGGCAAGCTGCACTGGCAGAGTCAGCAGTTACTGGAAGTGGTATTTCTCCTCACTGAAAGTTCATTTCTGGTCACCTTTGGGTGCTTTTTGTGTGTGTGGGGGGGGGGTTCTGTTTCAGATTTTTACAAGCAGAACCCCACCCACATAACCTATTTTGGGAGCAAAGGGGGCTTTTTCTTTCTGATATCTAATGAGAAACCTTCAGTGAAGTCAATTGGTTTTAAATCTTAATTGAACTAAATTATTGTCCCACCCTTCAAAAAGTGGAAGCAAAAAGACTGGAACAATCCCAACAAGTCAGCTTGACATCAGTACCAGGAATGATTCTAGAAGAGATAATTAATAAGTCAGTCTACAAGCACTAAGAAAGGAAAGCTATGATTACTAAGAGCTAGCATGGGTTTTCAGAAACAAACCAACAACATGTCAGATCAACCTCGTCTCTCTCTTTTTTGGGAGAGAGAGAGAGTTACGAGTTTGGTAGATCAGGGAGATGCTGTGGATGTAGTATATCTTGATTCCAGCTAGGCTCTTCAAAAGGTCACCCATGACATTCTTGCAGACAAGCTGGTAAAACGTAGGCTAGACATTTGAATGGATTTTAACTGGTTGATAGACCAAAATCCATGAGTGCTCACCAATGCTTCCTATTCATACTGTCTCTCTCTGGCTTTTCTTCACAAATGAAGATTCAGGAAGGACTCATCCCGCGCTTTCTGCAAGCGCGCTGATGACTGAAAAGGCCAATCTGAGATAAACAAGTCTGGTTGCAGAAAGCACAGCAGAGGGTCTCCTTGGGTGATGTTTCCGGGTTGTGATTCTTTCTGCATTGCCATTTCTCTTCAAGACTTGTTCGGTGTGAGTTCTCAAATAAAGCTGCAGCATTGTGGATAGTGCATCTCCATGCCTCCCAATGTGAAGCCAGGGTGGACCATTATTGGTGAACAATTTGGCCAAGCCTGAGATGTTGTTTCAGGGAATCCTTGTATCGCTTTTTCGGAGTGCCCATCTTATGCTGACCTGTGGCGAGTTCACCGTAGAGTACTATTTTTGGGAGGCGATGGTCCTCCATCCTAGAAACGTGTCCTGCCCAGTGCAGCTATGTTCTCAATATCATGGCCTCATTTTGTAGGGAAGTGACTATTGAAGTCCAATAGGGCTCTGTCCTGGGCCCATTTTTCCCCAATATCTTTATGAACAACTTGAATGATAGACTAGAGGGCATACTTGTCACATCTGCAGATTACATGAGTTTAAGAGATATAGGCTGCATCTGCACTGTAGAAATAATGCAGTCTGACTCTGCTTTAACTGTCAAAGCGCAATGCTATGGAATTCTGGGATTTGTAATTTTGTGAGATATTTAGCCTTCTCTGTCAGAGAGGTCTGGTGCTACAACAGACTACAAATCCCAGGATTCCATAGCATTGAGCCATGGTTATTAAAGCAGTGTCAAACTGGATTATTTCTGCAGTGCAAATATAGCCATAGCTGTAATATTCCAGAAGGCATAATCAAGATTCCAAATGACCTTAACTGACTGATGATCAGGACAAAAAATAACAAAATTAATTTTATCAATGATAAATGGAAGGTAGTACATTTAGGGAGGAAAAATGAAATGTACAAATATTCTTGAACCCTCCCACATACACACACATAACAAAAAATTGCAACCAGGAGGTCTTCTGTCAATCTCAGTGGCTTGCCAGGTTGCCAGGTTGAAATGGGAGAAGTTATTCTCTCAAATATTCTGATGCCAAGTTGTTATGGCTTGGAATGTTAAGAATATTACCTTAGTAACATTCAGAAGCCAGTGCAGTTTTTCTTTTCAGCAAGAGGTTTAACATGCCAGCCCAACTTAACGAACCCATGGCTGAGTTCTGCACAAAATGCAATTTCCACACAAGTATTATTGGAAGTCTTATGCATATATACACAATGGACTTTTTCAAATGGGGGGGAAAACCCCCGAGGAGATCAGGAGAAGAAAGGTGCTGTTGTACTTACACTGCTCCATTTCAGACTATGCCATCCTCCTCCTGACCTTCTCCCATGCTTCCTCTGTGCTGCGGGCACAAGAAATGTGGCACTTTTATTGACAGAAAAGCCCCATCACTAAAAAGCAGCACCTGCAGCACAGAGGAAGCACTGGGGAAGGTCGGGAGGAGGACGGCGCTGTTTGAAACAGAGTGATATAAGTGTGACAGCACTGTCCTCCTCCAGACCTCCTCGGGGGTTCTCCCCAGTTTGAAAAAAATCCATTATCTCACATATACATACACACATGACATAGCATTAGTTCCTCCTCTAGAAGTTATGGAAGTTGGTTTGCAGATTTTTTTAACACATGAATTCATTGAAGCAGAAGTTTTTCTTTCCTCCTTTCCCTCAAGAGACTTTCACACAGTAGGGCTGAACTTAAAAACACATGCTATACAGATTGCTTCTTAATTGAAAAAGATATAATCTTTGTAGTGGTGAACTGGAAGGAGAATGCAAGCTTTGTGTGCAGAAGATCCCAGATTCAATTCCTGACAACTCAATGCCTGTTCTTTCTCAGCTGCTTTTTGTGCAACTTGCTCCCTGAACTCTCTAGGCTCTGCAGTCCCTTTTTTTCTTGACCTGCCTGTGTCATGTCCCATGAGCCTGATGAGGCTGTAGAGTCAGAGGAGGACATGGCAGGAAATGGCCCTAGGGACCCTGGCACATGTTTATCTACATCTGTGCCAGCAGGGAACTCTGCCAACCTAGAGGCTCAAGCAGAGGAAGAGCCTGGTCTGAGTGGGTTGGCATCAGTTCCAGCAGAGAGTGCTGCCCACTCAGATAAGGATGAAGAAGAGGAGAGTGACTTATCTCCGCTATCGTATACCCAGCAGCAAGCTCAAAAGGAGGCTCAAAGGAGGTCTCTGAAAATTTATGAGAAGAACTGCTCATTAAGAAACACCTGGCAAAGCCTTAATTGCTTTATATAGGCTGGAAGAGGCAATGGAGGCTTTGTCAAAGATCAGCTGATCTCCCAGGAGAAAGCTTTCTGCTGACTTCGGTGCCTGAATCCTTTCTGCCTTGACTTGTGTCTTGACCTTGGACTGTTCCTGACAACCCTGTTGTCTGATCTTGCTGACCCACAGACCGACTTCTGGACAACGCAGCCTTCTGTAAGCCTTTGGATTGTATTCTGGACTCTTCTCTGTGTGCCTTCTTGCCTGTATTGCTGCTTCTCCAAGAAATGGAACCTTGCTTGTTCTGAACTTTTTCTGCCTCTCCCTAATTAACGATCACTGGGGCTTGGCTGCTTTCCCAGCCCTTGTTTATCCTGCTGGCATATTGAGCTGTTTTTCTGGACAGCCTGCTTACTCCAGTTCTGGGGAGGGAGCTGAGAAAGAGTGACAGAGGAGAGGGCAGCAGGAAAGAATCAACCTTGGCAGGCATGAAGAGAATTAGCAAGGATAAGAAGGGGTGAGAGAATAAGAATAGGTGGGCAGGTCAAGAAAGAAGGGGACTCTAGTATGTAAAACACATTTATGTATTAATTACTGGTATCTAATCTATCCATTCCTGTGCTGTCTTATTCTTCTTTTTCAAGAGGTTGTGCAAAATGAAACAGTCATGGTTGGAGGCAAACCTATAAGTGTTCTAAGTAAAACTGTGAGTTTCTTGAAAATTCAGTTTTTAAACATTGTGGTGAGTTTTCTGTCCTTTGCCAGAAAAAAAATCCTGAATATTTCAACACTATGAGGAGAAATGCTGACGCCTTTTCCTTGACATCTGTCTGGAAATGGGAAAATTGAGAATTTTTATCCCTACTCTTCTTCCCCCACCCCCAGACTATCAAACTTTGGATAATCTCATATGAGGAGATAATAGTTTTCTAGAGCGTGATTTTATATTATTTTAAAGTATTAGAGTTTTAATATGGTAGTTTAATTGTCTTCTGACTTTTTTATCATTAGATTTTAATTCATGTGCCTTGTTTTGTTTCACATTGTGAGCCACTTTGGTTCCCTTTTGAAAGAAAGGCAGGATATCAGGCTCCTTAGGTGAGAACAAGGTAGAGGCCTTCTTGGTGGCTGCTCCCAGACTGAAACTCCATCCCTAGAGAGGCCACGATGGCCCCATCCTTGCTCTCCTTCTGTCAGCAGGTCAAAACATTTTTTGTGCCATCAGGCTTTTACAAACTGACTAGGGTTGGGCTTTTAATACTGCACACTGCTGTTTTTAAGGTTTGTATATAGTCTTCTAATGAATTGTAACATTTTTAATGTTTAATGTTTAAACTTTATAAATTGTTTAATTGTTTTTAAATTTTATATTTATACTTTTATCAATGCTTTTGTATTGTTTTTAATTGGTACTGTTTTAAATATGTTTTTATTTGCCTTGAGTCCTGTTATTGGGAGAAAGGCAAGAGATAAATAAATAAAATAAAACAAATGTTTTGTGGAGTCCAGTGATATGGGTTTTATAGGTCACTACCAGTACTTTGGAAAGTCCCTGAAAACAGACTGGTGAAGCTGCTATACCAAGGAGTTTTTGTTCCCCTGAAACCAGGTCCAGTCAGTAATCTGACTATAGCAAACTAGAATTATTGCAGTTTGCAAACACTTCTCAAAGGCAGTGCTATACACAGTACACTACACTAGTCCAAAGAATGTGGCAGATGGTTGTTAATTATTTAATTTGTTAATTCCCACATATCCACCCCCTTTCTCTCTTTTTTACTTTTAAAGATGGGTGAGTGGTACTTGTGGCATTTTTTAAATCTCATTTGGTACAATAACTTGGCTAACTTTGAGTATTATACACCTTGCCCTGTGTCGGTGGAGAATGTCATTTGCTGCTCAGTCTCAGGGAGCAAAATGTAATGAGTTGGCCCTGCTTCGCACTTTGCATGTCATTTAATTGAGAACAGCAGAAGAGATATTGAGATACATTTAGACCTGTTAAATATGAATCCACTGTTGCTAAGAGTACAGTTTAGTTTTACCATGAATGCTACCCAACATGAACAAAAATTCCTACATCTTGGTGTTTTCTGCAGTAAGCTGAACAGCAAGGAAGAGTACAGCTGTTGCCACTACCATGGACACAGCTGTTATAGTGACAAATACCAAAGCTACTGCGGCTCCTGTTACCCTAAACCATAGAAGGGTACCATCTGAACAAATGCTAGAGTTTGACTGTCAGATTCTTAGATGTGTCACATTTTTCTGTGGAGCTTTGGGCTGTTGTAACAGCTGTTTGTAAACACTGCAAATCCAACATTAGCCCAGGAAAGGAGGAGGGTATCTGCATTTTCCCCCTTCAATGTCTTTCTTCCTGAAGCATGATTTAGAAATATTGCAGATATGCTGACACTTCTGCTGATGATTTAAATAGCAACCAGGATAATCTTCCAACTGAGCAACCAATTGGCAGGCTCCATCCTTGACTCCTGCTATGTCCAATGACTCATCACCATGTCTGAGAATGTCCATTCGACTGCCAACTCAAGTCGGACAAACACAACAGTCAATTAGAAAAGTATTTGGAAGATGTTGAAATCCTGGATCAGTTCTTTCTGGTCTGCTACCATGTGAAGTATATTCATAACAGTATTACTGTGTGCTGAATCCCTAAAGAGGAGTGCAGGATGATGGTGACAGATGCCGCCAATATTACTTTTCCTTACAGGTGAACTGAGAAAGTAAGAAAGGATGGGTTTTAAAATAGCCACAGCCATACATTCATCTTTGTAATGTGTTCCCAGTTAGCAGTGAGTCTGAGACATGAATTTGACAAAGCTCTCTGAGGCGCATCTTTTCTTTTTTTTTAACTATACATCTCAGAATGGCACCTGAAAATTAGAAAGATACAAAAATGCAGAGAGAATCATTGTAATTGGTTTATTCCAAATTCAGCTTTACTCCTGTCTCCTCATTCCATCACACCAGTAACACACACATGAATATGTTGAGGTTGTCTCCGAAACTGAACTCTGTTCAGTATCCTCTGGCAATGCTAGCAACCAGAAAATGGAATGCTCAAAACTAGGTACAGATAATTGGTTATGTAACTAATTTCCCCTTCTTCCTCTTTCTCCTCCTCTTCTTCTTGCATAAATTCTGCATAATTAATTTGCCCTATGATTACAACTCAGCTTCTTTAGTAGAGTTCCTGTAATATTTTGGTAACTTTTACAATTATGGGTGTGCAGATTCACTACATGGTGAAAGAGGAGAACCATGCAGTTCATCTGCTAGCCCTTCTCATGCCTTGAGATGACAGTGACATGAAGAGAATGGGTTTTGAACCATAGCTAAAAAAAAATTAGATTTTCCTTGGAGTTTTTCTGGGCTGTAAGGCCATGTTCTGGAAGAGATTATTTCTGACATTTCACCTGCAATTGTGGCTGGCATCTTCAGAGAATAGTTGGGTAGGAGTGTGTGGGGTTTAGATACTGTGAACCCCTGTTGGGGAGGATATGTAAATTTGTGTATTTGAATGGGTAGTTTCTGGGTGGAGATATGCAAGGAGAATTAGTGTCTGTTTGGCTAATGGTCCATTATCTGCTGGAAATCTCCCTGTCCCTGGGTGGAGTTCATTTGCAAGTGTTGAGTTTTGATTTTAGTGTTTTTTCAGGACTGGCAGCCAGATGTTGTTTACTTTACCACCCAGGGACAAGGGGATTTCTAGCAGATAATGGACCATTGGCCAACCATTAGCCAGACACTAATTCTCCTTGCATATCTCCACCCAGAAACTAGCCATCCAAATACACAAATTTACATATCCTCCCCAATAAGGGTTCACAGTATATAAACCCCACCTATCCCAACCATTTTCTGAAGATGCCAGTCACGGATGCAGGTGCAACATCAGAAATAAACTCTTCCATAACATGGCCTCATAGCCCGGAAAAACCCCAAGGAAAATCTATGGATGCTGGTGGTGAAAGCCTTTGACTTCACAATATTTTTTGTGGGTTTTTTAAGTAACCAAAAATAATTATTGTTACCTGTAATGATTTTACTGGGTAAAAGTTCCAGGCTCAGGCATGCCTGGCTGACCTTTCCCCCCAATCCAAGGCTTGAGGGGGTTTCTTAGGAGATAGGAACGAAAAAAGCATTCCTGTCCCACAATCTCCACTCCTTCCCCTGTCCCATCCCTGTCACACCACAATCACCCTCCCCACCACACTTACCTTCTCTTCCAATGACAGGGCAGCCCAGGAGTGAACAGAGTTCTAATGGAGCTCCTTTCACTTCCTGGATCAAAATCCTGTGGATTCTCGTGAGAAGACATGAGCATAGGAAATTCAAAAATAAAAATAAAAAGAACACAAAAAATTACAGCAAGCACAAAAACACACTTTAAAGGGTAGAAGTAACCTGAGGAGGGTCATAAAAAGTGTATCATTTACCTGGATGCCCGATCTCACCCGGAAGTGTTCTGGCAAGGTCCGCCCATTGATGATGGGATCTCACCAGCATAATGGGACACCTTGTCACATGCAGGATCATCCATGACAGGAACGGAACGGGGGATCTGTTGATGGCTTCTCCCATCAATAAAAAGCAGCGCCAGTGGAACGGCAGCATAATGGGTTCATAGCAAGGGGGAACAATGTCTTCTGAAAAGGGGGCCCTTTTGCAATCTCCTGGTGTTCCTATAATGCCACTTTTAACACATCTGATAATCTCTTTAGTTTGTATCTGGCTTGTATTAGAAGAGACAATAACACTTGGTAAAGTGAAAGGCAGTAGGATAAGGGGTAGACTGGACTACTGATATATTGATCCATTCAGGAAGCTAAAGTCCTGAGTTTGCAAAACCTTAGGGCAGTTGATGACCAGGGCTTATGGAGGTCTATCCTTCATAGGGTTGACATATGTCACAGTTGCCTTGATTGCAAGTAACAACAACAAATGTGTGACCAGCCAAGCAAAGAGACTGAAGCCAAAATCATACATTAAACTGGCAGAATAATAATAATAATAATAATTATTATTATTATTATTATTATTTATACCCCACCCCTCTGTTAAACAATCAGGGCGGCTTACAAAATTTAAAATACAATACGGATAAAAATTCTTAAACACCCCCCACCTCCACCCTCCCCCATAAAAAATATTAAACAAGTATAAGTTAAAAAGCAACTGATCTAAAATCACATTTAAAAACAATAGATATAATAAATACAATAAATAGCCAGTGGACTAAACGAGGCCAGGATCCCCTGAGGCCGGGATCTAATTAGGAAAGTCCTGCCAAAAGAGATCCGTCTTTAGTGCTTTCTTAAAGCTACTCAGGCTTGTCATCTGACGGATCTCGTTTGGCAGGTCATTCCACAATTTGGGGGCGATTACCGAAAAGGCCCTCTGGGAGGTTGCAGACAGCCTAGATTTTTGTGGCTGAAGCAAATTCCTCCCAGAGGACCGGAGTGCATGGGGAGGATTGTATGGGAGGCGGTTCTGGAGATAAGCTGGACCCAAGCCATTTAGGGCTTTAAAGGTAATAACCAACACCTTATACTGGGCCCAGAAACTGATAGGCAGCCAGTGGAGAGATTTTAATACTGGGGTTATATGGTCTCTCTGAGATGTTCCCGAGACCACTCTGGCTGCCATATTTTGTACCAACTGAAGTTTCCGGACCAGGCACGAGGGTAGCCCCATGTAGAACGCATTGCAGAAATCTAGACAAGAGGTTACCAGCGTGTGCACCACAGTCTCGACAGTTGGTCCCTTACTTCCAGGAAATGGTGCAGCTGGCATATCAGTCGAAGCTGATAACAGGCGCTCCTGACTGTCACATTCACCTGACTAGTCATCCGAAGCGATGAATCAAGGAGCACCCCCAGACTGCGAACACAGTCCTTAACGGAGAGCGTCACCCCGTCCAGGACTGGAGGTTGCAACCCAACTCCTGGTTTTGGGGCCACTACCGTGAGCACCTCCGTTTTGTCCGGATTTAATCTCAATCTGTTTTTCCTCATCCAGCCCATTACTGCTTTAAGACAATCATTAAGAGGAGAGACGCCATCGGAATTCGAGGCCGACGTTCGGGATAAGGGGAAATAGAGCTGGGTGTCATCAGGGTACTGATAACACCCAGCCCCATAACTGCGAATAATCTCACCCAGCAGCTTCATATAGATGTTAAACAGCATCGGGGACAGGATGGTGCCCTGCGGAACACCACAAGTAAGCTCCTTTCTGCTGAAGCAGCTGTCCCCGATCAACACTCTCTGGAACCTGCCCGAGAGGAAGGACCGGAACCACTGGAGCACAGTGCCTTCGATTCCTAACCCAAGAGGATGCTATGATCTATCTCTTCATGCTACTTCTGCTCACCTTCCTCCATCAGTGCAATGGTCCTTTTCTTCACTAGGGCACTCCATGGGCAATTAGCATTTTTGCAGCCAGGTGAAAGGATGTGTGAAGCAGGCAGCTGAGGGATTGAAGGTTCTTTGCCCATCTGCCTCTTTAGAATTTGCCATTTTGGTCACTAGAACTTCCAAGGTTGCAAAAAATCTGCCTATTGTCTAGTAGGCAGATCAATATCAACTTTCCCCTTAAGAATCTCATGTTCTGGACTTTCAGGAAATTTATGTAACTGGAGGATAAATGCAGCTTTATCTGTTTTGTATATTCATTAAGTAAACAATTAGTGTATGAAGTTATATATTCTGGGTGGAGGATCATTTATATCTCATAGACATTCCAGTGCAGGTTCATTAGCTTTCATAGACATTACATAGTCTAGGCACACTGGTTCTATTCATATTTCATCTTCCAGGCCGATTGTGCAGATTATCTCTTAAAACAAGCATTTCTCATGATACTTGCAGTACATTAATATGGTATTTGTAGTATATGGTAGTGTTAAGAAACATCATCTTAGACAATATTGAGACATCACAGCTCATATTTCTCTTGCCATAGCACATCTCATACAGGCATTTCCATATATTTGTATGTTTGGTAGCATTTAATACATTGCAGTGTAACATATTACACTGCAATATGTGTAAGGCATCTAGCTGCATACACAATAAATTTCAGATACTTTTCAACTTATTTCAGCATTATAGTACATTTACCTATATTCCATTTATTCAGCATAGCTATTGTTAAGGACAGTAAAACTATATCTGTTCTACCAGCAATCTATCAGAGAATTATAAATAAAATATTCTCATCCTTTCCTGGGTTGCAATCAGAAAAAGAAAAGATTTGCATCTTCCGCTTGGTCTCCTCATGAAGAGTAGTCATGGTGTACTGTCTTCTCTCTTCTTTAATAATTTTGGCTGACAGTTATTTAACTTTCCCTCCTCCAATAAAAGGATGGACTTACTGCCTCTGGAAAATGGAGATTTTGAGAGGCACACCTTGTTTTCTGGTACCCTAATATGGCCTTTCCCTATACCATATTCAGAAGCCACTCCGAGGGCTTGTCTAGACAGTCTATTTACCCCATCTCGCTCCTGTCTTAGAACACTGCAGTCCTGATGACACAGGATTGTTGCCCCATTTTGCCCTTGGACAGTCCTCATGATTCCTCAGGCAAAGATTTGGATATGATAGGGTAATGCCTGTTATCTCTCTCTCTGGCTTTTCTTCGCAAACGAAGATTCAGGAAGGACTCATCCCGCGCTTTCTGCAAGCGCGCTGATGACTAAAAAGGCCAATCCGAGATAAACAAGTCCGGTTGCAAAAAGCACAGCAGAAGGTCTCCTTGGGTGATGTTTTGGGTTGTGATTCTTTCTGCGTTGTCGTTTCTCTTCAAGACTTGTTCGTCGTGAGTTCTCAAATAAGGCTGCAGCATTGTGGATAGTGCGTCTCCATGCCTCCCGATGTGAGGCCAGGGCGGACCACTGTTGGTGATCAATTTGGCCAAGCCTGAGATGTTGTTTCAGGGAGTCTTTGTATCGCTTTTTTGGAGCGCCCCTCTTACGCTGACCCGTGGCGAGTTCACCGTAGAGTAGTATTTTTGGGAGGCGATGGTCCTCCATCCTAGAAACTTGCCCTGCCCAGCGCAGCTGTGTTCTCAATATCATGGCCTCAATGCTGGTGATCCCTGCTTGCTCAAGGACAGCAACATTCGTCACATAGTCAGTCCAGTGTATATTTAGGATTGTGCGTAGACAGCGCTGATGAAAGCGCTCGAGGAGTCGTAGGTGGTGGCGATAGGTGACCCATGTTTCAGATCCATAAAGGAGGATAGACAGTACGATGGCTCTATACACACTGATTTTTGTGCTTTGCCTCCGGTGTTTATTGCTCCAGACTCTTTTGTGAAGTCTTCCAAATGCACTATATGGCTTTGCTAATCTGTGATCGATCTCTTTGTCAATCTTGGCATCTGAGGAGATGATGCTTCCCAGGTAGGTGAACTGCTGAACGGACTTGAGCACAGATTTGCCGACGGCAATGTGGGGATGGTGGTGTTCGTCCTGTGGTGCAGGCTGGTAAAGAACTTCTGTTTTCTTTAGGTTGACTTCTAGCCCAAACAGCTCTGTAGCTGTTGCAAAGCAGGACGTTAGGTGCTGCAGAGCTGCTTCTGTGTGGGCAACAAGGGCAGCATCATCGGCGAAGAGCAGCTCACGGACTAGATAGTTTAGAGTCTTAGTGTGAGCCCTCAGACGGCGAACCTTTTTAAAAAACACCTACCAAACCCCACTTTTTTCCAGAAAAAAATTGATCAGGCCCCACATGACCATAGGAGCCCTTACCAGAATGCCAGCCTGTCAGTGCAGCTGCCACCCACATTGCATTCTCTGAAGCCAGAAAAGAATCCTTCAGCAGGTGACCCAGGTTGGTCACATGCTGCGAGCTGGCTTCCTGGCTACAGAGAGTGGGCTGTGGGCAGCAGCAGTGGCTGCAGAGACTGGATGATGTGACTGAGGATCCTGACTTCCTCCCATTTCATCCAGGTAATTGGGGAGTAATGGACTGAGTCATAGGAGAATATGCTGGCCGGGAGCCAGTGTAGCCTGGCCCATGTAGATGAGCCCCTAGTCCTCTGAGACTCCATCTCAGATTTCAGATCAAGAATCATAATCACTTTCCTTTTCTTTTTCTAAGAGAACAGTGGAGTCTTTTCTCTATTTGTTTTTAGCTTAATTGGCAAATGAGAATTTTGTCCCCCAACAAAATTCTCCTTCAGTCCCCAACTTTCTAACATTGTAGGAGCTTGTAGTAAGATTCCTGTCAGTCTAAGGTTCTTCTTGTTAATATTTCCAAACACTGGAGAAACATGTTTTTCTGCCATGTTTGAAAATGTATTTGAATCTTCTCTCCATTCCTATCTCGTGTTGGTGATATGCAAAAGCAAATCCTACACTTGGGGCAATCCATAAGGTTAAAATAATATGCAGTTGGACCCTTAGAAAGAAGCTCACAGACTGTCAGGTAAGAGCCAACTGTATTTACTGACCCCAGCAAAAAATTAATGAAATATGATGGCAACACACAGAAACAGACACACACACATGGATAAAATTGTTCACATGTGAAAATTCAGTGAGGAATAAACTAGGACTGAATTATGAAAATGTTGACTAGAGGGATTCACTTGAAATAAATGTACAACACACAAACTACTCAAGCCGCATTTCCTCTAAGAATGGAGAAATCTGTCAGTTTCACACTCTCCTGTATTCAGGTTTTTAAAACCTCAGGTTTTTCCACCCCAAATGAAAAGATCCACAATAGACATGAAAATACAAGCCAAATACAATAATTTAAAGCTTGGAAAGTGGCTGTAAAAAATGAATTTAATGTCGTATTGAAGCCATCCATAACAAAGCAGTAGTATGATGATGCTCTGGGACATGCAGCTTCATCCTATTGTGGTTCAGTTTAACATGTCATTCTATTCAATCTTCTTAAAAGTAACTTTCCAAATTCTGTGCCAGCATGAAGAGACCTATGTTACATCTGCTTGCCATATGACATTTTGGGATCAGTTTCTCTCAGGAAAAAAGCATCAATCTTAATTCAACAGTAATATTTTAAAAGAATATTTTATAGGATTTTTAAAAATGGAAAGAAAGGGAAGATATGAAAGAGACTGGGGGACAAAAATATATAGCATATGAACATGGACTAGGCATCTACATTAATAAAAACTGACCATATGTCCGAAAGATATTTCCTTGGAGGCAATGTCCACAGAATAAATATTTCTGTATGACCAAAGCAGTAAAATTTTCTGACTATTGAACAATGGATGGTGAATATTTTATCTTTTCAGTTTCAGAGCATGAGTCTTTTAGCTACGGTAAGAACATGAAAGGTCTAGCTATGTTGACTATAAATTAAATCTCAAATCTGATGAATATAATTTAAAAGTACACATGCATCTACAAATATCAAATATTTTTCTAATACAAAATGTATACATTGCAATATATCCAGCCAGTTGGAGGTATAACAATTTAGCACCAACATGGTTGAATCTCCAAGATTAAAAACAGATTTTAGCCCTCTTCCTGGATGGATGAATCTGCCCATTTCATTTTCTCCCACATTAGGAACATTTAAAGCTCATATCTAGGAATGGAGAAATCTTATCAGTTTTGCTTTTTCCTGATTTTTTTTTAAAAGAAACCTTTCTATCCCAAGTATAAAGAAATTGGTGCATTTTAGTAAATTCTTATCAAAAATTCCACTACAGGAGGCTGTAGTGGGGCCCTGAGGACTTCTTGGCAGCGAGGCAGCAGTGGGAGGGGGTGTGGCAAGGAGTGGCAAGGAGTGGCTGGCGTATTAAGCCACTCCCACACCCCTCAGGAACACCAGCCAGCAAGCCAGTGGTTCTCAAGCCTGCAGCAGCTTTTCACCCCATTCCACCGGGCCAGGAGGCTGTAGTGGGGCCCTGAGGACTTCTTGGCAGCGAGGCAGCAGTGGGAAGGGACGTGGCAAGGAGTGGCTGGCATATTAAGCCACTCCCACACCCCTCAGGAACACCAGCCAGCAGCCAGAAGGACTCTTAAGCCTGCAATTGGAGTCAGCTGAGGCCGAGAATGAAGTGGGGTGGAAATTGGAGTTGTGCTGGGGAAAGGGAGGTATAGTCGGAACAGAGTGAACAGATGTTACGAAAGAAGGTGGGATCACTGTTTGTTAGCTATCCCACCTTCAGTTCACCCTGTTTCCCGGAATGGATTGGAGAGCGTACCAACCATTCCACAGAACCTTACTTTGCTCCTCTGCAATGCCAGGTTGGTTAAGAATAAAACTGATATTATTTACGATCTTCTCTTGGATGAGGATGCCGACCTGGCTTGCTTCACAGAAACCTGGCTGGGAGAGGATAGCTCTGTCACATGGGTGCAGACCCTCCTAGCTGGGTATTCTGTCAGTGAGCAGGTGAGGGGAAGTGGGCGGGGGGGCGGAGTGGCTCTGGTTTATAAGAACAATCTGACCTTGACCAGGATACCTGTCCGAAACACAGTCCACTTCGAGTGTATGTGCCTTAGCCTGAGGACCAGGGATAGTTTGGAGATTCTGCTAGGATACAGACCACCCTGTTGTCTAGCAGACTCCCTAACAAAGCTGACACAGCTGGTCTCAGAGTTGCTGTTGGCGTCACCGAGACTTTTAGTTTTGGGTGACTTCAGCATTCCGCTTGAGACCAGCTTGACAAATCTGACTGGTGCCGCTCGGGAGTTCATGGAAACCATGACAAACATGGGCCTATCCCAAATGGTCGTCAGGCCCACACATTGTGCAGGTCATACCCTCGATGCGGTCTTCAGTGCGGAACAGGAATATCCGTTGGCGGCGGTTATTAAAACCACCGCATTGTCATGGATGGATCATTTCCTGGTCAAGACTGAACTAAGTGTCTCTTCCCACCCCACCAGGGGTGGTGGACCCATTAGAATGGTCTGTCCCCGAAGGCTAATGGTACCAATAGGATTCCGGAAAGCCTTGGAGGGGTTAATGGTTGGTAATGCCGGTGACTCTGTCGAAGCTTTGGTTAATACCTGGAACACCGACCTTACCAAGGCTATTGACACGATCGCTCCCAAGCGTCCTTTCCAACCCGCTTCAAACCGTAAGCCATGGTATACAGCAGAGCTTAGGAAAATGAAATGGGTTGGACAATGACTAGAGCACAACTGGCGGAAAACTCGACTCTTATCCGACAGGACTCATCATAGGAATTTTTTTGGTCCTATCGAGAGGCAATACGTGCAGCGCAGAGATCCTTCTCCTCTGCACGTATTGCGTCTGCAGAGTCCCGTCCAGCAGAGCTTTTTAGGGTGGTAAGGGAGATGACACAGGTTATTCCTGCGCAGAACCCGTTGCTTAACCCAACGATGGCCTGCTGTGACGCGTTTAACAATTTCTTTGCAGATAAAATCTCTCGGATAAGAGCCGACTTAGATGCCAGTAATTTGACAGAAACAATTGACGAGCTGTCCAGCAACTCCGTTGATGTAAGTTTACTGGATCAATTTCAATCTGTGAGTACCGAGGACATGGACAAGCTACTTGGTAGGGTGAGGAAGACGACCTGCCCTCTCGATCCTTGCCCTTCATGGCTGGCCATCCAGGGGGGGACTGCCTTGAGGACATCATCAATGCATCCCTCAGAGAAGGGTGTGCTCTGTCTTGTTTAAAGGAAGCAGCCGTTAGGCCGCTCCTGAAAAAATCTTCCCTTGACCCCCTGGACATGACCAACTATAGGCCGGTTTCTATGTTACCATTCTTGAGCAAAGTGATCAAGAGGGCAGTTGCGCTTCAACTCCAAGTGGTCTTGGATGAATCCGATTATCTAGACCCATTTCAAACTGGCTTTAGGACGGGATTTGGAGTTGAGACTGCCATGGTTGCCTTGACTGATGACCTGCATCTAAGCATCGACGGGGTAATATGTCCCTGTTCTGGACCTCTCAGTGGCTTTTGATATGATAGATCATAGCATCCTCTTGGATCGCTTGAGTTGGTTAGGAATCGGAGGCACTGCGCTCCAGTGGTTCCGATCCTTCCTTTCGGGCAGGTCCCAGAGGGTGTTGATAAGGGATAGCTGCTCCAGCAGAAAGGAGCTTACTTGTGGCATTCTGCAGGGCGCCATCCTGTCCCTGATGCTGTTTAACATCTATATGAGGCTGCTGGGTGAGATTATTCAGAGTTATGGGGCTGTGTGTTTTCAGTAAGCTGATGACACCCAGCTCTATTTCTCCTTGTCCCGATCGTCAGCCTCGAATTCCGATGGCGTCTCTCCTCTTAATGATTGTCTTAAAGCAGTAATGGGCTAGATGAGGAAAAACAGATTGAGATTAGATCTGGACAAAATGGAGGTGCTCACGGTAGCGGCCCCAAAACCAGGAGTTGGGTTGCAATCTCCAGTCCTGGACGGATGACGCTTTCTGTTAAGGACTGTGTTCGCAGTCTGGGGGTGCTCCTTGATTCATCGCTTCAGATGACTAGTCAGGTGAATGTGACAGTCAGGAGCGCCTGTTATCAGCTTCGGCTGACATGCCAGCTGCACCATTTCCTGGAAGTAAGGGACCTTGAGACTGTGGTGCACACGCTGGTAACCTCTCATCTAGATTTCTGCAATGCGCTCTACATGGGGCTACCCTCATGCGTGGTCCAGAAACTTCAGTTGGTACAAAATATGGCAGCCAGAGTGGTCTCAGGAACATCTCAGAGAGACCGTATAACCCCAGTATTAAAATCTCTCCACTGGCTGCCTATCAGTTTCTGGGCCCAGTATAAGGTGTTGATTATTACCTTTAAAGCCCTAAATGGCTTGGGTCCAGCTTATCTCCAGAACCGCCTCCTCCCATACAATCCTCCGCATGCACTCCGGTCCTCTGGGAGGAATTTGCTTCAGCCACAAAAATCTAGGCTGTCTGCAACTTCCCAGAGGGCCTTTTCGGTAATCACCCCCAAATTGTGGAAGGACCTGCCGAACGAGATCTGTCAGATGACACGCCTGAGTAGCTTTAAGAAAGCACTAAAGACGGATCTCTTTTGGCGGGCCTTTCTTAATTAGATCCCGGCCTCAGGGGATCCTGGCCTCATTTAGTCTTCTGGCTATTTATTGTATTTACTATATCTATTGTTTTTAAATGTGATTTTAGATCAGTTGCTTTTTAACTTATACTTGTTTAATATTTTTTATGGGGGAGGGTGGGGGGGTGTTTAGGGATTTTTATCTGTATTGTATTTTAATTTTTGTATGCCGCCCCGATTGTTTAACAGAGGGGCAGGGTATAAATAAATTTTATTATTATATTATTATTATAAAAATTAATTCCATTCACAACAGTAAAGTAATTCTGTTGCTAATGTGGATTAAATATTACTGTCTTTTGTATCTGTCCCGAGATGGCTACAAAAGGGGAGTTGCCTCTGCCTGCATTGAGATCCCTCTATACTAACTGAATGATTGCAGAAACAGCACCTGATACTAGATGTAGACCTGTGACCCCAAAACCATCACTCCCCCCTTTTTCTCCCTCCTATATGATTTCAAACATCTTTTTCTTGGGTGCCGTTTACATGATGAAAATGTAGTGGGATGAATTTGTTTCGAACCTTGGCTGTTTACACGTACATCATTTCGGATACATGTTTTTTGGAAGGGGGGCACCATTTGTCCTTTGATCTGAGGGACTTTCAGTCCCGTGGTTTGTGCCGTTTTTTAAAAAAGTCACGGGAGGATTTGGAAAATCGGAAATGTAAACAGCCCGGGACAAGATATCATGGATCCAGGATATGGCCGGAAATTGTCTTGACCATGGGCGGGCACTGGCCAGTAAGTGGGAGGTCTACCTGCCCCTTTTTTCAACATTCCAAATTTTAGATGCATCTCCATTGTTCTCCTGCCCTTTACCTGTGCAGTTACAGAGATGGATGCCAAAACCGCTCCTCGCCCTAGGAAAGGTGGCCATGGTCCTACAATGACACCATAAAACTCTTGACGATATGGGGCGAGGAAAAGGTGTAGGAGCAGCTGAAGGGGTCCCATAGAAATATCGACCTCTTAGAAAAAATTGCTGCCAAAATGAAAACGAAAGGGCATGATCGAACCACTGAGGAGTGCAGGACGAAGATGAAACTGATGCGTAAGAATTATCACCAGGTCAACGACCACAACTCCAAAAGTGGCAATGATGCAGCCACGATGCCCTTTTATAAAGAACTCCATGCAATTCTTGGCAGCGATGCCAACTACCACCTGAAGCGGCTGGGGAGCACAACCGATATTGTGCGTGTTCCGTGTGGGTCAGTGACTCCCCATCATGGTCCCCTCCCCAAAGAAGACGTGGGATTGCCCCCGTCATCCCAGGAGATGCTGCAGGGATACTCTGAGGAACTTTTCTCAAGTCCTCTAGGTAAGCTTCAATATTTTATTTTTTAAAAATATAGTTCTCATTATTTGAAAACTCGATTAACTATGTACTCGGTTTTCAAGGTTAGACCACTGGAAATAGGTGTTGCCTTTTTAAATATTCCCATGTCAATATACTGCATTTAATCTATTTACCATGTTATTTTTCATGTTTCATTTCATTTTCCCAAAAAAGGGAATAACTATTACTTATGTGAAAACTCGAAGTTTTAAAATTCCGTTTCTCTAAAGCAAACAGGCTTTTTAAAAAGGGATTCTAAAGTGTAATTTCCTTTTCCAAGGCATTTAACCACTGGTGGTATGTGGAAAGGGTCAGTTTACTTGATTAGCCTATATGCCTAGGGAATGTGTTAGTGTATTTCTTCCATGCTCCCTTGGAATGCAAATGATGGCAGTTAAAGCCAAATGGCACTTTTCTCTGTTTGTGTTCTGCAGGTTTAAAGGTGTGCGTGCATCTTGGCACATTTAGTATGGTGTCTCCTGCTACAGCCATAAACACTTCTTGCATTCCTCTGTAAACCTCTGCCCACACCATTGCGATCTGTTTAAGAAGTGAATGAAATGGCTGTGTATGTCACATTTCTGTTTCACCATTATGGGTTCTATTCTTTTTAATTTCCCCCCCAGATGTTTCGGGGACCCAGGGTTCTGATGAATGAGCAGTTACCTTAACCTTAACTGAGGAGACCAGAGGAAGCTTGGCACTCAATGATGCAGAAGAAAACACTTCAGTTGTAGTCACAGAAATTGATATTGTGGGGGCAACAACTCCAGCTCGCAATGGTATTGATCTTTTCATGTTATGCTCATTTTTATTGAGTTAACTGCTTCTACTTTTAATTAGTAAATATAATAACACTAAATTCCTTTATTTCTTTTTCAGTGGCCTCCTTGAGCAACCCGACTGCCACTTTATCTCCTGCCATGTTTCGCAGGAAAAAATGTTCTTCTGATTTTAATGAATTGATGGCTAACTCTAGATCCATAGCAGAGCTGTTTGTTTCAAATGTGACAAAAATCGCTGACCGGCAGGATCAAAGGGCCATAAATTTACAAGGGTATCTGGAAAAATTCTTTGAGCATTCTGTAGAAGAATCTCAGGAAATGTTCAAAGAAATAAAGAGGCAAATGATCCCTTTGGAGACCTTGTAACACACATTAAGTCTTTGGATAATGTAAAGAAACGTGTTGTGGTTAAGAGAGTGTCCAAGCCAAACAATTCTGGGGAAGGAGATAAAGAAAACTCTCCAGAATCACAACGTGTACCATCCACTAGTTATGGTACTAGTAATGTTGTTGCCAGTAGGCCAACTTGAACAGTAAAAAAAAAAGAGTTCCCCTTACATTATAGGTAATTAGAGAAGCAAAAAGCATTCCTTTTTTTTATAATGAAGAAATTTAACAGTACTGTGTAATGATACTACTTGAAGGGCATTCTATATATGTATTAGTAAAAATAATAATATTACAAGAATAAATATACTTTTGTTTGAACAGATTATCAGTTTATAATGCAGTATGAGAAAATACAGAAGGACAACTTTTTAAATACATAACATTTTCATTTTATTATCAAAACCGTTCTTTTTTATTTACATATTTACATATATAAAACAGGTAAAAATAAAGGTATGAAAAAATTATGTACATTATATAGAGAGCAAATAAACACCAATATACAACAAAAAGGAACAAAGGAAAGAATACATTACTATGAAAATGAAAAAGCATCAACACATAGAATCATAGAATCATAGAATCACAGAGTTGGAGGAACATAACAAATAACAACACATTTAGGACAAGTATTTGTACGAAAATAAATAAAGGGATACAGAATCATAAATCAATGTTTTAGAAATAATAATTTCTAAATTATTTACACTATTTACAGTTTTTGAACAGTATTTACAGTATTTAAAGTTACAAAATATTTACACTATTTACATGCCAAGCCTCTGCTCAATAGCTTGCACCCTCCTGGCCAGATCTTCTATTGAGGCTTGTAAAGTCCTCCCTGTACTGAGGAAAATAAGGTATATGTTTACAGTATAGCACCCGATAGGCAGATTATGCAAATTATATAAATGAGTATTATATTAATTTACCAAGCTCCTCTATTCTGGAAATGATGTTGAGGCCAGCAAGCTGGGCTGCAGCCTCCTGGGCAGCTTCTGGACCTTAAAAAAGAGTAATGCATGGGGAGAACGTTAATAAAACATGTAATCCTAACAATTACTTATTATTGTAGGATCAGGGCAATAATTACATAAAAAAGTATACTTGGCTGTGGTGCAGCTGGAGCAAGGCCAGCCTCTTCATTCTCCTCCTCCTCCGGGGACTCAGAGATGGGTTGGACAGCCACCTGTCTCTGGATCCAAACCACTGTAATAGATAAAAGAAAATACTTTAGATCTGTCTTCCCCATGCACACACACACACACACTGACTCACAAGCAAAGAGCAGTGCAAATCAGTGGCATAACTTACCTCTTGGCAGTCGGTCTGTCCAGCTTGGCCGCCCTGCACGGACCCACAGGTCATGCAGGATGGCATAAAAAGGCGGCCGCCTTCGGGGGGGCTGCCTTTACTGGCCTCCAATGCCGCAAAGAATTTTCCTTTAAGGGTCTTAAAGTTGGAATAGCGTTGGAGGCCAGTATGAATGTAGCCCCTCGACCAGAGGAACTGTGCTGCTTCTATGTAGAATTTCCTCCGGTTAGAGGACCGCATCAGCCGGTCTGGTGCACCTGCCTGCTAGGCCAGGGATTCCAATAGCAGGTTGGTCTCCCTGGTGCTCCAGTAGGCACTGCGCCAACCCAGCCTGACATGTCCTGTCCCCCCTTCAGCCATCATAACACCATGTGACGGGATGCGGAAACTCGAGTTTATTAGTTTTTGAGTTAACCGTTGTATTTTAAAACAAGCCTATGAAGCTTGGAATACCCTTGATTTTCAAAGTTTTAAACTGAGTACCATAATCTATTGGTTAAGTAGTGGAGGCACCTATGTTTAGAAATTCGGAGGTGTCTGGAACCGTTCCCAGAAAGCATAACCCCTGGGAAAAGCCCGCCAATTGCTTCAACTGCCAAAACCTCAACATAGTATCGCATGTTGTTGTTAGTTTTAAATTAGATTTGTAACCAGTTTGTCCTGCTGTTGAGAAAATATACCAATTGATCCTACAGATTAATTGATGCATTGATTTTATTATGGACAAGTAGATTTGTAAAATGGAGCTGGGGCAGTTTGTGTTACAAAAGGACAAAACAACTGCAGTACAGCAAGGGAAAATAAGAGGCTTTTATTACACAAACAAGGATCAATATAACAGAATGATTTAAAAGGAATAGTTACCAATGTTATTTCCCTCCCCCCGGTGATGTTCCTGCCAGAAATATTCTTTTAAAGTGTTGCGCACAGCCTCCCCCCAGGCTTTCTCTGCAGCATCATTATTACCATTGAAGCTCCTAGTGTGTCAAGAACAAATCTTTGCACACGCTGGTTTGGATCATCAAGGATAGTACCTTTGGTTTCACAGATATTGTGTAGAATAATACATGTACATGTCAATGAACATACATTTTCCTCTGCAACCTCAATACAATATCTTAATGCCCTCCACCTAGATTTCAAGCGGCCGAAGCACTTCTCCACCATCAAATAAATTTTGTTATGGTACCTATTGTACAGTCTCTGTTTAGCATTTGTTGTCCCTCTATAAGGTGTCAGCAGCCAATTCCTAATTGGATATGCACCATCAGCCAGTGTGAGTGGGACAATCTGCTGTCCCATAATTGTTATGGTGGAATTTCCAGGCACAAAGATCCCCGCCTCCATAATCTTAAAAAAAACAGAGTTCCTTAACATTAGAGCGTCATGATTCTTGCCACTCCAACTGATCCGCATCAATAAAAACTCCCCTGTGATCGCAAGTTCCTTGGAGAAGAACACTGTACCTATTCTTCCTGTTGATAAATTCATCTTCCTGATGAACGGGGGTATTATATTAACATGGCAACCATCTAAACAAGTGATCACTTGTGGGTATCCCATGGCTGCGAATCCATCCATCAACTGTATGTTAACAAAAAGGAAATAAAATCCCAAAAGGTAGATGTCAGATCATGCAAACACGAGTATTCGATTAAACACATCTGTACATAAAGAGACATTTAAATGCTGTTTATCCATGGTATTTGTTTTCAATTGCATACTATATGTTCAGGTTTAGATTTTATAATATTGGCATTACATTCAAGCTTGTTTGAATTAAACTTTGAAGAAGGGATGCGACTAGCCATATTTTCACAAACTAAAAGAGTAAATAAAAATTTACCTTTCTATGGTCTCCAAGGAAAACTGTCCACTTCAGAGGTAACTTCTCCATCGTGAGGATGACCTCCACAAAAATCTTACACACCGTGGCTCTTCCGACCCCAAATAACTGAGATACAGCCCCATAGGAGCAATGGTGGGTGAGAAGAAAAACAGCTATTGTGAATCTCTTCTCCACAGGGATGGCTTTCCTCATGTTGGTGTCCAACTTTGCAATCTCTGGATCGAGTATTTCCACAAGATGCATAAAGAGGTACCATGGCATCCTGAAGTACAGTATCCATCATTCGTCCAACCAGATGTTCACAAATTTCTCTCACCACTCCTCCATTGTTGGGTACACCCACCACTACCACAGCTGCATCCGTTCCTCGGGGGGATTGATGGCTGCGAAGTGCATACACTCTGGATGAAAGTAAGTCGATGTCATCATTTGTGAATGGAAAAAGATCTTAAAAATAAGAAGCATCCTTCTTCTGTGTCTGATGATAACCCATCTTTCAGAGCTGCAAGAGATCCCCTCAAGTGGGCAGCGGTAGCCAGAGCTGTAGATATGCCCACCTCCATGTTTCCAGAAATGGCTGGATGGGACTAAAAGTACTTCAAAAGCACATGAGGATGTCCTTCTTTGTTCAAAAGGTAGCCAATCGCTGCATCTGTGGCAGGAAGATCAACTGGACACATGTAATTCAAAATGTGAATGAACGAGTAATCGCATCCTTGATTGACAACAACAAAAAAACACAACGGTACGCTAAACATGTGTAAACAGCAAAAGTATAGGATATAAGAGTGCGGGATAAATGAAAAAATACAGGACCTGATGCCATGTAAATATGAATCACGGGATCTTCCAGAATTTCCTAAAGAGGGACAAAAATCATTTAAACCGCGGGGGACGAATACGGGATCAGGAAGTCCCGGTACACCCCGCAACAAAAATTGCTGTGTAACTGGCACCCTGATGAAGGAGCCAGGGGAGCTTCGAAAGTTTGCATGATGTGTTTGGTGCATCTCGGTTGCCCAATGTAGGTATCACTCCTTTGTGAATTGTTTTAATTTGCTGTATGGCCAACATGGCTACCTCAGAACTTTTTTTATATCATTTGATGTCTATCTTCCTTTTCCTTTGCCTCGTCACTCTACTGTCTAGGAACATTGGCTGCTGATGCTAAAAGCAAAAACCACAATAACATGTCAATTCAAAAAAATCTAACTTTGAATTTTTCTCCAGAACTTTTGCTTAGCATGGGCCATGATCAGGCCAAAACAGTTATTAAATGTGTAGTTGATATAGAGTGCCAAATGGATCTAGCCAAGACCTGTGAGTGAGTATAGCAGGTACCTTGCCTCCTGCATGACATATTTAAACAACCCAGTAGTACCTAAACACCAGAGGGCATTTATTTTGGCATGGTGTTGTACCCTTCCCTTAGCTGTTCTTGAAGATGGTTACAGGAAGACTCCTTACCAGAAAGACCATACCCCTGTGACTCTGGACAAACAGAAACAGTAGAACACATGCTATTTCAGTGAATGTATTATAGACACTTGCGTAGTAATCTTATCTCTCCCATATTGCACATGTACTGTATCCAGGATATATGGAACAATTCTATTTCTCCAAGCTGCTTTCAGACACCAACTCTGATATGACATATAAAGTGGAAAAATTCTGTACAGCAGCAATTCAAACTTGCCAAACAATGATTTTGTACCACAGACTAAAATAATGAACACCTAGTTGGTATATGGAAGAGTTCTGTAATCTGAAAGATATAGTGTTTTATATTGTATTTTCTATATTTTATATTTATTTTCTATATTTTATTTTTATATTTTATATAACAGAACAATGCTTATGCATATCCATATAGTGTCTCCCTTTTTCTATATGTATAGTATCTGTATATGCAGATATACACTATATTCAATCTTTTTTTTTTTTTGGTCTGTGTTTCTCATTGATTGATTGTATTACTCCTTTCTTATGCTGGTCTATGACTGTAATTAAAGAACTTTACTTACTTTTATCAATTCAGAGACCTTAGAAAGCCAACAACCACCATATACATACAGTCACCAAACCCAGTTCAAACTATAGTTTCTAATTAGGTTTGCCAACCAAAAACAACCCATGGTTTCTCAATAACTAATCAGCAGCTCAATTTTCTTTTCCAGTATTGTGTGAGGTCTGGAATTACTGGTGACATTTTCTTCTGTACTTAATATCTCTTTTGATTATACATATGTAACTGGTTGCTTTGATTATTCCAATACTTGCCTTACTTACAATGATTGATTCCTCCTGCCCCCCTTTCAAGAGCAATTGGTGTTTGGCTTTATGTTGCAGGAACTTCTGACAATGTTTATTATATGCTGAATGATAGTCAGCATTATGATTCATGCACCATGCACAATCTGAGTCCCAGTGATTCCTTCTGTGTTTTGTCTACTGACTTGAGTAAAAAAATAAAAATAAAAAATACTACATTCCCATTTCCAATATGAATCACAACTATTATTCTTTTGAACATACAATCTGTTCTCTTTAACTCCTTGCCACCCCCACAGTGAAAGTGTTTGGAGAACCACACAAATCTCAAAATAACAATATAAAATTAGAACTCGAAATGCTGTGACCCTCCACATTCTACTTCAACATATTGGAGCCCACCTACAGTAGCTATTTTGGTTCAGCAGAAAGTGAACTGCAGCCATGCTGCCAAGACTACAGTGAGTAGGATAATTATGAAAAGTGTAGGGGTTGTTGATTTTTATTGTGTCTGAACAGCATTAGAAACTAAATGGCTCAGCACAATCATTATCCTAGTAGGTGACAGCCCACTCCACCATCCATTTAAACCAAAGGTATTGGATTTGGAAGCTGAATAAGAACCACTGAATGGCGATGGGACTCCAGTTAATCTAATGAGGACCATGAGAATACAATAGAACTGAACATGAAGTCATCATAACTATTTTTCCCAAATGCAAGCCATGATTTTTTTGTTCCACCAATCAGCCTGCATTACAAAGACAAGAGAAGTTGCAGTTTGTGTTCATGACAAATTACTCTAAAAGTTAGTTTGCACATCTAACCTGAAATCAAAACTGGGGGAGGGGAGATCAGCTTCTGAACTGGTACCCATGAGATTAAAACTGAGGATGAGATGAGTAAAATCCCAACTGTCTTGTAGTGGTATATTTATTGGTAATTGATATTTTCTTGTGAGTTCATATATAATGCATGCCTTGAGTAACTGTATCTATTAAATCCTATCTGTTCACATTAAATCTTATCTGTTCCACTAAGATTGCAAGCCTAATTTAAAAATTGATAGAAATATCTTCCAAAATTTCCTTCATAAAAGCCAAGTTAAGGAACCTGGGGACAATTATACTTTAAACATTATTTTCAGATAACACATGGAACTGTGCTTTTCTGTAGTTTGTGAAGCCCAATGCAAACTCCTGCTTCCATATTCTTTTTGGGATCACTGAATCTCCTGTCACAGCTGCAAATCAAAATAATCTTATTGTTCTTTCTCCAGTTTAAGCCCAGTGTCAACATTCCCCCCCTGCCCCAAGTATATGGAAAGAGATGCACCCAGACAAGCCCATGCAGGCACAAATACAAATACAGTGAGTGGGCAATTCTCTAAAAGACAACAACATAGCAAATGTCACTTCTGAAGCCAATGAGATGATTGATAATAATAATCATACAGTCTCCCAACAGCAGACCTCTCTGTCAGTTAAACAGCGTAATCTCCCAGAATACACCATAAAACCCACCCACACATACACTTTCTTTTTTTAAAAAAAATTCTTCAGATAGTTGTCCATCTGCCAGAAGGGCCTGGTTCAAATAAATAAAGGCCATGCTGAATATCTAGGGAATGCAGACACTGCTCTTTAACTTCAGTCAAATCCAGAGACATCCTGATGAAACTGAAGGAATGTACTTGTTTGTGACAATCTTTCGATGGTGCTGTGATAATATATTTAAAGTGTTAATAATTTCTGAACATTCCAACATGGGATTAAATTTTTAATTTTTTTTCCTTTCTTGTAAAATATTTTTGAGTATAACAAACCTTCAAACAGGCAATCATAGTTGCTAACATGGTATAACAATTGAACATCACAAAAGCAATAAACTAAAATCAATTAGGCTGCACAGTTTAGATATTGCTTGTTGAGAAGTATACCTGCATGGCATCGTCCTCTTGCATTCTGCTACTGTCAAAAAAGTGTTCTTTTTTATTAGCAGGCCAAAGCCACCAATTGATCTCCCATGGCGTTTATTCTTCGGTATTCCTTGTATGCAAAACTACATCCCATTCTGCTGGCGTGATTTCAGTGTCAATGGGTGGTCCCTGCCAGAACACTTCTGGGTGAGATCCTGGGAACTTGATACATGACACTCTTTTTATGAACCTCCCCATTTTGCTGACAAGTTTTTAAGTGTGTTTCAGTGCTTTTGTGTTCATTTTGTTTGTTAATTTAGGTGTTTTTAGACTTTTAAGCATACTTGTATCTTCTCGTGAGAACTGCCTAAGTCTCACCCATATGGAAACGCAGACGTTAACAGCACAGGCTGTCATGTTTCTAAAATTCTGGGATGGCTCTTTCTCATGGTGACAGCAGTGTGATAAGAAGTGTTATTATGACAGGATACTTACGCTTTAATATATAGTGGGGGGAAATATTTTTTGAAACTCGTCTGATAAGTAACTAACTCTGTATTATTGTCACACACAAAAATATTTTTTATTTCCTTAGCATAGAATGCACAATATTTAAATTGACCCAGTACTTCATAAATCGGAGCATGGGGAGGAACCACATGAAGGTCAGGATTTAACAGGGTTTTTCCACTGATCAAACTCTAACTCTCCATCCTGCTGTATTCCCCTCAATATACCCTCAAAGCTGACTCAAGCTCAGCCTGATCCTTTCAGAAAAAGGCATTTGGGACTGCCACATTCTTTGAAACAGCCTTTGCACTGAAACATTGGGTAGCTTGCACTCTAGAGAATCATAACAGCTTCTCTCCCAGTGCGGTGTTTGCTGCAGGAAAGTAATCTAGAGAACAAACTAGAGAGCAAGCCATGTGGGCCCGTGCCTGACTCTGAAGATGCTGTGGCCTGTCTGGACAGCTCTGCCAGCCACTGCAGCATGAAATGCAGCAGGAGAGCATTGTGAGAGACTTTCCAAAGTGGCCACTCACACAGTGGCTTACTTTGGGATGTCCTCAGGGTGAGTTATTGGGTGCACAGTGATAGCTTATCCAGAGAAGTGAACCAGCTAATTTTCTGCTGTTGCTTTTGCCACAGCAGACGTGTGGGCAATGTGAGCACCCACCCATCCTGGTCTGGTTCTAGCTGGGATATGATCTTTCCTCTTCTAAGGGGCCTCTGCCATGAGGTTCACAATACGTCATAGGAAACCCATCCCTCTTAGTGAAAAGGAACCCAAGAAGTGGTCTCAGAGGGAAAAAAATATATAACATGACATAGGTTTTCTTCAGAGCCATTGTGGTGTAATGGTTTGAGTGCTGGACTAGGAACCATAGTTGAAGTCACACTTTCCTCATCTCAAAGGAAGGCAACAGCAAACCCGCTCTGAAAACAATCTTGCCAAGAAAACCCCAAGATAGATTCACTTTAAAGTTACCTTAAGTCAGGAACAGCTGGGAGACACACAACAACAGGGTTCCTCTCTTGATTTTCACTCATTTGTACAATAAGAGTAGTCTGTGTTCTTACTTAGTGCATACCCAAGGACGCTTGTGCCTTCAATAAAGGCATTGGTTAATCAGGGTAAGATGTTAATAGACACTTCTTTGATTATAAATCAATTCTGCACTAATGGAAAATACATGAAAAATAAATAAAGCTCAGGTGGGAAGGCTCTTCTTTGAGGGCAGCAGAACATATTGTAGATTTTTTTGTCCAGGATCATTCTACTATTCCACCACACCTTAAATACATTTTCACTCTCAAAGAACTCCCATTTCTTTTAAATTGCCACTGCATTTCCTCAGAATCTGTGAGACCATTCAATTAAAAAAAAATCAAATGAAAAGCAGAAAGTGGTAGATTACCATATAATCTAGAAGGGTTAAATGTAGCCAAATAATGTTTTCCTGTTGTACGCAGATATTTGTCAATCATTGGCCATTCTGAGTCAATCTGTTCTATTTATTGTCCCAAAGGTTTCATAAGCCTGACCTTACTTAGCCGTTCATCTTGGCTACAGATATTACACCTGTGCTCCAGAAAACGGTCACACTCCTAATTCATATCTTGATGCAGTAAAAGCTATTGCTTTTGATCTATTGCTCAGGTTTTTGTGGGATTATTTTCTGTGCTGTTAAAGAATCCCATCCCTCCATATGTTGAACTTGGCATCTGAATTTTTCTAACACATGGTGTAAGAGACTAGATTTCTTCACTTTCATGATACTCAGCATATCCTCAAACAAGGCTTTAGCTCTAGTTTATTCATTTAATATTCCATGTTTAATTTTTGTTCATTTCCTTAGTGATCCATCCACTTCTTATTCCTAAGGGGAGGAGAGCCTAGAGTGTCTTGTCTGGTGAAAACTTGATGAATGTCATTCACAGTTGGGCTATCAAAACTGTTTTGGACAATCCCAAACCCAATAATTTGAATCTCAAATCCTTATTTGTCCCATTTAATTCCAGACTGGATCACATTCACCCACTTCAAAGTGATTTGGATTTCAAAACTGCATTAACATTTAAAAACACCAGATAGTGTGTCTTCAACAGCACCATACAAGGAAAATGCCAAGATTGGGAGGCAGGTAGGAGAGGAGCTGGACCTTCCTCATTGATTGCTCTAGCTTCCAATCCAGGGCACCAGCATCTTCAGTCATAGTTATTAGGGGGACAATAGTGAATTGTATATATTGAATGCCCACCTCTCCCCAGTGCTGTGCTTTAGCAGCAGAATGTTTTGAGGCATTCATTAGTTTCTCTATTTCTCTATTAGTTTCCCTTTGTTAGGTTCTGCTTGCTTCTCTTTCACTTTGTTTCATCCTACCACCTGTACCAATCCAGTCCCAATGTTCTTTACCCTTATTTATTTCAGCATATCTTTCTGTTTATCTCAGTATTGACACACAGTTTCAGGTGACTAGCATAAAAGCTACAGTGGCTGCCTCTCTGCAACACAGCAAGCTTCATCTACTCTGAAGGGGCTATTGTGTCTCCAAAGTTGTGCCTCCAATTTTTTAATAAATAAATAAATAAATAAATAAATAAATAAATAATGGTGCCTCTTTTATTTACATTTTACAATACAAATCAATGTGAAGCATAAAGTTAATAATAATAATAATAATAATAATATTGGTAATCCAATCAGGGTGGTTCACAACATTAAAAAACCATACAGTAAAACAATATAGTCCCTTCCCCCCCTTAAAAAGTTATTAAATCAATTACAAATTTAAACAACAATTAAAACATTTGATAAAAACATAAGGATTTCTGAATCTTGAATTCAAACCCACAATCTGGATCAGGTTATATTTGGTCTGAATATGTCCAGACTTAGAAGATTATCAGAAGTGGTGAAATGCAGCACAAAACTGTGTCCCAAACTGTGTCAGAAGAATGTGATGATAACAGAAAGGGCAACATTATCAGATGCCAGTGTCTTCAGCCATTCCCAGGGCATAGCACTGGTGTGGACGAGGCTTCACTTTTTTATTGATGGCGCTAAGCTGCCAATACAAAGGGACAGCTTATTCATGCTTGCACTATTCCCTTGGAATGCTGAAAGGCATCGTTGTCTGATAATGTCACCTGTTTCTGTTATTGTCACATTCTTCAGGGTGGTTTCTGCCACATCTGATAATCTCCTTAATTGGGGTAAAATCTGAATAGTTAAATCAAGCTCAGAACCAAATTGGAAGCAGGGTCTTTCACAGCCTTCTTCACAAGACCTATGCACAAAGCTAGGAGTGGGGTTGAAGGGCACTCAAAATATAGCACTCCCCATTATATTCTCTGGTTAAAATCAGGCTTCCCTGGATCAGCTAAGGTCTCATCTATACGAGGGGGGAAATATGGACAGACACAAACAGGCAGATAGTCACATGGATGCGAACTGCCTACATGGTTTTTCTAGTCCCCCCTAAACTCCGCATGACCCCAGCCCAGCTGGCGAGTGTGACACTGTGCTGGCTGGCGACTCTGCAGGGTGTTCTTTCTCCCCACTGACCTCACACATGGGCTGCCTCCTCCTCCACCTCTTCATCCTTCCTTGTCCTTCCTTCCTCATCCAGTAGCTGCTGCTGTTGGGGTTAGTGGTAGGGCTGTGTTGTGGTCTTCCTTCCTTCTTTGGCTGTGCTGAGCTGGCCATCCTGCCTCCCTCTGCCTCCCCTGGGAGGGAGGGGGAAGACAGAGGCAGTGGGACTTGGAAGGGCTGGATGGAGGAGATGGAGGATGGAGGGTGGAAAAGGACAGCGACGGCAGCAGGGCTGGGAAGGGGGGTGGATGGAGGAGGTGGGGGACAGAGGGTGGTGGAGGGTAGCAGCAACAGTAGCAGGAGTGGGAAGGGGGCTGGATGGAGGAGATGGAGGATGGAGGACAGAGGAGGACAGCAGTGGTGGGGCTGGGAAGGGGGCTGGATGGAAAATGGAGGAGGACAGTGGTGGCGGCATGGATCTCACATACCTTTTTAAAGAATTGGTGGCTGCTGCTGATTCCCCTCTTTGAAAGCCCCACCCCCTGTGTTGTATCGGCCAATCAAAAGGCTGCCTGTTTGAATCTGTGCGACTATGGCTGTACACATGGTCACACAATTCGAACATGCACAGATTAATCCGGTGGAAGGGGCAGACAAACCACTCACGGATTTTAAGGTGAGTCTAGCTGCCCCCCTCTGAATGACACATATAAATACAAATGGCCATGTATGAACAGATTGCTGATCTTCCACATGCTGTTCGTATTTATTTTGCCTTGTAGACAGGGCCTAAGTTGCTTACTTCTCAAACAGACATTTAAGACTCTGAGCTACAAAGGAAAGTGCTAGTTTAAATCTAAAGAAATGCATCCACTGGGGCTTTCCCATCTCTTCCTTCTTATTACACCCCCTTGCATTCCATGAAAAGCCATTCCTGAGTTTAGTGACTATCTAGAACCACATGGTCGGTCATAGTGGGCTGTAGTGGTATTGGGACTAATTAGAAACTGGGTTCCCCCACCTCATGGAAGTAGAAAAGGCTTTGAGTTTTATCTAAGAGTAGCTTTGCATGAGTGGCTTTGCAAAAGCTGGATACATATGTTTCACCACCATCACCAATCACCCCATGCCTGATCCAAGGGTTGAGGGATCCTCTGGAACGTTATGGAATATGGTGTAGAGAGCTGCAGTAGTTGGTTGAAGGGGTATAGGCAGATGTTGAGTGTTTTGCCTTGCACAAGCAAAATCACTTCCCCAAAATACAAAATTGCTGAGTTGACTATACATGATAGCATACATGAATTCTTCTGCAAGTTATGTGAAAGTTATCTTAACAGCAGCTTAATTTGTCTGACAGAAGTGTTTAAGAATTTCACAACTGGAATGACATAGATTAATAAAATGACTCATTTCTCTCCCTGCTCAGTAGTTAAAGCTATACGCAAGATAGTTTGCATCAGTCTACATAAAGGCCAAGTATTTGATGGTACTTTTCAAAAGAATAGTGGTGCTTTCTTGGTTTTTATTCCATTCACCCCCTTCCTGTGTCATTCTTCAGAATAATACAAATTTATCTTGCTACTTTTCCCACTCTATAGGCAGCTGCTTTTCAGGGATTATATAGGCACAGGACATTGCTTACAAAATATTGTGCATCATTAGGAATGTACTTTTATTTGTCAGCATTAAATATACTAAACCAGTCACTAATGATAAGCTCTGTTCAGTATCTATATAGCTGAATCTACAGAAATAATTGGAAAGAATTTTAAGAAGAACATAAGGTATTAGAGGGATTTAATGGGTGTTTTGTGGGCTGTGAGGCCATATTCTGGAAGAGTTTATTCCTGAAGTTTTGCCTGCATCTGTGGCTGGCATCTTCAGAGAATGATGTGGTAGGGGTGTGGGGGGTTTATATACGGTGAGTCCCTGTTGGAGAGGATATGTAAATTTGTGCATTTGAATGGCTAGTTCCTAGGGTGGGAGGATAAGCAAGGAGGATTAGTGTCTGTTTGGCTAATGATCCATTGTCTGCTGGAAATCCCCCTTTCCCTGGGTGAAGTTCATTTGCATGAGTTGAGTTTTGATTTTGGTGTTTCTCAGGACTGGTAGCCAAACTTTGTTTACTTTAAGGGTTTCTTCTTTCCTGTTGAAGTTGTCCAGGTGTTTTAAAAACACTGAAATTCTGGACCAGGCCAACAACTATCATGTCAGAATGCACAGAGAAGCTATTGAAATCCACAAACACTTAAAAAAAAGTGGGGGGGGGGAATGGAGGGAGATAATCTAGACACCAATTTTTTTTTTCAGGGATGTAAACAGACAACTATTTCCTTCCAGCAAGCTTGCTAATCAGCTGTGGGCACAAATAGGCACAGCAGCAAAAGGGAGGTAAGGTGATATTTTTCACTACAAATTCTCCCGTGTAGCTGAGCCCTAAGTTTAGTCAGCATGTTTGTACAATCTCAGCAATGGTGATGATCTCAATCCCTGCTGCTCATGACTAGGGATACTAGTGAAATCCAACACAGAATTTACCAGATGGTACCAGGTGGTCTCTGTTATGGAGTAGCATCCGCACAATGCCGAGCTGTCTTTTCTCAAAAGAATTTGCAGGAAGGATTCCCTGTCCTTGAAATTTACATAAGTATTTACATATATAGTTGTGGAAAATATTGGTCAGAAGATGCATGTTTATCTTTTAGCTACAGCTCCATAGCTTTGTCTCCTGATGGTACCCCCTAAAAACCTCACCTTTTAAGCAGTGCAGTCCAAAGCAGTCTTTTTCTGAACTGTCAGAGAACCAGGGAATGGGTGGGGATCCATCCAGCTAATTTCCTGCCATTGGATGTGCTGCAACAGGCATCTGCTGAGACCTCTAGGAGTCCATGGGACATCCCTGCAGATGATATCCTTGTAGCATGTTCGGCTACTGGACAATAGCTAGATATATTTCCACTCATTCTCCCACTCTCCAAAAACATAGAAATGAACATGTTTGGAGGCTGCACTGCTTACATGGTAAGTTTTGGAGGGGATTTTGGTTGTTGTCCCATAGATTGAGTAGAATTCTGACCTTCGCAACAACCAAAAAATTGCATTGAGGCAGTATAAATCTGATTTACGCCATCATAATTCATGAACAGGATGCCAGCTATTGTGTTACTTTTGAAAGTGATGGATGATAATGAAAGATATGTAGATAAAAGAGAAGGAAGAAGAACATATTTTTGTATATAACAATGTGTATATGTGGCTTTGTAGGGAAAAAAATCCGTCTTCCTTCCAAAATCTGCTAGCATGAAAGAAAACAAACGGGAAGGACAATGGGGTGGACAAGAGCATGTGACCTGCCGAGATACATGCTGGGTGAATTATGTTTGATGTGTGCACCATTATTCATGATATCTCCCCCTCACCCCACCTAGTAAAAGTTAAAGATGCGCTTACATGTAAAGCTCATCATAGTTCTCAGGGTTGCAGCTCCAAATGTCTTCTGTTCTGGTTTTGTTTCTGGTTCTGTTTTTTTCTGCACAGAAATTTTATGTCTCTTTATGCACAGTTTTCATGGATTTCTGTGTGCATCTCAAATGCAAATACATTTTTATACATATACCCACTGACTATTGTGTGTTACCACATTGTGTAGTTTAGTATTGTACATACTTTTCTTTGTAACTAAACATTTCTGTAATAATAATTCTTCACTGTATTGAATGAAATGCTTCACTGTAAAAAAAAAAAAGCTTTATTCATGCAATTAAAATAGGCTAAAACAAGTAGGATGTGCAGCATGTTCAGGATTACATCCACTTCATTTCTCTTCTGCCTCCAGTTTTCTTTCCTCCACCCATGACAGTTATCACACCAGTCTTTATTGGGCTACTTTTGGGGGGAAACCCTTTAGAAGAATGTTTTTCTTCTGAAACATTTGGTACTTCTGTAAACTTGGGGTTAATCTAGCATGCTTGATACTTCACACTTGTGTCACTTAGATTTTCCCCACATTCAACCTCTGCATATTTTTGTGCATTCTGATTTTTTTTTTTAAAAAAAAAAAACTAACAAACATGAAATTTTCATCCAGCCATAGCGAATGGGCAAATCTGTCAGTTGTACATCAGTTGTATCTGTCACTTTCCAATTTTGAAATTTTTAATAATTTCTGACCTAAAATGAAAAGAAACAACAACCTTAGTTACACAACTACAATGGCACTCATTGCCTAAACACAGAAAAGGGTCACAGTTTAATAAAATGACAGTACAGGTTGACTTAGGGCTCATCTACATGAGCCAGAATACACTGGCTCCCCACTGCTATATTATGTCCATTCTTTCCCCATTACCTGTACAGAATGGGCTGATTCCAAACAGGCATAGTGGACCATCTCTGCAGCTGCCACTGCCACAATTTTCTTCGCTGTCTCAGAAGCCAGGAAGAGGGCCAACAACAAGTGACTGAAGGCTTCCTATATGTGGCCAGCCTTGGTTACATTCTGCAGGACTCCTTCTTGGCTTCTGGGAGATCCAGGCAGAGGGTTATGGCAGTGAGTACTGGCCTGCACATTTGGGCTCCTGCAGACCCACGGGGCCCTGTCATTTGCTGGCAGTAATGTAGTAAGCCAGGTATTTTTTTAAAATGGTTTATCAGGGCCTAGTCCACCCCTCCCACTGTCTCAGCCCCATATCTCCCTGGAGTGGTGAGGACTGCCTGGGATCAAATCAGGGCAAATGCCTGTATCATATGGACTGCATGGTTCTGAGATGAGAGCAAGATGGGGTATGTTACCCATGTAGACAAGCCCTAATACCCATGACCTTGCTTGGCTGGATCTTTCATCTGTCGGGTTATTTCTAATCAGAGGATCCTCAGTGCTTGTAGTATCTCCTAGCCTGATGAAGAGTTTAAGATACCCAGCAGCTTGCACAACATTGGGGGACAATTTGATTGGTCATTGTCCAACTGCAAATTACCCAGCAAAATATAGTTAAAGCACAAGGCCATGTCACTATCATCATTTGAAGTCATATATTATTATTCTCAAACAACTTGATGCTACACTTGGGAGATACATAACAAATATTTCTCTAAAATTTGGGTTCCTTCTTTTGTTCTCTTAACTATTTTTAGTAAACACAGCAAATGGGGTTCATTCCATGTAACTTTTTAAAAATTCCTTTGTTAGGCTTTCTATATTTATGGCTCTCTCACAGAATGTTGCCTAAATTAGAAATGCTTCTTCACATTGAGGAGTGAATTTGCCAAAAGTTATTGCTTTAGGAAATCCAAGTCACATTGGATTACCACCTGCTGCTATCAAAGTGAAAACGTCATTGGCTTGAAAGAAAACAGAGGGGTGAGGAAGATCACATTCATATCAGTTTATGAAATACGGCAGGCAGGGTGTATGCTGAAGAAAAGACCTCTCCTATAGAAGGAGACAAACTGATTCAAAAGGGGGGAAATTAAAGAAGAATAAAGGTCACACTTGTTCATAAATACAGACATTTTCTTGGCAGCACAGGGACATATAATCAGCAAATAGTATTGAAAAGTCAACTACTCTTATGACATGTCTATCTGTGTGTGACTAATGCAACTCGCCTACACAATGGGAGCAAGGAGAGAATTGTGAAATGGCAGACCCTTCAAGCAACAATAACAAAAACGTTCTCCCCTTTTAAAAAAAATGACAACCACCTCTCAGCAGGCTGTCTACTGCTTGATAAAAGATGGAACAGATATCCACCTAAGCTGAACTCTGGGCTATATAAGCAGATGCTAGAACATTATTTATTAAATGTTTTAGTTAAAAATCTAATTCCAGATTTAATAAATTGGTATTACTTAATTCCAAAGCCCACAAAAGTAATTAGTTACCAATATCGTTACAATTTTAAAAATTATGTTCCTATTTCTCAAAAGTTATAACTAAAAATGTCATATTTTAATTTACTTATTTTTTTTAAAAAAAACACATAACTGAATGAAAGCCACTGGCCCAGGTATTAAGAACACCAAATAGTCTGAAATAGCATTAAAAATAAACACACAATAAAATATTCTTGATTGTTATTTCCAGAAATGTGTGTGTGTCTGTGTGTGCATCCATACATTTCTGGAAGTAACAATCAAGAATATTGTACAATATATATATATTGTAATTCTAATCTATGTGTGTTTATTTTTAATGTCAGATAGATAGATAGATAGATAGACAGATAGACAGATAGATAGAGATTAGTATCACAGGATGGCCAGTCCTGCCCTCTGTTGCATGGGTATAATACTTGAGAACAATACACAATATTTTTAAAACTTGAAAAGTTCTACATTAAATGCTGCTATTAGATCACAATCCTGTTCTGCTCCAGAAGAACCAAATGTTCAAAAAGCTACTCTTTGAATAAAATGTACAGGAGTGAGAAAAAGTCTTTAGAGGGCTTTTCCCCTTTTTTCTAATCATTTTTTTTTTTACTCAAAAGTAAATTATTGCACAGAAAAGACACATTAACAAATCTTTTCCAAACATCCCCATTAAGTATCTACTGAGAATAAAGCAAGATACAACAAGTCTATTCACATAAGTCTCCTTGGGCCTAAAAAGGACTTGATTACAGTGGGCCCTCTGGATCTATGGGCTCTGGATCTGAGAATTCAACCAACCATGGGTCGTCACACCCCATATTATTAAATGGTTGTGATGGGAACATGGACTTGCTGGAGTGTGTTCATTCATATTGCCACCATTTAATAATATGGGCCACAATCATCCATGGTTTTTGGTATCCATGTGGGGTCTGGGAACCAAACCCCCATGGATCTGAAGGGCTCACTGTACTCAGGAGTAAGCATGACAGCTAATTCTGAAATCATCCAAAATCCAATCCTTTGCATGTAGTACATCAACAATAAAAGTGGTGAATGATCATCATAGCAACATTAAAATGGTTTTGAAGATATAATCTCCTGCTCCAGCTTTGCATTTACAAGAGTAAAATACATAATTTTGTAAAGACCATGAGTGCACAGTGGAGTGAGAGGAGGCAACTACATGTTTAGCAGTATGTTGTCCTGTTCCAGCAACAATCCAATTGTATACCAAAGAGTAAATCAGAAAGATTGTGAATGCATCTGAACTCTCACTATAAAAGTAGCAAACAAAAGAAGTGAAGATATCCCTCTCTGTATTACAATCATAATGTAATATAATTATATTGTAATGTAATTATACATTTGTTTTTAGAAGAAGGAGTTACAGTACTTACAAATGATTAGTAATTGATACATTGCTAATTACTTTCAAACTTTGGCTGTAACCAAATCTTTGGTTCAACTATAGCAAGACTGGGCCCAAAATTTGCTCCTTAATGCTCTCTGGTAGTTTTAACCTGTGCAAATAGCAGGTGTGTGCCACACAGTGTTGCAAAGGAATAAGCCTGCCCCTTGAAAAATCATGAGTGCTTCAATTGTATAAATATCTGATCAGAAGAAAGCCTCATTGAATTAAATGGGCTTTACTCTCAGGTAAGTATGCATAAGACTGCAGCATCAGGAGCCAGCTATTGGAGTAGCTTGATATCGATATTATACAACACCCCATGAAGAAACACAGGAAGTATCCTGGGGAAAAGCCAGTTGTCCTAAACACCCCTACAGGAAGCAATCATCTTTTGATGTTTGGTTATGTGCTTGCTTCATTTAGCCTTAGAGAATAGCGTGACCAATAAGATTACCATGTGTACTTCAAGGAAAGCTAGGATGGAAATCAAATCTGTTCCTACAAAATACCCTAAAGTACTCTGTAGATAACATTCTTTAAAAATACTGCTCCATGCCTTAAACAGTGTTTAGGAACAGTGTAGGAATATTCCCACAAACTGTTTCAGAAGATCAGCCAGTTTCAGCCAGTAGAGAACACTGCACGAAGGGACAGGTCAGCTCTCACCCTAGAGAACAGCCAATGCGTCAACCCAGGAGCTATTTTTATAACAATTTGTTCTATAAATAAGCTCAAAAAGAATTGCTTGAGGAAATGAAAGCCCCCACAGCACTTCTTGAGAGAGATGTCTCTAAGGGAAGGGCTGGGCAGGAGGAGATGGGTAGAGAGAGAAAGATCCCATTGCTCTCATAGTTTACTGTATAATGTTATTGTAATGTGCCTTGGCACAGATCAGAAGTGTGAAGGACAATAGGAAAAAAGGAGTCAGGTATAACTCCCACTATTCTGGTATCCCTGTAGATATGAAGAGAAAGCTTGTCCAGATATGTAGTTGCATCTTCCATCTTTGAAGTTACATTCACAATGAGTACTCTCTGTTAGAAAGTCATGACCTCTCTTGTTTATATCAAAAGAAAGACTTGCTCTATGAATTATCCTTTCCCCCTAACGTTACAGTGCTCAACTAGCATCGTGGAAAGTATTTTGCCAGGTTCGGTGACATTAAGTGTCCTAAACTAATAGCAGCCAACCTTCCAAACAAACCATTGCAAGTTACACCATGGGCCTACTTTTTTTTTTTTTAACATGTATATGATTCTTTCAGCAGGAATAAAAACACAGCATTATGTGCACAATGTTGATCTTGAAATCTACTGTTGAAATCTTTTTAGCCTAATAAACACTGCCTTCCTTTTAAGCAAACATTTAATTCAAAAATGATTTCATTCATATGCATTTGCCTATTTGCATTTTATAAGATAACCATTAATTTGTAAGCAGTATTCACCCAAAAATGTAGAGATCCACTTATGATACAGACATATAACCCCATTCTGCTATGTGTAAATACAATAACTAATCACAGAATAGAAATGTGAGAGGAAAGAGGTAGATCATTCATATACCAAACTGCTAACTAGTATCACCAACCTCTTTGCCGCCATATGCTAGGCACCCAGGAACTGAAGGAATGTGAGACTGAGGACTGTGAAGAGAAAGTATAGAACTCTTCAATAAGTTCCAATGGTTCCTTTTGCTTAAAAAAAAATAATTTTTTTTTACAATAAAACACATTCAGACAAAAAGATTATAATACCACAGGATGACAGCAGTTAGTAAATTTTACTTTTTTGATACAGTGCAATAAACAGCCCTGTAATTGGAAATGATAATTTGGTTCTATCCAGTTACTTTAATTACATTAGCATCAGTTTGAATAATGTGTTGTGAAGGACACTTCATTCATGAGCAGGAATTTCTGGGAGCATTGTGAGGGTAAAGTAAGCAAGATTAGTTCACAGGACTTCAAGAAGCAGTGAGTCACACATTCAGGAAGGGTCTGCTGACAAGATATTTTGGAACAATTTGCTTTTAGGAAGGAAGGAAAGAGTGGGCGGAAGAGAAGCGGATGATACTCATATGACATGCACACACACACACACACACAAATGGTTCCTGGTATATAACATAAAGGTGTGGAATAGCTTATCTTACACAGAGACACACAACAGATACTGATTTTTCTTGCTAACCTATCTGTGGCACAGAAATTTTCCCAGCCTTTATTTCATATTTTCAGTTATTGGGAAAATGTGGTTCCACATGGCCTTGACTGAGCACAGTTCTTTCTATTTCTGCATGCTCTGTAGCTAAGTGGTACCACTGTCATCACACCATGGCAGCCACTGGACACTTCCCATGACATCACTTCTCATTTGTCTTACAATTCTCCTTTCATTCCCATGCTTTGTAGTGTGTGTGTGTGTGCATACATGCATATTTTCAGTGTTCAGTATTATTTTTAGTTTGTTTTCATGTGTAGTGTGCTGGTGCATATATACATTCCTGGTATATTGCTATGATGACAATGTAATTTTAATACTTTTCAAATACTACAGTTGACAATACAGAAAAATCCTATTTTTGTACACACACACACACACACACACAGACATATACCAGTATATTTCTGACCCAATGCTTACTATAAGATAATATATAATAATACTAATGCTGTGATATTCTTCATACAGCTGCTATGTTCATAAATCATGTGTGTGGAACATTTCTTTTATGCTTGCTTTGAATGTGTATGGTTATGAACACACAACACAAAGTGTTATTGTGCTAGATCTGCTTCTGTAACCCTTTCTGATACCCACTTATGGGATTTAACCTAATTTTGCCAAAACTCTTTATTCCATGATTAACTGTATGCTGTTGGATGGATATGTCTTTAGATGATGTCTATAAGGCAGTCCCATCCATGGCTAGTCAGTGATAAACCCCACTGAGTCCAGTGCTACTTACTCCCAGGTAACTGAAGGTAAGATTATAATGTAAGTGTGAGGTTTTACTCGCCCACTGGTAAAAATCATTTGGGGATGCATATTATTGTATTGTACTGTTCTTTTTACTCTCATTATACAGAATCTATTAATTATTTTTCTCTTATTTTAGGTCACTAGGGACATATTTAGTTAACTAAACTATTTTATCTTTTATGTATACGTTCTTTATATTTTTCTTGATAAATTAGCAAAATTAGAAGCTCTTTAAAAAGGACATTTGTTTCACAGAAGACATAAGTATTATAAATATTATAAATCATATATTTCTCTCTCTTATTAATGTCAGACCAACACTAAATGTTTCCATTACAAAGGGGCATATACTAGCCCTGTCTCCCAATTTTCAAAATATATTCCAATCACCAAGAAAAGGGACACTAGGGATTGCAGTAACCATTGGATCATTGCATTCATCTCCCATGCAAGTGAAGTGATACTCAAGATTTTACAACTAAGACTTTTACCATGTATGGAAAGACAAATGCCAGACATCCAAGCAGGATTCAGAAAGGGAAGTGCCACCAGAGACCATATTACGAACATATGTTGGCTACTGGAGAACGCAAAAGAATTTGAGAAGAAATAAGCCTGTACTTTATAGATTATACTAAAACCTTTGATTGGTTAAATATGAAAAACTGTGGATGGCTCTAAAGATATGGCTCTAAAGATATGGGTGTGCCACAACATTTGATTGCCCTGATGCAAAACCTATATCCTGGGTAAGAGTCCATTGTTGGGACATAATACAGAGAAACAGAATGGTTTCCAGTTGGAAAAGTGGTCAGACAAAGCTTTATTTTTATAACTCTATCTTTAATTCACACACACACAAATAAAATAAGAAAAGAGAGAAGAGTGGAAAGAGAAGAGAGGTAGCACAAGGGTGCAAGTGGGACAGCAGGTTGTAAGCCCACACAGCTGGGTACTTTCCTTAGTCTAAAAAAAGGGCAGATGGCAGCAAGCCAACAGTGCATTTTAAAGAGTGCTCAGACACAGAAGAAAAAAAAGAAGAAACCAAATGTGTGTGTTGCCTGTGTGTGTTTGGTTTTCTCCCCTGTTTTTTTTCTTTGATGTGATATATTTTGCGTGCAGTATATGCATGTGCTTGGCCTCTTTGTTTGTTTGCTTGCTTGTTTATTTTTATGGTGGTGGAAGGAGGTTGTTATTTGTTTCTTTTTGTGTAAATACATTGGTTTATCTCTATCAGGTGGTGTGCTTGGATGTTTTGGTTTACCCATGTGTGCATGTGAGTGAAAGAAGCAAGTGATTTATTGTGCCTTTAGGGGAAAATGTGTTGGTAGTTTCTTCATCAAGTTACTTATCTCTGAGCCTGCTAAACCAGAAAATTTTGATTTCAAAACTGTGTTTTTATATTCCACCTTCCATTTAGGAGTTTATCAGATGCGGCAAAAAGATCACAAGGGGGACAGGAAGGAGTGAGATTATCAGATGATGTAATTCTACATCATCCCGGGGGAACATAGTGTGGCCGTGAATAAGGCGTCCCTTTTTATTGGCAGCTTGTCCCCGTCAATAAAAAAGGGAAGCCTCATCCATGGCAGCACTATACTCCTGGAACAGTTGAAGGATGCAGCATCTGGTAATGTCTCCCTTTCTGTTCTTCTAGCCATCTTCTGACGTGGTTGGGAACACAATTTTTTGGTACATTCCCACATGTCTGATAATCTCCTTAGCTTCCTGGATACATTATTTTCCTTCTAGACTAATCAATTTGCGGTGTGGATCAAAATTCCAAATGTGTTCATTGGCCCATAAAACTTGGGGACCCCGACTTCATTTTAAGAGGCACTCTTTCTTCTAGAGGTACTTCAAACCAGCCTCTCTCAGTTTTCTATCTGAATCTACAGGTGACAAGCTATGAAGCTATGAAGAACATCTTTTTCTTATCAGATGAGAAGAGCCAAATCAGTTTGCCAATCCAGATGATTACACGGACATTTACCTTAGTAGCATTCAAAGCCTTTGTTAATGCCTCTGCCTTTGAGGGCTGTGGCAACAGTAGGCTTCCTGCTGTCCTCCACTCACATATCTGCTGTTTAATTAAACCAGTTATTACTTTAATTAAAGTGAGGGTGAGGGGATAAGAAAACCCACCACATTCATTGTCCTTGCAGACAGTGACATAAGGAAGCAGAAATAGAACCTGCCATAATAGAAATACACTAATGTTCTTTGGCTTCCTCTAACAATTGTCACTGTTTTAGGAATAACTGAAAGGACTTATTTGAGTTTAAAATGCACTTGAAGTCTGGAGCATTTAACTACAATCACATATTTTGGTTCTTCTTCTCACAGGGCCTCTTGGAATATGACGGTGATGGGTGCTGCGTCAATGGTGCTGATGCATCAATGGTGGTGATGGGGAACTATAGCAAAAGCTTTTCAAATGGTATTTTGTGAGATGGCCTCTTGCAAGTAAATTTTGTGCTAAACATATTGGCTCTTCGTTCACTACAGACAATTCATTCACTTTACTACAGAGTTATTATATATCACATGTTACTAAATTACATACTCCTGTCTCCACTCAAACACTTCCCCCATTCTCTTTCTCTTATTCTCCTCTTGCTTCCATTTTTCTTTGCTCCTCCCTTCTCTCTCCTTCTTTTCCCACACAAACAATCTCTGATTCAGAAAGGCAAGCAGTTGCTCTGCAACACACACACACACACACACAGAGAGAGAGAGAGAGAGAGAGTTTCTTTAGTTTTGTTTCTCAGAAAATGCCATGGTGGGGAAGATGAGGAAGGAAAGGAGCAGGGTTGAATAAGTAACAGCTCCACCTTCTAATCATAGGGCACATTTTACCAGGCAATCAACATATTTAATTTTCTCTGTGATAGCAGGTACTGTAAGTAGCAAATCTGGAACACTCCTAATTGTAACTTCAAGAGGTATCTGTTTTCTTTCTTTCATAGATTAAATTTCAAATTCTTTCCTCCCATCTTCGGAAATCATTAAATTAATCCTTCTTAGTCTTTCCCTCCATACTTCAAATCTTTATTTGTGATTATATATTGAGACTTGTTTACAGTCATCATAGGCCATAATCCTGATGGTGACGTATGCTGGCATAATGGCTATTATGCCAAACGGAGGCATTTTCCCCAAATTCAAGACAGCTGGTGGGGAAGATGGCAGCTAGAGTTGCTTGTGCCAGGAGAGAAAGTAGATATTCCATTCCCCAAGCTACAGTTTGAAATGGCTTTTACTGTAGTTCCCCATCACCACCATTGATGCAGCACCCATGAACATTTTATCTCTGCCATAACACCCTCACCTATGTCTCTGCTACCTCTGAGACAGGCCAGTCTCTGCACCAAGAATAAATGGTCATAAATCAAACATTAGGAATAGGAATATACAAAAACGAGTTGCAGAACACTTCAGTCTTCCTGGACATTCCATCTTGGACCTCAGAAAGCAGTCCTTGAACAACAACTACTACTACTACTATTACTACTACTACAAAGGAAAATTGGAAAGTGAAACAGCAGAATTTGAATATATCCATAAACTCCAGTCCATTGATAGTGGGTTGATCAAGACAATGGTTCCCTGGCACACTATACATATCATAACACTTGTTAACCCCAGCTTTATGAGGTCTCTCTTGCCCATTTTATCACATCTCCTTTCTAGTTCCCAGCCAGCATCATACTATATTCAATAATGCCCTCCATTCATATGGTTATCTACTCACCTTGGCTTTAGGCAATATCTTTCCTCTTACCTTTGTCCACCAACAACCATTGTCAAAACTGAACTTGTCACCTCATCACCATAACCAAAAGTTTTGTTTTTCTATTGTTATTCACACATGCAACCTGCCTGTTCATAGGTATCAATGCCTGCCCCTAAACACTTCATGCATCTGATGAAGTAGACTTAGGCTACTGACACGCTACAGAACTAATGCAGTTTGACACCGCTTTAACTGCCATGGCTTAATGCTATGGAATTCTGGGATTTGTAATTTTGCAAGATGTTTAGGCTTCTGTGTCAGAGAGCTTTGGTGCCACAACAAACTACAAATCCCAGTATTTCATAGGATGGCATCATTATAATTAAAGTGGTGTCAAGCTGCATTAGTTCTGCAGTGTGTCAGCAGCCTTTGCTACCAACTCCTTTCTCTCAGTTAGTCTCAAAGGTCCCACGAGGTATCTGCTGTCTCCTGTGATGTTGTTACACCAACCAAGAAGACCTTGGACATAAGGCCCTAGGGTCTGCACCTAAACTTCTTTGCAATTTTTTTTTTGCCTTGGGCAGATATGCTGTATGCTATTTGCATTCAATGTACAAGAAAAGCACAGGAGACCAAAGTGGAAGAAATCCTTGGCCACTATCAGCTACTTCGTTAAGTTACTTAACCTTGACTCAGCCATAAATCCAAATGGAGAGTGTAGTCCAGAAATCAGAAGAAGATTAGGATTTGGAAAGGCAGCTATGAATGAACTAGACAAGATCCTCAAGTATAAAGATTGTCATTGTATTTCTCATTTTTATGTATGGTTGTGAAAGCTGGACCCTGAAAAAAGCTGACAGGAAGAGAATCAACTCATTTGAAATGTGCCACTGGTAACTTAACTAAGTAAGCTCTCCTGGCATATTTATTGATTTATTTTATTGGATTTATATTCCTCCTTTCTCCTAAGTTTGACCCCCTCCCCAAACCTGATGGAAACATAATTTACCTTCAGCTCCAACTGCCAGCAGAATGGGTCTCCTCCTTCCCATATCATCTAATGGTATGTTATGATTGTGGCAATAGTGTCAAAATCATGACTTGGGACTTTTACCATATGCACTAAATATATTGTCATAACAATGCCACATAAACACAAAAGGGCACACATATCAGACAATGTCGCCCTTTTACATTTATGTCCTGGCCAAAACCCATACCTTTTTATTGACAGCGAATGCCATCAATAGGTGGTGTTTTAGTGTTGGCATTGCCAGCATGTGAAACCTCACACCATTTAACTCACGTGAATGCAGCATCAATGTCCAGTCCAGCATGAACAATTTTGGGTGAGATTGCAACATCCAGGTAAGTGATGCACTTTTTCATGACCCTCCCCAGTTCAGTTGGGACTTTTAAAGTGTGTTCCAGTGCTTTTTAAAACTTTAACTTTCTTATTTTTGTTTTTATTTTTGAATTTCCTATGCAAGCATCTTCTCGTGAAAATCTGCAGGATTTTGAATGAGGAAGTGAATGGAGCTCCATTCACTTCCCCTTCATTTCCAGAGAAGCCTTTGTTGGGAGAAAAGGTAAGTGTGGTGGGAGGCATACTTTTGCTGGCATAAAAATGGATTTTTATGCCAGCAAAAGAACATTTTAAGGGGCTTGTCTGATAAAGTCCTAAGTAGTGATTGTGAATATGGAACAATTATAGATAATTAAATTTATGTAATTATTCCATATTCATGAAAGCTACTTAGTCACAATTGTGATGCTATTGCTAGGATAACTTCTTCCAATGTACCTACAATTGGAGGAAGGACAGTATTCCTTCCTCCAAATTTCACACTACTTCCTCTGAGTTTAATCCAGCTTTCCATATGATATATTACTAATATAAATTAAACAAGGATGATAAAATTCACCCTTGCCTGACCCCCTTGCCAATTGGAAACTATTCTGTTTCTCCATATTGTGTCCTTACAGTGGCCTTTTGCCCTGAGTATAGGTTATGCATCAGGACAAGCAGATGTTATGACACAGCCATTTCTTTTAGAACTATACATAGTTTTTCATCATCTGCACAATCAAACTCTTTGCTATAATCTATAAAGCACAGGCTAATTTTCTACTGAAATTCTTTGGTGTGCTGTATCTTTGGTGTGCTTATAGAGTTGGAAGAGACCTCAAGGGCCATCCAGTCCAACCCCTTGCCATGCAGGAATACAGAATCAAATCATTCACAAAAGATGGCCATCCAGCCTCTGTTTAAAAACCTCCAAAGAAGGAGACTCCACCATACTCCAAGGCAGTGCATTCTGCTTCCGAACAGCTCTTACTGTCAGGAAGTTCTTCTTAATGTTTAGGTGGAATCTTTTTTTTCCTGTAGTTTGAACACATTGCTCCGTGTCCTAGTCTCTGGAGCAGCAGAAAATAAGCTTGCTCCATCCTCAGAAGGACATCCCTTCAAATATTTAAACACAGCTATCATGTGGTTAAATGCCAGTATTGCAAGTCACCACATTGCAAGTTCGATTCCAGAGGGCTCCAAGGTTCACTCAGCCTTCCATCCTTTTGTAGGTCGGTAAAATGAGTACCCAGCTTGTGGGGGCAATTAGCTAAACACACATTGGAAACTCCTTAATGCAGTGTAGATGTGTGACTTGGTATTGCTTAAAAACAATTTGTAAGCCACTCTGATAGCCTTGTGGTTGAAGAGCAGGGTATAAATAAATAAATAAATAAATAAATAAATAAAATATTACCTCTCAACCTTCTCTTCTCCAGACTAAACATGCCCAGCTCACTAAGCTGCTCCTTGGTTTCTAGACCTTCCACCATCCTGGTCATCCTCCTCTGGACACGTTCCAGCTTCTCAATAACCTTCCTGAATTTTGGTGCCCATTATCCAATATAAGTTTGCAATATGATCCCCAGTGCCTCTTCCTTTTCTGAACCCAGCTCGGACAGCTGACATTTCTCACTCCATATAAAACAAAGTAAAAGTCTTTGTTGCAAATTCTTTGCTTGAATGGGTGATCAGTGCAATAGTCTACAATCTGGTATCCATTTTCTTGGGGAGTGGAATGTATATGAAGGGTTTCCAGTTTGTGGGCCATTGTTTTGTTTTCCATATTTGTTGGCACATTGTTGTTAGAATTTGAATAGATTCTGTATCTGTAGCTTGAAACAGCTGTATTGGTATGCCACCTGTTCCTAGTGATTTGTTTCTCCCAAGTGCTTTCAGAACAATTTCCACTTCTTTTTCTAAGGACTTTATCAGAAACAGAAAATACGGCATCATCACAACACCACATAACCATGAAAGGGCATGCAGATCAGATGACGTTGCCCTTTCATGGTTATAAAAAGTCAAAATCCTATCATTTTTAATTAACAGCTTAAGCCATCAATAGATCCACCTGCTGTTGTTTTGCTGGCATTGCCAGCATGCAGTACCTCTGTCCCTTGAAGTCTTGTACTTACTCCATCAGTGGCTGGGCCAGTGTGAACACATCTGGGTTGGATTGGGACATCCAGGTAAGTGGCGAACTTTTTTTGACCCTCCCCGGGTTACTTGGTTGTTGGTTTTTTTTATGCATGTATTGGTGCTTGTGTAAACTTAAATGCTTTATTTCTGTTTTGAATTTTGAATTTCCCACACAATGAAACTGCACGAGATTACAAACAAGGAAGTAAACAGGGCTCCGTTCATATCCTCTTCATTCACAGAGGAGCCTTTACCTGGAAAGGAGGTGAGTGTGGTGAGGGGGACATGTTCTTTTGCCGGCACAATTTTTGTGTGTCTGTGCGGGCAAAAGAACGTTCTGTGTCTAATAAAGTCCTAAGTGTGGATTCATCTTGAATGAATCTGTCATCCTTTCATCTCTTTTATGGAGTTCTTTGGTGCATTGCTTCCATCACCTTTTAATTTTTTTGAACATACAGTGTATTCATCTGTTGGTCATACAGCATTCCCACTCTTGGTTTGAATTTCCCTTTGACTTCTAGGATCTTTTGCCTTTTGTTGTTGTCTTCTGTTTCTTTGGATTGATTAGTATAACATTTCTCTGTATTCCTATGTACAAGTCACTGAAGAGTTATCTGAAATGTCACTTACATTGTCTCTGAGAGATTAATAATAATAATAATTATTATTATTATTATTATTATTATTTATTACCCGCCTCTCCCCTCAGGATTCTGTCAGTGTTACCACCCCATTACTGCTGTTCCCCCACAAATGTGGGGACTCTCTTGCCACAGAAAACACCAGACCCTTCCTCATTTAACTTTTCAGGTTTGTTAGGGCCATCTGTACATCATTTACAGAGCAATGGCCCACAAGAAACAAGGAGGAATAAATCTTGTGCCTCCCTCTGGTGGAGTGGCAGACATAGCCAAAGCCACAAGTATGTGTATTTGGGGAGTGGCTCAGCACAGAGACACACATCTGTAGCATAAAAACAATTATAGCTGTCCCTGCTTCACCATCAGTCTCTGCAAAAAGAGTTGGCTGACACATGGGGTGATTCCTGGAAGCAAGTGTTGGAGACAGCTCATCAAAGACATCCTTCCCTGCTTAGATACATCAGCTCTGAACCTAATGAATCCTGGTAACATCCCCTTCTGACTATTGATCTTTCATCCCTTTAACTGTATTTGTTCTACCCTTTGTGACTGCTGGATTATTTGGTATATGTTAACTACATTTCCCAAAGAGTGGTTCCAACAATAAGTGTGCCCCCTTTTTAAAATACCTGCAAAATATTAAGGGTGTCCCTACTCACCTGAAATTTGGCATATTTTCCCCACAGAAGAATGTCTGCAAATTTCTACCAGTTCTGTCAAGGAAAAAAAAAAAGGGTTTTCTCAGCAGTCCCATTTTAAGTTAACAATCTCACAATCTTTAAAGGCACCAATCTGAAGGGGGGGGGAGGACACCCTGCAGCCTTCCAGATGAAATTTGGCAGGCTTTATTCTTGTATCACAATCTACTAAACTTGGACATTTTATCCTATTTCGTGAAGCATTGAAGAGGATTCAAGCGATTTGTAGCCATTTGAATTCAAGCCATGGTAGTCAATGGGAACAAAAATATTTGGATTTCTGGATTTCTTTTTGCATTTGGGATTCAAATTAAATCAGGGATACCAAATCAGGGTCTGGGCTGGATTAAGCCATTTTCCTAATCAGGGTCTGAGCTGAATCTTGTGGCTGATAAACACCTCTTCTTCATGATAGCTTTTAAATCTTTCTACCTTTAACTTTTAAATGTGACTTCCACAAAAATAAATTCAGTTTTACATCTTAGTTAAAATTATATGCTTTGTTCTGGTTCATTTTTTAAAAAAAATAACATCTACCCATGGAGAAGGGCAACAATTTCCATTTTGTTCTGACTCTTACAAGTACCAGGACCAGTGCGGCAAAGATGTTGCATGGAAGTTACTCCAATAATAATAATAATAATAATAATAATTTATTTATTTATATCCCACCTCTCCCATCAGGATCGGGGTGGCAAACATCATATAAAACACTGGACCATCGTCCAGCACAAATGATAAAACAACATTGTTAAAAAAACTATACAATAATAAATTAGTTCAGATTTTAAATACAATATTAAAATAAAATTGAATGAAGAAAAGCATAAATTAAAAAATAGAAAATATCAAAGTGGTAGCTGAGCATCCAACCTTATATAGAAAGGCCTGCCGGATGAGATCCGCCTTAACAGACTTCTTAAAAGCATCCAGATCATTGGGGTGTCGGATCTCCTCTGGGAGGCCATTCCACAATCTGGGAGTGGTGGCGGAGAAGGTCCTCTGGGTAACCGTGGCCAACCTAGTCCTAATTGGCTGAAGTATGTTTTTCCCAGAGGATCTAAGAGTATGGGGTGGATTGTACGGGAGAAGGCAATCCTGTAGGTATGCTAGCCCCAAGCCATGAAGGGCTTTAAAGGTAATAATCAACACTTCATACTTGCCTGGAAACTGATTGGCAGCCAATGGAGAGATTTTAATATTGGTGTAACATGGTTACCCCTAGATGTTCCGATGACCAACCTAGCTGCCATATTTTGAACCAACTGAAGTTTCTGGGGTAGGCACAAAGGTAGTACCGTGTTGAAGTCAAGCCTTGAAGCTACCAGCACATGTCAGAGACCAGGAGGTTTTGCATGGGGCACAAGGTGCCAGAACATGTCACATGATGGAGACAGGGCAATAGTCTGTTTAAGGCCTGGCCTCCCCCCCCCATATGCCTCTTTGGTTCATCACAGCACAGCCCATCCTCCCGCCCTCAGTGCCGTGTGAGTTTACTGGTCACTTCAGGGCCAGTAGGAATTTTCTTCCCTTTAGCTGGGGTTTTTTGCCTACCCCATACTGTAGCTGAGGGAGTTTGACAAATGGTTCTGGGTGTTGTCTTTAAATAGGCTGTCATTGGGCATGTAGCAGGGGAAGAATTTAAGACTTCAGTGAAAACATTGGTCCCATTTTTGTGAAGTTTAGGTCTCTGGAATGGCCTCTACAGGTCCTGAGACCTGGGGTGTATGTGTATCTGGAGAAGGAGTCTACCCTTGAGGCTGGCCTGGGGGTGGGGTTGTTCTCACTTATACGGTTTTGGGGGCTTGGATGGTATACTCTGGGTTTACCTTCCACTAAGGGACCAGCTGGGGAGCAACCCAACTATTGTACTGCCTGCCCTTGGGGCTCAGCTGTTTCACCCAATGTAAAGCTGAGGAGGTAGTCTAGGGTAGACACCTCATCTTGCCCCACTTCAGGATGCTCCCCTCCCTTGCTCATTTCAGGTCCCATTAACTTAAATCGGATCTCTCTCTCTGGCTTTTCTTTGCAAACGAAGATTCAGGAAGGACTCATCCTGCGCTTTCTGCAAGCGCGCTGATGACTGAAAAGGCCAATCCGAGATAAACAAGTCCGGTTGCAGAAAGCACAGCAGAAGGTCTCCTTGGGTGATGTTTCCAGGTTGTGATTATTTCTGCGTTGTTTCTCTTCAAGACTTGTTCGGCGTGAGTTCTTAAATAAAGCTGCAGCACTGTGGATAGTGCGTCTCCATGCCTCCCGATGTGAAGCCAGGGCGGACCATGGTTGGTGATCAATTTGGCCGAGCCTGAGATGTTGTTTCAGGGAGTCCTTGTATCACTTTTTTGGAGCACCCCTCTTATGCTGACCCATGGCGAGTTCACCGAAGAGTACTATTTTTGGGAGGCGATGGTCCTCCATCCTAGAAACATGCCCTGCCCAGCGCAGCTGTGTTCTCAATATCATGGCCTCAATGCTGGTGATCCCTGCTTGCTCAAGGACAGCAACATTTGTCACATAGTCATTCCAGTGTATATTTAGGATTGTGTGTATGCAGCACTGATGAATGCGTTCGAGGAGTCATAAGTGTTGGCGATAGATGACCCATGTTTCAGACCCATAAAGGAGAATAGACAGTACAATGGTTCTATACACACAGATTATTGTGCTTCGCCTCAGGTGTTTATTACTCCAGACTCTTTTGTAAAGTCTTCCAAATGCGCTATATGCCTTTGATAATCTTTGATTGATCTCTTTGTCAATCTTGGCATCTGAGGAGATGATGCTTCCCAGGTAGGTGAACTGCTGAATGGACTTGAGAACAGATTTGCCAATGGCAATGTGGGGATGGTGGTGTTCATCCTGTGGTGCAGGCTGGTAAAGAACTTCCATTTTCTTAAGGTTGACTTCCAGCCCAAACATCTCTGCAGCTATTGCGAAGCAGGATGTTAGGCGCTGCAGAGCTGCTTATGTGTGGGCAACAAGGGAAGCATCAGCAGCAAAGAGCAGCTGACAATCTAGATAGTTTAGAGTCTTAGTGCGAGTCCTCAGATGGCTTAAGTTAAACAAACTTCCATCAGTACGGTAACGTATATAGATGCCATTTCTTCTTCAAGCTCTGCCGTAGCCCTTTGGAGCATCATGCTGAAGAAGATTGTAAATAAAGTTGGAGCAAGAACACAACCTTGCTTCACTCCATTAGTTATTAGAAAGGGCTCTGAAAGAGCATCGCCATATCTGACATGACCGTGCTGGCTCTCGTATAGCAAGATATTCATTTTAAGGAATTTGGGGGGACATCTTAGTCTTTCCAGGATCTGCCACAGACCTTTTCTACTCACAGTGTCGAAGGCTTTGGTGAGGCCGACAAATGTTACACAGAGACCCTTGTTCTGCTCTCTACATTTCTCTTCCTGTTGTCTAAGGGCAAATACCATATCTGTAGTACTCTTAATGGCTCTGAAGCCACATTGGCTTTCAGGGAGAAGTTCTTCTGCAATAGCAGGAACTAATCTGTTCAGGAGTATCCTTGCAAGGATTTTTCCAGCAATAGAGAGCAGTGTTATGCCTCAATAATTTAAGCAATTGCATTTTGCTCCTTTTTTCTAGTACAGGGTGATGATGACTGCATTTTGGAGATCTGATGGCAGTTTCCCTTTTCCACAGCAATTCATGAGGAGTTCGTGGAATTTATCGTGGAGTGCATGACCTCCGTGTTTCCAAACTTCAGGTGGGATTCCATCAATCCCAGCTGCCTTGCCATTTTTCATCTGCTGTATGGCCCTAAGGGTCTCTTCCAAAATGGGAGCTATGCCCAATTCATTTTTCCTCGGTTTTTTTGTATAGCTGAGCCTTGGACTACTCAATTGGCATTAAAGAGACTTTGAAAATGTTCAGTCCATTGATTCAGGATGGAGGCTTTATCAGTAATTAATGTTTGACCATCTGTACTGTATAGGAGCTTTGGACCTGATAAGTATGTCCAAACACTGCTTTAAGAGCTTCATAAAATCTTGTAAGATCACCCAGATCTGCTCAGCATTGTGTCTTTTCTGCTATATTGATCCACCACTTTTTCTGCATGTTTCAGAGTTTTTGTTGAAGTTTACTACATGTGAGATGGAAAGCTGCTTTTCTCACATGGCAAGTTGGCTGCGCGAGGTATGCCTGGTGAGCAGTTCTCTTCTTTGCCAACAGCTCCTGGATCTCTTGGTTGTTTTCATCAAACCAGTCTTGATTTTTCTTGTGGGAGAACCCGATGGATTCATCTGCAGACTGTTTTTGATATGTTGCCAAAGCACTGTAGGAGAAGGATCTGTAGGATGGTCTTCAAGTTTTGTTTGCAGATTTGCCTGGAAGTTGTCTCTCGTGGTAGTTTGTTGATATAGGTCAAATAAATTGGCCCTTATTTATCCCAACTTTCTGTGTCGGGTCTCATTATTCCATGGTTGGTCATCAAAAGAACACAAAACCCCTGATCTTAGGATTCTTTAATTTTTTTATACTTTAATTTTAAGACCACGAACTTTTAACAACAGCAATGAAACAAAGTGGATCATGCAACCCTAAACTCTGCTCAGCCCTGCTCTACCAGGCTAGTGTGTCATTTTCTTTTTGTTCAGTACTTTGTCAGACAAAAGTACTTATCACAAGTAATGATGAAATAAGGAAACATTACAACATTTTTAATGCAATATGGCCAACAGATTCTTGCATTGGTAGATGCTTAAAAAAGAAAAAAGAAAATTGTATAATGGTGGAAATTTAGTTTTCAAAATATAAAAGATGTTAAAAGCCTCAAAAGGTCTGTACATCATTGTTCTTTCAGAGGCTTTTAAACAAATGGAGGAGGGAGTGGATTGCTGTTACAAAACATACAGTAAGTGAACTAATGACCCACTTCTATAGGGAATGCACAGTGTTCACTGGCACTTAGGTGTACCTAGATTAACAAATGATAAGAAAAAAAATGAACAATTTACAAAACCATACTGGTTCTTTGTTTCCATTTGCAATCATAACTTCATAATTGAGATGTAGCAAGGAAATAGCGTGAAGCCATAGGGAACCTAAAAGCTTCATGCAATCTAACTCACCAGCCTGTCTGTATATAACCTTTCAGTTCCTATATCTAAGTGCTAGGTACTCTAGTTACCTTATGTTTATCTCAACTGGTCTCCAGTTTCTGGGCCTGGAGTTCATTACTCCCCTCCCCCTCAGATCACACCATATGTTAGAATCTAAATGTGTAACTAAAGGAAATGGTAACATTTATGCACAGTCCAGATCTTGTTAAGTGTTAATGTCCTTTGCAAGTGCTCTTCTAAAAAAGCAAAAGAATTTCTAAAGCATTGCCAGGATTTACAGCAATGATTGATGTAGCGAAAAAGTGAAGGTGGTTGATGATATGGCAGTAGGCTTAAGAACTGACAATATTCTCATGAGTTATGGGAATGCAACACTCAGCTTCATGATATTAACACATCTGTGATGCCCAATTTTCAGATGCATAAAAAGCAGGGGTATTGGCACATTTAACATTCATTTATAACAAGTTTTGTCATGCCTATATTGTGAATTTTTTTTGCTTATTGTCGTTTATTTGTACAGCACCATCAATTTACATGGGGCTCAGATAGAGAGGAGAATTGTAGAAAATAACGTATTAACTTAACATTGCAGCAGTGTTCATTTGTGTGTCCAGGCAGAATGTGCCGCCTCTCACCCACTCCCAAAGAAAGAAAGACACCATGTATGTTTGAAAGGATATATTGAATACATAAAACTATATTGGCAATAAAGGCCACAACTTTATTGATGATAGTTGCAGTTGGTTGGCTCAAAGACATGGGTTTGGATCCAGACATTGACCAACCTCCATGCTGGTCAATGAGACCATCATCAGCCCATCTGCTGACAAACACCAGTCAGGGACAGGGAGGAGTCCAGGCAGGCCCTGATTGCCTGCCACTCCCTCCGTCTCCCCTTACTGCCACCAGGAGCCAGATAAAATGGGGGGGGGCAATCTGTAATCACCTGTCCCAAGCTGGCATTTCCTCACAGGGCCTCTGTGACCTTGACCATGACCATGAATGTGATGGAGACCCCCACTACTGATGACCTTGGATCAGAACCCATTCCAAGCACTAATAAAGGCAGGCCAATCTCCGCCCAGTCTTCCGCCAACCCTCAGCAGCTGCCACCAACAAGGCTAAAACAGACAATGCCCTGGGTGAAGGGAGACCATACTTTCAGTCCTCAAACATTGTGGATGGTTAAGTCCGGACGGATGTACCCAGCAAAGGCCACAGAATGCCATCTGCCCAGACACTTGATAGTTTCTGTAGGGAGGCCCCCTACTGACACCGTGGTACCCTCCCCAATCTGGAAGGAGTGTCCACTGAACTCATCTGCTGGTAAGCATAGCTGCCACAAAGCAGCGCAAAACACACAGATGAACAGGTATTGCGTCATTGGAAACATGCCTCTGTGAATGAAAAGGGGGCCTGGCACTGTGGGGTGCTTTGCCAAGAACCTGCACATGGTGTCCACTGGGCAGGGAGATGAATCTACCAGGCTCTGCAAATGCACAGAGACCCCTTTACCAAGCTGATCACACTTGGAGCACCGTACTCTGACACACAGGGCATCTGCAACAAATGACACATCCCTCAATTGCAGCGCTCTGCCAGAAAAGTCCCTCTTAAACTTACACACCAATTAACCAATTTGTAGGGCAGCAAAGAAAGTCATCGTAAAGGCTGTGCCGCAAAAAAGCATTTCATACCTGGACTGGCAAACATCACCTAATTTGGCCACAAGCCTATGCAGGATACTGAAGGAAATTGGTCTGCAGGCATCTGTCCTATGATGGCTCATCCTCCACCAACCCTCCACAGATCTCCAGGTGAGGAAGGTGGCACAAGGGTTGCCGAAGCCTGCTGAAGCAGGAAATACCAGCCAGATATAGAGACAGGTAACGAGGAACCAGGCCTTGGTCTTTCAAAGAAGTTAAATAGTGCAACACCTCTCAGTCTCAAGTAGGCCAGGAGTTCATGTATCCATTCCTCTGTCTGAAGGCAAAGAATTGGACGACTGCTCTCCTATAGCTTGACTGCATCGATGGTGCCAATGAATTGAGGACTCCTTGAATCACATCTCTTTCCCAAATTGCCATAGTTATCCGGAAAGGTTGCTGGTTTGGGATCTGCGTCCAGGGCCAATATGTGAAACCAGGCATCCTGGAATTGAGACAATGCATCTGCAATCTCGTTATCCACACCGGGAATGTGGTGGGCAGAGAAGCCGATATTTGATGTCAGGCATAATAGTACAAATTTCCACACAAGTTTCATGACTCTATCCAGTTTTGAAGACTGCCTGTTGATAATCTGCACCAATGCCTGATTATCAGACCAGAAGCAAACCTTCTTGTCTGTGAACTCCTCCCTCCACATAACAACTGCCACTAGAATTGGGAAGAACTCAAGGAACATTAGGTCACAGACAACAGCAGTCTCCCCCGACTCAAGTGGCCAATGCTGCACACACCAATGCCCGTTGTAGAAAACCCCAAACCCCAGGCTCCCCGCCGCATTGGAATGAACCTGCAAGCCCACCCCCAGCTCCTTCTGTTCCTGCCACAAGGTGATGCCATTGTAGCCCTTCAAAAATTGGAACCAAACCTTGAGATCATCCTTCACACCCTTGGTGAGTTGAATGCAGTGATGAGGTGACCTCATCCCCTTCATGATCCCTGCCAATCTAGCAAAAAATGCCCTCCCCAGCAACACCACCCTGCAGGAAAAATTATGGTGACCCAGTAGGGACTGCACCTCCTTAAGAGTGGCCTTGCTGTGGGATAAGAGGTCCTGCAAGTGATCCCTAATACCAGCCAGCTTGTCTGATGGTAGACAAGATACCCCTCCTACATAGTCCAACAAAATCCCGAGGTAAACTAGCCATGTGGAAGGTCCATCATTGACAGAAGACCCTTTGAGATAAGATATGTGATGAATGAGTCTGTACTTACCTGGTGTCTTTTTCGGTACCACGCTCAAGGGTGAAACATTTAGATTATCCATGGGAGGCACTGAAAAGTGGCCCACAACCCTCCCTGCCTCACATTCCTTAGCAATTTTTTGTGCTACCACCTCAGGCAACTCTGATGCAGACTTGAGGTTGTCCGAATCAGATGCTACCCTAGGGCATACCACTGGGATCCTGAAACCCTTTGAAAATCCATCAGCTAAAAAGGCAGCTACCTTTTTGTTGGGGTAGAGGGCTAAAAGAGGGAGCAGAGATTGGAGCTGTACTGGTGTGGAAGCTATTCACCCCGCCAACGCCCCTGTGTTCCTAGTTGAATTTGGCACCCCCTTGGCCGGCGTTGTTTTCTGACCCTGCTTCCTTTTTGATGCTGAAGACAGCAGGGCGGCTATTCAGAAAGGACTGGTGACCTGATACAGAACAGGAACAATTGATTTTCGGGTGTGTTCCTAAGCAAGACTCGCAACTGTGTTCAAATTTGCAACATGCCCGGGAGCACTTACCTTGGTTGTACTCCCAGCATAACAAACGGTGCAGGTCCTTTTTGCACAACATTTTGCCACCATCCATCTTGTCTCTTATGTGGGGCCCAACAAGGACAAGCCTCAGCTTGTCATTGATGAGATCCCATCTGGTATCCTCATTGTGGGAAACTCACTTGCGGAAGGCGGTGTCATACTCAATGGCCATCGCATCACCTGCCAGTGCACTGGCCTTGAGGACATTCCCTTGATGGTTGTCAAAATGCCAACCCCATTTGGGATGTGCCATTTTTACCACCTCCATGAAAACTGTGTACCCCACCAGCCAATTGTTGAAGGAACACTCAACAGGATCCCCTTTGGGTTTTTTCTGAGCTCTTCTTGTCTGCTTTTGTCACACTCCATTCTTTCCCCTCAGGCTTGAGGAGAGAAAAGACATCGATATAATATCCCTTGAGGATCTTATCACGATTCTTCTTGTCCAGGTGGATCCCTGGGGGGGTCCTCGTGGTCCTGGAACAGAGTCAGGACCGGAGCGGTAGAAGAATCTTCCCCTTTTTTCCATGCCTGCATGGGTCCAGGAATAGGTTGCTCCTGTTGTGTGCGCACCTTGAGTGCCCAATGAGGAAGGCCCAGCATCAAAGCACCTTTCCCTCCAGTACATTGACCTGTCCATGTCCTCCTCCTCAGATGACTCACCTGAAGTCCCTTTGCTGTCTGAATTGGTCCTCCTCCTGTGCTTGGAATGCCATTTCCTCTTCCCTTTCCTGCTGCTTGTTTTCCTTCCTCTCCTACTGCTCACCCTCTCGTCCCTCTGTGGAAGAAGAGTGCCCTGAAGAAATAATGCTGCTGTCACTATACAAAGGTGAACGATGCCTCCACCCTCACCCTGCTATCTGCTCCAGTCAGTCACCAGCTTCCTCAGTGTCCCACGATGGTCGTGGTCCTAGTTTGTCACCTTCAGCAGATCTCCATGATGTAGCATGATCCCAAGAGCCCATGGACTCTTGAGTCTTCAACTTGGCCACCTGCTCAGCTATGAAAGTGACAGCCTCTGACATTTCCTCCAGGTCAGGAGGCTCGGCCTGTTCCCTGAAAGACATCATTGTGACACCTGTGCCACTAGCCCACCCGGTGTCAACCTTCTCCATTTGTTGTGAGTCTCTCTTCTTTGGAGCAAGGGCTGCCCAGGACTTGTGAGGTCTTCCTGCCTAGCCTCTTGTGCAGGGCTTGGCAGTGCTGTGCCACCTTCTTGGGTAGCATTGTCTTCACAGCCAACAAGCAACCCCTGCTTGATGCAACACCAGAGTCTTGAGAAGATCCGCCCAAGGAACAGGGAGGGAAGGACTATGCCAGCCCTTTGTCTAATGGATTGAATGAGCCCTTCCTATGTGGTAGAGAATGATTTTAGCTCTTGCCTTGTGCCTATGTGGTACAGAGTGATTTTACCTCTTGCCCTGAGCCTATTCACCCCCAGGCCGATGGAGTGATTTCAGCTCTTACCTCGTGCTTATTTCAGCTGCCAGGCCAATAGAGTGATCCTCTTGACCTGTGATGTTTTTTGCCCCTGCAGAGGCCCTCCCCCCGCTGCTCCCACCAGCCCTTCCCTGTTGGTGCTGGCAAGCCACAGCCAGCCACACCCCAGATCCTGCCACCCACCCTTACCCATTACCCTCCAGTCACCTGTTGCAGCTCTTTGATACGACAGCTGCTGCTTGGCCTTCTCCTTGGACACAGCTGGCTGCCACCACTACCACTCACTGGCCCCTGTTGCCACTGACCGAGGCTCATTGTCTGCTGCTGGGCTCTTGCCCCCGCCACCTGATGTCCACCACCCACCGCCCACCACCGTTTGTCAGCCACCACTGTGTCCCAGCCACCAGCCCTCCAGCGCCAGCGGACTCCAGACACACCAACCGCCACCGGACTCCAGCCACCATCCTTGTCGAGGTGCCCTTTGTCTTCTTTCGTCCTCATCCGGAGCTCTTCTGGGAGGTGTTCTGTCTTTGGCTCCTGAAGAGCCACTACCTCGTCTGGTGCAGCGGTCAGGAATATGTACCCGACTGCTTGGCCAGAGGGAAAACTTTCTGCAAAAGCAGCACAGTCCCACCTCCCAGCCAATCAGCTTGTGAGGACTGCAGGCTCCCCTGATTGGCTGGGAGCCCATTTGAACTGACCAATCAGGGCAAAACTAGCTTTGCTCCAATTGGTCACTTCTCAGCCCTCCTCCTGTCCCGCAAAGCCAGTCGGGAAGATGACAAGCATGATGGCAGCCATGCAGCCCTCTCTCTGCCATGTAGAAGGGGGTGGAGACTGGGGGGAGGGCTCTGGCCGGGACCCACAAATGTGCCGTCGGGGTGTGTGTGCAGCAGCTCTGTTGTCTCCATGATACATTCACAAGATTTCTGGCATTGGAAACTATCCATGTTTGAAGTTCACATGGAGCATGCCCATTCATAAAGATGGTGGCCATGAGTGAATTACATGCATTGTTATTCCCCAAAAAGCTTCTTCCATTTCCCTCCCCCCCCCTGTTAAATCAGAGACACAGAAGAGTGACCTTCTGTGTAAAAATAAAAATAAAAATGCAGTGCTATTTGAAAATAGCACATAATTGCTTCCGTAGAAATCAACAATGGCGGCTCTGGCCACTTCAGCACCAGAAAGCCTGCCACCACACACATCTGACCAATCACATTTTGACTTCTGGGATCTGCCCCAATTCGAATTGGTTGTTCAAATGTGCTGGAATGTGCATTTCTGTGTATTTTTTTTTAAATCATGATAAACAGTGAAGGGTGTTATCATGAAGTACTTGGAGCTCCCCCCCCCCCTTTTGAGTATGAAGAATATGGGAGCTCATCTGGACAAAAGGTATTCCCCTCACATTCTGAGAGGATTTTTTTTCACTGTCTATTTTCACCATGTTGCTTTACAAGTAAAGCAACCAAAAAAGGGGGTCTTGCCAAAAGCATACAATCTAAAGTGTGTGTGTGTGTACCACACACACACAGAGGGAAGGAATGAATAATAAAATATAAAACTATACAATACAATTGTAAAACAAATTATCCAGGTAAAAGATAAAAAACTACAAGGTAATATAAAGCAAACTGACCAATATATGTCATCGAAATATACAAGATTATAAAGTGATATTAAACTAAAATTCCAAAAGCTTTGGAATAGTAGAAAGTTTTAAATTGAGTTTAAAAATAATGAGGGGGGAGCAGTCTTCAAATGTTCAGGGAGGCAATTTCCAAGAGAATGAAGCAGCAAATGAAAAAGAATGAAGCTGAGCCAAGGAAGAGGTAACCCTTGGTTGGGTGTGAAGCTTAGTATTCCTAGAATGAACAGCTTCCCTATGCATTCTGACCTGAGAGTTGTTAGCCTGGTCCAGATTTTTGGTGTTTTCAAACAGCATTTTATGCTCAAGTTGGTTTATAACGTGTTCTGCTACTCCTTATTTTTCTGGCTGGCCCAGTCTGCAGTGTCTCTCATGTTCCTTGATTCGTGTTTGCATGCTACGTTTAGTGGTCCCTAGGTAGACTTGTCCACAGCTGCATGTTATGTGGTAAACTCCTGTGGCTGTGAGAGGGTCTCTTTTGTCCTTCGCTGAGTGCAGCATTTCTTGGATTTTTTTGGTTGGATAGGGAATGGATAGGGAAGCTATTGAAATCCACAAACACCTGGACAACTTCAACAGGAAAGAGGAAACCCTAAAAGTAAACAAAGTTTAGCTACCAGCCCTGAAAAATACCAAAATAAAAACTCAGCACATGCAAATGAACTTCACCCAGGTATGGGGGGCTTCCCAGCAGACAACAGACTATGAGCTAAATCCCCCTCGCATATCCTTCCACACTAAGAAATAAACATCCATGTATATTTTCATTGTTGTAAGTTGCCCCGATTACGTTCGTAGAGGGGCAGGATATAAATTATTATTATTATTATTATTATTATTACCCAACAACTGAATACACAAATTTACATGCTAATCCTCTTCAACAGGGACTCACAGTATATAACTCACACACACACATACACCACCAATCTCTGAAGATGCCAGCCACAGATGCAGGCAAAACATCAGGAATAAACTCTTCTAGAACACAGCCTCACAGCCTGGAGAAAAAAAACACACAAAAAACCTATGGATGCCAGCTGTGAAAGCCTTCAGCTTCACAATTCTAAATGTCCCCCTCTAAACTGCAAATTTCAGGATTCCATAGGGTGGAAACATGACAGTTAATGTGGAATTGAAGTGCTATAATTGTGTAGCATGAAATGCTCATATTTTACAAGTGGGAAACAATCTGACTGGGAAAGAAATGACTGATATATGTCCAGTCATGGCAATGACTTCTTTGTAGATTTCACTTGCAATTTTACTTGTTGCTGTTAAAGTACTGGGTTTGAGAAATCTTTCCCAATTTACTACAAGTCATCCAAATATCTCCATTCTCTCCACCCTGTTGTCAAGCAACATCTATATCCATGGCATTATATCATGGCATTATATCAACATCAGGAAGAGTGGGTAAAATTATTGTGGACTTGGTGATTTTAAAAATTCCCTTCTTCCAACAGCAAGAAATAGAATGGCAATGTTTTGAAAGGACAACAGTGTTTTGAAAGCCTTGAAACTCTCCTTGTCACTATTTTGCTACTGTTGTACAAAGGAGGTGGTTAAATGGTGCCCTGAACTGATGTGTAGGGACAGCTGACACATTCAGCAGTGATCCAAAGAAAGCTTTGGCTGTTCATACACTCATCGGCCACAGACTTTGCACACACTTCTTTGGATTGTAGCCACAACTAATTTTGAACAAATGGCTAAGGAGTATTCATATACTTAAATTATCTGTCTTCTGATAATTTCTTCTGTATCAACAGTCATGGTGGTGGGCTGTGAGGAGAGCAACAGGACAATCTGCTCACAGGCGACATATTTTAGCTGTCTTTCTGGCTGGATTTGGTTAATCCATCTAGACATTGAGGACAAGAGATTGTTCAGCATGTGCTTCAATAAATGAAGGCAAATACATACCTTACTCTCAGACTGAGGACTGTGTTTGCTGTTGAACAGTGCTGTAAATAGCTGAAGTAGAATAATATCTAAATTAAAAAAACCCCAACAACCCAAGAAAATTAGAATTCTGCCTGAGGTGATACCTGACCGCCAGAAGGAATGTTGAGTCAATCATCTCACTTGCTTCAACACTGTGGGAGTTCAGGGTGAAAACATTTTTGAATTGGTAGAACTGCAATTTTATTGTGAAGACAAGAGACTTACTATGTTGAATGGGTTGCATCTGATTTGATTAGCAGGCTGCATGATATATACCATGAGCCAAATGAAGTTAGAATCCCACTGATTTGTTTTAAATAGAGATGGCTTGTCCTAGGTGAAGAAGAATGTGTTCTGTTATCTTCCTGGACTAGCTGATCCTTCAGCATGGTGGAAAAGTTGGTGTATCTGCCACACATCTAAACAAAGCTAAGTTACTTGTAGGGGATCCATTTAGCCCCCTGACTAAAGTACCATGTGACATAGACCATCAGAGGGGAGGCTATTTCTTAGGAGTGCAAAAATACTAAGCATAGAAAACTCACAAATTCCTACAGAGAGCAGTAGTAACATAATTAGATAATTAAGATGGCCTGAATTGTCTTCCCTTCTTCCTAATTCCTCTATGGTATAAATGGATACTGTACTTTCAAGAGTGTTTGTCTCCTTTTTCCTCATATCTCTTCTTTTTAAAAAAATAGTTTTTCATAACTTTGTTTCTTGAACTCATACATTCCAACTGTCCCAAGCTGGCAGGAACAACTCCATTTAATCATCTGCTGTCCCATCTTCACAACTGCTTTTAAAATATCCCACTTTCTCTCTTCTCCTTCTACTTTTACACATCATCCTCAGCTTAATTCAGTTGCTGCAAACTCAATTCAAAGTGCAGAAGTATTTTTTACTCAATTAACTCAGCAGGAGGGAGATGAGAGTATGCAGTCCTCAAGTCTGGTTGTCAACAAAGGAGCCCTGGTGGCACAGCAGTTAACTGCCAATACTGCAGCCGCAACATTGTGAGATTGTCCTGCAAGCTCCAGTTTGACTTAGCCTTCCATCCTTTCATAGGTTGGTAAAATGAGTACCCAGCTTGTGAGGGCAATTAGCTAACACATTGTAAACTGCTCAGAGAGTGCCTTGTGCTATAAAGCAGTGTAGATGTGTAAGTGCCATTGCTAAACAATTTGTAAGCCACTCTGAGAGCCTTTGTGGATGAAGAATAGGGTATAAATAAATAAATAAATAAATCTCAGTAGATAAATTTCCAGTGTTTATCTTCTTAAAATTGTAGTTTTGCATGTGCTTCCTAATTAATAACTTCTGTTATTTTGTTGCTGGCCATACCCTTTTGATTGCACTCTGATGTGTGTCAGCCACAAGTACTTTGGTTTTAATCTGTGAAACATTGGACAGTATGCTAACTTGGTGGTCTTTGCTCCTTAATCAGCACTTAGAATACAGATTTACTGCACTCACTTCCCATTACAATTCGAATGAGAACCCAATCTTCACAGTCATTCCCTTTCCCTTGAGGGGAAAGAATTTTGTGTTTCTAGCCACTGTATATGGTCATCCCTATGAAGAAGACATTTAAGGTGGGTGAAATGAGATCTGCACACCACACTCTACTTTGCCCCCCAATGTCCAGCCCCTGAAGGCCTCTGAAGCCCCAGGACCCCCCAAATTGGGTGATTTTTCACCCCAAAAGCAACCCAATTTGTCAAAACCACTGCAAAAAACAAGAGTTCCCCTTTGCAATCATGAAGCCCTCCACATACCAAAAACCTTTTTGATAAAACAAAATTGTCACCAAATTGGCCAAAAATTAAACTGGAGGTGATATGACGTCAATTCCAATTGTGTTGGGCACACCATTGTGGCTTGCTAGAGGTGGGTATGGAGGCAAAAAATGAGCCCCACCCCTCTGCATTTACCTTTCCCTGATTTAAAGGCATAAGGAAAGGTAGGTGTATGTGCTAGCTCTTCTACAATGTGAAAGGAGCAGCCAATATGATAAATGTCCAAACCAGAGCAGAGTCTATGAGTTTATCCCACATTGCACAATTACAGCAGTTTGATACTATTTTAACTGTTCTGGATCCATTTCATAGAACCCTGAGATCTGTTTGGTGAAGTGTTTCGCTCCTAAAAGAGAGGAAAAGGTGAGTTTCAGCCTTTTCAGCTGTCCTTTCAAAACTTTGGAGACTGACTTTCCCTTGCTATCATTCTGCTATTTCACCAAATTACAAATTCCAGGATTCCATGGGATGGAGTGATAGCACTCAAACTGTTTTAATTGTGCAGTGTGGATGCACTCAAGACCAAAGACAAGAAACTTTTGCTCTTGCAGATTTTTATACTGCCTTTCCCATCATCCATTTACCGTTGGCCTAGATGATGTCATGGTCAGCCAGGACTCTGAGGACTCAGAAGGCGAGGAGGCTGAGCCAGTAGCAGAAGAGCTGGCTGAGTCTGAGTCTAGCCCTGAAGAACCCAGGGCTCAGCAGCCTAGCGCTCCCCCAGCACAGGGTCCAAGCCTGGGAGACATAGTAGAGCAAGAGGTAGAAGAGCAGGTACCTACCTTTAGCCAAAGGAGAGCAGAGAGGGCCTGGCTGCATTGTTCCCGGAGATTAAGAGAGAGAAGCTCATCAATCACCCCACAGCTGGGAGTGGGAGCTGGGCCAACATAAGCAGCTGGGGGATGCTGAGTTCCTTGTTTCAGGCAGTCTGCGTTTCCTGGAGGAAGCCTCTGCCTGTGACTCTCCTGCTTCTTGGAACCTTGCTATCTTGAGACTTCAGATATCTTGACCTTGGACTGCCTTCGTTGACCCCCTGCCGGAATCCTTTTGACCTTGGACTGCCTCTTCGTTCTTCGCTCTCTCTCTCTCTCTCTGTGTACTTCTGACCCTATAGGGCTGCTACTGACAACACCAGGTACTGTGCTTTTCAACTGAGTTGTTGCCGAGCCGGGCGATCTTATCAGCTATTTAAGTTGGCTTCTCGACAGATGAATGGGGTTGTTGGAAGGGGCATATGAAAGGGATCTAGGAGTCTTAATAGACCACAAGCTTAACATGAGTGGACAGTGTGATGTTGCAGCTAAAAAGGCCAATGTGATTCTGGGCTATATCAATAGGAATGTGGTGTCTAGATTGAAGGATGTAATAGTACCACTTTATTCTGCTTTGGTCAGACCTCACAAGGAATAATGGATCCAGTTCTGGGCACCACAATTCAAGAAGGATATTGACAAGCTGGAACATGTCCAGAGGAGGGTTGCCAAAATGGTGAAAGGTCTGGAAACCATGCCCTATGAGGAGTGGCCTAGGGAGCTGGGTATGTTTAGCCTGGGGAATAGAAGGTTAAGAGGTAACATGATAGCCATGTTTAAATAATTTAAAGGATGTGATACTGAAGAGACTAGGACATGGAGCAATGAACTCAAACTACAGGAAACAAGATTCCACCAAAGCATTAGGAAGAACTTCCTGACAGTAAGAGCTGTTTGACAATGGAATACCCTGCCTTGGAGTGTGGTGGATTCTCCTTCTTTGGAGATTTTTAAACAGAGCCTGGATGATCATCTGTTAGAGGTGCTTTGATGGTGTATTCCTGCAAGGTAGGGGATTAGACTGGATGGCCTCCATGGTCATTTCCAGCTCTATGAGTCAACAATTCTAAGTTGTATCTAGGAACACCTAGAGAGTTACAGGTTCCCTACTCTTGCTGCATGATAATCTAGAAGCCTTATGATAGACAACTGCTTGACACTTAAATTCAGATGATTATTTTGTGGGTGTTCTACTTTTATCTTAGTTATCATGGCACTGCCATTGTGGAATACATACATGCACACATGAGAAGGGTGCCCTTAAAAAATATGGTTATGTGTCAAAGTATGGCTGGTGGGTTCCATGTCAGTGAGATGGTTAATCCAGTCTGAATTTTAATCTGAACTTTAGAGGAGCTATCCAAGATGCTGATCCCTATCCCCCAAATAACCTCAGCACCTTCAAGAGTTCCTTTTGGTCAAACTAAAACTCAGAAGGAAACAATTTCAGTGACTTGGAAAGTAAGAACCATCACAGCATACTTTGATCACCCCATCAAGTGGAAGACACCAATTGCCCCTAGAAGTTCTGTAAGCAGAACAAAACATTTGGGGGTAAGCAGTAAATTAATATGCCATAAATGGGGAGAGATAATAAACTACTAAAGCGCAAGTTTTCTCATATGCCTTGGAATTATTACCAACTTCAATATATGCCTCATATTTGTGCTCCAGAGATAATTTTAAGTTGTCAGTTATTTTGCAAATCAGTGTTGCCTTCCCATCTTTTTATTCCTTGACTGAGTTTTTGGATCTGGATGTACTTAGTCTGTGGGAACAAGCTGGGTTGGAATACAGTCAAAGGTGGCAGCCAACCAGTCTTGTATAGCATACAAGATCAAGTCTCTTCTTGTGCTGTGATGATGCTGGTTCGATGGCTGGCTTTCATTTCCTCAACAAGAGATTGCAATAATTGCCTTCTGTTGCTTTGTCTGGTAAGGAGAGGTGTCATAACCATTACCCTGGAGCATCTTGTGTCATTATTTAATACACTCCAGCATGCCAGGACTTTGGGCAAAGGTCCATTCTTCTATGCTCTAGGGGCAACTTTAAACCCCAAAGCCCTGTAATCAGTTGTGACACCATAGAGCTCACTGACTCCCACCCTGCACTGCAACAATTTCCTCTTCCTCTGCAGGTTCAGTTGCAAGGGCAGGCTTATTTTTACCATGAATTTCTACAACCACTATTGCAATCATCCTATGGAGAGGGAATAGGGGAAACAGTACTATTATAGATTAAATATTAAATATTAATATTCATATTTATTAATATTAATATTACTTAATTTAATATTAATAATAATATTAATAATATTAATTTAATAAAATAAATATTAACTATTATAGATTATAGATTAAATATTAATATTAAAGATATATTATATATCTTTTCCAGTGGAAAAGAGGAGGAAGCCAGGGGCAGCAAAGGGTAAAATAGGCCCAGCCTCAGCCCCACCCCTGTCTCCTCCTAGCCATGGTGTAGCCACACCCTGGCCAACCCCTGCACTCGTCTCCATGCCCATCATTAACCACCTTCCCCGGATCTACCATTCTTTAAGATCCGGGGGTGTGTGTCTGTTATAGTATCCCATGCACTCCCAGATCTGAAGTTTTATTTTTGAGGTGTGGCAGACACAATGTATAATCATATCACACAATTATATCTGTTCCTCAGTCTTGTTCTGCATCTGTACATGCATATAAATGATAGTTAAATGAACGGATGGATGGATGGATGGATGCCAAGATCCTGCATCAGATTGGTAGAATGTGAAACTCTGCCAAACATAACATAACTCTGTCCACTGATGATGGACTCCCACGACCATTGAGTAGCCAGGGGAGGATGAGGCAGTTAAAAAATATCTGGCTGCCTTCTGTACCTGGATGCACAAAGAATAAAGCTTTCTGACAGAGATCCTCTGGAGGTCTGGGGAGATTATGATTGGTGTGTGCATCTGGCTGCAGAAATTCATCCAATCACTGCCTGGCTGCCTTCCCCACCAGCCAGTGTATTGCCATGGGAAGACCGAGTACCTGGCAGGTAGGTTGCAGACGTGCATGGTGGGTCATTGCATAACAAAGATATTGGATGTCCACTTCCACAGTGACCATAAAAAGGTCATGCACAGGCAGAATGCATGTGTATATCATGAACAGGATAGCTATGATTATCATTTCTGTTCCCACTTTGCCTTAAACCTTTGCTATCATACAATGCAAAAACCAAAAGTAGAGGATGTTGAACTGAAGCCAAAATCACCAAATCTATTTTGCAGCCAAGAACTTCAAGCAGGTCAAGGTCTGGCAGAATAAGAACATTTTTTGAAGGTCAACTGTTAGGATGCCGTTTATAGATCATATGAGGCAGTTCCAGAGCTGAGGTAAAGCAAACAAATGGACCCCCCTCTCCCAATTTCCAGTAATCCACCCCTATTGACTGTACTTCTTGTGGCACTTGAGACTTCTTAGAATCAATGCAGTCAACGGAGAGGTTCATGTGAAGAACAGAAGACTCTCAAGCATACTAGCTCCAGATTATATCAGGTTGAGTAGGTAATAAACAGCATTTTGAATTGACCCTGCCTTTGAATCCTGAAACAACTCTGGTCTCTCTGTTTTGGACTTTTAGCAATAGCATATAGAGAAAGATGGATCCTTCTCTTTCTGGTTTATGTCAGTTTTGCACATGTTCAATAAAAACACCATTCAGCTTTGGGTTCTGTTATTTTTTCAATATTTTTTCAAATATACATATTACATTACAATTTATTTAATTTACACATATTTCTCCCTAAGCATATATTTTATACAAATAAAGTCAGTATTTTTATGCAGTTGCTGCTAAAATATGGGCAATTTTATGTGCCTTTTTGGAGCAAGAACACATCACAAAATTTAGAGCCAAAGGATAATTATGCCCCAATCTGTGTACTAGTCCAGGAAGGGTAAATGAGACCATTGCAATTAAAAAAAAAAAAGATCAAATAAAATTCTAAAGCATCATAAATAGTATCCTACAACTTCACAACTAGAGATCTTTGAATCAGGGCCCATCTCCCTGTCCAAGAAAATTGCTCTTAAAATATTTTAAGAGGGTCCTGCTCATGTGTTAATAGTCCTTGCATTAATAGAAAATGCACAAACAAGTTAATGAAAGTGATAACCAGACCAATATTAGGTGTGCTAACTCCAATTGTTATTTCCAGTTAGAACAAACCACTGAATCAAATGGATTCATATAAGTGTTGACTTAAAAAGTCCAGTTCAATTAGTAGTCTACTCTAATTGTGACTAATAGTTGGATGCAGCCCTAAGTAGCCAGTTTGTGACTTGAAATGGGGATCAGAACATTGGAAATATGTCCAGAAGTGCATTGCTGATCATGGTGGTGGTGGTGGTGCTGGTGGTGATGGAAGCAGTAATAGCAGTGGCAGGAACAGTAGTACTATCCTGTTCTTGAAATTTTCAAGTGGTTTTCAAAGCAAAACAGCAAAATGACATCCAACAAAACAAAACATACCAACTAATCAATCAATGAAAAACAGTGACTCCCAATAAAACAGCTGTACAATTAACACAGTACAACAGAAGCACACACACACACACACACACACGTATGTATGTATGTATGTATGAAAAAGGATTGATTTTCAACTGTCTCCAAAAGGGCAGCAGAAAACAATGTTAAGCAAAACTCTTGGAAGAATGTTCCAGAACCTGGGACTGTCATAGGGAAGGCTCTTTTTCTTATAAAGGCCAACTTAGTTTTCATACACTATGGAATCTGAAGATTCTCTGTAGATATTGTTACCTACCCTGACACCCCCTACCCCGGTTCAATAATTAATTGGCAATATTTAATAATTAGGTCAAATATGGCCTTCCCCATAGTGTGGCCATTAAAACTGGGAAACTCCACAACTAGGAAACCCAAAGACAAACATTGCGCATTCAGGTATGCACTTAACGAGGGACTTCCCAAATTCCAAAGAAATGTTAATTTCAAGGCAACTATGTGAATGAACACCTGACTAATCCTATCATCCAAAGCTGGGATACTCAAACCTGATAAACTATCCTCATACCTTTACCTTCTGCAAACAAAGAAGCTTGCTTCCTCCATTCAATTGCAAAGTATTCACACATTAAGATGCTATTAACATATCCAGAGTGTCTATTGTCTCACCCTGGGCAACTCCAAGAAGCGTTGTCTTTCACTCTAAATCCCTTCCCCTGAAGGCAGTCATTTGCTATATAAATCCTTCCAAAACCTCACTCAAGTGCACACAGTTCACATTCCTACCTAGTCCATGTCAGACTGTGTCACCATTCCAGGTTCAGGACCATCACTCTGCTGGTTTCTTCCATGACCTCATCTCCTCAGATCGCTACATTATCACCCAAAAATAAATTCCTTCCTCTATTCCTCTATCCCAATACTTCCTACTTCATTCACTAGCATTTCATGAATGCTTGAAGCCTGTGTTGTGTGTGTGTGAACATTGTTATTATTTTCTCAAATAAAGACCAATTAGTGTACTATCTAACTTAACGCCTTCTCCTTAGTACCAGTAAACATAGGTTGAAAGATCCTGCTATTTGTTGCCCCCTCTCACATAGCCAAGCTAAGTATATTAATTCTCCAAATTAATATTGATATTTTGAAAGTCCTGAAGACCCCTGTGCATTTAGGGTAACAATATTAAATGCTGAGGTGGGGAGCAGGAAACATTACTTGGAATAATCAAGATCATTGGAACATTAAATGTTAAAGCATTGGATGAAAACAAAGGAAACTCTTGTGGGACATCAGAGGTCCATCCATTAAACAAATGGAAACCACTGTAGGACTTTCAACCTCCTGCAGACCACCTATTTCTACATAGCATAGTGTTTGCTGTCTGATGTAAACAGTAGGTGGTGTACAAATGGTTCTTGTCACTATCAACAATAACAGATTGATTACCAGTTTCATTCTAGCTTTTGCAGCTGTCTGGATTCAACATGTAATATACAACTGGAGTGCAGAATGAACAATTAACAGGATAACTGTGAAAAAATACATTTATGCTAAACTGTTAAAGCACTGAGATTATCAAATTTGAAGATAACAATGGAGCAAACCTCTCAAAAATCAGTTGCAATCAAATATGTCCTGCTTTTCCAAAATAATACTGAAAGTGGAAAGAAAGACTTGTTTATTTATAAAGTACCCTCAGTAAATTTGACACTTTACAGAACACAAGAGGGAAGTTCCAAATTACTTGCTAGCCCACCTTAATACCAGCTTTCCATCTTTCTCTCTTTTGTCTGTCTATAGACAGACATCACAACGATGCAGGTTTTGAGGTCTGAGCAGACAGGGGCAACAGCCCTAAGCTGCTGTTGTCTGAAACTCCTTCACTGTGTGTTATAGAACCCTGGATAACCTTAAGCAAATGCTTAATCTGATCCAGGATCTTTTTACCTTCTCTGTTTCTCACCAATTCTTATAGTATGAGAAAAGTAGCCCTCTATAAGCAACACAGATGGAAGTGATGCTAACAGTACAATGTCAGCGGTATCCACAGATTGACAGCACGCATTACGTTGCCAGATGCACAGAATGTTGCACTACTTGTTCTTTATAAACGAGACTTGATGGAGTATGTCAATGTCAAACTCCTTGCTGATTTACACACGAACATACAGAGACAGGCACACTGACAGTCACTTACGTTCCTGTGATCTATATCAGCTATACCATCTGCTTTCTGCTTTGCATGTGGTAGCAAACTAACTATCCTACTGTGCATGGTTATCACAGATTACATGCTGTGGAAATAAGCGACAACACTCCTCCTCCTCCTCCTCCTCCTCCTCCTCCTCCTCCTCTTTATTTCCCTCACTCTTGCTTTCTCTTTCTGCATATTTTGGTGTTGGAAAATGAACTGTTTATCATCCATCATTGTGTGCCCCCCCTTCTTTTTTGTTTTACTGTTGCCTTTCCTGGTGCAGCTTATTTGCACCCAAGACAAGGAATTTCAATTTATATTAATCCTTTGCTTCTCAAACAACTTCCCTATCAATTTCTGACACTCTACTGAGTCCCTTTAAATAAAAGAAAGACAGAAAGACAGAAAGACAGACAAAGACAGAAAGACAGACAGAAAGACAGACAGAAAGACAGAAAGACAGAAAGACAGAAAGACAGAAAGACAGAAAGACAGAAAGAAAGAAAGAAAGAAAGAAAGAAAGACACGTATTTAATGCTAACCTCCTTTACAATCTATAAAGAGACAGTTCTCACAACTACCTTTTCCTTTTAATCTTTGGAATTTTTGTGTGTTTTGTCATCAACTCATCCAGGCTGACACCAAGAATTAGGTGGCGTTCAACACAAAGCCTTCTGGCTGCTCCTTCACCCACGCTAGTGGGCACCCACATGCTAGCAAAAGGGTGGTCTTTCCCCCTCTCTTCTAACATTTATGTCCTTGATAAATAAGGGACTGGAAGGCCTACCAAGAAAGCAGAATGAAGTAATGCAGAGCTTGAAAAAAAGTTACTTGGGAGGATTACAACCACTGTGGCCAGTGCTTAGGTGCAAAAGAGATAATTTCATTAAGAATCTGGACTCCAATAACTTTTCCATCCTTAAAAATGGAGTGGGGATTCTATCACTACTCAATGTACACGTTTAGATGAAGACACAGACAATACAGTGGGCCCTTGATATCCTCTGAGGTTTGGTTTCAGGGCCCCCTGTGGATACCCAAATCTGTGGATGCTCAAGTCCCATTATATACAATGGCATAGTAAAATGGTGTCCTTTATATAAAATAACAAAATCAAGGTTTGCGTCTTGGAATTTATTTTATTGGGGGGAGGATATTTTCAAGCTGTGGATGGTGAAATCCATGGATGTCAAATCCGTGGATACAGAAGGCTGTCTGTAGCTTGAGAATACATTAAGTAATAAGAAACATATTTCCATTATTATTTGTTTGGGATTATTTCTTAACCATGAAACAAAATGTTCCAATGATATAAGTAATATATATTTTATTCTGTGGCAATCTACCAGAGTGTAGCATCCCTCGTATTAGTACAAATTCATCCAAATTATATTCCACAAATATATAAAATAATCATGGCTTTCCAGTTTTTAATCATTTATGTACATCAAAATATGTTTTTGTTTTCGATAAAAGAAGATAACACAATATGAATAAAACCTTCTAGATTCTCAGCAAAAAACAACCTCCAAAATAAATGTATTTTAAACAGTATCTTTGATGGACAGTCCTAGCTCAGGAGTCTCTTGAAATGTCTTTGTCTAACTTCACCATTGGCTCAAGGGGCAAAATATCACAAGACAGAACCACTGCTCGAAGGGACAGAAAGCTGACCTAGTGACAGCCAATGCCTGAGGTCTCTTTCTGACCTATTTCCTCATCTGGCACCTGTCCTTATCAAAATCTCTCTTGGAAGATCTAAGGAAATTACACTTATCCTCTGGTAACTAGGTAACATAATCTCCCAGAGGCTAGCTAATTGCAGCCCGTGATAACTTCACATACTGCTACTGTTAAATTTTTCATTTCTTTCAGATTATTATGGATCAGTGGAGAGGGTATTGATTTGATTCATTAACTGATTCCCACTCTGTTCCAAGGTTAATGATTGCATGTATCTCAATTACATCTTTAACAGGTTATACTCTGTGATTTGTTTCAGCTGCATTGTACGCTGAGCATTGTCCACAGCTGAAAGCCTTCTTAGCACTTGATGATTTAACAAGGCATTTTCTTTTTCCATTACACTGCACATGCCTTGAAGAAAAGCAAATGCTGTGAGAAACACTGTGGATAGGAAACTTGTCCAAATTTTGAACAAGCATGTGTAGTGCACAGTAAAACTGTGTGTGTTTGTGTGCCTTCAAGTTGCCTGTTGACTTATAAACTATAAACACCTTTAAAAGGGCAGATGTGTTACCCAAAGAGGTCTTGGAAATTCCAAGAAAATATAGAGTTTCTAATATGTTGGGGAAATTAGCAGCAACTTGACTTAGCGGTGTGATAGGGGCAAAAGAGAAGGGGATCTTAACACCTTTGTATACCCCTACTCTCTCTGAACAGACACAAACAAAAGCAAGATGAAAAATTAACAATAATATTTATTAAAGACATAAAAATAATAACTAGGCATGCACACATTCATACAGCAAGCATTCACACAGGACCACTAGGTATGGAAGAAGCGAGGTTGTCAGAGGGATAGATAGGGAGATTTCTGAGGGTAATAATACACCTGTCTTGTAGTCTGAACTTCGTTGAACAATCCAGCAGAGTGGATGGATGAATCTGGAGTGGCTAACACAGAGCAACAGAGTTTCTCCTGGAAATGGAATCTGTGTGCAATGAAGCAGACTTTTGGGGCAATATTTATACCAAAAATATGCCCTAAGAGGAGCAAGTTTCCTGGTCGGAAACAATAGATTCCAGAAGCCTACAAGAATTGCACAATGAGTTTCCTGGTCTTTGAGAATAGGTGCTAATGTTTTGTAACAGAGGGGCGGGGTATAAATAAATTTTATTATGATGATGATGATGATGATGTCCAATGATTGGATTCACAAAGCTTGAGCTGACTCCTCTTAAGGTTGAGAGATTAAGGAAGGGAAGTTCTAAACCAGCACACAAAGGATTGCTCCATCCATCTATTGTCTACCACTTGAGTGTACAGTGGAGACTGTGTCCCTTTGACCTTTTGATGTCTCCTCACCATCTAGAACTGGTCCTTTGGGCAAAGCATGGCTTTCAGCATGTCTCTGAAACCTCCTGCTCTTCCCTGTGGAAAACCACATTAATAAGCCAAATTATTAATAAGCCATTTTTTGGAGTTTCTAGGGGCAGAGCTTAATAGGGGTACTAACAGACGGATATATTCAGTGTTGAAAGCAATTCAGATTATATTGAATATGGTGGTTTAAAAAAAATTCTGACAACACTTATAATTCAACTTTTGATACTCACCATTAAGGCATATGCTCATTTATTTAATGTATATCTCACCTCTCTCCTAGCATACGACCGAAGGCGAAAACAAAGAACAGCTAAAAACCTTATTAATACAAATGTTTAAAAATTAAACAAACAATAGTATTAATAGCACAAATCAAAATGTTTAAGACACATGTAAAAGGTTTTAAACATATAGAAGATAAAAACACACAGTCCCATTAAAAGGTTCCATGTTTCATTTGTGGTCAATGCCTTGCTGTTCAGCTCCTTGAACTCATCATTGCCTTGTATCATATGTTTGGGCAGGGTCCTTGCTGCTCTAGAGATTTGGATTTCAAATCCCAGAAGCTCCAACCAGAATGCCCATGTGGGAGTTTTAGTGTTAAATATCTTTTCTCACATTTGGCCTAAGCAAAATTAACAGCTGATACATCCTCAATGCAATGTATAATTTTATTTCAAAACCAACACAGAGCTCTAAGACACTCAGAGGAAACATTATTTCATATACTCTTGCCACAACTACTTCAAGGACAAAGCTCTGTTAGGTTGTCTGTGGGTTTTTTTATGGGCTGTGAGGCTGTGTTCTGGAAGAGTTATTCCTGACGTTTCACCTGAAGATGCCAGCCACAGATGCAGGCGAACCATCAGGAATAAACTCTTCCAGAACGTGCCCTCACAGACCAGAAAAAAACTACAGACAACCTATGGATGCTGGCCATTAAAGCCTTCGGCTTCACAAAGCCATGTTAGTCTGAAATATCAGTAAGCAAGGGGATCTTGTAATACCTTCAAGACTAACTAACTTGATCTACTTCTTCAGGTGCATGCAGAGTCTACAAACTACAATTTCTTTCTCTCATTTAGTCTCAAAGGTGCTACAAGATCCCCTTGATTACTAACAACTACTTCAGTCATTATTGTTCCACATGTTGTATAACTGACATAGATCTTTGTGATAGACAGGCCCAAGGGCTACCCAGAATATTTTGCTGCCAGAGGTAAGGGTCAAGATGACATCCTCATCCTCTTCCCTGATTCCAACTACAGCAACTGACCAGACTGGCAGCTGAGTCTTATTTCAGCTCCAGTGACAACACAACATCCTTCACTCTACCTTGAGGCAGCAATCCAAGCTAGTGGGCACATGGCCAATCACATCACACATAAAGCTTTATTCTTTCTGCACCACTTAGCACTGCTGCCTGAGGCAGCAGCTTCAATTGGCCTAATAGTATGGTCAGATCCAGTGGTGCTATTTTTCCTTTTATTTATATAATTGCAGGGGAAGCCTGGAAATCCACTGCTCTGGGGTAGCAAATCCAATCCTGGAGCTGTTCTCCATTGAACAGGAGTTTTACCTTTGCTGGATCAACTCAAAGCAGCTGCAAGAGGAGCAGTAATAAAACCCAGAGTAGTTCCACTGCCCCAGAGTGGTGGATCTACTGGCATGGACTTCAGAAGCATGGGTAGGTGGACATGAGCTATTCCAATTGATTTCTTTGTATGGCTGTGAAAGCTGGACAGTGAGGAAAGCTGGCGGGAAGAAAATCAACTCATTTGAAATGTGGCACTGGAGGAGCGTTCTATAGATACTATTGACTACCAAAATGACCAATAAATGGCCCTAGAATGCTCCCTCAAACCCAGAATGACCAAACTGAGACTGTCATACTTTGTAGATATCATGAGATGACTTTAGAAAAGACAATAATGCTCAGCAAAGTGGAAGGCAGTAGGAAAAGAGGAAGACCACATTAGAAGAGGGAAAGAAGCTCCAGCCTCCATTTGCAAGATCTTTACAGGACTGTTAATAACAGGGTATCTTGGTGGTGTCTCATTCATAAGGTCACAATTAGTTGAAGATGACTTTATGGCATTTAACAACAATTTGTAGTTGAGCCCTTCCATGCATAATATTGCTTTCACTGTTGTCAGATGGTTTCCTCCTTCAAGCAGTTGTTATTTTAATGCAATGTATTCTGTGGCTTCATTGTTTCATTGGGGCCGGTTCCACGACGGGAAAAAGTTCGCCACATTCCGGATTACCGTCCTTGCATATCAGGAGCGCATAAATCACACGGTGCCTGGCAGTTTCGAATGATCCAGACACTTTCTGTTTTGCTTAATTCACACAGGCAAAGGTGGGGGGGAATCGCCTCCAGATGATTAAAGTCAGGCAGGAGGCGGGGAGGGAGCAAGGAGGGGGTCATGGAGACCATAAATAATGAGAGGAAAGAAAAAGGACAAACAAACAAGCAATCGAAAGAACGATCTGACAAACTCCCCCGTCTTCCCCAGCCCTGAAAGGCTTTTGTAAAGAAAGGAGTCAATGAAAGCACGAACAAGCAAAAGCATGGTGGAACAGATTTTCTTCATGCATGCACACACAAACACACACCACAGAACTAGGGCTTGCCTCATTTGGTTTCCCTCCCTCCGAAGGCTTGAATAAAGGCAAGTGAATGGAAGGACAAACAAACAAAAGAACGAACATGCGATCGGCTGTTTTCCAGCACACACACACACCCACACACACCCACACACCCCAGCGAAGCAGCGAAGCATCTTCCCACCCCCCCACCCCCCAAAAGATAGACAGGAAGGGCTCCGTTTTCCAAAGTGAGTTGCAAGCAGAAGGAGGGTGAATTTCTTCTCTCCAACCCTTCAGTCTATTCGGATAAAGCACTCCAACCAATCAGGATTCAGCTCTGCTCACAGTAATTCGAAAAGGCAGATGCCAGTTTACACGATCGTTAGTTCCCACGGTAAAGTATGCGCATTTTCGCGAACTTAATCAAAAAAGTGCGGAAAACTAGCGAAAGCTGATACTGCGCAACTTATGGGTTTTTTGCACCCCCTCCTTTTGAAAAGGGCGCTGTTGCTTCGAGATGCGTGGGAACTATCAGGCTTCTTGTCGCATTCTTTGAGGATTTATTTTGCCGTGGAAACGACCCCATTGTTTGTGCCAATGTTGACCCCCCCCCAAAAAAAACAATTTCTGGTATCTCTGTCCATCAGCTACCTCTGTGTAATTACCTTAGTTGAGAGTCATGAAGGGATAACTAGGAGAACCAAACTAACATGGTCTTTGGGCTCACCAGCTTCATAGCCAGAAAAAGATCTTACATTTTTTAAATCACTCCATGTGGCAAGAGAGAAGGAAGTTATAGCTTCTCTTCTCCATTCCCTCTCTCATTCTGACATCCATTGCTTTGCAATGTTTTGCAATTGTTGTAATTCATTTTTGGACCACAGCTGCCAGAATTCCCTACCCAGCATGGGCAGTGTTAGGGCTGAGAATGAATTCACTGGATCTGAGATTCAACCTGCTGGGACTGGTCCTATTTGGCCGAGTGAGGTGGCTTTCTTAGGCAAACACTTTTGCATGTCATGAAAAAGGAGCAGAGTTTTTGGGTTTTTTATTTATTATTTTCACATTTTTATTACCAAGGTGGGGGTTGCTTATCGGATTTTTTGCCTCTGAGGCAAAAATCATCTGGCTGTTTTGGTATACTATACACCTTGCTTGGCCAAGTTGGTGTGGAGGGGGATAGAGTTTGGAGAAGTTATTTTTGTACTACGATTCCCACAATATCCTTAGCAGAATAGGCAGTGGCCTATATTGGCTGTAGGCTTTCAGGAGTTATAGTCAAAATTGGTGGTGTATTGGTTTGAATTTTGGGTTAGGACTCTGGGAGACCAGCGTTTGAATCCCTGCTCAGTCATGTAAACCCAGTGGGTGACCATGGGCAAATCATACTCTCTCGGCCTTAGAGGACAGCAATGGCAAGCCTCTTCTGAATGAATCTTGCCAAGAAAACCCTAGGATAGGGTTGCTATAGGTTTTAGTCAATTTGGAGGCACATAACAATGAAATAATAATAATAAAGTAACTTTCCAGAATAAGGGAGGGCACTCTTTCTGGCTGTAACTCAGGCAGCAAAATGCTTGGGCTAGCCCTGCTTGGTGGAACAGCAAGATTCTTCAGTGTTTTGATTTCAGAGATTATTAGACAGGAACACAAAAAGTGTTGCTGTCCCACAATCTTCAGTCCCATCCCTGTCCTGGCACACTAACACTTCCCATCAGACTTGCCTTATCTTCTGTCCAAAAGCAGCCCAGGAATGAATGGAGCTCCAACAGAGCTCTGTTCACTTCCTGGACTGAAATCCCGCCCATTCTCACAAGAAGATGCGAGCGTGGGAAATTCAAAAATAAAAATAAAAATACACAAGCAAAAAGTTTAGAAAAGCACATATACGCACTAATAAAATAACAAGTACCTTGGGGAGGGTACAAGAAAGAGGGTAGCCTATGTGGTTCTCATGATCCCATCTGGAAGTGTTCTGGCAGGACCACACATTGATGGTGGAATCACAAGTCAAAAACAGCATGAGGTTTCAGACACCGGCAATGCCAGCACCAAAACGGGATGGGTGATCCATTTACAGCTCCAGCCTATCAATAAAAAGAAATGCTGGAATAATGACAGGGGAATGCAAAAGGATGATGTTGTGTGATATTGGCATCCTTTTGTGTTCCACTGTCATTATTCTGACACCATATTAGCTGCATCTGATAATCTCTTTCATCTTCAAGTCATCTTCTGGACTGTTTTCAGATTTAGAGGAAAATGAACAGTCCTTCCTATAAAGGATCCAGGGCATTTGGCCTCTAACCTGCAAAGCATCTCACAGCACTGCCTCCCTTGAATGCAGCAAAATTCTTCCCATCGTAAGAAACTATGGAGAGAAGAGTCTCAGGGGCTTGTCTACAACACATTCTGGACGGAGTATTCCAGCCCCAGGCCCATGATGTTTTCTCCCTGTTACCTGCCCTTCCATTGTGGCAATGGATGGGTGTCCACACACCTGCAGTGCATGTGCAAACTGGCTGGGAAATGGCTGCTCCAGGCACCGCACAATCCGTATGTGTGGATACTCCACTATTTTGGTAACTGAGTTCACACTTTTCTCTGAAAAATCACAGCAATTAGCGAGGTGTGTGTTTTTTAGCATGTGCCCACTTCGTTTTAAGGGGTACTTGACACAGATTCTCATTGGAACTGCCCAGACAGTTCAGGCTAGAGTCGGGACAAAAACCCTGCATTGTACAGACTGCTGGGCATGGAAATGGGGGGAAGCCATTTCATTTGGCCTGTGTAGACAAGACCTCAGTCTTCCCATAAGTCAAATCTAACATCAGCCTCTTTTAATCAGAGGACTGAGCCCATTAGTTCTTAACCCATTAGCAGGATTTCTTGTTTGTTTGTGTGCTTTAAATTTCAAAGTAGGGATGTTATTCTTCTCTAAGTTTCTTCTCAAAGGAAGCAATGAGTGATTTTAGCAATTTTCTCCCTGCTACAAAAACTACACTGTTTTGAAGCCCATGAATTCTGTGCATAGAACTGCACAGATTTTTTGTCAGTCTAGAATTCTACACATCAAGGTTTCTCAGCACTCACAAAAAATGGGTTGTTTTGACAATTTCAAATAATTTCAAATATTCTTTTCATCCCTATTCCAAAGTGAACATACTCCTCAAGAAAATCTATCTAGATTTCAAAACCTGTGAAATGTAGATTGTAGATGCAGTCACCATTAAATGGTATTTTTTAAAAAAAGCTGTAGGACATTGCTGTGCTGTTGTTCTTAACTGTATTTATACCTAGCCTGTTTACCCCAAACTGGACTAAAGTTGGCTTACAAATTAAAATACAAAACAGTTAAAGTATACAAAAGATCAGCATTGAAATGGAATCAAATTTCCAAATGTTTAAAAACAATTTAAAATACACTGTTTAAAATGATAAAAAGCAGTTTAAGAGAACAGTTCAAATAATACAATAAAAACAGTACAGCACCCTCCTTTCTTTAAAATCCTTCCATTCTCAAAAGCCTGTTGGAGTAAAGTCTTCACCTGCCAATGAAACAATGTCAAGGAGGGGGGCATTCTTGTGTCCCTAGAAAAGGAGTTCCAAACCCTATGAGCAGTGTCTGAAACGTCATCACCACCAATTATGCCTCTGATGATGGTGAGACTGAGAAGAAAGCCTTTCCTGAGGATCTCGGGGCCTGGGTAGGTTTGTGTGTGGAGATATGGTACATCTGAGAGCCTAGACTGAAGACACATATGGTTCTATAGGTCATAACCAGCCTTTAATATGAAGCCATATGCTAAGCATAAGAGAGTTTTTAAACTACTGTATTTTATGCATTTTTGCCATAATGTCAGATAGAAAAACAGGATATAAACATTCCAAATAAATAAATGTGTCCCCTGCAAGCTCAATGGAAGTTTCCTCCCAAATAAGTGTGCATAAGAATTACAGTCTACATAGGGTCTATTTAACTAGAATCTAAGCAGGATTTCAGGACACCCAGCTAAGCTTCTGCATAGCAGTTCCTACCTCTAGGTGATACTTCCTGGAGGTGGTTCTGTTCCCCAAAGAAAAGAGCATTTCTTTCCTGCTTCCCCCTCCTCCTGCCCATAATCTCCCTTTCTTTGGAAGCCCAAGATACTGTAGTTTAGTTTAGTAACTAGAAAGCCAAATGAGTATAGTCAAGAGGAAAGACTTCAGTTATACAATCCATTAAGTAAAACAATAGAGCCTGCAGCTGAGCTATTAAAAAGAGTAGAGCAATTTTTATTTCAATGCCTACATTTTATTTCCTCTTTCTGAGTGACTGTTAACAAAGGGCTGCTGAAAGGACTGGATAAAAAGTAGACGTCAGATGCAGGATCCATGAGTTAAACAACATTATTAGATACAATTTCATAAAATCTCGTTGCTTTTCTGCTACCAGAAATCATGTCCTTTTGTCAACTTGTGGTCACATCAGCACTTCTGTTGATATAATTTGCTCCAGCTGCAGAGTGTAGCTGGCCTGCAAATCAAGGACTAGAATAGGGACAGTCAGGAATAACTCAATAGCTTGGATAATGTGCAAATCACTACACATCTTGCTATTAGTATAGTTTATTTTCACTCTGAATATTTGGAGCATGAAGAATTTATCTTTAGCAAAACAGCCGATCTGACACTTTCTCAGAGCAGAATGGGGATGGATAGAGTATTACTGGCCCCCCTCCACCATGACCCCATATCCACACAGCACTCTGTAATCATTTAAGTGGGATTATCATATCAAAACCCTTCATTAAGTTTCATTGAGCTGAAACCAAACACCTCATTTTGTATATTGTTTGAGGTCTCCCCGTATCACCACTTGCATCCCTACATGCTAGCTCATCAAACCTGTAAAAGGGCCATTTTCCATTTCTCACCACTTACATTCAACTTACCCCTTCGTACCCTTGAACCTAAAGGCACTTGGGAAAGGAATGGTGTGGGAGGTATTTTTCTTTGCACTAGGATGGAGGACCATCACCTCCCAAAAATAGTATTCTACGGTGAACTTGCCACGGGTCAGCGTAAGAGGGGCGCTCCAAAAAAGCGATACAAGGACTCCCTGAAACAACATCTCAGGCTTGGCCAAATTGATCACCAACAATGGTCTGCCCTAGCCTCACATCGGGAGGCATGGAGACACACTATCCACAATGCTGCAGCCTTATTTGAGAACTCACGCCAAACAAGTCTTGAAGAGAAATGACAATGCAGAAAAAATCACAACCCGGAAACATCACCCAAGGAGACCTTCTGCTCTGCTTTCTGCAACTGGACTTGTCTATCTCGATTGGCCTTTTTAGGCATCAGCGTGCTTGCAGAAAACACGGGATGAGTCCTTCCTGAATCTTCATTCGTGAAGAAAAGCCAGAGAGAGAGAGTAAAATCTTTCCAATGGAAGTCGCAAAGGTCGAGGGAATGCTAATATGAAAAGCTGAAATTTGAAAAACATGGGACACCATTGAGTTCAGAAGAGAATGCAGAAATGCAGTGCAAAAAGGAAGGTAGCTCCTTTCAGGATAATTTAGCACAGCCCTTTTGAATAAGAGCCTCATTGGGCAGGAAAATGAAATTAGATTCAATGTGTATATCGGAAGTATTTTGTAGAAGGGATTTTAAAATTACTGTGGAAATAGTATGATCCTCAAATCTCTGGCTTTTCTTTGCAAACAAAGATTCAGGAAGGACTCACCCCCTGCTTTCTGCAAGTGCGCTGATGACTGAAAAGGCCAATCTGAGATAAAAAAGTCTGGTTGCAGAAAGCACAGCAGAAGGTCTCCTTGGGTGATGTTTCCGGGTTGTGATTCTTTCTGCATTGTCGTTTCTCTTCAAGACTTGTTCAGCCTGACTTCTCAAATAAGGCTGCAGCATTGGGGATAGTGCATCTCCATGCCTCCCGATGTGAGGCCAGGGCGGACCACTGTTGGTGATTAATTTGGCCGAGCCTGAGATGTTGTTTCAGGGAGTCTTTGTATCACTTTTTTGGAGCGCCCCTCTTACGCTGACCCATGGCGAGTTCACCGTAGAGTAGTATTTTTGGGAGGTGATGGTCCTCCATCCTAGAAATGTGCCCTGCCCAGCGCAGCTGCATTCTCAATATCATGGCCTCAATGCTGGTGATCCCTGCTTGCTCAAGGACAGCAACATTCGTCACATAGCCAAGTATTATTATTAGTAATAACACTGTATAATAATAGCAATGACAAATTACACAATCCCTTTCCAGAATATTTTGACTTGTAGCAATTTCTATTCTCGAAAATGGCCTACGGACCATCCATCTCTGAACATGTACAGTTATTTGTTTTTAAAAGTCAATTAGCAGTTCAGTTCTATATTTGCCTACTTAGAAGTGAGAAGAATTCAGTTCAATGGGGCTTATTCCAGGATATGTGCATATAGAATGAATTGCAGTCTGAAACACAAAAAGCTCCCACCCATCTGAGTAATAACGGATAGGAGGAAAACTCTCCCCCACCCCCAATGTAGTTGAGACATTCTAGCATTCAGGACTGAGAGCTGTCACTTTAAGCATTTAATATCAATGTCACTTAGTGTGGCTCTACAAAGTAGCTGTGTAGTATAGAAATTGATCAGTCATTCTACAGTTTCAAATTTATAGGACCCTGAAATGTCTACTATAGCTTTGACTTCATTCTTTGGCTAAACACATTGAAAGGCAGGAACAGAGTCATTTCTCAGAAAATAATTCTGAACTGTGGCTACATATTTTGCTTCATATCTTGGCTGCACAGAATACTGACTACATATTTTGCCTCATAACTTGGCTTCTACATGGACCAAGGACTTGTTTTCTTAAATGAAAGTTGGGAATTTGGGTCACTTAATGGTGTAAATTCACACCAGGTGTCCTAAATCTGGATAAATCTGGCCAATAAGACATTTGGGTATCCCTATACAAGATTTCAAAGAAGTAGCTGTGTTAGTTTCTTGCAGCATAAAAAGGAGGAATGGAGAGGGAGAAAATAGGAACATGCTACCACCTTTAAGAGAAACTGGTTTTTATTTTTTCATGAGCTTTCATGAAATTCCTTTTGTGTAAATCAAGAATTTCCAGTCTCTTTCTTGTGGGTCTAAGTGGATGCGGTTGTATTGGAATGCTTGGCTATAAACAATAAATTTGGTAGGTGTTCTGGGTGGAAACTGGAAGCATGCAAGTATGTGTAGTGATCAATGTGTTTTCAATAGAGTGTGGTGCCTACAAATCCATTGTGCAACAAGTGAAGTAGTTATAAGTACAAAGTGGCAGAGTTTGATGGCTAGCTTTGCTGTAACCTCTATCAGGATGGCATTCTTGATGGCTTGTAGTCTATCCTGGTGTGGGATGTTGTTGTATAGGAACTCCACATCCACAGTGGCTAGGATGGTGCTGGGAGTTTGTGGATGGACTGTATTCTCTTCAGGAAATCCAAGTATCATGTAGCTTGGAGTGTTGATGGCATATGGTCTGAAAATTAAGTCCATATATCTAGGTATCCCAACAGAGAGGGTTCTAATGCTTGAGACAATAGATCTTCCTGGATTGTCTCATTTGTGGTTTTTTTAGTAGTAGATAGAAGATGCCCAGTTTGGGCTCCTGTGGTGTGTCCATTTGAATTCAGTTCTGTACATCTCTGAGTAACTGGTGTAGTTTGTTCAGATATTAATCAGTGGAATCTTTAGAGAGGATTCTGTAAAATGTGGTGCTGTTCTATACAAGATGGTGCCAGAAAGTCATATTTGGAAACCTCACATATTCACACACAGCAATAAATAAGCATTTAAGTTGACCTATGATGCTGATTATGATGTTGTTTTCTTTTCAGTACATACTGGAAAAGAATGCCTGCCAGCATACATAAATGATGGCAAATCAAGGAAGCAAATATTACATATACGCAAATAATATATATGCAGATAAATACTAACTAGTTGAAGTTCAATACAGTAGTGCGCTGGAAGGAAAGGGGCAGGAGGTTGGTATCCTTGTCTAATAATTTGCTCACCAGCCATTAGGGCACAATTCCATCTTTAGACTGCACTTGTTCTGTGATGTCTATAAATACCAGTCCTTCCTCTGAGGACAATAATAAATACCCAATTCAAAGATATGAATGGGTTTAATTAGGCAATCAGGCTGTATCCAGGCCTAATCATCTTCAAAGTATAGTTTCATGGCCCACTGTCTATTCAAGGCCTTCTGACAGTGGCACAGTACAGGAACACATGATGTTTCTCCTGGACATATAGCAAAAGAGGAGGTATATATCAAACAGGAAGAAAATCAGAAGTAGACAATAAGCAATCTGTTTTATTAATCAGTATTCCTTCTTGCTTTTTAACAAGGCCCACTGAAGATTGGCTGGGACACATGAGACAGACTTATATAAGGCTCATCTCAACTCAGGGCAGGCCTTGTGAGATCTCCAGGATCCCATGTTAATTTCATGGGCATCCAAAAATACATGATATCCAAAAATACATGAAATCCAAAAAAATCAGGAAAATCTTATATTGGAAGTAGATATCATGAGATCAGAAATTTACTGCCAAGAACACACTGAGAGGGCACTGTTTGGCCCTGCTTAGCCCAGAAAGAGAGGAGGAAGAGCAAGCACTAGCCACAACAACAGAAAGATAGACAGATACCCACCCTCCTATCCCCAGCATTTGGGGATTTGAAATTTCACTGGACATCAAACACTTGGGAGGGGGAGGTCAGTCTGTAAGTATGGCTGCTGTGCTCTTCCAAATAAAAAATACAGAATTTGGGATCATCCTTTAGTACATTAATATGGGATGCCTTGGATCCCTACTTGTTAGAGAAGTGCTTTGGGACTAGTTATCATAAATGTAGCATTATAGGTGTCTGAAACTGCCTATGTGGTTAGGTATCCATGCCTTTGCAAAAAGCTTCTGGGATCCAGAACATCAGCACACAGATCTTCAGACACCCGAGTAATCCAGGACAACAAAAGGAAAATGAAACTAAAAATGTAGCCCACTGATGAACTACTACACTGCTCTACGTGCTGGCCATCCAACAGTGTTTGACCAACCCAATAGTTTTGGCCAGACAAGATTGACTGCTATTGGTCTATTCTCTCAGCCCAGATGTTACCCTTCTGTAAAATATTTTCTACAGTGCCTTTTTATTGCCTAATTCCACAATAATGTACTGTATAACTGTGATTCCATTTGGCAAAGGGATCCTAATAATGCTGCATTTCATCACCCTATCTGTTTAATTCATATACAGAACACATCATATGGAGAGGCATAAAAATTGGAGGAAGGAACATCAACAGTTAAAATATGCACTTGGAAGGGCAACTATGAAAGTACTAGATAAGATCCTGATGTGTAAAGATACATCATTGAGTATCAAAGTGTGGATCGTCCATGCTATAGTATTTCCAAGTTCTATGTAGGGTTGTGAAAGCTGGACAATAAAGAAAGCTGACAGAAAGAGAATCAACTCAGTTGAAATGTGGTGCTGGAGTTACCATGTATGGCCAAAATGACCAGTAAATGAGTCCTAAAGCAAATCAAGTCTGAACTCTCTCTAGAAGTATTTTAAGGGGTGGGGGGTGGGACTGAGGGTTTGGATGTATATTTTAATTGTTGTAAGCCACCCCGATTGCATTTCATAGAGAGGCGGGATATAAATAAATAAATAAATTATTATTATTATTATTATTATTATTGAAGGAAATAAATAATTAAACTGGGACTATTGTACTTTGGCTATATCTTGACTGAATAGAAAAGACAATGCTTGTTAAAGTGAGAGCAGTAGAAAAAGAGGAAACCCACATTACAGGCAGATAGACTCAATCAAGGAAGCCACAGCCATGGGTTTTCAGGTCCTGAACTGGACTGTTGGTGACAGGGTGTCTTGGAGGTCCATTATTCATCAGTTAACCATAAATCAAACGGACTTGACAGCAAAGACAACAATATATGTGACATGACATTTGGTCTAGGTGGGTTGACCTGCTTGTATTTTTTTTCCTATTGTTTTGCATTTGTGTGACAAAGGTTGCTGTCTACAATGCAATCATTCTGATTAGTGAATTTGATCTATCATATGGGGATATATTGTTTGATGGTGGGAACTAGTAAGCACATGCAATCACTGCATATTTTATGTTTGATCAACAGAGTATATTTGCTGGGATGTACACCTATACTTGCTAGGCATTATTCTTGACTGGCTGGGTGGCACCAGCTAGTCTGTTAGACTCCAGGCAGGAACTCTAGGTAGCAGCAGTTTGTGTTTTAAGAATTGTTAACCACATCAATACATTTTAACAATCTGTCTTCCTCTATGTCAACTTTAAATATTTATAATTGAATAATAAAATTAATGTGAGAAGAACCTTTCAGTAATATTATTGGCATCTTGCATAAATGGCATCAAAGCTAAAAACTGACAAAACAAGGCATTAATGTTATGCAACTCAGACCTTATATTAACAGAAAATCAAATCATTAAGAAAATAAAAAAATAATCCTTCTTTTTAAAGAAAATATAAACAAACTTACCATAAATGCCATGTAGCATGTATTTTAGACTACAGTCCTATGCCCGCTTACATTGGAGTAGCCCACATTGAACTCAATGGGATTAACTGCTGAATAGACAGATCTGTATAGTTATGCTGTCAATCCTTTCAAGTAAGTTCAGAGAAGTAAGATTCCTAGCATCTGTCATGATCATTATAGTCAAATGTTTAACAAGTAGCCATTAATGGGTGGTTGGCCCCAAGTACCCATTAATACAGTGAAGCACTAGGGTAGTATTAGATGTTATCAAAGTCTTGGTGGAAGCCGTGGTAAGTAACTGTCCCATTTCTAGTTCCCTCCTCCCTTGCATATATATTAATGAAAAACGTGACATGCCTTCAACACTTCATGTGCTTTCTTCCAGAACCAAGATGTCACCACAGAGCAGCCAATGGTTGTAGTATTTCAGATGACACAGTCCTCCTCTGTCCTCCTCCTTACCTTACCCCGTGCTTCCTCCATGCTGTGGGTGCCACTTTTTATTGATGGAAACCCTCCATCAATAAAAAGCAGCACCCACAGCATGGGTGATGGTCAGGAGGAGGTTGGGAGGAGGACAGAGGAGGACAGCGGCATCTGAAACGGGGCACTGTAAGCATGACAGCCCCGTTCTTCTCCCACCCTCCTCGGGGGATTTTTACCCTGTTTGAAAAAGTCCTAAGTCAGTTACATTTGTGGGGAAGCTGATCATGTGCTGTCTTGATCAAATAGTATTGAGTCCAGTACTTGATCTTCGAACCCCAAAGTACAAGGAATAGCTGACAAAACTGACTTGAAAAGATTCAGGAGAAAATGCATTCCTGTCCCACAATCTCCACTCCCTCCCCGTCCCGTCCCTGTCATGCCACAATCACCCTCCCCACCACACTTACCTCCTGTCCCATTGTTTTGGAAGCCCAGGAGTGAATAGAGCTCTAACGGAGCTCCATTCACTTCCTGGATCAAAATCCCGCAGATTCTCATGAGAAGATGCGAGTGTGGGAAATTCAAAAATAAAAATAAAAAGAACATGAAAAAGTGACTTCAGGCACAAAAACACACTTTAAAATGTTCAAGTAAACTGGGGAGGGTCATAAAAAGTGTGTCACTTACCTGGATATCCCAATCTCATCTGGAAGTGTTCTGGCAGGGACTGCCCATTGATGCTGGGATCTCACCAGCAAAACAGGGCACTTTGTTGCATGCAGGAACATCCATGACAGAAATGGAATGTGGGACCTATTGACTGCTTCTCCCATCAATAATAATAAAAAAGAAGAGCTGGTGGAACGGCAGCAGTACGGGCACATAATGAGAGGTGAACGATGGCCCTTTTGCGATCTCCTGGCATTGCTGTAACACCACTTTTAATGCATCAGATAATCTCCTTAGTCCTTTTCCAGCAATTCCTACTCTGATGGTTCAGTAAGAAAAACACGTTACTTACAACACTACTATACTCAGAACTGTACAAGGTATAATCTGTGAAGGGGCTCCCAAACAGAAGTAAAGCGTTTCCTCTGTACTTTTATGGTCCTGGATTCTGTTCATATATAGAAACAATCTATCCTTCACAATTGTTAAAGCATGATTGCATTCTTGGAAGCCAACAAATGCACAAGGCATAACCTAAGCAATGGTGTAAACAAACATGCTTTGCTGTACCAGCTCCAAAGAATATATATTACCTTCAGTTTGGTCTGTGTCTAAAGAGGAATTAGCAACCAAGCCAACTAGATTTTTTCCATAGTTTCCCCTTATGAAAGGAAAATACTGTTTTTCTCTATCCTGTTAGAATTAAAAGGTAAAAGACACTGTATTTTGGAAATTTCTCCTTGTGCTTAATAATAGCATGTCTTCAATTTTCCTCATTATGGGCCAGTGAGAGTGTACTGATCTTTTGGAAGTCACTTACTGTTATGGTTTTCTATAAAGTAAAACTTGAGCTTTGGTCACCTGACACACATATAAAGAATCTGTATGAACAGTGAATGAGCAACTGCTGAGATCTAGTTTCATGAGGTGTGGAGCCTGCAGTGTAAAGAGAAATTAAGGCTTTTCCATCTGAAATTCAAAAGTGTCATCAAATGAAAGACAGGGATAAGATTAGTGCTAGTTTGCAAGCTGGTCTGCTGGTATAGGAAATGCTTTTGCTGGCACTAAGCCTTTCTTGTAAAAGATTGTGCTTTGTGCAAAAAGAAAAGCTTTTCATACCTTTTAATTTTATTGCTTTTCCTTCCTGCTTCCTATAAATTCATAATAATACACTTGAAATGTCAGCTGACCACAAGAATATGCTAGAGAAGAGTCCCTGTGTTGGGACATTTTTGACATGCAGGGGAAAAAAATATATAGGAACTGCCACAGAACTCTTAGGGCTAAACATAAACATAGAGTTGAAGGGATCCAGGGTAGAAAAGAATTTGGAACTCCTTATGTTATTCCATCAGTTGTTTTGTCTGGTTGAAATAGCTTATCGGATTGTTCTTTCTTTGTTTTATTTTGCATACAGCTCTCTTTGCTCAGTTTATTGGAAACAAAGCATACTAGCTTAGAAAAAGCACCAGAAGGGACAACACTTGTTCAACTTTTCAAGACAGAGGATCATTTATAAAAATTAACACTGAAACTTTGGCAGCCAGCCTACATATGAGCAGTTTCACCATCTCCTTACATGACAATCAAGCCCAATCTCATTGCAAGAGCAAGGACATGGGACACAAGACTCTGAGATGTGTTTGCAGTTAAACATAGCCAATCTGCCTTAGTTCTAATCTGTGAAATGGATATTATAATTTCCTTACTTCTGTATGCAAAAGATTAATGCATTTAGTTTTGCCTAGCTTCAACATGGCATTTGTTTTGACAATCTGAAATTCAAAACATTAAGTCAAATGCAAGTGGTGGTGTTAGTAACTGAAGAAACAAATGAGGAGAAGGAAAGAAGTGGAGCATGTTCTTATGTTCTGTTGCATTCACCAATTCATGTGAATGTGAAATCAAGTAAGCATGACAGGCTTAGTGTGTAAATGTCTGAGCAGTAGAATGATGTGTGTATGGACTGTAACATCAGAAAAAGGCACTCATAAGATTGCATATCTGTCTCAACCAGGGGTGGCTCTGAAATCAGAAATCCTTGATCACAGACACTGAACTCAAATCTGTTAATGAGTTTCCTCTTCTAACGTACTGTCCATTTGAGTAGAATTGTAATTTAAGGGTGCCCCCACTACTTCTGCTGAATCTTTTAGGGCACACAGTTCCCCAAAGAATACTTTTCCAGCAATATAAGACTTGGGAGGCATCATTCTGGAGGGTTCCAATCCTTCCTTAAGGGCAGTTTTCAAACAGTGGTGCTGAGGCATTTCTATTTAGTACCTTTTGGCCATGTTCATGGCCATGTAGGCCAAAATCCTATTATTACACCCAACTAGAGTAGACCTATTCAACAATGGCATTGATCTATGTTTTGAGTCACTAGTCAACATCTGTTTTAATGAATCTATTCGAGTTGGGACTAACCAACTGGATTTGAGCCATGGTGTCCCTCTGAGATTAATTTTGTTTTACTGAATATCTATATGCAACCACTGACAGAGATTAAGTAGGGGTATTTTTGGCAAGTCTCTACTGTGGCCATTCTTGAAAAAGGAGACCTGTCTATAGTAACATACACCTCAGTTGTATGAAGGAACATAAGATTTTTTTTAAAAAAGAAAGGAATGCCAGAAAAAAATGAAAATGAAAAAAGATCTGCTTATGTAGCTGTATAACTCTCTACATGGATACTCAGACTTTTCAGATAACTTCCTATAGGCTTGTCTAGGCAGGCAATTTACCCTGGCTTCCCCTCATGTTGGAGCCCCACAGTCCAAATGAAGCAGGTTTCTTGCCCCAGTTTGACTCTGGACAGTCTTGATGACATCAGAAGTGAAGCTGGTGGGAAGTCGGGGTAAACTGTTTTAAAATGTTTCAAAATAACCGCCAGGAAAACCCACGTGATGTGAGAAAACCCAGATGGGTCTGGTGCGGGAATGCAGGAGTCTACACCTGTACTCTGGCTGTATCACTGGCCGCTGCTGCACAGGTGTCACTCTGAAGCCAGGAGGTCCTCAGCATGTGATCAAGGCCCCCCTGCATGTGACCAGCAGTAATGCTGAGGGCCTTTTTCCCAACTTAAAAGAGTTTGATGTGCAACAGCAAGTGGAGTCACTTGGTGAAACCAGCCAACGTGTGGACTTCTGCCCATTTTGTTCTGGTAATGGTAGGGATCTGGGCCTGTTCTGTGGTAAGAATACTCTAGCCAGAAGGCAGTGCATTCTGGTCAGTGTAAACAAACCCTACATTCATCTGCCATATCTGGCATGGCTTCTAACTCCTGTTAGAAAGTTTCCATGCAGTTCTGAACTGCTGGATCTCCCTACTAAAAACATCTACCACTAATGCAGAGAATAAAAGTGTATGCACATTGTGAAGCATATGCCTTTCAAGTAGATAAAGCAATGGGCAAACCAGCCCTTCAGGGGAGACCATTCAAATACCATTGATGGAAATCTATTGAAACTTTCCTGAAAAGGTTCACTGGCACACAGAAATATTAATGCACAGATTCAGGCCAACTTCATTTTAAAATTAGTTTATCCTATCTTCTGAAATTGCCAGTATGCAATTTTCAGTAAGCCCGAAAGAAAATTTAAGCCCAGGAGAATGGGGTGGGGGTGGGGGTGGACTGAGTAGTGTTGCGTGGGTGGTTTTGATTAGAGTTGGCAGCAATTTAAAACAAGATGCATCTTCCAGAAGAAAAGACAATTTTATTCAGGGAAAATAATGATAAGACCTTTAAAAAGGGATCAACAAATTAATTGAAAAAGGAGTGGTTTTTAGGGAGAAGGGGGCAGTTTTTTTAAAAAAAAATCCAAGTAACAGGCACTTATTCCCACTGTGTTTAATGTGGATTTAAGGGTATAACTGTCTTCTGTGATTGAGAAAATTGCCCCCTGCATTCTAAGCCTTTTCAGACTTAACTTGATCTTCCATTTCTTCCATTTCACTGGTACAATCTGACTTGCTATGCTTTTACACTCTCGGTTACTGGACCTGTTATTAGTGGATTGTTGTGGATACTGGAAACATTCTGTTTATTTAGTTTGCCATGTATATTACTTCAGAATACATATGCCTGTTCTGATCATTTCGGAAAGAATAAATATTTTTTGTTTGTTTTTTGGTTTTAAATGGCACTCTCTAAATGAAAAGGAGACTGAAGCTGTTAACCAGTAGTCATTGGCATTCCCTTGCTATTTTTAGTTGTTGAAATAACTTTTTTTTTTGGGGGGGGAGTCTCATTACCTCTATGTTTTTCAAAGGAAGCAGTTTACTAATTCTTTCAGCTCTGAGTGAACATTGCCTTCCAAAATTCTTCATGCTATTTATGGGCAATGAAATTGGGGTGGCAATTTTGCTGAATACCCCCAGGGGGAGGTGAAATTCTCCACCAGTTTGGGTGGGAAAATTCTGCTTAATGAATGGAACAGATGTCTGAGCTACTATCAGTCTTGTATTTCAAATGATAGAAACCTACCATCTTGGTCTTCATCCCACAGACTTTGCTAGGTGTCATGAGATACCTGCACACCCACAGGTGATTCATTCAGCAATTATCCACCTCCCTAAGCCATTTCCTGCTATGATATATTTAACCCTAGTATCACCAGATGAGGCACTTTAGTATACAAGAGTCATGTTTTGTTACTGAATCCATATTGAAGTAGACATATAAGGCAGGTATTGTATGCCACTGTCACCTTGAATGTCTATAATTTTCAGCCATTTGTTATATACAGTTCCCATTTAACAAACACAAAAGGAACTCACAAGAAATCTATTGAATTTTGCCATTGGGGTATTTTTACATTGTAAAGCAATGCATTACAATACAATAAAGTAATGTATTAAGTCACAAGATAGTTGAAGTTTGGCAACAAGGAAGCAAGAGCAGTTACTGATAAACTGTGTGCTTTCTGAGGCCTGCAGACAGGGCCGGTTTATGGAATTTTGGGGCCCCCTACAATGCTTTACTCTGGGGCCTCCATATGTTTATCAGATCAATGTAACATAACCTACTCACCGTACAGGATGTTCAGATTATAGTAGGACTCCTGTATCCATGGATTCATTATCCATGGGATACAAAACAGCACACCTACCATAGAGTCTTCCTAGAAAATGTGTCTTCCCTAGCCCTTTTCTAGGCCCTCCAAGGCAACTCTATGGTATTTTAAACCAGAAGTCCCATTATTTTCAATGGCGTTCACTATTATTCATGGTTTTCAGAATCCATGCCCCCCCCCAAACCAATCCCCAGTGGATAAGAGGGGCCTACTATATTACATAATTTTCCACAAATAATTTAGTTTAAAAACTATATTATAGGCACTAACATAATATTTTTTTGTTTATTAGCAATTAATGTAATGGTGTAGATTTCCTCAAAGAAAATAAAGAGTAGACTACAAGCTAAACATGAGTTAGCAGTGTGATGCAGCAGCAAAAAATGCCAATGCGATTCTAGGCTGCATTAATAGGAGTAGTGTCTAGATCAAGGGAAGTAATAGTATCACTCCATTCTGCTTTGGTCAGACCTCACCTGGAATACCATTTCCAATTCTGGGCACAACAATTCAAGAAAGATATTGAGAAGGATGGTGCGAGGTCAGGAAGCCATTATGCCCTATGAGGAACGGCTTAGGGAGCTGGGTATGCTTAGCCTGGAGAAGAGAAGGTTGAGAGGTAACGTGATAGCCATTTTTAAATATTTGAAGAGATGTCATACTGAGGAAGGAGCAATCTTGTTTTCTGCTGCTCCAGAGACAAGAACACGGAGCCATGGGTTCAAACTACAGGAAAAGAGATTCCATCTGAATATTGGGAAGAACCTCCTGACAGTAAGAGCTGTTTGGAAGTGGAATACACTGCCTTGGAGTGTGGTGGAGTCTCCTTCTTTGGTTTTTTTTAAACATAGTTTGGATGGCCATCTGTCAAGAATGCTTGGATTGTGTGTTCCTGCAGGGCAGAAGCTGATCGGATGTGATCGCTGTTGGGGTCCCTTCCAGCCCTATGATTATAGGCTGCATTTAGAGCCTGGGAAAGTTACTCTTGGATTACACCTCCCAGAATCCCTCTGCCAGCACCCTTCTCTGGTTGCATTGTTCCTTTTTTCCAGCATTCTCTAGCCCAGTGGTTCTTAACTTGGGGTCTGCAATGTCCTCACAGGGGGTCCACAGAGGCTTGAAGGCTGCTTGGCCCACTTACTCCCTGTAGTGGAGCAGCCACGTGACAAGAACCAAGGCAAAGGCTGGCTGGCTTGGCCTGCACATTGCTATTCAATCCACTCCAGCCACAAACTTGCAGGAAGAAGCAAGAGTGTCTCTGAGGGAAAGTTTAATGGATGGTGTAATTGTATTGTTGTTGTTGTTAGCTATTATTATTAGCTATTATTATTAGGGTTTTGAATCTTGAGTTAAGTCTTGGGGCAACAAAAGATATTTAAAGGGGTTCCCTGGTAAAGAAAAGGTTAAGAACCACTCTCTAGGCCAATGCCTCTCACATAACACTAATGGGATACTGGTGTTTTAGTGACAACAATAAAACCATTGTTCCCAGTAATATTACTCCAAATTTTAATTTATATTCTTTATATTCCTCTGTTAAAAGAGCTAGAGTGGTGTAGAAGTTTCAGCATTGCCCTATGACTGTGGAGACCAGGGTTTGAATCCTTACTCAGCCATGAATACCCACTGGCTGACCTTGGGCAAGTCACACTCTCTCAGCCTCAAAGGAAGTCAAAGGCAGACCCCCTTTGAACAAACCTTCACTAGAAAATCCCATGGTAGGTTGGCCATACTCAGAAATGACTTGAAGGCACATGGGCAAACACACACCATTTTCTTTTGCAGGCTGAACTCAGTTGGCAGCAAGGGGAGGAAGCTGAAGAAGACCAAGGGGGAAAGGGAGGGGAGGGGAGAGGAACCAAGACATGTTAAAAGCAGCTGGAAAGATGGGCTGGAGGGGATCTATGTGCAAGGAAGGAAGGAAGGAAGGAAGGAAAGAAAGAAAGAAAGAAAGAAAGAAGCCCTTTCTGAGGGAGACAACCCTCAAATTCCCTGTCTCTCTCTCACATACACACTCACCGTCTCCGACGTGCCTCTCCCTCCAGCTTCTGCCACCGAGGGCTGCTGTTTCTTTCTCTTTCTCTTTCTCTTTAGTTTTGGAGAGGCTGTTTTGTTTGTTTTTTAAAAAAAGCCAGCAGGAGGTTTTTGGAGGAGGAGGGTAAGAGGGGGCTCCTCCCGGCTGTCTCCTTCGTCAGATTAAGGAGGCCAACACGGGGCCCCCTCTTGACCTCGGGCCCCCCTGCCAATGCTGATTTGGCAGACAGGTTAAACCGGCCCTGCCCGTAGAGCATGTGTGATCAACAACAAAACATTTGGTGTGCATAAACAGCTTTAACCCTAGCTGGCACTACCTTTCCATAGTTCTGGGATGGCATGCTCCTGTGAGGCAAGAGATTATGTTGATGATACCAGTGCTGCTGGTAGGATCTCCCATGTCAGAAAGGCTTTTGCTGAGGAGCCAGACTAAATGTGCCAAGCACTTACTGGGCAGCAGCAGTAGTGAGAGGCAGAGGATCTCTCGGAGACAATGGCACCATAGCTAACACTTGTTAGTACTGCACAGAAGGAGACTTGATAAATTCCCTTTGAATGTTTTTTACCACAAAAATTTTATGATCAGACAATCCAAAATGGAAGAAGAGATCATGCCAGAAGATGGGACTCCCAGGTCGGTAGTCACTCAGTGAGCTACTGGGGTACAGTAGTGGACAACAAGTATTGCTGCAGCTAAAAACACAACTGGACGCAAGCCAAAAGGAAGTTCAGCTGTTGATGTGCTCAGACGTCTGATGTGCTCAGAAAGGAAAGTCTGAAGCTGCACAACACATAGTTTAGGAACATGGAATGTAAGAAGGATGAATCAGGGGAATCTAGACATAGTAAAACAAAAACAAAAATAGAATGTCTAAACATTACAATACTTGGGGTGAGTAAGCTAAAGTGGACAGGAATGGGACATTTTGAGTCAGATAATTACATAGTGTTTTACTCAGGAAATGAAAATGTAAGAATTAATGGGGTGGTATTAATAGTGAGGAGAGATGTAGCAAAAGCAGTCAAAGGATATTATGCAAAGTCTGACCAAATAATATTAATAAGATTTCAAGGAAAACCCTTCAATATAAGCACAATCCAGGTTTATGCTCCAACTACAGAGGCAGAAGGAGAAGATACGTACTGAAAGATTATATGCTGGAAACTGATCACATGTTAAAACAGAACTTGTTAATCATAGGCGACTGGAATGCAAAAATAGGAAACAGAGCAGAATCAAAGACTGTAGGGAAATTTGGCCTAGGACAGCAGCTGATTGAATTTTGTGAGGCCAACAGGTTGTTCATTGCAAACACATTCTTCAAGCAACCAAAGAGGTAACTGTATACATGGACATCACATAGACTACATAATCAGAAGCAGAAGATGTGGAAGCTCCATTCTGTCTACAGAAGCAAGACCATGAGCAGATTGTGGCACAGAGTGTGAACAAATATTAAAAAATTAGAACAATTCCAAACATGGAATGATTACTAAAGAAAGTCAAGGAAGAAAGTGAAAAAGCAGGTTTATAGCTGAACATTAAGAAAATAAAAATAATGACCACAGATGATTTACATAACTTTAAAGCAGAAGATGGAGACATTGAAATACTTCAAGATTATCCATAGCTTGGCTCAGTTGTTAATCAGAATGGAGACTACTGTCAAGAAATTAGAAGATGACTAGGTCTTGGGAGGGCAGCTATGACAGAACTAGATAAGATCCTGAAGTATGAAGATATATCATTTAATACTAAAGTTAGGATTGTCTATATCATTGCATTTCCAATTTCTATGTATGGTTGTGAAAGCTAGACAGTTATGAAAAGTGATAAGAAGAAAATCAACTCATTTGAAATGTGAAACTGGGGAAGAGTTCTACAGATGCCATGGACTGCTAAAAAGACCACTAAGTGTGTCCTAGACCAAGTCAAGCCTGAACTCTCTAGAACCCACTGGAAAAAAACATTAATGCTTGGTAAGGTAGAAGGCAGTAGGAAAAGAGGAAGGCTGCATTACAGATGGTTAGACCCAATCAAGGAAGCCTTGAGTCCTCAAGACATGAGCAGAGCTGTGGATTGACAGGGTGACTTGGAGGTCTCTCATCCATAGGGTCACCATAAATCAAATTTGACTTGATGGCAGTTAACAACAACAAACCCTAGATAGATAGATTTTCCTTGGGTTTTTTCTGGGCTGTGAGGCCATGTTCTGGAATAGTTTATTTCTGACGTTTCGCCTGCATCTGTGGCTGGCATCTTCAGAGAATGGTTGGGTAGGAGTATGTCTGGGGTTTATATGCTGTGAACCCCTGTTGGGGAGGATATGTAAATTTGTGCAAATGAATTGTTAGTTTCTGGGTATAGAAATGCAAGGCTCGTTAGTGTCTTTTTGGCTGATGGTTGGTTGATGGGCCATTATCTGCTGGGAATCCCCATGTCCCTGGGTGGAATTCCTTTGTAAGAGTTGAGTTTTAATTCTATTGTATTTCAAAACATACAATATAAATAAATTGTATTTATCAACCAACCTGGACACAAAATGCTATTTGAAAACACAGAAATTCTAGACCAGGCCAACAACTATCATGTCAGAATGCACAGAGAAGCTATTGAAATCCACAAACACCTGGACAACTTCAACAGGAAAGAAGAAACCTTCTTTCCTGTTGAAGTTTAACAGGAAAGTAAACAAAATATACATATCCTCCCCAACAGGGGTTCACAGCATATAAACCCCAGACACACTCTTACCCAACCATTCTCTAAAGATGCCAGGTGAAACATCAGAAAGAAACTATTCCAGAACACGGCCTCACAGCCTGGAAAAAAAACCAAGGAAAATCCATGGATGCCAGCCGTGAAAGCCTTTGACTTCACCTAGATGGATAGCTGACTTAGTTCAGAGGTAAATTACAATTTTGAAAATATATGCTAAGTCAACAAGGAAAATGTGACAGTAGTGGTGTGATGATAAGACATCATATCCTCTGAAGGGAATAAATATCCTGGGAAAGGAACCTGGTATACTATGGGAAGTATATATATGTATAACTTGGTTATAATGTGGTGACAACAGTTATTGAAACATATGTGCACGTAGTATATCAGGCTTCTTTTCCAGAATCTTTCCCCTGCCCCCATTGTTACTTCCACAGTGGGCAACAGATAGAAGATCCAAAAGATTTATATAGATGAAAGGAGGAGGAGGAGGAGGGGTTATGTTAACTCTGTGAATGACATTTTTGGCACCCCTTATTGTCCTTTGTGAAAGTTTGTTTCTTTTTTGTTCTCAATTGGGTGAGACATCAATTTTCTGAAAAGAACATTCTTAATCAAAAATAGCTTCCTTGGCACTTGTTGCTGACCTCTTGGAGCTTGTTAGGGTACAGTATACATTCTACCTGTCTATTGCTGTAGTTGTAAGGAACTCCCCAAAGATATTAAAAAGATTTGATTATCTTCACTGTCCATCCCACATTCCTTTTTACCAGTTCCCTTTCTTTTTTCCCCAGAGAAGCTTCTTCTTTGGATGTCAAATATGGGTATGTTGGACACAAACAGGAGGGGGCAGGCTTGTTCTCTGCTGCCTTAGAGAGTAGAACTAGATCCAATGGTTTTAAGTTATAGGAGGGTAGATTTTGATTGAACATAGAAGGAACACCTTGACAGTGAGAGGAGTTTGACAATGGAACCAATTGCCTAGCAAGGTGGCGAGTGCTCCTTCTCTGGATGTCTTCAAAAGAAAGCTTGATAATTACCTGCTGGATATGCTCTAGATAGAGATCCTGCACTGAGCAGAAGGTTCGACCTAGTGGCCCATAGGGCCCCTTCCAGTTATCTGATTCTATGATTCCATGACTTCCTTCTTATATTTAAATTAAACTAGATGAGCTCCCAGCTTTGAGAAAGGCAGGATATAAAACCAATAGAAAGGTAGGTAGGTAGACAAGAATGTTACAAGAGTTAAATAATAAAATGCAGCCCCCAAACAGTTAACATATCTTATGTTTGCTTGGAGTTCAATGGATGCTTGGAAACACAAAGGAAGGGCCAAAATACTAAATAGTTATTTATTTAGATCTTGGGACAATTAGGTCAGTCCTTTCCACCCTTCTTTCCTCAGCATAACTCCATTGGGCTCATTTGTTTTTATACCCACATTTGTAGGAAACAGAGGATTGAAATACTGAATTACCTTATATATAAAACCTCTTTTGTAAAGCCCTTAAGATGCAGTTAACTAAGAATTTCCACTAATTTTCTTCCTTTTCCCCCCTGAAAATAGGGGGTGGAGGAAAACTAGTATTCTGTTGAATTGAATGGTATTTTTCCCCATTGAATTGTTCTTTTGGCCACATGTATAATTAAGAACCAACTCACTAAACAAACTGTAATTACTGCAAATTGTAGTAAGCACTGGTGCTGACACACTGTATCCAATGCAGACTTTTTTAGATGGAAAAGAAAAACCCTATATGAGATGAAATTGGTATTTGAAGGAATTGCTCTCCTTGAACTAACATATTGCGAGTGGTCCCTCTATGTCTAATAGGAGTTTTCCCGAGTAAACAAGTAAGCTATACCAATGACTGAAGGTTGAGGATATTGGCATTAGAAGCAAAACACTCTCTAAATCTAGGACATATTCCTAACTTCTAAGCCTGAAGAAGTGCTAATAATAACGTTGTTTAAGAAAATGTGCCAACATACAGTGACAACTTGAGTGTGTGTGAGCTGTCATTTTGTGATACTTTTCATTGCGGCTTTCTTCCTTGTTCCTTCCTGTATCTAATAAATGGTTGTAAAGGTGAAATCATTATGGGTTTTTTTCCATCTTGGGGACAATAACTTATATTTGTCTTGTTTATGAGATCAGACATAATTGTATAAACAAGGCCTTATATATATGAGGCAAAAATAAAGCAGATTGATTTTTGTCTAAACGGCTTTTTGGGCAGATCACAGGCATGTGAAGGTATCCACATTAGCTGTGCAAATGAGCATGCCACATGCCTGCAAATCAGTATGGTGGCTGTGAGTGAATTACTTGTGTTTTTACTTACCAATTTGCCACCAGCAAAGAATTAAAAAACAACAACAACCCTATACCAAGGTATGATAGAGTGATATTTCAACTTAACAAACAAAACAAAACAATAACCCCATTTTATCACTCTAGTGGTCACTCTCTAATGTGAAAATCCAACATGGTGGTTCTGGGCACTTGCCTTGTTAGCAAGCCCCGCCCCCTGCTCATCTGGCCAATCAGCTTTCAGCTTCTGCTCATATGGGAAAGCGAATCAATTCACGTGGCTTGTCCCAATGAGCAGGAATGTGCATTTTCCCTGCTGTTAAAAAAACAAAAAAACAAACTCCAAAAAAGCTGCAAAGGCATATATGGTGGTTCCCCCTTCTTCCAAATATGGTGAAACAATGCAGGATCCCATTTAGACACATCTATTCTCCTAGCATTCTGTAAAGAGTATTTTTGCCGTTTATACAACTCCCAAGGCGAATACGTACTGAGCACCTTAGTCAAATGGAATGGGTTGTTATGGACCATTTCACATATGACAAATTTTCTGTACTTATGCTACATCCCTCCATACAGGAAATGACATATATCCTGCAAGTATACAGTAGAGATGTAGAAATCTTGGACTTCATTTTGTTGCATTTTTCCTGAATCTCCTTTGCCTTCTCATCCCATCCCCTTCTCTTTTCAGGTTGAGAAACTGTCTTTTCTTCCTGTGCAGAAATTTGTAGGCATTTTCTATACATGCTTGTCCTAATGGATGTATTTTGATATGCATTTCCTCCATCGACTAAAAAATATGGGGTGTATTTTTCAATTATCTGTTTGCACCTTTAAAATGTACGCATGCTGTATGTTTCCAAAATGTAACATAAGCCTCACAAACCCATCAAATTCGAAGGGAAGGTTTGTTTCCTCTTGCCATAAGTCTTTGAAGGTAAAAACAGATACTTTTGTTGAGCATCTTTACTCCAGTCAAAGTCTCTTGCATCCGTAATATACAGCTGCACATGATACAGGTACTGTAGTTGGCCAAGTCAATAATGCTAAAGAAATGTACCCTCTGCCATGGCTTTCTACAGTGTGGACATAGAAAAAGAAAAAGGGCAGAATGAACCTGTTAAAGCTCTGATATCTTTAAGAGAGGCCATTCTCTCTGTCCCACTACCTTCTCAGGCTTGTTCAATAGGAACAAAGTAGAGGACCTTCCTGGTGACTGCCCCCAGACTTTGGAATTCCCCACAATTAAAAACTGATTCTGATGAGCTTTCAATTTTATGTTGTGCATACTTTGTATATTGTCTTTCAATGCAGCTTTATAGTCTTAACTTTACAACTTGTGCAATTGTTTATTAAAATCGCATTTATATTTATTTTTATTGATGTTTCTGCATAGTTTTTAATCTGTATTATTTTAATTGTTTTTAATAAATCCTGTGCAACCTAGGATTTCTCACTATTGCAAGAAAGATAGGATATAAGTGAAGAAATAAATAAAGACAAGACATGACATGACATGACATGACATGGAGAAATGTGCTTGAAATTAAACTGGTATTAATGGCAACATCACAACCAAGTCATCCTGTTGAACAATGCTGAGATAATATAAACTAAAGCCATATAATGCATATCATGCTTTTTATTAGGCATACTATTTTCTTCAATTTAATGTACATTTAGGGCAGAATCCTACTAAGGATTTTAATATTCAACTATTTTATCCTCATAAATGAGGACAAATAATTTCCATGGTTTTCTCCCTGCTGTGGAGAAAATGAATATTTCTGTGCATATCTCACTCAGTATTCACACATCCCAAACTGCTTTGGAAAATTGTTCTGTGCATAAATACACACACAAATTGCTGTTTTCTACACAAAACCCCAGCAATTTTACACAACAAAGGTCTTGCATAAAATTGCCTACACAACGAACATTTTGCACATCAAAAATCTTGTTCAGAAACTAGCAATCTTGCCCAAGAAAACCAGGATTGCTGTATTTATGCAAGGTTTCTTTGTGTAAGATTTTTGTTTCAAACAATTACTGGTTTTTGTGTAGAAACCAATGATCTTGCACAAAACACACTTGGCTATCTAGAAACCCCACATCATGTGGCCCTCCAGATGTTGCTGGACTGTTCCATCAGCCCTTGCCAAGATAGCCAATGCTGAGGAAGGCTAGAAATTTCAACCCAATGACATCTGGGTTCCCGCCCAAATAACCACCACTGTGCTATACATTGATTTAAATGTGCAGCAGAGCAAGTGGAAGTCCTTTTTCAATATCACAGAAAGTTTGCTCTTGATTTCCATTAAATAACCAAAGCCCCTGGTGCATTTATGTCAAGTTGCTAAATATAGGAAAGCAACTGGAAAGAATGAGGCTAATTTCTGCTTAACTGCATTAAACATATTTTAAAATGCAAATGGTAGAAAAATAGTAAAAAATCCAAATAGCAGCCAACGTCTTTCAGTTTCCTTTCTACTCCCTAAGGTAGTCCGAACTGGCTCAGATAATGAAAAGTCTCCTAGGAGTTGTTTTTAAAAATATATGTATTTCTGGCCTCTCAAAGCTTCTATAACAGAAACAAGTTTTTAGTTTCTGGTGACTTCAAATTAATCGGCGTGTGAGTTAAATGTACCCCCCCACACACACACACTCCAAAAACACACACAAAAACCAAACAGAGGAATCCAATTTTTTCAACACTTTTAAATAACAAAATCATGAAATACTTCCAGATGGCAGCGATCGGCCTGAATCAAAATGGATTTTTGGCTTAAGAAGGATGTTCAGTGTTACAACCTAACAACATTGCATTGCAGGAAACAGCAATGGGTGAATGGGGATGGGGGCAAGATTACAGTAAGCAGTTTTGGCTTTTTCTCTCAGACTATGTTTTGATTTTGGTTTCAGTTTAATTATAAGTATTTGTTCTACAACAGAGACTAAACATGGGGAGAGTCTCCTTTCATCCCTCTGTTTGTTATGAAAATGTTTGAAGCTATATTTCATTCTGCAGTGATCACACCCTCGGGAAAACTCTAGCATTCTTTATGCAAGAATGTTCTGATCCTGAGAAGGAGAGTAAAGGGCAGAGCCTCACTTCCACTTTGGAAACTTCTCTTCATTGGGAACCCTGCCACAAATTGGATGGGCATCTAAATGCATATCCAGATTTCCTCCCACATACAGATTTCCATTTTTACAGCAATATTTTAAACAGTCTACAGGAATACTGTCATTTCCCCTGTACCTGGAATCAACAGTATTCCAAGGAGGATTTATATTCAGATTCAGTGTCCGATGACTACTGAGAACTACACTTGGAGGGGGTGTCATGATTTCCCTCTCTGTACCATCCCACTACCATCCACATTTTTTGGGAAAAGTGGGAAACTCATGAATATCGCTGCCTCCTCCAATCATAGTTAACACATGCACAAAAAGTACAATCTACAGATTCAACCCACTGTGGTGTTAGCATGCCCCACAATCCCTCCCCACAATATTCCATAAATGGAAATATTGGACACTTTGAGGGGTCATACTGGCTTAGGCATACTACAAGTCAGTTGGAGGTCACAATGACCTGGGATGTGCCTAGACATAGAATGGTAGGAAAGCCCAATTTAAGATTAGGTAGAAAGACCCTACAGTAATGTGTTTATGCCAATGACCCAGTCATTAAGGGGTATGTGCTAATCCTTTCTTCAAACCTTGGGCATTTCAAGCAATAATTCAGTCATGAAAACAAGTGATCATTCCTCATTCCATACCTTACAGAAATCTCTCCTCACACCTCCTCATGTCCAACCTTACAAGGTTGTCACAGAGATTTCCACCTAAACATTAAGACAAATGTCCTGACAGTAAGAGCTATTTGACAATGAAACACACTGCCTTAGAGTGTGGTGGAGTCTCCTTCTTTGGAGTTTTTAAAACAGAGGCTGGATGGCCATTTGTCGGGAGTGTTTTGATTGTGTGTTCCTGCATGGCAGGGGGTTGGACTAGATGGCCCTTGTGGTCTCTTCCAACTCTATGGTTCTATGATTCTATGAATGTTTTAATTAAAACAATCAGTTGAGTTTCTGTTCCTCTTGTTTATCCAGTGGGAAAGCCATCCAGGCTTTGTCATAACCAGAGTACTCCTTCAGGATATGAAATAGAGTATAAATATTAGGGCCCACACCCCAGCTAAGTGTGCCACAGATGGACCCTGTGATTCTGCCAGATTCTCTGTGCTACCCTCAGATGCTAGTCTGAGTATCTTTGCTACACAGAACTCTCCTCCTTGAGATTGGTAACTATAACCCTATCTTCCCAGACCCCTCTCTATCCAAACTTCTCAGCTTTCTTTTCAATGGTAGTGCAGTGGTTAAATCCCAGTACTGCAGCCACAACATTGTGAGTTCAACCCCACAGGGATCCAAGTTTGACTCAGCCTTCCATCCTTCTGTAGGTTGGGAAAATAAGTACGCAGCTTGTTGGGGGAAATTAGCTAACACATTGTAAACTGCTTAGGGAGTGCTTTGTACTGATAAGCAGTATAGACATATAAATGCTACTGCGATTGCTATAATAGCCTTGTATGGTTCTTAGGAGTGTATGTTTTGTATGTTAGAATATCCACTGTGTTATTTCCAATTAAAAAAATACTTTGTTTTACTGGTGTGCTGTCTACAGTTAGTACTGGTATACATAGGTGAAAAGATCCCCAAAGTTACCTTCCTCTCTCAGGCCTCCTGCTTGAGTTTACAATTCCCTGAAATCCAAAGAAGACTCTGGCATTGTGGATAGGACCCTAACACCCCCACACACCTCTCAGGGTAACAGTGGATTCAAATGTACATTACACAATCCATTTGAATCCATAATGGGTAGTATGCCAGCTGCTCACTTCTTCCTTCGAGGGTGGTGGGGTTCCTTCACAGGGCAGAAGCAGGTGGCTGGAGGAACTTTTTAATAGGGACTTACTAGCCATGTTGTGCATTTGCAGCCTCTGTCAGTCTCACAAGACTTGCTGAGAGACTGTAATCAGGAGAGACGTATATGTCACTATTAAAAATGGTAGCAGTGGAGCAGTGGAGGTGGTGGCAAATAATCAAATCTGTGAAAGTTAAGTCTGCAAATGTGGAGGGATGATGATACTAATATGCTGCTCCTCATCAGACTTCAAGGATGGCTCCCCTGTATTTCTTCTTGGGAGTGCCACAGTATGCAGGAGCATCCAGCTAGAGAGTCATCCACAGAAGCATTAGGATTGAAGACAGAAGTTCCAAGGGGATGGAGTTATTTGACAGTAAGTCCAGCTGCCCTTCTTAGGTCTTTGGAGGACTCAAATTCTTTGCTGAGACATCATCTTCATACAGCTCAGCAAGCAGAGAGCTATCCAGGGTCCAGATTACTACTCATTGGAAGCTGCCACCAGTGTGAAATTCAGCTACCAGTCTGAACTAAATTGAGGTTTATTGTATGCCAGTTTACCTCAGTCTAACTGCTACCTGGCCTACAGAAACTAGGCCCAATTTTCTGACCTACAAGAATTGGACAAGACTTACTGGTATCACAAGCTCATTTACTAGCTGGACCTGGTGTACGATACACGGTTAAAAACTCCTCAAAAAACTCCCAGTAGACCTCACAACAACCATGTAAGATAGGGCAGGGATTTAAATTCTTCCCCCTCTTCTCAGTGTTCCACATTTTTTCCTGGAATTGCTATGGGTGACTCACTCTGCTGCCCTTTCACAGCCACCACCAATTGACTGCCTGGCTCCAGCCCAGTGGCAGTACCAGCATCCTGCCACTGCCACCAGTTGACTGCCTGGATCCCATCACAGCCCATAACTGATGAGCGGCCGAGGGAGTGAGAGGAGAGAGGGGCCCTTGTGTGGTGGTGATGCAGGTTAAGTGGATTGTGATGTGGAGAGGGAATTTGCATGTGGGTGGTGATTGGTTGGGTGCAGGTCGGGTGTGTTTCCTGAGCAGCCAATCAGCACACTGGGAAAGGCAACATAACCTAGCATTGGCCTGACTTATTCCAACATGAATTTTCTTGACTCAGTGTATCTCTTTGCTTATGAGTGTCACACCTTGATGAAACATACATTTATCAGCTGATTGATTGCACTTTAAAACTTCCAAATAGCAAAAGGCCTTTGAGCCATGTACAAAATGTTAAAATATCAAGATGCAAGCTATAAATAATGTGTAGCGATGCCACTTAATAAAAACTAGGGAGAGAGACAACAAAACAACAACAATAAAAATCAATCAAAACAAAAACACCAGAGCACTTTGGCATATAACACGAATCAGTTGTAGAAGAGTGCAATGATTTAAAAGCATTAAAATGGATCTTAAAATGTTTGGATATTTAAAAAAAAAAGGAGTTAGGTGAGTCTCTCTGGGTAGGGCATTCCACAGATGTGGTCCCATCATTGCAAAGGCCTTCTCTGTTTTCATGGTCTGATAAAAGATACACATTCCATTAGCATTCCTGTGCAACTAGTGAACATGTTAGTGCAACTATGAAGTAATATGTTTATTACGTGCATTTCAGCTTAAAGTGTAAGAACTCTCCCAAGGATGGCCCATTATCAAGCTCTATCTCCATGCTGGGCATGTGAAAAACTCAATTTTGTTGTACTTTTCTGTATCTAACCAACATTACCATTCCATCCGTTCATATCAGGTTGCAAGATTGTTTTTAATTTTGGCATGAAAATTCATATGCATTTTCCATATGCATCTTTTTGTGTAATACATGGATTTATTTATGCACTTTTCCTAACGGTCACATTTTTATATACTTTTTGCCATATGTGTTATTTTTCAATTGTATGCAATTTAGTTGATTGGATTTTAAAAATGCATGCAGACTTCTATGTGTTTTATTTCTCCCAAATATACCACAATCTTTACAAACATGTGCATTTCTGAGGCAAGGCTCATTTAGCCTCACTACAAGTCTCAGGGGACATGAAATGGATAGTTTCCAGTAAAAAATGTCAAAGCCCCAAAGTTCCTGTCTATCTCTGCTCCATGCAAGTGCATGCACAAAGAGCATGTGAATGATCATACCAGTCTACATTGAAAATCCCACAAGTTATTAGCACATTATCCTGTGAGAACTGTACACCAGTAGACCAGATTGCACATGCTAATTGCACATATAAGTTACAAAAACTAAGATCTGAGATCAGCCAGAGCTGAAGACCAAGATGAGGTATAACCATGGAAACAGAACTTGCATTGAGATGCTGATTATAGACAAGGTCACCATTTTACAAGGAGAGGGGAAATAAAAAAGCTCCAGAAGTCAGAACCTCATGGGTGGGTGAGGGGGGGGGGGTCATACATGAAATTTATGGGGGAAAGATGCCCTGATCATAGGAGAAGGTAAGACTGGGGATCATAAGTTAGATTCAAGGTATACATGAAGCAAAGTTAGATTCAAGGTATACATGAAGCAAAGCACAACAGATTTGGGTCAAGAAGGTAAAGCAAGCACAAGATGTGCCTGAAGTTACCAATTATGTGCTACTTCTCTTCAAGCAGGAATTAGGAGCCTGGTAGCCATCTGAGAATCATTCATTCCACATGTATGTCAACATCAGCATTAACATTTCAGAGCAAGGCATAATTTTGGACAGATAAAAGGTAAGGCACCTGAGATTTGGTCCTCATATCTTTTGCCATATGGAGCCATCAAAAACCATCACTATGGGGCATATGCAAGTTGTGCTGTAAGCACTGCTACTTGATTTAAAGGTCTAGCATTTTAAAGGCTACAAAAACCCAGGCAGTTGATCATTTGTTCACTGAGGAATTTGGTGCTAACTCATGGAACAGATTAATTACTTGGCCTTCTATAGGGACAATGACTAAAATGGAACATTAACAGGGGCAAAACTAGTGCCTGGGAATCTGAAATATTCTATACACATTGAAAATATTGGACATTAAAAAGTATTACGCATACTCATAACTCCAACAATGCTGAATACAGCAGGACCCCCATATCCACTGGAAATTGGTTCTGGGAGGGTGTGGATACCAAAAACTGTGAATAATCATGAACACCATTGAAACTAATGGAACCTCCAGTTTAAAATACCATAGAGTTGCCTTGGAGGACCTAGAAAATGGCCAGAGAGGACACTGTTTTGTGTCCCGTTTTGTGCTGTTTTGTGTCCCATGGACAATTGAATTAGTGTTTAATGAATCAGTGGATACGGGTGTCCTAGTGCTCCTAGAAGCCTACTAAAAACACTACTGCACTAATTTCCCAGCATATGAACACTGTGAGCACTCCTAGAATGCTGTAATGACTTAGTGTGACGGGTGTATTTTATACCACAAAGCAGTGACTGGTAACATTATGATGTTTGAGAAAAAACTTTAAAAAGGTAACTATTTCAAATATAGGAGTGCTGATAGAAGGCAATGGGGAAGTAAGCAGTTACTTTTAAAAGTTGCAACTATAACTACCTGTTGGAGTCATGGAACTGCAATTGTTACTAATTATTTTTCAGAAGTAAGTATCCAAATCTCTGAGTTTTCCTCAAGTGAAATACAGAATTAACTCAGAAGTAAAACAGTCACTTCTGGGTTCCCCGCCCCCCAGAATATGAACAGACTTTATTTTACTAATAGTAAGCTCAAAATATGTAGGATAAATAAGAAATATGTAGGCAACATGGTATAAAAACAAAGCAGAAGAGCAGAAGACAAGTACCAATAGCCCTGTGTCTAATGATGCAACTGGACTCAAGCTGAAAGGATGTTCAGCTGCTGATATGCTCAGATGTAAAAGGAAAACCCAGAGCTATAGAAGACATATAATATGATCATGGAATGTGAAAAAGCATGTATCCGTGGAATCTGGAAATTGTAAAACACGAAATGGAATGTATAAACATTGCAATATTTGATGTGAGAAAGTGATGTGGGTAGGAATGGGACATTTCAGATCAGATCAGGTCATTATATAGTATTTTAACTGGGAAATGTCAATCTAAGAAGAAATGTGGTGGTATTAAGAGTGAGGTGAGCAGCAAAAAGTAGTCAGGAGATATTATGCAAAGTCTGACTGAACAATATCAATAAGACTTCATGGAAAACCTATAAATATATGCATAATTCATATTTATGCTCCAACTAGAGAAGAATGGGGGAAAACCCACTGTCTATAACTGAAATGAAAGATGGATGACAGGTAAAACCCTTCAAATGATTAAGGATAAGAAGAAAAATCAAAGGTGACAGAAATAAGGTGACCTACATGGAATCCAGCATGGTCAACGTGGGAACATATGTTTGATTGGGACAAAACAGAAGGATGATGGAAGCAATATACTGAAAAAACTATAGAAAAGAGAAGAAAGGATGACAAATGCCATCAAGAAGGAACAATTTAATGAAAATCCACAATTTTAGAAAGTGAAGTAGAAGCTGCTCTCAAAGCACTTAGAAGAAATAAATCACTAGAAACGGATGGCAAATGGATAGAGATGTTTCAAGCTATAGAGGTAGAATCCACTCAAATCTAACAAAAACCTGCCAACAAATATGGAAAACAGAACAATTGCCCAGAGACTCAAATCCCTTACTATACATTACACACACACACACATACACACACAGAGAAAGGTGACACCAGGGATTGTAGAAACCATTGAACCATTACATTAATCTGCCATGCCTGTAAGGTGCTGTTCAAGATTTTACAACAAAAACTTTTGTCATAAATAGAGCAAGAAATGCCAGACATCCAAGCTAGATTCAGAAAAGAAGACTCACTAGAGATCATATTGCAAACATATGTTGGCTAATGAAGCACACACACACACACACAAAATCAGAAGAAAATCAATCTTTGCTTTATAGACTATAGCAAAGCCTCTGATTGTGTAGATCATTTTAAAAAAAACCATGGATTGCTCTAAAAGAAATGAGTGTACCACAAAACTTGATTGACCTGATCTATAACCTATACTCAGGACAAGGGTCCATTTCAAGGACACAATATGGAGAGTGTTGGCAAGGGTGTCAGACAAGTGTCCATTTTATTGCCATAGATGTTTATTCAGCTCCACTTCTCCCTTTGCATCTCTATGGGCTGCTGGAGAGGACAGGGCTGTTTTAGCATGATCTGAAGGTAGAAGAAGGCATGGAAACTTTATAATGCCAGTTTCAACATGAGACAGCTATAGCATCACGGCAGGTCATCTGACTGGCAATGTTAGGAAACAGGGCCAGGGAATTTCTTGCCTACTTCACAGTTTTGTTCACGAGACAGATAAGAATGATTGGCCAGTTATTGCTGTGGAATAAATCATACAGGGATGGACAGTGAAGAAAAGGGGGGAAAGGGCTGGATGATAGGTGAGTACCGATAGGGCACATCTTGTGTGAAGGGTTGTTTCTGGACTGGTACCTTATGTTATATGTGGGGCTCAGGTGCTGAGAAAGGAACTGTCCTTGGAGTAGATCCTGGCCATGTCTTCCTCAAAGCTTGAGGTTTGAGGGGTGTTGTTGGTCAGGCAGTTCTCCCGCATTCATAGCCAGTCTATGAGACGCTATGTGATACAGCCTTGCCTCTGTGTGCACTTGCGCGCATGCCTCTGAGGACTCTGCTGCCTTGTTGAGACACAATCTTGGGATTCCTCTGTCTGGGAATTCCCTTTAATTGCCCCTCCTTTTGTCTAGCTGCCACCCCACTTTGAATTCTATACCCTTTACAACACAGTCCAAAGGGAGACTGTGGGGTTTTCTTCTTTACTCCATGCCATTTGCAGAGATTTTACCTCCCCCTTCCCTTTTTCCCAAAGAGGAGGAAAATGACCAAGCAAATAAGGCACCTGTACGCATCAGCTGGAAGAAAGATTAGAAAAGCTTATGTATTCTAAGCAGAGTTCACATGTGCAGATAATTCTCATGAGAGGCTCCTTCCTCCCAGGTACATTCATAGCAGTTACAGATATAGTTATGCATCCAGCCAAATGGAAAAAATAAACATAATTCCCTAATGCAATCTATCTACATTTCCTGATCTACCCACTGACATGTGAAGTTCAGTTTGTTGAATTCAGGGGAGGCTGTGAGCCAGAGTTGTCCAACAGCCTTCCCCCAGCGACCTGAGGTTCTCACCCCAGGATGCTTCTTTATTACCTCTCCACCTGAGATAAGGTGTTCCCTATACAAGGGTCCCATTGTTCTGTCTCTGCCTCGTGGCCCCCAAGGCAGTATTTATCACTTCCTCCTCAAAGCATCTTGAAGGTTTGCCACTCTGGAATCCTTGATTGGTCAGTGTTTCTTCTGACCTATACCATCTGTGATAATGCTAGCCCTAAAGGCGTAACCTTTCTCCATACCCTAGTTAACCCTTTGTTACCTGATTGTTGAGCTGGCAGATAATGGGAAATGGGGTCTTCCCATTATCACAGGCTGTGAAGTAACAGATTGCACTGCAGCCTAGGTGGCTCACCCTGTTATGGAGACTAGGGGAGGCCCCATTGCAGGCTAGGGAATTTGTAAATAGTTTGATAAAGTGTGGCCTAAGTTTCACTCCATCACATATATCTGGCCCTTTGTTACAAAATGGTTGCACAGATTTATTCAAAGAGCATATCAGATGCAAAGTGGAATTAGCTTCAGAGGAAGGAGGCTGAAAATTGGAGGAAGGAACACCTGTAATTTGAGATAGCAGATGAAACCACATAATCAGCAGAAAATAGCAAAGACTGTTAGAACAAATACTGAGTGAAGTTAAGGAAGAAAGTGCAAAAGAAGGGTTATAGTTAATATTAAGAAAGCAAAAGTGAGGACCACACATGCCGTGGTGGTGCAGTGGTTAAATGCCAGTACTGCAAGTCACAACTTTGCAAGTTCGATTCCAGTGGGCTCCAAGGTTGACTCAGCCTTCCATCCTTTGATAGGTCGGTAAAACAAGTACCCATCTTGCAGGGACAATTAGTTAAAACACATTGGAAACTGCTTAATGCAGTATAGATGTGTAAATTGCTATTGCTTAAAACAATATGTAAGCCGCTCTGATAGCCTTGTGGCTGAAGAACGGGGTATAAAATAAATAAATAAATAAATAAATAAATATTTACATAACTTAAAAGCAGAAGATGAAGACATGTAAATAGTTCAAGATTTTCCATACATTTGTTCAGTTATTAATAAGACGGAGACTGCAGTCAAGAAATCAGAAGACTAAAACTTAGAAAGGAGGTCCCATCAGGGAAAAGTGATGCCTTACTAACAGCTGCAGTACAGGAGCAGCACACGACAATGACGTTGTCATCTGAAACCAGATCCTGTTTGTGGGACACTAGAATCATGGAATCATAGAATTGCAGAGTTGGAAGAGACCACAAGGGCCATTCAGTCCAACCCCCTGCCACACAGGAAATCACTATCAAAGCATCCCTGACAGATGGCCATCCAGCCTCTGTTTAAAGACCTCCAAGGAAGACCATGAAAAGACCATGCTCCGAGGGACTACTAATGTAGTCCTGGTATGCTGCTCTTGTACTTTTTGCTGCATTTCAAGTCTACGAAAGCTTATTTCTTAAGGTCCCCTTGTTTACCTATATAACTTCATTATGCTGGATTACAGACGATCAGAGTACATTTATTAAATAGAATGTCAAAGCTAGAGAATACAACTAAACCCAAAAGTCCATTAAAGAGTTATATCTTTATTGGCCAACCAATATGCACAAATGCATCATGCAGGCTTTCAAAGCTTCACTGGCTTCTTCATCTGACAAAAGATGTTTAAAAATCATATAGGAGAAGAAAAGTGTTGTGTCTGTGGTAGTTCAGTTGGTCTGGAGGGATCTCAAAGCTATATAATGTTTAGTAGGGTGCGACAAGGTTTCAATATTTGTTATATTTTAATTTATTGATTAAAAATGCTTAATGAGTTGAGTTTGTTCTAATATGTTTCTTTAGATAAAAACTAAATACCATTGCTGATTTGTCTTCAGTTCTCTCATGAGTCCAAAAGCTTTGTGTGGTTCATTTCATTTTAAAGTTTTCAGCTAAAGATACTTTTGCAAATAATTTAGATAACATATGCAATCACATTATTACTATGCCAGGTGAAATTTTGGCTGGCACCCTGTTGGTATTTTATGTGCATGGAAGTACCCTTACACATGTTGTAATATATGTGTTCAGTTCATACAGAAGTAGAGTTCTACAAGTGTAATTGTGGTCCCAGACCATACTCCCCACTTCCCTCCCAGAAAAAGACATGGACACAGGAATCTACTTCAACTATATATTGATTACAATTGGAAAATAAGTGTTAGATACAGGTTAGTAAGATGATAATTGGCAATAAAAAGGCCTCAACTTACTGGTGGCTGCAAATGGTTGGCACTATTGCATGGGTCCGGATCCCTTCATTGCCCAACCCAGTGTTGGCCAATGGTCACCATGTCAGTAACAACCGACTCCTCCTAGAGGGGAGAGTATCCGGCCGAGCCGTCCCACTCGACAGTCTCCCCTCCCTGCAAACAAGATGTTAACAGTTCTAATAACTTTTAGGTGGGGGGAGGTCTCCATGAACTTGAAACTGAACATGAACTTGAACTTGATGGAGACCCCTTACTCCCCACTTACCCGGATCAGGGCCCATGCCACCGCCAGCAAATTGTGACAAAATACATTTTGCATACACAAATATAGAGGGAGGCTGGGTGGGACTTTGGCTCTCGGTGAGCCACTGAGGAGTCCACGCCGGGAGCCGGCTTATATACCACTCCCGGTGTGGCCCCCACATCATCCAGCCATGCCAGAAGTGCAGCTGGAAGTTCTTTCCCCGACCCCACAGCCTGGCCACTCAGGGGAGGAGAAACTCGCCCCAAATGGCCAGGCCTTGCCACCTCTCCCAGCCCCCCAGAGGATGCCGGGAAGAAGACTCCCCAGCAGTGGTGGCCCCCTTCGCTGGCCATGTGGTCATGGGGGCCACTCCTGGGAGGGGCTGCAAGAGGGGGTGCCAGCCAGGCCACAACCAGGCCCACCAGCGAGCCAGTAAGCCCCCTTGTTGAACATGCAGATATGCAATTTGGATGGTAAATAACTACTCATCAATGCCTTCAATGTGCTACTTGCTTCACTGGGATTTAGAAATGAGCATTTGCATTGGGAGATACACAGTTGCTCAGCGCTGATATTCAGAAGAAGAGTGGTGTGGTGCCAAGCAAGCACCACTTAACTATGTGAGTATGTGATGTTGGATCTTAGATTCTTTTTCTAGGAAACAAGTGTTCTCTCTCACTTTGCCCCAGGTTCTCTAACATCCAAAAGCCACAAAATACATGAGTCTTATCAACCTTTCCACATGTTCCATGGTTGATTTTAGAATCATAAAATCTTAAATGACCTCTTTAGACATGCAAAAAAAAAAAAAAAAAAAAAAGGGGGGGTGAATCAACATGTAAGGGAAGGAATCTGCTAGTCCTGCCCATCATTGCTTTGATTGGCTGGACAACAATGGTTCTGAAGAGGAGGGCCTTCATGAACATGGCCACATTGTGTCAAGGGGACATTGTAATCATTTGCTTTGTAAGCATTACTTTGTGAGCATGACCACATTTATCAATGCATAATGGGAATTTCCTTTGGGATATATAAAAGCAATATGGAAATCAGGGTAGGCCTTCGCTTACTACATTCCCAATAGTATTCCAGTTGTGAAGACAGCAGCTTGGCCATGGACAACTTCTCATTTGAAATGCAACAAAAACTTATTACACATTTTGATGTCAAGCCCAGGATGTGAGTAATGATTAAAACATACTGGTAATGGGGGCTGGAGAGGGAATCTGCTTAAACATACTTTGTTGCCTTCAAGTAATTTCCAACTTATGGTAACCCTAAGGCTAAAGTTCTATCATGGAGTTATCTTGGCAAGATTTGTTTGGGGTGGTGGTGCCTTTCTCTGAGGCTGAGAAAGTGTGATTTGCCCAAGGTAACCCATGGCTGAGTGGGGACTGGAACCCTGTTCTCCAGAGTCCTAGTCCAAAGCTCAAATCACTATACTATGCTGGATCTATTTAAATATACTATATGGGTAGAATTGACAGGTTGGCTGGGCGAGGTATGCCTGGTGAGCAGCTCTCTTCCTTGCCAACAGCTCCTGGATCTCTTGGTTGTTTTCATCAAACCAGTCTTGATTTTTCTTGTGGGAGAAGCCAAGGGATTCTTCTGCAGACTGGAGGATACTGTTTTTGATGATGCTGCCCTTGTTGCCCACACAGAAGCAGCTCTGCAGCGCCTAACATCCTGCTTTGCAACAGCTGCAGAGCTGTTTGGGCTAGAAGTCAACCTGAAGAAAACAGAAATTCTTTACCAGCCTGCACCACAGGACGAACACCACCATCCCCACATTGCCGTCGGCAAATCAGTGCTCAAGTCCGTTCAGCAGTTCACCTACCTGGGAAGCATCATCTCCTCAGATGCCAAGACTGACAAAGAGATCGATCACAGATTAGCAAAGGCATATAGTGCATTTGGAAGACTTCACAAAAGAGTCTGGAGCAATAAACACCTGAGGCAAAGCACAAAAATCAGTGTGTATAGAGCCATCGTACTGTCTATCCTCCTTTATGGATCTGAAACATGGGTCACCTATCGCCACCACCTACGACTCCTCGAGCGCTTTCATCAGCGCTGTCTACGCACAATCCTAAATATACACTGGACTGACTATGTGACGAATGTTGCTGTCCTTGAGCAAGCAGGGATCACCAGCATTGAGGCCATGATATTGAGAACACAGCTGCGCTGGGCAGGGCACGTTTCTAGGATGGAGGACCATCGCCTCCCAAAAATACTCCTCTACGGTGAACTCACCACGGGTCAGCGTAAGAGGGGCGCTCCAAAAAAGCGATACAAAGACTCCCTGAAACAACATCTCAGGCTTGGCCAAATTGATCACCAACAATGGTCCACCCTGGCCTCACATCGGGAGGCATGGAGACTCACTATCCAGAATGCTGCAGCCTTATTTGAGAACTCACGACGAACAAGTCTTGAAGAGAAACGACAACGCAGAAAGAATCACAACCCAAAAACATCACCCAAGGAGACCTTCTGCTGTGCTTTTTGCAACCGGACTTGTTTATCTCGGATTGGCCTTTTTAGTCATCAGCGTGCTTGCAGAAAGCGCGGGATGAGTCCTTCCTGAATCTTCGTTTGCGAAGAAAAGCCAGAGAGGGGGGGGGGTAGAATTAATGTGTGTGAGTCATTTAGCCCAGTGGTGTTCACCTTTCAAAGGTTTTATACCTTAGTGCTTGGCAGTCTGATGCCTATTGAGAGCCTTGAAGTTGTCAATCAAGTTTGTCAAGTTTGTCAAACAATGAGAACTGGCAAATCAATTTTTTTTTCTAAGACCACCCTCCATAGTAATGACCAATGCCTCAGCCATAACACAGGCTTTCTCAATGAAAACTTTAGGCCAGGGTTGGAACAACACATCCAAACCATATCTGATAATGGAGTGATGGAGGGTTAAGGGGATAGACCTTGAGATGACATATGTTAGGAAGAGAGAAAAGAGAAAGAACAAGGAGGCAGGAGAGGGAAGAAAGTGTGAAGAACTAGCCCAAGATATTTTGCTCTCTGAGGCAGTGCAGAAAATTCCTGCTTTCCAAAAGTTACAGCAAATACAACCCAGGTCCTATTAAAGGCCTGTGGCAAAGAAAGGCCTGTGGCAAAGAAAATCCCACACATACTTGTCCCTCTTCCTGACAATGAATATCATAGTTAGCGGACGAGGAGGTTAAGTACCTAATTTGCTGCCCTTTCATTATGCTCATAATCAGCTACCTGAGGCAGTCTAATGGTAGGGTTGACTCTGAGCAACTCAACAGATGCATGGGAGATTGTGGAGATAAAGTTTAGGAAGAAGAAAAAGGAGGACTAGAGTTTAAGATCTTAGTGTAAGGAGTGGTATTTTTGAGAGAATCATGAAGAAGAAAGAGGATGGAGAAAGACAAAGATTAGTGACCAAAACAGTGTGGAGAAAGTGGTTGTCCCATCATGCAACAATGGGGAGGGGGATAAATCAGTACCTATGTTACTGGCAACTTCACTCTGTGAACTGAACACATTTACACCTTGGGTTAAAGCCAATATTAGTACCAACTAGAGCAGACCCTTTGAACACAATGAGGATTACATACATAGAGATCAAAAACTTTCATTCATTTCAGTGGGTTTACTGTTTTTGTTGTGGTATGCCTTTAAGTAATTTCAGACTTATGGTGATCCTAAGGTGACCCTATCATGGTGTTTTCTTGGCAAGATTTGTTCATAGGGGGGTTGCCAATGCCAGTGAAGCTGAGAGAGGGTGACTTACCAATGGTCATCCTTTGTGTTCCCATTGCTGAGTGGGGATTTGAACCCTGGTCTCCAGAGTCATAGTCCACTACACTATTCTGGCACTCTAGGTTTATTGCATATTGGACTAATGATGGACTTAGCCCAGATGTGGGTAATGGTGTCCAACCTGATGCTTCTGAACTGCAGCTCCCATAAAACCTTACCATTGACTATACTAGGTAGGGCCAATGGGGAGGCCACAGCTATCCCACCTTTTGCATTTCCATCATATCAGCAAGAGAAGGAATTCAGCTACTAGAATAAAATGTTATGCCTATGTGGTTAAAAATTAGCCATGAGTTTATACAACCAGCTGAATTGAGGAGACAGTCTCATCAGGGGAGTTACCTGTTAATCTCTGGATTTGTTTTGTTTTCCTGAAGTGACAGAACACAGTTTTCATCTCACTTGAGTCTTCTGATTACTATGCTTTTAATAATAAATGCACAAATGAATAAGTTTATTACAATGTCATTATTTTAGGGTTAAGTTGGTTTTGCTCAATTTGTTGTCTGGAGGACTAATGATTGTTACAGCTATACCCTGAGCATAAGCAAAGCATACAATCATTTCTCTGGTTTATTCTCTTCTTGCATTGACCACTTGCTACTGGATTGACCCCTGTTGGAGTTGTGATGAGATGCACAGTTCCACATCTCATAGACTGCCTCTATCTGTGGTCTAGTTTTGTTTAGTTGTTTTGTTCAAATGGTGATGTGCTCCTGACCTAAGGAAAACACTGAAGACAAATTCATAGTTAGGATCCAGGCATGTACTTGTGCTGCCGACAAACACGAATGCCAGAAAATTCCTCTGACCCTTTGTTCATCTTCTTGCTTCACAGCTGAGCTCTCATGCTGATGGGGAAAAGCCAGATTACAACTCCACGTTGGTTGGGGATTTAGCTGAGGAGCGAGGAAACTGTGTTGCACACCTAATCAAAAAGGAAGATGTAAAGCCAAAACAGATTCAGAGTAAAAGTGATAACAGAACCAGAAAGACTAAGCTATGGAGAATGGACTTACTTTTTGTACAGGAAAGGGACTTACCTATTCATTCATTGTACTAGAAGGGGATCTTACATGGAATTCTAAAAGCAGCGCAGCCTGTCAGAAAAATTAGGATTTGAGGACTATGTTTACAGTTGGTAAAGTAAGAAAAAGTTTCCAAGGAAGAAACAGATTTTTTAAAAAAATTATCAAGTTTCCTGACTAGAATTGAATCCTCACTTTAAAATGTACAGAGAAATGTGTCAGACTACATGAGGCACTACTCATGGAATTAAGGATTAATTGATTCTTATGGGGTTTTTGAGAAGTTAAAAAAAAAAACAGCAATAGGGAGAGGGGATCTAGGTCTGGTCAGGACAGACAAAGGATCTCTGCTCCCAACAGCACCAAATTCCAGATCAAACTCCCCCTCCCTTTATGCCTATAGGAAGGATCCATCAGGATTGCAGTAGGAGTCAAGGGTTAAGGAGTCTCCTCCATGTTGTGATCCTGATATTAATCTCCCACAGTAACTACATATATATATATATATATATATATATATATATGTGTGTGTGTGTGTGTGTGTGCTCAAGTCTGTTCAGCAGTTCACCTACCTGGGAAGCATCATCTCCTCAGATGCCAGGATTGACAAAGAGATCGATCACAGATTAGCAAAGGCATATAGCGCATTTGGAAGACTTCACAAAAGAGTCTGGAGCAATAAACACCTGAGGCAAAGCACAAAAATCAGTGTGTATAGAGCCATTGTACTGTCTATTCTCCTTTATGGGTCTGAAACATGGGTCACCTGTCGCCACCACCTACGACTCCTCGAACGCTTTCATCAGCGCTATCTACGCACAATCCTAAATATACACTGGACTGACTAAGTGACAAATGTTGCTGTCCTTGAGCAAGCAGAGATCACCAGCATTGAGGCCATGATATTGAGAACACAGCTGCGCTGGGCAGGGCACGTTTCCAGGATGGAAAACCATTGCCTCCCAAAAATACTACTCTACGGTGAACTCGCCACGGGTCAGCGTAAGAGGGGCGCTCCAAAAAAGCGATACAAAGACTCCCTGAAACAACATCTCAGGCTTGGCCAAATTGATCACCAACAGTGGTCTGCCCTGGCCTCACATCGGGAGGCATGGAGAAGCACAATCCACAATGCTGCAGCCTTATTTGAGAACTCACGCCGAACAAATCTTGAAGAGAAATGACAACGCAGAAAGAATCACAACCCAAAAACATCACCCAAGGAGACCTTCTGCTGTGCTTTCTGCAACCGGACTTGTTTATCTTGGATTGGCCTTTTTAGTCATCAGCGCGCTTGCAGAAAGCGTGGGATGAGTCCTTCCTGAATCTTCGTTTGCGAAGAAAAGCCAGAGAGAGAGAGAGATTTTTATAAAAATGCCACAGGGGGCTAATTATATGAACAAGATTACATATAGTTTGGCCCAGATATGTGGGTAATACTTTTGAGCCTTCCTTTTTGCACCCCCTATCAGAATGAAACAAAGAACAACAAATAATACTGAGGTGAATGAGCAGTGGTCTCCAAATATAACATTTGTTACCTACCCTAACAGTCCCATCTTGGAATATCACATAATTGGCAATATTTAATAATATGGCTTGATGTGGGCTTCCACATGGTTACCAGGTAAACCAGGGACCCTGAGATACCAAGGCTGGAGTCACATATAACCTAGGGAGATGCCTTTGGAAATTCCCCCAAACAAGTAATACCCAGGTTAGAGTTAACAACTGGAGATGAGTCATCCACTAATCCACTCAACAATAGCGGAGTCCCCGATGATTGTAAAATGGGTTTTCCTCTTCCCCTCTGCCCCAACAATAAACATTGCCTGCTCCTATTCAATTCCAAATATATCGACCATAAATGATCGTTAACTCTTCTATAGAACTCTTTGTTTAGTCCTGGGAAACATCGAGAAACATTGCATTCCTCTCTAAATCTCATTCTTTCAGGGGAATTTTTCAAATATACATATCACCCTAAAAAGCCACCAAAGTGTGCATGAATCTCCTGCTTTCTGACTCCATGTCAGTTTGTGTCACAATTCTGCCTTCGGGACCTCCCTTCTGTTGGTTTACCTCATGATCTCAGCTCTCCAGGATTGGTGGAATATAATCTACAGTCCTCTTTCTCTACTCCTCTATCCAAATACTTCCCACTATCTTTGAGAGCCCTGTGTGATTCCTTGAAGCCTGAGTGTTTGTGTGAATGCTGTTAAGATTTATTTCCAATAAAAAAACATTTAGTTGTACATTCAGGCTTGAAGTCACCTCAGTTACTACCGGTATACATAGGTCAAAAGATCCTGCTGTTACCCAGCCCCTCACTGCCATTTTGAGCTAATTAAATATTCCCCATATTAAGATTTGGACACTAATGAGATCCTTGTGGACACCATGCAATTCAGATAACACATTCAGTGCATTGATCGATATCCCTCACATACTGTATAGGTTGAATAACATTTTTTGGCCCCAAGGGCCACACGCACTGTCATGGGGAAAATCTTTGTCTAACACACAAAAACACAGATACTCTCATTGTTCCACCCTGTCTTGATCTAGATCACTTGGAGTACACATAGGCTTTTTGTGCAGGAAGGAAAAAGGAATCTTGCAACCTGATGCAGAAACTGGGCTTTGATGAGAAGGCGAGAATAAATCTAAGCAAAATGCAATGTAATAAAAACTGTATTAACTATTTGTTCCTAATTATTTGATTAAACCTCTAATAAGGTCTCTTATGGATATATATATATACACACATACACATACATACATAACATAATTTTTTTTAAAAAAGTTAAAAAGTTATTTCCAGATTTCCAGATTTCCATTCTCAAAGGTGGAATATAAGATACAACATAATATTGGCTTGAGCCCAGGGATGTAAATTGTCCCATGCTAGGAAAAAGGTGGGCTATAAAATTAATTAATTAATTAATTTAAAAAAATCATTCTCATAGGCAAGAATAAATACTTTTAAAGCTTTTCTTTTTACTATAAGAAAGTCCTTGAAAACTGTGCAGATTGGGACTTATTCACTACAAAAATCTGTATTTTTTGGGGGGGGCACAAGAAGTAACATTTTCTGCACAGAATTGTTTGTTTCTGCACAGAAATTCATGTTCCGATCAGCAAAGATTCCAATTTTTGTCTATTATTTAAATATTCTCTCCATCCTTACTTGAATCCTAATAGTTTACTGCCAGAAACATGCTCCTTGGAAACATTTACATCTTCAGTGAAGATCCTAATTCCTTAATTTTCTTTAAAAAGTCCCCCTTTCAATAGATTTTCCTTGGGTTTCAACTCAGACAGAGTCCTCATTTGATCTCAGCTGGGGGTCTGCTGTTAACTGCTGTTGGGAACTGGTCTCAAATCAGCAGGTCAGCAAAATCTTTTGAAGATAGAACCATGTATTCAGTAAGTAGAACAGCAACCACAACCAGACAGAAAAGCATAAATTTCATGTCTGGAGTTGGTCATTAAATAAGGGGTTTACTGTCTATGGTCTTGAACTGACTCACTAATGCCATTGCTATAGGGAAATGCTAGATGGACAGTCTATAGCTTCAGTTATGAAAGGATTAGCATCACAGAGATTGAGTACTTGATTGCAGGAGTGTCCTAGCTTAGTCATATACATAGCCTTAGAATTCTGTGAGAGAGACAACATGGTGCATTGGTTTGAGTATTGGACTATGACTCTGGAGACCAGGGTTCGAATCCCTGTTTGGCCATGGAAACCCACTGGGTGACCTTGGGCAAGTCACATTCTCTGAGTCTCAGAGGAAGGCAAATGCATTCCCCCCCCAAACAAATCTTGCAAAACAACAATAACAACCCCGTGATAGGTTCACCTTAGGATCACTATAAATTGGAAATGGCTTGAAGGCCACAACAACAACAACAAAGTCTGCAGGCATAGATATAGTTCTAGGTGTCATTATAGTCACCCCACACCCCTGGTAAAAGACTGTTTCAAAGGGAAAGGATTCAACTGTTTGAATATGAGCAATTTGGTTTGTTCTAGTGCTAGCCACTACTATGGAGACCACAAGTAGATTTTTAAAAAACATATATATATTCTTGTTTTCAGGACTTTATCATTTTTATGGTATCTTGGAATATTTTACATCTAAGTCTATTAGGAAACTAATGTCATTATTCAACAGCGAGGGGTGTGTGTGTGTGTGTGTGTGTGTGTTGTTATTTGCCTTCAGGTTGACTCTGACTTATGGTAACCCTATCATAGGGTTTTTGTGGCTGCTCTATTCACAGAAGAATGTGACTTGCCCAAATGGGTTTCTGTGGTGGAGCGGGGATTCAAACCTAGTCTGATAACTCAAACCACTATACCATGCTGCTCTTTAGGGAATGTCTAAATATTTCCCCATACTATTCCTTTACCATTCCTCTTGTTCAGTCTGCTCTGCATTCCATGCCTGGTTTCTGGATCTGTGCCATGTAACTTGAGGACAATGGGTCATTCCATTGCCAAAACTGTTTCCATTGGTGGAAATAATGGTGAGGGTTTCCTCTCCCCTCTGAAGCCTCCTCTCTGGGGACACAGGAAACCACCTGAAGCAAATTTTCCAGTGGCACAGTGAGCTTTGGGGGGAAGGGAGAGAAGATGTGGGGAAATCCGATTTCTCTAGCATACTATCACTATGATGGCTCATACCATTATTCATTACTGTCATAGCTCAAAAACATTTTCAAGTCATTTTTTACTTTCCCATTTTTTATAATGAATGAAACCTTCTCATGTAAGGTTGGCATTTGCCTTCACATTTATTTTTCCACTTCTCAAAAGTAACTAGGAATGCTATAGTGTGCGAGCTGGCTTTTCCATAAACAAGAAGACATCAAATCTACCTAGAGCCTTTCATTTCTTTCTGTGGTCCATGCCAGTGCACCCACACTGGGCTCACAACATGGGTATTCCCCTTTTGCCTCAAGGCAAGGATCAGCATCTAAAACAGAGGTGACCTGGAAAGAAAGTGAACACTAGACAGACTCCCAACACCCACAGTGTGATATCTAGATTAGGCCCATGTGGCTAATGAACCAGCATGGTGACACACTGGCATGACAGAGAGCTTGTCAAAGAATGTACTCTGATTGGTTTGGAACTCAGCATAAGCTCTATGCTGGTTGGTTGGTAATTAGCTACAGGAACTGGTCCAGGTAGGAAGGTTTCTGTTTGTTGCAGGTGCAGGATTCTCTTCTCCAGCCAATGAGGCTCAGAGCAGACCCTGCCACCTGCCTCAATAGCCCAGCTCTGGATCTTGGTTTGCTCTTGCCTTCTGTATCAAGCTCTCTGTATCAGGCCATTGTAGCTGTTGAGAGATTAGCCCCCTTTCAATCAAGGGAACAGGGAACTTACTGGTCTGCTAGAACTGTATTTATCTAATTTCATTTCCCTCCCATCTTTCTCCAGTCTAAAAGTATGGGAATCAAGGTGGCTTACAATAAAAGGTTAAAATGAAATACAATTAAAACAGTGAATACTGCAAAAATTAAAAACCAATTAAATAAAAACCTATATAAAATAGTAGTCTAAAAGGCAGTTACAACTGCAAAACTTTCTACAATGGCCTGTTAATGATCCAAAGCCTAGGTAAATATGAAACTCTATGCCTGCTGGCAGAAAAAAAAAAGCAGAAAGGGGGCCAATCTAACCTCCCATGGGAAGGGATTCCATAGTCACCAAGAAAGCTCTCTCCTAGCAGGGCTACCTTATCCATTAGGCAGTTTAGGCACAGTGCCTATTGCCTACAAAAATTTTATGGCTTATGAAAACAGGTTTAACAGAAATTTTACAGAAATTGGAAAGGGAAACAAAATTTCAAATAAAGATATTTTATATTTTCATCCACAAAAAAAGGTGCCAATGGACTATAAAACCTTGGGGGACATTTACTCCAACCATCCAGGACTAGATTGGCCACTGTCACCCAGAGGACATTTTTGTTGGCTGGCTCCAGGCTGTGGAATGACCTGCCAAAAGAGATTTGACAGCTAAACACACTGTCAGAATTTAAAACAGTACTAAAGACCCTTCTCTTCCCAGATGATTTTAATCCATGAGTTTTAAATTGGTATTTTAAGTGTATAGATGATATGACATATATGTTTAAATGATGTTTTAGTTCTATGTTGTACTTTAATTTATGTTGTACCCCACCTTGAGCCTTGGGGAGAGGTGGGTAAGAAATAAAATTTTGTAGTAGTACTACTAGTAGTAGTATTGCAGCCCTGTCTCCTAGTCCCACCCACTGTATTTGTGATGGTGGTGGGTCCAAAAGAAAGAGGTCCATTCCTCTTTCACTCAGGAATAATATTTTATTTATTTATTTATTTATTTATTTATTTATACCCCGCCCCTTTGCTAAAAACAATCGGGGTGGCTTCCAACAATTAAAATATTGTAATAACGACTAAAAGCACCACCCACCCCCAGCCTCCCCCATAAAAAGACATTCCTGAATAACTATCCCGGCCCAAGACTCGGCTGTCCTTCTGAGCTGCAATTAGATTTTTTAACTATTGTATGTTTTAATTTTTTTTCCTTCTAATGTATATATTTTAATTACTGTATGTTTTTAATCTTTTATAATTTAATATTATTTTAAGGGGTGGGTGGGCTAGGGTACTGTGTCTATGGAGTTTTATATTGTAAGCCGCCCCGATTGCGTTGCAGAGAGGCGCGATAGAAATAAAATATTATTATTATTATTATTATTATTATTATTATTATTACTCAACAAATGGATCACAATCATAAAAGAAGACTTTCTCCTTAGCTGCCAGATAACATATATGGGTATGTTTAGCCTGGAAAAAAGATGGTTTAGAGGCGACATGATAGCCCTGTTTAAGTATTTGAAGGGATGTCACGCTGAGGATGGAGCAGGCTTGTTTTCTGCTGCTCCAGAGACTGGAACACGGAGCAATGGGTGCAAGCTCCAGGAACAGAGATTCCACCTCAACATGTGGAGGAACTTTTTGACAGTAAGAGCTGTTCGGCAGTGGAACACGCTCCCTCGGAGCGTGGTGGGGTCTCCTTCCTTGGAGGTCTTTAAACAGAGGCTGGATGGCCATCTGTCGGGGATGCTTTGATTGTGATTTCCTGCGTGGCAGGGGGGTTGGACTGGATGGCCCTCGTGGTCTCTTCCAACTCTGCAATTCTATGATTCTATGATATAGAAGCTGGCAGATATCATGTACCCTGAGAAGAGGCTCACATGCAGCAAGATACAGGACGTTATCAGACAAGTCAAATGCAGCGTCATAAGGATGCCTAATGATCGTGAAAGGGTATGCATACCAGATGATGTCACCCTTTTGTGATCATATATTGTTTTAAAACCATCCTATTTTATTGACGTCCCAAGCTGTCAATAGATCTCCGGTAGCGATTTGTTGCTGGCATTGCTGGCGTTTGAATCCATTGTACTCACATGAAAGCAGAGTCAATGGGCAAACACTTCCAGGTGTTTTTTTTTTATGAAACACCCCCCCCCCCATGTACATGGAACTTTTAAAGTGTGTGTCTCTGCTTTCCTTAACTTTTTGTGTCTTTGTTTTGTTTTTTGAAATTCCCATGCAAATGTCTTCTTGCAAGAATCACGGGATTTCAAACCTGGAAGTAAACAAAGCTCTGTTTGAGCTCCGTTACTCCTGGGGAAGCCTCTTTAACGCTAATAAAGGTAGGTCTGGTACAGGGTTTCTTTTGCTGGCATAAAAACGCCACAATTTATGCTGGCAAAAGAACAGTAAAGAGGGGTGGTCTGATGAAATCCACAGACATCCTGGTATCTGGTTCTGTGGCCCAAGTATTACTTTAACCAAGGCACATAATAGTTGAATCACAGTATATGTGACACTACATGTGTTGCCTGAAATGCCCTGCAAGGGTTTATTTATTTATTTATTTATTTCATAATAAGCCTGCAAGGGCCCTTTTAAAATCAGGACTCTAGTATGGGAGAGGGTAAGGCTTCCTTTTCTCTACTATGACTTAGAAACACCTCCCCATGGTGCAGTTGGGGGGGGGGAGAAATGCTCCCATTGCGTCAATGGGAACTTCATTTATGTCACTAATAGCAGCATGGGGGTAGAATCATAGCTGGGAGCAAAGAGTTATTCCCCCTTGCAGATCCTACCTTTTTCTCCAGAAAAAGGACTCACAGTCCAGAATCAAAATAGATTCTCCTATGTGGTTAAAAAGCCTCATATAATTCTGTAAGCAATACATTTACAAATCAAATCTAGTTTGCCTAAAAGTCAAATGGCAACCAACCCAAGGGTCTATCTAGAGTATAGTAGCCCAAGGCATTCCTCCTACTCTTCTTCTGTAATGCCATGAATTGAATTCCCACTTGTAAATATTTAGTGAAGAAATTGTTCCTTATATGTTTTTCCTTAGTCAATTATGATGGTTTAAATTAAGGTGACATTTGTAACAGGATGCATCTGAGATTATGTGAATATTCATTTCTCCTTACTGTAATCTGCATGTAAGATCTAAAACAAATTGTGCTTTCTCAAGTGCATACATTAATCTAACTTGAAATGCATCTCTTCTGGAAAGAAAACTTAAAAGCACACTTCCAGTCTTGGATTACATCAAAAATTTGTGATCAATCACATATGCATTCAATAAATGAACAGAATCACACATTAAAAAAAATTGATTGTGGCTTAATCCACATTTTTTATCTTAAACCAAGTTGACAACTGCAATTTTTTTTTAAATTTCCTTTGACAATTTGGCTAAATTCAAAGGTGCCACAATTTCTACTCCATTACCACCCTGGTGACAGTTAGCCAAGTCCAAATTCTATTGATTTTAAAGGATGGAAGTAGTAGTAGCAATAAAAATTTCAACAGGCAGGAAAGGGGGGGTTAACTCTTTGCTCCCCACACTGCAGTTAGTGACAGAAATAAAGTTTCCATTTATGCAATGGGAGTGTTTCTTTGTTACTAACTGCACCATGGGGAGGTGTTTCTCAGAGTTGTATCTGTAACCTTTGAATATGAAAGTATTGACTAAGCATGCTAAACCTCAGTTTACTTATTACAGATCCTAAGAACTTTCTCAGATTTGAGCTCAAAATTCCACAGGTAGTATGGATATAAGACTTACACTTGACAATTCTATCAGCTGGTGCATTTAGGCAGCAGCTTATTGAAGTATAAAGATGCTAACACTCACTTTTTATGGCCCACTGTAGCAGGCCTTGCTACTGTTGATAGCACTCCAACAGCAAACCAGGAGTAGTAGCTACCTGTGAAATGGATACATGTACAGTCATTCTTCTGGGCCTTGTGTGGCACCATCACATAAACATTCATGTAATACATTTCCATTAGGGGTGAGCCAAAGAAAGGAGATGGTTGCTTTCTACTGTTATGCTGAAGGCACACTAGATGCATAAGACCACCCTGAGGCTAAGGGCTTATATCTTCATCAAGAAACAAAGCTTATTGAATAACTGGGCCAGTCAATAACTCTCTCAGTTGAACTTATCTCACACAGTTATTGTGAGGGGGGGGAAGGGGAAAAAAAGGGATGGAACCCAAATGCACAGATTTGTCCATCAATGGCTGGGTGTATTCAACAATGTTAATAATCACCACTTCTTTTTTCTTATGAAAGACTCCTTATCCTTAACATTTATGTGACAAGTGCATACAATGCGGGCCTCTTCATGCTGGTGATAGTTTTATCTATTGAATTATGTCAGTGAAAAGGGGTGGAGAAGAATTTCATCTCAGTATATTTTTGAAGAATTTGTCAAAATTCACAAATTTCAGATTTGGAGTGGGGAACAAATTCAGGGTTGTTGTTGTTGTTTTAAATGGAAAAACACAAAGCTGACACTTTTGCATACCTAGCAACATCCTGTAGGACTTTTCAGCCTCTACTGGCCTCTGATCTGCATCTCTTCAAGTGTAAGAACAATTCACACACCTAGAAAAACAAATGGCACAATTCTGAGATGCTGAGATTGGACACTGCATATTTAAAACCTTGACCATCTTTTAAAATCTACTAGATGCCATACTTTTAAAAAAATGTTCACAAATAAAAAGAAATCACTATTTTATAGAGAGGGTGAACTCTGCCCCAAAGGGGGGTAATTTTTTACCTGCAGAGAGTTTAAAAAAAATAAATAAATTTAAGAACTATATAAACTTGCAGCTCCCCAGATAGCCTGTAGTGTATCTAAAGTGCAGTTATAGCAGTCTGTTGACTCCATTTTAATTGCCATGGCTCCATTTTATGGCATCCAGGAGATTTACACTTTGGTGAGGCACCTGGACTGCTCTGCTAGAAAGTTCTAATGTTGGCATTCAGGAGAGTAGATTCTCTAACAGAGAAATTATGAGTGCCTCGTCAAACTACAAACCCCAAGTTTCCATAGGAATTCCATTACAGTTAATGTAGCACCAAACTGCTATAACTGTGAAGTTCAGATACTCTGTTACATTCTGAACTTCTATGATCCAAAATCTACAATCTTCTCTGAAAGTTTGAATCAGCTTGAAGAGAAAGCCTGTGGAATATTCATGGCATTTGAAGCAGTTACTTTCCTGTCTTGCTTACCCAGAATAGGATCACACTTTATCTGCAGCTGTACATGTCATTGCTTGCACTGCTGCATTCAAGCTATTCCCAAGGATCAAATTCCCTGAGTAGTCCTAGCTTTTCAAAATAAATTGCAGTACAATACATGTGGAGGCTGTTATTACAGCATCATATTGCTAATATTGCTTGAATATGCAATTCAGCATTACTTAAACATGCCGTTTTGTATGAAACCATTTTTTTTAAAAAAAATAAAGGGCATACTACTTAAAGATGATGAAGGGTTTTTTTTAAATAGCATCTGTTATGTTTTAAATATCACTTAATTAATTTATCATGTAAAATGACAATAACCACAACTATCATAATACTAATTATACCACCACCACTCCCCAGATTATCAGGTTTCAGAAAAATGAAGTGGTTGCAACCTTTGCCATCAGCCAAGCTTTGTACAGTCCATAAGCTGCTTACAAGCTGCTGAAAGATATGTTTGCATGCTAGAAGTGGTGTTAATCTGCTGGGAGATTATAAAAGCCGATAAATGAGCAGAAAGGACCACATCAGGAGTGTGTGGTTGTGTTTCCTGATCAGGCTGTATGTTTTTACAGCAATCAAGAAAAACTCAGAAACAGACATGGAGGGGGGAACTGAGATTCTCCACAGGTCTTGTTAATTTAGGATTACATTCTGTGGTTATATCATTAGAGAGACCACATTCTCTTTTGCGCTCTTTAGATACATCCTTTAGCAAAAGTGCCTGATAAACTGCATGAACTGTATCCTTTTGATATAGAAATATTATTATTATTATTCCCATTACAAAGGCTTCAGACAACACCATAGCCTTGCAGTGCCAATTTCTAGCAATCCTGTTGCACCATTAAGGTCTGAGAGGGTCAATAAAACCAGCCTGTTCTAATACTCTGCAGCACATACACAAGAGAACCTGCTGTGGTAGCGGTAAATGCAACAGCATCCACAAATTCATTAGGAATGTAGTCATTCCTGGAAATGCCAGCTATTCCAGTAACTTGTTGCCTATGTTTTTAACCATATTTTCCTTTTATGCTGTCATTACAGAACAAAAAAGAAATTAATAATAATAATTACAGGCACAGCCTGTATCCCTTTATATCTCTGCTACTTGATCTGATCGTTTTAGCTATTTAAAAAAGGTAAAGAAAACTTTTAAAGGCTTTTAGGTTTTGGTCCTGTGCCTAACATCTCAGTTTTGTGACTTTAAAGACCTTGTGAAAACAATTTCATTTCTCTTGGCTTGACATTTACAGAGCTAACCACACTTTCACCTATTTAAGAAAAAAAAAAGAAAGCCCAAGGGATAAGAGGTGGTGAAAGTATAAAAGAAAGGACATATTAAGATGGGATTAATTATTCATTCTCTTGTTCAGTATTTCTCTTCCCCCTCTTCTCCCCACATCATCTTTACTTGGATTACTGTCATTATTTTTAGAAAGGATAGAAATAGGACATTGGTACAGTCCCAGCTATGGTATACATCAGTCTATGAAATATGCTCACTCTTTATTTCAGGATATATCGGATTAGTGTCATTTGGGAAAGCAGAGGACTAAATGACTGGCTCCACATTCCCAAACTATCAGGTATTCAAGCAGGCAAAGCATTAACTATGATATTCAAAATTCCAGTGGAAAGTTAGCACTGGATTATGCCTCTGTGAAGTGACATTATGCCAACGTTTACTGGCCAGAATCCTGTGATGATAGCGGCTCCTGGCCACAACAGTAATTGTCAGATTGCCCCAAATGACTCAAAGAGGCTTTGAAAAAGTTGTTTTACACTTAGTAAATGAAGGCCCACACTTTATCACAGCTAAGCACTCCATGAGAGCACAAGATTACCTGCTCTCCTGTAAGAACATTGGCGCCCAACCCCAACTTTGGCCTATCAAGTTGAGACGTGGGGGAGTGAACTTTCCTGTTAGCTACCTGCTTTGGTTCTTGAAGCTGACAAAACTCAAAGGTAGGTCACATCTATGCAATTCCTGTGGTTAAACATTTACAATAAAAGCCTCTGCGTCTGATTACATGCTTTGTTCTCAATATAGGGGACACATTGTACAATATGCCCACTTAGATAACTTGTTGGATAATGGGGTGGGTCTGATAGGCTTGTGAACCTGGTATATCACTAGCTGCGAGAGGTCAGCTTTCTGTCAGCTGAAAAACCTGTGGAAGGCCTTTTGCAAGATCTTTGCTACATTGGTTGATCATCAATAAAACTTAGTTTACACCAGTAATGCAGTGCCTAGAGAATCCTGGAACTGTGTTCCATTCCAATTTAGGGGCAAAAAAAAAAAAGTATTTTCTGGGTTGAAGCTAGCATCAAGTGATTGCAGTTCCTTGGAGGCTGTGCAAGGGTGGTATCCTATCCATGACTGAACAAGCCTTTTACCCCAATGTAAACTGTTGCACAAACAGTTGCACTGTCTAGGTGCTTGTCCACACTGATCAAAAAAATATATATATCCTGCTTCACCTGGTGTGCATTGACCCCATTAATGATACACACACCACATATATTGAGGTGATATTGGCATAACCAGCCACACATTTCCCCAGGTAAACATACATTCGTACAAGGGGGAGGTCCACATCCCTGTTCCTTTGCAATATTTTCAACCACAGTCCACTCCATTTTTTTGTAACTTCCCAGCATGCAAAAACCTATCAATCAATAGCCTTCATTGTTTACCTGTCAATCTAACAACCAACCTTGCACTATTGGATGTCTCCCCCATCCACACCCCTTTCCACCATTTTGCCCCAGTGAGTGATCATCAGTAAAGGAGGGAACAAAATATGGAGAAAGAAAACACGTTTCCTCCTTCTTCTCGGCCAACCAACCCATTCCCATCTGAGCCCAGCCATGTGATCAACAGTGAAGGGGTAGATTGGGCTACCCCTTCTCCTCCTTCCCCTGTCTGTTCTCCCCACCACCACCATCAGCCTTGTGTTAACGTTTTATTTACTTCAGAGAATGTATATATGCAAATCTCCCCACAAGTGTGAGAGTGAGCGAGCATGAGCCCCATCTCTCTTCCTTCCCCCATTCAGTCACCCCATCAGATTCCCTTCCCTCCTGAGTGAGTGGCCAATTGGGGGGATCAGATGGGAGAAAAGAAGTAATCTTTTCATGAGTCAACCTCCATCCCAGGAGCTGACTTTTACTCCCAATCAGCTGTGGTGGCAGCGAGAGGGTTAAGCCCAACTGGCAGCTGATCAACTTCCAAACTCCCCTGGGGTTCTGCAAGTGAAAACACAGAAGTCCTCTCCCCAAAGCCCATGGGCAACCAACATAGGTGCTTCTCAGGACCTAAGACCATGGCATGCTCCTTCCCTCTCTTTCTCTCTCTATGTGGCAGAGCTCCATGGCTAGTCCCAGCCCCTAGGAACAAGGCTGATGGGGAGGATTGGATGGGGGGAAGGAAGATGGAGGGAGGGCATGCTTGCTGGCTCATTCACTCACTCACTCACTCATGTAGAGATCTGCATACATCTCTCTCTGGCTTTTCTTCACAAACGAAGATTCAGGAAGGACTCATCCCGCACTTTCTGCAAGCGTGCTGATGACTAAAAAGGCCAATCCAAGATAAACAAGTCCGGTTGCAGAAAGTACAGCAGAAGGTCTCCTTGGGTGATGTTTCTGGGTTGTGATTCTTTCTGCGTTGTCGTTTCTCTTCAAGACTTGTTCGTTGTGAGTTCTCAAATAAGGCTGCAGCATTGTGGATAGTGCGTCTCCATGCCTCCCGATGTGAGGCCAGGGCAGACCGCTGTTGGTGATCAATTTTGCCGAGCCTGAGATGTTGCTTCAGGGAGTCTCTGTATCGCTTTTTTGGAGCGCCCCTCTTATGTTGACCTGTGGCAAGTTCACCGTAGAGTAGTATTTTGGGGAGGCGATGGTCCTCCATCCTAGAAATGTGCCCTGCCCAGCGCAGCTGTGTTCTCAATATCATGGCTTCAATACTGGTGATCCCTGCTTGCTCAAGGACAGCAACATTCATCACATAGTCAGTCCAGTGTATATTTAGGATTGTGCATAGACAGCGCTGATGAAAGTGCTTGAGGAGTCGTAGGTGGTGGCGATAGGTGACACACTGAAGTAAAAACAAAATGGTGACACACACCATATTTGTCAGACCTAGGTAGCCACCCACAAACCTGCCCTTCCCTCCAGCTCACCCCAATTTCACCCCTATCCTGATATACATGTAAAAATGTGGCTTTTCCTGAAACTGCAGAGTAAAAAGTGAAATTTAAAAAATTGCTTTAACACCTAGAAGTGCTTTCACTATGAAACCAGCTACATGTCATGTATTCCTATAGCACTGGAAATGAAGTATGATCTCTCTCTCTCTCTCTCTTCATATATGTGTATATATATATATATATATATATATATATATATTATGTAGACAAGCCCTAGGAGGCCCTGTACATACCAGTTCCTTAGCAGTTTGTGAGGATTAATTGCTGTAGAATGGGACAGTGCACAATTGTACCACCCACTGCATGAGCAATTGTACAACAATGCCATCCAGTAGCTCCCATTTAGCAGTACTGGCACCATTTTATATCATACAAATTATGAATTGGATTTCTGATTGGGTGTTCAAAAGGCCCCAGAACTGCCATTACAATATATACAAAATTATATATACAAAGGAAGGAGACTTTTGTTGTTATGCCCTCTTTGTGTTTTCTGTTATTCATTTCCCAGTTCTAAAAGATTAACTTTGCTGAAAAGTATGTTTCTTCTGACAACTTGATCCTGTGAATTAATTCTTCCAACTTGACAAATTAAGATTTTCCAGATTAGTCTTAGCTCCAGTATAAAGGGGAAATTGTGTCTCCTTGTGTCAGTCTGGGAATCTAGTTGCTGCACCAGTACTGCTCCTCTTTTCTCATGTGGCACAGCTATACAGTATGTCTACAAGGTATGTGACTGAGGCTTTAGGAGTGCCCGGTAAGAAACAGGGTCTTACTAGCAGCATTTGGATCTGACATAACATTATTTTATTTCCCCAAGCATTAAGAGTAGTCGTACCCTTTTGTGCTGCTGTTGTGTTGAAATAAGAGGAATCCTATGGGCAAGTAGGCTAGGTGTCCATTTGTAATTTGCCATGCAAAATTTGGGGCTTAATCAGCTGAAGTAAAAAAAAAAAAAAACAAGGCGGCATGTTATACTCATAGACTTTGACATGCTTTCATAAAACAGAAGTTGTGTTTTTAGGTGAAAAAATATATTTGTAGAAGTGAGGAGAAACTAAAATGTGCTATAAGCTATAATAATTTCCCCTTTCCGACGCTGTTTTGGTTCCATCTTCTGTCTTTGGTTGGGCCTTCTTCTTCCTGGAATGATTCTAGCCTTCCAGAAATTACACAGTAAATATGATGATGTTATGGAGGTACATAGTCAATATGGGATTCCATATGGGGATAGAGTGGCACCAGTCAAATTGCTACTGAGGGCAAATGAATCCTGCTCAGAGTGTAGGAACTACATCCATTGTAGGAGAAAATTTTTGAATCTTTTTACACCTATTCCTAAGAAATCACCAAAAGTAATAGGGGAATACCTTCCATTTTATACAAATTGTTATCCCAAATGTCTCTTCAGGCAAAACTAGTGCTTAATCCCAGTCTCACTTTAGGTTTATGGTATTTTTCAAGGGATTATTAAATTGACTATTGACAAGGACAATTTTATTCATGACAACCATATACAGGTTATAGCCATCAAATTACAATCTTACAAACATTATTAAAACCATTTAAAAACTTTTAAAATCACTGTTGGCTCTATAAAATGTGTGTGTGTGTGTATGTAGTGAAAAACATTTAATACAAAGATTACCAAAGTGTTTAATAGTAATCATGGCACAGTGTTACATAATCCATTCAAACCTATATATATATATATATATATATATATATATCACAAGTTCCCACCTGGACCATTATCCTCAAAATCTAATCTGAATTTGGCTGCTTTCACTGCAAATCTGCCAATACTAAACATGACAGACTTGGCTGTATTCGATAGCAAATATATTATTTTCTCCAGATCATTTTGGTTAGCTACTAATTCTAAACTTCTCTTCAGAAACTTATCGCTTGGGGTCTTACATATCCTACAATGTAGCATATAATGTATAGTGTCTTCAATGTAAATTTACTATTAACAAGAGCTGTAAAGCTACATGACAAGAGTGCACAATTCTTTTCTTTGTGCACAAACTATTTTTTTAAAAAATCCCTCTGAAAGGATGCCTGTTCCCAGGGCAAATGACAGGTCTCTGTGTTAGAGAAGGAACTTGATCAGGAACTGTGGTGAAAGTAAAAATAAAATACCCTTGCGGACCCAGACCGTACAGCCCCTCCACCTGACTAACACATACACACACCATTTCTTTTGATACTGTATTGATTACATATTCAGAAAAACATGGTTAAATACAGCTTAGTGATATTGTTGAGTAAATACATTGTTGGCAATAAATTGGCCGCAACTTGCAAGCTAAATGGTTGGTGGCAATGTATGGGTTGTGATCTCCTCATTGCCCCACCCCTGTGGGCAATGGCTGTGAGTCGGTCAATCCCAACTCCCCTGGAGGAGACAGCCAATGGCTGAGCCGTCCCCTCGACTCTCTGTCCTCCCCTAGAAACAAGTTGCTGTTAGCAAACAGAGGCGGGGTCTCCCTTGAACTTGAACTTTGGATTTGAACTTGTATTTGAACTTGTACTTGATGGAGGCCCCTGGACCTCAATACCTTATCATGACCCATTACATCCGTCCCGCAAATTGTGACATGAAATTCTAATCCTACATGGAGGGTGGGCGGGTCTTTGGCTCCCTGGAGCTGGTTCCTGGGAGGCCGCGACAGAGCCTTCTGCAGCCGTCTCCATCGCTGCCTCTGATCTGGGCAGGCTGCACTGGGGCTCAGCCTTTAAGCCCAGATTCCCCCCAACATTTGGGCCAATCAGGTCCAGGCAGGCCAGCCCCAATTGGCCCACATCCCTTCCCCTCCCTCCCAGCCCCGAAGGATGCTAGGAAGGAGACAGGAAGATGGCAGTGCCCAGGAGCTCACCATGCGGCCGCCCCCCTGGTAAACAAAGAGGAAGAAAGAGGAGGGGCAGGAGGGCTGGATAGAGGAGCGACTGGCCGGGCTGCAAATGGCCTGCTGGCCAGCAACAAACCCCCTTATCACCATATCATGAGCCCAAGGCTGGTTAGTTTCAGCTCATATCTGCTATTAAGCACATAGAAATGAAGCACACAAGATGTTAAATTTCTCATGGGTGTCATCCTAACTTAAAGCATGGCTGCTGCCTCCAGGTTCAGTGAGCATAATCCTACAAGCACTAGGTGGAAGTTTAGTTGTTGTGCACAACAACTGCATGGTGTGATATAGCTGCAATGCTCTACATCTATAACTACAATTACATACATTTACAGACAGATGTAGTTATACACAAATACACATGCACATATGAATTTCTGCAGTGAGGACTGCATGGTAAAGTATTTCATGTTTCTGTGGAAACCATTCCCTGTAATGAGGATAATCACAGCTGGGATTGCTTATCTTGTGTCACCTTAAGAGCTGTGACTATAATTAAACTTCCTATGATAATGGCTCCTGACAACATTAGACATCAGTTTACTTGTTACTGGCATATTCAAACTGTCCAGACATTTCTAACATCAGTGAATTGTGTCTTCCAGGAAATGTTCATTAGAATGCTTTAAGAGGAATCTGCAACAAAATCTTGTAGTGTGGAGTAATTCTGCTCACTGTCAAGTCAGTCATCTTGCAAGTAAGTCACTACAAATAATGAGTCACTTGCAATCAATTCATTTTCTCAATAACTTAGGCACAACTCAGCTGCATTATGACTGCAATGTAACAAGGGATTAACACCCCTTTAGAATGTAACTCTCATTGTAAACTTATATAGATATTGGGGTCTACCCTCACTACTTTGATGGTGATTATATGATGATGATTTTACTGTATTCATTTATATCCCACATTTTTCCTAATACTTACAAAACAATTAACACCAATATAAATGAAAATATACACAAAACCATCAATAAAATATATAAAAATATTTTAAAATGTAATTAAACAAGCTGAAGTATTAAAACCATATATAAATTCATTAAAATTAAATTAAAAGTAAAAAATAAAATAAAATTATAAGACAGAAGATAAAAATCAACAAGACCATTAAAACCACTATTCAAACTAAACACAGATGGAAAGGCTCATGTAGAGAGATATAGTCCTTCACATAGCCTGGACCCAAGCCATTTCAGCTTCATAGATCATAACCAATACTTTGAATTGTGTCTGGAAATGGACTGTTTCAACAAGACAACTGCAAGCTCCTTGTAGTCAGCCCCAATTAACAATCTGGCTGAAGTTCTTTGGAACAACTAAAGTTTCTCAGTACTTTTCAAAGACTGTCCCACATAAAGTACATTACAGTAATCTAAACAGGATGTAACCATGACATGTATAAATACAGACAGGTCAGACATCTCCAGGAATTGACATAGCTATGCACTACCTGTATCTGTGTAAATGCAATCTTGGCCACCACTGAAACCTCAGACTCCAGGCTCAGGACTGATCCAAGGAGGACACACAAATTGAGAACCTACATCTTCAGGGGAAGTGTAGCCCCAGGCTGAATCTGTGTTCCATGATCTATCGTTCGACTGACCAGGAGCTCATCTGTCTTGTCATTGCCCTCATCCAACATGTTACAGATGCAAGGCCCTGGTTTAGTATGGAAACAGCTACCTTGGAGTTAGGTGGAAAGGAGAAATAGAACTGTGTGTCATCAGCATATTGGTGACACCTGACCTACAAATTCCAACCAACCTCGCCCAGAGGTTTCATATATACGTTAAATAGAATAGGGGACCAAACAGAACCCTGGGGGACTCCAAAGGCCAGTGGTCAAATAGATGAGTAGGAATCCTGCAGTACCACATTCCGAGCATTTACCTCCACAAAAGAAAGCCATGGTAAAACAGTGTCTCCAAGAACCAACAGGGACAAACTCCCAGTGTTGGTCATCTACCCAGACATTCAAAGCTGTTTCCATCCCATAACTAGGTCTGTTACCCTAAGAGGTGGGGGTGCTTTAGAGACCCACCCATGATGCCAACATCTATCTGGGAAAATTATTAGCTCAAATGGAAGCCTGAAAGAGGCAGGTAACTTCAGAATCTTTTCACCTATGTATACCAGTACTAAATGTAAAGAACACTCCAGTTTAAAGTGATATAAAGTATTTTTATTGAAAATAACACAAAGTGAACTCACACATACAACACATGTTCCTAAGGACATGCAGGAGTAAGACAGAGAGATTGGATAGAGGGAAAGATTGAGGAATATAGGATGATAGTGACCAGTCTTGAAGAACAGAGTTTTACACAGTGAAGATACTCAGACAGGCATCTAAGCATGGCACAGGAGGTTCTGATCCAGGGGCATGCCAAGAAAAAGACTGGCTGAAATTGTCCTCTGAGGCACACATTTTTATTGTCAGGGGATTAATATTTATAGCCTATTTCACATCCTAAAGGGGTAGTCTGGTTAGGACAAAGCCTGGATGGCTTTCCCACAGGATAGACAAAGGAAACTGAAACTCAACTGATTGCATTGATGGCTGGGAGATACAAATTGGTGGGTTTATGCCAACCTCACAAGGTTGAACAGGAGGGGCTGTAGGAGAAACTTCAATTGGAGTACATTTGGGAATGGTTATTTAATTGTTTGATTGAATTAATAATTGCTGAGGTGCCCAAGGCTGGAAAAAAAGGATTAACATACCTTACTAAGGGGCTTCCATACAATCCTAATATGGGCTTTCTTGCCATAATATTTCTAAGACACATCCCAGGTCATTGTGACCTCAAAGTGACCTTTTTGGCCTGCCCTAGCCAATCTGACCCCAAAAAGTTTCCAGTAGTTCCAATTACGAGATATCATGGGGAAGGGGTAATAGGGCATACCAACAGGTCTCAAGTCTCACTGATAGTAGGTCTAGGTAATTTGTCTCAACTGGGAACCCCTGGACCTGAGAGACCACCACACAATCCAGTACCTTGTCCAAAAAGTGGAATATTCAAGTCTGGGTGATAGTTATACCACATAGTAGGATCAAAGGAAGATGCTGGGGTGGGGGGTTCTGTAGCAGTCTTACAACATCTTCCTTCAGGCATGATGGCATTCAGTCTTGCTGTAAAGAGGCATTAACTCAGCCAGCCCCCCTCTGACCTGTTTAATCAGCCAGGAGGGGCAAGGGTCTTACTTAGATGTACGTTGTACCACAGGCCAATAGACTGCAGCATTCTGATGTGTTTTAAATAACTAAAAAATAACTGAGAAAGATCTTGTATCCATGTGGTCAGAGTATAATGCTCCGCCCATGCTGGAGCATTATACTCTGAGCTGGGCTGCTGCTTCCACTGCTTTGTAGATATCATGTCAAGTGAAGGCATCTTTTCAGTGTGGATTGCACTTCCATGGCCACTTATTAGACAGGAGAGGGTGTAGGATACCTGGACAAAGTTTGGCTGCACATCTGTAGGTAGGAGGAAACAGCAGCTATCCAGGATCTTCAGTGAGTACCCTGCATTCTCCCATGGCCACTAAATGGCTGTCTCACCCTCCTCTACTCTCTAAATAGACAAAAGAATATATGGTCTACTTAAACAGATTTGCACAGGGGGAGGCAATGCACAAGGCGGTGTTGGATAACTCCCTAGCACAACATCTGTAAAAATAAATACCTCAGGTTACCATGTATTTGTTACCAACAGGATTCCAGTCACTATTTCAGTTACCTTTGAATAAGGAGACAGTAATTTAGCTATTTTTGAAAACTTGCATCTAATGGTAACCAAGAAATGGGGGAGGAATTTGGAACTCTAATCATAACTAAAATAATTTTAATTAAATTGTAATGGTAACTAAAACTATACTTACAATTAGAAGTTCTGAGCTCTGACTGGGCCTTCTTTGAGGAAATTCTGCTCCAGGCCCCTTGCCCCAGGTTTTCACCAGCACCACTACCACCCAAACTATTAACATTCATTAGTTATGGATGCACAATCCTCATTACTCTGATTATGCTCACTCACCATTGGACTGTTCCCTATTATTGCTTTTCCTTAAAGATATTTTGAATTTCTGCAAAATCTGGTATCTTCAAAGCCTACTTACTCTTCCCTGTTGTGCCTGGACATTGCCAATTTAGTTACGGCTGATACGCCAGCTGCACCCTTTCCTGGAAGTAAGGGACCTTGATACTGTGGTGCATGTGCTGGTAACCTCTCATCTAGATTTCTGCAATGCGCTCTACATGGGGCTACCCTCGTGCTTGGTCTGGAAACTTCAGTTGGTACAAAATATGGCAGCCAGAGTGGTCTCGGGAACATCTCGGAGAGACCATATAACTCCAGTATTAAAATCTCTCCATTGGCTGCCTATCAGTTTCCGGGCCCAGTATAAGGTGTTGGTTATTACCTTTAAAGCCCTAAATGGCTTGGGTCCAACTTATCTGCAGAACCGCCTCCTCCCATACAATCCTCCCTGCGCACTCCTGTCCACTGGGAGGAATTTGCTTCAGCCACAAAAATCTAGGCTATCTGCAACCTCCCAGAGGGCCTTTTCGGTAATCACCCCCAAATTATGGAATGGCCTACCAGACGAGATCCGTCAGATGAAGAGCTTAAGTAGCTTTTAAAAAGCACTAAAGACAAATCTCTTTCGGCAGGCCATTCCTGATTAGATCCCGGCCTCAGGAGCTGCATCTCCTGGCCTTTTTTAGTCTTGTTTATATTTGTTTTTTAATGTGATTTTAGTTAGATGGTTTTAATTTATATTGTTTATTGTATTTTTATGGGGGTGGGTGGGGGTGGGTGGTGCTTTTATTCAGTATTGTAGTGTTTTAATTGTTGGAAGCTGCCCCAATTGTTTTTAGCAGAGGGGCGGGGTATAAATAAATATTATTATTATTATTATTATTATTATTATTACATAAGCAACAGGACTCATGCTTGAACATCAGATATGGAGAGAATAATGACATTTTGAGTCATGCTTTCATGGGCTATTTGTTGAAAGAAAAGTACTGCTTTCTGAGTTCCTTTCCTTTTCTGCTGTTAGGTCCAGGTTCCAGGTCAAATGAAGTTTACCTTTTTTAATCTCTGGGGTGAGGTTTGAGCTTTCCCATGTATTCTGTATTATCAATGATTATCAGTGTTGAATAAAGTGGTTCCCTTTGTTTCCATTAGCTCTTCAAAGCATTCTCATCCTAACAAAATTGACATTGTGTCTGTGCACATGTGTGTGCATGTGTGCCTTCAAGTCACCTGTCATCTTATGACGACCTAGTGGATTCCATAGGGTTTTCTTAGGCAAGGAATACTCAGAGGTGGTTTTGCCAGTTCTTCCTCTAAAAGAGAGCCTATATTTCCCTAAATCTGTTTTCCCACTTTTCTTTGTCCTTACCATTAAACTGTGTTGATGAGGTTAGTCAAGATGCTCTCAGCTGGCCCTCTCCCTCAGTGAGTCCACATGCTCCTTTTCACTGCTATTTAGTTGCCATCTTCCTTCATACCCAAAAACATTCTGGAGTAATGGATATTGGTACATATATTACACCTGTCACTGGGAATGTAATGAACATTCAGAAATTTGTGTTCACTAAGAAATGTCAAGACTTCTCACTGAGAAGTAATTACCAAACAAAACAAGATTTTCAAATCTTGACACTTTTTTCTGAAAGATATGAAGTTTTCAGTGTTTGGGGTTTGTTGGTTCGGTTTGCAGAAGGACACATGCTTTGGTCCAAAAAAATTGGTGGGGGGGGGGGGGAAGCACCATTGTACTTTGCACAAAATACATCTTTTTGGTCAAAACATGAGGTTTCTTGCTAAAAAAAACCTTCCACCTGCCAAAGCCAATGTATAAAAAAACTGTAAATATTCAAACATTTGCTAATCTCATGATGCAGAGAGAAACATAATTTTCTTGTTCTTGCATATGAGAAGGAAATAAGCAAAAGTGTACATCCCTGCTTGTCACAGGCTACATGATAGGAGACAATATTGAAGTTCTGGATGTGTAGCTTTGGGATTAGTAGCTTTATCACAACTGCCTCACTGACAAATGAGTCTCTCAGATGCCTTTGATTATAGATATATTTTCAACCAAACTTTTCTATCTGAATTCATTCATTTGATCCTACTCCACATGTAGCAGATTGTCTTAAAATTATTGTTCCCTACATGTGGCTGAAAACTTACCAAAAAACAAACTGCCTGGTATTCTGGAATAAGTCAAAAGTATTATATAATTATAAGGGAGTATGCATAAGAAAAAATTTCTATTATATCTTGAAGCTACAGCATTCATAGTGAGAATCTGACAAGCCCACCGGCTTTTCTTCATAGAATCATAGAATTGCAGAGTTGGAAGAGACCACGAGGGCCATCCAGTCCAACCGCCCCACACACAGGAAATCACAATCAAAGCATCCCCGACAGATGGCCATCCAGCCTCTCTTTAAAGACCTCCAAGGAAGGAGACCCCACCACGCTCCGAGGGAGTGTGTTCCACTGCTGAACAGCTCTTACTGTCAAAAAGTTCCTCCTAATGTTGAGGTGGAATCTCTGTTCCTGGAGCTTGCTTCATATAAATTTTTCGTGTCCTTACAAACACGAAATCATAGAATCATAGCATGGGAAGAGACCACAAGGGCCATCCAGTCCAACACCCTGCCATGCAGGAATATACAATCAAATCATTCCTGAGAGATGGCCATCCAGCCTCTGTTTAAAAACCTCCAAAGAAGGAGACTCCACCACACTCCGAGGCTATGCATTCCACTTGCGAACAGCTCATACTGTCAGGAAGTTCTTCCTAATGTTTAGGTGGAATCTCTTTTCCTGTAGTTTGAACTCATTGCTCTGTGTCCTAGGGCCCATTTACATGGCAAAATAAGTCCATGAAGAATTTGCTAAGATTAGTAATAGTTTGCACACATTGTGCCACAATATCACCTCATTCAGAAGAGGGGAAGCTCAAAAACTCAAAAGTAGCGTAATAAGGGCTTTTGCTACTTTCCCCAACTTTTTTGAAAAGTAGCATGACTTAGCACATTATTGATTGTGTGAACCACCATTTCAGAAAAGTCTGTGTGAACTACCAGCAATCTTCCTGAAACAACAACAGCATACCTAATCTGTGATAGGTTGAAATGACTAGGGAAGGGGTGGAGGAGCCTCAAATGAAAAGATGAAGCCCCTCTTGTTTTCACCCATGGAAAAAATCCAGCCAGCTGTCTGCCTCCTGGCTTGCTTGGCTGCTGGGGATGAGGAATCCCCACTTTGTGTGTGTGTGTGTGTGTGAGAGAGAGAGAGAGAGAGAGAGAGAGAGAGAGAGAAAGGGAGGGCGGGAGATTGAGCAGCAATCAGCTCTTCCAGCTTTTCTCTTGCTTGCACTCCTCTGATCACATTTGTGTGTGTGTGTATGTGAGAGAGAAAGACAGGGAGAGTGGGTGAGGGGAAGGGGGCTTGATGAGGGGGAATAGCTGCTCCATGGCTGAAAGGCTGCCTCCTTCCTCCCACCCTTCTAAGGCATTCTTTAGCCTTTGCTAAGGCATGAAAGGTTTAGTAGGTGTTCCTCAGAGGAGGGAAAGATCTGAGCAGTCTCTCTCTCTCTCTCTCTTTCCCTCCCTCCGTCTCATCTTCCCCGTGATGTGCTTGGGAGGCCACCCCCCCACCTTTCCCTGTCTGAACCAGAAAGCGAAAAAATAAACAGAGCAACTGATTTCCCAATAAATCATGTAAACTACCTGGCACTGGTGCGAAAATGCGATAAAGCACAAACTATCACAATAAAAACTGCCGTGTAACTGAGCCCCTAGTCTCTGGAGCAGCAGAAAACAAGCCTGCTCCATCCTCAGTATGACATCCCTTCAAATATTTAAACATGGCTATCATGTCCTCTCTCAACCTTATAATCTCCAGGCTAAACATCCCTAAGCCACTCCTTATAGGGCATGGCTTCCAGACTACCCACTATCCTAGTTGCCCTTCTCTGCACATGTTCCAGCTTCTCAATGTCCTTCCTGAATTGTGGTGCCCAGAACTGGGCACAGTATTCCAGGTGAGGTCTGACTAAAGCAGAATACAGTGGCACTATTACTTCCCTTGATCTAGACACTATACTTCTATTAATGCAGCCTAGAATCACATTGGCTTTTTTAGTGCAGCCTTGTTTACTTGTGCACATTGGCTGCTGCATCACACTGCTGACTCATGTTCAGCTTGTGATGCACTAAGACTCCGATCGCATGTACTGCCCTCAAGCCAGGTGTCACCCATCCTATATCTGTGCATTTCATTTTTACTGCCCAAGTGTAGTATCCTATATTTCTCCCTGTTGAAATTCATTTGGTTAGTTTTGGCCCAGCTTTCTAATCTGTTCAGGTCATTTTGGTTTCTGATCCTGTCCTCTGGGTATTAGCTACCCCTCTTAATCTGGTGTCATCTGCAAACTTGATAAGCATACCCTCTATTCCCTCATCAAAATGATTGATAAAGATGTTGACTAGCACTGGGACCAGGACAGAACCCTGTGGCACCCCACTAGTCACTTCTCTCCAGGATGAAGAGGAGCCATTGGTGACTACAGTTTGGGTTTGGTCAGTCAACCAAATACAAATCCACCTAAAAGTTTCATTGTCCAGCCCGCATGTTACTACCTTTTTGCAAGAATGTCATGGGGGATCGTGAAGTGATTATGAAGTGTTCATTCCACATTGCCATATACATTGGGCCCCCAGTATCTTCTGGGGTTTGGTTTCAGGACTCCCCATGGATAACAACATCAGTGGATGTTCAATTTCCATTAAATAAAATGGCATAGCAAAATGGTGCCCCTTATATAAAATGGCCAAGATTTGCCTTTTTTAACCCCCCTCCCTGTATATATTTTCATGCTGTGGTTAGTGGAATCCATGGATGCAGTACCCATGGATACAGAGGGCCGAACTGTAATTGGATATACACTTTTAAGAAACTATTTTTTAAAAATAAACTTGGCTGTTCTGAATGAAGGCTGTTTCAGAATGTCTAGAATATGGTACATTCTGGATCAATGGGATGGATGTCTAGCTCTGAATTTTACCACTTCTTAAGTGGTATTTAGCTTCTTATACTGATTGAGTAGCTTTGTCAAACGTAGGCATTGAAATGGTGAACAGCAAACATGTAAGATTTGAACGTGATCCACTGGGTGTTGAGCTGGATTTTTATTTAAGAGACCTGGGAGATTTTCACATGGGGCCAAAATGCCCCATTACTGCCGCGCCACCTCCTCTCCCATTCCTGCCACAGAATACCGTAAATCTTTCACACACTTACCTTAATTCCATGGCAGGAATGGATTCCCCCTCCCCTTGCTGGCCAGCCGTAAATTCAGCCATCGTAAGACTGATTTTATGACCGGCCCTCTGAAACGTTATCACATTATCGTGTGATAATGGCCAGGCGGTAAATTTTAAAAATAAAACTCCCACTTTCATGATTACATTGTTCCAGAACAGTCACGGGGAGCAGGATGGATGCGGGACAGAATGGGGTCAACATCGTCCAATAGGGAAAACCTTTCCGAACCCTGTTCTGTTCCTGCCACAGGATATATAACCCGTGTGAAAATCTCCCTGGTGTCAAATGCCATAGACTGTGAATGGATGGTTCATGCTATTTCTGATCTATGTCAATTTTGTATGTGGCCATTTGTAAGTCAATTTTATCAACTTTCCACATTAATCTGTGGTTTCAAAAATCTGCATGGAAATTTGAATTTAAATAAAACATGACCTTATTCCAAGGCTTGTTACTTTCCAGATCTTTTCCTCAGATATTTCTTGAACTAGAAAATGACTCTTGTTATGACAGATTCTATGTGTGTAATGTGCCAAGGCAGGACTTACATAATGCAAGAGGTAGCATGCTGCACATGATGCTCATGTCATTTTCTGAGAAATTTTAGCCCACAGGGCTAAGCCACCCAACATTAGGGATGGAAAGCACATTTTGTCCCCTTCTCATCAGCACCCAAAAGTGTAACACTTAGCTTCCCCATCACAGACATCAATGCCCACCCTTGTCTTTTGTTGGAAATAATCAAAGGTTTGTAGATGTCACTGGCATGGCCCTCTGTGATCCTGGCTATCTACTGGAGAATCAAGCCTGCTCATATTTGCATAGCTCCACCCCTTCTAGATAGACTCATCTTAGATCATAGCCAGGTATCTGGGACAAATAGCTAAGAGACAGTCTTTATGAATTTAGATTTATTTATTTTTTAAAAAATGGGAAATAAATTTTAAGCTTAATAAAAGTGCATGGTGAACTTTCCAAATAACACAACAAACATGTAATAGTTACATAGATGTATTTGAGGTTTGGGTCTTCCTATTGTTAAATACAGTTCTATAAAACATCAGTTTAAATAAGTATGACATTGTGATTTAAGGGCCAGACAATGTTGCTCAATCCCTACACTGAAAGATTCCAAAATCTGTTGTTCCTCATTTGTGAACTGAATCTTTTTCCTGTTAAGTAATCACAGCCATGTGTGCCTTTGCTGAAGAGCAAGAAACCTAGCAGCATGTCTAGCAGTCACTAACTTTGCAGGAGGGAAGTGAATGGCCCTTTCAAAACAAAAGGAAACTTATTTAAGGGAATTATTTGCCTTCCAAACTTGATTCTCAAACAGTTAGGCTTTTGCATGTTTTCTGGTAGGGCCCATCTACATGATTGTTAGGGCCCATCTACATGAGGGGAAAAAAATCTCAAATACCTCATAGTATTGGCACCTCACACCAACAATGACATGTCCAAATGTTTTTTCTGGCCTCGGAAGCCCCCATAGGCCTCACATTCCTGATGGTGACTACAACTGGTTTACTCGCATTCGTTCTTCACCACTGCCGTTTATTTTTTAAAGGCATTCCCAAGGTGCACTGGTGCGATAGAGCAATTTTCCAGCTTTAGAAGAAAGCAAAAACAGAAAATATTGATACTTTTTATCACCTTTAGCAAACAATCGCTAAAGCAAAAGTCCAACATGGCAACAGCAGGCGGTTGTCCTCCTAGCAAGTCCCGCCCCTGCTCTTGCCCAGCTAATCTGCTTTGTGCTTCCCTTTGAGTTTTTTATTGTTCCATAGTCCAAACGAGCAAAAATGTGCACCCACCTCACAGTTTGTGAAAAAGTAGGGGGAAATCTGCGAAGGCTTCTACCCTGTTGTTTTTGCCATTTTGCCCCCCCCCCCACTTCCAAATAGTGTGGACTGGCACTGGATCCTGTTTAGATTGGTAGGATTCCCAGCTAATTCCATAAGGGATTCACCATTTAGACAGGCCTCTATGTCTTTGAAAACTATTGAAGAAATTACCATTAAACTGAAATATCTGAAAGTCTGACATGAAATTTTCTAGCTGAGTTCTGGGGAATGCTGGAATAGTAGCGTTCCATAAATTCACAAGGACGGGTCCTGTGGTGTTACTAAGGCCAGTGTCACCCCTCCCTTCAACAGCGTCACCTGGTACAGTTCAAGCTCTCTGCACCCCCTTAGTGCTGCCACTGGTAGGGATCTACTTATGGAATCTGATCAGATAAAGGTACCATTTCCTTTGTTTTATAGTTGAAGACAACTTCCTCTTTGACCACAGTCTAGACCCTAGAGCTTCTAACATGGTGAAGATGGTACAGGTTGTGGGCAAAAGCCATAGGCTGTGATTATGCTCCTCAGGTTTTACATTATTGGGATACGCTTTGGTTCTGAACATTCACTACTCTCCCCTAGTGCAGTAATGAAGAGAAGCTTGGTAACATTTGCTTCCATTTTAAATTAGCTGCAATTTACTACACCATCTAAATTCAGATGATGATCCATCTCACTTATGACAACTGGAAACATATAAACTGAAAACAGTGGTTTATGAAGCTGGCTTGTTTCCACTAACTGCAATTAAGATGAACTATATTTTCCAGTTTGGATTACATGTTACTCTGCAGTTAATCCAAAATGGACGTGGAAGCTTTTTATTTCATAGTTCCATCAGAGGAGAAGAAACAGGATATGAACCTGAGGCTCATTGCATTTAATTTCCATGATGCCAAGCCACAGAATAGTGCTACATTGAAGCTGCCTTAAGGTAGATAGTGTTCCCTGACAATGGGATAAAAATTACTGTTATCTTATGCTGCCTCTGCCAGTAGCATAATAGATTCAAATCTTAGCTGATGAATCCCCCAAATGACCAGGATGACACTTACAAATATATATTCATCTTGTAATCTAGCATACTTCACATTAAAACGACACATCACTCACCACTACTTCACAACATGGTTAGAAAAAGTTGTGGATTGGTTTTGACCACCTGTCCCTGCTGAAGATCAGACTTTGGTGATAGTGGACTACAGCTGCTACTTTCCTTCAGTGCTAAAGCTTGCATATTTCCTTGTCTATGGTCTAATAGACTCAGGATAGCTGTTTACATTTCCCCCCTTATCTTACAACAGAAACAATGCTTTCTATTGGAGAAGTGCTTTTATTTGAGCTTAGTGTAAGAAAATCTGTGTCCTTGTTGAGACTCGGGTCTTTTTCACGCAACACAATTATAGAACTTTGATGGCCATTTTAATTGTCTTGGCTCCACCTATGTTATCTTGGGATCTGTAGTTTCATGATTCAATTAGAATTCTTTGCCAGAGAGTTCTATTGCCTCCCCAAATGGCAAATCCCAGGATTCTGTAGAATGCAGCCATGGTAATGAAAGCCAAATATAGCACTATAATTGTATAGTGTGAAAGATACTTCAAATATATTCCAGAGACTCAAGAAGAGAATTGATTTGTGAATACTATGTTCAAATGTGCTAATGCTAAACTATACTGAGATAGGTTTGAGATAAGATAATTTAAGGTCATGGCTTCCTTTCTTTTCTTTTTCTTTTTCCTTTTGTTTAGGTTTACATCCCATCTTTCTTCTGCATTCATCCATATGAAATGCCAGGCCATATATGCTGGGTTCCCAAGCTGTGGCATTACAAAGACTGGTATCACCCCTTTCTCCGATGGAGTCACCTGGTGCATTTCAGCCTCTCTGTGCCCCCCCCATTGCCGTCACTGTCCCCAAGTAGTCTCCCATCCTGATCTGCTTAGTTTCAATAAAGTTGCTGTCCCATGAACTTTAAACCAGACAGTGAGGACTGAATCCTACCCTTGACATCACTAACAAATTTGTTGCCACAGCAGCAAAATGGATGCAATTTACATTTAGATCAAGGTGTGTTTTCAAGTGGAATTGTGCTTCCCAGAGGCTTCCACAAAAGCAAGCAGGGATCACATACAACTACAAGCCATCCTTGCTTTCGACCATGGTGGGAATTGTGCAGCCTTCTAGATAATGTTGAATTACAACTCCTAATAGCCCTAGGTAGTAGCATAGCCAGTGTGTGAAGTTCTGGGAGCTTCAGCTTAACAACACTTGGAGAATCACATAATTCCCATTCCTGCTCTAGACCATGTCCTAGGGTCTGCACCCTAATCCAGCAATCTTTTGTGGGTGCAGAAATTACCATGCAATCACAGGGAATCCCCCACCACATACACACACACATAGTCATCTGAAGCATCTTCCCTATTCTTTGTAATGAGGGAATTCCCACTGCACACACTTCTGTGCAAACAAGACTTGCTTCCACTGCTAAAGTGAATAGGGGGTTGACATATGAAGAACAATTGTGGGCTTAGTAGCAGTTGATTGGTGAGAGGTGGGATGGAGCTGAGGACAGCAACATTAACTGCAACATGTGCTGGTTTGTCCACAACCTTATTAGCATTACAGCTGTATAGGTTGGCTTGGCATGAGGCATAGATTTTTTGTACACAAACAATTCTGCATGAACAAAGCCTTCCCAACCCTCTTCAAAGTTTAAAAGTACTCCAGTTATATCCCAATATGTCAGCATGTTCATCTGCATCACTGGACCAGGAAGACCTAGAAATGTAAATCTCTAGCTTCCATCCAGTACATTTGTCTGAAAGGAGAAAGAATAAATCTCAGTTTGCAAAGACATTTATCCTGCAAAACAAACAAATAAGTGCAATATTATCCCATTTCCCGACAATAAGTCTAGGAAACTGTGTAGTGTTTGTAGACTATTGCAGCTCAGGAATTATTCTTTTTTTTAAAAAAAGTACAGATGATTATTTTGCACAGAAACCAACATTTCTGCACAGTAAACATCATCCATCACTTGTTGGACTGCAGTCCTTACTAGACTTGGCCAGCCTGTCAGGGATAATGGGAGATTCAGTCCATACATTGGTATGGAAGGCCACAAGTTGCCCACCCCTGCTTTACTATACAAGTCACTGTATACATTAAAGGAAGACAATAAACAACAAGACTATACAGATTTTCAGACCGCATTTAACAGTGCCTACTGCGGGATGAGGTCTTGGGAGAGGAATGGCACTCTTGCGCAGCAGGGGGTCATTTTTGGATGCCGCCGTCCCTCTTCTGGGATCCTTTGTTGCACGTCCATGAAACTTTGGAAGCGGCCGCACCATATTTTAAGCGCGGGCAACTTCCGTGCTTAAAATATGGCATGGACGCTTCCAAAGCTTCACGGACATGCAACGAAGGATCCCAGAAGAGGGACGGTGGCGTCCAAAAATGACCCCCTGCCGCGCAAGAGCGCCATTCCTCTCCTGGGACCTCATCCTGCAGTAGGCACTGTTAAACACTGTCTGAAAATCTCCTATGTCTATTTCTTTAACCAAGTCTTCTATCATGTTATTTTTTTCTTATTTCTTGAGGCTATAAGCAGGTGCTTTTGATTTTTTTTTTTAAAAAAAAACTTCTTGCCATGATACTGTTCAAAATATTGGACATATCATAAATTACATCCTCTAGATATATATACTCAGTGCAGAAAAATGAATTAAAATATTTTTGGCCCTGAATGCAATTTTTTTGGTATCCTAGAAAGCCTCAGACTTTGATAACTAGTTTGATAAGTCATTTAGGTCATCCTTCCTCTTTGATGGAGGATTAAGGTAATGAGGACCCATAGTCCTGTATTAAAATGATAAGTATTTTAATGTTTCATAGAGGCTTGACCAAACCTTCCAGATAAAGCAGAGCAGAGGTAATGGCACAGATATTGTAACAACAGAATTCAGACCTTGAAATATGCAATTTATATGATCCAAATCATATCTTGCTATGTTAACAGCACAATGCTATACATGACTACTCAATTCCCATTGAGTTTAATGGGGCTTACCCCAGGTAAACAGGTATAGGATTTTGGTCATAACACATAGTATGAAATATACTCAAAGAAATCACAAGTTTGCAACCACATGCAATATACCAACACTTCAAATAGCTGTATTCCTGGATACTACAGCATATAGGGAGGATAGCCATCTAATGCTTTCTTCCCCTCACTCAGAATGAGCATACTATTATTCTCAAATGTTCCATTCTTGATGCTGAAAGGCCTTTTATATTCACTGAATTGTCATCAGAAATGAATAATGGATACACAGAATTTCAGCACTGAACAATGCAATAAGAACTGAATCATCAAGATCAGGCCTGGCCAACAATTTGCCATGTTGTTATACTTCATTATTATCTATGTCATAGTGTTGGTAACGATAAGTGTTTCAGAGTACTAGGAGGATAAAATAGGTCCCTGACCAAAGCTGGTTACAAATTTAAGTAAAAGAGACAACAGACAAAAGAGGTGAGAGTGAGGTGAGAATAACAAAAAAACTGAAAGAGGCAATAACTGGAAGATAACTAGAATTGAAAGGCATGATTTCCTCTCTATTCAACCCAAAAGATCCTCTTCAGCCATAACCGCCAAAACTGATAAACACCATATTCCCCCCTTTGATTTCACAAGGAAGGCCTGACAGAAAAAGTCCAGTCACCCCCCTCCCGTCCCATTTCTCTTCATCAAGAAGAAATTGCTAGCTTTGATCATCTTTTCTAAACTCCTCCTGTGTGTTGAAATCCATCTCATTAGCCAATGGCTCTTTCACTGTCAAACATACTCTCTCATTCACTTTCAGAAATTCACCCCATAAAAATAAAGGGCTTTAAGGTCTGCCTTTTGTCCTAATTCTTCACTAGGGAAACTCTAAGGAGCTCCAAAATGCACAAAGCACATCATGCAAGCTTTCAAAGCTCCACTGACTTCTTTATCAGGCAAAAGAGACACCCTGGATCCAAAGAGTTACTTTACTGCTACTAATGGAGTTTCAGTTTTACTGTTCTTTGTCTTGGTCTCCACATGGTCAAGAGTGAAGTGTCCTCTTCCTGTGTGGAGATCCCTCCAGACCAGTGTATTCTCTGTGTAAAATAAAATATTTTTAAAAAAGTTTGCATGGTGTGTTTTGTGCATTTTGGTTGGCCAATAAAGGTATCACTCTTTTGTGGATTGTGAGTTTTGCTTTATTTTGCTATGTGGCCAAAAAGGCTTCCCTTGAATATGTTTTCTAAAGAGCCCCTTGTTAGCTGAATTGGGATGTCAAAGAAGATCTTGCTTTCTCTGTAAATTACAATTTTTAAGTGTAAAGATCCTGTAAGCATTGCCCTTATATTCTGAATACGTCACTCCCCCCTTCCCCCCTCTTCATTTTAAACTTTTAATAAAAGAGATTGGATTGACACTTGGAAAAGGCTATAACCTGTCTTATTGGTGGCTAAACTTAAAGTCCGTTCATATTTTTCTGTTTCTAACAAGGCACCATGAATAAACTTTTGCCTAGTACAGACCAGGAGTGTCTTTCTGCCACATGGGATAATTCTGTCACTATGAAGTCCCTCCAGATTCAGAGTGAGGAAGAACATGGAGGTGGTGGTGATGACAGTTTTGTATGCAGCAGAATAGTTTCACTTCCCTTGAGACTATGAAGTGTGAGTACATGTGACTTCATTATTGTATTTATTGTTTGTAGGCCTCATTTTGTTTAGAGACTAAGGAGTTAAGCCAAATGTTTCACAGAAACAAACAACAAAAACGCTTTAAGGAGAGATTTGAAGTAAAAACATCCCATTTCTCCCCAGCACTCTGGTGTTTCATAGTAGGCGCTTCTATTGTTATTTGCTGTCAATTTGATTTTAACTTGTGGTGACCCTATAAATAAGAGACCTCCAGGAGAACCTGTTATTAACAGCCCTGCCCAGGTCTTGCAGACTCAGGGCTGTGGCTTATTTGATTGAGTCTAGCAATCTCTAATATAGGAGATTATCAGACAGGAACACAAAAAGCGTTCCTGTCCTTCAATCTCCACTCCCGTCCCTGTCCTGCCATAATAACCCTCCCCACTGCACTTGCCTCCTCTCCCATCGACAGGGCAGCCCAGGAGTGAACAGAGCTCTAACAGACTTTGCTTCACTTCCTGGATTGAAATCCCGTGGATTCTCATGAGAAGACATGAGCACGGGAAATTCAAAGTTAAAAAGAAAAATGAAACAGAAAAAGTGACACCAGGTCCCAAAAAAGACTTTAAAATTAACAAGTAACCCAGGGTAGCTTACCTGGATGTCCTTATCTCACCCGGAAGTGTTCTGTCAGTGACCACCCACTGATGCTGGGATCTTGCCAGCAACACAGGGCACCTTCTCATGCACATGGAAACCCAGGACAGAAACAGAACAAGAGAACTTTTGACAGCTTCTCCCCATCAATTAAAAACAGTGCCCATGAAACAGGAGCAGAATGAGTGCATAACAATGTCATCTGGTAAGGAAGCCCTTTTGTGATCTCCTGGCATTCCTGTAATGCCACTTTTGAGGCATATGATAATCTACATAGTCTTCCTGTTTCCTAATGTCTTCCACTTAACCAAGCATTATTGTCTTTTCCAATCAGTCATGTCAGCCCATGATGGCTCTGAAGTACAATTGCCTTAGTTTAGTCATTTTGACTTCACTTGCTCTCAGAGCCATATGCTTGTCTTTTTGATGGCCCATAGTATCCATAGAACTATCCTCCAGAGTACATTTCATAGAGTCATAGAATCATAGAGTTTGAAAGAGACCACAAGGGCCATCCAGTCAAACCCCCTGCCATGCAGGAATAAACAATCAAAGCATCCCTGACAGATGGCCATCCAGCCTCAGCTTAAAAACTTCCAATGAAGGAGACTCCACCACACTCTGAGACAGTGCATTCCACTGCTGAACAGCTCTTACTGACAGGAAATTCTTCCTAATGTTTAGATGGAATCCTTTTTCCTGCAGTTTGAGTCCATTGCTATGTGTCCTAGTCTCTGTAGCAGCAAAAAACAAGCTTGCTCCATCCTCAGTATGACAGCCCTTCAAATATTTAAACATAGCTATCCTGTCCTCTCTTAACTTTCTGTTCCCCAGGCTAAACATACACAGCTCCCTAAGCTGCTCCTCATAGGGCATGGCTTCCAGTCCTCCTACCATTTTGGTTGCCCTCCTCTGGACACGTTCCAGCATGTCCATATCCTTCTTGAATTGTGGTGCCCGGAACTGGACACAGTAGTCCAGGTGAGGTCTGAATAAAGCAAAATATAGTGGAACTATTACTTCCCTTGATCTAGACATTATACTGTATTCCCATTAATGCAGCCTAGAATCACATTGGCTTTTTTAGCTGTTGCATCACACTGCTGACTCATGTTCAGTTTGTGGTCCACTAAGACTCCTAGATCCTTTTCACATATACCTCCATCAAGCCAGGTGTAACCCTTCTTATATTTGTGCTTTTTATTTTTACTGCCCAAGTGTCATATCCTACATTTCTCCCTATTGAAATTCATTTTGTTAGTTTTGGCCCAGCTTTCTAATCTATTAAGGTCATTTTGAATTCTGATCCTATCATCTGGTGTATTAGCTACCCCTCCTAATTTGGGGTCATCTGCAAACATGATAAGAATGCCCTCTGTCCCATCATCCAAGTCATTGATCAAGATGTTGAATAGCACTGGAAACAGGACAGAACCAAGTGGCACTCTGCTGGTCACTTCTCTCCAGGATGAAGAGGAGCCTTGGTGACTAACCTTTGGGTTCAGTTGGTCAACCAATTACAAATCCACCTAACAGTTGCATTGGCTAGCCCGCATGTTACTAACTTTTTTGCAAGGATATCATGGGGGACTTTGTTAAAGGCCTTACTGAAATCAAGATACACTACATCCACAGTATTCCTTTCATCTACCAAGTATGTAACTCCATCGAACAAAGAGATAAAATTAGTCCGGCATGACATTTTTTTTTTCAAAACCCATGTTGACTTTTAGTGATCACGGCATTCCTTTCTAAGTGCTTACAGACTCTGTTTAATGATCTTCTCTAGAATCCTTCCCAGTATTGATGTCAGGCTGACTGGGTGGTAATTATTTGGTTCTTCTTTTTCCCCCTTTTTAAAAGATGGGGACAACTTTTGCCGTCCTCCAATCTGCTGGGACATCTCCTGTTCTATAGGAATTCTCAATTATTGAAAGTGGTTCTGAGATTACTTCTGCCAGTTCTTTTAGTACCCTTGGATGTAGTTTATCTGGCTCTGGAGATTTGAATTCATTTATACTGGCCAGGTATTCCAGAATAACCTCTTCACCTATTCTGTGCTGCATTTCCCCTACTGCATCCTCTGCTCCATTTTGTCCAGGTTGAGCACGGTTCTCCTTTTGGGAGAAGAACAAGGCAAAGAAGGTGTTGAGTAGGCTCTGCCTTTTCTCTGTCCCCTGTTAACATTTCACCACCTTCTCCCTGCAGTGGTCCTACCATTTCCTTGTTCTTTCTTTTGCTACATATCCAAAAAAGACGTTTTTATTGTTTTTAACCTCTCTAGCAAGCCTGAGCTCCACCTGTTCTTTTGCTTTTCTGATTTTTCCCCTACAGAAGCTGGCTATTTGTTTGAATTCTTCTTTGGTGATTTCTCCCTTTTTTCCATTTCTTCTACATGTTCCTTTTAAGTCTTAGCTCAGCTGAAAGTTCTTTAGACATCCATACTTATTCCTTTAGACACCTGCCATGTTTTCTCCTCATTGGAACTGTTTGAAGTTGTGCCTTCAATATCTCACTTTTAAGAAACTCCCATCCTTCATGAACTCTTTTAGTATTCCTGACCATGGGATCACCCCCAGTAATTCTGCAAGTTTTCTGAAATCAGTTTTCTTAAAGTCTGGAAGGCATGTCTGACTTTATGCTTGGCTTCCCCTTTCCTCTGTATAACAAACTCCAGCAGAATATGGTCACCTCCACCCCATTAACCAGATCATCTCTGTTGGTTAGGAACAGATTTAAAATAGCTGATCCCCTTCTTGCCTCTTCCACCTTCTGGACTATGAAATTTTCTGCAAGGAAAGTGAGGAAATTGTTGGACCTTAAATTTTTGGCAGAGCTGGACCTCCAACAAATATCAGGATAATCAGATTCCCCCATTATTACTATATCTCTCCTGACTGAATGTGCAGTAATCTCTTCTAGGAAGGCATCATCCAAGTCCTCAGTTTGGCTTGGAGATCTGTAGTAGACCCCCACAACGACAACCCTGCTGTTCTCTCCCCCTTGATTTTTACCCAGATGCTCTCAACCTGGCTCCCAGGATATAAATCATGGATCTGTTCACAGGTGTACACATTCTTAACATATAATGCTACTCCACAACCCTTCCTGTTGGTCTGTTTCTCTGAAATAGGTTATATTCTTCTGTTCTTATATTCCAATCAAGAGACTCATCCCTCCAGGTTTCAGTGATACTATTCAATCATATTTGCTTTGTTGTGCTAAGAGTTCAAGTTCATCCTGTTTATTTCCCATGCTCTGTGCATTAGTATAGAGACATCTAAGATGATGGGCCATTCCCCCTATCTGCCTTTTAAAGGTTTTATTCATCCCACTCTTGGGTTCTTGTACTATTTGCCTTGTTGTCTGTATAACATTTGGGCTATTATCTCTAGTACTTGATGAACTCCTGTCCTCATGAATACTGTTTCCCTCCCCCACACAACTCAGTTTAAAGTCCTCCTGATCAGATCTTTCAGAGTCTTAGCAAAAACATTCCTGAAAACTGCTGCAAGGTGCAACCCATCCTTGGCCAGTAGTCCACCTCCCTGAAACCATACCCCATGGTGCAGGAAGCTAATCCATTCCTGGTGGCACCATCTGAGCAACCAGTTGTTCACCTCACTATCTTTCTCTCCCTTCCCTTCAGCTGTCTCCACAATCAGGACTACTCATGGCCACCCTTATTACCTGACTTTAGATCTATGAACTTTTCACCACTGTAGAACTTTGACATTAAAATCAATAAAGTATTAGCCCTGTGGGGTATGCAGCTGCACTGGTGTTATTTTTCAGCAGTGGCAGTTAACAGAGAGATTTTCCCCATCTCTCACTTCTGCAAATGCCTGTATACAAGCTGGAAATACCTGTATATAAGCTGGAATTACCCAGCAAATATACCTAGATTACAACTTCTACAATCCCCCCCACACACTATTTCTCAAGCTCTGGGTATACCACAGTTTCATTTTCCCCAAATTGCTATTGCCTTCTGCTGTGATAGTGTCCATCTTTGTGTTCCATTTGAATAAAAGAGCCAGAGTCAAAGCAGAGTACTGTACCTTATGGGACAGCCAAGGCCAGTGAACATACATACAAGTAGGATATGGCTTTTACCTAACCAGGAAATGAATTTTCCCTTATGGAACAAAAATTTAGGTATTCAATCTATACAGTGCTCTTCAGGTAAAAAAAGAACATCTGGGAATCATGTCCCTGTTAGAAAAGATGGGGGGAGGAGGGAAAGAGGACAAAGGAATATATGAATGCTAAACCAGAATGATATGAAATGAAGTCAGTAGAAATATTTAAAAACTGCCTTATAACATGTTAGACCATTGGTCCACCTCTTCAAATAATATCTATTCTTAAGTGGCTTCATCTTTCCAGGGAGACGGTAGGGACTGAGTCAAGGATTAAGGGGGAATAAAAGTTTGCTTCCTTGTGCTTTCAATTTTTTGGCATCCCCTTTTTCTTCATCCCCTTTGTGAACAAATACAATTTTTTTCATATGTTCTAATGACAAAGGTGAAAAATGAAATTCTCAAAAATTGTACTGGTCACATTCACTTCACCAGGTACTGCAGTTCCCAGTAGGGAGAGGAGCATGTTGTGCCTTACTATCATTTAACTGTTAATGAAGAGAAGCGTCTTTAAAAAAAAAATAGGTGGCAATCCTAATTCAGCACTAAAAAACTGGTTGAATGCATGGAGACTCAAACCTACACTTCTAATACCTATGAACTCAGAGTCTTCTGAGTAGATAGACAAACTGGTCAGCTTTGCGTTCTTCTTAATTCATATATTTTTTTAAAAAAAACAATCTCAGGTTCTTTGCATCACAACAATGAAGGAAGCTGAAAAAAATGAAAATTCTCATCAAGTAAATGAACTGAGCAATTTTTTCTCTGAATCAGACACCTTTTGAATGGAAACCATGTGCTGTATCTTTGAACCATAGCACTTAATCTCAATTCATCCATGCTGATGATGCAATAGACTTCCATAAGTAATTACCCTGCTGAAGATTGTACAGTTACTTAAGTGTAGTTTTGGCATTGGAAAACTGCAGAGTTCATCTTCATTGTACCTTTACCCTGAACCACAAAGGTGGTTCATGGTTGGTGGAGGGTTAGATCCCTCCGTCCACTTGGACCATGGGGTGGTAGTAATTCTGAATCTGACAGCCTACTAGGCTGTCAGATGTGAAACTAATCAAGAATTTAAAGAATCAGAATTTGTGATTCTGGAAAGCTCCAAAGTGTATTATTGCAAAATATACACCAAGAGGGAAGGGAATCATGTGGCGTGCAACTCATAGCATTATTCATCACTTGCTATGCTGGCTAAGCTGCTGGAAAGTGCAGCCCAACATTGTCTGGAGGTCGACTTGATTTGTACCCTGATGTACATAGTTACTAGTTCAGCAATCTCCCAATGTCTGATATGAGCACAATTGGGGGTTTGATTGCTTCAGTTGTTTGTAGAACTTGAGTAGATTTGCATCTAGGAAACTAGAATTAATTATCTGAAGCACAGTCTACCAGAAACATTTCTGTGAAATCTTCCTGGAGATGAATGGAAGAAGGCACAAGAGTTTTGCTCCCATCCATCTAGGGTTAACATCTTTTAGTTTCCTGACAGAGCAATTCTGCCTTTAATGCCTGCATGACAAGCAGAAGCTTTTCCTAGTACAGAGACGCACTGGTGGGGAAAGCTTGATGTATTGAACTTCCACCCTCCATGCAGTTTTGAAGAAGATACAGGGAATAAAAAAGGTGCCTGCCTTGTCTTCTCTTTAAAGGTTTCTGTTTGGGAAATGAGAGGGTTTCCAAGTGCCACTTGTAGATGTTCACCTGAGTAATTTAAATATACTTGGATGACATATGAAAACAATGCAACTAATTAGCTATCATCTTTGCACATGTCTCGCTTACACCTTGCACAATGAGGATATTCAATGAGGTTCATTTGGAAAAACTAAACACCTATGTAATGTTTTATGTTCCCATTCTGTACTGTTCTGGAGATACAGAGTCCTTTATTTTAATTTTATTGGATCATTTTCATATTTTGATACCTGCTTCATATTCAACATAACTATGAAGTAGAGAGGGGGGATGAAAAGCAACAGGCAAATGTATCCAACACATTTAAATTTAAATACACCCTTCAGACTCAGCAATAAAATTAATGAGATGTTGGTTTAAAAACCAGAAAATACCCATACAGAACCTTCTTATCAGGGATATTACCTTTTCTGCTTAAAGAAATAGGTTAGTCTGTTGTCTACCTTGTGAAGCCTATACGATTCCTTACCACTTCAAGGAATGTCTAGAGCCTGCACATCAAGATTGGGACACTCTGGTCATCAGGAGTTCTAGACTGTAGTTCCTAGTAGCCCATTAATATATATATATATATGCTAGCTGCAACTGATTAGAGCTGTCCAACTGAAGTAGCCAGGTGAGCCCAAATATCTATATGCTTGTATTGGCATGGCTAGAATCAACTTTTACAATCACTATTCATGGTCAGACTGGATAGCCTCATGGTAGCCTCATGGGTCTTTGCAAATTCTCTTTTCTCTCTGCAGCCAGGCTTGGTTAATGCTCCGCTGAAACTCCTTGTTCCATAAACATTTCATGTTCTGTAAATTCCTTCTGCAATAACGGTCAAAGTGTACCTCAAGCTTATCTTGTCATGTAAACATCTTCTGTTCTGTAAACAATTCTTGCAAGAGAAGAAAGTGCTGAGTTCTGTGAAATTAGTGAAACAACAATAAGGGGAGGGCACTGCTTGTGTGTGCATGGCACCAAATCATATAAAAGCATTCTGCAGCTATAGCTCGGGGTCTGACACTTTGGAAAGGATTCCAGTCAGGCCCGCTGGCATTACTTTCAATAGAAGATAACTCTTTTTCCTTAACACCATGATCTCCCTGTCTCTGAAATCTGCTACACAACAACACCTGAGGTCCAGAAGCTGCCCTTCCCTACTATACATTTACAGCTAACTGCCCATGCATTTGCTTGGGTTTGCAGATGGCACAGTGAATATGTGGACCTGAAGGGGGCAGGGCAAACTAGTCAGAATAGTCCCACATGTCTGTCTATTTCACTTTTTCTCAAATTCAAATGCTAGATTGCAAGAACTTTCTCAGAAATTATGATGAATTTTGTGAACTTTTGGAAGTTTTTCTTCCCCTCAAACAAAACTTTCAAACATCTGCACTGGCCAAATTCCATAGGTACAGCTATTTCTAGCCTGCTACCAAATTGCTACTAAAGATAAGGATCCTGTCAGGAAAAGAAAAGAAAAGGTGGCAACCTAAATTTGACAGCACAAACATGGTTGAATATACAGGCATTTGAAGTCAGACTTTCAAGAATTAAGTACTCATAGCACACTAATTGAATTTGTAAATCTCTACATTTCACCAGCTCCCACATCTTCTTTTTTTTTTTAATTATCAGGTTCTTTTCATTGGAGATTTTCAGACGCCTCTTTCAGCCTCTTGCCGCGCAAGCAGCCTTCAGAGCAGTAACGAGGCTGCCGTGCGGCAAGGGGCCCATTTTGGACGATGCTGTTTCTCTCTCTGCGTTGTCCGTGACTGTTGCGGCTAGCATTGGAGGTGGCCGTGCTGTTTTTTACTCACGGACAACTTCTGTGAGTGAAAAACAACGTGGCTGCCTCCAATGCTAGCCACAACAGTCACGGATGACGCAGAGAGAGAAACGGCAGTGTCCAAAATGGACCGCTTGCTGCGCAGCAGCCTCGTTACTGCTCCGGAGGCTGTTTGCGCGGCAAGAGGCTGAAAGAGGCAATTGTATTTATGGGGGAAAATGGCAATTTTGGGATGCTTTTATCAATAGAAATACCAAATGAGATGCTTATCTCCACTTCTTCAGTCATAGTCTAAAAACACCTATCAGTACTGTCTTCACTGGACTCATAAGAGAGTTGTACTCTTACGATAGACAAGAAGGGACTGTGTTCCTCGTTATGTTATCAATTGCCTTCCTTCTTCACCTTGGAAGCCATCTGCAGCACTTTCTTATTCTCCCCAAGAAGGTGAGTAAGATGGTATGACACACAGCATAATGTAGACTTCTCCCTTTAAAGTGGCAACAGTCACATGAAAGGAGATTGTCTGCAACATGAAATAGTGTGCAGCCTTTTCATAAATTTTGCCAACTGCTTTTCCAAGACCATAGGTTATCATTTCATGTATTATGATTCTCTATATGATAAAGAAACTTCAGGAAAATTACATGCAGCCCTGTTGTTGTGTGCCTTCCAGATATTTCTGACTTATTGTGACCATAATGTGAACCTATCATGGGGTTTTCTTATCAAGATTTGTTCAGAGGGAGTTTGGCCTTGCTTTCTTTTGAGGCTGAGAGTGCGTGATTTGCCCAAGGCCACCCAGTGGGCTTCCATGACTGAGCAGGGATTTGAACCCTGGCCTTCAGAGTCACAGTCTACACCCAAACCACTATGCCATGCTAGCTTTCATGCAGTCCTCCTAGAACTTAAATCCAGTTGGTAATTTCATCTAGAATAGACCCATTGAATCAATGGGATTTGCATACATTTTCAGTTACCATTTAAAAACTGATGCAATGGTTCTTCTGTAGTTGGGGCTAGGAAATTGTTTTAGGCCTGGATCTTTAACTGAGTCAAGCTTAGAATTACTTCTTATTCTTTTGTATTTCTTTTTGATTATGAACAAATTGAAACTGTTTCAAACTTTTATCAGCATGAGGGCTGGATATCCATATTTCACATCTATAATTTCCTGGAGTGATAGATACGTTAAGAAGTGATGGATAGGTCAAGAAGCAAAATTATAAAAGGTAAGTCTTAGCTGTGTTCTGTTGCAAAAATGGTCTTTGAGTTTCAACTATCACTTTACTTTATGGTTAGCAGCAATGTCTCTTCTAGCTCAGAGTCAAAGTGAGAGTATTTCACTTCCCTGAGCAGCCACTGAACTTAATGCTGTCAGTGCATGATCACAATGTGTGTTCTTTGTTTCTAATTAGGGAATTGTTGATTCCCCAAGGTTACCCTATTTTAATCTGAATGGTATTGCTCCACAAGCAGAGCAAGAGCAGAAATGGGTAAGTCAGGGGCACAACCAAGGTAGAATTTAGTGGGGTACGATCAGTGTCTGAAGAACCTGGAGCTAGTGGATTTATACTCTGCTCCAAATATTAGAGCATGAAAAAAAGTTCCCTTTTGTGGCTACAACCCCTACAATTCATGCTGGCTAGTAGATTCTGGAAGCAGCATTCCAAAAACAGAACTTTTCCAATCTCTGTGTAACTGACAGCCCACAATTTTACTCAACTACCCAGTAAAATAAGAGCAGGTTGGCAATCTTACACTTTCTTTGCATGCATTTATCTGGAGACCATTTTTGTGGCTTCTGCATTGAAATGGGACCAGCACAGGATCAAATGGAAGCATGTAGATGTAAGGTATCATGAAATAATACACTTTTATATTACATTAAAACAGGGTACTGGTAGCTTTTGTAAACAAACTACAGATGCCTTCTCTCCTTTCAGGTTCTTGTATTCTATCCAGCAGACAGGAGCTGGATTTACCTTCTCTTCCGTTCTGTGCAGCCAAAGGGAAAGAGGAGGTGAATTGTTCCTTTTGCTATTTCCTTGCCAAACCACTGGGAAATGAAGAGTAAGACCTGGGATATATTCCAGGAATCGTCTCTCCCACCTTCAGCAGTTGTAGAATGATGAAGTGAAACTTACTCCAGACAAGTCTGGTTGTACATCCTAATGAGAATTTTGTGAGATAGTGAACTTCAGCTTAGAGTTCTGAACCTAAGGAAACATTTGCATCACAAAAGCCCTACCTTGATGTTGGTTATGGATTTACCTGTCATTGAAAGTAAGAACTGGCAATATATGCCCATTTCTCTTTACACAGCAAGCATAGTGAACACCAATAATCTTCTCATGAACCTAAATTTCATTCTGCAGGTATTTCCCAAGAATACTGTGTATTTTCAACACAATGGTCTGTCAACAAAACAACCAATTGGACTGATGGCCATCTCCATTTATTTCTGGTCTGTCTCACTTTAGCATGGTAACACAAACATGCCACCCCAAGCTTTGAAACTTAAAGAGGCTGGAATTGCTCCATCCTTGGTGTCCTTCCCTTAGAAAGCAAAAACTGTTCTATTTTGACATGCTTTCAGGAACTGGCTACAACGTTTATTAACACTGTGCTGTTTCATCGACTTTTGTCTTTTTAATGGGATAGTTTAAAAGGTTTTAATTCTATGGATAATGCAATGATAATACCCCCCTGCATATCCACATGGATACATTCCTGGACTTGCTATTTATAAATGAAACCACAGATAATAGTGAACCCTATTGAAATAAGGGACTTCTGATACACACATACCATAGAGTTGTGTTGGAGGACCCAGCAATTCCTAGAGTGGAAACTTCTCTAGGTATTTTCCAATACATCTCTATGGTATTTTTTCAGCAGCAGATATTGGTTCTGCAGATATTGTTTCTGTGGGTGAGGGGCAAGCTGCAATTTCAAAAATCATAGTTTATGTCCATTGCTCTGTGTCCTAGTCTCTGTAGCAGCAGAAAACATGCTTGCTCCATCCTCAGTATGACAGCCCTTCAAATATATTAACATGGCTATCATGTAACCTCTTATATTTATCTTCTCCAGGCTAAACATACCCAGGTCTTTAAGCCACTCCTCATAGGGCATGACTTCCAGACTGTTTACTATTTTGGTCGCCCTCCTCTGGACATGTTTCAGCTTGTTAATATCCTTCTTCAATTGTGGTGCCCAGAACTGGACATAATATTCCAGGCGAGTTCTGACCAAAGCAGAATAGAGTGGCATGATTACTTCCCTTGATCTAGACACTATACTCCCATTGATGCAGCCTAGAATCACATTGGCTTTTTTAGCTGCTGCATCACACAGCTGACTCATGTTCAGCTTGTGGTCTACTAAGACTCCTAGATCCTTTTTGCATGTACTGCCCTCAAGCCAGGTGTCACCCATCCTATATATGTGCATTTCATTTTTACTGCCCAAGTGTAGTATCCTATATTTCTCCCTGTTGAAATTCATTTTGTTAGTTTTGGCCCAGCTTTCTAATCTGTTAAGGTCATTTTGAATTCTGATCTTGTCCCTTGGGGTATTAGCTACCCCTCCTAATTTGGTGTCATCTGCAAACTTGAAAAGAATGCCCTCTATTCTGTCACCGAAGTCATTGATAAAGAGGTTGAATAGCACTGGGCCTAGGACAGAACCCTGTGGCACCAACCAGCCACTTCTCTTCAGGATGAAGAGGAGCCATTGGTGATTATGGAGACTTTCAGATGGGGACAAAAATAGCATCCCCATCTCGCTATCTCCTATCCTGCTACCCTCCTGACCCTGTCTCGGCACAGTAACGAAGAGTTTCAGACCTACCTTTAATTGTGCACCTTCCTTCCCCCTTGGTAGCCACAGACTGAATGCAGCTCGCACAGAGTTGCATTTACTTCCTTGTTGAAATCCCAGGCCATTCTTGCGAGAGGACCAGCACATGGGAAATTCAAAAATAAGAAGTCAAATACACTTTTAAAAATGACAGCTAGCACAAAAACACACTTTAAAAAACCCAAATAACCAGGGGAGAGTAAAAAAAAGGGTGTTGCTTACCTGGATGTCCCGATCGCACCTGGAAGTGTTCTGGAATGGACCTCCCACTGCAGTTGGCATTGCACTATGGAAAGGGGCACCTTTTCACTCATCCATCTTTCCATGACAGGAATGGAACGGGTGATCTACTCATTAAGCCATGAATAAAAGGCAATGAGGGTGAAATGGGACCAGCACAGGATCATAATAAGATGGGGACAACGTTGTCTGAAAAGGAAGCCCTTTGGCGATCTCCTGGCATTCGTGGAATGCCGTCTTAAGGGCGTCTGATACCATTTGGATTCGGTTGATCAACCAATTACAAATCCACCCAAACAGTCACATTGTCTAGCCCATATGTTACTAACTATTTGCAAGGATAACATGGGGGACCTTGTCAAAGGCCTTACTGAAACGAAGATGCACTACATCCACAGCATTCACTTCATCTACCAGGCTTGTGTTTCTATCAAAAAAAGAGATAAAATTAGTCTGGTATGACTTGTTTTTGAGAAACCCATGTTGATCTTTATTGATCATGGCATTCCTTTCTAAGTGTTTACAAATCTTTCCTAGTATTGATGTCAGGCTGACAGGGTGATAATTATTTGGCTCCACCACCACCCCTTTTTTAAAAAAAGACAGGGACAACATTTGCCCTCCTCTAGTCTGCTGGGACCTCTCCTGTTCTCCAGGATTTCTCAAAGATTATTGCTAGTGGTTCTGAGATTACTTCTGCCAGTTCTTTTCGTACCCTTGGATATAGTTCATCTGGACACCTGAATTCATTTATACTGGCCAGGGATTCCTGAACAACCTCTTTACCTATTCTATGCTGCATTTTCCCTACTGCATCATCTGCTCCATTTTCCCCAGGCTGAGCACTGTTCTCCTTTTGGGAGAAGACAGAGGCAAAGAAGGTGTTGAGTAGCTCTGGCTTTTCTCTGTCCCTGTTATCATTTTGCCATCTTTCCCTACCATTTCCTTGTTCAACAATTTGTTAGAGGAGGGGGAGAGGGAATAGACTTGGTGGGCACACATTGCAAGGCTTTCTCTGTAGCAGCACCCCATCTCTGGAACTTCCTCCCAAGAAAAGTCAGGTTTGCTCCATCCGTTTGGAGCTTTCAGTGGGCATTTGTACCTTAAAACCAGGAATGGCTTCTCTGACTGTTTAAACTGTGTATGGTTTCAAAACTATTTTAAAATTTTGTTTTAGTTTGTTTTTAACTGTTGTCATTTGTGTATTGAATGTTTTAAATGTTTTGATCTGACAGAAATCAACTTGGGGGTTAAGAGGTGATAGATAAACGTTTTCTCTGGCTTTTCTTCGCAAACGAAGATTCAGGAAGGACTCATCCCATGCTTTCTGCAAGCACGCTGATGACTAAAAAGGCCAGTCCGAGATAAACAAGTCCGGTTGCAGAAAGCACAGCAGAAGGTCTCCTTGGCTGATGTTTTTGGGTTGTGAATTTTTCTGTGTTGTTTCTGTTCAAGACTTGTTCGGTGTGAGTTCTCAAATAAGGCTGCAGCATTGTGGGTAGTGTGTCTCCATGCCTCCCAATGTGAGGCCAGGGCGGACCATTGTTTGTGATCAATTTGGCCAAGCCTGAGATGTTGTTTCAGGGAGTCCTTGTATCGCTTTTTTGGAGCACCCCTCTTACGCTGAACCATGGTGAGTTCACCATAGAATACTATTTTTGGGAGGCGATGGTCCTCCATCCTAGAAATGTGCCCTGCCCAGTGCAGCTGTGTTCTCAATATCATGGCCTCAATGCTGGTGATCCCTGCTTGCTCAAGGACAGCAACATTCGTCACATAGTCAATCCAGTGTATATTTAGGATTGTGCGTAGACAGTGTTGATGAAAGCGTTCAAGGAGTCGTAGGTGGTGGCGATAGGTGACCCATGTTTCAGATCCATAAAGGAGGTTTTAAACAAGTAAATAATCCATATATTTCCTGTTTCCATGTGTATCCATGATTTCAAAATAATCTGCCAAGAATTTGTATTTAAACTATAATTTAAGTAAGTATTTTAGACATAATTCACCTCTATGCATTTCTAAGCCTTTTTTTTTTCTTTAAAAAGATGTTATTTAAAATGTTACTCTTCATTCATCCTTTTTGAGCCAAGAACTGCATCAAACGTTCAGGATGTGCAAAAGCTGGAGGATAACTCCATTTCAGTTTCCTCACTAGTCTGTGAAATGAGGATCAGGTCAGTTGGCTGAGAAATAGTGATTGGGTCCAATGCTGGGGAAAGGGATAGCAGTGGATCACACTAGCAATGTGTACCTAAAGGGTAAATTTGCTCTGAAAGTTTTAGAAGCTCATCTCAGGTACTAGCAGGGGTCCTAACATTCCCCATACAAATATGGGATAATAGAACCACAGAAATGTTGCTTAGTAACCAAGTGGAACCTAAAGGTTTCTCTCTAGATTGACCTCCTGTATAAATAAGAGTCCATTTTTTTTCCTCCTTGGAGTAATGTAGTTGTGTGTCTGGGTATGTTTTGCATCTTCATAGGTAAGAAAAATTCAAAGCCTTGATCTGGACTCAGAGGTCTTTCTCATAGGTCACTCTGTGTGCTTCATGGATAAGTTTCAGTTTGATTTGGCTCTTCTCAGTCCTACAATATGACATGATTTACAATAAATGCAGTGTGAGGAAAGAAAGATAAAATTAATAAATGACTTTCTGAAAGTTTTAATTTATTATCTCTGTATTCTTTATTTTTACCTCTAAAAAACAATTCCTTCATTGTACCTCCACCTGTTCCATAGCCAGTACTAATAAATTTAAAACATGTGTGTTTCTGTCCAAATTAGCATATAACTCACATAGGCTACTGGATGGGTCTGGGTATAACATTAGGTATAGTGAAGTGACTGTGTAAGGCAGTAAGCCTTTAACCCTAAATTCTTCCTCATGAGCTCGTAACTGAAATCCCTGTCCCTAGAGGATTGAGCTACAGTAAATATGGTACACAACCTCTGTTGGGTCATCTAAACTATCTTGCTGCCTCTGATGTTCTGAAGGTTGTTATCCTGTCACTCGTGTTAAAATAAAATTCAGCTGTCAGCCCAGTTAGCTTCTGTATGGGAAATGGAGGGAAGGTCACCATGTTTTCCTTTGCCTCAGCCAGCAAAATGTCTTGAATAGGCCATCCTATGGTAGGTGTCCCATTTTTCCAGTGAAAGGATTGTATTGTTTTAACTAATAACCTGTATAGGAGCAAAATGGAAAGAAGAGCCTGGATTTAGACTTCCCAGGCTCCCAAGCACGTGACTGCCACTGTAAAGCTGCCTCTGTCAAAACTGACTATGCTGAGTATCTCTGAGGGCATGGAAGAGCAATTGTGGTCCCCCAGTTATTTCTGAACCACACCTTTCACCAATACCTTTTGCAAGCATAGTCTGAAATCCAAACACATCTGAAGGGTCTCAGTTGCCCTGTGTTAACATTCATGTGTGAGAGCACATAATTCCACTACAATGCATGCTGCCAGGTGCTGGTTATGGGTTCTTTTACCACATACCTATATAAGGCCAATTCCAGTACATATTATCCAAGTTTATTGTTCTTTCTGCCCCACAGTTACTGAAAGTAATTCCTAATTGAAATGATAGCTTGGAATAGTCACAGATAATTAGTTATTTGAAATCAATCAATTTCCCAATGTAGTGACTTCAGTTGGCCCTCTGTATCCACAAATTTGGCATCCACGGATTCCACCATCCATGACTTGAATTAAAAAAAAAAAAATCCAAGAAGCAAATCTTGATTTTGCCATTTTATATAAGGGGCACCATTTTACTTTGCTATTGTATATAATGGGAATTGAACATCCACTGATGTTGTTATCCATGGGGAGTCCTGAAAACAAACCCCAGGGGATACCAAGGGCCCACTGTATAATTCATTTCCCAACATAGTGACTATATAACTAAGTCACATTACAATGTTCAATTTATTAAGGAAAAACTTTGCTCCTCCTGCAAGTTCAATTGTAATCACTATACCTCATGATAAAATGGTGAGAGTTATCCATTCAAGAATGGCTCTTGCTGTGCCTTTGTAATGCTCCACATGTTGTGAGTGTGTAAGGGGGATGACAGAATTGCATGTTTTATACCACATCTTGGCAGCTTGTAATGTTCAGAGCCTTAAACCCTTACCCCCACAAATTTAGGGGTTGTGGTTGGGTTTTGTTTTGTTTTTTGAGAAACAAGGAAAAGCTGTGTTTTAACATGTAACTATCACTGTAACTATCTCATGGGGGTGGATCTATGGGTGTACAGTTGGCCCTCCATATCCACGGGGTTTGGGTCCACAGATTCAACCAACCATGGATTCAAAATACACAGAGAGATATGCAGAGACTAGAGAGAGATGTGAGGCTGGGGAGAGAGATTTGGGGTATGTGAAATGATGGGGAATCCAAGCATATTGCTCAGCATGAACCATACCTCCTGCCATTTCACAGATCCTCACATCTCTCTCCAGCCTGGCATCTCATTCATTTGCAACTTGTGTTATTTTATATAAGGGACATGATCATCTGCAGATTTTGGTACCTGTGGGAAGTCCTGGAAACAATCCCCCATGGATAGGGAGGGCCAATTGCAATTAACTGATTGTAAAGTAACTTTTCAAGCTCTGCTGTAGACCTCCTATTCTTCAGCTACATCAATTTCAAACTCTCCACTTTGTGTCAAGCTTAAAGTTTTCACTATTATGAATATAACCATTTTCTGAAAGTTGAAGCAAACTTTAAAAGTTGTGCTCATGTGTGTGCGTGTGTGTGTGTGACAAACTAAAATAGATTCCATTTTAAAAAGTGGAAAGCCAGGAAAAATGTGTAACATATTTTCCCTTGATAAAAAATGCAAAAAGCTCAAAAGTACTCTTGAGACATATGTATATCCTTCTGCTGACTGACAGCTGTAAGGGCAATACATCTGAGACAGAACCTCGTGAGGTAAAATATATATTTTTTTGTTCTTTCTGTAGAACAGAAAGACTGGGGACATGCAAACTACATGCAAACTGCATATAATGGAGCTTCTTTTCTATATTTTTTCCACTCAGCTCATGGATTATTTCCATTTCTCCCCACTTGTTGACTATCCCCATTTAAGTTTCTGCAGCTACCACAGTGGAGGGGGATAGATGCAGAAAGTTTAAAGAATGAGTCAGTTTACTCTGTTAAACATGCCACAGGAAACCAGGTTCAAGGAGAAAGAAAGGGGGAAAAAAGATCTGAGACCATGAAGAAGCCACTTGAGTGGAGAAAGGAAGAACCAGCCCATATTCTTGAGCACTGTATGAGGGGATAGTGTCTGTTGGAACTGCTGATCCCAAGAAAGCCTAAACCAAAAAAAAAAAAAAGAAAAGAAAAGAAAAAGGACAATCAGAAACTCATGGAGGGTCAAAGTTTGGTGATGATTAGTATGAGGTAGCCAAGTAGAATGAAGCTGCAGGAATAAAATTTGAAGCACTGAAAAATGTAAGTGTGATGAGAAGTGAAATTAATCCATGGTTACTGGGACAGGTGAAATCAAAAGCAAAGAAAAGGGAATTCTTTTAAGAAAAAGAATAACATTAACATCTCAGTTAACCTTGGTTTTGCTGGAGGGAAGGGAAAGTTTTGCAGAACAGCCACCTATCCATTGAATTCATAAAGAATAGGGACAGTCAAGGCTCCATTTAGTTGTCAGGCAATGTTGCCCCATGTTTGCATTAAAGGTGTTAATTTTGAAATGTCTGAAATATTCAGCTTATATTCTACACTGATTTGTATCTTAAAGTGGTTTCTTGTGTTTAAAACTGTGAGACTTGAGGTGAAAATATCATCGCTGCTCAGATGAATTTATGAATGAAAAGGACTGAAAAGATGGTGACAGTAAAGGAACAGATTGATGTCTATACTGGTCCTCTATTCTCCCTTCTGGGAACTGTAGCCTTCAATTACCTGTCCTTCTGGTGGCTCAATACTAAAGGGTTATCTGCGGCATGGTTAAGAAATTGTGTGACAAGTCTTGCTAAGCAAGCTTGTGTATGCGTGTTACTGTGGCTCTGTAGAGAATGGAAGAATGTACAAAGCTTTATGCACTGACTCAAACATTGGCACAATAATCCTGAACACTTGTGTCAGCATCTCTGCCTGTGACACCAAAGGTACATTGCTGCAAAGCATAGAATTGGGTTTTCAAAGTGCTGCGTAAGTGAGAAATGATTTGCCAAGGTCGGGAGGTCATATATGTGCAACTCAGCACCTTTGTGCAATCACTGTGTGTCAAGATGTGTGAACAGAAAATGAAGTTCCTCTGAAGATCCATGAAATTGTTGGGTGTTTAAAGTAAAGCTTTACTTGAAATCTACTAAGCTTTCTAAAGGAATTCCAGTTGCTCCTTAATTATTACCTCACTGTAGTTGACAAGGTTGATTTCCTAAGAATCCTCTATTGGCAGGGAGTATGTGTATGTGAACAACATCTGGTCTGAATTTGACCTGCTAAACATTTTTGAGTCACCCACTCATGAGAGTCCTTTTTGTTTCTTATAGGGAAAAGAAGGGGGGTGGAGAATCACTGGGTTTAAAATTTAAATGTGGTTCAAAAATGTTGGAAATCATGAGGACTTCCTGTAAAAAACATAGGGAGAATTGATCCTACAGAACCAAAAGGAAGAAAATGCCAAGGAAAATGAAAAGGCCTGTAACAATGAGGAAATACCCTGGGGAAAGTCATTGTCAGGAACAGACCATACAGAGAGGATTCAGAAACTCTCTAACTAAGCAATCGCTTCCTACACCTTCATGAGAATGGTAGCAGTGAAGAGGCTCAAATGGGAAACCAGCAACAATGGATACCACATGCCAAGGAGGGAGTCAAGATAACCACCAACCAGAACAAGAACAAAAGAAAGGTGCTGGTGGTTGGGCACTTTCTCATCTAGATAAGTTCAAATCTTCAGGGCCAAATTAACTACATCCCAAAGTACTGAAGGAACTTGCTGGTATATTCTCTGAAACACTTCTCATCATTTTTGAGAAATATTGACAAACAGGTGAGGTGCCAAAGGACTGGAGAAGGGCAAACATTGTCCCTGTCTGCAAAAAAGAAGATCCAAACTACAAATTTGTGAAGCTAACCTCAATACTAGGAAAAATATTAGAACAGCTTATACCGGAGTCTTTCTGGAAGTATCTTGATGACAATGCAGTGATTAGCAGTACCCAGCATGGGTTTGTGAAGAACAAATCCTGCCAAACTAATCTTACATCTTTTTTAAACACACACACACACACACACACACACACTAGTTTAATAGATGGTGGGAATGCTATGTATGTCATTACTCTGGATTTCAGCAAAACATTTGATACAGTACCCCATAATATTTTGATTAGCAAATTGATTAAATATGGAATAGATGGGAACACTGTCAGATGGAGCCATAATTGGTTGGAAAACTGTGCTCAGTAACCATCATCAATGGCTGCACTTCAAACTGAAGGAAATCTTGAGTGGAGTGCCTCAGGGTTGTATCCTAGGGCCATTACTCTTCAAGAACAATTTTGGGCTTGTCTACACCAGGGGCAAAATCCAGTTGGAATGTGGACTATTCTGGCCTAGAACCACCCCAGATTCACCATGTAAATGCCACATGTACCAGTACAAAAGTGATGTGCCACCATCTTGCTATCCAGACAGTTGGCTGGGCCAACAGCACATCACCATTGGTACCCTGTTCTATCCTCAGGGCCACTGCTGTCACTGCCTTGCCAACCAAGCAGCTCCCTGGCAGAACCTTGCTGGTGACTTTACTTCTGGCAAGAACAGAACGGAATGCCCAGCCATCTTATCAATGAAAAGGGGTTGTTCTACCCCCTTTTCATTGATCACATGGCTGGGTATCCCATTCTGCCCTTGACATAAGCGATGTTGCCAACAAGGATCTGCCAGGGAGCTGCTTGGTCAGCAAGGCAGTGACAGCAGCTAACACACTGGGAGACAGGAACAGAATTAAAAAGGACCTAGATAAACTAGGACATTGAACAGAATTAGTACAATGAAATTCAGTAGAGACAAATACAAAATTTAGGCCATAAATCCAAATGAACAATTATCTTATTATTATTATTTGTATTCATCATTTCACAAAACGAAGTTTTCAATACTATTATTTTCCAATTTTAGTTGCAACATTTTTATTATTCTCTTACATCCATTAATGTTATTTTGTATATTTCCCACACTATCAATTCTTGTAACACCAAATAATGGAATTTTGAACCAATAACTATAATCTAAATGGAAAATAAAACAAGTAAAATTACATGTGACTTCCTAAAAGTTTGGTATAATTGAAGTAAATAGCTTTTCTATGCCATTGTTTTACTAACTTTTATTAAGATGAAACTTATCAAGCTGCTCTCTGCATTTTTCTAAGATATATCTTGAAGTACATCTTTTTCTGTATCATCCCCTTCTTTCTTAACTACATGTAATAAAAGTGGTGTTATAGTAATATATTAATTTTATTATTATAGTATATATTTATAATATATTAATCAATTATTAATATAGTAATAATATATTAATATAGTAATATATTAAACTATAGTAATATAGTAATTTTTCCTGTCGTAGCCCATCCCCTCTTTCCCCTCAAAGCTTAATTACTGGTAACCATTTTTCTAATGATTTCTCTTTGGTAGATTATGTAATTTTTTTTTCCTGTGGTATAATTTTATGTGTTTGATTAGCATAGTTACAGTTAAACCACTTTCACTTTAACAACCAGCTTTCTTGAATTTAAATGATATACATCATTAATTTACAAAATTATACAAAAATTTTCATGACATATATGACATCACCTCTCTCAGAAGGAATAACAAAATGAAAAGTTAAAAAGAAATAGATTATGTAATTTAGCTGTCATTATATCTAATTCTAGCATTTCCTGAGTTTTTAAGATCCATTCATGGATGGTAGGTGGGTTAGCTGTTTTCCATTTTTTGGGCTATCATCACTCTGGCAGCTGAAATCAGGTATAGAATGATTTTCCGATATTGTTCTTCTACTTCTTTTTTTCAGTACAGTGGTCATGTTAAGCAAATACAGCTCAGGGTTAGCTTTAAATTGGGTTCATAATAATCTTGTGTATTTTATTCCAAAAAATTTTGATCACCTTACAGCTGGTTACCAAAATAACCTTACAGCTACACCACATACGTAGCAGGGAGCCAACTGCTGACATTTCCAGCAGTTGTTACTAATCAATTTGTTCATTTTATTTAGTCTTTAAGGGGTATAGTACCACCTATGCATAATTTTCATGTAATTTTCTTTCAGATTCTGGAACACAGTGAAATTGTTGTTTTTTCCCCTGGCATTTTCCCAAGCTTCGAGTTCTATGGGATGGCCAAAATCTTTTACCCACTTGACCATACAGACTTTGATGTTGTCCATTTCTAGGCTTCTATTTAATAGAAATAAATATTTTTAGTAATTTTTTTTTTTGCTCTTTCCAAATCATCTTATCCAATTCATTCTCCTTGCTTTCTATATTTTCAGTTTTTAGGTATTCCATAAATCTGGTTCTTAATTGATGATAACTGAACCAGTTGATCTTGTAGAATTTTTCTAGATCTTCTTTCGATTTCATGATTAGTTTGCCATCCAGTTCTTTCCTTGTTATTCCTTTATAGCTTAGCCAGTGGTCTGTGGTTTTCCATCTATTTTGAAAGGCTTCTTGTGGTGAGATCCATGCTGGTAATTTACTGTAAAACATTTTCTTTATTTTTTTCCACACTAGCAAGAGCGCTCTTCTAATATAATGACTATTAAAATCTTCATTTAGTTTATCCTTCTTGGAACAGAGATAAGCATGCCACCCAAATCTGATATTATGGCCTTCCATAAGTAAGATTTTTTTCATTCTTTAACTTGATCCAATCTTGGATCCAAACTAGGGCAGCTCCGTAATAGTATAATCATAAATCGGGCATGTCCCATCTTCCTTTGATTTTTTTCATCTGTAAGATATTTCCATTTAACCCTTGGCTTCTTATTGTTCCAAATAAAGTTCCTTAGATCATTCTCCCATTACAAAAATGATTTTTCATTTATTAGAATTGGTAAGTTTTGGAATAAGTATTACATTTTCAGTAGTATCATCATTTCAGATGTCACTATTTTTTCTAGAATCGATAAGTTCAGTTTTTCCTCATCTTTTCATGTCTACTTTGACTTCTTTCCATATCTTTTTATAATTGTTTTCATACAGGTCTGAGTTTCTTTTTGTTATCCATAGCCCTAGATATTTCATTTTCTTTTCAATTTTACAACTGGATTTCATAGATAATAGCCTCTCTTCTTGTTCATTCATGTTTTGTTAATATTATTGATTTTTCTCTGTTAATCTTAAATCCTGATCACTGTCCAAATTTGGTTATAGTTTTCATAAGTTCTTCTACATTCTCTTATGGATTTTCAGAGAAAATTACTAAATCGTCTGCAAAGGCACGAAGCTTAAAAAATTGTGCCTTTACTCCTAGAAGGTTTAAATTGTTCCTTATATTTCTGTTGAGGCCTTGAAGGACTAGAATAAACAGTAGAGGGGATATGGGACAGCCCTGCCTGGTACCCTTGTTGACATTTATGAAACTTGATTTCTCTCTGTTAATGATTAATTGGGCTCTTTGGTTACTATATATCCTTTCTATTCTTTTATCGACGTTATCACCCATCTCCATTCTCTGTATTACTTCTAACAAAAAGTCCCAGCAAACATTGTCAAAAGCCTTCTCCACATCAGCAAACAGCATTGCCAACGTTTTCCTGTTGTGGACCTCAAAATATTCTATAAAATCTAGAACAATTTCTGATCTGTCTTTCTGAGATAAATCCATTCTGAACTTCATGTATTATTTCTGATTTTTTAAAAAAACTTTTCATTCTTTCCACTAAAATTGTGGTATATATCTAATAATCTAAACTGAGCAACGATACGGGTCTGTAATTTGAAACTTCTTATTTTTACCTTCTTTTGGAATGAGAGGAACATTAGTCAAGGACCATGTCTCTGGAATCCTGTTCTCTTCTATTTCTTTGAAAGTTGTATGTAATGGAATTATTATTTCATCTTCTATTAAAAGTCTGTAATAAAGGGCTGAGAATCCATCCAGACCTGGTGCTTTGTTTTGTTTTAGTCTTCTGATTGATATAGATATCTCTGCTATTGAAATTGAATCATTTACTTTCTTTTTTTTTTCTGGTGTTAATTTTAGTAAATTTTGTTTATCCAAGTAAATTCTCATCTGTTTCTGACCTTCCTTTTTTGTCGTTTTGGCTTCAAACGGTTTTTTGTAGTATTCAAAAAATGAACAATCTTTTTGAACAAATCTTTTGAACAAAAAATGAACAATCTTTTGAACAAAATGAACAAATCTTTTTGATTTGTGATTGTCTTCTCCTTACTGTTGATTTGCACAATTAGTTTTTTTCTAGTTCTTTTTTCAGTTTATAAGATAGCCACTTCCCTAATTTGTTTGCATGTTCAAAATTTATCTGTTTTGTTCATTTCATGTTTCTTTCTATTACTGTTAAATTTTCCATATTTATTTGTTTTTGTATTAGTTTTATCTGTCTGATTATATCCTCTCTGCTTGGCTTCTCCCTCAGTTTTTTCTTTCTTTCCTAATTGTTTAAGCAGGTATTTAAAATGCTCTGATTTTGCCTTTTTAACCTCAGTATCTCATTTAATTAGTATTCCTCAGATTATTGCCTTATTGGCATCCCAAATTGTCCTCATTTAGCAATATTCTGTCATATTTTCTTTAAAATAAAGTTTTATCTCATTCCTTAATTTTTCAAAGAATTTTTCATCTCTTAGTAGGCTTTCATTTAATCTCCAATAGAAATGTGTTTTGATGCTTTCTAAAGAAACCTGAATTGGATTGTGATCCAAGCTTGTTTTTGTTAATATTTCCATATCTAAAATATTCTGTAAAATAGTTTTGGAAGCTAAATTTAAATCAATTCTTGACATAGTTTTGTATCTATTGGAGAAAAAAGTGAAGCCCTTTTTGGTTCCATGTTTGATGGACCATACATCATCTAAATTGAGTTCATCCTTTAAATCAAAGAAGATCACAGGCAATTTTCCTTGAAATACAGAATTTTTCCTCATCGTTCTATCAGTGACTGGATTTATCACCCCATTAAAGTCTCCAAGGATTATTAGGTTATCTTTGTCATTATTCTCTAGTTATTTATGTAAATCTTTGTAGAATTTCTCTTGATTAATGTTTGGGGCATATATGCCTACTATTACCAGTTTCTTGTTTTGAAGTGATACTTCTACTCTAATTATTTGCCAACCTTCATCTTTAAATAGTTCTATTGTTGCAAATCTATTGTTTATATATAAAGCTATTCTTCTTTTCTTCTTCTTCCTTATTGCTGAGTGAAAAACCTTTCCTAATTTTGAGTTCTTTAGAAATCTAATATCCTCCTCTTTGATTCTTGTCTCTTGAATACAAATTATATCTGATTTCATTTTCTCAAATTAGTGAAAAACCTGAACGCCCCACTATAGCAGTGATTTAACCTCCAGGCAACTCAGAGCATCCTCAACTTTGGGAGAGGTGGGGGGGGTGTAAAGGAACGACTCTATGAAGCTCCTGTGTATGACTCCAGGATTCCAGAGACACAAGCTCCTGGAATACTGAAGTCAACAGGAGTGAAGAGCTTGCCCGCGCTGCTATAGAAGTCTTGGAAGACCTGAGCCACAGCTGAAGCAGCTGAAAAACAAATGAACGTGGGGGAAAAACACATAAGGGGGACTCCCCGAAAGGTCTTTTGGGGTAAGTTTCACCCTTTACAAAACCACGGCTCTGCAACAAAGCCAGAAAGGGGGATACACAGCTGTGAAAAGTCACCCTGGTAATTTGGAATCTTCTTACAGATTTAACAGCTGTAGATAGAGCAGGAAAGCTTAAAAGGAAAAAAAATACCTGGAAGACTTAAGAAAAATCTGATAATATTCAGTGTTAGCCAAGGGAAAGACAATTAGCATTCTGCTGGTGGTTGCTACTTTGTTGGTGATTGTTACTTTGTTGAACTTGGCTACTTTGTTGCAAGTGTTGGAACTATCTACAAAACTTTACAAAGGGACACCTCAGCTGTAAAAGAGCTGTAGCTACAAAGAACTGTGAACTGTGACCTACATTAACAGATCTCAACACCTCAGCTGCAAGAAAAACAGTGTTTGCAGTTTGAAAAGAGAAAGTTAAGTTAAGTTGGTTTTTCAAATTTAATGTTATCTTGACTATCATTAAATTACAAACAACTAAGTGATAGATTTATGTTTTTTAATTTATTTCCTAAATAAAAGGAAATGAAATATATTTAATTTAATCAAAAAAAAATTTGAGATTGAAGTGAACCTGGAGTGGAAGGGAAAATGAGTGAAAGTGACAAATGAACAATTATAGGATGGGGAAAACATGGCTCAGGAGTACTACATGTGAAAAGAATCTGGTTGTTGATCATACGTTCAGCATGAGCCAGCAGTGTGATGCTGCAACAAAGAAGGCAAATGCTATTTTAGCCTGCATTAATATAAGCATAGTTTCTGAGCTGAGGGAAGTAACAGTCCCACTATATTCTGTGCTGGTCAGACCTCATCTGGATTACTGCATTCAGTTCTGGGACCTCGTTTTAAGAAAGATATGGATAAGCTGGAACAGGTTCAGAAAAGGCCAGCAAGGATGATAAGAGGTATGGAGAACAAAATATATGAGGAAAGGTTGAAGAAGCTGAGCATGTTCAGCTTTGGTGAAGAAAAGGCTGGGGGGTGGCAGGTGATATGCTTACACTCTTTAAATACCTCAGTGGCTGTCGCAGAGAGGGGGGGGAGGTTTGTTGTCTGCTATTTCAGTGTGTAGGACCAGATCTAATGGTTTAAAGTTACAAGAGACTAGATTTTGGCTAAACATTAGAAGGAATTTCTTGACAGCAAGAGTGGGTCAACAATGGAACCAATTGTCTAGAGAGGTGGTGGGGCTCCTTCTCAAAAGAGGCTGGACAGCTAACTGCTGGCGATGCTTTAGTGGGGATCATGCATTGAGCAGGGGGCTGGACTTTATGGCCCATGAGATCCACCCAACTCTATGATTCTATAAACCACAGATTGGAGTGAGGTAAAACTTTACTGTTCCCCTCTGGTACATTTACCTGATCTAACTCACTCCATACAGTTCATTTCCCCATGGGAAAACTATGGAATTCAGGGTGGATATGTCTAATTGGGAGAAAAATGCAAAGGGAAAAGGTTAAAGATCCTCACACCAGATACACAACAGTGGATCAAATACATTAAAGCTATGGAGGAGTCCTCTGTAGCTGCTATGAAGTTTCAAAAGGCTGTGAGTTGGTGCATGTAGTATCTCTTGCATCACGTACAGCATGTCTTCAACAGAATGTAGATAGTGGTTCAAATATGGCTGATTCTTGGTTCAGCTGGCTGAAAATTCATGGCACCAAATTTTTCTTCTTAATAACTAAGAAGTTAAGTTCATTACTTTGAGCCATGCCTTCATGTTTTGTTTTGCATTTCTCAGTTTCAGTGCAAAGAGCAAATGGAACCCACAGAATAGAGAGCTTTAAAGCTGCCTCCATGATGTAGCTATTAAAGGTCTCTTGTGTGTCTTTTTCTAGTGGTGGTATTTTTTCAGTTCAGTCAAATCACATGATTCACACATTGGTTGAATGTTTTCCTCCCTCCCCCCAGAAATAGAAATGGTGAACAGATAAACCCACAGTTGCCAGTTTGTCAAGTCTTGTGGTTTCTGACAAGGCCTTCAGGCTCACACAGAGGTCTACTAGATAATGAAGAAAAACTATTTCAGTTCCTGTGTGTGTCCATCTGCTCCTCTGCTGAGTTCTGGTTATCACACAGAAAGTAAAATAGTGACTGAAACTGTCTAAAATGAAAAGAAATAACATTCTAGAAAAAAACTTACTGTTCTCACTCTTCTCTTGCTTGGGAAAAAATTCATTAGATCTCCATAATTCATATTAAAGTATTATAAGAAGAAGTCAATATACTTGGGCCATTCATAAAAGCATATGGTGCTGTTAACTTCATTGAATAGTAAGCATTCTCATTCTCTTTCATTTCTTAGTAGGATTTCAGCCTTGCTCTACTTGAAATATCTGCTATAAAGAACCTGCAGCCAGAGGCAACACGAGAAATGTCTGGTGTAATACATGCTATATTTGATCTAGCATTTTCAAAAGAACAGATCATAAACAAATCTCGAATTTGATCTTCTAGAACAAAGGTAAGCAAATGCAGCCCTGCATATGTTATTTAAGTGCAAATCCCATCACCCATAGGTAGCATTGCTAATGTGGAAGGTGCAGTCCAACAACATCCAGAGGGACTTGCTTTGCACATTTGTGCTTTAGAATAAATATTGATTGTGTTAGTAAATAAAGCTTCCAGTAAAACTTACCAAAATTCAAACACAGTATGAGAACGTGCAATGTACATAAATAGCTATGTTTCTTCAAGCTGGAGATCAGTCCTCCTCCCCTGATAAAGTGAGGGAAGATACGTATGGTAGAAGACACACAGTGTAGCTACTGGGTTGCACTGTAAAATGAGGATATTGTCCTCAAATAAAAATTCTGTCCCAAATGAATGTTTCCTTCAGTCCCCAATTTTCTAGCAGAGAGCAATACAGTGATAATTGTGCAATCTTAGAACTCTTATATCTTCTGTTCTCATTCCCTTGGTATCCTTCCCTGCCCCTTTTCTTTGGATGTCTAAACTGTATTTCTAAATGCTCATGTGAAGTTTTGAGTTACTACAGTGCTAGAAATTTGGGACTGAAGGGAAATTGCAAGGGAGTTAAAAATTCAAGTGCAGGATTAACACCATCATTTTCCCCCTCGCCCACAACTACACCCTGTGTCTTCTGCCATAAATATCTCCCCTGTCTGCTGATCTTTCAGTCCTTTCTGACTTTTTCCACCCTAAGATGATATAGGAGGAAGTTCTTACAGAAGAATTGGATTTGACTTGTGCCTTCTCTAAAAGATCTTAGGTAACACAAGGCCATGCAGAAGGAGAAACAAACAGAACCTCCCTCTCAATATAGTTCAGCTCCCATATCCATGGGATCCTTATCCATGGATTCACTTACATGTATTTTAAAAAAATGGTATCTCCAAGGATATTCTAGGTACTCTAGTGCAACTCTATGGTATGCTTCCACCAGAAGCTGACCATAGAGTTGCACTGGAGAACCTAGAAAGTATCTAGATTACTGTTCTCTCTAGGCATCTACTAGGTCCTCGAGCATGGCTCTACAGTATGCTTATGCCAGAAGTCTTTCGTTTACATAGGATTCTCTATTATCTGTGGTTTCCAATATTTATGGTAAGTTTGGAAACACATCCCCCATGGATACAGGGTTGTACTAATATACACAAGCAATGGAATCCAGTCATGTTCTACCTGTTTCATTGAAGTGTCCATGTTTTCTTTTGTTTTCTCCTTTACTTTCAGTGCATTTAATTGATTTTTCATAGACATTGGAATTCAAACAGAGGAAACAACACAATACTAACAAGCAAAATGTATGCAAACAGTTGGCTCTCCACATTTGTAGATTTAACTTTTGTGGATTTGATTATTCACTGATTATTTCCTGCTGCCTCCACTGCTGCCCTTTTTAGCAGGGATACCAAGCCTTGAGAGAGTGAGACTGTGAAGGTGCAGCGAGGCTTGTAATTCCCTAATAAAAATGGCATAGGGCACCAACAGATGTGGTGACAAGCCCCACCAGCTGCCCACTTCTGCCTTATGAAGGGACCCCACCACCTCAAAGGCATTTGTGGTATTTTGAATCTGTGGATCGTACTTATTCTCTGTGACCTGACTCAAGTATTGACCTGGCTCAAGTAGCACACACTTGCAGACCAAGCAAGGGAGGAAGCAATTAGCTCAGAGTTCTGATTTGTTAGTGTCAACAGGGCTCAGAAAGCTTCCTTGCTTGTAGAAGTCCACTTGGCAAAAGCATAGTCAAAGCCAGTCTGGGTTCAGGAAAACAAGCAGTGTTGTCAGGCAGTCCAGGATCTAAGAATCCAGCAAGGGTTGTCAGACAGTCAAGGGGTCAGAATCACAGAAGTCACAAAACAAGAACACCAACTAGAAAGTAGACAAGTTGCTTTTAGCAACTGGCACTATCCAGAGCTGGCTCTTAATTGGGCTGCTACCAGATAGCTCTAATCAGAAGCACCTCCCCTGCTGCTTGGCAAGGAGCCTCATTGAGCATCTCTGCTCTACTCTACGCTCCACACACCAGGTTCGTGGACTTGGTGGTCATGCTGTTTCCCCAGCTGCGTCCTCTGCCAAGTTGGCTGCTGGTGAGTCCTGGCTCTGTTCCTCCTCAGGCTGAGGCTGCTTTTCTTCTGAGAGAGCTGCAGGAGCCTCTTCAAACTCAGACTCCAAGTCCAAACTGTGTTCCATAATAAATATGGTTTGTGGGGAGATGGCTAAAGATATTTGTGGTTATTCCACTTTCATGGACATCCTGTGGCCCTAACCCCAGTGAATGTGGAGGGTCTACTGTATTTAATAATCTTTTCAAAGTGAAGTTTTCATCATTGCACTAATAAAGTTATTTAGTCACAAGGGATATAAATGACAGTCACAAAGTTTTTTGTCCTCAACAAGAAGTTATGGCTCAACATATCAAGATACCTTATTTAAAAAAAAATACAAGAAATCTGTCAACGTGCTACAAAACTTTGTATTTGGGGACTTTTTTTGGTAAATAGCACATAACACATTTGTTTTTGTGCAAAACTTTTTTGCACAAAACACTGTATTTTGCACAGAAACATTTTTTTCTGTGCAAAACCATTTTTTGGGGGGCAACCCTTTGTGAGATTTTGGCAAAAAGCCCTGAAATTTGAAAATTAAAAAAAAAAAATCTTGTAATTGTCCGCCAAGGAGAGAGGTTTTGAAACTGATAATTCTTGCATGTGAGTGGGGAAAAACAGGTGGACTGAATTTCCTAGCTGTTACTGCTCAATACCCTCTTTACATTCAATTCTGAGGTTAATTTTTACCCCAGTGTGAGCAGTCACTTTGTGAGCATTGAACATGTCCTCAGTTAAACAAATCTGTTCATTCATTCATTCATTCATTCATATTTCTGCTTTCCACTGAAGCAATCAGTCTCAAGCAATTACATTCAGCAATAATCAAGCATTTAAAAACACAGAAATTCTGGACCAGGCCAACAACAATCATGTAAGAATGTACAGAGAAGCTATTGAAATCCACAAACACCTGGACAACTTCAACAGGAAAGAAGAAACCCTAAAAGTAAAAATCTGGCTCCCAGTTTTGAAAAAAATAGAATCAAAACTCAATACTTACAAAGGAATTTCACCCAGGGACAAGGGGATTTCCAGCAGATAATGGCCCATCAAACAAACATCAGCCAAACAGACACTAATCATCCTTGCATTTCTATACCCAGAAACTAACCATTCAATTACACAAATTTACATATACTCCCCAACAGGGGTTCACAATATATAATATATAAACTCCACACACACTCCTACCCAACCATTCTCTGAAGATGCCAGCCACAGATGCAGGCGAAACATCAGAAAGAAATTCTTCCAGAACACGGCCTCACAGCCCAGAAAAAATCCAAGGAAAATCCATGGATGCCGGCTGTGAAAGCCTTCGACTTTACACTGTAGTAACCTTCCGTGTGCTGTTATCAAAAAATCCTTCAAATTCTTCAGAATAGAGTTCAAATCAGGATTTTCCTTCCCAAGCTGAATTACTCTGAACACAGCCCTACTGTGTTTAAAGACTGCATGCACTCATGGCATCACTATCTCCCTACTGTATTATTATGTATGTGTCTCCACACCAAAGCTCTCTGAGTAAAACGAAGAGGATGGGGGCGGGGGAGAAACATCTTAAACACTTTGATTAGAAACATGCTAAAGAAGCAAAACAAATTGGGCACAATTCAGTCCAACTTAAGTACATTTTTGGTTCTGCTGATCTGAATGGAAAGATATTAATGCTAGTTTTTTTTAAAAGAAATCTAAAAATCTAAGCTGTTTTTCTTTAACCAGTCTAGATTTCTGTGTTTCTAAACCTATTTTTCTAAAAAATAAAATAAAATTGAAAAGTAACAGATCCCAGGTTTTATTCCCCATCTTCTAAAACATCTCCACAGATTTAACTACTGCTATGAAACTAATCTATGTGCACATAATTTGTATAGTCAGAACACTGCCAGTTAGAGATGACTGTACCCACCATGTAATAAGAAGGCTTAATGCTGCTTTTAAAAATCCATCTTTAAAATTATGGATAAGCACTTCAGCTCATCAGTGATACAAAACACTTTACTGTGTTTTAACTGGCTTCAGATAAGCAAGTGTCTAAGGGGAAAACAACACTAAATGTGTCAGCTGAAGAGATATACGTATATACATGAACTCTCAAATGCCTGTTAGTACAAAATATTTTGGATCATCAGCTGGTCTTGCAAAGCCTAACATCATTGCTGACTGGAATCCTGTTGGTTAGTCCCATCTAGAGTTGATCCACTGAATCAATTGTTGAATGGTAAACCAGCACAGAGGTAAATTCAGTTGATTCAATAGCTCTACTGGAGTTGGGACTAATATTAGGATGTAGGTCCTTGTGTTTACTTAAAGGAGAGCAGGGTTATTTTAGAATGATTTTAGTTTAGCTTTCTCCTTGGCTTCCCATGCATAGTTTAAATGAGAGTTAGCTGAATTCTACAAAAATAGCAACAATTCTGATGCCTATGGCTAAAATCTTATGTCAAAACACCCTCACTGAAGACAAGATGATGATAATCCATAGATAAAGTACAGTGGTCCTTACTTCCAGTAAACATTTGTAGAAGTGGGTAATAACAGTTACATACATTCCACAGATGAAAATCGAGACACGCAGCCAAGCAACAATGTAATATAGTCAAGATGGAAAAAGTTATTAATGAGGAAGAACGTATAAGCTAAGAGAGGCTACAGCAGTTTGCTTTTGCCTGAACCACTGGGGAGGGCAAGACACTGCCCTCTTCCCCACCCTTGTTAATTTGATAGCAAATGACTTCTACATTTTGATCTCAGTTTGCAGCAACTGAAGAATGCAGAAGACAATGGGGAAAGTAGAAGAAGGAAAGAAAAACTGGGACATTTTAAAGGTAGCTGACAAAGTGGGACTATCCCTGCAAATTCAGGGCAGTTGGAGTGTGTATGCAATTATGGGTTGTCTGTGTTTGTTGTTGCTGCTTTTCAGGGATTTCTGTTTCTAAGGAGCCTGGTGACATTCTGGACACTACCAGTTCCACGCTATATCTTTCCTTTTGTTTCTGCTGATAAGCTTGGAGAGAGCAAGAGCCTATGGAATCCTGAGGATTTGCATTTAGGGAGAAGTGTTTAGAATTCTTAACAAAAGAGCTATAGTGCCTCACCAAACTACACATCCCAGGATTCCATGGGATGCAGCAATGGCAAATAAAAGTGAAACATGGCCCTATAATTGTGTAGGATGAAAGGCCTAGGTGCACCTTCTAGTTGGTTAGTATCCAGGGGTAAGGTTGTCAGGGCCTGGCCCTGAGTCTCTAGTTGTCATGGGCCATTTCCTGGGAGGTGACAAGGGTGCAAATTATCTAGTTTGGGGGCGTTCAGCTCCAGCCAAAGTCCTGTCTAACAATCTTCAGTTCAGTTGGTAGAGCAGCAGCTTGCTAAAGGATTTTAAGGATTAATTGCAATTTACAGAATCCCGAGTCTCTGTATGTACTTAGCTAACTTCCTCCTTCCTTCCTAGTCATTGTAGAGTCAGGGCTCATCTTCTGTTCTACATATACCTTCTACCTAGAAGCAAGTACAGTAGCACCCCTGCACCCACAGAGTCATCAACTGCAGATTCAATTGTCCACATTTGGCAATGGTGGTGGAAGGGAGGGGGGAGGACTCTCACCTCTCCCATCCCTTCCCCTGGGAGGGCTCCTGGTGGCTGCCACAACAATCATGGGGGTGAAGGGGGAATGGAGAGGGAGGAGTGATCTAGCCTCCTCCCCTTCCCCCCTTCATCCCAGCGATCATGCTGGCTATGAAGGGGGAAGGGGGGGTAATGTAGCCACTTCACCCCTGTGATCACCACTGTGGCAGGGCCATGGCAGGGAGGAAGGGGGAAGGGGAGAGTGATCTAACCTCCTCCCCTTTCCCCTTTACCCCCGCGATTTCTGCTACAGTGGGGCCATAGCAGGGGAGAAGGGAGGGGGGAGCGATCACACCCCCTTCCCTCAGGACAGCTCCTGTTGCCTCAACAGAGCCATGGCAGGGGGGAAGTGGGTAGGGAAGGAGGCTGGATTGCCCCTGGGATAGCAATTACTATTATCCATGCAATTTGCCCTCCACGGGGGGGGGCAGAACCAATCCCCCGCAGATATGGGGGTGCTACTGTAGACTAGATTAAATATTCCTTATCTCGTCACCCTAAGTAAATGAGTAGGAATAATCCCCTCATTTCACCTCAATCTGGGAACAACCCACTGTAGCTAAATTTTAATTTCCAAATACAAATATATGTTCTCTCTCTCTGTGTGTGTGTGTGTATAGATATATATATATACATGTGTGTTTGAATTTGTCAGTACAGATAAAGGAAAATTATTATAAAATAATATGGAGATGGTATTTGACACCAGCAAGATTGCATAATATAGATAAGAATAACTCAAAATATTGTTGGAGAGGTTGACAAGAAATAGGTACATATATACATATGTGGTGAAATTGTAAATATGTACAGAAGTTTTGGGGAAAAGATTTTATAGAAATAGAGAATATTTTCCATATAAATATAGATAGGAAACTGAGTATAGTATTGTTGTCAATTTATAATGGAGAGAATGAGAATCAAGCAGAAAAGCATTTTATAACAAATGTATTAATGGCAGCAAGATTAATTATAGCAAGGTACTGGAAAATTCAAATAAATATACAAGTGGAGGAGTTATATAAAGAAAATGGCAATTAATAATAATAATAATAATAATAATAATTTTTACCCCGACCCTCCATTAAAAACAATTGGGGCAGCTTACAACAATTAAAATACAAATGCAGATTAAAACCCCTAAACACCACCTACCCCCACTCTCCCTCATAAAAAGATATTAAACCAGTATAAAATTTAAAAACTATCTAATCTAAAATTACATAAAACCAGCAAGAGTAAAAGAGGCCAGGAGCTCCTGAGGCCGGGATCTAATCAGGAAAGGCCTGCCAAAAGAGATCCGTCTTTAGTGCTTTTTAGTGCTTTTTAAAAGCTACTCAGGCTTGTCATCTGATGGATCTCGTTTGGCAGGCCATTCCATAATTTGGGGGTGATTACCAAAAAGGCCCTCTGGGAGGTTGCAGACAGCCTAGATTTGTGTGGCCAAAGCAAATTCCTCCCAGAGGACCGGAGGGTATGGGGAGGATTGTATGGGAGGAGGTGGTTCCGAAGATAAGTTGGACCCAAGCCATTTAGAGCTTTAAAGGTAATAACCAACACCTTATACTGGGCCCAGAAACTGATAGGCAGCCAGTGGAGAGTTTTATTTATTTATTTATTTATCCCCCGCTCTTCAGCCACAAGGCTATCACAGTGGCTTACAAATTGTTTTAAGCAATACCAGTTTACACATCTAAACTGCAATAAGCAGCTTCCAATGTGTGTTAACAAATTGCTCCCACAAGCTGGGTCCTCATTTTACCGACCTACAAAAGGATGGAAGGCTGAGTGAACCTTGGAGCCTGCTGGAATCGAACTTGCAATGTGGTGACTTGCAGGACTGGCATTTAACCACTGCGCCACGTTATATGGTCTCTCCGAGATATTCCCGAGACCACTCTGGCTGCCATATTTTGTACCAACTGAAGTTTACGAACCAAGCACAAGGGTAGCCCCATGTAGAGCGCATTGCAGAAATCTAGATGAGAGGTTACCAGCACTTGCACCACAGTCTCGAGGTCCCTTACTTCCAGGAAAGGGCGCAGCTGGTGTATCAGCCGAAGCTGATAACAGTCACTCCTAACTGTAGCATTCACCTGACTAGTCATCTGAAGTGATGAATCAAGGAGCACCCCCAGACTGCGAACACAGTCCTTAACGGAGAGCGTGACCCTGTCCAGGACTGGAGGGTGCAACCCAACTCCTGGTTTCAGGGCCGCTACCATGAGTACCTCCATTTTGTCTGGATTTAATCTCAATCTGTTTTTCCTTATCCAGCCCATTACTGCTTTAGGACAGTCATTAAGAGGAGAGACACCATCAGAATTCGAGGCCGACGATTGGGACAAGGAGACATAGATCTGGGTGTCATCAGCATACTGATAACACCCAGCCCCATATGTTCAAATAATCTCACCCAGAGGCTTCATATAGATGTTAAACAGCATTGCAGAACACCACAAGTAAGCTCCTTTCTGCTGGAGCAGCTGTCCCTGAGCAGCACCCTCTGGGACTTGCCCGAGAGGAAGGACCGGAACCACTGGAGCGCAGTGCCTCCAATTCCTAATCCACTCAGGCGATCCAAGAGGATGCTATGATCTATCGTATCGAAAGCTGCTGAGAGATCTAGAAGCACCAACAGGGTCACACCACCCCTATTGATGCTTAGATGCAGGTCATTGGTCAAGGCAACCATGGCAGTTTCAACTCCAAATCCCATCCTAAAGCCAGTTTGAAATGGGTCTAGATAATTGGTTTCATCCAAGACCACTTGGAGTTGAAGCGCAACTGCCCTCTAGATCACTTTGCTCAAGAATGGTAACATAGAAACTGGCCTATAGTTGTTCATGTCCAGGGGGTCCAGGGAAGGTTTTTTCAGGAGAAGTCTAATCACCGCTTCCTTTAAACAAGATGGAACACACCCTTCTCTGAGGGGTACATTGATGATGTCCTTAAGGAACACCATCAAGGCACCCTCCCCCCGGATGGCCAGCCATGAAGGGCAAGGATCGAGAGGGCAGGTTTTCTTCCTCACCCTACCAAGTAGCTTGTCCACGTCCTCGGTACTCACAGATTGAAATTGATCCAGTAAACTTACATCAATGGAGTTACTGGACACCTCGTCAATTGTTTCTGTCAAAATACTGGCATCTAAGTTGGCTCTTATCCGAGAGATTTTTTCTGCAAAGAAATTGTTAAATGCATCACAGCAGGCCATTGTTGGGTTAAGCAATGGGTTCTGCGCAGGTATAACCTGTGTCATCTTCCTTAGCATCCTAAAGAACTCTGCTGGACAGGACTCTGCAGATGCAATACGTGCAGAGGAGAAGGATCTCTGCACTACATGTATTGCCTCTTGATAGGACCAAAGAAAGTTCCTTTGACAAGTCCTGTCGGATAAGAGTCGAGTTTTCCGCCAGTTGCGCTCTAGTCGTTGTCCAACCCGCTTCATTTTCCTATGATATATACCACAGTTTGGAGCAAGCTGGAAATGATGATTGGGAGAGATCGTGTTAATAGCCTTGGTTAGATCAGTGTTAAAGGTATTAACCAAAGCTTCGTCAGGGTCACCGGTGTTACCAACCATTAAACCCTCCAAAGCTTTCTGGAATCCTATTGGTTCCATTAGACTTTGGGGCGGACCATTCTAATGGGTCCACCACCCCCGGTGGGGCAGGAAGAGACTCTTAGTTCAGTCTTGACCAGGAAATAATCCATCCATGACAATTCCCCTCACCTGCTCACTGACAGAATATCCAGCTGGGAGGGCCTGCGTCCACGTGACAGCACTATCCTCTCCCACCCAGGTTTCTGTGAATGATAAAGTAAATGTAAATGATAAAGTAACATGTAGAATTAAAGTAAGAGGAGGAATATGGAAAGAAAGTGACTTTGACAAAATTTGGAAGGTATTTCTTAAAAAAGTATTACAGACAAGGGGTGGGAGGTTACCTCCATGAGAAGAAATGAGATGCTGGAGAGATTAAGTAAGTGATAATGGCTCTGGTGAAGGGGAGCACTGAGGAGGGGGAATAGGAGAATTAATATTGTTGATGAGAATTATAGTAAAGAGCTTATGTCAAGCTTTGAAATTAGTTTAATAGAAATATTGTTATGTTTATAGTAATATTATGTACTTTGGTAAATAAGTATTGATTGGATATTATAGTATATGAATACAAAACTAATACACAATTTTAAAAACAGGAATAATAATTTTCTGGCATGTAGAACTAGTGAATTTCCAGCCTGTCCCCAAATAATGGGGTAGACAAGTGTGGTGGGTTGTGGGGGGGGGTTGCACAGAGACTCTCAAAATGGCCAATGTCAACAAATGTGGAGGAGGGGCTTGAAGTATCAAAACAGCTACCTTTAGTTTTAAACATCTGGTGGGTGTTGATGTTAAAAAGTCCAAAGGGGGGTACAGCCTAATTAATAAGTGAATTGCTGTTCCTGGAGGCTTCATAGAATCATAGAGCTGGAAAAGATCATAAGGGCCATCCAGTCCAACCCCCTGTCTTGCAGTAATATACAATCAAATCATTCCTGACAGATGGCTATCCAGCCTCTGTTTAAAAACCTCAAGGGAAGAGACTCCACCACACTCCAAGGCAGTGCATTCCACTACCAAAGAGCTCTTATTGTCAGGAAGTTTTTTCTAGGGCTCATCTACACAAGGGAAGCTCAGAGCACCTCGTAGTATTAACACCTCACAGCATCATGTCTTAATGTTTTTTTCTGGCCTCAGGAGCCCCCACAAGCCTCACATTCCAGATGGCAGTCACGAGTGTTTATGTGTGTTAGTTCTTTGCCACCGCCATTTGTTTTTGTTTTGTTTTGTTTTTTTAAATTCACCCAAGGTTTGCTGGAGCGATACAGTGATTTTACAGTTTTATAAGAGAGTAAAAAAAACAAAAACAAAACAAACATCCTATTTTATCACCTTAGCTGTTGCTCGCTAAGGTGAAAATCCAACATGGCGGCAGCGGGCACCTGCTCTTGCTCTTACCTAATCAGGTTTGTGCTTCCCTTTGAATTTCCTGTCATTCAATAGTCTAAACAAGCAGGAATGTGCACTCCCTCATGGTTTTTCAAAAAGCATGGGGAAAGCGTACAAAGGTTTTTACTGCATTTTTTGCCATTTTGGGCCCCCTCCTTCCTGGTGCAGTAACCCATTTAGAGAGGTAGGATTCACCACGTATGAGGAGTATTTTCACTATCTAGACAAACCCCTAATGTTTAGGTAGAATCTCTTCCTGTAGTTTGAGTCCACTGCTCCCTGTTCCAGTCTCTGGAGCAGGAGAAAACAAGCTTCCTCCCTCTTCAATATGACACCCTTTCAAGTATTTAAACATGACTATCATGTCACCTCTTAACCTTCTCTTCTCCAGGCTAAACATACCCAGCTCCCTAAGCCACTCCTCGTAGGGCATGGCTTCCAGACTTTTTAACAGTTTGGTAACCTTCCTCTGGATGCATTCCAGCTTGTCAATATCCTTCTTGATTTGCAGTGCCCAGAACTGGACACAGTTTTCCAGCTGAGGTCTCATCAAAGCAGAATAAAGTGGTACTATTACTTCCCTCAATGTAGACACTATACTTCTATTGATGCAGCCTAGAGTTGCATTGGCTTTTCTGGCTGCTGCAACACACTGCCGACTAATTCAGCTTGAGGTCAACTAAGACTCCTAGATCCCTTTCACATGTACTGTTGTCAAGCCAGGTGTTACCTATCCTATATCTCTGCGTTTCATTTTTTCTTCCTAAATGTATTACCTTTCATATATCTCCCTGTTGAAATTAATTTTGTTAGTTTTGGCCAAGATCTCCAATCTGTTACAGTCATTTTGAATTCTGATCCTGTCCTTTGGGGTATTACCCCAATTTGGTGTCATCTGCAAATTTGATAAGTTTGCCCCTAATTCCGTCATCCAAGTCATTGATAAAGATGTTGAATAGCACTGGGCCCAGGACAGAACCCTGTGGCACCCCACTAGTCATTTCTCTTCAGGATGAAGAGGAGCCATTGGTGACTACCCTTTGGGTTTCATGAGAGGCAATGCAGCCTTTCTTTTCCACCACAAAATTGTCAATTCAGAGAATCTGGAGGTTTTGAGGGCCACAACAAACAGAACTCTGTAGGCCTCATGCAGCCCCAGGCCAAACTTTGCCCCTAAATTTTGCCTTTGATTCTTTCATTTGGGATAATGAAAGAATCCACCTGTTTCATCTGTAAGAATTAAACTAATCTTCATTGTTGTTGTTGTTGTTGTTTAATGTGTTCTAAATGATTCCAGATTTCTGTTATGTTATTGTTTGAGCCTCCCTGCCTCTCTTGGAATCCAAGGGAAGATTGGCTGTAAAGCTTCAGTGGGAACCAGGCAATTACATACAAATAAAACGGTTTCTCCATCTCTCATTGGAAGCATTTCTTAATCATGTCACTTTTAGATTAATAGTTTGGGATGATCAAAAAGACAGCAGGTGGTGGGGATGATTTAGAAACCACAAAATTGATGTTATCGCGGTGATTGACATCCTGTTAGTGCAGCATACATTTCCTGTTTGTCAGGAATGAAATATCTGAACATTTTGTGATAATATCTAACAATATTTTGGAAAAGAGAAGCTACTGGCTGGCAACCATTTAACAGAATGAAACTCTTTTGTTCTGTTACAAGACAACCAGAAAATGTATACAGAATCCAAACTTCTCTGCCAGCAAAGCAGCTGCTGCTGCTTGCTACCACCATTCTCTTCAACTGATAATCATTTCTTAATGTCCCTGGATCATCTTGGTTATGCAAACACATCAAGTTGTTGATTTTTTAAAGACCTCTAAGGAAAGTAATCAGAATACTAGGGAACCATTTATCAATTTATGGTACACATTTGGAAGCCTGCTGAAGATGGCTTCCTCTTTCATGCCAGACTTTCTTAGCATCTGTTCTGGTTTAGGTACATCTAGGACTCTATCATTAACATGTATTTGAACAACCAATGCCAAACCCACAATAGTTTGCAAGACGAGGCAATTGAGTTCTTATTTATTTACTTTGGACTAGTGTTTTGAAATCCTATTAGCATCTATACTGTACATTGTATATAGCATTGCCCTACCACTAGTTGGCTGAGTTTTATTCAGATTCTAGGAATGCCAACTGGCACTCAAGGTGAGGTGAGGTGAGAGTGGGACGTGTAAGCAACAGAGTGCAAGAGAGGAACATGGCAAAGGTGCAAAATGAGTAAGGGAGGGAGGCATTGTAAAGGCAAGAAATGAGGCAAAAGAGAGGAAAAGAGGAAAGATGAGGTGAGAAGTGCAGCAAGAGGGTGAAAAGAAGAAGAGAAGGCAGTTACGAAGTGAGGGAAAGTGCAAGGGAAGGAGGTATACTTTATAAGTTTGTCCTTACTATCCTGTGCCCTTCCCCCTGTGACCCTGTGAATCAGATGGTAGTCATTCTCAGAGTCTTCCTAGAATATTTTCGTGGATCTGTACCTTACAAAATGTTGCTGCTGTTACGACATCAACCACCTACATGGTTACTGTCTTGCAATTAATCCCCACAAAAACATTGTAAAGTAGATTGCCTCAGAGGCAGTGGTAACCCCATGGTCACATGGTAAATTCTGTGACAAAGCAGGGATTTGAACTTGAGTTCCTCTGTTCCAAATCCAGTGCTTTAAACATTACTATATCCTAATTTGCTCAGAAGAGTGGTTATATAAATATGCCACCAAGGCTGAAATAGAATGATAAAACATGGTACTATTAAAGTGCCAAATTTGCATAATTAGAATGCAAAGAAATTATATGCATAATTATAATAGTGTGCAAAATATGCAAATAGATTCACAGATTTGAAGGGCTGAAATATGGCAACCCTAATTGTATGGGAATATTTTTCTAGAGAAAGGAGCTTCTACTTTGTGGGCAAGAGGAATTCATACACCACTTCACCAAATAAATGAATTAAATGCTGCAATTCTCAGCATTCACTCTTATTTCTTAGAAGTCAAATAAATATCCTTTATCCCAGGATCCTTACATTTTTAAAAATGGAACCAAAAGTCAGTTCAGTCTTTTTCACATCAATGGGACTTAGTTGGGTAAAACGTAAGTAGCAGCCTCAATCTAACTGCTAGTCCCAAATAGAGTTGACCCAGAAAATCAGTGGGATTTTCATAGGCACTCAGCTCTGTACCAGTTGAGACTAAAAACTGGATTTAGTTCATACTGCACAAGTGGAATGTCTCTGTAATCTTCACATGTATTGCATTTCTGCACTCATGTCCATACTACTGGGCTCAAGATATGGTGTTTTGTGAATATCATTTAGCCACTGGGTTCCTTGACATAAAAATGATTCTCTTTCCTGGGAGCTAAGAATGGATAGAACAATTTATTTCTGGTCTGTATCAATGTCCAATATGTTTTTCCATACTGTGGAATATGCAAATTATATTTAAATACTTATAAAATAATCTGTTTAGTAATATGTGACATACACATTTATAAATATATCTTCTCTCAAAGTGTATGTTTATAACTGGACTTTTTCCTAAAATATGTATTTTTAGACATATTTTGTTTTGGAAATGAAAAACTGTATTATTGTGATAACTTAATTGTATAATCTAGTACCCCACTCTCCAGTGCTTTGGGACTTCTTCAGTTGATGTTGCTACCTAGCTTCTAAGGTGGGTTTTGGGAGGCATTTTCTATTGTTGCAGTGGTACTACAACCATAAATGTGAAATGCAATATTTATGATGATGCTGTGAGTCTGGTTTTTGTTGTTGTTATTAACTGCCTTTGAGTTGACTTTGATTCATGACAATCCCATGAATGAGACATCTCCAAGACCTCTTGTCTTCTACCACCCTGCTCAGGTCTTGCAGGTTCAGGTCTCTGGCCTCTCTAACTGAGTCTATCCATCTGGTTTGTGGCCTTCCTTTGTTTCTTTTCCCCTCCACTTTTCCTAGCATTATTGACTTTTCCAGCGAGCCGTGTCTTCTCATGATGTGACCAAAATATGACAACCTCAATTTAGTCATCTTGGCTTCTAGTGGGAGCTCTGCCTTGATCTGTTCTTATGATAAATACTGACCAGGATGCCAGCCAATGACCCACAATGTAGAAGGCTTAAACTTACATTCCTGATCTGGACCAGGACCTTCACACACATGTGGGGAGGCTTTATATTTATCCCCACAACTATTTTTCTTTCAAAATTCTCCCCTTCCTATATTCAAGGACTAAATGATGGGAGCTTCTATTGCAGTGGTGGGGAACGTGCATCCACAGATCTCCACAGGGCCCAATATTGCCTTCGGTTTTTTAAAAATTGCCCTAAAATGGCCCAAAATACCCCCTAGTGAGGGCAATTTTGCCATATATTTGACACACAGATCCCAGCCATTTTAGGTCTAGAAAAGGACTTTTTCAGACAGGAAGTGACCCAAAAGTTGACTTCTAGATCACTTTCTGTTGGAGAAAAGGTCTCTCTGAGGCTATAATAGCCCAGAGAAGGCCAAATATACCCTTTGGAGGGGACACCTTGGGGAAGAAAAGACAAACTTTTCAGGGAAGGTGGTGAGAGCCTCATAACCCGCAACATTTGCTCACTCCCCCCTGTTACCACCATTGTAGGGCTAATTATGGAGTGTGGGAGGTGAATTTTGAAATAAACATTGTCTAGGAGAGATTCCCTGGCTCATGCACAATAGTTACAATCTGCACCAGGGCTACACATATTACTTTGAATATATATATATATATATATATATATATATATATATTTAAAAAGTGAAGTGCACACTACATATTTAACATGCCCTGTCGCTTAGCCCTATGTATAATGTACACCCTATGGTACATAAAAAAAGACACGCAACAGTTTGCAATGTTATTCCCTCCTGTTATTTCTGTGGACACTTCCTGCATGCCAGCTGACCAGAGATATTGTCATTTTTGTTTCAAATTCAGTGTGTGTGTGTGCATGCACATGTGTGCACACGAGCATGAACATGCACATACATGTGTGTCTCTATGTCTATATGTATGGCCACTGCTTTCTTTATAGCCAGGTAAGAAGACATACACCCCCAAAAAATCAAAGCTGTCTGAGCTGCTAATTGCTTGATACATCCTTTTCAAGCACATGCTCTTCTCCTTTTTTTCCTCTTATGGACTGAATGTGCTTGTTAATACATCTGCTGCTCACACTGCTCACAGACAGTGGAAAATCAGTTGAAAATAGCTCAGCAGTTGTTCTTCCACATCAAGGGATTTTTTTTTATTATCATTTATTATTAAATACTAGTTGCATGTAAATGTAAGCATTGAAATCCAATGACATGCAGTTTAGCTGAACAGGAAAGCATAAAAATAATAATCAAATGCTGCATATGAAACACACATACTAGAAACAGACAAAGGTGCTAAAAGTCCTATCAGTGTATATCCCAATGGCAGTTCCTTAGGGTTCAGCTACACATGACTGTAAAAAGTATAGTGAACAGTACCACATTCTATGCAAGCCAGTTACCGTATTTTTACCTACAATCCCCCCCTCTCACAAATATGAAGCAGGGGCAGGGGAGAATTTTCCCACTGATGCCAATGATTTTTTTTTTTCTTAAGCCATCTGGCCATTCTGGGGAGAAGTGGAACTAGGCAGAGAAGTATTGAACCTTCCCTATCCACGTGGGGAATCTGCAAAACTCAGACGCCCTAAGTTGCAAAAAATATAAAAATGAGGAAAAGGTGCCCCTCCTATCTACATCATTAATTTAATTTTCTGTTGATCACTTAAAGGAAGCTGCCTATGCCCCCTCATCTGTTTAACCTTCCTTGGCTGGACTTCTCCAAACTGCGTCCCTACTGAGGGAAGAAGTGGTTGAAAAAGTAAAATTGATTTTGCTGAATAGAGAACCAATTGCCTAATGAACATATGCACTTAGACATTCCTAAACAATTTCATGTGGCTTCTGTCTCTTTATCCTACATGAACTGTATCAACAGGAGAAACTCTTAGGATATCATAGGGATATGGCCCACATTCCCTGATTCAGAAACACAAACCTCAGCAGCACATAATGTTTGCTTTAAATGCATTGTGCACATTGTCTCTAAAATTATTCTCCAGCTTCTCATCTTTTAACTTAAGACAGATAAAATCAAGCCCATTTGTTCTCTCTACCCCAGTTGCAGTGTGGGAGGCTCCTGCCCCATTGTCATAGCAGGAAGACAACCCTCCAACCATCAGTCCTGCTGCTGCTGCACCAACAATAATCCACGTGTCCATGTCCATGGGTAGGAGAGAGGGAAAGGTAGATGGTTTGAAGAGAGCAGGAGAAAGATAGATGGGTTGATGGAAGGGGGAAATTATGGACTGAATCCTACTGTTAGCCCCAGCTATTGGAAAAATGTGATTTACATATGTATTAACTAACCATTCAACAATTGAGTCAATGAGTCTTCTTCAGTTGGGACTAACCATTAGGATTCAGGCCAGAAGGTTAGGAAGCTCACTGGGAGAGATGGAGTAATTATTGGATCTGTTTGAGCATCTAATGATATAGTAAACAACATGGTAGGTTATACCAAGGCTAGACATATTTGGCGAGTACATGGACCAAAACCAGACAGGACCCACCACTGCCCACACCTCTTTCTGCCAAGACCAAAAGTGACTGGAAGCCCATTTCTAGTTATTACAAAACAAACTGTCATGAAACATGAGGGACAAAAGTGGACCTCTCAAGCAAACTGATTTTCAGCATGGCAGAAGTTGAACAACAAGTCCCATGCCCCCCCCACACACACAGGGTATAGCATAGAAAATAAATAAGCTTAATCTTCTCTGTAAAACATTTAAAAGTAGATTTTCTTTGGTTTTTTTCTGGGCTGTGAGGCCATGTTCTGGAAGAGTTTCTTTCTGATGTTTCACCTGCATCTGTGGCTGGCATCTTCAGAGAATGGTTGGGTAGGAGTGTGTTTGGGGTTTATATGCTGCGAACCCCTGTAGGGGAGTATATGTAAATTTGTGTAATTGAATGGTCAGTTTCTGGGTATAGAAATGCAAGGCTTGTTAGTGTCTGTTTGGCTGATGGTTGGTTGATGGTCCATTATCCACTGGGAATCCCCATGTCCCTGGGTGGAATTCCTTTGTAAGTATTGAGTTTTAATTCTATTGTATATCAAAACTGGGAGCCAGATTTTGTTTACTTTTAAGGTGTCTTCTTTCCTGTTGAAGTTGTCCAGGTGTTTGTGGATTTCAATAGCTTCTCTGTGCATTCTGACGTAACATGATATTACACAAACTTACATATACTCCCTTACAGGGCTTCACAGCATATAAACCCCAGACACACACCTACCCAACCATTCTCTGAAGAAGCCAGCCACAGATGCAGGCAAAATGTCAGAAAGAAACTATTCCAGAACACAGTCTCACAGTCTGGAAAAAAACCAAGGAAAATCTATGGATGCCAGCCATGAAAGCCTTCGACTTCACATTTAAAAGTAGCTTTAATTACAAAAATATAATCAAAGACATGGTCCTACGAAGGAATGAGTGGATAGAAGGCAAACCAGAGGAGACGTAGGATGAGAGTGGGTGTGGTAAAGCAAACAGTAAGTCTGTAAACATGACTAATAATTATACTTGTTTTAAAGACAAATTGGGCTTCCTAGATGCTTCCAGGAGTCTTATTTTCCTTGTTTATTTTTTTTAAAAAAAACACAATGGTGATAGTTGTGGGGTTTAGACAGCCACAGAAAACAGGCAGAGGAGGTATACGCTTGTTGCTCAGTGCTTGGTTACAGTTTAATGAAGAATACCCTGCCCACTAAATATTCATCCATTCAAATACTTAAAGAGAGTGTAAAGGATCTCTCTTGGAACTCCATTAAGACTGATAGGAATCCCTGATTCCAATATATCTTGTCATATATATTAAGTACCCTTACTGGCACACCATAATGATGAGCATACATTTCTTTTGATCCCTTCTAAATTGTCCAGTGGTCACCAGATGTGTTGGTGAGTCCTATCCCATTGCCAATCTTGAAGTCAAGTTTAACTGCCAATCCAGTTATTTTCTGTACAAGGAATAGAACACAGGGCACCAACTTGCCTTTTATCCCAGGCAACAAAATGTCTTGGCATAGACTTGCATGAAAATGACCTTTAAAGCTGCTTTGTCTGATTATGGGATCTTTTCACAACATGTGCCAGTTTCTTAATAATTATTATCCAGGCAAAAGAATATGTTTTTCAGAAGGTAACCCACAGCTACAAAATTACATGAGGAATTGAGCACAAATGATAGGCTTCTTGTGCTCATTAAAAATATTGCTCTTCTCCACAGACTAAGTCCAATTCCCATAGTGGAATGATGAGGTTCAAGGCATGAGAAAATGATTCTAGAGAATTAACAAATATAGCATCTGCATCCCCAAGTTGCAGCAGTGGTCCATTAAGACCAGCAATTCATTTAATAGCTTAATGAAGCCTTTGGCCCAAACTTTGCCTGCCTTGTCCCTCAACATCCTTGAACTGGAGATGGTAGTGTGAGTAGAAACCATCGGTTAGTAGTAGAACACATGCTTCACATGAAGAAAATTGTGTGCTGCACAAGAAGATAGAACTGTCAGGAAACAGTACTTCCTGAGATCCTGGAGAACCCTCTTTACTTAGAGGAGATTATGGAGGTCAAGATGGACAAATAATTTGAGCTAACGTAAGGCAGCTTTATGTGTTTCTATGCCAGTTATTGAATGTGGCCCTACGGTCCTAGGACTTTTTCATATTCTTGTGAGATGGGGTTGCTTATTTTCAGAGCTTGGAAGAGTTACTTGCAGGATTATAATTCACAGTATGCCCCAGAATTATGGTCAATGACCATACTGGCAGGGAGATTCTGGGAGCTGTAGTGCTGCAAAAAATCAAGCTCTGATATAATTTTATTTAACCTGAAGATTTATACTCCGATCTATAAGTGTTTCTGTTCTATGGGTTTACTATGATTATTTATATAAGTGTTGCACTTACAAATAAACATTAAATATTCATCTCTTTAATGGTGGTGGCAAACTGTCAGCTATTTAAGTACTCACCAGCCTTTTTCCCACCAACATGAGCATAACTTTATAAAGAGCAGGTATGACATTCACTTACAGAATTAAAGGCCCTTTAATGCTGCTAGAACAAAGCAGAAGGTCCTAAAATGGAAATGAATTATATTTTAACTCTCATACAATGTGCAAAGAGTGATATATAAGAGTAATATAGACTGGGAAGAGATAGACAGTTGTTAATGGAGTAATAAACTCCTTTTTGAGCCTTCCATCGCTCTGAGAGAAAGAGGAGTCTTTTATGTGCCTGCAAACATACCTGGAAGAATCTCTGGTCACGTGGTGTGGTTCCTTAGATCTATTCCCCAGAATGGGTGACTGAGCAAATGAGAAGAGTTCTAGAGACAGAATGTATAGGGTAGGGGCATGCAGGAAATCATCAGCTGTCTAAATCCCCAATTACTCTAATAGCAAATGGATGAAGGGAGTTAAAGAGAATGATTGGTTGGGAAGCACTTTCCAATAGTATCCATCAAGAACTTTCTAGCAATATTGAAGATGTTTGCTAAATGCATTTTCCCCAAAAACCCTGGAACTAGGAAATGCACCTTTAAATGTGATAGAAAGAACTTGGGGCGGGGGCTGGAAGTGGGAAAAAATGAAAGGGACAGATGAGCAGCTACTTTGACTACATAGCTCTTCACAGGTATGGTTTAAATCCCTGCATGCTCAACCATGCTTGTGGGGCTAAATTAGGGAATTATGCTAACTGCCCCATGACAGGGATGTGCAAGAGGGGCTTCCCCACACAGAACAGCTATGCCTACTGCATTTGATGGGGCCAGATGGATTCTTTTATTTATGAAGAGTATTTATATCCCTCCTTCAGCTGAAAAGGCTCCCAGAATGGCTTACAAATAATTACTTCAATAGTTCCCTGCCCTCAGGTTTACAATCTGAAAGGCATGGTATACAAGGAAAAGGGGATGGCAGTAGGGGGAGAGGATTAAGTCCCCCAGAAACGGGGTACTCTTCTTTCTTTCAGAGGACGCAGCAGTGGCAGTTGGAATTGAAGCAGAGCTAGGGCTGAGGCACAGTAGAGCTCTGCCTGGATGATCTTATCTCCCTCAGGGGCCAGAACAGTGGCAGTTGGAATGGAGGAGAATTATGGTTGAGAATTTTATTCAGTTAACTTTGCTAAGAAGTTGCTATGATGCACACATTTCTTCATAAATGGAAGGCAAAGTGTTCTAAAACTTTGAAAGTGGGAAAAAAAGAAATTTGATAGATTCATCCATCCTAGGAGGTTTGTCTTCCCATTGTCTTTACCAGTAGATCATCACATACCAAAGTCAGAATCATATATGCCATAGTATTTGCAATTTCTATACACAGTTGTGAAAGCTGGACAGGGAAATCTGACAGGACAAGGGTGAACTTTTTTTTTTAAGTGGTGTCAGAGGAAAGTTCTGCAGATACAGTGGACTGCCCCAGAGTCAGATAAATGGGTCCTAGAGCAAGTTAAGCTTGAATACTTCCTAGTAGTCAAAATGAGTTTTTCACACTTTGGACACATCATGAGACAACATATTCATTGGAAAAGTTGATAATGCTTGGTGGAAGGCAGTAGAAAAAGAGAAAAACCACATTACGGGTGGATTAGCTCTCTCTCTCTCTCTCTCACACACACACACACACAAAACCTATGACCCTGAGTCTGCAAGGACTGTTTATGACTGGGGCTCATGGAAGTCTCTCTCTCATAGGGTCACCATTAGTCAAAGCCAGCTTGATGGCAAATAACAGCCATAAAAAGCCAAGTTCCATTAGGGCTTTGATTTGTTTCCTCTAGAGATTTTTTTTTTTTTGGAGGGTGTTGTTAAACTACTAGTTGGCAACTCTCTGTTAAACCTCTTTTTCCTTACTAATGTGCTAAATAAAGGGCAGGGCATATTGCTAGGATGGAGGACTATCGCCTCCCCAAAATAGCACTCTACGGTGAACTCGCCATGGGTCAGTGTAAGAGGGGCGCTGCAAAAAAGCGATACAAGGACTCCCTGAAAGAACATCTCAGGCTTGGCCAAACTGATCACCAACAATGGTCCTCCATGGCCTCACATCAGGAGGCATGGAGACACACTATCCACAATGCTGCAGCCTTATTTGAGAACTCACGCTTGAAGAGAAACGACAACGCAGAATCACAACCCAGAAACATCAGCCAAGGAGACCTTCTGCTGTGCTTTCTGCAACTGGATATGTTTATCTTGGATTGGCCTTTAGGTCATCAGCGCGCTTGCAGAAAGCACGGGATGAGTCCTTCCTGAATCTTTGTCTGCGAAGAAAAGCCAGAGAGAGAAAGATTTGTCTTGAAATACTATCACCCCCAAACCAAACCAAAAATGGTATGAGATAAATCATGCTTTTCAGCTTGGTCTTCTACATGTTGACTCAGAACTAAGCCCTATTCAATTCAATGGGACGTACACCCTAATATAGTGGTGGGCAAATTCCAGTAATCCACAATCCATTTTTATTGACCCTGGACCCGCCAGGGGACACATCAGGTCCACCAAACAAAACAGCGCATCTTGTTTTAGAGGAAAATCATGCACCCCAGAGACACAATTTTCCCATTGTTTGGCCAAAATAATAATTTAAAAAAGAGGTAGAAGAATTTGGTAGACAACTTTTTCCATTCTGGGGGAATTGCACAGGTTGTGTAATCCCCACCCTAGCCTTTCAGCTTGTTGTTTTTTTTTCCCCCCTCCTGTGGCACTTTTCCATGAATTAAAAAGTTAGACTACCCAGTCTACCATTTCCCAAAGCTTCCTTGCCTTTTGTAAGATATATGCATGATGCTGGCCTCTCTTTCAATCTTCTGGGACCATTCTAGTTCTTCATGGGGTGTCAAATATAATAGCAAATATCTCTGATTTAACAATGGCTCTCCACTCTTTGCTCCAAAGCACTGACACAGTTTAAAATATCTGCACCTAAATACTCTGTGACTGTAGCCTGAAAGGATAATGTGCCTTCAAAAAAAAGAGCATATGAACCAAATCTTTCTTCCTTCAGAGCCAAAGATAATATTCCCATTGACTTCAATGGAAGCCAGATTATTCTTCAGTTTACTGCTTCTTCCCATATATCTCTTTGACAGGTTTAAGGCAGAAATGTGGGTTGCATATGGATTTTCATTGTGTGTGTGTGTTTTGTTTTAGAGGGTGCTTCTTATTAAAATATTTTTGTTTTTATGTTTGTATTGTTCCACAGCAAGCCAGGCTGTCTAGGAGGAGAGGCGCTGCATAATTTAAAAGTTAGCATTATTATTTTATTTCCTAAAGTCCATACTGGATGATTTGCAAGCTCTGTTCACAGACCAATTGCAGCTGTGCTTTTCTATGTTTATGTTTGAGCTGCTTTAAGGTTAACATTCAACAATCCTGACAGATAAACAGGCAGCAGGGATGGAAATAATATTCAAAAATATTCAGAAATGATTAAAAAAAACATGGTTTTTTGAGTGTTGAAAAACCCTCATGAAAAGAATCCTGGGCCTGATGAGAATCTTCACAGTTTAGGACCTATTCTGCACAAAATTTGACATGGTTGTTTTGTTCAGAAAACAGCATTTGCTGTGCAGAAAATAATACTTCTATGCAGAAATATTATTTCCTGCATAGAAAATGTTGTTTCCTATGCATAAAATGCTGTAATTGGGGATTACACCACAGAATTTTCACGTGGGTAATTTTCAAAGAAAACAACATTTTCTGTGCAGGAAATAATATTCTGTTTAGAAATATAATTTTATTCACAGAAAATGCTATTTCCTTTATAAGAAATGCTGTTTTCTGTGCAAAACCATCATGTGCAAATTTTGCACAGATTAAGTCCTGAATATTGAATATGCATTGAAAACTACATGTTCTTTTTTTTTTTTTTGAAGACCTACTTGCAGCAGGAAGAAAATTGTTAAAATTAGTAAATGCTTCCTCTGAGAAGAAACTTTGTGAAGAATTGCATCCCTGCTAGAGAGTATACAGTTCTAAAACCTAAAAGACAAGAAAGACAAATAATCCTGAGCAGGAGCTATTTTTATTTTAAATATTTGAACAGGAGGCGTGGACACTGGCAACTTTTTCAGACAGGGTAAAAAAAACCTCTCAGAGGTCGGGAAGAAGACAGCGCTGTCCTGCTTCCAGTGATTGTTTCAGATGACACTGTCCTCCTCCCGTCCTTCATTCGTCCCCCTTCTGTGCTGGAGGGACAAGAAAGGCACCACTTTTTATTGACAGTAAAAGTGGCGGAGGGAAAACAAATGACAAAAGATAGAGGGAGAACAAATGAAGGATGGGAGAAGGATGGCGTCATCTGAAACTGATCGCTGGAAGTGGGACAGTGCTGTCCTCCCAACTTCCACAGTTTTTTTTTTACCCCATCTGAAAAAGTCCTGAGTACTGGGTTCTGATCACTGGAGCCAAGTGCTTACATTGAGACTAAATAACTGCATGCATCCTCATATAGCATATTCTTTCATTGGTGTAAGGCCTCACAACTTCTGGCATAGGGGATGTTTTCTAATGAAAGCTGTTGTCCTATCTACTATGGGTCCAAGGTGCAACAAAGCAAAGCCAAATCACAACAGGGTTATGAAAGCACATTCAAGATCCCACATTCAATGCTAGAGACTGGCCTAAAGGTTAAAATGTTACAAAGAGAATAAATCAAATTGTGTAGGAAGGAGAGAGGATTCTGTAGTCCAAAGTTCTAGAAGGTCTATGTACATTTGTAAATAAAACTAGAGAGGTTAATCACCTTGTCTTAATAAGTGTGATTACTTTGTAGGTTCAAAACCTGTATTTCTGTCTATGCACTTAGCCTGTTTTGGAAATAGTTAAGGAAAATTAAGGGGAAACAATCTTAAATTACAAGAGAAGTGTCAACTTTTTGACTTTAGATACAAGCACATTCTGTTCTTCAAAGCTGTTACTGGTCATTTTTTTGTCACATATATTGTCACACAAAGAGTGACAAACACATTGGAAGGGGGCTAGAAGGAGTTTTCCTCCACTGGACTACTGAAAGGCTTGGTCTAATATAATTGCAACCCGTTCTGTTAATAATTCAGATTATCAGCTATTTTTTCATTCTTCTGCAAAAACATGTAAGCTGCCTCTTATGCTGGGTGAGATCCTGTGGTTTTTATTTTCACACAAGCTTTTGTGGATATAAACCCACTTCTCTGGATGCAGCAGAGAATGATAATACATTATTTTGCTGCAGAAAACTCCCTGCCTTACCTGACTGGGTTGGCACCATTTCTCTGACCAGGCTGGCACCATTTTCCTGCCCTATTATCTGACTTAAGGATATGAAACACAGGGGAAGATAGACATTGCTTTGGCCCAGAAAAGCAACTCTTCTGTTCTTTGCTATTGTTCTAACATGAAAAATCAATCCACTATTGATTTTTAAGGATTTGGCATCAACAATTACAGCGGGGCTACAAGACATTGACGGTGGCATGGACATTACAAACTTTCCCTGAACTCAAAACAAGCTTATTTGATTATTTGGTTGTACTATGACTGAAACACCATGAAATTTCACTGCATTGCAGTATTATTGTTGAGAAATCCAGTTGTCAGTGACTTTTGCACAATTTGTTTCTTAAGAGGAAATGCATAAAAGTGAAAGAGAAGTCAAGCATTAATCTCCAAAAATGTCTGAGAGAGCAGGAAGATCAATGTATCTTAGGCTCCGCTGTTGTGGAAATCTCTCATCTTGGCATCTTCATTTTAGATTGATTTGAGTTTGAGATTAAAATTTGCTTAAGTCTTGTGCCTCAGATGGCTGCACTAGTAGAATTCCATACAACTCCCTTGTAACAGTGTAAAAATAAATCCAAAGCAACTTTACTTTTAAACTAGGCTGTCTCTCTGGACATTATCGGAGAGGTGTAGGACCTGGTTTTTCACAAGTCTGTTCTATGGTTTTGAAAACTTTACCTACATGTTGGGAGGGTCAAGAATGCAGATGCATATTTTGGGCCAGAGCTCAGCGAAAGAACATGTGTTTTACATAAGATCCCAAGTTCAATCTCTCCCATTAGGCTGGAAAAATTCTTCACTATTTCTTAAGGATAGTGTTGGACTAGGTATACTGAAGGTCTGAGTCAGTGTAAAGCAGCATCCTATGTTCCAATCATAACCCTCTAATTTCAGCCATATGACAACTGTATTGTAAAGGATGGGGTGAATGGCCTTTCACACATGGTGGTGGGCTTTGTTTTGTTCACTAAAATATATTTATATCCCACCTTTTCAAACTAAGCTGCTGAACACATCTGTATGCTATTATAATAACAACAGTAAAATGTTAGGATACTAACATTAAAACAACAATATAACCAACAGCACTATCATGATAGGAATGGTTTTTTGTTTTTTTTTTAAGATATAACTGGGCTATCTCAAGTTATTTCAGAGTATGCCCTGGAGAAGGAGAGGAGACCAAAGAAAAGTGAGTGGGAGCCAAATTGGGATTTTTGAGCACTCCTATTGAACATTCAGAGAGCTCTTTGACATTTGTGTATGTGATTGATGTGAACGTGTAAAAACCTCAGTTCATCTTTAGGACAAGAGGAATAGATGAGGAACATCCTTAATTATCTGTAGTCATTCACATTCATGAGTGAAGTAAATACACTCTGCATATATTCAAAAGCAGAATTCTATATCCAAAAATGTACAACCATAGGTGTAAAGGAACTTACATGTGCATGAAACACCAATGGCATGCCAGCCAATATCTTCTAGCATGACCAGTGGCTTTGCTGGCTGGGGTTACAGAAAAGTATCATTTCCACACACTAGTCTTGCAAGTATGCTATTAAAAAAAACCCCTGAAAATAGATGACATTTTTGCTCATTTTTAATACATCATTTTATTCTGGGACTGAGCTGTAGTGTTGGGAACAGAGTCAGGGATGTGTTCTGATGAAGTCCTCTGCTTGAACAACCAGTTTTGTCCTATTCCCTCTGTACCACTTCAGTCACTTTGTCAGCTTAGCAAAGCAATTAGAAAACTAAAAAGTCAGATGCAAAAACAAGACATGTAAGAAAGTAAAATAGGTCAAGTGAAATAAATGAGACTTGCGGCATGCCCTAATCACGGAAACTGAGAAACTCCAGAGGCTGTCCTCAGGGATGAATTTTTATCATGGGAGACTCAACTAAGAAAGATCTGCCTCCAGGCTAGGTTTTGAAGGAACCTAAGGACAAAGCACACATTGGCCCTGGCTGATGTTAAGTGCTGTCTACAGATCAAAGAAGTTATCAAATGAAAACTATCAAAGCCCCCTGGCTAGAGAGTACATACATACACACACACACACACAGAGAGAGAGAGAGAGAGAGAGAGAGAGAGAGAGTTCCAGTTATTTTCCAGGGCAGTTCCCTATGTTTCGTCACACTCTGTGAGCCCAATGGAGTTGTCTGCAAAGTTCCAGTTCAGTACAATGACAAACAGCCTGGCTCTGATCTACTGTTTGAAAAGCAGGTATTTCCTTTGTTAGAAATTGTCATTTCTTGTTTCCCGATTAGACCCCTAGAGGAGCATCCAGAAGATGTTAGCACAGCTGGGTGGATTTTGCAAACCTGTGATTGTACAGGTTTTTCACAGAATTTCACAGCTGTTTCAGGATTTATCAATTTTCACAAATTGATGGTAGAATCTTGCCCAGTAGGTACAGAATGATGAGGAAGTGACAATCCTCATGCAGGCAGTTCCCAAAAGCAGAATCAGTGTGGGCCATAGGAAAGAAGGATCCTTCTATATTCCATCTGCACAACTTGTACAACCTCTGTCTCCTGTGCACAAAAGGGTAATTCAAAATTGTGATAAAGACCCCAATCAGATCCCCAACTGTAGTTTTTATGACTTATTGTCAAGAAGCACTGTATATTGCACAGCTCGGTCAGAATCCTATATCACCCTCTATGTAAGATAACTTTATGTATTCTTAACTACATAGCAGAATGCTACAAACCCTGTTACTGAATTGTGAAGATGCATTAATGGGACTCTGGCAAGAGTGCCCAATGCATATTGGAACCTTCGTGACAGTATTTCATCACACATCAGAGGACCATAGTGTATTGGTCCTGATTCGTGTCAGTCCCAATGTGCATCAGTCATTTTGCCAGCTCCCCTACATATAGGGTTGCCATAAGTCCTGGAAATTTGGGAAAATACCAGATTGGAGGGACAGAAAATTGTTCTATTTGGCTGGGCTGCTTAAAGCAGCCACTTTTGGATTCCAGTCCAACTTCCTCTGCTGATGTCTGCATTCCCCCTCTTCTCTGCCCCGATGCGCCATAGTGAAGCAAGCGCTATATGGGAATGTGCGTCCAGTCTTCCCAGGCTGTGGACAGCAGGAGCAGTCACTGACACCCGAGCAGCATGAGCAAAGGTACCACCAGAGCAGGAGGACCAGGCAGAGCCAAAAAGAGGCACCAGGTGAGCAGGCAAGTCCAGCAAGGCAGCAGTGTGGCTGATTCCCCCCCCCCACTCCCTGGGTGGGAGAGTACCCATGGACCTGGGCTGGGGAGGGGTGCCCTCCCCCCCACGGGTGCTCTGGGTGCCCTCCTCATGGGGATGAGGGGGAGAAGAGGCTCCCTACTCCTCCCTGTGGGTGCTTTGTCCCAGTTTTGTGGCAGAGAATTATGGCAACCCTAGCTACATAGGACTATATCACAGTACATGGTTATAGTGCTATTATTCCACTTTAACTGCTCTGGCTGCCTCCTGTGGAATTCTGGAGTTTGGAGTTTAGTGAGGCCTAAGAGTTCTCTGGCTGAGAGTTCTAAATGCACCTCCCTAAACTGCAAATCCCAGGATTCCACAGGAGGCAGTCATAGCAGTTTAAGTGGAATAATAGCACTATAACAGTTTAGTGTGATAAACTCCATAGTTACATAACAGCAGCCCTCTTCTGAATACAGACATTTCAGACCTACTCAGTTCTAATTCCCGTATACCATAAATCCACTTAAGGGGACACCCATACATGATTTTGGCCATTATTTTTAAAAGTAACATGTAACCATTATAGTTACAAGGTTCCAGAAGTAATTAGTTACCATTTAGTTATGTCCTTTAAAAATAACTTTTTCCTGCTTCTTAAAATAGTTACTTTTAGTTACACTTTTAATAAGGCATTTGAATGCTACAAGTCACTGGCCTGTGGTACAAAATGATACCTTCTGTTTACCTTACTGTTACTCAGCAGCTATAATAGAGCACAAGCCAAAACTTCCACTATGACACCAGAAAGGCAAACACTCTGGGAAGGTTATTCAACATATGGGATGCTACAAGTGAGAAGGCTTTGGTTGTTAACCTCATTGCCCCCAGAACATGGAAGCATCTGGAGACAGACCTTCACAAACAGGTTCATGAGAGCGTAAGTGAACATTCACAGTTTGGTAGGTTGTGCTCCACTGTCTTTAACCTGAAGCCAAGCAAATAGAAGGTCTGTTGTGTGCTAGAGAATGAAGAGGAAGACATAGTTGGTGAAATGAGAAAATGAAAATTTCTGGAGAATTGGTGAAATATATCAGCTGACAATAAAATAATTTTAAAAGACAATGGTGTGTGTGCTAATGTTTGAGTAAATAAATGCTGACATGGAAATCATGCATCCCAGGGCTGCTATTTGTTCTATGGTAAAAACGACACAAGAATAATATATTTACCTATATGGTTTGTCCAATGGGGGAAACAGCAACTGGAGAGGAGACACTGATGTTTAGAGGAAAAGTTCAGACTCCTATGTCCAGTTCTGTAGCCCTAGACTAAATTAGGGGCCCTGTAGGAAATGGTAACATTTAATTATTTGCAAATGTAGCATATATAATTATGGATCTCCTCTCCTCCACTTTACCGTATTTAATTCGGCCCAGAAATAGTTTGCTGAAAATTAAATTAGGTTGACATTGGAGATAGCTCCTGAACCTTTAAAGGTTTGGTCAAAGAGGAAGTTTCAGCAGGTGTTGGTTATTATCTGGTTGCATGACATGCAACATCTGTAGAAAGTCTCTCATTTACACAACTATTTAAAGTATGGATCAGTTTCCAGTTTTTAATCTGGCAATCCTATGGTCTCCCCACCCCCAATGGTGATATCTGTTCCTGTAATTGAGGAGATTATCAGACACAGCAAAAAGTACCTTATCAGAACACTAGGACAACGTTACTGTCCCGCAAACAGGACCTGGTTTCAGATGACGTCATCCTTGTTGTATTCTGTTCCTGTGCTACAGCAGTTAAGAAGGCAGTGCTTTTCCTTGATGGGACCTCCCCATCAATGAAAAGCGACTCCTTACTAACTACTGCAGCACAGGAGCAGAACGTGACGACGACGTCTGAAATCGGGTCACATTTGCGGGACAGAAACATTGTCCTGGCATTCTGATAAGGTACTTTTTGGATATGTCTGATATTCTCCATAGTCCCATTTTGAGAGAAAGGCAGGATATAAATAAAATAAATAAATAAAATAATTACCCACCAGTGATATAAAGATTTAGAGTGGGGATCTTGTGACAGCAAGGTCTGGGACAGGGACAGGGAGGCCTTGAGTTGTCTTCCAGTGGTCACTTCTTAAACAAAACTAATTGGTAACTGAAATTTACCTTCAGATTTTGAGTTAAAGAGCATCACACTCTGTTAGAAAAAAGATGAGTATAATCTTGCATTCAGGAGTTGGAATGCATTGTGCCTTCTCTTGTTGACACAGGGACACGTCAAGGCTAAAATATTGACATTTTCCTCTCTCCTATACCCAAGGCATATACTTCAGAAACCTCTTCATATGCTTTCCCTCAATGATAGCCATAGGTGACAAATTTTACTTTGTTGAGTAAAATACTACTTAATGTGATAAGAGTAACTGAATCTGGCCCAACATAAAGGATGAGAGCATATTACACCCTCAGTGTTATTAATCTATAAGGACAGAGTGTGAGAGAACAAGGCTGAGTCAGAGTTCAGTTTCTTCTATATTTAGCTCCTACTAAAACCACACTGTCTGTGAACCATTTATAAGTAGAAGAACTGCATTAATTTAATCCACTGCATGTGAACTCTGACTTCATTTTAATTTTCAAGAAAATATGAAGGAAGTAACTATTCAAACTGGGAAAGATATTTATCTATTAAGCATTTTGCTTGTTTTGGAAGCTCTTTAATTGTTTCCATTAAGCAGTTTCCCTTTGTGATAAAGAATTCTGAGTGAATGAGCTAAAGATTTCTTCCAAGATACAGAAATCACTGTCTTGTTTCAAGGTTATTTTTCCACCTGGTGAATTCTTGCCTCCTGATTTCTGTTGCTTTCTTTCTCTAACTATTGCAAGACACATTTTTATTTTGCACAAGGGGCCTAGGATACCTAATCCTTGATCTGAGCATTTCACACTCAAACCATGTTTATGTCATCAGTATTGCTTGCATCTTCAATAAATAGGTCATCATACATAACAATATCCTATAGCTCAGTTCAAAATGCCTTACCTCTGCACAAAAAAATAAAAAGAAAACTTTACTGTTTAAAATTCAAACATTTTCAGTATGTTGTTTGATAAAATAATACAATTATTGCTGGACAGGGAGTAATACAGCTAATTATGTTATCATATAATCCCACTAATATGCTTCTGGGTTTACTATTATTCATACATAATAAAACACTTAAAAACCAAATCTAAAATATTTAAAATTAATCCTGACTTTATTTCTTAATCTCATTTGATCAAGGATTATGTCCCTGTCTGGACATGAAACACTGAGAAGACTGGCCCAAACTCCAACAAAGTCTTTCTGCTGGATTCATATGGGCAGGGTCAGCTAGCGCTGGTAGGAGCTGAAGCCCAAGAAAATAAGGAACTCCACAAATTCCCCATCCTTTATTTAAATCCTTTAAATAGAAAGGCACCCCAAGTTACACTACACCACAGTGACACTACATGATTGACTTTGGTCTTTTCTTGCATACTTTGTGGTTGCTATCTGCAATGCATTTCTTTTGTACAGTGCTTTCCACGCCATCATCTATAAATAATGTTAAGTAGTATCACCCATGTACAATTAACCATTTAAAGACATATAACTGTATACAGAGAGAGGGGGGAAGGTTTTAAGGTCTCTCTACCCAGCAAGGAGGGCTGTCACTCCAGTGCAGCATTTCTCAACCGCAGTTCCCCCAGAGATGGCCAGGGATAAATCATGGAGAAGTGGTGAGCTGAAATGACTTATTTTGTCCCTCCACAACAGAGAAAGCCAGGCGAGGAATGAATGTTTTCACACCAACAGAGCCTCAAAGGGTCCTCTTATGGGGGGGGGAGGAGGTTTACATGCCAAATACCTTGCTCTGTCTCCCAGCTTTTTATCTGCTTTCAATATGCTAATGAAGCCACTCATGGCCTGGGAAAGGGAGGAGGCAAAGAATGAGTGTCTGTGTGATTTGCTTCCTGCAAGCAGCTTGACAGACCCAGAATTGAGGCAAAAGACTAGTTTGCCTAAAACTGATGTAAAGGTACAAATGCAAAATGAGTTTTTTTTTAAATTTAAAATAATGGAAAGAGAATTGCAATACTGCACAGCTCTTAGCCAATGGGGGGGAACTGACCAAGTAATCCAAGTACCCCATGATCAGTCATTTACTCAGGCGCCAGCTGTGGATGGGAGAACTCTGATAAAAGTGACTTAGGGCCTATTCTTTTAAAACCAGATTTGGAGAGGGCAGAGCTATTACAGTAAAAGAGTCATTATAGATAGAGAAAAGGTTCTCAAACTGTGGGTCTGGTAACTGAATGTGGGAGTCACAAATAGACTGACCAACTCCCATACTATTGAAAAAATCCTTTCATTTACCTTGGCAGGAAGCTACAGCCTCCCTCTCAGCCTGTGCCTGTGATGCAGCCATATTGAAATATTTGAAGGGATGTCATACTGAGGATGGAGCAAGCTTTTTCTGCTGCTCCAGAGACTAGGACACAGAGTAATGGGTTCAAACTACAGGAAAAGGGATTCCACCTAAACATTAGGAAAAATTTCCTGACAGTAAGAGCTATTTGGCAGTAGAATGCACTACCTGGGAGTGTGGTGGAGTCTCCATTTTTGGAGGTTTTTAAACAGAAGGCTAGATGGCCATCTGTCGGGAATGATTTGATTGTGTATTCCTGCATGGCAGGGGGTTGGACTGCATGGCCCTTGTGGTTTCCAACTCAATGATTCTATGATTCTATGTTGCTGCTTCAGGTAGCAGATCATGGTAACCTGAACTCTCCCTAGAAGCCAAAATGATTAAACTGAGACTGCCTTACTTTTGAGAAAGATATTTATATTTATATTATATTTTATATTATATTTGTATTATAGAAATTTCTGACCCTGCAAGTATCAAATATGTATTGCTAACAATGTGGAATATAATAAGCATCTATTGTTTTTCACTGTTTCTGTAATTTTTTTTTAAAAAAGGAGATGTAGGTATAATATTTACATAGGGGTTCCCTGAGATCTGAAAATTATTTCAAGGGTTCCTCCAGGGTACGAAGGTTAAGAAAGGCTGCTGCAGCGGCTGGCATTAATTCAGTGCCCAAATTTCTATCGTTGTTTGCAGGGTGGAGGAAAGAATTGTTTATACCTAGAACTCATATTTGCTGTGTTCACATTCCCTGGCTAAATTTGACTGCCACTCCTTTTTTAAAAAAGAAAGGCACCACATCCTGTCTGATCTTGGAAGCTAAGCAGGGTCAGCTCTGATTAGTACTTGGATCAGAAATTGTCAATAAATACCAGATGCTATAGGCTGTATTTTCGAGAAAGAAACTGGGAACATTACTACGAGTATCCCTTGCCTAAGAAAACCCTATGAAATTCATGGGGTTGCCATAAGTCAACAGGCAACTTAAAGGGGCACACACACACACATGCACACGCGCACACACACAAACTGTTTTCTAAATACTCAACTGAAGTGTTAAGTTACTGAAACGTTAAAAAAAAATGGGGACTGAAGAAAAATTCATGGGGGAAAAATTCTTGTTTGAAGAGGCAATGCCCTAATTTTGCCCCCTCCCTGGCCAGCAAACATTCTCACCAACAAAACATTTTCAGGGGTAGTTAGCTGGCCATGTAGCAAAACAAAATCCAGAATCCACAAAAAAGTGATACTTTATTGGCCAACCAAACTGCAAAACACATGATGCAAGCTTTCAAAGGTCTACTGGCTTCTTCATTGGGCAAAAGTGTTTGTTTTGTTTTGTTTTTAAGAAACACGATGGTGTTGGAGTCACAGGCCTACATGTTGTCTCAGATATTGCTTTTGTTGTTGTTCAGGTAAGGGATCTCATCCATGCAGAGGCTACTCCTACTTCCTGTCCATGTGCTGTGTTGAGACAAAGGACAGTAAAATTTAACTCTTGCTGAAATATCCAGCATGATTCTGACAATTCTGAAGCCCGGGCTCCTTTCTTAGGCAGAGATCATTTGCTTTTTCAAGAATATAATACAAATACAAATATCAATACACTCGATATCCCTGGGTCAAATTCAGACAGCCATTCAGCCTATGGCAACATCACTACAAAAACCAGTAGTTGTATGAAATATTCTGCAGCAATTGCTTAATGTGTCCATACTAATAAAGCTTTAGCTCAAAATTGAGCTTGCCCTACTATGGAAGAAGAAGGAAATCAATTTTATAGCAGAAGTTTATCACTTTGGTTTTACACCTTACAATTACTGAACAATTCACTTCTTGTACAATCTGAAAACCTTCTGCACTTTTAAGAGCTTCTTATGGTGCTTTCCTACTTGTACCTTTCCACAGAACCTCACTATGCTCCTCTGCAATGCCAGGTTGGTCAAAAACAAGACCCATATCATCCATGAACTCCTCGTGGATGAGGATGCCGACCTCGCTTGCTTTACAGAGACCGGGCTAGGAGAGGATAGCACAGTTACTTGGGCGCAGGCTCTCCCAGCTGGGTATTCTGTCAGTGAGCAGGTGAGGGGAAGTGGGTGGCGGGGTGGGGTCGCTCTGGTTCATAAGAACAACCTGACCTTGACCAGGATACCTGTCCAGAACACAGTCCACTTTGAGTGTATATACCTTAGCCTGAGGACCAGGGATAGTTTGGGGATTCTGCTAGTCTACCGACTAGCAGAATCCCCCGTTGTCTAGCAGACTCCCTGACAAAGCTGACACAGCTGGTCTCAGAGCTGTTGTTGGAGTCTCCCAGACTTTTAGTTTTGGGAGACTTCAACATTCCACGTGGGACCAGTCTAATAGGCGCGGCTCAGGAGTTCATGGAGACCATGACAAACATGAGCCTATCCCAATTGGTTGTCGGGCCCACACATTGTGCAGATCATACACTCGATGCAGTCTTCAGTACGGAACAGGAATATTCATGGGTGGAGGTTGTAAGTACCTCCTCATTGTCATGGTCGGATCATTTCCTGGTCAAGATGGAACTTAGAGTCTGTATCCGCTCCGCCGGGGGTGGTGGACCCATTAGATTGGTCCGCCCTCAAAGGCTAATGGAGCCAATTGGATTCCAGAAAGCCTTAGAGGGTTTAATGGTTGGGAATGCCGGTGACCCTGTCGATGCTCTGGTCAATACTTGGAACACTGATCTTACCAGGGCTATTGACACGATCGCTCCCAAGTGTCCTTGCCAATCCGCTTCAAACCGTAACCCATGGTACACACCAGAGCTTAGGAGAATGAAGCAGTTTGGACAATGATTAGAGTGCAAGTGGCGGAAAACTCGACTCTTATCTGACATAACTCGCCATAGGAACTTTCTTTGGTCCTATTGGGAGGCAATATGTGCAGTGCAGAGATCTTTCTCCTCTGCACGTATTGCGTCTGCAGAGACCCGTCCAGCAGAGCTGTTTAGGGTGGTGAGGGAGCTGACACAGGTACCCCCTGCGCCAAATCCCTTACTTAACCCAACGATGGCCTGCTGTGATGCGTTTAACAACTTCTTCACAGATAAAATCTCTCAGATAAGAGCTGAACTAGATGTGAATGTTTTAACAGAAAGCACAGGAGAGGTGTCCAGCGACTCCATCGATGAAGTTATTCTGGATCAGCTCCAATCTGTGAGTATCGAGGACGTGGACAAGCTGCTTGGTAGGGTGAGGAAAACAACTTGCCCTCTCGACCCTTGCCTATCATGGCTGGCCATCCGGGGGGGGAGCATTGAGAAGATTCCTCATGGATATCATCAATGCATTCTTCAGGGAAGGACATGTTCCATCTTGTCTGAAAAAACCTTCCCTGGACCCCCTGGATATGAGTAACTACAGGCCTGTTTCTTTATTGCCATTTCTGAGCAAGGTGATCAAGAGGGCGGTTGCTCTTCAACTCCAAGATGTCTTGGATGAAACCGATTATCTAGACCCATTTCAAACCAGCTTCAGGACAGGCTTTGGGGTTGAGACTGCCATGGTTGCCTTGACCGACAATCTACATCTGAGCATTGACAGGGGTAGTGTGACCCTGTTGGTGCTCTTAGACCTCTCAGTGGCTTTTGACACGATAGATCATGGCATCCTCTTGGACCGCCTGAAGGGGTTAGGTATCGGGGGCACTGCATTGCAGTGGTTCCGGTCCTTCCTCTGTGGCAGGTCCCAGAGGGTGCTGCTCAAGACAGTTGTTCAAGCAAAAGAGAGCTCACCTGGGAAGTTCCACAGGGAGCTATCCTGTCGCCAATGTTATTTAACATCTATATGAAACCGCTGGGGAGATTATTCGGAGCTATGGAGCTGGGTGTTATCAGTATGCTGATGACACTCAGATCTATTTCTCCGTGTCTCGTTCGTCAGCCTCAAATTCCAATGACATCTCTTCTCTCAATGAATGTCTTCGGGCAGTAATGGGCTGGATGAGGAAAAACAGATTGAAACTGAATCCGGACAAGATGGAGGTGCTCATGGTAGCGGCCCCAAAACCAAGAATTGGGTTGCAACCTCCAGTCCTGGATGTGGTCACACTCTCCTCCAGTGACTGTGTTCGCAGTCTGGAAGTTCTCCTTGACTCATCGCTCCTGATGATAAATGAGGTAAATGCAACAGTCAGGAGCGCCTGTTATCAGCTTCGGCTGATACACCAGCTGAGCCCCTTTCTGGAAGTAAGGGACCTCGAGACCGTTGTTCACGTTCTGGTAACCTCATGGCTAGACTTCTGTAATGTGCTCTACATGGGGCTACCCTTGTGCTTTGTTCAGAAACTACAGTTAGTACAAAATATGGCAGCCAGGCTTATTTCAGGAACATCTAGGAGGGACCACATCACTCCAGTTTTGAGGTCCCTCCACTGGATGCCTATTGGTTTCCGGGCCCAGTACAAGGTGTTGGTTATCACCTTTAAAACCCTAAATGGCTTGGGTCCAAGCTATCTCAGGGACCGCCTCCTCCCATATAGTCCTCCCCACGCACTCTGGTCCTCTGGGAGAATTTGCTGCAGCCTCAAAGGTCAAGGTTTTTGGCTACCTCCCAGAGGACTTTTCTGTTGTTGTCTCCAGACTATGGAATGGCCTGCAGGATGAGATCCGCCAATTGACATCTTTGGACAGCTTCAAAAAGGCTGTCAAGATGGATCTCTTCTGGCAGGCCTTTCCAGAATAGATTATCCCAGCCTTGTGAACCCCCCTCCTTCAGGAGAGTCCCCATAGCCTCCTTTGTTAACGGAACTGAATATCGCTGGGGATCTACTGTTATTGTTAAATGTATCTATGTGTTTTATTAAGTGTTTTAATTGTTGTTTTAATTTGTAATTTGATTTAATAATTTTTAAGGAGAGGAGGGGAGTATATTGTTTTACTTTGTATGGTGTTTTAATGTTGTTAACTGCCCTGATTGGGTTACCAAATTATTGTTTAACTGCTCTGGCTACCTCCTGTGGAATCCTGGGATTTGCAGTTTAGTGGGGCCTAAGAGCTCACTGGCTGAGAATTCTAAATGTCTCTCTTGAAACTGCAAATCCCAGGATTCCACAGGAAGCAGCCAGAGCAGTTGAAGTGGAATAATAGTACTATAGTAAGGTAGTGCAATATTTTCTAAGCCACTTGAGAAATCTCACATAGGTGCAAGAATTTTAGAGTTTAATTTTAAGACAACATTGGGTTTGCTGGGTCAGAGCAACCAGCTCTCTGATCTATCACGGAGACACAAATTTATCTGACATGGGATAAAGTTATCTTTATCTGACATGGGATACAAAAAAAGAAGCAAGCACGGGAGCAGGAGAAGAACATCACAGGAGTACCAACATTTTCCCTGCAAATAAATTCTATAGAAGTCTTGGCAGGCTTTCTTTTATTGGGAACAGATGTCTATGAAAAGAAGGTTTAATCCCTAGGTAACATAGACTGATTAGATCAGGAAACACAGTCACGTCATGTGCACTTGGAAATCCAATGGCAATCCAATGGCTAGATATCAGAATTGTTTTTGTCTGAAGCTGCAATCTTTGAGTCAGCAACATCACAGTCATTTAGTGTACATGCTCCCAGCCTGCCTGGGAGGTCAACAGTATTAGCAAATATGGATGATAATGTTTGAAACCATTGCTAAAGACTATTTTCAGAGAAGATAAATTTTCATTAGAATTCAATACATACTTGATAGAGGCAGAGGATGGGGTCTGCTAGCTCTAGATACAGTATATGACTCACAGCAGGGAGAGAGGATTGGAGGAACCAACTGATAACTTTATTTATAGCCCACTTTCCCCCCATAACATGGAAGCATCAGTTTATGAATTAATGTAACAAAAGTACTAACAATAGAAAGAAGGAATACTCCAGGAAACGCAACTAACTGTCTCTACCTTTGTTATTCCCTACTGGCACATAATCATTTCTGCAAGGATAATTTAATTCTATTTTAATGTCAATTTTTAGTATGCTTTTAATTCATTGCTCTTTTAAATGGTAAGTCTAATTCTGGAAGGAAGGTGAGACATAAATAAATAAATAAATAAATAAATAAATAAATAAATATTACTGTTGCTGCTACTACTACTACACCTTTCTTCACTTTATAAGCTTGCCAATCGCTCAAGCCCTCTGTAAGGCCTGCCACCCAACTTGCCTTATTTTGTGGCAGATGTGCATCAGTTCAGCACCAAGAATAAATGGCCAGCTGCTGGTGGTATTAAGCTGCTCTTTCCCCAGTGTATCTGGGCCCTGGTGGAGCTGAAAATATCCATGGTGACACTCCATTCTGTTCCTTTATTTATCCCACCTTTCCCCCCAAAGCTAGGACTCCACTGACACTCCATTGGGGAGCAGGAGGCACAGTGGTTTAAGTAGTGGATATCAGCAGTGACACCAGAGGGCTTTTATTGCTGCTGATGGTACTCACTGGCCTCAAGTTAAGGATATGAGAGATAAATAGTGCTACACTCACCTTGAGTGCCTTCACCAACTTCTCTTCCTCCACTGTAGCTAGCTGTGGAATAGACCTAAGTAGCCCTACCTTAGGAGAGGCATCAAGAGCTGCCACTAGCTGGGAAAATATGTTGTTGGCTTTTCTGGCTCTATTGCTAAAGGGCCCTCCTAGGTATCTGCTGACAGCCCCAGCAAACCCTGGAACTGGCATTCTGTGCTTGAGTTGTGGGTCCACTCCATACATATCCACTAAGAAGCCATGTTGTGGGTTTTGTTTGTTTGTTTGTTTTGCTCAGTAAAGGATTGCTAGTTCACTTCATGCCTGTAATCTGCAAAAACTGGCCATATATGTCAATGGAGTTTTTTTTTTTTTTTTTTTTTACTTTCTAGGTACACATTCCTTTGAAATAGTTCTGGACCTGGAGAAGAAGGCTCTCTGAGCTTAGTTCTTAGTGCTCTGAGCTTAGTTCTTAGCTCAACAGCCCAGTATAGCATTTGCCCTTTTAAAGGGCACAGGAGAAAATACCCATATGCAAACAAAAGTAGTTGCCTTGAGAAAACTCTATAGTCATTTGCAGGAATGTTTTAAATAAAAAATAAAGAAATTTGTATGCAATGTGCATACACACACTTGCCTTAATCCCGCAGCAGTCAAGTCCTCCCCTCTCCCCAAATCCCGCTTGTTCTTGTGAGAGAATGGCTGCAGAGGGAATTCAGAAATAACCCCCCAAACGTCAAAACCAAAAACAAAGTACATTAAAAAAAATACCAGCAACCTGGGGAAGGGGGAGGAAGGGTGCCACTAACCTGGGTGTCCCGTTCCTGTCCAGAAGTGTCCAGAACAGACCTCCCACACACAGATGTCATCACGGGAGAAGAATGGGACACCTTTCAGACCACCCGTGATTCTGTGACAGAAACAGAATGGGTGGTCATTAACGACTTCTCCCCATGATTGAAATATCACTGGGAGAAAACAGAATAGTCACATTGAGGGTACAGAAAGGGGTGTACATCATCTGAAAGAGAAATATTTCAGCGACCCTGTTCCATGCCTGCAACAGAACAGATAGCTGGTGTGGAAAACTCCATAGAATCATCCTCAGTATGACATCCCTTCAAATATTTAAACATGGCTATCATGCCACCTCTTAACCTTCACTTCTCCAGACTAAACATGCCCAGCTCCCTAAGCTGCTCCTCTTAGGGCATGGCTTCCAGACCTCCCACCATCCTGGTTGCCCTCCTTTGGACACTCTCCAGCTTGTCAATATCCTTCCTGAATTGTGGTGCCCAGAACTGGACACAGTATTCCAGGAGAGGTCTGACCAAAGCAGAATAGAGCGGCACGATTACTTCCCTTGATCTAGACACTATACTCCCGTTGATGCAGCCTAGAATCACATTGGCTTTTTTAGCCGCTGCATCACACAGCTGACTCATGTTCAGCTTGTGGTCCACTAAGACTCCTAGATCCCTTTCACATGTACTGCCCTCAAGCCAGGTGTCACCCATCCTATATCTGTGCATTTCATTTTTACTGCCCAAGTGTAATACCCTACATTTCTCCCTGTTGAAATTCATTTTGTTAGTTTTGGCCCAGCTTTCTAATCTTTTCAAGTCATTTTGGATTCTGATCCTGTACTCTGGGGTATTCACTACCCTTCCTAATTTGGTGTCATCTGCAAACTTGATGAGCATGTCCTCTATTCCCTTATATAAGTCATTGATAAAGATGTTGAATAGCACTGGGCCCAGGACAGAACCCTGTGGCACCCAACTCTCCAGGATGAAGGGGTGCCGTTGGTAACTACCCTTTGGTCATCTGCAAAGGTAAGACATTATGCTGAATCTGCCTTGTTATCCTAATAGATAACTGCAGGTGAATTCACACTGTGTAGATGCTTAAATTCCTGGTTGCCTTTTTGAGTGAGTTTTCCTGTGAGGCTTCAGGTGGATTCATCATACCCATTTATTACAAAAACAGTGTGGGGCCAGAAAATTCCTTTGTAGTCAATCTTATAAAGATGAATCTTGCACAGAAGGGCCAGAGGGTGTGGGGGGGATTTTTTTTTTCAGTTCTTTCATACATTAAGTTTAAAGTAAGCTGTTGCAAAATGTCAAAGGAAAGAAAAGAGGGAAAATATGGTACTCAGGACTTAAGATGTAGGTTTCTTTTCAAAATGATGCACAAGGAGGTAGGATAAAAGCAGAAGTCCCATTATTGGAGGAGTTAGTAAATGCGATTTGTGTGCACCTCCCAATGCAATGTGTTCTGAAAAATCCATTTTGTTTGTCCCCAGTGTTTGAAAATGTTAGCTTAGTGAATCATGGGTTGAAAACGAGATAAAGACACTAATACAAGAACATTTTAGTGTCAGACTGAATACATGAAATGCAATAAAACTGTGAACTGTAGTAGAACATTCATTTGCTTGCCTTCTTTGTTGAAGAGTAGTTTTTGTTTGCAAAGAAGCCCTTATCTAATTACCAATATCATCCTTATTCTATTTTGTTTTGTATCTGTGCTTAGTAGAAAAATATGATGACATGTTGCCTGCTCTACTTAACTTCCACCTGCTCTATTGATTTTTCTCAGCTTATTCCATGGTATCACGATCTATAGTTAATACACTCTGCAGATACTTTAACATCCAAAGCATGGAATTAAAACTTCAGTCAGACAAAAGAAGGGGGGCAGGAGGATGAGTTATGACTGAGTCACATAGCTTTTGTTTCTTTTGAAAACAACTCCTTCATAATTAGTAGTTTGGCAGCAAAGAACAAAGTGTAGTATTAAGAACCTGGCTGCATTATTAGAATAGGCTGCATTAGTTTAGAATGGGGGTAACAAGACATTAGTGGCCCAGCACTAAAGCATTACAACTACTTGGACAGGATAGTAGGGGCCATATGTGTGGGACAAAGCACATAGGGAGGGACCAAAGCAAAGTGACCAAGCCAAGAGATGTATTTTTTTTTCTAGTTGGGCATTTACTGACCTAGGACTTTATCACACCCAGCTGGAATCGCAGAACTACACTGGGATAATAGCAGTAATGGCTTCCCATTATCACACAATGTGGTTTTTATACCATGGTTGGTGAGTACTCCAATCTTTACTGTGGCACACCTTTGCATTTATGGGCAAAGCCTGTGAACAGCTGTCAATATCATTATTTTCCTATTATTTATGAACGTGTACTAATTCATTCCTGCTGTAGTTCTGATATTATAGTGTGAGTGGGCATTCCTCCCTCTTTTCTGCTTCCCATTCCCAATGAGGACATATAATTTAGCTTCCAGTAGAGAGCATGAAGAGTACCTCCATGATGCCCTCTGATAAACCATCACCTTTTCTCAGTATGTTTTTTGTTTGTTTGTTTAATTGTTAGTGTGTTAATTTCTCTGTTAATTTCTTTGCTTTTTCTTTGTTTAATCAAAGTGCTGTCTTCTTGCAATAATGGCTGAAACCAAATTCTTGCAAAATTATGGAAGGAGAGGGCGTTTTTTTTAAAAAAAAAATGCATGCATGGGCCAAACGTGTTACAATTGCACAAACTTCAATTCCATTCGTAAAGTGCTCATAGGTGGTTGTGCAATGTTCCATTAGAGGTAGTATTGTGCTGTTGTGGCAAAGTACAATAATCCTTAGTTGTGGAATTACAGTCTTTTTAAATGCTAGTTCTGCATATGTATATTCTATGTGTACTAAAGCAGTGACTTTCAGGTATATAGAGCACAGTTCAGGTCTATGTATATCTACTCAGAACTAAGGGTTTGTCTATACCAGTCAAATAAAATGTCCTTGCTCCATCCCCACAGTGATCTGTCCAGATGACGCAGAGCCAATTTCCTGATTCTGGTGTGAACTGTCCACACAACGTCCAGCCAGTTCAGCACCAAACCTGCACTAAACCACTCTTGAGAGAGTAAAATAAGTTACCTTTGACTCCGGAGTTCTTCAGAAAATGCAGTGTTTTGCTCACTGTCGTGGTGTATGAACAGCTGGATTGGGCTGGGTGGCAAGTGTCATCATCCTTAAAAGGCCAGTGCTGCCTATTACCTGCTCCCTAACCAAGCCCAGTACTGTTGGGGAAGGGAAGAGTTCTCTCTTCCTCAGGCTCTGCCATGCAATCTTGCCTCCCCCTTCCTTGATCACATGGCTGAACGCCTCCTGCCTGGTGCACCATTGCTTCTTCTGGAGGTAGAAATGGGCAGCTGAAGATGTTATCAACAAGGAGTGCGTCACTTTACCCCCTCCTTGTTGGTCACACAGGCACCCTGTTTCTGCCCACAGCAGAAGTGACTGTGTGCTGTGAAGTGCTGGGAAGGGGATGGATCCTTGAAAGAGCTGCTGCTGCTGCTGCTGCTTCCTCACTGACCAAGCAGCTCCATGGAAAGCTTGTTCCAGTGTGTCATTGTTTCTGCTGAGGGCAGAAATAGGGCACCTATGGGATCAACAAGGAGGCGGCAGAGCAACCCCTTCCTTGTTGATCACATCTGGGCACCTAGTTCTGCCCTCAGTGGAATGACAGCTCACCAGGCAGGCTTTCCATGGAGCTCCTAGGATGGCAAGGAAGCAACAGTGGCAGCTCGAAAAACAGAACACAAGCCAGCTGGGCCAAAGATGTGTCAGCCTGACTGGCCCATGTGGTCAACAATGCACCATTGCACCAGTTCAGCCCAGTGCTTGTGGCCACCATCACGGTCGATCTGGGGGCAGTCCAAAATGTAATGCTCCAGACTGCCCTAGATTAAGTGGCCAGTGTATATGAGCCCTAAGTCTCAGTACAATTATTTCAGAAGCAAGAGCTTCTAAGAGTGCAGAACATAACTCAGTTCCATGCAACAACTTTCAGACTGGAAAGCACGGCTCAGTTTTATACTTCAGTTTCCTAGCCTGCAAAGCACAGTTCATTTCTTTACAACTTCCCAGGCATCTACATGTTAGATGAGAACAAAAGGAACAGTGAAAAACTGGAAATTTTGTGCGTGTGCCAAACTACACAGTATGTGTTCATTCATACAATCCACAAATTTCTTGTACTTCTCAGGCCTCTCTCCCCTCCCCATACATATACATTATTCACACTTTGTGTAGGTGACTTCTTGAAGAAGGGACAACAGGGAGCCCTGGTGGTGTAGTGGTTAAATGCCAGTACGGCAGCCACAATGTTGTGAGTTCCATCCTGCAGGGGCTCCAAGGTTGACTCAGCCTTCTATCCTTTCGTAGGTTGGTAAAATGAGTACATAGCTTGTGGGGGCAATTCACTAATACATTGTAAACTACTCAGAGAGTGCCTTGTTCTATAAAGCAATGTAGATGTTTAAGCCACTCTGAGAGTCTTTGTGGTTGAAGAGTGGGGCATTTGTAATAAAAAAATAAAATAGGAATGGATTTGTGTATTGGGTGACAGAAGCAGGGAATAAGCAGAAGCCAGAACAGAAAGAGACAGAGGTAAAGGGTGGTACATGATAAGGAGCTAAATGCGGGGAAATGCAGAATAGGGGTTAGTATTTAAAAAGCTTTGGAGAAAATTTAGACTATGTTATAGAAATGTAGAGCTAGATAAGGAAATTTATGACAAAAAGATCAAAAGGAATGAAAGGACACTAGAGATGATAACAGATGTGGTGAGACAATTAAAAGCAAAGGAAGCTATAACTAGGTTGTAGCAACATCAAATCCAAACAAGGCTTCTATAATGTTAAGTGCTGAAGAGCATTTCAGCCTTTTTCTGGGTTGGGATTCCATGTCATCTTATCGGCTGCTGCCACACTGCAGAAATGATGCAGTTTGATACCGCTTTAACGGCCATAGTTCAATGCTATGGAATTGTGGGATTTGTAGTTTTGTGAGATATTTAGCCTTCTCTGTCAGAGAGCTCTGGTGCCACAGCAAACAACCAATCCCGAGATTCCATAGGATTCCAATATATTTAAAGTAGTGTCAAACTACATCTGCAGTGTGGCAGTGGCCATTGACATTCCTCTGCCATTTCTTCTTAGTAAGAGTTAATAGGCATCCTTGTTCATTTTTCAGAGGCCAAATGTGACATCATGGTCCAAACATTCCCTTTAAAAAATATTTTTCTCAAAACCTCAATTGCTTGAAAATTGCATGAAACCTCAAGTTAATTCAGCCCAAGAAGATATTTCCCTTGCTTGACCATCATGAATAGCAAGGTTTAAAATAATATAGGAAAATGGCACTTATAATGAGATTCTCACTTTTTTCATCCACTTCAAACAGATGACAAAGGATGCAGCATCACCCAGTAACTAGAGACATAAACCTTGACTTGGTTTATCCTCCTGAGGTAAAAGAGACAACATGAACACAGATGTTCTCACTGTTCTGCTCACTGTGAGAATTCTTGTTGATCTCAGAGAGATTTTGCACATTTTCAGGATTGGCTTTTGAACATTGTTATATAATGTGCAAAACAGGGAGGGAGAGGAAATTGCTACCTTGTTGTCTCTCTCTCTGGCTTTTCTTCGCAAACGAAGATTCAGGAAGGACTCATCCCGCGCCTTCTGCAAGCGCGCTGATGACTAAAAAGGCCAATCCGAGACAAACAAGTCTGGTTGCAAAAAGTGCAGCAGAAGGTCTCCTTGGGTGATGTTTTTGGGTTGTGATTCTTTCTGCGTTGTCGTTTCTCTTCAAGACTTGTTCGTCGTGAGTTCTCAAATAAGGCTGCAGCATTGTGGATATTGCGTCTCCATGCCTCCCGATGTGAGGCCAGGGCGGACCACCGTTGGTGATCAATCTGGCCAAGCCTGAGATGTTGTTTCAGGGAGTCCTTGTATCGCTTTTTTGGAGCGCCCCTCCCACGCTGACCCGTGGCGAGTTCACCGTAGAGTAGTATTTTTGGGAGGCGATGGTCCTCCATCCTAGAAACGTGCCCTGCCCAGCGCAGCTGTGTTCTCAATATCATGGCCTCAATGCTGGTGATCCCTGCTTGTTCAAGGACAGCAACATTCGTCACATAGTCAGTCCAGTGTATATTTAGGATTGTGCGTAGACAGCGCTGATGAAAGCGCTCGAGGAGTCGTAGGTGGTGGCGATAGGTAACCCATGTTTCAGATCCATAAAGGAGGATAGACAGTACGATGGCTCTATACACACTGATTTTTGTGCTTTGCCTCAGCTGCTTATTGCTCCAGACTCTTTTGTGAAGTCTTCCAAATGCACTATATGCCTTTGCTAATCTGTGATCGATCTCTTTGTCAATCTTGGCATCTGAGGAGATGATGCTTCCCAGGTAGGTGAACTGCTGAACGGACTTGAGCACTGATTTGCCGACGGCAATGTGGGGATGGTGGTGTTCGTCCTGTGGTGCAGGCTGGTAAAGAACTTCTGTTTTCTTCAGGTTGACTTCTAGCCCAAACAGCTCTGCAGCTGTTGCAAAGCAGGACGTTAGGCGCTGCAGAGCTGCTTCTGTGTGGGCAACAAGGGCAGCATCATCGGCGAAGAGCAGCTCACGGACTAGATAGTTTAGAGTCTTAGTGTGAGCCCTCAGACGGCTTAAGTTAAACAAGCTACCATCAGTACGGTAGCGTATATAGATGCCGTCGTCTTCTTCAAGCTCTGCCATAGCCCTTTGGAGCATCGTGCTAAAGAAGATTGTAAATAAAGTTGGTGCAAGAACACAACCTTGCTTCACTCCATTAGTTATTAGAAAGGGCTCTGAAAGAGCATCGCCATATCTGACTTGACCACGCTGGCCCTCGTGTAGCAAGATAATCATTTTAAGGAATTTGGGGGGACATCCTAGTTTTTCCAGGATCTGCCACAGACCTTTTCTACTTACAGTGTCAAAGGCTTTGGTGAGGTCGACAAATGTTACATAGAGACCCTTGTTCTGCTCCCTACATTTTTCTTGCAGTTGCCTAAGGGCAAATACCATGTCTGTAGTACTCCTATTGGCTCTGAAGCCACATTGGCTTTCAGGGAGAAGTTCTTCTGCAATAGCAGGAACTAATCTGTTCAGGAGTATCCTTGCAAGGATTTTTCCAGCAATAGAGAGCAGTGTTATGCCTCGATAGTTTGAGCAGTCGGATTTTGCTCCTTTTTTCTTGTACAGGGTGATGATGACTGCATCTCGGAGGTCTGATGGCAGTTCCCCTTTTCCCCAGCAATTCACAAAGAATTCGTGGAATTTTTCGTGGAGTGCATGACCTCCGTGTTTCCAAACTTCAGGTGGGATTCCATCAATCCCAGCTGCCTTGCCGTTTTTCATCTGCTGTATGGCCATAAGGGTCTCTTCCAAAGTGGGAGCTATGTCCAATTCATTTTTCATTGGTTTTTGTGTCATGTGTTGGATAGCTGAGGCTTGGACTACTCGGTTGGCGCTAAAGAGACTTTGAAAATGTTCAGCCCAACGATTTAGGATGGAGGCTTTATCAGTAATTAATGTTTGACCATCTGTACTGTATAAGGAGCTTTGGACCTGATAAGTAGGTCCAAACACTGCTTTAAGAGCTTCATAAAATCCTCTATGATCACCCAGATCTGCACAGCGTTGTGTCTTTTCTGCTAAATTGATCCACCACTTGTTCTGCATGTCTCGGAGTTTTTGTTGTAGTTTGCTACATGTGAGGCGGAAAGCTGCTTTTCTTACATGACAGGTTGGCTGGGCGAGGTATGCCTGGTGAGCAGCTCTCTTCCTTGCCAACAGCTCCTGGATCTCTTGGTTGTTTTCATCAAACCAGTCTTGATTTTTCTTGTGGGAGAACCCGAGGGATTCTTCTGCAGACTGGAGGATACTGTTTTTGATATGTTGCCAAAGCACTGTAGGAGAAGGATCTGTAGGATGGTCTTCAAGTTTCGTTTGTAGGTTTGCCTGGAAGTTGTCTCTCATGGTAGCTTGTTGAAGATTGTTGACTTGGAGCCTCTTCTTTAAGATGCCACCCCTCTTAGGTTTGAACTTAAGATGAAGATTTAGTTTACATCTGACGAGGCGATGATCTGTTTGGCATTCTGCACTGGGCATCACTCGGGTATGACGGACATCACGAATGTCTCTCTGACGGACTAGAACGTAGTCAATGAGGTGCCAATGTTTGGATCGGGGATGCATCCAGGTTGTCTTCAAGCTATCTTTCTGCTGAAAGATTGTGTTTGTAATAGTCAGCTGTTGTTCTGCACAGAACTCTAGCAGGAGGCGTCCGTTATCATTGCAATTTCCAACACCATGCTTGCCTAAGACACCTTTCCAGGCTTCGGAATTCTTTCCTACTCTGGCATTGAAATCACCAAGTATAATAATTTTATCTTCTACAGGGACTTTTTGTATGAGTTGGCGTAGGTCTGTGTAGAATTTGTCTTTCTCTACAGGGTCGGCTTGCATAGTTGGGGCATATACACTAAAGAGAACAACATGTGGGAGGCGTAAGGAAATAATGCGATCAGAGTGTCCTGTTGGCAAGGTTTCGAGTTTGGAGGCAATGGAGTTTTTAATCATGAAGCCTACTCCTGAAAGATGTTTTTCGGTTTTGGGTTTGCCAGACCAGTAAAGTGTGTAGCCGGCGCCATGTTCTTTAAGGCTGCCTTCCTCATGGAAGCGAACTTCACTAAGAGCAGCGATGTCAATATTAAGCCGTGATAGTTCAAGGGCTATTAGGGCAGAACGACGCTCAGGCCGTCCACTATCTTTAGAGTCTTGCATGGTTCTGATGTTCCAGCATGCAAGTGTCAGTTTATTTACACCTTTGGAGGCCGGTGTGTGCCTTTGTTTCTTTGCCTTGGTTTGACCGCATCAGAAGATTCCCGTTGGCCGCGGCTAGCCAACCAGGTAGTTGGGGATGAGCTTTCTTTAGGCCACCTTTTCTAGGCCCCTCTCCATATGGAGCAAGCAGTGATCTCCTTAAAAAAGGCTGCTTGGTCGTTCAGAATGCTGCCGAACAAGACTGTCATCTCCCGGGTCAGGCTTGAGCGACCAATGTCCTGAACCGCCTGCATGCAGGGTTGGGGCTGCGGCTTCCAGTGCATCTTTACACCTGCCGGTTTCGTCCCTCGCCAGTCGCTACAGGGCTTTTTTGGAAATGGATTTGTCCTTCGAGCCTGTGCAATGGATTTTTCTGGTGGAGCGCAGCGTGCACAGAACTGGCCTCACCCTTTAAACCAGAGATTCATCTGCCGTGGCCTTGCAAGCATGGACGTGGCAGCGAGGTCCTCGGGCCGTAGGTTTGATTAGAGTTTCCTTCTCTTAGATGGTTGACCTTACAGGGTTGGACGAGCACCATCTGCCCGGGTTTGGGATTAGAGTTTTCCTTCTCCTAGGACGGTTGCCATAAGGCTAGAGAGCCCATCCTGCCCTTTGACGCTCTTTGTCAGACCCTTCGGTTTTGACCTGTCTGGCATGGGAGACCCTACCGGTGGCTATTATGCCACCGCCAGCATAGCTCAAAACGTCATTAGGGTACGCAAGCCTCTCTCCCACGACAAGGGGGCGTCAATGGAGAGGTACCTTGTTGTATGGACTAATAAAAGTAGCATTGAATGGGTATTGTGCTTTTGTGACCAATAAACTTGAGTGTGTGAGAGCTTAGTTTAACAAAGGGAAAAGGCACCAGTTCTGCACAGAGACATTTTGTGTCAAATGCAGGGGAGGCACACAAGTAAAAAAAAAAAGCTCAGTATCTTGGTATTGCACTGGAGGTGACCTCTCTTTTGGGGTTGGATAATCCTCAGCACGCCATATCACTGTGCTGAAACAACCTGTCTCATCCAAAATCTCAGCAACAGTGATCCCCTCCCACAAGTAACACATGTACAACAAGTGTGAAAAACAACAGTCTCACTATAACAAAGCATGGAGGCCTTAACCAATAGGCTGATAGTATGTGACAACACTGGTTTACGTTCAGTTCCTTTGGGTTACTTATCTTTTCTGAAGATATCCTTCTATCTTGTTCTCACAAATTTACTCCCTTTATTGCTTAGTTGTCTCTTTAGCATGTAAATAACCACCATATACCCTTAATCCACCAATCTCAGTTTAGTGGTTGCAGCAGGATTTGGCTTGGTTAATATTTGGATAACTATATACCAGGGATTTCCAGGTAATGCTATGAAAGAACCCTAAAATTCTGTAGAACTACTGCCAGTCAGAGTTGACTGTACTGGTCTAGATGGATTAGTGGTCTGACTCAATAAAAGACTTCTTCCTCTGATTCTATGTTCCTGCATTCCTAATTCCACCCTTGCTTTTACTTTCACCTCTTTTTACCTCTCATAGATAGAATCATAGAATCATAGAATTGTAGAGTTGGAAGAGACCACGAGGGCCATCCAGTCCAACCCCCTGCCACGCAAGAAATCTTGATCAAAGCATCCCCAACAGATGGCAATCCAGCCTCTGTTTAAAGACCTCCAAGGAAGGAGACCCCACCACGCTCCAAGGAAGTGTGTTCCACTGCTGAACAGCTCTTACTGTCAAAAAGTTCCTCCTAATGTTGAGGTGGAATCTCTGTTCCTGGAGCTTGCATCCATTGCTCCGTGTTCCAGTCTCTGCAGCAGCAGAAAACAAGCCTACTCCATCCTCAACATGACACCCCTTCAAATACTTAAACAGGGCTATCATATTGCCTCTTAACCATCTTTTTTCCAGGCTAAACATACCCAGCTCCCTAAGTCTCTCCTCATAAGGCATGGTTTCCAGACCTTTCACCATTTTAGTTGCCCTTCTCTGGACATGCTCCAATTTGTCAATATCCTTTTTGAATTGTGGTGCCCAGAACTGGACACAGTATTCTAGGTGAGGTCTGACCCCAATACCCTGTCCCTAAAAACAAGCTATGAATTGTAATAAAATATATACATTTCCACAAATATATTAATTTGAATGATTCCACTGGCATAGAATAATTTTCTAAGAGCCCTATTTGTGTTTAAGAAAGGAAACACTTAGCATGGGCAAGTGGAATATGTCTTTTCCTAGACATGAAAGGAAATGGGAAGTCCTTATATACACCTAATTCTGAATTGTGGACACTTAGATTACTGCCTAAATTTGGGGCTATGTGTTACAGAATAGAACGTATCTCAAGTGGCACAGAGGTTTCTGCAAATGTGTTTGGATGAACTAAGTTGCATACAAATAGCAAAACCATTCATCTTAATCCAGTCATCTTCCAATATGGCATAAATTAATTAGGAAACCTAATACACTATGAGGTTCCCTCAAGAAACTGTATACAGTATATTAAAGGTGCCCCCCATTTATTTGACAGATTTGGGATCAAGGCACTGTCAAAAAGTGGAAATCATCAAAATGCACAACCATTATGTTCTCTTATGAATATTACTGTACAGTGTTCTGGTCCCTAACATGTTAAAAAAGCAGGAACCTGTACAGTACAGAGACTGAATGAAAGATGGTGCCAAGTTAAAAAAAAAAACAGCACATGGCTCCCATCTTTATGTTCAGTCTGAGTACAGTAGCAGCTGCAACTGCAGAACTGCAGAAGGCCAGGAACACAACCATGCGGGTGACACATGCTCCAAGGCAGCTTCTGCAATGACCAGCATTCCATCTGGGAAAGGGAACTGCTCCCAGCCATCATTTCCAAGCAGGGCTGGTTTAAGGAATTTTGTGGGCCCCTGCAACACTTTATTTTGGGGGGCCCATATGTTTATTTCAGATCAACGTAATCTAACCCAACCTAAGCTATTCATAGTACAGGATATTCAGATTATTACTAATAATGTTTTTGCAGGAGAAGGGTTACAACTGGGCCCCCCACAATGATGGGGCCCCTGCAGCTGCAGGTGCTGCAGGGCCCTTCAACCGGTCCTGCTGTGAGGGGCATTTTCACCATATGGCCAACCCCACCATCTCTTGAGGAACCCCTAGCCACCTCTTTGGGGTAACCCTATGGTTCCAGGGACCCTGGTTTGGGAAGCCCTGCAGAGTCCACCAAGCAAGGGTGGTAGGGCCTGTTCAAGGGCCCTGCAGCACCTGCAGCTGCAGGGGCCCTCGTCATTGTAGGGCTCCCCTATCATAACCCTCCTCCTGCAAAAACAGTATTAGTAATAATGTAGGACCCCTGTATCCCCTAGGGATTGGTTGTTCTGGGGGGAGGCATAGATACCAGAACCCATGGATAATGCTGAATGCCATTTAAAAAGATATGACTTCCAGTTTAAAATACCCTCGAGTTGCCTTGGAGGACCTAGAAAATGTCTGGAGAGGACACATTTTCTGGGAAGACTCTATGGTAGGTATGCTCTTTTGTGTCCTGTGGATAATTGAATTGGTGAATAATGAAACAGTGGATACAGGGGCCCTACCTTAATCTGAATACCCTGTACTGTGCTTCGCCACCTGCTCCTCCTCTAGGTGCTCGGCCAGAGCACCCAGCTCCCACCAAAGCTCCTCCAGCTGACCGCCCCAACTCTCCAGCCCCAAAACACACACACAGCCCAACCTGTGATCATCTGTGTGGTGGGTGGGGATGGCAGCAGGTGTATGTCTGTGGGGGGGGGGCTGGCACTGCTGCCTGTGCCTTGGCCAGACGTGTCCCGCACACTGGCACCAAGCTGGGGCTGCGAGCAGAGCCGAGCAGAGGCTGCAACCCCCTTTGTGAGGCGAGCCTGGAGCTGCCTGCCTGCCTGCCTGCCTGCCTGCCACCTCCCTCTGGGTGCTGGGGCAGGCTGGCCTCTCTGTGGTGTTCTGGGAGGGAAGGAGTTCCTTTTCACTGTGGGAGCGGGGAAAGGCGAGGGGAAAAGTGGGAGAGAAGCGCCAAGAGAGGAGAGATGCTTTGGGGTGCGGAGTTTCTCATCCCTTGCAGCAGGGTTGGCTCAGCTGGCACTCAGCACTGCTTCGGGGACAGCCAGCCTGGGATGGGCCTCACCTCCTCTTTCTCTGTGGAGCAAGGTGAAGGGATGAGAAACTCTGCAGGCAGGCAGGCAGCTCCATGCTCACCTCACAAAGGGGGTGGCAGCCTATGCTAGGCTCCGCTTGCAGCCCCAGCTCAGTGCCAGCGTGCAAGGTGCTTCCGGCCAAGCACAGGCAGCAGTGCCAGCCAAGGGGCCCAGCCCGGGTGCTGCTTCTGCTGCCGCTGCCTCCGCCGCCTCTCCTCCTACCTCTGCCGGTGTTCACCCCCAGGTGCTCCAGGGTCACGTCCAGGGTGGCGCAGTCTGTGTGGATGGGGGCCCCTGCAGCTTGTCCTGCTCAGTGGGGTCAGAGGGAGGAAAGTATGAAGGAGACAGAAGAATAAAAATGGGCAAGGCCAGCAGGAGGTTTTTGGCAACTCTCTTGCTCCTGCTCACTCTCTCCTGGATTTTTTGTTTTGTTTTGTTGCAGGAGGAGGGTTAGGACGGGGGACCCTGTGGCTGTGGGGCCCCCTGCAGATGCTGATTTGGTCCAGTCCATGTGGATGGGGGCCCCTGCAGCTTGTCCTGCTCAGCGGGGGCAGAGGGAGGAAAGTATGAAGGAGACAGGAGAATAAAAACGGGCAAGGCCAGCAGGAGGTTTTTGGCCACTCTCTTGCTCCTGCTCACTCTCTCCTGGCTGTTTTGTTTTGTTTTGTTTTGTTTTGTTGCAGGAGGAGGGTTAGGACAGGGGCCCCTGTGGCTGTGGGGCCCCCTGCAGATGCTGATTTGGCGGTATGGTTAAACCGGCCCTGTTTCCAAGCACATCTTCCCCTCTAGGAAGTTGCAGAGAATGTACTCCCCATGAGGGTCCTTCTTAATTCACCTTTATTTTCCTTAGAATTACCAGAGTGAAATCCTGCATGGCAATGGTGGCAAACACCAACAACCATGGTTGGAGGCATAGCGAAGCACGCTCTGCTGTCTGAGTATTAAACAGCAGCAGCCATTCAGCACTCACCTGAATGGCAACTCCCCAAGGTAGTGTGAAAGGCCCCTGGCCATTTGTGTGTGCATGGAAAAGGCGGAGTCTGCCCAGGACAGACCCCCCACCTCCACTCTTTTGTCCCTTTTAAATTCTACATTAATTCTGCATTAAATATATATTTTATATTCTAATTCAATTATACATTAATCATTCATAAATTATATATTTTATATATTTATTAAATTATACATTAATCATACATAAATTATACATTTAAATATTTGAAGGATTCCCATATTGAGGATGGAGGAAGCGTATTTTCTGCTGCTCTGGAGACTAGGACATGAAGCAATGCACTCAGACTACAGGAAAAGAGATTCCATCTAAACATTAGGAAGACCTTCCTGACAGTAAGAGCTGTTTGACAGTGGAATACACTTCCCCGGAGCGTGGTGGAGTCTTCTCCTTTGGAGGTTTTTAAATAAAGGCTGGATGGCTATCTGTCAGGAGTGCTTTGATTGTGTATTTGTGCACAGTAGGAGGTTGAACTGGATGGCCCTTGTGGACATTTCCAGCTCTATGATTCTATTATTCTAGTTTGATGTGTGGTTGAAAGAGCGGACCATGCATCAAATGAATGGGTTCTGGTTAAAATTTAAAAGGATCAAGAGAGCAGATCATTGAAAAGCAGACTGCCAAAAAGTGGGGGACACCTGCATAGGAAAGTTATTTGACATATATATATATATATATATATATATGCACACATACATTTAACTGGCATAGTAAAAAGGTTCTTGATAAATACTGTTTGGTATATGTGTAGCAATACATACTGTAGTCTGGTGCCAACTACTTACATGCTTGCCAAATTTTTGCAGTTAATTAAACACTTGGCCTAATTCATTTACTTCAGTGGAGGTACCCCAGGGATAAAATTGGTCAATGTTTGTGAAATGCTAAATGAGTTCTCAGTGGTAAGAGGCTTGATTGTGAAGTGAGTTTTTGTATGAGCAATAAAATTCCCGTAGAAATTAGCCCAAGTACATCAATATTGCTTTCAGAACTATGCCTCTTCATCATATCAGAACTATGCCATTAGACATGGAAACAGTTTTCTTTTACACCATCCTCTTATATCCTCTTATAAAATGTGTGTGTGTGTGTGTGCGCGTGCACACATGCATGCACGCGCACGCACACACATTTTCTTCTTACATTTATGGGTTGGGGGGATGGAACGCCAATGATGCAAAAATGCAAACTGAAGTCAGTACAAAAGCTTCTGGCTCAATATGTTTCATATGGAACAACAATTAGAAAAGCAGACACTTGGGTTGGCATGGAGTGGGCATAAATGTTAGCTAAACAGCCTTTTGGGAGGCAGGGAGAAAATGCTAAAAGGACAGAAGGAAAGAAATTACAACTCTGTGCAGAAAAGCCATTGTTTACTTTAAATGCAAGGCATAGTCATTTGAACTGAATACTGTGTTAAGTGTTAAGCCAAAACCAAAATTATATGAATGGAAAGAAAGTAAAGGCTTTCAGTCCATGTTGAATTTTTTCAATTCCTGTGGAAAGTTTGATGGGCTGCCTTTCGTCTTATAAATAAACTATTGTGGTTTTAAGACATGTGTTCAGTCTTGGTTTATTTAATTCACAATACCCAGTAAAAAGGGCCCACTGGGTAATATGCACTATATTGACAGTCCAAGTAAACTACTCTTGGCAACTATGTACAGTTTGCTTTTGTTTTATAGTTTCCAATTATCTGTATCATATGCATGCAGTATATTAAGGCCAAAATGCTAAACTTAACTACCAGGAGATTAATCACATTTAACTCAATAGTGCATCCTTCAGTGTAGTCACACATAGGATTGTGCTGTAAAAGAACTAAAGCTGCAAATGCTATATATATCTTCTTAATAGTAAGTCTCCACAGAGCTTACTTTTGAGAAAACATGAACAGGATTCCATGACATAGCTTCAGTGCTATGTATGTTTACTTCAGAGTAATAATGTCACAAGTCTAAGTAAGTGGGACTTACTTCTAGTAAACATATGTACAACATGTGGTAAGAGTTGGGAATTACATAATAATAAAAATTTCCCTTGAAAAGCTTTAGTGAATGAGTTTCTTTTTTGCTCTAGGCCTGGCCATATTAGAAGTTTGCTACATTTGGAGCTGAAAAAGAATTGCCTTCATGTCCACATTAGATAACAATTCTTGAGTATTTTTTATAATTCAGTATTTGTATAAACCTCCCCTAACTTTTTAACAGAGCTTGAAATGTTAGTTTTCAAAATTATTTTTTGAAAGTAATTCATTCTATAAGTTATTACAGGGCTCTCCACATATAAAATGTGTTGCCACTAACATCACAAGAAAAATAGTAATGTCTTATATTACATAGTGCATTGCTTATTACATTTGGAAACAAAAACATTAGATTGCTAAAGAATGGTGTAAAACTTGAAAGAAATCTACTCTAAATGTCTCATAAAATGCCTAAAATGCCTTCTAAAGAATAACTGTAAAAAGGACTAGAAAAAATTATTCATTAACTTAAAAACAGTACCATTATATAAGCTGTTGTGTTACTGTAGAAATAGGACTTTATTATATATTCATGATTGCTCCTTCCCCATTAATTCATTAAAGGTACCTATGTTACTTGGAACTGATTACTTTCAAACACTTGTAATTATAGTGTTTAAATACATTCAGATCTTTTTAAAAAAGAAAAAAAGAAAACCACAATCCTCTAAAGTAGGCTAGTATTTTATTCTCCACATTACTGTTGGAGAACCTGAAGGGAGAATGTCCTAAATTTTTGGATAAACTGAGATGTGGTATAGGGTCTTCTTGGCTCACAGCTCATTAGTCTAATGGGAACATTTTACTTCTTCTGTAGCATGTGGCTTGGCTTCTTTGAGTCTAGGATTATGTGCTTGGCATACATTTTTATGGGGTACCATTGCATTTTACACAGGACATACTATGAAGAAGTGTGTTGTTTGGTAAGAAAATATGGTCCTTTGGGTTCCCTCTCCCCAGCTCGACAGTTCCATGACTCTATGAAACTATTAAGCTAGGTTGCAAGACATGGGGCTTGTCTAGATGGGCTATTTACTCAATCTTGCCCCCATCTTGGAGCCCTGGAGTCCATACGATGCATGTTTTTGCCTCATTTTGCCTCTGGGATGTTCTGATGAAGCCCAGGGCAAAGACAGGGTAAAGCCCTTTACACCATTTTATTTTAACACCCGGGAAAACCACCTCATTTGAAAAAAAATAAAACTTGGGCCCCATGGGAATGCAGTAGTCCATACCGGCCCACCAGCCCATATCTGCAGGTGTCTTTCTGCAGCCAGGCAGGAGGCTTTTAGCATGTGAGCAAGCCCCCTGCATGTGACCAGCCTTGATCACATGCTGAGGGCATCTCTCCTTGCTGCAGAAAGACACCAGTGGTGGTAACTGCAAATAGGGGCTGGCGAGCAAGTAAAGACTCCATTCCATTTCATGTAGATAAGCATTGTCATCAGCATGAGATGAATGGAAATAAAGACAAATCCAAATAATCTTTTCATGTAATTAATTTTGTACCCTGTGGTAAAATCAACAATTCTGTGTAATTTACTCATCAGTGCTCTGTGTCACTCTCAGATTCATGATGTATCCACAGCATTGTATGTGATTATTTTAACATTTAGCCATGCTCCTATGATTTAGGTCCTGAAAACCCAAACTGTTCATCAGCACACCACATTTTTCTCTGGGCCTTCTGGGAAAGCTGGCCATCCTTGATCCTTTTCTGATATCAGACTTTGACAGGTTGCAGTTATAGCTATATATCCTGCTGTGTGCAAGGAAAAAGAGTGATAAAATGGAATGCCAGAAAGTTCCAAGTTAAAATAGGGTAGGGAAAGAAACAGATCTAACTGACATAGAGATGGAGTAGATGAGAATATGCATCCGTAACAAATCAGCAGAAGAAAAAAATGTATGTTAGAAAGGGGCATAGGAGCAGCAAAGTGTATATTGAAATGTGGGAGGGGACGAATGTAGTCCACAAATGAGATTTCTGGGGAAAAACATAGTCATATGTAACATTAATGCTTCTAGTGTATCTTAGACATTTTTCTCTAAACTAAGTCCTAATGGTTTTAGTCAAGTCAATGTTCAAATAAGCTTAGGACTACAGTCCTCCACTCCAATGTTTTCTTCTCTGTCCTGTTCCTGTTCCTGACAAATGGAAATATGGCTGTGGGGTTCTTCTGCTGTTTCTAGATAAATTGATGGGTGATAAGGAAAGGGCTTTAATTCATATAACTATTCAGTCTATCAGTGCTGGTGGGCAAATGAATGAACTACTTCTTGAAGGGCATTTGTCCACCTAAGCTTCCCCTACCAGGGTAGATGGAAATCACACAGAGTCAAGGAAACAGTTTAATTGAGAATACTGCATCTATTTACATCTTAATTTTATTTCAAGCTGGATACCAGTGTGGTAGTACTAGTTTGTATAATTCAAATGGATGAGTGGCAGGGAATCTAGGTACAAATCCCAAATGCTAATCTTGGGCTGCCATTTTCCCACATAGTTACTAGCTTACTGCACAGTGTTGTTATTAAAATTCAAGTTGTGTGATCAAGTATGTTTTTGCTAGTGTGTGCTAGCAAAAGGGTAAAATGAAAAGAAAATTTACTGCTGCTGTTCCACAAATTTTGTGTATAGAATCCTGTCTTCAGTGCTTGTTTGGGTTCCTTTCAATCTGTTATCCCCACTGAGTAGATATTGTCTCAGTTTTCCAGTAATTTGGAAAAATTATCCCTCTTCTTCCAAGACTTATCCTTTCGTTTCAGTAAAGTGTTTTGGTGTTTTTTTCTTTGTTTGTTTTTTGCATTTATCATGCTGTGTTTTTGCAATTCTGGCTTCATAGAATCATAGAATTGCAGAGTTGGAAGAGACCACGAGGGCCATCCAGTCCAACCCCCCTGCCACACAGGAAATCTTGATCAAAGCATCCCCGACAGATGGCCATCCAGCCTCTGTTTAAAGACCTCCAAGGAAGGAGACCCCACCACGCTCCGAGGGAGTGTGTTCCACTGCCGAACAGCTCTTACTGTCAAAAAGTTCCTCCTCATGTTGAGGTGGAATCTCTGTTCCTGGAGCTTGCACCCATTGCTCCGTGTTCCAGTCTCTGGAGCAGCAGAAAACAAGCCTGCTCCATCCTCAGCGTGACATCCCTTCAAATACTTAAACAGGGCTATCATATCGCCTCTAAACCGTCTTTTTTCTAGGCTAAACATACCCAGCTACCTAAGTCTCTCCTCATAAGGCATGGTTTCCAGACCTTTCACCATTTTAGTTGCTCTTCTCTGGACATGCTCCAATTTGTCAATATCCTTTCTGAATTGTGGTGCCCAGAACTGGACACAGTATTCTAAGTGAGGTCTGACCAAGGCAGAATAAAGTGGCACTATTACTTCCCTTGATCTAGACACTATACTTCTATTGATACAGCCCAAAATTGCATTGGCCTTTTTAGCTGCCGCATCACACTGTTGGCTCATGTTCAACTTGTGGTCTACTAGGACTCCTAGATCCCTTTCGCACGTAGTCTCATTCAGCCAGGTCTCTCCCATCCTATATTTATGCATTTCATTTTTCCGCCCTAAATGCAGTACTTTACATTTCTCCGTATTGAATTTCATTTTGTTAGCTTTGGCCCAGCTCTCCAGTCTATCCAGGTCATTCTGAATTTTGATCCTGTCCTCTAGGGTATTAGCTACTCCTCCCAATTTGGTGTCACCTGCAAATTTGATAAGTATGCCCCTAATTCCCTCATCCAAGTCATTGATAAAGATGTTGAATAGCACTGGGCCCAGGACAGAACCCTGTGGCACCCCACTGGTCACATCTTTCCAAGACGAAGAGGAGCCACTGCTGAGCACCCTTTGGGTTCGGCTGGTCAACCAATTACAAATCCATTGAACAGTTAACTTGTCTAGCCCACATTCTACAAGCTTGTTTGCAAGAATGTCATGGGGAACCTTGTCAAAGGCCTTACTGAAATCAAGGTATGCAATGTCCACAGCATTCCCTTCATCTACCAAGCTGGTAACTTTATCAAAAAAAGTGATCAGATTAGTCTGGCATGACTTGTTTCTCTGAAACCCATGTTGACTTTTTGTGATTATGGCATTGCCTTCTAAATGTTCACAGACTTTCTGTTTAATGATCTGTTCTAGAATCTTCCCTGGTATTGATGTCAGACTAACTGGACGATAATTGTTGGGATCCTCTTTTTCCCCCTTTTTGAAGATGGGAACAACGTTTGCCCTCCTCCAGTCTGCTGGGACTTCTCCTGTTCTCCAGGAGTTCTCAAATATTATTGCCAATGGCTCTGAGATTATATTTGCCAGCTCTTTTAATACTCTTGGATGTAGTTCATCTGGTCCTGGAGATTTAAATTCATTTAGATTAAGAAGGTATTCCTGTACTACCTCTTTACTTATTTTGAGCTGGATTTCCCCTATTGTGTCCTCTGTTCCATTCTCCTCAGGTTGGTCCTCCTTTTCCTTTTCTGAAAACACTGAAGCAAAGAAGGTGTTGAGTAATTCTGCCTTTTCTCTGTCCCCTGTTAGCATTTTGCCATCTTCTCCACGTAGTGGCCCTATCATTTCCTTCTTCCTCCTTTTGCTGCGGACATACCCAAAAAAACCCTTTTTATTGTTCTTAACCTCCCTAGCAAGCCTGAGCTCATTCTGCGCTTTAGCTTTCCTGACCTACACGTGTTCGCTATCTGTTTGAATTCTTCTTTGGTGATTTCCCCCCTTTTCCATTTCCTATACATGTTCCGTTTAAAACTTAGCTCCATTGAAAGTTCTTTAGTCATCCATCCTGGTTTCTTGAGACACCTCCCATTTTTCTTCCTCAATGGTACTGTTTGAAATTGTGCGTTCAGTATCTCCCTTTTGAGAAAGTCCCATCCGTCTTGAGGTCTCTTCTCTTTTAGTATTCCTGACCATGGGATCATCCCCAGTATTTCCCTGAGTTTACTGAAATCAGCTCTCCTAAAGTCAAGAATGCGTGTCTGACTATGCCTGGCTTCTCCTTTCCATTGTATAACAAACTCCAGGAGAACATGATCACTCTCACCTAAGGATCCCACCACATGCACCCCATTAACCAGGTCGTCTCTGTTGGTTAGGATCAGATCTAAAATAGCTGACCCCCTTGTTGCCTCTTCCACCTTTTGGACCATGAAATTGTCTTCCAGGCATGTAAGGAATTTGCTAGACCTTGTAGTTTTGGCTGAGTTAGATTGCCAGCAAATATCAGGATAGTTGAAGTCACCCATCACTACTACATCTCTCCTTTCTGCATGTATGTTCATCTGTTCTAGAAAGGCAACATCCAATTCCTCTGTCTGATTTGGGGGTCTGTAGTAGAGTCCCACAATAACATCCCTGTTGTTTCCCTCCCCTTTAATTTTTATCCAGATGCTCTCCACCTGGCTTCCAGTATTGATGTCGTGGATCACTTCACTGGTGTAAATATCCCTGACATATAATGCTATTCCTCCTCCTTTCCTGTTTGGCCTGTTTCTCCTATAAAGGTTATACCCCTCTATTCCTACATTCCAATCATGAGACTCGTCCCACCAGGTTTCAGTAATGCCTATTATATCATATTTGTTTTGTAGTGCAAGGAGATCAAGTTCATCTTGCTTATTTCCCATGCTCTGTGCATTAGTGTAGAGACATCTGAGACCATGTGTTCCCTTTACTTGCTCCCTGTGCAAGTTTTTTTGCCTCCCACTGTTGGGTCCTTGCGCTGTTTGCCTTGTTCCCTCTATGACAGTTTGACTATTTTCTCCATCCCTTTTGCTTTCCAGAATACTGTCTCCCTCCCCCATTTGACTCAGTTTAAAGCCCTCCTGATCAAATTCTTGAGACTGTTGGCAAAAATGTTTCTTCCAGCTGTTGTAAGATGCACCCCATTTCTTGCCAGAAGTCAAGGTAGTAATAAGCCACTAAGCCCAGTTTGGACAATACACTCAACAAAGCCTTCTTAATAATGCTCTGCAGTCCCTATAGTAGAAAAATGCAGAATAGAGGAAACAGGCTGCACACACTATCACACAGCCCATTCAGAGAGCTTGAAAAAGTTACTTTTGGTCATATAATTCCCAGAATCACCTGCATGACAAGGGATTGGACTAGATGGCCCTTGTGGTCTCTTCCAACTCTATGATTTCAATAGGGTTTTCAGGTTCTGTTCATTCATGAAAAGCCAAAGTCCCAGAGAAATCTAATTTATTGTGCTATGAATACACAGTCAAGCAATATATTTTGATTCTTTTCTGCTTAATTTTTAGTTATGTGGAATGAGCTACTTTTATTAATCCCCCCAGTAGTCTAATATCCATGCTGAGTTTTTAAAAAGGCATACTAAATTACAAACAAAAATTATCTAAAAATTTGTCCACAGACTCCAGTTCTGGTGTAACTATAATGTAGCACTATGATTTGTGATGTAGCAAATGTAAGTTCCAGCCAGGTGCCATTGATAGGAAGAAGCAAAACTGCAACAGAAGCAGCTGTATAATATGCAGGGCCTCTCTTCCTAAATACAGTACGGCAATCCATTTGATTCAAGTTTTGCTATATCAAAGCAGAAGTCACTACTGAAACCCATGTAACATATGGCAGTTCAGGTCTTCTGCCACCTGCCCGTTTCTGTACCAAATGGGTACTGTAACATCATACTGAATTAAACCTTTTGCCATATTAGCAGTGCTCTACTGGATCCTTCTCTTCCTCATTAAGAGTGTGCCTTTCCTTGAACAAGGCAGAGCTCTAACATCTGTCAGCTCAGGATATTTCAGTATCACATAGAGCATCATTAGTTTTATTAGTCAAGGATAAAGTATTGAAGGGACATAACAGGCATCTGGTGTTCTATCACTGCCACCTCCCCCATCTTGTATAGAACATATGGCAAGGTGAAATGGCCTTCTAGCAAGCCAGAGTTACGATATATGCAGAAGGAGTTTTAGCAGAGACATCTCCTCCCTCAAGCAGCTCTGATCCCTGTAGAGATGAGCTGTGCACAACCTAGCACTTAAGCTGTTTGCTGCCTTGGTGAATTTGCCCTTAAAAGCATTCAGAATCTCTCTATGATTGACAGTGATAGCACACATACCTTGAAAGCTCTACTGTCGATGATTAAGCCTTAATAAAAGCAAATAAGTTGGTGTCTGCAAGTACCATGCAGATGTCTATCTGGCATCTTGTAAATTAATCTGAGTGTTTATGCAGTAGATCATGATGAATGTATTGCTATAGCAACGTACATTTCTTCCATCCCCCCCCACTAATTACCTTAACATCTCCACTAGCGACTAAACCTTTGCATTCCTAATGAGTGCATGGAGAAAAACACCCCATGCTCACATATCTTCTGTAAGGGCTGTAAGAGTCAGGAATGACAAATGAATATTGATTATTGAGTTGTTATTGGTGCCTGCCATGCTAACACTTTCAGAAGTATGCACCCAAGTTGGTCTTCTTGCTGATCGATTTTGGCTCCAACTGTAACATGTCAGCAATATAGCTTGAGGTGGCTGGAGTGAGTCATTAATGGGTGAGGCATTCACTCCACCAGCTGCTAAGTTTGTTGTTCTCAAAGGATCTCAACTTTTGCCAGCTTGGGACTCAGCATGGCTTATGAATTAAGAATCTTTGCATGGTAGTATGTTAGCACACACCCACTATCCAGGAAAATTTATCTACTTCAGGGAAATGCATGGAGTTTAGGGTGAAACCAACAGTACTGTTGAAATTGCTTGCAAAATTTTGACAGATTTTAGAGGGGCTAGATTGCTCCCTTAGACTGAGGAATAGGGTGGTGTGGCATGGATAGATGGCTAGTGTTAAAGTAACAGCTATGGTTTCAAATCGTTCTGTTTCCTGTGAGCCATTCTGAATGAACTTTTTGAAGCATAGATAGTCTAATAAAAATTACCTTATGCGTAGATAGTCTAATAAAAATTACCTTATTCAGTAGGAGTGATAGACTACCAGTATTGTGATCTACTCTGGAGGCTACTGAAATTTCTGCTGCCATAAAAAGAGAAATCTCACAATAGAAAGAAGAAGGAGACCAGAAATGAGTCAACCAGTCCCTTGGGAAAGTACAGAAAAGGACAAGAAAAAAGATAATTGATGATAGATTGTCATCCTTAAGAAGAAATTCTTACATAGCTGGGACTTTTTAGGTCTAGGGGAAACACTGCTGGAGTTGAGTAGGGTGTGAAGATGATATAATAACATTATATTTTGGTCATAAAACACCCCGAGGAAGCAATATGGTGCAGTGATTAGAGTGCTGGACTAGAAGCCCAAGAGACGATCCCTCAACCCCATTCTACCACGAAATTCAATGGATTTTCTCAGTGTATCGTAAGTGACAGGCTTCTTCTGAGTTTAAATTGCTAGAGGGGGATCATATGTGTACCACCTTGAGCCCTTCAGATGAAGGGTGATATTTAAAAAATAAAATTAAAGCATAATGATTGCCATGTTTGTGAGCTCCTATTTCACAACCTAAGTCAGAATTTGTCTTTCCTGAACCCCACACTATCAAAGCTATCAAAACCAATTGAAGCTATCAAAACCAGTTGCCCTGTCAGGAAGAAAACAGCAGGCACCAGCAAGGCATACACCCAGCTTCATGGACTCCACTTGCTGCTGCTGCTTCACTCTCTTCCCTGCCCACCCCACATGAAACCACATAGAACAAACCGAGCAGAAGACAGAGAGGAAGCAATTTGTGAGGAGAAAAGCCAACACAGCCTCTTTAAATAGGCAATTTTAAAGAACACCTGCATTCCTTGCTCTGTTCATAGGTCATTATTGATCTTTTAAAAGCTAATCGGCTAGATTTGGTGGAAACGAGCAGAATAAAAATAATTAAAGGGTCATTTCCTTTGTTTTTTGCACTCATGAATGGGACTGGTCCTCCAATGGGACCCTTCCTCCTCCATCAAACCCCTACTCCAACAAAAATCTGCTCCAGAGGGTCCCTCAACCCTCTGGAGCAAATCTGGTAAGGTGACATATAGAACTCTTTCACACCACACACATAGCACTTGATAGTGGGATTTTTAGTTTTGTTTGTGAGGCACAACAGTTCCCATTCTATTCTCATACCTCATCCCATAGAATTCTGGAATAATCCACCAGAACTACCAGGGGTCCCCCAAAGCTCCGGGCAGATGATGCCATAGTTCTGCATCTGGTGACAGGTATATAATCAAATGCTTCTCCAGTGTCCCCACTCTCCACCATCCATTAAATTGCCATGGAGTGGAAGCTGCATCAGCTCAAAGGTAAGTCCTAGGGGGATTTCAGGCATTATGCAAGGTCACTAGGAAATTCTGATCTCCACACACACACCCAGAAAAAAAAAAACTTATGATGGCATAAATCCAGCTTACATCATTGTAAGTCATTAACAGAATGCCAGCCACTATTTTCTCTATAGAAAATCCTATAGAAAAATTTTTCTGTGCCAAAAGAAGTACATTTTTGAGTGACAAATAAAATCCAGTATGTGAATACTCCCGGAAAACTGCACAGTTTTCAAGGACTTTCCTGCTGCAAAGAGAAAATTGTTGAATCTGTTCTTGCCCCCAAGAATGAAGTTTATGAAAATTTATATCCCTACCTGTAACATATGTGGATTCAGATAGTTGGCAAGTGGGCCAGAGGTCACTGACTGTGCCATGCCTAGCTTCAAATGACACATATTTCAGTACTGTAGTGCACAATAAAGCTGTTACAGTTAGCAACACACTACATGTCTTACCTTAGAGATATATGCCTCCCACTGACTGCAAGGCTTTGTGTTAATAATATAAAATACTCTTGAGAGTTTCAAAGAAAATGCAGCCACCTTGGAAAGTGCAAATAATAGGCACATGACACCTCATCTATACAAGATGGAATAATGAAGTCAAAAGGAGATACAAATGCATAGAAAGAGGGAAAAGATGCCTAGAAGCTGTGTGTGTGTGTGTGTGTGATACAGTAATCTCTGCTGGTAATAGCTTATACTATTGGTATTGCTAGTTTCAATTTTGAACAGGATACTTTCTGAATTTTGAAATTCAAGTCTCCAGCAAGCTCAGAGTGCACTCAGTTCCTCCTCTAAATTCTCTGGTTGAAGTTGTTATTGTTGTCTTTGAGGGCTCATCTACGTGAGCCAGGTTACATATCCTGGCCATAGATCAGACCCATTGTTCCTCCATTACCACCTCCAAATGGGAGGAAGTGCTGATGGGCACATTTGTTCATCTCTGCAGCCACTGCTACCGCCATCTCCCTCACTGTCTTGGAAGGCAGGAAGCCAGCACTAAATATGTGACTCCCTGCACATGACCAGCCTTGGTCACATGTTGAGGGTCTCCTTCCTGCCCTTCTGGGAGATCTTGGGAGACCAGCAGCAGCAGCGAGGGCCTGCCTGCCAGGATGGACTCCTGCAGACAGGCAGGGCCCAATCTGTTTCATCTTGGCAGAAACGGAGTAAAACAAGTATTATTTTAAAATATTGTATCAGTCCCTACCCCATCTTCTGCCCATATCTACCCCGGTGATGACTGCCTGGGGACAGAATGGGCAAAAGACCTGTATCACCAGGACTGCAGGGCTCTAAGACAGGGGCAAGATGGCATATATTGCCCATGTAGACAAGCCCCAAGTCATTTCTGACCCATGGAAACTCTAGGGCAAACCTATCATGTGGTTTTCTTGGCAATATTTTTTTCAGAGGGGGTTTGCCTTTGCCTGCCTCTGAGGCTGAGAAAGTGTGACTTGCCCAAGGTCACCCAGTAGCTTTCCACTGTTGAACAGGGATTCAAACCCTGGTCTACAGAGTTGTAGTCCAACACTCAAACCACTGCACCATGCTGGCTCTCTCTGCTTCAGGTATCTACATCATAATGCTTGAACCACTTCTTGGAGTCTCATACAGCCTACATGCAGACCAGAGAGGATCAGCCACTCACCCAATTCATCTTTGCAGGCCTTTGTCTAGCCCAGCCAAACTCAAGCACACTACATGGAAAGCATAGGTGACCTGAGCCTTTCCAATTAGCCACCAATGACCACACTACAACCATCTTTCCTGTTCCTCCAGAAATCTGTCAAGCATAATAAGCCCTAACTGTGAACTTTTGCTAGTGCCATATTCAGGTACCGAAGAATAAACAGGACTGCTGTCCTTCCCTTGTCACAGGTCATCCATTAAGTTCATCAAGGCTGGTTTGGGAGACAACCCTCATAAGTCCTTCATTACTGCTTTCCCCTTCATGGCAGTGCATCATATTACATTGTTTCTTTGGGGGGGGGGTCTTGTCAGAGCTCTGCATCTGCTATTCTAGTTTCTACATTTTATTTGGCAATTAGGTCTATTGCTGAATGTTAAAAGAAGAAACAAGAGCACCAAAGGCTTCAGCAACTTCACAATTTTCTGTCTGAGCTGAAATCCTATGAACAGGGGCTGTTTATTCCCAAATACACACAATTGCTTGTGTGTGTGCACTCACACAAAACAAAAACATTGCATAACTCAACATTCTTTAGGGTTTATTATTATTATTATTATTATTATTATTATTATTATTTTGTCCTCTCCATTGACGCCCCCTTGTCGTGGGAGAGAGGCTTGCGTACCCTAATGATGTTTTGAGCTATGCTGGCGGTGGCATAATAGCCACCGGTAGGGTCTCCCATGCCAGACAGGTCAAAACCGAAGGGTCTGACAAAGAGCGTCAAAGGGCAGGATGGGCTCTCTAGCCTTATGGCAACCGTCCTAGGAGAAGGAAAACTCTAATCCCAAACCCGGGCAGATGGTGCTCGTCCAACCCTGTAAGGTCAACCATCTAAGAGAAGGAAACTCTAATCAAACCTACGGCCCGAGGACCTCGCTGCCACGTCCATGCTTGCAAGGCCACGGCAGATGAATCTCTGGTTTAAAGGGTGAGGCCAGTTCTGTGCACGCTGCGCTCCACCAGAAAAATCCATTGCACAGGCTCGAAGGACAAATCCATTTCCAAAAAAGCCCTGTAGCGACTGGCGAGGGACGAAACCGGCAGGTGTAAAGATGCACTGGAAGCCGCAGCCCCAACCCTGCATGCAGGCGGTTCAGGACATTGGTCGCTCAAGCCTGACCCGGGAGATGACAGTCTTGTTCGGCAGCATTCTGAACGACCAAGCAGCCTTTTTTAAGGAGATCACTGCTTGCTCCATATGGAGAGGGGCCTAGAAAAGGTGGCCTAAAGAAAGCTCATCCCCAACTACCTGGTTGGCTAGCCGCGGCCAACGGGAATCTTCTGATGCGGTCAAACCAAGGCAAAGAAACAAAGGCACACACCGGCCTCCAAAGGTGTAAATAAACTGACACTTGCATGCTGGAACATCAGAACCATGCAAGACTCTAAAGATAGTGGACGGCCTGAGCGTCGTTCTGCCCTAATAGCCCTTGAACTATCACGGCTTAATATTGACATCGCTGCTCTTAGTGAAGTTCGCTTCCATGAGGAAGGCAGCCTTAAAGAACATGGCGCCGGCTACACACTTTACTGGTCTGGCAAACCCAAAACCGAAAAACATCTTTCAGGAGTAGGCTTCATGATTAAAAACTCCATTGCCTCCAAACTCGAAACCTTGCCAACAGGACACTCTGATCGCATTATTTCCTTACGCCTCCCACATGTTGTTCTCTTTAGTGTATATGCCCCAACTATGCAAGCCGACCCTGTAGAGAAAGACAAATTCTACACAGACCTACGCCAACTCATACAAAAAGTCCCTGTAGAAGATAAAATTATTATACTTGGTGACTTCAATGCCAGAGTAGGAAAGAATTCCGAAGCCTGGAAAGGTGTCTTAGGCAAGCATGGTGTTGGAAATTGCAATGATAACGGACGCCTCCTGCTAGAGTTCTGTGCAGAACAACAGCTGACTATTACAAACACAATCTTTCAGCAGAAAGATAGCTTGAAGACAACCTGGATGCATCCCCGATCCAAACATTGGCACCTCATTGACTACGTTCTAGTCCGACAGAGAGACATTCGTGATGTCCGTCATACCCGAGTGATGCCCAGTGCAGAATGCCAAACAGATCATCGCCTCGTCAAATGTAAACTAAATCTTCATCTTAAGTTCAAACCTAAGAGGGGTGGCATCTTAAAGAAGAGGCTCCAAGTCAACAATCTTCAACAAGCTACCATGAGAGACAACTTCCAGGCAAACCTACAAACGAAACTTGAAGACCATCCTACAGATCCTTCTCCTACAGTGCTTTGGCAACATATCAAAAACAGTATCCTCCAGTCTGCAGAAGAATCCCTCGGGTTCTCCCGCAAGAAAAATCAAGACTGGTTTGATGAAAACAACCAAGAGATCCAGGAGCTGTTGGCAAGGAAGAGAGCTGCTCACCAGGCATACCTCGCCCAGCCAACCTGTCATGTAAGAAAAGCAGCTTTCCGCCTCACATGTAGCAAACTACAACAAAAACTCCGAGACATGCAGAACAAGTGGTGGATCAATTTAGCAGAAAAGACACAACGCTGTGCAGATCTGGGTGATCATAGAGGATTTTATGAAGCTCTTAAAGCAGTGTTTGGACCTACTTATCAGGTCCAAAGCTCCTTATACAGTACAGATGGTCAAACATTAATTACTGATAAAGCCTCCATCCTAAATCGTTGGGCTGAACATTTTCAAAGTCTCTTTAGCGCCAACCGAGTAGTCCAAGCCTCAGCTATCCAATATATGATACAAAAACCAATGAAAAATGAATTGGACATAGCTCCCACTTTGGAAGAGACCCTTATGGCCATACAGCAGATGAAAAACGGCAAGGCAGCTGGGATTGATGAAATCCCACCTGAAGTTTGGAAACACGGAGGTCATGCACTCCAGGAAAAATTCCACGAATTCCTTGTGAATTGCTGGGAAAAAGGGGAACTGCCATCAGACCTCCGAGATGCAGTCATCATCACCCTGTACAAGAAAAAAGGAGCAAAATCCGACTGCTCAAACTATCGAGGCATAACACTGCTCTCTATTGCTGGAAAAATCCTTGCAAGGATACTCCTGAACAGATTAGTTCCTGCTATTGCAGAAGAACTTCTCCCTGAAAGCCAATGTGGCTTCAGAGCCAATAGGAGTACTACAGACATGGTATTTGCCCTTAGGCAACTGCAAGAAAAATGTAGGGAGCAGAACAAGGGTCTCTATGTAACATTTGTTGACCTCACCAAAGCCTTTGACACTGTAAGTAGAAAAGGTCTGTGGCAGATCCTGGAAAAACTAGGATGTCCCCCCAAATTCCTTAAAATGATTATCTTGCTACACGAGGGCCAGAGTGGTCAAGTCAGATATGGCGATGCTCTTTCAGAGCCCTTTCTAATAACTAATGGAGTGAAGCAAGGTTGTGTTCTTGCACCAACTTTATTTACAATCTTCTTTAGCACGATGCTCCAAAGGGCTATGGCAGAGCTTGAAGATGACGACGGCATCTATATACGCTACCGTACTGATGGTAGCTTGTTTAACTTAAGCCGTCTGAGGGCTCACACTAAGACTCTAAACTATCTAGTCCGTGAGCTGCTCTTCGCCGATGATGCTGCCCTTGTTGCCCACACAGAAGCAGCTCTGCAGCGCCTAACGTCCTGCTTTGCAACAGCTGCAGAGCTGTTTGGGCTAGAAGTCAACCTGAAGAAAACAGAAGTTCTTTACCAGCCTGCACCACAGGACGAACACCACCATCCCCACATTGCCGTCGGCAAATCAGTGCTCAAGTCCGTTCAGCAGTTCACCTACCTGGGAAGCATCATCTCCTCAGATGCCAAGATTGACAAAGAGATCGATCACAGATTAGCAAAGGCATATAGTGCATTTGGAAGACTTCACAAAAGAGTCTGGAGCAATAAACACCTGAGGCAAAGCACAAAAATCAGTGTGTATAGAGCCATCGTACTGTCTATCCTCCTTTATGGATCTGAAACATGGATTACCTATCGCCACCACCTACGACTCCTCGAGCGCTTTCATCAGCGCTGTCTACGCACAATCCTAAATATACACTGGACTGACTATGTGACGAATGTTGCTGTTCTTGAACAAGCAGGGATCACCAGCATTGAGGCCATGATATTGAGGACACAGCTGCGCTGGGCAGGGCACGTTTCTAGGATGGAGGACCATCGCCTCCCAAAAATACTACTCTACGGTGAACTCGCCACGGGTCAGCGTGGGAGGGGCGCTCCAAAAAAGCGATACAAGGACTCCCTGAAACAACATCTCAGGCTTGGCCAGATTGATCACCAACGGTGGTCTGCCCTGGCCTCACATCGGGAGGCATGGAGACACACTATCCACAATGCTGCAGCCTTATTTGAGAACTCACGACGAACAAGTCTTGAAGAGAAACGACAACGCAGAAAGAATCACAACCCAAAAACATCACCCAAGGAGACCTTCTGCTGCACTTTTTGCAACCGGACTTGTTTATCTCGGATTGGCCTTTTTAGTCATCAGCGCGCTTGCAGAAGGCGCGGGATGAGTCCTTCCTGAATCTTCGTTTGCGAAGAAAAGCCAGAGAGAGGGGGATTATTATTTTGTGGAAGTAGACTGTAAAAACATCGAAGCAAACAAAATGTTTCTATCACAAGGGCTGTAAAACTGTCTAAATATCAACAGGAAGACTTAAGAAACAGTTTTTAAAGGCAAAAAGGGGAAGCTGGGCAATATTCTCTTATTGTTGGTGAAATAGTTAAATTTCATTTTATCATGGAAACCTTAAAAAATATAATATAGGTCTTATCTACACCAGCCAGGATATGCTGGCTCCCTGCCGGCATATCCTGGCTGTAGAAGTGGCCCATTCTGCCCTAATTACCTGGATGAAAAAGGCCAGAGTCTATAACAGAATGCTTGCCCTTCCCTGCAGCCACCTCTGCCACCATCTCAGAAGCCAGAAAGGGGCCCCAAAACATTTGGATTAAGGCCCCCTGAATGTGACCAGCTTTGGTCAAATGCTGCAGGACATTTGCCTGGCTTTGGGAAAGCCAGGGAGCTGGTAGCAGCAGTGAGATTCGGCATGCCAGGTGTGTTCCTGGGGACACAGGGGGCTCAATCCTGTTTTTGGCCAGTGGTAACAGATTAAACCATGTATTGAGATGTAACAGTTTATCAGGCTCTACTCTAGCTTGCCCCAAGGGTAGTGAGGATTCCTTGCAAGCAAAATAGGGCAAATGTCCTGCCTCATATGGACTGCAGAGCTCTGACACAGGAGCAAGATGGGGTATTTAGCCTGTGTAGACAAGCCCGTGGTGTAATATACAAGTTTACATATTAGAAATTCTTTAAAAATCTCCCTAATACCAGCAATATTATTTATTTTTAAAAGCACACAAAACTAAAACATACACAAAATTAAAAGATTCCCATCTTTTACACACAAAGCTAAAAGATTCCATCTTGGGAGAAAGGGAGGATATAAATCTAATAAATAAATAAATACTGAAAAGGCTCAATAGCCTAGGTTTTCTCTTCTTTTGAGTCATCCATCTATTGGGACTACCATCCATTTTGTTTCATTCTTGTACTTAATAGTTTTAAAACAATCAGTAAAATATTTCTTTTCACAAGAGTATTTTTTCCCTTAAAAATATCCAATAAACCACCTCTAAACACACACACATGCATACATGTAGGAGAGAGAACTGGTACCAGTCAATGTAGAATCTATACCATAAACCCAGGGTAGACAGTGCTGATTGAGGTAGGGGCTCAGTTTTCACCAGAACACTTGCTATGAGGCATAACAACCCCAACAATACCCCTCAAAAACCCAGAAAAAAAGAATGAAACCAGAAATAACCAGACATCCACCTCTGGCTTTAATATTTTGATCTGGAGAGACTGAGGGAGTTGCTGGCCTATCTAATTTGAAAACTGCTGCTCCTAGAGGCCTCCATCCCTTCCATTTCTCCCTTGATGGAATCTCTCTCTCTCTCTCTCTCTTTCTCTCTCTCTATCTCTGGCTTTTCTTCACAAATGACAGTCCAGTGTATATCTAGGATTGTACGTATACAGCGCTGATGAAAGCAATCGAGGAGTCATAAATGTTGGCGATAGGTGACCCATGTTTCAGACCCGTACAATGGCTCTATATACGCTGAGTTTTGTGCTTTGCCTCAGGTGTTTGTTACTCCAGACTCTTGTAAAGTCTTCCAAATGTGCTATATGCCTTTGCTAATCTGTGATCGATCTCTTTGTCAATCTTGGCATCTGAGGAGATGATGCTTCCCAGGTAGGTGAACTGCTGAACGGACTTAATGTACAAGCCATAAAAATGATCTGGGCATCTCACGTTATCCTCAGGCCATTTGCCTGCTCTTGATGTAGCCAATAGTGTACCATAGACAGTATTGAGCAAGATAGACTAAGGCCTCGTCTAGATGGGCTATATACCCTGTCTTGCCCTTGTCTTAGAGACCTGTAGTCCAGATGACACATGGCATTTGCCCTGTTTTCCCCCAAGCAGTCCTAACGACTCCTGGGGCAAAGAGAAGTCCAAGACAGAGAGAAGATGGGATAAGACACATTATACCATTTTTTAAAAATTCCTGATAAAATCTGCTTCAGCCAGCAAAAAACAGATTAAGGCCACTTGTGACCATAGGAGCCCATTTTGGTACACCGGCCTGTTGCTGCAGCTGCCGTCTGCTTCGATCTTCTGTATCCAGCAAGGAGTACTGCAGCATGTGACCAAGGCTGGTCAAATGCAGAAAGCCTTTCTCATGTGCTGCAGGCTGGCTTCCTGGCCTCAGAGACAGTGACACAGATGTTGCCAGTAGCATTGGCAGAGACTGGCCAGCATGGTGGTCTGGACTCCATCATATTTTGTGCAGGTAACAGGGGACCAACAGACCAGCTCCATGGGCAGAATACACCTGCAGGGAGCCAGCATATTCTGGTCCCTGTAGATGAGCCCTAGCATCTAACCTTGGCCTAAAACAGTTTTCCTGTGGTCCTATGGCAGCATACATGGGATACTGTACAGTCTTGCACCCATGCATTGATCATTTTCTCATTGGCCTACTGGATTTTACTAAGCTTGTAGTAGTATAAGCCTTCAAACCATGCCCATATTTTAAGCTTTTTGATATGTACAGGCCAATACTTGTCTTGATAATGACCATGCATATTCAATTTTATTCTACAAGACAGTTGAATTGGAGTGCATCAGCTCAGGATCAAATGTACAAAATGCAAGAACTTTGGCATAATTAGGTTGTTCATACCACACTTATTCCTTTCCAGTAGTTTGATACCTTTAAAACTAAGGGCTGGTTTGCACATGCTTATACATCATATTTATTTATTTATTTATTTATTTATTTATATCCTGCTCTTCAGCCACAAGGCTATCAGGGCAGCTTACAAACTGTTTTAAACAATAGCAATTTACACGTCTACACTGCATTAACCAGTTTCCAATGTGTGTTAGCTAATTGCCCCCACAAGCCGGATACTCATTTTACCAACCTACAAAAGGATGGAAGGCTGAGTGAACCTTCGAGCCCTCTGGAATCAAACTTGCACTGTGGTGACTTGCAGTACTGGCATTTAACCACTGCACCACGAGGGCTCCCTGGTGATTTGATTTTTCATCACTTGATTACTGTACATTTAATGATTCTCAACCATATGTGTAAACTGTGTCAAAAGAAAATTGTTACGCTTGACATCATAATGGGTGAGATGAAAATTTTAGCTGAAATCATGGCTTGATGCTATGGTCAAGGAATGGTGTGAGAACTGGCTGGAAACTAAAGAATGAATACTGAAAATATTACCATATATTCTGGTGTATAAAACGACTGGGCATTTAAGACGACCCCCCAAATTTTAAAATTAAAATAGTCATCGTATAAGACTACCCCTTACCACCTGTCAAGGGTGTCCTGGTATGAGCTCAGTCCCTGTCCCTCTTCCTTCTCCCTCATCCCACCACTCAAGGATTGGGGGAACTGGTTAATAAGAGGAAAGTTCGACTGTACAGTGCTTAAAGACACTTTTAAAGACATACAGAAGAAAACATAAAAGTAAAAGTAAAATCAGCAAACATATCTACAAGGGAGAACCACATGACCAAGAGGAGGGGGTTTGCACTCGAGGGCTTAGCCCTGACTAGGTCCGTATGGACCAGTCTCCTCTGGTAGAACATTTGGAGGTGAGGACTGGCCCAACTGTTGCTGTCAGCCTCAACCTCTAAACCATTTAACTATCAACTTAGAGAGTGACCCGCAGGGGGAAATACCTGGCAGAGAAAAGAAACAGCTTCTATGCAGACCATTCATGCCTTGCACTGGTGGATACAATGTTGCCAATTCCAACTATTCATTCAAGATGGAGGATTTCACAAAGGAGAAAGTGAAATATGAGGAAGAGGGCAACATGGCATCCTGTAACCCCACCCAGAGGACTACAGACTTCAAACCATCAGCCTGTCAGTGCTGCAGCACCAGGTGAAAGATGCGGCTCGAGGACAGCCCTGGTCAAGGAAAGGAAAGGGTTGGGGTTGCACCACTTATCTTTTTCCTTTGGATGGTCTTCGACTCAGATGTTGGGGGGGGGTCCTCCTCATCTGGGAAGAAAGGGGTGGCCTCCCTTCAAATCTCTCTTTCCATCTCACAGGGTACTGGGAAATCTAGTGCAGTGAGGATGTCTAGTAACTGGACAGGAGTGGAGGTTATCATAGTGGTGGTACCTTTAGTTATGATAATTTTGAATGGGCATCCCCGGCGGTAACGGATGCCTTCCTTTCTAAGGATGGTAGTTAGGGGGTTCATTACCTGTCACTTCCAGAGTGTGTCTGCAGATAGGTCCTGGAATACGGACAGGTATGCCGTCACATTGGAGATCTGAAATGGAGGACAGTTTGGTGAGAATCAGGGCCTTTTTTGGATACGAACCTTATGAGTATGTCTCTAGGAAAGTTGCCTTTCCGTGGAAAGTAAGCTGATGCCCTGTGCACTCGTTCTATGTCATAGAATCATAGAATTGCAGAGTTGGAAGAGACCACGAGGGCCATCCAGTCCAAACCCCTGCCATGCAGGAAATCTTGATCAAAGCATCCCCGACAGATGGCAATCCAGCCTCTGTTTAAAGACCTCCAAGGAAGGAGACCCCATCATGCTCCGAGGGAGTGTGTTTCACTGCCGAACAGCTCTTACTGTCAGCTGACAATAGTTTCAGGTCAGGGCAGATCTTATTAATCCAGGCAGCTATAAATTGCAATAAGTCACCTTTACCCAAGCCCTCCGCTATCCCACGCAGGCGGATATTGAGATGTCTGTTTCTGTCCTCAAGGTCAGCAATCTTATCATTCAGGGTTGCTTGGGCATTATCTAGGCATTTGAGATGGGTGTTTTGGACTGTAGATAGTTTCAGGGCTTCATCTGAAGTCTCCTGGATTGACCCTCTTTTATGCTTAAGAGCTGTCAATTTGAATTAGCAGTGTCTAGTGCTGTTTTCAGCTGCTTTTGCAGATCCATCAACAGGTCTTCCCATAACTTGACAAGTGAGTATAATAGTGATGCATCTGTAACTGGGGAAACTTCTTTCCGATCATTCTTGCTGGTTTTGCTAGGCCTGGGTGCCATGTTGGGATCTTATTTAGCTGATCATCCAATGGCAGCCAGTGGAGGGACCTCAGAACCAAAGTAATGTGCAACCCAATTCTTGGTTTCGGGGCCACTACCGTGAGTACCTCCATCTTGTCTGGATTCAGTCTCAATCTTTTTCCTCATCCAGCCCATTACTGCCCGAAGACATTCATTGAGAGAAGAGATGCCGTCAGAATTCGAGACTGATGAACGAGATACGGGGAAATAGATCTGAATGTCATTGGCGTACTGATAACACCCAGCTCCATAACTCCGGATAATCTCACCCAGCGGCTTCATATAGATGTTAAATAACATCGGGGACAGAATAGCACCCTGTGGTACTCCACAGGTAAGCTCCCTTTTACTGGAGCTACTGTCCCCAAGCAGCACTCTCTGGGTACTGCCCGAGGGGAAGGACCGGAACTTCTGCAAAGCAGTGCCTCCGATGCCTAACTCCCTCAGGCGATCCAGAAGAATGCTGTTATCTATTCTATCAAAAGCCGCTGAGAGGTCTAGGAGCACCAACAGGGTCACACTACCCCTCTCGATGCTCAGATGCAGATCAGTCAAAGCAACCATGGCAGTCTCAACCCCAAAGCCTGTCCTAAAGCCAGTTTGAAATGGGTCTAGGTAATTGGTTTCATCCAAGACTGCTTGGACTTGAAGAGCAACCGCCCTCTCGATCACCTTGCTCAAAAATGGTAATAAAGAGACTGGCCTATAATTATTCATAGCCAGGGGGTCCAGGGAAGGTTTTGTTTTTTTCAAAATAGGCTTAACAGCCGCCTCCTTTAGACATGATGGAATATATCCTTCCCTGAAGGATGCATTGATCATGCTCACAAGGAACTTCCACAATGCGTCCCCCCCCCTGGATGGCCAGCCAAGATGGGCAAGGGTCGAGGGGGCAGGTTGTCTTCCTCACACTACCAAGGAGCTTGTTCACGTCATCGGTACTCACAGATTGAAGCTGATCCAGTATAATTACATCGGCGGAGTCGCTGGACACCTCATCCATTGTTTCTGTTACAATAGTGGCATCTAAGTCGGCTCTTATCTGAGAGATTTTATCTGCAAAGAAGTTATTAAATGCGTCACAGCAGGCAGGCATCGGGTTAAGCAGGGGATTTGGCACAGGGGACACCTGCGTCAGCTCCCTCACCACCCTAAACAGCTCTGCTGGACGGGACTCTGCAGACGTAATACATGCAGAGGAGAAGGATCTCTGCGCTGCATGCATTGCCTCCCGATAGGACCAAAGAAAGTTACTATGGCGAGTTCTGTCAGATAAGAGTCGAGTCTTCTGCCACCTGTGCTCTAGTCGTTGTCCAAATCGCTTCATTTCCCTAAGCTCAGGTGTATACCATGGCCTACGGTTAGAAGCGGATTGGCAAGGACGCTTGGGAGCAATCGTGTCGATAGCTCTGTTAAGGTCGGTGTTCCAGGTATTAACCAGAGCATCAACAGGATCACCGGCATTTCCAACCATTAAACCCTCTAAGGCTTTCTGGAAACCCATAGGTTCCATTAGCCTTTGAGGGCGGACCATTTTAATGGGTCCACCACCCCCGGTGGGGCAGATGTAGGCTCTAAGTTCCATCTTGACCAGGAAATGATCTGTCCATGTTGCCTTCCAGCAGATATTGCCTTCCTAGACCTCTATATCATTCTGTAAGAGCTTTATACTCCATGAACATTACATAGGATATTTTATCACCACAATACAGACCTTGGGTCACTCTTCTGAAGTTGGAGCTATTACACAGATCTAGCTAATGATAAAAATCCCATATCACTGCAACAACAACAACAACAAAGTATGAATCAATGAATAAGGAAGATTAAAAATTCAAGCATCCCATTACAAGATTCCTTTGAGATATATATAGATGTATGCATGTATGTATTGCTTCATGGAAGTTCAGCCTCCAAATCAAAATGACAAGAATCTCAGAGAATGTGCACTCAAATAATCATGTAAATCATATTGTAATTACTTGGGAAAGTAGTTTAGGAAACTCATAGTAAAGGGGTGTATACTACAGCAGTAATCCAGTGATTCAGATGCACATTATGTCCACCTAATGCAATTATCTATGACCACAATCAATACATTTAAGCAATGAAGCTGTCTTTAGGTTTATTACAGTAGCATTGACAGAAGAACACTGCACAGTAAAACACTGCTCAAGGGTTAATAGTTTCATATAGCTACACCTTCTGCTCTGTTTTATTTTGTCTGTGTGGGACAGCAGGCCAAGAACTGAAAATGTATCTCTGGATAATCAATGAAATGGTCTAAAATGGTATTACATTGATTGGTCTGCATTAGCTTTGATTAGGGGATGGAGAAAGTGGGGGTCTCTCAGAGGCAAAGACATTTTTTTTTCAATGAGCAAAACCAATGGAGGGGGATCTGGATTTTTCTGTCACTAATTGCTATAGTGTACATAATGTACATATTCATATTATTTTTTGTTAAAGGAACCACAGAAGTTATACTTGTCTACCTTGCAATAAACATGTAAAACATGGACTATGTAATCAGATTTCTATGCCTTATCATTGTTAAAAAAAACAAGCATCTTGAAACCATGTAAATTCTTGTTGCTGCTGTTGTTATTGTTGTTATATTTATATTCTGCTTTTTTTTCCAGTCAGGGACTCAAGGTAATTAACAACAGTTAAAATAAACATAGCTAAAAATTTACTTCACACCCAAGACAGAAATGTAATTAAAAATGAATAAAGTTAAAACCAATTCAAAACATAGCCATTAAAAACAAAACAATAAATAGATAATGCAGGTCATTATGTGAGACCCATTCCCCTTGAGTACCCAGTTTTCAATGGCCTGCTGGAACAAAAAGGTCTCCACCTATCAGCAGAAAGATAACAAGGAGGGTGCCAGTCCAGCTTCACTAGGAAGGGAGCTCCAGAGCAGCCACCGAGAAGGCCCCTTCCTGTGTTCCCAGGAAGGGAGCAGCCACCAAGAAGGCCCCTTCCTGTGTTCCCCCCAGATGTACATGTTAGGGTGGTGGAACAGAGATTTCCCCAGAAGATCTCAAAACATGGACAGGCTCGTATGGGAAAATATTGTTATTCAGATAACCTGGACCTGAGCCGTATACCAGCATTAAGGGTGGCAGAATACTTAAATGGAGCTGTGTTTTATTTTGATGATCAATGATCACAAAGACTGAATAGTAAAATTTTAGATATAGTAGGCTTTTTACTGTAGCCTCCAGAATGGGATTTCAAACCAATCAAATGCAAATCAGATTGACTGGAAAAGGGTAAGTTCTAAACAAAGCCACATTTTGTCGGAAACACAACCCTGGACCACATTTGGGGATGCAATATGATGTTCATCCACCACAAAGGAGAATATGAAGCAAAGCTTCATTTCAAAGATGACTTAGGAGATTATTAGATGCAGCAAAAAGGACCTTATCAGAATGCCAGGATGATGTTACTGTCCAGCAAACAGGACCTGGTTTCAGACAACGACATCCTCATTGTGTTCTGCTCCTGTGCTGCAGCAATTAGTAAGGTGGCACTTTTCAGGAGCAGAATGCAATGAGGATGGTGACCTCTGAAACCAGGTCCCATTCATGGGACAGTAATGTTGTCCTGGCATTCTGATAAGGTACTTTTTGGATGCATCTGATAATCTCCTTAGTTGTACAAAGAGACAGTTTATTGTAATGGTGTTATCATAGGGTAAGGGTGTTATTGTAATGAATTAAATAAGGCACACATTTTTGGACCCAGGTGAGGGAAAGGTTTAAAGATTCTCCCCTTTGATCTGACTACATATGAGAGGAGTAGGCAAACTGGTACCCACCGCAGATGTTCTGGACTACAAATTCTATCAGCCCAGTCAGCATGGATAATGGTGAAAGAGTTTGGAAATTATAGTCCAAACCAATGGAGGGTAGGCTTCCTTTTCCTGATCTGAATCACAGTACACTTTCTCAAGGCAATTCAGTGACTAGCAAATCTTGTTTGCTCTTGTTGGGGCATAGAAAGATGCGCTGTGTCCACCACGACCACCTGCAGAGTTGTTCCACATCGACAGGACGCCAAGGAGAAGGTTTCTGGAGAGACATCTGCAAAAGACTTCAGGCTGAGAAGGAAAAAATTCCTTCACCCCAGCACACTGCCTTGAGCTCTGGCTTGCCAAATAAAGACAGCAACAAAGCCAGCCTTCACTCAACTTGAGGGCTTTAATTTCTTTGTTTCAGGATATTTGCAATATATATACAGAGTATAGGACAGCCATCTCTAATACTCATAAATCTTTCTCCTAACCAACAAACTGGTTTGCCAACCACCATTCACAACAAACCCACACTGGAGATAATTCCCATCTCCTTTTTATAGGTAGTTAAACAATGCCTGTTACATCAGGCATCTCAGATGTGCATACTCTCAAGTGCTAACTCACACACACACACCTGCCACTGGAGCTTTAACTACTTTCATTACTAAGCTTACAGCTCCATCTTGTGGTCACATCCATGTCATTCCCTGACATTCCCCTCCAAATGACATGTGGTGTGTCCCATGTGTCATTTACACCTATACTTTTATATACTGTGACCTTACTCGCTGATACTTATAGAGTCTGAGACTCCATTCCCATTATTTACAATGCCACAGTGTTTTCCTAGACCTTGATAGCCCATGCTACTGACCCACCAGGCTCTGGCTTCCCTGGTGCTATCATTTGTCAATTTCCTTTTACTTACAGGCCTGACCATCCCACCAAACATATCCTGGCTATACTCTGCCACACACACCAGAGCTTTGGTTTTCTTCTACCCCTCCTGCTTAGTGCATGTTCTCCTGGCTCTTTCTGGAGTGTTTTCAGTTCTTTTTACTGCTGCCACAGAAGAAGCTTGTCCCTGCTTTACTATGAAGAACTTTCCTTTCTGAGACCTCATAGGAATCAGGAATGTACCTTGACCACCCTCAGTGTCACTGCTTCTTCCACTGGCCTGAGTGTCTTGCCCATGAGTCTCAACTTGTTCTTCTTTCACAGTCACTATATCTGGCTTTGGTTGCAAGTCTAATGAAGTGCTAGGCTCTTCTGGAGTACCAGGCACCTTCAAAGTGCCCTGTTTACTCGAAATTCCAGGCTGTTGTGACACACTTGGTTTCTCATCTAAGACATCCCTGGATGCATGTACCCCTCCATTTCCATTATTCTTATCTACCACACTTGCTTTCTGTTCTACAACAACATTCTGGTCAGGGTACACTCTCTTCCACCCAGCGTGAGTCTCAAAACTAGCACTCCTTGAATACAAAATCCTGTTCCCATCCATCAGGAACCTGTACTTGTTCCCCTCATAGCCCACAAAATGCAACCTTTGGCTTTTGGGCTGATTCTTTTTCCTGAACTGAGGAGGAATGTACACTGATGCAAATTGTCCAAACACTCTTAAGTACTTTAGGTTTGGGCTCTTCCATACAATAAGTAGTATGGTGTTTGGTTTATCGCACTGCACCATGACCTATTGACAATATCATAAGCGGTTCTTGTTGCTTCTCCCCAAAAATTAGCTGGCGCTCCAGAATCCTCTAACATACAATCCCTTATTTGGTTTATCATCCCAATCCTACATTCAGCCAAACCATCCTCAGCTGGACATCTGGGATTTGTAGTTTTATGTTGGATCCCTTTCCACCCAAACCACTGCTGCAAATTAGTACTTAAGAATTCCCCACCTCTGTCAGTCACAACAGTGCCAACCTTGTAGGGAAACTCCCTTTCAACAGAATTGACCCATATTTTGATCATATCAGCAGCCTCACTTTTGGTTTTGAGCATTGCCACATAGGTAAATCTGGTATGCCTATCTACTATCAATAGGGTAAATCTGCATTCCCCTATACTCTTTACTTGATGCGGCCCTGATAAATCTGCATGTACAACCTGAAAAGGCCTCTGGGTTATGCATTTGCTCACCTTGGCTACAGGGTAAGCCTTGACCTTTACCTTTTTGCAAATAGCACAGTCCAGGTAACTTTTACAGTTCTCTACCTTGAACTCTGGGCAAACCCTCTCTAGGTTTCTCAAACCTTTGAAGCTTATATGGCCCATAAGAAGGTAATGAGCACACCCATCATGCAGTGGCTTGTTTGTTACATTCCCACACTGCACCTGTGCTACCATTTGATAAATGTGATTTTTCTTTATGGCTCTACCACATACTACTCCCTCCTTGGACACAATCTCCTCATCTCCTTTGAAAAGGATTCCATATCCATCACTGGTTAGGGATGCCACACTTACGAGGCTATTTGTAGTTTTGGTGCACACAGTACACTATAGAATCATAGAATCATTATGAAATACATTGTTTAAACCAGGGATTAATACAGACCCTTGAATCTCTACACTTCCAGATTCACCATCTGCAAATACCACAGTGTCCACTGGTGCTGGCTTTGGGCTCTGTAGTCTTTTCCCTATCAGGGGTCTTATGGTGAGAACACCCACTGTCCAAAATCCAGACAGACTGGTCCTTTTTCTCATTTACAACTCTGTCTACAGTAGTAGCAAACCCTCTCCCATCTTGGGGCTTGTCTTTTCTTTTTCTTTGTGAGTTCTATCCTTTCTTTGCTGCAGAGACCTTAGGACAGTTCTTTATCAAATGTACGGTCTCTCCACAGGAAAAACATCTCCGTGTTCTGCAGACAGCAGCACTCCCTTCCTCAGACAAGGACATGGATTGGTTGGTTGGTTGTCTCCTCCAGCTGGTCATTCCCTTGAAGCTCTCCTCTGAGTCTTTCTTCTGTGCCTCTTCCAATATTCTGGATGCCACGAGGTCAACATTTTAATCAGCTTCGGCTACTCCTTGGAGATTGTACATTAGAAACTCCCATTCACTGTTTAGACTACTCAGGAGTATAAAAGCTTTTTGGGTTTCTTCTGTTTGGATGCCACGCTCGCTGCACTCTGCAAAATTATCCTGCATCCTTTTTAAATGCACAAGCATGGATTCGCCTTCCTGCTGTTTACAACAATACAGCTTTCTGCTGCACAGCATTTTTGACAAGGGTCCAGCTGGTTGGTTGACATTCTCAAGAGCTTTCCAGGCTTCAAACACTGACCTCTTATCTCTTATATTATTCAGCTGATTCGGTTCTACAGCTAGAATAATGGAATCTCTAGCTTTTTCGTCACCTATTAATTCATCCTCATTAGCAGGGTCAGGTTGTTTCTTTACATAGTCCCATAAGTCCTGCTTTATTAGCAAAGCCTGCATGTAAATTTTCCAGGAAGCATAGTTCTTCTCAGACAGCTTTTCAAACCTGACTGCTGTTTCCATGTTTGCACTGAGTCTGCGACTTAAACAGATGCAAACAAACACACTGATAACAGTCCAGGAAGGCTGCCAAAAACAATTAGCTTCCCAAAGCAAACAGATAAGAGCAGAGCCCGTGAGTAGACACACTTAACTCACTCCTTTCCAGGATTTCTCTCTCCAGCCCTCCAGGAACACAAAACAGCTCTCAACTGTGCATACTCTCAAGTGCTAACTCACACACACACCGGCCACTGGAGCTTTAACTACTTTCATTACTAAGCTTACAGCTCCATCTTGTGGTCACATCCATGTCATTCCCTGACAGCTCCCACCCAAGAACACTATGTTATCAGAACACATTTCAGTAGAAATGGCTGGAGCTTGGAAAAGTTACATTTTTGGACCACAGTAAAATCCCAGAATCCTCCAGCTAGGATGATCACACCTTAAGATTCTTTCCCAGGATCTGGCCATGATGTTCATGGCTGAGAGCACATAAGCCTGATTGGTGATTAAATAGCCAGTAGGCAAGCTGGCTGGGGGATTCTGGGATTTATAATCCAGAAAGTGATTTTTCAAAGCTTTGATTGATTTTCAACCAATCAAAACCAGTGGAATATTGAGAGAGGGGGACTGGAGCTAAGTAGAAAGGGAAAAGAAGAAAGAAAATGTGGCATTTTAGATAGGATTTGAGGACAGGTGGGAAGACATTGGTAACACAGTATGCTGATAGAGTCCATAGAAAGGTTATAATGGGATACAAATGTACCCAAGAGAACTGTGAAGCAGAACAAATCTGACATGCCTCTGCCTCTGTTGTTGTTCTTAACTGCCATCAAGTCAACTTCCACTTATGGAGACCCTATGAGTGAGAGACCTCCAAGTTACCCTATCCTCAACAGCCCTGATTAAGTCTTGCAGACTCAGGGCCATGGCTTCCTTCATTGAGTCTATCCATCTGTCTTCCTCTTTTCCTACTTCCTTCTACTTTAACAAGCATTATTGTCTTTTCTAGTGAGTCATGTCTTTTCATGATATGGCCAAAGTACAACACTCTATGGCTTCTAGGGAGAGTTCTGGTTTGATTTATTCTAGGACATATTTATTTGTCTTTTTAGCAGCCATAGAACTCTTGTCCAGCCCCACATTTCAAATTATTTGATTTTCTTATCAGCTTCCTTCACTGTCCAGTGTTCATAACCGTACATACAAATAGGAAATATGATGTTATGGACAATCTTAACTTTAGTATTCAGTGATAAATCTTTACACATCGGGATCTGGTCTAGTTCCTTCATAGCTGCCCTTCCAAAGTTCTGGTCTTCTTCTGATTTCCTGATTGCAGTCTCCATTTGATTAATCACTGAGCCAAAGTATGGAAAATCTTGAACTATTTCAGTGTCTTAATCATCTGCTTTAAAGTTATGTAAACCTTCTGTGATCATTATTTTTATTTTCTTAATGGTAAACTGTAAATTTGCCTTTGCACTTTCTTCCATGATTTTCTTCAGCAATTGTTCCAAGTCTTTGCTATGTTCTGCTACAGGTGACTTAATAGGTCCTAGCCATGAAACAGAGGGGGACACAAGACATATATACTTCTGAAGTCACCTTATAGGTATCTTGATAGTGGGTTTAGAAGAAGTGTTGAGGGCCATCCACTTTAAGAAGTTGCCTAAGGCCCTATCACACCAAGGCAGACAAGCCCAACCCTCAACAAACACCCACACAGTCTTTTTTCACCTCCAGAGTTGATAAAGATGGCACATTAGCCACTGTGTTGCCAAAAACCCAGAGTTATCTCAGTGCTGCAGACCCAACCAGAAAGCCCTGCTACAGCTCTTTTCAGCAGTAAAACTGCAGATGGGGAATGTAACAAATGATTTTTCATGTGGAGGACAGTGTGACTCTAGTGACAATGGATGGGATTGTGTCATCCTAGCCATAATTTTTAGCTTGGCAACTAAGGCCAGACAGAAATTGTGAACTCATGCTCAGGCTGTATACCCCTGGGAAGTGCCTTTAGTAAAATATTCTACTTCATGATTCACAACTGACAAAACTAGCAGGTACTGCAGAAGGGTATGTGGCCACTATACTCGTGTTCTCCTTGAGGCCAGACAACAGAAGCTTCAGCCCCTGGTGACTGCTAGCTCCAGATCTCTGGAAAGGACCAGCAGATTCATTCTGAGTAACCGTGCTTCCAGTTGCCTTGTTTAAAAGCTGGCTGGTGTCATGACTTCACTCAGAAGCTCCTTGTCACAGATTGTGTCAGCTTTTAAGAAGCACAGCTACTGTATCCTTATGACGGTTGTGTGGGCTGAACATAATAATAATAATAATAATAATAATAACATTTATTTATATCCCGCCCCTCTGCGAACAATCGGGGCGGCTTACAACCGTAAAATAATACATAATATAAAACAACTCAAAATCCCTTCCGCCCCCTTAAAACATTATTAAACATTATTATTATTGCTTCCTATGGATTAGAGAATGGATACGATTGGAGAACTTTAGATTGTTGCAGTTAGAGGGTTTTAATTTGCGCTTTGGGTGGCATGCTTATATCTGGTACAAAAAGAACATGGTACATAAAGACTTTACCCATCATGTCATCCGACGCGCATTATTAAAAGCCTGGTTAAAATACAAAGAAAAACTATACTGGAAGATACCCATTTGGATATCATTTCATGAAGCCTTTTATAAAAGGGGAAATCTGGTAAAAAATAGATGGTTAAGGTATAAAGAGATTCTAAAGAAGGATAATGGAATCTATAAAATGAAATCGGAGGAAGAATTGAGGAAAGAGAATATTCATTGCCATTGGTTTCTTATTAGACAATTAACAGAGAAATTTAAAAGAGATATGGCTGGAGGAGGAATAGAAAAAGAAATGAATGAAGTGGACAAAATAGTATGGGATGAAAAAGGGAAATTTATGTCAAAAATGTATAAAGAAATCTTGAAATTGAATTTGGAACAAGAAATAATAAAACCATACATGATTGCATGGGCCTGAGACTGTAAAAATCAAATACCACTAGTAGACTGGGAGAAGGCATGGATTAAAAATATCACGTTTACAAGAAGTAATGGATTAAAAGAAAATTTTTATAAATCGCTTTTTAGGTGGTATCTTACACCGAATAAAATTGCAAAAATTTATAAAAAATCTCCAAATACATGTTGGAGATGTGGTAAAGCAGTGGGCACATACTTTCATGTATGGTGGAATTGTAAACGAGTTAGGGGGTACTGGAAAAGAATACATTGGAATATATGTAAGTACCTGAAAATTGAATTCCCATGTAAACCTGAGATATACCTGCTAAACATGTTACAAGGCATAAGAAACCAAGATGTAAAAACCTACAGTAAGATTATATTATACATGGTAACAGCGGCTAGGATAGTGCTTGCGAAGAACTGGAAAAGTGCGGAATCCCCAAAACTGGAAGAGTGGAAATATAAACTATTAGAGATGTATGAAATGGACAGATTAACAATAATTCTGGATGATAAGAAAACTTTAAAGGACTAAGAGGTTTGGAGGAACTTGATACCCCTATGGAAGGAAATAGGGGGGGGGGAATGGTTAATAAACATAAAATAACAAGATACAGAGAAAATCAAAAAAAGGAAACAGAAATCCAATGTAACAACTAAGAACTGGGATGAGAATGAAACATGAAATTACACACTTGAAGAAGAGGAAGAAGAAGTGGAAGGAAGTTCATAAATTTGATGTATTTTATTGACCAACCGAGCGATAGAATATAGTTGGTATTTGTCAGTTAGAAATACATTAGTGTTTTATATTGTGTTTTGTATTGTATTATGTATTGTGTTTGTTTAAGTGTAGTATTGTCATATGTTTTGTTGTTTGATAATTTATGTAATTTATGTGACATATGTATGAATGTATGAATGTATGAATATATAATAACCTGCAATAAACTTTTTTTAAATAAAAAAAATTAAAAAAAAACATTATTAAATCAATACAAATTAAAACCAACATATAATACAATTGTTATTAAAAAAAACCTTCCTAGCGAGCAGCAACAGTTAGGAACATGAATATTTTCCTTTGACCTAGTGGCCATCATGCCTCCACTATTACAGATCCTATGAACTAAACCAGTTTCCAGCTGAAAACTGCTACAGCTGAATTGGAACAGTAATCTGTAGCCTGAATCCTATGAGCAAGGGATCATAGCTGGAGATTTACTTTTTTGGATGGCAACTCCGAAAATCCTCCATCTGGGAGTGTAGAAAAACCCACACTTCCCCATTGTTATTAGGGAGGATTCTGGTACTTGCAGTCCAAAACAATAACTGGTTTATAACAACTAATGTTCTAGTTTGAATGAATTTGGCTCTCTAGTCAAATCCTTTATAAACAACAATAATCTGATAGCTATTTCTCAGCTTTAGTTCCAGCTTTAGGAGGAGTAGCTAATACCCTAGAGGACAGGATCAAAATTCAAAATGACCTGGATAGACTGAAGAACTGGGCCAAAGTTAACAAAATGAAATTCAATACGGAGAAATGTAAGGTACTGCACTTAGGGCGAAAAAATGAAATGCATAGATAGGATGGGGGAGACCTGGCTGAATGAGACTACATGCGAAAGGGATCTAGGAGTCCTAGTAGACCAAAAGTTAAACATGAGTCAACAGTGTGATGCAGCAGCTAAAAATGCCAATGCGATTTTGGGCTGTATCAATAGAAGTATAGTGTCCAGATCAAGGGAAGTAATAGTGCCGCTCTATTCTGCCTTGGTCAGACCTCACCTAGAATACTGTGTCCAGTTCTGGGCACCACAATTCAAAAAGGATATGGACAAATTGGAGTGTGTCCAAAGAAGGGCGACTAAAATGGTGAAAGGTCTGGAAACGATGCCTTATGAGAGACTTAGGGAGCTGGGTATGTTTAGCCTGGAAAAAAGACAGTTAAGAGGCGATATGATAGCCCTGTTTAAGTATTTGAAGGGGTGTCACATTGAGGATGGAGCGGGCTTGTTTTCTGCTGCTCCAGAGACTGGAACACAGAGCAATGGATGCAAGCTCCAGGAACAGAGATTCTACCTCAACATTAGAATGAACTTTTTGACAGTAAGAGCTGTTCAGCAGTGGAACATACTCCCTCGGAGCGTGGTGGGGTCTCCTTCCTTGGAGGTCTTTAAACAGAGGCTGGATGGCCATCTGTCGGGGATGCTTTGATTGTGATTTCCTGTGTGGCAGGGGGTTGGACTGGATGGCCCTCATGGTCTCTTCCAACTCTGCAATTCTATGATTCTATGATATGCAAAAATAGACAGGTAATGGCCTACCTGAAGGCTTGTTGTTGTCTGAGAACAACTGCCAAGCACTTCACTCATTAAAACTGCTCTATTGGTGGGCAGTAACAGTCAAATTGTAGCAAGCAACTGACAACAGTGTGCCACTTACGTATGTTGGAAAAGAAATATAGTAATAAACTAACTAAAACACATAGCTAGGAATAAAAGAAAATAAAGGCCATTCTCTCTCTCTCTCTCTCTCTCTCTCTCTCACACACACACACACACACACACACACAGAGAGAGAGAGAGAGAGAGAGAGAGAGAGTTTTTTGAATCTTAGTGCAGACTTTAATTAAAGAAACATTGTAAAAATTTTAGCCAGGCTTTCAAAAGTATGCATTAGTCACTAGCAATATATTCTCATGCATATGCTCAATATTTAGGCAATTTACTATTTTTATCTTAATTAAGAGATGTCTTTTCAGCCAGCAACAAGCCAAGTCATCTGTACTGTCATTATGTTAGTACAGCTCGAAATTCAGGGTTCTGTCTAGCACTGGGGGATGGTTCTTAAGATGCTTCTCAATATATTTTTTTGCATTATGTGTGTTCAATTCTATCTTAATACTGGTGGTGGTACTTTCAGCAGAGGCAGCAGAGAGACCTATAACATATTTTACTTATACATTTAGAGCTTGCACATCAACTAAGACACCAGAACTGTGATGTCATTTACATTCTTACATCTTTAAGCAATGAGGAGCCCCTTCACACTACGCAGTTTTAGTGCTATGAATCCACTTTAACTGCCATGGCAACATCCTTTGGAATCCTGGAATTTACAGTTTTGGGAGGGGTATTTAGAATTCTTAGCCAAAGAGCTCTAATGCTTCACCAAACTACACACCCCAGATTTCCATAGGATGTCTCCATGACAGTTATAGTAGAATCATAGCACTATAGTTGTGTAGTGGGGGAGGGTCCGAGCCAATGGCCCACTTCCTTCCTTGACTCCTGCCCCATCTCTGTATATATTTACCTCATCAATGGGCTTGTCTTCACTGGCCAGAACATGCTAGTGTTTTCCAGCCCCATATCAGGCCCGTTGTCTCCCTGTTACTTCCACAAAATGGGAGGAAATCCACACAGACATGCTGGCCTATATCTGCAGCCAGTATCTCTGCTGCCATCCACATTACTCTCTCTGAAGCCAGGAGGGAGGCCTGCAGCATGTGATCAAGGCTGGTCACATGCAGGGGGCCTTGATCACATGCTGCTGGCTTCCTTCCTGGCTTCAGAGAGAGTGATGTGGACAACAGTGAAGGTGGATACAGATACGGGCTAGTATGCAGATATGGACTCCTGCAATCCCACATGACAAAATCCTTTTTTCCCCCCCAAATAAGGCATTTTTTTTCCCTGGATGTTAAAATAAAATGTTTTAACTGGCTTTACCCCATCTCTCCCCCCCCATCTTTGCCCTGGGCATTGTTAGGACTGTCCAGGGACAAAATGGAGCAAAAGCCCTGCATCATACAGACTGCAGGGATCCAAGATGGGGGAAAGATGGGGTAAATAGCCCATCTAGACAAGCCCCATGTTATAGAATATTTTCTGTGCTAAATAAGTAAGCTGTCTTGTGCCATTTCTTATAAATGTGATAACCAATTGTAAGCAGAGCCCCACGGAAGCTAGATTCTCTTATGATCCCATGAGTAACTAAGTAGTAAAGACTGGCTAAATGAAATGATGGTTAATAGGCAAATATTAGGACATGTGAGCTTCACTTGTGCATTTAATATGCCTACGGGATGACATGATATGATTTGGAGTAAGTGCGGGAGCATGTTAGAAAATGCTTTGTGTTGTTTTAATGATATAGTTTTTATAATATGCTAGCCAATGAATAGTCTGAATGAATGATCAAGAACAGCATTTCAAATTGCCTATTGCAAAATGTTGGCGAACTCATGATCCCAAAATACAGGAGAAATGAATAAGTGATTCGATACTGAAACAGTGAAACACTGCGTAAAGCCATAAGCCAGGAAGGCAGTCTGTCCTGCTTTGCAAGTGAGGCTGCTCTATTGCCATCCACTGAAAGAGTCCTGCATATTCATGGGCTCCATCTGCCATACATAGCCATCAATCAGTGTGATATGGGCCCAGCCAAAACTAAAAAGAGAGGGAAGGATGAGTAAAGAGTGATCAAATTAACTCAAAGAAGAAGTGTTTTTTCAAAAGGAGGTAAAGTGAGGTTGTTGGCTTCCACCTTAGAAGATCAAGCAACAAATGAGGGATGCAACCTTTCTCATCTCATACTGACACATGAAACCGAGAAACCTGAAAGTTTTTTGGCAAGAGTTATTTTTTATTTCATGGCACTCCTGAGACCATATTTCTGTGCAAATTGCAGAAATGATTCTTTGCCCGCTGCCTTTATTGCATGGACTTTTAGAAAGAACAAAAATTAGATGGGCTGTTTGTGTCTTTTGATCAATAACTTTTTCTTTTTCTTTTTTGGAATTCATCATATGTGCATATATGTGCTTTGCTTCAGAAAAAGAAAGGAGTCCAGTTCCTGCAGAAACATGTTGCAAAAATTACAGAGACCTTGATGAAAAATAAATGGCTTTTCCTCTTGCTTTCATGCAGGAGATGAGAAATCCTATGAAGGCTGTTGGTTTGCTGACAGGGTATTTCAGCTAGAATGAGAATTTTTGTGACAATTCCTCATAGCCATACAGCAAACTAGGGGGCTAAAATATAATAGCCAAATATGTAGAGACACACAATCAAGGAATTCTTGGTCACTTTATCATAAATAAAAGTGTAACTTGTGATACCTTATTCACAGGGAAACATCATTAATAGACCACCCATCCTGTTTCTGTAATGGGATCATGGGTGGTCTGAAAGATGCCCAATTGCTATCTTGTTATGCTGGTGCGATGCCAGCCCTGGGGGGAGGTCTGTGCCAGACACTTCTGGGTGCAATTGGGATGAGGAGGTAAGTGGCACCCCTTTTTCCCCTCCCTGGGTTACTTTTTAATTTTTTAGCATGTTTTGGGGCTTGGTTTTGTTCTTTTTACTTTATTTTAAAATTTGTCACACACCCATTCTCTCGCAAGGACAGTCAGGATTTCATTTACGGGATGTGAATGCAGCTTTGCAACAGCTGCATTCACTCCCAGCCAGTGAGGGGAGGGGGAGGACGTTCCTTTTCTGCAATGGGTGTAAGTGTCTGAAAATTTATTCCTAATCGTAGAACAGGAATGGGAGTGGGATGGGTGGGGGGTTAGTGAGATAGAAATGGGTTATAAGGGCTTGTCTGTTAATCTCCATAGACATCTATCAGTAAACATCTATGTCAGTGGTTCTTAACCTGAGGTCTGTAAATTCCCAACTAGCCAGCTCATGTAGGGTGAAAGTCAGAAAAGCCAAAGCTCAGCTGGAGCTCAGGCTTGTGAGAGAGGTTAAAAACAATAAAAAGGGCTTTTTTTGTGTATGTCCATAGCAAAAGGAAGAACAAGGAAATGGCAGGGCCGCTGCGTGGAGAAGATGGCGAAAGGCTAACAGGGAACAGAGAAAAGGCTTAACTACTTAACACCTTCTTTGCTTCAGTCTTCTCCCAAAGGGGGAACAGTGCTCAACCTGGGGAAGATGGAGCAGATGATGCAGCAAGGGAAATAGAGCACAGAATTGGTACAGAGGTAGTTCAGGAATACCTGGCCACTATAAATGAGTTCAAGTCTCCTGGGCCAGATGAACTTCATCCAAGGTGTGAAGGTTGGCCCTTCTCTTCCTTGAGGAAGGGAAGGCTCCCAGCCTATTTCTACAATTTGAAAACATACTCTCAAGGGTTCCTCTAGTCTAGAAATCCCTTTCTAAGGTAGAGCCACCACCACTCGCTGAGTTTTTAAGTCTTTCCTTGTCTAGCGCAATGAGAAGCCAGACAGGTTGTGTTAAAATGCCACTAACACATTTCCTCTATCCCAGAGAAGTTCTGATAGCAAGCCAAGTAGGCATGTGACCATGGGGGCTAGGAAGAACAGACAAAGCTTTATTTTAGTTCCAAGTGCGAAAGTTCCAGCATGGAGGGACATCCAGTCTCTCCAGGTACTCAGCTTAAGGTTACAGAAGATATACATTCAATCATAGTACCAAAATTAAATCATAAAAGCTAACGCAACCTAGCTAGACTTGTTCCCTAAACTAAGAATAATAGTAACTTACATTTTGATGTCCATTATCATCAGTTCATGTCCCAATGGGGATGGGCTAGCCAGGCTCATCCTAGCCTGCCTAGCTGGTTCTGGAGATGGAAATTCAGAGTTACTTTGGATGGCAGTCTCACCTTAGACTTCCGATCTCATTTAGGGCCCTTTGGTGTTATCAGGCCCATGAAAGAGGTCAGCTTCCCCCAATCTCCATTATCATGCTCTAGCATCTCTCTACAAAGGTATGTGTCTCTCCATCTGGCCCCAGCCATGTGGCACAAGCATGTGGTTCTTCATCTGGTCCCAGCCATGTGTCTCAGAACAAACGGATTCAGAAAACTTAAAATGCTTTGTGGTAATCTCTGATTGGTCCTGCATTGCCAAATCTGATTGGCTGTCCAGTCAGGAGAGCTGATGTCATGTTTAGGAAATGAGGGGTCCCACCCTCCACAATACCTGTCGCTATAGAAACCAGTGAGTGGATTTTTCCAATGCTGACCTGTAGGTTTTGAAATGAACTCTCCATGATGACTGGCCAGGCCATCATGACACAAGGGTATTAAAAGAACTGGCAAAAGTAATCTCAGAACCACTGTCAATAATTTTTGAGAATTCCTGGAAAATAGGAGAGATCCCAGCAGAATGGAAAAGGGCAAATGTTGTCCCCATATTTAAAAAGGGGGGGAAAGAATACCCAAATAATTACCACCCAGTCAGCCTGACATCAATACTAGGAAAGATTCTAGAGCAGATCATTAAACAGACAGTCTGTAAGCACTTAAAAATGAATGCCATGATCACAAAAAGTCAACATGGATTTCTCAAAAACAAGTCATGCCAGACTAATCTCATCTCTTTTTTTGATAGAGTTACAGACTTGATAAATGAAGGGATTAACAAAATGAATTTCAACAGGGAGAAATGTAGGATACTACACTTGGGTAGTAAAAATGAAATGCACAGATATGGGATGGGTGACACATGGCTTGAGGGCAGTACATGCAAAAAGAATCTAGGAGTCTTAGTGGACCACAAGCTGAACATGAGTCTGCAGTGTGATGCAGCAGCTAAAAAAGCCAATGCAATTCTAGGTTGCATTAATAGGAGTATAGTGTCTGGATCAAGGGAAGTAATAGTGCCACTGTATTCTGTCTTGGTCAGACCTCACCTGGAATACTGTGTTCAGTTCTGGGCACCACAATTCAGGAAGGATATTGACAAGCTGGAACATGCCCAGAGGAGGGTGACCAGGATAGTGGGTGGCCTGGAAGCCACGCCCTATGAGGAGCAGCTTAGGGAGCTGGGCATGTTTAGTCTGGAGAAGAGAAGGTTGAGAGGGGACATGATAGCCATGTTTAAATATTTGAAGGGATGTCATACTGAGGATGGAGCAGGCTTATTTTCTGCTGCTCCAGAGACTAGGACACAGAGCAATGGGTTCAAACTACAGGAAAAGGGATTCCACCTAAACATTAGGAAGAACTTCCTGACAGTAAGAGCTGTTCAGAAGTGGAAAACACTGCCTCATAGTGTGGTGGAGTCTCCTTCTTTGGGGGTTTTTAAACAGAGGCTGGATGGCCATCTGTCAGGAATGATTTGATTGTGTCTTTCTGCATGGCAGGGGTTTGGACTGGATGGCCCTTGAGGTCTCCTCCAGCTCTATGACTCTATGATTCTATGACCACAATGTCCTCACAGAGAGTCCACAAGGCTTGATGGCTGCTTGACCCATGTCCTCCCTGCAGTTGAGTGGCCACATGACAGGAGCTAAGGCAAAGGCTGGTTGGCTGGCTTGGCCTACACATTACTGTTCATTCTGCTCTAGCCCCAAACTTGCAGGCAGAAGCAGGAAAAAAGTCTTCCCTCACCCTCTATTGCCTCCGGGGGAAGGTTTAATCAATGGTGTAATTGTGTTGTTTTAAATCTTGAGTTAAGTCTTGGGGGTCCATGGCAACAAAAGATATTTAAAGGGGGTCCCTGGTAAACAAAAGGTTAAGAGTCGGTGATCTATGTCATCAGTGCAGGCAGAAACAAGGTATCACAAATGTGAAATAAACTGGCTAGGAAAGCAATTTCTTCATTTCCTCAGCTTTCCTCCTCTGGTTTCTTCTTTACATTAAATTTTGTGTACTCTCTCACTCTTTAAAATGAATATTCCTAGCCTCAAAATTAACACATTTGAATTGCTTCCACATTTCATATATGTTTCTGAATAAATGGATTTGTTGTACTTTTAAATAGTCTCTCCCTCTGGCTTTTAACCTGCAACAAATATTAGGGAAAAGAAGAAATTTGAAAGAGCAATTGTTTTGTTTTAATAAATCTACACTTTCATTATAGTTCATTACTAATTAAGCAGACTGTGTGGTAAGAATAACAAAACATACTGGATTTATGATAGAAACTATTCTTTTTAATAAGTATGTTCAGTACTTACAAGATGTATACAAGTACCTGGCTTATGGGGGCAATTAGCTAACACACATTGGAAACTGCTTTATAGCCTAGCGTGCTGTAAAAGCAGTGTAGGTACGTAGGTGGTGTAGGTGCTATTACTTAACAATTTGTAAGCCCCTCTGAGACCCTTTGTGGCTGAAGTGCAGGGTATAAAAAGCTGAAATAAATAAATAACCCTAATGGGCCTTCCAAGGACCTATCGGGGTTCCCCACATAGGGCCAATTGGGCCTCAAAATGCATGGGGTCTACTAGGCCTACCCCAGTGGCCTGTTGTAAACCAGGCTCACTGGGCTGCAATGAGTCCTAGCTGTGCCTTAAAAGCCAGTCAGGGGAAAACAAGGTCTTTTTGAAAAAGGCACCTCCCACAATATCAGTGCTGCCATGACTACCCAAAAACTCAATATCCCCAAACATACACCCCAGCTGAAACTCCCACCACCACCAGATTGCTCAGCTGGAAGCAATCTACTATCCATATGCACAATCTTTCACTCTCCCCAGTGAAATTAAAAGGAGCAAAAACAAAAACAAACCTGTTGCCCGGTCTGCCACCTGTTCCTCCATTGTCTTCTCAAAATGTCATCAAAGAGGAAGTGAAGAGGGGCAGACAGAACTTTAAAACCCTCTACCCCTGCCCTCCCAAGCCTGGTAACCCAGCACTTTGTGCTTGACATACACATGCTGGCCTCTCTTCCATTGGAGGCCAGCAAAGGTCACTCCTCCCCAGCAGCACCCCATGTTGTGGAAATCCAAAGGCATATTCTCAAACATGAGAACAAATATATTTTTTTTAAAGTATTATGCTTTACTTAACTACAATGAGCACATAGGAGTAACATGTGTACCATTTGTACTCATTTCACTGGGGCTTAGGCTGGAGACCTTCCCAGTGGATTGTGGCCAAGTGACATTATATACAAAAATATAGTCAGCCAATCAATAAATCAGGGCTTTTTTTCTTCGTGGTGAGCAAGAGGTTTTACATATTTCTCAATTTACTTAATTCTTCTTTTGCACGTAAGCATTTTCCCCCCATAAATTTCATTATTTTTTTAAAAAAAATATTTTTGCAAAATGCAACATTTTATGAAAAAAACTACTGTTTCCAGACTATAAAGCACTTCTTTACAACAAAAAATGTGCAAAATACAATGTTCGTTGAAAAAAACACATTTTCATAAAAAAAAATGCCAAGGTATATAAATTCATTGAAAAATATCCAAACACTCTTCTAAAAAGTTGAGACATATTGAAAATCCCCTTCTCTGAACTGAAGACAAGCAAATGTATGAATATTCTTTATATCTCTAATGTGAACATAGTGGCAGAGCTTAGATAAATTGCTTTTTGGACTAGAACTCGTATAATCCTCCAAATAGCATGGTAGTAGCCAAAGCAGGCCTAGGGGATCGATGAGCTATTGTCAGGATCGGTCCTGAATGTGACCTTCTTCTGCCAACTTCAGTTCTGTTGTTTATCTTTGTGGCTAATTATGTTTGTATTCCTTTGTGTTTGCTAACAAGTATGTAGTCTGGGAGAAAAGAATTTGGGGATTACGATTTTTTTTAATTGAAATAAAACCATTCTACTGAAAAATACACTTGACAGGAAAAGGCCGTAACAATAATGCAAATTTTCCTCCTCTTTTCTTACTAATACAAAAATAAAACTAGCTATCCTAACACTAATACATTTTCCCTCTTAATCTAAACACACCATAATCACTCTCTTTTCTTTTCCAATAAACATTATATTTACACCTTTATACTAAAATTAGAAGTTACATATTACAGTTATACATATCTGGAAAAGAATAAATAAAAAAAATAAAAAAAATAATTCAAAAATACAAAAATGCAGAGGGTGTCTGGGCTAAACTTCACCAAATAATAGCCGTTTGTATTTTGGCTGCTGCAGGAGCCATTTTAGGGTTTCTTCTTTCTTGTTGAAGAAGATGCCAGCCACAGATGCAGGCAAAACATCAGAAAGAAACTGTTCCAGAACACAGCCTCACAGCCTGGAAAAAAACCAAGGAAAATCTATAATAAAATATTTATTTAAAGATATCCTTTAAGTTATGGCTGGGGTTGTCGCGTTAAACCACAGCCAAAACTTTCTCCAATGATGGTTTGGCAATTTCTCTTTTTCAGTCAAAGCTAAATTTTCAATTACGTTTCTAACATAATAAGCAGTGCCGATCACATCCTATAAATTTTGACTCTACCTCCCTTTGTCTTTGGAAAAATATTCCCAACATCACATAGAGGTTTACCAGGTTCACCATGGACCAGGGTACTATCCAAAAACTCACAGCCCAGGAACCAGACTCCTTCCTCTTCCTCTTTTGGCCCACTGGGTTTCTGGGTCCCCTGACACCCTCCGGAGGTTCAGCCCCTGAAAGAACTGTCTCCCAAGCCTGTTGGGCCATTTCAGATGGTGACAAGTCTGCTCATCCTATGTGGTCCATGGTTTCCTTCCCCTCAGATTAAGTACCTGATGGTAGAGGCCCCACCTCAAGTCTCACAACTTTTTGGGGACCCTTTTGTCCATGAAATACTCAATTGGGCTAGTCTGGTGCTTTAGGTAGTCTGACAAATCTGATTTGGCCTGACATTTTTGCAAACACAGATTAATGCAAATCTCCTCCACTATTTTCCTGTACAAAACTCTCTTGATGCCCTGACCTGGCCTGTCTTCTCGTTTCAACTCCTCAGCATGAATTCTATATTTCTTTAGGTAAAAAAACAAAGTCTTTCAAATAATTGGTGCTTTCAATTTTTCAGGCAAAGAAAACCTAAAACATATTGAGCATTCCTCCCACCAGGTCTTTCCTCATCTAGTCCCCATCCAGCTCTCACAAAACAAAACTAGCCAAGCCTGAGGTTGAATCTGACCCTTTTGCAACAGAGGAACTTTCCCAAAATTTTGGGCAGAAAAGATGGCAATTAACTTAGGTCCCAGGGCTGGGAAGCCCAGGTCCCCTTGTTCTACATTCCCATAAGCCACTGCTCTCACCAGGGGAAACGTGGTTTGTAACTGTTATGATTAAAGTTTTGCACCTGGTCTTTGCCATGAGAAAATATGGGAGGTACCCACTCTCATTGGGAAGAGGGAGTGTGGATGATGGATAACCAAAGACTGCCAGATTTTGTAGATTGTAAATACTTTTTAACTTAATGCTTTGTAAATATTTTTCATTCTCAGCAATGAACATTGTGGTGTGAACTCTTTACACTGCTGTACCAATAAAGCTTACTGTTTAACCCTGAAGCTCCTGGTTCCTGAGTCTGAAGAAGCTGCTACATGACATCTATGCAATCATCCAGGAAGCTCAGCTGAGCGGGGTGCCCAAGTGAGCTCTATGACTGCTTTTTTGAATATGCAGGTTTCACCCTCATATCTAGGGGGCATATGTTCCTGGATTTACCATTTATAAGTGAAATCACAGATAATAGCAACCCTATTGATATAAAGGACTTCCAGTACAAATATACCATAGAGTTGCATTGGAGGACCTAGCAATTGTTGCATTGGAGGACCTAGAGAGGTATCCTCTCTAGGCATTTTCCAACATTACTCTATGGTATATGTCCCTATTTTTTTCAGCTGTGGATAACTGAAACCATGAATGTTGGTTCTGCAGATGTGTGTGTGTGACCTGTACTGTCTTGGAAAGTATTGTATCTACAAATGCTGGATGCATCATTTTGGTTCACATTGCAAGATCAGACCTACTGCAGATAGGTGCAGTAGACTGAAATTCTTTCTCTTTTCTTGTTTCGGTAGGCCTCTCCTTGGAGGCAGAGCTCTCAGTATCATCTATATTAATAGAAACCAGGTCATCTACCTCACTGAAGACTCCCACTCCCACTTTTCACACTATCAGTACATGGAAAACCTGTCACAGAAGTCTGAAGGAACATCTTTATCCTACCTGTATTTTTCTGCAACTGGATGTGTTGCTTTGCTTGGTACTTCCTGTTCTGAGAACAAACAAACTTTTAGAAGACATTTTTACAGACACTCTACTAAAGATATTTACATATATACCACTGTGGGAAGTGGTATGGTAGTAATAACCTCACCTGAGTACAAAAGTGGCTGGTATACCATGAAGTTGTAGGCTGGGATGCATGGTTATTACAGCTATATATTTTGGATCAATGGTAATTTTCATTGTTTAAAAAGCAGCAACGGAAGAAGCCTGAAGAAGAATCAACAACCTAGGAGACTTTAGGTCCAGCTATACTGCTCCATCAAAAGACCTACTTTAATAGCTGAGAAGTGAATGTTGGAGCTCTGGGAGGAAAGTTTGCAATAAAAGCCATTTGTGTGTGTGTGTAATTTAATAAAGAATATAGCCCTACAACTTCATGAGAGTCATCATTTGAGAGCTACCCATACCACATGATCACAAATTCATATGTATCCTAGAACTGGAGAAGGAGTGTGCTGAAAGCTGAAAAATAAATGAAAGAGTGCTCTGGGATCTTTTCATTCTAGTGACTGCATCAAAAGATCACTAGAAGAACAGGAAGGAGCAACCTTACTAGATAATGTCATCCTCCAGCATTCTGAGGGTGTAGCACAGGCATCAGTAAGGCATCCATTTTTTATTAGCGGCTTGTATCCATCAATGGAAAAGGAAAGCCTTGTCCACAGCAGTGCTATGCCCCTGGAGCAGCAGAAAGACATGGGTGTCTGGTAAAGTTGCCCTCTCTGTTCTTGTAGCAATCTTTTGACACAGTTGGGAATTCGATTTTTGCTGTGTCCCCCTGTGTCTGATAATCTCCATAGGCATTTCCAGGAAGAAGCCTGGGCGAAGCAAATCCCATTACACTGCTATGGTTTGCAATCTTGCATAAATAGTACAACTTGCTCATATTGCAAAGGTAAATTTCTGCTTAGCAAGGAGGAACTGGGACATTCTTCCTCAGCCATTTGCAAAGTAAGGATTCCTGCCTCAGTTCCTGCTTGTATGATTGGCTCTTGCCCTGACCCTGCCATATTGCTCACTAGACTTATTTAAAGACTTCATAAAAAAAGAAGAAATGGTGTATTAGAATGTACGAAGACACTGAATATTGAGATGCAATTGTGATATAACAGGGCCTCTCTGGCATGGTAAAGTAACTATTCTATAGAATTTGTATATAAATCAGAATAGAGGCTTAAGTAATTGTTTAAAGGATTAGTGTACACTCAGGACTTTATCAGAAACATAAAATAAGGCATCATAACAATGCCACATAACCGTGAAAAGATGTGTAGATCAGATGACGTCTCCCTTTTGCGGTTATATTCTGCCCCAAACCTATATCTTTTTATTGATGGCTGAAGCTGTCAATAGATCCCCTGTGGAGCTTTTGTGCTAGCATTGCAGGTGTGTGAAACCTCAGGCCATTTAATTCACGTAAATGCAGTGTGAATGCCTGGTCTGGTGCGAACACTTCTGGGTGAGATCGGGAAATCCAGGTAAGTTTAGCTCTTTTTATTACCCTCCCCAGGTTACTTGGGACTTATAAAGTGTGTTTACATGCTTGGTTTATTTTTTTATGCTTTATTTTTGTTTTTATTTTAAATTTCCCATATGATGAAGTCTTGTGGGATTTTGAACGAGGAAGCGAGGGGGGGGGCGTTCTGTTGAAGGCATAAAAATGGATTTTTTTATGCCATCAAAAGAATGTTTTAATGGGCTAGTCTGATAATCAGCTCAGTCTGATAAAGAACAGGTTAAAATGAATTATTTTTGTTTAGTTGGTCAAACTTAAACAGGATCTAAAAGGTACCAGTTTAAGTTTGACCAACTAAACAAAAATAATTCATTTTAACCTGTTGGGTTTTTTTCATTTTAATAATTTTAATAATTCATTTTAACCCATTATTTTTATTAGCTAAGCTTATGGACACCTTTTAGCAAGTCTAAACCATGGTAAAGTAAAATCTTTCATTAGGCAGTGATAGAGATGGGGTCAAGTGGTACAGGCTGAGATGCCCCAGTTACAAAGTTTCTTCTAAGAAAAGAAGAAACACAGAAAGCTTTAAGGAAGGATTCTATGGCAGAACAGATGGCAAAAGAAAAAGATTTCTGGGCCCAGCTGGGGAAAAGTTCAACTAGTCAATAAGTAACTGGAGCAGGTACCTCCCAGGTCTTCTAGGCAAAGTACTACTGGAGATGAATCTTTTGTGGCGGTTAGCAGAAGAAGAAGTATAAGAGTGATATGTGGCCAAGCCTTAAGGGAGGAATCCTTCCTCAATGAGTAGCGGCGAAAGCTAGCATCAAACTGCAACCAGAAGACCTCTGAGACTAAGCCCCTGCCAGAAGAGGGTTGGAATTTGGGAAAGGTACTCAGGAGCAGCACAACCTGATCCTGTTCCCTTTTCTCCATATGAGAGGGAAAGAAAGGAAATACATCTGTCATACTGCTTGATACCAGAGCAAGGAAGAACTGCTGGTGAAAAAACTCACATGTTTGGTCCCTTACCACCAAAGCCTTATCGCGTCTGGGCCTGGGAGGTGTGCGTTTTTGTTCGCACTCCTTTCGGATCGGGGCGGCTTCGACCGCCGCCGCTATGGGGATGCAACCTGAGGCTATCAAACGCTTGGGTCGCTGGAAGTCTGCTGCCTACAAGGGCTACGTTCGTCCGCTATGCAATTGATTGTCTGTGCTTTTCGATTGTCTTTGCCGATTGTCTCTGCTTCCTTTCCAGATATGAGATACCGGGTACTGATTTGTGGCCACAGCTTTGTGTATTGGGCAGCGAGATATGCCAAGAGGAGCCCGTGGGGTCCGCAGCTGGGTCTGGGAGACATTGCCTCTATCGAATGGCTCGGCAAACGGGGCTTGAGGTGGAATGGTTTAATCTCTTTCCTGTTGCAGGAGCATCGTGGACCTCCTCCACATGTCCTGGTTATCCACCTCGGCGGCAATGATTTAGGCCTGTTGAAGGGCAGAGCATTGGCATTACAGGCTTTGGCTGACTTGCGACGGATTAAGGCTGCTTGGCCTCAAACATCTTTGGTGTGGTCTGACATCATTCCGCGACTTTCTTACCCAGGCGACGGGCCACCCAAGCTGTTGGATATTGCTCGGAAGAAAGTGAACAAGGCTGTTCACAGGGCTCTGGCTGAAGGCCTTGGCCATTTTATACAGTACCCGGGTATTTCATATAAACGCCCCGAACTTTATTGGGTTGATGGGGTACACTTGTCGGATTTGGGGATCCAGCTCTTTCTTGAGGGTATGCAGCAGGGGGTGAGGGCTGTGTTAGCGTCCTCTTGGGGGGATAGGGGCTAAGTTGACACTTGCCCCTATCTATGGCTGGGAGCGGGGAGATTATAACTTGGCGTTCACCTATGGCAACCTCAAATTGAGTGGTAGGATATCTTCCACTGAACTGTACCGGCGTCCCTAATGGATAGGGTACAGGGATGTAGGATATCCTTGGGGTCAGCCTCGGGTGGGAGATCCTCCACAGAAGCCATATGGCTTAGGGATTTCCTTCCCGACGCGGGGCCCTCCAGCAGTTGGCGCCCAAGGGGAACCCCTTACATCGGGATCCCCCTTGGGGCTCAGGTGAGTCGCCCAGGGATGCTGGGGGTTAGGTCGGTTGTGACCAACTGCCCATGTGCGTGCCCCCCATGAGGGATCTCCCCCCTTTAGCACATTCGGCATACCTCAAGAAACTACAATAAATAGGAAATCTATCAATAAAGTGGCCCATATTTCAACCCAAACTTCTGTGTGTGGTCTCGTCATTTCTGCGTCAATCATTAACAGACACCCCCACGGATCCTGAAGAATGGTGGATCCGGGGGAGGTGTTTTAATGATGGGCAGAGAGGCGAACCTATGGGCTGGCCTGGGCGTGGACACGCCCCGGCCAGGAGGAGTCAGGGGAGGCACCAAAGCAGGGGCTATTTCAACCACTGCCTCCCCTGGTCTCCTCCTCTTTTCCAGATTTTCGAAACCCACCCACCCTGCCTCTGCCACAGTATGACATTTCTGGTCGCATTCTGGGCCGGGTAGGAATTTTTACCTGCTCTTTTCCGAGGGGTGTTTTGCCTACCCCATACTGTCGCTTGGGACTTTGACAATTGGCTCCGGGTGCGGTTCTTTAAATAGGTGGTCACTTGCTGGGAGCGGGGAGATTATAACTTGGCGTTCACCTATGGCAACCTCAAATTGAGTGGTAGGATATCTTCCACTGAACTGTACCGGCGTCCCTAATGGATAGGGTACAGGGATGTAGGATATCCTTGGGGTCAGCCTCGGGTGGGAGATCCTCCACAGAAGCCATATGGCTTAGGGATTTCCTTCCCGACGCGGGGCCCTCCAGCAGTTGGCGCCCAAGGGGAACCCCTTACATTGGGATCCCCCTTGGGGCTCAGGTGAGTCGCCCAGGGACGCTGGGGGTTAGGTCGGTTGTGACCAACTGCCCATGTGCGTGCCCCCCATGAGGGATCTCCCCCCTTTAGCACATTCGGCATACCTCAAGAAACTACAATAAATAGGAAATCTATCAATAAAGTGGCCCATATTTCAACCCAAACTTCTGTGTGTGGTCTCGTCATTTCTGCGTCAATCATTAAGAGTGATATGTGGCTAAGCCTTAAGGGAGGAATCCTTCCTCAATGAGTAGCGGCGAAAGCTAGCATCAAACTGCAACCAGAAGACCTCTGAGACTAAGCCCCTGCCAGAAGAGGGTTGGAATTTGGGAAAGGTACTCAGGAGCAGCACAACCTGATCCTGTTCCCTTTTCTCCATATGAGAGGGAAAGAAAGGAAATACATCTGTCATACTGCTTGATACCAGAGCAAGGAAGAACTGCTGGTGAAAAAACTCACATGCTCTCGGTATAGTAATTCATGAGATCCTCAGCTTTATATGCCTCCTTGCAGGAGGTAGCAAGAGGCAGCAACAGCCCCTGCCCCACCCACCCACTTCAAGCCCCATATCCTTCTGGGTAGCTCTACAAAGCTGACAAGAGGGCACATTGCACTGCTCTCCCATGACACTATTTGTCCCTGAGCCAGACATGGTGATAGCCAATGGTAGACCATAAAAAGCATGTATTCCAAAGCTGGAGTGGGATTGCTTTGGATCTATGACGACTTCAGATTGATTCTGTGGTAGATCTACCTGCCAGGCCAGCCTGATTGGACCAAATACTGTTAGTTTTCACAGTCAAGACTTATTATTTAGCATACCTGTATGATTAATCAAGATTCTTGCTTTAGAGTGCCTGTGTATAGCTAGGACACCTGACTTAATGTGTGCAGTTTTGAATATAAATAAAAACAGATTAATTGGTTTTAATCTAAGCAGCCACAGAATATGGTTCAGCCTAGGGCCTTCTTGTCCTTCAATCTGTCCCTGAGGTAAACAAACCATTGAAGGGAGAGAAAAATGATCCTAATTGCCATACCTCTGACATCTCAGGGTAACAACCAAGGCAGATTTATACCATTCTCAGATGAGGCAAATAAACATCACTCTATACATCTGCTGCTGGGATGCACATACACACAAGCCAATATGATTCCAATTAATCATTGTTAATTATTGATTAGTACTAATTAAAATTGTTATAATTATTTTTATTGCTATATAACCATTATTATCAGTAAGATCTGTAATACCACTTCTAGTACTTTTAATGGCACAAACTATATTACAGTCTTTTAAGGGCCTTATCACATCACTCCTTTCTTTATGCCACATTATTCCATTTGAAATCCACTCCAGCCATTCTTGTGAGGGTAGCTGATTGTTGATGCTCTGTATTGCACCCTTGCTGCATTTGCACTTTAATAGTGATTGCATATTTTTTCCAACTGTATTAATGGTATCATTACCAACTCCTGTACCCTGCCCTTTGCTTCATGATTGGTCTATCTAATTTTTTAAAAAAACAGAAGCCATAATAGCACAATAATGGTACAATGCTATGATGTCATAATGGTACAACAGAACAATGTCATTACAAAGCCTCTGTGGTATCATGTTTATTCCTTTCTCCTGCAGAGAGAAAAGAAAATGCCACATTTTTGCCTGTCCCAGTTTTGCATTCCTTATAACATTATAGTGTTTTCCTTTCCTTATAGCATTATAGTGTTTTACCTTCTCTATAGCATTATAGCATTATTGCATATAGTATTACAGTGATATTTCATTGTTTTGCAATGGAACCAGTTATAACAGTATAACACTATAACATTATGATGGTATAAAAATCAGAAGAGGGGGTTAACAGGGGTTTAAACATACTAGAAAAGGCATCTTCCCCCCTGAGCACTAGAAGTGGTTTGGGGCTTCTCTACCAGAGATTTTCTTGGGAGTCCTATACTGTATCACTAATGAATCATTCACAGAAGAAAGTTCTATGAGACATCCACATCCGAACTGGTTACTGTGTTGTTGCAAGAAAGGGGGTCATTAATGGATTATTTCCAGTGTGGTAAAAAAACATTTTCAACAACTCTGTAATGCAATAATGCCAGAAATCATGACGTTGTGTGATAAGTCTGAGGCAATAGCAGGACTGATGCATCACTATGATGGTATAACAGCATGGTGTGATAATGTCCCAAGTTATTGAACAATTTAAAATAGTGGAGTTACACTTTTATTTTCTATTATATTCAAGCTAAATCATTTTTGTGATATCAAGTAAATAGCATAGGCCATTGGAGGAAAAGGAGGAAGTAGCAGCAGCAAAAAATCTTTTTAGCTGGCAATGGAAGATAAAGATACTGCTTTGGGTTTAAATTTAGGAATAGATTGATAGCAAATCCAGAATATTCAAACCTTTGACACTATTAGCCCATCCTTTGGGGATTTTTTCCTCTGTGATCTTTGTACATAACCATTAATAATATTATCCCCTCTAGTGTTCAGAATCTTTCTAAGCAACTGTGATCTGGCAGTGAAAAAATGCAAGTGAATTCAAAAACACTTGATTGGATCCCTGGATCAAAGCTCTCAGATCCAGTGGGGGGAAAGTTAATGAAAACATACTACTCACAGCTGAAACAGAATCTAGCAAATATGCAGGGAGATCCATTGGACTCTCCCTCATATCCAAGATCTCTGATCCAATGTAGGTGTGTTTAATATTACTTCCCACTCACTGGACTGCAGTGAATAGTGAAAACCATTCAAGTTTTGGCAATCAAGTCTGAATTCTGGAAGTGTAGAATAGAATCATTTTGCTATTTTTTTCCAGGTTTAAGAGAGCCAACTCAAGCTCTTTATCTAAACCTTAAGCAAAACTGGGTCTACAAACCTTGACCTCAACAAGTAAATCATACAAACTCTCTAGCATTGGACAGACATGCTTTCAACTTCTCTGTCTATCTCTGAGATTCAATTTGTTAACCTTCATCTAACCTACAACCATGTTGCAGGGCATCAACTGAGAAATATCAATACCTTCATCTAACCTACAGCCATGTTGCAGGGCATCAATAATACTTCACCTGGATTGAATGAAAACAAATAATGGGAGTATCGACATAATTTTGAATACATTGCACTCCAAATATGGTATCTCTTCTAGGGAGATTTTCACATGGGCGAACTATTCCCCAGGAAGATCAGGAGAGAAAGGGGGCTGTTCCGGTAGCAGAGCCCCGTTTTGCACGCCCCCTTCCTTCTTGCAATCTCCTGTCATCTTCCCTCCATCCTGCTTCCATTTCTCTCCTGGTATGTTCTGTGATTTTTTACTAACGAATAACGTTTGTTAATAAAAAATCACGGAACATACTGGAGAGAAATGGAAGCAGCACAGAGGGAAGATGACGGGAGATCACGAGAAGGAAGAGGACGTGCAAAATGGAGCTCTGCTACTGGAACAGCCCCGTTTCTCTCCTGATCTCCCCGGGGAATAATTTGCCTGTGTGAAAATCTCCTAGGAGTAGCATTTAAGTGTTTTATGTATGGAAAGTAAGTTATATAAGATAGAATGTTCCCCCCCAAAACCCCAAGTTTCATAAAACAGAAAGAATGATGAGACTGTGGAACCAATCCATTAGGCAGGATCACAACACTGTAATGTAGTAATCTCTACTTCCCATCATCTCAAGTAGTCCAGAAGAATTTGGTAGTTATTGTATAGTATCCAAAGCCATTTAAAAGCATCAAAAGAGAGGCAAAATCAATGTTACTCTTTCTCCTGGTGTAACTCCAGAGGGGGATTATTGACTGACAGAACTATAATCCCAATGGAGAGATCCACTAGATAGTCATTTTCACGGTGTTGACACACAAGTGGCCATGCTGAAGAGTAAATTAGGTTTTCTTCCTGCATCTCCATGCTTTCTTTCCTGTCACACCAATGAAGCCCCATCCTAGTACATTATGAGGGAATGTCCTGTTTTGAGGCCTATCACTATCACCAGTTACAACTCTACAAGTGGTAGATTTAAACAAGTAGCCATTTCTATGGGCAAAAACTGAACTTCTAGTGGATATCACCTTTCTGCCAGGAAATCTCATCTCTACTGGTGAAAGTGCACCTCCACCTCATCTACCCTTGCTTCCTACCAGCAGATCTGGATTGTCCTATTCATGAACCAAGACAGTATTTTTGTAGCTAGATGGATTTTTCCAGATCAATAACAATCTCATTCAAAACAGTTACCTCATTACTCTGCTACCTTGACTTTTCACTTAAAACAGATATCAAGTTTGCTGCAGCCACAAAATTGTTTCAGTTGCTCAGATTCAAAACAAGTGTTCCCTGTTGCCTAACAAGCACCATGTTTTTTTCTAAGGGTCTATTCACCACAGCTGCCACAAAATATTTTTATTGTATTATTCCAACAATATTTGAAACATATCCACCAAGAGTGGATGGACAAAAAATTCAGATACTTCTGGGAGAGCAGAAACATGTTCATTTGAAGAAATTTCAGACAGTTTAGCTACATAATCCACAGTTCTCTCCCATCTGAAATAGCTTCCTTTGGTAAACTCAATTTAAAAATAATCTATTCTAGACAGGGAATACCAGTGCTTTCAGAACTTTTATTACAGGGATATACTACACCTATCATTTTCTTATGCTTCCTTAACCAGCAAATGATGTGGTAAGATTGTGGGTAATGGCAGCATGTGGAAAAGAACCATTTTAATTTGTCCCATCTGGCATATTAACATTAATAAAAGATGTTTTAAAAAAGAGAGATGCCTTAAAAGGCTTTCACCTACTGATTTAACAAGATAATAAGGAAAGCTCCCAATCTGCTTCTAAATCTGACTGATAAGAAAAAGAAAGAGTTTAAGATGATGCTCAAAGAGATTAACCTCTGGGACACTGATGTTAAAGAGCTTGCTGATTTCAGTCTAAGGGTGATACAACTGGTTCTTAAAAGCCATTTATTTTAATTAATTGAGTAAATCCACATACAGACAAATGTATATACAGCTAATTTAACAAATACTGCAAACCATCTAGGGATGTTTAGGCATCCAGGTCACTGCAAAAACAAGACTATTCCTAACCTCAGAAACTGTGCACAAAGGATACCTCATGCTGTGGAATTAACTACTCTTTGATTGTTCCATTAACATTTAACCATCAAAGACTTCTATTTTAGGACTACACTAAGGGAATAGAAATAATATTAATTCTGCTAGGATAATTATGCCCATAGTTATTTGTGGTTATTTGGATTACAACACTGCAACACTCTTAGCATTCTGCCAAAGCTAAAATGATTCACCTGTGGATTTGGTGGTACAGGCTACTGCCTAGTTAAAAAGATTAGGATACTAAAGATTTTATATGTACACAGACATACAGGCATTCACACACGTACAGACACATAAATATGGGGTATAGTTTTGTACAATCAGAATATAGAGGGGGCTATAGTTTCATACAATCAGAAATATATGGTAACTCAAACAGTTTTATGTTTACATATTGATTAGGAATGTGTTTTTAATAGTGTACTTCCATATCCAATGCTGTAGCAGTTCTGTATCTACCACCAGCAGAATCATGATTTTCTTCCCCTCTCTGTTCTATTAGCAAATAACAACACTGTTTTAGGATGAATATCAGTTGGCTGCGACCAGGGTTTCTTGGAACCCTAGGGTTCCAAAAGAGGTTGCTAGGGGTTCCATGAGATATTGAGATTGAAAAAAATAAACTTTTTTTGAGCTGTAGATATAATAATATTTTAAACAGGGGTTCCCTGAGACCTGAAAATTGTTTCAAGGGTTCCACCAGGGTAAAAAGCTTGAGAAAGGCTGGCTGTGACTAGGCTTAATAGTTGTGATCTGCACTGTGGAAAGATTACCTCCATCACAGATATTTAAGGTATTCAAAGCAGCATTTTATTTAAACAAGCCCTGTGAAGGGATGTGAAAATCTCTTAGGCTGCTGACACACTGCAGAAATAATCCATTTTGACACCACTTTAATTACCATTGCTTAAAGCTATGGAATTCTGCAATCTATAATTCTAAGATCTGTAATTTTGTGAGATATTTAGTCTTTTCTGTCAGAGAGCTCTGGTGTCACAACAAACTACCAAATCCCAGGATTCCATAGGATGGAGTCATGATAGTTAAAGTGGTGTCAAATTGCATTATTTCTGCAGTGTGTCAGCAGCTTATATCTCAGATTCTTTAAGAGTCTCTAAACTCTATGTTCTTCTGTCTTCACTTCGTATCAAGACTTTATGTTTTCTGTCCACACTGACATTCAGTCACATTTACAAAACATTTCAATGTATATATTTATTTACCATTGATCTAATTTATGCAACTTCTCTCCATTGATTAAAAGTGTTTTTACATATATTTTTGCGAGTGTACACATTTTTAGCCTCTCAAATTTTAAAATATGTACCGTACACAGATTTGTGTGCAGTTTATTTCCCAGAAATTCTCTGCACACTTTACAAACACAAGAATGCTTGAGGCCAGGTGCACCATTTCTTCCCAACAAGTCTCTGGGGGTGCAAAAATACTAGTTCCATCAAGACAGACTCCAGTGAAATTTCTTGCCATCCCTAGCCCTGTGAAGGAAAAATATATAAATTAAAATACCAGGCCAAATATTTTTTCTTACTTGACCTAAAGAGGGGGGTTGGCTCATGGGCCCAATGGTGAGTGTTGGGCAAAGGTGCAGAGAAACAGATAAACAGAGGTGCCATGATTGGATGAAATGGGTGAGGTGCTAGAGGACTGAAGACAAGCAAACATTGTCCCTCTCTTCAAAAAGGGCAAAAAAGAGGATCTGGAGAATCACAGGCCAATCAGCCTGACCACAATACCAGGAAAGAATATTAGAATAAATTATACAGGAATCTGTTTGCAAGTATCTTGATGGCAATGAAGTTATTAGTAAGAACCAGCATGGGTTTGTCAAAAATCAAATCCTGACAAAATGAGCTTATATCTTATTTTTTTTTTAATTGGATCCCTTTTTTAGTAGATGGTGGGAATGCTGTAGATGTCATTTATCTGGATTTCAGAAAGGCATTTGATAAGGTCCTCCATAATATTTTGATTAGCAAACTGATTAAATATGGAATAGATGGAAACCCCATTGGATGGATCCATAATTTGTTAGAAAAAACATGCTCAAAGAGTCATCATCAATGGTTCAATTGGGGGAAGTTCTCAAGTAGAGTGCTGCAGAGTTCTGTCCATTATTCTTCAACATCATCTAACAGCTTAGATGAGGGAGTGGAGGGAATCCTTATCAAATTTGATACAAAACTGGGAGAGATATCTAACACATTGGAAGATAGGAACAGAATTCAAAAGAACCTCGATACACTAGAAAATTGAAAGGAAATTAATAAAATGAAATCCAGTAAATGAAAAATTTATACACTTAGGGCTTAGAAACCAACTGCACAGATAGAGGATGGGGGAATGCATGGCTTAGCAGTACTACATGTAAAAAGGACCTTGGAAATATTGTTGACCATAAATTGGACATGACACAATAGTCTGATGTTGCAGCAAAGAAGGTAAATACTATAGTATCTAAGTCAAGCAAAATAACCATCCCGTTATATTCTGCACTGGTCAGGCCTCATCTGCATTGTGTGGGTCTCATGGAGTACTGCATTCAGTTCTGGGAGACTCATTTTAAGAAGGATATAGACTAGTTGGAAGAAACTCAAAGCGTGTCCAAAGAAGGACACAAGGATGATAAAAGGTGTGGAGAACAAATCATATGGAGAAAGGAGTTGGGCATGTTCAGGTTAGTGAAGAGAAGACTGAGGGGTGACATCATTGCACTCTAACTACATTGGCTGTCATAGAAAGGAGGGGCCAGGCGTGTTCTCTGCTGCCCCAGAGGGTAAGACCAGAGAGTTTGAAATCACCAGAGAGTAGATTTTGCTTCAATATTAGAAGAAACATCTTGACAGTAAGAGCGGTTCAGCTATGGAGCCAATTGCCTAGAGAGATAGTGGGGTCTTCTGTGGACATCATCAAAAAGAGTCTGGTCAGATACCTCCAGGGGATTCTCTAGATGGAGATCCTGCATTGAGCAGGAAGTCAGACTCAATGTCTTATGGAGCCTCTTCTAGCTCTATGATTCTATATTCAGACAAAGTCATAACTTTATTAATTATGGCAGTATAGGCTGGGTCTGACAAGAACAATGGATCCAGATATTGGACAACCTGGCTGTTATCTGAGATGCCCAGTCCATATCACATACTGAGGAGCAAGCCTGGAGGGACAACCTAGCATCCACATGGACATCAGCTGCTGTGGGGGGGGGGCTGCCACCTCGGAGTGAGGTAAGTCCCACAGCCCTAAGCTGAGTCTGATTCTTGTTGCTGTACATATAAGGTCTCTTAAGGGAATGTCCCTAAAGCAGCACGAAGATGGGTGTGCAGGTATCATGCCCTGTGAACCTCATGAGGCTCTAGAGTTAGAGGAGGAGGAGGACATGGCAGAGAATGGCCCTAAGGATCTTAGCATAGGTTTATCTACACCTGTGCCAGCAGGGAACCCTGCCAACCTAGAGGCTTGAGCAGAGGAAGAGCCTAGTCCAAGTGGGTTGGCATCAATCCTAGTAGAGAGTCCTGCCCATTCAGATAAGGATGAAGCAGAAGAGAGGGACTTACTTCCACCATTGTATACCCAGAAGCAAGCTCAAAAGGAAGCTCAAAGGAAGTCTCTGAGACTTTATGAGAAAAACCTGCTCATCAAGAAACACCTGACAAAGCCTTAATTGCTTTATATATGCTGGGAGAGACAACGGAGGCTTTGTCAGAGATCAATTGATCTTCCTGGTGGAAGCTTCCTGCTGACTTTGCCTGGATTCCGGTTATCTTAACTTCTGTTACCTTGACTCATGCTTAGACCTTGGATTGTCCCTGACGACTCTGCTGCCTGCTCCTGTTGACCCATAGACTGCTATGAACCACATTGCCTGATTGTTATAAGCCTCTGACCCTTTGGACTGTGTTACTGGACTAAATCTTTTTACTGTGTTTGCATTCCTGTGAGCTAATTAATAGTTGACTCCCTTCCCAGACTAGTGCTGTTTATACTTTGCTGGTACCTAGTTGCTTTTCAGACAGAAGGACCTGCTTCCCCCAAAACTGGATGCAGTCCCATGCTGCATGGCTGAAGCTGTGACAAGAGAAATAGCCAGACAAAATCAAGCACTTCACCTCTTCAACAAGACTGATATGGAAAATCAACAACTTTAAGCAAAGGGAGGGTGGGTGCAAAGGTTGTTAGCATACCATATGACCCCTATTTCATAACTGCACATATTGGACAGTTTTCAGAGTCATGTTGGCTGACACTGTTTGGGGTCAAGCTGACCGGAGAACAGTTAAAGTCACAATGACCTGAGACATGTCCAGAACCATAATGGTAGGAAAACCCAGATAGGATTATGTAGAAATCCCATAATTAATGGGTTTATGCTAATCCTTTCAATCCTGCAATCAGTGGTCTTCTCTCACCCATACCCTACAGAAATCTTTCCTATACTCTACCTGACCAAACATTAAGAGGTTGTTGCAGATCCCATCAATGTTTTGTCACTCTGGAGCTAAGACAATCAGTTCAGTTCCATGTCTGTTCCATAAGAAAGCCATCCAGGCTTTGTCATAACCAACGCCCCTTCTGAGGATTGGCAGAGGCCAATCTGTGTGCTGAACATTCTCTGAGGCCTGGCTCTGCTGCTCTCCTTCCCATTCCTTATCATCACTGACAAGGGAGAGAGCTTCAAACTGATTCTGTAGTGCCAAACTCATAGAATGGCCCCTGTTCCTTCTACTTCTATGAGTCACGTTCTTCCACATGTCTACCTCCTGTGTATCAGAACTAACCTCCTCCACAGAGAGATCCCCTGTATGTTCCCCAATCAGGATCCTCTGCTCTAAGTAAACCTCCTGCTCCCTAATATGCTGGAGCATGGCTAATCAGGCCTCAAGTTGCTGGACCTTCTCTTCCAACAACACAACCAACTTATGCTTGCTGCAGGTGTAACTCTGCACATCCAAAGACAAGAAGACAAGCATACCACAGGTGCCACAGGTGACTGCAGCAGCTCCCCCTCTATCCTTATTGAGGAATCAGTAGTATAAACTAAAACAGAACTCTGGGCCACCCCCTCAAACTCCCCCACTGAACACCCATGCCAAATACCCCAGTTGACCTCACCTGTATGGCTTGGTCCAAGACCTGGGGCTGCAGCAATATAGAGAGCTAGTGGTTGCTAGCTCCTCCCTCTGTCTCTGACCTGCTTCCTTGCAACAGTCTCTGACTCATTCCTCTCAACAGAAGCCCCACCTCCCTGAGACCAAGTGCTCAGATAGAGGACCTATCTCTATACACACACACACACAGAGAGAGAGAGAGAGAGAGAGAGAGAGAGAGAGAGCTTTCACAACCAACAAGGTCACCACCACACAATGGAATACTAACAAGCCCCCCCAAGCAAGCCTCCCCCCAATTTCAGACAAACAAATGCTAATGAGAACTCAAGCACACCCCTCTCAGCAGCTCACCAAACAAATGATAATGAGTCCCCCCAGACAAGCCTACACTCAGCTCACTCAATCCACAGCCTAGACCCCGCACTCATACCAGTGTATAATTCAATAGCCACAAGCTCACCTTATGCTGTCTCTTCCACCAAACCTTGTTGGCCTTGCTTGTTCACCTTATTCCTGTCTGCCTCAGTAGCCTTGTATGGTTCTTAAGGGTGTATGTTCTTGTACAGTAGTTTCTCTTGTGTTAATTAGAATAAAATACTTTTTTTAAAAAATAAATTCAGCTGGAGTGCTGTCTACAGTTATACTGGATTCATAGGTGGAAAGATCCCTGGTTACCCTCCTCTTGCAGGCCTCCTCTTGTGCTATAATTCTCCCAAACTTCAAGGAAATGCTCTTAACCTAACAAGGTGAACAAATGTTGAATGTTGGAGGACCACCAAGGAAGCCCTTACACTTTCCCTGGGGGAGTGGATCGAAGTCTATGCTTCCAGTATCCATCTGGGGAAAAGTTCTGCCCTCCTTGGCTACCCATTGGTCAACTGCCCAGAAACCCTCAAAAATAATGTGAATGTCCCTTGGAAGGAAATGAAGATGGCACTGAGGAAGAAGGTAGGCTCCTGCTACTCTCTTCACTGCATAGGCCCACAAATAATCTACCTGTGTAAGTCAGAAACTCCTGTTTCCTGAAAGAAGGCAAAGTTAAAAGGCAACACCAAGGGGCAGGACAAAGCATCCTAATATCAGAGCTTCTCATCTATGTAAAATCTTATTTGTTTTTTGCTGTGGAAGTAAAGGTGGGGAAAAGCCAGGTGTTGTTTTTTTTTTTCTTCAAAGGGGAAAAAAAGTATTCCCCTTGTTGTTTGTATGTGGACACTTTAGAAAACACACGCACCACAAACTGAGCAGTATAATGTGAAAACAGATGAAATGAACTGTATATTGAGCACCATACAAAAATGACATGGACCAGAAAATGACTGAGGCCCAAACAAGGTAATATAATTAGCAGTGTGCATCATTAGAACCAGAGCTTCTTTAAGAAATAAAAGACATTCCATTTATCCCAGCAGGAGAGTAACTTGAGCTTTTCTCACTCCTCAGTTTGCAAAATAGCCTGCTTTTGTTTTGTGGTTGGTCACTGGGAAGTAAATACATGCTTCTTTTGCCAGTATCATTGCTCAGAAGGAGTATTTTGAAAGAACTACATACCTTAAGGGAGCTGTTGTGAGTGGTAAGGGATCTGTTACAACCTGGGCCACAGAAGAATTTAAACCATCATCAGCCCAGAGTGAAGAATTTGCCTGATCCTTTGCAGATAAAATTGCTTAGATTCATCCTGATTTAGATGCTATAGTTGATACAGTTTTGTGGGTGTAACTCTCATCCCTGCTTGTCCAGTGATAATGGATACTTTTAAATTTGTACAGCTTGAAGGTGTAGATAGGATACTTGGAGAAGTGAGAGCCACCATGTGTGTACTAGACTCTTGCCCCTCCTGGGTCATTAGACAGGTGACAGGAAAATGACTCAGTGGGTAACAGCAGTGATTAATCTGTGGGTGCCAACAGACCTGAAGCAGACTCTGGTAAAACATCTGTTGAAAAAAAAAAGTCTCTTGATCCTGCTATATAGGATAACTACCAGCCAGTCTCCAATATTCCATATTTTTTTTGGCAAGGTACTGGAGCACATGGGGGCATCTCAGTTTCTGGGTTTCCTGGATGAGATGGATTATCTAGATCCATTTCAAGCCTGGTTATGGGAAGGAGATGGCTTGGTTGCCTTGGTGAAAGACCTATGCCAAGAATTGGACTGGGGGAGTTTGTCCTCGTTCTGCTGGATCTTTCACTGGCTTTTGATACCATTGACCATGATATCCTTCTGGGTTAACTCACTGGGATAAGGCACTGTTTTACAGTGGCTTCAGTCCTTCCTGGATGGGTACTCTCTGAAGTTGATGATGGGGGGAGGGTTCCTGTTTGACTCCTTCACCATTGGCTTTTGTAGTCCCTTGGGATTTGGTTTTGTCTCCTATGCTATTTAATACATATATGAAACAGCTGGGAGAGGTTGTCCAGAGTTTGGAGGCTAGGTGTCTCCTTTCCACCTAGCCCTATTAGTCCTTTTCACCTAATTCAAAAGAATCTCTTTCCATGCTAAACGAATTCCTGACATGTGTAATGAACTGGATGAGAGCCAACAAACTGAGGCTTAATCCAGACAAGACAAGAGGTGTTTCTGATCAATTGAAAGGTAGATCTGGAAATAGTTATTCCGTCTGTGCTATATGGGTCTATACTCCCCCTGAAGACATAGGTTTTGAATGTACTCCTGGATTCAGTCCTGAATCTAGAGGTCCAGGTTTTTGCAGGGATCAGGAGTGCATTTGCACAGTTAAAGCTAGCACACCAGTTGGGCCTATTCCTGGAGATTTCTGATAGGTGATAGTAACACATGTCTTGCTTTCATCCCATTTGGATTACTATAATGCTTTCTATGTAAGGTTGGCTTTGAAAATTGTTGAGAGACTTCAGTTGGCCCAAAGAGATGTAGCTAGATCATTAACGTGGGCTGGCTACAAGAGCATGCAACTCCCTTGTTGCAACAGCTCCACTGGATACCACTTCAGTTCCAAGCACAATTCAAAGTCTAAGTTATGACCTATAGAGCCCTATACGGCTTGGGTCCAGGCTAGTTGAAGGACCATATCTCCCTAAATGAGCCTGTTTGAACTCTAAGATTTTTGGGAGAAGCCCCTTCTCTCCATCCCACTGCTTTTCCAGCCCCATTTGGGTGGGGGGGGGACAGGGGAGGGCTTTCTTGGTGAATGTTCCCAGACTTTGGGGGTCATTATTGTATTATGTGCAATGCCCTTTAATTATTATACATGAGAAAAAATGATGGTCTGCTTAGTTCCCTCTGTTCTGTTAAAGTGTGTTTGGCCACTCAAATTGGGTATGATGGAGTCTCTACATTCAAACCGGGTATGATGGAGTCCCTGCATCCCCTAGCATTCCATTCTTTTCAGTGAGCATCTGTAAATTATAATGCAATGAACACAGTATCTGTTTACACATGCAATATTTTAAATGCCACTAATGAGTTATTTCAGCCTTTAGTGTATTGTTTTTTTTAAGGATTTACATTTATTTAATAATTGTATGAGTCAGAAACAATTCTGTTGGGCACAAGATTCAGATCCACAGCCTTAAATCAAAGTTAGCTGCTTTTGAAGCATCTACAAAGCACAGCTCTGCTGCTGCTCCTGCTCCTGCTGCTGCTGCTGGAAGCCTACCCTGCCCTCCACAAATGCCCTTGCTATTCCAGTACAGTGCAGATAAAGCCAATCAGTCTGAATTGAACCAGACAACTTTATGGCTCTGTGAAGCACTGAAAGAGTAGCTGGAATTGAGAACTATTTTCATCATTTTCTGAAGTCCCAAAATATTGCATCGGGAAACAATGGATCATATCACAAAACATATGAAATATACATGAATATAATGTTAATCTGAAAAAATAGAGTTTTATGAACATAGTAATTTCCATTAGCAGCATAAATAGAATGCCGGGAAGAAAATGACAACAAGGAAACAATGCTGGTAACATAGCTGTGATGCTGAGACAGTGAGAAGTAATGGCATGTGTATGGCTGTTTACAAAAAAGAATAGTTTTATTTAGCATATCTATTTTCAACTGGTTATACAGAATACCTAATCTAAATGTGTTTGTACCTCCAAATTAAGGAGGGGTGACGATGATGGGTTTGGCACTGTAGTGATAAAGATTCTTTAAAAGTTGGGGAATTATCCAAGATTTGGATAATACATAATAATTATGGACTTTTTTCTGTGACCAGGGTTCAAACATCCACCATAGTAATTCAATAAACCTAAAGGGAGTTTGTGCTTACATTTCTGAAATATAATGCCACATGGTGACATACAGAGTGAAAACAGACTTCATGAATCTATCTATCTATCTATCTAATTTAGCTCCTACCTTTCTTCCAAGGCCTTATTAAACCCCAATGAGGATTTGAGGATGGGAGGTAGGCCTATAGTGCCTAGTGTGACAAAGGAACATTTTCTTTATCTTTTTAATATTAACAACAAACTCTTCTTAGTGCTTCTAGTGAATGGCCATTATTCCCCCAACCAAGAATACAGTGGACAAGACACTCTACGGAGGGAATAATGGATTCTTCTTAGCAACATCTGGGAAAATGTCCTGATTCTTGTGAGAAGAAGAGAAAAAAACCCATAGCAATGGTATAGTCACCCCCATTAACTGTTTGGTTAAAGTGCCTCCAAATTAAGTCAACCTTAAGAAAACAGAAGTTCTTTTCTTCAACCAGCCTGCACCACAGGACGAACACCATCATCCCCACATTGCCGTCGGCAAATCTGTGCTTAAGTCTGTTCAGCAGTTCACCTACCTGGGAAGCATCATCTCCTCAGAGGCCAAGATTGACAAAGAAATCGATCACAGATTAGCAAAGGCACATAGCGCATTTGGAAGACTTTACAAAAGAGTCTGGAGTAATAAACACCTGAGGTGAAGCACAAAAATCAGTGTATAGAGCCATTGTACTGTCTATTCTCCTTTATGGGTCTGAAAAATGGGTCACCTATCACCACCACTTACGACTCCTCGAATGCTTTCATCAGCACTGTATATGCACAATCCTAAATATACACTGGACTGACTATGTGACAAATGTTGCTGTCCTTGAGCAAGCAGAGATCAACAGCATTGACACCATGATATTGAGAACACAGCTGCACTGGGCAGGACACGTTTCTAGGATGGACGACTATCGCCTCCCAAAAATAGTACTCTATGGTGAGCTCGCCATGGGTGAGTGTAAGAGGGATGCTCCAAAAAAGCGATACAAGGACTCCCTGAAACAACATCTCAGGCTCGGCCAAATTGATCACCAACAATCGTCCGCCCTGGCCTCACATCAGGAGGCATGGAGACGCACTATCCGTAGTGCTGCAGTCTTATTTGAGAACTCACGCTGAACAAATCTTGAAGAGAAATGACAACGCAGAAAGAATCACAACCCGGAAACATCACCCAAGGAGACCTTCTGCTGTGCTTTCTGCAACTGGACTTGTTTAACTCAGATTGGCCTTTTTAGCTATCAGCGCACTTGCAGAAAACGTGGGATGAGTCCTTCCTGAATCTTCATTTGCAAAGGAAAGCCAGAGAGAGAGAGAGAGAGAGAGAGAGAGAGAGAGAAAGTGCCCCTACTATGGAAAATGCCAGCACCCAATTCCACCATCTATAAACTCAATGTGAATGGCGGGGCAGGAGCCATTTTTGATTTTCATTATGGGAGCTATTTTAAGGAGTTGGGCTGAAATTCTATCTGACACCACTGGAACATAATTCTCTGCCAGTATATTTACACTAGAAGGCCAAAAGAGCAACAGTAAATCTCCCATAACCGTGTTTAACTGTTTTGTTTGCAGGGGTGGGGTGGGATGGGGTGGGGTGAAATTGCTATCTGGCTGCCATCTAGCTACTGTTGTACAGGCCAGAAAAACTGTTGGTCAAGGAAGTACCAGATAGGGTACTGGATACCTCTTTACACAGTGCCTGAAAAGTACATACACTAGTGTATCCCCAATTAGGCCAACCTAAGTCACTAAGAGCATTATATCCATGATTAAGTGAGATACTGGAAATCTGTGAGTTTGAATGGTATACTTATCAGAACTTAACAAATATGTTATCTCCATAGAGACTCAAGGAACTGGTCAGACAGACATGTGTCAGAGAGAGAAAGAGCATGGACTTGCAATTGCAGTGGGAGGGGGGAGAGAAGAAAACAGTATCGAGAATTGGCTAAAGGTCAGGATTATCCAATCATGGGGCTTGTCTACACCAGCCAAATACCCCATCTTACTCTTTTTCCAGAGCCCTGTACTCCAAAGGACAGAGGGCATTTACCCCAATCTGCCCCTGGGCAGACCAAATGACTCCCAGGGCAGATATAGGGCTGGAATGGGGAAACCAGCATATGTCCCTTTACAGCATTTTAATCTGGTATCACCAGATTGGGTCCTGTATGTCCACAGGAGCCCATCCCAGAACACCACTCCTCACTGCTGCTGCCAGCTCCCTGGAAGCCAGGCAGTGGTCCTGCACCATGTGCCTGAGGCTGGTCACATGCAGGATGTATGCAGTCACATGTTGTGGGAGCCCTGCCTGGCTTCCATGTTAGTGAGAAAATGGCAGCAGTAGTGGCTTCAGTGATGGGCCAGCATCCTGTTTGTATTCTGGCCCATTTTCCACAGGTAATGGAGGGGGGGCTGGCCAGCTCTGGAGGCAGGATATGCCGATGGGGAGCCACTGTATCCTGCCTGGTATAGATGAGCCCATGGCTCTACACTGCTCCCAAAGTATAATAGAAAAGTTTCCATTCTCCTTACAACAAATCTCTTGCTTGCATGGGACAGTTGATTTCTCTTTAAATTTGGCACTTCGCCACAATTTAATATGGCCTAAACCTCATGCTCAAAACCAGAAAGGAAAGGATCCCTGTATATGGTATGTATAGGCTTCTGGAAGCTATTTCTATACAAATTAAAGAATGCTTCTTCCAATCTGAGAAAGGTTGAAGGGCATAGACATAGAAATACACATAGAAATCAAATTTATTGTAATATCCCCTGCTCCTCAAAATACTTTTTTCTTCTATGCATTCTGTGCATAATTGTTATCTGATATGCTAGCTCTTTAGTTCTTGTTTCTCATCTGCTGACAGCTTTTCTCTTCATGCTGGCTTAATAATTCATCATGCCCCTTGCTAGGCTGGCCACAATCACCCAGAGGACCTCCTCCACCACTGCTCCCAGATTGTGGAATGGGTTGCTGAAGGAGATCCAGCATCCTGATGATTTGGGTGCTTTTAAGAAAATGGTTAAAATGGATCTCTTCCGCTAGGCTTTTCTGGATTAGGTCGGATGCCCGGTCTTTACTTCGATACTCTCCATCTTGTCACTTTTATTCCCCATTTATGCTTTTCTAAAATTTTAAGTGTATTTTAATATCTGTACTTTATATTTAAAACTTAACTGATTCACTACTGTAGAAATGTTTTAATGATGTAATGTTTTAACATATATATAGTTTTAACATTTGTGTCCTTTTAACATTTGTGTTGTTTTTAATATATGTTGGATTGCTGTTTTATATGATGTTGCCACCCTGATCCTGATGGGATATTATTATTAATTATTATTATTATTATTATTATTCCCCTAGGCAAAACTCTACAAAAGGAATAACACACTACATTTACAGAAAACCAACATTCCAGAGTGGTCAGTTCTTTTCCTATTGGCCTGAAACTAATGTATAAATTCGGGGACTTTTTCATTAAAAAATTCTTTCCATAAGATAAACCACTCTTTCCCAAACAAAACATTTTTGAGTGTGTAAATGAAATTTTCACACAAAGTATCCAAATGTACAAAATCTCATAGTAGGCAACCATTTTTTTCAATGGCTTGGTGTTTTTTTTTTTTTTTTTTGGATGTGGTGAGACATCCTTTCTACTCAAGAACAAGAAAATGTGAAAGCATTTTTTACATCTCTAGTTATCACTATGGACATTTTTGGATAGCAGGACATATGGTACACATCAATATAACCCCTGTTCTTTCCCATACATCTGCCTTTAGGAACACATGCTGAAAACCCAAGGAAAGGCACTTGTAAAGGCAGAATACTGACAGACCACTCTTACCTCCCTATTCTACAGGTTGACCCTGCTCCTACATGGAGAATCCTGGTGGACAAATTCTGCTCATCCAACCAGATATTTGTGTATGTACCAGCTCAGCATGCTCATTCCAGATCAAATCCTGGGTGACATTTTTTTTTTCTTTTATCACCCTGCCATCTAAACAATGGACTTCAGACCTCAGGACTTTCGTACAACCTACCAGGATAATGTTGACTGTTGATAAGGGGGTAACCAAGGGGCGGACTGACTAATCAATGGCTAAAAAAGAAGAAGAAAAATCATTTGAATTTCTCCTATCACTATGTCTTCCTTTGTCCTGTGTTCTTTCCATGACTGTACCTATGTTGTTTCTTCTGCCATGCCCCCAGTCAGAATATCTTCCTTAACTACTCTATCCTCTCACAATAGTTCTGTCAGCTCTCCTGCTCACATCCCTTTTTGAACCCTGCTCCCACAAAGGCCTAAAAAAAGGGGTCTCCTTTGCCCTCAGAGTTTCCCAAAGAGTTTTCCAAAATTGTAACTGGATATAACCACTCTAGGTGACAGCTGTCAAGCTCATTAGTGACAAGGTGTCTACCTAGACCACTGATTTCTCTTCCACTAGCTCCTGCTCACCTCCTCCACTAGTGCTTTCCTTCAGGGTCAGAATGGTTCACAGCTTCTTTTTCAATCTCATAAGACTTATAAGACATCAGATCTGAAACCATAACAAGGATCTCCAGAACCTCATCTGAGCTTCTGGTAAAAACAGATTTCAATGCCAAAATATAACAATATATTTCTCAGTCAATTTTACCCTTTTTCTCAAAATTGTCAAAATTGACAAGTTTGTATTCCACTCACATTGTCTATGCTTTTGCACAAGTTTTACACTAACATGATATAGTGCTTTTAAGACCACTTTTGGGGTTGGAGACTTAATAATCAGGGCTTACATATAATAATCAGGGCAAAAATAAATTGTTGTTGTTGTTAATTTTTCCTTTGGAGAGAACCCTCTTGGTTACACCGGTGGTTGTACTATTTAAAATAGGTGTAGAAAAGAGACAAAGGAGATTATCAGGCGAGAACAAAAACAGTGTTCCCATCTCACAGTTTTCTCTCCTGCCCCTCTCCCATCCCTGTAATGGGAAAAAAAAAGTTTTCAGACCTACCTTAATCATGCATTGCTCCCTTGGCAGGGGAGTCCAGGAGTGAATGGAGCTCGAATGGAGTTCCTTTCACTTCCTGGTATCAGATCCCAGCTGTTCTCACAAGAAGATGAGAGTGTGGGAAATTCAAACATAAAAAGTAAAATAAAAGACAAAAAGTTACACCAAGCACCTAAACATACTTAAAACGTAAGGGGATGCTTTGATCAAGATTTCCTGGGTGGCAGGGGGGTTGGACTGGATGGCCCTCGTGGTCTCTTCCAACTCTACAATTCTATGATTCTATGATTCTATAACAAGTAACCTGGGGAGGGTACAAAAAAGTGTGTCACTTTCCTTGATGTCCCAATCTCACTGGGAAGTGTTATGGCACGGACTTCCCATTGACGCTGGCATAACACCAGCATGACAGGGCACCTTTTCAGATGCAGGATATTCCATTACAATATAAAGCAGCACTCAGAATGGCAGCAGCACAGGTGCATGACAAGATGGGAACAACATTATCTGAAAAGGAAGCCCTTTGGCGATCTTCTGGTGTCTTGATAATGCCACATTTAGCACGTCTGATAATCTCCAAAGTCTCAGGGTATTGAAAAAGAGATGTTTTTATTCTTAAAAATAGCCCAACACATTTCTGCCTGGAAATGTTTTTATGGCCTTCTTCAGGGAAATACAGCTTTAAAATCAACCTGCAGGGATTCTAAAAGGAGTGTCTCCAAACCTTAAGAAGGCTATAAAAATATTTCCAGGCAGAAATGTGTTGGTCTATTTTTAAGAATAAAATCTCCACCTTTTCAACACCCTGAAAAGTTGTCTCTTTTCTACACTTTACTTAGTGTGTGTTACCAGTCCACTTTGCTTTGGGCTGTACCATTTAGACATTTGGACAAGGCTGTATCAAATACCCCTTTATCCAAGCCCCATTCAACAACAGTGCAATAGGAAATGGGCAATGTTCCACACCTCTGGCATCACTTGGTAAGCCTTGGAACAGCCTCCAGTATAGTAGGGAAGCTCCTGCCACCATCACTTTTATCTTAACAAGAATGTTGGTAGAGCTTTATGCTTTAAATAGACATTAAATAGGATTTCAGGCTATATATTTGAACAGTACGGCTTGGTAACATTTTGTTTTATATGATTCCCCCCCCTACCGCTGCATGATATTTTAGCAATATTTTACAGTACTTCTGACAAAATGTTTCTGATACCAAAATATCAACTGAGTTTAAGATTATGTATCAATAAATAGATGAACTGAGGGAGGGGGACTTTTTCATACCACCTCTGGCACGAACACTTCTGGGTGAAATTGTGACATCCAGAAACATCATCCTGGCATTCTGATAAGGTACTTTTTGCTGCATCTGATAACCTCCTTTGTTCTTTTTGCTGTTTTTTTTTAATTTCCCTTGCAATGAAGTCTCACAATAATCTGCAAGGTTTTGAACGAGGAAGTTCACTTCCTCTTTCATTGCTGGGAAGCCTTTGCCAGGAAAGCAAGGTAAGTGTGGAGGAGGGCATTCTTTTGCAGTAATAAAAATTGATATTTTTTTTATGCAAGCAAAAGAATGTTTTAAGCGGCTCATCTGATAAAGTCCACAGTTTCAATAAAAAGGGAATATCTCTAAGTGTTGAACTACCGCTCATTAATAACCATGGCAATAAACTGCAAACTCTATGTGTCTACAAGTGTTGTGTACATATTTGACAGCTCTCTATTGGGGTGGGCTAGTGCCAGGGGTTGGGGGCACATCTGATCTTGGAGGGTCACAACTCTAATTGCTACACCCCACCTTCAGATTTTTTTAAAAAATCAAAATATTTTGGAATGTTTTTACTACATTTTTGGGCTCTTCTGTGCTGTTTTTGTCCCAGATGAGGCCTTCATTTCACAAGGAAATTAAACAGAATATGACCTCCTATTTATTTCCTTTTAGGCCATACAGAGGCCTTTAATTAACAAGGAAATAAACAGGAAGTTGAGTTAGTCCTAGTCTGGTAGGGATGTAATTCTTTACTAACTCTCTTCTTGAATTAAACAGCAAGTAATTTTTAGCAATTTTCTTTTCACTGTGAGAAAGTCTTCAAGAACTGTGTAGTTTTCAGACTTTTCACAGTTTCTGGATTATTCTGTGCCAAATAATCATATGATTGTTTGGCATAGAAAACAGCATTTTTCACACAGGAAACAATATTTTCAAATATTCTTCCCATCCATGATTTGAAATAGTTAATTTTTGTGACAAGTTCATTTCCGTAGTTACAACCCAAATAACTTGTAGAAGTATAGGAAATGAAGATTAAAGCTTAAGTCTGTGTTAAAATATTTAATCCTGTCTTGCTCTCTGCATTGCTCACTGCAAGCAGTATGATCAATAACCATAGATCAACTAAACTCATGTTGGGGTGCCCTTCATCTTGGTGCCCAGGGTCACTGCCCAAGATATCTATCTTTAAGCTAGTCATGTTGGTGCAGGCACTCAGATGGTTTGAAATGTGAATATATTCACACTGGAAATAAAAGCTTCATGCTGTGACAATCCAGACCCATGAGTTGAAGATTGGCCCTTGAATTTCTTCACAAATTAGATACTCCCTCCATGCTATGTTTACTAGCAAAGGAAGTAATCAGCAGCAGAAGAAAGTACAGGATAGCATTTAACCAGCCAGCTACCTTTACTGGTCTCTCTTGCTACAGAAGTTCAAATCATACTCTACTCCTGAACAAACCATTCTCAATGGCAAGGATTTTATTTTCTTCATTTGTGGTGGAAGGGAGAAGGTAGGGAAATATTCAAAACCATGTAGCAAGATACCATAGTCCTCTCTAGGCATTTCCCAGGTCCTGCAGCACTATTCTATGGGGTTTGCTATTACCCACCATTTCAAGTATTCATGGTAGTCTGGGAACGTATCCCCTGTGGATAGCAATAGCAATAGCATTGCTATTTATATACCACTTATCAGTGCCAAAGCAGTCCCTAAGCGGTTTTACAATATACTCTTTTGTAAATTCTTCCAAATGCACTATATGCCTTTGCTAATCTGTGATCAATCTCTTTGTCAATCTTGGCATCTGAGGAGATGATATTTCCCAGGTAGGTGAACTGCTGAATTGATTTCAGCACAGATTTGCCAACGGCAATGTGAGGATGATGGTGTTCACCCTGTGGTGCAGGCTGGTAAAGAACTTCCATTTTCTTCAGGTTGACTTCCAGCCCAAACAGCTCTGCAGCTGTTGCGAAGCAGGATGTTAGGTGCTGCAGAGCTGCTTCTGTGTGGGCAACAAGGGCATCATTATCAGCGAAGAGCAGCTCATGGACTAGATAGTTTAGAGTCTTAGTGTGAGCCCTCAGACTTAAGTTAAACAAGCTACCATCAGTACGGTAACATATATAGATGCTGTTTTCTTCGAGCTTTGCCATAGCCCTTTGGAGCATCATGCTGAAGAAGATTGTAAATAAAGTTGGAGCAAGAACACAACCTTGCTTCACTGCATTAGTTATTAGAAAGGGCTCTGAAAGAGCATCGCCATATCTAATTTGACCGTGCTGGCCCTCATGTAGCAAGATAATCATTTTAAGGAATTTGGGGGGACATCTTAGTCTTTCCAGGATCTGCCACAGACCTTTTCAACTCACAGTGTCAAAGGCTTTGGTGAGGTCAACAAATGTTACATAGAGATCCTTGTTCTGCTCCCTACATTTTTCTTGCAGCTGTCTAAGGGAAAATACCATATCTGTTGTACTCCTATTGGCTCTGAAGCCACATTGGCTTTCAGGGAGAAGTTCTTCTGCAACAGCAGGAACTAATCTGTTCAGGAGCATCCTTGCAACGATTTTTCCAGCAATAGAGAGCAGTGTTATGCCTCAATAGTTTGAGCAATCAGATTTTGCTCCTTTTTTCTTGTACAGGGTGATGATGACTGCATCTCGGAGATCTGATGGCAGTTCCCCTTTTTCCCAGCAATTCACAAGGAGTTTGTGGAATTTATCATGGAGTACATGACCCTCCGTGTTTCCAAACTTCAGGTGGGATTCCATCAATCCCAGCTGCCTTGCCATTTTTCATCTGCTGTATGGCCTTAAGGGTCTCTTCCAAAGTGGGAGCTATGTCCAATTCATTTTTCATCAGTTTTTGCATCATATGTTGGATAGCTGAGCCTTAGCCTACTCAGTTGGTACTAAACAGACTTTGAAAATGTTCAGCCCATCGATTCAGGATGGAGGCTTTACCAGTAATTAATGTTTGACCATCTGTACAGTGTAGGGAGCTTTGGACCTGATAAGTAGGTTCAAACACTGCTTTAAGAGCTTCATAAAATCCTCTAAGATCACCCAGATCTGCACAGTGTTGTGTGTTTTCTGCTACATTGATCTACCACTTGTTCTGCATGTCTCAGAGTTTTTGTTGAAGTTTACTACATGTGAGACAGAAAGCTGCTTTTCTTACATGGCAACTTGACTGGGCGAGGTATGCCTGGTGAACAGTTCTCTTCTTTGACAACAGCTCCTGGATCTCTTGGTTGTTTTCATCAAACCAGTCTTGATTTTTCTTGTGGGAGAACCTGAGGGATTCTTCTGCAGACTGGAGGATACTGTTTTTGATATGTTGCCAAAGCGCTGTAGGAGAAGGATCTGTAGGATGGTCTTCAAGTTTTGTTTGCAGATTTGCCTGGAAGTTGTCTCTCATGGTAGCTTATGGAAGATTATTGACTTGGAGTCTCTTCTTTAAGATGCCACCCCTCTTAGGTTTGAACTTAAGATGAAGATTTAGTTTACACCTTATGAGAAAATGATCTGTTTGGCATTCTGCACTGGGCATCACACTCGAGTATCACGGACATCGTGAATATTTCTCTGGTGGACTAGAACATAGTCAATGAGGTGCCAATGTTTGGATCGGGGATGCATCCAGGTTGTCTTCAAGCTATCTCTCCCACGACAAGGGGGTATCAATGGAGAGGTGTTGTAAAGTTAATGCAACTGAATTGCCCATTCAAGACCAAGCTACCCCAAGATACTTTGCATAAGAATAAGAGAAGCTAAGAAAAATATATGATTGCTGACAAAATCCATTTTTCCTCGGGCTACTGTGCCTACTGCACTTAAGCTCAGAGGAAACAGAGAAGCTTGAGTGGGGCAGCAGGTAGCACTGTCCAAATGAAAACTGGAGAGGGTTCCTATACCTTTAACAGTTGTGTAGAAGAGTGAATTACAGCAGGTGTTGCTTGTCACACAGCCAGTTAACAAACAACACTTGCTGAAATTCCCTCTTGTTAACAGAAATTAAAGTACAGAAGTCCTCTTCTTTTCACTCTGCAACCTTATGGCAGGTGATGTCCAAATGTCTGAGCATTTTTCAACAAGTCCCAGTGAGCCCTGGTTCAACTACAATACTGACTTTACAGCAAGAGAATGCAGGTGCTCTGAAAGAAAGAAAACAAATCAAAGTATTTAAAAGATACCTGTTACCTCTGTCATGGACAGGCATATGTGCTCCATATCCTGAGCCAAGGGTGGACAACCTTTGGCCTTCTAGATGTTTTGGACTACAATTCTCATAATTCCATACCACTGGCCATGCTAGCTATGCCTTGGGGGAGTTGAAGTCCCAAACATCTAGAAGGCCAAAAGTTCCCCACCCCTGCCAGTGAGCCACAAGTATCTGACTGCTCTCTTTGCAGTTCTAGAAACAAGCGGCTCAGTTAGGCCCACATAGCATGGAATATAAGAAGATTTTCTGCCTTGCTAGGCTGAATCTGACCAAGTCATCTTTGCACCCATTTGTTACAACACAGTTAAAATTCTGGAACATATATTAAGGCAACTGAGGACTTTCAAGTGATAACTATTTGTTTACATTTGTTTCACTTCCAGATAGAGGATCCAGAAGTGAATGTTAGTAATTGTATCCTGCTTGAGTACTAGAGTTGTTGGCTTTTTTAGTACTGCTACTAATAATAGTGGGTATGGAAGCAAATATGCATGCTCCATTTTTTGTTTCCTCCAGATGAGTTCCTGGGTACTTGATTTCTATGAGTGCTACCTTTTCTAGGCCACCTTTTCTAGGCCCCTCTCCATATGGAACAAGCAGTGCTCTCCTTAAAAAACGCTGCTTGGTCATTCAGGATGCTGCCGAACAAGATTGTCATCTCCCGGGTCAGCCTCAAGCGACCAAAGTCCTGAGCCACCTGCAGGCAGGTTTGGGTCTGTGGCTTGCAGTGTATCTTTACGCCTGCCGTTTGTCCCTTGCCTATTGCTACAGTGCTTTTTCAGAATTGGATTTATCCTTCGAGCCTGTGCAATGGATTTTTTTCTGGTGCAGCGCAGTGTGCACAGAACTGGCCTCACCCTTTATACCAAAGGTTCATCTGCTGTGGCCTTGCAAGCATGGACGGTAGCAGCGAGGTCCTTGGGTCATAGGTTTGATTAGAGTTTCCTTCTCTTAGATGGTTAACCTTACAGGGTTGGATGAGCACCATCTGCCCGGGATTGGGATTAGACTTTTCCTTCTAGGATGATTGTCATAAGGCTAAAGAGCCCATCCTGCCCTTTGACGCTCTTTGTCAGATCCTTCGGCTTTGACCTGTCTGGCATGAGGCCCTACCGGTGGCTATTATGCCACTGCCAGCATAGCTCAAAACTTCATTAGGGTATGCAAGCCTCTCTCCCAGACAAGGGGGTGTCAAATGCAAATAGATTCCTGTTTAACATAAGAGGTGCACTTGAGCACAGCATGCACCTTACATTCAGAAAATTGTCCCCTGAAAAGAATAGATTGCCCCCAAGAATGTCTTCTTTTCTTAAAAGTTTGCAATAATTTATTTTAAGATGTTGTAAGACAGAAAGAAGCAACTGTAGGGCGTGTGTGTTTTTGTTCTCCCATAAGGTTCTACTTTAAGACCTCCATATGCTCAGTTTCAGTATTTTTTCTAAAAACCAGGAATGAGTCCAAAAGTGAATTTTGAAAATTATGTGCTTCTTTTTAAAAAGAAAGAAAGTAATCTTAAGTCCAGGTATCACATCTCTCCAAGATACATTAGGACACTCGTGGGTTGGGGTGGGGTTAGCAGGGAAGCTTATACATATTTTTTCCCCAGGATCAGAAAAATCTAATTTTAATTTTAATTTTTGCTGCAATTTTACACTCTTATGCCTCTAGGTAATTGTTAGGTATAACTGTGTACTTATAATGGCTTGGTAGCTACCTTCCTATATGACCTCTATAGGCTGTTTAGAGCTGTCATAGAAAATAAGGTCCCAGTTCCCGACAATAAACCCATACCTTTCATCCCATATAACTGCTATATTTGATATTCAAGTCATGCCAAATTCAGCAGTACCCATATTGGAAATAAGACAAATGGCAAAATCCATATTGCGGCAATCTCTATTAGGTCAACAAAAAAGTAGGAATGTAAATCTTTGTGTATTTTGTTCTCACAGACAAGCATGAGTAATGTTATCATTTTACCATCTCCTTATGGTGAGGAAGTAATTGAAAACTGTACAGTTTTCAAAGACTATTCATGGTTCACAATTCATTCTGTGCAAAAAAGAAGAAGAAGAAGATGCACACAGGCTTTTTTGTGGGGGAAGACAACAAGGATCCTACATTGAAAACATTTTTTTGCCATTTTTTTGCCCCCTCCCCCAACATCCATGTGTATTTTCCACACACAGGGTAAATCTCAAAATGTAAAAATTCTCACATGCCTAGGATTCTCCTTGTCAGGATGTCCCAGTATGTAGGGGTGAAATGAGGTTTATTGCTTGATCTTAAGGGAAAGTAATTTGCTTGTTGTATTAAGAAGTATAAATCTCATGTCAGATCAGACAAAACAAAATATGCTGGGTTAATCAGGAAACTAAGGTGCCAGTTCCATGACAGGATAAAGTTCGCGAGATTCTGGATTACCGTTCTTTCTCATCAGAAGCACATAATTCACACAAATTCTGGCTTACTCGGAAGATGCAGCAAGTTTCAGTTTTCCTTAGTTTACACAGGCAAAGGGGGGGGCATGGCCTCCAGATTATTAAAGCCAGGCAGGAGGTGGGGAGGGAGCAAGGAGGGGGTCGTAGACCATAAATAATGAGAGAGAAGAAAGGCACAAACAAACAAAAGAATGACAGAGTGATCTGTCAAGTTCCCAATCTTCTTCCCTGCCCTGAAAGCCTTGAGTAAAGAAAGGAGTGAAGGGAAGTACAAACAAACAAAAGCCTGATGGAGCGATCGTACACATGGATGCACACACATACACACACCACCCAAGCAGGGGTTATCCCCATTCCTGATCATCTTCCCTGCCCCGAAAGCCTTAAATTAAAGGCAAGTGAAGGGAAGGACAAACAAACAAAAGCACGAACGTGCCATCAGTTGGTTGCCACATGGACGAATGCACACACACACACATGCACACACCACCCAAGCAGGGGCTAGCCCAATTCTTGATCGTCATCCCTACCCCCAAAGCCTTCCTTTGAAACAGACAGGAAGGGCTCAGAGCAGATTTCCCAAAGTGGGCTGCTAGCAGAAGAAGGGGCAAATGGCAGACTCCATGCATTTCTCTCTCCAACCCCTCCGTCTATTCAGAGAAGGCACAATGGTCACTCCAACCAGCATTCAGCTCTGCTCAAGCTAATTTGAAAAGTCGATGCAAGTTCACACAGATGGTAAGTTCCCACGACCAATTGTGCGCATTTTCCCAAACTTAATCAAAAAAGTCAGGAAAACTAACGAAAGCTGATACTGCATGCCTTATGGGTTTTTCGCACCCCCTCCTTCTGAAAAGGGCGCTGTGGCTTCGAAATGTATGGGAACTATCAGGCTTCTTGTCGCATTCTTTCAGGATTTATTTTGCCATGCAAACAGCCCCTAAAGTATGCACTTCCCTGACTGCAAAGTGAATAACGCTGCAAGGAGGAGGTGATGGTTTGATGGCCTCCATTAATGTAGGCCAGAATCCCCTGCACTTGGCATGTGATGCCAAGTACTGGTCACTTGACATGTGATGCCAAGTACTGGTCACTTGACAGCAGAGGAGTCAGAAGTTATTTAATTCCCTGATCCCCTTTGTGTGTTCTCTTTGCTCTTCTTGCTGCGAGTAATCAAAGATTCTTGGCACCCTTTTGGTGAAGGGTAGGGCTCTAGAACCTGAAGTGGATGGAGAAAGAGTCTGCCCCTGGGGCCGACCTGGGGTTTACTCTCTTTTATAAAGTCTTGAGACACGGGGTGGAGCCCCCTGGTTTTGCCTTCCAGTAAATGACTGTCCAAGAAGCGACCAATGTTTTTTGGAGTGCCCTTGGGGTCTGGTGTTTCACCCAAGGGAAGGCTGGTCAAAGGTTGTCGCCTGGGCCTCAGCTTGGACCCAAATCATCCCCCCCCCCGCTTTACTTATCCTCAGGCCCAAATTCAGTTAAATAGGGTATAGGTTAATAAAGTGGCCCGTATTCAACCCATTTACTTGTGTCTGGTCTCATTATTTTATGGTTGGTCATCAATGTGAAAAGGGATGTTTGAACTTGTCAGTTTCAGCTTTTCTCAGTTGCACATTTTCCCAATCTTAAATTCAGTTCATCCTGAACTTTGGGAATGTTTTTTCAGTCTCAGATTTGGTTTGCCTTTGTTTTGGTTTTTTTTCTTATAAAGTCTGCATGAAAATGCATACACCTTTTTGCATAAACTTTTCTTATTGATTAAGTAGCTATAAGAAATTATTGCTTAATATATACACTTTCACTAACATCCTGAGTGCATTTCTACTCAAAGGATATCCCTCAGAAGGGAGGCAACTATACCATTTGTCAGGTTGTATAATTTATGCCTTCACCACAGCAGCTGGTGGGAGTCCCTCCCTTCAGATTCCACCTGTCATTGCTTTGGCCTCCAAGGGAGAAGAAGGGCAGCCAGCATCTGCTAGACATAATCCCACCCCACTGCCATCCCCTTTTCCTTGTGTACCAGTAGATACATTTTTGTATGATTTCCTTCTAATATACACATCCTTGTGTACTTTTTTTAAAAAAAATGCAGAGCTCCACTTTAAATTTTGGAGAAAGTCAGTCCAAATTAAAATACACAATGAACCTAATTCGCTCTTCTCCCTTGAAATAAAAAAAGCTTCAGAATTTCAATATGATTTCTGGATACAGTTCCACATAGATATGAAAGTGTTGGAAATACTGTACTACATCTAACTCTTGGAGAGGAACACATAGTGCTCTTCTCTGTCACTCTTTGTTTCTGTCTATGCATCATCTTCTAAAGAGACAGCTTTGGTCATCTATTTTGGGAGATCTGGTTCCAGGCATCCTCTTCCCTTTCTCCCTGTTGAGGGGAAGGAGAGATCACCACACTACATGAAGTGGGTCCAATTTGTGGGCACTCTCTGTACCAAAGTTCACATGGCTTCAGTTATTTTGAAATGCAACAGACTTGGTGTGGAAACATTAGTCCGACTAGCCAGCACCTGCTTATGTATAGCTGTTGATCAATTACAGATCCTTTTTAGCCAATTAACCATGTGACTTTTAATTGACTAACCAATTAAATTATTTTCAGCTGTTTTTTTTTTTTTAAATGGGCCAGTGTATTCATACTGTCAATCCTATGGTCATAACACTGGCAATGCTAAACACACTTTTGTAAGCATTGATGTGTTTGAGCAACACAGAAAGCACAATCCATTCTTTCTTCTTTGGAAGTGCTGGACAAATCTGTTAGTTTCACTTTTTCCCACAGCTCAACTGACTTAATCTCAGGTCCTTTCCACCCCAAATCTGACAAAATTTGCAGATTTTGATACATTTGTATCAAAAATGAATGGAAACGAAATTCTCACCCATCCTTAGCTCCAAGTAAAACAAAATAATCTATATTTCATTCTAAAAAGACAAAAGCATTTAGTTTTATGAGCAGTTACTGCTAGAGTTGCATATGTTCCCCCCTCCCCTTTACAACATGGATATAGTTATATTCTAAGACTTATTCAGGCATAAGTGTTTCTCACTGCCTGGGGTGAGGGCTGCTCAAGAGAAGTTTAGCACTGAGCTTCATTTGTCTGAAGGCTGATTTGACTGACAGGTGTTTGTTGTAAGCTGCAATTAACATGTCAATTGTTTTTCATGTCACAATGATTTTTCACACATAGTAATGGGTGTATAGCTTTAAATCAATCCAGCACCATGGCGATGAAAATGCCTGAATAGTTTTCCCTTGAGATCTGGGAGGGGGAAAGCTACATTTTCCTCCTGGTTCCTGGTAGGGTCACAGTTACAATATCAATTGGGGAGGTGAAGGGGAGAAGAAACAACCACACAAGTGCCACAGCTGTACTGATAACTGGGTACAATGGTATGGAAAGCCAATACTTTGACACAGGCAGATGTAAAACAATGCCAAGGATGAAATTGCGGTACAAAATTCCCCCCTCATAGATGACAAATGTGCATGACTTTTTTTTTTACATCTAGATGGGTAACACTGAGGGGTGGCATACAGGAGGGAAGAATTAGCATAATATAGGAATCACAGAATCATAGGAGATTATCAGATTTTCGAAAGGTGATGTTATAACAACACCAGGAGACCGCTAAAGGGCTTTCCTTTTACATGACGTCATTCCCCTCTCATAATGCTCCCATTTGGTTATCATTACACCGGCGCTGCATTTTATTGATGGGCTAAGCCATCAATGGAGCCCCTGTTCCATTTCTGTCACGGAATGTCCTGCGATTGAAAAAGTGCCCCGTTATGTTGGTGTGATGCAGCATCAATGGGAGGTCCATGCCAGAACACCTCCGGGTGCAATAGGGATATCCAAGTAAGTGACACACTTTTTTGTACCCTCCCCGGGTTACTTACGAAGTTTTAAGTGGTTTTTTTTTTCCTTGCTGTCACTTTTGGATGTTTATTTTTCTTTTACAGTTTGAATTTCCTGTGCTCTCATCTTCCCATGAGAACAGGTGGGATTTCATTCCAGGAAGAGATGGTAGCTCTGTTAGATCTCCCTTTACTTCTGGGCTGCCCTGCTGAGGCAACGATCCATAATGTAGGTCTGAAAAGTTTTCCTTTTCTGCTGGGACAGGGATGGGCAGAGGGGTGGGACAGGAGATTGTGGAACAGGAATGCTTTTTTTGTTCCCGTCTGATAATCTCTATAGAGTTGAATGGGACCTCAGAAGTCAAGTTCTGTGCTGGATAAGAAAATGTAACTTTTAAAACTGCAGCTTACAATATCATCCAGTCAACAAGACCACTGTTGACTGGCTCTACTGGCTGGGGAATGTTAGTAGTCTAAAAAATAAAAGGCCCAATACAATCCCCTGTTTTGTGATGGAGGGATGTGTAACACACAGAGCCCCCCATAGCCAGTGCCCAACAACACAGTAAAACCAAAAACACTGTCGGAAGAAATTTAAAAAGATATTCTTCTACACCTTAAGAATGTGGCAGAAAAAGAATCCCCCTTTTTACAGAAGAAAAGTTTCAAGGAATGAGAATACAGCTCAGTTGAGCATCCAATTTTTTAATTGTGTTATTTGCTACACTTGTATATTGCATTTGTATGCTATTGTCTTTCATTGCAGTTCCAGGAGGAGCCTGAAAATAAATTATTCTAGGTGAGCTAAAGAAAGAAACAGTCTCACCTATCCAGTGGACTGGCAGTGGCTACAGGCAATTGAGCAGATAAAATCCATAACAGACTATGAAACAAAAGGGAAGCAGTTGATGGCTTGGATCTGGACTGTCTCCACACTACAAGCTCTATCAGTGGCAACTGGCAGTTCTCCTGCCTATTTGGTGGTGAACCTATTCCAGGTTTCCACTAAATTTAAAGGAGCTGGCCAAAGTGCTAGACCTGCTTAGGGATGGGTTAATCAACTTGAAGAGCTGCTTTAAAGCCTGAATTACAATCTGGAGTGCATTCATCATCCCACTGACATGCCACCACTGATCCCAACCAATGGAAGCCTGAGATGTTTACTCTGGTGAGGCATTTACAAAGTATTTGCAGAATTCTCTAGAACAGTTTGCTGAACTACAGCATTAGGCTGTACTGGCAAATAATTCAAAATATCTCATCAGACTACAAATTTCAGGATTCCATAAGACAGAGCCATGGCAGTTAATGTTATATAAAAATACTATAGCCATGTAGTTTGGATATACCCCTAGACTTTGCTTTTACTTGTGAGAGAACATCCTGAGTGCATTTCTACTCAAGGGATATCTCTAAGAAGGGAGGCAAGTATACCATTTATCAGGTTGTATAATTTATGCCTTCACCACAGCAGCAGATTCCACGTGTCATTGCTTGGGCCTCCAAGGGAGAAGAATGGCAGCCAGCATCTGCTAGACATAATCCCACCCCACTGCCATCCCCTTTTCCTTATGTACCCTGTCTTATTTAGATTGTAATGCTAAAGGCAGGGAACTGTCAAGTTATTAGATCTGTAAGCAGCTCTTGGAGCGTTTTTTGGCTGAAGGGAACTATATTAGTATTCTAAATAAATAAATAAATATTCTTGGTTGACCACATCTACCCATATGAACTTGCCAAAATGTTGATATCTTCAGCTTTATCCTTGTTCCACCACAACCTCTGGCATACTTGGTGAGGAGAGGGCCTTTTCAGTGGCTGCTCCCATCTTGAGGAAGCCTGGATTCCCACCAAGAATGGGGCTCAGCTAGCCTCCTCTATGCTCCTTCTGTCAGCAGGTAAAGACTTTATCATCTAGATCTATTTTAACCATTCACTGCTTTTTGCAGAAAGGTTTCTATTTCTAGTTTAGTTATTTTACGTACTGAATTTATACATCTGGATATACATTTCTCCTGGGATGGGTTCCAAGGAGGCAGAGGTGCCATACTTTGTTTTATTTTTTCCTCTTAATCTTGTTACTCTTTAAATGATTTTAAATTATTTTTAATTCTTCTTAACCTTGTTACCTTTTCAATGTCTTTAAACAGTTTTGATTTTTATTATGAGCAGATAGTTTTATCTTTTTTTTTAATTGTTTTGGGTCCTTATGATTTATTTTACCTATACTTGGTTTTAATCTGTGTTGGGATCTTCCTTGGGTCCTGCAGAGTGAGAAGAGTGGAGTATAAGTTAAAATCAATTAAATAGTACATAATTTGTTCCCTTCCCTATGGAGCCCCTTATGTTCTCCAGAAGTCTTCTACACAGGGTGAGTGAGCCCTTTGTAATAGTATGGAAGGTGGTACAGGTGGAGGAAAAATTAGCAGAAGTCACCTCTCTGCTACCCCACCGGTGGGTTCCTTCCAGAGAAGGCAAAATTTAGTTCCATCTCAATACAGTTCTTGGGCTTAGGCAGTCTGTCCTTGACTGAACCACAACTCCAATGCCTATGTACCAACTTGAGTCAATCTCTTAGGCAAAATATGCTGCTCCATCTACAGAAAGATGTGGAACACAAAGATAAATTATGGCCTCATACTGTCAAAATTAAACACAATTAATCCCTGCTAATTACAGGAGAAGAGTGTGGACTTAACTCTTTCACTGATATCAACATGACTTAAATCTGCTTAGCCCTTGCTATATTAGGCCCATGCCATGAAATCCTATGCATGTTTAATTAGAAAGTAGTCTCCTTCAAAGGATAAATAGCTCCCTGTTTATTAAATTTCTATACTACTCCACAATGAAGGAGTCTGAGCTTTCTAGTAGTTCATTTAAGACTACAGTCCTACAGTCCCATCCTTTGAGTATGTTGATCTTTATGCAGAATACTGCCTAAATTCAATGAGGCTTTCTTCTTGGCTCATACATCATGTATTTTCATGTTTACTTGGAAATATTATTTCCACCATGTTCAGTATGGCTTACATGTAAGCATGCATAGGATTGCATCCATGTTCCCTATCACTGTGTATTCTTGGATTACAGCTTTCTGAATCCCCATAAGACAACACATTTAATCTTACTAACTTTGCCTCTATAACTTGCTGTAATTTTTTAAAATGCTATTTTGTTTTTTTGCAAATGAGCACAAGTGACACAAGTGATGAAAGTCATATGGCTGTCTTTCTCTTCTTCTTCTTGAGCCCATATGCAACTAACTTGTTTTTTAAAAAATATGTTGTATGGAACAATGCAAAAGAGATGAAAACTGTACTGTGAAGAGAGTCCCAGTGGTAAAGTTTTCTATAGTGGCATTAGGGTAAGTGTTCCCAATTGCGAGCAGGTGGTAAAAACACAGATCCTACTGAGAAATAATGAGATGTGTATACATAAGTTTAGGAACCTCCTGTGCATCTTTTTGAAAATGACATAAAACAACTTGAAATTAAATTTTGTTTGATGCCAGATGAAAAACAAATGTTTCAGGGGAAAAGTTTTTAATACAAAATTAATTTGTTGTACATGTGCATGCCAGGAGGGTTTTTTTCTAAATACAACTCCCCTAATGAGCACAGAGACTTACAACCATTTTTTTGAGTACTGAAATCTTTTGTCATTTTGTTTTTGTTGGCATTTTCATAGAACAGTTGCATCTATGGAATTCACAAGACTACAGGGACTATATAGACAGTGATTAAAGCATCCCAGTTCTTCAAAAGATGTTTGTGCATGTTTAAGCAACCGAAGGTACAAAGGACTGAAGCGATAGGCTCTCCTTTGGTGGAGATGTTTAAATAGAGACTGCACAGCTATCAGTCAGAGGGCTGTTGTTGAAGAACTACAATGTTTTTTTCTCACTCTATGGTTCTATACCCACTTGCCTGCTGTTGTTTATGATGCAGTTGTTGTGGTGGTTATTATTATGGTTAGGATTATGACCTATAAAGCCCATATGAGCCTGCCCAAGCTTAGGGGAGACATTTCTCTCTGTTCTACCACTTTTACAGATATAGTTGATAGGAACATAGGAGAAGGCCTTCTTTGATGGCAGATGCAGGAATAAAGAGACCAGAAACAATAAAGAGAGCACACATCTAAGCTGCACTGTAAAGGGCCACTTTTATTTAGCTATAACTTATCTAACCCCATTCTGAGAGATGTGGAATGGGGGAGCAACCTAGTGTGGGAATTGTTGGGGCAGGAGGTTGGGTGTATTTTTTAGTAGAATGGTCTTATTCCAATAAAAATTCCCATTTTTTAAAAAAATCCCAACTTCCCTTGGGTGAAAACACCTGAACCCCAGGTAGAACCCATAAGCTAGGTTGCTCCCCAGTCAGCTCGCATCTGGAAGGCTGACCCAAAAGTCCTTCCCCAAGTCACAGGACTTAAAGAGAGGGTTTATCCCTCAGGCAAGCCCCAAAGGAGGTCCCTTTTTCCACCCCTCAGTACACAGGACCTAAAGGGAAAGTTCCAGATTCCCCCGTCACTTCCAAAAGGAGAGGTGCCAAAGGTGCTCACCAGACTACCAAATCTCCCCCTCTACTACCTTAGAAAAGGGGTAAGCATCTGCTTAACTCCTTTCCCCCACCAGATCATCCAACAGGGACCTCAAACCCCATTGTAGATATCTCAGAAAAAGTAAATTCCATACATCTAACAAGTGAACCCCATCAGCCCTATGAAGAGTAGACTTCTCAAATATTAAATCAGGGAGGGGCAAATAATGCCTCAGACCCTCCTCCATTGCCTTTTAGAGAGCATCACTGATACATCCATAGGCATGACTGTAGGTGTGGGTCCCCATCCCCACCCCACCAAAATTCCATCTGCTGCCCGCACAAACTGCACTTCAGGCCACTCCGACTTACTGGCTCACATGTCATGCAGAATCTGTATATAAGGTCCATGCCCTTTGCTAATCCTAGATCATTCCAACTCAGATGGATGACCAGAATATCAAGGGAAGGCACACAGGTGCTCTTGGGGGCACACAGGCACTCCTGGACAGAGATTCAAAGTAACACTCCTCCCCCACTGCTCACATCCTCCTTCCCCAATTGAAACCATGATCTAATGAAGGAATGGGAGGGGGGTCAGGAAAGTGAACGTGCTAATCAGTTCAAAGCCATGAGTTAAAATAGCAACACTTCCCCACAACCCAAACACTCTTCAACAGAAACGCTGGATGGGGTGATGGCCAGGAAAGACCAAGCTTATACTGCCCAGAACTCCCACTGCCCAACCCATCCACTGCAGACAGCCAGACAACACTGACAGTCCCTCTGGAGCCAAGGCCTATTTAAACTGGCCAACATAATCTCCATCTTTTCTCTTTGATGATCAAATGATGAAGAGGAAGAGACAGAACTTTGGCCCCGCCCTCTGCTCTCCTAGTGACGGCGCAGGCGCCAAGGCTACCTTACAGGCCTCTATCCTGTACTCCATAAAAAGGGGTTCCCACAGCGCAGTTGCAACCGTGCTGGGAACCCTATTGCGGATACTACCACACTTTGGAATTCCCTCCCCAGGGAAGGTAGAATGGCTCCTTCTCTGTTTTCCTTTCAGTGCTAGGTTAAGACATTTATTTTCTAGCAAGACTTTGGAAATTGATTTTTAACAAGAAAAGTATTTTGTATGTTTTTAACTATATGCTTTCCTTTCACCAGCTGGCAGATGTTTTTATTCAAGCAGGCTTTTAATATGAAGCTGTATTCACAGAAGCTTTTATTGGGGTGTGTTTTATTTTTATTTTATTTTTAACTTTCATACGTTTTATATACAGTAATTTAAAAAATTTAAATTGTATGATGTTTTTTATTTTATGATTTTGTGAGCCACCTTCAGTCTCATTTAGGGAGAAAGACATCATATAAATTAAATTTAAAATAAAATAAATATTGTAATTTTCTGCCTTTTTCATAAACCACCTTACATTCCAGTCTGTGAAAAAGGCAGGATATAAATTTAGTGATGATAGATGATGGTGATGATGATGATATCAGTTTTACAGTCTACCAAGTATTACTGACTGGACTTTGGGACCATCAGTGATTCAGTTTTTATATAAGAATCTAGGAATCTATTTGAGGTATAATCAAATAATATAGACATAATGGCTTGGCAAATATCCAGTATTACTAATACTTTTTTGTTGTGTGCCTTCAAGTCATTTCCAACTTATGGTGACCCTAAGGCAAAACCTAACATAGGGTTTGGGGGGGGGTTACCTTTGCCTCCTTCTGGGAATTTTTTTTTTTGCGGGGGGTGGGGAGGATGTCTTCAAGCCATGGATGCAGAATCTGTGGATACAGAAGGCCAACTGTACTATACCTCACTTTTCCTCTAAAACCTGATTTAAGGAAGCATTCAAATTAAAATAAAAATTGTTAAAACACACAAAAGATCAACTATATATATATATATATATATATATATATATCTTGAGTATTGTTGCTATTTTCAGTGTGCTGATTGGCTGCTTATATGTCAGGGTCTGCCTCTCCTCACAGAAGTAGGCCCCTGGCTGCAACAACCAGCACAGCCTCTTCGCAGACTCAGACCCTGGCTATGGGAGTCTTGGAAGAACCAGGGCCAAGCTATCAGATGCAGCCGGGAGCAATCATGCAGCACACCTGAAGCAGCCAGGAGAACTGCTATTTAGGGCAGCATTCAGCCATTAGTTTTGGTCACTACAACATAGTCTTCTGTGCTGCCTGTAGCTGCACCTGCAGCCTTCTGTGCTCTTTATGCACCTGGGCCTGGGGCCTTCTGTGCTGTCTGTAGTTGGACCTTGAGCCTTCTGTGCTGTTTGTAGCTGGGCCTTGGGCTGGAAACGTGGAAAACTTTGAGTCCTCTCTAAACATGGCTGTGGAGGTGCCATCCCATCCTGTTGCATGTAGGGTGTGTGTGTAGCATGTGGGTGTATATGTGGGTGTGGTGGGGGTGTACGTGTGGTTGCATGGTGGCAATGGAGGGGCTCTCATGTTCTGGTGCACATGGTGTGTGTGTGTAGTGTGGTGTGTGTGTCTACGTGTGGTTGCATGAAAATGGCGGAGGGTCTCTTGCATCCTGGCACCCATGTGAGTATGTACACACATGGTTCCATGGTAGTAGAGGGGCCCTCATGTCCTAGCGTGTGTGGTATGTGTATATCTAGCACTGTGTGTGTGTGCGTGCGCACACACATTGTTGCATGGTGGCAGCGGAGGGGCTCTTGGCATGAAACTAGCCATTATAGTTGATTTGAAAGGTTACATATTAATGTGTCAAATGATCATACTCTTGAATGTTTCCTAAGTAGCCAATCAGCAGAGTGGTAATGTAAACATACTGAAGAATTTCATATATGTAGATAACGGTGTATGTTATGCTGGGTATAACTAGTTAAAATATAATTAAACTATTAACAACAATAAGAAACAATCTATAATTTACATCTAAAAGTGGTACAAAGCTATTTTGGACAATTGAAACCATGCAGCACCCCCTTTCTTTACCAGTCTTCAGTTCTCAAAAGCCTGTTAGAATAGAAAAGTCTTTGCTTGCAAATGGAGTGATAGCAAAGAAGGGACCATTCTAGTCTCCTTAGGGAGTGACCTTTAGTGTGCATCTTATGCTCCTGCATAAGCTGTGCCCAATGCCCATGAAGGTGGTGGTATTGAGAGAAGTCCCTCTCCTGAGGATCTGAGGAGGCTTATATTGTCTGTTAGATAGCCAGGACCCAATCCATAGGAGTAAGCTCCATTAAACTCAATGGGATTACTACACTGTGGGTCAGATGACATCCTTAACTTGATCTCCAACATTTGCATTTCATATTGTACTATGTTTTTATTCCATGCAGGTCAAGTGAACAGGGGGGTGGAAGACAATTTAAAACAAGAACATGACAGAATGGAAAGGGTTAAACTCATTTTTCCATTTTTGAAGTTGTGAGCAAACTGGCAATTCATTGAGAGATTTTCCCACCATGGCATACATTTAATCCTGAATGGATCCATCAAGGTTTCAGCTTGGTGAGTGGGATCATGTGAAAACTGTACTGCTGGACTACTTTGAATGTGGATTTATTTCAGTGGGTGGTCAAATCAGTAGTGGGATCCCTTCAGAGACAAAAGGAGCCAGGCTGCCATGACAGAATCAAGATTAGAGGCTGTTTCTGAAGGAAACTGGGTTGATTTAAATAGCTTGGGAAACACCCAATATTTATAAACCAAGGGTTTTATTATAGTTTGCACACATGTGCACACACACAGAATGGGGGTGGTGGTTACACATCTCTGTATGAGCTTGATTGCCAGCTGCCTGATGTCACTGGACGTAGAAGCAGGTTTTAATTCTGGGGAAAATGCCTTGTCAGTCCTTATGAATAATAAAACTGATGTTCTTTTGCATCCAGATGTAAGGTACGTTTCTGTGGTGCCTATTTCTTACAGTGCTTTACTACTACTGGCCATCCACAGTAATCTCTCCATTCTCATTTGATACTTTATTCCCCATACCCATGTAGTACTTTCTTTTACCCTGCATGGAAATGTGTACATATTTCCATGCACATTTTTCAGAATAGTTGCATTTTTGTGTGCATTTTTTACTTCCATAGATTCTTCTACACATATATCACTGACTAAATCATGCTTTAGCCCCCAAATGGATGCATTTTTCCAGACATATTTTCCATACATTTATCTTTTTTTTTCTCCACTTTTTCTCTCTTTCATTTTGTTCTTTTTTGGGATCCCCATTGAAAGCTCAAAAGTAGATGGATTTTGGATCAAATTACATTCAGGCCTGCATTAATTTATGTAAGCTACAAATTAGGCAATCTTCCATTTTAAAATACAAGCCTGACAAATTTTTCAGCCATCTCTATTCCAGTTGTCTCCTATGACAGGAGCATTTATCAAGACATGTCATGCCATGCCCCTGCTTGGAGCAGAACAAGAACACTGAGAAAGTAAAATAGGTCTCATATAAAATCTCATATATCAAATACAATTGTGTGCATTTTACTGCTATACACATGAAATCCCCAAATAATAATACTCAGATCTAGGCAGTTAAATTTCTGCACCATGCTTTTGTACTCAACTTGCCTAATCCTAAAGCACTGAAACTTCCCTTAAGAGCATCTAACATTGCAGCAGAAGAGATGAAGGTTTAGAAACAGTTTCTGCAGTGTATCATTTGACAGGAAGTCAGGCTATCAGAATGAAGCCTTATAGGAATCAATCTTATACCCATACATGGTGTATGTCCTAGTTACTATAGAGATATGAAAAGGGCCATTAGGGCTTCTTATCAGCTATATATTGGTGTAATTAAAAGGTCTGATAGCATTAACCTGTACTGTGAAAGTCTCCAGACAATGCATGTTATCAGTCATCTGACCCCGGAGTTTAAACAGTCTTTCTCCTCTACTTTTCAAAGGGCATGAGTGGCTTATATAGACACCAGTGATTTTCTTTTTCTTTTTTTCTTTTAAACTATTTCGTTTGGGGGGTATGTGTGCTATGCTTTAATTCCTTGTATTGCAACAAGACAGTAACCTTATTTGATCTTGCAAATTTTTACTATAGTTTGATTGGCATTTTGAAACAGTTGTTTGATGTGATTAATAATTATGAATATTTCTTTTTACTAGAATTCTAGCAATTGTGGCTTGCATTCCATGTAGTTTTGCAAAAAGTATAGTTTAAGCTACATTGTTACCTATTGCTTTTTACATATCCTTGTTATATTTGGAACAATGCTTTAAAATGTTTTGGGACTGCATGCCTGGACTTCTGAAAAGTCTGCTTTAGGCTTTCTGGGAATGAAGGCTCTTTTTTCCCACAACTTGATCAATGAAAGACACAGAAGTCAAGCTTCAAGAGGAGAGACAGGCAGACTGACCCTTTGCCCTGGTGCTCTGAAGCCAGAATCCAAAAGATCAGTATTTAAGAAACAAACTGACTCTTGCTTAAGGGCAGAATAGGTCAGATATGACTGTTTGCACCAAAGCCAGTACTCTGGAAATTAGCATTGTATTAATAGCAGGCCCAACAACTAAGGTGGAGTGATTGTGCTATAGGGTTCTTTGAGCCTCCAAGGATTTTGCCTAGGCTGGCTGACAGTACCTTGCTATGATGATATACCTGGAATGCAATACTTCATTACTCTGCCTATGATATTATTTATACCAGAGAATAGCTATGGGCATTTTTTTTGGACTAGAAGACATTCCCATGATAGAAAGCAAGCACTGAAAGGACTTTCTCAAACAGGGAAGAAACCCCTGAGGAGGTTGGGAGAAGACCGACGCTGTTCTGCTTACAGTGCCCCATTTCAGATGACACTGTTCTCCTTTTGACCTTCCCCTATGCTTCCTCTGTGCTGCAGGTGCTGCTTTTTATTGACAGGGGTTTTGCATCAATAAAAGTGGCACATTTCTTGTGCCCGCAGCACAGAGGAAGTACGGGGGAAGGTCAGGAGGAAGACGGCATTGTCTGAAATGGGGTGCTGTAAGTGGAACAGCACCATTCTTCTCCCAACCTCCTCGGGGGTTTTCCCCCCATTTGCAAATGTCCAAAGTATGGTAATGTAAGGTTGATATATGGCTTATTTTAGTCCAGTGGGTCCCCCCCCCACTCTGCTTACAATGCTGGACTATTTAGAATGTTGGCCCTGTGTCTTTCTAAGGAAATTTTCAGACGATCCTTGCCGTGCAAGGATCGTCCGGGACAGTTTTGTCACAGCAGCGCGGCAGGGGGTCGATTTCTGACGATGCCGTCACTGCTGCGAGATTGTCATTCCCTCTCGCGCGAAGGCTTGGAGCCTGCCACGCTATATTCACCAAGATTTTATTCACAGACAACCTCTGTGAATAAAATCTTGGCGAATATAGAGCGGCAGGCTCCAAGCCCTCGCGCGAGAGGGAACAATGATCTGGCAGCAGCGACGGCGTCGTCAGAAACCAACCCCTTGCTGCACTGCTGCAGCGAAACTGTCCCAGACGATCCTTGCACGGCAAGGATTGTCTGAAAATCTCCCATATCTGCCACCACAATTTTTTTTAAAAAAAAAAGTTTACCATGGTGCGCACATGTAATATTTCATATTTTCAAAAAGGGAAAAAAAGATTAAAAGATCTCCTTTCAAATCTCTTGCTCAGCCAAAAATCCAAAATGGTGGGAGCAGGTGTTCTCCCTCTTTATTACCCCTGCCCCCATGCTCGTCCAGCCAATAAGATTGTGCTGCCTGGTCACAGCAATGTGGATACAACTGCCTTAATGATTGCACATTTGCATGCCCACTGAGCTTTTTAAAAACTCTGAGAAAAGCTTCCCTGAAGGAGTTTAAGGTGGATTTGGCTGCCCCCCCTTCTGAATTAGACATATTGGTGCAAATGTCCATTTGGCTAGATCTCCTTCCATACGATTGCTATTTGGATTATTTTCATCATTTGGACAGGCTCTATATCCAGGGAGTAAGCACAGTTGAAATAAATGGTATTCATTAACACGTGCAAGTACTTAGAGTAAAACAAGTGGGACATGGACATTTCTTCTATTATAGGAGAGATGTCAATTGCAATTGCCAGCAGCATAGTCGATTAAAAATAATTTTCTGTTGATTTTTTTTTTTAAAAGACACCTGCTTTAATCAACTGTTAGGTTGACTGTGAAGAATCAGTTTTTCCTTGGTCACTGGCTTGTCTGTGGTAGGCTGAAGTTTACACCAGTCATATATTATTGTTAATAAGCCAAGAGTATTCCCACACTCCACCCCACATAAAATGCTTGACCTTATGGGATCCTTTCTTATTCTCACAGGAAACTATAAATTGCCAAATACATTCTTCCCTCTTGACTCATAATTTGTGACGGGATAATATAAGACCTAGCAGAGCTGTAATTTATCATGTTTTCTTGCTCACTCTTTTGGACTTGGGAGAATTATACATAGAGCAAGCAGTCATATAACTGAACAGCTCATTCACTTGAAGAGAAAGAGTCCATGATGGAGTTTTGACAAGCCTGTCATTTCCAAAAAAAAGTAACATTTGGGGGATGATAGGAACAGTAGCAGCAATGGCTGCCTGGTGTAGTAGGAATAAGCTTGAGCAGTGATCTCTCTTCCTCTCTCCCAAGCACACGCACACACACAATTCTTTTAAGCATATCACTAACGAAAGAGAAACAGCCCCATGTTTCATCTCGAGATACATACCTTATATTGCTTTAAACTGTTTCAAGCTACCTTAAAATATGGAGGGTAGGATGCAACTCTTTAGTAGCTTTCCTACACACACACACACATACACACACTGTATCTATCTAGATCCTGGTGCATTCTCATGGATATGGTTCTCAGGCCCCGTCTACACAATTTTTAAAAAATCCATTTGGGGGGTAAAAAATCAGAAAAGGCAGCCGTTTGTATGCATACAATCAGCCTACATGGTTTTTTATCCCCCCAAACTCCATATGACCCCTTTTGTCCAGCTCAATGGAGTGAGCGATCCAAGCAGCAGTTTTAAATCTCCCACTGCTTTTTTTTTAATTTCAAAAGGTGCCTGTTATGCAAACAGTCAGTTTTCCATATTTACAATATAAAATAAAAAGGAATAAGTGTAAAATTCATGGACTTACGGGATCCTCCCTTAGCTGGGAATCCAACATGGTGGCCACTCCCAATTCCCCTCTTTTCTAGCCCCGCCCCCTGTGCTCAGCCAGCCAATCAGATTCCACTGCCTGTTCGTATGTGTGCGAACGGGGGGTACAGACCATCAACAATATGAATGGCTGTACAGATTTTAGCTTGAGATTCGCTAATCCTCCCGAATGCCGAATCCATGTAGTTTATGGGGGATTTGCTAGCCCCCCTTCCGAATGACACATATGCATCCAAATGGCTGTGTGTACGGATGATAGATCTTCCAAATGCCGTACGTATTTTTTTTACCATGTAGACGGGTCCTCAGAGTGCGGCATGGGAAAGTAGGCAGACTCTCTGGAGTAGCTGCCTGGTGCCTTGTTCTGAGGAATTGTGACAAGTTGTCACTTCTATGTCAGTGGGGCAGTGAATCTGCCCTGGTTTTAGTCCAAACTTTAAAGAAGCTACCTGGTATGCTGGACCCTACCTATAAAACAGATTCAGTACCTTTGACAGCTCCTTGAAAGTTCAGACTAAAATCTGGAATAGATTCACCCCTCCGCGGATATGAAAACCACCAGCCTCCATTGCTGAAGAACCCTCAGGGTCAACCATAGGATAGAGAGGCACCAGCTGCAGAAAGCAGCCAGCTGAAACTTGGGAATCCCAGAGGCCATAATATGAAGGGATACATCTTCTAAGTGAGGTTTTTTGGCCAAGATATCAATGGAGATGGCTTGAGACTCCAGAGTGCATCTCTGCCTGTCTACCCAGTGTCACAGAGCAGGACAATGAGTGAATGGTGGAAATGATGAGGTGTCTGGGAAAGCAGCCAGCCCAGAAACTGATAAGGTTGCAAGGCTTGACAGCAACCCAAAAGTTATTCTAAAGCACGGTACCAGTAATTCAGTAGTTCCATAGCAAGCCCAAAGATCCAAGAGTCCAGAGAGCAAATTCACTAGTTCAGTCCAGGGTCAAGGGTTCCAGAAGGCAGGTCAGTGAATCCAGTCCAAGGTCAAAAGTTCCAGGTCAATCCGAGGTCTAGAAGACAAGATTTCAGGCCCCAAGAAAGCCAGAGTTACATGCTTTCACCAGGGCACTCAGAAACTCCGACAAAGAAGCTCAGTGGCTCACAGCTGTTTATATTGGCCCAGCTCCTAATCACAGCTGTTTGGTGATTGCTGAGCATTTCTCAGATAATATATGGGATTGCCGCAGGCATGCCCTTTCTGATATCCTCTGGCTGAAGGTAGGTACCTCTTTGTCCTGTTCCTCTATATCTCCCATGCCTGGAACCTGTGCGGGGGGAAGGCTTGGCTGCTGAGACATGGGCTCTGCTGTAGCTGGCACATCAGAGCTGGGTTCAGGCTCAGCCAGCTCTGCTGGAGCAGGCTCACCCCCCTCATCTCCTGAATCCTCAGAGTCCTCAGCCTGGCTGGCCATGACATGAGGGCAGCATACACTGCTGAAGCAAGTAGCTCAAGATTGCCCCCCAGAAGCCTTAAGAACTGGAAGATCTTTGGACTAAGGGACAAGTATATGTGGCCAGGCATGATCTGGGAGCAAGAATTGAGGTGTTGCAGGGAACTGAAGGTATGGAGGGAACAGAGCAAAAGTTTGTTACAAAGGAAAGCAGGATAAATGTCTGAAAGCTATCCTACCTTCAGTTCACTCTGTTCCCCGGAATGAATTCGAGAGCGTACCAACCATAACACAGAACTTTACCTTCCCCCTTGCAATGCCAGGTTGGTAAAAAACAAGAACCACATTATTTATGATCTTCTCTTGGAAGAGGATGCTGACCTGGCTTGCTTCACTAAGACCTGGCTGGGAGAGGACAGCACCATAACTTGGGCGCAGGCCCTCCCAGCCAGGTACTCTGTCAGTGAGCAGGTAAGGGGAAGTGGCCGAGGGGCCGAGTGGCTCTGGTTCATAAAAATAACCTTACCTTGACCAGGATAGCTGTCCTGAAAACTATCCACTTCGAGTGTATGTATCTGAGCCTGAAGACTAGGGATGGTTTAGGCATTCTGTTAGTATACCGTCCACCCCATTGTCTGACAGACTTCCTAACTGAACTGACACAACTGGTCTCAGAGTTCCTGTTGAAGTCACCCAGACTGTTAGTTCTGGGTGACTTCAACATCCCACTTGAGACCAGCTTGTCAAATCTATCACGTGCAGCTTGGGAGTTCATGGAGTCCATGACAAACATGGGCCTATCCGAATTGGTTGACGGGCCAACTCATTGTGAGGTCATACCCTCAATGCGGTCTTTAGTACAGAACAGGAATATCCATGGGCGGAGAACTAAAACCACTGCATTGTCATGGACAGATCATTTCCTGATCAAGGTTGAAGTCAAACTCACTGTCCATCCTGTTGGGGGTGGAGGACATATTAGAATGGTCTGCCCTTGAAGGCTAATGGAACCAAATGGATTCCAGAAAGCCTTAGAGTGTTTATTGGTTGGTAACACCAGTGATTCTGTCGAAGCCTTGGTCAATACCTGGAACACTGACATTACCAAGGCTATCAACACGATCATTCCCAAGAGTCCTTTCCAACCTGCTTCTAATTGCCATCCATGGTATACTGAAGAACTTAGGAAGTTGAAGCAGGTTGGACAATGACTAGAGTGTGTCTGGTGAAAAACTTGGCTTTTGTCTGAAAGGACTCATAGGAAATTTCTTCATTCCTATAGAGTAGCAATACGTGCAGCGAGGAAATCCTTCTCTTCTGCACGTATTGCATCTGTAGAGTCTCACCCGGCAGAGCTGTTTAGGGTGGTGAGGGACAGTTTTACCTGTGCAGAACCTATTGCTAAAACAGCCTGCTGTGATGCATTTAACAACTTCTTTGTAGATAAAATCTCTCAGATAAGAGCCAATTTGGATGCCCGGGTTGGGGCAGATTCAGTTAATGAGGTGTCCAGTAACTCCACTGATGAGGTTATACTGGATCAGTTTCAATATGTAAGTACTGATGATGTGGACAAGCTTCTTGGTAGAGTGAGGAGAACTACCTGCCCTCTTGACCCTTGCCCTTCGTGGCTGGCCATCCAAGGGGGGGTGATGCCTTGAGGATGTTCCTCAGGGACATCATCAATGCATCCCTTAGGGAAGGTCACATTCCATCTTGCTTGAAGGAAGCGGCAGTTAGACCGCTCCTAAAAAGACCTTCCCTTGACCCTCTGGATATGAAGAACTGCAGGCTAGTCTCTTTATTACCTTTTTTGAGCAAGGTGATTGAGAGGGCAGTTGCTGTTCAACTCCAAGCTGTCTTGGAAGAAACCTATTATCTAGATCCATTTCAAACTGGCTTTAGGAGAGATTTGGAGTTGAGACGGCCATGGTTGCCTTAGCTGATGACCTTCGTCTGAACATCGACAGGGGTAATGTGACCCTTTTGGTGATACTGTATCTCTCAGCAGCTTTTGATACAATAGATCATGACATCCTCTTGGATCGTCTCAGAAGGTTAGGAATCAGAGGCACTGGACTTGATCACACATACCCTTAAAACCTGTTCCTGTTCCATTACCCACCCACCCACCCTCCTCCCGTCCCTGTAACTGAATTTAAAAAAAATGTTCACACACTTACCTTAATCCCAGGATAGAAACTGCTCCCCCCTCCTCTGGCAGTCCAGTCTCACAGAGCCCCCTCGCCTTCCTGGAGACCAAATTGCGTGGGGAATTTAAAAATAAAAAATCCCCCAAACCTCAAAGCAGTACACCAAGCACCTAAACACCCTTTAAAAACCCCAAGTAACCCAGGAAGGGAACAAAGAAGGCTGTCACTGACCTCTTTGTCCCAATCGAAGCAGGAAGTGTTTTGCAGAGACCTCCCAGGACCTTGCAGGGAGCCCTGCATTGCGCAGGGAATTTAAAAATTAAATATATATATATATCAAAAAATTAAATCAAGCACCTAAACAGCCTTTAAAAGAAACAAATAAACAGGGGAGGGTACAAAAAAGTCTGTCACTTACCTGGATGTCCAGATCATCACCTGAAGTGTTCTCTACTTACCTTCTAGGACCTTACAGAGGCAGGCAGCCAGAGGGAAATTTAAAAATAAAAATACAAGCAGACATATAAAAATTAAAACAAGCACCAAAAGACTTTTAAAGCTTTAAAAGCAACATGGGGAGGGTACAGAAAAGGTTGTCACTCACCTGGATGTCCAGATCGTACCCGGAAGTGTTTTAACATCGCACCAGCATAACAGCAAACCAGTTCACACACACGTGATTCCGTTACAGAAATGGAATGGGAGATCTGTTGATGACTTTTCCCTGTGAATAAAACAAAATGGAAAGCAAACGGGGTAAGAACCAGATCAGAACTGGCGAGGGGAACGTCATCTGGCAAAAAACCTATTTAGCGATCCTGTTCCATTTCTGTTCTGGTGTATTAAGCCTGTGTGATAAAGTCCACTGTGTTGCAGTGGTTCCGCTCCTTCCTCTCGGGTAGATTCCACAGGGTGATGCTCGGGGACAGTTGCTCTGCAAGGAAAGAACTTAATTGTGGCATCCCACAAGGAACCATCCTATCCCTGATGCTGTTCAATATATATATGAAGCTGCTGGGAGAGATCATCCGGAGGCATGGGGCGGGGTGTTATCAGTATGCTGATGACACCCAGATATATTTCTCCATGTCTCGGTCTTTGGCTCTGACTTCAGATGGTGTCTCTTCTCTCAATGATTGCCTTAGGGCAGCAATGGACTGGATGAGGGAAAACAAACTGGAGCTGAATCCAGACAAAACAGACATTCTCATGGTAGCAGCCCCGAACCCAGGTACTAAGATACAACCTCCAGTCCTGGAAGGGATCACACTCTCCTCCAGGGACTGTGTTCGCAGTCTGGGGGTACTCCTGGATTTGTCGCTCCAGATGAAGAATCAGGTAAATGCAACCGTCAGGAGTGCCTGTTATCAGCTTCGGCTGATCGACCAGCTGCACCCTTTCCTGGATGTTGGGAACCTTGAGACCGTTGTACATGCTCTGGTAACCTCCCATCTTGATTTCTGTAATGCACTCTACATGGGGCTACCCTCATACTTGGTCCAGAAACTTCAACTAGTACATAATATGGCAGCCAGATTGGTCTCAAGTACATCTAGAAGAGACCATATAACACCGATCTTAAGATCACTTCACTGGATGCCCATTAGTTTCCAGGTCCAGTGCAAGGTGTTGGTTATCACCCTTAAAGCCCTAAATGGCTTAGGTCCAACCTATCTTCAGGACCGCTTCCTTCTGTATAATCCTCCCCATACACTCAGGTCCTCTGGGAGGAATTTGTTACAACCTTTAAAAACTAGGCTTTTTTTTTTTTTTTACCTCCCGGAGGGCCTTTTCAGCTATTGCTTCCAGATTATGGAACAGCCTGCTGGATGAGATCTGTCATATCACCACTCTAAATAGCTTTTTAAAAGCTCTTAAGATGGATCTCTTCCAGCAGGCCTTTCCTGAATAGATACCCAGCCATCAAAAAAAGAAAATCTAGCTTGTCCTGACCTCACTATGGCCACTGTCCATCGTTTGTTTTTATTGTTTGTTTTTTTAAAAGTATGTTTTAATTCCTGAATTATTTAATTGTATTTTAAGGGGCGGATAGAGGGTTCATGATGTATATTTTAATTGTTGTAAGCCGCCCCAATTGCATTTCATAGAGTATTATTATTATTATTATTATTATTATTATTATTATTATTAGTGTATGTCCTCCCCCTCAAGTGGCTGGACAGTTTGTACCACTCCTTCAAATTAGCATCACAAGCAATTTGTTTTGCCATCATTTATATCATGCTTGCTTCCAAATTCAGGTTTTGGAACATGGTTTACATTGAGCTGTTTTCTGACTTTGAAGTCAGTTTGGAGGTTCAGCAACATTCTCTGCATCACAACACTGTACTATGAGCCACGGGGAGTATCATCAAGTGGTCAAGACAATGCAGAGGCACTCTTGCTTTCTGGGGCTTTGTGTGTCTTCCATTACTGTTCTAGAAGATAAGGAATGCATTTGTGCAATGTACCATACATTCCTATGATGTCCTTGACATGGCGGGATATTTAGGGAAATGGCTATGAGAGAAGAAGCAAACATGAGATACATTTTTTTGGGGAAAACATTTAGAGGGCAATGCCATGGCTCCCAAGCACCTAAATTAATAGCAGAACATTGCCTTGGCAATACTTCTTCTCAAAACTATTTTAAGAAAAGCTTTCTTACCTTGGAACAATCTAAACCAACAGTGAGCATGGTGACACACTGCACATCAGCCTCTATGCATCAAGTGGTAAAGAGGAGGCATGGAAGATCACTCAAAGGAAGCATCAAGACAGTGCCATGGGATTGCATTTCACCACGTTTTCCTCAGCACTTCTGTAACATGACACTTGTATATATTTGCCTGAATTATAGACCAACTATTTTTGTTTAGAACTGGACTGATTTAATTATGTTTATTTCCCAAGCCCCTTCCCCTACCAATGGCCAGCTGATGTTCCCCTTCAGGGAATCTGAAATAACATCTCTGCATTTCTGGTATTCCTTCTCATCCAAAGAATCTCAATGGAAAAAAAGAGTTTACAAATCAGTTAAAACCTACATAAGCCTTTAAAATTGAGTGAGAATGGCCAAGCCCCCCCCCCAAAAAAAGGAGAAAAAGAAATTATTCCAAAATGAAAATTTATGTATATGAACTCATCAAGAAAAGGGAACAAAATTTCCTCCACAAAATCTAATCTATTACATTTTTCCTGAAAGTAATAGATATATGTAAAATTAACCAAATTAATATATGATTTCACAAAAATGGATTTCAGAGGTCACGGAAGGCATTCAAATGACTTGTGAGTGTGAGCACCTTTGTATTGTTCTCTTCCTTATTCTCCTAAAAGGGCAATATTAGATGCCCTGCTAATAGCCTCAAATGGTGAACACACTACATGGTGAACACACTATTGCAGTAGCAATTTCAAGTCTCATGGTGCTCTGGGAAGGATTCCAGAAACATTAACACCTTATTCACAGAGGCTTGGAAAAGTTCTTTTTGGACCCAAACTCATTAGCTGGTGGATGATGGTAACTGAAATGGTCATGGAGACTGAAGGAAATTTGGGGATTCTAGTATAGAAAGCTTGCTCATGCTGCTTGTTGTATCAGAATAGGAAATCTTACTAAACCACTCCCTATCATTGCATTATTGGAGATTTAATTAGATATGTCCATTAATACCTTTGTGTGTTCTGGCTAATATTATTACTACAGCCCTTTTGCTTTCAAATTTAGCATTAGTACTCATGTTACAGAATTTAAAGGCATTACCCCATGAATCTGTTGAAGCAAAACAACCATGTGCTAAATCAATTGCTATTTCCAATTAGAGTTGATCTATTGAATCAATGGGATTTATTTAAGCGTTGACATGGCATTAAGCAAATTATTTCATGTGCCCATTCTATCTGCAAATAATACTGCCCCCCCCCCACAAAAGATATGTGCATCCAGGGAATTCAGAGTCAGTCTAGGAATACCTGGAGAGTAGGTCAGGAGGGTTCAATCTTGGGTCCTCCACTTTGATCACGGAAGACTGCTGGGGAGGACATCACTGGAACTGGGATGTTGTTGAAATGTTTTCTCAAATGAAGGTGTTTCAGCATCTCTAGACTACCCCAAAACATCTTGATTCATTCAAAAACAGATTAAACCAAATGGATTTTAAAATTACTCCCATATGGAAAAAATATTTCAAGACTTCGAGTTCTCAACATTTTATCCCAGTTCATCACAGAGATTCTATTTTCCAATGAGCATGCCTTTTAAAATTAATGCTACTAAGATTTAGTGAGTGGGAGTTGTTGATTTCCACAGGAGAATGGAGAGAAAAGTTAAATGCATTTTGTTAATAAGCTAATTGAATTCTATGCCTTCTTTCCAAAGGCCATTTCACACGTTCACTTTTTTTTTCAGAAGCAGACATGAAGACTTGCCTTGAAAAAAATTTCTAACTCTCATCCCCCCATTACTGAATGCATTTTAAAGTTGTTGAACACATCAACTCTCTGAAATATATACATATATAGCAGTCATGCTGCCCTTCAAACATTACAGATTAATCTCTGTGTGTCAGAAAATGCAATGTGCTAAATTTCTGTCATTTGCATATTTCTTTAGAAAAATGTTTCTATTTCACATATTTTTTGAATTTCAGTTCAGAAAAAGTATTTGTTTGGTTCAGATATATCTTACAATTTTATAAGTAGAAACAACAGTAATAGCAGAGTGATTGCTTCCTATTTGCTGGTTATGATTTTACAGGGGTAATTTATAAGGAAAACTCCATTACGCTCACTCTTTCTCTCAGACACACCATATCTAGCTGAATTTAAATACAATTGTGCAAATGATTGCCAACTATAGAACCCTTCAAATTTACCAGCAAGATGCAATTCTTCCATTCAAAGACTATGATGTGGGCAAATGCTGAATGGTATATAATGATACAGGGTTATTCAAGTCTCAGAAGCTAGTGTGGTTTGTTGGAAATATGTCAGCACAAATGCCAGATGAAAAGACAAACAAACTTGCCCACAAACACATGGATCTTGTACTTTTCCTTGCCAGATAAACCAACCACATTGATCTGGACCAAATAAAATATAATGCCATAAATATATGGCTCATTCTCCCATATTTCTTGTTTCCCCAGCTGTAATCAGAGCTTTAAAAGTAGGACTGCAGTGCAAACACCATTGAAATCAATGGCAACACTTCCAGAGATCTGAACATTATCTAGACTGCACATGCAGACTTTATTTCACTCCTGTGCTTCTTAGTGCTACTGGCTAATTAGAGTCAAAATGCTAAGATCCAGATCTGGTACATACGGAACAGTGGTGGAAAGGAAAAGAAAAAGCTTTAAGATTGGATCAAAACTAAATCAGTTGCACTAAACAATGCTGCCCTAAGAAGGGCTGTGAAGGACCACAGAGGTGGATCCATTATTTCATCAGAAGCCCTGTTATCTTGTTCTGGCTAGGGAGAATACTGTATTGGTGAAGGTTTCACTAAGCTTTTCAGTGGGATATATATGTTTTTAAATTTTGATTAATTATGCCAGTTCCCAGAGTAATTAGTTACCATTATACTCGCTGTTTTTAAAAAATAACTGTTTACTTTCCCATTCCTCTAAAGTAACTAAAAGAACTACTTTTCCTTAACCCAATTTTTTAAAAAAAATCTGAATGCTACAATCTACAGGCCTGTGATACAAAATACATTTTCTTCCTGTCCCCTAGCTTCTACCTCATTGTCCACAACACAACATGAGATGCAGCACAAACCAGCACATATGATATTCCTCTGCCAAGGGACCATGTCTTTGTAACTATAAACATACTTTAAAGTTAGTTACACCAGAAAAGGTGTGACAACATCCTTCGTTGCAATCATAATGTAACATAAGGCCCTTTCACACTAATCATAGCACTATGATTTCACTTTAACTGTCATGGTCACACCCTATGGAATGCTGGGATTTGCAGTTTGGTGGAGCACTAGAGCACTCAAGCTAAGAATGCTGAATACCTCTCCTTAAACTACAAAATCAAGGATTCCATACAATGTTGTCCTGGCAGTTAAAGTGAAATCATTGTGCTATAATTGTATAATGTGAAAGGACCACTGGTTATACTTTTTAATTAAGAAAAGGAAATGATTTACAAGTAATTAGTCATTTATGAACAATTATTTCCAGACTGGAAGAAACAGGAGGGCCTCGTCTGGGCCTCTCTTAGGGAAAGCAGTGGTGTTGGATCCATCAGACTCCATTGAGCCTGGGATCATGTCTCTGTTCCAATGTTTCATTGAAGAGAACTTTTGAATCATGAATGCAGAAAGACAATTGACAATTGTTCCAATTTAAAGAAAGACAATAATTTCTGCATTTTATTCTAGTGAACCAGTTAAACTAGGACTGACCCTACCATTAGACAGGTTGAGAAAGCTGCTGCAGGCAGAAAATTTTAATGGCCACAAAAGGGTTTAAAATGTCAGTTATTTCTTTGTTATTATTGTATTTTTCATATCAGAAATTGAGAAAGGCACTTGCACAATATTTATCTCATATGCCAAAATAGCTTGGCTGGTATGGCTAAAATGAATATTGACTTGGGGGAATGAGGGCACCATTTGCTGCTCAACCTCAAGCAGTGAAATGTCCTGGGTCAGTCTGGGTTAAACACTAATGGACATCTCTTTTTAGAAACAAAAATGGCATAGATGTTTTGTCCAGCTCTACCCCCTGAAGTTGAGGATCTCTTGTGCATTCATTATAAAGCAGACATGGAGGGCAAGGTTGTGTTGTGGCAAGATCTGTACAAAACAGCCTGCTGTTCCTTTCCAGTTCTATGGCTAAATGTAGATTTTGTAAAGGAAAAGATCCTACAGTTCCTTTCAAGGATGTAATTTTTCACTAATTTTGATCTTGAATGATGCAACAATAATTTAGCAATTGTGAAGTCAAAGGCTTTCACGTCTGGCATCCATAAGTTTCCTGTGGGTTCCCCCCCTCCCCAGGCTGTGAGGCTGTATTCTGGAAGAGATTATTCCTGATGTTCGGTCTGCATCTGTGACTGGCATCTTCAGAGAATGGTTGGGTAGGAGTGTGGGGGGGATTTTTATACTGTGAGCCCTTGTTGGAGAGGATATGTAAATTTGTGTATTTGAATTATGTATTTAAATTTGCAAGGATTCCTTGCATATCTCCCCACAGGAACTACCCATTCAAATACACAAATTTACATATCCTCTCCAACAGGGGCTCACAGTATATAACCCCTACACACACACTCCTACCCAACCATTCTCTGAAGATGCCAGCCACAGATGCAGGTGAAACGTCAGGAATAAACTCTTCCAAAACGCGGACTCACAGCCCAGGAAAAAAAAAACACAGAAAACCTAATTTAGCAATTTTCTTCCAATTGTGAAAATGTCTGCAAAAACTGCAGTTTTCAAAGATTGTTTACTGTTAGGGACCCATTCTGTGCAAAATTCATATATTGTATTGTGCATAGAAGAAAGCAAAGCCAAAAATGAAAATTTTGTGCAGAGTAAGTGCTGAATTGCAAAGGTTCTCATCAGTCTACTTTTCTCTCTGTTAAGTTTTCCTGACACTGGGAAATATATTTTTGATCATTTTTTTCAAATATTTTTGAATATTCTTTCTATCCCTAGTTCCTTTGCACTGATTTGTAAAAGCAGACTTACAAAGTGAATACCACTGGTGTCCTAAACAATTCTACTTTAAAAGGGATCTGTGTATTGTAAAGAAAAATGTACGCTGAATTCACTTTTGACAGCAAATCCATGGCTGTAATGTGCAGCAATGTTCATACAGCCTCTGGTGAAGGTCTTTTTAAAAAATCATCCCAAACTGTGTGAAATAGTCATTCTCATCAAATATTAACAGACACTACTTTGTCCTGCTGGAAGCTTAAGGCAAGCTGCCTCCTTCATTTTAAAGGGTCTGAATGAAATATCAGATTGGGTGCATTGTTCAATCAGTTCCCATACAGAGAAGGCATCTTCTCCAACAAAAGCAGTCAAATTAATTGCCATAATATACAAAGGCAGGAATATGAAAGGGTGTGGTTGGAAAAGAATACTCAGGAGTGGCTAACATCACTAAATCAATTCCAGGGTGATTTTAAATAACCAAGGAGGGATACTTTAAAATAATGCTACTGAATACAAATTAAAGGCCAACATTACCAATTAATTACAATAGGCTCTCCAGATCTGCAGTGATTCAGTTCTGGGACCCTCTGCAAATGACAAAAAACATGGACGACCGTGTCCCATATTATTGAATGGCAGTGATGCGCACACAGACACTTCAGCGCATTTGCATTCACATTGCCGCCATTTTAAGTACAGGACATTACAATCTGCAGTTGCTCAAAATTGTGGATCTGGAGCTCACGGATCATGAGGACCTACTGTATATGATTGTATGATTCCTCTGGATCCAGGAATAGCCATTATTAATGAAAATGGCTCCTGTTTGCTCCAGAAAGGATAATCCACCCAAGGAAGGAATTACTGTAGTAGATATAAGCATCCTTCCATGATCTTTCTAATGTGCATGAATACCCATATCCTCATTGAGAAGCCATTTGGAACTGATTAGTTGTGGGGGACAGACCATAACACTTGACTTTTGAGGCAAAGAACAGGATGGTGGACCCCATCCTGTTCCAGTGATAGAAGCCAACTGGACTAGCAGACGAATCTGTTTTTCAACACTGTTGGTGGAACTGTGTCTGAATGCAGCAGGCTAGCAGGGCATGTTGTTTAGAATATAGCTCTCTCTCGCTCACTTGTTTGCTCACTCTCTTCCACCTCTACCACTTCCTCCCAGATTTACCAGTTTAGGTGGCTGCCTCACCCTGCCTAAGGGTGACTGTAGGCCTGCTAGCTACATCATTCAACCTGAATGAGGATGTGCATCTGGAACCACAAGTTGCCTTTGACTATAAGTGGATCAAGAGAGTGAATTCCCTTACAGCCCCTTTATGCCATAATTCTAATGTTCCATCTGTGTATGAAGAACTAAAGAGCCAGCATTGCTGATAAAGGGGGATGAGACACATCAGAATGCTTATCATTACTCAGCTTCTACAAGGCACATGATGTTAAGTGGTTTCTTTCTTTTAAGCTTCATCACCCTTTCTGATTAATTTTGAGTGCCCAGTACTTTGCTGTGCCTCTGCTTTAAAGCAGTCACTTAAAAATAACTTCAAATTATATGTAATCCTTTTTGCTTTGCTACACTTCAAGAGCAAAACGTATAGCAGCTCTACAATTAAAGTGCCATTTCTTCTCTGCTGCATTAAGGGATCCTATGGATCTTCAATTGCCAATGAAGTGTCTCCGTAAACTATGCAATCTTTTGCACAAAAGATGATTATGAAAGAAAGAACATTCATCTGACCATAGCCAATAAATAATGTATGAGCAGGATGTTTGAAATTATGCAAATATTCAAAATATATTTTTTGCTACTCTTTCCTTTGAGCAAGTGCAACACAGAAAGTAAGTGTGCTGTGAAAGAACAAATTCCACATTTTGAAACAGATATGTCCTTCTGTGTGGGCTTTTCTGTTACAAGCTCTTACTGTCTTCAAAATCATGGTGCAGAATACAATCATTTCCTCTTTTTCCAAAGGTTAGGGGTGAGCATGGTTCGTTAAGTAGCCAAAATGGCACCATCAATAAACAACGGGGAGGAATCAACAGGCTTTGGAGAAATTCAAGGCTTTCAGAACAATATCAATAACCTTTTAAAAAATCACTACAAGGAAAAACCCCAAATAGCATGTTCAATGGCCAAAGAATGCTGACCAACCCTTGAGGTGGTGGGAACAAGTATGAGAGCATACTGTAGAGGAGAATGGAATGGAAAAACTTTTAGGATGGCATGGTTTTCTGACTGGATCACTGAATAGAAGCATTCCATGTGTCAACATTTTGTTGTGTATCCAATTTACATTCCCTCTAAATTTATCTGAATATCCTATAAAACTCTGTATGTGAAACCAAAATATTTCCGCTTTCTACCCTAGCTAAACTAGTACTGGATTATCAATTTTAAAAGCCATTTTAAATATGATTGTTGCATGTGTTATATGGAATATACAGTAAATCTGAATTTCTCTGTAGAAAAATGAATTCAGATACAGTGGGTCCTCTGTATCCAATAGAGTTTGGTTCCAGGAACCCGCATGGATACCAAAATCCATGGATGATCAAGTTCCATTATATACAATGGTGCAATAAGATGGTGTCTCTTATATAAAATGGTAAAATCAAGGATTGCTTTCCAGGTTGTTGTTTGGTGGGAAGGATATTTTCAAGTCATGAATAGTGAAATCTGTGGATACAAAATCAGTGGATATGGAGGGCTGACTGATATGTTGGAACAATAAATATGACGATCAAACCTTGTTTTCACTAAATTTTCTTGGATCATCCTCCAGTAACTTCTAGATTAGCAAAATAATAAGTCCAATAAATCAAGTCTTATTACACTAAAGCAATCAGACATGGTAGAGGCAGTATGGTATATTTTGGCCACCCTAAACAACTAAGAAGCATTTGAGGACTGCATGGGGGGTGAGGAATAAGAGCAGCTTCAGACACTAATGAATTACATTTCCTGTATTCTTTTTGTGTAACCTTTACATGAGGATAATGGGATGGGTTTAAATGCCTAGCAGTATACATTTCAGCCAAACATTCCCAGTCTCAGCCTCCAATTGGAAAATTCTGGGTCAGTTTTTTTAAAAAATATTTATTTAGCAACCCACTGCCACTACACTCATATAAAACCTATTTGCTGTTTAAGAGATTGAATAGGGAAACATGTGCTTCCATATTCAGTCTCTTGAATAGCAAATAGCTTTTGTTTGAGTGTAGTGGCAAAGGTCACTCCTATATCTGTGGGGCAATGAGTCCATTCAAGGTTTTTCATACCTTTAAAAGAGCTATCCAATGTGCTGAACCTATTTAGTAATACAATACCATGTTTTGGAGAGGTCATTTAAAGTCTGGATGAAAAGCTGAAGTGGATTCACCATCTGATTGACATGGGAGCCACCAGCTGCCACTGTTTGACTGTGAAAAGAAAACAACATGGAAGTCCAGAGGGCTTGCACCTGCAAACCCAAAATATTGTACAAAAGCAAGCACTAGTATAAGCAAATATATTTTCCCCACCCTAGTTTTTACCTATAATTCACGGGCCAAGCACACGGCTCCCAGAGTTTAGGAGATGAGAAGACAAACATGTCTCTTGGGTTTCTACTAATCACAGCTGGTATCCAAAGTTCTTTGGCTATGGCTCTTCTTCAGCAACCCAGGGTTGCAGGTGTTCCTCTGGGTGGCTGAATGCATCCAATATACAGGTCTTCCCTTGGCAAATGTATGGGTAGGCATGTATTTCCATGTGCTATTGTAACTTAGCCTGTATCTAATCTTAAACACATACAGTATAGCTAAAACTATCACAAATTTGTTCTGTTTACCATAACCTCCACTTCCCTACCCTTCCTTTGTCATTTTCCCTATGTCCAATTACAAAGTGTAAACTCCTGGGGGCCAAGGAACTATTGTATTCTGTTATGATGCACAGCAACAACACTATATAACAAATAAACAACAGTCATAATGAAATAATTTTAAAACTATGTATTTATATTCTTTCTTTATTTAATTTTTATGCTGCCTTTCTCCCAGAAGGGACCCAAGGCGGCTCAGAAAATACCATATAAAAATCTAAAATTACCTAAAACATAAAAGTTAAAAGATTACAAATAAACAAAATTAAAATAAAAACTGTTTCACATAGACGTTTAAGTTCTGAGCTTCTGTTCTCTGATGTTCTCTTTTCTTTAAAGACACTCAAGGAATACTTTGCTTTCTACTAATTTCAGACCAAGGACTGCCATGCAGAAAAGATTTTTCCAGCAGTGTAAGCTTATGAGTGTTCTTCTCTTTCACACAGGGATCTGATCACAGTCACGTTGAACATGCGATGCTGCTCCATGCCACATCAGATCATTGGTCCATCTAGCCTGACAAGGGGGGTATCCAAATCTGGCCCACATCAATAAAACATTTTGAAATGGGAATAACAGAAAAAACAATAAACACCAAAGAACTTCAAATGTTTTAACGCTCAGAGTAATATAACCCTCTCTTAAAATGCTTCATTTCCCCTCAGTTCAGAGTAGGAAAGGGTAGATCAACAAGCAAAAGCCTTGAAGCACCAGTAGGCAAGCAAATAGTGGAGGAAAAATAGAGTTGGGTTGAAAGTTTTGTTGGTAGGTTTTCTGACTGTTTCATGGGGCTCATTGGAAGGGGAAAACTGGTACAATTACCTCCCTATGGTTTACTGGCAAAAGCTAGTTAAATTGGGATGTGTGGGCTTATATGTAGAATATGGGATAACATAGGCACCTCTGTCTTCTAAAGCCTCTTGCCAGTATGGCAATCCATAGCACACCCTGCTATGGCACAGTTTCCTTCCAACAATATCTGTGTGGAAGGATGTTATATGTTACTGTAGGAATAGTTGCTGCAGAGTTTAAGACTCTTCACTTACATAATTATCATCTGAAGTTAGAAGATCCTTTTGGCCACACTCTAGAGAATGCCTTTCAAGCCCAATAAGGATTGTGGCAGGTAGCAGGAAAAAGAAACACATTCAGGTAGTTTTAACTAAGGGTAAAAGAAGATGGGCGGCCACATATAACTGGCAAAAGCAGATTGGAACACAATGCACAGGCTTAAAGAAAGCTACTGAGACCTCCACAATGAACATTCCCATGAGCGCAGGAAAGAGACCACAGAAGTGCAATGGCTCTGTACATTTAAAGGAGATTCCCTCAACCTGGGAACCCCCACATATGTTTGGACTAAAAATCCCATCATCCTCAGCTGCTGTAAATAAGAAAAGCTGTAATCCAACACATCTAGAGAGCACTGGTTTGAGGAAAGCTGGTTTAAAGAATCACTGAAGTATCTGGCACCCAAGCATTTGTTGTTTTAAACTGCCTTTGAGTCAACTTCAACTCATGGTGACCCTGTGAATGAGACATCTCCAAGATCCCCTATACTTAACCATTTTGCTCCAGTCCTGCAGACTCAGGGCTGTGGCCTCTTTCATTGAGTTGATCCATTTGGTATGTTGCCTTCCTCTCTTGCCACTACCTAACACCTTTCCCAGCATTATTGTCTTTTCTAGTGAGTCACGTCTTCTCATGATATGCCCAAAGTACAATGGTCTCAGTTTAGTCATCTTGGCTTGATTTGTTCTAGGACCCATTTATTGGTCTTTTTAACAGTCCACGGTATCTGTAGGATTCTTCTCCAGTACCACATCTCAAATGAGTTGATTTTCTATCAGCTTTCTTCACTGTCCAGCTCTCACTTCCATACATGGTGACAGGAAATACAATGGCTTGGATGATCTGAACTTTAGCATATATGCTGTTTTTTGAGTGAGAGGTAAAGTGAGTTAGTTTTGTTGTCCCCAAGCAAAAGTCACTGGCCTCACAGCAAGGCCCTCATGGTTAGCCATGAATCACCACAGCCTTTCTATCTGAGCCTAACAATGGCTCTGAGCTTAAGACCTTCCTTATTATTTTCCGTGGCCATTTTCACTGAAAGGGCTGAAAGCCAGAGAGAAGTGGGGTTAATTCCCTCTTCCTCAACATATGTCACTACAAAGACTTTAGCCACCTCTTTCTTTTCCAGTGCACCTCAGCCATCCACCTCAGGATCCTTAATCCTCTTTCTTTTGCATTTTGACCAACTGCAGACATTTTACAGACTCCCTTCTTCCTTCCTCATTCTCATTTGCCTGAACCTTGGCTCCTGTGTGGGAGTCAGCAGCTGAGGTGCTTGAGAAGAGATACTTCCAGAGCAGCTGCTGCTCTTCATACTGGTAATTAGGAGTATAAAAAGCCTTTTCCACTTGCATCTAAGCCTCAAGCATGGGGAGGAATTAGCCCAGAGGGGCATTAATGTAGCTCATCAGTTCTTTCTCAAATGCATAATATGGCCCCTCTTCAGAGTAGGTGGCTAAACAGGGCCCTCGGAAGTTCTGAGATGAGCCTGACTTTAACTAGCTCAGAAAGTTCTTGCTTTCCTTACCTTCTTCCACCTGGGGGTGCCCACAAGTAGCAATGTCCAAAGAGCACACAAGCACTCTTGCACCCCACTAAGCCAGTCAGTAACTTGAACAGGGCAATATTGTCTAATCATATAGTCTGAGAAGGTATTTACAAACTTGCTTCTACACATTTTCATTAACAGGGCTGGGCTGGGACACTTTGCAGCCTGAGGTGAAGAACAAGGTGGAATCTACCGCACTGTCCATTGCAAACTGTTGGTGCGAACAGACATGAAAGATGAAAGCTAATTTAAGAGTGCAGGAGAAATTATGCATCTCACACAATTTTGTCCCCCAAAACAAATGTTCTGGAGTGGGAGGAGGCTCAAGAGACAAGGACCTGTTAGTGACATGTATGTGTGTAACTGTGGCTTACACACACTCTTTTTGGATGGAGCAAGAGGTGCTATTCTGTAGTCCTTTGCATGATGTCTAAAATTCTCCCTTCCCAGCTTGAAAGACCTAGAAGTGTCATTGCTGCCACTGCTTACCTATGAGGAGCAGGGAGATGGGAAAGCAATTCCACTGATGTAGCTCCGAGGGGAAGGAGTAGGAAAAGGTACATCTGTGAGCACACTCCCATACCTTCCCCCTTTGAGCTGAGAGATGCCACTTCTTTGTGGTCTCTGTGAATGCACACAACGGACAGGATTAATCCATTGTGTAAATTCACAGAAGACCACTCAAAGAACTATAGTTACAGATATTCTTCTTTAACCCATTCTTCTTCGTGGTCTCTGTGAATGCACACAATGGGTTAATCCTGTCCTTTGTGTGAATTCACAGAATACCACTCGAAGAACTATAGTTACAGGTAAGTAAAGTAAGAAGAACTATAGTTACAGGTAAGTAAAATAACCCGTTCTTCATCTTTGCCCTCCGCAGTCCCTTCCCTTCCCACTAATCAGCAGCAGCAGCAGCAGCAGAATCTCTTGGACCTTGATAGCTGGGGAGAGGGGGGATTGATGAGGCACTCTATTTTAAAAAAGGGACATACTTTGGGGGTGGGGTGGACACAGAACTACACAGGGGAGATGTTACACCCTGCCTGCTTGATGTAGAGTCTGCCACTGCACACACACCCAGCAGTACCAGTTTAAGGAATTTTGGGGGCCCCTACAATGCTTTATTTTGGGGGCCCGATATGTTTATCTCAGGTCAAGGTAACCTAACTCAACCTAAGCTATTCACAGTATAGGATATTCAGATTATTGCTAATGTTTTTGCAGGAGGAGGCTTACTATGCCCCCCCCCCCACAATTATGGGGCCCCCTTTGGATGCTGACACCACTGGTGCCTTAAACTGGCCCTGCCACCCAGCATCTGACATTGGCATCATGAAATTGCCTTCTTTCTGTGTAATGGCTAGATTGAGCCAGTTTTTTGGTAGTCCTGAACTGAAAATGAACATATGAAATGGCTTCATTATATCAAGACAGACCATTTATCCATCTAGTAGTCCATCATACTACTATCTTCTCAGAGTGAAAGCAATGGTCTGAAATGGGAAATGGGATTGGGTAGTGGTTCTTAACCTGTGGTCTATGGACCCCCAGGGGGATGCAATATCCTCACAAGGGGTCCACAAAGGATTGAAAGCTGCTCAGCCCATGTGACAGGAGCCAAAGCATCAATTTGCTCCAGCAACAAACTTGCAGGAAGAACCACACCCAGTTGTTTTACTGAAAACACAAGAAACATTCTTGTCTCATCTGTTTTCTGAAATTTGCTGTTTGAGGCCTTTTTTAAGGTGCAAAGAAAGGAGAGGTGATTAAATGGATAATCATTTTTGCCCAAGGTGCAAAATCTCAATTTTTACGCCCCCCCCCAAATGGAATAGGAGCAGTGGAAAGGTACAAGCCTCACAAATTCCCACCTGCACTTACTGTGAACTCGCCACGGGTCAGCGTAAGAGGGGCACTCCAAAAAAGCGATACAAGGATTCCCTGAAACAACATCTCAGGCTCGGCCAAATTAACATTAGTCCGCCCTGGTCTCACATCGGGAGGCATGGAGACGCACTATCCACGATGCTGCAGTCTTATTTGAGAACTCACGCCAAACAAGTCTTGAAGAGAAATGACAATGCAGAAAGAATCACAACCCGGAAACATCACCCAAGGAGACCTTCTGCTGTGCTTTCTGCAACCGGACTTGTTTATCTCGGATTGGTCTTTTTAGTCATCAGCGCGCTTGCAGAAAGCATGGGATGAGTCCTTCCTGAATCTTCATTTGCGAAGAAAAGCCAGAGAGAGAGAGTCTCTCAGGCAAAGATCTCCCTGCTGAACTAGGTGCACTTGATTTCATGTTTCTTTGTTAATAAAATGGAGACACGCTCAAAAAGCTTCAGTAAACTTTCCAAGGGGAGACAAGCCTTTTAAAATAAATAATAAAACCAGTTTTGAAAAGTGCAATTGAAAACATGCATGATTAAAGAAGGAGCCATTTCTGCTTCAAAAGCTTGGAAGAGGAAGGACAGTAGCTGCAGGATAAATCTAAGCCTGACATTTGAGCTTCTGAGGACTGACATTCTTTCATACCAAGGAGGCATGGAGAGGTCTGACTGAAGTGAATGAAACTTCATTTGTTGCCATTCTTCTGAAAGTAGCCCTTAATGTTGACTGTGGGCATGCTGAGCAACGGTGGCAGCCATGCATAGCGGGCATCTGCAACTGTGCTAAACCACTGTAAAGTGGCCACAGAAACAGCTTTTCAGTCTCAAAATGAAAAGCAAATGTGCTATTCAAAATGTTCTTCTTGGCTTTATGCTCAAACAAGAGAATATTCTTCACAGAATCATAAAAATCTGTTCCTTGTGTTTGAAACAGAGTGAAGCAGTTATACAAGTGGCTGTTTTAGAGTTTGGGCTTTTAAACAAATACATGTACACACACTCATTTCATAAGCATATTTTTTAATTTAAAAATATATAATTTAATGAGGCTTATGTGACATTTTCAGTATGAGGAATCAACCAGTTATGTTCAGAATTCAAGAAAACCCAAGGAGATCATTATATATGAACTCCTTCCTTCCTGATAAATTTCAGAGATAAATTTTTGAAGAAAGAACATTAACAAATATCCCAGAAGTTCACTTCCACTCTTACAGGTAATCTCTTTGAGTTCCACAGGATCAAACTCTTCTCGGATCTAGAGCTGCCATATGCTTATCTCTGAATACCATTAAAAAGATGCTGGCTTTGTTTTCAGAGTTGTCATCAATGGCTGCACTTCAAACTGGAGGGATGTCTCAAGTGGAATGCCTCAGAGTTCTGTCCTAGGTCCATTACTTTTCAACATTTTTTGTCAATAATTTAGATGATGGGGTAGTATGAATCCTTATCAAGTTTGCAGATGATACCAAACTGGGAGAATGGCTAACACATTGGAAGACAGGAACAGAATTCAAAAGGACCTTGATAAACTAGAAAATTGGGCAGAAATTAATAAAATGAAATTTAATAGAGACAAATGTAAAATTCTACATTTAGGCCACAAAAACCAAATGCACAGGTATATGAGTGGGGGATATATGGCTCAGTAGTACTACATGCGAAAAAGATCTTGGGATTATTGTTGATCATAAATTGAACGTGAGCCAGTAGTGTGATACTTCAGCAAAGAAGGTGGATACTATTTTAGTTTGCATTAGTAGGAGCATAGTTTCCAAGTTGGGAGAAGTATTTGCCTGGTGAGAGGACAGCTAGAAAAAGGCCATTCTAGGCTTCCTAGGAAGGGAGTTTGAGACCCTGGGAGCAGCCACTGAAAAGTCCCTGTCTTGTGTCACCTACAGGCATACCAGTGAAGGTAGTGAGGCTGAAGGACAGGCCTCTCTTGCGGTTCTCACTGTCCAAGTAGATTCATCTAGGATTCTTAGTATATTACAAGTTAAATATGAGTCAATAGTGTAACGCTGCAGCCAAACAAGCCAGTGCAATTCTTGGTTGCCTCAACCAGGGTATATTTTTCAGAGTTCAAGGGAAGTAACAGTGCTACAGCAGGCCCTTGGTATCCTCTGGGATCTGGTTCCAGGAGCCACCCGTGGATACCAAAATCCATGGATGCTAAGTCCCATTATATACAATGGCATAGTAAAATGGTGTCCCTTATATAAAATGGTGAACAGCAAGATTTTCTTTTTGGAATATTTTTCTTAAAAAATATTTTCAAGTCGTGGTTGGTTGAATCAGTTGATAAGGAATCCATTGATACAGAGAGCCAACTGCACTCTGTTCTGCTTTGGTCAAATCTCACTTGGAACTGTACACGTTTCTTGGCACCACAGTTCAAGAAGGATATTGACAACCTGGAATGTGTTCAGAGGAGTGTGTCCAAGATAGTAAAGGGTCTAGAAACCAAGCCCTCTGAGGAACAACTTAAGGATCTGGGCTTGTTTAGATTGGAGAAGAGAAAATTGAGAAGTGATATGGTAGCCATCTTTAAATACCTGAAGAGAATGCATGTGGAAAATGGAGCAAGCTTTTTCCCCTCTACTGGTCCAGAGACTAGAATAGGAGCCAACAGAAATATCAGTTTGCAGAGTTGTCATCAAGGTAACTCTATGTCAAAAAAAATCTGAAGAAGCCCTGAGCCATGTATAAATGTGAGAGGGCTACATTCTGACAGATTTCACTGATTTCTAGCTCAATGTCTGACAAAAGACAGATAAATGTTACTTCAGTTGTAAAGACACTTTAGGGTAAAAAGCACTGTCCAGAGAAATGAATCTTGGGTTGCATTCTTATGTCTCTGACAAAAGACTTCACTGGGAATCAATTCCATTGAACTCAATCAGATTTACTTTGACATGTTAAGGATACTGCTGCACAAGTTGGTTCTTCCAATGTTTACTTTTTCCTTCCTTCCTTCCTTTTCTTCCCCCCCCCTTTGGCTTTTCCAAAAAAACAAAAACAAAAAAACAATCTACCAGTCCTACTCATGAGAACCTTCTATTCACAGGAGCAATGTAGTGTTTGAATGGTGAAGTTGCATGAGCTTATTCTAGAAAGCTTACTCTCTTTTGGCCTATAGTCAATGGGCAGCCTTCCTGGGGGATTCTGGGAACTGTAGTCCAAAACCTTTCCCAAACTGTGTGCATGAGTGAAGCAACTCTAACAATACCTTGCTCATGACACATGCGAGTGTGAATATTGTTTGATTTGTTTTCCAAAAGGAGACGGGTTGGCAACTTGTTAGAACTGGTAGTTAAGATGAAACATGGCTGAAATCTCTATGTCAGTTATTAAAAAAAAACAACTTGGTCTTCTTTGCTCCGTATTGTAACACTCTGGTCTTAACTACTAAGGAACAAATGCCAAGTTCACCTTGTCATTTCTGTTATATTAAAGACAATCACTAGCAAAGCATTGTTTTTAATAACTTGCCTAATATCCATATGTGACAAACAGATTCGTATAGACCAGTGAGACAGTATGCAGTTAGTAGTGGAGGTGGGACAAACTTCTTCATCCCTCCTCTGTTGATCCACTGGAGTTCTTTGCTGGATAGAGAAAGGTAAGCTCATCCTTCAGTCTAACCTCTCAGCTACTACCCTGTCTGGAAGATGGCAATCTAATAGCCTGATAAGAGACTACTACTTCTTTGTGGTCCTGTGAATGCACACAATGGGTTAACACTGCACCTGCGCAGAGCACTTTGGAAACTTCCAGAAACCTCAATTCAAATTTTTGAGTGGTAGCTCCTCCCCACTCACCATATTCTCAATGTGGTGGGGAGGGATGACTGAAATGGATGGCCACTCCAAGTGCCTCCTGTGTTTGGGGGAGTCCCACGATGTTAAATCCTGTAGGCATTGTAAGGCCTTCACCTCCCAGGCCTGACGTAACAGAGATAAAAAGCTAAAGGTGTTACTCTATGAGCACCCCCTTTCCACAACTTCACCCCCCGCTAAAGCTTCTGGGTCTGGTACCAGTCTGAGACAAGCCAAGAAGGCCAACAAGCACGAGACCGCTACAGCCCCATCTACTTTGAAGGGGTCTGCTAAGAAGCTCCCGGTGTGCCACTGGTCCCGCGATGATGGTACCACCCAGGATTGCGCGACTGATACTGCTCCTACTTCGAAGGACAAGCACAAGTCAGTGCAGCTGGCCCAAGCCTTGGATGTTGCTGAATATGGGGATGAGGAACAACATGAACCACTGAAGAAAAAAGCAAAAGATGGCAACTGAGTGGCGACCCCCTCGCAGAGCGTAGAAAGATGTGCAAGGACTATTCTCCGTCCTGTACATCAACCATGGGACGAGACAGGGACTGCTCACCAGATCTCCAGTCACTTGCTTCTCTAGTGAAGAGGAGACTCTCCATCTCCTCATTTGGCTGGTCCCATAGCAATAGAATGGGTTCAGAATCCAATGGGGATGTGAGAGAATCGTTCCCCGACATACAGATTGTTCAGGTATCTCCAGCCAAGACTCCGCTGACTTTGGAGGACATTGCACACCAACGATTGAGCCACTCCCAGTTCCACTCCCAGTCCATTCCTCCACACCCTCCCATTCCCCTCCAAGGCCCAATCTCACACCAGATATCGTTCACCCAGGAAGATGGTACCAGATAGATCATGGTTGCCATCACAGACCCACCCGGTTCCTCAGTCTCCAGTGAATAAACCTGTGCACCATTCTCAGTTCCATTCGAGAACCTGGTCCTGTACCTTTCATTCCCACTCACAGCCACAGTCCCCACATTGATCAAAGTCACGAACATGCAGCTCCCAGCATTCTGGGTCCAACTGACCATGGTATGGAGATGACTGGTCATGAGACAAATATGAAAGGTATCAATATGACCTCCCACTTCATCGGGGATATTTCCCAGAGTGGTACTACTGGGAATTGGATCCGCAGTACTGCTATTATGATGACGTCTTTCCCCCAAGCCAGTACACGAGACAGTACCTTACTCTCCAGTGTACCACAGAGACCACCAAGGATGGAATTACCCTACAGATCGGAGGCAGGATCACTCATCCAACAGAAGACGGGACTGCTTGGTAGGATGGGACCATGCCAACTGGGATGGATCGCCCAAAGACCAGCGAGCAAGAAGCTGGTCCCACTCATGTTTTACTCAATGGCCTTAGCCATCTCCTCCTCCTAGATGATCTCTAACACCCAAGCACAAGGACCCTGAGCCTCATAAGGAACCTGCACCAGATACAGCACATCAGCCCAGACCGAGTCTGCTGTGTTGATCCCCATCTCAGACTCCATACATGTCGGATCTCTCTCAGTTGGAGCCCTCATCTCCAAAAGCTTCACCATGCCCGAAGGGTGCAAATCTGGACCCACTGTCTCCGACGAATGATGGTAAGTCCTTTGCTGACCTTATTCTTCACATGGTGGCCTCATTGGGACTACCAGTTGCTCAGCTGGATACGCATGTAGATGATCTGATCTTCCAGGACCTTCAGTGACAGGCACCTCTGTTCCCCACCATTCCTGTATTGCTGTTCCTTATGCAAATAATCAAATGTGCTAGGGACAATCCCTTCTCAGTACCACCTAACTCCCGATGGTTGGACCATCTTTACAGATTAAACAGCCCCATGGCTGACCTCACATCCTAAACCTAACTCTGTTATAGTGGACGCAGCCCAAATGCGTACTTCACAAAGGGTACATTCTTCCCCAACTAATTGGGAAGGTAAAAAACTCAACACAATTGGCTGGAAGTTTTATTCTTTGGCCTGTCTACCTGCGAAGATAGCCACATACAGCATGCGTATGAGGGCGTATCAATGCCACCTGTGGAACACCTTACATCATACCTGGACAAGCTACCAGACCAGGAACTGAGGTTTGCCCAATGATGAGGGATGATGGTATAGCCTTAGCAAGCTACTAGAGACAGGCAGCCAAACATGTAGTCGACTGTGCCGGCAAGGTCCTTACAAGTGCAGTAGCAGTTTGTAGACACACGTGGTTGAGATCTTCAGGCCTTTCGCATACAGCCAGATCAGTAATAGAACACCTCCCCTTTGATGAAGCAGGTCTTTTCCATGCAGACACAGACACCAACTTGAGTACATGCACAAGATGAGGGTCAAGACAAAACGCTTCGGTATCCCACCATCGCTCCAAAGCTCAAGATCAAGATTGCCAGGGAGGCGTTTCCATCCCTCCTTTTGCAGCAGATACAGCCCAACCTTTCATCCGTTTCAGCATAGTACCCTCATCCACAGAGGAAGTTTTCAGCTGCCTCCAAGAGCAGGTCTCAGTTTCCAAAGAAGAAATCTGACCCCACTAAACAGTGGGTTTGACTATTCCATTCCTCCCTCTGTGTCTACCGTTGGGGCTTATGTGGACCAGCTCCGTGCCACTTTCCATTCCTGGCATGCCATCACTTCAGACCGCTGGGTACTAAGTATCATCCTCAAAGGATATTTCATAGAATTTGACCACCTGCCCTCTTTGGGGGTCTACAGAGTTACCCCACCTTCCATTCCCCTGCTGGAAGAAGTCAGCACCCTTCTCAGAAAAGGCACCATAGCACCATAGAACCTATACAGAAGCATCAGATGGCAGAGGTGTTCTTTTCCCACAACTTCTTAGTCAACAAGAAAGATGGTGGATTGTACCCCATACTGGATTTGCAAGATGTCAACCACTATATTGTCCCAAAGTGGTTCAGAATGGTTACACTATCTTCCATTCTCCCATTCCTCCAGGTGGGAGACTGGTTCGCTACTATTGACCTTTATGATGCCTACTTCCACATCTCCTTTGTGCCACCATGCAGATGATTCCTTGCTTTTGCCATTGGACCATGCATGTTCTGCTTCAGGGCCCTTCCCTTCAGCTTGTGCACAGCCCCAAGGGTTTTCACCAAGTGCTTAGCAATAGTGGTAGTGTGGCTCAGATTGAGAAGAGTGGTTGTCTTCCCATACCTGGATGACTGGCTCACCTCTGTGCCCTCCAGGGAGAAGGTCTGCAAGATGTTGACTTGACTCTGTCTTTAGTTCATGAACTACATTTCGTGGTCAACCTGGAGAAATCCCACTTAGAACCAATGCAACTCACCACGTTTATAGGAGCCCAACTAGATGCTATGAAAGGACAGGCATTCTTACCAGACGTCATATCTTCCATCTTGATGAAAGCAGTCCATCACTGCACCACCCGCAGAAAGGTGATGGCACACCTTATCCAATGCCTCTTAGGCTACACGGGCTCTACAACAGCGATCATACCTCTTGCCAGGTTGCAGATGTGGCCCCTCCAGGCATGGTTCCTCAAAAACTTTGACCCACTTTCAGACAACCCCTTCAAGAGGCTCTCTGTGCCTCGACCAATCCTCAGGAACCTAGAATGGTAGACACAACCAGAAATGATTCAGTACGGCCTACCTTTTACGCAGCACACTACCTGATCAGTGAACACAGATGCTTCCATGATGGGATGGGGTGCCCACTCCCAAGATCTCATCATTCGTGGGTGTTGGTCAGACACAGCTACACATGAATGCTTTAGAACTTTTGGCAGTATTCAGAGCGCTGAAAGCATTTGAACCTTCCTTAAGGGGTCACATAGTTCAAATCATGTCAGACAACATGACCACAGTCTTCTATATCAACAAGCAAGGAGGGACTCAGTCTTGGACACTCCTTGACTTGACCCTCAGGACATGGGACTGGTGTATAGGACACCAGATTTCCCTTACACCTATCTATCTAGCAGGGAGTCAGAAGAAAATTGCAGATGCACTCAGCCGGTCACGCACCATCAACCACAAGTGGTCCCTGGTGACGGAAGCACTTGAAGGAATTCCTGACCCCACTGTGCACTTGAAGGAATTCCTGACCCCAGTGTTTGTAGATTTGGGGGGGGGGCAGTCATAGACCTCTTCACAACCAAAGAAAATGACAAGTGCCACCTTTACTGCTCAAGACAATTATGGTCACAGAGGAACTTGGGGGATGCACCTCTATGCCTCTCCCCCATTCCCACTGCTCTCCAGGGTAGTAGCGAAGCTACAGCAGGACAGAGCAGACTGCATAGGCAGAGCGGCCCAGGCAACCATGGTTCTCCCCTCATCTCCTTCTCTCACAGGGAACTTTTCAATGTCTTCCTCTCTGCCTAGCCATGCTATCCCTGCAAGATGGACAGATACTCCACCCAGATCTGAACACCATCAAACCAAAGGCATGGCTCATTCACCACTAGCCACTTTGTCAGATGTGGCCCAGAACAGCCTGCAAATCTATACAAAGCACCCATCTATACAAAGAGCGTACTCTTACAAATGGCAGAAGTTCTGCACTTTTCTAGATGAAAGGGCTATGGTCCCTCTTCCATTGAACTTCCTTGCTACACTGTCACTGAGGGGCTTGTCCCTCTCTTCTATCCAGACACACGTAGCTGCGGCCTCATGGCATTTTCAACAAATGAAACTCCAATCCTGCTTCAAGGACCCACTGGTCCACAGCTTCCTTCAAGGCTATAAGAATTTACACTCACCAGCGATGGGACCTATGGCGAGTTGGGACTTAGAGACTTAGAACTTGTACTGATGGCCCTACCTAGAGTCCCCTTTGAACCTATAGACAAGTGTGATCTGTGGCTCCTGTCATTCAAGACAGCCGTCTTGCTGGCAATTACGTCGGCAATACGAGCAAGCGAACTCTGTGCCCTGAGGAAGGATCCTCCCTACACACAATTTCACATGGACAAGGTGATCCCTAGGCCAGATGTAACATTTCTCCCTAAGGTCGTGTCCTCTTTCCACCTGAACCAGGATATACTCTTGCTGACCTTCTATCCAAGTCCAACCAATGAGTTGGAAAAATCTCTCCACTGTCTGGATGTTCAACATGCCCTTTCACTATATATAGACAGAATGGCATGCATCCGCAGTTCCAATAGGCTCTTTGTTTGTTATGCTGGCCCAAATAAGGGCCTCCCAGTATCATTGCAAGGTTTCTCCAAATGGTGGCCTCAGCTATTTATATTTCTTACCTGCAGATGGGCAAGCTGACTCCTCAACCAATATGCAGTCATTCCACCAGAGCAGCAGCTACCTCAACAGCATTTCTGCAAGGCACTGGACATATGTAGGGTAGCCACGTGAGCCACGCCCCTTGCTTTTGTGAAGAACTATCAGTTGGACTCTGGTGAGAAAGATGGTTCAGCTCTGGAGAGGGCTGTGTTATCAACTTTAGTCAACTGTGGCTGATTGATCCATGCTTATCATTGCTGATTGTTTACAATATATTTTCTCTTTCTTATGTAGTTGATCTGTCTTTATTGGTATCAGGACACTCCCTCCTCCTGGAGTTTCTGAGCTTGCTAGTCTACACATTACGTGCATTCACAGAGACTATAAAGAAGAAAAATGGGTTACTTAGTTCTTTGGTCTTCTGTGAATTCACATAAACCCACCCTCCTCCCCTCTAGTGTCCCGCCCCTCATGATAATTTTTGGTACGTGGCTATTAGGAACTGGGCAGTTGGAGAGAGGTGGGGGCTTATATAGGCCAAGGGTGAGGAGGGCAGAGATACTGCCCAAATGTTTGAATTGAGGTTTCTCAAATACACTGCGCAAGCACAGGATTAACTCATTGTGTGAATTCAGAGAAGACCACTCAAAGAACTATAGTTACAGGTAAGTAACCCATTCTTCTCTGTGCTTCCACAGTGGCATTGGAAGGAGCCATTCTGTTCTCTGCTGCTAGCTCAGAAATGCAGGATTAAGAGTGAGGGGTGCATGTTAACTTTTATGGCCTTATAACAGCAGTGACTGTCATGCCCCATTTAGGGATTTTTCTTCAGTTGAAGACCAGAATTACTTTACCAGCTGGAAAGGAAGGAAATGCAGAAAACTTTGGGCCAGGCAGCCAAGGATCAGCCAGGTCTCTTTTCTGTCAGGTAAACCAGTTCAGGATCTGGACAGGAGCAGGAAATCCCACCTAGCCCCTGAGAAAGGCAGAGGCAGAAGTGGCTAGCTCAGACTCTTGCCCTCAGATGCAGCCTATGTCTACAATCAAGGTCTTTATAGAAGCAGCCCAACTGAGAAGGTCATAAATAAATACAGCTGGGAAGCTGCGTGGGGCTGGAAGCCTGTGGTATTATAAACTATATGGTACCATTGGGGACAATCTCCATCCTGGTGAATCTCTTTGAATTGGTTTTTGATTTAGATTATTTTAAGGTTGTCATTAGTGCTAAATACTTGAATTCAGACTGTGATTAACAACCCAGCTCTTGACCTTGGACTGTTATCAGAACATGTTCTACTCCCTTCTCCTAACAAGACTTCTTGCACTCCCAGTAAGAATATGGCTTCCCTCAACTACAGCCTTCACACAAAAAGAGACTCTAACAGGCTGGGCTTCACTGTACTTAAAATCAGAGCAAGCCAGTGGACCCTGGTGGTTTCCCTGTCATTGGAATGGCGAATCTGTTCTGGGTTTTAATCCATATTTTAAAGGCGCTATCCAGTGGCTAGGGGTTCAGCACTTTGGATAAGACTTGTAAATTTAGGAGTAAAACAAGGACAAGATGAATGATCCCACTGATGAGAATGTTACCAATGAGATAGCAAAAGTATGTGTAAATGGGATAAAGGAATCATAAGGATAGGAACTCTTGTCAGGTTTGCTGTCTTTTCCATTCACATTGTTTAATCTTAAATTCTTTTAATTTTCAATATGAGGATATTTGCAAATTCTTGTACCGGTTGAGTATCCTTTACCTGAATTGCTTGGGACCAGTAATGTTTTGGATTTTGGCTATTTTTCAGATTTTGAAATACCTGTATTTGTATTTGTGTACAGAATGAGATATCATTGAGATGGCACTCAAGTTGTTAGCATGGCCTACTACCCCCTCCCTGTAATATCTCATAACTGGAAACATGGGATACTTCAAAGGGGTCTAGTAGACTGGGGTGATCCCAAATGAGGTCAGAGGGAGGTCACAAGGACCCAGGAAGGTGACTTAGAAATATTTTAGTAAGCACACCCAAGCTAGGATTGAGCAGAAGCCTCTTAGTAAACAAAATCATTAAGGAGGCATGTAGTAATTCCTTGTTGGGCCCCACAAGAGTGAGTCACATAACCTAAACAATCAAGTGACTGTTCCATCCCAAATCCCCAGGAAATATCCCTCAGAACCCCCCTCCTGTCCTACAATGTGAGGTTGTCATAAACCGATCAGTTCCTATCTCCCAGTCATTAATTCCTTGTTGGGCCCTACAAGAGTGAGTCACATAACCTAAACAATCAAGTGACTGTTCCATCCCAAATCCCCAGGAAATATCCCTCAGAACCCCCCCTGTCCTACAATGTGAGGTTGTCATAAACCGATCAATTCCTATCGCCCAGTCATTAACAGCAATCAGCCAAGTTTTGGTTTCCTTCGTTTATTCAGTGGAAAATGCAGCTAAGCTTTGTCCTAAGCCAAAGTATTACCTTCAGGATATGGAGCAAGTATAAATATTAGACCCTAACAATAGAAAGATGTGCCACTGTAGATGAGACTGACTACTTTCTTGGCATGTCCCCAGATTGGAACTTCCAGTGCCACCCTCAGACTTTGGTCTGAGTACTTTGCTGCTCTTCAAGACTGATAACTATTGCCTTATCTGACCTTTCTGCCTTAACTCTTCGATAGCCTTTTGCTTCCTTGTGAGTGTGTGTTGTGCATATGAATGGTTTGTGCTATTTCCAATAAAAACAATTTATTTCACTTTAACCTGGAGTCCTCTGCAGTTAGTACTGGTATACATAGGTGAAAAGATTCCAGAGTTACCCGCATCTCTCAGCCTTCAGCTTGAGCTAATAACAATAATTGCCCAAATATTAATATAATCTTTGGCTTCACATATGTGGCTCTAACCCCCCCCCCCATATCTTCAGCTAACAAAGTCTAAATACAAAATTCATTTATGTTTGATATACACCTTATACACAGAGCCTGAAGGTAAGTTTATACAATATTTTTAATAATTTTGTGCATGAAACAAAGTTTGCATACATTGAACCATCAGAAAGCAAACATGTCACTTTCTCAGCCACCCATGTGGACAATTTTGGATTTTGGAATATTTTCAATTTCAGATAAGGAATGTTCTTCCTATACATTTAATCAGAAACAAATTGGCACTAAATTTTTACCCATCCCTAGGAAAGGCATTATGATAAGAGGTTTTCCTTCATTGCTTTAGTCCTCTGATTAGAGCATTTTAAAAAAATGCCACAATGAAGGTCTGGTAGCAAGCAACATGGTCAGTGGACACTAGCAATGGCTATATAACACCACGTTAATTTTACAGGGGAAAAGAGCAAACCTTTTAGAAGCTAGATTGTCTCAGGTTCCAGGATAATACAATGGTCTTCTGAAACACTGAGTAGCATATTTTGGCTGTAAGTCCCAGAAAATACCACAAACAAAATATTTGTGTAGCTTATAAAATATTCTAGCTGAGTATTAAAAGCATCTGTTTCTGAGGAATACAGTGTAATTAAAAAAAAATTAAAGGCTGTGTTTTGTTTTGTTTTTAAGGAAAATGGCAAAGCTGTCCTTCAAATTAGCCATATGAATGGCTCAAGCCATGGCTGGCCTGTAGTGTTATAGAAAAATGACTTCATTCAGAGCAACTTTATGTCCAGCACAAACCACATGACAGAAGCCAAAGGAATTCATGATATCATCAGCACCATGATTTGAATTAGTACTAGGCAATGGGCTCTTGTTATTTCAGGTTTAGATGTGGAAATGAGAATGTTTTGTCTCTTTCTGCCTATGCATTTGATGTCACCAAATGTTCTAGAGAGCAAAGTCTACTTATTTTCCACTGCTGGTGCCAAGACCCATGAGGCAAAAAGTCTAAATGACCCACTCCCTGAGGTTAAAGAAATAATCAATTAACTATGTAACAGTTCTGTGGCTCTTTAATGGCACCTAGTTGCTGTATATTATCCTATAGTAGGTCTAATGGTAGAAGACACACTGCAGACTGCAACATGGATCTCGTCTCATCTCATTTACAGACATCTACATTTACAGCTGTCACTTCTGATGTCACTTTTGAATAATGTTTCACTGAATTTGCAAAGGCACCTTTTTACCTCCAAGTAAATCCAATGAATTCCATGGGTAGACACAAACACTGTTGCCCTTTCCTCTGCACAAGTTTATTTCAACAAAAATAAAGATGAACACAACAGTGGCCACAGATGACAGTAGCCACAGATAATTACATATGACTTGCCAGAGCTAAACTCATATCATGCTTTCTTCACTATATAGGTGGGTGTAATACTATATAGGTGGAGTAATAAACACCTGAGGCGAAGCACAAAAATCAGTGTGTATAGAGCCATTGTACTGTCTATTCTCCTGTACGGGTCTGAAACGTGGGTCACCTATCACCAACACTTACAACTCCTCAAACGCTTTCGTCAGTGCTGTATACGCACAATCCTAAATATACACTGGACTGACTATGTGACGAATGTTGCTGTCCTTGACCAAACAGGGATCACCAGCACTGAGGCCATGATATTGAGAACACAGCTGCACTGGGCAGGGCACGTTTCTAGGATGGCGGATTACTGTCTCCCAAAAACAGTACTCTACAGTGAACTCACCACAGGTCAGCATAAAAGGGGCGCTCCAAAAAAGTGATAAAAGGACTCCCTGAAACAACATCTCAGGCTCGGCCAAATTGATCACCAACAATGATCCGCCCTAGCCTCACATTGGGAGGCATGGAGACACACTATCCACAATGCTGCAGCCTTATTTGAGAACTCACACCGAACAAGTCTTGAAGAGAAATGACAATGCAGAAAGAATCACAACCCAGAAACATCACCCAAGGAGCCCTTCTGCTGTGCTTTCTGCAACTGGACTTGTTTATCTCGGATTGGCCTTTTTAGTCATCAGCACACTTGCAGAAAGCGTGGGATGAGTCCTTCCTGAATCTTCGTTTGTGAAGAAAAGCCAGAGAAAGAGAGAGGTGGGTGTTGCCTAGCCATGGTAAAGCCTCTAAGGAAAAGTTGTGACATTATCACATAAGTGAGAGAGGCCTCCATATGAGTTCTCAGGTCTTTTGAAGTCTCATATGAAAATATATGAATTTAGAAGGCTCCTGCCAAACAATGGATGGGTGCAAATCAGAACAGGGAAGTCCCAAACTCCTCTTTTGACCCTTTTTGTATCACTCCCCAACCTCCTCTTCTTTGTCTTTTACTACTCCATTTCCTATTCTGTATCCTTCTTTTAACTATCTAGGTTCTTGGCCCTTTAGCTTCCAGGTTCTCTTTCTTTCAGGGAATGTAAGAGACAGAAATTTATCTTACAAGCAGAGAAATCAGTATCAACTAGCAGAAGGTCAACAACAGTCAGTCTGATATCACCATCACATACCCAGGGTTTAGCAGAGAAAGAAAGCAGGTTTAGTCCTCTTTGTAAAAGCATATGAGACATATGACGTTGGTTTACTAACAAATACTAGAGGTTTCATAACATCCCATGGTGAGATGCTCTGTATTATGTTGTCTTCAAACATGAAGGAGCAAGAGCGAAATCAGAGTACAAAAAGGAGGACAAATAAACTCAGACTAACAGAAGACTAACATGCAGGAAGGGAGAGGGTGTGGCTAAGATGAACAAACAGGAAATACATGTTTGCATGTTCCTTTAAGAGTTTATTCTCACCTAGTCATGTATACTCTTAGATAGACTTGGTATATCATCAGATGCAGCAAAAACCACATCAGAAGATCACAAGAAGAACAGGAAGGGGCAAGATTATCAGACAACAATATCCTTCAACGTTCCTGGGTCATAGCACAGCAGTGAGTAAGGCATTAAGGCTTCCCTTTCTATTAGCAGCTTCTCCCCTACAATACAAAAGGGAAGCCTCATCCATGCCATCACTATGCCCCCAGAATGGCAGAAGGATGTGGGTGTCTGGCAAGGTTGCCCTTTCTCTTCTCCTCCTTTTCGGATGCAGTTTGGAATGCATGACGTCTGATAATCTCCAAGCAAACTAGCAACTACTGAATATAGGCATGCTAAGATTGCTACCTCTTAACACTTTCCAGTCCTTAGCATGGCTCACAAAACTACTCCTGTTCCTAATGAGAGGTTGTATAAGGTTTTACTCCTGATGACACCAACATTGTAATTTTCTGCCTCATGAACTGTACTGCAAATATTCTGACAGCTTTGCTCCACACTCTCTGGAAAAGTCTAAGAAGACTTCGTGCCATTCTAGCAGTTCAGCCAAATGACATCAGAGACTGCATTGCCACAAGAGTTTTATTATATAAATATTCCCAGTTTGTCAGAGTCTACAGTGCTGAGGGCAACACTGTAGTGGATAGTGAAAGCAGCATTCAAATTAACAAGAATAGATGCTGGATTATTAGAGAAGGGGAAGGTTTTAACTAAGGGTGGGGCTGACATTTCTGAAAGAAGTATTTTCAAAGAAATGTTTTTAAGTTGTTCTTTATCAAGCTCAGCCCTCCTCTGGAGAATAATTAGCAAAATGTCCTCCTCAATTTTGCTGTCTGTGAAAGTAATGGAGAATTCCAGGCCCAACTGTTTAATAGCAATTTAACATTTTTGAAGGGCTGGCACCTCCAGTTTCTAGGCCTCCTCTCTTAACCCACTGCTTCCTTCATTAATCAACATAAACTAAGAACAGACTGTCATTCAACACTCTGTGAGCCAAAATTTCTCAGAGGAGATTTCCCTCCATTCGTACAGTCACCTGTGAGAGCTGCAGTTGGTGTTTTGCAAGGCAGAAGGCGAGTCAAATTCCTGTAAATCCTTGCAAGTTACGTTAGATGTAAAGCAAAGAGGATGTACTTTGAGTGGATACTGCCTGAGGTTAGAAGTATCTGAAAAGCAGGTATTAGAGTTTGCCCTACCATTAGACACAGTGAGGCAGCTGCCTCAGACAGATGTGGGGGTGCTATGAAAGGGCAGCAAATTATTAGCCATCTGGTATATTGTTACTGATCTATTTTTTATTGCCAAGGAGAGGCATTTGTAATATTATGTTGCATAGCTGCCAAAATCAAGTGGCCAGGCTATTTGCCTTGACATGATGGGAGAGAGGTCATTTGCTCTTAAATCTCAGGCCACAAAATGCCTTGGACTGACCCTGTGAAAGACATGTATCTCCAAAACTTTTTAAGGTGGTAGCTTACAAGTCTTCTGTGAGAGAGAAAATGAAGAGCTGTACAAGAGGCAAAAGCTGGATCTCACTGCCCACCAAAAATCTACCTTAGAAGAGTTTTAAACAGAAATTGTGTCTTTTGAGAGTTTTGGGTGAGGAGACCAAATTGATAACATGACAGCTCTTTTGGAGAGACTTCACTCTTCTTCTCCCATTCCCACTTCTCGCACTTAAATATACTCCACAACAGGCACTGTTGCTCCCAGTTCAAGTGCTACATCATCTTTTTATCTGACAAGACCACCACTATGAGCCCTTTAAAGAAGATTCAAATGCAAATCAAACAAGACAATAAATGAATGGTGGCTTCCTTCGGTGGCTGCCAGATAATAATTCAACAGCACACATCTACCACTTTAAAATGATTTTTCCTCTCAATATAAAATGTATTCCCAGTGCCTTTAGGGCATTTCTTTTTTTAAAAAAGCATAAGTTTTGTAGCAAAAAGTTTAAAGCACAACAGAAACAATATTTTGGCAAAGTGTTTAATCTTTTCCCCTAACTCCCACCTCACTCTTGTGTCACATACTGGTGACACTTCCATCTACTGTGATGGAGATAATCCTACAACAGTACTAAATCAAAATATTTTAAAGCCATTCATACAATGAAGGCACTTGGACAGAATGAAAATCCATCCTACAAGGAAAAATATTGCATTACCTTAAAAATTCTGCCAACATCCTATTTGATTTCATCCATACCTTCCTCCGACAGAACAAGAAACAAAAGATAATGCTATTATGTGGAGAAATGCTCAGAATGAAGTAAAGCATTGTAAATCCCATTGTGCCAGTTCTTTCATTCAATATGTACTTTTCCCTGCTTGTACTCCTTTTCTTATGGCATGTTAGAATACAACCTGAGTCACTGAATGCTTGAACAAGAGCAAAACCTTACTTGTATGAACAGAGGGTATTGTTTTTCTCCCTTTCCTTTTATATTTTTTTAAACAAAATGTAAAGCACTATTAGGAACAAATCAAAGCATCACTGACTTTATACTTTCTTGTTCTGAACAATAGCATTGTATGGTTTTGCTTCAGCTACTGCTGCTGTTTTGACACTATCCATGTCCTAAGCCTAGATCAATAGAGTATCATTTTATAAATTTGAAAAGGAACTTTGAGTCTTGTCATCTTCGAAAGTCTTAAGCTATTATTTTATAATACAGAATGCCTGCAGGTGCCCTTCTAAGAGCTGGATCTTACTGAGGGAAGTCCTGCTCATACACATATTAAGAGAAAGTCCTTCCCTGGAGAGCAAAATCACACAAGAAAGACAGAGGAAGAGAAAGGAAATAGAAGGAAGAAACTCATATTAAATGAAATGAAGTTGTCTAAAACCACCATATAGCCCATCTATTGTTTGTCTCCCAGATAATTTTGTCATTTGAGTGCCAACCACTTGTCAGGTAAATTGATTTTTTTGCTTGAACAATCACTTTTCCAGAACACAAGTGGTCTCATTTTATATTTTACCTAAAGCAGTTGCACCCACACAGCTCCTGATAACATCTACCCATATGATTAGAACAGATGGGCCCAAAACAATTTCATGCCTGGAATTGGTATATGAATAACTGTAATGGTTACTATGCTGCTCCAGATAGCTTCTAAACAGGGCCTGAGCAACCACTTCCTAGTTGCCAATACTCCTAATTTCCTTGCTATTTCTGCTAGGACTTACAGGCTCATGGTTCTCAGAAAATGATGAACAATTTTAGTGTAACAGCAAGCAGAAGAAGGTAAGGGGTACAAAGAAAGGATGCAGATGGCACCAAAAAGTCAGCTGCAAGAAGGATGGGACAAGATTCTGACTGTGTGGATCTCAAAATGTGAACTCTCCCCAGTTCAGTTCTATTTTGAGTCAGGATCTAGGCTCACTGGAGCTAGGCTCCATAGCCTATATTCACAGTTACTTTAATATATTATCACACTACACTGTTATAGTGCTATTATTCCATTTTAACTGCTATGGCTGCCTCCTTTGGAATTCTGGGAATTTGCAGTTTTGGGAGGCACATTTAAAACTCAGCCAGAGAGCTCGTAGGCCTCATTAAACTACAAAATCCAGAATTCCACAGGAGGCAGCCATAGCAGTCAACGTGAAATAATAGCACTATAACCGTATAGTGTGATAAAATCCTTACTCTCTCTGTCAGTTTCCTGCCTTTAAAAGAAAAGATAGTGGGGAATGAGCCTGCCCTTGGGAAATGACAAGCAATGAAAAACTGCCAGCCCCAAGACGCCCTTGTGAAGCCTTACCCTGTGCAGAAGTGAGCCCTTCCTGCCACCTGTTTCCTCCAGATGAGGTATTTTTTACATGGGCAAAGCACGAGAAGCTGGCAGGGTAGGAGAGGCACCATGATATGCAACTGGGGCTTTTGCATATTCCTACTTAAAAGTCCTTGAGATTTTTGAAGAATTTATCATGAATGTTCTAAAATCCCATAGGATCATTATCCATGCTGGTTGTGTCATTCTGGGTGTTATATAGGTCCCCAGAAGTAACTTTTCCAAGCTGTGCTCAGGAAAAGGATATTTTTTAAAATGGGAGAGTAATTGATAGTAACATGAGGATAAGAAGAGAATGGTGGGAGTTTCAGGACATATGAAAGAAAGTACCCCTTTACACAATGGTGGAACTCAAAGTAATGGCTGCCATCCTGGAAGATTTTAAAGAGGGATCTGACAAACTGGCATATGATAAGTCTATTGCTGGTGACTTGTCACGATAGTACATACCTCTGTATCCCAGGCAGTGTGCCTCTGAATTCAAGCTGCTGGAGCAAAAGAGCATGAGTTTGCTGCTCTGTTGTATCCTGCCAGTGGGCTTCCTATTGGTATCTGCTTGAAACCTATGTGAACGTAAGTCTTTGGTCTGATCCAGTAAAGCTGTTCTTCATACAAACTTGAACACATTGGTTTCAATGTGATTTCAGAAGCTAAAGAGGGTCAGGCCTGGCTAATACTTGAAGACCAGGGTGCCGGTTAGACACTATTTATTGTCATGGGGCATCATGGGATTTCTTGATCCTGAATTCATCCCTTGTTGTTTAAATGATTTTAACTCTTACCTGGATATCCCGGGATCATTGTTTACACTACATCACGTCCCGGTATACGTTTTGTCTCCCGTGGTAAAGTATCCCGTTTTGTTTGTTTGTTTGTTTGTTTATAAGCCTTTAAGATCCTGGTTTTTGTTTTTTGTTTTTGTTGTTTTTGCTGTCAATCAAGGATGCAATTACTCATTTTTTCACAACCTTGGTGACGTACTTCCTTTAGAGTTCCCCACCATGAGTGATGCTATTGGCTGGCACAAATGTTTCTTCAAGCTTCTTCATTGGTCAGAGAAGGAGGGTGAAGGCAACCCACTCTGCACAATTTCATTTAAAAATACCCTGATGGGCTTGCCACAGACGTAAATTCCCAAAAAATGTTAAAATCCATTTAAAAGGAGAATGCCGGTACAGACACACAAGGCATTTTAAAAGACAAGCCTCAGTTGGTTCTGGTGACAGTGAGAGAAGTCAAAAGCAGAGCTGACTGGAGCCCCGGGGGTGCGCGCGCACACACAGACACACACACACTGCCTGGTTTGCCTTCAGCTGGGAAGCCGAGTACAGTGGATGGGGCGGGGAGGAATTGAATGAGTCGATCGTGAGCCCAGAGGCTTGCAGTGTGACTGTCCCTTTAAAAAGTTAACCCTCTAAGCAGGGGATGCTGAGGAGGGAATGCATAAGTGATTGTGAGCCCAGAGGCTTGCAGTGTGACTGTTCCTTTAAAAAGTAAACTCACCACGCAGGGGAGGGGCAGGTTAAAGCTGAGAGGTTTGCAGTGTAAAAATCTATTGAACAGGGTGATTTATGGCACAGACGCACACACAAACCTACATGCAGCTGGAAGGGAAGCCTTTGCTTTCAGCTGGTGAGGCTGACTCTATTGAACGAGTGATTGAGCCCTCCTTCTCTGAACTCTGTGCCTACCCCTGCCCACCTCAATTTCCGGCCATCAGCTTGTCCCGTGATATCTTGTCCCAGGCTGTTTACATTTCCAGTTTTCTGATTCCTCCCATGACTTTTTTAAAAAACGGGACAAACCGTGGGATGGAAAGTCCCACTGCTTCAGGGATAAAAGCTGCCCCCCCTTCTGAAAAGCTTGAGACCATCATGCTGTATGTGTAAACAACCAGAGATTGACACAAATTCATCTCACTACATTTTCATTGTGTAAATGGCACCCAGAAAGGCATGCCTGAAATCGTAGGGAACTGCTGCCAGTTAGAGTCAACTGTACTGGACGAGATGCACCAATGACCTGACCAAGGACTTTATCAAACACATTAAATACAGCACCATAACGACATCACAGAAACATGAAAGGGCACATATATTAGATGACAATGTCCTTTTGTGTTTACGTCTTGTAAAAAAGGTGTTCTATTTTATTGAAAGGACAAGCCATCAATGGATCGGCTGTGGTGCTTTTCTGCCAGTATTGCTGGCGTTTGAAAATTTATGCCTTTGTTTTCATGTAATTACAGAGTCAATGGCCAGTCCAGCCAGAACACTTCCAGATAAGATCACGATATCCAGGTAGGTGATGCTCTTTTCATGAACCTCCCTGGTTTACTTGTAATTTTTAAAGTGTGTTTATGTGCTTTTTCTACTTTTTTGTGTTATTTTTGTGTTGTTGTTTCTTTTTTAATTTCCTGCACTTGCATTTTTTCACGAGAATCTATGAAATTTCATTCCAGGAAGTGAATGGAGCTCTGTTGAATGCTGGGGCTGCCTTTTAACTCTGGATAGGGTAGGTGTGATAAAGGGGGTACTTTTGCTGGCATAAAAATGCCACAAACTGTGCCGGCAAAAGAACAGGAAAGGTGGGTGTTCTGATAAAGTCCTTATTATCAGGCCACTTCCTATGTCCCCGTGAGTTCTTTGTTAAAGATGACAGATCCTTAGCACCATGATCTTTCCAGGTTCCCCAAATAGTCAGTAAATCATTCTTAGTATACTGCAACTTAGTATTTATCAAGTTTTTTTCTTGACCACTTAAGAGTGTTTTGCATACATCATCTCAATACTGCTTAAAATAGTCCAATCTGTAAATCAGCATTATTGCCTCCAGTTTACACATGAAACCTAAGGGTTCAGCTAGATGGGAGAATTAATTGTGGAGAATAATGTATTAACCATCACAGCAGCATTCGTCTCCACTATACATTTGCAAGATCGCTAACATGGGATGCTATCCATGTTTGAAGTTCACATGGAGCATGCCCATGAGTAAAGAATTATACTTGTTATACAAGTGAATTATACTTGTTATTATTCCCCAAAAGCTCCCTCCATCCCTCTCCTGCCCTTCTTAAATCAGAGATGCAGAAGAGTGATCTTCTGCATTTTTTTTCTCTGCTGTTCTATTTTTTTTATTTTTATTTTTATTTTTATTTTTATTTTTTTTGCTCTGCTGTTCAAAAATAGTGCACGATCACTTCCGTGAAAATCAACAATGGCAGATTCAGCCACTTTGTCACTGGCAAGCCTGCCCCCACACACATCAGACCAATCACATTTTGACTTCTGGGATGTGCCCCAATTCAAATTGGTTGTTCCAAAAGGCTGGAATTTACATTTCCACATTTAAAAAAAAAATCACAAGAAACAGCAAAGGCTGTTATCGTGAAGTACTTGGAGCTTTTGTCCCACCCCTCCTTTTGAAAATGGGGAATCCCTATGGGAGCTCATCTGGGCAAAACATATTCCTCTTGCATTCCGAGAGGGTTTTTTCCACTGTCTAGATAACACCCTAGTGATCTACACTGGCAGAGCTGACTGCTTAGTGCATATTATATTGGTACTTTCCTCTGTTAAAGCTACTCGACTCTTCAGTCTCACCTTGTCAGATTCATTGTCTTTAAACTGGAAGACTGGAAACCATCCACTTTGTCCAACAAATGATATTTACTCAAGCCCACTTTTGGACCTTGTCAGTCAAGTGAATGCTTGCTTTGCACTGGTGTTTGTAGATTCTTCCGCTCATTGACATTTGTGCAGTTCAGCTGTTGCAGTCAGAAACAGGGAAAGTATGCAAGACCTGTGTTTTAGGGGCACAGAGCAACAGAACCAGAGGGCTTAAGGTTATGGAGTGACAGTGCCAAACACAAAACAGCAATAAACCAGGCAGGTCATCCCTCTGCTAAGAGAAATGTAACAGGAAAACAGATGCAAGACTCAAGCACTACAATAAATAGCATGTACAGAATGACATACTAAGGACTTTATCAGATGACCAATTTAAAAACGTTCCTTTGCCAGCATAGAAAACCCATTTCTATGCTGGCAAAAGAACACCCCCACACACACACACACACTTACCTCCTTTCCCAGCAAAGGCTCCATGGCAGGAAAGAGGAGCCCTGTTCTCTTCCTCGCTTGAAATCTTGTGCGATTTTGTCGTGTGGGGAATTCAAAAATAAAAACAAGAAAACTAGATTTAAAGTTGCACAAAGCACCCACACACATTTTAAAAGTCCCAAGTAACCCAGAGAAGATTTTTAAAAAGACTGTCACTTACCTGGATGTCCCGATGTGACCTGGAAGTGTTTGCGCTGGAGAGGACATTGTCAGGGTAAGTACAAGATTTAAAGGAACAGAGGCATTGCATGTTGGCAATGCCAGCAAAAAAGTGGCAGGGGGATCTATTAATGGCTTAAGCCATCAATTAAAAACAACAGGTTTTAGGCATGACATAACCATGAAAGGGTGATGTCATCTGATCTGCGCCCCCTTTCATGGTTATGTGGCATCCTTATGATGCCGTATTTTCTCAGTCTGATAAAGTCCTAAATGTAAAGATGGATTGGAGTTGGGTATTGCAAAAATAATGTCCCTGAAAGATTTGTCATACTACATTGTTATAGCACTATTATTCCACTTTAACTGGTATGATTGCCTCCTGTGGAATCCTGGGATTTGCAGTTTAGTGAGGGACATTTAGCATTCTTAGCCAGACAGCGCTTAGGCTTCACTAAATTACAAACTCCAGAATTCCACAGGAGAAAGCTATAGCAGTTAAAGTGGAATAACAGTGCTATAACAGTGTAGTGTGGTAAGGCTCAAAGTTCCTACTGAAGATAACTCTGCACTAAATTTCAGATTTTTATGGGAATTTGACCCTTACCTTTGAGTCACCTGTGACAGCAACTGCAAAGTGGCGACTGCCACTCTATTCCACTTTGTCCTGCTTTGGTCAGACCTCACCTGGAATATTGTGTTCAGTTCTGGGCACCACAGTTCAGGAAGTATATTGACAAGCTGGAACGTATCCAGAGGAGGGTGACCAAAATGGGGAAAGGTCTGGAAGCCATGCCCTATGAGGAATGGCTTAGGGAGCTGGTATGTTTAGCCTGGAGAAGAGACAGTGAAGAGGTAACATGATAACCATGTTTAAATATTTGAAAGGATGTCATATTGATGAGGGAGCAACCTTGTTTTCTGCAACTCCAGAGACATGGAGCAATGGACTCAAACTACAGGAAAAGAGATTCCACTAAACTTTAGAAGAACTTCCTGACATTAAGAGCTGTTCGGCAGTGGAATACACTGCCTTGGAGTGTGGTGGAAACTCCTTCCCTGGAGGTTTTTAAACAGAGGCTGGATGGCCGTCTGTTGTGAGTGCTTTGATTGTGAACTGCATTGCAGGGGGATGGACTGGATGGCCCCTGTGGTCTCTTCCAACTCTGTGATTTTATGATTTGCCCTCCTGGGAGAGAAGACTAGAAGAATCATGATACAGGATGGGAGGGAGGAAGGAGTTCTTCCCCTCTGCTGTCATCTTTGGACATTGCGTGGCCCACTCATCCTCCCTGGAGGTCAGTACAAGCTTTGGTTGGTCACCTGTGGGCAGGAGTTTTGCTTCCCCTTTGGCAGAGGAGAAGATGTTTTGACTACCTTGTACTGATTTTTCATCTGTGGGATAATTGGTTTGGGGTGATGCTTTAAAAGATTTTAATCAGTGTAATTAAGATAATGTAAGATTTTTTACATATATATTTATTTGATAAATTAGTATTTAAATTGTATAGTTAGCATTTTGGTTACTTTCAGCAGATTAGTACAGAAAGAGTGGAATCTTGGGAACTTATTGGTGTGCATCCAGAGGCACATTTTCGTGAAAGAGAGTTCTCTGAACTTGCCTTTTGGTTCCTGGGATTCCAGGATGGGCTTCAGAATAACCTTTGAGACTGGGGACTCAATTGGCTTTCTTCTTTAGGTGTTGGGGCTTGAAGTGGAAGTCAGCATATTCAGACTTTCTGGAAACAGATTTGCCAGGGGCAAGCTAGATTTATTGGCTCATCCTTGGGTTCTGGTGTTCCTTACCCTTCACATAATGAAGAAGTAAATACAGGTGACCCCATATCCATGGGACCGGTATCTATAGCTTCACTTGTACACATCTGAAAAAAATCTTTCCTCTCTAGGCATTTTCTAGGTCCTCCAGTGCAATTCTATGGTATGCTTCTGCTGAAAGTTGGACCACAGGTCATTCATTTCAATAGGGTTTGCTATTATCCATGGTTTCACATACCCATTTTAAGTCCAGGTTTATATCCCCCGCAGACATGTGGGGGGTGGGTGATGGGTTTACTCCTGCTTCAGCATACACCACGCTATGCAGCCCTACTGCAGATCAAGTTTAATTATTTAATAAAGTGACCCTTAATTTAATCATACATTTGTGTGCCTGTCTCTTTCCTCTGATTGGGTGGCAGATGATATATATGTCAGTAAGGGTGTGCCACTGGGTGAAACCGAGGGAAGGACAGCATAAAATGTCCTGCCAAGCAGCCAGTCATGCACCAGACTGCCCCCTTCCTTATATGGTCCCCTAAACATAAATGCTGAGGCTGCTACCTCTTCCTTGGGAGTCTTTTCTCCTCAGACTGAGACATTATGGGTGTGGTGAACAAAGAGATTACCTGTGCTCCTGTGACAAGTCTAACACAATATCTCCATCTGGCAAGGAGGCAGAACTCATACTAATTGAAGCACTTTGGCCTGGTGGATTCTCTAAAGGTATGCTGGCTGTCTTCTTGTCCAGTACTTCAGGCCAAAATGGCCCTCGTGGTCCCTCAGACCAAGGCATCAGGCAGGCAGGTGGCCCTTCCACAGAACTCACATTGATGACTCTTCTGGTATAGCATTTGCCAAGCCATGTCAGTGGCCTCGCTGGAATGTCTGCCTACCAGATGCCTTGCAATCTTAAAAGGTGCAAATTAAAAAAAAAAAAAGGAAATATCATGGCAATGCTTTCCTGGAGGTGAGAGATAAAGGTTCCATGCATGTTTTTTTTCTCTCTCTCTCAAAACACCAATAGAGAATGGAGGAGGTGGAGGGAGGAGGAGGAGGAGATGGAGGAAGAGAGGACACATATAAAATGCACACTTTTTAGGTTGTACTCCACTTTTTATTGTTTTATTGTAAAGTGTCATGTACATCAATGATGCTATATAAATAAACGATAATGAAAATAAGAAAGCAGCAGCTGTTTTTCAGTGGCCCCTCCTTTATGTTGCTTTCTGATTTGATATTGCGAATAAAAAATGTGGGAAGGGGAAAGAATATTGTTTCTTATCTATTTGACCTGTTTCTTGCAGTGTCAATCTGATGAGAAAAATGCAGACAAAGAGAGAGTTGGCTTGGGAAACCATAAGAGCTTAGATTAACCCTATGTGGTTATCACCTAAGTGTCAATAACAAAATGTGAATGGGCTCCTGCATTGTTTCCCTTGAAATTTCCAGTCTCACACCTGTCATACCTCAAGATAACTATCCATCATGGAGTCAAAGTGGCGAGCAACTGTGTGGTCCTTTGATAAGGAACAGTGACACAATTTGTCTCTTTCTCCTCCCACAGATTTCAAGTAATGGGCTAACAGCAGGTTAAGGACAGCAGAAGAGTGGATCTGGATGACTGTTCAAGCAACAAAGCAAGCACAGCTGCAACAGCCTGTAAAACACTTGGTTTGAGATGAATATTGGAAGTAGCATGTAAAATTAAAACTAAATCAATCATAAAGAGCACTATTCATAAAAGGAAATTATTTTCCCATATATTGGAGGGCTCCTTAATAGAGAGCTGTGGTTTAAAGCCAAGCCACAGCCTTAGGAATTCTATATTAACCAGTCCCAGGGAGGAACCATTTCCAAAGGGACAACATGAATTAAAGTTTGGAAATGATGCTGATCAGCTTCTCTCTCTCTCTCTCTCTCTCTCTCTCTCTCTCTATCTCTATCTATCTCTCTGGTCTTTTTTTTTTTTTTTAAGAAGTCTGGTATCTTTTCTATGAACTAAAAATTACACTTTTTGCTTCAAAGCAAAACTGTCTGTTTGTTTGTTACAGTATTTAGATGCCACCCTTCATCCAAAAAGGCTACCAGAGCAGCTTACAAATTATTAATGTGACAGTTCCCTGCCCTGTTAAAGTTTTAATTCACAGATTTGGAATTAAGTCCCATTTATGTCATTGGGATTTACTTCTGAGTAAATGTTCACAGAGCCAGTCTGCAGTAGCCTATCTACAGAATGGGTATAAATTTTCACAAATTTTCTTCTCAAAGAGAGCAATGAGTAATTTTAGCAATTTAGCAAAAATCTGGACAGTTTTCAAAGACGATATGCCATTTGAAACTTATTTTGCACAATATGTGCATGTGGTTATTTTGCATTGAAAACAGAATTTTCTGCACAGGAAACAGTATTTTCTGAACAGATAATATTTCTATAGGTTTTCTGTGGGTTTCTTCCAGGCTGTGAGGCTGTGTTCTGGAAGAGTTTATTTCCGATGTTTCACCTGCATCTGTGGCTGGCATCTTCAGAGAATGGTTGGGTAGGAGTGTGTGTGGGTTATATACTATGAGCCCCTGTTGGAGAGGATATGTAAATTTGTGTATTTGAATGGCTAATTTCTGGGTAGAGATAGGCAAGGAGGATTAGTGTCTGTTTGGCTAATGGTCCATTGTCTGCTGGAAATCACCCTCTCCCTGGGTGGAGTCATTTATAGTACCTGGAGGATGAACTGAAGCACCTAAACTGGGCTCTACAGGCTAATGGTTACTCCAGATCAGGCATCACAAGAGCAGCCAGACTCAGAAAAAACCACAGGAATGAGGAAAGATAGCCACCCACAGGGAAGGTATTTTTACTATACATCAAATGAGTCACAGACAGAATAGGTAAACTGATGAGGAACCACAACCTCCAAACGATCTACAGACCAACCAAGAAAATCCAAGAAATGCTATGCTTAGCAAAGGACAAAAGAGACCCTCTCACAGCTGCAGTGACTTACCGCATACCATGCAGCCATGAACAAGTTTACATAGGGGCCACTAAACACATTGTGCAAACACGAATCAAGGAACATGAGAAACACTGCAGACTGGGCCAGCCAGAAACATCAGCAGTAGCAGAACATGTTATAAACCAACCTGGACACAAAATGTTATTTAAAAACACAGAAATTCTGGACCAGGCTAACAACTATCATGTCAGAATGTATAGAGAAGCTATTGGAATCCACAAACACCTGGACAACTTCAACAGGAAAGAAGAAACCCTAAAATTAAACAAAATCTGACTATCAGTCTTGAAAAACACTAACTCAACACATGCAAATGAACCCCACCCAGTGAGAGGGTGACTTCCAGCAGACAACGGACCATTAGCCAAACAGACACGAATCCTCCTTGCGTATCTCGACCCAGAAACTAGCCATTCAAATACACTAATTTACATATCCTCCCCAACAGGGGCTCACAGTATATAACCCCCCCCCACACACACACACCTACCTAACCATTCTCTGAAGATGCCAGCCACAGATGCAGGGGAAACGTCAGAAATGAACTCTTCTAGAACACGGCCTCACAGCCCGGAAAAAGCTCATGGAAAACCTATGGATGCCGGCCGTGAAAGCCTTCAACTTCACAGAAAATATTTCTGCTTCTGTGCAGAAAATGTTGTTTTCTGGACAAAAAGCAGATGCAAATTTTGCTTACAATAAGTGTCAAAGATTCTTGGCAATCTGGGATTTTTCTCATCAGAATTTCACTCAAAAAAAACTTTTTTGACTATTTTTCAAATATTCTTCCCATCCCTAATTTACAGTTGTAGCTGCTTTTATCATATTCTTGGGAAAATGACACAAACTATATCACATTTTTTCAATCGTAACTTATTGCATTTTATGTCTTGTCTTGTTTTTTCACTCAAAATGTGTGTCATACTAAGTGGGACAGGAGTGTCAGACTTTCTAACTTTCTGGCCATCATCCTATTCTTCATCATCTGTACTGAAGCCATAAAACAAGTGTGTGTGCACACACACACACTTACTTTGTGCCACTGTACCTGTACATCCCTTCACCATAGCAGTACAGCTTGTTAGTTTTGTTGGCCCGTTTCCCTTACCAGTGCAAAAACCAAGCTAACTTACCAACTCTGAACTTTTTATTGCTCCCTCCAGCCCTCCAAGGTCTTTTGAGCAAGCTGTAGCTCAGAGTGGCCTTAGTTAAAACAATTAGTTTTTAATATAAATATGCATTGCTTTTTAAAAACGGGCTCACTACACTCTTGGTGGCTTCCTGAGATCACTGCCACCAGCCCTGAAGAAAATGAAGATCATTGCAAGAAAATGAAGATCACTGCAGTAGCCATCTCACCCTTATCTCATCAGTGATGTGGACTTTATTTACATTCTGACAATAACTCCCAGAATCCCTCAGCCACCATCCATGCTGGTTAGGGGATTCATGGGTCTATTGTCCAATAGAATTAAAACAAACTTCAATCTCTTTTGCCACCAATAGGAATCTCTTGTATCTTATGGATGTTCCAGAAAAGCACTACCCTCAGTGCTGGGAATAAGTTGCCACTCACAATGGGAAGAAATAAAATAGCCCTTTATCTCTTGCCTGAATTGTACCTCCTCTCCTAGAAGGTCTAGTGAGAACTTGTGGTTCATCCATATTTCTTTATTTGTTGTTGTGTGCCTTCAAGTCATTTCCAAGTTATGGTGACCCTAAGGCAAACCTATCATGGGGTTCTCTGAGGCTGGGAGTGTGTGACTTGCCCAAGGTCAATCAATTGGTTTTCATTGCAGAGCAGGAATTAAAACCCTGGACTCCATAACACTCAAACCACTACACCACGCTAGCTACCTCATCCCTATTTTATATAGATTTTATGTTAGACACTGAACAAGTGGGCCCTTTAGTTCTGACTACAGATTGTTACCCAATGTTTAGTTTCACCCAATGTCATTGCAGAGCAGTGATGTCATCACTTTGGATCTATTTAGACCTAGATGTTCAGACTTGTCAGTGATAAGCCTAGATCAAAAGCACATATGCAACAACATCTGGACATCACAGTGCTAAAACCTGGCAGAAAATTGGAAGGCATCACCAGGCCCTGCCACTGCTACACTACTGCAATATTGACTGCATTTACATTATCTCTTACACTAGTTTTTCAGAGATGTAATAACATCAGGTAATGAAAATAACTTCTGAGGATTTTCCTATGCATTGCTTTTTTATAAAAGGGGGTGCTTAAAAGACTATGGACTTTATCAGATTAGCCCCTTAACGCGTTCTTTTACACACCACATTTATCTTGCTTCCCTGGCAAAGGCTTCCCTGGCAATGAAAGAGGAAATGAACGGAGCTCTGTTCACTTCCTCTTTAAAATCCCGCGGATTATCATGAGACTTCATCACACAGGAAATTCAAAAACAAAACAAAAATAACACTAAAAAACAAAGCATAGGAACACACTTTAAAAGTCCCAAGTAACCCATTAAGAGTCATAAAAAGTGTGTCACTTACCTGGGTGTTGCAATCTCACCCAGAAGTGTTCACACCACACTAGCTTTGTGGAATAAGTATGAGGAAAAAACCCACAAGGTTTTACACACCAGGAATGCCAGCCAAAAAAAAAAAAAAAAAAAAAGCATGGGGGTTCAGCCATCAATTAAAAAGTATGGGTTTGGGTGTGGACATAAACGTGAAAGAGTGATGCCATATGGTACACGCACCCTTTCACATTTATGTGATGTTGTTATGATGCCATATTTTATGCGTCTGATAAAGTCCTATGATAGTGACTGGAGGATTTGGAGTTTGGAGCAGTTATGTGTTTTTTTAGACTATGACTCTCTGAATCCCCCAGCCAACATGGCCAGTAGATTCTGTTGTTAAAAGAAAGTAAGTGTTTCAAGCTCTGGCTCTGCTGCAAACTCACCTGATCTGTTCTTTCCATGTAAGTGTGTGGATGAGAATTTAGCTAACCAGCAATACTATCCATGCATAACATGTACTCTGAAAGCTCAATATGTGATCTGAGAATGTGGCTGCACTAACTAGCTCTGCCCAGCTGTCTCATTCATTAATCATTCCTCTGTCCAGTGTCTGTGTTTACCACATGATCAAGGAGGGGGTTTGGGGCATATAGCTGTATGCATCAACATAAGTCTCTTGACCTGGAATTTTTCATGATTTCACAATTCAGGTTCCAATCTGCATGGAAGGTTTTCCTGATACAATCCCATGTGTGAAACCCCTACCCGTCTTCATGAAACTTTTATAGTAGTCTGGCAGAACAGCTTAGTAGATGTGAAGTTTGGAAACTTCAGTGGGTCCAAAATGCTGTGGCCAGAATGCTGACCAGGACCAGTTATAGGGTCCCTATAACTCCCTTATTAAAACAGCTTCACTGGCTACTAGTCCATTTCTGGGCACAATTAAAAGGGCTGGTCATGACCTATAAAGCCCTATGTGGCTTAGGTCCTGACTATTTGAAAGACTGTATCTCCTTTTATGAACCTTCAGAGTTTTGAGATCCATAAGAGAAGGCTTTCTCTTGGTCCCACCACCATCACAGGGTCCCTCGATGATGACATGAGAGAGAGCCTTCTCAGTGGCTGCTCCCACACTCTGGAATGTCCTTCCATGGGAGGCTAGGCTGGCCCCCTCCCTGCTTTCCTTTTGCTGGCAAGCAAAGGCATTTTTGTTTAAGCAGGATTTTAATGTATAATATATAAGCGGGGGTGGGGGGTGGGGTTATTGGCTGTTTCACTTAACTTTTCAAACTTTGTTAAAATGATTTTAAAATGTTTTATCTGTGATTTTAAATGTTTTAATTGACTACTTTGGAATCACCTTGGGTTCCACTGTGGGAGAAAGGTGGCATATAAATGAAATACATACATACATACATACATACATACATACTGTAATTTGCCCCATGACTGGCTGATTACTCACTGGAATGAAAATATGCATGGGGCTTTTATTCTGTTTCAATGAAGGGGAGCACTCTGTGGCATACCACACCCTGGTTTTTAAACTTCTGGACTAGGGAGCTTGTGTACCTTCCGATGTACTTGGATTCCACCAGCCCCAGTTGGCATCACCAGTGGTCAGGGGTACTAGGACTTGTTGATTTACTACATCTGGAAAGGAATATTTCCCCATTCTTGTTTAAACTGTCATAAGCTTAATGCCGCTTCTATTATTAAGAACAGACTAAAAATTCCCTCTTGAGAATGGACTTTAATTCATGTGGCAAAATTAGCTGGTATTCATACTGCAAAATGGGAGGAAATTTCCAAGTGGCCATCTCTTAAGACTGGCTGGTGACAACAGATACTGCAAATGGAGTATAGATTGGTTTCTGTTATATTATGTGCATGAATGTAAAGAATACCTTAAAAATTATCATCCTTCATGAGAAAAAAAGCTCTCAACACACTGAGATGCTCTGCTAAGGAAAAGGTCAGCCATTTTAGGACAATTTTGGAAAAAAATATTGTTTTGAGGAAGGAAACATGATTTTAATGCAACTATCTACCAATATTTTGTGAGGAAGTTATCATCTGAAAAATATACCTTTTTGCACAAAAAAACTTTTGCATATTTTTTTAAAAAAATCACAAAGTGTGAAAAATAATCAAAAATGCACAAAAAAGAGATTATCACACGTGCCAAGTATCCCAGGATAGGGACAACCAGAGATCACCAAAAGGCTCCCTTTTCAGACGATGTCGTCCCTGTCCTGGTATGCTTCCATTCTGCTCCCATCCCTCCCCGCTTCCTCTTATTAACAATTTAAATCGTTAATAAGTTGTCTGTTCTGTCTCTGAATCATGGACATCTGAAAAGGAGCCCCATTATGCTGGGACGATACCAGCCATGGTGGGAGGTCCCTCCCAAACACTTCCGGGTGCGATCGGGACGAGTAGGTAAGTGACACCCTTTCCCCCCCCTCCCCAGGATACTTGTTATTTTTAAACTGTGTTTTGGGGCTTGGTTTTTTGATTTGATGTTTGGTTGGGTTTTTATTTTTAAATTTCCCATGCAATCATTCTCTCATGAGAACGTGGGGTTTGCTTTACAGGCCGCGAATGTAGCTTTGTGACAGCTGCATTCACTCCCACCCTGCCGAGGGGATGGGGAGCAGTTCTTATGCTGGGATAAAGCTAAGTGTTTGAAAATTTTTCTTTAAACTGTTACAGGAATGGGAGTGGGATGGGGGGGAGGTACTGGGACACGGACAGGTTTGAAGGGTTTGTCTGATAATATCCAAAGTGTCATAAGCAAACCCAGCAGGGAGAAAACTTTGGAAATATATAGGCAAAGATTTACATTCCCAATTATGCAACATGTATGTATGTATGTATGTACACTCATTATGTAGGTATGTATTTATATCTAACCCTATGTCCAAAGATCTCAGGGTAGTGTACAATAAAAATAATTTAAGCAATTTAAAACAATTAAATTTTTTGAAATAGTCTAAAATATTTTACAGTCTAAAATCATACCAAACTATATAACAATTTGAAACAAAGTAAACATTAAAACAGAAAAAAACCATGCAAATAGTTGAAGGTTGCTGATCATGTTTTCTAGTTAGTATACCCAAGTATGAGAAGGTTCTGTTCAAAATTAAGATTCTGTTGAAAATAGTGTACACTTTTTTTAAATGCTGTCTTTCTTGGCAAATGATGCAGAAGCTCCCTGTAGGACAGAAATACTACTCCTATTTTGTGAAGAGAGATGCATGTGTCATTCAAATGACCCAAAATGTGCGGGAGCTCAGCATATAGTTGCCCAGATGAGAGTAACCAAATGCAAGGCTAGAAGCTGCCCTGAGTTACTTGCAGTCACTTTGTTCATTCCATCTCATTCCTTTGGGTTAATCTCCAGAGAGATTCATCTTCAGCCAATTTGGGCAAGATCTCCAGGGGAGGTTACTTTTAATGGTGGCCTGCTCTCATGAAGTCAACTGAATTTATGCCATGTCACCTAAGCCTTCTACACCTCATATTTACAGCAGGGCTACTTTTCTCCTGTTGCTCTTTGAATAAAAATAGCTTTAAACACTTGACTTGTTAACTGCTTCGTTACAACTCATGCAGTTCCTTAGAGAAAATGATTCTATTATGTATGGAACAATCTCTGCTAAGAAACAAGAGCTTGATCGGTGCTGTGACATATGAAACAAAAGACAAATATGATCACATTCCCAAAGAAATGTCACTGACTCACATAAGTGGCTGTGACATCTTTGTGATAAATTACAAAGACAACATATCATAAGCATTGTGCAGCTTAACACACACCTAGGACCATTTCTCCTCGTTCTGGCAATCTGAAAATTAATCAGTTCTCCTTAGGGACTAAAATCTTCTATCACCCCAAATTTCTAGGCAGGTTCTAACAGCCATACTTTGATGTTTAAGCAAATGCCCCAGAATATAGTTTCCCTTTCTTCAGTTGCGAAACTCTTCTCTATATCGCAGATGTTCAGCAAGTAGGAATTGTCAGGGATCTGAAAGATCATTAACGCTGCATAATCATTTTTTAAAAAGTTGACTAACTTTTAACACTTGGAAACAGCTTTCCCCAAGTTGGTGTATGATCTATGAACTGGACTGTGGGGCAAACAGTAGGAAGAAGCTGCTAGTTAACACTGTAGGAGGCGTTTGCAAAATAGGGTTTACTGCTGAGTAAATACAGGAATCATGGCCATATGTGTGGGAAATGAGTGATAAAGATATATGAAGTATTGGGAAGAATGACTATATTAATGTCACTGTTGCTGTTTATGAAGATTATCAGACGGGGACAAATATCGTGCCCCTGTTTCACCTTCTAATTCCCACCCTGCTCCCATCCCTGTAATTTTTTTTTCAGACACCTACCTTTTCCCAAATTAAAAAGTCCTCCCCTCCCCTCCGGCAGCCCAAGCATGAATTGAGTTCCCAGAGAGCTGCCCTCACTACCTTCCTAGAGACCAGATCCCGGCCATTCTTGTGAAAGAATGATTGTGTGGGAAAAACAAGAATAAAACAAAAAATAAATGTCAAAGACCTAAAACAAGCACCTAAATAAACTTTTTTAAAAACCAAGTAAACAGGGGAGGGTACAAAAAAGGCTGTCACTTACGTGGATGTCCTGATCACCACCAGAAGTGTTCTGTACCGACCTTACAGGGAGGCCAGCATCACACGGGAAATTTAAAAATAAAAATACAACCAAACCTCAAAAACTTAAAACAAGCACCTAAACACCCTAAAACAAAACAAAACAAAAAAAAAAAGTAAACAAGGGATGGTACAAAAAAGGCTGTCACTTACCTGGATGTCCCGATCATCACCAAAAGTGTTCAGCATGGACCTCCCAGATTGCACCACAGGAACGGGGCGTCTTTTCATTCGCCCATGATTCCATTACTGAAACAGAATGGGCGATCTATTGGTGCCTTTTGGCCATCAATAATAATTAAAAAAAACAGGACAGAATGGAAGCAGCATGGGAACATACTTGGACAGGGATGACGACGACTGAAAAGGAAATCCTTTTTCGATCCTGTCCCAGATTATTAAACTCATTTGATAATCTCTTTTGTTGTGTGCCTTCAAAGGCCAATGCGATTTTGGGCTGTATCAATAGAAGTATAGTGTCTAGATCAAGGGAAGTAATAGTGCCATTCTATTCTGCCTTGGTCAGACCTCACTTAGAATACTGTGTCCAGTTCTGGGCACCACAATTCAAAAAGGATATTGACAAATTGGAGCGTGTCCAGAGAAGGGCAACTAAAATGGTGAAAGGTCTGGAAACGATGCCTTATGAGGAGAGACTTAGGGAGCTGGGTATGTTTAGCCTAGAAAAAAGACGGTTAAGAGGCGATATGAGAGCCCTGTTTAAGTATTTGAAGGGATGTCACGCTGAGGATGGAGCAGGCTTGTTTTCTGCTTCTCCAGAGACTGGAACACAGAGCAATGGGTGCAAGCTCCAGGAACAGAGATTCCATCTCAACATGAGGAGGAACTTTTTGACAGTAAGAGCTGTTCGGCAGTGGAACACACTCCCTCGGAGCGTGATGGGATCTCCTTCCATGGAGGTCTTTAAACAGAGGCTGATTGCCATCTGTCGGGGATGCTTTGACCAAGATTTCCTTCGTGGCAGGGGGGTTGGACTGGATGGCCATCGTGGTCTCTGCCAACTCTGCAATTCTATGATTCTATGATTTCTGAGTTATGGCAAAGCTAGAATTTTCTTGGCAAGATTCCCTCAGGGGAAGGAGATTGTTATTGTCTTCCTCTGAGGCTGAGAATGTATCACTTGTCTAAGGTCACTGAACAGATTTCCATGGCTAAACAGGGGATTCAAACCCTGGTCACCCAGAGTCCTAGTCCAATACTCAAACCACCATGCTGGTTCTTGTATTAATTCTGCTTCCAACTAATTGAAGCACCCTAACCACTAGATTACACCAGTTCCCAAAATGCCAGCCAGTTTACCTCCTGCTGTTTTCAAATCATCTTGAATTAAGCTTTGGGGAAATACTTTTTTATTACTGCCTGCCATAATTACCATTTTGCAGCCTAATTCTATGCATGCTTGTTCAGAGGCTCCATTGTGTCCAATGACACTTGTTCTGTGTCTTTAGATTGACTCTGATTGACTATGATCCTATCATAGACTTTTCTTGGCAAGATGTAATCAGAGGAGATTTTCCATTGCTTTTCTTAGGCTGAGAGAGTGTGACTTGCTCAAGGTTTCTATGGTTCAGTGGAATTCACATGGAACCTCTACACCACTCCAGCTCTTAAGATGGAGCTTGTTACCAGGTAAATACATGTGGAGGATTACAGTATATGCATGATCTGTATCATTCTTGGGGACAAGATAAGAATTCTGTACCCCTGTAACAGAGAAATAGAGAGGTTTTGGGGGCAACAGAAAAGGGTTTTTTTTTAAGTGTTATTTACTAATAAAACCATTGCAGAGTGAATATGGCCTGTACTGCAAAAGCAAAAGCTCAAAGGAAGTAGCCTATCTTTCTGCCTCTTTCTCTCTTCAAACTTTATTTATAGCCTTGCAAAATACTTGCATTCACATAACCTGCCTTTGCAGACTTGCCAGAAGATTAATGATATCACAGTGTTCTTGAGAACAGAAATGTGTCTACCACAGTGTTGAATAATCTCTCCTTTCACACATTAAAAGTGAGATGAGGCCTACTTTAGAAAGCAAGGACAATGTGTCACGCAGAGTCGGCTTACAGATATACCATGGTAGCTGTCCTGAATCACAAATTGTTTTTGCATGAGGTATTCTGTTGTTTTTTTAAAAAATGTAAAGCTTAGACAGTATAGTTCCCTGTTCTCTGGAATGACAGTAATGTGAAATAGTGGCTTTGAAAGGGTTCAGGCTTTTTCACATGATCTGTTACTGAAAATCTGTATGTGTGAAAGAATGCAGCCCATCCCACAGGTTGTCACTCTTTAGCCCTGTAACTCCCATTTGCTTGTATTAATGGGAAAATTTACAGGCAATAAATGAAGTAAAAAAAGTTACTTTGGGGTCTAAAGCTCCTAAAATCCCCCAGCTGGCATGGGTTGTGCAGTAATAAACAGAGCAGAATTCCCAGAATCCTCCAGCTACATGCTGAGGACTTTGCGGAGTTGTAGTTTAAAAAAGCAATTTACCCACATTCTCATAATAAAAAGTTACAGATGTTCCTGTGATTGGGCTTGTTTTACAAAAAGGTGATATACATTACAGTTTTCCCTATTTGCCAGACATAGGTCTGTATTCTGGTAGCATTTTCTGGTATCGTCCAGGCTTTTCCCCCTTTTTGTTGGGCGGGGGATTTTATTTTATTTTTATTTATTTTTATTAGTTATTTATACCCCATTCTTCAGCCACAAGGCTATCAGAGAGGCTTACAAATTGTTTTAAGCAATAGCAATTTACACATCTACATTGCATTAAGCAGTTTCAAATGTGTGTTAGCTAATTGCCCCCACAAGCTGGGTACTCATTTTACCAACCTACGAAAGGATGGAAGGCTGAGTGAACCTTGGAGCCCTCCAGAATTGAACTTGCAATGTGGTGACTTTGCAGTACTGGCATTTAACCACTGTGCCACCAGGGCTTTTTAGAACATTTAGAGATGTTTTCACAGTTGGGTTGCTAAAGCTGATGACTATCAGCATAGATCTCATTCCCCAATGGATCCTTGTTTCTATAGATTTTCCTTGGTTTTTTTCCGGGCTGTGAGGCCATGTTCTGGAATAGTTTATTTCTGACGTTTCGCCTGCATCTGTGGGTGGCATCTTATGCCAGCCACAGGTGAAATGTTAGAAAGAAACTATTCCAGAATACTATTCCAGAAAACTATTCCACAGGTGAAATGTCAGAAAGAAACTATTCCAGAACACGGCCTCATAGCCTGGAAAAAACCCAAGGAAAATCTATGGATGCCAGCCGTGAAAGCCTTTGACTTCATCTTGATCCTTGTTTCTCTTAACATGTGCATGCAAATACATGGATGTCAGCACAGTCAGCCCATTGATTTTCCTTGGGATTTTTCCAGGCAGTGAGGCCCTGTTCTGGAATAGTTTCTTTCTTGCCAGAAAAATCAGCAGTAGCAGAACATGTTATAAACCAACCTGGACATAAAATGTTATTTAAATCACAGAAATTCTGGACCAGGCCAACAACTATCATGTCGGAATGCACAGAGAAGCTATTTAAGTCCACAAACACCTGGACAACTTCAAAAAGAAAGAAGAAACCCTAAAAGTAAATAAAATCTGGCTCCCAGTTTTGAAAAACAATAGAATAAAAACTCAACTCTTACAAAGGAGTTCCACCTAGGGACAGAAGGATTTCCAGCAGATAAAGGGCCATCAACCAACCATTAGCCAAATAGATACTAATCAGCCTTGCATTTCTATACCCAGAAACTAACCTTTCAATTACACAATTTTACATATACTCCCCAACAGGAGCTCACAGCATATAAACTCCACACACACTCCTACCTAATCATTCTCTGAAGATGCCAGCCACAGATGCAGGCGAAATGTGAGAAAGAAACTATTCCAGAATACGGCCTCACAGCCTGGAAAAACACCAAGGAAAATCTATGGATGCCAGCCATGAAAGTTGTCAACTTCACGCCAGCCCACTGCTTTCCTTCTGTACCTTCTTCTCCCATAAATGCAGATTCTAAATGTTGCTGGATGTGTTTGGGTTCCAGCAGGTACAGAGGGGCCTTTAACAGTATGCAATAGTGTGAGAGGGTGGGAAGAAAGCTGAGCTCTTTGATATGAGAGGAGGGAAGTCACAAGAAGACAAGAATGTTACTATTTTCATCAGGGACACTGGTGGGTATTTAAAAACCTTACTTTCTGGCCATTGATGGTCTACAGCATTGGTTACAAAAGTTACTTTCTGGAATACACATCCCCCAAATATCTCAGCCAATGTGATTACTATTAGTAGAGAAAGTACCTTTCTTGAGCTAAAGTTTCAGTAATGATCTGAATGCACATGTACAGTTCTATTGCTGAATCTAAGTAAGGAAGACTGTAGGACAGTGGTGGGCAACTGTGGAGGAAATGACGACAAGCTGTATAGTAGTCTCATGTGAGCAGAAGTGACATCACATCACTTCTAGTTTTCAATTTAAACTGATTTCCAAACTTCCCCCCCCCTTTTGGCAGGAGTTCAAGTATGTGGGAGCCTTGGGTTGTGGAAGAGGCAAAACACCTGCATTTGAAGAGATTTTGAGCTGTGGGTGAAGGATCTTGGGACTTGGGAGTGGCTTCAGTGGCCACAGTATGTGGCCCCAAGATTTACATGTGGCCTGTTGGCTGCACTTTGCCCACCCCTGCTGCAGAAGGTACCTTCTTAGATGGTTGTCAGGGAAGCATTTATAAGAAGTTCTTTGGTCACCAGAAGAAGCACTGGGTAGAACTGTAATAAAATAAAAAGACATATTTTCTACTCTCTTTATTTCATTCAGAACCCCCATTCCGTCTCTTTATACTGAACTGGCACTGTTGCACCTGTGCAGCCTTTCACTATTGGTGCCTTGTGGTTTTTTTTACTAGTTTATTTTAACAGATATGTTACCCAGCTACTTAAAGTTAACCAAGCCCATTTCTGGATGCAATGATATAAATACAGTTTAAGATGGGGAGGGAAACGCCTAAATGTTAAGTCAAGAAAGGACATTAGAATTTTAGGCCTAAATTTTAGATCAGAGAATGGCATTAGAATGCTTTGTTTTAAAATGATCCACTGGATTAGACACAGAGGAGGGAGATGTGAATACTGAAGGAAGGAGCACCAAACAGTTTAAGATATGCATTTGACACCCTGTTACTTCCAGAAAATGGCGAAGACTTGGAATGACTATTGATGAAAGATAAGGAAGAAAGTATGAAAACAGGGTTACAGCTCAACCTTAAGAAAACAAAAGTAATGACCACAGATGCTTTACATAACTTTAAGATGGGCAACAAAGACAGTGAAATTATTAAAGATTTCTTATCTAGACTCAGTTGTTAAGCAGAATGGAAACTGTAGTCAAGAAATCAGAACACTAAGGAGATTATCAGATGAGTGCCTAAAAACGTTATTATGGCTATATTTTACAGTGTTCGTGTTCTGGCACAATGACACACATTTTCACATGCTGCTGTGATAATGATACAAAATCACCCCAAGAATCTGGCAATATGAGTGCTCATGCCACTTACTTCTGCATTACTCCATAAAAGAGATTTTGGCGCATCTTGTGAGACGATGCCAGCATGCTAAAAAGCCCCCAAACACCAAAATGAAAAAAAAGAAAACATTCAGAAAAGCACAGATACATGTTTAGAAACTTGCAAGCAAGATGGGGAGGTTCTTAAAAAGAGTATACATTACCTAGTTTTCCCATTTGCACCCAGAAGTGTTCTGGTGGTCCCACCCATGGATGCTGGAATCATGTCAGCAGAATGCGGCACATTTTCACACACACAAAAATCCAGAACACAAACGCTATGGGAGATCAATTTTCGACTTCTCACTGACAATAAAAAAAGAACTTCCTCATAACAGTAGCAGAACCCTTGCATAACATTGGGGCATAACATCATCTGATAAGAAAGCCCTTTTACAATCTCATGGCATCGTTATAATGCCATTTTTGACATGTCTGATAATCTCCTCAGACGTCTGCTGGATGGCTCTTGTGATCTCTTCTTATACTGGAAGACTGGACTGGATGGCCCTTGTGGTCTCTTCCAATTCTCTGATTCTATAATTGTAAAGACAGCTATGAATGAACTTCAGTTGTAAAGATATATCAGTAAATACCAAAGTCAGAAGAATCCAGGTCATATTATTTCAAATTTCTTTGTATGGGTGTGAAAGCTGAACAGTGAAGAAAATCAATGCATTTGAGATGTGGTGCTAGAGGATTGTTCTATAAATATCATGGACTGCTGAAAAGACAAATGAAAGTGTCCAAGAGCAAATAAGGCCTGAATTCGCCCTAGAAACAAAGATATCTAAACTGAGGCTATCATACTTTGGAAATATCATGAAATGATATGACTTACTGGAGAAAAATGATAATGCTCAGCAAAGTGGAGGCAATAAGAAAAGAGGAAGGTTGAATTACAGGTGGATTGAGTCAAACAAGGAAGCCAGGGGCCTGGAGTTTGCAAGACCCAAGCAGGGTAGTCAATGACAAGGCTCTTGGATGTCTTTCATCCATATGATCTCCATAAATTAAGGTTGAATAGCTGGCAAACACCAACAACAACAATGACAACAACAACAGGGAGCCCTGGTGGTGCAGTGGTTCAATGCCAGTACTGCAAACACATTGTAAGTTCGAGCTCAGAGGGCTCCAAGGTTCACTCAGCCTTCCATTCTTTCTTAGGCTGGTAAAATGAGTACCTGGCTTGTGGGGGGCAATTAGCTAACATACATTGGAAACCGCTTAATGTGGTGTAGATGTGTAAATTGATATTGCTTGAACAATTTGTAAGCCACTCTGGGAGACTTTGTGGCTGAAGAGCAGGGTATAAATACTAAAATAAATAAATAAATAAATAAATAACAAGATAAAAGTCCTTGCAGGCCTAGGGAATAGGTATGTATGTGTGCGCATACATGCACAAAGCAGGATATAGCCCTACCTCAGATTTTATCAATGCAGTGAGGACAAGGAAGAGTACATCATAGGTATAGCAATCTTCTACAACCTGAATGTGGGGTATATCCAAACCACACAATTATAATAATTTCATACTACCACACCTGTGACTATTCTGTAGAATGGGAGTCAGCATGGTATATTGGTTTGAGTGTTGGACTATGATCCTGGAGACCAGGGTTCAAATCCCTGCTCAGCCATGAAAACTTATTGGGTGACCTAGGCCAAGTCACACACTCTCAGCCTCAGAAAAACTCATGATAGGTTCACCTTGGGGTTACCATAAGTCAGAAATGACTTGAAGGCACACACAACAACAACATTCTGTAGAGTCCTAGGATTGTATTTTGTCAAACTAAGAATTTTCTAGTACAATCCGTTTAACTACAGTACAAGAGCTCTCTGTTAAAAACAATTGGGGTGGCTTACAGCAGTTAAAATACAACAATACAAACTAAAATCCCTAATTACCACCCACCCCACCCTCCCTCATAAAAAGATATTAAACTAGTATCAAATTAAAATCCACCTAAACTTAAAATCACATAAATAAACAAATACAAATATCAACAGCCAGCAAGTCAGGCTAAAGGACTAAAAGAGGCCAGGAGACACAGCTCCTGAGGCTGGGATCTTAATCAGGAAAGGCCTGCCGAAAGATACCAAATACCATAGTGCTATAACTGTGTATTGCTGTACACAGTTACACCTCAATTAACAATGCCTCTGACCAAAAAAAAAAAAAAAAAAAAAAAAAAAAAAAAAAGCTGCTTTTTACAAAGCCTTTTTATGACCATATAGCTCCTCTTTTCCTCCTCATCTTCTATCCAGCTGGAGGGAATTGTGGTTTTTTGTTTTTTGTTTTTTTAATCAGTATTGGCACTGGGAGAATGGTGACAGAAGCTAGAGAAAAAATAGGCTTTCAGTGGCAATTTGCAGCAGTTTGTCTTCAGTAAATGATGCAATCAAACTTCAGCTGGGAAAGAATGGGATCTGCTTTTGCCGATCCTACTATAGCGACAAGTGTGCCAGTTTACAACAGGAAAGGAAAAAGCAGCTGCCTCCAGAATCCCTGACTTCAGTCTTTTGCAGCATGAATAGCAAAAGAGAGAAAAAGGGTGAGAGCAGATAAGCCTGCCTCACCAGCTACTGCCAATATTTATTTATTTATTTTATAAAGTATAGATCTCCACATTTGGCACCAAATGGAGGTCATAAGGAAAGTGGAGGCTGGGGAAAGAAAATAAAATCATCCCTGCATTCCTAGAATCATAGAGTTGGAACAGACCACAAGGGCCATCCAGTCCAACCCCCTGACATGCAGGAATACACCATCAAATCACTCCTGACAGATGGCTATCTAGCCTCTGTTTAAAAACCTCCAAAGAAGGAGACAATGCCTCTTATCCTTTTATTTACCAGTGGTCCCTTTAAATGTCCTTTGTTGCCATGCCCCCCCCCAAGGCTTTAGATTTTAAACCCTAATACTCATAATAATACCTAACAACAACAACAACAATACAATTACACCATCCATGAAATCTTCCCTCAGAGGTACTGGAGGGAGAGGGAAGACTTTTCTCCTGCTTCTTCCTGTATGTTTGTGGCTGGAGTGGATTGAATGGAGATGGCCTGGAGCCCCAGGGCAGCCTCGCACCTCCTTCCCATCCCGTCCAGGGTTTTTTTTTCAGCCTGTAAGTTCCTCAGGGCAGAAGTTGTCCACTCAGTATAGGCTCACTGGGGTACCAGTTACACGACAGAAATTGTCGTGGTGCCTACCATGACATAGTGATCACGAATCCATCCCTCGCTGTTTATACGATTTATGTCTCTGATCTGGATATCCCGGGTGGTCCCGTGACTGATATTTACACGTCCATAGTTCCAGTTTTGTTTAGGTTTTAATTTTTTTTTTTTTTGGCTGTCAATCAAAGATGTGATTACTCGTGTTTTCACAACCTCGGTGACGCACTTCCTTTAGAGTTCCGTGCCACGAGCGATGCTATTGGCTGGCTGGGGGGGTAGAGAGAGGGGGGCAGAGGTTTGTTATTCCCCCTTGCTTCTTGAACATTTTAACCCTTTCAGAAGAGGCAGAAAGCATTTTGAAAGATCCAGACAGATCTTTCGCTCAGACGCAGGGCTTTCCTTTTGAAATCAAGCTGAGTGCTTTGAAAGCAAGCTGAGTGCTTTCCTTTTGAAATCAAGCCACTTGGATTTCCTCTTGCCTCTTTAAAATATTAACCCCTACGGCTGCAGAGATTTCAAGCGGCTATAGGCAGGTGTTTTGAAAGACACAAACACAGAGAGGGGGAATTAAAGGGTGCTAATTCGCTCAGAGGCTTGAATATTTTAATGTGTTCTGACCCAGGGAGGTGACCAAGGGAGGGGATGAATGGGCGACCCTCTGCCCGCCACAATCTCTGTAACATGCAGTTGAGGAAGAGGTTAAAGCTGAATGGTTTGCAGTGTAGAAATCCATTTAAAAAGGTGATTGAGTACACGTGCGCGCGCACACACACACATCAACCTTCGTGCAGCTGGAAGGGATGCCTTTGTTTTCGGCTGGTGAGGCTGGATCTGTTGAACGGGTGACTGACCCCTCCTTTTCTGGTCCCTGAGCTCTAAGCCCGCCCCCAGTCACCATTTCCGGTCATCCCAGTACCGAGACTTTTTGTCCCACGCTGTTTACATTTCCGATTTTCTGAATCCTCCTGTGACTTTTTTAAAAACCGGCACAAACCGCGGGACTGGAAGTCCCGCAGGTTGAGGAATAAAAGGTGGCCCCCCTTCCGAAAATCACGTACCCGACGCGATGTACGTGTAAACTGCCAGGGATCGACACGAATTCTTCCCAGGACATTTTCATCATGTAAACGGCCCCTGAAAGTTACCTGGCACAGCCTGGGGACAAACTAACCCACGAGTAGCCTAACAGCAGAAAGGGCAAAAAAACAAAGGCTTCAGCTAGCAGCTGTTCTACAGCTAGGGAAACTGGCTGAGTATTTAGTTACTGCAGCTCAAGATGTGGCTGTAGACCAAGGAGGTGGTGCTGAAAAACACCCTCAAGCTGCTGATTGGCCATCAATAGAGCACTACGATTGGTTGGGTATGTTTCCTAAGCAGCAAATCAGCACAATGGGAATGGCAACATACACAAGAGAAATACACACACACACACACACACACACACACTAGCTGGAACAAGCATACCATATGCCATTAAAAAAGCTCTCCCCAAAATGCCCAGGAGATCTTTGAGGTAGGCTGATGGGTTTAACTCCCCCCCCCGCCGCTCATTCTGCCCCCTGCTGCCACCCCCTCTGCTCTTTCTTCCCACCTCCTCTTGTTCTGCTCCCTGTTCCCGCCTCCACTCTTTCTGCCCCCTCCACTTGTTCTCCCCCCGCTTCCACCCTCTGCTTGTTCTTGCCCCCTGCCACCCCCTCTGCTCTTACTTCCCCCTCTCTGCTTGTTCTGCCCCCCTGCCACCCCCTCTGCTTGTTCTTCCCCCTGCCCCCTCTGCTCTTTCTTCCACCCTCTGTTTGTTCTCCCCCCTGCCTCCCCTCCACTCTTTCTTCCCCCTCCACTTGTTCTGTCCCCTGCTTCCACCCTCTGATTGTTCTGCTCCCCTGCCACCCCCTGCTCTTTTTCCCCCTCTGCTTATTCTGCCCCCTGCTTCCCCCTCTGCTCTTTCTGCTCCCCTCTGCTTGTCCTTCCCCCTTTTGCCCCTGCTTGTTCTTTCCCTTGCCTCCCCCTCCACTCTCTCTTCCCCCTATGCTTGTTCCACCCCCCTACCACCCCCTCCACTCATCCCCCTCTTTCCCCTCCACTTGTTCTTCCCCCTGCCACCCCCTCTGCTCGTTCTGCTCCCCCCTGCTTGTTCTGCCACCATGCCACTCCCTCTGCTCTTAGAATCATAGAACTGTAGAGTTGGAAGAGACCACAAGGGCCATCCAGTCCAACCCCCCTGCCATGCAGGAAATCACAATCAAAGCATCCCTGACAGATGGCCATCCAGCATCTGTTTAAAGACCTTCAAGGAAGGAGACCCCACCATGCTCTGGGGGAGTGTGTTCCACTGCCGAACAGCTCTTACTGTCAGAAAGTTCCTCCTAATGTTGAGGTGGCATCTCTGTTCCTGGAGCTTGCATCCATTGTTCCATGTTTCAGTCTTCGGAGCAGCAGAAAATAAGCCTGCTCCATCCTCAACGTGACACCCCTTTAAATACTTAAACAGGGCTATCATATTAATCGTCTTTTTTCCAGGCTATACATACCCAGCTCCCTAAGTCTCTCTTCATAAGGCATGGTTTCCAGACATTTCACCATTTTAGTTGCCCTTCTCTGGACACACTCCAATTTGTCAATATCTTTTCTGAATTGTGGTGCCCAGAATTGGACACAGTATTCTAGGTGAGCTCTGACCAAAGCAGAATAGATTGGCACTATTACTTCCCTTGATGTAGACACTATACTTCTATTGATGCAGCTTAAAATCGTATTGTCCTTTTTAGCTGCCGCATCACACTGTTGACTCATGTTCAACTTGTGGTCTACCAGGACTCCTAGATCCCTTTAAAACATAGTTTCTTTCTGCCCCCTCTCCACTTGTTTTGCCCCTGCTTGTTCTGCCACCCTGCTGCCCCCCTGTGCTTGTTCTGCCCCCTCTACTTGTTCTACCCCTGCCATTCCCCCCACTCTTTCTGCCCACTGCCACCCCCTCTGTTCCTTTTGTCCCCCTCTGCTTGTTCTTCGCCCTGCCTACCCCTCCTCTCTTTCTGTCCCCCCTCTGCTTGTTCTGTCCCCCTGCCACCCCCTCTGCTCATTCTGCCACTTGGCCCACACCCCCTGCACTCCTGTAAACACCACATCCGCCACCATGCTACTCCCTCTCCAGTAGCCATGTTTGGCATCTACAAGGTCCCACCCAGTGTGCTGATTGGCTGCCCAACAGACCTGTGATTGGTTGGTCAGTTCCCTATGCAACCAATCAGCACACTGGAAATGGCAACATAACCAAGAGAATATATATATATATATGTGTGTGTGTGTGTGTGTGTGTGTGTGTGTGTGTTTTATTTTGTAAGAATTGAGTCAGTGAAGATGAGCCTCGCAACTAATTAATTGGATTTTTGGAATAGTAGACATTATTTACCCTGTTATAGAACTAGACCAACATTTCATACGGGTTTTGATGTGACCACCACCCAGCAGAGTTGGACTTCCAACAAATATCAGGATAGTTAAAATCCCCCATTAGGCATGTAAATTTAGGCATAGAATAAGTCTAAAACTGTGAAGATTATTGCTAGCCCAAGACTCTTCTCATCAGGGTTTCTCAGCATTCCAAGGGAAAAAAAAAATCATTTTTGAAATATTCTTTCCAACCCTAATTCCTACAGGCCAGGTTATAAAAGATTAGTTGCTTTTCAGCACTGCTGCAGATAGGTGACAAGTGAAATTCTAATCTCATCATTTTACAAGGGACATGCTGATGTAGCTATACAGTTCTCCCTCCATATCCACGGATTTGGTATTCATGGATTTAAGTACAGTATTCATGGCTTGAAAATATTCTTTAAAAAATAATAATCCAAAAAGTAAACCTTAATTTTGCTATCTTACATAAGGGACACCATTTGAAGGGGCAACTGTACTGGTTTTCTAACACTTTAACTGTTATGGTTTCCAATGAAGAGAATCTCCTCTGGGGATTGTAGTATTGGGTTGGGATGACACACCCTCCAACTGTCCTGATTTGACATGGATAGTCCCAATTAATTCTGTCATCCCACTTTTTCAACTGCTTTAAAAATGTCCCAGTTTCTCTCTCCTCCTCCCCTTTCTCCCTTTGCCCCCAGCTTGCTTCATTTGCTGAATTTTGAGTTCAAAGAATAAAAGTCGTTTGCACTCAGTTAACCCAGCAATGGGGAGAGGAAAGGAGGAGGCAGGATCTTGCCCTTCCCAGTAGGCTCAGGCAAGTTGCTGAAGCCCTGCTAGCTTGTGTGTTCTTCCTCATTAATAATGTTTGCCATATTGACCACATTCTCATGTTGCTTGGGCCACATAAGTGCCAGTTTTCATCTCTGAAATGTTGTAGGGTATGGGATGACAATCACCGTTAACACAAGACTGCACTTCCCAGGGTTCCTTGTTTTAATCTGTAGCGCAGAAATGATTCTGCTGTTCCTTGAGTTCTTTCTGAGTGGTTCTAAGATTAAGAAACAAGTGAGACACACTGCCAAGAACCCAAATGCTCAATACTTAAGAATTCATAGTGTATTTTGTTCCCTAATGTTGACAACTTTACAAGAGTTGCCTTCATTTTGGAAACTGGTAAACCTGCTGTACAGTGATGTCTGTAGAGATTTTTCTGGGTAGAGCAGGAAAACAGTTATGCTCGATCTGGTTTAGGGGTGCTAGAGGACACTGGATTGCTAATTTTCTTTTTTCATATTGTGACTCTCTGTTTTATATATAGACATATCAAGTATCATAAAAGAACTTCTGAAATGCTTGAATTTTGGATTGTACAAATGTTCTTTTGAGTCTGTATGTTTTGTGTATGAGGTAGGGGGAAACCCCATAGTTTCTAAGAAGAGACTTGGGAGATTATCACACCGGGCTTTACCACAGGTAACTAGAGCAGGATAATAGCCTATGTGGCTGTTCCTTATTGCACAACATCATGTCAGTGCTGTTGTCAATCTGCATTCAAACCATTGCTGGAAGGCACCATTTCATTGACAGGGGAAACCTGTCAATAGGCCCTCAATAGTGCTGTGTTTCCATTATTCCCTCTGTGCAATGCGTCCTCTCCTCTTCTGTTCCAATAGTGGCAGTCACATGGGATGCGTAGACATATTTTTCCTCGTCTCTCCCTCTCTCTTCCCCTTGTTTCCCCACCCTCTTGCCCACCTGATCTATTTCTCCCACCCCCACCTGCCCAATCTATTCCCCCTCTCATTCCAATCTGTCTCTTTTCTTCCCCCCACCCTTCCACTGTCCAATCTATTTTCCCCTCACCTGCCTGATCTATTTCCAACTCACTTGCCTGCCCAATCTATTACCTATACTTGCCCAATCTGACTATTTCCACCCCCTCGCCTGCCCATTCTGACTAGTTCCCCCGCCTGCCTGATCTCACTATTTCCCACCCCTCACCTATCTACTCCCACTATTCCCCACACCCTCACCTGCCCAATCTTTTCCCCCTTCAACTTCCCAATCTATTACCCCTACCACCCCATCTGTCTCTTTTCTTCCTCCCACCTGATCTGACTATTCCCACCCCTCACCTGCTTGTTCTATTCCTCCTCCTGCTCCCCCATCTTTCTCTCTTCTTCCCCCCAGCCTCCCACCAGTATTGTGCAGCAATTGCATTATTGAAGGAAATGGCAACAAACTGGTATTGAAGCAGAGGTGTGATAATATCATGATTGCTGCATGTTAGAAGCCTGGTGTCATAATCTCCATAGGTACCTTAATTTGGGTATCAGGTCTATTAAGGCAGGTAGCCCTGGCCTCTGAGAAATCTATACTAGGTTTAGTTCTGCTATTTCACAATTAATATTCCTGGTGTCTAGAAAGTGTCTTTCTACTTATAAGTGATGCCTTCACGGGGGGGGGTCCCCTTGATTCACTTTACTAGAGGCAATGGTTCTCTGTCCCTTTATGAACTGCATTGGTACTCTGATCAACCCCATCCATTGATTTCCTTACAAAAAACCAGCACACCAGGGAGCCTTTCACACTCTACAATGGTAGCACTTTGATTCTACTTGAACAGCAATGGTGGCATCCTATGGAATCCTGGGGTTTGTAGTCTGGTGAGGCAGCAGAGTTCCCCCCCCCAAAAAAAAACACATGCAAATCCCAGGATTCCATAGGATGAAAGTATGGCAGTTAATGGCATCATAGTGCTATGACTGTGTAGTACTAAGATCCCCAGGAAACTGAATAAGAACATAAATTTGCCAAACATAGGAACATAAATTTGTCAAAGGAACACTCTTCCACCTCACAACAAAAGAGGTATAGCAGTAACAATAAAAACAACATTTATTTATCACACTCTTTCCACCAAAGGGCAACAAAACATAGCACTATAAATATATGTAAACTCCCCACCCCAACATGCCATCAGCCACTACCCACCCCAACAACCTCAGGCACAACTCAGCAGCTTAGAATCATAGAATCATAGAATTGTAGAGTTGGAAGAGACCACAAGGGCCATCCAGTCCAACCCCCTGCCATGCAGGAATCATGATCAAAGCATCCTTGACAGATGGCCATCCAGCCTCTGTTTAAAGACCTCCAAGGAAGGAGACCCCACCACGCTCCAGTAAATCCAATGAATCAATGAAGAAAGTCTTGAACCACTTACAAAAACTGATGAGATCCTCCTCCAGCCAGAGGTCCATTCCCCAGAAGTGGAGCCAGATCTTGAAAAGGCCCTCAGCCTTGACAGAACTGTGCATGTTCTTGGAAGAGACAATAATCCTTTGCCTGTAGATCTTAAATTCCTAGATGATGCATACCATGCTATCCAAGCTGCCACATACTTGAGGAGATTAGAATGTAGAACCGTAAATACAAAAACCAAAAGTTTGCAATGGGCCCTGACCCAAACTAGTAGCCAGCAAAGGGGGAAGAAATATGTGAATATTTAGGGAGATTCAAAACAACCCAGATGGCACTGTTCTACACTAAGGCCAGAGGGAGAAGAAAGCAAGAAGGCAAACCCGCCAGTAGACTATTGCAGTTGGCCTTTGGTATCTGCTGAGATTTGGTTCCAGGACACGCCGTGGATAGCAAAATCCATGGATACTCAAGCCCCATTATAAACAATGACATAGTAAAATGGTGTAGTAAAATGGCAAACAGCAAGGTTTGCTTTTGGGATTTTTGGAAAATATTTTCAAGCCATGAATGGTGGAATCTGTGGATACCAAATCCTTGGATATAGAGGGCCGACTGTACAATAATCAGATATGATATAACCAAAGCCTGGATAAGAAGATGGGCAGTCTCAATGGTCAGGAACCTATGGATCCTACTCTGGGCTACTGCATAGAGCAGGCACAAACCACAGTCTCTGAGCCACAGTCTCTCCTCTGCAATTGGGGTATAATAAATAATAATGATTTATTTTAAACCATCACTAGACACTTATTTTTGCCAACTTGTATCCCACCAGGTTTACATTACCATTGTCCTTCTAAGGTGGCCAATTTTTGTAAAACTGTGCAGAAGTGGTATCATTCAACTAGCTGCATTCATTCAAACTGTCTATTGGCCCAGGAAGACTCTCCTCCAGGATGATGCAAAGATATCAAATCCAGCAGTTGGGATCTCAATAGAAGTGATAACAAAGAGTCTTGTGGCACCATAAAGACTGATGAGCTTCATTTGTTAGTCTTCATGGTGGCCTATGCTATCATGGCCTCCAGACAACTTCCTCTAATGTGGTTATGTAAACCTCTTCCTGATTAGCTAGCTTTCTGGCTTCTGACTTTTCCCCCCAGCATAGTGGGGAGGGGGGGAATAGAATTGATTACATTGTCTGTGTGTCCTTCTTTGGCTGGATCTACAAACAAAAGAATAACAGAGGCATGCAAAATTTCTGGTTGCTCACGTATGCTTAGTAGAACAGAACAATGGCAATAACAAATCTCCCATTTTATTGTCTGTCTGGGATAACACTGTGAGCAGACTACCCTGGATGTATTGTTGATGGCTGAATTTGAGTCAGGGAGGTGTGACTCACATGAAAAGCATGAAAAGAATACATTGGGGGGGGGGTATAATTCCCAGAACATCCCAATCAGCATGGCCATTGGCTATGCTGGCTGGAGGAGTTCTAGGACTTGCAGTAAACCATAATTTTTGAGCTCTACTGCTCACAAGTTGTGCAATCGTGCAATGCAGAATCTTTCAGAAAAGTAATGTCATCACCAGCTGAGGATTTGGATTTGGGGGGAGATCCTTCCCATAAATAAGTAGGATGTTATTTGATGGATACTAACATTTGTTTAAACTTTCAGATTTGAATCTCTGGCAGTATAACTATCTGGCCTGCTCCAGGCCTGAAATAGATCTGAAACAGACGTATCTTGGGTTTTTGCCTGAAGACTACTTGCTGTGATTGACTGCCAGAACCACAGTAGGATGGAGGAGAAGTTGGGAGATCCCAGCAGCAACTAAAACAGAATGGTTCCCTTTGACAAATGTTATTTGAATTATGTTTTTGAGCCACCAATCCTACTGTTTCCCTCTGCGGTAGCTCAAGTGCGTGCTTTGGAGTGGGCGTCCCATTTATAGCCTTCATAGTTGCCAACACAAAACTTGAAATGTTTGGCACCTCAGCATTCAAAACAAGGCAAAAAGAAGTGCCAAAACTATATACATAGTTTATCCTTTTGTGTTTAAAACCATTTTCATATTTTAGATGGAAAGCTATGTATGTGATAGAAATATGAACTAACAGGTTCCAAAAGTGACACTTTTGACAGCATTCACAGCTCTGAAAGCTGTTCATGGCTGCTTAGTTTTAAAAGTAAGAGCGGCTAAGAGGTTTCTTGTCCAGAGAGTCACATCAGACCACGAGGTAGTGACGCATTTACAATTAAGTAATGATGTTCCATTAGTTATTTTGCTGTTAACACATTTCACCACATAATTGTTCTCTAAGCTGCCTCCTCATATGTGCCCTTGTGATAAATTTTATCAGTGCTCAGCTGGACAGTTTTATACTCTGCAGCTGCATAGTGGCTTTTTATCTAGGCTGGCACCCCCCAAAAAACCAGCATATCCCTGACTTAATTTATATTGTGGCATTTCGGTCAGTAGATGTAAAGTCAGCAGTTTGTGTTCCCTGAGGAAGTTTACAAGGAAGCAAGAGCTTAGCTGTAGAATAAGAGAAAGATGGGATAAAAGTAATACAAATTGTAATTAAGAAGTATTAGCAGCTATCTACTGCTAAACAACAAATAAAATGTAGTGTTTGTTTTCTTGCCAGTCTATTTTCTCCGATTCTCCATATTATGCATTTGTTATAGCAGCTCTGGTGGCAGTGCTCTTCATGCTTTTGGAAGAGTGACTGGACCATTGTTTCTGCATTAGTTCTCTCTGTTTTAAATAAAAATGCATTGAGCTTAAGACTTGATACGAAAGGGACTGCTGACATGAACAGATAACAGAAGTGCAATTCCATCTATTTCAATTTAAATCAGGTTTGTGTCTGGCTGTACTCGATTGTACACTTCATTGTCTTGGCTTTTGCTAACTTGTTGTCATTTTCTTCTGCTTTGTTAATGTATATTTTAAATTATGTTTTCTGTTCAATATGTTTTTTGGCCTATCCATTAGATTTTCTTCCACATGAATTCTCACAGTATGCAGTTTCTTAAAAGTCTGTTTGAAAGCAAGGTAAAGCCTACTGTAATACCCCATTATATCCTCATCTGATATTTGTGAGATGTTACCCTTTGATGAATGGCAAGAATTTTGAGATGCTTAAATTTAGGGTATCAAATCCTGCCTAGGATTCATATTTACCTGCTAGTCAGACTTGATTGTGGTCCATTCTGGCAAGCTATGTGTACAAATAAATGTGTAAAGAAGTGATAACTGCCCTGGTTATCTCCTATCTACCAGCACCTTCCTAATGTCTTCTATGTTTTTACATTTGTTTAAAAAAAAAAAAAGAGAGAGAGAGAGAGAGAGAAGTTAAGTTTTTATTATTATCTCTTCCAAATGATAAAAACTGCAAACAAGCTTCCCCAAAGCTCCTCTTACAAAGGGGAAGAAAAGTACCAAAAGTGTAAAATCTCATATTACTGGTCTTTCATCCTAGGTCTCAAGACAAGGATTACTGTCCAATTATATGTAAGCAGATAACACAAAGACCTTGCATCTTCCCAGGAATTTGCTGTCTGACTCTGTACCTGATCCTATAGGCTGTTATATAGGACAGTGGTACTGAAGCAGGATTTTATAGTATTTGTCCCATGCCAAGCATTTATTATTCTGGAAGTGACCCTAATCTTGGAATTAGGTTCATGCTGAAGTGCATTTCACTTCAGCTACAGTCACACTGACTTCCCTTGTATTTTGGACAGGCTCATATTGAAGGTCTCATCACATCTTAAGATGGAAGTTGAATTAGATTCCCAGGACAACACCAGGGAATCAGAAACGAAGTAACCTTAAACACTTTTAGGAAAAGGGCCCTGGTTTTTCATTGTGGAGCATGTTTTGCAGGCACCTTGATCAGAGGGTACAAAAGTTGCTTTTGGGGACCACAACTTCTAGAATTCCCAACCAGCATGCTCAGGAATATGCAAAGCCATGAAAGAAGCCACAGTGACATAGCTTCCTCATTCCATAAACAGTGCTAGTGCTTGTTCTTGGTCAATAATTTTTGTGCGCATTTTCTCATCTGCAAGTCATGTTTATCCCTCAGACTATAATAGCTATGAAGAAGCACACTTAAATACATATGATATTGGTACCAAAATGTATATTTAACTTGGTAAATATGTCTTTAAATTCCTCACTATTTAACCAATCCTAAATATGTATTTACACAAGTCAACTTTCTGTGTTTACCCAAGTGATTGAAAGAGTCTCTTGGGCAAATAACACTGAGTTTATAACCTTCCATGAAACTTTATTTTTATTTGTGCTTGGAAAAAAATACTTTAGCTTTATAGTATTTGGGGGGCAAATTGTTCACTGTTTGCAATGTTGCTGCATGGATCAGAAATTCCAGGGTGGGCAGGAGATAAATTTTGATCTATAGAGCGATCTCTTAGCATACACTCATAGAATGCAAAGAGAATACCTTTTGTCCCAAAGATATGCGAATGAGATTCATGGTATTAGGAAGGAGGGGAGCCAAAACCTCTAATAACTGCACCAGAAAAGCCTTTGTGGCTTTTCCCAAAGTTTTTTAAATAATGTGTTTAAATGTGCATTACCACTCATTTGGACAACTGATTCAGAACGCTTCACATTCTTGGAGAGGGTGGAAGTGGAGAGCAGATTGGTCAGATATGTGTGGGGGCGGGCTTGCCAGCAAGGAAGATGCTTGAAGTGCCATTTTGGAGTTTTGCATGATCGATCACGAGCTTTTTTGCTGAGCTGGAGAATAATAACACACTGTAATTTACTTGTCCACCATTTTGAGTCACAGGAATGGCTGCATGTGCATTTCAATCATGGATAGCTATGCATAGAATTGATTTTGTCAAAGGACCATGGAGACAAATGAACGCTGCTGCAAATTTGCATAAATGTGCAGGAATTAGCATTATATCTTCTTGTCTAGACAGCCTCCAAGGGATTTGAGTTTCATCCCTTATGTCCTATGGGGGGAAATTTAACATGGATGTATGTAGGGGCAGAGCCAATTATCTTCCAGAAGGTTGTGTGTGTATATAGATAGCTAGACAAAGAGACAAATAGGTAGACAGAAATACTGGAGTTGCATTATGACGTCCATTTGCACTTATTTTTACTTTGGATTACTTGAATTCTGAAGTTCGGGTGAGTTTTGAAAGCGTAGAGCAGAGTTAGTGCCCAAACTGTATATAAAGTGAAAATTTATAACAGATTTGAGACCTCCTTCTGATGCAGAATTATTGAGGAATGTTTGCAAAGAGTAGTAAAACTTCTCAAGGATGATCTACAGCCTGTTATCTATTTTGCAATTATTGTTAGATTTTTTTCTCAGATTTGTTTGTTTGTTTGTTTTTGTTTAAAAGGCTATTCAGTGCAAGTTTGGAGATTCCTCCACAAGGGAATCATCTCGTGAACTGCAAAGGAAATGTAAAACATATAAAACACATGGGGGGGGGGTCCTGAACAATCATAGCAAGAATATATTCAGTAAAAAGCCCATAGCATAGAAGCCATGGAATGGGAGGGCATGTCTAAGCAAGATCTCTAGATTGGGGTTCAGGACTGAGACTGAGTGTGGCTTCCACCCACTTCTCTATAGCATAGGAATGTTCAGATAAAGTGAATATCAGTACTGTGATATGAAATAAGATTTCTTATGTCTAATGTTAAGAAAGAGATGGATAGTTGTGTGAATGTTGCTGCCCATCTTGTTCCAAGTGCAGATTCCAATTTCATTCTCTACATGAGAGTTTTCAAGGTGCAGGCAAGATGTTTGTTACATTCACAAAACTCTAGATTGATTTCCATTCCTGGAAGAGCATGTCCTGATGACCATCTCTGACCTGAAATTCAGTGTTTTAGTAATACACCCATAGAAGTGTTCAACATCCTACAAGATCGAGCTATACAGTATATGGAGGAAATTTTACAGCTATCCCTTAGAACCTGTCAAGTCCTTATCAACTAGCACATGAGTCAGGACATTGGAGTTTAAGTCATAATCTTCTTCTGGCCATGAGGAAGTTATGACAGAAGAAATAAACCTCATGTATGAGAAAATGAGTAAGGGACCTATCTGAGGTTTGCTTCCATTCTTATCAGCTTCATCCACCTTCAGCAATTTTGAACTGGACTATGGAAAATACAAATAATAAATAGACATAAGTGCTGTTATGTTTTACTAAGAACATCATTGTGCACTAGTGAATTAACCAGGAGACTTAACAGTTTCAATACAGAATGGGTTAAGCTCTTGTAACTGGAGTGAGCGGGGGGGGGGAGACAGAGATGAACAATGAAGAAGCCAACTGACCAGGGAGCAGCACTCTTAACTGAGTTGCTTCTTTGTTTGAAAACTCACCTTTTCCTCTGCATGAGTCTCAAGGATGCATTTTCAATGTTCATTCATGTATGATTATATCCATATTTATCACCCCCAAACAATGTAGTATTCACACCCAATAGTTCTGTACATACGCAGAGAAAAGACTTTTTTTAATCAATAATACCCTGTTTATTAGGCTATAATGGTATTCCATTAAGTTTTACACTGAAAATAGAAAGACTGCACTACAGGTAGAAAGACTCAACCAAGGAAGTCATGGCCTGAGTTTGTAAGACCTGAGCAGGGCTATTGAGAACAGGATGACTTGGAGGTCTCTAATTCATAGGGCTGCCATAAGTCGAAGTTGACTACACGCCAATTAACAGCAACATTCAGCTTTCATTTTGTAGATATGACTCCCCCTGCCACCAATACAATTTTTCAGTGTTCTTCATGTGTCTGATCAACTGGGTGGTTACCAATTAATGCTGGTGACATCAGAGCCAACCTACAACATTTTGCTGCCTAAGGTGAAACACAAGGTGGTCCCATCCCAATTCCATATATAGAAGCCAACTGCACATACAGATGGATCTTAGCTCAACACTGTAGAGGGGGAGTATGTCAACCACCATGCTGGTGGTAGTAAACTAATTTACAGGAACCAGGAAGGGCTGTGTGGCCTGTAGAGTTCTATCTACCAATAAGGGGAATGTGTGGGGGTCTCAGAGGAACAGCGGTGGGGCTGCTCTCTCGCTCGCTCTCTCCCTCTCTCTCCTCTTCCTCCTGCCAGCACCCATTTTCTAGCATAGGCACTTCATTCTCCTAAATAGTTAGATGAGCCCTGCATCCAGTGAATGACTGGTCAGTCTACATGATAGTACAGCATACCTGTTTTTCAAGGACAAATTCTTAACATTGTTGTGAATGTTCAGTTAGATTAAAGCTAAAGGAGGTACATGAAAGATTTAAATGTTACCAGGATACATGTGTTATATTGAGAACACAGCTGCGCTGGACAGGGCACATTTCTAGGATGGAGGACCATCGCCTCCCAAAAATAGTACCCTACGGTGAACTTGCCATAGGTCAGCATAAGAGGGGCGCTCCAAAAAAGCAATACAAGGACTCCCTGAAGCAACATCTCAGGCTCGGCCAAATTGATCGCCAGCAATGGTCCACCCTGGTTTCACATTGAGAGGCATGGAGATGCACTATCCACAATGCTGCAGCCTTATTTGAGAACAGTCACTGAACAAGTTTTGAAGAGAAACAACAATGCAGAAAGAATCACAACCCGGAAACATCACCCAAGGAGACCTTCTGCTGTGCTTTCTGCAACCGGACTTGTTTATCTCGGATTGGCCTTTTTAGTCATCAGCACGCTTGCAGAAAGCACGGGATGAATCCTTCCTGAATCTTCGTTTGCAAAGAAAAGCCAGAGAGACACCTGGTTTCTAACTAACCAGTAAATTGCAGCTCTTGTTGTTGCTGTGTGCCTTCAAGTGGTTTATAACTTAAGGCAACCCTAAGGTGAACCTATTGCAAGGTTTTCTTGGGAAGAATTGTTCAGAGGAGGTTTTTCTTTGCCACCCTCTGAGGCTAAGAGTGTGTGACTTATCCAATGTCACCCAGGGGACCTCCTTGGCTGAGTGGGGATTCAAATCCTGGCCTCAAGAGTTGTAGTGAAATACTTAAAACATTACACCATGCTGGCTCTCTAAATTGTATTTACGTTGCCATATATAAGTCCAGGCTACAAGATGGCAGCTATCTCAATTTTCTACAATTGCTAGATTTTGGGGGAAGACTGATCTTGAAAATATGCAAATTATCACTGCCTACCCCCCCCCCATCACACACACACAAGAAGCTAAGCCTCACCATCTTGCAAGCAAGGACAAAAATTGTGATGCTTCTCATTTTTGTGCATGAGAATGAGACAAGTGAAGTTTTAGATTCATAGTTCAGTAGGATGTAGAATCACAGAATCCTAGAGTCGGAAGAGACCACAAGGACCATCCAGTCCAACCACCTATCTTGCAGGAATACACAATCATAGCAACCTCAACAAATGGCCATCCAGCCTCTGTTTAAAAACCACCAGAGAAGGAGACTCCATCACACTCCCACACAGTGTATTCCAATGTTTGAACATCTCTTAACTTCAGGAAGTTCTTCTTAATGTTTAGGTGGAATCTCTTTTCCTGTAGTTTGAGTCCACTTCCTCCTGAATAGAGATGCATAGGCTTGCACTGTAAATGAAATCTCAGTTGTGATGAGAACTTGGCTATTTTTGAGCCACTCATAAAATCCATGTTCATTCCCCCTCCATCCGATGCAAATCATTGAGTCTGCCAATGTTTTGGGGCACCAACTCCTCCATTCCCAAGCATAATAATCAAAAGATTTTCAAAAAGATGGAATTAAAGACTAGCTTCCTGACCTCCATATGAGCCCACTGCCTGGCCACTATTTTGGACACATGAGGCTAAGTCAGGCTCAGATCTGGGCAGTTATACATATGAACGATAAACATCTTCATTGTTCCTGCTTTGGGAAAAAAATGGCATCCTGGAATTACCTCACTTTTCCCCTTCTGTTACAATGACAGAAAATGTGGAGTAAACTGAAATAATTCTACAGTCTATTCTGAATATGCAGTCTGGAATTTATTAGTTACGATTATTAAACTCGTTCTGTGGGATGAACACAGTGGGCACTTTTTAAGTCTCTGTATCATGGATACTGAAGATAGTTCTAACAAAGAAGTATCAGGTAATTTATTAAATAGTTCAATACATCCTAAGGCTATAAAGCTTATTTAAACACTCCAGGTGGATAGAACTTCTATTTTGTATCTGATGCAAACTGGGTCTGCCTCAATGGTCTGCCTCAACTGGGTCTCCCTCAAATTAAAGATTTACTACATTAAATTAATCTAAAAAATATGGGAAATAATCATTTAAATTCTGGTGATACTTTATTGAAAGTTCTCACTAAGTAGCAGTTCAATAAATATAACATGCATGGGTTATTTCTTGACTATTCATTCTTTTAAAAGATGGCCATAGCACTGGCAGTGGTTTTAAAAAGCCCTTTCTTTTTTATCATCACCAGTGGTGGCTTATTACTCTGATGTCAGTGAGATAGTCCACTCTGAGTTTTAGTCTGAACTTTAAAGAGCTATCAAAGTTGCTAAACCCTTTCCCCAAAATAGGATTCATTGTCTTTGACAGTTCCTTTAAAGTTCTGACTAAAATCTAGCATGGTTTCACTGACATTGGAGTCACCAGCTGCCACTCAGCACCACTGGATGTGTAAAGACACATTCAGCCAAGATCTCCCAGATGGTGGACAGCCTGTTCAATGCAGGTTTGCCTTCACCCTGAGGCTGAGTCATTATTAGTCCACTGTGATGGATGTACAACCTGCTTAATGAATAACATTACTCTTACTTGGCTCACGTTGACAGTTACAGCTTCCAATAGTTTGCAGCTTCAGAGGTTCATGGGGCTTCCCCCCACCTGTATGTCAGGTCCTGTCTATACGGTCAACATAATATGAACAAGATCCAAAAGATTGGCAATCTGTTCACATGGCCATTCACTCAAATACATGTCATTTGGAAGAGGGGCAGCCAAATCCACCGCAAAGTCTGTGTGTGTCGTGCCCGGGGCTTCATACCGATTTTCTGAAAAGCTTCTTAAAACTTCTGAACATGTGAACATTTGAACACTCACATTCTCACAGATACAAACAGGCAGTGCAATCTGATTAGCTGGATGAGCACAGGGGGCGGGGGAAAGTGGCTGTAGCCACCATGTTGGATTTTTGGCTAAGCGAGAGTGCAGTAAGTTGATCATACAGCGATTTTATACTATTTTATTTTATTTGTAAATACAAAGTGTTGCTTGTGTGCACCCTGGGGAACTTTTTTTTTTTAAAATCATGAGTAAATCACTCACAGCTGCCAGAGAGTCAAGAGTCAAGGAGAGTTTAGGGGGGCTCTTTTGGCCATGTAGGCAGATTGCACCATTGCAAACACCTGCCTTTTCAGATGTGTTTGTATTTTTTCGTATTTTCCCCGCTTCATGTAGACAAGACCTGAGTTTCAGTCTTTCTCACTAAGGCAAAAAAATATGCATGAGGAATGAAAGTGTCAGGCTGAAGTTTACTTCCAAAATAGACTTCCTCATTAGACCACAGGTAGAATCTCACATTATTTCCACCACTATTTCCCCTCTCTCTGGCTTCTCTTCGCAAACAAAGATTCAGGAAGGATTCATCCCGCGCTTTCTGCAAGCACGCTGATGACTAAAAAGGCCAATCCGAGATAGACAAGTCCGGTTGCAGAAAGCACAGCAGAAGGTTTCCTTGGGTGATGTTTTTGGGTTGTGATCCTTTCTGCGTTGTCGTTTCTCTTCAAGACTTGTTCAGCATGAGTTCTCAAATAAGGCTGCAGCATTGTGGATAGTACATCTCCATGCCTCCCGATGTGAGGCCAGGGTAGACCATTGTTGGTGATCAATTTGGACGAGCCTGAGGTGTTGTTTCAGGGAGTCCTTGTATCGCTTTTTCCACTATTTCCACAACATAGTCAATATCAGATTCTACTAGGGATATAAATCCTGCCTTTTTGTTTTGTCCTCAAATGGCAAATGGGAAGACTGAAACATCTTCTCAATGAAACACAGTAGGATTTGATGATGATGAAGATGAGGAGGGCAGGGAGAAGGAGAATAGTTGATGATGATAGAATTTTTCTGAGCAGTCTTGTGCATTTCTGTGAAATGTGCATTTCTGGAAAATGTCATCATTGCTGGCTTATAGTAAATGTAGTAGTGCTGGAGAGGTTGCATTTTCTTTATGATCAATCAGCCTCTCCTTTTGTGCTTGTATATGTATGCCAATCTTGTAAAGGCTGGGAGAACACTAGTTTTGCACAAAGAGTTGTATGCAAAGTTTTTTTTTGGTGCAAATTGTATAAAACCATAATGGAAAAATGTACTGGCTACATTTTGATCCCTGGCACAAGCCAAAGGCATCATCTTCTGGGGCCTCTGGAAAACCCCTGGGAGGCCCCATAGGATGCCCACATCATGCCCCAGCTAGTAATATATAGCTCGCAATGATTCTGCTCACTTGGCAGACCCCCACTTTCTTGCCAGCCACTAAACAGTGGTGCTGAGGGCAGGGTCCATCCAGCAAGTATCAGGGTGAGGGGCAGAGCTAAGCAAGGATCAGAAGAACAGAGGTGACAGCAATGATCCTCCTCATTCAACAGTTACTACCCACTCCTGCCAAACACTATAATAGCCCTGCAGGGAGGAGGGGTGGAGCAGCTGAGCAAGGATCACCATGAATGCTGCCTATCTCAGCCTTCTTTGTGTACTGCCCCCCACCTCCCACTCATCAGGTACTACAATGGCCATGCAGGGGAAGGGGTAGGAGGATAGCCAAATGAGGATTCTTGCCAGCATTGTGTATGTTCTTCTGACATAATCACCTTCCTCATTTGTCTGACTCCTGCCCTCTCCCATAATGGTTGTGCCAGAGGGTGTGGGGCAACCAAGAAAAGATCATTTCCATGAGAGATGGTATGTTTTCTCCCTGTGAAAATTTCTTTTTGAGAAATGCGTAGTTTTGAAGATGTGTCTGCAGCAAGGAAAAACTGATTAAATTATTTGTTCTCCCTTGCAGCAAAAAAAATGTTAAAGGAATATTTTATTATTATTATTATTATTATTATTATTACATCCTCACCATTAAATGCTCTGCCTGCATGGCAAGATATAGCCAGGTTCAACTAAAATCTCAGCAAGAGTGATCTCTTCACATCCCTAGATTCTGCTTATGGTTTTCAGTGAAAATGGTTATCCTATTGTAGTTATAAAGGAAAATTCTCATTGTGAATTGTTTAATATGGTACTTGCTAGTTTTTCATAAGAAAATTAGGCTGGAATTCTATATCACAGTCTAGATTAAATAACTTTATGTATGCTTAGCTATGTAGTAGAGGCACTAAGAAACCCCGTTAGTGAATTTTGCAGATTCTGTAAGGATGTCAGCAAGAGAGTCCTTATAAGCCTTGGGCTCTACTGATGCACACTGGCACTCACTAGCCATTGTCCCATTGTGCACTGTGATACACATAGGTCCCATGACACATTGGTCACTTCACTGGCTCCGCAACATAGTAACATCACAGTGGTCCCTCACTGAAAATGGACATTGTGAAACAACTCAATCCATTTACTGCAGACACAAGTCCACTTATGAAGAACTTTATCAGATGCAGGAAAACGTGTCAAAAAACCATGTCCCAAACCAGATCAGAAGAATGTGACGATAACAGAAAGGGCGACATTATCAGATGCCCGTGTCCTCAGCCTTTCCCGGGGTATAGTGCTGGCACAGATGAGGCTTCACTTTTTTATGGACAAGGCTAAGTCATCAATAAAAAGGAACACCTTATTCACATCCAAAATATGCTCCTGGAATGCTGAAGGACAATGTCGTATGATATTGAATTCCAGCCACCATATTTAATTATTTTATTAATGTTTGATTGCAAATCAACTCTATGTAGAATCTGTGGTTGCACTATAGCCTCCTCCCAGCTCACTGTTAAAGCAGGAAGGAGTGTGTGTATGTCTGTATTTCTGTGTATTACCTTTTCTCCTTCTCCACCCATTGACTCCAATGTGAGAGAATCAGCTACACCAGGGGGCCATTTACACCTCTAGGAATTTGCAGAGTCCTAATAGTTCCCACATCTTTCGGATCAAAGTCGCCATATTCAGAAGGAGGCGGGGGGAAAAAAACCAAAAGTCAGTAGTATCAGCTTTTTTTCGCTATTTTCCCCAACTTTTTTGAGAAGTAGCACAAGTTAGTGCATTATCAATTGTAAGCAAAACTACCATTTCGCTTACGGCAGTAGGAACTACCAGTAGTCCTCCCGAAACAGAGAGCAGAGCTGAGCCTTGATTGGTTGGAATGAGGGAGTGGACTTACAAGAGATGAGGCTCGAAAAGATCCAGCCAGCTGGCTTGCTTTCTGGCATAATTACTGCTCCTCTCTCTCTCTCTGTATGAGAGAGAGTGATCTGCTCTACTGGCTGATCACTCAATCATTCTTTTGTGTGTGTGCGTGTGTGTGCGCACGCATGAGAGAGAGAGAGACGCAGTCTGCTCAGCTGGCAGGATTTGCAGAGTGAAGAGAATCTAGGCTGCTTCCCTCCCTCCTGGGCTCAATCATTCTTTTGTGTTTGTGTGTGTGCGCATATGTGCGTGCTTGCATGAGAGAGAGAGAGAGAGAGAGAGAGAGAGAAGCAGTCTGCTCAGCTGGCAGGGATTGCTACGAAGCTATGGTCTCTTTTCCCCTCGCACTGCCCCCCTTCTTGCTTCCTCCCCGCCTCTTTAATGACTGGCTTTAATGACAGTGCTCGGAGGCCGTGCCCCCCACCTTTGTCTGTGTGAACTTAGAAAGGTGAAAGCTCACCGGATCTTCTAATTTAGCTATAAATCATGTGAACTATGCAGCACTGGTGCGAAAGGACAGCAATCCAGAATTTCACGCACTTTATTCTGCTGTGTAACTGGCCCCCAGGACTGTGTATCTATGGGCCCATTTTAAGGGTATGTTAAGGGGATGAGGGAACTTGGGATCCTGTGAAACCATAGCATTCCCTCAGCATAGTTTTTTTTTTCCTGGCAGAACTTTAGAAAGTTTTTTTTTTTAAAGAAATCATCTAATACCCAGAAATCAGTGGCTATAAATAGTTCTTTACAATTGTCACAGGAAAGATTAATATTTGTACTCCTAACCATCCCACTGTTAGAGCCCGCCCAGCTTTCTGGTTTAGCATGGAGCAGAGGGTAATAATTGAAACAATATTGGAAAATACTAAAATAATAGGTGAAAAATGTGTTTCCTGAGTGTTGAAATCCTCTGACAAGCAGAATCCTCATCAAATGAGAATCTTCACAGTTCCTGACTTATTCTGTAAAAGAAACCAAAAAAAACGCATTTTCCCTCCCTCCCTCCCTCCCTTTGTTTTGCTCTTTCTTTCTTTCTTTTTGAAAAATTATCCTACACTGAGAATAGTCTTCAACACCTGCACTGGTTTCAAGGACTTTCTCACAGAAGAGGGAAAGATAATACAATTATTTGTTCTTTCCTACAAGGATGAAATTTATGAAGATTTGCATCCCTGGCACTCATAACATTTTCCTACATTGTATGCAAGGAAGGCCTTCTGTAACATAAAGCTGGAGGACTGGGAGCCAGCTGGAGACATAGTAGGAACATATTACTTTGTCCTTCATAGGAGAAGTCACTGAGATCTGCCCTGATTTGGACTCAAATTTTCAGGCAGGCCGTGGGGACCTAATTCTGGCAATGGTTTGACCAGTTGCCTGATATTCTTTTCAGCTTGTAAATCTCAAGAAGTGGATATGATGTCATTTAAGATGAGAGCTACCGTTTGTTTTCTCAATCCTTATTCTTCTTCGTTGATTATATCAGCCAGGATGGGACTAAGGTTATTGCTAAAGGAAGTGGTGCATGCCTCTGCAAGAGCAATATATTTGTTCTTGCTTAAAGGAGGCATTAATAAGTTTATTAAAGAAAACTACCCTTGACCCAGCAGATTTTGGAATTGGTAGATCAGTCCCACATTTTCCAGTTTTGGCCAAAATGATGGCTCCAACCCCCTTTGGAAGATAACTGCTTCTCTAGTCCCATTAAAGTACACATCTAACCAGGGCAAGGACTGAGATTGCTTTGGCTGCTTGGGTGATTAACGTGCCAGGAACTGGATGGGGGGGGGCATACAGTCTCTTAGACCATTCAGTGGCCTTTGATACCATTCATTATGGTATTCTTCTGTACCACCTGATTGGGCTAGCTCTTGGATATACTGCAGTGGTTCCATTCCCTTTTTGTCATTAAAGCTTCCAGCCACCACCTTTCCTCCAGGAGCAGCTGGGAGCGAGGGTGAGAGCCTGCAGTCTTTAAAAAAGCTTCCAGTCACCACCTTTCCTCAAGGAGCAGCTAGGAGCGAGGGTGAGAGTCTGCAGTCTTTTTAAAAGCTTCCAGCTACCACCTTTCCTCCAGGAGCAGCTGGGAGTGAGGGTGAGAGTCTGCAGCCTTTAAAAAAGCTTCCAGCCATCACCTTTCCTCCAGGAGTGGTTGGGAGTGAGGGTGAGAGCCTGCAGCCTTTAAAAACCGCCCAGAGGAATACCATCCAAGGCACCATTAGAGCCTTTTGTTGAAGTGGCCATGAGAACGCAGGGTTGGGAATACAGCTGGTCCTTTGCCATCCTTAGTATGTACAGGGGCCGGGAATGATCTGGGAGCGGGAATTGAGGTTGTGCAGGGGAAGGGAAGGTATGGTGGCAACAGAGTGAAGAATTGTAACAAAAGAAGGCGGGATCGATTTTAATATCTATCCTGCCTTCAGACACCTCTATTTCCTGGACTAAATTGGAGAGCGCACCAACCATTCCACAGACCCTTACTCTGCTCCTTTGCAATGCCAGGTCAGTTAAAAACAAGAATCATGTCACCTTTGATTGGATGAGGCAGCTGACCTGGCATGCTTTACGGAGACCTGGCTGGGAGAGGCCAGTGCTATGACTTGGGCGCAGGAACTTCTGGCCAGGTACTCAGTTAATGAGCAAGTAAGGAAAAGTGGGGGAGGGCGAAGTGGCTCTGGTTCATAAAAACAATCTAACCTTGACCAGGAAGCCTATCCAGAACACAGTCCACATCAAATGTATGTACCTAAGCCTGAGGTCCAGGGATAGTTTAGGGATTCTGTTAGTATACTGGCCACCCCACTGTCTTACAGACTCCCTAACCAAGCTAACACAGCCGGTCTCAGAGTTGCTGCTGGAGTCACCAAGACTTTTAGTTTTGGACAACTTCAGCATCCCACTTGAGACCAGCTTGCTAAATCTAACTGGTGCAGCTCGAGATTTCATGGAATCCATGACAAACATGGGCCTATCCCAATTGGTTGTCGGGCCTATTCACTGTGCAGGTCACACCTTCGATGTGGCCTTTAGTACAGAACAGGAATATCCATGGGCAGAGGTTATTAAAACCTCCGCATTGTCATGGATGGATCATTTCCTGGTCAAGATGGAGCTAAGAGCCACTCTCTGCCCCACCAGGGGTGGCGGACCTACTAGAATGGTCCGCCCTCGAAGGCTAATGGAACCAATAGGATTCCAGAAAGCCTTAGAAGGTTTATTGGTTGGTAACGCCGGTGATTCTGTCGAAGCTTTGGTTAATATTTGGAACACCGACCTCACCAAGGCTATCAACACAATCGCTCCCAAACGTCATTTCCAGCCTGCTCCTAACCATAAGCCCTGGTATTCAGAGGAACTTAGGAAGCTGAAGTGGGCTGGACAATGACTAGAGCACACCTGGTGGAAGACTCGACTCTTATCCAACAAGACTCGACACAGGAATTTCCTTGATTCTTATCGAGAGGCGATACGTGCAGCGCAGAAGTCTTTCTCCTCTGCACATACAGTTGTCCCTCCACATTCGCAGTTCTGACACTCGTGGTTCCTCCTATTTGTGGAAACTCTGCTTCCCCCCCCCACACACAGGGAAGCATTTCAGGGTGGAGCCAACCCCAAGGAAAGCTGAGTGAGCACCCCACATTACTCAGCCCTCGCCCTCTCACAAAAGGGGCAAAAGCCAAGTGAAGTGGGGTGCCCAGCCAGTAAACCAAGGGGGGTTTGGTGCCTGAGTGCCTGACCTCAATTGGCCCTCATCTCTTCTTTGTGAGGGGCAAAAGCCTGTTGAAGTGAGGCACTTACCCACCAAACTGCTGCCGATTTGCTGGCTGAGTGCCCCACCCACTCGACACTCGATCCACTCACAGAAGGGATGAAAGCCAAGCGAAGCGGGGCGCCCAGCCAGCAAACCAAAGGGGGTTTGGTGAATGAGTGCCCCACAACAACCGGCCCTCGCCCCTTCCATGTGAGGGGTAAAAGCCAGTTGAAGCGAGGCACTCACCCACCAAACCACTGCCGGTTTGCTGGCTGAATGCCTCACCCCACTCGACCCTTGACCCTCTCATGGAAGGGACGAAAGCCAAGCGAAGCGGGGCACCCAACCAGCAAACTGAACGGAGTTTGGTGAATGAGTGCCCCACCCCAACCAGCTCTCACCCCTTCCATGTGAGGGGTGAAAGCTGGTTGAAGCGAGGCACTCACTCACCAAACTGCTGCCGGTTTGCTGCCTGAGTAACCCACCACACTTACCTTTCACGCCTCTCATGGAAGAGACAAAAGCCAAGTGAAGCGGGGCGCCCAGCCAGCAAACTGAAGGGGGTTTAGTGAATGAGTGCCCCATCCCAACTGGCCCTCACCCCTTCCATGTGAGGAGTGAAAGCCGGTTGAAGCAAGGCGCTCACCCACCAGACCGCTGCCAGTTTGCTGGCTGAGCGCCCCACCCCACTTGGCCCTCGCCCCTCTCACAGAAGGGGCGAAAGCTGAGTGAAGCAGGGCACTGAGCCAGCAAACCAAAGGGGGTTTGGTGAGTGAGTGCTCCACCCCAACCGGCCCTCATCTCTTCCTTGTGAGGGGAAAAAGCCAGTTGAAGCGAAGTGCTCACCCACCAAACCACTGCTGGATTGCTGGCTGAGCGCCCTATCCCTCTCTGCCCCAACCCCTCTCGTGGAAGGGATGAAAGGCGAGCGAAGCGGGACGCCCAGCCAGCAAACCAAAGGGGGTTTCGTGAATGAGTGCCCACCCCTACCGGTCCTCACTCCTTCGATGTGAGGGGCAAAAGCCGGTTGAAGCGAGGCACTCACTCACCAAACTGCTGCCAGTTTGCTGCCTGAGTGACCCACCACACTCACCTCTCACCCCTCTAATGGAAGAGACAAAAGCCAAGTGAAGTGGGGCGCCCAGCCAGCAAACTGAACGGAGTTTGGTGAATGAGTGTCCCACCCCAACCGGTCCTCGCCCCTTCCGTGTGAGGGGCAAAAGCCAGCACATGTAGGAGTAAAGTCAGAAAAGCTAAAGTGCAGAATGAGCTCAGGCTTGCTTGAGAGGTTAAGAACAATAAAAAGGGTTCTTGGGGTATGTCCACAGCAAAAGGAGGAAGAAGGAAATGGTAGGGCCACTACGTGGAGAAGATGGCAAAATGCTAACGGGACAGAGAAAAGGCAGAACTACTCAACACCTTCTTTGCCTCAATGTTTTCAGAAAAGGAAAAGGGGGACCAACCTGAGGAGAATGGAACAGAGGACACAATAGGGGAAATCCAGCACAGAATAAGCAAAGAGGTAGTACAGGAATGCCTTCTTAATCTAAATGAATTTAAATCTCCAGGATCAGATGAACTACATCTGAGAGTATTAAAACAGCTGGTAAATGTAATCTCAGAGCCATTGGCAATAATCTTTGAGAACTCCTGGAGAACAGGAGAAGTCACAGCAGACTGGAGGAGGGCAAACAATTTTCCCATCTTCAAAAAGGGGGAAAAAGAGGATCCCAACAGTTATCGTCCAGTTAGAAGAGTATCAGGCACACTGTCTGATAGCATTTCCATCCCGCTACCCCCCCACCCGTCCCACTCCCGTCCCTGTTCCAGTTAAAACACTTTCTTTTTTTCATACATCCACCTTGTTCTGTGATATTAACTGCTACTCCTCCCCTCAGTCCTCCGGGAGTGAATGCAGCTGTTTTAAACCTGCAATCACGTCCCGGAAAGCAAATCCCGCACATTCTCGCGAGACAACAATGCATGGGAAATTTAAAAATAAAAAGTAAACCAAATGTTAAAAAGGATACAAAGCCCCCCCAAACCCTTTAAATTATACAAGCAACCAGGGCAGGGGAAAAACAAGGGTGCCACTACCTGCTCATCCCAATCGCACCTGGAAGTCTTCGGGAGGAACCTCCCATTGTGACTGGCATAGCGCCAGCACAATGGGACACCGGTTCACAAGCCCCTTATTCCGTTATGGAAACAGAATGGGCGATCTATTAACGGATTAATCCATCAATTGTACAAATCTGAAATGGAATGGAGGGGGCACGGGAGCAGAACTGGACGGGGAGGACATCGTGTGAACAGAAAACCCTTTGGCGATCTCCTGTTGCCCCTGTTCCAGATTATAAAGATTGTGTGATAATCTCCTTAGTTTGACATCAATACCAGGGAAGATTCTAGAGTAGATCATTAAACAGAGAGTCTGTGAACCTTTAGAAGGCAATGCCATAATCACAAAAAGTCAACATGGGTTTCAGAGAAACAAGTCATGACAGACTAAACTGATCTCTTTTTTTTGATAAAGTCAGATGAAGTGAATGCTGTGGATATTGCATAACTTGATGTCAGTAAGGCCTTTGAGAAGGTTCCCCATGACATTCTTGCAAACAAGCTTGTAAAATGTGGGCTAGACAAGTTAACTCTTAAATGGATTTGTAATTGGTTGACCGGCCAAACCCAAAGGGTGCTCAGCCATGGCTCCTCTTCATCTTGGAAAGATGTGACCAGTGGGGTGCCACAGGGTTCTGTCCTGGGCCCAGTGCTATTCAACATCTTTATCGATGCGTTGGATGAGGGAATTAGGGGCATACTTATCATATTTGCACATGACATCAAATTAGGAGGAGGAGCTAATACCCTAGAGGACAGGATCAAAATTCAAAATGACCTGGATAGACTGGAGAGCTGGGCCAAGGCTAACAAAATGAAATTCAGTACGGAGAAATGTAGGATACTGCACTTATGGCGGAAACTAAAATACATAGAGATAGGATGGGGGAGACCTAGCTGAAGGAGACTACGTGCGAAAGGAATCTAGGAGTCCTAGTAGACCACAAGTTGAACATGAGCCAACAGTGTGATGCGGCAGCTAAAAAGGCCAATGCAGTTTTGGGCTGCATCAATAGAAGTATAGTGTCTAAATCGAGGGAAGTAATAGTGCCGCTCTATTCTGCCTTGGTCAGGCCTTGCCTAGAATACTGTGTCCAGTTCTGGGAACCACAATTCAAAAAGGATATTGATAAATTGGAGCGTGTCCAGAGAAGGGCGACTAAAATGGTGAAAGGTCTGGAAACGATGCCTTATGAGGACAGACTTAGGGAGCTGGGTATGTTTAGCCTGAAAAAAAGATGGTTAAAGGGCGATATGACAGCCCTGTTTAAGTATTTGAAGGGGTGTCACATTGAGCATGGAGCAGGCTTGTTTTCTGCTGCTCTGGAGACTGGAACACGGAGCAATGGATGCAAGCTCCAGGAACAGAGATTCCACCTCAACATTAGGAGGAACTTTTTGACAGTAAGAGCTGTTCGGCAGTGAAACACACTCCCTAAGAGCATGGTGGGGTCTCCTTCCTTGGAGGTCTTTAAACAGAGGCTGGATGGACATCTGTCAGGGATGCTTTGATCATGATTTCCTGCGTGGCAGGGGGTTGGACTGGATGGCCCTTGTGGTCTCTTCCAACTCTACAATTCTATGATTCTATGATTCTATGATTCTATATCCCCATTTGTAGGAGATTGCTTATAGAGCACATGAAGAAGGGTTTTGTGACTCCCAAACTGTAATACACTCCTTCTGGATTTAAGATTAGCAACTGTCCCTCTCCCCATATTGAAATAGGACTTAGGGGAAATCATAACTTGCTTTTTAATTTGGCTTTATAAGCTTATATGTAGACAGTATGACACACATACAATCATAGAATCATAGAGATGGAAAAGATCCAGCCCAACCCCCTGCCATGCAGGAATACACAATCCAATCATTCTGAACAGATAGCCATCTAGCCTCTGTTTAAAAACCTCTAAAGAAGGAGACTACACCACACTCTGATGCAGTGTATTCCACTTCAGAACAGCTCTTACTGTTAGGAAATTCTTCCTAATATTCAGGTGGAATCTATTTTCCTGTAGTTTGGACCCATTGCTCCGTGTCCTAGTCTCTGGAGCAGCAGAAAACAAGCCTTCTCCTTCCTCAGTATGACATCCCTTCAAATATTTAAACATGGCTATCATGTCACCTCTCAACCTTCTCTTCTCCAGACAAAACATGCCCAGCTCCCTAAGCCGCTCTTCATAGGGCATAGCATCCAGACCTCCCACCATCCTAGCCCCCCTCCCGTGGACACATTCCAATTTGTCAATATCCTTCCTGAATCTTGGTGCCCAGAACTGGACACAGTATTCCAGTTGAAGTTTGACCGAAGCAGAATAGAGTGGCATGATTACTTCCCTTGATCTAGACACTATATTCCTATTAATGCAGCCTAGAATCACATTGGCTTTTTTTAGCTGCTGCTTCACACTGCTGACTCATGTTCAGCTTGGGGCCCACTAAGACTCCTAAATCCTTTTCACACGTACTGCCATCAAGCCAGATGTCACCCATCCTGTATCTGTGAATTTCATTTTTACTGCCCATGTGTACTATCCTACATTTCTCCCTGTTGAAATTCATTTTGTTAGTTTTGGCCCAGCTCTCCAATCTGTTCAGGTCATTTTTGATGCTGATCCTGTCCTCTTTTATTAGCTACCCCCTCCTAATTTGGTATCATCTGCAAACTTGATAAGGATTGTGGTGCCAGACTCCTTCCTAGTGGCGCGGGGGCCTTTCCTATCCCACCGCTGCGACCCAAAAATATATAGTGACCCATACACGGTCAACCCACCACCTTAACACTCTGGCTTTAGGGTGGCAGTCCTGTGGGTTCTCTTGCATCCCACTACTGCCCCCAAAAGAATGTGTGAAGCACCAACCACTTTTTATTGGGACAGCCCTTTGTGTCCCTGATATCAGGTAGCGTGGTTTAAATTCAACAGAGGCCAAGCAGCTTTAAACTCCAATGAAAGTTTATTGAAAAATATAAAATAAACTGTAGTTGAGTATTAAAGTTGTTAATCTTCTTAAGACTTAGTTACATCAGATTCCTTTTAAAATAATAACATCAATCTAGAATACGAGCACTACTAAATCAGGCACAAAGTCCTAAATCCCCTTTATATACTTGACTTGTTCTGAGCCTCTCCCTATTAGACTCTCCAAGTATATTCAGTCCCTCTCTAGACCCTTAAGACCCTTCTGTGGTCGTCACACTGAAAAGTTCCCTCAGGAACTCTAAGAGCACCCCCTCCCTTCAGTGTAACTCTTTCTTTCCAGTCAAACCTCAAAACAACTAAAAACCCCACTCCCTCTCTATCAGGCCTTTTTATAGCCATGCCCAGCTGCCTTCCTATTGGCTGGGCACCTGCTGCTGTGAGATTGGCTAAAAGAGTGGCCTTTTCATCACACACATACCCTCTATTCCCTCATCCAAGTCATTGATAAAGATGTTGAATAGCACTGGGCCCAGGACAGAACCCTGTGGCACCCCACTGGTCACCTCTCTCCAGGATGAAGAAGAGACATTGCTGCCTACTCTCTTTTGGTTTGTTCAGTCAACCAATTACAAATCCACCTAACAGTTGAATTCTCTAGCCCACAAGTTACTAACTTTTTTTGCAGGAATACCATGGGGAAACTTGTCAAAAGCCTTACTGAAATCAAGATACACTACATCCACAGCATTCCACTCATCTACTAAGTATGTAATTCTATAAAAAAAGATATAAGATTAGTCTGGCATGACTTGTTTTTGAGAAATCCATGTTGACCTTTAGTGATCATGGCATTCCTTTCTAAGTGCTTACAGACTGTCTGTTTAATGATCCGCTCTAGAATCTTTCCTAGTATTAATGTTAGGTTGACTGTGCAGTTATTATTGGGGTCTTCTTTTTTTCCCTTTTAAAAGATGGGGACAACATTTTCCCTCTTCCAGTCTCCCGGGACATCTCCTTTTCTCCAGTATTTCTTAAAGTTTATTGCCAGTGGCTCTGAGATTACTTCTGCCAGCTCTTTTAATACCTTTTGATGAAGTTCATCTGGTCCTGGAGACTTGAATTCATTAAGTCTATTCATTGTCATTGAGTCATTGACCAGTTATTCTTGGACTACCTCTTTACCAATTCTATGCTGTATTTACCCTACTGTATCATCTGCTCCATTTCCCCCAATTTGAGCACTGTTCCGCCTTTCAGAGAAGACTGAAGCAAAGGAGATGTTAAGTAGTTAAGCCTTTTCTCAGTCCCCTGTTAGCCTTACTCCATCTTCTCCACACAGCAGCCCTACCATTTCCTTGTTTTTCCTTTTGCTATAGATATATCCAAGAAAGCCCTTTTTATTGTTTATAACTTCTCTAGCAAGCCTGAGCTACATCTGTGCTTTAGCTCTTCTGACTTTCACCCTACATGAGCTGCCAATTTGTTTAATTTCTTTCTTGGTGATTTCTCCCTTTCCCCATTTCTTGTACATGTCCTTTTTAAGTTTTAGCTCAGTTGAGAATTCTTTTGACCTCCATCCTGGTTTCTTTAGACACATGCCATGTTTCCTCCTCATTGGAACTGTTTGAAGTTGTGCCTTCAATATCTCACTGTTTCAAAACTCCCATCCATCATTTACTCCCTTTTCTTTTAGTATGCCTGACCATGGGATCACCCCCAGTAATCCCCTAAATTTTCTGAAATAGGCATTCTTAAAGTCTAGAAGGCATGTCTGACTACACTTGGCCTCCCCCTTCCTCTGTATAACAAATTCCAGGAGAACATGGTCACTCCACTCTAAGGATTCCACCACATCCACCCCTTTAACCAGATCATCTCTGTTGGTTAGGATCAGTTTTAAAATAGCTGATCCCTTTGTTGCCTCTTCCACCTTCTGGACTATGAAATTTTCTGCAAGGCAAGTGAGGAATTTATTGGATGTTAAATTCGTGGCAGAATTGGACTTTCAAGAAATATCAGAATAGTTGAAATCCCCCATTATTACTACATCTCTCCTTTCTGAATGTGCAGTCAACTGTTCCAGGAAGGCATCATCCAAGTCCTCAGTTTGGCTTGGAGGCCTGTAGTAGTCCCCCCACAATGACATCCCTGCTGTTTCTCTCCCCCTTGATTTTTACCCAGATGCTCTCAACCTGGCTCCCAGGATTTAACTCATGAATCTGTTTACAGATATACACATCCTTAATGTATAATGCTACTCCACGACCCTTCCTGTTTGGCTTATTTCTCTGAAATAGCTTATACCCTTCTATTCCTACATTCCAATCATGAGACTCATCTCACCAGGTTTCAGTGATGCCTATTAAATCATATTTGCTTTGCTGTGCTAAGAGTTCAAGTTCATCCTGTTTATTTCCCATGCTCTGTGCATTGGTATAGAGATATCTAAGACCATGGTCCATTTCCCCCATCTGTCATTTAAAGAGTTTATTCCTCCCATTGTTGGGTTATTTGCCTTGTTCTCTGTATAACTTTTGGGCTCTTGTCTCTAGCACTCAATGAACTCCTGCCTTCAAGAGTACTGTCTCTCTCACCAATTCAACTCAGTTTAAAGCCCTCCTGATAATACCTTTCAGAGTCTTAGCAAAAACATTCCAGCCAACTGCAGTGAGGTGCAACCCATCCTTTGTCAGGAAGTCCCCGTCCCTAAACTGCATTCCATGGTCCAATTGTTCCCAGCGGCACCATCTCTGTAGCCAGTTGTTCACCTCCACTATTCTTCTCTCCCTTCCTGGGCCATGCCCTTCCACTGGAAGGACAGACAAAATGTCTATCTGTGCATCCAGGTTCTTTAGCTTCCTACCCAAAGCCTCATAATCCCTTGTGATATTCTGGAGGCTATCTCTTGCAGTATCATTGGTTCCCACATGGACAAAATGGAAGGGATAACAGTCAGAAGGTTTGGTTAGTCTTGTCAGCCTCTCTGTTACATCTTGAATTTTTGCCCCAGGGAGACAGCATATCTCCTGAAACATTTTATCAGGCCTGCAGACTACTGCTTCTGTTCCTTGCAGCAGGGAATCCCCTACCACCACCACCCTCCTCCTTTGAGTCTTGGCAGAGGCTACTTCATGTGCTGGATCTACCAAGGTTTCCTGTACATTCCCTAAGGCCTGGCATTGCTGCTCTTCCTCTTCTCTGGAGAGAACGAGAGCTTCATATCAATTCTGTAGCTTCACGCTGACCGAAGGAGCACTGGCCCTTCTACTTCTCTGTGTCACATTCCTCCAAGTGTTCATTTCCTGTGTATGGGTAATGGCCTCCTCCACAGACACCTCCCCGGTGTATTCTGCTTCCAGGATGGTCTTCTCCTCTCTTTCCAAGAAAACCTCTCACTCCCTAATATTCAGAAGAGTAGATACCCTGTCCTCAAGATGCTTGACTTTCTCTTCCAGCAGGGCCACCACTTGCTGCAGATATAGCTATCCACGTCCTGTGGCAAGAAGACAAACATCCAACAGCAGCTCACTCAGTCTGCATATTCAGTCTTCTTGACTAGTCAAGGAAAGAGAACTTTTGACTTCCTTGTCCAAACTCTTCTGGTATGCCCCCCTCTCCCCAATGCCTGTTGGCCTTCTTTCTCACAAGAGCTCCTATGTTCCTGTTATGTTAGAACTGGGCATGCCGCAAGGTGCTTTCCGCTGCTTTTCCAAGATTAACCTGGAAAGGCTGTAGCAGTAGTTATATAGAGCTAGTGGCTGCTAACTCCTCCCCCAGGCAGTTTCAGTGGCTCAGCAGAAGGCTCTTTTAAGGCTGACCTTTGTCCTCTCTGTGCTTTTAGTCTAACTGTGAAATTAGATGCCCTGCCCCCTCAGACCATGTGCTCAGGGAGAGCAAATGGCCCAAAACAAACTATGTTCCTCTGTGCCATACAATTCAACAAATCATTACATCAGATTCTTGTCTAGAGTGTTGTTTTTATAACTTTTAATGTTTTCTTTTATTTTCATATTATGTTTTTGCATGGCTCTTGTTACATTTTGAGGGTTTTTTTAAAAAAAAAATACTGCCTTAGTGGGTTTAAGAAAATTGTTATTGAAATACCTTAAAATAAATACAAACACCCATCATCCTTGAGCATGTACACAAGGTTTTTAAATATGCCTAAGAAAACTTTGATGGAAAAGTGGAAGGAAATTATATTAGATGTGGTCCAAAGGTCAAGGGATAATAAAAATAACATGCAACAATTTGGAATTTTTAAAATGTTCCAATCTGTCAAAGTTTTATATCATTTAGTTGTTCCTTTTTTAAAAAAATCAAGACATATGTACAAAATATGGAAACAGTAGTATCTGTTTCCCATGTGATGTGACAGAATGGAGTGCTAGAATCTCTTAGAAGAATTCGTGTAAAATAACTTTTATATTGTTTGTATTAAAAGATACATCACATTACAAAATATTACAAAAATGTAACAGTGACAGTTTAATCATCTACTATTAACTCACCTAAATATTCCATTGTGTAAATGAGAAACAGCATTGCGTACCAGTTTGTGTGTTGGACTACAGCTCTGAAGACCAGAATTTGAATCCCTGCTCAACCATGGAAACCCAGTGGTGACCAGAAGTTAGCCTGGGGCTGGACAAAAGCAAACCCCTTCTGAATAAAATTTTGCCATGATAGGTTCACCTTAGTGTTGCCATAATGACTTGAAGGCACACAACAACAAACAACAAGAACTTAATATGATGACTTAGAATGAAAAACTCAAGTGATATTAAAATTTACCTAAGATAAATTTATTGAATCAGAGCCAGTAGTCCCCAAAGTGTGAACTAACTGGCAGGCAATTAGGCAAGAAAAAAAGTAACATCCACTATTTCTCTGTTTTTATTTTTAGTGTAGTATTAGAAATGTTTTAAAGATGTGTATATATAGCCATAGAACTTTTCAGCAAAGATAATTGTTGCCCTAGAACCAAGGGTGGGAGATAGGATGACATGAGGCTTATCAAATATTGTAACTCTCATGAGCCCATGAACCTCAGCCAATGTAAACAGGGATAAAATGAGCTGTAGTCAATTGGAAAGCCAGGTGTTCCTCAACCCTGCCATATAGATTGTGAAGCAGTATGGTTGAACATTACCATCACCATATGAATACTACCAAAGCCTCTTTCTATTGGTGACACTCCACATGGAAATGGGGAAGCTTCTTACTATGGCCTAGATATGGAAAGCACTTCTGTTGGACTCAGCAGTTTTAAATAAAGTAATATTTTCACACTTTTTGAGATTTATTATGGGGAAATGTGCAGCTCACCAAGCATTCACATATTTGTGAGGCTTCAGGCTGTTTCTGAGACATAAAGGGCACACAAAGCAATGCACCTTTTTAAAAATGCAAAATAGCTAAGATGCAGAAAAAATAAAATTATAATATGCAGAAGCACCCTTTAGTCAATAGGAAAATTGCACAAATTAATTAGCAAACTGCATTGAGTCCCATTTTGGGGGGAACAGGTGGTATATAGAGGAGGAGGGGTAAAGGAAAGCTTGCACAGATGAAAAACTGAAATTTAGTTTAAAAATCATTAAAGTACATGTATTTCTGGACAGGAAGAGACCACAAAGCTTTCCAATCTGATTTAAAAAGAAAAAAGATGGAAAGAAAATTCATTTATTTATTTGTGCAATTTCTATTCCGCCTTTCTCTCAAAGTGAGACCCAAGGCAGCTCACAGAATAATTAAAATTACAATTAAAACCAATTAAAGCATACAAAGTAAAAAAACAGATTAAAAACAACATAAAAACACACACCAATAAAAGCCACAATATATGCCAAAGGCCTGCTTAAACAAGAATGTTTTTGGAATGACAACAGGGAGGGGGCCAAACTAGCCTCCCGCAGGAGTGAGTTCCAAAGGGTGGGAGCAGCCACAGAGAAGGCTCTCTCTCACGTGGGATTTGGAAAAACTCAGTAAGGTCAAATGTGATTTGGAATAATTCGATAAACTGAGTCAATGGTTTTCACATTCATACTATGGTCTAAATCTGATATTACACACCATCCATGAAAACAGCCCTATTGAATCCTGGCTGATGTGTGTCTAGCCAATCATGCAATTTCAGCTGTGCATTTCAGGAGAAACTGGCACAGAGCTATAAACATTATACATATGAGTACACACAGATATGAAAGGGTGATTTGAACATTTCCCCTTTCCTATGGAATGCCACCGCAAAGAGAGACTTTTCGAGAATATTCACATTGGGGTTGTAACATTTTAAGGGGTTGCAACACACCAAATGAGGAACAAAGTAGATATTTGCCACCGCAAACATATATTCAGTAGGCCTTAGAAGGCAAACCCATTATTCTGTATTAAGTGTGCTTAAATTTGTATCCATAGAAAGATACTATATGTTCTCCAGATGTCCCTTCAGTTCTACCTGAATTCATGTTCATCTATCTAGCATGATGTTTTAGGACAGGATACAGCATGACTGGTAAACAGTCTGGTATCAAGTTATTTGCCTTTTTAAAAATGCTGAGAAGATTCAGACACTGCAAGGTCCTAAACTATAAAGAAAATCTTGGAATTAAGAACAAAGGGATATCAAGAAGAAAGACTTTTGCTTCAGAATCTGATCTCCGGATCCTGGGGTGTTCCATATAGAAAGCCATTTTAGTGGAAGTGTTGTGTTTTTATTAACACAACCGGATACCATTGTGTTTGTTAATTAGTTCAGTAATTTTCAAGATGTGGCTGCTTTATGGACTTCATAAACAGCTCCGAAGGGGCTCACAACCCAACCAACTGTTTTCTGGGAATTTATTTAAGACACCATATAAATACCAACTAACTACTTTATCAGGAAGCACCCATGCAGTACAACCTTGGAAATGTCATTAAAAAAACTATTTAGTATAAAGTGCTGCAGACTCCAGGTTCAACAGCACTTACTTTTTTCAACTCTGCTCTTTCATGGTGGATCAAGTTAAGGAGGAAGGGTCTTTGAGAGCTGTATTAATAACTAACATTGTTGCAATCATACTCAGTCTTACCAATAACTGAGCCCCATAAATACAGTAGGATTAAATTGCATCTAATGGTGCTTGGATTTGGGTTTTGCTAATCTGGAATAACAGATCTCCTCTGGTTCTAAACTTTTTTTCCATGCAAAAGATTGTTAGTGCACTAAGATAATTATGGGAGAACTATGTGTATCTTCAGTTACACTTTTTTGCATGGAGCAAACATTTAGAACTAGAGAAGATCTGTTATTCCAGTTTAGCATAATGGGACAACTAGTTGTATCTAGTGCCTAAATCTGATCTTGGAAGCTAAGTAGAGTCTACTCTGGTTAGCTACTTAGATGGGAGACTGCCAATGAATACCAGGTGCTGTAAGCTATATTTCCAAAGAAGGAACTTGCTAAACCACCTCTAAGTATTCGTTGCCATAAAAAGGACTATGAAATTCATGGGTTTGCCATAAGTCAAGAGATGATTTGAAAGATCAAACACACCCAATTGTATCTAAGTTATGTGCTCTTTATAATTTAAACTAGGATTGCTGTCGGAATCAATGGGGCCTATAAATATATCAAGAGTGAAGAAATGTTTTATTATAGAGTGGGCAGGAAGAGAGTGTCAAATGAATACAGGTTCATGGTTTTTATTTTAGCATGATGTTTAAACACTTCTGTAGTCATCAGGATCATTGTGTGCCTCACAAATTCACTACAAGACAGCTGCCAGGCTCAATGGGCAGCCAGTTTGCAGCCCAGCTGGCTCCCAGAGCCCAGGCATCTTCTCCCTGGCCCCACACGGCTGCTTGGCAGCTGGCATGGAGGCTGCCATGTTGGGCCTCTTCTTCCTGGCCTGCTAGGAAGAGGGTGTGAAGTGGCGAGCCAATCGGGGCAGGCTTCTCCTACCCTAATTGGCCAGCATGGCCCCGGGAGGTGGGTCTTCCAGCCGGCGTGGCCAGATAATGCCACCTTTTGCAGCATTTCGCAACAGCCACTTTATGAACATTGTTTTACGACACAGTTTTACGACACAGTTAACGGTGTCATCATCCGCAGTGGCTCACTAGGTCTTCCAGTCCAAAACATGTATGTCAGCTATCTATTGTAGTATGGGTTTTATATTACTACAATGATACAATGTCATGTTTGATGACACTGCTACTGGTGTGTGTGTGTGTGTGTGTGTGTTGTATACTTCACCATAAGTATCTATGTGCTAGTAGAGATAACCTTGGAGTGACACATGAAGTGGTGAATGTTCATAACATCAGGAGCTGGTTCAGTCCAATAGAATTAAGTTGCAAGCTTTTCTTCATTTCTATGGAAGTGCTCCTTCTGTTCAAATGGTTTTACCCCAGAACAATTGATTCATAGGTTAAAGATACTGTAGTTATATCCACATGCACATCACTTCCTTTGGCTTCCGGCTATATAATTTGTTCTTAGTTTCTTACTTTGATTTACACTAAGAAAGAGAGAGAATCAAAGATCAATATCTGAAGAAGCTTTTGAATGCTACTCAAAATTTAATCTGGTCTCAATTGATTCCTAAACTATTATAAAAGATCCTAGTTTATAGCTAAACCTGTCTACATGTTGTGTTAAACTACCTGTTCAGGCATTGGTTTATCCTTTTTTCCTGTAACTTTTTCTTTAAAGATTTTTTTTAGATTTTCCATTCCCATAATACAATTTTCTTGCTGTGTGTGTGTATGTCCCTTAAAGTTGTCTGTTGACTTATGGTGACCTGATGAATTTGGATTTGCTTAGGCAAGAAATATTCAGAAGTGACTTTGCCAGTTCAATAGCTGACATTAAGCTATTTAATTTCCAAATAAAGTGAAAAAAATTGTAGGTTGGACACTGTAGCCTAAGTATCATTGTGTCCTTGTCAGTTTTATTGCAAGGATCTTTAAAACATTATTTCTGTTCTGAATAATATATTTTCGTGCCATTAACAGTGCTGAAAATTAGTGATGAATGCTCTCCTTTTGCTTTCCCTTAGTTTGGTCTTCATCTTTTTCCCAATTAAGACTTTTGAGTCTTTGCAAGAAAAGATCTCAAATGTTTTGCCATCACCACCCCCCATCCTCCCTGAACTGTCAAATCCCCCCTGGTTCCCTTTCCTTTTTTTTTTTCTTCTTTTTTTCTTTTCCTAATTTCCTATGGTTATACAGCACGGACATTTAAATCCAGACACACATTTAAATCAAGATATAAATTCAATCACAGATCTTCATTATCTCAACTAATTGCCCTCCAAAAGGAACCCAGCAATTCAACAAATGCCTTCAATTGGCTTCCTGTATGAAGCCCTAGATAATATTCCTACATTTTCCCAGAGCAATGTGTAGATCTTATTGGCACCATTGTTCGGGCAAATATTAAATTCACCCAATGAATCCCAGATATTCTATTTGGGGATATTTCTAGTGCTTGCATGTTCAACTGCAAGGAATTGGATGATGTGTGCGCTACACTAAGGCTCTGCTATCGACTGCTGTAATTTGAATCTGGTCTGCAGTGCTTGGATAGACTATGAGGTGACTATTGACTTTCTTAAAAGGTTACTCTTTTTATTGTTTAAGGCTGCAGAAGGAAAGAAAAATCCAAAGAGGAGACAGAGGAACTCCTGTCCTTTAATATCCTGTAGAAAAGTTGGCAAGCTATGAAAGATTTGAATATGAGCAAGAAACAAAGGCTGCTTTAAATACAAATATTTTAGAATTTAATAGATTTAATGAAAAGCCTTAGTAGAGAACACTGCACACTTGTAGGTATGTATAGAGAATGCAGAAGTCCATGGGGTTGTTTACACAGGCAAATATTCCTCTAAATATACCGCTAAGATAGCTCATAGGTCCCATGGATCTCAGCACAGCATCGCCTCATTCAGAAGGGGGGAAGGTAAAACACCCAAATATAGCGTGCCAAGGGATGTTGCTACTTTTGCCGGTATATTTGCAATGTAGTGCATTATTGGCAGTGTAAACTACCATTCCGCTAAGGGTTAAAGCAAAGCTGCATTGTGATTGGTTGATGATGCAGGGGTGGGCTTAAAAGAGGGGCAGGGAGGGAGAGAAAGACAGTAGCGATTAGATTAGCGATTAGAGGAATCCTGTCTGCTATTTTGTAAGCCAGTTTGCAAACAAAAAGGATTCTCAACAATTTTCATTCAGGGAGCATTCCTTCTCATCCTCTCTGCTTGGCAGAAAATGCTGTTTTAAGCAAGGAGGAACACCTTCCATTTGAATTGTGCAAAGGGAGTGGGGGGGACTACCTCTAAGCTGCTAAGGACATGGAGTTGGGGCCAGGGCAGACATTCCTATGGCATTCTTTTCCCTCTCCAATGCTTGGCCATGCCCCCAGCACTTTTGGCTGTGTTAACCTCAAAGCGGAAAAAATCAAAGAGCCACAAAATATAGCTGTGTAAACATATACCATGTAAACTACCCACCACTGATGCGGGAAAGCACTAAAGCACAACTTAACGCAATAAAACCTGTCGTGTAAACCAGCCCCATGATTCTTGTCTTATGCCTCAAAACATGACAACTATGGACTTTATCAGATGTAGCAAATATGGCATCATAACGATGCCTAATGATAACGAAGGGGCATGCATACCATACAGCATCATCCTTTTGTGATCGTGTACTGTCAAAAAGTTATTCTTTTTTATTGATGGGCCAAGCTGTCAATAGATCTGCCATGGTGCTGTGTTGCCGATATTGCCGGCATTTGAATCCTCATGCCATTGTGCTCACATGAATATAGCCTCAATGGCAGAACACTTCCGGGTAAGATCATAACAGCCAGGTAGGGGATGCTTTTTTTATGAACCTCCTCAGTTTACTTGTAAGTTGTAAAGTGTGCTTCTGTGCTTGTGTGTATTTTTATGTCTTCATCACACTTAATTTTTTAAATTTGCTGTGCTCGTGTCTTCTCAAGAGAATCGGTGAGATCTCAACCCCGGAAGTAAATGGATCTCTGTTCACAGAATCATAGAATTGTAAAGTTGGAAGAGACCACAAGGTCTCTGTTGATGCCAGGGTTGCCTCATTGACAGTGCTAAAGGTAGATCTGGTCAGAAGGTTCTTTTGCTGGCATAAAAATGCCACAAAATATGCCGGCAAAATAATGTTTAGGGAGGGTAATCTGATAAAGTCCTATGACTTCAGTCCCAAGGTAGAATGGTAGATACAATCACTTTATTGGTGATAAAGTATGTATTATTTTTTGTGGCTTTTTTCCAGGCTGTGAGGCCATGTTCTGGAAGAGTTTATTTCTGATGTTTTGCCTGCATCTGTGGCTGGCATCTTCAGAGAATGGTGGTATAGAGGTGTGTGGGGTTTATATACTGTGAGTCCCTGTATATGAACCCCACACACCCCTATACCACCATTATCTGAAGATGCCAGCCACAGGTGCAGGTAAAATGTCAGGAATAAACTCTTCCAGAAAATGGCCTCACAGCCTGGAAAGAAATCACAAAAAACCTATGGATGCAGGCCGTGAAAGCGTTCGACTTCACATGTGAATTTTTATTTTTTGTACTGTGTTCCTGGTGATCATGGCATTCCAAAAGTGGATTGTACATTGGGCAGTTCATTCAATCATAAGAAGTGCCAGGAGTAGAAATCTCACACTACCACTTCACCCCAATCTTCCAATGTTTAAATTGCCACATTTTTTTTTACCTCAGAGCTCTAGTCATGAAATATCCATGACTCATTGCATTTTCAAGAAGTAATTAGGTAAGCAAGATGTCTTCTTTGCATTTATTTCTACTTATTACAGGAATCTAAAGTGTTAATATAGGTGATGTCTGGAAACTGAAATGTGCTTATTAACACCGTTGCACAAAGACACAATGTGTTTCTGGTATGAAATAACAGTGTGTATTGGTAGTTTATGACTATATATTCTGTTGCTGTCAAATTACCCAGTACAAATTTGTCAGGTAAAGTGGGCATCCCGCTAAGGGAAATCTGTGCTTTTATGATTTATGCTGATTGCTTTTGTTATATATATATATATATATGTATATATATATATATATATTAAGACATGCTCTTTGAAGGTGAAGGAATCACTTGTTGCTTTTCCTGTTCTCTGTTATATGTCACAAACCCCTGGGCACAAAATGTCCTAGTGCCAGGACTTTGAGTTATTGCAATACTGAAGAAGATTCAATCATTCTGTTTCAAAAATGTTTAAAATGTTAATGTCTACTTTTCAAATCTTAAGAGTCAAACAACAGTTATCTGATCTGGTCAGAAAACCTATATTCTAAATAGGAAATTGTTATCCCTATGTAGACACCATGTGGCAGTTTTTTCAGGTACCTTAGTCTAATGACTCTGAAATTTGGTCCTCCAAGTGTTTTGGACTTCAGCTCCCATATGCCCCAGATGAAATCCAAAACACATGAGGACCAATGTTTGAGAACCACTGCCCTAGGCTATGCAAACAAAAAATGTGGGCATGTAGACTCTCACCCAAATATGGTGGAGTGTGTCCATACGTGTGTTTGTGGTGTGCATCTGTGTGTGCATATGCACATATATGTGCACACCTGCCAATATTATGGGAATATCCATTCTCTGACAGAACCATCAATTTCACAACAACCCATACAGATTTGGGAGAGGGAAGCAATGCAAGTAATGTTATATTTCAGCATATACTTCTGAATTGGCACCCAAATAAGAAGGCAGAATAAAATAAGTTTTCACTGCATCCTTAGTGTACACACACTAGAGACTGAACACGGAGCTGTGTGAAAATTACTGAATCTACTGCTGAGAAATTTCTGCCTTAGATGACTTTAGAAAAGTAACTTCTTCCTCAGTTACTGGTCTGTTAAATAAGAATCAATAAAATGAGAAATACAGTGGCCTTCATTAACGAAAAGTGTGGAAACAATTTTAAAAATGTAATTTATTGTCTAGGGCAGTGGCTCTTAATCTTTTCTTTACCAGGGACCCCCTTGAAATATTTTTTGTTTTTATGGACCCCCAAGACTTAACTCAAGATTTAAAACCATAATAATAACTATAAAGATAATGATACAATTACACCATCCATTAAACCTTCCCTCAGAGGCACTGGAGGGGTGGGGACTTTTTTTTTTCTTTTTCCTGAAAGTTTGTGGCTGGAGTGGATTGAATGACAATGTGCAGGGCTGGTTACCCAGCCAGACTTTGCCTTGGCTCCTGTGGCTGCTCCACTGCAGAGAGGAGGTGGGCCAAGCAGTCTTCAAGCCTTCACAGACCCCCTGTGAGAACATCATGGCCCATATGGGTTCCTGGACCATGGTTAAGAACCACTAGGCTAGGGGCTAATGTCCACCTCATCTCACCACTGTGAGGTTAGTCCCACCCTCCCCACTTGGATCAGGGGCTGCCAGCATAGTAAAGAAAAAGGCTGGAATATGAACTCAGATTCCAGTTCTCTCAGTTGTGAAATATACTGAGCAATCCTGGGCAGAGGAAAAACACCATTTCTCAACCTCATACAGTTGTTGGAAGACCAAAATATTGCCCTGAAATTGCAAGGAAGAAAGGGGACAAATGTTAACCAAAAGTATATACATTAGCACCCCCGTATCCACTGATTCACCATCTGCTGATTCAGTTATCTGTGTTTGGTAATGGTGGGGGATGGATGAGGGAGGGCGAGGAGGAGGAGAATTCACCTCTCTTCTCCCTTCCACACAGGGGTTCTAGCAGTGCGGCAGAGGTGGCAAGGGTGTACGGGGAAGGGAGAGGTGATGGGGGTGGATGGGGAAGCCTGCCCCCTACCCTCCACCAGCCCAGTTCCCTCCCCTCCCATCCGCCTTACCCTCTCTCTGTGACAGGAACCCACTGGGCTGCCTTCCTCTGCTTTCTCTTCCTGCCTGCCTCCCTTTCTTCCTTCTCCTCCTCCATAACTCTTCCTCCTCCCCCCATTGCAGGGTGTTCACTACTGTCTGCAGTTTTCAGTATCTGTGGGGACCCCCAGAACCAATCCCCCATGGATATGGGGGTGCTACTGTATCACAAATAATAGTAGAGTTCACTTTCTAAGAACTGATATAAATCTAATAGTATTAATAAATGCAAATGCTGCACATGCAGAAATATGATATTTTCTTACATATTGGACTTATTGGCTATTGGAGTTTAGCCATAAACTAAACTCTTCCAACTTTCAACAGTGTTGAATTGGTTATCACTCAGACAGAGCACACCAGAAAGGAAGCTTGAGAGAACAATAAAAAGAACAATTTCTATGTGTTGTTTTGAAACATGTAAATAGTGCTGTCAGTTGGTGGTGGTTCTCCCCCCTCCATTTTGTGCATTTACATTTTCTCACTGCAGTTAAAGAACATTTCACTGCATGGTACTATCAATCATACTTAACCCAGAAATGTGCTGTACATTAGTAATGCTTAATTGGCATATTTAAAGTAAATAGCTACTTCACTTTTTGCTGTAAATTCCCTGGAAATAATTTTATGATACCCTTGGAATTGTTTGTTCTGAAAATAACTTGAAGAAATCTGAGGTATGTATTTGGAGATGAAACTATAAGAGATATATTGTAATACCCATCTTGATAAGTTACCTGTATCGTGTAATAGCCACCTCATCAGATTATTATCAAAATAGATTTGTAGCAACAGTCTGACTCCTTCAGGGGAAAATAAAAATAGGTATGTAGCACCTCAGTTTTGAACAAATGGAATGAAAAGCTGACTCACATGGTTGTATGCTTCCATTTGATTTGGTGTGCTTGTTCAAACCACCAACAATGAATGTGCTCATGGTGAAAGATAGACCCCAAGAGTTTATAGTCTGGAATAGATAATAAGGAGTATAATAGAGGATGAAACCAAGGTAGCAAGAGATAGATTTGAACAACCCATTTACAATAACGACTGGCCTTTGGTACCACTCTGTCATTATATGGATTACAATAATCAGTCTGCATTAAAGTACACTGACCAGTCAGTCTTATGACCTTATGCTGGTAATCACTTGTGCAATATTACTCCAACCTATATTGCAATCCAGAGGGGAATGTTCTTTTGCTGGCATAAAAAAATGGATTTTTTTTTATGTCAGCAAAAGAACACTTTAAAGTCCCAAGTACAAAAACTGAGGAGGGGGGGACACAGCATGAGAGTCAAATCCACACTACAGAAATAATCCAATTTGAAACTGGATTATTTGCCATGGCTCCTTCCCAAAGAATCCTAGGATTTGTGGTTTGGTGAGGCACCAGCACTCTTTGGCAAAAAAGGCTAAAGACTGCAAAACTACAAACTCAGGATTCAGTAGGAAGTAGCCATGGCAAATAATTCCATTTCAAACTGGATTATGTCTGTAATGTGGATACCAACAACTGAACCCCGGGAAACAGGAAAACTTTGCCAGGCTCTCCCTCATCACCAATTGAAACACTGCCAGCTCCACCAGTTACAGAGTAGCATGCTATCAGTACAGTCATGTGAGCTATGGTTCCCTGGTTAGTTCTCTAAGATTTCAGGGCTGATGCTTGAGACCAAAAAGGGGATCATTATGATGTCACAAGGGGTGGTCCCCTATAATGTCACAAGGGTGATGCATGCAAGGTTTGGGAGGGAGTCAGATGGTTTATAGATAACCTGGTTGCATAAAGCAAATCCAGCCAGGTTCTACCTAGCCCAGAGTCCAGGGAGAACCAGGCTAACTAAGGAATATGAAGGGGATAACTTTTTCTCTGCTGCCTATTTCCAAGCAAGACAAACACATGTACAGGCACCTTTACTCTGAGTCAAACATTGGGAAAGTATAATGGGTTGTTGTTAACTGCCTTTGAGTCAGCTTTTACTCATGGCAACCCCATGGATGAGACACCTCCAAGACCCCCTGTCCTCAACCACTCTGCTCAGAGGCTGCAGGCCCAGGCCATAGCCTCCTTGATAGAGTCCATCCATCTAGCATGCGGCCTTCCTCTCTTGCTACTACCCTCCACCTTTTCTAGCATTATTGTCTTTTCTAGTGCCTTCTCATGATATGACCGAAGTATAACAGTCTCAGTTTAGTCATCTTGGCTTCCAGGGAGAGCTCAGACTTGATTTGTTCTAGGACCCTTTTATTGGTCCTTTTGGCAGCCCACAGTATCTGTAGCCCTCTCTGTAGCATGGCATCTCAAATGAGTTGATTTTCTTTCTATCAGCTTTCTTCACTGTACAGCTCTCTCATCCATACATGGTGATGGGAAATATGATGGCTTGGGCAATCCTAACTTTAATATTCAGTTTTATATTTTTGCATTTTAGGATTTTGTCTAGTTCTTTCATAGCTGCCTTTCCCATTCCTAGTCTTCTTCTGATTTCTTGACTGCAATCTCTATTCTAATCAATGATTGATTCAAGGTATGGGAAATCTTTTAACTATTTCAATTTCCTTGTCTATATTTAATTTATGTAGATCATCTGTGATCATTATTTTTGTTTTCTTAATGTTCAACAGTAAGCATGCCATAACACTTTATTCTTTGACTATCTTTAGTAATTGTTCCAAGTTTTATTGTTTTCTGCTAGTAATCTGGGTAATGGATAATGGGTGCCCAAACTATAAAGTCACTTCATACATGAGTTTCTCTTCCTCCACTGGTGCTTGCCCTGAAGACCTGGAGAAGACTTCAGCCAATGCTCTGAGACCTGGAAACCCACATGTGAGCCTGACATGGTAAGAAACATTCCATTCTGGCTGATGCAGGAAACATGATACTGTACACAACCTACATATACAACTTGACAAACTACAAGAATGCCACCGTGCCTTTTTCCAGATAAGACACAGGCAGGAAAAGGCCAGAAACTGAGAGCTTCCAAAACATAGTGGTTTCAGTCCTCTTGTACAACATTACCACATACACAACCCTATCACCATCTTTATAAATGCACTACACAAAAGGAAACAACAATATTATGGAGGGAGATACGTATAACAAGCACACAGCCTTTCTAGGGTAAGAGTTCAAGCCCCATGGTGGAGCAAAACCCAATTGGATGAAAAGAAAGGGTTTTCCAGGGCAGAACTTAAGCAAGCAGAGAAGCCAGACCGTCATTTTCACAAAAGCAACTGCCCGTTTATTTAAGTTAAATTTTGTACTAAAAATAAATTAATACATGCCTGCATGCAAAAAATGATTTTGGGGTTGGTTAGAAAATGTGTTTTCTGAAATTCTGGAAGTAGCTTTGCTCATTTTCTCTGTTAAATGTTAAGAAGTTAAAGTCCGTTTCCTCCTCATCTTAAAACCAAGTGGCAAGAGGGAAAATTGTTATACTAGAATGTATCAGTTGGCACTTCTCTGCCATGCAAATGGTACAATGTTGACTCTCACTTCTAGTACTACTGTGTGGTGTTTCCTTTCTGGTTGCCAGCTGGCTAACAGCAGCCAAATGTTTGTAGTTTGAGAAAAAGAGATAGGAATGCCCATATCCTTTGGCATAAATAATAGCAATAATGACAATTATATCCTCCTCCATAACAGGTTGTTCTTGAGCTAGACCCTCTGTTCTGCCTTTGCAACTCCAAGGCTTTCTGTGATTCCCCATTTTAAAACTGTGCAGCAGATTGTTTGGGCTAGAGAAAGATGGAGACAGGAAGCCCCATCTGGTACAAATTCATTCATTCCTTCATTTGCTCTGTATTGGCTCTAGGGCTTTTCACAGCTCACATAGGTTTGAAGATAAAACATCAAAGCTGAACTGTGCAAGGCATACAGAAGCCAGTGTGCCTGCCTATTCCTCATTGTATTTTTTAGAGTGTTTGGTCATGCAGCATTCTTTTTTAAACATTTCACAGCCTTGGAGGTGGATGAAAAAAATAGATCCCACTGGAAGGAAAGAAGCCTCCCAGAAATTTTAGGAATCAAGGCCAGCCCTACTGTTTCTAATGAGTCCTGTCTTCTTGTGATATGGCCAAAGTATAACAGCCTCAGTTTAGTCATCTTGGCTTCTAGGGAGAGTTCAGGCATGGTTTGCTCTAGGTCCCATTTATTGGTCTGTTTAGCTGTCCACAGCATCCTTAGAACTCTTCTCTAGCATCACATTTCAGATGAGTAGATTTTCTTCCTATCAGCTTTCTTCACTTTCCAGCTTCCACAACCATACATAGAAACTGGAAACACAATGGCATGGGCCATCCTAACTTTAGTATTCAATGATATATCTCGACACTTCAGGATCTTGTCTAGTTACTTCATAGCTGCCCTTTCAAGTCCTAGCCTTCTGATTTCTTGACTGAAGTCTCCCTTCTGATTAATGAATGAGCTCTTGGGACATCTTGCATTATTTCCATGTCTTTGTTGTCTACTTTAAAGTTATGTAAATCACCTGTGGTCATTATTTTTGTTTTCTTAATTTTCAACTGTAAACCTGCCTTCACGCTTTCTTCCTTGACTTTCTTCAGTAATCGTCCCAAGTCTTTGCTCTTAATATGGTGTCATTTGCATATCTTAAACTGTTGATGATCCTTCCTCCAATTTTCACATCTCCTTTTGAGTCTAATCCTGTATATCTGTTTATTTCTTATTCCGTATTTGGTATTATGTTTCAGAGCAGGTATTCTGGGTCTCAATGATTCCATCATTCTAACTATATTAATTCACCTCTGCTGAGGTGTGGTCTTTACTGGAGATATCTCCCATCTCTCACAAATGCCACAGTTATGTGTTGACTTCATCAGATGCTTACAAAAGCTTCTTGCATAATGAAATCAGTTGTTATGCTGAGAGCTTTCTTACCACTATAAGCAACAGCCAGGACTTGCAAATGAAGCCACAAAATACTTTGTATTAATAAACATTATGGAAAGAGAGAACATGAAGGGCTTTTAGAAAAAGTAATGCTTCAGCTGTACCATGTAGTTCAAGAATAGCCAACTAATACTAAATGTTAGTGTCAGTTTAATGATTGTCACCCAGGTAGGTGAGGTTTTTTTTTATTAAACTGAAGCCTGACGTAAAGATTGCAAACCCTGACTTCAGAATTGACATATAAAGTGAGAAAAGAATCTGTCCTTCATATGCAATTTAAAACTAAAGCCTTTCTTCTCTTTTTTTCTGGACATGTTTTTCAATATGACTAATATGCCATCAAACAAGCTAAGATATCACGAGAAATATTTGAAGTGTGAAAGCGAAGTATTGATCGTTATGCCTGTTAGTATAACCCATGGGGACAAAACATTGGCAGGAAAAAAATAACACCTGGAGGGCATCGGATTTTAAAAAGAGAACGGAGGATGATAATGCTTAAGTTTAAAGAGCACATTCATGATCTTAAAGGGTCAATCTCACATAAGAGCAGCTAATCCTAAAAAGAGAAAGGGCAGAGAAATTCAATGTGCTCTCCACTGTGGTAGCCAATTTAACCCATCATAACTGAAGCCAAGTTTGGCCGGGATCTGATTCCCTCCCAGAAGAAAATGTGAGAAGGTAAGAAGTGACTATAAAGAAAGGACATGGCAGCTTCATACACCCAATTCTCCAGCTCCCATAGCAGCACTACCAATGGGCTTCAGTCATAGATCAGCATGCTGCCAACCTCCAGTTCCATCAGGCAAGCAACGAAGGAACCAACATACACACCGCATCTACAATGGTAGCTCTGGCCATGATGCCCCCCACCAGCATGACAGACCACATCTGAGTGAATTCTGCTATTAATACAAAAATGTTCCTCAGATGTTAATCAAGAAAACAGACTGAATTCAGAACTTATCCCTGGCATTCCACAGACCATGCAAATAATAGATTCTTTACAAGGGGCAGCCTTGGGAACATTCCTTGAACCTGGTTGCTTTTGTGTATGAAGGTCTAGAGCCCTGCTGTATTGTTGTTAAACTGACAAATCAAAGCTTTGTCTGACTAGAAGGGATGGCCAATTGTGGAAGGCTAGGATACCACATTAGCCCCTCAGTAGACCTTTTAGGGCTGCAGCTGCTATTACACACCAGCTTCTTATTCTTATTCTTATTCTTATTCTTATTCTTATTCTTATTTAATTGGTTGATTAGTTGATTGAATTAATTAATAAAATTCATTTAATTAGTTAACCCCCCTCCCAAAATGCCTCCAAACATCCTGTAGGAGATATGGGTTGGCATTTTTGCTATGTATTTAGGCCCCTGGGCAATTTTAGGCCAGTGGATTACTTTTTTTAACAATTGGAAGTGAACAGAAGTCATTTTCTGCAAACTTCCTGTTTTAAACCATGGACTTGAATATCATCAGACAATGTAAATAATGCATCATAAGGACGCTTAATGATCGCAAAAGGGTGTGCATACCAGATGACATCGCCCTTTTGTAATCATGTCCAGTTTAAAAACTATGCTATTTTATTGATGGCACAAGCCATCAATTAATCCCCTGTGGTGCTTTTGTCCTGGCATTGCCGCATTTGAATCCACACACAATTTTATTCACGTGAATGCAGCATCAATGGCCAGTCCGGCTGGAACACTTCTGGGTGAGATCACGACATCCGGGTAGGTGACACACTTTTTATGACCCTCCCCAGTTTACTTGGAAGTTTTAAAGTGTGTTTGTGTGCTTTTTGAAACTTTTTGAGTGTTCTTTTTGGTTTTTTTTTTTTTTTAAATTTCTTGTGCTAAGTATTCTCACGAGAATCCACAGGATTTCAGACAGGGAAGTGAAGGGAGCTCCATTCACTTCCTCATTCATTGCCGGGGAATCCTTTAGCAGGGATAGAAGGTAAGTGTGGCATGGGGAGTAATTTTGCCATCATAAAAATGGCAGAAGTTATGCTGGCAAAAGAACAGGTTTAGGGGGGTGGTATGATACAGTCCAAAGTCCTCTTGTGGGCCTAAATTGGCCCAGGAGACAAAAATGTGGCACAATTCCCTCCACACCATCTATAGGGCATTTGGGAGGATGCAATTTTTGATCCCCTGGGGGCTCTTGGGGGCCACAAAAACAGCCCTGAGGAGCCACATGTGGCCTGCAGGCTACACCTTTCACACCCTTTGTCTAGACCAGTGGTTCTTATCCTTTTCTTTACCAGGGAGCCCCCTTAAATGTCTTTTGTGCCATGGACCCCCAAGACTTAACTCAATAATAATAGTAATAATAATAATAATAATAATCCACTAACAATTAAACCATCCATTAAACCTTCCCTCAGCATCACCAGAGGGAGAGGGGAGACTTTTCTCCTGTTTCTTCCTGTCAGTTTGTGGCTGAACTGGACAGCAATGTGGAAGCCCAGCCAGTCAGCCAGCCTTTGCCTTGGTTCCTGTCATGTGGCCATTCCACTGTGCAGATAAAGTGAGCTTAGCAGCCTTCAAGCCTTCAAGGACCCCCTGTGAGGACACTGTGGCCCCCTGGGGGTCCACGGACCATCAGTTAAGAACCACTGGTCTAGACAAATTAAACCTTTGCACTTTGTTACCCTATAAACCTTACTGAGAATTTTGCTCCCCCAAATATTTCCTCCAAGCATACTGAAAATCTCAAATAGTATCATGTTTATCTAACTTGCTGTCATGGTGGAGTTTCTTTCCTTAGATCCAAGGGTAGAGGCAGAAAAGTCACAAATCTTCAAATATTATGTAAAGCAGGACTTGCTTCATTGTATTCCAGCAGCATCTATAAACAGAACACTGCAGAACCCACAGAGTGGACCTCTGTTGGTGGGGGGAAACCAAGTAATCATCTAAAGTCTAATCCAGTGGTTCTTAATCTGTGATCTGAGTACCCCCAGGGGTCCTCAATGTCCTCACAGGAGTCCGTGAAGACTTGAAGGCTACTTGGCCCACCTCCTCCCTGCAGTGGAGTGGCCACATGACAACATCCAAGGCAAAGGCTGGCTGGCTGGCTTGGCCTGCACATTGCCGTTCAATCTGCTCCAGCCACAAACTTGCAGGAAGAAGCAAAAGAAACATTCCCCACCCCCAGTGTATTATGAATGAGGATTTCAAATCTTGTGTTAAGCCTTGGGGGTCCACAGCAACAAAATATATTTAAACAGGGTCCCTGGTAAAGAAACGGCTAAGAGCCACTAGTGTAATCAAGCACACAAATATTAAGCTAAAAATGGGTCACAGAGCATCTCCCATACTTATACTTTGTGCCGCTACCCCACAATGGCTGCACTTTACCCGCTGACACAAGGACCTAAAATACTACCACCCCTGCTCACATACACACACCCTAGGAAAATAATTAAGCCCTACAAATTTAGGACAAATGGAGAGCAAACTCCATATTCCAGTAGCACATACTGTGAAAATACAATATATTTTTGAAACTATTTGTAATTGCTCAATTGAAGAGATCGGAATTTTTTTCTGCATATGCAAATCATCAATTACACATCTGATTTCTTCTTGCCTCTAGCCTCTGTCAGGGAGGCTTCTTAACTACATCCCCTGGGAAAGTGCACATAGCCTGACTCATTTTCAAGGCCTGACAATTGGGATCCCCTGCAGTCACAATTGCTGAAGAGCTCTGCATTGTATTTTTTCAAATTCCCTCTACTATACATTTCTTAAAGGTGCTGACTGATTAACTCTAAACCTCCAAAAGGTGTCTGGGGAATTTCTTAACAATGGAAAGTTAATGCAAACATTGGACGCACCTGAGCTCCTTCCATAAGATGAGTTCTACATCTTGCAAGAGAGCAGATTCAAATGTTAACATTTCTGTGGGGAATGGAAAACTAGAAATGGAGGAAGGATTGTGTGTTTGTGTAGAAAAATTATGGAAAAGTAAGCCAAAGTAGTCAGGAAAGTAGTTAGGGATTATGAGGTTCTGGGTAGGAAGCTGAAGGACTTGGATGCACAGGTAGTCATTTTGTCTGTCCTTCCAGTAGAAGGGCATGGCCAAGGAAGGGAGAGAAAGACAGTGGAGGTGAACAACTGGCTGTGCAGATGGTACCACCAAGAACGGTTTGGCTTCCTGGACCATAGGGTGTAGTTTCAGGGAGTTGGACATCTGGCAAGGGATGGGTTGCACCTCAGAGCAGTTAGCAGGAATGTTTTTGCTAAGACTCTGAAAGATCTGATCAGGAGGGCTTTAAACTGAGTTGTGTGGGGGAGGAAGACAGTATTCATGAGGTCAGGAGTTCATCAAGTGCTGGAGATAATAGCCCTAATGTTATACAGACAACAAGGCAAAATAGTACAAGAACCCAGGAGTGGGAGGAATAAAACCTCTAAAAGACAAATAGGGGGTATGGCCCATGGTCTTAGATGTCTCTATACTCATGCACAGAGCATGGGAAATAAACAGGATGAACTTGAACTCTTAGCACAGCAAAGCAAACATGATTTAATAGGCATCACTGAAACCTGGTGAGATGAGTCTCATGATTGGAATGTAGGAATAGAAGGGTATAAGCTATTTCAGAGAAATAAGACAAACAGGAAGGGTGGTGGAGTAGCATTATACATTAAGGATGTGTATACCTGTGAACAGATTCATGACTTAAATCCTGGGAGCCAGGTTGAGAGCATCTGGGTAAAAATCAAGGGGGAGAGAAATAGTAGGAATGTTGTTATGGGGGTCTACTACAGGCCCCCAAGCCAAACTGAGGACTTAAATGATGCCTTGCTAGAAGAGATGACTGCACATTCAGAAAGGAGAGATGTAGTAACAATGGGGGTTTTAACTATCCTGATACTTGCTGGAAGTCCAACTCTGCCAAACATTTAAGGTCCAACAAATTCCTCACTTGCCTTGCAGACAATCTTATTGTCCAGAAGGTGGAAGAAGCAACAAGGGGATCAGCTATTTTAGATCTGATCCTAACCAACAGAGATGATCTGGTTAATGGGGTGGAAGTGGCAGGATCCTTAGCGGGGAGTTAACATGTTCTGCTAGAATTTGTTATACAGAGGAAAGGGGAGCCAAGTGTAGCCAGACATGCCTTCTAGACTTTAAGAAAGCTGGTTTCAGAAAACATGGAATTACTGGGGGTGATCCCATGGTCAGGAATACTAAAAGAGAAGGGAGTACAGTACATGATGGATGGGAGTTTCTAAACAGTGAGATATTGAAGACACAACTTCAAACAGTTCCAATGAGGAGGAAACATGGCATATGTCTGAGGAAACCAGTATGGATGTCTAAAGAACTTTCAACTGAGCTAAGACTTAAAAGGAACATGTAGAAGAAATGGGAAAAGGGAGAAATCAGTAAAGAAGAATTCAAACAAATAGCCAGCTCATGTAGGGGAATAATAATAATAATAATAATTATTATTATTATTTATACCCCACCCCTCTGTTAAAACAATCAGAAAAGCAAAAGCACAGATGAAGCTCAGGCTTGCTGGAGAGGTTAAAAAAAATAAAAAGGACTTTTTTGGATATGTCCATAGCAAAAGAAAGAACAAGGAAGTGGTAGGACTGCTGAGGGGATAAGATGGCAAAATGCTAACAGGGGACAGAGAAAAGGTAGAGGTACACAACACCTTCTTCAAAAGGAGAACAGTGCTAAACCTGGAGAAAGTGGAGCAGATGATGCAGTAGGGGAAATGCAGCATAGAATAGATAAACCTGACCAGTATAAATGAATTCAAGTCTCCAGGGCCAGATGAACTATATCCAAGGGCACTAAAAGAACTGGCAGAAATAATCTCAGAACCACTGTCAATAATCTTTGAGAAATCCTTGAGAACAGGAGAAGTCCCAGCAGACTGGGGGAGGGCAAATGTTATCACCATCCTTTTTTTAAAAAAAAGGGGGGGGAGAAGAACCAAATTATTATCACACAGTCAGCCTAATATCAATACTACAAAAGATTCTAGAGCAGATCATTAAACAGACAGCCTGTAAGCACTTAGAAAGGAATGTCATGATCACTAAAAGTCAACATGAGTTTCTGAAAAACAAGTCATGCCACACTAATCTTATCTCTTTTTTGGATAGAGTTACATACTTAGTAGATGGGTGGAATGCTGTGGACGTGGGGTATCTTGATTTCAGTAAGACTTTTGACAAAGTCCCCCATGATATCCTTGCAAAAAAAGTTAGTAACATGCAGGCTAGACAATGCAACTGTTATGTGGACTTGTAATTGTTTGCTGGGCCAAATCCAAAGGGTAGCCACCAATGGCTCTTCTTCATCTTGGAGAGAAGTGACCAGCGGGGTGCCACAGGGTTCTGTCCTGGGCCCAGTGCTATTCAACATCTTTATCAATGACTTGGATGAGGTAATAGAGAGCATGCTTATCAAGTTTGCAGATGACACCAAATAAGGAAGGGTAGTTAATATCCAGAGGACAGGATCAGAATGCAAAATGACCTTAGGGAATTAGAATGCTGGGCCAAAAAAAACTAACAAAATGAATTCAACAGGGAGAAATGTAGGATACTGCACTTGGGCAGTAAAAATGAAAAGCACAGATATAGGATGGTTGTCACCTGGATTGATGGCAATATATGTGAAAGGGATCTAGGAGTCTTAGTGGACCACAAACTAAACATGAGTCAGCAGTCTGAAACAGCAGCTAAAAAAGCCAATTGGATTCTACGCTGCATTAATAGGAGTATAGTGTCTAGATCAAGAGAAGTAATAGTACCATTCTATTCTGCTTTATACAGACCTCACCTGGAATACTGTGGGCAGTTCTGGGCACCACAATTCAAGGTCATGGACAAGCTAGAAAGTGTCCAGAGGAGGGCAATCAAAATGGTAGGAGGTTTGGAAGCCTTGCCTTATGAGGAGCAGCTTAGGGAGCTGGGCATGTTTAGCCTAGGGGAAAAAAGGGTCAGAGAGGACATGATAGCCATGTTTAAATATTTGAAGGGATGTCATACTGAGGATGGAGCAAGCTTGTTTTCTGCTGCCCCAGAGACAAGGACACATAGCAATGGACTCAAACTACAGGAAAAGAGATTCCATCTAAACATTAGGAAGAACTTCCTGACCATAAGAGCTATTCGGCAGTGGAATGCACTGCCTCAGACTGTGGTGGACTTTCCTTCTTCAGAGGCTTTTAAGCAGAGTCTGAATGGCCATCTGTCGGGAATGCTTTGATTGTTTATTCCTACATGTCAGGGGGTTGGACTGGATGGCCCTTGTGTTCTCTTCCAACTCTATGATTCTATTATTCTATGAAACAATGAATAAGGATGAAGTTAAACCAGAGGGGTTATTTATTAATGCCATCTAATTCTGGTGGATTAGTTAGACCCATACTTTTTTGTCCCAAGTGAATATATTAATACTGTAAAAGGACTGATCTGGTTCAAAAGGTCCAAATGTCAGCATTGGATTGATCTAACCTGCCTATCAATCTTTGTGACCAGTGCCACAATATGCTTCAAGAAGAGGTCAATGAGTGACATTGGGGGGATATTTATATAGTTAATATCTCAAGATGACTCTCAATGGGAGTCAATGCTGCAATGGGAGTCATTGACAATAGTGATGAGTGGCTCAGTCTAACTCCAGGTGTTATAATGGAATACTGGCTTATAAAACTGCTTCTTTCTGATTAGCAGGGACAATGGTGTCATCTGGAACCACCACCACCCAGATGCCCTACTCTTTCTCAGCTTTGCTGCACTTCCCACAGCAGCTGGAGTGGATCTGCTAGTATGTTGACTTTCTCACAGTGGCTGGCATCCTGTTAGTGAGTTACGATGGCATAACGTGGAGTTATGCAATAGTAACTTACCTTTTTGGTTCTTGTAGAGATCAGAATTCTCTACTGATTATGCAATGAGTATCCCCCTCTGAGAGGTCCCTGATCCAGGCTGGCCCCACAATCCCAAACCCTTGGGCTCCTATCACTCACCTTGCCCCTTACCCCCTCAAGATCTCTCCCTGGATAGGGAAATTGAGCCTAAAGGTGATCCCTCTGTGGACAAGCGGATGTATTGTTCAGTGGGTTCACTGTAGTAGGTGTGACCAGAAACTCTCAAAACTTAACAGGAACAGCCAGACATAGTTGTAAAAAAGAATAAACTAGCAGAATTTTATTAATACACAGTTAGATTAAACATTAACCCCTGAACTATTTAATCATTCACAGTTCCCCAAAACCCTATTGCAGGGTTTCTCAACCAGGGTTCCCTGGAACCCTACGGTCTCAGAGTTTGAGAGGTTAGTGCTTTGGATCATGTTATCCTCTCCACCCAACACCCACCCCACCATAAAATGAGCAAGCTACACCATGTGATGGTAATCTCTATTTCATTTTTTAAATCATTTACCTGTTTTATCAAGTATGCAATACAATAACAACTGTGAGATTGACCTACTACCTCTACTAGATTTTAAAATAGCATGACTAAGCAAAACAAAATGAAGAAAGAAACATCCATAGTAAAAAAAGAAATGAAAGTATTCACATTATCCCATTTGTTACAGTCCATCCTTTTGTTCACAGAATCTTGGAGCAAGTTTCCTTTAGTACTATCTGTTGCTTCAATTATATCAGTATGTTGAACTTACATTAATAATAGTGTGCTAATAATAGCAATAATTATGCTGCGCTGTTACCTTTACAGCTCTAAAGAATTTTCAGAACCATTAACCAATTAGAATAGCAAGGTATTATTATCATTCCCATTTTGCAAAATAGGAAAATTGAGGTGAGTAGAGGACCCTGAAAGGAACCATCAAAGTTAGAGTTAAATGGTGTATATTGCTTTCCTGGAGATATTGCTATTGATTCTTGTTATGCACTATTTTCAAATCCCTTTTGTCAAGTAAATAGCTTTGAATAATCTAATTTTTGCATCATTTCTTTCATCCTGTAGAGATTCAGCAGATCAATTTTTCATAAGATCACTGTCTCATCCCAGCTGATTTTCAGCTCTAAGTATTAAATTAGCCAATGTTTAAAATGATGCTTTCACCAACCAACACTTTGTTGATATTGTCAGCTTGGAGGATTGATGTGCTGAAGGAGTGTAATACAAACTACTAATACTGAAGCAAACAATCACATCCTTGCTTTGTCTGAAATGGTATAATGCTTAGCAAATGTGTTTACTCTTCCATTGTCATAGCTCTTCTTTTGTCAGGACTTTGGAATAAAATACCAATGCATGTACATCAAAACATCTGTGCCCATTTTCCATGCAGTAGTGCCTAGACTACAGATCTACAAGAGAAAGGGTTTAAAGAGAAATTGCATTTTAATGGTATTTAATAACCCCCATTTATTGTATCACTGACCTAGCCTGAACTTATGTGATAAGAGCAAAGAGCCAAAAAAATCAGAGGATGGCAATTTGTGGCCTTCCATTTTGAAACTGCAACTCCACAAATTCCTAATCACTGGCTATTCTAACTAGGGCTGTTGAAAACTGTAGGTCAGAAACATCTGGAGGACCACAGTTGTCCACTCCTGACATAAAAAGGGCTCATTTATGAGGGCTAGAATCAAGAACTTTTCTTGGAGCCAAGCAGGGACTCAGTATCACTTTTATGCATCTCATACAGATCTATAACATTGGTCCAAGCCTTGCACAACAGACTTTGCCTGTTTGAAAAGCTGGCTGATTCATGGTTTAGATTAGAATCTTTACAATTTTCCAATCAGGGAGTTTAGAAGGAAAAGGACATTATTAAATGTTCCTCCGTGGAATAATCATGCATTTTCAATGAACATCTTAGTCTGTTTTCCAGTTTCATGACCATAGATAGATAGATAGATAGATAGATAGATAGATGTTGATCAAAGCTTTTAAGTGTATGCATTAGACTGGAAACTTGACGCAACCTCTTGATGGTTATTCTTTATTAGAGTCAACACTTTTTCCTCCCTATGATGAATCAAAAGTGAGCCTTGGATTTGGAAAGCATGGTGATGCAAACCACATTTTAACTGATGATGTAAAGCAAAGTGATTGATATGGCAGGGAACTGTGCCTACACATTCAGCCATCAATATTACAAAAGTAAGTGACCTTGACCTTTCAAAGGCTTATAATTCAAGTCCCCAGGAACTTTAAAAATCATTCTTTGCAAGTCCTGTTGCACATGCAAAACAACAGACAAGCAGAACCATGTTGTAAGGCGAATGTGATGTGATGAATTTGAAGCATGCATAGTTGAGGGAGTGGGAGGAAGAATAATTAATTTGAATTGATGTAGGACCTCATTACAGATTATGGGGATGTATCTACCTGGTAATTTTGGATTAAAAATAATTGTATCCAGCATTTCTCTGACCCTACTCCACCATTTTTATAGTGGTACACTACAGGCCCTCTCCATTGACGCCCCCTTGTCGTGGGAGAGAGGCTTGCGTACCATAATGATGTTTTGAGCTATGCTGGCAGTGGCATAATAGCCACCAGTAGGGTCTCCCATGCAAGACAGGTCAAAACCGAAGGGTCTGACAAAGAGCGTCAAAGGGCAGGATGGGCTCTCTAGCCTTGTGGCAACTGTCCTAGGAGAAGGAAAACTCTAATCCCAAACCCAGGCAGATGGTGCTCGTCCAACCCTGTAAGGTCAACCATCTAAGAGAAGGAAACTCTAATCAAACCTACGGCCCGAGGACCTCGCTGCCACGTCCATGCTTGCAAGGCCATGGCAGATGAATCTCTGGTTTAAAGGGTGAGGCCAGTTCTGTGCACACTGCGCTCCACCAGAAAAATTCATTGCACAGGCTCGAAGGACAAATCCAGTTCTAAAAAAGCCCTGTAGCGACAGGCGAGGGACGAAACGGCAGGTGTAAAGATGCACTGGAAGCCGCAGCCCCAACCCTGCATGCAGGCGGTTCAGGACATTGGTCGCTCGAGGCTGACCTGGGAGATGACAGTCTTGTTCGGCAGCATCCTGAATGACCAAGCAGCCTTTCTTAAGGAGAGCACTGCTTGCTCCAAATGGAGAGGGGCCTAGAAAAGGTGGCCTAACGAAAGCTCATCCCCAACTACCTGGTTGGCTAGCCGCGGCCAACGGGAATCTTCTGATGCAGTCAAACCAAGGCATAATAATAATAATAATAATAATAATAATAATAATATTTATATATACCCCACCCCTCTGTTAAAACAATCGGGGCGGCTTACAAAAATTAAAATACCATACAGATAAAATCCCAAAACACCCCCCACTCCACCCTCCCCCATAAAAAAATATTAAACAATTATAAATTAAAACCAACAGATCAAAAAAATATCAATTAAAAACAATAAATACAATAAAATACTATAAATGGCCAGCGGACTAAAAGAAGCCAGGATCCCCTGAGGCCGGGATCTAATTAGGAAAGGCCTGCCGAAAGAGATCCGTCTTTAGTGCTTCAAAGAAACAAAGTGTATCAAGAAACAAAGGCACACACCGGCCTCCAAAGGTGTAAATAAACTGACACTTGCATGCTGGAACATCAGAACCATGCAAGATTCTGAAGATAGTGGATGGCCTGAGCATCGTTCTGCCCTAATAGCCCATGAACTATCACGGCTTAATATTGACATCGCTGCTCTTAGTGAAGTTCGCTTCCATGAGGAAGGCAGCCTTAAAGAACATGGCGCCGGCTACACACTTTACTGGTCTGGCAAACCCAAAATCGAAAAACATCTTTCAGGAGTAGGCTTTATGATTAAAAACTCCATTGCCTCCAAACTCGAAACCTTGCCAACAGGATACTCTGATCGCATTATTTCCTTACGCCTCCCACATGTTGTTCTCTTTAGTATATATGCCCCAATTATGCAAGCCGACCCTGTAGAGAAAGACAAATTATACACAGACCTACGCCAACTCATACAAAAAGTCCCTGTAGAAGATAAAATTATTATCCTTGGTGACTTCAATGCCAGAGTAGGAAAGAACTCCGAAGCCTGGAAAGGTGTCTTAGGCAAGCATGGTGTTGGAAATTGCAATGATAATGGACACCTCCTGCTAGAGTTCTGTGCAGAACAACAGCTGACTATTACAAACACAATCTTTCAGCAGAAAGATAGCTTGAAGACAACCTGGATGCATCCCCGATCCAAACATTGGCACCTCATTGACTATGTTCTAGTCCGTCAGACAGACATTCGTGATGTCTATCATACCCGAGTGATGCCTAGTGCAGAATGCCAAACAGATCATCGCCTCATCAGATGTAAACTAAATCTTCATCTTAAGTTCAAACCTAAGAGGGGTGGCATCTTAAAGAAGAGACTCCAAGTCAACAATCTTCAACAAGCTACCATGAGAGACAACTTCCAGGCAAATCTACAAACGAAACTTGAAGACCATCCTACAGATCCTTCTCCTATAGTGCTTTGGCAACATATCAAAAACAGTATCCTCCAGTCTACAGAAGAATCGCTCGGGTTCTCCCACAAGGAAAATCAAGACTGGTTTGACGAAAACAACCAAGAGATCCAGGAGCTGTTGGCAAAGAAGAGAGCTGCTCACCAGGCATACCTCACCCAGCCAACCTGCCATGTAAGAAAAGCAGCTTTCCGCTTCACATGTAGTAAACTACAACAAAAACTCAGAGACATGCAGAACAAGTGGTGAATCAATATAGCAGAAAAGACACAACGCTGTGCAGATCTGGGTGATCGTAGAGGATTTTATGAAGCTCTTAAAGCAGTGTTTGGACCTACTTATCAGGTCCAAAGCTCCTTATACAGTACAGATGGTCAAACATTAATTACTGATAAAGCCTCCATCCTGAATCGTTGGGCTGAACATTTTCAAAGTCTCTTTAGCGCCAACCGAGTAGTCCAAGGCTCAGCTATCCAACATATGATACAAAAATTGATGGAAAATGAATTGGACATAGCTCCCACTTTGGAAGAGACCCTTAAGGCCATACAGCAGATGAAAAACGGCAAGGCAGCTGGGATTGATGGAATCCCACTTGAAGTTTGGAAACACGGAGGTTATGCACTCCACGAAAAATTCCACGAATTCCTTGTGAATTGGTGGGAAAAAGGGGAACTGCCATCAGTCCTCCGAGATGCAGTCATCATCACCCTGTACAAGAAAAAAGGAGCAAAATCCAACTGCTCAAACTATCGAGGCATAACACTGCTCTCTATTGCTGGAAAAATCCTTGCAAGGATACTCCTGAACAGATTAGTTCCTGCTATTGCAGAAGAACTTCTCCCTGAAAGCCAATGTGGCTTCAGAGCCAATAGGAGTACTACAGACATGGTATTTGCCCTTAGACAACTGCAAGAAAAATGTAGGGAGCAGAACAAGGGTCTCTATGTAACATTTGTCGACCTCACCAAAGCCTTCGACACTGTAAGTAGAAAAGGTCTGTGGCAGATCCTGGAAAGACTAGGATGTCCCCCCAAATTCCTTAAAATGATTATCTTGCTACACGAGGGCCAGCGTGGTCAAGTCAGATATGGCGATGCTCTTTCAGAGCCCTTTCTAATAACCAATGGAGTGACGCAAGGTTGTGTTCTTGCACCAAATTTATTTACAATCTTCTTTAGCACGATGCTTCAAAGGGCTATGGCAGAGCTTGAAGAAGACAACGGCATCTATATACGTTACCGTACTGATGGTAGCTTGTTTAACTTAAGCCGTCTGAGGACTCACACTAAGACTCTAAACTATCTAGTCCGTGAGCTGCTCTTCGCCGATGATGCTGCCCTTGTTGCCCACACAGAAGCAGCTCTGCAGCGCCTAACGTCCTGCTTTGCAACAGCTGCAGAGCTGTTTGGGCTGGAAGTCAACCTGAAGGAAACAGAAGTTCTTTACCAGCCTGCACCACAGGACGAACACCACCATCCCCACATTGCCGTCGGCAAATCTGTGCTCAAGTCCGTTCAGCAGTTCACCTACCTGGGAAGCATCATCTCCTCAGATGCCAAGATTGACAAAGAGATCGATCACAGATTAGCAAAGGCATATAGTGCATTTGGAAGACTTCACAAAAGAGTTTGGAGAAATAAACACCTGAGGCAAAGCACAAAAATCAATGTGTATAGAGCCATCATACTGTCTATCCTCCTTTATGGATCTGAAACAGGGATCACCTATCGCCACCACCTACGACTCCTCGAGCGCTTTCATCAGCGCTGTCTACGCACAATCCTAAATATACACTGGACTGACTATGTGACGAATGTTGCTGTCCTTGAGCAAGCAGAGATCACCAGCATTGAGGCCATGATACTGAGAACGCAGCTGCGCTGGGCAGGGTACATTTCTAGGATGGAGGACCATCGCCTCCGAAAAATACTACTCTACGGTGAACTCGCCACGGGTCAGCGTAAGAGGGGCGCTCCAAAAAAGTGATACAAAGACTCCCTGAAACAACATCTCAGGCTCGGCCAAATTGATCACCAACATTGGTCCGCCCTGGCCTCACATCGGGAGGCATGGAGACGCACTATCCACAATGCTGCAGCCTTATTTGAGAACTCACGCCGAACAAGTCTTGAAGAGAAACGACAACGCAGAAAGAATCACAACCCAAAAACATCACCCAAGGAGACCTTCTGCTGTGCTTTCTGCAACCAGACTTGTTTATCTCGGATTGGCCTTTTAATCATCAGCGCGCTTGCAGAAAGCGCGGGATGAGTCCTTCCTGAATCTTTGTTTGTGAAGAAAAGCCAGAGACACTACAGGCTTATCTACACAGGCCAGGATACGCTGGCTCCTCAACAGTATATCCTGCCCGCAGATCAGGCCTGTTCCCTCCCCTGTTACCTGGATGAAACGGGCACACCCGCCCATTCCTGCAGTCACCACCATCTCCTCCTGCATCCTACTCTCCAGATCCAGGCAGGAGGCCTGCAGCATGTGAGCAAGGCCCCCTGCATGTGACCAACCTAGTCACATGCAGATCCCCCCTTCCTGGATCCAGAAGAGTGAGGCAGCTGGCAGCTACAGTGATGGCCCAATAGGGGCCCAATCCATTTTTTTCTGGCAGGAGTTGTTTTTCCTGGGTATTTTCTTTAAACATTTTATTGGGCCCTATCCAGTCTTCCCCCCTTCTTAGCCTTGTCTTTGTCCCGGGGGTTATGAAAACTGCCCAGGGGGGAAGGGGGCAAAAGCCCTGTGTGGTCAAGACTGCAGGGTTCCAAAATGGGGGCAAGATGGGGTAAATTGTCCATGTAGATAAGCCCTACCTCTGAGTATTCCTTGCCTAAGAAAACCTGATTAAATTCATGGGGTTGCCATAAGTCAACAGGCGACTTGAAGGCACATACACATGCACAGAGGGGGGGGGGAGGAAGAAATAATAAAATATAAAACTATACAGTTGAATTGTAAAATAAATTATCCAGATAAAAGACAAAAATATATAATATAAAGCAAAGTGATGAATACATGTGATCAAAATATACAAGATTATAAAACAATATTAAACTAAAATTCCAAAAGCTTTGGAAAATGAGAAAGTTTTTAATTGAGATTTAAAAATAATGAGGGAAGGAGCAGGTGGCCTTCTGCCAAAATCAGCCTCCCCATGTTGTTACCCTGGCTAATGTTAGCACCAGCCCTACCTCACTAGGTTGTGTTATCTGTATGTGTGAAATTGACCTGCATTTGCTTCCATGACATTGTAGCCATCCATTATTAATAACAGCTATTAAACACACACACACACACACACTCCTCTACCTCAAAAGCTGGAAACTTTTCCAGTAACCCATTAAGTAGCTGAAACTGAAGTAAGGCATTGATTTCAACATGTCTCTTTTACCATGAAAGATTAGTTTCTTAGTACAGTACACTTGTTTACTGTGCTTGCAGAAAATGCTTCCTGTTCATAGATGATCATATACAGTATATACACCTCAATAAACTTGCTGTTGTTACTTGAGATTTGTAGGTTTGGGTATGTGAGTGCAGAGAAGTTGAAGCAGAGCCTAAATTGTCTTAATAAAATTGATAGAACAGTTGTTTACAGATAACTGTCAAGTCTCATAATGAGAGCTCTCCACTTGACAATATTACCCATCCAATACAGTTTTCTGCTTGTCATTTCAACATACATAATGTATCAGAAGAATGTGAAGAGACAATGGATAGCATTTTTACAGCTGTCTTTTGTTTGATTTGCAGTTTAAACTTTTAAATGCATGAGGCAAAAGCCAGCCAACATTATTTAAAAAAAAATTGATAAGATTTGTGTGTATCTTGATATACTAAATCTCTAAGCAGCCATTAAATTGAGCATTTAATAAACAATCAGTGATAAAAGTTCCTGTCATATTAGACCAAATCTGCTATCTCATGTTGCTCATTCTCCACAAATACAAGAAACGGGAAATGAAAACTAATGCCTTAACAGAAGTGCCCTGTCATCACAATCACGATTCACTAGTATCCTGCTGGTGTCTTCTGCATGTATAAGTTCCCCTATGGACACTTTTGCCCAATGAACAATTTATTTCATTATGGTTGTACATGTGGTGCCACTGAGCATGCAGATGCACATTCCTGGCCAATGGGTATCCATATGGCCCAGCTAAAATTGATGGTACTATTCCTCTGGTTGTACATTCATCAATATATTTGGTTTGTTTATTTATTTTATTCACTTATAGCCCACCTTTCTCCCAATAATTGGACTGAAGGCAGCGAACATCATCTTTAAAACAATTCAGGTTAAAATTATACAAAGTCATGAATAAATAAATGTATAAATGTAAGAGTTATTTAAAAAGTGGTTAAACAATTTATAAAGTTAAAAACGTAAAAACATTAAAATTCATTAAAAGACCATATACAAACCTTAAAAATAGCCCCACACAGGATTAAAACCCCACACAGGTCAGTTTTTTAAAGCCTGATGCATAAAAATGTTTCCACTTGCTGACAGAAGGAAAGCAAGGACTGGGCCATCCTGTCCTCCCTAGGGAATGAGTTCCAAAGTCTGGGAGAAGGCATTGAGGTGGCCTCTCTCATATTCCTACCAAACAAGCCTGGAAATGTGGTGACACACAGAGAAGGACCTGTCCAGATGCTCTTAGAATTTTAAGGGGCTCATAAAGAGAGATACAGTCCTTCAAATAAACCTGTACCCATGCCGTATAGGCACAGCCAGCATGGTGTAGCAGTTTGTGTGTTTCACTAGGACTCTGGAGCCCAGGGTTCAAATCCCTGCTCAGCCATGGAAGCCTACTGTGTGACCATGGGCAAGTCACATTCTCTCAGCCTCAGAGGAAGGCATTGGCAAGTCTGAACAAAGTCCCCCATGATAATCCCCTTTAGGGTTGCCAGAAGTTAGAAATGACTTGAGGGTGTGCAGGAGGAGGAGGAGGAGGAGGAAGAAGAAGAAGAAGAAGAAGAAGAAGAAGACCATATAGGACTTTATAGGTCTGTCCCAAGTAGTATCTAGTGCCACCCATGCTGCGGGACATACACTGGGTCTAGTTTTCTATGTGGGGTGGGAAGATGGGGATCTGGGTGTGGAGGAACTTTCTACAGTTCCATTGTCATGGACCAGATCACTTACTTGGTGGGTTTTTAGAATCACTGGAACTCAGAGCCTCTGTAAGGGTGGGGGACCAATTAAGATGGTCTGTTGAGGTTTATGGATCCAGATAGATTCCTGATGGCTCTTGGGGGGTTTCCTGTTGCCTTGGCAGGTGATCCTGTCCAAGCCTTGGCTGATCTCTGGAATAGGGAAATGGCCAGGACAGTGGACATTTGAGAATGTTGAAAAAAAGATGGCTAAGATTTTCATCTGGTTGAAGATATAATTTCTAAAATCATAAATATAAATCATTCTACCTATTGAATTTGGCCAGTGCAGATGAATGAGAGTTTCATTCATTTCCCTTTTGATAAGAATTTACCAAAGCTGGCAGCTTTCTTCATTAACAAGAATGTGATATTTGAGAAAAATCAAATGGCAAAAAAAGCAAAACCAATACTTTCATTCATCTCCACTGTGTGTGTGTGGAGGGAGGAGGCACAAGATCCCCATCAGTCCCGTAGAGCCAAGCTACCTCCACCTTCTCTCACTACAAAGGAGGAGGAGGCTCAAGATAATCAGACACATTGGGTACATTCCTCTACATCTTTTCAAGCTAGGAAGAAGACACTTTCATATCCGTGGTGACAGATTTTCTTGCAGGTTCTGATGACTATCAGGTAAAAAAGAATGGCACTGATGAATCAGGACTGGGGAGCATTATTAACACCTTTACGAATGAGCTTGCTACAGTGTAAGCAGGTTAATGATGAAAAATAATTAGTTATGTAATTAGACTCTGTCCACATGAGACACAGGTAGGTCTAAGTGTTTCGAATTAGGTAACAGCTGACTTACCCAGAGAGAAAAAATAATGAAAACTTGTTAAGAACTGTGCTCTTTTAATTAGAGTACTGTGGAGTCCTGAAATTTTCACAGTTTGTTATTTTGCTCCTGGTTGGGGGGTAAGAGGTGAGAACAGCAGCTTCTCGCTGGTTTCTTGGACTGCTAAACCCTTTAGTATTATTTAAAAAAAAAAAAGTAATGTGAACAGTGCTGTGCATAGCCCACTGTTTGTTTGGGGTTTTTTTGTCAGACTCAACCTTCAGGAGGGTCAATCAGTGTCTACCACCTGAAGAGGGGGCTTTACTTTCCGAGGGTTACCTTCCTTCCAAACACTAGGAAACACTACCCAATTTAGCTTCCACTGACAATTCATTTTCCCCAGTGCACTACCCAATAATATCAAAACTGCTAGGTTTCTGTTTACTTTCTTTCTTTGAATACCAAGGAATCTGTATGTTTCATTTGTGGATTGGAGATGGATCCAAGTTGGTTTTCCTACTTTCCGAAACAGAAGATAGCAATTATGAGGTCTGTCTATTAAATAATGAGACTGATAAAATAACCCATCTTTATGTATATGTATTGTAATTCTAATGCTTGTCCCCTTCAATATACTCCACATTCACACTCACACACCGATGCAGTCTTGTTTTCCATCGCTCAAAGGCATGGAGCAGATCAGTTTCTGTCAGCTGTTTCAAGACATCTGCCATTTTCTTCTTTACTGCATCAGTTGGCTCAAAATGTGTTCCCTATAAGCACCAATTTCACTTTAGCGAAAAGAAAAAAAGTCACATGGTGTCAAATCTGGTGAATATGGAGGATGTTCAAGTGTAGTAATGCATTCATTGGCCAAAACCTGCTTCATGGAAAGTGTTGCATGAGCAGACACATTGTCTTGATGAAGAATGAAACCATTTCCCCACAGTTCTGTCCTTTTTTCCCCCTGACTCTTTCAGCTTTGTCAAAACTTCCTTATAATAATGCTGGTTCACTCTTCTGCCTTCTGGAACCCATTCTGCCAAAATAACATTCTCTATGTCAAAAAATTCAATGAGCATGGCTTTGAATGTGGACTTGCTTTGACATGCTTTTTTCATTCTTGTGAAGATGGTGTTTTCCAGTGCATTGATTGTTGTTTTGTCTTAGGATCATACTGGAAGATCCAGGTTTCATCACATGATTTTTTGATAAAAGTTTGGGTCTGCCTCAAGTTGCTGCAGAATGTCACATTGTTCAACTTTTAAACTTAGCATTTTTCCAGAACACAACAGACAACACAGTTGCTTTAAACAACAACTGACAATTAACTTAATGGCCGAGAGTGCTGATGTTTGTCATGCAGGTTCAGACATGTTCAAGGTGACCACTCAAGCATTTACAATCAGTTCTCCCTGATTTGTCTGAAAGGTAGAGACACAGTCTTGTTATTTAATAAACATACCTTGTAAGTGTGTATGTGTTTGTTCTGAAGATACCCACTTTAAAAACATGCACAAAACCCACTTAAAGCCTATTCCAGGGATGGGCATGAAACAGTTCATGGGATGCATGCAGAACCTCAGGGGGCCCTGTATGGCCCACCACCACCCCTCCAGCCCCCTCCTACTTTTTTCAATTACTGAAAAGGAATCTTACACATGACATGAAGGGAACATTTGCTACATTTTATTCCCCCCCCCCAAGTGTGTTTTAGGACTTTATCAGACACATCAAATACGGCATCATAATGATACCGCATAACCGCAAAAGGGCACACATAGCAGACAATGTAGCCCTTCTGCAGTTATGTCTCCTTAAAATCCCATATTTTTTAATTGATGGCTTCAGCCATCAATAGATCCCCCTGCTGCTTTTGTGCAGGCATAGCTGGCGTGTGAAACCTTGCATCTTCCCCCATCCCCCATTTACCCCATCAGTGGCTGGTCCAGCACAAACAATTCCAGGTGACATTGTGACATCCAGGTAAGTGACACACTGTTTTATGATCCTGCCCAATTTACCTGTAAGTTTTTAAGTGTGTTTTTGTGCTTTTAAAAACTATTGTTATTTTTTGTTTGTTTTTTGAATTTCCCACACAATGAAATATCTCGATATTTCATGGGATTTCAAAGAAGAAAGTGAATGGAGCTCCATTCACTTCCTGTTTCATTGCTGGAGCTGCCTTTGTTGGGATTAGAGATAAGTGCAGGGGGAGCATTCTTTTGCTGGCATAAAAATGAATTCTTTTATGCCAGCAAAAGAATGCTTTAAAGGGAACATCTGATAAAAGTCCTTAGGCTCAAGGAGCCTTTTGTTGAAACCATAAAACAGCAAAACACCCCCATGTCCTCTAGAGAATGTGGGGAACCTTTTTTTTCAGTTGAAAAAATTGAGGGATGTGGTAGGAAGTGCATCCCACCATGTTCTGGGTGGGGGAATGTGTGACCTCAGATCACAATGAGTTGCCCACTCCAAGCCTAACCCATTTAAGGCTGTGTCCTGTCCTCCACACCACTGGAGTTTCTGACCATACAGACTTCATGATTCCAATGTCCAGTTAGCCTTTTCCCTTTCCATCCCCTTCTTTATCTGACTTCTTGCCTAGCAATGAAATCTTGGAAGCTCAAAAACTTCCCACAATGTTGCTCATACTGTATTGTTCCTAAGAAAGATAACACCTGAGTGTAGATTTTTGAGTTTTTCTTTTATGGCCCTATGCAGGTTGGTTCATATTTTGTGTAATTATGCTTTTGTAACAAAAATAAGCCAATAAAGTCCTAAACAATGGGAATCTGCTTATAATATCTATAGAGTTCAGGGTGTATTTGATTCTAGTGAGATTTTTTCTCTCTCCTGCTCTCTCTCTCTCAAGAGGTCATGCAGCGAACTTAACTGTGATCTAGGACATACAAAAGGAAATAATATAAACCCTAAATATCCTAAAGGGACAAACCAGATCCTGTCTGATCTTGGAACCTAAGCAGACTGAGCTCTAGTTAGTACTTGGATAGGAGACAGAACAAATACCAGCTGCATTCGCTATATTTCAGAGGAAGGGACTGGCAAAACCAACTCTTGAGTATTCCTTGCTTAAGAAAACCCTATGAAATTCCTGGGTTCACCATAAGTTGACAGGTGATTTGAAGGCATGCACAAACACAAACACACACACACAGAGTTCATAATTAACTTATGGGATTTGCTACCATAAGATGCTGCACAGGATGCAGCCCACCCTCCAAGATTTCACATATTAAAAATGGGAGACATGTGGCCAAGTGACACCAGAATGTGGTCAAGATGGCAAAAGTTATTAATGTGGAAGTACAGACCAACTAGGGTATTGTTTAGATGGTGAAAATACTCCTCATAGAATTTGTGGAGAACACCTTTTGTACCAACATGCTGCACATAATATTCACCGTATTCAGAAGGAGCAGGGGCAAAAACTCCATCTAGTTTTTGCCCCTCCGTGGTTTTCCCCAAAATTTTACAAATAATGCATGGGCTTGCACATTATTGTACATCTGGACATCCAATTTTGGATGCTGCACATTCTCAGAGAGGGTGGAAGTTGAGAGTGGATTGGTCAGAAGTGTGCAGGGGGGATGGGCTTGCCAGCAAGGAAGTGGTTGAAAGCACCATTTTGAAGTTTTGTGTTCTCAATCATGCACTTTTTTGCTATGCTGAGGTGACCAAACAGCTTTTTTAAGCAGAAGGTCACACTTGCACACCTTTGAGTTAAAGTTTTTTTAAAAAAAATACTGTACAGTAGTGACAACATGTGGAGAATAATAAAACGCTGCAATTTACTTGGTCACCATCTTGATTCACAGGCATGGCTGCGTGTGCACTTCAAACGCAGATAGCTTCACATACAATTGACTTTGCCAAAGGACCATGGAGACAAATGAGTGCTGCTGTGAATTTGCATTAATGCGCAGGAATCACCATTATATCTTCTCATCTAGACAACCCCTATGAGAGGCTGCAGCAGTTTGCTTCTTCTTGAGTCTACCAAGGGAGGGAGATTTTGTCCTCTCATTTCCTCTCCTTCCTGCTGAGTTAATTGGATGTAAATTACTTTTTCACCTTGAACTCAGTTTGTAGCAACTGATGTTAAGCTTAGGACAATGTGAGAAAGTGGGAGGAAGAGAGGAAAAACTGAGACATTTAAAAGCAGCTGAAAAAATGGAATGACAGAGGATTAATTGGGATTATACCTGACAAATTGGGAAAATTGGAAGGTAAAGATGGCATTTAAAGGGGGTTAGATACTGTAAATCCATGACACAAACATCTACCAATAGCTATTTCATTATATACTAGTGCTTTCTGACCTTCAGTATCTGCTCTGGACTTCAATTCCCTGGAACATCAGCCAGTAAGACCAAGGATTAGAGGCTCTTAACAGTTGAAATCCAAAACACTGGGAGGACCATAGGTCAAGAAACACTGTAACAATACTTCTCAGAGTGGCTGAGATATGGCGGCCGCACCATATTTTAAGCACGGAAGTTGCCCGTGTTTAAAATATGGCTCTACGGCTTCTGAAGCTTCATGGAAGTGACACTGATGATTTCGGGAGAGGGACGGCGCAAGACTGTCGTTCCTCTCCTGGGACCTCATCCCGCGGTAGGTTCTCTAAAACACTGTCTGAAAATCTCCTTAGTGTGAGCCCTCAGATGGCTTAAGTTAAACAAGCTACCATCAGTATGGTAATGTATATAGATGCCGTCGTCTTCTTCAAGCTCTGCCGTAGCCCTTTGGAGCATCATGCTGAAGAAAATTGTAAATAAAGTTGGAGCAAGAACACAACCCTGCTCCATTAGATATTAGAAAGGGCTCTGAAAGAGCATCGCCATATCTAACGTGACCGCACTGGTCCTCGTGTAGCATGATAATTGTTTTAAGGAATTTGGGGGGACATCCTAGTCTTTCCAGGATCTGCCACAGACCTTTTCTACTCACGGTGTCGAAGGCTTTGGTGAGGTCGACAAATGTTACATAGAGACCCTTGTTCTGCTCCCTACATTTTTCTCTTGCAGTTGTCTAAGGGCAAATACCATATCTGTAGTACTCCTATTGGCTCTGAAGCCACATTGGCTTTCAGGGAGAAGTTCTTCTGCAATAGCAGGAACTAATCTGTTCAGGAGTATCCTTGCAAGGATTTTTCCAGCAATAGAGAGCAGTGTTATGCCTCGATAGTTTGAGCAATTGGATTTTGCTCCTTTTTTCTTGTACAGGGTGATGATGACTGCATCTCGGAGATCTGATGGCAGTTTCCCTTTTTCCCAGAAATTCATAAGGAGTTCATGGAATTTATCATGGAGTGAATGACCTCCGTGTTTCCAAACTTCAGGTGGGATTCCATCAATCCCAGCTGCCTTGCCATTTTTCGTCTGCTCTATGGCCTTAAGGGTCTCTTCCAAAGTGAGAGCTATGTCCAATTCATTTTTCATTGGTTTTTATATCATATGTTGGATAGCTGAGCCTTGAACTACTTGGTTGGCACTAAACAGACTTTGAAAATGTTCAGCCCATTGATTCAGGATGGAGGCTTTATCAGTAATTAATGTTTGACCATCTGTACAGTATAGGGAGCTTTGGACCTGATAAGTAGGTTCAAACACTGCTTTAAGAGCTTCCTAAAATCCTCTAAGATCACCCAGATCTGCACAGTGTTGTGTCTTTTCTGCTACATTGATCTACCACTTGTTCTGCACATCTCAGAGTTTTTGTTGAAGTTTACTACATGTGAGACAGAAAGCTGCTTTTCTTACATGGCAACTTGACTGGGCGAGGTATGCCTGGTGAACAGTTCTCTTCTTTGCCAACAGCTCCTGGATCTCTTGGTTGTTTTCATCAAACCAGTCTTGATATTTCTTGTGGGAGAACCTGAGGGATTCTTATGCAGACTGGAGGATACTGTTTTTGATATGTTGCCAAAGCACTGTGGGAGAAGGATCTGTAGGATGGTCTTCAAGTTTTTTTTTGCAGATTTGCCTGGATGTTGTCTCTCATGGTAGCTTATGGAAGATTACTGACTTGGAGTCTCTTCTTTAAGATGCCACCCCTCTTAGGTTTGAACTTAAGAGGAAGATTTAGTTTACATCTTATGAGACGATGATCTGTTTGGCATTCTGCACTAGGCATCACACTCGAGTATGACGGACATCGTGAATATTTCTCTGGTGGACTAGAACATAGTCAATGAGGTGCCAATGTTTGGATCGGGGATGCATCCAGGTTGTCTTCAAGCTATCTTTCTGTTTGTAATAGTCAGCTGTTGTTCTGCACAGAACTCTAGCAAGAGGCATCCGTTATCATTGCAATTTTCAACACCATGCTTGCCTAAGACACCTTTCCAGGCTTCGGAGTTCTTTCCTACTCTGGCATTGAAGTCACCAAGGATAATAATTTTATCTTCTACAGGGACTTTTTATATGAGTTGGCATAGGTCTGTGTAGAATTTGTCTTTCTCTACATGATCGGCTTGCATAGTTGGGGCATATATACTGAAGAGAACATTAGGGGAGCGTAAGGAAATAATGCGATCAGAGTGTCCTGTTGGCAAGGTTTCAAGTTTGGAGGCAATGGAGTTTTTAATCATAAAGCCTACTCCTGAAAGATGTTTTTTGGTTTGGGGTTTGCCAGACCAGTAAAATGTGTAGCCAGCACCGTGTTCTTTAAGGCTGCCTTCCTCATGGAGATGAACTTCACTAAGAGCAACGATGTCAATATTAATTTGTGAGAGTTCATGGGCTATTAGAGCAGAATGATGCTCAGGCCGTCCACTATCTGCAGAGTCTCTCATGGTTCTGGTGTTCCAGCATGCAAGCATCAGCTTATTTACACGTTTGGAGGCTGGTGTGTGCCTTTGTTTCTTTGCCTTGGTTTGACCGCATCAAAAGATGCCCGTTGGCCGCGGCTAGCCAACCAGGTAGATGGGGATGAGCTTTCGTTAGGCCACCTTTTCTAGGCCCCTCTCCATATCAAGCAAGCAGTGGTCTCCTTAAAAAAAGGTTGGTCATTCAGGATGCTGCCAAACAAGACTGTCATCTCCCGGGTCAGCCTCAAGCGACCAAAGTCTTGAACCGCTTGCATGCAGGGTTGGGTCTGCAGCTACCAGTGCATCTTTACACGAGCTGGTTCATCCCTCACCTATTGCTACAGGGCTTTTTTGGAATTGGATTTCTCCTTCGAGCCTGTACAATGGATTTTTCTGGTGGAGCGTGGCATGCACAGAACTGGCCACACCCTTTAAACCATGGATGGTAGCAGCGAGGTCCTCGGGTCATAGGTTTGATTAGAGTTTCCTTCTCTTAGATGGTTGACCTTACAGGGTTGGACAAGTACCATCTGCCTGGTTTTGGGATTAGAGTTTTCCTTCTCCTAGGATGGTTGCCATAAGGCTAGATAGCCCATCCTGCCCTTTGACGCTCTTTGTCAGACCCTTCGGTTTTGACCTGTCTGGCATGGGAGACCCTACTGGTGGCTATTATGCCACTGCCAGCATAGCTCAAAACATCATTAGGGTACACAAGCCTCTCTCCCATGACAAGGGGTCATCAATGGAGAGGCTTGGATAATATATACTAAAAGCAATAACATGTCTGTTCTTTCCAGAAAAACATACATGTGGCATCATGGCATCATGAATAGCCTCAGAGTAAGGAACCCCACTAACAGGTTGCATGGCCACAATTTCCCTGATAAATTATTTCCCACAGTGTTTTCCAAATGGTTTTCATAAATAGTGAACAAAAAGTAGCCAAATGTACACCTTTGGAAACAAACTAAATGGGGGGGGGGGAAATGTCTCTACAGGGGAATTTCTCCTCTAGAAATGTTTGTGCTGCTATTCTGATACTGTGGAGGTGTTTATCCAATGGTGGGGAGGAGGGAGGGGGACCCTGCACATTTCTTTAGAAGCCGTTCTCAAGATGTCCTTGGCTGGAGGCCTGGATAGTTGCCACAAGCTGACAGATAAAGTTCCATGTGGAACACAAAAGCCACTGCCATACACGACAACAGCTGGGGTGTAATATCCGCCTCTTGTTGTAATAACACTTCATTAAGAAATGTAGAAAACGCTCCAAATATTTCTGTGCTTCACACTCTCAGTCTGGTAAACTGATTAGAAAATGAAATAACCTACTTTCTTTAAGGCTGGTTGTTGTTTAAATGGAATCACTGTGTCAAAGTGTTCCAGAGCTGTTCAAGTGTCACTCACGTCCCTCATTCAGAACAGGAAGCTCAATTAAGAGTATTAGATTGCAGGCAGAATTACCACTACATGTTTCAGCTGCCTTCTTAGCAGATGGTGATAGAGGTTTAGATATGCTTTCCTGGTCATTTCTCTGTTTAAAACTGGTAAACTTCACAAATACCCATGCCCTACTGTGAATTCCCTGAGTGCTAAGGATGGAAAATAATGTCATTGGATTCTACAGTCTTGGCAAAAGCAGCATTTGCACACCTCACCTGAAGAATTTACACAGTTCAAGAATGTACACACTTGCAAGGCTTTCTTCTCTGTTTAGAACAGAAAAAAATGCCCACAAAGCAATGTGCACATTTTAAAATCTGAATGCCTAAAATACTTCTTAAAAAAATATGCAAGAACATAAAGAATAAGAAAATGCATAAATAAATGAACACCTTAGGAAAAATGCATAAAAAAGCCAATTTCTATTCAGGGAAAAAAACAAAACCCCTCATCTTAAACCTGATACAAAAAAGAAGAAGAAAATAGAGGTTAAAAGCAGCAAAACTGAGACTGAGACATTTTCAAATCTGTAACTGTAACTAAACATGAGCAAATGGCATATTGCTCTCCTGTTTATTCTTACCTCTGCCCCCTCCCTTTCCCCATGAAAGTTAAATTGCAAGCTCCTTGAGGCAGTGGTGTGTCTTCTTGAACTCTCCAAAGCCCCATGGACCCTGATATACTGATTAATGACAACAATAATAACTTAATTGCCATTGCCCTTGTCATAGAAACATTTTCAAAGATTTTAGTAGTCACATTGCCATTTCCGTTGCTTATCAGGTGACTGTTTCGTTAATTGTAAGGCCAGTTATTTTTTTAAAAAAGTATTTCTCTCACACAGACACACCCACACACCTCCCCATCCTATCAAGTTTGGTTGAGCCAATCCATTCCATTGTTAAGACTAGTTAGCACCCACAAAATAGACCCTCATGAAATTCCTGTGGGTATACACATATGGCAAACTTTGGTCAGACTGGACCACCCATATAGCTTATTCATAAAACATCCTTTGTAAATGACATCTTTAGTGTCCTGGAAGGTTCATAGGGTTTTCTGCAAGCAAGGACTGCACAGTATCGAGCCCTTCTGTGGTTCTGCTATCTCCTGAAATATAAAAAACACTGTCCTTACAAAGTGTTGCATTTGATAACCTCGTATTGCCATATGATAATTTCATTGGCTATGTCTTTGCACAGCACATAGTTAAACTATGGAACTTGTTGCCACAAGATGTGATAAGGATGAGTTGACTTTAAAAGTAGATCAGACAAATTTATGGAGAGTAAGCATAGCAATAGCAACAGCATTGATATTATATACCTCTTATCAGTGCTGAAGCACTCCCTAAGCAGTTTACATTGTTCTTTAGCTAATTGCCCCTAGCAAGCTGGGTACTCATTTTACCGACCTAAGGAAGGATAGAAAGCTAAGTCAACCTTGGAGCTCTTTGGGATTGAACTCATAACCTTGTGGCTTGCAATACTGGCACTTATCCACTGCTCCACCAGGGATTCCTCCATCCTATGATTTCTATGATGAATTGTCAATGGTAAAATTAGATTTTATCCTTCAATTTGGAATTGTTCCCAGAGCACCTACCGCTACTCTTTTCCCAGAGCACTGAATATCAATATGCAGGTCTCAATATCTCATAATCTTTTCCCTCTCTTTATCTTTGATTCTGCTGTCCCCTATGATTGCCACAACTATAATCTAAGCTTAATCACCATATATAGGATCACAATAGCACAAATACAAAAAGTGACATTGCTTAGAGCATGCCACATTATCTGATGATGGATACACTCAATCAAGAAAGCCACAGCCCTGAAGGTCTCTCATTTATATCAGTGACATATGCTGAAGCCAACTTGATGGTAATTAACAACAACCACAACCTCACTGATTCCCAGATTCTGAGATAGAATCTGAACCACTAATGGTCCAAAACTCCAGTTGGTGACAACTGGTAGATTGTGAAATCAGTACCTATTATTTTAAGGGCAGGATGAGTCCTTCCTGAATCTTCATTTGCGAAGAAAAGCCAGAGAGAGAGACCTATTATTTCAGAAACCTTGGGGAAAGGTTGCTGACTTGTCCTAATCCTTGACAAACTAATTTTAATGTATATTTTACTTATTTAACATTTATCTAATTATTCATGGCTAGTAACAAGCATATTTCAAGTTGAATGCCATGGTCTGAATTGCGTGTTGTCCAATACTTTGTTTCAGGCGTGAGGAAAGGATGTGCAAGTTTTCCAAAATGACTAAATCAAATGTGACTTCAACATACTGTTCAGCTTCCAAAGAGTGTACAATCTCTCTCTCTCTCTCTCTCTCTCTCTCTCTCTCTCACACACACACACACACACACACAATTTAAATCAGAAAGTCTTTTTCTTGCTTAGTGCTGAGCTCTGCAAATAAAAGACATGCATCAGTCGGAAGAAGGCATAAAGATATGTGCATCTAAAGGTTGAAATACTGACAGTCTTGCCAGTGAAAATCCTCTTTATCCAAAGACGAGGTACACTCCAGGCAGCTACACAGAAGCTTAGAGTCCTTATGTTACCCTCCTAATAATAATCTTTAGGGCTGAACAGCAATGCAATGCCCATGTCAGCTTAAAATGCAAACTTCCTGCTGACTGAGTCAGACAAATGATTGTGAGTGAAGGACCTTCTCTCTCTCTAAGAAACAAATTCCCTTAAGCATTGCAATTTCTGTATTTCTAACCATTCTCTTTATATATTGGCAGGGGGTGGATGGGGGACAATCTCAGCAGCTGTCCAAAGTTTCTTCTACATACCGCTGTGGATTAAACATTTAATTTCATCAGCTGAAAACAGAAGGCTAACAAGCCAATCCTAAAACCTGCTGAGCTAGCACATGACTGCTTAGGATGGGGGTAATGCTGGCTGCTGTACCAGGACTGCAGAGATATTAATACTGAGATCACATAAGCATTAGAATACACATTGATTATGGGTCTTCTTTCCACAGGGTCCCTCACATACACAATTGCCCAGCCTAAAAATCAACATCAGGATCACATGTATTTACAGCTATTAAGATAAGCATTTATAAGAGCACATCTCACACCAGGTGGTACAGTTGTGTAGCCAGTATTGTTTGTCTGTTTGAAAAAAGTATATATCACTTTCTAAATAAAGTTAATTTTAACAAGCTTGTACAAAGGTATAGGTTAAAAAAAGAACATAATCACATGCTCTGCTGCTCCAGAGACTGGAACACGGAGCAATGGATGCAACCTCCAAGAACAGAGATTCCACCTCAACATTAGGAGGAACTTTTTGACAGTAAGAGCTGTTCGGCAGTGGAACACACTCCCTTGGAGCGTGGTGGGGTCTCCTTCCTTGGAGGTCTTTAAACAGAGGCTGGATTGCCATCTGTCGGGGATGCTTTGATCAAGATTTCCTGCGTGACAGGGGGTTGGACTGGATGGCCCTTGTGGTCTCTTCCAACTCTACAATTCTATGATTCTATGATACAAAAACACAACATGAAATCATTTTTAAAATATCAGTTCCCCTAGAAATATATCTGAAACAATAACCAGAGGTGTACTCGATCAACAAAACTGATATGGGAAAGCCTGGGTGATTTTTATTCTGTCTTTTAAGGAACAGCTTGTCTTTTCTGTTTCTTACTTGAGGCTTTTCCGATCTTAAATTTAAGATTTCTGTTCCAAATGTCACTAATGAATTTGGAAAGATGGATGTATTCCTGCATGGCAGGGGATTCAACTGGATGGCCCTTGTGGTCTTTTCCAACTCTACGATTCTATGATTCTATGAAATATTTGCAGTTCCCCCAGATAATTTTAAAAATTGCTTCAGTGAGCCTGAGGAGGTTTGACTTCATCTTGTCCTATGTTAACTGAATTTATAAGCTAACTATACCTAAGTATGTTCAACTGAATCAACCTCTTTCCTGATCCTGTGTGAAGTGGAAGTGGATATGCATATATCCCAAAGATGTGCATTCTCCCATTCCAGAGCCAGAACATACATTTCTCATGGAGGATACGCACATCTTCCCATGGCACATGAAGCCCAGGAGGAGATGGTAATGCAGCACAAGTCACTTGCACAATCTCTGTCCCCACACAAATATACACAAGAGATAACAAATGTGGTTTCTATACTGATAGTCTGGTCTGCCAGCCATGCACAAAGACAGAACAACATGAAAGTAGATGAGCTAGGAAATTACCCCTAAGACCTTGCTGGCTCATGCAGGCTTTCTTAGCTTCATTATTCCCTTCCAACCATCAGCTTGATTTCATTTGTCAGAGACAGAAGGAGATAAATACATAACTTCCTACATGGGTGATTACCTAAGAGTACAGATGAATCAGATATCTATATGCTTAAGCCCAATAAGTCCCTTTAAAGCTAAATGGGTATAATGATATCCTGAAGCCATTCATAGGTGAGCAGTGGTTGGATGATGCTCTAGATTGCAGAGCATCATCCTATCACTCCTCACTTATGGGTGGCTTCAGCGTGCCATTATACTCATTCTTCATTCTTTTCTTAATGCTCCTAAATGTGTCTTCCATTTTTTTTTTGTAATATCAAATTGTGCAACTGCTTAAGTGATTCCCACTGCTTAATAGTCACCAAGCCAGTTTTATAAACCTAGAAACATAAGGGTATTGCTCATATTCTTGCATTAATCTTTGTGTTCTACTGGTGTCATGGATAAATGGCTAGATATTTAACAGCTGGCAATGCTTATCTTTCTTCACCTTTCAAATGCAAACCCATTACACTATCCCAACCCAATGCAACATACAGTATTATGCTCCCTAGTATTGAATCTGAGCTACTGCAACCCAATGGAAAATATCCCTATAAATAGCAGTGCCATTTCTAGGCAAAGAGAAGCAGTATTTGACATTTTCTTGAAAATGTTCCCACCTGGTTTTGCTTGGAACAGCAGCACGATCGTTCAATGACAGGAAAACTCTCTGCCAAGCAGCCTTCCCTTCAATACACTCCTGCTTCTCTCAAATCATGCAAAGAGAGTTCATATACTAGTTCTTTCAGAGACTGTATATGAAAAGCTATATAAAGCTGTGTGTTTCGCTCTGCATCCCTATATTAATAGCCTTCTGCTGCTCAAGCAACTTTACACTGCAACGTATTATTCATCGCCTTCTATTCTAGTAGTGATTATTTTGTAAACACAACACAAAGGTTTGTCAAGGAGAACTATTCTAAATCATATCAGTAAAAAATAAACACTGCTTTATCAAAGCCCATTTCTTTCACTAAGGTGTTTCATAATAGCACATTAGCATAAAAGACACTATGACTGCTTTTCAGGTTTACCTGTAACAATGCACATGACTCTAAAAGCTTTCATTGTTGCTACACATATGAAGGACTCTGGAAGCATGCTCAGTTTTGAATTTATCGTTGCCCACTTTGAAGCATACTTATGCACACCTGATATGGTTTGCATAATGTAATTCAAGCCACCAATAAATCATGGGGTAGGGGGAATAACAATTATCTAAGCTTCTGGTCATCCTCATGTTTTGGTATGGCACATCATTCCAGAAGCCCTTTATGTATAAAGCAAATGTGTATTATGCAACACAATGCACATATACTGTGTAAAAATCAAGTATTTCATTTAATATGTTCTCATCTGCCTGCTTCAATTGGGATTCACTTCTCTGTACTAGACTGGTATTAAAAGGACTGGGAAGTTTATCAAGACCACTTGAAGGGAACAATGCCTCCTTGTTCCTATGTGCTGATGTGTTATGGGGACAGCAAGGGATGGTTTCTTCTTTTTTGAAGGTCTCATGTATCATCAGTGGACAGAGTCGCCAGGTAACCACCTTTTCATTCCCTGTGAGACCAAGGAATTGGTGCTTGTGATATCACAGAGAAGGGTCCATATGACAGCATAGGACAGGTGTTTCTGATGTCATGAAGCAGGGCAGGAAAGAATTGGGAGGCAACAAGTGTAGGAATATTTGGTATCTATAGTAAGCAGCATGAAGCAGGACTGGTGTAATATCATCTTTTGGTAGAAATGAGATAATTTGGATGTTCTTGTAAGGTAAAATGAAAACATACATTTATTGTCTCAGAAAATCCATCCTGAGAAAAGAAAGAAGATAGACACACGAAACTGACCTATACCTGGTTACAAGACCTCCTCAAAGCTGGCTGTCATTTATGTGGGTAAACTAGCAGCCATTACTGAGTTTGGAGCCCATGAATGCTCCTCCTCAGACAAAGGGAACAAAGAGACTAACTTCTTGAAGAAAGCAGAAATCACCTCAACAAGTGAGAAGGAAGCAAAAGACTTGAGTACATATACAAAGAAAGTGACAGGATGGCGAAACAAAGGGCAGATGTTAACTAGGCTCTCTCACTAATCACTTTATAGAAGCATTGATGCCCTCTTTGCTTCCAACATCTAGAACTGCTTGTGGATCAGCTGATTGTATAAACAACTTGGAGGACTATCTGGACAAATGGGCCTGGACTTTGGGCTAAAATTGGGCTAATCAGCCAAAGATGACAACTGAAAGGCAGGATCTTGGTAAATGCTAGTTAGATAAATGTTTATGTTCATTTTATTGTATAGGAACTATTTCTGAACTTCATTTTATAAATAAAGGAACTATTGTACAGGAACTATTTCTACTTGGTCCCTTAAGAAATACACTGAACTGATAACTGATGTTGATTTAATTGTATGGACCTAGTAAGGATCACCTGTGCCATTGTATTTCTGATTTTTATGTATGGTTGTGAAAGCTTGCAAGTGAAGAGAACAGACAGGAAGAAAATAATCTCATTTGAAATGTGGTGCTGGAGGATCGTTCTACGGATAGATACCATGAACTACCAAAAAGACCAATAAATGAGTTCTAGAGCAAATCAAGACTTTTATAGAAGCCATAATGACTAAATGGACACTATCATACTTCAGATGTATTATGAGATGACATTACTTATTAGAAAAGCTTAGCAAAGTAGAAGGCAGTAAGAGAGAAGAAAAAGGTGCAAAAAAGATGGAGTATAAATTCAATAAAGAAATAGATAAGGCAGTAGGAAAAGAGGAAGACCACATTATGGGTAGCTAGAGTCAATCAAGGAGGATGCCATAAGTTGAAGCCAACTTGGCAACACATAATGACTACAAACCTAGTCTGGGAGTTGGCATTCCCCATTTGCTAGATCTCTTGATCAAAACACATGGGCATTCAATGCTTCTGAAAAGGGTTCCATCCTTCTCTTGCATATTCTAGGATGTAAGGATTATTAAACATACAGGCTATTGTGAGAAATATAGACAAAGACACTTTGTCTAAAACTGCAAGATGTGGAATTCAGGAGTCCCTGCATTGTCACATGGATTTGCAGATAAGTTCTTGGGTAAGAGATATAAGTATGGAACTGGAATAGATAAATCTCTTCCTCTTTCTTTAACTTTTGCAATGTTTGCCTTGTTTCAACTTGCAGTTTTTTAAAAAAGGCTTCATGACAATTCATAAACATTTCCACACACATTCTAACACGAAAAAAACTATGGATGCATTTTGTACACATTTTGGCAAGGAATTTCCCCCACTGTATATCCTTTTATAAACTTTTTTTCTAAGGCTGACATTTTTAAAATGGTGAGTTGCATCTCAAAATTTGGAGAAATACAAAAGACAAAGGATAATTATGTTCTGGTTCATGTGTTAATTCAAATTATTAATTTGCATGAAGAACAAATTATTTTATTTCTTTTCAAAATGATGCACAGCTCATTCAACATAGCCCTCTTTAAGTGGCTAATAGAATTTAAAATCAAAAGTAATACAGCCTACAGATTCAATATGTCAAAACCCCCGCCACACTACCAACTAAACTACTAAAATGCAACCAGCAGTAATAAAACAATATCCATACCACAAGATTAAACACTGGTGATCTTAAAAGGTCTTTAAAGCAATTTTAAAATGACCTTTAAGAGCTCTTAAAATGGCTGGGAGAATAAAATGTCTTCACCTGCCAAGAAAAGAATGATGGAAAGAATTAATGTGATGGTGGTTTTCCTACAGATTAAGTTCTGCTGGTGCTTTTCTCTGTACCTTCCCTAAGAGTGATTTGTCTGTGGTGGACTACGAGCCAGATTTCCCAGTCACCTGCCCTAGTGACCAGGGACCCCAGCACTATTTTTATAGTGGGGTGGCTCAGTGTTAGCAGGTGGGTTGAGATTATTCTTGCCTACCTGCACAGGGAGGGAAAATTATTTTTAGCATCCATTATCATTGAAACATCCATAAATACAAAGACTCTTACAAGCACAGTGTGTACATAGAAATGCTCTTCATTGTATTCAGTGTTATTTACTCCTGAATAATTGGGTATAGAATAGAACCATAGAGTCCACAAGGATCTTCTAGTCCAACCCCTTGCCATGCAGGAATACATAATCAAAGCACTCCTGACAGATAGCCATCCAGCCTCTGTTTAAAAACCTCCAAAGAAGGAGACTCCTTCACAGGCAGCCTTTATTATTATTCCTGGAAGGGCTCAGCAATAAAAGCTTTCTCAATATTTCTTAGTGCTTGATCATTTAGTGCACTTCTGATTGATAATTTCTGAAGAGGCTCAACAACATAAGAGTCTTGTTGTCCTATTTTGCCAGATAATTTGAGGGGTCAGCCCCCCAGCTTATTGCAAAAGAGGCTCAAACTACCCCTCCTAGTTTGGGAGTTCATGCCAGAAGCTGTTCTCCTTAGGGATTAAACCGGGGTCTCTTGTGTATGCAGAGCAAGTGTTGTACCACTGAACTGGGCCAATTTCTTCATTTTAATCACCCCAAGCTGCTCTTGGGGGACATATGTTTTCCCTAATGGGACAACAGCCATGGAAGACATGCAACTTAATTCAGGAAAATGAGGTGGCTACCCATACAAACACAATGTCTCAATCCAATTTACACATAAATCCCATTTTCAGTTTTCAAAGAAATTAAAAGAGTGTGGAGATCCATTTTATTAGGGTGTATGGCCTGATTTATAGCCCACCTTTATCTTGAAACTGAGGCAGTTCACAACAAGAGTAACTGAAAGGGGCTACTGTAAAGGAAGAAAATATCATATTAAAATGCAGTTATACTATTAAAATACAAACAAGACAGTTTAAAAAAGCAGGAATAAGGGAAGTACAGCAGCCATCCATCAATAGTCCCTTCCTCAGTAGCCACTCAATTGCCCAAAGTCTGCCTGCTTGCAGAAGGACAACAGGAAGGGGGGCAACTTTTTCTCCATTGGAAGGAAGTTTTGCAAGACTGCCAACATCTCATCTAGTTTGACCTGGAAGTAGTCATATCCCTAAGGCCTCATTCACACAAGCTACAGATGACATGTTAAATCTGTGTCTGGTCTGTATCATGCTAGACTGCTGTTGTGGACTTACAAGGTTTAATACCATATCTTTTTAAAAAAAACCCTACCCAAATCCTTTAAATAGAAAACTAGATTTTGTGGAAGGAATCTAGCTTCAACTTCTCAATATTGTGCCAGTTTTCTAACAGTGCAATCCTATGCATGTTTACTCTAAATAATCCTCCCAACGTTCAGTGGTGCTTACCTCAAAACTGTGCTTAGGCTTAAGTGTAGGAAACTTACAGAAAGGACATGTCATCACATCTATCTTATTCTGCAGTCTGGAGTGGTATGATCCTTAGGCTGTTTTGCCTGCTTTAGGCACTTTGCCTCAAACATCCTCCTTCATCATGCCCACCTATTCTTTTAAGATTTAAGGCATTCCCAGAGTGAGGCTACACTATACAGTCTTAATAGTTTGATACCTCTTTGGCTGTCATTGCATCAGTCTTGAGAATTTTGGGTTTTGTAGTCTGGTTGAGGAACTTAGAATTTTCTGCCAGAGATTTCTAGAGCATTCATTCCCCTGAACTTCTCATGAACCTCACTGAACTACAAATTACTGCTAAATACCTCACCAAACAGCAACAATTAACGTGGCATCAAATAACTGCTATATGCCTCCAGTGCATATCTACTTTCAGCTTGTTTTGCAACACCCATGCTCAACTGAATCAAACAGCACATGGTTATCATGATTCAGATGGAGGTGTATTCACAAAGATAATTTTGTTCTGTGAATGAAATCAAAAGTAATCCTGTCTCAACCATTCAGGACAACAGAATGCACGGAGGATCCATTATTACCGTGCTGAAATCTCCTTAACGCCTCATCCTGGCAGGACCAGACTTAGTAGTAGGCAAGCTGGGTGTTTGTCCAGGGCATTGAGCTCAAGAGGCCATTGAGCTGAACTAAGTGATTTTGTTGAATATGCTCAATGCAGTGAGCTAGATCTTTAATTATTTTCCACAAAGTTCTGGTTGTCTGGCTGGCAACATAAAAAAATATGAACTTCCACCAAGTAGCTTCAAAGTCTATTTCATTTTCCAGTTTGATAATGTCATTCCTTCTTCAAAAACAAAAATTAAACAGAACATAGCTTTACTTGTGTGATAATGGGCTCTCCCATTATATGGACAACACAACTTAAGAGCATAGTTTTCCCTCCAGGTAAATAAAGGTATTGGCTAGACAGTGATAATATTCCTCACATAATTCGCTCACAATACTTTTTGTCCCAATGAGATCCCACAGTGATTCACCTTATTCAGAAGGGAAGGATGAGCAACTCCATTTACTGCACAGGAAAAGCCTTCATGGTTTTCCCCATATTTTAAAAAAATAATATGAAGAAATGTGCATTAGTGCCTGTTAAGGCAACCAATTTGATTTGCTGCACAGTCTCAGAGAAGGCGAAACTAGAGATCTGATTGGTCAGACATGCATGAGGGGTGGGCTTGCTGGCAAGGCAGTGCCCACAAGTGCCCTGTTGGGTTTTTCAAGTTAGCAATTGTGTGGATTTTTGCTCCACCTATCGCAGAAATATTTTTTTAGCAGAAGGTCGCACTTGCATACCTCTGCTTTGATATTTTAAAAAAAAACCACTGTGCAGCAGCAGCAGCATTTATCACTCTAATTCATGGTCACCATCTTGATTTGTGGGCGTCTGAACTTCAAGCCGCAGATAGCTTCTCAGGTGGTTTGTTTTTGCAAAACATCATGGAGATAAAAGAATGCAGCTACAAACTGGCAACAATGCACTGGAATGAGCATTATTTTCTCTTATGTAGATGAGCCCAAAGAGTTAACAAGGAAGCATGTAGGCTTAAAGGAGCTCTCTGTCTGAGATGCTTCCAAGTTCTTAATAGCATGTAGACTTTTTCTTCCTCCTACTTACCTGAAGATGCTGAACCTGTGTACTAAATTATGCACATGCTGGTTTGTAAGTAAACTACTTTTATATTTTTAAAGAAGACTAAGCTTTTTTTATTTCGCAGCTAGACATTTTGTGGGGAGGAGGTGGCTGCTTATCTGTACCTAATTTCTGCTAATCACAATTTTAACTCTGCTGCTGAGATCACCAATGCTCAAATGTTTTAAACATCCAGCACAGTTTATCCTCTTTTGTACATCTTGGACCAAGACTGGAAACAAAGTTCTTCTGGCAGTGCCAGCTGCACCTAAAAAAAAAAGAAAGAAAAAAAAAGAAAGAAAGGAGCGCAGAAAGGAACTATTCATATACATTATGTCCTCTCCAGGGCAGGCATTGAGGGAGCCATCAATCTGACTGGAAAAACCTGAGATGATGAGCTGTTAAGGAGCTTAAAGCACAGGTGCCTGCAAAGCTTTGCTCCTCAGTGTGATTTTCTCCTTGGAGCCTCAGATGTTTGGAATGCAACACTGGAAAAGACCATTGTGTTTTTAACATTCAGAGCCTCACTTCTCTGCTTAATATTTTTAGACAAACTATTCCATTTCCAAGTTGTGGTGGGTTTGAATGAGATCCACCATGTTTGCAACATTGCTGGAAGAAGAGGAGTCCTGGAATATGACTTGTCCTAAAATATGTTCCCTTGCTGTATATACAACAAATCCCCTGTGCTTTTGATTATATGAAGGCAAACAGGAAGCAGGAGTTGAAGTTTATAGGACACTCTTCACTTTGTTCTTTGCAGAAAGTTTTGTCTGCTGTGTTCCAGTCACTAAGACTCAAAGTGACTTTATGGCTCTTCAACACATACCTAGCATGAATGGAAACTTGCAAGTCTGCATAAATCAAAGTTCTATTAGAGAGTGGAGCTGAAAACTAATTACACAGATATGTGACATGCCCTTGTCCAAAATATACTCTACTCACACCCTTACCTTCCCCCTCACCATTTCTGACTACGTTATTTATATTTTCACATTGCTTCTAGACAGTTCTCCCTATAGAGGGATTCCTCCACTTTGTCCAAGCCAATTTATTGTATATTTGGCAACCAAAAAAGTCAAGAAATTCCATTTTCCCCCAAATTCGTTTTAAAATATCTTCTCTTTGAACTCTATTCTCTCTCAAATCTGATGCTTTTAAAATATTGGAAGGGATCATTTGCAGAATATGTGAAATATGTGTAATATATATGTAAACTTGAATGTACAAAACAAATTGTGACAAATGATACTGATATGGATAATATGTAACTTTAAAAAATAAAGATAAAAAAAAATAAAATATTGGAAGTACGGAGTACTGGAACATCACTGAGAATACATGGACTACTTCATTGAATTTAATATCTGCCATGTGGTATGCTTTAACTAGTATCCCCACTCCCTCAAAATAGCTCCTAAAGCTCAAAGTATCCCAGGACATTTACGCAGCTCTGTACTATATTGGAAGAAGTGGGTTTATATCAATGAAAGCTCATGCAAAACTAAACACCAGTTAGGACATTATCAGATGTGGTGAAAATTGTGGTATTACAATGTCAGGGTACTGCAAATGGGCCCCACTATCGCACAACATTGTTGTCTGCACATTATTACCCCATGCTCCAGCTGCAAAAAAAGGCGTTCTTTCTCATTCCCAGGACAAGCCATGAATAGATCATTAATAGCACTCTTTTCACACTATTGACTGCATGCGAACCCACATCCTGTTGTAATCATGAGATTACAACATGAAGCGGTGATCCTGAGTGAGAAAACTTTCAAGTGAGAACACAAAAATGAAGCACAGGATGCTCTTTTTATGAACTGCCCCCTTAAGTTTGCACATTTTTAGGTTTGTTTCAGTGCTTGCGTGTTCATTTACTTCGTTACTTAATGGGGTTTAGGAGTTTTAGAATCATAGAGTTGGAAAAGACCACAAGGGCCATCCAGTCCAACCCCCTGCCATGCAGGAATACACAATCAAATCACTCCCGACAGATGGCCATCCAGCCTCTGTTTAAAACCTCCAAAGAAGGAGACTCCACCACACTCCATGGTACTGCATTCCACTTCCGAACAGCTCTTACTGTCAGGAAGTTCTTCCTAATGTTTAGGTAGAATCTCTTTTTCCTATAGTTTGAACCCATTGCTCCGTGTCCTAGTCTCTGGAGCAGCAGAAAACAAGTTTGCCCCATCCTCAGTATGACATCCCTTCAAATATTTAAACATACCTATCATGTCACCTCTCAGCCTTCTCTTCTCTAGACTAAACATGCCCAGCTCCCTAAGCCACTCTTCATAGGGCATGGCTTCCAGACCTCCCACCATCCTGGTCACCTTCCTCTGGACACATTCTAGCTTCTCAAAATTCTTTCTGAATTGTGGTGCCCAGAACTGGAATACCAGGTGAAGTCGGACCAAAGCAGAATAGAGTGGCACTATTACTTCCCTTGATCTAGACACTATACTCCTATTAATGCAGCCTAGAATTGCATTGGCTTTTTTAGCTGCTGAATCACACTGCTGATTGATGTTGTCCAAGAGAGTGGCTATATGCCAGCAAAGTCTGAGAAGGTGGCCAGCTGATACTGTGCACACCAGACCGCAAATACAGTCAAACAAGGTTTTAGTCAATAACACAGTCCAGAATAGTCAAGGTCTTATGACAGGCAGTGTGAGTCCAAACAAGTCCATGAGTCAGTAGCAAACAGGCAGCAGAGTAGTCAGGAACAGTCCAAGGTCAAGGAACGAGGCAAGGCAGAAGGGATCAAGGCAATGAAGTCAGCAGGAAGCTTTCTCCAAGCAGATCAGTTGATCTCTGACAAAGCCTCCATCACCTCTCGTGGCATATATAAAGCAATTAAGTCTTTGCCAGGTGTTTCTTAATGAGCAGGTTTTTCTCATAATGTCTCAGAGATTTCCTTTGAGCTTCCTTTTGAGCTCGCTGCTGGGTATACGATGGTGGAGGTAAGTCCCTCTCTTCTTCATCAACCTTATCTGAACTGGCAGGACTCTCTGCTGGGACTGATGCCAACCCACTCAGACCAGGTTTTTCCTCTGCTCGAGCCTCTGATTGGCAGGGTTCCTTGCTGGCACAGGTATAGATAAACCTGTGCCAGGGTCCCTAGGGCTATTCCCTTCCATGTCCTCCTCCTCCTCTGGTTCCATACTCTCATCAGGCTCATGGGGCACGACACATGTTCAGCTTATGGTCCACTAAGACTCCTAGACCCCTTTCACATGTACTGCTCTCAAGCCAGGTGACACCCATCCTGTATCTGTGCATTTCATTTTTACTGCCCAAGTGTAGTATCCTACATTTCTCCCTGTTGAAATTCATTTTGTTAGTTTTTGGACCAGCTTTCTAATCTGTTCAGGTCATTTTGGATTCTGATCCTGTCCTCTGGGGTATTAGCTACCCCTCCTAATTTGGTGTCATCTGCAGACTTGATAAGCATGCCTTCTGTTCCCTCATCTAAGTCATTGATAAAGATGTTGAGTAGCACTGGGCCCAGGACAGAACCCTGTGGCACCCCACTGGTCACTTCTCTCCAGGATGAAGAGGAACCCTTGGTGACTACTCTTTAAGCATGTTTGTATCTTCTCACAAGAACTGCTGAAATCTCACCCATGCCAAATTATGGAAGTAAACTCCCATTCTTGAAGTGCTAGTGGTCATTGTGCAATAATTCTGTGGTGTTTCTTTTGTGTGATTACAATGATGTGCGATAATAAGTGTTAGAATGCCACAATGTTTCCACTATCTTCATTCATGGAATTATAGCATTTTTAGATGCTAGTCTGATAATGTCCTTAGTTTTAAAAGTGGTTCTACATTCCCTTTTTTCCTCTCACCATCTATTCCTCCTTTTTACCCACCAGTAGATATACTTTAAAGGCACCTGATCTTGGAAGCTAAGCTGGGAGACCATAAATGAATACCAGGTGCTGTAGGGTATATTTGAGATGAGGGAACTGGCAAAAACACCTTTGAGTGTTCCACGGGGTTTTTTTGCCTACCCCATACTGTCACTTTGGACTTTGATAATTGGCTTTGGGTGGCGTCTTAAATAGCCGGTCACTTGGCAGGTGAGGGGGAGACGGGATTATTTCGGTGTTCACCTATGGCACCTCTTTTGGGTGTAGGATAGTCTTATCAATCTGCCCGGCAGGTCGTGCATCTGAGGGCAGGGAAATAAGCTGTCCTTGAGGCTGACGCCGGGTGGGAACACACGACTGAAATTCGGTAGGTCGAGGTGTTTTTATCCTGGGGTCTCACCTTCCAGTAGATGGTGCCCGGGGGGCGTCCAAGTTCTCTGGGATCCTCCCCGGGGCTCAGGTGTTTCGCCCAGGGAAGCTGGGAGGTGAGTCTGGTGAGACCATTGCCTAAGAAAACCCTATGAAATGCATGGGGTCACCATAAGTCAACAGGGGACTTGAAGGCTCATACACATATAGAGACAGCAAGAAACTTGAGTCAATAGCTGCAAGCACTATGGAGCTGGACCAAGAAGGGGCACAATATTCTAGCCATTCCTATGATTGTCCATGATCTTCTGTTGAGTAGCCTTCTGAGTAATCCCTTCACCTTCTTCTTCCTCCTCCTCCTCCCTCCCTTCCTTCCTTTGTTCCTTCCCAGTCTCATTACACACTGAGTGAAAATTAGAGACATTACCTGAATAGCCCATACAGAAACATACTCACTGTTGATACTCCAAATGTGCCTGGCTGCAAAGAGGGTGGGAGGCCATTTATGCAACTATGAAGCTAAACACAGCTTAGCTGTGGAAAGCACTTGCTCACTGATGCCTGTGATGTGGCCAAGAATCCCACTTGCCCATCTTTAGTGTCATTTTTATTTTTATTTCTTCCCATTTTTTAAAAAAAACAATGCACTGAACAAATGGATACATGCACACATATCCATTCATATAGTGCTTTTTAAAAGTGGAGAACCTGCCTGAAGCATAGGCCAAGGCAAGGATATCCTCAGTATAATTTGTTGGTACCAGAGCCTGAGGGAGTTGCTTGTTTAGTCTACATCTCCCAGAATCTCTCAGTTGCCAGTGGCCATGCTGGGTGGGGGATTTTGGGAACTGTAATCCATTTTTTAAAAAAAGCTCTAGTTGGTATGTGTGTATGTCATTTAAGCTTTAAAAACCAGCAGAAGCTAAAGCTGACACCAGGGTTCATAGATAAACTGAAAGTTCATTATCATGTTTCTGCTTTTACAGCTATCTTTGCTCTCACCATGGAACAGTTTCCAGCTCCTGGAAAAGGCTGGCTACAGAATTGTGTGACCACCCCCTGTTGAAACAGCTGTATCGGCTAGCAGTCCGTTTCTGGGCAGAATTCAAAGTGCTCGTTTTGACTTTTAAATCCCTAAATGGCTTGGGTCCAGACTATCTGAAATAACATATCTCCCCATACAAGCTGGCCCGAGCATGGGAGGGCTTTCTCTTAGTCTCGCCACCTTCACAGATGTGATTGGTGAGGAATCAGGAGAGAGCCTTCTCTGTGGCTGCTCCCTGACTGTGGAACTCCCTCCCATGGGAGGTCTGGCTGGCCCCCTCCCTGTTCTTTTTTCATCAGCAGTTGAAGCATTTTTATTAGGCAGGAGTTTGAAAAGTTAATTTTAATTGGTGTGCTGCTTTTAATATTTTAATGTTGTATTTTCATTGATTTATGTTTTAAAAACATGTTGCATTTTTAATTATGTGGAAATTAATTTAATGCTTTTTTAATTTTTGTAATTTGTGATATTTTAGCTGTACAGTTGTCCCTTCATATTCGCTGGGGTTTGGTTCCAGGACCCCCCCGTGGATACCAAAATCCGTGAGTACTCAAGTCCCATTATATGCAATGGCATAGCAAAATGGTGTCCCTTATATAAGATGGCAAAATCAAGGTTTGCTTTTTCGATTATTACTTTTTAAGAATATTTTTCAAGCCGTGGATACCAAATCCGTGGATATGGAGAGACAACTGTATTTTTTTAATTCTTGTAAGCCGCCTTGAGTCCTGTCTTGGGAGAAAGGCAGAGTATAAATCTAAATAAATAAATAAACAAATATTATGGAGCATAAGCAGGGCCCCGAGGGCTGAATCCAATGGGTCCATGAGGCAGAGAAGCCTACACTGTGGGCTGGACCCAGCAAGCAAGGGAACCAAAGTGAACTGCTGCTAACCAAAACAGATTTTGAACTGAACACACACACACACACACACACACTATAGAGGCAGCATGAATCAACTGGAAGTTTTTATTTTTGATTGCTTTTCTGATTATGCTCAATGTGTAATGTGCCTTTTTCACAGCAGCAATAAAGCCCATAATTCAAGGAAGTGAACCAAGCAAATACGGTAGACTACATAGACTGAATCCACTGCAGAGATTTCAAAACACATGCAGAGAAAATCACTCAATAAAGGGAGTCAACTTAGTCACAGACTACAGGTTGTCACAATATGCATTATATGGTTAAAGAATTAAGCATCTAGAAAATATTTTTCCCACTGAAAGCCTCTCCTTTCATTAGAAACACTCTCTCATATGCCCTTTTATGCACATGAAAATGCCAGGCAGGCTCAAGGTATTTTGCTGCCTGAAGCAAAGCACAAGTTAATTCGTCTCTCCATTCAAAGTCAAATCAATGTAATTCATTTTTTCTTCACAATATTGGAAGAATACTGACCTCTTTTCTCTTTCATCTCCTTAAATATTTCTTTTCAGCAAACCACAATGGTAAGGGAAAGAACAAAACAAACCAGGATTCTAAAGACAGAAAACATTCCTGCAGAAATGGCCTTTCCAGTTGAATTTATACTCAGAACCATTTTTTGAGGCATTTTATTTCTGCCCAGGTTGTAAGGAAGAGAGTTAAGAAAATTAAAGGACATATTCTACAGGCTGTATTTTAAAAAAAAACTCTCATTTTTTGCCATGAGTTAAGGAAATATGCTGTCTTGGTGTGATGTTTGGGTGCATATTCATTTTCACATTTGAGAATTTTAAAATGCACACATTCGTTTTTTGGATACCTTACATATAAAAACCAGCAATTTAGAATTGTGTCAAATAGCCCCTTTTTATTCGGTTGTGAAAGTGAGAGAAAAGATGATTAGCAGATTGTATATACCCAACATAAATTTGGAGAGAGTGCATGAATATGGTACATTTTAGTTAGTTATAGAACAAACTGAAGGAGGGGAGGTTTGTTGTTGCTATTGTTTGCCTTCAAGTAATTTCTGATTCATGACATCCTTAAGATAAACCTATCACAGGGTTTTGCAAGGTTTTTTAAGAGAGGGTTTGACATTGACTTCCTCTGAGGCCAAGATTGAGAGAATGTGACTTGCCCAAGGTCACCCAATGGGTTTCCAGGTCCAAGCAGCAATTTGAACCTTGGTCTCCTGGAGACTTAGTCTAACACTCAACCCATTATGCCACTCTGGCTCTCTGGGAAGGTTTACCAGTTACAACATGCTGTATAATACATCCATGGTATGAGAACTGCTTCCCATTGACTTCATTGCATATTGGTCCAAGATCATAAATTCTATGACCATAAATTCTATGGACATCAACAAAGTCTTCTTTTTTTCACCACCCCACCAAATGAGATGCATCAGATAGTGAAATGGGAAAGGGCCTTATTTTTATTTATATTATATTTTATTTATATTATTTATAATCTGCTCTTCAGCCACAAGGCTATCAGAGTAGCTTACAAATTCTTTTAAGCAATAGCAATTTACACATCTACACTGCATTAAGCAGTTTCCAATGTGTGTTAGCTATTGACGGCGGTACCCTACCTGTGGAATACTTTCCCATAGGATTCACATTTTGATAGTAGCAACTGGCAACTCTGACATCACCTGGTGGTGAATCCTGTCCATGTTTTAGTACAAAATTTTAACGGGCCAATCCAAGGTGCTGAACCCTTTTTAGGAATAGGGCTCAGCCCCCTGGTAGCTTCTGTGAAGTTTGGACTAAAACCAGAGGAGATTCACAGTCCTGCTGCTACTGTGTTGTCATACATATCTTTTCACACGGGGCAAAGACCGTATGTCTTCCCAGGCTTTTGGGGAAGAAGGTGGAGGAGGGGAGAATCTTTATTTCTCAGTTTGAATGGCTTTTCTTGTTTTTTTTCCCCTTGTTTTTACTTGATTTTTTTTAAATAATACATGTACATATTCATTAAAGACTAAGGGTACAGAAATATAGAAATATAGGGGGTAGTCCCTTCTCTCCCCCCCCTTTCTTAACCCCTAATCTTAACTAGCCACTATAGTTTGAGTTAAAAATATAAAAATTAATATTAAAAACAGCGACTTCCTTCGTATTAAATATCTCTAAGAGTTTATTTCTTTCTCCTTTCTCTCGTCCTTCTTAATACTCAATTCTTATCCTTTTTTTCCTAATTATATCTAAACTGTATTTTATCACTGACTCCTTATTCCCACCCTAGTTCTTGTAATATCTTGCACCTCCTCTTTTATCTCTCTCCTTTTTTTAAAAAAAAATTCTTTTCTCCTGAGACCTTGCTCTGTAAACTTATACCAGTTGTTCGTATTTAATTCTCGTATTAAAGATCTATATCCACTGATACGTTCCATCTTTTTCTGCAGTAGTTAAGCACTGGTAACCATTCTGCTTCTAATTTCTCCACTGGTTTATGATTAAGTATAGCAGTTAGCTTATCATTGTCTCTCATTTCATTTATCTTATTAACCCAGTCTTCTATTCTTGGTTCCTCTGTACTTTTCCATTTAGCAGCTATAAGTAAACGTGCTGCTGTACAGAGGTATAAGAGGATTCTCCCATATTGCTTTCTGACTTCTTTTGTTGGCATTGTTGTAATATTTAACAAATACAGTTTCGGGTTTAAGTCGAATTCTATATCGAACATTTTTTGGATATTATTGTGGATCTTAACCCAAAATTTATGTATCATCGAACAAGTCCACCACATATGTATTAATGTTCCAGTTGATTTTCCACATTTCCAACAGTTCTTATCTTTCATTCCAAACATTTTATTCAGCCTTGATGGAGTTAGATACCACCTGTTGCAAATTTTAAAGTGGTTTTCTTTTAAGGTTTGGCATGCTGGGAACTTTTTGGTTTTGTTCCAAGCATCCTGCCATTCCTCTATTTTGATAGTCTCCCCTATATCTCTTGCCCACTTAATCATTGAATCTTTCACCGTCACTTCCTCCAGTTGTCTTAGATTGAGAATTTTATAAAGTCTTCCAATTTTCTTTTTCTTGTTGTCCCATATTATTTTTTCTATCTCTGTCTCTTCATCTAAAAAACCTAATTCTTCTTAATCCTTGTTGAATCTACTGTAAATTTGTTGATATGTAAACCAGTTAAAGTTCCATCCTTCAGCTTCCAGCTCTACCTTCGATTTTAGTACCATCTTGCTGTCAAGACCCTTCTTCTTACATAAATCCTTATAGGTAATCCATCTATCCGGCTTTCCCTGACAACCCCATCTTCCGCTAAATGCCTCTAATGGGGATATCCATTTTGAGAGCTTCCCAAACTGATATCTCTGTATTTTTTTCCAGGTCTGGAATAATGCTTTTCTTATAATATGGTTGTTAAAGTCCTTGTGTATTCTACTTTTGTCGTATCCTAAATACACATGCCATCCAAATCTCAGACCTGATCCTTCTAATTGCAGCAACTTTTGATCTTGAAGCTTAAACCACTCTCCTAGCCATACTAAGCTGCAAGCTCGATAGTAATTTTGGAAGTCCGGTAGGTCCAACCCACACCATTCTGATCATTCAGTTAAGGTTGCCCACTTTATTCTGGCCTTCCTCCCACTCCACATAAAGTCACTAAGGTCTTTTTTCCAAATTTTGAAGGGTTTATCATTTATGATGATAGGTAGATTTTGAAATAAAAACATCATTTTTGGGAGGACACACATCTTGATGGCTGCCACTTTACCGGAGATTGAGAGATTCAATTTTGACCAAGCACTTAAGTCTTTTTTTTTATTTTTTCCCTTTTTTTTATAGTTATTATCATAGAGGTCCAGATTTCTGTTTGAAAACCAAATTCCCAAGTATTTAATTTTGTTTTCCAGTTTACATTCGGATTTATCTTTTAATATATCTTGGTTTTTTCTTGATATATTTTTAGTTAAGATTATGGTTTTTTCTTTGTTTATCTTAAAACCAACATATTTTCCGAATTCTTCGATTGTATCCGTTAGGTAAATTATATTTTCTATGGGGTCCTCTAAGACTATGGCTAAATCGTCTGCAAAAGCACAGAACTTATACTCCAAGTTCTTAATTTTTAATCCATGTATCCTCTTATCACCTCTTATCTTATTCATTAGGATTGCCAGTACTGTTATAAAAAGGACAGGGGACAGCCCTGTCTGGTTCCTTTCTGGATTAAGATTTCCCGTGACCTTTCTCCATTAATAATGATTGAAGCTTTCTGTTCTATGTAGATTCTTTCGATGTTTGATGTAATAAACTGCCCGAAGCCCAATGCCTCTATTGTCTTAGTTAAACAGATCCAGTTGATGTTGTCGAACGCCTTTTCTGCGTCGGCAAAAATTATTGCCGCCTTTCGTTCGTTATTTTTTTCCAGGAATTCTAGTATGTTTATTATATTCCTTATGTTTGCTGTTGACGATCTGCCTGGGAGGAATCCACTCTGGTCGGTGTTTATTTATTTATTATTATTATTATTATGAGTTTTAATACCTCTTTTAGCCTGTTTGCAATCATGGTTGCATAGGTCTTGTAGTCAACATTAAGTAGAGAAATTGGACGATAATTCTTCACATCTGTTTTTTCTTTACCTTCCTTCCATATCATTATGATATTAGCAGCCTTCCATGTATCTGGGGTTCCTTCAATATGAACCAAATTTGTCATTTCCAATAGGGGCTTCGATATTTCTTTTTTCAAATATTTTGTAAAAAGATTCAGTAAACCCATCTGGGCCCAGTGCTTTGCCTCTGTTTAGGCTTTGTATTACCTTGGTAATCTCTTCAATCTCAAAAGGTTTAGATAGGTCTGTCCTAAGATTTTCAGGCACTGCTGTAAAACTGTTCAGCTTTATATACTCGCACATCTTCTCCTCCCAGTCTGCCTCGTAGTTTTGTTCTTTATATAATGAAGTGTAGTAATCAGTAAATTTTTTTTTATTTCTTCTTGATTTGTCAATGTCCTCCCCAATGATTTGATTTCTGTTATCAACCTTTTCTCCTTTAATTTTTTCAGTCTATACGAGCCATCTTCCATACTTGTTGGCTTGTTCAAACGATCTCTGTTTTGCCTTCTTCAGTTTTTCCCCTATCTCTTCTAACATTGTGGCGTTGATGAATTTTTTTAACAGTTCTATTTCCTTATTTATAGCTTTATTTTGAGGTTTCTTTCTCAATTTCTCTTCTGCTTCCTTCAGTTTCTGTAAATTGATCTGCTCTTTATCTCTTCTGTTCTTTTTTTTTGCATTTTCAGCTCCTTTTTGTATGAAGAAACCTCTCATTGTAGCTTTAAAGGCATCCCATATAGCTTCATTTTTGTATCTTCCTTTCTATTCTCCTTGAAGTAATGTTTGATTTCTCCTTTCATTTTGTGAATGAAGCTCTCGTCCCTTAATAAGCTGTCTCTCAATCTCCAGTTGTATTGTCTTTTAAAGAGTCTTAATTTCATACTGATCGGGTTGTGATCTGATATAATTTTCGGTAGTATTTCCATCTCTCTTATTCTTGGGATTAGTACTGGCGAAGTCCAGAACATGTCAATTCTTGACATCGTCTTATGTACCTCGGAATGGAAGGTGTATCCCTTCTCATCACGATATTTTGTTGTCCAAAGGTCCTTTAAATTGAACTCTTCCATCAGATCAGTGCATATTCTGGGTAGTCTTCCTTGATTTTCTTTAGAGTTTCCTGATCTGTCCCTTTTCCCGTTCAAAACACCATTGAAGTCTCCTGTAAGTATTATGGTCCCTTTTTCTAACTTTGCTAGTTCCTGACTTAAATCTTTGTAGAATTGCTCTTTTCTTCCGAATGGACCGTAAATCCCGATTATATAGAGTTTTTTGTTTATTAAGTTAACTTCTACTCCGATCAGATGACCCTCTTTATCTTTAAATACCTGTCTTGCTTTGTATTTTTTACTAACATATATAACCACTCCCTTTTTCTTTTTTGGTGAGAGGGAAGCAAATTCTTGACCCAATTTAAAGTTCTTGAGGTATTTACTTTCATTCTGACTTATTCTAACTTCCTGGAGGCAAGTGACATCAGCTGTGTTCTTCTCTAAAAAGTGGTAAACTCTTCTTCTTTTAATAGTAGTATTTAGTCCTTTGACATTCCATGATGTTATGTTCATAATTTTAGTTTATTAGGTGTCATCTTGGTCTTTCTCTTCTCCTCCTTCTGCCCTGGCTATCTTTTTTTCTTCATCCTCCCCCTCTTCCTCTTCTTCATCGCTAACAGCATCATCCTCTCATAGAGATGTCTCTTCTTCTTCAACGTCTTTATCGCTACCAGATCTTCCCTCTTCTTGTTGTCTCCTTTTTTCCGTTGGTACACTCTTTATCCCTCATCTTTCTCTCTTTCTTCTCATTTCTTCCTCTTTTTGTTCATCATCGTTTAATTTTCTGAGGGCTTCCTTTGCTTTATCTGCTGTATTAATTTTGTATCTTTTTTGTCGATATGTGTAAGATAATCCCTCTAGTTGTCCCCACCTGAAGTTCACACCCATTCTGTTAAGCTTTTGCGTAAGTTGTTTATAATCCTGGCGTTTCCTAAGAACTTCTGTTGGAATATCTTTAAATATGTAAATTTCCTTCCCCTCCAATATCAGTTTTCGTTGGTAATTCATTTGAATTATTCTATCTCTGTATTTAGACCTTGTAAATGAGATCACGATGTCCCTTGGAAGGTTCCGCTCTCTGGCTATTACTGAGCTTGCTCGAAACATCTTATCAATTTCTTTTTCTATATTCGATTCAGTATCTTTGATGTAGTTTGCCAATACTGGTATTATTCTTTCCTGGAGATTTTCATATGGTTTTTCAGGTAGGCCTCTCAATTTCAGGCATTTTTCTCTATATCTAATTTCCTGCATCAAATTCATCTGTTTCTCTTTCTCCAAATCCTTTGTAATAGTTTCCGATTGGGTCTCTAAATTAACCGTTCTATGCTTTATCTTGTCTATTTCCCCTTTTATCTCCTTCATCTCTGTTGTCATTTTGTCTAGTCTTTTCTCTATCTTTTCAAAGTCATGTTTCATGTCTTTCTTCAGATTACGGATCTCATCCTTTATCTCCCTCTTAAAGGATTTGAGCTCTTCCAGGATTTGGATATTGATATCAGATTGTTTTGGTGGCATTTCCGTCGAGCTCCTTCTTGAGATTGATACTTGGGACACGGTATATGCTCTGGGTCTCAATCCCGAGGCCATAAAAAAATGTAGCAGTATAAATAACAGTTCCTAGTTATGAGCTAAATATAGCTGGGAATTATATATGTGGTAGTGTAGAATGTTTGATGTGTTGAATGTAATTTGCTTATTATTTGAATTTTTCAACAGGTCAACAATACTCACAAATTAAGTTTCCAAATTAATTTGGGACGTTTTCATATTCCTCTTTTTATAAACTCCCTATTTTTTCCCTTTATTTGTTTTGTTTCACTATTTTTGTTTATGTTTCTTTTTGTTTTTTTATTTGATTTCCCCCCCCTCCTTTCTTTCCTTTCCCTCCCCTCAATTACTCTCCCATAGTTTCACTCATCTTTTCAGCATTTAACCTAATTGCATCTCCCTATACTGCCGCCTTCTAATCTTGGCCCTTCACGTATCCCTTTCTTTCAATTGCAATTTCTACTAACACGACAACTTTTCCCCCTTCGATCTTTCCCTCGAGTCTTCCCCCACGTTCCTCTCAGTCCTCTGCAAATCCGTCTGCTTGGCTATCCATCTCCGCCACTCTGTCTGATTCCACCCATCCCCATCCCCGTCTGAATCCACACGTCACCAACTCTGTCTGTAACCACCCATCAGCAACACCATCTGCCCCCCTCTCCGTCTGTATCCTCACTCCTCCGTCCGTCTGATTCCCCTCCGTCTGATTCCACTGCCCCGTCTCCATCTGTATCCTCACGTCAACTCACGTCACCACCGTCTGCAGCCACTCAGCACTGCCACTTTTGGTCACCAGTCCCTCCATCTCCATCTCTGTCTCCAGCCATGTCCTCATGTCACTAACTCCGTCTGTGTCCGCCTGTCAGCATCTGCCCCCCTCTCCGTCTGTGTCCTCACTCCTCCTCTCCGTCTGATTCCACTCGCCTCCTTCTCTGCCACTATCAAGGTTCTCTTTCACTGTACTCCTTCTGATTGCCTGGAACGCCCCTCCACCTTTAGCTCTGTCTCTTTCACTCCTTGCCCCTGGAGCTTCTGCTTTCCCCAGGTATATCCACCTCAGTTTTCCTGGAAATTTACTCACCAGAGCTCCTTCGCCAGCGTTATCAGCATTATATGAGATCTCACAGTCTCGCTCTCTCTGACAAGTCTGTTCCTGTGTACAAAGTCCGATCCGCAGATTACCACTGGCTCTGTATTTCTCCCTCCCCGCTTCCTTCACACTCTGTCTCCGTCACTTACACTCCTCCTCTGGGACTCCCCCACAACTCAATCTACAGCTGCACTTGATTCCCTGACTGCGTAGCTAGTTATACAACTAGCCCTTACGCTTTTTGAACCAAGCCAAAAAGATAAAAGTCAGCAGCTTGTTAGTGCTGAGTCCGGGGACCCAAGGTTGGGGGTTTAATTGTTTGTTTGGCTTCTTCGGTGAGTTAATTCTAGCCTTTATTTGTTAGAGTTGTTTTCTTTTCTTTCTTTTTTTCCTTCCTCCTCCGCCTCAGAACAAGCTGAGCTACTTGGAGAGAGCAAATAAAAACCTGCCGATTAAGTACCTCTCCAAGTAAAATGAAGAGTCCCTTCTCAGATAGTGCTGGATGGAATATTACAGTCGAAGGTGCTCCCACACTCTTAGGGATATTTAGTTTAAGTTCACAGCAATTTGAATAATTTCATGTTCTAAGACAGGTGGAAAATGAGGGCTCAGTGCCCAAGGCTCTAGAGGCAGCAATGGCTACTCAGACTGTCACTTTGAACTGGAGATGGGAAGCACCCTAGCTCCTGCCCAGCCTCAATTTTAACAGCTACTGCGAGCCCCAGTCTTCTATTACCTTCCCAGGTATGAAGTTGGGGTGGCTCCTTGCTTAAGCCTCCCCTTTGCTGTCCTAGATGACAGGTCCCCACGGAGCCCCGTTGGTTCCTGTCCTTCGTCCTCATGCCCCCTGCTGGAAGTCTGTTTTTACTTGATTATTTAACTGTCTTTCATGAACATATTAAAAAAATAGCCATCTTGTAGCACCTTTGAGACTGAGAGAAAGAAGTTGGTAGCAGTTTCATAGACTCAGGGGTTGTCAAAATGACAAAAATACTCCTTACAGAATGCGAGTGGAATATGAATTGTCTTAATGGCATCCCTCATCACTTTACCGTATTCAGAAGGGGGGGGGGCAAAATGCCAAAACCCCCAAAGAAAAAGCCTTTGTGGCTTTTCCCAGAGGTTTTTAAAAATAGTGAGAGGAATGTGCATTCCTGCTCATTGGGACAAGCGGTGCAAATTGATTCACTTTTCCATATGAGTGGAAGCATAAAGCTGATTGGCCAGATGAGCGTGGGGTGCAGGGCTTGCTAACAAGGCAGGCGCCCAGAGCCACAATGTTGGATTTCTACCTTTGCAAATGAGCACTAATGCAAGAGAACAGGGTGTTGTTTTAGGAGGGTTGTAAAGGCAAAATATCACTCTATCACACATAGTCTATTTTAAAAATGTTAGGTGGCAGCAATTTGAGGTAATTTAAAATGCAAGTAATTCATTCACAGCCACCATCTTGATTCACGGGCATGTGAAGCTTATGCCTGCAAAAAAACATTAAGACAAATCACAGCTGCTGGGAACTGCCATTACTGCAGAGCAATCTGCTTCTTTCCCCCTCATATAAACAAGCCCTCAGGCTACTGACACACTGCAATAATGTGAAATAATGCAGTTGGCCACTGCTTTAACTGCCATGGCTCAGGGATTTGTGGTTTTGTGAGATATTTAACCTTTTCTGTTGGAGAGCTCTGGTGCCACAATAAACTACAAATCCCAGGATTCCATAGGATGGAACCATGATAGTTAAAGAAACTACATTATTTCTGCAGAGTGTCAGCAGCCTCATTCCGCTTCATCAGATGTAATGTAGACTGAATATATGAAAGCTTATGCTACAAACATCTTTCAGTTAGTCTCAAAGGTGCTACATAATCTCTTTATATGTCTTTGATATTATTCTAAATCAACATTGTGCAAACCACCTTAATTTTTTTTATTTATTTGAAGGGCAAAACATGAATTAATACATATGTGTATATATATGGATGAGAAAAAGCATAATGTCTTCTAATGTCACTGTGCTTTCACATCACTGTCCCTATGTCAAGAAGCCAGTGCTGCAAGCTTCTCTAAACTACCTGAAATCTACTTCATGCAGCCATATTTTGAAGAATCCAAGAGAGTTTGAGCACAGAACAAGAGATTAGCTAATAATGTCACTGATGCATAGTTCCTTCTTTTTCCTTCTGGCTTTTCTTCGCAAATGAAGATTCAGGAAGGACTCATCCTGCACTTTCTGCAAGCGCGCTGATGACTAAAAAGGCCAATCTGAGATAAACAAGTTCGGTTGCAGAAAGCACAAGCAGAAGGTCTCCTTGGGTGATGTTTCCGGGTTGTGATTCTTTCTGCGTTGTCGTTTCTCTTCAAGACTTGTTCGGCGTGAGTTCTCAAATAAGGCTGCAGCATTGTGGATAGTGTGTCTCCATGCCTCCCAATGTGAGGCCAAGGTGGAAAATTGTTGGTGATCAATTTGGCCGAGCCTGAGATGTTGTTTCAGGGAGTCCTTGTATCGCTTTTTTGAAGTGCCCCTCTTACGCTGACCTGTGATCCACTGAAAGAAGTGGAAACATGGAATCAATGAGACTGCACCTTTTAATTGGTGCCAGCTCTTAGATTTTTAGCACACCTTCTGGAAAATCCAGGCACTAGAATACCAAGGCTTTCAGGTGATCATATCAGATGAGCATGGGGTTGGGGTGTGAGAAGGAAACATTGGCAAACAGTGCCCATTTTCTTCTCTACCCTTAAACACTCAGGAAAGGTTGAAATATAACTTAATACAGTTTTAAATTGGGAGTGCAGAGCATACCAAGAGGAAGCTGTGAATTAGAAAGGTCTAGATAAAAGTACCATACTATAGCATGTTTTAATCCTTTACCAAAAGTATTCAAAAGTATATAAATTCCCTTAAAAGGATAGCTTTTTGGTCAACATCATAATAGAGTTACCTCTGGCCTGTGGCTTGGCCTCTGCTGATGCTATTGATAGGTTATCTGGGCTTGGGGTGGCCACCCATCTTGTTTTGGAGCTGAGCCTCCCAGTTTTACAGGTGCTTGCCTGCCCTTGCGGTTTTGAACTTACAGTTTGATTTTTTCACTGTGATCCGATCATGCTGATATCTAAAGTTTGTGAAACAGCTTCATTCTCTTGAGCAGTGTGTGGTGGTACAGGGAGCAAATAAAGTTCAAGAAGAAAGGGGAAAGCTTTTAGCCTTTGCCTGGCTTGTGTAAATTGATCCAGACCAAAAGGGGGAAAAGTAAAAGAAAAGGGGAAGTAAAATATATAAACGCTTCAGAAAAAAATTCAGGAGAACAGAGCAAACTTGTAAAACATCAAGGCAGCCAGGGACCCCTAATGATTTTTGGCCTCTAAGAAAGATCTTTCAAGAAAGAGAGAGAAAGAGAGAGAGAGCACAATGGTATACCTAATGGAAGACTGATTTGTAAAATATATAGTCTACAGGACAGTTTTGCAATGGACTCAATCCATATTGCTCCATGTCTACAGATCAACAAGCTAGTGTGACTACATCAGTCCAGCTTCTACTGTTGACAGTACTCTGTGGATTACCAGAGTTAGTAATGGATGGGTGAGTGATCAGTCCTCATCAATTACACAACAGCCTGTTGAGGAGCAGGGGGAACACTTCACGCAATAGTGCTGCCTCATGGAGGCCATCTGAAACTGCCTCTTCATGGCAAGCCAATATGTACTGACTAGTTTTTCTGCCTGCATCATCCCTCACTGCATACAGTATTCATGCTGCCATTACCACATCTCTGTGCCACCATCAAATATGTTTAGTGGTGGCTTCCAGTGTTGTGGAGACAAACCACACAGTGTGGGCTGATACATGTGGTATATGAGTAAATACCAGACAGTTTGTTTCAAAGACAATACCCCACATGCCAAACTTGAAAATAATCTCCATGTGTAATCTATTTCTGTGAAACTGACCTCAGCATGCAGTGCGACGGAGCTGTTTCTCCGTTTGATCAGCCTAATGTTCTTTATGAACTCAAAAATTACATTAAATCTTTACTATGGCAGGAAGAAGCAGGGTCAGATTCAGCTTAGGCTCTGCATCAGTTGATTAAGATATATATCGAAGTGCAAAAAATGTTTGAGGCCATCCTAGAGAGGTGACATACTGAAAGGAAGCTCTACCTCCCAGAAAAAAAATACTTAGTTGCAAGACCAGAAAGATTATAGACCACTAGTTTTCCAACATTGTCTTCATAACAAAGTGTCTCCCATCCTAGAAAACTCAAAACTTCCTATATATTGGGTAACTAAGGAGCTGCCTTATACAGAATCAAACCAATGGTTCCTCTAGCCCAGTACTGCTCACTCATAAGCAGCAGCTATCTAGGGTTTGGGCCAGATCTTTTCCTGGTTCTCCTTGAACATTCCAGGGATGGAAATTAAAAACTTCTTCATGCCAAACATGTGTTCTACCTCTGTGCCTGGTCCCTCAATCTCTTGTTCCTGCAGATGAATGGAGAAACACTTATTGGCCACTTGTTTAGCAGACTAAGGACTTTTTCAGACAATGTAAAAATAATGGAAGCAGCGTCACCAGGTTGCGATGCTGCAGCGCTAGAGGGCGTCAGTTTCGTACGACGCTCCTTCCCAGCGGTACTGTTGCAGTACCGCTGGGATATTTGAACGTGATATTTTTGCTTTCTACCATCATATTTTACTCACGATCAGCGATTGTGAGTAAAATATGACTGTAAAAGCAAAAATATAACGGTCAAATGTCCCAGCGGTACTGCAACAGTACTGCTGGGAAGGAGCGTTGTACGAAATTGATGCCCTCTTGCGCTGCAGCGTCGCAACCTGGCGACGCTGCTTCCGTTATTTTTACATTGTCCGAAAAAGTCCTAAATTGTCAAAGTACCAACAATCCAAACCCACCCAACTGTTTGTCAATGAGAAGTAGCCAGTGCCAGGGTAGTAACTTCCTCTGCCTTCTGTAAACTCTCATATATCCCAAACTGGAAATGATAAAGTGAACAGCAAAGCTGCTTTCCCTCTCATATAATCAATGATGCAACTTCACAGCAGTCACAGAATAATGGAAGAATTTACTTTGGATCTGTCCAGCAGAAAATGGTTGACCTGGCATACAAAAGAAAGCAGATCTTTTCTCATGGACTGACTATCGCATCAAGCAGGGTATTTGTTTCCTGTGTTACATTCATCTATATATTTTGAATTGTGTATTTGTGTTTATATAGTGGAACCTTTGCATTCTGGGCACAAATATACAAATATATTCTGGGCACAGTCAATCTGGTAAAAAGTGTTTACACGTGTTTAATCCTTCCTGTCATCATTTCTTGTGAGATGAGCAGCAGCTGTAAATTACTGATTCCTACAAAGATATGGTATAATATATGCTTCCCTATGAAGGGCAACATGTTTGTGCTAACTGATCTTTTAATTTGCTTGAAGTGACTCACTCTGGCTAATGTTCTGTACTGGCATGAGTACAGCACATATGTAGCATTGAAAGCCACTGCAGAACATGGTACAGAGCACATCAAATGTGCACCACTTTATTGCATCTAAAGAACACCATTTCCATTTGGAGGGGGGAGGACATATGAGATTAACAGCCATCTTATTCTGGATAATGGGAAGTTTCTGAACAACTTTCAAGAACACTGTCAGGAAAGGCTTTCAAGACATGCTGCTGTCCCAAGAACATGGTCACAAGACATGTGCTTGAATCTCTAACCTGGTTTCTCACTCCAAACTACAATTATGATCAAAGTCCAGTACAGCTGGTTGTATATTTAGGACAGCCAATGTTCTAGAGTGACAGCTCCTATATTGTGGTAATAGTATTTATTCCTTTACTGATTTTCTACCCAACCTTTCCACTGAAAACAGTGTTAAAGGTACCTAAAAATAACATGTAAGTAAAATAAAAATAATTATTAAAATCAGTTAAAAACATATAAATAAAAAATAAATAGCACCTACCAGCCAAAACCAAGTTCAGTATTTAAATCAGCTTAAAAGCCACCAAAAGTCCTGGAATAATAGTAGTTATTATTATTATTATTATTATTATTTTATTTCTATCCCACCCCTCTGCAATGCAATTGGGGAGGCTTAAAATATAAAAACTCCATAATTACAATACCCTAACCCACCCACCCCTTAAAATAATATTAAATTATAAAGGATTAAAAACATACAATAATTAAAAATATATTAAATTAGAAAAAAAATAAAACATACAATAATTTTTAAAATCCAATTGCAGCTCAGAGGGAAAGGATAGCTGAGTCTTGGGCTGGGATAGTTATTCAGGAAAGGCCTGCCAGAAAAGATCCATCTTGACAGCTTTTTTAAAGCTGTCTAAGGTGGTAATAAGATGGATCTCGTCTGGCAGGCCATTCCATAATCTGGGAGCGGCAGCAGAGAAGGCCCTCTGGGAGGTCACCGACAGCCTTGCTTTCATAGGCTGTAACAGATTCCTCCCAGAGGACCGAAGTGCGCGGGGAGGGTCGTACAGGAGGAGGCAGTACAATTTTGTTAAAATTGTAACAATCTGAGAAGAGCCTGGAAGCAGCCACTGAGAAGGTCCTCTCTCACATCCTCACTAAGGTGTTCAGCACACAGAGGTCCGAAGGTGCAATGATTCCATCATGTAAATGACGGATTCATGTCTGTTTTGCACCACATGTATCAGCCCATTCCAGAACACAGGCAGAAGAATAAGCGAGTGTTGCGCTTTTTGCGCACCACATTTGTGGGTTATGCCCCTCCTTTCTGTAATTTTCCCATTTATGCGTCAATCTCCTCCTTCTCACGTCACTTCCTCGCGTGATTGTGTGCATGCACAAGTTTGTAGATCTTGCTGTGTTCGCATTTGTATTTCACGCGATCTCATGATAATTCAGCCTCTTCCCAGGATTTTTGTCAACTAGTGCATGTGTACTTAGCAGCATGTTTGGCGCTATTATATGACAAACACTTTCAGAGTGGGCTATTTCCACGTTCAGTATGCCCATCACTTGATTTCACTGATCAGCTTTGTTGATCTATTATTCTTTAACATGCTGGGGAGAGCTGGCAAGGCAAGCCTATCTGTTTTCCACTTTTCCCTGTTTTACTGTTCATACACACACAGTAAGGGATTCTGCAGAGCTTCAACGGAGGCTGCCCTCTGGGTTGCAAGGCAGCAGCCCCAGCAACCCAGCCACTTGAAGCAAGGGCTCCCTGAAGCCTGGGGCTTGCTTGGCTCCCTCCATTCCCTCCTCCGTCCTTCACCTTGGCATATACATTCACTCTCCCCCACATCTTCCCTCCCGCTGCCTTGCAGCTGGCTTAGCTTTGTGGTGGAGAGAGGTCTTCCTCTTCATCTCCCTGCTTCTCTTTGTGGGCAGGGAGGGACGCTCCCAAGCCCACCCCAGTCTGTGGGGAGTGTCTGTGTCTGAGGGTAGCTGGGTGTCTGCAAGTGAGTGAGTGTGCCTGAGCGAGATTGTGCGCTCCCCCTTCCTCTCCCTCTCTCTTCCTGCAGCCACCTCAGCCTCCCTTTCAGCTCTGTCAGGCTTTGGGGCTCCGGGGGTTGGTGCAGAGCTTCTCCTGGGTCTCAACAAAATGGCCACTGGAAGCTGAATTGGGAAGACTGTAGGGGCAGAGTGAATACTGAGCAACCTAGTCACACCCTCGCATGATCACGTGATGAAGAGTAGATGGAACAAGCACGCAATTTCACACCACATATGTTTTTCTTGTGGGAATTTTGCGCAATCAAGGGCTATTGATGGGGAAAGATAGTCAATTAGTTGTAGCGCACCAGAGATCAAACAGAGATGGAGGGAACACTGAATACATACGGCGTCGTGTGGGCCGTGGAAATACAACCAAATACTGTAGCACTTTAACGATGGAAAAAAGGCTTGTGTAGTAAACGCCTAAGTGTGCCTCCAGTGGTTTTGGTGCAGAGAGAATGGCCTCTCTCAAACATCTTTCTATATTGGGGCAGACGCCTATGAAAGAATTAGTTCTTTCAAGCAGGCTTCTAACCAGGCCTAAAGACAGATTGAAATGGATCCAGGGAATTCGCCTCATCCAGAAACATCTGGATCTGAAATGTTACCACACGCTCCAACACTTTGCCCAACAATGAAATACAGTAGACCAGCTAGAAATTATCCAATGCAGTGAAATTCAGAAAGAGCATGCATTTTTAAAAAAGCAAAGGTCTTATCAGAGGTCTTCTAGGCATGATGGTATCATACCTTGTTGAATAATCCCCCTTGCCACCCCAAATGGTTTTCTAAGCCAGGAAAGGCAAGAATCACACACACACACACACGCACACACACACGGTAGGTCTCACCTCACCAAGGATTCTGGCCACATGCCTGGGCTGTACAAATTGAAAAGCATTTCAGATGCATCTGACCCTTGAGATAGGAAATATGTAAGACATTACGAGCAATACGAGATAGAACATAATCACAGTGATATTCATCTGAAAGCCCTGATGGGAATCTCTAAATTTACACAGAGAGGGGAAATATGGTGTGTTTGTATGCCCTGCTAGCTCTCTGTTTCAGAACTGCCAGACTGTTCCAAAACCAAGCAATTTCCTGTGAAGTATAGGATATTTATAAATAACTAGGGTATGTGTAAAAGTACCAAATAATGTAAAAAGTTGCCTTGCATGGGTAAACAATACCTCTAGACCTTGTTGACACCATTTTGTGATTTATATAATACCAACAGCTTTTAGCAAACAAACCCTCATTTTAGAAGCAAAATAAAAGAAGCGAGCATACATAAAACAGTGAAGCCTTTGGCTAAAAACATAACCCTTCCCAGGGGACCACAAGGAGTTACAGGATAGAGCTATTGTCACCACCAAGATTATCTTGAACAAGCAAGTCCTGGAGAAGAAGCAAACCAACTGAGACAAGGAAAAACCAACCAATTGCAAACCAAATAAATACAGTATGTGCTGCTGCTGTTGGCTACCAAATTTGACTCAAAGTGTGGGAGGGAAGTAAGAAGACAAGGGAAGCCAGGGTCATTTACCATAAATCATCTTAGAAAGTGCCAAGGAAAGGCAAACATCTAAGAAGAAAAATTGCCAAAGGGACCCACTGACCCTTTTAAAAAAATATTTAAGATTTTCCAAATATATAAAATAGCACAACAACAATATATAAAGCAAAAAGGAAAGGAACAGATAAGAGAAACAGGGAAAAAAAGACATAGATACAAATAGAAAAGATGATGAAGATGAAAGATAAAAGTGGATTCCAATCTTATCCTCAGCAGTTATTAAACTAAAACAAACTATATGATCCATCAATACCTCTCTTATATAATAAATCTTCACCTCCTTTCTATGTTGTTGTTGTTTATTTTTATTTATTTATTTAGAGTATTTATACCTCGCTCTTCAGCCACCAAGGTTCTCAGAGCAGCTTACAAATTGTTAGCAATAGCACTTACATTTCTATACCGCTTTATAGAGCAAGCACTCTAAGCAGTTTGTACAATGTGTTAGCTAATTGCCCCCAACAAGCTGGGTACTCATTTTACTGACCTGCAAAAGGATGGAAGGCTGAGTGGAACTTGGAGCCCTGGAGAATCAAACTCACAATGTTGTGGCTGCAGTACCAGCATTTAACCACTGTACCACTGGTGATAGTTGTTTGCTGTGTGCCTTCAAATCGTTTCCAACATATGGTGACCCTAAGGCACATCTATGATGGGGATTTCAGAAGCTGAGAGAGTGTGACGTGCCCAGTGGTTTTTCATGGCTGAGCAGGGATTCAAACCCTGGTGTCTAGAGTCATAATCCAACACTCAAACCACTACACCACATTGGCTTCTCTCCTTTCTATAGAGTACAGTTATTAATAAGTAAAAGCAAATTTTACACCTTTATAAGTATATTCCCTGAAAAATGTCTGTCATGTATTAATATGTATATAACAATAAACATTAGTGATAGCCATGTTTAAATATTTTAAGGGATGTCATATTGAGGATGGAACAAGCTTGTTTTCTGCTGCTCCAGAGATTAGGACACAGACCGATGGATTCAAGCTACATTAGGAAGAACTTCCTGATGGTAAGAGCTGTGCAGCAGTGGAACATGCTGCCTCAGAGTGTGGTGGAGTCTCCATCTTTGGAGGCTGGATGGCCATCTGTTGGGAGTGCTTCAAGTGTGTTTTCCTGCATGGCAGGGGGGTTGGACTAGATGGCCCCTGTTCCAACTCTGTGATTTTATGATTCTATTACTGCATCTTTAACATTTTTCTATTAAACAAGGTCTTGGCATACAAGGAGTTAACACATCTGTCTCCTCACTGACTCCTTCGAAAGAATGTAGTAATGAGCCCTTCAAAAGAGGTGTTAGTCTGCAATTTCAGCACTTGGGAGTGCTGGACCTGTCCAAACAATGTCTGAGCAACCAGCCAAAGGCTGATTACTACACAGCTGATAGCAGAGGCACAGCACAATCAAGCTAATTACAAACAATGGAATCAAGGCAGTGTGAAGTCAGACACTTATGTACTTTACTAGCAAGCAAAACACAAGTCCACAAGCAAAGCCCAGTATTCAAATCCAGGTCCATCAAACAGAGTTCAGGATAGTCCAGCAGAATCCAGGTCAGGCAAACAGAGTCCAGAGTAAACAAACACAGTCCAGGTCAAACACAGCAAGCAGAAACATGATGGGTACTCAGGTAGGTAAGATAATCTCTGACAATCCCTGGAGGGCAGTGCTGCCTATTTATAGAGTAGCAGCTAACGCAGCTGCTGCTTTACTAATTGCTGCTTCCAATAAATATGCTGAGATCACCTCAAGCCCTCCTTTTGTTGTCTTCATGCTGTGAAGGTAGGTATAGGTAAGTTGTTCTCTGTATCTGAAGCGGCAGGACCCTCCACCAGAGCTGGTACTGCACTATTGTCTGTGTCTGAGGCTTGTGGCTCTGGAACATCCTCCTGCTCTAGTTCAGAAGGTCCTGGCATGTCTGCTGACTCAGTCTCTGAGTCAGAGTAAATTTCCAAGTTCTGGAAGCAGGGCATGACAGGACCCAGTGATACGTATGAAGAAAAGATTACCAGTAGGACCCCCATATCTGCTGGGGATTGGTTCTGGGGGGCCCGTGGATACCGAAAACTGTGGAGAATAGTGAACACCATTGAAAATAATGGGACTTGCAGTTTACAATACTGTAGAGTTGCCTTGGAGGACCTAGAAAATGGCTAGAGAGGGAACATTTTCTAAGAAGACTCTATGGTAGATGTGCTGTTTTGTGTCCCATTGATAATTGAGTCAGTGGATAATGAATCAGTGGATATAGGAGTCCTGCTGTACATTCATTTTAATAATTTCTGTTGCATGTTGCTTGGAGAACATTGATATTCTTAATGCTAGGCCAATAGAATTGTTCAGGTTAGGAACAGCAGTAAAATGGGGGGGGGGTGAGGGAGTATTCACAATGTGGCTGAAGAGAGGGGAATAAATAAATAAATAAATAAATACCCCAATGTCTGATTCCACAAATTAGCATATTCTTTCAATGTGTTTTCAGTTTAGAAACTCTATTAAGGGTTTGCTGCCCATCATCAATTGCAACCTGAAAGGACCAGTCTTGGCATAAGGCAGAGTGAGATTATTGCCTTGGATGGGCAAATGTTGGGGAGCACCGTTGGCAGGCTCTTCTCCTTTCCTTCAAGATAGAGCTGTGTGTAGCACACAACTTGTTCTGGCAAGACGGCTGCCTCAGATATGATGGGTGACCCCAGTGGTGGTGCTAAGGGGGTGCAGAGAGGCTGAACCACACCAGGCAACATCGTTGGATGGAGGAGTGACACTGGCCTTAGAAATGCCACAGGGCATTGTCAGTATTGAAGTAACACTCATCTACCACTCCAGCTGGCCTTTTTTTTGGGGGGGGGCATGAGAAAGGACACCATCTTGTCCTTTGTGGTAGGCAGCAAAATCCCTTGGGACTAAACTGCAGTTTGGGGGTTCAGGGTAACTGCAATGTTTTTCCATTATGGCTACAGCCATGAGGGATGATCAAACTAGTTCACCAAATGCAGGTACTATCACAGTTACATTCCAGTCACAAACAAGACACTTTTTCTTCCACAGGTGATATGCTACAATTCACTACAGTCCCTCTCAAAAGTGGTCCTTACTTGTTAATTTTGCACTTCTAATTCAGTAGTTCCTCTTTATTTTACCACACAATAGGCTACTCTGTTAGTCACAGCAATTATAGTAACCTATCAAGCTTATGCCAGTAATTTCCATGTTTCAATAATGAAAGAGTGAAGGGGAACAAAATATGAATGTAAATAATATTCTTTTTTTAATATAATTTTTATTCATTTCCAGCATACATACCATAAAAACAATCCATGAAACAATCACATATTTCCATCTTCCATATCCTATACATCATATGCGTCTTATACACCTCATACACCTATCCCTAATTAATCAGTCACACCAAATCTTATCTACCCTTACACTTATCCATCCCCCCTCTCCCTCTTATCCATACAATATTTCCCTTTCATACAATTTCTTTAACTATATTTTACTTCCTCTTTTCCCTTTTCTATCAATTTTGATAACTTCACAATTTTCTTCCCTTTTTGAATTTACCAGCCATATATGTCTGTTTTTCTTCCCTTCTCAAGAGTTTTATATATTCTCTAATTTACCAATCTAATTTATTTACGTATTCCTCTCCCTATTTCTCTTTCCATATGGGATTTAAAATTTCCCATTCTTTCAAATCCTTGAATGTTTTTTTCTCATCTAGAAAAATTGTTAGTTTATCCATTTCACACATTTCTCGCAGTTTAAATAGCCATTCATCTATTGATGGAATCTTTGATGTCTTCCAATACTTTGCATAAAGTAATCTAGCAGCAGTTGTCATATAAGATAAAATTTGCCAAAATTTCTTTTGAATTTGGTCTTCTAAACTATAAAACGTATTTAGTAAATACATCTCAGGTGTTGGTAAGAGATCTCTATTAAATATTTTACTAACTATTTTATTTAATTTTTTCCAAAATTTTTCCGCCTTCTCACACCTCCAGCAAATGTGGTAGAGGGAGCCTGTGGCTTTTTGGCATTTCTAGCATTGATTAGACCTTTTCTTGTAAATTTTTACTAACCTTACTGGTGTTAAATGCCATCTTGTCATTGTCTTGTAGAGGTTTTCTTTTAGATTACAGCTTCTTGTAAAAGAGACATTTTCCCCCAAAGCTTTTCCCATTGTTCCAATTGTATTCCCTGACCTACGTCGCATGCTTTATATATAAAGCTTTATAATTTCCTGTTCCAAATTTATCTGTAATATCATTTTATATATTTTGGATATCATCTTTATCTTATTTCCCCATATCAAATAATCAAATTTTGTATTTTCAGTTTCTATTTCACCAATTTTCCGGTCTATCTTAAACTTCTCATTTAGTTGCCTATATAGCAGCCAATGGCATTCTTTATTCTCTAATTTCAATTCTTCTTGCGTTTTCATTTTGTATGTAATGTAAATAAATGTTCAATGTTAACATTGTGCATCAGTTAGATCCCAGTCATCAAGCACATGTAAATATGACTTTTATACTTAGGACTGGATAGATCCCTTTTCAAGCTTTGCAAAGGCAACTGACAAATATGAAAACCCATGTTTGTTAAAGGACAAATCATCATTTGGAATCTTTGGGGAACTTCCTGCCCAAGATTTTGGAACAAAGTAGCTGTTAACTCTAAATATTTGTCTAATGGAAAACAAAATACACAGGAGGCAGGGGAAGTCATTGCAAAAACCCAACAGCTACAAGCAAATTGTTAAAAAGAAATTACTTCATATGCAAGCAACTCAAGGATAATAGCTGTTGCTGGTTGGGGAGAAAGGTATTTGTGAAACTCCTTTTCTTTTTGAAATGCCACAAAGAAGCAAATGGAGATTTAGTAGACTTTGTGTCCAATCCATCTGCAATCCAGTTTTCCATGGAGTGGTCCTGATGATATCCTTGAAAAATTCATGCATCTGATCCAAGGTATGTAACAAGTGGTTAGCAGTGTACTCTGCAAAACATTTAAGCAAATGCAATGAATAAAGAGTACCATAGTGTCACAGTAGTTTCTCAGAGACTCCCCAGTTTTCACATACGTAATACAGATTTGCTCTTAGTGTTCTGGGTTAGGTAACAGAGTTATCAGGACATTAACTTCTGTGATTACTTGTGTGTGGTCTTGTTCCACTCATGACATGGAACTAAGTAATTATTCAAAGTGACAGGCATCTGATTACAAGGTGTTTTATGTCATGAATCCCATCACTGAGGTGGTTCAAAATAACAGATAGCATTTAGCCACTATCACCTTTGAGCTGTAAGTAACCCTTTAGTCTCTATTAACAAACACCTATAGAATCATGAGACTAGCTGGCTGGCAATGGAAGAATTTGTAAGAGATTTCACATTCATGGGATCAAGCTGCCTGCCCCATTCCTATCAAATCACAGCTTTAAATCTCAGTATTCCATCTCAGTCTCAGGCTTTTGCTGTTTGGATCCTTTAGACTAATTTCTGAGCTTTGTGTCCAATCCATCTGCAATCCAGTTTTCCCTGGAGTTGTCCTGGTGATATCTTTGAAAAATACTGTACATGCATCCGACCTAAGGTATGTAACAAGGGGTTATCAGTGTACTCTGCAAACCATTTAAGCAGATGCAATGAATAAGATTTCACTACAGAGCATCCCTGGTGGCTCTTTTCCAGTCTTGCTTCCAATGAGCTTCTCTTCTCCCCTCCTCAAGGACGTGCCCTGTGGGATGCTGTGGGGTTGGACTAGATGACCCTTGTGATCTCTTCCAACTCTAGGATTCTGTGAAATTCTGTGAATTTTTTCTTTCTGCCCATTTTGCCCTATTATAGGCTTAAATTGTATGTGTCACATAGTAGTATCCTGAGCAAGAGCAAACAAAATATTAACATATATCAAATCAGAGCTTCAAAAGCATTAGTGGGCCCTCCTGATTCATGGACTCCTGATCCATGGTTTCAACCACCTGTGGATCATCACACCCCATACCTAAAATGGTGGTGATGTTCACATGGATGCACTGATGTGTCCGTGCACATGTCACTGCCATATAATAGTTTGGGGCATTACCGTGTTTTTTGCCATCCATTTGTGGGAGGGGGGACCAAACCCCTGCAGTTCTGAGGGCCCACTGTATTAGGCATGCTAGTTGGGGGATTCTGGGAGTTGTAATAAAAAAATGCTTCCAAACTCACTAGCAAATCATTGGTTAGTCTAACACAGTATAGCTGGCAGTGGCTTTCCAGGACTAAATTCAACCCCATATTTACAAATTTTCCCATTGGGATCTCTTCAACTGCAGCATCTTATTTTATCCAGAGGTGCTGAGGATCAGGGATGCTATTATCTGCACCAGAGAAAATGTCTAAAATGCACCAAGGAACATAGAACATATGTTGGAAATATGAAAATCAAGAAGGGACTTTCTATCATATGTGGTGGACCTGTGGAAAGGTTAAAATGTATTGGGCACAAATATATACTTTGATACCGAAAATTTTAAAGTTTAACATTCAATTAAAGCCTGAACATTTCTTTTGGGACTGATGGATGATCAATTAGAAGGAGTCATGGAAAAATACTTCAAACAGTTGCAAGAGTATTATATGCTCAGAAATGTAAGAGTAACTTATGGCCTACTGAAGAAGATTGCTTATTAAAATTGAATGATTTGGCAGAAGTGAATAAATTGTCTACTTTGATTTTTTTAAAATTAACAATGTTTTTGAAAGATTGGAAACACTGACAGATGATATGAAAAAAATGATAGTGATTTTGATGATTACCGTATATTCCGGCATATAAGACGACTTTTGAGCACTCAAAAGTGCCCTCCAAAATCGACAGTCGTCTTATACGCCGGATATACTTTGCTTCAACTGCCTGCCTATCTCCTGCCTCTTCGCAAACAGAGTGAACAGGCAGGAAACGGGGCAGGGGGTGAAGCAAAGTGCTCCTCCCTTCCCCCACCCACCCCCCGCGCATCCACCCCCCTTCCCGAAATCTGCGGACCCGCGACATTTGGGAGGGGGGTGGCTGGGAAGGCCCCTCCTCCCTTCCCCCCACCCACCCCCCACGCATCTACCCCCCTTCCCAAAAGCCGCGGACCTGTGACTTTTGGGAGGGGGGTGGCTGGGAAGACCCCTCCTCCCTTCCCCCCGCGCATCCACCCCCCCTTCCCAAAAGCCGTGGAACCGCGACTTTCGGGAGGGGGGTGGCTGGGAAGCCCCCTCCTCCCTTCCCCCGCCCACCCCCCCGCGCATCCATCCCCCTTCCCAAAAGCCGCTGGCCCGCGACTTTTGGGAAGGGGGATGGCTGGGAAGCCCCCTCCTCCCTTCCCCCCACCCACCCTCCGCCCAGCCACCCCCCTTCCCCAAAGCCTCACTTTGGAGAGGGGGGGTGGCTGCGAAGCCCCCTCCCCCCAGCCACCCACCCACCCTCTGCCTAGCCACCCCCTTCCCCAAAGCCTTGCTTTGGAGAGGGGGGGTGGCTGCGAAGCCCCCTCCCCCCAGCCACCCACCCACCCTCCGCCCAGCCACCCCCCTTCCCCAAAGCCTTGCTTTGGAGAGGGGGGGTGGCTGTGAAGCCCCCTCCCCCAAGCCACCCACCCACCCTCCACCCAGCCACCCCCTTCCCCAAAGCCTCGCTTTGGAGAGGGGGGTGGCTGCAAAGCCCCCTCCCCCCAGCCACCCACCCACCCTCCGCCCAGCCACCCCCTTCCCCAAAGCCTCGCTTTGGAGAGAGGGGTGGCTGCGAAGCCCCCTCCCCCCAGCCACCCAGCCACCCTCCGCCCAGCCACCCCCTTCCCCAAAGCCTCACTTTGGAGAGAGGGGTGGCTGCGAAGCCCCCTCCCCCCAGCCACCCATCCACCCTCCACCCAGCTACCCCCTTTCCCCAAAGCCATGCTTTGGGGGTGTGGCTGCGAAGCCCCCTCCACCCATCCACCCATTCACCCTCCGCCTAGCCACCCCCCTTCCCCAAAGCCACTGACTGTATGTTTTATTCAATTTTTATTCTGTGCAGAGTTTACTTAATTTTTTTTTAAAGATGCTATTGTCTTACTAGTAACAGTAAAGATGAATAAGAAAAGATCAAGGATCATTGTTTTGGCCTAGAGTAAGGAACCTCATGCCTTCCATGTCTTGGAATACCAACCACAAAACTGAGACTGAAATTTAGACAGCAACCATGGGATTTGTAATCTAAAATATCTGGACTGCATCAAGTTGATGATATCTACCGTAATAGGCTGTATTTTTGACTCTACTAATGTTAGGAGGGAAATGGAAATTTTGTTCATATTGCTGGAATCCGTATGCTACAGAATGCAACATTGTGACCATTGGTCTGAAGAAGTCTACTGTAATCCAAAAATTGCCACCATACTGGCAAACCAGAATGCTATGAGGGGTGAGAAACTGATGCCTTATTCTGCTGTAACAACATTCTCCAATTGCCAGGTGCAGTACTGCATGCTATAGACAGCTCCCCAAAAGGAGTAAACTAACTTTTCCTACTACAAATACTGGTATGTTCCCTACATCTTCAAGCTCAGCATTCAGTATAACTATCATCTCTTTCCTTTGCTTTGCACATTCATACATAGTGAAATTAAATTAGAAAAAAAATCAGAGCTGCTAACTGTTCAAAAGCTTAATGTGCTGCCTAACTCAAATTAGATGTGATAATGAAGTTGCCAGTGCTGAAAGAGATATTGCTAACTGATGTATGTAGTGAGAAAGATGTCCATGTACCCAATACAAATAAAGGCTATGTCAATTTTTTAAATGGCTTTCTCACTTCTCCTATATTCACAGCATAGCATCCTCATTAATGTCCTCCTTATACTAAATGTTGGAGAGCAATTCCTTCTCAGACCCTATTGAAAACTGATTTGAAATTTGTGGTCTAGTAATGCCCCACAGGTAGGGGGAAGTAATAGAACATTATAATGTATAGAAAGATTTTCTCGTCCCATAAGCATTTGGCTATGAATGACTATGGACTTTATCAGACTAGCCCCTTTACATTTTCTTTTGCCGGCATTAAAAAAAAAAAAAAACATTTTTAAGCCAGCAAAAGAACACCCCCCACTTCACTTGCCTTCTCTCCTGGCAGAAGGCTTCACCAGCAATGAAGAGGAAGTGAACGAAGCCCATTCTCTTCCTCATTTGAAATCCTGTGAGACTTCATAACGTGGGAAATTTAAAAATAAACAAAAAAGCATAAAAAGTTACACTAAGCACCCAAACATACTTTAAAAGTCCAGCCCGGGGAAGGTCATAAAAAGAGTGAAACCTACCTGGATGTCTCAATCTCATCCGGAAATGTTCATGCCGGACCAGCCATTGATGCTGCATTCATGGCCTGAGTTAAATGGCCTGAGGTTTCACACACCAGCAATGCCGGCAATGCTGGCACAAAAGTGCCAGGGGGTATCAATTGATGGCTTAAGCCATCAATTAAAAAGTATGGGTTTCGGGCAGAATATATCACAAAAGGGCGACATCATCTGATCTGCGCACCGTTTTGCAGTTATGTGGCAACATTTTGACACCGTATTTAATCCATCTGATAAAGTCCTATATTTTCAAAGTTGCCTAAATGTGACTCTGTAGTTGCTGAGGAGATTCATTTGTGGTAAGGAAGCTGAGCTACAGCTGCTAAAGGGCAAGAAAATTCCTTTGAAACCAAGTTGCTAAAATATCAAATCCAGGGACTAAAGAGCCAACCTATTCTGAGGAATAATAATTGAAGACATTTTGATGCCCAAAACAATGAACAAAATGACATCCCTGCTTATTCCGATTGTACATGTCAACTGGACTGCAGATTCAGTCTTGCTTCAGCATCCTCCACCATACCTGAAGGCAGCAGGGAAGTTTCAGGGGCAAAAGGCAGGCCAAGCTCTTTCTTCAGTGTCTCGCTGCCACCTCTAACTGCCTACCACCTGAAGTGACCACCTCACTTTGCCTTATGAAAAGCCCAGACTTGATTGGTAGTTGGATCAGAGCTTCAAGAATATATGATGCATTCTGAGAGCTTAAAAAGTCAAAATGAAATAGTAATTGGAACAAGAATCAAGACATTGAGAATCTGAAGACAAACCCATTCCTTTTCTACAGTTACTATACGCTTCCATGTATGTTGGCCATCTTCAGCAAGCCAGTCAATAGGTTAATTTACCTGTATAATCTGAAGCAGAAATTCCACAATTTAGATATATTTCTGGAGCTTGGAAAACTTACTTTTTGGACTACAAACATAAGATTCTCCAGGCTGACATAGCCACTGCCCATGCTGCCTAAAAGATTCTGAGAGCCTTAGTTTGTCAAAAGCAATTTTTTCATGCTCTGTACATTTCATATCCAAATATAAACTAAACTGGTTGTTCCAAGATGTGAACAGAATTTGATATATTCACCTCTAAGCTGTATAAAGATTACACTAAGTGGTGCGATGAGATTTTTTTTAAAAAGGGAGATTAACTCTGTGTGTATGTGTGTGCGCACACACACAGATCACAGAATCATAGAACTGAAGAGTTGGAAGAGACCACGAGGGCCATCCAGTTCAACCCCCTGCCATGCAGGAAATCACAATCAAATCATCCCTGACAGATGGCCATCCAGCCTCTCTTTAAAGAACTCCAGGGAAGGAGACCCCACCACGCTCCGAGGGAGTGTGTTCCACTGCCGAACAGCTCTTACTGTCAAAAAGTTCCTCCTAATGTTGAGGTGGAATCTCTGTTCCTGGAGCTTGCATCCATTGTTCCAAGTTCCAGTCTCCGGAGCAGCAGAAAACAAGCCTGCTCCATCCTCAATGTGACGCCCTTTTAAATATTTAAACAGGGCTATCATATCACCCCTTAACCATATTTTTCCAGGCTATACATACCCAGCTCCCTAAGTCTCTCTTCATAAGGCGTGGTTTCCAGACCTTTCACCATTTTAGTCGCCCTTCTCTGGACACACTCCAATTTGTCAATATCCTTTTTGAATTGTGGTGCGCAGAATTGGACACAGTATTCTAGGTGAGGCCTGACCAAGGTGGAATAGAGTGGCACTATTACTTCCCTTGATCTGTACACTATACTTCTATTGATGCAGCTCAAAATCTAGTGTATAGATCAAGGGCCTTTTTAGCTGCCGCATTGCACTGTTGACTCATGTTCAACTTGTGGTCTACTAGGACTCCTAGATTCCATTCGCATGTAGTCTCGTTCAGCCAGGTCTCCCTCATTCTATATCTACGGATTTCATTTTTCCGCCCTAAGTGAAGTACCTTACATTTCTCCATATTGAATTTCATTCTGTTAGCTTTGGCCCAGCTCTCCAGTCTATCCAGGTCATTTTGAATTTTGATCCTGTCCTCTAGGGTATTAGCTACTCCTCCTAATATGGTGTCATCTGCAAATTTGATAAGTAAGCCCCTAATTCCCTCATCCCAGTCATTGATAAAGATGTTGAATAGCACTGGGCCCAGGACAGAACCCTGTGGCACCCCACTGGTCACATCTTTCCAAGGCGAAGAGGAGCCACTGCTGAGCACCCTTTGGGTTCGTCTGCTCAACCAATTACAAATCCATTTAATAGTTAACTTGTCTAGCCCACATTTTACAAGCTTGTTTGCAAGAATGTCATGGGGAACCTTGTCAAAGACTTACTGAAATCAAGGTATGCGATATCCACAGCATTCCTTTCATCTACCAAGCTGGCAATTTTATCAAAAAAAGAGATCAGATTAGTCTGGCATGACTTGTTTCTCTGAAACCCATGTTGACTTTTTGTGATTATGGCATTGCCTTCTACATATCCACAGACTCTCTGTTTAATGATCTGCTCTAGAATCTTCCCTGATATTGATGTCAGACTAACTGGACGATAATTGTTGGAATCCACTTTTTTCTCCTTTTTGAAAATGCGGACAATGTTTGCCCTCCTCCAGTCTTCTGGGACTTCTCCTGTTCTCCAGGAGTTCTCAAAGATTATTGCCAATGGCTCTGAGATTACATTTGCCAGCTCTTTTAATACTCTCGGATGTAGTTCATCTGGTCCTGGAGATTTAAATTCATTTAGATTAAGAAGGTATTCCTCTCCTACCTCTTTGCTTATTCTGTGCTGGATTTCCCCTGTTGTGTTCTCTGTTCCATTATCCTCAGGTTGGTCACCCTTTTCCTTTTCTGAAAACACTGAGGCAAAGAAGGTGTTGAATAATTCTGCCTTTTCTCTCTCCCCTGTTAGCATTTTGCTATCTTCTACACGTAGTGGCCCTATCATTTCCTTCTTCCTCATTTTGCTGCGGACATACCCAAAAATTCCTTTTTATTGTTCTTAACCTCTCTAGCAAGCCTGAGCTCATTCTGCACTTTAGCTTTTCTGACTTTACTCTTACACATGTTTGCTATCTGTTTGAATTCTTCTTTGGTGATTTCCCCATTTTTTTTTCCATTTCCTGTACATGTTCCGTTTAAAACTTAGCTCCGTTGAAAGTTCTTTAGTCATCCATCCTGGTTTCTTGAGACACCTCCCATTTTTTTTCCTCACTGGTACTGTTTGAATTTGTGCCTTCAGTATCTCCCTTTTGAGAAAGTCCCATCCGTCTCAAAGTCTCTTCTCTTTTAGTATTCCTGACCATGGGTCACCCCCAGTATTTCCCTAAGTTTATTAAAATCAGCTCTCCTAAAGTCAAGAATGCTTGGCTGACTATGCCTGGCTTCTCCTTTCCATTGTATAACAAACTCCAGGAGAACATGATCACTCTCACCTAAGGATCCCACCACCTGCACCCCATTAACCAGGTCATCCCTGTTGGTTAGGATCAGATCTAAAATAGCTGACCCCTTGTTGCCTCTTCCACCTTTTGGACCATGAAATTGTCTTCCAGGCAAGTAAGGAATTTGCTAGACCTTGAAGTTTTAGTTGAGCTAGATTTCCAGCAAATATCAGGATAGTTGAAGTCACCCATCACTACTACATCTCTTCTTTCTGCGTGTGTGGTCATCTGTTCTAGAAAGGCATCATTCAATTCCTCCGACTGACTTAGGGGTCTGTAGTAGAGTGCCACAATAACATCCCTGTTGTTTCCCTCCCTTTAATTTTTATCCTGATGCTCTCCACCTGGCTTCCAGTATTGATGGCATGGATCTCTTCACTGGTATAAATATCCCTGATATATAATGCTATTCCTCCTGCTTTCCTGTTTGGCCTCTTTCTCTTATAAAGGTTATACCCCTCTATTCCTACATTGCAATCATGTGACTCATCCCACCAGGTTTCACTAATGCCTATTATATCATACTTGCTTTGTAGTGCTAGGATTTCAAGTTCATCTTGCTTATTTCCCATGCTCTGTGCATTAGTGTAGATACATCTTAGACCATGTGTTCCCTTTACTTGCTGCCTGTGCAAGTTTTTTGGCCTCCCACTGTTGGGTCCTTGTGCTGTTTGCTTTGTTCCATCTATGACAGTTTGACTATTTTCTCCAGCCCTTTTGCTTTCCAGAATACTGTCTCCCACCCCCATACGACTCAGTTTAAAGCCCTCCTGATCAAATTCTCGAGACTGTTGGCAAAAATGTTTCTGCCAACTGTTGTGAGATGCACCCCATCCCTTGCCAGAAGTCCCCCCTCATGGAAGCGCAGCCCATGATCCAAGAATCCAAATCATTCTTGGCGACACCATCTACGGAGCCAGGTTTTTTATGTTGGCTATTTTCCTCTCCCTTCCTGGACCATGCCCTTCAACTGGCAGAAGAGATGTACAAAGGTGATCCAATGAGCTAAGAAAGCCATGAGCTGCAATGTCAGGGGTGCATTGAATCCACTCTGGATTTTATTCGTAATTTAAAGGAGCTATTGAAGGTGCTGAACCCTTTCTTCAATTAAGTTCGGAATCTTCAATAGCTCCTATAGCAATAGCACTTACATTTCTATACTGCTTTATAGTGATAAGCACTCTCTGTGGTTTACAAGCACTCTCTGAGGTTTAGTTTGCCCCCAACAAGCTGGGTACTCATTTAACCAACCTACGAAAGGCTGGAAGGGTATCAACCTGGAGCCCTGCAGGATAGAACTTACAGCGTTGTGGCTGCAGTACTGGCATGTAACCGCTGTGCCAACAGGGCTCTATAAAATCACTGCATCCCTGACATGGAAGCCTCCAGGCACCCAGTAGGTGGGTTGACCAAGCAGCCACTTTTGTATTATTACTTCCCAAATACTTTTATACATGTATTCATAAACATGCATACATATATGCACACCAGTGAAAGTGCTCCTTTACAGAGAATTTTGTTAAAAACACACATTGGGGGGAATATGTGCATTTTTTTAAAAAAAGTCTTCCTAGAATGGACAGTCAGTCTTTATATATTTGTGATCCACAAAGGAATACAACATTATTTGAGTTATCTTACGAACTCATGGGATTTAGGTGCTTCTTCCTTTCAGACCTATATACCCCCATTGCCACATTTGTTTCTTCTATAAGGAATGCTAGTGTATGGATCCAGATTATCCAAAGAAAATATGTAAGATGAGGTAAAAACTGAAAGACTTAGTAGTCTTCCACTACTGTTGTGGAAAGGGCTGGGGAAATAGGGATATAATATGTCCAATCTATTTTGAGATAGGGTAGCCAAGGTTGAGACAGGTTTTTGTTGCAGCAAAAACAAGGAAGATTCCTGTGGCACCTGAAACACTAGCAATTTTTATACGTAGCCATAGATTTTCATTAGCTTTAAGTCATTTTGTCAGATGCCTAGAATATGTCTGATGAAGTGGGCTAGTGTCCACAAAAGCTTATGCTGAATAAAACCTGTAAAGCCTTTACGGAGCTACACGACTCATAGATCAGCATCCTGTTGGAGATACATGCTAATATGCCAGCATATGTACTTTTAAGCTTGCTGCAGAAGGAAGTTTCCAATACCTCCTTGCACACTTGAATGCACCCACACTATTTCAACTGAAGGCCCACCCAGCAACCTATCAATGACCAGTGGAGGTGGGGAGATCCCAACCATCATCTGTCTGCAGTTTGTAGCTAGGAGAAAAGAGTCCACACCTTCCCAGATCTTCCTAGAAAAGCAATTACTTTTCTGTCTTCCAAGCTAATATATATATATATATATATATATATATATATATGGTCAGATGTTGGTTAGGATCCCATTGCCCCCACTGGCCACTGATTGGCTGTGGAGGTGTGCCCTGTCATTAACTGAGGTATGTGCATAGGAGTGCAAGGGGAAGACCAGAGGAAGAACACTGGTCGAGACTCATGTTTCACCAATGATCACACAGTAGGAGCTTGGTCTCTGTTTTTCTAAATCCAGTTCATTGGTCTCTAGTCTAAGAACCTGCCATAATCACATTGCATGGTATTTAACACTTTCCAAAGAAACTTGAGATGAAAGAGATTGAATTCAGGATTGTCCAGATGCAAAACATGTGTTCTGCCACTGAACTATAGTCCTGCCTTTAACAAGACACATTCCTGGCTAAGGATTATTTTGGTACCAGCAATCGTGTTCAGTAAAGGCTGCTTTAAACATCAGGAATTATGGAGCAAGAAGAAACACAAGGGACTCACTATCCTCGTGCAATTTCCCCCTCAACCATTCTAATTCAATTTTTATCAGAACCAAGCTGATTTCAGAACATATTTCAAAGAGGAAGAGCATTTCTGATGGGAGGGAGAAAGGTTGTTGCACTGCTGTGAGTTATGAGGTAGCCAAGGAAAAGAGGTCATGAGGTAACTTCTGCCATTTTTTCACTCCAGATCAGGAAGCACATGCAGCCATGAAGGGTACAAAGCAATGAAAAAAATGTGTAATAGAAAGAGCAACACATACAGTACCCTGGTGATCTTGCAACAATAAGGTAAGTTCAAAAACTCCATTCAGTGAAATTCAAAAGGAATTCTAAAGCACCATGAGAATGAGGGCCAAAAAAAATATGAACTTTTAAAAACATTGAACACATTTTGGCATACAACTAGCAACAGGGAAGTGGAGAGTTTCTCATCCACACCCCCACCCCAAGAATGAGAAGCATCTCATTTCCCTGCACCTGTGCCCAGTCACAGTGAATGCAACAAACTATCTCTCTTCTCTCTCTAGCCAACTGGCCATTTATTTTTTTTGCAGCACATCAGAGCTCTAAGAACAACTGTGTATACAAACCGTAGCAAGGATGACTTCCATCCACCCACTTGGAACCTCCTGGTGGACACACTGCACCAATGTGCTGATAAATTTGCTCCTGAATTTGCCACCAAGAGGTTTCCAAGAGTGTAGATCCACATGTAAATAAAGCACATGGGGAGTACAAACCTTGCTTTTAAAGAAACAAGGCCTTTTTAAATGGACAATGCCACTGGTTTTTAGACCATGGCACTTTACTTGTGGTGGCTAAAGCAATGGAAGAAAGGGACCATTGGATAAGGATGTAAATCTTCATAAATTTCATTCTTATGGGCAAGAACAAATAATCTTAAAATTTTTCTGCTTGCTGTTGTTACCCGAATTGTGGGGGGTCCATGGGGATCCACTAGTGACTCAAAAATTAAGATATTAATTTGGGTTTTTTTAATTAGCACAAAAGTATGGCTGTGAGAGGCCAGGTAACTATGGGACCTTTGAATCTGTGCATACCAGTACTCACTGATGAGACTCGAAGCCAAAATAGAATAAAAATGTTTTTAGCCATTTTTCTTCAAATATTCTTTCTACACTAAGTTTGGGATCTTTGAGGAGCTATTACTTTCCCCTGTCCTGTGGAATATAGAACTGGAAGTTAATGCTATTGTTACCCTAAGAGGTGTGGGGGGGTGTTAGAGTCCCGCCCATGATGCCAAAATCTCCTGTACTATCTGGGGGGATTATTAGCTCAAACAGGAAGCCTGTGAGAGGAGGGTAACTTTGGGGATCTTGTCACCTAGGTATGCCAGGACTAACTGTAGAGGGCAATCCAGTTAAAGCAAAATAAAGTATTTTTATTGGAAATAACACAGAAGTGAACTAACATACACAACACACATTCTTAAGAACCATACAAGGCTATAGCAGAGTAAGGCAGAAAGGTTGGATAGAGGGAGAGAGGTCCGGAGAGATAGGGTGATAATTACCAGTCTTGAAGAGAAGAGAAGGTACTCAGACAGGCATCTGAGGGTGGCACAGGAGGTTCCAGTCCAGGACGCACTGAGAAAGAGAGTGGCTGAGTCCATCCACTGTGGCACACCTCTGCTGTGACACACCTAACTATTGTTGGGGCTCTAATATTTATGTCCTATTCTTTGCCTTGGAGGGATGAGTTTAGCAATAACAAAGCTTGGATGGCTCTCCCATGGAATAGGCAAAGGAAACTGAAACTCAACTGGTTACTTTAATTGAGAAAAAATAGAACATTGATGGGTCTGCAACAACCTCATAAGGTTGAAAGGAAGGGAGGGTGAGGAGAGATTTCCATAGAGCATAGATTGAGAAATAGTCACTTAATCACTTGACTGAATCATTGCTTGAAATGCCAAAGGCTGAAAGAAAGGATTAGCACATACCCCTTTAATGACTGGGTTGTTATCATAATCCCATCACGGGGGCTTTCTGATCAATCCTAATTTGGTTTTTTTCACCATTTTGTGTCTAGACACATCTCAGGTCATCATGCTCTCCAACTGACCTCCAGTCTGCCTAAACCAATATGACCCCCAAACATGTCAAATATTTCCAATTATGGAATATCACAGGGAGGGGGTAATAGGGCATGCTAACGCCATAGGACCAGTAACCTGTTAGCTATACATTTTAACTGACTTCTATTGCAGCACACCCTCCAACATTTCACAGATGCAAACTGGGACACATGTGACCAAAACTACATCAGAATGTGGTCAAGATAACAAAAGTCTTTAATGAGGAAGAACATACAATCTAGGATAGGATGCATCCATTTGCTTTTGCCAGAGTCTACAGGGAAGGACAAGATTCCACCCTTTTCCCTGTTGAGTCTGAGTCAATTGAGTGAAAACTATTTTTGCACTTTGAACTCATTTTGTATCAATTGAAGTAAGCTGAGGACAAAAGGAGAAATGGAAAGAGGAAGAGAGAAACTGGGGCATTTTAAAAGCAGCTGAAAAGGTGGGATGGCAGAGGCTTAATTGGGACTGTCCCTGCCATCAGGACAGTTGGAGGGTATACTGCAAGTTAAAATTTTTATGGCCAGCTTTTGCCAGTTCAGTGTCAGGAGCCATAATGGTCCAATGCCTTCTCATTTTAAAAATCAGTCTGTCTGTGTTCCTGGTAACTTTATCTTCTTCTTGCCTGTTACTCTTTTTTTGAAACAACAAGCAAATTGGCCAAAGAATCAAAAGAGGAGATCTGTGGTATTCAGTAACCTCATTAACAAGTACAGGATTCACAATAGTTTCATAACAAGTTTCACAATAGTCCATGCTATCAGGAAACAGGTCCCCGACTTGTCAATAAATTGCATGAAATTACATGACAGCATGTTACACTTTCTTACAGTTTCAAATTACAGGCATAGAATAGCAACACTTGAAAACAATATGATGCTACCTAACAAGTGCTGTGATGGAAACTCAGGAAGGGGAAAGTGAATTTATATCCTTCCTTGAGATCTGCCACTTACCTGGATGCACAGCTTCTTTCAGAATTCCCATTATTTGATTATTGTGGGCATTACAGTTCTTTTCACTAAAATGGGTAATTTTCATCCCATCTCTTTAATCAATACTTTAACCATGCTTTATTCTCTTCTCAGAATGGCTTCACTTTAGTGTTGCAGTGCAATATGGGAGAAAAGCATTTCAATGAGAGCAATGAAAAAATCCTTTCATCAATACTGAGCAAATGTTGATAACAGTTTGATTTTGCTGAGAAAGAAAAAAGGGGAGGAGGACAGGAAAAGCTATGGAAAGGAAGTACTTTTTCTTCTCCTTTGAAAACTTTTTTTGTTTTGTTTCATTAGAAGATCAGAGAATTAACTTTTGAGTTCTGTAAGCGCACTTGAATAGATACCACCTGGATCCAGTGATTTCTTGCATTCTGCACACATGTAGACCACCTTTTTATAGACATGCATGCAATACATGCAGACTCTGGAGGAAGAATCTAATAATGCACTCAAGTAGACTTATACAGTACACAACGCTGCCTGCATTTTCTAACAACCAAGTACACTGATGCATGAATAAGTCTTATATCAGTTAACTACGTATTTGGTGTATGTGATGGTCTAAGAATTGCATAGCAGAGAGGGGGCAAAGTGTGGCTCCCTAGGGCTGTTATTGTGTTCCGCAGAGCCCCCCAGAGGTCAGTTTTTTTAAAAAAAATGCTCCAAAATGGGCAAAAATGCTCTCTAGGTGGTATAGATGGCATTTCCACATGTTTGGAGCCCCCCCCCCGAAATCCCCTGGGATCAAAATGTAATTTTGTGATTTTTGTAAAAAAAATGCCTCAAAATGCCCCACAATGCTCTCTAGGGGATCAAGAAAGACCAAAAATATGCCCCCATGTACCATGGTGTTTGTGGACTTTTTTTTTTACTTTTTTTTTGGTGGGGGCAGGTACAGCCCTCCAAGGACTCCTGGCATAGCAAGTGAAGAAGAACTAGGGGAAGGATCCACAGCTAAACAATAAGTTGTCCTGGAGCAAGAAGAAATGGGGGCTTATAGAATGTGCAGGAGCTGGTTTGGAGACTTGCATCTCTTGACCTTCAAGCCTGGGTTTCAATTCAAAGGTTATTATTATTATTATTATTATTATTATTTCTCAATCTGGCTTGATGAAGGCCTCTTAAACAGGCCTTGGTTCTTGCTATAGCTTGGGGAAAAACCACTTTTTTTGAACTACAGGTCAACCCCTATGTCCACAGGACCAGTATCTGTGGTTACACTTATCCACGTCTGAAAACAATATGTCCTCTCTAGGCATTTTCTAGGTCCTCCAGTGCAATTCTATGGTATGCTTTCACCAGAAGTTGGGCCGGAAGTCACTCATTTCAGTAGAGTTCAGTAGGATTACAGAAACTGTATTCCAAACAAATATTATTTTCCACCCTCAAAATCCAGTTCTTACAAAGCTACAAGCCTTGAAGGAAATGACATCTTTCGTAAACAGATGATGAGTTTGCCTCCAGATAAAATCTCAGGAAGTAAAAAATCTCAGGAAGTATCAAGACTTTTGGATTCTTTTTGTTCTGATTATAATTGACTACTCAGGGTTTACAACCAGTCTCTTTCTTGAAATATGCTGGGTTTCCTTCCCTCCCTCCTTTGTGTCCTTCCCCTCCCACTCCCACTGTCTCATTCAACAACTCAAAAGTTTAATTTCACTAACTTCCAGTAAGCCCATCATCATCATCGTCACTGTCGTCAGTTATAGTCAAAGTGCTAAAGTGCATTAGCAATATTATCCTAATTAAGCATTGGGTTCATTTTGTTTTAGTGTTTGCATTTCTGTTTCCCTCACTTGATCTCTGTCGAATCTGCGTCCTGGAAAGAACAGCTGTGTTTACTTGATGGTGGCCATCTTTACTGCTTTTGAGACAATAGAAACACACAGGCAAGTACAGATATGTTTAATTTTAGCAAGTACTGGGTTAATCTAACCAACCTGGGGAGTGAGAATGAAAAGCTTTTGCTAATGCCAGGAGATCCTAGGGAATAGATTTTCCTTGGGTTATTTCCGGGCTGTGAGGCCGTGTTCTGGAAGAGTTTATGAAAACCTGGGACTTCTAGAGACATTTTTTTCATCTGGAGGCATCCTGAATTACTAATCAAGAGGGAGGGGATTTGTCCCATTAGTGACAATGTTCAAGAGTGCTAGGGGATGACAGAGAAACAGTAATCTTGTGAGTCCTTCATGGCATTCTTGGCATGTTCAAACTGCTATCTGGACAGGCAGATTGTTCTTGAGAAACACCTTCATCGACCCACCCTATTTAGGTAGCAGCCTTTCATCATTTGAAGAGGTTGCATCAGCCTCAGCTTGGGTTTATGCCCTTCCAAGCTGAAGGGAGAGGGAAGATGTGCCTTCGAAAACAGGTATTCAGATGAAAGACATCAGCTTTGATTGGCATACTGTTGTTGTTGTTGCTGCTGTTGCTGTTATCATCTTTATTCCTATCCTGCTTTTTTCTCCCAAAATTTGGGACTCGAAGTTGGTTACAATAAAAAGTCATTGTTAAAATCAGGAAAATATGAAAGTTAAAACACCATTAAACAATGAAAAAGTTAAATACAGCTGTAAATTTTTAAAAACACACACACTCTTATGCACATACACATACAACACACACACACACACCAGGGCAGCCATTAGCAGAGACTGGTAAATGCCTGACAAAACAAGAAAGTTTTTACTTGGCTCTGGAAAGAAGGCAGGGAAGGTGCCAATCTGACTTCTCTGGGCAGGGAGTTCCAGAGCCTGGGGGTGGCCACTGAGAAGGCCCTCTCCTGAGTTCCCACCAGGTATATTTGTGATGGTGGTGGGACAGAGAGAAGCGCCTCCCCAGGGCCTCAATGAAAGGAAAGATGGGTAACTCACTCTCTACCTCTCACGTTCAAACTTATGTATATATGAAGGGTAAAATGGGTGTTCTTTTTCCATTTGCTTTTACTCCATGGATTCACTCTGCCCTGAATTCCAATTCTTCTGAATTCTAGGGTGCTTCCAGATGAGGCTGGTATGATACAGTGATGCAGCCCTTATTCATGGAATTTTGAGAGAGGTCCTGATAACATTTTTTTCTATTTGTAACTGGGGTTGTAGGGTAAAATAAAGGACAGTGCTCCTCTCCCTTTAATGGTTGGGTGGAAGAGGGAATTTCAGCAGGTGTCACTTTTCATTCATTTCTCAAACAGACAGTCCCTTATTTCAGCTGGCAACCTTTATTGTAACCCTCCTCTGTTTTTCTATTGCTTCCATCTGCTTTCTTCCCATTTAAATAATTAAGTGGGAAAAGATAAAAGTATTGCTCAATGCATTTTGACTGGTTGGAGGGACTAGCAATCTTCTGTATGGAAGGACCCTGGGTTTGAGCTAAAGGACTTTTAAAAACTGTTCTAAAAATTGCTTACTAGTACATTTGCATCTGCCCCTTCCTATGTCTGTGCACTGACAAAATACAGCAAAAATAAAGTAATTTTTTATGCACTCATGTAAGATTGAATAAAATTTTGTTTCTGCAGTATTTTGCTGCTGTTTCCTGTGCAGAAAAAGTCATTTTTGATACAAAACTACCACATGCAAATTTGGTGCAGAAAAGTGCCCAACTGCACACAGGGTTCAAAAACACATAGTTTTTGAAGTTTTTCTCACAGCAGGAAGAAAATTGCTAAAATTACTTGTTGCTTCCTTCAAGAAGAAACTTAGTGAAAAATTACATCCCTACCTTGTAGTTACAATTTTTGAAAATAATTCTTTTCTTTCCTGTTCCTCAAAAGAAATTAGAATAGTACATTTTTAGTTACTTTTAAAATATGAATGCTACTAGCTACTGCCATATGATACAAAGCACATGTAAATAGCCTAAAATAAAATTAAAAATAAGTATTTACCCACAGGATATGATTTGTGTTTTTTAAATCTCCATAAGATTTGCAAGGGATTAAAAAAAAAACATAAAAGAGCCACCTCCCACCCCAAGAATAATTACCAAGAACAATACACTTATTTTTAAAAACTATATAATTGCAGTTAAAATGTTGCTTGTAAACAGTCTCAGAAGAGCCAGTTTTTCAAGGACCATGCATCCTCTTTCTACAAGAAGAATCATAATAATTTTAAAATTAGGTTTATTTTTTAAGGTCTTTTGGAGGATTGCCTTGACTATTTTGAGAAGAAAGAGATCTTTCTCTTCTCCACCCCAACCCAATTCTGCTGGAAGTCATCAGGCTGCAATGCTACCTGGGGTGGGAATTGTAAGGTCCTCCAGAGGTTATTGCAGAGGTTGCAGCTCTCAGTATATTTCCCTGGTGACTACACTGGCAAAGGACTGCTGGGAATTACTGTCCAACAACATCTAAAGGGACACATGATTCCCACTTCTGCTATACACACTTACTTGGAAGTAGGTCCTACTGAAGTCAAAGGGACTTACTTGATAATAAACGGATAAAAATAGAATTACTCTACAAAAAGAGTGATGTTCTCTCTCTTGAGCATAATAACTAAACTATATTTTCATTATCAGAAGGGCTCAATTAAAAGTAACTTTTTATTCATGCCAAATAACAGGGCTTCGTACATGCATGTGCAGATTGAGCAGCACAGAGGACATGGGTGAGCTAGGACTGCTTCCTGTTCAAGAGTGCACTCAATTTGTGATTGATGCAATTGGTCCCTCCCCATGCTGGGCCCATTTGGTTACTCCATAGTTGCTCCATGGTGTGTTTGTACTGTGCAGATCCCCATTATTTCACAATGCCACACCAATTTCTTCCAGTTCCCTTCTGATAAAATAATATAAAACCTATTTACTTGATCCCCTTCAATTATCGTTATAACAGATAAACTGAATGGACATCTTTCCACTTGTAACTTTGGTATGATTAGAGGAAGGTACTGTAGAGAAACATCCCAGGAAGAAAGAAAGAAAAATACTCCGGTAAGCACAAGAAGCATAAGCATATACGTAGTGTAAATTGGATACAATACACCCAGATCAGCATGTGAACCACATGGGATGAAGAAGGAACAATGGACTGAGAGGAAAAACATTATAAGGATTGCCCTGGAGGCATGCTGATGAAAACACAGAATCACTATACAAATCCTAGCGTGGCAGCTGAAACATAGAGTTTCCCCTCAGTTTATTTAGTTGCATCTGTACATATAAATATATGTAGCTGATCCTAGTGAGGTGTGTTTAGGTAGGTGGCATCTGGCCAGCAAAGTTCTCCCACTCAGACACTGAAATGTCAGTCTCCTCCTCAACACAAGTACAGCAAAGTAGTAGCTTCTCTTTATGGCACCAGTCTGAACAGCTGTGTCTCCTAAATCATCCACCCAGGTCTCTTCACTTCTGTGTGGGTGGTAGAAAGAGAACAGAATGATAGCACAGACAGCAAGTGCCAAAGAATTCTGGAGTAGTAGCCTGTGTTATGTACATAACAGGAAATGGCTAGCACTGGCTATGTGAGGTGGGGCAGAGCTCTGCCTGTCATTCAAATCCTCGCTTATCTATGAAACTCACTGGAGGAGCTTAGTTGGAACAGTCACTGTCTCTCAGGCTAATCAAACTCACAAAACTGCTGTGAAGATAAACAGGAGGGGAAACTTAGGTACTCTGCCCAGAACTTTAAAAAAGATGTTGGGTGGGGAGGTAGACTACAGCTCCCAGAATTCCTCAGGCAGCTTGGCTGTTGGGAGGTCCTGGGGGTTGTAATCCAAAAAATGGAACTTATCCAGACTCTGATTCTGCCCCCAACTTCTTCGAGGGATGGCAAAATCTCCTAAATCTCTCAACCATGTAAAATTTAAGAAAACTTGTAGCATAATCAGAAATATGCATTATTTAACAACTGTGCTAGACTTGAAATTTAGTGTTTGATTTTGGATTTGGAGGCCCCTTATAATCTGAAGCTCTAAATTGTAGCCTACCTAGGTTGTGTGTATATCCACTACTGAGCAAGAAATAATAAGAACATGATGATGCAATGTCTGTGCATAGGCAATGTACATGCATGAGTTTACACATCCCTGTAAGAGCGTAAATGGAAAAATGATATTTGAGACTAAGATGGCCTTCTGTAGTGGAGTCCATTCTTTTATGATACCCCTTGCTACTCCTTCCCTTTGCCCCCGGAAGTGGGGGACAAAAAACTCAGTTTCTGTTTCACTTATGTGCCATTGGCTGATTTTCTCAAGAAACCATTTCACTAGCAGTGTAAATATGCAAATCAGCCTTCCTCTTTTCTGAACTAGAAAACTGCACTTCAAAGTCTCCAGTTCACAGAAGAATTGTGGTCTCTTGGGAGGTTGTGGTTCTGATGTTACACTGCTCACACAAGTCAGCTGAGGGTGAGGGAGAGCAACTTGACTGCTGACAGACTCATCACCCTGAGTTCCAGAATAAGGCAAGGTAGAAATAAGTTAATATAATACAATTCAATACCACTGAAACTGACTCTGATCATTCTGTCACATTGTGCATAGCTGGAATCCCATCCTCCATGATGTAGGACACCAGAAAGCTTACAGACTGAGCCCAAGGATGAGATTGTGCCCCCTCCCCTAAGAGCCTTTACCTAAATTCACCCAATTGTCAGTTGGATCTTTATCAACACTTGCAGAGGGATGTAAATCTTCACTTAGTACATTCTTGCACACAAGAATAACATTTTTCTTTTTTAAAAAATCCAACTTGGTGAAATTAAGGAGAATTCTGTGCATTTTTATGAGTTTTTTGCATTTTGTGATTTTTTAGCAAAAAAAAAATCACCAGGGTTCTAAATATGGAACTACTGGGCTTTCTACAAGATGCAATGGCATGAATCCTAATGTTAATCCCAACCATATGTTGGTGCATCAGTCAACAGCCCATTCAATTGTTCTACTCTACTTAGAACTGACGAACAGAATTCAGAGCAATGATTTTATGCAAAATGCAAATTTTTGTCCAAAATATCAACTTTTCTCATGTTGATGATGATGGTGGTGGAGCCACTGGTATGCTAACTCTTGTGTAGAGACAAAAATATCTCTTTTTCTGAGAGGGTATCTTAATGTGTGAAGAAACCATTTTTTCATTAAGGATGAGAAAACCTGCAAATATTAGTTACATCCCTTCTCTGGCAAGAGGATAGCACCTGAGGACACTGAAGCTGGACATTGCAATGCAGATTGTGTGATGCACACATAGCTCTGTTCCACACACACACACTCACATATACCTCACCACCACTTCCTAACCTCCAGCAACTACTGCTAGAGCAGGCCACTTCATTCTGCCTAACGGTAGGACCAGACCTATCAGCTGTTGGTGGCAAGTTATGCCTGTATTTCCCTCTGATTGCATTAGAAATAATTTAATGGATGCTTCCTCGCATAACTGTCAGCATCTTTTTTCTTGATAGGATGAAAGCAAGTATCCAAAAGTTAGGGAAAAATATGAGTTAAAGTTTGATTAGCATAAAGTATGTTTTCAGCACAAACTTGACGAGGTGTAGCACTTTTCTCCCACCAGAAATGCAATTCAGTGTGAGCTGTTTCCTAAAGGAAAAGTACATGTGAAAATTTAGATTATTTTGTCTAGCACAGCTGCTGCTTGTACTGCAAAAAGGAGAGCTGCAGCTGATGACAAGGTAGTATGGAACTTGACACCTCTCCTGGCATTCACCCAAGAACACAGAATGTTTTAGCCGGCCTGTGGCATGTGATACATTTCTTAATTATTGATAACATATAATTAGGACAATGTAAGCTACCTTTAATGAAGGCAGTAAGTTAAACTTACAGGCTTTACTATACTTGGACAGACTTTGTTAGTCTTGGAATGTGACTCTGCAGAATAACATTTTATAAACAGGACAAAATAGCATCTTCTCTTCACAAACTATCAACCTAAAATTATGGCTGACACCCTCAGCCACAGTAAATGTTGTATGCTAAATAAACATCAGCTGGTCTGAAGGGGACACAGTGCCTAAAATAAATTTTTCTCTTTAAAGATGTTAAAGTCAAAGCTTGCGTGGAAATTTCTGGCACGTAAAGAAATGATTATCTCATACCTCAGCTATATATTCTCTGCTGATTTGTACAAACTTTGGTTTAAATCCAACTTACCTGGGAGTAAAGCCAACTGAATGCAATGGTACTTACTTCAGTGTGGACATCCACAGGATTACAATGAATTTTTTGTTGGTCCTGAGAATAATATATTGTTGCTATTATTATGGGACACAGTCCAGTCATGAGAAAGTACTTTTAAATCCTACAGAGTGCAATTGCAAAGAATTAAGCATGTGCTGAAGTGCCCTGAAAATATCTTGAGACTTCAAAGGGAGAATATAAACTCTTATCCACTGATTTGCATGGAGAAATCCTGTGTAAGAGTTTCCCAACCCAATAAACATCGACTGTTCGCACATGGGATGACTGAAAGCAGTCTTCAGTTAGTAATCATATTATCAAACCACTGTATTTCCATACACTTGAAGGAGGTTGGAAAAAAAGCTTAAAACATGTTAGGGAAACAAAAGGCTGTCATGAGACAGGGAAGGGTGGATTTTTCTGTGATGACACCAAAGTATAACAGGGTTTGATCCAGGCTTGCCAGTCAACAAATGGAAAGGACTCTTTAAATTCACAGCAGAGACCCCAGTGAAGGAAGGAGGGGGGATACTGTGTTTTTAGCAGTTCCTCCTTGTTGGATAGTCACTAGCACAGTTTCCCATGTTGTTTGGACAGCCCTGTGACTCACTAAAGAAGCCTTTCAGAGCAGGAAATTAGACCATGGTCTCCTTTAACTGACTCAAATTTGAACACTCCAGTGCTTTGAAAAGATGCTGGGGCTCTGAATTTAGTGGACCATCCCAGGAAGACTACAAAAATATTGTGAGTATGTATTATGGAATAAGCTTTCATAGACTTGAGTCAACTTGCATTAGGAGCAATCCTAAATTGGCAGGCAAGCATGGGAAGATTCTGTTTATTGTTGTCCAGGAAAATAAAAAAACTTTTCTAATGAAAAAGTATAGCAAAATAGTTACAGTGGCCATTAACGTGACAGGCAGTATATGTGGTTCTGGCAGTGGTAAACTTTCAAAAAACAAACATGTAGGGTGATTATGGACTTTATCAGATGCGGGAAATATGGCATCATAACAATGCTTAACTAACGCAAAAGGGCATGCATATCAGACAGCATCATTCTTTTGTGATTTTGTAGTGTCCAAAAGCTGTTCTTTTTTATTGACAGGCCAAGCCATCAATAGATCTCCAGTGGTGATGCTGGCATTTGAAACCTCAAGCCATTGTGCTCACGTGAATACAGCATCAATGGACAGAACACTTCCTGGTGAGATTGCGAAAACCAGGTTGGGGATGCTCTTTTTATGAACCTCCCTGGTTCACCTTTAAGTTGTAAAGTGTGGGTCTGTGCTTCTGTGTAAATTTTGTGTCTTTTTTTTTTGGTATTATTTTTAATTCTCACGCTCACATCTTGTAAGAATCAGCAAGACAGCAAGCATGGAAGTGAACGGAGCTCTATCTGTGCTCCATTCATATTGAGGGGCTGCTTATTGATGCTGCATAAGGTAGATCTGGTAGAAAAGGTTCTTTTGCTGGCATAAAAATGCTTTAAAATATGTCAGGAAAAAGACGATTGGAGAGGCTTGTATGATAAAGTCCTTTAAAAAAAGCTGTGATTCACAGGAGACAAAAGTGAACTTCCCAATAAACCGTAATTCATCAGCTTCACACTAGAGCTACATTAAGGTCATTTACAGAATGCTCTATAAATAGATGTGTTCTATTGAATTCTGTTAAAACTATGCAGTTCAGTTGGTTTACTCCTGAAATGAATCAGGTCATTTGGGAACAATCTAGACTGCATCTAAATCAGATCAGATTGGTCTGAATTAATTCAAAATTGGTCCAAAGTGAGTTTGGAGATCTGGATGCAGAGCTGCAGTAAAAGAAAGCCAGACAGTGTCTCCAAAATGTTGCAAAACAGCTCCATATAAGGTCAACATTAGGGTGGGTGGGGGGCGATGAATATTGTTATACTCAAAAGCTCATGCAAGCACAGTCTGAAATGAATTTAGAAATAAATGAGAAATTGGGCAAACCCACGGATTATAGATTTGCCTATCTCTTGTGATTCATCGAGCTGAATCCTCCATGAAATAGTTGGCTTCCCTTTCAAAGCACTCCAGGGTGGCAGCCATTGCTACCTTCACTATGCCCTTTATAATATATCTGGACACAGGTTCTCTTCATTGGATCCCTGTCCTCATTATTCAAATAATCCTTTCCTAAAAGGAATAATGAGTGAACAAATATTCCAGCATAAGAAATATAGTGCTATTAGTTCACTATATTAGAAGAACTATGCACCAAGAATAGAGTTTGTTCTATTTTTTTATCACATCCTTTTGAAAGCCTTTTGCTCTTTAAATTTGTTCTCATGTTATCAGAATTGATTTTCAGTCTCTGTTATGCCTGAAAGTATCCCTTTGGTGAAATTCTCAGCAGATACCTGTAATGAAGAATCAGTTTGTAGGATTGTTGCTTTGTTGCTCTTAAATCCAGAGCTTCTCAAGAAGCCTCTCTCCCCCAGGCACCAAAGTTTTAAATATAGACATGAGAAATTTTCTAGATGTGCCTTTCTAATATATAGGGGAAATATTTATTTTGGTGTGACATCTATAGGAAAGAATGTTGAGGCATTTACCTTATACATTTTAAAATGAACATAAAAATTTGGGAAAGCTTGCTTACAAAACTCATAAGAAGTAATAATGCAATATACAGACATATCAGAGGGAATCCAGAATATTACTTTCTGTAGCTAAATCCATTTGCTAGTCTAAACTAGACTGTGTTTTTGTTGTGTGCTTTCAAATCATTTCCAACTTATGGCGACTCTAAGGACTTTATCAGACTGTATGGCATCATGATGCCTAATGATCACGAAAGGGTGTGCGTACCAGATGACGTTGCCCTTTTGCGGTCATGTCCAGTCCAAAACCCATCCTATTTTATTGATGACCCAAGCTGTCTATTGGTCCCTTGTGATGCTTTTGTGCCGGCATTGCTGGCATTTGAATCCACGCACCATTGTACTCATGTGAATGCAGTGTCAATGGATGGTCCAGTCAGAACACTTCCAGGTGAGATCACAACATCCAGGTAGATGACACACTTTTTAGGACCCTCCCCAGTTTACTTGGAACTTCTATAGTGTGTTTGTGTGCTTTTGTGAACTTTTACCTTGTTATTTCATTCCCTACACTATGTATTCTCATGATAATCCACAGAATTTCAGTAGAGGAAGCGAATGGAGCTCTGTTCACTCCTCATTAATTGCCTGGGAAGTCTTTCCGCATGGATAGAAGGTAAGTGTGGCATAGGGAGTTCTCTTGCGAGTATAAAAATGGCAGAAGTTATGCCGGCAAAAGAACAGATTTAGGAGGTGGTCTGATAAAGTCCTAAGACAGTTCAAACCTATCTCAGAGTTTTCTTGGCAAGATTTCTTCAGAGGGGGTTTGCCTTTGCCTTCCTCTGAGGCTGAGAGAATTTAACTTGACCAAGGTCACCCAGTACATTACTATAGCCCAAGCGGGGAAGACCCATTGAATCAATGAAGTTGTGGAAAACCACAGCTTAGTGGTTTTGCATAGAGGGTCAGTCCCTGAAATACCTCTACCCAATATCCCATGCTACTGCTAAATGGACAAAGTCAGGCCAGTCTAACTTACCCTGAATTTGGTGTGGGGACTCTTGGGTGGCATTAGAAAATGTCATGTAAAGTGAAGTCTACCTCAGTGTTTTCTTTTTACCTTATCTACAAGAGTGGCATTTAAAGAGGGATACTGCTTACTGACTCACCTGGGCAAAACACCCAGGTCTATTTTGGAGTGTCAATTGTGTACTGCATGACATGGAGCAAGGGAAACAAACAAACAAACAGCACATTCAACCTCTCATTAGCTTTCAGAGACAGTGAACATTCTGAATCTTTGCTAGGAAGTCAAACCTAAACTCCTACAATCCAAAATATCTAGCATTTTATTTATGCATACATTATTATATCTCATGGATTCAGCATAGAAGGTTACATAAGAAAGGAAAGAGGTAAATAAAGATATGGCAACAGAAAGATATATCAATTCTTCAATGAACAAAAGCATTTGTCTGCTGATATTAAAGGCCTGCAATTATTTCTAATTTTTTTACCTGTCTCCACAGCATTATCAGAAACAGAAGATCACTACATAAGCGATTCCTAGAGAAATCCATAATGTTATTGATTTTACTTATAGCTTGGGAGAATAAGGATGTGAATTACTGGCTTCTGCACAGATGTTTATTTTTATGAGACAAATTTGGGATGACACTTGTTTTATTGGGGTTTTTTCATGTGCACTTTTCTGCTTGGCATTTGAAACTCAGCTCACAGTACTGACTATCAAATTCTATTGTACAGATGTTTCCTGAAGACTCAATGCACTGTAGTCAGGATGTAGCCACAGAAATTGTCCACATGAAGTGGGTGGAAATGGAAAATAAAAAAAAATACTGTAATGACTGGTGACTAAACAGAAACTATTGAGAAAGGAAAACAAAACAAAACTTTAGCATAAATCCTATGCATTGCACTATATTTGGCAGTGCAGCTGAACAGTGGAGGGGCAGAAAGAATGAAAAATTAAGGGCTAACATAATAATAGTAATACTTTGCATACCTATGAACCAATACTGCTTTTAACATGTTGTTAAGACTTCCTCAGTACAGCTGTACATCTTCCCATTAGTATTGGCATCACAAGGAGGTCAAACTCAGGTATTTATTGATTTGTGGAAGTGGTCTTGTTAAGCTCCAAAACTTGTTAAGCTCCCAGTTTTTCTACAGGAAGCTTACAATGCTGCTCAGTGGTATCATTCTTGATACCCAAGAAAACAAAACAAAACAAAATACTAGGCCCCTCCATTTTCTCTTGTGCTAAAGACACCCCTAGGTCAGCAGTTAATGAATATAATTCCTGCATGATAAAGGCACACTGTCCCATCCCAGCATGGCCAATAAACAAAAAATCATCAAGGTAATGAATCACACTTCTCTGTCCCAACTTAAGCTTAAGAGCCTACTCAAGAAAAGTACTAAACTTTTCGAAAGCCAAATATAACACTGATCACCCCATAGGAAGAGCACAGTCCATATAAAAGCAAAACTCGGAAACTCAAAATAAAAATGAATCCAAAGAAAGTGAAATATACTTAATGTTGCACTTCGCCAACTCCACCCCATCCCCATTCCTGTGTACCTCACAAATCACCACATCAAAGGATGTGTAGTGTACCATAGGAAGTTATGCAGAACCATTCCCCTTTAGGGTAAGACAAATGGTGAATAAGCCTATATTCATCAGGTGGGAACAACGCCTAAAGATGACACCCTCAAATTAGGCACAGGAGATTAATAAAAGGGCCAACTATCCTCCCACCTCCTTATAAATCTTTCCCCTGACAACATGCACCAAGCCAATTACCGAACAGACAAGGTTTCCAGATTCTCTGAAATGGGATCTGAAAACCACCCCAAAGCCCTTCCTTAATAACTCACTGACTCCCAGTCAAGGCAGAGGTGCAACAACACTTCACGTCTGACCAGCTTAACTGTACTGGACCCCTTTTAAAGGTGCAGGGGACCTCATGATCCCTGCTTACCTAACTGCTAGTCCTTAAATCCAATTTCACCTTTTCCTTTCAGACAGTTCTGAAATGAATGTGATCCACTACAGATAGAGCATTCATGTCTGGATTTGCAGAGGTGGTACCCCAAATTCCCAGCATAACTTATTCTGCTCACTGGCAACAACCTGGCTTTTTACATTCAATCCCACTTGGGCCTTCTGGACTATATGACCATTGTGGGACCTCTCTCCTTGAGTTAGTCACACAGGAGTCATGAGCTGCATCCACAATTGCAAATGCATCTGATCCCATCTTATGGTGGTATTCATTGTCACACTCATGCTAATGGCCTCATTGTTCAACAGCCATGCAGGCCCCCAAAAGTTGACATAGGCCCTATGGATGACATCTATATACTGGATGAGTGAATCTGTTCTCCAGGGCTGAATCCTCACAATCACTCCAGCACAAATAAACAATCCTGAAAGCCAGTTCCACCAAGTCCTGTCCACCTTCCACTTTTGAACTTTTTCCTTCTCATCTAAACCTTCCCAATCTTTCTTCTAACTCCCTATTGAGCTGAGAAAAAAAAATAAAAAAATCCCCCCACAGTAGCCTGTGCCAAATGATCTCCTGGGTCTGATCATCGAAAGAGATGGGACCATATGCCACCCCACTATAAGAACCAGTCAAGGGCTGCTTATTACCTTGAGACCCAGAAGCCCACTGTTACAAATATGGTGCTGGGTGTATGCTATCTGGAGATAAAAATAAGGAGGGGGAATTTGCATCTGTCCAAAACTAAAACCCTGAGGAACTGGAAGTCTGCCACCACCCAAGCTCCTCCCAGAGCACTCAGTGAACATCCACACTTGTCCAGTGGATTTACTCCACACACCTCATGTCCATCCATGAGAACCTGAGTCATCTCCCCATGTGAGTCTGCAGGTGGTAGTGCAGTATCAATAGTTTTACCTATGAATCTATGCTCATTGGTGTTGTCTTCACCAGAAGCCAACCTGCAGGTGCTTGCCAAGAGTCTCTAAACATTACAAAACCATTTGGTTAAAATTAGCCTTATTAGCTTTCTTAGAAGCCTAACTGACTTGACTATTTAGAAGGGGCCAGTCTCTTCTCACTGCTTCCAATTTGGCCAAAATGGCAGCCCTCTCCCCCATTTCACACTTATCATCAGATGAGACTGGGGATATCTGAGGTAGGCATTTAACTGGGGCTTTCTTAACCAGACCCTTCCCCATCCTCCTTTCTCGACACCATATTTAATACCTAATTAATTAACCAACCCCTAATTAATCCTAGTCTAGCCTTCAAAGAAGCTGAGATTACCAATTAAGTAGACTCATTCCTAGTCCAACACTCAACCTACCTGCACCAGATGAATGGCCAATAGATACAAAGATGTACAAATAGACATGGCCATGCCCAACACCAAGGCCTGTGCTATGCCCCAAGAACAACCTCACTGACATCTAAAGAACCAAGAGAATCAAGGCTTTATGAGGCCCAGCCAATTCCAATGTAGCCTAACTAAAGCACTCAAGTGGATCAGGCAAAAGCACCTCCCAGTCCTCACTCCCTTTCACTCTCCCCAAAGATTAGACAGCCACTTGCCCACAGCCTGGCTGTGGGGTAAAACCCTACCATACACTCCCTGGGCCTGAATGGGCCAAACTGCACAAAAATAGAAAAATTATACCCAAAAGTAAAATAAATTAAATGAAAACTAAATGAAGGCAGGTGGTTCAGATCATGCTGCGGCACCAGTCAGTCTGACGCTGACGTATGACCAAGCCCAACCAGAAACCAATGTGTCCATCACTCACTTCTTGATGTTTGATGCTTGCTACTCAATCCTATGCAGTGAAGATCCAAAGAGGCACATGAAGGGGTGGCCAGGCCTTAAACAACCTCTGGCTCCTCTCCCTTCACATGCAACATCCTGGTGCTGTGTGCCATGTGTGACAACCTCTGGCCTCTACCCATGGAGGCCATTAAAATGCACCCTCCTCCCCTGCAGTGCCATTCACCATGTGAGTCATTGTACGTATATTGCAAGTACATCAGTACAGTCTTTATACAGATCACTGGGGAACACCATTGCTTACTTTCTCCCGTGCTGAAAGCAGTCCATTTATTTCTACACATGGCATGGTGGATCTATCCTGAGTATATATAAGAGAGAAGGTGCTATTAAGGAACTGGCTGGTTGCTGAATCACAGTGTTATGTGGTTTAGGAAATGGCTGTGGTCCTACTTCCTCCCTGAAAGTAGCAGCTGGGCAATTGAGGAGCCTAAGTCATATAAAAAGCTTTAGCTGGAAGAAATATGGGGAAAATAACAGAAGCAAAGAGTTACTTGCTACCCAGCAGTTTTAATTCCTTTTTTGGATTGGCTGCTATTGTCAAGAAGTGCGGGCGTTTTGTTTTGAAATATGTATATAGTTTTCATTGAGGTAATATTGAAGATCAGATTTCTGATGTTGTTGCTGGCTGATTTTTTAGTGTATTGTAATTGCACACCACACTCTGGGCTACCTGCTACTTTTGAGAGTGGCATATTGTTGTTTTTCAGGCATACCTCAGTTAACAAAACCTCTGACCAAGAAGCTCCTTTTTACATAGTCTTTTTACACCTGCTCAGCCCGCCTTTCCTCTTTCTCCTCAGTCTAGCTAGTGTGTTAAAGGCAGCATCAGCACTGGAAGGAGAGTGAAGGAGAGCTGGAGAAACACAGACTTTCAGTGTCAGGTTGCAGCTGCCTGTCTGCAGTAAACAATGCAATAAGTTTGAGTTGTGAAAGGATGGGATTCTGCTTTAGCCTGTCCTACTATAATTGCATGTGCCTGCCTACAATACAAAGCAGCTCCCTCCAGAATCCCATACTGAGCATGTGTGAACATCAAATCAGGGAGGAAAGGAGATAGCAGATAAGTCTGTCTCACCAGCCTGTTTAAAAAAATAGTTCTTAAGTCTGGTCACCAAAATGTAAATCATAAGGAAAGCGGAGGGTGCTTTTAAAAAAAAAATCACTCGGCATGGATTTTGAAAGAAGCATGTAAGTCATTTCTAAAAGGCTCAAAAAGTTTTTGTTTACTTATGCAAGGCTCACCTGGCCTGGTTGTTTCATATTACAGATACATATTGTTAGTTTTCAATTAAAAAGTTTGCTAAACCATGTTGAATTGCTCTTCTTTTTTGTGGTGTAGGAACCTATAACTATCCTTTCCGTGTTATTTCTGCATCTGGTACCAAATTTTCTGTTAAAGAAGTAATGTCTAGGAACACACCTACTTTGTTAACTGAGATATACCTATATAGCTTTCGTTGAGAATGTACAGCAGATCCGTTTCCACACTTTAGTGTTTCTCCTTGAATTGATTCATTGATTGGTCTCAGTAATTACACACCATCCTAAACACTATCTTCTATTTTCTATTCTTGAGTGGCTCACCAATCTCCAATATGTCCTCTCTTTTTATCCCATGTGTATTAGGTCTAGTCAAGAGCCTGTGATGATGGACTTTGTTGGGGGGAAATGTCTTGGAAATCCAAGTAAATCATGACTGCTAGATCTATCCTTAGAAATATATCAACAATTTCTTTAATGTTGGGTTTCCCTCAAAGAAGCCATGCCAGCAATTCTTTCATTTTGTTTCTGGTGGAAGCAATTACAGGGATCATGACTCCCTTGTTTGCACTTACATTAGCACTTCCAATTCAAGGAGGTTTCCCAGAGGGCTAACACTAGACACTTGGTAGCTTCTATCAATTAAGAAAGAAGAAAAAGGGTGTATAAAAAAGAGAGGTTTAAAGGTAAGTAAAGTTAGTTTTAGGCAAAGGGGGTACATATTTTTTTTTACAATGTATTAAGTTGTTAATAATGTATATGGGCCATGATTCTATATGACCTACTTTGCTACAAAACTACCCAAATTACGTAGCTAAGTAGTGTCTCCTGTCTTGACCTCCTCAATCCTCACTTACCAGGCAGCAGCCACTGTGAGCAACAGCGGCCTGTTCTCCTGCTGATCAGAAAGCAGGAGACAGACACCCCCCACCCTTCTCCCAAGAGCTATCTCCAGTGCAACAGTCAGAAGCAGGATCTCTGCCATCATTCCTCCTCACACAAGAGATTGTGGGAGGGGGTTGGAACATCAGTTAGCTGATTCCTGATTGAAAGGACAGTTGACCTCTGCCATTCACAGCAGCAGCTGCCCAGAAAGTGGAGGCTGAGGGACTTTTATGGTCTCTGTGTATTCCTTAAACGAATGAATACATGGGGATCATGAAAATGAACTGGTTTAGCATAGCTCTAGGTTACACATTTCAAACTGCAATAGTGAATTCCAGTCAAATCTTTTTTTAAAAAAAAAAATCCTGCCAATTAACATTTGCTTTGCAAATTTCTGTCCTTTTTCTTAATTTTTTTAAAAAATATTTATTTGGGCAAGATTTCCACTTTAAAGGAAGCCTTCTTTCTTGTACAGGTTCCTTGCCATTCCTATTCCCAGCCATCATCTTGAACCTTTTCTAACCCATCTCTACCTATTATCACAGCTCTTATTGTGCCTAGGTGGCTAGTTGGGTCAGAATATGAAGTACCAAACAAATCTACATATATTGATACATTTTATTGGCATAAAAACTTTATTGGTAGTATATGCCATTGGTTCTGCATACGAAACACATCCTGAAATCACCTGCCTACTGATGAAAAGCCCACACCTCCACCCTGCCTGCTGAGGGACCTTGAGTATAGGCCATTGGGTGACATTCTTAGCCACTTTGGAGTGAAACAGGCCCAAAGGCTCCTCAGTTGGGTCTGCCTCCTGCCCAGTTTCATTCCAAGACCCCTTAAGAGAATCTTCAGCCTGATGAGATGGGCACACAGGCCTTTCCCCTCCCACAGGACCCATCACTACACCTAACTGCCATATAAAGTTGTGACAAGACAAAAAAATGACAAGACAAAACAATAACACCTGACACAAGAATACCTAGCCAGGCATGACTGAACCATGAGGAGGGTAGCTGAGGAAAGCCAGCACCAGCTGACTGTCTGGGAGGGCAGGTGGGATCCTTTATATTCCAGCCAAGTAGACCTGAGTGAAGCCCTCCCAAGCCTAGGCTGCTGACACACTGCAGAAGTAATGCAGTTTGACACCACTTTAACTGCCATGGCTCAATGCTATGGAATTCTGGGATTTGTAGTTTTGTGAGATATTTATCCTCCTCTGTCCGAGAGCTCTGTTGCCACAACAAACTACAAATCTCAGGATTCCATAGGATGGAGCCATGATAGTTAAAGCAGTGTCAAACTGCATTATTTCTGCAGTCTGTCAGCAACCCTGGTCAGTGTGGGAAGCCCAAACCACAGGTGCAACAGAATGCACCAAGAATGCAAAACCCGCCTACTTCTCTGACTCCACCCACAACCCTCAGAAGAGCAGAATGACTTCTCTGAGATAGCCACTGCCACAGAAATGGTGGCTGCCACCCTCAGCTCCATCCAACTTGTGGATTAGCAAACAGGGACCCAGCTAATGATGGGACACTATGCTTGTCACAGTTTTAAAAAACAACAACCAAGCAACCTGAAGAAATTTGTGTCTACTAACTCTTCCTTTCAGGTTTCTTATAACAGATTGCCTAGTTTGGGGGAAATCCTTTTTTTAAAAAAATTAAGATGTTTGACCTTCCTGAGCAACTTTTCTTTTATATGTCCAATGAATGTATAGCACTGTGATTACTGTTCACAAATGTTCTCATAACAGTTAGCAGCTCACACCAACTCCTGATGTCAGTCATAATTATGTCTGGAGACACACCTTCGCTTGAGCTTCCTCCATGGTCAACTACTGGTATTCAAATGTATGGTCATTTATTGCATCTCATTTTGCTCTTTGATGGGACCTGAAAATATGATCCAGCTTTCAAGCATACAAATGTTCTGACAGCAAATTTTACTGACATCTCAGATGCAAATAAATAGTTTGAAACAAAAGTTGTATAAATATCAGCCTGTGCCAGCAATACAGTTTGAAAGTGAATGCTGTATATACAAAATAAATTAAAACGGGATCTGCGTTTATAGAGTAAAAGAATATTTGGAAGGGTTATTATAGAGAAGACATTTGCTGTGTGGTAAAGCAGCACGTACACATGTGGCTGTCCTACAACTGGTCAAAGAAATAAATCTCAGACCTACCTAGGACTTTTGCCACAGCCAGACCACAATTCCTGAGAGGGACAAACTTAATTGGCTGACAACACTGCAGACCATTTGCTGCTGGTCACAGACATATTATAAGGAGAGAAGATGGTATCTGTTGGATGGCCCCATTTCTCCATGTGCTGCAAATAAAAGAGAGTGTTGTTTTGTTGACTAAGGAATATCTGTTGGAATATGCCAACTAACTAAGACGAGCAAGTGGCATTTTTAGCCAAATATAGCTCTTCTACTCAGTCCCCAAACCCTAGCTTTTTAAAATCAGGAGCTGAAATCCTTGAAAAGAGCAAGTTTACATTCCTTCAGACTGCTGCAGCAAAGCCAAATAAATGTTTGGCTTAATTCTCATCTCTGTCGTGAGCTTTTCTCAAGCCAGAAAATGCCATTTCTATAATCAAGGAATTGTATCCAGTTTATTATTATTGTGAGGTGCACAGTAAGGTCACTGTGGTGGGTACTGGAAAGGTGTGTGTATGACTCCTGCTGAAAATAGTCACTACATACTTCAGACGCATTTGGAATCATTACCTCTCACACAGATCATAGAATCATAGAATCATAGAATTGCAGAGTTGGAAGAGACCACGAGGGCCATCCAGTCCAACCCCCCTGCCACGCAGGAAATCACAATCAAAGCATCCCCGACAGATGGCCATCCAGCCTCTGTTTAAAGACCTCCAAGGAAGGAGACCCCACCACGCTCCGAGGGAGTGCGTTCCACTGCCGAACAGCTCTTACTGTCAAAAAGTTCCTCCTCATGTTGAGGTGGAATCTCTGTTCCTGGAGCTTGCACCCATTGCTCCGTGTTCCAGTCTCTGGAGCAGCAGAAAACAAGCCTGCTCCATCCTCAGCGTGACATCCCTTCAAATACTTAAACAGGGCTATCATATTGCCTCTAAACCGTCTTTTTTCCAGGCTAAACATACCCAGCTCCCTAAGTCTCTCCTCATAAGGCATTGTTTCCAGACCTTTCACCATTTAAGTTGCCCTTCTCTGTGCTACCATCCCAGCTCAGGAGTGTTGCTGCAGCATAAGACTTCTAAGGAAAAGGTACAGGTATGATACAACTGTTTTGACATCAGCAGAATTAGATGTCCCGATTTCTTGAGCACTAACACTGGGGGGCTGCCCAATAATAGAAAGCACCCAATAATAGAAGGCTGACCAATAACAGAAACCAGGGATCTATATGCTTACTAGAACAAAGGCTCAACTGCAATTGTGTGGAACTGTCTGAGGCCCCTTTAAGGATTTTATCACACAACACTGGTAAATTGCAATTACAGCCAGATAATAGAGTCTTTGGCTAGTACTTATCACATGGTATAGTGTCTCTCCTGCTACTTCTTTTCATTTCAATCATTGGTGGAGCACACCTTTTCATAGATGGGGAAAAGCTATCAATAGCTCCCAATATCACTGTTTTTCCATTACTACCCCTGGTGCAATAGGTCCCTCCTGCTGCAGTTCTAGTATTCTGGCAGTCAAATGGCATGAGTGGGCATGATTCTACTATTCTCCCCCTCACTATTCCCAAGCAGGCTGAGATTGGTTTTACTCTGTTTTCCTTTCTATTTCTTTTATTTTAATTACATCATTTTGTTGTAATTGTGCAATCACGGCAAAATAAAAAAAATAAAAATAAAAAGGCACATATGTGCTGGGTAGGGCATACAGGGGTAGGAAGGCAGGGTTAATGAAGTGGAATGGGAGAGTGCATGTGGGACTATGGATTGCCAAAGGAACATAATTTTGGGATTGAAGAGAAGTGTGATAATGATTATTTTCAAACCAGTATATTCCCGTCTGCTCCTCTCCATTGACACCCCTTTAAGCATTGCTCTCTATTGCCGGAAAAATCCTTGCAAGGATACTCCTGAACAGATTAGTTCCTGCTATTGCAGAAGAACTTCTTCCTGAAAGCCAATGTGGCTTCAGAGCCAATAGGAGTACTACAGATACGGTATTTGCCCTTAGACAACTGCAAGAGAAATGTTGAGAGCAGAACAAGCGTCTCTATGTAACATTTGTCAACCTCACCAAAGCCTTCGACACTGTGAGTAGAAAAGGTTTGTGCAGATCCTGGAAAGACTGGGATGTCCCCCCAAATTCCTTAAAATGATTACCGTGCTACACGGGGGCCAGTATGGTCAAGTCAGATATGGCGATGCTCTTTCAGAGCCCTTTCTTATAATGGAGTGAAGCAAGGTTGTGTTCTTGCTCCAACTGTATTTACAATCTTCTTCAGCATGATGCTCCAAAGGGCTACGGCAGAACTCAAAAGAAGAAGAACAAGGACTCCCTGAAACAACATCTCAGGCTCGGCCAAATTGATCACCAATAATGGTCCACCATGGCCTCACATCGGGAGACATGGAGACGCACTATCCACAATGCTGCAGCCTTATTTGAGAACTCACGCCGAACAAGTCTTGAAGAGAAAAGACAATGCAGAAAGAATCACAACCCGGAAACACCACCCAAGGAGACCTTCTACTCTGCTTTCTGCAACCGGACTTGTTTATCTCAGATTGGCCTTTTTAGTCATCAGCACGCTTGCAGAAAGTGCAGGATGAGTCCTTCCTGAATCTTCATTTGCGAAGAAAAGCCAGAGATTCCCATTTGCTTCAACAATGCAATTGCTGCAAGACAACATACTGGCATGATAAGTTCTCACACAACATAAGTTCCCCCCTGGGAACAAAAAGGAAACTGGGACCTAGGCCATGCAGGTTTGAAAGATCTGAAGTCCCTCAAATGGGAGAATGAGTGGCAGGGATGAAAAGGCTGGGACTGCTTACCCTATCATAGAATCATAGAATTGCAGAGTTGGAAGAGACCACGAGGGCCATCCAGTCCAACCCCCTGCCACGCAGGAAATCTTGATCAAAGCATGCCCGAAAGATGGCCATCCAGCCTCTGTTTAAAGACCTCCAAGGAAGGAGACCCCACCACGCTATGAGGTAGTGTGTTCCACTGCCGAACGGCTCTGACTGTCAAAAAGTTCCTCCTCATGTTGAGGTGGAATCTCTGTTCCTGGAGCTTGCACCCATTGCTCCGTGTTCCAGTCTCTGGAGCAGCAGAAAACAAGCCTGCTCCATCCTCAGTGTGACATCCCTTCAAATACTTAAACAGGGCTATCATATCGCCTCTTAACCATCTTTTTTCCAGGCTAAACATACCCAGCTCCCTAAGTCTCTCCCCATAAGGCATCGTTTCCAGACCTTTCACCATCTTTGTCATAGAAGGCATGGCCTTCTTCTTGTCCTTTATCTCATTAAGGATGTTCTTAAGAGCCTCTTTACCAAAAAGGAGATTACCCTTGTAAGTGAGTGTAGCCAAATGGACCCTTTGGCTTCAGTTGTGGCATCAATAGAGTGAAAAGAAAATGACAAGAAATCCCTGGTAGCATCAGCTACCAGGGGAGCCCTGGTGGCGCAGTGGTTAAATGCCTGTACTGCAAGTCACCACATTGCAAGCTCGATTCCAGGGGGCTTCAAGGTTCACTCAGCCTTCCATCCTTTCGTAGGTGAGTAAAATGAGTACCCGGCTTGTGGGGGGCAATTAGGTAACACACATTGGAAAATGCTTAATGCAGTATAGATGTGTAAATTGCTATTGCTTAAAAACAAATTGTAAGCTGATCTGATAGCCTTTGTGGCTGAAGAGTGGGGTATAAATACCTAATTAAATTTTTTTAAAAATTAAAAGCTACAAAAGCTAAGGATTTATAGATTTTAAGTAGGGCTTTGTGTAAGGACTTTGCATCTAGCCCTGGTTTTCAAATATATCTTGGATCCACAGCATGTCTGCCCTAGCAATAAGAGATGCTATGGAAGATGCTCAAATAGACAGGGCAGAGGCCATGTGGAAGCATTTGGGTGGAATGTCTGACCTCTTAAAGGATGAATCTCCTTCCCAAGATGTAAGCTGACAAGATGTAAGCTGACAAAGCGTTAGTCAGAAAAGCTGAAATTGGCCCATCAGTGAAGGTAGGCCCCATGAGAGAAGCTGAATGAAGGGAGCTTACATCAACAATTCTAGAGGAAGGTAAGATAGGGACTCCTCTCCCTGTTAGTGCCTCTTGAGAGGAATGAATTGTCTGTGCTTCTGAACTTGGTGGTATAGGTGCAATGTGAGAGCTAACCCTGCCCTGTTTCCTTGGAGATACCGGAGGGGCAGGAACAATATGTGAGGTAGATGGGGTGGGGGAGAGGGAGCTCTAGGTCTTTGGGATGTGGAGCAATTGGGGAGCGGGGAGGTTGGCTCAACCCTTTAAGCTCATTAACAACTATGGAGAAAAGCTGTTTCAGCCATGAATCCTGATTGAAAAATGGCATATGAACTGAGAAAATATTGGAAAGGCTAGCACAAAATAGCTGGCTTCTGCCCGGAATTCAAAATGGCCACTGCCATGTGTGTGAGCATGTGAGCATGATTTCTGGGATGGCTGCTTAGATCTGGTGCCCAACTGGGTTGCTTTTTTAGTCTTTCCATCCCCCTCAGTGACACTGGTGGCACAGTGGTTAAATGCCAATACTGCAAGACACCACGTTGCAAGTTCGATTCCAGCGGGCTCCAAGGTTCACTCAGCCTTCCATCCTTTCGTAGGTCGGTAAAATGAGTACCCAGCTTGTGGGGGCAATTAGCTAACACACATTGGAAACTGTTTAATGCAGTTAGATGTGTAAATAGCTGTTGCTTAAAACAATTTGTAAACTGCTCTGATAGCCTTGTGGCTGAAGAGCGGGGTATAAATAAATAAATAAATAAATAAATAAAAACTGGTGCCTGATCAGAAACAGAGGGCTCAGATTGTTGAGGAGAAGTGGTTGGGGAATTAAGATCAGCCTTCTCTTCTACATCTGTGCCCCCTTCCGACTACTCATCTGCATAAGCAGCAAAAGCTAGGCAAACAGGCTCTGCCATTGGGGGCAACAAGGTGACTTCAGCAGCCTCAGGGAGATCAGAGGCACAGCTGATTTCAGCTTCAACAAGGTTTATTTCCTCCCCACTTAATTCCAGCTCCCAAACTGCAGTGGTGGCTCCGGAGGAGGCAGATACTGTGGGAGGGGCTGTGTGCAAGTGCATATCTTTACAGCCCCTGCCTGGGTGAATTAAGAGTTCTGGCAATTCCCAGGCAACTCTCACATGTTTCACCAAGTGGCTCTTGCAGCCAGAAGTGCCCTTAGCTTTTGCTTATGCTTTCCTCATTTTCCACCGCCCATGGAAAGACAGTAACACACAAAAAAGGGAAAGATGCATGTGGGGGGGAGAGAAAGACAGGATGGGGGGACACAGTGATAAATTGTCTTTTTTTTTTAAAGAAAACAGAACAAACAGAATGGGGAAATAGTAAGGAAGATGGAGGAAAACAAAGAAATAAAGCCAAGAGAAAGTGGAGGAGCCAGTATACAACCTTTTCTGGGCAAGGCAAGGTAAAAGAACTGAGGAGGAGCTAAGGATCCAATAAGAAATACTCTTCAAAAAGAACACATGATCTCTTGTTTCACCTGGACACTGACTAGAATTAACACTTTCTTGGGTGGCTCTTTCTCCACTGGCTGAGAAAGGGATCATCTAAAAACTGGAAGATTTTACAAGGTGGGGTGGAGATCCTCATTCAGGCCATTAGAAATTAGAACTTTTAATTTAAAATCCAACCCACTTCCTTTTTAAATAGAATTTTTGATAATTTTGAGCCATCATTTTTCTATAGAACTTTTGATATCTTGAGCCATCAATTTGATAAATCATCATCATTATTATTATTATTATTTAAAATATCTTTCCTTAGTAATTTGCTATTATATTAGATTTCTTTCTTTCAATCTTACTTTGGACTCCAAGTATGGAAATTTCACCTACATACTGTTCTGGAAAGGTGTAGTGAAATTCTAAATGGAAGGCACCAACGTATTATAGACTAGGGCTCTCCAGAGAGCTAGCATGGTAGAATGGTTTGAGTGTTGGACTGTGACTCTGGAGACCAGGGTTCGAATCCCCGCTCAGCCATGGAAACCCACTGGGTGACCTTGGGCAAGTAACACTCTGTCAGCCTCAGAGGAAGGCAATTGCAAACTCCCTCTGAACAAATCTTTCCAAGAAAAACCCATGATAGGGTTGCCTTAGGGCTGCCATAAGTTGGAAACAACTTGAAGGCACACAAAAACAACAAGAAGAATAGATCTCCAAGTAACAACAAGATAGCACCATCAAAATCATACTCTCTCTGTCTGCTAGTTTCACTGTATTAAACTTTTGCTTGGCCAAAGCTGATTTCAGAAGAAGAAGGGGGGAAATGTGTGGAACAGAAACTAAAAGCTGGAATCTTTTAGAAGAAAAATATCCAAGTGGATAGCCACAGCTTGCTCTACTTCTTCCACTTGGCTGAATTTCTGGTTACACATTTACTTGAGATACTATGACTGATCTTGCCGACAAAGGCAGCACTTGATGTTTTGTTCAAAATAACAGTCCATGAGGAAATGGGGTGGAAATTTCCAAAATGCACACAGCTTGTCTGGATAAAGACAGCCATTTATATCATTCCTGGGCTTGGGATGCACTGATCACTAATGCTGTATGGGTATACTTGTGTGTGAATTTAAGTTAGTGCCATCCCCTAATGAATGGAACACTTCATTCCCGCACAACCATTTACTTCTGGTGCCTTCCAACAGAGGTGATTAAACAGGAAGGAAACTGTCAAGGACCCCTTGCAGTTACAACACAGCTCTTACTGGGAGTGTGCTTAGTTCTGGGTCTAGAATGGCAGCATTGTCTGCTGCTGAGGGTGGAAAGGAAGGGATAAAAATGTTTTTCAAAATGATGCTATTGTTAGGAGGAGTGTTTTGCTCACATACAGAACTCTGCTCAACAGTAGCACACACACCAGAATGGGAATTTATAAACTAACACAAACTCTGTTAATGCAAATGCAAAAACTCCCATGCCAAATACAGGAGTGGTGATGAATTCAGCACACTTGTTAGGTGTACATAACTCCTACAGAAAATTCCATGGGAAGTAATGCATCGATCTGCTTTTGGAGTATCCATATCTCTGGCATACATCTCCCTTGTTGCACCAGCTCTGTTGGCTGCCAACCCATTTCCAGACACAATTCAAAGTGCTGGTTTTGACTTATAGAGCCCTAAACGGCTTGGGTCCAGATTACTTGAAGAACTCTATTTCCCTGTATGAACCAAGCAGAACCTTAAGATCAGATGGAGAGGCCCTTCTCTCTGCCCCACCACCTTCTCGGGCTCATTTGGTGGGAATTAGGGACAGGGCCTTTTTGGTGGCTGCTCCCAAACTTTGGAACTCCCTCCCCAGAGAGATTAGGATGGCTCCAACTTTACTCTCTTCCAGGTGGCAGGTTAAAACATTTTTTATGCCACCAGGCCTTTGCTGACAAATGAAGGTTGTGCTGCTGGTGCTCCTGTTTTTAAGATGAATTTTAATTTGTGCGGAGTTTTTAAAACATTTTATTATTTATGTGGAATTTTAATCATAAAATGATTTAATTTCTTTTAATTCTTATTTATTGTACTGTGTTTTTAGTTAGTATTGTTTTTAAATGTTGGTGAGCCACCTTGGGTCCTGCCATAGGGAGAAAGGTGGGATATTAATTAATTAATTAATTAAATAATTAAATCATCGTAATCATCACCATCATCTCTATGGTCCTTTAATGCAGAAATGGGTATGTGGGGCAGGTACAAGGGTCAATTTCCCCCCCCCCCGGATCTTCCAGATGCTGCACAGACTGCCAGATTTTTAAAAAATGGAACAAAGTGGTCAGACATCCAGCTCAGGTCTTGGAAAAGCAGATATTTTTTAAGTTAAACAATGCAGTGCGTCCAGACCTTTTTTTTAACCATTTCGGCCACAGATCTTCAGGGAATTTTTATCTTAACTCCTTGTAGTGTGAAGATATCACAAACTCTTTTTGCCTTTATGCTTCTATAGCTTCTGTATTGCCTTCTTCTCTTCCTGCAGGTTCAGCAGGTAAATGGGTTTAGTGCTATGAGCTTTTATGACTCAGCCAGAGTGAGCATAATTAACAACTCCTTAGTTAGTTTGACCTTTATCCTACTAAATCTGGCTTTGGCCTTGGTAATAGGGCTATAACCTCAGCACATAAGGCCATGATTGGTAGCACAGTGTGTGAAACAACTACCCATTCATCCATTCTTATGCACAGCAAGTTTTAGGACTGGCCTGTTCAGTATCAAACAGAATGAAAATGTCTGTACATATTTTATTTAAATGTAGCTGATGTGAATGCTAATATTTTAGAGCATGAAAAGATGGATACATTTTCTTGTCTTTTCTTCCCTCCCCTTTAAACTATATGACATAGAGCCACTGACATTAACTACAGTTGCCAGCGTTTTCCAAATAAGAGGTTTTAGAATTTATTTCACCTGCTCCCATATTAGGCTATTTTCCCCCAGTCCCTTGAAAAGCCATCCCTTTTTTGTGTTTTTGTGAAGGCTTTCATGGTTAATATAAACTACAATAAAATGTAAAGTAATGTGAACCACTCTCTGGTATTTCTACTGCTCACTGCTCTTCCATTAGGGTGGCATAAAGCAACAAAATTGGAGCTGCTTTGAAAGGCGTTGATGGAGACATTGGATTCTCTCCATATGTTTAAGAACTCCCATCATCTCCAAATAGCTAAAGAATGCATGTTCCAAGTTGGAGAATGGCTAAATGCCAGTGTGAACTTATTTTTTTTTAAATAAACAATGTGAAAAAGTAGTAGTAGTAGTAGTAGTAGTAGCAGCAGCAGCAGCAGCAGTGGCACTTTTGCTATAACATGGATGGAAAAGCAACTACTTTTCATTCCCCTTCCCCCATTTCTGCCATCTGAAGGCTTGTGCTTCAACTTGATGTGTTTTTTGGAGAGAAAACCCAGGCAGTCATGCGGTCATGGGAAATTGGAACAAATGACCACTTGCTCTGGAAAGCAGCACACTATGAGGCTGAAAAATTGTTCTTGTTTACCTAGTGGCTTGACTCTCAGTGACAGGTTAAAAGGGAGTGAAACAAGAGCTGCCTGAAATATCATCTTGGGGCTGTAAACCCAGGAATGCTGCCTCAGCCCCCAGCGGCAGTGCCCCCAAACGATCTCATGGAGTTTGCCTTCCCTGAAACCTCAGTGGATTTCAGACATTTCTGATGGAACAAGTTTGCCTAAGGTGAAATTTATCTAGCGAAGCTGAGCCAGCAGCACACAACACAGCTGAGGTTCTTCTTAAGTCTAATCTGTGTGCAGCTTAAAGATTTTCCTCCCAGTCCAAAGCTGCACTGTATTGCTGGGCTCTTGAGGAGCAATAGCGAGAGCCTCTCTACTTTAGAAGCCACTTCCCAGAATCCCCCAATCAGCATGGCCGCTGACATCTAGAAGACAGTTCCTATCTTTCACATTCAAGGATGTCCAAATGTCCTTTGAAGGAACCTCCCTCTATAACAGAAGAACTGCAGACACATGCTGGAAGCCCTACATATGTAAAAAGCCTCTGGATCATAGTGTGAATCTCATGCTTTTCATGTCAACCTGTTGCAGAATGGAATGTTGCAGAATGAATCAAAACTTTCTGCTGTCTGAGGTGGAACAGCAAATGGCATCCCCTCTCTCTCATGCTCCCCCAAAGTCATGGCACAAAGTTCCTAAGGCCAACTCCATTATTTTGGCTCCTGAGACAGCAAATCCTCAAACCACCTGTCTGGTGGCAAATGTAATGCAGCAATGAATTAATTATTAACAATTTGCAGGCTTTTTTATGGCATCCAAAATCTGATCCATGGTGAAACTGGCTCAGATCGCCTAATGATAGGACTGAAACTGGTGCAATTGCATGAAATGACCTGGGGTGCATCTACACTGTAGGAAATATACAGTTTGACACCACTTTAACTGTCATGGCTCCATCCTACAGAATACTGGGATTTGTAGTTTTATGAGGCAGGCTAAAGACCATGTAAAACTACAGATCCCCGAATTCCACAGGGTGGAGCTACAGAACTTAAAGTGCTGCAAACTGCATTATTTCTACAGTGTAGATGCACCCAGAGATATCAAAAATGTATTTATTTTTTTAGGTATTTATACCCCACTCTTTAGCCACAAAGGCACTCAGAGCAGCTTACAAATTGTTAAACAATAACACTTTACACATCTACACTGCTTTATATCATGCTAGGCACTAAATGGTTTCCAGTGCATGTTAGCTAATGATGTCTTACAGAGACATCAAAATCTGATAACCTATGCATATGGCATGTGGGGGTGATTTTATGTTGAAACACTTTTAACTACAAAAAAAAAATGTTTACAAGTCAAAACCAAAATATCTTAAGGAATCACTATGGTGCTGACCAGTGCTTTCCTGTTATGGATATTGGTTCTACCCACATTGTGCATCATAAGGGACTAACAACCTTAAAAGGAAACTCCAGAATGCAATATAAGTCTTACAAGCCATGAACTCTATTCAGCAATGCTGAGAGGCTTGCTCCATGTCAAATTGGAACATTAAAGCTAACACACTGCCCAACAAGGGAAGCAAATGCTTTATTTTGCTATTGCTTGGCTTTGGATTTTTTGTTTTTACATAATATCCTAACTATGCATAAATATGAGCTTTATGGTATTCTTCTACTGCTTAATCAAGTGGGTTTTAGTGAAATAAAACACCAAAACAAAACACAAAAATAGCTAACAATCCAAAAGTAGAATAGGGCTTGAGTTTTTGCCCGAGCTACCTGAGATGCTGGGCTTGTTTTAATTCAAAAATAATTACAGAGTGAACAGACATCAAGATTTGGTCTGCTCATGCCAGCCAAACATGGTCAGCCCAATATGACAGGAAATGGGAAGTTTGGAAGAGAGGGGACAAATAATAAGTCATATATCATGCTTCTTTGTAAGGTCAAATGAGTTGTAATGACTTCCCTATTGTGAGGTTCCTCTAATTTCCTTCACATCTTGTCCTTGTTTTATAGTGAGAGAAATTGTTCATGATACTGCATCTTTCAGTCTTTGCCTTAATCAAAAATTTTGTATGTCTGTAAAGTAAATGGCATACAGAGAGCAAAAGGAAAGTAGACTGTACAAACAAGAACAAACAATGGACTTTATCAGATGGGGCAAATACCGGCAAAAACCTGCATCATTTAGGACACGACAATAGCACAAAAGGGAAAATTGTCAGACGTCCTTGTTGTTCACCCGTTTCCACTGTGTTGCACTGCATGAATAAGGCATCACTTTTTATTGATGGCTAAACCGTCAATAAAAATTAATGCTTTGTTCACACCAGCTTGACACAGCAGGAATGGGTAAGCGACAACGTCATCTGATAATTTCAGCCCTTTCTGCTATTGTCGCATCCTGATATGGTTTTTGGCGCATCTGATAAAGTCCAATAACAAAAACTGGGATTTGGAAGGACTAGCAAGACTATCTTCTCCTAGAGGAGACAACCTGGTGTCCTCCAGATGCCCTGAACTACAGTTTCCATCATCCTTGGCTATGGACTGGTCTACATGTAGGGCAAAAACTCCAGATGGAGTTTTGTCCTCATGCCCCACATGCCCCCCAAAGTCCCGAGCATTATTATTCTGTACAGGGGCCCAGGGTACCTTGTCTTCACCATCCCTATAGAGTTTCATGCACCACCATCACCATCACTGTGAGCAATTTTAAAGCTCTGGGAGCAGTTCCCAGTGAAAGTAAGTTTTTTTTCTCCCTTACCCTGGCTCAGCAGTGCTGCCTCCTGCCTGCTCTCCTACTCACCCATCACTTCCTTCAAGTGCTTCTGTCACTTTCTTCAAGCACTTCTTTCTGAGGCAGGAGAGTGGGTGGAGGCAGTGCTGTGCATCTTGGTTAGATATCCAAAAATGCTGCAAGTCTGGGCCATGCCACATGCGGCTGAATAGCCCCAGATTTGGGGGAAAGAGAGAACTGTAGTATGAAACAGCTTGAAGACAGGAGGTTGCCTAGCCCTTTTAGTCCATGAGATATAAAGGTCCTGTCTATACAGTCAAAATAATATGAACAAGATGCAAAAGATCGGTGAACCGTTCAAACGACCGTTTGCACAAATACATGTCATTTGGAAGGGAGGCAGTCAAATCCACCACAAAGTCTGTGTGAGCCATGTCCGGGGCTTCATACAGATTTTCTGAAAAGCTCCATACGACTTCCGAGTGTGCAACCGTTTGAACACTCATGTCCGCACAGATACGAATAGGCAATACAATCTGATTGGCTAGATGAGCACAAGGGGCGTGGCTAGCAAAGGGGGAAAGCAGCTGCAGCCACCGTGTTGGATTTTTGGCTAAGCGAGGGTCCAGTAAGTCGATCAAATGGCGATTTTTACTCTTTATTTTAAATTTCTTTATTTGTAAATACGAAGTGTTGCTGGTGTGCACCCTGGGAAACTGTTTTTTTTTTTTTTTTTTTAATGTTGGCAGCAGATTTGAAATTGCAAGTAAATCACTCATAGCAGCCAGCTGGCTAAGGGTTCATGTGGCATTTAGGGGGGTACTTTTGGCTGTCAAGATCGTATCGTTGAGAATGCCGGCCTTTCCAAACATGTTCGTATTCTCCCCACCCCCTCATATAGACAAGACCAAAATATTGTGACTACTTGCCAGGTTAAACATAGTAGAAGTAACTTCTAGTTATGAAGAACAGATATATCTGTTTCATTTGTTTTTACAACTGAAATGTACCCAGCAATACCCAGGTTCATTATTAAATATGTAACAACTCAAAATGGGCCTGCAGGACCTCCTTCCCCTGCTTCTCCATCCCTTTTTTTAGACCTTGGAAATCTTATTAGCAGAACCCTAAAGAGCTCTTTTCCATTTCCCCACTTTTTGTCTAGGAATCTTAGAGCCTTACCACACTCTGAAGAAAAGCAGCAAGGGAGTAGGAATGTTCTGTTTTCTGTGCTCCCTTGTGCATGATGCCATCATTCTTCAGACATTCTTTCATTCTGGTCCCATGGGGGACCGAAGTAAAACTGGAAAAACCCATTAGAAAAAAGACTCAGTTTTACTCGGTGCCCCACAGGACTGGAATGAAAGAGTGCCAGAAGAAGAACAACATCATGGGATAAGGGAGCACAGAAAACAAAACGTTCCTGCTCCCTGCAACTTTTCTTCAGAGTGTGGTAAGGCTCCCAAAGCAGTGCCTTCGTCCTCTTTTATTTTTCTGCCACTTTCCGTATCTTAGGAACCTTAGCTCCAGTATCTCAGAGAGCCCTCTCTTATTTTATTTTTTTAGACCTTTAAAAAATCCTGATGAATTATGGCAAGGCCCCCTTTTTGGTTTCTAGGTATCAAAACCTCCCCATTTGAAATGTCAACTTTTTAAACTTGAAATTGGACACTGCCACTTGGATGACAACAAAAAATGCTTTGTCAGATTTTGAGGCATCAACCACAATTTCCTGAGTTATGATGGTCTCCCATTTTTGTTTCTAGTCATGCACTCCCAGTATAGAATGTCACCTTGAATGTCAATTGTTACTTGGATCGCAACCAAAAACATTTTGTCATATTTTGAGGTTTATAGCAAAATGTCCCAGTGAGTGCCTGCCACACACACACAATCTCTTTTATTATTATAGATTTTCACCCTTGAAGAAGCTCAGGATAATATGTATGGGGGTTGTCCCATTTTATATTTCAAAGTTCCTTGTGAAATAGGATAAACAGAGAAATCAAATCCATATATAACCTGGACTAAGGAGCCAGCATAGCATAGTGGTTTGAGTGTTGAACTATGACTGGAGACCAGGGTTCGAATCCCTGTTAAGCCATGAAAGCCCACCTTGGGCAAGTCACACACTCTCAGCCTCAGAAAATCCCATGATAGGGTAACCCTAGGGTCACCATAAGTTGGAAATGACTTTAAGGCACACAACAATAAAGAATATTGACTGATTATCTGGGCAGGCAGCTGGAAACAAATATCCTGAGCTTCTGTTATATGTAAGTGATGTATGCTCTCTAGTCATTCTTGCTTGAAGATACTCTGTGTGTGGCCTGATGACCTGACTCATTTGTAGCACCACAGTGTCTTGGAGTCTCATTCCAAGTCATAGCTATATTTCACCTCATCACTTCTTCCTTTTGACAGCTTGCACCTGCTACACAGCAGGAGCTACTTGAACAAAACTAAGCTGGGGAGCAGGGGTAGGGCATTTACATATAGCACCTTATTACAAGAAGGAAACCCAACTTTGGGGGTTTTCCTGACTATGGCTTTCTTGAGAAGCTAGCTACCTTGTCAGGTACTGACTAAAGTGGGCATCTAGAAATTAAACATTGGCTCTGCTAAAGTAGTTCCTACCTATGGACACTGCTAGTTCAAGAACAGCAGCAAGATCAGCATAAGTGAAACAAAACTAACATGCAAAACCAGCAGCAAGTAATTTCAAAACTGTGATTATACCCTCCTCTGCTATGAGATCCTTCTTGTCTCAGTTTCATGATTACTGCTGGAGAAAAGGAGTCTGGCACTTTGATGGAGGACAATTTTTTTTATTTAGTTATTTATACCCCGCTCTTCAGCCACAAGGCTATCCGAGCGGCTTACAAATTGTTTTAAGCAATGGCTATTTACACATCTACACTGCATTAAACAGTTTCCAATGTGTGTTAGCTAATTGCCCCCACAAGCTGGGTACTCATTTTACCGACCTACGGAAGGATGGGAGGCTGAGTGAACCTTGGAGCCCTCCGGAATCGAACTTGCAACGTGGAATTTGCAGCACTGGCATTTAACCACTGCACCACCAGGGCTCCCTGTTGTAGCCATGACTATCTATATTCAACCTCCAGCTAACGAGGTGTTTTTGATTATGTCTCAGAATGTCAGCTGTGGCTGAAGAGCAACAATGGGAGACAGTTGTAAACATAATCCATTTACGGGCTTCCAAGAGGCCTCTTGTTAGCTATGGTGATGAACAATACACTAGACTAGAACAGATCAGTCTTCAACATGGTTCCCTCAAAACCTTTTGCACTGCAAGTCTCATCAGCCCTAACCACCATAGCTAATGGCAAGGAATTAAAAGAGATGTAATCCAAAGCATCTGGAGAGTACCAGGTTGAGGGGGATTAGATTAGATTAGATTAGATTAGATTAGATTAGATAGATCATTGGGTCTGAACAATTGTTATATTCTTATGAGAAGCTGATATATATGTATATCACACTGGAAATCAGGACTTTAAAAAAGAATCCTGTAAATAAGATGTGATCTTTAAAGCATTAGCAGCCAGTACTTCTGGGTCAACAGGGTGACTGACACTCATGCATTCGCTTCCATTTGGCCTTTGTCTGCTATATTTCAGACGAAGGAGCTGGCAAAAACCCCTCTGAGTACTCCTTACCTTGTGAAATTCATGGTGTTGCCATAAATTGACAGGTGACTTGAAGGTGCATGCACACACATGTGCACACGCGCGCGCGCGCACACACACACACACACACACACACACACAGCATTTTACAGGAATGATTCTTCTTTGGCACAGGATTCACACTGTGCATAAGACAAATGCAGATTCATTCATAGAGGGAATAAATGAGCATTTTAGAGAGTCATATGGAGTCTTCAGTTTATAGTTTGTCGATGTACAAACCTGAATGTTTTGTCTTTCAGGACTTTCATTCAAATGAAAATACTGATGAGATGAACTGCTGTGTTTCTTTGCTGGAGCTCTTATCAGTATTATGTCTGTTGGTTACATGGTGCCCTTGAACACTTGAAACTGAAAGCCAGTTCAGATATTAAAGCTGAGAAACTTTGAGGAATTTTATGTAAAGTACAGGAATGTACTACAAAAATAGTCAACTCAAAGGCTTTCTTGGAATGGGCCCAAGTTATTTAAACTTGTATGTTTTCTGTTATGATATCTGTTCTTTCTTTTCCACATTTGTGTTCTGTTTTAGTTTGTAGTTTTGAGTCAGTTATTTCTTTAGAACTAAAAATGTGGGATCCATGAGGTGGCTTCCTTGAGATGAAGATAAGGCTTTCTTGAGGTAACAATGGCTACCCCATGAGTTCTCTCCAGACCCTTTTTTTCTCTCCTTGTGGGTCAAGTAAATATAGTGCCCCAAGATTTCTATCCATTGGATGTGAGCATTAAGTTCAGCCACTACTCATTTAAAATAGTCTGAATATACTTGAATGTATACATGGACAAATGGAAACATTTCTTTTGCTTTTAATCTTCAGAAACAAAGACTCATACACAAAAATCCTTTATCTTTGTTCTTTTCTTGTTTTGCAACTTCTTTTCTTCTTTCATTTGAAAAGAATTTCTGTCCTTCTTTTGTGTCTAAGTTTCAGTATATCAGCTAAGCTTGCTCTGATATGTACCAGTAATGACTAGAACAAACTCTTGGGGATTGGGTTTAACAGAATAAGTCCATAGTGATACACTCACTACAATTATCTCCTAAACACACTTACAACAACTTACAACTTTTAAGACTCACCTAAGGATGCTACAACATTTTGGCCAGTAATCCCACTAAATATTGGGCTATTATATGTGTTCCCAGGATGCACAACTCATAGGAGTTGTTTATGCCCCACCTCCAATCATTCCATAAATATAATGGAGTTTCGTTTCTCTCTGGAGATGTCGTGAATGGTGGTATGGGTGAGACATCCTTCTGTCCCCATCCACTACCATGCAAAACATCATCCATGGGACACCCAGAGGTGCAGGAGGAATGAAGACAATGGATCCTGATGTCAGAAGCTATGCTTGCCAATATCAAGATCTCGCAGGATTTTTTTTTTTTTAAACCCTCTTGCCCTTGGTTTCAAAAGTTCAGCTGGTCCTGGAAATTCACAGGAAATAAACCAGGACAGGAGATACACCATTTGGATATTTAAAAAGAAGAAGAAGAAAAACACCAATCTGTACTAGTACAATTTCTGAGGCTTTTCACCTGTCCAGATCAGCCTAGTTTACTGAGGTCCTGCAGACCTAGAGATTCAGTGGAGATCCCCAAATTTTCATAGGTAGTTTGCTCAAATCATTGCAAATGCATCAAATACTAAATCAAGGGTGGACTGTTGTTGGACTTAAACTCCCATCAGACCCTCCCAGCATATGGTTAGGGATGATGGGAGCTGAAATCCAACATCTGGAGAGATCTATCTTTGCCATATTAAACATTTAGAAATTACAGGTTTATCTACACCAGCCAGGATATGCCGGCTCCCCACCAGCATATCCTGACTGAGGAGCTGGTCTTTCCTTTCCCTGTTACCTTGAGGAAAGGGGCTGGAGCCCACACAGGAATGCTGGCCTGTCCCTGCAACCACTGCTGCTGCCATTTTCTCCACTATCTCAGGAAGGGGCCCTGCAACATGTGACTGAAGGCCCCCTGCATGTGACCAGCCTTGCAGGATGCCTGCCTGGCTTCCGGGAGAGCCAGGAAGATGGTGGCAGCAGCAGAAGGCTGGCATGCCAGATGGACTCCTGTGGAAACATGGGTCCCAATCCATTTTTGACCACCAGTTATGGAGTAAACTGGGTATTTTATTATAGAGGTTTATTGGACCCTACCTCAGCCCTGTTTCTGCTCCTGGGGTGGTAAGGACTGCCCAAGAGCAGAATGGAGCAAATGCCCTGGACTGCAGGGCTCTGAGACGGTGGCAAGCTGGAGTATTTAGCCTGTGTAGATAAGGCCTAGATTTATCTTTAATTTATAAGAATGTACTGTACAGACTTTGTTTTTTGCTTGCAGAATATATGCTATCTCTGATAGAGATGTGTGCTTGCATGTGTGTGTGTGCATGCGTGTATGTCGTGAGCAGGCCATCCCCTCCTTTACATGTTTAATTGACAATAGAAAGGAGACAAAGCATTAAAGGTTATTATAATTATATTTATTTCCATTTCTTTTCATTAGCTACATTTTGTTAACTTTCTAAATTATGCAGTGTTGCTTTGACCTATATTTTTAAATGCCTGAAAGAATAATAAAAGAACTGAAAGGCAGTAATTTTGGTCTTAAAGTTTGAACTTTGAATGCTTATATTTTTAGTGTGTAATCTGAAGGTGCTTGTTGAAGGAAAAAAACAGTCTTAGGTCACCTAATAAGAATAATTTGGTGGAAAAAACAGCTCTTTTTTTAGTTTTTCTCCCAGTTGTTCATATTTCATATATCTATGAACATTGTTCTCTTTTAAATTGATAATTATGCAATATCACAGCCTCACCAAGAAATACTAATCTATTATTAGCACTTAATATCAGTAAAGTATTTTATGCTCCTTAAGATCTTATGAATTCTCCATATAATTCTCCATATGTACCAGTGGCAGGAACTGTAAAATAAAGAGATTTAATTACAATAAAATGATTCACAACTTCTATTCTGAAATGCAATTTAAGCTATTTTCCATGCTAAAGATTATCAGAATATGCGTAGTTAGATTCTTGAGAAATATTTTGGATTCATGCTTAAGATCCTTGGAAACTATGTCTTAGACCTGGTGGCTGATGGCGTTTCCACATGGAAAAAAACACCCTGCTGAAAAATTTGACAAACATGAAGCAACTGCTGTAAAGAATGTGGTTTACGATTTGCAGATTGAACGGCAGCAGTTGGATGAGGTGTAGAACTTCTTAAGGGATAAAGACTATTACACTGCAGTATCAGACATTTCTCTTTCACCAGTAGTACTGTATATAAAAAGATCACCTCATGCATCAGGTGGTGGAATGCATGAGAAGATCCCAGTACAACAGACTAAACATACCCAGCTCCTTAAGCTGTTCCTCATAGGACATGGTTTCCATATCTTTCACCATTTTTGGTTGCCCTCCTATGGACACACTCCAGGTGTCAATATCCTTCTGGAATTGTGGTGCCCACAACTGGACACAGTATTCCAGTGGGGTCTGACCAAAGTAGAATAGAGTGGTACTATTACTTGCCTTGGTCTAGACACTATACTCCTATTGATGCAGCCTAGAATTGCATTGGCTTTTTCAGCTGCTGCATCACACTGCTGACTCATGTTAATGTTGTAGTCTACAAAGGCTCATAGATCCCTTTCACATGTACTGTTGTCAAGCCAGGTATCACTCATCCTATATGCATGCATTTCATTTTTACTGCCTAAATGTAGTACCTTACATTTCTCCCTGTTGATATTAATTTTGCTAGTTTTGGTTCAGCTCTCTAATCTCTGAATTTTGATCCTGTCCTCTGGGGTATTAGCTACCCTTCCTAATTTGGTATCATCTGCAAAACTGATACACATGTCCTCTAATCCAGAATCCAAGTCACTGATAAAGAAATTGAATAGCAGTGGGCCCAGAACAGAATCTTGTGTGCCCAACTAGTCACTTCTCTCCAGGATGAGGAGGAGCAATTGGTGAGCATCCTTTGTGTTTGGCCCATCAACCAACTATAAATCTGCCTAAGAGTAGCATCATCTAGCCCAGATTTTACTAGCTAGTTTGCAAGAATATCATGGGTGACCTTGTCAAAATCCTTACTGAAATCAAGATATGCTACACCTACAGCATTCCCTTCATCTCCCTTTTAACTGTATCTGGCATGACTTGTTTTTGAGAAACCCATGTTGACTTTTTGTGATCAGGGCATCCCTTTCTAAGTGTTTACAGACTGTCTGTTTAATGATCTGCTCCAAAATCTTTCCTGGTATTGATGCCAGTCTGACTAGGAGGTAATTCTTTGGGTTCCCCCCCACCTTTTTTTTTTTTGGAAGATGGGGGCAACATTTACCCTCCTCCAGTCAGCTGGGATTTCTTCTGTTCTCCAAGAATTCTCAAATATTATTGCCAGTGGCAATAAGTGCTGAGTCATTAAGAATGCACAAGAGCCAAGCTGCACCAAGGAAAAACCTATCTTGTCCAGCATTCTGTTCATTTAGTGGTCAACCAGATACCCATGCATGGGAAAGATGGCAGAAAGACATGAAGGCCACAGGCCTCTCTCTCTTGTGCTCCTCCCAAAAGTCGTATACAGCAACCTGATGCCTATCATGGGGAATATATATCCCTTACGAGCAGTACCCATTGTCTTCTATTGTGAGTCTCATTATAATCCATATTTCAACATATAAATGATGTGCAAGACAGAACTCTTGTTATGTAGATGACCACTTTTAATAAGGTAATATCCTGCCTTTCATTTTCCCATCCACATTATCTGCAACCTCCCCCGTGTGTGTGTGTGTGTGTGTGTGTGTGTGTGTAACTCAGCATAACATGTCCTGCATCTGATGAAGTGGACGCCACTACATGAAATCTTAGAACACGCTGTCAATTGATCCCCCATAGTGATTTTTTGCCAGCATTGCTGGCCTTTGAATCCGTGTGCCATTGTACCCAAGTGAATGCAGTGTCAATGGGGAAACACTTCTGGGTGTGATCAGGACAGCCAGGTAGGGTACATTCATTTTATGATACAACACCCCCACACACACATGTACTTGGAACTTTTTAAGTGTGTGTCTGTGCTTTCTTTAACTTTTTGTGTCTTGTTTTGTTTTGTTTTGTTTTTAATTCCTACCGAATGTTTTCTCACAATAATCCAGGGGATTTCAAATGAGGAAGTGAACAGACCTTTGTTTGAGCCCTGTTAGTACCTGGGCTGCCTTTCTAATACCAGTAAAGGTAGGTCTGGTATGGAGGGTTCTTTTGCTGGCATAAAAACACCACAATTTATGCCAGCAAAAGAATATTAAAGTGGGGTGGTCTGATAAAGCCCTTGGTCTTTGAGGTGCCATATAGATGCTCCGTACACATGGTTAGGTCTGGAAAACAAATCAAGTTATCCAGTTCTGCTCCAGGCTTTTCTTCCTTGATCAAATTCTAACAACACTTTTGAGATTTCTTGGTAAACACTGTAGAGTTATTGGTACTTGGCTGCCGCTAAAGCAAAGAAAGACAGAAAAAAAGATCCATATGTAGAGTACACATCTGGCCCTGAGAGTTTCCTTTCCCATGAGAGGTTTGTGTTCCCTGTCAGACGGAATGGTGTCTTTACAGTTAATTTGTTTAGTGGCCGTGGGCAACAAATAAGTCTTGCCCAATGCCAAGGTTACTCAGCTGTGTAATCTGAACTAAAACCTTTAGATCTCTAAAGCTGAAGGATTCATGGCCATTGTTTTGTACATGTATGAGTGTGTGTGTGCGTGCATGTGGACTTCCCAGAGATAATAAGCAAATGTATACATTGCACAGGCTCCAGTAAGTATTTCTTCCCAGCTCACCATGTAATGACTTTCTAATTGTTTCCAGAGTTTACGACCGATAAAATGGTTAATCTGTGTGATGACAAAAAGGAGGCAGGGAAATAACGTGACACACTTGAATGAACTGTAAGGAAATAAAGTGCACAACATGTGATAATGCCATGACTCTGTGTTGCTGCACATTTCTGGGCTGAAAAGATATAGCTTGATGGGTAATTTGTCATGCTGTGCAATAGAGAACAACAGTAAAGAGACTTCAGACAGAAGAAAATTACACAAATAGTAGGGTGGAAAGGTATAATTGAAGATGGCAAAAGATTGAAAGAAAGACATTTAAAATTACTGTACTGACCTGCTAAATGCACTTGGGCGTGGAATCCTGACCCCACGAGAAGAGGCATTAAATGACTGCAGGCTGTGACACTGCTACGGGATAATGCCAATCGAGCAAAGAGCTTAGAAAGAAGGAGAGGGCCCAGGCGGGTGAGTTGGGGGGGTGCAATCAACTAAAGTTACAGGAAAGATCCTGAGGCTTATTTCACTATTAAAAAGAGAAACAGAATCTAGCCTGAGGTTTTCAATTGGTATTTGTTTCATTTCAAGTTTGTTGATGATCAAGTATCACACTGTAAATTGTGCAAACATGCTCACAAAGGCTTGTCATTATCATTCCCATCTTACAGGTAAGAACACATGGACCAGCTCTGATCAGGGTTTGGAAAGTTACCAGTACCTTTAAGAAGAATGAATATAATGCCATGCTGAAGCCATCTGTAACTGAATGGTGAGAGGAGGAGGAGGAGGATTTTATTTATATCCTGCCTTTTTCCTAGCCCTGGGACTCAAGACAGCTTGGGCTCCAGAGCATCATCCTATTCACTGGTCAGTTCTAGATGGGTTCTGCATGTCAGGACTTTACCAGACCATGCAAATATGACATCATATAAGGATGCCCAATGATCACGAAAGGGCACGTGTACCAGACAACGACATCCCTTTGCAATCATGTACAGTTATCCCTCCGTATCCATGGATTTGGTATCCACGGATTTAAGTATTCACAGCTTGAAAATATTCTTAAAAAATTATTATCCAAAAAGCAAACCTTGATTTTGCCATCTTATATAAGGGACACCATTTTGCTATGCCACTGCATATAATGGGACTTTAGTATTCACAGATTTTGGTATCCACAGGGGGTTCTGGAACCAAACCCCAGCAAATATGAAGGGAGAACTGTATTGTTAAAAAGCCATACTCTTTTATTGACAGTCCAAGCCGTCAATTGATCTCCTGTGCCGATTTGTTGCCGGCATTCCCGGCATTTGAATCCATGCACCATTGTACTCACGTGATTGCATCATTGGTGGCTGGTCTGGCCAGAACACTTCTGGGTGAGATCATGACATCCAGGTAGATGACAAGGGTTTTTATGACCCTCCCCAGTTTACTTGGGATTTTTATAGTGTGCTTATGTCCTTTGTGTAACTTTTATTTTGTTATTTTTTTATTTTTTTGAATTTCCCACACTATGTATTCTCACATGAATCCACGAGATTTCATTCCAGGAAGTGAACAGAACTCTGTTTACCCCTCATTCATTGCCAGGGAAGGCTTTTTGCATGGATGTAAGGTAAGTTTGGTATGGGGAGTTCTTTTGACAGCATAAAAACATCACAAATTATGCCAGCAAAAGAACTGGTTTAAGGGGTGTTCTGATAACAGTTGTCAGTCTTGTTACCCGAGGAGGTGGGGGTGCTTTAGAGCCCCACATGGGATGCTACAACTATATTAATATTTGGGGACTATTAATATATATAACTATTAGCTCAAATGGAATGCTGTGAGAGGTGGGTAATTTCGGTACCTTTTCACCTATGGATACCAGTACTAACTGCAGAGAAACTCCAGGTTAAAATGAAATAAAAACATTTTTATTGGAAATAGCACAAAAAGCACTCACGCATGCAACACATGCTCACAAGAACCACACAATGCTATCAAAGAGTTAAGGCAGAAACACTTAATAGAGGAATAGATTTGGGAAATAGGGTAATAGCTACCAGTCTTGAAGGGTAGCGAAGTACCCAGACCAAAGTCTGAGGGTGGCACTGGATGTTCCAATCTGGGGGTGTACTAACAGAGACAGTGGCCAGGTCTCATTCACAGAGACGTACTTTGATATTTTTGGGGAAGGATATAATATTTATACCCTGCTTCATATCCTGAAGGGGGTACTTTGGTTAGAACAAACTTTAGATGGGTTTTCCACTGTTTAAATGAAGGAAACTGAAACAAAGGACTTTTTCAGACCACCTTAAATCCAGCAGAAGCCCTCAGGAGAGGTACACGGCTATTACACAGCAGAGGGTCCTTTTCAGATGCCACCGTCCCTCTCCTGGCATCGTCCATGTCAGTTCCATGTCTGATCTATTGCAACTGCACCATTTTTTACTCATGGAAGTTGTCCATGAATAAAAAATGGCACGGTTACAATAGATCGTACACGGAACTGACACGAACGATGCCGGGAGAGGGATGGCGGCATCCGAAAAGGACCCCTTGCCACGTGATAGCCACGTACCTCTCTCGACGTCTTCTGCCAGATTTAAGGTTGTCTGAAAAAGTCCTTAGCTGATGGCTGTCAATGGCTAGGAGATAGAAATTGATTAGTTTATGACAACTTTACATTGTAGGAAAGGAGGGGGTTCCAAGGGATATTTCCTGGGAATTCGTGTTGTGTAGGTTACTTGATTGTTTAGGATGTGTGACTCACCATTGAGGGGCCCAAGAAGGAATTAGCACATACCTCCTTAATGGTTTTGTTTACTAAGGGGCTTCCGCTCAATCCAACTTGCTAGAATATTTCTAAGACACCTTCCCCGGTCCTTGTGACCTCCATCTGACTTCACTTTGGATCACCCCAGTCTACTTGAGCCCTTTGAAGTGTCCAGTACTTCTAAATATGAGATATTATAGGGAGGGGTAGTAGGGCATGCTAACACTGTAATTATTCAACTTAACTTTCTAAGCTCCTGTTGGTTCAGTTTCCTATGGTCTCTTACAATCCCAACACATACTAAGCTTCCATTACTATCTTCCTCATCACCATGGCTCCTTCTTGCTTTCATTTCTTTCTTTCACCCTTCCTAGTCACACCTGGTACTGAGGGCCAAACTACATGAGTCCTTATGCTCTGTAGAACTATCAGTATCAAGTGCAAGATAGGGCTTTCTTGAAGTGGCATTTGAAATGCATTCTTGTTGATAACTCTTTCTGTCTCTGTGGATTTGTTTTTAAAGGCAAATCACATCAGCTGGAAGATATCAGATCTTCGCAGACCTTGAGGGAAAACTGAGGCCTTAACTCCCTGCTCCAATAGAAATGAAAATCCATTCCACGGAAGCCACAATGTGCTATGGAAGGAAAAAAACCCATTGGCACAGATTTTAAAGCAATGGTTTTCCTCAGGACTGCTGAACTACTGTCTTCACAATTGCGCTGTCCCAATAAATAACAGCTCTTTTAGGCCCAGATGATGCTATTTGCATTTTTGAAAATTTACACATTTAATGCAAACATCATGTCCAGTTTAGCTCTCAGTGCATAATCCACCCAAGCCTCTTCCTGCTGTTCCAGGGTTTCCCAGCCCCTACTAGTGGTGACAAAGAATGCAGGATGGCTGTGCCTCCTACTTTTGAGAGGCCTGTCCGTGGAAGGCATTCTTTGCTTGAATTGCTTGCTCAGTCCAAGTCTGATGAAGCTAAAACGTTGCCTCCCCAAATAAGGTTGCTGTTGTTATGTGCCATTAGGTCAGATTTTGCTTCTGAAAGCCCCATGAATGACAGACCTGCAAGAGATCCTGTTATTAACAGCCCTGCTCAAGTCTTGCAAACTCAGGGCCACAACATCCTTGACTGAGTCAATCCACCTGTAATGCAGCCTTTCTCTTTTCTTGCTCCAAATACAGGCAGACCAAATTAATTAAATCCAAATCAGAACTTGGAACTAATGAGTTAACAAGTAACATTGTTGGCTGGTAACCTGTTAGGGACATACATAGCTTTAAATCCAGCATACACCTGTGTATATCTTTCATTGTTGTCATTGTTGTTGTTCTGAAATTCATAAGTCTCTTCCTCCTTCACACAATAACCCAGACTTCCTGACAACTCACCTTTCTTCTCCATCCTCCTCTCCACAGCTATATAGTGGCCAGTGAAGAGTGGAGGATAGCTGAGAACTGTCTGACTACGTGACTATAACCAGATGCACAACAAGGAAAGCATCTTCTGGGATGTCCCAGTAGTCCTTCAGAGGTCCTAAAAAAATAAGATCATTGTTGTGTGCTGTAGGCAGGTGTGGAAAAAAATTCTTTCAGTAGGCCTTTGAAGATTGGTCACTCATGGGGGAAAGGTCCTTAATAAAGTGTTATATTGTCTACATTTGTTGATTTCCTTTTTAATGGGGATGCTGTAAACTGTTTTTAATCCTATTGATAGTTTAATTATATTTTAGGTTTTGTATGGTGTGTACCTTTACTGTATCTGTAACTTTTATAAGTCACCTTGAATCCCAGAGCTGGGGAAAAGACAGGAAAAGAGGAAAAGATAGATAGATAGATAAACAGATAGATAGATAGATAGATAGATAGATAGACAGACAGACAGACAGACAGACAGTGGATCCTACAGGAGGGAATGGGGGAGAATTTTGTAGTTCCAGCATGGTGAAACTTAACAATACATCTCCCGATGAAGGATCTCAGTCAAATACCTTTGGAGGTAACAAGGGTTTAACAAAGTTACCTTTCATAAATACAATAGTGGCTGGAAACATTCTTCATTGGTATAATGCAAAATCCTTTCTTGTTGCTTTTAAATTTCTGTTATTTGCTATTTTAGATACCTTTTTACATAATTTTATCAGGTTTTACACCATTCACTGATAACTCCTCAGGGTTTGTTTGTTTTTTGGTTGTTGTTTTCAAAAAGTGTCAAAATAACAAACTGTGGGAAGTGCAATGAGCAGCACAATTAACTACCATTTTAACATTGCTACACATGACAATCACGTTTTAAATCCTACAATGACTAATGAGAATGAATTATTCATAAACAGTAACTTCCAGATACTAGATATCAACCAAAATCCTGTATTGTCCCTTAAATGTGAATTATTGAGATACATTCCAGCAGGTGGTGAGGTCTAGATCTTAAAGTCACTCTTCCCACAGAGGTGGTTTAGAATGTCCTTTGGGCTGAACTTTTAATGTGAAGTTTCCCAATTCACACCTCCTAGATGTGAGTTTAATTTGCAATGCATGTTTTTTTAAAAAAACAAACAAACAACCAAATGTGTTCAAAAATGTGCCATCTGAGGAAAAAAGCACACAGAAAAATGCATATATTTGAAAACTGCACACAAAACACACTGTACTCAAAGGGAAAGAATGCAAATAAATGAACACATATTGTAAAACACAGGGGGGGGGAATTGACACATGAAAGTGCATTGGAATAAGTTTGATGGTTCAAAACCAAGATGCCATCTATATGATGCAAAAAAAAAATTGGATTGCTCCACAGTAATGGCAATCACAACAGCAGCTATAGATTTTCCTTGGTTTTTTTCTGGGCTGTGAAGCCATTTTCTGGAATAGTTTCTGATGCTTCGCCTGCATCTGTGGCTGGCATCTTCAGCCGTGAAAGCCTTCGACTTCGCACAGCAGCTGCTATATTATTATTATTATTTTGCAGATAGCAGGTATGCAAAGCTATCCATGTTTGCAAACAGGCATGGCTGCAAACCAAGATGGTGGCCATGAGTGAATTACTTTTTTACTTACCTCAATTTGCTGTTGCTGAATTTTTTTTTAAAAAAAAACCTATATTCAATGTGCACTAGAGTGATATTTTGCCTTAACAAAAAAGCACGCACACACAGACACACATATATATATATAGCCACATTTTATTGTGTTAGCACTCACTCATAGGGTTGCCATAATTCTCATCCACAAAACTGGGACAAAAGTATACAGGACTGGATTGGGTGGATTATCAACAAAAATACTCAAACAAATAACATTTTTTTACATTTAACATTGTTTTGTTGCATATTTCAGTAGTAGTAGTAGTAGTAGTAATTATCATTGTCAGTGTTTATTTATATAGAATCATCAATTTACATTAATTTACCATTTTTTTACATGTAAAACAATCAAAACCAGTGGGTCCTAGAGATATAGTGGGTGCTGGTGTTGCTTGTTCCCTGCCAATGTAAGTCTCTGGAAGTTCACAAAGATGGCACAAAGTTAATGTATCTCCTGTTGTTTGTGCCAGAGCATGGAAAAATTATTTATTTGGACTGTAACTCCCAAAATCCTCATAACCAGCATGGCCATCATCTTCAATAGGCCTAACTCCTGCCAACGAGAGTCACAGTTGCTTCCAAATAGTGTACAGTCTGCCTCCAAACACAGAGTTGGTACCCCTGCTTTAAAAAAAAAAAAAAAACTTGAACATGGTATGTAATTCTTACAGCTTGTGCTAGTATACACAAAGGCTTTCTCTCTCATGCCCCCCCCCACACACACACATACACACACACACACATACACATAATTTTTGTACTGCTTAAAACCCCTATTTTTGCAGAAATGACAGCAGGCAGGCTAGGGACAGTTTTCTGCTCACAGAAAATAAGGGTTCCCTGATTGAAATCTGGAAAGAGTTCTACCACTTCCAATGGCTGGACAGAAGGGGGAATTCCAGCAGGTGTTGCTTGTTTCCTGGTTGCAAGGCCTACTAAAATCCTTTCTTTCCCACCTTCTAGTCTCTCCTCTTGCACTCAGCACTCCTGTCTTATGGGCTCCCACTCTGACCACCTAGAGCAGCCTATACTCCAACAAAGGAGGAATCCGGGATCTACTGCTTCAACTGGCCCAGTCAGCCAGGACACTTTTTAGTCCCTTCAATATGGGATTTTCCTGGTTTTCTGGGCAAAATGGCAACCACACTCACTCATTAAGGAGAAAATCCAATATGGCAGTTCCAGACTCTTGCCTTGTTAGCAAGCTCCAATCCCCATATTCATCCAACAAATCATCAGCTCATATTGGGAATGCGAATCAATTTGGTCACATGCCCCAACAAGCAGGAATGTGCATTCCCCTTGCTATTTAAAAAAAAAAAATACAAGAAAAGCTGTAAAGGCTTTTCCTGCAAAGTATATGGCATTATGGGGCTCTCTTCTTTACAATATGATGGAATGATGTGGAATCTCATTAAGACAGATAGCATTCTCCTCGCACTCCATGAGGAGTATTTTCGCCATTTAGACAACACCCAAGAAAATAAATGATATGCAGTTTGGCAGATTAGATCATCTCTATTTAGACCTGGGTTTTGAACAGTTCCATTGAACGACCAATATATCTGCACAAGCCTTCTGTGGATGTTTTCTTTTTCTGCTCTGCTCACCTTTAGCTGAAGGACATACATCATAGACTGCCAAAAAGACAAATTAATGGGGCTGGAAGCAAATCAAGCCCAAACTCTCACTAGAAACAAAAAGAACTAAACTGAGGCTATCAAACTTTGTACATATCATGAGGTGGCATGACTTCCTGCAAAAGATGATAATGCTCAGTAAAGTGGAGGGCAGTTGGGGGGGGGGAGGAAGACTGCATTACAGGTGGATTGACTCAATCAAGGTGGTCATAGCCCTGAATCTGCAAGAGCTATTGAAGTCTGGGGTTCTTGGAGGTCTCTCATTCATAGGGTTGCCATAACCAAAACAAATCAGAACAGTTGTCTGACATGCTTTCTGAATGAAATGTATTCATCTATTCAACAGAGTTCACAAGAGAATTCATAGAAATCAAATCTGATGCACACAAATTATTTAAAATATACCATTACAATCCATGTACATATAATAAATCTCTGTACAGTAAAAGTGACTCCAGATTATTCTTTACCTACTTCAAGTAGGTTACATCAGGAAAGATTCATTGATGTTTTGAGGTGCTTGATTATTGTTAATGAAGGCCAGCATTCTTTAATAGACAACATGAAGGAGAAGTAATGTGATGTGCATGGTGTGTGTGTGTGTGTGTGTGTGTACATGCATCTGTGTGTGTACATGGGTGTGAGGGAAAAGAATGGTTACTGTAATAAAGGGAAGAGGGATTTTTCAGAAAAATCTCATGCTAGCAACCAGAAGGTACTGTGCAGCCATTGTGCTTTTTTTTTTCCTATAACAAAATAAGGGGGGAAGACAAATGGTAAAAACATAAGGAATGGTTATATGTGGAAGATGTCAGTGTCTGAGGTAGGAATGTACATTTTCACTTATTTTGGTCTTCTTGCATGCACGATCAAACAACTTCAAAGATTTTCTCCCCTCTGGGTGAAATTATGAGAGTTTGTACACATTTTCAACATTTTTGTACTTCTATACTTTTTGCAAAAAAATAGGGGAAATTCATATTTTTATACAGAAAGCAATATATGTTGCACAAAAATACACTTTCTTATGTGTCAAAATTTTCAAATTGCCCATAAAAAGATATCAAAGTATGAAAAATCTTCATGTAGTTGACCATCTTCTCAGCAATGTGTCTTCAACTTTCAAGGATAAGAAAATGTTCAAATATTTCTTACAGCTCTAGTTTAAAGCCCTCTTAAAATTCAGAGACTGAGGCAAAACAATGGCATAATAAAAGGCTTATTTGAAAACACCCCTAATGTACAGAACTTCCACAATATTTGTTACAGTGCTAGAGTATTCACATTCAAATTAAAAAGCCACTCTTACTACTGTCACAGAGAAAGCAGCACATTTTGTGGACTTCCAGATACGTTTTTTTTAAAAAGGGCATACCAAACTTTTATTTCTTCAATACACTGGAAAAGATTAATGTTAATACTACATTATAAAGCCTCTGCTCTGCGGCTCTATCAAAAATCATTTTGTAGGGGGAGCTAAGGAGATTCAAATGTTTTTTATGAATTTACTTTCAGACATCAACTCCCCTCTTTAACCTCAGAGAATACATAGGATCTTCTGAGAGGTGTGGAACGTGTGACGCTCAAGGAAATTGCTTAGCACTTCAGACTCTGGAATTTTGCCATGGCAACTGCCTACTCCCTCTTCATTCAAGGTGAAGGAAATGCACAAGTATAATCCAGTAGATTCCAGCATGCTTGAATCAGATGTAGGATACCTAGACTGGTAGAGTGACATTTAATGAGGATCACACAGTATGGTTGGACTGAAAAATTAATTCTGTTCCTAGAGGTTGTGTCTCATTGACTAAGCTGTGTACATTGTTGTCTTAAATTTCTCGCACTGAAATTAATGGAGTGTCAAAGTGCTGCACTTCAGCTGCATCATGTCAGTTATTTGTTAACCTTAAAGAATAAAAGTGAACATATGTTTATGGAAGGAAATAATTTTCAAAATTCAAATATTTTGTTTCATCCACTTCATACCAGCTAAACTCCTCCAGCCATAACATTCCTGTGGACAGACAAATGGTTCAAGGGAGCATGGCAGGTTAAAAAAAAGCAAAAATAAAAATTGGCTGCCATGTTCTTCTGAGCCACTGCTCTCAGTATGATGACACTGAGTTAGACACAGCATCATGGATGAGGAAGCTATTGGCCATCCAGATGTTGCAGCACTACAGCTCCCTTCAGGCCTGGCCACTGGTTATATGGGAATTTTTACCATACCTCAAAGGGTCACAGACAGAATAGGGAAACTGATGAGGAAACACAACCTCCAAATGATCTACAGACCAACCAAGAAAATCCAAGAAATGCTACGCTCAGCAAAGGACAAAAGAGACCCTCTCACAGCTGCAGGAGTTTACCGCATACCATGCGACTGTGGACAAGTTTACACAGGGACCACTAAACGCAGTGTGCAAACATGAATCAAGGAACATGAGACACACTGCAGACTGGGTCAGCCAGAAAAATCAGCAGTAGCAGAACATGTTATAAACCAACCTGGACACAAAATGTTATTTAAAAACACAGAAATTCTGGACCGGGCCAGCAACTATCATGTCCGAATGCACAGAGAAGCTTTTGAAATCCACAAACACCTGGACAACTTCAATAGAAAAGAAGAAATCCTAAAAGTAAACAAAATCTGGCTACCTGTCCTGGAAAACACTAAAATCAGAACTAAACACTTGCAAATGAACTCCACCCAGGGACAGGGGGATTTCCAGCAGATAATGGCCCATTAGCCAAACAGACACTAATCCTCCTTGCATATCTCCACCCAGAAACTAGCCATTCAAATTCACAAATTTACATACCCTCCCCAACTGGGGTTCACAGTATATAAACCCCCATACACACACACTCCTACCCAACCAGTCTCTAAAGATGTCAGCCATAGATGCAGGTAAAACGTCAGAAGTAAACTCTTCCATAGCCTCACAGCCCAGAAAAAAACCAAGGAAAAACTAGACCTCAAGTTTTAATGTGAGGGCCAAACTAGTATGACATTCCTTATTATAATAGCTCTCTCTGTGTGACTGTGTGTCTGTGTGTCTGTGTGTGTATAAAAATGATATATTACAGGGGCCCCCTGCAATTTACATGGAGGACATGTTCCCAGACTTACTGCAGATATACAAAACTCCATATAATAGTGAATCACCATATTATACAATAGAATCATGGCTGAGGACCTAGAAAATGCCTAGAGGGGATGCCTCTCTAAGCATCTGCTCTATGCCTAAAGTGACCACCTCCAGTGTGACTCTATGGTCCTCCAGATGCATAAAGAACTTTCTCCCCTAGTCACGAGTAAGTGAAACCACAGATACTGATCCTGCATAAATGGGTAAAAACCTATATAGATATAATTATCTTGGGTATGTTGCTGTTTTCAGTGTACTGATTGGCTGCTTAGGTGTCAGGATCTGCCTCACCTTGCAGGGACAGCCTCTTTGCAGACTCAGACCCTAGCTGTGGGAGTATTGGAAGAACCAGGGCCAAGCTATCAGAGTCAGCTGGCTGCAATCATGCAGCACACCTGAAGCAGCCAGGGGAACTACTATTTAAGAGTGGCATTCAGCCCTTAGTGTTGGCCACCATAACATGGTTTTTAGTGCTGTGTGCCGCTGGGTCTTGGGGCATTGTTCAAGCTCTGAACTTGGACTGTTTTTGGACTTTGGCTTATCTTTGACCCTGCCTGGACTTTGGACTCAGTCTCTTATGTTCCTGACACAACCCTGGCATTTCTGCTCCTAGATGCTCCTGCCCATGCCCTGGACCCTGACAGTAGGAAACTTCCCAACCAATCAAAGCTTCCCATTGGGCAGCCAATCAGCACACTAGGGGCAGAAACATGTGGAAAGCTTCAAGCCTTTTCTAAACATGGTGGCAGAGGGAGCTCTCACATCCTAGTGTGTGTGAGATGTGGGTGCAGCATGGGGGGTGTTTGTGTTTCTTCAATTGCATGATGGTGGCAGAGGGGTTCTTGTGTCCTGGTGTGAGGGGGGTATATGTGTAGTGTGGGGGATGTATGTGTAGTGTAGGATTTGTGTGAGTTTATGCAATTGCATGGTGGCAGTGGAGGGGCTGTTGCATCATGGTATGTATGTAGTGTGGGGGTGGGGTGTATGTGTGTGTAGCATGGAGTGTTTGTGCGACTGCATGGTGGCAGCAGAGGTGCTCTTGCATCCTGGCATGTGTGGTGTGTGTGTGTAGCATGGTATGTATGTGTGTACATGTAATTGCATCCTGCCATGTGTGGTGTGTGTGTAGCATGATAGGTGTATGCATGGTTCCATGGCACAGAGGGACTCTTGCATCCTGGCATGCATGGTGTGTGTGTCTAGTATTGTGTGTGTGTGTATGTGTCTGCATGGCTGCATGGTGCTGGCAGAGGGGCTCTCGGCATGAAACTAGCCATTATAGTTGATTTGAAAAGTTATACATTAATGCATCAAATGATCGTACTCTTGACATGTTTCCCAAGTGGCCAGTCAGCAAAGTGGGAACGGAAACATACCAAAGCATTTTATATATGTTAACAATGTATGTTACACCAGGTATAGCTAGTATTATTATAATAGAAATAAGAAACATGCTCAAGACCACATGGATAGGTAGTAAACAGAATTTTAACCCTGCCTCATCCTGCCAAAGATTGGCCAAAATTATCTTGCTGAAGTGCCACAATAATCACCTACTGGTGCCAAGAGAGGCTTTCCTTGAAATGTAAATAACTTCAGAGAGGCAATTATTGTTGGCATTGCAGTAGGGAAAAAGGTGATTTTTGGCCTCCCCACGCCAACCCAGTCCTGAAATGGCATATGGCTGGAGCCCTTTGGCTGCTATTTAGCTAACAAAGAGCATGTTAATTAGGACCAACCTCAGGCAGCAGTTTTGGGGTATTGTGAATGGATAGCAAATTGTTAATTATTTTATTTGTCATTATTGATTTTGTTTTTACTGCTAGGGATAGGGAAAAGTGCAATTTGCTCTTCTGCTTTAGGTAGTGAAATGTCTTGGGTCTTCCCTGATGCTAATTGCATTTATGCAAATATTGTCATGCTTAGGACTTTTTCGGATGTTTAAAAAGCAACGCAAGCAGCCTTGTCAGCTTGCAAGGCTGCTGCGCTGCAAAGCGTCAGTTTCGGATGATGCTCCCCCCTGGCAGTACTGTTGCGGTACCGCGGGGAGAGTTGAGCGTCATATTTGCTTGATTTTTACTCACGATCAACTTTTGTGAGTAAAAATCAAGCAAATATGACGCTCAACTCTCCCCGCGGTACCGCAACAGTACCGCCAGGGGCAACGTCGTCCGAAACTGACACTTTGCAGCGCAGCAGCCTTGCAAGCTGACGAGGCTGCTTGAGTTGCTTTTTAAATGTCTGAAAAAGTCCTTAGTCTCTCCACATAGTGCTTAGGCAACGCCTGTGCCCTGACCAAGCAGATCAGCAGCCCCTGGCCCTGATGGAGCTCAGTAAATGAACCAGTAGACAGAGGCAGACAAATCACTTTATATCATTATATGAAACAAAGAACTGTTCACAAAGCTATGGTGAGGATGAGGAAGTGTGGTGTCAGAATCTGAAGTCCAACCGTGATAGATGTACAATTATTAACTATCCATACAGGTATAATGTTGCTGTCAAATTCAGCAGTAAAGCAATGCAGTATTCCAAATAGTAATTAGGTTTTACAGCCTTGGGTTTTCCATGCTCCACATCTAGTTCTTTAGGATACTAAATAAAGGGAACAATTCAATAATGCAGCTTCTGCTTTTGTTTAAAATGTCCAACGCATTTGAAGGAATGTCCAAATGTTATTCTGTGGTGGCTGAACATGCCAAATAATCCATCTGCTTCTGCAAAACTTGGCTCCAGACCATCTACTTTAAGCAAATTAAATTAATTAAAGATCATAGCTCTACCCTTTGGCAGTAAACTAAAAATCTTGCCAGGTTTCAACAGCGGCTGCCCTATTGATCTCAACAGAGTGGAACACTGACGTCTGATAGAGGACATTGAAATGGGCAACACTGTAAGCCAATCCCATCCCTCAGGTTTTGCAGAGAGACAAATAACACTTGCACATTTGCAGGAAGTTTCACTTGACTAGAGACTAGAGGTAGCTCTGGTTAGCCAGCCACAAACTGATTTCCGGATTTTGTACATACATACAAAAAATGGGGTGTCTTTCAGCTGGCAGAATGACTCAGCAGGAACAGAATGAATGTAATATGCAAAAACTTTGTGACAAAGGGCAGAAGTGAACAATTCTGAATTGATGAAGGAACACTTTATAGGAAACTGTTCAGTTTAGTTTAACTCACCTCTCAGCTGAGATAAAAGCCCCACCTTCCTGTATCGTGAATTTATTTTGTGTTTATTAATGGAAGGTGACCCGACTCCTCAAACACTTTCATCCATGCTGCATACGCACAATCCTAAATATACACTGGACTGACTATGTGATGAATGTTGCTGTCCTTGAGCAAGCAGGGATCACCAGCATTGAGGCCATGATATTGAGAACACAGCTGCGCTGGGCAGGGCATATTTCTAGGATGGAGGACCATCACCTCCCAAAAATAGTAATCCACGGTAAATTCACCATGGGTCAGCAGAAGAGGAGAGCTCCGAAAAAGCAATACAAGGACTCCCTGAAACAACATCTCAGGCTCAGCCAAATTGATCACCAACAATGGTCCACCCTGGCCTCACATGGGGAGTCTTGAGATGCACTATCCACAATGCTGCAGCTCACGCCGAACAAGTCTTGAAGAGAAACAACAATGCAGAAAGTATCACAACACGGAATCACCCAAGGAGACCTTTTGCTGTGCTTTCTGCAACCAGACATGTTTATCTCGGATTGACCTTTGTAGTCATCAGCATGCTTGCAGAAAGCGCAGGATGAGTCCTTCCTGAACCTTCGTTTGAAAAGAAAAGCCAGAGATAGGTTAATGAAAGATAGGTCTATATCAAGGGTGAGATTGTGCAACATTTAGATGTTGGCAAACAGCAGTTCACAGCATTCTTCATTATTTGCTATGCTGTCTAGGGATGTTGGGAACTGCTTAGAATATGGCTGGCTTGGCTTTTCTTCGCAAACAAAGATTCAGGAAGGACTCATCCCGCGCTTTCTGCAAGCGCGCTGATGACTAAAAAGGCCAATCTGAGATAAACAAGTCCGGTTGCAAAAAGCACAGCAGAAGGTCTCCTTGGGTGATGTTTTTGGGTTGTGATTCTTTCTGCGTTGTCGTTTCTCTTCAAGACTTGTTCGTCGTGAGTTCTCAAATAAGGCTGCAGCATTGTGGATAGTGCGTCTCCATGCCTCCCGATGTGAGGCCAGGGCGGACCACTGTTGGTGATCAATTTGGCCAAGCCTGAGATGTTGTTTCAGGGAGTCTTTGTATCGCTTTTTTGGAGCGCCCCTCTTACGCTGACCCGTGGCGAGTTCACCGTAGAGTAGTATTTTTGGGAGGCGATGGTCCTCCATCCTAGAAACGTGCCCTGCCCAGCGCAGCTGTGTTCTCAATATCATGGCCTCAATGCTGGTGATCCCTGCTTGCTCAAGGACAGCAACATTCGTCACATAGTCAGTCCAGTGTATATTTAGGATTGTGCGTAGACAGCGCTGATGAAAGCGCTCGAGGAGTCGTAGGTGGTGGCGATAGGTGACCCATGTTTCAGATCCATAAAGGAGGATAGACAACAACTGGAGGGCCACATGAGTCCCACCCTTGCTACTATTTGTACTAATAGTGCTATGAATAGATACTGTTACCACTGAACTTGCTTTGGTTAGATTTTTTTTCAGCTGGAAAGCAGGTCTTATTTTAAACTTTTCCTACCTAACATTCATAATTTTAGCATATGTGACAAAGGACAACATAAAGTGAGTTATGGCTTGAAGCTCAGCTGATGTGCAGTATAGTGTACCGCGCTTAGGTCAAAATAGCCCCCAAAATAGGATAGCAAGGAATGCTATTTCTTAGACAACTCTATCCTGACAGGTTGTGAAGGAAACTGATCTTTGGCCATACCATCCTGAAGAGACAAATCTCTTCTTTCCTAGAAAACTAAGCAGAGTCATGCTTAGTAAGTACTTGGATAGGAAACCATTAAGGACTCCCAGGGATCTCCAGATAGGGCTAGAAATGAATCCTGCATGAATTCCTGAAGTCAAAGGTGACAGTGCCAGGCTAGATGGATCATGGTCTGGCCCAGAATAACACTGCTGCCTTTACTTGTATATACATTCCATGCTTGCTGTGGCTGATGTGAATTTTAGTCCAAAAATTACTGGCAGATACCATATTGGAGAAAACTGGCCAAAGGCAAGCACTGTGGCTGATTATCTCTTTTGGGGATAAGGGTCACTTGGAGACTTTGATCAGATTGTGGTGAAGTAGGCAGCAATCTCACTTTTGGCCTAGCAACCCAGCCACCCTCTTTTCTTTTAAGTCTACAGGTGCATCTGCACTGAAGAAACAATGCAGCTTGACACTGCTTTAACTGCCATGACTCAGTGTTATGGATTCATGGGATTTGTAGCTTGTTGTGGCACCAGAGCTCTCTGACATAGAAGGCTAAATATTTAAAAAAAACTACAAATCCCAAAATTCCATAGCATTGGACAATGGCAGTTAAAGCAGTGCCAAAATGGATTACTTCTGCAGTGCAGGTGCAGCCTATGCTATCACATAAGCACATATCTTATTGGAATATTTGGTGTGAATAAGAACAATGCTTCTCCTATGCTTCATTATCAAACCTCAAAACACACTCTATACTGGGATTCTCTCATGCAGAATTTGATAGGTAATTGGGGTCTGCTGTGCCACTGGAGAAAGGAATTTCTGCTTTGCTCATTTTCCTTTGTGTAGAAATGCACCCCTCAATAAGTGTCGACCTCCTACATTCATGCTGCATTCCTGTGTCTTTGCATTTTGATATACTTTTGAAGGACAATGGTGGGCATCGGTTAAATAGAAAAGAAGAATGCAACAGTCCAACAAACAAATGCTGAGTTGGTGGAAAAAGCACTGGTCATATTACAAAATAATATTGCACAGACTGAGTGGTGTGATGCACTCTGAACAGCTAATTAGAGCAGATCAATGAATGCTGGAAAGATATGTGACAGTTGTGTGTCATCAAAAATTTACTTGACCTATCATCAAATCCCTATGAGGAGATGGCCTTGGTAAGTACTCTGAAGCAGCAATCGCTAATCACTAACTTTGCAGGACACCAGAATAAGGAATTTGAAGTTTTTACAGAAGCAATTATCAGATTTTGTTCACATATTACATTTGTACAGCCATCGTAAGCACTTTGGATAGTTGTCCGAGATGAGTTAAGTAGTGAAATGTTAGGTAGTATGGGGCAGTGCTTCTCCTCCACTGCCTAAGAGGAGCTCTGTGGTGATAGGAGAAATGTGTCCACAGCAGTCATTCCAGTTATACCTTCAGAAAGCTCCATAGCATAAACATACATCTTCCATCAGCAGTGTTGTATCCACTGGTGGCCAGCAAAAGAGAAGGGCAGAACAGCGTGGAGGTAACCTTGGATCTGCTGTGTTGATCAAGTACCCAGGATCAAGTATCTCTTTCATGCCAACCTGGAGCAGGCAGAACTCATCCCCACACCCCCCCGCCATTGGAGCCTGTTGAGCAGAGGGGGGACAAAAACAAAATCATGCATAACTAATTAAGGTAAGTCCATCCTTTTGCAATTCATCTCTCACTTTGGTTGATGTGAGCTAGGAGGGCTATAGAAGTTGGGATGTAAATCCTGATTGGGCTCATCTTTATTTCCTCATAAAATAAATTGGGTACTCCAAAAAGAAGGGAGAGAGTGGGAAGATGGGAAGGAAGGGGAAGACAACAAAGCCTTTTCCTGGGTTTTTTTGAGAAACTTTGAGCATTTTCAAGACTGTGAAATATGTTTGCCTGGTTGCATAGACTAGTAACCTTTTGCACATACACATGTTGTGCCAAATGGTGATAACCCAATGTTTTAAAAAAATGCTTGCTATTTGGGTCTCATTCTGGAGGTGAGACCTCATGAGGGAGTTGGCAAGTCCTTGACAAGCAGTTTCACCATGCCAAGATGGCCTATCTCGATCAAAGTCTTGGAACTGTGAGATTTTTCCCCCCACTGCTCAGTTTGGAAGTGGTGGATGATCAGCCATGTTGCCCTGCGCTCTGTGAAAGACACTGCACTGCAGATTTCCAAATATAAAATATACAAGCACAGTGAAGTCATTTGTGTCATTATATGTTCAGATGACTTCAGACTGGCGGAATGTGGGGCAGGGGTAGGAAAATGTGCAGGGGCTCACCCCATCATATCCTGGGTGCACTGTATGTGGTGCATTTTTTATTGGTTTTGGACATTTTCTTAGCATTTTGGAATGGGGCTTCTGGGGAAGGTGAGTTAAACTGATTCATTTAAGGGTAATTTTGTTGCATGGGGAGCAAAAATACCAAAAAATCAGCGCAGATTTTTGTGTGTGTGTGTGTGTGCACGTACGTAGATTTGGGGCACTTTGTGGGGTTTCTTGGGTGAGGAAAAAGTGGTGATCAGGGGCCATACTTCCCCACTCTGGTGTACAGTGTCCATTCCATAAATGGAGAAGCTGTTTCTATTCATGGAAAGGAGCAAAATCCAGTAGAATCTTCTATTGGAGAAAGGAAGGGAAGACAATTTATGTAGCTCATCCACTGCTGTGTACCATTTCTCATACCATTTCTGAGGGTGCACTAGCCCTTTGGACCAGCTTTTTAGGGGACACAGAAGGCTATAGTGGGATGAATGAATGGGAAAATTTGCTTTCCACTCTTTCTTCAGCAGGATCATCCTTCAAGCAGGAACTTTGGAACACAGGAGATTATCAGACAGGAATTCAAAAAGTGTTCTTGTCCCACAATCTCCGCTCCTGCCCTGGAACAATAACCCTCCCCACTGTACTTACCTCCTCTTCCATGGACAGGGCAGCCCAGGATTTCCTGGAGTGAAATCTTGTGGATTCACACAAGAAGAAGCAAGCATGAGGAATTCAAAAATAAAAATAACACAAAAAGTAACACCAAGCAGAAAAACACACTTTAAAATGGAGAAGTAACCCAGGGATGGTCATAAAAAGTGTGTCACTTACCTGGATGTCCCGATCTCACCCAGAAGTGTTCTGACAGGGACCACCCATTGATATTGGGATCTCACCAGCAACACAGAGCACATTGTCACACACATGGAAATCCATGAGAGAAATGGAACGGGGGATCTATTGACAGCTTCCCTATCAATAAAAAACAGCACCAGCAGAACAGGAGCAGAATGAGTGCATAACGACAGAGGATGACATTGTGTGGTAAGGAAGCCCTTTTGTGATCCTTTTGGCACTGTTGCAATGCCACTTTTGACATGTCTGATAATCTCCACAGTCACTGTTATCTTTTGTCTGCAAAAAGGAGCTGCAATCCATTCCTGCTGGTTGAGCGCCTGTCTTTCATAGGTGCAACTAGTAGGATTAATAAATGTAAGTTTTGCATTCAGGAATTTGCTTGTATGGATAAAGTGTAACCTATAGAAATACTACTGAGAAAAGAAGTATTTTTCTCGCTTTACCCAGGACACTTCTAATTCAAAATGAACCCTTTTAGTTCTCAATTTTCATATATTTAATACTGGAATTCTTCTATAGTGGTACAGATTTGCCAATAAACTGAGTTTTTGGCTTCGATTTACAAAACTTTGTTTGAAGTTGCTAATTAATTATTTTCCTTTTTACACCTAGTTCTTCTTTAACCTAAAAATATTCAGTTTTATAATATAACTCTTGGCAAGCTGAACATACAACAAGCAATTAGATGCTGAAATCCAAATTATATGAAACAGTAAATAGCACTGTTACTTAATGTTCAATTAAGCTCCTGTCATGCTTATAAAGGATAACATTAATATTATTAATAATAATATTAATAAATAATAATCACTGTAATGATTACTGGGTTTAAGTTAATTATTTTGAATTTAATTCCAAAACCCATTGTTACCAGATTAACAACACAATTGTATGCATGCCCAATTGAGTTCATTTTCACTTGCTTCCAGAGGAATGATATAGGAGTGCAAGCAATGGTCTGAATCCAATTGTTAGTCCCAATTGGAACAGACCCATTGAACCAAAGAAATATCTATAAGTGTTGACTTATCAAGTCCCACTGATTCAATGGGCATATTGTAGTTAGGACTAACAGTTGTGTTTAGGCCTAAAAGTCTACTCCTTTATAATGTCTGAAAGTTTTCCCTCCAGAATATATTGTTAAAATATCTGATAGCAACTTCAGTGTACTATGTTGAATGGGTAGAAATGGACACAAAACAACCCTGGGCCCTTTCACACAACACAACTATAGTGCTGTGATTCCACTTTAGCTGTCATGGTTCTATCTTATAGAATTCTGAGATCTGAAGTTTAGGGAGCGGCATTTAGAATGGTCAGCCACAGAGCTCTAGCACCTGATCAAGCTACAACCCCCCAGATTCCATAGGATGCAGCCAAGACAGTTAAAGTGGTATCATAGACTCATAGAATCATAAAGTTGGAAGAGACCACGAGGGCCATCCAGTCCAACCCCCTGCCATGCAGGAAATCTTGATCAAAGCATCCCCGACAGATGGCCATCCAGCCTCTGTTTAAAGACCTCCAAGGAAGGAGACCCCACCACGCTCCGAGGGAGTGTGTTCCACTACCGAACAGCTCTTACTGTCAAAAAGTTCCTCCTAATGTTGAGGTGGAATCTCTGTTCCTGGAGCTTGCATCCATTGCTCCGTATTCCAGTCTCTGGAGCAGCAGAAAACAAGTCTGCTCCATTCTCAACGTGACACCCCTTCAAATACTTAAACAGGGCTATCATATCGCCTCTTAACTGTCTTTTTTCCAGGCTAAACATACCCAGTTCCCTAAGTCTCTCCTCATAGGGCATGGTTTCCAGGCCTTTCACCATTTTAGTTGCCCTTCTCTGGACATGCTCCAATTTGTCAATATCCTTTCTGAATTGTGGTGCCCAGAACTGGACACAGTATTCTAGGTGAGGTCTGACCAAGGCAGAATAGAGCGGCACTATTACTTCCCTTGATCTAGACACTATACTTCTATTGATACAACCCAAAATTGCATTGGCCTCTTTAGCTGCCGCATCACACTGTTGACTCATGTTCAACTTGTGGTCTACTAGGACTCCTAGATCCCTTTCGCACGTAGTCTTGTTCAGCCAGGTTTCTCCCATCCTATATCTATGCATTTCATTTTTCCACCCTAAGTGCAGTACTTTACATTTCTCCATATTGAATTTCATTTTGTTAGCTTTGGCCCAGCTCTCCAGTCTATCCAGGTCATTCTGAATTTTGATCCTATGCTCTAGGGTATTAGCTACTCCTCCTAATTTGGTGTCATCTGCAAATTTGATAAGTATGACCCTAATTCTGTCATCCAAGTCATTGATAAAGATGTTGAATAGCACTGGGCCCAGGACAGAACCCTGTGACACCCCACTGGTCACATCTTTCCAAAACGAAGAGGAACCACTGCTGAGCACCCTTTGGGTTCGGCCGGTCAACCAATTACAAATTCATTGAACAGTCAACTTGTCTAGCCCACATTTTACAAGCTTGTTTGCAAGAATGTCATGGAGAACCTTGTCAAAGGCCTTACTGAAATCAAGGTATGCGATATCCAGAGCGTTCCCTTCATCTACCAAGCTAGTAACTTTATCAAAAAATGAGATCAGATTAGTCTGGCATGACTTGTTTCTCTGAAACCCATGTTGACTTTTTGTGATTATGGCATTGCCTTCTAGTGCTGTAACTGTATAGTGTGAAAAGGCCTCTTAGGAGATTATCAGATGCTCTAAAAATAGCATTATTATGATGCCAGGAGATCGCTAAAGGGCTTCCTTTTCAGATTACGTTGTTCTCCTCTCGTAATGCTCCCGTTCTGCCAGCGAAGCTTTTTATTGACAGGGAAAGCTGTCAATAGATCCCCCATTCCATTTCTGTTACAGAGGTTCCTACAAGTGAAAACGTGCCCCGGTTTGCTGGCAAGATCCCAGCATCAATGGGAGGTCCCTGCCAGAACACTTCCTGGTGAGATTGGGACATCCAGATAAGTGACACACTTTTTAAAAACTTCCTTGGTTTACTTGGAAATTTTAAAGTGTTTTTTTATGCCTTCTGTCACTTTTTGATGTTTATTTTTCTTTTAAAGTTTGAATTTCCCACACTCTCATCTTCTCACGAGAATGGGCAGGATTTCATTCCAGAAAATGAAGGGAGCTCCATTAGAGCTCCATTCACTCTTGGAATGCCCTGAAGATACTATACAAAGGTAGGTCTGAAAACTGTTGTTTTTTCACTGGGATAGGGATGGGAGAGGGGCAGGAGAGGAGATTGTAAGACAGGAATGCTTTTTTAGTTCCTGTCTGATAATCTAATTAGTTTCAGAACAAACATTTAAAATAGTAATGGATGGATGTGCATTGCAGTGCACTATGGGCCTTTTGGGACTAACATTCCAGCCACCTAGCCAACATTTTTCCAGGATACTCAATTTCATTCCATTTCCTCTTCCCTTGGTTTTCTTTCCACTCTGCCCACAACACTCTCAGGCAATATTCTGTGGTGACATATTCAATTTCATTGAGCTGTTTTTGGTCCCTCAAATTACATTTTTCTCCCTTAAAAAGAAAAGTTTTATTCTACTCCCTTAAAGTTTTGTACTACTGGAGATCTTGAGATTTGCTCAAGGCATACCCATACCCTTGTGTATGGACAGTGCTTTTCTGGCTACATATAGTGTTACCTACCCTTACACCCCCAGCCTCATATCTATATTAATAATTGGCAATCTCTCTCTGGACTTTTTCAGACACCCCTTACCACGCAAGAAGCCTCTGGAACAGTTATGACAGTTATGACACTGTCGTGTGGCAGGAGGTCCATTTTGGATGACACCGTCACATTCTCAGTGTCGTCCCTGACTGTTCCAGGTATGATTGGAGGCAACCACTTTCTGTGAGTAAAATATGGTACAGCTGCCTCCAATCTTACCCGGAACAGTAACGGACGACACCGAGAGAGGGACGGCGTCATCTGAAACCAGACCCCCTGTTGCGCGACAGCATCATAACTGTTTTGGAAGCTTCTTGCGCGATAAGGGGTGTCTGAAAAAGTCCCTTATCTCTCTCTCTCTCTCTCTCTCTCACACACACACACACACACATACATACATATATATATATATATATCTTGGGTATGTTGCCTTTCCCAGTGTGCTAATTGGCTGCTCAGGAAAACTCCCAACCAATCAACACCCACATGCAACTTCTCTTTCCACTTCACAATCCACTCCTGCCACTTAGTCTGTGGTCCAGATTCCTGCCACTCAGTCTGTGGTCCAGATTCAGACCCAGACAGTCAACTGGTGGTGGTAAGAGGCCACCTGCAACAGGACCCAGGCAGTCAACTTGAGGCAGCGGCAGCTGCAGCAGTGGCACATCAATAGAGCTAGTCACCCTCAGCAATTCCAGGAAAAGTGTGGAACACTGAGAATGGGGAGGAGGAATTTTAAAATCCACCAGCCTACCTTACAGGGTTGTGGTGAGGTCTACCAGGCATTATTTGGAGAGTTTTTTAATGGTGTATGTTACACCAGGTACAGCTAGTATTTAATAATTAGGTCAACAAGTGCCTTCCATGCAGTGTGGGCATTAATAAAAACCTGGGAAATTCCGCAACTAAGAATCCCAAAGACAAACATTGCTTAGGACTTTAGCACACTAGACTTTTATAGAGCTATTATTCTACTTCAACTGCTATGGCTGCCTCCTGTAGCATCTTGACATTTGCAGTTTAGGGAGGGGCATTTAGAACTTTTTAAAACACCATAAAATTAATTTAAATAAAATTAATATGCACAATTTAAAATTAATATGTAGCTTTGTTATTGCGCTTGTAAAGACTCTAGGGGTTGCTTTAGCTATGGATTCTTGCACTGGCAGGATATGGTACTAGACAGCCCTTAGAATCCCATCCAATGCTATGATTTTATGCATTTCTGGCCAAAGGTTTGGACTTTGCTATTTCTTCCTACACTTTTTTTTACCATGTAGGTGGGTTCTGGGCCTTGTCTGCATGGGCCAAATGAAGTGGCATTCCCCAAACCCATTCCCATGCCTGGCTGTCCAGATATTGCAGGGTTTTGTCACTTTTTCAAGTCCAAACTGTCTAGATGACAACCTGGTAGTGCCAATGAGAATCTGGAGCAAATACCCCTTAAAGCAGTGCAGATACATGGAAGAAAAACTCACTGTTTCCTGCAGTTCTTCTGGAGAAAATGGTGAGTTCTGTTATGGGGGTTCTCTGCACATGTGGTCCACAAGATGCCCAGTGCAGCCATTTCCTGGCTAGGTTGTGCATGTCATGTCTGCTGAAGTCACCACAAGGTGCCCAGTTATACAACCATGGCCAGGTGCCTCATTCCTGGCCTTCAAAAACACTACTGCTGCAAGAAAGAGAAGCACCGGTTCACATGCGGGCTGTAGATGTGTGGACATCCCTCCATTGCCAGAAGGGCAGGTAACATGGGAAAACACTGCAGTCCCAGGTCTGGAATACTCCAGGCTACACCCAAGATATTACCTCTTGTACAGACAATCCCCTGGAGATCTTGAATGCTTGCACATTTTGTGAAAATAAAAGGAGATCCATTCACATATTTTTTTAAAACACACACACACATGGACCAGAACATCTATCTGTGTTTTTTTGTTTATATATTTTAATTAGAGATGGGTGAGATCTCTGAAGTTTCCCCCATATTGGCTTAGGGTTTTTTAAATTTTCCAGAAAGGACCATTCAGAAGCAAATTCCTAGCCAATCTGATGCCTCCTCCTTCTATTTGTAAAATGTGGCCTAGACAAGTCAACTGTTAAATGGATTTGTAATTGGTTAACCGGCTGAACCCAAAGGGTGTTCATCAGTGGCTCCTCTTCATCTTGGAAAGATGTGACCAGTGGGATGCCACAGGGTTCTGTCCTGGGCTCAGTGCTATTCAACATCTTTATCAATGCCTTGGATGATGAAATTAGGGGCATACTTATCAAATTTGTAGATGATACCAAATTAGGAGGAGTAGCTAATACCCTAGAGGACAGGATCAAAATTCAAAATGACCTGGATAGACTGGAGAGCTGGGCCAAAGCTAACAAAATGAAATGCAATATGGAGAAATGTAAGGTACTGCACTTAGGGCAGAAAAACGAAATGCATATACAGGATGGGGGAGACCTGGCTGAACGAGACTACGTGTGTGAAAGGGATCTGGGAGTCCTAGTAGACCACAAGTTGAACATGAGTCAACAGTGTGATGCGGCAGCTAAAAAGGCCAATGCAATTTTGGGCTGCATCAATAGAAGTATAGTGTCTAGATCAAGGGAAGTAATAGTGCCGCTCTATTCTGCCTTGGTCAGACCTCACCTAGAATACTGTGTCCAGTTCTGGGCACCACAATTCAAAAAGGATATTGACAAATTGGAGCGTGTCCAGAGGAGAGTGACTAAAATGGTGGAAGGTCTGGAAACCATGCCTTATGAGGAAAGACTTAGGGAACTGGGTATGTTTAGCCTGGAAAAAAGACAGTTAAGGGGTGATATGATAGCCCTGTTTAAGTATTTGAAGGGTTGTCACATTGATGATGGAGCAAGCTTGTTTTCTGCTGCTCCAGAGACTAGAACATGGAGCAATGGATGCAAGCTCCAGGAACAGAGATTCCACCTCAATATTAGGAGAAACTTTCTGACAGATAGAGCTGTTCGGCAGTGGAACACACTCCCTCGGAGCGTGGTGGAGTCTCCTTCCTTGGAGGTCTTTAAACAGAGGCTGGATGGCCATCTGTCAGGGATGCTTTGATTGTGATTTCCTGCATGACAGAGGGTTGGATTGGATGGCCCTTGTGGTCCCTTCCAACTCTACAGTTCTATGATTCTATGATTCTATTTATACAAGTAAATATCCCAGGGTTTTTCCAATCTAGACCTCAAGGTAACTTGCACAGGTTAAGAGATACAGCTTTAAAAATCACATCATTGTATTTTAACTAACAAAAGGCTGTATTTTAACTATGTTAAAAAGGTGTGTATTTTAACTAAGAAAAGGCTTGAAAGCTATTAAAAGTATGATTATTGTGATGTTGCTTGGCCTTGCCTGCCCCAGTTTTCATCTGAGAAATGTTGGAGGATATGGCTTTCTGATGGGCTTTTTAAGACCTCAGAGTAGCTTCCCACTCTTCAGGAGAGTTTCATTGGCACCTCTAATTTTAATAGGTAAGTAGCTACCATTGGACTGCCAGGACATTGCCCGAGATCTCCAGCAAATGCAGGCCTCACTCCTCTGCCTACTGTGTCCCCAGTCCCTGCCCTGAGAGATAAGATGATCATGAAGATAATACTGGTACAATGTGGCCTCCCGATCTGTGGGCTCCTGATCCATGGTTTCAACCATCCATGAGAAACGGTCTTCTCAGTGACTGCTTCCAGACTTTGGAACTCCCTCCCGAGAGGGACCCATCCTTGCTGTACTTCCTGTGGGATGTGAAAACATTTGTATGGTGCCAGGTTTTTATGAACTGGGAAGAACTGGGCTTGTAAGGTTGTACAGTGTGGTTTTTAAGATTGTGAATGGGTCTTTTATACAGTTTTTAATGCATTTTAATTTTTTTTACTGTTTAATGTTTTTAACCTATAAACTGATTAATTCTTTTTAAAATTTTATATTTTAATGTAATTTTTCCCCTTTTGTATTGTTTTTAACTTGTATTGTTTTAAAGATACTGTTAGCTGCCTTGTGTCCCACTTGAGGGAGAAAGACAGGACATAAATTAATAAAATAAAATAAATAAATCTTCAAGTCCCATACCTAAATTGGCAGCAATGTACATACAAACATGCTGATGCATTTGTGGAAACATTACCACCACTTAATATGGAGAAAGACCAGCCACATTTTTTGCCATCTGCAGCGGGGCCCAGAACTGAACATCCACAGAGGGCCCACTGTATTTCTGTTCTGCCCTCTATCACAAGATAGCAGCGTACAAGTAAAATCAATATAAACGGGTTAAAATAACTTAAAACAATAAAAAAAATAGACTAAAAGCCTATTCAACCAATTAACAAGTTAAAATGGGTTTAAAAGGCGAACACAATTTAAAACAATCCCCATGAGCATTTTTAATTAAATCAGTTCGTCTCAAAGGTTTTAGTAAACAGCCATGTTTTACTAGGTGCGTAAATGAAGTTACTGTTGGTGACAGTTGGGCCTCTGCATGGAGGATATTCCACAGTTGGGGGTTGTCTAAACAGTGAAAATACTCCTCATTGAATTTGAGGAGAAGCCTACCTGTCTTAATGGGAATCTGCATCATTATGCCATATTTGGAAAGAGGGGGGCCCAAAACGGCAAAAACTCAAAGGGAAAAGCTTTTGAAAAACACTGAGGAGGTGTGCATTCCCCCTTGTTAGGACAGAAATTTGATAGGAATCACTGTCTGAGAGTACAGGAAGTGTGACCCTAGTTGGCTGGACAAGTGCAGGGGCAGGGCCTGCTGACAGGGAAAGCATCCACAGCTGCCATTTTTTGCCTTTAGCAAGTAATCGGGGATCACCACCACTGCCGCCGTGACAGGGGAGGGAGGAGGACTCTCTCATCATCTTATCCCTTCCTTGGTCCACCCTCCTCCATGCCACTGTCATCGCCACCGCCAGGACAGGAAAGGGAGGAGGGCTCTCTCGTCTTGGCTGTCATCTTGGATGCAACGGTTATGTGGGCTACTGGGGGCAAAAACACCATTAAGACAAGTTGCAGCTGCTGTGACCTGCTATTACTTCAAGGCGCTATGTTTCCTCCCCTCTCGTATAGATGGGGCCTTCAAATGCCACAGCTGAGAAGACCTTCCGTCATGTGAATTGACTTTCTACTACAGTGTATTGACCTTACTGGTGGGACACAGAAGAAGGTCACCCCAACAGACCTCAATCCTCAGGCAGACACATATGGGAAGAGGCTGTTTACACAATTTCTGGACACCCAAATGGTTGTGGCAGCCACACACAGTGGAGGGCATTTGTATTTCATGCCCCTGGATCACTGGGCACTAAGCTATGCCCCTGAATTTCTATGTTCAGCCAAAGGGCACCTTGAACTCTCTCAATATTTTGTATTTTAGGTATCTTCTTGAAATACATATGTATCAGGATGTGTGTGCGTGCGCATTACTTTAACATTGAACAGACAATAATTACATATTGGTGAGAGCACTTTTTTTCAAAAAAAAGCAGCCCTGTTTTAATAAAAGGAAGTCTATGAAGTGCATAGCGTGTCTACCTTAAAATGTTTCCTCCTGTCAATATATATATTTCCATATGTCAAAATACTGCAAAGCTACCAGAGAAACTCTCCAAGAGATGACCAGTCCAAGATCCTTGGAACAGATCATGCAATTTGGGGCAAGTTTGTATAATCATTATACTTAAGGAAATTTCTGAGACTTGTATAAAGGCTTGGTACACAGACGGACCTACAGTGGTGCAGAATCTGAAGCAGGCATGTGGTAAAGTAACATTTTTATTGCAGTAAGTGAAGTTTAATATAGAATGTCTGCAATACCATTCTGGCTTATTGAGCGGAGAATCTGTGGGATCGTTCATGCCATCTGCACTCAGCAGGGACGGGTTGCTGAGAAAAGTTAGCAAATAAAAACAATAAAGAAAGTAAATGAAAATAATATGCAGAGTGATAAAAATAGGGAAGCCAGAACTCTAAACCAGTTGGATTTCAGTTACCTCCACTGGATCTTTGTACAGAGAAGTGTGTCTTTGTAATAGTTATATTTAATGAAATGTGAATATAAGAACCTGATCCAGGTGAGGAAAATGCTATTTAGCTAACTGAGGCTGCAACTCACAAACTGCTTAACCAGGAGCAGTCATGGGAGTTTCAGTGCGATGCATGCAACATGAAACTACTTTTCAAGAAGATGTTTCATTTTCAATGGTAAGAGATTGATAACGCTCAGCAAAGTGCAAACTTGTAATGATTTCTTAAAATTTCTTAAAATTGTAAAAAAAAATTCTTGCAATGAGAATTGTGCAAAAACTCACACTGTTAAAATCTTTTGTAATTTTCTACCTTGCCTTATGAAATCTTCACATTGGAAGACACTGTAACCATTTTTGTGGTTACCAGTTTCTTATTTATTTTACTATTATTTTAAAATGTTTTCTTTCTGTTTCCTGCCTGTCATCTCAAAACTCACAAGGCTATGAATTGAATATAATTCATTAAAATAATGCTAACTTTAACCCAAAAAAAGACATAAAACTCTCTCTCTCTCTCATACACACACACACACATACAAAAGGATGCTGGAGAAAAGAATACTTTTATCTACAATATCAGGTTTAGGCAGTTCAAACTATTCTACAGCAAAAATATAATGCTGGAGAAGAACCTGATCCTTGCATGGTGAGATCTCACTCCCCTGTTGCATGGAGTCCAGATCAGGGCCTTTTCTGATTATTTTAACTGGCACAGATGTTTGGAAGTTTGCAAACACATGAATGTCAGTTGGTAGGTCCTTTGTTCTCAAGAAAAGGGCATCAACTGACAGGAAGCACTTGTGGACATGGATGATATCTGAGCATCCTAGAATGACAGTTAAATTCAAAAATTATGAAACTATCAGCTAGCTGTGCAGAAATTCCACCTCCTCCAGTATGAGATACCTAAAACAAGTACTACGAGGTTATCTGGATCCACCTTCAAATTGTTGTCCTTTATAAATTCCAGACGAGAACCAAATATAGTGGTAATAAAGGTTTTTCAAGGCCCTAATTTCTATTAAGAAACTGTTAAGGGTAAAATCTTGTCCTCACTTATTGTTAGATCTCACAATGCCTAGAGGACACTTATTAGATCTCACAATGCCTAGAGGATTCTGGGAACTTTAGCCCAAAGAAGTAATTTTTCAAAGCTCTGCTTGTGCATAAATATGCCCAAGATGGCAGCCTGTACATATATAGCTAAGACCCTATTCTTCCACCACCACACCAGCCCAATTTCTACATGGCTAATTTCAAAAACACTATGTGCAGTTCTAGTCTCTCCTTCTGTACAAAAATTTCATGTGGATAATTTTATGACCTAATACTAAAGTTTAGAAAAGCTTTGAAAATCTTCCTTATAGTCTATTTTATTTACTTTGGAGTACCATAATGAAGGCACTGCCTAAGCACTAATGAAACAAGAAAGTGTGAATGCTACTTTCTAACACTAATGGATCTTCAATAAGTTTTAAATTCCCATTCATTAGGAGTTTAAGAAGGTTGTTTGTATTTTATTTTTTTTTAAAGGATAGATGGAGGGTTTGAACCCCAAACATATGATTTTTTTTTTTTAATGATGAAAACGTAAAAGTTTTGTTATGGTACAGGCAACAACCAAGAACCTGATTGCCCTTAGTAAGATTCTAAAAAAGAATCTCCGTATCTCCCATATAATTATTAAATGAAAACACTCACTTACCCAGTACTCAACCTTTAAATCTTGAATAAGAGACATTCACTTGGAGAGAGGTACTTACCATGTTTCCATGGATACTGGATGATGCCAATCAGGTCCATGTTTTTATCCAGAAGTGGTACCCTGCAGAGAAATAGTTTGGTGAGTAGCTTCTTTATGTGCAGTATGTAAATAGGAAGCTTGTTTATTTGACAAAAGGTCTGTGACCCATACCTTCTCCCCACCCAATACCCCTCATTCCCTTTCTCTCCTTCAGGCCTCTTTCACAGAATAACAGAGGGAACATGGCATCAACTAGTTCATCCAGTTTCTTGCCAAATTCATGAAGATGAGGACTTGGTTATACCGACAGCAGCTCAGTTCCTTGGCATTATGCCCAAGAGATGACCTTGCATATATATTGGCAAGACAGTAAAGAGAATGGCCAGGTTCCTTTTCACAGTTTCAAGTACACCACTTCTCCTAAGGGGGTATGGGGGTGTGGAGCAAATGAAAACAGTAGCAAGCAAGGCAGAGACAAATGTTCTTACCTTAATGAATCTATTCAGAAGGAAGAAAAATATCCAAAATGTGTGCTTCAAGGATTAACATGTTTCCTTGAATGTTAGCAACTGTGTGAAATGTTCTTTTTCTTAGATTTTTCAAAGCCTCAGTGACATAAATATGTAATTCTTTGTCTCTCAACAAGGCAAACTTTCTAATTTGGGGAGTGAGCTTACTGAATCTGCTTTGAGCCGTTGTAGGTTCCTAATATTTCTCTGGATAAAAGTAAGAGCAAGAAAGAAAGCAAACCACTTTAATACTTAGCACTGTTTAATAACCTGAACGATGGGAGCTCTGTTTCCATTTTTTAAGAAGTTTCCTTCCACCCGCAATTAAAAATACAAAATGTTGTCTTGTTCTAAAATTATTCTTGGAAATGCAATTTTTAACATCTCTGTAAAGGAAGATTTCCTTTGCTTTTAAAAGTTTTTTTAAATTATTATTATTATTGGCCATCTGAAAGTCATTTCATTTTACTTCCTCTAAAGGAGTGAATTTTGGATCAAGCTACTGATTTGATTTTTTCCAATTGAACTTAACAGCGTGCTTTGTGGAGAGAGTAATTCTATGTTCTTTTGCCAGAGCTGACAAAGGTCTGGTTGTCAGTGATACCTTTTACAGCTAAATTTACTCTAGAGTGACAGGAGCAGGTGGGCCTAGGCCTGCCAGACACTTGTGCATGGAAATCACGCATCTTACAGGTCAACAGCAAAGGGGAAAAAGCCCCTGCCTTTCTAGCAGAGGGTGAGTGAGGCAAACAGAACCCAAACTGGGGGGTTTCTCTTCAAAGCCAGCTGGTCTGGCTTTATTCTACAGGAATTTTTTACCTGTCAGTTTAATCAACGAAACCCTCAGCAGGTGCTGACGGGTACATCTTCCTGGAGAAGAAGGGCACTGGTGAGTTTTCATAAATATATATATGTATATATATTTTAAAATTTACTTATATAAACAGATAGGAAAACAGGATCTGCTCATTCTACCCTAGTGCAATGTTTAGGACCAAGATCCACAGGTGAGTTTTCATATACTTTACTTTTTAAAAGAGATTCAGTTGGTAGCATGCACCCTTTTAGTAATTTCTTTGACAAAAGAAACTTTCCCAAGCAAGGTCCAACATCTGTTGCTTTTTCAAAAAAGAACCCTGGATGACTTAAATACCGAGAATTTACATATTTAACCATGCAGAAGAATTCAGTAAGGAAAACAGAATACATATCTTTCTTATCCACTTCTCAGAATTACTTTCTATTGTATTATTATTATTTTGAAGTGAAAAATGAAAACAATAAATTGTAATTTTTGTTGTGGTTTTTACTGGTCCCACTGTACCTATATTGCTGTTTTTGTCTGACCAGTCCATGCTTTAGAATGTCTTTTCAAGTACCATATCAAAGCTAACTTTTTAACCAAAGGAGGGTAAATTGGAAAACATTTTAATTTTCAAATGTACCACTGACTAATCAAAAGACAGCCGTATGGAACGGTTGCTGATTTCGCCAGGGCAAGAAATTAGATTGTGAAACAAAAGTTATGCAGAAATATAACTGTGATTTTTTTTTTTTTACATTGCTATCATTTTAAGTCCAATGTGTGTCCTGCTGTGTGTACAATTGTTAACTTTGTAACATTACCAAGCCTCTGCTGTTAGAGACTGCAAAGGAGAACATGTTTCAGGACAATCTTATTTTAATTACCACAAAGACGTGGGAAAAAAAGATCAAATGCTAAGGCATATTTGGGAGGACAGAAATTTTTTTTATGATGAATTTCTGTTTTCACAAGCTTGTGCTTTTAACTGTACTTCATAGCATTCTCTTGCAAACTGTCAAACAAATTGAAAGCATTTATGTAAACAAGTAATCAAGATTTTGGGGGGGGGGGTTGGGGGTTTCTTTGTTTTTGTTGTTTTTTTGAGAGACTAAGTCTATATACAAAACTGAACATATGAAATTACTTTTCATAACCAGATTCCATTCTGACATTTTGCCTGGCATGCAAGTTTAAAGAGCACTGAACAACAGATAGATAAATTATGACATTAATTTGGCACTGGAGGTTATTCTGCTTGGAAAATAAGAATGGATATTTCCGCAGCATGGAGATTTTTAAGCAAGTTTTGTTCAACAACTTTAAAAAGGTTTTGTGCAAGATGTATTTGTGTGTTTCCCTGTGTACAAAGCACAAAGTCGATGGGATATTAATGTTCAATCGATATGGACCCAGTTCTTACAATTATAGACTTAACACACTTTTTTAAAAAAAAGAAGTAAAGCAAATCCATTTTCCTGAATCTTATTTGTCATAAGAAATGAGTGCTTAGAATTACAGCTCTGGCCAGTTTGTCTCTCTCTGTCGTGTTCTTTTTTTAAGTGAAGCATATAGAACAGCTGATTTGTCTTTATATCTGTCTTAAAACCATGCAGCTGCCAGGGCTGAATACCACAAGCACAAACATTTGCAAGGAGAGTTTATGATTTGTTAACTGGTATTGAAGGTCATTAATTCCATGTACCACCACAAATTTTGTTCAGGGAAAAAAGGTATAAATAATATAATCGGTAACTCAGCAAGCCATTCAAGAAAACTAAACATCTGAGTTTTCTCTGATGTGAATCTAATGCTGCAGTCCTATACACCCTTAATTGGAAGTAAGTCCCATTGAACACAGTCTGTCTTTTTTAAAAGGTTGTAAAAAGAGATTTTTATGCCAGAACTGTACAACTTCAAAAGTCTGGCAAAAATGTTAACTTTCAAACTATTTTTTCAACAAGTTATTCTGCTTTCTTTTTATGGAATCTAGGCACCTGAGCATCTGTTCATGTGACTCATTTAATTAAAATCTTGGTAAATAGAGTTTCTTTTTCTTCAGTTCCTTCTGTTTTAAAAAATTAACCTATTTTGTTTCACTTGAAGTAGCAATTTTTAAAATGACAAATAAATGCAAACTTTCCAATTAGGAATCAGAAATATTTGCAACAGTCACTCGTCTTTATGTTGATTAATCTTTCTCACCTGCCTGGGACATTTGTACCATATTAAATAAAATCCTAAACATGTAACAGGATTATAATGGACTGACAGATTAATATTAAAAGGGCCTTTCCTGCCTTCAGATTTACATTCCTAGCAAAACAGAAAACAAAAAAAATGAGCACTCACATTCTAAATTATTAGTCACCCCATATAATTATTCATAAATAATATAATAATGTCAATGTAAAAGAATGGCTACTTTGGTGCCTTCTAAAGTACATGAAACATATTAATTTTGGTTAATGTTTGTATCTATGTGGGGGTGATAGAAACTTAATGCTCACCCACCAGGAAATTAAATCCAATCCCTCTTCTCTAGATTTACACACATAGATAGGATTTGCATAAAACACTGCAAGGAAGGACATTCCAGAAACTCCTTTGATGGTTTATTATTACAGATTTCTTCCCATTTCTAATCCTCAATCTTTGTTATGTACTACATGTTTGCTGAGCTGTATCTGATATTCAGAAGATATTAGGTATGGTGTATTGTGGAGTTCTTCTGGTCAAGCCATATGGGGTCGGGGAGAATGGGCCTGTGAATCTCTCATTCTTATTAGTGAGGTTTCCATCAGAAAACTTCCCAGTTGATTTCCCTAACACCACTTTAGACATTCAAAGAACTATACATGTGAGATCCATGAACTCTTTTGTGGGATTTCATATAATCTGTTCTTTCAGACTTTCCAGATATGTCTAGTCTCGCAGATCTTTTCTCATTCATTCCTATGGGTTTTTTAAAAAAAATAAACATTGGACTAAAGCCTGGAAAAAATACTTTTTGGACTAAACTTCCAGAATCGATCATGGCCATGTTGGCTGTGGGGATTCTAGGAGTTGTAGTCCAAAAGGTAACTTTTCAAAGTTCTGCATTAGAGAAGTAACATGATTCAGTTTTCTACTACATATTTGTCTTTACAAAAAAAAAAAAATTAACAAAATTAACTGTTGACTAGGAATGGGAGTCAATTATTCCAGAATGCTTGTATATATTGCCTCTAACCACAACCCTTTGGCAAAGATTGAAATGCAGTGGACATGTGTATGCTATTCTTTATTCCAATTATAATAAGCCAAGGATGTATCACATATTTTCAAAGTGAATTATACCTTTCTTTCTCTCCCTTGCTTTAATATAAAAACAGAACAGCACTACTTAACTCAATTGAATTATGAATTTTAAAAAACCAGTTGAGAAAAATTGCCCTCCCCTGCTTAAACTTATTTGTGTGTGTTTGCTCAATTTGCTTTCAAAATATTGTTCTCAAAATGTCAATGGCACATCAAGAAAAATCAAAATTTCAGACTGTTTTTAAATAGAGACACAGAACCAATATCTTTGTAATTTCAACCCGTTGCTGATGCTCCTGCTCATGTAGGGTGCTAGATCCAAATAAAGTAGACCAACTGAAACAAATGGCATTTGTTAGTCACCGCACACACAAATCCACTTCAGTGGGTCTTAATCTAGTTGGGATTAATATGGGATTTATCTCTTAATTGGGAGGGGGAGGGCAATAAATACAAGCAATTATCCAGTTGCAAAATATTTATGTACCCAAAATGTTTTATTAAAATTGCTCAGGTATTAGATGATGACATGAATGGAAAGCCTAGCAAGTTACTCACCCTGGAAAGAACTGTAACCCATTACAGACTGGTGGGTGGGTGTAGAACCGCTATTAGAATAAATGATAATTCATATGAACCAATAGTCTTGTTTCATCTATTCTTTTTTCTTTGAATTTAAAAGCTAGTCAGCATCAAGGAGCACCCAAACAGAATTACCACTGGTTATTTATTTTCCAAATGGAGATAATGAGTTTTTCTTAGCCACACTCCCTGGTTATGACTTCTCTTTAATTCCTGAAATTAAAGATTTCCTTGATAGTTTGTCAGAGTCAACATTATTCTTGTTCTTCTCACAATACATCTTGTCAGTCACTTAATTTTCCATCTATGATGACCAATTCAAACATCAGATTTTAATTCTGCTGTAAACATTGCAATACAGTATATTGCTCCCTTTTTATTTCAGCTCTCCATTTTCATGCCATGCAGCACAGGGTACTCACAGAACAATAGCATTTACAAAATATAAGCACAGCTGAGTGTCTTTTTTGGGAAGAAGAAGAGGAGGAGGAGAAGGAGAATAGATATACATTAAAGAAACAAAAAATATAAATACCACCTCAAGAAATCCAGAAATTCAAGAGGAAAGGAGTGGAAAGAATTTAATGTAATACAGGAAATAATCATAAACCAAAGTCTTGTTTGGCAAATTGTGGCATGTTCTGTTTTCAGATGGTACTTCAGTGTACTGTCGTGGAGTGGTCTTACAAAAAACATATTGGGGTGCAAAGCTATGGACTTTTATGGAGGGAGGGAGAGAAGCATTTTACTTTACTCAGAGGTAAGTCCCAGTGAATTCAATAAGACTTACTCCTAGGTAAGCAGGTATGGGATTGAATTTATTGGGACTCACATCTGGGTAAGTAGGTTTAGAATTGTGTACTGTTTCCTCTCACAGCCAACAGTAATTCAGAAAAAGGAGGAAATCCATACAGGTAGTCAAATGCAAATTAATGAACAAACATTTTAAATATATATTTCTTGTATGAAAACTTAATACATTGTGGATATTGGGATTCCACCTATAAGCAACTTACCTGTGGATTGTTTAATTGATTTTTGGATTATATTTCACAGGCTCAATGTTATATATTTAGGAGACTTGCTTTGTGGAAAATGTTTGGATAAAGAAAGCAGTATTACACTCAAGAGTAGTGTTTCTGAAGTACTCAGCATAAGAATTCCAGTTTGGCCTATCCTGTTTGGAAGGAAAAGGAGCTTGGAAAATTTACTTTTTTGGCATTATGGTTCTAAGAAATCCTCAGCCAGCTATAGGCCATGCTAACTGGAGGATTCTGGGTTTTTTTCCCCTAGCAAATTAGCTTTTCCAAGATTGGGACAGAAAAGCTTTTGTCAGCACCCCTTACTTTTACATCAGGCTTACAAACACTCCACCTTGCCTCCCTGTTCTTATGGCTCATAGACTATTTATTATACACAGTAGTACTTTTTGCTTCATTGTTACACTGATCTTAGTTACATCTAAAATTCTGTGTCAGGATAGACTGAAGTATAATCTCTTAAATTCACATAACCTCCTGATTTCTTTTTCTTCTTTTTTTTAACACTCCCAATCCAGTGTTTGCCCTCATTCTCAAGAGCTTGTGTTGTGTACACTGATACTGAAGGCCTTTGGTGGTCTCAAACGCTAACTTGTTTTCATGTTTCAGATACATCTTACCAATATTGAAAGTTTTGTGGTTTGCAAAGCCATGAAACCTTACAGTGGTAAGCGTTTTTGTTTTGCAAGTCATCTCACCTTTAGAGTCAGCTGTCTTTCAGGCTGGATTTACTATTAGGCTATGCTTCTAAGCAGGGCCCTAGCAAGAGTTGCATTCCCCTATAATGCAAATACCCTAGGAGCATTTCACTGTGAAGGAGGGGTGGGGGTTGTTATTGAATTCCTGCATTTCTCACCAGCATTGGCTATATAGCAAGGGCAGCTGGAGCTGCAGTTCAACAGCAAACTGAGGATGGAGCAAGCTTGTTTTCTGCTGCTCCAGAGACTAGGACACGGAGTAATGGGTTCAAACTCCAGGAAAAGAAGTTCCACCTAAGCATTAGGAAAAACTTGATGACAGTAAGAGCTGTTCAGAAGTGGAATGCCCTGCCTGGGAGTGTAGTGGAATCTCCTTCTTTGGAGGCCTTTCAACAGAGACTGGATGGCCAACTGTTGGGAGTGCTGTACTTGTGTATTCCTGCATGGCAGAAGTGGGTTGGACTAGATGGTCCTTGGGATCCTGTCCAACTCTTTGATTCTATGGTTTTAAATGGACTAGCAAAACTTCTGAATGAAATTGCCATAGATAGCATCAGAATAGCACATTTACAAAATGCTAAACTACTTGGAACAGCCACATCATCTGCCAATACTTCCCTGTGTCCTGGGTAGAATTCGAATCACTGACGGTCCTAAACTCCAGTCGGTAGCACCTGGAAGACTGCAAAATTTTCACTTTTGCTGGAAAGGGTGGACTGGGCCTATATACCTCCTTAACTGGCTGGGTTCTTTTCTAATTTGGCTGAGCTCTGAACATGGTAGCCATGATCTTCAACACTGGAAAAGCCACCAAGTGTGAGAAGCAGAAGAATGTATAAAACTCAGTGTTATGGAACCTCTATCCAAGTTCCCACTCTTGGGCTCCTATTACCTTGCACTTTTACTCTTAAGATCTCTTCCTGAATCTGGTACTCGGGCCTCAAGGTGATGACTAACTAACCTGGACAAGTGGATGTATTGATTAGTGGGACCAGTGGGGTAAAGCAAGATCAGTCTTTGTTGTTTATTATTGAATTAAAGCATCCAGACAGGGATGGAGAAAATAAAAACGGTAAAGATCTATTATATAGCAAATAAAACAAACATCTTGTCTAGTTTTAGACACGGTAATACCTCACTTTCAGACACTTCTCTCTGGACTCTCTTCACATTCCCAAGACGCCTGTTCAGATCTTATCAATTCCATTCTTCCTATTTGGCCCTAGCTCATGTTCTAACTGGCCCTATATTTATTTTTTAAACTTTCTAACCATTTAACAGACAAACCTCTGATTTTAATATTTGTCCACCCCCCACAACACCACTGCCACTACCATAGTTAATCCTCCCAAGAATTCTGTAAATTGTGACTAGCTGTTTCTACCCAGGCCCATCTTCTTGCTTCATACTAGGGTTTGTATGTCTCATGGCCTGCCCCCTCTTCTTTGGGCATGAGGAGGCTTCTTGCAGAGCTTCTCTATATCTGTTTTCACTTCCATAACTGCACTGGGGAGCATATGAAGTAGCAGGGTTCCTGTTGCTCCCTGAGCCTGATAGCCAAACTAAGACATCTGGACTAAAGCCTTTTAATGATTGACGCAGAAATGACGAGACCACACACATGAGTTTGGGTTGAAATATGGGCCACTTTATTGATAGATTTCCTATTTATTGAGATTTCCTTGAGGTATGCCGAATGTGAGAAAAGGGGGGGAGATCCCTCGAGGGGGCACGCACATGGGCGGTTGGTCACAACCGACCTAACCCCCAGCGCCCCTGGGCGACTCACCTGAGCCCCAAGGGGGATCCCGATGTCAGGGGGTTCCCCTTGGGCGCCATCTGCTGGAGGGCCCTGCATCGGGAAGGAAATCCCTAAGCCATATAGCTTCTGCAAAGGATCTCCCACCCGAGGCTGACCCTAAGGATACCCTACATCCCTGTACCCTATCCATTAGGGACGCCGGTACAGTTCAGTGAAAGATATCCTACCACTCAATTTGAGGTTGCCATAGGTGAACGCTGCTGGAAAAGAGGAGGAGACCAGGGGAGGCGATGGGTGAAATAGGCCCTGCTTTGGCGCCTCCCCTGACTCCTCCCGGCCGGGGCGTGTCCACGCCCAGGCCTGCCCATGGGTTCGCCTCCCTGCTCATCATTAAAACACCTCCCCTGGATCCACCATTCTTCAGGATCCGTGGGGGTGTCTGTTCCAAAAGCCTCCTCTCCTTTGAAACCAGCAGGAGCGTAGAGATGTTCACCCTATAGCACCCTATAGCAAGTCCAGAGAATGAAAATAGTCCACATAGAATTCGAGGAGAATACCTTTTGTCCCAATAAGATCCTGTAGTGATTCATCTTATTAGGAAGAAAGAGGGCCCAAAAACTACATAGGAAAAGCAGCTTTTCTGGTCATTTTTTTAAAAAAAATAATGCGTGGGAATGCACATTAGTGCCCATTAGAACAACTGATTCACATCGCTGTGCATTCTTGGAGAGGGTACAACTGGAGAGCATATTGGCTGGACATGCATGGGGGGGGGGCTTGCCAGCAAGAAAACAGCTGGAAGTGCCATTTTGGATTTTCATGTTAGCAATCGTATGCTTTTTTGCTGCAGTGAGGTGCCCAAATAATTTTTTGAAGCAGCAGGTCACACTTGAGCACCTTTGCTTTAAAGTTTTTTTTAATAAAACCTGTGCAGTGGCAACAACATGTAGAGAAGAATAAAACACTAATTTACTCAGCCACCATCTTGATTCACAGGTGTGTGCACTTCAGATTTGGATAGCTTTGCATACTATATTTTTTGCCAAAAGACTGTGGAGACAAAAAATTACTGCTGTGAATTTGCAATAATGTGCAGGAATTAGCATTATACCCTCTGGTCTGGACAAGCCCTAGGGGTTTTATATTGTCAGTTGTCTGTCACAACTGTGACTTTAGCATGAGGCAAGCACTCAGGATTAAAGCAGTTGCCATCAACAAGCCATCTAATTGGACAAACTGGTCCCAGGACTGGTACTGTCTAATTTATTCCACCCACCACCTACCACCACAAGGTTAGGCACAGCAAGAATGATTTGTCCTATACCAATTGCCACCATACAGTGTAAATGAACAGGCAGATGGATCACTTGTTTACTGAGCATAAAGCCTGCGAATTGCAATACAGTCAGTCCTCTGCATCCATAGATTCAACCAACCATGGCTTGAAATATTCGGGGGGTGGGGATCCTAAAAGTAAACCTTGCAGTTTGCCATTTTATATGAGGGGCACCATTTTACTAAGCAATAACAGGACTTGAGCATCCATGGACTTTGGTATCCACTGGGGGTCCTAGAACCAAACCCCAGTGGATACCAAGGCCCCACTGTATTAGAAACTTGGCCTTTTCATGCAATAGCATTACAACTTGAAGCTGATGGTTACCATGTGAATAGGGTAGTGGATCAGCTCTAGCTTTTATGCTGAGCCATCCAATGTGCTGAACCCTGCCCCCAAAATAGATTCAGCACCTTGGATAGTTCCTTCAAAGTCCACCTTTAAAAACCTGACCAGATTCACCAATCCACTGACATGGGAACCACCAGTCACCACTGACTAGCTGTTTTTTTCAATCAAGTTCTAGTCCATTTTCACTCCAGCTCAGTTCCCTCACTGTTTTTCTCCATTGTTGAGATCCACAAAGTTGACTTTCCTCTCACAAATTAAAAAAAAAAATACTACAAAATGTCTTCCTGGCTTCCTGAACACCATAGTTTAAGGCAGAACTGGAGACCCTTTGGTCCTCCTGATATTTTGGACTTCAGCTCCCAGAAGCCCCAGTCAGGATGGCAGCTGTAGTCTGAAATGTCTGGTAGGTCAAAGCTTCCCCACTCTTCAATTAAAGGAAGGCACATTCAGGTCAGAGACTGGTATTCCTAGGCAGAGATAAGCTTATGTGTGTGGTCCTCAGCACTTCCAGGAATTAAGCAATGAATGCATTGACCTCTGCATGACCGTATCTTTGTGAGGGGAGGCAAAATATTTATAATAATTTATTTATTAAAATATTTATACTCTATATCTGAAGATCTCAGGAACCTTACAATACAATGAATCTCAACAGACTAAAACAATTTAAAACAGTAAAAATAATTTAAAGGCTAAAAATATATTAAAACATTTAATACTTACAACAGGACTGTTTAAAAACAAGTAAACCACTCATGTATAAATTTGGATGATCTCTATCATGCCCTCAAAGCATGATTAGTAGATAGCCATGTTTCACTTGGCACTGGAATGAAAGCAGTGTTGGCACCAATCAGGCCTCCAAAGGGAAGGAATTCTATGGAGACTTTCACACGGGGGAAATAACCCCCGCTGAGATTGGGAGAGAAACAGGGCTGTTCCGCTGCCAGCGCTCCATTTCGCACACACCCTTCTTTCTCACGATCTCCCATCATCCTCCCTCCGTCCTGCTTCCATTTTCCTCCCAATATTTTTTACTAACGAAAGTTCTTCATTAGTAAAAAAATAGCAGAACTAGCAGGAGGGAAATAGAAGCAGCATGGAGGGAGGATGACAGGAGATCGAGAGAAGGAAGGGGGTGTGCGAAACGGAGCACCAGAACCGGAACAGCCCTGTTTCTTTCCCCATCTCCACGGGGGTTATTTCCCCTGTGTGAAAATCTCCTATAACTGGGATGCCCCAGCAAATAGGATCCTCTCACATCATCCCACAGTGTATTGCCAGGAGTGATCAGATATAGAGGAAGGGCCCTCCACCAGACCTCAAAATATAAGTCAACCCCCTATATCTTCAGGGGATACATTCCAAGACCACTTGTGAATACCTGAAACTGTGATTAATAGGGAAGCCTAGTATTTTCAATGAGAAGAATCCTGGAATTTAACCATTGAATCATATTGGAGGACCTAGAAATATCTAGAGAGAATGTATTTTTCAGATGTGGATAAGTGAAACCATGGGTACCAAATCTGTGGATAGGAGGGTCAACCTGTACTGTCAAAACCAGAAAGTAATAAGTTCAGCATAAGATCACCCATGAAAATAATGTGAAGTTAGTACATTATATAATCCATTTATTTAGAAAAACAGAAGCAGGTACTACTTAGATAGGGTGGTGATGGTGGGGAAATCTTCCTGCCCCATCCTTCCTAATACATTCTAGCATCTATATTTTAGATTGTCACAAGACATTAAACATTACTACAACTCTCTGAATGAGCTACTTTTGGCAGTTTAAAGTGGAATAGGCTGATGAACAAGCCTTTCACACTTGTTGTGGATATACTATACTACCCCCTCCCATGATGTCCAGCCAGGACTGTTTGAATCTCCCCTGCATTTTCCTTCGTTTTAGTTCAGGCCTTAGTATGTCTGAGCATAGGAATGTTTCATTGTATTAGAGTTGTGGGAGGAGCTGAAGAATTCCCCTGCATTTTTCCAAGTTTGGTTTGTCCCTTCCCAGCAAGCTCTGTTTAGCTAGAAGTTTTTTAGGATTTTTTGCTTAGTCTTTGCTGTGAGCTTGCAGGGAGCTGTTTTATTGGTGGCAAACAGGCCCAGACAGCCAGGAAGGGCATTTCTTACACCATTTAGCCAAATTAGTTGCCAACAACAAATAAGTCAAAGAAACCAGGAGCCAAAAGACCCTGCACCAGCTCCACTGAGTGAGGAGATCAAACCAAGATCAAACCCAGAGGAATGACACCCTGAAGATTGCTGAAACTCAAACTGTAAAGTACCTTTTATTTCAAGCTTTTAGAGTCGGGGAGGAGAAAGCCCTTTACTTTTGTTCTTTAAAATAAACTTTCCCCTTTTTTGAACTTTATGTTCAGCATCAGAGCCTTTTTGGGTAAAAGAGTTTGATCTCACCAGGGTACTGGCGTTGCACACCCAAACCTGCCACCACCTTTAGTTGGGTGTGTCTTCACGCCTCCTCCTTTAGGGGAATGCAAGACTACAGTGCTACATGAGGCCTTTAAAAACATATACTTCCCAGGAGTCTCTCTACCCTAACACCTTTTAGTATTATTTTTACTATGACACACTGTTGAAGGCCATGGGAGCCTTGAGGGCCAATGCTAATTTTATCATCCCTACTAATGAGTTCTTGTCTCTGGCCACAAAAGCACTGCAACTTGTAATGTGGCTCTCAAAAAGAAATATGACTTGTGGCTGCCTTTCAACTACAGCTGCATAAAGCAGGCCTTTGCTGGTGGTGTAGGTGGGCAGGTCTGAATCAGCTCTAAATCCAGATGAACAAAACAAATGGAAACTGGGTTGGAACAACTTGATTTGACTTTAACTGTCATGGCTGCTGCATCATGTGGAATCCTGGGGTCTGTACCTTGGTAGGGCACTAGAGCTCTCTGGCTTTGAATTCTAAAGATCCTTCCCAAAACTATGAATCACAGGATTCCATGGGGGTATCGTTGTGGCAGTTAAAGTGAAATCATAGTGTAGTGTGAAAGAGCCTGAAGAAGCAGAGTATAGATACCAAGGATCAAAAACCAGAGCTCAGGAAATGTCCTTTCCCCCTCCCATTTTGTTTTTTGTTTTGTTTTGGGAAAGCATCTCCCAGAATCCTCCAGCCATTGGCCATGCTGACTTCGAGGAAATCTGGGAGATGCTCAGCTGGGGTCTGTTAAGGCATAAAATTCTATGAAGACCCAATGTCTGAAGAACCTGGAATCCTGTTGGTGGTCCCAATTAAACTTGTTATTGTTGTGTCCCTTCAAGCCTTTTCCAACATATGGCAACCTTAAGGCCACAGGGTTTTCTTTGAAAGATTTGTTCAGAGGGGCTTTGCCTTCCTTTGAAGCTGAGAGAATGTGACTTTCTCAAGGTCACCCAGTGGGCTTGGGTGTCCATGGCTCAGTGTGGATTCGAAACCCTGGTCTCCAGAGTCGTAGTCCAATGCTTAAACCTCTACACCAGGCTAGCTCTTAACATTGAAATCAAGTGTTAAGAGGTGAGTGAGTAGACAAATATGTAAATCCTATTGATTCAATGGGTTTACTCTAGACTCCAAAATGTAACTTTCCCAAATTCTCTCAAAAAGTGGTGCGAACAAATTCTGGAAAGTTTCTGCTAATGAAGCAAAAAGTTTGAAAGGGTATTTCCTAGGAGGAGAGGGTTAGATGGAAGAGGAGGAGACAGAATCCCCTCTATTTTTCCATCACCCCTCCAGGCTTGCAAAATGATACTGGGAGGCCTCTGGAATAATCAGCTGCCAAAATTAAAGCCATTGAAAATACATAGCTTTCAGCATCCCAGACTGTAACATTCTTCTAAAGCGATGGCTGCGTTTAAGAAAGGGACCCCTGAAAAATCCCAGAGGCGACTTCCATGCCCATCCTCTTTTGCACACAGCGGCAAAGAATGCTGCCTAAAGCTATTCCCAGTAGCCTCCAAATCCCATAAAATACATTTTAAAAAAAAATCGCTTGTCTAGCAGGCTGGACCTACTCACATCAACAGCCGAGCAGATAAGCCGCTGCTGCTGTTGTCAAAGCGCGCGTGTGCTGCTTCTTTTTTTATTTAAAAAAATATATCCCCCAAATCCTGCTCATTTCGTTGGCTTTAAGAGCTGCCCGCAACTGCTCCGGGAGTGGAAAGAGAGCTGCTGTATCGCGGGTGGGAGCAGCAGAACCAGAGCAACCGGCGGGATCCTTAATAAAGGGCTCTTTGCTGGAAGGCGAGGAGGGAAAGCGCAGAGCCAGAGAGCGAGAGAGCCATGCGCCATCCTTCCTTCCTCGCCGCACGGCTCTTCCCGGAATCCGGAGCTTTGGCTAGACTTGATTCCAAGCCTGTGTGAATCCCACGAAGGGGAGGCACCCATGGACACCCACCCGCCAATCCACCTGCGCATTGACCGAAGGGAGGGCGGGTTTGCCCCGCGAGAAGGAAAATCCTACAGCCCCATCTCTAGACGTGCGGACGCGCGCACACCGCAGCCATGCCGCGTGGTTGGAGCCACCCCAAGGAATGTTCGTCGCCAGGGATGGAGAGGCCGACCGGCAGGCGTAACTTAAACCAGCGGTTCTTAACCTGGGGTCCGCGGAGTCTTGAAAACTGCTCAGCTCAAATCCTGCCTGCAGTAGAGTGGCTATGTTACAGGAGCCAAGGCGCTGGCTGGCTGGCTGGCTTGGCCTGCACATTGCCATTCAATCCATTCCAAACACAAACTTGCAGGAAGAAGCAGGAGAAAAGACTTGCCTCTCCCTCCAGTGTGCCTCTGAGGGAAGGTTTCATGGATGGTGTAATTGTGTTGTTGTTGTTGTTATGTATTATTATTATTATCATTGTTATTATGGTTTTAAATGAGTAAAAAAATGAGTAAAAAATCAGTAAAATGAGTACCCAGCTTGTGGGGGCAATTAGCTAACACACATTGGAAACTGCTTAATGCAGTGTAGATGTGTAAATTGCTATTGCTTAAAACAAATTGTAAGCTGCTCTGATAGCCTTGTGGCTGAAGAGCGGGGTATAAATAAATAAATAAATAAATCTTGAGTTAAGCCTGGGGGGTCCGCAGCAACAAGAGATATTTAAGGGGGTCCCTGGTTAAGGAAAGGTTAAGAGCCACTGATAAGCATCTAAAAAAGCTGTAATTCCATAAATGAGGGTAGCAGAAACATTGTGTTATTATAACACTTATTATCTCATGTCACTGTAATCACATGAAAGAACTTCCATGGAATTATCACACGACGGACACTAGTGCTTTAAGAATGGGAGTTTACATCCTTGATTTAGCATGGGTGAGATTTTGGCGATTCTCGTGAGAAGACATGTGTGCGCTTCACACTCCAAAAACACCTTAATTAACAAAATAAATGAGCACACAGGCCCTGAAATGAACATAAAAATGTTAGAACTAAACTGGACAGTTCATTAAGACAGTGTCCTGTGTTTTGTTTTCACATTCTCACCCAAAGGTTTTCTTGCTGAGGACTGCCCAATCATGCTGTAATCTCATGATTACAACGTAATGTGGTTTCGCAAAAAAAGCGATATTGATGATCTATTGATGGCTTGTCCTTTTTTGCAGCTGGAGCATGGAGAACCCCGTGAGGACGATGATGTTGTGCAATAGCGGGGCCCTTGTTGCTAGCATGACATTGTAATCCCACAATTTTTGCCTCATCTGATAATGTCCTTAAACAGCCAACCTGTTTGCAGCACATAAATCAAATCATGTGCTCCTTTTTGTGCCTGGTGACCTCCAAGTGGGTTCAGCTGATGATATGGTGCCCAAAGGCATGAGGACCAGCTTCGATGTTCGGCCCACATTTGCCTTCACTGTAGGCAGGCGGGAAATGGGCTGCTAGGAGGGGGATGGAAAGAGAAGTCCAAAAGCAACAGGACTTCCTACATTTAAGAGCTGCCTTGCCTTCATTTAGCAGGACATCAGACATTCAGTAGGTTCAGCTTTCTTCATCAATGCTTTTTCATACCTTGGAGACAGCTTTGTCTGTTGAATGCCTGCCTGCTATGGTACTGTTAACAGCACATGAATTCTACCAGGAAAAGGGTGACTGTCTTAGCAGCACATAAACAGAGATCATACATGCTGTGTAATCCCATTGCCATATGAACACCTGCATACTCTTGCAGACAAAGAATCCATTTCATGTTATCAGGCATGTAGTGCCATGTTTCTTCAGTAGGCAATAACGATAGCATTCTGCTTCCCCCCAGTGTGCAACACATGACATTCTTTCCTCATTCCCGAAGAACAACCCCACATGTATACACACATACAAATGTGTGTTATGCATTCATTTCTAACATAGAGAACATTTCAGATTGCCCATCTTGCCTACATGTGTGACTCAAAGCCTTTTACCATTCCCATATTTATAATGTGCTGCCTTTTACAAATGAGTATAGTGCGTACATAATCCTTCCTGTAGTCAAAATGCACCCACTGTTCTCTCCTATTGCTGTGCCTCTCTACTCAAAAGCAAGTCCTGTAGTGTTTGATGGGGCTTCTGCCTTTGAAAAAGTAAAGCACACAGGATTTGAGCTTCAATGAACGACGCTCATTACCTGATTTGTCTTAAATTATTATCATGGTTACTGTGACTTTTTGTATATTTCCAAGTAAGAAACTTCATCTCTACTTCCCACAAAGTCCATAGGAAGACACAGAGTTGCCCCTGATTTCTCAGGGGTAGTCCAGACAGTAGAAAAAAAACCCCTTAGAATCTGTGGGGAATCTCATGTGTCCAAATGGGATCCCACAGTGTTCTGTCCTTTTTGGAGGGAGGGGGAGCAAAAGTCAGGAAAGTCCATGGCAGAAGCCTCTGGGATATTTCCCAAGGTTTTTAAAAACCTGACAGAAATGTGCATCCTTGCCTGTTAGGACAACCAAATAACATTGCATCACGTTGCTGAACAGGACAGCTGATTGCTCAGACGGGCATAGGGGGTAGAGCTTGGTAAGAGGGCAGATTGCAGAACTGCCATGTTGAACTGTCACCATAGCAATTGTGTGTTGGGGCAATGAAACAGGCTTTCTTTCCTTCTTCTTTTTTTTTCATTTTTTAAGCAGAAGATTGCTCTTCTGCACCTTGGATTTATTTTTTTAAAAAAAACACTGTTTGGCAGGGAAAATTTGGGGAGTACAAAACAATGAGTAATTCACTCATGGCTGCCATCTTGATTCACTAGCATATCTCCATGCAAACAGCAAACATGGATAGCTTTGCACACCAGTGATATTGTGAAAAAGTCATTGAGACAGATAACAGCCATTGAGAATTTGTGTTTCTGCGCATACCAATTCACTTTTTATTCCCTCATCTAGACCGGCCCTCAGTCTATCTAAAGAAGGGAAGAAAAATTAGGTACCTACACAACCCCCAACTAAACCCCAAAGTGTGCCCTCCCTTTGACACTCATCTTTGAATCTTCCACATAACACACAATACCTATTTCATCCCCCCCTCCCTTGACTGATTTATTCCCCACCTACACCACATGAGGATTATAGAAGCTAGAACTTAACCCTTTCAACCTGTCAGGAAGTGCTTGGAGGCCTCTGGGTATCTGAGAATATTCAAGTAGCCACCCTGTGTAAATGGCCTTGCCTACGCACCCGCTTCACCTAGAATAGTTCTGTGCACACTCTGTGTCTGTACAGCTGCATCCACATGTAGGAGGAATTAGTTAATTTACAAGCCTTTCAAGTGGCCTCCCCTGCGGAGGAGGTGAAGTACAAAAAGAACAAGCAATGCAGAACACAAGTCAGCAATACTTAAAAAAAAAGATAGGACTGCAACAATTGGCATATTCTGACATAGTAATGGATTTAGTGGCCCTTGATTCAGTGTAGACAAAGGTGTCAATCTAAATCCCAATCCCATTTAAAACAGACCCATAGAATCAATGAAATTTACATAAGTGTAGACTTACCTTTCTGCAATCAATTCAATGAGTCTACTATAGTTTGGACTAGCAACTGAATTTAGGGAATAGATGGTTGTAGATTCAATTAAGCAATACTGTGTTTTATGTAGAATGACTTCTCAACATTTTTATAAAGAGTTGCATTTTTTTTTACAGGAAAACTATGAACAACACATCCATACATTTTGTGAGTGAAGAACATAGGAAGCAGCATTACAACAATGCCAGTGCTCTGTAATGTCCTCACCTGACTCTCCAGGATTCAAGCTGGAGTCTTTCCCAGTCTTACCTAGAGGTGTAGAGAACTGAACCTGGGATCCTCTGCATGCAAAGCATGGGCTGTTCCCACTGAGGAATAGAATTAAGAAAATATTCTCTCAAACACAATGCAGATCAGTTAATAATAATAAAAAAATAGTGTATGCCACCAGCTACCTGTGGTCCAAGTGAACAATGATCTCATCTTGAAGCTGTGCCATGAATGCCCCCCGTCCCACAGGTTGTCAGGATGTTTCTATGTGAGGACAATAATGGAAGTTTACTGTAAAAACAACAAAGAGTCCCATGGCATGTTAAAAACTAGTAAATCTATTGTCCCATGAGATATAACAAATTTGTCAGTCTTCAATAAATCTGTACATCTTTGTAAATGTTGTTCTTGAAGGCAAGAACAATTTTTTTCTATTTTTGTCCTTATAGGGAGAAAGTCATTGAAAACTATACACTATTCAAAGACTGTTTGCAGTTCAGTACTTATTCAGTGCCAAACAGAAAGAAAGGAAGCAAACATGTATGTATGTGGATTTTCTTTCTGCAAAAAGCAACATTTTTGCACAGAAAGCAACATTTTCTGCACATAAATATTACAAAAGACAACACACACACCCCTATGCCCACATGGATATTTCATACAGAATTAAATCCTGAAAGGTAAAGATTCTTGCCCATCTAAGATTCTCCTTCTCAGGGTTTCCTGACAGTGAGAAACTTATTTTAGGGGTGCAGGGTCCCCACAAAAGTGGAAAAACCACAAATATAAGCCTGCGTATTATGTGAGGGATCCATTCTGGACCGTTTACAGATAGCGATCTTCATGTATAATTGCAAACATTTTTTTAACCTAAGAGAACTCTTCTCTAGGCATTTCTAGGTCCTCTAGCGCGATTCTATGATTAACTCCCACTTAGAAATGCCTAGAGAGAACATATTTTTCAGTCTCCTATAGGGCAGCAGTGGGAGCAAATAATCAAATCTGTGAATGCTTAAATGTAGAGGGATGATTTATTTTTCCAGCTCTAGTCTTCATAGAATCATAGAGTTGGAAGAGACCATAAGGACCATCTAGTCCAATCCCCTGCCATGCAGGAATACCCAATCAAAGCATTCCTGAACGATGACCATCTCCAAGGTGCCATAGATGGGATTTGGTTGTTTTTGCTGCAATGAAGTACCACATCTACTCTTTCAAGTCTTAAAGTGCTGAATATACTAAACTGGGGGTGGACAGCAACACCACACCCCAAATGGGGAAGGGGGTGCTTCTAAAAACATGGGGGAAATTAAAATTGGAAGTAAACATAGGTCCACTTCAAGTTCTCATAGTTTGGCTTTTTGTGGGGGTGGTTTAGGCTTGCCTTCCTTCAAACTGTTTAAAACCAAAAATTGCTGCTCCTCAGATCCCTCAAAAGCAGCAAATCCCATTGGGGGGGAAATATTATTAGTGCTGGGGGCCATCATAGAGGGCTGTGGGCTGCAAAAAGAATTCCTTTGTATAGCGCCCATTGGCTGTGCTTGTCGCCCTTTGTTGTTTTGAGCCTTGAAGGCATTTCTGGGTTAATTATAACCTTAAGGTAAACCTGTCACAAGGCTTTCTTGGCACAGTTTGTTCAGAGGCAGTTGGTTATTGCCTTCTTCTTAGGCTGAGAGAGTGTGACTTGTTCAGGTCATCCAATGGGTTTCCATTTCCAAGCAGGGATTCAACCCCTGGTCTCTTGTGGTCCAGCATTCAAACTGCTACACCACATTGGATCACTTGTCAGCCTACTCCTGTACTAAACATTATCACAGTCCCTTAATCTGGACCTATTTCTATTTTTCCAGCAAGTGGCAGGCTATAGAAAAGCTGGAGAAAGGGAGGATCATTTTTGCTTAATCTAGAAGCCCAAAGCGAAATGAAGCTATGACAGTGAAAGCCTGGTTGATTTTTGTGACTCTCCAGCCACTGTAAATCAGAGTGGCCATCAACACCTGTGTCTCAGTTATTAGGAGGTAGAATTACTTTAGATCAAAGATATCCTCCCTTACAACAATAAACATAAGCAATGTGTATCCACACAAAATGGAGGCTCTGTAGCCAAGGAAATTTAGGGCCATGACAGGCAGACTTCAGGCTTCTGGGATCTACTTGGTTTCTACTAGAACCCTGAGATTCACCAGAGTTTGAGTTAATACTGAGCCCATGAATTCATTCTGAATATCAGAAGCAGAAGTAGTTCACAGTCCCTTCCCACAACAAGAAGGAGGAGGCGAGGGGCGGCAGGGCCCTTTATAGCCTCTGGCCCCGCCCCTCATCCTCCGTCGCAGGCGTGTATGTGCCTGCGACACAGAGATGGTCTCCGCGCCGCAAACAGCGTGGCAAAGTGCGGCTCCCTGTGCTGAGCAGCTCTGCTGCATGGCAGAGAGCCGGATCAGGTCATTCCATGCATTCTTCATTTCAGCAGTACAGTTTAGAGCAAAGGAGGAGGAAGGAGTCATTTTGTTGCTTGCACTGCTTTAAAAAAAAGAGGGTCAAGAAATCCTTACTGATATACTGTAAAGCATTGAGAGGTTTGCCAGTATAGCCAGATCCAACTTCTGTCCACCCCTTGCAGTGGGGGACTATTTGATTTTCTTTGCTTCCGATTCTCTGCTCCTGTTGCCTGACCACACAATACTAATACTAAAAAAGAAACACTACTATCCTGCCTAAGGACATTTTCCCGTATTTCCTTCATATTTGCCACCTGCGGTGTCGCCATGATCCCCCTGGCCTAATGTGTTGAGCGCAAAGTATCTGTTCAATATGTACTGAGCACAATATATACTTTAAAATTATATGTGTATTTATTCAGCATGAAATGATGTGTTTAGCAAATTGCAGCAAGCATAAAATATCTCACATGTGTACATTTTGTTCAGTCTGGCATTTCAGACTTTGTGTTAGCTCACTATGATGATAATTCAGCATCTGCAAGACAGAATTCAAATGGAATTCATGGAAATGCTTTGTTTTTAATGGTGATTTATAATGTATAGTTTCAAAACGGTACCAACTATTTGCCTAAAGCTTTGCTGGAACTGTTATTTTCAGGGGTTTTCATATTATTTAGTTTACTAATAGAAACCTACATTTTAATAATGTCTTACTGTTGTGCTTTTAAACATTCAAGGTGCCGACTAAGAGTTGTAAACTGTGAAGTAACTACTATGGAACAGATTAAGTAAAGAACGAAAGGCGGATGATTTTGAACATAAAGAGGGGGTATGTGGTGAGTGTTAATTTTTCTTATTTCCATCATTTGGTGTGACAAAAAGCTCAATTTATTACTCTCTTTCTTTTTTGATTTAGGGCTCAAGATAAACTCTGCTGTTGTGTGTACTAAAAGGTATACCAGTGTTAAAGGTTTTCTTTAATCACTACTTAGTGCACATTATACTGTTTCAGCCATGGCATGCTACTGTATTTAATATTCACGTGTCACCCATCAGCACCTGCCTTTGAAAATATATTTTACAATTAATTCATTTCACAAGAAATTATATACATTTTCATTCTCCCCTATGGATTGTGAAATATTTAAATTACCCTCCTGGAATCTATATCCTATTATAATGAGATTTTGGGAATTTATATGTTATGTGCAATTATAAAAGCAATATGGATTGAAAGAATATTCTGACTGACTGGAGAACAAATACAGTATTGTTGAATAATCTTGTGGGGTAGATCAATCTATAGCTTTGGTTCCTCTCAGGGTGGGTTGCTGTGGCAACCGCCCCAGCTCCCTTTAAAATATTTTTTTCCCCTAAAGCTTACTTCAAGAGCTGTACCCAGCATGGGCCAAGCTCAAAAGCAGACAGATATGGGAAGGAGTGCTTTAGTGAACTGCTCTTTTAAAACAAGGCTGTGGTAGAGAAGAGCAAAGGGAGGAGTGGGGTGGCATCAGAATCTGAATGGAAAATGGAAACCTCATCAGCTCAGGCTTAGGATGCAGAAACTGTGGGGTTATTTTCAATATAACCCTGACTCTCTATAATTTGTATGTCACTTCTATGATGTAAATTGGCAGGCTCATTTCTTTTAAAGAAATAAACATTTGACTATCATTCCAAACTTGTGGGGTGGGGCGGGGGGGGAGAACTTGAATAATTACTGGAAGGGGATGTTAACTGAGCTCCCCATGAAATAATCATCCTTGTAAGGGAAAAAGACACTTGGCTGCACCTCAGCCCTTGGTAAGGTTATGGAAGGGTTGATTATTCCAATAATTACACCTCCTGTTGTGAATTTTTTTTTTGTTTAATTCCGATGTAAGTTTCAGGTGGAAGGCTGGGAAATGGTGCAAGATTTTCTGTTTCCTGTTGCCAGCAGGCCTGTGCCTAACAGGAACCCTTAATATTACCTTTCTGGAAGAAATCCAAAGGGGATTTGCTGCCAATTATTGGCTGTTTGTAACACATGTTTTTAAAATATGGTCTGGAGGTGATGGTGTGTCAGTGTAAACTATACTGAATGCTAAATGACACAGGAAGATTCTACAGGTGTGTAAGAGCTATTTTTATTTGTCTCCAAAACTGTTACCTACTGAGTTTTGAGAATGAAGGAAATAATTTGGTTCCTACAGAATTTGTCTGTGAAGGACTGAAAGACCTTTTAAAGAGAGAGACGGAAGTAAAGATGCCTTACTCTTTGCTCTGAGGATCTTTGATCTGATTGAAAAATAATACTGGCACAAGCCACTTGAGAGCCAGTCCTCAGTATAAGGTCATCTCTATATAAAGACTAGTCCCTAATACCCTAAATACGTAGATGATTCACAGGACATACGAAGCCACTGTATATATTTCTTTGGGTATCGTCATTCTCTGATTTCAGGCTATTGAGTCCAAGTAGTGCCAACCTTTGCCCTGTCAAACTGAGAGGGCCATTTTTGAGGTTTCACTTTCCCCCCCCTACTCTTGCTTCACTTCCACAAACTAGAAGTTCTTCTCCCCACAATCCATGTCCCCTGCCCAGTTATTTTGTTTTCTCTGTTTGGAAAAATACCAGGAGGATAGGTAGAGATAAATGAATTTTTCAGTCCTTTTCCAAAAGACTGCTATCTTACTACATCTTGCTGCATTTTCCATCATTAACAGCCTGCAGTTAGTTTCCTGGTTGGGACTTCGTTTGACCTACCTTGGATCTGGCTGCATGAAAATAACACTACAGGATCAAATGGCTTACTTCTGTTGTTTTCCACCACTTCTTGCAGAATTGGCCAGTGGTGGATGTTGTCTCCTGTATCAATGGGTGACAAATGCACTCCAGGTTTTAGTGTGAACTTTAAAGGTGCTATCTCATGTGCTGAACCCTATTCCCAAAATAGGAAATACAGTTCACAGTTCCCATCTGATCTTGAAAACTAAGCAGGCTTGGCCCTGGTTAGTACTTGGATGGGGGGCCACCAAGGAATACCAGGTGCTGTAGGCTATATTTCAGAGGAAGGCAATGGCAAACTTCCTCTGAGTATTCCTTATCTAAGAAAACCCTATGGAATTCATGAGGTTGCCATAAGTCAACAGGCAACTTGAAGGTGCATATACATACATACACACATCCAAGGAAGCTATCCAAGGATACCTTGGATAGCTCTTTTAAAGTCCAGATGAAAATCCACTGCTGAACTGACATGGAAATCACCAGCTGCCACTGGAATTGGCAATCTCCACTCCTCGCTCTAGCTCCTCCCCAATGCACTTTCCACATTAGCTATGGAGGGCTAGGAAACCCTCTGGAGAAGGTTTTTGGCACAACTGAGAGTTGCATAGGGAAGGGAATTCCCAATTCCACTGACATCGGTTACAGAAATACCACACTGGATATAGAAGTACAGCTCTGGAACTTAGCCACAGCTCTTGCTTAGGTGAAAAACTGACTGTGCATTCCATATACCTATGAAGACAGTTGCTAATAGATTTCAGATGCAACTCTAATTATTCTGATATTGTGAGCAAAAGAATGGGAACTTGGAAAGGATTCAGTAGTAGCATTCTTTTCAAAATACACCCATATGAAAGCAAATTCCTAGATTTTATCTCTTGGTCTCACTGAGTACCCCACCCCATCCTCAAAGGAACATGCACATGTGCATATTAGAAGGCAAGAATGAACAATCTGTGGTAGGAATGATATATCTCTGTATTTATAGGAAGATATTATGTAAAGGAGTAGCATGGTACACCCATAGGTGGCTGGAAAAGGAGAAGTTGCACTGTTACCTTTCTAGGGATGTAATTCTTCACTAAGTTTCTTCTCAAAGGTAGGAACAAGTAATTTCAGCCATTTTCTTCCTGCTGTGAGAAAGTCTTTGAAAACCACATGGTTTTTGAAGGCTATTAACAAGTCAAGACCGACAGCCTATCTACACGATGAAAAAAATCCATACAGCTTTCGAAAGATCAGCCATCTGTACAGACAATCATTTGAACACACATGTGTCATTCGGGGGGGGGGGGCGGCAAAACTCACCCTAAAGTCTATGAGTGGCATATCCACGGCTTCATCCGGATCTCTGGGAAAATCCATACAACTTCTAAATGATCAACCATCTGTAAACTTCCATTCGTACACATATGAACAGGCAGTATAATCTGATTGGCTGGCTGAACAGAGAGGGTGGGGCTACAAAAGAGGGGAATCAGCAGCATCCACCATGTTGTTTTCCTGGCTACTCAAGCGTCTGGTAAGTCGTGATACCACTATTTACACTCTTTTTTGGGTTTATTTATTAATGTAGGCATGTTATAATGGCTGTTTGCATCACAGGGAGCTTTAAATTTAAAAAAATAGGCAGCGGGAGATTTAAAACCACTGGTTAGATCATTCACTATGGCCAGATGGGCAAGGGGGTCATACGGAGTTTAGGGGGGAGTTTTATCCATCTAGGCAGATTGTACATGTTCGAACGGCTGCCTTCTTCGATTTCTTATCCCCTGTACGGATCATTTCCTCCTCATGTAGATGAGGCCTTATTATACCCTCCCCCCCCCAAAAAAAAATATCCCACGTGGTGGTTTTGTGAAGAAATCAGCATTTTCTGTGCAGGAAACAGCCTTTTTCTCTGCAGAAAATAATATTTCAATTTAGGAATATTAATTCTTGCATTGAAAAGCCTGTTTTCTCCACACACAGAAAAATGTTGTGATTAGGGAATTTATTTTGTGTAAAATTCACATGTGGTTTTGCATGGAAAACAGCATTTTATGCACATAAATTAATATGCCTACATGGAAATATTATTTTCTATGCAGAAAAGGCTGTTTTCTGTGCAGAAAATGTTGATTTCTGTGCAGAACAACCTTCTGTGAATTTTGTGCAGAATAAATCCCAAACTGCAAAGATTCTCATCAGTCCAGGATTCTTCTCATCACAATTTCTCAGCACTTGAAAAACATGGTTTTTGGCCATGTGTGTGTGAATAGTTTTTTCATCTCTATGGCTCTCCTTCTCTAGCACAGCAAATCCTCTGTCTCTATCAGTAGTGTAGTGGAGCCAAGGCTAGTAAGGTCAAAACTCCAGGAGTTTTTAAAGGGTCTTTACCTAACCACCCAAACTTTTTGGGGAGCAACTCATGTGTGAGTTGCTGTGTGTCCTGGTAAGGGCCTACCTTTCAAAAGTGTCTGGAAGTCACTTTCTGTTTACTTCCATTAAAAAAAAAAATCCTCTCCTGGACCTGAAATGGCCCACCCTCCCCCCATGGCAAAAGTTCCCTCACACCCCCAAGGTACATTTGGGGCCCTGGGGGACCCTAGGTTCAACATATGGCCCATGGTCCAAAGTTTACAGCCACCAGGACTTCGGAGATTTGGTGTGTGTCCTGGTGAGGGCTTTGATTTCAAAACTTACTGCTACATGACTGAATTTCATGAATTTATCTCCTTTGAGATAACCATAATTGATGGGATAGATTGGACAATCTATGGTGCTGATGGAAGGCATATCTTCTTTCAGTGGAACTCAGTGTCTGTTTCACTGATAAGCAATGTACCTTGCCCTATATGAACATGCACTGGGAAAGAACAATCCTTCTTTTCCCTCCAGGAAGGAGAAGAATACACCTTCCCAACTGTGTGCACCCAAAAGCTGATTGGCATTTTACTAATTTGCTCATCACAATTAGAGATGGGTGAATCTACAGATTTCAGATTTATTCAGATAACTTGTAGTCCAGAAACAACTTTTCCAAACTTTGTGATTCTGTTGCACCCAGATAAAGATTCTCTCAGCATTTCTGGGGGAAAGACAAACTATTAGCTACCATGTCTACTGTAGAGTATCTTCAAAAGTATACTTGACCAAGCAATTGATACACATGCAATAAACAAGTGAGTGTATCATGAATAGGGCCTTCATTCCCAGTCTAGAGGAACCTTTGGGACCCTGAGGTTAGATCACACCATCACTTCTTCTTCTGTGACATTTAAATTAACTTGAAAAAGGATTGTGTTGTTATTCCAACACATGTCATCTAGAAAAAATGGAGTAAACCACCATAAGTAATTAATGCAGAGACAAATAATGGGAATAAGACAGCAGAACATGAATGTTTTTAAGTCTTATTGCTTTCATTTGGAGATATTTAAGAGCATGCCACACCCTCCCATTGAAATGCATGGTATAGGAGAGGTCCATCCATTCAGAACTGTTGCTCAGTGGCTATGGATGCAAGTTTACATAATTAGTAATTAGTTTTATGTGTGAACAGCTATCACAGATGAAATATCATTCTCTCATGTAGTGTCAAATGCAGTGCTTTTGAATAAGGCAGCTTATCACATTCCATCAAGTGACTGTGGCCCTGTCTATATGGGATGAAATAATGCAAATACCTGCACATTATAGACAAATTGCAGCAGCATTCCTTTATATCCACAGCATTTTAGCAAAATCAAGTGTATGTGACTGTATGCAACACCCTCCCTCAGTAATGTTCACATGACTGCAAATCAAGGTGGTAGCCATGTCAGTTTTGCGTGGAGGGAAGCACAGTGCCTGGAGACAACAAGGGTGGCTGCCCCCTGTGAGGAGGAAGAGGAGAGCTGCCCAGTCTATCCTTCCCAGTGGCAGCAGCAGCAATAGCAATGGCAGCAGCCTCTGATGGCGGCTGCAAAGGGATGGTAGGTGCTGGTTGGAAAGCCACTTGCTCACTAAGACAAAAATCCAACATGGTGGCTGCATGCACTTGCCTTGTTAGCAAGCCCCCCCCCCTTCATCCGGCCAATCAGCTTAGCACTTCTGCTTATATGGGGAAATGATTCAAAGTGAATTGCTTGTCCCAATGAGCAGGAATGCACATTTTAAAACTCCAGGGAAAGCCTTTGGATTTTTGGCATTTTTGGACCCCCTTCCTCCAGATACAGCAAAACAATGTGGGATCCCATTAAGACAGGTAGGGTTCTACTCACATTCCATAAGGAGTATTTTCACCATTTAGACAACCTGTGTAAATGCAATATTGAGTTATGTGCCTGAATGCATGGGCAATTCAGGCCTGGATAGTAAGCTAAGTGATATATACAGCAATTCCCAAATTGCAGCCTCTATCAACTTTATGCATTCCAGATGTGCTAAACTACAACTGCCATCATTCCCACCCAGTGCAGCCATTTGGCATACTGGCTGGGAACCGTGGGAATTGAAGCTGACTGCACCAGGTCAGGAGAGAGAAGCTTGGGGTAGGGGGAAATCCTAAAGAACATATGTATTGAAATCTGGGGCCACAGACAAACTGAAGTGTATCATACCTCATTGTGCATTGTCTCACATGTTCACAGAGAGTTATGTCCCCCCTATTGTGTGCATTGCACCATTCTTGTTTCAAGATAATAGTGTAAAAGTGTGTGTGTGTGTGTGAAGTCTAATGATGTGTGACAATTTGTAATTTGCACAATGGTGTACACTAGAATATGTGTTAAGGACCAGTAGACCCAACCAGCCTGATGTGGGTTTAGAATCTGCAGGGTTTCTCTGTTGCCTCAAAATCTAGATTACACTTTTCATATAAGCCCTTAAAATAGACACTTGCAGTAAAATGACCAACCAAAATTAGCCTTTAACAAGCAGAATTGTTGCACTGTTGCTAACACCCAATGTCTCTTCAGCTAAAAGAGATGTATCTTCTTGTGGAAATACTATACTAGTTTTTCGAGAAATATACTGTGTGGTGAATGAATAAAATCATGTCACTTTGTTATATTGGCACCACCATCACCCATCTCTTGTAAACCTCTTTTTAAAGAAGATTCTACACACATGACAGATAAAATATACAAAGTTAAACCCATACACAAGCACACCTACCTACCTACCTACTCATCTAATATTCCTGCATGGCAGGGGGTTGGACTGGATGGCCCTTTGTGGTCGCTTCCAGCTCTATGATTTTATGATTCTAATACTTTTACTTAAGAACAAATTACATGAATAATAATACCTTGACTTAGGTGAAATAATGCTCATTTAAAAGGTGTTCAATACTTCCTAACCTTTGTATTCAGTGTGAAACTGGACATTGTCTCCCCAGATAGTAAGTTCAACTATTTTATCATTTAATTTTCCCTGGACTTTCAACTCTGTAAATTCACAGGTTTTCCCCAACTACTTTGAGGGTTTTTCCTGTAAAGAAAGAACACACACACACACACACACACACACTTTGTGCATACCTAGGGTGTCCATTAAGTACAAAGAAATAATTCTTGTATTTTGGGTAAGCCTATCCTACATCCAAACACACCAACAGAGAAGCACATGATCATGCAGCAGTCTTATTCAAGGAATCACATATTCCTCCACTCCATCTTATAGCCAGTGGCCAGAGTTCTGGAAAAAGACAAGAAAAATCTAAATTTAAGTCTTAACACTCTCTCCATCACTATTAAACATACTTCCCCATAGCACCATTAGCAGCTTGGAATGGCAATTAAACCAATATAATGGAATAGAAATTAGGCCAATAGAAAAATGGCTGAAGTATATCTCAAAGATCAGTGCTTCATATTCTCTCTGCCCATCTCCTATGCATCTAGAGATTATTGCCTCTATTTCTTTCTCAGAACATGGGAAAGTTATTTTCTGGGAGTTGTAGTCTGCTCTTTCCTCTGATTTTATCTATGAGGCCATTGGAACATAGCTTAAACTCTGTCAGAGGGATGTACCATATGGCACCAGCAGATACCATAGAAAATGATACAAGTTTCAGCCTGCCCCACTGGCAGAAGCAAAAATGGGGGAGAAGAAAAGGGGGAAAGAAAAGGTCCCCAGGACATCTTACAGATTGTTGTTGCTGTTTCTTACCTGCCTCTCCCCATGGATTGTGGTGGGGAACATCAACAGATTAAAAAACAACACATAAAATCAATTAAAACACATAAAACAGTCAAAACATGTAACACCAGTTTAAAAGAATATATAAGAACAATACATATTAAAACAATCCATAGTTTAAAATTCATAATTTATAATTTAAAATTCATAATTTAAAAATAATCTGGATAGGCCTGTTGGAAGAGACTGGTCATTATTGCTATTTTAAATTCAGACATTGTATTCAGCTGCAGAATCTCTTCTGACAGGTCATTCCACGTCTAGGGGTGGCTGAAGAAAAAGTCCTCTGCGTGACAGTTGCCAACCTATTCCTGGCTGACTAGAGCAAATGTCTCCCAGAGAACCAGAGCGTATGGGGTGACTTACATGGGAGGAGGCAATCCCATAAACTTGAGCTTTTCAAAATGGACATGTTTTTTTTTTTCCTGAATAATTCTGGAAAAACTGTGATGCTTACTCACTATTTTGCAACATTTTAGTCACCCTTCATAAAAGTATTTGAGGATTACACTTTACATTGTTTCACTTGATTTTATTGCAAGCTACCCAGGGTAAAAAGATTGTAATAAATCCAATACATTTTGACACACTGTTATTTTTCGATTCGACCAGTTCTTTATTTTTTATACCTCCGCACTAACCAGATTGTCCATTGTTGTGAATGTTAAGCAAAAAATAATACCCATATCAGATAAAACCCCTATATTTTTATCATCAATCATCATCATCATCATGATGTTTACCTGCCTTTAAAACTATTTTACGTTAATGTTTTAATATGATTGTGTTTTTTTATTTTATTTTTGTATTCTCAATTGTTTTAACAGGTTTTTTTTGGGGGGGTGTTTTATCTTTACACAGTGAGCCACCATTGGGTTCCACGTTGGGAAAAAGGCAGGATATAAAAGTTATTTAATAAATATATAATACTGATTCTCTTTAAACATACTGTTGTGGTTGATAGACACCATAAGCCCTGTAGAGCTTTAAGATCATCTGGAGAAACCTTCTCTCTGTCCCATCACCATCTCAGGAATGTTTAAATGAGAACAAGGGAGAGGGCTTTCTTGGTGACTACTCCCAAGACTGTGGAACTCCCTCCCTAGAGAGGTGAGGATGGCCCCATCTTTGCTTTCCTTCCAGAGGCAGGTTAAGACATTTTTATGCCGCCAGGTTTTTATGAACCAACAAGGGCTGGGCTAGTGAGGCTGTGTGGTGTGATTAAAAAAAAAAAAGGTTTTTTAAAAGGTACTTTGATTGTAATGTTTTTAACTTGTAAATTATAGCATCATAGAATCACAGAGTTGGAAGAAACCACAAGGGCCATCCAGTCCAACCCCCTACCACGCAGGAATAAACTATCAAAGCATTCCCAACAGATGACCATCCAGCCTCTGTTTAAAAACCTTCAAAGGAGGAGACTCCATCACACTCCAAGGCAACACATTCCACTGCTGAACAACTCTTGCCAACAGGAAGTTCTTCCTAATGTTTAGATAGATCTCTTTTCCCGTAGCTTGAGTCTATTGCTCCATGTCCTAGGGATTTATCAGACGAGCCCCTTAAAACAATCTTTTGCTGGCATTAAAAAAATCTATTTTTATGACAGCAAAAGAATGCCCCCCACAACATTTACCTTTTCTCCCGTCAAAGGCTTCCCAACAATGTTCACTTCCTCATTCAAAATCCCACGGATTCTTGTGAGAAGACACTCGCATGGGAAATTAAAAAATAAAAACGAAAATAAGAAAGTTAAAGTTTTAAAAAGCACTGGGACACACTTTAAAAGTCCTAAGTAAACTGGGGAGGGTCATAAAAAGTGTGTCACTTACTTGAATGTTGTGATCTCACCCAAAAGTGTTCTGGCTGGACCAGCCATTGATACTGCATTCACGTGACTTAAATGGTGTGAGATTTCATACACCAGTAATGCCAGCACTAAAGTGCCATGGGGTGGGGTGTCTATTGATGGCTTCAGCCATCAATAAAAAGGTACGGATTTTGGCCAGGACATAAACATGAAAGGGTGACGTCATGTGGTACATGTGCCCTTTCGCGTTTATGTGGCGTTGTTATGATGCTGTATATTTAGTGCATCTAATAAAATCCCTAGTCTCTGGAGCTGCAGAAAACAAGCTTGCTCCACCCTCAGAATGACATCCCTTCAGAGATTTAAACATGGGTATTATGTCCCCTCTTAACATTCTCTTGTTTAATTCTTTTTTTTTTAAATAGATTTAGAATGTGATTTTAACTTGGTATTCTTTTCATAGTGATGTTGTTAGCTGCCTTGAGTCCCATTGGTGGGAGAAAGGTGGAACAGAAATGAATAAAATAATGATAATGATGATTCCCTTTATTGGATTGGTCCCCCTTGTCCCCCCCCCCCAATAAGTAGGAAAGCAAATGCCCAACTCAAGAAATCCCGAAGGGAACAATCATGGAACTGAATGGGTAACCAAGCCTTGGAGATAAGGAGTGCATGAGGTCAGAACGACAGCCCTGTGGGCTGCCCTCTGACTTGTCTACTCAGAAGTAAGTCGAAAAGGGACTGAACGACCAGGTACGGGTGGGTACAGTATTAAAGCGTGCGGTTAGAAGGAAAAAGAGAGAGAGAGAGAGAGCGAGTGCAATTTGGTTTCTTCTGAGCTGCCCGGCGCTGAGCTGGTGAGTTGGCAACCAGGCGCTTCTCTGAAAGGCAAAGCGAGCGTATAAACGGGGTTGTTGGCCACCGAACCCTCCTGCCAGCCAAAGTTAAGGGGGCGAGGAGCTAAGCTTCTGTCAAGGGCATGGTTTAGAGCCAGGGAAGGAAGAAAGGAAGAAGGGAAACGGACGTTTGGGTGTGTGGGTGTGTGTGTGTTTTAATCTCCCCAGCTTTCTCCTTGCAAAGCTCCGCGTCTGTGTGTGTGTGTGTTTGTGTGCAGATCTGCACATTTCCTCCCCAAACTTTCGCATCCCGAGCCTTTCTCCCGGGAGAGAGAGTCCAGTCCGCGCGCTGGTTTCCTGTGCAAGTTTGGAAGCCACCGGGGTAAGTCAGCCCAGTCAAGTCACCCTGGGAGGCGGGTTGGGTGGGTTTTTTTAAACGCGCTAAGCGAAGGGAGAGGAGGAGGGGGGGGATTGGTTTACACCGAGCCAAGCTCCAGAGCAGAGAGAGAGAGAGAGAGAGAGAGAGAGAGAGAGAGAGAGAGAGAGAGAGAGAGAGGTGCAAAAGCGAGGCGGGGGGGAGGAGAGGACATGTCAGGGGCCGCGATAAAAATACGCGCAGGGAGGTTGGCTGGGGCTGGCTGGCTGGCTGGGAAAGGGTTCCGAACTGGCCGGAAAGTTGGGCTGCCCGAGCTCCGTCTCTCCGGCCGAGGAGGCTGGGCGGGTGGTGCCGGGAGGGAGCGTTGCGCGCCTGCGGAGCCTTGGCCGGAGCGGGGCTGGTTGAGGCTCCGACGCCGCACTCCCGAGCCCGCATCCAAAGGCCACGGAGAGGCATCCTTTCCCCCACGGCCACCCGTGTTTTCTTTTGTTTTCTGCACGCGGGGCTGCGGGTGGGTCCCCCCTCCCCTTGTTTCCGTCTTTTAACTTTCACCCCCCCCCCCCCAATCTGGGCGCGTAGGGATGGTCCCAAGCCCGGGAGAGTCCATCCCGGACGGGCCCACCCCCCACCCGTGTTTGGGCTCCCCCCTTTCCTGCTCTGACCCCCTTCTTAGAGGAGGAGGAGGAGGAGGAGGAGGAGGAGGAGGAGGAGGGTGCCAAGAGGCGCGAGGTGCGCGGTCGTCTTCTCCTCCACCCGGTGGCCACGAGGGGCGCCGGATGCCACCACCACCAAGATGATGATGATGATGATGATGACAATAGCCATAGCAATAAAGAGGATCGTTCCTTAGGGTTGCTCCGCGGCGGCCTCCTGTGGTCCTTCCGACTCCCCCCCCCTCAAGTCAACCCCGTCCCCCCCTCCCACTCCCACGGTAAAAAAAAAAAATCACACTAAAATTAGCAAAATGTCAGGCATGGCAAGATTGATTCAGCCACGATGCAATTATCATTTAAAAAGTGCTTGATTGAGGTGCCTGATGTTGGGTGATTTATTCTGCATACCATATACATAATTAAAGCAGGGGGAGTGGAGTAATTGATCAATCTCGTCGAGGCTGGAGGGGCCACGCGGGGAGAGAGCGAGCGAGAGAGCCTTGCCACCTCCTTTTGCAACCACCCTCCCTAGCCGCTCTCGCTCTCTTGCGCTCTCTGTTTGTTTTATTAAAAGGCTTTCTGGAGGTGATCCCGCCCCCCCTTTCTTTTTTCTTTTTCTTCTTCTTTTTTTTTTTTTTCAAGAGTGAAAGTGATTATTTCTCCAGCTCGGCAAGAGAGAGTCATTGGTTTGGGATTGTGGGAGGGAAGGAAAAAGAGAGAGAAGAAGAGGAGGAGGAAGAAGAGGAGGAGGAGGAAGAGGGGGGAGGACAGAAGGAAGCGAAGCTGCGCCTGGCATGTAGTTTTGAATCCTCCTTTCCTTGCCTTTCTCTCTCTCTCTCTCTCTCTCCCCCCCCCTTCCTCCGACCGGCGATGCTACAAAGCCCGTGAGCTCTTCTTTTCCCCTTCGCCTCCTGTCACTTCCTTCCCGGACGCCCTCGGGACGAGTCGGCTGACTTTTCCTCCGACCCACGGCGCGGGCACTCTCGCCTCCTTGCGCGCTCAGCTCCAGACCGGCCACGGCCCCTGCTAGCTGAGCCCCTGGCTGCTCGTTGGATTGATTTTCAAGGGTGTGTGGGTGTGGGTGTGGGTCGGGGTGTGTGGCTCGCCAAGGCTGCATGTTGAACCAGGTGGTGAACCTCTTAGAAGACTGGAAGAACTGAAGGCTATTTTCCCCCACCCTCCCTTCCCCTCCTCCTTCTTCCTTGTCTTTTTCTTCTCAGTCTCCTGAGTATCTCTCCCCCACACCCTCTTGTTCCCAAGAAAGGGGGCAAAAAATCTCAAGGACTAGCCTGATCATCCAAACCTTTGCAATGTAAGTACACGTGCGATTCAATTCTAGAAGTAAAATAGATTGTCTCTTTCGTTCTCTCTCTTCTCTGCTATGTGATGCTTCATGAACTCCATGTAGGCGCTGCAATCAGTGCGTGTGACAGGAGGTTTAACTTGTACTGGGAATGTGGCTAGGACAGGCATGTGTACCCTGGTTGTAGCAGTGGCTTTCAACCAAGTAACTTTGCACTAAAACCCCAGATAGTGAACTTGATGAGGTTTCGCCTCCCCTCCCCAGAGCCAGCTGCCCTCCATCAGCTGCATGGGTGTTTAAAGTTTCATGAAGTTTAGTTCACGTCATTGGTGTGTTTTGATATTGTGGAGTGCGCTCAGGTTTGTTTGTCTTTGAACATTTCACCAAATGCTTATGACCTTGGCGTACTTGCCCTGTGAAGTTATCAAACTGCAGTGAAGAAATTAGCTGGCATGAGAACAAATGCCCTTTTCAACTTCGTTGTGCACCATGTCACTGTTGTTTTAATTTTTTGGTTTTAGACACAGCATCTCTTCTCTCTCCCCCCCCCCGCACATCTTTTCAGTTGCACACTCTTTTTTTGAGATGGAGGAGTTGGGAACATTTGCATGGGGGAAAACAAGGCATCTTCTTTTTGCACTCTTTAACAACTTCAGCTGTAAGTTTAATGAGGCTAGATCACATCCTGGTGAGCTGTCTAATTCTACATTTATTTTGCTAGGTTTAAGCTGGGCATGGAACAGAAAGGGGGGGACCTATAGAGGATATTGTTCTGGTACATAAATATAAAATAGTTCTATTTCCTGCATAGGACCTAGCTCACTAGACTTGGGAAGTCAAGTGAGAATAATGTAACTTTAATAAATGTCATTTGTCTGAAAAGCTTTTTGAATAATAGGACTTTTCATATTCATGTTAGTGGAAAACCTTGGGAAGTCTCATCTTGAGGTAGCACATATACGTCTCTTAGAATACAATATTGAGGCACTACTTCTTACCTGCTGCTGTTTAAGGTAATTAAGCAGCAGAAGGGCATTCTGCCAGCGTTTCAGCAGTGGTCTATAGATTCCCGGCTTAAGCTGAAAATGCCTTTTAGTAGCATATATAAAATGGAACATAAAGGCCATTGTCTTAAAACTATATCAGATCTTCACATTTGTTTTAATAGAGGATATAAAAGTGTCCAGCTGGCTAATTACATTAGACAAATATGTGAAGCCTATTTTTCTTTCAGTGGCACTTAGCTGGGCACTTCGGTTGCAGAGTATAACCGAACATTTATGTGCAGTATAATAATGGTCAACCCCAAGGCTTCATAGAGGCAGAGCAAGGGGTGTGTGTAATTACTTGTGAACCAATACCCCTCTTTTAAAGAGTAATATCAGGTTCACCTAGGCTACTGAGGAAATGTATTCAGTTCTAAATTAAGGCTCCAAGATGTTCTCATCATAATACTAAAGTTAACCTGTTTCACATATTGTGGGAAGTTATAGACAACAGAATGTGCATCTTCTGAAACAGTAATATGTTCCCTCTATTCTTTGATGGCTGTTCTGTCCATTATTAACATTGCATGAGATTACTTAGCGCCACTAGGAGAATGGAGATACATTTTTCCTGAGTAAAATCTTCATGATTTGAAAAGCTGTGTTTGTATTCTTTGAGAATGTGTAGGACAGGCAGCTTTATTTTAGGTCTCACAGATAATGAATTTACTGTTATATTAGTTTTAGAAGTACAGTTCTGTGATTCCAATCATGCAAACCTTTACATGAGTTAGGTCTCCTTGATAGCTTGGATGACAATAGAGAATTCGGATGATTGAATGAGTGAAGGTTTGTGAAATGAAGCTTAGAAGCAGAAACAAATATCAGTTTCCAAACATATAAATGAGACTGCCAACTTCTCTTTACTGATTACAAATATATGTGGGCTCAGCCTTTCTCTAAGGTGTGTTAAATTATCAGAAGTTGCACATATGTAACAGGTGAGATTTCAAAAATGTGTGCTTCAATTTGCATTAGACATACAATAGTTAGATGTGTAATTTGATGTTCTATGCTTGGGATTTGTCCAGTGTGGAATATTTTACATGTTTAAAAATGAAATGGTAATAAAATGCTGGCCTTAAAGATGTTTACTTCCAAATCAATTGTGACTAAGAAGTAACAGGTAGAAATGCATTTCCTTTCTTGTATATTGCTTGTGATACTGTGGTAGATGGTAGACTTTAAAAAAATTGTTGCCATATAAACAGGTGTCTGTGTATTTAAACCATAGTCTGTAGCCAAAAAAGTAATGAAACAAAACAAATTTAGTTCCATGAGCCAAAAACATGAAGTAACTACTACCAGGAGACAAAAATATTTTTCAGCTCATATCCAGCACTTCAACCATAAAAAGCTCAAACTGCCAACTTGCTTAACTTCTATGCTCCCCCTAATCATGTTGAGAAAAATGAGTAACATCATGTTCCAAAACATCTTGATAGCAAGTTCCATTGGAGTCAATATGATTTGCTTCCAAATAATTGTATTCGCTAGCATTAGACTTTTTAAAAAAATGTTCAAAGTTTTGTGATTTTAAAAAAATTATATTTCTAACAAGTTACTTTCTTTTAGATGTTGGGCAAAGGCATCCTCACTCTCCTACCAGCCCCCAAGCAAGAGAAGTAACCTTTTTAGTGTTCTGGGTTTTAAGCAAGTCATAGTTTCATGTCGAAGACCAAAAAGAATGATCCCTTTAATAACTATCAGACTTTAACCTGTTGGACCTAGACCAACTTCTTAGCTGCGTGGTGTAACCAAAATTAGAGTAACATAGATCTAAATGGTTTGAAATGCTCTGATTATTTCTATATGAGGATCTCAAAGAAGTGCTATTCGTAGAAACAAAAAATAGCTTCTTCGACGTTTCTATATGTCATGGTGCATTTCCCAAAGTATTTGTGACTGCAGATTTTTTTCTCACCCCCTGAAATCCCAGAGTTTAATGTAAATGTACATTTTACTTTATCTGGCAATTTAGATGCTTATAAGTGAAATTCAGCAAAGTTTTACATCCTTATGCAGTACCTGCCAGAAAGTTTGTCAATGCTCTTAAGTGTAGTAGGTTGTGCAGCTTTTAATAGTACAGTATATACATATACATTGTGTAGGGCTGATGCATTTATATTTGTAAAGTATGGTCTACATAGTTTAGAACTAGTTGACGCAACACATATTGCAGAAGTTGTGAAGTGAAACGAGTAAATATTACAAGCACATTTCTTTGCTCGTTGAATATAGTAATTGGTTAGCAGCTCTGAACAGATTTAAGTTAATCTTCTGAGAGCTGACGGTCAATATGTTACATGTGGACAGGTGATTAAATCCTAGTATCTTGAGTTCTGTACCTTAATCTCAACTGTCGCATTGACTGCAGTGCAGTAGAGCTTGGCTCTTCACTTGGATCTGTCATCTTTAGGAAATCAGAGCAGCTTATAGAGACAATTCACAAAACCAACAGTGACAACAAAGTCTTATGTGCCTTACAAAAGGAGGATTAGGCAGTTCAGATGTCAACTTGATTGGACAGAGATAAAAGCTGATTGCTGCTACATGGCAAGGCACACTTCATTTTCAATTGGTTATTTATTACATAAGGGCTACTAGGGTTTGATTGCTTAGTCATTGGTAAGTGCAATTAGAAACATGGGAAACACAGTGTAAAAAAATAAGGGGGTTGGTGCTGTGATCGTTCAAAAATTGCAGCTTATGGTTGCTGTAGTGCTTTAAAAATCTCAGTGGTCATACAGTTACTATAAAACTTTAAGGTGTTATCTTTATCGAGTTCTATGTGTACAGAACATATTCTCCAAGTATTGTTAGATCTTTGGAAATTCTCAGTGACTGCAATGGTTCCTTACAGCAAATTACCACATAAAGGCAAACTACAACCTCCAAGTCACTTTAACTTCAGAAAATTTCTATTGAAATTTTTGGGATTGCTATGGAGGCATTTATTTTCAGATTTTCACTATTTGCCTCTGTTCCTTTAAACTTTAAATTCTCAATAGCCTTCAACTCCCTTTTAGAATGGGATATTCATTTTTATTTTGTATTTGCATCTAAGGAAACTTAGCTGACATGTTTTGTATTAAAATTTGGAAGCACAGAACTCCCTTGTTGACTAATTGGCTGGTATGTTCTTGCCTTTTCTTAAAAAAACTTTGAAAAACCCAAAGGATGCCACTTAGTGTTTTGCACATTAACGCACTAATGAGTCAACCATAGACGTAAACATGGTGCTATATTGCCCATGATAGAGGTTACATAAAAAATTAATACTTTGTAAGTAATGTTATGTTTTTACAGTCAGAAGGAATACTATTCACAGGTTGATAACACTCCTTTAAATAGGTATTTTTTCTTTTGAGCTGACACTTATGAAATTTAGTTTTCTATACAGCCCCCCCCCTCAAATGATCTTATTTGCAGGATCCATAGCTTGGTTAAGGTGGAGAATTTCTTTTTTTAAGCTGATTTAGGTTTACAGGCTGTGATCCTAAGCATATTTACTTGAAAGTAAAGTCCACTGAAATCAATGTCTTTTAAAATAAATGCAAATAGAGTTGACCTGCCAGTCATTTGGGAGAAAAGTGACTCACCCAAGGCATGTTTACTTGGAAGTAAGCTTCCCTAAAATTAATTGAATTTGTTTTTAAAAGATGAGTTAGAATTGGAGTGCCAGTTAGTTTAAAATAAAATCAGTCTGGATGAGGATGAGATGAGGAATGGGATGAGGAATATAAATGTTGTATAATATGTATAATCTTAAAAACAGTCATAAGATTACCTTATGTGAAGTTAAGACAAAAAATATAAACAGTGTAATATAACATTTAGCTTATCATGAGCACTTCAAAGGACTATATAGTAAAATTTTAAATGACACAAAATTATTGCAAATCTTGCCATAGTTTGTGAAATGTTATTAATTAACCAAATTGATTCAGAAAATATATGTGAATTAAGGATACTTTTTATGTTTCTACCACCAAGAATAAAAAGTTTGAAAGATGACATTTCATTTTTGAAATTTGGTTGCATTTACGATGTACATAAAAGAGATGTTTACACAATCTGGGTGTGTATTTGTTTGGAAATAAGATTTTCAACATGCAGATTGTGACTTCAGTGTGCACAATTCTCTGGCAGTCATTATTTTCAATGGGGATGAGCTGTTGAACAAAAATCTCTTTCCCATATTTCATACAATTCCTATGGATTGCCAAACAAATGTCTATCTTTATAAAGTTAATGTCACCTGTAGTGGAGGAGTGATAGCGAAAACCCGCTAATCAAAATTTAGCAACATTTTCTTGTCATTACAACAAAGTGTTGTGAGATTATCTTTTATAGGACTCCAGCTGTTCCTCTCTGTGTGTTTAAATTTAAATGTGAATAGTGGGTTTAAAATTATTTTACATAGATGTCAGATTTTGGGGAAACAAGGCATATGAACACCTTCAATATAACCTAATAATGACAAGTGAAAAATTATATATTTTCCACACCTTGAAGACTAACATGTGGCTACTGTAAAGGTGTCTTTTGGCCTTAATGAGGTTAAAAAACAACCCCCCAAGACTCCCTCATTCTATCTAGAATTTAGAAAAAGAATGTACAACTATTTTTTTTCTACAGTTCATAGCCCAAATGTGTGTCTTTGCATGTATGTGTTCTATTTCATATACTGAATGATAAAGACCATATTGAGTTGTTTCTTGCTGACATATGCTGTAGTTTACATTGGGATCAAGAACCGCAAATTATTTTTATACTAGAACTCTGCCACTCTGTACCAGATACCTGTACAGTTTACATGAGAAAGAGAATGATTCAGGAAGCTGCCATTTATTTGCTCCATTTGTCACCTTCTGTAAAATTCACCTGTTTTAACATTGTACCTAATGAACTAGGCCCTTGACAAGAAAGCTTGTCTTCCTATGTATCAGTTGCTCAGTGGACACAGGACTGTTTGATAATTTCTTGTGTTCTAATATAGCTTATGTTCTAAGATGGCTTAGATCTCCTTGAATCCAATGTGGTTTAAACAGTCTTGATTCTGTACATGATTGTAGGCTTTCTTGTCTTTCCCCCCTCTCTTACTCTAGAACCAGTACTGAATGTGTAAAACTGTATGACTCCTAGGCAAATTGTGCATGTCTGTTTGTGTGCGCATGTCTGCACTCGTGTGCATGTGAGCATACCCAAGAACAAACCTCTGTTACCTGTCTGCTACCCATGGATGAGAAGAACCAAACTGTCCAGAAAGAATTCAGGGAGGTTAGTAAGCTAGGGAGAAAAGCTGGTACTCACCTGTCGTTCCAGTAAGATATGGCTTAATGTATGATAGGCTATGTTCAGGCATTCCCTAGTAAGGCTTTGTTGCAGTTCCCAAATACTTGGTTAAATATGTATATGCTGGAAGTATTTCAAAATACATAACAGGGTTTCACTCTTCAGCCAGGAAAGCAAACAAGCAAAATGGGTTGAACACATTCCCATGCACTAGATAGACATTTCTCTTTTTGAAAATGGAAGGCAGTTTTTAAGGCTGAGTATGTTACATTAAAGAAGAGCATGGGTTTTATGGGGACATCCAGTTAAAAAGGTGAGCCTAGAAGTTGTTGTGGACTTTCAGAATAAAGGCCATGAATCTGAACAGACAATTTCTTTTTAAATGCGATGATAGTTGTTCTGCAATAGAGATTAAAATAGCTTGGCTGGACTACAGCCTTTTCAGTATATTTTGTGTTCTGACACACTGTTTTGCATTAGGAAATTACTATGGCTCAGTTTGGGATGTAATAAAAGTTCAGAAAGGTTGTAATAAAATGCACTAAGATTTTTTGAATTTTTTAAATAGTATGCTCAATTTCTCTTATCCATAACGCATGACCCTCTCCCTCAGTTGTATACACATTTCCCTAACTCCAAAGCTTGCCCAAGATTAAGTAGCTACTGCTAAAGGAATAAAAAACATGACAGTGTGCTGGACTGTTTAAACTGGGACCTGTGTTCAGCAATATCACTCTCACAAGAGTGATTGTGAGGACAGGCATAAAGAAATGGAAACTCATAGTAAAAGACAACTTAGGCTCTATGGTACTACAGACCACACATGGGATACCACTGAATTGCAACTGCATGGCCAAGGACTTGGCAGCTGTTTGCATTTGCTGCTTTTGCCAGGCTAAGAGTGTGCCTGGAGTCATAGCTGAGAATACACAGGAACTCACCATAGCCAGGAAAACATAGTGGTTCAGGTTCCAACTCAAACAGGAAATCTTTATAACCCTTCCTGCCCAGGATGACCAATGACCAACCAGAGTGGGCAGGGCCACTTCATTGTGTGACAACACTGTTCTGAGGACGATATTCCAAGCTGCCCTACATAGGGCAGCTGTACACACAGAAACAAAAGTTCCCAGTACTAGCCTGGGCAGCTGCTAACATACAATAAGGAATAATTGATAAGAAGAAGGGGGAAATTGCTGAACAGAGCTAGAAGCCTATTTCTAGAAGGCCATGTGGTATTTTTCTGATGTTTGAGTGACATGTTGGTTATATCAAACTTCTAGCTTCCTCCACCAGAAAGTTACATCTATAGTGATGCCAATATTGTATTTCATAAATGAAAGATATGACAGAGTTCTGATACCCAGGCTTAAGAATTCTTTGTAGAGGTGCTGCTCTGAAGGAATAGACACTCCCCTTGTAATAGAAAAAAATGCTTTTCAGTAGATCCCATTATCGGGGACATGCTGGTACATAAAAAGTAAGTTATATATGACATGTTAGTTCATTTAACAATCTGCAAGATTTTTGTTGTTGCAAAAAGGCATACTGCTCACCAAGGGGAAAATTTAGAGCAGAGGAGCAGTTGGAGATGGAGCCAAGAAGGCTCTTAACCCTATTCCAATCTGCTGTTTGTCTCTTCCATTTTGCTCTTCCGCTGGCATAGGTCTTCAGTATATGATCAAACTCACATTCACAATCAGAGCAGGGGCCACAACTCGAAATGGAGCAAATGTGGGCTGGGCGAGAGTTATGTGTATTTTCTCTCCTCTGCTCTAAATGCCATATATCTGAAGTTAATTATTTTTTTAAAAAAATAAAGACATTGTTACAACTCCTAGTGTGTAAAGCAAAAATTGTCACTAAAGAGCCAGAGTAACAGCAAAGCAGTCACAGATTCTACCTCAAGCAAAATGGGGACAAGTAAGAAAGATGGCAAGAACGAGGAAGACCAATGCCTATGAAATGTTGCTGTACACATTGGGGTAGTGGAAAGCTAATGCAACCATTTTCTTTAAAAAAAAAAACACCAACCATTGAGCCATTCAAGTTGATTTTGTGATTTTTAGTTTTAAGTTGATTGCAGGTAATTTTGGGTAGATATGCTGTCCTAGGAATCTAACCCAAATATATTTGTAATCTGTCTTTTTGTCTTTTTTATGCCAGAGATGTATACTCAATTAAAGACAGCTTTGTAGTTCATTTCATAAGCACAGCAGGATGCATGTCATTTGTGGTGTGCAACCATTGCCTCAGTTAAACTGCACTGTGTGCTTTTAAATTTTCAATCAATACCTGTTAAAAGGTATGGGAGGGGAAGACTTTGTACAAAGGATTGAAGGGACTAATTGCTTAGAGAGAGAACATCTAAAACTTCACAGGTCAAGACGATTCTTAGGAAATGTGGCCTTTTAGCAATATAATGATGTAGCTGTTATGGATGTTTCCTTAATTTTTAATTGTCTGAAAAGATAGAATGCTGTGCAGTGGAAGACAATTGCCAATACATTGGAATTGCATGACAGCACTAGTGAAAGAAATTCTGAACAGTGAAATGAGTAAAGTTGTTCTGCGCAGTTGGTGACAAGCAGACTGTTTCCTCATTGGGGAAAAAAGATCAAAGAATATGTCCCAGGTAGAGGTCATCTAAACTGTTATGTTTGAACAAGGATTTGAGAGGTTGCACACACACACACCCCGGTTTAGATGTCTGGAAATCTATTTAACCACCATGTCTTTAGGAGTCCAAGTGTACATGGTGTGGCATCACTAAGGCTGGTGTTACCCCTCCCCCTGATGGCATCACCTAGTGTGGTTTGGCTTCTCCACGAACACCCCCCCCCCACGTGCCATCACTGTGTATATGTTAATGCTTGGGACTCCTGGACTAACAACTGTATTGTTTCTGGTGGTGGAGGAGTTCCAAAGGTAAACAGTGGATTTAAAGTGAAACCCCAGGGCAGATTTACTAGGAAGTTTAAGTCCTATTGCTGAATTCATCAGGGGTTATGTTTGCCTAGAATATATTTAGGACCTACTTTTTACTTTTTCTTTTTTAAAAAAACATTTTTCTTTTGCATATATTCTGAAGGACTACCTTGTGGAAGCAAGAAAATCACAGGTAGAGAATTCCTAAACTCTTTTATCTCTTTGGTTTTATTATTCCAATTCCATGTTTCTTCCACATTCCAGATAGTGCAGAAAAGTTTTCAGATGGCCTATGGTGAAGTTACACATTTGTTATCAAAATGCTCCTTTTTTGTGCAGCAGATGTCTGGGCTAAATTTTTAAAAGGTGGTCCAGCTAAACCAGTTAAGGAGAGGGGAGGAAATCCAGATGAATCTGCTTGATCGGTGCTATCGACTACACAATCTTTCCACAAAAACAGCACCAGTCTTTGTATTCTAATACTTTAAAAAAACTCAAAAAGATATAGGAATGTGTTAACTCTATTTTTTAAATATGTTTGTGTTGAAGAAATGTGTGTAGAAGTATGTTTTGGTCATACTATATGTGACCATAGAACAGGGGGAAATGATAGAATGAAGAACATGTAAAAGTTATATGCAAGTACTTTGCTGCACACTGTATTAGGCATACTGCAAAGAAAGTTGTCTTCTGTCTGTATTTTACCAAACACAAATGAATGTATACTGGAACTTTAAGCATTATGTACATTATGCATTTTAGAATAATAGTAGAATAATTTATCTCCTGTCGCTTGCCATAATATACCACTATTGAAATTGCACTAAAATACAGTTAGGTATATATTCATAGCACACTAATATAACTGTTAATGTTAATGAGGTATTGTAACCTGATAGACTCATTAAATATCAGAGAGAATGAAACAGTATTTCTTTAACATACCGAAGCGTAAACATTTTATTTAAAAAGAATTTCATAACCTAGTGATATCAGATCACGAACACTGTTATTAAAATTGAAAGCATGGGAGCATCAGCAATGGAAGATAATTTTAATCTTGTATTTTAAAGAAAAAGCACTAATTAGTTGGAAAGCCCCACACTTCTAAAGAAGCAATTGAATGTGCCAGTAGCAAAATTTTCAGTGAACATATAACTGAAACTGAGACCTTGAGGGTGTCTGCTTAGGGCAGTGGTGGGCAAAGTGAGACCTGCAGGTCATGTGTGGCTTGCAGGTTTCCTTCTCAGGCTTGTTTGGTAGAACAAGGGAGGAAGCCTTCTTGGTGTCTGCTGCTAGACTTTGGAACTTCCTCCCTAGGGAGACTGGGATGGCTCCCTCTATACTCTTCTTTTGCTGGCAAGTGAAACCATACCTATTTCATCAGACTTTTAGGAACTAAGTATGGTAGGCTTTTAATTATGTGCTTTGTTGCATAACACACACACACATTACTGATGCTTTTATAGGGTTTTAACCTGTACTGATTTTAATAATTTGTAAGCTGCCTGGAGTCCTATTATTTGGAGAAAGGTGGGGGTATAAATAAATAGAATAACATTAAGTAGTAGTAGTAAAAGCAACAACAGCAGTAATGCTACCCAGGATCTTTATTTTTATTATTTTTTAAAAAATGATATTCCACGTAATGCTGAAATCCAGTCGGAAACTATTAAATGCACTATAATCCGTGGTAAATGCAACTAAGCACACTATAGTCAATATTATAGTTAATTTAGTCCTTTTAGTTCAATATAAGTAGCCAATATCATTTTAAAGTCAATTTAAGTACAGTGAGCTCTTGGTATCCACTGGGGGTTGGTTCTAGGAACCCCCCACCCATGGATACCAAAATCTGTGGATGCTCAAGTCCAGTTATATACAATGGTATAGTAAAATGGTATATCTTGTATAAAAAGGCAAAATCAAGGTTTGCTTCTTGGATTTTTTTTTGGGGGGGGGATATTTTCAAGCCAAGGATGGTGGAATCTGTGGATACCAAATCCGTGGATGCAGAAGGCTGACTTTACATTAAGTGTATCTGTGTGTGTAAACGTAATAATTAATCAAGTAAAGTGGGCCCTCGGTATCTGCTGGGGCTTGGTTCCAGGACCCTCCGTGGATACCCAAGTCCCATTTTCTACAATGGTATAGTAAAATGGTATCTCTTATATAACATGGCGAACAGCAAGGTTTGCTTTTTTGGATTTTTTTTAAAAAAATATATTTTTGAGCCATGGTTGGTTGAATCCATGAATGCATAACCCATGGAGACAGAGGGCCAGCTTTATAAGTGATGGTATTTTTATTTGTTAATGAGTAGGGGGATTTAATGAAATTGATAAAATGGACTGAGTAATTAAAGTAAAACTGTTTTATAGTGAAGTAGATGATTTTGTATTTTTGATGTTTTTTAAAAAACCCTTTAAAACACAAAACCAAAAGTGAGGCCCTCAAGTACTTGGGCAACCTGAAAAGTGACCTCCAACTCTGTGGCATTTGCCTAGCCCAACTTAGATGAATCTCTTAATTTCAGTAGAGTCCATTTTCTGACAGATTTCTCCAGGGAATAAATTAGTTTTTTAAAACAATATTTCTTAACAAAAGAAATTTTGATTTTGATGCAAATTTTCAGTTTTGATACTAAATTTTAATTTACTTCATTTACATTATCATTACTTTATGGATTTCAGCCTGCATATAGCCTTTGTATTTTAGGTCTATCCATGGCACCCTAAAGTGGCTTTACACAGGAAAAATTATTAGACGCACCTTTGGGGTGCTTTTTAAACTTATCCTTCAAAACTGAAACACATTTATTTCCTGAATGTGAGCTAAGTGTCATCACATATATTGAAATGTTTATTTACAGTGATTGGTTATTACGTTACACCTATTACTAGCTCCGAAGTCAACTTTTCCAGTGTCTTTTGTGACTTTGCATTTTTTTTTAAAAAAAAAGAAGTATGTAAAATACGTGTGTTCTGTTGAAAGAACTATAGAAAAATATGTAATGGATAATAATGCTAGATAATATTTTTAGACATCATCATCTTGGTTCCTCCAACTGGCATGACAAGATTGTATGGACCAGAACTGCATGGTTATGCAGTCACATTGCCCTAGTAGGCATGGTAGCTTGGGAATTCTGGGTATTGTAGTCCAAAAAAGGAACCTTTTGAAACTGTTGTGTGATACGTAGGGTTGTGGGTCCCAGTATAACACTACTAACAGAAGCAAGCTGAGCAGTCAGTACGGTATGTTCCAAACATATTATGCCATGTGAGTGGAATCATTGGCACCCTAATTTATCTCAGTTTCTGTGTGAGGAGAAAAATGGATACTTTCATCTTAAGCTAACTACAGTTTATATACAAAGTAGGATATACTGTGGTGAGTCACCACTGTAGATTAGGACAGGGTTGGAATCATGTGGCTCTCAAGAAGTTGTTGGACTGCAACTCCTAGCACACTGCTCACCATTGGTTATGCTGGCTAGGGATGATGGGAACTGAGGTTCAGCAGTATCTAGAGGGCTGCCTGATTTCTATTCCTTGTTTAAGATTGCCAGCCATCTTTAAATAGTGGTTGATGATGCTGTCTTGGGGAGAATTCACTCTTCCACTGGATATTTACATTTTTAGTAACTGTTATCATAAGGTTTGGAGGCTTTTGGGGTCCACAGTAGGGCTCACAGCACTCTTTCAAGATGCATGCAAAATTATTGAAGCAGTGCCTTGGCAGTTTGTTTCTAGACCATGTCTCAACACTCACTTATCAATTTATCAACGTTAGCAAGCATTCAATTAATAGAGGAAAAACTTTATCTATTCACCTGGAAGCAAATGCCATTGAATTAAATGAGACAAATGTCTCTGCATGTCACTCCTGTGGAAGAAGGAGAGAAATGGACAGATATAGAATGGGTGGCACCTGGCTTGATGGCAGTACATGCAAAAGGGATCTAGGAGTCTTAGTGGACCACAAACTAAACATGAGTCAGCAGTGTGATGCAGCAGCTAAAAAAGCCAGTGTGATTCTAGGCTGCATTAATAGGAGTACAGTGTCTGTGGACTTTTTCAAACGGTTGAAAAAACCCACGATGAGTTCGGGAGAAGAACAGAGCTGTTGTGCTTACAGAACCCCATTTCAGATGACACAGACCTCCTCCATCCTCCTGTGGTCCTCCTTCTGACCTCCTCCTGACCTTCCCCCCCCCGTGCTGCTCACACCACTTGTTACTCACTGAGGTTTTCCATCAATAAAAAGAGGCTCCAGCAGCACAGGGGAAGGTTGGGAGGAGGTCAGGAGGAGGACGGAGGAGGACTGTGTCGTCTGAAATGGGGGGGTGTAAGTGCGACAGCCCCATTCTTCTCCCGACCTCGTGGGTTTTTCAACTGTTTGAAAAAGTCCTAAATCAAGGGAAGTAATAGTGCCACTGTATTCTGCTTTAGTCAGGCCTCACTTGGAATACTGTGTGTTCACTTGGAATACTGTGGAATTCTGGGCACCACAATTCAGGAAGGATATTGAGAAGCTGGAACATGTCCACAGGAGTGTGACCAAAATGGTAGGAAGTCTGGAAGCCATGCCCTATGTGAAGCAGCTTAGGGAGCTGGGTATGTTTAGTCTGGAGAAGAGAAGGTTGAGAGGGGACATGATAGCCATGTTTAAATATTTGAAGGGATGTCATACTGAGGATGGAACAAGCATTTTTGCTGCTCCAGAGACTAGGACACGGAGCAATGGTTTCAAACTACAGGAAAAGAGATTCCACCTAAACATTAGGAAGAACTTCCTGACAGTAAGAGCTGTTCAGAAGTGGAATACACTGCCTCGTAGTGTGGTGGAGTCTCCTACTTTGGAGGTTTTTAAACAGAGGCTGGATGGCGATCTGCTGGGAATTATTTGATTCTGTATTGCTGCATGGCAGGGGGTTGGACTGGATAGCCCTTGAGGTCTCTTCCAACTCTATGATTCTATGTGTTTTAGTAATTGTCAGCAACCAAAGGGTTGTCTGGGTTATGACGGATGACAGCTTATAGCCAGTGGCAAAGAAGACATGGAGGACAGGGTTGATCACATGGGCGGTATTGACAAAAAGGACCAGCTCTTTCTTTTTCTTTTTCTTTTGCATGGGTGAAATGTGGAGGGAAAGCAATAATGTGAGAGAAGGCAATTGAGATGACAGGGGATTGAGAACTAGGTGTGTTCAGACAGAGGATGATGATAATTGCTGATTAGAAGCTGGCAGTAGTGTTGGTGAGGATATCTTCGGTAGACACAAGATGTAGAAAGTGTGAAGCACTGGGACTGGATAGTGATGGATGTTTTTAAGAGTTAATACTGGCCTCATGATTGACCCTCGTCTTCAGTGAAACCATGCCCCCCTGGTGGAAGTCTTGGGATATATAGGTCAATCCCTATAAGTCTTGTCATGTCGACAAACTTCAGAAATCCAGCTTGTGTAGTAGTTCTACCTTGATTGTTGTTTTGAGTGCTACAGCTACAGGTATTATTTATTTATTCAATTTATTGTCTTGAGTTTCTCCCAAAGTGGGGTCCAAGGTGGGCTACAATTGAATTTGACGAAATACAGTAGAACATGAAATGAATAAAAGTACAACAAATTGAAAAAGCCTTTTAAAAACAGAAAATTCAGCACCCACTCAGTTAAAATTTCCTACGTCTGCAAGCAATGTTTAGTATTGTCTCTTCTATGTTCTCCAGGCTCTAGAAATCTCTACCAAGGGAGGCTAGGTTGGCACCCTCCCTGTTGTCTGTACAAGTAGGCAAATACTTCTTTATTCAAGGTGGCAAGTGACATCTCTTATTGTGGAAGGAGCTTTTACCTGGATGGTTACTGCATATTTCTTTTACTGGTGCGTGTTTTTAAAAGTATGCTTTAAATATTCTGTGCTTTTACCCATCTTATATATTTGTACAGTTTTGCTATAAGCTGCCTTGAGCCTTGTTCATGGGGGAAAGTCAGGATATAAGCTGAATAAATAAATAAAATTATTCCAAATGATTTTTCTTATTTTTCTGCCACTGTTCTTTTTTTATAGAAACCATTGCAGAGTTCTGGGTATATTTGCTGGGATTGCTAGTGGCCAGACATTCCAAGTAGACTTAAAAAGTTAACATGTTGCTGGTTTTGTTATCTATCTGTCACTCTCTTGAATTTTGAAGCAGGAACATAAGGATATGCAGTGACAATGAGAGAAAGCAGGCCTTTTTGTTGGCTGCAAAACTAGAAGTGCCCATAACTTTATCTCCTAGAGTTGTTCCTATAGAATGTCATGAGATGCAGGAATTTGGGAATATCAGACATTGGAAATGAAGGATGCAGCATATGTTGCAAGTGTTTTCTTTCCTTCCCCCCGCTTCCTTTTCCTGCAAAGTAATACACAAATGAAGATGTTAAGAATTAAGCTGTGGATGTGGAAAATACAGATCACAGCAGCAGACAAAGGAGAGGAATCGTTTGTACTTAATGTAAAAAAAAAAAAACCCAGGTGGTTTCCAGAGAAGGTTTTGGCCAGGATGTACTAGGCTAATTTTTCTCAGATGCATACTTGGTCATCTGCCCTGTGCAGCATGCAGTGTGAAAGAGCTAAGCATTGGTGGTAGGGTTCTAAAGATATTCTATAATGGATTGCAAGGAGATAGGGGAAGAAATTAACTGATTTTGTGTCTATTAGGGATAAAAAGAATATTCAAACATATTTTAAAAAATATGAGAAATTCTGAGAAGAATCTTGGACTGACAAGAATATTCACAGTTCAAGATTTATTCTATGCAAAATTCGCAAATGGTTGTTTTGTGAAGAAAGCAGTATTTTCTCTATAGACAATAGTATTTCTAAGCAGAAATATTATTTATGTTGCTTTCTGTACAGAAAATGCTGTAATTGGAGACTTGTTCTGCACAAAACTCACATGTGGGTGATTTGCATAGAAAACAGCACTTTCTGTGCAGAAAATAATATTTCTATGCAGGAGTATTATTTTCTGTGCAGAAAATATTGTTTTCTGTGTAGAATAACTGTATGTGAGTTTTGTGCAGAATGAGCTTGGAGTTGTGAAGGGGCTTTCTTGCAGCAGGAAAAAATTGCTAAAGTTATTCAAATTATTTAAGAAGAAACTTAATGAAGAATGCATGCCTACTATCCATTAACTTCAACTGTTATCAGTCAGTCAACAACCTGTGAGTGCATCTACATTATAAATTATAGCAGATCGATGTCACTTTTTATTGTTATGACTCCATCCTATGGAGTCCTGGAATTTGTAGTTTGGGAAGCCCTTAGCATTCTTTGCTACAGAGCTCTAGTGCTGTAGTTCAGGGAAGGATACTAGAACTCTTTAGGAGAGATTTGCAAGTAATTCATCAGACTATAAATCCTAGGATTCCTTAGGTTGGAGCTATGAAAGTTCAAGTATCAGTGCACTATAATGGTGTAGGGTCAGTACACTTCTGTGATAAATGGTAGATGGTATTCATAACATTGCGAAAAACAAGACATTGCTAATTATTGGGGTGGCTGCAGACTGTGTAGCCTGGCAGGTTTTGGGTGGCTGAAGAATGCCTTGCCTACAACTGTAAGCTAATAGTACCTAGCTAACATAGAGTACCTGGGGCAACCACATGGGTTTTTATGAGTGAGCCCCTGAATCAGGCATCCATAACTTCTCCCCTTAATCTATAAAATATTTCAGCCAATGGGCAGAAAGTGTATCAGATAATAGACCTGCATTATTCACTTTATACTTTTCTAGGTCATATTCAGTGTTCAAGACACTGAGTCAAAAGAGCTATAATTTCAGATGAAAAGAAAAATAAATAAGGCCTTCCAAAGGAGTTGTAGCCTTCCTTTTAAGGCCCATGTGCTCAGACAATTATTCCCATCTGTCCTTCCTCTACTCCTGTTCAGTAACCTTGTTGCAAGGTTATGATTAGTGGGAAATGGATCTTAATCACCAGTTGTAATGTTCCTCTTTTTGCTGCAGCTGTTTAAGGCAGGCTAACGGATTGCAAAACTTTGTTTTCAATTTTATTTGCTGTGTAGAAAACACTCATAATGGAACAAGAACAAGAGAAGATTATGTAAAGAACATTAAAAGTCTTTATAATAAAGTTTCTTTTAAAATGTGTGTGTGTGTGTGTGTGCGTGTGTGCATAGTAAGACATTCTCACTACAATATGCTGTTGAATTTATTTAATTTGAATTTTAACATTTTTTTTTTTTTGGAGCAGGGCTTCATGCTCCTATTTTGGTACTTGTGCCAAGCTATCCATGTGACTTTCTTCTGTTGTCACCTGTCTCATTCCCAGCAGATGCACACAATCTGCTCTACTGTCACATAACAGGGTTATGAAAATGATGTTAGGACATGCTGCTGTTGATGTTGTTGCAGTTGATGTATGAATCTTTTGGGAAAGATGAAATGGTAAAATATTTCTATGTTACATCGTATTTGTTTGTTTGTTTGCTGAAATGCACTTGTTCAAGGTGCAGTGATGTCAGGTGCTCATAAATTCCAAGCTGGTACCCTTTAGAAAATTCGTACTGTAACCTCCATCATTCCTAAACATTGTGGGGGGTTTTGGATATTTTCCCCCAAAATATTTTTGAGCCATGATTGGTTGAATCTGTGGATGCAGAATCTGTGGATACAGAGGCCCGAATGTATAACATATCTGAATGTCACAGAATGAGAAAGAGTAGTCGGTAATAACTCCTTCATACATCACATTTCAGACCATGGACTTTTCAGGATATGAGCCTGAACCTTTTTCCATCAGCTGTCACTTTTCATGTAACTGACTTCTTATTTTTCTTATATTTTATACACAGACATAAATCTTGATTATGCATACAAAGCATTTACTCCTTTGAAGAATGCATTTGAATGACTGTACAAAGAACTGACAAGATTCTTTCCAAGTTTCTGAGCATATCTTTTACACCTACTTGTGTGCATCACGCTCCCTGTTTCTCTATTTTTTGTGAAGAGGAACTTTCACAATGCCAAGAGTAATCTACTAACTATGAGTGTTGTTTCTAAGGCCATGAGCAAATGTTTCAGTGCTCAAACTGTAGAAGCTTTATTGATATTGCCCAGTGAAGCTCAGGTGCTGGTGAGGTTCCCAGATGTTCCAAGTAATATGGCTGTGAGTGAAGGATTCTGGGAGCAGATCTCCAACAGCTCTTGTAGCTTCCTTGGTTGAGAATCATTGGTGTAGACCTCCCATTATTTGTGGAAGTAAGTTCTGCTGAAAGCTGTTGGCCATTATTTGTGGTGATGGAGGGCTTTATTTAAGAAACCCTGTCACTTCATTTCTTACCTCTACCAGGTGGTCCATACTTCATAGCTTCGTCTGAGAGTCCTGCTCACTAAGTGAGACAGAAAGTTCAAGTTGTTCCTTTCTAAGAGGGATAAGCTATGATGAAAGAGTTTCCAGAACACATCACAACAGGTGGTGTGTGGTGTTTCCTCCCCCAGGCAAGATGTGGGTGGATGGAATGCTCTTTGCCCATGGATCCACCATGAAGTACATGCATTGAATTTTCCAGGGTGACTGCCTTCTCACTGCTCCGTCATCCCAGTGGGAAGAAGGAAATTCAGAAAGTTATCAGTTCATTCTTGCATTGCCTTCTGCACAGTTTTATAAAAGGGGTCAGATTTCCTGTTCTGTTCCTCTCCAGTGCCCGTGTGGGATTAATATTTCTGTCTACATATCTTTGCAACTGGTCTTCACACAGTAAGCAAACAACTACAGCTCACTAACTATTATGTAAATAACTATCATCCTTATTGAGAATCTTCCAAATGTCCATTAGCTTCCTTATCCGTGCTTCAGAGAGTCCAGTTAAAGTGCAGGTCAAATATCTATATATATAATTCTCTTAGATATGTTGCCATTTGTAGTGTGCTGATTGGCCACTTAGGGAACTGACCAACCAATCAAGCTCTGTTGAGCAGCAATCAACACACTGGGGGCAGGCCAATGTAGAAACTGAAGTCCTTTCTAAACATGGCAGCTGTAGAAGAGATGTGAGTAGCATGGGTGTGTGTGTGTGTGTGTAGCATGGTATGTGCTGGAGTGCAGGGGGCAGTGTGGAGAGCAGGTTTGGTTGCAGGGGGTGAGTTTGCTGGGGGGGGTCAAATCCGGAGGTGGGGGTGAGTTCAGTGGTGGGAGGGCAAGCACTGTGGGCCTGAGTTTGGCAGCGGGGGGTCATGTTTGCTGGGGGTGAGTTTGGCAGTGGCAGGTGTGAGTCTGGCAGCAGGGGGGGGCAAGTTTGCCAGGGGCAAGTTCGGTGGCGGTGGGGGTAAGCTCAGTGGGGGGAGTGAGTTTGACGGCAGGAGGGCCAAATTTTGTGGCAGGGGGTCAGTTTGGCAGGGGGGAGTTTGGCAGCAGGGAGCAAGCGGTGGGGGGAGAGTTCAGCAGCAGGAGGGCTGAGTTTAGTGGGGGGGGCAAGTTCAGTGGCTAGAGGGCGAGTTAACCCACCAGCCTACCTTAAAGGGTTGTCATGAAGTCTACTGGGCATTTTGGGGGGAGTTTTTTTAATGGTGTATAGTATGCTGGGTCCAGCTAGTAATAAATAACACCTCCCCCCTCACCTTTATCAACCTACCTGGAAAAATCAGTCTTACTTCTCTAACATGTGCTGTGGTTACTTCTAGGCTAGATAACTATATGAGGCTATGTAGGGGAAACCTTAAACATGATCTCGGAATATATATTAGTTCAGAAAGCAGTAAGAACAAAGCTTGTTAGAGCTAGGCATTTGGCTCCTAGTATGCCTGTTCTGCACCAGCACACTTCTTCAAGCTTCTGCGCTTCAAATATTTTGGACTACAACTTACAGGATTCTTCACCATGGCCATGCTGACTGAGCTTGATGGGAGTTGAAGCCTGAAACATCAGAAGGACACCACCTTGGGGGGAAGACTGCTGTGAAGGGAAGAGTGTGAAATGTATTAAATAAAAGGTTGAACACATTTCTCCCCTCCTGCCCTAGTGTTGGCCTACTGAAGGCTTAATAAGGATAGGGAGTGCCTTGGGCTACCTCTTTGTTTCTTCAAAAGGTCCTTCTCATATGGGAATGGTAGATGTGCTGAGGATAGCTAATGTGGAATATTAGTTGTCAGCCAGCCATGGGTCTGTCTTTGAAGGCAACTAAGGTGGAATTGAGATTATTCCTCTTATTCAATCACTAAAACTTCAAGGTGTTCTTTAAATATATGTGCATGTATGTCATGCTGTCTCAGGATTGTTAGATAAACTGTTAGTGGGAACATAGCCTTTTATTTTTTTTCCCTTAAAAAAAAAAAAGGAACCGTTAAGCTTTAAAAATGTGAGGACACAATGCATCCATATTGAAGAACAGAATTTGTGTTACAAGTTAATGTCATCCATAATCCTATTATTCACATTCTTAATGATAAAACTTCTATCTTTGAATTGCCCTCTTTTCAGAGGAGTTGATTTCTTTGGGCTTTTTCGATAGCTAAAAAATTAATTCTACAACAGTGGAAAGCTCCATTAATTCCCAAAATCAAAGACTGCTTTAATGAGCTTAGTGACTTGGCTGAATTTAAAGTAGCTGCAATATACATTTACATAAATTAAATATATTTAAAGAATTTGATCTCTATTTTTAGAGAGTTTTTTTAAAATACACACACACATACACCCTGTTCTACTTTAAGGTTGGTTATCATGAATTTAAAACCCAGATTATTCATGGTTATCAAGACAAAAAAACTGCTATGCATGTCTTGAAACAAACTCAGGTGATATATTGAAACAAATATTCAGTGAAGACAGTTATCTCTGTAGCACTGATGACTCTAGTCTTCCGTAAAAATAAATTGCCAAACTTCAGCACACAGGAAGAGGAATGTGAATCAGTTTTACAAGAGGTGAAATGATATGTGCCTCGTAATGCAAAAGCATAAAAACATAACTCTCTACATATTCCTTCAGCAGAGTTAATTAGCAAATCAGTCTATGATGTTTGATATTGTTGGTTCATTCACAAACAGATGAAATGGTTAAAAAAGGTGGGAATGAAAGAAGAGGGAAATATCTTGAGAAACTGAAATTTTGTGCCCACATGCCTAAGAATCAAGAACCAAATCACGCATTTACAGGATGAGCCATAATCAGACCCACTTTTCATAGAATCATAGAATCATAGAATTGTAGAGTTGGAAGAGACCATGAAGGCCATCCAGTCCAACCCCCTGCCACGCAGGAAATCTTGATCAAAGCATCCCCGACAAATGGCCATCCAGCCTCTGTTTAAAGACCTCCAAGGAAGGAGACCCCACCACGCTCCGAGGGAATGTGTTCCACTGCCAAACAGCTCTTACTGTCAAAAAGTTCCTCCTAATGTTGAGGTGGAATCTCTGTTCCTGGAGCTTGCATCCATTGCTCCGTGTTCCAGTCTCTGGAGCAGCAGAAAACAAGCCTGCTCCATCCTCAGCGTGACACCCCTTTAAATACTTAACAGGGCTATCATATCGCCTCTTAACCATCTTTTTTCCAGGCTAAACATACCCAGCTCCCTAAGTCTCTCCTCATAAGACATGGTTTCCAGACCTTTCACCATTTTAGTTGCCCTTCTCTGGACATGCTCCAATTTGTCAATATCCTTTTTGAATTGTGGCGCCCAGAACTGGACACAGTATTCTAGGTGAGGTCTGACCAAGGCAGAATAGAGCGGCACTATTACTTCCCTTGATCTAGACACTATACTTCTATTGATACAGCCCAAAATCGCATTGGCCTTTTTAGCTGCTGCATCACACTGTTGACTCATGTTCAACTTGTGATCCACTAGGACTCCTAGATCCCTTTCGCATGTAGTCTTGTTCAGCCAGGTCTCTCCCATCCTATATCTATGCATTTCATTTTTCCACCCTAAGTGTAGTACTTTACATTTCTCCGTATTGAATTTCATTTTGTTAGCTTTGGCCCAGCTCTCCAGTCTATCCAGGTCATTCTGAATTTTGATCCTATGCTCTAGGGTATTAGCTACTCCTCCTAATTTGGTGAATAATAAACTTTTGTTTCTTTATTTTAAAGTACAGATGGACGTGGCATCCAAAGTTGCAGCAGCTGCGCTATGTGAGTGTTTATGCCACAAATATATGTACAGGCATACCTCAGTTAACAAAGGCCCTAACAAGGAAGCTCCTTTTTACAAAGTTCCTGCCTGTCTCTCCTTTTCCTTCTTATCCTCTGTCTGGCTAGAAGCTTTTTTAGTAACATCAGCACTGGGAGGATGATAGAGGAGGGCTGGAGAAACACAAACTTTTGGTGTTGCATTAAGAAGCATCTCTGTGACAAGCAGTGCAATAAAACGTGAGCTGGGGAAGAATGGGATTTTACTCTAGCTGCTCCTACTGTAGCTGTATGTGCCTGTCTAAAGCAAGCTAACAGTCAAACAACAGCTGCCTTTGGGATCCCTTCATTAACATGAGTGAACAGCAGATAAGCATTACTAGATACCCCTAGCATGTTTTTTTAAAAAAACAACAACAACCACCATAGATAAAGTTTGGTCAGCAAAATGGAAATCATGAGAAAGGTGGAGGCTGATGGGGGGTTGGGGGGAGGTCATCCCTGGGTTGATTTTCTAAGAAGCCTTCAAGTGTTCTCTGGAAGGTTCAAAACATTTTTCTTTACTTATGCAAGACTTATCTAATCTGGTTGTTGTCTTTTGTAGGAACCTATACCTGTTCTTTCCATACTATTTTTACCTCAGGTACCATAGATTCTCTTAAAGAAGTAATGCCCCGGAACACATCTATTTTGTTAACTGAGGTATACCTGTACCCGCTCCCCTCATCTCCAGAAGTAGCAGCAGCTTCAGGGTTGTTGGGGTATCTCACAGAACATGGCATGGGGATAATGGTAGAACAAAAGCTTGGAAGTAACTAGTTACAAATAATGAGTTACTTGTAATTATTTTCCCCAATAATAAAAGTATAATTACATTACAGGTTGAGTATCCCTTGTCCGAAATGCATGGGACCAGAAGTGTTTTGGATTTCTTTTTTTTTATTTTTTGGATTGTGGAATATTTGCATATACATAATGAGATATCTTGGGAGATGAGACCCAGTTCTAAACATGAAATTTACTTATGTTTCATATACACTCTATACATATAGGACTTTATAAAACACACAAAATACAGTGTCAAAACGATGGCACATAAACACAAAAGGGTGCACGTACCACATGACGTCGGCCTTTCACGTTTATGTCCCCGCCAAAACTTGTACTTTTTAATTGACAGCTGAAGCTGTCAATAGATTCCCCATGGGCCTTTTTATGCCAGCATTGCCAGCATGTGAAACCTCATGGGTTTTCCCCCTCGTACTTACCCCATCAATGGCCAGTCCTGCGCGAACACATCCGGGTGAGATCGCGACATCCAGGTAAGTGACACACTTTTTATTACCCTTCCCAGGTTACTTGGGACTTTTAAAGTGTGTTCCTGTGCTTTGTTTAACTTTTTTACTGTTATTTTTGTTTGATTTTTAATTTCCCGCATGATGAAGTCTCACAATAATCCATGGGATTTCAAAGGAGGAAGTGAATGGAGCTCTGTTCACTTCCTCTTTCATTGCTGGGGAAAAGAGGTGAATGCGGTGGGGAGTGTTCTTTTGCTGGCATAAAAATTGATTTTTTTTTATGCCAGCAAAAGATGCTTTAAGGGGCTTATCTGATAAAGTCCATAGCCTGAAGATAATCTTGTACACAATATTTTTAATAATTTTGTGCATGAAACAAAGTTTGTGTACATTGAACCATCAAGAAACCAAAGGTGTCACTGTCTTAATAACCCATGTGGACAATTCTGGATTTTGGAGTATTTCAGGTTTCTGGATAATGGATACTCAGCCTGTAGATTGTCACTTACCTAGCAGTAACCACAGATTTTGTTATATAAGTAAGTAAATTTGACAGCTAAATCAGGAGTGGACGACTGTGCTGTGGGTCATTTTAACCCCATTCATGCCCAGAGGGCCACACTAGAAGTAATGTAAAGCTAGAAGTAATGTGATCATCTTGCAGTGATTTTAGTCCTTTTTGGTGATATTTGGGCAAAAAAAAGAAGACCTGCAAAAATGAATTGGGGGTTTCTGGAAGGTGCAGAAAATGGGTTCTGGGGCCACATGCAGCCTATGGACTTCACTTTCACCTTACTGTGCTAAATAGTATGGTTCACGTGCTGGCTTGTGTTGGGCCTCATGCTGCTGCCTCATGGTCTAATGTGAGTGTTGAAGCAATGAGGAGATGGAGAAAAGTTTGTTTTGTAGCATTCAGATTTCTTTTTAAGTAACAAAAAATAACCATCTTTACTTTTGAGGTATGGGAAAGCTCTTTATAATGGTGCTGTTTTAAGGTTTGTGTAGAATCTTTTAATGAATTCTAATGTTTTAATGCTTACTGTTTTTAACTTTATACATTTTTAAGAATTTTAAAATAATTTTTATTTATACTTTTCTTTTAATCAGTATTGTTTTTAATTATGTTGTTAGTTGCCTGGAGTCTCATTATTGAGGGAAAGTCAGGATATAAATGGATAAAATAATAACAGCAACAACAACAACAACTATAGCTGTCCCTTCATATTTGCTGGGATTTGGTTCTAGGACCCCCGTGGATACCAAAATCTGTGAATACTCAAGTCCCATTATATGCAATGGCATAGCAAAATAGTGTCCTGTATATAAGTTGGCAAAATCAAGGTTTGCTTTTTGGATTATTGTTTTTTTAAGAATATTTTCAAGCCATGAATACTTAAATCTGTGGATACCAAATCCGTGGATACGGAGGGCCAACTGTGTAATATCAACCAATTGCTGTATTTTTCAGGGCCTTTGAACTCTATATCCAATTTGTCTTTAAAGGTAACTTTCCAAGCTTTGGGTGCCACACACCCCAGTGTCAGTGTCACTTTTCCAATCAGATTTGGATCCCTTCCTCCATACCTGCTTTAAAGATTGAAGCAAGGGTGTCCAGTGAATGTGTACCAGCCTTGTCATAGACCATAGGCCTTGGCAATTTATGCTTACCTCATAGTGCTGTGAAAAACACAGTCCTGAAGCACAATGAGTAGGGATTCTTCTTTATGCTATCTGTTGCATAATGACAATATGTGTGGTCCTTTCTCTTTCCCTATGAGGGACCAGACAGAGTGTTACATATATGAAGTGTCAGTTAAAAATAAATGAATTATCTTTGGGAGAGGGCATTTTGTTTAGCACACTAGTTTCAAAGTACCTTTCATTTCTTGTTGTAGACAGCAGCAGCAGCAATACAAAGTTAGTTGTAATAAGCTCAACTTAAGCAATTCACATCACCAGGTTTCACAGAAAGCAAGGCAGTCCAACAGCACAACCCTTTGGATGTCTACAAGTTCAGTTGATAAGCATGTACATTGAGCTAAAGATATGTATGGGATTGGAGGCTAAGGCTGCAGTTCTGTAACCACATATGTGGGGCTATGTCCTATGGAATGCTCTGGAGCTTATTGCTGAGTAAACATGCATAGGATTTTGCTGTAAATCTCATTAAACTCAGTTAAAATTTAAGCAGCTGACTGTATATGAAATCACAATCTAAAAGACTGGGTTGGGAAAAGCATAGTTGGATGCAGTCCTATCTGCCCTTGCCAGCATTTGCTCATCTGTTCCCTAGGAAGAACTCTAGTGCTGGGAAACTCTAGTAAGAGAATACCTTCAATAAAGCAATTTGCTGTAACATTGGAAAACTGTGTTTGTGTGTGTGTGTGTGTGTTTGTGTGTGTGTGTCCTGGCCTTGCTTCTGTCTACTCTCTGAGGGCAAGTGTGCTGCTGGTAGTGTCTTGAAAACCAGCACTGAGTGAACAACCTCTTGCTATTCAGCAGAAAATGAGGACATGCCTTCCCCAGCAATTCAGAACAAAATCCATTCTCTCTTCCACGAAGGAAGTGGAGATATTGGGGGAGGGGGGAAAGAGTTGTATTTTCAGCCACTAGTGGACTAAAAGGATGTGTGATGTTTCTCTTAATTTGGGACATTTACAGTATGTGCATGCTTCTTTTCCACATCTGTTCCTGATGTGAGTTCTGAATCCATATTTGTGGCCATCCCTTCAGGATAAGAACAATGTTCTTGCCTGGAAAGAACAATGAACATATACCAAAAACTTGACTGCAGTACAATTGTATACAGCTTTATGTAGTCATAAATCCCACAGAATTCAATAGGGCTTACTCTTACATCTGACTGAAGACACTGGATTGCAACCCTTTTCTTTAAAACTTTGCATGTTCTTTTGTATGTGAGATCTGAGTAGACATGCATAAGACTTAAAGGATCTCAGGGTGAGAGCACTGTCATGAAAAGTGTGTGTGTGTTCCTCATTTATTAGGCTTGATGTTTTTGATGTGACTGGCCTATTTGGTAGAACTGTGGTTGATGTTTATGGTATTGTGCTTAGTGATTTTATTAGAGGTTGCCCTTGTAACATCCCCCTTGTAACACTTCCAGAGCCTATTCCCTTGTGATATCAGAAGAAGTCACCCTCTAGGTTTCAGGTTTTAGCCCTGAAATCTCAGGGCCTGAGGTAGCCATGTTAGTTTGATTATAGTTCAGCAAGAAGTTTCCAGTAGCAACATACTTGAGAACTTGTAGGAACATTGGCTTGCCTAAAACACATTGAAAGATATGTCTACCTTAAACAAATTTAACTATCCCTAGTTATAATGATAACAAAAATGCTTACAATTTCTTATTGCATATTTTATGTCCAATAAAACTTCATAAAACCATTTTTCTACCTTCCTTTCCTTGTTCGTTCACAGGTCTCCCCATCCATCTTCCAATAACATTCCTTATGGGAGACGGATGTGATTAGAACAGTCATATTCTCCTCCTCTTCTTTTTTTAAAAAAGTGCCTCCATTTTCTACTCCCTTTGTAATATTGGTCAGCAGGTCTTCAGCCATTCAGCCATTCTTTATTAATGTAGCCATATCTGTTCCCTTTCATTGGCAGTAAAGATAGTTCCATAAGTTTCAGCAACATTTTTTCCACGTATATCTATTCCACACAGATTTAAAAATTACCATGTTATCATTTGCTTCAATTCAGGTGATTGATTTTATAAAAGAGTTACAAGCATGAAAAACAATTTCTTCCCTGCAGTTGTGCCATAGGAAATTAAGGAAATGATATTAAAAGGAAAAAACAACAACATTCTTTTGGTCCAGACAAGACATGTAACAAGTATGGACATGCTGCATTTAAAAATACCCTGCAATGTCTTGCCAGCAGCCTGCCAGCCTCTGTTTCCAATAGTGAGGGACCACCCTCTTGAATGGTGAAATGCAGTCCTCTCTCTCTGCAGGCTTAGTCATGGCCTTTCTTGGGTACAGACAGATGGTTTTATGAAGTTGTCACCACATACGTATTATTCATGGACTACAGCCACTGGAGAGACTTGATGCGCTTGTAATGATAGGTTGAAATCTTAAGGCTGGGGTGGAGAAATCATTTATCTTGCAATTTTTGGTCACACTCTACATGTGTTAGCTAGCTGCATGGTGTTTGCTAAGGAGAGCCTATGAAATACTCAAGAACGTTACTGAAAGTGTCTTCCCACCTGTGAAGACAAGTACTTGTGTGCATTCAGATCTTACCATGTGATTGTATATAGCTATACATTTATATAGATATCTGGTATCTAAATATAGATAGAGATGATAACTGTCTATCTATCTGTCTACCTATCGTCTTATCAGTTTATCTAGATTGATTCTTGCAGTTGTAGTTGAAATGAAGTTGCTCATCCATGCTCTGATTTGCTCCCTGTTTATACACTGACTGTGATATTTGGCAACTTTAGAGACAAATCCTCACATTTCTGTATTGAAAGTTCTTTTTGCGGGGAGGTAATGTGATTAATAGAGCAATCCAGTTCTGCTGGTGGGTGTAGAGGAGTGGGGGCAGTAATGCCACTGCTAAGCTAGTGGGATGTTGATGGGAATAAAAGAATTTAATCTGGGCATTTTGTAGGGGAAAATATTCATTTGACCATTCATTTTGATAAAAATGCATTTATTTCCATAAGAAATGTTCACAGCTAACTCACATTGTAATGACCATTTTTCTGATTACTTTTTGCCAAGCAGGCTGTTGTATATGTTCCTTATGAAGCAAACACCCCCTTTGATGTGCAGTTTTGATTGTGAAAACAGTATGGGGAAAAGATTCACTTAATACCACTTCTATGAAAAAACAGCCCCTCTTGGATTAATTTCCATTTTACAACTATGATAGGAGATGCAGTCGTGGATGTCACTACTTAATGTGAAGCTTGTTCCTGAGAAACTGATAAAGATGATTTACTGATAAAGATGTGTGTGTGTGTGAGAGAGAGAGAGACAGACAGACAGACAGATTACAGATCATGTTGTGTAAAAAGAAAGTTAAGAAGTGAATATAAGTGCTAATTATTGGAACTCTACATAGTTATTGGAGCTCTATATACATTTACTGGACCCTTAAACCTAAGATACTAAACAGTGTCTGTAGAATATCACATTATCAAGTGAGAGAGATTGAGAGAAATCCCCATGGTCTAACTCTGAGAAACACAGTCAAATTTGTAAATGAATTTTGGTGCTGCAGCATCTAGTTCCATCTGTTGGATGCATTTTTTCTTCAAGTAAAGCAAGCCTAAGTAACCAGATGGAGAATGTCCAGAAAGAGTTAAACAATTGACTAGTTTCTGTTCTCATTTTAAATACTTGATTTTTGTCTGGCTAGGGATGTAACATTTTCAGCAATTTTGAAGAAATGAGCAAAAAATAATAATTCTGTTTTCTTTTAAAAGAACACTTGGGGGAAATTGAAATATATGCCGCATTTACTTATCAATGCTATAGTTATTTTACTGCTGAAATATTATTATAAATAACTTGGGGGGCAGGTGTCATTGCACTGTTAGATGTATTTATGATGTTTAGAAGGAACCCGCTGCAAACTGTACGTGTAAGTTGCATTGAAATCAGTAGAAATGTATAGGATCGCATTGTACATGACTTAATTTTTATTCATAAACTAGTTTTGCCAGAACAGTTAGAACTATGTTAAGAAATGGAGCTACCACCTGCTGCACATCCCCAAATATTTTAGTATGTTAGTTTTTTTATGGATTAGAAAAAATAAGAATAAAAGCAGTTTCTACAAATTGAAAGTACAGTCTGCCTACTTTGCAGTACACAAAATTTAGTTTTTTAATCATTTCAGCATAGCAAGACATGGAGACTGGACTCAAGTCTAAACACGAAATTCATTTATGTTTCATATATACCTTATATACATAGCCTAAAGTAATTTTGTGCACAATATTTTTAATAATTTTGTTCATGCAACAAAGTTTGTGTACACTGAATCATCAGAAAGCAAAGGTACCACTATCTCAGATTTTGGAATTCCGGATAAGGGAAACTCAAAGTGTAAATTAACATCCCTGTGAAATCAATATATATATATCTTGAGTATGTTGCCTTTCCCAGTGTGCTGATTGGCTGCTCTGGGAACACACCCAACCAATCACCACCCACATGCAAATTCCCCTCCACCTCACAATCCACTCCTGCCACTTAGTCTGTGATCTGAAATAGTTCTTCCTAACTTGTCTTCCCCCATCAATCTTTTGGAACCATCAACTAATCAGTTCTCTGTGTTTCCTCCTGTTTCTCTGGAAGAACTTTCTACCTTGCTGTACTCTTCCAAACCTACAACTTGTTCTCTTGATCCAATTCCCCCTCGTCTTTTAATCTCTATAGCCCCCTCCTTCCTTCCTTCGCCTCTTTCTATCTTTAATCTGTCTCTTTCTACTGGCTCTTTTCCCTCTGACTTTAAACATGCTCTTGTTTCTCCTATTTTGAAATAATCTTCTCTTGACCCCTCTTCTTTGTCTAGTTATCGCCCGATCTCTCTTCTCCCTTTTCTTTCTAAGGTTTTGGAACGGGTTGTTTATTCCCGCTGCCTTGAGTTTCTCGAAGCCAACTCCATCCTCTATCCTTTTCAGTCTGGTTTCTGCCCATGGCACTCCACTGAGACGGCCCTCACAAAGATCTCTAATTATCTTTTATGGGCCAAGGCAAATGGTCTCTATTCTGTGCTTATCCTCCTTGATTTATCTGTGGCATTTGATACCGTGGATCACTGTCTTTTAGTTGATATACTTTCTGACATTGGGTTCTCGAACTCAATTCTTAACTGGTTTAAATCTTATCTGTCAGATAGACCTTTTGCAGTGTTCATGGGTGGTCAGATCTCTTCCCCCGTACCCTTATCTGTTGGAGTTCCCCAGGGCTCTGTTTTGGGTCCCCTATTGTTCTCTCTTTACACCTTGTCTTTAGGAAAACTTATTAGTTCTTTCAGTTTTTCCTCATTTGTACGCTGATGACACCCAACTGTATCTTTCCACCCCTGATCTTTCCCCAGGGCTTGAACAGCAAGTTTATTCATGTCTTTCAGCTGTCTCTCTCTGGATGCGTCATCGGCGGTTGAAGCTCAATATGTCCAAGACAGAGCTTCTTGTCTTTCCACCTAAGTCCTCTCTCCAATCCTCTTTTTCTGTTTTTGTCGACAACACTTCTATTCACTCGGTCCAGGAAGCCTGCAGTCTCGGTTTTATTTTTGATTCTTCACTGTTTTTTATTCCCCATATTCAGGCTACAGCCAAAGCCTGCAGATTTTTCCTTTACAACATCGCGAAAATACATCCTTTTCTCTCAGCCTCCACTGCCAAGACTGCTGCTTTGGTCCATGCTTTGGTGGTCTCCCAATTAGATTATTGTAATCTCCTTTTAGCTGGACTTCCCCTTTCTCATCTTCACCCTTTAATTTCTGATCAACATTCAGCTGCCCGCATCATTACTTCCGCTCATTGCTTTGCCCATGTTTCCCCTTTGTTGTTTTCTCTTCACTGGCTTCCCTTCCCTTTCCGTATCCAATATAAGCTTTTGTTGCTAACTTTCAAATCCCAGCATGGGCTAGCCCCTCTTTATTTATCTGACTTTCTCTCTCCTTACATTCCCACCCGTACCCTTCGTTCTAGTACTCAAGGCTTACTGCCCCAACCTAGGATCTCCATTGCTCCATCCCGGATTCGCCCCTTCTTGCTTGCCGCCCCTCACTCCTGAAACCTTCTTCCCCCTCAAATATGGGCCATTACTTCTTTGTCCACTTTTAAATCTGAGTTAAAGACCACCTTTTTAGGGAGGCATTCCCCGGCTTTGTCTGATATACATTTATTTCTTCTGTCACTTGGGTTTACTGTGGATGTTGTTATTAATTGTTGTAAATATCCTTGTTTTTAATGGATTTTTATTACTTTGCCTATTGTTTTATTTAGATTGTACACCTTCGGCAGGTTTCATTCTGTTTTATCCTTGATTGTTTTTGTACAGCGCTGTGTACACCAACAGCACTCTAGAAATAAACTTCAATAATAATAAATAATGACTTTCCCCTACTGGCTATTTGTGTGTATTACTTTTTGGTAGTTTCCCCTTTCTTCCATTTCTTATACTTGTCTCTTTTAAATCTCAGCTCATCTGAAAGTTCTTTGTACATCCACCCTGATTTTCTTTGACACCTTCCAATTTTCTTCTTCTTCTTCTTCTTTTTTTTTTGAAGTGCGTTCGGTATCTCACCTTTAAGGGCTCATCTACACAAGCCAGGATACATTGGCTCCTCGCCGGCATATACTGGTAACAGATCAGGTCTGTTCCACCCCGTTCCCTCCACGGAATGGGAGGAAGTCCAGGCGGGCATGCCAGCCCACCATTGCCACCATTTCCCTTGTGTGTTGGAAGACAGGAAAGGGGCCCACAACATGTGACCAAGGCCCTCTGCATGTGACCACCTTTGATCACATACTGTGGTCTCCTTCCTGCCCTCCAGGAAAGCCTGGGAGACTGGCTGCAGCATTGAGGGCTGGCCTGCTGGACAGGTTCTGGCCCTACCCTGCTTGCCCCGAGTCTCAGCCCTGTATCTAACCCCCGGAGAGGGGCTGAAGATTGCCTGGGGGGTGAATGGGACAAATGCTCTGTGTCATATGGACTGCAGGGCTCTGAGGTGGGGGTGAGATGGGGTATATGGCCTATCTAGACAAGCCCTAAGAAACCCCTATGCACTATGAACTCCCTTCCCTTTGAGCATTTCTGACCATGGGATTTCACCCAGTATTTTCCTAAGCTCACTAAAATCTGCTTTCTTGAAGACCAGAGTGTATTTGTCTTTCCCTTTCCTCTGTATAGCAAATCCCAAGAGGACATGGGCACTCCCACCCAAGGATTCCACTAGTTCCACCCCATTGACCAGTTCATATCTGTTGGTTAAAATCAAATACAAAATAGCTGATCCCCTTGTTGTCTCTTCCACCTTCTATTCAGTGAATTTGTCTGCAAGGCTGGTGAAGAATTTCTCGGACCTTCCATTAGTGGCCAGTTTTGACTTCCAGCAAATATCAAGGTTGTTGACATCTCCTGTTATGACTATATCTCTCCCTTTTGAATGTTTGTCATTTGTTTTAGGAAGGCCTCACCAGACCTTCAGTCTGGATGTTCAAATTATTTTGTTCCTTGGTGGTTGTAAACAATTTATCTCTCCATGAGTGGGTAGTGGTAGATATCGTAACAGGAAAAAGTGCCCTGGAGGACCTTTATCTACAACATACATGATCATGATAGTAAATGATCATAAACAAACATGAGATTAAATTAATTTTCATTAGTATGGGATGCTGTCTGACTTGTACATCTGTGGCTAATGGTTGGAAACCTCTTGGTTATTTACACTGCCATAATTTAGTGTTAGAGCATCATAAATAATTTTAAAGATGTTGTTCAAGGTGATGTCCAGTACCACCTGCATGATGTTTTTCTCCTGGTTGCATAAAGGCAGCTGCAAGGCTCAGGGGCACACCACTGTCTTGGTTAGGTGTTTGATCTGATTCAATAGGGATGCCCTTATATTCTGTTGTTCATAAGTCCCATTAGAGCACTGTCAGAGTATATTTTAACGGACATAACTAACACTACATCACTGTGGAAGTTACTAGTTTTTTAATTTGCAAAGTATGCTTCTTTGTTATGCTCACAACTATCCTATGAGGGAGCTCATACTTGTCATTGTACAGAACCCAGATGGAAGCTAAATGAAAAAACTGGCAGAGGATGTCACACAGTAAAAACTTTTATGCATGGGGATTTGAACTCTCTTCTCTTGGATCAGGGTTCAACACTCAGTAATTATTGAACTATCTAAGCTTACTTTAGAAAAGCTGGAAATTTGTGCATCAGTCTCTTCCTTTTTCAAGGCATCAGTTAAGTCAGCCTAGGACATGTCTGTGGAGCTTAAATTATACACATTCCTGGTTAGCCATCTTGATGCTCGAGTTATTAGCCAACTGTATTTTATTGTGTCAAGTATCAAATGAATAGCAGATCTATTTGAAGCCTCTCATCCCTGCTGAAATTAGCTTGACAGATAATGCTCTCATCACCTGACTGCATAGGGTTATTTCCCCCATCTGAAAATCTATGTATGTATTTTATTTATTGTGCAATATTTTATGTTTATTTGTGACAACTAAATAATGTGTGGAAAACCTGGTGTCAGGGAAAAATGGGTTCCAGGGGAGTTTTGTCTGGCATATTGTTTTCCATTTCTACAATTTTGTTTTCTTTGTATGTAGGAACATTTATATCTGTGAGCCCTACCTGCAGTCTAAACAGGGGCAGAGTTCAGAGAAACTGTTTTACACCAAGGAACCAGGAAATAAATCAGGAACTAAATTATGTTTAAATCAAACTAAAAATAAAGGAAAACGAAAACAAAAGTACCCCCAAACCAACAACAGCCTTGACAATCATTTTAATCTGTGAGAATCAGAGAGCTGAATGAAGTTAGAAAAGTGGTGTTAATTGTTTTTGGAGTTCATGTAGATTATGTCCTCATTTATCCTGCCGTGACCTCACAATGCCACACATGGCCTTTTAGAACTAGGGAAAGGATTAGTGTAATTCCCTCTAGAAACACTCCTCTGTCACTTTTCAGGCTGCTGGGAACACTCACAGTCCTGAGCAAGTGTGTTTTTCATCTAACACATTCTCTTTAGACATTTTGAGGCAAGGGTTTGAATATAAGACAATGCTGCAGCCTTGTAAGATACTACAACAATGTGGATCTGGGACAGTATCTTTGAACTGTGTTTTGGCAGGCATCTGTACTCCAGCACATCATGTTCTCATGATGAATCCCTTCATTGTATATGAGATAAGCAAGTGATCATGCCTTCGGCATAGTAAAATCCTGTGCTCACTCACCATTAAAAAAAAAAAAATCAATGCAAACATAGACTTTGCAAAGCATTACGTAGACTCATAGAATCATAGAATTGAAAGAGACCACATGGGTCAACCCCCTGCCATGCAGGAAAACACAATCAAAGCACCCCCGACAGATGGCCATCCAGCCTCTGTTTAAAAACCTCCAAAGAAGGAGACTCCACCACACTCCAAGGCAGCACATTCCACTGCTGAACACCTCTTACTGTCAGGAAAGTCTTCCTAATGTTCAGGTGGAATCTCTTTTCCTGTAGTTTGAACCCCTTGCTCCATGTCCTAGTCGCTGGAGCAGCAGAAAACAAGCTTGCTCCATCCTCAAATATTTAAACATGGCTATCATGTCCCCTCTCAACCATCTCTTCTCCAGACTAAACATACCCAGCTCCCTAAACCGTTCCTCATAGGGCATGGCTTCCAGACCTCCTACCATTTTGGTTGCACTCCTCTGGACATGTTCCAGCTTGTCCATATCCTTCCTGAATTGTGGTGCATATAGTCTAACCCCCTCCACCACTCAAGGGATACTCTTTGGAAATCTTATTTTTGTAGATTACAACTTCTAGTAGCTATCAGCTGGTACATCCACCATCTATCCAGCCTCAGGGATTCTGGGAACTGTAGCCTCAAAAAAGGAATTTTTCCAAGCTCTGCTTTTTGTCTTACTCTTCTGCAGATTTTACTTGGGGCAATGTTTGTGCATCTGATAAGTGGCTCTGAACAGATCTTTCAGACTGGTTGAAAATGAAGATGTAATGGACTTGTTAGTGTCCTAGACCTAGGAACATCAGGAAAGCAAAAAGTTAGTTCAGTCAGTCTCACTTTTATTCTATAAATTATAAAAGATTGACATGGATTTTTGGCAGGTGAGGGGGAAGAATACATGCTTGGGTAGTTGAGACACCCACAGAATCTGAAGGGACTTTTGTGTGGGGCTAAAATAGGGAACTGGGTGTAAAATTGAGAATCTGTTGGAGGTACACTAGTGACTAAGGATTTATATGAAAACAGTCCTTGCTCGGGTGATACTGTTTTTCCAAAAAAATAAATAAAAAATAAAAAATAAAAAATTGACCATTTGCCATGTGATAACTATTTCTTAAGGTTTACTTACTATAGAAATATAGTGCATACAGTGAAGATCACATTTGCTCTTGCAAATGACATACATTACAAATGAGCTATTTCAAGCAAAAATGGAGGAAGCAAGAGAAGTTGATGTCAGTACCTATAATTCTATAAACTGTATTTAATTCCTGTGAAGTATAGCTTCAGTATACTGTACTATTCTGACTCAGCTAGGTCACATGGATTGGACATTTCTTCCTATTAAAACAATCCACAAAAGAGTGATACCTTTATTGACCATCTGAGATGCACAAAATACATCATGCAGGCTTTTGAAGCTCCACTATTATTTGCAGTTTTGTTTTGCTTGATTGCAAGGAGCTTAAGACAATTAAGAAAAGTAGCAGTCAATTACAGAAACTGCAGGAATGCCTCTTGGGGTGCGGGGGAATGCCTGCTTTGGTTTAAGATTATTATTTTAAAAAATTTTACATTAAACTAGACGTAAGTTATGTCTGATTCAGTGTAAAATCAGTCCATTGGTTCCCCACACCATATCATACTATTCATCTTCATACTGAACAATCCAGGTAAAATATGGCACATTTTTAATGGTAATGGTTTACATGAATACTTGATATTACAGTCTATAGCTGAGCTGTTTTCTTATCGTGATGGTATATCATCTTTGGATACAAGTCAATAAAGATATATACTCATCCGTTTTGATTCACCATTGCAAGAGAGATATGCTTCTGATTTGTGAATATAGACATTTTGATTAAATTTATTGCAAGTGCATCTGGCAGTCTCTAATTGCACTGAACCAAAGTGCAATCTTTTTGAAACACTGAAGCCTCAGATCATTTTTCAAGAGAATAATTTGGAACCTAAAACACATTTCTGCTGAGCTACTTTTTTCCTCTGAGTGTGTGTCTCCCCACTGCCTTGTCATTTAGAAATGGCAGCTTGACGATATGAGCAAAGCTTGGGCTTTTTTTAAGACTACAGGCCCATAGAGGGCATAGCCAGTGGGAGCTGTAGTCCAAGTGTGAGTGTTATAGTCCAAAAAAGTTAATCTTCCAAGCTTTCACTGTAGGCCCTGTTGCACATGATGTGCAATATTGAGGAACAAGAAAGAGATAAAGGCATACTTAGTTGAATTCTAAAGTTTGCTAAAATACAAAATCTTGGGGGAGCCTCTACTTCTCAACAGGTAGATGAATGCTGAGCATGCTCAGTTGCCACAGAACGCATGCCTTCTAACATTTCACAGATGAAAACTGGGAAACATGTGTGGCCAAGCGATATCAGAGTATAGTCACAATGGCAAAAGTTATTAATGAAAAAGAACACACAAGCTAGGAGAGGCTGCCGAAGTTTGCTTTTACCTGAAGTTCTGGGAAAGGCAAAATTTGCACCTTCCTCTCCCCTGTTGAGTTAATGGAGTACAAACTACTTTTGTACTTTGAACTCAGTTTGCAGCAATTGAAATAAGCTGAGGAGAAGGGGGAAAGTAGAAGGAGGAGAGAGATACTGGGACATTTTAAAATCTGTGGGAAAGTGGGACAATAGAGGATGAAGCAGGACTGTCACTGCCTAATCAGGACAGCTGGAGGGTATGAGAGTGCTGCAGGTCTGTTGTGGGGAACTATGAAAAACCAGGTGGTGGTGATGGTGATAATGAGCTTGCGTCTCATGAACATAGCCAGCACAAGATCTAACAGAATTGTTAACACATCTGATCTCACACTAAGGATAATTGTTTGAGCTCTTACTCCACCATTCTCCAATTACACACTGCAGAACCACCACTACTAGTGCATGCCTGCTTTGTATCATATTCATTTTAACTCACTATTTTTTAAAATATTTATTTATTTATTTATTTATACCCCGCTCTTCAGCCACAAGGCTATCAGAGCAGCTTACAAATTGTTTTAAGCAATAGCAATTTACACATCTACACTGCATTAAGCAGTTTCCAATGTGTGTTAGCTAATTGCCCCCACAAGCCGGGTACTCATTTTACCAATCTACAAAAGGATGAATGGAATTTTTCTTCTCTTTTCTTTTACAAGGGGTGGTGGTGGTGGTAATTTAAGAATATTTAGCGGGACACTTAATTTGTCTCTGTAGGTAGTGGTGCAGCCCAAATGCAAAAGAGGACAAGTTTTCTTTACCTTCTAATAATGCCATAGCATAGAGAATTTCAGCAAAGTGAAATGTGTCATACTGATTTTTGTGCTGAAATTCATTCTTCTTCAAAACAGTTAAAGGTGTGGAAGTCATTGCTGGTTGGAGGGGAGGGTCCCTAGCTTCCAAGATCACTCTTCTCCTGTTGGCGATTGCTGGGACATGGGAGTAGCTTTCACCTCTACTGTGACCTCATCAGTTCTTTGATCCCAATGGGTAATGCAGAGAGCTTTACATCTCCTCACTCCTGTCTGTTTAGTTGTATTTATGTTTAGTCCTATCACCCCAACTAATGTGGGATATGGCCCTCAAAGCTGTAAAAGATTGCTCACCTCTGCTCTACAGTATGTAGCTGATTGTTCTTCTAAAGTAGGCAGCTGATTTACAAGTCCTGCATTAAATAGGGTTCAAGGTTAGCAAAACCTTAATTCTGAGCCTGGCATTTGAACGGAATAAAGTAGCCACCTTGTGTCCTGTTTCGGGGGAGCAAGGTGAGGTATAAATGTAATAGTTTAAAGGTAAGGTATAAATCTGGTAAAGCTATAAAATAAATAAAAGCACAGCCCTCTTACATGTTTTCATTTTTTGTTTCAGTTTAAATTTTGATGTATTTCCTTAGTTACTCGTGGTTCTCCGTGGTGCCTTTTATCCTTACAACAACTTGACAAAGTAGGTTAGGCTCAGAGAGTGACTGGTCCAAGGTCACCCACTGAGTTGATCTCCCCAATCCTGTTCCAGCCACCACACCACACTATGCTGTGTCTTGTTTTTAATACATAGACAATATAGTTCAAGGTAGTATTTGCTTTGATCCAAGATACAGAGTAATGGGGTATATTTTATCTACATTCCTGTTATTTTTCCAAGTCGAGTGCTTGGCAGCAAACTGGTTCATGTGACTGCATGCAGTTTGGGGCCAGGGAAACACCACAGTACACGTGCATGGATGCAAAAGTCAGAACAGAACCTTAATGCTATAATCCAATCAAGAGGATCTGCTGCTATCATAATCTCAGACTGAGTGGTTCATAATCAGTTGCTGAGACTGGGAATGAATTGCAGCCCTTAGCAACATATTTACTCAGGGGTTATGCTTAAGAAGATATTCAAAACATATGTTAGGTTTATTGGTGAGGACAATGTCAGGATGTGTTCTCTCTTGTTGATTGTAGCTTTCTGGCTGAGTGAAGCGAGGCCGCTGGTTTAAGCTCATCTGTGCAACATTCTGTTTGTAAGTCTGTTTGTCACTTGTCATGATAAATCCACAGGATATGGAGATATTGGAATAAAATTTGCTATAAATCAGAGTATGATTCTCTGTTTCAAGTTCAGACACTGGTTAGACTCATATGCTCATTTTCAATCTTACAGGGCAAAATGCAGAATGGAACACATTGTGCTTTCAAATATAATGCACTCATAGCTTAAAGACAGAGAGCTCAAAATAAAATTTGGTACACATATTTGGGGCATATATTTCAAATATGATCCCCAGATTGGCCCCTTTCTCCATTTGTAAGGGCTCCTGGAAAGTGCACAATGTGATAAATGCCATAGTGGACTGAGAATCTGGAATGGAAGTCAGTGTGCATCTTTAGGGCAGAAGTATGGATTTCTTTTTCAAAGGAAAGTTCTACCTTTCTAGGTGGGGAAATACAGAAAGAATGAGAGAGAGAGAGAGAGAGAGAGAGAGAGAGAGAGAGAGAGAGATGGTATAATCTAATATACCAGGATACATTTTATAGGTATGTATGTATTGTGTACATATGTATGTATTTCTATCCCTCCCCATAACTTATGGTCTCAAGGTGCCATACAATGAAAACTCACACCAAGGTCAATAGTAAAAATACAATCACAGCCTAATTCACACATAGAAGAGATAAAATAATAAAATCCTCAACATCTGAAAACTTGAAAACATAAGCACACTTAGAGAGTCCATAAAAGCCCTTGCAACCCTTTAAAAAGTCTGAAAACATTTTTTTAAGCATTTGTCTGACGAGAAGGAGTAGGCACCAAATGAACCTCTTGAAGTGATTGTGGGCATTCAAGAAGTGTACCGCAATTCAGAACACTGTCTACATAATGCAGTGGCATTACACAAATGTTTTTAATCTCTAAAACATCTGATAGCCAGCATGGTATAGTGGTTTGAACATTGGACTACAACTCTTGAGACCAGATTTTGAATCCCTGCTTAGCCATAGAAACCCACTGGGTGATCTTGGGCGAGTCACATTTTCTCAGCCTTAGAGGAAGGAAAATCCCCTCTGAACAGTTCTTGCCAAGAAAAACCCATGATAGGTTCACCTTAGGGTTGCCATAGGTCAGAAACAACTTGAAGGGACATAACAAGTAGCCACCCGCTGGATCTCACTTAGCTGTTCTTATCCTTCAGTAAGGATCCTTAATGTTTCAGTAGGTATATGGGTGGAGACTAACCTGAGCCCAAGCCATTTAAAGGATTTAACGATTAAAATCAGCACAAGAAATTGTATCTGGAAACAGACTGGAAGCAAATGCAATACATACCTGAGCTTCACACCCATCCTTGTTTTCAAGATGGCTAGAGATGAATGAACTTATCAGTCACTCTACTTTCTGTGCATCTGTGTTATGTGCTGTCCATATGTATGCAGCAACATTGTCCCTGAAGAGCAAATAAGAACACTGAATTCATGTTCATTAACAGTTTGTAATAGCCCCCAGACCCCCCAAAATATAATTGGATCAGAATAACAAGGAGCTTTAACAAAAAAATGATACATGAAGAAAATGTAAGGAAAGAATTCAGATAATAAATTATGGAAGATCATTATATGTAAAAATGGTTTGACAATAAACGACCATTTCCCACATTTAAATAATTTCACCAAATAACTGTGATGCCACCAGTAGTATCTATCACAATTCCATATGAATTTCAGTCTGCCTCATTAATTTTAGTTACCTAGTATGAGGAACTAGAAACTTGCTGTTTCAAAATAAATATATAAAGTTTCAATCCTTGTGATCCTTTGAACTATTAAAAATATTGTTACGATATTATTCAATTTCAACCAAAAGGTATGCTGATATTAGCTATACTAGGAAACATTTATGTAATGCTTATTGCATTGATGTTTCAGTTCGGACTTGTCCATTGGGGTGAATGCTCATTGCATTTCCATCCCTGTTGCCAGATTCCATCCTGGAGAAGTGACCTAACCCTTTAAGACTGCTGAGGCTAGAGAACTTCTGCTGATCCAGCTTGAAAACTGCATCAGCCAAAGCTATTTCTTCTAGGGAGATATATGCAGATACAATACAAGCAGTACTGTATAACAGTAATACCTTGAAAATAAGCACTGTGGGTCCATTCCTTTCATTCAAAGGGCATCTGACATTCAAATGGAAGCTGACAATCTCAGCTGAAAATGTAAAAATTGAAACAAAAAGTGAAATGTTTTTCAATCCTCCACCTTTAATATTAGGAATATATGCAACTAATTAATATTACTAAATATTGCCAAGCTTTTACTGGTTGGATTCAAGGGAGAATATTACCCAGTAACTAATCCAATGTCTGCTGGGGGGAAATGGGGTGAACGCAGTGGCTTGAAACATATTGTAACCACTAGGCTAGTATTGGCTATTGTGACTGAGAAGGCCATAGGAAAAATAATCTTTTATAGATATTATTTTAACCACTTAATTGATGTACCTGACCCTTTAGAAGTCATCCAGGCTTAGATGCGAAAGTAACCATGCTTGCAGTAGACCCACTGAAATTGTGGTGGTAGGTTAATTAACCTATGTTCTATTGATTTCAGTACATGTTTTCTAAGTATGGCCATGTCTGGATTAAGCCTGTGACCACAACAAATGTTCAAAAGTATGTTTCCATGCTGAAATCACCACAACAACTCAGCAAGGTAACTACGGGGAGAGTGGAGATTGCTTGTGTTAAACAGCCTGGCCTTTGCAGTCCTTATCATGAAAACAGAACCCAGCTCAGAACAATACTAACTGGAAACCTTGGGTAGGCCACTAGCTCAATTCTTAGATTAACTAATCTGATAGGGTTGTTTTGAGGCTAAAATAGGAAGAAGGAAAATTCTGTGGAAGAAAAGTGGGATAACATGTAATGAAACAACCCTAAGAACAGTACTGTAATTTCTTTCTTGTGGCTGGTTTGTCAAACTAACTTGCTAGACTTGGACACCCTTCATTACACTAAACTAGAAGTATGATTTCCAGCTCCATTTTACACTTTTTGGAAATCAGTCTTGTCTTGAGCAATTATTTACTCCTCCGCCACTGTACCTCTGTGCGTCAAATTAATGAGCAAGTGTTTGCATGACATACTAGGAGTTGGAACTGTCATGAACTGTCAAGAATATTGCAGAGTTGTCTCCTTGTTTGGCTATAGTTAGGCTCCAAAAGTAATCTATACGGGGTGGGTGTAAATGTTTCAAAAATGCAAGGGACAGCATCATCCACTAAAGCCTGATGTTTCTGGTTTTGCAGAACAAGATGGATCCCTTTTACTTTCAAAAGGTTTACAATACAGGCATATTTCTTTCTCTCTGTCCCATGCAGGTACTATGATACTGTAATTATTTTCCAACTTCAGGAATCTTGCACAAAAAAAGCATGTAAACCTTCAGCAGACACATCAAGGTTCTATCCATTTGTTACTTTTGTGGTACTCAAACAATAGGTTTCGAAATATATATGTGTCTGTGTGTGTGTGAGAGAGAGAATGCAGTCTCCAATTTCACTGGAGTTCAGGTCAGTTAAAAATAATCAGAGCCTGAAAGAGCTCACCCAGCCCAGGAGATTCTGGGAGTTGTAGTTCAAAAAGTAACCTTTCCAAACTCTGATAATAGTACTTGACATTTGTATAGCATTTTCAAGGTTCTGAAGTGCTTTACATTCATTATCTATTTTATTTTATTTTATTTTAAATGTGTGCTTAAAACTGTTTTTAACTTCTGTTTTTAACTTTGGTGTTTTAAATAGAATTTTGGTTTAATCCCCTTTTAACTTTTGTATTACTAGATTTTTTAAAATTATTCTTTGTTTTAAATGGTTGTGAGCTGCCTTGACTCCCATACCAGGAGAACGATGGGATATATACATGAAAGAAAGAAAGAAAAAATATTTGAAGCCGTATCAGTTAAGTTAGTGCAATTATCCCCCATTTTGTAGATGCAGAGACTGAGGCTGTGAGAGAGTGGCTTGCCCTTCCAGTGAGCTCATAGCAGAAGTAAAATTCAAAAAAGGTCTTCCCAATTCATAACTCAGCCTCATAGCCACCACACTACTAACTCCAGCACAAACCCTTCAGTAGTTCTTCATATAATTGTTTGTTACATTAGTAATATATACTGATTATTGAGAATGCAAACTGATTTGTTCTGCTACTCATATTCATGAAGCTGAGAGTTCTGATTTTCTGTACAGTGACTTTAACAAAAAGATTAGCACTGTGTGTGAATTTTGTTGAAACTAGCTGTGTAGGATGGACTTTCATTTCCTTTTAGTCTGTTCATTGCCCCTCTTTGATGTACCGTAGTTGTTCCTTGCTGTGTCATAATTATTGCTGTTTTGTAGACAGTTTGTGATTTCAGAACAGAAAATAAAACCTGACTGGGTGGAACACATTTGAGGGAAATGTTTCTTTTGTAGTAAATAACATCTCATATTATTTGTGTGTGTGCAAGCTGGAATTTGAGCATATATTGAATCCATCTGAAAGCTGCTTCAGCGGTAGTTTGGATGGAATAATCCCAGGTTTAAGTATGTTCAAAAGGTTGTATGAATCGGCCTTGGTTGGGGCTAGACAGAAATAAGGTAAAGTGCAATGCAGAGTGATTATGTTTTAGTGTGAGAGAAAATGGGATGAACAAACCCAGCCGAACAAACTCATTTGTTAACTTCCATCTGTAATTCTGCAAACGCCATCAGGGCCATAATTTTCTGAAAAGTAGTAATTATTTCCATGAAATCCTTCAAAATGAGAAGATATGAATGATTGCTTCCTGAGTGCCAGAGTGCACCCTATAGGAAAGCATTTTTTTAAAATTTTGTGTTTCCTTTAATGGATCTATATGTCTCTATGGTTTAGCAAGCTCACACAGGGTAATTAGCTGTGCTTCAAGGAAACATGATGTTTTGAACAGAAAATGGCCTCTGAAATATGGATTTGAATCTGGTTTTATATTTTAAAAAAGTAACAATTGTAGACCGTGTCATTGTCAAATTAGAACTGAAATGACACCCATGTTCTGTGCTTGCCCATAGATGAACATGAACTCATACCATAGATCAGTGTTTCTCAACCAGGGTTCCCTGGAACCTTAGGCCCTGTCTACATGACCAAAAAAAAATCCATTGGGGAGGGGGGGTAAAAAATTTGAAAAGGCACTCGTTCGAATGTGTACAATCTGCCTACATGATTTTTTACCTCTCAAACTCTGTATGACCCCCCTTGCCCAGCTGGCTGGAACGTGCGAGCCAAGTGGCAGTTTTAAATCTCCCACTGCTTTTTTTTTTCATTTTAAAAGGTGTCTATTATGTGGACAGTCTGTTTTCCATATTTACAATATAAAATAAAAATGAATAAATTAAAAAAATCTCCATTTCATGGCCTTACCGGACTCTCGCTTAGCTGGGAATCCAACATGGTGGCTGCTCCCAATTCCCCTCTTTGCTAGCCCTGTCCCCTCTGCTCAGCCAGCCAATCATATTATACTGCCTCTTCGTATGTGTGCAATCGGGGTGTACAGAAGATCAAGAATTTGAATGGTTGTACAGATTTTTGGCTGAGATCTGCTAATCCTCCCGAACGCTGAATCCACATAGTTTACGGGGGATTTGCTAGCCCTCCTTCTGAAAGACACGAATGCATCCAAACGGCCGTGTGTACACATTATTGATCTTTCAAACTCCGAACAGATTTTTTTCATCATGTAGACATGGTCCTAGGGTTCCCCAAGAGGTTTATAGGGGTTTCTCAAGAGATTGTGAGGATAAAACAATAGCAGTATATAGAATAATGCTTATGCAGGGGTTCCCTAAGACCTGAAAATTATTTCAAGGGTTCATCCAGGATAAAAAGGTTGAGAAAGGCTGCTATAGGTACTACCTTCAGAACTGGCATTTCAAACAGAAAATTTCACAACCACTTAGTTAATTTCCACTAAAATCCACAATGTTTTAATTGTTGGAAGCCACCCCAATTGTTTTTAGCAGAGGGGCAGGGTATAAATTATTATTATTATTATTATTATTATTATTACTATTGCTATTAAAATCAGTGGGGTTATAAGAGTACAAACTGGCCTTCTGCAACCTGTTGCCCTCCATAATCCTCAAGCAGTATGGTTGAGTTGACGGGATGATAGGAGATGTAGTTCAGGACATCTGAAGAGATAATAGGAAGGGCTGATCTAAAGAGATCTTGAATCTCCCCCCACTCCTCCCCAATAACTGTCCTGACCTGGCCCTGATTGGATCATGTCAGAAAGTGTCTCTTTTTCCTTAACAGGGTCTGGCCATATGTCACAGAGTTTAAGTACTATGTGCAGACTTGTAATTGAGTCTGACAGGTCTTTAAATGGACAATCTATAGAATGGGCTTGTCAGAACTAATCATTCTTCATTTATTTTTTCTGTTGTATGCTGCTGGTCTCTGCACTGGTATAAAAGGAATGGATCATACCCTTTTCCCCCAAACAGTTGAGATTTTGAGACAACATTTGATTATGTCAGTGGGTTAGAACTGAACTCTGCGGTCTTTGCAGGTGAACCGTGTCTGCCAGATACATGGTATGGCATTACAGAAGTTTGATCTGCATTTTTTCATAGAACCTTCTGCTCTATTTCCAAAGTTTGGAAATGTTACTTTTTGTCCCACAAGTCCTAGAATCCACAGAATCATTCAGCACTGGCCATGGCAGCTGGAGATTTGGGGACTTGTCAAAATGCAACATTTCGAAGCTGTGTTCATTTCTTTCCAAGTAGTTCTTTGGAATTTTAGAATGTGAGCACCATGCCACTGAATGAGTCATCCCCATTGTGAGCAATATTCCTTTTATTGTTATTATTATTATTATAAATTATATAATTACAAATTGAGAAATACTGTTATATATAAATATGTAATAAAAGAACAAAACAATATTCAATGGACACAATAATAAAATGTTCACAAAAAGAAAATCGTTAAATGTTCATTAAATCAAAGAATTGGTAAGATTCACTTGAAACATGGAGTTTCCTATTTCCAATGGAAAACTATGGACCCAGGCTGCCTGGAATCACTGTATCCTACTTTTATAGCCCACACAGTCCACACCATTCTCTAAAAACACTCCCTCCCAATCTTTAAAGACACATTTCATTGTTTTGGGGGTAATTTTCATCCCCAAACAATGCAAAGCCCCATATGCAAAAAAAAAAAAAAAAAAAAAGGTACAAACGCATTCACACATGCATGCATCCCCCAATACTTTCATCTATATCCTTCCCAAAATTGTGACCAGAAGTGATACGACATGGCAGTATTTTGGCACACTATCAGGGCCCATGAGAACAGTTAGGAGGAAATTTGACTCCTAGCCTCCACAGTGTTGGCCATCCTTGCAGCATAAAATGGAAATACTGGATTGTTTTATAATCTGGTTGCCCCTCAGTTACTATTCTTTCACTTGCATTATACTAGCTTTGTCGTAAAAACTATATCCTAGACCTTTTTATACCAATCACTGCTTATAGGAAGGATGGCTCTCTTCCACCAATGAGTAATTATTATACATGCCATCTTCAATCAATCAAAATTTGTTTCTTTGACCTCCATTGCAACTACATCCCCAGTATATGCCTGAACAAAAATACCAATAGATCCAAAGGAACCTCCAAACATTTTTGTAACCTCATCCTCTGCCAAGACCCAGAAACCTTCCGATATGTTTCCTAATGCTACAGCAGAATTATATGTTCATTATTGACCAAATCTTTCATGGAGATATCTTTCAATCTCTTAGTTCCTTGACCCATAATTCAGTGGGATTTTCTTCTGAGTAGACTTGCTTCGGAAAGTATTGTACAATCCGCTGATTTCAGTGGAAAACTTAGGCATGCATTTAAGCCGTTCCTGTTTAAACAAATTAGATTTAAAGATGCTAAGCTCTGGCTGGATCACACCTAACATATAATTGCTGAAATCTCAATATAATATAGAATGACATTGCTGAAGATAAATTTTCTTGGTCCAAGGTTCATAGTTACCTTAAGCACCCCTTGGCTGGCATCCTGTTACACAAAGGGGATGGGAGGGTTGTTTGTTTGTTTTTGGTCATTGCAGAACAGAGGAAGGAATTCACAACCTCCCCTCACAATTACCCCCCCTCAAAACTCACCTGTTGCCTGCAGGGGACCTCTGAAGAATACCTGGAAGATCCCAGAGTATGCCTTTGCCTTGGTGCATCTAGCTATAGGGACACAGACAAATGCTTCTCTGCTGCCTCCACTCTCCAATGGCCACTAACTAAATGTCTGAGATAGTACCCCCCTACCCCCCCACACACAGAACAGGTGAGTCTTGGGGGAGGGACAATGGAATTAAGGTCTGTCTGGACAGGACTTTTGGCTCTGTTTCCCTGTGAAGGGTCTTGGCCTCTGTCTTGAGAATGTTGTTTCACCTCACCTGCTGACATAGAATATATATATTGTTTGAAAAGCAGACTCCCACCTCACAAATGGCTTAGTTACTGTTCTAAGCCAGTGATAAAATGTGCAGAACAGATTATGTCATTCTTTCAACCCTTGCCTTGATGTTGTTGTTGTTTTACACTTCCTCTGCATTAACTTTTTGACTGACAATTTTAAAAAGATATTTTATTATGAAGAATAAATATCAATGTTACAGATTGATCTCCTTAAAGAAAGCTGTAAAGCAGCCTGCAGAACAGGATGCTAGCTAGAGTAGTTCTTTACTGACTTTTGTTATGGCACTCAATATAAATTTGAACTTCATTAAATGAATTTTATTACATCACTGCAAGAAATCTCTATGGGCAGAGCTAGTTTTCTTGGCAGCATGATAAGTATTGAAATGCACTCAGTTCTGACATTTGTCAGTTCAGTCCTGCTCTGAAATTGCTTCGTACAGGTCTGTGTGCTATGATTTCTCATTGGGATAGGTCATGGTATTGTGAAAAATCAATGGAGCTGAAGGTTCAGAATTTTAAATTTTTAGAATTCTAAACTTCTAAACTTTAAATTTGAAGTCTTAATCAAAAGTGTTGACTAGATTTTGCAATGCAATCTTGTAAATATAAGTTTACAATAGTTAACATAACAAAAGAGAGGTACTCTTGCATTATTATATTCTTCTATTACTAGTATTATAGAAGAACTTTACCTGGGAGGTGAGTTGGCCATCACTTAGAAAGAATATACAAGAGTGGTAAATTGTAGGACAATGTTATTTCTAGTCTTATAAGCATTTACTGTATTATAATTTATAGGATGTAATTGAAAGTGAAATTGCATTTAATATCCAAGTAAATCCTGTACAATGGGACTTTGGGATGGTTCTCACAATTGAAAATTGCATCAGGGATGGCAAATGGTCTTTTCAATGTGGTTGGACTGAGCTTCCATGAACCCCCACAACTGGTTATGCTGGCTGGGATTAATGAGGATTGTACTCCCCAAACATCTGGAAGATAACATGCTCTTCATCCCTGCTATATGGGTTTACTTAGAAGTAAGTCCAGCGGTGTTCAGTGGGCATACTCTCATTTAAGCATACATAGTATTTCAGTCTTAATCGCATGAGCATTTTCATTGACACACCTTTTTATTTTTCCACACTGCAAAGAATGTTACTGACCCTAGTAAAAGTTTTCATGGTAAGTACAGCAGGAACATGCATATTTACAGGAACAGGTGTGTGGCTGCCCTTGGCCAAATATGTGAGTGATGAAATAGGAAAGAGACAAACGGGGTGATGTGATCTTCCAAGGAATAAATATCCTACATACACATCTGATATAAATAGATAAATACATCCCAAGTATTTTAGATGAGGAAAAAAACATCCCTTCATTAATCCCTGTGATTGACATTCATTAATATATTTATTCATTGTTTTTTTTAATAAAAATTGGACTTTGCTCCTTTCATAATGGTATGTGTGGAATTTTTATGTGAACTCTTATCCTAAACCACAACTGTAAATTCTTTTCCTGCTGGTTAATTTTTTACATTAAAATCGGGTAGCAAGTAAGATTGGATTCTGACCCTATGGTCCAATAGGAAGGCTTGGAGAGGTTTTTTTTTTATTATTCTACTACTAAACTTCCATACTTTGGAGTTTAAAACCTTAGGATTTATTCCAGAAGAGGAGAAAACAGGAAAAAGAGAAGATAAGCAGTGCTGCGCTGTTGCACAAATAGAATGGTAGATACAATTTTTTTAAAATCTGCAGAGGACATGCCACAAGTGTTACATAATAACAAGAAAAATAAAATCCTTATACCTACAATGAAACAAACCATTTATATGTTCCTTAAGCTTAGAGTCATGATTAATGTAGCTGAAGGGTTTGCATATTAACACAGGTGTCTTCTCACGAAAGGGCTGTGATACCTCAGGGCTGAGAGCTGTATGTTAATCCAAAACTGTTTTCCACTTGTGTTAATTCTTCCAGTAGTCATGCTTGGTTTTCTTGGACTAGTTCTAGAGCCTGTTTTCATTCTCACAGTTCTTTGGATCCAAAGCACCATGTTGAATTGATAATCATGTTTTAGATTCTCCCCCCACCCCCGATTGTTCAAACTCTATTACAAGGTTTAATAATTAAACGGATGCCTCTGATTTCAGGAGAAATCAGTGAGAATTAAAAATTCCTAACTTCATATGGATTTGTTTGTTTGTTCAATTTTCACATAACAAATTGGCAGTAAGTGTTGACTGCTAATCCACTTGTATTCCTGTTAGTCCTAGAAAATACCTACATCACCTCATGGCTTGTAGGCTAGGGAACAATGCTTTGGCTGAACAATAACAACAGAACAGTCACTGAACAATCATAACAAATCTGGGTATGAATAGAACATTTTTGGAAGCCAATTCTGAGCTAGGAACTATTTTGTAACTGTTCTGCTTAGGTTTCTACCCGATGAGAGTTTTATTCTGCCTCAAAGATGTAATTTTTTTTGGGGGGGGGAGGTGATTTGAAGGATACACATCTCACCATCTTCTATTTGTAGTCCTCCTCTGCTTTCTTGTTACTTCCATCTTCTTTTTTCATTCTGCAAAAAAAAAAAAAAAAAAAAAAATTAAGGAGAGAAAACTGGAAGAAATGCACAGCTGCCCATCTGGAAGTGCCTCAGTCACAAGCTCCTCCAGTAATTGTTCCATGGCTGCTGATTTGACATTCAGATATGTTTGGGGCTTGCTGTGATGTTCTGCTACCCTTCTGCATAAAGCTCTATGTGCCTATGGTCCACCTTATCTGAAAGATCTTATCTCCCTATGTGAATCTGCCAGAGTCTTAAGATCTTTAGGAGAAGGCTTTCTCTTGGTCCCACTACCATCACAAGCCCAGCTTATGAGAACATGGGCAAGAGCCTTCTTGATGGTGTCTCACAGGCTGTGGAATTCCACAGAAGGCTGACCCTCTTCCCTTCTCCTTTCACTATCAGGCAAAGACCTTTTAATTCAAACAGGTATTTGATGATTAATAGGTTGCAGGGAGTAATTTTTATGGGGGGTGTCTGCTTTGTTTTTAATTTATTGTTACGTGTTGGATTTTTAAATGATTTTGCACTTTAAAAATTCAATGGTCTTTTAATATGATAATCTGTTTAATCATGTTTTAACTTTTTTATTATAAGGATTTTAACTTGTTCTTGTTTTAACATTTTTGTAGGCCTCCTTGGGTTCCATGATGGGAGAAAGGTGGAATATAAATTGAAACAAACAAACAAATAAGTTATGTCCCAATGATGGGGAGAGTGAAGTCATCACAGCCAGAAAAGTATGGCTCATGTGATGATCAGATTCCCATCGTACTTCTTTGAAGAACACATATTCTTACTAGTAAATGTAGTTGGTTTTTAGAAGAATTTGCATTCAAGTTGCAATACATCTGGAAATGAAGAAATCTGGATTAAAGTGTTTTGAATCTTGCTTTTTAATTGGGTTTTAGATTTGACTCTTTAAATAAATAGGTAATATAGTGTATTTTTGAGGACGCGCTATTCTCCCAGATATTGTTGAAGGCCATAAACTCATGTGATGATTTGTATTTTAAAATGCAACTGGAGTGAAATGGCTGCAAGGATTTTTAGCGAAACCCATGCTGCTGTTCCTACTTCCAGTTTGTAATGTAAATACTACCTTGGTGTATCCTACAACTGCAGGGCCAAAACTTCAGAAGTGCAATTTTAAAAAGAAATGCTATAATTTCTGGGGGTGGGGGTGTCCCTCTAAATCATACTAATATCAGTTGAAATAGCAAAGTGCTGATGTTTTCTTTCTTAAAATACAGAATATTTGATTTGTCTTAGCTCTTTAATCATATATTATTAGATCTGGAGCCTCCCCTCTCTCCAGCACATGTTAATTGGCTGTTTTCTGTGACAAATTATGGGCTCTTACTTTGATGAGGTTCAGTTGCAATCATTTTGGAGTTGAGTATACAGAGTTTCCAGTGTCTGCTCACATCTTAAACCACTACAAACATCTGCATGTCACTGCAGTGCTGAGTAATGGTAGGATTTGTGTAGGCCTGATTTCTCTGGAGATTCGTCTGCTCCCTGCCACACACACACACACACACACACACACTTCAGATAATTTCTGCTCCATGCACTAAATGTGTTGCAGTGTTTTGCCCTTCAAAATAAGCAGAAGTGTGCTCTAAAATTATCATCAGTTCCTATTACTAGAGCATGGAGTAATGGGTACAGTAGGAATACATTTGTAACCAGCCTGCACAATGTTTGACCCACCAAGCTGAATGTGGTCTGTTTATTCCTCCAGAGATTCCGTAAATCATCTGTATTTGCTACATGCCTCAGAACAGGAAAGCAGGAGAGTATCACATAGCTGTAATACCACAATACATGACCAGTGGGCTTTTATGGACCTTGGTGGGATCATAAATGGTACAGCCTAAGTAAAGCTGAAGTCCTATGTATGCCTTGATGTAAGATCTTATCATCTGTCTAGGACTGACTTTTCTATAAACATGCTTAATATTGTACTATTACACTCTCCCTTATTCTGCTGAAAATAGGGCAGGCATTTTCTAAATTAGGAATTGACTGTTCTCATTGTAGCGTTCCCATTTAAGTCTTGTCCATATTTTTCTCTCCTTGCTTTCTTGCCCATGGGACTGGAGAGTACCTTGCCCTACCCAATCATCACTTTCCTCAAGTGAAAAGCAAAATGCCTGGAGAGGAGAGGTTCAATGGATGATTTCCACGTGAGCACACTTCCCAATTTCCTAGTGTTGATCACCTAGGGAGCCTCTCTCAGTGATGAGGAATCTCTTGTCTTCTTTGAGAGGATAGTGATGAGGAATCTCTTATCTTCTTTGAGATTATAGTGATGGTATATATATGGGCAGAGCTAGCCTCTTCCTTGCTCCCATGTTCATGAAACTGTGGTGAGTGACAACTAGACAGGCCTTTAGTCTTATTGGAAGCTTGCCTTCTTTCCTTCAACAATACAGTTGTCTCTTCATATTCGCTGGGGTTTGGTTCCAGGACCCCCCGGAGATACCAAACTCTGTGAATACTCAGTTCCCATGCAATGCAATGGCATAGCAAAATGGTGTCCCTTATGTAAGATGGCAAATTCAAGGTTTGCTTTTTGGATTATTATTTTTTAAAGAATATTTTCAAGCCATGAATACTTAAATCCATGGATACGGAGGGACAACTGTAGTTTGTGATTATATCCTACCTCTGTCTGAGGCAAATTTATTATGAAGGAGGTTGAAGACCTTATCTGTATCCAGTGCCCAGGGGCTCAGCTAGACAGGAGAATTAATAGAAAAAATATTGCCTTACCTCCCTTTCATTGCAGTGCCCATTTGTTCCTACAGCTCATTAGCAGGCTTGGAAGGGAATATATTGCAGTTTACATCCACAGGGGGGAAAAAGCTGGCCACAAGTGAGCTGAGTCCAGGAAATCTCCCTCCATTCACCCCCTCCATTTTTTTTCTTAAAGTGACAGATGCGGGAGAGCTGTTTTCCGCTTAAAAGAAAATTCTTACTTTTGCTCTGCTGCTTTGCCAGCTGATGGATCATACCTGCAAAAACAACAATAGCAGGTCTGGCATTGCAAGCCCTCCCTTGCAAGCCTACCCCCTCCAAGGTCCACAGATTTCAGCTCTGCTATGGCCTCTTATTGAATCAGTTGTACAGATGACCTATATTATGCACATTTCCGCACACTTTTTTAAAAAATACAAGAAACAGAGAAAGCTGTTATCCCAGTCTATGTGGAGTTTTCAGCCCCCCTCCTTCTTAATAGGGTGAATCCCAGCAGGAGCTCGTGTAACCTAAAGGTATTCTGCCCGCATTCTTGCCTGATTTTTTTTTTTCATCATGTAGATGAGCCCCAGTATGTTGACGTATGCTACTCAGATTGTTTGGATTGTTCTAGTATTATATTTTTTTCTAAATGTGTGAGCCACTCTGGACACTATAGCGGAAAGGTAGGCAGCAAATGTTCTTGTTTGACATCTAGGAGATTTTCAGACAGGGAAATTATTCCCTGGGGAGATCAGGACAGAATTGTTTCTGTCCCGGAAGCAGCGCCGCGTTTCGCATGCCCACTTTCCTCTCCCAATCTCCCATCGTCCTGACACTGTCCTTGTTCTATTTCCCTGCCGGTCCATCACTTCTGCAATATTTTATTAATGAGAGTTCATCATTAATAAAAAGAAATAGAACAAGGACAGTGTCAGGACAACGGAAGATCGGGAGAGGGAAGTGGGCGTGTGAAATGCAGTGCTGCTTCCGGAACAGAAACAATTCTGTCCCGATCTCCCCGGGTATAATTTCCCCATCTGAAAATCTCCCTACTCTCTCCACTTAAGCAAATTCAGTCAGAGAGCCAGGTTTAAAAAGAAGGTTCCTACATCTTAAATAATTATATAAAGGAGGGAATGGAGAGAATTTCAGTAGACACAGCTATATTCCCTTCTCTGCACAAGTATTTAAGGAGCTTTCTTTTCTGAAATGTAGGGTGACAAGATTTAAAAAATGAATAGAGATTCTTCCACCTTGTCACCTTAAATCTCTGGGATGGGCTATTTTTGTATTTGTTTTTGCCTAAAATCTTTGGGAGTTGAGCTGAGGATTGGTTAACAATGGCAATTAGATGGACCACTGATATACATGATAATATTGGCACTTAAAATAAATCTAAAAAAATTAAAATATGTATTTATAAGCTTTTTTACAAGATTACAAAGGGATTTTTTTCACTGTGAAAGTGCATTGCTCTCAAAATATACTTGAGCAGAGTACAGTTTCATAGTGAAAAAAAGAAAGATTTGTTTTCTTTGCAATCTTGTACTGTCTCTATAGATGAAAGACCATTTGGCACTATCTGGTTCTTTGTTATCTCTTTCAGTTCTGAAAGCCATTGTGCTTGACTATATTATTCATGCAACAGAGGGAGAATCAAGTAGAAGATACATTTTTCCCTTGCAGAAGTATTAATCATCATAAAGAAATATAATGAATATTCTTTTGGCTGCCATTTTTAATGTAGCATTTTGATGAGAATGTGTGAATAATCTTCTGTCTCTAATGAGCCATTGATTAAAAATATGGCAATGTACTTTATGTGTTATTGTTGACAGCTGTACTGTCTGTAGTGACTGCCGTACCAAGATGTGTGTATGGAAATGTAAGAATCCTTGCTTTTAAGAGTAGATACAACATATGTAGAGCAATACATTTTGTTGGCTTTTAGGGAGAGTTTTGATTTTGAGTAGTACTGAACTTTCCAAAGAACAAAATGTTGGAATTGAACATCTTTTGTAAGTGGCCCTTAAAAACTGCAACAGTAGTAAACTTTGTTTATTGTATTTTAGGTGACTGAGGACTCATCCAGACTAGCTAAATTTGGTGTCTTGCCTATTTTCCTTGCTTTACTTATCCATTTAATTTCCAAGATCCCAAATGTGCATTTTGGTACATTTTCAATTCCCAGTCCCTGTGTGCACCTATTGGTATGGTTTATTTCATTTTGCTTTTGGTTAGTGCCTTCTATGTACAATCAAATGGGCTGTGGGCCTTAACCTTTCATGCCCCATTTCAAGAATTTCTGGTTTTGTGCAAAAAAACAATCCCTCCTGTTTCCTATTCTGCTTATCCCACCCCCTTACTTGGCTGGAGTGCTGTAGAGCCTGAAAATATATATTCAAGAAGACTTGAGATTTAATTTTTCTGAACCCCCCCCCCCCGCTTCCAATTTCTAAATTGGAAGTAAAGGAGAGGGGAAGAGGAGGGAAGAGAAGAGGTCAGAAGGAGGGTTGTTAGAAGGGATCAGAAGGAGATCTAGGAAGAGTGGATTATAATATACCCTGTCCCCCAAAACCCACTACATTCACGAAGTGCCTGGGGAATACTTGGAAGTGGGTGTGAGAACAATCTCAAAAACTGGTCAAAAAACTCTCTCTGGCTTTTCTTCGCAAACGAAGATTCAGGAAGGACTCATCCCATGCTTTCTGCAAGCCCCCCTCTCTGGCTTTTCTTCGCAAACGAAGATTCAGGAAGGACTCATCCCGCGCTTTCTGCAAGCGCGTTGATGACTAAAAAAGGCCAATACGAGATAAACAAGTCCAGTTGCAGAAAGCATAGCAGAAGGTCTGCTTGGGTGATGATTCCGGGTTGTGATTCTTTCTGTGTTGTCGTTTCTCTTCGAGACTCGTTCGGTGTGAGTTCTCAGATAAGGCTGCAGCATTGTGGATAGTGCGTCTCCATGCCTCCCGATGTGAGGCCAGGGCGGACCATTGATGGTGATCAATTTGGCCGAGACTGAGATGTTGTTTCAGGGAGTCCTTGTATCGCTTTTTTGGAGCGCCCCTCTTACGCTGACCTGTGACGAGTTCACTGTAGAGTACTATTTTTGGGAGGTGATGATCCTCCATCCTAGAAATGTGCCCTGCCCAACGCAGCTGTGTTCTCAAAAACCCCGCAAAGTAAGTTGCAGACTCACACTGTCTATCTATAAAATTTGGATAGGCCCTGAGTCTACAATCCCATAGATACTTCCCTGGAGTTTAGAGGAAGTCCTATGGAACTTAATGGGACTTATTTTTTAATAGAGTGATACATATTGTGCTGTAAATGGAAATGAGGGTTTTTTTTGTTTCATTTTTGTCTGATGACAATTGATGTGCATCTTGCAAATCTGCATGCCTCCACATAAGGACCAGGAAGCACACAGCATGTGGGATGTATCTCCTACACTAAAAGTAAAAGTAGACATTATCTTCATTCATGGTACGTAGCTATGTATTAGGTTTTCCATTGCCTAATTATAGATATGTTAGGATGTGGGCATGATACAGTGCACAGGGAGGAGAAACTTATCTCTTCTCTTCTTGGGTATTCCGAAGAGTTTTGGTGGTCCCATGGAGATTAATTCTCTCCATACTATGTCATTGCTCAGGAAAAGCTATTTTCCTTAGAATGGGGATGGCTGAGTTGCAATCATGATGGTATTGTATGGATGGAAGAAAAGGAACTGGTAAAGTTAAAAATGCTGTATGCCATTCTGAATATATCCAGTCTCATTTGATTAGCCAAAAAGATAAATGGGTATTATTGCAAATCGAGACTGAACTCTCCCTAAAAGCCAAGATGACTAAGCTGAGGCTTTGGCCATATCATGAGAAGACATGAATCACTAGAAAATATAATAATGTTTGTAAAGGTAGGAGGCAGTAGAGAAGAAGAAGACCACATTACAGATGGATACACTCAATCAAGGAAGCACGGTTCTGAGTTGGCAAGGCCTGAGCAGTGCTGTTGATGATAGGGCAATTTGGAGCTCTCTTATTCATAGGTCTACATAAGTCAAAGTCAACTTGATGGCAGTTAAGAACAACAAATTCTGATTCAGAAGCTAAACATAATTGAACCTGGTCTGCACTTGGATGAGCAATCATGAAGGAAAAAAAGGAATCTTGAGGCGAGAGTAAAAAATAACTTTGCCTGAAACCTTTGAGAATGACTCCTAGTCAAAGTTGATAATAATACATAAACCAGCAGTTTGCTTCATTATAAAGTATCTTCCTACATTTGTAAATTTGTCCAACAAAAGGTATGCCTAAGCTGTATATCTTTTCACTCTGCATCTAAACTGATGACCATACCAATTTATTCTTAGAAACCAAAATGGCCATTTATGGCAGTAGCACCCTTTTTAGTGAAAAAAATGGGTGTCAGTTATGCTGCCATATATTTATCAACACTGCCACATGGCTGTGCCTTGGCCTAAATTAAATACAGATAAATCTGTCCTCTTTGCACTTCAAAGCAGAAGATGGAGGCTAGATTCCCAGGCAGGTGTTACAGTTTAGGCTAAGAAGAGCCAGATGTTTATAGAAACAACTTTAATTCTCAGGAGAATGGTTTTCATTCATTCATTTCCCTGAAGACTTCACAGTCTGTGAGTTCCAAATCCTGAGGCTACCTTCATTTAAAAGCAAGACATAGAAACATCACTCTGAAGCTTCATAATAAACATATACAGACAAAGGAGAATAAAAATGAACAATGTGTGTCTTTGGTCCCCGATTCCTTCCACCATAATGATTTGTTCCAGTCTTCATTCAGGGTTGCTTAACAAAGGCCAGAGACATGGTGGTCATACATAGCTGTTAGGCTCTTGTGTCTATAGCAGACATTTGATCTGGATTGTTCCTGTGCCTATAGCAGGCATTTGATCTGCAGGAATTAGGAGCAGGTGCTTTTCAGGACATGGAGATCTGCTAATTTCTATAATCAAACACCTGTTGAAGACATAAGCTCAGGGGATAGTTCAGCAGCTGTTAAGCCTAATGTATGCAAAGTCCATATATGGTCCTTTTATTTGTAAAATGCTCTAATGCACCTTGATTCCATTATTGAAATAATAATCATCTATGTATGTGAGTGGGTCATCTTAGAAGCCTTAGAGGTTCACACCATTTTTTGCTTTGTGAAAACTATAACCCTGTCAGTAGCTGTGCATTCTTCTGTCAAAGAGTTTAGGTTAAAGTATATGTATGATATTCATAATGTCCATAAACCATAGTTTCCTGCATGGCAGGGGGTTGGACTGGATGGCCCTTAAGGTTACTTTCAACTCTATGATTCTGTGTTTGGGGGGGTATGGGACATAAGCACATCCTCTTCAAAACAAGCACTCCAATGTGATTCCAAATTGTAAGGAAGAGCAGATGGGTGGAAGCTTATGATCACATGAACACAAGGTTTTGTTCTGATCTGAGACAGTTGCTCCTTCTGAGCAAAAAAAAAGTGTCCCCATCTTGCAATCTCCTCTCCAGACCCTCTCCTGTCTCCATTGCGGCTTGGAAACAAAAACGGTTCATACCTACCTTTTGGTGTGATGTTCCTTCCCCCCACCAGCAGCCCAGGAGTGAATGGAGCTCAAACAGAGCCCCATTAACTTCCTGGAATGGAAATCCCAGCCGTTCTCACAAGAGGATGATCGCGCAGGAAATTCAAAAGTAAAAAGGAAAATACACATCAAAAAGTTAAACAAAGCACCTAAACACACTTTAACAAATTATAAATAACCTGGAGAGGGTACAAGAAAGTGTGTCACTTACCTTGTTGTCCCAATCACACCTGGAAGTGTTTTGGCATGGACCTCCCACTGATGCTGGCATCGTGCCAGCATAAAGAGGCACCTTTTCACAAGCATGACATTCCATCATAGAAACAGAATGGGGGATCTATTCACAGCCTAGCCCATAAATTAAAAGGAGCAATGTGGGAACGGAAGCAGCATGAGAACAAAACGAAACGGGGACGATGACATCTGAAATTCAAGCCCTTTAGTGATCTTCTGGCATTCCTATAACACCATATTTAGCCTGTCTGATAATCTCCTAAAAGCAAAATACAGTTTCACTAACTTAGATATTGTTTCACCAAAATTTGTATCTCTTGAAAAGAGGAGCTACAGATGTAAGGAGTCGGAATGCTCCAGAAGTACAGGTTAACTGAGACAAGACTTACTATGCCAGGCCAATAGTACAACCCAAGTAGTGTAGTAAATGTCAGTGGTTCTCCAATTTTGATCCTCTAGATGTTTTGAACTTCAGCTCCCTGGTCAACAATTATGGGAGCTGGTCCAAAACACCATGAGAACCAAACATTGAGAACCACTGCATTTGAATACTGTATATGAATGGATCTAATACAAATATATACTGTGGGGACATTATGTATGTCTAAAATATGTAATAGAATATTTTGTAAGCAGAAGAATGTATAGTATTCTCAGCAAGGGATGGGAAATAAAGTATGATCCGTGGACTTTCTTTTCTGTGGTCTGCACGACTTACAGATGACAATGATGACAACAATAAACTGTAAATGATTTATGGGAAATCTAAAATCATCTACTAGTACTAGATGAAAGGTTGAGGAACCCTAGGGTGTTGGGAGGGGGGAACCAGTTGCCCTATTGCAACCATTTCAGGATTATACCTTTCACCACTGCCATTGCCACCAATGTTCAGTGGCGATGGTAGGAGACAGCCTCCTCTCTCACCCCAGAACTCTATGAGCGTCCAAGGCAGCAGGTCCCACCCTCCCCGCACTTTTGTAATGAAGAGGTCAAAAGGAAAGGAAAATCACTGTGATTTCAGTGGCAAGGACAGCAAATTGTTTGATGGCCATACTGTGGGAGCTGCAATCAACACGGGTGCATGTTGCACATCCTTATGTTAGCATAGTCATTCTTTTTTTTAAAAAAAAATGGGTTCATCTACACAGGCAGAATATATTTGCAAAACTGGTGACATGCCCCAGGCCTGCTACCTGGATTTGGAAGAGCAATGGAAGGTGCAGTGATGGGCTATGTGCCGGAATGTGCTGATCCTTTTTTTTTTTCCCTGGCTGGAGCAGATTTTACCAGGCATTATTCTAAAACTACCCCTTCTTCCCCCGTCTTGGCCCCATCTTTGCTCCAGGGTTGTGATGACTGCCTGGGGGCAAAACAAGGCAAATGCCCTGTGTCATCTGGTTTACAGGGCTCCAAGACAGGGGCAAGATGGGGTAAGTAGCCTGTCTAGACAAGTCCAATGTTTTTAGCTCTCATATTTGTAAAACTGAATTAAAAATAGTCAGTGATCAAATAGAAAGATTAAGAACAAGGAGTATCTAGGAAAAGAAGCATAACTGATATGTTTTCTGTTCTCATATATACAATTCCAGTATTTTGATGGTGGTTTTTTTTTTTAGTTCACTTGCAGCATAAATTAGTAATTTTTTCTTTCTGTTTCTCACTCACTCATACATACAGTCACTATATTTGTTATATGTGATAGGAGATGAGAATCATTGCAGCTGGGAGAAGCTGATCTTAAGAAGACCTTGCCCAATACATGAGCATGACTGAACTGTAAATTGATACATTGTATCATGAATTAGGCCTCACAATAGTGCTCAATTGCACTTGATCAGAGAAGCTTAATTGGCATTAAGAAAATAGACCAAAGTAAAGAAAGATGTACAAGTGAGAGGATTCATGACTTTATTGGATTTCAAGACTCTGTGAGCTATGCATCTTAATTGGGGCCAGTTGGGATCATTTAATAATTGCTGTCAGAAGATCAGATTTAATTCTCCTTATAAAAATACCACAGTGGGATGGAGTTAAGCAAATTGTCATTCAAGGTTTCAAATGAACAAAGCTTTAATTAGGTTGATTAGCCTACCGTATGACAGAAGAAAGAAAGAGAAAATTGATGAATCTACTATGAGCCATATATATATATTTGTGTGTGTGTGTGACAATTCCATCCAGTATCTTTATTTGTATTGTACAAATTATTGATTCATATTTCTAGTAAATTTCTGTGCCACCCATTGTCTGTAGTTTCCAGGACAATTTATTTAGTTAAGTATTTATTTTGTGTGCTTATTGCTTGAATTGATTTTTGCATTCATTTATAAACCTGTTATTGAATATTACAAGTTTTCTGAAAATTTAAAGATCTACAGTGCAAGCCCATTGTTGTCTACTCAAAAGTAAGCTCCATTGAGTAAAACTGAGTTTACACAAAAGTAACCCTGCATATAAAAAGTGGGGAACCTTTGGCTCTCCATAAGCTGATTAACCTATTATCCTTACAAATGTCCAGGTTGACTGAAGTTCAAGAACATCTGGAGAGCCACAGGCTCCCAATCCCTGGCTCAAGTCCAATTGCTAGTTCTACCTAGAGTAGATACACTGAATTAATGGAATTTATCTAAGTATTGACTTACCAAATCAGTGGCTCTACACTAGTTAGGACTAGCAGTTGGGTTTAGCTCATGGGTTTTAATATTATGGAAGGTTCTGGCTGCAGTTGGACGCATGCTCAACTTGGAGCTCATCCTGCTTAGTTCTATTTTCAAAACTATTTTGAATCTAGATGGCTGTTAGTGGCACAGTGATGGGCCTTAGTCCCAGATTTGTCTAGTCACTTAGGACTTTTTCGGACAATGTAAAAATAACACTAGCAGCGTCGCCAGGTTGCAACGCTGCAGCGCTAGAGGGCATCAGTTTCGTACGATGCTCCTTCCCAGCGGTACTGTTGCAGTACCACTGGGACATTTGACCGTGATATTTTTGCTTTCTACCGTCATATTTTACTCGCGATCAACCAGATGAGTGGCACAAATCCACATGTTGCATGGCATGAATGCTATAACTGGGGGGATTCCCAGATGTCAGCAGTCTTTCAGATCTGGACTAGCCCAGTCAACAGAATTTCCTGGGAATTTTTCTCATGAAAACTTAGACAAAATGAATGGAAATTGTGCAGATCCCTTGTTTCAGTAGATTGATCAAATAGGCCTTTCTGGCTGTTGTGGATTTTCTTTTTTCAAATATTTCTGTCAAATGGAAGCTTTACGATGGGAGACTAAATAGGTCCATGGTTTATCTAGTAAACCTCTTCTTAGGTTCTCAGGTTCTGTAGAATGTATTCCCTAATGGCGAGGTTTTGGATTTAGTCAGCCTCCATTGTACCATTTTTTCTTTGTTACTGTTTTTTTTTGGGGGGGGCAGACTGAATTAGGGTAGAGGTCAATTCAGGGTTGTAGATACAGAGGGGGGAAATTGCCCCATCAAATACAAGTTCTGCCCATGCAAATGAAATTCTCCTTCTATCCCCAAATTTCCAGCATTGCAGAGAGTGAGCCATTGAAAATACTGTAGTTCACATAAAGAACTCATCTGTTTGCTGTTTTCACATTTTCTTGCTTACTTTGCCTGTCCTTTTTCTTTGGGTGCCTAAACTCTATTTCTAAATGTTCAACTGAAGTTTTAAGTTACTGAAGTGCAAGAAATTTGGGGACTGAAGGAGAATTTTATGGGGGAGCAGAATTCTTATGGGGGGGGCAGTGACCTCATTTTGCTCCCCACCCCAGCTATAAACCTGGGTAGATCTATCATTTTTTCCAGATCTTTAAAATCTTCATAATGGAAGGACTTCCATTTTTAAAAATCACAGCTATGTGTAAGATTCATACTATTCTGATGGTATGGTTCCTACTAATTTTAATGCATGGTGTAACTACTTGTGCTAATTAATTTTAAACACAGTGTAACTGCTTCAGTAATTAGAAGTTCAAGTTGAAAATGCAAGATGTATATATATATATATATATATATATATATATGCCATTTTGTCATACATTATTGAATTTAAGCACATTTTCGTCAGGGATCTCTCTTTACCAAGAGATTATAAAAAGCAATTTCTGTGAAAATGTAATGCACATTGAAGGCCACAGAAAAGATTAGCTAATGTATCTTCCCATTGATTTTGGGTTTTTTTTTTCCGGCTTACTTCTTATGACAGTAATAAAATGAAAAATATTGACAATCATTCCTGAAGTGAAAAAAAAAAGTCTGCTTCCCACTGAAACAAAGAAGATTATCCAAACAGGTGTTTGGTTACTAAAAGCAAACACACATACACACACACAAACATTGTAACAGTGTTTCACCCATGAAAATTAAGTGCATTTGTATTTGTGTGGTGACTTGATGTTGACTTTCCAAAAAAGATGGTGCAAATCATCTATAGGTATATGCAGTGTTGAAATCTCCAATCTTTGTGTGCATTGATATAAATACATTAAAACATTGATAATTATACATTATTAATACATTAAAGCAAATAATAGTTTTGACCTTAATCAGGGCCAATTTAAGGCACCAGCAGTGTCAGCATCCTCAGGGGCCCCCATCCTTGTGGTGGGTCCCGTAGTAACCTTCTGCCTGCAAAAACATTATTAGTAATATGTGAAGTCGAAGGCTTTCATGGCCAGCATCCATAGATTTTCCTTGGTATTTTTCCGGGCTGTGAGGCCGTGTTCTGGAATAGTTTCTTTCTGATGTTTCGCCTGCATTTGTGGCTGGCATCCTCAGAGAAGGATGGCTCTGAGGATGCCAGCCACAGATGCAGGCGAAATGTCAGAAAGAAACTATTCCAGAACACTGCCTCACAGCCAGAAAAAAAAAGGAAAATGTATTATTATTAATAATCTGAATATCCTGTACTGTGAACAGCTTAGGTTGAGTTAGGTTACATTGACCTGAGATAAACATGTGGGCCCCCCAAAATAAAGCATTGCAGGGGGGGCCAACATTCCTTTAACTGGTGTTTTTCAGGACTGGTAGCAAACTTTGTTTACTTTTAGGGTTTCCTCTTTCCTGTTGAAGTTGTCCAGGTGTTTGTGGATTTCAATAGCTTCCCTATGTATTCTGATCTGACAGTTGTTAGCCTGGTCCAGAATTTTGGTGTTTCAACTAGCATTGTGTGCCCAGGTTGGTTTATAACATGTTCTGCTAATGCTCATTTTTCTGGCTATCCCAGTCTGCAGTGTCTCTCACGTCCCTTGATTCATGTTTGCACACTGTGTTTTGTGGGCCCTATGTAGACTTGTCCACAGCTGCATGATATGCTGCATGGTATGCAGTGAAATTGGCTGCGGGGCCTACCTACCTCCCATGGCTGGACCCTCTCCCCCCCCCCGGCAGCTCGTCCTCCTCATGGCGGCATGGGTGCCGCCATCTTGGCTAGACCTTCTTTCCGGCCACCTTGCTCTGGCCAGAAAGAGGATCGTGGGCCAGCCAATCAGGGAGAGGCTTCTCTTCCCTGATTGGCTGGTGTGGCGTCACCTTGACCAATCAGAGGCACAGTGCCTCCGAGGCCTCTGATTGGCTGAGGGGTGGAGACTGCCGCTTGCAGTCTCCTCTCAGGTCCAGCGGCCGGGAATAAATTCCTGGCCCCGCGCCAGACCCAGGCAGTTGGCTCTGAGGAGCCAAAGACCCACCCACACTCCCTCGGTTAGCTAGGATATTTTATGTTAGTTTAGAAGTTTTCTTGCATGTACTATGTATGTACTTTCTGCTGTTACCTTTGTCACAACTTCGGGGGTTGGCGGTGAGCGTGGGGGGGGTGATCAAGACTTGGGGACCAGGGATCTCTGGTCCAGGGCCAAAGCCATGCCTAGGTCAAGTTCAGGGCCATGGCCACAGAGACCCTAAAGGGGGAGGAGGTGGACACTGGGCCATCGGTGGGGGCGCCCAAGGTTATCCTCTCCCCCCCTTTCGGGTCTGGACCACGTGACCATCATGTGACCGGATCACATGATCGGTTAGCAGGTGGGCTAACTGATATATAATCGACCAGCGGGCGGGCGGGCTGATACCTGGTTTCCAGGCCCATGCTCAGGCCCCAACCAGGCAGCTATCATCTAGGTGAAGTTGTGGCCACTTATTGTCAATACTTTACTAAGTCTAATTCTTTGCTATGTAATCTATCTTTATCTGTATCAATATATATATCTTTCTGCATTCTTGGCATCTGCGTCTTCATTGGGTAGGGCGAACGGCGGGGGTAGGGGAACTGCTCACCTCAGCACGCAACAGACTGTGCTTTAGATGTTGTCAGACAAGGGTCAAAGCTTGGCCAGCTAACTGCCTTAATGTAAAATAATAGTGTTTTATACAGCAATACTGCTGCGCAGAATTTTAAAGCAGTTCCTTGTGTTAGTGTAAGTCCTAAGTCATTTTGTTTTTGTTTTTGAAAAGCTATAAGGTTTGAGGGAAATTAAAAGAATAAAGACTCATGTGGAAAAAATAATAATTTGTTTGTGGTGCTTAGAAATGGAATGGAATAGATACGGCTGGGAAGATTGTTAAATGGTCTCCTTATTTTAGAGTTCTTCAGTTACAATTGGTCCTGCATGCAGGATGCAGCACTGGGAGATCACTTCACTGTGAAGCTTTAGAAGAGCTTTAGGCTTTGATTGTAGCAGAAGCTTATTGTCTTGCCAGCTTCCTATGCTAGGGAGCATTCTTTGTTCTTATTGACAGCCAAATGCACTGTTTTGGTTACAATCTGAATGTATGGAATTGTTCAAAGTTAAGTATTGTCTTTTGGCAATGCCATTTACAAAGATGTGGCTGTTTTGTAACTCAAATGGTATAGGTTTGTGTGTTTGTGCCTTCAAGTTGCATGTTGACTTATAGTGACCCCATGAATTTTCTAGGGGTTTTTTAGGTAACGCTCAGAGGTAGTTTTGCCATTTCCTTCCCCTGAAATATACCCTACGGCACCAGGTGTGTGTTGGCAGTTTCCCATCCTAACCAAGGCTGAACCTACTTAGCTTCAGAACTCTGGTGCCTTTAGGGTATTTAGGCCCTGGTATAGATTTACTATACAGGAAATCTTTAGCATGCAGACGACTGTATAAACAATACAGCATGTGCATTACAGCAAGGTTGAGAATCATGCAGTCCTTCAGATGCTTTATCAGCTCTAGCCAGCATAGCCAATAATGAAGAATTCTGGGAGCTGCAGTCCACCAACATCTGGAGCACTGCATGATTCCCACCCCCAACACAGAGAAATGCTTTATCAATACATTTCAACCTTTCATGCTTGTCATCACATTCATCACTTAATATTTCAGAAGTGCTACTGACTGCTACACATAGCTAAAACCAAACAAGTCCATGCCCATTGCAATCAAATCAAAATTTGTTTTCTTTAGTGTAGTTTGTACTTTGTTGGCTCAGATACAGCTTCTATGTGACTTCAGTAGTTGCGTTGAACTTCCTGTTGTAAAACGCATACTCTTCTGAGCTAAATTTAGCAGATTAAAATGAAATCCCTTGCACATCTTTTAATGTGGCAGTCTAGCCATAAGATCAAAACACATAAATGTAGGTTATGTTAAATTTTTACATCAGAATGTTTGGGACAGATGTTTGAAATCTTGAGATGACTCAGATTCTTCCCTTCCCTTCTCTCTACTGGGTTTCTGGCCAAATTAGATTATTGTGTATAGTAGAGCATGCCGTTTCTGTGTTTCAGATCTAGTGCAGCAGTAATGACATCTAGTGTATAACTATGTAATGGGAAGAAAGCTTTAAAAGGACCAGATTCTGGTGATTCCTAGGGCAATGGTTTTGACAACATCTGCACTGGCCCATGGCAGCCCCTATGTACTGAAATGATAACTGGAACAACAGTATACAGAGCCTGACTCAAAAGAAGTTATTATAGGTCCAGCAGCTAGAGCAACGGACTTGGATGTCAAGCTTCCATCAGAGACAGGAAACTTTTTTTTTTTTTTTTAGGATGCATCTCCCAGTATTCCACACCCAGCATATGAAATGGTAGGGATTATAGTCTGAAAGAGTCATTTTTCCAAGCTCTGTACTCCATGTTCAGTTACCTACTCTGGTGTGAAACTCTCCTGGTTGATTTAGGCACCTCTCTTTTTTTCTCCTTCAACCTCATTTATTTCACCACAGTTTTTTTGTTTTTAATCTAAGGCTGCTATCCTGTACGTTCTTACATGGTAGGTGTGCACTACCTTCTGTAATCCATGGCCACTTCAGACAGTGTCAGTGAAAACTTTTTTCTGAATAATATTCACCTGGCTTGCTGGTGTCCATTGTCGTATTGAACTTCTCTTCTGTCATCATACCATTCTGAACACACCAATCTCATCTGATTTCAGAAGCTAAGCAGGGTGAGGCCTAGCTAACACTTGGATGGGAGAACACCATGGAATCGCATTGATCTCCAGACAGAGTTATAAAATTATTCTGGATGAAATCTGGGAGCACTATTGCCAGTCAGAGTTGAGAATACTGAGCTAGATGGAAAACAAATAAAGGACAATATCCTATGTCCATAACAGTCTGATATTTTCTTCTAGCGTTGTACCTCATATATATAGTGCATTTTTAAATGCCCCACTGAAATGAATACCAAAAAAGTCTTCCTGTTATTTTTAAAAAATCTACCCCTATGCACGTTTGACAGACTTATAAAATATAACAGCAGCAACAAATATCTGTACAGCAAAACCTCTGTGACACAATTGCTTTTGTGTTGTAAATGTACATCACCAACACATATCCTATGGGTTTTCTTCCAGCTTCCCCCCACCCCCGCACAATTTAAAAATTAAATATTTAGATTCCTCCATTTTAATACTACTTCATGCCCCTTGGGTGACTTGTTCAAAGGGTCCTCTGTCTCGGCAGTTGCAGCAGAGCAGATTCAGAAAGTTCTGTGTGGAGAAGGAAGTAAAGAGTTTTGGTTCCCATTTTGCACTTCTGGAACAGTTTAAGGAAGGAAGCACCTTTACACCTTTTATTGTTCGTGGTTGCTGACATCATCTCCTTCCCTGACCACTCAGTGCGTGTTTCCTGCCATTCTGTCAAGATTCTACTGTGTTGCTGAGAGGGATAGAGAGAATGTGTGAGCGAATGGAGTGAGAAGGGGTGACTGCTGGGGTATATCTGCCCACTGGAACTCAAATCACTCTTTCCTCAACTCTTTGTGCCTTTGCCAAATCATAAAATGAAAAAGAAGCCCATCAAAATGAAGTTCCTCTTTTTAGCAAACAGTCTTGATTTTTTTTTAAGTCTTTGAGTTTTCAAAAGAGGGAGAAAATGCTGAAGACTGTAATTCTGCAGAGTGCAGCATTGATTTTTTTTTTTTTAAGATGCATCTGTTTATGTATAACTCTGTCATTATCTTGGAAGGTTTCTTTAATGTGGACACTGTTTTGACAAGGCTTCTGGAATAATTTTAGCTTGCCATATAGCAAAGTTTTTGACATTTTTTAGGGCTCCTGCTGTTTTTGCAGTTTTCCTAACACATGTAACATACATACCTGAAGGTAAATTTAAGTACTTTACCATTGCACATTATTCCTTTTAAAATTCCAGAAATATGTGGTGGGTAATTGTGAATTGTTTTCACATCTAGCATTCTGATTGGCACAGAAATTTCAAAATGTTTGAAGGCACATGACTCAGATGTGCTTTTCAATACATCCCATGATGTATTTGACTAACTGCTTTTCTATATGCTTTATTATATGGGGATGAGTCTTGTTGATGTTGTGTGCCTTCAAGTCGTTTCTAACTTATGGCGACCCTAAGTTAACCCTATGCTGGGTTTTTCTTGGCAAGATTTGTTTAGTGAGAGTTTGCCTTTTCCTTCCTCTGAGGCTGAGAGAGTGTGACTTGTCCAAGGCCACTCAGTGGGTTTCCATGGCTGAGCAGGGATTCAGACCCTTGTCTCCAGAGTTGTAGTCCAATGCTCAAACCACTACACCACACTGGTTCTCTATGAATCTTGCTTTTACATATAAAATAAGATGTGGTCTCCATTTGTGCATACATATGGGTTTCTCTGTGTACCAAAACAGTTGTACAAAAGTACATGGTAGGGTATTTTTCTGCCTGGGGTTTTTCCGGTATTAGTAAAATAATGCAAGATAAGGAGAAAAATCATGGAAAAGTCACAATAATGAGGATTTGTTGTTAAGCCGGAGAAAAAGAAAATCCCTTTTTTTAAGGCTATTTTTAACCATTCTACTATCCCAGTCTGTTTGTTTTGCAGTTTATAGAACTGCAGCATTTCTGTGCTGTACTCTGTGTATCTGTGTGTAAGCATACATAAAAGCACACACATACATATGTATTTGTGTGTATGTGGATGAGAACAGCTATAACACTGTTTCACATTCCTCACCCTTCCTATATATATATATATATATAAGAAACAACGGCATAATAATTAGTATCAATGCTTTCTTTTAAAACCAAGTAGCCTTCTCCTCACTCCTCTTCCCCCACCCTCACCAACTTGTCAACAGATTGTTGCTACGAATGGAAACAATGATCCAAATTCATCTCTTGAGTTACAATCATGTAAATTTGGAGTTCTCTCTCTGCACCGGTGGGCTTACCGTAGATTTATGTCTGCTGCTGGGTCCAACCAAGAAGTGTTTGTGAGATGTTCTAAGAATATTTTTTATGTAGCTGCTGAATACTTAACGGTCCTGACACTAGGCTGTTAATAATCCCCCCATTTTTTTCTCTCTCCCCCCCTCCACACTTTTCTTTTCTGAAAGCTCAGTTTGAAATGTGGAACTGATAGTTGTGTGGGAGGGACTCGCTGTGCTGTTACTTCACCGGGGGCTCTGCATGCATGTCCTAACAGACAAGACTGCCAGCGTTCAGTGATTTCTTCCTTTCCCCCCACCCTCCTTTTCTCATTCAGCTTCAAAATCTTGATCTGTAAAGCAGCTCTCATCCTGGCTAACCCTGTCACCACTTCTCTAATCTGTCCACTCTGACCTTCCACCCTCAATAGAATAAGAGCTTAGGGCAGGCGTAGGGGCTGTAAGCCGATAGTGCCTTGGGCTCCACGTGAATGAAAGGAAGGGAAATTGTTCCATATGCATTTGCTGTGGATTAGTCTATTGGCTTACTGTTGTGGAGAAAGCCCTTTAGACTCCTTTGGGTCCTGCACGTACATGGGAATTACCTGGCTTTTTATATCAGAGGTAAGCCTCACTATTCAAATGGGTGGCAGGGTTACATTCAAGAAACCAATTCAATCCAAAGAAGTTTGGGGGGAGGAATTATAAAATGGGCATGCTTTGGTAGCCATGAGCAAATAATCAGAGACTTTAATCTTTCCAAAATTTATCTAGGTGGTATTTTCTTTTAAAAAAAAATGAAAGTGCTTGCTTTAAATTTAGTGTTTTGCGCTCCTGTGTTTCAGGAGTAAAATGGTTGGATAAGTTTGTGTCAACTAGAACTGTATAAAAGTCAGTTAACTGTTTTATATAGGCCATACAGCAGAAATGCCTCATTAATGTTATGTGTTGATGCTAATAGTTTTAGGAAACTGGGCAAATTTGCTTTCCTGGTACTATAAAATCAGAATGCCAACGGAAAGACAGGAAGCTAACTTAAAGTACAAAAAGCTTATGCTACTGAGTAGAAAAAAGCTTATGCATGTCTACTCAGATGCAAGGTCTACTGAGTTTGATGAGACTTGGTGTTTATAGTATTGCAACCTTACGGTGTACAAAAAACTGAAATTCACAAAAGTCAGCAATAGTGTTCCCCTTATTTTTTTTCTAATGATCCTGGTATATGAAACTGCAATAAACTGAATTGTCCCAAGGAAAATGAAGGGAGAACTGAAAATCAGAGTGCATTTTATTCTGGCCGAATAAAACTCTGTAGATGTAAATAATGGATTTCCAGGCTAGGATTTCAGCGAATGTTACATAACTTTGGGAAGAATTTATCAGATGCCTATAAGAGAACCAGGCATCAATTAACAGGGAAAGCTCTAGCTGCCTGTTAAATTTCTACCTCAGCATGAATTAAGAAATAGTTGCATAAAAAAAAATAGAATAGTGTGAAATACAACAGGGCAGCACATAAGTGCATGAACCTGAAAGCTTCTGGACTGACATACACAAGACTGTGCCATCATACATATAAGCATATTTCTTGAAAGAACCTGATTTCCTTATGTGTACTGTATTACGTTGTTTCCATGTTGTTCTGCAAAGTTGACTTTTAATAATAAACATATAGGAGTATAAAATGAAATAGGGAGATGCTTGCTATTATCTTCTTATATATATGGCACATTGGAATTTAGCCTTTTGATTTGTTTCTTTATATAGTGTTTTGTAACAGTTTGGAATTAATTTTGTAGTTTCAGACATTTTTGTGGAATAATATTATGTTGTGTTTATGAGCTTTCTTACAATGCAATCACTTGTTTTATTTTATTCCTCCCCCCCCCCCCCGCACCAATTGTGTCAAAGATTGATGTGCGGACAGTATTAACAACTACTCCTAGTGCTCTGCTTATTTTAGATTGGAATCTATACTAACATATTAAATATGAAGGACGTACACAGAGATTTTTCTTTTGGAAGTATTTCATATGCAGTAGTTCTTTCTTAAAAAATGGAATATAAGGTTAAATGATTTAAATTTCAGCTGACGTTTCTCATATATCAAATAATACTTTAATAATGGTCTGGTCTATTTGTATAATAAGAAACATTATCACTACTTCTGTTTTCCTTCAAAAGTGAATTAGCTTGATTACTTAGCTTATGCAGGTATGGAAAGGTTCATTAACTCCCTGATTCAGGTAATTTTTCATGTTTCTAAGGAAGGAATGGAAACATGGGCATCTCTGAGAAGTATAAGGATGTACACTTTTGTGGGGGGGTTTTAGTTATTCCTTAAAGATTGCTTCCTTTTATACCTTCTAAGTTTGTTTTATGGATGGACATTCTTCATTGAAATTAACATGGCTGCAGTCTTTAGGATGGAATGCCATAATGACAAAGAAAGGGGGAAAACCCACAACAATCTAGCTCAGAATTATATGAATAATAATGCCTAACAATGTCTTTGTCACTTTCTTCCTAATTTGCCTGCCTGTTTGGCAGTTCTACATACTAAACTGAAATTAGGCCAGTCGGTAAGATATCACGAGTACACTTGTTCTATTAAGATTTTGTCTGAGTGACTCCTAACGATTCACTTATTTTGTCTTCTTAGCAGGAACGGATGCAGGGGTCTATAAACTGAATTGTGGAAGTGCTGAAGAAGGAGGATTGGTTTGAGGAAACAGGAAAGAGGAAGGAAAGAGAAGAAGAAAATACACAAGTGTAGGAACGAACGAGAGAAGAAAAACGGGGACTATGGGGAGAAAAAAGATTCAGATCACGAGGATTATGGATGAACGTAACAGGCAGGTAGGTAGCAAAATAAATGTTGTGATGTTTAAGGATCTGATTGTGGTAGATGTCAGCACTTCTCTACTGGGTTAATGTTCGATAAGAGCTGGAAGTCATCCCATATATGTGACATATGATGGATGGGTTAGTACTCACATGTTGTTTAGGAAAGTTCAAAAAGTTCTCATGCAAGTTGTTGCATGTTCTGCAGATATTTTTTACAGTTCAAGATCACACATATCTACCCCAAAGTACAGTAAATCCCATTGAGTTCAATGGGACTTAACACCCAAGTAAATGAATATACTGTAATTGTCTTGCAGCCTTGATATATTGTCTTGATATGCTATAAGATCCTTATGCTGAAAAGATGTGTACACATGGAGTAATGCTTGAACACATTTTTCTTAAGCTGGGCAAGCTGATTTTGTGATCCCTGTCACTGCCTATCATCATTACCGGGTTTGCCTCAGTGACCTGATAAAAACACAAACAGTTCACACACTTGACTGTAAAAAAGGATTCTATTGAAAGAGCTTCAGTTTTGAAACTGTCTTGGCTCAGATTGGAGCCACTGAGAATGGCAGGATTAATATTTATTTTTATAATCTATCTCTGCTAATAATGGCGTGTTGTGGACTTAATCAAACAAATAATGTTGTTCTTGTTTGTATCATGCTTTATCTTAATTAAAATGTTAAATGTAGACTATAAATAGTCACAAAATACTAGAAATAAATTTGACACCTATAACCATAAATTGAAATTTGTTAAATTGAAAAATAAAGGAAAACCATTGATAGAAGATTGGTTAAACAAGATATTAATAATGAGGGAAAATGATAGATTATCTTGAATAATAAACCAAGAGGTGGTAACAAAGACTGAAGTAGAATGGACACCAGTCATTCACTATTGTAGATTAAGATGGAACGTGCATAGAGATATTGAGATATAAGGTTATAATAATAATAATAAAGGGAAGAATTTGGTAATAAAAGTATGTTAAGAAGAGTAGAAGGATGGGATGAAAATAGTAAGAATCGCTTTAAGGAATACTATAAGGGAAAAATGGTGGTGTTTAAGGAATAGAGAAGAAGACTGGGAAAGTTACAAGCAAACAAATGCTTTAGGTTATTTGTACAAAGGAAGTCAGGTTTTAATATTTGAAATATTTTGTAAATCGTCATGGGTAACACCACGTGACAACATTACGTGTAATACAAATGACAGTATAAGTGTACAGTTTTGTTCTGGTATAATAAAAAAGTAAACGTAAAAAAAAAAGAAGAAATTTGTTAGGAAAGATATTGATTATGATTGCCTTAAATCTAGTTCTGCCTTGTAATAAAAAATAGCTGTGCATACATCTATACATTTCTGTGTTTCCAAGAAATATAGGGAAACATGAAAAAAGAAACAAGCATAACCACAAGAGCAGCAAGCTAAAATCAAACAAACAGAATGACAGTATAAATACTTGCCTGTTGTAGAAGCAGTTTCTTCATGTGGGTTATAAAACCTCCCTAATGCAAGATTTGTTGTGAAAAGTGATGGCATTTTAGTTAAGTTTCATTGATAGTGCAGATTTGTCCCACATAGTTAATGTTTCATTGTTAGAACTTGCTCTGATCCAGACCAAGGTATGAGAGGTAAGGTGTTGCCTTGTGTTTTAGTGACAGGCAGATAGTAGGTGCACACCTTATTTCCAGGTAGTTTGTGGAGATGTATATCCCCATTTTCATACCAAGACTGATGAGAAAATACACCCCTATGCGTGTCTGCACAGTGCTGGGGATAAGTCTAAGCACATCACAATGTGCATTTAATTTGTACCAGTTGGTGTTGGTATTCATAGTTCCCAGTCCACCACTGGGAGCCATATCACAGCCCCAAATGCTGGATACAAGCTTCTGTTTGGAAGCTACTTGGATGTTTCTTGTTGCATTCTTGGAATCCATTATGACAAGAGTATCTGCTGTTGGAAGCCAAATCCTCTACATGGATTCCTTTTGCTGTTTTGGTGGATGCTTCTTTAAAAAAAAACAAAAAAAAAAACAGAGCTTGGAAAAGTTGCATTTATATACTAACCCTTCCAGAATCCCCCACACAGCATGGCCACTAGCAAAGCTGGCTGTGAAAGCTGGGAAGTAGTAGTTTTTGTTTTTGTTTTTAAAGAAAAAGTAGCTTTCCCAGGCTCTGAAAATAAGCTCATATGGAAATAATTTATTGTTCAACTTTTCTAGTGAGCCGCATGTGAAATTTGAAAACATTGGAGTATAAGTATAACTTGGCTTCTTTGTGGCAGAAAATCAAGTTTGAAGTAAAGCAGATAATATTTATGACAAATGTATTTCCCTCTAGATTGCTTATTACTTAGGTCAAGCAATAATTCTCTCAATATCAAAGAGTCATGTTTGTTCTAACTGCTTATGGACATTTTCAGATAGCGTTTTAGCATGTCTACCGCAGGAGGAACTCCCGGGAGAGGGACGGCGCTCTTGTGCGGCAGGGGATCATTTTCGGATGCCGCCGTCCCTCTCCCGAAACCATCAGTGTCACTTCCGTGAAGCTTCGGAAGCCGCAGAGCCATATTTTAATCACGGGCAACTTCCGTGATTAAAATATGGCTCTGCGGCTTCCGAAGCTTCACGGAAGTGACACTGATGGTTTCGGGAGAGGGACGGCGGCATCTGAAAATGAACCCCTGCCGCGCAAGAGCGCCGTCCCTTTCCCAGGAGCTCCTCCCGCGGTAGGCACGCTAAAACGCTGTCTGAAAATGTCCTATAACTAGGCATTTCAATTAAAATGAAGTAGTGAGTAGCATGAAACATGCACATTGGTAGTTACTGCTATGAGGATATTACCAGTTTGTCTAAAAGTATGACAAAAGGTAAAGGGATTCATAATTGTGTTTAAAACAGTCATATGGTAATATTAATGTTTCATTTGGAATCTAGATAATTCTGTTCTCTGAGAATTCTAAATACCCCTCTTTAAACTGCAAATCCCAGGATCCCATAGGGTAGAATTAGGGCAGTTACAGAGGAATCATGGTGCCATCATTGTGTATATAGTGTGTAAGGGCCCCTGGTGAAGAACAGATGTGGGTATTGATGGGCTATATCCCTGAGTTCTTAATCTCTCCCCAAATTCAAAGCTAAGCACATTTGAGTCCCATTTAATTCTGGGGAAAACTGCAGACTAGTTTAATTGTGTTTTTTAAATCAGGGGGACTAAAATATACTTAACTTTGGCTAGGTTGTCCCCATAATAGGCCACTGAACCTGTCTCAGCTGTATGACTACAGTGATATTGATAGGGGAAAAGAATGGGCTTTTCTTTCCTTACCTGGAAAGGAGATTTTTCTTTCCTTGTGACCTGCAAAATGGCCATTTTTTTTCTTTCATAATGCTAACTGTGCAATCCACTGTTTCTGCTTCACTCTAGCCAAGCATGAAAGTGCAAGCAAAGCCCAGCAACTCACAAAACTTGTTTAATTTTGGTGAAGAAATTAAAATAATATCATAATTTTACCTTCTCTGGCTATATAACATCATACATTCCAGATTCCATTCTCACTCTTTTTCTTCTTTAACTTATGAACGTTTGAATTGTTTGACTAGTTTTTAAATAGAATCAGAGATTTTCAAGACCTCAGATGTATTTAAAGAACCCTAAAATCATGTCCTCTCTGAAAGATTTTTTAGTAATGCTAAAAATATCTCAAGCAGTTTTGAGACCTCATTGAAGTAGCTTTGAAATGAAAAAAGTTACAAGGTTCTGCAAGAACACCATATGCCCTTGCTGTGAAATTTATTCATTCCTTTAGGTGACCCCAAACTGTCTGTATCTCTGTTTGCCATGGCAGAAGGTGTAGGGAGGACTGTGAGATGCGAGGACTGTGGTTAGAGCTATGAAATGCAAAGGCAAAGTAAATATCCCCAACTTACATTCCCATTAACACTATACAGGAAAGGTGTGGACAACTTTGTCCTATGCCCCCACTTTACCCATTCATGATCTAAGGCTGAGATACACTAAACCAGAAGGTAAGGGATCCTTGCCCTCGCTGGTATGTCCCCTTGCTAACTGATTCTCCCCACTAAATGCCCTTTCCACGTTACAGTGTTTTAACAATATATTTTATTTATCTAAAACATTGTCCCCCTATTTTCATCTTCCATAAGGCATTCAGAGGGTGGCCAAAATATAAACGTAAAGAAAAGTAAACATCACAGTAATCCATAGTTATTTATATATATATATATATATATATATATATATATGCTGTCAGGCAGGATTAAAAGCAACATTTATAAAATAAAAGGGGGAGGAGGGGAATCTAGAAACAGTTCCAGAGATAAATTAATAAAATCTATCTCTAAAGAACCAAAGGCTTTCATTGCCTTTTATTAACTGATTGTAAATGATCCGAGTCAAATGCACACAAAGAAAGTTATGCAAATAAGATGCCTGGTTGAAGTTGTTAAGTGTGACACTGTTTGCAGTTTTTAAAAGGGAGTAGGGAGAAATGCTTTTATTGAACCCTTCCATGATTTAGTAAACCAAAACAATTACATGTAAGTCATCAGGATTAACACCCTACAATGAAACTGAAGTTTGAAATGGTTTGTGTGGTCTAACTCACCATACCATTTTTTTGTTTTTGTTTTTTAATGCATATTGTGCCGTTAAGATACATATATGATAGTGGCCTAAATCCCGCATCATGCTAGCAACTGTCCTGCAGTGTGATGGGATCCCCCCCCCCACTCTGCTGTCTACCCTTCAGTCCTTCATGCTGAATAGGTTTCAAGAGTGCACAGGGGTGAGGTGGGGATTTCAAGGTTCAGGGGGAATCCTTTCTTTCTCAGTTCCACTGATGAAAACAGTTCTGTCACAGGAACAACCTTGTTTGATCTAATAATAAGTCTGTACTACAGTGTAACAGTAATAAGTTATGAATTACTGATAACAATTCACAGGCATCACCATAGTGCACATTATTAGAGCAGACTTTGTACAATCACCACATTTCTCAGCTGCATGAATAAGAGCAGAGGCAGCTATGGATCTGTTGCCATGGGAGTGGTATCAATCTACTCTTGATTTGATGGCCATCCCTCCCACAGCTGCTTCAGGCTCTACAGGAGCCATCCAGGTGCTGGATTTCATTCCCACCAGAGGTTCAGAACTAGGAGAGCTGCTGCAAGGTGTGTATCCACCAACCCTGGGATGAATGGATGCACCAATCATTCCTTAGTTAAAGGATGAAACAATTATATGAAGCACAGTGTTGCTGTTATTGTATTCCATCAACTCTATGTATACTTTCCAATTCTTTGTGACAGCAGTGGCAGGGTGTAACAGTTTTGAGTGTGCCTGTCTTCATGCCTCAGGTTGGCTTCATGTCTAGACCTAACCCAAGATCTGATAAATTCTAGGTCAAGGGTTGGTAACTATTGGAGGTTAGGGGGGGGCATTCCATCATGTGTTAGCCATCTCTGGGCTATTTTAGGCCCAGGAGAGGCCTTTTTTCCCAAAGGAAGTGATCCATGAGTCAGCATCTGGGTCACTTCCTGTTGGATAAAAAAGGGTTCTTCTGGACTTGAAACAGACCTAACATGTGCCAAAATTGCTTCCCATAACCCCTAACCTAGAGAGTATTTGGGGGCATTTGAAGGCAAAGAAAATGTGGTGCCTGGTCATGTAGTCCTGGAGGCTACATGTGGTCCATGGGCTCTACCTGTCCCACACCTGCTCTAGACCCTGGTCTACTAGGAAGTTACTTCTTTGGGGTTGTGAAAATCACTGTGAGTTGTTCAGCTTCCCTTTAAAAGGAAAATATCCAGTATATGGGTGGGAGAAGACGCTGTTGACCACTGTTCATTTTTATGTACAAATAAATATAAAAGAGAATTTTCTGCTGTGCAGCATTATGCAAGTGTTCTTGATAATAAATAATTGCATTTGGAAGTGTTTGTGGGGATTGTCTGGTCACAAGTGTCTTCACTACCTATAGTCTTACTATGAAAAATAATACAGTAGGCCCTCCACGTTGGCATGGGGTTTGGGGTTCAGGACTCCCCCCCCCCAGCAAAAGTGGAAAAATGGCAAATATAGGCCCACTGTTTTTTGTGGTTCGTTGTTGTTTACCTCAGAGAACACTTCTCTAGGCATGTCTAGGGCCTCTAGCATGATTCTATGGTCAACTTGGAAGGACATGCCTAGAAAGAACAGATTTTTTCAGTCCACAAATAATCAAATCCAGAAACGCTTTAACCGCAAATGTGGAGGGATGACTGTATTATTGTATTTTAATACATTGTAGAAGGATGACTCTCTGTTACCTCCTTGGTAATATGTGTCAAAAAGTTAGTTTTGTGCACTAACTGATGATGTACAGATGTAACATTGCAATGCTTTTGTTTAAAGAGTTTTTATGTCACACTTCATCCCCAAAAGGAAAACCAATGTTTAAATTGTCCATACCCTCAGGTTTACAGTCTAAAAAGATATGAAACACAAGGGATGATGTGGGGTTGAGAGAGAATTGGGGGAAAATATGTTTTTAATAATCCCACAGCAGGTGGGTTTTTGTACAGCTGTGGGTACTATTGACTGCTTAACTGCTTGTGCTGATATTAAGGAGAATGTGTAATTTGCTTGTTTAAAAAAATAGAAAAATACTTTGTAAGCTATAGAGTTCTTCTCCAGGTTGTAAGGCATATTATTAAAACCACAAAAAAAAAAATCTTAACTTTTCTCCCTTCCTCCATATCAAGGCAGAACTGGACATTATTTCAGTTAATGCCTAGTCCCAATTCAGTGTCTCCTTATAAAATAATAGAAATGCCGCATTCAAAGACAGAGCCGTGTTATTCTGGAATATCAGTAAGCAAAGGGATCTTGTAGCACCTTTGAGACAGAGAGAGAAAAAAATTATAACATAAGCTTTTGTAGATTTAGGAAATTATCAGACAGGAACGCAAAAAGTGTTTCTGTCCCACAATCTCCACACCTGTCCCTGTCCCGACACAACAACCCTCCCCATCAGACTTACCTTATCTTCCATGCTATGAGAGACCAGGAATGAATGGAGCTCTAATGGAGCGCCATTCACTTCCTGGACTGAAATCCCACCCATTTATACGAGAAGACTCGAGCGCAGAACATTCAAAAAGAAAAAAAAACTACATACAAAAAAGTTCAAAAGCACATACACACACTAAAAAATTAATAAGTAACCTGGGAAGAGTACAAAAAAAGAGGGTAGCCTACCTGGTTCTCGCAATCCCACCTGGAAGTATTCTGGCAGGACTGCCCATTGATGCTATATTCATGGTGCGAGGTTTCAGATGCCAGCAATGCTGGCACCAAAACAGGCCGGGCAATCCATTGATAGCTCTGACCTATCAATAAAAAGAAATGCCAGAATAATGACAACACAACACAAAAGGACAATGTCATGTGATATTGGTGTCTTTTTGTGTTCTGCTGGCATCATTTTGGTGCCACATTAGCTGCATCTGACAGTCTCCTTAGTCAACTTAGTCTACTCAGATTCCTCAGAAATGCAGCAATTATGGAAGTCAGAAAGGTGCCACTTCCTGGAAGGATTAACAAGCAAAACAGTTGCTCAGTCCTCTTTCGCCTTGCTCTCTCGCTGTGGCTTTTCTATCAGTAGATCTTAGCCATCAGAACTCTTCTGCTGGTAGATCTCTGAAATCAACTGGTCAAAGATACTTTTTCATAATGTTATCTCCCATCAGCCAATTGATCTTTGAATTAGGACTGCACTACCCGTCTGGACTGGATCCCATAAGTATTACTCTTTCGTAATGGAACTACCAACGTGTTCTTTGTGCTATATTTATTCAGCAATATCAAACATGAGCCTGTAAAATTAGAAACTAGTACCACCAGGGGTTTAAACTGGTTTAAAATAACAAAATTAAATAGTGCAATAATTTACCCTAGTTTTTATGACACCATTGTTCCTTCTCCAGGTTAGCTATGCTAGGAAGTGGGGGGGGGGGGAATAACATAAATGTTTTAATCATACTGTTACTGGAACAAGTCTGGTGAGTTAGTGTATAATCATTGTTTATTTAGCAGATAAATTTTAGGAGAGCTGCCATATTGTCTGTTGCTGCAAAAACAGAAAAGAGACCCATGGCACCTTAGAAGACTAACCAATTTATTACAGAATGCGCTCTCATGAGGAAGAGCTTGTTGACAGTGAACTGAGTAACTGGCTCCAAATAAAACTTTTACTGATTAATATAAACTACAGTCTAAAGAGTTTAGCTGATTAATTTTATCACACTAATCAGTAATTGCTAATCACTAATCACAATAAAAACATTTCAATGGCTATATAGATTGTCTCTCTGCCCCAATTAATAACGTTTCTGTAACTTTACTTTGCAACCCCAAAATCTGACTTTTCTTGCTTCCGTTATCTGCAAAATAACCATAGATTAGATCCTGATTAAGTTAATTGTGTTTTACCCACAGAAATTAATGAGGATTAAATTAGTCCAGATCCCATTATTTGGAATACAAAAACCTAGAAAACCAAGGAATGGCATCTGTTAGCTTAGAAGAGGCATTCTCTCCCATACAGAAAGGAATGTCCTTTAATTATGCATGAGTGTCATCCAATAATAACAAGTAGTTTTTACAGGACTCTATTTTGGTTTTAATCGTGAATTCAATCAGTTAAATCACTTCAAACAGAAATACAGTTGGCTGTTTGTATCCATGGATTCTGCAGCCACGGATTCAACCATCCATGGCCTGAAAATATCCCTAAATAAATAAATGATCCAAAAAACAAAACTTGATTTTGTGATTTTATATAAGGACACCATTTTACTATGTTTGATACATTGTATATAATGGGACTTAAGCATCCACGGATTTTGGTATCCACAGGGGGGTCCTGGAACCAGACCCCAGCAGATAGATAATGAGGGCCCACTGTACAGTAGTTTCATGCATGGTATATCATGCAAACTGACCACTGGCCTGCAAGGGTTGGGCGTCCTAGGTCTGTGTTAATCTGTGTGCAGTTCCTTGAAATGGATACCCTTGCAAATTCATTGATATGCTGTATATTTTTCCAAGTTTGTGCTCATGCTGTAATCTCACCTTGCACCACACATCCACATCCAGACATCTTCACTGTCCACATAATCTTCACTGCATCAGGTGGAACAGGTTCTTTTGCATGGGAACACATGTCATGATACCTTATTAGTTTTTTGGGTGCCAAATTACTCTTTTTCATTGTTAATTTAGCAGAGGCCTTGTAGGTTTCTATTCTTTTTTAAAAAATCTCTTTTATACTTATAAAAATAGTTCTTCAGTAGTTAACTCAGTTTAATTGCCACCTTGAGAATTTCAGCAATTAATCCCTATCTAAAATAGAGGTTTAAAAAGCAAAAAAGAAAAAAGAAAGCTCAATAGTATTTAATTGTACAATTCATGCTGTGAATTAAAAAAAATGATCTAATGGCCATTGATTCTTGTAAGCCAGTAGTTCTGATCTTATTTGAATCATATTGAATTTATTCCTGATTTTTTTGTGAATGGACTTCATACTTTCTTAAGAAAGGTCTCCAATATTTACACTTTAAGCCTGAACACATTTTCTTGGAAAAGCACAATTGTTTTCAACAGAAGTTAAAAATTACTATGCTTACAGATGTATCCATGCTTTAAAAACATAATATTATCTGAATTTTATTATCTCTGTTTATACTCATCTGAATCTATTTCAGTTTCCTTGATGGTATAGTTTTCTATTCCTTCCCCCCCCCCCACACACACACACAAAAGATTTTGAAGGCTGATATTAAATTTTTAATGCTATTTGGCTAAAGTTTAGTGGTGTTTGTATTGCTAAACTATACTGGAACATAATTTAAAATGAACTAGCTTTATATGACTTTCTTTAGATCACATAGTTTTTAATTTTCAGTGGGTACAAGCAGATAAAGTGAATAGCAGGCCATATCAGTGCATTTTCAAAAACTAGAGCAAACATAGTCAGAAGAAACAATCATTTCTGTCTTCTAAGGATTCATTTGGAAGCCCCTGAGGGACTTCGAGCTGGAGGTGGGAAGCAAAACTAAAGTCATTGTGTGGAGGAAGAAGTTGCACTCTTCCTGTTTTGACAGGAAATGGAGACAAATGTGCTTCCTGACCACTTGCTCAGTAGGGAATGAAATATTCTCTGACCTTTACCTCATGAACATTTTAGCTTTGTTTTAAGTAGTAAACATGTTTTCAACCCAAACATGTATTTGTATTTGCCAAAGAGGCTTACTATTATACAACTAAAACAGGCTTATTGTTTATTATTGTGCACCATGCAAACTAATTAACAGTATGTGTGTAACACTGGGTAGGGGATATATATGTATCAAAGAATATATAGCAAATCAAATGTTTTCCTTAGAGTATCATATTGTACAGTTCTTTTAAGGAAGTTAATCATACTTACTCTTTAGTACAGTATAGGCCTCAAAATTCATATTCTGTCCTGCATCCTTCCCAACCACCTTTCCCCTTCCAGCATATAAACAATTATACCATGCTAGCATGTTGTTAAGTCTCAGTGCAAATGTATAAAGTAAAAGCAAATAACAAAACTAACCCTGGGTACTTATATCATTCATTGCAATACAAAGCTGTTATAGTTAATTTTCAACTGTTCAACACATAGAGAGAAAGAACAGTTTCAGAATACGTGAGAACAAAAAATACTATATCCTGCCAAATTGGATACTTTTTGAGTTTTTAGGACACCAGTTAATTATCACTGAGCTAATCTTCCTGCTCTTAATTTTAAAAGCAGTGTTATAACAGAGCCCAACAGTCCTATATCTAAAAATTTAAGAAATTGCAACTTGAACAGTTTGGTTAACTCTTCCCCCCACTTATTTTTCTGTTACTATTCTAACAAAAAAAGAGAAGAGAAAACATGAAGAGTATTTGTAATATAACCATGATGTTCCAGAAAACTATTTTCTCACCCATATCTCATTTGACATGTTTAATTTTAAATCCATTCGGCTTCACTGAAATCAGTGGTGCTGAATCAGCATATGTCTTAATATTTCTACTTAAATGAGTTGTCAGCTGACCTAGGGACATGGTGGGGTATGTTGTACATTACAGATACAACTTTAAAGCATCTTTCTGGTAGTACTTTTTCCACCAGTTGTGTGCTTATGACAAGGACAATGCTTCTCTTTGCAGCCTCTCTCTGTGCTGTCTTGTCCCTGTGAATTATGCTGAAGGATTATAAGAACATAGCAGCAGGCTGATGAAGTGTCCCTGGCTGCTCTTTTTAAAGGTCCTTTCATTTAATGGGTCCTCCTGCACAGTCACTGCACAAAGGAGGATTTGTTAAGGGAGAATCCTTTAGTGATGTTTCAGCCTGTGGTGCTGAATGTAATCATACAGTTGGATGCAAGAGCGCCTTTGTTAGAATGGGGTTTGAAAACACACACGTGTGCCCCAACATGTGGAGAGGCAAGGCTCAGTGATTTTTTTTTTTTTTGTACTACAAGAAAATTATGTAGAGCTTTATGTAAAGCTAATTTTAATTAAGTGTCTTGGATGCTTTTCTAGCAAAGACATGGAGAAATTCAGTGACTAGGAATAAAGAATCCTTCTGGATGGAAACACCTGGAAATGTGTAAGGAGTGGAGAAAGAGATATCAGTTGGACCCATACAACATTTCTCACACTTAGATCTCATTGAAATCATTGGGGAAGATGAGCCCCCTTTGATTTCAGTGAAAACTACGTACAACTAATGTAGTCTGGATCCAACTGAACACTTCAAAAAGTTCTAAAAACAGCACTTAACAGCACAACAGCATGACACTGTTAAACTAGTTCTTCAGGCCTTTAAAATCCTTTGTAATGGTTATCAAATTATTTCTAAAAAGAGAAAAGTTATGTAGCATATATTAGATAAACACATTTTTTTCTACATATTTCTTTATAAATGCAACGTTATTGTGGCTTCACTTTGTATGATGCAAAAGAATGGAAAGGTCACGGTGAGTCCTTTGTCCCTCAATATCTTTGGTGGACACCAACACTGTTATTATGGCATGGTCAAAAATATTCTACCAGTTTCTTCAATTTTTAAAGGAGAGACAGGAATAGTCTGGGGGAGAGGAGAGGAGGAGGGAAGGGATAACAACAACATCATACCCTGTATCATCACTATCACCACAAAAGTCAGTGACATCATTGGTAGATTTGTGGCTTTTACCTTTCACCAGTAATTTTTGCTCCTACACGGAGCCATTTACAGCTAGGAGTGGTGCAGTCTTTCAGCTATAATTTTAGATAATAATAAACAATGGCTAAGTGTTGTTCCTTTTTTTGCTACCACAAATTGTCAGGATAGCTTTTAGGTGGAAAAAGTCGGTTTTGACATGTTCTACAAACTTCCGTTATATGTGAGAGGACCTGTCTCAAAAATGGTTGAACTTCATTCGCTGCAAATCAGAATGTGAGTCTCTCCCTGTTTCCAATTAACATACAAACAGGATCATTTTTGCAGTTTGCATACACTGTTTATGTTTCAACCAGCTCTGGTGCTTCTCACTTTCACTAAAACTGTCTTCTACTGATGCTGTTTTTTTGTTTTGACAAAGAACCTGTCCACAGCACTGTTCAAGCCCCTGCTTGCCTGGGCTGGTGTTTGCCAGAATGGCCACAGGCTGTGGCAGAAACATGAAAGCTGCATGTGATGTTTTGAGTTGCTTTGGGGGGTGGGCTGGGGGGTGTCATATTTAAAATGCTGTGGGTGCATTGTTTAGAAAAAGGTCATCTGCACTTAGTTCAATATGTAAGTGAGGGCAGTGTGTGGCTTTCCCATGATCAGTTTAGCTTGTGACCAGACATTGACTAAATAATGCCTCATTATCAAAGGTTCATGACCTCTTTGGACATCAGACTCTAGAACAGTGGTCTTTTTTGCTGCTGCTTCTTCTCCTCACCATGATGACTTTAGTTTTGCTAAAACTAGTTTTAAGCAGTTCTTACTCCCTCAGGGCCTTCCAGATGAATCCTTAGAAGACAGAAATGATTTTATTATATTTCATTCAGCCTTTATTCCTTGCCTAACAAAGCCAGTGAGTAAGCAAATAGTGGTATCAAATTGGCAAATGTTACTTTTTAAGATGAGAACTCCCTCAACCCTTAACTGGCAATGTCACAGGCTTAACTGGTTGGGGAATTCTGAATGTTATAGTCTAAAACCGTAATTAGTCCAAACTCTGGGTGGCAGCCAATGTTCATCTTTCTAGTTCCCACCATCATTCACTTGCTTACCCCATTCTGGGTCAGAGGGAGCAGGCAGATGAACAAGCAGGTAGAAATGGTGAGAGGATGGGGTGAAACAAGCCATGGGGCAAGATGGGGCCTTTCAATGTTGCCATGTTAGATAGTGGGCCTGGGCAGTTGCCCAACTAGGCTGACCCCTCAAGTAGGCCCTCAAGTAGATGCGTGATTATTAAGTTTATGCAGTTCTTTGTTTGCATAACATATGCTTAACTTTCAGCCAGAATTTGGACCTAATAATATAAAGGATTATGTTCTAATTCCATATTGATTTGTAGAGTATAAACTAGATATAGTCTCATGTGTTCCATTGAAATGGAAGTATAGGTAACAAGGGATGTTAAACCAAGAATATTATGCTGGATTTCAGCTACAGTGGCAATGATTGCAGGAACTAATGTTTGCCTAGGAAATTATGTGCTACGTGCAACTGAAATGACAATGTGTGCAATGTAGTCCCTAAGCTAATACTGCTTTTTAAAATATAAAGTGCAATAAAACAAAACAGCTTGTGTTGGGGAGCCAAAAAGATAAGCCACAGATAGTATAGGGGAAAACTCCCACTTCCAACCATTTTTCAGTTTCAGATTCCCCCATTCTGTTCCTCCCCTTGGAGTTGGCATGCATTTAGAACTAGGTAGGGAAAAATGGGTAGAGGGAGATAACAGGTGGGAGGGGGGAAATTATCTATCTCCACTGCTGTTTCTCAGCTTCCAATTCCCTCTTCCAAAATCTGGTTTTCTCTCTTTTAAAAAAGACATGTTGGTGCTTTTATAGTTATTTCTGTGTCACATAGGCCTAATTCTTCAGTTGGGGGATTACCTTCATTCACATAGTGCTATTTCAGTTGTGGTATTAAAAGTTTAAAGGTGAATTCTTAGCTAACTAAAGTCCAAGGTGATAAATGCAATCATTGATGGATGATGTGAACATGCTCTGCTTGCTCCAGAGTTAGGGGGCTGTGAAGTTTTAGTTGTTTTTTCTGTTTCTCAGTGCCTGGTAGCACAGTAGGGCAATTTTTTTATCTTGGGACTCAGGTGAAGCTCACTAGTGCTTGATCTACTTGTTGGTTATCTGGCATGAAGCTGGCTGTCCTACCTTATGCCTGTAGGAGAAGATGTTTTGCTCACCATAGCTGTAACATCTTGTTGTTATTTGGGTCCTCTTGACAACATGAAGAGTTTCTATGCCAGTCCCAGATGTTCCTAGAAGCATCTATTGCTTGTGTGGAAAGTCTGCACAAAATTCTGAGGATTTGAGTGGTAAATCATATTAGACAGTGCAACTGTTGCTATGGCAGTCAGCACACAGAAGGGTGGTGCCTTGAGCAAAGCATATAATGTACAAACTGGTTTTTATTTTGAATTCTAGAATAACTAAGTACTTCTTCCCTTTTCCTTAGCATAGCCTCAAAGAGTGCACTGAATATATAGGAATATATAGCTACTTTGTGGTTCATCTTCTGCTACTGCTATGAAGCAACTTCACTTCTGGAGGGTGTTGCTGAGACTTACAGGTTTCTTTATTCAGTATCCAGGTAGATGGGAGGATTTTCTTGGCCACATAGAGAATCTTCAGGGAAGACATGAAGAAATGTACAGGAAGCACACTGGAATGTTCTGGTGCCCTGATGATGGCCGAAAACAGTGCAGAGATAGTTCAGTCAAGGGACAGGCAGTAGACAAGATGGAACAAAAAGGATGTTGGAATGGGCAGACAAGTTTCAGGGTTGTTGTTTTTAACTTTGAGATATGGGTGGCATCTATGCCCCATTCAGACCTGGTTGTTTGGTCTATGGTGGACTTCGTTGTTGTTGTTGTTGTTGTTAACTTTATATTCCTTTTCCCCAAGATTCAGACTAAGGCAGTTTACAAATTAAAATGCTGACAATATAACTTAAAACGTACAAAAATCAACATTAAAATTTAATCAAACTATTAACTATTAACAAAATAGTTACAGTAATAGTAAAAAGAATACAGTTTAAAACAACAGTCCCCTCTTAAAAGTCCTTTCCTTAAAAACCTTCAGTTCCAAAAGCTTGTATTCCAGAAGGAGATAAAGCACTTGGGGTAGAATGACATTTCACAAGTGAAATGTATCGCACAGTGTTTCACTGGTAAAGAAAATTATTTTGCCTCATACTCCATTTGTATCTTGTGTCTCTACTTCATTCACATACATTTACAGAGAGAGAGTTTTAGCAACAATGCAGCAATGTATGAAATGCAAAGATGAAGACATATAGAAAAATCATGTAGAACTTGGATTTTTTTTTTTTAACTACAGTGTGCAGAATACTGAACCAACATAGCTAGTAGCCATGTTGGCTAAGATTCTTGGAGCTGTAGTCCAAAAAGAAACTTTTCCAAGCTCTGGGAAGATGAACACATATATTTAAACACTGGCGCAAAAACAAAGTTAGCCCATCCAGCAGTTTTCCAGATTCTAACCGACATGGTGTCTACTCACAATGTAAACAAGTAAAGCTTGATCTGGACCTTTTTTCATTTCCCTCCCCATATGTCTCCCTTCTGGCTTTGAGCATGAGATAGTGATACACTTAAGAAAGCTGAGTAAAAGTTGTGGGTTATCTGTGCTGCTCTCAGGCCTCCTTCTGAAGAGAAAGAAAAAGAAATATGAGTTTAAGCAGGGACAGAACAGGAAAGATCCAGTTAAGCAAATAATTAGCAATGCCACAGTTGTGCCCATGCTGTCTCTGAAAAAGGGCAGCCCTCTGTCCCCATTTTTTTTTTTTTTGGTCCTCTCAAATACTCATTCCTGGGAAGTTGGAGTCAAGTTTTGCAAAGATAAATCCACTGCCCACTCACTCTCTTAACTCAAATTCCCTGAAGTTTCAATGGCTTAGACCCCCTTTTGGGAAATGAGCTCAATCTCATACTAAGGAGGTAGAAGCAAGGAGGGCGACTTTCACAATCTGAACTTTTGCTCCCATTCTAGAAGCTTCAGCTGACTTCTTTCCCCCTAGCATGTATTTTTTTAATGTAAGTGGTAGAGCATAAGTGGTGGTGCTTGAAAACACTTAGGAAGGATGCAGTGACTTCCATGGGAGACAGATAGTTTGTTTCCAGACTCCTCCCTCTCCTGAGAGTTCTGCTGTCAGGTTTGAGGTCCTAGGCTCTGCCTTCTGAATATCTCCCAAGTAAGCTTCCCTGTCGTACTCTGAACTATTTGTGCAGATCAGCTTCTGCAAGTCTACAGATGTTCTTCAGATATTTCGAGAGCTACTTTGCAGGGTCCCTTAGGAAATGTCTTACTAGAGAAGTAAAATTGTAAATATCTAAAACATTTCGTGGCCTAAATTCCCCAAAGGTATCAAATCCTGTCTAATCTTGGAAGCAAAGCAGGGTCAGCCCTGGTTAGTACTTGGATGGGAGACTGCCAATGAATACAAGGTGCTGTAGACTATATTTTAGAGGAAGTGGAAAAACTGCCTCTGAGTATGCCTTGCCTCAGAAAACTCTATGAAATTTGTGGATTCACTATAAGTCAACAGGCAGCTTGAAGGCACATGCGAACACAAAATATTTCCATCTCATATTCAGCTGCTGCTTAGAATGTACTTGCCCTCTGCTGAGCAAGGCCTAGTCAAACAGGCCCATTTCTGAGAGCTTCATGATCCAGTGCAACAGGAAAGAGTCCCATATTGATATTTCATTTAAGCACTAATAACTTGCTCAAAGATATATATATATATATATATATATATATATTTAAATTCTCTCCAGTTTCTATCTAGTTATTTGTAGTGCTATGTGCTGCAAATCAATCCAACAACAAACCAGGGCACATGTGGCCAAGCAACATCAGAGTATGGTCAAGATGGCAAACATTATTAATGAGGAAGGACATACAAGTTAGGAATGGCTATAGTAGGTTGCTTTTAACTGTGCCTACTGGAAACGGCAAGATTCTCTCCCTTCCTCTCCCCCTGCTGAATTAATTGAGTGCAAATTACTTTTGTACTTTGAATTCAGTTTGCAGCAACTGAAGTAAGCTGAGAACAAAGGGGGGAAATGGGAGAAGTGAGAAACTGGAATATTTTCAAAGCAGCTGAAAAAGTGGGACAACAGAGGATTATTCAGGACTTTCTCTGGCATGTCAGGACACTTAGGACTTTTTCAAAAGGTTGAAAAAACCCACGAGGAGGTCAGGAGAAGAATGGGGCTGTTCTGCATACACAGCCCCATTTCAGATGACGCAGTCATCCTCCTTCCGTCCTCCTCCTGACCTTCCCCATGCTGCTTGTGCTGCTTTTTATTCACAGAGGTTTTCTGTCAGTAAAAAGTGGCGCAAGCAGCACAGGGGAAGGTCAGGAGGAAGACGGAAGAGGACTGCGTCATTTGAAATGGGGCTATGTAAGTGCAACAGCCCAGTTCTCCCGACCTCCTCGTGGGTTTTTTCAACCATTTGAAAAAGTCCATAGAGGGTATGTAATATGACATTTTTTCTGTGCACAGATTATTTCAGCCAATGAAATCTTCTTTAATGAGTACAAACTGAGATATTTTGGAATCAGTACAACTTGGTACTGAAACAAAGAGATACAATGTTTGAATAATTTATTAGTAATATTAATATTTGTTTGTTTGTTTGTTTAGTATCTTTCCTACTTAGCAGACTTTTGCTGAGCTAAATATCATGTCTGCCATCTCAATCAATGCCTGTCTACTAATTTGGATTAATTGAATGCTAATATAGCAGACTGGAGATTAGTTGTACAGTTATTAAAATGCAATTTAAAAAAATAATTACTCATGTACATTTAAAAGTTAATATATTTCTGTTTAATGTATGAATAATGCAAAAGCCAATTCATTCTTAAATACCTTTCACAATGTTCTTAATAATTTCTGAAGTTCCTGAACTTCAAACCATCACTAAAAGAATAGATTTGATCATATGACAGATTATTGTAAAAGAATGAAATGTTCATCATTTATTATGATATTGTGTTAAGTGCAAAAAAAAAAACACACTGAAGTTTTAAGCTATAAATGAGTGCCATATTTTAAAAGAGAAAAGATTTTTCTCCTTTAGGTTTAAATGATGAGATATATTGGATGTCAGTAATACCGTAGATTTTTCTAACTAATCTTCCCCCTTACAATCTCAAATAGAAATTTATACAACAGAATATAGATTCAGTAAACTGAAAAAAGAATCTCATTCCATCCTTTCTTATACAGAGAGCCTTGGGACTGTTAATGATATTTATATAAAAAAACAGAAAATAAATATTTTTTAAAAATATTAACAAATTTAAAAGACCCTATTCATTTGGGATATACATATAGAAGCCATCGGTATGGCTATCCTGTAAACTGACATGCCTGTGTTTTTCTATGTTTTTTTATGTATTGTATTTATTCAAATCCTCTATCCAAATCCTAACATAATATATTCTTCTCCTTTAGTGCTAGGAGTGTTTTGTTTCCATTGTTCTATCAATATTTTGTTATATAATTAGTTGCTATATGTGCGTGTATATATATTTATTAATCAACTTTAACTTTTGTATTTACAAGTGTATTTGTAATAACTTGTGTCTGTATGATCTTATGTATGGATTTTATTAAGTTGTATCAGAACCAGGACTTAGTTGTAAGAGAAATATTCTCAGTAGTTATAAGGGGGTTATTTAAGTGATTAAAGATCAGTTTGTGGGAAAGCAGGAGAATACCGGTGGATTACTTTTCTTTATATATTGTATGATTTATCTGTGATAAGTAACAATTGTTACTGAACAGTAGATTTTCAGTTTGTGCTTTCCTTAAGGAGTGGACAAAAGTAAGCCTGTGGTTTATTTTTTAAGATAAGGAAACTCTAGGTAATACTTCAGCCACTGATGAAGACCTGTGGTTGAAAAATGTTTGTCTGTTAATACTGGGGGACTGTTGCGGAACAGATACCAACAAACTTTATTCTTCACTATCAACTGATTTACTACAGTCATCTGTTTTTCAGAGGACTTCAATATCATTTGAAGATACAATTAATCTCCATTAATTGCCTTCAAACAAGGCTTTTATATTTCCAAGGACTAGAGGTCTCCCCACAGGACTTTGGTTCTTCATATTATATTTGTACATTTTTATAGTATATATTGCATGTCATTATTCATTTATTTGTTTATTTTATATAATATTTTAGTTGTTTTTAGTTTTATGTTTTAGTTCACATATATATAATATAGCTTCTTAAATTCCTATAGTTAGCTTGTTATTTTATAACTCCTAACTTCAGTTGCTCTTTTTCTTTGCTGTTGGTTGGGTTTCAATTCTCTCCCCCCAAAAAAACTTTTTTTTTTTTCATTTTTACAAGTGCAAAAAAAAAAACAACCCCACACCCACTGAAGTTTTTGACTATAAATGAGTGCCATATTTTAAAAGAGTGATTAAATTTTTCTTTCCCGGTAGAGATGGTGACATATAAACTCAGTTTTTCTCTCTCTCATTGAACAATGGAAAAGTAGTTATATAATGCATTAGAGCAGATGTTAATGAAGCAAATTCTGAGCAATTAAGATTATATTTCAAATTTTAAAATGTTAAACTCTTAGTCTGCCATCATTATTGTTTGCAATGTAATGAAAAGAAATCATTTGAAATGGTCTTGGACAAGCCATATGAAAATTAGTATGTGCTGTGTAGCATATTTATGTGGTCTCCTTAAATGTTCGGGAGTACCTCACTGTAAACACAAACAGTGGTCTTAAAGATATTTTTGTCCCAAAGTGTACTTTGATGGTGAGAAGCAGTAACATGCTAAATACTGAGGTTTCTCTGCAACAGAAACCATACTATATACAGACACTCCTCCTCCAGTACTGTGGTCTGTAAGTCTGCTTGAAAATAGCTTTCACTACAGCACAGTATAGTATACGAGGTTTGTTCATCCTACTCATCTCATATCCTGGGTTGTTTAACCTCTACTGAAAGGGGGAAGAATCAGTGATGTACTCAGGTCACTTTAAAATGTACTGCCATTTCCTACAAAACAGAAACCATCTTGAAGAGGCTTTAATAATCCAGTAGTTTCAAAGTGGCCTATACACATGTGTGTGCATGCTTATGTATTTGAAGAATTCTAGTGGGATAAATCAGTTTGACTTCTGGAGTTTTGGGTTCTTTTTTTGTGGGGGGCATCAAGGTCAATTAATACAGTTGTCCCTTCATATTCGCTGGGGTTTGGTTCCAGGACCCCCGTATATACCAAAATCCATGAATATTCAAGTCCCATTATATGCATAGCAAAATGGTGTCCCTTATATAAGATGGCAAAATCAAGGTTTGCTTTTTGGATTTTTATTTTTTTAAGAATATTTTCAAGCCATGAATACTTAAATCCGTGGATACCAAATCCGTAAATACAGAGGGGCAACTGTACAGATTCATGAACCATTTAAATCATGCTTTTGCAACAGGGTGATTAAATCATTTTAGAAGGGCAGCATTTCTATCAGTACTTATCAGCGGCATGTGATTTATAATCCACTGGTTTTAAATTGGATGGTTGAGTCCCAGAGATGGTTTGTGCTTAGGTGGGTTGCACCAATGATACCCCTGGGATCCTTTTCTTTTTGCAGTTTTTGGAAAGGAGAAATGTGCAAATGAGGACCAAGATTCATGTGCTGCTAATCAATGTTTTTGTGTGGGGTAGTTTTCCTCCTGCACCACACACACGAACAAGGAGGGCAGGATTCCTTGGTTTGTCCTCTAGGATAGCCAAGTTGGATGCTTGTAGACTTAAACTTCCCTTGCTCCCTGAGTTTTTCTGTAGTTGAGGGAGTGGGGATACACTAAAGAGAACGACAGAGAATTACTATGACGATATTTTAGCTTGCCCTTGTTTAGTCTTCCCCAGCTATCCCCACATATTTTGAAGTGTAGTGTTTTTCTGTTTGGCCACTTGGATATGGTGACCAAAGTCGTCACTGCATACAATGAATCATCTTAGTGTTAACATTTTCTAGCAGCCACAATGGACTGTATTGGAATGGTATAATTCATACCAATGCAATGTATTACTGCAGCTCTTTGAAAAGAACCAGTGCATTCTGATTGATATTAAGGAAATGGAATGCAAGAATAATCTGCCCTGGAGAATTACAGTCCAATAGAAAAGAATTCTGTTGTTTTCTAAGGTCCCATGAATGGTACATAAATGGAATGGTCTGTTGAGAATAAGCTACTAGGGTGGAATATGATATAAGCAAGTGGATACTGGTTTCATTAAGACCCAACATATTTCCAAAGGGATCTGTTGAAATGAGCTGCTGCACACTTGGACCTATGTAGTGTCACCAATATCAGTTATTCGTATTCCCACATCATGCTCTATTGGACTTGAACACTGCTGTATACATTTAAATTTGTCTCTCTCTCTCTCTCTCTCTGGCTTTTCTTCGCAAACGAAGATTCAGGAAGGACTCATCCCGCGCTTTCTGCAAGCGCGCTGATGACTAAAAAGGCCAATCCGAGATAAACAAGTCCGGTTGCAAACAGCACAGCAGAAGGTCTCCTTGGGTGATGTTTTTGGGTTGTGATTCTTTCTGCGTTGTCGTTTCTCTTCAAGACTTGTTCGTCGGGAGTTCTCAAATAAGGCTGCAGCATTGTGGATAGTGCGTCTCCATGCCTCCCGATGTGAGGCCAGGGCGGACCACTGTTGGTGATCAATTTGGCCAAGCCTGAGATGTTGTTTCAGGGAGTCTTTGTATCGCTTTTTTGGAGCGCCCCTCTTACGCTGACCTGTGGCGAGTTCACCGTAGAGTAGTATTTTTGGGAGGCGATGGCCCTCCATCCTAGAAACGTGCCCTGCCCAGCGCAGCTGTGTTCTCAATATCATGGCCTCAATGCTGGTGATCCCTGCTTGCTCAAGGAATTTAAATTTGTAGATCATAGCTATCATATAATGCTGTCCCAAAAGTTTGTGGGTTAAAATTAATTCCATACTTGATGGTTGTAAATTGCATTAAATCCAACTGTTGTGGTTTAAGTAGACAGTGGATCTACGTATCTGCCTTGCAAGGCCAGAGGGGTGGGGGGATAAAATGTATGAGCTGGCTTCAAAAAATATTTAAGGTTATTCTTGTGATGCAGTTCTTTGGGAAAATCTATTTTTGTAATGGGAAGAAAAAAGACTGTCATGACAACATGTAGTAGTCTACATTATTTAAAATAAATGTGCAGGGATTTGGCATCTAGCCATTTTTCTTTGGAATGGACTAGATGGTGGGATTAGACAGACTTAATGTCACGTTTCCCATAGCATGACCAGCCGAGATTTCATGGCAGGCTGGGTTTATAGTTGGCATTAGCATGCATTAGGCAGGTAAGAAGATAAAACAACAGCTTTATGAGCAATGTACATTGGAGTATTTTGTGTGTTGCAGAGATCTGTGTGCAGAGATAGTTTTACCTATAGCATTACAGAGCTGACAGCAACTAATTAAGTAACTAACCTTATACCATGTGTATGTTTCTTCAAGGCATAGAACCATGTAGCATTACAACATTATGTAGTTTTGTTTTGGCTACTCTCTCTCTGGTTTTTCTTCTCAAACCAAGATTCAGGAAGGACTCATCCCGCGCTTTCTACAAGCGCGCTGATGACTAAAAAGGCCAATCCGAGATAAACAAGTCCGGTTGCAGAAAGCACAGCAGAAGGTCTCCTTGGGTGATGTTCCCGGGTTGTGATTCTTTCTGCATTGTCATTTCTCTTCAAGACTTGTTCAGCATGAGTTCTCAAATAAGGCTGCAGCATTGTGGATAGTGTGTCTCCATGCCTCCCGATGTGAGGCCAGGACGGACCATTGTTGGTGATCAATTTGGCCGAGCCTGAGATGTTGTTTCAGGGAATCCTTGTATCGCTTTTTTGGAGCGCCCCTCTTATGCTGACCCGTGGCAAGTTCACCGTAGAGTACTATTTTGGGGAGGCGATGGTCCTCCATCCTAGAAATGTGCCCTGCCCAGCGCAGTTGTGTTCTCAATATCATGGCGTAAATGCTTGCTGGTGATCCCTGCTTGCTCAAGGACAGCAACATTCGTCACATAGTCAATCCAGTGTATATTTAGGATTGTGCATATACAGTGCTGATGAAAGCGTTCAAGAAGTCGTAAGTGTTGGCGATAGGTGACCCATGTTTCACACCCATAAAAGAGAATAGACAGTACAATGGCTCTGTACACACTGATTTTTGTGCTTCGCCTCAGGTGTTTGTTACTCCAGACTCTTTTGTAAAGTCTTCCAAATGCTCTATATGCCTTTGCTAATCTGTGATCAATCTCTTTGTCAATCTTGGCATCTGAGGAGATGATGCATCCCAGGTAGGTGAACTGCTGAATGGACTTAAGCACAGATTTGCTGACGGCAATGTGGGGATGATGGTGTTCGTCCTGTGGTGCAGGCTGGTAAAGAACTTCTGTTTTCTTCAAGTTGACTTCCAGCCCAAAAAGCTCTGCAGCTGTTGCAAAGCAGGGTTTTAGGTGCTGCAGAAATGCTTCTGTGTGGGCAACAAGGGTAGCAGCATCAGCGAAGAGCAGCTCACAGACTAGATAGTTTAGAGTCTTAGTGCAAGCCCTCAGACGGCTTAAGTTTGCATTGCAGAGGGGCGGGATAGAAATAAAATTTTATTATTATTATATAAGTTAAACAAGCTACCATCAGTACGGTAACGTATATAGATGCCGTCTTCTTCTTCAAGCTCTGCCGTAGCCCTTTGGAGCATCATGCTGAAGAAGATTATAAATAAAGTTGGAGCAAGAACACAACCTTGCTTCACTCCATTAGTTATTAGAAAGGGCTCTGAAAGAGCATCGCCATATCTGACTTGACCACGCTGTCCCTCGTGTAGCAAGATAATCATTTTAAGGAATTTGGGGGGACATCCTAGTCTTTCCAGGATCTGCCACAGACCTTTTCTACTTACAGTGTCAAAGGCTTTGGTGAGGTCGACAAATGTTACATAGAGACACTTGTTCTGCTCCCTACATTTTTCTTGCAGTTGCCTAAGGGCAAATACCATGTCTGTAGTACTCCTAGTGGCTCTGAAGCCATATTGGCTTTCAGGGAGAAGTTCTTCTGCAATAGCAGGAACTAACCTGTTCAGGAGTATCCTTGCAAGGATTTGAGCAATCGGATTTTGCTCCTTTTTTCTTATACAGGGTGATGATGACTGCATCTTGGAGATCTGATGGCAGTTCCCCTTTTTCTCAGCAATTCACAAGGAGTTCGTGGAATTTATCGTGAAGTGCATGACCTCCGTGTTTCCAAACTTCAGGTGGGATTCCATCAATCCCAGCTGCCTTGCCGTTTTTCATCTGCTGTATGGCCTTAAGGGTCTCTTCCAAAGTGGGAGCTATGTCCAATTCATTTTTCATTGGTTTTTAGTTCAAACCTAAGAGGGGTGGCATCTTAAAGAAGACTCCAAGTCAACAATCTTCAACAAGCTACCATGAGAGACAACTTCGAGGCCAACCTGCAAACAAAACTTGAAGCCACGTAGATGGGGATGAGCTTTCGTTAGACCACCTTTTCTAGGCCCCTCTCCATATGGAGCAAGCAGTGCTCTCCTTAAAAAAGGCTGCTTGGTGGTTCAGGAAGCTGCTGAATAAGACTGTCATCTCCCGGATCACCTCTTGATTGACCAAAGTCCTGAACCGCCTGCATGCAGGATTGGGTCTGTGGCTTCCAGTGCATCTTTACACCTGCCGTTTCGTCCCTCGCCTATCGCTACAGGGCTTTCTTGGAATTGAATTTGTCCTTTGAGCCTGTGCAATGGATTTTTCTGGTGAAGCGCAGCGTGCACAGAACTGTACTCACCGTTTAAACCAAAGGTTCATCTGCTGTGGCCTTGCAAGTATGGACGGTAGCAGTGAGGTCCTCGGGTCATAGGTTTGATTAGCGTTTCCTTCTCTTAGATGGTTGACCTTACAGGGTTGGACAAGCACCATCTGCCTGGGTTTGGGATTAGAGTTTTCCTTCTAGGATGGTTGCCATAAGGCTAGAGAGGCCATCCTGCCCTTTGACGCTCTTTGTCAGACCCTTCGGTTTTGACCTGTCTGGCATGGGAGACACTATCGGTGGCTATTATGCCACCACAGCATAGCTCAAAACATCATTAGGGTATACAAGCCTCTCTCCCATGACAAGGGGGCATCAAGAACACCCTCAAAATAAAGAACACCCTCAAAACCAGGAGTGTTCTTTCTTCACAAGCAATACTATATAAGGAAAAAGGTGCCATCCGTGTAGTGACATTGAGAGCTAGTGTGGTGATTAAAGCATTGGACTGGGAATTAGGAAATCCAGCCCTACCGGAGACTTTGGGCCATTTATTCTCTCTTAGCCTGATCTGTCTTACAGTGTTGTAGGGAGGCTAAAATGTGGAGGTGAAAAGCTTGCATAACACCTTTGTTTTTGCTCACTGAAGTCAAGGTGGGATATAAGCACAACTAATAAATAAACCAGGGCTGGAATCCTGTTGGTGACTTACACAGTTCAACTTCACTTCAACTGTATGTATTTTTATGGTCAGCACAGATGGTAGGTCCAGCTCTGCCATCTTCCCTGATCCCCAGACCCTCAGAAAACCCCAAAACCCCTCTTGGGGGTAGCTGTTGCAGGAGGATGCCTCTTGGGGCTGCTGTTGAAGCACAGCCAGCCACTGTCTGATCCATTGTTGCCTTTCTGCTGATTGGTGGGGGTGGGTGGGTGCTCTAGCACTGAGAAACTAAGGGAAGGGCTCACAGAGGGCACTTGGTTATGCCTCATGGAACTTTTCCCTCTGCTGATGTAATCCAGGAGCTCATTTATCTTTGATTTTGGAGATGGGTTTACAACATTAAGACTCTACATCTTAAGGATCAACAGTGTGCTTTGTTTATACTGGAGTAGTATCACTTTAAACTAGACAAGAAAGGAATCTTGCTTGGATGTGCAAATCTTCCTTGCACTGAGTATCCATGGTAAAGTTGTCTAGTAAAACATCAGACATAACTTTATCTGATAAACACTAAACTTAAAGTTGTCTAGTAAACACTATTACAGTTGTCTATTAAAGGCTTGAACATTTTAACACATAAGGAATTGCAGTTGCCATACACCTTTCATGGGCACTGCAACCATGTATTTCACTGAGTAAACTGCATGTATAATTCTCCATCGCTGTGATGCCTGTGTTTTCTGTACATGCATACAAAATGGAGTGTGAGAAACTACACCCATGCGTTATCTTTGTATTTATAAATGGAATCCCTGTCTGTTGAGAGAACCTCTCCAAAATTAATAACAGAAGATAATATTCTTTTATCTATTCTTGATCTTCTTACATGATTATTTTTACTTTATCATAACTAGTAAATTGTCATACTTGATGTCATCATCTTAGAAAGATATGGAATGAAGGAGAAAAGTCTTGGAGGGCAAGGATGGAAGAGTTGTGTGTTTGTAAGATATAAGCCCTCGTTCCATTCTTATTTATTGTTGTGTTTCAATGTGGAAGTGTGCACATGTAACTGGTTCCTTGGTGCATATGTTCCCTACTTCCTTCTTAATTAATTCCCTGCTGACATTGGATGGTGCAAAGTGAAATAAACTACAAGTCTTATCATTTGGATATTTGGTGAAGTTGCAAAGCCAAAATAGGTAGTGGTGTGAAGGAAAGGGTCACTTCAGTGGCAAGGACAGCTCTGTGCAGAGGGTCATGGGCACAGATCCAGCAGGGATCAATTGACCATGTCAATGCTGCAGTCAAGAGGAACAAATTTAGCAGCTTTTCTGTTGTGGTCTCATTCTTATGTTTGGATTGCTTTTAATTAAATGCAGGCCCCTCTTTTAAGCTGTGTTGTCATTGTTTGCTGTTATACCTATTCAAAACAAATGTGTGATGTTTAATTAATTATATTGTTTTATATTGTGTTAACAACTATACAGTTGTACCGCCGTATCCACGGATTTGGTATCCACAGATTTAAGTATTCACAGCTTGAAAATATTCTTAAAAAAATAAAAATCCAAAAAGCAAACCTTGATTTTGCCATTTTATATCAGGGACACCATTTTGCTATGCCATTGCATATAATGGGACTTGAGTATTCACGGATTTTGGTATCCACAGGGGGTCCTGGAACCAAATCCCAGCGAATATGAAGGGACAACTGCATTATAATATTTTTAACTTGTTCTGTGCACTGCCTTCAAGAGGCTTCACCTTAAAGGACTGCATACAAATATTTTAAATAAGTAAATAAATAAATAACTGAGGAACAAAAGCACAGAGTGTGGGAAAGACATGAAAGCATTTCATGCAATGTATGTATAGACAATAGCAAGTATGTTGACTCACCTTACCGTATAGGAAGTCCTAGTTCCAGTACTTAGAACTTATAAATATGGTTAGAAACATTCAGTCTGGATTAAGGAGTGTATATTTTGCCTTTGTTGAGAATGAAGTTGATCATAGAATCATAGTGTTGGAAGAGACCACAAGGGCCATCCGATCCAACCCCCTGCCATGTAGGAATACACAATCAAATCATTCCCAACAGATGGCCATCCAGCCTCTGTTTAAAAACCTCCAAAGGAGACTCCATCACACTATGAGGCAGTGTATTCCACTTCTGAACAGCTCTTACTGTCAGGAAGTTCTTCCTAATGTTTAGATGGAATTTCTTTTCCTGTAGTTTGAACCCATTGCTCTGCATCCTAGTCTCTGGAGCAGCAGAAAACAAGCTTGCTCCATCCTTAGTATGACATCCCTTCACATATTTAAACATAGCTATCATGTCACCTCTCAGCCTTCTCTTCTCCAAACTAAACATGCCCAGCTCCCTAAGCCGCTCCTCATAGGCCTATGGTTTTGGCTTTCAGATATATTTGTATTCAGATATATTTGGCATTCTGTTTAGGCTGATTGGTTCACCTCCTTCCTGAATTTGTAAAAGAGCAGAACTTATAGCAACTGTAAAGTGGTATCTCATTAAAATCATTAAAATCAGGAGCTGACCTAATTTCTGCCTTTGTTTTGAATTTTTAGGTGACATTTACGAAGAGGAAATTTGGGTTAATGAAGAAGGCTTATGAGTTGAGTGTTCTGTGTGACTGTGAGATTGCTCTAATAATCTTCAATAGCACCAACAAACTGTTCCAGTATGCCAGCACTGATATGGACAAGGTGTTGCTGAAGTATACAGAGTATAATGAGCCACACGAGAGTCGAACGAATTCAGATATTGTTGAGGTAAGAATAATCTCTTCTTAATTCTTCTCTATACTTGATATTCAAATCTGAAATTAACTTTATTTTTCTATGAGTAATTACTTGATGAATTACTATGCATGTTTATTCTACAGATCACAGATTATTCAATTCAAGATCAAACTACAGTACTTGAGTTGCTTGGTTTTCTTAATAAATTTGCTCCTATTTATATTTGTAAAGCTTTCACTTCTCTCAAATGCAAACATCTTCTCATATTGACTCACATTTAAAGACAGCTTCATTATCACCCAGGTCGGTTTTGTAATGTGGTTGCTGGCTGAACTTAATTTAAGAATCAAGCCAGGTAACAGGAAAGGGTTAAGCAGGCCTTTCAAATACCTTGACATATTATAAAAAGGCTAACCCAAAGGCCAAAAAAAGTTTGTCAACTTTTGAAATAACTAGATCTGTTCATCAGACCAGCTGTTAGAAAGTGCAATGTGGCACTGTGGGGATGAGGGAAAGGAAGGAAACAAACTGGCTGACAGATTGACTTGATATTAAAGTCATGGTGTCCTTGAGGGCATTGTTCAGTATATTTTGAAATAAATATTTCGCTGCTTTGCAAAATAGAGGTGCATTGATTCTCAGATGCTTTGTAGTTCTTGTTTGGTGTCATCGATTTACTCTGTAATCTTAAGGCAGTACCTCAAGAAAAGATGTAAACAGTTGAGTCACTTCAGCCAGCCTTAACGTTCTTTGACAAATACTTATTTCAGTGTAATGATCTCAGGGATTTTTGCTGCTGATGGAGCAGTGGAGCCAGAATTTAAGTGCCTGTCTGCCTGGTTGCTTCCTGTGCTTCTGACTCTATGCTTTAATGCAAATCCAGCAGTGTACAGAGTAATGTCACAAAAAAAAGTACCGTATATTTTCTTCCCTGAAATGCCACCCATGTTGAGACCTTGATTGATCATCAAGGCTCCTAGGATTATGGAAGTGCATGGATACTGTGTGGTTTGAAAGATTTGGACTTTGCATTTGATCCTTCCAAATAGTTCAAGACAAATACAAACTGATATGCTACTACTCGTTCCTACTGAACTGGGTGAGCAAATGTTCAAGCGAAACAAGCAATTGAGAATCACTTATGTAAAATGTAAAGTTTAGTTTGGCCTTTATGTCAGCCTCTGGAAGGAGTATGTTCTATATAGTTTCTTGTTGTCATAACTCCATATTGACTTTGAAGGGAAAAAAATTCTTCATGTTTACACCGGCCCATTAACTTGAAATCACTTTATAACTTTCTCTTTATTTTATTCACATACTAGCTAAAACACATTAGAAAAGATTCTGCTTGTGGAATTCATTGCCATTTTTGATAGTTTGGAAAATTTAATTTTGGGGCAAGAGTTCCCCAAAAGTTCTCACTGCCCATGCTGGCTGGGGGATTCTGGAATTTATAGTCCAAAAAGTAACTTTTCCAAGCTCTGGTTTTTGTGCCTTAGGCAGATTAATAAAGTAATGGTGACACTCTGTCTGATATCTTAGAGCTCTCAGACATACCAGTCCCTCCTTGCCCATCCAGAATTTCTCTGGGACTTGACATGCCCTAATATGGACACCTTCACAAATGTACACCAGCTTGACATTCCCTTCCCCTGCATCTATGTCATGGCCTTGTTAGAGATTTACTTTTTCATAGATATTTTTATGTCACTGGAAAGAATCAAGATTATTTCCCAAAACATTAAGAAGCAAGTCTAATGGCAAAGGCTCTGAGAAACAAAGTGCTCCAATCTTGGATGCTCGGAATATATGTACAGGATATAGAGCTACAGTTAAAACAGGGGGTCCTGGGATTTTTAGTTTTCGCAGATACTTGAATCCTCTGCTATGAGAGCAGTAGTGTATCCCTACAGCACTAGAGGTCACTAGCAGAAAATTCTAAGCAGTTCAGCAAACTACAAATCTCTGGATTCTGTGGGATGGAGCTATGACAGTTAACATGGTATCAGACTGCTGTGGTAGTGTTGTATAATTGTGTAGTGTAAATGCACTCTCTGTTTCACCCAAAGCCCTTAGAGCAGAATTATTAGTAGTTCTCGGGTGAGGGGGTTACTTTCCCTGGACCTTGTTTTTAACTTAACTGAAATCTCCTTCTCAAGGCAATCAATAGGAGGAAATTGAATTAGTTAACTCTGACCTGTGTCTTAGGACTTTTTCAGACAGGGAAAAAAAACCCGAGGAGGTTGGGAGAAGTATGGGGCTGTTTCGTTTACAGAGCCCCTTTTCAGACAGCCCCGTCTTCCTCCGTCCTCCTCTCGACCTCCTTCCGACCTTCCCCATGCTGCTCACACCTCTTTTTATTGACGGAGGTTCTCTGTCAATAAAAAGAAATGCCAGCAGCATGGGGGGGGGAGTCAGGAGGTTGGGAGGAGGATGGGGCTGTCTGAAAAGGGGCTCTGTAAGTGAAACAGCTCCGTTCGTCTCCTGACCTTCTCGGGGCCCCCCTTTCTGAAAAAGTTCTTAAACTTTCCTTTGCCCTGAGGTGTGGCCAGAGATGAGAGGGCTTTGGAACCAGGGCACCCCATCCTCTCCTTCTCCTCTCATCTCATCTCCATATCCCCCCAAATACCCTTACCCCTTTTGCTTCTCTACAAGGCCTGTAGTGCCAGCAGGAGCTGGAGCAATGTTAGATCTCTCCTGAGATTGGATATTTGTAAATACCTTGCAATGAGAGGTTTGTTCCTTCCTGGAGCCTCTGAGACACATTCCTGAGACAATGGGATTGAAGGCCTAACTCATTAGCAGTTTTGACTTTTGGTCTCAAATAAGGGTGCAAAAAATACTCACAAATGTTCATCTCCTTTAAGAGAAAGGGTGCTTCAGGACATCGACAGAAGTGGTCAACTACCATGAGCTTCTTCACATATTTGAACTTCTTGGCAAAACATCAATGTGTGTAAAATCGTTGTTTGTTTTTCTGCGTAAAACTCATTGTTTTCTGTTTTGAAAAACCTGCAAAATTTTGTGCACAAAACAATGTTTTGTTAATGAACTATTGTTTCCGTGTAAAACAAGGCAATGGCTTTTATGCATGCAAATTTTAAATTCCAAAATGGGGGGGGGGGAATGAAATCATTAAAAAATCTATTCATTCATTCATTTCATTTCATTTTTATGCCGCCTTTCTCCCAAAATGGGACCCAAGGCAGCTTCTGGGCCCAGTGCTATTCAACATCTTTATCAAAGACTTGGATGAGGGTATGCTTATGAAGTTTGCAGATGACACCAAATTAGGAGGGGTAGCTAATATCCCAGAGGACAGGATCAAAATCCAAAATGACCTCAACAAATTATAAAGCTGTGCCAATATTAACAAAATGAATTTCAACAGGGAGAATTATTTATTTATTTATTTATTTATTTATTTATACCCCGCTCTTCAGCCACCAGGCTATCAGAGTGGCTTACAAATTGTTTTTAAGCAATAGATATTTACACATCTACACTGCATTAAACAGTTTCCAGTGTGTGTTAGCTAATTGCCCCCACAAGCCGGATACTCATTTTACCAACCTACGAAAGGATGGAAGGCTGAGTGAACCTTAGAGCCTTGGAGAAATGTAGGATACTACACTTGGGCAGGAAAAATGAAATGCACAGCTATAGGATGGGTGACACATGGCTTGAGGGCAGTATATGCAAAAAGGATCTAGGAGTCTTGGGAGACTCATACATTCCACTGCAGGAATGGAACATGATCGAGAAAGTCTTTCCCTTTCTCATTGCATCATCCCGTTCTGGTGTTGCTCCCATTCTGCCCCCGTTCTGCACCAGCAATATTACAAAAACGGGAAACATCATTAATAGACCACCCATTCCGTTTCTGTAATGGAATCCTGGGTGGTCTGAATGATGCCCTGTTCCTGTTTCATTATGCTGGCATGATGCCAGCTGCAGGGGAGGTCCATGCTGGACACTTTCGGGTGCAAGCCAGACAACAAGGTAAGTTAAAAACTTTTTTTCCCCTCCCCAGGTAGCTAGTATGTTTTCCAAATGGGGTTTTCTGCTTTGGTTACTTGTTTTGACATTTGCGGGAGGGGGGGGTTCTTTCTAAATTTGCCACCCAGTCGTAAAAGCAGCTTTATGATGGCTGCATTTAAGACCGGGCAGTGAAGGGAGAGGGAGCCCGTTCCTGCCGCAGAACAAAGGTAGGTGTCTGAAACCTTTTTATTTATTCCACAGCAGGAATGGGAGTGGAGTGGATGGGGAGTAGCGGGACAGAAACGGGCCAGAAGGGCCCGTCTGATAATCTCCTTAGTGGACCACAAGCTGAACATAAGTCAGCAGTGTGATGCAGCAACTAAAAAAGCCAATGCACATCTAGGCTGCATTAATAGGAGTATAGTGTCTAGATCAAGGGAAGTAATAGTGCCACTCTATTCTGCTTTGGTCAGACCTCACCTGGAATACTGTGTACAGTTCTGGGCACCACAATTCAGGAAGGATGTTGACAAGCTGGAACGTGTCCAGAGGAGGGCAACCAGGATGGTGGGTGATCTGGAAGCCATGCCCTATGAGGAGCAGTTTAGGGAGCTGGGCATGTTTAGTCTGGAGAAGAAAAGGTTGAGAGGGGACATGATAGCCATGTTTTAATATTTGAAGGGATGTCATACTGAGGATGGAGCAAGCTTGTTTTCCACCTAAACATTAGGAAGAACTTCCTGACAGTGAGAGCTGTTCGGAAGTGGAATACACTGCCTCGGAGTGTGTTGGGGTCTCCTCCTTTGAAGGTTTTTAAGCAGAGTCTGGATGGCCATCTGTCAGGAATGCTTTGATTGTGTATTCCTGCATGGCAGGGGGTTGGACTGGATGGCCCTTGAGGTTTCTTCCAACTCTATGATTCAATGAAATACAATATATACAACTGAAATGTATAAAATCAGTTTAAAACACATAAAATCTAAAACATACCAGATAAAAACAAGCCCTGCTCCTTATGTGTTAAAAGCTTGCTTGAAAAGAAAAGTCTTTGCCTGTCAGTAAAAATAAATCAGGGAGGGAGCCAATCTAGCCTCCCATGAAAGGGCCTTCCAGATGGTGGGAGCAGCCACTGAGAAGGCTCTCTCTTGAGTCCTCACCAAGTGACTTTATGATGAAGGCAGGGCCGAGTGGCAGGATCGTATGTATAAACCTTAGCCAGAAGGGAGAGAACTCATGAAACTCCTCATTGAATTTGAAAATTAAATAAAGCACACACACCCTGTTTCAAAATAGGAATGGTTTTATGAAGCAAAAGCAAAGGCAAAAACCCGCAAGCTAGTCTAGATAGGTAGTAGTTATGAAATCATTTGGAGTTCTGTTGCTTAGGAATACGTAATAGAACAGTTGCTGTTTGTTATCCAATACAGTTGGCCCTCCATATCCACAGTTGCTATATCCACAGATTCAACTATCCAAAGCTTGAAAATATTTTTAAAAAATAATCCAAAAAGCATTGTTTATTACGTGTTCTGCTACTGCTGATTTTTTTTGGTCCCTATGTAAACTTGTCTGCAGCTGCACGGTATGCGGTAAACTCCTGAGGCTGTGAAAAGGCCTCTTTTGACTTTCGCTGAGTGTAGCATTTCTTGGATTTTCTTGGTTGGTCTGTAGATCGTTTGGAGGTTGTATTTTATCATCAGTTTCCCTATTCTGTCTGTTACTCCTTTGATGTATGGTAAAAAAATACCTTCCCTTTGGGTGGTTGTTTTTCTTCACTCCTGTGGTTTTTCCTGGGTCTGGCTGCTCTTGAGATGTCTGAGCTGGAATAACCATTAGCCTGACTGGGCCAGCCAGGAAAATCAGCAGTAGCAGAACATGTTATAAACCAACCTGGGCACAAAATGCTATTTGCAAACTCTGAAATTCTGGAATGCATAGGGAAGCTATTGAAATCCACAAACATCTGGACAAAAGAGACCCTCTCACAGCCTCAGGAGTTTACTGCATTCCATGCAGCTGTGGACAAGTCTACATAGGGACCACAAAACACAGTGTGCAAACATGGATCAAGGAACATGAGAGACACTGCAGACTGGGCCAGCCAGGAAAAGCAGCAGTAGTAGAACATGTTATAAACCAACCTGGGCACAAAATGCTATTTGCAAACTCTAAAATTCTGGACCAGGTTAATAACTATCAGGACAGAATGCATAGGGAAGCTATTGAAATCCACAAACACCTGGACAACTTCAACAGGAAAGAGGAAACTCTAAAAGTAAACAAAGTTTGTCTACCAGTCCTGAAAAACACCAAAATCAAAACTCAACACATGCAAATGAACTTCATCCAGGGACAGAGGGCTTCCCAGCAGACAATGGAACATTAGCTAAATAGATACTAATCCCCCTCGCATATCCTCCCACCCTAAGAACAGAACAACCAACAACTGAATACACAAATTTACATGCTAATCCTCTTCAACAGGGACTCACAGTATATAAACCCCCACACACCTGCACACCACCATTCTCTGAAGATGCTAGCCACAGATACAGGTGAAACATCAGGAATATACTCTTCTAGAGCACGGCCTCACAGACCACAAAAAGGTTTCTTTCCTGCAAAGTGCAAAGAGTAAGTCTGTGTATTTATGACTGAGACTGAAGGATGATGGGTTTTGATTTCTAAGAAGGAAAATAATGTAAGAAATGTAAGAAAGGTTTTAAACCTTTCCTGTGGCGGGTGGGAGAAGCCATAGCCACACAAACACATTGGGAATTGGTTTTGAATATTTCAGTGGTTAAGCAAGAATCATACAAAAAAGACACACAAAATGCCTTGTGCATTGTTTCTTTCCATATGGCGTGCAAGCTGCTAAAATAGCTTTCAAACGTGAAAGGGTGTGATTTTCTATATTCAGACTGAAGTGTGGAGTGCAGAGGTCAATCCAAATTCAGCAGAGTTTCGGGGTCAGAGGAAATGGTTCTGCAGTGTGTGTGTGGGAGTTTGGAGAGATCTTTAGCCAAACCAAAAAAAAAAAAAAATCTTGGTGTAATTATATTGTTTTACTTGATAATTAGCATCACTGTTGCCAGTGGAATGAATTAAGAAGAGAAAAGCTCAAGAGGCAGGCAGCTTTGTGCACAGCAAGTAGCTTGAGTACTTTGTCTTGGTGCAGAATAATTTCCCTCTTTTAAATATTTAAACATATATATATATACTGCAAAAGATATAGCCTATTGAAATCATAGATTTGGATCCTGACTTAGTCATGCTTAAAGTTGTGGCTAATGTGTCATGTTGATCTTGATCAGTCTACTCTAAGCATGACTATGTCTGGGTGCTATTTATTTAAGGCACATTTGACACTGTTGTTCCATGATTACAATACAATTGTCCCTTCGTATCCACGATTTGGTATCCACAGATTTAAGTATTCACGGCTTGAAAATATTCTTTAAAAACATAATAATCCAAAAGGCAAACCTTGATTTTGCCATCTTATCTAAGGGACACCATTTTGTTATGCCACTGCATATAATGGGACTTGAGTATTCATGGATTTTTGTATCCACGGGGGGTCCTGGAACCAAATCCCAGTGAATATGAAGGGACAACTGTAGTTACCTTCTCATATTGCTTGTGGGTTGTTGTTGTTATTGTTTGCAAGTTTATATGTTCAAAGCATGAAAAAAAGTTGTTCACTAATATGATGATAAATCAACTCACTTTCAGCTTTTGTGATTATTGTACTAAGTCTGCAAATCCTTTGGGATGAACATTTACTACACAGTGGTCTCTTCTTCTTTACTGCTGTTCACTGCGATACAAATCAGTGAGCAGGTGTGTGCTGATCAGCCCGTGAATTTCTGTTTTGCTTTTCTCTAAAATTAAGTTTCAGTTTGTAGTTACAGCATGGCCTTTGTTAGACTGATCTCATGGAATTCTTCTTGCAGTCTATCTACCTGGGAACATCATAGATTGATTAGATAAAGGGCAGCATTACTATTGGGCACAATAAGGCCTGAGGTAGCAGATGTTAGGAGGAGGCGGCAGCAGCAATCCTTTGGCCATTCCACTGCTATAGAGAAAGCCTTTTGGCTTTTCCTGCTCTGTCTAAGCTAGCCTTTTCCTCTCTCTGTGGTAGTAGACGCTAAAACCATTTGCCAGTATTGAGGTATGGTTCTAGTTCAATTGGCTTCTATACATGGCATGGGAGAGGTGTCATCTTGTCCTTTGTGGTAGGTAGCAAAATATCTTGAACCAGCCCTGGAACAAGTGCAGATAATAGCAGGTATATTTCTCAAGCCCTAGTGTGTGAGCTTGGCACAACACACAGTCAAAATGCACATCATTTTATTGTTAAAGCCAATTTGTGTTTACTTTTCATCTTGAAATGGATTCTGCTAGAATTAATTTGTGCCTAGCACTTTTTAATCAAACTTTAGATAAAAATGCCTTTGGGGCTGTGCATCTTCTAAATAGTGGGACTTGTTTTACTACTATTATTTTTTTAAGGTTTATCATAGTATGGCTGGATTCTCTCAGTTCTGCAAATGTAGGTATTAAACATAATAAAGCAGAAATTTTTTTGGCCTTTTAAACAATAATGCATTATTATTGAAATTGCTAGCAGAATCCTAGTTCCCGCTTATGACTATATGAATCAATATACGCAGTTTCATCCTTTCTATGTTGTCCTCACTGGATTACACTATATATATATATATATATATATATATATATATATACACACATACACACACACACACACACACACACACACAGAGGCAATGAACTTCTTTTTTAAGATTCAACAGAGAGATGGATTTGCTCTGGGGCTCTATAAAGATTTAGCATCTGATACTTTGGCTTTTTACTCAGTCTAAGATAGGGCGTTACCACTCCGTACTATCAGAGATGTTATTACTTAAGGCTTTATTCTTGTCACTCATGTTTGTGATGTTTTCTGTACTGTCAATATATATTCAAGATTTTGCTTGGTTGTGACATTTTAATATCTTGCTCTTTATTCATTCATTCATTCATTCATTCATTTAGATATTTATACCCCACTCTTCAGCCACAAAGGCTCTCAGAACAGATTACAGATTGTTTAAGCAATAGCAATTTACACATCTACACCACATTAAGCAATGTGTTAGTTTTCTTCCCTAATTATACACCCACCTCCTCAGTTCCCACCCCTTGTTGTACAAAGAGGATCACAAAACTTCCAGACCCTGTACATCAGTCTTTCAGATTCTTCATTTCCATTGTCTCTCTTTCTTCACATAAATCATACTTCTCTCTGCCCTCCCAAGTGTCTGTGGCCCTTTTTGTTAAATCCAGTCCATCAATCTTCTACTTCTCTGTTTTTCCAGCAATGGCTCATTCCTTTCTATCTTCACAAACCCACTACTTTCTATTGAGTTGAGTCCACAATTGCTATACTATAGTCCAGATTCCCTACTTTTCTCCAACTTTCATTTTCCACCCCTTTGGAGTCTGGACCCTGACCCTACACACACACACACACACACACACACAATCACAAATAGCCTCCCTTCAAATGGCCTGGTAAATAAATAGACCCTGCTGGATTGTTGTTTTTTTCTTTAAAATATACTTTTGTTGCTTAATGGTCAAATGTTTCTCTACCTTATTTATTTATTCAATTTACACCCTGCCTTTCTTCCACCAAGGGACCCGATGTGGCTAAAAAAATTTAAAATAGAAGTTGGCTAAAATGCACATTACAAAAGTTTTTTTAAAAAATTAAACAATAGTATAATGAAAAATGGATTGTTAAAAAGAGTTTAAATACATTTAAAACATAATTAAAAACAAACAGGATAAAAACATATCACCTCAATATTAATACTATTCAGCATATAATTTTTTTAAAAAAATCAATCAAAAACTCACCTAAATAAGGTTTTAACGCGCTGGCAGAAAAAAAAGCACAGAGAGGGGGTTAACAGGATGTCCCATGGAAGGGAGTTCCACAGTCTGGGAGCAGCCAGTGAGAAGGCCGCACCTGTGAAAGTGATGGGACAAAGAGAAAGCCCTCCTCCAAAGATCTTAGAAGTCTGGTAGCTCATATGGAGAGATAGTCTTTAGTTAGTTTGAACCCAAACTGGAGGGACTTTAAAGGTCAAAGCCAGCACTTTGAATTCTGCCCGGAAACAGAACTAACATCTAGCTCTGTCATTAAGTACCATTATTTAAATCTTCAGTTCCACTTTGATCTAGATATTCATTATACAGTCTTGTCTTTCTCATATATTTCTATTTCCTTTCGCTTGACTGTTGTCTTGTTGTGGCACACCCTCCAGAAAACTAAGGACTTTTTCGGACGGCAATTTGTAATGCAAGCAGGCTCGTCCCTGTTGCGAGGCTGCTGCGTGGCAGGGGGGCTGTTTCGGATGACGCTGTCCCCCTGCCGATACTGTTCCAGAAGAGCTGGGAGGCTGCAGCGACATATTTGGCCATTTCCTAATCATGGAAGTTGACCGTGATTAGGAAATGGCCAAATATGGTGTTGCAGCCTCCCAGCTCTTCTGGAACAGTATCGGCAGGGGGACAGCATCATCTGAAATGCCCCCCCTGCCGCACAGCAGCCTCGCAACAGGGACGAACCTGCTTGCATTACAAATTGCCATCCGAAAAAGTCCTAAGTCATTTAGCAACTATCTGAGGAGCAATGAACATTTCCAGTTTGCTAACCAAAAAAAAACAAAAAAACAAAAAAACAAAAACCGACCTTGAGACCAGAGTTTGAAAAAAGTTTGGACTACAAGTTCCACAACAAACTCCCCGTCCTAGCTGAAGGATTCTGGGAGTTATAGTCCAAAAGGGACTTTCCAAACTCTGCTTGAGACATAACATGTAGTGGCCTTCTCCAAACTGCTACCCTCCAGATGCACTGGAGTATGAAAGGAGTTGTAGTGCCTACCAAAGTAGAAAAGGCTGATGTGTACAGAGTTTCATGGTGCACTGCGGTAGAGACATTGAGTCTTTGGGGTCAGAACCTGGGAGTTTAGGGAGTAGAACATGGAAAGTGAGGTGGAATTTGGTGAAGATGAAGAGAGGGGATGGCAAATGGTGATTCAGGGGTCAGAGTTTCAATAGCTCAGGATGCAGCATGATAAAAATAGAATGAAGCTAAGGGCAAAATCTTTTAAACTGAGAAGAAGATAACTTTGTTCTATATTCTCCTCCCTGCCGGCCTTGAGGAGGAGGCTAAAACCAAAACAACTGAGTTTAAATTCAGAAACTTTGCAGCCATAACATCATTGCATTTCAGTATGGCAATAAGAGCTTCTAATGCAGTTATCTGTGGTTACAGTATGTCCCATTGAAATCAGTGGCAAACTTCTCATGGATTGCATTCTGTCTGTAGAAAATGTTACAATATGGGAACTCTCAAACACTGGTGTATTACTTTATGGTGCTATTGAACTGAGGACTTATACAGTACAGTCGGACTGTGAGTTGCTGGAAAAACTCCCATATGGGGGGATTGGAAAAACTAAAGAGTTGTTACACTTTCAGTGTTCTGAAAAGTCATAGAATCATAGAGTTGGAAGAGACCTCAAGGGCCATCCAGTCCAATCCCCTGCCATGCAGGAACAGACTATCAAAGCATTCCTGACAGATGGCCATCCAGACTCTGTTTAAAAACCTCCAAAGAAGGAGACTCCACCACACTCCGAGGCAGTGTATTCCACTTCCGAACAGTTCTCACTGTCAGGAAGTTCTTCCTAATGTTTAGGTGGAATCTCTTTTCCTGAAGTTTGAACCCATTGCTCTGCATCCTAGTCTCTGGAGCAGCAGAAAACAAGCTTGCTCCATCCTCAGTATGACATCCCTTCAAATATTTAAACATGGTTATCATGTCCCTCTCAACCTTCTCTTCTCCAGACTAAACATCCCCAGCTCCCTAAGCCGCTCCTCATAGGGCATAGCTTTCAGACTTCCCACCATCTTGGTCACCCTCCTCTGGACACGTTCCCGTTTCTCAATATCCTTCCTGAATTGTGGTGCCCAGAACTGGACACAGTATTCCAAGGGCCCGACCAAAGCAGAATAGAGTGGCACCATTACTTCCCTTGATTTAGATACTATACTCCTGTTAATGCAGCCTAGAATCACATTGACTTTTTTAGCTGCTGCATCACACTGCTGACTTATGTTCAGCTTGTGTTCCACTAAGACTCCTAGATCTGTTTTGCATGTACAGCCATCAAGCCAGGTGTCACCCATCCTATATCTGTGTGTTTCATTTTTACTGCCCAGGTGTAGTATCCTACAATTCTCCCTATCGAAAGTCATATATGGTTAGGCACTGGTTGACTATATCAGTAGTGTGCAGAGTAGGTATCCATGTGTCTGGCTGCAGAAGTGATGCATTACCTTTGAAGAAAATTTCACCTTTGCTGATTGTCTTACTACATGTTATTACAGATCTTTCTTGCAGTGGATCTCATAGAATACCCACGATTAGTTACCTGGTAGGAGGTTCTGAAAGAGATGAAGGTGAAGAAGAAAAAATCCCCTTTGTCAATTATTTCTAAAGGTCACAGAGCTAATGACTAGCTGAGAGGTTAATTAGATTCTGAAAGCCTTTTCGTGTCAATTAAGATTCCTATCTGTCTATCCATCGTAAATAAGCAACTCTCATTATTTCAAGTTGTGGACCTTTGTCCTCTTACTCAGAGTGGACTTGTACTTGTTGGACAACTGTGGAGGGAGAAGGTGGACACATGAGCTTCACAAGAGGTTCACATTTCTGTTCCTACCTTTCTACATGATATCTGAAAAAGAACATGCAGTAAGATACGTACAGTCTCAGAAACATGTACATCTTACACAATTTGAAACATCATAATCAGATGAAATGGACAACTGTCAGTGTATCTGGAAGAGCAGTGTTGGATTGAGTAGAACTGTTCTTGAGGAACTAGATTCAAAATTAAAGACACTTTCATAAGTGACAGTAAGAATATAAGAAAAGCCATGTTGGATCAGATCAAAGCCCCGTGTAGTCCAATATTCCATTTCCAACAGTAGCCAACTAGTTGGCTTTGGGTAGCCCACATGCATAACCAAGGGAAACATCCCTCTCCCTGTAGGTTTTCAACCTGCCATATGTGAACAGCTATCTATCTATCTATCTATCTATGTTTATAAATAAATAAATAAACATGAGATAGAAAATGGGAAAGACCCCAATGCAGACAAATGTAGTTTTTATGTTACAATTAGTGGGATGAGGAATGCAAAACTGATTAAACATCGTTTATAATAATAATAATAATAATAATATAGAGCAATATGTTATATGCTCCCTTGAGCTGAGGGAATGGCTTCCATCAACACAATGGAGCATGGGAAAGATTCCATTCCCCAGCAGTGTTCACACACCCTCAAGACCGTCTCAGGGAGTGTTGGTGTTGGGTGAGCTTTGGAGCATATTGGGAGATGAGAAGGACTGTAGGGAGAAGGAAAGGAAAAGATAATTCCAGTGTGCAAATGAAAGATCTCCCATACAGTGTTGGATTTCACCCAGAATTTTTTGTTAAGAAAAAATGTCCTGACATTCTGAAATTATAGTCCAAATAAACTAGAAAAAATGCTGAACCAGATCTAGAGTTAACTGAAATTAAAAGGGTATCAAGCAAAGTGGTCATGTAGAACTATTCCAAGTCAATGAGGAAAATTTACCCTACTCTCTAGTCTCCTCAGTCTGTCTCAAATACTCTTTTTCATTTCCCCTCCACCCCTCTCCACTCCCATCTGACTTACTGGGGTGGCACTGATAATTGGAAGGGAAAGAGGTTACCATCACTTGGCAAAGTCACATTCCCCAGCAGCTGTTTTCATCTAGCACAATGCAAAACAACTCACACTTAGTGGGAGTAGGAAATGAAACTTCTGCACTAGATGCCTAAGCTGCTTATGTGATGTGTAACCCTTTTGATGCAAGCATTTGAATGGCTATATACAAACAGAATGCTTTGCTTGCTGCTTGTGTCAGCATCAGTTTTCAAATAGGGACGCTTTCAAGGAAGGGACCTCTAGCCTCAGGGGTGAACAAAGTGTGGCTTTGGGGGCCCTTGCAGTCCTCCAAGATTGTTTTTGCAGCCCTCAGCTCATCCAGACTCCCCGTATCACCTTTTTCCTGCCCCCCCCCATCATGATTCCCCTTGAAATTGTTTGCAAGAGTTCACTGCTCTATTTAATATTTTAAAATACCAATTTTTCAGAATCAGAAATGGATTTAGGGCTACTCCCGAGTGTTTGTGGTTTTTTTGAGGGGTGGCTTTGGAGTCCATTGAGCTCCCCAATGATGTAGTTATGGGGAGAGGCAAATAGAGGGCATTGCCAAATGTAAGAATTCTGCCCCCAATGAAGTTTTCCTTCAGTCCTCAAATTTCTAGCATTGCAGTAACTCCAGTGAAACATTTGGAAACAGAGGAAAATAGCCTCAAAGAAAGGGGGCAGGAAACATTGTCAAGAGAATGTGAACACAGCAGATAGAAGAGTTCTAGGTTTGGACAATTTTCAGCGTCTCATGCTAGATATTTGGGATGGAAGGAAGAATTGATTGGGAACAGAATTCTTATTTGGGAGGCAATGCTCTCATTTTGCCCCCATCCCTTCTAGCTACACTGCTGCAATCCCTGGACAGTCTCAGGGGCAGAAAATTGGTCCCCAGGCCTGCAGATGACCACTTTTGTGCTATGTGAATTCTTAGCTGGTGGTCCTTTCATATAGTTGGAATGGAATAGGCCTAAAGGATTCATTTGGAGAAAATTTGTTGGCTCATTCTTTTTTGATAACGGAAGCACAAGGCCTCAGATCGAGATCAGGGGCCCTTTCTCACCACACAATTATAACACTTTGATGCCACTTTAATTACTCCATCTTGTGGAATCCTGGGATTGTTAAATTGGTGAGGTAATTCTCAGCCAGAGGACTCTTGTACCTCAGCAAACTACAAATCCCAAGATTCTGTAGGATGCAACCATGGCATATACAGTGGAATCATAGTGCTATAACTGTGTGATGTGATAGGACCTCAGGGCCAAACTGGGGAGCAAAGTGTTAAAGACCTTCTGCTCTCCCCACCATTAGTCTCCTGATCAAAATTGGTTTTCCTGCACATACATTTGAGTGAGGAAAAAGTAGACAAACCTCCTTTTTAAAATAACACATATTTTGACCTCTGGAATGTAAGGTCATGTTACAAAGGAGTCATTTCTGGTTCAATTTTATATTTCCCTTGCAATGAGAATGTGAGCTAAATACTGCCCAGGTAATTTTAATATGTTGCCCTTCCATGAGATGGAATCTCTTGATGTTTCCACACTTTGAGAGAAAATGTGCTAGGAGAGAATGAAGAGGTGCAGGTGGGGCATTACAGCTTCTCCTTCCTGTATGTACAGCTTTTCTCTTACATTGATATTGAGAATACAGTATGTGTTTGCTGACATAAGTTAGGTTTGCCTTTATTTAAGTAGTCAGTTCCATTGAAATCAATGAACCTTTGCTTGCAAGTATGCTTAGGGCAAAGGAGGGGATCTTCAGGCCATGGAGCTGAATCTGACCCTTCTGAGGTCCCAGAGTTCCCCAAATGTCCATGCTCTCTTTCCCATGGCACCATTGCATTCCTCTCCCATGTCTTAGTTGCTGACAGTAAGCACTCCAAGCTAAGATATGCTGGCATTTTTTGCTTTTGCCCCCACCCACCACTACAGTACAGCTGCCATGAACTTCTCTGAAATGGAATTCAAGTCCCAAGCTAAAAGAGGTTCTTCCTGCTTTGGTTTTGGGTTAGGTTTTTGTTCCTGTAACTTCAATAGGATTAACATATGAGTGCAAGGTTATTTTTTTAAAAATGCAACTTGCTGACTCATTAACTTGGAAATACAAATAGACTATGAACTAGGCTGTGTGTTAGCTAGTGGCTCCCATCTAGACAGGCAATGAATCCACTTCGGCTTTTAATTTGGATTTTAAAAGATGCTGATCCCTATCCCAACAATAGGTTCAGAACCTTGGTTAGCTCCTTTAAGGTTTGAGCTAAAACCCAGAGCAGATCCACTACCCCACTGAGAAGGGACCCACCAGCTTTCATTGATTAGGCTATAGGTTCATTGAGTCAAGAGTAAACTTACAGATGTCCATTTGAAATCTCAAACTACTGCAAGGGGGAAAAAAAGCTATGGAGTATATTGTTTTGGCTTGCAGCCAATGTAGATTGAGCACGTTAAATTTTCTCCCAAGTGTTCTGTTTGGTTTTAAGCACATTAATAAAATACTGAACAAACTGGTAGTACTTCTCAGCTGGTTGCATAAGCTTTGAAGATGAGTAAATCTGGTCAACTTGTTATGAAATCACTGCAGGAGAAAGCATAAATATGGGCTGAGGCAGTATGCAGTAAGAGTGGAGACCATTTGGCCCTGCCTTTGGGGTCAGACATCCAGTGTATTCAGCCCTAGCCAACATATCCAAAGTTGAGGAATGATAGCAGTAGCAGTCCAACAACAGCTACACTTTCCATGATGCATGGAGAAACTTACTGTTAACTAGGAGACAGTTTCTAATATAAGAGCTGTTCATGTGTACATTCAGCAGAGGTTCCGTCTGTGTATGAGTGTACAGACATTTATGATCTGTACATTTGTGTCAGCATTCATACATAACATTCAGCATGTGCACACTGTACCCTGTAACCTAGCTGGATACCCCCAGCCCCATATCTCTATTAATACTTGGCTATATTTAATAATTAGGTCAAATGTTGTCTTCCACCCAGTGCGACCATTAACATAAACTGGGGAACTAGGAAACCCAAGACAAATATCACTTAGACAGGTATGCACTCCAGCCCAAATTCCAAAGAAATGTTAATTTGCAAGGCAACTGGAAGCAACAACTATTTTCCTATGATCCTATTTTCTAAGGCTGACAGATTCAAAACCTGCAAACTACCCTCATTAAGTTGCTTCCCCCCTCTTCTCTTGCAAAATATTCTCACATTAAGGTGTAATTGACATGCCCAGAGTACCTTTGTCTAACTCTGAGCAACACCTGTAAAGCATTGTTTCCCATTCTGAATTTCATATCCTGGAGGCAAATATTTACTATAAAAACCCCTTGAAAACAATATTCAGTTTCCTTCAGCTCTTCCTCCTAAATCCTTGCAGCCAGTTTGCTGACTGACCCTCAGAGAGCAGCTCTGAAACCCAGTTGTTACAGGAACCTTTGCTCTTCAGGAAAGGTGTCATATCACCCACAACAACTCCCTTTGCTATTCCCCCATCTAAGTACAGTACTCCCCACTTTATTTGTTAGTTTTGTGTGAATGCTTGATACTGAATGTGTGTGTGGATGTGGTTATTATTGATTTTCCAAATAAAGATTATTGTTATTCTATCTAGCTTATGTCTCCTCCCTAGTATTGGTATAGCAGGTTACAAGATCCTGCCGTTACCCACCTCTTGCATTGCCACGGCAACTCCATTAATTTCAGGAGCTCAGGTGGTGCAGTGGTTAAATGCTGGTACTGCAGCCACAATGTTGTGAGTTCAATCCCAAGGTCTCCAAGGTTGACTCAGCTTTCTATCCTTTCATAGGTCAGTAAAATGAATACCTGGCTTGTGGGGGCCATTAACTAACACACACTGGAAACCGCTTAGAGAGTACCTAGCACACTATAAAGCAGTGTAGATGTGTAAGTGCTATTGCTTAACAACTTGTAAGCCACTTTAAGAGCCTTTGTGGCTGAAGAGTGAGGTGTAAATTTCTAAATAAATAAAATAAATAATTCCCCAAATTGTTGATATTTTGAGGGTCCTAATGACCCCCGAGCGTATAAGGTAATAACCCAGTTCACTGATCTGTACATTTGTAGTGTACAGGTCAACAATATCTTTCCACATGTACACTGACTGCCCCTGTGTTGTGTGAACACTCTTAGAACTATAACGTTAAATAACTAGGGAGGGTGAAGGAAGGTGACTGGAAATAGCTCCCCCCCCCACATCTTGCTGAGAGAGAAGCTACTTATAGAGCTTAGAAAAATTATTGGGAGGGGGTGGCAAGTTCCAGAATTGTTCAGCCAGTGCGGTAAGTGGCCATGCTGGGTGGGGAATTCTGGGAGTTGTAGGGGTTTTTTAAAGAAAAACCCTGAACTCTGTCATTTAGGCTTCCTATTATTTGAAGGCCTGCCTTTAATTTTGCTGACTTTTCTGTTCATGGTAACCACTGTTACCATGTTATGTTGTGTTTGAGGAGACCAAACATGTGTGGGGAGGGTGAGTGTTTAAAAACAAGCTCACAGTGGAGTACATGCTTTAAAACTGGCACACAGTACCATTTTAATATAAAAAGTAGGTCTTGAATTAGTATTGTGAATTGTTCATTCTTCTTCACAGAGAAATGTTTCTTCTTCGGGGCATAAGATATCTGGCTCAGAAGCTGGAGGGAAAAAATCTTACATGTCTGTGTAACATTCTTATAACCTAATGGCTCTACTGTTTTGTTCTGTTTCCCCACCACCACTCCCTCCTAATCTAACCATTGGATAAGGTTCTTTGTTTTTCTAGTCACTGTTTCACATAGTAACAGCTTGTTGTGTTTTGGTCTGTTTGCCAGAGGGTAGGTTTATTTTTAAATCCTTGAACTTTTGGATTTTTCTTTTCTTCTTCTTCTTCTTCCAAGATTGGAAGCAGCTGAAGTGCCTAGAGTTACAGGTTGAAAAGCTTATTTTACAGTATGAGCAAGGCAACATCCCCCCTCCCTCTTTTGTGCTTCTTCTTTTCTATTCTTTTTCTTTAAAAAAAAAATCCCTAACAAATGTCTCTAACTGGTAGTTGCCTAAAAATAGAAAACCACCTAACTAAAAATAGCTTGGCTCTCAGTCTTGCCAAGGAAAATGGAGAGGAATGGGCGTGGACTCAGAGGCTGAGTAATCCAGTTCTATTCATTCAGAGATCCCTTTGAGAATGCAGCCGATGATAAAGTGCCCTCCAAAAGGGGGGAGAAAGGAGGGGGGAGCCACAGGCCTCACTTGCTCTCTTCAGACTCCTAGGTGCCAATAAACATTTTCCCCCAAGGATATTTTTTTTTCCCTCCTAGTCGTAAACATTTTATGAAAGACAAGGCTTTGTTTCACAGAAGTTAACTTGCTGTCAAAAATAGCTGCCTTTTCCTAAAGGCTTCCTCCTTCTCCCGCCAGCCTTTCTCCTACTTTCCACAGGGTTTTAAAATTACCCCCCTTCCCACTCTCAGATACATACTGGCCGTGTGTCTCATGAAGATACAACCTAACATTTTGTGAATCTAATAACTCCTTGACTGTAGACTTGTTTAGGTCCTGCTTTCAGCACTCACCCAAGTAAGAGAAATGACATTTCTGTTAAAGTTGTAAAAGTGTTGGGTTGCTCTAACTTCCTAATTAACTCTTAGATGGCCACAGGTCTGTTTCAGAGTTTCTAGTCTCAGATTCAAAACACTGGGTCTGAGGACTCTTTTTTTTATGGAAAAGCATGAAATGAAAGATAATAACCCCCACCTCCAATGCTGCTACCCTGGTACTTTGGAATAAAATGTATTCCTTTAATTTTAAAAGAACATTAGGCAATCCAGTTACATAGCATCTCAGTAAGTCTTATTAAGACAATCTCTTATCCTAACCACATTTGTGTTGTTTTGTTTTTTTTAAAAAAAACTTCCTGAAAGAAATGGTATGTTGGACAATATGTGTGCGGAAAAGCTGTTTCAAAATACTTTGGTTGATTTATCTTGGTTCTTTTTTTTTTTAACTTAAACAATAGAAAAAGACAGTCCTTATTTATACATTTTGAAAATACACTACAAAATGGATCTGTAACAGATAAAAAGGGAAGGAAGGGGAAAGAAAAAGAAACATAGAAATAACATACAATAAAAGTCAAAGACAAAGCAGTCTTTAGTACACACAAGACTGAGCAGAATCTAGGAGTCCTGTCCATTGAGCATCATTAGAATCCATAAACCAAACAGGATGCTGTTGTGTTTTATGGTTGGAAGTATCTTCTTTAATAGGTTAGATTTCCTAGGCATGGGTCATCAAAGAAGCTAAGGCCATTTGATGGCACAGGAGGGCCTGTGTTCACTGGAAAATCTGGCTTCAGAGTTTATTCCCTGGAAGGAGAAGCCAGCAGCTCTGCGAAGGAGGAAAGTGCTGTCTTTCTTGGAGATTTTGGTCTTTGCTCCTCCTCAGTGTCTCTAGAGGAATATGTCCTCCTCCTCAAAGCTTGCTCCTTCCATTTCTTAGCCTCCTCTTTCAAACCAAGCACATTCTCCAACACAACCTCATGTGCTTTCTGGAGCTTGTATTTCTTTTCCAGTTTTGCATGTTCATTTATCTCATTTTGCTTGCTCATTTATCTTTTATCATTTATCATTTATCTCAGTTCTTATTAACAAAAAATCAATATCATATTGATGCATAGAGTGTTGAAGAGACATTAATGAATACGTCATGCTTTGAGGATGGATTGAGAGGGGTTTATGGTTGGTGGTGGTGGTGATTGTTGTTATAAAGGGTGATTTCAAAGAGTTTTATTGAAACATCTGCTTTTGGACTTACTTTTAATTAAATGAAATCTTGACAAATTTATCAGCTGGGTGTGTAGAAAAGTCAGTAATGTTCAGGAGGTTATTTTAGCCTCTGTATTGTTATATTCAGTTCCTGTAATGCTGCTAGTGATAAGGCCCTGTCTACAAAGGGCAATAATTGATGAGAGAGGACTTAAATCACCCAAGAAGAATCAGAGCCCTTGTATCTTCTTCCCCCATTAACTCTTCTGGTCTCCTTCCTTCTTAGGAGGAATCTTGTCTTGTTGCATGCTACAGCCCATCCCCCTGGCAACTGTGTGTGTGTGTGTGTGTGTGTGTGTGTGATGGAGGCAGACCACAAGTGATCTCTTTATGCAGTAAACAGGGTGTGATTGTGCCTGTGTGGTGTATTAGTAATTACCAGGGCTGAATTCCCATATTGTATCTTTACTGCTTCTATGGAAAAATAAGACTCACAGCCCGGTGCAACAGTTTCCAAACTAGATAGTGATCTACTTATTGCTGTGGTACAGAGACAACAGTTTTTAGGAGAAAATGCATTTTATTTTATTCGTGTTTATTATTAAGACATTTGTCTTTTGCATGATAAATGTCAAGAGTAGTTGTTTATGTGAACCCTTTTTTATACAACTGTTCATGAGTTCCTTGATACACTAAACGTTATTAGCAATAGCTCTTTAAAATTGTTATTTGTTTATAGTATGGGGGGGACGACATGTGGCCCTCCAGATGTTGTTGAACTACAACTCCATCATTCTTTACCATTGTCTATGGTGACTAGAGTTCCAGAGAAGAGCAGTTCAACAACATCTGGAAGGTCACACAATTTTCACCCCTGATTTATAGTATATACTCTGGTATCTAGAGACAACAATATCCTAGTACAGGTGTAATGTTAGAGAATTTTACAGCAACAGGCTGTATTTACACTTCTTGCATGGCCATTCTCTTTCTCCATTAGAAGTAAGTAATTAGTGTTTTAGCACCAATTCCCATTGAGTAGGAACCTTGGTTCAGTTGTAATACAAGCCATAATAATTTCTAAAACTGAAAGAAGCGCACATTCTGAAAGAGAAGTGGAACTTGAGTATACTTAGTTCTTAGAATTAATTTGATATTAAAGAAAATAATTTTAAATGTGTAGGATTTTCTCCCTCAGATTTTCTTAGATGAAATAAGACCAATTTAAGATTTCAGAAGTTCGCATATTTCAAGGATGCAGAATACAACAGTCAATATCCCTGTATGGCTGAAAAAGTGAGTTGATAGGTCTTATTTATAAAAGCACTTCTACTTAAAATGGTGGTTCATGAACTAGTGCTAGTCCCTGAGCCAGTTTCAGTATATACTTTTAGCATTTATTTAGCATTTATATTTCTATACTGCTTATCAGTGCAAAGCACTCCCTAAGCAGTTTACAATGTGTTAGCTGATTGCCCCCAACAAGCTGGGTACTCATTTTTTTGACCTACAGAAGGATGGAAGGCTGAGTTAACCTTGGAGCCCTGTGGGATCGAACTCATAATGTTGTGGCTGTAGTACTGGCATTTAACCACTGCACCACAAGGGGTCCTGGCAATGATAGCCATTCTACAGGAATGAGAAGACAAAACTTAATTCACACATATGATTCTTTCTCAGAAATGCAGTTCCTTGGGTCCTGGCCCATGGTTCAATTTTTTTGATACTTCAGGAGGTACATTGACCACCTTATCAATGTTTTCTCTCCAAACATGAGGCTAGAGACTTAAAAGAAGAAAGAGCATGGGCCTTAAAATGAGTCCTCAGACATTCCTCCAGTGTGATCCATTGTTAATGCAGTGGAAAGGGACAGAATACTTTGCTGTTCTTCATCAAAGGTAACCTTGATCACCAGTTTCCTTAATTCATTGGCTTAAATCCAATATCCTGCTAGCTAACATCCAAATGAATGATGGAAACGTCTTCCCTTCCCTTTCCCCTCAGCACACACACAAATCCTGCAGCACTCTGTACTGGCCCAAAATTTTCTTTGATGGGTTTTGAGAGCACATGGGGTCTGCAAGGAGGAAGAACAATCACCCAATTTCTAGTTCTACTGCCTCGGTTGCATTCTACCCATTGTAAATAATTTGGTCCTGAGTTTCCTTTGTATTTTGGGCAAAAATTTACTTAAACTTCAAAATCTGCTGACTTCTCTTTTTCTTACAGTAAACAAATGTTAATTATTTATTTGTGTCCTGTATAATTTGCATCCATACTTTATGTATTAAGTAGATGTTATTGATTGGACTCCATTTGCCTTCTCAGAGGTCTCTAAATGTAGATGACATGGTTTTCCTAAAGCTCAAAATCAAATCAGTTACCAAATATGCAGTCATGTAAATTACATCTCAATTACATTTGCTTTCTTAACCCAGGTCCTTAATAATCATAAAGCCAAAGACCAATTTTGAATTACATTCACAATAAGCAATTGCACATTATTTTTCATGTTTACATATCAATTGCTTAATGCTGTTTAAATATACAATAATGATTTGAAATAACATTTTCTAGATGCTTTATTGGCTTAGCAAATCAGTCTGGTGGTTTGTTGGGTTTTTTTAATGCTCAGCAATTAATGATCAAGTAAATGTACCAGTAAAAGAAGTCCATACAACTTTATTTTGAATAATTTAATGCCTTTGCAATAGAAGCTGGCATTAAGGGTAAATATCTTTGATGTATTGGATACGCATGCATTATAAAAAGTCTCAAACCTACTTATTTACATCATCCTGTGCAATCTATAGACAACTATAATTACATTTTATAGAGCCCTTTTATATATATTAAAAAGTGCATGCACTTTACTTTGGGGTTGTTAAAGCATGAGTTTATTTCTTTGATCAAGCATTACTACTCATAGACTATTCAAAGGAAGTAAATTATAGAATAGTCGATGTGAGTATTTTAAACAACATGCAGCTGCTATAGATTGACTCAAAGGAGATCAAAATCTTGAAAAGAAGTGAATCCTAATGGACTATATATATATATATATAGTCCATTAGGATATAACACCCACCCACAATAGGACCACATGTATAACATGACCAAAGTTGTTAAAAGTACGTAATGTATGTTTCCAGTGCTTTGATTGTGGGGCTTGATACACGTTATTACATGGCATTTGTGTTTTCAAACTACTGTATCAGCAAAATGGCAACTTTGTTTTCTGCTCTGTTGTCTAAGGAATTTTTTATTCTTATTTTAATACAAATATAACAGAAAGAATAACATATAACATACCAAGAAGGACAGAAGAAAAGAAACATATGACAACTCCAAAATCTCCATTAATCTGCACCCAACCCTAATAAAGAAAAATTAAAAGACTTCCCACCTAATCTCGAATTATATTATATTTTAAGATTTAAGAAGTTATTTTCACCTCTCTTAAATAATACCCTCTTATTCTAACCTAATTAACCAGCCTATTCATAATCAACATTTCTTTATTAACATATTATCTCTAATCTATAATTTTTAAAAAAGTAATATCTATGAAATAGATCTATAACATAGTAACATACATAATTATATAATCAATACCACAATAAATAATTAAATATATTAAGTGTAAATCTATAAGTCTATACTTAAATATATACCTGTGATACTATAATGCTAAGTAAGTAAATAAATAAGTAAATAAACAAATAAGAAAACAAAGGGATTGTTTTACTTAACTATCAAAACCTAATATACTAATATTCCCTTCTGTTTGCTTGATATAATTATACATGGTTCCTACATTTTTAAATAAATCTCTAGTGTGCTTCTTTTTACCAAATTTGTTAATTTATCTAATTGTGCTAGTTCCATTATTTTTTCCTTCCATTCCCAACATGTTGGAGTTTCTCTGGATTTCCATTTCCTCACCAAGATCAATTGCACAGTTGTTATTAGATAAATAATTAAATTTCTGTTTTCTTTTTCTCTTTTATCTTCTAGATTGATCATATTTAATAAATATAATTCAAGTCTTAGACCAATTTCAAAACCTAGAATCTTTTCTATTTACTTATTAATTTTGAACCAATATTTTCTAGATCTTCTACATTTCCACCATAGATGTAAAAATGTACCTGGTTGTTTGCCACAATTCCAACATAGGTTTGTTACCTCTTTATACATCTTGTTCAACTTAACTAGAATTATGTATCACTTAAACATAATTTTATACAAAACATCTTTAAGATTATAACAAGTAAATTTCAAGCCCTTTGTCCAAATGTCCTCCCACTGTTTCAGGAAAAAAAATTATATCCTATATCTGCTGCCTAATAATCATATAATGTTTAATTTGTTCATCTTCTGTATTAAATATCAGTAACAATTTATATATCTTACTAATTAAATTGTTATTATCTGTATTTAGTAATTTTTCAGATTCAGATATTTCTCCTTCAAATTGACATTCCTTTAAACCCTGGTGGCACAGTGGTTAAATGCCAGTACTGCAAGTCACCACGTTGCAAGTTCGATTCCAGCGGGCTCCAGGGTTTACTCAGCCTTCCATCCTTTCGTAGGTCGGTAAAATGAGTACCCAGCTTGTGGGGGCAAATTAGCTAACACACATTGGAAACTGCTTAATGCAGTGTAGATGTTTAAATGGCTATTGCTTAAAAACAATTTGTAAGCTGCTCTGATAGCCTTGTGGCTGAAGAACAGGGTATAAATAAATTAATAATAATAATAAATTCTAGCCCTTAATTGGTAATAGTTTAACCATTGTAGTTGAAATCCCTCCTTCTTTAAATCTTGCCGATCTTTAATCTTCCTTTCTCCTATTTTCCCTCATAAGTCTCTATACATTACCCAATTATAGTCCCTTAATTCTCATTTACAAAAAGCTTCCTGTGGCGATAGCCACCCCAGTATTTTAGGGCACAGTTTTTTCTAATGCAGGTATTTTAGTCATGTTCTTAATAATGATTTTCTTATAATGTGATTTTTGAATTCTGCATTTATTTTTACTTTCCCATACCATAAATAACTATGCCAACCCATCTTTGATTCATGTCCTTCTAGATCCAGATCTCTTTTATTATCCATTGTTTTAACCATACTAAACATACAGCCTCAAAATATAATTTTAGATCAGGTAATGCTAGCCTTCCTCTTTCCTTTGCACCTGTCAATAATTTCCATTTTATCCTTGGCTTCCTGCCTGCCCATGAAAATGTTCATAATTCTTTCTGCCATTTAGAGAATATTGCATTTGAGAGAATAATTGGGATTGTTTGAAAGAGAAACATTAATCTATGTAGTATGTTCATTGTGTTCATTTTAATGGTTGAAATTTTTCCCATCAGTGATAAATTTAGATCTTTTCATTTATACAGATCTTTTCTAATCTCATCCCATACTTTAAGATAATAATTCTCAAATAATTGCTGGTTGTTAACTGTTAAGTTTACTCCTAAATATCTCACCTTGTTGACAACCTCAAAATTTGTTCTCCTGACAAAACTTTGATTCTCTAAAGCTCCCATATTCTTAGTTAATATTTTAGTTTTATCAATATTTATTTTTGAAACCTGCATATTTTCTGGATTCTCCTATATTCTGCATTAATGCCCAATTCCCTCTAATGGATCTTCTAAGATTATAAGGAAATTATCAGCAAATGCATTTAATTTAATTTAAATTCCTCTTTTCAAATTTTAATTCCTCTTATTTCCTTATCCTTTTTAATTTCTATATTCAAAATTTCTAGAACTAGAATAAATAATAGAAGTGAAAGAGGGCATCCTTTTTCAATTTGGATTGGTTCAGTTGGTTTCCCATTTATTATCAGTCTCGTGTATTGTTTTAAATAAATTGCTTGAACCTAATTATAAAAATTATCACCAAAATCCATTTCTTTCATTACTTTTAATAAAAAAGACTAGTTTAAATTATTAAAAGCTTTTTCAGCACCAAGGAATATTAGAGCACCTTTAATCTCATTGTGGCAATTTAGATACTCAATCACATTAATTATCGTCCTAATAGTATCTCTAATTTGTCTTTTTTTTAAAAAAAAATTGATTTTTAAGAATAAATTCTTATAAATATATTTTTAATCTGTTTGCTAAGATGGCTTGGCCAGATTGATCACCAACGGTGGTCCGCCCTGGCCTCACATCGGGAGGCATGGAGACGCACTATCCACAATGCTGCAGCCTTATTTGAGAACTCACGACGAACAAGTCTTGAAGAGAAACGACAACGCAGAAAGAATCACAACCCAAAAACATCACCCAAGGAGACCTTCTGCTGCACTTTTTGCAACCGGACTTGTTTATCTCGGATTGGCCTTTTTAGTCATCAGCGCGCTTGCAGAAGGCGCGGGATGAGTCCTTCCTGAATCTTCGTTTGCGAAGAAAAGCCAGAGAGAGAGAGAAGATAGTAGTGAAGATTTTATAATCCTTATTTAAGAACGAGATAGGTCTATAATTTTTACTAGTTTACTATACTGTACTATGCTATACTACATTCCAGCTATTCAGATTTTTTTTTTTAAAAAAACACTATTTAAAACCAAAGATAGGGGACTCGCTAACTCTACATAATTTTTTAATAGTATTCCACAGATAGGCCATCTGGCCCTGGGGTTTTCCCTGACTTCATTCTTCTTATTGTTTCTATAATGTCTATAATTGTTTATTTTCACTATTTCTTCTGTCTTTTCAACCTTTTTCACTTCTATCCCTGTTTTCTACTTTCAGCATTTTGTCCCGTCAAATAAGTCTTTTATTTTCTTCCACTTTCTCTTCCTTGAATAAATTTTTATTGCTTAGTCCAAAGACCATTGCAAAGAATAAAAATAACATAAAACAATATAAAACATCTAAGCTTTTATACAGTTACAACATCATAATTAAAATTAACTAACTAAAATATATACCCAAACTTGAAGTAAGTAACATATATTATAAAACAGATCACATTACAGTCACAAAGGAAGAGTAACGTTTAACCTTTTCTGTCATACAAAGGCATTTTATACTCATATCTTCTGGTTCCTATAACAATTAGCCAAAATGGATTCCAGAAATTTTCCTCTGCATCTGGCAGCTTTTGCCACAAATGCAGTGACTCTCTGAATCATATATTGATGTGTTGGTTGTAATAGAAAACTAAGTTTCTCCTTTATTTCCAACCCCCAGTATTTCATTTTCTTTAGGAAAGGCTCTAAATAACTTTTTCTAATGTCAGTATATATCTGACACTTGAATATATAATGAGCCAAATAATCCAGAACTGGCTCACCACAAATACACTACCATAGAATCTTCCCCATTTCATCATTGTATCCACTTTCACTTTCCTTCTCCACTTAAACTCTGACATTCTTGTACCTTCTTCAACTTTCCTGTATACCCTTTCAAACAGATATTTATTTTTTCCTTGGTCTATAGCCTTTGGGAATTCCTGTAATTCAAAGCAAAAAGAGAAGGGGAATGGAATAGAAGCAACAAAACAAAGACAAAAAAAAACCCTGCCAAGAACATGAAAAAAGCAAAAAAAGAAAAGAAAAAAAAGAAAAAGTAAAAAGAAAAGAAAAAAAAACAGGAGAGACCAAATTTTTTTTAATAAAGTAGTTGTTATTTCTCACTTTGTTTTAGGTTGCTTCAAAGGAAAAAAGGGGGAAATACAAAAATTCAAAAAGAAGAAAGAAACAAGAAAAAATATCAAGGCTTGAAACTTAAAGCTGGGGCAGGGTTCTTCTCCTTATTTCTTCTTTTTCCTTTTCCTTCCTTAAATTAAATTAAATTAAATTATTATTGAAGTTAGTTGAGACTTAACTTTATAGTTTATAGTTTTATAACTTTATAACTTCAACTTTAGTCCAGATCAAATCAGTCTTCCAGTAGTTATTCAATAAACCGTGTTTCCAAGATCAGACATTTGGCAACTTTCCTAGTAGTCTGGCTTCTTCTTACTTTCACCCAGACTCTTCAGAGTCAAGGAAGTTCAAGAAAGGGCAGTAGATATTTAACCAATCTACTCCCTTATCTCATCTCTACCTCCAATTATTTTTTAATCTATTTAACACTCTGATATCTCTTAAGTTGCATATGGCTCTTATAGGAAAAAGGAAAAGAGGAAAAAAATACTCAAATACTCAAAAGAAAATATTCAAAAGGGAAAAAAATCTAAACACCAGTATACTAAATGAAAAGTAAATCAGCCCAAATCCAAATCACTTAATTAGGGGATACTTTTCAATTAAAAAAAAAAGAAAGTCTCTGTAAGAAAGGAAAAAAAGAGGAAAACTCTAATTTTAAATAGAAAGAAATGTCAGAAAAAACTCAGAGGGAAAACACCAACAGAGAGTAAGTTTCATGATAGATGAAAATCTCTTTACCCTTCACTTCATTTTATGAGGTCTGGCGACTTGTCAGCACAGAATGTGGGTTGGGGATCTTCAGCCCACATGCTCCATTCAAAGGCGGCTGTAAGCCACAGTGCTGCCTATCACATCCTGCTGTCTTCCACCTCTCACTTCAGTCTTCTTGCATGGGAAAAGAACACTCTTGCCTGCTGGGATTCGACACCAGTGGGCCTCCTTTGGGTCTTCTAAATCTTGGAGACCTCTCTGCTGCGTTTTGGAGGTGTTAATCACCTGAAAGCTGCATGTTAGGAAGGTGAAGAGTCGGAGCTGCGCTTCGATTGTCCATCATCCACTCCGACCCAGACCGGAAGTCCAAGGAACTTTTTAAAAAATGGTATTTAAAACTGACATGGATTCTTAAAATGTATAGTTATTAAAACACACCTAGCAAGCAACTCCCATCTCAATCTGCAAGGATTTTTGAAATTTCCTTCTGCTCAGCTGAAGGGGTGTGTGTGTTACATTACAAGGTCCTTTGATTTCATAAAGGAGGAAAAAATCATGTCATGGGATGTCCCAATCTAGGCCTTCCACTGTTGTAAACATCATGCAAACTCCATAAGATTAAGCATTTTTATTGCTCTGGTTTGCTTTTGGCATTCTGTGGGTTAGTTGTATATCTAGTGCATATCTTCCAGGCAGCACAGTGCAGATCATGCAGGCTGCTGGGGAATGCTGATGAACATGTTTTTGCTGGCAGTCTCAAGAATTGCAGCTTTTATCCAAATCAGGGATGGACAATTTGTTTTCCCCTAGATGTTTTTGGACTTTAGTGATCCCCCATCACTGGCTATTGTAGCTAGGCCTGATAGAAGCTGTAGTCCAGAAACATCAGGAGGGTCACAACTTGCCTAGCCTGTTCTGAAGAATCACCTCACAACTAGCAACAAGATAGAGGTAGAATTCAGTTAACAGTAGCAAACCTTTCCAGTGTAGATTTCACTGCTAAGCAGCACCTGCATTTTTGCATTAGTATGTGGCATTTGAAAAAAGGGATTGCAACTTAAAATACTTGTAACATTCCTAGAACTTGATTTACATTGGTTTGTATAGTAGTGGCCTGCCTCTCCACATTTTCACATGACCCTTTGGGACTACTTCACATCTAAATTCCATATAGAAATATTTCAATTTGGGGAATAGCATGAAACCCATCTAGTTGATGGTTTGGTTCCAGACTAAGCCAGGTAGATAGATTGAATTCAATGGCATTTAAGTTAGTTATCATGAGAAACCTAAGTCCTAGTGAATTCAGGGAGTCTACTTCAAATGTAAAAACCCCCCAAACCAACCCATTGTCTTAAATGACAACTATGTTTGTGAATTTTGCTGTGTGTATGGCTAGTTTGATGTTTCTCTCACAGGAATTGTATCTGTAGATTTTAATTTTTTTTTCATGCTTAAAGAAATTCATTTCTAGTTCTGTGAAAATTGAAGGCACTAGAGGAGGTGCTAAGGAAATTATTAGACAGGCATGCAAAATGTGTTCTTGTCCCACAATCTTCAGATCTGTCCCTGGTCCCAGCAGAATAACCCTCCCCATCAGACTTACCTTCTCTTGCATTCAAAGGCAGCCCAGACATGAACGGAGCTCCATTCACTTCCTGGATCAAAATGTCACCCATTCTCGCAAGAAGATGCGAGCGTGGGAAGTTCAAAAATAACAAGAAAAAAGTTTGTACAAGCATATAAACACACTAGAAAATAAGAAGTAACCCAGGGAGGTTCATAAAAACAGGGTAGCCTACCTTGTTTTCACAATCCCACTTGGAAGTGTTCTGGCAGGGTCGCCCATTGATGTTGTATTCACAGCAGGACAGTGGTGCAAGGTTTCAAATGTTGGCAGTGCCAGCACAGAAACAGAATGGGCGATCTATTGACGGCTCAGACCTCCAATTAAACCATAGTAACCAATTAAACCATAGTAATACCAGTGGAATGCAAAAGGACAACATTGTCTGATATTGGTGTCTTTTTGTGTTCCGCTGGCATCGTTATGGTGCCATATTAGCTGTGTCTGATAATCCCCTAAATTCATTTGGCAGGAAGAGCCAAAAAAGAAAACTATGAAGTGAGTGGGGAAAGAGCCCAAGTTGTCAGAAAGCTAAAGGATGGGGACTCGAGGAGGCGGGGTGGCTCAAGGGCAAGTTAGCCTAGTCTGAATGTGATGGGCATGATAGAAAGAGAGGGAGGAAGCATGTGGGTAAGGAACCGTGTAAATTGGAGTTGGTAAGGCCTAGATTGGAGGGAGGCATGGCCGAATGAGGAATTGGAGCATATTGACAGAACACTCAAAATGAGCTGTCCCGTTGAAGCCTCAGAAGGTCTGTATGGGACAAGCAAGGCAGTATTTAGACTTGGATCTTGAAAACATTTTTTTTTTTAATTTAGTCATGGACTTTCTAAATAGCCTTTTTAAAAGCATTAACTCTCAGCCTAAATTTTCCTTTTCCTCCCAAAAACAAATAAGCCCCTAACTAACTTCCATTTGGAGATGTAATCTTTCAATAGATTTTCACTGTTAATCTCAAAATGAGCAACCACATATTTACATCAAAATGTTGATCTTTGTTGCTCAAATAACAGCTCTCACCAGGGCTAGCCAGGGCTAACAATACAGCACATGGACTTGCGTATTATGCAGAACTCATCCTTCTTTAAAGAAAAAGTGAATACTTATTTTCTTAAGTTTATCTGAGGGGTTGTAAATGTATTTCTCTCTTTTCTCCTCTCCAGATGTCTTCATTTATAGCTTCTAAGTTGTCAGGTATAAATGGTTTCACCTAATTGTCTTCATTAGCAGAGGCCTTGAACTGTCAGCCCCCCCTGTAGATAACAAGATTTGACAGTGTTTGACAAGAGCTGCAGCTTCCTGAACCAATAGTACTGAAGTAAAACCAGCTGAGTAAGGTGCCTGTAAACATCTTACTAGCAGGGCTGTGGGACCATTTCTTTTTCTCCAGTAGCAACTTGAATAGGATTGTGGAGCTTTGATATGACCCGTATACCCTGTAGTGCATATTTTGACTTAATTCAGTCACAATATTCATATATTTTTCTGAAGCCTCCTGACATCCTTACTGGATATGATTTTGCATGACAGTAGCCTTATGAGCCAAACTACATCTTTACACACTGGGGATCTGATTCCTTTTTATAACCCAGCCAGATTGTAGCCAGGGTGGGAGGAGCAGGATGGGGATTTTTCCGCAGCAGAAGCACGTACTCCTCAGCCTATTCCCCTATACCACTGCTTCCTGGGATATCTGGTATGGGAAACTGACACTTACTTTTCCCTAGTGTGCCAGGGACTTTTACCATATTTATGTTCATTGGCTGTAGCTTCATTCATTCCTAAAAATTCACCAGGGACCTGCAGCTGATGGCTCATGTACCAGCACCAGCCCATGGACCCCTCATTTCCCCAGCCAAAATGGCTCTTTCCTCCAGGTCCCTGTGTTCTCCAGGTCAGGGGAATAGCATCTTTCCCTTCAGTTGCCAGGCATAAGCTTTGGTAGCACTCTTTTTGGATTCCTTTTTTGGATTTTAAAATTGCACTCCCCCAAAGAAGGCCATTAAATATGACTATACCAAAATGCATTGGGCTAATTGTCCTAAGAATTTGTCTTTTTATTGTCTGTATCCTTTTTATTGGGTGTTACCAGTCCTCTTTGCCTCTTTATATTCTTTTAAAGTATATAAAAGTATATAAAAGTATTTTTGAGTACTGTATATGAAAAAAAAGCCATGTAGGTGATCAGGAAGGCAGTACAGGAAAAAGAACTAAATATCCCCTTGTTTTTTCCTTTGAAGCTATCCCTGGATTGTAGGTGTGTGTGCCTGTGTGTTTTAAACTGAATGTGTTTTAAAGTGAATGTGTTTTAAAGTAAGACACCCAATTACATGTAGTTTGATCTTTAATTTTAGTTATCACAGCTATATCCCTGTTTCTCCAAATCTGCTGCACTTTATCTTCATGAAATAACAAGAGCTCAGACCCTTTCTGCCAAAATACCACATAACTATACTTTCCTAATCCAGTTCAGTTTATTCCAACAGACCCCAATTTAAAGAAAATTTTCCTCTAGCAGCAATTTTCCAGGTAGTATTTCAAGCAAGGTACAAGTTCTTGTAGGCACTAGGCTCAGACTGACTTATCTCATGAACCCATAAATGAACTGGTGGTAGAGTCAAAGGAATTGGCCGTAAAGTTGAACTAAGTGTACAGCATCATATTCAAACTGTAGGTCAGGGTGTACGGGGGGAGAGGAGAGTCACAGGCATTGTAGGCTAAGAGTGGTTGTATAGCCAGGTTCATGTGTCATTGTTTCCAGAGGAGGGAACAGCATACAATTTTGTCTCATGGAACAAGTGTGGAAACTGTAATTGGGTGAATCCGCTCAGCCCTACAGGATATGCTGAGATAAGAAAGGACTTTGAGGGAAAAGGGAGCTTGCTCACACAGGCCAGGTAAAGGATAAACTACGCGGTACCATAGTAATGGCTGAGAAACCTAAATACTTCTTGGAAACCTAAAAGTAACAATGTTTGGAAAAGTTAATGGGGGTGGGGCTATAATTCCAAGAAACACCCACTCATTGAGGAATCTAGGAGCTGTTCCAAACACTGAAAAGGAGGGTTTGTTGAAATAAGAAATATGTCTGTCCTCTATTCCATTGCCTTTTAATCCATCTAAAGCTTGGTAAACACTATAAATCTCATGGAAGTGAATTCTACATTGACTTTAATTTAATTTTCTTTGCACTGTTAAGTCCAACATTGCACCTGACTCCACTGTCATGCAAACTGCTATCTAGTAATGTAGTGAGATTTTTTTCCTCTCCTTTCTATCGAAAACCATAAAAAAAAACCCTGCTTCATAGGTTTTCCATCCCTCTTGAGCAGGTTTTCAGACACAGAGAGGGCTGCACAAGCAGGAAGGGAATTCCTTTCCCTCGTTCCACTGTTGGAAGCAGTTCTGTTGGCTGAACAACCCCACTGAATCCTGACCTGAATTTCCTGCTTTCCAATTTCACTACAGTTGTCCCTTCATATTTGCTGGGGGTTGGTTCCAGGCCCCCCATGGATACCAAAATCCATGAATACTCAAGTCCCATTATATGCAATGGCATAGCAAAATGATGTCCCTTATATAAGATGGCAAAATCAAGGTTTGCTTTTTGAATTATTATTTTTTTTAAAGAATGTTTTCAAGCCGTGAATACTTAAATCCGTGGATACCAAATCCGTGGATACGGGGGAACAACTGTAATATCATGTGAGAAAGAGAAATTCTGCTTACCAATATCATTAATACCATAAGAGAGAATTCATTTCTCTCTCAATCTCTCTTTCCACTACCACCCATAATGTTACTAATTGCTCTCATGTTTCTTGTAGTCTCCCATTGGATCCTACACTCTAACTTAGGAATGGAAATCTTCGCCTATTAGATTCATTCATGCAAGACTGAAAAAATATCCAAAGGTTACGCCTCACTGAACAAGATGACAAGAGTTATATGTTTTTGGTGATTGTTCACAAGTCAGGACTGTTTGGTGACAATTTCATGAAGCGTTTTTATTTCTAAAAATGTAGTTCATGGAAAATATTGTGGGGTTTGTGCTACCAGCCCCCCCCCCCATTTTTTTCAACACATTTCACTTTTATGTAAAAAAATGCTTTTTTTTTTTACAAAAAGTCCTGAAATTTAAAGTATCTCTCAGTAGTTGACATTCTCAGTAGTTGACACCAATGAGGTGTCACAACTTTTCAAGATACTCTTTTTTTTTTTTTGAAGATGAGAAAAAATGTGAATATCCTTTATATCCCTGCTCCAAACTGAAAAATCCCAAATACTTCAGCTTTTTCCCCCCACAGCAGACCTGTACCTTTTCTGGCACTGTGGCCCAATTTTGAGATAAGGCACCTGGAACTATATACACAGTAAGCAAAATATAATATGCACCATTGCATATTATATTGTTTTAATCTTTTTTAGTTATAATTTCTAACTCTTTTTGTCACAGTTGATATTTCTGGACAGAATATGAATTTTCTGGACAATTAGAAAGACACTGGGATTATGTCTTCAGAAGAAGTTGCACTCCCTATACAGGATCTTCTCTACTTAGGCTTATTGCAGGCAATGTTTTAAGCAAGGGCATGGTGGGGGAGGAGTATTATCTTTAGTAGTAGTAGACAGGATGTCAGATGATCTCTATTCACCCCAGGAACTGTGTTATTTGCTTTTCTTATCCCTGTCAGTCCAAGCAGGACAACAAGAATTTAATAGGGCTACTGGATTGACACTATTAAAAGATGCATTCTTGCACAATAATTGCATAATACTCACACCCATGTGTCTTGTACATCCTTGTACCTTCTGTCAATAGTGGGCAATGGCCTCCATATCAGAGGGATAGTGAATTTATTATTATTAGTTATTTATACCCCACTCTTCAGTCACAAGACTATCAGAGTAGCTTACAAATTGTTTTAAGCAATAGCAATTTACACATCTACTCTGCCTTAAGCAGTTTCCAAGGTGTATTAGCTACTCCAAGTTTTATTTTGACTTTAGAGGAGCTCTCCAATGTGTAGAATCCAGTCCTGAAAATAAATTCAGCACTTGAGTAGCTCTTTTAAACTTGTATTGGGTTCACAGTCTCACTGACATGGGAGCTGCCATTGTCCGTCCCCCCTCCCCACTTTGTTTCTTTTTATGGTATACTTCCAGTTCATATAATAAAACTGTGTAACTGGCAATGTGAGTTTCTGCCTTCTGAGTGGACTCTTCAGTAAATCTTCCAGCTTCTTTAGCTCTTATTTCATGCTGAGCCATTTCTTCGCCTAAAATGGGACAGTCGTTACCAACCATTTCTGGGCCATAATGTTTATCATTATTGGATTTTAGTGGAATAAAAGGCCAGATCATTTTCCATATACTCCCAAACTGGCTGCCAGCCTATGGCAGAAAACAATCATATTGGTCATTGAATTTATGAATATGTATTAGTTTGAATAGGCAGCTGAGACAGCATAGGAGAGCTATATCTTCACTTTGCAGTTTGTTTATCTCACTTGCTCACAGATAAATTCTTGTAAGGGTTGCAGCTGACTGTGTCAGTCATACCATACCATGGCTAGGATGAAGCTTTTAAGCAACACAAGGTAACTTAAGGAGCAGGGTTTGTCAGAGCTATGACCCTGTACATTCCTACTTGAAAGGAAGGTCTACTGAAATGATTTAATGCTGATTCAAATGCTACAGCCTTCCCTTAGAAACTTACCAAAAGTTGTTTCCATTTGACATCACTCCATGTGACTGGTGCTATGATGGATTAACTGACTGACTCTAATAACCATCATGAAAACGGTTGCTGGTGATGCAGAAACTCTCCAAGTTGAATCATGTATAAAATGTGTAACTTCAAGGACCTCTGCATAGGGGACTGAACCACTGAATTATTATTTTTTTAGAATCTTGTTACCATTGAACAATGAAAAGAGTCTGAATTTACACAGATACAGTAAACAAAATAATAGTAAATAGTAATATTTATTTAGTACTGTACTGCATTGCAGTTTGTACTGCTTCAAATGGAACCTGCCTTTTTCACAGTCAAGAAAGTATTGAAACAAGGACAGATTTTGTAAATTCCTGTTATAAAAGAGATTGAATCCAACCCCACTCTCTGCCTTATTGGGCCAAGGCAGACATGTTTCTCATCTCACAAATCTCTCCAATTGTGGATAAACTAACTCTCTCAGTTTCTGTTTTTCAAGAGCCCCATTTGTTTCATGAAGTACTGTCTCTGCCCCGCTACCACATAAGGTATAGTCCGTTATTTATTCCAGTGTTGTAGGGGTTTTGTTTTACTTATAAAGTTTCCTGGGACCCCCATAGTCCTTCTGAGCTTTATTTCTGGAAATGCACTCAATGCAAGAAATCAAGGCTGTCAGTTAAGTCCATTTGCCAACAATCACACAGTCATGATGCTGATGTTAAAATGCTATGTGCCTATCCTTTGATGTTGCATCATAAGAATACCATTTCAAGCCATGATGCTTAATCAGTTAGCATGGATTGTTTTCAGATTCTAAAAAAAGCAGTGTCGAATCACTGCATTGATATTTTTCTCTCTCACACAAAAAAGATTCAATTTCTTTTTCGCTTGCTGTTCTTAGTTTTCTCAGTTAGCTGCAAACATGTGCCAGTTGAGCTAATTCTTATCTGCTGTACAGCTGCCCCAAGAGTTCTGAATTACAGTAATGTAATTGTCCAAAATCTTGGTAATTTTATTTGGCAGTGGCTTAACAAAACTGTGAGAAATACCAGGGGGTACTGAAGCTGTATTTTTATAGGACTTGGGAAACTTTCAGAGTTATAACTTGTATTATTTGCTGAAAACATTGGCTTGGATCCTATCCCCTCCTTCCACGAGTAAGTGAAACTTCCTTCCAAGTTTCCAGGAAGGGGCTTTCTCTCTTCCCCTTTCCCTGTCTATTCCCTTGCAAGTAAATATCTGCTCCTGAAGTTTGGGATTGGAGTAAGATGGGGTGGGACACACGTAGCCCTTCAGAAGTTGTCGGGCTGCAACTCCTACCAGCCTAAACTGCATAGCCAATGGTAAAGGATCTGGGAATTTAAGTCCAGCAACATCAGGAGATGCACATGACTCCTACCCCCTGGTGTGGGATATATGCTACAGAGCATTGCATATGGCAGCACTATTAGTGGAAGCTGCCATTTTCCACTCCAACATAAATAGAGGCAAAATGCCTAGGATTTAAACCATTAACATTTTCATAAATAAGGTTTCCTTTCAGTCCCACCACCATCGCATACATCTTCGGTGAGGACACAGGAGAGAGCTTTCTCTGTGGCAGCTTCTAGGTTGTAGAAGCCCCTCCCACAGGAGATTTAGTTATCCCCTTCTCTCTCTTTCTACCAACAGGCAAAGACCTTATTTAGGCAGGCCTTTGGCTTATAATTCATGTGGCAGAAGGGTTTTTTTTTTAATGAGGCTGTGGTTTTATCTTTTATATTATGTTTGATAACATTTTAAACTGTTCCAATTTTGTGTTTTAATAGAGTTCTTTTTTAATTATTTTCTCATTTTTGTATATACAGTTTATTAGCTGTACCATGTTTCTAATTGGATGTAAGCCTCCTTGGGTCTTATGGAAGGAGTATGGTGGGACATAAATGCAATTAATTAATAATTAATACTGAATCAAGCCATTAAACCTCTAGGCAGCAGTGACTTCCTGGATTATTCAAAGACATGTTAGTCTGGATCAGTATGCAAAGGGATCTTGTAGCACCTTTGAGACTGAAAGGAAGATATTGGTAGCATAAGCCTCCCAATCTCAAACAGTTACTTACCTATAGGAGGACACACAACATGGATGGGAAGATGGGGACAAGACCTTGCCACAAACTCAGATGCCAACTCTGCCCAAACATCTGCTCGGGAAACATCAACACAGCACCTAATCACATCACCCCACAATATCAGAGGTACTTTCACTTGCTCATCTTCTAATGTGATATATGCCATCCACTACCAACAATGGCCTTCAGCATTGAGCAAAGAGGCCAGTCTCTGCACCAGAGGATGAATTGACATAAATCAAACATTAGGCATGGGGATATGCAAAAACAAGTTGCAGAACACTTCAGTCTTCCTGAAAATTCCATCTCAGACCTCAGAAGAGCAGCCCTTTAACAAAAAACAAAACAAAACTTAAGGAAGAATTGAAAGATAAAGAACAGAATTGGAATATATTCATAAACTCCAGTCCATTGACAGTGGGTTGAACAGAGACAATGTTTCCTGGCACACTACACATATTATAACACTGGTTAACACCCCAGCTTCATGAAGGCTCTCTTAGTCAGTTTATCACAGTCCTTTCTGGTTCCCAGCCAGCACCACACTACATTCCAATAACTCCCTCCACCATTCATATTGTTATCTACTCACATTGGCTTTAGGCAACAGCTTTCCTTTTGCCTTTGTCCCCCAATGGATCATTATTAAAACTGAACTTGTCACCTCATCACCATACCCACATGTTTTGCATTTCTATTGCTATTCACACATACAGTCTGCTCATAAAGGTCTGGTCCTAGGCACTTCACTCTAAGCACCTGCTGAAGTACACTTAAGTCTACAAAAGGTTATACTCCAGCTTGAACAAACATTTGTGCCAGCCAATAGCATCGCTCATGGTGGAAACTACAGGAAGTAGTCACCGAGGTTATGAAAAAATGAGTAATCGCATCCTTGATTGACAGCTAAAAAAAAATCCCAGGACCATAAGGGAGAGGAGACATAACACGGGACATGATGTCGTGTAAACCTGATCCCAGGATCTCCCAGGATATCCAAATCAGAGACAAAAATTGGGTAAACAATGAGGGACGAATATGGGATCAATAAGTCCTGGGACACCCCGTGACAATAACTACCATCTAACTGGCAGCCAGGAAATGGAGAACAGCCTCCCACAGTGGTTTCATGAGGGGGAGAGATGGACCTTTAAGTATCTTGAAACTCTGTGCTACATATCTTTGATGATGATAACCAGTATTTTAAATTGGTTCCAGAAACAGATCAGAAGCTGACACAGTTGGTACAGTAGTATATTTACATGTTACACAACACTAGCCATGTTACTTGAGTTTTTTAACTAGAGATGCCAGGGATGAAATCAGGGTGTTTTAGAATGTGTATTTATATGTGTGCTCTACCTCTAACCTATAGATCTTCCCTGTGGTCCCTGAAGGAGATATATAACTGGAAGGTGTTAAATAGGATTACATTGCTGTTGGGAGGCTACAAATCACACCTTTTGTGGTGTGCAGTTCCCTCTCCCCTGCCTATCCTTGCCATAATAGACATTTAATTGAGAATCATAAATGTTTCAATTTGCAATATTTGGATTTTGAGTTCAGTTCTCTCCTGGGAATTCTCTATGGAGCAGATGCATTGTAAACCAAAGACATTCTAATGAGCAGATAAAATGCCTACAGCTGTTAATAGCTGTTTAAAGACAAGGCCTGTGATCTTCACACAGGTTTTCTTATAAGTACTCAGATCGTATTAGATGTATTCATGACAGTAAAAGAGTTTCACAATTTACTGGAACGGTTTCTGTAGCTTAATTTGCTGGTGCATTGTGAACATCTCTGAAAAAGTAAAAAGAAAAGCCAATTGTGTCTCTGCAGCCCTAAGTGTGCATTACAAGCGAACACATGTAAGAAATTTTTCTTTTTTCTTTTCAACAATAAGAAGTCACATTTTTGTGGTGGGGGCATTTAGAACAAAGAATGGTGCTTAATCCTTTCTCTATGCACCATTTCTTTCCAAATCATATCCCTCCTCCCTACTCAATCCCTCCCCATTACCTCCTGGGTTCCTATTATGAGATTGGAAGTCGGAGAGTGAAGATAGCAGGAAAGATGAAATGAGTCTCTCAGATTAAGCTTTTAATTTGTTTGTTAATTTGACTGTGTCTTACCTGCATATCTGTTTGAATTGACTAGAAAATTTTAAAAATTTAAACCATAAAAGGAAGTTAGAATTTTCTCCTCCCTTTTCAAGGGAAGGGACGTGGCTATGTACTTGCTCGTGTTAAACTGGCATAATGTATATGAAGAAATGTGGTCTGCTGTGAAGTGAATTTTACAGAAGAACTTACTCCTAATATCCAGATATTTAGTGGGTTGTGTGTGTTTAAAAGGGTCTTTCAAAGAAGGACCAGGAGCTGCTGAAAGTATGTTTAGCATCTCAGTTGGTGGCATGTGCTCTGCTGAGTCAGCACTACACAGCTTCTACCGTAGGGCCACCTTTGGAAGTACAGCCATTTAGCTGAAATTCAGAACCAAAATACTGGTCAGTTCAAATTCCACAGCCTGTTACACAAAAATGACTGTAATCGTTCCAAAGCAAAAAAAGTCCTAGGCAAAAATAAATAATAATAAAATCTGGCTCTAGTAATTATATTCTGTCATTGAGTTTCTGCTGGCTGCATCACACATCATTTCCTTCCCTAAAAATAGTTACTGGTGAAGGATAATTCTGATGTTTCCACCCTAGAGGTGGCCACAGTTTGAGAGCAAAATAAGCTCAGGAACATGATGAGGTACTTTGGATATATACTCATACAAAATATAACATGTTGTTGTTCTTAATTGTAAGCTTAAAAATTGTAGTTCTTATTACAGTAAAAAATTAGGGATATAAATAATGTCCTAAAAATGAATATCTCTTCCCCCACCAAGATTCCACTGTTTACTGTAAAACAAATGGTCCAGTACTGTTCATACACACTTATATAGTTCAGGTTTGCATACTTTTGTTGTTGCTGTGTGCTTTTGAGTCATTTCCAACTTATGGCAACCCTAAGGTGACCCTATCATGGGGTTTCTTGACAAGATTTGTTCAGAGGGGGTTTGCCTGTGCCTTCCTCTGGGGCTGAGAGAGTATGGCTTGCCCAAGGCCACCCAATGGGTTTCCATGGCTGAGCAGGGATAAGAATGCTAGTCTTGAGAGCTGTAAGTCCAATGCTCAAACCACTACATCATGCTGGCTGGTAGCCACCACAGGCTACCTGGTCTTCAAGGAGCAGCTTTGGGTCCAAGAGTACCCTAAACTACAAACCCGCTCTTTCAAAGAGAATGCAGCCTCATCCAAAACAGGTTGTAATCTCAACCCTGGGTTAGCTTTCCTACTTTCCTATTAGAACTTACATCTAATTGCCCCAATTTATTCACCCACATCTAATCTTTCACTTAATCTAAACAATGATAGATGACTTCCATAGCCTCCTTCATATCAGTTGTAAAAGAGTGAGGTAGACCTGGATACCATCAGCAGATTTATGACACCCAGCCCCCATACTATGGATGTCCTCCCCCAGCAGCTTCACATAGATATTGAAAAGCATATTTATTGAGCCTCACAGGGCCCCACAAACGAGTGGCCAGAAGGTTGAATGACAGTTCCGCAGCACCATCTTCTGGGAAAATTGCACCCAAGGTCCATATCAGCCAATGGCCCAAAAATATATCATGATCAGTGGTATCAAATGCAAATTCAGCAAAACACAGGGGTGCACTCCCCCTGTCCAGTTTGTCATGTAGGTCACCCACCAAGGCTGTTTCTGCCCCATGAGCAGGTCTCATCCCATCCTGGAATATATCCTGGTAATCTATTCCATCCATGAAAACCTGGAGTTTTGCTGCCACCACCTTGCTTTAAAAGGCAGATTAGATCATGCTCAATTATTATCTATGGTAGAGAGATCTAGTGAAAGTCTTCAACAATGATCTGATAGTTGCTTCTTTTAGAGGTGCTGGAATACAGCCCTCTTTCCGAGAAGAATTTATAACCTCTACCACATCATTAGCCAGCTCTCCTCTGGCAACAAATCAGCCAGGATGGACATGAGACTTACAAAAAAGTGTTTGGTCTCCCTTTTCCAGGCAACTTGTCCACATCCTCATGTTGAACCTATTGAAATTCATCCATCAGAACTGGACAACCATGTACCTTAAATACTTCCCCAGGCTCTCTAACTTCAATGTCAAATTGAACTAAGAAGTAATCTGAGTAATTTTGATATAAAATATTTGGTAAATTCATCATAGTGCATTTATAAGGGCTTTTCTTCAGCAGTCAGAGGTCTTGAATACATTAGCCTCTTGACTGCACAAAGCAACTGTGCTAGACAAGATTTTGCCAGTGTAATAGAGGCAACAAAGAATCATTTCTTCTTTGCCCTCATTGCTGTGGAGTAGGCTCAAAAATGGGTTATAAACTGTACTTGATCAAATTCATCCAGAGTCTTTCTTCACTATCACTCTAGTTGTCTATCCAAGTACTTCATTGCCCTGAGCATCTCAGAAAACCAAGATATCCATGGTTGGCACTCAAGTAAACAATACTTAGGAGTAATTGTATTGATCACCCAGCTTATTTATCTATTTCCCAGATCTACCAGGGCATTAAATAGAATTACCAGCTCTGGAAACTGGTGAAATCCCCCAGGGCATTCAGGAATACTTCTGGATCCATTAGTCTCTGAAGACAGATCATTTTAGTGGGTTCTTCACCCCTGAAGTCAGGAATCCCAGAAAATCTAAACTATATTAGATTGTTCTCTGTCCATGACAATTGAGTTCTTTTGAACTTCCCTATCCACAGAACTCTCATCCTGGCTGGCATATACTAACTTGAGAGTGTGCCTAGCTACATGTGTAAGGGCAGATAATAATTGAGACAGACCCATGGTTGCCATAGAAATCATAAAACCTGATCCATTTACAATGATGAGGTCGCAGTTTGGATGTTAAAATTCTCCAGCACAATATGTTTGAGGAGATCGACACCAAGACCATCTCTGCCAGCTCAACCAAGGAGGCATTTGGCAGTGGGGTGGACAGCACCCAAACTGAATCTCACTCCTGACTCATTGTCCTATTACCAGGTATACACACTCGAACCTAGCTGATTGTCAGAGTACCTCAACAGGTGGATGGACTCACAAAAGACTGTGACTCTTCCTCCCTACCAATCAGATCTAGCCTGCTGTTGCACCTGGAAGCCTGGTGGGCACAACTAGGTCAAGCTGACACACACATCCCTCTTCATGCAACCAAATTTCAATTACACATGAAAAATCAGCTTGCTCTCCAAAATAAAGTCAATTCTTCCCAGTCACTCACCTGGCATTAAGCAGCAGCACTTTTTGACCCAATGGAGTTCCACTAGAACAGCCAAAAATCTGTTGGTTGAATGGTAAACCTCACCATTTCTCCTGCATTGGCCTGTTATAACTCCACTACCATACCTTCTCATGCCCATTAACAATGAAATTAAAGCACACATTTAACCTGACCAACACATATTTAGCCTGATCAAAAATACACTTAGATGGGAGACCACTGGGATTTCCAGGTATCTTCAAGAAATGCTAGGAAAATATCCTGCTTTAAACTGCTAGTCAATGTTGACAATTCTAGGCTGGTGGACCAGTTGTCTCACTTAGTATAAAACTGCTTCCTATGGTTCCTATATTCAGGAGAACTTTCTGCCATCGCTGTAACTAATATGTGCTGGATTGTGCCACTTGAATTTCTGATTCCCTCACAACTATTAAAGGTAATGGTGAATTTCCACAGGTTGTTCTCCTAAATGGGATAGGTGGATACACTTTGATAGTACAGCAGCAGTAGTGAAGCACCAATCAAATGTTTCCTGACCTACTTGGAAAGAAAAAAAAACAGACACAGATATGGGTTCAACCAGGGCCACTATATTTAACAGTTAAAATAATATCTGTTCAGTGCAATCTCTGGCTGAGTCCTGCCTCCGTCTCAGTTCAGCCCAAGGGTGAGACACTCCAGCTCCCATTGCAAGCCATAATAAATAGTTTGCAACTGGAAAGCTTGCCTGGGTAGCCTCCTCACTCAAGTCCCAAGACATAGAGAAGGGGCAAGCACTTGGCTGGCCCAAAAGGCAGTCTCCATCACCACCCCAGGCCCTTAACCTAACAAGCTAGCTTGGAAACATCCTTTTAACCCAATGGAATGCCTTCTAGGGTGACCATCCTTTAACTTTCTTTTTTGTGCTGCACTACCTGCAAGTGACCAACTATTTTTAGTGGCCCAATCAATCATTCCAGTGCCTATCAAATGTAGTGCAGTATATGAGAAGATACTACCTTTTCCCTGAATAGGGAAGGGGCCAAAATGTCTACCTTGTCCCAAAAGGCAACCAACAATTATCTGCGCTGCCTTGGGGGTGGCCAACTGGGCAGAACCAGTGCAGAACCAAAAGAGGAAGTAAGGTGGGTGGAGCCTGCTTTATGACATTCAGGCTCTATCACCTTCCACAACATCTAGGCATCTTGCTCTTTGAAGGCATAAATGATATCCCTATTCTTTTGGCTGAGCAAAAGCCATATATGTGCCTCAGTTGCAATTGGTGTGGTTCACAGGGCCATGTTTATATAGCTGAGACTAGTGGTAATATTTGTAGTAGCAGCAGCATCTTACAGCATCAAAACAGGGGAAACTTAGGAAAGCTGCTTGCTGCCATGACGTAAGCAAGGGTGAAATGCAGATGGACTGCCCTCATCTCATATATCTAGACCTACAAATGTCCCATTCTTTTCCTCACTCAGGGCTTGTCTACACTGGCAAAATAAATAAATAAATAAATATACACACCCAGAATCCAGCTCTGGCAGTCCAGACGACATACGATTACTTCCAGGGAGGATCTGTATTTTTTTGCCCTTAATCTGACTTTTCTCTGGACTAAGCAAAGTCAGAGAAAACCTTGGGGTTTCCTCAAAACTCCAGAGGGACCTCAGATTCTTTTGCTGTCTAGACAGTTGGATAAGGCCCGATTGGCCCATTCCAGTTGTCCACATGCAAATGCAGCACCATCTCCCTTACTCTGTGCTGAGCAATACAGGGAAGGGGATGGATCCCCATTGGAGCCACCACTGCCACTTCCTTGCCAGCCAAGAAGCTCCATGCAAGGCCTTCCCTGTGAGCTGCCACTTCTGCTGAGGTCAGAATGGGGCACCTGAGTGATCAATGAAGAGAAGGTAGAGTGATCATATGTCTAGGCACCCATTCTGACCTCAGCAGAAGTGACAGTGGATCAGGCAGGCTTTCCATGGAGCTCTTCAACTGGCGAGGAAGTGGTGGTGATGACTCCAAAAACAGAGGGTGGGCCAGCTGGGCCAATGTGGTATTGCCCCGGTTGGCCCCTGTAGACAACAACGGCAGTCACACTAGATTTGACCCAATGCTTGTGGCCACCGTCATGGTCAATCTTGGATTTAAGTGACCAGTGTAGATGAGCCCTCAGTCTTATATTCTATATTATATTTTCTCCTCCTTCAAAGACAGTGAGAGTGATACTAAGCCATCCATGATCTGATGTTGCAACAGAAGTGAAAAGACAAGACATGAGTCTTCCTCTGACTAAGGCCTTGTTCACACTTATGTCTTGATCACCCATTAACTTGCATATGTGAATGATAAATCACAGATTAGTCACAGAAGATTTGTCTCAGAAAATAGAACATCCATATCACCCAATGTCAGTTCAGACAAAGACAGTTCACACATTCAGCTGAATATTGTCAAGTGCTGAATAAGTGCTGATGAGAAATCAAATGGTGTGCATCACTCCTGAATCATCCAAAATGTGTTTGGGTTTTTTTAAAAAAAAAAAAATCTGTGTTACACAGTGGGGTAAAATGTAGTCTTGGAATTGTAATCAGAGCTGCTGCCAAGTGTTAGGTAACAGTATTGTCGAAATTGTTTTATTAATCAAATACTCTTCAATGGGTTTTGTATTGTTTGTATGAGGAATTAATATGTCAACTATGGAAAATATGGGGGGAAATCTAAAAATTTACCTACTCAAACTTCTCAGGGATGTATTAGTTCAGAAAAACATAAAAGGTTGCATCCAAATAACCTTGAACAGAAAAAAATAGTAGCAGTGTGGAACTCACTCTTGTGCAAAAGCTTGTTCAATAATTTGCGCAGTGATGCAACGGTCTAAATCAGAGATATGCAAAATGTGGTCCTCCAAATGTGAACTGCAACTCTCAGCAACCCTACACAGTATAGCCAATGGTAAGTAACACTGAGAGTTGCTGTCCATTAGTATCTGGAGGGTCACATGATTCCCATTTTAGTCTAAATTCAATATTTATTCCCATCTAGAGTAGGCTCTTTGAATCAATGGAAATTACATTAGTGTTTACTTACATAGCTCCTGTTGTTTACTGGATCTACATTAGTTGACACTAACAATAGTATTTAGGCTAATACATTTGTTTTCTAGGAGCTGTTCTTCTGTTCATCCAAGACATAGAAAAACAGAGCACCTTTGGTTTTAGCATCAATTTTCTCACGCTGCATCCTGGAGCAAGGTAGAAAAATAAGACTTTAGAAAATAGAAAATGCCTTCCTCATGCAGAAGGACAACTTTGGATCCAGCCTCCAAAATGTCCACTAAAATTTAAGATATCAATAGATCTTTGACTTGTTATATCTATTATCTTTAATTATAACGAAAATTCTCCCACTCTGCCCACTCTCCCTGTCTAGTAGAAAGTTGGGCTGATTATCATTTTAAAATGAAAGAAGATACACTCATCAAATGAAAATAAGTCGCATTTTAATTGCACTTCAGGGAGGAAGAATCTGGACTTGTATATGAACAAATTTAAAATTTGTTTGAGTGCTTTTATAGGAAGGAAGCCTGTATAACATGAATGTGATATTCTTACAACACTTAACATAGCGAAGAACTGAAAATTGCAACAACATTACAAGTACAAAAAGCAGACTGTTAAAATCCACAGAGATTAGCAGCCGCTGTCTGTAGAGATGCAATTGAGAAAAGCCATCTATGGCCATGTTGCAGCAGAGACAGCTATGATTGGCTGATGTCAGTTGGTCTTTGCCAGAGTAGACAACAGGTGCAGAGTCGCTGACAGGTGTGGATGTCTAGGATAAGTAAAATTGCTGATGCCTAGTGATGTAGCCTTATGTCAGATTGTAAACTGCTGAGCTCTCACAGAACAGGGAGCCAACTTGCATGTTTTCAGATCAGTTGATGTGCACTCGTTCATTCCCACCAGCCCACAACGGCTCTTGGTAAATGCCTGAATGACTAAACTCAAACCCTGCCAGTGCCCCAGGATGTTTGTGTGTCCGTGGGCATAAGCCACCAGAAATTTCTCCCATGTTCCTCTCCTGCAATAGACAGAGGAGTTAACGTATCTCACATACAGTTCAGAGGGACTTCTGCAAATGAATTTGCACTGTGGAAAGACCTCATGCCCTTCCATTTTTGTCCATTGGGATTTTGCCAAAAATTAGAAGTCACCTTTTGTATATTTACAATTTGTATTTTACCAGTTTGTTGACAATCAAGCCACAAGACTGAAAACTGAATAAGTATCTTACTTTAATAGCTTCATTAAGATTCTGTGATTTGAAATGAATTGGGAAATAATGTAAAGGGATAATAAGGGCAGAGAAGAGATTAATGATTGATAACTGAAGATACCAAAGAAAAATATGTTCCCTTGTCTGGTTCAGTTCAGTCCACCAGTAACCAACCCAGAAGGAAGAACAGTGTTTGGAGATGGTGATGGTGGTAGGAACAGGAACATAAGAACAGCCATGCAAGTTCAGACAAAAAAAAAAAATCTGTCCTAGGTTTTTGTTCCCTCATTGGCTTACCAGATGCTCACAGCCAGACCATCCTTCCATATCTTTTCCCTAGCAAATGGTGTTCAGACACATGGCTCCTGTTTATATTGGAAGTAAATATTATACCCATTGATTTGTTCTTCGCAGCCTACTCTGAGGATATAGGAAGACCCCAGGCATTCCAGTCTTTCCTTAAAGTTACCCTCCCTTAAAACTAGTTGGAATATAGGTGAATAGAAACACTGACACAACCTTTCCTTTTCCAATTGCAATTTGAAGCTGTCTTTGGCTTAGGAGATATCAAAGGATCAGCTTGTGATGTGGGCTGTCTTTGCTCTTGCTTGAATAATTAAGCATTGATGCTGATATTTGGTCATAAATCTGACTACTGTGAGTCCACTGGGTTGTCTGGTGTGTATCTGTAAAAAGGAAATCCTAAATGTTTATGGTCTCTTTAAAAAAAAAAAAAAAGAAGAAGAAGAAGAAGAAGAAGAAGAAGAAGAAGAAGAAGAAACATAAGATTCCATCAAAAAGTCACCAGTCTTTAAACTGTACTTTGAGTGAGTAAGAGCGAAGATAGCATTTTTTACTCTAACACCTTTATTGAACTTTCTGCATTGCCAAATACAGTGCCAACCTCTGTACTAGCAGTATGAGTGGACTGGGAATATACTGCACAGATTTCTGCCTCCTTGAGTTACTCCAGACATAAATCTTCCTAATGGAAGCAAGGAACGTAAGACCTGGCTGGCCTTCAATGACAGAGAAAGACATTTCAGATCCACAGCAAGTAGCAGTGACTGGCGGAAACAGACTTCTCACCACCACTGGAGGATTCATTCCCCTTTAGCTCACTGAATCAGTAGAAAGGAGTTTAATAGGAGTTACATTTCTCAGTCTTGTTGTATTGGTTAGCCAGACTCCAGAAGGTAGAATAGGAGTGTCTCTTAGATCCCCAGTCATTCTTTTACTTCAAAAGCAACTTCTTAGGTATTGCTCAGAAAAAATAATTTTTAGGATTACAGCTCCCAGCATCTTCCAGCCAATATGTTCTTCACTGCTTGTGGCTATGCTATGGGCTGACAGAGTGGAGTGATTAATAACAGCATCCTTGGCAGATTATTCTCCCCTCACAATTGCTTCGCTGTACTGTTTGCATCCTCATAGTAATACAGAGATTTCCACTGGCTTGAGGAAGAAGAGCCTCAGATCTGTGTGTATATGCCTTTGAAATATTTGCATATGTCTGAAGATTATGGAGGTAGCATTTTTGTACTGGATGAGATGCTCACCCAAGCCATTAATGCTCTGCCACCTCAGGTGGCCCAAGTTAACACTTGTATTTTTAAAGGTCAGACTTGACCATATAATTCTAGCCAGCAGCAAAGTTTAAGGGCCAGCCCAGAAGAGAAAAGTAGAAATGCCCCCTATTGGATGCATACCCCACCTCCACTATCCCAGAAAGGCCTCTTCTTTCTAATAGAGAAATCATTATGTTTGCTCTTCAGTTCTGGTGCCCCCACCCACTCCAACACACATGTATATGTGCACATGCTCAGACAACCTACTTCAACACCTTTTACTGCCATGAAAGGAACAAAAGAGGAGGGCTCCACCAGTGGCAAACCCCTTCTTTCTTGGTGTACAACGACCATTAGAACCACAGTGTTCCTTATTCCTCCCTCTTCCTTCTTCCATGACAGGAATTTGGGAAACAGGATAAGCACCCTGTACGTTGCCTAATTATAACTATTGTCATATCAGAAACTGGAATATTTGATTTACTCTGAACAGGCAACTAAACTGTAGTCTGCAGTGTGTATGATTTTTATGTGTTTCCCCACCATAATAGTGTTTCTGAAATTTCCATTGTACTGTTGCCATTAGTCCCCGTTCAGCAAATAATTTGTTTAAGTAGCTCTGAGCATCCTCAGCTCCAGAGATTGTCATCCTAATCCTAATCAACCAAGACACCAGCTGCTCCTCTATCTGTGCTTTTGTACCTGTGAGCTCCTTAAAAATAATCAGATGGCCAATTTAAAGTTCCAAATTCGTATCACATACGTATCCCATCCCACTCCATTTCATTTTATCCCCCTGGCAATAATAGAAATTACTGCATAATAAAATGAAAGTAATAAAATAGTAAATAAATGTGTAATGAAGTAGAAAATAAATACATAATGCCCCCTTCCCAACTCATCACTGTGACAAAGATCATCAGGGAAGGGAAGTATGCATTGGGGTGGCCAACACATGTACCCCTTTGGTGTTTTTCTGCCCCACAGCGCACCACCAACAAATTTTGGTAGTGTGGTGGGTTCCCTTCCCCCTTTGTACAATTTCAATGTGAAACTGTGCTCCTGGAGCCCTCTGAGATGTGCAGTTCTACAAAAGATAATTCTACAAATATAAATACTCTAATAAATAAAATAAGAAGAAGGTTTACGATTTTCACACATGACATGATTTCCAGTTTTAAAAAAATAGCTTTCTGGCAAAAGGAAGCAGGTTTTTCCACTTCTTTTTTTTTTTTAAATATTTTATTTATATAATATTTTACAAAATATAAAACATACATACAAAGAATCCAGACATTAAATAGAAAAAAAGAAAAAAAAAGAAAAAAGAAATAATAATGAAATAAAATAATTGACTTCCTCATCGACTGAGTTTGAACTCGCACACTTGTCGTCTCAATGCTCTTTCTCATACATTACTGTAATGTTATCCATATTCATATTCATATTTTGAAATAGCTATTCTCATACATTTTTATGTATCTCTTTACATATCTGATACTTGCGTATCTTTCACTTACTAGTCTCTTATACAAGTGTTTCCATACATCTGTTGCTTCATCCAACATTACAGCATTTCCAATAATATTATCACATTTTCCTATATCTAGTTACGGTAATATTTTCATCCTTATTCCCTTCTCACATGAAGTCTATCTGTTCCGTATCTATCAATCGGAAACTTTTTTCTCTCATCCTCTTTAATCTTAATCAATAGATCAATCTACAAACCAAGTGGCTGCATATACATTCCATTCCGACTTCCAATACTCTATCAGTTTTGCCCATTTCTCTCTAAACTTATTTGCAGATTTATATTTAATCCAATATGTTAGTTGTTCCATACGTGCAACCTCTAATAGTTTACGCATCCATTCGTCTACCTCCGGTATATCTTTTTGTTTCCAATATCTAGCATATACAACTCTCGCTGTGGTGGTCATGTATAACATTAAGCTTCTATCTTCTCTGGGGAAGTCTTTCTGAATTATGTTTAATAGATACATTTCTGGTTTAAGCCTAAGTTAGGTTTTTCCACTTCTGATTGCTATTGCACCACTGGATGCCAACAACAACAGAAGGGAACAAGAGACTAGACCTACAAAAGTTCCTTGCCCTTGATATAGATCATGCATGTATGCATGGTTGCAGAGAAGTGAAGCAGAGATTGTGGTGAGCTGCTCCAGTTCTTGGCGAAATTCATATGTGCCCCATAAACATGCCATGTCTACATGAAGGGGAGGGGAACGTTTTGCTCCACAGTAATAGCAAGTCGCAGCAGCTGTGACCTGTCTTAATGGTTTTACAGCCCCCATAAACCCCGCATACCTGTAGCTGAGAAGGTGGCCGCAAGTGGATTATTCACGTTTTTAAATCTGCTACTGCCAACCTTTTTTTAAAAAAAACATATTTCTATGGTGCACACAAGTGACATTTCACCTTTTCCCAAAAAGAAAGAGGAAAAATGATAGCACAAACCTCCATTTTACCACATTAGCAATCACTTGCTAAGCGAAAATCCAACATGTTGGCAGCAGGCACTTGCCCTGTAACCCAGCCCCACCCCCTGAGCTAATCCACCCAATCAGGTTTGCACTGTGTCCTGCACAGGGAAGCGATTAATGTTGAATAACTTGTCTTAATGAGCGAAAATGCACATATCTCTGGAATTTTTAAAAAAAAAGTTGGGAAAAGCTGTAAAGGCTTTTCTCATGTAGTTTTTTCTTTCTTTTTTTTTTTTTTTGCCCCCCCTCCTCCACAATATGATGAGACAATGTGGGATCCTATTAAGACAGCTCGTTTGCTTAGCAAATTCTGTGAGGGGTATTTTCACCATGTGGACAACCCCACAGTCATCATTCACTCTGTTGATTTTAGGTTTATGTTTGTGCATGAAAGGAAAGAATCTGGATCCAAGTGTTCCACACATTTCTCACAAGGTGTTCCTTTGTCATCATTCTAGACAGTTAACTAGACACAATTCTCATATAGATATAGATACAAGAAATATTTTCAGGTCTCTTCTTGTGTTCAGATTTCGGCCTTAGAGGGAAATTACCTTGATGACTGCAAAATTCAAGATGCATAATGCTGAATATCCTAACCTTAAATTCCTTAATTCAGTCCTGTTAATGAGAGGTAGTGACAGGGGGAAGGTGTCTGTTGATTAATCCAAGCACCCTGACAGGCTTAATCTGCTCTACCTTGAAAGCAACAGTGTTGTTCCCCAGATTGTCATTGCACTCACTCACAAAGAGCTGCTGGCAGTTCTCTGTCTGATCAAACGCATTATCCTTTCTACGTGTTAAAAAGATGTGAATGGTGAAATCTCTAACTTGCTGGTATTTCTCTTGCAGGGAAAGGCACAGATGGTAGCAAAGACATTTTATTAGATTGTGTTCTCTCTCCATTTATTGACTGACTCCAGATTCAGAAGAGGTCACAGTGACTCTCTCTTTGCTGCTGGTAACGAGAGCTGCAGTTCGTTGACCTAATGCATCTCTCTCCTCTTTCTCTCCCTTATGTAATATGTAACAGCCTTCAACCGCCAGGCAGCCTGAATGGTGCTGAAGGCCCTGGATCTCTCTTGCAGCCTATGTCAAGGCTTGAACTTTCCAAATTATGTATTTCAGACGTTGAGAAAGAAAGGACTTAATGGCTGTGACAGTCCAGACCCTGATGCAGACGATTCAGTAGGTCACAGCCCTGAGTCTGAGGACAAGTACAGGAAAATTAATGAAGATATTGATCTAATGATCAGCAGACAAAGATTATGTGTAAGTACCCTGAGTTCCCTTTCATTTTTTTTACGCTCTGATATTTCTCTGAACCTGGCAGGCATTGAACAAGAAAGAAAACAAAGGCTGTGAAAGCCCCGATCCTGACTCCTCTTATGCCCTCACCCCACGCACTGAAGAAAAATACAAAAAAATTAATGAAGAGTTTGATAATATGATCAAGAGCCATAAAATTCCTGTAAGTACCAAAGGTTAGATGGCTGTCTGCTGATAACCACTGCAGTAACACACCCTAACCCTTTCAGTTCTGGTTTCTTACAAGAAAGCATATTCAGCGAGGGACATATTTTGACAGCTCCCATTCAAACCAAATTGCATGTAGGAAATACCGCACCACAATATTTTTTTTTCTTTTGAGGTGTGTGAAGTTCCTTAATGAGATGCATATAACAAATAAGAGGCAAAAAAAACCCAACCCAAAAACTTAAGAAGGACATTTTTAAAATGTACAGTGGATTTTCAGAATTGTGGTTTACCACAGTAGCTGTCCCCAAAACTTATGTTCAGAACATCTGTAAACCTGGTTGTGGGCAAGTTAACATGCTCACAGATGGCTTTCTGTGGGTCCAAAAGAAAAAGAGAAAATGGCACAGACTTGAAATGTGTCTTCATTCTGTAAATGTACAAATGTGAATTCTGCTACCACCATTATTAAAGACCACTCAAATTCAGTTACCACACTGAAGGGTTATGTAGCTAATTGCTAGTTGCAGGAAAACAGACTGCATGAGAGCCTAATGGTAGCATTTGGTCACGTTTGTGTGTTGAAGGTTTTACAGCTTTATCAGAAGATTTGCTTTGACTCCATCGGCATTCCTCTTAATGCTTTAACGAGCGCTAAATTTTGTTTTAACCAAGACAGAATTTCTAACAGTCATATGCCTTGCCAGATACTTAAGAGAAATAACTGCATGTAGCTATTTTGTTTGCACAGACATAAAGGAGGGGGAACCTCACATGAATACTACAAGTGTTACATAAGTACAATTAGTACTATTCATGTGGATTTGGTGACAAATTACAGGGGGTACTTGTGCTGTAGACAAAAACAGCAGATTCCTTTAGCACCTAAAAGAATAAATGTATCATGTCATAAGCTTTTGGTAGATGAGGCTTTGGCCCCTTAGAACTTCTGTCACAACAAATGTTTTCATTTTTTAGGTGCTGTACAATTCTTGTTATATTATATTCAGCATTATTATGTTTGTAAGTTTAATTTAGAAAAGGGATTTAGTTTCAACTTTCCTTAATAAATTTCATCTTGTGATAGCTAATTGCAGTTACTTCATGAAAACCTGGGGTCATTATTTAGCAGTTTCCTAACAGTACAGACCAAACAGGAAGGGAAGGAACTATGTTGACTAGCAACATCTATGGTTCAAAATGTGGAAGAAGTTACTTTTTCCTCTAACCCCCAGAATCCCCCAACTGTTATGACCACTAGCCATCCAGGCTGAGGAAGTATTAACGTCATAGATGAAAAAATAAAATTTCCCAGCTCTGTTATCCTACTGTTTTATTTATTGATTATAATTTTTATTAAAATATTTATATACCGCCTATATCTAAAGTTCTCAGGGCAGCATACTGTTTCTATAAATTGGCCCTTAAAGCTTGTAGAATACACATCTAGTTTACCACAGATCAGAGGCAATGGGATAGTTAATCTACACTTTCTTTAAAATAATCTGAAAATCAATGTAGGCACAGTAAGTGCCTGAGCTGACGCTGTTCCAGTTACACTTTTTAATGATACCCAAGCAGATCTGTGTGAACAGAAACTGATCTACTCCAGACTCAGGGGACATGCCTGCTGCATGTAGATTGGGTCAGTTTGCCCACCTGCCTTTTCCCCATCTGTTTTTTTTTTTTTTAATGGGCAAGATGGAGGGCTTTCCCCCACTGCTTTGTTCCTTGTATAGTTGTGCTTATCTACAGCATGAACATGTACCATTTTGTTTTCATGCAGTTTTCCCCAAGATGCCATATTAAAATAAACCAAAGGATAATATACAACAAAACACACTGCACCAAAAACAATGCCTTAGAGCTTCATACCTTAGAGCGAAGCCCTAAGACTTGTAGTCTTTTTGTAAACAAAGTGGGTCCGTTTCAGAATCACTTTATCCAGTGAAGACTGTAAGTGATGAACCAGTGACACGCTACAAAACAGGCCATCTTCCAATGAAAGAAATCACTTTCAATCTGGATGTACCTATTGTATCTGTCTATTGTATCCGAGTTAACTAAGCCTCTGACTGCAGCCTAACTCTTATTACTAGTCCCAGCTAGAGTAGTCCAATTGGCTGTGTAGGATCTACATACATCTTGACTCACATTCAGTAATTGATTCATCAGGTCTCTTCTAGCTGGAACTACAAATAAGATTCAGGCCTCTCTATGCCAAAGTGATCAGAGACATAGATTTAGCCTCTGGAAGTAAAGAGACAGATGTTTGCACAAACTGGCAGGTACAAGTATTTTTGCAGAAGCAAAAACACTGCACTCTATCTGCAAAATGGGCCCAACCACTTGTGTACACATGGCCAGTTCTATCTGCAAGAGCAGACATCCAAATGAGAGACATTTGCTCTTAAGAATCTCTGCCGCAACTTAATTTTTTTCCCAGCTTTTTGTAAGTCCTTCCTAAGGAAGGGGATCTTTCATATGTGTTAAAGAAATTTTGACTGAATGGATCTTGCCTTTGTAGTAGAAGTCATGCTTTCACAAACTTTAGGGAAAGTTAACATTTTATTCAGGAGACCAGAAGAGCTCCAAATTGGACCAGTGTTCCTTTCAAACACTTTTTCTAAAATGCTTAACATATGTGTGCAATTTTTAATTAAATGCATGCATACTCGTATTCCTCTTTCCACTCACGCTCTTCTCACTTGCCTAACTCCATATGTCGGAAGGAGAGCTTTGAAGTTCCACTGTGATTTGAGCAGGCCAAGTTTTAACACAGAGTTACTACTCTATAACTTAATCCAGCGATGTGGTTGTGAATTCTGAAGTACAGGTGCTCATCGTGGCAATCCCCATAGCCATGTGCCCAAAGAAAGTCCCCCAAAGGCAGGCAGCTATAGTGATATTTCTGTGAGGTGTGTATGTTTCTTCATTTCCTCTTTCAGCACTTACAGAGAAACATGACCCTCAACCAGTTACACTGAGGACTGCAGTTAAGCTCAGGGGGGAAGCAAAGTCAGAGGAAGATGACTGATGTCATAATCACAGGTCTTAGAAAAGTTACTTGTTTGGCCAGTTCCCCATATCCCCCTGCCAGCTCTGGTTATTCACTTCTCAGAGTTTTAGGCTTAAAAAGTAACTTTACTAAACTCTGCTTTGTCATCCCTGCCAAAATCAGAGTCCTAGCTCTTAGACCCCATGAGTCTTGCCTCCACTGCATTGGTCTTGTGAAATATCCAGCCGTTCTTTTTTCAACTTATGGAAATCTTACCAACACAGATCTTTTCTCTGTGAAGTTCTGTAGTTAATCCTGGGCTAGGGAAATTAAAAGATCATCTCTTTCCAAAAAGAATTTCCAATAAGCTGTCCAGGTTTACTGAAACATTAGAACCTCAGCAGTTGCAGCTTGTTGTGATAAGAATGTAAGAAGAGGACTTTTAGATCAAACCAAAGACTAGTTTAGCCTAGTATCCTATTTTCCCTCAATAGCCAATTAAATGCCTCTGTGAAGAACCAAAGGTGATTTTCTCCATATGAAGGCAATAGCCTGGTATTCAGTGTCATACTGTTTCTGAATGTGCAAGAGCCATATGGTGATCATGAACCTGTCCCATCTCATTTTAAGGTTATTTGGTCTATTGGTCAACACCTCATTTTTTGTATGTCAGATACTAACTTCCATCAATAAATTACACAACGTTTAAATTAGGGATTTAAAGAATACTTGCAAAAGTTCCATCCTCAACCAAAAAACGGTGTCTCGACATATGGATTTACCTTGATGAGAAATGGTCAATCATCATGAGAACTTTCACATTCTGGGATGTTTATTTTATTCTTTTGCAAAGCTTTTGTTCATTTTAAAGAAAAAAAACTTTTTTTGCACAACAAATAACATTTTTACACCATAACAATGTATTTTGCACAAAATATACTGTTTCCATTGCAAAGTATTGTGGGGGGCTTTGCAGAGGCGTTTTTTTTCACATTGAATTTTTCACAACAAAATCCCAAAGTGTGAAACATCTTTGAAAAATCCCCAATTACTCTCAGAATCTCAACCAGCAACAAGAAAACTTTAGACGTCATTTCTTTTTGCATGCAAGAATGCAATAAGCAAAAATTTACATTCTTTGATTTTCTCTCCTCTATCCTGGTTACTGCCAAGCAGTGTACCAGTGCAATGGAGGGAAAAATAGAACCTGCTAGAATTCTGCCTTTTATGGTGGTATTACTTGTACATGCTGGGCGTAGCCTATATTCATTTTAGTAATTTTGAATTTGGGGCATCAAGTCTAATTAATTAACCTTCCTGTGTAAAGGCAGGAGTCCCCCCAAAAGTAGGCAGTCTTTGGGGTTGTATTGTATGACTTGACCCAAAGAAAAACATCAGTAACCTCTTTTTTGGGGTAGTGGTGGTAAAATGTTGAGATCCTATCAAAAATGTTTTTCAGTTTTTTAAAAAAGTTCTTTTCACTTTTTGCCACACCTTCTCTGGGTCAATCAATATTGCTTCAGTGATAACACTAGCAGTGATTTCTTCTACTGTGCTGAATAAATCTATTCACTTGGTCTGGTCTGTGCTTCAGAGATGGTGTGCATGTCCACCCAGATGTGGGTGTGTTCCCTTCCTTGTGTCCCTGGTGGCTACTTATGACAGATGGTTGACTGACACCCCCCCTTGCTGTGAGCAGAAGCTAAAATTGTGTTTCTCTGTTCTTCAGGCACAAAAGAAAAGGTGTGAGCAAAGCAATAAGCAAAGTGCATTGAAATTTCTTGTTTCTCTGTCGAAGAATGTGTAGGTCAGCCTTCCCCAATGTGGTACCTTCCAGATGTGTTATATCTAGTTCCTATAATCCTCAGCCGCTGTGCCCAAGCAATCCAGTGCTCACATTGTACCTTGCAAAACTGCTTAACTTTTCCCAACTTAGTAACCTCTAGATACTTTTAATAACATGTGCCATCATCTAATAGAATATTGAGTTATTATTATGCTGTACTGTGGAAACCTTTTATTTATTAAAACAGGTGCCAAAGAACAATTGGCTTTTATTCCCCTTCAGCAAGCAAACTGAGCAGAGTCTCTGTTTAGAATATACACACAAAAAACATAGCAACTCCAGACACACAGACGTTGAATAGCCACTCACCCTTGAGTGCTCCCTCTTTCCACACTCTAGCTTGAATAATCAAAATTAGCTGGACCTGGCATACCATACGCCATTAAAAAACTCCCCCCAAAATGTCCAGGAGACCTCATGACAACCCTATGAGGTAGGCTGGTGGGTTTAACCCACTCCCCACTGCTTGTTCTGTCCCCCCACTCATTTGCCCCTCCCACCACTTGTTTTGCCCCTCCCACCACTTGTTCTGTCCCTCCCCCCACTTGTTCTGCCCCCACCACCACTTGTTCTGTCCCTCTCCCACTCGTTCTTCACCCCCACCACTTGTTCTGCCCCTCCCCTGCTCATTCTGCCCCCTACTCATTCTGCCCCTCCCCCCACTTGTTCTTCCCCCTGCTTGTTCTGCCCCACTGCTCATTCTGACCCTCCCCCACTCGTTCTGCCCTCCCACCACTCATTCTTTCCCTCCCACCACTTGTTCTACCCCCACCACTTGTTCTGCCCCTCTCACCATTTGTTCTACCCCCCCACTCATTCTGACCCTCCCCATGTTAGTTCTGCCCCTCACCCCACTCATTCTGTCGACTCGTTCTGCCCCCTCCACCCGTTCTGCCCCTCCCACCTCCCTCCACCCGTTCTGCCCCTCCCCTACTCATTCTGCCCTCACTGCTTCTTATGCCCCTCCCCCCACTTGTTCCACCCCTCCCTCACTCGTTATGCCCCTCCCACCCCACCCCCTGCACTCCAGAACACACACATACAAACCACATCCACCCCCATGTTACTCACTCTCCAGCTTCAGCTGCCATGTTTGAGATCTACATGGTCCTACCCCCAGTGTGCTGATTGGCTGCCCAACAGACCTGTGATTAGTTGGTCAGTTCCCTAAGCAGCCAATCAGCACACTGGAAATGGCAACATAGCCAAGAGAATTTTATATATATATATAGATATAGATAATCCAAATGTAGCTTTTAAAAACATAAGAAAAGTTCTTTACTCACAAGTTTCAAAGGAATAATAACTTGAAGGCAGACAAGAATAAAAAAATATATCTTGAAAGCTACATTTCTAAAACTAAAACATTCAGGAGCATGTCCATGAGGCTGCTGCGTCTAGGACATCTTCATGGTGTCTTTTCCCTCGTGGTGTCTTCCAGAACAAAGAAGGACTTAAAGAACCTTCTTCTTCTGGAAGGCACTCAGATTACAACAGGAAGTTATCTCATCCTTTCTGTTTACTTTCAGCATTCAACCCTTTCAGCAGTAAACAAGTCAGCATATTGGATTGCAACTATATATCCCAATACCCCCTCTTAATCCAATATGCATCCCATCATCCCCTTCTTGATACGTAGTCTCTGGAATGCATCTCTTCACAGTGGTTTTGTCAAGATATCAGCTGTCATCTAATTTGATGGACAGTACTTCATCTTTATCATGACATCAGTCACCAGCTTATAATGTGATACTCAGTCTTAATATGCTTGTTCCTTGGCATCACTCTCTTGCCAATCTCAGACAACTGAATGCAACTCTGGTTGTCCTCAAACACTAGGGTAGGTTTCTGCCCTGGAATACAAAAATCATCAAACAAATTATCAAACAATTGCTACATATTACAGGCCTGTGCCACAGAAATGAACTCTGCTTCAGTAGAGGAATATGCCACCACACTCTGTTTACAGCTGGACCAACAAATAGGCCCATTTCCATACAGGAACAGGTAACCACTGGTTGAAACTGAATCACTTCTGGATCCAGCCCAATCAGAATCTGTAAAACAAACAAGATTTACGTCTGTGTTAGCTGGCAACTTTAATTGGAAGTCTATTGTCCCTTTTAAATATCTGAGGATCCATTTCAACACATATCAGTCTCTTTTAGCTGGTGCGCTCTGAACTTGTTTTCAGCTATCTTTTTCCCCAGAGCAAAAGTGTCCTCAGTCAGGCAAAGAAGCCTTTTCTGTTGAGTCTCAATGACTGCCATTATAGCTCTCTTTGTTATCCAAAACTGTGCTCTCAGCCCAAGCAAGAAAAAAAAATGGCCCTTTTTAAAAACAGCCAGCTTGACTCAGGAGGGAAGGTGGAAAAATATACGCTTTACACTTTGTAAAATAACAAACCCCGCAAAAAGATATGGCTTTTCAAAAAAAGAATACTCTGGTCTGGACTCAATAACTGGGCCCATAACCTAATGGGATATTGGAATTATTACTGTGCTGTACAGGGGAAACCATTTATTTATTAAAACAGGCACCAATGAACAGTTGGCTTTTATTCCCCTTCAGCAAGCAAACTGAGCAGAGTCTGTGTTTAGAATACATGCAGGAAAAACATAGCAACTCCAGACACACAGACTTTGAATAGCCATTCACCCTTGAGTGCCCCCCTCTTTCCACACTCTAGCTTAAATAATCAAAATACTCCAAATGTAGCTTTTAAAAAAGTTCTTCACTCATGAGTTTCATATGCATCTCAAAGTTCACAGGAATAATAACTTGAAGGTAAACAAGAATAACAAAATATATCTGGAAAGCTACATTTTTAATACTAAAACATGCAGGAGCATGTCCACAAGGTTGCTGCCTCTAGGACATCTTCATGGCATCTTTTCCCTCGTGGTGTCTTCCAGAACAAAGAGGGACTTAAAGCACCTCCTTCTTCTGGAAGGCACTCAGATTACAACAGGAAGTTATCTCATCCTTTCTGTATACATTCAGCATTTAACCCTTTCAGCAGTAAACAAGTCAGCATATTGGATTGCAACTATATATCCCAACATCATTGTCAGCTAGCCACACACAATTGTATTTAAAAAAATAAAAATAAAGGGGGGGGAGTTTTTTAAAAAAATCAAGGAAACAGGAAGGAAAGCAAATGTTTAGGTAATTAGGATTCAGAAAGCATTGGTAGAAAATGAAGTATTATGTATAAATTACCCCTAACCCAGGTTTACAAGAAAAAAGGCCACATTCAAAAATTTTATTTCTAAGAGAATAAAGTTTAAGAATTTATATTTTTATTGTCTTGAAAGGCTTCATGTGCATGTGAGCCCAAACATCAGATAGCAATCATATATGTATTTTGTGCTACAAAGGAATCTGCAGACTTATAAAGATAAGCAACTATGAGGCTTATTTTACCATAAAGTAGCCTTTAGATCAGGAGAGGTTGAAATGAGACAGCACTGGAATCAGCGGTCGCAGTGCATTTTGATTGTGTTTCCCAAATGGCCAGTAGTTGAATGGTTCAAAAAATACCATATGAACCACCATACAACTTTCACACTCGTTTTGTTGTATGATTTTGAAATTGACACAGATTGAATATGGCAGCAAGCACTGGCAATTCTGGCAGAGGAGAAAACGTTATAGTATAATGGATGTGTCCCACTGGGAACTTCTGTCCACAAACCGCACTAAAATGAAAAAGCATGAAGTATTGTAAGAACAATTAAAGGGATGCTCATGACTGGCAATCTTAGATTGGCTGAAGGGTTTCTGAAGTTACATATATCTTTGTATAACACTCATTCATTGAAGCAAGAATTTCCCATTGATTTAATGGTGCTAAAGAGAGATGTAGAGGAACATGTCTGTATGAAGTGGAAATCCAGCTAGTTTACTCAGTGCTTTTCACCCTCCGCCTGGTGTTGTACCCCATTATACTTCTTAGTCAACTGAGTGCTATTTTTACAGCAAATAGCTGTACATTTATGCTCCATAAAATGAAGAGGGAAGAAAAGAAAGGATTCCAAACTGCTTGTGATCTGCAAGGATAAGAGGTATTCATAGGCAAGTTAAGTATTTACATGGTAGAGCTGGGGAACACTTCCCCTTCCAAATGTTGTTGGACTCTGATTCCCATCAGCCCTTGACAACAGGCAGGGTGAGGGATGCTGAGAGATAAAGTCTGGTAGCATATAGAGAGCTACAGTTTTTCTACCACTGTTCTACAGTACATGTATAATATCACAGCTAGGAGTTGTGCAGTTTTCTTGATGTCATATTCCATTAAAGTTTGTTAGTCCCTTGGACAAATTAGAAGTATTCTCTCTCTCCCCTCTTCTCAGCCCATCCAAGCAAACAGTTTGACATGGTATACAGAACCTATAAAAATGTTATATGGTAGATCCTTATTGAATCGGATGAAGCAATGCTGAAGCTACACATGAATCAGTACAGAAAGGCAGGACTCTTCTGCTTTATAGGAGAGGAGAGCTGTTGACCTAGGCTGGAATTTTGTATCTTGTCCCCTTTTTTATGTTTGTTCAGAAGAGGGGGATTTTATCCTATTCCTAGTTCACAGATTCCAAGAAATTCCTGTTGGGGCTTGAGCTACAAAGGGTGAATTTCACCCATTGTGTTTCTATATTTGGATACATAATTGTATGATATTTTAAATTACATGGTGCATACGTTTCCTAAGAAACTAAGTCTTCATCATAACTCAGGCTTCTTCCATTGCTGCGGTAGATGTGTTGAAAACACCCTTCTCTATAGGACAAGTTCAGTACACAGTCCAACCCCACACCCCCAGCCCATTTTTTGGCTAAAGAAATGTCATGCCAGGTTTTTGAACAAGAATGAAGTTTGCAATGCAACCGTGATTCTCGCTATTTTTGGATTGGCTTCAGACATTCAGAAAGAGTGGCAGCAAAGGGATGCCAGTGAATCCAATACATTCAAACTATCCTGCAGGAACAGAGACAGGAGATAGCATCTTTCAGCTAGTCAAAGGCATGTTTAGAGAGGGATCAACATTTGTGGTATATACTCACATCTCACTTTCATATCTGTGAAAATGGTATTCCACGCTTTTGTAATAAAGAATTTTTAAAAATACTTTTAAAATACTTTTTAAACCCACCTTTCAGGTGCACTGCCCTCACAAGCCATATAAAATAAAACACAAACTTAGCAATTTCAACATTTAAAGCAAAAGTTTAAGAGCAAAAAGCTAGCAAAAGCTCATCCTTGTCTTCCCCTAATGCTGCAGAACTAAAGACAACAACAACAGCAACAACAATAATAATAATAACAACTACTACTACTTCAGAGGTTTTTCATTTTAATCAGGTCCTGTTTATACAAGGGAGGGGGAGGGAGAACAAGTCTGAAAAGGCAGGCATTTGCATGGATGCAAACTGCCTACACAGTTTGTAATTCCCCCCCTAAGTTCCGCATGGCCCCTAGTCCAGCTGGTGAGTGTTCCGCCGCACCAGCTGGGGATTCTGCAGGGTGTCCTCCCCACAAAAGTCTAAAGACCTAAGGGTCCAGAAGCAGCACCATGAGCACGGCCAGCCAGGGCTACTGCTGGTGGGGCTGGGGCTGGTGGTGGGGCTGTACTGCGGTCCTCCTTCCTCCTCCTTCAGCTGGGCCGAGCAGGCCATGCCACCTCCCTCCCCCTCCCCTGGCCTCCTCCTCCTCTTCTTCTTCCTCCTTCTCCAAGGAGGACTCCATTCTTCAGGGCTGGGGTCGGCACCAGCAGCAGGAAGAGCCTCCGTCAGGGGTCCCTGGGGAGAGCAACACGGGAGCTCCAGTGTCTCCATCTCACCTCCGGAGCTGCCTCCTTCTCCTCCACCATCACCAGGCCTCTCCACCAGTCGACCCCACACCACCCACCCAGCCTAGTCAGTTTCCCCAGTGGCTGTCCCAGTGGAAGGGGGGTAGGAGGGACTGACTTGAGGGTCCAGAGTTGAGCATCTGCTGTTTTTTACACTGTAAGCATGGCTCCCACATCCTGAGTTGAGCTGCTGCATACCTTTAAAAAAAACATGGCAGCTGCTGCTGATTCCCCTCTTTTCTAGCCCTGCCCCCTGTGTTCATTCGGACAGTCATAACGCTGCCTGTTCGTATCTGTGCAACCATGGGTGTACAAACAGTTGCATGTTTGAACGGCAACACAGATCTTTTTCTAAAATCCATACAAAGCCCCGGACATGCCACAAATGGACTTTACAGTGAGTTTTGCACACTGCCCCGAATGACCTATATTTGTGCAAATGGCTGTGTGAAAGGATCACTGATCTTTTGCATGCCGTTTGTAATTTATTTATTTATTTATTTATTTGCCGTGTATACAGTCCCTCAGCCACAATGAGGTTATGTCTGTCTCCCTGGGGAACAATTCCAAAGATGTTGGTCCATCACTGAGAAAGGCTGTTTCCTAGTACCCATTAGTAGAACAATTTATGCTAGTAGACCAAAAAGCAAGGTTTCTGACAATGATTTTAACATTTGGGGAGACTCACATGGACAGCCTTACAGTTAACCAGATCCCAGTCCATTGAGGGCATTAAAGGAGTCCTAATCACCACCTTATATGGGACCTCAAAATGGGCAGATATAACCAGTATAGAACAGGTTTAATGTGATGTAAAGTGTAATATAAACTTCCACAGCCATTCAAGCTGCCACATTCCATACTGATTGGCACTTCTGATCAGTCTTCAAGTGTGTGTGTGTGTGGGGGGTTTGTACTGTTTTAGAAACCTGAAAAATATATTTTTGAATCATGAAATGTGTGCATACACACACACAAAAAAAATTACTGGTTCTCATACTATCCTCCACTATTTTAAGAACAATAGTTATACTCCAGTCTGATACAATGTAGTGGTGATGTCATTTATTTGCTTATTTATCCATTGGTTACTTTAATACCCTGCTTTTTATGCAGTGTGCTCACAATGGACAATGAAAGTCCTTCAATGAATGTCCTTCCTCCAATCTCACAACAACCCTGTGAAGTAGGTTAGTCTGAAAGAATAACTGACCATTCCAGGGTCACCCAGTGAGTTCCATGGCTCAATGGGGACTAACTTTCTAACTTCTACACCACACTGGTTCTCCTCTTCTACTTCTTGTGATTTATTCTCAGTACCAAAGATCATTGATCAGAAATATTAATCATATTATATTGTAGCAATAATCTATTAACAATAGAAAACGGGTAGTTGAACATTGAAAATAATGAAAGGTTAACATCACAGTAATATCAGCAAGTACTCAATTACTCAGCAGGGAGCAAAGGAGAAGAGGGGATGAATCTTGCCCTTTCCTGTAGGCTGAGGTAAAACAAACTTCTGCAGCCTCTCCTAGCATTTGTGTTCTTCCTCACTTTTGCCATCTTGTCTGCACACTGATGTTGCTTGGCCACACTTCCTAGTTTTCATACATGAAATGTTGGAAGGTATATGTTAATGAATCTGAGCAAGAAAGTAATCAAGAGGTTACGTAGCATTCCTTCCAAAAAGAGGCTTGCAGAGATAGACCTTATTTTTGGATTCAGCCATTTCTTGTGAATATCTCAAACCACTCCTAGGGCCCTTTCATGTTACCAATTATAGTGCTATAGTGCCCTAGCAACATCCTTTGGAATCCTAGGATTTTCAGTTTAGGAAGGAAAGTTTAGAATGCTCAGCCAGAAGAAAACTCTAGTACCTCCCAAACTACAAACCCCAGCATGCCACAGAATGCAGCTATGGTATTAAAAAAGGATACAGCTGTGGTAATTAAAGTAGAATCAAAGTGTTATAGCTATGTCGTCTGAAAGGGCCATTAGATCCAATTTGCATGTTGGATTTGTGGAGTGCTTCCCACTACACAAGTGTCAGTCATATTTGTCAACTGAACCACCTTGATACTGCAGCATGCCTATTTGGGCGTGTGCCACTGGAGGTGAAAGCGCCTGTGGGATGTGGATGACTTGCCTTTTACATGTTGCCAATGTAACATGGTAGCTGGCGACAGGAATAGAACTTTTCAGGGGCAGCATCACAAAAGTAGTATGTAAATTGGCTTTAAATTGTCTCAGCTACACAATTTTCAAGTCATCTCATCTCTCCACATGTGACACAGAGAATGCACATGCTGCAGAGATAGTTTTAACTGACATCGACATGATGACTGCAGTGTGTAGACTGGTTTTTAAGAGTGAGGCATTCAGTGGATAGTTTGCCACAGAGTTTCCTTCAAAGCAGAAGTTGTCCACAGGCAAGGTTCTGTTGAATTCAAAGGGAAGGAGTTGGCAAACTAAAAATGCCTTCAGCTGCCAAGCAACTGATAACCTTCAACTACCTATAACCCCTAGGCTAACTATCTGTAACCCCTGTTGACCTCTGCTCTTCTGGTAGCACCTAGTAAAGAAAGAGACCATTTATTAGCTTACTTCCTGTAAAATGCATGTGGAAACTGTTTCCCAAAGCCCCCTCAATGATCAAAGCATTATCAGTAGGCAATTTGGAGAGTGTGTCCACTCTCTCAACTTCATACCTTAGGTTCCATATGTAGAAAATGTTCCCTAGAGTGTTTCAGCTGTAGAAATTGCATCTGACAGACAGATAGATAAATAGATAGATAGATATGCCAGTGCCAACGATAACTCTACAAATATCTTTTCTGGCTAAGCTAAAAAGCAAGCGAACTGTAATTTGTACAAAGATTCAAATAATCAAAGTTCAAAGTTTGTCTTGTACACTTGCATTTTGCTAAGCATAAAATATGCTTCCGCAGTAGGGAAATCTCAAAGATGTTTTGATGTAAATCCATATTAGCCCCATCTAGAACAGACTTATTACCTCTGTTACTGAGTGGTATGCCAACATTTATGTGAACCCCATTGTTTCAGTGGGTGTACTCTGTGATTAGCAATTGGGTTTAGCCTCTTATATTTGAAATTGTATATTTTTGCAATAGATGTCTGCTTTAGGCCAAAGAGATTATACCACTACAGAAGACTGTGCCATGATCCTTTACTCCTTAAAGAGAGGGGGGGGGTTAGATACTTGCAGGTTGTCTCATCATTGCTGCTGTGTGCCTTCAAATTGTTTCCAACTTATAGTGACTGTAAAGCAAACCTATCATGGGATTTTCTGAGGCTGAGCGTGTGTGACTTGTTTGAGGTCATGCAGTGGGTTTTCATAGCCGAGCAGGGATTCAAACCCTGGTCTCTAGAGTCATAGTCCAACACTCAAACCACTACGCCATGCTATCCCATCATGCAACCCCTATTTTACAGGATTTATGGTGCCTTCCATACTTATTACACTTTGGGCACATCATTTTTTCACAGCATTCATTTTTTTCAAATTCTGCCTTCACTCCTGCAGCCCCCTACACTATTCCCACAAACTATTCTGGAGGTTCTCAACAACTTGCACCAGTTTGTGAGGTTACCATGGGGCTGCAGAGGGGAGAGATAATCCAGCCCCCACAACACCACCAGTGACAGCAATATATTGACTGAGTTGCAGTAACTATTGGATCAAACCAATTTTTTTTTCCTTTTTCACATGTATATCTCTGTGACTGTTGTTTTGTATAGGCAAAAAATGCGATGTTAGTAATGGTCCTGATACCTTCATGAAAAGTGATAGAGGGGAATATATTTTGGGGGTGGGAGGGAGGCACACAGTTGTTCTATTTCCCTTGAGGTGATCATCATCTTGTGCTTCTGAGGGTCTTCCAGTAGAAATAAAAATCTCCCTTTTGTATTTTTCCCCACCTTCTAATATTTCTCTCAGCAATGAAGTCCTCATAACTGTGTATTTTGATCTACATTTATCTATAATGCTGCATTAGGATGTTGCAAGTAAGCAATTATGATATTTAGAAATGGAAGAAAGCTAAAATGAAGATTTAAAAAGCAGAGTTTTATTTGAAGAAGAAAATGTGGCAAGGGGATTCCTACACCAACCTTTTCATCAAAAGGAAATGGACAAATTGTGGCATGTTGTAGGAGGGAAGGTATATTAACTCATGATCCTTTACTGACCAAAATCCTGCTGGATTTTGCAACCAACAATTACAAAATATTTAAACTCTGTGTAGAATAATTTTGTTTCAAGACTGTTCTGCCTCTGTACTATTCTTGTCCTTTGTTTCCCCTCCCTCCCCTGCAACTTCTACAGGCTGTTCCACCACCTAACTTTGAGATGCCAGTTTCTATACCAGTGTCCAATCACAACAGCTTGGTATACAGCAACCCAGTAAGCTCATTGGGTAACCCCAACCTTTTGCCTCTGGCCCACCCTTCCATACAGCGGAATAGCATGTCTCCTGGTGTGACACACCGACCACCAAGTGCAGGTAACACAGGTAGGCATTTCTTCATTTAAGCAGCCATACATGAGTCTCCATGCTAAAGTTGGAAAAAACAAGACACTCTTTCTTTCCTTTCTCTTTCTGTCTTATTATTGGGTCATCACCCTAAGCAGCAAATTCTATTATCTAAGGATGATCCTATCATAGAATTTGAAGTTAAATAGACCTGAAAATAATTTCTAGAATGCTATACATACTGGGGCTTTCAGATGAGGGTTTTTATCATACAATCATGCTGCCTTATTAGTGGTGGAAGGACAGGTTCCAGAAGTCTTCATCTTCTGTTTATAACTCTTCTCTGTTTTTCCCATTCATTTTTCCATCCTTCATTCTGGGGGGAAAATAGAACATCATGAAGGAGGAAATGGTGGAATAAGCTGAAAGTGTCTACTGTGTAAAATTAAGGGAAACTGATAATAAGGAAACAGTGGGGTGGTTTAAAAAATGAAAAGAATTGATGGGTGCAATCCCTTGACTTCTGTGCAAGCCCCAATAAAAAGGAAATAGTGTTTATGAGATAACCTGTTCCTGAGACTTGCAGCCAAAAAGTATCTGACAGATTGTAACCAGTGGTTTCACTCCATCATGCCTTTTTTCCACTGTTGTCTTGTTAAACTCAGTAAAACCATTTTAAAAGACAGATTCTGAATCTAGGTCCAATTGCCATGTCTCAGAAATGCAGTGCATTTTCTTTTATAAACAAAAAACATACAAAGGAAATTGGAAGTACAGTCGAAGGCAGGTTATCTTTACTGGCAAAATAGGTCATTGGCACCTGAAGTTAAGTAGCTGGCTGTAGCCTTTGTGATAATGTGTTGGGGCATTAGAATCTGATTGATGATGATGTATTGTTCCATCTCAAGGCTGGATTGTCTCATCTTATAAGCCAGGTACTACCTTCTACCAAAGTGCAGGATCACCTCTAAGCAGGATAAATGGAGATTAGGATTCTTGATTCTGTCTGCTTGAAGCAGAGCCAGCCTTATGCAAGCTGAAATCAGAAAAGTCGAATAAGGTCTTCTCAAGCATAAGGAAGATATTAAAAAGGAAAGCCACAGATTTGAGAATTGGTGAAGATAGCACGAATGTTGCACAAAAATACATCTAAAATTGCTTGGAAAGGTGCCAAGGGAAGTGTTTTCATTATGATGCTGTAGTACTTGCTCAGCACAGGAGTAAAGCTTGTGGGTGTCCCCACCTCCCATGTCATTCACTCCAATGGTGTATTCTGAATCTTGATTCTTGGTGATGTTATATGCAACCCAGGACACAGCAAGTATCCCAGGGAAAAGCACCTAACTCTCCTTTGGGATACACATGTACTCACCATTGAGGAGGGGTCAATGTGGAGACTGCACAGCCCATATCATATGACAACATAGTAGCCAGGACTAAAGCAGCTGGCATTTCTGGTTTGGCATTTCTGGTTTGATTAGACTGAAATTGGTAGCAAAGTCTAGGGCTTGTTGTGCAATGCAGCATTGTAGAAGGTATGGCTAATTTGACAGGGCTGGCCCAACATATTTTGCTGCCTTATGTGGAGTAGAAAACTAGCATTTCCCCAAATCATCCATGTTGAGGTGCATAGTACCCAAGACCAGTTAAGCTATTTTGACACAGGGGGCAGAAAATTCCTCAAGCACTTTCCCCCATTGTTGCCAGTAAAAATACAGTAATCGCAAATTAACTAATAAGAATTTGCTACCCTTTCATAATACTCTGACCTGAAGTGACTGTCTGGCTATGCATATAGCCTAGTTAATTTGAACACTGTAGGTCTAGTTGTTGTATTTATTTTTAAACACATGTTCCAATGCCAAGCCCTGATTGATAATGTCTTGATGTGTGCATCCATGCACACACACATTGCCTTGCAAGCTGATTCCAAAATTTGAAGGAATTTGGCAGTACATTTAAGAAAGTGAGGTACAGTTAGAGTGCTGGAAATGAAGAAGCCCAAGCACTGAAGACTGGAAAAGTTGTTGTTGTTGTTGTTGTTGTTGTTGTTGTTGTTTTGTCTACAACTTGTAGAATAAAAGTCTATAAAACACAATTGTTTGGACATTGTGTTGTTGTAAAACTGTAGACAGAGAACTAGCATGATGTAGTGATTTCAGTGTTTAGATTAGGACTCCATGAGACCAGGGTTCAAATCGCCACTTGGCCATGGAAATCTACTGGGCAACCCTGGGCAAGTCACACGCATTCAGTCTCAGAGGAAGGCAGTGGCAAACCCCCTATGAACAAATCTTGCTGAGAAAACCCCATGATAGGCTCACTGTAGGGTCGCCATCAATCAGAAGCAACTTGAAAGCGCACAAAAGGATCAGTACTCTAAGTGGAGGTGCAGTGGGGAAAGTGACCCTCCTCTGAGAGGGGTTGTGTGGCCCCTCAGTTGCTCACCTCGTCCATAGCTGCTTAAATCCTTTAGTGAGATATTATGCAGCCACTGCTGATTCAGTCAATATGGTCCTGAGAGATTACCCACTGAAGCCAGTAACCGGGGATGGCATATGCAGTAGGAATTGGGTTCGATTGTACATTGACATAAGTCAGTGTGCCTCAGACAGCCTGATCTTTATAAGAACTCTTGGTGGTTCAGGGCTTCCAGGGCTTTGAGGAATAGGCTATAATTTCTGTTTGACCTTTGTGGTTTCTTTCAGCTCCTCTCTCCATTTGACTATTTTATTTGTCTTCTCCTAGGTGGCCTGATGGGTGGGGACCTTACAACCGGTGCAGGCACCAGTGCAGGTAAACAGAAGAATGTTTCATGTCCTCTTTTGAAAGGGTTACAGACTCTACAACAGAGTGTTAACATGAGGCTGGTCTTAAAATAACTCTCTATAATATCATTAGGAGCAGCAGAATGAGGTTAACCCTAGATGCTTTGAAAATCCTGCTCACAAGTACCTTTCCCAATATTAAATTTCCCACCTTCCCTACATTCATGATCTCCTTTTCAAGAAGAAAAGAAAAAAGAATGTGCAGTCATGGAGACTCTGCTTAGGAAGAATTCTTATTGGATGCAGCCAAATTAAAGAGCCCTTTGACAATCCCCTGACAGAAATTGTTGCATGGAGATATGCTGTGGGAATAGCACAGGGAGCCTTACAGGAATCCCTAGAAGTGCTTTAGGAATTTTGGGCAAGTAATTCTTCTGCTGGGTTCATTATTTCCACATCACATTTGAACAGAAGTCATGCATGTTTATGGCTCTACTGATAAAAAACAACATTCTTATGCAAAGTGGAATCCAAAGGATGTAGATTTTAGTTAGTTATTAAGATTATCAATTATCAAGTGTAGAATGCCTACACTTGTGTGTTCATTGAATTAATGACTACCCATCTCTCAGCTTTAAAAAGACTGCCTTAAGGGCTGGTGATGTCACACTGATTTTGCAGTGCTAAAACATCTGTCACAGGATAGAAACTTCCTTGTTACATCAAGTGGGCTAGTTGTGCTGTATTTAACAGATTTATTGCTACACTCACATATAAATAGGGTGTACAGATAACAGGAATATATGATTCTAACTGCTAGTATCTCCAATTAGTATAAAATCTAAACTAAGAAATACCACTTTTGCCAGTTCTGGAATTCTGGTTAACCAAATTCTAATACAGTCTCTTCGAAGCATGCTCTTGGCCTTTTACATTACAGAAACATAAAAGCACCAGAGTAATAAGGCTGGAATGGAACTTGAATGATATACTAATGAGTGTCCTCTACTGGTTTCTTAAAGTATAGCAGCCCTTTTCCCCTCCTTTCACTCTTAGGAGAGTGGAGGACAGCATTTCGCAAGGATAATTTTGGAAAAACTGTTTTGCGAATTGACTTGGTGGCTTCTCTAAATGCAGAGTTGGCATAAACATTGCCAATATTCCTGACTAGAAACACAGCTGGCTTGAAGATGGGAGAGGGGTAGAAAATGTGAGAAATTCTTCTTTTTGTAATGTAAAATGTTTTTGTAAATTTGGTAAAATATAAAATCTTAGATAGGTTCTTCATTTGGAAGAGGATGGTTTATAAACTGCATGAACAGATAAAAGTGTAATTGTGCCAAGAATCCTGGTTCCATTTGTGGCAAATTAGAATATAGACCTTGCTGCAGATGGTACATTCTTTATGTCTTAAATCTGAAGCAGCAAGAAGACTCATTTGCTGTAGGGCAAAAAGGAAGATGAAAGGTCATAATTAGGTTGAAATGTCTGTCACAGTGGCATCATTCAACAATGGTTCTATTTTAGATAGCTTCTTTCTCTCTCTTTTAAATATCAAAAGTCCTTTGTTTACCATTTTTTCATGAAGAACAGAGACCCATGTGTATTTCCTCATTGCCCGCTTAGAAACTGATATGATGATCCTATGGTTCAATTTGCCAGGGTATACGGTTCTTGACAAATTAGAAGTTTGTGCATTTGCATTTTCCTGTTGCACCTAAAAATAGCCAAGTTGCCACAAAAGAAAGATGAAGCCCTTTCTGAGTTTCCCTACAGAAATTAGAAGATGAAACTACTTCTGACAGCTAACATAGGGGTGTTGGTTTCTATGTTACTTAGAAAATTGCACTGTAATGTGGTGATAGGAAATGGAAAAACCTTCTTGGGTTAGATATGTTTTCAAAACTGTGTTGTTTGGTTGGTTTGAATTATTTGGAATAATAATCCTAAAATCATCCACAATTTTACCTTGGGAGTCTTCCCAAGGACATAAATAGAACTTGGGAATACTGACTACGTTTTTATTATCCTACGGAATTAAAATACCCGTAGTGGTATTTTTAACTGAAACCAAGGTTATCTCAGGTTTGCTAAAAGTAAATTTGTTCAGTGCTATGCTCTGGTTGGACAGTATGTTCATGTGACAGTCATCACTGCCAACAATACAAGAGTGAACTTCCTATTCAGTAGTGTTTCAAAGCTATAAATATAGCCATGGGTTTGGTGACTTTCTTTTAAACCAGAAGCCTGTGATTGAAAGGAAAGAATAAGAACTCCTTGACCTTAAGCCAACATGTTTTAAAACAATCTTATATTTACATCCCTCATCTTACCACCCACCTGACAGAGGGGAGACAGCTGACACTTAAGATATGAGCAATTGATGTGATTTTTTTTTTTTAAAGGAGCACACATACTGGAACTGAACATAGTCTTTTTAAAATTTGGGCAGTGGGACAAGAAGCGAATATCAAGAAGCGAATTTCTTCAATGGTGTTTTGAACTCTAGCCATGATCTGGCCTATAATTTTGTTAATAACTGAACATTAGTATTGAAACCCAGGGAGAAGGTTAACATATCAGATGAACAACACACTTGTGCTACAAGAAGGGCTTCAGAGACCTTTGGTTTGCAAATACATTTTAATCCCTAAAGAGACTCTCTTTATCCCATTAAAGTCATTTGCACAGTCCCACTGAGTTCATTGAACTGGAAATGCATTAATTTCCACTAACTCTAAAGAAACACCACATTTTGCAGCCTATATGGTGAAAGATACTTAGGCTGAATGCCATTTATATCCAAATGGTATATAATTGTTTTCACTTATGTCATTTGCAGAATGGGTCGCCTCCCACTGACCAACTTTTACACTAGTATGCACTTTTAAATGACTGTCTTGAAATTTACTTACTATTCATATTGTTATAGTAAATAAAGTTTGTTTTTAATTGCATGAGCTGCCTTGTACTGAGCTGTACATTTGGTTACTCTGGTGCAGTAATGTCTGTTCTGATTCAGCAGTAGCTCTCCTGAGTTTTTGACCAGTATGACTTCTGGGATTTCACTGAATGGACATGATAGGCTTTGATGGTGATAGAGGTCTTATGCAGCCTAATTGAATCTTACATCCAGCTAAGTGGAAATAGAGCTGCAACCTTCAGTTTCGTTCTGACATTCTAGTGCTAGAGTAATGTAATGCTGACCCAAGATGACCCAAGATATTTTGCTGCCTGGGGCAAAGGACAAAATGGTGGTGTTTCCCATTCCGTGTACAGAAATAAATTGGACTGACAGTTGAATCAGGGTAGAATGGTTGGTAGGCTATTGCACAGCATTTGATATCTGACACAGCTGCTTTACTCTCCGCAGCAGGAAGGCCAGCATCACAAAGTTACCAGCAGTGATTCTTATATTTTGCATATTTGTGCTAAGTTTACTGTATTCCCATTCTTGAGGCAGAAAGAAGGAAGAGGAAAGGAGACATAATGGGAATGGAATTTGGACCCAATTGTCTCATGCCAGAAAGAGATTTCCTGACAAGATGAGGGACTTTTGGTTGCTGGGAGGTTACTGTGAACTTGTGCTGTTGTAACCCTCTTCCTAGTGGCTTTTATATATTGTGGGCTACATGTCTTTCAATGGTTCCCTCCTAAAATTGTTTTCCTAAATAGCTCATAATGTCTAGCAGCGTCTAGCAGACTGGGCTGTGAACTCCATGTGATGGGGTATACTATATACTTCAATTTAAGTTGACTTACCTTGGAAGGCAAAAATGAGAATAGCCCCAATCAAATGCTTATTTTCACCGTATAAGGTTTTTGAGCAAGTGGAATAGAAAAACTTTGGGGAAGAGCTCCTCTTTGATTGCACTCTTCCTTTTAAAGATCTCATTGGTGGGAAATAGGCTTTCTGTCTCAAAGTTTTCTGATTCAGTCCTTGACATCTCCATGGGTGCATCTTTACTGTAGAAATAATGTAGTTTGACACCACTTTAAGTGCTGTAGCTCCATCCTATGGAATCCTGGGATTTGTAGTTTTACAAGGTCTTTAGCCTTCTCTGCCAAAAAGTGCTTATGTCTCACAAAATTACAAATTCTAGACTTCTGTAAGATGGAGCCATGGCAGTTAAGGTGGTGTCAAACTGCATTATTTCTACAGTGTAGATGCACCCTTAAGCCTGAGAAAGATTTGTGTCTGAAACCTTAGAGAACTGCTGCCAGTCTATAGGCAGTACTGAGGAAGATGGACCAATGGTTAGTATATGTTAGTATAAGTTAGCTTCCTACAGATCTTTTAAGTACAGAACTTAAGGAGATGACAGGGAAAGCCTTCTGGAGTTCAGAGAAAATTTATAAGGAGATAAGGCCTTCAGGGATGCAGAGGGAGAAGATAAAAGCTAGAACTAAACTTTAAATGGAAGAGCAAGAATCACTGAGGAAGCTGGGAATATATGTGATAAAGCAAAATATTGCTGAAGGAAAGGAAGCAAGACTACTTTTTTCTATTTAGAAAGGTCCTGTGAGTACTACTGATGCTGATCCACAATGGAGCACCCAGTCTTAAAAGAAGTGGCTTTTAAAAATGTATATAGCTGGGCCCCCGTATCAACGGAACAAATACCCATGGTTTCAGTTATCCATGGCTGAAAAAAGAGGGACACATACCATAGAGTCATGCTGGAAAACACCTAAAGTGTCATTGCTAGGCATCTTCTAGTTCCTTTAATGCAACTCTATGGTATGCTCATACTGGAAGTCCTTTATTTAATAGGTTTTGCTATTTCCTCAGTTTCTGGTATCCATGGTAAGTCCAGGAACCAAACCCCCATGGATACGGGGGTCAACTGTACTGACAAAATGGTAGGATAAAAGAGAGGATGCCTGAGTACCAGAGATTAGGGGCTCATGAAGCGTGCATACCTACACATCCCATAGCTCTCTAAACTCTAGTAGACATGCTTTATAAAAAGAGAAGCATCTTCCCAATGACAAAAATTTGTGATGTCAGTACAGTTGTCCCTTTACATTCACGGCTTTGACTTTCGCGGTTTTATGTATTCGCGGAAATTCCTTCCCCCCCCCGTCGCTCTCCCCAACACAGCCTCTGAGCATTTAAGGAGGAAAATTTCTTGCACACATACACACACAGGGAAGATCCCAGCAAGCAAGCAACCCCCACACCAGCCTCTGAGGGTCTAAGATGAAAGAAAATCACAGCCCCATGCTGTGAGCACACAAGCAAAGTCTCCCCCTTGCCACTCCCCTCTCTGTGTCTTAACAAACTGAATTGCTTCTTTAAAACTCACATTTCGCCCCATGTCTCCTCATGGCCCAAAGAAAAGCACAGCTGCATGCTTGCCACCCCCTCTCTGTGTCTCAACAAACTGAATTGCTTCTTTAAAACTCACATTTCAAACCTTTCCTACACACATTCACACACAGGGAAGGTGCAGGTAGCATCTCCCAGCAAGCAACCGACCCAGCTTCTGAGCATTTAAGAAGGAAAGCTTGTGTGCTCACAGTATGGGACTATGCTTTTCTTTCGGCCAGCAGGAAGCTTTCCTCCTTAAATGATCAGAGGCTGGGTTGCTGGGAGATGCCGCCCTCGCCTTCCCTGTGTGTGAATGTGTGTAGGAAAAGTTTGAAATGTGAGTTTTAAAGAAGCTGAGTTTTAAATTCAGTTTGTTGAGACACAGAGAGGGGGTGGCAAGCATGTAGCTGTGCTTTTCTTTGGGCCATGAGGAGACATGGGGTGAAATGTGAGTTTTAAAGAAGCAATTCAGTTTGTTAAGACAGAGAGAGGGGAGTGACAAGGGGGGACTTTGCTTGCGTGCTCACAGCATGGGGCTGTGATTTTCTTTCCTCCTTAAATGCTCAGAGGCTGGGTCAGTTTCCGTGTGTGTGTGTGTGTGTGTGTTTAGGAAGGGCTCCTCGTTAAACCCTCTGAGGCTGCTTTTATTTGCAATTTTTTCACTTTCATGGGGGTCTTTTTCCCGTAACCCCCGCAAATGTGAAGGGACGACTGTACTGAGAAGATAAAATATCACTAGAACAATACTGCTTTGTGCCAAAAGGACACATCCAAATGGCAAATGTACAAAAGTAGTAATAGGTACAATCCTGTAAGAAACAAAGCCTTTGAAGGAAAACAAGCCAAGACAAACATTTAAATATTCCCTTTAAATTAATAAATCAGGTCTTATAAGGCACCCAGCATTAAGAACACCTGACAAATCAGGCATTGGCCACATTCTTCTTACAAGTCGATCACTTTCTTGGTTATGTGAAAGCAAAGTGAGGGCAGGAGGTGATTGACGGAAGCAGCAGATGTAGTCTATAAGAGCTTCCTCTTGGAATTTAAGTTTAACATGACATGATTGTCAGAGTAGGCAAACTTGGGCACTGGGCCTCTCAGCAAGATTACATCTTGTTAGCATTATACTACTCGTCTTACTGCTTTTGGTCACACATTGGCTGTGTATCAATGCAGTATACATTCTGCTAGTATTTCAAATTAAATAGAATGTAGGTAATATCTATTTATAATTTATGGGTCTCTAGGCCGGACGAATTCTGGGCATGTTTTCAAAATAATATAACTAAAGGAATACTTTGCAAAGAAAAGGAAAAAAAGGTGACAGCATGCCCAAATATGCCTATACCAAACAAGCAGAGTATGAAGAACTCAGTAGTGAGACGTTGAGCAGATCCTAAAATAACAGAAAGCACCCAAAACTCATAAACAGCAATGGTATGTACACCTAATTCTCTTTTGTACCTTGGCAAATGCCAGTCTAAGCAAACATTCACCTTTTTTTTAAACCACATCAGCTGACAGCCCAACATTATTTCTACTGTTTAGTCCCATTGGCATCTTAGGTGTTTATTTCTTGTTTATTCTGAATGACATTCTAGCATTTAAGAATAAAGGACTAAACCCAATTGTTAAGCCTGACTACCATAGACCCACTCAATCAGTAGAACTTACAGAAGTGTTGATTTACTAAGTTGTTCATTCAGTGAGTCTCTTTTAGTTGGGATTAGTGATTTAATTTAGTTTCACTGAATATAAATACAGTTGGCCCTCTTTATCCACGGAGTTGGCATCTAAAGGTCCCACCATCCACAGCTTGAAAATATTTTTAAAAAATAAATAAATCCAAGAAGCAAACCTTGATTTTGCCATTTTATACAAGGGATACCATTTTACTATGCCATTGTATATACAGTTGGCCCTCTGTTTCCGTGGATCAATCTGTATCCATGGATTCAACTATCCATGACTTGAAAATATCCCCCCTAAAAAAAAAATCCAAAAAGCAAACCTTGATTTTATATAAGGGACACCATTTTACTATGCCACTGTATATAATGGGACTTGAAATCTACGGATTTTAGTATCCACAGCAGGTCTACTGTGCTAACTACAAAGATAAGCTAGATAATTCAACCATTAGCATCCCTCTAAAACAGGAGTGTACAATTTGTAGCCCTTCAAATCTTGGGCCCCAGCTGCCATTAGCCCTATCCAAGATAACTAATATTGAGAGAGGATGGTAGTCCAACAACATCTAGAAGACCACAGGTGACTCACTATTACTCACAAAAGGGCTTGTAAATAGATTATCTCCAAAATGGGTGCACAGAAGTGGGTGGTACAGCCCATCTCTCTCCTTCCCTCTCTCTGGCTCTCTCTCATTCTTCCCCATCCTCTAGAATTGCAGAGGAGAGACAGGTTACTGTTGCCAGGGGTCTAATGACCTCAGTTGCAGGGGGCTTTTAGAATTAGGCCTAGCTCAGGGGCAACCACTTGTTCTATTACTTCAGGTTAGTCAGTCCATGTTGGGCTTTGCATGACCTACTCTTATGGTAGTTTTGTGGGAGCTGTCCGGGGTGCTGAACCTACTATGGGGAAAGGGTTCAACATTTTGAATATCTCCTATCAAACCTGGAGCAATATCTGTAAAACCCAGTATAGATTCACTATACTGAAGTAAAGGAGCCACCAGCCACATCAGTGTAGGGACTCGGGTTGCCCATCTGTGGCTTATTGAAGAGCAGATTGCCCTTACTGAGGTGCAAGCTGGTTGTGTAGATATCTTTTAGGATCAGTTTTTAATACTATAGAACATAGACCAAATAAAAGGTATCAGATCACATGGAGTGCTTTGGGACTGGGAACTATTAGCATAAGTACAGAACAAGTTTTTCTTCTTCTCACTCAGGTTTGTGCCCACAGTTCCACGTTACACTTGAAACTGTGGGTGGCTTTGAATGCTCTACACACCCTACCTATAGAGAAGGCTCAATAATCTAAACTCTAGTTATTCTAATGTGCCAATTCTAGAGGATGCTTTTGAAGACTACAGTTTCATATGAATACCAACTGTTTGCTTGCCATGGGTATACATTCTGGGAGGAAACAAAGTGCACAACGCAGGTCTGCCAAACATCTGGATAAGGGGATATCATCATCATCAGTCATCACCCATATATTGCTTAATATAACAATACTTCCAAGCATTTATCACATGCAAGTAAAGGGGTGTATATACATCCTTTAATAGGTGTCAGTATCTCCTGCTGGGGGAAACTTGGTCATTGCCACATTCCTCAGTGTTGTTTGCCTTCACAACAGTCTCTTTTTAAAAGTGTTCCCGGTCTTATCTCTAATTTACAGTGTCTCAATATTTATCTTTGTACAATGATGGATTGAAAGAGTAAAATCATTGAGCTAATAATGAGAATCCCTCTTACTAAATGAGTCATAGAAGCTGCAAGTCTTTCCAAGGCAGATTTTAAAGAAAGGGATGACTGACGCTCTCCCCCAACCCATTAAATAACAGGCAATTAAGAAGCCCACACTCAAATAACTTTGAGTGCGCTGGGATGACTGCAGCATGTTTTCTTTCTGCATGGGGCAATATGTCCTTTTATTCAGAAAAAGTATAAGAAAGCATTACAAATCAGCAAACATCTGGATTTCATGCAAACCCTGGAGGACTGAAAAAGATAGTTGATGCCTCCTGGATTTTGGCATGCAGCTGTGTGTTTGCTCCAGGATGAAAAGCAAGCTATACATTTAACTCTTTGGAGCAAGAAATCCACAGTTTGCCCCAAAAGCTCCTATCAGAGCTTGGAGATTTTTTTAAAAAAGAATTGATTACAAGAACACAATGCATAAAAGCCATGCACAACTAAGCAGTAGTAGGCTGGTGTTTTGGATCCCAGAGCATCATTTGACTCATGTTCAGTTAGAGATGCCTTCAACCTGTCACTGAATTCTTCCTTCTTAAACATAGCTCTGGATATGGCAATGTGGAATTAAAGCAGTCTTTCTCCTCTTAATTTGTAACATAAGTCCCATTTAAGCTAGTTGGCTTCCATGTGATTTGTGAAAAGATTAGCCACTTCATGTTTCTTAAAACTTGCACTAAGAAGAAAAATAGATACCCCATTTTACCTTTGTTTCTGTCTGATCAGGTTTTCATAGAATCATAGAGTTGAAAGAGGCCACAAGGGCTAATCTAGGGTTTTAATCAAAGTGATGTGTTAACTGCATGTATGCTTTCAACATGTCTTGTTTTGTGTGTGTGTGTGTTTTACTTGAAAAATAACAGTATGGTGTGTGAGAGAAATCTGTTTCAGCATTGCAGTTCAAAGGGAGAACATATGACAGTATAAGCATACCTCCCCTCACATTTCCAGGGAGAATTGGAAGTTTGGAGGAGGGAATAATTTTAGGTGGGAAAGACATAATCTGGTGTCACCTTAATTTGATTAATCTGCAGACTATACTGCAGAGTTTAAAAAAGTAACTTCCAGAGCTCAAAGATGTTACTGGCTATGCTGGTTGTTTGAATTCTGAGAGTTGTAACCCTCAGTCCCAAATTTCTTAGAACTCAGACCAAGTGATTCAGAATAACTGAAAAATTAGCTAACACACATTGGTAACCACTTAATGCGGTATAGATGTGTAAAGTGCTATTGCTTAACAATTTGTAAGCTGCTCTGAGAGCCTTTGTGGGTGAAGAGCAGGGTATAAATACCTAAATTTAAAAAAAACAAAAACAAAAAAATCCCTCAGTCCCAAATTTCTTAGAAGTCAGACCAAGTGTTTCAGAGTTGACTGCTAAAGTTCTGCTTCTTTATTTGTTTGGTCTTATTATTCCCTGAAGAAAGAAAGTGGAGTTTTGCAATTCTTTCCAACATCACAGTTCTAATAAAAACAGCATTTTATTTTCCTCTGAGATGGGCCACTAAACAAGGATTAAATTGATCATGTTTGGCAAAACTGGCACAGAATTTGACACTTCAGGAGCAGGAAGGGAGGTGCCCTAAACTTGAGAAAGTTTATTATTTTGACCTCAGCCTTCAGAATCCCCCAGTCAGTATAGCCAATGGTCAGGCTAACTGGAGGATTCTAGGTATCATAGCCAAAAGAGTAACTTTTCCAAGGTTTCATTGAAATGCATGGTAGGACCTATCTCAGAGATGGCCCATGGTGAACTCCTTAGCCATTCTCTCCCCCTCCCCCCCCCCGACATGCCACAAAAGAAGCAGAAACACAGCATTGACATTCTGCAGCCATGGTGTATTTGAAGTTAATTTTGGCCTAGACCCATATTTCAAAAAAGCAGAATATTTGCTCTCAGAAAGACAATTGATTTCTAGCCACAGATAGAAATAAATGAATAGTCCTCTATGGCAAAAAGGCTTTCAAGCAGTCAAGTGGGGATAAGTGCAAGGCAATGATCTACCGATTTGCAACACATTTCCCTTGATGATTTCAGAAGGGATTATATTTTCCAGTAAGGTGTTTTCCTATCATGTAAGCATTTTTGTTTACTTGTTTGATTAACACTCAAGGGTAGCAAACTTTTTTAAAAGTTAAATGTAGTTTGCTAGCCACTTATAAGCTGCCTCTTTTGAGATATGGATACCCATGGAGCAGATCAGGTATGGATTAATCACCTTCATAATTGCTTTGCTGGATTCAAGCCCATCATACAGTACAGTCTGTATCACTGAGTAGGGTTAAATGCTGCTTTCCAGTGAAAGTGTAAGAAATTCTGATAGCAACAGCAAAACCTTACAATGAAGTCATTGCTTCCCAACCCATTGTCATTATACTGATTGGTTTGCCATTGCCATAATTTTTGAACTTAAAAAAAAAAATATCTACTGAAACATATTCAGGGCTTTTGTAGTGTTAGAGTTGAGGCCTTCTGCTGTGATTGGTTTGGATGTCTTCCTGTCATGGAAGGACTGGACAACCAGAAGGTCCTCTGGCTGCCATTGGCTTAGTTGTTCTGTCTCAGAGGTTTCCTGCTCATCTCTGAAAGTGTTGCTCAAATCTTAAGGAGGAAAAGTGCAGGCAGAAAGCACCTAAATAAAGACAGATGGACCAAGAAAAGTCCCGGGGGTCGTTTACACGGGCAAATATTCCCCTAAATATACCGCTAAGATAGCTCATAGTTCCCACGGATCGCAGCACAGCATCGCCTCATTCAGAAGGGGGAAAGGTAAAACACCCAAATATAGCGTGGCAAGGGAAGTCGCTATTTTTGCAGGAATATTTGCAATGTAGTGCTTTATTGGCAGTGTAAACTAGCATTCCGCTAAGGGTTAAAGCACAGCTGCATTGTGATTGGTTGATGATGCAGGGGTGGGCTTAAAAGAGGGGCAGGGAGGAGGCAAAGACAGTAGCCATTAGAGAAGAAACTTGCAAAAATCCTGTCTGCTATTTTGCGAGCCAGTTTGCAAAAAAAAAAAAAAAAAAAAAAAAGGATTCCCAACTTCTTTCATTCATGGAGCATTCCTTCTCATCATCTTAGCTGTTTTGAAAGTATGTACAAGCTCGTTCGTCACTTTTATCCTGTGCACGGGGGAGGGAGAGAAACCATTTCACAAAGGGCTGTAGCAAGCTGAACTGCTATTCTCTCTCTCTCTCTCTCTCTCTCTCTCTCTCTGCTTGGGGGAGGAAGGAAGGGGGAGAGAGAGAGACAGAGAGAGAGAGAGAGAGAGAGAGAGAGAGAGAGAGAGAGAGAGAGAGCAGCTGGAAAATCTTGCAATCCATGGCATGGCAGCAAGGTCTTTTAGCAGAGAGATTACTCTCCCTCTGCTTTATGGAGTGAGTTCATTTACAGGCAGATTTACAGAGACACACAGAGCCACACCCCCCACACTTATTCAAGTCTGAACTTCAAAGCGATATAATTAGGAAAAAAACCTGACTGGCACAGCTGCAGAAAATAATTAAACCGCAAGTTGCCGCAATAAATCTGCTGTGTAAACCGGCCCCTAGAAAGGCATGGTCTGAAGTTTCAGCTATATTTTTGTCTGCAACAATTCTAGGCAGTATTTGTACTTATTTTTAATCTTTCAAATATGAAAAATTTTTATACTTCACAGATAAACAGGACACCTAGGTGTTACATACTCTCCAACATTTAACAGAATGTGGTCAAGATGGCAAAAGTTATTAATGAGGAAAAACAGACAAGCTAGGAGAGAATATAACAGTTTGTTTCTGCTTGAGTCTAGTGGGAAGAGCAAGATCTCACCCCTTCTCTCCTCTTCCCCGTATTGAGTTAAATGAGGGTAAACTACCTTTGCACTTTGAACTCAGTTTGCAGCTGTTGAAGTAAACAGAGAACAAAGGGGGAAAGTGAGAGAAAGAGAAACAAATTGGGACATTTAAAAAGCAGTTTAAAAAGTGGGACAACAAAGCATTAATTGGGCCTGTCCCTGTGAAATTAACTTGTTTATTTCAGTTGGAGCATATGGGAGATTATCAGACGGGCTAAATATGGTGTGACAATGATGCCAGGAGATCACAAAAGGGCTTTCCTTTCAGACAACGTCATCCCCAAGTCGTCGTGCTCCCATGCTGCTTCCATTCCGCAAGCACTCCAAGCAATAAGGTGCCCTGTTATGCTGGTGTGATGCCAGCCACAGTGGGAAGCCCGTGCAAAACACTTCCAGTTGAGATTGTGACATCCAGGTGACACCCTTTCCCCCCCCCCTCCCCAGGTTACTTGTATTTTTTAAAACTCCATCGTGTTTTTGTGCTTGCTGTCATTTTTCGATCTTTGTTTTACTTTTTATTTTTGAATTTCCCTCACGCTCATACTCTCATGAGAACGGCCCTGAATTTCAAACCAGGAAGTGAATTCAGCTCCGTTTGAGCTCCATTCACTCCTGGGCTACCAAGGGGAGGGGATGGACATGCTAAAAGGTAGGTATGAAACTTTTCGTTTGTGTGCTGGGAAGGGGATACTTTTTTTTTTGTCCCTGTCTGATAATCTCCATGGTGTTATGTCCCTTGCCCTTCAGTAGATTGATTTTACCTTTTTTGCATTTCTGCCTTATCATATCTCGATAATGCATTGGTTTTAATCTGAATGTGGACTTTTACTTGCATTAATAATGATTAATGCTGCTTATGCTCGATATGCTCGATAATGCATTGGTTTTAATCTGAATGTAGACTTTTATTTGCATTAATAATGATTAATGCTGCTTATTTTATATTTTTATAATTAAATTTTATTTGCTCTGCTGTTCTAAGCTTAGAATTTAGGCTGTTTTGTTTTGCGGGGGTTTGGTACAACTACTCCCAGATTTCCCCTATCACTACTAATTATGTTGATTGGGAGATTCTAGGAGTTAGATGTTAAGGAAAATGCAACATGGGGCATACAGTGAAAGAAATAAAATATGTATGTGAAAGTCACAATGACTAAGCAAGAGCAATTATGAAGCTACACAGGTGAAACTGCTAATGTAATCTAGAAGGCCTGAGAGCCAAGGACAGAGGTACTGAATGCAGATTGGAAACACCTGAGAATCATTAAGTGTACAAGGTGAAATGTTGAAATACATGGGTTGGTCTTAAGCATGGGTGGAACTACATGGACCAATCAGAATGGAAGTACACACCCACTGGGTGGAAACTAGCTAGTGGGTGGTGATAAACAATGGCTATAAAATTGCAATGTTTGCCAATGTATTGTGGTTGAGTAGAGGTGGAGTAGTTTGGAGATATTGTGGAGTAGAGGTGGTGTAGTGTATAGAGATTGTGATTTGTTGACCATATAGTATATTTAGATAGAAGAATAAAGTAGGTTTTATATAAAACTACTGAGTTGCCTGGGTGATTCCTGGAGACGTTTTGGAGACACCTGGAGAAGAGTGAGAAGGCTTGGAGAGTTTGTCAGGATCTTCAGCCTATTCTCTGAAACTCTGCTGCTTTGGAGAAAAGCATTAACCACTGATCTAAGCTGGTTGGCTCTGCTGCATAACAAGGTGGTGAGTTTGAGCCAGAGGTGAAGAGCTACAACTCCCATCATCCCTGACAAGGGTTATGGGCCCAGTTACTAGAGCACCCAGCATCCACAGAAGCTGAAAGTTCCAGAAAGTGGAAGAAAGCTTTGTGGACGACAGATCAGAGCAAGTTGTTTGTGCTGCACTGATAAGCCTCGTGAGTAAATCATTTTGTGTTTTGCTTAAGCCCAGACGGGTCGGCTGTGCATACTCAGAAGGACTGTGTCAAATTGAGTCACTGCACAAATCAAGATGGAATTTCTAAAGTTTAGTAAATTAAATAGAAACAACTACTCTACCTGGAAGATTTATGCCCAATCTCTACTAGTAAAGGAAGGTCTGTGGTCAACAGTTGAAACAGGGCTGGCAGCTGATGCTGATGAAGCCACTAAAGAGAGAGATAGTAAAGCAAAAGCCTGTCTTTATCTCATGCTTGAAGAAGACTTAATTAATGATGTCAGAGATAAAACGTCCGCCAAGGATGTGTGGGATACCTTGCAGAGATTACACACTCCTTCAACTGCTTTTGCAAAAATGCTATGGTCTAAAAGAATATACAGGCAAAAGATGGCTAAAGGGCAGTGTGTGATAGAACATTTAAAAATAATGCAAGATTTGTTTGTGCAAGCTGAACTGAGGGGAGTGCAAATTAGCAAAGAGCAGCAATGCTACATTTTAGTAGAATCGCTAGACTCTTCGTGGGACAATATAACGAACAGCTTGCAGAACTTGCCAGAAGCTGAGCTTAATAGAGACTTAATTGTGGCCAGAATACTGGAAGAGAACCAGAGAAGAATGTCTGAGCAGGGTGACTCAGCAAGCTTAAAGACTGTGCCAAAACAACGAACAACTCCTGACTGGCGAACGCAGGAGGAAGCAGCCTCTACAAGGGAGCAACGGAGGTGCTTTTATTGTAAGAAGATTGGTCATCTGCAGAGACATTGTAAACATTTTGCAGCTGAGAGACGCAAGCAAGCAGAGAGCAGATGGCAGCCGCGGCAGTATCAAAAACAGTCCAGACCTCCATTTTTGAGGGACAGTGGTAATAAAAAGGGGGTTGCAACCATGATTAAGGAAAAACAAAATGCAAATTCTAAATGGCTAGTAGATTCAGGAGCCACATCTTTGATGTGTAATGATATAAATTTAATAAGTAATAGAAAATCAGCTAATGTAAATGCTGTAGTTTTGGCTGACGGGAAAGAGCTAAGTACTGTAAATCAAATGGGTACTGTATACATTCCAGGGCTAAAAGAGAATTTTAATGATGTCTTACATGTAAAGGAGTTAGAAAATAATTTGTTATCAGTAAGCAGATTAACAGAAAGAGACTACACAGTCATCTTTGAAAAGAACATGTGTAAGATAAAAATGAATGGGGAATTGCGTGGCATAGGTTTGAAAAAGGACAAACTTTATTATTTGGAGGACAATATTGATAGCTACAGGGTTGAAGAAGCTAATAACATAGAAAATATTCCAATCCACAAAGACTGCATACACGAGCTTCACAGAAAATTCGGCCATGCGAGCTTCAAATGTTTAAAGAATTTAATCAGTATGTGCCCAGATTTAAAAGTTACTGAATGCAAAAACCACTTAGATTGTACGGTATGTCAACAGGTAAAGGTCAGAGCTTTTCCAGTAGCTAAGAAAACAAAAAGAATTGCTCAAAGACCATTTCAGTATGTACATGCAGATGTCGCCCAAGCTAATTGCTTGTCCTTAGGGGGAAGCAAGTATTTCCTAGTAATTGTTGATAGGTATACAAGGTTTGCATTTGTAAGAATAATGAAAAACAAATCTGACGCTGGGCAAAGTTTAAAAGCATGGGTAAGAATGGTGGAAAGACAATTTGATAGCAGAGTAGGCACCATCATTACTGATAGAGGAGGAGAATTTTTAAATAATCAATTGTTTAACTGGTTTCAAAAGGTGGGAATAAGGCATGAAACTACAAACCCTGCTTGTCCTAGTGAGGATGGGTTAGCAGAGAAGAAAATACAAGATATAAAAAGAATTACTGCTTGTATGATGGCAGATGCAGGGGTGAAAGATAGTTTTTGGGCAGAAGCAACTTTGACTGCAATACATATCAGTAACAGATTGTATCATTCAGAAATTGAAGACATTCCCTACAGGGTATTGTATGGGAGAATGCCAAATTACAAGTACTTAAGGGTTTTTGGACAATTTGCTCATGTTTACACACCTGCTTGTTTCAGGAGGAAAGGAGAACCCAAAAGCAAAAGGCTTAGGTTTTTGGGGTATTCTGGAAATAGCTACAAGTTTCATTTGGGAGGAAAACAAGTGCAGTATTCTAGGTCTGCAAATTTTGAGAGACATGCTGGTTGGGACAAACTGCATGCCAATAAAGAAGTGTTTTTGAGGTTAGGGAGTTCAAATGAGCCAGAAGCACAAACTGAACCAACCTCAGGTAACGGAGGGGTTTCAGTTAAGCAGGAAGCATCACCTAGCAGCAGTGGTAGTTCTTCTGATGATGAGATAGCATCTAGGCCTACTACTACTCGAATGACTGAAGACAAGAGATTTAGTCATAGAACTACAACTCCCAGTAGAGAAAGTGAGGATGAAAGAGACAGAACAGCAGATTTTATTCCCAGGCGTAGTCATAGAGTTAGAAAGCCTCCAGATAGGTTTGTTGTGACAAAGGCAAGAGCTTGTTTAGCAGTAGAAGAGCCTGAAAGTTTTGAAGAATTGGAAAGTTATTCTAGTGAAGAACAGGAAAGATGGTTTGATGCAATGGATAATGAGTTTGGTTGCCTGGTAAATAAAGATGTTTTTGAAATTGTTGACAGACCCAAAGACAAGAAAGTAATTGGTTGTAAATGGGTATACAAAAGGAAAGAAATGCCAGATGGAAGTATCAAATATAAAGCTAGGTTAGTGGCTAAGGGTTTTGCACAACAGCAGTATGAGAACTATGATAAGACATATTCTCCAACTGCAAAGCCAGAAAGTCTGAGAATGGTTCTAGCAGTAGCAGTAAAAAGGAATTTAGTTGTAGAACATTTTGATTTTGAGACAGCTTACTTGAATGCAGTTCTGGATGAAGAAATATTTATGGAGCAGCCACAAGGTTTTGAAGAAAATGGTAGTCAGAGAGTATATAAATTAAAGAAAGCATTGTATGGTTTAAAACAAAGTGCCAGAGCGTGGAATCTGTGCATCAATGATGAGCTAGTTAAGCTAGGTTACAAGAGGAGCATTGCAGATGCTTGTGTTTATACAAAAGGAGACATAGTATTAGTGATTTATGTAGATGATTTGTGCGTAGCAGCAAAGTCAAAACAGGAAATTGAGTCAGTAAAAAGAGAATTGTCTAAGAAGTTTGTTTTGAAGGACTTAGGTGTATTGAAGTCTTATTTAGGTATTTGTGTTGAATGGACAGAAGAAGGACATTGTTTATTAAGTCAGAGAAATAAAATTGAAAGACTGATTGAAAAGTGTGGATTACAGAATGCAAAAATAGTAAGAGCTCCAATGACAACTGGTTTTGTGTCTGAGGAAACAACTAGAGCGTTTGAGGACAAGACTTTATTCAGAAGTATAATAGGATCTTTACAATTCATATCTTGCCATACCAGACCAGACATTTCTTATGCTGTAAATGTATTGTCTAGAAGGGTTAATGATCCAAAAATTGAAGACTGGACAGCGGTAAAACATTTGTTGAGATATTTGAAAGGAACCGTAGATAGGAAATTGATAATAAGAAACAATAGTTCAGATCTAGATTGTTATGTAGACAGTTCATTTGCATCAGAATTAGGAGACAAGAAGTCAGTTACAGGAATGATAATTAAATATAGTGAAAGTCCAATAGTTTGGAGAAGTAGAAAACAAACTAATGTAGCGTTAAGCACAACAGAAGCAGAATTTGCTGCTTTGAATGAGATAGTAAATGAGGTACAGTGGATTAAGCAATTGTTAAACGATTTAAATGAAAGTTACAAGATACCAGTAGAAATTCTGGAAGATTCACAGTCATGCATAGCGATGGCTGAAACTGAAAGTTTAAAGAACAGAACAAAATATGTTGGTGTAAGATATCAAAATGTGCGAGACATGGTTCAGAAGGGTGAAATAGAATTGAGATATATAGAAACACAACACAACATAGCAGATTTGTTCACAAAAGCATTGACAGCAGAAAAACATGAAAGGCTGACACGAATGGTTGGAATGACATTGTAAGACACATACAATATTTTATTTCGGAGGGGATTGTTAAGGAAAATGCAACATGGGGCATACAGTGAAAGAAATAAAATATGTATGTGAAAGTCACAATGACTAAGCAAGAGCAATTATGAAGCTACACAGGTGAAACTGCTAATGTAATCTAGAAGGCCTGAGAGCCAAGGACAGAGGTACTGAATGCAGATTGGAAACACCTGAGAATCATTAAGTGTACAAGGTGAAATGTTGAAATACATGGGTTGGTCTTAAGCATGGGTGGAACTACATGGACCAATCAGAATGGAAGTACACACCCACTGGGTGGAAACTAGCTAGTGGGTGGTGATAAACAATGGCTATAAAATTGCAATGTTTGCCAATGTATTGTGGTTGAGTAGAGGTGGAGTAGTTTGGAGATATTGTGGAGTAGAGGTGGTGTAGTGTATAGAGATTGTGATTTGTTGACCATATAGTATATTTAGATAGAAGAATAAAGTAGGTTTTATATAAAACTACTGAGTTGCCTGGGTGATTCCTGGAGACGTTTTGGAGACACCTGGAGAAGAGTGAGAAGGCTTGGAGAGTTTGTCAGGATCTTCAGCCTATTCTCTGAAACTCTGCTGCTTTGGAGAAAAGCATTAACCACTGATCTAAGCTGGTTGGCTCTGCTGCATAACAAGGTGGTGAGTTTGAGCCAGAGGTGAAGAGCTACAACTCCCATCATCCCTGACATTAGAGCCTAAGGAAGTAAGTTTTCTAAGGTCTGCAGTAGATGGAGGGAAGTATAGCCTGTGCTATCCTATTCTGCAGTCAGTAAGTGACCCAGGAACCAGGTGGTTGGAGTGTAAGTGTTGTCAATGAGTCAGTCACAGGGTATCTAGCAGGATGAAGGGAAAATCAATAGAGTAGTCATCAGCTGTCCCCAGAAGTCATTCAGCAAGTCAGTAGTCCAGATAAACAAAGCCAGCAAGAAATAAAACAATCATAAATTGTAGCCAATCCAAGGTTGGGAAAACACTAACACCAAAAAGTACAGCTAGTCACCAAGAAGGCTGAAAGCAGTGAAACTGTCAGGGAGTGGTTGAGAGATTTATGGGCAGCTGTTTCAAGACACCAGGTGCCTGATCAGGTCAAAGTCTCTTACTTAATAACCACAGGAAACAACACAATCTCTTTGCCTCTTCATCGTTTGATGAATGATGGCAATGGTTCTTTAGCATCTGCAGCCTCCTGCTGGGGAGCAGGACTTCCCTCTGCCTCAACCCCTGGCTCCTCTGACTTAGAGAGACCACAAGTTTCAGGAACTGCAGATTCCTGGCAATCTGCTTTTCATCTGAATCTTCTAGTCCAGAGGGTGAGTTATGACATGTGCAAAGAAAAGGAGCAAGTGATGAGAGCTACATCATACCTTCTTTTTAGAAGCACCTAATTGGAAGTTTCAGAATCTCCCAACTGGGCTTGCACTTAACCGTAAAGCTTAACTGTGTGGTAAAACATACAATCCCTTACTGTAGAACTGCAGTGTTCAGGCAGTTGACCTTGATGCTTAAAGCTTTTTAAAACTATAGCCATTAAGAAGAAGAAGAAATCAGATGTGGCCATCAGCCTGTAATGTGTCTAAGTGGCTTGTTTAATTAATTGAAATGTAATTGCTGACTTGACTGGTGGGCAGGGACCAGAGGGAGCACTGGGATAAACAAGATAGTGATAGGTGTGGTACAAAACAATTTTGCTGAAGTGGAAACAAATAAATCAATATAGTTAGTGGTAGAGAGATATAGGAAACATCGTGTTTTCATGCATCAGAGCAATATCTTTGCAAATTTCTGCAAATCCGATACCATTAAGAAACTATTGAGCATAAATTTGCTAACCTTTGTGAAAGGATTACAACACTGATGATGCTATTGACTGCAACATCCATTCCAAGTGGGGCAGAGTGGGAGTGGGGGAGGAACAGGAACTGCAGAGGCCTGATTCTGTACTTAATGTATTGCAAAAAAATGTTGGTTGCCTTTCCATATGTCTCTATTCTCATTCCCTGCAAAAATCTGTACTCTCAGTCCCTGCAGAGTATGACACTGGGTTTCCTGCATCAGAATCACACTTATTCCCTGGTGTGTTCAGAGCCTGGAAAAGTTATTTTACAGGGACTACAACTCTCAGAACCCCCCAGCCTTTGCATGGCCATCCTGGAGGATTCTAGGAGTTGTGGTCCAAAAGCTAACATTTCCAGCTCTGTACAGATGGGCAGATGATAGTGGTATTTGGAAAGTGACTGCAATGTCCATAAGGAGAATATTACTTAAAAGTGTCCCCATGAGGGAAGGGATCATCAGCATTCTTTTATTTAAATAGGGCTTTCTCTGAGCTTCCCATAGCACCATGGAAATGAAGCCCAGGCTTATCTTTTGTGATGCCTCTGTGCTTTTGAAATGATCTCAAGGTCAAACTAGATATTAAGGGTACTATGTATTCCCTGCTATTACTACATTTTCTAGCTAGCATTGGGAGATACATACCTAAGCAATCAGAATTACCTTTTAATGACCAATCACTAAGCAGGGCACACTAGCTGCAGGTGAAGAAGAGCCTGTGCTATGATAAATGGATATCTTTCACTGCTTGGTGGAGCACCTCTTCTAAATAGGTGCTGTGTGTATCATATAGTTTGTCACTCATTTTAGTAGCAAACACAGTATCCCAGTGAAGTCCTTACACTGCCAAAATAGAAACATCCATGCATAAGAGGGAAGTAAAGAATCAATCTGGAAGAACCTTAAGGTTTATCAAAGTTGCTTTAGCTAGGAACCTAGCAAGTTGAGGGATCCAAGACAACCTAATGAAGACTGATCGTGAAACAGAAAATTGGGGTGAAGGGTGATGGACTAGGATATCCTGGGAAAGGTCATGGCAGACTGATTGGAACCCAGCACCGAAATACTTCAGCCTATTACTGGTTTAATTCAATTGTTCAACAGATCTGAGGCATGCCAGTTGACATGGTATAGTAAAAATGAGTACTCACAAAACAAGTGAGAAATGTTATGTCTACCACGAAAACATGTTGCAAACCTGATGTAAGAACCTCAGCCAGTCTCAACTTCCTAGGGCATGTTTATCATGCATATTCTTCACACAGTTCAGAAAATAGATGTGGTTTACCAATGACAGAGAAAACTGGGGTGTGCTTTGGCTGTGCAATGTGAAGTGCTCCCCATTGTGGTGCAGTGGCCAGAATATAGTCCTGGATGTGGAAAATAACAAGCTGAGACTTGTGGCTGAGACTCCCCAGACAGCCTTGGCCAAATCACTGTCAAAGAACTGTGAATGTCAGTAGAAAATACATTTGCACTGTTCCGTGGCTAGCAGAAGAGTTCTCCTTAATGCAAGCTCACTCTCTATTGAGGGTATTGTATTATGGAACAAGAACTATTATGAATTAAGAAGATGCAGGCTACAGTTTATAAACTCTAGTGGGCCATAAACAGATCTTGAGAAAGAACCTGTACAAACAGAACTCCGGCTTTTCACATTTTTATTTTGTTGTGCTAATGGAAAGACACACTTGGATTCAGCCCTTTCTTGATGCTTTGCTAATCTTTCCTCATTGAATAAAGTTCCCTGAGCTTTTTCGAGGGAGGTCAAGCTACAAATGTTAATAGATAACACAATTTTTAGCATTGCTTAGTAAAGAAAAAGTTGGGATTGAATAGAAGTTTCACACTGACTTGTTCTGCCTCCCTAAAATCAGTTCAGAAATGCCATTAGTGCAATAATGTGAGGAGCCAAAATTACTTTTAAGTTCTACTTCTAGATGGGAATGTATCCATTTGAATTTTCCTCTGCCATTTCCACTTGGCCAAGGTTTGAAATGCTTAACAGATTTAACATGCAAGGAGAAAACTTCAGTTAACTTCTGGTGGGGAGAAAACACTCACCTCATGAAGCTACATGGTAGATTCAGAGATAGCATGGTTTTCAGGGCTGTGTTACCTGATGGTCATTGCCTTTTTAGTTATTGGGACTCCAATTATTCATTTAAAAATATATGTTAAAAGTATCCCAGTGGAAAGAATAAAAACATGAAACATTTGTTTCTGGACTGCTTTCCACAAAGTTAGTGATGGTATACATTTGCTCCTTGTCAGAGCTTGGAAATCCCCCTGTCAGAATGGCTACTGACTGTGCTGGCTAGAAAATCTGGGAGTTGTAGTCCAATATGCAGTTTCCAAGCTCTAATCCTTCTGGCAAGCTCTGCAATGTGATCACTCCTTCTGTTTGTTGCCCAAGTAACCCAAATGGTACTGTCTAGACATAGGAAAGATGTGTCAGTAGGCTTGGGCAAATCCCAAAGTTTTTGGATTTACTGGAAAAAAAATGTTCTGAAAAACCTAGGGAGAACACCTACAATACAGCCAAGTGAGGATTAAGGATTCTCGGTAGCCAGAAGGTGCTGGGTGATTGCTGGGGTGAGGCAGGGTGTTGAATTAAAACTTGGGGGGGTGGAGAAGAGAATGGAGGAGAATGGAGATTGTTGGAACCCTGAATAGGGATCACTTTATACTGCATCATTTTGTTGCAGGTCCCATCTGTATGGCCTAAATGTCACTAATCTACATATCTTAGATGTATAAGAATTATCTCCATGTGCCTGCAGCAAACATGCAGAGCCATGAGAAATACAGTACTTCCTTTTCTGCCAGAGTGTGGGGAAGCTACTTTTCTGGACTGCAGCTCCCAGTATCCCCATATGCTCATCCAATGCGGTCAACAGCCATGAAGGTTGGGGGATTCTGGGAGTTTCATCCAAACAGAAAATTTTCCAGACTCTGTCTGCTAGCCAGCATTACTCAGGTTCCAAGGAAGCTGAACGCTCCACATCCCCCTAGTGAGAAGTTTAGTCAATAAGTCAAGTTTGGCTTTTCTTCACAACCGGGGAGAGGCATACTGTCGTTAAGTTTATACTGCTCACTTATTCAACAAAACCCCCTTTTCAAAGCCTACACTGTTTTCCTTTAAATGAGGAGAGCAGAAGCATTCATGAAAAAAGGTGTCAGACAGCATTCCATGTCATTTCTCATTCTGCAGTGCCTTTGGTTCCTACAAAGAGCTCCTAGGGCACTGGGGAAGAGAGTGGTTATTTGCTCCAGTGCTACACTCAGCAAGAAATAAACTATTTGTAAACACCGTTTACTCAATAAAATCAATAAAGCCAAAAGCAAGTTCTTGTAAAGGTCTGGGGGAAAGAAACAGTTTGCCTTTAAAGCACCTTGGCTGAGAAGGTACTATAAATTCACACCTTTTGACGTGCACCGTTTTCAGGCTTGTACTTCTGCTGTTTTATACATATATGTGTGTGTGTGTATATGTGTGTGTGTGTGTGTGTGTGTACATATACATATATATATATATATATATATATATATATATATTTGTTGTTACATCGAGCGAGCAATAGCCGCAACACTGAATATATTCTGTTTCAGCAAACGGACAGCTTTTAATCAAATAAAAAAAAATGTAAGGCCTTGATTCCATCTGTTCTTCATTTTCTCCTAATTTATAATCAGGAAATCAATTCATACACAGCATATAATTTTTGTGCTTTCTAGTGGCTTGTGGAACATGCCATTTCTGCACACAGTCTTGTTTAAATTGATAACTGTCCAAACAAAGTGTAATTTTAAAGTACAGGCTAAAGAAAGGTTTTTAATCTCTATATTAGAAGGGCTGTACCCGTTTTGTTGCTGCTGGTTTTTCCTGACTTGTTTTGCCTCTGAATTTAACTGAGACTGTCTTCGGCGCATTGAAGTGAAGGTGCCTCAGCTGAGGCCAGTGCTTTCAGTGGAGGATGCGGTTTAAGCATCCAGATTAAATGCAGGCTCCCCTTAGCTTCAGGCCACATGCATGTATTCATCATTGATTTTCAAATGATGGGTTTGTATATCATTGGTTTCGAGTCCAGTGTCGTACATTCCGGGATCCATATTCTGCCAAAAGCATAACAATTTGGTGGCTGGAAGAAGAAACAGTCATTATATGGCTCCAAATTGCTAGCTGGCACATTGTGCCAAGAACAGCAGAAATCCACTGGTGAGGAGAAGATTGCAGTCGCTCTTTAAAATAATTTGATGTTCTAAAAATAAAAAATAAAAATGGAGGCAGTGTCATCACATTTCAAAATATTTTACATTAGTAGGTAAATACATAAAGAGTTTGGTGTTTTCAAGTGGTACCATCTCAAAATGATGAGGAGGCAGGCATTCCTGATGTTAAGTTTATGTATTAAATAAATTGCTTTGATTTGATGCAAATGGTTTGAAAATAAATCTCTTTTCCCCTCCCCACCCATCTTGTTTCCCTTTGTTAAAACAAGTTTTAAAAGTATAGACTACTATAAAGTATAGATAAACACAGAAACCCATAAGCACACTTTCTGTGGGCTTTTTTTATACATCATAGATATTCATTTGTGTTTGTGTGCCTGCTTGCAAGAATTTTGTATTCATGCACTGAACAATGGTTTGTCAAGTCACATTATGACATAATGTAAGAGGGATTTAGTTTTCCATAACAAAACAGCATTGTTTACAATTGTGCACAACGCACATTGCACAAGGATAGAAATTGTTGAAGTGCTCAGTCCCTTTGGTTTTAACTATTTTAATTACTGGACAGTTTCTCATCAGTATATTTGGCCACATGTGTTACGTGACGAAGTAGGTCTAGAAACATTTGCAGTGCAATCTGATACGTGTTTATTTAGTATTCCTATTTATCTTGAATAGAGCTTGCTTCATAGGATTGCAGCCTTAGGATATGAATTAGCTTACAGCTGGAAATGAGAAATAAGCTTCACTGTATTGTGTTGTGCTTCATATTTGCTTGACACCTCAGTGTATGTGTATGCAAATGCTTGAGGAGAAGGAAAGAGAATGTTCTTCAGCATGCATTGCTGATTTCATATTACTATGGAGCTCTTTAGACTTATATGTTGTAAATAATTCTGTTGCTACTGCATGATCCCAAAGTCCACTAGAGTCCTCTGAACCACATGGTGATTAAAGGGTAGCCTTGGAAATATGCCTTTAGAAGTGAGGCTTCGAGCTATCCATTCTGCACAGCAGGTGCCTTTTGATAATAGCAGTCACTGGGGAGAAGGAAATGTGAGTATAAACCCCAAGTAAAAGATTTGGGAAGCCACTCCCTTAGAAAACAAGATCTGGAACTCCACCTCCACCTCCTCCTCCTCCTTTTCCTTTATTTCTACGTGGCATTCATAGATGAGAAGGAGGATCCATCTTCTGGTTTTTGGAGAGGGGGCTAATTGCAGTGCTCTGCTAGCATTATCATTGTTATTACTGCACTTGGAGAAGAGAAGCCCTGCTTCTGAAAGCACCAAATTAGCACAATACAGAGAGGCTTGAATGTCAGGATGTAGAGCCTTGAAAGCAGAGGTAGCAAAGACAAGCTAGAGGGGTGTTTTCAATGTTTTCAACATCAGAACTGACTCCTCCTGCTGAAATCAGCATTCAGGATGCAGCTCTGAAAGTGGAGGAGGGGACTGAGGGAGAGGGAGAAGCATTCGAGAGTCTTCCACATCCTCCTCCAGCATGTGTTTTATGTGTGTGTTTTCCCTCCTCCTTCTTTCTTTTCTGGAAATTATAGCCTTTGCTGCACTTTCCTTTGTTTCAAAACAAAAAAGCTTGAAGTGAGGGGAAAAAGTGAGTCAGGGGAGGCAGAATCCTCTTGCATTTGTCCATGAAAACAGCCCAATTCGACAGGGTTTTCTTTTGTTCTCTCTCCTTCGCCTTCCTCCCCACCCCCGTTCTCCACATTATCATCTGAGGGTAGCTTCTTTCTTCTCAGTAGCAAATGTGAAATTGTATTCAGTTAAATGTTTGATCCTGTAGGAAAAAAAGGCAGAATCTCACTGCCTGCTTGACACAAGCCAATAAAATTTATCCTGAGGTTATTAGAAGGTATGTTAGGATTCTTAAAATAAAATAATCCAAAAATAGCCACATGAGGAATTGTTATTAACTACCTACATCCCACCTTTCCTTGGGGGAGTTCTTATGGGTGTGTATGTGCCTATTCACTTCTTTCAGACACTCACAAATGGAAACACATACAAAACAGCCCTTTGAAGTAAATTGGGCATAGAGAGTGATTAGCTCAAGCTTATCAACAGCTTGGTGACTAAGTGGAGGTTCGAATTCTAGTCTTCTTGGTTTAGTAAGACACCATTCCCAGGTATTGCTGTTGTGACAAGGTTTGGAGATATTGGTTTGGGCCTTAAAAACAGAAGAATGAACCCTGCTGACTCAGACCAAAGGCCCATCTAGTTGAGCATTTGGGTCACACGGTGGCCAATGAGACAATCACAAGCTGGATATGAGTGCAATAGCACCCTCCAGGCTATGTCCTCAAGCTGCTGGTTGTGAGATACATGCTGTCTTCAGCGTGAAGGTAATACATAGCCATTGCACCGAGCAGCCATCGATAAGTCTTATCCTTGGAAGGGTTCCCAGACAATAGGTAATGCAGCTCTTTTCCTACCTCCTGCCTTTGATAACCTCTTGCCATTGGTGGCACTAGGGAGATGCAGAGAGGCCAAACTGCACCAGATGACACAGTTGGGAGAAGGGTGACATCAGCCTCAGTGATGCCACAGCCTCTTGCTCCCTCAAGAACCAGCTGTCACTACCATGCATCATCTTTGTGTTTTCCTCTGCAGGCCAAAATGCTATTAATCCTGTAAAGGTGTAAGACCGGACATAGCAATTAGACCAAATACCTGGCCATTTGGCAATCTCTGAAGTGCAGGATAAATATTTATTGAACATCAGAAGAAGTCCAGTGTTGCAGTCCTGTAGGCTTGAAGGGCTGGTCCCCTGGCATTGACAAGCCTTTGTTTTCTGAAATTACACTTCACAAAACAGAGAAGGCCAATTTGGAACCACCTAGCTGAGACTAATAGAGGAACTGGCTGTTGAAGAGCATCATGGGTAGAAGCTGGGGACTTTTCTCTCTGCATTTTCTGTTCCCTCCCCTGACTACTGGCATTTAGTAGTGTTGAAGAGGACTCTTCTGTCTGTCTGTTTGTTACTCGTATTAATCAAGCATCATGAATGTATGGATATTATTTTTATTTTATTTAGCCATTTTATTTTATTTTGATGTACTAGGCAAACATAAAAGACTGAATGGTTGGCAGGAAGTGGTGGGTGGGAAGCAGAAATACTCAGTAGCTGAAATGTACAAAGATGACAAGCGGGTGCAAGATTAATCCACTCTAGATTTATACAGATGGCCCTCTGTATCCAAGGATTCTGCATCCATGGATTCAACCAACCACAGTTTGAAAATATTCCACAAAAAATAATACTCCAAAAAGCAAACTTTGCCATATTATATAATGGATGCCATTTTATTATGCCATTGTACATAATGGGACTTGAGCATCCACAGATTTTGGTATCCATGGGGGGTGGTCCTTGGGGAGCCCTGGTGGTGCAGTGGTTAAATGCAAGTACTGCAATCACAATATTGTGAGTTTGATCCCAAGAGCTCCAAGGTTGACTCAGCCTTCCATCCTTCCATAGGTCAGTAAAATGAGTATGTTATAAACCACTTAGGGAGTGCTTTGGCACTGATAAGCAGTATAGAAATAGAAGTGCAATTGCTATTGAACCAAAACGCAGCAGATAGCAAGGGCCCACTGTTGTAGTATATGTTCTGGGAGACGTATATAATCCTATTTAGTATATTAGCAAAATCATTATCTATGTATGGATCCTCACATGCTCAGAATTGCACCTTTGATGTAGAGATCAACAGGCTTGAATTCCAAGATTAATCAAAGTAAAAAAGAAAAAAAATAAGGGAGAAGGAAAATCCTAAAGGAGAGGAGAAGCCCTAAAATCACCACCAAGGATGACTGAGTATTTTCAGTGGATACTGAACACTGACCAACTGTTGTGACAAGAGGGGGGAAAGCAGAAAACTTGCAGGTACTATGAAATGGGGTATTCTAGAAGAGGAATCATAAATGGGAACACTTGGCACTGCAACGTTTTGCTGTGAGATTCCGCTTGTTAGTGGAATATATTAGGCAACTAATAACTACTGGATACTGTGTATTTTTAGGGATTTCATGAATATTTTTTTATTCTGTTTGCATTTTTACTTTAATCAATGGTAATATACAATCAACTTTTTTTAATGAATGGATTTTGAAAATATGGACAGTTGAGTAAGTAAGAATAATTCTATCATTTCCTTTATCCCACATGTTGCCCATCATGTTCCGCATTGTTCTACATGTTTGTTGGAACATACTTGGACAGAGAAATGCAGTGATCTGTTTTACAAGAACATCCAGGCTCAGTTCACGTCCTCCATGCAATCTGTATGCCTATAGACCTGGTGTGTAGCACCCATTCCAAGCTTCTACTTCACCACTGAAATATGAGAACACCTGGTTGATGAATCCCTCCTAGTCACTTCAAAGGATGTTGTCAGTGGTGGCAAAGATCTTCTCCTGCCTGAGGCAGGGGGAGAAGTTATAGATTCAGCCCCCTAATTGTTGTTGCACAGAAACAACCAGCCCAAATGCCTAGCTCTGAGGGGTCCTTCTTTAGAGCCAGGCATTGTGGGTGGAGTGGTCTTGGAGATCTTCTGTGCTGATGTAACACAGGGACTCTCCCAGGGAACCCTATCAATGAGGCCTTCCCGTGAGCTTAGAAAACAAGACATTGGCAGCCTGGCAAACTGTGGAGAACTAGGTACTGGCCATTTTCTGCTGCTGCATTTCCACACCAGGAAATTTCCACACCAAAACTCTCTGATGCCCTGCTGTGGACAGCCACAACAGTGATTTCCCAACTGCAGCAGTGGTAGCCCTTCTAGGGTGAGGAGAATCAAATTGCACACACAATCCACTATGGGCCTACCTTATGGGAGGGCAGAACCTAGAGAGCGTACAACAGACTTCCTTATGAATTGTATCCAGTGAGCCATGGCTTACTATCTCCCACACTGCTGCCTTCATGGAGTGTGACCAGCTATAATATGGAAAGATCTTTTCTAGGTGTCTAGTGTGTTAACTAAATCCAAATGTTAATCTGCAAATCTAGGACACATTTTCTGTTTGTGTCTGTTCTTCATGCTGTTGTATTTGCTCTCTTTGTAAAAAAATCAACAGGGAATGGGTATGGTAACCCTAGAAACTCACCAGGTTTGCTGGTCTCACCTGGCAATTTGAATAAGAATATGCAAGCAAAATCTCCTCCTCCTATGAATTTGGGAATGAACAACCGTAAACCAGATCTCCGAGTGCTGATTCCACCTGGCAGCAAGAACACAATGCCATCTGTGGTAAGGCATTTTCTTCCTTTTCTTTCAAGGTTACAGATATTCTGGTTGGCACTAAGGCCACCAATGTGGGAGGACAGCCTAGTTTATTTATTGCAAAACTTCTTGCTTGAGCAGTAAGTTGCTCAAGCTTTCTCATGTGTAAACAGAGGAGAAACAGAGACAGGTCAGATCTAATTATAATTTAAAGAATACAGTACAGTGTCCAGAATTCTGAAATCTGAAGTACTCCAAAATCTAAAACTTTTTGAGCTACAACACAAATAGCATAATACATACCTGTACTATATTTGTGAGGCTGGAGAGAGATGCAGCTGGAGAGAGAAGTGAGAATCTATCTGTGAAGTCATGGGAAGCCATGCCTCCCACAATTTCACAGGTCTTCAGTCTCTCTCCAGCTTAATTATGTCTGTATGTATATGCAAATACAGGTGTTCCAAAAATAAAATTAAAAGATCAGTAATACAGAGCACTTCTGGTCCCAAGCATTTTGGATAAGGGAAGCCTGTATTAAATGTCTAGAGAGTTTTAAGATTTAGATTATAATTTAAGGAACATTTCTGTGAACACATACTTATTCACTTCACAGAGTTTGATGGGATGCTTTGAAACAATTAATGGTGTTTTTTCTAAGTAATGTCTTGTTATTTTCTGCAGAGGTCCATTCTCCTCCTACTTGCCTACTATTAACTTTTGTGTCCCATCATCTCTCTTCATTGGCCTTGTATATCTTCTTGGCCTTCATTGGCCTTGTATATCTTCTTGGCCAGCAGCCTCTGCCTAATTTTTATGACAAAATTGCACCAGATTGCTAGGGGTCCTACAAACATAATCAAGCACAGTTTAGCAACAGTGGAGCCAAACACTTTGGAACATTGTACCCTAAATTGACCCTCACCTTCTACGTGTTAAATAAAATCTCAACTTTTTGCTAGAAAAGCAAATGTTTATTGACCTGTGAACAAGAATCCACACCAGTACTACGCAAATGGTTAATGAAAAATCCTGTTGAATTCTGTGGATCTTGAACTTCCAAGTAAACACGCATAGAACTGCATTATTCTCTTTTCTGAATTGCACACAAACCCACCGTTTGACCACACTAAAACAAACCAACTTCTTAATCTAGGGTTGGTGCTCAAACAGCCTTCTTTGTCTTTTCTTTCTTTCTTTCTTTCTTTCTTTCTTTCTTTCTTTTTCTTTCTTACTTGCACTCCACCAATTACATTGCAGAAAGGTGGATGCTTTCTGTGATTTCACAATTTCCTTTATTACTATCTTGAAAAGGCACTTCTTAGCCTCTCCCTAAAGATTTTATTTAACATTGTACAAGCACAATAGTCAGTTACATTTCTGTTCCATTAAGCTACTTTAAGAAATAAAATAAAGTAGTAGAGCTTGAAATCTGCCACTTTTGACCAAGGCTAACATTTTGCAATAATCAGAAATAGCAATCATTCTATATATAAACCATATATAAATGGTTAATTCAGTATCGCCAATTTATGTTAACATATTTTAACAGAGCTGAGATACTGTTCAGCCATCAGAAGTGTGTGAGACATGTTAGCATCTTCTAATTCACTCTGAAAGAGTCATGGAAGTTAAATCTTTCATGAGCAGGGTAGTGTTTAAAAGTAGGGTGGATTTTAAAAGATCCTGGTGGTGGATGTAAGTGATGCTGAGAATACAGCTCTCAATTATGTTAAAATGGCAAGCAATTTAAACAGTTATGTGTTGACTGCTAGCATGATGCATTATAAATCACCTTTGATACTCAGACTAAAACTCCCAGTCAGTGCAACACTCCCCTCCTGAAGCAATGAGATAAATACAAATCTATCCTGTTCTTCGGGAGACTGAAGAAGTTACACTGCCTCTCCATCCAGTTATTTATTTCAGGAACATTTAATCTGATGATACTTTTTCAAGGATATCCTTGTCTAGTGAGGCATAGGAAAAACTAAGAAGTGCTTTACAATATTTGAGCGGGAATGAAGTGATGGTGGACATGACAAAAACTGAGGCTGTAAACTCATTTAGATGTGTGGGTTTGCTGACAATGGAATGAAACTGCATGCAGAGTTTGGAAAGTTTCTTTCAAGAATAGTGAATGTGCTGAAACCCTCCATAACTGAAGATGATGCTTTGAGACTCAGAGCACTATCCTACCACTGTTACTGTTCAGATTTCAGGATGTCATTGTATCCATTCTTCTTAAAAGAAACTTTCTAAGCTCTTGGCCTGTGAGCTGAGAACCATTTATCCAAACTCAATGGACTGCAATGAAATTACTCTGGGGTAAGGAGTTGGCATGAGAGAACAAGTCTAGCTCTACTATGGTTTGAAATAAAGCTATGCCTTCATGAATAGGGAAGCTGCATGTTTTAGGATATCTGCTTTTGCTAATCATTCATCCTCCTTTCTCATGCTGTCAGTCGGAGGATGTTGATCTGCTTTTGGTAAGTGAGAAAGATGCTTGGTTAAGCCAAGCGCAAAGAATTCATTTGCTTCTTTCCCCTACTCAGCTTGAACAGATGAAATAATGAAAGCTTTTTTCCCCACCATGGAAAGTTTTCTCAAGTGAGAACAAATACCATGCAACTTTTTATCACTTCCTATCATTCAAAGATTCAATGATGTTAAAGATATATTAACTGAGAAGAATATTGCTGTTTTCAATATTTTTTTTCAAATTTCTTATTCACACTAAGCCCTCTGTACCTTTCACAATCACAAGTTTAATTTTTGCACACTAGTGCCTAATGCTAAGAAAATGTAGGGACTGCTTGCATATATTTATTTTTATATTTATTGGGCTGTACTATCCTTCCAGTAATGCTTAACATTTCAGAGAATGAAGTCACCACAGCACCATCTGCTGGAAAAAACTCAACATACAGTTTCACGTGTTACCATCTGGCTTCCTTGTCTTAAACAAAAACACCCTTATCTTAGGAAGGTCTGCATGTGTAAGCAAGCTTCTACATCACATGTTGGCTCAAAAGCTGTGAGCCTCAACTGGTGACACAGCTCTGTATAGGTGCCTGTTACAGTATTGATGCTGTATTGCTTTCACTGGGATAGCCACAGAATATCCATCAGATTCTATAGTCTAAGACAACCAAACACATGTAAATACTTTTTAAACTCTGGCTAAAGCTAAACTAGGATGAAAGCATCATATTAATAATATATTTTGGTTAAATAGGAAATCAAACAATATGTGTTAAATATTATTATCTTCATAGCATTCTTGCTACCAGTGTATGGGGGGGGGGGATCTTATATGTTACTAGTTTGGTTACCTAGGAGATTCTGATGTAATGGGTTACCATGGAGACAACTGGTCTCTTCAAAGATTGTAAATCATGGGATTGGCAGAGTTCATAAAAGCAACATGATAAATTATAATTTTAATGTGAAATCTCTATATGATTATGAATTGTATGAACAAAAGATCCCTAGATGTGGTTTTATTTCAACTGTTTTCCATCTCAACATTAATATGTTTATTTTACTTACTTTAAAAGAATCAGAGGATAAATAACTCTCAGTCTGCTCAGTCATTGGCTACCCCAGTGGTTTCCGTGGCAACTCCGACTTTGCCAGGGCAAGGGATGGGAGGATACCCATCAGCCATTTCAACAACATATGGTACCGGTAAGTCTCAGCTTAAGATGTGAGCTGTTCAGATGTTGCCCTGGGTGGAAAGGCAGAACTGGCATAGAAAATAGCTTGTTGTACACTACTACTTCTTTGAGTACCATTCAGGCAGAAAATACAGTTGATAAATACTTGGAATGAAATTAATAAATAAATTGCAACTTGAAGCAAAGGAAGAAATGTGTTTTGATTGTGCATCCTAGTAAGAAATTAACTTAAGAAGCTAAAGAGTCACTAAACATACTCTTGAGAATTGAGGGGCCATTTGTGTTTTCAGTATGAGAAGTTACTGCACAGGATGTTGGGTTTTCCAGGAGCTTCTCATGAATTGGTGCCCACTATCACTTGTTTGGTATCACTTACCAAGGGTTAGATGTTTTCTGGAAGTCAGGGCTGTATCACAGAGATAGTCCACTATGCACAGAGATGGCTCTTTGCTGCACCTATATTTTGTGCACGCTCGTGCTGTATCCATTTTCACATCCATGAAATGTAGTAGGAAGCAATCATGAATCGTGGAATGGAGGATGGTGCTTGAGCCTCCCCTAAGTCCAAGATTGGAAAGAGTTGAGCTTCACTGAAATAATCATGCAAAATTGGACTCTGAAGACTCCTGTGTAGTTGAGTTTCCACAGGAAAGATCAGGCATATGTTTAATGATCAAGCACTGAGAAACACTAAAACACTGTTGTCATCAAGTCCTCCCAAAATAATAAAGGTTGCCTACAATCCATCCTGGAGCCAGCATGGTGTAGTGGTTTGAATGTTGGACTACGACTCTGGAGACCAGGGTTCAAAATCCCTGCTCTGCCATGAAAGCCCACTGGGTGACCTTGGGCAAGTCACACCTCTCAGGCTCAGAAAACCCCATGATAGGTTCACCTTAGAATCACCGTAAGTCAGAAACGACTTGAAGGCACACAACAACAAACAATCTATCCTATGCTATGAATACGTGGAGGATACTTCTAAATACACACAATGCTTGCAAGATTCTTCATCATTAAAGCTGTTTGAATGATAATGGATAGGATACATAATTTGCTCTCCCCTGGCAAGTACCTGCATGTTGGCAAAATTAATAACAACCTGCCTGCCAATGTTGCATTCCCCTTAACAACAGTGCTGGGGCTGTTGAAAGCAGTTAGTGATGCTGACAGATGACATGTCACCCTTTTGAAACAGGATCCGTCTGTTGTTCTGCCTTTTAAGGACAGGCTAGGTAATGTGTCGATGTATCTAGATCCACATCAGAAAAGACACTCTTCTGCTTGAGGTCTCCAAGTGCTGGAAGAGCCAGAAGCTGGAGCTTGAAGTATAACCATGGTTCTATTGAACTGGTCAAACCAAAGACCAGCTTACTAGAATTTGCTGTAGAGGACCTGGTGCTTTATCCCTAACCCTAACCTCTACCCCAGCTGTGCCTAAACAACCATTGCATACACAGTTTGAGTAACCTTACTTCACTAGATCCTAGAACCAGTGACCAAATTTTCTGTTTACAGAGCTGAGCTTGCTGGCTGGGGGGTTTGGGAAGCTGCAGCCTAAAGAAGTAACTTATCCAGGCCCAGACACTATAATTAGTCTCAAGATGAAGTGTATTTAACTTATTAATATACTTATGTGTCACATCTCCTTCAAAGAAGTGTGAGCAGTGTATGTGGTCTTGTGTCCCCCCCCCACTTTTCAGTATCCTTACAACAACCCTATAAGGTAGTTTAGGCTGAGTGACTGGTCCTGGATCATCATGGTTGAGTGGGGACTTAACCCAGATTGTTGAAGTCTAAGGCTTTAACCTCTACATCACGTTGGCTTTCAATATTCAAGAATATACAGAAGTTAGATCAGCATCTAGATTAACTAGTAGATTTCAATAGGAGTAGATTTTGGGTTGATTAGCAGTGATTAGCTAACAGTTATATCAACAAAATAGTTGCTCTCTCAACTTCTAAATTAGGTAGCTGAAAGATAGAGAAACCAGGGGCCCATTGACACTACACAATTATTGTGCTGCTATTCCACTTTAACGGCCATGGTTCCATCCTGTAGAATCTTGAGGTGTGTAGTTTGGTGAGACACTGGAGCACTCTGGGTGAGAATTCTAAATGCTTCTCTACTGGAAAATTTCGTGAGATGGAACCATGGCAATTAAAGTGGAATGCAGTGGGCTCCCGGTATCCACTGGGGTTTGGTTTCAGGAGGCCCCGTGGATACAAAAATCTGTGGATGCTCAAGTCCCATTATATACAATGGTATAGTAAAATGGCATCCCTTATATAAAATGGCAAAATCAAGGTTTCCTTTTTGGAATTTGTTAGTATTAGTATTAGTATTATTTTCGAACCGTGGTTGGTTGAATCTGTGGATGCAAAAGCCATGGATAAGGAAATCCAACTGTAATAGCACTATATATGTAGTGTGAATGGGCCCCAGAAGTAGATTTTTGAGTGAAAGGACTTTGAGCTGATTTGTTATGTGCTTTCAAGGATTCAACCACTGCCACCACCATTTTCTCTGCACTGCCGGGTCAGTGTTCCAGTGTGGAGCTGGCGTACCCTGGCTAGTGTAGGGGAGACCAGGGGTTGAATCCCTGAAGGCACATAACAAATCAGCTCACAGTCCTTTCACTCAAAACTCTACTCCTGGGGCCCATTCACACACTGCAAAATTGGGCAGTCGCACCATGTGACAATCCCCCTGCATGTAAGCAGCCTTGGTCACATGCTGTCAGCCTGCTGACTAGACCCAGCAGAGGAAGGGCGACTAGCAGCAGCAGTGAGCACTGGCCTACCGGGATGGCCCCCCACGGACACATGGGGCCTGTCCATCCCGGCAGTACCAGATTAAACTGGGGTATATTTTAAACATGGTAAAGGACCCTATTCCTGCTTGTCCCCATTCCAGCCCCGTATCTTCCCTGGGAGTGGGGAGGACTGCCTGGAGGCAGATTGGGGCAAAGGTCCTGCATCTGCTGGACTTCAGGGCTCTGGAACTGGGCAAGCCAGGGTATTTAGCCTGTGTAGATAAGCCCCCAGTCCAACACTTAACCCACTACACCATGCTGGCTCTTCACTTCTGATACTGAAAACAACTTCAAGGTCTGAAGTTGTGTGGGGTAGAGAGTAGAATCCAGAAACCTGAGGTCTGGTTTTCTGGAAGCTATTGGGCCAAGAGTATACTGGCCAGTAGAGGTGGTGGTGCTAGTGGCAGAGGCAACAGTACAGCAGCAGAGGTGATGTGGCTATGGACACAACAGTGACAGGGAGGGAGGCAGTGAAAGCTGTCTCTGTTAGGAAATAAAGTTGCCCTTCTGAGTCTCGAGTAGCTTGGCAAACATTGGGGCAGCTGTCATTGCCCCGTCCCACCACCTTCACTACTGCTCAAAAAGGTTACTTAACAACAGAATAATAGACCTTTTCCCTGTCATAAAGTATTTACTGGATTCTAGCCATTTTCAGTAAGATGGCTTTGGAGTAACACCAGTTTCAAAATGCATTTATGTATCATGGAGTTACAGATTTGCTAAGAACAATGAGGAGTTTCTTGAGTGGAGAATCCTCCAGGGAAACACAAATCTTGTCTAGCATTTTGTTTGCCATGACAACAAGCTGAATGTGAGCTCGTTTTGGTAGGAAGGGAGCTGAATTCAATGATAGTGGAGATGCAGAGTCTTCTTAGCCAGTGTATGGAAGAGTACACATTTCTCTGTGTAACTGCTTTTTACTAAATTGCTAAGTGGATATTCTTATACTTTTTCTTCTTATATCCAGAATACTCGCTAAGTAGTGCGGATCTGTCATCGCTCTCCAGTTTTAACACAGCCAGTGCTCTCCACCTGGGCTCAGTAACTGGCTGGCAGCAACAACATCTACATAACATGCCGCCATCTGCCCTCAGTCAGCTGGGGTAAGTAAGACAAACAGCAAGTATCACATACCACCAACTGTTACATAGTGCTAATGGGACTGAGACAATAACTAACGCCCCCCCCCCAAGCAGCCCCCTGTCTGATCTGATCTAACAGCTAGCTTTCATCAGTGGGGGTTTCATCCTACCATGGGATTTGTAGTTTGCTGAGGACCTTTGCATACACTGCTACAGAGCTCGGTATTTTAGTTCAATGCAGTACACTAAAGCAGAATGTCCGAAGTACACCAAACTACAAATCCCAGGATTCCCTAGGATAGAGGCATGACAGTTAAAGTGGAATCAAATGGCTCATCTCAGTGTAGTGTAGATACAGTCAGTCTGCTTTCTTCTAGCCCAGGTGCCTCAATCACACAGGTCTTCCATTTGACCTCAATAGTAGATGCAATGACCTCTTGAGGATGTCTTTCTCCTTTCCTAACTTCCTTCCTTCTACTCTCTCTCTCCATCCCTCTCCTCCACATTTCCCAGAGCAGCAGGTAACATCTTGTCTTGAGAGATGGTGAAGAGGGGGGGAAACATGCTTCTGTTATTGGAGCATTATGCTCATCTATACAGTGTCCCATCACATTCATGGGGATTAGGTTCCGCAGACCCAAGCAAATGTGAAAATTCCGTGAATAATGACAGCCCTCCCCCGACCTCCGGAGGCCCCATCATCGTTTTCCCCAGTCTCCCCTCGCGGCAAACTGCAAATGTGCAGAACCGTGAGTGTGGAGGCCGCGAATGTGGAGGGAGGACTGTAGTTGCAACTTTTGTGAGAGATATGTGATTAGCCCTCAGGTAGTTTACAATGTCAGAAATGGCTTAAGGCTGTTATTAGTCCCTACCACAGTAGACTCTACAGTAAGGGTTGGCTTACCAAGTTACCACTGATTTAATGGGTTTAAGCCTTTATGATGGATATTTGCAGAAGATTGCTAGAGATGGGCAAAGGACTAAGATGCAGAGGAAGAGCCATCGCTCAGTGGTAGAAAGTGTCTGCTTTGCAGGCAGAAAGATCAAATTTACATCCCTGACATCTCCAGTTTAAAAAAAATGAGGTAGCTAGTGATAGGAGATACCTCAGCATACGATCAAGGTGACCATTCTGCACATTGGCAACAGATGTTCAGCTCAGAGAGAGAGAGCATCCACAAACCTCCTCTGTTTTGAGTTTGGGGGGGGGGTTGGGGGGGTGGCTACAATTTCCAAAAGTGTTAATCTACTCACTTCAGCCGTATCTAGTAGCCATACTTTTAAAAATTCAAAAACATGAAGGCAGGTAAGACATTTCCAGTATAACCCCATCACTTCCCCAGTCTTTTAACAAAAAGTGGTTTCACTAATTTTTTTTTTTTTTTGCTTCTGTTCTTAACCAAAGTGTTAGCTCCATTCTTAAAGCCTTGCTATTTCAGTTTGCTTTCACAAATTGCTCCATAACATAATTTGACCCAGTAGTAACCCAGCTTGACCCAAATTGCCTGACAGCCAGAAGAGATGTACATGTTTTATTTACTGGGAATTTCTTTATAGAAAGATAATGTCAATTGTATGTTTATAAGTTTGCTAGCAAGCAAAGCTAGTCTTCCATCCTGAATCAAAGCACATACTTTCCTGCCCCCTAGTGGAAATTGCAAGAGAGTTCTTCTTAGAAGGATAGTTTATGTGCAGTTTTGCAAAACTTCAAAACTTTCTGCAAACTATTACATTCACACAAAGCCAACAGAACAAAATAGAAGAAGAAAAAGAAAAAGACAAGGGAACATATTGCTTTTCTTCCTTGAACTGAATTTCCACAGACACTAAGGAGGCAGGTCTGATGTTTTTCCCAAGACTGTATACATGCGTGCTTTTTTTCTTTTTTCTTTTAAGGGCCATTGTATGACCATTTGAACATGCAGTCTGTTTTTTGGGATGCAGTTCAAAGCTATTCACTTCCTTGAGAGATGGGTTGTACCCAAATGTTTTATTAAAAACAACTGGCTATTTTATATCTGTTGAGGTTCCATTAAACATTTTAAGTATCCAAAGATATGATGGGGGCGGGACTTGGCAATTGACAAGATTTTGGTGGAGACAGGCTATCTTGGCAGGATGAGACATTCTGCTGAGAATTCTCTTAGCATGAGACATCAGGCACTTTTTTATTGCATTGTGTTTTCTTTGATTTGGACAAAGTGACTCTGTGCAGAACTACCATCTTTTTCCTTTGTGTAGCTAAGCATTACTCACAGCAAGCACACTGGGAAAGCTGATGAATTTACAAAAAGTGCTATTGACTCATCCAATGCTACTACATTTTAAGAAGGTGAAAGTAGGCAACCATTATTGCAGTTTTAAATTTTGTGCAGTTAAAAAAAATGCACAAAAATCAGTCTCCAAAATGCACAAATTATCTCTGGGACCAGTAAAAAATTGCAGTTGGAATCATAGAGTTGGAAGGGACTCGGCCCATCAAGGGCAACCCTCTACCACACAAGAATACATAACTAAAGCACTCATGAAAGATGCCCATCTAACCTTTGTTTAAAGACCTCCAAAGATGGAGAGTCTACAACTCTCCAAGGCAGTGTTGAACAACTCTTAAAGTCAAGAAGTTCTTCCTAAAGTTTAGGTAATATCTCTTTTCTTGTAATTTGAATCCATTGGTGCATGTTCTAATCTCTGGAGCAACAGAAAACAAGCTTGCTGCATCTTCTACACAATCTCCATTCAGATACTTAAAAGAAGCCTGTCATGTCACTTCTCAGTCTTTTCTTCTCCAGGGTAAAGTTACCCAGCTCCCTAAGTCCTTCTCAGAAGTTTGGTTTCCAGACATCAGCATGTCTTGTTCACAGCATGAGAACAAAATAGAGGTGTTTCCAGTTATATAATTATAGTGCTTTTATTCCACTTTAACCGCCACAACTCCATCCAGGGAATCCTTGGATTTGTGGTTTTGTGATGCACGTAGAATTTTCATCCAGACAGTGCTTTTGTTATATAGTCCAGGGGAGTGTGCTAATGAATTCTGATCATGTTACCAGACTACATATCCCTGGATTCTATAGGATGGAGCCATGGCAGTAAAAAATGGAATCAAACGTTATAAATGTACAGTATAGATACATCATAGGTAAGGATCTGCAGCCCTATTTGTATCCAAATTGTTCGTAATATCCTTCTGACTTAGTCTAAATATTTTTTTAAAAAAAATCTCAAAGGATAGGGAATGGCCATCCCAATCATCATTAAAATATGCTAATTGTTTTCATTCTCATACTATAAAATGCAATAAGACTGATTAAGGAAGCAAAGGTAATAATTAAATGCTAAACCAATAGCAAGATTTCACAGCTCTGCCACATACAATCATCCATTTCCAAATACAGGCATAAAATAACTGGCTTAATTTCAATTGGGGGGAAAATGTTATTCCCTTGTTATTCTCTCTCCGACAGAAATTAGCACTCTAACTGCAGCCTTTTGAAAATAGTTCAGTCAGTGGTACCTCCAGTAAACCTACTACTTTTTATGACATAGGTTCTCTGAAATTAAACAGCACCTTGATTTGCAAACTGCATATTTGAGTCTTTTAGTTCAGTACCAAGCTCTCTTGTTCAGTCTGATTGAAACATTTTAGGTGATGGAGATGTTCTTTAGGGTAGAAAATGTATTCTTTTTGTGTTAACCTATTTAGTGGTTACAGCCACACTAGGCACTGATATTGTCAAAACATAATAATTAGATAATCTCGGTGTCGTAGCAATATTGTGTAGTTGTCAAATGTCACAATTACCTTTGTCTACCTATAAGAATGTGTCCTTCAGAAATCAGGTTGCTTTAAGTTCACAGATCTTGTCAGGGCTAAGGGAAATGCAACCAATAATTCTGCATGGGCCAAATATGGGGGGGGGGTCGTAATAAAAAGGTGAATAAAGATGGCTGTTACCACATAGTGATAATGAGAACTTTTCACTAATTGCATATAGCAGGACAGGGGAAAATGAATAAAAGGGAAATTCTGAAAATAGCTTAAGTGCATACTCTCCCTTCCTGTATTACACCTTTTTATATTGGAAGTAGATTGGCCTAATGCTTTTAAACCATGACCATGACAGATTTGAAGATATTTCACATAAAGCCCTCTTAAAGCATAAAAAAATTCATTATCTTTTATGAAATAGTAGCTCCCAGCTAGAGTAGATCCATTGAATCAATTGCTGAAAAGTAATGTAGATAATTCTCATTGATTCCGTGGGTCTACTCCAATTCAGATTAGCAAATAGTTTTAGGTCATTGCAATTTTCAGTGGCTCATTTGACAATCTTTTTCTTAAGACACCAGTATCTTAATTCCAATGCAGGTCAGTCCTATGGATGTTTACTCAGAAGTAAATACTTCTGAGACCAGTATAAACTATCCCCAAAAAAAGTCTGTATAAGGCCAGCAGTCTTGGTTAACTGTTTATTCAGGTGTTTCCAAGAACGTGTATTCAAGGCATTCTGTACTTGCTATACTTTTTTCACAATTGCAACTATAGGGCGAATATACTTGTCCTTTCCCTTTGGGAAAATAACATGCACCAGGGGTTTTTTTGGGGGGGGGGGAGATCTGCTGAATGCAGGGCAGATGAAAGCAATTACTGAAACAGCATTTAGTTCTTTCTTTGTTGTCTAACAATAGCCATTCATTATTAAACATTGTGACAATTAGTGAGAAACGCATCATTTCATTGTTCCAAGTTTAAATGTGTCCACATGAAATAAAGCATTCTTTTGAAGAATGTTAGCAGAATCTTGATAGATCCAAAATTATAAACCTCCATCCATGGTTCAGGATAGGTTCCAATAAGCTGGTTGAGGACTGACACTGAGCGCCTTGTCCAATGGAATGACTCTACAGAACAGAGGTGCAAGCACTCATGCACATATGGAGCTCCACTTCATGTAATAGCTTTCCCATTCCTTTCAGTGAAGCAACATAGTCTCGCATGCACAGGATGAATGGTTAAGCCTGTATTCCAAGAGACATGGAATCAGAAATCAGTGCCTGTATTAAATTTGTTCTTTATTCTTCCTGTTGCCCCAAATTTAGTCTCCTTTAGACATTTCAGAAGAAGATTTCGATATGAAAGTCTAGCATAACCCGAAATATCTGAGATACTTGTGTCTGTGTGAAAGGAAGCTGTGATGCTGTGACTAATAATGTAACATTAATAGTATAGCTTTCGGCATATTCTAATCACTGGCCTGGTTCAGACTGTATTGATCTGATGAAGCATAGTTTATGAGACCCTGTAGAAGTGTCCATGTTCCCCTTTTTCTCCTTTTCTCCTCTTTTGCATCTCTGGCTTCAGTGAAGATGCCCTGCTTTCTTAAGCCACAATTTCCCATCATGTCCAGACTAGAGATGTGAAGGTCTGGGGGAGGGTGGCACAAAGAAAAGAAAATCGGGGGGAAATTCCATTTTTTCCTCAAAGTTTTTTTTTCTTCAGTCTTTTTTGGGAATCAGTGCTTTACATCTGCTTGATGTAATACTAGAGGAGAGCATATTTTCCTGATTTACTAATATTGATGGTTTCTTTTGTATTTATTGGATTTTTTCTTTCATTGATTGCTTAGGGGGGTTGTTTTTTAATTTATTTTTTAACAGATCTTCATAAACTGGCAAAACCAGACAGGTTCCTCACAAGATCTTGTAGCACCATTTGTAACAAAAACCAACACCGGAATCTTGTTGGTGCCTTATGTCTTTGTAGGTGGATTTACATCTGCAGAAATTAGGATTAAGTAGTTGCATAATGTCATCCAGTAGAGGGCTGCTGCTGTGTTACTACAGTGGGCCCTTACCAGCCAGGGTGATTAGTGCCCCCCCCCCACAGAAGAGAAAAAACATGGATGCTCAAGCCCCATTTTAATCAACGGCGGTGTTTGCACATGGAGGCACTGACACACTCCCATGCACACACCGCCATTGAATAATATGGGCTGTGGCCACTCACGGAAGCTCCACTCTATGGATGACTAGCCCACCAATATAGTGGGCCCACTGTACAGAGCAGAGTCAGCAAAGTGCCCACTGTACAACAGTGTGTGATGTGCATTGGTGCACATTGTGCACTGATGTGCATTGTACACCATTGCACAGTGATGTGTATTGTGCACCACTGAGCATCAGTCTTTCCAGATGCACATTGGGTGCCTTTGTCAGTGTCCCATGACACACTTCACAATTCAGTAAAGGAGTTTCTTAGCCCCTCTGCTATGTAGCTAGGTATACATAAAGTTACATAATATAAAAAAGGTCATATAGAATTCCAGCAAAAAAATTGTAAAAAGGAATTCAATTTGTAACTATTGTCTGGCTGAGCAGTACTTTTAGCATACCAGCAATTATATATTTTTTCCAAATAAAAATATATAATTGTATCATATTTTCTATATAATACTTTTTTCCCTATAATATAAAAGTGATTTTGATTTGTAAAAGATGCTAATATAACTTTTCTTTCAATTTTTCCAAGAGTCTTATCGCACAAGGGAAAGGAAGCAACAGTAAAGCCTAAGAATAGTGTGTCCCACCTTGTTTTATCACATGACATCTGCGTTCTTCAGTTCTTCCATTCTGGTCCTGTGCGAGATTGTGGTAAACATGAGTCTTTTTGCTAACTGGAAAAACCCATTAGCAAAAAGACTCACCTTTACCACCGTGTCCCACAGGGCCGGAACAGGAGAACAGCTGAAGCACACCAATGTTGTGCAATAAGGCAATGCAGGAAGCACTACTCTCGGGATTTACTTCCAATTCCTCCCATTGTTCAATAAGCCCCCCAAATTTTCCTTTTTTTCCTGAAAAATGGGGCAGGAGGGAGAGATGGATTTTTTCCCCCTCATGGCTTCAACTTTTCTAGAATGTTTCTGTCTTGTAAGAAGCCCTTAAATGAGCTTCACAGATAAGATTTCACATGAAACTCTGGGTTTAAAAGCCAGTATATCATCACAGGAACTCAGAATACAAAGGGAGGAGAGTGGCAGGAAGGAAAACATGGACACACCGTTTGTGTCCAATAAATCATGCCTGTATTGAACTGATATTGAATCAAGTTGTAGGGTCAGTGTGATGAATCATTCCAAAACTGGAGTTCACTGGGACTTCACCAGTATAAATTCATCAGTGGTTTTCTCTCAGAGTGTGATACTGATCTATATGTTATACTGGTGAATTTATTAGAAGAGAATGAAAGAAACTGAATATTCATTTTCTGCCGAGGAGGAGGAGGACTGTTATTGTTAGATTGGCATCCATAAAACATGTTCCCTAAGTATTCTACAGCAGTGGTCCTTAAATTGTGGTCTGGGGACCCCCAGCGGTCTGTGATGTCATCACAGGGGTCCACGAAGGCTTGAAAGCTGCTCGGCCCACCTCCTCCCTTCACTGGGGAGTGACCACATGACAGGAGTCAAGGCAAAGGCTGGCTGGTTGGCATGGCCTGCACATTTCCTTTCAATCCACTCCAGCCACAAACTTGCAGGAACAAGCAGGAGAAAAGTCTTCCCTGTCCCTTCAGTACTTCTGAGGAAAGGTTTAATGGATGGTGTAATTGTATTATTTATTATTATTATTAGTTGTTGTTGTTGCTGTTGGGGTTTTAAATCTTTAAGTCTTGTGGGACCACAGCAACAAAAGATATTTAAAGGGGGTCCCTGGAAAGAAATGGTTAAGAGCCACTGTCCTACAGTATTGAATACTTGTTGTACCCTATATACACAAGGAAAATAAACTTTCAGTGGAAAGCTTTGCTTTCTTGTCTTTATAATACTGAGGAAATAAGACACATGTGCCTCAAAGGTATATGGCCAGTGTAAGTCAATTACGAAAATCCAGTTATTTAATGTCAATTTATATTTGGGTAAAATGCTACCACTCTTTAGAATGTCTGTCTAAAGCAGAGATGGGATTCATGTGGGCTTCCAGATGTTGTTGGACTGCATTTCCCAGTGTTCCTTATAACTGACCATGCTGGAGAGGAGAGGGCTGTTGTGCATGCAGTCCAGCAACATCTGGAAGGACCCATGAGTCCGACCCCAGTCTAAAGAGTTGTTCAGATGACTGCTGTCATACATTCAGTGAACATATAAGGGAATAGAATGTAATTGTACCCACTGAACATGTCCTCAGTATACTTGCTGCCCTTATCCTTCAGGTGGCCATGCATCCAGTGTTTGTTGGAAAGGGTTTGGTGCCACATTTGTTTAACCTTTGCTAAGTAGGAACTTAAATCTGGATTTCTTACATCTAGCCTAACACCGGCCATTTGAATGCATTAGTGAGTATGAGTGTGCTCCTTGCTCAGTTCTCCCTCCCAGGTGGGCTTGGTGAGTGGCAATTCTGGCATCCATCAGGACATTCACAAGATCTAGTAGCTCAGAGAAAAGAAAATGAACTTATTGTGCATTAACCAAATCTTTTCAGCCCTGAATTGCTTGTCCATATCTTGGTATCACAACTCTTAACTAGCCTATGAAATAATAGTACCCACCCTTTCAGATGCACTCATTTATACATTTGCAGATGTAGTGATCAAGTATTACTGTATTTTTTTAAAAGTCCAATTTGAAAATGGCAACAATATAGCTACCGTACCTTTTTTTCCCTGTCCATCTGAGGTGAAATTCATCTTATCTGTAATCCTTAGAAACATTATCAAACAAATCACCAAAGACTAGAGTTATTTTGACTTTTTTGGACTAGAACTTACAGAATCCCATAGGCAGAATGCTGTCTGCAGGGATTTGGGGAGTTATCCCCCCAAAAATAACATTTCTAAGCTCTGAAAAAGACTGCCTTATAAGAAATACATCTGCTTATATGTGTTCCCTATGGAGACTCTTCCAATCATTCTTGCCATGCTCTGGAATTGGTTTTTAATCTTTTAGCTGATGTTTTGTGTACGTGTGCATTTCCGGGGGGCTCTGCCTCCTCCGTCTGTAACTGGGTTTCCCTTTCCTCCTACAGAGCTTGCACTAGCACTCATTTATCTCAGAATACAAATCTCTCCCTGCCTTCTACTCAAAGCCTCAACATCAAGTCAGAACCTGTTTCTCCTCCTAGAGACCGTACCACCACTCCCTCGAGATACCCACAGCACACGCGTCACGAGGCAGGAAGATCCCCTGTTGACAGCTTGAGCAGCTGTAGTAGTTCCTACGATGGAAGTGACAGAGAGGATCACCGGAACGAATTCCACTCCCCCATTGGACTCACCAGACCTTCGCCGGACGAAAGGGAAAGTCCCTCTGTGAAGCGCATGCGGCTCTCTGAAGGATGGGCAACATGATAACATTATTAGCTGATTAGGTTTTTTTTTTCCTTGCAGTGTGTGTGTGTGTGCGTGTGTGTGTTATACCTTAATGGGGAATAGGGAGGGGGGTCAATATGCATTCTATGTGCTGTGTGTGGGGGGGGGGGAAAGTCAGGTACTCTGTTTTGTAAAAGTACTTTTAAATTGCCTCAGTGATACCATATTAAAGATAAACAGCAGTGGCTGAGATAAGCTTCGCACTTGAGTTGTACAACAGAACACTTGTACAAAAATAGGTTTTAAGGTTAACTTCTTTTCACTGTTGTGCTCCCTTGCAAAATGTATGTTACAATAGGTAGTGTCATGTTGCAGGTTCAACGTTATTTACATGTAAATAGACAAAAAAATAAAATAAAATAAAAGGAAACATTTGCCCAATGTGGCAGATCTTTACTGAGAGAGAAAGCAGCTGTTATGCATCATATAGAAAAATGTACAGACGTTTTTAGGAGACCCAGAAATTGGATGACCAAGAAGAAGAGGGGGGAAAAAAAGAATCTAGGTCACCTATTGCATCTGAAATGCTCATAAAGGTGTTGACAAATTGTTGGAGTATGGCACTCAGTTAAATGGCACCAAAACATTTAAAAGAGAACCATACCTGTAAAAAAAAAAAAAAAATTTTTTTAAGTTTTAAGGTAAACCTATTTGATTTTTTTTAAAAAAAATCTGGGTCTGCATCACTTATTAAATAAAAATATAAAAATATGTAAATTACATTTTTCCTTATTTTCATATCAAAAAGTAAGACAGAGTTTGCAAAGCAGTGTGGCTTTTTGTAGTCTACTTAAGCCAAAATGTGGATTTTTCCCCTTTATAAGCTTCGCCAATATTTTAAACAGCCCTGAAAGAAACAAAGGGGACTTTTTTGTATAGAAAGCACTACCCTAAGCCATGAAGAACTCCATGCTTTGCTAACAAAATAACTGTTTTCTCTTTGCAGAAGTTTTGTTTTTGAAATGTGTATTTCTAATTATATAAAATATTAAGAATCTTTTAAAAAAAATCTGTGAAATTAACATGCTTGTGTATAGCTTTCTAATATATATAATAATTATGGTAATAGCAGAAGTTTTTGTTATCTTAATAGTGGGGGAATTATATTTGTGCAGTTGCACATTTAAGTAACTATTTTTTCCTTTTGTTTTCTTCTTCTAATCTACATTTTAGAGAATCCATCAGCTGTTGAAGGCTAATCTGCAACAGATTAGAATTTTCCCTTCCCATAACAGCCCATATAATCTTAATATACCTGCAATCAATTTTGTGATCCATTGTAGATATTGATGAGCTCCGTTTTATAAGCAGTCTACCCATTTGCCATGTTTAAGGCCCTCTTCTTATATAATTTATGTCTTGCGTATCTTGTGGATTTTGGCCATTTAAATCACACCATGGCTCAGCTTGGTCCTCATTCCATAAGTTCATCAAAAGTGGCATCTTTTTCTGATTTTTTCAGACCAGTTGGAAAAGTCCCATATTCCCCAATATATGGCTGTGTAAGAGAGCCTCCTTGAAGGTGAAGGTAAAAATCTAGTGAGGAGGTAACACAAAACTGATATCCCAAAACTAAAACTCTTCTACCCCAATATTGTATTATTTATTTCAGATACACAGGTGAGTTAGGTCTGAATAGAGGCCATATCTGATAATTCAGACAAAATAAAGGGGACAAGAATTGCACATAGTATAAGAACCATGAGTTCTAAAGTTCAGGGTGATTATAAATTTGGATTTGCTTATGCCTGAAGGCTGATTCACATTTGCATATAGATCATTTCCAGCACAAACATATGCATGTTTACTCAGAAGTAAGACACATTGAGTTCAGTGGGATTTACTCTCAGGTAAGTGGGCACAGGATTACAGCCACTTTGCTGCTTAACACAGGTGACTCAGAGCCAAATAAAGGAAACCTTTCCGCTGAACAATACTGGGTTTGAGTTGACCTCTCTAGTTAATCCGCTATTGTCAAAAAGTTTTGAATAACAACCACATTCCACTCAAGGGCAGTGTTGTTGTGTCCCTTTGCAGCAACTAGTTACAAAAGATGCCTTTGTGTTACAGCTGATTTCTGACAGTCAATTTCTGCATGAGATCACTAATATCTTCATCAACCTCAGGATTTCATTGCTATGCTGTAACAAAGTAAGTCCCATGGTTTGCACATACCCATTGAACAATGGCTATTCTGTACTACTTCTGAACCTATATTTTTTTCTGCGCATAGGGAAAACAATCAAAGCAGGTTATGTTGATTAGAAAAACGACTCACAAGGACTAGGTTAATCAACTGCTCTCCACTCACTGTCACCCCACTTCCAATGGCAGCCTCTTAAGGCTGTTTTTTTTTAAAAAAAAAATACCTCTACCTAGTTTGGTACATATTCTGCCACATAAAGTGTTCAATAATTAAAGACCTTTACTGCACAAAAGCCATTTGTTTCAAAGGTCCCCCCCCCAATTTGACAGGTGATTACTGAATTTTGAAGGCAAATTACTCTCCTTCTGTATTTAAAGAAAGACAGGACTGAAGTATGCTGGGAATCCCTTTGCTTCTTCTGCTTGCAGCTGTGTGAATGTGGTCTGTGATTTCTCGGTACCCCTTGTCTTATGTACTTGAGGCCAGAAATCTCACATTCACAAAAGAGGGCCTGGTCCCCAGTCCTGGTGAGCTGAGTAGCCTGTGAAGTTCTGGAAGTAATACATTTGATTGCTTAGGAAAGAAGTGGGGTCAGAAATATGAAGTGGATGCCATTTGAGTAATTTTGAATGTTTTACTGAAATCACAAAATGGCTGCTGTTTATGCTGTTCCCAACATTGCTCTACCTCTTAAACACATTACCAGTATAGACAAGAGTTGAGAGACTGGAGGAAAAACTTGGAAAAGATATTTGTTGGATTACAATGCCCAGAATCCAGTAGCCAGCAGGGCCACTGGAAATTCTGGGAGTTGTGGTCCGAAAGAATAACTTTCCCAAGCTCTGAGTGTAGGACTACCTGACCAATATTGTCTGTGCACTGCTGATTAGTCTACTAGAATTTCCCAGAACCAATGCAAGAATAACACTAGGAAGTTTGCCCAGCCCACCTGTCCAGCATTAGACAAATTTTAATGTGCACTCTGTGTTCAGCAGAAAAATGTAAGCTGTAAGAACAGTTCTGTTAGGTGGATAACACTAGCCACATAGTTATGAGTTTCTCTTCATTCTTAAGGACCACCAAAAATAATCATGAGCAGTATAGGTGAAGGTTGCCAAGGTTCCCATTTTATTGTTATTACATGATACCTACCAGCAAATATACATTTGCACCTGCATATCTGCCTGCTATCCTACCTGTAGCTTTGGGGTTTTGATGTGATGCTGTCTCTAGCAATCACTTTGATCCGTCCTAAGTATTTATTGGCTGGCACAGAAAATCTTAGGAGCATGCTGAGACCAGGTCACTATCACACACCTATTTATGGTACAGAAAAATTTGCTGTAATCAGGCATTCCTCCTATAGATGGCTGACAAAAGATACGCAAGCATTAAAACTGAGAATGGGGGCTGCAAGTGATTTTTCGCAAAACATCAATCAAATTTATAAATTAATTCCCTCATCTTGACATTTACCAATACCCACATTCTCCTTTTGACAACTTTGGTGTGTCTTAAATATGCAAATATGTCACAACTGTACCTTGTCATTTTTTTAAAAAGAAAAAGAAAGAATGTTTGGCTTATCAGTATCACTATTGAAAGTAATTTGTCAGTGGGGTTGGTGGAGTCAGTCTTCTGATTTTGAAGAATAGCCATATGACTAGTTCACCTTATAGTTGCCTCAGTACAAGAAAGAAAAGAACCCTTGAGCTTCTGAAGGGGAGCGGAGATGTAATGTTAGATACCACATTGTACCTATGTGCAAGTAAGTGCAATGGATGCAAGCTCATACCATCAGAGTAGGCAATCTCTTGCAGTTATGACCTTCATTTTTTTTATACAACCACAAAACTGAATTGTGTAAAAATTGACACCCATGTCCCCCTCATCTGCTACTAAGCTAAAGTGCAGAGGCAAGAAAGTAGGGGGTTAATTCATAATTATAAATGGGGTTAATTAATAAAGAAGCACAACGTTTAATTGTGATGTCGCTTTCTAGAACCTTTAGCTGTCTTTCATGTTCCATTTATCTGTACCTTAGCCAACTGTTGCATTTGCAAAGCTACTTTTTGGGGCTTATTGTGTGATTCTTTATATTTAAACAGTTTGGGGCAGCGCCCTGAAAGAGTATGAAGTTTTTATTCAACCCAGGCAGTGCAAAGTTAGAGGCAACATGAGATATCTTAAGAGGTGTCTCTTCCCATCCCTGTTGGCACTAAGCTAACCCTTTTTTGGAAAGGGCTTGTTGGTGAGGTTATTAAACCTAATAAAGAAGAAATAAATAATTGCTAGTGACAATGATCTGATATATGCCAGCTTTCCCTATGTCACCCAGGGCCCTCCAAGTATTTTGACTACAACTCCCATCATCCCCAACCAGCCATGCTGGTGGGAGCTAAGGTGAGTTCTTGTCTAAGGCATCTGGAGGGCACCAGGTGAGGGGGGGAGTTGAAATACACAATCTGCACAAATTTGTATGTTGTATGCATTGATGCCTTTCCTGGTGAAGTTTTTTTAAAAAAAAGAAATCAGTGTTTTTTCAAACTTGCTTTTTTTTTTTAACCAAATGGTTTCTATTTTCCCCAGAAGTGGAATTTAAATTTTTTTAATGATTACTATAAAGATAATCTGCAGATTCTCTGAGCTTTTTTTCAGGCAAAGCTAAAAAAAAAAGAAGAAGAATAAAACAACTGCTATGCTGTTTTCAAGAATGTCAATAACCCCTTTGGATTGTTTGCCTTTGTCTTTGCCTATCTACCCATCTTCCTAGTAGACACAACAATGTGGTTTTGTTTTCTTCTCCTCCCCCCAGAAGGCAAATGCTTTGTCTTTGTTTCCCAAAAAGCCACTTGAAACCTCAATAAAGGCTGTTGCTTAAACACAGCATACTTTCATCTGCTCCCGTTTTATGCCATCTGCAGTGATGTCCTCACTTCTGTGGCCTCCATTTCCTGCTATTCCAAAGTCCCCTGAAGGACTGATGGAACATTAGTATTGGTTGAGAATGCTTCACTGTCACACTAACAATAGGCTTTTGTGAATATGTTTTAACCAAAGATGTGGAGCAATCCAAGTACTGAATTCCATACTTTCTGCATCAAATTCTTGGCTTGATCATGAGCATAACCAGGGAGTTTAGTTTTGCTGTCCCTTTTTGTACCTCAGGCTGACCCATACCTCGACATGATTCAAAGAGGTCAGCTTAATGAGAAATGAAACTCACAGGATTGTGGTCCTCTGAGGAGCCAATAATGTAGCCCTGAGCTATACCATAAAGCATTCAACTTGGATTGCTTCAGATTATTTGCTTCTATTTTTTTTTTCTGGGTATTCATTTTAATGAAATCAGTGATAATTAAGAACTCATCCTGTAAATGGGGGCATACAAGCATTTTGCAAGAAATATTAAACTTTAGAGGCTCACAGCGGCATAAGCTGGACTTTGTCGCCACTAAATGACATTATAAACTAAGTTAAAAATCACATATGTGTATCTCAAGGGACTTAATTCAGCTGCCTGTAGTGAACATAAAATAAAATGGGAAAATTTCAAATGTTTCTCCTGCTGGACATAAGGTATAATTTGTATTTTGCAGCCGAATCAGTAAAGTTACTGGCTTTCTTAGTGATACAGTGTCTCTGGTGCATTTTTTTTTTAAAAAAAAAAGTAAAGTAATAAACTGCTCCTCAGAATTAGCCATCCCTGTACATTCAAATTAGTAATGTCAGATCTGAAGAACTTGCCTGTAACTTTGAGATGCACAGAATATCAAGACAGAAAAATAGTATTGCAAAGCACGCGAGTTACCTTTTTTTTTTTCTTTTTTATTTTGGACTATGGACTTTTTCAAACAGGACTTACTGCAAAAGAAGACTCTGGAATAGTTACGATGCTGTCATGTGGCAGGGAGTCCGTTTCAGATGCCGCCGTCCCTCTCTCAGCATCGTCCGTGTCACTTCCGTGTATGATTGGAGGCAGCCGCACCATATTTTACTCATGGAACCGTGAGTAAAATATGGTGCGGCTGTCTCCAATCATACACGGAAGTGACACGGATGATGCTGAGAGAGGGACAGAGTCGTCCGAAATGGACCCCCTGCCGCGCGACAGCATTGTAACTATTCCGGAGTCTTCTTGCACTGTAAATCCTATCTGAAAAAGTCCTACAACTCCAAGAATCTAAAAGCCAGCATGATCAGTGGCCATGCTGGTTAAGGGGTTCTGGAAAGTGTAGCCCAGAAGAGTAACATTTCCAAACTCAAGAGGCCATCTGCCTTCATTGCTATCCACTCTTAATTTTAACAAAGTACTAACTGGACCATAAAAGGTAGGGGCCTTTACAGCTATAGACAGAGTCTTAAAAAGTGGATCTCCTTATATTTGCTCAAAATCGTTTAGCTTTTATCTCAGTACTGCAGGAAAGATGCCAAATACCAATAACACTTTTGTAACAGGCCCAAAGATTGGTCTGGAAGCACCACTGCATCTTAGTAATAGCAAAGCTAGAACAGTGTGGATCAGTGAATGGATGGCAGGTCTTCAAAAACTACCCCTAACTTTCTAACAGAAGAATGAGATGTAATAGTGTCTAGCTGGCCTGCAAGATACGATGTTTCTGGTTATTTAAAATATTAATGCACCACCCACTAATCAAGTTCTTAGGGCATCTTGGAATATTAATAAATTACTATTTTTTTAAATAAAAGGTCAACCATAAAACAACACAAAACTCAAGCAGCAGAGACCCAAATTAGAAAATTTAGAAAAAGAGTCATAATCAACACCAAAGGGTTTAACAGATTTTAAAAGATTTAAGAGTTTAAAAGCCTGGGGAAATAAGAAATATCTTTGCCTGGTGTTAAAGTATCTATGAAGTAGGCATCCAGTAAGCCTTTCTAGGGAGAGAATTCTATTGTTGGGATGTCATCACCAAAAGGTCTCTCTTGTGGCCACCTTCTACAAGTTACTTGGAGACACCTGGAATGGACTTCTGAAGATGATGTCAAGTTCTTGGCAGGCACATGTGGGAGGAAGTGGTTCCTCGGGTAACCTGGTTCCAAACAGTTTAGGGCTTCATAGGTCAACAGCAGCTCTTTGAATTCAGCCCAAAAATGGACAGGGAGTCATTGAATGTTTCAGTATCAAACTCAGTTTAATTCACTCAGTTCACCACAGCATGAGTTCCTATGGGAGATGCTGTAGCTCACTTTCCCACCCTGGCAAGGCCTTGGACTAGATTAAGAGTGGGAAACAGTGTAGGGTACGAGGCCAATTTTCTACTCCCACCTCTCCCACTTGACTAAGCATGTGAAAACACCTCATTTTCGCACCATTTCTATTTCAAAATGACTGCCCGATGTGACATTCTGTCAGCTGTCACCATTTTGAAGGCAAAAACAAGAAAACAAGGTATTTGAGAAGGGGGGGATTGGAGGGTTTGGGAGGCTGGGGGGAAGGTTTTTTTGTGTGATTTGGGGTCAAGTTGCATCGGAGAATTGTGCCCTAATTGGGGATGGGGGCTTTGGGGAATTGGTGAGGTCCTTCAGGGACCACAAAAATGGGATTCGGAGGACACATGTAGCCCATGGACTGCACTTTCCCCACCTCTGGGCTAAAATAGTGCTTCTTGGGTGATCTGATGCGAGGGACTGGCATATCTTTCTCTAGCGTGCCAGGGTCCAGTACCATATTTGTGCCTGTTACCTTTCTTTCTTTCCTGGAAATGCTCTGTGGACTGCCAGCCAATGGCTCAGGAACCAGCACCACACCAAGAACCACCACTTTGAATAGCACTAGCCTAAAAGGCCCCTCCAACTCTTCCTTCATGTTTCCTTTTCCCATTTCTCTCCCCTTTCTCCACACCTTCCTAAGAGGATAGGCAGCAGACTCGGGGTTGGCTACATGTCTAAAATACTTCTCATTCAGTTCAAATAGATTGCAATCTGGCCACATGTGATTGGTAGCCTATTTAGGGTATTCGGAAGGATGGGGGCTTTGGAACCAACGTTCTTAAACTTTGGAATCAACAGTTCTTAAACTGTTGGTTAAGCTTTTAAGCTCATGATACTGACTGGGCAACAAGTTGAAAGGAGGAAATATTTTTATTGCTAGGAGGAGAGAGGCAAAAGGGCAAATCAAGCTCTACAGCCCAGTAGCAAGGTAGCAGGTGTCAGATGTAATGACATGTTTTATTCAGTTGCATGAGTTTCCTAGAATTCAGCTCTTCCCCTGACTGTTCCAGTTCCACTTTCCCACATATAAAATATCAGTTTCACCACCTGTCCAACATCTGATCAGACATGCACCAAATTTCTTTTCTTTCCAAATGGTATGAACTCCATTTTTGTAATTAAAGACCTCATTCAGTTTTCAACTGACTCATTAAAATCACATACTGCAGATGTTAAAGACTCACGTATTTCTTGTGTCTTTTTCCAAAGTGTAGTTTCATCTTTACTAAGCTGCATGCACATACGTATTTTTGCTTGTGCCTGTAGTGGTAGAAATAGCAAAATAACTTAATTTCATCAGCTAGTCCCAGAATTTACCCAGAATGCCCTAGACATTATAATGTTCTGGGAAGAGTCCTGACCTACTGAGGTACAAGTAACATCATTACCCATAACATGTTACTCTTTTTTGTAACAAGAATGCAAAAAAAAAAACAAAAAAAAAACCAAGTAATGAGACACATGAAATGATGTTACTTTATTGGTGCTACAAGGAACATTTTTTTTCCATTCCTATGTTACTTTAAAATGTGGTTTAGGCATTTTGGGCTGAATTTTGATAGAAATATTGCCTGTTGTTTGTCATCCTCCATCCTCTTATTAATCCTAAAACGTCTTTTTAAGTAACAAAAAACCAAGAAGCAATACAAAAAACACATTTTTTAGAAAAAAAATAAAAATATATCATTCTTATAAATAACAGGAAGAAATTGCTTAAAAAAAAAAAACTTTCCAAGATCTGTTTGTGGCATCCTGTGGCCAAGATCCTATATTAACTCAGAGTGGTGGCTGGAATCCTGTATGAGAGATATGTAGTGTATATGTAAGCACCACAGCTACTCATTAATCCTGGTCTAACTCCCTCAATCCACACTCACTCAGAATCTGCCACTGTAATCAATAGGAGTCTTTTCCCTTCTCACTTGGGAAGCAGCTGGCTGTTGTTTCCACAACCCTCCCTATGAGCGATCTCCAGTACAACATGCAGAAGCAGGGCCCTGTCACAATCCCCCCTCATGCCTTGTGTGGGGAGATGGGAACATCAGCTAGCTGCTTTCTGATTGACAGGGGAACAGACCCCTGTCAATCTCAGCAGCTAGCTGCCAGGTAAGTGGTAACTGGGGGACTTTGATGGTTCCTACATAGTGTCTAAACTAGGGGCTATACAGGGACTGTGAAAATGTAACAATCACAAGTGCATAATTCTAGGTTACTCATTCATAACTGCCATAGAGGATTCCAACCAACACAAATATCTGCTGGTGGAGTTACATTACACCAGCACTACACAACTCCTATACTGAATATCACTGTAGTGCAAAATATGAGAAAAAGTGAATGCACATGATGGTCACTTCATTGTACAATGCACAGAGGAAGCATGCAGTGCTAATCGACACACTACTCTCACTGCATTATTGAGCATCATCAATGGTTTTTCCTGCAGAATTCTGTTCCTCCCACCATCAACTGGGTGTGTCCATTCCACATTGTCCAAAAAAGTCGCTCCACATTAGTAGCACAGCTTGCACCTGTGTACATCACCACACCAAAAGGATCCTAGCCTTTTCTTCATAATCTTTGTAATTCACACAAGTGGGTTATCCTATGCCTGTACAGTGCATCTTTCAGAACCTTCTAGAGTGTTATGTAAGTATTTTGGCGGTAGTCCCACGCACCCCCATGCCACTATATAGGGGCCTTTCTGCTGAAACCACCTGTTATTTTCTGTCTGCTGCTGCTGCAGCATTAATAGAAACCACATTCCTTCTTAGAATCATAGAGTTGGAAGAGACCACAAGGGCCATCCAGTCCAACCACCTCCCATGCAGGAATACACAATCAAAGCATTCCTGACAGATGGCCATCCAGCCTCTGTTTAAAAAACCTCCCAAAAAGGAGACTCCACCACACTCCAAGGCAGTGCATTCCACTGCCAAACAGCTCTTACTGTCAGGACGTTCTTCCTAATGTTAAGATGGAATCTCTTTTCCTGTAGTTTGAGTCCATTCCTCCATGTCCTAGTCTGGAGCAGCAGAAAACAAACTTGCTCCATCCTCAGTATCACATCCCTTCAAATATTTAAACATGGCTATCATGTCCTCTCTCAACCTTCTCTTCCCCAGGCTAAACATACCCAGCTCCCTAAGCCACTCCCTCACAGGGCATGGCTTCCAGACCTTCTACCATTTTGGTTGCCCTCATCTGGACATGTTCCAGCTTGTCTATATCCTTCTGGAATTGTGGTGCCCAGAACTAGACACAGTATTCCAGGTGAGGTCTGACTAAGCAGAATAGAGTGGCACTATTATTTCCTTTGATCTAGACACTATACTCCCATTGATGCAGCCTAAAATTGCATTGGCTTTTTTAGCTGCCGCATCACATTGCTGACTCATGTTCAGCCTGTGGCCCACTAAGACTCCTAGATCCCTTTTGCATGTACTGCCATCAAGCCAGATGTCACCCATCCTGTATCTGTGCTTTTCATTTTTACTGCCCAAGTATAGTATTCTACATTTCTCCACATGTGACCTTTGCAAGTTTGGTTCCTCTCTCAGTTTTGCCCACTTCAATACTCCCCCAGGAAGTGACTCACCATACTGAGGAATGGCCAATACTCCCTGAGGTGGTGGTTGGATGCTGTCTGTGTTCAGAAAGAAATCTCCTTCCTTCCTCCTCAGCCTCGATGCCTTGATGACAGGTTGGGGAGCCCATCTTGACATCTTCTCCATACAAGGCATTTGGATATCCATGGAACAGCCCTTCACATTGCATTGGAAATGTTAGTGGTGGAAAAGGCTTTCCATTCTTTCGAGGCTCTCCTTTAAGCCAAGGCAGTACAGCTGCTGACTGACAACACCACAGTCATGCATTACCTCAAAGCAAGGAGGTACCAGATCCACAACTCTCCTCCACCTCACCCTACAACTGTGAGAGTGGTGCATCAAAGAGAAATATCATTGTCTCAGCAGTCCACCTTCCTCGGGAAGAAAATACTGTGGCAGACACTGTAAGCAGGATGTCAAATTCTTCCCATGAGTGGATGCTCCATCTTGAGGCATTGGTACCAACCTTCAGTCGTTGGGGCAAACCGGTGGTGAATCCAGTTGCATCCAAGGTGCTCAGTGCATGGAGTTCTGCTCTTGGACTCATCAGGGCAGATCACAATGTGATGCCTTCCTTTTTCACTGGGGCAGTGTCACTGTGTATGCTTTCCCACTATTTCCACTCCTCATGAGAGTCATAGCCAAGCTTCATTGGGACAGGGTGAACTGTAGTCTGATTATACCATAATGGCCCAGGCAGCCATAGTTCACTCCTCTCCTCCACCTGTCCTGAGGAGTGTACATTCAAATTCCATGCAGACTGGAGCTCCTCAATCTGTACCAAGGTCTCATCAGGGATCCCAACACCCTCAATCTCACAATGTGGAGGATTGTTCCTTAGCTGTTTTGCTTGATGCTTCTAAAGACATCATCTCTGCAGCACATCAACCATCAATGAGACACTCCTATGCTTATAGGTTGAAGAAATTTCAAGAATTCTTGACTCCACTTCACATACCCTCTTCCAAGGCAGAGACTAAACATATTTCTGCAGATCTTGTTGACATTATCTAACAAGGGTTTGTCCCTTTCACCCATCCACTTTTACTTGGTGTCAGTTACTTGATGTTCAGTTGCTAGGCGAAGTTTCCTGCTTTCACGATCTCCTGGCAAAGAGGTTTCTGAACAGCTATAAGAGGGCTGCCGGACTTACCGGCGGCTGCGGTTTGCAGCTGGGGACGCTCCTCCCGGTCCCCCGGGCCGCCACATGGCCGGCGTGGGCGCCGCCATGCCCACCGCAGACTCCTCCCAGTGTGATCTGGCTCTTATGTATTAAATTCTATCTTGGTTTTTATTCCATGTGTCTTTATTGTGTCTGGCAGGCTCGGGGAGCGGGAGGAGGTGGCATGTCACTCGGACCGCAAAAACCTCCATCCTCCAGTGTTGGGCCCAACACTGCAGTGGAGCCTAAATCTTATGTTGCCCCAACTTTCTAGGAAGCCTTTCAAGCCGATGGCTACCTGTGATCTTTGTCTGCTTTCCTAGAAGACTGTCTTCCTGGTTTCCATTGTGTCTGCTTGTGACCACTGGACTGGTGAACTCTGTGCTCTCAGACCGTCCATACCTGAGCTTCCATCCTGACTGGACTGTTATTACCTTCTCGCCAAAAGTTGTGTTGGACTTCCATATCAACCAGGACATTGTTCATTCCACCTTCATGCAGAATCTGACTTCTGCATTCGTGAGGACACTGCATTGCATTGCATTGCCTCAATGCCCAAAAGGCTTTTGCCTGCTATGTTGACAGGAGTTCTGCTTTAGGACTTCCCAAAGACGGACACTCCCACCTCCTACTTCTATTTCCTATTTGTGTGAGTCACAGAGATCATGGAGAAGGAAGACAGGTTGCATATCTATAACTGTAGTTCTTGGAGTGGTCATCTGTGAATTCATACAATCCCACCCATCCTCCCCTCATTGTGTCTTGTCTGTCCTTTGGACTGCTGCATCAGTGTTGTGATAATGGACTCTCCCATTATCTGGGCAGCACAGCCAACTAGGTAAACAAAGGGTTAAGGATGTACTAAGTTAAGTTACAGTTTATGGGGGTCAACATCAGGAGGTAGCTGACCAATGAGATGACCACCTGGAGGGAGCGTCAAGATGCTTCTGTGGAAAGGTGATAAATACTGCCTAGGACCATGAGGCAGGGAGAACAAAGGAGAAGAACAGAGATGTGAGCAGGGGGACTCCCATCCCAACTAAGGGGGCATTTGGTAGAGGCTGGCCTGAAAGGCCTAGACTCCCAACCTCCATGAATGTCCAGCACAGCTGGACTGCACTTCTCGTAAATAGATTAGGGAACTGTCTAGCTTAGTAACATTAGGTTTTATGTTTATTTTATAAACTTGGCTGGAATGACTACACTTATCTGTAACTTTGTAACTCCTAAGTGTGCCTGAAAGGAAGGTGCCTTTCATGAAAGAGTATCTCTACTATGCTATGTAGTCTGCTTAGAATAAACTTCTTTTAAAACTCTCCTTCTCAGCATTCTATCTTCACGTGCCTTGCTCAGCTGTCTTTCCACAGGAGGGGGGGGAGGTGAAGCTCTGCAGAGTCAGAGTGGAAAAGGCTTACAATTTACCATTGGGTTACATTGAAAGGGGAAATTGAAGTCAATGGGTGGTGGTGGCAGATTATAGATTAACTCTGGAGTTCTTGGTGTGTACATAGGAAACATCCAGAGCTTCACGGGTGTCCATGGAATTAGCAGTTTTGGTGGGAAGGCCCCTTTATAGTGGCACTGGCGGTAGGCAGGACCACTGCAAAAATGCTTATGCAACACTCTACAAGGTTCCAAAAGATGCACTGCACAATGCAGGATAACCTATTTCTGTGAGTTCACAGATGACTACTCAAAAAACTACAGTTACAGAAATGTGTTTGTCAGACTCTCAGAAGCTTTTGAGATGCTATTCATGCTGAAGAACTAATTAAAGAAAAAACTAAGAGAATCAAAAAATGTGTAAATAAAGCATGCGGGTGGGTGTGGATGCATCAGTGTGTTATGGCTGGCATCCTGTTACACAGTTAAGATGTCATAAGATAAGATTATAACCTCATAACTTCCTGGTATTCACATTTATGATCATAGCACCATTGCCATGACTGCAAATTCCCCCAAATCCACCTTAAAATCCAGGCAAAAAAAACCTATATTTACCATCTCATATACAAATAGTGTAAGCATATAAGATAGGAATTTCAATAAAAAATGTCCAGAATGTGCAATGGGAAAAAAAATCCAGGCAGCCATACTGTGGAATGGGGTTCTGCAGTATTGGCAAGTGGGGTGCTGAAGGATTTCTTGTCCAGCCTCTTCCTGCCAATGAGCTGTGATGCAACAATGACTCATGAGGATTCCACAGGGGTCCCTTCTTTTGCCTGTTGCACCACTACTCACTGGCAGGAGGGAGTCAGATGTGTCATCTTTCAGCACCATGCTTGCCAGCAACACAAAGTCCATATGTATGGCTGCCCTAATTTTGGCTGCCCTAATTTTAAAAAGGGGGTTAAGGTACAGAGTGGAAGACAGAGCTTAGCCACAACACTGTAAGGGTGTCCAATGCAGGATCTCAACCAATATATTAAATCTATATAAAATTTTTCAATTAATTAATTTAGAAATTTTCAACAAGTCTCCATAAATTAAACCAAAACAAAAAGTCAATCATCTGTTGTGAGTACATAATCCATCCAATCTGTAATAGATGCAATGTATAAGTCTCCCCCTGTATTTGTGGGGAATATGTTCCTGAACTTACCATGGCTACACAAAACCATGGATAATACCAAACCCTATTGAAATGGATGACCTCTGGCCAAACTTCCAGTGGAGGAATACCATAGAATCATATTGGAGGATTTAAAAATGCCTAGAGAGGACATATTTTGAGGGGCATGGATAGGTGAAACCATGGATATTGGTCCCATGAACAGCGGGGTTGATCTGTATTTATGAAAGCCAAAATCCTGTTGAGGATTTGCGATAGATGGGGGTCTGTTCCCCTGTCAATCAGGAGGCAACTGACTTATGGCCCCACCCCTTCCCATGAGCAATCTCTGGTGTGACAGGTAGAAGCAGGACCCCTGTCACAATTCCTCCTCGTGCTGCAGATCTCTCACACAAGAGGAGGGTGGGACCATCAGCTGCCTGCTTCCTGATAGACAAGGGAAGAAAAACCACAGTCAGTTGCAGTAGCTGCTTCCTGGTAAATTGAGACAGGAATTTTCATGGTCCATGCATAGCCCCTAAACTAACTGCCCTAGAGGATTCTGGCCCATATTCTTTAACTGTAGCTAAGATTTTGGCATTCTCAAAACACACCTGTATGTTTTGAAAAGCAAGAGATGTAATTTTAAAAGAAGTGTTTCTAAAAGAGATGAACGTTATAAAATGTGACAGTAAGAGCTGTTCTGCAATGGAACCAATTGCCTAGAATGGTGATGGAGTCTCTTTCTCTGAACGTCTTCAAAAAGAGGCTGGACAGCTACCTGTTGGGGGTGCTTTAGCTGGAGATCCTGCATTGAGCAGGGGGTTGGATTCGATGGCCCATGAGGTCCCTTCCAGTTCTGTGATTCTATGACTCTATGTGGTTTGCTTTTTTTGAATTTTAGAGATCAAAAGTATTTATTTATTTATTTATATCCCATCTTTCTCCAAATATAGGGACTCTAGGCAGCTAACAGTGAGTTTAAAACAATACAAATTAAAAGCAATGCAAAAACATTAAAAGTATAAATATACAATTTAAAAACAAATTAAACAATTTATGGAGGTCGATACATTAAACATTAAAAAATATTAAAATCTATTAAAAACTATATATGCATCTTAAAATCCAAATTGCACAGCCTAACCCTTCTCTGATTAATAATAGTATAATCATTTCTAAAAGGAGTTTTTTAAAAAAAAATACTCTGTTAAGGAGCTTTCTTGTGTAAAAATCATGGTACAATGTTACTGTGGCTTCATGAAAAGCCAAAGAGAATGTGTTAAATTTCTTTTCTGTTATGCACACAGGCATACTATCCTTCCTATACTTGGTATAGTATACTATGACCACTTTCACAGTTCCCATCTTGGTTGAGTTACACCTGGGAAAGTGAATGCCATAACCAAAACAAGCAAGCAAGCAAACAAACAAACAAACCCCGCCACCAAAAATATGTTACAGTTTGGATAATTCATGATAAATACCTGTTTTCTTAAATGTCTCATTTAACAATTTCAAAGCTGCAATCTTAAATAATAAGCCTACCAAATCTGATCCAGCTTACTAAACAGTAACATGTGTAGGACTGCACTAAAAGTACTAAAATTCAGTGGCTATAAGATTGCAGCCAGGTTCACCCTACTTTTAGGAAGTAGGGGTGTGATTCTCCACTACATTTCTTCTTGAAGAAAGCAGCAAGTAATCTCAGTAATTTTCTCCTCACTGTGAGAAACTCTTTGAAAAACATGCAGTTTCTAGTGCCTATTCACAATTCAGGACTTATTCTGCACAAAATTCACACATGGTTGTTTTGCAGAGAAAACAGAATTTTCTGTACAGGAAACAAAATGAACACTGGCATTCTGTATTGCAGGTATGGATTTGTAGCCCAGAAGTACAGTACCTGCTCCTTATTCAGTAAGACTCCATAAATGCTCTCCCAGCCCACCTTACCAGCCAGAAACCACATCAGGTGAAAGAGTTATGTGCAGTTGCCAGTCAGGGCTCAAAGAGACTGACATTTCTGGCCCCCTCCCATCAGTGAGTGAGGCTGCAACAATCAGAAGCAGGACCCTGTCACAATCCTCGTTGCAGCCTTGCTCACTGGTGGGAGAAGGTTAGTAAACTTCATTCTCCTCATGCCCTAATCAGCAATTCAACAGACCTGCTTCACCAAATGCAGTTGCTGGCTGTTAAAGTGGACTTGCAGGGCTCAGGTCAGGAAACTTACATTACTAAGTAGGAGATGTAGAATATTGATGGATTTTTCTGTGCAGAAAATTCTGTGCAAACCAATCATGTCCATAGAGTCTCCAGGTACAGCATCTTGGGGCTGGAAACAACACTTTATTCACAGAAAATAAATTTTCTATGCAGAAATATTATATTTTACACAGAAAAATCCACTTCCTGTGTAGAAAATGCTGTTTTCTGTGCAAAGCAATCACATCCAAATTTTGTGCAGAATAAGTGAAGATTCTCATCAGTCCAGAATTCTTTTCATCATGGTTTCTCAACATTCAAAAAACATGTTTTTCACCATTTCCTGAATATTTTTGAATATTCTTTCCATTGCTACTAGGAAGAGAGGAGCTGTTGTCTCAGGCTGTTGATGTGGAGTGTCATGAAAAAACAGTGCAATCCTACCCATATGTACTCAGAAGTGAATCCTGTTGAAGGCACATCCTGGATCCAGTATAATATCTTTATATTCATAAAAGTACATATAGGTTTGATTTTCAAATATGAGAATTTTATATATTCTGGCTCTGTTTTTTCATTTTAAAAAAATATTAAAATTGATTCACTTTTTCCAGCCTCTCCAGCTATAACATTTATACAGGTTTACATCACAATGTGAAGTATTCCATGCCACTGAAAGGCAGTTGCCATATAAAATTAGACTCCTACATTTTGTAGGCAAAGCATAACACTCTGTCTATACAGTTCTGTGATTCAAATAAGAATTCTACCTCTCCAAATGTAAGTTTCCTTTAGTCCCCAAATTTCTAGCATTGCAGTTAATGTAAAACTTCAGCAGAACATTTAGAAATAAAGTTTAAGGATCCAAATCAAAGGAATTGGGCAAGAGATTTTGGTTGAAATCTTTACCTCACTTTTTCAGATAATTTGATGAAGCAGAGTGAGGCACCCTGTCTCATGTAGCAGATGCTAGCGGGTGGTGGGAAGTTGTTGGAGAAGAAAGCTGTATACCATGTGGTCTGCCCTACAACCTCTAGGCTAATCTGCTGCCTTCAAGTTAAAATGGAAGATGCTGTCCTATCACCAGTGTTGAAACAATATTCAAAATAATATTCAGCTGCCATTCTAGTCAGTATTTGTATACAGAAATGAGAAGGGTGCCATTTCTACCTGAGGTAGAAAGAATGTTTTCAATCGACCATGCCTTTCATCTCAATGTGCCACTAAAGTCAAGGATATACAGTAGTTGCTTAAACACAGATTTTCTTAGTATTCCTTCCCTCTTCAACAATGACAAACACAGAACACAAAGACATAAATACTACTAGTAGTCCCAAGCAGAGTAGAATCATGGACTCAGTGGGATGTACATATGTGTTGACTTACCATTCAACAATTGATGCAATTGGTCTACTCTAGTCATGACTAACTAATAAGAGGTAGGCTAATCATGTATATAAACACATTTAAGTGTATAGTTACTCCTTCTCATTTTCTCTGGGATCCTCCAGCCAATATTCCTGGTAATTATTAGGCTATTCTGCTTCTCTCTATAGTAGTGTTCTCACCTCCACATCCACTCAGGCCTCTTTTATTCCTGGTTTTTGTCCATCCTTCCTTCCTTCCTTGAGGTGTGATGTGGGCAGGTATGATAATAGGCTCTCACATTATCTGGGTAGCACAGCCAACCAGGTAAACAAACTGTTAACTAGGTGTTGAGAATAAAGTTACCGTTTATTGGGGGTCAGCATCATGAAGGAGTCACAGGTCATGCAGGATAGTTGACTGATGAAGATGTCCATCAGAGGCAAACTTCAAGATGTGAAGTCAAAGGCTTTCACGGCCGGCATCCATAGATTTTCCTTGATTTTTTCCGGTCTGTGAGGCCGTGGTCTGGAATAGTTTCTTTCTGACGTTTCACCTGCATCTGTGGCTGGCATCTTCAGAGAATGGTTGGGTAGGAATGTATGTGTAGTTTATATGCTGTGAACCCCTATAGGGTAGTATATGTAAATTTTGTGTAATTGAATGGTTAGTTTCTGGGTATAGAAATGCAAGGCTCGTTAGTGTCCGTTTGGCTAATGGTTGGTTGATGGGCCATTATCTGCTGGGACTCCCCTTGTCCCTGGGTGGAATTCCTTTGTAAGTGTTGAGTTGTTATTCTATTGTTCTTCAAAACTGGGAGCCAGATTTTGTTTACTTTTAAGGTTTCTTCTTTCCTGTTGAAGTTGTCCAGGTGTTTGTGGATTTCAGTAGCTTTTCTGTGCATTCTGACATGATAGTTGTTGGCCTGGTCCAGAATTTCTGTGTTTTTAAATAACATTTTGTGTCCCGGTTGGTTTATAACATGTTCTGCTACTGCTGATTTTTCTGCCTGGCCCAGTCTGCAGTGTCTCTCATGTTCCTTGATTCATGCTTACGCACTGCGTTTTGTGGTCCCTATGTAAACTTGTCCACAGCTGCATGGTATGCGGTAAACTCCTGCAGCTGTGAGAGGGTCTCTTTTGTTCTTTGCTGAGCATAGCATTTCTTGGACTTTCTTGGTTGGTCTGTAGATTGTTTTGAGGTTGTGTTTCCTCATCAGTTTCCCTATTCTGTCTGTGACTCCTTTGATGTATGGTAAAAATACCTTCCCTTTTAGGTGGCTGTTTTTCTTCTTCATTCCTGTTTTTTTTTCCCCCTGGGTCTGGCTGCTCTTGTGATGTCTGATCTGAAGTAACCATTAGCCTGTAGGGCCCAGTTTAAGTGCCTCAGTTCATCCTCCAGGTAGTGGGGTTCGTAGATCCTTTTTGCACGGTCTACCAATGTTTTTATTGTGCTTCTTTTTGTCCTGGGTGATGATTGGAGCTCTTGTGTAAGTATCTGTCCATGTGTGGGGGTTTTCTGTATACCTTGTGGCCTAACCTAACCGTTGGTTTGGTTTGTGGATGACTAGGACATCCAAGAATGGCAGTGTTCCTTCCTTCTCTTTTTCCATCGTGAATTGGATATTCACGATGGAGGTGAAGTTCTGCAGAGTCAGAGTAGGAAGTACTATTTGAAACCTGTAACATCCCATTGGGTTACACTGAAAGAGTTAAAGTCAATGGGTGGTGGTGGTGAGTTTTAATTAACTCTGGAGTTCTTGGGGGGGTGCATGTGCTTAAGAGACCTCCAGAGCATCACAGGAGGGTTTGGTCCCCTGCTGGGAACTGTATTGATGGAAAGAAGGTCTCCTTAGTGACAGTTACTTCCCCATTTACAATGTCATGAGTGGGGCCACCCAGGAATACAGGAGGAACCAAGTCAACAGAAACAGATATAAGTGTTAACTACAAATGCTGTATTGAATTTTCCCAGAATCAGGAAATAAACTACTCTAACCCTGGGTTCCAAATGTCACATCTAATCCCAGGCATTCACAGGAAATAGACCAGAACAGCAGCTGCATCATTTCGATCGTTTTTAAAAATCCCAACACATACAAGTATAACTTCCAAGGCTTTTCAGCAGTCTGGATGAGCCCTCTCTTTCTCTCTCACACACACCCACACACATACACATGCACACTATTATAAAAAGATGCTGATGCCTGACACAAAAATCAATGCACAATGTTCCCAAGTTTCAAAAAACTTGGTTCGCTTTACTCTTTCATCATTGTGTTCTGACAGATCTACAGCAGCCTCTGCTGCACATGAAATGGTTAGGTAACAACATCATTACAGCTGCTTTTGTGTATCCAGATTTCCTGCACTTCTGTGCATTGACAGAGTCATCTAATTCTTTAACACTTTAATGTTATTTATTTATTTGTACAATGGGAACACATGGCCCTGGCAAACTCCTTTGATATCAATCCTACTATCACATTATATTGCGCCTGATATGACCTATTGTTTTCTGTACTGGGAGGAGTTGCTCAGCTGGGCTTTAATGACCATCAGTCTTCTGTTTTATCACAATGCCTGCTCATTTCTTGGGTTTACCATTCTCAGTGATTACCATGTTTGAAGATGTGTCATCTAATCAGAGGACTGGAGGGGGGGCACTAGAGAAAATTAGGGGGAAACATAATGGAAGTTAAAACAGGGTTCTGCAACCAGATGTAAATGAATGCACTGAAATTTTCAGAAATTGAGATACAGATGAAATCATGCAGGAACGGGTTTTTACAAGATCATACAAGGACCAGAACTTGGAAATGTTACTTTTCCAGACTGCAAATTCTAGAAACCCCTAGCTACTAAGGTAAGTTGAACTGAAGTCCAAAAAAGTATTTTTTTTCCAAATTCTGTGAGGAGTCAAAAAATGACCCAAAGCATCTCCATTCAAGAAAGATGACAACATTTTTCCTTTTCAATGACCCAAGGCATGGGGCCCTTCAACACTACACAATTATAGTGTGATGGTTACACTACAACTTCCATGGTTCTATACTATGGAATTCTGAGATTTGCCATTTAGGACAAATCATTTAGGGAGAAGCATTTACAGTTCTGATCCAGAGAACACCAGTGTCTCATCAGACTACAAACCCTAGGATGTTGCCATGGCAGTTAAACTGAAATATAACACTAGAGCTGTGTAGTGTGAAAGGGCCCATGATAGAATCATGAGGACGGCCATGCATGAATACAAGAAATGAATCTTTTTCTCTTGCCCCACCAGTCTGAGCTCCCAGATTGGTTATGAAAAACTGGAACAAAATGAAAACTGGGACTGGAACAAAGAAAGAAGAAACTTGAATGGCCTCTTTCTCTTTTTGTCTCACCTCATGATTCTGCAAAATGGGAAGAACTTATGATGCTGTGTTACAGGCCAGAGAATATTCTGTTGCCAAGTTCTCAGCCTGTTCATATAACTTTAAAGGACAGAATTTAACCTAATAAGAGCTAATACAGGCAGCTCTGTCTCTGTGTATGTGTCAGTGGAAAACTGGCCACACAGTACAGATCAGTTGGGGAAGAATGCCAGATCTTCTGGAATGTAAACAAAAGATAAGAAAACACACTTGTACTCTAGATGGGAAGGCACCAGTAGATTCTGGAGAACAAATAAACACCATGAGTCAGTGCATTAGATGAGACAGGTACATTAGATGAATAATGACCATATTGAAGACAGGGTTATGGAAAGATGTGTACTTTTATTGGATAAGAGACAATATACTAGGTATCTCTAGTGTACAACTCAGTTGTGAGCTAGTCAGTTTTGACTGATCAACTGGCAAGCTGAGTGGAGGTAGAAAGGGTGGGGGGGAGAAGCCAAAAAGTAGATCTTATCAGGCAGCTTTCAGCATGCTTCCAGAATATGTTGTTGATAAACAACAGTTGTTCATGATAGCCTGATAGCCTGCCCAAAAATGCTGATTGTACTGGTAAGGTTGTGCTAAGAACAGACATACTTATAATAATGAGTCTTAAAGCATGTTGTTAAGATTTAACATGGAGAATAACTCCTGAAGGCCTGTGTAGTCAGACACCTCTTTAGAGATGTAGAATCATAGAGTTGGAAGAGACCACAAGGGCCATCCAGTCCAACCCCCTGCCATGCAGGAATACACAATCAAAGCATTCCCGACAGGTGGCCATCCAGCCTCTGCTTAACAATCTTCAAATAAGGAGACTCCACTACACTCCAAGGCAGTGTATTCCACTTGTGAACAGCTCTTACTGTCAGGAAATTCTTCCTAATGTTTAGATGGAATCTCTTTTCCTGTAGTTTGAACCCATTGCTCCATGTCCCAGTCTCTGGAGCAGCAGAAAACAAGCTTGCCCCATCCTCAGTATGACATCCCTTCAAATATTTAAACATGGCTATCATGTCCCGTCTCAACCTTCTCGTCTCCAGACTAAACATACCCAGCTCCCTAAGCCACTCCTCATAGGGCATGGCACTAGGTCTTCCTGGATTGCTTTGTTTGTGTATTTTGGGCAGCAGATAGAAGCTGCCCAATTTGGGCTGCTGAGGTGTGTGCATTAGAATTAATTTGAGTCCATTTGAGGAATTTGTGTAAAGCCTTCAGATATTCATCAGTGGGATATCTGAAGGAAGTACACATATGATTCAGACAATTCTCCAATGATGTACATAATCGAATTCAAATGGACACAAATGGTTCTTTTTTAGTAGGAAGATGGAGTAGAAATGTAAATAGTAGTAGTAATATTTTTACTTCTCTTATTGCTGTTGCTATTGTTGAACAGGCAGTAAAGTCCCATTAGCTTTACAAAAGATGTGTCTCTCTTAGAGCCAAAAGCTGTTTTGTTGATATGGACCAACATAGGTACCTGCATTTCTGGAGTCTCCTTGGGGGGCATGGCTATAGGCATTGCCATGCTGAGCATCTGTCCTTCAAAACTACCCTAAGCCACTGATTTAACTCTCCCAACAGCAGCACATTCCCTTGGGTCCCGTCTACGTGATTTTAAAAATACGTACGGCGTGTGGAAGTTCGCACTTCAGTACACACAGCCGTTCGGATTCACATGCATGCAAAAGAGGGGGGCGGTTTTCCACCCTGAAATACGCACATGCGGCGTTCGGGAGGGAAAGCAGATCATGATGAGAAATCCGTATGCTGTTCAGATGGCTGATGGGTCTGTATGGTCCATTCGCACACATACAAACAGCCTGTGTAATCTGATTGGCTGGCCGAGCAGAGGGGGCGGGGCTAGCACGGAGGGGAATTGGGAGCAGCTGCCATGTTGGATTCCTGGCTAGTGAGACTCCGGTAAGTCCATGAATTATACATTTATTTATTTTTATTTTATATTGTAAATAGGGAAAACCGACTGTCCGCAAAGCAGGAACCTTTTTTAAAAAAAAAAAAGCGGCGGGAGATTTTAAACCACCGCTTGGCTTGCTCGCTCCAGCCAGCTTGGGGAACAGGGAGTCATATGGAGTTTAGGGGGGTAAAAAATCGTGTGGGCGGTTCGTATGCATAAGAATGACAGCCTATTCGTATTTTTTACCCCCCAAAACAGATTTTTTATGATCGTATAGACGCACCCTTGGAGAGAGTTTCCTTCAAACTACTTCCTTCTTTAGCAATCCCATCTCTGCTCTGTGAAAGAGACAGCAGGAACTCCTTTTCTTCTGCTGGAGTAGGTTACCTGTCAATGTGGGATAAGGCTGGGATGTGTGTTGTGACATTATCCCACTGTTTGTATTATCTCCAGTTCCCAAGTTTAGCATTGCTGTAATGCCGTGCCAGCTTTGAATATAATATGTGCTTTTCTCAGTGTGCAGTTATATTAATAACCTTTCTGTTTTGATAGATTTGCAAGGAAAACTCTAGCTTGGTAATCGTCTTGATAAGCCCATTCTGCCCTCACCCTCCTGGGTTCAGCTCCCATGAGGCAGAACAATGACTGCACTCACAACTGCTGCTCCTGCTGTGCCTGCCGCATCTCCACCATTTTAAATAATCCCTTCTCTATCTCAGAAGGCAGATCATCCCATATTTGCATGGCTCTGATAAGGAGATGGTGGATGGGTTGGCACTGCAGTTATGCACAGATGACTGAACACCAAAAGCCAACAGCAGGGTTTATTTTACTCATTCATGGCCTTAAAAAAACTCTGAGGCTGGAATCCTAAACACACCTCTGAAGGAGTAAATGCAAATCACATTGACCTTAGTAGAACCAAGGAGGAACTAGTAGTTCCCTCAATGCCTGCTTTTATTGGAGACAGAGATCTTTTAAAGATAATTTTCTATTTCTGGTTGGGGGGGGGAGGTATTTTGTTGCAGGGGTTGATCTTCACCTTCTGATCTTTGGAATCTTGTTGGTTCATTGTTTCTACACTATCTTGTTTTTTAATCTTGCTTTATGGAAAAAAAAAATAGTGCAAATGACCTTAAATGGTTATTTGGCCTATAAGAGGGCTTGGCACATACCAGAGTTTGGAGGGCTACACGATGGCATTTTGAACTCCTCTGAAGCTGAGGGGGGGCACAGTGCCCCTATTGTGACCATTATTTTGGCAACTGCAACTGAGGTTGTCACTCCCTGGTCAATGTTTAACCAGAAGTCTTTGCTTTTGAGGGATTCAGTATTTTAAGGTCTAAACAGATGTATTTTAAGCCAGAAATAAATTATTACAAGTATTTTTTTTTCCAGCTGGCAAAACGGCCAAATCTGAGGATTGCTAGGGGCCTGGAAGTCAGTGGGAGTCCCAGTAGACAAACTGGAGCCTCTGAAGGGTTGCATGGAGTCTGCAGATCCACAATCTCAAGCATTTCACACATGGAAACTGGGGTGCCGTTTACACAATGAAAATGTCCTGGGAAGAATTTGTGTCAATCCCTGGCAGTTTACATGTACATCGGGTCGGGTATGTGATTTTCGGAAGGGGGGCCACCTTTTATCACTCAACCTGCGGGACTTCCAGTCCTGTGGTTTGTGCCGGTTTTTAAAAAAGTCACTGGAGGATTCGGAAAATCAGAAATGTAAACAGCCTGGGACAAAATGTCTCGGTACTGGGATGACTGGAAATGGTGACTGGGGGTGGGCTTAGAGATCAGGGACCAGAAAAGGAGGCGTCAGTCACCCGTTCAACAGAGCCAGCCTCACCAGCCGAAAATAAAGGCATCCCTTCCAGCTGCATGAAAGTTGATGTGTGTGTGCGCGCGCGCGCATGTACTCAATCACCTTTTTAAATGGATTTCTACACTGCATACCCTTCAGCTTTAACTTCTTCCTCAACTGCCTGTTACAGAGAGATTGCGGTGGGCAGAAGGTCGCTCATTCATTCCCTGCCTGGATCCCCTCCCTGGTATTCCAGCCTCTGAGCGAATGAACACCCTTTAATTCCCCCTCTGTGTCTGTGCCTTTCAAAATGCCTGTCGCTGGCTTGCTGTAAGGGTTAACATTTTAAAGAGGCAAGGGGAAACCCAACCCCCCCCCATGGTTTGATCTCCCTGCGCCTGAGTGAAAGATCTCAGTCTGGGTCTTTCAAAATGCCTCTGCTTAAAGCGAAAGCAATTCCAAGCCTCTACTCGGCTTGCTTTCAAAAGGAAAGGAGATGGTTTAATTGTTCCTCCATCTGAGATCTTTGAAAAGTGCCTTCTGCCTCTTCTGAAAGGGTTAACATTTTAAAGAAGCAAGGGGAATACCAAACCTCTGCCCCCCTGTCTCCCCCCCCCAGCCAGCCAATAGCATCGCTTGTGGCACAGAACTTTAAAGGAAGTGCGTCACTGAGGTTGTGAAAACACGAGTAATCACATACTTGATTGACAGCCAAAAAAAAAAATCCTACAACCTAAAAAAACCCGGAACTTTGGACGTGTAAATATCAGTCACGGGACCACCTGGGATATCCAGATCAGTGACATAAATCGTATAAACAGCGAGGGACGGATTCGTGATCACAAAATCACGGTAAGCACCGTGACAATTTCTGTCATGTAACTGGCACCTGGAACACATGAGGCCAAGCAGAGGCTGCAGCAATTTGCTTTTGCCTGAACATACTGCCCTCTCCTTTCCTTTTCCCCTGCTGAGTTAATTAAATGCACATTATTTCTGCACTTTGAACTCAATTTGAAGCAACTGAAATAAGCTGAGGACAAAGGGGAAAACTAGAGGGAGGAGGAGAAACTGAGGGGTTGCCTATACAGGCCAAAAGAAACAGATAGCTCCGAAGTAATAGCAAGGTGCAGCAGCTGCAACTTATCTTAATGGTTTTACAGCCCTCATAAACTTTGCATGCCCTCTAGCCAAGATGGTAGCCATGAGTGAATTACTCACATTTTAAAATCTGCTGCCACCAATTTTTTTTAAAAAAAAAAACTATTTCCATGGTGCACATAAGCATTATTTCACCTTTACAAAAGAGAGAGAGAGAGAGGTAAAACAAAACCCTGTTTTATTGCCTTAGCAATTACTCACTAAGGTGAAAATCCAACATGGTGGCAGTGGGCACTTGTCCTGTTAGCAAGCCCCACTCATCTGGCCAATCAGGTTTATGCTTCCTCTCATATGGGAAAGTGATTCATATTGAATCGCTTGTCCCATATGAGGGGGAATGTGCATTCCCCTTGCTGTTTTTTTAAAACTCTGGGGAAAGCTGCAAAGGCTTTCCCTACAGAGTTTTTGCTGGTTTTGGCCCCCTCCTTCACAATACGGAAAAACAACGTGGATTGCCATTGGGACAGGTTGTCTTCTCACATTCTGTGAGGAGTATTTTTGCTGTTTAGATAACCCCTGAGACATTTTAAAAGCAGCTGAAAAAGTGGGATGGCAGAGGATTAATCGGGACTGTTCCTACCGAATTGAGACAGTTAGAGGTATGATATCAAGGGTGAAAAAAAATCTCATGCAGTTCGTATGCCTGGTCTAGAAAAGCAGACAATAAATGCTAATACAGACAGAGAAACAAATTTACCTAGAAGCAAACATGCTTAGGTTTGTGCTGTATGCAGAGGTGGCCCAAGTTGTTCTGTGGCCTGAGGTGAAACAGTGAATGTTATCCTCACAACCCACCCAAATGAAGGTGCATAATATCCATGCTAGACAAGTAATTTTGGTGCTTCACACAGAAAATCAAATCCCACTGATCCCTGTCTCGCCATCTCCAGTAGTAAAACTAATGGTAGCAAACTAAGTAAGAAACAATTTTCTCCCCTTTCATAACATCTAGATGCTGCTTCCTGAGGCCTTACTCTGGTTATTAGTAGGGCTTGCTCTTCATCCAACAGTTGCCCATATTTTCCCCAGAAAAGATTTGTTCATTTAAAAACATATGGAAATATTCTATTTGGTTTTATTTTAAAAGTACACTTGACAAGGAATTTTTTAAAAAAATAACATAAAACAAAGCTTTTATAATATAAAACAACATACATACAAAAAACTCTACATATTAAAAACAAAACAGAACCAACCAATCAACAAACTACAAACATAACATAGCACATAGGGTATACATGACTTCTAACTTGTCAGCTAAGAATATAGTTAACTTATATCTCATCCTTCTAAAGACAAGGAATTTTTATAATGCTCCACCAAACTCTAAAAGTTGTGGAAAACAAAAGGCGAAAATTAAAGCACCTGTACACACAGATGCCTTCTCTCTCCCATTCTCTCTCTCTCTCTCTCTCTCTCTCTCTCTCTCTCTCTCTCTCTCTCTCTCTCTCCCTCCCTCCCTCCCTCCCTCCCTCCCTCTCCCCACACAAGTACACATACTGGTTTCAGTATTTCCCAATCCAATTTTCAACCAGTATTTGTAAACTAGCTATATGGGCTTCATATTTTTTTTAAACAAGAGATGTGTGTGTGCCTGTGTTTCTGTGTGTAAGCTCAACAACAGAGGAGAGAAGTAAGTTCAAGAAAACTAAAGCCTTCTTTACACCATCCTGTATAAATAATCCATCTCTCTCTCTGGTTTTTCTTCACAAACAAAGATTCAGGAAGGACTCATCCTGCGCTTTCTGCAAGTGCGCTGATGACTAAAAAGGCCAATCCGAGATAAACAAGTCTGGTTGCAGAAAGCACAGCAAAAGGTCTCCTTGGGTGATGTTTCCAGGTTGTGATTTTTTCTGCATTGTCGTTTCTCTTCAAGACTTGTTTGGCATGAGTTCTCAAATAAGGCTGCAGCGTTGTGGATAGTGAGTCTCCATGTCTCCCGATGTGAGGCCAGGGCAGACCATTGTTGATGATCAATTTGGCCAAGCCTGAGATGTTGTTTCAGGGAGTCCTTGTATCGCTTTTTTCCATAGGCCTTTGGATAATAGCTCACCAATTGTCTTCAGGCCCTGAAAATACCAGTATTTTGCCACCTCTCAGTTATTGTCCAAACTCTATTCTGTTTAATTTGTCACATAGAATTTAATGAGAACTATTGAGAGCTGCTTCATGATCCCTAGTCCTTCCTTCCCCATCCTGTTACCAACCTATGTCAGGGCTAAGCGAGGAATCCTGTTTCAGTCTGAGGCTTTGTTTCAGTCTGCACTTCTCAGACTGTCCACAGGGTGGATATAGTTTATACTCTGAAATCTTCACTCATATTGACAGATTGTGGATGCTTTTGCAAAAAAAAAAAAAAAATGGCACAGTGCATAGAAAATACTGTACACTGCTTAGACATATTTTAGTCAGTGAAGGAAATGTTTTGATGCATTGTACACAATTAAAACGTGCATGCAAAATTGCTTTTTTAATAGCAAAGAAAGTGTCTAGCAAAATGTCATTTGGCTCTTTTAAAAAAGAAAAATACTGCCAACTCCCAGCACATTTGCTCCATCTGTAAGAACCCTTAGACTCCTGCACAGACACAAATTATAGAGCTATATTCCTCTTTAACTGCCTTGGCAACATTGTATGGGGTCCTTGGTTTTGTAATGGAGTGAGACATTAGAGCTCTCTGGCTGAGAATTATGAGTACCCCTCCCCAAATAACAAATCCCAGGATTCAATAGGATGTGGTCGTGGCATTTAAAGTGGATTCATAGTGTTATAGCTATGTTATAGTTGTAGATGGATGTGGATCTACAGTTAGATTTCTGGGTGATATGAAATAGATCAATAGAGTTTTCTGGCTCCCAATTATTTAATAATAGCAGCAACCAAAATGATGCCTGCATCTGCCCTAAATGATATTGCTGAAGCAATTCGCTAGAAGAACAGTGAGCTATATTCAGTTCTGGTACTACATTATTATTATTATTATTATTATTATTTCCAAAAGTCTGAATGTACACCTATTGAATCAGGTGCTGGTTAGTAGATCTGAAGATTCTAGTAAAAAAAATGAATAAATAAAGCAAACCCTGCAAGTCTGAAGTCTTTGTCCACACAGTGTATAATCCATAACTCCATTAAATCGATCACTTGCATTTGAGTTAGTTTTCACAGGGGAAATCAGTAGGATTAAAAGTCCAAGTATTTTGGTTTCACTGCCTTTTATGCTGGTTTGTCAGTTAGTCACCAGCACCTCCTTGTAATGGAAACATGAATTGCAATACATAAGAAAATCATTTTGACTTCCTTTATCAAGTTCACATTCACTATTTGCTTCTAAATAAAAAAAAAATGGGATCTCTCTCTTTCTCTCTCTCTCTCTCTCTCTCTCTCTCGTTCTTTCTTTCTTTCAAAAATCCCTTTTCTTAGCAACCTGATTTTGCAGGGCAGCTGAAAAAAATGAGCTTTAGATTCCATCCTTGGCAGTATTTTTCTTCTTCAGTAAACATTGCCTCCAGCAAAATGTCACGTCTCCCTAACAAACAATCAAACCAGATGCAACAGAACTTCACAAACAGACTGCCTGACAAGTGTGCCCCAGTGATTCATGCTACAAACTTGGCATCCAAACAGCCAGACAAGCTGTCTCTGTTGACATCTGCTCCTGTTCAGCACATGAATGATCCTTATGGACTCTCTCATCTCTAGCGATTCTAGTTCTTGATATCACTACTCACTCCTCTGCTCCCAAAGCTGCTCCATTATCCACAACTGGAACATCCAAAGCCTACTCAGCTTGCTCCACTGACATCCTAATCAAAACTTGGCAACATTATGTGGGGAGACTACAGCTCCCAGAATCCCCCAGCAAGCATGGCAAAACATTGCTGTCTCAATTAAACTGTGTAACCTCTTTAAATGCTGCAATGATTAATAGTCATAGCATTAGCAATAGCATTTATATGTCTATACAGTTTATCAGTGCCAAAGCACTCCCTAAGCAGTTTCCAAAGTGTGTTAGCTAATTGCCCCCAACAAGCTGAGTATTCATTTTACTGACCTATGGAAGGATGGAAGGATGAGTGCACCTTGGAGCCCTGTAGTATCGAATTCGCAGCCTTTCTGGCTGCACTACCAGCATTTAACCACTGCATCACCAGGTCTCCTTAACTAAAATTTTCAGAGGTTTTTTCCCCCATAGATATGGTATGTTCAACTGTTTCTGTAGAGTCCTGGACCTAAGACTCAATGTTCCCAATATGGCTGAGTGATCACAGTGATAGTTGGGTGACTTCCATATCAGTGGAGCAGTGAACCTGCTCTGGGTTTTACTCTGAACTTTAAAGGGCCCATTCAAATTGTTGAGTCCTGTCCCCAAAAGAGATTTAGCACCTTGGGTAGCTTCTTTAGCAATTGCACTGAAACCCAGGGAAGATTCTCTGCCTCACTTTCTATCCCTGGTGAGGCAGCTACCTCTGGCAGCAGATTTGGGGTGTCATGAAAACAAGTTCTGTTTGTTATTTTGCTGTCAGGGGTGGAGAGAGGTGCTTGTGGGATTTGCTGCCTCATGTGCCAAAATAGCATAACTGGATTGGGGTACAACACACCTTAATTTTTCTGAGTTAGCAGAGAAGCACAGGGAAGCTATTGAAATCCACAAACACCTGGACAACTTCAACAGGAAAGAAGAAACCTTAAAAGTAAACAAATCTGGCTCCCAGTTTTGAAATACAATAGAATCAAAACACTTACAAAAGAATTCCACCCAGGGACAGGGGGATTCCCAGCAGATAATGACCCATCAACCAACCATTAGCCAAAAAGACACTTAACGAGCCTTGCATTTCTATACCCAGAAACTAACCATTCATTACAAAAATTTACATGTACTCTTCAACAGGGATTCACAGCATATAAACTCCGCACACACCCCTACACAACCTTTCTCTGAGGATGCCAGCCACAGATGCAGGTGAAACATCAGAAAGAAACTATTCCAGGACACGGCCTCACAGACTGGGAAAAAAAACCAAGGAAAATCTATGGATGCCGGCCGTGAAAGCCTTCGACTTCACAGTTATGGAGATGGTTGCCAAGTGCTGCTGTACTTCAGACAGCAACAAATCTTGGCTGACTCCTTGGCTGTATAATTTCCCTTAATCATAGGACCTAATGTATACCCATGTGTGTAAAAATGATGTCTTAACATGGCAAGTAATTTGCCCTGGGTTACAGATTGCCCTACTATTAAGCAGAGTGAGGCCGTCGTCACCTCAGGCAGTGGGTGCTGAGAGAAAGTGAGGTGTTAGAGGATGGAGTGGCAGGGGGAAGAGATGCCAAATGGTCAATCCTTCATTCCCATATCAGCCTACTGCTCTAGGGAACAAAGGATGCAAAACCAGTTCCCAGCCACTGTTGAAGTAACATCCAACTTCCTGTCTAGTTGGTCTATATGGGTGTCATTTTGTCTCTCCCCTCTGGTAGTAAAATGTCTTAAGCCAGCCTTGTTCTAGACCCACTTAGCATTTACTTATATCACAAATAGAAAACACATATTTTGAAAAGAGGAGGTGTCTGTATCTTGGAAGTAAAGAAGTTGTTCCAAGAGCCCAGAAGAAAGGGGTCTTGTATAACAAAAAGCTGGGGAAGCCTGCATAGAGCCAACCAGTCACAACTCATGGAATGCTATGTGGGGGACAAATATAAAAACAAGTGGGTTGTCTGAAAAAGGGGTTGACTAGGGCCAGTTAGGAAGAGGGGAACTGCAGAGATCTAAATGGATTTTGCGGGAGCTAAGAATATAGAAAGAGTTCTGGAGAAGTGTTATGTTGTTTGAAACTGAAGTGTTACAGTGTAATTTGTATGGAACCAGCATGGGGCTAGATGTTTATTTGTTATAAAATAAATCTGTATTTTTTTTTCTACATATCGGTATGGATGTTTTAATTTAATAATTAACAGGAAAGACCTGTCACACTTTATGACAATGAACGTAGAAACCAGCACATCCATTTGTCCAGTATAGTAGTCAGCTTGAGGCCTTAATATAAGTTCCAGGATATCTATGATGTTTCAGTCTAGCATGGTTCTGTTTGCATATCAATTGATAGTTGATAATTTTGTCAAGAAAATGCAATCAAAACCATTTCTATTTGGTTGGGATTGTCTTACAAAACCATTTGGGTAAGGGTTAGGGTTAAGTTATGGGTTAGAGTTCTTATCAATTATCAATTGATATTATTAATGTATATCTGTGCACCAATCAATATGGATATGCTGGTACACACTTATCTAAACAACTGCCATGTATGCAAAATAAACAGTGAGGAAGGAACCACTAAAAAGTGACATTGAAACAGGGGAAGAGGTATTTCCTAGCAGGAACGGTCAGCTGATCATCTGGCCCAGGGAACCTTCTCCCAATCTGTTCCATCCACCCACCAAAACTCCTCCCCCTGGGCCCACACTGATGTTGCCATGGAGCACAGTCCACACACACATGTGTGTGAATATCCAGATTTTCCGCTAAAATCTGGAGTAAATTCCAACTCTTTTTGGTCTGGATTAAAGCCCTGAGGTGCTTAAAAGACCCAGATTTGAGCCGTATGTCATCTGAACAGCTTGCTGTGAAAACTAGGTTAGATCATTTTATTTGGACAATGTAGACAAGCTCTCAGTGTAGGTTACTGGTCTGATGTGATTTTCATATGGAGTGTTTTTAAATAACCATCTCTTCTGAAGTGGTGTAGTCAGGTGAAAGAAATGTATCACCTAAATCATAAAACATTTGAGTCAGTCCTATGCATTTGTGACTGAAGATTATGCCCAACCAATCTACACCAGTTAGGGTCCTAAAATAATAGAATAACAGGGTTACCCCCGATCCCCCCAAAAGGGGGGGAAGTCCTCCGAAATCTTGAGCTGGCAGCCTTATGCTCTTTCGAGACATATTGCTTCCTTCTGTTTCCCTTTCTCAGGTAATCTCAGGTCTTTCCAGCCAACAACTGACATAGGTCTCTCATTCACAGGATTGACAGAAGTTGACATCAACTTGACAGCAGTTAACAACAGCAACAACATTGTCTTTTGCCAGCTCACTACTCTATGACTATCAGTTGATTCTCATAAATTGGTCATTTGTCCATGGACTGCTGTTCTTTGATGTAGCTATGAGTCACCAACAATGAGACTGTCATGAGAAGCACCCTACCATTCCACCACTGATCCAAAGGCATTTATTTGTGAATTGGAGTGGGAAGGAGGCATCTCTCAATGATAAAAGACATATACTTTCCATTCAGAAAACCTCTGCTTCAATACATGGCATGTTCAACAAACAACCTCTTGTAGATGGGGCAGACCCTCACCTACAAAGCCACTGCCTATTAGAGCAGATAGCCTTGAGCTACTTGGATTGGTTCATTATTGTGAATGGTTATTTGGAACTCCAGTTCCCAGAATCCCTCGACAAAGGGAATTAAGGAAGTTGTACTCCCAAAAATTAACTTTCCCAAGCTCTGCTTTTAAGGTGTTCCAAACTCGTTTACTGCTACATATAGGTCTCAGGAATGTCCGTCTAAGATACAGCTTGGTCTGCTGAGTCTACTGGAACTGGTGTAAGTCATGTGGAAGAGTCTCCATGGATTGAATCCTATTGGTTAGTTCTAATTAAGAGTAAACTTGTTAAATCAATTTCGTGGATCTGCTCTAGTTGTGAGTCAACACATAGACAAATCCCATTGATTCAAAGGGTCTCCTCCAGTTGGCATTAACAGTATGATTCAGGCTCAGTTCTCCAAAGGCAGGTGCTTCCTCTTAAAAGAGTTACCAAAGCAGCAGGATGGCCTGAAATAGATAATCAGTAGAAGAATATTCACTGGAACTCTAATGCTTAGTCAATGAATTGGTCAGAGTATCTTTTTAAACCCTTTTGATTTAACAGAAGGCTCTCCATCCCAATTTGTTGGGCAACATATTTAAAAACATTTTTAAAGAGGCTTTAGAAACTCATGTACTTACCTCCTCCCACTACACACTAAAATTCCTTCTGAATGGTAGGCACTGTCATAGAAGAACCTTGCCTTCTCTTTTGCACTGCATGGAACACTTTTCCTTAATTGGCAGATGAAATGTCAGAAGCAGATAAAGGCCTTCTCTCCATCCCAACTGCCACTGCCTTGGCCTTGGAGGGAGAGAAAAGGCAAGCACAGCTCCATCATGCCTAGGCCCAGAAGCTGATGAAAGGCCCTCACTCCCTGCATCCCAACTGTCACTGCCCTGGTCTTGGAGGGAGAGAAGAAGAGGCAAGCACAGCTCCATCACATCTGGGCCCAGAAGCAGATGAAAGGCCCTCCCTTCATCCCAACTATCACTGCCCTGGCCTCAGAGGGTGAGAAGAACTGGCAGTACCTGTTGGATTTAATCCCCTCCCACATTTTATTGTTGTATGCCTTTGAAGTCCTTTCTGACTTATGACAACCCTAAGCTAAGCCTATCATAGGGTTTTCATGGCAAGATTTGCTCAGAGGGAGTTTGTCTTTGCCTTCCTCTGAGGCTAAGGCTGCATTTACACAGCAGGTTTTATTACGATAAATTGCGCTTTAGCGCTTTCCTGCATCAGTGGTGGGTAGTTTACACGGTGTATGTTTACACAGCTATATTTTGTGGCTCTTTGATTTTTTCCGCTTTGAGATTCACACAGCCAAATGTGGTGGGGGCATGGCCAAGCATTGGAGAGGAGACAAAGGAATGCCATAGGAATGTCTGCCCTGGCCCCAACTCCGTGGTTAACAGCTTAGAGGCAAAGAATGCCACCCTTTGCCTCTTCCCCTCCCCCAGCTCCCTGCCCACAAATCAAACTCCAAACAGAAGGTTTTTTCTCCTTGCTTAACAGCTGATTGACAAAGGGGCCAGTTACATGACAGAATAAAGTGAGTGAAATTCCGGATTTCTGTCCTTTCAGAACAGGGATGAATAGTTCTTAAGATTTATGGCTAATTTGGATGAGTTTCGGCAGACAAAGGTGGGGGGGATGGCCAGGCAGCTCTATCATTTTCATTAAAGCCAGGCAGAAGAGGAGAGGAGGGTACCTTTGTCTGCAAAAAAGGAGGAAGACCATGGAGGAGATGAATAATTAAGTGGGAAGGAAAGCAGCCACACACACACACACACACACACACACGTAGCTGACTAGGATTCCTTTACTCTGCAGTGTTTTTCCCATGCTAAAAGCAAGCCGGTTGGCTGGATGTTTAAAGCAAGCAGTAGATTTCCTGGGTCTCCCTCCTGGCTCCAATTTCCTGAGTCTCCCTCCTGGCTCCACATCTAGCCAGCCCACACTTCATCATAAGAACCAATCACAGTGCAGCTCTGCTGCAACTGTATCGGGAAGATTGCTGGTAATTCACATGGATTTGCCGTTCACACTAGCAATAATGTGCTAAGTCGCTCTACTTTTCAAATAAACCAGCAAAAGTAGCGACATCCCTTGTCACGCTACATTTGGGTATTTTGACTTCTTCCCTTCTGAATGAGGCGATACTGTGGCTCAATCCGTGGGAACAATGAGCAAACTTAGCGGTATATTTAGGGGAATATTTGCCCATGTAAACGCAGCCAAGGAGAGCATTTGCCTTTGCCAACCAGTAGGTTTCCATAGCTGAGCGGGGATTCAAACCCTGGTCTCCAGAGTCATAGTTCAATGCTCAAATCACTACATCACACTGGCTCTCACCCCCACTTCCCCACTCTCCCCCACTGCCATCCTTTTTTCCTTGTGTATCCTATCTTATGTAGATTGTAAGCCTGAGGACTTTATCAGACCACCACCACCACCCCTTAATGTTCTTTTGTTGGCATAAATTGTATAATTTTTATGCCAGCAAAAGACCCCACCCACCAGACTTACCTTGAGAAGTATCACTTGAAGCTTTCCTCACAGTAATGGAGCACAAACGGAGCTCTGTTTACTTCTGGGGTTGAAATCTCGCCAGAAAGATGATAGCATAGGAAATTTTAAAATAAAAGCCAAATAAACACACAAAAAGTTCACACAAGCACAAATACACATTTAAAAAGTCCCAAGTACACGGGGTGGGTCATAAAAAGAGCATCCCCTACCTGGCTGTCGTGATCTCACCCAGACGTGTTTGCCCATTGATGCTGAATTCATATGAGTACAATAGTGCGAGGATTCAAATGCTGGCAATGCCAGCAACAAAGCACCATGGCAGATCTATTGACAGCTTGGGCCATAAATAAAAAGGAAAAATGTTTTTCACAATACATAATCATGAAAGGGCAACGTCATCTGGTATGTGCACCCTTTCGTGATCATTAGGTGTCCTTATGACGCCATATTTTCCTAGTCTGATAAAGTCCTGAGGGAAGGGAACTGTCAAATTAACAATTTGGTAGCCACTCTGCAAGGTTTTGTGACTGAAAAGCTGAGTTATAAATACTCTAAATAAATAAATTAAATGTTGTCTGTTTTTTTTTTTAATTCAGACCTAACATTTAAACACATACAAATATATACAGATGTATTGGTGCTCATCTGGTGAGTTACCTAACAGCGCAATCCTATATGTCTCTACTAAGAAGAAAGTCCCACTGAGTAGGTACAGGACTACTGTACAGTCTAAGATTCCTTGAATAATTAAATAATTACTCAACTTAAGTTTGATTGGATGGCATCCCTAAATACTGCTTTGAGGGGAAAGTGGTGTTGGACCAAAACCTGTATACCTGGAAATCTTGGCTTTCATTAAAACAAAAAATTAACAGTCATATATGTCAAGTTAGCATGCACTGGGTACCTCTGAACAAAACAAGAGGTCCAGGCAGGAAAATGTTGTAGTAGAGTATTGTTCCTCCAGGCATAAGAATAATCACACAGACACAGGCATGTGTCTAAAAAAACCTTCTGTTTACTATAGTATAATAAAAAATATTTACAGTAGATTTTCCTTGGGGTTTTTTCTGGGCTGTGAGGTCATGTTCTGGAATAGTTTCTTTCTGACGTTTCGCCTGCATCTGTGGCTGGCATCTTCAGAGAATGGTTGGGTAAGAGTGTGTCTGGGGTTTATATGCTGTGAACCCCTGTAGGGGAGTATATGTAAATCCAGACATACTCCTACCCAACCATTCTCTGAAGATGCCTGCCACAGATGCAGGCGAAATGTCAGAAAGAAACTATTCCATAACACAGCCTCACAGCCCGGAAAAAACCCAAGGAAAATCTATGGATGCCAGCCGTGAAAGCCTTCGACTTCACAATATTTACAGTAATTTACAATTTCTAGTAAAAAAACATATCCACACAGTGAGATCCAAAACAGAACTGCTCAGATTCAAGATCTGAAACACAGTTGTATGGGATAGTTAAATACCCAGCTCTGCAGAGTTCACAGCAGCCCTCTCAGACAGTTCAGCACCAGAGCTGTTAGCTCATCAAAAATGATACATCAGCTAGCTTCTGCAAACTGCTACTAGATTACACTGCTGCACTCTGCAGATTGTTACATCTCAGCTCTTTACAGAATAAATCTACTTTAACTGCACGTCCCAATATCCATGGCAATATAACCACCCTTGATGATGTAAGGATAATGCTTGAAGAACAATCTCAGGCTGAGGAAACAGGTGGAGGTGGCCTATGAAGATTTTCTGAAGTCGTGTGGCAGTACTGCAGCATATGCTCCAGTCCTTTTCATTACCTATAAATAGCAAATGTGTTTAGTCTGCATAGTTCATATAGGCCACAGAATCCAATGTTCTTAAGACAAAAAGTCGGTATGCTTATTTATGTTATTGTACACTTTTCAATCCTGTCTTTCCTCCCAGAAACTCAGGGTGGTGTACATGTCTCTTATAACTTTTGTTTTGTTTTGTTTTTATTGTACTTATATTTTGTTATTCCAGCATAGACTACACAAGTGAGATGATAACTGTCAATGAACTGATGGGGGAGGCCTGGCTTGGCAGCACAATACTGTATATGAAAAGGACACAATAGCTCACAGACTGAAAATGAGCCAGCATTGTGATGCTCCAGCAAAGAAAACAAATACAGTCTTGGACTGTATTAACAGAAAAGCAGTCTGTCTAAGGCTGCTGACACACTGCAGAAATATTTCAGTTTGACACTGCTTTAACTATCATGGCTACATCCTATGGAACCATGGGATTTATAGTTTGTTGTGGCACCAGAGCTCTCTGGCAGAGAAGGCTAAATATCTCACAAAACTACAGATCCCAGAATCCATAGCACTGAGTCATGGCAGTTAAAGTGGTGTCAGCACTGTATCAGCAGCCTTAGGGCTTATCTACACAGGTGATTTACCTGTCTTGGAACCCTGTAGTCCTAATGACACAGGGCTTTTGCCCCATTTTGCCCCCAAGCAGTCCTTATAACCCCCAGGGCAAAGATGGGGCTAAGACAGGGTAGGGCCCAATGAAATATTATAAGAAAATACCTAGGGGTCGTTTACACAGCAAAATAAATCCTCTAAGAATTCGCAAAGAATCCTAATAGTTCCCACATCTTTCGGATCAAAGTCTCCTCATTCAGAAGGGGGGAGCTAAAAAACACAAAAGTAGCATAATACAGGCTTTCGCAACTTTTCACGACTTTTTTAAGAAGTTGCGCAACTTAGCACACTATCAATTGTGTGAACTACCATTTTGCAAAAGTCTGTGGGAACTACCAGCAATCTTCCCAAAACAGCCACAGAAGAGCTGAGCCATGATTGGTTAGACCAACTGTGGAGGGGGCAGACTTGCAAAAGATGCCAAGCCTCAAATGAAAAGATCCAGCCAGCCATCTGCCTCCCAGCTTGCTTGGCTGCTGCAGCTGAGGGATCTCCACTTAGCCATAATTACTGTTCCTCTGTGTGTGTGAGAGAGAGAGAGAGAAAGAGAGAAGCAGTCCACTCAGCTAGCCGTTACACGTCACAGTGGGTAAGGGGAAGGGGGGGCTTGAGGGAAGCAGGGAGAAGGGAATCTAGCCTGCTTTCCTTGCCTCCTTTGTCATTATTCTCTCCCCCCTCCCCCGTAGTCTCCCCCCCCTTTTTTTTGGTTGCTTTCTCTGCTGTTCTCTGGCTGGAGCTCAGATGAAGCTAACGGAGCCTCTTTCGGAACCCTCTTTCCCCCTTGCACTGCCGCCCCTCCTCGCTCCCTCCCCGCCTCCTACCTGGCCCTTATGGACAGCCAGACAGCCTGTGCTCTGGAGGCCATGCCCCCCACCTTTGTCTGTGTGAACTACAAAGCCAAAAACTCACTGGATCACCCATTTTAGCACTAAATCATGTAAAATATGCAGCACTGGTGCGAAAGGATGGTAAGCCAGAATTTTGCGCACTTTATTCTGCCGTGTAACTGACCCCCTAGTTAAATGTGTTCCTGTCCAAATAAAATGGATTGAGCCCTGCATGACTTCAGGAGTCTGTTCTGGCACACTGGCCTGCCACTGCTGGCTGCCAGCTGCCTCGCTCTCCTGGATCCAGGAAGGGGCCCACAGCATGTAACCAGACTGGTCACACACAGGGGGCCTTGCTCACATGCCACAGACCTCCTGCCTGGATATGGATAGTCTGGAGTAGGAAGCATCAGCAGCAGCTTCACAAATGGTCCAGCATGCCCATCTGGACTCCAGCCCATTTCATCCAGGTGACAAGGGGGGAACAGACATGAGCCATGGGCAGGATATGCCAGCAGGGAGCTGGTGTATCCTTGCCCATGTAGATGAGCCCTTCATCTTAAGAAGAACTAGTTCAACTCTGTTCTGCATTAGTGAGGATCTATTTGTAGTACTGTGCTCTCTTTGGGGCACTCCATTGTAAGGATCGTAGAATCATAGAGTTGGAAGAGACCACAAGGGGCATCCAGTCCAACCCCCTGTCATGCAGGAACCTCCAAACCTCCAAAGAAGGAGACTCCACCACCCTCCTAGGCAGTGCATTCCACTGCCAAACAGTTCTTACTATCATGAAGTTCTTCCTAATGTTTAGGTGGAATTGGGTGGACACTGATAAGGAATGCATCTAGGGAAGAAAACCAGCATATTGGTTGATGGCTTCTATGTCAGTGGAGCTGAGAATATACTCTGGGGATGTGATGCTCTGGAGGTCCCCTATGTGCATACACACACACCCCAAGAACTCCAGAGTTAATCTAAAACTTGCCGCTAACACCCATTGACTTTAACCCTTTCCGTGTAACCCATTGGGAAGTTACAGGGTTCAATTTGCGCTTTCCACACTGACTATGCAGAGCTTTACCTCCCCCGACCCCTGTGGAAGGAAATCCAAGCAAGGCGCATGAACAAGCTGTCATGATGGAGTTCCATCATGTTGCCACAAGGTGCAACTCCCATCATTCTGCTAGAGAACTATAACTCTCTTTGTTTGTAAACAGATTGTCTTGCCAGCATAGTATCAGGTAAGAAAAGGGTTAATGGGAAGGGGCTCAAGCACCACCTTCACAGAGCTAATGAGAGGACATCATTAACATAACACCATGTGACTTGACTGACCAATTACAGCTTTAAGCCCGGGAAATCTGGAGAGGTTTTAATTGCTTTTGTTTGAGACCAGAGAGTGAGTGAGATGAGTGGGACTTGGAGAAAGAGGTTTTGGAAAATGTGAAGGAACAAAGACTGCTATGCTGGTAGAGCACAGCCATTCCATCTCTGGCTTTTGCTCCCAGCTGCCTGGACAAGATCTCAAGGCAACAAACTGCAAGTATTTAGTAGAGATTAGGGCCTGTTTAGTTGCGTTAGGGAATTCTTTTTAATTTCTTGACTTTGGTTGAATGTAGCTAAATCAGTAACTGAATGTAACCTGAGTAATGTAATGCTTTGATCTTGATACTCTGTATTGCTATCACTTTAAGCCTGCCTGCCTGAGGTAGGGGAGAATCCTGCCTCATGTGAGATTGCATGACTACTTCTCTTGAATAAAGTAAACTTCTATCTTCCTATGCTGATGCTGACCACGTGCCTTACTCTTGACTATGCTACTGTGAACCTCCTCTGGGGTTAGGAGGAGGGAGTTAGTTGATTCTATAGTGGCAAGGAGTGCCACTGATTAATATAGACTACGCACAACTTCCCACTGCGTTGTGCGTGAAAAAGGGGGGGTCCCAAGGGGGAAATAAGCCCCCCCAGTTGAAACCCAGTGGGTGGTTGCAGATCGATGGTTTTTGGAGTTTGTAGGAGGATCCTGGGGTGAGGACCCTCAGGACTAACCCTACAGAGAGAGGGCTAACCTGGAGCTCTTGGGAAGGGAACTCAGGTTTGAGCCCCTGACACAAGCAGTGTGCAAAAGGGAGAGATTTAAAGGAAGTTTATTCTAAGGCAGAAATTACATAGCAAGAAAAGTATTTATTCCATGAAAGGTGTTACCCAAATCGCTCATGGAAATCTCATGCAATATCGAGTTTCTAATATTTTGGGGAAATTAGCAGCAACTCAACTTAGCAATGCAAGAGGGAGCAACAGAGGGGCCCTTTAAGCCTATTTTTACCCCTGTTAACTCTGAACTGACATACACCCACATACAAGATGGAAAGTTAACAATGAATTTTATTAAGGACTTAAAAATAATACCAATCACGCTCACATTCATACAACAAAGTATTCACACCAGACCACTAGGAATGGAAGGAGAGAAGTTGACAGAGGAATAGATGAGGAGCTGTTCTGGGGTGATATGACACCTGTCCTGTAGTCTGAAGTCATAGAGTGGATGGATGAAACAGGAATGGCTACACAGAGAGATGGAGTGTCCCCAGAAAAGGGAGCTGTGTGTACTGAGGCAGAGTTTGAGCCAGTAATTATACACAAAAACGTGTCCTCAGGTGATGTGATTTCATATGTTGAAACAATGGATTTCAGGAAGCTCCAGAGATTAAACAATGGGTTTCCAAAGATGTTGATGTGTTGCAATTACTCTAAATGTTCTGGTGATTAAATTTACTAAGCATGAGTTGCCTCCTTGGTGGCAACTTGGAGGGTGATACCTCCAGACAAAGGAATACTTCAACGTCCAATGATGGGATCAATTGTCTGTCACCAAGGTGTGTGCAGGTGACGGCCTTAGGTCTAGCTTGACCTTCTCGTGTTTCCTTCAGTTGGAATTTGTCAACAGTCCTTCCCTTGGCAATCCATGGCTTAGTACTTGCCTTTGGGATTCTTACAACAAGTCCCTGAGTTTTACTGTCCTCCCACATGCATGACTACATTAATATGCCAAATTATTAATAATCCAATTTTGGGGGTTTCTGTGGGTGGGGTTTGCCAGGGGCACTAACAAAGGCTCCTTTCTTCCAGATACACTTAGAAGTTACAAGTTACATATAAGTCTAGTCATTTCAGCCAAGTTTATAAAATAAACATAAGCCCTAACACAACTAAACTAGATAGTTCCCTAATCTATTTACAAGGGTGCAGTCCAGATGTGCTGGATATTCATGGGAAATGGAAATCTGGGCCTTTCAGCTCAGCTTCTACCAAACCTCCCCCATAGCTGGTAAAGAGTCTGTCTGGCTCAGGCCTCTCTTTGTTCTTCTTCTTTGTTCTTCTCCCTGCCCCGTGGCATGAGGCAGTATTTGTGGCACAAGGCAGTATTTATCACCTCTTCTCAGAACCATCTTGAAGATTGCTTCTGCTGGACATCTTCATTGGTCAGCTATCCCTCATGACTTGTGACTTCTTCATGATGCTGACCCCGAATAAACTTTACTCTCAACACCTAGTTAACCCTTTATTTACCTGGTTGGCTGTTGCTGCCCAGATAACAGGAGAACCCATTATCACAGGGGGTTGTCTAGACAAGAAGATATAACACTAAATACTGAGCATTAATGGAAATTCTCTGCAGTGTTCATTTGTCTCCACAGTCCTTTGGCAAAATCAATTGTATGCAAAGCTATTCATGTTTGAAGTGCACATGCAGCCATGCCTGAGAATCAAGATGGTGGCCAAGTAAATTACAGCATGTTACTATTCTCCATACATAGTTGTCACTGCACAGTCTTTAAAAAAAAAACTGTAAAGCAAAGGTGTGCAAGTGCAAGCTTCTGCTTAAAAAAGTTATTTGATCATCTTGGCTCAGCAAAAGAGCACATGAGTGATAACACAAAACTCAAAAAGGCACTTCCAGCCACTTCATTGCTGGCAAGCCCACCTCCAATACATGCCCAACTAATGTGGTCTCCACTTCTTCCCTCACTGAGAATATGCAGCATCCCTAATTGGATGTCCAAACAAGCAGTAATGCGCATTTCCACACATTATTTTAAAAACTTTAGGAAAGCCTTGTTTTCTTCATCCTTTGTGCATGTTGCCACTTGAACGTCTCTGCTCTTTGGATTGGTATGGTATAGCCTAGTATCCCTTCAATGTATTCCTCTATCCAAATATTTCCTCCTATCTTGGAAAGCCTTGTGTGAGTGCTTGAAACCTGCGTGTTGGTATGAATACTATTTGGACTATTTTCAATAAAAAAAAATGTTTAGTTTATTTTGCATCCTGGTCTTGAGTCTCTTCAGTGAGTACTAGTATACACAGGTAAAAGACCCCAGTTACCAGGCCTCTCATATGTCAATTTGAGCCAATTAAAATTCCCCAAAATTAGATTCAGACATGTTGGAAATTCCATGGACTTCTGGAATTCAGGTAACAAGTAGACAGATATAAATTATGATAACATTTTCTTCAGAAAATAAATTGAATTGATTCTAAAATTATAAACTCTGCCCCACCCAGAACTTCAAGAATTTTCTTCCACTCCTTCAAAGAAATTTTCGGAGTTTTGAGATACCCCTGGTTTTATTTCAGCCCAGTCTCATCCAGATAGCAGTGTCCTTGAAGGTTATCAATATGTTCCAGCAACATCTTGAATAGACTGAATATAACCCAAATCCTACTTTTCAAACATTTTTAAGAGCTGCATGAAAGGGATCCTCTGGACTGTCCAAAAATTCCACTAAATGTCAGGAGATTCTGTTTTGAGATTTCATACCTTATAATGCCTAATCAGAGTTGTTTCCACTCCTAAACCCATTCATGCCCAAAATATACTGGGGGTTTGGCCCTTGTTTATTTCTGGTTGTAGATTTTAATCCAACTCCTGATCTGCACATTTCTTTTCAGCTGTACTTTTCTCCTACTAAAGTGTGGTTAAATAGCATGGGCATGGTTTTCCTCCACCTCTCCCAGCCCCTCCATAAGCTTAACAGTTCTCTCTATGCTCCTCCTCCAGTGCCCATGTCCCTGTCTCTCTAGTTTAATGTTTATATTAAATATTACTTTATTAGGTGTTATAGTCATAGTGCTAAAGTGACTGAATACTATACACTTTAGGACAGTAACTATAAAAAAGAAGGGGGAATGGTCAGTTTGGTAAACAAAAATGTAATGAGGTAAGGAGTTGGGCAAGTTTGAGAAAAGCCAGTCAATTACAGCTTTCAGCATGCTGTGAGATGAGGCTTATGAGAGAAAGGATATAAAACAGAGGCTTGTCTGTTAAATAGTCAGATAAGGCCAGTTAGAAATAGAGATAGGACCAGCTAGAAAGAGGGATAGGGCCAGTTAGAAAGAGAAGAACTAACGAGATCTAAAAAGGATTTTGGTTTGATTGGAGTTCAGGGCTTGTCTTGATCAGCTATTAACCCCATCTTACCCCTGTCTTGGAGCCCTGCAGTCCAAACGATGCAAGGTCTTTACCCTGTTTTTCCACCAGGCACGCCTGATGACATCCAAGGCAAAGATGGGGGGAACACAGGGTTAAGCTCATTATGCTGTTGTATTTTAACACCTGGGAAAAACTACCTCTTTTAAGAAAACCTAGATCAGACCACGTGGGAATGCAGGAGCCCATACCAACATGCCAGCTTGTATCTACAGCTGCCTTCGCTACCATCCATGTTGCACTCTCTGAAACCAGGAAGGAGGCCCTCAGCATTTGATCAAAGCCCCTGCATATGATCAGACTTGAGCACAGCCTTCTTCCTTCAGACAGTGCGACGTGGAGGCAGCTGCGGATACAGGTCAGTGTGTCCATACAGACTCCACCCTGTTTCATGCAGGTAATTGGGGGTGTGGGGGGCAGGCCTGATCCAGGGCCAGAAAATGCTGGTAGGGAGCCAGTGTATTCTGGCCAGTGTACAAAATATTCTTCTAATTCCTGTTACAGAAGAATTATTCTGCTGAGGAAAAAACTAGTTTTCTGCAGAAAATGGGTTTCATTCACTAGAAACATTGGCTGGCATCCTGTATTGCAGTTATGGATTCATAATCTAGAGCTACAAATCCATAACTGCTCCATATTCAGTTATACTATGTGCTCACAATTGTGAGTACAATCGTGGCACTATTGCGATCGTAACCCCCACCCCATTCCACCTTAAACTCCAGGGAGCCACTTCAACTGATGAAGACCTGTTCTGCTGCTGATTGGGACACAGCAGGGTGACATTTTCAGCTTCTTTCTGCCAGCAAATGAGGCTGCAACAATCAGAAACTGGAACCCTGTAACAATTCCTCATCGCACCATAGACCACTGGTGGAAGGCAGCTCAAAACATCACCCTGCTGTGCCCTGTGTCACTAAGAGCAGCTGCTGGCTGTTAAGGTAGGTTTGAGGGGGTCAGGCTAGGGGACAATACTTAGTTACACATCTGTAACTAAGTTGACTATGCAGGCCACTGTTTCCTTGGTAGAAAACATGTTCTGTGCACAGAAAAGGAAAGGTGCACAAAAACACCCCACACATCTTTTTCTGCTGAATCATTTTTCTGCAACATTTCAGGATTTTTCAATATGGGTAGAATACTGTGAAGGACTAATCAGGTTTTTTTCCCCACAGTGTGGAGAAAACTATCATAATTATTCATCCTTACATGTGAGGATGAAATACCCGAAAGATTTACATCCCTAGGGTGAGCCCATGACAGATCCTGTGGTGGAAAACTAGCTCCTGAGCATTTAACCAACCTGCTGTACCTGCATGCTGTGTTGCAGAACCTGCATGGATCAGGGCAGTGGCCTAGATGACATCCTTTCAAACTCTACAATTCTATGATTTCTAATGATTAATGTGGAGGAAATCATCTGGGGTCACAATGAGTTCCCGACAACTTCCCAGCTCTTCTCAAAACTTAGCCAGCATTGTGTCCCCTGAACACCTTCAGCCCTCTTTGGGCTATTTTGGCTCAATGCTTTGGGACTTGTTTTACTAAATTTATGTGTAAGCCCAGGGGTGTAGCTATAGGGAATTTTAGGGAATTTTTTATTGGAGTAAGACCATTCTACTAAAAAATACGCCCGACCGCAAAAGGCCATAACAATAATACAAAAATAATACTAATTATTTTCCTCTTTTCTTACTAATACAAAAGTAAATCTGTCCTAACACTAATGTATTTTTCCCTTTAATCTAAACACACTATAATCACATTATATTTACACATTATAATTATACCTACTTAGAAATGAAAAAAAACCAATAAAATATCAATTAAAAATAATAATACAAAATAATACAAAATTATAGGGGAGGGGTGGGGATGAGGACATTCCCCATGCCAAATAAGAATCCTCCCCCTTCCGTGAAATTTTCCTTCAGTTCCCAAATTGCTAGCATTATATACAGTAAGACAGTGAAAGTTATTCACTTCTAGAACTCTTTTATTTGCTGAATCCCTATTTTATTTATTTATTTATTTACTTACTTACTTAATGTCTATGCTTCCTTTTCCCCAGAATGGGACCAGAGGTGGCTCACAACATATAAAAACAAGTAAAAATGAGACAATTAAAGTTAAAAACAATTTAAATGTAAGATTTTAAATTTTATATTAAAAAACATATACAAATTATAAGAATAAAAAACAATAAAAACACACCCCAATAAAAGCCTCTGTGCACGCAGCTACAAATTAAAAGCTTGCTGAAATAAAAATGTTTTTGGCTGCCAGTGAAAGCAAAGCAGGGAGGGGGCCGGCCTAGCCTACCGAGGAAGAGTATTCCAGAGGGTGGGAGAAAACACCCAGAAGGCTCTCTCTCCTGTCCTCACCAAGCAAGCCTGGGATGATGGCAGAACTGAGAGAAAGCCTTCCCTGGTTATCTTAAAATTCTGGCAGGTTCCCTTTGCCTGCACCCAAAGGGATGACTAAACTCCATTTCTAAATGCTTGACTAATATTTTAAGTAACTGCAATGCTAGAATTTTGGGGTCTGAGAGAAAATTTCAGGGGAAGGGAAAAGAATTTTTATTCAAGTGACAATGCATTCATCCCCACCCACCCACTCCACACACACACACACACACACACACACCTTGAGCTAGATGGTGCTGTTTGGGCTACATAAGGATCCGTACCGGAAGAATGAAGTTACTGTTGGCATGCTGCAGAGAATAGGTATCTTGCAACCCTCCAGTTTATGTTGGACTGCAACTCCCACCATGCCTCACCATTGCTTATTCTTGGTAGGGTTGCTGAGACTTGCAATCTAACCTTCTCAAGGGCTGCATGATTTCTATTTCTCATATACTGGATTGATTACTGATAGCTCCTTTCTTTTCACAGAACATTATTCATTTGTTTCAGCTGGCACTTACATGCCCCTTATAACACAGCTTGGGAAAGTTACCTTTTTTGATGACAGCTTCCAGAATAAGTAGCCATACTGACTGGGGGATTCTTGGAGCTGTAATCCAATGTTGGAAGTGAAGAGGCATCAACACTTGTTTACATCTCTGTGTGTGTGTGTGTGTGTGTCCCTGATGTGTGTTTACTTCCTGCTTTCATGCAGAGGTCACTTCCTCACCTTTGCTCTGAGAAGTTTTAGTGTTTTGCAATCCTTTGGAGATTCTCACATGGCAAAAATATCCCCCAGAGAAATCGGGACAGAAATATTTCTGTCCCAGAAGCAGTGCCGCGGTTCTCATGCCCACTTCCCTCTCCCAATATGCTGTCGACCTCACACTGCGTTTTTTCTTCCCTCTTCCATAATATTTTATTAACGGTGAACTCCCATTAATAAAATATTATGAAGAGGGAAGAAAAAACCCAGTGTGAGAACGACATCATATCGGGAGAGGGAAGTGGGCGTGTGAACCGCGGCACTGCTTCCGGGACAGAAATATTTCTGTCCCGATTTCTCCAGGGGATATTTTTGCCGTGTGAAAATCTCCTATGGCTCAGAAGCAAGAAGCCAGCAACATGAGACAGATCAGCCTCAAGATGCCTTACTTGCACACATGACAGTCAGCCTTAGGGACTCTTTTACCCAAAGTCAGATAACTATCTCCTATCTATCTATGTTTCTTATCTAAGATGTATTCTCTGCCATAAACGTAAGTTCTGCTTTATAACTTTACTGGAGCATCCTGCATATTTTATGTCCTGTTTTGTACCAGAAGCTCATGATGTACTGGGGCTCTGCTGCAATCTGCTCAATATAAATGACAAAATATCCTACAGGATATGGGGACCAGTCTTGTGCCCCAGATACTTAGCTAGTGCAATTTTTTAATGAGCTTTTAAAACAGGATATATAGATATAGATATAGATATAGATATACATGAAGCAAAGATGGCTCAAGCTCAAGATAATACAAATGGGTGTGCCTTGATTCCCAAATTGCAAGGGGACAATTTCCATTCATAGTTCTTCAGAGTTGAGACTCAAATGGCAGAGGAAGGGATTTTGGATGGCCTCAAGATGCCGAAATCAGCAGAGGGAGGAGAAAATATTGCCAGGTGGGATGACAAGAACCGTAAGACGAAAAGTTGAATTATTCAGTGTTTGGGAGATTTTCATCTCATTCATATAAGGAATGAAAGATCTGCTAAAAACATTATTCAATCCTTAAAAGATTTATTTGGGCAAACTCATCTGCAGGATCAAATTGAATTATACAGAGAATTATTTGCCTTTCAGCTAAAGGCTGGTGATGATCCTATGAAACATATGGAAACACACCTGTCTTTAATGGGAAAATTGGCTATAGCAGGGGCTGAACTTAATAATCAACAAAAGATTGGAGTTTTGCTGGGATCTGTACCAAAGGAATTTCTGAGGAGAATGGCACTGCAGAGAGGAAGAACAGATCACTAATGGAAAAGGTGAGATGCATGTTGCTAGATTCTAAGCTGCCCAACCAGTACTGGGGAGAGGCTGTGATGACAGCTACATACCTACAGAATAGACTGCCAACCAAAGCAACCAACAAAACCCCATTTTAACATTGGCATAACAGAAAACAGATAATGGACAATATCAGAGTATTTGGATCCAAAGCCTATGCTCACGTGCCAAAGGAGAAGAGGTCCAAACTAGATGATAGAAGGTGTGATGGTCGGCTATGAACCTGAATGTAGAGGCTACAGAATTCTCAATCCAAAAACAGGAAGGATCACAGTGAGAATTTTTGTGTACTTTGATGAGACTGAGAGAATGTATGTGAACCATACAGACACAGATTGCATAACAGAAGAATCTCACAATGCAGAACAGCTAATAGCCTACTGGCCTAAATGCGGAGATGAAGTATCCCTGCCTCAAACACCCATCATAAATGAAGAAGTGGAAGTGAATACACAAGCAGAAGGGGATGCAGAGCAAACAGGAGTTCAGAGCTGGAAGTCACCATAGAAGCAGATGGGACTCTGGAAACAGAACTTAGATGCTCATACCAATCAAACATAGGAGTGCCACATCTAAGCCTGTCCTACCTCGCAAGGACAGTGGTGCCACATGAACCTTCCACTTGGGAAGAAATTGAAAGACTGCCCACAGCAGAAGCAAGTAAATGGAAAGAAATAGCACAGGAGGAAATAGACTCCCTGCACAAGAATCAAACCTGGACACCCACATAACTGCCAATTGGTAGGAAGCCTGTGGGGTACAAGTGGGTCTTTAAAAGCAAATGTGAAAGGTCTGGAAATGATGCCTTATGAGGAGAGACTTAGGGAGCTGGGTATGTTTAGCCTGGAAAAAAGACGGTTAAGAGGCGATATGATAGCCCTGTTTAAGTATTTGAAGGGATGTCACGCTGAAGATGGAGCAGGCTTGTTTTCTGCTGCTCCAGAGACTGGAACACAGAGCAATGGATGCAAGCTCCAGGAACAGAGATTCCACCTCAACATTAGGAGGAACTTTTTGACAGTCAGAGCTGTTAGGCAGTGGAACACACTCCCTCAGAGCGTGGTGGGGTCTCCTTCCTTGGAGGTCTTTAAAGAGAGGCTGGATGGCCATCTGTCAGGGATGCTTTGATCAAGATTTCCTGTGTGGCAGAGGGTTGGACTGGATGGCCCTCGTGGTCTCTTCCAACTCTGCAATTCTATGATTCTATGATTCTATGATTAAGCCAGATTAGTAGCCAAGGGCTACTCACAGAGATATTGCAAGGACTATGATGATATTTTTGCACCTGTGGTGAGAGATGCCACAATAAGGACACTTTTGAGTGTGGCAGCATCCAAAAAAATGCATGTTGAACACTTGGATGTCCAGACAGCTTTTCTTAAATGGACAACTCATGGAAGACATCTACATGGAACAACCTCCTGGATTTGAAAAAGAAGAAAACAAATCACTTGTTTGCAAACTTCAGGAAGGGATTTTTGGTCTAAAACAAGCTGTAAGAGCTTGGAATGAAAAACTAAACAAGATGCTAATCAAGGAAGGCTTTACATAAGGCAAAGCTGATCCCTGTCTCTACACATGATACAAAGATAACAAATGGACTTACATTTTTACTTATGTTGATGATTTGATTTTGGCTTACCAAGATGAGACTGATTATGAGGAAATCTTAAGCCATCTAAATAATGAGATTGAAGTGAAAAGACTAGGAGACATCACTTATTATTTGGGAATGCAAGTAGAGAGGGAAGAAGATGGAAGCTATCTCCCCAGTCAAGAGCAAAAGATTCGTGAACTCATGGAATACCTAGACCTCAAGGAGGCCAATCCAGTGGCCACACTTGTGGAAACAGACTACTTTAAGATAAATGAGCACAGTGATCCTCTACCAAATAATAGTAAATACAGAAGTGCTATAGGAAAGCTGCTGTACCTAGCTACCACCACAAGACCAGATATTGCTTCAGCAGCTGGAATTCTTTGTAGAAAAACCAGCTCACCAAGAAAAAAGGATTAGTATGCAGTAAAGAGAGTGGACAGATACTTAAAGGGCATTGCACACTTAAAGTTAAAGCTATAAACCACTAGCAGTCCCAGACTAGTAGCTTACACAGATGCAGATTGGGCTGAAGAGCTCCATGAAGACAACCAAAGCTGCATAAAACCCTCACAAACTGGGAGAGTTAGTTCACGTACAAAGCACATTGATGTGAAGCATCACCTGTTGAGAGATCTACAAGAGAAGTTTATTGAGATGAAGCACTGTCCATCAAGAGAAAAGATAGCACACATGCTCACCAAGCCACTTCCTAGAGACCATTGCCAGTTCCTGAGAGAGAAGATGAATCTTGTGGACTTAAACAAGCGTTACTGAGAAGGGGTATTGGAAGTGAGGAAGCATCAATGCTTGTTTACATCTCTCTGTGTATATCCCTGATATGTGATTACTTCCTGCTTGCATACAGAGGTCACTTCCTCCCCTTTGCTCCAAGAAGTTTTAGTGTTTTACAACCCTTCGTCTCGGAAGCAAGAAGCCAGCAGCATGAGACAGATCAGCCTCAAGATGCCTTACCTGCATACATGAGAGTCAGCCCGAAGGACTTTTTTACCCAAAGCCAGATAACTATCTCCTATCTATTTTTCTTATCTAAGATGTATTCTCTGCCATAATAAACGTAAGTTCTGCTTTATAACTTCTGCATGTTTTATGTCCTGTTTTGTACCAGAAGCTCATGATGCACTGAGGCTCTGCTGCAATCTGCTCAATATAAATAACAAAATATCCTACAAAAATAACTTTTAAAAGCTCTGCCAACAGGACAAGTGCAGGAGGAGAGTGCTGAGTTTTTTAGTGGGTACCATAACTTACTACTTCAATGGAAATATCTCCATTGCCTTCTGGATCACAGCTTTGTGTGGCTCAGCAGATAACGCTGACCAACAATAGGATCAAAAATGGAACAGCCTCTTGCTCTCTTTGCTCCTAACAGAAGTGTGTGTGTGTGTGTAAATGAAGGAGGGAAGAGGGAGAGAGAAGGAGAGGACATGTATGTGCATGTACTTGTGCACCTTAAGAAGATTCATGACAGGCAGAAAAATCAACAGGTAAGTATTTACTATTACTACATATCCAGATTAAGGATCTATCTGCATTGCTGCTATTAAATACACAATACTTATATTAGAAAAGAATGCTGGGAGTCCTACCTGTCATTTTGATTGCTAAACCAGAACTTCTGGAAGAGCTAATATGAAATCAATAAGATATCAGGGACAAGGCACTGTAAATGGCCTTCAGTATAGCTTCTGAGCAAACAGCTCACTTTGCAAAACTAGGAATCCCTTGCCTAAACAATTTAAGGAGAATGAGGTGGACTGTAGCCTTGAATCTGAGCATCATATTCTCCTAAACTGCAGAGTAAAAAGATAGTTTTAAAAATGACATTAAAGCCTAAAAGAAGTGTTTTCACTGTGAAAATGATCATACACCATGTGTTCCAACAGCACTCGAATCAAGGTGGGTACAAATATTTTGTTTTTGTTTTTATTTTATTTTATTTTATTTTTTGCTAGTGTGGATCTAGCCCAGGTCTTGGCCATTTGCTGGAGACATGGAGAAAGAAGTCAAGGGTTGGTCTGCCTGTTTTCCTTTCATCTTAGAAAATTTACTTTCAGGATTATAATTCACAGAATCCCCCAGCCAACTCTGTCAAAGTTCTGCCTTGCCCCTCTCACCAAAAAAAAAAACTTTGCTTGGTGAACAAATGAGAGGTAAACAGTCCACATCCCCAAACTTTGCTTTTGTTGTTTCTATAGGCCAAGAAAATTTCAGGAACCCACTTTCTAGTGTAGGAGAGAAGTAGCTCAAGGCACAGTTTCAAGAGGGCAATAGTATAGTACATGGGGTTATCTGTTGTTCCATCTGCTGGATGTCACTTAGCTTTGGGATTTCAGCAGATTTAGGCTTAGGCTAAATCTTAGGCTTTAGCTGGTGCCGGGGCTTCTGCCTTTGCTTAGCTGGCATCCTCTTGTACACTCCTCACACCCAGCACATGGGCATTAGAGGTACATTGATGTGAAAGTGAAGGATGTGTATGTGTGCAATGGTAATCTTGCTTAATGTTTTAAAATAAAAAACAAAATGAAAATAAACCCAAGAATTTAGTGAAGGAATTGGGACCCTGGAGATTATCTGAATTACATTTTGGCCTAAGTCCTGTTGTTAGGCCTGACTAGAGTAAACTGACTGAATCAATGGGATTTACCTGTGTGTTGGCTCAACATCCAACAATTGATTGAATGGGTCTGCTCTAACTGGGATTAACAAAAGGATGCCAACCCTTGTTTTTTTTTTCTAGGGAGGAGAGGACCTGACAAATATTTGGGAGGTCTGCAGATCAGGGTCTCTCTGTTTCGTAGGTGAGCAGGGAGCTGTTTGTTGTTGTTCTTGTGTGCCTTCAAGTCATTTCTGACTTATGGTAACCCTAAGGCCAACCTATCACTTTTCTTGACAAGATGCACTTAAATATGATGAAAAGCCCTTAAAAACAACACAACTGTGGAATGCCCTTGGAGGGCCTGATTTCTCAACACTGATTAGTTCCAATGCTGGGTTCATTCTGGCAATAATTTAAAACTTGACTTTAAGTTTTTAGGGCCCAATTATTTTATTCAAACTTGTATCCAGACATGGTTTTAAACTTTTAATGTTTTAAATTGCTTAATTGGTTAATATGATCTTAGAATATTTAAATGATGCTTATTTTTTAATTTGTAATTGTTCAAACTGATTATATTGTCAGCCCCTCAGAGATCTTATGATATAGATAAATGATAATGGTTTTAATAAAAAATAAGATTATCCAAGATTATCTGTTGATTTTATGTCTAATGCTTGATGTAAAAATAAAATGGGCACCCAGAAAAAGAGACTGTTGGAAAGCCTTTTCTAGAAAGCGTGGACCTCTGCAACTTCAGATGTTCCAAGCAGGCTTCTTTGGCACTGTGTCATCCAAATATTTTGGACTACAGCCCTATCCTGCAACGAGCCAGCACAGCCAGTGGTCAGGGATGTCATTCAAAACACCAGGAGGTAGACATCAGGTCTTGGTGAGTTCTGTGCCAGTTGACTACCCCTCTGCTAGGGAACATTAAGTGCTTCCTCCACACACACACACCTTGAATATTTCAGGGTTTCCACCTCTCCCCAAAGACCCTGTATACAAAATGCAATGCAGATTTATTCTTTAAAAAAACAATTGCTGAAAAATCCAAACCTGAATGGGTGTTTTGTTCATGTATGTGTGTGTGAATTGCTTATATAGAAATAACAGCCCTATCCAATGGCACCAGCATGGGATAGTGGTTTGAGTTGTGGACTACAACTCTGGAAAACAGGGTTCAAATCCCTGCTCTGCCATGAAAACCTACTGGGAGACCCTGGGCAACTCCCACACTCTCAGCCTCAGAAAACCCCTTGTTAGGTCCCCCTTAGGGTCTCCGAACGTCAGAAAGCACTTGAATCCATACAACATAACAACAACCCAACCAGGAGCCCACAAATATGGTACTATTATTCCACTTTAGCTGTCAGGATTGGATACTATCGAAGCCCCAGGACTTGTAGCTTGGTGAGGCACTAGAACTCTCTGGCTGAGAATTCTTAATGCCTCTCCCTAAATTTCAAATCCCAGGATTCTGTAGGCTGGAACCATGGAAGTGAAAGTGAAATACAGTAATAGAACTATAACTGATGTAGTGTGAACGGACCCCTATTATCCATCAAATGTTGTTGACTGCAGCTCCCAGCCTTCCTGACCATTCCAAGTCTCCATGAATTATGTGGACTGCTAGCCATCCGATCCTAAAAAAAAAAAAGAAAAAAGAAAAAAGAAAAAGAACCATCCCATTCTCAGAACGGGATCCTATGGGCATTACCTTTGAAATAAGTGCTCCATCTGCCTTACTTTCAGGTAAGCGTGCATATAGGATGGCTAGCAGACTATTGAACCTGTTGAAGACAAGTCCGCTGCTCTGGGGGACGTGGAGAGACACAGGTAAAGCGCAATGCGCGCGTCTGTCTTACTTCTCCTCCTAAATTCCGCGTCAGTCCCCCAAAACTGCTGGGCTAGAAATGGCATTGAAGAAAAAGAGTTACCGCTTAAGATGTCCCTTCCTTGCCCGGGTTCGTCTGACCTGGCCCGTCTGTGAGTTCGGTGCTCCTGTGAGTTCGGGATCCCTCCCACCCATCTTCGCTTCTACCCCACCAGGCATGGCACCGGATTGAAATCTGGGCAGTCTGAACCGTGGCCCTCCGCTCCTGGTCGGATCATTCCTGTTCCCCTCGGAACATCCCAATTTTCTTCTGGACTTTTAAGTAATCCCTCATCTTCACTCTCCTCGCCCCTTCTTCCAAAATTTGAACTCTGTTTCCAGAGGAGAATTTTTCTCTCCCTTTGTGCCCTCATCTCTTCCAAACAGATTCTGTATTAAGAGTTAGTAAATATTACTCCAAAAAAATATTTAAAATCCTCCAAACTTTAGGAAGAACCTCTTTTGATTGTAAGAGCTGCTTGAAAGTGGAATGTACACTGCCTCCCAGAGTGGTGCACTCCCCTTCTTTGGAGGTTTTTAAACAGAAGTGGACCATCCCTCAGGAGTTCTTTTAAGCTGTGTATTCCTGCATGGCAGGAGATTTGGACTAGGAGTGCATCTACACTGTAGAGATAATGCAGTTTGACATCACTTTAAGTGCCTATGGAATCCTGGGATTTGTTGTTTTACAAGGTCTTTAGCCTTCTCTGCCAAAGACTGCTGGAGCCTCACAAAACTATAAATCCCAGGATTCTGTAGGATGGAGCCATGGCAGTTAAGGTGACGTTCAATTGCAATTGTAGATGCATCCTAGATGGCCTGGGCAGTCCCCTTCCAACTCTTTTATTCTATGATATAGCAGCTAATTCCTTTACTCGATGATCGCCCCTTAAGTTTTCATGCATGGCAGGACGAGGTGGCTCTTGCAGTTCCTTCCAACTCTATGATTCGGTTGCGGGGGGCGGGGAGTCTCCTCCAAGAGATCTTTTGTGCACTTTGGAGACTGATTTCTGTTGAGGCTCAAAATTTAAAATTGCAGTAAAGTTTTTGCTTTCTTTCACTTTCTTTGAATGGTTGGTGACTCAGAGGATGATGGGCTTTTTTTTTTATGGACGTGTGTAAGTAGAGGTTGGATGGCCATCTCTCAGGAGTACTTCGGCAGTGTATTCCTGCACGGTAGGAGAGTAGACTAGACGGCCTAAGCAGTGCCTTCCAACTCTATCATTTAGCAATTAACTCCTTATGTACACGGTAATGGTCCCTTCAGGCTACACTCCTAAACACACTCAGCTCCACGAGAAGAGCCGCATAGTCGGTGCTTACTTCTGAGGAGACAGTGCCAAGTTGATCAGTGGATCTCTCACGCCTCTTTCCAGTAACTCTCTGCATGACAATGAGGACTAGTCTATCTAGATGTCCTATATGGATTTCGGAAAACAAAACAAACAAAAAAAAAATCCACCGATTCCACTGAAGTTTGACTCAACTGATCCGCTTCTCTTGGCCAGCGTCTCATCCTATCTCGCGGGGGGGGGGGATCCCGCAGAAAAAGCTCGAGTTTATTCACAATAAATCGTCTATACACCCTTTGAGTTTTCTTTTGTATTCCAAGAGCATCATTCTAGATATTTGATATCACAGATCTTTTGCATTATTGTTCAGCTCATACCTATTGCTTATAACCTTAAGACGTCACAGTATTTTTGTGTATTGCACAATACAGCGTGTGTTTGCGAGGATGCGAAAAAGAAAAGGGAGGGCAGGAGAAGAGAGCGAAGGAGAGACGATAAAAGTCATACAGCTGGAGGTAAAAACAGGTGGGGGGGATATTTAGCATCTGTCCAGGACCGGTTTAAGGGATTGGGGGGGGCTGCAACGCTTTATTGGGGGGGGGCATATGTTTATCTTAGGTCAATGTAACCTAACTCAACCTAAGCTGTTCACAGTACAGGTTATTCAGATTATTACTAATAATGTTTTTGCGGGAGGAGGGTTACTACGGGGCCCCCACAATGATGGGGGCCCCTGCGGATGCTGACGCGGCTGGTGCCTTAAACCGGCTCTGCATCTGTAGATGCGGCATTTATTTTGGAAGTAGGACTAAATGTTTAGATGTCAGTCAGCAGTTTCAAATTTCAAATAACCGTGGTCAGCTTGGAAGCTGAGACTGGGAGAAGTGCTCTGCGTGTGTGTGAGAAAGAGAGAGAGAACACACGCATTGTGAGTGTGTGTGTGAGAGAGAGAGAGAGCACTTGAGGGTCTTCTCGTGAACTTATCTTTTTAGCCTTCTTTCTATTGTTCCGTTTCATTTCCCCATTTCAACCACCTCATTTTGACGCATTTAAAATAGGCGACTGTGAGTCGAGAAAGGAAGCCACGGTTTTACAAAGTTCGCAAAAGAACCGAGAAAAAGCAGCGGGACTTTGTCCTGAAATGATCATTTCGAAAAAATCGTTTCGCTAACAGTGGTTGCGAATTCGTTCCTCTTAGACATATGGCTCTCTTTTGGGTGTGTGATCTGAAAAAAGTCAGCTTCCCAAACTTCAGTCCGATCCCACCAAACTTAGGAAAGAAACTCGTGTTTCTCAGAAACACGAGTGGAAATAATAAGGACCCAAACCAAAGCCGAGCGCTTTCAAAAGGGCCGGTGGTTTCAGTGAAAGAATTATAAAGACCGTGGAAAGAACTGTTCAAGTCTTGTTTCCGTGGGAGCTGAAAGCTCCTTTAAAAAAAAAATTGTTGGTACTACACACCAGCTTTTTCCAGATAGTACCGTGCGAAATTGCCTTCACTTGCAGCCTCTTTTGGAATTCAGTGATTTTTTTTTAAGCTACAAATTCTAGGCGCCCTTAGTTGGGTGTAATCGCGGAGATTCTCCTTCAAGACAAATGGGCAAGAGGTTCGGGACTGTCCGGGCTTCACCGCCGGTCCGATGGAATAAAATCCCATGGATTTCAACGTCCATACGTCTGCAGAAGCGAGAGCTGGGAACTTACTTCCGAGTAAGCGAGTAGAGGATTTCAGACTGATTTATTAACTTAATTTATTTTAAAAAATCACTGACGTGGTACTTCCTTTGGGCTCCCAAGGTGCTTTGCAACGTTACAGTGAGGTGTCTGTACATACGTGCGTACACGTACGTGTACACACAACCCACACCCACATATGTAAATCTACAAACGCCCACAGAGCATTAAACCAGGCTAACCAGACGAATCCCCAAGCAGGTAAGAAGTCAAACAGGGCTTGGCTTGAAGAAGTCTTAACCACTGTAAGAACTCCACTAAGAGGATCAAGGACATCCCTTCTCAAGCCATCCACCTTGAAAAGCACCCACTCCTTAAAACCCTGAAGTCCTGAGCGTGTCTACTCGTTAGTAAATCCCGCTAGCTGCAGACAAATCGACTCCCGCTTACATGGGTGTAAAGGCCCATTGAACTCAGTGGAACTTACTTCTGAGTAGACGTAGAGAGGACTGGGCTGGAGACTGGTACAAAGCTCAGATACGTTAGTGGGGCTTGCTTCCAAGTCAAGCATTTCCCGCGTGGAATCATATTTTAAATGATCTAGTCTAAGAGTGTGTAGCTGGTTGGCTGGCTACTTTCCTGTCTTACCCCTTAACATAGTCCAGTCTTTTCCCCAGCACAAATGTGTGGATCTCATCCGACTAACTTTGGACTGAAATTGCAATCCACATCGCCAAAGTTTATTGCGCCTGATGTGAATTTTCAGAACTGATCAAATGCCTCCCCACCCCCGCCGCTATCAAAATGTAATTTGTAACTCTGTATGGCCACGTCTTGCAAATAAACGCTAAGGAGCAGTAGATCTCTTTCGTGGCTGGATCTCACCCTCTGGATCTCGGAGTAGGAAAGTTTATTCGATGCTGGGGAGAGTTGCACAGCTCCGAGTTTGTCCTACCCTTTGCCTGGGCTCATACTCCCTGCATGTCGCCGTTTCGCCACTAGAGGTCACTGTCCCATCACACTCTCCCGGCCCTGAAGTCCACCTCCCTTCCTTCTTAACTCAAATTAGCACAGTATTAATTAACGCTGTAGTCTATCAACCGACGTTCCTCAGCACACGGAAAAGGCCGGGTTTGTGTAGAACAAAGAAAACACACACACACACACTTATTTTCCAATGCCACCAAACAAATCCTCCGTCGTCCTTCACAAAAACGGGAGAGGAGCGTCTGAATCACCAAGGTACAGTTCTATCCTTCTCTTTAACTTTTGGGATTTTATTTGCTTGTGCTGAACTCTTTTCTTCCAGGGCATGTAAATCAGAAGATGAGGGATTGGAGCGGGGGCGGGGAGGTAAATGGAAGACATTCAGCTTTCCTTGTACTCTGACTTGTGCAAAAAAGAAAGAAAGAGGAAAAGCCACAAACAGCTGAGGGTCGGACACATGATACAAAGTAACCGAGGTCTCTTAACCTCATCCCCCCCCCCCAAACGGAGGTTCCTTGGACACATAAACCCCCGCTTTCTAGGCCTCAAGTAGGTGCTTGCTTCCCCTTTGGGACCGCTTGCCCGTCTCTGAAACGTGGCGGGCCCCCACGTTTCCATTTGGTTTCCTGATCGTCTGTCTGTTTTAATCTCCCTATGAATACAGCTAGTCGAATTTAATTCGTATGAGAAGCCTGCCACGACGAATGTCATGTTTTGTGTTCTGTTGAAAGGAAAAGGGGGGGAATCAGGGCCGCTTTAAGGCACCAGCGGCCTCAGCATCCGCAGGGGGCCCCATCATTGTGGGGGGCGGGTCACCCGTAGTAACCCTCCTCCTGCAAAAACATTATTACTAATAATCTGAATATCCTGTACTGTGAATAGCTTAGGTTGAGTTAGGTTACACTGATCTGAGATAAACATATGGGGCCCCCAAAATAAAGCATTGCAGGGGGGCCCAAAATGTCTTAAACCGGTCCTGGGGGGAATGGCAGCTTAAAACACACGTTCGACGATTTCAGTAAAGCAGATGAGGTACCTTTCCACACACACCCTCCCCACCATCGCAGTATATTTCGAGTGGGGAGCAACTTTTTGGAAATCGGGTCACCCGCTGCAGTTAGGTTTTGATCGGCCAGCTGTGAGCCGAACAAAGCCTAAGGAAGCACAAGTGGGTGGGGTGTGAGTGTGTGGGGGGGTTAATATGTTTATTTGTGGGGTGCTCATTTTTTCGGGCTTCTGCAGGATCCCGGGCGGGGTGGTGACCTTGAGAGGGGTCGTGCCTTCCTTGGCCTTTTGGAAGCGGTTCGGCCTGATTCGTCTGGCTTGGCCAACCCTTCCCGGTTTAAGACACGAGGCGAGGGGTTGACCAGTTGATCCCAGGTCTTGTAAATGAGGCTGGGTTGTCCTCCTCCCCTTCTTCCTCCTCTTCCTCCTCACGGCTTCCTGGGCCGGCTCTACCTGTCCGATCCGAGGGCGGGTGCTGTCCAGAATCCCCTCCGTCGTTCCCCCCTCCTCTCCCAGGGGATCCATCCAGGCTATTAAGTGGAAATCCATCACTGAGCCTGGGCCCCGCGTGGCCTTGAACGGCGGCGGCCGCCAGGGCCGGACAGCGGGGTCAATGACTGGTCCCTCGTCAGTTCATTCGCATTTCCATAGGGCCCCCAAGGCATCTGGAGAGCAACAGGCCGAGGCGCCTGACGGCAGCCGCCACCACTCCTACTTTGATGGGCCTTTTTTTTAACCACCAAAAAAAGAGAGAGAAAGAATATAGGGTCCAAGGTCAAAATGTCAGCCTGTAGTCTCTCAGCCCTCTCTTTCTTTTCAGTCTGGTGTTTAATAACGCCCTGATCTTGTCCGACTTGGAGAGCTAAGCGGGCTTAGGCTGGGTTAGTATTGGGAGGGGAAACCACCAGGCCACTCCGGGAAGAGCTGGGAAAGAACCTCGCCTGGATCTACGCTGCCAGCCAGAGTTGGCGCTATTGGCCTAGAGGGACCAAAGGCAGCCTATGACCGTTCCGATGGATCTTCAGCACACGCCTGTGTTGGGGTGCCCTTCACACATTCCTGGCGTTGAAGGCCAGGGAGGCGGCCGGGCGCTCCGTTCTGCCTGTGGGTGGCTCCCGAGGGCCTTTTCGCCCCCTTCCCGAGCGATCCCATGCCTTACGAGTCGGCTTTCCTCCTCAGCCTAGGTACAGTGAAACCCACACGTTTGGGTGCCACGAAGCAACGTCAGGTGAGTGCGCTTTGCTTTGCTAGGGTGGCCACAACGTTATGGTGGCCTTAAGAGGGGAGTCGGGCTGCAGGTCGTCGCCAACCTGGATCCCCCCCCCTTTCCCAACACACACACCACGATGTCGTGCGCCTTCGACTCGTTTCCTCCCAAGGCGACCCTATCATGGAGTTTTCTACACCACGCTGGCTCTTAACACCACGTAGTTTGGAGGAATCACAAGGGTCAACCTAGCAAACTGCCCGGGTGAGCAAATCACGCGCACCGTGTTTTCTTCTTGACTCCGACCTGCGCGGCCTTTTCTTTGGGAAGGAAAATCTGAAAGTGTTCCAGCCTCCAGAGCGTTACGGTACCCTCCATTCCCACCAATCGGTGTGCAGGAGACTTCTTCGCCAGGAGAGAGGCTATACGTGGATTTTAGCCGTTCAGTGATAGGTTAAAGGCAAAAGCCTAATCCACACTACACAAATAATCCAGTTTGAAAGTGCATTATTCCCATGGCTCCTTCCTACGGAATCCTGGGATTTGTAGTTTTACAAGGCCTTTAGCCTTTTCTGTCAAAGAGTGATGGTGCCTCACTAAACCTCAAATCGCAGGATTCCATAGGAAGGGGCCATGGCAAATAATCCAGTTTCATACTGGATTATTTGTGTAGTGTAGATGCACCCCGAAGTGTATGCAGGCAGTATTGGCAGGGAGGGGTTGGAGCTGCGACCCGCTCCATTCTTCCCCCTTTCCACCTCCTACTTTGGGGTCATCAAGACAGCCAGAAACCACACACACAACCCAACTCCGCCTTGGCCCCCTCAAAGATAAGGCAGATCAAAACTGTTTCCCCTGGAGTTGGTTGGACACTGGCACCACTGGATCCTGCAAGTGCTGGAGGAAGGAGCTGCCCAATACAGTGATCAAGGCCTTGATCACTAGGGAGTCCCTTTCGGGATTGGGGGTGACCCAGATCCTATTTTGAGATGTTTGCCTTCAAGTCCTTTGCGACTTACAGCGACCCTAAGGCAAACCTATCACAGAGTATTCTTGACAAGATTTGTCCACAGGGAGTTTGCGTTTGCCTTTCTCTGTAGCTGAGAAAGGATGACTTGCCCAAGAGCACGCAGTGGGTTTCCATGAGCAAGCGGAATTCGAACCCAGATCTCCCGGAGTCCTAAATAGTGAAACCAATACGCCACAATTGGAGAAGACAGAAAGAAGAAGGGAGGGATAGAAATGAAAGGTAGTAGACAAAGGCCAAATCCACACTACACAAATTAATCCAGTTTGAAACTAGATTATTTGTCATGACTCCTTCTTATGGAATCCTGGGATTTGTAGTTTTACAAGCCTTCTCTGTCAAAGAGTGTTGGTGCCTCACCAGGCTAGAAATCCCAGGATTCCATAAGAAGGAGCCATGGGAAATAATCCAGTTTCAAACTGGATTATTTGTGTAGTGTGGATCTGAATGAAATGAAAGCAAGTGGACTGAATGTTTGGGTAGGGGTGGAGAGGGGAAGTAACGTGCCATTACCTTTTTATTAGTTCCTAACCGCCTTTTTTCCCCCCATCCTGCCCTTGGAAAGAAATGCCAGGATTGAGACTAAATTCGACTCCAGGGCAGTTTCCCTCTGCAGTTCTCTAGGGCAAACGACTCAGGCGTCAGGGTACTTAGCTCGCTTCCTCTTTAAGTGAAGGCGAGAGAGGCTTTTTTGTTCGAACGGTTGCTCCAGCTTTTTCACTCCTCTAAACACAACTGCTGGGGCTTTAAAAAAAACCCAACCTAACAACAACCGCTGCTGTAGATTATTGGCGCCCACATGTTAGATGCCTAATGAGACGGGCGGCCGTCCACGAGAATGCCTGTCAAACAAAACGCGTTAACGTGATCGCCCGACTCTTCGGGGTTTTTTGGTTTCTTGGGGTCCTTTCTGAGAACGCTGGATCGTCCTGATCCGACCTCTTCGAAGGAGGACGGGCGAATTGAATCATTAACATGGAAGTGCAGAAGGACACGCAGTCCACAAACACACCTCACGCTAGAGGACTTGCGTTGCAAGACCCTTTATAAGGTCTGATCCTAAATATATATAAGCACACCAATAAGTGGTAGAGCCAGCGTGGTGTGGTGGTCTGAGCGCTGGACTAGGACTCTGGAGACCAGGGTTCCAGTCTCTCAGCCATGGAAACCCACTGGTGACCTTGGGCAAGTCACGCTCTCTCAGCCTCAGACGAAGGCAAAGGCAAACAATCTTACCAAGAAAACACCAGCATAGGGTTGCCTTAGGATCGCCATGAGTCTGAAACAATGTGAAGGCTCACAACAAACCAGTAAGTCACACTGATTTTAGCAGAACTCCTTTCAAAGGGTTTAATGTGGCTGCAGAATTCAATGAGCGTGGTGGGATTTTAGCGATCTATTTGTAGCTTGCATAAATCCACTACAAATTCGTTAATCTGGAGCTCGGCGCCCGCATTCAGGTAGACGTTAATGTCAGCAGGATTTCCGCCTAAGGCCGGCAGGATCGCACTCTAGGGAGTCTGCTCAACCGGTTTATCCATGGGGCCCCAAAACATCATGAGATACACTCTTTAGACAATGATAGTGGGAAAATACGGAACTCAGTGAAAATGCTAATCTTAAAAACAGTCAAAGTTCCAGACTAATAAGACACACTCCCTTTATTTGGTTCTTAATAGCCCTTTGAAAAATGGCACCGCTTCCGATGAAAATGTGAAAGTACCATTTTAAGAGATTCCGAGACTTGGGGGGGGGGGATGAGAGCAACATCACGTGGAAACTTTGCGCAAATCAAGATGGAAGAAAAAGGATTGAAAGTTATATTCAGACCCTATCTCTGGTTTCTGTACCCCAGATCTATGCTTCTAGGCAAGTCTATGCATTTTTAATCAGAAGATTATTTCACTGAATTCATAAGACTTGTCCCCTGAGCAGTTAGTTTCTGGTTAACTGTAAGGCTGCGATCCTAGCCACACTAACACCGTCACAAATGGTTGGTTGGTTTATTAATAAATTGTTTATTAATTATTTTCGAAGCAAAGTTTTCCTTAAGGGATAAAAATAGAGGAAACGCCCCTTTAAGAAAGGGTGATATCAAGAAACTGCTGTTACAAATACATGGATGGTCAGGGAAAATTGCAATTGAACAGAAATGGATAAGGAAATACAGGTTAATTTATAAAACCAGCCCTCCCACCAATTCCCGCCCAAGGCATTCTGCTCATTCCGATCTCCAAAAGCTCTTAACTTGCAGAAATCTTGTGATTCACACTGATAATACGCCGAGTCCAGACGACCTGCTTTAAAGCCGTTCCAATTTTCATGGATCAGCCCCATTGAAATCAAGTGGACTTGAAAACACTTTTGCGCTTGATCGACTCCAGTGTTGCTACAGTTGAAAAGGGGAAGCCTTTCAAGGAAATTGTGAAATATAATCTATAAAACAACGGGCACGTTGCAGGCGAACCTATCAGTGCTCAAGTCTCCTTGGAAAGAAGGAGAGGAACGGGAGCCAGAATCTATCCCCATTTTTTTTCTTTTTTTTTTATTGCGGTGCCACTTGCCATTTTTGCGCAGGGCCCATTCATTTCAGAAAGGTTTGCTCAAAAGAAGTTTTTGGAATTTCTTTTTAAGGCCCGTTTTAAAGCTGGTCTTTATTTATTTTCCTCATTTCAAAACACATTGTGTCTATCTCTTTTTTGGTTGTTTTCTTTTACATAATTTTAATCATCAATAATTTGTCTCACGCCACACTCCCAAGCACATAATGCTTGCCTGTCGTTGAAGACAGACATAGACAGAAGTGGTAGAAGTGACATCTTGTGGTATTGTCTGTTAAGTCCTGTAATTCGTATTTCAGAAGAAAGTAAGTGATGGCAAACTACCTCTGAGTATAATTTGCCTAGGAAAACGGTAAGAAATCCAAGGGACAACTTGAAGGTACGCACATGCGCACGAAGGACACATGCACATCCTAGATAAGAGGCTGCATTGGTAGCTGCTCCTAGAATTTCAGTCCCAGTTAATACAGTAATGTAGGAGGTGAAGTTAGTTAAACATGAAACCCCACCATCAACCCTAACTGAACTGAAGTAAAGGTGTTTAAACCGCCGGTTCTGCTGGTGTATAGTGTGGCCAAGTCATGCTCTCTTACTGTGGTAATAAGTCCCGGTAGCATGGTTGCGGACAGATATGTAAGAAGCTTACTTGGTAGCGGGGTGAACTGAATTCAGTCTGAGTTGTCTCCATCTTGACATCCCTCCTTAAGTGATTTGCGGATGTAGATGTAGGCTACAAGCAGCATTGTAGTAAGGCTGTTTGGGAGGAGCAAAGGTGTTTGAGGAATCTCGAGGTGTTGTTGGAAATATAGTTCAGGAAGTGTCTCCAGCCATTCTAGCCATGTTTATGCAAAAGTATAAGTGAATATAGGATTACCGTCTAAGCCAACCGAAGGCTGAAATCCTATAAAGCTCCCATCCCATTCACACTTTCCTGAGAATAAGGATGATTGAACTCAGTAGACCTTACTTTCGAGATGAGGTAGCATTTAGGGTTACGCTGGAAACCAGGAATAGAGGAAGATAAAAGTAATGAACTTCGCTCCATTTGGGTTTATTGGATGCTCCAAAAAGTTAAATGGCTAATTATTAACACAAGGACCCACCGATCTGCAATTAACAAGAAAGTTGCTCCGAGTTATCATTTAAAGCACTTTGCCTTCAATAGGATCGCACCTGAGCTTCTGACATCCCCAGTCGAATGGTTGGGGTTTTGTTATTCTACTTTAGGCAGTTGACCACAGAAGTTTAAATGTTTCATAATGAGGACACTTAAAAAAAAAAAAAGGAGGGAAAAGAAGAACAATGCCAATTGCAGGATACACCCGAATGAAATACCATGCAATTGATGGTCCACAGTATGAAGCCAGTTAATTTAGTCATTTGGCAATTTTATGGACAATAGAAAGAAAAAATTACTCTGCTAATTCCCGGGGTTTGAATAATAATGGGGCAAAATTTTACATGCTTCAGATTATGGCACATTATAAAACAATATGCAGAGGATTGGTCTCCGGAAGTTTTTATTTTAGTCGCAGCATTAAAGTCTCTGGGTTGATTTTTGTTTTAATTCAGTAAAAAGCTGGCCCTTAAAATGTAATTTAAACGATGTTTCAGTTTGGTTTTGACATAAAAACTTTAAATCATGAAGACCATGTTTAAATTATCATAACTGTAGCTAATATATCATTACAATTAAAAAATAATAATTAAGTAGGCTTCACATAAAGTCCAATCTATTATACTGAGCCCTAACCGAGTCATGCTGAAGACAAAAATCATAAGGCAACAATCCACCGGGGAAGTTCTCCTACGCAGCCCCTCTTGCAATGAATAGGGCTAGTGCAAAACAACTCCCCAACGGATCTATCTCTAGCTGACTCTTCAGTCCAGGTGTGTTCTATTCACTCCCGAGGCCTATTGAAATGAATGGGAATAACAGATTTGGGGGGAGGACCTAGAGGAATATACACCCCTGCGAGCTAAATTCAGTTTCATCAGGTCCATGGGGGTGATCGAGGAGAGGCAGCTATTGAAGAACATCCAACAGAATCCACAGGGGGAAAGGGGAGATACGTCTCCTAACTCTCAGTGATGGTTTTATTTGGGGGGATTGTTCCAAAAAAAAATTTAAAAAAATAAAATAAAACCAACACTGAGCACTAGGAGACGTATCTCCCCGTTCGCCCTGTGGATTCAAGGAAGTGATCCTCAACTGAGAACTTGCGCGCGCGCTCACTCACACAGGGACGCGCATATACAAAGATCTATCTAGGCCAGAAACCTGTTTGCTATCGTGGCCAATCAGACACCTCTGGGAAGCCCATAAACTGGGCAAAAAGGCAAAGGCCTATTGTTTATGTAGATTTGTCGAGAGGGCGGGGGTGGAGAAGAGAGGAAACAAAATGTCTATAAAATGTAAGAAGTAGCCTGCTGGTATTCGGGCAAAACACAGCTGTCTGCAAGGTAAGACCGGGATCGTCCGCAATAGCAATAACTGGCAGTAAGGGCAGCCAGTTGGCGACCAGTCCCATTCAAGGTCATTAATCTCCTCCACGAGGCACAGGAATCAAAAAGGGATGAGGGAATGTTTAACCCTTTCAGCTGTTAAACAAGTCAGCATATTGGATTGCAACTATATATCCCAACAGGGATGTCAACCCCTTTACCTCTCCGTCTTTCCAATGGGGCCTGTATTGTCATGCTGAAATTCGTGGCTTCTCCGGAAGTCCCTCTGACTGTATGGCTGTTGCTTCCTAAGCAAGGCTGAAATCCTGCCTATAGTACAGAATTAAATCCAAAGGGATCTGATTAGGTGCCTGTTTATGTTTGGGGTCGCCGCGGAAGGAGAACATGACTATCGCGAGGCTGAGTACGTTATATGAAAGGAGACCTCACTAAAACTGGAATCATTTCCACACAAAGCATTGAGGACTAGAACGTTATACCCACCCAGAAACGGACTTTTACTCTTCTCTCCCGCCCCGCGTTTTCCAATTGACATCTAAACCTGATTACCGGGAAGGAGGGACCCACGGAAATCGCTCGAACTTTCTTCTGAGATTTAGAATTTGAGTAAACACGCCCCGGATTAGGGTGCTAATCGGGTTAAACGGGAAGGTTAGGTTTAAGGGGGCTGGGGTAGATCTCTGGCACAATACTGGGCGGGTAAATCATGGCAATGTGAATGTGTATTCCCTGGCTGCGCTGGGAAAAGCTCTTCGCACGCTGAAAGCAAGGCCTTTTTCAGGGCCCGTTACTTGGATAGCACTTATATTAGGCATCATTTGGGCCTCAGCGGTTAAATCGCAGGACGCTGGGAAGATCCTGGCTCAAGTCTTTAACTCATTTCAGGTAGCCTTAGGCAACCCAATATGGCTGCTCTCATTCTCATATACACATTTACTGGGGAGTGGGGAGCTATGTCCCAAGTGGGGCTTATTTCAGAGAAAACACTCAGAGCGCCCTTGTTTAGCCTCAGGCCCACCCATGGGCGACCCGGGAGATATCATAGCACAGTAACTTCTGTAGAAGACTGACGAGGATCCCTTTCATAGGCAATGCTATGTTTGGACAAAATGAAGTGCCACTGTATTCAACGGGACTCATTCCCACGCAATGAGGTGGCAACAACAGAGTCATGACCCAGTTCTTGTATCAGGGCAAAGAATAACGCAGAAACGCTCCCTATAACGTTCTTTCCAGCTTGTGTTTTGATACCATAACAACAATAAAAGAAAACACAACAGCGTAGTATATCATCCTTCTTCTATATCATCCTGTGTGCTTCTTAAAGTAAAAGGTCAAGTTGGAGTTCTACCCAACCTGGATTCCATTAACCTCAATACGATGCAACCCTGTGGATGTTTACTCTAAAATAAGTCCCACTGAGTTGTATGGGCCACAATCTGGGAGAAAAACTCACTGAATAATACGACTTACTTCAGAGTAAAAATCCTTAGGATCAGGCTGCGCTTCTTTCCCTTTGAACCTAACAGAATTTAACATGTGATGAATTTGGGCTGGCTAATGTCTGCCAAAAAGGCTGAGGGGTTATGAGAAAGCGCTATATAAATAATAGATTTAATAGCTATAACAAATAATATGATATCGCTATTACTTGAGATCAAAAGCAACGACTTCCAATTGTGTTTAGGATGGATGTGCCAATCACTCCTTTGTTATAAACGGTCTTTGTTAAATTATTCTGTTTTTGTAAGCCTACCCAGGGGGGAACCATTTTATTTCACTACATTTAGGAAGGCTCTCGCCTTTACAGGCTTCTCGGGCTCAACAATCAGACTCTCAACGTACGACTTGGAAATCCTGCTGACTTCAACCAGTTTTACTTACAATCTTGCTATACTTAGGACTGGGGAGAAAGCCATCCTAATGTGAGTCAGGTAGATTCAGTAATTCATCCCTAGAAAAACAAGATATTATAAGACTGCAACGCTAAGCACGTTTACTTGAAAGTAAAATCCATTGAAATTCATCCCCACTCCTCTCACTCACACACTCACCACGTACACGTGTAAATATGTTTAGGGTTGGAATGCAAAACGCATCGTCATCTCTCCCGTCATGCACGTGTTCCTATCTCTATTTACGCACCCCTCCGGCACTTAAATGCCGCCGCTTACATAACTTCGTGCCAGCCACAATCTAGCTCTTGTACTCGGCGCACCAGTTAAATACTATCTGCCCAATCATCCTGGGCTGGAGTTTGCATTAGAGGGAAAAGGATTATCCCGATGCATCGGATCGTGTGTAAACTGTGGACAGATTGTGGTAAATGTAACAATTACAACTGTAGAAAGACGGGAGGGGGCATTTTTCATGGAGGGTTGAGCCGCCCATTATAAGGGGAACCGTGTGCGTGTGCGTATGGGTGTGTTGCGCGCGCAGGTATTTTAATGCCTATTAATCTTCTGTAGAAACATAGTCGCTCACTTGCAGTTCATGCAGAAAATCAAAAAGGCAATTAGCGTGTCTATAGCAGCTAGCAAAGCTTGTGTGCCTGCTTTCTAAAAGTGTGTGTGTGTGGATGAGAGAGCGAGGACGAGGTGGGCTCCAGTTCAAAGATCTTATCTGGTCATACAATAAATCCCAAGGAGTCCTTGCGGATCCCTGACAACTCAAGGATCATACACTTCGATCCCTTTGATTTCATTTGCAATGGCTGCCATCCTATGCGCGTTTCTTTCGGAACAAATTCCGAAGAAGCCACTGGTACTCCCAAGAGGGTGGCTGTAGGATTTCAGCCTAGCATCCGGGAAAAGACGTAGGGTAGATTTGTTCTTACTGGATTGTAAGGAGGGCTTGATGGAAACCAGGTCTCCATGTAAGGCCGAGATCCCGGGAAGGCTTACTCAGCAAAGAAGGCAGCAACCAAGACCAAAGATGTCTCCCAGACATCGAGAGTCACCCTGCGCTGGGCTGCGTATGTCCTTTCCGTTCCAACCTGCCACACACGTCTATGCCTAGGATCGCGGTAAAGCACCAGAGAAGTGAAGGCAGAAGGAGACCGCCCAGGAGCCTAAAAGAAGCCGTCGAAAGGAGGGTTTCCTTCTCTGTTCAGAGCGAAACGATCTGCCTTGGCGTGAAAGACGAATCCCCTCATCTGAGGCCAATGCTCGGCCTCCAGGTTTCTTTCACGAAACCCCTCCTGCCTTTTGATGCTTTTCATTTGGTTTCCCTCAGGAAGGACAAGCGAGGGATAGTGCCAAGTATTTTCGGGACACACGAGATCGCCCCGAGAGTCCTCTATAGGTCTACGTGCGAGTAAGAAAGCGAAAAGAGGCGTCTAAAACAAGAACGCCCTCCTTTCGTGCAGCCGTTGTTGAAAACTCTGCGACTCGGACAAACGGAGGATCTTTGACGCTCTGTAGCCTGGAACGAAAACGCGTCGAGTTTATGAGTAAAGGAACCGCTAGGCTAAAATGCGCCCTCAAAGGGTGAGTCTAGACCAAGGGCTACTATTCTACCAGCCCGTCGTTGAGGGTATGCTCTCTGGACCCGTGGCCAGAACAATGCCGATCACTAAATAGCCACGGGGTGAGAAAGCTTCCTCGTGGATAGTTTGGCCGTCTGAATGGCTGGAGAGTCACTCGGCTCTGGGGAAAGCGCCTTCGACTGAGGCTAAAGTTTAGCTTCACCACATCCCCCGATTAGCAGCAGGCTTGCCCTCTAAACTCATTGGCGGGAGGCGATGCGGGGATCCTGAGGGAAGGAAACGCGTACGCAAAGATTGGGGCTGAGGTAGAACGGGCGGGAGGGGAGTCGTTTTTGGCGGGCTGGGATGGCCGACGGAGGAATGCCGGTAGTTTCCGGCCGTTCGGCCTTGACGGAAGAGACCAAGTCTATAGGCGTGTGTTTGCTGTATTTTAAACCTTCCCCCACAAGAAAAGTTAACCAGAAGCAGTCCTCGTGCGTGAGGGGAAAAGGAGGTGGGTTTAGAGTTTGCCAGAGCGCGCTTCCTTCCCTCGCGCTGAGGAAAACCGCCTCAAAACGCGAGAGCGGGTGGGGGTGGGGCCGGCGGGAGGAGAGCGCTTGGCGGGAAGCCCCCCCCCTCCGGCTCCGGCTTAGCCCGGCCTTCCTTTCAAAGCCCCCAATCCTGAACACGTCGACCACTCCAAAGGAAGCCCCGCGCCTTCAGTGAGACTACCCCCCTTCACCCAAAAGTACAAGCGCCGAGTCTCATTTCCACGTCGGACGAGGGCCATACAGAGTCCGCTTTGGGAATTGTCGGTGCCTCACGGTTAAAACTAAGGGGAGGAGGAGGAGGGGAGGCCGGATTACGCCTCAGGCGCTCAGGGCTTCGCTGAATCCGCGCCCTCCCCCCCCCCCGCGCGCGCGCGCTTTCCGACGGGGCAGGAGGAGGCGCGTGGCTGCTGTGGTTTCCCCTCTTCTCCCCCCCTTTCCGCGAGCGTTATTTTATACTGATGGGGAAGGAAGGGGGGGTTAGAAAGGAGGGGGGCTGCCACGTCGCAGCAACCCGCTGAGGGGCAGCCCCAGAGCCACCTCCCCTCGCCGCTCCATCCTCCTCGCTCCCCAACTCGCTCCGACACAGAAGGCGCGGTTCGCCAAAGTCAGTCACCCAAGTCTGAGAGCGCGGAGGAGGAGGAGGGGGGAGGGGTGCGGAGTGTCAGGAAAAGAGCGCGGGAGGCGCCGAGGAGACGCCCGCCAAAGCTGCCTGCTCTGTCGGGGGAGAGCCGGAGAGCGCCCGGGCCGACCCTGGGGCCCGCCGAGCAGCGCCGCGGCGGAGGTGAGTCCTACGAGAACCGGGCGGCGGGAGGCGCAGAGCCCCTCGTTCGGCTAGTCGGCCAGCCGGAACTGTGGCAAGGACCGGGTGTGAGGGGGAGTTTCCCGCCTCCCTCCTGTCGCCCTGAGTGGCGCGGTAGCGGGGGGGGGGAAGGACCCGAGAAAGGGAAAGAAAGGAGGCAGCAGGGAGGCGAAGCCGCGCCGTCCATTTCTGGAGGGACCTTCGGGCTCGCCACAGCCGGGCGGGAAAGGCGGAGGCGGCAGGCCAGGCAGGCGGCCAACGGGGCTCTCCTTCTCCCGCCTCTTTTGCCCCGACGCCTCGCGCCCTTGGCTCCCCTCGGCCTCACTTGAGGCAAGGTATCGATTTCTCCTCAGGAACTCCGGCCCCTGAGGCGGGTGGGGCGGGGAACACGAATTGAAAGCCCTCAGCCATTGACGGGGGAAACGCCTCCTCGTCTGCTTTCTAGCGTTTGGTTTTATTTGCCTGGGTTGTGGTTTTGTTTGTTGTTGTTGTTGCGTGTGTTCCCCCCACCCCTTGGAATTCTTAAAAGGATTTTAATTTCTTTACTGTAAGGGATAATCGTGGATGATGAGGATGATGAGGATGATTTAAACCAACAACCACAAAAACCCTCGACAAAAGGCGGCGCCCTATTGGGTCCTGTGCAAGTCAGTTCTTTTTCTGGAGGCAACACGTGTTTCGTTTATGGCAAATTCGAGAGAGGGACGGAATTGGCGCGCTGGCAGGACGGGGTCCCCGGGAGCGGGCCTGTGGTGACACGGAAAGATGCCCGGCAGCGAGGGAGAGGGGAAGAATAAGGAGTGGGGTGGTGATTGCTGCTCCGTCGAGGAGTATTTTTAAGACTAGTGTGCTTTTGCTTTTGGAAAGGTTGACGTTCGACGTCTCTCACACTTATCCGCTTAGTAGAAAGAGAAACACGGTCTCGCCTGTTTTCGAGGGGGGGGGGACCTGAGAGTGAAGAACGTCAAGGGGACAAAAAAGGTCAACAGCCTGATTCATTCACTCGTAGGAACTCTTTAGCTGCCCTGTTGAACCGTCTCGGATTATTAGCGTTACCGGTTGAGGAGCTGCGAATCGATCCTCAGGCCACATGCTGGCCTGGTGGAGTTCGGGGGGGGGGCTAAGTATTCTAAATCCAAATAGCTCGACGTAACCGTCTGGTGGAGAGGTCTGGGAATCTCTTGGGATCGAAATCTTTCGTCTTTACCTGCTCAGTGGACGGTTATGATCCAAAGACCAGATGAAACACAGCTCTTATCGTTTAGGCCTTACCTGGGTTTAAATACAATACACATTCGTCTGGTAATAAATTGCATTGTTTCCAACTGAGTTTGTAGGGAAACCTGCTGAAGGTCATCAAGCCCAACGTTGTTTTCCTTCTCTAAAGCAAACCAGAAGGCTGACTGCTTTTTCAATGAAATTTACTTTCAAGTATGTGTGGTTGAGTTCGAGTGCAATCCCAAATATTCCAGATCATGTTACTATTAGTTTCATTGCATCGGTAGAATTTAATTTTGGAAGTGACTTCTTAGAGGGACTGTGCAAAGTTGCTTTGAAGTGAGAGGGAGGGGAAGTCGTTAAAAAATGGCTGCAAAGCCGGCCACTCCCATAGAGTTATGTAATAGGCCCTTATCTCCATATAACAAATCTCAGCAGGCACAGCTCATAAGTCTATCCAATGTCACTTCTTGAGCAATTGTTTCCTGTTTATATTCATTGATTAATACTCAAAAAGCGTGGACAGAAAACGACGGGATTAAAAAAAGAGAGGGGGAGGCTTGAAGGTGACCTGTTAGGGCACAGGGTCAGATCGATTTGTGGTGCCGATTTGTAGCAAGTTTCCTTGTTAAATCTGCATTTAACAAGCAAGCTGTGTAATATACAAATTGTTAGGAAAATACTTGCTCGACCTGCAGCCTTTTAAGGTAAGAGTTGATTTGGCGAAGGTTGAATGAATTTTACACATAGAAATTGATCAAAATTTATCTATCAATTATCAATATTTTCTGAGTTTAAGATTAATGCACACACACATACAAACATATTGCAGTGTGCCTAAAGGGGGGGGAATTAAAGAGTGATGCTGTAATCTTTCTTGTTTAAAAATCAGGCACAATACCAGCAGTTTTCTACCTTTGCTAGAAGGCAGTAGAGAAGATATACTTAAGTCCCATCCACAACCCAGCTAAAATGAAGCCACTTTCCCCATTATGGCTGCCATATGACTTGATCAAATTTAGTGCAAAGAATTGCACAGAGATATGTTGTGGATCAAGCTGAGCATAATCACAGTCTTTTTTGCCGGCCAATGTGCTGCTCAACGAAAACCAGTAAACTAAGATGCCTACTTTTTGTGAGATCTCAATTTAAACTCTTTTTAATATCAGCTGCACCTTCTCTCCTTAAGTGCATTATGGGCAAGATTTGCCAACTACAAATAGCTACTGGTGCTACTGTAGCTGAATGCATTAGCTTTCCTTTCCCTTGGCAACTGATTAAGATAACATTGATCTCTCATTCCTACCTACTTCTTGTTGCTGTGGTGTGCCTTCATTTCTGACTTATGGCGACCCTAAGAGGACCTATCTCAGGGTTTTCTTGGCAAGGTTTCTTCAGAGGAAGTTTGCCATGGCCTTCCTTTGAGGCTGAGAGAGTGTGACTTGCCCAAGGTCACCCATTGGATTTCCCTGTTTGAGCGGGGATTAGAACCCTGGTCTCCAGGGTAGTAGTCCAGAGCTCAAACCACTACACCACACTGGCTCGTTCCTACTTACTTACAGGTAAATACAAGTTAAATAAACAGGGCATTTTTCCAGCCAAAGGAGTTTAGGACAGGGCGGGCAAAAGATTATACAGTATATTCCGTTCTTTCAGTCTGACTGGGCCAGACCAATTAGTTTCTCATTTGGAGAGAAACTGCCTTTCAAATCCAGACACACTATACATCCCATTGAAATGAATTGTTCCTGCCGTACTTCCAGCAAGCTTCAGGACTGCAGTTCTATTGTGCGATCCTAAGTGCGTTTCCTTGGAAATACAGTGCACCGAAATCAATGCGCACACAAGTCAATATAGTCGGGATGGCCATAAACTAATAAGTCATCGATGGCATCCCACTTTCCCTAGAGCCTTGCATGTTAGGAGGATGTATAGGTCAGTATGAAAGGTAATTAAATTGCACCGTACTCCAAAGGTAGCGGTGGAAATAATACTCCCCCCATCAGCATATTCCACTCATATTACTTTAAAAATACACCTGCTCTGTGTAATGTACGGAGAAATCTGCTTTTAAACACACTCCTCCATAACCCTATGGATTATGTCAATGAGCATTACTCCTTATTAAGAGTGTGTGGAACTACAGTCTTAGAATAAGAACAAACAAGCATTTAAAAAAAACTTGCTACCAATGCAAGCTTAATTTCCTCTTTTCTCTAGAGAAAGAGAAAGAGAGAGAGAGAGAGAGAGAGAGAGAGAGAGATAGCGCCGGCTTTTAAAAAGGAAGAAAGGGGTCTATGTTATGCATTTGCTACCCACCCACAAAGTCACCCTCCCTCTCCCCCTCATTCCAATTTGTTTAATTAATTGATTATTAAAATAAAGATAGGAGAGCAACATTCTCCTCTTCTAACCGTAGGTATCCAGATACCTGCTGCTGGTCTGGTGTATTATAGGCCTTCTTTTGTCTGCCTAATTACTTCGTTGGGTGGTGCTGGGGGTTTTTGTGTCTCTAAAATCAAGGAATTTCTTTAAAAAAAAAAAACACCTGGAGCTTGAGCCTATATTTTAGAGGGATGGAGTTGTAGAGATCCAACAAGGAAGCGGGAAGGCATTTTCCGTATTAATACTACCTTGCTTGGGCTAATGAAATACCCCTGCCTTCGTCAGTGAGCTGGGAAGCCATCGTACATTTTTTTTAAATCCCAGGAGAAAATATCTTTAGAAAGTGTGTGTGTGTGTGGATATGACACAACTCCTCCCTCATTCTCAGTTTCGAAAGCAGGAATGAAGGTTCTACCTGGAGAAACTACGGACCAGACTGCACGAAAAGGGCGAGGCAGGAGCGCGCAGCAGGAGCTGCTCCAAGCTCTGCCTCCTTGCCTAGCGACAGTGTCCGTACTAAGATAAAGACCTTCTGTACAGTTAAGGATTTCTAATTGCTCTCTAATTTCGCATTTGATTTACCTAAACCTTTGAGATTGTCGCAGAAAGAAGAGAACGACTTTCAGTGGTCTAATTCTGTTGTTTGTTGCTCTGTTTTTCCTAAAAAGAAAAAAAAAAGACCACAGATGTTTGAAGGAGACCTAGCACTGCATAAGTCTACCTGATTGCTCTGTCCCAGGGAATTAGGGATAATTTGATCCGACTCCTTCCTCCCTTTCTTGAGATCGGTTACGTTTCCTGGTCTGCATTCTATAGCCTGGCTGAAATCTTGTTGCGACGGTTTTAAGGACAAGTGCCGATTCTCACTCTCCACCTCCTTGTTAGATAGATATATTGGGGTGTCTAAACGCGCTGTTAACGATTGGAAAGCTTCCTTTATTCAAATACAGCCCACCTCTTTCTTCATCGCCACCCCTCAGATTTGAATGGATAGCCAGTAGGTGTCGCTGTCCCACCGCTGGCCAGAGCAGGGTAGCCAAGAGCCATTCGGGGGCAAGGAATGTTGCGCCAAGGCCCTTCCCTCCAGGGATCCATTAAGGCGGCAAATAGCCTCCTAGTGACAGACAGCATCAACTCACCTTTGGTACTTGACCATCTACCAGAATAGGGAGAGAAAGTTGTGTCTTTTTGGAGAGAGGTTTTCTGAAAGGCTTGTTTGTCTACAAATGACCACAGCAACGAATGGGCAGAGATTCTTAAACCCAATGTCGGGGAATCGCCGTCTTGTCCCCTCCCTCTCTATATTTTAGTTGCGCTGCATCTGAGCGGACCTTCTAGGCCAACCAGACAGTTGGTAACAAAAAGGAGGCCTATTCAGAAACCAAGGAAACAACAGACCGCTTCAGATTTTAGCTTTAAAAAGCTACAGAGATACCAAATTATGGAAAGAGGAAAAAGCAAGAAAATAGAACAACACCGCAACGGAGGTGAGGTGGGGGAATACGTAGGCTGATGCCTGTCCTGCAATATTGAGGCTGTACTCGGAAAACACATTGGCTGCTTTAAATATGCGAGCCTAACCTTAAACGTTTTGATTAGTCTCAACGTTATTGACTCACTAAAATACATTTCTAACAAAGAGCTTTGCCCGTTTCTAACTCCCACCCTTCCTTCTTCCATCCCCAACCTCTCCGAGAAACTAACGAGTTCTCAATTATCTGAAATCTAGATTCATTTCCAGAGTATTAAAAAAAATCCTCTCTCCCATCTCCTCTTGCTTTCTGCCTTGAGATGTCATGCAGGAGATTATTAATAAACAGGAGGTTGGGCTGGTATTTTTTTTTAATCTTCCAAGAAGGAGCTTCATCCCTCATGAGGTGTTTTAATCGTGCCTTTTATACAAGGAAGGCTCGGTCTCAACTTATGAATTGAAAAATGGGGAGGGGAAGGAAACGTGAGAGAAATATTAAACTAAATTTGATTTGATTGGCATAATGCAGTTTGCATTCGGAATGTAATTCATTTCAGTGGAAGTTCTTCTTATAAACAGACAACCCTGTGGACTGGGAATGTGTTGTGATTTTTAAAACGCAGTGTTCCCAGATCTAAATTATCCCGCTCTTTTTACTATTTAAAGTAACTTGGGGAGGGGGAAAAGTTAATGCAAAATTGCATGTTCATATAATGAAGTGTGTCTGTAGAGGTCGCATGATATGTAACATGCCATGAGAATATTACAGTTTTAAAGGAAGGGTGTGCTCTTGAAATATAAAGGCAATGGGTTTGCTTTTGTTTTAGAGGCCTCGTTAACAATTTTAAAGGAAGGAAAGACCCTTGGAGGGTGCTTTGTGTTTTTACCCCGTGTCTAATTGTCCAAAAGTGTCCCGAGTTATGAGAATTGGCATTAAGCTATCATAAATGGGGCGGCCATTGCGTGACTTTTAGACGTGGATACGGCATTAAGGTGCCTTTTAGGTCTGAGGTGCAACCCGAAGTGTGAGCAGACGTGAGATGCGTGCTAATTGTGCCCCTAGTGACTTGCTATTTATTTTTTATTGTTCATAGCCGTCGAAGTTCGCCTTTGGGAGGAATGCGGCTGAGACGAGGCAGCTGCCCCTTGATCTCCCCGTGGCAGAGGCACTCGAGGTGCTGAGGGGTGGGTGGGGTGGGTGGGGGCGAAGAGAGAGACGAGGAAAGGAGGGAGGGGCTGCGAGACGCAGGAGGGCCGAGGAAGTGGCCTTCACAGCGAGAGCAGCGTGCCAAGGAGCTGAGATCTGTGCGGATTGCTGGGTTCATTCAAACGCCGCCCGCTGGTGCTGTGATTCGCAGGGACTCGGCCTCCATATGGTAATTTTAGCAGGTCAGGGGGCGGAGGTGTGTGTGCGTGCGCGCGCGTTTGTGTGTGTGTGTGGTGGGGTTGGTGGGGGAGAGGATGGGCTCAAGACTACCAAGTCAGCCAAGCTCGGACAGAGCGCGGGCATCGGAGGCAGTGGGAGACACCCCGCACCTTTCTTGCAGCATCAAGATCTACTGAGCCGTCGACTCGAGGGGTAAGCAGGAAGCCAACGAAAACCCGGTCCGCGAGCGACTAAGGAACGGGAGAGAGAGAGAGAGCGCTGTGGTTAGCTATATAAGCAAGAGACTGTATGGACCTCGATAGGACACTCGGCATAATGTTATACAACACCTAGATCGGTGGGGGGGGAGGGGCGGCGGCTACGGAGAAAGAGGAAGAAAAGGGGTAGACAGATGCCTGTGATAACATATCTGCTCCTGAATGAACACCTCATTGACTCCCACGTATGCATGCTCCGTAGGCGGCGATCCTCTTTAGATCTGTGCATGGCTAGTGAGCTACAGGCAGCTAAGATGGTTCACGTGGTTTAATTAGTCACTGGAGGAGGTTGGGAGATTGTCTCAATCAAGGAGGTGTCCCCAGTGTTCCATGTAAATGCATGTAAGCAGCCAGCTCGGTCAGTTATCGATGCTGAAGTCTTACCATTCGTGTAATCTTTCATTCATACACATACACATACACACGAACGCTTTACTAAATGTATTCTTGCTATAAATAGTAAGGTAAGAAGTAACCTAATGGAGGAAGAGTATCTGGTTCCCCCCCCCTTAATGTTTTACGTGTAGCCATCTGACCACTTTTTATTGGGTGACATATCATATGAGCACTTGGGTATAGGGCACGTAAAACTGGAGACTGAGGTAGGGCAGAACATACCATAAAGACTGCTCGAAGAACTAAACTGAGCAGCTAGGGAAATAGATGCTGCATAGCACAAAACGGACACGACTCCCTCGAGCCTTTCTCAAAACATATGCATGAGCGGCTTTCAGGAGAGTTAACTTTTACCCTATGCATGTATGCAGGTAAGTAATTCATGATGTATTTAATTACCTATGCATGTGCTTCGACTTATTGCGCTTTAAATGGATACGTGATGGAAATCTGCATGTATTGTTCCTTTTGAGTGTCGATCCTGAGATATATATATATATGCACACACATATACATATATATGGGGCGTGGGAACAGAAATGTTTTATTTATAAACATGTTTGGACTATTAAATAAAATCAGGAAAAATGTCCCTCATTTTCAAGATAGCTCTAGGCCCCTTGGCTTTCGAGTAAATAATCATTTTTAAAAACCTCTTCCACATATAAGACACTGATTTAAACATCACATATCAAATGCATTGCCGCTTGGTAAGAGGTATTTGGCTTAAAGCCAAGCAAGTTAAAAATGAAATGAAATGCATCAGCAATGTACCGCAGTTAAGACAGAACATACAAAATGGTTGAAAATGTCTACCTTACAAAAAGCTTCCCTTACCTCCATTTGGGCACATTTTAAAAAGAGAATATTTAGAAATGAAAGCTCCCTGAAGCCAAAAGAGAAATAAATGTGCATATAGGCAGCCTGCAGCGTTTTAAACTGTCCTTATTATGCAAGCTTCGGTTTCGCTCCGCCCTCTATTTAATTTTACCCTGCTTAAAATGAGATTAATAAGCAAACTTTTGATATTCTCCAGTTGCTACCATTGCTCCCTTTGCAGTCTATCTGCATAACATGCACATTATATGCATGTGTGTATGTATGCATGTGTGTGTATGTGTGTGTGTAACACACACACACATACATATGAATGACAAGCAAACATGCATCCTCTCCTTTTAAGGCGAACCAAGAGGCTTCTGGCATTTGAAATAGACCTTAGGAACAATGTCCATACATAATTTGTAAAGCCTACGAAAACCGAAGAAAGCAGGGAGCAAACTGCATATATACAGGAGAATACAGGCTTGCCAAATGATTTTTAAAAAAAAAGATTTAAATGTTTTTATATAAAATAAAGCGAGAGAACAGAAATCTAAAGACCGCAACTTTCAGTAAATGTTTTTAAAAATGCAAATATACCTTTACATATGCATCAGTATTAAAAATAATACACGCTGGAGCCAACCGGAGCAGCAGCAGGAGGAGGAGGAAGAGTGGAGAATGGCGCAGCGTTGATTATGCATAGAGAGAGACAGAGAGACGTCTGGCTGTTGCAGCCTCCGAGTAACCTGTTCTTCTTCTCCGCGCTGCAGGCCGGCCGCTCTCAGTCAGCGACAGGAGCTGATCGGCAGAAATGTCTTCCCCCCATGCTTAGGCGATCTTGCTCATTTGGGCTTTTGCTAGGGTTTTTTCCCCCCTGATCCCCCCCACTCTCTTTGGTCTATCGATCTATCTATCTATCTATCTATCTATCTATCTATCTAAAAGGACCAAAGGCTTGCTTTCGCTGGGCTCTGCTCCCCCTCCCTCTTTTTTGTTCCTTTAATTAAAATCTTCAATGAAAGGAAGCGATCGCTCCGGGAATCTACAGTCTCTTCTTCAAGCAGCAGGATTTGCATATTTTTTTAATGCCCTAATTTCCTTGATGTATGTAAATGTAGCCGGACGTACAGTAAGACTCAAGCTGACGTCAATGGACGTGACCTCGCTGCTAAACCTTGAACGTGAAGCTGGGATGAGGGAAAGCGGAGAAGCGAGAAAGGGGGGGGAGAGAGAGGGGGGGAGGAAGGGGGGGAGGAGGCGAACGAGCTGTAGCTCGGAAGCAGAGGCTTCTTCTGGTGCAAACAGAGCCGGCGGAGACAGCCGAGAAGGGGAGGGAGAAGGGGGAGGCCAGACGGAGAGCTGCAAACAGCCTCTCTGTTTGAGAGAGCAGGATGCCGGACTCTAGCCCGGTGGAGAGTGTGCCCTAGTCGGATATCACGAGGATCTGCCTGCTCCTTGTATAGCCCTGCATCAGCCTGACCGGCTTCTCCCTCCTTAATAAAATTAATATTTGCTTAATAACCCCCTCCAATATATTCTTCCTTCTCTTGGCAAGAACAAAACAAATGCAACATTTGGGGCTGGGAGGGAATCTCCCTAGCATCTGTTTCTTTCTCTCCCCCCCCCCCTCTCCAAAGTGGTGGTGTCATGAAGTGGGACGCAGCAACGTTTCCAGAAGAAGGCGCTTCAGAAAAAGACCCAGGCCATTCATGTTCCCCACAAAACGCCAGCAGCATACATGTACCACCGACAGAGGTGATAGCTGCTAGCGCACAGGAAATGCCGATGGCCATAGCCTACAAAGAGAAAGGGGTAGAGAAGCAGAGAAGGCATCGCGGGCACATGCTATCTGCGTGTCAAAGGGAAAGGAAAAGAGAGCCTCAAAAAGAGCCAACGGGAGGCGAGGATGATGCACTGGGGTCTCTCTCTCTCTCTCTTGATTCTCAAGGTTGTGCATCCCAACCTGTTCCTCATCGAGTTTCCCCCGGGCTCAGCGATGGAAGTCAACCCTGAAGACACCTTCCTTTGACTTTGTTTCGGCTGGGAGCCAGAGTGAATTTAAGGCTAACCGGGATTTTTGTACCTGTTTGTACTGGATGGAGACTTCCATGGAAGAAAAAGACCTAAAGAGGTAGAGCAGAGCGGAACAGGGTAGAAGAGGACCTTGTTTTGTTTTGTTTTTTGGAAATTCTCATTCTCCCTTCATCTTTCATCACCTCCTCCCCTCCTGTTGTACACACTGCCTTAGTAATGTCTGATCTGAGAGCCTTCACAGCGTAGGTGAGTTTTCAGAGGCTTGGCTGTATCCTTGGAGCCTGTCCCTGTGCTCTGTTTTCGGAAGGGAAGACACTCTCCGCTGAGTGTCACCTGACTCCCTTTCCCATCCTATCCTATTACCTTCCCTTCTGTGTGGCCCACGACAATTGCACAGACTCTTCCGTCCTCTCTTGCAAAGTGGGTGTTACCCACTCAGGACGTAAACGAGACCCTTCCTTCTTCCTTCCCCCTCCCGCTCTTAATCCAGCGTCCATTTCTTCATTCGTAGCAAAACCCTGAGACAGTTTCCAAATTTAGAAGCTACTCGGACTGTAAACCGGTTCTTGAGAGCAAAAGAACTGAGTACTGTACTTGGGCATCCCTCTCAGTTTCTACTGCCTATTATAGACAGGCGTGATATAATGGTATATAATGTACACACACACACACACATACATCATGCCTTTGTCAGCCTTCCTTTCCTCAGTTTTCTGGCTGAGGAAGAAAACAGGCAGCCAGACTGCTCTAGTGGTTGGTGGGTGCGTGGGCGGGTGGATTAGAAAAGCGGCAATGGCAGCCACTGACAAGAACACAAGTGACGATCTCTCCTTAGGCTAAATTTGGCGGGAAAGTTGCTGCCAGTGCAAGGTCTGTGCACTCAGACGGCGTTTCTCCCTCCCTTCCTCTGTCTCTCATTACTGGCTCTCCCCCCCCTCCCACTCCCACTCCCACTGCGGCCCGTATTTCCTTAGGAGGTGCTCATTTGAATCCCCCCCTTCTTCTTCCTCCTCCGGTGGCTCCTCCCTCGCCCGCAGACACCCAGCTCCAACAACCCGAGCTGTGGACATCTCAGGACACACCTACAACCAACACTCGGCCTCCCCCAAAGCACAGCTCTACTGGGAAAATGTGTCCTCAGAAACATACTGAACAAGGAATACGCCAAGCTTTGCTTCAAAGGCCCAAACCTTTCTTCGAGCACTGTTCTCACAAGCTCGTATTCCTCTGTGGACTGCACAAGGCACCCTAGCGTGCCTACTCTTCACACAATATCCTGTGCATACTCATATACTTCTGCTAGGTGCCAGAGCATACCCAGACACAAACAGGCGGGTGTACATTGAAAAACTGCAACGCTTGTGGTACACAGGTACGCTGCCCCCTGCACACGGAACCTTCCTCGCGTTAAACACACCTCACTGTCTTCTGCCAACGGAGCTGCTCTGTGGTTAATCCTTTCCTCAATTTCTGAGTGAGTAGGGCTGATGTCCTGCAAAAACCCTTCTGTGTTGAAGACGTCCCGTGCCATTTACCTTAACTTAAAAGCATTAGGCGAACGAGCACCGATGTGGAAGGAAGAAAGCCACGCAAGCGTTCAGCAACCTTCTGTCCAACTGCTAAAAAGCAGTTCACGAATTTACAAACCTCAAAAGGGCGGGGTGAGGCAAGGAACTCAGTTTTGTGACGACGAAGAGGATAAACAACAATAGTACAGAATCACCAAAACTTGGTTGCCTCAAAAAAAGGAGGGGGAGGAGATATAGAACCGCCCTTGTTCTTTCCAAGCAAGCATTTTTTAAAAAGAAGAAAAAAACACCCAAAGTAAGAGGCGGACTCTTGAAGGACAGTCAGTTTAAAAAGAGTGGAAGGAAGGAAGGAAGGAAGGAAAGAAAGAAAGAAAGAAAGAAAGAAAGAAAGAGGAATCTACACAAAACTATTTTCTTCTACTATAGGGAACTGTAGCCATTGCTCCCGTTTAGGCTAGACATTTCTAATTTGTTCCGTCTGTCAGAAGAGGACTGGGAGAGGGTTTGGTGCAAATTCATTATCTCTGGCAACGCATAACGTATAGCAGGAACTGAAAAAGACCGTGGCAATGGACGAACAATAGGGCTTCAGTTTGCGAGCAACAAAAGCGTTGGGGAAACTGGTTGACTTTCAGAGCACGTCCTCCTTACCAGAGAGGGCTGGGCTAGACCTCGACCAACCCCTCCTCCCCCCCCCCAAAAAAAAACTTGCAGAGAGACTCACACTGAATACTTCACTTTCTACTCGGGCGCTTTGCGCGCGCTGTATTTGGGGTGAAAAGTGTGTGTGTTTTAAACTGCCTCTTTATTTTTTGTTGGAGAGAAAGACCCATTTTCGAATCAGTCCTGCAAGTGCTCATCGATGGAACTAAAACAGCCACTTATAAAGAGAGATGACGAGAGGGATGGTCCGAATTATGGGAAGACTTTGAAACTGTTTTTTTTTTAACCCACAGTGTTTTCAAAGGATTTTTTAAAAAACTAAGAACTTTTTGTCTTCTGCCGAAGATTCCACCACATCCACCCAGACCTGGGACCAGCTCTCTCGATCTCTTTTGCTCCCCAAGCCCACCCCTTTCTTCTTGCCCACCGATCGCTCGCTCGCTCGCTCTCGGAATGAGAAAAAACTGGGGAAAGTAAGTATGTCTGAAGACTTTTTAGCATCAACGTTCTGTATCATGTCAGGGTAGGGGTGTAGAGAGGACGGAGGAGCCATTGAAAGTATGGACTTTGTGAGAACTTTGTGCTACAGCTGTTCTCACAAGAAGTGTTTCCCTCTGAACGTGAACTCCAGTGTCTGTGTCAGGTTCAGGGCATGAGGGGGAGAAAGAGAGAGAGAGAGAGAATGTTTTCCAATGAACAGGTTGCATTGTTAGAACCAGCAGTTACTTCCATTGGAGGCTGGAAGGAAGACTCGATTAAGAGGCGTTGGGAGTTTTATGAATTAACCGGAGAGCTTCTGATAGCTAGCGGATGATTTTGGACCTGTGCTGTAAAACTTGTTGGCCTTGCAAGCTCTTCCTCGGGACGAGAGAACGATTAATTAGCATGCAGATTGACAGCAAATGAGAGAGTCGTGGTATACAGTGAAAGTTTGGGAAGAAAGTAGTGGGCAAAACATAAATAAATTAAGAATGCTTTAGAGTGCCCAATGTACACATGTCTTTTGAAGAAGAATGCAAAGGAGTTTCTCATAATATTTTAAATTCAGCTCTCAGAAATGTAACACCTGCTTTCAGGGGTGCGGGGGGTTGACTGTTGTATTACTGGATATATTTATTGATATAAATGCTTAACACTGGAAGAGATAATTGCTGCTGTTGCTATACATTTCAACTGGAGATAGCAGCCCTTGCTGCAACTTCCAATGGGCAGCAGTGATGAAAACATGTACAATTGATCCTTAGTACTAAAACATTTCCTCAATTGGGCATCACAGGAATGCCGGTTGAGATTCAGGCATCCACCTTTATTTTAAAATACAAGGGAAGGTTCCTTTGCCACCTTTGTGCGGGTCGATCTGATCTGTTTACCTTGCCATTGTTTGCAGGGCTTGGTTTTGCACACCGTTTTGAAGGGGCAGCAGCCCACCACCTTCTGCTCAAAATAGTGGTGATGTTCTCATTGATTTTATTACTTTTGAATAAGGCACTCGGGTTATTGTTTCGAGAAAGCTTGCGAGGCTCTTTGGAGAGTCTTGACAGCTCAGAAGAGTTTCGAAGGGATCTGTGTAGGCGTCAGTTAAGCCGATTTAACATCAGGGTTTGTTTCTTATTTTTTAGTCGATTTGGAGTCGGTGTAGTTGTTGGATTTGAATCAATGTCCCCCCACTGCGTTCTAAATCGGCCTAACCCCCACTCCTCCAAAGTATTCAGTTTAACGGGGTTGTCAAAGTCTCGGGGCCTTTCAGATATCGAGGGCTACTGAACAGGTTGCTCTTGAGGCCGACCCACGAAGGCCTGTGTAATTTCCCTCCACGCAGTCTCCTCCCACCTTGAATACTACTCATTATAAACGCACCCAGACTGTGAGCTCCAGCAGGAAGCAAAATCCAGAGCAATGCATTTATGCAATAGGATTCATTAAAAAGAAAGAAAGAAGGTGTGTGTGTGTGTGTGGAGGCTGAAAAAAGAATCCCAGTATTCAGGAAAACTGCATAGGAGGAAGTAGTTTTGGTTTTTTAAATTAAAAAAATCTCCTTTTTTGTTATTTAGTATTACCACAGTCATGTGTCACAAAGAATATCTGGAGATTGTATTAAAAATACTAGCGGTGGGGAAACAAGACCGTGCAAGCGCTGTTTCTCTTATAGTATATCGGCCACAAGGCATGCCTGTTTAAAAGCAAAGCTACTGAACTCTTAAGACTTGAAAGCGTTTTGCATATTTTGGGAGTGGAGGCTAGGTGGAGACTCTGGCCTTCGTTAAGGAGTCAGCAACCTACAGCATGCAAATTTCGTCGCCTCGGCCTTCCCAGCCTCCCACTCGGCAGAATCAGCCCATTCTTTCACTGCTCTCATTTGAAAATTCGCTCTCCCCTCCCTCAAATTCTGGGCATTATATCTCGAGTTTACTTTCGAGGACATTCCTATCGAACCAGTTAACCCTTCAGATACCAGAAACCCCACACCCCCGCTTCCTTTAAGCTGCAATGTTGGATGGTCTTATGTATGTATAAGTATGTGTACACACACACACACACACACACACACATACATGGAATTGTTTTTGTTATCTAGCTGTCAAGTCATGAGACGCAATCCGCTAGGAACTTCTGCACAGCCCCCGTGGAAGTAAAGGAGAGCAGGGCACACGGGCAATGCACAACTCATTCATTTCCACGGAGGTTTCCGACAGAAGTTCCTGAGAAATTGTATGTCTAGAATTCAGTCGATAGATGTTTGTTCCTGTTGTTGTCATTGATGCTGTTCTCATGAATGTACGTTGTTCTAACTCATTGTTTTTTTCCCTAGAACAAACGTAAATGGTTGGTATTTTAATCATCATTCTTCTCTCCCCCACCTCTCTCTCTCGGTCTATTTTTCAGATTCAGAAATCCAGACATAATCATTTGACATGACAACTACACAAAAGGTAATTTTTATATAAATATGAAAGATCAAACCTAATAGCAATACAGAAATTCAACCATACCTTACAGAATAAACAGCAACAGAAACAAACAGCTTAACACTTGCCTTTTAGAGGCATTTTCAAAATGGTATCTTCACAACTATTGTATAATGTTCTTAATCCCTTACATGGGTGTCCTTGTCATGATGTGTAACAGTAGTGTGGAGAAATGGACCTGTGTATTGCTTGTAAAAGAAAACAGGAGGCACAGAAAACAGTATCAGACTTTTATTAAAAAGCAAATAAGAACAAACACAAATGAGCCTTCATGGCATATCTAAATATGTTTAATTTTATAGCGTTTACACAAGAATTGCCTGGCTTCTAGGACTGGATTGTGGTTTAGATCTAACAGAATTATATAGGAACCCCAGATTATGATGGGGGATGGGTGGAAAGGGAAGGGAAGAGATCATAGTAATACACTTCCTGGGAGTTTGGGCAGGCTTCCTACCTAAACAGCAACCTTTGAACCCTGGCAGTGCTGACAAAGCTGGAGGAGTTTGCCCCCTAAACAGAGTTATGGTTCTCAAGACAAAGCTCACATATGATCCTGTCCCTGGTAAACAGGGATTGTTTATTTTAAAGGGAATAATTTTGCAAAATGCTTTGCCTTTACGTCAGAACCATCTGGAGAACTATAAAGAGATTTTGAAAACAAGCATGGCAATCACATCCAAATCTCCAGGCCATTAATGGAAGTTCATTAGAGGGATGAACAGGCAGCAGTGCGTTAGGATTCAGAATGTTTCAACAATGCAGATTGCTTTTAAAAAGAGATGTCATGGTTCTCAGTGAAAGAAGAGCTATCTATCTATCTATCTAAAGTTAAGTTTACTAGTAAGATCTTCAGTGAGGAGGCAGAAATATCCAACAAGATGGTGATATGAGAAGCAGTTGTTCTTGGGAACCTGGTCTACTGTACCAAAGGTGCCTTATACAACATTTTCTTTTATCTAAATACACCTTTAAAAAAAAAAAAAAGCAGAAACAGGAAATCACTAAGGATATGTTAGAGGAATCAATTGATGTATAGGTAGATGCCTAGTGCTTACTACTAAATAATACCTCAATAGTAAGCACACACATTTAGAAATTCCATTGAAATCAATTGGCTGTCTTCTGTGTACTTTTGAATGGGATTATACCCATTGTCAGGGGGCAGGTGTAGTACTTCTAGAGCAATTCAAGGGCAAAGGAGATGTTCTCTTTTTTGTAAAGTATAATCAGCAAGGCCATAAATATGACGCTAGTTGTTTTCACGTCATGGGGCTTTAGGGGGTATCGATCTATAGAATGGCACAAATGTTCCCAGCCAGTCTTGGACTGCATTGGTAAGGAAGTAATCCTTAGAAGAGGGAGTTTCACACTGACCTGCAAAACAGGGGGAGAGGGAGTCTTGAAATTATCCAAGCCACGTTTAGGATGCATAAGGCGGATAGTAGCAGAAGCCTTACTGAATTCAATGAAATAGGAAAGGGGCATTAAAATAAATAGCAAGTCAAGACTTGCCTTTGTCATGAGCCATAGTTATTTTGAATAGGTGCAAATGTGTATACACACGTCTATATGTATGCTCTCCCTATAGAACCATAACAACCTAGAGATGTAGATATATAGCCACATGTTCTCTGAATGTTCTTGTCTCTGATTTTAATGCATCAGCTCACAAGCCTGGTCTGTGTAATACATGCCCCATCACTCGCACTGCTGCCTCTAGCTATTGCAAAAAATAACGGGGTGCGGGGAGAAAGGACTTTGTTTCTCTGTATCTGACAATTCAGAGAAGCTCATTAGAGTTCCACACGCTATCAGAACGATCATATGTTCTTAGACATATTGCTGCCCAGCTCACTAAAGCTACTGTAGCTGTCTATACAGCCTTAGATGGCAAAGGAGCAGCAGCCTGTCTGTTCATAGGAATTCTCTCCATTTTGTTTTGGATTTAGAAAAATACAGGCATGGCCATACCATGTAGTGTTATATAACATGGCACTGATGTAATAAGCCAGGTTTAGCTCAGATGACGGCAGTTTATTTTGTGTATTATTAATAATACAGAAGGGGCACTCAGTTTAAAAAAAGCAGCTGTAGTTGGATTACATTGTCAGTTGTGAAGGTATTGTTTGTCATATTTGGAACATTTATAGATAAGGTAAAGGTAGACAGCATTTTAATCAATTAATGTAGGACTCTGTATTGTCATTCCTTCTTTTTACAGCTCTTTCAACTATTGTATATATATGGCAATATCAATTTTTAGCCAACAATTAAATTGGTTGTAATTTTACTACCCAAAAGATGCCCCTCCCAAAAAGATCCCCTATATTTCAGTGGGAATATTTTGCAAGCCTGTGAGGACTGTAGGCCTTTTGCCTGAATACAGGGAGAAACACAAAAGTATCATGTAAACAACATGGTGATGATGAGTGGTTGTGATATATAGCTAGATGGTAGATACATATGTACTAATGCAGCCATTTTTTGTTACACCTGCAAGAGGAAAGTGCTAAGCTATGCAGATATAAGATGATGTAGGAAATATGCCTATTTAGATTCACTCTGCAGTATGAGCCCTAAACCATATTACCTTATTGGACTGTATAGTGTGCTTTGTTTTATTTCACTCCTAAAAGGAGTGGCAACAGCAGGGTTTCTGATGCCTTTACGAGTATAGAGTAGGCATAGGCTCTCCTGAATTTTAAAATACGCCTCTTTTATTAACTGCACCATGAACGAGCCCTTGAAGTGCATTTATTAATTTGAATAGTAAACACCTCAGATTTCCGCCATAAGATCCATTGGTTCTCATATAATCAAGAGAGGCCTTAATGTTTTGCACTTTACACTGGGGAAAAAAATACTACCCCAAACATGCTGCTAAATAATTCACAGAGTAATGTCTCTCCCTCCCTCTTTTTTTTTTTTTTTTTTGGAGGCTAAGAGTAAAAAGCTAATGCTGAGACTGCACAGAAGGTGTTTTAACCATCTAGGATGCAATACTTCCTTGATCAGTTTCTTGAGCTGGGTGGAATGGTTTGCTTTTAGCCTAGGCAGGAAGTTTTGACAACCAACCCAATGAGCATTTGGGTTTTGTTAGGGTAAACACCTCCAGAAGAAATGAATGGATGTGCACGCGCGGGGGCACCTATTTCTCTAGCTAGATATAGGATTCTATAGACAGACACAGCAAAGAAAGCCGCGTTGCATTATAAGGGCAAGGAGAGAGTAAGAAGAGAGACGTGTGTAAGGCTGAGGGGGTGGAGGGAAGGGGATAGGCAGAAGATAACTGCAAAAGGAAGAGCTAGGCTGGAGGATCCTGACGTTTGCAGCCTTTCCAGCAACCACTACCCAGCAAAACTGCGTTGCACCGCCACGGTGCAAGAGAGTACTGGCACACACAGAACGGAGGGAGGGAGGCTTATGGTCATCACCACTGGGCATGAGTGAGAACAGTGGAGCCATTTAAAAACGCGCGAGACAGGGAGGTGGTGGTGGTGGTGGAGGAGAAAGCGAATTATCAAGGCAATTACACCTCAAGCAGCTTCGTCGCTGCGTAATAATACCCAGGCAGCCTTGGGTCTCCTTCCCCTTCCCAGTCCCAGAAAGCAAGGCCCTGCACGAAGCAAGAGCGAGGACGGAGCGCCTCATTCAAGCACACATTCCCCACCAACCCACCCACCCACCCCCGCGCCCGCCCTGCACAGCCCAGCGCAGCACATGCCGAGCCTGTCAGAAGAGAAACGCAGGCAAAGACGCTTGGCTTCTCTCTCGCCTCCCCCCGCACCGCATAGACACCTCCAAGGCTGCTCCCCGCCTCTCCCCCCCCCCGACCCGAAACGCTTTTATCTGTCCTTAGAGAGAGATTCTTTCCAGTCTTTTGGATATTAGAGCGATCTGCGCTAGCAAACCGGCAAGGTAAAAGGCCGCGGGTTGAGAGATGGATAGACAGGGCTACAGATTTCCCCCTCCCCCTCCCCTCTTGTCCCCCTCCCCTTCCTCCCTGCCTCTTCCTCCTCTCGGGAGCGCTAGAGAAGGCGATGGTGCCTTTGCTGGTTGGGAGAGACTAGCAAGGGGTCCCAGGCTGCCTCTTCCTCCTCCTCCTCCTCCGCCGCCGCTCTCGCCGAGGGCGCGGAGGGGGCAGACTGCCGGTCGCTCATGCATATCAATAGAACCGGGGTGCACTTGAGATTTCTCGTGACATCATCATTACCTTGGTTTCCCCACCTCCCCCGCGGTCTAGGACCTCTGACCTTGTCGGGCTGGTCCACATTTTTTTTTTTTTTGGCACTGCAAGCCCTCCAATGATATAGCCCTTTTCTCCTTACAGACTGGGGGCGGCAGCAGTAGCAGCAGCAGCAGCGCCAAGCCAGCAAGACCTGCAGCTTCTCATGCCCAGCTCTGGGAACCCTGAGAAATCGTGGATCTGCCAGGCTGCTTCCTCCACCACGGCCCCCCCTCCCACCGCCTCCGCCGCCGCCACCCCACCCCCAAATCCGCAAGATATATGCTGCCACCATTTGGTTAAAATAAGAATTTTTTTTTTAAGCGCTCTGATGCATAATCCAAAAAGGATCAGGAAGGAAGAGCTGGATCTTCGCATCACCACCACTATCCTGTCAGTTCTTCTGGAATGGGATTGCTCCCTCCCTTTTTCTTCCTTCTTCTGCGCTGGAAATTGCTGTTGGCTTTACACCTTCAGAGAGGCTAAAGACTCTTTCCTTCAGAAGAAGCCATTTACAATGCAAATAGAGGCCTGTGGAGGGATGGATGCTTCTTCACACTCTTAACAGCTTGATACACCTTAATAGCTGGTTTTATTTTCTGATATTAACAGATGAATAGTTGGTCCATCGCTGCCAGAAATTACTTGCTTGAAAGGAAAGAGAAGAAAAGAGAGGGGCAGAGAGAGAGAGAGAGAGAGAGAGAGAGAGAAAATAAAAGTTCGGAATAAAACTTTGAAGGCAACAGATCTCCCTGGGATGTGTTTCAGAAGCACACACAAATTCCACATACTGATGCAGGTCACAGTTGCAATAAAAGGATGAATATTTTAAGACACTCCTGGTGTTCTGGGGGGAAAAGTCTGTTTGCAGAAGCAATCTGGATTCTAGCAAGGAGGGAGCAGAAGCAGCCCCCCTCTCCAGTCGACTTCAGATCATACGAGGGAAGCGAGTTGTTATCTTTGGTTATCTAGCTGTATGAGTGTGTTGGTCTTCATAAAGCTAGATAACCGAAAGTAAAAACTCCTTCATGATCTTCGTGCAGCACAAAGAAGCGAGAAAGGCTCCAGCAAGGGACAATGCAGACCCAGCCATGGCAGGAGTGTTTACTGAACGAATGGCACCTTCCTGCAGCTCAAGGAGAGAAAGAAAGGAGGAAATTTAATGACATACGAGTGCCAAATATATGCGTATGCATATATATGCGTACATATACATGTATATATATGTACAAGATAACCAGGCACAGGACGATGGTGATGAAGAATAAGCCATACGCGGCAAAGAGGATGTGGTACTCATGGTAAACAAATGCATGTGCAAGTTTTTTTTTGTTGTTGTTGTTCTCCGGGAAGGGGGAGGGGAAGAATAATTGTTTAAGATGTGATGTCGTTCTGAGCAATCCTACACATGCCTATTCAGAAGTAAGTTCTATTGAGTTCAACGAGGCTTACTACTAGGGAGCTATGTACTGGATTGCAGTCTTTGATGGGCATTTTAGTCTCTGTTTGGAAACATTCAGCTGTGGCCTTTGGAAGTTTGAATTTAACAACAATTTAAGGTGTGTCTCTGTGTGTATCCTTCAGGAACAAAGCGTGACAAACTCTTGTCTGGTGAGAGACTTTCAAAGTTTTGGGATGTTGGGAGTGTTGTTTTTTTAAGGGATAAATCTGAAGAGCACAAAAAGTGATAATAAGAAATTAATAAACAAACATTTGCTTTGAAAAGTAAGGCTAGATTAATAAGGTCTGTCTGCTGAAGGTTTGGTGGAGTTCCACAACATGGGGGCGGGAGGGGGAGGTGATGACTGATGTAAAAAAAAAGTGGAGAGAGAAGGGGGGGAGGAAAGGAAACCAGTTTTCTATTCAAAATGCAAGCATAGATGCTTCTCTGTTCCGAGAGGGTTTCCTTGAGGAAGCTACTGAAGCAGAAAGACGTGATGGAGACGAGATTGCCTCCCTCTCCCTTGTCAAAATGTTAAAAAGTAGTCTGTGTCTTATTCTGCGGGCTAGAATTGGAAATGAAAGTGACATTTACTTCAAAACCCACGTGTGCGCCTCCTCTCTTCTTGTTTAAGGATGATCAGATCTATCCAGGAAACTGCTCTGGCATCCCAAACAGAAATAATTAGGACGTATATAGAGACCTGACCAGAGGGGGGGGGGAGGGGGGGAAATCGGAGGGGTCTGGTCTTGCCTAATTGATTCCGTTAAACGGAATGCCTGAGATGTGAACGGCTGGACGCTCCCATTCCCACGCTCGGGGCAAGTGGCGATGCGATGGCCCGGCAGCCTATGACAGACAGCCCTGTTGGGGGTTGCCGTATGAAGAAGGAGGGGGGAAGCATCAAGTGCACCACACCAGATTCATCTCCATCCCTTAAGAAAGTGGAGGCATTTCCCACCCACAGCCATCTGCAGGCTTCCAAGTGGGGATCCCAACTGTTCCTGTAGCTGCAGACTGCCTGTTTCTGTTAAATTTATAACTGCTGTTTGAGCTACTCATAATAAATTTTTTCCTTTTCTGCTGGGGTGGAAATTTTCTACAGACTAGCTCACAAAAGAGAAAAAGCAAAGAACTGGGAAAGGTGACTATGCCTGTCTGAGACGGCTCAGGTTTTGGCCTGGTATACATACCCCATTTAAAACACACATACAGAAACGCACACGATGTTTATATAGAATCTGTCATTGTCATTACAGGTTGGTTAACTGTTTTTTGGGGGGTGAGATGTGCATTAAAAGTATAACTTAAAGGAGCTTGATTTGGAGGTGCACTCTTTGCCTCAATAGTGGTCTCCCCAACAACAACAACAACAACAAAAAGAAAGCAAACTGTTCCTTCCCATTCTGATTTAGTCAACGGCTCACTAATATGTATCATTCAAAAGTGACATACACTGTGAGTTTAATAGGATTTGGTTCTAAAATTTCATAAGAATTTTCTCCTAACACATTAACTTGGTTTAAGGTCTCCCAGTGAACTAGAGGCTAAAATGGATTGATATCAAAATATATACTGTAAGTGTGTGTGTGTCAGAGAGAGAAAGAAAGAGAAGGGCAGAAAACTAAGTTACCAGTAATGGAGAGCACTTTGCATTTTAAAATGGGTTGAAAGTAAGGTGACCAAGGCCTGTGGGCATAAATGATTTTACAGAAGCCCTGTTTTAGGGAGTTTAGCCAGTGATTTTGCTCTGAATTTTGGCTGGAACTGTGGAAAGACTCTGTTTACCAAAGGGCCAGATTTTCCACCGCTGTGCACGTGCCAGAATTTACTGCTGTAGGGACCAATGAACAGTTCTCTTGTTTATTTACTTTAAAACTTCTGTTTGTGAGCCCAACCTTTCATTGCCAAGGTCTTTCTGCTTTTGCTTTACTGCATGTCCAGGGGTGCTGTTTACCTAGGGCCATTGTCTACTACAATTAACATTTACATTACAAAGTGCATGGTTTTCTTTCTCAAAGAGATTCAATTAAGGCAATAAGCTGTTTTCTGGGGAAATCTTTTGTTTAGTGAACAACAGTCAATGGAATGAAATTTCTTTTACTTTACAAAATGAACTCTTACTCATATTTTGATCTTTTCTGTAAATTTATTAAGGAAAGCACCTAAGGATTTTCCCCCTTTATAATTCTGTGTTAGCCATTGTCACATCAAAATTGTTTTGTACCATGCTAATGTTACATGAGTATCAATTAATAAAATACATTTTAATGTTATTTTATTATTATTTATTATTTCTCTTCCACTGATTTGATACAAATTAGGTTATTTTTTAAGTTTTACCCCACGTACTTCAATATCTAATAATTGTGAGGCTATTTTAGTTATAATAAAATTTCATTAAGTTTATGTTTGAAAATATTTCCATCAAAAATAATTTTTTGTGGTAGTGAGGTGATATATCTTTAGAGCTTGACATAGCTTGCAAACACAAAGCTGAGTCCAAAGAAGTATAAATATAATCTGAGTAGTCCTTTGAAGGCTAGCTTTAACACTGGAAGACCCCAGATCAAGTTTATTTAGCATACCATTGCATTGTAAAACAGTTGGAGTGAAGTTGCAGGGTTGCGTGAGTATGCATGTTAACTAGTGGGAACCAAGTCTCCTTCCTTTTGAAAAGGGAGCAGCAGATTGCTGTGCAAGGCCAATGTTAAAAAGGCAGCTGAATTTAACACCATCTGGAAGAAAAGATCCCTTCACGACTTTCTCACACCGTCAGACAAAACTAGTGTCTCTTGTTCTGAGCCCTTGTCTATGCGGGCATACAATACTGAGTCATTATACTTTTGCTGAGAGAAAATTTGAGAACACAATATGGGAAACCAGTGAATGACCAAGTTTCATTGTGCCCGCTTAAGTCGATTGAAACCTACGTCTAGAGCCATGAATGGCAGTATTGTTTTCCTCACTGGGGCTATGCTAAATGTCAGCACAGTGTAAAGAAAAACTTGAAGTCTGCAAATAACTTACCAGATCTCAATTATAATATTTTCCCACACTAGAACTAATATCATTGCTGGGCTGTACAATGCACAACATAACAAAAAAGCAACTAAAAAGTGTTCATTTAAAAGTTATTTCAGACTAGCAAACTACCCCCCTCCACCCCCAGTTTGGGAATTTGAATTACTGAGGTAGAGCTGCGGGTAATCCTTTCTAGAGAAGTTCAAGTTGCAAAACTGCTTCTCAAGTATCCCAGAAAATAAACAGCATAAATAATTTGTTTTCTGGAATAAAATGTTTCAACTGACTGGCATTGTAGTAATGTCATACTAGAAAGTTTGCTGTGCTCAGTTCTTCAGTTTACTACTTTTAGTGCTCCTCTGTGAATATCAATTAGTTTGAGCTTGACAAAACACCATAGTGGGAGAGAGCTTTCAGGGGGCTCAGGAGAATGCTAGGGCTCATCCATACAGAATTAGGTGCAACAATAGTGCCTCACACTGAATTACTTTGCTTTTAAAAATTGGTAATGATAACTTATAACAGATCTAATCAGTTCTATCTTGGATTTATTATCCCTCAGAATCAAGTGACAGCACAAGAAACAGTTATTAGAAAGGGGTGCTAGGTTTTTAAAAAATAAGTTAGTAGTTTTTGGTGTTAGTTGTGGTCCATTATGTTGCCTTTAACTCCTATTCTGATTGCCTACTTCCAGTGTCCTTATATTTCCCTGCTTTCTTAACATGAAAGTAAAAATCAATGACCAGCATTTTTGCTGAATATTCCTGCTGTCACCTCTTTGAATAATAATGGCTAAGAAAAAAGTGAACAATAGAATAGTACAGAAATCTATTGTGTACTACTGTTGTTGGATGTGTGTATTGTTCTCATTTGTTTTTAGAAGGCAATAAGAATGGTCTGCCATAACTTAATGTTAAAATGTTTTGTTGTCTTACAGTCCAATGCTATACAGACTTACTGGGGAGTAAGCCCAACTGAACTCAGTGGAATTTACTTCCAAATAGACATGCATGGGGTTGTTTTGTTGAAGAATAAGTGTTGATTACTTGGATAAGGATGAAAAAACAAACAAACAAACAAATAGATCCTAAAATCAGTCAGTCATTGGACTTCAAAGAGCACATGATTCTGTCATAATAGTGACTCAAATGATTATTGGCTTGTGTGCATTTTTGCTTCTAAACAAGCATCTCAAACTCTTTAATGTGGCTGTGATGCTTAATTGGTGCTCCTCTGTCAATGTAGTGGTGGAATTTATGAGGATTTCATGTCTGTTGTGAAAGTCTGTTCCTCATTTAATTAGAATGGGTTGTGAAGAAAGTAGCAAACAGAAAGTAACATTAAGGGAAAAAAAAGTCAAGTCATACTTCAAAAAATGTGTAAACAGAGATTGGAGATTATCTAAATTGACATGGAGTACATTTTATAATGCTGACACATGTACCATCTTTATCTTTTGTATATCCTCCTCCTTTTCTTCCTTCTCATTATTGTTAGTAGGGTACTATGGAATTTTGAAATCTTAGCACACTTCAGTTATTCAGAGCCTAAAAGTCAAATGAAATACGCTGAGGAGACTTTCTTCAGCAGATTTTGCCAAAAGCTGCAGCTTAATTCACAGTACAGATGTTGCTTTCAGTAGCAATTGTGTTTCAGTCTAGGGTTAGGGCCTTAATAGCAAGAAGATGTAATTGGATTGAAACAGATGTGCAACACAATCCTATGTATGTTTACTCAGAAGTAAATTTCAGTCAGCCAGATAGAGGTTTATTCTCAAAGAAGGGAGCATAAAATGGCCTCTCTACTAGTTCTATGAGCTTCACTGGAATCACTCATGCTTACACTGAAGTTATCCAGGTGTACTGGCTTTGTGTTTTAGACCATAAAACTTCCTTCCTCCCCCAAACATTTAAATCAGATGCGCCCTCCATAACTCAAAGGTCTTAGTGGATTCAGATTTGATTGGCTTCAGGCCTTGTACAGAGATCCACAGCAAAGACCCGTGAACCCAGGAAAGGACAGCAAAAGCTTGGGTAGATTGGTGGCCTTTCTGCTCTTTGGATAGCTGAAAGGCCCGAGTATTTCAGACAGGAGCAGACCCTTGCTGTTGCTGTTGCTGCCGCTGAGCCTGACTCCATGCTGGTTGTTCACTAGCACAGTGCAATGTGATCTTACTGCAGCCCTTTATGAGGGATACTGAAGACCATTTAGAGGAGGGAGGTGGTGAACAGACACAGGCAGCTGGCCTGCTGGATTCCTGCCGCTTGTTGTTTAATACCCGGAGGCTACAGGGCAAGAAAAGGAGTGGGGAGTTAGTTACCTGCAAAGAGGTTCAGAGAACAGCACAAAAGAAGAAACAGAGAAGAAAGTGGCTCTTCTCCTTATTTGTCTCTTTATTTTAAACCTTCCATCGCGTGAATTGAGAATATTAGAAGACAAGGAGGATGGCGATGATGATGATGGTGATGATGATGATGGTGATGGTGATGGTGATAGTGAGTGTGCGCACGTGTGTTTCTCCAACGAAACCGGTAGGGTTAGGTCAGGAGAAAGTCCTCGTTGACTTAGCACGGGAGGTGGCCGAGGCTGCTGCTGCTGCTGCTACTGCAACCGCTGCTTGCAAGGAGTGCCGTAGCAATGGCAGCGAGCGGGCCGCTGGGCAGTACCAGGCTGCTGTGTGACAAGCACCAGTTGCCTCTCAGGCGCGAGCAGTGATTGGTGTTTCCCGGGAGACGGGATGGCTGAGCTCCTCGGCTGGCGCGCGCGCTCTTGCTCTCCTCCCTCCTCCCTCTGGTGAGGATGCTGCCTTCTTCAGGGCAATGCAGCGTCTCCCCTGTCCTCTGCCTTGTCAGGTTAGTCATGTCAAAGTCCTCCCCCTCCTCCCCGCCCCGTACTTGCTCTATGCCCTCAGGTTGCTGGGCTTCCTTTTTTTTTTTTTTAAACATATATACCAGCCACTTCTCTTTGCAAAGGCTCCCGGTTTGCATTGAATAACATTCTTTTAATCCTTGTTTTCTACATATTATTAGCATTCTTAAAAGGAAGAAGAAGCAAAAAACAAAACAAAACAAAAACAAAAACACCCCCCACACACCAGCCTGCGTTTCCTATGGCTATCTCACAATGGCTGTGCTCACGTGCCATAAGAGGATCCCTATATAATAAACTTGCTGGAGGTTATTGCTGCTTTGGGTTTGTGACTCATCAGACACTGTGAAAAACAGCCTCCAGTAGATGAGGGAGAAAAAAAAAAAGGAGGACATGTCCTACCTGCATTTCTTGCATCCTGGTGGGCCAGCGTGATGCCTCTTTTGGTGGCATCAGGGCAACTTCCTTCCTGCAACCAGCCAGTGCAGCTGGAGGATCAAGCAATAAGGCAAAGTGAGCAAGTAGGCAGCTGACTGGTTTTAATGGCAGTGATGAGGTTTCCTTAAGTGGAACTTGGAGGAAGAGCTGTATTTATATTTCAGTTCTATATCACCATGCATTAAACTTACCTTCAGATATCCCTCCTCTTTCTTCAACAAGAAATAATAGCAACTAAGTGGAGCGGGGGGGATCCAGTCATACTTTAAAAACGTGTAAACAGGGATTTGAGGTTATCTAAATTGACATGGAGTCAATTTGGAGGTCCCATCCAAATATTTGAAACAAAAATTTAAAACTTAGGTTGGAGACAAGTAAGTGTCCATCCTTTACATAAACATTGATATCTGATGCCTGAAACATTGATATCTGATGCCTTCTTAATAGCAAAGCCAGAGTATCAGAGTGTTTTTTTAAAATGAAGTTTCTGGTTCCTAAGAGTGGACCTCAGCAAATGGTAACATTCAAAATGTTTCATGGAGTCTGGAACACCTGCCTCATTATTTCTCTCTCCCATCCTTTCACCCCTGCCATTGTAAAATTACTCTAAATGTGGCTAGATACATCCATGTTGCTAGGTACAGTATAACTTCTCCAGAGATTTTTTTAAAAAAATAAATCTGTGTCTTAAGTACTTACTAAAGCCAGTTAATAACATCATGCATGGACATTTAAACTTCTTGTAAGTTCCAGAGAGGATTAGAGAGAAATCATGCTGTGCGCAACTAATGATACCATCTTAACTCTTCAACTGGGAGTTAAATCCACCCACCTCAGTATGGCATGGAGTTTGCTTTCTCCCATGCCAATAGGCTGAAAAAGAAAGGAGGAAAGAACTTGACTTGTATTTAAAGGGGGGAAAACACACACACAGGTGGCATTAGAGGCCAAATATATAGTTACTCCTGAGCAATGTTGGTTTTAATACAGCTAGTGGGTTGCAGTCTTGTGTGGATGTTGTTTCATGTAAGACTTAAATTCCTAAATTTATCAAAGTAAGGGTTTGTACTAACACTGATGGCAAGGTTAGATTCTAACACTAAAACAAACGTTGACTGTTCTATCAAGGAGATGCTAAACTTTTTATTCCAGAGGCAGCAGATGAGATCTAACTTAGAAAACAACCTTAGTTAATAGGTTTTGTTATAAGCTGAAAGAAAAGACAGAGTGAGGTCGATGAGTTTAAATAGCCAGTTTGGGAATATGAAGATGCTATTGTTGTTTAAAGCACCAGATCAATAGGATCTGCTCTTATGCATGTTTTGAAAGGCTGCTCCATTTGTTCAATGTGCTAGTTAGTGTAAGCTTGAATTTGTTGTATTACAAAATTAGACATTCGAGGGATGTTACTTATTTATTTTAGTTTTTGTTTAAAAAGTAGCAGCACTGCCATGCTTGCTCGTATCTAGCTCTACTGCGCAGTGCTATCCATTTTAAATATAGTACTTAGTTGCTTGTGAAATGTTGGGAGAATTGTGTCTGCAAAAGTTGTTGTTGTTGTTGCTGCTGCTGTTCTGTGCCTTCAAGTCATTTCCAACTTATGGTGACCCTAAGGTGAACCTATCACAGGATTTTCTTGGCAATATTTGTTCAGAAGGGGTTTGTCTTTGCCTTCCCTTAAGGATGAGAGTGTGGGACTTGCCCAAGGTCATCCAGCGGGTTTCCATGGCTGAGTGGGGACTTGAATCCTGATCTCCAAAGTTGTAGTCCAATGCTCAAACAATCATCATCATCATCATCATCATCATTTATCATTTTCTCCCACCAGTGGGACTCCAGGTGGCTAACATCTTTAAAACAATACAAGTTAATAAAACGTTCTTCACAATCTTAAAAACCACACCACACAGCCTTACCACACCACATAGCCTCACAATCTTAACCACACCACACAGCCTTACCACACCACATAGCCTCACAATCTTAACCACACCACACAGCCTTACCACACCACATAGCCTCACAATCTTAACCACACCACACAGCCTTACCACACCACACAGCCTCACAATCTTTACCACACCACACAGCCTTACAAGCCCAGCCTTTGTCAGTTCATATAAACCTGGTGGCATAAAAATGTTTTCACCTGTTGCCGGAAGGAGAGCAAGGATGATGGAGCTATCCTGGTCTCTCTGTAGAAGGAGTTCCACAATCTGGGAGCAGCCACCAAGAAGGCCCTTTCCTTGTTCCCAAACAAGCCTGAGAAGTTGGTGGAACAGAGAGAAGGGTTTCTCCAGATTATTTTAAAGCTCTACTGGGCTCATACAGAGAGATACAATCCTTCAAATAACCTGGACCTAAGCTGTATAGGGCTTTATAGGTCAAAACCAGCACTTTGAATTGTGCCTGGAAATGAACCAGCAGCCAATGGTGCTGTTTCAACAAAGAAGTTGTGTGCTCCCTCTAGCTAGTCCCAGTTAACAACTTGACCACACCATGCTGGCTCTCTCTCTGCAAAATAGGGAACGGCTATAAAAATTATTCTGTGTTAGACATCAAAACAACCATTGTCACACCCATTCACTCAAAGTGCAGTGTGTGTGTCTGTGTGTGTGGACACCTACACAAGATATACACAGGAGACTTGGTTATTTCTAATGCAGAGAACAGTTCATACTCTCCCACTCTCTCCATTTTGTGACAGTTTTCATACTATAACATATGTCCACAATGGCTTGCACTTAACAGAAAATACTTATTTTGATTCTTGTGTAGCATATGTGTATGTGAGTAAAGGAAAGCATGTATCAATATGTCCAAAAGTGTATTATCAGCAATCAGGCTGAGAAGCATGCTGGTTAAAGTGTGAGGCCTAAGTTCTTAGAAAGCAAGAAAGCAGAATATAAAGTATCTATGAGGAGCATCATCAGTTCACTTCAATTTATGTTTCATTATTATTATTATTATTATTATTATTATTATCCTGCCCCTCTGTTAAAAACAATCAGGGCAGCTTACAACAATTAAAATACAACAATGCTGACTAAAATCCCTAAGCACCACCCACCCCCACCCTCCCCCATAAAAAGATATTAAACTAGTATAAAATTAAAAACCACCTAAACTAAAATCACATTAAAAAAATCAACTAAAAGAGGCCAAGAGACGCAGCTCTTGAGGCCGGGATCTAATCAGGAAAGGCCTGCTAAAAGAGATCCGTCTTTAGTGCTTTTTTAAAGCTACTCAGGTTTGTCATCTGACGGATCTCATTTGGCAGGTCATTCCACAATTTGGGGGCGATTACCGAAAAGGCCCTCTGGGAGGTTGTAGACAGCCTGCAAATTCCTCCCAGAGGACCGGAGTGAGTGGGGAGGATTGTATGGGAGGAGGCGTTTCTGAAGATAAGTTGGACCCAAGCCATTTAGGGCTTTAAAGGTAATAACCAACAGCTTATACTGGGCCTGGAAACTGATAGGCAGCCAGTGGAGAGATTTTAATACTGGAGCTATATGGTCTCTCTGAGATGTTCCCGAGACCACTCTGGCTGCCATATTTTGTACCAACTGAAGTTTCTGGACCAAGCACGAGGGGAGCCCCATGTAGAGCACATTGCAGAAATCAAGACGAGAGGTTACCAGCGCGTGCTTCACAGTCTCGAGGTCCAGGAAAGGGCGCCGTTGGCGTATCAGCCGAAGCTGATAACAGGCGCTCCTGACCGTCGCATTCACCTGACTAGTCATCTGAAGTGATGAATCAAGGAGCATCCCTAGACTGCGAACACAGTCCTTAACGGAGAGTGTAACCCCGTCCAGGAATGGAGGTTGCAACCCAACTCCTGGTTTTGGGGCTGCTACCGTGAGCACATCTGTTTTGTCTGGATTTAATCTCAATCTGTTTTTCCTCACCCAGTTTCTTATTTAACATATGTGATGAACATATTATGATTCTTAACTCTCTTCCAGATTGGAGGCAGGCAAACAAATTGTTAATACACAATAAATTCATTTGCTAGTTTCCAGACTGTATGTGCCTTCAAATCACCTGTCGACTTATGGCAACCCCATGAATTTCATAGGGTTTTCTTAGACAAGGAATACTGTACTCAGAGGCATTTTTGCAAGTTTCTGCCTCTGAAATATAGCCTATGTCACCTGGTATTTGTTGGCAGTCTCCCATCTACTAAGTGGATGTGTAAATCTGATCAGAGCCAAGATCAGATGGAATTGGGTGCCTTCAGAATATTTAGGCTCCCATTAGAGTAGACTAATTGAATCAATGGGATTTACACAAGTCACAATTTACCATTTTACAATTGGGTTTTGGTCAGAGTTGTTTGATTAATTTCCATGTGTGCCTCCCTCCCATTGCTTTTATCTGGACATTACCTGGAGATTCACAGAAAATAATATAACAGATCCACCTTGTATACTTTATGGGACTAGTGCCTATTCTATTTATGGACTGAATATGCACTTAGTGGCCACAGGGTAAGGGAATTCTCATACGGGTGTGCGTGTGTGTTATGCATGGGGTCTTTGTCAAAGTGATCAACTGAAGAGTATTATTATATTTAAAATATACTATTAGATAGGTGGAAAGAGAGTGGTTGGGCTTCATTAGGTGCAAAGGCAATGCTACTGATAACTCCTATTACATGTATTAGTAAAAACACTTATGACTGTTTTTGGGGGAAAAAAACTCTGGTGTGCTATATTGCGCCTTTTGAAGAGATTCTATCCCTTTAATAAAGCAAATATAAAGGATGAAGAAGGCATTCTGTGAAATGTTAAATATGGTAAAAACATGAGACTGTGTGCTGATTTGACTGTAGGACTAAGACTCCGGGAGGCCAGAATTCAAATCCCCACTCAGCCATGGAAACTCATCAGGTTTCCTTGGGCAAGTCACATTTTCTCAGCCTCAGAGAAAGGCAATGGCAAAACTCCTTTGAACAAACCTTGCCAAGAAAATCCAGTGATAGGTCTGCCATAGGACCACCATAGGTCATAAACAACTTTGAAGGTATCCAACAGCAACATTGACAATACTATTTTTAATTTTTTTTCAGTTATGCATTTATATCCTGTCCTTCAATGTAAAATGTTTCTAATGTGATTTACAACAGGATAGTTTACAACAAGTTTAGTAAAAAGAATCTGAAAGCAAAATTTCTAATGATTATTCTATGCAGTGCTATTCTCAAGAAACAAGAATTTGTATTATAAAGCAATACTGTTGTCATGAGAGTAATAGTTAGATGTTTTACTATAATTCAAATCTAAGAGTACTAACTGAATTTGAGCCACATAGAGATCATTTCACCTAGATACAATGGAGCATGCCTGCATGAATATCCTCATAACTGTCAGATACAATTTTCAAAAACAATGGGGAAACAAAGAAGAAATTTATAGGAGCTGTAATGAAGAATAGTTGATTTCAACCATCTTGGAAGGTAGCAATTTTGTACAATTAACAGTACACTCCTATGCATGTTTACCAAGAAGTAAGTCCTATTATGTTCAGTTGTACCTATACTTTCTCCCAAGGAGGTGTGCATAAGATTGCAACTGAACAGTTCTTTCTTTCCATGTAAGAAACTAATAGCTTCTAGTGGAAATGGGCCTAGAACTGCAAGATTATTAAGTCAAAAAGTCTTTCTTAGCTCATTATAGATGATTGTGGTATACAGTATTTGTCTGATCTAGAAATGAGTTATTGTAGAATATGAATATTAAGTAGCTTCAGATTATTGTTATTGTGCAAAGCTGGCAACTATTTTGATACACACATTGAATATCAGATAGTTGGTATGCCATCCAAAGCATGATATGTGAAAAGAAAACAAAACTTATTGATTTCAGTCAGATGAAGTAATACATGCATTACAAGTATGTGGGCATTAAGAGGACATAAATTCACTCCAAAAGTTATACTGTATATTTTGGAGTCCAATTGATGCTATCGGTAGCACTAAGCGTGTGCCTAATGAGACTTAAAGGAGCTTAATTTCAGCTGGATCATGTCCAATCTGTGTGGTTTTAATTTTTATCAGTTCAATAAATGAACTACATTGAAGCATAAGAATCGGGTGTAGCAGAAACAGAAATTTAATTTCCTTGAAATAAACACTCCATAACCACTAGCAATGAAAATGCAACATCCCTGGGAAAAAAGTCCTATATGTGATAAAATTTCCACACATAATAGAAGAGAATATTCACTCTTTAGGAAAATTTCATAGTGTGGTTTAACTAACATAAGATGAGTTAACCACATCTCCAATTACACATTGGCTTTGTCTTTGCGTTTGCTTTGGCCTTTATGTAAGCTATTTCATTTAAAAGATGGTAGTATATTGCAGTAGAACCAAAACTGGTGACTTTTTCAGATGGGGGACAAATATAGCGTCCCCGTCTCACCGTCTAGCTACCACCACCCCCTTGTCCCTGTAATGGTGTAAACAAAATTCAGACCTACCTTGACAGTGGGATAAAAACTGTGTCCCCTCCCCTCCGGCAGCCCAGGAGTGAATGGAGCTTGAACAGAGCCCAATTCACTTCCTGGTTTGAATTCCCAGCTGTTCTCACAAGAGAACGAGTGTGTGGGAAATTAAAAAATAAAAAGTAAAAGAAAGATTGAAAAGTAACAGCAAGCAAAAAAAGCACAGTTAAAAAAATACAAGTAACCAGGGGAGGGGGGGAAAGGGTGTCATTTAACCTGGATGTCCCGATCTCAACTGGAAGTGTTTGGCACGGACCTCCCACTGCAGCTGGCATTGCGCCAGCATAATGGGGCACCTTTTTTGCTCACCTGTCATTCCATTACAGGAATGGAGTAGGTGATCTATTCACAGCTTGAGTCATGAATAAGAAGAAATGAGGGCAGCACCAACCAGGACGGGGGCGTAACGGAATGAGGATGACGTTGTCCGAAAAGTTAGCCCTTTGGGGATCTCCTGTCATCCCTGTAATTGATTAATTTAGTTGTCTGATAATCTCCTGGCTTAAATTCCAAGGATGTGGCTTGACTGATGTGCAATTTGGCTTACAGTAGAGATATTTATACACTTTTGCTTAATGCATTTATGGAGTAGACTGTTTGTCCCAATCATCTAGAGAGGGAAAGTGAAGCAATTTTCAGAATATGTTGTCCATTGACTAAAGCTTGGGTTTGTTCTAGTAGAAACACTGTGTTACCTATTCCTCAGCCAAATCTCTGCCCAATAATGTGCTTCTGAATAATGTATCATTAAGAAATGGAAAACAATACAACCACCATCATTGTTTAAAAATGATTCATCAAATTCAAGTGATATTAGAGATTCCAACATATTGTGTATTCTATTGTTACATTATTATGTCAATATAATGTTTAAATCATTATCACTGTCATGGCTGCCTTTTTGATATTTCTCCAGTCCACTGGATTTTGAACTATGATTATGTAAATTTTTTTTACTGATAAATAAATTACTATAATTGTGGTTGAAATACCACTCAAATTCCTAAGACTGTTGCATCAAAATAATATATTATGCATTACTTAATTATTTATAAGGACTAATTTAAAATAACTGTAGGGCAAAGCATACATTTATGTTTAAATTCCCCCTCCTTTCTCGCCCCCCCTCATAACAGGTACCAATATGTTTTGGATGGCAAAATGGAGAGGAGGGGGACAGAAAGACACAAGCCTTCATTATTAAATGTGACCCAGTTGTTTGGCCTAATAATATTGTCAAGATGCCATAGTCTTCATACTATTCTCATACGCTTGAAAGAAAGAGTAGTATATAATGCATGAATATGAGATAGACACAATTAATAGAGAGTGGAAGAGAGGAGTGGTTCTTATATCATAATCACTTATTTAACTGCCACTTAGGTATAGTGAAAAAAGTGGCATGAATTTAGGCTTAAGAACCTTAATGATCAAGCATTTGCAGAAAAAACACGAGTAAAATAATGTATACTATATAATTATAATTAGAAATTCAAATATAAAATTTAAAATTGCACAGTTTTTTTTGCTGATATTTGTGAACAGCATTGTTGCTTTCAAAACCCCCCCCCCACAACCTCTCCCTCCCCCATTGCTCTACATCTTTCGTTTGGAAAACTTGAATACATTCTAATCATTGCAAATGTCCAGAGTAGTATCTTGCAATCTTATTGTAGGAAGCAGCACCACAGTTTTTCCCCCTTCTGTTTCTTTTTCTGACCCCACCCTGTGTAAGCTGTTAATGAAATATCAGAGATTGATTGCAGAGAACCTGCAAGGGCATATTTACTGTACTATGTATAGTAAACCCCATTTGGTACATTAGCATTTAGCCATTTTATGCAAATTTAGTGAGAAATGACTCATGTATATGATTTAATATGCATCAGCAATAACTTGGAACATCCTTATATGAAGAAATTAAAAATTCATTATGGAACTAGACTGGTGTTGCTACATGGTTAAAACATTATTAAAGCATATTTCAGTGTTTTGCTTACACTAGTGTTCTCATCATGGTGCCACCATTTCATGACAAAGACTGCAGAAGAGAAAACATTCAACTTAAAATGTCTGCTGGCACACATCACTGGATTTGTGTGTCACTAAACAATGAACGAGCATAGTCTTGAATACCAACTATTTAATTAGCACTTTTGCCAGCCATGCATAAAAAAACAGCTCATTTACATGCATCATGCTTAATGATTATTCCTATAAAAAGCTACCTTAAAAAATCCTAGCTTGCTGATGTACCACCGTGTTGAAATAACAGACATATACAATACGTTATTTATTTTAGAACCTCAGGTTTCACGGATTTGATGGAAACATACAAAAATCATATTTCCACGGGCTATACAGTTTAATTATTTAATTTAACCAGCTGTATGCCAAAGAAGGCTGGATACAACTAATAATTAAGATCTTCAAAGGGCAATGGAAATCCTATAGCGGTCACCAGTTTAATTAAAGACAGTTTTTACAAGTCTGTTGGATGTACAGTTATATTTAATGACAAGCTGTGTCTTGCAAGCACTGTTTTGAAAAAAATATGGATTTCTTATTGTAAACACTGTTAGGTGATGCCACTGCAATGTGTAAATTAATCTAATAAACATATTGCTTGAGATTGGGGGGAGGTTTGCATATTCATATCTCTTTGAAATTCTGAGTTGTTCTGCTTAGACTCTTCAGCTACATTCAACAAGGAAGGGAGGTTAAAATTAATTTGCCTAATACTATCCATATATGCTTGTAGATTAATACATACATATATGATACACAACAAAATAAGAAGACATAAACAGCAGCTGTTTTAGTACATGTTGGCCCTCTCAGAATGGATTGTAAATGAAAACCATCAGTTTTGCAGATATAATGACCATCTATAGGAACGCAAGTAAAACAAATGGGTAAGGAACATTTCTGCAGAGTACTTCATTTGTGCTAATGGTTCCTGCTATTTAAGCCTGAATTTAATTTTAAATGTACTTAGAAGTCTCCTTCATGGAAACTTCCTATAAAATATATTTCTGTTGGATCTAAAATATACACAACACAACCATAATGGCAGAACTGTTAACTATTTACAATTCCATAATCAATCAATACAGTATTTTGATGTGTTTTGTATCTGATTAATGTTTCAAATGCCCAGTTCTGTAATTAAATATTGCATAATTAAATGCCACATTAAGAACTTCCAGGTAAATGCAGTTAGCATAGGCTAAAATATATGGCTTCCCTTTAACAATGAAGTAATGTGGTGAGTAGTTTTAGGACCAGGAACTTTTCACAAGAACATTACCTGCTACTTGGGAGAGGATGGAAATAATGAAATAAAATTTGCATGTTAAATAAATTGAAAGTCAATGTATATTTTGCCAAATGCCATTTCCCATAAATGTTGTCTTGCTTATTAATTGCAATGGACCAAAGGGGATTTTTAAAAGGTGTTATGAAATTTTAATCTAGAGAAAACAGTAACCCTCCCTCCCTATTTATCTCTCTATCTCTCTATCATTTATCTCTATATCTCTATATAGTAAGTATAGTGGGTAAATATACATGTGATGAGAACTTTAAGGCCTCAGGTGGCTAAATTATAATAAATTTATTGATTCTTAACAAAACTGCTTATCTAATTTGTAGGAGCAGTAGATTTACAAGTATTTATTTATACAAGGTATTTTCTAAACATGGGTATACAGTACACTCGTGTAAGAAGAACCTATGTATACTGTTATATCTGAAACTGTGTAATTATATATATATATATATATAGAGAGAGAGCACTCTTAATCGCTAGAGTCCTATCAAAACAGAAAGTGATGCGTTCTTCAGACAGGCCAATACACAGGTATAAAGGAAACACTGTGGACTTGTGCCCCATGTTGGCCTCATCATGTAGAGATCTTTATTAAAAGTATACTACACTCTATATAATTTTAGGGACATTATATAGCCTGTTGAAGTGAAGGTCAGTAGATAGAAAACTGGGCTTAGATCTGTAAAGTGGAAATAATAGTGATACAGCAGCAAAAAAATGAAGAAAGAAAAAAGTAAGGAAAAAAGATAGCAAAGGACATTACTATATAAATGATAAAAATATATAATTGAAAATATAAGCAACAGAACAAAATAAAATTCTCTCTCTCTCTCTCTCTCTCTCTCTCTCTCTCTCTATATATATATATATATATATGCCGATATTGTTTGGTGATTGGGCACACCAATTTCAAGAGAATCTTACTGCCAAAACAGCATAGTATAGTCTGAAGACTTGCATTCAGCATTGCAAATAGGTACAGGTCGACCCCTGTATTCACAGATTCAGTACCTACAGTTTCACTTCTCCATGTCTGAAAAAATATGTTCTCTCTAGACATTTCTATGTCCTCCAATGCAATTCTATGGTAAACTTCCAGAATTTGTCTCATTGAAAATAATAGAGTTCCCATGGTTTCAGGTTGCCACAACTGGTCTTGGAACATAACCCCTGCAGATACTGGAGTCAACTGTATCGGCATGCTGTTACTGATGCTTAGGATTGTACAGTGTATGATTGTGCTCCTCAGCCCAGTTAAGGTTCCAGTCTTAGGCATACTTACTTGGAAACATGATCAATGTAAAAGAATGAAACTTATTTCTAGATCCATGTTTTAGGAGCCAGGTGCTAGAACAACATGATCCTGTGAACATCACTTACAGACAAATATCATAGGGACATTGTCCATTATTTCAAAGTGAATGTGCTCAGGATGGTAGCTGTAGGCTATATTCACTGGGGATGCCAAGAAGGTGATTTTTTTTGTATCCCCTCTTTTAAAAAACACATAAAAGAATGACACTGACATTAAAATAATATGATTTAAATATGGTTCTCTTCTGCTTTCAGAGTACCACTTCAACAATACTCAGAACTGACGTGTGGGAAACTAACAGATGTTCTCAGTGGTCCCTTATGAATATTGCTTTTACTTTACTGATAAACAAATGGAGTGGATGGGAATGTGTTAACTCTTAGTTTGTTCAGGGCACTGATCATGCCCTCACTCGTGGAAGCACAAAACTTCCATTAATGGCTGGTGATGCCCAGAGCTTGCCTTTGAAAGCAGCATTTGGCCTTAAATGGGAAAAGGTGTGATTTTGATTGGTGCAAGGGGGAATACCTTGAAGCAGTGAACGAGGCAGAGCTGAACAGTGGAAAACACAGGCAAACTATATCACCACAGATCTCCTAATGACAAAGTACGTCATTGAAATGGTGTCTCAAAGGAAAGCTCTGTTCTGTTTCCTGCATCATTAAAATCTAGAACCATCAAAGAATCTAGCAGAAAATAATCTACAAAATAATCCTGCATGGAGTGAGATGGAACAGATCAATTGATTTGATTCCTTAAAAAAAACAACAACCACAAATGGATCTTTGACTTAAAATGTAATACACTTTGAATTAGCTTTTCAGAAAAAGCCTGGATATTTTAAGAGCATCCTGCAGTGCTAATTTGCATAGTGGTTTACAGAAACAGCACTAATGAATGCCTAGTATGGCAGTATTCCTGCCCAGGTACCACCATGGGAGTAATGGAAATACAAACATAGGTTTGAAGTATAAATTTAAAAATCAGAAATGAAAATGGCTGGTTTAAGATGCACAGGCTTATGCTGTACATCCCAAGGGTGTAATTATATTTGACACAGGTACATTATTCCCCTTTATTTGACAGAGTCGGATAAGAATTGTCTATCCCATTTCCACCAGATCCTACAAGCTGTGCATTAGAACTTCCCTCCGCCCTCCAAGAAAACATAAACTCTAAATATAGCATAAGGAAGTCATATGAATAAATTAAATACATTTTACCAAAAAGATACTTTGCTGGACCAATAAGTTCCATGATTTTTCTCCAATTTCTATGGAAGAATACAACATAATTGCACAGCATTGAAGAGAATACACAAAGACCTGTATAGGTGTAAATGACCAAGCAGTGTTACATCTCCTTTACTTTAATGGTTTTCCACAGAAACTGCAATCTTTTGATAGTTAGAAGGAGCATACTTAGTGTATGTGTGGAGTGATTTAAAATGTAAAAATCAGAAATTATTAATTATAGTATGATTTGAAAATAATCTGAAAGCTGGCCTAGTATAGCAAGTGGGGAACAGAAAAATATGGGTTCAAATTCTCACTTAGCCATGAAGATCACTGAAGGCAAAGTCTCTCCCTCTCAGTCTGATCTATTTCACATTGTTGTTAAAAGGATAAAGTAAGATAATCCTGTGGTGTGTTGCTCTTAGCTCTTGTGAAGCAAGGCTGGATACTAATGCAGTAAGTCATAAAACACACAAAGGCTGCAAGCTTGATTGCAGTCACTTGTGCATCAGTCCCATTGATTTCAGTGTGAATTATATATGGGCAGAGTGATTTAATCTTCTTCAGGTGGCATCATGGGCAAGGAGAGATGAGAACTGGGGCTTGTCTATACAGAGGGGAGGAAATGGGTTGCCCCACAGTAATAGCAAGTTGGAGCAGCTGTGACCTGTCTTAACGGTTTTACAGCCCGAACTTTGCATGCCTGTAGCCAAGATGGTGGCCACAAGTGAATTACTCATGTTTTTAAATCTGCTGCTGCCAATTTTTTTTTTTAAAAAATAACTATTTCTATGGTGTGCACAAGTGATATCTCACCTTTCCAAAACAGAGAGAAAAAAATGCAAATCCCTGTTTCAGCACCTTAATGATCACTTGCTAAGGTGAAAATCCAATATGGTGGCAGTGGGCGCTTGCCCTGTAACCAAGCTACTCCCCCTGTGCTCATCCAGCCAATCAGGTTTGTGCTTTGTCTTGCATGGGGAAGCGATTCATGTCAAATTGCTTATCTTAATGAGTGAAAATGTGCATATCATAGGAGCTTTTTTAAAAAGTTGGGAAAAGCCTTGAATGCTTTTCTCACATAGTTTTTCATCTTTTTGGCCCTGCTCCTTCACAATACAATGAGACAATGTGGGAACCCATTAAGACAGCTCGTATTCCCAGCAAATTCTGTGAGAGGTATTTTCACTGTATAGACAACCCCTCTGGTGTCTGAATAGTAATGAGGGATTTTTTTGTTTTTGTTCATTGTTAGCCCTAGTGGTGTGTGCATGTGTGTTTGTGTGCACATGTCATTTGAGTTCTGCTTTAGCCAGCAAGACATCTCATGCTGGCACTGTATGTGCAATCTAAATGTTAGCACTAGATTAAATTTTTGTGGAAGCATTGATCATAGTTCTGTGGTTAAAGGGTGTTTCTCACACTACAGCTTGATCAAAGATAAAGGGAAGAAACAATTATTCTTTCCAGTATTACAGTATTAAAACATTTACTGTGAAGCTAGAATGACTTTATAGTTTTCTTGCTCCTTTTTCTGTTCAATAGGTTATGTATGAATATTATTTTCTAATAGTAACAATTGAACATTTTTTTTCATTTTGGGGACATTAGTAGAAGAAATTGTTAATTGCTTGGTGAAATAAAATTAATGTTAAATAGCACTTTTAAAGAAAAATAACCGATGTATAGACCCTTGTTACTGTCATTTCACAGGGCATAATACAGCAGGGCATAATAGTGCAAAAGAATCCAAAAATAAATTTGGAAGGCTCAGTGCAGCATTTAAAACAACAATGGATTGGTCTTTAAAATGTGTAAGACCTTTTGCCTCTCTCTTATTCTGTTCAGCATCTGTAATAAGTTGATGACAAATGGCATACACCAAAGTGTCTCACTGTATACACAATTACATTTGGCTATCTGAATTCAGCCATTGCTGAAGCCTGTATTATGACTCATAAAATAAAGCAAGCAAAGACAAGTTACATGCCTCTTCATCTTCTCAGATGTAAACTGGATCTGTAGACCCAGTAGAACACTACACTTTAAAAACATACTCACACATTATAGCCAGATGGCTTTTGTGGACAGTCAAATTTACTGGGCAGTCAAATTCTCAAGCAAACTCTGCAAGTGGTGCTCCCTAAGGAGGCAAAGGGTAATGTTGCTTTACAAATGAATAAAGCTTATAACACATCTTTCTTTTCCTATTCTGATTCTTTATTCTGGGAGATAAAACCGATTCTGCAAATGGTATACACAATGCTTTCAAAAGGAAGAAGCATACATTCCAAATCTTTTATGTATGAACAATGGTTTGGAAACCTGTACATTTTAGATTATTGCAAATGTTACAGTTGCTATTGTTGCCATAACAACGATGATTCAAGAACAGTGGGGATAAGCAGCTGTGTCCCTAGAAAGACACACCCTGTTCTGCTTCTAACATGTCTATATTCCAGGTCTAATTTCCAGTTTCTTTGCACATCTTCTAATTTTTTGCAGTACCTAGCCTGACAAAAAAGTTCTGGAGAACTTGAAAGCTTGCACACTTTTGTGGAATTTTGGTTGGTTATAAAAAATATAAGGCATTGCTCAACTGTGAGCCCCCCTTCTCTCTCATGGACCAACATGGCTACTTGCTGTTTTAAAATTTCAGTTCAAATATTTTAGTTTTAATTCTCAAGTTTGCAAGAGCTAAGAGCAAGGCTGCTGTATGACTTTCATTCTTAGGGTCACCACAAGTTGAAGCTGACCCGACAGCATGTAGCAGCAATAGCAGCAATTCTTAAGATAAGCCATGACACTCAGGGAGGGATGTTTCCTTGTCCTTCTGATCTGTTGGTCTTGAAACTACTGTTTCATCCTCTTGCGCCAGATGGAGCCTTTGTCTTCAAAGACAGAGAGACATGTCTTCATCATTGTCAAGATTAAGCTCAGGCATGTTGGCATCTCAACAAGTGTTTGTTTTTAAATAGGGCAACCTCCCTATATTCTGTTCCTATGAATGATGGCTCACTCTGCCCACAAAACTGCTAGTTTTACTTCTTCATAGGCATTTCTACAACTTTTTCTCTCATTATGTCATCTCCTTACCACATATCCCAAACCTCTAGGACTCAACAAAAGGCTGTTGTCTGCCTGCCCACCTGCTCACTGCTCATTTTCAGCTGACCAGGGCCAACCCTAACATTACAGATGCCTCACAATTATTCATTGTGAAACCTTCTCTCCATTTTCTTCTCTTGGAGGAGAGAGAGCTGTGGGTGCCATAGAGCCTTGGTCTGCACCCTTCGACTAACCAACTATCCACAGATGTGGTAGAGAGTCCTATTCCATTGCCAATGCTGAAGCAAGTTTGAGCAGCTAGTCCTTTTAGTTTCTGTACATGGAATGGAAGAAGGACCATTTCATCCTCCTTTTAAGCAGCAAAATGTCCTGGGTCAGTCTTGCAGAGGGCTTTTCATTTTCATATCCCTCATTAGGTATGATTCTTTCCTTGTGGCCCGATCCTTTCTTGCTGCCATTAAGAAATGGTATTCCTGTCCATTTGTTAACTTTAGCTATTTTTCATTAGCTGATCAGCATCCCTTTGGGTTGATCCAATAATAATTTCATTCTGATGCCACAGCAGGCATTTCAAATCCCAGCACAAGTTGATCATTTGGTGGCCACAAGTCACATTTCCAAGGGCATTCCATATGGATGTTCACATATTTCTATGCGATAAACTACAGCTTGTATTGACTGAATAATTATTATGGGTTGGGAAAAAGAGCTATCTAAATGTCCATGTTTCACTACATCCCCATTAGAAAATATTTAGGAACAAATATGAAAGCTGCTATACACAGACAGTTTTCATGTAGTATTTGAAATTATAATTCACAACCTCCCTGAAAATTGCATTGTAGTTTTGTTTTTATTCATGATACATTTCCCAACATGTACAGTATTCATCAGGTCAAAAGACAATTTAAATGCACCACTTAGACCACAGGTATAGATTACATGGTTTCCAGGTCATGTATAGGCTACCAAAAGATATCTGTGATAGCCATCAATCCATGGACAAATTAGCATGCAATATGGCCTGCAGAGAATATGGTCTGCAGGATATAGGTTGTATATCCAATCTAGGGTTAGCTGCAAGCTGTTATCACCCAGTTTTCAACAAAATCATACTGGCTTTCAGCTATGCTGCCATGAGCTAATACTCTTGTGTGAGTACTGATCTCTCTCTTTCTCTCTCTCTCTCTCTCTCTCTCACACACACACACACACAAAACATGCATTGACATGACAGTAATGTCAAGAACCAATTTATATGTTATAACCAAATGCAATGTGTTTAATTCCCCCACATTTTTGAAAGGAAAAGTCATCTTAGAGAGTGACAGTTTTCAGCACAGAAGAGATAGCTGGGAGAGGATGACAACGGTTTCCCTGGGTTTTCACTACAAGCCTACCACCAATCCCCACAAGCTCATTTTCCCCCCTACTACTCCCAGAGGCTTTTTGATCTCTGTAGAGGTAAGAGTGGCTTCAGCAGAAGGACCTGGAACAAAACAAAACAAAGAAAGAAAGGGGGTAGGAAAAATTAAAAATTAACTACTTTTCCCCACCACCAATTTTCTGCTGAATATTTCTCCTCCCTATGTAGAAAAACCATATATTGGGGTTTATATATATGCATATGCATGTAATATGTTGTTTGTTCCTAAACTTTACAAAGAGCTGATTTGCAACAGATTAAGCAGAAACACTCTTATTAAATTTTGCCACATAGTGAAATATACCAACATTGCATTGGAGGGATCAGACCTTTCAAAGAGCTCTCTCTCTGTGTGTATGTGTTCAGTATCTTCCTGCAGTGAAGGTCTAATAGAAATTACTAAATGTGGTCCAAAAACATTGACTTCAAATGTAGTATGATCTGTATTACAGAATGAATCTTCCTAAGAAGGCATGCTGTACACACCTGGGAGTCCTGAAAATATGGGCATCAGTACATACACTGTAAAATTAAATAGCATATGCTGCTCAGAAAAAGACAGCAAGTTAAAGAAGATATTTTGGCTGTTGGGCCTTCTGTAGGCTATGACCTAAAAACTCATATGTTCTGTTTTTTCTTCAGCATGCAGAAGGCTTAAAAGACAAAATGTTGCCTTTAACCCTCTTCTGTATTCCAGTATATGTTTTAAAGACTAGAAGGCTGTTGCTGGGGCAAAAGAAATGAGGTACTGAAAGAGCAGAAGAAAAGTCATTATTTTTCTCACCTAAAGAACTTTACCTATAGAGTTATTCTACAATCAATATTTTGTCTAGTGATTCCATGAGTAAATAAGTAAGCAGCTTTCTTCACAAAACTTAGTTGTGAACTTCATCCCTATATTCTGTATATACCACTGATATTATATATTATCTTGATTTGTTATTGTTTCCCCTATATCTTTGAATGGTGAGAAGGCCACACTACAGGTTTTAATTCAATTTGAATACAAGTTTAGCTTTCTTTATTGAAGGTTTTATTTCCTTGGGATGAGATAATGATTTTTCTGGCTTTGTTTTCTTTAGCAATGTATAAACAGCTCATAGTGGAAAAACAAGCACACTGCTGTAAGCAGGCAGCAAATCGGCTGTTCTTGCATCATATTCCCAAAGAGAGCCCTTGCAACCCAAGGCTGGAACCAACTTCCCTTGCTCTGATTACAAATTGTTTTCATTTCACTCCACCTATACTCTATTGGGTGTTATATTCCAAAGACTAGGGCCTTCCATGAATACAAAGGCCTGCTTTGTCAAATTCTTGAACCCTATCGGATAACTCATTTATACGGATAAGAGATACACAATATAACCAAGTCAGCCCACATCGAACATGGCATTTTCCTCATTATTTTAACATCTCATTTTAATTTCTGTGAATCACTATCATGAATATAGTGGCTATAATGAACTTGGAAATATGTTAACGGCAAAAGATGTAATTATGGAATACTTCCATTTTGTTAAGGCGAGTGTCTTCAGACCTTAATCAAGTAAAACTCAAACAGGTTCCTTTGAGTCTGTCAAGTGGACTTTACAGGATTTCCACTCCTTTTAATACATGGGTGGGCAAAGTGCAGGTGACCCCTTAGGACTTCCCAGAGCCTCATTTTTTTTTTTTGTCACCAATGCCCTCAGGGAAGACATAGAAGTATTTTTGCCACTTTTTTGTGGCTTTGGGCCAATTTAATACTGTAGGTCTTTCAATGAAACCATGTGCAACTCACACTGACATAAATGCAAGCTCTATGGCAAGAATGTTTGGTACAAAGTACCTGTTAGACACTCGTGGTCAGCTCTCAACACGGAGACACAGGCAATTCCACTTTCTGGGTATTTCTAGTTAGAAATATCTGTCTATCACACATCCTTGTTTTATGGTATTAGATTGACTGCCGAGAAGGAAACAGGGATACATCAGTATACATGGGTCTCAGTTCTAGGGAACTCAGATGCCTTTAACTTCCACTGAAATGAAAAGGATTAATTGTTTAACTGTGCTCATAGAAGAAAAAGTCACTTTGCTTGCTACTTTTTGGGAGAAAGAAGAAATAATGTATGTGTTAGAGGAAAAAACCCACACTCAATATGGTCTGAAGCACTGTTCAAGTGTACTTTTTGGCACAAGATCACTGATTGGGCAGTTGTTGTGTATATCAACTGCTCTATCAGAACACTCAAAAGAAAAAGAGCACTTAAATCTTTTAAATGGCACAGACTATACTTTTTCCTGCATGGATACTTTTGTATGCAAAAGTGTGATATATGGAAGAGCACATAAAAAGAACCATGCTGGATCAAACCAAAGGTCTATCTAGTCCAGTGGAGGCTAGTAGCTTCCATGTCAGTAGGGTAGTGAATTTGCTTTAGGTTTTAATTATAGGAACAATACAAGGTGCTGAAAGCCTCTCCCCAAATAGATTCAGCACCTTAGATAGTTCCTTTGAAGTTTGGACTAAAAGCCAGAGCAGATTCATCACTTATGTCAGAGCCACTATTTGCCTCTGATTTATATTAGTCCTTTCTCTCTCTCTAGCTTTTCTTTGCAAACGAAGATTCAGGAAGGACTCATCCTGCGCTTTCTGCAAGCACACCAATGACTAAAAAGGCCAATCCAAGATAAACAAGTCCGGTTGCAGAAAGCACAGCAGAAGGTCTCCTTGGGTGATGTTTCTGGGTTGTGATTCTTTCTGCGTTGTCATTTCTCTTCAAGACTTGTTTGGCGTGTATTCTCAAATAAGGCTGCAGCATTGTGGATAGTGCGTCTCCATGCCTCCCGATGTGAGGCCAGGGTGGACCATTGTTGGTGATCAATTTGGCTGAGCCTGAGATGTTGTTTCCAACAATCTGTTAATACAATGGCCAACCCATGGTCTATAAGAAACTCACCAAAAAAAAAAAAAGGAGTGAAAAATCTAGCCTCCATTTTGAATATTGCAGCATACTGCTTCTGATTCTGGAGCCTTTTGGGTAGATTTGTAATTTTTGTCTATAGAGCTATGCATTAGTATATTGTTATGTGGGAGAAGTATCTATTAATATAGCCTTCAAAAATTATCTACATAGTTTTTTTTATAGTAACTGAGAGAGATCCTGATTAGTTTTTCCACAATGAACGAAACATATCCAGTCTAGGTAAAGGATATTACAGAGTCTTTTCAGTTCTGTCCCTAAACTGTGGTCCTGGCTAAACAGTGGAAGTAATCCATATAGAAATCACATGGAAGGCGATCTGTCCATTTGCATCATTACTTCTCATTCAGAAGGGGGACAGCCAAATCCATCATAAAGATTGAAGGGAAACCTTCAGAGCTTTCTTTTGAAGTTTTTAAAAACTCTGTATGGCATGTGAATGTGAAATCATTAGAACAGTCGCATTCACATAGCTGCAACCAGGCAACATAAGCTGATCGGCTGGACAAGCATGGGGGGGGGGTTGGGCTAGCAAACAGGAAAAGCTCCTGCTGCCGCCATGTTGGATTTTCGGCTAAGTGAGGGTCAAGTAAGTTGATAAAACAGCAATCTTTTACTCTCCCTTTTTTTCTTTTTGTAAATTGAAAATATTACATGTGTACACCATGGTAAACTGTTTTGTTTTTTGTTTTAAATTCAGCAGTGGCAGATTTAAAAGTGTGAGTAAATCACTCACTGTTGCTATCTTGGCTAGGGGTCATGTGAAGTTTAGGGGAGCTCTTTTGACCATTAAGACATTAAGGTCACAGTACTGCAAATTGCTGTTTTTTTCAGAGGAGACCGTATTTATCCCCCTATAGATGGGACCAGAGATACTTAAATCTGCTTGTGCGCCAAACTGCTAACATGTAGACACTAATATAATATATTCCTTTCTTGTGTTCTTTTAGGGAAGCTTTTACAAATCAGCTTTAATTGTATCACTTTATAGACATGTTTTAGATTTTTATACTATTTTGTGAGATTTCACGTGTTGCTATTTTAGGTAGTTTTTTATTTTGCATTTGAAATTATGTTAAGTAGGCTTCAGGAGACTGTTGGATTACCGATCCGAGTCTGTTCTGTTGTGTGAGATGCAATAAATGGAACCATTCTTCCTGGTGTGGTCTTTGGCCCAGAAGGCTATGCAGGCACATTGAAGGTTGAAAACATTCCATTTCAGGGTCCAATCAGTTAGCTTGACTCCTGGGACATTAAAATGAGACCTGCATGCACCATGCAGTCTTAACTGGCCAAGATGACTGAGGTCAGGTGAGCTGACGCTAGGCCAGCTGAAGCTGTGCTGAATCTAACATCCTCCCAGCCTAGCAATGTTGCAGATTGCTTATGACTAGGTTCAGCCTGTCCTAAATTTCTGGTGGCATTGTGATTGTGCCCCTGAACTAGAGGAGGTTCAGGTATGAGGTAAATAAACTCATCTCTTGCTACATTCTTTTGACATCTCCCCACTTTTTTTGACAGATCTTAGATAGTCAAAAGGTTCTGAAAGCAGATCACTCTGTCAGCAGATCTCTGAGATCAGCCAGTAGAGAAGGATTCTGAAGGCTGAGGAGAATTTTCTCCAGCAGAAGAGTTTTGTGCTTAAGCCTCTACAAATGACACATCTTTGGATTAGAACTGCATTGTTACTTAAGTGTAAACCTTATTGAGTTCAGCAAGACTCATCTCGAATAATCAGGTTGGAAGTAGATAAATGAGTGTGGGCTCAAAACCAGTGTTTGATTGCATGCCACCACATATTTGTGCAGATTAATATCCTTGCAGCCATAATTGGAGTACACTAATTTGATTATTTGTAAACCACATACAAAATTTCATAGATTCTGGAAGGTAATACAACATTTCATTTTACTGCTGTAGTTCTCTTTATTTTTAACTTACCTGGCCAGAAATTTTTAATACACATCACTACAAGTTGTATCAGCATAGAGCTTTATGGGAAAAATAAAACTGACAGTGCAGTTAGGATATAACTTAGTTTAGTTTAGTTTGGTGGTTATATTTAAATAGCAACAAGAACAACATTTTATAAATGCAAATTTTACAAATGCTGTGTTATAGGTACAAGCTGTTCTGAGTTGTGGTGGACTTGGGTAGGTTATAATAATTAAAACAATTTATTTCATTTATCCTGTATAGCTCATATGATTTGTGTGTGTGTGTATTACTGAGCTCTTCATACAGATCCTCTTCTGGTGACATATGTACTAAAATGTTCTGCTAAAAGTGGGGTTGCTATTGACAGATATGGCCTTAGGCACACACAGATTTTGTGACATTCAGAGTGTAATGTATGAAGTCTCAAACACAGAGGCTGCTTCTTCCCAGGTTTTTGGGTGTGGGGAGGGAAGTGGCAGATTCATATATGGTATACTTGGAATATAAGCTAACTTCCCCACAAAGACATTTCCTACAAAGACATCTTTAAGACAAGAAGTATTGTTCATATGACAAGTAAAACAGCTTTCTTTAGGTAGTTCAACTGTGTTTTTATTTGATGCAATACAAAAGAATCTTATATTGATTGATTAAAAAAACTTATTATGGATAATGCCTTCTGCATTTAATAAAAGTACTTTAGTACTGAATGTACAGTAGTAATAAACAATAGTATGTTGATGAAATAGTATAAAAGAAGATAAAATAGTTTATGCCATAAACTCACTTTATGGTTATGGGTTATTCTGAAAACACATAACAAAATACAGTTGATAGCAATTTTCCACCTTCCACTAAGGTGAGGGGCCACCAAGGGGATCTCCATTCTGGCTCCAAGCACCCAGCATGGGCTGGGCACAACCCTACTGGGGACAGCCTCAGATGGGGATAGTGTCCAGAAACAGTGTCAGGTGGGGAGTTTGACTGGGGTGGCACACCTGCCAAACTGTAATGGAGATGGCCTAAGCTAACCTCAGGGAGGACAGATATCTCCCGTGGAACAGAAGGGCAAAACTAGCTTGATCTTGTAAATAAGTTACCAGCAAATAGTCAGAAATCCCACAGCCTATAACTATGAAGAAGAAGCTGGACTGCATGTAGGTTCAATAGAAACAAATTAGGAGGAGTAGCTAATACCCCACAGGACAGGATCAGAATTCAAAATGACCTTAATAGATTGGGGAGCTGGACCAAATCTAACAAAATGAATTTCAGCAGGGAGAAATGTAAGGTACTACACTTAGGACTTTTTCGGACAAAGAAAAAAACAACGCTAGCAGCCTCACCACGTTGCGAGGCTGCAGCGCTGCAGGGCGTCTGTTTCGCATGATGCCCATCCCTAGCGGTACTGTTGCAGTACCGCTGGGACATTTGAGCGTTATATTTAGCAGATTTTTACTCACGATCAACGATCGTGAGTAAAAATCTCCAAAATATAATCCTCAAATGTCCCAGCGGTACTGCAACAGTACCGCTAGGGATGGGCGTCATGCGAAACGGACGCCCTGCAGCGCTGCAGGCTCACAACGTGGCGAGGCTGCTAGCGTTGTTTTTTCTTTGTCCGAAAAAGTCCTTAGGCAGAAAAAAATGAAATGCACAGATATAGGATGGGTGATCCCTGGCTTGACAATAGTACATGTGAAAAGAATCTAGGAGTCTTAGTAGACCACAAGATGAATATAAATGAACAGTATTATGCAGCAGCTAAAAAAGCCAATGACATTCTAAGCTGCATCAATAGGAGTATGGTACCTAAATCAAAGGAAGTCATAGTGCCACTGCATTCTGCTTTGGTCAGACCTTACCTGGAATATTGTGTTCAGTTCTGGGCACCACAATTCAAGAAGGATATTGACAAGCTGGGACATGTCCAGAGGAAGGCCACCAAAATAGTGAAAAGTTTGGAAATCATGCTCAATGGAAGCGGCTTAGGGAGCTGGGCATGTTTAGCCTGGGGAAGCAAAGGTTGAGAGAGGACATGATAGCCATGTTTAAATATTTGAAAGGATGTCATATTGAAGATGGAGCAAGTTTGTTTTCTGCTGCTCCAGAGACTAGGACATGGAGCAATGGATTCAAACTATAGGAAAAGAGATTCCACCTAAATATTAGGAAGAACTTCCTGATGGTAAGAGCGGTTTGACAGTGAAATGCACTGCATTGGAATATGGTGGAATCTCCTTCTTTGGAGGTTTTTAAATAGAGGCTGGATGGCTATTGTTCTGAGTGTTTTGATTGTGTATTCCTGCATGTCAGAGGGTTGGATTGGATGGCCCTTGTAGTCTCTTCTCTATGATTCTATGAAAAATGGATTCCCTGGGCTGGCTATTCTCTTAGGCAGAGTGAGGCAACTGCTTCTGGTTGGACATCATAGATGGGCATCAAGGATTGGTTGATTGTATATTTACTGCCAGGTAGGAGAAGGGATACTTACGAGATTTTCTGCTTCAAATGACTGAATAACTTGACTAAGTTGTACAACATACTGTTGTAGTGCTATTGCGCCACTTTAACTGCTCTGGCTGCCTCCTGTGGAATCCTGGGATTTGCAGTCTAGGGAGGAGCATTTAGCATTCTCAGCCAGAGAGCTCTTAGGCCTCACTAAACTACAAACCCCAGAATTCCACAGGAGGCAGCCATAGCAGTTAAAGTGGAATAATAGCACTATAACAGTGTAGTCTGATAAAGTCCTATGTGCCTTACCATACTCCAAGGAAAGGTGGCAAAGCAACAGGAACATTCTGTCTTTCCAGCTGCTGTCCCACATTATGTCAGCATCCTTCTGGTGTCCTTTTGTTCCGGTCCCATTGGGGACCAAGGTAAAACCACGCCTTTTTGCAAACAGGTTTTTCTGGTTAGCAAAAAGTCACGGTTTTATCTTGTTCTCTTACAGGACCAGAATGAAAAAACAATGATGTCATGCAGGAAGGCCGCAGGAAAGACAGAACGTTCCTGCTGCTTTGCCGCTTTTCCTTGGAGTGTGGTAAGACTCTCTGTTCCTTGACTTAGGCTGGCCCTGGCTATTTCTAATTAGACCTTCAACTCTCTAGTTGTTGTTCAACAGTTCTCATCAACTCTATCTAGCTAGCATAGAGAAATGTGAAGAATGATGGTAATTGCAGGCTAAAATCATCTGGATTATCACAAGCTGTCCATCTCTGATTTAGGACATCAACAGTGCAGTCCTATAGTTGACTGCTCAGAAGCATGCCCCATTAAATTCAATGGGAATTACCCCCATGGAAGTATGTCTAAGATAGCAGCTTGTTGGTAATTGTTCTTTATTGTAAAAAAAAAATGAAGTATAAGAACTTTCACGTAATAATGATTTCTCCCACAAGTCCATTTAGTTACATAGTTACTATGATCATGACCCTCAGTTGAACATTAAACATTTTAAGTCCTACTGTGTCCAACAAGACAGTGTTAAGCATGGCCTTTGCTCCCCTACTGAATTCAATGGGAACACATGAAAATTGATTTTCAGATTTTAAAAAATGCATCCTTATGCCATTTAACATTCATGATATTATCATCTCAATTTGGTTAGGACTTTCTAGGTAACTAATTAAAGTATAACTTTCTAAAACACACAAGGAAGATGGTGAAAGTCGTTTTAGAGTGGATCTTTGCTTGGATAAGAACTATGCACCTAATCTCCTAAGGAGGCATTATAAATGTATCCCAGGACATGCCATTTACTGCTATCTTGCTGAGTTTAGTGAAATTTATATAGTAGTTTGCTCCAATCTGCTATTTTCTAGATGTGTCATCTTCACCAGTATGGCCAATGAACAATATTAACTGGAGTCAATGACAGTAACAGTAGTAATATTAGTAGTAGCAGTAGTAGTAGTGGCAGCAGCAGCAGCACATTGCATCTGGAGTCAGAGTGATTTAGTGATATAGTGATTTAAGTCTGAAGTTTGATCTGGTAGTTGTTATTATTGCTATGTCTGTGTCTGTTGGAATTTTTCTGTTTTGGAAATTGCTAATTTTTGCTCTTGTCGTTTTCATTAGGGAGAAGAAGGCTTTTCTAGATGGCAACAGAGTAATGGGTATAGAGGCAGTATAATAATGTATGTTCTTTTAGTTTAGTCCTCAGAATCTTTGATGTGAAAATACAGTTGATACCTGTTTCCAAATGACCAGTGACCACCTAATAACAAACCTGAGAACTGTGACTGCTCAATGTTCTTGAGCAATCTATAAGCTACTTGCAATTTGCAGTTCTCAAGAAAAAGTCTTTGCTGCAGAGTTAAGTGTTTCTCTTTTTTGTTTAAGTGGGTTGTTCAGTATCTTTTTTTGTTTGTTTTTGGTCATTCAGTCCCTTGGTGCACTGATCTACCTGTAAAGTGACTCCAAAACTGCTGTTACATCTGCTCTGAATCTGTGTTAGATTTTACTTAGTACTTTCTCAAGGGGATCATAAAAATGGCTGGTAGCCTTCTAAAAGACCATTTGAAACCTTGGTATGTTCTCTGCCTTCTTAAGGGAAGGCTGCTGCTATATACTGTAGTGTGACTGGTCAGCTGCTACATAGTGGTTTGCGAAGTCATCAGCCTCTATCATGAGATATCTCTTGCTACTCAAAGCTAGTACAAGGCATTTACTGGGAAATGAACAGACACACTTTTATTTGTTAATAGATCTTATGTATGTGTTCAGTCAGGCTTATTTCTGAGTGCCATGGGATAGCATCTCAGTACATTTTTTCCTCTTTCAACTTCCATTGCTTATTCCCAATCTCTTTCCCCCAAGCAACACAAAAAGCTTTTGATTTCCTGTTTGAAGAGTCTCGGGGTTTAATATCCTGCAGTCCAACACACACACACATATATAAGCCTAAGAGTAGATGTGCGAGTAATTTTTTTTTAAAAAGGAAGTTAGTTTCCCATCTTTAAATAAAGAATAAACATATTTCCAGTGTATGCTTTCTTAATTTTCTCATAGCCATGGTTAACTGCTGGATGATAGGTCAACATTTATATATATCTCATTGATTCAATTGGTCTAGTCTAGTTGGAAATAGCAATTGGATTTTGGCTAATAAGGTACTTGTAATTAATTGGGTTTTGCAACAACTGGACTCACTATTATAATAACTGAAGTAGAACTATTTAACACAATCAGTGATAACTCCACTCCTTTTGCAGTACAACTTTTCCAGTTTTATTTATACTATGAGGTGTAGTTACACCATGGACCAAGAGCTTGTAGCATTTTGATTTTTTTAAACAACATTTCAAACCTTATTATTTTAGTTGTTTTGGAATTATAAGAAACTGTCACTTTACAATGTATATCTAACTGTTTTGGAGAATGATTACTGTAACTGTAATTCTACTAATTAATTTGTAAAAAGTAATGTTCCATGCTCTGACCTCAAACCTTGGTCAGGAGAGGCAGAAGAGTGCCTGTGCGTGTGTACAAACACATGCATGGATGTGTGTCTGTATTAGAGAAAGTGGTCCTCAAGACACTCATGCCTCCAAATGGTTAGAGGTTCAAAGGTAAAAAAATAACACCTTGAATTTTGTTTGGAAAGAAATAGGCAACCAGTGCTGTTTTGGCAAATTTGGTGTAAGATGCCTTGATTGAGTAGCTCCATGCACCCGGTCAGGAACCACTTTACACTACACAAATTATAGAATTATATTTCATTTTAACTGCCATGACAACATCTTATGGAATCCTGGTGTTTATAGTATGGTGAGGTGTGAAAATTCTATAGCTGAGAATTCTAAATGCTGTTCCCAAAACTGCCAATCCCAGAATTCCATAGGATGTTGCCATGGCAGTTGAAATGGAATCACAGTACTATCATTGTGTAGTGTGAAAGGGGCCCAGCTGGTTTCTGAATGCTGTTTTAGAGTCAGTCATATCTGGCATAGATTGTAGCAATAAAATTTGGGAAATAAAAAGGCACGCTTCAGCTGGTGCTGAAGCTGATGAAAGGCACTCCTCATCACCACTGTTACCTGAACAATAAGTAGAATCAGAGCTAGGAACATTCCCAAACTGTGAGCAGGAGGAATGTAGCAGACTGTATTCCTACTGTAGACTGTATTCTTACTGCTAGATCAGATGGTCCACCAGACCACAACACTTCCATCTCATCAGGTTAAAAAGTTGTTCTTTCCTATCCAACTATTGGCATCTGATAGGATTTCCAGGGTCACTCTAAAAGGTCTAATGAAGCCATGAGATGAAGTTGGGTGAAACATGGAATGCATTTCCAAACTACAGATTATAAGCATATATTGTGGACTCACTATCCTTCTCTTCCAAGTCCATACAATACATATGACACATCTCAATATATAATACTTTCTCAAAAATTCCTACAACTGAATGTAAGGCCAGCTGGTCTACCCGTTAGTGATGAAACAGATGCTTGTATTTCCCCTTCTGGTTTGTCCTTTCTCCTTTTATCGTACTGAGTCCGAGACACTTCCTTTGTCTACTTTTTCTATTGCCTAATCTTGTCAGCTTCATGATCCTCCTTGTCCAGATTAATTTAATAAAAGCAGCATATATAGGATGACATAAATCTATGAAAATCAGACCATCCTATCCATCTGCAGGGGTGGGAGTGAGTGCATATTGCTGGATACATTATTTAAAGGCTTTTCCAATTGTGACAAGAATTACAAAACCAGTATTAAGGCATATTTTATGTATTCTTAACCATTATAGAAGCAGTAAAAGGTGAACCAAATTTACAGTCTTGAACATTATAAATCATCTGATGGATCATTCCAATATCTGCAAACACATTCAGCAATATGGGTTTTTTAAACATATGGACACTTTAGAGATGGCCTCCATCTTCTAATACCTTAATAAATGGAGAGCAACACATACAATATTTTACTCCTCCTTATCTTCTTAAATTAAAGTATTGAGATCCAGTTCCATTCAGTGACACCACATAATTATATTTTGCTGTGGAATGTTCATTTGTTCATGTAATACTGGCAATGCCATGGCCTAAATCCAATTGTTAGTCCCAACTAGAATAGATCCACTGAATCAATAGAACTTACCAAACCTATCTAAATGTTGGCATAGTAACTTCCCATTGATTTAATGGATCCAGTTTGAACTAATTATTGGATTTAGGCCTAAAAGTTCTGTTTTGGAATGTTGAGTTCATTGTTATAATTTGTTTGAAGAGTGTACCTTGCTGTTTATGCTTAACAATCTAGATCAGAACTATTTAAGCTGTGACCAGCGATAACTGAATTTCTCCATGTCAAAAAGGTATGATTTGAATGTCTGCTACAACACTGAAAAAAAGAAGACGAAGGCAACACAGTTTAGTGGCTCTATTTTTATAGTTAAGCAGGGTGACTAAAGGGGAAAGGGTAGGGATCTCTGAGCTTGTCCACTCTGACTCTCTTGAGGTTAATAGGAATGCTCTCAATTTTAAAACATTGCAAGTGAGATATATTAAGGAATGTTAGCAGAAAAGTCAGGAAAAGTTCTAAGAAATGGAACAAGAGGACGGAGCATCACAGAAATCTATATAAAGGAGGTAAGGCCTACAAAAAAAGGATAGCTAAATGTCAAGACTTTTCATAATATACATATCTATAAAATATTTCACAATTAAATTAATAAAGAAAATATAAAAATTCAAAAGACCCTTGGAACTTTATTGATAATGACTTTCCCTCAGTGAAACAATCCTTTCCTTCCAATGTATAACTCTCACATGACTTTCTTTCTTCAAAAGAACTAACTTCTTTTAGACAACGTGCAAGAAGTACAATTTCCAGGTTTGGTTTCACCCCCAGCTTGTTCATATACCACCATGGGTGTGGGTACCAGATTTCAAATCCACTTTGTTTCAGTTAGTATACTACATGGGTATATTTCTTCACACCCATAATAGTACTTTCATGATTTTTTTTTGAGTTACATTGTGCAAATGCTTTGACAGATCACCTTTTGGAATTAAAACTGATGGTATGCAAAGCAAGGGCTTAGATCCTCCCCCCAATTCTTCTACCAGAAATGGAGACAATTACACTCCCTGTCTAAATGGTAAAAATACCCCTCATGGAATTAACTGGGAATCCTACCTGTCTAAACAGGATCCAGTGCCAACCCACACTCTTTGGAAGGAGAGGGACCCAAAATGGCAAAAACAATGGGGTAAAAGCCTTCACAGTTTTTCCTGTACTTTTTCAAAAACTGTGAGGGGTGTGTGCATTTTTGTTCATTTGGATTATCGAACAATAAAAAACTTGAAGGGAAGCACAAAGCGGATTGGCCTGGTGAGAGCAGGGGTGGGGCTTGCTAGCAGGGCAAGTGCCCACTGCCACCATGTTGAATTTTTGCCTTAGCGATTGCTTGCTAAGGTGATAAAACAGGGTGGACGCTTTCTGTTTTGCTTTCCTATAAAATTGGAACATTGCTCTATCGCACCAGTGCACCTTGGGATGACTTAAAAAAAAAACGGCAGCGGTGAAGAACTAATGCGAGTAAATCACTCGGGGCTGCCATCAAGAATGCAAAGTTTATGGGGGCTTCCTAGGCCAGAAAAATCATTTAGACATGTTGCTTCTGCTGCGAGATGCCAATACTATGAGGTACTTTGGATCCCCCCCTTGTGTAAATGGGCCCACAGTCTTTATACTGACTATGATGAGAATGCAAAATCTCAACCAGCCATTTCTCCTTGTAAACCTGAAATAGAAAATGAAACACATATTCAGGGAATCAATCTCGAGATGGCTTTTTCAGACAATAAAGATATGTGTGTGGGTGTATGAGTAAGAAGGCTGATGTACCATTTCCCCTCAGAAGGTCTTTAGAGATTCTGTGTTCACACTATTGTATGTCTCTGGATGCTGTGTGAGGAATGGGTATCTGTGTGCCACCAGATGTTTTTGAACAGAAACAACCCTCACGACTGCTTTTTCTGGGCAGGACTTGTGAGAATAATAGTCCAACATCTAGCAGGCATAAATGTTCTAGGCTGGACTTCAGAATGGAGATAAGCGATGGCAGCCACCATTGCAATTGTAGTGATCCCATCCAGAATGTTCATGTATAGGGGCTTAAGGCAGAGCTACTTTAGATGTTGAGTTAAAACACAGGCATAGTTCTCACTGAAGTGGGAATCCTGAAATAGGCTGTATCCTTTAAGTTGCAGAAGTGAACTCATATCAAGCACATCTCTTTCATGCCAAAGGGAGGGGGGAACTGTTTCTCAAAACCACGAACAAAAAAATCACTAATATGGGAAACTATGCACATGCATAAGGTAGAGAATTAACTAGAAACTTCTAGATATCTGTAAGTAACCTCTCCTTCTGCTTTCTAATTTTCTCTGTGGATGGATTTTTATGTATGAAGGTGAATTCAAACATGGCCTAGTGCAGTCTAGAGCACTCAGAGATATGTTTATGTGTTGACTTGATAATTTATTCTATTCATGCATCTTCTTGTAGTTGAAGCTCTCAGTTCAATATACATAAAAAATAAAATATAAAAGATGATTAAAAAACAATAAAATGCATTAAATACAAACAAGATTAAAAGCAGCTGCAAGATATGATAAATATCAAAGGCACAATTTTTGAGAATTTAAAAACATAAAACCAAAGAAGAGAAGCAGAGGTAGTCATGTTGGTCATAAGAAAAAATCCAAAATCCATTTTGTGATAATACCTTTTTAAGAAAGAGCAGAAAATTGTGTGCAAGCTTTCAAGACTGTCAGCTTTCTTCACCAGGCAAGAGGTTTCAACATATAGGCAAAAAAGCCAAAAAGGGGAAAGACTGGATGTCAATTTCTACATGTCTTTAGTTATAATGGAGAAATGGCCTGCGGAGTCTGAAATGGGGCTTTGGCGATGCAAGTTTATTAGATTCCACCTGGAATAGCTTCTAGGCATGCTGAGAAAAGAAGTGTACTGCAATACAACTATAAAACAGAACTGGAAGTAAAACAATGAGTAAGTTGAAAGGCTTCAGATAATAAAAAGGACCTGAAAAAGATTAACAAAATTAAGCTTAAACACGACTGATGTAGAAGCTGAGTAACATGAGAATGAGATAGAAAACACTGGAGAACCCCAAGTGTAAATGCCCATAAATCAAGTAGAAGTCTTCCAACCCCACTTTCTAAATACAGACATTTGATTTGAATACAAAGCAGTCCTGCTGATACCATGGTTAGTGATAGCAAAAGTGATCAAGAAGTCTAGAAGAACCTATTGGTGACTAGCACAGTTTAAGTGTAAGCATTTGGCTCAAACTCCAATTGAAATTGATCCAGATTTTTTGTACGAGTGATAACTAGACCATAGTTTCTTCACTAAAAAAGGGTGAGGATGGATATTCATGTCATTCACAGACCTGACTGGCCTTCATCTCTAGGTAAAAGACTCAGAGCGTGTTACCTGTTCCTGGAAACAGAGCAGCTGGGCCAGGAAGAACTGTAAAGTGGTTGAAACATTTCATTATACAATTTCCACATTTATCCTCAGGAGCGATTCTAATAACTTGGTTAGAAATGCTTGGTGATACCTGTAATAGGTTTCATGTACCTGTCTACAACCCCTTAAATATCTTTGGATCTGAGATAGCCTTTTGGCTTACAACTGATTTGTCATATTTCTATGCACAAAAGAAATTGGGTATTCTCACCCTGATAGACTTCCTGAGAAGTCTGTGTTCACATTTACATTTTGTACATAATTACACTTCTCAGCTGTATTCCCATTGACCTGTATGCATAAAAACTGCACCCTTCACTCTGGTTGTTATTGAACTGGGAGTTAAAATGGTAAGTAAAGTACATAAATAGAAGATATTAGGTTGCTCCTTATCTTTGGACATGACTGGAAACAGTCTGATTCATTGTAACCTGCAGAATAATGTGTTTTTTAAAAAATGCAAGGGGATGGTTCCTTACAGTTAAATGAAATAACATGTTTCCTTCACTGTTCTCTAAACATGCCTATATACTTTTTCAAACTAGTGAACAGGGTTGGTTTAATATTTTTCTTTAGTAACAGACAGAAGCAACACTAGCCAAGGAACTAGCCAATGGATACATTTTGGGTGCCTCTGCTTCATGACCGTAATTATAGCAATTATATTAGAAAGCAGATACTAAGCAGAGAGAATTTCAAATTGATTTTCTTTTGATAAGAAAAACCTCCATAGAAAAACGAGTTGTGTGCGGTGGGGGAGATCTGGGGATACATGCCTCCTTCCCTGCCTCAATGTTTCTTATCTGGCTCTGATGTTTACTATTGTTTGTAATTTTTCGGAGATATGTCCTCTTCACTATACTTGATGCAACCATCTTTCACTTTGAGAAACATCTTGACTTACAATTTTTTTAAAAAAATGTTCTCTCACTTTAAGAGCTATTCTGTTTTGCACTTGGATAGAGGCTTGCACATACAACAGAATGTTCATCAGATGACCACCACTGTGTGGAGAGTGATTTCAGATGGATTAAAGGGCAAACTCATAAAAGGAAGCATACCAGTTGGGGGGGAAATGCTACCTGAAGTGGAGCAGCAAATGACACCCAAGTCAAAGTGCATAGTATCCAAAGTCTGGCAAGTTATTTTGGCATTTAAATAAGGGAGAAAAAAAAATCTTGCAAGCACCTTTATCCAAATTTACAGTAAAGATACAATTATAACTAATGACAAAATGAAGATGATGATAATGTTTCTTCCATCAAAATAACAAATAAAATTTTCCTGCTCTTTCATCCAAGTGCCTCAGATGATAATAAATGATAGGACAGAGCTTGATTAGATATAGTTTCCAGATATACATTCATTATTTCTTCTATTATCATCATCTGGAATGTCATACAGAGTATTCAAGCAGGACACATTCTGAAAAGCTGATTCTTTTTATGTCACAGGCAGGGTCGAGTTGGCAGTTTGGGATGAAAAGAGCTCACTCTTCATCCCAAACTGCAGCCTTTCCTATCTTCCCAGCCTCCAATTCTTCTCCATGCATTCACCCACTTCTCTGCTTCTTAAGTCTCAGCAACATATGTCCCTATCCTTTCCAACTCATGCTCCTTTCCCCCCCCTCCCCACTTTAGCTCCAAACGTGCAGAGTTTCAGTACTTCATCAGACAACTGCTTGGACAACATGTTGGGCCAGATTGCTTTCAGAATGGTTGTCTTTAAACCTAAGAGGGCTCCATCCAGCAATATTTGAGACATCATGTTCTATGGTCTTCCTCAGAGCAAGCAAAAAATGCAAGCAACACCAATTTGTTAAGAAAGAGAGAAGAAAGTTAGAGCAAAAGGCAGAACCACATCAAGCAGGTGTTGGAAAAAGAAGGCTCTGTGTTTATTGCTTCAGCTCCTTTTAAATAACCAGTTTCACTTGGCACTAGCTGTTTTTGCTCTTGTGGCAAAATAGCAGTAGGCACAAGAACACAGAAACAGGGGCTTGATGAAGGCCATAGGCTGCTGTTGGGAAAGTGCAGGCTTGAGAGGAGCTAAAGTGCTGCAGGGGCCTTTCTCACTGTGGAATAGAGAAATGAGACATGCCGTGATCTTCTGAATTCACTGTTGAGAATTCTTTCTTTTGCCTGCACAATCTGCTCCTTTTGATTGTCTGTTAAGTCTAATCATCACGGTTTTGTTGGTTAATATTCCTCTTTCATTTTTTTCATTAAAAAGTTACATTTAAAATTAGCATGCCTTTTGAATTTGATGGGAAATCAGCTTCACAGTTTGAGGATCCTCCTGGATATGTCACTGCAACGGCATGTTCGTTTTTTTAGCAGTGGTCAGGACTTTGTTTTACCAGTTTACCCAGTCTTGCCTGCTGCAGTATTGTCCATGGGGTTATCTACACGGGCTTGCCCCCATTCCCGAGCCCTGCAGTTCATACAATGTAGGTCTTTTGCCCTGATAGCAATGGCAATAGCAATATAGCATTTATATTTCTATACTGCTTATCAGTGCAAAGCACTCCCTAAGCAGTTACAATGTGTTAGTTAATTGCCCCCAACAAGCTGGGTACTCATTTTACCGACCTACAGAAGGATGGAAGGCTGAGTAAACCTTGGAGCCCTGTAGGATTGAACTCACAACATTGTGGCTGCAGTACCAGCATTTAACCACTGTGCCACCCAGGCAGTCCTCATCACTCCTGGTGCAGATACAGGGCTGCAATGGGGGCAAGGTGGGGTAGAGCCCAATAAACCATGATAAGAAAATGCCCTGTTTAATCCAGTACAGCCAGGATGGAACATATCAAACTTCACATGTCTGCAGGAACCTTTCCCAGCAAACCATCTCTCACTGCTGCCACCAGCTTCCTGGCTCTCCCAGAATCCAGGAAGGGGATCCTCAGCATGTGACCAAGGCTGGTCACATGCAGGGGGCCTACAGTCACATGTTGCAGACCCTCTTCCTGGTTTCCATGTCAGCAGTGAAAATGATGGTGGTGACTACAGCAACAGGCTGTCATTCCTGTTTGGATTCCAGAGCCAGGATATGCCAGTGGGGAGCCAGAGTATCCTGGCTGGTGTAGACAAGTCCATGTCTTAGTAACACCAAGAGTGGACTCTCACAATACGCCATAATGAGTAATGCCTTTGAAAAGGTTTTTGGAGCTTCTTTTGGTTAAAAATGAGATCTGCAGATGATGTCACTCTAGAATTATTACATCTTTATTGGTTAGCCAGTTTATATCTAAGCCCAACTCAAGGTGCTGGTCCTCATCTTTAACATCCCAGAATTTAAGATAACACAGAACATGGAAAATGTTTGGGCTACAACTCCCAGAATTCCCTAGCCAGCATAGCCAGTATAATATGGGGAAGAATCAGGAGTATAGAAGTATAAATATATACTAACTTCCTGGATTCTGTTTTTGTAATAAGTGTATTGAATTGCAGTTAAGTGTTCATGGGTTTATGGTTTATTTTAAATCCATTAATTTGGATTGGTTGTTTTGAACTAAAACACAACATTCTTGATTTGTTTGGTTGAACACAATATGGGCTTATTTGTATTATTGTACCCTGAATACCTTACCTGTGAACTCACTTCCTATTGTTAGTCCCCACTGGTAAGATGAAGCATCTCTCCTTTATCCCAGAAGCGTCATATAAATAATAGCACAGACATGGGTGGATCTCCCTTTTCTGTAGAGAAACACAATGACATAAATTAGCAAAGGGATGTGGTTGACTCCAGGACTTTGAAATTCCTTGTTCAGGTAGACAGGAATGCTACTTCACGGCAGCACTGGGATGGTAATTTCTGAATCTTGGTCAGATAAGCAATCCATCTCATAATATTGTAGAGAACTCTTCTGTTCATGAATGTTTTGAATTTTTCCCATGGCTAGATTTCTGGGCTACTGAATTAGAGGTACTGTTTACACTGTAAGTTGTCCCAAAATGAAGGGGGAAAAAAGAAGTAAAGAGCCCTTGCTTTACAGGGTCTTCTTTCATTGCTGTTAACCTCATAACCATTGACCACATAAACAAATATGATACTGAAGTGAGACAAGAAGCTGTTATTTTGAGATAAGTGATTGGGTAAACATCTCTGAGTTATCTATGGACAGTATTTCATAAACTGTGAAGTTCAGGGAGAAAATAATTTCCTGAAGATGAATTGCAACCTTTATCCATTGTTCTTGCAAGTGGGTTATCTGTACATATTGACTGAGGAGTGTGATTCAAAACTTTTGCACTTGTGCATTATTGTTAACAATTTTGATTATTGAAATGTCTGAACAAAATAAAAATCAAACAAATCAAGTTTTGCCACAGGGAATATGTACTAGGTGTCAGGTTTATCTTTCTTTCCGGGTAATATTTATTCTCTTTTACATTCTGAAACAAATGATTAGCCTAGCTGTTAAGTCATACAAAGTAGCCTCCATCAACTTAATGGCAGAAGGATCTTACTGAAGGAACAGCAGGGAGCTGGTCTGTGTTGCCTATTGATTTTAATCCCATTATAGCAAGTTGCTACAGTATCATCAAACTGGAGTTGTACTGACATACTTGGCTCATTGGTGGCCAATGCATTATGACACATCCAACAGGACACTGTAGTAACTCAATTGCATCATACTAACAGCCCTGCATATTTTGACATTTAGCTCACCAAGCAATCTATGTACAGATATACCTCAGTTAATGAAGTAGATGTGTTCCTGGGCTTTCCTTCTTTTAACAAAAATTTTGGTACCAGAGGTAGGAATAACTAGGAAAGAATGGGGATAGATTCCTACATCACAAAAAAGAAGAGCAGTTCAACATGTTTCAGCCATTCTTTAAAAAATTTAAAACTAACAAATATACACATGTGAAATGAAACAACAAGGCCAGGTAAGCCTTGCGTAAATAAGCAAAAACATATTCTAGAGAACACTTGAAGGCTTCTTCCAAAATGCATTCCAGAATGATTCCCCCCCCCCCTTTCAACAGCTTCCACTTTTCTTATGATTTCCATTTTGGTGGTTAAACTGCTCTTCAACAAGCTGGTGAGGTGGGCTAACCTTTCCTTTTTTCTTTCTATTTTGCTCTTCATACATGCCCAGTACATTATTTTGGAGACAGCTGTTTACCTGGCCTGTTGTACATAATCACACACAGCTACAGTAGGATCACCTAGACTGCATCTGCAGAAATAATCCAGTTTGACACTGGTTTAACTGCCATGGCTCAATGTTATGGAATCCTGGTATTTGTAGTTTTATTGTAGCACCAGATCTCTCTGACAGTGAAGGCTAAACAGCTCACAAAACTGCAAATCCCAGAATTACATAGCATTGAGCCATGGCAGTTAAACTAATGTCAAACTGGATTATTTCAATACTGAAAGTCTGTCTTTCTCCAGCCCTCGTTTACTAGCCTTCCAATGCCAATGCTGCAAAAACAAAATGCAAAACAAAACAAAACTTCCAGCTAGAAAAGAAGACAAGGAAACAGGGGTGGTGGGCTGGGCTGGCCGTCCATAAAAAGACTTTGTAAAAAGCAGCTTCTTTGTCAGAGGCTTTGTTAACTGAGGTATGCCTGCACCTAGCCTTAAATATTTCTTCACATTATAGATATTTCTAGTATTGTGGGGGGGGGGGAGCAGGAGTTCACAACCTTTTATGTAGGGCATTATTTTATATTTACTGAAATATGAGTCAGCTCCTAGTTCCTATTATCCTGCCATGCATGCTGTGAACTTCAAGTTGACTTCTATCTGGGGTCATAATTTGCACCCACTTTACTGACTCTCAAAATTGAAAACTGAATACTGAGAACTGGAAACTTAGCTGAAAATTGGCTATGTCTGGATACTGATCAGTGCATTGGGACTACTTTAAGATGTTATTGGTGGAGGGCTGCTGATCTGAACTTAATGATTTATTGGGTCCACTCAGCCTTATAATTCTACAAACTTGAGTATGGTTTCTTAATTGCTGTGAGTGGAAAGAAGATTAAAAATAAAACAGGTACTCTGTGGTTCATGTGCTATTTTGAATTAAATGTAGACAACATATTGCATAATTTTTGAGGGCTTATTAAGTAGGATTGTTACTGAATCTTCATGGCATGGACCAAGGCAGCAACAAGATGGCATCCTGCATTTTACCTAGTATTAAAACATATTTTTTTCTTTTGATTCTGTTTAGTGAAAAGAAAATAAATATTTATATATTGTATTAAAATTATAATATTTAGCTCAAACAAAATGCTTGGATTTAATTCAGTTTATCTGTCATGATCAGTGTTATGCAAAGGTCCATAAACTAAATTTGGGTGGCAGGCCTACACACATGGAAGGAAGTCCCACTGAACTCAGTGAGGTTTAATTTTGGATAGATAAGAGGAGGATTGAACTGTTGGGACTGGATGCCTATCTGAAGCAATTCAAGCAACTGTTGTTGCTGTGAGGGAGGACAATTTTGGGGCGGGGCAGAACGTCTGTGAGGGTTTTGCAGCAGTTCATTTTATATTTCAAAATATTGAGTAATGTCTGCTGCAGCATTTGAGCTTGAATAACACATTTATGGCTGCAACTTCTAGAGTTCTCCATTCAGCATAGCAACTGGCCATGTTGACTGTGGGATTCTGGCAGCTGTAAAGTAAAAGAAAAAAAAGTAAAAAGAACAAAGCAACATTTTAAGCTGTGCCCACCAGAGGAGAGACTGTGAACTACACTCACAATGGGGGAATACTTGACTGGGGTTCCCAGAACTCAGGCCCTCTACTCCAGTCTTCAGGACAAGTGGGAGGAATCTCGGGGTGACAGCACTGCCTTGATTTGTTAGACTCTGTGGTATTTTCTTTTAAATAAATGGCATGCTTTGTGCAACTGTGTTTGATGCTTAACGATACTCACAGGGGTGGCCCTTGTAACATTGACCTTGCAATATCAACAGATCCTACCCTGGTTTGACATCACATGGGCTCATCTCTAGATCTTAGGTTTTGGAACTCAAATTTCAGGTCTTGGAGCAGTCCTGAGTTGGCAACCCTAACTGACACCTCTGAAGACAAGGTCCATAATGCATAGTACATAAGACATGCAGTTCCACATGATAGTCCTTGAGAGCCACAGGGACACATCACATGGAGAACTGTGACTCTTGAGCTGAATCCTGACTGACTACAGATTCAAGATTTTGTAAACAATTCTAGTGGTTTCTGCAGCTGACAAATATTCTGCCATAATTCTGGGAATTGTCCCAAGGAAGCTGTAACTCACCAGTGGGAATGCTAATGGTCATTAGGTAAAATGTAATGTATGCACATTGCACACATCCTGTGGAAATGTGGTATATAGTAAATGTTATGCTTTCTGTATATGTCCTTTGGAAAGTAACTCCAGGTGAGTTCAGTAGAACATATTCCCAGGTAAGTGTGTATGGGTAGGACTGCAGTCCAGGGCCCACATACTTGGGAATGATCCCACTGAGCTCAGTGGAACCAACTTCTGACTAGGTATGTATGGGATGTTAAAGCAGGAAATGTATTTCATACCTACAAATAAAATAAAAAAGATTTTTTCTATACTCCCTAAGATATCAAAGGTGTAATGCAGACAGCTTCTTTTAAATTATTTTTAAAGCATTTTTTTTTTTTAAAAAAAATTGGTATTACAGAGCAGAAGGTGACCAGCAAGTTATTTTCTGAGGAGGAATGACTGAAATGGCTGCTTGGAATGATTCTTAGAATAATCCCAGCATGAGGCCTTCTCTGCCAATCTAAGGTAATTCTGCTGAAAGGCAAGAAATCCAAAGTGATGTATGTCCAGCTGGTTATGTGTTGACAGTGGCAGGCCTGGCAAATGTCCCATCTGCCTGAAGCCAAAAGAACAGGGAGAATGGATAAACCCACAGATTCCATCACTAAAAGGCACAATAAATACAAACTTATTTTTCACAGAATTTTCAGTCAGGGGACTAGAGGCAGTGTATAAAGCCTCACCATGTCTTCCAATAATGTCCAGAGGTTACTGGCGATCAAAGTATGCCGTTAGTCTTGTTAAACTCTATCTGGTGTGATAGATTGGGCCAGTATACCATGCAGAGGAATAGGAAATGTAATCATATGCTAGATCACATTTTAAGTTTGATTTTTTTTTTTAAAAAAAACCTAAATAAATTAATGGCTCATTTCTCCCCCCCCCTTTTTTTTTTTAAATGAGACTGGCTTGTTTTAAATAGCATGCAAGAGTTAACAAGAGCTCAGGCAGAAAAGTAAGTACCTTCAGTTGCCATCACAGACAAAAGACTTAATCTGTTTGACCAGCACACTGGTGAATGCCAAAGTGTATATCAATTACAGTTTACAGAACTACATTTGTGCAGTACAGCATTAGAATCTGGTCCACTGGGACTGTTCTTATGGCTCAGAGAAGTGTAATTTCACAACAAAGATGTTGAAATCTAGCTGTTTCCATTAAAAATATGTTTTATATATATATATATATATATATATATATTAAAAATTACTTTAACTACACTGCATCTGAAAATGTAGTGAGGTCTGAGGTTTATCGTTCTCTGTCTGAGTCTGCTTCCTTGAGGTTACATAAATTATGTATACTCCCTTCACTTTATATAACGACCTGCTCCCTGAAAGATATTAATTATTATGTAATAACTTCCACTAATTGTTTCTCCCCTTTGAGTATTTCAGAAAATATTGGTTGCATTGACAATAATGTTAAGAAGTAAAAGATAATTAATGGTTGTTAAGTTGTCAGTGATGCAAAATGAAATACTTGATTTCTGTTTACAATTCTATAGAGAGAAAGCCAGAAACATATATATATATATATATATATATATATATATTAATTATGTAATAACTTCCACTAATCGTTTCTCCCCTTTGAGTATTTATATATATATATATATATATATATATATATATATAAATGTGGTCTAGCATATGATTACATTTCCTGTATATATTTGGTCATTTTGTAAACAAAAATATGCATTTGACAATGTTATTGAATAAATAATGTTCATTGGATTATTTATAAATATAGCCTCAGTAAGGTGGCTGAATTTCTAGGAAAATAATAGATTAAACACATTATAAGTCTTTGCATAATCAATGTGTACGATCTTCTTCAGTGTTAATGAGATATTTGTAGTGACAGGACTGAAAGGCTGGGCCTCTCTTTCTCTGTGTATGTGTGTGTGTTTGTGTCTCCTCTGGCATAAAAAAGAAGAAAAGACAAGCATGAAATAAGGAGAAATCAGGACTCTTAATTACAACAGCAATCCCTCTTCTCAACAGCCTCTCACCTCAGATTTCTGTAGAAATGTCTCCCATTTGTGTACTGATACATATGGACAAACTTTGCATGAACTCAGTTTTTCTGTAATTCCACACAAGGCTCTCTTTAGATCACAGCTTTAGTTCTCTTAATTTCTCTATGTAAGTTAATCTTGTGGTAAACAGTGTCTTGGCTCTGGTACAATAACCTTTTTTTTAGCAGTGCAATAAATAGCACACCTTGTGTAGCCATAAAATTAAACATCCCTATATTATTCTATTAAATGAATGGTTTCATACCTAAACTGTGCAGGCATGTATGTTTGTTTAGGTCCAGTCTGTTGGCATTATGTCTCTTGTTTATTTTATACTTCTGAGAAGGAGCATTTTTTTACTTCAAAATTGCTATGAATTTAAGATTTTTTTTTGTTAAAAAAAACCACTCAAATGGGGTTTTATGAAGGTTGATGAAATGATTACTAATGGTTCCTTTACCTTTGAAACATCCCATAGAAGCTTCATGTAATGTGTAGGAAATGGTACAAATTCTACCTGTCTGTCTCTCTTTCTCACTATCCATTTATCTAATATAATGATCCAGCACATCTTCAAACATGCACACCACTGGGAAGCTACAACTGGTTTCCATTTTACTGAGACTTCTTATATGCCCCTCCTTAATGCAGCAGACCTGCAAAGAAACAATATTCAATGACAATTGTCTTTTTATTCCTGACTTGTATCAAAGGTGGGGCATCTCAGCTTAAGGACCAAATTCTATTGCAGAGAAGTTCCCATGGACCACATTCCAGTGTTTGTTGGGGCCAAAGGCATAAAGGGAGAACCAAAAATATCATACGTTTTAGCTTATAGTTTTATTGCCAGTGATTATGGGCTTAACTACATGAGGAAAAGATCCGTACCTACCTCAAATCTGGTGCTATAGGAACACATGTCATAAGGTCCTTTTCACATGGAAAGCACTCCTTTTAGCCTTTAATGTGATTTTATAAAAACTCACCTCTTGCTCCACAATTTCCAAGAAAAAACAGGCTTTACTGGCCTTTTGGAGCAGGATGGCATCACATTTTTGAATGGCAAGTGTAACCACTTTTGTTAGATGTTCAGTGGTAGCTGCAGGGGTTATTTAGCAGTAATGATGCAGGGCCACCACTGACTCTCCAGCCTAACCCAACTATCCCCTTCTCCCTGGAGCAGCCACTGCACAAAGACATGAGATCAATGGTGAAGGGGTTGATTGGGCTATTCCCTCACTGTTGATTGCATGATGCCTCATTCTGACCTCAGAGCAAGCAACTGCACACCAATGGGGCTCTGCTGCAGAGGTGCTTGGCCAGGAAGGCAGCGGCAGTGGACCTGAGGAGAAGGAGACCAGTAGCAACAAAGTGGTGTGTATTAGGATTTTGGCCAGGTGACATGTGTGGTCATCGATACAGTGCCACTTCAGCATAAACCAAGTAGGTATGGTGCTAATGAGATGAATCCAGGGTGACTCCAGGCCAGAGTAGTCTGAATTCCATCTGGATTTTTGCCCCCAGTATAGACACGACCTATGTCTTAGGAAAGGCATTACAACTTTTTAGTGTGTGTGTGTGTGTGTGTGTGTGTAACATGCTAAAGCAGGGAAACCACCAAATGATAGTATCATAGAGAAGGGAGTGCCAGCCTGAAAGGGATGGATTGTAACCCCAGGCAAACCAAAGTTGACTATAGAACCTGAGGGGTTTTTGTATCCATGGTTTATAAACAACTGTAGCAGTGAGGACTGTAACCTGGACCTTTAGTGAAGATACTACCTTTATCCCAAATAAGAACATCCTTGACTTAAACAAAACCGCTGGCCCAGAAAAATGGCTTGAGCATTCCCAAGTGAATACCTGTCTACACGACATGATTTATTTGATAATGAAAGCTTTTATCTCTCTAATTACCAAAGAGATCTTGTCTTTAACTCATACAGACTACCATTTCTCACCAATTTTTCACACATTTGGAGTATATTTATGTGTTTGAAAGAAAACGTATGTATGGGTAGTGTGGGTTCTATGAAAGTATTTAAATATTTGGAGAGATGGTATGTAGAAGTAGGAGCAAACTTGTTTTCTGCTGCTCCAGATACTAAGGACTTTATCAGACATGGAAAATATGGTGTCATAACGATGCCACATAACTGCGAAAGGGTGCGTGGATTACATGATGTTGCCCTTTCGCAGTTAAAAACAGCCTAAAACCCATACCTTTTAATTGATGGCTTGAGCTGTCAATAGATCCCCCTGCTGCTCTTTTTCCGGCACTGCCAGCGTGCGAAACTTCAGGCCATTTAAATCTTGTACTTAACCCGACAATGGCTGGACCGGGCAGAACATCTCCAGGTCAGATCGGGATATCTAGGTAAGTGATAAACCAGGTAAGTGACAAACTCCCCCCCCCTTCCCTGGGTTACTTGGAGTTTTTTTTAGAGTGTGTGTGTGTGTGTGTGTGCTTGATGTGACTTTTTGATGTTTGTTTTTGTTTTTATGTTTGAATTTCCCATACAATGAAATTGCGCAGGATTTCAAAAGAGGAAGTGAATGGAGCTCCATTCACTTCCTCTTTATTCACAGAGCTGCCTTTGCAGGAAAGCAAGGTAAGTGTGGTGGGTGGATGTTCTTTTGCTGGCATAAAAAATATTTTTTTTTAATGCTGGCAAAGGAACATTAACAAGGGGACATCTGATAAAGTCCTAAGGGCTTGTCTACACAGGGTAAATACCCATTTTGTCCCCATCTCAGAGCTCTGCAGTCCATATGATGCAGGGTGTTTGCCCTGTCCCACCCCCAGGCCGTCCTTACCACCCTTGGGGCAGATATGGGGCTGAGACAGAGGGAAGGTGGGTCAGGGCCCAATAAGCTGTTTTGAAATAATACCCAGGTTACTTTGTTTCTGCTGGCAAAAACAGGATTGGGCCCAGCATGTCTATAGGAACCTGTCCCTGCACACCAGCTCTCACTGCTGCTACAGTCTCCCTGACTTTCCTGGAAGCCAGGAAGGAGTCCCTCACCATATGACCAAGGCTAGTCACATGCAGGGGGCCTTCAGCCACACATCATGAACCCACTTTCTACCTTCCAAATTAACACAGAAAATGGCGGCGGTAGTGGCTGCAGTGATGGAACAGTGTTCCTGTTTGGACTCTGGCCAGTTTCATCGAGGTAATGGGAGAAGAACAGGCCAGCTCCATATCTAGGAAACACTAGTGGAGAGTCAGCATATCCTGGCTCATGTAGATAAGCCCTAGGATATGATTCAATGGATTCAATTACAGAAAACAGACCACACCTAACTATTAGGTGGACCTTCCTGATGGTGAGAGCTGTTCAACAATAGAATATGTTGCCTCAAATTTGGTGGACTCTCCTTATTTGGAGGTCTTTAAACAGCAGTTGGATTGCCATCCTCCAGGAGCTTCAACTGTGTATTCCTGCATGTCAGGAGGTTCAGTTAGATGGCCCTCGCTGTCACTTCCAGCTCTATGATTCTGTTGCTAAGTTATGATTCTATTTTGTGAATGGATGTTGGTTTGAAGGAGGGAGCCCAAAGACTTTTTCAGACGCTGAAAAATAACGCAAGCAGTCTCGTCGCGTTGTGAGGCTGCTGCACTGCAAAGCGTCAGTTTTGGATGATGCTTGCCCCTTCCGGTACTGTTGCAGTACCGCGGGGAGAGTTGAGCGTCATATTTCATTGATTTTTACTCACGAAAGTTGATTATGATTAAAAATCAATGAAATATGACACTCAACTCTCCCCGTGGTACCACAACAGTACCGGAAGGGGCGAGCGTCATCCGAAACTGACACTTTGCAGCGCAGCAGCCTCGCAACGTGACGAGGCTGCTTGTGTTATTTTTCAGCATCCGAAAAAGTCCCAATATTAGTACAGTGGACCCTTGGTTTGGTTCCAGGACCCCTTGTGGATAACAAAATCTGTGGATGCTCAAGTGTGATTATATACAATGGCATAGTACTGTAAATTGGTGTCCCTTATATAAAAAAGCAAAATCAAGGTTTCCTTTTTGGTTTTTTTGGGGAATATTTTCAAGCTGTGTATGGTTGAATCTATGGATATGGAATCTGTGGATACGGAGGGCTGACTGTATGACATCTCCCATGGTAGTGTTACCCAAATGCATGGGGTCCATGGGGACCCACTAGTGACACTAAAATTACAATATTAAGTTGGGGTATTTTAATTGGCTCAAAGGTAATTAAAGAGGTCAGGTAGTTTACAGACCTTTGCACCTGTGTATACCAGTACTCACTGATGAAACTCAAAGCCAAAATGAAATAAAAATGTTTTTTAATTGGAAAATAATCACAGAAACATTCACATGTGCACTCACACTCATAAGACAACCACACAAGGCTAACAAAGAGTTAATGCAGAAATATTGGGATAGAGGAATAGCTTTGGTACAAATGGATTATATTTACCAGTCCTGAAGAGCAGAGGTTCGTGCAGCAACGAAAGATTCAGACCTGGATCTGAGAGTGGTACAGCAGTCCAGCAGAATGATGGTGTCCAACTGTAGTACACATGGCTATTATTTGAGGGTGTTACTGAATATTATCTGAGGGTGATATATACTGAATATCAGACCCTTAAGGGGTGTTTTGAGTGTAAATCAATGCTTGGATGAGTTTCCCACAGTTGAACCAAGGAAAGACAGTTGTTTTATTTATTTATTTATTTTAAAATAATTTTATTAAACATAAACATATACATTAACATACACATACAACAAAGACCATAACATTACATAACAATACAGAACCTACATAACCTAGACAACACATACATTTAAAAAGACTTCCCACACATTCTCTTCATGCCCTTAACTACATTCATATCATTCCCTCTCCTACAAAACATAAATTACATTGTTTCTTTTCTTATTCTATCCTAACATACCAAATATTTACAAGTATTTCTTTCATTTTTGTTTCACACTATATCCATTAGATAAGATTTCTATTTATCTGCGGTTCCACCACCTTTTTTAAAAATAATATACATTTTTCTATATACAATTCCAAATCCAGTTATTCCATTATATCACTATTAAATTATCAATTATCTATGACAATTAATATTGGATACATAATATATTCACAGCAGCAGAGAAAGAGGACTTCCAACAATATACAGATTGCAGAATAAATTGGGGGCATTTGTGTATATAAAAGTACACAAATCCCCTCAATTACTAACTCTAAACCCCGTTATACTATTCTCTACCCCCTTTTGTTTCAAATATTCTATAAATGGTTCCCATACTTTTAGATAGCACCCTATGGTTTTCCCTCTTCCCAAATGTGTTAGTTTATCTAGTTGCACCAGTTTCATTACTTTTTCTTTCCACTCTATTTTCGTAGGGATATTATTAGATTTCCATCTTTTCGCCGACACCATTCGTACTGCTGTTACTAGATAAATTAAAAGAGTTCTATTTTTCTTCTCTTTCCTACTTTCTAAGTTTATCATATTTAGCAAGTACAGTTCTGGTCTCAAACCCACATCAAAACCAACATTTTTTTCAATTTCCTTGTTAATTTTGTTCCAATATCATCTTACTTTACCACATTCCCACCACATATGATAGAAAGAACCTTCTTGAACTTCACACCTCCAGCAATTGGACAAATATTTTTTTTTCCATTTTCAATATTTTTGTTGGTGTCATGTGCCATCTGTACATCATTTTGTAAAAAATTTCTTTTAAATTGTAGCAACATGTGAACTTTAATCCTTTTTGCCAGATATTTTCCCACTGATCCATACCAATATTGTGGCCTATATCTTTTGCCCAGCTGATCATACAGTGTTTAATTTGTTCCTCTTCTGTGTTGTACTTTAATAATAATCTATAGATATTACTAATTAGGCGTGCACTTTCTGATTTTATTATTTTCTCAAACTCTGATACTTCTTCTTCATACTGTTTGTCTTTTAAGTCTTCTTTAATTCTGGCCCTAACTTGATAATAGTTCAGCCATTGTATTTGTACACCTTCATCTTTTAATTCCTGCCAATCCTTAATTTTCCAACTTCCTACCCCCCCCCCATCAATTCTCTATATGTTAACCAGTTGTAATCTCTTAGTGCCTTCCTACAAAAAGCCTCTTGAGGCGAAAGCCATCCTGGTATTTTAGGACACAATATATACTTATATTTATACTTATATTTATTCCATACCCTAATTAATGCTTTTCTTATCACATGGTTTTTAAATTCCTTATTCACCTTAACTTTGTCATATCCTAAATACCCATGCCATCCCATTTTTAGTTCATGTCCTTCTAGCTCCAAATTTCTTTTATTGTCTAACAAAATCCACTGCTTTACCCAAGATAAACATACTGCCTCAAAATACAATTTTATATCTGGTATCCCTAATCCTCCTCTTTCTCTAACATCTGATAATAATTTCCATTTTATTCTTGGCTTCCTTCCTGCCCATAAAAATTTGACTAATTCCCTCTGCCAATTTTCAAGTATTTTATTTAAGTAAATAATTGGGATCATCTGAAATAAAAACATAAATTTAGGCAGAACACTCATTTTGATAGTAGAGATTCTCCCCATCATTGATAATTTTAGGCCATCCCATTTTTTCAAATCCATTTTGATCTCCTTCCATGTTTTCTCATAATTATTTTGAAAAAGTTGTTGATTATTAGTTGTTAAATTTATGCCTAGATACCTCACTTTCTTTACAATTTCAAATTTTGTTATCTTAGCTAATTCCTCTTTTTCTTTTATACTCAATTTTTTGTCAATATCTTAGTTTTTTCTTTATTCACCTTGAAGCCTGCCAATTTACCAAATTCTTCTATCTTTTGTAATAATCTTTCAATACCTTTCAATGTCTCTTCTAATATCATTACTAAATCATCAGCATATGCCTTTAGTTTGAACTCTTCTTTTTTAATTTTAATTCCCTTTATATCCTTATCTTTTCTTATTTCATTATTCAGAATTTCTAAAACTAGTATAAATAATAGTGGCGATAGCGGGCATCCCTGTCTGGTTCCTTTTTCGATTCGAATCTCTTCTGTTAAGTTCCCATTTATGATTAATTTTGCTTTTTGTTCCAAATATATTGCCTGTATCCATCTGTAAAAGTTATCACCAAATTCCATTTCCCTTAATATGTGTAGCATAAAAGGCCATTTTAAATTATCAAATGCTTTTTCAGCATCTAAAAAGATCAGGGCTCCTTTAATTTCATTATGGTAGTGTAAGTATTCCATCACATTAATTATCATCCTAATGTTATCACTTATTTGTCTTTTGGGTAGGAAACCATTTTGATCACTATGTATAAAATCTTTTAAATATCCTTTTATCTTTTAGCTAATATCGCTGCAAATATTTTTTAATCCTCATTTAATAAAGATATGGGTCTATAATTTTTCACTTGTGTGGGATCTCTGTCTTCCTTTGGTATTAGGACGATATCCTTTCTTTGGTATTAGGATGATGTCTTCCTTTGGTTAATGCACTGCTATCAGCATTATATCTTCTCATCTAGACAACCCCAAGAATTCTGGGAGACTAAGGTTAAAATCTCTGCTCAGCTATGGAAACTCACTAGGTGACCTTGGGCAAGTCATAATCTCTGGGCCTTGTAAGGCAGTGGCAAATTCTTGGGGTTGTCTAGATGAGAAGATATAATGCGGTGCATTAACACAAATTAACAGCAGTGTTCATTTGTCTTCATGGTCCTTTGGCAAATTTGATTGTATATGAAGCTGTCAGCGTTTGAAATGCACATGCAGCCATGCCTGTGAATCAAGATGGTGGCTGAATAAATTACAGTGTGTTGTTATTCTCCACATGTTGTCACACAGCACCGTTTATTTTTAAAACTGTAATTCAAAGGTGCACAAGTGTGACCTTATGCTTAAAAAGCTGTTTCATCACCTCAGTGCAGCAAAAAAGTGCTTGATCGATAACACAAAACTCCAAAATAACACTTCTGGCCACTTGCTTGCTGGCAAGCCCACTCCTGTGAACGTCCAACCAATCCTCTCTCTACTTCCACCCTCACTGAGAATGCACAGCTTTCTGAATTGGAGGTCCAGGCATGTGACAATGTGCAAGCCTGCACATTAGTTGCAAAACCTTGGGGGAATCTTTCCAGAAAAACCCTCGAATATGGTCACCATAAGTTGAAGTCGACTTGAAGACCCATAACAACAACAAAAATGACCCTGTTTTAGAAACACAAGATAAATGCTTCAAAAGGAACACTTAATATAGGGTTAGGACTTTATTTAAATAGTTAACAAAGGAAAGAAGTTATGTCGTGCACAGCTTTGCTAGTCTGATAGGTTGATTAAAAATGTAAACCACAGTTATTAGAATAGATCATAGAGTCATACAATCATAGAATCATAGAGTTGGAAGAGACCACAAGGCCCATCTAGTCCAACCCCCGCCATGCAGGAATACCCAATGAAAGCATTCCCAACAGATGGCCAGCCAGCCTCCAAAGAAGGAGACTCCACCACTCTATGAGGCAGCTGTGTTCCACTGCCAAACAGCTCTTACTGTCAGGAAGTTCTTCCCAATCATAAGTCTGCTTTTATTAAATCAATTAAAAACCAGCAACATATTTTTAGGTAGTCAGATCAGAGGCATATTACACTCCTCATGCTGGCTAAGGATATCATATTTAATCAGATTTTGCTCCTCAGCTCATTCTTTCCTTTCTAAAGCCAGTTCCCAACTCAATGGAATCTCTATTAACTAGTGTTGCCAGCTTTTCAAAATAACAAAGAGAGATGGCAAAGTTGATAAGCAGGAAGCAGTTATTAAGAAGTTTGTATTCTATTTAAATACCAAATGAAAATATTCACTTTTCTTAGCCATGTATTTCTTTGTAAAATTAACATATTGTCTACTTTCATAAATTACATGAGGCTCACATTTCTGTTTTTATGAAGGGTCTAAACCTGCCAATATGGGATTTTTTGGCATCTTGTTCAGTCTATGGGGTTGTCTAGATGGTGAAAAATTTCCTCTTATAATGCGTGGAGAATACCCTTTGTCCCAATGGGATCCCGTGGCAACAAATTGGGAAGGGGGGGGCAAAACCTCCAAATATTCTGTGGAAAAAGCCTTTGTGGCTTTCCCCATATTTTGAAAGAAGCTGTGAAGGAAATGCACATTCCTGTTCATTCGAACACCAATGTGATTTGTTGTGCAGTCTGGAGGGGGCAGAACCGAGATGAAGTTGCAAAGATCCACCCTCCTCCTCCTCCTCCTCCTCACAGCTGGCTACGCAGCTCCTACCATCCCTTTGCAGCCAGAATTGAAGGCCACCACTGGGATGGGTGAAGGGCGGGTGGCTCTCCTCCTCTTCCTTGTGGTTGCTGCCCTCCTTGTTGTCTCCAGGTGCCATGCTGCCTGGTCCCCTTTACCTTCCTTAACCCCCCCCAATGCAAAACAATGACATGACCACCATCTTGATTCACGGCTATGTGAACTTCACAGAGGAGAGCTTTGCATAATATTGTTTTTGCCAAAACATCATGGATACAAAAGAACTCTGCTATGAATTGCCTATAATGCACAGGTATGTTCATTATTTCTTCCCATATAGACAAACCCTATATAAAAGGAACAGCATCCCAACCTTCACAGGGAACATTTCCTATAAACACTTGCCAGACCTATAAGGGACATGCTTTTTGGGCCTCATACAAGGGACACCTGACTGCTATCTCATACCCTAGTTGTTCCAGCAAATCTTGGCTTTTTCCTTTAGCAGACACCGGATTATTTTACCAGGTTTCACAATGAAAAAATATATATGCAGCAAACGCAGTAATTAGGTGAGTTAAATATTATATAAATACTTATTTCAGAAGTTCTAACCTTTTGCTTATTTTATATTTTTTACTTCTGTTTATTAATTGCTTCAATAAATGCATACTTATTTCCAAAGTATGGTGAGTTCCTAGCTAACATGGCGCTCTGCAGTACACAAGTTCACCAGAAACTCACCAGCCTAACACACACAATACATGTCTGGCAACAGTTAATACTAGCTCAGCTCCATACTTGAAATGAAGGTATTGGTGCTTGCTAAGAATTCAGTGGCACATCAAGCTGAAATTACATGCCTAGTTGAAAGCTTTGGGCCTCCATGTCTATGACCTAAAGCTGCTTAATTTGGTCTGATTCAGGTCTTATTGAAAACAACACACAGAGGAGATTAGCAGACACGTAAAAAATGGCGTTATAACTATGTCACGCGATTGCAAAAGGGCTTTTTGATCAGACAACATCATGCCCCAGTGTTATGCAAGTGTCCTGCTCCTGTTACAAGGGAATTCTTTTTTATTGTCAGGGAGAAGACAAAAATTGATCTCCCATAGCGTTGTGTTCTGGATTTTCACGTGTGCAAAAAGGTGTCCCGTTCTGCTGGCGTGATACCAGCATCAATGGGTGGTCCTGTCAGAACACTTCCAGATGTGAATATTAAAACTAGGTACCATATACTCTTTTTATGAACCTTCCTGTCTTGCTTGCAAGTTTCTAAATGTGTATCTGTGCTTTTCTGAATGCTTTCTTTTTAAATTTTGGTGTTGCGGGCTTTTTAGTGCACTCATTCATGGAGAAATGCAGAAGTAAGCAGCACAAGCACTCGTATTGCTGGATTCTGGGGGCGATTTTGAATCGATATCACGGTAGTGTGCAAAAACATGTGTCACTGGACCAGAAGACGAATGCTGCAAATTATAGTGCCATAGTAACATTTTTAGGCACTTGTCTGATAATCTCCAGAGATCTAAAATAACGGAGGAAGAAGAAAAACAAAATGAAAATGAATAAAGCCTGCTTTTTTTTCTAGCAAGAAGTGGTAGCTTCTTCCATTTTATATCATATTCTATTACACTTTTTTTTAAAAAAATGATCCCTTTGTTCAGGATCCTGGCCAGTTCATTTCCTGTCTTCTTACTTCTGATATAACATCTTCCCTGCTCTTCCTGCTCCCAATTGCTCATGAAAATTTGTTCTCAGCTAGTCAATCCCATTTAGCTTCCCTCATTTAGTTCTGTTAGGGTTCTTCCACACTAACCCTTTCCTCAGGAATTGCTATCCTTTGTTCACAAGGTGAATTGACATGAGGCAATTTACACAGAAGCTGTCCAGGAATTACTCATTAAAACCCAAGCCAGGTAAACAGGAAACAATAAAAATGAACTTGGTAAAGAATGCAGTAGCAAGAATTTTAACCGGAGTCAAGTACAATACAACAGTGCTGATTTGCTAGACAGCCCAGGAAAAAAACAAAGAAAACCTATAGTGCTGATTTGATTTTTCTGGTTCTTGGTCCATTCCTGAGTCCAGTCAAATCATTGGTCTGACTGATAAACCCATCCATAGTTTGGGACATTCATATCTATAGGACTGCCTCGTATATATACCTACCTGAATCCTTAGATCAGGAAAAAGCAGCTCTTGGAGGACTGGGAGCAATTTTTTGCTCACTGGGACCCACTGGAGGAACACAACAGAAATATACATCAGCTTTATTTAAAAAAAAAAAAACCTTTTAGGCTTTTGGGGAAAAACAAGGGGTTGTCTAGATGGTGAAAATAATCCTAATAGAATTTGCAGGGAATACCTTTTGTCCCAACAAGATCCCACAGTGATTCACCTTATTCGGAAGGAGGCCCCCCCCAAAAAACTCCAAAAACTATGCAGAAAAAGCCTTTGCAGCTTTTCTGGAAGGCTCAGGGACTCCTGGACATGTTTTAGTGCAGAATCAATATGTCCTAGAAACTTTCAGAAACAGAAATTACTAACATTTAATGGCTATCGGGGGGTGAGGGGGTGTCCAAGAGCCGCAAAAAGAGCCATGATGGTAGCACGTAGTCCAAGAGCAACAGGATTTCTATATTTGCATTAAATTATCAACAGAGACTCTTCCTTGAATGTCATATCAGTATGAAGTACGATGGCTGGTTGCTGGAGAAATGCACCCATGGCTTGAGAACACTCTTCCTAGATAAACTCATCTGAAGCATACAGATTAATGTTTTTAGGTAACATTTTAATTTATTCTAAGATTTTTATTAGAATCTTACTAGGGAGTTTTAACATTAAAAAAATTGAATCCCAATTTTCTATTTTTACAATCTGATTTGATGTACTTGTGATGCTCCTTTCAGTTATGCTTATTTCTCTGTGATCAGATTTTATGATTGGGTCTGGCATCTGCATTCCCACACTCCTCAGATCTGGTATGGTCTATGTTACTTGATTTTAGCATGTATTTTAATCATGTTTTTATTGCTCTTATTTTTGTTTTCCAAATTTATGTCACCCTGAGAGGTTGTTGGGTGACTAATGAATGAATAAATGCTATTAAATGCTATGTGAAGCTTTTGTTTTAATTCCATTTCCAGCTAACTGCACAAAAGCAATGCCTAAATCATGCTAGAGGGCTCTAGTGTGAAAGCAGCCATACAAACTTAGAAGGAAATCCGGCAGGCTGCTAAGTCCAACACCAATGTGCTATCACAAGCCAATGTAATATTGATCTTACAAGGATGTTACTTCAGGGACTTTTCTGATGTACACATTTACTTGGGTGTATGGCTTGGTTCACACCAGAACTTAGCGACTAAAGCTCTCAGAATTCCCCCAGCCATTATGGCCACTGGCCATACTGGCTAAGGAATTCAGCAACCTATTGTCCGAAGCAAAAAAAAAAAAAAAAAAAAAAAAGGTGAACAACCATCCCCCACCTGATTTTCCAAGCTCAGGTTGCTGCACATATACACATCACTGATTTTCTCTAAACCTGGTTACTCTCCATTTCATGGCTGAAAAGTGAATGTGTAAGCTGATTCCATTGAAGAGCTTTGCTTTTTCAGTGAAGATTTCCTCATAGTGTTATCTCTGTAATGGTCACACATGATGCAAAAGATAACTTGATGTTGCAGTCATTAGCTGATAAGTATATGGACATATAAGGTCCACTTATCCTTATTTAAGTAACACATACTTGAAGGAACACATACTTGAAGCAACCTAATGCTTCAAGTCAGCAATTTACTTAGGAGTAAGTCCATGGAACTACTTTTCCCACCAATTACCTTTCCATGGTGGTGGGATTGAGTGCTCCTGTGAGGCAAAAGGCTATGCTGAAGGCAGCAGTGCTGCTAGCAGGGTCTCCTATGTCAGACAGGCTTTTGATGAGAAGCCAGGCTAAATGTGCAAAACAGCTATTTGGCAGCAGCAGTAGTGGGGGGAAGACGCTGGTGGAGGATCTTTCAGGGGCATTGTCAGGGAGCAATGTAAAAGACACTATCTGCAGTCAAAAAGAAAGGAATGCATCAATGGATGGCAGATGAAACTCTTCAAGCAGTTAAGGACAGATGAGAAGCAAAACTAAAAGAGGACAGAAATAGAATCAAAACCCTGAATGCAACTGTTCAATGACTTGTGTTCAGAGACAAAGAGTAGTACTGTAATAATCAATGCAGAGAAATAGAAGGTGGGGGAAAAAAGGAAGAACAAGAGACCTTTTCCACAATATCTGAGAAATCAAAGGGAAATGTAAACCAAGAAGGATTTCTATGTGACCAAGTAGAAATAAAAAGACGATAGAAACAATCCATGGAAGAACTACGTATATTAAGTAGATTAAAGGGTGACAGATACATTCGGTGAAGAATCATATGAAGATGAACCTTCAATTTTAGAAAGTGAAGTGGAAGCTGCACTCAGAACACTTGGTAAAAAGAAATCACTAGGAACAGATGCAATGCCAGTAGAGTTGCTCCAACCCTCAGAGACAGAATCTACCCTAGTTCTAACTAAGGACTTTATCAGATACAGGGAAATGCAGCAAAAATGTCCCAACTGTGTCAGAAGAATGCAATGAAAACAGAAATGGGTGACATTATCAGATGCCCTCATCCTCAGCCATTCTCAGGGCACAGTGCTGGTGTGGACAAGGCTTCACTTATTTTATTTATGGGGCTAAGCCATCAATAAAAAGAGACACCTCATTCATGCCCATGCAATGCTCCAGAATGCTGAAGGACACCATTGTCTGGTCATGTCACCCATTTCTGTTATTGTTATGCTCTTCTGATGCAGTTTTTGCCATGTATGATAATCTTCTAAAATCTGTCAACAAATATGGAAAACAAAAGAATGGCCCACAGATCGAAAATGCTGAATAAACATTTGAATCCCCAAGAAAGGGGACACCAGGGATTGCAGTAGCCACAGGACCATTGCATTAATTTCTCATACAAGGAAAGTGATGCTCAAAATTCTACAACATAGACTTATGTTAGATGTCCAAGCTCAGTTCAGGAAAGAACAGCACTAGGGACCATATTGCAAACATAAGTTGGATAATTTTAAAGAATTTTAAAGAAATTCAATTAGAATTCAAAAGAAAAGCAGCCCGTGTTTTATAGATTATCACAAAGCCTTTGATTGTGTAAATCACCAAAAAAAACCTATGGATTCCTCTTAAAGAAATGGGCGTGCCACAACATTTTATTGTCCTAATGTACTCAGTACCTGTACTCAGGACAAGAGGCTACTGTTATGACAGAACATGGATAAATGGGATGGTTTCCAACTGGCAAGGGGGTCGGCTAAGGTTGCATTTTATCACCCTATCTAACTTTTATGTTGAACATATCATAAGTAAAGCAGGGTTAGACACAGAGGTAGGAGTTATGAAAACTGAGGTAAGGAACACAAACAATTTAAGATATGTAGATAATACCATACAACTAGCAGTAAGTAGCAAAGACTTGGAGTAATTACTGAAGAAAGTCAAGGAAGAAAGTGCAAAGGCAGGTTTACAGCTGAACATTAAGGATACAAAAATAATGACCACAGATGATTTACGTAATTTTAAAGTAGACAATGAAGACATCGAAATAGTTCAAAATTTTCCATACCCTGGCTCAATCATTTATTAGGGTGGAGACTGCAGTGAGAAATCAGAAGACTAGGACTTGGTTGGACAGCTATGAAGGAACTAGACAGGATACTTAAGTGAAAAGATTTATCACTGAATACTAAAGTTAGGATGGTCTATGCCATCATAGTTCCAATTTCTATATAGGGTTTTAAAATGTGGACAAGTGAATAAAGCTGATAGGAAGAAAATAAACTCATTTGAAATGTGCTGGAGAAGAGTTCTACAGATACTGTGGACTTCAAAAAACACCAGTAAATAGGTCATAGAGCAAATCAAGCCTGAACTCTCCCTGGAAGCCAAAATGACTAAAATGAGACTGTTGTACTTTGGACACATTGTGAGAGGCATGACTCACTAGAAAAGGCAATAATGCTTGATGAGGTAGAAGGCAGTAGCAAAAGACGAAGACCCCATTGCTGGTGGATAGACTCAATCAAGGAAGCCATGGTCCCGAGTCTGCAAGACCTGAGCAGGGCTGTTGATTATGGGTGACTTGGAGGTCTCTCATTCATAGGGTCTCCCTAAGTCAAAGTTGACTTGACAATTAACAACATTTAACTCATTGGGATTTACTACAAAGAAAACATGCACAAGTCTAATAACTTGAAAGATTAAGTACTAGGCACACAGACAAATACTGGCCAATTACAGTTATTCCCTTTAGGCTGCCATATTTCTGAAAAAGTAGTGATTTTAATTAACATGTACAGAATATAACCTATGATCCATAGCATGTTTCCAAAGTTAGTTCTTCAGTATCCTGCCATGCATCAAGCAGTTCCATTTTTCTAGACATTCCAGTTTTGTCTGGTGTACATATTAAGCTCCTCCTTCTCCTGGGTCTCATCTACACAATGAAAAAAAATCCTCTAAGAATTCAAACAGAATGCCACTGGTCCTCATGGACAATGGGATGGCCCACATTCACAATATTCAGAAGGAGGGGTGCTGAAAACTCCACATAGTCTGCGATTTTGCTGTTTTTTGCAATCTTTTTTAAAAAGTGTGCGAAAATGTGCACAATAGGATGTCTGTACAACCAATTCACAAAGAGGTCACAGAAGAGATGAAAGCTGATTGGTTGGACCTCAGAGGGGGCAGACTTACAAGACAGGGCTTTCAATGCCAGAGCAGCCATTGTTGTTGCGTTCAAGAGGCAGAGCAAAAGTAGGAAAACAAAAGAAAGTGATGTGTGTTTCAACAGAAACATGGCTAATATGGGTCCACTCCATGGAAATTGGGGTTTGGGTCTAGCTGTTTTTTTTAAGGGTGGCTGGAGGCCATTTAACAGACCCCAAAATGCCCAAGGGCTTGTGGAAGGAGACAGCAGGCTCTCTGTCTGTCCACCCACAGAACAAATCCAGCTCCTGTTCTCCTAACTGGAGGCGATGATTCAAATCAAAAGTGTGCCCATTGGAGCAGAGGGGCATGGCTGCATGCTACCTGGGTTTACTTGGGAGTAAATCTCCCCATTGCACCCCCTGGACCCTACTCCCAGGGAAGCCAGTGGCAGGGTGGCAGCCTGAGTCTGCAAAGCCACCTTCGTGCCAGCCTTTCAGCTCCCTGCTTCCAAAAGGGAAAGGGGTCATTGTCTTTCTGGGGAGGGAAAATTCCCCCAAAGCATGGGTTTTGTGGAGGGGGCCCACGATCGCTCTGGAGTCTCCCTTTTGGATCTTTTCTGGGCCAGCCCCCAGAATGCTGGCATGGGTCTTCCCCCCCCCACATCCCCCACTGGCCATAATCCCCACCCCCCACAACTCCGCTAGGCCACTTGATGACCCGCTCTTGGAACCATCAGCCATCCACCCATGGCCTGATCACCAGGCACCCCTTTCCAAACCCCCCTCCATCGGGGCCATTGGTTGTCCACCCATGGCCTGATTGCCAGGCCGCAAACTGATTCCCCTGTCTGTGCGTGAGTGCTTGGGGTTTTTTGCTGCCTGTTTGATGGCTTTGAGTGGCTGGCTAGCAGCTGGCAGTTGATCTTTTAGCCACGTGGTCTCAAGGCAGCCACGAGTGATCCAGTTTATATCACTCGCAGCCACCATTTTTCCCCAGCTGCTCTGCATGAACTGCAAAATCGCTACTTTTCCCCTTCAACCAATTTTGAATGCATCATGGGCACAAATGGGCACTGCAACAAAAGGGAGGTAAGGCAAAATTTTCCAGAATTAATTCTCCCATCTAGCTGACTCTCTGCTTCTGAACCTCTTCAGAATAAATGGAAGCTGGATCTAGAGCTTTGGAACTTGGTACAAGACAGGGTGAAGGAAACAAGTTCCTTCAGAAATGTAGCCAGAATATGCTGCTGAGAACTCTGTAACTAATAATTTTTACAACTTTTGGAGGCTCAGTGCAGAAAGCACAAACACATTTGCCAGCTATATCATAGTACAATTCTTGAGAACAGTTGCACTTGTTATCTGCAGTCTTGAAATTCTCTCACCTTAAATTCTTGTGACTTTGAAAGTCCATGCTTTAAAGCTAAACCTTTATGGAAGAATGTGTTAAGAAGAAGAAGAAAGATGTGCAGTTACCATAAGTGAAAGTGAAAACTGTAATCTGGAGTTTAAACAGCAGTTCTGAATATATATGTATATGTGTGTTTGCTAATCTTGATTCTGTGCAAGCTGGGGGGGGGATTAGGAATAACTGCATAAAGATTCAGCTGCTGCAGAATATCTTCTATATCTTAGATCTTATGATATAGGGTAGACTATAAACATTTTTAAACAACAACAACAACATTTTGTTTTAAAGAGGAGTGTGTTTCTGTCCTTAGGGTTAAACATGGAAAGCTGTGGGCAGCACCTGGTAAACCTCAGAAATCTTGAAGAATGGCTGAAGAAAAGATCTAGTGGTCATGGGATGGATGTTTGCTCTATGCCTTGCATGACTCCTTGCACTATCAGAAAAAGTAGAATGCATTATGCAAAACAGAAAATGAATAAAGCATAATAAAGCTGCATAAACAAAGGAGGAATCATGTTGATTTGCTTAATTTATTCAAGCTACAGAACACATGTTTCCTGGGGCTTATCTATGTGGTGAAAATACTCTTCATAGAATTTGAGGAGAATATGTTTTGTCTAAATGGAATCCCACATCAATCTGGTGTACTCAGAATGAGGGGGGCCAAAACCCCCAAATACTCCATGGAAAAAAAGCCTTTGCAGCTTTCCCCATATTTTTAAAAATAATGTATGGGAATGTGAACTATCATTCATTAGGACAACTGATTTGCATCACTGCACATTCTCAGAGTGGACAACTGATTCGTCGGATGTGAACAGGGGGCAGTACTTGACAGCAAGGCAGCATCCAGAACTGCCATTTTGGATTTTCACTGCAGCAATCATACGCTGAGGCAATGAAACAGCCTTTTTCTTTTCGTTTTTTTTCTGTTTATTTAAGTGGAAGATCGCACTTTCACACCTGGGTTTGCTTTTTTTTAAAAAAACCCACAGTTTGGTGGCAGCAACTGGCAACAATAAAAACATGAGTAATTCACTTGAGCCTGCCATCTTGCTTCACAGGCATGCCCATTTGAACAACAGACACATATGGCTTTGCAAGCCTGTGATCTTGGAAAAAAATAACCCTGTGGAGACAAATTAAAGCTGTTGCAGATTGGTGTTACTGAACATCAACCCACTTTTTATTGCCTTGCATAGATGGGCCCCTTGTCTCAGAAGGTTGGGTTTAAAAAAAGAGAGAGAGAGGAAAGGAAAAAAGAAAGCACAAAGGATTTTTATTGATACCCTACTTCCCATCTTCCCTGGAACTTAAAACAGTACAAACAGAGTTCTGCAGTGGTCTCCCTTTCAGTGGTGAGGGCAAGTTCAGATGTGCTTAGCCCTGCTGTATCATGAGCTTTCAGACCACCAGAGTGAGTACATATACAATTGGTTTTGTACACATAAGAGATATGTGTCCTTACTAAAGTTTATACATAATTAGCACTGTTACTTACAATAGATACATGTTTGTGCTTGTGTCATTGCCAGTATTACAATTATATGAGAAATAATACTGTTCTTTAACATTTCCTTTGCTCAAAATACCATAAAGGGAAAAAAAAGATATATATTCATAGAATCATTGAATTAGAAGAGAGCATAAGGGCCATCAAGTCCAACCCCATGCCATATTGTAGTTCTTTCAGCCACCCTTGCCAGAAAAAAAATATGATAGAAATGAAATGCCAGTCATTTTAATAGTGCATCAATTTGATTATTTTCTAAAAATGTGGGTAAAAGTGTTGAGCTTTCCATTATTGCTCAATGAACATCAGCAGAATATATATCTACTATTACAATAAATAGAGAAGCATAAAGGCATAGCCAAATGGCTATTACACTGTAATTACAATATGCTAGAGCTGAGAGCTGCAGTTGTGGTCATCTGGTGGCCTGGATTCAGTTCCATCATCCCAAGAGCCATCTAGTTCACAATCTGTTTTCATCCTTGGCCAACCAGATGCTTCTGGGCATCCGCAAGAAGCACATACTATTGACAAATGTCCTTTCTCTGTTGTTTGTCCCAACATCTAATATTTGTTACTTATTTTTTCTATTTAGTGACCATAGTTCATAGGCCACAATAGAGTTTACCTCAGTTAATTTATCAAATCTTATACCAACAACTGCCCCATCTCATACCCAGCCTCCAGGCCAAAGCTCACATTGACTTACCACAGTGATTCCAACCTTTGGGTACCCAGGTGTTGGAGTACAACTCTCAGAATCTTTCAACATTGGCCAGGCTGTAGTTTCAAACATATCAGGGCACTATTTCCTTACCAGATTAGAATTGTTTGTGTATTATTTATTTATTTATTTATGTTATTTATTTAGTTATTTATACCCCGCTCTTCAGCCACAAGGCTATCAGAGTGGCTTACAAATTGTTTTAAGCAATAGCAATTTACACATCTACACTGCATTAAACAGTTTCCAATGTGTGTTAGCTAATTGCCCCCACAAGCTGGGTACTCAATTTACCAACCTACAAAAGGATGGAAGGCTGAGTGAACCTTCGAGCCCTCTGGAATCGAACTTGCAATGTGGTGACTTGCAGTACTGGCATTTAACCACTGCACCACCAGGGATCCCATAAAGAGCTGGCTAGCATTGCCAGAATGGACAGAATGAACCATAAAGTTTGGTGCTATGTGAGTAATCATTCACTACTATGTAGATTCATGCACACAGCTCCAGGTGCTGAACTAGAGTCCAATAAGCAGAATCAATTTGAGTAAAGCAATTTCCTATTCAGAAGAGACTGTCACATTCAGCTTTGCTTGGATGAAAGGAAACATCTGCACCAGATGTTTTAGTATCTACATAATGTAGGCTTACTTTATGTAGCAAAATCCAGAGGTAAGTGTGCTTAAAGCCATTGATTTTAATGGGGTTAAATATACCTGAAACATTGGATTTTGTCCTGTCTATCTGCTGACATGCTTTGTTAAAATATATTGGGTTTATGGAGTAGCACATAATGATACTGGTGGTACAGCATGCCAGTCAATTCAGCAAAATAGCAAAATTGATTTAAAAGTTAAAGAGAACAAGAGGAAAATCAACTGATTCTCAGAGTGCAAAGTTGCTCATGAAAGGGATGACTATTGGTCCTTACTTCTTCCTAATAAAGACACAAGGAGAGGCTCTCTTTTAAAATAATTTTGAATATCTTATTTGTGTTTTATATTAGAACTATTATTAGAATGATTAGATTTTTAAAGTGTCCCTGCTCTTCTATAGCTGAGTAATTTTAATTGCAGATAGAACAAGCTGAAATGCAGGAAATATTCTCAAAATTTATTTTAAAAAACCCCACATTGCTATTTTTTTAAAAAAAAATCTGAAATCAATGGCTGTGGTGGTGCAAGCAAAAAATCTGGAGGTGAGGTAGAATTGGAAGTGAGGATGATGAATACTGCTTTATTTCTTGTGATTGGCCTCCGTTTTGGCCCACCCTTATTGGTATTACCTGGGATTTGGAAGTGAGACCAGTGATATAATGGGGTCACTGGACTGAAGAGACAGAAACTTCTCATTAGCATGGATAATGTTAACCATAATCTATTGGCATGGATGATGTTAATTATCTGCCACTCCCTTCAGGAACCTTTTCTGTCCCCTCTGAGCTTAGCTGCAGTGCTCAAAGTACAAGGGAAGGAAATGGGTTTGTTATAATTTACCCCTATAGTAATTCAAAATATTTTGGGAGAGTTGCTTGGTCTTGAACGACCAATTAAGACACACTAGCTTCACAAAAGTCATACTCCTGGTTGGTCTGCTATAGATTACCACAACTTGTCTATATTGGAACTCTCCCTGGGGAAATGGCTATGGGCACTCTCATGATGAGTGCCTATACTTCAAACCTTTCCATTGCATCAATGAGTAAGGCTGGAATGCTCATCATCAGGCTCTGGGGATTCTTATTTACTCCTTAAGTATGCTGTTGTAGGTTAGGTTTTAATAAAACAAATAGAGCTGGCAGGGCTGGTTTATATCTGGCTCAGCCTCCCTTACAACCTCTCCTTTGAGAGCCTATAGATCACTTGCCCTGGCCAGAGAGCCTTCAACTTCTTCCTTTCAGGATACTTCTGTTTCTATGTCAGGATACTTCTGTTTCCAGTACCTATACTATTGGAGCCTATTATAATTTAATATTTATTTTTTTTAAAAAAACAACCATAGAGTTCAAATTAAAATATAAATATATTCCATCTATGGCTCTAGGCACACAACATACAAGGTGCATTGTAAATTGCTATTTCATTAAGATCCCAACAGGTCTAATAGATTTATCTGTCTGACGTTAGTGCACCATTACCTCCTTGCTACCTACCTATTCCTGATATACTTGTTTGGTGGACTTTAAAAGATGTCAGCCCATATATCATATTGGGTACAATCCAGATTCTGCTAAGTGCATCTGTCTCCAACCAACATTCATTTAATTTATTTGCTTAACTGGGCACCCAAATCCCAATGATGTCAATGGGACTTAAAACAGACTTAATTTTCTCTGGATTGTACTGAGAATACATTAAGGTTTAATATTTTTTTCCCCCTCCTGGAAAGTGCTAAACTTTTGCATTTCAAATGATGTATATCTTTGTTACCATAAGCATTTGAAGAAGATTCATCTGACTAGCCTAATTAAAACTGCAAAAATAAAAATGTATGTCTTTTACTAGGTAGACGTACATTAACAAAAACAAAACAAAAACAACAACAACCAAAAAAAAACAGAGGGGAAAACTCCATCCTTCCACGTATCATTTGCTTTTCCAATAGGCCATAGTCTGTATATGTAGAACAAAGACTATCTGCATAATAGCCATACACAAGTAAAAATCAGCAAAATTACAGTGGGGGAAGGGAAGATGTAAAGTAGGGTAGCCAGTATAATGACTAGGGCATGCTGAATTTAAATGTTTAATGCCTCCACATTCTGACTCTCTCTCTTTCTCTCTCTCTCTCTTGTTATCCCTTTGAACATACTGAGATTCTTGGAAGGACAGAAAGGAAACATTTCTTCTTTGGATGCAGAGGAGTCTGTGTGTGCGCCTGTGCACACACACACATACATTATGCAAATTTGTATTGTGCATATCTCTCTATAGCTGAAGAGATATAGATGTGATAATTAGCAGCTTGGGAAAGCAGGAGAAGTCGCTGCCACTTCTGTTTATTCTATCTTTATTTATTTATTTATTTGACTGAGTGCCAGCTTCCCATTTCCTAGTCATGATGGAAGCATAGAGTACAATAGAATTAGTACAAAAATACAAATTACAAAATGTGCACACAGCTTACTCTGCTACCTTTCCCCACTGCTCTTAAATGAGTATCTACTAAAAATAGTACCACTATAATTGGCATGATACATGTTTTGAAAAAAAGAGAGGAGAAAACATACAAACATGAAAACCTGAATTCTTTAGCTCCTCCTCCTATTTAACATATATTTAGTATCAAGTGCACTCTGCACTGTAAATGAACATTAAAAAAATCCTATAAATGTCATTTAATAACCTCTCTATCTAGAAAATGTTGCAGTGTAGCCAGTTGTGTCATCTGTGTAAATGTTTTATTTGTCCAAACTGTATGACTGCTCGGTATCTTGCATCAAAAAGAATGTTCTGTGTTATATGCATAAATTGAACTGCTTTTCCAAATTAGTGCTACTGGGCCAAATAAATTAATGCACAGCCAAGACAAAATGCCTCATTAATATACAGATGTAAATTGCAAGGAGAAAAAATAGTTAGCAAGATGTATATTAAGACTGTGATTTGATTGCAAGACATTTAGTACTTTGCAGAGCCTTTGGTATTGTAAGTCATATTAAAGATCACTGTTAGTGTAGAAAGCCACTAATATACACATATTTGTAATATCAAGTTCTTAGCCTGTAAATATTAAGCAGATAAATCACTGGTGAAATTTATGAAACCCCCAGAAATCTGACAGTGAACCACTATGCAAATACCCATTTCATGCTTGTAAAGTTGACTGAAAAGCTCTCTGAAAATTAACTGAGTATGAATGGTTTCTTTTGAACTGATAAACCCTTTCTTCAGTGGATACCAAAAGAAATGCTGAAATGAATGTCTTTCTTCAGCATGTTAACCCTTTTGTGAAATATTGAAATGTTGTTAGTGTGTGAGTATTGAGCTTAATCAACAACATTGACAGGATTTATGAACTTTCTCCTTCCAAATGCATTTGCATACACCCAAGCATACACATGTACATAAATCCATTTTATTACAGCCATTTTATACAAACTGAACCTTAAGTAGCTGAAGTACTAAAAAAGCCAATCAAAATACTCTTCATATATCTGTGGGTCCATAAACCTCTTAAAATTGTGCCTTCTAAAAAAAGAAAGAAAGAAAGAAAAGAAGAAGAAAAAGGAAACTCTGATAAATTATGAGAATGTATACAATATTGCAGAATATTTGCTAGTTATATGCTTCCTTCTTATTTGAAATTTCCAGAAAAACATGGGAATGGCAGTAATATAAACTGCAGTAACTGTTGAAGTGGGGGAAGGAGTAGAACACAGGGACTTGTAAATAAATCCATGAATATCAAGAAGAAGAGATACTAAGATTATGCATTTTACCACTACACTTCTGTGCTTGTAACCCATAAGGCCAGACATTTGTAAGATGCAAGATGCAGAGCTGCCAGAGAGAGATTGGGAGGGAGGAGGGAGGAGGGAGGAAGGGACAGCCAGACACAATGAAGCATAATAGCATTCCTGCATGTCTAATAGCTTAAATATGCTACGCCTCACAATATCCACACATTGTGAGTAATGTCAAAGAATCAGTTAATATTTCATCAATAGTTTACTTTTGAATTAAATACTTTTACAAAAAGGGAGATTAGTAGCTTCAAGTGAGAGAAATACAATGATTAGAGTTAACATTATTCCTCAAGTATACAAGCGTGGCTCTGTGTCTCACACGTTCATGCCAATCATAAACACTGCCTTTTTATTATGTATATTTAGTGATGCCACTGTGTCTCAGATACTAAGCAAATGAATACAGATAGTTTCAGTGTTATATAAAAATGTCCAGGATGTGTGTGTGTGTGTGTGTGTGTGTAAAATAAAGCTATTACCTGCCATGTTTCTTTTCAGATCTTGCTTGAACATATGGGTGTTTCTATGGAAGTGGAAGGTGAGAACTGTTTGTTTGCCGGTATGTTGACTGGACAGAAAATCTGTCTTTTTAACAAAGGATGACTGGATTGTCTTAACAAAGAAGATGAAGGCAGTATATGTTGGGTACAATAGAGCAACCACCTCCCAGATCTCTTCAACCTACAAATATATGTACTGTGGGGTCCTAAGTGGCTTTTGTTTTCAATGTCTTTTGTAAGCTTTTTGAGGGTTTCCATCCCCCCTTTCCTGTACATCAAACGTCAAATTAATTTACTGGGTGCTATTACTGATATGTTTCCTTGGTTTGTGGTTTTCTGCAAAAGGCAGGCAGCTGAGACCAAGTCTTAGGATGAAGAGGGGGAAGGGCAGAGGGAGACCTGGTTGCGGAGCGTCTAGTGTGCCAGCGTCTGTAAGCAGGCAGCCTCTGTTTTGACAGTGGGCCAAAGAAACCTCTCGCCTTCATTTGCATCCTGAAGAATATCTAGGATTAAATGGAACTTATTTTCATACAGGATTTAGATCTGACATTTATTATTCGGTTCACAGACCTCTTGAAGGAAAGTTTGTTTTCCATTCAGAGATGAATTTTTTTTGAAGATAAATAAAGGTTGGCTTAGCAGTAGCAGTACATAAATATCTCCTTGGTAATTCTTAGGAATCTATCTTACCAGATCGCAAGACGGATATTTGCTATTAAATTATTACATTTTGCTCCTTAGCATCCAAAAGGAAACTATCTACCACTTCTACTCTCTGTCATTTGTAATATGCAACCATTTAATATGGGAAGCTTATTTCCTAGAAATAAAAATGGCAGAGGGAGTGTTTTTAAACAGCCAATTAAATCCAGATTTTTGAACAGGAGTGATAAAAATATGTTACATTTTATACATGATTTGTGTGGTTCTCAAAGGTTTTGTATGCTTACATCAATTTCCCACTAATGGTACAATTAGTATATTTTTATTCACCAACTTATGGGTTTGACCCTTGCATGCTGAATGTATGACATACTTCTAGTTTGTTTTCATAGCCTTTAAGATCAAAGGTGTTTTAGTAGTTTTAACAGTGGATAGTGATTATAAAACACAGCATATCTTTATGATTTAACTAAATGAAACTTTACTTTTAATTACCATATTTAAAATGCCCTAGTAGATCTTCAGCATAAAATAATGTGTTTCTGTATTCAGTTCACTATATAATGCTCCAGAAGTCCTGTCTGAAATAGTGAGCTTGGCTCCTTTGATTGTTTTCAGTTACTTTTCAAGACAAGCTTCCTAATGTATCTTAGCTGACAATTTGTATTATTTTTAAGGAATAAACTATTAATGTGTGTGTGTGTACAGACACAAATATATGTATGCATGCACACATGTACATGCATTTGAGATACTTTTTTCCTGAAGAGAGAAGTCCATGGTTCACTGAAGTTGTATGGTACAGATAAGCCCATTGTTTTATGGCACATATTTTTCACCTAGTATATTGGATATTATTTTAAACCTTACTACAGCTGTTGCTATGCATTGAAGTGCATAGTCACATAGGTGATGGTGGATGTTGTTATTTAGTCCAGTATAGTATATAGTACAAGATAAAGAAAAGAGATTCCACCTAAACATTAGGAAGAGCTTCCTAACAGTAAGAGCTGTTCTGGAAATGGAGTGTGGCGGAATCTCCTTTTTTGGAAGTTTTAAAACAGAGGCTGGATGGCTATCTGTCGGGAATGATTTGATTGTGTACTCCTGCATGGCAGGGGGTTGGACTGGATGGCCCTTGTGGTCTCTTCCAACTCCATGATTCTATGATTCTATATAACAAGGATCACCTTTGTTGGTTTCCTCACAGGTACCACTAGATGTGGCTGTATGCCTGAATGTGGGGGTCTAAATATTATTGATGGGGTTAAGGGGAGGGGAGACAGTGCCCTTAATGTTTATTGAAATGCTTGGCACATGGAAAATCACACTAGCAGCAGGGCTGATCTGAGACTTTTTTTCTATCTGAGATGAAGGACAAAATGGCACCACCTCTGTTGGTGTTGTGTTTCTTCAAGTTATTTCCAACTTATGGCTTCCCTAAGGCCTATCACAGGGTTTTCTTGACCAGATTTGTTCAGAGGTGATTTGCCTTCCTCTGAGGCTAAGAGAAAGTGATTTGCTCATGGTTAACCAGTGGGTTTCCATGGCCAAATGGGGATTCAAATCCTGGTCTCCCAGAGTCCTTGTCGAGGACTCAAACTTCTATACCATGCTGGCTCTCCCATTCCATATTTAGAAAGTGACCAGAATGCCATCTGAATACTGGCGATGGAATAACCATTTCCACCACATCTGAGGGCAGCAAGCCAGTTTAGGAGAACAGAAGCCATAGGACACACATTTCTAACATCCAGAAGAGGGGAATGGCCAGGAGGAAACAGCTAGGGAACTGGCATTGCTGTCCCTCATCATTTGCCACTTAAGGTGGTTGTTTCATTCTGACTAATGGTAAGACTTTGTAGCCTTAGCTTCCTTTCAAGAAAATTGTGGACAAAGCAGCTGATAACAACTTTCTTAAAATTGATTTTTGCTAGATTTTCAACTGAAATGTACTAGCTAATATAGTGCTGACTCAGTTGATCCCAACTGCTGCTTCAAGTGGATTTTCCACTTTTTTGTAAGTTTTATAAGTGCCATGTCTAAAACTAAAGGTTTTAGTTTGTCCATTTGCTATCTGCCTTACTGGTGCTTTAAATAGAAGCAATTCTTTAAATTGCAAAACTGCTTTAGGGATTGGGGAGCAATTTTATGGTAATTTCATAGACATCTACCAGGCAGCACTGTGGACAGCTGGTCTACAAGTCTTCTGCAGAAAACTTGCAGAATCAACCTTGACTTTGGGGAAGGAAAGTAAATTTGGATCCAGCACAGTCAAAATTAGCCGAACTGCTCCAAAAATATTATGTTTGTTTCCACCTTTTGTACATTTCATATATAAAGTCCTCAAACATGAAGTAGCTCCTTCATATGCCCATCCACCAGGCACCCATCCACCAGGAATAAAGACAAGAGGCCTTGATTGGTTTAACAGGGTACCATGCTTTTAAAGGAAAACTAACTGCAGTATGTGTTAGCTGTTACATTAACAGCAAACCGTGTGGACTACCTGATCGTTGGGTGACTAAAGGGATTTTCTCCCAGTATCAAAATGTATGTAGGAGATAAAAGTACTTTGGCTCCAAGTGCCACAAGGTGTACTCAAGGCTGATCAAGTCCTTATCAAGTGCTAGACCTGACTGAAGGATACTACTGTGGATAATAGAACAATATGGCATATAGTAAGTACACTGCGATGAATGGATCTTTCTAGCAATATATGCAATATTTGCATTGTAGTGTACACTGTAACTGTATCATCCTGTTCATTCACAGGATGAATCATTATGGGAAGGGGAGAATGTGCTAGCCCTGACTATTTCATGCATGAGTGCACACACATGCACACGTGTGCACACGCATGCGCACGCATGCACATGCGTGCACACACACACACACACACAGAGTCCAAGTAAGAGAGCTTTCCTTGGGTGAGAACATTTTTTAAAAATTCAGGGTTCCTCTCTTCATGTGTTGATTCAACATACTTTGTAAATAAGCAATAGGGCTAGTGTTGTAGGTTCCTTCATTACACTAAATGGACATAATCCTCCCCTGTGGGATGGTGCAAAATCCACATGCTGAGGATTTCCCATTGGACTTAAGAGATTGATCTCCCTCATCCCCAGCACAAGTGTACTACTGTCTTGTGCACAAACACTGCATCTCTAGGAATAGCCACAAGATTTAATGAAGGCCTGGGGTGGGAGTATGGGAAAGAGACACCATTCCCCTGTCTGCATTCCCCTGTCATGCTTTCATGCATGATTGTATGTCTGAACTGGGAGGAGGTGAGGAAGAGGACTTTCTGGAGCAGTGTGGGATCTTTCATCAGTGAGTGCTGCATCCTAACATGTAGTAGGATCACGTTCAATTGCTTGATCAACAACCTATTAAGCCAGAAGGGTATCTAGAAACTAACTATTACAGGATGGGGTCCAAAACCAAAAGGAACAGAAAGAGAAATAAATGAGATCCTGGTATTAAGGGATAATTTACCTGCACACCTTCTAAAGTGTTTTATACTACTGATGATACCAGTCCTCTTTTTCTGTTTCCCTAGATGAAGTAGGTTAGTCTCTAACCTGGATGCTTTAATCTATTGTGCACTACTGTAGTCTGAAATCTCAGATATGGAGTGGTTTATAATTTTTGAAAATAACATGGAATAAAATAGGTATAATATAGACATAAGGTTAACAAAACCAGGATATAAGATTAGTGATAGAGTTCATGCTTCGTATGTAAATGATTCCAGATTCACCACCTTGGTAGGACTAGGAAAGACATGCACTTCAAGCCCTGGACATTCATTGTCTGTACATTTTGACAGAACTGAGCTAGCTGGACCAATGAGATGATTTGGTATAATAAGGCAATGTCCTGCACTTCTAGGTGAACTCTAGGTGATCATATGCACCTGCAAAGCACTCCTTGGTCCTGAAAAGCTGCATGACAAAAATGGATTAGTCTTTAATGAGCAGGTTAATTGTGCACAGAATTATTCCACAGGACTTCTAGGTTTTAATCAGGATTTTAAAAACAGAAGTGAGAAACATTTGAGCAACACCAGAAGTGGGAAACACCACAACAATAAATTTCTACAGTCCAGCTTTGTTCTGTGGGACTAAAATGTGATAGATGATCTGGTTCACTGTGCAATGAAAGTGTGGATGTATATGTTCCCTTCAGGGACTGAATTCTAACTCAAGAAGAAGGAAGCGTCCTTTCCAATTGCACACCGTGTGACACCACTGCTCCGTAATAATGTAGCACAAGCAAAGACAAGAACTAGAGAAAGAGGAAGAGACAGTAACTCCAGATCATGATTTTCATGAACAGACTACACAGCAAGTCACAAAACATGCAACATACATATATGCAGCATTTTATCAAGGAATTAAGCATTTGAGCACATGTTTCAATGTTGTCTTAGAGGACAGGCGAGAACTGTGCATTTTAGAGATGAAATTATAGATAGAACAGTTGTAAGGGAAATGGATGAATCACTGAGCAAGAACTGAATCAAAACATATACAAATCAGGTCAATTAAGAATAGGATGGCCATGTGTTATACTTTTTTTTAAAATAAAGTTTTTATTAATAAAAATAAACATGAATAAGTGTCAGTTTGTTACAGAAATCTTATGATATTAACACTAACATAACCAAAAATAAATTACAACAAACAGTCAGAGAAGGGATGTGAAGTTGGAAGTATAACAAGACCACAGTACTTCAGTCCAGACATGCTATTTCATTGAAATGGGACAGAGAAAACATAATTCCACATTCTACCGTGATGTGGTGGAGGTTGTGCTACAGATCTGACTTTGGAAAGAGATGTAGCTATAGGGAACCATTGTTCGATGAAGGTGTCAGCAGCATCGCTAGCGGACGACTTCCAAATATTGATGGAGAGCTTCTGCATAAACCATATGTCCTAGAATGTATCGCACCAGGCACTCATATTGGGGATTTCATTTTTCCAATTTTTAGCAATCACTATTCGGGAGATGGCAAGTAAGAAGACAATAATCTTCTTATGTTTTAAATTCTTATTAGAATCGGTGAGCAGCGATAGCAAAAGTAGTTCTGGAGAGGGGTTTACGTTTGTACACATGTGGCGTGAATGCCCGAGCGTCTGGAGGTTTTGGTCTTCAACACTCTACATTATTAGCAAAATCACCACCCAGGCCATGTGTTATACGTTACAGTGGACAGTTCTTTGCTTAAAGACCTGCCCAGTCCAAGACAGGGTTAAAGATAAAGAACACAAAGAAAGGGAAATGGACCATGAAGTTACCCATCAATAGTAAATATTTGGACAATGAAGTGAGCTGTCTTCTGATCACAGGCTTTCCATATTATGGTGAGATACATTAATATTTCTATCATTATTATTATTATTATTATTATTCCATTTGATACACTCATTATGAGCTATCTTTTAGGTCACTGTCCCCACCAACATACATAATACAACTGAAAATTAAAGTTAAAAATGTCCAAAAACTAAATAATTAACTCTCATCTATATACTCCTGTAATGATAATACAGATCCTGGAGAATAAAGAGACCAGACACAGGAACTGGGATGAAATAAATGGAATTTTATTTAACTCTAACCTATTTATCAACCCTCCCAAATAACTTCAGCGGGGGGAGGCAACCTAGTGTGGGAGCAGCTGGGGCAGTGGGTCTAACCCAGACCTCCTCCCCAGCTTCCCCAGGGCAAAACACCCTAGCCCCAGCAAGAAACCCCAACATCTGGGTTGCTCACCAGCTGGACCATATCAGGAAGGCCAACCCAAGTCCCTCCCCCAAGTCACATGACTTAAGGAGGGGGTTTATCCTTCAGGCCAGCCCCAAGGTGAGACTCTTTCACCATCCCATAGTTGCATAACCTAAAGAGGCAGTTACAGAGATCCTCCTTCACCAAAAGTGGTGCCATAGGTGCTCACCAAATTATACCTTGGGAATGCAAATTATATGCTTGGGAATGCAGCAAATATCTTCATCTAACAGTTTCTACCATGCTTTAGGATGTACATCTGTCTTGATCCTAAGGACATCATGTTTGAATCTGAAATATGTTCTGAGAGATCCTCTTTTGTCTCGCACCAGGCACACCAGCAATGAGCATAGGGAATCTGAGGTGTCTCTGAATGCAGGCTTTTTTTTTTTAAAGTACTATATTTCAAGTTATATATCCATATTCAATAGTGCAAATCAGATACCAGTGAGTGATCATGGATTATTGGAAACAGTCAGGGATGCAAATTGGGAATCCATTTGTAGAGAAAAGCCACTGAGGACAAGCATGTTTCCAACTTGCACTCCTCTTTCTATGTTTGGGGGCATAGGAAAACCTTATATAGACCATGAGAATCAGTGTGGTATAGTGGTTTCAGTGTTAGACTATGACTCTGGAGACCAGTGTTTGAATCCCCACTCAGCCATGGAAACTCACTGGGTAATCCTGGGCAAGTCACACTCAACCCCAGAAGGCAAAGGCAAACCCCTCAGAACAAGTCTTGCCAATTAAATCCCATGATAAGTACACCTTAGGGCCACCATAAGTTGGAAACAACTTGGAGGCACATAACAACAATATAGATCCATGTGAAGTCGAAGGCTTTCACGGCCGGCATCCGTAGATATTCTTTGGGTTTTTTCCAGGCTGTGAGGCCGTGTTCTGGAATAGTTTCTTTCTGACGTTTTGCCTGCATCTGTGGCTGGCATCCTCAAAGAAGATGCAGGTGAAATGTCAGAAAGAAACTATTCCAGAACACGACCTCACAGCCTGGAAAAAAACCCAAGGAAAATATAGATCCAAGTTGTTATTGCTCCTAATACAATGATAAACCTTCTGGAGGTTACAACCCTATGAGCCATTGCTATGCATCTACTGCCATGTGCAGGAGTTACATTTTGGCATGCCACTGCAAGCATCATTTTTTGAGCTTTTGCAATAATGCTGGACATGCATTTAGTGACAGAGCTTCAGAAATGATCTATAGTGCAAGAACTATCCCAACTATTGAAACTCTGGAATTCAAAAGAGGTTTTTCCACTGCATTCTATGAAAAGCTCTTTATTGCTTTTAATGATCCCTTCTTACCTTGTTGAGCTTGACACATCACAAGACTGGAGTATAAACTGTTCTACCAGCACCAGATCCTGTCTGATCTTGGAAGCTAAGCAGAGTCGGACCTGATTAGTACTTGAATGCGACTGAGTAACAAACACCTGAGGCAGAAAAATTAGTGTGTATAGAGCCATTGTACTGTCTATTCTCCTTCATGAGTCTGAAACATGGGTCACCTATCGCCACCACTTACGACTCCTCGAATGCTTTCATCAGCGCTGTATATGCACAATCCTAAATATACACTGGACTATGTGATGAATGTTGCTGTCCTTGAGCAAGCACGGATCACCAGCATTGAGGCCATGATATTGAGAATGAAGCTGCGCTGGGCAGGGCACATTTCTAGGATGGAGGACCATCGCCTCCCAAAAATACTACTCTACGCTGAACTCGCCACATCAGCATAAGAGGGGCACTCCAAAAAAGCGATACAAAGACTCCCTGAAACAACATCTCAGGCTTGGCCAAATTGATCACCAACAGTGGTCCGCCCTGGCCTCACATCGGGGGGCATGGAGACACACTATCCACAATGCTGCAGCCTTATTTGAGAACTCAGAAACGACAACGCAGAAAGAATCACAACCCGGAAACATCACCCAAGGAGACCTTCTGCTGTGCTTTCTGCAACCGGACTTGTTTATCTCGGATTGGCCTTTTTAGTCATCAGTGCACTTGCAGAAAGTGTGGGATGAGTCCTTCCTGAATCTTCATTTGTAAAGAAAAGCCAGAGGAACACCACCAATGAATGCCAGTGCTGTAGGCTGTATTTCAGAGGAAGGAACTGGCAAAACTATCTCTGAGTACTCCTTGCCTAAGAAATTCATGGGGTTGCCATAAGTCAACAGGCGGTGCACACTTGAAGGTGTGCACACGTGCGTGCACACACACACTGTCCTAAATTCGAACACAACAAATTAATTTGTTTTGTGGATCATAAGGATACTGTGAGTTTTTGTGCAATACATACAGTCATAATACTAGCTGGCATCCTGTTAGTGACATACACAGGTGAAAGTTGTACTATGTAAGCAGAATGTTGTTGGATTTTTTAAACAATGCTCAAAGGTCATATCAAGCTGATGCCAAGGTAAGCAGAGTTGTGCATTTGGGACTGTTGTGCATGCTGTAGAACATTAAAATACACAGAGTAAGATGTGAATATGCATTGCCTCTATATGCGTTGCCTCTATGTGCATTGCCCACAGCAATTGCATAACAGGTTGCCAGCCATGTACCTTGACCATTTATCCATATATGTTGTACTACCTTGGTATTCAGTGTAGGGTTGCATAATGTGACTCTAGTGGTGGATATTTACACTACAGTGAAGTGATGAGGGATATTGGCTACTGGGTGTAGTATCCAGCAGAGCTAAAAATTCCAGACATAAAAATAAAGAGAACATTTGCTTGCCCTTCTTGTGCATGTATGTGCACACAAAACACACATGTGTATATACACACCAATCAACAAAACAAAACTAAATAGCAGCAGTAGTTTCAGTTGTAAAAATGAAACTGTGCAGGGCCATTTATTGGCCTATGGTTTGGAATCAATGCAAATGATCACTGAATTGCATCCAAAGAATTTTTCATAATTAGTGTTTGAAATAAACAACAGTAAGACAAGTCTATTTCAGAAAGTTTAGCAGATAATATATTATGTCACTGGTGCAGGTCTAAATTTTGGTATTTTTAATCCATATCTAAAGTGTCAGACTATGAATGCTAAGTCATTCTGTTATAGTACTATTGGGAATGTCAATAGAAATGGATAGATCAAACTTGGCTTAAGTAGTTACCCCTATACTGTCTATTTTTCTCCTGTAACCTTAGGAGACATAAAGCAAAATGCTTAGAGAGAAAGAGAAATGTAAAGGTAGTAAACTCATCCTTCTTAAACCATGACAGGCTGTGAAATCACAAAAGGACAATCAAATTTAATAAATGAAGCTTTAAACAGTAATAGGCTAGTAAAGACTTTGTTGAAGTTTTTTTTAAAAAAATCATATTCTTCCTAGTCCTCAGTGTTCTTAGAGAGCAAGCAAATATTAAAAACATACTATAGAAATAAAACTGATAAGATATTTGTCACTCTTGTTTAAATTGATGTATGCTCCTGTCCTATAAATGTCACATTGGATAACCCTGAAAAATTACCATAGATCTCCATAATTACGCATATTCATGATACTGTTTTGCATAGGACTAGTAGCTGCCTGCACATAGAGGGGTAGGGAGGGGGAAGCGAGAGGAACTAAATGATTTGACAGACTGAAATGATTACCAGCATCCTAGAAAAAGACACAGCAACTGCTCAAAATTTCCTGGGTTTATCAGAGAAAAAGAAAAGCCCCTGTAGTAATTATATAAATGGAAATTATCTGCTACATATTTGGTCATAGTATGTTAAGAAAGATAAAATACTAAGACATGTCAGTGAACGTTTGAATGTGCTTTTCTATTACTGAAATTTTTAGACACTAGAAATGAAAAAGGAAAGGGGTATTTCCTCCTTATACAGTCTACGATGTAGCATTTTCAGTATGAGGCCTTTACCATGAGTTCTTACATGGTACAAACAAGCTGAGTGCAATTACATTAGATAAACTGTTGTTTTTGTGATGAATATGCAACCTGCCCTAATTATTCAGTAAACTGCCAAAAGACTTTGGACACAATCCACCAGGAAGTTTATGCTGAGAGAGCCCCATTCAAATGAATGGCAGCTGCGTCAAAGCCTGGCTGAAAACCTGTGTAGCTCCAATTAACTTCAATGGGGTTGGGTGCAGAAGAAGCTCCTAGTGGATTGTGCCCTATGAGTGATAGAAATGTTGTCCTGTTTGTGGCTCAATAGCTTTTTGTGCTGAAGCAGAGAGCAGAGTTAATCAGGGGCTTGAGAAGTAATTATCGGAAGAGTTTGGGGACTACAAATGCTTGGGTAAACAGCGATTGTTCTTTCCACAAAATTCCGAATGGAAACAACAATGCCAGCATTGTCCTCCACTTCTCATTAAGGGGATTCAAAGATGGAGCTGAGCACTCTGAAGCGGATGGGAAACTGACAGAGAAACTGTACTCTGAGCGAATCTCTCATGATCCCACTACAACAGGCTCTGGCTTTTGGCATCAGCCGTGCCAGCTGCATTGGGAGAAGCCAAGCCTGTCATACCATCTTCTCATCAAATCCTCAGTATACAGGGGCAAAAGCATAGTTAGAGCTTAATGAAGAAACAAATACAAAAGGGAAGATTAGGCCTTGTTAACACTTGCATTCATTTGTCCTTATAAAAACCCGCACTGAAGGGTTTTCCTTGGGAGAGCTAGTGCTTGCTTTTCTTCTAAAAGATGAGCAATACTGATGAGGCCTTGTTTTCATAAATACTCTGTATTCCCCCCTCCTTTTCATTTTTTTTTTTGTTCCTGCGATTGCCACATAAATATTAGGCAGTAAATTGTTCTGCCCAAAATTGACACTCGAAGCACATCTTCCAGTGACAACGGTCACTGTCCAACCCATAAATGAAACTTTTAAAGAGTCATCAAAAAGAACAAGAAAAAATTGTTCAGTCTTGATATTTCGCTTGTCTGCTTCATTATTGCAACAACATCTTCGCAGAAACAGTCATGGGGGACTTTTTTCAGTTAGGAAACAAACGTTATTGGTAAGGAGGCAAAGACATGGATACTGGAAAATGAAATAGAAAACTAGGTGGTTGATGCTGTATTTGTTGCCAGGACAGTCACCTATAAGGAGGCAGCTGCAGAAAGAGAGCATCAAGACTGGGCTGAAGGCTGGCCTAAGACATTTTGCTGCCGAAAACAAAGTGTAGCCTTCTCTCCCACATTTTATATACAAAAGCTAACATTACAGGTAGTTGAACCTTGCTTCAGCAGTGGCAATAGGACAGTTCACTTCAGGGGAAGAAAGCTCAATTGATGCATGAAGGCTGTGTGGCTTTCTATCTTTTCTTCCTTCCTTCCTTCCTTCCTTCCTTCCTTCCTTCCTTCCTTCCTTCCTTCCTTCCCACCACATTTTGCCCAGCCTTGGACCTCAAGGCAGCTTACAAAGAATAAAACAGATGCAAAGATGAAAGTTCACATCAATACCAACATTAAACTATAATGAATCTACCAACTGAATTAAAATCAATTTAACGGATATATCCTTTAAAAAGCAAGTAACAGGAACAACAGAGCCCTTTCTCCATAAATAGTCAGCTCCCAAAGGCCTATCAAAACAAACAGAAAAAGTTATCACCTGCTGCTGGAAAGACATCATATTCTTTGTTTAAAGTATTTTTGTGCCTCTCTTCATTATATGTCACCAATTTTCATAACACCAAAATACCACAGTAAAACACAGATGTTTAATAAAACAGAAAGCGACACCCAACTTAATAAACCAAAGTGTAAAATTCTCCATGGTAGGTGGGTCATTTGGGGAGCTATCATCCAAAAAAGTAACTTACCCAAGATCAGACTAAGGACTTTATCAGATGCATCAAAATGTGCCATAAAGATGGGATGATAGCCCAAAGGGCTAAAATTATCAGAAAACGTTACTCATACATTTGCGCTGTGTGGCGCAGGCATGAATAAGGCATCACTTTTTATTGATGGCTTTTCCCGTCAATAAAAAAGTGACGCCTTATTCATACCCATGCCATGCATTGGGAACAGGTGAGGATGCAGGCATCTGTTTATTTTGCCCTTTGGGCTATCATCCCATCCTTATGACACGACCTTGGATGCTTCTTTGCTATGTTTTTCCGTATCTGATAAAATCCTTCAGATTCTCCAAGGAAACAGAAAGAGTTTGACAGAGCACAAGGAGAAAAAAATCTAATCCAGCACATTACAAGCTGCTGAAGGACACAACTGAAATGAAACTGGAATGAAACAAATAGTTGTGGGGAGAGGCTATGTAACATTTTCTCCATGCATACTTTCTTTGCATCAAATAACCTTCCCCAGTAGCTATGTCTATGAATTGATTAAAAAGTTTTAACTGCTTTATCACTTGATTTTTTTAACTAAATCATCCACTGATTAATTAGTTTGTACATTACCAGTGATTGAGACTTTACCATCACAAAAATACATAATCCTTTCCCAGCCCTGTCTGGAGATGGTGGGAACTGAACCTGGGACCATATTCAAATCTGTGTGGCAACCAGGGATGTAGTTATGGGTGGTCTGGCAAAATGAGGGCATTACTCCCAAAGAAGAATTCTGTTCCCTGTATGACATTTGCCTTCAGTTCCCAAACTTCTTGCATTGCAGAAAAGTACAACTTCCATTGCTAATAATGTAGAGTGTTGAAGGCTAACACAACCTTGTGCTAGCAACAGAGACAAGAAGGTATGGTCCTGGTGAGATGTTTTTCTTTTTCTATCAAGAGGAGAGTGACACACAACTCTGCCTCCCTTTTTGGGAATAGAATGTTACTATACCATCCATGGGTCAAGCTGTTGATTTCTGTAATGTCTGTAACCCTTGATTGGTTGTATTCTTGATATTTTGGCTTAAGAGGTCAAAAGATTAAATTTGGCTATAAATATTCTATAAATCCTCAACCCATGTCCAAAAATCACAAAATGTAAGCAACACAGAAACACAGTTAATGAATTTGTTGTTGTGTAAAATTGCAAAATAATAATAATAATCTGAAACTGATGACTGAGGGTGGTGAGAATGGTGATTCACTCTATTTTCTTTGAAAGTCATACCAGATGTCAGATACATGATAGGTGGTGAAACCCACTAATCTTGGTTTTGTGTGGATTGATATATGATATATTTAAAAATGAAAATGCATTAAAGTGGAGCAGTAGTGAAACATTTGTTGAACTGATATATGATTTTGCCAAATGAATGTTGCAAAGTTTTAAAGAAAAGGGATGCTGCCAGCTTATTCTTTTGGGTCAAAACAAAAGAGATAAATTACTTCTTCATGCTGGATAATCATACTGACGAGTCAGTAAAAATCCTGTTTTTCATCTCCTCTTTCTCCTCCTCCTCCTCTTCCTTATGGAACTCTTCTTCCTCCCCATCTTCCTTTGAAGTCCCAACTGCAGAATAATAACAGATTCTGTGGGGCCACTTGACTCCAGGCATCGGATGAAACCGAAAGCAGCTAACTCTTCATTTTTCTCAGTTACTTTATTTTTAAAATCAGGATTGCACAGGTTTTTTCTCCTGTCCCTAGAAAGGATCACTGTGACAAAATTTTAAAAACATTTGATGTAAACAATAGCTGCAAATCGTTGAGTGAATCAGGCAACACAATCAAAGCTACATAGGCAAGTAGGTTTTATTGCACACTTCTTCAGCCACTGTGTATATCAAAGGAAGTACTAATATTCTCCCTCTAGCAAGTAAAGAGGACACTGAAACAGCTAGGCAGGCTCATTATTACCTATCTTTAACATGTCAACCCTTTGGCTTTAGGTTTCACTGTATGAGAGGGAGGTCCAGTGTCACATTGTTACCATGCCCTACTACCCCCTCCCTATAGTATCTCATAATTGGCAATATTGGACACTTCAAAGGGGTCAGGTAGACCAGGGTGATCCAAGGTGAGGTCAGATGGAGTTCACAAAGCCATGGAAGGTGTCTTATAAATGTTTTAGTGAGCACACTCAAGCTTGGATTAAGCAGAAACCCTTAGTAAACAAAACTATTATGGAGGTATGTGCTAATTCCTTCTTGGCTCCCTTGGCATTGAGTCACACATCTTAAACAATCATGTGACCTACACAACCCAAATCCCTAGGAAATACCCCTCAGAACCCACTCCCTGTCTTACAATATCGAGTTTGTCATAAACCCATCAATTCCTGTTTCCCAGCCATCTAAGACCGTCAGTGGAGTTTCTTTCTCCTTTGTTCTTCCCTCTCCCTGGCATGCTCTACATTCACCTCAAACCTGATCTGGTGGGCCCCTGAACCCTGAGTATTTCACTATCTGAGGAAACAAAAGTGCCTCATTAACGTCCATTGGGTTATCTCAGTGAACTGTGGACTGGTCTACTTTTCAACTGATTTATGTTGTACTTTCATCATTTGAAAACACAGGGCACTGCAGTATTGAGTGATGGTTTGCATTTTGCCAATGAGGAATTATAGATTTAATATCACACAACCTCCCCATCACATTCGAAGCAATGCTTCTAAACTGGGTCAGTTCACACCTTCAGCTTCTAGTCACCAAGCCCACAGGAAGCAAGAGTAGAGAAATCAGGTGTGAACTAGCTTTCTGCATCCTATGATTTGCATTGCATTACAACACAGCCCAACCTGTAGTACTTCTATTAAAAGACAGTTAAAAGCATAATAAGGTGCTGGGGAGATACAATATCTATCTGATCACTGTTGGAATCTAAATTCAGGATATGATTGCCTTTAGGATGATCTGGCAATGCAGTGCTAACATTCTTATATTTGTCACTGCCCTACTGAATGTTGCTCTATAATGTAACTACTAATTGTAAAGATATACTTTGTCACTATGGGTGTCCTTAAGGACAAATCCTTTGGCTTTTTATTCAGAAAATAACCCTGCCACCGAATCCTGCCAATATAATTATTTTTCCCAAGAACATTTTAAGAGACCCTAAGTCATTTACAGTAAAAACCACCATCTCGTAGATATACAAGGCACAAATCAAGAAACAGGGTGTGTGTTGGGGGCAGGTCTGTCACATAATGCAGCAGCTTGTGCCTCTTTGGCTACAGATGCTAGAGCTAACCATTTTGATCAGTGGTGACTAGCTTTGTTTTGCTTTGTATTTCTGTTTCGTAAATGCCATTGTAAGTCCAATGTGAATGCTGAGCGCCATTACTTATACATGAAGGCTTATTAGCAGGGTTTAGCAATATGATAAAATTGTCCGTTAAAATGAAGCTTGAAGACTGGGCAGTGGCAAGGAAAGGCAATGCTGAAGGCCCTGCTGCAGTGCATGTGTCTACTGTAGATGGAATCACTGGAATGATGAAACCAGTTTAGGTCCAAGGTCACTGCTGACATTCAGCTGTCATGGCTTTATTGTCTCCATGCCTTCTCTCCATCGAAACATTCAAGGGTACTTTATTGCAACCACAAAGAACCAGTCAATTGATACCATTACACTTCATGCACACATAAACCACAAGCCTGTTCAGAACAGTTGATACAGTCTAACATGTATTCATTAGTAGAGCCATTGAAACTGCAACTTGCCAAACCCCACTTCTAACACAGATATACTTGTTTAGCGTAAACATTTAGTGTTGTCTTTTCTTCAAGGTATTTGCACAACACACCTTAATTGAGATAGCATAATGTGCATTTTAATACCAGGCTGCTTGTGCTCTATGAAAAAAAAAAATTCTTAGAAGATTCCAGCAGTTTATATCTCTTTTTGAAATGGATGGAGGGAAGGAAGGATAACATTAGATAGATAAACTGGGTAGATCTGTGTACGTGAAGAAAGAGGGGGGTACTTATTTGGGCTGTGGATGCCATAGAAAGCCAATTGCTTAGAAATGAAATAAGAATGTATAGTGAAAAGAAGGAAAACATAAGCTTGGGTCAGGGAAGAGGCAGTGATTAGCTCCATTGTTAGGAGCTCCTTGAGCTTCATTGGGTCTAAAGAAAAATTCACTAATGAATCTATTGAAGCTTGCCAGAACTTTGTGTTAAAGACAAGTTAAGTTATGATGCTTCTCTAAGACATGGTAGTAAAGCATGTTGAAACAGAAAACAGAGCATGTGTCTTAATTTAAACTTTACTCACAGAAATTTACAGATAACTTTTATGGGGATTTTATTGTACACATTTGCTATATTTTTATGCCAAGCTCCTAGAAAATAAAATGAGCAATAACCCAATTAAATCAATTTTCAGAAAGTATGAAACGTAGTAAGCATCTGTGCAACAATCTAGCTGCTAATCAGTTTGAGATGGGAAACACTAAAGACCAATACTTATTTGGTCAACTTTCTTCTTGCCAGCTGCACAATGAAGACTTTTTATTTGATTAATGTTTAAGCTAGTTTCCTTTGACTGTTTCTAAATATTTGTGGTTTATTTATCAAAAACAGCATGGTTATTACTGATGCCTCTAGGCAAATGCAGAGTTCCTTACTTTATGTCACCAGATTAAACTATATATCAAAAATAACAATGAAATTGTAATCCTAAACACAATTAATAAGGAATATATCTCCTATACCCAATGGAGACTTCTGAATAAATGTACTTAGGGATTGTCTTGTTAATTATTTTATGTGAAATAGGCACTGTTGCATGTATCTGGTATTAGCACATTGAAAAGCACTAGAATAACTGCAGTACAAACCTCACTGTTTTATTGTCACAGAAATGGTATAGCAAAAACACATAAGGACAGAGAACACTTTTCATACACTGTTATCCCAATGTGTCTCAACGTTGATGGGTAGACCACCTCTCCAAAGGTTATAAGGTTGCTGAGAGAGCCAACAAGGGGGGCAATTAGTGTCAATTATTATGGTGTTTAGGAGTCACTGAATAGCTTCCCTTGGTCACATTTTGACCACTTGATCCAGCATCCCAGAAGTGAATGGTAGGTGAATGCCATGACCACTTATTCCAGGATCCAGAACAGTCTGTCTGAAGTTTCCATAGAGAGAGATAAGGAACTTCTTTACAGACCATTGCTTCACCATCCCACTGTTTACAGTTTACCTTATTTCCCATTTATGATATGCTTTTTTTAAAAAAACAACAACAACAAAATTTAGTCTCTTTAATAGTGATGAAAAAAGTAAGAAATTATTAATGGATTACTAAAGAAGCTCTTTTTTCAAAAAGGGTATAACAGGACAGCACTGTTTCGAAAAGTATCAAAATTAAGTGACTTAGCTGGACATTAAGAAAAACATGTAATCACACTCTACAAAGCAGGAACTAAGTGAAATAATCTTAACACTTTATCAGATTAGTGAAGCACAAAAACATTATCAAATTCATTCAATCAATCAATTTTATTATGATCATAGATTGATATCTGATTCATAGTCACGCACCTGTCAGCTGTGAAAATGAAATGGCTAGCCTAAGGTTTTGTGGACTCCAGTCCACTTCATCAGATGCATATGATGAAGTAGACTGGAATCCACAAAAGCTTATGCTATAATTTTCCTTTGTTTCAGTTAATCTCAAAGGTGCCACAGGATTCCTTTATACCTTTTTATGCTGACACCCACTAATACTGCTATGCCTTTGAATACTACACCTATTAGCCATGTGGGTTGAGTTTGGTTTTGCTGAAGAGATTAGATAAAACTGCTGGGTCAACTTGCTGAGATATTAATGTCAAATATATAATTCTTTCTCTTTTTGTCTGTCAAAGAAGACAAAATTTGTTCTTAGATATTCAGGATGGCACATTATACTTGTACCTGACTGAAAGGCAAGTTGTCTGTGTGAGAATATACAAGAGACAAAACAAGGTAAGGTGACATCTTTAATTGGACAACTTTATGTTGATAACAGAGCCAGCCAGATTTCATATAGCAATAATCTAAGTATTGCCACTCAACTCAGGGAATAAAGAGACCAGACACAAGATATATGGGTGAAATAAAGGGTCTTTATTGAACCCTACCTATTTAAGCCCTCTAGGATCTTCATGGGGGGGGGGAGGCAACCTAGTGAGGGAGCAGCTGAGGCTGTAGGTCAGAGACCTTACCCCCCAGCTTCCCCGGGTGAGCACCTAAGCCCTCGAGAGGAACCCCAGCATTGGGGTTGCTCTCGAGCCGGCCTGTGTCTGGAAGACCAACCCAAAAGTCCCCACTCAAGCCGCATGGATTAGGGTGGGGGATTATCCTTCGGGCCAGCCCCAAGGTGGGTCTCCTTCCCTTCCGCTAAGTCCGATGACTTTATTGGTTGTTCCAAAGACCCTTCCTTCACTCAAATAGGTGCCAAGGTGCACACCGAATCTATGCCTCCCCCAAATTTCAGGCCATAAATAGGGTCAAACGTCCGCTTAGTCCGAGGTGTATTTGACTGTACACAACTCCATGGGGATAAAATCATTCACAGATTCACCCTTGGGATAGGACAAGTGATGAATTAATCTAAACTCCCCCAGTGCCTTCTTAGGCACCACCCCCAAAGGGGAAACACGCAAATTGGACACTGGTGGCTCAGTAAACGGTCCCACAACCCTACCTTCCTGAACTTCTTTCTCAATCTTGGCTCTGACAATTGACTCCATACCCCTGACAGACCCCAAATTGCAGGCTTTGTAGGCCTGTCTAATGCCCTGGAAAGGAATTCTAAAACCAACTTTGAAACCATTATACAAATAACTAGCGGCTTCCTTGTCAGGGTAAAACCACAACAAACGTCTCAATACTGATAACTTAAATGGGCTGGGACCCGTTTTGAGCTGGAGCAGTGCTTCCTGCACCCTTGGGTCCACCTTGACCCCCCCTTGAGCCTCAAAAGGAACCCCTTGCTCTGGGGCAGTTATGAAATGAATGCGAAGCCCCACAGATGGAGCACTCATGGCTATATCTGCAGGGTTTTCAAGTACAGCCCCTCTGGGAAGAGAAGTCCCAGCACAAGAGTTTTTGACTTTGGGTGGTTCCAGGTGCTGCCCTTTGAAGAGGCATCATGGGCACCTTTTGTACAAGATGGCCGCTATGGGTCCTTTCACCCTGCATTGGCTGCGCCGGAGTCATGAATTGCATCCACAATTGGGGGTGCATCATATCCCAACGAAGCGAGGGCCCTCATACGAAAACTGCGGCCCTCATACGAAAAGCCTCATCGTACAGAAGCCATGCGGGGCCGACATAATCAGTATAGGCCCTGTGAATGATATCTATGTACTGAATAAGGGCCGCGGTGCATTGGGGTTGATCCTTAACTATGACCCCAGCTAATATCAAAAAGCCTGATAGCCAATTAGACCAAGTGCACTCCACTTTCCTTTTCTTGATCTTCTCCTTCTCTTTATCATCTAATTCGTCTTTGTCCTTCTTCTCCAGCTCTTGATAAAGCAGAGAGAAGACATCTACACATTCCCCCTTTATGATTTTTTTCCTGAGTGGCCTGCAGGAGATGATCACCCAGTGGCAAGGCCAAGTCACCAAATGGTATGGCCCCATATGCCACTGCCTCATAACCAGCAGTTGGCGAGCCTGCTGAATATGGCTGGTTAATGGAAGGGCCAACTGGAAATGGCCCCATTCCCCATGGCATCCAATTGGACCATTGGGGAGGTGGCCAGTTCGTTGACCACCCCGGATACGGTGCTGCACCATGGCCAGACGCAAGGGTCCCATTGCCCTGAGTAGCTATAGGCATGCTCCCCCAGGGCCAGGATGATCCGGCCATATGTGTGGCATAGTTGTCTACGAACTCACCTCCCAGATCCGCAGGTCCCACTGCATCCGCTGGCTGATCCCCGACACCTGGTGATCCATGGTCCACAGGATTGCCAGCCTCTTTGGATCCCGACGCTCCACCAGGCTGCGCCTTTTGCTCTAAAGCATCCAAACAAGCAAGAATATCATGAGAAATCTTACATTTCTTACCATGTTTTCCTTCAGCTGGATCCGATGCCCTGGAATCCCCCTGAACCTCCTCAAGCTTCCCAATCCTATCCAATATAGCGCCCCATGGGATGTCCTCCTCACTATTGCTGGAAGAATTGGGCATCCCAGGTTGATGAGGTTTACTGGGCTTAGGGGCAGGGCCCTTACCCTTGCCCCCCAACTTGCCTTTCTTGGGAGCCATGACACCACAGCCAATGTTATTGATGTTATTATTAGTATTACTATTATACTATTATAATAATATTACTATTATACTATTATAATACTATTACCACATTATTATTATTATTATTAACTTCAGGCCCAACTGCCTGAGGCCCAGCCAGACCCAACTAGACCCAACCCTAAAATCCGAATGCCTGATGTTACCAACAGGGGGCCTGATGCATCCCAGGCAGTTAAGCCCACCCCAAACCCACCAGCAGGGGGCCAGATGCACGAGGCGAATAAAGAAAGCCTCATGGGGCCTGCCAGCAGTTAGGCCTACCCTTGACCCAACCAGCAGGGGGCCAGACGCCTGAGGCAACAGATGAAAGCCTCATGGCCATGCAAATCCAGCCAAAAAATGGGGCCTAGACCCAGGCCAAGGGTGCGCTCCCAGACTCTCCACTCTCCCCCGTTTATCAGTGGCCACAAGGCCGAGCCCCCCCTCAAAGACCTGGCAGCCGCGCCACTGTGTGGCACGAGAAGAGCAGGCGCTGCACTGCTGCGCTGGCCAATGGACCCAATGGCACACCAAAGGCTCCAAATGGCAGCCGCGCCACCATGCGGTGTGAGTAAAGCAGGTGCCACAACGCTGCGCCCCCAGCAAGTGGCCCGGCTCCCCCACTCCCCTTCTGAGGTGAGGCCATGCAGCTGAAGCAGGCGCCGCAACGCTGTGCCCCCCGCAAGCGGCCCGGCTCCCGTCCCCAGCAAGCGGCCCGGCGCTGCAACGCTGCAGCCCCCGCAAGCGGCCCGGGCTCCCCCACTCTGTCTCCCAGACCCAACGGGTGCTGCAACGTGTGCCATGAAAAAAGCGGGTGCCGCACCACCACGCCTCAAGCCAGCGGCCTGGCTTCCCCACAATCTCCCCCCAGTCGCTGCCCAATACTCCCTGCTAAAGCAGCCGAAGCAGCCGACTCCTCTCAATTTGATCCAGAAGAGAGAGAAGGGGAGGGCGGAGCAGCCTTAAATAGGCCTCCTGCTCAGCCCCGCCCCTTCTCCATACATCGGGCAGCCAGCCCAATGCCCACACTGGTCTCTGCCCATCCTGAGCGGCAAAGACCAATCCCTTCCCAAAATGGCTGTGCCTACTGGGAGGAGGATTGGGATATCCTGAACTATGCATCAAGAAGGGTGAAAACAGTGCTGCAAGTAGGGTTAGGGCTGACATTTTGGCTCCTTTAGCTTAAAGGTTTTCTACTGATGATGTACAGAGTGGTAACTGGCAGGTGATGCAGGCAGTGAAAAGCAGGACAGCATGGGCATATTTGGCCTCACCAGGGCTGAAGCCACTCACTGTAGCATCATTTTTTTTCTTTTTCTTTTTTTAAAAAAATATAGTCAGAGGATGGCTACCTGGATAGGCACATCATTGGCTATGGAAGCTCATTTTATTATTTATTATAAAGTGGTGCTCTCCCCCAAGTAGATGTGTATAGCACCGGGAAGCAGTCTCTGTTTTATGCTTGCAGTTTGATAGGGCTGCAGTTTAAGAGAGTTTCAAATACAAAATTGTGTATGGCAGTGTGTTTCTTTGTGTGTTAGCTTTTGGTTTCATACATGAACAGCATACCCTCTCCCTTGTGCAATTAAATCATTTAAGTCTGAGGCCTCAAATAGCACACATTCATCACTGAATGGAAAGGTACTGATGATGCATGGGGCATTAATACACAGTCCTTGTCAGCTATACAATAGGGTGTGTCAATATTTTATGCCAAGGATGCTGTAATCTGAAGCGACCAGCATCTTAGTCCCAAAAGATGTTTGCTGTTGCAATAGAACAGATATAGCCTGTGCAGATACTGCCATAGTGATGTCTGTGCCTGAACAAATTGGATCAACTCTGTTTTGTGTGCCATACACACCCATTAGGGGAGCTTATCATGTTTATCATGCAGTTGAAAATCAGCTAATGTTCCATTCGTTCTAATGGATAATTTTGTGTATCTAGCAAGCTCACATCATCATACGCCAATCTAGTTTCTTTTGATACTGTTCTGTGCACCTAAGCATATGTAGTCAAAAGTAGTGCACTGAGTTCTATAGGACTTACTTTGTAGTAACTATTCTGCCGGATATCGGAACCCTATTGTTAGTCCCTCTAGAGTAAACCAGCTGAATCCATTGGATTTTCCTATGTATTGACTAGCCATTCAACAGTTTATTCAATGGGTCTGCTCTACTTGGGACTAACTAATAGGATTCAGATTTTAATCTTCAGGAGTAACACAGCAACTACACAGGAATACTGCAAATGCTATCTAAATGGTAAATCTCTCTCTGGCTTTTCTTCGCAAACGAAGATTCAGGAAGGACTCATCCCGCGCTTTCTGCAAGCGCGCTGATGACTAAAAAGGCCAATCCGAGATAAACAAGTCCGGTTGCAAAAAGCACAGCAGAAGGTCTCCTTGGGTGATGTTTTTGGGTTGTGATTCTTTCTGCGTTGTCGTTTCTCTTCAAGATTTGTTCGTCGTGAGTTCTCAAATAAGGCTGCAGCATTGTGGATAGTGCGTCTCCATGCCTCCTGATGTGAGGCCAGGGCGGACCACTGTTGGTGATCAATTTGGCCAAGCATGAGATGTTGTTTCAGGGAGTCTTTGTATTGCTTTTTTGGAGCGCCCCTCTTACGCTGACCCGTGGCAAGTTCACCGTAGAGTAGTATTTTTGGGAGGCGATGGTCCTCCATCCTAGAAACGTGCCCTGCCCAGCGCAGCTGTGTTCTCAATATCATGGCCTCAATGCTGGTGATCCCTGCTTGCTCAAGGACAGCAACATTCGTCACATAGTCAGTCCAGTATATATTTAGCCACTTCCAAACATAGGTATGTTCCTAGCTGTCACTGAGCCTGAAGACTGCTCAGACATGTATCTTGTCCAATTTTCATACTGGCTGCCAGTCCGATTAAAAACAAAACACCTTGCCAACATCCTTATCGCCTCCTGCCAAGTTTAGGTTGCTTCATGTGTGTGAAGGCAGGATAACAGACCAAACATCTGGCCATCTCCAGTGTGGGTGAAAGCTAACCAGGGCTGTGGCATCAGTATGCCAAATCTTCAACTCTGACTCCTCTATTTTTCTACTGTCTGGCTCCAGTTCTGACTCTCACTCCCTCAGAAATGGCAAATGTAATAACAAATTAGTAATAACAAATTTACCATATTTAAATGGTAGTACAAGGAATTTCATCACCACTATGTGAATAATTAGGCTACTTTGAGAGAATATAAATAATAATAATAATAATAATAATTATTATTTATATCCCGCCCCTCTACAAAATGCAATCAGGGTGGCTTACACCATTTACAAATACACATTTAAGACCCTCCATCCCACCCTCCTTAAAATACAATTAAATAATCCAAAAAATTAAAACATACTTAATAAATACTAAAAATAACAATAAACAATAAACAATAAACAGTGGCTGCATTGGGACTGGGCTAAATTAGAATGTTTCTTTCTGATAGTCGGGTATCTATTCAGGGAAGGGCCGCTGGAAAAGATCCATCTTAAGAGCTTTTTTAAAAGCTATCTAAGGTGGTAATATGACGGATCTCATCCAGCAGGCTGTTCCATAATCTGGGAGCAATAGCTGAAAAGATCCTCTGGGAGGTCAAAGAAAGCCTAGTTTTTAAAGGTTGCAACAAATTCCTCCCAGAGGACCGGAGTGCACAGGGAGGATTATATGGAAGGAGGCAGTCCCGAAGATAGGTTGGACCCAAGCCATTTAGGGCTTTAAAGGTGATAACCAACACCTTATACTGGGCCCAGAAACTAATGGGCAGCCAGTGGAGTGATCTTAAGATCATGTTATATGGTCTCTTCTAGATGTACCTGAGACCAATCTGGCTGCCATATTCTGTATTAGTTGAAGTTTCCGGACCAAGCACGAGGGTAGACCCATGTAGAGTGCATAACAGTAATCAAGACGTGAGGTTACCAGAGCATGTACCACAGTCTCAAGGTCCCTGACTTCCAGGAAAGGGTGCAGCTGGCATATCAGCTGAAGCTGATAAAATTTATTTGATTGAAATGTCTGAACAAGAAAACTTTCCTAAACTTCCATGAACGTAAATATGCAATGAACTAGGCATTTCAGATTATAAATTTTTATTTTGAAGGTGGAGTCATAGTACAGAAAGTAACAGAAGGGGTTATTAGTTACTTTAATACTTTTTGCACTGCAAACAAAACTTGAAGACCATCCTACAGATCTGAACTCGCCACGGGTCAGCGTAAGAGGGGCGCTCCAAAAAAGCGATACAAGGACTCCCTGAAACAACATCTCAGGCTCGGCCAAATTGATCACCAACAATGGTCCGCTCTGACCTCACATCGGGATGCATGGAGACGCACTATCCACAATGCTGCATCCTTATTTGAGAGCTCACACTGAACAAATCTTGAAAAGAAGCAACAATGCAGAAAGAATCACAACCCGGAAACATCACCCAAGGAGACCTTCTGTTGTGCTTTCTGCAACTGGACTTGTTTATCTTGGATTGGCCTTTTTAGTCATCAGCACGCTTGCAGAAAGCTCAGGATGAGTCCTTCCTGAATCTTTGTGAAGAAAAGCCAGAGAGAGAGAGACTTTTTGCACTAGTTTGGCAGTTTGAGGCTGGTAAAAGACATGAAGAATGAGAATGGACTGGGGAAGTGAATTATCCTCTGTTACTAACCTGCTTGCATAGTTCTCATAGCTATGGGGGAGGAGATGGGACATGCTTGTGCACTTTGACTTTCTTTGCTTCTGCACTATATTATTGTTAGGATCCCATTTTCTGTTGGTCTTCCCCTGAGAGGTTATGTCATAGGCCAGAGACTCTCCTTTTAGCCAGCCATGGGTAATTGGATTGCTATCTGGTTAGAAGTAGTTGCTTAGGGGTCCATTTCTACCATTGGAAGTGAGGGGATGCTGGACTGCATCAGGAAAAGGGCTGGCATGCTTCTCTGCTTTATAATATCTGCTGTGCCATTTACCATCAATGAAGCTTATAGCAGTAATATGTGCCATTGTTCTGCTCCAGATGAAGTGTTGGGGAGGCCTAGAACTACACTGAATTCCAGCATAGAACACTTGGTGCTATTAACAAAGTGAAGGTATAAAACTAAGCGTCTCTGGACTTTATCAGATGCATCAAATACAGCATCATAATGACGCCATGTAATCACGAGCCATGTCAGATGCCTTCGCCCTTTCGCAGTTATGTCCCTGCCAAAACCCATACTTTTTAATTGATGACTTTAGCCGTCAATTGATCCCCTCTTCCATTTTTTTTGCTAGCACAGCCGGCGTGTGAAACCTCGTGTCCTTCCCTCCCCCACCATACTTACCCTGTCAGTGGCCGGTCTGGCATGAACACTTCTGGGTGAGATCGCGACATCCAGGTAAGTGACACAGTTTTTATGATCCTCCCTGGGTAACGTGTAAGTTTTAAAGTGTGTTTTTGTGCTTTAAAAAACCTTTTTAATGTTGTTTTTTGGTTTTGTGTTTGAATTTCCCATGTGATGACATCTTGTGATATTTCATGGGACCGCCTCATCCCGTACAACCCTCCCTGCGCACTTCGGTCCTCTGGGAGGAATCTGTTACAACCTATGAAAACAAGGCTGCCGGTGACCTCCCAGAGGGCCTTCTCTGCTGCCGCTCCCAGATTATGGAATGGCCTGCCGGACGAGATCCATCTTATTACCACCTTAGACAGCTTCAAAAAAGCTGTCAAGACGGATCTTTTCTGGTGGGCCTTTCCTGAATAGCTATCCCGGCCCGAAGATTCGGCTGCCTTTTCCCTTAAGCTGCCACTGGATTATTTCATTTTTTCTCTTTTAATTATTGTATGTTTTAAATCTTTTAAATTCAATATTGTTTTAAGGGGTGGGTGGGTTAGGGTATCAATGTAATTATGGGATTTTTATAATGTAAGCCACCCCGATTGCGTTGCAGAGGGGCAGGATAGAAATAAATTCTATTATTATTATTATTATTTCAAAGTAGGAAGTGAATGGTGCTCCATTCATTTCCTCTTTCATTGCCAGAGCTGCCTTTGCCAGGATTAGAGGTTAGTGTGGGCGGAGTGTTCTTTTTCTGGCATAAAAATGGATATTTTTTGCCAGCAAAAGAATGCTTTAAAATGATAGTCTGATAAAGTCCTCTGTCCTCAAAGGAGAAGGAGGAAATGACTTTAACGCTAAGAGTAGCAATCTCGGACTGAACCCAAAATTGAACCCAATGACTTCCAACTGATCAAGCAGGGCCAGCAATGTTAGTACTATCATTGAAACCTAAATTGTTTCTAAGGCCAAAGCCACATTACACAAATAATCCAGTTTGAAACTGGATTATTTGCCATGGTTCCTTCCTATGGAATCCAAGGATTTGTACTTTGGTGAGGCACCAGCACTCTTTGGTAGAGAAGGCTAAAGTTCCTGTAAAATAACACGTTTCAGGATTCAATAGGAAGGAGCCATGCCAAATAATCCAGTTTCAAACTGGATTATTTGTGTAGTATGGATTTGGTTTAAGTCAAATTTGACAATCAAACTTGGCGCCTCTTGTTTCACTAAGAAAACACTAAATGTCTATTGAATGGATTACTGATTATGCTTCTTTCCACTAATCACACCATAGTCTTACTCAGATATTATTGGAGAAAGGTTAATTAACCAGAGATAAAGAAATGACCTTCTGAGGCAAACATATAACTGCAATTAGACTGGGTTTTCAACTGGAACAGTAGCATTTCATGTCGATCAAAATTAGACATTTTAATTGCAGTGTCTCTTTCTCTTGGAAAATATGTAGAATCTTTTCATATTGACTAAAGTAAAAGACTCACTCTTGGAATTTGCGTTTTTGTTACTACCTTCAAACTAAGGCAGAATTTTGTATGATATGTCAGCCTGAGAGACTTTTCCTCCCATCTTACACTGTACTACAAAAGATCTACCTGGCTCACAATTGGCTGTTTATTGAAGGCCTGTAACAGCTCACCTACTTAAATAAGCATGTTGCTGTTGAGAAATTATGGTTTGTTTGAGCCCCTTGATATACACATCCACCTACGTCTTCTGTTTCACTATCCAAAATGGGTTATTTTATAGACATTGTTTTACTGCAAACTTGTAAGCTGTTTTGATTATCATTGACAGAGGAGAAGGGAGGAGTCTTCAGAAAAATTGCTATAATAAGGTCTAATACTCACTGAGCACTTACTAAAGAAACCCTCCATGTATGCCTGTGTAGTGTAGTGGATCGAGTGCTGGACTAGGACTTGTTGAGTGAACAGAGTTTCAGTCCCCACTCAGCCATGGAAACCCATTGGTTGATCTTGGGAAAGTCACACTCTCTGAGCCTCAGAGGAAAGCAACAGCCAACCTCCTCTGAATAAATCTTGCAAAGAAAACCCTATGAGAGGCATACCATAAGTTGGAGTTGATTTGAACAACAAATTTTAGACTATTGAAGTAAATGGGTATCTTGGGATGAGATGATGGGTGGTCCTGGGGCTACACACAGCCCAAGGTTGTTTTTGTAGCCCACAACATTCTCAGATTTCCTTGGACTGTCCTTTTTATGGTAAAAAAAAATGGCAAATTGTCTTTACTGGAGGCTTCCAAAAACACTTATTCACCTTTCAAATAGATCACATAGCCCACTGTATCTTTTAGCATAAAAAAAATAATCCAATTTTTCCCAAATCTAGAAGTGGACTTCCAGATACTTAACCTTTTTTTTTTTTTAATGGCAACTTGACCAGTCTGTGCAACTCTCCCAGGGCAAAAAATTAAAACAAACAAACAAACCCACAGCCATCCAGATCTCCCTATATTGCCTGCTTCTGCTTTATATAAACTTCATAGGCGTCTGGATTAAACTTGTTATAGTTAAGGCCTAAATGTAATTATTAATCTCAAATAGAGTAGTCCCAGTGAAACAATGAAATTTAAATATGTTTTGGTTTATCAAATTCTTATTGATTCAATGGGTCTACATATCCTCTAATGTCCAAATTTGGCAGACACAATCCTTATTAATCTCCTGATGTCCCACTTTTTCACCTGCTTTTAAAATGTCCAAGTTTCCCTCTCCTCCTCTTATTTCCCCCCTCTGTCCTCAGTTTACTTCAACTGTGCAAATGGACTATGAATGCAAAAATAGTTGCTCTCAGTTAACTCAACAGGGGGAAAGGAGAGGAGGGGTTGAAATCTTGCCCTTCCCACTAGGGCCAGGCAAAAGCAAACCGCTGCAGCCTCTCCTAGCTTGTATGTTCTTCATTAACAACTTTTGCCATCTTGGCTATACTCTGATGTTGCTTGGCCATACGTGTGTCGGTTTTCATCTGCAGCCCATTTCATCTGTAAAATGTTGGAGGATCTAGGTCTATATTTGAGCCTTAAAACTTTTTTAAAAATGAAGTTTAATCCAGACAAGACAGAGATCCTCCTAGTCAATTGAAAGACAGATCTGGGCATAGGGATTCAGCCTTTGTTAGATGGGGCTACACTTCCTCTCCCTCTGAAAGTGCAAGTTCACAGTTTGGGGGTACTCTTGGATTCAGCTCTGAGCCTGGAGGCCCAGGTTTCAGCAGTCACCAGGACTGCTTTTCCACAGTTAAAACTAGTGTGCCAATTGTGCCCTTTCCTGGGAGAAGTAAAATCTGGCCGCACTGGTACATGCCTTGGTTAAATACTGTTTGAATTACTGCAATGTGCTCTACATGGGTACTCAGCAATGGCTCCTCTTCATCTTGGAAAGATGTGACCAGTGGGGTGCCACAGGGTTCTGTCCTGGGCCCAGTGCTATTCAACATCTTTATCAATGACCAAATTTGCAGATGACACCAAATTAGGAGGAGTAGCTAATACCCTGGAGGACAGGATCAAAATTCAAGATGACCTGGATAAACTGGAGAGCTGGGCCAAAGCTAACAAAATGAAATTCAATACGGAGAAATGTAAGGTACTGCACTTAGGGCAAAAAAATGAAATGCATAGATATAGGATGGGGGAGATCTGGCTGAATGAGACTACATGTGAAAGGGATCTAGGAGACCTAGTAGACCACAAGTTGAACATGAGCCAACAGTGTGATGCAGCAGCTAAAAAGGCCAATGTGATTTTGGGCTGCATCAATAGAAGTATAGTGTCTAGATCAAGGGAAGTAATAGTGCCGCTCTATTCTGCCTTGGTCAGACCTCACCTAGAGTACTGTGTCCAGTTCTGGGCACCACAATTCAAAAAGGATATTGACAAATTGGAGCGTGTCCAGAGAAGGGCGACTAAAATGGTGAAAGGTCTGGAAACCATGCCTTATGAGGAAAGACTTAGGGAGCTGGGTATGTTTAGCCTGGAAAAAAGACGGTTAAGAGGCAATATGATAGCCCTGTTTAAGTATTTGAAGGGGTGTCACGTTGAGGATGGAGCAAGCTTGTTTTCTGCTGCTCCAGAGATTGGAACACGGAGCAATGGATGCAAGCTCCAGGAACAGAGATTCCATCTCAACATTAGGGGGAACTTTTTGACAGTAAGAGCTGTTCGGCAGTGGAACACACTCCCTCAGAGCGTGGTGGGGTCTCTTTCCTTGGAGGTCTTTAAACAGAGGCTGGATGGCCATCTGTCGGGGATGTTTTGATTGTGATTTCCTGCGTGGCAGGGGGTTGGACTGGGTGGCCCTCGTGGTCTCTTCCAACTCTGCAATTCTATGATTCTATGGGGCTGCCTTTAAGAAGTGCTGAGAAATTTCAGTTGGCCCAAAGAACTACAACCAAGTTGTTAACTGGGTCTCGCTACAAAGAGCACACAATCCCCTTGTTGCAACAGTTCTACTGATTGCCAGTCTGTTTCCAGGAAAAAACCAAATTACTAGTGTTCATCCATAAAGCCCTATATGGCTTGGGTCCAGGCTATTTGAAGGACTGTATCTCCCTTTAGAGCCCAGATACTCTGGAGAGGCCCTTCTCTTACCTTCTTCTTAGGCTTGTTTGGTGGGAACAAGGAAGAGGGCCTTCTCAATGGCTGCTCCCAGACTTTGGAACTCCCTCCCTAGGGAGGCCCAGATGGCCTTGTCCTTGCTGTCCTCCCATAGGCAGGTCGAAACATGTTTGTGCTGTCACACTTTTACAAACTGACTAGAGTTGGGCTTTTAATACTGTGCGGTTGTGTTCTTAAGGTTTATATATTGTCTTGTAATGAATTTTAATATTTTTATGTTTAATGTTTTAACATTATAAACTGTTTATTTGTTTTTAAAAATCTTATATTTATACAGTAGCATCCCCATATCCATGGGGGATTGGTTCCAGCCCCTCCTCATGGATAATAAAATCCATGGATAATAGCAAACACCCTCCTGTTGCCATTGCCACCATTGAAGCCATCCAGGGGGTGGAGGGAGGTGAGAGCTCTCCTCCTCCCCTCCCTTCACCCCCCCCATTGCCGCTGCCACCACCGGAGCTATTCCAGGGTCAAAGGGAAAAGGAAGGCAAGATCTCTCCTCCTCCCTTCTCTTTGTCCCCCCTGTCGCCACTTCCTCCCTCTAGAGCCATCCTAGTGGGTGAAGGGAGAAGAGAAGCGAGATCTCCTCCTCCCCTCCATCCCCTGTCCACCCCCCACTGTTGCCAACTGTCGCCAGTTAAAGCTTGGTTTACAGCATGCCACTTTGCAGAATGGTAAAAGGATCTTAAGCTGAATCATGTTCAATTTTTTATTTATTAACATATTTATACCCTACTCTATATCTGAGGAATACAGAGCAGCATATAATAAAACCAGTTAAAGATAATCAATTACAATAATAATAATTTTAAAACATTAAAAATGCAATAAATCATGTATTATTTAAACCCAACAGGTTAAAATGGATTAAAACAATTTAAAACTATGGTGACTATAATTATGCGTCTGAGTTGATTTGTATTAAAATTTTTATATCATCCTTAATCACTACCCCCAAAAGAAGAAAGAAATTAAAGGAAAGAACTCAAAAGTAGCGAAGAAAATGACAAAAATGTCATAGGCCAAGATCCTATGTCATAATGGTGAAGCATAACTCTCCTGCAGTGTGATGTTTCTGATGATACGCAACAATAGCTGGGAGGGGTGTTGTATCTCTATTCTTCTGGCCACTGATAGGTGGGAGGGGTACACCAAGACTCATTTGGGTTGCTCTGGAGCATGGAGGAAAGGAGAAGCATCTTCCACTTCCACCACTGTCAGTGCAACAAGATTGTTCCTTCATCCCTTGAAGCTTAAGATCAATGGATAAGAAGATGGAGTTAGACTGGTAGATCTCCAGTGAAGTTGCACATCGGACTGAAGAGAGGGCTTGTGAAAAGAGGTACTGGATACCTCCTTCCACAAGATCCAAAAAGTGGCATAAGCAGACATATTCCCCAGTTATGCCTGCATCTGTTTGAACAAGATGCCAGATGCCAGCTGTAATCTCCAGAGTTTAGAAAGTTTGTAGGGTTTTTTGGGTGTGTGTGTGTGGAGCATAAGAGTTATATTTCAAAAAGTAACTTTTCAAAGCTAGCAGTGTTTTACAACTAGGGTTAACAGGTGTCCATTATTATAAGGGACCTCCCCCATTGGACAGTTTGAAAGCTTTTCCTTTTATTTAAACTGAATAACAGATCCCTCCCTTCAAAAACCCTATCTATTTGGGTGTGGGCTCTTCAAAAATGCATACATCATATCATTTATGAGTGTGGACAATATGTTAATTTTACAGAGAAACACATGGCTAAGTTAACTGAAATCAATACAGCCCCCCCACCCCATATCCATGGAACCAACGTCCATGGTTTCAGCTATTTGTGCTTTAAAAATAGGGACATGTACCATACAGTCACTCTGGAAAATACCTAGAGAGGTGTCCTCTCTAGGGGCTTGTCTATACGAGTCCATAAAAAATGGAGTCCCTTATAGTAATGACATTTTGCAGCACCTGCGAGCTAGTCTAATGGTTTTTTCTGCCCCCTTAAGCTCTGCATGCCCCCTAGGAAACATGGCATCCACAAGTGATTTGCTCACATTTGCACTTACCTGAATTTGCTGCTGCTGCCCTTTTAAAAAAAATGATATCCAAGGTGTGATTGAGAGATTTTTCACTTTAACACAAAAGCAGGAAAAAAAAACACCAATACCCCATTTTCTCACCTTAGCACTTGCCCACTAAGGTGAAAATCCAACATGGTGGCAGTAGGCACTTGCCTTGCTAGCAAGCCCCACCCGCTGTGCTCATCCATCCAATCAGACTTGTGTTTCCTCTCATTTGGGCAAGTGAATCAGATTGACTCGCTTGTCCTAATGAGCGGAAATGTGTACCCTCTCATTCTTTTTTAAAAAGATGGGGAAAACCGCAAAGGCTTTTCTGGCAAGGTACGGTTTTTGCCGGTTCTGGCCACTTTCCTTCACAATCTGGCAAAATCACATGGAATGCCATTAAGGCAGGCAGGATTCACCTTGCATTCTGTGAGGAGTTTTTTCACCATTTTGGACAACCCCTGGGACTCGCTAGGTCCTCCATTGCAACTCTGTGGCATGTTTGTGCCAGAAGTCCTTTATTTTAATAGGGTTCAATATTATGCACAGTTTCATTTATAAACAGTAAGTCTGGGAAATTATCCCCCATGGATACAGGAGCAAGAACGGCATCCTGTACTTCCATTTGCTATTTAGGTAATGTACATACTTGTTAATAACAGCTTCCTGATTGTCATCCCTGCATATCATTAATTTTGACTGTCCTTTATGGCTGTTTTCAAAAGTTGGCAACATTATTTACCAATGAAGATTTCACTACAATCCACAGGCTACTTGTCAGAGAACTATCCCATGTACTCACACCGGACTACTGTGTAATTAATGGTTTATGAACTGCAACTCAAAAATGTCTTTGTTATTATAATTGTATAACTGTGATTATTGTAGAGGAGGTGACTGCTGTCACTGCTGAAACTCCAGTTCCCCACAGCACTCTGAGGCACCATATACTTTGATAGAATTTGCTCAGCCAGAGTATTTGAAGGCACGCCAATGAGACCTACAGACCATTTTTGCATTTCTTCTTTCTCCAGCTGACTTACCATGCCTTAAATGTACTTGAAAGTGAAGTCTCCTTTATTTAATATTAAGAAATTTACCCAGTGTTGCCTGGGGTTTTGTCTAGATGGGCTATTTACCCTGGCTTCTCCCCATCTTGGAGACCTGCAGTTCTGATGACACCCCAGGCAAGGAGGGGTGGGGAAGCCAAGGTAAAGCCCTTTAAAACACTTTAAATAACACCCAGAAAAACCCAGATCAGGCCAGTGCAGGAATGCAGAGTCTGTACTGGCAACCACTGCTACCACCACTGGAGTCTCTCGCCATCCAGGAAGGAGGCTCCCAGCATGTGATCGAGACCCTTTGCATGTGACCAGCCTTGAACACATGCTGAGGGACTCCTTCCTGGCTTCAGAGGGAGTGCCACACAACAGTGGGGAAGGTTTCTACTGGTACAGGCTGGCATGTCTGTGCAGACCTCCTTCCATTTCGTCTAGGTAACTGAGCATGGAGGGATGGGCCAGATCCTGTGCCAGAATATGCTGGTGGGAAGCTGACATATTCTGGCAGATCCCTTAATGTTGACAGTTTTGCTTATAGTTTTGCGGGGGGGGGGGGAAGGTTTGACTTGTACCACCTACAATCAACAAGAATTGTTTCATGCCAACTTGCATGCAATGTGCCCCAAACAGGAAAAAAAGGGGTGGAAGCTATAGTTTGTCAAAATCTAAATATCACGTTTGGCCAAAATTTGTACATAAATGTGCATTGTGGAGAAATCTGAAATGTTTGACAAAGTGGTACATGAATCATTTGACAGACTGGATACAAAACCTTAGCTATGGTTTTCATTTTGGATCCATTAGATAACACACCTTATCACACTACACTGTTACGGCACTATTATTCTAGTTTAACTAATGTGGCTGCCTCGTATGGAGACCTGGGATTTGCAGTTTAGGGAGGGGCAATTAGAAATCTCAGACAGAGAGCTCCTATGCCTCACTAAACTGCAAACCCCAGAATTCCACAGGAAGCAGCCATAGCAGTTAAAGTGGGATAATAGCACTATAACAGTGTAGTGTGATACAAGTCTGGTGACTGTGATCAAGTGTGTGCATAACAAACAGACACTTTAAATTATAGTATAGTTTAGTCCCTTTTAAATTAAAGCAGATACATATGTGTATTTTTAAAACATTTTCATGATGAATCCTTTGTAGCAGATAACTAGTCTGACAATTTTACCATTTTGTGGCTTGTTTATTATTTGGCTTGTTGATGATGTTTACCAAAAGAGACACTTCCTTTCAGGTCCAGTTCTTGGAACCTTGGGGCTCTCCTTTAGCCAGTTCAGCCTAATGGAATTAAAGTTGACATGTTTCAAGTCTATTCCTTTGTAAAACGAATGTAAAACAATGACTCAGATTTCTAATAAATCTCTTTGAGCTTTGCTAAGCTCAATTCTTTTTCTCCTTGCCCCTTTTACACATCTGTATATAAAGACCATAAAAAAGGAGTACAACAGGATAAATCAACACAAATCTAAGGATCCACGGCAGCATATTAAATGGTGGAGTCTCAGTGAAAGAGAGGGCAACCCTGCGGCTTCTTGCAGTTTGAAGCTAATTGTTTTGGTCAGGATGGGAACGTCTGGAAGTCCACTGCAGTGTCCCACCAGCAAGGCTTCAGTAACTGAGCTGGCCTGCAGAGAATGAACCCACTTTGTAGCGACACAGCGGGCTCAGACACCACCTATTCTGCTCTCCAAACTGTCATGCATAACAACTTTATTGTGCTAAATTGAACTTGAAAGCAACCAAAGGCTATGAGAAGGAGAGGCTATGAGAAAAGCATGCTGTCAGTGCTGGCAAAGGCTGACCTGGAAAGTAGGCTCAGAGACAGGAGAATAAAAGATCAGGGCCCATGAACACAGCATATTGTTTCATTTTAAAGTATGATTCCCATACCAGAGAAAGTAGCAAATGTGATGTAAATTTATTTAAATGGATTCCACAGCTAAAAAGTTTGCCAGCCGCTCTTATCCAACTTTCCCAGCTCTCTGATTCGTTACATACAGTGGGAATATAATGACATATAGTCATCATTGTAACAGCTTCTTTGCAGGGGCACAATGATGATTAATAGCTAGCAGCAAATTTTCACATGGGCTCTAAAGCACTATAGCGCTAAGCAGCCAAACACTCCCAAATCCCCCTTTTCTGTTCCACTGAAAAGTCCTCTCCTTGTACCTTGCAGATATGAACAAAGCCTATCTTAATTCCAATCAGCTTTTCCTCATTCAAAGAGACCTTCTCTTTTTCATAATTGATTCATGTGCATTTTTTAGTCTTTCACTGAGTCTGAGCTATTTTTCTTCTTTCCTGTGTACTTTTCTGGTAAGCAGAATCATTTAAGCAATAATTTGTCCCCTCCCCCAAATATATGTTGAATAGGTTTATTTCAATTAGTTCAAGGTTATTATTTTTAAAGTAGAGTAATGCAAAACTGAAGAAAATAACCCTTCATGTTCTGAGTTCTTTGAAATGGGCTACCTTAGAGCTCAGAGGTAGGAGCTCACAGTAAAACGCAGGCAAAGATAAGTCAAAGACTTGAGCACAACAACAATGCATGGGTTCTATTTATTGTACAAGTCCCCATTCCCATGAGAGATTTACAGCTGAAACTCTCTTTCTTGGGAGGGGATAATTATTTTAACAGATAAAAGCAGCTTTGATGGCATTTTTGGATTGTAAATTTAATTTAAAAACAACAACCCTCCTGTCTCTATGTTTCAGCATTACAAATACTCATTTCGCATAGAAATGTACCATACCACTACACACTAGATTTTGCACTCACATTCCAGTGTTTTTGTGTTTTCTCTTTTTTCTTTTTCCTCTTGCATAGCTCTGTTAAGGGAGTTACTTCCTATTTGCAACTGTATGAAAAAAGTATTGCAGTCTTTTTTAGGTTGGGTTTTCAGTCTACTTGTGACTGGCTAGTCCTGTTTACAGGTGCATTTTTTAAAATCAAGTTTCTTAAAGATTGCTGTATTTGTTATTTTGAATAGCCACACTTCATTAATATAATGCAGCAAACAGATTCCAGATAGTACTAATCTGCTTATTAAAATACCTTCTTGCATCTCTGTTGTGCTGTCAATTCATTGAACGTAGGGGAGGGCAGAAGGTAGATCACGGTCTAATTTTAGATTAAAGGGTAATTTGCAGAAGATTGGGTATAGAACTTAAATCTGTTTATTCCTATCTGAGGTCTATGGGATCTAAAGCAGTGATCCTAAGCAGAGGAATTATTTGGAAGCAAATTCTATTTAAATAACTGGGAATTGCTTCTGGAAAATATGATACAAGGTGCATAATAGCTTAAATTTGAGTCGTCTTCAGGTTACATTGCTTGTGTACCTTCATTTTCATCCAGACCCATGAAGTGGAAAACATTGTTAGTGAACCTTGTACTTAGATTTTATAACTGGTTTATTTATGATTAGTAGCTAAATACTTAGAAAAGAAAAGAAAATAAATAATAAAGTAAATTCAATGTATGGTTTTAAATAATCATTTGTTTTTCCATAGGAGATAGTGTATCTAAAAGTGAACCATTGAGACTCTGATGTTGATGCTTTGTCTAGCCATGAATCTCTATGGGCTATTTAGGGACATCTGGCAAGTCTAGACAAGAATAGTGTCTTGTCAGCTTATTAGCATAAAACAAGGACTTTGTCCACTAAGAATGTACTGCAGTTGTATTCACCATACATTTCATACCTCATAAATGAGAGAGAAAATGTACGGGCAGTAACTGGCCAAACCTGCTGGGGGACACAGTTCTGTGGGTGCAAACTGAAAATATGTGGACATATTCATTTGAGCTTTCCTGATTTTGGATTAAATCCAAGTTGTCAGTCACTATTTCATCCACGCTAATTCATAGTAATCCAAGGTATTGGTCCTTATCTTTAAAGCCCTCAAGAGGTTAGGATCCATGTACCTGGCCTATACCAACCTGCTTGTGCTTGAAGATCTACAGGTGAGATCCTTCTGTACACACCTTCCTTAGAAGAGATGTATGAAAGAGAAGGTTTTTCCTTCAGCATGCCCTGGCTTTTGAATACTGTTCCCAAAGAAGTACATTACAGTCCTTCCAGCACTAGGTCAAGACTTTGCTATTTGACCTGGCATTTTAAAAGGTTATGTTTGTCTTGGTTTACTTGTAGTTTTTATAGCATTTGATGCCTTTTGATGTCTGCACTTGTTATGAAAGATACCATTTTCTTGTATTCTTTTCTATTATTATTATTATTAATAATAATAATAATAGAATATATTACCTTATATTTCATCTGATTGTATATTATCTATCTCAAAACTATACATGATTATAAAATAATCTCCCATATACATACATAATAGTTTTTTGGTATTATTTTATGTCTCTTGGTACATCCTGGAAACCATTGGATGAAGGAAAGTTTAGACATATTTTAAATTATAAGTGAGTAAACAAATAATGGTAGCTGAAATGTGCCAGGAACATTTGAGGTGTGTAAATTTAGCAATATTTTCTACCCAGGTAACTTACTTTGTGCTTAGTCCAATTTGCATTATTGCAAATTGGCTTCTTTCACATAGATCTCCAGCAATTCCTCCAGATTAATATTGCCATATAGTATTCTTTGCCTAAGAAAACCCTATGGAATTCATGGAGTGTCCATAAGTTAACAGGCAACTTCAAGGCACATACACATACACATATATGAAGGGAAACATGCCTGTGGGATTTCTCTCACAGTATAAACTCTCACTGAAATGGAAAGAATATTGCAAGGCTGGCTTTTTTAGCTGCAAACAAAGTAAGCTGTGGCTTTTACTGAGAAACAGGCTATGTGTCAAACTATCAGAATTTCCAGTCAATCATCCCTTTTCATTTAAGTTGCTCTGAAATGGTTAAATACATTTGCTCTTAATATATATTGTGTAAAGCATGCTGATAATGCTTACATTAGTCATTAAACACAAAATATTACCCACCAGACAGAAGCAAAATCCTGAAACTGCATATAGATGAAGGTAATCTGTTCATTGGTTTATGGACCCAAAGTTGCTCAGACACAAGTAACAAATCTAAATGATGTCCCTAGGTATCATATTTTGCATTCAGAATTCTGAAGTCGCTGCAAAGTGTGTAAAACCTTATGTAGCCAAAGAACTACTTACTGAATATGCATTGAACAGTGGGTTGTTTACTTCAGCAAATGCATAGCATGCATACACCCTTGGCACTCTCTGATAGAAGTGTGCGGATAACTAGCCCAGGGGGCTCAAAATCTCAAACTATGTCCCTTTATCATAATGTATCAACACAAACACACCTCACACACTTGCCAGCCAATGTGCCTTTTAAAGGAAAGGAAAGCCACCATGCTACTGCTTTAAGTGGAATGTACCCTGAAAATGCATTTTGTTCCAATTTGGATGACAGATTTTATACAGCTGAGACTCATACTGGTGATAATACATAATCACATGAAGATGCAGAGAATAAATGCAAACTTACAGCATGAATGGGGGAGGTTTTCTGTTGCATAGTCAATATACATCACATCCAAGTGATACTGGAAGATGTGCACAGGTGGACAACATCAGTTTGGGATTCTGTACATTGTTTGGTCAATGCATGCTTTCTCCTCTATGGGCAATGTACAACTCAGATGGGGAGGTTATGAATTAGCATGACACAATAGAAAATGTCTCTGTTCAATTAGTACTCTATCATTTGTTGATGACTTAGAATATTGACTCAACAACAGGCAACATTTCCCTGTGTGACCCTATCTATGCAGCAGTGTCTTTGCACAGTCACCAGTCAGTTCATATCAACCTATATTTATACATGACAAAAGAGAGCCACCATGGTGTAGTGGTTTAAGAGTTGGATTAGGACTCTGGGAGGTCAGGGTTCAAATCCCTGCTTGGCCATGGAAACACATTGTGTGACCATGGGCAAGTCATTCTCTCTCAGCCTCAGAGGGCAAACCCCTTCTGAATAAAGCTTGCCAAGAAAATCCCACAATAGGTGGGAAATGGACCTTGTATAATGTGCTGGATTTTTATTTTATGCATTTTAATAGTTTATGTTTTAACTAGCTTTAATTTTTATTTTTTAAAAATAGTTTAATTGCTTTTTATAATTTATGTATGCTGTGAATTTTAAACTACAGATTGCCCCCCCCTAATTTACGTGGAGGATATGTTCCCAGATTTACCACGATCTGCCATATTATACCATAGAATTGCACCAAAGGACCTAGACAATGCCCCTGATTTTGGGTAAGTGAAACCACGGGTACCGATCCCACATAAACAGGGGGCAACCTGTATGTTTTATTTTAATTGTTGGAAATCATCTTGATTCCTGAACTGAGAAAATGATGAGATAAAAATATAACAGCAACAACACATCATCTTTTTTTAAGTGATAAATGAATTAATATATTTTATATTTTTAAAACTTATTGTTATTGTTGTCAACTCATATGCTTGTATGCTGTCCAAGGACTGTATCCTTGGATACAGGATGGGATATAAATCTGTATATCCATGGACTGTATCCTTGCATATAGATTGGGATATAATTATTTTATTGACAAATAAATAAATGTATAATATGTCTCTACAACCCTCCTTTTTTTGCCAGAATGCTACCCAAACAAACCTAAAATAAGATAAATTACTTTTTGGGAGTACAGCTCCCTAAGTTCTCTAGCTAATGTAGGCAGTCAAATTCATTCAAAATCATTTGAATTGTCATTCAAAAAATAATTTTCTCAAGCTCTGTTTGATATTGTGTGCTGGTTATCCATTCAAACTCCTACACATTCTTAAAGGGTGGCCCTATACAGAGCATGTTGCAGCAATCTAAGTGAGATGTTCCCATGGATGGATAAAATTGTTATAATCGGATGCTTACCTACCCATTTAATCGGGGAGTGAGCAACCTTAGAGTTACATGCATCCCTCAGCATAATTTTATGTGGCCTTTGGCCTAATTTCAAACACTTTCTGGAAATGGCCAGTACAGGAATCAGCACGAGTGATCCTGTATCTTCCCTGGCAGACAGCTTGGCAGGAAGAAAGAAAAATAAAACAGAGCAACAGAAAGAAAGAGAAAAGGAGGTAGCACAAAGAGAAAGAGTAACAAGGTGACCACCCACTGTTAGCTCTGCAGCTGCTGGCTTTTGCCCTACTTGCCATTGATATGTGGCCCCTATCAGGTTATCTATGAAGGAAGGAAGTTCACAACAGAAAAAAGACTGCCCATCCCTGCTTTAATGGAAAATGCTTGATAGACAGCTTTTCCCAGTGTGATGATCTCAGCTTAATAGATCAAGATGTGTGTCACGCTCATGTGCTCTCCCCTCATCTCTCTCCCCACTTTCCTTGTGCAATGCAACACTTCAACGACAATGATATATCATTAACTAACAATTAGTTGCCTTCTCATATAACTTAAATTCGTCTGCCCAAGACAACTAACCCTACCTAATGGCAGGGCCAGCTAAAGTCACATCCAGCTGGTGCAAATATGCTCATAGGTGTGAGTTTTGTGCGTGTGTGTGTTTGCCATAAGATCTCATTATAACTGCAGCATTACAGCTTTGCTTTCCCCACTGGAACTAAAGCTAATTCATGAGATTAGGTTGTGGTTGGCTAACAGAACTCACTTCTCTCAGCTTACCATCACTGTTGTCTTCATTTCTCTTTGACAACTGTCTTGCTTTAAACAAGACACTAGAACCAGCCTCTACCACAGATTAACCTTTGGTTCTAAATCCAACATCTTGTTTGGAGTTGCACCTCAGTTTTTCTATTCATTGCCAAGGTCACTCTTTTGAGCTTATCCTGACCTGTAGTTCTCCCTCTCTCTGACATGTCACCACATCCTGTTGCTCCCCTTCCTATTATTATCATCACTTTAATCCATTTTAGTTTTTCTCTTGCTCCTTCTTCCTCTTATTGTTTTTTTTTAAATATATTTCCAAGTTGTCAATATTCCCCAGTTTTAAGAGCTTGTGGATAGGTGTCCACATTTGAATGAAGGGGTCTAAGAGGAACCCACTGGCCACAAAAATTTCCTCAGGACCTGCACAAGAAGAAAGTTAGGATATAAATTAAATTTAATTAATTAATAAATGTGGCCCATAGACCAAGCCTTTCCCATCCAATATAAAACTGTATTTTTCAACCTCTCTCTCCCCACCCTGACAGCTTGCCCCCCTCCCCATATGTACCAGGGGTTTCAAAAGCACATAATACATTTTATAATTATATAAATCTTGTGCTGTGGTTCTACTTATCCATCATAATATTGCCTCTAGGACAATGCTGATAATCAAGGTAACATAACCCCTCTCCTCATACAACAAAGTGTTAATTTTACATTTATCGGGGCTGCCAAATGGCTAGCTAGTCAAGCCTGAAGAGTAAGATTGGCATTTTTTAATGACAGAAATTATAGCCATCACTGATATATGAAATCATAAAATTATAGAGCTGGAAGGGACCTGAAAGTTCATCTGGTCCAGTTAGCTGGTAAGGTGGATACAGATCAACTGTATCTGTAATTTTATGTTTAAAGATGTTTTCTAAATTTTCTGAACATCAGATATTAGCCTTTGTTTCTTTCACTATGCAAGTAAGGGGTACCATCCACAAATATGACTTGACTTCATCCATCACTCCCAAACCCATGAGGGAGCAGATCTCTGTCATATTTCCCCCACGTATATGGGATCCAGCTACCACACAAGTACTGTACTGTTACACTGTTGCCGTTATAGATTTTGGACTTAAATCTCTTGAGCAAAGCTCAATAGCATTACTTTTTTGGATTACAGCTTTCAGAATCCTCTACCCCAAAGAGGCCAGGTGGGCAGGGGATTCTAGGAGCTATAGCTCAGAAAGTAGCATTCTAAAGCTGTGCTCTTTCCAGCTAATCCACTCTACCCTTAGGACAGAGGTGGGCAACTTTGACAGGTCCTGGGAACAAATTTCTGCCCCAGGAACCTTTGAGGGCTACTCATGCTGCAACCAAAAGGCTGAAGTGCAGGGGGGGGGGGAATTGGAAGACGCCTGGAGCACACTTCTAATGTCTTTTATGACGTTATACAACTCATGCTATTAAGTGCCACCAAAAAGGTGGTCCAAGGGAATTGGGTTGGGCCAGAAGCTGCAAAAAAGAGGCTGGGAAACACACACACCCCAAGGTGCACTTTTGTTGCTGTGTGCCTTCAAGTCATTTCTGGGTAAGGTGAAGCTATTTGTTCCCACAATAGGGTAAGGCGGACCTATTGTGGGTTTTCTTGTCAAGATTTGTTCAGAGGAGATTTGCCATTGACTTCCTCTGAGGCTGAGAGAGTGTGACATACCCAAGGTCAGCCAGTAGGTTTTCATGGCCAAACAGGAATTTGAACCCTAGCCTTTGGGGTCATGTACACCCCTGATTAAGGCAGGGGAGCGGGTCCATGTCACTAACTTCCCCATTTCCCCTCAGATCTCCTAAGCTAGGTTGGTGAGTACAAGAGACAGGGCTAACTCTGTAGTGACACCCCAGTGGTGGATCTCTTTCCCAAGGGAAGTCAGTTTGGCACCATCCTTGACAAGCTTTAGGTACACAGCCAAAACTATTGTTTTTATGACTTTCATTTTTGTAACTTCTTTTAATACTGACTTTTAAAATTGTTTTCAATCTTTTTTAATGTTGGCATTTTAATTTTTAACAATTCTTAAAGTCTGTTTTTGTAGAATGTTTTTAAGGTTTTTTTTAATGTGCAACCCTTGGTGGGCAGAAAAGAGATAAATAAATAATTCTAAGAAATAAAATAATAAATAATAAATAAACTAGCATGCCCTGCCACTCCCTCAGCTGTCGTCCTGTACTGTGGAGTTTTTACTTACTTACTTACCTACTTGCTACCTTTATTCCAATATAGTACCCAAAGGTGCTGTCCTGTTGAAGGAAGATTCAGCCATCAGTTGGAGTAAACCTTCATGTGTAGTAGGGTCAGCATTGTCTTGCCCTTTGACTCAGTCAGCAAAATGACTTGGGTTGATCCTGCTGATTAATGCTGATGGCAGCTATATGGCCTTTTGGCCAGTTTGAACCAGTGCCTCCCATGCCAATGAGGCAGTGAATCTAATCTAGGCTCCAATGTGAACTTTAAAGGAGCTGTCCAGAGTGCTGAACCTAATTTGGGGCTATAGCTTAGAATTCTAGATAGTTCTATTAAAGTCCAGACTAAAGCCCAAAACATATTCACAACCCCACAGACATGGAAGTTACCATGGTCTCATACTAGGGGTTGGTAAGGTGGGAGTTAGCAACCTATTTTGGTATGAAGCAGAACAAAGTAGTTGCTGGGATGTAAGGGCACTCTGATTTGTGGATCATGCCCAGATAGGTTATATGAAACAAGAGGGAGGAACTGCTTTTTAACATGTAGGTTGAAATTTCCCGTCAACTCTAAAACTCCACTTTGCAGCAGATAAAGCTTTTAGCTTAAATCTTACAGCTGTTGTTAATCCAGATTCACCTATATAGTGATTTACCTTTCAACAATTGACTGTATAGGTTCCACTATAGTTGGAACTAACTAAGAGGATGCCAGCCATTATCTTTAAGTTGTGTACAGACCAACAAAAACTAATGCGAACCCCAAAACATAAATGCTGATGCCTCTCTTTATTGTATGCAATTTTTAAAATTTAGGTGTATGGAATCTGCATGTCCTTATGACGTGTATACCTACAATGAGGGGTGGCTGGGGAACTCATTCTTTGTAGATGCTGGGACAAACTGACCTGATCCCTATGTTCAGAACTAGTGTGTTCATCAGCATCCAGTTCTCCTTCAAGTTTTACAGTTCTCCAAACACTGCAATACAGTTATTAGCTCAAAACCTATGGCTGGAATTCACTATCATAGTTACAGATGTGTAACCTAGAGTTCTGCATTCATAACTGATTCATACCCACAGTTCCAATGTATTCATGACCATGTCACTATTGCCATGAAAGTCCCCCAATTCTGTATTACCAGGCAGCAACCTCTGTGAACAATAGAGGTCCATTGTCCTATCTATCAGGATACAGCATATTGATGTTCCTACCCCCGTCCTGCCAGTGATCTCTGGTGCAAGGAGGAATTGTGACAGGGGTCCTACTTCTGATTATCACACCAGAAATTATTGGGGAGAGCGGGATGGAAACATTGGTATGCTGAGTCCTGATCAACAGGAGAATAGACTTCTGTACAGGACTGGAGAGGGATGTATATAGGTGCCGTCTTCTTCTTCAAGCTCTGCCGTAGCCCTTTGAAGCATCATGCTGAAGAAGAAAGCAAAAATGGGAAGGAATGAAAACATGCAAAACATGCAAGATGGAAGGGAAATAGACTGATCCATTCATTTCTGCCTTAAAGTATAAACCAACATTTTGCTTAGAATGTTATTACGTGAAAGACAAAGGCAGCAAGACTATCTTCCTATATTGCAACAAATTCATTTCCTTATCTGAAGGGGTCCTATATCTGGTACTTAGGTTTACTTTTACCATTACTTCTTGGAAGCAGCTCTTATAGATGGAGGAAGGGATCCAAATAAGCAATAAATAAGTGGGGGCATAAAATTAGTTTTTATTTGTTATAGTTCAGAGCTATAAATGGCAGAATTATTTCAGTTTCCCTTAGCTTATTTTGGTGCACTTTCTGAGTGTTTGAATTTTGCTTGTGTAAAATTTTCAAGCTAGAGTTTCCTCCCTGATGAATCTGTCAATAGCCTTTATTGTTAAGCATGTAACCAGATGCTTTGCTAAAATGTTAGATCCTCTCTCTTTCAGTGGAGAGTGCTTCCCCCTCCTCAACCCATTTTTTTCTCAAAAAAGGTAGGTCAAGGCTAAAGCATTATTTCACTTTCTTAACAGTGGAAGCAATCTGAGTGCATGTTTTAGAAATATCTCACTCTGAGCACGGAAATAAAGCTAAAGCTAGACCTTTGGAAATCCAGTGCAAGGCAGAACCTCAGGAAGTGATTTTTTTTTTATTACTGTAAAAGGATTAATTGCATTTCTTTGCTGAAGTCTGGATAAGCTTATATACATCTTTTTCACTTGACTTGTGCCTTTGCACATGATCTAAGCTACAGGCATATGTTTCAGAATACCTGATCTAGGTTTAAATGCCTTCTATATAAGTTTCAGCATGCGAAACATTACCTTTTCCACCTTTAATGTGATTTATACCAATTAATGAGAAACTTGAGTGCCCTTTCTAGGAAAGCCTGACATTAATGCATATAAATGGAACAGCAACAGTGTAATTCAGGTATTGCTCATGGGCTTCTGTGGCATTTTTTTTTCCTAAGGTGAGTGTTTGTTCTTTAAATGTCTGGTACAATGCTCATTTATGCCCCAAACTAATTTCAGATTACTTCTCAGTCCAGTGTGATGTGGGTGTATTTTCTTCTCCAGTTTGATGAGTTTTTAATTAACTACACTCTACTACCTTTATGCATTTATTCCTGCCACGTATGTGTTAGGTAGAATTAGGTAGAATCAGTAACATCCTCTCACTCTCCAGTGCTTGGAAAAGTTTCTTTTTGAGTTGACAGGTTAGCACTCTGTGTTTGTTTGTTTATTTTGGCTGGCATCCTGATAATCAACTATGGTGTAAATCAGGCTTATGACCTCGTTACTGTTTCCTATTCCCATTTATGATTGTGATACTATGGCCATGATTGTTAAACCCACCAAAATCTAGCCAGCTGCACTGATGGAGTTGTAGCAAGCAGGGCACTGACGGATGATGCCCCCTCCTACCAGCAATTGGCTGTGTGATGAGGCCTTGTGTCAGCACCTTGGAAGGGTCCCTTCCACTCGCCACACTGCCAATCACTGGCAGGAAGGGGCTGGATGCATCATCCTTCAGCATCCCACTTGCCAGATCCACAAAGCCCTGTCCCTTGGTGTTTGTTGCTGGATGGATTTTCAGATGGGTTCCAGGGGTCAGACTGGCAGACAGAGCATAGCCACAACACCGAGGATACATGTCTCCTGCAGGATCTTAGCATTTATTTGTATTTCACTTTTCTCTCATCATGGAACCCAAGGTGGCTTACAATGGGGTAAAGCAAAACATTGCTAAACTCCGGATGATAAAAACATTAAAGTACAAACAAACAATCTTATTAAAACACCACTTAAAATTATAAAATAATTTAATAACATAACAATAAAGATAAGAATGTAGCACACACCTCCATAAAAAGCCCCTTCAGCAACCAATTAATCATCAAATGCCTACCTGCTGGTGAAAGGAGAACAGAGAAAGGACTCTAGCCTCCCATAGAAGAAAATTCCACAGCCTGGAAACAGCTATCAAGAAGGCCCTCTCCCATGTCCTCAACATGCAGGCCTGTAATGGTGGTGGGACTGAGAGAAAGTTCTCCACCAATGGTCTTGAGCAGGTTCACCCAGGGACATGTTGCTCATTGCTGAGTCCATATTCTAAATCATCAACAAATGATAGAGAGTATTAATTGACCAGCAATGTTTTATATTGGGCCTTGCTAATTCATAACCTTCCCATCTGTGTAGTACATTGCCCAGACAACAGAGGAGAATGCATGTATTGATTAGGTAACGTACAGAATCCCAAACCAATGTTGCCTACCTGTGCACAGTTTCCAGTATCTCTTGGATGTGATACACATTGACCATGCAATTTACAGAGTGGTACTCATTCAGAGAGTTCTAGTGCCTCCCCAAACTACACACTCCAGTATTCCATAGAAATCCACATAGTCATCATAGTGTTATAATTGCACACCCTCCAATATTTTACAGATGAAAATCAAGATATGTGTGATTAAGCAAGATCAGAATGTGGCCATGATGGAAACAATTTTTAATGAGGAAGAACACACAAGCTAGGAAAGGCTGCAGCCTGTTGAGAAAGGCACTGTCTCTTTTCCTCTCTTCTCCTCTTCTCTCCCACTGCTTAGTTAATTGAGTACAAACTACTTTTGGACTTTGAATTCAGTTTGCAGCAATTGAAATAAGCTGAGGACAAAGGAGGAGAGTGGGAAGAAGAGAGAGATACTGGAGCATTTTAGAAGCAGCTAGAAAAGTGGGAGGACAGGGGGAAAATTGGGACTGTCCCTGAGAAATTGGGACAGTTGGAGGGTATGTAATTGTGTAATGTGAAAGGGGCCATGCGCAATAACATTATGAGGGAGAAACCCTCTCATTATGAGACAGAAGCCTCTCTTTCTACTTTCTCCATACTGCTCATAATTTTAAATACCTCTGTTTTGTCCACCTCCTATTGCTCCCCCTTTTTTTTAACTGAAAAGCCCCAAACATTGCAGCCATTTCTCTTTGGGGAGTTCCTCCAGCCCCCTGATAATTTTGGAGCCCATTCTTTTGCCGGTTCTACAGTGTCCTTTTGGAGATGCAGCAAATAAAACTGTATGTAGCTTCCCAGTGTAAATGTATCACAGGTTTCCTAATGCCATTGTGCAGCCCTTGCTCGCTCATGCACTCACTCACTCAGGTAGGAGGGGGAAGAGGATGGGACAGGGGAGTGGGAGAAGGCAGGGTGGGTTGTGTGCAGGTCTCTCAGATGAACAGAGTGAGCAGGAAGGGGAAGAGGAGGAAGAGAGAGCTGGGGCAGTTGGGCAAGTTGGCAGCAATAGGAGAAGGGCAAAGACAGCGGGAAGAAGCTGTGGCAACTGCTTTTATGGTGGCAGCCTCAGCAGGTCTGGGCTTAGAGGCAAGACTTATAGGTCCCTATTAAAACCAGATCCACCAAGATCACCACTGTAAGAGCAGCTGCCACAGGCCTGTTCTACTGCCCTTGCCTTCTTCTCACTGCCACCTTCCTGCTCACCTGTCCCAGCTCTCTCCTACCCTGTCCTGCTCCCTCTATCTGCCCCAGAGACCCATGCACCACCTGCTCTCCCACTCTCCCCATCCCATACCCTTCCCCTCCTCCTGCCAAAGTGAATGACCAAGAAGGGAATGCATGCTCGGCCAGGCCCATCCACTCCACCAGTTTGATTTCCTTCTAGCAACCAAAAATTTGACTTCTGACTAAGGCTGACTTAACTGAACACAGCTCAAGATGGTAGAATTCAAAGGCATAGCCAGGTTAGTCTGGAATATCAGTATGCAAAAGGAATCTTGTAGCACCTTTGAGACTAACTGAAAGATCTGAGGAAGTAGACCAAGTCTACAAAAGCTTATGCTACAACTTCTTTCTCTCAGTTAGTCTCTTTGCATACAGTTCAATATAGACACTGGTGTTATCAAAGTTCTTATTAAAAATGGCATAGGGAAGCAGTGGAAGCAGCGGCAAATAATCTGCAAATAATCAAATCCGCACAGGTTAAACTCACAACTGTGGCAGGCCGGCTGTATTTTAAATTAAGCATAGCATAAAAGTACAGAGAGAGAAAGAGAAAGAGAAAGAGAAAGAGAAAGAGAAAGAGAAAGAGAAAGAGAAAGAGAGAGCCTGGCTTATTGCATTGAACAAATTATGTTGTAGAAATACAGGAATAATGTATAATGTAACAGCAACAACCGACTAATAGTTCTTGGTAAATCATTATTTCATTTTTAGTTTTATGATGTTTATGTTTGTAGGATAAAAAGCTATGCAAACAAACATCTTCATGTAAGTTGAAATGGAGTGATCCTAGAATTTATTTATGACTCCTCACCTCCATTGCTATAGCTTAAGGAAGTTTACTCAAATGACTGAACACACCAAAAACAAAAACAAAAAAAACAACAACAAAGAAAATGATTAAAAAAAAGTATGGGTCATTTTCCAATGGCAGATGGCCTTAAGTAGCCTGGTAAACGTTAATAGAAAGCTTTTGGTTTTGCTGCCTGTGTGAAGTACAGAGACTGATTTTGTTCAGTGAGAAGAGATGATCACAAGCATGCTGGAGCAAGGGCTGAGTTGGCATACATTTTTTCTCTTAACAATATCTCCATCAGTTCGAAGGAAGCACACAAGTGATTAGACCAGGACTGGGAAATGGGAATCACCACTTGGTCACTTGGGCCAGTCAAGTCAGTATCTCAGCCCAGAGGTGGGCTACATGTGGTTCATGGGGGGGGGTCATTTTTGGCCCCTAAAGCCCCCCTAGGAACCCTGCTAAAGCCCCCTGCCTCAAAATGTTAATTTTCAGCTGCAACAATGACTGGAAAGCTTCTTCTTTTTTTTAAATACTCAACCTGCAGGAAAATATGGCAGCATGATTTTCTTGCCCCACTACCTTCCAGCCCCCCCAAACTACAGGAATCTGCTTGTTTCAACAAAGTCCTAGAAAAGAAAATGAAGTCACATCAGTTCTGGTTTGCATCAGGAACACCTGTATGGCCTGCATGGGGGTTATGAGGTAAAGGGACCCCACTTTCTCTGCATTTGCCCACGCTTGAGTTAGCTTAAGGTTGTTCTCACAAGGTGGATGATGATGATGATGATCCCACCTTCCTTCCAGAATTCTGACTCAAGGCAGCTTGCAGTTTAAAAGAGCAATACAATTAAAAACATACAAAAGTGAACATTACAATAGAATTAAACTCATCACAATATTAAAACAATTCAAATCTCTAGTTCAAAGAATAAAATGCAATTTAAAAGATTAAAATGCTACAAAGAACAGTACAGTTTTAAACAATAGAGCACCCCCAGCCCATTCTTTAAAGACTTTCTACATTAAACATCTGTTGAAATAAAAGGGTTTTTGTCTGCCAACAGATGGACAGCAGGGAAGGGACCGTTCTGGCTTCTCTGGGAAGGGAGTTCCAGACTCTAGGGGTGGCCACTGAGAAGGCCCTCTCATGTTCCCACCAACTGTGCTTGTGAAAGTGATGGAACTGAGAGAAAGGCCTCTCCTGATGACCTCAGGGCCTGAGCAGGCACATACAGGGAGATATGGTCTACCACATAGCCTGGTCCTGAGCCATATAAGACATTATAGGTCATAACCAGCACTTTGAATTGTGCCCAAAAACAAACTGGGAGCCAGTGGAGCTGTTTTAACAGGGGAATAGCATGGTCCCTATAACCTGCCCCAGTTAGCAATTTGGCTGCAGCTCTTTGAATTAGCTGAAACGTCTGTAAACTCTTCAAAGGCAGCCCCATGTAGACTGTGTTACAGTAGTCCAAATGGGATGTAAATAAGGCGTGTATGCCAGATCCAGGATCTCAATGAATGGGCACAGTTGATGAACAAGATTTAAATGCACTAAAGCACTCCTACAACCCCAGAAACCTGGGCCTCCAAGTTCAAAGCTGAGTCCAGGAGTACACCCAAACTGCAAACCAGTGTATCCTCATCCAGTCCATTATTGATGACAAAAACCCACAGAAAACCTATGCAAACCAGTGTCTTCAGGAGGAATGTAACTCCACCTAACACAGTCTGAATCCCTATTTCCTTATCTGCTTTTCAACTGGCCAGGAACACCTCTATCTTGTCTGGATTGTTTCAGTTTGTTTGCCCTCATCCAGTCCATTATTGATGACAAGCACCAGTTTAAAAACAAGACAGCCTCCTTGAATTGAGGTGGGAAAAAAGTAGTAGAGTTGGGTATCATCTACATGTTGAAGGCACCTCACCCCAAAACTCCAGACAGGAGTCCCCCAGTACCACCTTCTGGGAATAAGAATAGAGCCACTATAAAACAGTGACACCAAGTCCCGTCCCAGAGAGTTGGTCCAGAAGGATACCATGGTCAATGGTATTGAAAGGTGCTGAGAGTTCAAGCAGAACCAACAGTGACACACTCCTCCTGTCCAGTTCCGTATGTAGGTCATCCACCAATGTGACCAAAGTTGTCTCTGTTCCATAACCAGGCCTTAAACCAGATTAAAATGGATCTAGATAATCTGTTTCATTCAGGAACTCCTGGAGGTGTGAGGTCACCACATGCTCTAATACCTTGTCCAAGAATGGCATGTTAGACACTGGCCTATAATTATCCATTATAGAGGGATTCAGGGATGGCTTTTTCAACAAAGGCCTCACAACTGTCTCCTTTAGGCAGGTTGAAACTCTAAGGCATTAACTACCCTCTTCACCCAGTCTGCCAGTCCCCTTCTGGCCTGTTTAATGAGCCAAGAAGGGCAAAGGTATAGTACACACATAGTGGCTCTCATATTTTCAAGGATCCTAACCACATCCTCAGGCTGCACAAATTGAAAAGTACCCAATAACTGTGGAGAAGCAGGAGCCAAGGTTACATCCACTGAAACTGTATCAACTACAGCATCCAAGTAAGAGTGGATCTGAGTGATTTTATCTGCAAAGTACAGCGCAAATTCTTCACAGCGGGCTGTCATGTGTCCGCATTTTCTAGTCAAGGAACAGTGTGTAATAGACCTCTGACCACCCGAAAGAGATCTGCTGGATGGATCCTTGCAGATGCTATGGTAGCAGCAAAAAATAATTTCTTTGCTGTCTGCACTGTCACAGGGTAGTTCTTCAAACCCTTACAAATAACAAACTAATAGTAAATCCCTTTTCCCAGAGCTTGGGAAAGTTAGTTTTCCAGTGGCCATGTTAGTTAGGGGATTCTGGGAATTCAAGTCTATAAAATAAATCTTCCAGGCTCTGTTTTTTTCCAACAATGAAGGGGAAAAAAGCTCTTTTCCCCCAATAGATTCAGTACATAATTGTAATTTTAAGTTACTTGTATAGTTATTGGCATGTGACCACACTAGATAGTGCTAAGCCTTGTGATGCTTCCTTCTGCTCTATTTTGGATGTTGAGTTGAGGCAGATGAAAAGTAGCATTCACATACTTTAAAAAAATAGAAGTAATTATTTTCAGTTATTGAGAGTCAGAAAAGTAAAGTTACCCTTTAAAATTGCACTTATAAGGATAACTACCTACATCCTGGTATTTTAGAACTCTAATTACTTTTTAAACTAACTTTGTGAGTTTTGCTGGTCCTATATGGATATATCAAAACTGTCCTTTTAGCGGACTCCACCACCTGATTCTCATGCCTGATTTTTCATAAAGTAATGCTCTCACTCAAGGGAGTTACATAGTTGATTATTTCATCCTGACAAGTGAGGATAAATAATTTCCATGGTTTCCCCCCACTGTGGAGAAAAATATTTTTGTGTAGTTCTCACCCAGTATGGGCACATCCTGAATTTTTTTTGTTTTGTTTTGTTTTTAAAAAAAACTGAGAATCATTGGGGGTATATGTGTCCCAAACCCACTACTTCCAGACAACCATGTGTGGGTTTTGTTTTTATGTGAGACTGCTGTTTTTTGTGCAGAAAATAGAATCTAGCACACACACACACACACACACACACACAAAGTGTCTATCTGTAAACAGTGGGGGTTTTGTGTAAAAGAATATGGGTGAGGTCTTTCATGAAAAATCCCTATGAAAGACATGCAAAGAACGCAGGTGTATTTCTACACAGAATAATCTCCACCCCCCCCCAAAAAAAAACATTGGGATGTGTGAACACTGGAAGGAAACTACACAAAATTCTTACCACTGTGTTATTTTTGCCAACCAGTTTTCCTAACTGTCAAGAAACCTATGTTTCAGCAAGGAAAGAAAGAATGGTGAACATACTTTCTGTCCCTGTCTCACTGTCTATTTAACATGACTTGTCATGAAGTGACAGGGTGATGTATATGTCTGACTATGAATTTGTTACATAGAAATTGCCATACAGTGCGATTCTCTGCCTATGACGAGTTGGACTTCTACAGGTGCTTTTCGCATGCCACCCACTGCTAAATATGAGTTAGGCATGATGTGCCAAAAATCATGTGCAGGACCACCTCCTTGGCCAGGAACCAATGCATGTGGCAATTTTAAACTTCAATATAACTCAATATTGTGTCAATAACACATAATCGTTCATGGATCCCTGAAAAGTTCTGGGCGGGAGGGAGCAAAAACAAAGAAAACTCTGCAAAGCATACAGCATACCATTTATTTTTAATTATCAAGTATTCCTTCAAAATACTGATATCAACCTTTTTAAAAGGCTGTGACAAAGGACAGGATTCTTCTGCCACATATTAGCAACCTACCAGTGCTGCTATGGTGTGTGTGTGTGTGCGTCTGTCTGTCTGTCTACCTACCTCATCTTAACTGCTACCTTGCTTAGATCAGAAGAGTCTATCTTCTTCAGAAAATACAATATAGATTGCATAAAGCACACATATGCCAAAGATTGAAAAGCTGCTACTTGTTGAGACAGCAAAGTGCTCAATTCCTCCAGATAATTCCACCTGTCAGTTAAACAGGAGCACAGGATATTGAGCAGCCAATCTGAATTTTTTATTGGAAATAAAATAATGAGGGATACTGGATATTTAATGTTAAAAACACTTCATGCTCTAAAAGGATGAATAAATAAAATAGGATTTTCAGACAATGCCTTTTAAATATTAGTACCAAGGGGTGGGGGGGAAATCCATGGTATATTTAAACCTTTTCTTTTCTCATAGAGGAAGAAGACTTGAAATAGAAAGACAGAAGCTTGATTCTGATCTTACTGTGCCACTTTTTATACTAGGTTAATCAAAGAGGATTGTATCCACTTGTGTTTTCTCGGCCAGAGGAATGGTAACTGCTAGTGGAACAGATTCCTTTTTCTTCCTTTAGGCCCCAGAACACATTCCAGATCTGCTCTGGGAGGTTGGAAGACCTCATGAAACAGATCTGGGTGGCATAAAGGTGCAGTGGTGAGGCAGAAATCCTCTTATGCAATATTGGATGGGATCCATTATTTTTATTGCTGTTTATCTAATGTCTTATATGGCTGATTCTCTCCATGTGCCATAGCTCTGGCATTTTAGATAGAAAGGCATACATCCGCTGCTAAGAAACAGACCAGTGTTTTCCAACCTGTGGTCCACAGTTGATTCATAAGAAGACTACCAGGTTGTCTATAGGAAACTGGAGTGACTGGTCATTGAAGCCATGGACTAAATCCAGTTGTTAATATCTACTAGGGTACAACCATTGAATCAATGGTAGGGTCTCCTGAGCTCAGGCTTTGGCCTCTCTTCTATCCTCTGGGCAAGGGGGAAGAATCTCAGGGCAAGAGCACTGCCTTGAAAAGTGTATGTATATGTATTTTCCTCATTTGTTACACCTGGGCGGCGGCTTCTTCTTCTTCTTCTTCTTCTTCTTCCTCTTCTTTTGACTGGCATGCTCTATGCAACTATGGTTGATGTGTACATAATGCTTAATGACATGACCATAGTAACATTACCCTTGTACCTTCACCAGGTCTCATCCTTAGGTCTCATGTTTTGAACCTGGAATTGTCCTGACCTGGCAAATCTAATCAATGGAAACTTGGTAAATTAACACTTCAGCAAGTTCCACTGATTTAATGGGTCTTCTCTAGTAGGGACCAAATCAGATTTAGGTCCTTACCTGTAGAATGAATGAAAGGGATAAATCAATCCAAGATTAGGGTAGGGGAACGGTCACACTGATGGAACTCTTCACTTTCTCATACTGTGCTGTGACAAGTGCAATATGCTTGCGAGTGAGCATAATAAATTATTAGGACTAGCTATATTTATAATACTTCTTGTGGTATAAACCTGATGCCAATCAGTCATTAAAATTCATTAAACAGGCTGCTTATGTGGTACCCCCCCCCAAATTTTGATAACAAGATAGTGGTCTGAATAAAGGAAAAAGATTGTAAACCACTGAAATAGATAGAGTCTGAGATGATAGATGGTACACATAGGTATAATCATTTCTAGAGCAGATCATTAAACAGACAGTCTGTAAGCATTAGAAAGGAATGCTGTGATCACTAAAAGTCAACATGTGTTTTTCAAAAACAAGCCATGCCAGACTAATCTTATATATATTTTTAATAGAGTTACATACTTGGTAGATGAAGGGAATGCTGTAGATGTTGCATATCTTGATTTCAGTAAAGCCTTCAACAAGGTCTCCCATGATATTCTTGAAAAACAGTAATACATGGGCTAGACAATGCAACTGTTAGGTGGATTTGTAATTGGATGACTTACTGAGCTCAAAGGGTACCGTAGTTACCAATGGCCCCTCTTCATCCTAGAGAGAAGTGACTAGCAGGGTGCCACAGGGTTCTGTCCTGGGCCCAGTGCTATTCAACATCTTTATCAATGACTTGGATGATGGGATAAAGGGCATTCTTATCAAGTTTGCAGATGACACCAGATTAGGAGGGATAGTTATTACCTCAGAGGACAGAATCAGAATTCAGAATTACCTTAGTAGGTTAGAAAGCTGGGCCAAAGCTAATAAAATGAATTTCAATAGGGAGAAATGTAGGATATTACACTTGGGCAGTAAAAATGAAATGCACAGAGATAGGATGGGTGACACCTGGCTTGATGGTAGTACATGCAAAAGAGATCTAGGAGTCTTAGTGGACCACAGGCTGAACATGAGTCAGCAGTGTGATGCAGCAGCTAAAAAAGCCAATGCGATTATAGGCTGCAATAATAGGAATCTAGTGTCTAGATCAAGGGAAGTAATAGTACTATTCTATTCTGCTTTGGTCAGACCTCACCTGGAATATTGTGTCCAGTTCTAGGCACCACAATTCAAGAATGATATGGACAAGCTGGAATGTGTCTAGAGGAGGGTGACCAAAATGGTGGGAGGTCTGGAAGTCATGCCTTATGAGGAGCAGTTTAGGGAGCTGGGTATGTTGACCCAGGGGAAGAGAAGGCTGAGAGGGGACATGATAGCCATGTTTAAATATTTGAAGGAATGTAATATTGAGGATGGAGCAAGCTTGTTTTCTGCTGCTCCAGAGACTAAGACACAGAACAATGGACTCAAACTACTGGAAAAGATTCCACCTAAACGTTATGAAGAACTGTATGACAGAGCTGTCCAGCAGTGGAATGTGCCGCCTCAGAGTGTGGTGGAGTCTCCTTCTTTGGAGGTTTTTAAACAAAGGCTGGATGGCCATCTGTTGGGAATGCTTTGATTATGTATTCCTGCATGGCAGTGGGTTGGAAATAAATGGCCATTGTGGTCTCTTCCAACTCTATGCTTCTATGATTCTGTCCACACAGCTCTATGAATACCTCACCCCCAGGCAACTGTCAAGTTCTGTGAGGCCACTGTTAAACAGCTATTAAATGGTCATGGAGGGGGAGGGAAGAGGGAAAGAAGTGATTGGGTAGTGTGGGGCTACCTCTCATCCCCCTGCAGTTCAGGATTGCAGAGCAAGGATGAACTGCAGTGGAGAGGGAAGGCAGTCCCTGACTTCTTCTCTCCCCCCCCTCCACAAGGCTTGGGAGCAGCTGGAGAAGGAAGGTTTTGGATGGGATGCAAAATGCTAGAGAATAGCGCCTTGTGCCACCTTCAGAGTAGGATACATATGCAGGTAGAGCACAGGTGTGTCACTAACAGGATTCTGAACCTGAATATAGGGGTTGTCTAAACAGTGAAAATACTCCTCGTAGAATTTGAGAAGAATACCTTTTGTCCCTATGGGATCCTGCATAATTTCACTGTATTCGGAAGGAGGGGAGCCAAACATGTCGAATACTGTGTGAGGAAAGCCTTTGCGGCTTTCACCGAAGTTTTAAAAATCCAGTGCGGGAAAGGCACATTCTGCTTGTTGTTGGAACAAATGATGCAAATTGATGCACTTTCCTGATATTAGCAGAAGTGGGAAGATGATTGGTCAGACATGTGTCGGGGTGGAACTTGCCAGCAAGGCAAGTGCCCAGAATTGCCATTATAGATTTTTGCCTTAGTAATCATGCACTACAGGGTGAAAATTGTCCTTTTTTGTTTGCTTCTTTGTTAAAGTGGAAGATTGTACTTCTACACCTTGAACGTAGGGTTTTTAAAAACTGTTAAGTGGTAGCAACTCGAGGTAAATCAAAACACAAGTAATTCACTCGCGCCCACCATCTTGATTTGCAGGTATGGCCATTGGAACAGCAAAAGCAGATACCTTCACATGCCTATGATCTTCAAAAAAAACACCAACCCATTGAGACAAATAAAAGCTGCTGTGAATTGGGATTACTGCACACCAATCCACATTTTATTGCTTTGTATAGACAGGCCTATGTTTCAGAAATCCAATTATTATTTTGTCTGTCATGGCAACTGGCTACCATTACATTGTTTCCCCTTTTTTTTCTCCCAAGAGCTCCTGCCTGGCTTTTGTTTGGAATCTGGATGCATATTTTGTGTCATCCAAACAATTTAGTTGACTAATACATTTGAGATGAACATATATCATTCAGTTAAAGTCCCTTTTAAACAAGAACAAGTATAATGTGAATACTGGTGACAGTGACTCCAACAGGAGGACATTCCATAGCCAGGGCACCACAGTACTCCCAATACCCACACAGTGGTTTGCTCCTACTGATGGGACATTGAGGAGGACCCATGCAGCATATTTTAACGCCCAGGTAGGTAGTATATAGGGAGAGGAGCTCTTTCAAGTATTGAGGTCTCATGCTGTTTAGAGTTTTAAATATCATCACTACTTCCTTGTATTGAGGCTGGAAGTGTAGTGGCAGCCAGTGAAATTCTTTTAAAATTGGTGTTAAGTGAGCTTTTATAAGATGCTTGTGTCAGCAACACAGCTGCATTTTGTACTGCCTGCAGTTTCTGGATCATCTTCAAGGGCAGCCCTACATAGAATGCATTGCAGTGATCTAATAGTAAAGTCATCAGTACATGACCTACTGTGGTGAGATTATCTCTATCCAAGAAAGGCAAACAGAACTGATGAGCAAATAGAAAAGTCTAGGGTTGCCAAGTCTCAAGGCACCAGCTAAAGTCACAGAGAATTGCTATGCTTTCTGAGGAGATTATTAGACAATTATATGGCATTATCATGATGCCAGGAGATTGCTGAAGGGCTTCCTTTTCAGGTGACATCATTCCCAACTTGTAATGTACCCATGCTGCTGCCATTCTGCCGGTGCTGCTTTTTATTGACAGGTTAAACCGTCCATAGATCCCCCATTCCATTTGGAATATCCTACATCTGAAAAGGTGCCCCATTATGTTGGTGCGATGCCAGTGTCAATGGGGCGTCCATGCCAGAACACTTCTGTGTGAGATCGGGACATTAAGGTAAGTGACACACTTTTTTGTACCCTCCCGGGGTTACTTGTTATATTTTAAATATGTTTAGATGCTTGGTATAACTTTTTGGCCTTTATTTTACTTTTCATGTTTGAATTTCTCATGCTCTCATCTTCTCACGAGAATGGTTGGGATTTGAAACCAGGAAGTGAAAGGAGCTCCATTCGAGCTCCATTCACTCCTGGGCTGCCCTGCCAAGGTAACAACACACATTTAAGGTAGGTCTGAAAACTTTTTTTTTTCTGTTACAGGGACAGGAGAGGGGCGGGAGAGGAGATTGCATGATGGGAACGCTTTTTTTGTTCCCGTCTGAAAATCTCCTGAATCTCTAGTCAATCAGACAAATCTCTACATGGGTGCTAGTGGAGGAATAAATTGTAAGTTATTTTGAAATGGCTTTAAGGCCTAGACACTCATCTCCTCTTAGTAGCCCAAATAGATGCAATAGTTGAGTGAATCTGTCTCTAAATCACACTTAACTAATTTCAGATGTCAATATGCAGGTCTTTCCCAGCTCTTTGAATATATTAAAATTAGTATGTATGTGCTAGTATTAGTAATACCAGCCTTCTGGATGCCTGTAAGTTATACATGATATTTGTTTAGAAGGTGCAGCAGGAAATTCATTTACCTGTCTCATTCTTTCATGTGCACACAGGCATATACACATTATGTTGCAACTGTTATGCAAGGATGTGACTCCTAGGCTCATCTACGTGAGCCGGGATACAGTGGCTCCCTGCTGGCATATCCTGGCTGTGGAGCTGGCCTATTCTTCCCCCATTACCTCAATGTAATGGGCTGGACTCCAAGCAAGCATACTGGCCCATTCCTGCAGCCTCCACTACCACTATTTTCTGTGCTGACTTGGCATGCAGGAAGATGGCACACAACATGTTACTGAAGTCCCCTTGCATGTGACCAGCTTTGGTCACATACTGTGGGACTCCTGCCTGGCTTCTGGGAGAGCCAGAGGGATCGTGGTGGCAGCAAGGGCTGCCCAATCTGATTTTTGCAGGTGGAAACAGAGTAAATGGTATTATTTCAAAACAGTTTATCAGATCCTACTCTGTCTTCTCCCCATCTCAGCTTCATATCTGCCCCAGAGGTAATAAGGAGTGCCCGGGGGGCAAAACAGGGCAAATGCCCTATGTCATATGGACTGCAGGGTTCTGAGACAGTAGCAAGCCAGGGTTATTTCACCCATGTGGGCACACCCTTAGTCTCAAAGTTTTAGCCCTGAAATTTCAGGAGATGCGAAGCTGCTGATCTGGCAAACCTAAGAGCATCCCTTAATGGATTATGATAGGTGTTAATGAAGGTCCTACATAGTGGATTTACATCTGATATATCAGTAGTTCTGCTTTCAGAATTTCAGGCATGTTAATCCTCAAATTAGGAGAGAGAAAGCTAGTGGGGCAGAGTGACCAAATGATTCAGCTATGAATTAGAAGATCATAGGATTTACAGAGCTTGGAAAGTTACTTTTTAAAGTGTGGTAACTCATTACAAAGCCCACAAAGGTAATTTATTGCAATTTAGATTACTTTTGTTTTATGTGTTACATTACTCATTATTATTCCATTACTTTAAAAAAAAAACACCCTTAGGACTGATATGAGAATGGGATAAAACAGTCCTCACAGGTGGAACTATGATATGTCTTTACTCTCACCCTCTCCAGGACTTAGGGGTTCCAGTGGGTGATGCCATCATTCTGCATTTGATGGTACAAACATATCTAGATACTTCTCTGATTCCCTCCATCTTCCAACCAGCCACTAAATGGCCATGGAGCGGAGGCTGCAGCAGCTAAAATGTGAGTCCTGGAAGGGGGGTAGATTTGGGTTGTTGCATGAGGTCAATAAAGAATTCTGACCTCTACAATGACCAAAAAAGGAGAGAGAGAGAATGAAAGAGGGGAGACTTATGATGGTTTACATTTAACTTATGGAATTGTAAATCACTAACAGGATGTCAGACTTTGGAGATTATCAAACGTGGCCAAAAAGTCCAAGAGCAGCACACAAGGACAATATTACTGTCCTGTGAATGGGTCCTGGTTTCAGATGATGTCGTCATCATTGTGTGCTGCTCCTGTGCTGCAGTCGTGAGTAAGGCATCACTTTTCATTGATGGGACCTCCCTGTCAATTGAAAGTGATGCCTTATTCATGTCTGCAGCACAGAAGCAGCATGCGATGATGACAACGTCTGAAACCGGGACCCATTCACAGGACAGTAATGTCATCCTCATGTGCTGCTCTTGGACTTTTTGGCTGCATCTGATAATCTCGTTACGCTCTTATTGCCAAAACAAAGTTACAGGTGACAACATTTCTTGTAACTCATTATTTCCAGCTTCTGCTAGTTCAAATCTACTACTACCATGAACTCATTAGATCTCTTCAGCAAACCACTCTTCTGCAGCTCCTTTGTTGCAGTGTCAGAGTTATAATAGGAAGATATGAAATGACTTTATATTGAATTAGACCATTCTAATTCAACATAAACAACAAGTATGATGCAAAGGAGATCATGAGAGATGAGAATGGGCATTTTGTGGGAATCGAATTGATGTTAGTAGACCAGGTAATAAACGTGATAGCAATTTATGCCCCATTAGAGAAAAAGAAACAATTTTACAAGTCCTTAAATCAGGAAATAGGGAAAATAGAAACTGGTAATGTTATTATAACTGGTGATTTCAATGGGGTTCTAGATAAGCAGAAAGATAGATCATTAGCAGAGAAAAGTAAAAGTAAAAGAGATCACGGTAATTTGCCATTAATTTGTCATGAGATCTTAGAAGAACACAATTTAATAGATGCATGGACATACAAAAAAGGAAATGAGAAAGGGTATACTTTCTATTCAGAGGTGCATCAAACCTGGTAGAGAATAGATATGTTCTAGGTTGCAAAAGAACTTAGTATAAAAATAAGAGATGTTGAGGTGCAACCTAGAATAATATCGGATCACAATCCTTTAAGATTGTCATTATATATACAGAAGAAAGCCTTTATTTGGAGATTTTAAAAAAAATTACTGAAAGATGAGTTGTTTGTACAAAAGATGAGGGCCGAGAGAAAAATGTTTTTTGATATAAACAATGCAGAGGGTACTTCGAGTAAAATGATATGGGACACATTCAAAGCGACTATGAGGGGAAGGTTTCTTCAGAGAGGAGCTGAATTACAGAAACAAAGAAAAGAGAAAGAAGAAAGGTTAATTGACGTTCTTAATGTTAAGACAGAAGCCTAGAAATATGAAGATCCTGAAGGAAATAAAAGAGATACAAACAGAAATAAATCAAGAGTTAATAGAAGACATAGGTTATAAATTAAAGAGAGCCAAACAGTATTACTTTGCTAATGCTAATAAAGTCGGAAGGTGGTTAATGTATAAACCTAAAAAGGAAACAGAAAGGAAAATTATAACTAGAATTAAGGATGAAGAAGATGAGGTAATATACACGTCACAAAAAGAGATAATGGAAAAATTCAGTCAATATTATTCGAGACTATATTCAGAAACAAATGAAGCTAAGAGCGAGGCAGAGATGAAAGAGTATATTTCTAAGAGTAACATAGGGACTATCTCAATGGAACAGAGGGGGAATTTGGAAAATCCAATAACAAAGCAGGAAATAGCAGCGGCCATAAAGGAGCTAAAAAGCGGGAAGACCCCGGGACCAGATGGATTTACAGCTGAATATTACAAAACATTCGAGGAAGACATTGTGCCTCATCTACATGTAATGTTCAACAAGATAAGGGAGGAAGGTATCCCGGAAATGTGGAAAAAGGCAGAAATAGTTTTGATCCCAAAAGAAGGAAGAGACCCAACAGAGATTAAGAATTTTTGACCCATATCACTGTTAAACGTCGATTACAAGATCTACACATCAATTCTAGCAAATAGACTTAAAAGAATATTGGTTGAATTTATACACCCGGACCAGAATGGTTTTCTTCCAGGTAGGACAATGTCATATAACATCAGGATGGCTTTGAATACTCTGGAATATTTTGGGAAAAATAATGACAAAAGGCAGCATTAATACTAGCGGATGCAGAGAAAGCTTTCGACAACCTACGTTGGCCATTCATGAAAACTGTACTGGAAGAGATAGGAGTAGGGCAGGAGTTTCTACATAGTATTAGGCATATATACCAAAATCAAGAGGCACAGATAGTGGTGAATGGGGAGAGATCACAGGAAATTAACATCCAGAAGGGAACGCGGCAGGGATGTCCACTGTCACTTCTCTTATTTATATTATCTATGGGAGTACTTAATCAGCAAATTAAAGAAGAGAGGACAATATCTGGATTAAAGCTTAAGGGACAAGAATATAAGACATTGGCTTATGCAGATGACTTATTGTTAATACTTCAAGAACCTTTAGATAACATGATGAAATTACTAGAAATAATAAATAAGTTTGGCCAATTATCAGGTTTCAAGCTTAACAAGGATAAAACAGTTATAATTCCGTTGAATTTAACAAAGGGAGAAGAAGGACAATTAGAAGGTAGCTCTGGATGTAAAGTCAAAAGTAAAGCAAAGTATTTAGGTATATGGATCAGTAAAAGAAACAGAGAACTATATGAAAATAATTATAAAAGAGCTTGGAAGAAAGTAAAGGATGATTTAGAAAGGTGGCAGAAATTAAACTTATTTTTACTGGGGAAGATCGCCACGGTCAAAATGAATATTCTGCCAAAGATGATCTTCTTGTTTCAAAATTTAATCATTTTGACCAATGAGAAACCCTTTGCAGAACGGACAAGTGATTTAAAGAACTTTATTTGTAACAGCCGCAAACCAAGGTTGAAATAGGGTCACTGTATCATATGTGGTGGGAGTGCCCAATTATAAAAAAATTCTGGGAAAGAGTGCATAGGATAACACAGAAGATGCTAAAAGTAAATTTCAGCATGGACCCAAAGTTATATCTCCTAAACATAACCTCGGGGTTGGAGAGGCAAGTTGAAAAAGAAGTTTGGAGGATTTTGCTATATGTAGTCACGGCAGCTAGACTTAAAATAGCTGCCTATTGGAAGATGAAAGATGCTCCAGACATTGAAGGTTGGCTTGATAAACTGATGGAGATGAAAAATAATGATAAGTTGGCACGAGTGATAAATGAAGGGAAAATAACAGAGCTGAATAAGGAATGGAAGTTGGTAATGGAGTATTTGGGAAAACGGGGGAAATATGATAGTTAATGTGAACATTGTAAGAGGCTAAATATGCTGATATCCAGTGGGGGAAAAAGGAAAACAAAGCAAATATAATGATAGAAGAATGGCAAAATTGCAAGGGGAACTTTAGAGATGATAGATGTGCTATAAGGAATTTAGAATAACGTATACTGTATTATGGAAGAGGAGGAAGTTAAAGTTTAGTAAATGAGAGAAAATCTTTAGGCTAGTAAATCAGAGGAAGTCAGAGGTAGGATGGGGGGAGAAAAAAGAAGGAGAAGGAGAAGATATGATAATGACAATCATAATTATAATTATAATGATGACTGTAATCATTGTATTTATATATTGGGATAATTGTTATGATTGTAGCTTGAGATGAGGAAATCTTTGTTTGCTTTCTGTAAATAAATAAATTAAAAAAAATATTGAATTAGACCATTTGTCCATCTAGTCCAGCATTTATCAACTCTGTGTGACAACAGCTCTTTAGATTTTCAGGAAGGATTCTTTCCTAGCCTACCTGGAACTCCCTAATGATACTAACTATCCCTCTCCAAGTACTAACCAGGCTCAACCCTGTTTAGCCTTCCAAGTCAGACAGGATTGGGTGTGTACAGGGTGCAATAATATTGCATTACCCGATATAACTGTAGTAAGGAGCATTTGAGACAATGTATATGCAACAACTGAGTAGCCTAAAATGACATACAGCTTATTATTATTATTATCAAAAGAGATGAACATGAAAGTTAAGTGAAACTGTGCCTAAGGAGAATAATAACTAAGATAATAAGCTAGCTGATAGAGGTAAACACACCTAACAGTTGACTCACACATTTTTGAATGATTAGCTAATTGGGGTAAGAAACAGGAATGAAACAAAAACAACAAAACAGAGTTTTGGAAACATAGGCTTGTGAATAACATGTGATTGTATTTACATAGATAACAGGACAATAAAACCAGGAACATTTCATAATTACCTAGAAACAATTTAAATCAATAACATTCATCTGAGTAATAAAGAAGCTGTTGTAAATGTTTTATTTCGAATTTAATATGAAGCATTTTTGCAATGATGATTTTTGTGTTCTCCTTCATTTGGATGTACTGTATAACTTAAATTCATTTCTGATGTGAGTCTTGGAAAATATAAGACAATTTTTTTTTCATTTATATCTGCTATTAGTTATTCATTTTATACAAATTTCAGTGTAAAAAATCAGGAAGATTGGACTTCAGTGCTCAGTGCTCTACCAGCACATAGATACCATTTCCATGAAAATCACTTCACTAGTAGAGCAGATTGAGCGCTGTAACTGCTATTTTAATAGGGCCATTATTAGCATTTTACATTTTTCTGAAATGTAATGCTACCAGTTCCAACCAAGGTTGCCATTCAAGTAGACAAGGAGTTCCCTGCTAGGATTTTGGTTCAGAACATTGAGCTAAGTGTGACAAATACAATTGCTCCCATCAATGTCTGTAGAACTTGTTTGTGTTGTGGGGTGTCCCATGGCGGCACTAGGGGTGTGTGGAGAGGCCAAACCAAATCAGATGACACCATCAGCGGGAGGGGTAACACCGACCTTAGTAATGCCACAGGAGGTGTCATAAGGCACTATTTTGTCCCCTGTGCTATTAGGCTGTTGTGGACAGTCAGAAGTTTTGGGATGTGGTTTTACCAGTATGCTAAGGACACTCAGCTCCTTTTCTCTCCTTTCTCTCCTTTCACTTCCTGGTTTCTCTGTTACAGCCAAATGAGACGAAGCTACAGACCTGACCACTGAAAGAAGCTGGTATACAGTTGGGGGTGCTCTTAGATTCATTCCCACTGGAGGCCAAAGTGTCCTATGGAGTACAAATCACCTTTTACCAGCTTTGGCTGTGTGCCAACTGCATCTATTCCTGGAATAGGGAAACTTAGTCACCATGATCCATGCATTGGTAACCATGACACTGGACTACTGTAATGTAACAGGGACTGCCCTTGAGGCTTTCTGGAAGCTACAGTTAATGCAGAATGCTGCGGCAAGGCTGTTAAGGAGAATACCTTGCCAAGCATATAAGTAGAATAGCTTGCCATGGACTGAAAAAGCTGCACTGACTACCAATTTGCTACAAAAGAATAGACTTATAAAGCCCTAAACAACTTAAGACCAAGTTACCCGAAAGACCCAATAGATCACTGTGATCTTCAGAAGAGGCCTTTTTGTTTGTGTCACCTCATGCTGAGTTCTATCTGGAAGCAATACAACAGTGGGACTTCTCTACGTTGCTGTCTCTCTCCACCATCTGAAATGAAGTCCCCTCCACAGTGCATCATCACAATACATCATCATGCACTTTTTTATTTACCCTGGCTTTTCCAAACCTTTACCTGATTCCATTGTTTCAAGCCCTGTCTTTCGGAGCCTTACAATTGGTAATACTATTGTATTTTACGGTGTTTTGTTGTTTTATAATTTATTGTAAACTGCTTTGGGATGTTCAAATCGGGTTTAGTGTATAAATATATTTAAATATACAGATATTGATAAGCCAGATTATAAACTGGTTTGCTGCTTCATTCCATTGTGAGCTGGAAAGATCTGACTGGGTGGCAAAGTTGCTGGTCCAATTGTTCCCTTGGTTTTGTGTGATTGTGCCTTAGGGTTTCCACAAGACTCACGGACATTTGCAGTCTCAGTTATGGCTTCTCATAATTCTTTCCTGGAGCTACATGGCATACAATTTTGTTAAAACAAGGCCTTCCTTACTTGCATAAGTGTAAGCAGTGAGTAAGTGATTAGTTAAGACTATGAGCTAATGCCTTTTGAGTTATAAATATGAAATATAAATGACTCTGGCATTTCAGGTTACTAACTGATCACTGGTGACGAGGCTTTCAGATGAAAAGAGAATGATTTAACACTGAACACAGTCTTCTTGATGTTACCCTCTTTTAAGTCATTAACATCTATTATCTACAAATTTAAAAGTCTCTAAGTAAGCTCCATAGACCTTAACACTCCAAAAGAAATTAAAATTTTTAAATTGCAATAATTATGGGGCCAATCACCCTTTCCTGAGAGAAACCCCTATGGAAGGAAGTAAAGGGGATGAAATACCCATGTCATTTTATTTGCTGAGATATCTCTCTAATTGCTCTGTAAGATAAGTATAGTTGGAAGGGACATCCTCTGCTGTGAAGTAGGCCACAGATCTTATGTCTTCCCATGACACACCTAAAAAGAAGGTTTTTTCTTTAAACCTGCAGGCTGTTCATTCCATCAAACTATTTAGAATAAGAGAACATAGAATCACAATGATATTGGGCTAGAAAGGGACCTGAAAGCCATTTGATCCACCTTCTTGAGATGAAAACATTGAGTGAATATAAAATAAAACCCAGAAGTGTAATGTACCACAAGCAGACTAGGCAAGGGCTATGCTGAAAGAGATGAATGGAGGGCAAAGCTAAAGAAAGTTACATTTTGGACTCTACACTATTGGAAAAGACAAGAAAATGATGCATTCTGTACTGTAGCCAAAATTAGAGCATAAAATAGCACATCTCTCATCTTCCCAAAAGAAAAATAGTTATCTTCTAGGTGGCCACCCTACCTTCTTTTCAAAAAATAAGTGGATCCCTAATCTCATTGACTTAAACTTTAGTAGTTTATACAACAGGGACAACAATCCATTCAGGTATATTTGAAATTGGTGGCTTATTCTGTGACCACCAGATTAAAGCACACTGTGCTGTTTCCTTCCATTTAGCTTGCTTTCACTGATTTTAAAACTAGTACTCCAGTGAGTGACAAGGTTATTTGTTTCCAAGTCTAAACTAGAAAGTCTCTTTTAGACTTTTACATATTGGTTAAATCCCTTTTCTGAGCCCCTGACAGATAATTTCCCACTCAATTGTTCTAATTTGACTGATGTACTAATATGCCCATCTTGCTATAGCAGCTGTAATAACCAGACCAAAACGATTTGGTGTCCTTCAAAAACAATTTTCTGTTAGAACTCTCGCAGTTGTATCTTTTAGCTACAGTCTTGAACTTTTTTCTATAGCACGTCCTACTATGGGACCAAATGCTGAGCAACTATGCACAAAATGGTACAAAAGTGTTCCTTGAAACACTCTCAAAGTAAGTCTAAGGACTTTATCAGACGAGTCACATATGGCATCATAAGGACACTAATGATTGTGAAAGGGTGCGAGTACCAGTTGACGTCGCCCTTTCGTGATCATATATAGTTTAAAAACCATACTTTTTTTTATTGACAGCCGTCAGTTGATCCCCTATAGCAATTTGTTGCTGGCATTGCCAGCATTTGAATCCTTGCGCCATTGTAATCACATGAATGCAATGTCAATGAGCAAACACTTCCAGGTGAGATCATGAGATCATGACAGCCAGGTAGGGTACACTCTTTTCATGACACACACACCACACACACCATTTACCTGGGACTTTTAAAGTGTGCTTTGGTGCTTTGATGTACTTTTTAATAATGATTAAATAATGATGTACTTTTTGTGTCTTTGGGTTTACTTTTGTTTTTTAATTTTCCACGCGAGCATTTTCTTGTGAGATTTGGTGAGATTTTAAACCAGGAAGTGAATGGAGCTCTGCTCACTCCCCATTAATTCCTGGGCTGCCTCTTTAACAAGAACAAGGTAAGATCTAGTGGGGGAAGTTCTTTTGCTCTTTTGCAGGCATAAAAATGCCACAATTTATGCCGGCAAAAGAACTTTTGAGGAGGCTGGTCTGATGAAGTCCTAAGATTACACAGTGTAAGCTTGAAACAGTAAGCCAAATATAAATCAGAGTTGAGTCATTCAGGATGGTATATCTACAGGGATTGCTGAATATAATAAAACTGTTTTAGGATGTATCTCCGCTACAGTTATAGCAGTCTGATACCACTTTAACCATCATGGCTTCATTCTAAGGAATCCTGGGATGTATAGTTCAGTGAGCTACCTCAAATTATCAGCTAGAGGGCTCTAGTGTACCTCATAACTACGCCTCTGCAGCTCTTTAGTAGAAAATTCTAAGGACCTCACCAAACTACTAATCCCAGTCTTTTGTAGGATGGAGTTATGGCAACTAAAGTGGTATACAGCTGCTGTGACTGTGTTTTAAAGATATGCTCCTAGATTATTAATTAATATGTCTAACAGTGCTGCTCTACATATACTTGGAGCTAAGGGCTCATCTACACCAGCCAGAATATGCCGGCTTCCCACCTGGCCCTGGATTAGGCCTGTTGCCCTTCTGTTACCTGCACAAAATGGGATGGGGTCTGCACAGATACACTAGCCTGTCTCTACAACCACAGCCATTGCCGTCCTCATCACACTCTCTGAAGCCAGGCAGGAGGCCTGTAGCAGATGATCAAAGCCCCCTAACATGAGACCAGCCTTGCTAACATATTGTGGAACTCCTTCCTGGCTTCAGAGAGTATGACGCAGATGGCAGCAGCTGCAGAGATGGGTTGACATGCCAGTATGGACTCCTGCAGTTCTGTGGGGTCCAATCCATTTTTTCCTAAATGAAGAATATTGTAGGTATTGTGATGAAACAGTTTAACAGGCTTTACCCTGTCTCTCCTCCCCCCGTCTTTGCCCCAGGTGTTGTTAGGACTGCCAGGGGACAAAATGGGGCAAGAGCCCTGTGTTCTTTGGATGTTAGGGTTCCAAGACGGGGACAAGATGGGGGTAAATAGCCTGTCTAGACAAGCCCAATAGAACTTACTCCCAGGTAAGTGGTATAGGATAACAACCCAATATGCCAATATCCAAGGATATCATGCTTCTATTACAAACAACATTGTGCTGGAGGATGTTTACTTGTGAATTATGTTTGCGGGAGGGGGATTCAAGTACGTGCTTCAGTTGAAGAACTGGTTTTACAGCCAATAATACCAATAATATAATCAGTACTGGAGCCATCAGCATGCCATAAGGACCATGAACTACTGTTTGCAGAAGTAGAAGAAAATATATGCCATTTTTTTTTCTACACAACCATTAAAGATACAAGAGCCCTGTCCCTTATTTCACCTGACATCCTTCCCAATGCTTCTCAGGCTATGGGGGGAGCTGGCAATCCCAGGCCCCCCATACACTGGCTACAATTGTTTCTTTCTTTCCTGGAAACTTGCCAGGGACTGGTAGCCAATGGCTCAGGGACTAGTGCCAGTCTAGAGTCCACCACTTTGAGTAGCACTGATATAATGTATGAAAGACTTAATTTCCCAGCTTGACATTGTTGCATTTATTTTTATTACAACATTGGCACAGAAATTTATTTATTTTACACAATTTTGTGGTGCCTACTTTTAATTCAAATGAGTCTGTTGCTTTTCACAAACAGAGAAAAAGATGTTTGTTTGTCTGAAATGTAGTCATACTCTGAAGGTCAGTGTATGTGTGTGTGTGCATGTGTGTGTGTGTGTGAGAGAGAGAGAGAGAGAATGAGAGAGAGAGAGAGAGAGAGAGAGAAATTCCTTCATTTTCCAACAATTTTCATATGATCTGAGAACTTTTTCCCCCTAAACACATTTAGGGACAAAAACCTTTGAAATATACCCAAATGTTACTGTTTCAAAAAATAAATAAATCCAGGTTACAAACATATGAGACATTTGAACAGGATTTTCTCATTCTGTTTAGTTACATTCATCCCTTTCTGGGGGAAGGGGATGGGCTATTTTGGGACATTGAAATATTTAGATATTAAGAATAGAAGGGTAGTATAATCTTTCTACTCATGCTTCCTGCTTTATTTACAAAACATAAAATAAGAATGCTGTGTATAGAAAGATAGCATTTGTTCCTATTCATAACTTTCTCTTGACAAATACTAAGGGGGGGAAATTCTACAGCCTGAAATTAAAACAAGCCAATGAATTCACTGAAGTCATTTGTATAAACTCTCGCTGTATCTGCTAAATATTTTCTAAATGCTCTGAGATGGGGTGTGTGTGCAGAATGCAGGAGGCAAAGTAAGGATGAATAGAAACAATAGTGGTCAGCTACATGTGTTGCATGTTGTTTGAATGAACAGTAATTTATCACTTCTGAAGTAAAAAGCTGTTTATTCCTGCCTCTCACTGTCTCTAAGAATCTTTACAATATATCTGTGGGGGGAAAAGTGAGAAACTGTACCATTATTAGCATATGAATACTTGACACATGAAATTGGCTGTACAATAACAGAAGGACATTTGCTGTTGGTGTATGCACACAGACAAAGCAGCCATTTTGGGGGGAAAACTGAAATGGTGTTGGGGTTAACCCTTTGGCTGTCTATCTGGTTTCACACTATTGCTTTGATAAGAGTAGTGTGGGAGCAGGCGTTGAAATCCTGGGAGACACACATACACACAGAGGGTATTTTAATTTTCTTTTTGAAAAACCAAGAAAACAAAACAACAACCCTAACCAATTTACTGTACTGCATTTAGTACACTCTGCAAGTAATGGAGGGAAAGAAACTAAAAATAAAATTCAAAAATCCAGTCAAAGAAGCAAGAGAAGGTCCTATACATCTGCATCTCTTTGCTTGCATTTATGCTAAGTCCTGAGTTGGAAGAGGGGGGAGGTAAAGCCAGCCCATGCAGAGAATGTCCAGAAATGAAACATTGCTCCGCCTGTGTATACTTTAAAAAAAATAATGGCAACAACATTGTGGTCCTTGGGTCAGACGTGTGGAACTATTTCTCAAAGACACTGCATACATAATTGAGGCCCTATGATGGGTGCTCAGTGGAAGTTGCCAGGCTACATTCATTTCAAAAGCAAGGCCATTTGTTATCAAATTTAAATTAACTCTCTCCAGACTGAAGCCATAGATTTTTAAAGCAGCCGTTTTAAAACCCGAGAGAAAGAGAATCTGGGAACGGTAAATAATCCCCCCCTTCCTACCTCCAATACCAGGTGATAAACTTAATTGGAATTTTTAAAGCAACAATTTAAAAATATTGATTTCTGGGAGCATGATTCTGATTCCACTTTATCACATTTAAATTATAATTTAATTAAAACATGTACAACATGCTTTAGCTTTCATGCTTTAGCTTTCACCAAGTATAATATCTCATGATACCGTGACTGTATTGACTTTGGCTGCATCATCCGTATATATGATTCTACATATGCAAGCATGGAGTGAGAAAGAAACAATATCCTATGATGAACCCAAAGAATGTACAGAGATCTGAAGTTGTTGCTCTGTTTACAGAAGGGAAGAACTCTCTCCTTCTGCAGCACCCCACAACTACAGCCCACACAAGTCCCCAGTTGTCAACCACTGAGGGCAGTGGTATAGCTACAGGGGTAGGGAGAAATGCATTGCCCTGCGCCCCCCAAAATGAAATGTTCCTTCAGTCCTCTGATTTCTAACACTGCAGAAAGTGAGACATTGAAAACCACTCATACTTAGAATTCTTGTATTTTGTGATGCTCACATTCTCTTGATAACTTTGCCTGTCACTTTTCTTTGGATGCCTAAACTGTATTTCTAAGTGCTCAGCAAACATTTTAAGTTACTGGACTGTTAATATATGGACTGAAGGAAAATTTTATTGCAGGGACATAATCCTTATTTGGGGGTCAACACCCTTATTTTATCCAATGGTATCTACACCTATGACTGAATGACTCCAGTCAAGGATCCCCCAGTCTCCAAGAACACATGGGGGGGGGAACTACAGAGGGAACAGGAAAGTCTTCTTGTGGGAATGTAAATTTTGTTCTATTCATGCAAAGAAACTTACAGTTCAGCCCTATACTTTTCAAGTGTTTATAAGTTTAGGAGCATGGTCATTCTGATATACTCTTATTTGTTTTGATTGATTTTTAAATGAGTAACCTCATGCCTGGGAAATGGGCCTATGGCTTCAAAGGAGACAGAAATACCTTGTATCCCAAGAGGAGTTGCTTTACTGTTGCTAATGGCATTTAAATTTTACTGTCCATTGTCTCAGTCCCCACATGGCAATAAAAGGCGAGTGGCTCCTGCCTGTATTGTGATCCCTACAGACTGATTGAGCTACAACAGAAACAGCATCTGATACAGAATGTAGACTCTCGTAACTCCAACACCATCACTTTTCTTTGCCTGATGATTTTTAAAAAAACATCTTGTGCCTGATGAAGAAGCCAGTGAATCTTTCAAAGCTTACATGACCTGTTTTGTGCATTTTGGTTGGCCAATAATGGTACTGCTGTTTTGTGAATTTTGTGTTTTGGTTTGTTTTGCTGTATGGCCAACATTGGCTACCCCTGAATATGTCTCATGCAAGGAGTAAAGATTAAGTTCAGTGACAGAGAAATATTTTTGATTCCTTGTCTTCATTTACAAAAATAGTCATAGTGAACTTACCAGTTAGAGAAAGGCATCACACCTCACTCCAACCATACTGGGAAATAAGCTGTATAGAATTTTATAGATTTTAATAGATTCGCATTCAAGTAAATGTCCTTCATACTGTAGCCTCATGCTACAATCCCATACATCCTTGATTACCTGGGTGTAAGACTTGTTGCACTCAGGCATGTACAGAGTTTGCCCCCCGGGGCAAAGGTGGGGGGAAGACTGGGTCGAGTCCATTAAACCATTTAAAAATAACACCTATTTAAATCTGCTCCCACCAGCAACAAACAGATCGAGCCCAGCATGACTGCAGGAGACCCTACTGCTACACTGGCCCCTTGCTGCAGTTGCTGAATGCTGTTGCTCTTTTGCAGCAAGGAAGCAGGCCCACAGCATGTGACCAGCCTGGCCACATGCAGGGGGTCTTGCTCGCGTGCTGCAGGCCAGCTTCCATGCTGCAGAGAGTGGAACGCAGGCAGTGGCAGCGCAGGCTGCAGCGACAAACTGGTGTGGCAGTCTGGACTTATTTATTTATTTATTTATACCCCGCTCTTCAGCCACAAGGCTATCAGAACGGCTTACAAATTGTTTTAAGCAATAGCTATTTACACATCTAACTGCATTAAACAGTTTCCAATGTGTATTAGCTAATTGCCCCCACAAGCCGGGTACTCATTTTACCGACCTATGAAAGGATGGAACGCTGAGTGAACCTTGGAGCCAGCTGGAACTGAACTTGCGACGTGGTGGCTTGCAGTACTGGCATTAAACCACTGCGCCACCAGGGCTCCCTCCCATATTATGCCAATCGTCGGGAAGGAAGAGGCCTGATCTTCAGGCAGGATACACTGGTAGGGAGCTGGTGTATTCTAGCCTGTGTAGATGAGCCCTTAGTTGAGGACAGGGCCAGTTTATGGAATCTGGGGGGGGGGGCTGCAATGCTTTTGGGGGGGCATGTTTATCTCAGGTCAATGTAACCTAACCTAATCTATTTACAGTACAGGATATTCAGATTATTACTAATAGTGTTTTTGTAGGAGGAGGATTACAACGCCTCCCCCAATGATGCCCCCCCCCTGTGGCTGCAGGTGCTGCAGGACCCTTAAACCAGCCCTGGTTAAGGAGTTAAGTAGCTGAGAGTTAAGTATACTTAACTAAGTCTCCTGGTCTGATCCTCCCAAATCTGATGGGAATGTCATTCACTTACTCTCTGATCATCTGTAGAATGGACCTCCCCCCCCCCCAATTCAGCTGATGCCTGGTAAAGTAGGGAGGGAGGGGGAAATGGTGTCACAATTGTGACTAAGTAGGGCCTTATCACACTATAATGTTATAGCACTATTATTCCACTTTAACTGCTATGGCTGCCTCCTGTGGAATCCTGGGATTTGCAGTTTAGGGAGGGGCATTTAGCATTCTCAGCCAGAGAACTCTTAGGCTTCACTAAACTACAAACCCCAGAGGGGGATGGGGTTTGGAACAGGAGAAGTTACTTAGTTAACTAGATAGCGAATACTGGTCATTTTATGTATCTGAATTTCATTCTCATTGACCCATGTTTGAATTCTCACTCGGCTATGGAAGTCTACTTAAAGATACTGTAAGATAAAGTCACACTCTCTCAGCCTTAGAGAATGGTAATGGTAAACCTTTGACTACATCTTGCCAAGAAAACCGTATGATAGGGTCACCATAAGCTGGAATCAATCTCAAGGCACATAACAACAACAGCAACAACACTTGAAAATTCAAAGAGGTATGAAATGGTTTTTAAAAACCTCTCTCTCTCTGGCTTTTCTTCACAAACGAAGATTCAAGAAGGACTCATCCCGTGCTTTCTGCAAGCACGCTGATGACTAAAAAGGCCAATCCGAGATAAACAAGTCTGGTTGCAGAAAGCACAGCAGAAGGTCTCCTTGGGTGGTGTTTTTGGGTTGTGATCCTTTCTGCGTTGTCGTTTCTCTTTAAGACTTGTTCAGCATGAGTTCTCAAATAAGGCTGCAGCATTGTAGATAGTGTGTCTCCATGCCTCCCGATGTGAGGCCAGGGTGGACCACTGTTGGTGATCAATTTTTATTGACAGGCTAAGACATTTTTAAAAAGTGACACCTCATTCATACCATTGTGATGCAGTAGGAACGGGTTTAAAATTTAAAAACCATATGATATACAAAACAATTATAAATCCAAGATGCAACATTTATCTATCCATAAAATAAATAGATATCTAAATATCTAGATAGATAAGATAAGATACTAAACTGGGAAGGCTTGCAAAAATAGGTAAGTTTTCAACATGTAGCAGGAATGATATCTATATTATTCAGCATCACATGTATGTAAAACCAGGTTGTGCATACATCTGTCACCAACAGGATTCCAGCTGGTGAATGCAACAGTTCTGAATGTCCTGCTCCTAATGACTGCAGAGCATGTGACACCAGCAGGGAGGCCTCTTCAGAGGGCCTTGAGGTCCCGATGAATCTCTAAGGAAGAATGTGGTCTCTCAGATAACTAGGTCCCAAATTGTTTAAGGCTTCATATACTAACAACACCTTAAAATTGGCCTGGTAGTAAATAGGCAGCCAATGAAATTCCCTCAATGGAGTTGTTATGTGCTACAGACTGTCCAACAAAGAAAGCAAACCAATGCATTCTGCAACAGTCTAGACAAGACTTTCACAGAGAGCACTCCAGAGTGGTCCAACCTTCAGGTTATCAATATGTGGGTCATTGTAGACAAACTATCACTGTCCATATTCTGCATATTCTTAAATAAAATATAGGCACATTAAAGAAAAAAACAAGTCCCTACTAAGCTCCTTTAGAAGCAATGGACTTGTTCATAACTAACAAGTCCGTTTGATTTCTTCTGCATGTGCAGAAGCATACATGCTATATGCATGTATTCAGATAGTCAGTTTTGTTCAAGGGAACTTATGTCCACAGAAGTGTACATAGGATTGTAGCCACATAGCATCATATTAAACACCTTTAGCCAGGAAAAAAAATCCCCCTTAAGGCCAAAGCAGAAAGTACCTTAGGGACATGATAGGCTCTGGAGTGTTTGGACGTTATCAGACGCAGCAAAAACTGCATCATTAGTACAAGATAGCAGAAATGGCCAAAATTATCAGACAACATTATTGTTTACCCGTTCCAACTGCGTCACAATGGTATGAATGAGGTGTCACTTTTTAAAAATGTCTTAGCCTGTCAATAAAAAGTGATGCTTCATTCGCACCAGCATGATGCAGAGGAAATGGATAAGCAATGAAAATGTCAGATAATTTTCTCTTTTCTGCTATCATTATGCCCTAAATGACATGCATTTCTAGTGATATTGGCCTTGACTGATAAAGTCCTTTGACTTTATGTAAGAAATAGCAGTTGCTGAGGGGTAAGGGGATGAGATTCAGACTGGGACTACAGCACGGGGCAAGTGTGGGGAGATAAAATTTAACCCAACACTAGTGATCTGGGATTCACACACCTCCAACCTTACCTACTATTTGTCCAAGAGGAAAACTGCCCATATTTGATTAGTTTAATTGAACTTAACTTTCTAAGCAATTTTAGATTTTCAGTTGTAATCATGATTAGCTTTTCCTGCAGTCCATCTTTTACCAGGGGAGAAGTTGGTGGTGGGAAAATTCCAGGGGATGGGGGCCTCCCATTGTTATCTCACCTCCCCCATTTTTTCACTGTTTTTTCACCAAATAATTGACAATAGCATCCTACAAAGGGTATTATGGGCCACTCTGCTCCATGTTTGGCTTCCCCTATCTGATTTTGGCCAATATGGGCCTCTTTTCCAAACCCAAAGTGACTGGGTGTCCTGTCAGTGCATGGGTTAAGGCCTGACAGAATTTCACAGGACAGAATATGGCTGCCACAACTATTGAAAAGCCTGTATGAATGAAGAGGAAGCAGAGGTTGCTGCATAGTGACAGATATGGACTGTCATCACTACATCACACAGGGCATGCCCAGGATGACACAGCACAGCTGATGCAACCATACTATGGACAATGTATATAAGTGGATGTAGCCTATGTTTTTATTTATTTATTTATTTATTTATTTATTTATTTATTTAATTATACCCTGCTCTTCAGCCACAAGGCTATCAGAGCAGCTTACAAATTGCTTTAAGCGATAGCAAATTTACACATCTACACTGCATTAAGCAGTTTCCAATGTGTGGTCGAAGGTGCTGTCAGATCATTCTGTAGAGAGATAGCTGTTGTTTGTATATATTCTGTAAATAAAGTTCTGTAAGTAGAGCTTTGAGGCTCTGAGTTATCCTTTGGCACCTTGAGCACTGCAAGGGGGGTACAGCTCTGGAGAACCCAGCTGAGAGGGAGCACAGTAGCACACATGCTGATATGGCCACTTCATGTTTTGACAAATAGGCTATGGCCTAAATCAGGCTGCCCTCCCTCAAAAAAAGCTGGGGTAATATTAACTTGATTTAATAATTTGGTCCTAGAGTAGAATTTTCAGTGCCCACAGATTGCAGAAGCGTCGGCTAAAATCTTGGGTGGCTGAGTCAGAATCAGTTATTTACTTTCATGTTTATTCAGTCAATTCAGTCAAATCAGTCATTATATTTTGACAAGTAAACTGTATCTTTATGATAACAGTCCTATGAATATTGTACACATTTTAATGACAAAGCCCTCCAGTATGCATCAAAGACTTCTGAAAAAAGAAAGAATGAAAATATGTTTTCTGAACAGGATGTAAAAACATAACTTAAGGTTCTGAGCAAAACATATTGGGTTTTATATATCTATGCACATATATACTATCACTGTTGCACCCTTATTCCAAACACACTAATTGGTGGAAATCCCATTAATTTCAGTGGGACTGGGTTCTATTTAATGTGTTTATGGCTGTGTTCTAAATAGATATGGCTACGCTCTTTTTTGTGTCTAACTCAAGGCTGTTTTGATATGAACCATATATCATCTCAGATAATTTCACTTGCATTTCTTCCTTAGCATTTGATGCTGATTTTTCAGAGACAAGCCAAACCTGTTATGAATGTTGACAAATATGCTAGCAAGAGTGACTAAATTTTGCTTTCCTGTAATCTTCGGACAGAGGGGAGACTTCGTTTCAGACATGCTTCACTTGAAGTCATTAAACACAATTTGTACTCAAAACAACTCGATTCTAAACACATTGCTTTTAAATTGAAATCAGCTGGAGTTGCTTGCAAGTCGCTTATTTCAGACTGAAATGAGGTGTTAGCTGTAAGAATGATTCCCATACCTATGGTAATAACAACAAAAGGGGGGAATTCATTAAAATGTTCTTCTGCTTAGGCCCATTGCAATGTATGGAACTTGTGGTTCAATTCATTTCCATGGGTCTTGTGCAGTACTTTCCATTGGATTGCATCCATTAAAAATATGAATGAATTGCTTCTTTTTTACTGTACAGTGGGCTCTTGGTATCTACTGGGGTTTGGTTCCAGGAACCCCCGTCCCCCGCCCACATGAATACCAAAATTTGTGGATGCTCAAATCCCATTATATACAATGGCATAGTAAAATGGTGTCCCTTATATAAAATGGCAAAACCAAGGTTTGCTTCTTGGAATTTATTTTTATGGGAGGATATTTTCAAGCTCTGGATGGTGGAATCTATGTATGCCAATTTCATAGATACAGAGAGCAGACTGTATAATCTTATACTGTCTCCTCAGAAATAGGTCCTATTGAGTTCTATGGGATATTCTCCCAAGAAAGTGGGCATAAGGTTGCATGTTTAATTCACAATGTGCTTCTAGACAGATGGCATGGGATGTGGAAGCCTCCTTTATTTCGTTGTGCTTCTCCAAATCCCATTTGTATTTTCCCCATCCTTGTTTCCTTTTGGGCTGTCAGACTGGGGTATGAGGTGAGTTCATCTAAAAATCCATGTGCATTTTTAACATGTTTTTCTTCTTGTACCTTTTCCCACATTTATAGCATCTTTGTACAACTTATTTTCAACTGTGTGCATCTCAGGCATTTACATTTTCAAACGTAAGCGTCATTTTGTGTGTGCTTTATTTTTCCGATACATCCCATAAGCCTCTCAAATTTGTGGATTCTCAAGGCAAAGTGTGTTCCTTCTTATGATAAATCTTGGCATGTGCAAAAACACAGGCTGGCATCCCATTGGTGACATATACCCACTGTAACATGAAATGGGAAGTCCTGGAGGATGATGCTATGGTTGTCTCCCTAGCTATAGAGAGATTGGGTGCATCTACACTGTAGGAATAATGCAGTTTGACACTGCTTTAAGTGCTGTAGCTCCATCCTATGGAAGCCTGGGATTTGTAGTTTTACAAGGTTTTTAGCCTTCTCTGTCAAAGAGTGCTAGTGCCTCACAAAACTACAAATCCCAGAATTCTGCAGGATGGAGCCAGGCAGTTAAAGTGGTGTTACCATAAATGCTCAGAGGTCTTAAGGACCCTCAAAATATCAATATTAATTTGGGGAATTAATATACTCAGCTTGGCTATGCGAGAGGGGGCAACAGATAGTGGGGTCTTTTAACCTATGTATACTGATAATCAGGAGGAGACGTTACACTAGATAGTACAATAATTTGTCTTTGTTTGCGAAAGCAGTAATGACAATGTTCACACACATGCTCAGGCTTCAAGCAGACATGCAATGCTAGCAAATAAAGTAGGAAGTATTGGGATAGATGAATAGAGGAGGGACTTTGTTCTCAGGTGATACTGTGCAAATCTGAGGAGATGAGGTTGTGGAAAAAACTGTGGATAGGGGGTCTTGAAGCCGGAATGGTGACACAGTCTGATGTGGAGTCGGTAGGAAAGTGAACTGTGTGGAGTGGGTTTTGGAAGGGTTTTTATAGTCAATATTTTCCTTCAGGGGATGGGATTTAGAGTGAAAAACCATGCTTCTTGGAGTTGCTCAGGGTGAGACAATAGACACTCTGGACATGCTAATGGTCCTTAACGTGCAGATACTTTGTAATTAAATACAGGAAGCAACCTTCTTTGTTTGGGGAAAGCAAGAGGTGTGAGGATTCTGTCCAGCCTTGGGTATCCCAGCTTGGGCTGATAAGATTAACGAGGTGTTCAGGAACGTAGTTGCCTTGCAAATTATCATTTCTTTCCAACTTTTCCAACTTGGGCAGCCCCAATTTATTATAGATATGGGGCAGGGGGTGTTAGAGTAGGTAACAGTAGTGTCAAACTGCATTATTTCTACAATGTACATGAACTCATAGTCAGATGCTCCTTAGCTGCCCCCTGCTCTCCACTGACCACAATATACCTGGTGAGGCAGCAAAGAGAGGTGGGTTTCAAAGAGGGGGTAAGAAGGAAGACAGGGTATAGTTCCATCTGGATGACTCTTTACACTCTGGTTCCCAATGCAGGATCATGACTGCTGCTTTCACTGAAACAGTTGAATCCACTCACTCCCCAGCTTCCTCTCCAACATCTACTGAACCATGCTGCCTTCTGTTAACATGCATTAAATGTTGCTCTCATGCGAATAAATATTGACAAGGAACTTACTGGAGCTCAGCTGCTTGTCTCCACCCCTTCTCCTGTGGATGCTTATAGTTGAGAACCATATGAAATCAAAAGAAATATGCAAGTCTTGTTTTTGTTTTTAAAATAAGAAAGGAAAGGAAAGAAAAGAAAAGAAAAGAAAAATCAATACTCAAGCAAATTAAATTATAAACAAGGAAAATACAATTACAGAGTATAACACTTGTATGAACATTTTTATAGAGCATAAATGCACACACACAGCCATACACTTCCTCTCACCCCTGCATATTAGTTTAAAACCACAGCCATTTGCTTATTTAAAGCTCTCAGCAGCTAACAATACTACAAGGCTAGTAAATCCTACCAGGCACTCTTTCAGAATCTTTATTTACTAGGGGAAGTAATGTACCTTACTTGTGTATCCATGACAACAGTGTAACATGCCAGAGCAATACTAGAGTTTTCCTTGCAACTGGCAATATGAGATTAAAAGTAAGAGGCTAAATCTTATTAAATAGCAGAAGCTTTTCAAAAGATAAAACATAAAGTTTATGGGAGCATATGATAGTTGTTCATCGTAATATATTTGTGCCATTTCCTTTCTTCGGTTAGGTCTGTCCATTGATTGTAAACAGCTCTGAAGGGGAGGGCGAGGGTGTACACCTGCAAAGATACAATTTAGCAATTCCTGCCTTAGATTTCTGCAATAGGGAAAGGGTGATTTCACAATGTTAAAGGTGAATTGTTAACAATACCTGTTTGAAAGAGTATTAACTGGGATCGTTCGGCACTCCCCCCCCCTTTTTTTTTTCTTTTCTTTTTTTGCCACGAGGCTTTCTGGCAGCCAAAGTTTATTTCATTCTCATGCCAAATACTTTGATTAAAAAATGTGGTTTGATCCAATGGATTAGTTGACATTTTTGCTTTACTGTATTTATAAATCCTTGTGCTTCCTTTACAAATGTGTCTCTGCTGTGTTACAGGTATTAACAGGAATACATAAAACTTGAGTTCATAATGTGAAGGTATAAGTCTGGAGGCTGTACATGTACATTTCGAGTGAAGCAAAAAATGCATTGTCTTTCCTTGGCAGTAACAAAGGCTCAGAACTTAGCAATGTGTCTTAAGACAATTAAATTATTTTCATAAATCCATGTTCACACCTCTAGATTGCTTTGTTTTTGGTAACATGTTTTAAAGTTGATATATTTCACCTTCACCCCAATTTCTAACTAGATCTATCTATCTATCTATCTATCTACCTACCTACCTATTTTATATCCTCTTGGCATAGGACCCAAAGTAGCTCAAAACCTAAATTAAAAGAAAAGATATCCAAAAAAACTATTAATAATAATAATCAAACAAGCAATTCTACTAAAAACAGTAATTTTTAAAAGTTTAAAATACATTTTTCAAAACATGGTAAAAAGACAAAAGTACAGCATCGCCCAGAGAGCCAGCATACTGTAGTGGTTTGAGCATTGGACTGTATCTCTGGAGAGACCAGGGTTCGATTCGGTGCTCAGCCATGGGAACCCACTGGGTGATCTTGGGCAAGTCACACTCTCTCAGTCTCAGAGGAAAACAAAGGCAAACCCAGAACAAAGACCAAATCTTGCCATGAAAACGCTATACTAAGTTCATCTTTGGTTTGCCATATGTCAGAAACACCCAGGCCCGGAAGAAAGGATTAGCACATACCCCTTAACAACTGGGTTAGAATCATAGAGTTGGAAGAGACCACAAAGGAGGAGACTTCCCCACACTCCAAGGCAGTACATTCCACTGCCGAGCAGCTCTTACTGGGCTGTTAGCATAAACCCATTATGGGGGTGGGGGGGTTCCACATAATTCTAACGTGGGCTTTCCTGCCATTTTACTCCTAGACACCACCGGTCATTATGACCTTTGACTGACCTCCAGTCTGCCTATGCCAATGTGACCCTGAAAAGTGTCCAATATGTCCAGTTATGGAATCTCACGGAGAGGGGTAGTAGAGCATGCTAACATTACTATCTATAGCTATGTAACTATGTAGATGTAGGCCAGATGTAGCCATGTAGATGTAGGTCAAGAAATGACTCAGACAGCACCACAGATGTCATTTCCCAAATGTGGATTCCCAGTAGTTAGAAGATCATAAATCCAGCTTATGATCTTGTAAGTACTGAAGAGGATGCCAGCCAATATTTTTCCTCCCCTGCTCAAAGACTGCATTTAAGATGGTACTCTTATAAAGTTATATCCATATATTTCTCTTTGCTATTTCCCTTCCACCACTCCAAGGCTAGCTGTAATTCTGCCTACAGATTTGGAAAGTCTGTTCCAAAGTTGCTTCTTTCGTCAGCTTGTTAGGAACACACATCTGAGGAGGTAACATATTTGTTTGCTCCGAGCTGACAGTTCAAAACACTTCAAGCAGCCAAAACATTTTAAGTAATCACCCCACTCTTGTGGTGCTTCACACTTTAATTTACTTACAGCAATATTTCTCCTCAGCCTTTCAGTTCACCTATGGAATCCTCCCACCAGCATCTAAGAAAGTGCAGTTAATACAATAACAATTATTTCCTTATCTAATTTGTATCCCACCTTTCTCCTGATCCAGGACTGACGGCAGCTTATAGCAAATTAAAACAAAGTACAACTGAAACCTGTTTGATACATAATCTTTAAAAAAGCTTAAATAAACAATTAAATGTCAGGATTTAAGAGATTGAACTCCATTATAAAATGGCCAAACAAACTGCAGAGTCATGTGGAGTCATAATGGCTGACTCCATGAACTGCCTAGTCTGCCTTAGCTACAGAAGGAGGGTTCTTATTGGTGTGTAAGATCATGTGATTGACTAAGCCAACGTCCTGTGACTCTGTATATGGGAGGGCTCAGAGCAGAGCTCATTTCTCTTCTTCCTGTGAATGCTGAGGCCTGGTGAAGCAGTTTCTCCATGGATTGTAAATATTTGTACATATTGCAACTGTTTGAGTTTGAAGATAAAAGTGACTCCTGCTTATTTGGACATCAACCACTCTGTGTGTGAGTATTCTTGGGAAAGGGTTGCTACTGAGTCTACTGAGACAGTTTTTGGGCTTCTGCTGGGGATTGCGTGTCCTATCATCCCATGACAATGGTTATGGGCCCAGCTAATTGATCTCAGATTTGATGAGGTGCACCCAGAAAACTTCCCAGAAACTCATTTGTTTTGAGTGTTTTCTCAGCTAGTTGGCTGAGAAACAGTTATGTTTCAGCCAGGCCCTGTAATATCTTCAAGCAACCTTGAAGTGCTGTCAGCTGTCAGCTGTTTGTGTTTTCATAGCTGGAGAATTGTTGACTCAATCAGCAGAATGGCAGATAATAGTCTTGTCCGCTTTGAAAAGCTGTCTAATGGAAATTATTCAGCATGGAATTTATACATGGAGGCTTTATTAATTAAGAACAATTTGTGGCACGTTTTGGAGAATAAAAGTGTGATCCCAGAGGGTTCAGAAGATGAAATAGCAGTGTTCAGAATAGCAGACCAGAAGGCTAGAGTTGCAATTCTCTTGTTGCTCAGCCCCTCCCAGTTAATACACGTGGCCCCAGCAAAGACAGTCTTTCAGCTTTGGACAGCTTTGAAACAGTTCATCAGAATTTGTCCTGCCTCTCAAAGATGATATGGACTAAGAGACTTTATAATACAAAGCTGTCTACTGGAGACTGTGTGAAAGCCCATTTGGAGGAAATGAGGCAGCTCTTTCAAGAGGTGGCCAATAGAGGGGTGGACATTCCAGAAGCCCATAAGTGTTTTATTTTATTGGGTGGTTTGCCAAAGGAATGGGATTTCCTAATGTACAGTCTGCAGACCACCAGGGAGAGTGATTTGTCTGTAGACGTGGTAGCTGGGCGTATTCTGGAAGAGGTCCAATGCAAGCAATTTGATTCCCGGATGGAGGGGAATAAACAGCCACAAATTACCAGATGCAACCAGAAGCACCTGTGGAGGAGAGAGTCTGCAGCTACATGAAACGCTGTTTCAGATGCAAAAAGCCTGGACATTTTAAGAAGGACTGTAAAATGCCTGCACTGGATAGGAGGGGTGCATCCTCTCAGCCTGCAAGCCATGCCTTCGTAGCACAGCACCATCCTGATGGTACTGAGGAAAGAATTTGGTTACTTGATAGTGGGGCCATACACAATATGGTTAATGATTTACAGTTGTTAAACAATGTTAAATATGCTTCAATAACCAATATTACCCTTGCAGAAGGTGCTCCCAGCAAAGTGCAGAAAATGGGCACTGCATATGTGCCATCTTTTGGTAAAGTTTTTGAAAATATGTTATGTGTTAACAAACTAGGGAATTTTCTATTAAGACTACTGATGGTTATAAAGTGATATTTGTACAGTAACAGAAAGGCATAATATGAATAATGTCTGTGCAAAAGGGATAAAGAAACATGGGTTGTATTACATGTTGCCTAAAGGGAAGGTGGCAAATGTGAACCCTGCAGCCAATGTGCCCCTACATGATAAGTGTGTTCATTACTACCACAGGCTAATGGGCCATACTAGTTACAAAGGGTTAAAGGAGCTAGCAAAAGTGTGCCCTGGTTTAAGCATGAAACACTGCCCAAGGTTCTTAGAATGTACAGTGTGCAGGAAAGTTAAGGTGAAGACTTTCCCTATTGCTAAAAAGACCCAGTGTGTCACCCACAGACCCTTTGAAGTTGTCCACACTGATTTAGCAGGCCCCTATAAGCCCACTAAAGTGGGTAACCACTATTTATTTGTGATAATGGACAGACACACTAGGTACACCTACGTATACTTACTGAAGGAGAAAAATCAGGCTGCAGACAGGTTCTGTGAGTGGATGAACTTGGTGGAACACAAATCTCCTGCTCATAAGGTTTCCAGTATAGTGACGGACAGGGGAGAGGAATTCTTATCCAACAGTCTGCAGACCTAGATGAATAGGAGGGGCATTAGACACAAGACCACAAACCCAGCATCTCCAGGGGAGGATGGGCTTGCAGGATTGGGAAAATTGGGATGTTGAAGTGCATAATGGAATGCATGATGGAAGATGCACAAGCCCCAGCTGGGCTGTGGGGGGAGGCAGTGAAGACTGCTGCTTACCATTTAAATAGACTTTGGACGTCTAGCGTCAACCAGATCCCATATTGTCTATTGTATGGTAGAGCACCAAACCTCAAGCACCTGAGGGTTTTTGGACAATATGCAAATGTACTGATTCACCCGAGCCTAAGAAAGCCTGGGCAGCCTAAAACCAAGAGGCTGCGTTTCCTAGACGATGAGGGTAATAAGTACGTGTTTTTTCTCCATACTGGAAAGGTTACGTTTTCCAGGAGTGCAAACTTTCAAATGCACTCAGGGTGGGACGGACTGCATTGCAATCAAGAGGTGTTTGTTCCCTTGGGGAGGAATATGTCAACAACTCCCAAAAGTCCTACAAATGGAGGGGTGGTAATGCCTGATGATGAAGGGGAGGTACAGGAAGAAAAGCCTGACACTTCACATGCCTCTCCAACACACACACCACCACAAAAAAGCAGTGAGCCTGACACAGGGAGAGATAGCAGCAGCAGTGCAAGTGAGGATGAGTCAGGCAGAACTAGGGTGCTCATCCCCAGAAGGTCAATGAGGGTCAGAAAGGCTCCTGACGGATTTGTTGTTCAGGAAGCCAGGCTATGCAATGTCATGGCAGAGGAGCCTGCAAGTTTTCAGGATCTCCTTAAACTTCCACAGGAAGAGCAGGAGATGTGGAACACAGCCATGGACTCTGAGTTCAAGTCACTAGTTGAGAGGAAAGTGTTCCAGGTAGTAGAGAGGCCCAAGGACCAAAAGGTTGTTGGTTGCAGGTGGGTATACAAACTGAAGGATATGCTTAATGAGACACAAAAGTGTAAGGCACACTTAGTTGTGAAAGGCTTTTCACAGGAGCGCTACACCAATTTTGACAAAACCTTTTCACTCACAACAAAGCCAGAAAGTCTTAGGTTAGTGTTAGCTGTAGCAGCCAAGAGGCAGATGGTTGTGCAACACTTTGACTTTGAAACAGCATACCTGAATGCTGATCTTGAAGAGACAGTGTTCATGGAATAGGCCCCAGGGTATGACAGTGCAGGTGAGAGCAAGGGTGGGGGTGGGTGGTGCTTTTAGTCGTTATTACTATGTTTTAATTGTTGGAAGCTGCCCTGATTGTTTTCGCACAGGGGCAGGATGTAAATAAATTTTATTACTATTATTATTATTATTATTAATATTACTTATTGCACAAAGCGCTCTACGTCTTGAAACAAAATGCATGTTGCTGGAATAAGTGCATATACCAAGTTTTGGTGTCACTAGGTTACACAAGGAGCGTCGCAGACGCCTGTGTTTACACTAAGGAGGCAGGTGATAGTGCTGTCATGCTAGTTATCTATGTGGATGACCTTTGTGTGGCGGCAAAGAGTGCCAGTGATGTCAAGAAACTGCAGGTGGAGTTGGAAAGCCGGTTCAGGTTGAAGGACTCAGGCAGCCTGAGATGTTATCTAGGAGTAGAGGTAGAAAGAACCGGTCTTGGAGAATTTTTCCTAAGTCAGAAGAAGAAAATTGACAGTCTTGCGGCCAAGTGTGGGCTTAGTGAGGCAAAAGTGGTCAGGACACCAATGACCACTGCTTTTGTGAACTTAGAGGCAAAACAGGAATTTGAAAGGCCTGATCTGTACCACTCAGTGGTAGGCAGCCTGTTGTGTATTGCAAACAACACAAGACCAGACATCAGTTTTGCAATTGAGGTGCTCAGCAGAAGAGTCTCCAAGCCAAGGAGGGCAGACCGGGAAGCCCTGAAGAGGGTAGTTAGATTTCTCAAGGAGACCAGGGACACATGTTTGAAGCTGGCAGGAAGTCAGGTGACCCTGGAGTGCTATGTGGACAGCTCTTTTTCTGCTAAGACTTCAGACAGGAAGTCAGTGACCGGAATGGTGGTCAGGTATGCAGAAAGCCCCATAGTATGGAGATCAAGAAAGCAGACCTGTGTAGCCATTAGTACCACTGAAACTGAATTTGCTGCCTTGTCTGAGATGGCAAGTGAGGTACAATGGGTTAGGCAGATGCTTGCAGACCTTGGGGAGCCGTGCCAAATGCCTATTGAGGAGCACGAGGACTCACAAGTCTGCATAGCTATGGCAGAAGCAGAAAGCCTGAAATGTAGGACAAAATACATTGCAGTATGGTACCAAAATGTGAGGCAGTTAATACAAGAAGGTGTCTTGTGTCTGAGGTACTGTCCATCTGAGGACAACGTTGCAGACCTGCTCACAAAAGCCCTTCCAGCAGGAAGCCATGATGAGTTGGCAAAGAGGATGGGCCTTGTCACTAGTGTGTAAAATGAAAGGTGTCAAAAGGGAAGGTCAACCAACAGACGATTGATGTCCAACAGTGTATATTGATGATATTATGTTGTGATGATAACATGTGTCCTGTGCAGTAGTTTGACCATTTTGGAGGGGATTGTCAAGAGTTAAGAGACTGAACTCCATTATAAAATGGCCAAACAAACTGCAGAGTCATGTGGAGTCATAATGGCTGACTCCATGAACTGCCTAGTCTGCCTTAGCTACAGAAGGAGGGTTCTTATTGGTGTGTAAGATCATGTGATTGACTAAGCCAATGTCCTGTGACTCTGTATATGGGAGGGCTCAGAGCAGAGCTCATTTCTCTTCTTCCTGTGAATGCTGAGGCCTGGTGAAGCAGTTTCTCCATGGATTGTAAATATTTGTACATATTGCAACTGTTTGAGTTTGAAGATAAAAGTGACTCCTGCTTATTTGGACATCAACCACTCTGTGTGTGAGTATTCTTGGGAAAGGGTTGCTACTGAGTCTACTGAGACAGTTTTTGGGCTTCTGCTGGGGATTGTGTGTCCTATCATTCCTTGACATTAAAAACACTAAAACAGTTTTAAAAACACATTAAAATATAATAAAAAGGATAACACCTCCCACATTAAAATATGCTTCTGATACAGTAAGTTAAGAGTCAAAGACCCATCTAAATAAAAAGGTCTTTGCCTGCTGGCAGAAAGAGAGCAAAAAGGGACCAAGTAAACCTCCCATGCAAAGGAATTCCAAAATTTAGGAGCAGCCACCAAGAAGACTCTCTTCCACATCCTGCTAAATCCAGCTGTGGTGGTGGTATGATAAAGAGAAAGCCCTCCCCTGTGATCTTAAAAGTCAAGCAGGTGAATAGAGGGAGATATGGTCCTACATTTACTCTGGAACCATGTAGGGCTTTAAGTGTCAAAGAGCAATCAGTGAACTAAATAGCGATCACCAAAATAAAATATTGATGCAGGACAGAAACAGGATAGCAATAAACCTTGTAAACAGCAGCCGGCATTAAAGGTAAAAATACATGGGAAGGAGAAATCATTTACTTATTACTCATAGCAAAAGCATGTCAGAATAGCTCTATCCCTGAGTGTCAGCAGGGAGTGGAATTATATGGGGCAAGAGTTCAACAAAGTTACTTTTTGGATTACAATTCTGAGAGCCTTTTTTTTTTTTTTTTTTTTTGCTAAAGGGTAGAATATAAATAAACAAACAAACGAAACTAAATGCCTCCACCAAATTGACCACCAATTGAAGGGTTTTATGAGTTGTTGTTACTTTCTGAACCATAGCTCCCAGAATCCCCCAGTCAGTGGCCATCGATTGGAGGATTCTGGAAGTTGTAAGTCCAAAAATTAACCTTTCCAAGGTCACTTCTAGGATAGATAGTTCCATAGCCTGAGTAACTGGAACACTGGCACTATTTATATATATTCATTTAATTTATATCCTGTTTTTCTCCCAGTTTGGAACCCAGGTGCCTCACAGTACATATTAAAATAAATTACAACTCAAAACAATACAGTAAGCAAAGGGATCTTGTAGCACCTTTGAGACTAACTGAGGACTTTATCACAGGAGGCAGTCATCTCACAGCAATGGAAACCTACTTGGTGACCTTGGGAAATCCACACACTCTCTGCCTAAGAGGAAAGCAATGACAACCTCCTCTGAATAAACGTTGCCAAGAAGAACCTATGATAGGGTTGCCCTAAGTTGGAGGTGACTTGAAGGCAAACAACAACAACAACAACAACAACAACAGGCATTCATGGACTAGAATCCACTTCATGACATCCTGTTGTCCATGTAAGCTTAAGCCATAACATAGTGGTCTTTAAGATGTCAAAAGGCTGTTCATTGTCTTTTTAAGAAGACTGGTACATCAGTGAAAATTCATTGTAAATTATTCTAGCACATATTTTACGAGTGTAATGTAATGGCTTGCTGAAGATCAGCGTGAGCTTTATATCACGCTCACATCCCACACATGTCTTCGAAAACATTCCATAACAAAGAGTAAGCAATGAAATGCCCACCTCATCAATCAGTGGCTATTTTGCCATCATTATCATTTTTGAAAACAAAATACTGCTCACGCTCTTCTGGTCACTTGTTCTTGATAATGGTGCAAAACTAAGTTAACAGTATGGTAATGAAACATAATTAAATTGGGCTGTGTGGATGATGAGCATTTTTGCTTGTTACATGAGTGAGAAATATTACTAAACCAGAAGGATATGATGTTTCAGTATAACAAATGACCCACATATCTATGATAAAGTGCTAATTACTAGACTGTTAAGTAATGTAAACAGCAGCTAGCCTGTAGGGAAGCAACGACTGCTTGTAAATATAAGCAAAACCTTTTCCATTGGCTAATGGCTACAGTATGAATCGAAGGGGTCAGTTGAAGCAAACAGCAAATAATGATCTGATGGCACCATCTGTAGCTAGTAAACTAAGTGGCCTAGTACTGTATAACTGAAGTCACTGAAATGAAGCTGAATTAGAATGAAAAGAGTTTCAAGAGAGTGGATGTGACTCAAACCCACAGGAAGGGAGCAGATGAAGCGATGAGATAAAAAATCCTTACTTAAGGAAGTGTAACAGCATCAGAACTGCAGGGCTTTCCCCGTAAGTTTCATAATGTCCAAAGCAGCTTTCAGGATACAGTATTTTGAATGTTTGTCACAAGGGTTGACTCCGTACCAGTTTGATGCAGGATTTGTTTCATCTTAGCCGAATATGTTGTATTTAGTATACATTTAAAGTCCTGTGCACCAGCCCAACTACCCTGAGCTATAGAGACAGAGTCGGGGGAAATCAAAATAAATACATTTATTGCACAAACTGATGCATATAATGAACATATATGAATGTTTAGGGTCCTTTTTATTGCTTAAAGGGTAAATGTAATTGGCTATGGGTAGAAGTATAACTATCATGTAAAAATGTATAGGAAAGGTAGAGGGCAGTAGAAAGAGAGGAAGGATGGATAGGCTCAATCAAGGACACCACAGACTGAGCCTGAAGGAACTGAGCAGAGCGGTTGAGGAATGAGATGTCTTATTCATGGGGTCACCATGAGCTGAAGTCTACTCAAAGGCAATTAACAACAACAAATAATGTCTTGGTATGCATTATGAATTGTTGGTCAATGGCATCCTGTTTAAGCTTGATCCATTTCAATGACATGGGAGATTATTAGACAGGAACAAAAAAAATATGTTCCTGTCCCACAATCTCCACTCCTGCCCCTGTCCCGTCCCAGTCCCAGCACAATCACACTCCCCGCCACACTTACCTCCTTTCTGGTCAACAAGGCATCCCAGGGGTGAAAGGGGCTCTAACAAGGCTCTGTTTACTTCCTGGATTGAAATCCTGTGGATTCTCGCAAGAAGATGCGAGCACAGAAAATTCAGAAATAAAAATAAAAGTAACAGAAAAAAGTGACACCAAGCAGAAAAACACATTTTAAAAGGTAGAAGTAACCCAGGGAAGGTACAAAAAAGTGTTTCACTTACCTGTATGTCCTGATCTCACCTGGAAGTGTTCTGGCAGGGACCTCCCATTGTCACTGGGATCTCACCAGCATAATGGGGCACCTGTTCACTTGCAGGAACATCCGTGACAGAAACGGAATGGGGGATCTATTGATGGCTTCTCCCATCAATAAAAAGCAGTGCCGGTGGAACGGTAGCATAATAAGGCGGGGATGACATCGTCTGATAAGGGAGCCCTTTTGCAATATCCTGCTGTTGCTGTAATACCACTTTTGACACATCTGATAATCTCCATGGAGCAGCCATGGTTTCAGTGAAACACAACAAAATCCAAAATCCACAAAACAGTGATACCTTTATTGGGCCAACTAAAAGGTACAAACTACATCTTGCAAGCTTTTGAGGCTTCACTGGATTCTTCATCAGGTAAAGATGTTAAAAATCATACAGGAGAGAAACCATGCCAAGTTTGAGGTTTGAGTATATTTCTCCTATTCTACAGATTTGGAGCAGATTAGGGAGCCCTGGTGGTACAGTGGTTAAATGCCAGTACTGCAAGTCACCATGTTGCAAGTTCAATTCCAGAGGGCTCCAAGGTTCACTCAGCCTTCCATCCTTTCATGGGTCAGTAAAATGAGTACCCAGTTTGTGGGGGCAATTAGCTAATACACATTGGAAACTGCTTAATGTAGTGTAGATGTAAATTGCTATTGCTTAACAATTTGTAAGCCTCTCTGATAGCCTTTGTGGCTGAAGAGCGGGGTATAAATACCTAATTAATTAAAAAAAAGATGGTCAAGGCCATCTGAACTGGGCCAGCTAAAGGTATAATAAATCTGACCTCCTTTCATCCTAGAGAAATTGGAAATCTTTTGCATGGCCTAACTTTGTGCCAACATTGTGGCAAGGTCCTTGGGTTGAATAAGGTTTGGATCTGGTGTAATTTGGTTCTTCCTTTGCCCCTCCACCCCCTTTTGCTCTTGTTCCAGCAGATCTTAACCTGGCAAGCAGGTCTGTTGGGAGACTGTTGGCAGGAGAGGGTTCTTGTGGGCAGAGAACATGTTTTTTTCTGCCAGCAGAAGACTCAGGACTGCATGGATTAGGATTGCACTTTTACCCATTTCCTTATTATAGTTCCAGGTCCACTCATAACACTGGAATTCTCAATGGGGCAAAGAACAAATACTGTATATTCCAATCCCCGAGAAAGAGGACACCAGGGATTGCAGTAACCACAGGACCATTGCATTAAATTCCCATGCAAGCAAAGTGATGTTCAAAATTCTATATCAAAGACTTTTACCACATATGGAGCAAAAATGCCAGATGTATAAATTGGGTCAGGAAAGGAAGAGGCACTGGGGATCATATTGTAAGCATATGTTGGATAATGGAGGGCACCAAAGACTGTCAGCCTGTGCTTTATAGTTTATAGCAAAGCCTTTGATTGTGTAGATCATGAAAATCTATGGACCACGCTTAAAGAAATGGCTGTGCCACAACATTTAATTGTCCTGATGCATAACCTGTACTCAGGACAAGAGGCTACCATCAGGACAGAATATAGAGAAACAGAGTGATTTCCAATTGGCATGGAGGTCACGCAAGGCTACATTTTATCATTCTATCTATTTAACTTGTATGCTGAACATATATGTAAAGCAGGATTCGACTCTGAGGAAAGAGGTATGAATATTGGTAGAAAGAACATTAAGAATTTAAGATATGCAGAAAATACCAAAGATGTGGAACAATTACTGAAGAAAGACAAGGAAGAAAGTGCAAAAGCAAGTTTACAGTTAACATTAAGCGAACAAAAATAATGACCACAGATGATTTACATAAGTTTAAATAGATGATGAAGACATTGAAAAAGTAAAAGATTTTCCATATCTTGGCTCAGTCATCAATCAGAATGGAGACTGCAGTGAAGACATCAGAAGAAGACAGAGGAGATTATCAGAAAGGAACAAAAAAAAAAGTGTTCCTGTCCCACAATCTCCACTCCTCGCGTCTGTCCCGTCCCTGTCATGCCACAATCACACTCCTTGCCGACCTCCTCTCTGGTCGACAGGGCAGCCCAGGACTGAAAGCTCTAACGGAGCTCCACTCACTTCCTGGATCGAAATCCTGCAGATTCTTGGGAGAAGACGCGAGTGTGGGAAATTCAAAAATAAAAATAAAAGTAACAGAAAAAAGTGACACCAAGCAGAAAAACACACTTTAAAAGGAAGAAGTAACCTGGGGAGGGTCATAAAAAGGGTGTCATATACCTGGATGTCCCAATCTCTCCTGGAAGTGTTCTGGCAGGGACTGCCCATTGATGCTGGGATCTCGTCAGCATAATGGGGCACCTGTTCACTTGCAGGAACATCAGTGACAGAAACAGAATGAGGGCTTTATTGATGGCTTATTCCATCAATAAAAAGCAGCACTGTTGGAACGGCAGCAGAATGGGTGCATAACAAGGTGCATAACATTTTAGTCACCCTCCTCTGGACACACTCCAATTTGTCAATATCCTTTTTGAATTGTGATGCCCAGAACTGGACACAGTATTCTAGGTGAGGCCTGACCAAGGCAGAATAGAGTGGCACTATTACTTCCCTTGATCTAGACACTATTCTACTGCATCAATAGAAGTAGAGTGTCTAGATCAAGGGAAGTAATAGTGCCACTCTATTCTACCTTGGTCAGGCCTCACCTAGAATACTGTGTCCAGTTCTGGGCACCACAATTCAAAATGGATATTCACAAATTGGAGTGTGTCCAGAGGAGGGTGACTAAAATGGTGAAAGGTCCAGAAACCATGCCTTATGAGGAAAGACTTAGGGAGCTGGGTATGTTTCGCCTGGAAAAAAGATGGTTAAGGGGCGATATGATAGTCCTGTTTAAGTATTTGAAGGGGTGTCACATTGAGGATAGAACAAGCTTGTTTTCTGCTGCTCCAGAGACTAGAACATGGAGCAATGGATGCAAGCTCCAAGAACAGAGATTCCACCTCAACATTAGGAAGAACTTCTGACAGTAAGAGCTGTTCGGCAATGGAACACACTCCCTTGAAGCATGGTAGAGTCTCCTATTTTGCAGGTCTTTAAACAGAGGCTGGATGGCCATCTGTCAAGGTATGCTTTGATTGTGATTTCTGCATGACAGGAGTGGTCTCTTCCAACTCTACAATTCTATGATTCTATGATGTCATCTGAAAAGGGAGCCCTTTTGCCATCTCCTGGCATTCGTGTAACACCACTTTTAATGCATCCGATAATCTCCTATGACTTTGTTGGGCAGCTATGAAGGAACTAGACAAGATCCTGAAGTGTAAAGAGATATATCATTGAAAACTAAAGTTAAAATTGTCCATGCCATTGTATTTCTCATCTCCATGTATGGTTGTGAAAGCTGGACAATGAAGAAAGCTGACAAGAAGAAGATCAGCTCATTTGAAATGTGCTGGAGAAAAGTTCTACATATACCATGGACTGCTAAAAACACCAATAAATGGGTCCTAGAGCAAATCAAGCCTGAACTGTCCCTAGAAGTCAAGATGACTAAACTGAGACTATCGTACTTTGGCCATATTATGAGAAGACATGACTCACTAGAAAAGACAAGTGTTTGGTAAGGCAGAAGGCTGTAGGAAAAGAGGATGACTGTATTACAGATGGATAGACAATCAAGGAAGTCTGAGTCTGCAAGACCTGAGCAGGACTGAGCAGGATAGAGTAACTTGGAGGTCTTGCAACTGTAGGGTGCCATAAGTTGAAGTTGTTTGTTGTTAAGAACAACAAACCTACTAGTTCTTGCTTTATATTTTCAGCATCCATGAACATGTGAAAAAAATCTTAACTGTAACTTTCATTATCTCAGAGGAATACATTTGGAATATTCCAGACTCTGGATATGTGGTCCTTTCTAGCACAAACTGATTTTTTTTAAAAAAAAAATTACCAATTATAAGGCGGAGTCCACACACCTTTCCCCCATACAGGTTGCATTTCTGTTGCTGAGATACTGCGTTTCTTCATTATTTAAATCGTTACCACATGTATATCTCCATCCCAGACAGTAACTCTCTTCCCTTAGCCTTGTGCAAAGTATCTGCTATAGTGGAGATTATTTCAGAGCTGCTCCTACCATGAAGCAGAGTGAGGCAACTGACTTGGGCAGCTGATGCTGTAGAGCAATCATGACAGCTCCCTGGCTCATCTTTTAGAGGACAGAACTGTATGTGCCCCTGAGCGTGTCCTGCACTCTCTATTAATCTTAAGTGTGGCAAAATATGCTGCCACTCACCAGTGATGAAGTATGATTCAGCTGCCAGCCCATTTGGCTTCTGTACATCAAATTGAGGCATTGTTTCTTTGACCTCCAACAGCATAACATCTTGTACCAGCCATGGACTACTGGATATTGGACTTTATCAGCTGCAGGAGGACATGGCACAAAACTGTGTCCCCAATAACATCAGAAGAATGCTACAAGAACAGAAAGGGCTGAAGGATGTTGCCGTCTGGCAATGTCACCCATTTTTGTTCTTGTAATCATAGAATCATAGAATTGTAGACTTGGAAGAGACCACAAGAGCCATCCAGTCCAACCTCCTGCCACACAGGAATCACAATCAAAACATCCCTGACAGATGGCCATCCAGCCTCTGTTTAAACACCTCCAAGGAAGGAGACCCTACCACGGTCCAAGGGAGTGTGTTCAATTGCCCAACAGCTCTTACGGTCAGAAACTTCCTCCTAATGTTGAGGTGGAATCTCTGTTCCTGGAGCTTTCATCCATTGCTCCGTGTTCTAGTCTCTGGAGCAGCAGAAAACAAGCTTGCTCCACCCTCAATGTGACACCCCTTCAAATACTTAAACAGGGCTATCATATCACCCCTTAACTGTCTTTTTTCCAGGCGAAACATACCCAGCTCCCTGAGTCTTTCTTCATAAGGCATGGTTTCCAGACATTTCACCATTTTAGTAACCCTCCTCTGGACACGCTCCAATTTGTCAATATCCTTTTTGAATTGTGGTGCCCAGAACTGGACACAGTATTCTAGGTGAGGCCTGATTAAGGCAGAATAGAGTGGCACTGTTACTTCTCTTGATCTAGACACTATACTTCTATTGATGCAACCCAAAATTGCATTGGCCTTTTTAGCTGCCGCATCACACTGTTGACTTGTGTTCAACTTGTGGTCTACTAGGACTCCTAGATCCCTTTCGCATGTAGTCTTGTTCAGCCAGGTCTCCCCCATCCTGTATCTATGCATTTTGTTTTTCTGCCCTAAGTGCAGTACCTTACTTTTTTCTGTATTGAATTTCATTTTGTTAGCTTTGGCCCAGCTCTCCAGTCATTGACAGGGGAGCTGTCTTCTGTCTAATGTTCTTCTGATGTGTCTTTGGCTGCATTTGATAAAGTCCATTGTCTTCAATGTCATTAGTGAGAAAGGAATTCTCTTTTCACTCTACCACAGTCTTCCTCAAGCTAGTGCCCTCTATAATTGTTGGATCACAACCCCCATCATCCCCAGACAATATGAGCAACACATCTGAAGCACACTAGGTTGGTGAGGGCTCCTTTGAAAAGAGATTATTCTTCTCTCTTTCCCCCCTTTCAACTACTATGTTTCTTGATATACATAATTAATTTTCCTATTTATTTTTTTAAAATCTCCCCCTCTTGTCCTGGGGTACACATCTTTGAAAAGGAAAAAAAAAAAAAGGAAACTGGAAAGCTGTAGCTGCAGTACTCTTTCGTCTCTTCAGAAAGGCACTCCTCCGCTGTCTGATGATGGGACAGTCCTCTAACTATATAAAAGACATGGGAAAACACCATAGCAAAGTGATATTTCTGACTGGCCCTGCTTTGCTTCTTATCTGCTCACAAGGGAAGGGAAGAGGAAAAGATTTTTTAAAAGGCCTCAGAAGTGCTTGTAGGAGAAGATAACTCATATACAGTGTGTTCCATTTTCAACTCTCTCTTTTTTTCTTTTTGCTTCCAAGCAGTATCCATCTGCCCACACATTTAAATATTCAAAAGGCAAATTGAGCACGTACCTTCATTGTGAATAGCATGAGCCCAGCTGTAGCCGGACTTGAGTAGATTGCAACTCCCTCCCAAAGGAGGAGGCTTTTTGTGAATGGCTGTGTCATGTCTGAGACACCATTAGGCAGCAGATGAAGCACCAGGAAGGAATCTGTTGCCTGGCTCAAGACTTAACAGCCTTCAAAATTAAAGCAGCACTTGGAAAAATGACATATGGCTAGAGGGTTCTGGGAGTTGTAGTCCAAAGAGTAACTTTCCCAAGTTCTTGTAGGTGCATAATGCATACTGGTATTATGAGCAGTTACCATCTGTTTCTCGGTTCTTCCAAATCAAGGGCTAAAGGGGCATTCATGAAGTTATTTGAATTTACAGAGCTATGCTGGATAAGACCAAAGGTTTATCTAGTCCAGCATTCTCTTCATATCTTGGTCAGCCCACAAGGATAACATGAATGCAATAGTACCCTTCGGCTCATGCTTCCCAACAGCTGGTATTGAAAAGCATTCTGCCCCCAATAGTGGAGGCAACACACAACAGTCACAAGAGTCTCTTTAATGATATCCGAGTCAGGTGGCTAGCACCATACCCTGTGGAACACCATGTGGGAATCTAGTTGAGCTGTTTATCAAAGGTACCTTCTGTATAAAAAGGTACTTCCTTTTAACCACAATGCAAGCTCTGCAAGTGCTTCCTTTCATCTCTGGTCTCCCTTCACTGAACTAACAGGGCTGTAAAATCCTATCCACTTCTCTACATTCTGCATGATTTTATGAACCTTTCTCATGCCTTCCTCTTACCTTCCTCTCCCTCCATGATAAACAGCCAAACATGATGCAACCTTTCCTCGTGGAAAATTTGCTTACCAAACTAGAATTCTCAGGATTCCATAGGATGCAGCCATGGCACTTAAAGTGGAATCATAGTGCTATAATTGTGTAGTGTGAAATAGCTCTCTCTCTCTCTCTCTCTCTCTCTCACACACACACACACACACACACACAAACTTCTCTACATATTTTGACTTTCCTGCCTATTTTATTACTTCTTTGTTGTTTCTACAAGTGTGGGTGATGGGTGATGGTAGGATGAGGGAAATGTTGCTTTAATATCTATGTTGTCTTTTACTGGAGGAAACACAATTTATAAAATTTATATGCCACTTTCATTTTTATAAAAAATATCCCTGAGCAGATCCCAAAGTTCTTCTTTTAGGGAGGACCTGAAAATAAAACAGTGGTGAAGCAATGAGAAGGACATAAGTAGCCAAATGAAGTGAGGATAAAAATAAGCTACAAGAAGTTGATTGAAAAGTAACTTGGTTGGCTGATAAGTGTGGTGTAAAACTGATATGCTTTAAAAAAATAATATATGTTGCAAGACATAAGGACAAGTGAGTTAGACTAGAAGAAGGGAATTCGTATGCTACATTTGTTTGCTGCTTATCCCCTGTAGATTTGTATTAATTATGTTGTTATTTTTCTGTTTCTTTCATGTATTCACTCCCCATAGCATTGCATGTGATGCCGTATTATTAATGTCATAATTTCTGAATTAAGAATTAATCTTAATTTTAAGTTTGTACTTTTTCTAGTCTGCAGAAAAGCTCAGTATTCAAAGACTGCCATCTTTGATTCTAGTGACAGGTGAAAAAAAATGATAGTATACTTGATATTCAAAGTACTGCTCTATTCAAAGAGTTATCAGGAGGATCAGTGGAGTTTTTCACTACCTGGAAGGAATGCAACAGATATAGGGATTTTTGTTTTCTTAAATAAATGGAATAACTAAACAGAACCAAAGATAGTACTTGTCCACTGATCATATCTTTAGGCCTATGTAGAAATGAATTTTATGTTTCAGGAATATTTGTCTTTGCTACAATAAAAAGTAACATATTAACTTTTTTTAGTTTTTGCAGATGATGTTTTCTTCAAGTCTTCAGAAGCTTGACTCTAAAGGATGGAGGAATGTTTCCCTTGCTGACGTTGGATGTCAGAGCAAATATTCAAAAAGAAAATGAAATTGGTATGTGCATTTTCATGCTCTTTGGAAAGGCAAAGCCAGAGACAAAATTACAGATGCCCTAATCCAGGAAGATGCCCAGGCACTGTGCTAGCTGCACAGTTGTATGCAAGTAGCTGTCTTCACTTCTTGGACAGGCATGTATCCAGTAGTTAATTGTGTCCACTTATTGGCTATTTAGGACTGGGTGAGTGTATTTAGTTCCCCATTGCCAGTACTTTTGTAGTTCTCTGATTCAGCCACCTCACTGGGGATGTTGGACAGTTTCTGTGGCATCTGGTGGTTCTGGTGGAGGGTGAACCCATCTGGGTCTTAGTTTGAAGTTTAAATGAGCTATCCAAGATGCTTAACCCCCATGCCCAAAATAGATTCAGCACCTTAGAGAATTCCTTTAAAAGACTGGAATAAAACCCAGAGTGGCTTCACAGTACCATTGACATTAGAACCACCATCTGCCATTATCAGATGGGACAAGACAGTAGGATGGATACTGCAGGAGGTGACATTTGACTTGAGTCCATTGGGTTCTGCAGCACTGCTTCAGGCCTATGGAAGATATGGGCCTAAATACATTTGTTGATTCATTAAAACAGGAAGTTGCTAAATCAAGATTTTTGCAACTTTCATTTATTCTGTGGGTTTACTGTGGTTGAGATTCACCATAGGATTAGGGCAATGATCTGCACTTGCCTGCAGTTTATGATTTTGTATATCGAGCAATGGATTTTTCTGGTGGAGCACAGCGTGCACAGAACTGGCCTCACCCTTTAAACCAGAGATTCATCTGCCGTGGCCTTGCAAGCATGGACGTGGCAGCGAGGTCCTCGGGCCATAGGTTTGATTAGAGTTTCCTTCTCTTAGATGGTTGACCTTACAGGGTTGGACGAGCACCATCTGCCCGGGTTTGGGATTAGAGTTTTCCTTCTCCTAGGACGGTTGCCACAAGGCTAGAGATCCCATCCTGCCCTTTGACGCTCTTTGTCAGACCCTTCGGTTTTGACCTGTCTGGCATGGGAGACCCTACCAGTGGCTTTATGCCACCGCCAGCATAGCTCAAAACATCATTAGGGTACGCAAGCCTCTCTCCCATGACAAGGGGGCGTCAATGGAGAGGATTTTGTATAATACATAGTATATAATACAAATATGGTAAATGAGAATTTAAAAGGGCCACCAGACACATCAGCAAAGGAGAATAAATGAAAAGGGGAACAGTTTGTGTTCTTTGCATGTTTTTGCACCACTAAAGAAAACTCATCCCAGATTTTCTTCCTCAGTCTTAAACAGTCCAGTATTATTTCCTTCTAAGTAAATTCCATTAAATTTAATGGCTTTACTGTCAGACAAATGTGCAGATGATCGCAGTGTTATTTCATGTTTTCCATTCATCAAATGAAATTTTATAATATTTTTTTAAAAAATTAAATTGCAACTACATGCAGCTAAAACCAATTATGAGTTTCAACTAACATAGATTGATCGAATCAACAGAAACTTAAGTCCCACTGTTTCAATATGTCTAGTTTGTTGGGGCTGCATTTAACCCTTGGAACTTAATGGTAAACTTACTAACCATGCCTCATTGTTGAATTGTGATTCCTCCCCACCCCCTGTGGTTCTGCCCATCATAGTAAATACCACTTCAAGAAAGCACAACTCAGAATAGATGGGAGTGTAATCGCCTTATTTTTCTGTGGTGCAGACAATATCCCATGAGAAGCAGGCTTGACTTCCATGCAAATGTGCAGGGGATGAAAATATAAGACCTCATTTGTGTTAGCAACTGGCCTAAACATCTAAAGGTGAGCACAACTGCCCTCTTTATGCAGTATTCCTGCCCTCTCTCTATGGTGATATTCTGGCTGATGCCTGATAGCTCACATATTTTCATATTCAAACAAAACACATGAGTTGGGTGGAGAGACTGTTTGCCCATTTCACATGCATACACAGAAAAGAAAGTGCACATTTGTGGCCTTATATTGTGATTTAGAAATGTGTCTAGTAGCCAATCTAGCTGCACAAGCAATGACTTAGAAATGAACACATATGTTTCAAGGAGATGGGATTTATTTCATTAGTAATGTTGACATTAAATTAAATTTTAGCAGAGGAGTCATTTGCCATAACAGCATTCATATTTTCCTTGTCCCTGCCCGCCCCCTCCCCCCGCGTTGTGAGGCCATGTTCTGGAATAGTTTCTTTCTGACGTTTCGCCTGCATCTGTGGCTGGCATCTTCAGAGAAATTCATATTCTTCAGAGCATTCATATTGTTTTTTTTTTTAAAGGAACTTCATGGGACTTGTGTAAAGCATCAGCTGATGGAAAAAAATACTCTTCATATTCTGTTGTATATTTTCTTAATTTATGAACATGTCTATTGGCATGTGCTTCATCTCAAATCTACTTCCTGCCTTCTTGTTCAATCTGTCTTTGTTTTCTTCTTAGCTTGTTTTATCCTGTATGGTCTAATATTTCTCTTGCAATTGTTTTGTATTTGTGTACTGTTTTTATTGTGAATACATATAATTATGTATTTCAGATATGTAAACATTTTTTATATACAGTTGTCCCTTCACATTCACTGTTGTTTGGTTCCAGGACTCCCCGTGAATACCGAAATCCATGAATACTCAAATCCCATTATATGCAATGGCGTAGCAAAATGGTGTCCCTTATACAAGATGGTAAAATCAAGGTTTGCTTTTTCGCTTATTATTTTTTAAAGAATATTTTCAAGCTGTGAATATTTAAATCCATGAATGCCAAATCCATGAATGCGGGGGGGACAACTGTATATATTTCCAATTTCACATTTAATTAGAAGCTTATTTGGCTCTGTCTCAGGCAGAAGATTTCAGGGTTTCACGAAAGAGCAAGAAGGAGTTAGATTTTACTTTTCTATTGCATTTTTAATACAAGAGATGTGGAGACAAGGTTGTGGGATTTTCTGCCTTATGTACCCAAATAACTTGGCTGGATTTGGGTGTTATACATCTTGTCATGCAAGAGAGGGGGGCCATTTGCTATTTTGACTCAGACAGCAAATTACTGTGCCATGTCTCCTGCACATATATGGCAACAGTTTTCAGAAATAAGGTCACTTTATGGGTTAAATAACACACTATGTACTGAGGCAGCATGGTGTAGTGCGGTGATGGCCAACCTTTTGAGCTTGGTGTGTCAAACTTTGCCAAAAAACTGAACATAACTCGGGTGGTGTGTCACTTTGAGGAAAAAACATTATCTCTGCCGGCGGAAGTGAGGGCAAAGATCCCGGCTTAACCGGAAGTCGCAGAACTAGACGCTCTGTGCCGGACTTCTGTTATTTTGGCCTACAGACCTCTGGCACAGAGTGTCTAATAGGGGAGGATGAAACATTTGTGACTACAGTTGTCCCTCCGCACTCGTGGGTTTCACATTCTCAGTTCTGCATATTTTCGGATTTCTGCTTTAGGCAGGGTAGGAGCGGGGAGGAAAGTGGTGACCGGGGCTTTGGTAGCCTTGATTGCCACTTTAGGGAGGGTGGAAGGGGGGAGAAAGTGGCGACCGGGGCTTTGAAGCCACGATTGCCACTTTAGGGAGGGTGGTGAGGTTGCAGGCAGGGGGGGAGGAGGCCTATGGCCACGTGTCAGCAGAAATGGCTACGCGTGTCATAGGTTCACCATCACTGGTGTAGTGGATTGGGTGTTGGACTATGTATCCAAGAATATAGGGTTTGCATCCCTACTCAGCCATGGAATCCCACTGGATGACCTTGGATAAATCACATACACTCAGCCTCAGATGAAGGCAATGGCAAACCTCCTATGAATAAACTGGCCAAGAAAACCCTATGATAGGGTTACCATGAATCCACTTGAAGGCACGTAACAACAACAGTGTACTACTGTAAGTGGAGCCAGCACAGTGTAGTAGTTTGACTGTTGGACTAGGACTCTTGGAGCCCAGAGTTCGATTCCCTGCTGAAAATCCATCTTGGGCAAATCATACTATCTCAGCCTAAGAGGAAGGCAATGACAAACCTTCTCTGAATAAATCTTCTCAGGGATTCCAAAAGTCAGAGTCAGTTTGAAGGACATAACAACAACAAACATATTGTTGCTCTAAGGATTTAGAAACAACATGTTTAAATTGCAACATGTTTAGCCACGTTGAGTCCCAGTTCAGAGTAAAAAGGTAGGATATTGTTTGTGGTGGTGCTTCATCATTACTGAACTAGGAAAGAAAGTGCCCAGGCATACCTAGGCTCAATACCATGCTATCGGTTATCTGGCTGCAATAATCTTTCCCATTATGCAAAATACTGCTAATTTTCAAGAATAAAAATGTGTTACTGGACAAAAACAATGCACACAGGCAAATACTGATCCAAATTCAATGATGGGCAAGCAGTGGTGGCATGCAGGTTGGACTGTGCTTATCATGTGGCAAAATTATTCAATTCTAAGTGAACACATCTGGAACCACCTATGGTGGATTGAAGGTATTAACGATACCCAGTTTTCACCACAAATGGATTTACAAAAATGGATGATTCTCCCTTCCACTTAAATGTGCTTAGGGATTAGAGTTAGATGAATGAGTGAAGCCTCCTTGACATGGTTTTTGTCAACAGAGCATTCTGAAAATGCTCCATTGCTATGAATATACAGTTGGACCCTGCCAGGGTTTGGTTCCCAAACTTACCATGGATACTAGAAACCATGGTTAACAGCAAACCCTATTAAAAGAAAATACTTCTGATAAAAATGAGGAGCTAGAAGATACCTAGAGAGGATACCTCTCTAGTCATTTTCCAGTGTGACTCTATGATATGTGTCCCTATTTTGTATCCCGCGATAATTGAAACTGCAGATATTGGTTCTGCAGATATGGGGATCTGACTGCATATCACTTCAAACAGATAAAATTCACCAGCACATTGACATAATTGTTGTTTGTTGTGGTAGCTGTTGTTCAATTGTTGGTTGTGGTTGTTGCTCATTTATATATTGCCTTTTCCCCATTAAAGGCACCCAAGGAGGCTTTCTAAATATTTAAATCAACACAGAGTAAAATACCTACAAAAACATCAGTAAAAGTATATAAAAGTTATTTTAAAATACAGTTAATTTATAGAATTAAAACCATTTAAAATTCATTAAGAGACAGAAGAGAAAAATCAACATCACTGAAAACCCATTACAGTCAATTCCTAAAATTCTGTTGGAAAGATTTTCACTTGCTGGAGGAAGGACGCATCCTAACCTCTGTAGGGAGGAAAGTTTCAAAGTCTGGGAGCAACAAATACTCTCTCCCTTGTAACCATGTAATGGGTTGGGGTGGGGGTGGTACAGAGAAAAAGGTCTCCCTTGAAGACGTTACAGCTTGGATAGTATCATATAAGAAAATACAGTTCTTCAGATAGCCTGGACACAAACTGTATAGTGGGTCCATTATTAGAATATACAACCTTTCCTTGTTAGGCAGTCTGGTATCTGGTTTTATCATAGTCTTAAGGCTGCATTTGCCACCACTCTTCAAGAATAGGAAGAGCTTTTTGGCCTGACTGCAGCTGCCAAAGTTGACATTACCCGCACTGCCATAATGCAAGGTGTTATGTGTGGGCATAGGAAGGTTATTTTGTAAGCCATGGGATGCTTGAGCACTAGATCTGGCTACCAAAGTAGGGTTGAGGCTGTTCCATTAAAAAAAAAGCAGCAAAACAAACATCTCCTGGATGGTATATAATATTGATCTTCAATTCAGCAAGAGGACGAAGGGAATTTCAGAAGCTTCAAACAATATCTAATCTGTTTAATAACTGTACTCATTTCCTTTTTGTGCCATTCTTGGGTAGCAGCCAGCCTACAAAGCATTTGCTGTGGGTGCTTTCTGGTATTTTTGTCACACTGCAAGTAGATCAAAGAATTAATAAAACCTCCCTGCTCTAAAAGGTCATTTCCAAACTAAATGCAGCAATTCAAAGTGGGAAATGGAATGAGTGCCAAGGTGATGTTTAATGAAGTAACATTCGAGCAGTATCCTTTCAAGAACATTTGCAGAATTGTTTGATTGCCTTAGAGTACACAGGAAACAATAAACCTACACAGCACTAACAGGGTCTCTGATGGCTACATTTTGCTGAAAGGCTGCCAAACGACTTGGAATTATAAGTACAGTATAGTCAGGGTTGAATTATCTCATGCAGTAGAAATTTTGCCACATATTTGGCATCGCAGAATAGTTGGGGGGGGATCCATTTTCTGGCTTTAAAAATTGCTCAAATACAATTAACCTATGAATTCACGTTGAGCATTATACAGCTATTTAAAGCACATTAAGAGAACCTCTTAGGGCACATTTGCATGATACCATCATTCCCAATTCTTTGCTGCTGTGCAGGTTGAACCAAAATATAGCTCCTGTGGCAACGGTTGGAGCTTGCTACAATGACAGAGTGCATTCCTTCTGAGTTTACTTATAGAATCATAGAACTGTAGAGTTGGAAGAGACCACAAGGGCCATCCAGTCCAACCTCCTACCATGCAGGAAATCACGATGAAAGCATCCCTTGACAGATGGCCATCCAGCCTCTGTTTAAAGACCTCCAAAGAAGGAGACCCTACCACGCTCCGAGGGAGTGTGTTCCACTGCCAAACAGCTTACTATCAGAAAGTTCCTCCTAATGTTGAGGTGGAATCTCTGTTCTTGGAGCTTGCATCCATTGTTCCATGTTCTAGTCTCTAGAGAAGCAGAAAACAAGCTTGCTCCACCCTCAATATGACACCCCTTCAAATACTTAAACAGGGCTATCATATCACCCCTTAACTGTCTTTTTTCCAGGCTAAACATACCCAGCTCCCTAAGTCTTTCCTCATAAGGCATGGTTTCCGGACCTTTCACCATTTTAGTCACCCACCTCTGGACATGCTCCAATTTATCAATACCCTTTTTGAATTGTGGTGCCCAGAACTGGACAGAGTATTCTAGGTGAGGCCTGACCAAGGCACAATAGAATGGCACCATTACTTCCTTTGATCTAGGCACTCTACTTCTATTGATGCAGCCCAAAATCGCATTGGCCTTTTTAGCTGCTGCATCACACTGTTGACTCACGTTCAACTTGTGGTCTACTAGGACTCCTAGATCCCTTTCGCATGTAGTCTCATTCAGCCAGGTCTCCCCCATCCTATATCTATGCATTTCATTATTCCACCCTAAGTGCAGTACCTTACATTTCTCCGTATTGAATTTCATTTTGTTAGCTTTGGCCCAGCTCTCCAGTCTATCCAGGTCATTTTGAATTTTGATCCTGTCCTCTAGGGTATTAGCTACTCCGCCTAATTTGGTGTCATCTGCAAACTTGATAAGTATGCCCCTAATTCTATCATCCAAGTCATTGATAAAGATGTTGAATAGCACTGCACCCAGGACAGAACCCTGTGGCACCCCACTGGTCACATCTTTCCAAGACGAAGAGGAGCCACTGCTGACCACCCTTTGGGTTCAACCAGTCAACCAATTACAAATCCATTTAACAGTTAACTTATCTAGCCCACATTTTACAAGCTTGTTTGCAAGAATGTCATGGGGAACCTTGTCAAAGGCCTTACTAAAATCAAGATATGTGATATCCACAGCTTTCCCTTCATCTAACAAGCTGGTAATTTTATCAAAAAAAAAAAAAAAAGAGAGAGAGAGAGAGAGAGAGAGAGAGAGAGAGAGATCAGATTAGTCTGGCATGACTTGTTTCTCTGAAACCCATGTTGACTTTTTGTGATTATGGCATTGCCTTCTAGATGTTCACAGACTCTCTGTTTAATGATCTGCTCTAGAATCTTCCCTGGTATTGATGTCAGACTAACTGAACGATAATTGTTGGGATCCTCTTTTTTTCCTTTTTTGAAGATGGGGACAACGTTTGCCCTCCTCCAGTCTGCTGGGATTTCTCCTGTTCTCCAGGAGTTCTCAAAGATTATTGCCAATGGCTCTGAGATTACATTTGCCAGCTCTTTTAATACTCTTGGATGTAGTTCATCTGGTCCTGGAGATTTAAATTCATTTAGATTAAGAAGGTATTCCTCTACTACCTCTTTGCTTATTCTGTGCTGGATTTCCCCTATTGTGTCCTCTGTTCCATTATCCTCAGGTTAATCACCCTTTTGCTTTTCTGAAAACAGTGAGACAAAGAAGGTGTTGAATAATTCTGCCTTTTCTCTGTCCCCTGATAGCATTTTGCCATCTTCTTCACATAGTGGCCCTACCATTTCCTTCTTCCTTTTGCTGCGGACATACCCCCCAAAACCCCTTTTTATTGTTCTTAACCTCTCTAGTGAGCTCATTCTGTGCTTTAGCTTTTCTGACTTTACTCTTACACGTATTCGCTATCTGTTTGAATTCTTCTTTGGTGATTTCCCCCTTTTTCCATTTCCTATACATGTTCTGTTCAAACCTTAGCTCCATTGAAAGTTCTTTAGTCATCCATCCTGGTTTCTTGAGACACCACCCATTTTTCTTCCTCATTGGTACTGTTTGAAATTGTGCCTTCAGTATCTCCCTTTTGAGAAAGTCCCATCTGTCTTGAAGTCCCTTCTCTTTTAGTATTCCTGACCATGGGATCACCCCCAATATTTCCCTGAGTTTATTGAAATCAGCTCTCTTGAAGTCTAGAATGCATGTCTGACTATGCCTGGCTTCTCCTTTCCATTGCATAAGAAACTCCAGGAGAGCATGATCACTCTCACCTAAGGATCCCACCACTTGCACCCCATTAACCAGGTCATCCCTGTTGGTTAGGATCAGATCTAAAATAGCGAACCCCCCTTGTTGCCTCTTCCACCTTTTGGGCAATGAAATTGTCTTCCAGGCAAGTAAGGAATTTGCTAGACCTTGAAGTTTTGGTTGAGTTAGATTTCCAGCAAATATCAGGATAGTTGAAGTCACCCATCACTATTACATCTCTCCTTTCTGCGTGTGTGGTCATCTGTTCTAGAAAGGCATCATCCAGTTCCTCCATTTGACTTGGGGGTCTGTAGTAGAGTCCCACAATAACATCCCTGTTATTTCCCTCCCCTTTATTTTTTATCCAGATGCTCTCTACCTGGCTTCCAGTATTGATGTCATGGATCTCTTCACTGGTGTAAATATCCCTGACATATAATGCTATTCCTCCTCCTTTCCTGTTTGGCCTGTTTCTCTTAAAAAGGTTATACCCCTCTATTCCTACATTCCAATCATGAGACTCATCCCACCAGGTTTCAGTAATGCTTATTATATCATATTTGCTTTGTTGTACTGAGTTCAAGTTCATCTTGCTTATTTCTCATGCTCTGTGCATTAGTGTAGAGATATCTAAGACCATGTGTTCCCTTTACTTGCTGCCTGTGCAAGTTTTTTTGCCTCCCACTGTTGGGTCCTTGCACTGTTTGCCTTGTTCCCTCTACGACAGTTTAACTATTTTCTCCAGCCCTTTTGCCTTCCAGAATACTGTCTCCTTCCCCCATATGACTCAGTTTACAGCCCTCCTGATCAAATTCTTGAGACTGTTGGCAAAAACATTTCTGTCAACTGGCATGAGATGCACCCTATCTTTTGCCAGAAGTCCCCCCTAATGGGAGCGCAGCCCATGATCCAAGAATCCAAATTGTTCTAGGTGACACCATCTATGGAGCCAGTTGTTTGCATCGGCTATTTTCCTCTCCCTTCCTGGACCATGCCCTTCAACTGGCAGAAGAGCCGAGATGACAACCTGTGCATCCATTTCTTTCAGCTTCCTCCCCAGAGCCTCATAATCTTTTCTGATATTCAGAAAGCTGTGCCTTGCAGTATCATTGGTTCCCACATGGACCAAAAGGAAGGGGTAATGATCAATAGGCTTGACCAGTCTTGTCAGCCTCTCTGTCACATCATGGATCTTTGCCCCAGGGAGACACCACACCTCCCGAGATATCTTGTCAGGCCCACAAATCACTTTTTCTTTACCCCTCAGCAAGGAGTCCCCCCACCACCACCACCACACGCCTCCGCCCAGGCTTAGCAGTAGCTGTTCCTTGCGGTGGTACTCTCAGTGTTCCCTGCTCTGCCCCTGAAGTCTGTCCATGCTGTTCTTCCTCATTGTCCTTGATAAGAGAGAGAGCTTCAAATCAATTCTGTAGCTGCAAGCTGCCAGAACAATCCCTGGTTTTTCTACTTCTGTGTGTGACATTCCTCCAGCTGTCTACCTCCAATGTATGTGAAGTGACCCTCCCCTCCCCAGCAACTTCCTTTGTGTGGTCCCCGTCCAAGACTGTTTGTTCTGTTCTGTCCAGGAAAACCTATTGCTCACGAATATGGTGAAGTGTAGCTACCTGGGTTTCCAGCTGCTGGACTTTCTCCTCCAAGAGGGCTACCAACTTGCACTTGGTGCATGTGAAGTTTCCCACATCTGTAGACAAGAAGACAAACATCCCACAAGTATTGCAGGTGACTGCAGCAGTTCCCTCAGTGTCCATGCTGAGAAGTCTTAAGTAATCAGTGAAACAGGACTATGGGCTTCTTCCTCAAAAAATCCTCCAGTATCCACCAATCTTTGTCAGTGAGCTCAATCTACTGGGAATATAACTTTATAGAGATCTCCTGGCTGCAAGTTCATTCTGAAGGCAAGTTACTGCTTCACTTCCTCTAAGCAATAAATCCTCAAAAGTATTTTTTTAAAAAATAATTTGTGACATGCCCACCATTGGTGATTTTCATGCAGTGGAGTGCCCAGGCAGGTACAGTTCTTTTATTAATAGAAACCAGCCAGTGTGCAGGATTCTGGGAGTTGTATTCCCAAAATAATGGCCAGAGCTTAGTTAACTATACCTACATAACTTAAGTAACCTTTCCTGATGAGTACATCTAGGTAATTGTTCTGTGTTTGCACTAATTACTTAGTTATGATTGTGACACAATTGCCATGATCATAACTCTTTCCTCACCTACTTCACTGGGCATCAATTGCATGGGAAGAATGAGGTCCATTCTGCTACCCATCAGAGCATGGGGTGAATGACCTTTCAGGTAAGTTTCAGGTAAGTTAGGCCAGGAGAGCTTACTTAGTTAGGTATATTTAACTAAGGGGTTGTCTAGACAGTGAAAATACTCCTCATAGAATTCGTAGAGAATACCTTTTGTTCCAACAAGATATGAAGGAGATCTGTGATATTCGGAAGGAGGAGGGCCATATATACTGTATGGGAAGAACCTTTGCAGATTTTCATGAAGTTTTTAAAGTAATGAGCAGATATGCACATTATCTCTTGTTTGGACATCCAACTGAGAACACTGCACAGTCTCGGTGAAGGCAGAAGTTGACAACAGATTGGTCAGATGTGTAGGCAGGGTGGGGGATTTCTAGCAAGGAAATTGCTGGAAGCACCATTTTCGCATTTCATATTATTGAGTGTGTGCTTTTTTGCTGTGCTGAGGCACCCAAAAGAGCTTTTTATAAGCAGAAGAGCAGTTTCGTACCTTTGATTTACAAGTTTTAAAAAATATACTATGCAGTGGCGATAACACGTGTGGAGAATAATAACACACTGTACTCTCGGCCACCATCTTGATTTGCAGGCATGGATCCATGTGAATTTCAAACACTGATAACTTCTCATACACTCAATTCCCCCCCCCCCAAAAAAAAACACCTGTGGAGACAAATTAGTGCTGCTGCAAATTTGCGAGAATACTCATCAATCTGCATTTTTTTCTTCTCGTCTAGACAGCCCTAAGTAGCTAGTATAGAACACTGGCTAATGTTTTCAGTCCTGCTAGGAACCCCTTTCTATCCAACAGCTGTTTTTTTTCCTGCTCTCCACTTGCAATAACGTTGCCTGTGGGCATGCACTTGTTCACTGCTGCTTCTCCCTTCTGAAAAAGGCAGGAGGAACCGGATTATCCCTGTTGTGAGCATAACAGATGATCCCTGTTATGAGCATAAGTCAATCCTATAGGTTTACACAGCCAGCACACATTCAGCTTCATTGCTACAGTACCACTGAATCATTGCCCCATGGCACAGCCTGAATACTGGTCTGGAACCTCTTTGACCTGAGGTGTATCCACATGATACAATAACATATAGATACCACTTTAACTTCCACCAGCTCCATCCTATGGAATCCTAGAACATGGTTCAGTGAGGTACAGTACTTAAAATTCTTTGCCAGAGTGCTGTAGTTCAAGGAGTGGACTAGAGCTCTTAGCAGACAGTTGGGAGTACCTGACCAAACTACAAATCCCAGCATTCTGTAGGATCGACCCAGAGCAGTGAAAGTAGTATCAAAATGCTATATATGAAAACATTGCTGGTCTTTTTATCTGTGTAGTTTGGAAATACACCCTAGATACAGACAAAAGGCAAGCAATGTTTTCATGTGACAGACAATAGCCATTCAGGATCTGTCCAATGGTTGTTTCGGAAAAGATTACAGTGAACTGACTACGTCAATAATCTTAAAGACTCTTACTCTGTATAGTGTGCATTTGCTCCACAGACTGTATATTTTCTTGATGAAGTGTTGTCTAGCTACTCTACCAAGAATGAAGCATAAAAGTTTTTTTTTTCTAATTTTGCTCTTGTTAAATGAGCAAACAAAGCTAACAAAACTTTGCTTTTCATTCATCGAGTTTCCCTATACTCTGCACCAGTTCCTGTGAATGTTACTATATATAGTTGGGAGCCTATTTAGAATATGTATGTACAAATTACCTACATCACTACAGTGTCTGTTTGGGTAGGTGGGTGGGGTGAGGGCAGAAGTGAACGTCTATTGTGCAAGTTTCTTTCTTTAGGGACTTTCTTTATGTATGTAATTTTCAGAAAAATCTCTTCCCCACCCCCACCAAAAAAACAAACGAACTCACAGGCACAAGTGAATCCTTTTTGTTAGTGGAAATGAAAACTGAAGCTAGATGCTCTTAAACACTAGGTGTGGGCAACTGTTGTCAGTTATGGGGCTACATTGGCCCTCCAGGGGAACTTGAGGGGTGATCCCACCCCTCCCCATTTTTGTGTTTTCTGTCCTCCATATCCGTTCTAGGAGGTGTGGATAAGAATTCAACAATGACCAAGAAGTCAACTTTCATTTCACTTCTTATTGAAGAGAGAGCTCAAATGGACCAGATCTACATCAAACATTGCAGAATTTCTTCCCACATACCCTGGGGGGCACTGAGGGCATTTGGGGGCAAAATAATTTAAAACATTTTTTTTTAAAAAAATGGGTGCAGTGGGGCAACCTGTGGACCACAACTGCTCCACCCCTGTTGTGTATACACACACACACACAGAGAGAGAGAGAGAGAGAGAGCGCTGCACCCATTTGAATCTTGGTAAACTTAATTATCTCAGAGGGCTACTATGCCTGAAAAAATATTTTTCTGTGCTTTTATTTTTGTAAGTATTTGAAGCAGTATTCGTTTTATATTTGTAAGCTGCCTTGGGTCCCAATGCTGGGGGAAAGGTGAGAAATAACTACTACTACTACTACTACCACCACCAACACCAACACCACCACTACTATTACTTTCAACATGTCATCCAGTATTGTCAAAAAGAAAATGCTTTTTGGTTTGTCTAATGATCATCAATTGTGAGCCACAGACATTCAGATACCTTAAAGGGTGGTTCAAATTTGGACCCAAAATGATTTGGGCAGCTTCTGAAGCAGTTTGAGCCAAATCAAGCTATTCTCCAAATTGACACAGCTGGGTCAAAAATGACCCTTGTGGTTGGTATACTCACCTCCCAAAGATGGCCTCTTCCTATTAGTTTGGTATAGATTTACATTTAATCATAGAATTATGCAAAATCAACAGATCAAGATAATTTATGCCCTTACATCACCAATGTTAACTAGAGAGATGCCATCAAGCTGATACTGTGAGATGCCATCAAGCTGATACTGTGATCCTACCAATGTCCTAGGCTCCTCTACAGGGCCAATGACCCACTTCCATATAGTGGCAGGAATATATGCTTTATATGCATTGATTGGGAAGAGTTTTGAAATGTTACTTTTTTTGGATTACAACTTCAAGGAATACACACTAGCCATACTGCCTGGGATTTTCTAGGAGAAGTTTCCCATAAGTAACTTTTCTAAGTTTTACTATGTACACATTGAGGTGAGTAGTGGTGAGAATATGCAGAACATGTGATGAGAAATTTAAAAGGGGGGCACCAAGCCAAACCCAAACCTACTGTGGTATAGTGGTCAATGCACCAGACAACTTCTTGGGAAACAGATTCAAATCTCCATTCACAGTGTGCCGGACTCTCACTATATAACCTGGACTAGTCACCATTACTACTAAAGTTACCTCCCTCACAGGGTCAGTATGAGTGTAAAATCAGTGGAGGGAGGAAAAACTATGAACACCACTCTGTGTTACCCAAATTGTGTGGGCCTCTTCAGAATCCCACTAGTGTCCAAATCTTAATATGGGGAATATTTAATTAGCTCAAAATGTTAGTGAGAGGCCGGGTAATGGCAGGATCTTTTGATCTATGTATACCGGTAATCACTGATGAGACTCCGAGCAAGAATAGACAATTAAATAAACTTTATTGGAAATTAATCATAGAATCATAAAGTTGGAAGAGACCTCAAGGGCCATCCAGTCCAAACCTCTGCCATGCATCTTAATAGCTTTCATGCAAACACTCTGGCTTCAAGTAATCACACAAGGCTATTAAAGATAGTAGGAAGTATTTGGATAGAGGGATAGAGTAAGGGGATTATGGGTTATACTGTACCAATCCTGTAGAGCTGAGATCATGAAGTAAACTGGCAGAGGTGAGGTCCAGAAGGCAAAATGGTGACACAAACTGATGTGGAGTCAGAAAGCAGGAGATTTGTGCGTACTTTGGTGGTGTTTTAGGGTGATAATTCCCCTGAAGGGATGATGAGATTTAGAGAATACAATGTTTCTCAGACTTTCCCAGGATCAAACAAAGGGTTATCCAGAAGAGTTAATGATTGTTAATGGGTGAAGCATTTGGAATTGAATAGGAACAGGCAACTTCTATTGTTGGAAAGGAAGGAAAGAGGAAAAACCTGTTTTGCAACCATTGAGGACTCTGCTACCATTGAGTGGATGACTCATCTCCAGGTGTTCATTCTGACCCAGGTATTACTTGTTTGAGGAATTTCCAAATTCCGCTTCCTAGGTTATACGTGACTCCAGCCTTGGTATCTCGGGGTCCCTGGTTTACCTGCTAACACATGGAAGGCCACATCAAGCCAAATTATTCAATATTGCCAATTACATGATATCCCAAGATGGGGGCTGTCAGCATATGTAACATGTGAGATCCTTGAAGGAAAGGCTGGCTGTAACTGAGCAACCCTGTTCTTCTCGACTCAGATGTAAGTCTCATTGAGTTCAGGAAAAAAAAAACTAACTTCAGGCAGCTTGAAGCCTAGATGTAATAACCAATAATATCCTCTTCCATGTGTACCATGAACACTAACCCTGAGTGTGGTTTATTAAAATGATAGTTAAGACATCCATTATAAACCTTTCCATATATTCTAAGTCTTAGACAAATGGTTCATAAGCACTCCTTTCCCACTGAAATGTCAACAGTGAAATATCATACAAACTTTATCTGTTAGTCAGAAGCCATTAGGAACAGTGAGATGTCACTCTGAAAAGATTGCTTCATGAGAGACAATGGTATGCTAATGCTGTATGTAATTTTAAAAACATGGGTGGGGAAAGCACTCCAGGGCTGTTTTTGAGGCCCCCAAAGATCCCTCACCCCCATTTCTATTCACTAAAGCTTATTTTAACCTCAAAATGCCCCTGGGCTCTCTAGGAGAAATTGGGAGGGGGGAACTTCAGCATGTTTTGACTACCCAAGCTCTTTTAAAGGAGATTATCACACTACACTGTCATAGCACCATTATTCCACCTTAACTGCTGTGGCTGCTCCTGCGGAATCCTGGGATTTGCAGTTTAGGGAGGGGCATTTAGCATTCTCAGCCAGAGAGCTCTTAGACCTCACTAAACTACAAACCCCAGAATTCCACAGGAGGCAGCCCTAGCAGTTAAAGTGGAATAATAGCACAATAACAGTGCCGTGTGATAGTCATAGTGTGGCTTTTTAAACCAGGAGATAGAACAGAATTTACTTCTGGTTTACTTCTTGGTTTCAAAAATCCACACCCCAGGCTTAAAACAGCTTGGATGGTCATGGCAAAATTGTCCTTGCATCTCCTAAAGGGTGTGGGGGCATTCTGAGTTTTAAAAGCTTTTTAAAGGAACATGAGATGAGGTACACGTGCCTCATGCTAAAGTCATATGAAGTGCTCTCAACCCCAGCTAGCTGTCCACCCATTTTAAATTGTTATGGAAAATAATATCATATTGGCAATGTTTCCAACTCTTGTTTTAGGACTTTATCAAACGCATAAAAAAATGCATCAGAAGAACACGATGAGAACACAAACGGGCAAAATTATCAGGCAACGTCATCCTTCAACCATTCCAGAAGTGTAGCATGGGCATGAATAAAGTGTCACTTTTTATTGATGGCTTATCCTATCAATAAAAAAGTTGTGCCTTGTCCACACCAGTGCTATGCCCAGGAATAGCTGAGGATGCGGGCATCTCATGTCACCCTTTGTGTTCTCGTCCATCCTTATGACACAATTCGGGATGTTGTTTTGTGCTGTGTTTCCCCACATCTGATAAAGTCCTTAGTTGCTTCATTAACAGAATCTTTAAGAAAAATCAATGGAATATTGCCCTTCACAAACAAGCCCTCACAATATTTGAAACTTTATTTGAAATATTCTGCCATTTCTCCCAAATGCAGTTTTTAAAAACAAAACACATGCACATGAACATAAAATGTGAAAAAAATGATTTTTTTAAAAAAAAACATGTATTTTATTTACACATTACTTGGTTTATAAATTTCAATTTGTACAACTGGCAGTATATGTTAGTTTGAAAGAGATTTTTCTGGTGGTTTCTTTTTTTACAAGGGACAGGAGAAGTCATAATGCATTTATTGCTAAAAAAAACCTGATCAATAACATTCATAAATAAGATGTTTTTACAGTTTTTGCAAAATATATTCATAGATGGAAAGGTACTAATAATACTTCAGGCTAACTTATATTATCCAAGTTGCCTTGCTTAATTATAACTTTATGATTGCCATCATCAAAACGACGAGAGCATCAGAAGTGGGGGGTTTATTTAATTATAAATGGCACTGTTTCATAAAGCTAATCTCAAACTAATAGGCCCTCTTTCTTTCTCTGTCATCTCTATCACAACAAGAGGTGTTTTTTATTATCTCTCTTGCTTTCCACAGGAAAAGAAGCAAGTGTTTGTCTAAATGAAACACCCATTCAGTCAGTGAGGAAGACAGCCCAGGAAATGCTCAGGAGCTTCCACATAACAATAATTTGAAGAGGTGATGACGGACTAAACCGTATTTACACAAGCGCTTGAAATGATGGGCTTCTAGTCTTGCAGAATCACACACCACCACCATTAATTTGACTGTGCATCAAGTCCTATTGGTCCTCAGTCAACATGATACATCTTCCAACTAGATGTGCGATCTACTCAATTTTGCTACAATTTTTCACATTAAACACACTCATGCTGTAGTTTTCAAAGTAGCAGCCATGTTGGTCTCTTGCAGCATAAAAACGAGGAAGAGAGGGGGTGGGGGGAAAAAAAGAAATGTGGTAGCACCTTTAGGACTAACTGGTCTTGAAATAAAAACCAGTTAGTACTAAAGGTGCTGTCATGTTCCTTCTTTTCTTCCCCTCCCTCCTTTTTATACCCATGCTGTAGCAATACATGAGAGGCAGGGAAGAAGTCACACCTTCTCTCAAGCCCTTTAAAATTATTTTTAAACACACACACACACACACACACACACACACAATATAACCCCAAGTGCCCCCCCCCCAAATCCACTGCATTATATTTCAATTCTTACACTGCAACAAGATTAACATGAAAAACTCTGGCACCCTGCGTTAACTGATGAGCTTTCCAGAAATTGTCATAATTGCATGTGCAGGGTTTTAATGACTTTTGCGTAAAATACCTTTGGTGGCGCAAGATCAAAGTGAAGCAGAGGTGCCTGCTACAAGATGATAATTCAAGTAAACACACTCAAGAGTACAAATGCAAATGTTACAATGAGATTGATTTTGCTTCCATTTACGGTATGTTTTTGCCTGCCAAAGCAACAAAAAAGTTCAAACTAGTTTCATATTTGCTGTCAATGTAAAAGATAATAAATAATAAAGTAAATAATAAAATGGAAAAATCTACACAGCTCTTTTTCTTCAAGGGGAAGGGAGAGACTTAACCTTGATCACCAAAACTTCTCATTTTTGTCAGTTTTTCCAATTTGTAAAGCAACCAGGAGAGTCAACATGGTGTAGTGGTTTGAGTGTTGACTATGACTCTGGAGAGCAGGGATTGAATCCCCAATTGGCCATTGAAACCCACTGGGTGTTCCTGGGCAAGTCACTCACTCTCAGCCTCAGAGGAAGGCAAAAGCAAACCATTCCGGAATAAATTTTGCCAAGAAAATACCACAATAGGTTTGCTTTAGGGTCGCCATAAGACAGAAACAACCTGAAGGCATACAACAACCACAAAACAACCAGAAGGAGCAAATTTGTAAAAATGGGACTTCCAGAAAATATCTGGAAAAATAATTCAAAATAGTTAATTAAAACAATGCCAGAATGTAGCGTTCCTACTTCCAGCCAGAGTTGACAGCTACAGTTCTTTCTGTGTATACGGTGCAAGAAGCATACCCTCAAACTATAAGGTACAAGAAGTATATCATCCGACTGTCCTGATTTGGCAGAGACCGGCCCAATTAATCTTCTGAAATCCCACTTTTCCACCTGTTTTTTTAAAAGTCCCAGTTTTTCTCTCCTCTTCCTACTTTCTCCTTTTGTCAGCTGACATCAATTTTTGCTAATTGAGTTCAAAGTGCAAAAGTAGTTAGTTCTCAGTTAATTACGTGGGAAAGAGGACAGGAGAGAGCAGAATTTGGCCCTTCCTTTTAGACCCAGACAAAAGCAAACTATGGCAGCTTTTCCTTCCACATGAATGCCATCTTGACCATACTCTAATGTTGCATAGCTACCTGTGTCCTGATTTTCATCTGTGGAATGTTGGCAGGCATGAAGAAGGGTAAATGAAACTATGGATATTCTCAACCAAGGATTCCCCATATACAGACACACACCCCAGTACCAGAAATGAACTCTCGGTCTCTGCTTTTTCCTACAAAAACCCACACTTGCTCCCCCAGGCTCCCTAGTTTTCCCTCTATGGTTGTGCATTCCGAAACCCTGAAATAACATCTGTATCCCTAACTTTTGAGATTTCAGTATCCATTGTCCACTTTCAGGCATTAACTTCATAGTCAAGAGGCTTAGAAACTTGGTTGTTGTTGTTGTTGTTGTTGTTTTCATTTTTTAAAAGGTGACATTTCTAGGGAGGTTGATTCATGAGGTTTTCTGAAAACTCATTTAGGATGTTCATGAGGGTGGTGTTGGAAAAAGATCCTTCTCCATGCTGTAAATCCCTCCCTTTCCAGTGTGGTTGGAAATGATCAATATACATTCCAATCCCCAAGAAAGGAGTCACCAGGAAAGTGATGGTCAAAATTCTACTAACAAGACATTTACCATATATGGAGCGAGACATGTCAGATGTCCAAGTTCGGTTCAGGAAAAGAAGAGGCTCTAGGGATCATATTGAAAACATACATTGGATAATGGAGCACACCAAAGAATTTCAAAAGAAAATCAGCTTGTGTTTTATAAATTATACCAAAGCCTTTGTATAGATCATGAAAAACTATGGATTGCTCTTAATTAAATGAGGGTGCTAAAACATTTGATTGTCCTGATGTGTAACATGTACTCAGGACAAGAGGCTACAGAATATGGAGAAACAGAATGGTTTCCAGTTCACAAGGGGTCAGGTAAAGCTGCATTTTATCACACTGTCTGTTAAACTTATATGCTGAACTTATCATATGTAAAGCAGCACTGAACATGGGGGAAGAAGGCATGAAAATTGGAGGAAGGAAGGTTAACAATTTAACATATGCAGATGACACCATAATTGTAGGATGTACTGTAACCACTTTAAGGCTGATTTTGGAGAAAAGATGGGATATAATAAAGTTGTGTTGTTGTCATCGTCATCGTTGTCGTCATCATCATCATCATCATCATCTTGATTTCACAATATATCAAGCATTACTAATTGGAATTGTGGACCATCAGTAATTTAGATTCTATCTAAGAATCTAGGAATCAGTGAGGTGTTGCTGGATAACATGGCATGCTCCAAGCAGTCTGCATTTCATTCAGATGTTTTGCCAGTCCATTTGCAATTGCTCCCAGAGCACCTATCACTACTGGAACACAGTACTATCACTACTGCTACTAATTGTCACTACTGGATCACACAGTATGAATGATGATGGTGGTGGCTAGAATTCACAATCACAATTACAAATATGTAACCTAGAGTTATACATTTGTAACTGATCCATATTCACAATCCCTATATACTCAAAAGGCAGGATGGGCTCTCCAGCCTTATGGCAACTGTCCTAGGAGAAGGAAAACTCTAATCCCAAACCTGGGCAGATGGTGCTCGTCCAACCCTGTAAGGTCAACCATCTAAGAGAAGGAAACTCCAAACCTAGGACCCAAGGACCTCGCTGCTACCGTCCATGCTTGCAAGGCCAACAGATGAACCTTTGGTTTAAAGGGTGAGGCCAGTTCTGTGCACGCTGCACTCCACCAGAAAAATCCATTGCACAGGCTCGAAGGACAAATCCCATTCCAAGAAAGCCCTGTAGCAATAGGCGAGGGACGAAACGGCACGTGTAAAGATGCACTGGAAGCTGCAGACCCAACCCTGCATGCAGGTGGTTCAGGACTTTGGTCGCTTGAGGCTAACCCGGGAGATTACAGTCTTGTTCGGCAGCATCCTGAATGACCAAGCAGCCTTTTTAAAGGAGAGCACTGCTTGCTCCATATGGAGAGGGGCCTAGGAAAGGTGGCCTAACGAAAGCTCATCCCCAACTACCTGGTTGGCTAGCCGCAGCCAATGGGAATCTTCTGACGCGGTCAAACCAAGTCAAAGAAACAAAGGTGCACACCGGCCTCCAAAGGTGTAAATAAACTGACGCTTGCATGCTGGAACATCAGAACCATGCGAGACTCTGCAGATAGTGGATGGCCTGAGCATCGTTCTGCCCTAATAGCCCATGAACTATCACGACTTAATATTGACATTGCTGTTCTTAGTGAAGTTCGTCTCCATGAGGAAGGCAGCCTTAAAGAACATGGCGCCGGCTACACACTTTACTGGTCTGGCAAACCCAAAACCAAAAAACATCTTTCAGGAGTAGGCTTCATGATTAAAAACTCCATTGCCTCCAAACTCTAAACCTTGCCAACAGGACACTCTGATCGCATTATTTCCTTACGCTTCCCACATGTTGTTCTCTTTAGTATATATGCCCCAATTATGCAAGCCGACCCTGTAGAGAAAGACAAATTCTACACATACCTATGCCACCTCATACAAAAAGTCCCTGTAGAAGATAAAATTATTATCCTTGGTGACTTCACTGCCAGAGTAGGAAAGAACTCCGAAGCCTGGAAAGGTGTCTTAGGCAAGCATGGTGTTGGAAATTGCAATGATAATGGACGCCTCTTGCTAGAGTTCTGTGCAGAACAACAGCTGACCATTACAAACACTATCTTTAAACAGAAAGATAGCTTGAAGACAACCTGGATGCAGCCCCGATTCAAACATTGGCACCTCATTGACTATGTTCTAGTCCACCAGAGAAACATTCGCGATGTCCGTCATACTCGAGTGATGCCCAGTGCAGAATGCCAAACAGATCATTGCCTTGTAAGATATAAACTAAACCTTCAACTTAAGTTCAAACCTAAGAGTGGTGGCATCCTAAAGAAGAGACTCCAAGTCAACAATCTTCAACAAGCTACCACGAGAGACAAATTCCAGGCAAACCTGCAAACAAAACATGAAGACCATCCTATAGATCCTTCTCCTACAGTGCTCTGGCAACATATCAAAAACAGTATCCTCCAATCTGCGGAAGAATTACTCAGGTTCTCCCACAAGAAAAATCAAGACTGGTTTGATGAAAACAACCAAGAGATCCAGGAGCTGTTGGCAAAGAAGAGAACTGCTCACCAGGCATACCTCGCCCAGCCAACTTGCCATGTAAGAAAAGCAGCTTTCCGTCTCACATGTAGTAAACTTCAAAAAAAACTCCGAGACATGCAGAACAAGTGGTGGATCAATATAGCAGAAAAGACACAACACTGTGCAGATCTGGGTGATCATAGAGGATTTTATGAAGCTCTTAAAGCAGTGTTTGGACCTACTTATCAGGTCCAAAGCTCCTTATACAGTACAGATGGTCAAACATTAATTACTGATAAAGCCTCCATCCTGAATTGATGGGCTGAACACTTTCAAAGTCTCTTTAATGCCAACCAAGTAGTTCAAGGCTCAGCTATCCAACATATGATACAAAAACCGATGAAAATGAATTGGACATAGCTCCCACTCTGGAAGAGACCCTTAAGGCCACACAGCAGATGAAAAACGGCAAGGCAGCTGGGATTGATGGAATCCCACCTGAAGTTTGGAAACACGGAGATCATGCACTCCATGAAAAATTCCACAAACTCCTTGTGAATTGCTGGGAAAAGGGGGAACTGCCATCAGATCTCCGAGATGCAGTCATCATCACCCTGTACAAGAAAAAAGAAGGAAAATCTGATTGCTCAAACTATCGAGGCATAACGCTGCTCTCTATTGCTGGAAAAATCCTTGCAAGGATACTCCTGAACAGATTAGTTCCTGCTATTGCAGTAGAACGTCTTCCTCGAAAGCCAATGTGGCTTCAGAGCCAATAGGAGTACTACAGATATGGTATTTGCCCTTAGACAACAGCAAGAGAAATGTAGAGAGCAGAACAAGGGTCTCTATGTAACATTTGTTGACCCCACCAAAGCCTTCAACACCGTGAGTAGGTAAGGTCTGTGGCAGATCCTGGAAAGGCTAGGATGTCCCCCCAAATTTCTTTAAATGATTATCTTGCTACACGAGGGCCAGCGCAGTCAAGTCAGATATGGTGATGCTCTTTCAGAGCCCTTTCTAATAACTAATGGAGTGAAGCAAGGTTGTGTTCATGCTCCAACTTTATTTACAATCTTCTTCAGCATGATGCTCCAAAGGGCTATAGCAGAGCTCGAAGAAGATGACGGCATCTATATACGTTACCGTATTGATGGTAGCTTGTTTAACTTAAGCCGTCTGAGGGCTCGCACTAAGACTCTAAACTATCTAGTCTGTGAGCTGCTTTTCACTGATGATGATGCCCTTGTTGCCCACACAGAAGCAGCTCTGCAGCACCTAACATCCTGCTTCGCAACAGCTGCAGAGCTGTTTGGGCTGGAAGTCAACCTGAAGAAAATGGCAGTTCTTTACCAGCTTACACCACAGGATGAAAACCACCATCCCCACATTGCCATTGGCAGCTCTGTGCTTGAGTCTGTTCAGCAGTTCACCTACCTGGGAAGCATCATCTCAAATGCCAAGATTGACAAAGAGATCAATCACAGATTAGCAAAGGCATATAGTGCATTTGGAAGACTTTACAAAAGAGTCTGGAGTAATAAACACCTGAGGCAAAACACAAAAATCAGTGTGTATAGAGCCATTGTACTGTCTATTCTCCTTTATGGATCTGAAACGTGGGTTACCTATCACCACCACTTACGACTCCTCAAATGCTTTCATCAGCACTGTTTATGCACAATCCTAAATATACACTGGACTGACTATGTGACGAATGTTGCTGTCCTTGAGCAAGCAGGGATCACCAGCTTTGAGGCCATGATATTGAGAACACAGCTGCACTGGCAGGACACGTTTCTAGGATGGAGGACCATCGCTTCCCAAAAATAGTACTCTACGGTGAACTCGCCACGGGTCAGCGTAAGAGGGGTGCTCCAAAAAAGCGATACAAGGACTCCCTGAAACAAAATCTCAGGCTCGGCCAAATTTATCACCAACAATGGTCTGCCCTGGCCTCACATCGGGAGGCATGGAGACACACAATCCACAATGCTGGAGCCTTATTTGAGAACTCATGCTGAACAAGTCTTGAAGAGAAATGACAATGGAGAAAGAATCACAACCTGGAAACATCACCCAAGGAGACCTTCTGCTGTGCTTTTTGCAACCGGACTTGTCTATCTCGGATTGGCCTTTTTAGCCATCAGCGCACTTGCAGAAAACGTGGGATGAGTCCTTCCTGAATCTTCATTCGCAAAGAAAAGCCAGAGAGAGAAGGAGAGAGAGAGAGAGAGAGAGACTCAATAGTGTAGGGAATATGTAGGGATCATAAAAGTCCCCTAGTCCTGACTTGCCAGGCAGCAGCTTCTGTGAGCGATGTGGGTCTGTTCCCCTGTCCATCAAAATATGGCAGACTAATGTTTCTACTCCTTTTCCACAAGAGATCTCCATTGTGAGGAGGAATTGCAACAGGGCTCCTGCCTCAGACTTGCACTGTAGATCGCTCGTAGGGGTGGTGGTGGAAATGTCAGTCTGCTGTGTCTCAATTGACAGAAGAACAAACTTTTGTCTTTCACAGTGGCTGATGTCCAGTAAGTCAGGATTAGGGTGTCAGGCCAGGAGACCCTACTTAGCTATGAAACTAAGGGGTTGTCTAAACAGTGAAAATACTCCTCATGGAATGCGAGAATATGAACTGTCTTAATGGCATTCCATATCGTTTCACTGTATTTGAAAGGAGGGGTGTCAGAAACATCAAATACTCCAAAGGAAAAGCCCTCACAACTTTTCCCAAAGTTTTTAAAAAGCTCTGTGGCAAATGCGCATTCCCACTCGTTGGGACAAGCAATGAGAATTGATTTACTTTCCCATATGAGCAGAAGCGCAAAGCTGATTGGTAGAGGAAGGGGCTTGCTAGCAACAACAACAATAACAACAACAACAACAACAAATTATTTCTATCCTGCCCCTCTGCAATGCAATCGGGGCGGCTTGCAGTATAAAAACTCCATAATTACCTCAATACCCTAACCCACCCACCCCTTAAAATAATATTAAACTAGAAAAGTTAAAAAACATACAATAATAAAAAAACATACAGCAACTAATTATAGCAGCATAGAATAATTCAATGGCAGCTCAAAGGGGGAAAAAACAGTTGAATCTTTGGGCTGGGATAGCTATTCAGGAAAGACCTGGTGGAAAAGATCCGTCTAGACAGCTTTTTTGAAGCTGTCTAGGGTGGTAATAAGACATATCTCATCCAGCAGGCCATTCCATAATCTGGGAGTGGTAGCAGAGAAGGCCCTCTGGGAGGTCACTGACAGCCTTGTTTTCATAGGCTGTAACAGATTCCTCCCAGAGGACCGAAGTGTGTGGGGAGGGTCGTACGAGAAAAGGCAGTCCCAGGGGTAAGTTGGACCCAAGCCATGTAGGGCTTTAAGGGTCATAACCAACACCTTGTACTGTGCCCGGAAACTAATAGGCAGCCAATGGAGATCTTTTAGCACAGGTGTTATATGCTCTCTTCTGGGGGCCGTTTACATGATGAAAATGTCCTGGGAAGAATTCGTGTCGATCCCTGGCAGTTTACACGTACATCAGGTCGGGTACGTGATTTTCAGAAGGGGGGCCACCTTTTATCCCTCAACCTGCAGGACTTCCAGTCCCGCAGTTTGTGCCGGTTTTTAAAAAAGTCACTGGAGGATTCGGAAAATCGGAAATGTAAACAGCGTGGGACAAAAGTCTCGGTACTGGGATGACCGGAAATGGTGACTGGGGGTGGGCTTAGAGCTCAGGGACCAGAAAAGGAGGGGTCAGTCACCCGTTCAACAGATCCAGCCTCACCAGCCGAAAACAAAGGCATCCCTTCCAGCTGCATGAAGTTTGATGTGTGTGTGCACACGCGCAAATGTACTCAATCACCTTTTTAAATGGATTTCTACACTGCATGCTACAGAGAGATCGTGGTGGGCAGATCCTCCCTGGTTCTGAACAGAGAGATCGTGGTGGACGGGCACAGTAAAATATTCCAGCCTCTGAGCAAATGAACATCCCTTAAATTCCCCCTCTCTGTGTCTGTGTGTTTCAAAACAGCCTGTTTGTAGCTGGTTTGAAGCATGAACTCTGCAGCTAATCTGTGTTGTAAGGGTTAACATTTTACAGAGGGAAGGGGAATACGATGCCTCCCCTCCCCTTCCATCCCCCTCACTCGGCTTGATTTCAAACGGAAAGCACTCTTTCGTTCCTGCGTCTGAGCGAAAGATCTCAGTCTGGATCTTTAAAAATGCTTTCTGCCTCTTCATAAAGGGTTAACATTTTAAAGAAGCGAGGGGAATACCAAACCTCTGCCCCCCTGTCTCCCCCTCCCAGCCAGCCAATAGCAGCGCTCCTGGCACGGAACTTTGAAGGAAGTGCGTCACCGAGGTTGTGAAAACACGAGTAATCGCATACTTGATTGACAGCCAAAAAAATAAAAAATACAATCTAAAAAAAAACGGAACTTTGGACGTGTAAATATCAGTCACGGGATCACCTGGGATATCCAGATCAGTGACATAAATCGTATAAACAGCGAGGGTTGGATTCGTGATCAGAAAATCGCGGTAAGCACCGTGACAATTTCTGTCGTGTAACTGGCACCCTGGAAACGTCAGAAACCAACCTGGCTGCCATGTTCTGAACTAATTGAAGTTTCCAAGTCAAGCACAAGGGTAGCCCCATGTAGAGCACATTACAGAAGTCGAGACGGGAGGTTACCAGCGCAAGGCAAGTGCCAGGAGCCACCAAGTTGGTTTCCGCCTTAGCAAGCAAGCACTAAGGTGATAAAATTGGGTGTTTTTTCTTTTTTGTGAAATATCACTCTGTCACACTTTAGAAATAGATTTTTTTAAGAAGTGTGGCAATGGCAAATTGCGGTAAGTAAAAAAACATGAGTAATTCACTCATGACCACCATCTGGATCCACAGACATGCAAAGCAAAAAAACAAAAACAAAAAAACATTAATACAAATGGCAGCTGCTGCAAATTGCCATTACCAGCAACAAGGCTGCATGATTTTAACAGAAATGTATGCATATGATCAAACCTACAGCCCGAGGACCTCGCTGCCACGTCCATGCTTGCAAGGCCACGGCAGATGAATCTCTGGTTTAAAGGGTGAGGCCAGTTCTGTGCACGCTGCGCTCCACCAGAAAAATCCATTGCACAGGCTCGAAGGACAAATCCAGCCCTTCCTGAACCTTCGTTTGCGAAGAAAAAGCCAGAGATACATATGATATTTTTAAATTTCAGTGTTCTCTATTAAATTTTAAACTTATTTTATTAAGCTATTTTTAATTGTATTTATAGGTAATTAATTATAACTTGTTCTACTGTAACACAGATTGTTTATATTCTTACTGGTGTGTCTCTGCCTCTCTGGCTTTTCTTCACAAACGAAGATTCAGGAAGGACTCATCCCGCGCTTTCTGCAAGCACACTGATGACTAAAAAGGCCAATCCGAGATAAACAAGTCTGGGTACATAATTACTTGTGTGCAGCAGGTATAAGATTTTTTATTTTTATTTTTTGCCTCATGGTTTGCTGACCACAATAAAGGTTTATGTATGCATGCATGCATTACTGTGGCATGATCCACATCTTTTCCCCTCCTATAGACATGCCCTAAGGTAGTTACATCAGTAAGTGGCACATGCAGAATTACAGTTGTCCCTCCACATTCACGGATTTGGCATTCACAGTTTTAAGTATTCACGGCTTGAAAATATTCTTTAAAAAATAATAATCCAAAAAGCAAACCTTGATTTTGCCATCTTATATCAGGGACACCATTTTGCTATGCCATTGCATATAATGGGACTGGAGTATTCACGGATTTGGGTATTCACGGGGGGTCCTGGAACCAAACCCCAGCGAATGCGAAGGGACAACTGTACAGCAAATAATTTGTGAGTTTCAGAAAACAAGTCTGTGTCCATTTGAATCTATGGAGATTATCAGACGTGCTAAATATGGCATGATAATGAAGCAAGGAGATCGCTAAAGGGTTTCCCTTTCAGATGATGTCATTCCCATGTCGTCATGCTCCCATTCCGCTGCCATTCCACCAACACTGCTTTTTTTGATAGGCTAAGCCATCAATGGATCCCTCGTTCCATTTCTGTAACATAATGTCCTGCAAGTGCAAAGGTGCCCCGTTGTGCTGGTGTGATGTCAGTGTCAATGGGAGCTCCGTGCCAGAACACTTCTGGGTGAGATCGGCACATCAAGGTAAGTGACATAGTTTTTTGTACCCTCCCTGGGATACTTGCAAAGTTTTAAGTGTGTTTAGGTGCTTTGTATAACTTTTTGATGTGTATTTTCCTTTTACAGTCTGAATTTCCTGCGCTGTTGTCTTCTCACAAGAGCAGCTGGGATTTCAATCCAGGAAGTGAAAGGAACTCTGTTCAAGGTCCTTTCACTCCTGGGCTGCCCTGCTGAGGGAATGAGGCATGAACAAGATAGGTCTCAAAACTTTTTATTTTATGTCATTACAGGGACGGGAGAGGGTTGGGAGAGGAGATTGTGAGATGGCAATGCCTTTCTTGTTCCCATCTGAAAATCTCCTATATGTATGAATTACCATGTGGTGATTTGCTGTCAGCCTTTTTTCTTCCTTTGCAATACAGAAGTGAGATTTTGAGGCACTTCCTGTTTTCTTTTATGGTAATTTAGAGTACACATTTTGAATGTCAAAAGTACCAGTTTTAATGCCCAGGTAAGGCTGGGAAATAATTCTGCCTGAAACTGCAAAAGCAATGGATGGTGCCATGAGTACCAGCACTGTGGAAACTCTGCTGTTTGTTCTACCTTATTTTATTTCTTAAGTATATCCTAACTGTTGCAATACAGAAGTGACATCCTGGGATCTGCAGTGTAGGCAATCAAAATTCTCAACCCCAGAATTCCATGGGATGCATCAATGGCAGTTAAAGCAGAATCATAGTGCTATGAGTGTATAGTGTGAAAGGGCCCTACATCAGAGACTTAGGACTTTTTCGGACGCGTCAAAAATAATGCAAGCAGCCTCGTCACGTTGCGAGGCTGCTGCGCTGCAGAGCGTCTGTTTCGGATGACGCTCTCCCCTGCTGGTACTGTTGCGGTACCGCGGGGAGATTTGAGCGTCATATTTCGTTGGTTTTTACTCACGATCAACTTTCGTGAGTAAAAACTGACAAAATATGACACTCAAATCTCCCCATGGTACCGCAACAGTACCGGCAGGGGAGAGCGTCATCTGAAACCGACGCTCTGCAGCGCAGCAGCCTCGCAACGCAACAAGGCTGCTTGCATTATTTTTGACCATCCGAAAAAGTCCTAAGAAGCTCAAGAACAAACAAACAAACAAACAAACAAACGGGAACTACAGTTTATACTGTTGTTTACTTGGAACAATGTATTTATTTACTCCTTCATCTGAAGATTTTATTTTTTTTACTTATGACTGATTTGGACTATTTCACTGAAGCCAGTTAACCTTGAAGAATGAAGGCATTTCCCACTCAAATCCTCAGCAGGAAGAGCCCAAGACTGAGAAGGAACCTCAGCCTTCAAAGCACAAGAAAAATTTCAAAGAACTGAAAGGAGAAGGCCACACAGGTATCAAAATGATACTGGGGATATTCTGGCTTTCCCTTCTAACTTGATATTGTCATTGATTGTGGTTTTGAAATTTCTTTTCTGCATGTAGCTAAAACCCTCCAGTCTAAGATGAAATGGCTGAGTTTGCCAATTTAAGAAAGGAAGCCAATAAGATATCTGTTGAGAAGTTTAATCTCCGTGCAGTACAAGACAAATTAGTCACTTTGCCTTTACTGAGATCCTGATTTAATGTGTCTGTTCCCCTCCCTCTCCACATGTCATTAGACATCAGAATATTTTTGGGTTAATTGTTATTTAAGAGATGCTTTTTTACCTGAGCTCAACACATATTAAAAGGAGTTGATGCTATTTATACTGAGAAATAAAGAACCCTTATAGATGATTTTATAAGCTTTCCAAGCTTTCTAAAAATATATGTATCACAGAGTTAATGAAGCTGTCCAGAAGGCTACATCTCTCCAGGAGGAATCCCAAACCAGATATAAATTTAGATGACTCTGTTCAGATTGCATCATATGATCTGATAATTTCAGTATTTTATGGTATACTTCCTGTTATTTTTTATGTATTTTCACACCTTTTTAATCACAGAATCATAAAAGCATAGAGTTGGAAGAGACCACAAGGGCCACCCAGTCCAACCCCCTGCCATGCAGGAATACACAATCAAGGCACTCCCGGCAGATGGCCATTCAGCCTCTGTTTAAAAACCTCCAAAGAAGGAGACTCCACCACACTCAAAGGCAGTGCATTCCACAGCCAGACAGCATTTACTGTCAGGAATTTCTTCCTAATGTTTAGGTGGAATCTCTTTTCCTGTAGTTAATGAAATTTAATTATTAAAATACAATGGGACCCCCATATCCGCAGAGGGTTGGTTCCCAGACTTACAACAGATACCAGAAACTACAGATAACAGTGACCCCGTATTAAAATAAAGGGCTTCCAGTAAAAACATACCATAGAGTTGCATTGGAGGACCTAGTGACTCCTAGAGAGGTTACCTCTCTAGCATTTCCAGCATGACTCTATGGTATGCATCCCCCTATTTTTTGTCTTACAGATAACTGAAACTGCAGATATTGGTTCCATGGATGGGGCTGGGATTCTAACTGTATTATGAGATTATGTATCCCCGTCTTTTTGGAACAGGCTGCCTCAAGGTGTTTCACAAAGATACTAAAGCAATACAAACTGTTTAACTGCTACTTTTAACCTACTGGTTCAGATACATTTATTATTGCAGTTCAGTAGTTCTTGCTTGTCTTGCAGGGAGGGAGTTGTTTTCATTACCTTTCCTTTGTTGAGTGTTGCAAGCTGCCTTGAGGATTTTCACCTGGAAAAGCCGGACAGAAGCCCTAGAGTAAGCATATGTACCTGGCAGGGCTGGTTTAAGGAATTTGGGGGGGCCCTGCAATGCTTTATTTTGGGGCCCCCATATGTTTATTTCAGGTCAATGTAACCTAACCTATTCACAGTACAGGATGTTCAGATTACAGAGGACCCCCGTATACACGGATTCATTACCCATGGGACACAAAACAGCACACCTACCATAGAGTCTTCCTAGAAAATGTGTCCTCCCTAGCCATTTTCTAGGCCCTCCAAGGCAACTCTATGGTATTTTAAACCAGAAGTCCCATTATTTTCAGTGGTGTTCACTATTATCCACAGTTTTCAGAATCCATGCCCACACAGAACCAATCCCCAGTGGATAAGGGGGGCCTACTGTATTACATAATTTGCCACCAATAATTTAGTTTAAAAACTATATTATAGGCATTAACAAAATATTTTTGTTAATTAGCAATTAACGTAATGGTGTAGATTTCCTTAAAAAAAGAAAGTAGACTACAAGCTAAACATGAGTTAGCAGTGTGATGCAGCAGCAAAAAATGCCAATGCGATTCTAGGCTGCATTAATAGGAGTATAGTGTCTAGATCAAGGGAAGTAATATTTCTGGGCACCACAATTCAGGAAGGGTATTGAAAAAGCTGGAATGTGTCCAGAGGAGGGCAACCAAAATGGTGGGAGGTCTGGAAGCCATTATGCCCTTTGAGGAGCAACTTAGGGAACTGGGTATGTTTAGTCTGGAGAAGAGAAGGTTGAGAGGTGACATGAGAGCCATGTTTAAATATTTGAAGGGATGTCATACTGAAAATGGAGCAAGCTTGTTTTCTGCTGCTCCAGAGACTAGGGAGATTTTCAGACTACACTGTTATAGTGTTTCTATTCCACTTTAACTTCTCTGGCTTCCTCCAGTGGAATTCTGGGGTTTGTAGTTTAGTGAGGCCTAAAATCTCTCTGGCTGAGAGTTGTAAATGCCCCTCCCTAAACTGCAAATCCCAGGATTCAAGAGGATTCAGCCATAGCAAATAAAGTGGAATAGTAACACTATAACAGTGTTGTCTGAAAATCTCCTAATACATGGAGCAATGGATTCAAACTCCAGGAAAAGAGATTCCACCTAAACATTAGGAAGAAGTTCCTGTTGGGGTCCCTTCCAGCCCTATGATTCTAGGCTGTATTCAGAGCCTGGGAACGTTACTTTTGGATTACACCTCCCAGAATCCCCCTGCCAGCACCCTTCTCAAGGTCTGGTTGCATTGTTCCTTTTCCAGCATTCTCTAGCCCAGTGGGCTTTAAACAGAGGCTGGATGGCCATCTGTCAGGGATGCTTTGATCATGATTTCCTGCATGGCAGGGGGTTGGACTGGATGGTCCTTGTGGTCTCTTCCAACTCTAGAATTCTATGATTCTATGATATCCTCACAGGGGTCCGTCCACAAAGGCTTGAAGGCTGTTTGGCCCACTTCCTCCCTGTAGTGGAACAGTCATGTGACAGGAACCAAGGCAAAGGCTGGCTGGCTTGGCCTGTATATTGCCATTCAATCCACTCTAGCCACAAACATCCAGGAAGAAGCAAGAGTGTCTCTGAGGGAAAAGGTTAATGGATGGTGTAATTGTATTGTTTTTGTTGTTAGCTATTATTATTAGGGTTTTAAATCTTGAGTTAAGTCTTGGAGCAACAAAAGATATTTAAAGGGGGTCCCAGGTGAAGTAAAAGTTAAGAACCACTGTTTAGCCCAATGGCTCTCACATAGCACTAAATGGGATACTGGTGTTTTAGTGAAACAATAAAACCATTGTTCCCAGTAATATTACTCCAAATTTTTATTTATATTGTTTATATTCTTCTGTTAAAAGAGCCAGAGTATTGTAGAAGTTTCAGCATTGCCCTATGACTGTGGAGACCAGGGTTTGAACCCTTACTCAGCCATGAATACCCACTTACTGACCTTGGGCAAGTCACACTCTCTCAGCCTCAAAGGAAGGCAAAGGCAGACCCCCTTTGAACAAACCTTGCCTATAAAACCCCATGATAAGCTTGCCCTAGTCAGAAATGACTTCAGGGCACGTGAGCAAACACACAATTTCCTTTTGCAGGTTGAACTCAGTTGGCAGCAAGGAGAGGAAGCTGAAGAAGACCAAGGGGGAAAGGGAGGGAGGAAGGGGAGAGAAGGGCAGGTTAAGAGCAGCTGGAAAGACTGGAGGCGATTTATGTGGAAGTTAGGAAAGGCAAGACAGAAAGAGAGGGTGGAAAGAAAGAAAGAAAGAAAGAAAGAAAGAAAGAAAGAAAGAAAGAAAGAAAGAAGCCTTTTCTGAAGATAGAGCAGGGGAGAACAAGAGATGACCCCCCTCCCCCACCTCTCTCTCTCACTCACACACACAAACACACACACACACCCCTCTCCGACTTGCCTTTGACGATGATCCTGGGAGGAGGGGGGAGGGAACAACAAACTCCCTCCAGGATCAGCCACCCAAAGAAAGCTCCGTCTTTCTCTTTCGCTTTTGCTTTAGCTTTCTAGTTTGAGAGACGCTGGTTGTTGTTTTTTAAAGCCAGCAGGGGGGGTTTCCAGGAGGAGGGTTAGGTCCAGATGGGGCCCCCTGCCGGTGTGGGCCCCCCGCAGATGCTGATTTGGCGGTATGGTTAAGCCAGCCCTGGTACCTGGCCCTGCATAGTTAATGGCGCCGTGGAGGTGGGATATGCTTTGATGGCCTCCATGATCAGAGGCCAGAATTCATTGTGCTTGGCACTGGAGGCAGAGCCAGAGATGATTTAAGGCCTGGCCCTCCCCTCACAAACTCTCCTTGGATCTTGCTTCGCAAGCATTCAGATCTCAGATAGTCACTTTGAATGATCTACAATTCAAGCATTTGCCTCTTTTTTTCTTTTTGCTCTCAGGTTTGATTGGGCCAGGTCATGTTGCGGTGTTCAGTTTGTGGGCACTGCACCATGATCCAGCCCACCCACACTCTTTGAGGTCATTTATGTTTATTGTATTTAATATTTTTATTAATTGACAGTTAAGAGGTCTTGTTTTTACTGAGGGAATTTTTTTTTCCTTTCTCCTTTGGGATGAGTCAAGGGTAGGGTTTTTTTGCCTGCTTTGGTCCAGGACGGGGTGGGTATGTACCAGCCTTCGCTGGATTGTGAGCGGGTCTCATTTGGGTCTCTTTGGGTGTGGGTTATTTCATTGGGAGCTTATCTTTAAGGTTGAGAGTGAGGGTGGTTTTTTGGCCTCCGCCAGGCCAGGTATCCCCATTTTGTAGTGTACAGTATTGTGGGCTCCCTGCAGATAAGCTTAGGAATCTGAATGATAGGGTGTCTGTTTTTCTGGGGACTTTATCAGACACTAAAAAAAAAAAAAAACTGTGGAGGTCGGGAGGAGAACGCTGCTGTCCTGCTTCTGGTGGTTGATACTGCATGCCCTGCCCTCCTCAAGTGGAATACACTTGGAGGTTCCCAGAGCTAGACAATCAGTGCTCCAGAAGAGTTAACTATTATTAATGGGTGCTGTATTTGGAATTGAATAGGAGCAGTCAGGGTCTTTTGTTGGAAGGGGATGAGGGAAAGAAGGACCCATTTTACAAGCATCAAGGACTCTGCTATCATTGAGTGGATTAGAGAATGACTCACCTCCAGTTGTTAAGTTCTGACCTGAGTATTTGGTTTTGGGGAATTTCCAAAAGACCCCTCCCTTGGTTATACATGAGTCCAGCCTTGGTATTAAAGGGTCCTGGTTTACCTACTAACCACATGGATGGCCACATTAAGCCAAATTATTAAATATAGCCAATTATTTGATATTCCAAGATGGTGGCTATCAGGGCAGGTAACAGTATATGTGTACTCTTAAGTTTTGATGCATTGCCTAACTAATGTTGTTGTTTTTCTATTAGCACCTAGGTGCTGTTTTGCCAGATGATGGGTCCCGATTGTGTCCTGATCTATGGCCAAAGTATGGTTTACTGGGCGGTGTGCCAGGTCTGAAGTTGCCATTTTGGGGCTCAACTTAATTTGAGTGATTTGACAACTGTGGAGTGGCTGGGAGAAGAGGCCTTCATTGGAATGGTTTGTTGCCTCTTTTGTTTGAGGAGTGTTCTGGGCCTCCTTTCATGTTTTAGTCATTCACCTTGGTGGGAATGACTTGGGCCTACTGAAGGGTAAGGTCTTCATTTTACAGGCTGTACATGCTTTTCACTTTATTCAGAGTAGATGGCCTGGTGTAGCCATTGTTTGGTCTGCTATTTTGCCACGCCAAGTTTGATGGGGAGAGGGGGATCCCCAGTGCCTTAACCTTGCCCACAGAAGGGAAAATAGGGAAGTCCAAAATGCCTTGAATAAGGGTTTGGGGCATTTTCTCCCAAATCCCACCACAGTTTTCCGATGACCAGATCTCTACATGGCTGATGGCATTCCTTTGTTGGATGAAGGTAACATGTTGTTCCTTGGAGATTTGCAACAGGAAGTGAGGGCTGTGTTGGCTGGATTGGCGGGGGAAAGGGACTAAACAGATGCTTGTCCATGCCAGGTAGCAAGGGAAGAATATAAGAGTTCAGTGTATGCCTTGGCATCCTTTTTATGAAGGGTAGAGCTCTGGAATGGTCTCTTTAGGTCCTGGGACCCAGGGGTGGGGTAGAAGGTTGCCCTTGGAGCTGACCTGAGGGTTTTCTCTCTATTATAAAGTCCTGGGACTTTAGGGGAGATTGCCCTTGGTTTATCTTCCAGTAAATGGTTGGCTGGGGAGCAACCCATAGTATTGCATTGCTCTCGGGATCAGGTGTTTTGCCCAAAGGAAGGCTGAGGAGTTGGTCAAGGGTTGACACCTGGCCTCAGCTAGACCCATATCTGTTGTCCCCCACCCTTTTGCTCAACCTCAGGTTTAACCAACTTAAATAGGTTGTCAAATAAAATAGCCCTTATTTAACCCAATTGTCTGTGTCTGGTCTCATTATTTCATGGTTGGTTATCAAAGGCAAATCAAGATCAATCAGTTTATACCAAATCAAAACCAATAATGTTTGAAGGCATGGAAAGATTGGATCCAACAGCTCCCTGCTTCAGATACAGAAACTCTCAGATCCAACTAAATGGTTGCTAGGGATAGAAGAATTTTCACTTTCTCCCTCATCCAAATATTTTTAATTTCAAGTTTTTTCTGACAAACATTTATGAAGAATTTGGCAATATTTTGGAAAGTTTTTTTTTATTAAAAATGAACCAAACAAAATCCTTAGACATCTGCACTAATTCACATCGCTGCAACTATTCCATGTAGCTTATACAGATAAAGAGTCTGCCATTTAAAAATTGAAGTAGCTGCCTTAATAAGGACCACAGACATGTCTTCCTCTTGGTACTGCACCTTGAAAATTTTCTGAGGGTTACAGAGATCAAAGCTATGTTAAAGCATATTATACAACATACACACACTTCTTAGGGTAATTTGTATAATTTCTTCAAAGAGGAAGTCCATCTTAAAAATTCAGGAAAGAACCCACCATGGTCCTATGGGAAAAGAAAGGAGAAATAATAATTAATTGCAAGTCATGAAGATCATCCATCTATCTATCAACTATCCAACCACCATGAGACTCACAGCACATCATTTAAGGAAAGCAAAGGTTAAAAAAAATCTTTCTTATTTCATAAGCATAGTTTCAGTACCTAAGAAGTTGAACAGTACAAGGTTGTCAAATATGTATATTCATCTGCATTTATTGTGGTGGAGTGAGATGTAAAATTGATGCTGTTAATAGTGAAGAAGTGAAAAAATTATGCCCTTGCAGAAAATGGTTATGGTGGTTGGAATTACATAAATCCCCACACATTATATTAGTGTTTTTATATGTTACATGCATGTACTAAGATATGAATACTCTGGAAACACATCCTCTTGAATTCAATGGGGCATCCTTCTGAGCAGTTTTGTTTAAAATTGCACTGCAAAAGCCGACAGTTATTCATGGTATCCCACAATGTAAGTATTTGGGATGGCTTTAAAAGATATCTTCTCAAATTTAAAACTGAACTTGCAGATTTGCTGCAAAGAAATAAGCTTGCAGTGCACCAGAAACACTCTCTTTCCATCTCACATGCACATATAACTAAAGGGAAACAAAACCTCAGATAACAGATTGGCTGATAGCTGCCAATATGCAATCTTCCAGCCAAAAACCATAGGCTAATATGCTGCGATATCACAGAAGGTCTAAGTTGCCAGAGTTTTGACTTCACTTATGGAAATGAAACAGGTTATTAAAGTAGTATTTCATAACAATAATAATGTATGTATATCATTAGTTTAGACTTATGATTTTTGTAAACATAATGTTACTGCACATGTATTGTACTTTCAGTTGTAATGCTGTTGGAAAGATACAAAAGGATATGCTGTACATTATCAACTGATATGCAGCTGCTTTCTTTATCCCTTGCATACTCATTAGCAACTTCTCATTTCACATACTATCTGAACTGGGGAGTCGTTTAAAACAAGTAGAATGAAAATTCACACACCTTAATAGCATACTCTCAGAACTGTTAGACAGAAATCCTGTTTGTCATATCATAATTTGATTGCATGCAATAGCCCATCACAAATCATATGATATACAACCCTTGTTTGAGCACTATATCTGGCGCCATCTATGTATTCACATAAAAAGTGCTTTCCTGTGTAAACCATCCAACATATCACAGAAGTTGGTTCATCCCTGTGATGACAGCACACCAGTCTGACAGGTGCGTTGCTGATATGCTCACACATGTAATAAGCACATTTATATTTGATGGAGCATACATGTCCACTGTTATAACTGTTTCAGCCCCACAACAAACTTCTGCCAGGTGGGAGAAGTTGGGACCAAGACATATAACCTCCACATTTCATAGATGAAAACTCGGATGTAAGTGGCCAGGCCACATCAGAGTGTAGTCAAGATTATATTAATGATGGAAAACACACAAGCTAAGAGAGGCTGCAGCAGTTTGGTTTTTTTCCCCTCAGTTGGCTGGGAAGGCCAGGATCCTACCACTCCTCTCCCCTTCCTGGGTTGAGTGCTTTTGCTCTTTTGAACTCAGTTTCCAGTAACTGAAGTAAAATGAGGTCAAAGGGGAAAGTCAGAGGAGGAAAGAAAAACTGGGACATTTTCTAAGTAACTGAAAATCTGGTCTGACAGAGGATTAAATGGGACTGTTCCAAAGGCAGTTAGAAGGAATAAAGACATGGGAGATTGTCAGACATGGCAAATATGGTGTGATTATAATGACAGGATACGACATCCTCCTCCTCACATTCTGCTGCTGTGAAAAAGGCATTATTTTTTATTAACATGCCAAGCCGCTAATTGATATCACATGGCATTTTTTTCACGCTATAGCTTGTGTGTGAAACCACGTCCCCTTCTGCTGGTGTGGTTTTAGCATCAGTGAGTGATCCCTGCCAAAACACTTCTGGGTGAGAACATGACAACTCGGTACGGGATGCTCTTTTTATGAACCTCCCCATTTTGCTAGCAAGTTTTTAAGTGTGTTTCAGTGCTTGTGTGTTCATCTTGTTTGTTAATTTAGTTGCTTTTAGACTTTGAGGCGCGCTCACCTCTTCTTGCAAGAATTGCCGAAGTCTCGCCCATGCAAAAACGCAGAAGTAAGCATTGTTAGTGGTCGTGTTACAAGAATTCTGGGGCAGCTCTTCCTCATTATTATAGCAGCATATGATAAGAAGTGTTATTATGTCAGGATACTTACACTTTAAAATATAGTGGGACAAAAACATTTTTAGAAACTCGTCTGATAATCTCCTAAGTAAATAAGTCTGTATTATTGTCACATAGGTCTCATACAGGGCACACAGCTGCAAAGTCTTCAGCTACTCACAACTGGGGCTCTTGAAATTCTTCACCATACTTGTGGAAGAGGAACCGTTTTAACTTATCAATAGGAAGGAGAAATTCCCCAACAGCTTCAGAGGGTGGGGGTCCCCATCAGAACAGTAGCACAGCTCCTGTCTTTCAACCTGTCCCCTCTCCACTGCAAGTGAGAGCAGTAGCAAAAGTGGTGATGGCATTGCCATCATTTTGCCACCTCCACAATACTCTAGTTTACCTAGCAGTGTTCCTGGGCAATGAGTAGTGTGGGTGTCAGCAGGAATAGTGGCCACTACAAGAAAATAATAGAGGACATTTAGAAATCATTCAGGAGAGCTGCATGCTTTTTCTAACTGTTGAGAAAAAAAGGAAACCCCAAGACATTTTCTTATTTATTTATTTATTTTAAAAAGTCTTCATAGAAATTTTGTTTCAGCTCTAACAGAGCCCTACTTTTCAATCAGGTCATTCAGCAAGGATGACCCTAAATCTTTTAACAGGTTCAAGAAGTGCTAAATGCCTTACTCCGGCTTTGTGAGTAGTAGTAGTAGTAGTAGTAATTATTATTGTTATTATTATTATTAATTTCTTACCCACCTCTCCCCAAGGCTTGAGATGGGATACAACATGACCTAAAATATAATGTATGACATAAAATCATTTAAAAATACAGATAAAAAACACATAAGATTAAAACATTAAAATCATTCATAACTTAAAATACCAATTTAAAATTCATAGTTTAAAACCAACTGGGTAGCCTTGTGTCTGCCTGATTTAACTGTACTCCTTTCCTTTAGCCTGTGGTGGAAACATTCAAACTCAGATTCACTCACCCATGTGTTTGACTCTTGACAAAGCAACAAGTCCTACCAGGCAGAGCTTAGAAAAGTAATTTTTTTAACTATAACTCTCAGAATCTCTAGGCAGCATTGTGGTGCTATCTGGGGGATTTGGGGTGTTGTAATCCTAAAAAGTAACTTCCCTAGACTCTGCTATCAGATGCACAAATTGATCTCTTTTATTTTATGGTGTTATGAGATAAGGCTATGATGAAAATAGGGCAAGTATGAATGTTTTGCAAGATTCTATTGGCCAGCTGATTGTTCAAATAGAAATAATTTAATCTACTCTTTAGACTCAGAGTAGTGTTAAACCCCCTTCCATACTATTTGGGTAGTATGTGTGTGTATGGAACATCTTTGTCTACTTTGCAAACTGCTTCCAGAGTTAGTTCAAATGATACAAACTGATAAACTACATTACTCTCTTAGAAATGTAGCCCCCAAAGTGTGCATTTTATCTCAAAGAGAAAGAAAGAGATAAAAAGGAAAATCAGTCATTTCCTTTAGGAAATCACAACATGAAGTGAAAAAACCCCAACAACTGGAAAATAAACTTAAATGGTTAGGTATTGTAATCCCCAAAGAGAACTCTTCAGTAATGCTGCACTCACAGCAGATAGCTCACAAACATGTAAATCATTTTATCTATAAATAACTCAACAGTCCAAGAATTCAGGTAAAGAACAGCTTCAGTTTGGATAAAGCAAACAATATGGAGTGTTCAAAAACAGAATCATGAGACACTACCCTTGGATACCTAATATATACAGGAGAGATATAAAGGTGTGGGCTGGTCCTGCCCCTAAATGTTGCCACATATGCCAGCCATGACTGATGGGTGTACACATCCAAGGAGATATGGATTCTAACCTGTATGGGATGCACATGCTTCAGAGTGATCTCAAGGATGTGTCATCTGAGATGTGTGGGTGGCACATGCATTGGTGTAAAGAGGATGGAAATATGGGAAGTCGAAGGCTTTCACAGCTGGCATCCATAGGATTTTTGTGTTTTTTTCTGGGCTGTGAGGCCATGTTCCGGAAGAGAAATCAGAAAAAACAGCAGTAGCAGAACATGTTATAAACCAACCTGGACACAAAATGTTATTTAAAAACACCGAAATTCTGGACCAGGCCAACAACGCTCATGTCAGACTGCACAGAGAAGCTATTGAAATCCACAAATACCTGGACAACTTCAACACGAAAGAAGAAACCCTTAAGGTAAACAAAGTTTGGCTACCAGTCCTGAAAAACACCAAAATCAAAACTCAACACATGCAAATGAACTTCACCCAGGGACAGGGGTATTTCCAGCAGACAATGGACCTTTAGCCAAACAGACACTAATCCTCCTTGCATATCCTTTCACCCAAGGAACTAGCCATTCAAATACACAAATTTACATATCCTTTCCAATAGGGACTCACAGTATATAACCCACACACACACCCCACGCCACCATTCTCTGAAGATGCCAGCCACAGATGGAGGTGAAACATCAGGAATAAACTCTTCCAGAACACGGCCTCACAGCCTGGAAAAAAGCCACCAAAAAACTAAAGAGCCCCATCGGGGTACTAAACACCTAAACAAGGCTTAAGATAGGCATGATTTCTCAGTTGGAATGGTTGGTTTGTAGCAGGAAGGGTTCATGACCGTGCTTTTGCTTTCAGCTCTCCATCACTCAAATTCAGTCCCAGATTTAAGTGACAGCTTAAGTACCCAAATTTTTGAGGGGCTTCTCATTACAATTGACTGACTTACTGAGGCTGCTGCCACAGTGCAGAAATAATGCAGTTTGACTCCGCTTTAACTGCCATGGCTCAATGCTATGGAATTCTGGGATTTGTAGTTTTGTGAGATATTTGGCCTTCTCTATCAGAGAACTCTAGTGCCACAGCAAACAACAAATGCCAAAATTCCATGGGATGGAGCCATGATAGTTAAAGTGGTGTCAAACTGCATTTATTTCTGCAGTGCGGCAGCAGCCTGACTAAATATTATATAACATATGAATAATACAAACGTGGGAAGAGGGATGCTCTGAGGCTTCATAAACATAACATAGCCTTGGGCCTCAGTTTGTATGGCTCTACTGAAGTCACTTCACTGATGGAAGGTTATTGCCTTCTGCTGTAAGCTTCCCAGAGTTCCTCCTCAGGGCTGGAGTTAGTTGGAAGAAGACCCGGTCGAAGTGCTCTCCTTTTAGATGAGGAAGCTTACATGGCCCTGCCAGGAAGTTTTGAGCCAATGTTTTCATTTCTTGCAATGCCTCTGACATAGCATTGTTTCAGGGCATTGTGGGAAATGTGAGTGGTAGCTCCATGTCACCCAGCAAAGGAGGCCCAAAGAAGCCAAGCCTATTACCAGTTTGAGGGGTAGGAGTCAGTGCTGTTGGGGAATCTGAGAGATAAGTAGTGTATCTCACAAGCAGAGTAATTAATATTTACAAGCAGAAAGTGAGCAACAGCAAGAGCCACACCAAAACCTACACAGCATGTCTAGAAGAGGAATAAAGCTGGTTTAGGGCTTGTCTAGACATGCCAGAATATGCTGGCTTCTGGCTGGTGTATTCTGGCCCCAGATCTGGCCCATCCTCCCTCCCCTGCCTACTTATATGAAATGAGAGGAAGTTCACAAGGGCACACCAGTCTGTACCTGCAGTTGCCTCTGCTGCTGCTGTTTGTCGCTCCCTCTGAGGGTAAGATGGAGGCCCCTCAGCATGTGATCAAGCCTTGATTGTGTGCTGAGTGCCTCCTTCCTGGCTGCACAGACTCTAGCTGCAGCGGCAGCGGCTGGCTATTCGGGCTGGTGTGTTGGTATGGATCCTGCGTTCCTGCACCGGCCCAATCTGGGTTTTCCTGCATGAGATGGGTTTTCCTGGGTGTTTAATTAAAATGGTTTAATGGGCTTTACCCCAGCTTCCCCCCTTCTTTGCCCTGGGGATCATCAGGACTGCCCAGAAGCGAATTGGACAAGAGTCCTGTGTTGTTCGGAATGCAGGGCTCCAAGCCAGGGGGAAGCTGGGATAAACAGCCCTTGTTTTATAATATTTCATGACAAGAGGTTCTGTAACATGTTCTTCAAACATGGAGGAGAGAACTGCAGAGTACAAAATGGAAGATGAACAAGTTCAGACTAACTGCAGACTAAGGACTTTATCAGACCAACCATGTTAATGTTCTTTTGTTGGCATAAATTGTGACATTTTTATGCCAGAAAAAGAACCCTCCCCCTACCAGATCTACCTTTGCAAGCATAAAAGAGGCTTCCCTGGCAGTAACGGAGCACAAGCAGAGCTGATTCTCACGAGAAAACACACACACACACAAAGTACAGCAAAGCACAAAAACACATTTTACAACTTAGAAGTTATGGGGGGGGGGTTATAAAAAGAGCATCCCGTACCTGGCTGTCATGATCTCACCTGGATGTGTTCTGTCATTGATGCAGCATTCACGTGAGTACAATGGCACGAGGATTCAAAAGCCAGCAATGACAGCAAAAAAGCAGAATGGGAGATCAATTGACAGCTTGGGCCATCAATAAAAAGGAACAGGTTTTTAGCAAGATATGATCATGAAAGGATGACGTCGTCTGGTATGTGCGCCCTTTCACGATCATTAGGCATCCTTATGATGCCATATTTGCCACATCTGATAAAGTCCAAAATTATGCCAGAAGAGAGTGTGTGTGGCTAAGACCACCAAAGTGGAAATGACATGAATACATTCTATGCCTGAACTCTTAGGACTTTATCAGACAAGCCTCTAAAAATGTTATTTTGCTAGCATAGTTAAAGCCATTTTTATGCCGGAAAAAGAACACCTCCCACCAGACTTACTTTTGTCTCCTGGCAAAGGCTTCCGCAGCAATGAAGAGGAAGTGAACAGAGTTCCATTCACTTCCTTATTCAAAATCCCACAGTTTCTTGCAAGAAGATGCTCTTGCAAAATTAAAAAAAACAAAAACAACACACAAAAAGTTTTTAAAAGTACATACACACACTAAAAACTTCCAAGTAACTCAGGGAGGGTCATAAAAAGTGTGTCACTTAGGTAACTGGATGTCACAATCTCACCCGGAATTGTTGTGGCCAGACCAGCCGTTGATGCTGCATTCATGTGAATTAAATGGCACGAAGTTTCATACGCCGGCAATGCTGGCACTAAAACACCATGGGGGGTGTATTGATGGCTTAAGCTGTCTATTAAAAAGTACGTGTTTTTTTTTAACAAGCCATAGTACCTTAGCAGAACGCCAGGACAACATCACTGTCGCATGAACAGGACCCAGTTTCAGATGACATTGTCCTCATCCGTTCTGCTCCTGTGCTGCAGCAGTTAGTAAGGCATCACATTTCATTGACAGGACCTCCCTGTCAATGAAAAGCAATGCCTTACTAACTTCTACAGCACAGGAGCAGAACGTGATGAGAATGACTATGCTCATGCACATGGATGGCATTACTCCAGTTATCTTATGTCCAGTCAGTGACTTGCCACCAAACCACTCTCACTGAAGATGTCTGAAGGGGAGGAGCACCCCACTCTTGACACAGCAATACAGCTCTGGTACATACACCTGCATTTCTCACAAAATGGGGCCTATTTCACCCCACTTCACTGCTACTCTGTGGGGCTCATTCTCTTGCTCAGGTAGTCAAAGCATTCTAATTTCATCTACCTATATTTCACTGGGAATGACATCCTCTCACTGTGGTGGCCGCGACCTTACTGGGGCAATGCTTTAAAATAGTATGATTTGTCAGTGTGTTGTATAAGAATCTGATACCTCAGACATCCCTGACCATATTTAGCCGAAACTCGGCTACTGACAAACAAAAGGGAAAGGTCAATATGTTCAGTTGAACCTAGGTTTTCCAGAAAAATGCTAGGAAAAATGCAGGTGGACAAACTCTGATGGAACAGAAGCCATTTTTCCAGACCAGTGGGAAATAGGCCAGTCTGTGTGAACTCAGAAGTGATTGGAAATTTACTTATGGTTTGAAAAATGTTGTGTGTGGAGGGGTGGGGAGAATACTTCCAGTTCATGCTTTAAAATGTTTTGGTGTTTTTGTTTATGTTACAATAAAAAACACCTTGCAGGGCTGGTTTAAGGAATTTGGGGGGGGCCTGCAATGCTTTATTTTGGGGGGCTCATCTGTTTATGTCAGTGTATATAAACATAACCAGTGTAACCTAACCATTCACAGTACAGGATATTCAGATTGTTACATAATTTGTCACCAATAATATGTAGCGAGGGTCAGAAGCCTTCCTGCTAATAATGTTTTTGCAGAAGGAGGGTTATGATGGGGGCCTCCACAACAACGGGGGGCTCTGATTCTGCAGGTGCTGCAGGGCCCTTAAAACTGGTCCTGGCTTGCTCTAGAGGAGAACTGATGCTCCTGGGGAGCTTCCAGGATAATTTCTTACCATTATTATTATTATTATTATTATTATTATCATCATTATCATTAACCAGTATCCTACATCAACTATTTAGTTAAGCAAATGGATTAGGTACCTGTTGCGTATTCACAATTGCTTCTTAGTCACAATGGTGACACTATTCCTACAGTCTTAACTCCCCCCACACTTTACTGAGCATGAGCAGCATGGGGAGAAAGAGGTCCATTCTGCTGGCGATTGGAGCACAGATAATGATGTTTGTGTCAGGTTTGGGGAGTTTTAAGTATGTACACTTAACTAAGTAGCTGATGTAGGATACTAGCCATAGAAATGGGATGGTGAAGACCCAGGGCCATAGAAATGGGCTTGTTGCCATATGTGGCCAGATACTTTCCACTTTGTCTTAATGGAACTATTTCATTCCTGACAACTCAATGAGGACTGAGTATGCTCAGAGACCTCAGAATGCTTAGGGTCTGGAGGGAGCCCCTGGTTTAAAGACTGAGATAGCTTCACTGGCAACTGTTTCATTTATGGACACAATTCAAAGTGCTGGTTATAACTCATAAAGCTCTCTATGGCTTAGGTTCAGGCAATCTGAAAGACAATCTCCCTATATGAATTTATCTAAGGACTTTATCAGACACATAAAATACAGCGTCATAATGATGCTGCATAACTGCAAAAGGGCACACATATCAGATGACATCGCCCTTTCACAATTATATCCCTGCCAAAACCCGTAGGTTTTTTTATTGACAGCTGAAGCCATCAATAGATCCCCCATGGCACTTTTGTGCCAGCATTGCTGGCATGTGAAACCTCATGCCACTGTACTCATGTCAATGCAGCATCAATGGCCGGTCTGGCATGAACACGTCTGAGTGAGATTATGACATCCAGGTAAGTGATGTACTTTTTATGACCCTCCCCGGGATACTCTGACGCTTTTCTGTGTGTTTAGGTGCTTGTGTGGTTTTTGTTTGTTTGATTTATTTTTGAATTTCTTGCGCTATGTATTCTCACGAGAATATGCGGAATTTTGAATGAGGAAGAGAACGGAGCTCTGTTCACTTCCTCTTTCATTGCCAGGGAAGCCTTTGTTGGTATTAGAGGTAAGTGCGGTGGGAGGCATTCTTTTGCTGGCATTAAAAATGGATTTTTTTATACCAGCAAAAGAACGCTTTTAAGGGACTTATCTGATAAAGTCCTAAGATCCTTGGGAGACAGTTTTCTCATAGTCCCACTATCAGCACAAGCCCATCCGGTGAGGACAAGGAAGAAGACCTTCTCAGTGGCTGCTCCCAGGCTGTGAAATTCCCTCCCATGGGAGGCTAGGCTGGCCCTCTCTCTGCTCTCCATATCCCAGTAGGTAGTCCTTCTAAATGAGACCCTCTAAATTATGACAAGCATATGGTGATTAAGAGGTTGTGGGGAGTCTTTTTTTTTTTAATTGGAGATGTGCTGATTTATATTTTTGTTGTTATGTTTCTAAATGATTTTATACTTTCTAAAAGTTACAGTATTTTAATTATTTGTTTAATGGTATTTCAACTTTTCAATCAAATATTCAATCATCAATATTTTTAAAGCTTTATATTATTTTACCCTTGTTGAAAGCCAGGTTCTCCCATGTTGGGAGAAAGGTGTGATATTAAATAAATAAAATAAAATAAATATATAGATAAACATGGGACCCTTTATGTTAGGGACAGGAATCCAGTGGCCCTTCAGATGTTTTTGGGCTAAGACTCCCAGCATTACTAACCATTGTCTAGAATGGCTAGGGCTGCTGATGTCTGCAATCTAACAACATCTGGAAGACTGCATTATTCCCACACCTGCCAATCTGAGATCTATCTAGAATCCATTTCTCAAAACTACTTTTCTAGTATGGAAAGATGGGAAAGTTAATACTTGTCACCTTCCCATTAGCTGTCACCCACTATTCCATAAAGCATCAAAATCTTTGCTGTTTCAAAGCTGGGAAAAAGTTAACTTACACAGAATAAAATATTTTTGGGGTGGGGTGGGGAGTTGGAACTAATCCAAAGACAGGAGAAAAATTAACTATGCAACTATGCCCTATAGAATACTCGTGGTTTCAGATTCACCAAATCTCTCTTTAAAAATAAAAATAAAAAAATCCATCCTGGAAGTTAAAACACAGGCAGTGAGACCATTAAAATGATTTTAAGACTTTAATTATTCAGGCAGAAACTAATCCTAAAGGCTTAGCTTCTAAAATATATGATGTCTTATTGGACCTTCAGTTTGGTAATCTAAAGGGAATGAAGAACACCTTGGAGAAAGATTTTAGTATTATTATAGATCAAAAGAGTCTAGAACTCCATATGGAACAATGAAGCCATGAAATTGGTATCTGTTAAAACCAGGGATCACTGCCTTAAATTAATTCATAGGTGGTATTTAACTCCAGTGAGAATGAGTTTTATTAATAACTCTATGAACCTATATTATTCAAAACACTATGGGGCACTGGGAGTTTATATGCGTATGTGGTGGCAGTGAGACATGGTATGGACATTCTAGCTAGATGTTTTTCAAGAAGTGAAACTTATTACACAACAAAACTTACAAATTGTTCCAGAAATAGTTTATTTTCTCATCATCTGTGAGATAGTGGTAGACTCCAGTAAAAAACACTGCCTTGCTTTTTAGGAGCCTGCTGCACAGCTTCGTAAAAGGGTTAAAAATCAATTAAGCAATGGAGAAAAGTGCTGTGGAATCTTGTAATAATGGAAGAACTAATGCAATGAATTAAAGTGATAAAAAATGTGTGAAGTCATGATGCCTTCTATAAAGCTTTATTATACAAGCAATTGATATTAAACCAGTATATATCCCTCCACTAGGACATGGATCCTCCTGGAAAGATACCCCTAGCCAGGGTTTGGCAACTGTGGCAGGCCTGGGGGTTCCATTTTTCTGCTTCTAAGGCACTCCAGGGTTTGTCAAAAATGCCAAATAAATAAATAAATAAATAAATAAATAAATAAATAAAATAAAATAGAAAACATAGTGGCCAGAAGACCACTTCTGGATTTGAAAACTGGCATCTTTAAGCAGTACAAGGGGCCCCTTCAACCTTTTAAATGTTTGGGAACTTCCAGGAGAGATTGTTCACCATTTCTTTTTCTTTTTTTTCCTTTTGGCCAGAAGAGGACAGTCTGGGGAATCTGGAGAGACTGAGGTCTACAGAAAGAGCTGTGGGAAGGGGGCTGTATGCCCAACCTTGTCATAGAGTGATGATAGTAATCTCTTTATGTTAAGGGTTTTACATGATTGACAAACCTGTCACACCTATCATGGTTTGTCAGTGACTGTCTTTTTTGTTAATTATTAAATGAAGTTGATTCCGGGTTTTTTGCTGTTGTTGTTATGAACTTCATCATTTCAACTGTATTTGTAACCCTTGTGAGTTATGGTTTAGCCCAGCGGGTGGGGAAACCCTAAAGAAGGGGTTATACTTGCTGATTGAGTTGAGACAAAGAGGGAGAGCTGGAGCTGTGGAGCATCTTTAGTAACCAAGCCTAAGGAGTCGGCCCTTTCTACCTTGAAGAAGGTAGTGGTAGTATTTTCAATTATGTATTTAGGAGGGAACAAAAGGGGTAAGTCCTTTGCGGTATACTTTCTATATTGCAGTTTGCATTGATTTTGCATTTTTTATTTAGGGCTTTAAGATTGTATCCAAATTTTCCAATACTTCTAAGTAGCACAGCCAGAAGAGTCCTGCAGCCAATCCTGCACTGGTACCTCTTTGGATGCATGGAGCTTTTGGAATAGTGCATATATGTCAAATTTAATATGCAATTTGTTGTATTATTCACAACAATACAACAAATTGTATATTGGGATTTAAATTGTGGTTGTGTTTGCAATATTCAATTATAGTTGGCCCCATCAAACCCAGAAAAGGGTACATGTTGATAAAATTAAAGCTTAAAGAAATAATGAAAATATGGCTGCCATTCACAATCCCAGTTACAAATGCATAACCTAGAGTTACACATTTGTGACTGGTTCAGATTCACAATCCGTACATATTCAATAAGAGTAGAGAATACGTTGGAATCATGAAAGTCCTCCAGTCTGGACTTACTGGGCAGCCGCCGCTGTGAGCGACAAGAGTCTGCTTTCCTGTCAATTGGGATGTAGCAGACTGATGTTTCCACCCCCTCCCATGAGTAACCAATGATGGGAGGAGGATTTGTGACAGGAATCCTGCTTCTGACTGTTACACCAAGATCACTGGAGGGAGGGGGGTGGAAACATCAGTCTGCCATGTTCCAATTGATAGAAACTTGCAGTGGCAGCTTCCCAGTAAGTCTGAATGAGGGGCGGCGGGGGGCAGATGCTACTTAGCTATATAACTAAGATAGTTACGTAGCTAAGTAGCTCATTTAGAATAGCAGCAGAGACATTTTTAAAGTACTGTCATTTTAACTGAGTGAGACCTCATGCAGCACTGTTAATACTACTTGTCCTCCCAGAGTCGTAACACTTCAGTCTGTACCAGGAAGCTACATGTTTGAATGTTCCTGTTTTAAACCAAAGTTTCTTAAACTGTGGGTTGCAACCCCATATGGAGTCATGTAACTGAATATGGGGGTTGCAAAAAATTTGGCAACAGTAAAAGGATTTGTATACCTCCTTTATATACCTATATACCTGACATCACGTAAAAATGTCTCAGGCGAAAAGGAGTCGCAAGTGAAAAAAATTTAAGAAGCTCTGTTTTAAACTCTAGATCATTGCGGCACATGGTATTGTAGGTGTTTGGGAGAAATATTACCTTTTTCACTTCCCACATGAAAGATAGTTGTTGGATACAAGCATGAAGAAATAGTTACAAGATACTCTTCAGTCTCAATAGATACAGTCTAGGAAAGACTGTAACATCTATGGTTTCTGCATATTCAGATCAGCTCTTAGTCCTTCAGAATTCAATGAGAGTATACTGGTAATCCTAGACACATTTACTTAAAAAATAAATCCCATTAATTTACACAGGATTTTCCTCCAGGTAATGTGTTTAGGATAAACTTTGGCTGAACTGGGCAATTAATCACCTTGTATTTCCTTCTCTGAATTCATTTTGTTAAGGCTTGTTAGGGACATTTTTAAATCAGTATTAGGCAGAAGTACAGGTACTAACAGTGTTCATAATAATTTCCCTACAGAAAGAAATTTGCTGTGGACTGCAATGTCAACTTTCTGGCAAACTCTGAGGGGGAAAACACGGAGAGAAACTCCTTTATCAGGACTTACCAGCATATCATCAGAAGATTTGTTGGATAACAAATTATTATTACATTAACTAACTCTTGGCTATTTTGTTGCAACAGACTAACCCAGCTATGCTTTTGAAAATTATCAATACAGCTGTCTCTACAACTGTAGCATAAAAACTGATGCTATAATAAATTTGTTTAGTCTTAAAAATGCTACATGATTCTTGGTTATTTTACTGTGACAGACTAACCCAGCTACCCTTTTGAAAATTACCACTACAGCTGCCTCTGAGCTACATAAAAATAAAATGTCCGATGGATTATATATCTCCTTTCTCATCCAAGCTAGCAAGGGATCCGGCCATAACATGTCATCCACATCTCATCTAATCACCTCTGGACCATCATATACTCACTCTGCTGTCAGTATGGTGTGGTCCTCCCAGCAGAAGCCTGTCTTGCACATAAGTTATGAAATGGAAGGATACTGCTGTGCCCAGGTGTCCAAAGCATATTGCTCATGGGATAGCATGTCAATGATACCATAGAAGGCAGTTTGATCCATACCATTGGATTTGCATGCCAACACATACTAACACTTTACACATACCAGATTTACCACAACAGCATTAGTCAAGAAGTCTATTGCATTTATATAAGAACCCAAATATCTTTTAAATTCAATTGCATTTTAATTTTTACAGTTTAATTGTCCTTTGACATTATAGCTTTTTCTCTGCTTTTATCAGTACCTATTTTAATCTGGTTGTGAGCTGCCTTGAGTTTCAGTTCTGGAGAAATGTGGGTTATATAAATAAATAAAAATAGTTCTAGGTGACTGAGGAAAAAACTGAAATAAGAACGGCTAAAAATTAAACAAGCTCTAAAACACAAAGAACAACATCAAGACTTTCAGTTGAACTTGACATGATATTGAAAAATAAAGAAGAGGACATTCTTTGAAAAACTTGATACAGTTCAGTGGTAAGTGATTTGATAAGATAGATATGCTCAAATTAGTATTACTTTTGCTGTTACTTTACAATATAAAAAGCAAAGCCTGGGAGCACTATTATCCAAATGAGGAGACCTGTGTGCTGAAGATTTCAGCATGAATATCACTGTTACTTCAGGAACCATGGGAGAGGACGTACACTGGGAGGCATATTTTATTTATGTAGATGAGAATCTTCATTTGAATTGCTGTACTTTCAATTGGATGTGCATCCACATGCAGGTATAGAGAGTGATGTCTAAATACCCACGACTAGAGCTTACACTGGGAACCTATGCTTAGAATATTGAGAAATAACTAAATATGCCATGAATAGAAAAGAGCTGTAACTCTTAAATAAAGGTGGTATGTTACTTTTTCCTTTTCTGCACTCAGTTGCTGACAAATGAAACAATTCACAATTGTTCTTAAGAGTGAACATCCTGTTGTTCATAACATTGCCACTCACTGGCTATACCTGCTTCTTCCATGCAGGCAGGACTGGGTGGGAAGCGATTCTTGGCATGGACCACATTCCAGCAGCGAAGGCCTTAACTGCCCAGGGGCAGCCAAAGCAAAGTGGGCAGAACCAGGTATAATTCTTACCAGTTTGGACATTTTCCTGCCAAATGTACAAAGCACAGACCAATTCTATACAAGTTTATACAGGAGTAGGCCCAGTGCGAAAGCCAACATAGTGCAGTGGTTTGAGCATTGGACTATGGAGATTATCAGATGCGGCAAATATGGCAAGCTAACAATTACACAATACGTGAAAGGGCTTCCCTATCACACAACATCTTCCCCCGCGTTCTCCAAGTATTCCGCACCTGTGAAAAAGCCATTATTTTTTATTAATGGGTCAAGCCGTCAATTGATCGCCGATGGCATTTCCCCCCCATGGTATTGCCAGCATCTGAAACTGTGTTCCATTATGCTCTCGTGAATACAGTATCAATGGGCTGTCCCCATCAGAACACTTCCAGGTGAGAACACAAAAACTAGGTACGGGATGGTCTTTTTATGAACCTCCCCATTTTGCTGGTAAAAATTTTAAGTGTGTTTCAGAGTTAAGTTTGGTGTTTTTAGACTTTTAAGCATGCTTGCATCTTCTTGCGAGAAGCACCGAGATCACACATCATGGCGAATGTGGAAGTAAACTGCACTAGAAGTCATGCTCCAATAATGCTGGGGCTGCTCTTTCTCATTATTACAGCAATGTGTGATAAAAAGGGTTATTATGCCAGGACACTTAAGCTTTTAAATATAGTGGGACAAGAATGTTTTTAGACACTTGTCTGATAATAATAATAATAAAATTTTATTTCTATACCGCCTCTCTTATAACGATAATCTCCTATGGCTCTGGAGACCAGGGTTCAAATCCCTGCTCAGCCATGGAAATCCACTGAGTGACCTTGGGCAAGTCACATACGCTCAGCCTCAGAGGAAGGCAAAAATGAACAAATCTGTCCTAGAAAACCCCATGATAGGGTTGCCTTAGGGTTGCCATAAGTCAGAAGTGACTTAAGGCATACAGCATTAAAGGCCCAGTGCAGCCGCTTCCTGGGCTGCAAAACAGAGCTCAGCTCCATACAGTAGCTTTATGGGCTGCAAAACAAAGCAGAACAGAGCAAAGTTTATTCAGCCATTTCCCAGGCAACAAAGCAGAGCTTCATGTTAGGCAGCAGCTTCCCAACATTTAAAATAACCTCTTGTCTTTAATCACTGTTTGGAGATAAGAGCAGACGTTTACAATCCAAGTATGGAAACTTTGTGAGTCACGTCCAATGCATTGACTAGTTCTTCTTGCATTAGAGGAAGAGCTACAGTTTCATGTTAGAGTGTGTGCTTTGCGTACAGATGTCCTAGGTTCAATCCCTGGCATCTCCATGCAGAACTGGGAAAGTATGAACCCCTGGAGAGCTGCTGCCAGTCAATGTTGATAATATTGACCTAGACTGGGGAAATTAAAAGTGTGCTCCAGATCATTGTTGTGGGCCCTACGCCAACCCATTTTTGGCCTATAATTGGCCAGCTGTCCTCTAGAATCTTCTAAGGGTCACAACTGGCAATTCTGCACTCCTTTTGGACTGTAGAGTCTGTTTAAGGCCTGGAGAAACCTTTTTCCAAAACCAGAAGTGGGCAGACGTGACTGGGGGGGGGGGGTTGGGGGAGTTCTGCCAGAGCCTAAAACTGGTCTAGGGGTGCTGTAACTTGTCCTAAAATACCCATTGTGCCCCCTAGAGATTTCTGGAGGTGTGACTGACCAATGGGGCACAGGAGACAGGGCAGGGGACCATAAGATGTCAGGTATGTGGTGGGACAACTCTCACCATGCTGGGCTTTATGCCCCCAGAAGGCTCAGCCCCATAGATAGATTTTTTTAAAGTTTAGACTAAAACCCAGAACAGATTTATCCCCAGGTAAAGATCGGAATGAGCCTGGAACCTTGAAGAGCTGACACTATTGGGCTAGATGGACCAACAGTCTGACTTGGAGCAAGACAGCTTCCTATGATTTAGAACAGATCTTCTATAATTACAAGCATTGGTCATTCACTCAGTCCTGCCGTGCAGCAGATTGAAACAACCAGCTTTAGGCAGCAGTATGGAGTAGGATGCAGTACCTAAAGGCAGCAGAAAGAAAGCACAGCAACTGGGAGGGGTGGCTTCAGAATGTATGGCACAACACATTAGATGAAATCTGTGTGGCTTTTTCTGAGAATTAACTGATGAGAAGGAACAAAGGCATACTTGTCCCCAGGAGTGATAAATCAAGCCCCCATGGATGTTTTCTTCACATTTATCCCCATGGAAAACAGTCAAAAATGAGCTCCTGAATATTACCATTTAAACTTTAGCAAAATCTGGCTTTAGCCTCTGATCCAAAAAAAAGTTATATTTATAACACAACAAACAGAGGAAAACATAAAAAGGTGATAAGGAGGAGGGGGAGGGGGAGGAGGGGGACGAAGAAGAAGAAGAAGAAGAAGAAGAAGAAGAAGAAGAAGAAGAAATTGAACCAGATTCTGAAAGCAGGACTGTGTGAAGCTACTGTGGCATAGCAGTTAGTGTGCTGGAGTACAGTTTGGGAGATCCAGGTTTAGGTCCGTACCTGACCATGAAACTCACTGAGTAATCTTGGACCAGTCACTCTCTCTCAGCCTGACCTACCTCACAGGGTTGCTGTGAGGAAAAAGTGGGGAGGAAGAAAGCCACATATGCAGCCTTAAATTCATTAGAGAAAAGGTGGGAAATGCATGTAATAAGTAAGTAGTTTATTTTCTACATGCTGTACCCTACAGAACAGTCCCTTACATATTGAAAGGATTGTAACCCCTATAACAGAAGCTTTTTCCACTAGTGCCCAGTTTCTCTTCAGGACAATAATACAAGGGCAACCTGGATTTTGGAAGAACTTGAAGACAGGGGTTCTTCTTGTTCACTTGGCTTAACGTGAGTGTTCCGTGCCTGCTTTTTTCTCTACTCTCCCTGTTACCTGCTAGAGATGTGGGCCACTCCTGTACTTCAGTTATTATTTTCAGCCCCCAAATTGCAGCCATAACTCTACCCCCATGTAAGTTGCCTGATGGGCCAGAATGTACTATAAATCACTCTTCTGGCTCATGTATCCTTTTTTTCCAGCTCCATACAAAGGGATGAATAAACTAGGTTTTCTTCCCTACTGAACAAAAATGGCTAAGATCCTAATTGTCCACAGCAGGGGAGGGGGGTAATGCTAACCCCTGAGGGAGAGGGAGGAATGGAGAATCATAACTTTGAAACATGGAGTCCTGTATTTACCCACAGGTCAAATATAATGTAGAGAGTCCAAAAAATGCAAGCTGCTTTATACTGTGGAATTTCCTTCCCTACTGCTAACCTCAGCTGTGACCTGCAACAGGCAAATCTCTTTTGACTGAAAAAGTGGAGTTCATTCTTTCACTTCTCCGAAGCCAGGAACTAAAATTACTGTCAAAGATAAAATGTGGAGAGGGAACATACTCATGGAGAGATGCTCCCTGGGGTCGATGCAGGAGTTCAGTGGGAGCTAATCCACCCTAGGTTCATTCAAGGTATGAGTACATGTTTGTTTTTCTTAGGACTAGCTTTAGTTTCCAGCAGAGGTCATGAGATTATACTCCTGAACTCAAATGCCTCTGTTGCTGTTTACACAGTTATACCTACCATTAGCAGCTCAGGAGAGTCTTTCTAGGACCAGCCCTAGCTTTAGGCAGAGTGAGGCAACCACCTCAGGGGTGAATGACAATGGGATAACAGTGGCAGCCTCCCAATCAATTCCTCATGACTGAGTTCACCATGCACACCCCCTCTGTTGGGAGACAATGCTGTATGTCTCATGTAGCCTGTCCTGCACCCCTAAACTAGCCTGCTACCCTCAGAAGGACATTGGTCCACAGCCTGGGTCCCCTATAAGCCTGGCTGAAATTTAAGATCCTCAGCAGAGGCCCTGTTGCATGTCCCAACATCCTGTAAGACTAGGTTGATGAATACACATGACAGGGTTTTCTCTGTAGCAGTACTATTGACTGTGGAACTCTCTCCCAAGGAAAGCCAAGCTGGATCTGTCCCTTGTGAGCTTCCGATAGGCAGCTAAGGGCTTGTCTACACTGGCTAGAATGCACTGCCTTCTAGCCCCAGAGCTGGCCTGGATCTCCCACCCACCCCCACACCCCTTAACTGTGACAATACAGACAGAAGTCCATATGCACATGCTGGGCCATATTGGCAGGCACCTCCGACACTGTTGCACATCACACTCTGAAGCTGGGAAGGAGGCCCTCAGCATGTGATCAAGGCTGGTCACATGCAGGGGGGCTTGATCTAATGCTGGGGGCCTCCTTCCCAGCTTTACAACAACAGCAGCAGTGCCAACAGCAGCTGGCAATCCAGTCTGGTGTGCAGGTACAGACTCCTGCATTCCCCACGCTGGACCCATCCAGGTTTTCTCACATGATGTGGGCTTTTTTCCAGGGGATATTTTGAAACATTTTAAAAAGGTTTGCCCCAGCTTTGCCTAGGACACCATCAGGACTCTCCAGAGGTGAATCAGGGCAAGAGCCCTGCGTCATTTGGACTGCAGGACTCCCAACAGGGGAAAGCTGGGGTAAATTGCCGATCTAGACAAGCCCTAAGACTGTGTTATTTCTCATGGCCTTGGCTCCTTAAAACCAGGGGTTACTGTTCTTGGTGTTTCAACTGTTTTAAAACTATTTTAAATAAGTTGTTATAATCTGCTTTTAAATGTTTTTTATTTGTGTGTTGCATGTTTTTATCTGTAGTCCATTGCCTTGGAGGCCCTGCTGGGCTGAGAGGCAGAAGATAAATACTTCAAATTAATTAATTAATTAATTTAGAAACCAAGCAAGCAAGCAAGCAAGCAAGCAAGCTTCAACTGCCAGTTTGGTTTGCCTTTGGATCTGAAATTCTGCATTTGGGGTTGGAGTAGAGAGATCATGTCCTTTGCCTCAGGGCATGTCTAGGACCAATCCTGCTGCTTTCCTACTGCAAATCTCCTGCTGTGAATATCAGAACCCTGGGGCCAAATGGGCAGGTCCTCCCAATACCCTGATCAGGAAGGAGTTGGAATGACAAATTTAAAAATTCTCCTTTAAAAATCGAGTGAGAGGAGAAGGAGCATCTGTTTTGTTTTGTTTTTTCTTGTAGAGCGCCATGTACATTGATGGCACTATAAAAATAAAAGATAATCATCATCATCACCATCTTGGCCAATGACATATCAACTGGCATTACATTTTGGCACTACAGGCACTGATTTGCACTATGCCACCATTTCCAGATCTATTAATGATAGCCCATGTGGTGAAGCAGCCAGAACTTGGAAACATGACATTTTGGGACTGCAACTCCCAGAATTCCCCAGTCAGTATTTTCCAGCTCTGCAGCAAAGGGAGTGTTGGCTGAACCAAGGAGGCTTGGGTTCAAGTCTTCCCTCATCCATGAACAACGCCAGAGGACCTTGGGCTACTCACTCTCCCTTAAAATCAGCCTGTTTTATAAGGTTGTTGAGAAGATGCTATGATGGGACAGAGTTATTTAGAAACTTGGTGACAGTCATCACATGTCTTGCTGGTGTTATTTGCTAAGCTTCTTCTGTCTCAAGGCACTGTCAGGATTGGATGGAGGTTTTCTTCTAAATCAAGGGCTGCTTGGATTTGTAGCACTTAAACTGATATTCCCTGGGAAGTAGCACCTCTTGTACGGAGTAACATACACCCCGTTCTTCCAATAGATTCTGTTCAGCTTATACCTTTGTTAAGGGAGGCGATTATTACAGACATGATTAGTCTTTGATGTGCTCTCTCTTTCAAAATGAAACTGACCCTGCCCTGAACTAATGGAACCCTTGGCCAAGCTGATCATTGCAGTGTAAAGAAGAAATAAATAAAAGAGTCTTGCTGCTCACAAAAGGGAGGTACAAAGTAGTGAATTTCCCTCCCTCCCTCCCTTCTGTCCTTCCATCCATCCTTCCTTTATACAACAGACCCACAATCTGCAAGAGGCAGCTGGCTGATCCATTTCCTTGCCTCAAATTTGTAGGTGATATTTTATAGGAGATACATGCACACTATTATAATGTGACTTCATAGTGCAAACCATTGCTGTGACTGTGTGTGTTTTTCACTAACTGCTATTTTAAAAGGCATTCATTATTTTTTGCATTCTTCAACCTTTCCAAACCTGAAACTATAGTTTATATGATGTGTATGACAGTGTCTTCCTCTTGCTCTCATGCTAATTGGATGTGTATGATCTTAATTTGGACAATGGAGGGAAGAATCGGTTTTGATCTTATGATACATTTTTGCTGTAAGAAATCATCAAACACCCAGACATCTTCAATGATCAGCCAGGCCTCCTCATTTATCACTATTGAGCATATCTCCTAATTCTAGCAAATCACATTTTAATTACAGAGGTCGGGAATTTTATCACATGTATTATTGTGCATGTTGTATGTGTAATACTGGAACATGCCATGCTGTAAGAACAGGATGGCTTTTATATGCTTAGTGCTAATGAAGATTAATAAACACAGAACATGCTTCCAAGGATGGCTATGCTCAGAATCCATATGCGGGTTTTATGTCATAGATTGAGGCATTACAATAAAGCGGGGAGGGGGAAAGAAAGAACAGCTGATATACAAAAGGGGCCGTCTAGACAGTACCCCATCAGTCTGGCTAAATTTGGTGTTGGCATTCCCAAAGGGACTGTAATATAATTGTTCTGGTGTCTGCATCCATTTCCCTTGTCAAACACCATCACAAACAATAAATATACATCCCCTTTCACATATAACTCGCACAGACTGTGCAGCTGATATGTAGTTTAGAGCACATTGATAGGGAAGCAGCATTTTACACAAGGAAAATAAAAATAAAAACACAAGGTGCAGCTAAGCAATTGTCTAATTTCTAAGAGACTTGTCACCCTATTTATTAATTTAATTCAACCAAATCATAGTAGCTGAAATTGCTTAAGTGACCTACTTAAATGTAAACTGTTAAAATGGATCCTTTCAGAACACATAACATTTGAAAGGGTTCCCTTTCCCTCTTCACTTTATGTTTATTAACCTCCCAAAGAAAATTTAACACACACTTAGAGATGTGAAAGTGTAATGATGGCCATGGATCATAAATTCTAATGAAGAAAAAAAAAAGTAATGAAAAGCAAGGGGGGGAGTGATAAGAAAAAGCATGGGAAATGTAAATGTCATTTCATAGTTAAAATTAGGCTTTCCACCTTTCCCAAATTTCTTTTAAATATATACAGCTTTATATAAATGTTAAAGATGCAAGCTTTTGAAAACAGAAGATTAGGGTCATTGAGCAGAACATTTTGAAAATGGCTGTTCCTAGTTATTTAAAAACAAAAAAAAATCTGAATTAATTGGATTGTCTCATCTTATATACTAACACCTACAGTACTGCTTGAAGCAATGCAATATTTTAGTCTTGCTTTGCCTCTTTCTGTTATAATAATGCTTGCATATGGGCAGTTGTTCCTCTTTCTAAATAAGAACTACAGGAATCAAACAGGAAAGTGATATCTACCACAGCCCTAAACTTGAAAGTATATTGTCCTGTTCTGTTTAAGGAAACATCCTTCTAAGTAAGTGTGCTCAGGATTGAAGACTTTAGTCATTTTATGAGGTCCAAGGAATTCCTTGAGATCATGACATTAAAAAAAAAAATCTACTGTTCACGCTGAGACAATTGAATCAAAGACAAATTCTGTTCCTTTTCAAATCGTTGGAAACATTACTACAGGTTGAGTCTCCCTTATCCTGAATTCTGAAATCTAAAATATTCCAAAATCCAAAATAATCCACATAGGTGGCTGAGATAGTGACACCTTTGTTTTTTTTTATGACTCAGTATACACAAACTTTGTTTCATACACAAAATTATTTAAAAATATTGTGAACAAAATTACCTTTGGGCTATGTGTATAAGGAGTATATGAAACATAAATGAATTTTGTGTTTAGACTTGGGTCCCAACTCCGAGATATCCCATTATTTATATGTAAGTATTCCAAAATTGGAAATATTCCACAATCCAAAATACTTCTGGTCCCAAGCATTTCGGATAAGGGAAACCCAACGTGTATTGACAATTTCCAAGGATGTGGAATCTGACCACTATACTTTATCAACAGAAAATTTAAAAGCATATTTCATCATTCTGTTTACCTGTTTTTGTTTTGTTTTGTTTTGTTTGCATGCAAGATGTTCTGCATCCTTCACTTATTTAGATGAAAATCACAAATTCTATGGTTTCAAATTCAAGTAAGTACAAAAAAAGGGACATGGCTTGGCTAGTTTTCCTGTTTGGCTTCTGAAGCAATTTGGGCTCTCAATCCAAAAGGAGGGAAACCACCAAAAGACAATAATAATATTTGGATAACATTTAATATTTATTTTGGGTAATAGTTAGTTGGACCAAGAAAGCAAGAAACAGAATTTAACCCCATATAATGGGCTGGTCACACGGCTGTCCAAAATAAATGTAGTACCAAGCTACCCCTTTCTCTCTGTCAACTGTTCAGATGTTAAAAGGTGACTAAAGTCAGAGCTTGTTAAGACAGGAAGACTTAAATTGAACTAAAGATTTTAGCTTCAGAAATAACCCAGAGTGATTGTATTTATTATTCATTTTTAAAATAATTGCATTGTCTTTCTGTTTTGTTTTGGATTTTTAAAAAACTCGGCCATGGTGATTTGCAATAGGAACAATAAAAACACAAGCACAGTGAAAACAGCAAACTTCACTAAAACATGACAGTTATTCATAAAAACTGGGATAAAAAAAAGAGGGAGAATATAAAATAAAACCCATCCTAAAGATTCAGAGACAAAGTCATAAGATTAAAGGGCCCAAGGCAGAAACATTCTCATTACATTCCTCTGATTGTTGGTTAAATTAAATCCTCTGACACCCCCCTCCTCATTTACCCAGATTATGAACCCCTTGTAGACTTTTAGGGGATCATAAGCAGTAGTACATAAATCCTGGAAGTCTTACCCTCCCCATCCCATCCTCTTTTTAGAAACAGAAAAATGTAGAGTTGGAAGGAATCCCATTGGACATGTAGTCTACCTCCCTGCCAGTGCAGGAATCCACAGTCAAAACATTCCTGACACATGACTGTTTTTGTCATTGTCTGCCTACATGTCTTTTTTTTTATTTATGACAACCCTAAGATGAACATATCACAGGGGTGTGTTGGCAAGATTGGTTCAGAAGGGGTTTGCCTTTAGTCTCCTCTGAGGCTGAGAGATTTCATCTTGCCCAAGGTCACCCAGTAGGTTTCCATGGCTGAGCAGTGATTCAAACTCTGGTCTCAAGAGTTGTAGTCCAACACTCCTGCCACTAAACCACAGTGGCTCCCCATAAGGCACATGATTATCCAAATTCTATTTAGAAACTTCAAATGAGGGAGAGCACATCACCTCCCAAAGTAGTCTGTCCCACTGTTAAACAGTTCCTACCATCACCAAATTCTTACCACTATTTAGTCAAAACCATCTGTCTTCTAAACTGAATCCAGTGGTTTGTGTCTTACTCTCTGGAGGAGCACAAAACAAGCTTGTTCCATCTTACACATGACAACCCTTCAGATATTTGTAGATGGCTAGCATATCATCTCTCAGTCTTCTCTTCTCTGGGCCAAATGTACTCAGCTTTCTCAATTCAAGGGGTTACTTTCCAGACCTTTTACCATTTTGGTCACCCTTGCTCAGGACACGTTACAGTTTGTGGATGTTCTTCTTAAACTGTGGTGCCCAAGAGGGGATACAGGCAGAACAAAAGTGTTCTTCCCTCTCCCACCACATCACACTATTGATTCATATTTGACTTGTGATTTACTATGCTATTGTTGTTGTGTGCCTTCAAGTCATTTCCAACTTATGGCTGCCCTATGGTGAACCTATCAAGGGATTTTCTTGGCAAGATTTGTTCAGAAGGGGTTTGCCATTGCTCTCCTCTGAGGCTGAGTGTGTGTGATTTGTCTAAAGTCACCCAGTGGGTTTCCATGGGCAAGCAGGGATTTGAACCCTGTTCTCCAGAGGCATAGTCCAATGCTCAAACCACTGCACCACACTGGCTCTTTACTATGACCCTTATGTTATTTCCAGCATTACAGCCAACAAGTGCTGTTCTTGAGAATGCTCCCATATTGGAATATCTGGATAACTTTGTTTTCATGCAGTAAATTGTATTGTAATCATGTTGTATATGAGTAGCTCCAGTTTATTAGTACTGGAAGCATTATCTGTGTGGATTGTATTTTTCCCTATTTATATATGTTTTAAACTGGCATGTTGAACACTGAAAAGTATCTTACTGAAGACCCACAAAGCAACTCCATAGTTCCTGAGAGTGGTCATCTTGCTAGCATTTAGAGTTAGTTTTCTGAAAGAAGTTACAGATTTGCTAGCACCTGGCAAGTGTATTTTTACAAACAGTTATTTTATTTGGACCTGACATGCCAGCAATTAGAGACTGTTTTTACGAGAAGTTACAGATTTGTCAACAGTTCTATATTGTACTTTTGCAAGTAATTCCACATTAGAGTGGTTTCTGGTATATGTTGATGGTCTATGCTGTAAATTGCAGAATTTCATGCAGGCCTGTGCCTCTGTATCTGTGCTCATTTGTTATTTGCAAGGGCTGCTGATATTATATATTGTTTTTTATATATTGTTATTATATCAGCTTATAATAAAATATCATTATAGTTTTTGTTATTTGAGATATGGTCTTAGTCAGCTTGTGTTTTTGAGCCACACCATGCCCCATCTCTCTGAGAGAGAGAAAAATCTAGGCAAGCTCGTATCTAAGATCCTAAAGAATAGTGAGGCTCGTAAGAGTGTTTCAGATCCATGGATTAATCTGTTGTGGAGAATTTGACCACAGTCCTATACACATTTATCTGGACGTAAAGTCTTATTGAACTCAGTGGGGCTTACCTCTGAGTAGATATCTATAAGATGGCACTGAATAGATCGTAGGATTAAAGCTAAATGGAATCAGAGCAGTGTTCTCCTGCATTAAATCCCATTTAAAGAAATATGTAATGAAAAGCCAGAGTGATATTCTGGAACAATTATCAGCCTGCTAAGTCACAATACTTACTAGATAGCCTTGTGAAAACTATTTCCACCCTAACCTATCTTGTAGGTTTCACTGCACAGAAAATGGTACACGCTCCTGGAGAAAAGGCAGGATATAAATTAGATTGGGATGAATGGAATCTTTTCTCCACAACAGTCTTATGACTACTACTACTACTACTACTACTATTTTCCCCTGTTGATATATTATTGGAATTTTATAAAAGCATGCTCTCTCTCCCACCAAGGATCCAGTCGTTCATTGTGAGTACCATAGAACCCTTATTATTATAAACTAACTAAGTTGTATTTTCTTATAAATGTAATTGCATAGACATGTGTATACACACTAGATATGCTCTCTCATATGCGTGCGTGCACACAAACACACACACACACACACACACACACTTTTTCAAGGACACATCTACCAACATATATAGGAAAAGGCAAGGGGAAAGGTGAGCCATGGTCTAACTGTTAAGAAAAAACAGGCTTTAAAATATCAGTCTTGGGCACTGATGCTGCATTTTTATAAAATAAAATAAAATGACACAGTAAACTTCTGGAGGGGAACATTTTCCCTATATCACAATTTTCTTCTGTTTTCCAGCTATGGGCTGAAGTGCTAGGAGAATCAAAACCTAGTACCTTTTGGGTATCACCCAGAAGTTGTTCACAATTAGCTTGATGAAAATGAGATGCTTGAATTGGTAATTAAAAGAGCTGGAATATAACAAGCTGCCTGCTGTTGACTCTCACCCCCACCCCCTGTGAGATCTTGCTCTGTGCATGCATTTGTGTGTATGAGAGAGAGAGAGAATGTGGTGAGAGAGTATGTGAGTGCATATGAGAGAAAGAGGGAAACACCTCGATTTGCATCCGAGATCAGTCACTATTGAGAATCCAAAGAGGTTGTCTCTTTTTCTGAGAGAGAGAAAAATCATACAGAAACCTTAATTATTTTAAGAGCGATTGAGAGGAAGGAGAATTAATATTTGCCTCAGGGTAGTGGTTGTTTCTCCAGCTAGTAAATGCCCCTCTCCATTGACACAATGTGGTGCAATAGGAAAAGGGGAGGCTGGTTGCTTGCATTGCCTCTGTCTGAGGCCTGTTGCTAGCTGCCATGGGCCTTGAGTCAGTGCTGGGAAGAGTGGCATCTGATGCCCTTGGTTCAGTTGTAGAGAGGTTTCTGGCTTTTTTGTTGATGTTCTTGTTTTGTCTGCTTGGGAGAGAGAGAGAGACAGTTGTGGGAAGAGGAGGGGGAAGGAGACAAGGATCGTAAACAGTCTGGAATTTCAGGTTCAGGTTGGAGAGCAAGGAAAAGGATTGTTGCTCGGTGTGAATGCATTTTGCAGCTCTCCACTCTGGGTGCTGATCTTGTATGCAGCAGTTCAAGGGGGATTGGGGAGAGGGAGGGGGTGTCCTGTTGTCTGCAGCTGCCCCTCTCTCACATTTTTTTTATTTATTTATTTATTTATTTACTATTTTTTAAAATAACTCTTAAAAAATTGAGAGAGGGGAGGAAAATCCGGGAAGGCCTTTCGCCAATAGAAGATGAGACATATTGAAAACTATATTAAATTACCCTGATTAACAATTTAACCACGAACAGGGGAGCTTGGGGAGATCTCTATAGGCAGGGCTGAGGGCTATTCATGCCAGCAGCGAAGAGGTCGAAAGGGTTCTGAAGTTCACAGGCTCGGAGCTTTTGTTATGCTAACAGACGATCTCAAATCAGCTGCCTAGTGGAGTGTGAAATATAAATGATTCCTTGAGAACTTCCAATAAGTTGTCACTCTTGCTTGCTCTCTCTCTCTCTCTCTCTCTCTCTCCTCCCAAATACCAGGACAGGCTGCAAAAATCTCAAGCGGGCCTCTTTGGTGCGTCCCAGAGAAGACAGCCTAGCCAAGGAAGGAAGGAAGGAAGGAAAGCAAGCAGGCTTTTGTTACCCCCAGTTAACTTTTTGTTGTTGATGTTCTCTTCTTGTCCTCCCAGAACATTTGGGAAGAGGTGGCCAAAGTATGGACCCACCTCTGACCCTCAATCCTTTTGGACAGCCTTTCAGGACATGCTGAATACCCTGGACTTCAATTATTGTGTGTGTGTGTGTGTGTGTGTGAAAGAAAGAGAGAGAGAGATGTGTTTCAGTGTGACATGAAGGCAAGCAAAATCCTGATCCTTCATCACGCCACCCCCTACCAGCCCAAACCAAACTGAGTTTGCCCGTCTCCTGTTACAGCTACGCACAGTTTGGTTTGGGCTGGTATGGGGTGGGAGGAATGAAGGATCAGGATTTTGCTTACTTTCATGTCACACCAAAACACATCTAACACTCTCTTCCTCTCTTTATGTGTATGTGTTAGGAAGGGCAGCCTTATAAGAAAGCTACCAGTCATGGCAAATGGCCCAGCCCCAGCAGCAACAGCTTGAACCCTGGAGTGCCTGAGGACTATCCTTTCAACCCTTGGAGGAACCCCAACAAAGCCCAAGAAGATTTATGGGATATTCTGAAACTACCTCTGGAGACTCTGATCCCCACCCCAAACCACCTGGGAGGAACCCACAGCAATCTGATTGTGAGGCAGTCAGGCACATTTCTGTAGGCCACCCAGTCTGAAACCATCTCCTCTCAACCCATTCCAGCCCTGCTTGAGAATGTTCTTTCTTCCCGCTTTTAAGTTGCCAGTTCTGGGCAAAAAGGGAACTAGGTGCAGGGTATGTGTGTGTGGGACCCTGAGTTTATTTATTTAGGTATTTATACCCCACTCTTCAGCCACAAAGGCTCTCAAAGCGGCTTATAAATTGTTAAGCAATAGCACTTTACACATCAAGGAGCCCTGATGGTGCAGTGGTTAAATGCTGGTACTGCAGCCACAAAAGTTGGGAGCTGGCTACTACAGGGCTCCAGGGTTGACTCAGCCTTCCATCCAGTACCCAGGTTGTTGGTGGCAGCTAGCTAGCACACATTGTAAACCACTTAGGGGGTGCTTTGCACTGATAAGCGGTATAGAAATATAAATGCTATCGCTATTGCTATCTACACTGCTTCATAGTGCGCTTTATATACTAAGTGGTTTCCTATGTGTGTTAGTTAAGTTGAACTCTTGGAGCTATTTTCTTTTCCACGACTCAGAAGCAAAGAGGAGCAGGGCAGGGTATACCGGTGGGTGGGTGGGCAAAGTTGGTAGGAAAACGTGGAATAAAGGGACGAGAATGAGTTAATTATCTTGATAAGGAAGGGAATTAATCCCCGCTTAGGTCTGATCTCATCCCAGGAAAAAGATGGGAGCGAGGGGAGGGCGGCTTTGGACAGGCGAATTAGCAAACCATGGCGATCTGAATGCCAAACCTGGTTGCAGACCTTGGATAAGGAGACCCGGGTGCCAAACTTTTACGCCTAGACACGCACGTGTGCAAGAAGGTGAACCACCAAACAAGCGGGTTCTGTCTAAAGAAGGCGAGAAAGGACGAGGGGGTAGGATGTAGATCAGATCGGTCCCCAAATTTAACATAAACCTAATGAGAAAAAAAGAAAGAAAGAGAGTCTCAGCTCGCTTTGATGTCCATACTAAAAGGAACTACATCTGCTTTATTAACTCCGGTATAAGAAATGATTTGAAAAATAAGGTTGGGGGGGGACGGAAATGACTGGGTAGGTCTCTATAGATTAATCCTGATCAGAGTAAATGAATTGCCACCCTACCTATGCCACACGTTCAACGCTGCGTGCATCTCTTTGGAAGGAAGCCTATAGTTCTAATTCTGCACCTCTGCTCTTTGTGTCCTTCCTTCCTTTTTGTTTGTTTGTTTAAACTGGAGCTTAAAATACTACCCCAGGTCCCTTTAAACAGTACTTGGGAAGAAGGTGAAGAATGAAGAGCTAACATTGTGTATTCTTTCATTTTCTTTGTCACTCTCTCTCTCTCTCCTTTGTGAGTGTGTACACACACACACACAAACACACACGCACACACACATTTGCATTTACATCCGCAGACACACCCACACAACATTTCCCCCTCCCCGCAGACACACTTTTTCTCCGGGATAGATCTCTGATATATTTTGCACATACATAGAGAGGCATGTATATGCAGCTATTTTCATCTAAAAGTCCATTCCTTTAAAAAAAAAAGTTATTCAGTAGTTATTTGTACAGTGGATGACAATCCTTACGATTTCAGCCGACATTAAAAAAATTTCTCTCTCTTTGTTTAAGGTACTTTTAAAAACGGTCCTCTATCTTTTAAAAAGAAAAGAAAGCAACATTTGCGTTTAGTAGCCTTTTTTTTTTAACCACGAGGGTTCTTTAATAAGAAATTGTTTCAAATGAATTTAGCACCTGTTTTTTGTTTTTTTGTTTTTACAATGGGGGTTCTTTAACAGGATGTGCTTTCAAACGTATTTGCAAGTTGCTGTCCTTGATACCCTTATCAATAGCTGAACATCAGCGGCTGCTGTAAACTGTGAGACCCTGTTTCATTGATAAATACCTCTAAATCATGATTTCATAATATTTAGCAGGATAACTTTTAAGACTATATTTTAAACCTGTTTAAGAATCATGAACTGAGAATTTTGGCGTGCATGTTGAGATGACAGCATTACTTTGGTATCATAATTATTCATTAAAACAATTAGCAACAGAAATTGCAGATGTCCTTTTTTAATTATTTCCAACACCAAGGCTCTGACAGCATGATGAGAAAAGCTACAGGAGAGGATACCTTGGATATCCTAAATATACTTAGGAGTAAGTTTCATTGAACTCAATAGGACACTTCTAATTAAACATGAATCCCCCCAATACTATATGTATAAAAGTGCTATTATTTTCATGCCCACCTTCTTTCCTCCCTTTTCCCTCTGTACTAACCGTTAGAACTACAAATTAATTATTTAATGATGTTAAACAATACAAAAGTTAATGGAGGGGGAGGGATTTACTGTTTTTCCTCAGTTTAGACTTAGAGATAAACTGTACATCTGAAGTCTCCAGAAAAGAGAAGGAAGTGTCAAAAGTTTGGAGCACTCTTATTCCATTTTTTTTCCTGTAAACAGGCGTCAGTACACAGTGAGTGTAAGGACTACAGGATTATATATAACGAAATGATACCAGTTACAGCTTTTGGAGTAAGGAGAAGGGATTTCCTTCAGTAGTTTTATTTATTTTTTTAAAATCAGTCTCCCTAGGGACTATGAAAGGGCCAAAAGAGAACACCTGATATGAATAAATATTTTCAATGCCAGTTAAGATTATTTTAAAAAATAAAAAGTCCTGGGGGGGGAAATAAAAATGAAATAATGAGTGTGAAGATACAGAGAACAAAATGACACACACAAGATGGCTACCTTTTAGTCTTCCATCTGTGGCTGCCGCCTAATTTCTACAGACAAATTAATTTAAAGACATTGTTTAATAATGCCTTGAAAAATTTTGAAAAATGGAGGCGAGGGGGGAGGGAAGTTTCTCTGCCCTCCAAGATCTGGAGCTCTAGATAGAAAGATAGGTAGATGTAACGTCTAGTGACAAGGGGTACATTAAAAGGTGTCATACTGTACACATCACTCATTATGTTAGTTTTCTTTCCCCTCCTCTGTATGGGGTTGATCGTGACAAACAACCGAGTGTCAGGAGTAGTGTGCCCGCGTGTGTGTAAGAGAAGAAGGCTTTTTGGGGGGAGGGAGAGGGACACACCAATAAAGGAACATAGCAGTAGTGAGATTACATCACCTCTCCTTTTATAAAGTGGGGGGGGGGAGAAGAAGGAGGCTAATAGGATAGGTTGGCTCTTTCCTTAGATACACATTTGCATCTCTGATCTCAGGAGGAGCTCATCTCACCCTACAATTATGAAGCCTGCACTTCAACCACCATCCCATTATTATTATTATTATTTTAAAAATCATCCTGGTGGTTTGTTCTTCTTCTTCTTTTTTTTTTTTAAAAATCATCATAAGCAAATCTTTTTGCAGTCCCATTTTTGACTGAGCCTAAAGATAAAACCTACGCTGGTACATCCCAGAGATTGCAGTAGTTTAACCTTGCCAAAAATTTAAAATTAAACAAGTGCAACTGTAAATAGTGTGTGTGTGTGAGAGAGAGAGAGAGAGAGAGAGAAAGAGAGAGAGAGATTTTAAAAGAGCCCATTCAATACAACAGGGAGGTGAAAAGGTTACTCCGGGAGTTGACACTGCAGAGGAAAACAAAGCCAACAGTTCAGTTCCAATAGGAAATATAATAAAACCTCCTTTATCTAAAAGCCATCGGGGACAAGCACCCAATACAAGTTAACAAGCAGGAACTGATAAGATAACATTTATATGAGGTCAGAAGTCAAATGCCAGTCAAAGGCGTTTAACCTCTTGGGTCATCAAGAGGAATAGTTAAAACACATCGATGATTATTTATCGGATTTTGAAAGTACCTGACCATTGTCAGAGGCTTAACGGGACGATTCGACCAATGGGGATTTTAGACAAGGACGACTTTGTAGTCGTCGTTAGCGTAACTGTCAAACCCCATGCCTATCATTCGTCTTTTTTTTTTTTTTTAGGCGAAAAAGAGTGAGGTGGGGGTCCCCTTGTGGCAGCCATCAATCTTGGCCATCGAGCAGGCAGATCGATGACCAAAACGCGGGGGAAAATGTTTTAAAGAGGACCATACACCCCACGCAGGCATCCTTTGAGGAGACTTCAATTCCAAATGAACTGGAAGGTTTGCAAGAGAAGAGAGGAAGATGGAAGACTCAGGAACATCACGTCTTCTCTGGCCTTGCAACCCCCCCCCCCCGCCACCGACCCCCTGGGGCCTCCAAAAGGTGATGAAGTCGAGCCTAGTGACTCAAGGAATGGGCAGGATCTGAATACATTCCTCCCAGGGTTCTAAAATTCGTTTCCCTGCCTGCAGGATTCAAGAACATTTAAGGCAGCACCCAGTATTAATTCACTTCCTTCTTATCCAAGCCTTTCCCATTCATTCTTTTTCCCTGCCATCCCTTGCAGATATGCTATTGGCATTACATTATCTAGATAAAGTTACATTTCCACCAGTTCTCTGGAGGAAGGGGGGCAGTTTAACAAACAAACAAACAACACACACACACACACACACACACACAGAGAAGCTGGTTGCAAGGCCTTTTTTGTAGGCCTGCTGCTTTCCTAACCAAGGTTTTCACAAGACACAGTAGACGAAGAACATTGTGGATTTCAAATGCTTTTAAATATTTATCAGAAGCATTTTATCGCCAGATTCAAATGACACCTGAAGTGCACTCACCTTTATTGACAGTCTCTGTTCTGAAAGTCCATTTGCTTCCCTGAAAACCCCCCAAGCGGTGCAACAAAGACGACAACCCGTTTTCATTCAGTTAATGTTTAAGGGGGGGGGTGCCAGGAAAGGGGGGGAACCCTGAGCAACCTTAATCAGCATGCTGATTGCATCGTCAACTAACAAATAATTTACTACTCTGAGCATCGCATGCCATTAAAAGCTCATTAAATTTTCTGTTCTCCAATGGGAGCTTTCGCTTTTCAACGGCATCCTTTGGCTTGGAATGATCACTTATTCAATTTTCGCAATATTTCCCTCCCTCCCCCCCCCGCGCTCCCAAATCATAAGTGAATATTTAAAAACACACATGCACACAAAACACCTATAAACTGCTAAAGACATTCAATGCAGTAAACACGCCTAGGTCTCCTTCCCTGATTTTAAGTTATTAGTGATTTTTTTAAAAAAATCATTATTGTGGGAGGGGAGCTATTCACATAAGAAGATTAACTTCTGCTCTTCGGATTTCCTAACATGAATTCCGTGGCAAAGTAGTGGCATGGCATCAGAAGTGGAGAGGGCTTTTGCCAGGGGTGGGTCACTACTAGCCCCAAAAGGGCTTCCCCGCTTGCAAATTCTGCAAGCTTCCCTCTTGATTCTTGGAGAGTTGCTTGCAGGAGAGAGATCAGGCGGTGTATTTTCTTTCCTCCCCTTCTTTTTAGTGTGTGTGTTTGTGTGTGTGTTAACTTAGTAACCGGCACAACCTGAGTGAGGAATTCAGTTCATATGTTCAGCGGATTGGGGGGGGGGGTTGAGGAGGAGGTGCAGCAGCCTCCATATTCTTCCTCAGCCCCTTGCCTCGCAAACTGCACGTAATGATTACATTTAATAAGTAAAAGGCAAGGAAATGTCAGCTCCTAAATTAACATGCATTTGGGCTTGCTAATTGTGCTCGTTGCAAATTTGGGTCATTTTGCATGAGTGACTCTAATAGAAGGGCTGCGATTGCCACGGAGCGGGGTGGCTTGCCTGATTCCCTGCGCTAATCTTGAACTCCCTGATTGTGTCAGGTGCAGTTCTGTCTGCTCCAGCAGCTGCCTCGGCCTCATCAATGCAAATAAGGCAACTCCTACAATCAAAGCCTCGGGAGCCGGAAGCCTGATTGCTGCGGGCGGCCGAAAGCACGAACACACACACACACACACACACACACACACACAGAATAAAATCGAGCTAACTGACAAGACAACTGTAGTGTCCCGCCGGTTCCAAACGCCCCAAAACAAAGGAAGCGGTCGTCCATTTCCTATGCGTATATGTGTGTGTGTACAGTGACACACGCACACCCACACACCCGTCTGACAATTCAGAGCTTGAGCTTTCTTGCAGGTGGCAATTCTGTGTGGGTCTCCTCCTGAACTTTAATCAAGGCCACACTGTCACAGGCGTTGGAGTGCCCCTTAAGACAGCCAACCACTCACAACACACACACACACACACACACACACACACAAATATATATAAGCAGTCAAATGTTGTAGGCAGAGAGTGCCTTAAGGATTTCGAAGTGTCAACCTCCTCTTTCTCTCACAGACACACGCTTCTCTTTTTCACACACACGCACGAACACGGGCGCCCAAGATAAGCAGTCTTGTGAAGTGAATGTCTCAAGGATTGGAGGTCGCCATCCCTCGGTGTATTTATTCTCTCTCTCTCTCTCACACACACACACACACACTTCTCTCCTTCTCTTACATACACACACGAACAGGGGCGCCCAATATAAGCGTTCAAACGGTGTATGACGTGAATGTCTCGAGGATTTGAAGTCGCCATCCCTCGATATATTTATTTTCTCTCTCTCTCTCTCTCTCTCACACACACACACACACACACACACACACCTCTCACATACACACACGAACAGGGGCGCCCAATATAAGCATTCAAACGTTCTATGACGTGAATGGCTCAAGGACTGGAGGCATCCATCCTTCGGTGTATTTATTCCGTTTTTCTCTCACACTCTCGCACACGGGCCCCATTTCTCGCCGTGGGTCGACTGGTGGCCAAAAACGTCCGCTCTTTCGCTCACAGGTGCGGCAACTTGACTTTCGGGTTCGGGTGCCCTCCAGAGCCCGAGCTGACTGGAGGAGCCTTGGTTTCGCTCTGGGCAAGTTGACGGACGGACGGACGGACGACAACACACACACACACACGGCCGTGGCCGCCCTCAGCCTTGAATTCCCCCAGATGGAAGGCCGCCGCCTCGGTCGCGGGTTTCTGGGCGGAGAAAGGCAGCCCCAAGGCCAAGGTCGTGGGATTGTGACTGTGGGCCGCCTTCGAACATCTCCTGGCCACGGAGCCATTGGAGAAGTTCCCCCAGCCAAACGTGACATCTGGATTTCTCCTTTTTTTAAAAACATATCTTAGGATGCTTTCTTCTCAATGACCAAGGCCGCTTCTTCCACGCGCCATCGGATCACCCTTCAGCCCAACTTTCCTTCAGCACTTCCTCTCTAGGTCCCCAAGTTTGTGATCTGGCCGCTTTCGCTAACCCGCCAAATATGTGTACACACACACACACACACACACATATATATATATATTCTTCCAGAGAAGGCCTTCAAGTTGAGCAAGGCAGACTCTTGCCTCCTATATAGGCCTTCTGGAAAGAATAAGAGACACAGAAATGATGCCAAGGGATCACTCTCCTCTCCTAAGGAAGGATCTAGAGCAGCAGCACTTAACCTTATCTTTACCAGGGACCCCCTTTACATATCTTTTGTTGCATGGGACCCCCAAGACTTAACCCAAGATTTAAAATAATAATAATAATAATAATAATAATAAAATTATTATTATGCCATCCATGAAACCTTCCCTCAGAGGCACTGGAGAAGGAGGGAATTTCTCTGACTTCTTCCTGCAAGTTTGTGGCTGGAGCAGATTGAATGGCAATGCACAGGCCAAGCCAGCCAGCCTTTGCCTTGGCTCCTGTCACGTGGCCACTCCACTGAAGGGAGGAGGTGGGTCTAGCAACTTTCAAGCCTTCATGGACCCCCTGTGAGGACATTGCAGACCCCTGGGTGTCCCCGGACCCCAGGTTAAGAACCACTGATCTAGAGGGTTGTTTGATTTAGAGATAAGCAAGCTTTCCTGTTCCACAGAGCTCTTTGTCAGAATGGAATCATGTAGTATGTGGGGAAATAATCATTGTAATGTAAAAGCAATCTTGTGTACCCCATTCACATCCTAAGATGAGTCTAGGTTTTTTCCCCTGCATGCTTCTGTTTATTCCAAACTCCCTTTCCTTATTTCACTGGGCACTTCCAGTCAACTGGAGTGCTGGGTCATTCAACACATGACCTAATTTAAATTTTATTGCTCTTTGTTCAAGTCTTTTTGAAGTTAGATTCTCCATTCGTTGCTTTGCCTAGCCATGGATGCCATGCTATGATGCTTTGCTTTTCAAGTCACCATGAAGCCTCTTACCGCTAAAAGGCTGGGTGAGTCTTTCTACCCTAAATCCTCCTAGTTAGTTAGGAACACTCATTTTAAAGTTTGTTTTAGTATGTAGATTGAGATTGATATACCTTCAGTAAACTTTTGATTTGCATTTTAAACTGACTCCTTTGTTTTTGTAATGAGTCTAATTTAAGTGGGTGATCAGACCACAGAACACAGATCTCTGAATACACTTTTAAATGTTAATTGAGCTTGTCTGCATTCCTAAGTGGCACTCTGCATGAATTTGAAAGTAAATGATTTTTAACTCTTTTTTAAAGAAGATAATTTTATTTCTTTTTAAAAGGACTAGATCCTGGAATTTTTAATACAATTTTATTTTTTAGACTCATTACTACCACAAATCATAATAGCTGAAGGATAGAACAAGGCTGCCTAAGATGGAGATTTGGACTTGTTCACCAGGTGGAGATGCTGTGGTCTTAGCGGTTGTGGAACAGGCAGTCTTTCAATGGATACAACTATTTCTAGCACAGAAGGAAAGAATAAAACTGCATTTGAGGCACTGGTGTTTTAAAATTATGGTGCAGATGTCCTGCTACAGAAAGAAAACCAAAAGAGCTCTGACTCTACGTTGGGTGACAGCATCACCACTATAACGTTTATGCAAAAATCAATAGTGAGAAAAAAATCTTAGCATCCAGTCTGTTTCTTACAGGAAATAAACAGACCAAACTAACCAGGATTAACAAGGAGTGAATTAGCAAGGAGATTTGGGGTGGTGAAATCTGTATAGGGAAGGCCATGTTAGAACTAGCTACACTTCTCTCTTAATCAGCAGTGCTTCTCATGGTAGCTGATGTGGGGGTCTGGCGATCCCCCCCTGCCATGTGCCAGCGACCAGTACCATATTTGTGCCCATTCCTAAAACTGGTGGACTAGTACCATTTTACCACTTTCAGTAGCAGTGCTCTGAACTCATGCTTTGTAATAACCCACTGAAGGAAAAGAGGAAACACAACTTCCAAACAATGTATAGACCAAAAAAAAAAATCAAAAAAAAAAAATCAAAGAAATGCTATGCTCACTGAAGGACAAAAGAGACCCTCTCGCAGCTGTAGGAGTTTACCGCATGGCATGCAGGTGTGGACAAGTTTACATAAGGACCACTAAATGCAGTGTGCAAACACGAATCAAGGAACATGAGAGACACTGCAGACTGGGCCAGCCAGAAAAATCAGCAGTAGCAGAACATATTATAAACCATCCTGGACACAAAATGCTATTAGAAAACACAGAAATTCTAGACCAGGCCAACAACTATTATGTCAGAATGCACAGAGAAGCTATTGAAATCCACAAACACCTGGACAACTTCAACAGGAAAGAAGAAACCTTAAAAGTAAACGAAATCTGGCTCCCAGTTTTGAAATACAATAGAATCAAAACTCATTACTTGTAGGGCCGGTTTAACCTGTCTGCCAGATCCGCATTGGCGGGGGGCCTCAGGGGTGAAGGGGGCCCCCTGGTGAGTGTTGCCCTTATCTGATGAAGGAGACAGCCAGGAGACAGCAGCCGGCTCCTCCGCTCCTTTGGAGCCCCTTCCCCCTCCCTCCTCAGGCAGGGCATGGCAATAGCACTGAGCTACTGCGGGAGATAGAGAAAGGGTTTGCTCTTGGGAAGTTGTAATTTGGAGACAGTCCCTGGCTGCATTAGCGAAAGAAACAGCAGCCCTCTGTGGCAGAAGCTGGAGGGAGTTTGCTGCTACCGCTGAGACGGTGAGTGTGTGTTTATGAGAGAGACAGGGAATTTGAGCGTTGTCTCGGAAAGGGCTCCTTTCTTTCTTTCTTTCTTTCCCTTCCCTTCCCTTCCCTTCCCTTGCCAACTGAGTTCAGCCTGCATTTGTGTGTGTTTGCCTATGTGCCTTCAAGTCATTTCTGGCTAAGGCAAACCTACCATGGGGTTTTCTAGGCAAGGTTTGTTCAAAGGGTGTGTGCCTTTGCCTTCCTTTGAGGCTGAGAGTGTGTGACTTGCCCAAGGTCAGCCAGTGGGGTATTCATGGCTGAGTAAGGATTCAAACCCTGGTCTCCATAGTCATAGTGCAATGCTGAAACTTTTACAACACTCTTAACTCTTTTAACAGAAGAATACTGTATAAAGAATATAAATTAAAATTTGGAGTAATATTACTGGGAACAATGGTTTTATTGTTGTCACTAAAACACCAGTATCCCATTAGTGTTATGTGAGAGGCATTGGCCTAGAGCAGTGGATCTTAACCTTTTCTTTACCAGGGACCCCCTTTAAATTTGTTGCCCCAAGATTTAACTCAAGATTTAAAACCCTAATAATAATAGCTAACAACAACAACAATACAATTACACCATCCATTAAACTTTCCCTCAGAGACACTCTTGCTTCTTCCTGCAAGTTTGTGGCTGGAGTGGATTGAATGGCAATGTGCAGGCCAAGCCAGCCAGCCTTTGCCTTGGTTCCTGTCACATGGCTACTCCACTACAGGGAGGAGGTGGGCCAAGCAGTCTTCAAGCCTTTGTGGACCCCCCTGTGAGGACATTGCAGACCCCAAGTTAAGAACCACTGGGCTAGAGAATGCTGGAAAAGGAACAATGCAACCAGACCTTGAGAAGGGTGCTGGCAGGGGGATTCTGGGAGGTGTAATCCAAGAGTAACTTTCCCAGGCTCTGAATGCAGCCTAGAATCATAGGGCTGGAAGGGACCCCAACAGCCATCCCATCCGATCGGCTTCTGCCCTGCAGGAACACACAATCCAAGCATTCCTGACAAATGCCCATCCAGCCTCTCCTTAAAAACCTCCAAAGAAGGTGAGTGCACCACACTCCCAGGCAGCAGAGTATTCCACTGCCTTACAGCTCTTACTGTCAGGAACTTCTTCCTAATGTTTAGGTAGAATCTCTTTTCCTATAGTTTGAGTCCATTGCTCCGTGTCCTAGTCTCTGGAGCAGCAGAAAACAAGCTTGCTCCTTCCTCAGTATGACACCCCTTCAAATATTTAAACATGGCTATCATGTCCCCTCCTAACTTTCTCTTCTCTGGGCTAAACATGCCCAGCTCCCTAAGCCATTCCTCATAGGGCATAATGGCTTCCAGACCTCCCAACATCCTTCTCGATATCTTTCTTGAATTGTTGTGCCCAGAACCGGAAACAATATTCCAGGTGAGGTCTGACCAAAGCAGAATGGAGTGATACTATTACTTCCCTTGATCTAGACACTATTAATGCAGCCTAACGCATTGGCATTTTTTGCTGCTGCATCACACTGCTAACTCATGTTTAGCTTGTAGTCCACTCTTTCTTTTCTTTGAGGAAATCTACATCATTACATTAATTGCTAATAAACTAAAAATATTATGTTAGTGCCTATAATATAGTTTTTAAACTAAATTATTGGTGTCAAATTATGTAATACAGTAGGCCCCTCTTATCCACTGGGGATTGGTTCGGGGGGGTGGATTCTGAAACCCATGAATAATAGTGAACACCATTGAAAAAATGGTACTTCTGGTTTAAAATACCATAGAGTTGCCTTGGAGGGCCTAGAAAACCACTAGGGAGGACACATTTACTAGGAAGACTCTAGGGTAGGTGTGCTGTTCTGTGTCCCATGGATAATGAATCCATGGATACGGGGGCCCTACTGTGATCTGAACATCCTGTACGGTGAATAGGTTAGGTTACATTGACCTGAGATAAACATATGGGGGCCCCAAAATAAAGCACTGCAGGGGGGCCCAAAATTCCTTAAACTGGCCCTGATTACTTGCAAAAGAATTCCACCCAGGGACAAGAGGATTCCCAGCAGATAATGGCCTATCAACCAACCATTAGCCAAACAGACACTAACAAGCCTTGCATTTATTTCTATACCCAGAAACTAACCATTCAATTACACAAATTTACATATACAGTACTCCCCAACAGGGGTTCACAGCACCTAAACTCCACACACACTCCTACCCAACCATTCTCTGAAGATGCCAGACACAGATGCAGGCGAAATGTCAGAAAGAAACTATTCCAGAACACGGCCTCACAGCCGGAAAAAAAACCCAAGGAAAATCTATGGATGCCAGCCGTGAAAGCCTTCGACTTCACAATTAAACCAGTTACCATAAAGAAAGAATGAGATGAAAAATAATAAAAAGCATCAGACAATAAAAGAGTATAGCAACCTACCCACCTTTAAAATTCCTTCTTCAATACACTTCTTTCATACACACTCTTCTTCTGTGACAGATTTAACTGACATTTCCCTTAAAGGGGAAACAATATTTGTCAAACTATTAGGGTTTGATTAATTTGCTAATTCATTGACTGAAATTCTTTCGATCAATTCAAATGTGCACCCAGTTATTCAGTAGACTTTTTTAAATGGCTAGTTGTTGTACAAACACACATTTAGGAAAACTGTATGAGCAGACTGATTAAAGCCATCTTAAACATTAATTGGATGCGTTTTAGTGGATTTATTCGATCACTTAATGGATTATATCTCCATAACACAACCCGGGGTGGAGGCAAAGAGCATGGATTCAAACTTCCAGTAACTTAAAATCATGTGGCACACAGAAGATATCTTAGATGAGGATTGTACATTAGGTTGCCAGTAACAAAAATAAAAGTCTGTCAACTGGAAGCCAGATACAATACAGAGGGTCAGTGCAGACACGGATATACTGTGGAATTAAGGAAAATGATCCCTCAGTCTGATCACTAATCTCATGATCCTTCCAGGCGTAAGTCCACTCCTTGTTCCTTACCTCTCTGCTTTCTTTATTTCAGCAGGCTTACAGTGTAGAATGTTGCATGGGTGTGGGGAGGTCGCTTTTGGCTCCCTTGAAAATCTACAGCAAACAGATGCCAATCTAGTTTCTGCAGCCCAACCCATGTCTTGCAGGGAGCCCCCCTCCCTCCGACAAAAAAACCCAGCCTGTTTGACTAATGCTTAATTCCTTAACAACATACTACACATATGCATGTTGTGTGTTTAGTGATCTGTGGATGAGCCCGTGTGCTTGAAAGGTTGGTTATGTGTGTCACTGTTGTTTCCTACTTGTGTCACTGGACTAGCTTGTGATATGGCAGAATCTACTAGGTAGCTTGGAAAAAAAATGGCTTCATACTATATCCTCTGTGGATGGCAATCTTCTCCTTGAGTTAGATTTCAGTTCTCCTCCCTCAGCAAAGAAGGGAATGGATGTGGGGCTTGCCAGTGCTATTTTTTCTACACTCTCCCCATACATCAGGGCTCGTATTAAAACAAATAATTTTGAACTTTAAATAAACCTGATTAATATCACACCCACCACACCTCACTCCAATTACTGGAAGTAAGGGCATAACCGTACATAACCGTATATTACAATGGAAATAAAGTGGTAGGGCAAACTGCACCACTTCAGACTGCAGGTGCAGAATCCCCCCCCCGCCCGCTTTACTGCTCCCCTGCAAAAACAGCAGGAAGAGGCCTGAGCTAGAATACTCCTCCCCATAAACTGTGTTTTGTAATTGGAAGGAAGGTTGTTTTTTTAATTGCTCATTTAGATGGGGGGGGGGCGGGTTCATTCAGAAATGTTAAATGCCACCTGCGGCCAGAAGTGGTACAAGCCAGAGAGCTACCACTTCACTCAACAGCCTCATTCTCTCCTGCATATGTAGCTCAGGCTTAGGACAAGAGCATAAGACAGACAATTAGAAAAATCACTTTTGTTCTCCTTGGACGTGTGAAGTGGGGCTTTTGGTTTAATTTGCCTGCTTGGAATTTGTTTGAACGCAGCGTCCAGGATCAAATGGTGTTGTTCTATTGAGAAGCATTTCTTCCACAGAAAAGGCAGAGTGGTATTGTTTCCTCTCCCTTCCAGAGCTACCCCAGCCTCAAAATCTGTCCCAGAAGGCAGTAAAGAGGGCTATGGAAGGGAAGGAAAAAGTCATTTCAGGCTCAGAGGCAGTGTGTTGATGGCTTCTATATCAGCAGGGCAGTGAATTTGCTCTGAGTTTTACTCCCAACCTTAAATGAATGAACCAAGGTACTGAAATCTATTTGGGGTATAGGGTTCAGTACCCTGGATATCTTCTTTAAAGTTTAGACTAAAATCTAGAGTCAGTCCTTAGCCTCGCTGACATGGAAGCCATCACTGCTGAGCTACCGGAACTCAACTAGCACAATGCCACATTCTGGATAGTATCTCTTGATGCATCAGTGGACCCTGTACAGTGATTAAATGCCAGTACTGCAACTCACCATGTTGCAAGTTCAATTCCAGAGGGTTCCAAGGTTCATTCAGCCTTCCATCCTTTCGTAGGTCGGTAAAATGAGTACCTAGCTTTTGGGGCAATTAGCTAACACACATTGGAAACTGCTTAATGTAGTGTAGATGTGTAAATTGCTATTGCTTAAAACAATTTGTAAGCTGCTCTGATAGCCTCATGGCTGAAGAGCAGGGTATAAATAAATAAATAAATAAATAATGAAGAACCTTTAGGTATTTGTGTGTTGGGGAGCAGAGAAGTCTGGGTAAGACTTGGAAAGGTGTCATTTTTAGAATCACAACTTCCAGACGCTCCATGAAGGAGTCTGGGAAATGTACTCCAAAAGGCCCTTCAAATCAGTGTTTCTCAACCAAGGTTCCCTGGAACCCTAGGGTTCTCCAAGAGGTTGCTAGGGGTTCCTCAAGGGACTGTGATTGGGGGGGGGGGGGAAGCAAGAGCAGTATATAGAATAAGGTTTATGCAGGGGTTCCCTGAGACCTGAAAATTATTTCAAGGGTTCTTCCAGGATGAAAAGGTTGAGAAAGACTGCTTCAAATTCTAGACTGCATAGGTGCTGCCATTTGAATCCATTGGTGGCACTATGTGAAGAAGTTCAAAAGGTGACTTGTATCCACCTGGGGATGGCTCAGAATGTTGCTGCTAGCTAATACAAGTTTCATAATCTTTTGCCAGATAAGCCTGGCAAAAGATTATGAAAGCAGGAGGTGGGGGCAATGAAACTTGGTATGTTTCAGGCTGAGTCTGCTTCCTCCATCTCTTTTTCTAGGAATATTAAAGGCTTGGCCCAGCTAGTCCAAAAGCATATGCATTCCTTTCCTTCCTTACTGTTTTTTGGTGTACGGCCCAGAAAAATCAATAAAACTATTCAGTAAATTTCATATATATGCCAATAGTACAATTTTATATGTATAGTTATTGTGATCTATTTTAATCCATATTTATAATGATATGTTATCAATCAAAATTAAGGTTTAATAATATAAGTACTACACTGATTTCAGTTCTCTCCCCCCTCTCCCCAAATCATAGGTGAGAGAACCCCATGTTTTCCTCATGGCTTAAAAATTTCTGGAAATTTTACATCTCTCTTCAAGACAATCATGGAAAAAGGTAAGGGACTGGGAAAGGAAGCTATGCCTATTAATGGTGACCAAAGATTTACATGGTAGATTTACACATGTGAAAAAGTAATTTCCCAATGTATAGATGTCTGTGGGGGAAAGAACTGTGGGTACTGGATTACAAAAATGCTTCAGTGGTGTTATATTTTCAGTAGTGATGACAAATAAATGTAGAAAAGCTGACATGGCATGCTAGGATATCTTCCTTCATGCCCATTAGATGGTGTTTTAAAAAAACAATACAAATTTGTAGAGTATTTAAAGCTGCATTTCTCATATTTCTCATATGTCTTTCTCATATTCAAAGCAATAACTAGAGGGAGACAGCAGCATTTCAAATGGCATGTGTGAAACCTGCTGAAACTTTGCTCCTCTAGCATTCCAGTAACAGAGTATTGGCAGAAATTGGAAACATTACTTTTTTGAACATTACTGTAACTCCTAGCCATAATAAGGCAAATCACTACGGGATCTCTTTGGGACAAAAGGTATTCTCCTCAAATTCTATGAGGAGTATTTTCACCATCTAAACCCCTTAGTCTGGGTGTGTGTGATCCCCTCTGATGATCTGGCAAAATTGGACCCACCATGGCCCCTATGTAGTTGAGCCTCCTCAGGCATTTATCAATCAGAAGTGTACTAAATGTTCAAGATCAAGAAATACTTTGACCATTTTTGCTGTTGAGCCTTCCCAGGAATAATACAGACTGCCAACAATCTGTCCTATGCACACTTACATGGAAGTAGGAGACAATGAACACATGAGAATGCATTCTAAATATACAGTGTGCTTGTAAGCATCTTCATAGTTAAGCATGTTTAAATGTCTCTCTCTCTCTCTCTCTGGCTTTTCTTCGCAAACGAAGATTCAGGAAGGATTCATCCCATGCTTACTGCAAGCACACTAATGACTAAAAAGGCCAATCTGAGATAAACAAGTCCAGTTGCAGAAAGCACAGCAGAAGGTCTCCTTGGGTGATGTTTCTGCGTTGTGATTCTTTCTGCGTTGTCGTTTCTCTTCAAGACTTGTTCGGCGTGAGTTCTCAAATAAGGCTGCAGCATTGTGGATAGTGCGTCTCCATGCCTCTCGATGTGAGGCCATGGCGGACCATTGTTGGTGATCAATTTCACCAAACCTGAGATGTTGTTTCAGGGAGTTCTTTTATGGAGCGCCCCTCTTATGCTAACCTGTGGCGAGTTCACCGTAGAGTACTATTTTGGGGAGGCGATGGTTCTCCATCCTAGAAACGTGCCCTGCCCGTTACTGTACTGATGGTAGCTTGTTTAACTTAAGCTGTCTGAGGACTTGCACTAAGACTCTAAACTATCTAGTCCGTGAGCTGCTCTCCGCTGATGATGCTGCCCTTGTTGCCCACACAGAAGCAGCTCTGCAGCACCTAACATCCTGCTTCGCACCAGATGCAGAGCTGTTTGGGCTGGAAGTCAACCTTAAGAAAACTGAAATTCTTTACCAGCCTGCACCACAGGACAAACACCATCATCCCCACATTGCCATCCGCAAATCTGTGCTTAAGTCCATTCAGCAGTTCACCTACCTGGAAAGCAACATCTTCTCAGATGCCAAGATTGACAAAGAGATCAATCACAGATTAGCAAAGGCATATAGCACATTTGGAAGACTTTACAAAAGAGTCTGGAATAATAAACACCTGAGGCGAAGCACAAAAATCAGTGTGTATAGAGCCATTGTACTGTCTATTCTCCCTTATGGGTTTGAAACATGGGTCACCTATCGCCACCACTTACGACTCCTCGAACACTTTCTTCAGCGCTGTATATGCACAATCCTAAATATACACTGGACTGACTATGTGACGAATGTTGCTGTCCTTGAGCAAGCAGGGATCACCAGCATTGAGGCCATGATATTGAGAACACAGCTATGCTGGGCAGGGCACATTTCTATGTTTAAATGTAATGGATGAGGAAAGTGCCCTTGCCCCACAAGTACCTCCAATTAGGCAAAATTAATAACCACCTACCTGACAATGTTAAGCCCCCTCACCTTAAAAAGAGTTCTGGGCGACCTGGGAGTTGTAGTCCAGAAAGGAACATTTTCAAGCTCTAGTAACAATATAAAATGGCTGTCCCTCTGGAATTTATCAATAACAGTGAATCTCACTGCTTATCTAGCAACTTAGAATATCTAGATATCTAATATCTGGATTACAATGTACTTGAATGTGAAGAAGCTCTCTGAAATGCTAATTACAGCTATTCCAGACCTAATTAATATTCTTCAACTTTTTTCTCTTTCTCCCCCCCACCCACTCTTTTACTCTTCAAATTTTTGCTGGATTTCTTTTTTTATAGCAAAGAGAAATGTTGACCAGCTCCTGTGCTCATTAAACTAAACTGTGCTGGGTTTTGCTTCATCCTCATTTTAAAAGTGTTTTCAGTGATTGCAATTAGTAAGTTTTAAATTGGCTAGGTGAGGTTTTTACATAAATTAAATGGATGCAGTAATTTATTAAATTTAGAAATGAAAACACTATAATGTATACTGATCTGAAGTGCCACCTAATACAAAAACACCTTTTTTGGTACGTGCTATAGCAAAAAATAAATCCCTTATTTTTTTTAAAAAAAAGTTTGTGCATAATAATCAAAAAATCTATCTTTATACAGGAGAAAACATTTTCTGCATTGATTTATAGATGTTGTAATTTCTTGGGAAAAATGAATTTTATTATATTGAAATTGACCTTGTACACTGGGTTCTCACTACATGCTAGGGTTTGGCATTTTTTTTTTTTAAATCAAGCCGTGGTTGGTTGAATCCGTGGATAAAGAATCGGTGGATATGGAGGGCCAGCTGTATATGGATTGTAAACCTTCCTGGGAAGACTGCAGACTAGAAAGAAAAATGGCTAAGAAATTTATTTCCTCTTCCTCCTCCTCCTCCCAACCACCTGAGTAAGCAGGACACTAATGTTCCCTTTTAGTTGTAGAGCAAAAAGCAAGCTACTCTAGATGGCATGAAAACAAGAAAGCTGTATATGCTTCCTTGGCCTAAAACCTTCTCTCCTACTTTGCAGAGGCTTCAGGTAGGCTGCTGGTCCAACTTGGTGAAATAATGATCTGGCCATAACCATCTAATCACTGGTTCCCTTGTCCACAAATCATTCTCTTCTATTTCTTTACTGAACACCAGATGCAAAATGTATTCAGATACAGTACATGTGTTGGGCCCAATATATGGCTCATGGCTTCATGGAGGCAATTAATTCGAAAGCTGTCCTGGACCAGGGGCCCTTTCACACTACACAATTATAGCACTATAATCTCACTGTAACTGCCATGGCACCATCCTATGGAATCCTAGGATATATAGCTTGGTTTGGTACTGGAACTTGATGGATGAAAATTCTAAATACCCCTCCCTAAACTGCAAATGCTAGGATTCCATAGGGTACAGCCAACAGCCTTGATGTATTCAATGCCACTTCTGAAGGGCTTACCGCACTCCAAAGAATCAGCACTCCAAGTGGCAGTGCAGCAGGAGCGTTCCATCTTCTGTGTTGCCTTATTGCATGATGTTGTTGCTCTTTTGTTCTGGTCCCATGGGGGACCGAGGTAAAACTGTGTCTTTTTGCTAACCAGAAAAACCTGTTAGCAAAAAGACATGGTTTTACCGCAGTGGAACTGGAACAAAAGAGCACTGGAAAAGTCCAGACATCATGTGGTAATAAGGCAGCACAGAAGACTAAATGTTCCTGCTCCCCTGCCACTTTTCTCTCAAGTGAAGTAAGCTCCATTAACTTGGAAAGGGACACTCTTAGGGAGTGGGCTGGGTAGTTCACCAAACTAATCCATCTCCTAGCTTGTTCCCTGTAGCTTGTAGCTCCATCCTAGTTTATTCCCTTGTTCCCAGTCAAAGCTGGGACTGAAAACTTTTGGACAGCATATTTGATAAGAGATAATGGAATGGTTCTGGACCAAGGCAACCTACCTTCTCTTTACTTGAGCTGTGCTTGGTCCTGTACAACCCACAGAACCCATTGTGGATGCACAGAGGAGTGAGGGGGCATACAATTTAGAGAGAGAGGGAGGGAGGGAGGGAGGGAGAATATCACCTCCTCCCCCATCCACCCAGGTTTCAGCAATGCAAGCCAGGTTGTCAGATTTTTTCAGGATAAGGTCAAAATGACATCTGCATTTTCATTTTTTTGCTTTATTTATTAAATTTTTATCTTTAATAACATATAACACATATTAAGAGACTGGACATCAATTTCCATATTGTAACAAAAGCATTTTCTCCTTACTCCCCCCAATCCCATCCAATGGCTAGACAATATTTTAATATCCATTATCTATACTGTGGAATATTGTATTAATACTTTCTCTCACTTCTTTATAACCCCTTTCATCTTTGACTTTCTCAATCCAACCCCCTCCCACCTCTCAATCCAAAAACCCTACCACATCTGTATTTTCATTAACCAACCTGGAACAGACAGGATTGCACCATGACAGTGCTATTTCCTCACCCTTCCATCTACACACTCCTTGTCTGACCACTACAACATACACAAAACCTTATGCAATGCAGCAGCATACAACTGCATTGCCTGGAGCAGGGGTTGACAAGGTATAGCCCACAGGTTGCATGCAGTCCTCAGGGGTCCCCAAAATATAGCATTTGAAGCCCCCAGAACAATTTTATAAAAACTGTGCCAATTTTCAGGTGACATTTAACCCCAAAACTAGCCAATTTAACCCAAAACTGGCCACAAGAGCATGCTGTGCATACACTGGATCTGTTTCTCCGTCCAAGAGAGAAATGGTTTATTTGCTCTGTGCTCAGCCTCCCTTCCCAGAGAGGCTAGACTGGCTCCTTCCTTGCAATCCTTTCATCAGCAGGTGAAGATCTTTTTTATTTCCACAGGCCTTTGGGAACAGACTGTTAAGGAAAGAACTTTTCTTAGTATGTTGTACTGCTTTTATCTTTTACTTTTAAAGGCAGATATTTTAAGTGGTTTCAGTACTTGTCATTGTTATGTGCCTTATCTGACTTATCATGACCCTATCCTAGGCTTTTCTTGGCAAGTTTTATTCAGAAGAGGTTTGCTTTTGCCCTCTTCTGAGGATGAGAGAGTATGACTTGCCCAAGATCACCCATGGGGTTTCCATGGCTAAGCAGGGATTTGAACCCTAGTCACCCAGTTCCTAGTCCAGCATTCAAACCATTATACCACTTTGGCTTTTTGGATGTGCATTCCATTTAATACTGTTCTAATGTCATTTAAACATATTTTTTTTCTGTTTTTATCTACATGTGTTTTTACTTGTATTTCTTTGTATCTTGCCATGAGCCCCAGTTTTGGGGAAAAGGCAAGGTATACATAAAGTAATAAAACATAATATATACAAAAGAAAAGGAATATAAAGGTACGTATACTAGCAATACTATTATAGGACCTAATAAACGTTATCCATGACATCAGGGACTCATCCTCAAATATGATATATACCATGATCTGCCAGCAACGTTCTTCTGCTCTCTATTTAGGACAAACAGGCTGGTCTCTACATGAAATAATTGCATACAAACCTCACATCAGAAATGGCAGTATTCAAAATCCAATGGGGGATTACTTCAACCAGCAAGGATATGGTTTAACTGGTTTTAAAGTGGTCATCCCTAGAACAAATGAACCCTGAATGGAGATTACAGCATGAAATAGCTGAACTACAATTCATTCACATCTTCTGTTCTATAACCTGTGGCTTAAATCAGGATAAAGCTTCCTCATCACACAAGGTGTGTTAATTAGTTTGCCAGTGCCAGGATATCTAAGTAGTCTGTTGATCAAGCATGAAGTTTTCACTGTTTATAATTTCTTCATTTCATTTTCTCCTAATCTGTTACTCAGGCCACCACTTCATGCATCTGATGAGGTGGATTACAATCCACAAAAGCTTATGACAAAAAACTAAGACTTTAAGGTACTATAAGACTCTGTTTTTGCAGCAACTAAGATGGTTATCCCTTTCAGAAAATTGCTCCAAAGCAATTGGTGCTTTGCAAATATTTGTATACATTTCTGACCACTTGAAATGCAGATGACCTCCAGCTCCTATTCTTTTCTACCTCAGTCCCAGGAAGCTCTCTTGGTCCTAAAATAGTGCCTGTCATCATAATGGATTAAATGAGTATGGCCATGGTGACAAATGCCATAGAATCATAGAGTTGGAAGAGACCACAAGGGCCATCCAGTCCAACCCCTGCCATGTAGGAATACACAATCAAAGTACTCTCAAGAGATGGCTATCCAGCCTGTTTAAAAACCTCCAAAGGAGGAGACTCCACCACACTCTGGGGCAGTGTATTCCACTGTCAAATAGCTCTTACTGTCAGGAAGTTCCTCCAAATGTTTTGATGGAATCTTTTTTCCTGTAGTTTGAGTCCATTGCTCCATGTCCTAGGAGATTTTCAGACTACACTGTTATAGTGTTACTATTCCACTTTAACTGCTCTAGCTTCCTCCTGTGGAATTCTGGGGTTTGTAGTTTAGTGAAGCCTATGATCTCTCTGGCTGAGAGTTGTAAATGCCTCTCCCTAAACTGTAAATCCCAGGATTCAAGAGGAGGCAGCCACAGCAAATAAAGTGGAATAGTAACACTATAACAATGTTGTCTGAAAATCTCCCTAGTCTCTGGAGCAGCAGAAAGCAAGCTTGCACCATCTTCAATATAATACCCCTCCAAATATTTAAACATGGCTATCATGTCATCTCTTAACCTTCTCTTCTCCAGGCTAAACCTACCCAGCTCCCTAAGCTGCTCCTCACTGAGCATGTTTTCCACACCTTTCACTATTTTGGTTAACCCTCTTCTGGACATGTTCCAGCTTGTCAATATCCTTTTTAAATTGAGGTGCCCACAACTGGACACAACATTCCAGGTGAGGTCTGATCAAAGCAGAATAGAATGGAGTACCCAGACACTATACTCCTATTGATGCAGCTTAGAATCATATTAGCTTTTTAAGATGCCACGTCACACTGTTCACTCATGTTCAGTTTGTGATCCACTGAGACTACTAGATCCTTCTCACATGTACTATGGTCAAGCCAGGTGTCACCTGTCCTTTATCTGCATTTCATTTTTTTCTGCCTAAATGTAGTACCTTACATTTTTCCCTGTTGACATTAATTTGGTTAGTTCTGATCCAGCTCTCTAATATGTTTAGGTCATTTTGAACTCTGATCCTGCCCTCTGGGGTATTCTATAACCCTCTATAACCCTTGTAAGCCTTGAGTCCCAGACTATGAAAAAGGTGATGATATAACTATCATCATCAGTATCACCACCACTCACTGATTTGTGATGATCTTATTGATCCTAATACAGGTGCATTGAAAGGTGCCAGATCACCAGTCCATCTTGCTCAATGTGCTTTATGCTTACTAGTTTTCATATTTCTTTCCTTAACCTATGTGGAGATTCCAAAAACTGAACCTGAGACCTTCAGCATGCAACCATGGACTCTGTTGCTCAGCTTTTTCAAGTATTGCAGTACTGTTGCTTTTATTATCTTTCCAATGAACCACTAGAGCTACTGCAATACTTGTGTTTACAAGTAGTTAGTAATAAATCGCAGCATTTATGGCCTTGCATTTGGAAAATGGGCAGAAGGGTAAAGCCTGGGTCTGAACATTTAAAAAGTGTTTCCTACATATAAAGAGTGCATCTCACAGAATCACAGAACTGTAAAGTTGGAAAATACCCCAAAGGTTATCTAGTTCATTCTCCACCAATACAGAAAATTCAGTTAAACCACTCCAGCTAATTGCCATCCAACTTCTGTTCAAATATCTGCAATAAGAGAGAGTCCACCAAAGTCTGCGATAAGCCCTCTCACTGTTGAGAAGTTCTTGCTGTCAGATTCCCCCCTCTCAAGTTTAGTCAAAATCTCTCTCTCTCTTTAAATTTGCACTGAAAGTTTAACACGTTACCATCTGTGGGGGTGGGGAAGAGTTTGTTCCATTTTCTGTGTGGCAGTCCTTCAAACATTTGGAAGATGGCTCTCGTATTACTTCTCAATCTTCTTTTTACTCAGCTTTCAGGGCATGTCTTGTGTTATTATATACTTTGTTTTTCCCCCCCTCTTCCACACTGAAAATGAATGTGGGGACTGAGCTGAGAAAGAGCAGAGCAAATGGTGTCATAAATATACCTATTACATTTCACTACAAAGTCTAAATTGATTTTCACATTGAAATATGCAAAAGGACTTGGAAAGCTACTTTTTGTATAACTCACATTATCAACTGGCCAGAGCAACTGACTACGGATTCTTACAGTTGTAGTATAAACAGTAGCTTTTCCAAGTTTTGGTTTCATATCTCCTTTGTTCCTTTTGAAAGCAAGTGTGTTAAACCACTTGTACCATGAAGTGAATGATGGCTTAAGCAACTTTCTGTTTGAGGCAGACATCCCATTGCATTTTTCCTTTTTTTTTCTTGCCTTGAATATATGCAAGAATATCAAACTAGAAAGTTGTCCTAAATGTGCACAACTGCTATCTTGCAGTTCATATTACAATCACAATCATCAAGGGAAGAGATCCCATCACATTATTTTTGCGCTTTCCTCCCCTCTTTAAAAAAAGGTCCTAAAGTGGAATTCATGCTGGAAGAATCAAATTATGTCCCCAACAACCTAAGCATTCATTCTGATGCTCCTGTGTTCAGTTACACAGCCTGGTATACAAACTCCTAGAAGACTAAATAGCTGAGTCTTCTCAGCTAAATAGCTGAGCTCAAAGGCAAAATTTTACTTGGCATAAGAACTGCTAAGCAGACACCTAGAAATCTTCATGTTCTACACACAGCTGTCCTATCCAAATTGTAGCTTAAAACAGCTTCCTGGTAACACAGCATTCTCAGCCTCTGAGGTGGTCCTGCCCACCCGGAATGGCTGTTGGGCCCTTTGAGATAGGAAGGACAATAAAAGGCTGGGGTCTTATTAAAAAAAACAAGGTCTTTCTGACTCAGGAGTGTTTTTCCATTTGCACACCTTGGCTCCCAGTTCACCTTTGATCCATGATCAGAGCTGGAAGTGAAGGTCTGGAGACTACAAAAAACCTCAAAATCTATACATATCACATGTAGAAAACCAGAAAAAACTAGAAAACTGACCAAATCAGCAGTTCTACTTTCAGCTAGGGAAAGAAATTAGAGTCCTCTTGGAACTATGAGCCCTACATTGCTATGATACTACTGGACTGGGGACTGGCTTACCCATGAATACAGAAAACCCAAAAGTTATGTAGAGAACTTTCATCGCTTTATTCCAAATGTTTCAACTGATCCCTTTGAAAGGCCTTGGGAAGTAACAGAATACAGACCTGCTGTGAGGGTTGACCTGTGGTGGCTCATTCCTGGTCTCCAGAGTTATAGTCTAATGCTCAAACCACTACATCATGCTAGCTCTCTGCAGAAGCGTTTATGCAGGTACAAACTGGTCCTAAATAGAGGACAGGTATGACTCAAACACCTTCTCCCTGTTTTTAGGTCAATCCAACCATCCTTCAGGTTCTACTTGGCTCTAGATTACAGTTGTCCTTTCATATTGGCTGGGGTTTGGTTCGAGGACCGCCCATGGATACCAACATCTGTGAATACTCAAGTCCCATTATATGCAATGGCATAACAAAATGGTGTCCCTTATATAAGATGGCAAAATCAAGGTTTGCTTTTTGGATTATTATATCTTAAAGAATATTGTCAAGCGGTGAATACTTAAATCCGTGGATACCAAATCCATGGATATGGAGGGACAACTGTATTCACTTTCCTTTCAGAAAGAAAATGTCCTGGGACTTGTTATCCGTGTTGTGTAGGATCTGTGGGACCAACTTGTGTCACTCAAAATATGATATTAAGTTGGGAGATTTTTATTAGCTCAAAATATGGCTGCGAGAGGCCTGGTAATTACAGGATCTTTATACCTGTGTATACCAGTACTCACTGAAGAGGCTCCAAGTCAAAAAGTAAAATAATGTGGTTTTTATGGAAAAATAATCATAGAGCCAATTACACAGGCATTCACACTTCAAGCAGTCACTCAAGGCTAGCAAATAATTAGGAATTGAGAAATAATGGGATAAAGGAATAGATTTTGGGGATAATGGGCTATACTTTACCTGTTTAGAGAGCTGAGATTCATGCAGCAAAAAATACTCAGGCTTGATTCTGAGGTCGCACAGAAAACGGGCAGAGTGACAGCATGTAGAAAACTGTGCATGCTTTGGTAATGTCTGGGGATAATATTTATACAGTACTCAATTTATACTCAAAACACTTAAGGAGTGTTTTGAATGAAGAACAATGCTCAAGTAAATTCTCAAGAGTTAAATAATGAAAGCTCCAGCTTCACTAATTCCTGTTAATGGTCTGAACATTCAGACTGATGGGTCTGAGGTGACCTTGTATTGTTGGAGAGGCAGAGGTGTGAAGGAAGGGCTTTGCAGGATAATGGGAGTTTCAGTCACTTGTTTGGTTTAGAGTATGACTTAGTGCCAGGTACATACAGGGGAAATTAGTACATTCCACCTGAACTACTATCTAAGGGGGCTTCGTTTAATCTCATCCTGGATGTGTCTATTTTTGGAGAATTTGTAAGACAACTTCATTAGATCTCTGGACCCTTCTGGGTAGTGGTTTCAATCCTGTGACCTAAAGATTATTATTCCCCAACCCCAAGGGACTAACAAAAGGCAAGAAGCAGTTTTTCCCAAATTCAAGAAAACTTTGGGTAAAGAATGAGCTGGGAAATATGATATTTGTTGACTCTTTAGCATAGTTTTTCTTTCAACTAAAAATTCTTGAATTAATGCTAACATTTTAACTTACATCAACTGATTTTAAAATAAATTTAATTAAGCTGTTCCTTTTACTAAAACATTTCTAACTTAATCAACAATTTAACTGATTTTAACTAATTAGTTCCCATCATTGGTTATGATAAGGGGAAAAAAGAGGATCCCAACAATTATCGTCCAGTTAGTCTAACATCAATACCAGGGAAGATTCTAGAGCAGATCATTAAACAGAGAGTCTGTGAACATTTAGAAAGCAATGCCATAATCACAAAAAGTCAACATGGGTTTCAGAGAAACAAGTCATGCCAGACTAATCTGATCTCTTTTTTTTTTTTTTGATAAAGTTACCAGCTTCGTAGATGAAGGGAACGCTGACATTCTTGCAAACAAGCTTGTAAAATGTGGGCTAGACAAGTTAACTGTTCAATGGATTTGTAATTGGTTGACCGGCCGAACCCACTGGTCACATCTTTCCAAGACGAAGAGGAGCCAGTGGGGGTACCACAGGGTTCTGTCCTGGGCCCAGTGCTATTCAACATCTTTATCAATGACTTGGATGAGGGAATTAGGGGCATACTTATCAAATTTGCAGATGACACCAACTTAGGAGGAGTAGCTAATACCCTAGAGGACAGGATCAAAATTCAGAATGACCCAGATAGACTGGAGAGCTGGGCCAAAGCTAACAAAATGAAATTCAATACGGAGAAATGTAAAGTACTGCATTTAGGGCGGAAAAATGAAATGCATAGATATAGGATGGGAGAGACCTGGCTGAACGAGACTACATGCGAAAGGGATCTAGGAGTCCTAGTAGACCACAAGTTGAACATGAGTCAACAATGTGATGTAGCAGCTAAAAAGGCCAATGCGATTTTGGGCTGTATCAATAGAAGTATAGTGTCTAGATCAAGGGAAGTAATAGTGCCGCTCTATTCTGCCTTGGTCAGACCTCACTTAGAATACTGTGTCCAGTTCTGGGCACCACAATTTAAAAAGGATATTGACAAATTGGAGTGTGTCCAGAGAAGGGCAACTAAAATGGTGAAAGGTCTGGAAACCATGCATTATGAGGAGAGACTCAGGGAGCTGGGTATGTTTAGCCTGGAACAAAGACGGTTAAGAGGCAATATGATAGCCCTGATTAAGTATTTGAAGGGGTGTCATGTTGAGGATGGAGCAAGCTTGTTTTCTGCTGCTCCAGAGATTGGAACACGGAGCAATGGATGCAAGCTCCAGGAACAGAGATTCCACCTCAACATGAGGAGGAACTTTTTGACAGTAAGAGCTGTTCGGCAGTGGAACGCACTCCCTCGGAGCGTGGTGGGGTCTCCTTCCTTGGAGGTCTTTAAACAGAGGCTGGATGGCCATCTGTCGGGGATGCTTTGATCGTGATTTCCTGCATGGCAGGGGGTTGGACTGGATGGCCCTCGTGGTCTCTTCCAACTCTGCAATTCTATGATTCTATGATTCTTATTTGTCTCCTTCAACCTGTCCTTTCTGTGGATAAAAGCTTCAAGGCAGACCATAGCCATGTGGATCAGAGCATGAATACTGATGGCATATGATGTGGCGAAGCTGCCTCGGCCCACTAGGGTTATGGCTCAGTCCACTAGGTCAGTGTCTACTTTAGCATTCTTTGAGATTTTTAGGGCAGCCATCTGGAGCACCCTTTCCATATCACTATATGATTGACAGGCCCAGAGCAGCAGATGGAGTCTTTAGAAGGAGGGTGTTGCGGGAGGTTGTCAAGGACTTAAAATATTTAAGTCCACCCCTCCCTCAGTGACAGCCTATCTTCCTTAAATTCTTTGTCTACCAACTCTTTATTGTGGTCTTTGCTAGTCAGTAAACTGGCCTCGTGGGGTGTTGAGGGGGAGGAGTCAGCATCCCTTGTCAGCTATTATGAGACTTTGTCTTCTTCCTGTCTCTCTCTGAGTGGTGAAGAGGAATATCCCAAGTGTAATGGATTCTTCCTCTCAACAACCCCTGAATGCAAAGTAAGTAGCCAATGAGGCATTCTCTTGATAGCTTAAAACAAGAAATTTGCTAACTCTGAAATAGGATGGTTGTGAAGTATATCCACAGCCCTACTTCTGCAGCGAGAGCTCCAGTTTTTTTCTACTAGCTCACACCTTTTGCTAAAGTTGTAAATGTTCTACTTATCATCTTTGCCCTGTCCTGCCTTCCAAAAACAATGGCAGAACTTTATGGAACCTTATTGCTGAAGTAGATGATACATGAGCAGATGCTAGTGGGATAGAAACTGAGCTTAAAAGGTGGTTGATAGCAGCAGCATGAAACAGCTCTTCCTTTCTGCTTCAGTCATATTCATTGCCGCCAGAAACAGACATACATCTACAAGTTGTAGAGAAGAAATGGGCAACTTTGGTGCATCTGTGGTCCACAAAAAAACCCCATTAAAAAAAACCCAAACTAAAATAGTCACATATCCACTTCCACTTTTGAAAACCAGTCTTTTTGATGTTCAGAACAACAGTGGATGCCTTGTGACTTATTTAAAAGTTGAATTCTGCTCCTGAAGGTAGTTGAAATTCATCATTTTTTCCCCAGAAAATGGGCAGTCTGGTGGATGTTGGGACTGCAAAACGGTCTTGGGGTTTCATTCCCACACTTTGCACACCCCTGGTCTAGGAGCTTTTTAGGTGGTGCACCAACTTTGTAGAATACTCTCCCATGGATATTATTTACCCCTCAAACACTACCGTTTCAGGCAGTATACACGAACCAGGCTGCTTATTTATTTATTATTCCATTTATAATCTGTTTTTCTCCTGCCAAGGGACCCAAGGCTGCTTGCAAAATTTAAAGTCAAAGTTTAGCTAAAAATGTACTATTATAGAAGTTTAAAATCCCAGTTCTGTACAGTTGTCCCTCCATATCTGCGGATTTGGTATCCAGGGATTTAAGTATTCACAGCTTGAAGATATTCTTAAAAAAAAAAATCCAAAAAGCAAACCATGATTTTGCCATCTTATATAAGGGACACCATTTTGCTATGCCATTGCATATAATGGGACTTGAGTATTCATGGATTCTGGTATCCACAGGGGGTCCTGGAACCAAACCCCAGCGAATATGAAGGGACAACTGTACTTGTGGATACCAAAGTACTCTGATGAATCTTGGCCATTAAGCCTAATATAATTGGACTACTGTGTGTAACAGAATTAAAGAGTAATTCTTTAAGGTCTTTGGCCTTCTCTGCCAAAGCGTGCTGGTGCCTCACCAAACCAGAAATCCCAGGATTCCATAGGAAAGAGGCATGGCAAATAACTGATTATTTGTGTAATGTGGGTTTGGCTGCAGACCTGGTAAATACCCTCCAATTGTCCATATTTGGCAGGGACAGTCCCAATTAATCCTCTGCTGTCCCACTTTTCCAGCTGCTTTTAAAGTATCCCAGTTTCTCTCTCCTGTTCTTACATTCCCCCTTTGCCCTCAGCTTACTTCAAATTGTTGCAAACTGAGTTCAAAGTGCAAAACTAGTTTGCATTCAGTTAACTCAGTAGGGGGTTAAAAAAAGGAGATGGGGCAGAATCTTGCTAGAAGGCTTGAGCAAAAGCAAACTGCTGCAGCTTCTCCTAGTTTGTGTGTGCTTCCTCATTAGTAACTCTTGTCATCTTGCTCACATTCTGATGTTGCTTGGCCACATGTGTCACATTTTTCATCTGTGAACTATTAGAGAGTATGATGGTGTTACCCAAAATGCTCCTTGGAAAATTCCAAGAAAATATCGAGTTTCTAATGTTGGGGAAATTAGCAGCAACTTGACTCAGCTATGCAAGAGGGGGTAACAACGGAATCTTTTAAAACCAATTATACCAGTACTAGTCTGGATGGAATACATAGTACACATTTAAAATTAAATATGTTTTTTTTTATTTATTAAGGAGTTCAAAAATAACACCAAACACACATTCACCCAGAAGAAGCATTCACTCAAGGCTATAGAAAGAAAAAGTAGGAAAACTTGGGATAGAGGGTTAGCAAGAGGATCTTGAGGTGATACAGACCTGTCCTGTAGTCAATCTGGCAGAGTGGATGGAGGAAACTGGATGTGGCTAACACAGAGCAACAGAGTGTCCCCCTGTTACTGGCTGTGCGCTGGGTTGGCTAACACAGAGCAACAGAGTTTTCCCCTGTTACTGGCTGTGCGCTTGATGTGGCTAACACAAAGCAACAGTTTCCCCCTGTTACTGGCTGTGTGCAAAGAGGCATATTTTAGGGGGTCTTTTATACCTCCAAATACACCTGAAGGGATTGGTTGCTTCATGGGTGAAACAAATTCCATGAGCCTTCATGGATTGCACAATGAGTTTCCTGGTCTTGACAAAAGGTGAGGAAGATGCTAAATGTGTTTCTTAATGTCCACTGATTGGATTTTAACAGCTTTGAGCAACTTCTTTAAGGATGGGAGCTGAGGAAAGGAAATTTCACAATCAGCAAATACAAAAGGGTTTCTCCATCCATTAACCTCCCATTTATGTGGAATGTGTCTTCTTTTGGCCTTGCAACTCCAGGCCTTCCTTTCCAGGGAAAAACCAAAAATGAACTTTTCTGAGACCATCCTATCTTTTCCCTTGTAAAATGCCACATTAATGAACCAAATTGGCCAGTTTCTGAGGCCTATAGCCAATGCTAACATTCCAGAAGTGGGGTGCCTTGGAAGTAGGGTGCAAGTTTGCTTACAATGGTGTATGTTTGATAGCCATACCGGAGTATAAGGCTAACAATTCACTTATGTCTCATTGGAAGTTGCGTAGAAATGCCAGTGTGCCCTTGGAATTTGTGCAGTGATTAGTTTAAATCCAGTTGTTAATCCCAACCAGAATAGACCTATGAAATTAATGGGGATCTAATGGGTCAACAGCTATGTAAATTATATTAATTCAATGGATCAGTTCCAGATGGGACTAACAAGTGGATTTAGACAATAACATTTTTAAAGCACCCATAATTACACCAATAATTGAAAGAGGCAACAGACAATTCATGCTGTCTGAGATAAGCTCCAGCAAGTGGCTGTTTGGAATCTACCATATGGAGTCTTATTGACAAGGAATAGTCCAACATGGCAGGCAGCTCAGTGGCCGTACAGAGAGGCAACAGATATTCATGTTAGTTGCATATGATAGGACAGATTTCACAATTACTGTAAGGTCAACTAGTTAGTCTGCAGCACTGCAGGAAACCACATCAAGATGATCATGAAGTTATTTTTCTAACACATCAACTCCAGTTGAAGTATCACCTTTGAAGGTTTCAGATTTTTCTTATATTTCAGTCCCCATTGCCTCAAAACCCTTGTTCCAAAGTTGGTTTCCTTTAAAAAATCCATCTTCTTATTGGAAGAATTTTCTTATTTCATACTTTTTAATGGATATGGTTTTAAAATTTAATTTAATTTTATAGATTAGTTAATTGTAGTTTAAGTTTTGTATGTTTTTACTCATACATGCTTTTTGCAAGTCACCTTGAGTCCCAAGAGGGGAAAAAGAAAGGTGATATCTATTTCTCAATCCATCCTCCTCCCTCCTATAAAAGTACACATATAACACATACACACAGAGAGATATAAATTAACTGGTAGGCCAATGAGCTTTTGATTGAAAAAATGTGTGGGTGGGAATGCTATTAATTTTATTCTCTGGGTCATTTGTTAATCTTCTAGTGCAGTTCAACTACACTCTAGCTCAGCTTTTCTCAACCTTTTTATCCTGGAGGAACCCTTGAAATAATTTTCAGATCTCAGGGAACCCCTGCACAAGCATTATTCTACATACTGCTATTGCTTTCTCTGCACAATCACAATCTGTTGCGGAACCCCTAGCAACCTCTTGCAGAACCCTAGGATTCTAGAGAACCCTGGTTGAGAAACACTGCTCTAACTAGTTTAAGTTAACAAATTATTGCTCTGTATATTAGATTTTTTTTAAAGTATAGATTTCATTCTGTACAAATACTCTTTGTTCAAGGGGCACTTCAACCACAGGCTTCCCAAAATTCCAAGAATTTAGGAATGCACAACCAGTATCTGTCTTGTTTCCAAAGCTCAGAGATGAGCGACAGTCCGTATGTTGCCAAAATGGCAAAATAAGCACAAGACGACGGAAGCAGCAGGATGGCAGAAAGTCCCAAGTTTTGCAGTTGTACAAGCAAGGTGAAGTCGAAGGCTTTCACGGCTGGCATCCATAGATTTTCCTTGGGTTTTTTTCGGGCTGTGAGGCCGTGTTCTGAAATAGATTCTTTCTGACATTTCGCCTGCATCTGTGGCTGGCATCCTCAGAGAATTGTTGTGTTGGTGTGTGTGTGGAGTATATATGTGAACAGGGGTTATAAACTCCACACACACACCTACACAACCATTCTCTGAGGATGCCAGCCACAGATGCAGGCAAAATGTCAGAAAGAAACTCTTCCAGAACACGGCCTCACAGCCTGAAAAAAACCAAAGGACAATCTATGCACAAGAAATCTTTAGAAAGGAGATTATCAGACTCTCTAAATATGGTGTTATCACAATGCCAGGAGATCGCTAAAGGGCTTCCCTTTCACATGACGTCATTCCCCTCTCGTAATGCTCCCGTTCGACTTTCGTTATGCCGGCGCTGCTTTTTATTGACTGGCTAAGCTGTCAATGGATCCCCCATTCTGTTTCTGTCATGGAATGTCCTGTGAGTGAAAAGGTGTCCATTTCGCTGGCGTGAGAACACTTCCTGGTGAGATTGAGACATCCAGGTAAGTGACACACTTTTTTGTACCCTCCCCGGTTTACTTGCAAAGTTTTAAGTTTGTTTAGGTGCTTGGTGCAATTTTTTGGCTTGTATTTTGCTTTTTATTTTTGAATTTCCCACACTCTCATCTTCTTGTGAGAATTCACTCCTCGCCAGGATTTCATTCCAGGAAGTGAATGGAGCTCCGTTAGAGTACATGATAATCTTTCGAAATTTATCATGGCTCCGTTTTAGTTACTCTGCCAGGACAGGGGTGGGAGAGGAGATTGTGGGACAGGAACTCTTTTTTTGTTCCTGTCTGATAATCTCCAAAGGTGAACCCTAAGTGGGGATAAACCTCTCCCTAATAATCCAATGAAAATTAAGCACAGTTGATGGCCATGGAATGATCATTAGCCCGAGGAGGGCAGAAAACCAGATGGAAGTGGGAATTGAAAGGTATATCCAGGAGGAAAGCATGGCTGACTAACTGTAACACAGAACAGGAACCTTCCATGCTGCAATAATTTGCTGTAGGCCTCAGTTCTACAGTCTTGTGAAACCAAGCTAGGTGAGCTGTCAGGAATTTAATCACTTAATAGGGATTATACCAAAAGGGACTCACATTTTATTTTTGTCATTGTCTGTTCTAAAGGAGGGATCTTTCGGCATCATTTTGCAAAAAGAAGTATATCAGCTTTATTCATTTCTCCTTTACATAACAGCAAGCTAAGGCTTACTGTGCCTCAATGATACTTCTTATTATGCAGAGAGAACGGAGTTCTTTACATTTTTACCTTAGGCCTACTTTGGATTCACATTAAGGCACACTAGGGCATAGTTGAAAGCACGCAAGACATGTCTTGCTATGTTCTGTTTTTTAAATTTGAACCTGACATTCTAACTACATATCCTGAAAATGGAAAAAAAAAAAAGGTGTGGGGAGCTACCGACCCAGATTCATCACTGGTGTAAATGCTGAAGTCAACAAATTTGAACCAGGGATGAATTTTTTCTCGGTGTTAACATTCCCGCTTCTCCAAATCAGCCTTCATCAAGACATTTTCAAGGTTTTCTGTATTTGAACCAGAGCGAATAGTCAGTCATATAAATAGAACTCTCAGCGACATACAGTGAGTAATAAGTTCAAACAAAAATCCTCACTAGCTTTTATTCTATGATCACACAGCATTACTTCCAACTAATGCTACTGAAGCAATGACAGACTTTACTATTGGGTATAAAAAATACATAATGAGCATCTATGGGACACTGCACAACTCCCATCAGTGAGGAAAGACCTTCATAATTCACATGTTGGTTTACCACTTCAGTTTATTTAACTCTATCATTAGGTAGCAATTGTGTCCTCAGCTGGAAGTGGCAACTGCATATTTCTGCAGCACTGAAATCATAAAGGGATCCCACCTGCGTACTTTCAAAGGGATTGGGGAGAAGGAAATGTAATACATTATGCATATGCAGTGGTGTTCTGGTATTATTGTGGAATCAGGGGCCAGTATAGGTGAAAGCAAAGATCTGACCCTTTAGTCTCTCACATGTTTGAATGACCCCTGAAATCTGGCACTATAATTAATGAGCTAGTCTTCTCACTTCAGAAGACAAGACAGAGGAATAGGAAACTCATTGTCTGACCTTAGTATCCCACTTTGACCCTTGCCTTTCCCTAGGCATCAGAGGTCTTTCAGCAATAGAAATGCTGTTGCTTGAAACTCATGCTCTGACTTTCCTTCATCCTAAGCCTTTTCCTTTCTGGTAGGTCACTCTACAAATTCATATATTTGAATGGCATAAAGCATTAAAAATATAATGGAAGGGTTCTTCTGCTTATAAAGGACAACAGCGCTATTATATTTTTAGGTCATGTGCAAAGGGAGTGATATAATCTTCAGTAGCACTGCTTACTTTTTTGTGTGCAAAGCTTCTATGAGTAAAAAGTACTACTTATGTACCCATAGTTGGGAGCATGCTCGTAGTTGCCTCAGGAACCCGAGACCTAGACAGGGCCTATGGCATTTTTGTAGAGCTTTTGAAGAACACTGCTGGCAGGTTGTTAACTTGCTCCCAAGACTCAGAACATACTGTAGTTATTTAGTTCATTACACCAGTTCCCCATGAAGCAATGGATTGATTTTGAAATTCTGTTTCTGACCTATGTGACCTATGACGGTCAAGTTCCTGCAGACTTACATAAGCTCTTTTCCATACTTGCTCAGCAGGGGCAAACTCACTTTTAATCATCTGCTATTATCTCCAGTATCAAAAGAGTACAGCAGTTGATTATTTGCCATATTTTTAGAACTCTGGTTATTTTAGTCTCCTTGGGAATAAAAATATCTTTTTAATATAAAAATACCCATTAGCCTGTACATGGCTAAACACATTCTAATTGTTCTGGTCACATACCATGGATTTCATAATTATTTTAATTCAATAATGTTGCCATAAGTTACACCACTGCATCTAACCTTGTGGGCTATGCACTATCATGGAAATGAGAATCTCAGAAAGGAGGTGCACTGCTGAACACTAACAACCTCCCTGAGAGCAAAACAGTACAGGCTACTATAATTATGCTCAGCTACATCACTCCTTGTTCCCCAAAGCAACAATTGGTTGGAAAACCTGCACATTAGGTTACACTGCCAGAGAAGCAAAGAGAAAAAGAAGAAGCAGGTTTCACATATTAGACATGTATTGTCTTAATTGTTTAACATTTTCTGTTTAAAGTAAAATCTTATTTTAACATTACTATTGATTTTAGAAGCTAAAGTTGCAATCCAAAGCCACCCATCTGTAGCTAAGCCCTATTGAATTCAATGGAACTTACTTCTGAGAAGACACTGCAGGATTATACTGTCAATTTCATAGTTGTATCCCAGTCATGGTACACATAATTGCAACTCTGGCCAACTACATTTTGATACAGAAAAGAATGCAGGGAAAAGTACTAGCCTATTAAATTTGAAGTTAAATCTATTATAGAAAAATGAATTGAATCCTTGGGCCTCAAAATTCATTTCCAGACCTTTGCTGATCATTCTTGTTTCAGAGGAGAATTGCCAGTGAAGTAGATCAAAATGCTGAGGTATTTTGGACTAGGACACAACCTATGTTTTTCTCACACGTTCTTAGATTTCTTTTAACGTAACTTGTCCCAGTAGATACCAGCATTTACCGTAAATGAAAATGAGGGTGAAAAACCAGTTGGTCATTCCTGAAGTGTATTCAGAAATGTCAGAAATGATTGTGTCACAAATCTTGTTTATGACATTTATACTTTTCATGAGAGAACTGAAGTTTCAGGTTTGATACTTTCCAGTTAGAGTCCACTTTACTACTCAACCAAGCCTGAACATCTTTCGGAAACACTCTTGTCTTATTTTACTGGGCTGGCCTCTGAAGCTCTTTCTTAAATTAGGACTGGATAACTAAATGTTTAACAAATGTGATTTTTATACTATTAGGCATGCTATGTGTATGTAATTTTTAGTAAAATACTTCCTACTTTAATAAACAGTAGGGCTTCCTTACTATTTTACAATCCCTACATACTACCCTCAAGTCTGTTTTCTATCACTCTTCTTCATTTATGGAGTAAGATGATGTTTATTTCACCAATGAAATTTGAAACTTTCTTGACAAAGATAGCCATGTTAAGCCATGATCAATTTCAAAAGATTATCAATTTGATTTAGAGCACAGACACTAAAAATGTAAAATTATTTACAATTTAATAAAAAGATAAAGTCATTCAACTACGGTCTACTGATTCTCATTTTAATATTATTTGTAGGTTAAGTTATATTTTAACCAGAGCAACAAAGCTCTGGAATTGTTTAACAATACACTTCAAAAGCTTATGAACACTTGGAAATAAATCCCTGTGTGTTCAACAGTGGTTACTCCCCATAATGTGCATAAGACTGCAGCCTAATACCAGGGCTGGAATTCAAAGAACCCCCAACCTGTGCATTCCTAAGAGAATGCTGCTGTAGTTTTCTGACAATGACAGATAGCTTTTCTGCATTGCTGTCGGAAGAATATAAGTGATAAACCTTTGTATACATAAAGCATACTACATGCAGTCCTTAGGATCCTGGCCAAGGTGTATACATAAGGCATAATATTTCCACTGGCAAATGAAAAAATACAATTAAATATTAAATGCAAGGTAACAACTTGACTGCCACTGCCACTTCCCGCCACTTCCCAGTATGTGAAAAATGGAGAACTGAAGAAGAAACAAGTGCCTCCCAAATCAACTAATTACAGGAACAGACAAACCATATATATAAAAAAAGTTAAAGATGGAGAACATATGGCCCGCCACAGGATGTTGCACTGTAACTCCTACAATCCCTTACCATTGGCTAGGCTGGCTAAGGCTGTTTGTTGTTGTTGTGTGCCTTGAAGTTGTTTCCAGGTTATGGTGACCATAAGGTGAACCTATCACAGGGTTTTCTGAAGCTGGAGAGTGTGTAACTTGCCCAAAATCACCCAGTAGACTTTCATGGCTGATTGGAGATTTGAACCCTGGTCTCCAGAGTCGTAATCCAACACTCAAAGCACTATGGCACACTGGTTCTAAGGCTTAACTAGGCCAAAAAGCATCTGAGGGTTACAGTTGCCCATCCCTGAGCAGTACAGCAACAGGGAGAACACTCAAATTGCATTCTACCCATACGGAAGAATCTTGATACAGTAAATACAGACAGGTTGAAGAAAACTGTCAGTAGAAGTCAACAAAAGTTACCTATCAATGATTAATATATGAGATATGTGTATTAAATAATGAGACTGTGTTTCTACCTTTCAGACAAATCAGGGAAAACTGATTGTGAACGCTTGAGTGGTGACCTTGAACTTGTTTGAATCTACATGACAAACATCAACACTCTCGGCCGTTCAGTTAATTGTCAGGCATCGTTTAAAGCAGTTGTGCAGCCTGTTGTGTTTGGGGAAAATGCAAAGTTTAAAGGTTGAGCAATGTGACATTCTGCAGCAACTTGAGGTGGATTCAAACCTTTTCCAAAAAATCATCACTTGTGATGAAACCTGGATCTTCCAGTATGATCCTGAGACAAAACAACAGTCAACACACTGGAAAACACTATCATCACCAAGAATGAAAAAAGCATGTCAAAGCAAGTCCACATTCAAAGCCATGCTTATTGTGGGGTTTTTTTTTACATCAAGGGCACAATTTTGGCAGAATGGGTTCCAGAAAGCAGAACAGTGAGCCAGCATTATTATAAAGAAGTTTTGACAAACCTGAAAGTCAGGGGGGAAAAGGCCAGAACTGTGGGAAATGGCTTCATTCTTCATCAAGACAATGCACCTGTTCACACAGGAGTTTCTGTGAAGCAGTTTTCAGCAGATAAACACATTATTACACTTGAACATCCTCCATATTCACCAGATTTGGCACCAGACAGACCTCATATCTGAGCTGGCCTTGGTGAAAGAGAAGAAGAGGCAGGCACAGCTCCACCATGCCTAGGCCCAGAAGCAGATGAAAGGCCCTCCCACCATCTCAACTGCCACTGCCCTGGCCACAGAGGGAGAGAATAAGAGGTAGTTTCTGCTGGACTTAATCCCCTCCCACACTACCATCCCCTTTTCCTTGAGCCATCTTATTTAGATTAAACCTGAGGGCAGGGAACTGTCAAATTAACAATTAGTAAGCCACTCTGAGTGCCTGTGGCTGAAGAGCAGGTTATAAATACAGTTGTCCCTCGGAATCCACGGATTTAAGTATTCATGGCTTGAAATTACTCTGTTAAAAAATAATAATCCAAAAAGCAAACCTTGATTTTGCCATCTTATGTAAGGGATACTATTTTGCTATCTCTCTCTGGCTTTTCTTTGCAAATGAAGATTCAGGAAGGACTCATCCCTTGCTTTCTGCAAGCGCGCTGATGACTGAAAAGGCCAATCCGAAATAAACAAGCCCGGTTGCAGAAAGCACAGCACAGGGTCTCCTTGGGTGGTTTCCGGGTTGAGATTCTTTCTGCGTTGTCGTTTCTCTTCAAGACTTGTTCGGCGTGAGTTCTCAAATAAGGCTGCAGCATTGTGGATAGTGCGTCTCCATGCCTCCCGACGTGAAGCCAGGGCCGACCATTGTTGGTGATCAATTTGGCCAAGCCTGAGATGTTGTTTCAGGGAGTCCTTGTATCACTTTTTTGGAGCGCCCCTCTTATGCTGACCCGTGGCAAGTTCACCATAGAGTACTATTTTTGGGAGGTGATGGTCCTCCATCCTAGAAACGTGCCCTGCCCAGCGCAGCTGTGTTCTCAATATCATGGCTTCAATGCTGGTGATCCCTGCTTGCTCAAGGACAGCAACATTTGTCACATAGTCAGTCCAATATATATTTAGGATTGTACGTATACAGCGCTGATGAAAACGTTCGAGGAGTCGTGTTGGCAATAGGTGACCCATGTTTCAGACCCACAAAGGAGAATAGACAATACAATTGCTCTATACACACTGATTTTTGTGTTTCGCCTCAGGTGTTTATTACTCCAGACTCTTTTGTAAAGTCTTCCAAATGCGCTGTATGCCTTTGCTAATCTGTGATCGATCTCTTTGTCAATCTTGGCATTTGAGATGATGCTTCCCAGGTAGGTGAACTGCTGAACGGACTTGAGCACAGATTTGCCAATGGCAATGTGGGGATGGTGGTGTTTGTCCTGTGGTGCAGGCTGGTAAAGAACTTCCATTTTCTTCAGGTTGACTTCTAGCCCAAACAGCTCTGCAACTGTTACGAAGCAGGATGTTAGGTGCTGCAGAGCTGCTTCTGTGTGGGCAACAAGGGCAGTATCATCAGCGAAGAGCAGCTCATGGACTAGATAGTTTAGAGTCTTAGTGCGAGCCCTCAGACGGCTTAAGTTAAACAAGCTACCATCAGTACAGTAACGTATATAGATGCCGTCTTCTTCGAGCTCTGCCGTAGCCCTTTGGAGCATCATACTGAAGAAGATTGTAAATAAAGTTGGAGCAAGAACACAACCTTGCTTCACTCCATTAGTTATTAGAAAGGGCATTACATATAATGGGATTTGAGTATTCACGGATTTTGGTATCCACGGGGGGTGGGGTCCTGGAATCAAATATGAAGGGACAACTGTACTCTAAATAAATAATTTTTCTGGTACTGTCATTCTTAAACAGGTGTAAGAATAAAGTCTCTCATTAAGGACTGAATAAATTTAAGATATAAATTTAAGATGTTTATTACAATGAGAAAATTGTTCAAAAAGTATATGCTAAATATTTCATTAAATGTTTAATTATTAGCTTATTATTAATTGCTTGCTTAATTCTAGTTGTTAGTATTGGCTATCACTTGTCCAGCCCTTTAAATTTGCAGAGCACCATGTTTCCCCTTGGAGAGCTGTAACTTACCTAGGTTCATCCACTGACAGCAATCCAGTAGGGAAATATAAGTGTGTATACCTATATATAAGAAGAAGTCAGCAAGGATCCACCCTAAAGAGATTTTGTGTGTGTGCGGTTATGTATGGTTACAAAGAAAAGGAACAGAAATAGAAAAAACACAGACTATGAGTATGAGTTAGGCAGATAAACTGATATAAGCTGAATTACCTAAAACTACTGTCTTGTTATCAGTAAAAATTAATGTTCATTTATAGTTTGAATGATCTCCTGACCACTGAATGATGGCGACCCTAGACCGATGGAGGAATTATGAAGTGCTCTCAAGACTCTTAAAGCAAAAGCCAAACTACTATTCCCAGCATTTTTCACAAATAATAATATAATAATAAAAATAAATTTTTATTTTTAACCCGCCCCTCTGCTCAGCAACCGGGGCGGCGTACAACAAGATTAAAACATCAAGTTAAAACAATCCCTCCCCATCCTAACCCTCACACCCCTTAAAACTAAATTAAACTAATGAAGAGTTAAAACAAGAATAAAATATGATAAATAAATAACAGCAACGATGGCAAGGGGGTGGGTAGCAATCAGTCCACTGTAACCGGGAAGTTATTCCGGGAAGGCCTGCCGGAAGAGATCCGTCTTTAGCACTTTCTTGAAGCTATCAAGAGTAGTGATAAGACGGATCTCATCCGGCAGGCCATTCCAAAGTCTGGGAGCCGTAGAAGAGAAGGTCCTCTGGGAGGTCTGTGACTGCCTAGTTTTCATAGGTTGCAGCAGGTTCCTCCCAGAGGACCGAAGTGCGCGGGGGGGGGGGATCATATGGGATGAGGCGGTCCCGAAGAGGGACCCAAGCCATGTAGGGCTTTAAATGTTAAAAGCAACACCTTGTACTGCGCCCGAAAACTAATCGGCAGCCAATGGAGAGATTTAAGCACAGGTGTTATATGCTCTCTCCTAGATGTATCTGTAATTAACCTGGCTGCCATATTTTGTACCAGTTGAAGTTTCTGGGTTAGGCACAAGGGTAGCCCCATGTAGAGTGCATTACAGTAATCCAAACGTGAGGTTACCAAAGCATGTACCACAGTTTCCAGATCCCTTGTATCCAGGTAAGGGTGCAGTTGGCGTATCAGCCGAAGCTGATAACAGGCACTTCTGGCCGTCGCATTCACCTGACTAGTCATGTGAAGCGATGAATCCAGGAGTACCCCCAGACTGCGAACACAGTCCTTAGAGGAGAGTGTGAGTCCATCCAGGACTGGAAGTTGTATTCCCAGACCTGGTTTCGGGCCTGTGACTGTCAGTACCTCCGTTTTGTCTGGATTTAGTCTCAATCTGTTTTTCCTCATCCAATCCATTACCGCTCTAAGACAGTCATTGAGAGGAGAGACACCATCTGAAGTCTGAGCCGACGACCTGGTCATGGAGAAATATATCTGAGTGTCATCGGCATACTGATGACACCGAGCTCCATGCCTCCGGATGATCTCTCCCAGCAGCTTCATATAAATGTTAAATAGCATCGGGGACAGAATGGCACCCTGAGGGATGCCACAGTTGAGCTCAATTCTGGAGGAGCAGCTGTCCCCGAGCCTCACCCTCTGGGATCTGCCCGAGAGAAAGGAATGGAACCATCGCAGAGCAGTGCCTCCAATTCCTAACCCTCTCAGGCGATCCAAGAGGATGGAATGATCTATAGTGTCAAAGGCTGCTGAGAGGTCCAAGAGCACCAGCAGGGTCACATTACCCCTGTCGATGCTCAGGCGCAGGTCATCGGTTAGAGCGACCATGGCAGTCTCAACTCCATATCCTGTCCTGAAGCCGGTTTGAAATGGATCAAGATAATCAGTTTCATCCAAGATGGCTTGGAGTTGGGAAGCAACTGCCCTCTTGATCACCTTGCTTAAAAAAGATAGCAAGGACACTGGTCTGTAATTGTTCTTGTCCAGGGGGTCCAGGGAGGGTTTTTTCAGGAGTGGCTTATCCGCCGCCTCCTTTAAACAAGATGGTACAATACCTTCCCTGAAGGATGCATTGATTGGGTCCCGTAGGAATACTCTCAATGCGTCCCCCCCCTGGACGACCAGCCAAGATGGACAGGGATCAAGAGGGCAAGTCGTCTTCCTCACTCTTCCAAGGAGCTTGTCCACGTCATCGGTACTCACCGATTGAAACTGATCCAGTAAAGTGCCATCAATGGAGTTGTTGGATGCCTCATCTATGGATTCTGTCAGAACATTGGCATCCAAGTCGGCTCTTATCCGAGAGATTTTATCTGCAAAGTGGATATTAAATGCATCACAGCATGCTGTTGTCGGGTTAAGTAGGGGATTTGGCGCAGGAGGAACCTGCGTCAGCTCCCCCACCACCTTAAACAACTCTGCTGGACAGGACTCTGCAGATACAATACATGAAGAGCAGAAGGATCTCTGTGCTGCACATATTGCCTCCCGATAGGAATCAAGATGCCTCCTATGGCGAGTTCTGTCGGATAAGAGTCGAGTCTTCCGCCACTTGCACTCTAGCCGTTGTCCAGTTCACTTCATCCTCCTAAGCTCCTCTGTGTACCAGGGCTTACGATTAGAGGAGGGCTGGAAAGGACGCTTGGGAGCGATTGTGTCGATAGCCTTGGTAAGATCAGTGTTCCAGATGCTGACCAAAGCCTCTACAGAATCACTGGCGTTACCAACCATTAAACCCTCTAGGGCTTTCTGGAAGCCAATTGGTTCCATTAGCCTTCGAGGGCGGACCATTCTAATGGGTCCACCACCCCCAGAGGGGCAGACAGTGGCTCTTAGTTCCATCTTGACCAGGAAGTGATCCGTCTATGACAATGTGGAGGTTTTTATAACCTCCGCCCACGGATATTCCTGTTCCGTACTGAAGATTGCATTGAGGGTATGACCTGCACAATGTGTGGGCCCGTTAACCAATTGGGATAGGCCCATGTTTGCCATGGTTTCCATGAACTCCTGAGCCGCACCGGTTAGATTCGATACGCTGGTCTCTAGTGGAATGTTGAAATCGCCCAGAACCAAAAGTCTGGGCGACTCCAACAACAACTCAGAGATCAGCTGGGTCAGCTCGGTTAGGGAGTCTGTTAAGCAACGGGGTGGCCGGTATACCAACAGAATCCCCAAACTATCCCTGGTTTTCAGGCTAAGGTACATGCACTCGATGCAAGCTGTTTTCCGGATAGGCTTCCTGGTCAAGTTTAAGTTGTTTCTATGAACCAAGGCCACGCCGCCTCCCCGCCCACTTTCCCTTATCTGCTCGCTGACCGTATACCCGACCGGGAGAGCCTGCGCCCATGTTGCAGTGCTGGCATCTCCCAGCCAGGTCTCGGTAAAGCATGCCAGATCGGCGGCCTCATCCACTAAGAGGTCATGTATAATATGAGTCTTATTTAATAATAATAATAATAAAATTTATTTATACCCTGCCCCTCTGTTAAAACAATCGGGGCGGCTTACAAAAATTAAAATACAATATATTTTTAACCGACCTGGCATTGCAAAGGAGCAGAGTAAGGGGCTGTGGAAAGGATGGTACGCTCTCCAAATTATTCTGGGAAACAGAGTGAACTGAAGAAGGGATAGATATTAAGCATCAATCCCTTCTTCTTTTATAACATTTCTTCACTCTGTTGCTGCCATACCTTCCCTTCCCCCACACAACCTCAATTCCTGTGCCCAGACCACTCCCGGCTCCATTACATGGTGGTATTGATAAGTGATCAGTGTAAGCAGTTCTTGTAGCTTCATGGTGGAAGAAGAGGGCATGGTTCCCCAGCAAAAGCTCATCCAGCCAAGCCAAGGTCTTGACTCTTAGCAGGCAAGCAGTTCTTTATAGCTTCAGGGTGGAAGAAGTGGCGTGGCTCCCCAGCAAACACTCACCCAGCCCAGCCAAGATCTTGACTCTGGCAGGCAAGCAGTTCTTGTAGCTTCTGGGTGGAAGAAGGGGTGCAGCTCCCCAGCAAACACTCACCCAGCCCAGCCAAGGTCTTGACTCTGGCAGGCAAGCAGTTCTTGTAGCTTCTGGGTGGAAAAAGGGGCGTGGCTCCCCAGCAAACACTCACCCAGCCCAGCCAAGGTCTTGACTCTGGCAGGCAAGCAGTTCTTGAAGCTTCAGGGTGGAAGAAGGGGCGTGGCTCCCAGCAAACACTCACCCAGCCCAGCCAATGTGGGTAGAACTTGATGAAAACTGGAAGTCCTGCTTTAAAGCGATTTTATTGATTACATGTCCAGTTCTGGGCACCACAATTCAGAAAGGATATTGACAAATTGGAGCGTGTCCAGAGAAGGGCAACTAAAATGGTGAAAGGTCTGGAAACGATGCCTTATGAGGAGAGACTTAGGGAGCTGGGTATGTTTAGCCTGGAAAAAAGACGGTTAAGAGGCGATATGATAGCCCTGTTTAAGTATTTGAAGGGATGTCATGCTGAGGATGGAGCAGGCTTGTTTTCTGCTGCTCCAGAGACTGGAACACGGAGCAATGGGTGCAAGCTCCAGGAACAGAGATTCCACCTCAACATGAGGAGGAACTTTTTGACAGTAAGAGCTGTTCGGCAGTGGAACGCACTCCCTCGGAGTGTGGTGGGGACTCCTTCCTTGGAGGTCTTTAAACTGAGGCTGGATGGCCATCTGTCGGGGATGCTTTGATCAAGATTTCCTGGGTGGCAGGGGGGTTGGACTGGATGGCCCTCGTGGTCTCTTCCAACTCTGCAATTCTATGATTCTATGTTTGTCTGCAACTCCTCCAATTTTATCCTCACAAAAACCGAAGGATGTTGTTACAGGTTGCCCAAGTTCACTCAGTGAGGGGAACTGGAAAGGAGATCATCTCCATCCTGGCCCCATATTACACTATGCAACACAAGCTTTAGCTGAACACATTTAAATCCAACAGATGTGAGACCATTAAACACATTTTAATTCTACTGAATCAGGCGAGCTTGTAGAGACCTCCTATTATCCACAACTAATTTTTAGACCGATTTCATTTGCTATCTGACACCCCCTTGTTCTTTTACTTTGGTTGTGACCTGCCTTGTGTATTGCATAGAAAAATGGAATACAGACCCTGATAATGAAAAAGGATGGACAGATAATCATTCTGTGGAAAAACACGGGTTGGCCAGTTGCCTTTTATATCAATGGAGGTGGAACCGTATTAGCTGTTTAATTTAGGAATTTGTGGGGGGAGGGGATTAGGATTTTTTTTTTATTGAAATAAGACCATTCTACTGAAAAATACACCTGATCGCAAAAGGCTGGTACAATAACGCAAAAAACCCTGTTTTCCTCTTTTCTCACTAATACAAAAATAAAACTATCTATCCTAACACTAATATATCATTCCTCTTAATCTAAACACACTATAACCACTTTTTTCTTTTCCAACAAACATTATATTTACACCTTTATACTAAAATTAGAAGTTACACATTACAATTATACATATTTGGAAAAGAAAAAAACAATTAAAAAGTGAATAAAAAATAATACAAAAATAATATTAAAATATTTATTTAAAGATATCCCTTAAATTATTGCTTTGGTTGTTTCATTAAACCACGGCCAAAAAATTTTCCAACGATGGTTTGGCAATTTCTTTTTCACTCAAAACTACATTTTCAATTATGTTCTTAACATAATAATCAGTGCCTTTTACACCTTGCAGATTTTGACTCTTTGCCTCCCTTTGTCTTTGGGAACTTTAGGGGCTCTGAAATCTTAAAACCTTTTTTGGCTGAGGTAACAAACATTCGTGCTTTAGTAACATGAGCTGTCATTATCGTCCCAAAGGCTTGGAATGTGACCAAAGAAGGTGGTGAGCAGAGCAAATTATTTTATTTATATGCTTCCTTTCTCCCAAAATAAGACCCAAGCATTTAGATAGAGCTGCCATTGGCCTCAACGAACGCCTCCGCCTTTTTAAAAAAAAGACCCTCCCCCCCCCTCCTTCAGCTCTTCTCTTATCAATAAATAACAGCCACTGAAGAGGCGGGAAGCGCGAGCCACAAGAGCGGCCCCTCCCCCTCCCTTTCTGCCAACCGCCTCCTGTAGCTCGCGCGAGATTCTTGACGCAAAGCCACGCCTCCTTCCCCCCTCCTCTCGAATTCTCCTTCTCAGGAGGCACGAGACCTGCCAGCCAAAACTTCCGGGTTCAGCAAGACTCGCAACTGACGACCGTTGGTGATTATACTAATAACAACGACGCGTGCGCGCCTGCCCTGCGAGCGTGCGCGCGCCCACCGACCCACCCACCAGGGCAGCCGCTCAGGAGTAAGGGATTCCGGCGGCGCATGCGCAATGGCAACACCCAATCTATGTCTGTCTGTCTGTCTCTCTCTCTCCCCACACACATTTCTCCCTTCAGACAACGTTATCTCCGCTGGATTTCTTCTCCTCTCGTGGTTCACATTTTAAGGCACCTTCTCCCAACCCTTCTGCCTAACCGTCCTGAACCGGAGACATAGCTTCGCCACCACGGCGAGACTCCCAAGCCGGGCGCGTCCTGGCTTCACCCCGAGCTACTTTCTCGCACCGTCGAAAGGTCGACTTTTGGTGACCTCCCGCGTCACGTGACGCGGCTCCCAGCCTCGCGGTCGCCCGCGCTCTGAACTCCTCAAGTGCTGGGCGTCCAACTGATTGCCTGTCTAACCAGTTTCCCCATATGGCTTATTGTGGGGGAGAAATCCAGTCATTTCCCCCTTGGTAGTTCGCCGTGGAGCATCTACAATTCTCTAGTAGTGTAGTGGTGGTTTAGCGCGGGACGGGGAGGTGAGGGTTGTTCTATTTTTCTAGTCAGGCGTCCTCTTGGGCAGCTCTTTTGGGGTCCTTACCCAGCTGGGTCCTGGCGTGACCTCTGCAGAGGCACAGCAGGCGTGAGCCGGGTAGTAGGAACCGGTCCTACGGGCTGGGGAAGAGGGAGTCTGCACCGGACGGAGCTTCCTGCTTTCCTCGGGTTGAGTGTGGATTTATGAGCTGGGGGCGGGGCGAGTACGCGAGGCGGCGGCGGCCGTTGGAGCAGCATGGTGAGTCTGGAGAGCTGAGCCGCTGCGGAACCCTGGAGAGGGTCGACCCTGCTGGGCCCTCCAGGGCTTGAGGGGCGAATCCCCCCTTTTTGAGGGCGAAGGGCTGAAGCGAGGAAGGGGGGACGTTCAGAAACAAACACCCGCGGTGAGGTTGTACAAAACTTCGGCGTTGCTGTCTTGGCCACAATACGAGTTCTGGTCGTTTTTATAGATTTTCCTTGGGTTTTTTTTACCGGGCTGTGAGGCCATGTTCTGAAAGAGTTTCTTTCTGACGTTTCGCCTGCATCTATGACTGGCACTGTAGTAGCCATTTCGATTCTAATGTCTATTTGCTGAATGTTGTAATCTTACAATCACTATTTGGGGTCAAACTAGATAGCCCATGAGACTCTGGGACTCTGCAAAGGCTTTTTCCTTTAACTGTCAGGCCTAGTCAATGTTCTTTACTAATCAACTCTATGTTCCATAAACATACGATATGCTGATGTAAACAAATTCTTTCTCTAATAGCGGTCAAACTGTACCCAAATGTTCCTAAGTTATCTTGCTTTGAACTATCAACAAATTGTCTCAAGGGAAACTGCTGACACCAAAGAGAAGGAGGAGGGAATTGTTTTTTGCATACCGAAATTAATGTATAAAAGTATTCTGTAATCATAGCTCTTGGCTCTGACTCTTTGGAAGATATTCCAGTCAGGCCCACCGGTGTAATAAAACTCACTTTCCAATCCGTGGGTCTGTTGTTCCATGATTTCTGCAACAGTACCTTCAGAGAATGGAACAGGAAACAGGAAAGAAGAAACCCTGAAAGTAAACAAAGTTTGGCTACTAGTCCTGAAGAACACTAAAATCAGAACTCAGCACTTGCAACTGAACTCCACCCAGGGACAGGGGGATTTCCAGCAGATAATAGAGCATTAACCAAACAGACTCTAATCCTCCTTGCATATCTCCACCCAGAAACTAACCATTCAAATACACAAATTGACATATCGGTTACATTTTTTTTTAACAAAAAAACATATCCTCACCAACAGGGGTTCACAGCATATAAACTCCACATGCACTCCTACCTAACCATTCTCTGAGGCTGCCACCCACAGATGCAGGCGAAACGTCAGAAATAAACTCTTCCAGAACATGGCCTCACAGTCCGGAAAAACCCCAAGGAAAACCTATGGATGCCGGCCGTGAAAGCCTTCAACTTCACAGTTCTGGTAATGCTTTTATTATCAAAAAATAGTCAAAAAAATTGGTGCCAGATGGCAAGACATATCAGGTTCCTTCTTTAGGTCGTTAAAATAAGCAGTGCTGTCATTACAATAAGCAGGGGGAAGTCAAGCAATTTGATCTTAAAATCATGTAAACTGGATGGTATATTACTGTACTCAGTTATGAGCGTGTTTGACATAAGCTCATGTCCTCCTAGGCAAAAAGTCATTTTTTAATTTTAATTTTTATTTTTTTGCTATAGGGATTTCCTGTCTCATCTCAGGCTAGTTTGGTTCATCTCATTTTACACTCTTAAGACATCCCTGTACAGCCTGGAGAAGGGTAGTCCTGTGCTGCCTCCCACTATTCCTTTTCCTGGGTAGTGGTATCAGGAAATTGTTAGGTGAAGTGGTTGAGGCTGAAACTAGTTTTTGTTTTAGTCTGCTCCAGTGACAATATGCAGTATAAGGTATGTGCCGTGTTTAAAAACAACCAAGAGGCTTGTGAAACTTCAGAGACTTAACAAGTAAGATCTTAAGGACTGACAGGTTTTACTACGCTGCACGTTTTAATTTCTTGAGACTGTGTTTGTTTAGATGTTCCTGCACTTCATAAGGAGTCAGGGAGAATTGACTGAGTAAAATGGAATGTATACCTATATATGTACATTTTGTTAGATCAAATAAGGAGACATGTATTCCCTGATAACCTGATAGTGGCTCCGGCTTCCATTTGTCCACATTCTGTAGACATCCCTGGGTGGAGTTGCAGCACATCACTTTGGCTTTTGCAATTAGCCAGAGAACCAAGGTCACTGGGTGGCTGCTTCTCCACCTTCCAGAAAAACCTGCAAGGAGGCAACTGCTGGGATTTTATTCCTCTTTCATGTCAGAAGGAACACTACAGAAAATTTGAAACTAAGAAGTGTTGCCCAAGTGTATTTACCCCCATCCAAATGTGCTTCCATACAGCTCTACAGGGCCTGGGCAGTTGAACTGGTTCTATATGGTATCAGTAAACGTGTCCTTCCTCTTAATCCCATTCCTTCGGGTGTTATGGTTTTTTTTTTGTGTGTGTGTTTATTTATTTCAGTCTCAGGACAGGAAATTTATTTTTCCTTTTTTGGGATCCAATTTGGGAACCTTTTTTTGGGGGGGGCTGAAAAGTGGATTTAAAACTTAAAACATGTTTAATCCTCAACTTGTTCAGATAGGACTAGGAAAGAATTCTGCCTGAAATACTGGGGAGTTACTGCCAATAATCCTGTCCTATATGGTCTCAAAGTCCCAGCATGCAACCATTTTCTGTGTTTCTGTACTGTTGTGAAGCATGGTTTGTTCTGCTCAGTGTTTCATGCACTATGCTTGATAATTTCAACCGTGGGTATTGAAGCAACAGTTATTTCTTACACTTAAATGTATGTAGGAGCATGAGAGAGGCCACTACAGATATTTAGCTGCTTTAATAACACATGTTGGAAATATAAACAAAATAAAATCCAAATCCTTCTTGTGATGATACCTTTATTTGGCCATTCAGGGGAAGAAAACTGACTGTGTTGTGATCATAGCATCTATATTTTTACTTTGAAATAGTATAGGGGATGAGAGGAGACTAACATAAATGAACAAATAGAAAAATTAGAAATAGAAAGAACATTTTTTTGTATAGAAAGGAAGAAAAAAATACAGAAATAACAAATCCTTTGAGTTAATTTTATGAGGGAAGTCATGTTTTTTAATTTTAAAATAACTAAATTAAACTACATATATGTAATGGACAAAGAAAGTAACCATAAAAACTTGTTTATGTTTTCTGGTTTTTAAAAATTGGCAATGTATATGCAACAATAACAATAAAAAGTTATACGTAGTTAAAAAGAAATAGTATAGGAAGTAAGTGTAGGCAAACCGACCACCCTCCCCATGGCAGTGCATTCATTAACTGTGAACAAAGGCAGTAAAACAGGCAATAAAGTTTGGCTTTGAAGTTACAAAGCACTCACTCTTCTGATGACTGTAATTGCCTCTGTCCAGTATGAAGCTTTAGGCTACTGACAGAAAAATGCAGCTAGTCTCTCCACAAATTTAGGTGTTGGGACAGGCAAAGCATGTCAACTGAAGCCAAATAGGGTTGATCTACCTTGTGTTGGAGGATGTCAACCCTCAGAAAAGCAAGTCCCAGTTTATGGTGACACGAAGTCCATTACTTCAAGTATAGGATCCCTCTATTCATCGGCTAAGTTTGATATTTTCTAATCAAAAAGGTCTTTTATGTTGGCCATAAAAGAAAACAAACAAAATCCCTTGTGGTGATAACCTTAATTGTGCCAACCAAAACATGAAAAAATACATCATAGTAGTTTTGAAGTTCCCAGGCTTCTTCAGGTAAAGGTAGTAAAAAAACATGCAGAGGAAGAAAAAGAAGAAGTTGATCATTGGCTTTGTTTGGAGCTTTTAAGTCTTAGTTAAATATTCACACACTATTTGTTACAGTTAGGGATTCTGCCAAGCAAATAGTGATTATATTTTCCTGTAAAATTTCTGCTTTTTCACAAGAGTGAGTGGGATAGATAGCTCTATCAAAGATTATTAGCCATGATAGTTGAATGAAACTTCTGTGGTCAGATACAGTATACCACCTGAATATTGGATGTCTCAATAGTTAAGAGAGTTGACCCTCAGCTACTTTCCTATCCTACTTGTGATCTTCCAGAAGCATAGTGTTGGGAAAATAGTCCTGGACTCCTCCATCTCAATCCAACTGCTTGTCATGGCTGGAAGAGACTCACTGAGTTAATTGTTGTTCTTAACTGCTGACTTCAACTTATGGTGACCCTACAAATGAGGGACCTCCAAATCACCACATTAGCAGCTCTGTACAGGTCTTGTAGACTCAAGACCATGGCGTCCTTGATTGAGTCTATCCATCTGAAATGTGGTCATCTTTTCCTACTGCCTTCTACCTTACCAAGTATTATTCCCTTTTATAGTGAGTCATGCCTTCTCATGACATGCCCAAAGTGTGACAGTCTCAGTTTAGCAATCTTGGTTCCTAGGGAGGGTTCAGGTTTGATTTGATGTAGAAACCATTTATTAGTCTTTTTAGGAGTCCAACATAGAACTCTTACCCAGCACCACATTTCAAATGAATTTATTTTCTTCCTGTCAGCTTCCTTCATTGTTCAACTTTTGCAACCATACATAGAAGTGGGCAATATGATGGCATGGACAATCCTAACTTTGGTATTCAACAATATATCTTTACACTTCTAGATCTTTTCTCGTTCCTTTATAGCTGCCCTTCCAAGTCCTAGTCTTCTTCTGATTTCTTGACTGCAGTCTATATTCTGATTAATGACTAAGTCAAGATATGGAAAATCTTGAACTATTTTGATATATTCATCATAAACTTTAAATTTTTGTAAATCATCTGAAGTCATTATTTTTGTTTGTTTTTTAAATATACAACTGTAAACTTGTCTTTGTACTTTCTTTCTCGACTTTCTTCAACAATTGTGCTGCTGCTTTCTGCTAGTAGTATGGTATCATCTTCATATCTTAAATTGTTGACCTTCCTTCCTCCAATTTTCACATCTCCTTCCCCCAAGTCTAATCCTGCTTTATGTATGATACATTCAGTGTACAAGCAATAGGGTGATAAAATGCAGCCTTGCCTGATCCCCTTGCCAATTTGAAACTATTCTGTTTCTCAGTATTCTGTCGTAACAGTAGCGTCCTGAGTACAGGTTATGCCTCAGGACAATAAAATGTTGTGGCACACCCATTTCTTTAAGAGTGATCCATAGATTTTCATGATCTATATAATCAAAGGGTTTACTATAATTTATAAAACTCAAGCTGATTTTCTTCTGAAATTCTTTGGTGTGCTCCATTATCCAATGTATGTTTGCAATATACTGTAATCCATAGTGCCTTTTCTTTTCCTGATCCTAGTTTGGACAACTGGGATTTCTCCCTTCATATATGGTGAAAATCTTTGTTGTAGAGTTTTGAGTATCATTTTGCTTGCATGGGAAATTTATGCAATGGTCTTGTGGTTACTGGAATCCCTGGTTTCCTCTTTCTTGGGGATTGGAATATATGTTGAGTGTTTCCAATCTGTGGGTCATTGTTTTCTTTTCCAAATTTGCTGACAGGTTTTAATTAGAACTAGAGTAGATTCTGTCTCTGTAGTTTGAAGCTGCTCTATTGGTATGCCATCTGATCCTAGTGATTTATTTCTCCCAAGTGTTCTGAGTGCTGTTTCCACTTCACTTTCTAAAATCAGAGGTTCATCTTCAAATGTTTCTTTCTTGAGTGAATCTTGTCATCCTTTCATCTCTTTTATATAGTTCTTCTTTGTATTGTTTCCATCAGCTTTTTATTTCTATTTGGTCATGTAGCGTGTTTCCCTGTTGGTTGTGGCACAGCCACACTCTTGGTTTAAATTTCCCTTTGATTTCGTTAATCTTGTGGAAGAGGTCTCTTGTTCTTTCTTTTTTATTGTCATATTCTATTTCTCTGCATGGATTATTATAGTATTTCTCCTTTATCTTGCACACAAGTCATTGACCTGTTGCATTTAGGGTTCTGACTCTGTTTCTGTCACCTTTTACTTTTGTTCCTTATTTATCCTTAACTGCTTAAAGAATTTCATCTGCCATTCATTGGTGCTTCTCCTTCTTTCTGGTTGCAGATAGTGTCTTTTTGCGTTCCTCCCTTACAATGTCCCTGGGTTAAGTCTAGAGTTCTTCTGGCTCTCGAGCAATTAAGCTGAATCAGTTTACAAATGGTAAGCAGCTCTCACATACATTCCATTGATTCAGTGGGTTTACTGTAGTTCTGATCTAGAAAATCTGCCTGCCTGTCTATTGAATTTATATTTCAACCTTCATCAAATAATGCCAACTGAATTTTCTTCTCTAAAAACTATGGAAGAAATATGCTGGTTTTCATCCAGTACAGATACTGTTGACAGAACAGATTCTTCCTCTGCTAGAGCACCGTTTGCAGAGTGTGGGAGATCCTCTGGAGGAAACTTGGGAGTTCTTAAAGGGATTGCAGTGCCAGAGGTGGAGGGCAAGTCTGAGTGTTACATAGATGGAAATGTGCTAAGGCATTACTGGATGTTGCCTAATGAAATACAGTAAATCACAAATAACACCCCAAACAAGGAAACACAAAGCAGGACACTGAATCATTAAAATACTCGTTAAAATCAAAAGTACACATATTACTTGGCTTTGGGTTAGAGAGCTTTTTATAATTCCCAATGGCCAAGACTTAATTCTCTTAATGGCCAATAACATTATTACAATATTTTGGTCTCTTCTGGCACTAGCTTGATGGCGTGAGAGGCACTGCTGCATACAGTATTCCCTTTTTTCTTTGTGCTGGCTGGTAAGACTGGTGGACCCATGTCTCATTAGAGCTCCTTTCATGCTAATGTTGCTCTGTTGGGGAACTGGGGTGATGCTGGAATGGAAAGAAGCTTTGGTATGTACTCCTCCCCTGTGACTTGGGAGTTTCTGGAGCTACTAAGTAGGCACAGAGTCTCCTATGCTGCTGCGAATACTGGAAGAGCTGTAGAATTCTTACAGCATGTTATTTTTAGAGGCAAAACTTCTTAATGTAGGCATGATAAATGTTGCATGAACAACATGAGTTATCGTACTTTAAGTAAGAACCTCTTACCCAGTGATATTTGAGAAACTAGGTCACTAAGCAGCAGTCTTCTGAACTGCTTATTTGCTTCCATTGATTTAGATCGTGGGAAGCACTCCTGTATACCTGGAGTCTTGTGAGTCCTGTCAGGACCTGTTTAGTTTCTGGTCTCATTCTGAGCTCTAGATCTGACACGTGTTAGTAGACCAAGGAGGCAGATAGTAGGTTTCCAGCTCAACATTGCTACTGGTTTCTAAGCAGTTTAAATCAGTTTAGGTGCATATATATCTATATCTATATCTATATGATCAGGTTTTAATTTTCTTCTTTTTTGTCACCATTATGTAAACCCAGGGGCAACACTATGAAGAGAAGCTATCCAGTTCTCTAGGTTTAAGACCAGATACCTCTATGCATGGTAGATAACAGCATGTGCCAAATACCCTCAAATCATATATTGACACTGCAAGTATGCGCATCTCTACATGCATGTTTGCTTGTCTTGTTTGTGTGTGTGTGCGTGATGTGTTTACAATTTGTATGGCAAAAAAGGTAGAGGAGTTGTTTGTGCATAGGAAATTAATTTCTCTTGACTTCCTACATTGTGTAAATCTGCACAGGTCTCTCACTTACTCTTGTGTTTTACTTCATATAAGCTGAAGTGGGTAACCTGTGGTTCTCAGGCTAACTTTCTGCTACCCTTCGCCTAAGTTCAGAAGTTCTCTGTATGATATCAGTTTGTTGCTCTGGTAGATACAATTGTCCCTCTTTGGGCAGCCTGCTCTGCAGTAGAGAGTGAGAAGATGCTAGCAAAAGAGAGGGAAGAGGTGGCCCCAACCAAATTTCTTTCAGCCCTCTTCACCACTTGCATGTTTCACATCCACAAGGGAATAGCTCCTCAACAAGGGGGGGGGAAATCCTCCTTGCCCTGATGTAGAATCAACACTATGTAGGTATGGAAAAGCCTTTTTATCCAGTCTAAAGATTCTGAATTTAAGAATAACTAAGTATGCCTATGTATGCATGTATGGAGGACATACTCCCTTCTTTTTTTAAAAAAATTACAGAACTCCTAATGCCACATTTCTGCTTTGCTACTAAGTCTTGAAAGCAGCATACCAAATTTGGAGAAGAGTTCTAATTCTGTCTGTACAAACAATAGTGATTTTTCACTCTTTTTCAAGTGGGAGCCCCTTTGTCTCCATTGTACCACCTTCAAGGTCATAGGGGAGGTGTCTGTTCTTACCACTTCATCAGCAATGGTCTATTCACAGAACGTCTCATCCCCTACCACATCATCAAAGGAAGTCTCATTAGTCTCTAACTAGAGGGAAATTGCAATGTGGTCCTTGGATCAGGATGGATCATTTTCTCATCATTGGGAAAAAAAGTCAGTGTTTTGCTTGGTGCGGCCAAATCCTTTTGTGGTCTACAGTGCACATTCATATTTTCCCTCCCCACCCTGCTTTCCCTTCCACTTCTGTTGCTTGCACAGGGTAACACTGCAGTTAACTAGTTGCGTAGCTCTTTGCCTTTGGGGTTCTCTCCACAATCAGAACTCCTTTGCTTTCCTTTGCTTATTTTCTTCTCTGCCTCATATGTCACCAACTGTCTTAGAACTGGCAGGCAACCATGTGTCCACTCCCAAAGCCACCTCTTAAGAATCCAAACCACAGCAACAGCTCACCAGTAAAGTAAACAACAGCACAAATCTATAGAGTACCTGCTGCAAAACAAGAAGCCAAGTGAGAGAGAGAAGCAGAAAGCTGCAGAAGTGATTGGGGGGGGGGCGGGGATCCAGTGGCCCTGAGGTCTTACAGTGAAGAAAACTAAAATAAATTTAGAAGCCTGCAAAAATTATGTTGTGGTGCACCATATCTTGGACTATATGTTAGTTTCTTGCATGTCTATGTACTTTTTCTCTTTTTCTCTCTGCTAACCTTGCTTTTCATGCTTTCTGCCCTTCATATTTAACCAGCTTTGTCAACTGCTCTATGCTTATCTAGAAACAATTATTAGCATGATGTGATTCTAGACTGGCTTGCCTCTAGATATTGTTACAATGAAAATGCCAAATTCTGTTCAAAGCAAGTGCTGCTGTTCCTTGAGTCAATATTAAGCATAATTATGTGCAATCAATTTTCTTGCCCTTGAATAGCAAAATAAGTCATTTCCTAGTAGCCCTCTTATAATTTGACTGCATTGTTATCACTACTTATCACGGTACCTTTGTTTATTACCTATTATAGGAGCTAGTGGTTTGAGTGTTGGACTGTGACTTTGGAGACCAGGGTTTGAATCCCTGCTCAGTTATAAAAACCCACTGGGTGACCTTGGGCAAATCACACACACTCAGTCTAAGAAAACCCTGTGATAGGTTTGCCTTAGGATCACCATAAGTCAGAAATGACTTGAAGGCTCTTCAACATTGAGTAGATGTAGCCAATATAAATAGTTTTGGTAAACAATAAAGTCATGCAAAGTGTTAACTGGTTGGTAACCCCTGTTTTGGTAAGTATGGATAGGTAATTTGGCTGGTTGGTAACCCCTGTTTTGTTAAGTATGGATAGGTAATTTGGCTGTGTCAGCACTACTGACAGAGCTGCAAAGAACTTCAAGGCCACTTGTATCTTGAGTTCAGAAGGAAGAAAAATGCTTGTGTAATCCAACACATTTGATAGATCATGACCAGGTATAGGGTGTTGATCATTCTACGGGTGCTTAGAACAGTTATCTTTCTTAAAGAAGAATGTTTGGAGAAACTTGGGCATGGGTCTCAAAAGCTGCATGTAAATTGAACACATACAACCACACCTGTATATGTAAGGGGGGGGGATCAGGTTTTGTAGACTTTCCAGGCCTTGACCCTCCTTTTATTCTTGACCTTCTGTTGTAGCTCCATGAGGAATCAAGCACAACCCTGTGTTTCTGCCAGTTTGAACCTAGCAAGGGCAACAGAGACATGTTTTTAGGCCCTTACCCCTGAACTATCGGAAGTACTTGCAAAACCTCATGAGAATTCAATCACTCCTATCTTCTAAGGGCTTGTCTACACTGGCAGGAAACCCCACACCTACCTTGTAGCCACGGCAGATGTTTTTGATCTGCAGTGTCCCTGTAAACACCACACTCACTGGGCTTATCCAATTGTAGATCAGAGTATCCCACCACACTGTAGTCCATGTCGGAGTAAAAGGGTGGTTCTACATCAAATGTCCTATATGTTGTATTATTTCCAGCCACATGGTCAAGACCACTTCAGGGTTTTTTTCTGTTCACTTGTGCATACAACTATGCAAATGTACATTGTCCCAGAGTACTGTATTACTGGATAAGCAGAGATACTCTTATCCAGATATATACCTAATCAATTTTTTTAAGTACCAGAATGGATTCCTGTCCTCCAGAAGTCCCGCCCCCAGCTTTGCACCGAAGCTAAGCCACAATTGCCACATGACCAGTAATCCAGGTTTTCCCCTCATGGGTTTTCCCCTCATGTGGAGCAAACCGCACGTCTTTTAGATTTGTAGTTTCCTGGAGAAACCCCATGAAGCTGCAAAGCTTTGAAAATGTCCTGTTGCAACTGTACCATGAAGTATGGTTTTTTTGCCTGTGTGGACAAGCTGTATAACTTAGATTTGTATTTGGAATAGTTCATTTAATATGTGCACAGAGCACTGTCTGGTGAAGTTTCATGAGATTGTTTTTAGTTGCTATAGCCTAGAGCAGTGATTACCAAACTTTGGTCCTCCAGGTGTTTTGAACTTTAACTCCCAGAAGCTCTAGATGACTTGGCCAACAGGTTAGGCATTCTGGGAGCTGAAGTACAAAACATCTGGAGACCCAAAGTTTGGGAACCACTGGCCTAGAGTTATAGATAAGGTTCTTGGAAGGTGGGGGGAGATGTAGCCTTCCACTTGAATGCTCATTCCTCTTTGTTCTTGGTAATAAAAAGTGGTATCTGTGGTTTGACTGGCTTGATCCAGGAGTTGTTTAATGCCTCTTTTCAGGAAGGGGTGGTTCTGGCTGCCTTGAAGAACGTGGTCTTACAACTACTCCTTAACAGAACCTTTCTGAACCCCCAGGATAATACTAACTATTGCTGAGCTTCAAAATTCCATCCCTTTTTATTGGGAATTTGCTTGAGTGAGTGGTTGTGCAACTTCAGGTTCTCTTTATTGAAAGTGATTTGTCCCCTAGGGATATTTGAATTGAGCTTTGGCAAAGAAATAGCCTTGGTCACCCAGATAGATAACCTAAGCTGAGAAAGAAATGAGAAACTGTTCATACTCATGGCATCTGGGATCCGTGGAGAAGAATTCCATCTTGTCCCTGTGTTAATAGCATTTATATGAAGCTGCTGAGTGAGATCATTAATGGGCAGGATGTGGGTCAATAGACTGAAAATGAATCCTTTTAACATTATGTGGTCTCTCAGTTTGTCCCTTCTAGGATGAGAAATTCAACCTGCTCTGGATTGAGTTATAACCCCTGTGAAAGATCAGGTGCAAAGCTTGGGAATGCAGTTCTGTCAGTTGAGGCAGAGGTTTTCTCTGTGGCATGAGGTGCTTTTTACTAGACAGCTGCAGCCTCACCTGGAGAAATATAGTCTGGAAATGTTGGACCACATTTTGATGCCATCCTGTTTAGATTATTGCAGTAACTTATATGTAAGACCACCCTTGAAGATAGGTTGGAACCTACAGTTAGTTCAAAATACAGAAGCTGGGATTTTGAACTGGAGCAGCTTGCTGTGATGACATCCATTTTAAGTTATGGTTGGTTTCTAGGCTTATCTCAAGGTCTCTAAATCCTTCATAGTTTGGGACTCAGATTCCTCAAAGGCAGCTTTTCTGAGCATTGAGTTCCTCAACGGAAGCCCATCTCAGAATTCTACCACCATTAAGTGGGTGACATCAAAGGAAAGCATTTTCTTATCTCTAGCATCTGTGGTTTTTGACACTGGCCAAAGGAGGGCAAGTGGTGCACTTTATTATCTTTTGTGCATTAGGTTAAGGTATTTTCAGGAATGTGACAGATTTGTATTTTAAAATATTATTGTGAGAATATTAAAAGTTTTAAACTTGGGAAATAAAATATTTACTTTGCCATGTTAATTGATGTTTTAATTTTGCATTAGTGTGATAATGGGCTCTCTCCCATTATTGGGCCAGCACAACCAACCAGGTAAACAAAGGGTTAACTAGGTGTTGAGCGTAAGGTTACAGTTTATTGGGGGTTAGCATCATGAAGGAGTCACAGGTCTTGAGGAATAGCTGCCCAATGAAGAAGCAGAAGCAATCTTTGAGATGCTTCTGGGAAGATGTAATAAATACTGGGAAGAGACAGAGAGAAGAACAAAGGAGAACAACAAAGAGAGACCTGAGCCTGAGGGACTCTTTGCCAGCTATGAAGGGGATGTTTGGTAGAGGCTAAGCTAGAAGGCTTAGATTCTCAGTCCCCATGAACACCCAGCATATCTGGACCCTTGTACTTACTTACCCTTGTAGGTAGTTTAGGGACTGTCTAGTTAGTTGCATTAGGACTTATGTTTATTTTATAACTTGGCTGGAATGACTAGACTTATCTGTAACTGTAACTTCCAAGTGTACATGGAAGGAAGGAGCCTTTCATGGAAGAGATACCTTTTCTTGCTATGTAACTTCTGCTTAGAATAAACTTCCTTTAAATCTTTCCCATCTGCACACTCTTTCCACGTGCCTTGCTCGGCTTTTCCTTCCCCAGGTGTGGGGGGAGATGAAGCTCTGCAGAGTCAGAGTGAGAAGCACATTTTGAACCCAGTAATTTTGCATTAGGTTACACGGAAAGGGTTAAAGTCAATGGGTGGTGGCAGTTAGTATAAATGGTCTCTGGAGGACCCATTCTGCTAAGCAGAAGCAGGAGGAAGGGATCCTCCACATGAGAGAACCATCACAATTGGGCTAATTTTGTCATTCATTTGTTACTTTTGTATTTTATGGTTTTTTAATTGTTTTATCTAGTAAACTCTGCCTTGGTCTAAATGTTATGAAAGGAAGTATATATCAGATAAATAGTCAGTACTAACATTTCAGAGGAAAAAACTGGCAAAACCACCTCTGAATATTACTTGTCTAAGAAAACCCTATGAAATTCATGGAGTCGTCATAAGTCGACAGGTGATAATAAGGCCCATTATAAGGCCCCTCCCCCAAGTATCCTGTTGATGCAGTGTTCAAGCAGCCACCACCCTGTCTCAGCTTGTTTGGGGATAGGGATTGCTGCCAAAATGTGAGGATGATCCCCACTTCTCTGGATTTCTGCATTTGGGAAAAAGGCTGAGGTTTGTCATGGGGGCAGTGGAATATTTGTTATGATGTGCATGGCAAGAGGAGCTATGGAACCCTGCACAAACTCTCTGGTGTAGAATAGCTGCCATTATCATAGAGCTAGATGAATTGAAACTTGAGTTTAAAGCAAGCAGTGATGGTAGCATATAGAAGCCAAGACTGATAAAAGAAAAAGTTTGTACAGTTGTCTGTCATGGCTTCTCTTCTGACCTGAGGGAGAAGACAGATTAGCACAGTGATGTGTCTCTTAACTTTAAACATGTTGGGGCAGCAAACATGTAACCTTTAACTACAGCCTTTGGTGTGTGTTGTGGACAAATAACTGATGGATTTTCCTGTGCAAGATTTAACCATCTGTTTTGGGGTGGAGTGGTGGCAGAAGCTTAAGTATGCCATCTCTCTGGCATACTTCATATGTTTATGACGTGAAACACTTGTGTAATCTAGTTTCCTCATACACTGTGTAGTGCCTCTTAGTGGAAACACTGTACCTTCCATTCTGTAAATAGTGTTCAGAACTGGATGGTGAACAAATTACTTTCCCAAGTTCTGGCATGGAACCATATTTATTTTTTTTCTTTCCCAGTCTATCCTGATCTTCAGCATACTGAATTAGTGCTAAGTAGTGAGACTCGTCAAATTTAAATTCAGTATTCTTGTGATCCAGCTCTGCAAACCTTTACATCTCCTTTTCTTATATTCCACTAATCTGTATTAGATTAGAGTGAATGGTTGCACATTGCACAGTGTTGACATATCACTGCCCATTTTTGTGTGGAACAGATAATGGTGCTACACAGTGCCAGCACAGCAGCAATGTCACATTGTGGTTGAGGAATTGCTGCAGCTAAGTTACCTACGTACTCTACTTACTAGAAGCCTTACAGCTTAAAAATCCAGAATTGTTTGCTTGCTCCCACAACCCTGAAGTTTTTAAGAAACTCTTGGGAAATTAAAGCTTATTTCCCAGTAGATAGGCACAGCACATCCTGAGCACTTGGGTTATGCTCCTCCTACTCGCTCCTGGTAGGCAGGAAGAAGAAAGCCCTTCCAGGTAGCCATGAGGGAAGGAGCCACCCCCAGAAGGCCAGTTTTGCTTCCTGCCTTTCAACAACATATGGAGTTGTTTAATGCTATTTTTCTGACTTGTCCATTTCAGACATTACTGGTCAGTGGCTACTGAGAACATATGTGCTATCCAGTGGTTTAGATTATTTGTGCTTTTTTCATCTGCTGTAAATACTCTTTTCTCCTTTTGAGGCTTCATTATTTGGACTTTGATAGCTTACTTTTTAGCACTTTCATCTTCCACTGTTTGAATTATAGTTGTCCCTCCGTATCCACGGTTTTGATATCCACAGATTTAAGTATTCACAGCTTGGAAATATTCTTTTAAAAATAATAATCCAAAAAGTAAACCTTGATTTTGCCATCTTATATAAAAGACACCATTTTACTATGCCATTGTATATAATGGGACTTGAGTATTAACAGATTTTGGCTTCTGGGGTGTGTGTGTCCTGGAACGAAACCCCAGCGAATATGAAGGGACAACTGTATTTTTCTACTGCTCTGACCCCTAAATAGTTACTTCATTTGTTTATGCATGTTCAGTCCTCTGCTGGCTAAATAGTTTGGCAGGTGGTTCATTTAATAATAGGCTAGCTTCAGAGCATCATCCATCTTTTGTTTCTCTTGCTCCTAATTTCGATAGTACAGTATTCATTTAAGCCTGAAGGATTACTGGAGTGCTGTTACTTTCTCCCCCACCTGTTTTAAGGCCAAGAAAGTACAAAATGAGGAGTTGAGTGAAGTAAATTTCATAGGGAAGATATTTCAAGACTGACCTCTTTGCTGAACAACTAAATTATGCCAGTTTTGTTGGCTGATCTGGATTTGCTCCAGTCACTTAGTGGAAATAATGCAGCTACAGTAGGACCCCCCATATCCATTGATTCAATTATCCATGGGACACAAAACAGCACACCTACCATAGAGTCTTCCTAGAAAATGTGTACTCTCTGGCCATTTTCTAGGTCCTCCAAGACAACTCTGTGGCATTTTAAGCCAGAAGTCCCATTATTTTCAATTGTGTTTGCTATTATCCACAGTTTTTTGTATCCACAGGGCGCTCCAGAACAACCCTACTGTATACCGTTATCATTGAATCATAGAATTGTAGAGTTGGAAGAGACCACAAGGATCATCCAGTCCAACCCCCTGCCATGCAGGAATACACAGTCAAAGCATCCCTGACAGATGGCCATCCAGCCTCTGTTTAAAGACCTCCAAGGAAGGAGACCCCACCACCCTCTGAGGGAGTGTGTTCCACTGCCGAACAGCTCTTACTGTCAAAAAGTTCCTCCTAATATTGAGGTGTAGTCTTCACAGTGGTTTGCTTTTGTGTAGAACAGTGATTCTTAACCTGTGGTCTGTGGACTCCCAGAGGGCTGTGATGTCCTGACAAGGGGTCCTCAAAGGCTTGAAGGGTGCTTGGCCCACCTCCTCCCCCACAGTGGAGCAGCCACGGGAAAGGAGCCAAGACAAAGGCTGACATTGCCATTCAATAACTCCAGCCACAAATTTGCCGGATGAAGTCTTCCCTCCCTCTCCAGTCCCTCTGAGGGAAGGTTTAATGGGTGGTACAATTGTAGTATTATTATTATTATTACTATCATCATCATCATCATCATCATCAATCATCATTTTAAATCTTGAGTTAAATTTTGGGGATCTGTAACAACAAAATATATTTAAAGGGGTCCCTGGTAAAGAAAAGGTTAAGAGCCACTGGTGTAGAAAAATGTGAAGTAAAAGTCATTAGCTAACACACATTGGAAGCTGATTAATGCAGTGTAGAAGTGTAAATTGCTATTGCTTAAAACAATTTGTAAGCCGCTCTGATGGCCTTGTGACAGAAAAGCGGGGTATAAATAACTAATATAATATAATAATAAAAAGAAAACTCTTAGATTCAAATCCACCATTTTTATTTTCAAACCACAAAAGTTGATTTGGATCTTCTGGTTTTGTCTTCCATATACTGCATAATCCATACATTGCCTGTTTCATCAGATCTTGTTTTCTAATGGTCCACTGGAAATAGGACACCCTGATCTTTAAGCTGTAAATTAGCTAACACACATTGGAAACTGCTTAATGCAGTGTAGATGTGTAAATTGCTATTGCTTAAAACAATTTGTAAGCTGCTCTGATAGCCTTGTGGCTGAAGAGTGGGGTATAAATAACTAATAAAATGAAAAATAAAAAAAATTGCCACACATGTTTTCATATGCAAATTCATAACAATGTTAGCTACAGGCCATAGTTAGAAATTAAAATAAGTAATGTCTTTATTTTCTGAAAGAACCTGGGTAGGCTGGTGTTTTGTCTGGTCAGAGAGGACTTGTCTCCAGGTGTAGTGGGCATGTACCTAAGAATTATGGTTCTTGGGTGCACATATCCAGAATGTGTGGCAAGAATAGAGGCAAGCCCTCAAGCAATTATGACTTGTTCTAGTCCAGTGGCAAACTGCAATCTATCCAGTAAGTTGGTGTTTGGGTAGCCCCTTGAACTGATGCCTTCCAGTCAAGTATAGTACAGTACAGTGTCCTTTTTAAAAATATATTTTAAAAAGTAGTGTTGACATTTATGTAATCTGCTGATGTTTAGGAATTGCTACAATAAACAAACAGATAAATGTGTGGGCTTATTCCTAGAAAGGCACATTTCTGAAACCTTTGTCAATACTTCTCTAGGAGGGTTGGGATTAAAAACCATAAATACAGTTACAAGACAGTTGTGATATATAAAGGTCAATTTTAGAACTGTTGTGGAAGCATGTTTTGAATAGTGAAGTTTCTTCTACATTTTAAACATCCCTATTCTTCCACAGGGTGTGATAGGTGTGCAGCTGGTGGTTACCATGGTGATGGCTAGTATTATACAGAAGATCATACCTCACTACTCTCTTGCCCGGTGGCTTCTCTGTAGTGGCAGGTAAGATAAGAGGAACAAATTGAACATCTGACAAAATGGATTCTGGCCCATGAAAGCTTACACCATAATACATTTGATAAGACCACAAGGTGTCCTAGGACTCCTTGTTGTAATTGCCCTATTGTATAGTGTGTCTGAACTTGTATGGATACAAATTATAGTGATGGGTAGATCTGGAAAGTTGAGTTCTCAATAGAATAGTAGCTTTAAATCATTTGAAGTCTCATCTAAAGCAGTAACTTCAGATGCAGTAGATCTAATTTTTGACAGGTGCCATGTTCTTTGTTGCAGAAACAATATTTTGTTAAATAATACAAAAATATATTTCCTGCATAACTGTACCAGTAATTAACAGGTGTATCTTCTGTCTATGAAACTCAGAGTTCAAATTGCAACCATACTATTTGTGACAAATTCCTTAGTGACTTTAAGATCATGTTCAAGATAATTAAACTCTCTATGTCCCTTAATTCTTAGTAAGAAATATAGTTTGGTTACCAACAAGCTCCCTAAAGTTTTCAGGATTAGTTATGCATTTCCACCTGAGCATGTTCTTTCAGTTTGTATCTTTATCAAGAAAATGTTCAGAAAGAGGGGTTATGTTTTAGAAATACAATCTTCTGTTTGGTACTTTTCTGCTGGTATACGTGTTCTGAATTTCCAGAATAATAAATAAGTTAATATGCTGATTATAGAATGCCACACCTAGTTAGCATAATTACAGATGTGCAGTCCAGGTGTTTAGCTCATTGGCTTTTATTAAGGAATAATTGATGGTCTTTATATTCAACTTAAATTATGTCTGTTTCAACAAGAATTGATGAGTGAATCTTAGCCATGCTGAACAACTAATTGTTGAGAGCCAAGTGGCTGGGTAAGAAATGCATAGGGTTGTGTGGGCCTGGCATTCATCCTCACCTCACTTTTCAGCCCAGACAATTGCTCAGATACCTCACCAGAGAAGGCAAGCAGAAGCACAGTGTATAGGGAGAGACATTGCTAAATTTTTAACATTTTATACTTAAATGTTAAAATAGCATCCTTGCTGGGTTTTTTATAAACTTCTTAAAGGATTTGACAACTGCTCATGGGTGTTGGAGGGAAATTGAATATTGGGAAGGTGTTATTAATTTAGTTCAGGGATGGTCAACTTCTGGAGGCCAAAAATTAGCTGAGAATGTGACTGTCAGTAACCAGACATCTTCTTCTGGTTTCTACATACTGGAAGTTCAGCAATGCTGGTTTTCATGGCTTTGAAAGGGTGAGAGTTCCGGGGGTCACATGTCAGGATTGGAAATACTACTCCCTGTCTGGTTTGGGGACATGTTTCAGGACTGCTATGGGAGATTTTTTGACTCCACTTTGATGATGATGATGATGATTTGAGGAGTCTAGGGGCTTTAGTGGTTAATGGGGGGCACAAAGAAGGAGCTAGAACTGCACACAGCTTTCAGGCACCACTGTTCTCACCTCTGCAGTAGTAGAAATCTAGTCTGTTGCCAGTGGCTATTCCTACCCAAACTCACCATTGTAAATAATAAGATATGCAAATCAATACACCCTTGCTACACAACCTCCTCCCAGTTTTATTCTGAACTTAGACTGTGGCACTGTTGGTTACAGTAGTTTTCTGACAGATGAGAAATACAGAAAATGGGTCAGTAGACAAACCTGCTGAGTCTGAAGGGAAAAAAGGGTGTGGATGCTTTGTCCCCAGTCACCAGAAGCTTTTCTAGTCCTTCAATGTATTTAAAAGTTTGAATCTTATTAGTTGAGCCTCAAAGGCTTTTAAATGATTTTCTATGAATGTTTTGTATGAATGCTTGCCATCAACTTATATATACAAAAGTAATCCCATTATAGAGAGCCAGTGTGGTGTAGTGGTTTGAACATTGGACTGTGATTCTGGAGACCAGTGTTCGAATCCCCACTTAGCCATAGAAACCCAATGAGTGACCTTGGGCAAGTCACACTCTCTCAGCCTCAGAGGAAGACAAAGGCTAACCCGCTCTGAACAAATCTTGCCAAGAAAACCCCATGATAGATTTGCCATAGAGTTGCTATAAGTTGGAAATTACCTGAAAGCACCACAGCAGCAATAACAATCCCATTATATAAACTTGTTTCGTATGATTGAGTACTACAAGGCAATATGTGGGGAAATTTTGTCGTATTATATAGTTGCTTAAAATCAATGGCTCCTGAATAAAAAAGAGAGTTCCGTGATGTTGAGTCTGATGATCATTGTTTGTATTTTTCTTGATACCTTTTTCGCTGACATTTTTTAGTTTGCAATGGTACCTCCACCCCACAGAGGAAGAGCTGCGTATTCTTGCAGGAAAACAGCAAAAAGGGAAAAGCAAGAAAGACAGGTAAGAAAACAAATTGGAGAAATAACTCTTTTTCAACCTGTTTCCCCACTGTCGGGTGGGCTGACTCTCTTCTATTCCATAAGATTTTGGAACATGCATGAAAAGAGCACTTTTACCTATCAGAAACTGTATGTTTGGATGTGCACCTCTGGTCTCTAATGTATTAATATAAAATACATCAAGGAAACTCCAAGGGTCGACGGGAATTGATGGAGAGCAAGAGAAAGCAGTGGGGACAGGTCATTCTAAGGTATCCCATCTCCCCACTATTCCTGTTGGCATAATGGGGCAGGGAGAAAGGAAGCAAAACAAATGTGGAATTGGCCTCTCCTTGCTCCTTTTTCTTTGTTTTAGGTTTTCATATATTGTTTGTATTTTACATAAAAATCAGTTAAAACAAGCAGCAATAATAGCAATGCAGTCAATCAGACAAAATTGCAAGAAAAGCAACAGCTTGCTTTTCTGCTGCTCCAGAGACTAGAACATGAACCAATGGATTCAAATTACCTGAAAGAAGATTCACCTAAGCATTAGGAAATACTTTTTTATTGTAGGATCTATTTGACAGTGGTATAGACAGCCTCGGAGGTGGTGGTCTCTCCTTTTTTGGAGGTCTTTAAAAAGAGGTTGGATGGGCAGCTTTCAGGAGTGCTCTAGTTGTGTATTCCTGCATGGCAGGGATTGGACTAGTTGGCTCTTACAGTCTGTTCCAACTCTTAAGATTCTGTGATTCCTTTTCTGAACCCAGCTTGGACAGCTTGCATTTCTCACTCCATATATAGTAAATGCCTTTGTTGTAAAACCTTGAGCATCACTTCATTTTCATGGGAGATTAATGTGATGGACTGGTTGTTATTATGATCCTGATGTTCCCTTTTTTTGGAGATTGCAATGTAGAACATTTCCAGTGGGCATTGTTCTGTTTTCCATATTTGTTGACAAATTTTTGTTTGTCAGTTTGGCTAAATTATGCCTCTTTAGCATGAAACAGCTCTATTGGTATGTCATCTGTTCATGGTGCTTTGCAAGAAATTTCTACTTCACTTTATGAAACTGTAGATTCTTCATCAATATGTACTTCTTTGAAGGGATCTGTCATCCATTCATCCCTTTTATACAGTTCTTCTCTGCATTTCTTCCATCTTATTTTGTTCTGGTCATATACGGTACTTCTTTCCCTTTTGATCAGTTAGTATCCCTACTCTTGGTTTAAATTTCCCTTTTGTTTTTTAGATCTTGGGGAAGAAGTCAGTTCTTTTTATTGTTGTGAGTTTTCTCTATTTCTTTGCACTGGTTTTTATAATCCTTTGTCATTTAAGAAGAAATAGAAGGAGAGGCTTGGGACTCTGTTATAATCCCCTGTCCCTAAGCCATTTAGGACTTGCATAGTTATGAACAGCTCTTGAATTGAGTCCAGAAGCCAGCACTGTTTTTTGCAGGGGGGTGGGTTGGTAATATGTCCCATATACCTGGTCCTGGTTAGTAATCATATCTTCTAGCACTGTTACATAAGCTTTTTGGTGGTAACCCCATCCACTCCCCGTGCACCACACTAGCACGCTTCCCGCCTAAATCCTCAGTTCCTTTTTGTCTGCTGCAGCAGCAGTGGAACATTCTCTAGAGCTATTGCTTCCTGTCTGATTTTCTGTATGGTTTTGACTTTGGCTTCATTTACTTAGGATTACGCATTTTGGTTCATAATTTTTGGCTTGATTGTTGATGGTTTGATTTGGACTGGTTATTTCCTTTCAGATAAGCTATTGTTACTGGTGCAGGTTGCTCTGCCCCTTCAGGGTTTATGACCTCCCTGTTTTCTTTTGAGAAATGTGTTTCCTGCTGTCACTCTAAGGGTTGTTTTTGATTAGGAGAAGGACACATAGTTGACTCTTGCTCACATTGCAGAGTGTTTATGCTTCATGCCCAATGTTATAGGGCTTCCAGGCTGAAGGGCCTCTTACATGGGAATGCCATGAGGGTTACTTTTCACACTGCTTAGTCTTGGTCTCATACTGCGGTCTTGTCTGTTATGGCTTCCTCTGGTGCCTCTAGGTCAGCTAGTGTTACCAGCATCCAGCTCATCTCTGTGTTGCAGTTAAATGGTCTATAACAGAGTCTACCGGAATTCCTGCTAAGTCTAGGAAGACAATACAGGTGGACGAATCCATTCCATCTACTTCTCAATCTCTCTCTCAGTCCTATGGATGTGTTGAACCAGAGGAGGCATCTTGGTTCCAAGTCCCTACACTGGGGAACTGTATTGAGTTGCAGATGGAATCTCTCAGTCAACAGAAGAAGACTCTTGAAGTGGAAGCATATGAAGAAGAAATGTGCTAAGGATAAGGATTGAAGGTCAGATGTTTCTTCTCAGGTTCATTCTTCACCTCAGGCATGTTTGGAACTGATCCCTCCAACTTGACAAGAGTCCCATCACAAGTCTATGGGCCAAGGGATACAAAGAGTCCTCACTACAGAGAGAGTCCTTGGTGCCTATATCCATGGGAACAAGACCTTTGCCTGAATGCACACACATTACTTCCTCTATACTACTGCCTGAGAGATCTCCTTAGCCTACATCACATGGAACAGTCTCCAAAAGAAAGGTCTTAGAATCATCCCTTCAACCTCAGCTTGTTGTGACCACAACTTGTCTGGAGCCTCCTAAGGAGAAGCTGCTACCTCCAGTCCCCTCGAGTTAGGTCTTATTGTTGGCCATGGTCATCTTCGACTTTTGTCAGCCACTTCTTTGGATCGGTCTCGTTCACAGGACAGGTGACTGGGATAGAATGTGCTACTTGAGCTGGACAGAGCACTACTACAGCTGCATGGGTTTGATTTTCACCTCAGTGGGTTGCTGAGGTATAGTATGTCAGGCCTCCATCTCAGAAGCTTGTTTGCCCAGTGTCAAATTCAGTAAGGGCAGTCTGTAATCTTCCTTCTGGTTCTCCATCTTGTTCTCCCTGCATTCCAGCCTCCTCTTCTTCCTTCACTTCCACCTCAGTTTCAGACTCGGATTCATCTGCAATAACTGCCAAGAAATCTCCCGTACTCTTAGACAAAACAGAGCTTGCTTCACCAACTGAATATATCAGATCATTTGTAAACCAGATGGCATAATTGGCCAAGATTCTTGATCTATCAGTGAAGCAACCTGAAACTCACATAGACGATCCTGTTTTTCAGAGGGTGCAGATGCAAGTGCCTGTGCCTGCTGCTATTCTGATGTTGCCTTATCTTATGCAAGTTATATGCACATCTTGGACTGCTTTGTCCATGATTACATCTACATCCAAGAAGATTGACTGTTGAAACTGGGGCAGAGTGTTTAGGCCAACATCGCAAACCTAATTCAATTATTGTTGACACTGCACAGTCAAATGCATCTCAGAAGATCCATTCCACACCTGCTGTTAAAAAGGGTAAAAAATTGGATGATATAGTCAGAAAGTTTTACTCTTCAGCTGCCTTGATATGGAAGATCTTCAATTATGCTGCCTGTAAGGGAGCATATCAGCAGTTACTATATGAAAAGATGACTCCATACCTCAATAAGCTCACAGAGGAAGATCACAAAGTTACAGCTGTCCTGCAGAAAGAAGCTCACAAGTTGGCTTCACCACAGGTTACCACATCCAGCCATGTTGCAGATTACAGTGGAAAGGCTTTATTTAGCTGGCACAATGTCACTTTGAAGGCATGCATGATTGTGTTCTTCTGGGTTGTCCATGCAGGCATGTTCCACTATTGAAGACCTGCCCTTTGACAAAGGGGAGGAGGTCTCTTCAATGCTAATGTGGATGGTCACCTTGAACATACCCCTAAGAGGCAATGCACTGCAAGAAAAGAAAAGAAAAGAAAAAAGAAAGTTCTGTTTTAATCCTCAGCATCCTTCCACCCAGTTGAGGTTTACTTGGCAGATATCATTTTTCATCTAAAAGATGCTACAGCCCTTTGACTGGACACCAGCAGAGGGCTTCCACACTACCTCCTTCTTCCCCTTCTAGGAAGTTTTATTCATCTAAGTACCACCAGCAACATTCTAGGAAGGATCAGCTTGAGTCATCAAAGTGGCATCTTTGACTTCTTTGAGAACAATATCCTTTCTGTTACCCTACTTCCACCATATGTTCCACCTTTTCACAACATGCTTTGGAAGTACCATTATGCCTGTGCCTCCATCCTCTCAGATCTGTGGGTCCTAGATATTGTAGCCAGATGATATGCCATCGAATTCTGGGGCGGGGGGGGGGAACAACAGGTGTTTTTTGTGCTATGCCTTCACCAACCACGCTGGAACAGGAGGTGGAGTCCCTGCTGCACAAAGAAGCTATAGAGCCTGTCCCTATCTCTCCTCTGCATCAGGGGTTTTTCTCCCACTACTTCATGTCCAAAAATGGATGGACGTTTGTGCCCCATCTTGAATCTTCATGTTGTTGACTGCTTTGTGCAGCCAAGATTATTCAGGATGGTTACACTTTCTTCCCTTCTTCTGCTGATGCAGAAGGGTGACTGATTCATTACATTGGACCTGGAAGATGCATATGTTCACATTGTGATCACACTGTCACACAGACACTTCCTCTGCTTCACAGTGGGAAGATGCACATACCATTTCTGTGTCCTTCCCTTTCGCCTATACACTGACCCTTATGTGTTCACCAAATGCATGGCCATAGCAGTAGCATGGCTTCAGCAGCAAGGCGTCATTCTCTTTCCTTATGTAGATGACTGGTTGACAGTAATGCACACACACAAGATCATCTTCTTGCTGATATTTAATGCCTACCTAATTTAATGCCTACCTACTTAATACCTACCTAATGCTTAATGATCAATTAACGATCCAGCCTTTTGGAGAGTGTTGTTTACAACTTCAGTGATTTCTGTTGAATGCCCCTGAAGAAGGCCTCTTCTCATATAGATTGAAACATGTTGAGCTTTTTAAGGAATATACAGTTGATGATTTAGTAGCATGTGCAGCTTGTCTCCTTTCTGTTTCCTGCATACCAACCATAGACCTACCTGTCTGCATCACCTCCGAACAGGTAGTGCAAAACATTCTGCTAGAGAGCCAACAAAAGGATCGGGCTGTCTCGGTGATGTGTTCTTGTATGACTGGAGAGGACCCATTGTTCCCCTTGATCATCAGGGTGATTGAAAAGATCAGACAGGACAGGGCCAGGTGTGTATTGATAACTCCTTGGTGGCTCGGCAACTGTGGTTTGCCCCTCTTCTGTGTTTGTCCAAGGGCCAGTACCAGCAGTTGCCGTTACATCTGGATCTTCTCACCATCCACAAAGGGAGGGTGAGGCATCCAGACCTGAAGACCATGGCAAGGAGAGTTTTCCTATAATTTCCCTCTCTGACTCCATTAAGCACATTATAGATGCAGCGTGTGAACCATCTATTCAGCACTCATATACTTAGAAATGGTGTAAGTTTCCTGAGTTCTTCCAACTTCCCTGGTGGCGCAGTGGTTAAATGCCAGTACTGCAAGCCACCACGTCACAAGTTCGATTCCAGCCGGCTCCAAGGTTCACTCAGCCTTCCATCCTTTCGTAGGTCGGTAAATTGAGTACCCAGCTTGTGGGGGGCAATTAGCTAACACACATTGGAAACTGTTTAATGCAGTGTAGATGTGTAAATAGCTATTGCTTAAAACAATTTGTAAGCCGCTCTGATAGCCTTGTGGCTGAAGAGCAGGGTATAAATAAATAAATAAATAAATAAATAAAAAAACTTAAATGACTTTCTTCACAAGATGCACAGAATGCACATGTCCTGGACTATTTCCAACACCTTGACAAATCCTCTTGTTTCCAGGATCCTCTAGTTAAAACCTTCCTGAAGGGATATAAAAACCTTCACCCACCTGTGCTTGGTCCCTGTGCTCAATGGAGCTTGAAACTGGTCTTGTCTCAACTCTCTAAGAAACCATTTGAGCCTATGGCTTCCTGTGACTTAAGACTACTTACCTGGAAAACGGTGCTTCTTGTTGCAATCACCTCAGCTAGGAGAGCTAGCAAACTGTGCTCTACTGGTTGATCAACCTTACCTCCCTTTCCATAAAGACAAAGTAGTCCTCAGCCCAGACATCTCTTTTCTTCCGAAGGTGGTGTCTGCTTTCTATCTAAACCAAAACATTGTTCTTCTGGCATTTCTTCAGAACACTACCATTGATTTGGATTGCCCCCTCTACTCCTTAGATATCTGTCGGGCCTTAGCCTTCTACACCAATCATTCGGCTTCATTTCAAAAGACCCAGAGACTTTTTGTCTGCCATGTGTCTAACAAAAAGAGGCTTGCAGTTTCACCACAAATGGGTTGCAAATGGGTTGCAGCTACCTCACCTGGCTTATGATCTTGCAGGCAAACAGCATGCTACCCAAGTGAGAAGTCATTAGACCATGGCAGTGGCATCATCAGTGGCCTTCCTGAGGGCGTCCCTCTGCACGACATTTGTAAAGCTGCCACATGGTCTCAGTCTAAAACTTTCATTTCTCATTACAGGCTGGACGAAAGATCTCAGGCAGAGGCTGCTTTCAGGAGGAATGTACTTTTCTCCTGTGTTGCATGACAATACCTCCTCCTATGATTAGTAGCTTGCTAGCTTCCCATTTGTGTGAGTCACAGAGACCATGAAGAAGAAGGGCAGGTTGCTTACCTGTAACTGTAGTTTTTTAAGTTGCTATCTGTGAATTTCTCGCAACCCCGCCCATCCTTCCCTCATTGTGTCCTGTCTTTCCTTAGGTCCTTGGCTGCTGCTTAGGCATCCAGGGAACTGAAGGCTTAGGTGAGAAGTGTGCTTGTAAGTGCTCTAGAAGGTTCTGAATGATGCACTGTGCAGGCACAGATAACCCATTTTTGTGAGTTTACAGATGACTACTAAAGAACTACAGTTTCAGTTACAAGCAACCTGTCCATTTTGAACTAAGTGTAATTTACAAACTGCTTTTATGTGATCCCTGTGTCATTATTTTACTGTAGTCCAGTTAGGGCATAACAAGAATATGAATAACTATGGCTAAGTCATAACTTTAACAATAACTGTAGGTGATATACCAGGTTCAGCTGCTTTGTGCCACTAAAGTTTATAGTTAGAGAGAGAACAACATTCCACAGAACAGCCAGTGCCATATTGATGAATAACATGAGGAAGTATGACGGGAGAGTGGTACCTGTTTGATGAAGTATTAAATCCCTTGCTATTACACAGTTCACAGTAGCTGTCTACATCTGTGATTTATTTACTCCATAAATTTACTCCAAATTTATTTACTCCATAAATTACTCCATAAATCTGTGATTTATTTACTCCATAAAAAGTAAAAGGAAAGCAACCACAGATCCATAGTAGATCCTAGCAGGTACTGAGTACTTAAGAGCCTTGTTCTGTGTGCTTTGCCACAGTGATAATTGTTAGATATAAGGAAGCACAGGAAGAACAAGAAGTGAGAGCACCTCAGAGGTGGATAGCATATACAACTGCTTTAGCTGTCCCTTGTAGAGGTTGAATCATTTGAGTCTTACAACTCAAAGCATGTTGGTCTTGATATCTTGTTCATAGCATAGCACTGTTGTCTCTTATCCCCGTCATTTCTATACTCCTATAATTGTGCAGATTTCTAAGTTTCTCTTGACTGCTTTTGTCTTCAGCCATTAACTTAGATCTTAAGTTAGTAACTAAAGATATTAAGACCAACATGCAACAAGTGTTTGAATAGGTCCTTTATAAAATACCCTGGCATGGAATGATAATGTTCACAAACTATAGGACAGTTGATCCTACAGAAGTTAATATCTCCAGAAGGCAACAAAAAGGAAACAACTGTTACACATGTTTTGAGCCATCTTTCAGTACAACAATCCAGTTCTGTTACCAACAAAAGTGTTTCTGTAATGTCAGTAACACTACTAAGGTTTTTCAGGAAACACATGCAGGGGTAGCCATGCAGCAAAATACAACAAAATCCAAAATCCACAAAAGCACAAATTACATATTGCAAGCTTTTGAAGCTCCACTGTCTGCTTCATCAGGCAGAAGATGTTTAAACATCATACAGGAGAAGAGTGACAATGGTAAGAGTCACAGGCCTATATTTTGTATCAGATGTTGTTTCTGTTGTAGTGAAGTTGCTCTGGAGGGATTTCAGTGCAGGCAGAGGCCATTCCCCTTCTTAGCCTGTGGGGACAATAAAAGGGCAATAAAAGACAGGTAATACATTTTCAACTCCATTAGCAAAGTTTTTGTTACCTCTGAATAGCTTTATAATGTAGACATTACTTTAGCTGCTTTCTTCAGGTCTCATGCTGTGTTTCTGAACCATATTCCCCAAAGATCTTGATTCTTTTGCTTTTTTTTGCCATGTTAATTGTTGGATGATGAGGACAGGAAAGAAAGAAATGATCCTTTGCTCCGTCCCAAATTGTCAGACCCTTCTTGCAATGACTGTTTCTCAGTCCCTTCCTTTGTGACTTAAGTGTCATGAGAGATTTGGAACCATAGACCACATGCCTACCTGCTGTGTTTGCGTGATAGAAAGAAAGCTCTTATTGTTAATGACCAAATTTGGTATAGGAGACAGTGGTCTCTGACTCCAGTTCTTTCTTGCAAGTCACTTCTGAGAGCAAGAATCAAACTACTGGCACAGGGATTTGAGCTTGAATTTGGGCACCCAGTGTTGTGTTTCAGAGGAGGAGAGAAGACTTAGTTTCCTTTTGCCCGTCAAGACAACTGTTGGAGGAACAACAGTTTATAGCGCTTTGTATTGATTAGGGGCACACTCTCCTGCTCAGATCTAGCTCTCAGTAATAGCTGGTATGGGAAAGGAAGATGTGGGGTGTCATACTGGCCTACTTCCCAATAAGTTTCTGAATGAATTTTGGTAGGAGAGATTGTTCTTCTGTGACTCATATATTTAACTCTATTTTGAATTCATGATTTGAGAACTTTGATCACCCTAGATACATAGGTTTTGGGGTAACATTAGTGTGGTTTTAATATCTGTGTGTCTCTACAGAAAGTACAATGGTCACATTGAAAGCAAACCATTAACCATTCCTAAGGACATTGATCTTCATCTGCAGACAAAATCTATTACTGAAATAGATGCATTAGGTAAGTGGTTGTGACCACAATAAAATAAGGTTAAAATTTTGAATTCTTCTAAATGTATGATGATGAAAGGAATAGTTTTAAGTCCTGCTGCAGTAAAAAAAAAATTTAACTTTCTGTGAAACCAGGATTATTATTATTAATGCCTCATGACTTCTGTATAGAGAAAATAGATTCAGGATGAAGCATATGGACTTTGCATATATAGGATGTACAGTTGTCCCTCCACATTCGCGAACTTGACATTCGCGGTTTCGGTTATTCGCGGTTTTGGGAGGGCCCCCCCGGGGCCCCCCCAAAACCGCGACACGGGGCCTCCAGAGGCCCCGTGAAAGACATAGAGGGAGCGGGGAGGCCCAGGGAGGCGTCCACGGGGCCCCCGGAGGCGCTCCGGAGGCCCCATGAAGGCCTGGGGAGGCGATCCTGGGGCCTCCGGAGACGCTCCGGAGGCCTCAGGAAGGCTTGGGGACGGGGTGGGGAGGGCTGGGGAGGCGATCCTGGAGCCTCCGGAGACGCTCCGGAGGCCCCAGGAAGGCCTGGGGACGGGGTGGGGAGGGCTGGGGAGGCGATCCTGGGGACGGGGTGGGGAGGGCTGGGGAGGCGATCCTGGGGCCTCCGGAGACACTCCGGAGGCCCCAGGAAGGCCTTGGGATGGGGTGGGGAGGGCTGGGGAGGCGATCCTGGGGCCTCCGGAGACGCTCCGGAGGCCCCAGGAAGGCCTGGGGACGGGGTGGGGAGGGCTGGGGAGGCGATCCTGGGGCCTCCGGAGACGCTCCGGAGGCCCCAGGAAGGCCTGGGGACGGGGTGGGGAGGGCTGGGGAGGCGATCCTGGGGCCTCCGGAGACACTCCGGAGGCCCCAGGAAGGCCTTGGGATGGGGTGGGGAGGGCTGGGGAGGCGATCCTGGGGCCTCCGGAGACGCTCCGGAGGCCCCAGAAAGGCCTGGGGACGCGGTGGGGAGGACTGGGGAGGCGATCCTGGGGCCTCCGGAGACGCTCCGGAGGCCCCAGGAAGGCCTGGGGACGCGGTGGGGAGGGCTGGGGAGGCGATCCTGGGGCCTCCGGAGCATCTCCGGAGGCCCCAGAAAGGCCTGCGGACGGGGTGGGGAGGGCTGGGGAGGCGATCCTGGGGCCTCCGGAGACGCTCCGGAGGCCCCAGGAAGGCCTGGGGACGCGGTGGGGAGGGCTGGGGAGGCGATCCTGGGGCCTCCGGAGACGCTCCGGAGGCCCCAGGAAGGCCTGGGGACGCGGTGGGGAGGGCTGGGGAGGCGATCCTGGGGCCTCCGGAGACGCTCCGGAGGCCCCAGGAAGGCCTGGGGACGCGGTGGGGAGGGCTGGGGAGGCGATTCTGGGGCCTCCGGAGACGCTCCGGAGGCCCCAGGAAGGCCTGGGGACGGGGTGGGGAGGGCTGGGGAGGCGATCCTGGGGCCTCCGGAGCATCTCCGGAGGCCCCAGAAAGGCCTGGGGACGGGGTGGGGAGGGCTGGGGAGGCGATCCTGGGGCCTCCGGAGACGCTCCGGAGGCCCCAGGAAGGCCTGGGGACGCGGTGGGGAGGGCTGGGGAGGTGATCCTGGGGCCTCCGGAGACGCTCCGGAGGCCCCAGGAAGGCCTGGGGACGGGGTGGGGAGGGCTGGGGAGGCGATCCTGGGGCCTCCGGAGCATCTCCGGAGGCCCCAGAAAGGCCTGGGGACGGGGTGGGGAGGGCTGGGGAGGCGATCCTGGGGCCTCCGGAGACGCTCCGGAGGCCCCAGGAAGGCCTGGGGACGCGGTGGGGAGGGCTGGGGAGGCGATCCTGGGGCCTCCGGAGACGCTCCGGAGGCCCCAGGAAGGCCTGGGGACGGGGTGGGGAGGGCTGGGGAGGCGATTCTGGGGCCTCCGGAGACGCTCCGGAGGCCCCAGGAAGGCCTGGGGACGGGGTGGGGAGGGCTGGGGAGGCGATCCTGGGGCCTCCGGAGACGCTCCGGAGGCCCCAGGAAGGCCTGGGGACGCGGTGGGGAGGGCTGGGGAGGTGATCCTGGGGCCTCCGGAGACGCTCCGGAGGCCCCAGGAAGGCCTGGGGACGGGGTGGGGAGGGCTGGGGAGGCGATCCTGGGGCCTCCGGAGCATCTCCGGAGGCCCCAGAAAGGCCTGGGGACGGGGTGGGGAGGGCTGGGGAGGCGATCCTGGGGCCTCCGGAGACGCTCCGGAGGCCCCAGGAAGGCCTGGGGACGCGGTGGGGAGGGCTGGGGAGGCGATCCTGGGGCCTCCGGAGACGCTCCGGAGGCCCCAGGAAGGCCTGGGGACGGGGTGGGGAGGGCTGGGGAGGCGATTCTGGGGCCTCCGGAGACGCTCCGGAGGCCCCAGGAAGGCCTGGGGACGGGGTGGGGAGGGCTGGGGAGGCGATCCTGGGGCCTCCGGAGCATCTCCGGAGGCCCCAGAAAGGCCTGGGGACGGGGTGGGGAGGCGATCCTGGGGCCTCCGGAGACGCTCCGGAGGCCCCAGAAAGGCCTGGGGACGGGGTGGGGAGGGCTGGGGAGGCGATCCTGGGGCCTCCGGAGACGCTCCGGAGGCCCCAGAAAGGCCTGGGGACGGGGTGGGGAGGCGATCCTGGGGCCTCCGGAGACGCTCTGGAGGCCCCAGGAAGGCCTGGGGAGGACGGGAGGGAGGGCCGGGGAGACCTCCGCGGGGCCTAGCAAGGCCCCGCAAAGGCCTGGGGAGGGAGGGAGGGAGGGCCGGGGAGACCTTCGCGGGGCCTAGGAAGGCCCCGCGAAGGCCTGGGGAGGGAGGGGGGAGGGGTGTCGTTATTCGCGGTTTTTTCACATTCGCGGGGGTCCGCGGAACGGAACCCCCGCGAATGTGAAGGGACGACTGTACACTAGATTTTCATAGCGGATCCAAAGAATGAAACAAGGTTTAGGCAACATGAAATGCCCTGACTTGATTTAGGTAGGAGCTGGATTTCCAGAACATCATCCTCTATTTAACAGGTACAAACTAGATGCTGAATTTCCACCATTCCTGTGTTCATTGCTAGTACCATTAATTACTGGAATCTTAAATATTTTTTCCTTGCCCTTAGCACCTTCCTTCACAGCCTTTTATCTTATTTGCTGGCTGTTGAAGAAGACAAATCATTGCCATTTCCTTCTGTTAGGTGGAGGTGTTTTTATTTGTAAGTGCCGCAGTATGAGGATCCCACTTCCTAAGCTAAAGCTTTTCATTTGAGAGATTCTGCTAAATGTTTAATTCATCTGAATATTCCAAATCATATTACTCAGCATTCCTTGTTTGGAGAGAGCTGTGTAACTCCCACTATAGATCTCCTTAGGTACTTTTCTCTGTAAAAATATTTTTAAAGGTATAAATTAGACTTTATCTTGAATTTTAAAATTAACCACCTTTAAAAAAGGTGGGGGGTTTCAGAGAAAAACTGGTTGGGAAACTTGGAGATAAGTGGTGAGTTAACTAGCTATGCCTTACTTGGCATAATTATTTATGTACGTTGGGAATTTGATTACATGTAATGCTTGGTATTAGGACTATGGGCAGATTTCATGAATTGTGAAGGCAGTGTGAAAGATACATTTTGCTAGTGTTATGAGTATCCGTGTATCAGAGTATCTTTGAGAAGTGGCCTCTCAGATGATTCTGACAGAGTGTCTCTGGTTTGGTTTGGTAAGGTTTCAGCAAATATTAATACCATGCTCTCAACATTATTTTAAAGAGGTATATTCTACACATTGAAGTCTAAATTTTAAATTTTTAAAACTGATGATCCTGGTATTAGATTGGTTGCGATAGCCTTGTGTTAAGAGTACATGCTTTGCATGTACAGGATCCAGATTCAGTCTTTGGCAACTTGCATTTAAAAAACCAAACAAACTGATAGAAATTCTTTTTAAGATCCAGACAAACAACTGCCAGACTCTTTGGACAGTGCTGTACCACATGGACCTTTAGTCTAACTCTGTATAATAAATCATAGTATTATGTTCAATTGAACACATTTGAATAGCATAATGTGATTGTAGCATTCCACTTACCAGAAGTATTATGCTGTAGCCAGTGCATTATGTTTGCTTTACTTTGTGATTTGTCTGCCTAACAGTCTGATCTTAGGTGGGTGTAAGTTTTAAAAAATGTAGCCAATTCAGATATGGACGCACTGAGCTTGCTGGAATGTCTAGAACCCACAGCTGTAGATGTAATGTTTGAACATTTTTTAATATGTATATTTGAGTTACTGAACTCCCATTTTATATTTCAGCCTTGCATTATTTTCCTGAATATCAGTGGCTAGTGGACTTCACAGTTGCAGCTACAGTGGTGTATTTGGTGACTGAAGCCTACTACAGCTGGATGAAGCCCTCCCAAGAAATGAATATCAGTATAGTTTGGTGTTTGCTTGTTCTGGCTTTTGCAATGTATCCTTTTGAGGTGTCTTGGCTATACTGTTCAGTTCCTCAAAAAAGATGATCTAGCAGTTTGTAAAAATCAGAAGAAATACAGTCAGCCCTCAACTTTCATGGGGGTTAAGGGTGCAGGAACCCCACAAAAGTAGGAAAATCAAGAATATAGAACACTGTTTTCTTTACTTGAAAGAACACTTCTCTAGGCATTTCTGGGCCCTCCAGCACAATTCTATTGTCATCTTCCAGCAGAGGTTGTCCACAGAATTACGCTGGAGGACCTAAAGAGAACACACTTTTTCTGTCGTGTGTAGGTTAGCAGCGGAGGCAGCAGTAATACAGTAATCTGCAAATAATCACATCCACAAATGCTTAACCTGCAAGTGTGGAGGGACTGCTGTAATTGGTTCCTTTTAATTGGAGCATAGGCGATATTACAGTAATATTTCTCTGGAGCAATGATATGGAACTTGTCACCCAGCAGATGTTCTTGACCTGCAGATGGCATCCTGCCTGACCATTGGCCATGCTGGCTGGGGTCGTTTGAGCTTGAGTTCAATTACATCTGGAAGGCCACAGATACTTTACCCCAGTCTCAAGTATTCCGTCATTTTATTATTTATGTAATAATACTTAAATACCTAACTTCCACAAGATGTCCACAGCATTGTGGAGTAATAATAAATTACCTCTGCAAACTGTGAAGGAATGCTGATACTCTCTCACATATGCTGGTTGGAACTTGCAGAGTTGTTGAATACCACATGCCAAGTCAGTGGTCGATGTTATTCTCTCCCCCTACAAATGCACACACATATCACTGTCTTTTTTCTGGATAATTGTACCTTTAAAAGGAGGGTTATTTTTTGTAGGGTTTCCAGAAGCAGCATTCTTCATCTGGCTGGCTTTTATGCTCACCACCAACACATGTTTTTGAATATATTCTTCTGCCTAGTTGTAATGATAGTCATTGCTACTGAGAGACTGATAAATATTCCTTATCATAACATTTGGTTGCTGACGCAAGTTGCATAAAACATATTTATAGTCTTAGGGATCAAGATTACCCCCAGAGTTATTGCAAGATGCTGATACTTGACTTTAATATCCTTATTGTTAAAGCAAGTTAACTAAACAATGGCATGATACACTGTAAAACCGCTCTTGCTTGTGGACTGTATATCTGTCAAGGGCATGGTTTCAAAATCTTACTCTATAGTAGCTTGTTTTGTAATTATTTGCATAGGGAATGTTATGAGGTACTAAATCGTTACATGCTAAAATAGGACTCCAAAGTAACAGTTCTTTTTTTATTATTTGAATCTAAATATAAAAGTGGACTAAATAATTGAGCTGTAGTAACATTAGGGTTTTTGTCCACAGCTGCCCATATGGCACAGCATGCAGCAAAAGTCATATCTATAAATGCCATATATACTAAAAGGAGCTCCTGTGTGCAGATGGCTATTGTAGAAGAGTACCACCAGCAGTAATCTATATATAGCACTTTTCTTTTCCTTTGTCAAAAGATCTCAGCATGTGCCAGCCTCTGTTTGTCTGTAGGTTTTGCTGTCAAAGAAGATACATTGCCAATAAAATAAAATAAAATGCATAAATAACATTATAGAATTTAAGGTGGGGGTGGGGGTGGGAAGTCAAATTTCTGATTGCTATGTCCTAGTTCTACAAATTTTACTAAACTATTACTTTGCATTCTCTGGGTTGGTGAGAGGAGAAATCCATTACACTTGGGTTACTCCCCTTCACCACCCAGAGAAAAGCAGGGAGAAGATGAAGTCTCACAGTAGCTGATGAGGTATGTTGGGTCCTCCCCCTCAGGTCCCCACAAGGCCAGTTCTTCTTCCTGCCTTATCCCAGAGAGAGCTCCCATTGCTTCTCTGATCTATTTTTCAAGTCTTTGTTCCTTCTTTGCACTTGCTGTGTGCTTTCTTGCCTTTGTTGGCCCTATATTTTTCAACTGCTAAGTCTTCAACCTTTTTTCATCCTGCATATCCCTTCCAAAATAACTCATTATGTGTGCATTTTCTTCCTTCTTTCCTTTGGACCTTGTTATCTCTTCCCTTTCCTTCCCTCTGCCATGGCCCCAACAGACAATAAGGGAGAGCCTAGAAAGATGAAGAAGCAGCTGAACATTCGGCAGACCAGGAAAAGAGGACACTCCCCGCCACTGAAGCAACTTCAGTAGACACAGGAGGGCCAGAGCGCTCAAGTCTCAATTCCCCTGCTGCTGAAGTTGCTTCAGCAGGCATGGCCAGAGCCCAGGCAGCCAGAATGAGTGGAGATCACCACTGAAACTGCTTTGGAGATCCCCGCCAATCTGACAAAGTTTCCAGAGCTGGGCAGAGAGGATTGGAATGGAAGGAGTGGGCGCCACAGGGACAGGCTCCAACCTCTATCCAGACCACAGAAGGTCCCAGGGGGTACCACCACCAGGCTCTCTCCCGGAATGAACGCAGTGACATGCGTTGCAGGATTCATGTAGTGTGGCCGAGCTCACTTTGTGCCATGACCAGTAGCGGGCAGAGGGGAGCTCAGGTTGCAGACCATGTGGCCTCCTGCATTGGTAGCCGTCATCTTAGGCAGATGCACCATCATAGCCCCCTCCCCAAGGGGAGACAGGTTGCTGGAAGAACAGGTACTGAGGGCAACAGTGGAGGCCTCCTCACAGGTACTAGCTCAAAACACCTCAAATAGACCTCCCATTCATTCAGGCTCACTGGGATTATAGCGATCCTTGCGCAGGGGGCAGAGAAGGGAACCCTTTCCATTGTGCAGGAAGAATCCTCTTTGCAGTTTCCGCAAGAGCGATTGGTGAGGCATCGAGACCCTACATCCCAGTCTAACTCCGCAGACGTAGGAGAAGAGATTCAAGCCCTCTTGTCAGAAGTAAGACTCCTTTTGCAATCTCAACAGGAGCATAAGACAGCCCAGAGGAAAAACACCCCTTCCTCTAGCACAGGGCATAAAGCCTCCAAGCAGGCACAATCTTTATCTCACCAAAACCTAACTAGAAAAAAGAAGGCTACCTCCTCTCCCCATGCATCAGAGGAATCAGATTGGGACTCGTCTTCAGTCATACCTCTAAACTAGGAAGGTCTATTATCCTCTCGTCCCTATCTGAGTTTAAGTAGCCAGTTATCTATTGATAAAAAGTCCTTTTTTTCCCCAGTTTGCTGCTATCAGTAATCTTGCAGCTGTAATTGCATAGAGTAGTGTCCTCCAATGTTATTGTTTGAATCTTTTCTCAAGATCAGAGATCATATTCAACAAATAAAGTTTGGGATTCATAGTAAAATGTGTATTGTATATTTTTTGAATTGTTTTATGGACCTTTAACCAAAACTTTTGAATTTTGGGGCAGCCCCACCACATGTGGTACATCGTTCCTGTATCTTTTTCACAGCGGCAACATTTGTTGTTGTTTGTTTTATACATCTTACTTATTTTTGCTGGAGTTAAATACCATCTATTAACAGTCTTTAAGTGATTTTCTTTCAGTGTTAAGCATGCTGTGAAAGTATTTGTCTCTTTCCATGAATTCTCCCACTCGTCTATATTTATCGTTTCATGCAAGTCTTGGGCCCATTTTGTCATAGCATCTGTCACCAACTCTCCTTCTAATTCTCTATTTAATAGTAGTTTATAAAATTTAGAGATTTTCTTGTCGGTCTTTCCCCATATTATTTTATCTAGATCCGTCTCTAACATTTCAAAATCATGCTTTTCTTTGTCTTCTTGGAATCTGTTTTTAATTTGCAGATACTTAAACCAGTTAGTTTCTATTCCTCTTTCTTCCAAGGCTTCCCGTGTAAGTAATTTTATTCCTTCTCCTTTTTTCCATGCCTCACAGTCAATTAGATCTCTATACCTTAACCAGTTCTTGGAGTTTTCCCACCTCCCCAAGAACGCTTCATGAGGAGAAAGCCAGATTGGTAATTTTATGTAAAATTGATTTCAAATCTTACACCAAATTCTCAATAAGGCTTTCCTAATCATGTGGTTCTCAAAGTCCTTGTTCACTTGGGATCTCTCGTATCCCAGATAAGCATGCCAACCATATCTTAATGAGTATCCCTCTAATGTTAATAATCTGTCGTTATTTAGCTTAATCCAGGTCATCAGCCAATTCAGTCCACATGCTTTATAGTATAGTTTCAAATTGGGGAGGGAGGCGCCTCCATTTTCCTTATCTGCAATCAACATCGTCCATTTTATTCTCGCTTTCCTTCCTCTCCAAATAAAGTTAGTTAAATCCGAAGTCCATTGTTGGAGTGTTTTTTCATTTTGCAATATTGGTAAATTCTGAAAAAGGAATAGACACTTTGGTAGTATATTCATTTTAATCATATTAATTCTTCCAAGTAAAGATAAGTCCAATTTGTTCCATCGTCCAAGGTTTGATTTAATTTCCGCCCACTGTTTTTTATAATTGTTTTCATAAAGGTCAATGTTTCTTTTACTTATCCAGATTCCAAGATATTTAACTCTTTTCTCTATTTTACATCCTGATTTTTCTGCTAATTGCTCCTCCTCTTTTGATGTCAAGTTTTTTGTTATTATTGCAGTTTTATCTTTATTCAGTTTAAATCTGGCCAAGTTTCTAAAGATTTTAATTTGTTCAAATAAAATAGGGAAAGTATTCACCGGATTTTCCAAGATTATTGCCAAATTGTCTGCGAAAGCTCTTACTTTGTATTCTTGGCCTTTTATCTTGAGTCCAGGTATTCGAGTGTCATTCCTTAGTCTGTTATTCAAACTTTCCTTTGTGAATGTTAAAATGTTCTGTTCTTTCTCCATTTATCATTAAACATGCTTTTTGAGTTTGATATATTGCCTTTATACCTTTGATAATTGTATCTCCAAGCCCTAATTTCTCCAGTGTTTTCACAATGTAAAGCCAATTAATGTTGTCGAGTGGTTTCTCAACATCAATAAAGATAAAAGCCGCTTTTCTATTGCTAACTCTTTCATAATATTCCAACACGTCGACCATCACTCTTATATTTTCAGACATGTATCTTCCTTTAATAAATCTGGTCTGATCTGCATGTATGATTTCTTTAATTATTTTACTTAGTCTGTTTGCCAAAATTGTCGTATAAATTTTTTAGTCTGTATTAAGAAGAGATATAGGACGGTAATTTGCCATACTGGATTTATCTTTACCTTCTTTTGGTATTAAAACAATATTGGCTGTTTGCCAAGAAGATGGGATTCCTTCTTCTGGAATTTTATTAATGACTTGTTGAAGGGGTGTTATCAGATCTTCCTGAAACTTTTTGTAAAACTCCATTGTGAATCCGTCTTGCCCCGGATACTTCCCTGCTTTCATTCGATTAATTGCTTGTGAAATTTCATCAGTACTGATAGGTTGTAGTAACTTAATTTTCATCTCTTCTGGTATCGTGTTCTTTAAGTTGTCTTTTAGAAATTTATCTATGTCTTTTTCTTGTCGTTCATTATCTTCTGGTTTTGTGTAAAAGGTTTTGTAAAATCTTGTAAAACCATCTTTAATTTCTCTTTGTTTGAAGAATTTTGTGTTGCCAATTTTTATTTCTGTGATTAATTTTTTCCCCATCTCCGTTTTCAATCTAAAAGCAAGCGATCTTCCTGCTTTGTTCTCATTTTCAAAATATCTTTGTTTTACTCTTTTTAATTCTTCCCCTGTCTTCTCAATCAAATCTGCTTTTAATTCTTCTTGAATCAGTTTTATTTCCTTTTGAAGATTCACATTTTTGGGGTTTTTCCTTAAATCTTCCTCTTTCTTTTTCAATTCTTCTATCAATAATTTATTTTTTCCCATCTTGGTGTTTTTTTAATTCCGCTCCCTTCTGCAAAAATAGACCTCTAATTGTTGCTTTAAATGAATCCCATCTCGTTCTATGTGATGTATCCAAATCTTTATTGATTTTGAAGAATTCTTGAATTTCACTTTTAACTTTTTTCACAAATTTCTCATCCTTAAGCATGTTTTCTTTTAATCTTCACATATATTCTCTTTTAAAAATTGGCAGTTTAATTTCAATGAGATTATGGTCAGACAAGATTCTTTCAGCTATGTCCATTTCTTGAATTTTCATTAGTAGATCCGTAGTTGCCCAGAACATATCAATTCTGGACATCAATTTGTGTGCTTCTGAGTAGAAAGTGAATCCTTTTTTCTCTCCATATTTTGTCGACCATATATCCATCAGATTGTAATCATCTAGCATGTTCTTGCACATAATTGGTAATTCACCATAGCACTTTTTATGTGAGGGGTTAGATCTGTCTTGACTTGCTTTCATCACACTTAAAATCCCCAGCAATTATTATGTTATTTTTATTTCATTCCCCTAGCTTTCCAATTTCTTGATACAGTCTGTTAAAAATTGATCTTTTTTTCACAATAGGTGTATAAATTGCAATCAGAATTATCTTCATGTTAACCAAGCTAACTTCCACTCCAACATAGTGGCCTTCATTATCGTTCATGACCTCTATAGCTTCATATTTGTTATTTATGTAGATGGCTACACCTCCTTTCCTTTTATTTGAATTTGTGAAAAAGCCTTGTCCGAGTTTAAATCTATTCAAAAATTTGTTGTCTTCTGTATTTTTGTCTCTTGTAAACAATGATTTCTGCTTTACTTTTCTCTAATAGATGAAAAATATGGTTTCTCTTTTGGGGTGTATTGAGTCCTTTGACATTCCAGGATCTTATTTTTAACGCCATTTTCCCGTCTATTGTACTCCCTTTACTTCTTCCTTTTCAGATAATTCCTCATCTTCTGGTTCTTCTTCCTCCTCCTGGGATGACCTCTGTTCTTCCTCGTCTTTTCTTTCGTCGTCTTCCTGTGATTCCTCTTCTTCCCGTTGATCTTGTTCGTCAGTGGATTCTTTTTCTGTTTGCCTTCTTCTCCTTTTGTCTTTTTCATTCTCTTCATTTCCGTTTGATCTCATTTTTTTAAATTTTAATTTTTTCTCAGCTCTTATTTTTCCTCCTCATCAAGTTTTCTGATAAATTCGCCAATTTATCTCTCGTGTTTATTTTGGACCTTTTTTGTCACCCCTTCCAGTCTTTCCCATCTGTAAGATATATTCATCTTTTTAAGTTTCTGGGTTAGTTGTTGGTACTCTTGTCTCTTCCTTAACACTTCTATCTGGATGTCTTTAAAGATCTGAATTTCCTTCCCTCCAATCTTCAATTTATCTGAGTAGCTATGTTGAATTACTCTTTCTTTCATCCTTGTTCATGTAAATGATACTATGACATCTCTCAGTAGTTTTTTTTCTCTGGCAGTTGGTGAGCTTATCCGGAAAAGTTTGTCCACGGATTGTTCAAATTCTTCCTCCTTTATTTCTATAAAGTTTGCCAAATTTAGTATTACTTTTTCCCATAAGTCGTCCTTTATTACTTCCAGGATCCCTCTCAGTTTGATACACTTATCTCTATATCTTAGCTCTTGAAGGAGAATGTTATTCTTTTCCTTTTCCTGTTCCGTTGTATTTGATTCCATTTGTTTTTCCAATTTTTCCGTTCTTTTCCTGACACTTTCTATATTTATTTTTTAAGTCCTTCACCTCTGTTTTCAAATTGTCAAGTTTGTTATCAATCCTTTCCATGTCGGTCCTTATCTCTTTTTTGAAAGATTTCAAATCTTCCCAGATCTCTTTCTTAGTACTCTTGAGTTCTTCAAGAATTTGAAGACCAATATCAGTATGTTTTGATGGGTTCTTAAAGGATCCCCTTCTTGTAGTTGTTATTTGTGTTTGTGGCAGATTACCTCCCGTCTTTGCTGTTGTACTAGTAGCCATGCTAGTAATCCAAAGCTTGAATATACAGTAATATTAATAATAAGTAATAACAGTAATATTACTTATTCTCACTCAGTTAATAATTTACTTATCAAGATGAATATTTAAATTAGTTTAGCTATCTTTTTTATTCTGTTATAGTATAAGTATTCCAATTAATAATAACTTGTAAATTAATCAATTATTATATATCAGTTGAAAGTGAAATAAATATATTTTGATAACTAATCAGTATGAATATTTTCCAATTAATCCTTCAACCAGATAGCTAAACTGTAATATTTTAAAATTCAGTTTGTTTGATTAATGAATTTATAATTTAGTAATTAATAGTTAACAATCAATTAAATAATTAATTTATCATAAATCAGACAGCTAATCTATTACTAATCACATTACTCATCAATTCATCACCAATATTTTCCAAATAGATCCAATAAATCAATAGCTTCAATACTTTCAAATAGGCCAGTAAAAGGCAGCTAATTATTTAATAATAGTCAACTAATTAATTAATTAATACCTCATACTTTTAACAGTCCCTTCCCCCTTCCACTTTCACTGAGTTGATCGAACAAATATCAAATATTATATAGTTAATTAATTATAGTGAGACACCAGTTAATGTTTTCCTTCCCCAGATAATCTCCCCAAACAGTTAATTTCAACCCACCAGCAGATGTCGCTGTTCAACTAGAAGCCTTTACTGTTTAAATGTAATTTCTGCTTTCCCTTTAAATTCGTCAGTATCTTATCTTCGGCCTTGAAAATGCCATTCCTAGTCAAGTTCCTTTGCCATGTGTCAATCCTGTCTCCTTTAAGTTATAGTCCCCCAAACTATATTTTACTTATTAAAGAAGAAATTAAGACTGCTTGACAGTAATTATTTTTCGCCAATAAGTCTAAATATTTCTCTACTGACTCTCCAACCCCCCAATGTCTGATGTCTTCCTTCCTTCCTCTCCTCTCGTCTTCTTCTTTTCCTTCTTCCTTCTTTTCTTCTCTTTACTCTTCGGCCCTCTTCTTGGGTCTAATCCACTCTATCAACAATTATTTAAAACCTGTTAAATGACCAGAGCCTTTCTTATTCTTTCTTACTCTTCTGTCCTCTTCTTGGACTAATCCAGTAAAGGGGAGTAGCAGCTGCTCTTTCCTCCGATTGCCATGTTTTAGTAATATGCGAATTGAAAAAAAAAAAACCAGTCTCACCACTCTGCAATACAACTCAGTCTGCGTACTCTAAATTCCTTTTCCCTTTTAGTTACTTTGTGTCTTTTTGTAATTTTTCTGGTAACTTTGTTTATATCTGTCTTTCACTCTCCGCTAGTTTCTGCTACTTTCACTACTTTCGCTTTCTCTGGCACAGTCTCTGATACGATCTCAAAACAGTCTTCTGTCTCCCACTGTCTTTCTGCCTTTCCTTCTCACTTTTCACCCAGATGTTCTTACGGCAGGCACCCCTTTCTCTTCCTGTCTCTCTAATTTCGCTAGGCTTGAATTTCTATTGCGGAGGACTTCAGCCATGCCCCAGAACAAAGAACCATTTTGTAATTGTCTTCTTGTTTCGGAATCTTTAAAGCTCAGGAGTAAAGGAAGGTTTGATCCGAAGATCGCCTCATTACCTCAATGGCTGCTATCCCTCCCCTGTTGGTCTTCTCAGTCGCCACTGAAACCTCCGCTACGGCGGGGTCTGAGATCCAACCGGGCGGACCGCTAGCCCCAATGGGTGCAACTCTTCCTGAGTTGGACCACTGTTTGGGAATAGACCCCAAATTTGAGGCGATGGGCAACAATCTCGAGTGGAGCCCCAACTCGAGATCTCCGTCCCCTCCGCTCCTGAACTGGAAGTCATCAGGAGAAGAGATTCAAGCCCTCTTGTCAGAAGTAAGACTCCTTTTGCAATCTCAACAGGGGCATAAGACAGCCCAGAGGAAAAACACCCCTTCCTCTTGCACAGGGGATAAAGCCTCCAAGCAGGCACAATCTTTATCTCACCAAAACCTAACTAGAAAAAGGAAGGCTACCTCCTCTCCCCATGCATCAGAGGAATCAGATTGGGACTCGTGTGGTGAGTCCCCTTCCCACAAGGTCCCCAGCTTAGAACAGGAGGTTGTCGACCTCCGCTCAGACAAGGAGGAGTGGGAGTGGTCAGACTCAGGCTCAAACCAGGAAGACCACTTGGACAGACTATTCCACTCAAAAAACTTTCCCCCTTGCTTTCCAATGTGACCTCCACCTTAGAACTGGCATCTAAACTAGACCAACAGGTGCCCAAGGGCAGGTGCCCATGAAACTAAATTAGAGAGGCTCATCAGTCCTGAGGCTCCCCAAGTCATCTAGGAAGGAACTGCCTTTCCCTTCAGCCTTCATGCAGCTAGTGAAGGATGAATGGGAAAAGCCTCTGCAAGGAAAAAGGGGGGCCATGGTAGCACAAAAGCTCTAAACAAACAGGTGCTAGACATGCTGAAAGTTGCTCTGGTGTACACACACACCCCGGTGGCCTCCCTAGTTTGGGGCTCACTAGTTCCCAAGGAGGGTGAGGGTTTCCTGAAGGACCCTGAGAAGAGGTCAGAGAGAGCCCTAAAGAAAGCCCATGATGCTGCAACTCTGGCCAATAGGGCCTCAGCAGTGGGGTCCCTCTTCACTAGAGCAGCCCTCCTTTGGGTGGAGGACATACTTCAGGGAGAGGAATTAGACCACAGAGCACTCTACAGGTCGTTATCTAAGATCTCCAGGTTATTGTTATTTGTGGTAGACACCACTTAGGATTCAATTACCTTTGCTGCAAGGTCCATTGGGACCATCACAGTGGCTGGGTGCTCCACTTGGCTCAAACACTGGGAAGTGGATGCACGTTCTAGAGCCAACCTTTCCATGACCCCATTCAAGGGCTTGAGGAGGCCCTGAAGGATAACCTGGTGGAGACAAAAAACAAGAGACAGGCAATGCCAACTATGTCCCAGAGGGGAAACAGAAAGGGAACAAAGTGTTCCTTTCAGTCCCCTACCCTCACCCTGGTTCAGGGCCACAAGGGGATTTGGCAAGCAAAGGGATTTTCGCTCTTTTCACCCCTCTTGGGCAAGAATAAGCTTCCCTTCCCATCAGTTTCCCAGCTTCCCAGCTCACCTCCAGCCACAGGGGTGGCTAGCAGAACCAAAGGGCAGGGGGGAGGCAGGCAACAGTTTTGACTTCCAGCCTTCACCAGTAGGGGACAGATTCCAGTTACTCCAGGAAGTCTGGCAGAACTCTACCACGGACAGATGGGTCCTTTCCACCATCTCTTGGGGGTATTCCATAGAGTTCAACAGAAGACCTGGAGAAAGATTTCTGCCCTCCTCCACCCCCAAAAATCCAAAAAAGAAAGACATCCAGTCCCAGGCCTTAGTTCACCTAGCTACCATTGGGGCAATTGAGAAAGTGCCTCTCTAGCAGCACTTTTCAGGAGTATACTCTTTTCATGATTCTGAAGAAGGGGGGGGAACTTCAGGTCAATCCTGGACCTGAAACACACAAACACCTTCTTTACATACAAACGCTTTCGAATGGAGACTTTAGCCTCCATCCCATAAGTGCTGCAGGAGAGTTCCTAGTGTCTTTGGACCTAGCAGAAGCCTTTCTCCACATGGTGGTGGCCAGAAGCAGCAGAAAGTTCCTCAGATTTGTGATAGGGCTAGATCATTTCCAGTTCAGGGCGCTCCCCTTCAGATTGGCATCAGCGCCCAAAGTTTTTACCAAGTTACTGGTCTCCTTGGTAGTGCACCTAAAGAGCCAGGTAATAACCTCTACCCTTATCTGGATGTCGTGTTATTAAGGGCCCCGTAGTTCCAGAAGTTGCAGAGGGCTCTGGAGGTCACCATGCGTTGTCTGCAGGTTCATGGTGTCCTGATAAACTTCAAAAAGAGCTACTTAGAACCAACACAGGCCATAATACACTTATGGACCCTGATAGACACAAGGAAAGGCATGATATACCTCTAAGAGGAGAGACAACTCAACATCAGGGTGAATGTAGCCAGGCTCTACTCACATGTAGTGGCACCCCTCAGGTTTCACGCCAGGCCTCTGCAAGCATACCTACATCATTGCCAGTGGCAGATAGCTCTATGCTGTCCCTCTCCTGGTAAGCTCAAAAGATAAACCTAGCCAGAGGCTTACCATTTGTACAAAGGCACCATATCACAGTCACGTTAAACGCCAGCCTCCCAGGATGGAGTGCACGCTGTCAAGATGAAGTGATGCAGGGCACCTGGCATGCCCAGGAGGAGGTCCACAGCATAAATTGGCTGGAGCTGAGGGCCATGTACCTGGCACGCCTTCACTTCATCCCCAGACTCAGTGAGAAGTGTATCCTGCTGCTCATAGACAACACAACTGCTCATTCCTACATCATGAAGCAAGGTGGAATGAGGTCTCGCTCCCTCAGCATGGAAGCAACCCTTTTGTTCCAGTTGACAGAGAAAACAGTCCTGTCGCTCTCAGCACAGTACATTCAGAGATCGACCAACCTAAGCAGGCACAAAGTACTCAGGGGAGTGGTCTCTGCATCCAGAGGACAGGTTCGGAACAATGGTAGTGGACATGTTTGCCACTCAGGCCAACTGAAAGCTGCCCAGATACTTTGCTAGATTCCCGTCCGTGGGGGCTGAGGGTGTGGACACTTTCCAGAGCCCTTGGCCTTCCCTCCACTTCCTCTAGTAGGAAAAGTTATAAAGAGGGTGAGGGAGGAGAGACCACAGGTGGTCCTCATTGCCCCCTTCTGGCCAAGAAGGCCATGGTTCTCAGACCTGGTGGATCTCACTCAGGCAGAGCCTTGGCACCTACCTCAAAGGGAGGACCTGGTGTCTCAGCGGCCCTTCAATCATCCCAGGGTAGCCTGGCTCAAGCTAGCCACCTGGAGATTGAGCGGAGAGCCCTCAGGGAGTGTGGTTATGATGAGGCAGTGGTTTCCATGTTGCTGTTGTCCTGCATGCAGTCCACAACCAGGATCTCTGAGGCCACCTGGAAGGCGTTTTCAAGGTGGTGCTCATCCAACTCCCATCAGCCAGGCCAGTGCATCTGTAAAATACATATTAGCCTTCATGCAGAAATGCTTGGACCTAGGGCTTAGACCCAACACCTTAAAAAGAGATAGCAGCCCTCATGTTATCCTCTCATCCCTATATAAGGAGGTTCCTAAGGGGAGCTACCATTATATCTCCTCCAGTCAGGCACCACTCCCTTTCCTGGAACCTTCCACTAGTTCTGAAGCAACTCATGAAGTCCTCCCCTCTTCTAGATGCTCCAAAACGTTCCTTAAGGGTGCTCTCCTTGAAGGTAGCCTTCCTAGTAGCCATCACCTCAGCTGTCTGAACCAGCAGTGTCTGAACTGCTAGTGTCTGAACTAGCAGGTCAGGGAGCACCTGTGCTCCTTTGGTGAGGATTTCGTATCACTGTGCCCAGATCCTTCCTTCATTCCCAAAGTCCTGTCCTCTTTCCACCTCTCGCAGGAGTTGATTCTGTCTTCTTTCTGCCCAAATCCATCTCACCCAAAGGAAACTTATGGCACAAAGTAGATGTCTGGAGGACATTCAGAATCTACATCAAGAGGACAAAACCACGGAATAGATGTTGTGTCCAGAGGAGGGCGACTAAAATGGTGAAAGGTCTGGAAACCATGCCTTATGAGGAGAGACTTAGGGAGCTGGGTATGTTTAGCCTGGAAAAAAGACGGTTAAGAGGCGATATGATAGCCCTGTTTAAGTATTTGAAGGGGTGTCATGTTGAGGATGGAGCAAGCTTGTTTTCTGCTGCTCCAGAGATTGGAACACGGAGCAATGGATGCAAGCTCCAGGAACAGAGATTCCACCTCAACATTAGGAGGAACTTTTTGACAGTAAGAGCTGTTCGGCAGTGGAACGCACTCCCTCGGAGCGTGGTGGGGTCTCCTTCCTTGGAGGTCTTTAAACAGAGGCTGGATGGCCATCTGTCGGGGATGCTTTGATCGTGATTTCCTGCATGGCCGGGGGTTGGACTGGATGGCCCTCGTGGTCTCTTCCAACTCTGCAATTCTATGATTCTATGATTCTTATTTGTCTCCTTCAACCTGTCCTTTCTGTGGATAAAAGCTTCAAGGCAGACCATAGCCATGTGGATCAGAGCATGAATACTGATGGCATATGATGTGGCGAAGCTGCCTCGGCCCACTAGGGTTATGGCTCAGTCCACTAGGTCAGTGTCTACTTTAGCATTCTTTGAGAATTTTAGGGCAGCCACCTGGAGCACCCTTTCCATATCACTATGATTGACAGGCTCAGAGCAGCAGATGGAGTCTTTAGATGGAGGGTGTTGCGGGAGGTTGTCAAGGACTTAAAATATTTAGAGTCACTCCCTCCCTAGGTTGCAAAGAGCTTGGGTATGTCCCAAGTATAATGGATTCCTTCTCTCACCAACCCAGAGAATGCCACATTGGTTACTTACCCTGAAGGTGTATTCTGGGGTTGTTGAGAGGAAGAATCCGCCCCTCCCTCAGTGACAGCCTATCTTCCTTAAATTCTTTGTCTACCAACTCTTTATTGTGGTCTTTGCTAGTCAGTAAACTGGCCTCGTGGGGTGTTGAGGGGGAGGAGTCAGCATCCCTTGTCAGCTATTGTGAGACTTTGTCTTCTTCCTCTCTCTCTCTGAGTGGTGAAGGGGAATATCCCAAGTGTAATGGATTCTTCCCCTCAACAACCCCTGAATGCAAAGTAAGTAGCCAATGAGGCATTCTCTTGATAGCTTAAAACAAGAAATTTGCTAACTCTGAAACAGGATGGCTGTGAAGTATATCCACAGCTCTTCTTCTGCAGTGAGAGCTCCAGTTTTTTTCTACTAGCTCACACCTTTTGCTAAAGTTGTAAATGTTCTACTTATCATCTTTGCCCTGTCCTGCCTTCCAAAAACAATGGCAGAACTTTATGGAACCTTATTGCTGAAGTAGATGATACATGAGCAGATGCTAGTGGGATAGAAACTGAGCTTAAAAGGTGGTGGATAGCAGCAGCATGAAACAGCTCTTCCTTTCTGCTTCAGTCATATTCATTGCCTCCAGAAGCAGACATACATCTACAAGTTGTAGAGAAGAAATGGGCAACTTTGGTGCATCTGTGGTCCACAAAAACAACCCATTAAAAAAAAACCCAAACTAAAATAGTCACATATCCACTTCCACTTTTGAAAACCAGTCTTTTTGATGTTCAGAACAACAGTGGATGCCTTGTGACTTATTTAAAAGTTGAATTCTGCTCCTGAAGGTAGTTGAAATTCATCATTTTTCCCCCAGAAAATGGGCAGTCTGGTGGATGTTGGGACTGCAAAACGGTCTTGGGGTTTCATTCCCACACTTTGCACACCCCTGGTCTAGGAGCTTTTTAGGTGGTGCACCAACTTTGTAGAATACTCTCCCATGGATATTATTTACCCCTCAAACACTACCGTTTCAGGCAGTATGCACGAACCAGGCTGCTTATTTATTTATTATTCCATTTATAATCTGTTTTTCTCCTGCCAAGGGACCCAAGGCTGCTTGCAAAATTTAAAGTAAAAGTTTAGCTAAAAATGTACTATTACAGAAGTTTAAAATCCCAGTTCTGTACAGTTGTCGCTCCATATCCGTGGATTTGGTATCCATGGATTTAAGTATTCACAGCCTGAAGATATTCTTAAAAAAAAAATCCAAAAAGCAAACCATGATTTTGCCATCTTATATCAGGGACACCATTTTGCTATGCCATTGCATATAATGGGACTTGAGTATTCATGGATTCTGGTATCCACAGGGGGTCCTGGAACCAAACCCCAGCGAATATGAAGGGACAACTTACTTGTGGATACCAAAGTACTCTGATGAATCTTGGCCGTTAAGCCTAATATAATTGGACTACTGTGTGTAACAGAATTAAAGAGTAAAGATTGGGCTTCTTGAGTATTTTGGATTTCTTTCTTTTTTTCCCAACCTCATCTCCATCAACCCCACCTATCACATCCAGTGGTTAAGAGATTGTGGGAGCTGAAATCCTTATTCTGAGCTGAAATAAAGATGTTACCTATGGGGAAATATTTGCTTTTTTATTGTTTGCATGTCTTATCAAATGTAATTAAAACTACCCATGCCCCCATAACCAATGTTTCAAACAGCTGTCTCAGGAGACCTTACAAAAGAAACAAAGCTAGGGTTCATCTGTTTGTGATAGTTCATCCACTTCCGGGTATAAAACAAATTTTTAAAATGTCCCTATGTAACATAAAATTATAAATGCATATATTTAAACCTTTTTATGGCACTCCTGTTCCAGGGCTAAGAAATCCCCAAACCATAAATTTTGTTTCTTAATTCAGATTCTGTGGATGACAGTAAAAACTTGACTTGTAGATTTTGGTGTTCATACATGTCCTTGTTGGAACTCACTGACTTTGTATTAAAAGAATTCTCTAATTTCATAACTGTATATCTGTATTAATTGATTAGCAGCCAGTATTCTGAAGTTCTCTGTTGATTTTAAAAAACACAAAGAACCCTTTATTTTATAATTTAAAGGATCTTAGTCTTTTGGAAATGATACTGGTATGATTAATAAGAAAAGACTATGATCATGGTCTAACATTACTTTTTTTGTGTTCAGCCTCTGCAAATGAAACTGTTCAGTTGCGTAGCTTCTGATAAGAAAGACTGAAATCCATAATTAACTAATAGATCTGCTTAATTTCCAGCATCCTTCAATAAGAGAAATTAAATATCCAATTGCACAAAGTTTGCTTACTTGCTGCTAATTTGGAGGTATTGGATATAAAAGGCTTAAGTATAATTGAAATGAAAGAGAAATCAAATGTAGTTATGATCAATTCATCTTGCACTTGATTTCTGAACAAGGCCTTCGTAGTAGGCTCTTCAAATGGAATTTATTTCCAAATAGCAGTTGGGATCTGAAGAGCTATTCTAAGTGCTCCATGTATGATTTTTCTACTCCCATCTTCTTTGGACAATCCCTTTTCCATATCCTGCACTGTTTTTTGAAGTTGTCTCTTTCTAAATAGCGGTGGCCTAGCTGGTATATTAGGGTTATTTTTCATGAAATACCAGCCCAATTCCCTTTGGACATACAGTATTAGTTGTCTGATTCTTTGGATATTAGTTTAATATTGTAGTTGGTGATTAAAATTAAAGAAATTAAAGATTAAAATTAAAGAAATCAATTTTGTTGCAAATCACTGAGACTCCTGACTCCCTGAAATATAATTTACCCTATAGATAGACTGATCAACTCTCCCTTATTTTCCGGGATCTCCCTTAGTCAAGCAAAAAAAAATTAAATTTGGATCCTCACAGCTCCCTTATTGACCTCCTATTTCTCCCATGTATTTATGAAGGTCTGACATTCAGATGTCAAGGGAAAGCAAATCAGCACACAGAAGGAACCCATGAAGGCGCTCTGTGTGTGTGTGTGTGTGTGTGTGTGTGTTTATTATCAAAAAGCAAGCAAGGAAACTCCTGGTGGCTTGAGGGGTGTGCTTGCATTTATGTCAGAGATGGGTGTGGGGGAGGGAGGGAGAGAGGTATGTGTGTGTTGTTGCATCTGTGTGCATGTGAGAAAGAGAAGTGTATGTTTGCATGTCCTTGTAAGAGGGGGGAATGGGATATGTGTGCTTTTGCATCTCTGTATATAAAAGAAGGTTTTTCATTTGTGTGAGGGTGAGGTGTGTGTCTTTGTGAGTCTGTTTTGATAAGATATCTGTAACGGTTCTTTCAGTTTTCTTTAGACAGTAGTGGCGCTTGGGATCTTTTTAGAATAGTGATGTTGTTGTTCTTGTTGTTGCTGCTGCTGTTTAAGTTCTCTGGGTAGTGCATACATACACAAATGTACAAAGCCAGTCCAAATATGAAACAATATGGCCTGGACATTAAAGATGTAATGCTATACCAATGAACATTTGCTGGAGTGATGCCACACCACTAAAAATGTGCAAAATTTGTCGCAACTAAAGCTCCCTTAAATTCATGGCCAAAAGTTGGTCACCCTGCCTATAAACTAATATATGTAGTATTTTGACACTTGGGGTTTAGAGCTTAATGAAAATTGACATCCTATCTAGGGTTGTGCAAAACTGTGGTTTTTTTCCCCTTGACTCTTCTTATGTAGCAAAATATTGTTCTCATTAACTACACACTACTTCAAAGTCGAAGAAGGTGGTGAAAGATCAGTCTGTGTAACCTTTGGCTTCTTTTTCTTTGTTAAAGCCATGACAATTCTAATAGTAACAGAAAACTATTTAGAATTTGGACTTGAATCAGGTAATAGCTTAAAACAGCCCATGGACCATGCTTTATGAAGACTGCTGTTTTTGACTACTTCCAGCTTTTCTGCTTGTTCTTACTTCTTAATCCTATCCCCCTTGTATTTTTAACTGTAAAATATTTTCTGCCACTTGTTTATGGTCTTAGATTGTTTTTTAGAACCACAAGTTCAGTGAGACCTTGGTTGTTGACTTCAGTTCAATATGGCTTGTGCTCTTAAACTAACAGATAGTTTATGGAATGTAGAGATAATGAATGCTGTCAAAGGTGCAGCCTGTTCATAATTGAATTGATGTATACTGATTAATGAGTGGAGGAAATCCTGGCCAGACACTTGGCAACAAATTCTAAAATATTTTTGCTGGGACTCTATTGGGTACTACATCAGCGTGAGCAATGTTGTGGTGGTGGCAGGAGGAAAAAGGCCATGGGCACAGCAACAGTGAAGGAAGGAAGTTGACAATAACGTCAGGAGAGGTTTGCCTACTTCAGACAGTCTGCCATCCATGGGGACAGATAATGTGCTCAGTGCCAAGGTGCTCTGGGAAGACTGTCTTAAACAATCAACTGTGCTACAAGACAGATGACTGTCCAAGCCAGCCCTTCCAGAGTGCTTGTCTATACCTCCATCCCGGATGCCAGGCATAGAAGAAATAGGCTGCTTGGAGAAACAGCATCCCTTTCTTCCTCGTGATGACAATTTTACTTCCTTTCTTCTTTGCCACTACAGAACTCTGGGAAAAGTATAGCTGTTCATATTATGGGCCATTATGCGAGGGGGATGCAGCAACTAGGTTCTGGCTTCAGTATTAGCAATGGTATTCTGTGTTCACTTTGTGCAATTTCCCCCCTTTGCAGGCTTCTCAAATTTTTCAGAAAGTGCTGTGCAGTTTTTTGAAAAACAAGGCTTAGAATCCCAGTAAGTATAAAACACCTGTAGTAGTATTTTAGTGTTAAAATGTTACCCATGCTCTCCTTTAGTGTTGCTTGTATTATTTTGAGAATGGTAGATACTTTAATTTGCCCTCTTCTCTCTCCATCTTGTTCTTTTTGTGTGTCGTGTCTTACTTAGATTGTAAGCCTGACAGCAGGGACTCATCTATTCCATAAGCCACGCTGAGAGTCTTTTTATTATTATTAAAAGGCGGGGTATAAATGCTATAAAAATAAATAAATAATTCAGAGGGCATATGTGGGAAGGTCTACAAGCACAGCAGTCTTTTACATTCTGTTCACAATAGTAATTCCTATTTCACCTTGAACAGTTTTGAAAATGTTTGAAACAGCTTCTCATCCAATTGTGGGGTGGCTTTCTTGACAAGGCAAAAAGTCTCACTGTGTGTGCATTTTGACTCCTGTTGCAATGAATGGGCCTTCAGATTGATGAGCTGACACTCTTGGTATACAAGACAACACTTCCTTATTTTCAGTTCTTTCTTTTTGAATTACAGTAGTAGCAAGCTATTAAAGAGCCAGATAAATCAAACCCTTTTTACATGAGTGTTCACAATTGAGAACTACGTACATTGTGACTTCAGACTTTGTGTACAACAAAAGGCAGTCACAGGCTGCATGCAGCACCTTTTTTTAAGAAAAGGCTTTTAAAAAACATTATGCCCCCAAATGCACCTGGGGTGTTGGAGGCAATTTGACTATGTTTTGAGGGTCAGTGGTCTGTTTTAGGTCTTGGAGAGGCCTTTGTTTCAAAAAGGCAGCAAAGGAAGGGAATGATTGCAGGGCAAAAAACCTAGAGGAGCAAAAATATTCCTTTTGTACTCCAGTGAGTACTTGGGAGCAAATAATCTGGGGGAAGGGTTGTCAGTCCCTCACAGTTGTCCTTCCCCTTCCCCAATGTAGAGAAACCACAACCAAATGCAAATGAAGCCTAGATCTTGTTCTTTTTCATAGCTGAGTTGTTGAGTGCCTTTACTTCTTCATAACTGAGTTCTTAAATCAAAGCAGCATGAGCACATGTTGAAATTCTCTTCTCTGTGACACCACTGAAGGTACAGGAATGCTGTCATTTTTCATGAGTCTTGTTGCCCTCACATTTGAACCAGTCCATGAACAATGTTCATTGGTTATGGTGACTAGAAATATAATTGTGGCAGTCAATAGGTGAAGTCTCTGCTGTGCTCTGCCATAACCATAGTAATTTATGCATATAGAAACTGTGGCCCAGTAAATAATTTTGGATTCCAACTTCCATCAGACAAAGCCAACATTCCCAGTGGCTATGGATTATGGGAGTGTTTGTCCAGTGGTTTCTGGAGGGCCACAGATCCCCCACCCTTGTTATAAAGTTGAGTGGACAGCTATCAGTGGTTATATGGCTGCATTGGCCACCCAGGAGACTTTAAAAGACTCTTACAACCAGCAACAACAAAAAAGTCAAATATTTTTGCCCCCCAATTCATGAGCATGGCTTACAAACTAGGGAGTGTAAAGAGCAATTTCATCATATTTTGGACCCTCTCCATCCTAGGAGGTCCTTCTTTGTAACAGCCCTGGTGGCGCAAAGGTTAAATACCGGTACTGCAGCCACCAGGTTTTGAGTTCAATGCTACAGGGCTCCAAGGTTGACTCATCCTTCCATCCTTCTGTAGGTCGGTAAAATGAGTACCCAGCTTGTTGGAGGCAATTAGTTAACACATTGTAAGCCACTTAGGGAGTGCTTTGGACTGATAAGCAGTATAGAAATATAAATACTATTGCTATTGCTGTTATAACAGGAAGTGATCTGGAAGTCAATTTCTGGTTCGCTTCCTGTTAGAATAAACAGTCCCTGCACCTAAAATGTAATGGGGAGGCAAAAGCATGGTGGAATTTCCCCCCACTCCTGCTTGAGGGCATTTGTGAGCAATTTTTTTTTTTTTTTTAAAAATCAGACCTAGACATGGGGACATGAAGCCACAACAACAATAACTGTTGTTGTTTTTTTGTTTTTGTTTCTTTCCCTGGGAGGCCACATGTGATGCACGGATTGCTCTTTTCCCATCCCTGTAAATACTGAATGATGTGGGTTATTTTGTTTGGGGGGAGGTTGTGGTAGTGATGTAACTTCCTTTGTGATGGCAACAGTACATCTGATAGCAGCAGCTCTTGCCATAGTGGACTATATCCAGTTTTATGCAAGTGAACTTCCACTCATGTGATGACACTTTTTCTTTCTGTCCTTCTGTCCTCCCTCTGAAGGGGCCCCAGTCCAGAAGAACAGATTAGCAGGCTGTGGGGGAGCTGAGGGAGGAGAAATCCATCCCACTAGTGGTGTCCATTGTGCTCGCAATAAAATACAAACAAATGTACAAAATATATTCATACTCACTATACCTGGTGTAACATACACTGTTATCTGCATATATAAAAAGCTTTGGTATGATTCTATGTTTCCATTTCCACCACCATGTATGCAACTGTGCATACAGACAGACACATAGACACACACACACAATGGCAGACAGACACACACACCATGCATGCCAGGATGTGAGAGCCTCACCATCACCATGCAACCACATGTACACACACACACACAGACAGACACCCCATGTGCACCAGGACGTGAGAGCCCCTCTGCTGCTGCCATGCAACCACACGTACACACACACCACATGCACCAGAACATGAGAGCTCCTCTGCCACTGCCATGCAATCACACATATACACACAAACACCACACTAAACATATACACACACCATGCTACACACATATGTATACCATGCACAACAGGATGCGAGAGACCCGCCGCCACCGGCATGCAACTGTGCATACACACACCACACTTACACACACACACACACCACACATACCAGGACGCGAGAGCCCCTCTGCCACCACCATGCAATCGCACAAACACCCCACGCTATACACACACTACACACACACATGTGCTACACACACACAAAACCCACATGTGGCAGGATGCAAGAGCTGTTCCACCACCATGTTTAGAAAGGACTTGAAGTTTTCCATATGTTTCCACCCCAAGGCCTAAGAGGAAGGAACAGCCACAGACAGCACAGAAAATCCAGGGCACAGCTACAGAAAGGGCCCAAGGGGCCAGGAAGCACAGAAAGGCCCAAGGCCCCATAGCCCAGGCAGCACATAAAAGCCCCAGGCAGCACAGAAGGGTCCCAGGGCCCAGGCCACACATAAAGGCCCCAGGTAGCAGAGAAAGGCTACAGACCGCACAGAAATGCCCCAGACACCACAGAAAGGCCCTAGACAGCACAGAAAGGCCCCAGGTAGCACAGAAAGGCCCCAGTCCCCAGACCGCACAGAAAGGCCCCAGGCTGCACAGAAAGGCCCCAAGTAGCAGAGAAAGGCCCTAGACTGCACAGAAAGGCCCCAGACCCCAAACAGCACAGAAAGGCCCCAGGTAGCAGAGAAAGGCCCTAGACTGCACAGAAAGTTCCCAGGCCGCACAGAAAGGGTCCAGGCCACACAGAAAGGCCCCAGACCCCAGGCAGCACAGAAAGGCCCCAGGCAGCTTGGAAAGGTAGGACAGGAGGGAAAAGAATGAAGAGGGTGGGGGAAGCATAGAAATCAACATTATTTTTCCTCGTGCATGCATATTAATACAGCAAGAAGAACTGGCTGAGTATTTACTTACTGCAGCTCAACAGGCAAAGATGTGGCTGTAGGCCAAGGAGGTGGTACTGAAAAACACCATCAAGCTGCTGATTGGGCAGCTAACAGAGCACTACGATTGGTTGGGTATGTTTCCTAAGCAGCCAGTCAGCACACTGGGAACGGCAGCTTATCCAAGAGAAATATATATATATATAGATAGATAGATAGATAGATAGATAGATAGATAGATTAGCACTGCAGGCCCTTACACAGTAGTCAATGTGCCCTATTCCAAGTATGTGTTAGTAAGAAACCTGTTAACTGTTATTCTTTGGACTGGATGGCCCTCGTGGTCTCTTCCAACTCTGCAGTTCTATGATTCTATAAGAGGTAGGGTGTGGTTCTCCTAAAATGATACTGTTAATCAAGGTCAGGCTGTAAAGCAAAACAAGTGTCAGAGAACACAGGCTTAAGATTTTAACTGAAACAAACCATCCCCCCTTAATTTCCCCCAAAAGATGTTTTTGTACTTCTGCAAGGATTTCTTTCAAATGTGCTGATACCTCCTGTCCCACATCCTTAAAATGTCAGAAAAAAACAACAACTCTCTTTCTTGTTTTTTTCCCCCAGGGGTCCTGTTTCTAAACTAACATTCAAACTCTTCTTGGCTATTCTTTGTTCATTTATTGGTGCTTTTTTGACATTCCCTGGATTGAGACTGGCTCAGATGCATCTGGATGCTTTGAGTTTAACAACGGAAAAAATCACCCAGTAAGCAAGATTATGTAGAACTGAACTCTGCTCTGCTATTAGTGATTTTTTTATATACAGCACTATTCTATTTTTCCCAACAAAACTGCCAGTTGATGTTTTCTGAGCACTTTATGAAAAAGTCAGAATGTTGCAACTACAATTGAGCTGCAGTCTAAAATCTATTAAGTATTTTAAAAGGAGAACATAGGGAGGGAGAATAAAAGGGGAGAGGAACTAAAAGGAGCAGCACTTTGCATTAAAAAGGTGTGCAAAGAAAAAAAAGACTGTTTTCAGATACTTAAAGGTGATTATCTGGATGGAACACATTTGACATTGAGACACCTGCTATAGCAGAATCCCAGTGGCCTGTGCAATTTTAAGGAACAGTGGTACAAACTATAAATTGGGGTGGGAAGTTGAGGTTCTAGGAGTATGTATCTAGTGTACTGGACAGAAATAACAAGTTATTGGCTGCCTAAGCTAGCAAGCAACTTTGCCACTAAATTCTGAACAAATGATTGAGGACTGAACAAAGGATGAGAAGGACTGCTGGAAAACCATCTAAGAGGAATTGCAAACATCAAGGCCTGTGGATAGCCCAGGGATGGATTGCACTGGCAGATCAGCCTGGGTCTAATTGCTTATTCACATTGAAGAATCCTCAGTTTAATTATTGGATATGTCACAGAAAGAAGATGGTTAGAGATGACAGCTAGCATTACCACTTGGCCTACAACCTCTGAATGGGCCACATTTACATACAGAACCCAAAGGGAAAGCTACTTTCTCATATCACCTGCATTATCTACAGGTTAGTCACAACTGTGTTAGTCACAACAGGAGTAGATCTATTGAATCAATGGAACTTACATGATTGCTGATTTACCAAGTTCCCATTGATTCAGTGGATTATACTGTTGGGACTAACAGCTGGATTTACACCATGTAGTTTTTTGGTCTGAATGACTCATCTAAGTTTTCTTTTCTCCCAACCACTTAACAGATCTGTTATTGTTGAATGTTTCGGTTGAAGTGATTTTAGTTCTTTTAACAGGTTTTTGTTTGTTTTTTGAACCGGGCTGCCTGTTGCTGTTGCTGTAACCTGTGGGTTGGGGACTAAATTGTAATGGACTGAAATATCTGTTTAGCAGCCCCATACGTCAACATTCCTACCACAGAACCTCTGTATTGTTGCAAAATATTCTGGGGGATATTGTTAGGCAAACAGCAGCCAACTCATGTGGAGTCTTCTCCACAACTGTTTGCGCCTCATTGTTGCCCTGTGCCAGTAGATAGCAAATCCTATAATAAACCCCAAACTTCCCTGCTATTGCACGTTGCAGGAGAAGATTGGTAATGCGAAGCAAGCCAGGGTTTGTGGGAGCTACACAACCAGAACGGATCTTTGCCCTAAAGAATCACTTAAAAGGTTCCAGTCAACTCCAGGATCTTCTGGAATTGTTTGGAACCACTACCCGAGTAGGTTCATTGAGTGCATATTTCTTAATGGAACAGACAGACAATAAACTGGTTGATATGTATTTCACGTACTTTCAACACATGGTAGTTTGGAAACCCAATGACACATTTTCTATAAAAGTTATAATGTACTGATTTTGTTTCTCTCTTCAACTTTCAGAACCCTGTTACACATAAACTTCCTGGCGCCCTTGCTTATGGTCTTATTGTGGGTAAAACCCATTACCAAGGACTACATAATGAATCCACCATTGGGAAAAGAGAGTGTGCCTTTGTAAGCTGCTTTTGAAAACCTATGTTGCATAATGTTACCATCTGTGGGTGTCAGAAAAGTAATACAGTTGTAGCTAATGTGAAAGAATGTGAAAGAAGACAATTTGCTCATGCCCTGGCTTTTATCCTCAGTTTGTCAGACAGGAAGGAACATCCCTTTGGTGGAAATATGGTTGAGGGTCACATACTGGCTCCTTGAGACAGGCTATCTCTTTTCTCTATATTCTCCTTCGTCCATTCCTACCTTCCATTTATTCATCTATTCATTTTCTGCAATCATCATATATTTTCTCACACACATGCACAAGCACTTTTGCATTCTTTTGCTCTTTCACATGTATCTGTCTATGCATCAACACAATAATCCCTGTGATATACCTGCACCACAACCCTGAGGTTTTGCCACATGGAGAGTAATTTCAGAGGAGAGAAGAGTATTTTGGGGGAAAGAGGATGCTTTTGAAAATGTGGATGCTGCCACATCTGTGTTTTCAGAGGTTCATCTCAATGAAGGTGCTCTTTGAATTGGTTCTCATGTGGTCTCTGACATCCATGTCTCCATGCTTGTTTCTTCATGTCAGAGAATGAAGAGGTTGGCAGAAAGGTCAGCAGGAAAGCATTGGGTGACAAAGCATAGAGCATACTTCCTAAAGAAGTGTTCTGTGTTGCAAATAATGCAGTGCTCTAATGGCAATTTTTTTAAAAAAAATCTTATGGCCTGCTACCTTGTCTCTGGTATTATTCTTATAACAGTGACTGCTTGATTGAGACTCCTGAAGGTACAGGAGACTCCAGAAACGTTGGGACTGCATGGAGAAGGAACAGGCCCTCATATGTGATGTGAGTTGTCCTCACATATTTTAAAAACAAGGAATGCCCTGTTCAGTGTTGAAGTTGAATGTTCATCCCATGTTAATGATAGGATTTGTAGGCAGTAACACTGAGAGATTATTTACCCATCCTGTGATTATGTGATGCATACCAGAAGATAGAAAGGCATAGATGTCTTGTTATCTACTGCTGGGTCATGTTAGTGTCAAGGATCTACACAGGTCTAAGCCATGGCACCACTGTTTTGTGTGTTTTGCTGAAGACAAAGAAGGCAACAGGAATAATTTTGGACAGCTGTAATGTAGAGTCTTTCAGATCCTGCAGTGGGCTTAGGAGGCAAAGGATTTCTTGGTTTCATTACTGGAGAGAAGTCTCTAAATTGGGTGAGCAACACAATGGGGCCTGGGGGCTAATTCTCTCCCCGCCCCCCCCCCCACCATATGCAGCATCCCCTACATGTAAAGTCAGCTCAAATACCTCAGCAGTCTTCCCCCAAATGGCAACCAGTAGTGACATTGCATAACTTCCTGTTGCCATAGTAAGAGTGATTGCAATAAAAATGGAAATATTTGGTTGGGGAGCTCAGGAGGAATTGTGCTGGTGGGTTGGGGGTGTTTTTGCATGTTTTCACATGCTGGAGGATTCTGCATGGTTTGGGGGTGCCTTGAGGTTTTTGTGGGCCACATATTTGGGGTCTAGGGGCTGCACTTTTCCCACCCTTGCTCTAAATGTTGGTGATTAAAGTGTGGATGTGCAAAGAGCTTTGCTTCTGAAAATACAGTTACACTGACTTCCGTGGTAAACGCATGTGGTGCATGTCTTCCTGGGTTCTTCAAGCCAAATTGTATTGTCACATTATAACAGTTTATACTTGGTTTTCACAACTGCTGGAGGGGACAGGAAGAGTGCTTAATCACAAATTCTAAAGTTACTTGTGCAGCTGGCATAAATCACACTACCTTCTAAAATTGTCAGGCGAACTTTTTAAAACAATGTAGAGATGTGCTGAGACTGGGTGGAATAATTTTAAGCATGAGCAGTATAAAGAACAGTTTGTAAAATTTCTTGTAATTGCTTGACATTTATTAGAACCAAAGCATAGGAGGGAATGAAATTGTAATACAAAGCTTGAAGCAGTAAAAAGACAAAATACTCTGTCCAGTATACTACTGATTTTTAAAAATGAGTATTAACCCTCTTCTGTTGCATCCCAGTGCGTGTTTAAATACAGTGAGGATATTTTGTCCTCAGTTTGGCAGAAAAGAGATAGAAATGGCTAATGGCCCATTTATTTTTTTGAGTATGTATCACACCCGATTTGTTGGATGCCTAGGATGATAGGAGATGAGGGGGGTGGTATTCTCTCTCTCTCTCTCTCTCTCTCTCTCTTTCTCTATAACACACACACACACACACTATACAACCACTAGCACCTCCATGTATCCCAATAGTGTTTGAGCAGTGGATAGACTGTGGCAGGATTTTGAAAAGGTTTTTGTTCCTTTTAGCATCCTAAGAATTTTCTACAAAATTTAGAATATTTGGTTTTGAATAACCTCTGGAAAATTGTGTTCCTTTTTAAAAATCTACAGAATGTCAGAAGCTACATTTGATACTATTAGGTTGTGGATAATAATCCTCCTGTGTGCTTTGAGATTAGCCATGATGCGCAGTCATCTCCAAGCCTATCTGAATTTAGCACAGAAATGTGTGGATCAAATGAAAAAGGAAGTTGGAAGAATAAGTACAATTGAACTACAGAAAATGGTAAGCCTAACAAACAACAATAGTACATTAGTACATACAGGGAAATATCTGATGATGTTTTGATTCTTGAGCATAAGGGGAAACCTTTTTGTTTTTCGTAGTGTGAATTAGGACTGTAGTGAACATTAAAAGACTAATGTTTAGGGAATGCTTTAGGGAAGCAGAAAATATCTTCTATAGCTTCAGTTTTATCCATTCATTTTGGCTTAATTCTGGATGTAAACCATATTTTTCATCATGTTTAGGCAAACTTAAGATCAATAAATGGCTTTTAGAATGGAATCATTACAGGTGCCCCCCCATATCCATGGAACCAATATCCACGGGTTTCATTTATCCGTGGCTGAAAAGATAGGGATATATACCATAGAGTTGTGCTGGAAAATGCCTAGAGATGTATCCTCTCTAGGAATCACTATATTCTCCAGTGCAACTGTATGATACGTTTATACAAGAAGTCCTTTATCTTAATGGAGTTTGCTATTATCCATGGTTTCACTTATAAACGGTAAGTCAAAGAACATACCCCCTGTAGCTATGGGGACAACCTGTACTAAAATCATATGGAGTTGGATCCAGATAACCACAAGTAGAAAGTGGCAGGTAGGCGCCAAGGTTTCTGTTCTCTCTTCTCCATCCTCCTGAAAGTGTGCCCTCAAAGATATGAGAACTCTGCTGAGTAGAATGAACTGGAGAGCAAGAAACTGAAGGGAAAAGGGAAAATTATGTGAGATGTTACAGGATGTGCTTCTGTCTGATTCCATGGTCTCCCCCTTCTCCATCAGCCTTCCATGCTCAGTAGGGCTCCTCAACTATTAAGGAAACATTTTCAGGCAAACTTGTGCACTGGTAGGGATAGCTTATGCCCCCGCCTCCACAGATGCATATGTGGATCCAGCCTGTACCTGATAAATTATAAAGCATCACGTACAGTTGTTTTTTTGGTATTGTTGGCTATGATAGTCATGTTATAATGTGATGTGCACTGAAGTATCCTTTCTGTTGTTGCCTTTAGGTGGCCAGAGTGTTTTATTACCTTTGTATAATAGCTCTCCAGTATGTAGCACCTTTGGTTATGCTGCTTCACATGACTCTACTGTTGAAAACTTTAGGTGAGAATTCTTAAATAAAGAAAATAAATTGCTCACAAACACTCTAATTGTTAAAGCTCTGTAGTTTTTTGTTTACTATTTTGGGAAGAGGTGACAAGCGAAGATATTGAGCTATTATCACACAACAGGCATTCCTGCATACCTCTGTCAGCCTAGCTCTTTCCTCTGTTTTGAATCCTATAATGGCTGGCAGGATGTCTGTACATAATATAGCCAGTGATCAGGCAAGCTCTCACTGAAAAATAGTTGAAGAATTTAATGTCTTAGTGGTCTTACATACAATTGTAGTGTGTGTGGGGACACACATGTATTGGGAGAGTTCTATATTTAAAGATGCCCTAAAGTGATTAAATGTAATAAATGCAATGTATTTGTGCTTTCTCTGCATAAGATCCCAAACATATTTTTGGCGGCTTTGAATAGAGCATGGCACATCCATCCTATTTACTTTACTAAAGACAGCAATCCATGTACAATGTCTTTCAGTCCAAAGAGTTACTTTAATAAATTTATTAAGTGAATTCAATCTATCTGTGTATCTGCCAGGGAAAAGCCAACAACTTTACTTGGTTGCTAGTCATGGAAAAGATGAAAAGATGTTCTTGGACATTAGCTTGACAAACTGTGTAGGTGCAAAGAAAGAGTGAAGAAATCCCATCTCTTTATCAATTCCACCCTCACTCCCAATTCCATATTGTCTTCATATTTATTTCCCACTCTTAATTGAGGCTTTGCACACTACAAACCAGTAACAAAGGGAAGCAAGAATGATGTACACATCTGGAGCTGGGCATCTGGCTACAAGGGAGATGTGCAAGTTTCTGTATCACCAGTTGCTGAAATTATGGGGAGGGGGTAAGGAGGTTCATGATTTTACTGTGAAAAATTGCACCGTGAATGTCAGGATTCACATGGCTGCCATTTTCTTCTGTCCTTTAAACTGGATTCTGCTTTTTACAATATGGAACATCAGTCATATCATTGCTCATAAAAGCTCAAAGATTCTATAAACCTTAACAGTTTGTTTGTTTGTTTGTGTTTGTTTCTGTAGGAAACTATTCCTGGGGCATTTATCCAGAATCAATTTCAGGTTCACTAGTGGAGAACAATCCACTGAGCAGTTCAGTAAACTCTGAATTTTCCTCTGATGATGGGAAGACGAAGGTAAATGTTATACAGCTAACAATGGCACTGGCTAGCCTGAAGAACATTTTCACTCCACTCCTGTTCAGGGGACTCCTGTCCTTTCTCACCTGGTGGATTGCTGCTTGTCTCTTTTCCACAAGCCTTTTTGGGCTCTTCTATCATCAATACCTGACAGTGGCATGACCTAACAAGGCATGAATTTAATGTTAGGATGTCTTTGTGCCACAAGAAAGCAGAAGAAAATGGGAAGAAATAACTTGATGAAGAGGAAAACATACCTGTTTTTCCTTAGATGCTTCTTCTATGTTTTCGGGCAATGGTGTTGGGCAGTGTTGGAAACTGCGAGTTTATAACTTGTTACCTTAAATTATAGGTAACTGCTGAATTGTTGGTGAGCTGTTTTCAGATATATCCAAGTACCTTTGTTTTCATGAACTACATCCTGCCCTGAATACAGTGTGTATTCAGTCATAGATTGGCTGATCTTAGTGGTGTTAAGGTACTAGGGTAACATTGATGGTGACTGCTTAGAAAATGAACTTTCAACTGAGCCATATAAGGGAGCTGGAGAAGTTATCCTGTTGGAAAATCATGGATAACTTTGCTACTGAAAAGCAAACTAATCCAACAGGACAAAGAAATACTGTATATTACAGTAAAGGAAGTGGTTTGAATTGAGTGTATTGTAAATAAAATGCATGGCCTCTGCAAGCATACATGCCGAAGGACTTATTGATTTGTTACAGTAAGGGTATTGTATTGCAATATTGTGTCACGGGTCCCTTAATATATGAATGATCAGGAGTGTGCAGTTCCTTGATGTTAAAAGCTTTCCCCTCTTTCAGCACTCACATACTTGAAATGGATTCTTTAGTGGTTATAATTGACTAGTAGAAAGTCCAAAAATAGTGTGGCAACTTATTACATGTACCTCACTCCTGCACATTCATGTATTAAGCTATGCAAAGTGGTATAATAGGCTGTGGCATCCTCTTAGGGAGGCACCGTACCCCATAATGTAATGTGCAAGGAAATCCTAAATAATTTTCATATTGTAAGAGTAATATTATAAATATATTGTTTCAGTCTTAACAATCTTTTTAAAAATAATAAATGACTATATGAATCCTTGGGTGTTTAGTACTGATGCTAATATTTATCCACTAAATCCATTTGGGTTTTAATGTCTTGGTATTGGACAAACTCTTGACCTCTCAACAATGATGGGAATAGCTTGTTGATACTGATTGCTGTCTGCCAGTCCTGAGTGTATGTGGAATATTACTGGAAAAGATTGTGTTCCTCATATGACCATATACTACAGAACAAGCATGCTTTGACCCATGTTTTTAAGGATTACCCTGCACAAATCATGTTGTTAAGCACTTTTAGTTATAAATAAGGGTGCTCTAATTAGGTCAATGTAATTCACTCTTGCAGTTACAATTGATTATATACTTTTCAGTCTGTTCTACCTGGCTGCTGCCATCTCACTATAAAGCATGATGAGGAACCTTTTTTCTTTTTAATGTGAAGTGCCAGATTCCCTCAGCTGAAAGTCCTTTCTCTCCCCAACCCCTTCTTCTGGTTTCTTCTTCACTCCCCCACCCCAATTCACATGCTTTCCCATTCATCTCCCCAATTCAAGCACTTTCATCCCCTTTTTCTCTCCCCTTGCAGCAGCTTCTCTCCCCACTCCCCAATACATGTCCACACACAGAGCAATCATTTCCCAGACTTTGGAAAAGTAATTTTTTTAGTCTATGTATTGTTTTATTTATACCCTGCCTTTTCTCCTAGAATGAGACTGAAAGTAGCTTATAAGATAAAAAGATATACAAGTAAAACCACATTTGGCTGAAAGCATATAAAAGTAGGAGTAAACCAGCAGAATTAAAACCATTTAAAACCATAGAATAAAAATACTACAGCACACTAAAAAAAGTCCTCTTCATGTAAAACAATCAGTTCCCGCAAGCCTGTGGAAATAGAACTTCATCTGCCAACAAAAGGACAAGGAGTGAGTCAGCCTAGCTTCCCTAGGAAGAGAATTCCAGAGTGTGGGAGTTGCCATGGAGAAGTCCTGGACTTAAAGTTCCCAAACCCTTCTAAACTGCTCTCTCCAGGTTGGCTGAAGGAGTCTGAGCATAACTTTTCCATCCTCTTTCAGTTTCCCTGCAGGCAGCTCACCTACCTTCTGTGCTGGATGCTAAGAGAAATAGTTTCTTTTCATGAAGATAGAAACTGTGCGAAAATACAGAAGAGAATCTTTTGAGACTAACTGGGAAATTAGTCTAATTTCTAGCCCATGCTTTTGTGAGCTACAGTCCACTTCAGTAAAGCTTATGCTAGAGACATCTTTTTCCCAGCTAGTCTCAAGAATGCAGTTGGATTCCTTTCTGGGTTTTTTTATGCCAAAACAGTCTAACATGGCTATCTCTTCGAACAAAAACTGTGAGCTGCCTATGGAAGAAGGGAGCAGTCTCTTCTCCCATGAGCAGCCCCCTTGACATCTCTGGTGGGCAGGGGGCTTTCTTACTTTGCATACAGCAAGAAAATGCTGCCAGTTGCAAGGGAAATGAGCAGAGTGATCTTTTTTCCACTGACAGCTTGCTTTCCTTCCATGCTGGGCTCAGAGACTGAGATCTTCCTTCCTTAGTGCTAATGTGGAAAAAGTAATCTATTCCTTTGCTCATAGCTTGTGGAGCAAGTGGGTGGGGCTGGGAGACCAGAAGGAACCCTCCATGAACCACATCTGGTCCCTGAACTGCCAGCCCCCCACCTGTAGTTTAAAGCAAGGGTGGGGGAACTGTGGCTTTCCACATGATGTTGGATTCCATATCCCATCAGTTACAATCAGCATGCCTAATGGTTATCTCTCTCCCTTCCTAAATCTGAAGATTTAGGAAGGACTCATTCCGCGCTTTCTGCAAGTGCGCTGATGACTAAAAAGGCCAATCCGAGATAAACAAGTCCGGTTGCAGAAAGCACAGCAGAAGGTCTCCTTGGGTGATGTTTCTGGGTTGTGATTCTTTCTACGTTGTCGTTTCTCTTCAAGACTTTTTTGGGGTGAGTTCTCAAATAAGGCTGCAGCATTGTGGATAGTGCGTCTCCATGCCTCCTGATGTGAGGCCAGGGCGGACCATTGTTGGTGATCAGTTTGGCCAAGCCTGAGATGTTGTTTCAGGGAGTCCTTGTATCGTTTTTTTGGAGCGCCCCTCTTATGCTGACATGTGGCAAGTTCACCGTAGAGTACTATTTTTGGGAGGGGATGGTCCTAGAAACATGTCCTGCCCAGCGCAGCTGTGTTCTCAATATCATGGCCTCAATGCTGGTGATCCCTGCTTGCTCAAGGACAGCAACTTTTCCAGCAGCCTGGGGAGGGACTCCTTTCCTGGCTATTGGCTCCGCCTCCAACCAATCACAGGCAGGGCTACCTGAAATTCAAGAACAAAGACCATCCCTCCCAGAGGTGGAGCCAGCCCCAGCCTCCCCAGTTCTGTTCTGCCTCTTGGAGACCCAGGCAGGGTTTTTCTTCGCTCCAGCTTTGAATCTCGGCAAACAAAGGATCCAGTATGCTGGCCCCATACACAAGCGTGTTCAGGGGGGAAAGTTGTCCTCCAAGGAGGAGGAGGAAGCTAGCTTGGGCCTTCCAGGGCCTGCCCCCCAGGGCAGGGACAAGGAGCTCCGAGCCCCCTTTTGGGGGCGTCCGTTGAGCACAGTGGCGGCCCAGGACACAGCGGAGCATGATGGGGCCTCCAGCAAGGAGGCGGACCACGCGGCCGCACGGGGATCCCGAGGGTCATGCCGTGCTTGAGGAAGTCACCCCTCCAGAGGAGCTGCCCCCACTCCTGATGGGAGGTAAGAAGCTCCCACCTCAGCTGGCTGTGTGGATCGTGCTGATCATGCAGCAAACGCTTGAGGCGGGCGCAGGTTTTTGGGAGACCCGGGGGCAGGCGTATTGTCGCTCCGATGGGGACCCATCCTCCCTCCCATCCCCTAGCACAGCAGCTGGGACCGGCAGCGAGAAAGCCAGGTGGTGGGGCAAGGAACCGGTGCAGTCGGAGCGCGCCGCGTCGGGGGAGCGCGTTAAAGAGAGAGAGCTCTCTCCGCCGCGTAAGCGGCTCAGGAAGGAGCATCACATGCGGGACCCTGATAGGGCTGGGACACCCGGGGAGGAGGAGGAGGACTCCTATTTAAAGGAGGAGGGGGAACTCTCCGCTGAAGGGGAGGGGGACGATGTAGAAGAACAGGCATCCCCGCGTCTTTTTGAGTCCTCCACATTTGCCCTTTTACTCAGAAAAGCCTTGAGGGCTTTGGAATTGCCACCAGGGGATCCTGCCATGGGGGGGTCCGGGCAGGGGGTCCCTGAACTCAGAACTTCTGGCAAGGGGGCGGCCAATGTTCCCTTTTCTGACATCCTGAAAGACACAATGGTGGGGGAGTGGGACCAACCTGGGGCCGCTAGGACCCAGCCAGCCTATGTGAAGCAGTTGTATTCCTTCCCTAGGGAGGTGGTGGACCTGTTGAAATTGCCTGCCATCGATGCTCCGGTGGCTGGCTTGGTTTCTGGTTCGCTCTTCCCTAGAGATGCCGATGAGCATCTAAAGGCTCCTGATGAGAAGAGAATTGAGACGTTTCTGCGCAGGTCTTACGAGGCGGCTGCCTTGGCCGTACGCGTGGCAGGGGCGACCACCATTTTTGCCAGGGCCTCCATTAGATGGTCCAAGGACCTTTAAACCAATGTGCCCAAAGATGAAACAAAATTTCATCAGGGCATGAATAAGATAGCTAAGGTGTCTGCCTTTGTGGAGGCAGCTGCGTTTTTCTTCAAGAGCGATAGCAGCTAATGTGGCAGCCAGATGGCAGCTCTGGTTAAGGAATTGGAATGCAGACAACAAGGCCAAATCCAATTTGTCGGGATGCACCTTTAAAGGAGGGAAATTGTTTGGTGATACTTTAGAGGAAGTTCTGGTGGAGACGAAGGACAAGAAGAAGGCTTTACCATCGCTTCCAAAGAAAGAGGAGTGCAGATCCTTTTGTTTCGGCTACCAGGGTTTCAAAGGCTACAGGAACAGTAGCCAGAAGGACTTCAGAGATCACAGGCCCACCTGGGGAGCATCTAGATCTTACCCTAGAGCCGGATCAAACCAGTTTAGCAAACCACAAACCACTCAAGCCTCCAAGCAGGGAGGCAAGGGTGGGCAATCGCATTGACTACGACAAATTGCCTGTCGGGGGAAGGCTGACCAGCTTTGCTGGGATCTGGGAGGTTACCTCATCAGATGCTTGGGTCAACAGAATGATCAGCCAGGGATACACAATAGACTTCCTGGCAAAGCCACCCCCCACTTTCACTCAGTCTTGCAAGACAAGCTGTCCAGAGAAGCAGGAACAGATGGAAACAGCTATCTCGCATCTGTTACAGATTCAAGCAGTAGAACCAGTACTGGAGGAGGAGAGGTTCTCTGGAACTTACTCTCCTCTGTTTCTGGTTCCCAAGAAAAACAGGGATTGGAGAGCCATCCTGAACTTGAGTGGAGTCAATCTCTGGGTGAAGAAACGCAGATTCAGGATGGAAACTTTGTGTTCAATTATGGAGGGTCTACAGCAGGGGGATTTCCTGGCCTCATTGTACCTTCAGGTTGCGTATCTTCACATAATGATTCATCCGATGCACAGACGCTTTCTCCGCTTTGCCTTCAGGAACAGTCATTTTCAGTATCGAGCTCTCCCGTTTGGTCTGTCATCATCACCCAGGGTGTTCACCAAGATTCTAGTAGCACTGGTGTCACACCTGAGAGCACAGGGAATCCATATATTCCCTTATCTGGACGACCTCCTGATCAAGGCGCCCTCTCAGGATCGGGTGGGGCAGGCTGTAATCAGGAGAATTCAGTGCCTGGAATCGCACAGGTTCCTGGTGAACAGGGAGAAAAGCCAGATGAAGCCAGTCCAAAGGATCCAGCATCTGGGGTGTGTCCTGGACACACAGGTCCATTGGGTCTTCCTTCCAGATGACAGGAGACAGAAGCTTCAGGATCTAGTCCGTCTGGTTCTGGAGCAGGCCAAGACACCCCTGTTGTCCCTGGCAAGGTTGTTGGGGCTTATGATTGCGTGTATAGATTCAGTTCCGTGGGCCAGGTTTCATCTGCGGAAGTTGCAGTGGTTCCTCCTTCCCTTTCAGGATCTGATAGCACGGAAAGCGTGCAGATTTCTGAAGGTCCCTCCAGAGGTGAAGGCTTCTTTGAATTGGTGGCTCACGGATCAGCTTACAAAGGGACGGACAATGGTAGAACCCAGGCAGATTGTGGTGACAAGGGACGCGTCTCTTACTGGTTGGGGAGCTCACTGCGAGGAACAGATGGCACAGGGCCTGTGGTCCAGCCAAGAACAGGAATTCAGCATAAATCTTCTGGAACTACGAGCTGTGAGGTTGGCTCTGGTAAGGTTCCTTCCACTTGTGGAGGGGAACCACGTACTGATTCGAACAGACAACATATCAACCAGAGCCCATATAAACAAGGAAGGGGGGACTCGGTTGCAGAACCTCATGGAGGAAGCGGAACTGTTGTTCTTCTGGGCAGAGAAGCATCTACTGTCCATCAAGGGAGAGTACCTACAAGGGACCCTGAACACTCAGGCCGATTGGCTGAGCAGGCATACATTGATACATGGCGAGTGGAGTCTCAACAGCCTGGTCTTTCAGATGCTGGTGTTCAGGTTCGGGGAACCTTGGCTGGATCTGTTTGCATCGAAAGAGAATCACAAGCTGCCTCGATTCGTGTCCAGATTTTGGACCCCGGGTGCCTTAGCCTTCAATGTCCTGACAATAGACTGACCTCGAGTCTTGTGCTACGCCTTTCCACCGACTGCGTTGCTGGGCAGGGTGCTGCGCAAGATCAAGTAGGAGAGGGCTGAAGTGATTCTGATTGCCCCTCATTGGCCTTGGAGACCGTGGTTTCTGGACTTGGTGCATTTACAGATCCAGGATCCGTGGCCACTGCCGCCCTGGCCGGATCTTCTGTCACAGAACAGAATTCTACACCCGGATCTAAGCTGGTTACGACTACACGCCTGGAGGTTGAGCGGGAGAGTCTGTTAAAAAAGGGCTACAACAGTGAGGTCGTTAGTACGATGTTAGCGGCTAGATGTCCTTCTACGATTCGTCTGTACTAGGTGACGTGGAGGGCTTTTTGTAGATGGTGTCGTGGCAGAGGTATCCGACCTCTTCAGGCTTCGGTTGGATCAGTTTTAGCCTTTCTGCAAGCAGGCTTGAAAAAAGGGTTGGCCACAAGTACTCTGAAGAGATATGTGGCCGCCTTAGGGTCAATTCTGAAAGGAAGGCAAGGAAAGCCATTGGCTTTGCATCCACATATTCGTAGTTTCCTCAAAGGTGTGGCGTCCTTGCATCCTCCAGTGGTCCTGGAAACTGAATGTGGTTTTAAAGGCGCTTACACAGGTTCCTTTTGAACTGATAAAAACAGTCGAACTGAATTTTCTTACCTGGAAAGTAGCCTTTCTCATTGCCATCACATCAGCAAGATGTGTGTCTGAGTTGGGCGCTCTCTCAGTGAGAGAGGAATTATGCATATTTCAGAAGGACTCAGTGACCTTGAGACTAGATCCATCTTTTGTCCCTAAGGTAAACTCTATATTTCATAGGTCTCAGGAGGTGGTATTGCCTTCTTTCTGTCCCAAGCCAGTGGCAGAACTGGAGAAATTGTGACACAGGTTGGATGTAAGAAGAGTGTTGAAGATGTATCTGAAAAGGATGGAGAGTTTTAGGTGCTCAGACGCTCTTTTTGTGGCTTATTCGGGTAATGCTAAAGGAAGAAAGGTGTCAGCTTCTACGATTGCCAGATGGTTGAGATCATGTATTGAACAGGCTTACGTGGCCAGTGGTCTGAGTGTTCCTCCAGGGATTCAGGCACATTCGAATTGCAGTGCTGCTACTTCGGCAGCACTGGGTCCTTCCTTATCTATATTGGACATTTGTAGAGCCGCCACATGGGCTTCATCGTCAACTTTCACTAGACACTACCGTATTGATGCCTACGCTTCTGCTGATGCGGCATTTGGTAGGAGGGTCCTCCAACAGGTTGTTCCATTAAAAAAAAAAGGAGAAGGAGGAGGAGAAAAAGAGGGAAAGATAAAGAGAGAGAGAACGGAGGATTCCCACCCATTGTTTGGACCGCTTGTTTACGTCCCAGGAAAGGAGTCCCTCCCCAGGCTGCTGGAAAATGGAACATTGGTACTCACCGTGAAGGTTCCTTTTCAGCAGCCTTGGGGAGGGAGTCCTTTACCTGCCCTAATTAGGTAATCGGAAATAGAGTGTACGGGATCAAAATGTATTGTGTTGTTTTTTCTTGTTTATGTGTTGATGCTCTGGAGCTATGTAACCATCTCTGGGGAGGCTGGGGTTGGCTCCACCTCCGGGAGGGATGGTTTTTGTTCTTGAATTTCAGGTAGCCCTGCCTGTGATTGATTGGAGGTGGAGCCAATACCCAGGAAAGGACTCCCTCCCCAAGGCTGCTGAAAAGGAACCTTCACGGTGAGTACCAATGTTCCAATTCGTCACATAGTCAGTCCAGTGTATATTTAGGATTGTGCGTATACAGCACTGATGAAAGCGTTCGAGGAGTCGTAGGTGGTGGCGATAGGTGACCCATGTTTCAGATCCATAAAGGAGATATTGTGGAGGTTTTAGTCCAACAGCATCTCGAGAGGCACAAGTCCCCCACCTATATTATAAAGGATTCTTCCAAATACTGAATGATGTTTTTATGGCAGTGGTATAATTTTCTCTGTGATAGCAACAGCACATCTGATTGCAGTAGCTCTTGCCATAATTCTGTTACCAACCAATGGGCTATATTCAATATTAAGCAAGTGAATTTCTCCTCAAATGGTGGGACTTTCCCTTCCTGTTCTTCCCCAGCATGCTTTCCCTCTGAAGGGTCCCCAGTCTACCAGAAAAGTTTTGGAAATCAGGAAGGTGCTGCTGAAAGGAGGGGAAATCCATTCTACCAATAGTGTCCATTGTGCTAGCAAATTGACATAGTTGAACACAACTAAATATGCAAGTTGATTCATATTCTCACTGCAGGTCAGTACATAATGCTTGCACAGTAATCATTATGCCCTGCCTATTAGCTGTGTTAATCTTTGTCAACCCTTGTGAAAAAGTCCCAGAAAAAACTTGGTATTAGCATTTATTTATTTATTGGATTTATATCCTGCTTTTCTTCCAAGATAGGATTCAAGGCAGCTTACAATAATTTAAAAAATGCAAACTAAAACATTACAAGTTACCACAGTTAAAAAAGATTTAAATTATTGCCATTATTAAAATATTGTTAAAAACACAACATAGATTAAAAATATAACACAGTACTGATAAAAATACAACAATAAAAGCGGTACACCAATTAAAATTCACATTTCAAAGCCTACCAAAACAAAAACATCTTCACCTGCCAATGAAAAGAGAGCAGGGAGGGGGCCAACTGACCTTCCCGTTGAAGGGAGTTCCACAGTCTGGGAGCAGCAACAGAGAAGGCACTCTCCCGAGTTGTCACCAACTGTGCCTGTGAAGATGGTGGTACTGAGAGTAAGCCCTCCCCTGCCGATCTTAACACTCATGTCAGCTTGTATAGGGAGATACAGTCTTTAAACATACCTTCATATTTCATATACTTGTTCACAATGTTAAATTTAAGAATTGCTGTTTCTAATTTTTAATAAACACTTGCCAATATTTTTGCTTACATTTGTCTCAGGAACTGAAGTTGGACATTTTGGATGATGGAGTCAAAGATTTCTTAATATAGCATGAGAAAACTAATTTATAACAATCTTGTCAATTATTGCTAGTAGTATAATCTTAGAAGTGGAATCATCAGCATGATTTGTATTCCAGAATTTATACAATTCAGGGGAAAACATGTTAAGTTAGGCAACACTTCTCAGTGTTAAACTTAATCTCTTTGGATATTTTATCTCTCTCTGTGTGTGTGTGTGTGTGTACACACACACACACACACACCAGCTTTGGAACTATGCATATACTGGCCTAATAGCCCATGAACTATCACGACTTAATATTGACATCACTGCTCTTAGTGAAGTTCGTCTCCATGAGGAAGGCAGGCTTAAAGAACATGGCACTGGCTACACACTTTACTGGTCTGGCAAACCCAAAACCAAAAAAACATCTTTCAGGAGTAGGCTTTATGATTAAAAACTCCATTGCCTCCAAACTCGAAACCTTGCCAACAGGACACTCTGATCACATTATTTCCTTACGCCTCCCACATGTTGTTCTCTTTAGTATATATGCCCCAACTGTGCAACCTGACCCTGTAGAGAAAGACAAATTCTACACAGACCTACACCAACTCATACAAAAAGTCCCTGTAGAAGATAACATTATTATTCTTGGTGACTTCAATGCCAGAGTCGGAAAGAACTCCGAAGCCTGGAAAGGTGTCTTAGGCAAGCATGGTGTTGGAAATTGCAATGATAACGGATGCCTCCTGCTAGAGTTCTGTGGAGAACAACAGCTGACTATTACAAACACAATCTTTCAGCAGAAAGATCACTTGAAGACAACCTGGATGCATCTCCAATCCAAACATTGGCACCTCATTGACTATGTTCTAGTCCGGCAGGGAAACATTCGCGATGTCCGTCATATCCGAGTGATGCCCAGTGCAGAATGCCAAACAGATCATCGCCTCATCAGATGTAAACTAAATCTTCATCTTAAGTTCAAACCTAAGAGGGGTGGCATCTTAAAGAAGAGACTTCAAGTCAGCAATCTTCAACAAGCTACCAGGAGAGACAACTTCCAAGCAAATCTGCAAACAAAACTTGAAGACCATCCTAGAGATCCTTCTCCCACAGTGATTTGGCAACATATTAAAAAAAAGTATCCTCCAGTCTGCAGAAGAATCCCTCGGGTTCTCCCACAAGAAAAAATCAAGACTGGTTTGATGAACCCAACCAAGAGATCCAGGTGCTGTTGGCAAAGAAGAGAACTGCTCACCAGGCATACCTCGCCCAGCCAACTTGCCATGTAAGAAAAGCAGCTTTCCGCCTCACGTGTAGTAAACTTCAGCAAAAAATCCGAGACATGCAGAACAAGTGGTGGATCAATATAGCAGAAAAGACACAACGCTGTGCAGATCTGGGTGATCATAGAGGATTTTATGAAGCTCTTAAGGCAGTGTTTGGACCTACTTATCAGGTCCAAAGCTCCTTATACAGTACAGATGGTCAAACATTAATTACTGATAAAGCCTCCATCCTGAATTGATGGGCTGAACACTTTCAAAGTCTCTTTAGTGCCAACCGAGTAGTCCAAGGCTCAGCTATCCAACATATGATACAAAAACTGATGAAAAATGAATTGGACATAGCTCCCACTTTGGAAGAGACCCTTAAGGCCATACAGCAGATGAAAAACAGCAAGGCAGCTGGGATTGATGGAATCCCACCTGAAGTTTGGAAACACGGAGATCATGCACTCCATGATAAATTCCACAAACTCCTTGTGAATTGCTGGGAAAAAGGGGAACTGCCATCAGATCTCCGAGATCCAGTCATCATCACCCTGTACAAGAAAAAAGGAGCAAAATCCGATTGCTCAAACTATCGAGGCATAACACTGCTCTCTATTGCTGGAAAAATCCTTGCAAGGATACTCCTGAACAGATTAGTTCCTGCTATTGCAGAAGAACGTCTTCCTGAAAGCCAATGTAGCTTCAGAGCCAATAGGAGTACTACAGATATGGTATTTGCCCTTAGACAACAGCAAGAGAAATGTAGAGAGCAGAACAAGGGTCTCTATGTAACATTTGTTGACCCCACCAAAGCCTTCAACACTGTAAGTAGAAAAGGACTGTGGCAGATTCTGGAAAGACTAGGATGTCCCCACAAATTCCTTAAAATGATTATCTTGCTACACAAGGGCCAGTGCAGTCAAGTCAGATATGGTGATGCTCTTTCAGAGCCCTTTATGATAACTAATGGAGTGAAGAAAGGTTGTGTTCATGCACCAACTTTATTTACAATCTTCTTCAGCATGATGCTCCAAAGGGCTACGGCAGAGCTTGAAGAAGACGACAGCATCTATATACATTACTGTACTGATGGTAGCTTGTTTAACTTAAGCCGTCTGACGGCTCACACTAAGATGCTAAACTATCTAGTCCGTGAGCTGCTCTTCGCTGATGACGCTACCCTTGTTGCCCACACAGAAGCAGCTCTGCAGCGCCTAACATCCTGCTTCGCAACAGCTGCAGAGCTGTTTGGGCTGGAAGTCAAGCTGAAGAAAATGCAAGTTCTTTACCAGCCTGCACCACAGGACAAACACCACCATCCCCACATTGCCATTGACAAATCTGTGCTCAAGTCCGTTCAGCAGTTCACCTACCTGGGAAGCATCATCTCCTCAGATGCCAAGATTGCCATAGAGATCGATCACAGATTAGCAAAGGCATATAGCACATTTGGAAGGCTTCAGAAAAGAATCTGGAGTAATAAACACCTGAGGCAAAGCACAAAAATCAGTGTGTATAGAGCCATTGTACTGTCTATTCTCCTTTATGGATCAGAAACATGGGTCACCTATCGCCACCACCTACGACTCCTCGAACGCTTTCATCAGCGCTGTCTACGCACAATCCTAAATATACACTGGACTGACTATGTGACGAATGTTGCTGTCCTTGAGCAAGCAGGGATCACCAGCATTGAGGCCATGATATTGAGAACAAAGCTGCGCTGGGCAGGGCACGTTTCTAGGATGGAGGACCATCGCCTCCCAAAAATTGTACTCTACGGTGAACTCGCCACAGGTCAGCATAAGAAGGGCACTCCAAAAAACTATACAAGGACTCCCTGAAACAACATCTCAGGCTCGGCCAAATTGATCACCAACAATGGTCTGCCCTGGCCTCACATCGGGAGGCATGGAGACACACTATCCACAATGCTGCAGCCTTATTTGCGAACTCACGCTGAACAAGTCTTGAAGAGAAACGACAACGCAGAAATAATCACAACCCAGACACATCACCCAAGGAGACCTTCTGCTCTGCTTTCTGCAACCGGACTTGTTTATTTCGGATTGGCCTTTTTAGTCATCAGCGCGCTTGTAGAAAGCGCGAGATGAGTCCTTCCTGAATCTTCATTTGTGAAGAAAAGCCAGAGAGAGAGAGCAAGAGAGAGAGAGGGAGAGTGGTAGCACTGTGGTTCTGAAAAATGTATTTGATAAAAGCAAAGTATTTCAAAATGCAATACAGGATAATAGTAATGTGACATCAAACGAAGTATCAACATATATTGGTGACCTACGGAGACTCACGGGGATTAGAACATGGCATGATCCTAGATAGCTACAAATACACTGGCAAAGGTAGAAGGGCCATTACAGATATCTAATTTGCAATGAAATTTCCCTTAAGGTTTTTTTAGTACTAGCTGTTTTAATTCATCTCTTTGCACATTTATCTCTATCAATAAATACCTTATTAGAAAGAGGGAGGTATAGCCTCCATTTGCAGTTGGTAATATACTAACAATATTAATTATGTATAAATAACTTTTATGTTATATAAGTTTTTAGTGTACTTTGTCTTTTTTTTTAATGGATGTGAGCTTTTCTCCCTATTGTATTTTTGTTATTTTTACACAGTTTTTGCCTCTTTTGTCACTTTAGGACAAAAAAAAATAGTGTTTCTGAAAAATGTAAGGTTTGCACAAATGGATTTTAAGAAACAAACAAAAAACAACCTATGCCCAAAGTGCAGAATATTTCTCTTCTCTGGGTTGGTGAGAGGAGGCATCCATGATGTTTGGGATTCATCCCCTCACCGCCCAGAGAGAGGCAGAAAGTTGTGATTTAATTTTTTTGTAAACTAATGCTTCTTCATGTACTCCTCCCCTCTGCTCTCTACAAAGTCAGTTCTTTGTCCTGCCTTTGCCCAGAGCAGAGCTACGGACCCTCTCCTCTGCCTTTTTGCCCTTGCCAGTCTCAGGATTCTGCTGTTTCTCTCCATTTTTTCCTCTATCTGTGGTCCTATTCTTCAACCTACTTCTCCTCCTGACCTTTCTCTCTATTATTTTTTTAAAAAACTTTCTTCGTCCTTTCCTCCCTCCTTCCCGACTTGCTCATTGGTGGCCTTTCTCTCCTGCTCTTTGTTCTGATCCCCCCCCACACTTCTCAGAAGATGGCTCAAGGGGAAAGGAAGGAGGCAGCCGGGAAGAACCAGAAGACTGCTGTGGGATTCAAAATGTGCAGCAGGAGAACCAGCCATCCCTGGCTGCTCTGGGAGTGTGCCAAGGATGGCAGACCAAGGCAGTCCCTGCCGCTGAAGTCACTTCAGCAGGCGGTGCAGGACGCAGGAGCACCCCTCGCCATCCCACCGCCGCTGAAGCCGCTCCAGCAGGCGAGTAGGGAGCGAGAGAGACAGAATCATGATGACCTCCAGGAGGAAGACACTGAAAGGGAAGTCTTCTGTGGGGAGGGGGAGCCCACGGGGAATCACCAACCAGGAGCGAGCAGGCCAGCAGGGGAAACGGTCCTGCTTGGCCGTCTCCAGCCTGGATGGACCTGGATTAGATCCCACAAACAGAGGACTTGGCTGGAGGGGACTCAAAGGGGGAGGGGGAGGAATGGCAAGACCGCCAATGACCCTCTTCAGACCCCCACAATCACGGGGAGCAGGCTAGAGAGGATGAGAGGGAGAGGGAGCAGGCCATAATAATGATGATGATGATAATAATAATAATAATTTATACCCCGCCCCTCTGTTAAAACAATCGGGGCAGCTTACAAAAATTAAAATACAATACAGATAAAAATCCCTAAACATCATCCACCCCCACTCTCCCCCATAAAAAGATATTAAGCAATTATAAATTAAAAAGCAACTAATCTAAAATCACATTTAAAAACAATAAATACAATAAATGGCCAGCAGACTAAAAAAGGCCAGGAGCTCCTGAGGCCGGGATCTAATTAGGAAAGGCCTGCTGAAAGAGATCCGTCTTTAGTGCTTTTTTAAAGCTACTCAGGCTTGTCATCTGACGGATCTCGTTCGGCAGGTCATTCCATAATTTGGGGGTGATTCCATAATTTGGGGGCAATAAGAATGACCTTGCAGCTCCTTACACAGGCCCTCCTCCCCGACCCCTCAAACACCCAAACATGACAAGATTCACAAAACAACCACCATCCCAATTGCACACCCAGACCTCAGCTGCCAGCATCATGGAGGATCACCCCCTGACCTGGCAGGAGATCAGTAGGAGGTACTACGCTGAGCAGGCCCTCGCCAGGGGGGAGGGCACATCAGCAGTGGCCCACCAAAGCAGATTGGCTCCACTTCACCACCAAGAGTCCCAGGTCGCCAAGGAGGAAAGCAGCCCGCAAGTCAAAACATCAAGCCTCTGCAAAAAGGGTCACTCTGGCTCCCCTGCTGGGCATAAAGGGAAAAGACAAATAAGATCCCCCCTCCACTCACCAGAAGGGTCAGACTATGATTCAGGGGACGAGGCATTCAATAACATCATTAGGAATGCTGACGATGTAGAGGAAGATGCACATCAGCAGCACATGGACAAGGAGGAAGGAGAATGGCCAGATTCAGGTTCCACAGAACCTGAAACATCAGATAGGCTGTTTAACTGTGAAGACTTCATGCCCCTGTTGACAAAGATAGCAGACACTTTAGGCCTTCCCTGCAAATCGAGCCAACAGGAAGCCAACAGCCAGGAGAATCAGGAACTGAATGAGAGAGGAGCCTCGGTCCTCAGGCCACGTAGGGCCCAGATGAAGGAACTGCCATTCCCGTCGTTCTTCACACAGCTGGTTACAGAGGAATGGGAGAAGCCCCTGCAGGGCAAGAGAAAAACCATGATAGCTGAAAAGTCCTACTTACCTGGGAAGCGCGTTTTGGACACACTAAAGGTCCTGGGGGTCGATTCACCGGTGGCCTCACTGGTTTCACACTCCTTGGCACCCAGGAAAGGCGAGGGGTTCTTTAAGGACCCTGAAGAGAAGAGGGCAGAAGGATCCCTGAAAAAGGCGCACAAGGCTTCAGCTCTGGCAGTTAGAGCATCTGCAGCTACCTCCCTCTTCACGAGAGCAGTGCTCCTATGGGTGTAAGATCTCCTGAAGAGGGATCATCTGGACACAAGGACACTACATAGGAGCCTCTCCGAAATCTACAGGACACTGCAATTCATTGCTGACACCTTGTAGGACTCCATGCCATTTGCTTCAAGAGCCATAGAAGTGACTGCAGTAGCCAGGAGATCCATCTGGCTCAAGTATTGGAAAGTAGATGCACACTCGAGGGCCAACTTGTCTACGATGCTGTTCAAAGGAGCCAAGCTGTTTGGGGAAGAAGCCTTGAAACCAAGGACAAGAAACACACAATGCCCACTATGAGTAGACAAAGTGATAGGAAAGGGCTCAAGAGGCCATTCCAGTCATCTTTCTCCTTTTGCTCCCCAAGGAGATTCAGTAGGCAGAGGGATTTCCATTCCTTTCGTCTCACATGGGCGAGATCGAACTACACCATCAGATGGAGTCCTGTCGCTCAGTCCACTGGGAGCCACAGGGGAGGAAGCAACACCCAGAGGGGTGGGGCCAGACAACAGTTCTGACTCTGAGCCCCCTCCAGTAGGGGGCAGGCTCACCTTGTTCCAGGAGACCTGGTTGAACTCAACAACAAACAGGTGGATAAAATCCACCATAGTGTGAGGATAGCACATAGAGTTTGACAGGAAACCAGGAAGCAGGTTCCTGCCTGCCTCCGCCCCCAAGAACCCACAGAAAGCAGAGTCAAACCAATCAGCTATTCGACACCTTCAGAACATCAGAGCAATAGAAGTGCCTCCACACCAGCAATTTGCAGGAGTCTACTCCTTCTTTTTCACTATACCAAAAAAGGGAGAACCCAGATCGATCTTGGACCTCAAATACACAAACCCCTGCGTTACTTACAAGCACTTCCATATGGCAACTCTTTCTTCTATCAGAGAAACTCTCCAGAAAGGGGACTTCCTGGCATTCCTGGACTTGGCAGAGGTGTATCTCCTTGTGAAAATTGACAAAGAAGCAGGCAGTTCCTCAGGTTCACCTTCAGAGACAGACATTTTTAGTTCAGAGCCCTTCCCTTTGTCCTCATATCGGCCCCAAGGTTTTTCACCAAGATCCTAGTAGCCCTGATAGCAGAGATGAGGGCCCAGGGGGTCCATCTGTATTCGTACCTGGACAACATGCTGTTGAGGGCACTGTCATTCCAGAAGGCTCACGAGGACCTTAAAAAAGATGGTAGATTGTCTACAAACACACGGGTTCCTGATAAAATGTATGAGAGTATTCCTTAAATCCCTAGATGCTTTCTTTTCTAGCTTTGATGATTTATAGCATAGTCATTTTAGCTGCAGCCTGCACAATATGTTGAGTCCAGCATGTGCCAGCAACTTGTGGCTTCTGCGGCTGTCAGGTGGTAAATCCACGCTGGGTTTCCACTTGCATGGAGTCCTGCAAGGTGTCAGCAATGAATTGCAGTGTCCTGTAGATTTTGGAGAGGCTCCTGTGTAGTGTCCTTGTGTCCAGCTGATCCCCCTTCAGGAGGTCTTTAATCTGTACCTTACAGAAACTATCCAAAGTATAGAACTCAATCTCCAAAGTGGGTTCAGCTGCTTGGGTATTTCCTTTAAAGTTTGAAGGAAACCCTGGATCAGATTCACTGTTCCACTGATAAGGAATCTGACAGCTGCCACTGCCTCCATGCATAGCAGGCTTGGGTGTGTGTGCTCATTTCCTCTGACTGCATGATAATTTCTGTTGATCCCCTTTTCCCTTTTCATCTTCTATGTTCCTCAGATCTTCTCTGGAGGCTTAGTGAGAGTGAGGCCTACAGGGAGAATGGAGAATCAGCAAAACACAGCTCTCCACTATTCTGCCAATAGGAGCATTCTAAGCAAAATTGCCCTTGTGGTGGCATATTACTACCATTGGATTGAAACAATGGACCCAGTTACTGGAAGAAAATATCTCCTTTAAGTGTCATTTGAAAATAATTGTGCTTAAGCTTGCAGCCTTATACAACAAATATTTATCTTCTTTGCTATTTTCAAACCTAGAATCTCAATACCCATAGCTGGAGAATTCCAAAAAAACCAAGCCCCTTTAATACCCCCCCCTTTCTTGTTGGATCAGTTTATAAATCAAGGTGCAATATTTCTTTAAGTTGAACTCTGCATTAAAAGAAAACTTGCCTTCAAGGAAAATGTTTCTTTTCGATGTTTTGAGCTTTGGGCATGCTCAATTCTTGGCTCATTGCCTGAGGCAATCTGTATAGTACTCCAGAGTTCCATAAAAAGTGGCTGATCTCTTGAACCCTTGATATAAGGGTAGTCTGTACATTCTTATTGATAAAGATGCACATAAAAATGGCCTAGAACTCTCTCTCCCATGACCTAAAAATTTTTACACCATTTTTTTCAAACTCTCTTTCTTATTGCTACATTTTATTCTAGGAAATAAAGCCATGTATTAATCCACTTTATATTTTTACATGTCAGGCAGAACTTTACTAATAATGGTGGGAAATGATAAGATGTAGTTGCAACAAGAATTATAAACCTTTTTGTATGCTGGAGTTCTATAGAAATTACAATATCCCCTTTGGTGCACTGATGCCAGTGTACTAAACACTATGACTCAAAACACACTTTAAAAACATAATTCATCAAAATACAGGATATAATTTCTATTCCAACTTCCTTCGATTGTAGGACCCAAGGCACCTTAACCACAAGTTAAAACAAAAGTCAGCTAAAAATCCAATAAACTGCACCCATTCCTGGAGACATGATCTGGCCATGGTGACACATTGCCTTAGTTACATCCCATTTGGATTACTGTAGTGCAGTCTTCATGGTGCTGCCTTTGAAGAATGTTTAGAAACTTCAGCTGATTGTATTAGCTGCAGACAGATTGGCTGCTTACAGGGACCATACAACTCTTACTACAATAGCTCTACTGTCTGCCAGTATGTTTCCAGGCACAAAGTGCTGGTTATGGCATACAAAACTGCCATACGGTACATGGTCACAGTTATGGTTATGATCAAGGTTATATGATAGACTGTATCTTCCCATATGAGCTTGCCTGAGCCCTGAGATCCACAGGAGAGGCCTTTCCTTCCGTCCCACCACCTTCACAGGCATAGCTGCTAGACATGTGAGACTGGGCCTTCACGGTGACTGCCTCTAGCTTCTGAAATTCCCTTCCTAGGGAGGCCAGAATGGCTTCCTCTTTGTTGTCTTTCGGTCAACAGGCAAAGATTTTTTATTCCAATGGTCTTTTGAGAAAGGAAGGTCTTAAAGAAAGGAAGGGTGCTGTATATTAATTGTACTGTTTTAAAATTTCTTTTTATCATTTTTAATTGCATGTTTAAATTGTTTTTTAAATGGTTGTTAATAATTTAAAGACCATTTAATTTGTTATTTCATATTTTTTTTTCTGTTAAATGAGTTTTAAATGTATGTTCTCTTTTACCTTACCTCAAGCATTCAAGGTCTTAGTATCCAACCAATTTCTCCACCTAAAGTTGTTTGAATAGAAGAACCTTACCACACTACAGAACAAGCAGTTATGAGAACTATATCAATTGCCTTGCAAAAACCTGGATTTTGGCAGGCTGTTTTTATCATCTCTCCTTCAATTTTTGAGTTTGTCTACACTAGCAAATATATATATATATATAGTGCTAGCAGTCCAGCTGATGTACAGCTACTTCTGGGGAGGAACCACACTTTTTTGCCCTTTTTTGTCCGAACTAAGCAAAGTTGGGGAAAACTCCAGGGTTGCTAAGAAACTCCAAAATGACCATGGGTTCTTTTGTGTCTGGACAGCTCAATCAGGTTTGATTTGCCCTGATCCAGTTGTCCACACGCACACTGTGCCATCTCCTTTACCATGCGCTGAGCAGCACAGGGAAGAGGACAGATCCCTGTTGGAGCCAGCACCACCACGACCACATCGCTAGCCAAGCAGTTCCCTGCTAGATTGTGGCTGGTGGCATCACTTCTGCTGAGGTCAAAATGGGGTGCCTGCGCAAGCAACGAGGAAGGGGTAGAGCGACCCCCCTCCTTGTTGATCATATGTCTGGGCACCCCGTTCTGACCTCAGCAGAAACGCTGTCAACTAGGCTCTTACAGGAAGCTGATTGGTTGGCAAGTCTGTTGCAGCTCCAAAAATGGGACGGGCCAGCATTGTTGATGCAATGTCAGCCTGTCTGGCCATTTGAACAATGATGTGCCATCACACCAGATTCAGCCCAGCGCTTGTGGCTGCCATCATGGTTGATCTGGGGCCAGTCCAGAACATAATGCTCCAGACTGGTCCCTGGGGTCCTAGTCCAGCACTCAAACCAGTACACCACACTGTCTCTCTCCTCTTCAATAGCTGCTACTATAATTATTTCCATAGCCAGATTGAGGGGCAGGCAAGTTAGCCCACTACTTGGACTGCCAAGCTTGGATGGGGGTGTCTGTCATGGGGCATGTACTGTACTAAGGTGCCCATTCTATAGCAGAAACAAAACAAGGCAAATCCTCCATTGTAAAACTGGCAACATTGACCTATTCGGCATGCCATTAATGTGGATTGTTGGGAGGTATGGATTTTTTGCAGTTTGCACACTTTTTTACACCCATCTTCATTTTCAACACATAGGGATTGTGATTGTGATTGAATCAATATCTACAAATTTATTTTACATGAAAGTAATAAGTCACACAAGCATATTTTACATCAACATTATGAAATAGGCTAGTAAGACAATAAAATAGGATTTTCAAAAGAAAATCAGCCTGTGCTTTATAGATTTTAGCTATGTCTATAGATCATGAAAAACTATGGATCACTCTAAAAGAAATGGGAGTGCTACAATTTGCTTGTTGCATAACCTGTATTCTGGATAAGAGGCCACTGTTAGGCGAGAATATGATGAAACAGAATAATTTTTGGTTTTAAAGAATGTCGAACAAGGTTGCATTTTATTGCTCAACCTATTTAATTTATGTTGTTATTGTTGAGCCTTCAAGTTGTTTCCGATGACCTTAAGATGAACCTATCTTGGGGTTTTCTTTGCAAAATTTGTTCAGAGGGGGTTTGCCTTTGCCTTCCTCTGAGGCTAAGAAAATTGATTTGCCCAAGGAGACTCAGTGAATTTCTCTGGCTGAGCTGGGATTTGAACCCTGATCTCCAGAGTCTTAGTCCAACACCCAAACCACTACACCACACTAGCTCACCTTTAATTTATACATGGAAGTTATATGGAAGGTAAGATTAAACTCAGGTGGTTGAGGTGTGAAAACTGGGGGAAGGAACATCAGTAATTTCAGATATGCAGATGACACCACAGTACTAACAGAAAATATCAAAGACTTGGAACAACTATTGATGAAAGTTAAGGAAGAAAATATTACAGCTGGATGTTTAAAACACACACACACAAATAATAGCCACAGATTTACATAGCTTTAAAGTGGGTGATGAAGACATTGAAATAGTTAGCTTTTCTATACCTTAACTCAGTTGTCAACCAAAATGAAGACTAGTCAAGAAATCAGAAGATTATGACTTGGAAGGCCAACTGTGAAGGAACTGGATAAGATCCTCAAGTGTAAAGATATACCATTAAATAGCAACGTCTGTATTACCTGTACCATAGTATTTCCAGTTTCTATGTATAGTTCTGAAAGCTGGACCGCAAAGAAAGCTACCAGGAAGAAAATCAACTCATTTAAAATGTGCTGGGGGAGAGTTCTGTGGATACTATGGAATGCCAAAAAGACAAATAAATGGTTCTGATTATTTCCCTGTAAACAGTTTCATGCAAATACCTGTCACTCACAACTGTTCTCAAGCTGGAGAACACTATAACCTTCTTTATTTGCATTTAAATGTGTATTTAAACCAAAAAAAAAAGCTATTAAAGCCATTACATACCCAGCACAAGACATGGAGTTAATTTAACTTTCTCATGAGAGATGGATTGTTTTCTGCATCCAGCCTGAGAAAGGGCTTTCAAACCTGTGAAGGTGGGCTTCTCTAAGGAATGAGTGAGTACATATTCCATTCCAGCAGGAGGAGACCAAACATATGTCTGTGCAATAAGTCAACAGGCAGCAGCCCACAGGTGCACACTGGCTCTTTCAGAGAAAACGAGCCCTTTCACACTGCACAATGATAGCACTATGATTCCACTGTGACTTCCTTGGTTCCATCCCAAGGAATCCTGGGATTTGCAATGTAGAGAAGAGTCTTTAGAATTCTTGGCCAGAGAGCTCTAGTGCACCACCAAACTACAAATCCCAGGATTCCAAAGGATGAAGCCATGGCTTTAAAAAGTGAAATCAGTGCTATAATGTGTGTTGTGAAAGGGCTTGGGGTTCCTAGCATTATTAAACCATTATTTTTGGGGGGGGGGCTACAGTTCAAATTTTAATGGACTTGCCACACATTCTACTTTTGGGGTGTGTATTCTGCATTCTGCCCACACTGGGGGGGCCTACAGAGCAGTATGGGTTGGGAGAAAGTCATCTTTGCCCTTTGTGCATTTGAGAGGCTCTCCTTTGGTGTGTGTGCACAAGCATGTGTTTTATTGAAAATATTGTCTATAAATCAGAGATCGGGGTTACCACCCAACTTCTTCCCCATCTTTGCTTGAGTCAGTGCTTTGAATTGCCATTGGATCCTGGCTCAGGTTTGATAACTGCAGTTTATAAACCTTTTCTTCCCTGGATTTAAAACAGCCCAGAAAAGGACATTAGCATTCCCAGAAGTCTTCAGGAACTATGATTATCCATTTTGGCACTTTGGGGGCAGTGCACAGTTTTGGGATCTGAAATAGTCTTCCAATCACTCCCAGTTTCAAATAAAACAGTGGGCATGAACACCCACTGCAATCAATGGATGCTTTGCAGTCCCGTCCCATCCCCCCATTTTTAAACACTCTCTGGAATGTCTTCCTACTACTACTACCTCACTTTTCCTTGCTTACCCCTCAAAAATCACATGCCTTAAAAAAAAGTCACAAATTATGCAGCTACGTTGTCAAAGAACATCAAAGTAGCTTTGTTTTATCCACACCTCTAACTGATCAGAATTTTAAAAAGAAAAAAACACCAGCTTTTATTTGTTAAGGGAACCTGTGGCAACGAAAAGTTAATTTCAGCCTGTAAGCAACTTGATGACAAGTTGACAAGCAAGTTGATATGCTATGAAGGTTACATGAGAAACCAGCCAATATACCAAAGGGCATAACAAGCCTCATTTGAAATCCTTCATCTGTGCCAGTTGGGGGTGGGGTCCCATGTTTTTCCAAAGCCTTCTTTCCAGAAAATAAAACGAAATATGGAATATTTATTTTAGAATGAGAAATAAAGGCTGAGATCCTGCAGCAGCAGACATTGCTATGGATGTGTAGCTATGATGTCTCCCAATCCTAGCCTCCAAAATCCTATCTTTGAAGCCCACTCCTCATACACACAGCCATTTTTTATGCACTGGAGACCAGGGTAGTGAATAATGATGTGTCCAGCCCTCTCCTGGTTGTGGGGCACATTGAGACAGACAGCTGCAGAGACCCCTGTGGGGTGCAGTCATGATCCTTTTGCAGCTGACTTGGTTAGAACGAGATATTCATATATTTATTCTCCTAAAACTGTTTCTAAAATCTTTGTAACAGGAAAACATTTATGTAAGACTATATACATGACCAGATCATTGCAATTCCTGGTCTTGGTTTCTTTCTCTCAGTTCTTTTTATGCAAATTTGTGCTTTATTTATACTTGACACTGTGAAAGACTGGAAGAGACAAAAAGTCATAAAGGAAACCAGCAGCACCTTTGAGACTAAAAGGGGAAAATACATTTCTAGCCTAAGCTCCAGTCCATGGGCCTTGGGCCTTCTGTGCTGTCTGTAGCTGGGCCTTGCGCTTTCTGTGCAGTCTGTAGCTGCTACTTGCTCTTGGGCCATCTCTGCTGTCTGTAGCTGCTCCTTGCTCTTGGACCTTGGGTTTTCTGTGCTCTCTGTAGCTGCTCCTTGCTCTTGGACCTTGGGTTTTCTGTGCTGTCTATAGCTGCTCCTTACTCTTGGGCTTTCTGTGCTGTCTGTAGCTGCTACTTGCTCTTGGGCCTTCTGTGCTGTCTATAGCTGTTCCTTACTCCCCGCGCACTTCGGTCCTCTGGGAGGAATCTGTTACAGCCTATGAAAACAAGGCTGTCGGTGACGTCCCAGAGGGCCTTCTCTGCTGCCGCTCCCAGATTATGGAATGGCCTGCCGGACGAGATCCGTCTTATTAACACCTTAGACAGCTTTAAAAAAGCTGTCAAGACGGATCTTTTCCGGCAGGCCTTTCCTGAATAACTATCCCAGCCCAAGACTCGGCTGTCCTCCCTGAGCTGTAATCAGATTTTTTTTTTAACTATTGTAGGTTTTAATCTTTTTTCTAATTTATATACTTTTAATTACTGTATGTTTTAATCTTTTATAATTTAATATTATTTTAAGGGGTGGGTGGGTTAGGGTACTGGGACTATGGAGTTTTTATATTGTAAGCCGCCCCGATTGCGTTGCAGAGGGGCGGGATAGAAATAAAAATTTTATTATTATTATTTATTACTCTTGGGCCTTCTGCACTGTTTGTAGCTCCTCCTTGCTCTTGGGCCTTGGGCCTTCTGTGCTGTCTGTAGCTGTGCCTTGCTCTTGGGCCTTGGGTCTTCTGTGCTGTCTTTAGCTGCTCCTTGCTCTTTGGCCCTGGATGTCTGTTATGTGCTCTGACTTTGGGCTGTTTTTGGACTTCTGTGTATCTTTAACCCTGCCTGGACTTTGGACTCTTTCTCTTCTGTTCCTGACCTGGCCCAGCCATCCCTGCTCCTAGAACCTGCCACCCATGCCCCGGATCCTGACAGTAGGAAACTTCCCAACCAATCAAAACTTCCCATTGAGCAGCCAATCAGCACACCGGGGGAGGAAACATGTAGAATGTGTTGAGGTGACATGATAGCCATGTTTAAATATTTGAAGGGATATCGTACTGAGGATGGAGCAAGCTTGTTTTCTGCTGCTCCAGAAACTAGGGCATGGAGCAATGTTACCCAAAATGCTCCTTGGAAATTCCAAGAAAATAACGAGTTTCTAATATGTTGGGGAAATTAACAGCAACTCGTATTTAACAATGTGATAGGGGGTAACATGGGGATCTTGAACCTATGTATACTAGTACTAGGCTGGATGGAATGCACACACATGTGAAATTAATTATGGTTTTTATTAAAGAGTTCAAAAATAACACCAGTTGCACAGTCACACAAGAAGCATTCACACAAGACTATAGAAAGGCTGTAGGAAAAACTTGGATAGAGGGCAGCAAGAGGATGTGTTGGCTGTGATACAACCTGTGGTCAATCCTGTAGAGTGGATGGACAAATCGAGTGGCTACACAGTGGAACAGAGGCTCCCCTGGAACTGGAGTCTGTGTGCAATTGAGGAAGATTTTGAGGTCATATTGATACCCCCAAATACGCCTGAGGGGAGGGTAAGCCTCCTGGGTTGGAACAATAGCTTCCATGAGCCTCCATGGATTGCACAATCAGTTTCCTGATCTTGGCAATAGGTGGTAAGGATGCTAATGTGTTGCAAACTATCCTTAACATCTGGTGATTGGATTTAAAAAGCTTGAGCAGCCTCTGTCTTAAGGCTGGGGATTAAGGAGAGGAAATTTCAAAATCAGCCCACAAAGGATTCATCCATCCATCCTTTTCAAATGTACAGTGGAGATTGTGTCCTTTTGACCTTAGTCTTCCCTAGGGTAAAGCTGACCTTTCTGAGACCATCCTGTTTTTCCCTTGTGAAAGGCCACATTAATGAACCAAATTATTAATATGCCAATTTATTAATACACCAGTTTTATTATATGTTAATTTCTGAGGCCTCTGGAAATGGGGTGTTAGCCTTACTAACAGCAATGGATTCAAACTACAGGAAAAGAGATTCCATCTAAACATTAGGAGGAACTTCCTGACAGTAAGAGCTGTTCAGAAGTGGAATACCCTGCCTTGGAGTGTGGTGGAGTGCTTTGATTGTGTATTCCTGCATGGCAGGGGATTGGACTGGATGACCCTTGTGGTCTCTTCCAACTCTATGATTCTATGATTTCATCAAATGCATCTAATGAAGTGAACTATAGCCTATGAAAGCTTCAGATAGAAGTTTCTTTACCCCACTTCCTGTTTTCTTAAAGGCCTCTTCTAGGCTTAAAATGGCCTGAGAAAGCCAAAAATGGTGACAATGCTGCCATGCTCCCTAGATCGTCTTTGGGGGCATTTCTTTAAAAATGCCACAATAATTTTCTACCTCAGGATGTCCTAGGGACTACAAAAAGAGCCCTGTGGGCACCTTTATCACTGGTACCTCTGAGCATATCAAGAGGGCCAGGCAGCAAAAGTTCTTGTAGCAGAGTTGCAATCATCAGGCAATGAAATGAGCACACAGACACAGACGTGTGTCTAAACTATTTCTCTTTACTAAAGCATATTATAGTAATATTTACAATGAGTCATACAGACTACATATCACAACACAAGTGCAGTCCTGTCACTGTACAGCCCAGACTGAATGCACACAGTTTGAGAGCAAAATCCAAGTCAAGAGCACAGAGACAGTGGTTTGCATACACATTTTCTCACAAAGGTAAGGCTCTGGCCTTCTTTCCTTCCCACGTTTCTCTCCCAGGCATAATCTAGATATGCTGGCCAGCTGAAGGTAGCCTTCTCATTGCTGGCCACTGCAGGCTGTAGCATACCATACTAGCTCTTTATAGTATAAATTTCCAGTGATTATATATCCCAGCACTCTGACAACCTTTACCCACCATTCTCTAAAGGAGCTATTCAAAGTATTATTCCCCAAACAACTTCAGCACTTTAAATAATTCCTTGAAGTTTGGACTAAACCTTGGACTGGATCTACTACCCCACTGACAACAGCTGCAACTGGTGGAGGCCCTTCTCTCTCCCACTGCAATGTTCTAAAGCTGTAGGATGTGGTGGGTAGGCATACGAACCAGAGCAGCCATGGGATGAGAAAAGAGAGATGCTTTTTCCTGCATAATGACTAGCTGCCCTTAAGCTGTTAAGGAACATGGTTGCTTAGCACTTTAGGTCTTCTACTGCTGCCTAAACCTGCCTCTGCAATTCTGCAGTCAGTTGCTTGTATATTCATACCAACTATTTATAGGGTATTCAGGATGTCTCTCCTGCCACCAAATACATGGGGAAATGGTTGCAGCCTTGGATGCCAAGGCAGAGGGCACAAGGAGAAGAAAAAGAAGTTTTTATTAGCTATAATAGTCAGGAAAGGAAGATTTTAATTGAAGTGCTTGCAATTTAAGTGACAGGTTTTAGTGTGTCTTTTGATGCCAAAAATGGTTACAAAATTAGTGTGAAATACTTAGTTTCAGCTCGGTTACACAAAAAAACAGGAGGGAGTAAGCACATTTAAAAATTGATTAGTGCTGCATGAATCTGTTCCCCAGAGATTTGAACTTTTGTGCATATGCCCTCCAAGCTATTTGGCTTATTGCTTCCTTGTCCGTTTAGTTTGCAGCTGGCTCACCTTGTTCATTTGTGCTGACCTAGTTTATCTGATTACTTGCACTGGCTATAACAGAGAGCATTGTGGGAAGGAGGGCGACCTCCAGCCTCCAGCTCAGTTGCTTTGCTTGGAGCCTTCCACAGTATTATGGGCCACATTGGGCCAGAAACTGATCCATGTGATGAACTGTGTTGAGTTTTGTGGGGGGGGGTCAAAACAGAAAAGACAAGCCTGTCCTAATAACAAAGGTCACTAAAATCAAAAGAAGCAGCCTATGAAAAGTCCTTCAGTGAACAAGTTGTGTTTTTGTTTGGTTTTTAATTGAGTAAATATCTGTGACCTTTTGTATCAAGCAGGTATCTAGAGAGCTGATGAAAACAATTAGGAAAATGGGCAAGGTGACAAAAAATATCGGAGATCTGGAGTACTTTCCCTAAGAGGAAAGGTGGATGTGTTTGGGGCTTCTGGTTTAGAAGAAAGGAGACTTTCCCTAAGAGGAAAGGTGGATGTGTTTGGGGCTTCTGGTTTAGAAGAAAGGAGACTAAGAAAAAACATGATAAAAGGTTAATATAATTATGCATAGTATGAAGAAAGCTATGCAAAATAAGCAGCTGGTGTCTAACTACAGTAGCCAAACAGAAACTTAGGAGTGTAATAGTATCCACTTGATGTTATAATAACTAATATTAATTTGAATATATTATATAATGTAACATTAAATTCAAAAATGTTATACAATGTATTATTTTACACCCGTTTAAAAAAAATATTTAATAAAATAAATCTGAATTCAAATATAAATCTGTTGTATGCTCTGTTACTTCATAGAGTTATAATAAGTTTTCACTATTGCCAATCAAATTAATTAAAACATAAATTGTACAAATTAAACATAAAAATAATATATGCATTCTTATAATAAATAAATATTATTACTTATTATTTATTATAAGAATGCATATATTATTTTTATGCTGAATAAAAGTTTTCACTATTGACAATCAAATTAATTCATGCATAAATTGTACAAATTCAGCATAAAAATAATGTATGCATTCTTATAATAAATAAATATTATTTATTATTATTTATTATAAGAATGCATATATTATTTTTATGTTGAATTTGTACAATTTATGCATGAATTAATTTGTCAATATTGAAAACTTATTATAACTATGAAGTAACAGAGTATACAAACAGATTTATATTTCAATTCAGATTTATTTTATTAAATATTAAAAAATGGGTGTAAAATAATACATTGTATAACATTTTTTAATTTAATGTTATATTATATAATATATCCAAATTAATATTAGTTATTATAACATCAAGTGGATACTATTACACTCCCAAATTTCTTTTTGGCTAGTGTGGAGAAAGAACCTAAAGAGACTTTATCTCCTTAAGAATATTAGGGTCCACACCCACCCTATGAAACTCATTGGCGGAAGACTGATGACAGACAAAAGGAAGTACTTCTTCATATAGTCACAACTTGGAGAAGTTAGGATTTTAGACCATAAGTCCTAGAATCCCACAGGCAGAATGGCCACTACACAGAGCAGAAAGTTAAACTACGTAATTATCTTCCCATGCCCTCAACGCTACATCTGTGATTTGGTATAAACTGGGTGGAAAGTGTTCTGATTGATAGGAGATCATGGTAGATTTGGTAAGGCAGGATGCGCATCCATCACTCATTTGACCCAGACATACTATGCACAACATCACCACATAATATATTTTGAGAATTTTGCTGCCACCACTAGCATGTGGATGGCTGAACAGAAACAAATGACTGACATAAACATATCTGGTTCTTAGATTGAAGAACAGGAATGGGGAACTTCAAAACAAGCTAGATGTGGCCCATGGGGTGTGTGGGGAGAATGTCTTTATCTGGCCAGTAAACTACCCTATTTGTGTTCTTATCTGGGATCCAATGATAAGCAGCAGTTGAAAGACAATTGTTGTTTCACACTGAGTTCTGACTTTCAGTCCAGGAAGCTGTTGCCCTGGGGCTTATTTCATAGAATCATAGAATCATAGAAAAGTAGAGTTGGAAGAGGCCATCCAGTCCAACCCCCTGCCACACAGGAAATCACGATCAAAGCATCCCTAACAGATGGCCATCCAGCCTCTGTTTAAAGACCTCCAAGGAAGGAGACCCCACCACGCTCCGAAGGAGCATGTTCCACTGCTGAACAGCTCTTACTATCAGAAAGTTCCTCCTAATGTTGAGGTGGAATCTCTGTTCCTGGAGCTTGCATCCATTGCTCTGTGTTCTAGTCTCTGGAGCAGCAGAAAACAAGCTTGCTCCATCCTCAATGTGACATCCCTTCAAATACTTAAACAGGGCTATCATATCGCCCCTTAACCGTCTTTTTTCCAGGCTAAACATACCCAGCTCCCTGAGTCTTTCCTCATAAGGCATCGTTTCCCGACCTTTCACCATTTTAGTCGCCCTCCTCTGGACACGCTCCAATTTGTCAATATCCTTTTTGATTTGTTGTGCCCAGAACTGAACACAGTATTCTAGGTGAGGCCTGACCAAGGCAGAATAGAGTTGCACTATTACTTCCCTTGAACTAGACACTATACTTCTATTGATGCAACCCAAAATCGCATTGGCCTTTTTAGCTGCTGCATCACACTGTTGACTCACGTACAACTTGTGGTCTACTAGGACTCCTAGATCCCTTTCACACGTAGTCTTGTTCAGCCAGGTCTCCCCCATCCTGTATCTATGCATTTCGTTTTTCCACCCTAAGTGCAGTACCTTACATTTCTCTGTATTGAATTTCATTTTGTTAGCTTTGGCCCAGCTCTCCAGTCTATCCAGGTCATTTTGAATTTTGATCCTGTCCTCTAGGGTATTAGCTACTCCTCCTAATTTGGTGTCATCTGCAAATTTGATAAGTATGCCCCAAATTCCCTCATCCAAGTCATTGATAAAGATGTTGAATAGAACTGGGCCAAGGACAGAACCCTGTGGCACCCCACTGGTCACATCTTTCCAAGATGAAGAGGAGCCACTGAGGATCATCCTTTGGGTTCGGCCAGTCAACCAATTACAAATCCATTTAACAGTTAACATGTCTAGCCCACATTTTACAAGCTTGTTTGCAAGAATGTCATGGGGAACCTTGTCAAAGGCCTTACTGAAATCAAGGTATGCGATATCCACAGCGTTCCCTTCATCTACCAAGCTGGTAACTTTATCAAAAAAAGAGATCAGATTAGTCTGGCATGACTTGTTTCTCTGAAACCCATGTTGACTTTTTGTGATTATGGCATTACCTTCTAAATGTACACAGACTCTCTATTTAATGATTTGCTCTAGAATCTTCCCTGGTATTGATGTCAGACTAACTGGACGATAATTGTTGGGATCCTCTTTTTTCCCCTTTTTGAAGATGGTGACAACGTTTGCCCTCCTCCAGTCTGCTGGGACTTCTCCTGTTCTCCAGGAGTTCTCAAAGATTATTGCCAATGGCTCTGAGATCACCTTTGCCAGCTCTTTTAATACCCTTGGATGTAGTTCATCTGGTCCTGGAGATTTAAATTCATTTAGATTAAGATGGTATTCCTGTACTACCTCTTTACTTATTCTGTGCTGGATTTCCCCTATTGTGTCCTCTGTTCCATTATCCTCAGGTTGATCACCCTTTTCCTTTTCTGAAAACACTGAGGCAAAGAAGGTGTTGAGTAATTCTGCCTTTTCTCTGTCCCCTGAAAGCATTTTGCCATCTTCTCCATGTAGTGGCCCTACCATTTCCTTCTTCTTCCTTTTGCTGTGGACATACCCCAAAAAAACCTTTTTATTGTTCTTAACCTCTCTAGCGAGCCTGAGCTCATTCTGCGCTTTAGCTTTTCTGACTTTACTCCTGCATGTATTCATTATCTGTTTGGATTCTTCTTTGGTAATTTCTCCCTCTTTCCATTTCCTATACATGTTCCATTTAAAACTTCGCTCCATTAAAAGTTCTTTAGTCATCCATTCTGGTTTCTTAAGACAAATCCCATTTTTCTTCCTCATTGGTACTGTTTGAAATTGTGCCTTCAGTATCTCCCTTTTGAGAAAGCCCCATCTGTCTTGAAGTCCCTTCTCTTTTAGTATTCCTGGCCATGGGATCACCCCCAATATTTCCCTGAGTTTATTGAAATCAGCTCTCCTAAAGTCTAGAATGCATGTCTGACTATGCCTGGCTTCTCCTTTCCATTATATAACAAATTCCAGGAGAGCATGATCACTCTCACCTAAGGATCCCACCACTTGCACCCCATTAACCAGGTCATCCCTGTTGGTCAGGATCAGATCTAAAATAGCTGACCCCCTTGTTTCCTCTTCCACCTTTGGGACAATGAAATTGTCTTCCAGGCAAGTCAGGAATTTGTTGGACCTTGAAGTTTTGTTTGAGTTAGATTTCCAGCAAATATCAGGATAGTTGAAGTCACCCATCACTACTACATCTCTCCTTTCTGCGTGTGTGGTCATCTGTTCTAGAAAGGCATCATCCAGTTCCTCCATCTGACTTGGGGGTCTGTAGCAGAGTCCCACAATAAGGTCCCTGTTGTTTCCCTCCCCTTTAATTTTTATCCTGATGCTCTCCACCTGGCTTCCAGGTCTGAGTATTTCTGAGTAGACATGCATAGAATTGAGCTGTGCTTGGTGAAAAAAAGTTCAAATGGGTATAAATTAATCCAGTGGTGCCTACTTTTTATTGTTAGCCCTGCATTTTACCCTTAGTCCATTCGACTGTGAAACATGTGCTTCTCCAAGATATTTTGAAATTTGAATTACTGCTAGATTGAAAAAAAAATGTGCAAACCTTTGATCAAGATCAAGGCTTTGATAGCATGGACCTTACTTGGGCATTCCATTCCAATCTCAAGAAGACAAGGAAAAGTATTCTATTACCAGGGTCCAGAAATTTGTTGGGGGCTTTTTACACATCTTCTATGACATTACATTTCTTTGGTTTCTCCCCAATCCTCTTTTTGCAGTTCTTACATGCCTTCAAGACAGCTCCAATGGATGATGACCCTATCATAGGGTTTTCTTGGCAAGATCTATTCAGAAGGGGTTTGACATTGTCTTCCTTTTAGGCTGGAGAGAGAATGATTTGCTCAAGGTCACTCGGGGCTGGGCTTTCACAGCTGAGCAGGGATTTGAACCTTGGTCTCTCAAAGTCCTGTGCCACAGTTAAATCACTACACCACACTGGTTCCCCTAATCCTCTTCATCCTACAAATTGCCCTGTATTGCTTTGTAAAGCCAAGCAAAGCATGGTACCTTCCAGGGAACAGTTAGTTGGAGTGGATTCATATATGTTAATGTATATGCACATCCCATACCCCAATTAATGCTATAACAACTCTTATTCAGTCTTTAAAAATATGACATTAGAGGATTCAGTGCCTTTAGTTTTGATTGCACACTATGCAGTTGTTTTAAATTGTTATTCTGTGCCTTCATATTGTTTCTAATTTATGGCGACTCCAAGGCAAACCTATCACAGGGCTTTCTTGGCAAGATTCTTTTAGAGGGGGTTTGCCTTTGCCTCCCTCTGAGGCTGAGATAGTGACTTGCCCAAGGTCACCTAGTGGGTTTCCATGAGTGAGCAGGGGTTCAAACACTGGTCTCCAGTGTCTTAGTGCAACACTCAAATCACTACACCACACTCATTTTCAGTTCTTTTAATACCTGTAACAATAGAAGATAAATCAAAGATCTGTGTAGTTTCTCGTAGCTTATACAAATACATTTACAATCCAAGACTGAAAGGAAACAGTGTGGGTGGAACAACCAGATTTCTAATGAAAAGAAGTTTTACTTGGAGCTGATCTTACCTCTTTCACTAAGTGGGACACTAGGAGCCTCTCTCAATGGTGAAAATACCCCTCATCGAATTCGCTGGGAATCCTACCTGTCTACACAGGATTCAGCACCAATCCATACTAATCAGAAGGAGGGGGGCCCAAAATAGCAAAAACAACAGGGCAAAAGCCTTTGCAGGTCCCCCGTACTCTTTCAAAAACCACGAGACAGGTGTACATTTTTGCTCATTTGGACTATAGAAAAATAAAAAAACAAACAAAAAGGAAGCACAAAGCTGATTGGCCTGGCAAGAATGGGGTGGGGCTTGCTATAAGGGCAAGTGCCCGCTGCTGTCGCATTGGATTTTCTCCTTAGCAATCACTTGTTAAGGCAATAAAAAGGATCAATATATATATATATGTATATGTGTGTGTGTATGTGTATATACATATACATATATATATATATATATATATGCTTTCTTATAAAATCAGAGAATCACTCTATTGCACCAATGCACCTTGGGATGACTAAAAAAACAACAACCAGCAGCAGTGAAGAACTAACGCAAGTAAATCACTCATGGCCACCATCAGGAATGCAAGGCTTATTAGGGCTTCCGAGGCCAGAAAAACCATTTAGACATGTTGCTGCTGCTGTGAGTTGCCAATACTATGAGGTATTTTAAATTTTTTTCTCCTCATGTAGATGAGCACTAGGTTTCTGGCCCAAACCAATGATTGACATAGGAGATTTTCAGACGATCCTTGCCGCACAAGGATCGCCCGGGACAGTTTCGTCACAGCAGCGCAGCAGGGGGTCGATTTCGGACAACGCTGTTGCTGCTGCGAGATTGTCGGTCCCTCTTGCGCTAAGGCTTGGAGTCTGCTGCGCTATATTTGGCAAGATTTTATTCACGGAGGTTGTCCGTGAATAAAATCTTGCCGAATATAGCGTGGCAGGCTCCAAGCCTTAGTGCAAGAGGGACCGACGATCTCGCAGCAGCGACGGCGTTGTCCAAAATTGACCCCCTACCGCGCTGCTGCGACGAAACTGTCCCGGGCAATCCTTGCACGGCAAGGATCGTCTGAAAATCTCCATAGTCTTGACCTGATGGCACTACTGTCTTTAAATCTAAACCCAACATGTGTATATTAACAGGGAAGGTATGAGCAACCCCTTGGCTATCTTGATCAAAGATTTGCCAAAGACATATTCTCAGGTCAGGTTGATTTCAACATCTACTGGCTATGTTTAGTAATTATAGTTGGACAAACTAATCTTTTGTGCTTGTCAAATGAGCCACATTTTAAAGCTTTGCTGGATCTATATGTTGAAACTTGCCATAGTTTCAAAGAAGACAGTGTTGCTTGGTCATTCACTATGTAGGAGGAAGAGACTTTGAAATATTGAATTCAGAGTACTTTGCTTTTACATTACTGTAAATTGTTCTGAAGACATTTTGGAGATGACTACTGACAAGGCTTATGCTTTTAGAGTAACAGGGACATTTGAAGCATGTGTTTTTCTCCGGTTCCCCAACTATTGTCTTTGCAGCCAGCTGTATTAGAAGTATCAAATATCACTTATCACCTCATCTTGTATTTAGGATCTTTGCAGGTGTAAAGAGACTGCCTGTTTTAGGTGCTCTTTAGAAAATGTGATCTTCTCTCTCTGTTACATATAAAGTCACTTTATTTCTTTTCCCAAAAAGTGTACCATAATTTGGTCTACCATCTTCTGGGTTTTGGACATAGTAAATCTTCTTTGTAAATACCATAAGTATTGGGTTGGATCTAGGCTAAGTTAGTTGAAGTTAGTTCCCACTGAAATCAACAGGACATGGGAGGATGAATTTTGTCCATTGGTTTCAATGGAATCCAAGTCAACTTAAGGTGTACCTACACCTTAGAAATAATGAAGTTTTACACCAATTTAACTGCCATGGCTCTATCCTACAGAATCCTGGGATTTGTAGTTTTGTGAGGCACCAGCACTGTTTGGCAAAGAAGGCCAAAGACCTTGTAAAACTACTAATCCCAGGATTCCATAGGATGGAACTATAACATTTAAAATGTTATGCATAAAGCATAGAGGATAGAGCATATGAAACTGCATTGTTTCTACAGTGTAGATGCACCCTGAGTCTGCATCAAAAACATTCTTTTGAAACCTTCCAAGAAAACACATTCCAAACAAGGAATGAAAATCAAACCAATTATAACAGAAGTGCTTGAAAGTTCAAATGAAAATATGCCAGCCTTTATTTTTTCAAAAGATAAGCTCCTCCGTATGAAGATAGTCTAAGATATTCCAGACTTTGCAAAAATTAACTTTAAGAACCTCCTGGCTACTTTGAGAAATTCTGAGAGTTGTAGTCAGTGGCCTAAACCCAACTGTTAGTCCCTACTAGAGCAGAATCAATGGTGGTGGTGGTGGTGATGGTGGTTGTTTTATTATTCCTTTATATCCTGCCTTTCCCCAATACTGGAACTCAATTCAGCTTAAAAAATTATTAAAACTAACACAGATTAAAAACCTACAGAAACATCAGTGTGTGTGTACGTGTATGCATGCATGATTTTAAAATTAATAAAACAATCTATAGAGTTAAAAACATTTGAGATTATTTTAGTCATGATAAGTAATTGGTTCTATGGGTGTACTCTAGTCAGGACTATAAACTGGATTCATGCCTCCAAGAGTAACTGTTCCACACTCCAAACTCTCCTCCTGCCCTTCCAAAGTAATCATGCTCATCTTTTCCCATGTTATCTGTTCAACCACACTTGGGGGAGGTATTGTCTTAGTACAGTACAAAACTTGAAGAATGCTTACAATTCTGTAGGAGCTGTCTGTGCCATTGCTTTGTTGCTGTTGCTGGCTGTGGTCATGAATAGCAATAGGCAAACAAGGCCCTGCTGTGATTTAGAACTGGCCACTGATTTGTGTGGATTAAAGCTCTTCCTAACGTCTGAGCTTTCAAATCATGGATGAATTTTAAGTACCAAAGTTCTCAGGGAATGGTGCAAGCTAATGGCAACATAACCATCCCTCCATGTATGCATGATGGCTCTTGTCACATCACAACTTTCTTTGATTGGCTGTTAGACAAAACAAGATGAACACAAGTAGTATGCGTGATTCTTCCCGCACAATTGGCTGTTGTACAGTTGTACATTCTAACATTTTTACTGGATGGATTCATCAGCAAATAGTAACTAAAAAGCTAAATTGAAATCAATCTAATCCTGCTTCAAAAGTGGACAATTTCATTTCCTTGGGTATGAAAGTATACCATATTTGAAACAATATTAAAATATACTATTGTTACCTGAATTGCATGGGGTCCATGAGAATCTACTAGTGTCTGAATCGTAATATAGGGAATATTTAATTAGCTTAAAATGGCAGAGAGAGGCCGGTTAATGGCGGGATCTGTTGACCTATGCATACTGGTAATCACTGAGGCGACTTCAAGCCAAAATGTACAATTAAATGGTTTTTATTGAAAAATAATCAAGGGAACACACACACATACACTCAGTCCAAACAGTCATGCAAGGCTAACGAACAAAGTAGGAAGTATGTGGATAGAGGAATAGATTGAGGGGATGATGAATGATACTATACCTATCTGAAGAACAGAGATTCATGTAGAAGCTGCAACCCTGGTGACACAGACAGATGGAGTAACGGAGGAAGGAGATCTGTGCACACGTGGCTACACAGACTGAGTCTAGAGGAAGGGGATATGTGTGCACTTGGGTGGTATTTTAGGGTGATATTTATATGTGATAATTCCCCTGAAGGGATGAGATTTAGGGTGTGTCTATACGATCATAAAAAAATCTGTTTGGGGGGGGAATACGAATAGGCTGTCGTTCGTATGCATACGAACCGCCCACACGATTTTTTATCCCCCTAAACCCCGTATGACTCCCTCTTCCCCAAGCTGGCTGGAGCGAGCAAGCCAAGCGGCAGTTTAAAATCTCCCGCTGCTTTTTTTTTTAAGTTTCCTGCTTTGCGGACAGTCAGTTTTCCCTATTTACAATATAAAATAAAAATAAATAAATGTATAATTCATGGACTTACAGGACTCTCGCTAACCGGGAATCCAACATGGTGGCCGCTCCCAATTCTCCTCCGTGCTAGCCCTGCTCCTCTACTCAGCCAGCCAATCAGATTACACAGCCTGTTCATATGTGTGCGAACGGACCATACAAACCCATCAGCCATCCGAACAGTGTACAGATTTCTCATCGCGATCTGCTTTCCCTCCCAAATGCCGCGTGTGCGTATTTCAGGGTGGAAAACCACCCCCCTCTTTTGGATGCATGTGATTCTGAACAGCCGTGTGTACCGAAGCACGAACTTCTGCACACCGTACGTATTATTTAAATCATGTAGATGGGACCTTAGAGTGGAATACAATGTTTCTTGGAGTTTCCCAGGACTAAACAAACAGTTATCCAGAAGAGTTAACAATCCATAATGGGTGATATACTTGGAATTGAATAGGAGCAGGCAACTTCTATTGTTGGGGAGAGGAGAAGAGAAGAGGAAAAATTGTTTTGCAATCATCGATGACTCTGCTATCCTTGAGTGGATTAGTGGGTGACTCACCTCCAGGTGTTCTTCAGAAAGAACTGTGACCTGGGTATGACCTGTTTGAGAAATTTCCCAAAGGCCCCTCCCTAGGTTGTACATGACTGCAGCCTTGGTATCTGCAGGTCCGTGGTTTACTTGCCAAACATGTGGAAGGCCACAGCAAGCCAAATTATTAAATATTGCCAATTATGTGATATTTCAAGATGGGAGCTGTCAGGGTAGATAACACAATACAGACTTCGACTATATAATCCTTTCAACCTTGCAGATTGTTCAAAAGAGAGGTTAATTTTTCAGTAAATCCTACTTTTAATTACAGATAACTCATATAAGAATGAATTCATTAAATGTCTAGCCTAGATTTATAGCAGTGGTTCTTAAACTGTGGTCTACAGACCCCCAGGGAGCTGTGATGTCCTCACAGGGGGTCCACGAAGGCTTGAAGGTTACTCAGCCCACATGACAGGAGCAAAGGCAAAGGCTGGCTGGCTTGGCCTGAGCTTTGCAGGAAGAAGCAGGAGAAAAGTCTTCCTTTCCCTCCAGTGCTGCTGCTGCTGCTTCTTCTTCTTCTTCTTCTTCTTCTTCTTCTTCTTCTTCTTAGGTTAAGTCTTGGAAGTCTGCAGCAACAAAATATATTTAAAGGGGGTCCCTGGTAAAGAAAAGGTTAAGAGCCACTGATTTATAGTATGGACTGAATAGTTATGAATTTTAGGGGCATTGCAAAGTAATGTAATTAGTTGTGACCAATCCTTGAGATTATTTCCACTATAAACCTACACTATTATTATTCATACCATTTTGATTGTCATAATATCCCATACATAATCTTGAAAAATATCACCTGGGTGTTATCTAGACAGTGAAAATACTCCTCACAGAATTCACTGGGAATACCTTTTATCCCAACGAGATCCCATGGCAATTCACCTTCGTGGCTTTTCCTGTATTTTAAAAATAATACAAGGAAATGTGCATTAGTGCAGGTTAAAACAACCAATTTGATTTTCTGTACAGTCTCAGAGAAGGCAGAACTAGAGATTTGATTGGTTGGACATGTGTGAGGGGCGGGCTTTCTGGCAAGGCAGCACCTGTTGGATTTTTCAAGTTAGCAATCATGAGCTTTTTTGCTCTGCCATGCACCCAAATATATATATTTTTTAGCAGAAGGTTGCACTTGCACACTTCTGCTTTAGAATCATAGAATCATAGAATCATAGAATTGTAGAGTTGGAAGAGACCACGAGGGCCATCCAGTCCAACCCCCTGCCATGCAGGAAATCATGATCAAAGTATCCCTGACAGATGGCCATCCAGCCTCTGTTTAAAGACCTCCAAGGAAGGAGATCCTACCATGCTCCGAGGGAGTATGTTCCACTGCCGAACAGCTCTTACTGTCAAAAAGTTCCTCCTAATGTTGAGGTGGAATCTCTAAAATATGTTAAATATGTTGAAGTCTCATGGATTTTATGGCTGCGGGTGGGGGAGTTAACAATTTGAGAACATGTAGGGCAGACATTTATGACAATGTCAATTTTTATTTTAATGACAATGTTAATTTTTACAATTTTCATTCTGCAGAATAGTTTCATATGAGGTAGAAGTATTACTATCTGAAGTAGGCCAATTCGCCTCCTCTGTCATTAAAAGCTGTAGTTGAGGCAAAAACAAAACAAAAAACAAAACCCTCAGACAACAGCAAAGCAAAACATAAATTGCCTATTGGGACATCATGTCATGCAGAATGAAGTGGTGGCATTCTGGACTGTATCACTTTAGACTGTATAATGAAACTCCACGTAAAACAATTTTTACATGGTAAAATTTTACATGATGTTTACATGATGTTTATAAACATGATGTTTTCAAATGAGCCTCCATGTAAAACAATTTTACTAAATGTAGCAAAAGTGCAAATCAAGAAAGAGCAAGGGGGTGATTCTTACAATCTGAAGGATTAAACAACATGCATCCATCCTTGACAAATTCTACCACTGCATTCACCTGTGTATATATCAACTGCAAGCTGGTAAACAATATCTGAGTAATAAGATAGGATACTGAATGGAAATAATATTTTTTAAAAATACTGTGCAGTAACAGCAGTGTTTATCGCTCTAATTTATGACTGCCATCTTGATTTGTGGCCGTCTGAACTTCAAACTGAGGATAGCTTCTCAGCATATTGTTTTTGCAAAACATTGTGGAGACAAAAGAATGCAGCTGTGAATTGGCAATAATGCACAGGAATGAGCATTATTTCCTCTCGTGTAGAGGAGCCCCTGGTGAGATTCAGTGGGATTTAATTCTGAGTAGATATGGTAGATATTGTGTTGGAAGTATATTGTGTGGATTGAGCTGAACAAGTTGCTTGAAGGAGCTGACTGAAGAGATTATCAGACAGGCTTTATAATGTGGGACAGGGAGGCAACAGGGTCGTAAAAGGATTTCCCTTTCAGACGATGTCATCCCTTTCCTATTCTCCCTCCGTGCTGCCTCCGTACTGTCCCCATGTTTTCTTATTCATGGGCTAAAGTCGTTAATAGACCGCCCATTCTATTTCAGTAACATAATCATGGGCGTCTGAAATGGAGTCCCGTTCTGCTGGCGCAATGCCAGCGTCACTGTGATGTCACAAGGAGGTCCATGCCAAACATTTTTGGGTACAATTGGGACAAGGAGATAAGTGACACCCCCTTTTTTTTTTTAACCCTCCCTGGGTTACTTGGGATTTTTGTGTGTGTGTGTTTTGAAACTTGTTTTTTATTTTTGACCTTTGGTTTTCTTTTAATTTTTAAATTTCCCATGTGATTGTTCTCTCGTGAGAATGAGCAGGATTTGCTTAATGGGACATGAATGCAGCTTTGCAATGGCTGCATTCAGTCCTGGCCTTCCGAGGGGAAGGGGAGCAGTTCTTATGCTGGGATTAGGGTAAGTGTCTGAAAAGTTTTTGTTTAAAGTTTAACAGGGATGGGAGTGGGGCAGGCGGGGGTGGGTGGGTACTGAGACAGGGACTGGTTTTAAGGGCCCATCTGATAATCTCCGGAGTTACTAACCTTTGCTAAACCATCTTCAGTCACGGAGTATATTTTTATGAACTGTATTTTTCATTAGACAGGGAGTGGAAGGAAATTATCATTGTGACTGCTAAACGTACAGTTGAGACTCCTAGCATTGCATTGATAAAAGAAATGAAATGTCAACTAGAATTAATCTCTGGAGGTTGTCGTCTGCAATGCACTCTGGAAAGTAATTGGAGTATGTGGCTTACCCCATTCATCACTGTACTATCTCATATTTGGACATCTTGCTTGAAAGAAGATACTTCTGTCTAATTGGAATGATGAAAGGAAAATGACTGCATACAAGTGAATGCATCCCCAAACCCTGCAAATAAGCATTTATGGACATTGTGGATACTTTGGAATTTGCATCCCACATGTTCATATATATAGGGACTTGATTATGTGTTTGTAAAAATTTATATGTATTTATTTATTGTTTGAGTAATTATTACTTGCATGTGACACTTTTGGTATAATATATGCACTAAAACAAACTTTATTCAGAATCACAATATACACTGGAGATTTATAGAAAATTGATTCTTTATTATTGAGTTTGAAGATAATATATTAGAGTTTGCATAAAGTAATATTTCCTCTGTAACCATTTTGCACTGTTAACAGTGAAACCTCCCCTGTACTTTAGTTGTCTTCCAGTGGAAGGGCATGGCCCAGGAAGGGAGAGAAAGATAATGGAGCTGAACAACAGGCTGCACAGATGGTGCCACCAGGAACGGTTTGGCTTCCTGAACCATGGGATGAGGTTTCATAGAGGTGTACTACTGGCAAAGAATGGGTTGCACCTCAAAGCAGTTGGAAGAAATGTTTTTGCTAAGAGTCTCAAAGATTTGATCAGGAGGGCTTTAAACTGAGTTGTGGTGGGGGAGACAGTATTCATGAGGACAGGAGTTCATCAAGTGCTGGAGATAATAGCCCAAATGTTATACAAATAGTACAACAACCCAACAGTGGGAGGAATACAACCTTTAAAAGGCAGATAGGGGTAAATGGGCCATGGTCTTAGATGTCTCTATACTAGTCGACAGAGCATGGGAAATAAACAGGATGAACTTGAAATCTTAGCACAGCAAAGCAAATATGATTTAATAGGCATCACTGAAACCTGGTGGGATGAGTCTCATGATTGGAATATAGGAATAGAGGGGTATAAACTATTTCAGTGGAATAGACCAAACAGGAAGGGAGGCAGAGTAGCATTATACATTAAGGATGTGTACACCTGTGAACAGATCCATGACTTAAATCCTGGGAGCCAGGTTGAGAGCATCTGTGTAAAAATCAAGGGGGAGAGAAACAGCAGGGTTGTTGTTGTGGGGGTCTACTACAGACCTCCAAGCCAAACTGACAACTTGGATAATGTCTTCCTGGGAGAGATGACTGCACATTCAGCCAGGAGAGATGTAATAATAATGAGGTATTTTAACTATCCTGATATAAGTTGGAAGTCCAACTCTGCCAAAAATTTAATGTCCAACAAATTCCTCACTTGCCTTGCAAACAATTTTATTGTCCAGAAGGTGGAAGAGGCAACAAGGGGAACAGCTATTTTAGATCTGATCCTAACTAACAGAGATGATCTGGTTAATGGGGTGGAAGTGGCAGGATCATTAGGGGGCAGTGACCATGTTCTCATTGAGTTTGTTATACAGAGGAACAGGGAGGCCAAGCGTAGTCAGACATGCCTTCTAGATTTTAAGAAAGCTGATTTCAGAAAATTTAAGGAATTATATGGGGTGGCCCCATGGTCCAATGAGGAAGAAAAATGGCACATGTCTAAAGAAACCAGGATGGATGTCTAAAGAACTTTTAATTGAGCTAAGACTTAAAAGGAATATGCACCAAAAAATGGAAAAAGGGAGAAATCACTAAAGAAGAATTCAAACAAATAGCCAGTTCGTGTAAGGGGAAAATCAGAAAAGCAAAAGCACAGATGGAGCTCAGGCTTGCTAGAGAGGTTAAAAACAATAAAAAGGGCTTTTTTGATATGTCTGTAGCAAAAGAAAGAACAAGGAAGTGGTAGCAACTGCTGCAGGGAGAAGGTGGTGAAATGCTAACAGGGGACAGAGAAAAGGCAGAGCTACTCAACACCTTCTTTGCCTCAGTCTTCTTCCAAAGGGTGAAATATTTGAAGGGATGTCATATTGAAGATGGAGCAAACTTGTTTTCTGCTGCTCCAGAGACAAGGACACGGAGCAATGGATTCAAACTATAGGAAAAGAGATTCCATCTAAACATTAGGAAGAACTTCCTGATGGTAAGAGCTGTTCAGCACTGGAACGCACTGCCTAGGAGTGTGGTGGATTCTCCTTCTTTGGAGTCTGGATGGCTATCTGTCAGGAATGCTTTGATTGTTTATTCTTGCATGGCAGGGGGTTGAACTGGATGGCCCTTGTGGTCTCTTCCAACTCTGTGATTCTATGATTCTCTCTCCCCTGACAACCAGACATTGGAAACAATGGCCAGAATCCTGTTGGGCAGTTACAAATATATAACCTACAGTTATACATTTGTAACTGCTACATATAAACAATCCTGTGTAGCCCCTATTTAGGGGCTACATAGGAACTGTGAAAATCCTCCAAACCTCACTTCCTGGTAAGCAGGGATCAATGGGGGTTCATTCCACTGTTGATCAAGAAGTGGCTGTCTGATGTTCCCACCCACCCCCCTTGTGCGAGTGATCTGTGGCATGAGGGGCATTTGCCCTTTTGCCTGTTGTGTTGGAGATTGCACATGGGAAGGGGCTGGGAATACCAGGCAGACACTTCTTGATCAGCAGGCAAACAGACCCCCAGCAATCCCAGCAACCGCTTACTGGTAAGTGGTGTGTGTGTGTGTGTGTGTGTGTGTGTGGCTGGAATCCAGGTTACGGTGCTACATAGTATGTAATGGTCATGCAGGATTCCTTCAAACCCTTTTTTGGATTATAGCTTCCAGAATCCTCCAGTCAGTATGACCAGATTGTTGAGAGATTCTGAGAGTTGTAGTAAAAAATACAACTTCTCCACTTTATTCCTGCCTTTTCCTTGTGTGTGTGTAGGGGAAAAACCCAAGTGTGAGCAGCTCAGATAGAACCCTCCAAAGTCACATGGGCTGCTAAAAATACAACACACAAACACACACCTGTAATGAATGAGGGCCACTTCTGGCTTTGAAAAATGGCTATGTTTATGTTAAACAATGCAATATGTCATGCCTGAAACCTGTTTAAAAAGTGAATTGTCATTCTTGAAGGCTCCCAAGAAAGGCTGTTCACTTTGGGGAGGGGGCTGGAGAGCAGAAAAAAGTCAGTCCATAGAATCTGGAGTGATGAATGGCTTCACAAGCAGCTTGAGAGGGAACACTTTTTCCACTCCTGGCGTAAAGGGATAGGCTGCCATTTTTATTACATTAAAGTAAAGTACTGAAAGGTGTAAGCCCTGAAAATATCGTGAGGATGGTTGCTGTTATCCTAAAAATCTGGTGTGGGAGCAATGATTTTAGATTGTCTGTGGGAATGTTCAATGCTATATTTTCACCTGTGTTCAGTCAGTATATCTGTAAATAAAGACAAACATTGCCACATGCTGGTAAGTATCTGTTGATTTCGTTCTAATGGAAACCAAACCCAGGGACATCCCTGAATTTTTTTCTGCTTGGAGAGTTGAGGTGCACATAACCAGAGCTTGGGACCATACTGTTTGGGCTAGATGCTCATCCTGTGATCCACAAAAATAATTTTTTCAAGCTGTGAGCACAGTATTATGAATCAGATCCAACATCTTGGGCAAAATGTAGAAAAGAATAATTGTCCATGGTTTGGACAGTGTTGTAGTAGAGCCAGGGCTCACAGGATGAAAATACAAACTTCTTGAGTAGCAGGAACAATGATGTGATATACCGCAAACACACCCTTCCCTTTCTTTCCCTGTTCCCTTTGAACTTAACTGGTGAATCTGAAAGCAGTTGGAGGAAATGCAGCAGTATATTATTATGAATCGTCCCTAATGAAACACAAAGTATTTTGGAGTGGCTATAATTAAGGTCACCTTTAAAAAAACACAACCATACAGAATATATGAAGACGGAGAGAGATTGGCTATTGAGACTGCCAGTGTGGTCAGTGGCTTCCATGTCAGAATTTTCCATTATACCACTGACCTTCTGTAAAACATGACCTTTATTCTGAGGGGAAAGTGATAGAAGGTGAATGAGATGTGTAACAAAGGGACACAGTTGCTCATAGAAACTTGGGAAGGAACAAGGGGCATGAACCAAAGCCCATATGTCTTCGGGAGCAATGTTCATCAGCCTAGCCAAAGCAAATGATAGCACTAAGTAACCAGGTTATATTTAGTGCACTTTTCTAGCCATGCTTTTACCACTTTGCTTCTGTTCCATGTGTATAACTTGTCTACCAAGGGGAGAGGGAAAGCTTTTACTGAAAATGCCTGCCATTTATGTAATCTAGTGCATTCCAAAACCAAAAAAAACCCCACATTATTTACTGAAATCTCTTTCTCTCTCTCTCCCCCTCTCTTTTCAAATAAAGCCCAGGAATAAAAGCTATCCATTAGAAAACTTCAGCTTGAAACGAAAACTAAAGAACTCACTATGCTTTTCAAGTTATTGCAAAAATCTTAACACAGGGTCCCATGTGTTACGGTATACAGATACTGTGCTGCCAAGATCCATACAGTGGTGTGATGGATAGAGTGCCACTTGAAAACTGGAGTCAACTCTAGGTTTATGATACTCTAGGCTCTCAGATCTGGGCATCTATTTTTCATGTTAGGAAAATTGTGATAATTATGCACATTATTAATTTGCATTAAAATAAGCAAATTCAGCACATAATAATTCATTTTTTTCCAATCACTATGGCCCAAGATACTTTCCTCCTATGGGGTCCCACTCCATGGCCATTTAGTGGCCAGTGGAGAGTGGGGGATGGCTGAGAAATATCTGGCTATGTGACTTTAGCCAAACACACCATGATGACATTATTTTCTAGGAGCTCTAGAGGACCATGATAAGGCCCCAGAGGATCATTGTGCATTTGGCTATAGTCACATAGCCAAATTGCTTGTCAGCCAGCCTCCAGTCTCCACTGGCCACATGTTGGGAGTGGCCAGGGAGGTAACATTAAAAACATTGGTTTTCAGGGGAGTGTCATCATTGAGACAGGGAGGCAGAGAATTCCGTCATCTACAATGACTTCCTCCAAGCATACACAGATGTTAAGTTGGACTCATACCTGAATAATCACTAATGGGATGCCAATCTTCATTTCAGCCTTTGTGCCATTTTTTTCATAATGACACCTTTTCTGAGAGAATCAATGTTGAGTAATGCTGGACTTGGAAAAGGGAGACTCAGGTTGAAATACCTGCTTGGTCAAATAATTTACTAAGTCATATACTGAGCCATGGTAACCTCTCAAAAAACTATATTAAAAGAGATTAATAGCAAGACAAGAACCACAAAAAATGCCCATGTACAGTCCTGGTGCAATACTCCTACTATTAATACTGATACTAAGAATGAGATTAATGACATTTTGTCATGTACAGACACTTTTACTTCTGTTCTCATCAGACTGCTACTTTTTTTCCACATAGCAAAGAGCGACAGATCCATTAAAATAGCACAGGAAGCTCTTGAGAGGGACTGACTTCTGATTCAGAGGAGAAAATGCAAAGGAAAGTCAGGACAAATAATTGCAGTTTCTGCTAGAGTTCTAACAATGACCCAAGGACCTGGAAATTGGGAATTAAATACAGTTGTCCCTTCATATTTGCTGGGGTGTGGTTCCAGGACCCCCCATGGATACCAAAATCCATGAATACTCAAGTCTCATTATATGCAACGGATTAGCAAAATGGTGTCCCTTAGATAAGATGGCAAAATCAAGGTTTGCTTTTTGGATTATTATTTTTTAAGAATATTTTCAAGCCGTGAATACTTAAATCCATGGATACCAAATCCGTGGATACTGAGAGACAACTGTTCAATGGGTCACATCTACAATTACAATTCTCTGTGTGTGTGCGTGTGTGTGTGTGTGTATGCAGAACTTATTGGTTAAACCCACTCAAGGGAAGAGAAGGGTTATTTTTTTCTGAAACTAGTGGACAGAAATGTGATCACACACTTTGCCTCCAAGCTCTGTTCTTTCAAGGGCTACATCTGCTTTTTTATTTGTTTAATGAAAGCTCAGAATCTGAACCAGATAAGATTGCAAATAGGCACAAGTGGCAAGCTTAGCATGTGAGTAAAACCCAGTGAATTGGGTGGTTCAACAACCCTATTCAAGTCACCATTTGGTCACAACTGGAAGTGACCATGGGCCTAATTCAGCTCATAGAGCCGTGAAAAGTGGATATTGAGGGATGATCCAGTGTGTCACCATGAGCTTCTTGGAGTAAGGAGAGGATAAAAATGTAATCAAATACATAATGAATTAAAACATTTTTATTTGTATTCATTTCATTACACTTATTATACTGTACTTATATTCTTTGTTTCTTGCAATGATTCTAGGCCAGTGTGTATGGTTCCTTTGCCTTTCAGCCTCAAAACAATCCTGTGAGGTTGCTTAAACTTTATAGGAAGACTGAGTTGGTCAAGGCCACCCAGGGATCTTCATGGCTGAGTGGGAATTTGAGTTTAGGACTCCTCAGCCCTGACATTCTTAACTATCATATTGAACTGATTCTTGTATCTTCTGTCCCAATTAGGTTCTGCAAACAAGGGCACTAAGACATGAATTGTTGGCCACAATTATAGTTTTTGTTTGTTTTATACTTCAAGTAATTTATGACTTAAGACAACCCTAGGGATAACCTATCACAGGGGTTTCTTGGCAAAATTCATTCAGGAGAAGTTTGCCGTTGCCTTCCTTTGAGGCTGAGAGAGTGTGACTTACTCCAGGTCACCCCCTGGGTTTTCATGAGTGAGTGGGGTTTTGAACCCTGGTCTCTCAGAGTTCTACTCCAACACCCAGACCACTGTACCACACATCAAGGTTGAATGATGAGTCAATACTTATGGGCCTACCATACTTGAGACTAACAATAGGATTCAGTCCTAAATCTGGGTTGTGACAAGATATGAAAGGCACATGATCTTTGCCATGGTGGCTGGGGGAATCAGGGAATTGTACTCCAAAAAAGTAACTTCTCTCCCTGCAAATAAGATCCCTGCTGCAGTGACCCAAATATCTATCTAATCCACCATCCTGTTACCCACAGTGGCCATTAAGATGCCTCAGGGGAGCACACAAGTCTGGGCCTAGTTCACACAGTCCCTAGTAACCATGGTTATGATTTGACTGCAAAAGCATCTCAGCAATAGAGTAAGTACAGTAGAGTGCTAATTGTTGAAAGAAACCATGGCCTAAACCCAACTGTTAGTCCCAAATCTAATAGACCCATTGAATTAGTGGGGACTTGATAAGTCAAGACATAGGTAATTTCCATTGATTTCATGGGTCTATTCTAGTACCATTGGATTTTGGCCCAAATATTTTCAGGATAAAACTACAAAGTTCTTTATAATCAGTATCAGCTAACCTAGTCTGGAGCTCACTTCCAAAAGCAATCTTTTTGCTCTAGCAACAACTTAGAAAACCACAGCTATTTAACATTTTATGAACACGAATAAGCCAACAATTGGAACACTTATTTATTTCTTTATTTGTTCATTGGTTTCTGAGCATTTTTATGTGGGTTTTCCTATTGTAAAAACTAGCTGAGAGAATGCATCAGCTGAGATTCTGCATCACAGGCTGCAATGTGTAACTTTATGATGACAGAGCTACATTGCTTATATGATATGCAACCATGTTAGGGAACTGTGACGAGCACTGTGCAAGAAATCCTGATGCACAATAGAGGCTCTCACCTCAATGCCCACCAGGGGCTTCCAGTGCAGAACAGGGAACTGCAAAAGGTGGAGACTTTCTTCTGACTGGGCACAGGGAAGTCATGACTTTCCACTGCCCTCTGTTCTGGATTACTGTGGCTATATTGGCTGCTCTTGCCCTCCTTTTTTGCAAAGTCATTGTGCAAGGGTGGCCTGTCCCACAAAGTGCCGTACTTTTGCACATTGTGACCATTGTGCAATGACCATGCTGCTCACTCTACTTGCACAATGGTTCTGATGTTACAGCTGCAACAATGTTCCCTTCCTGGGGATACAACTGTTGTGCCATGCTGCAATTCTAAAAGACACAACCATAGCCTCGTTTACAAGTCATAAATTCCAAACAAACAGATGCCAACTTTCATCACTTGTACAATGATTCCGTAACAGTGCAATTAACAAAAAAAAACAATTAAACTATTTTTTAATAAAATACATCAGCAGTCAATAAGAAACCTACTGATAGCAGTATCAGCACATTGATATCAAAACACAGTGCTTAAAACCAACTGGAAGAGAGGTGTTATGACTTCATGCTGAAAGCTATACAGAGATGGTACAAGGCTGCCTTTGCAATGGCATTATCTCACTTCCTGCTTGAGAGGGAAACAAAACGAAGCATCTAAACACAGGAAGAAATTATTTGAAGAGATCCTGACCTATACCATTTTGAATTTTCAAGGTCAGAACCATGAATTTGAATTAAACCTTGAAACAAATTATTTAGATGGTGTAATATCTGAAATATATTATCTGACCTGCAACTTCCTGTTAATATACTGGCTCTTGCATTTAGAACTCATTGAAGCTGAAAGGGAGCCACACATGAAGTGCTTTGTAGCAGCCTAATCTGGATATGACTAGGGCATGAGTGATTGAGGTCATGTGTAACTTCTCCAGAAAAGGATGCAACCAGCAGACCAGACAAATCTGATAAAACAAAGACTATTGGTATATACTTGTGTCTTTGGGAACAATGTAGGTAACCTCATATGCTCAATGAAGTATAGCCTTAACAAAATAATTCTATGCATACACCTCAGCTCAACTGAGATTCACTTCCAGTCTGAAAATGGATGCTGACATTGAATACAGTTCTGAGAAAGTGGTTTTGAACTGTGTCTTTTTGTTGCGAGTTTCTCACAGCTGCCCCAAACTTGGGCTATATCTACTAGAGTCCCATATTCCTTGATTGAATACTTTCCAGCCATTTCCAAAAGACTACAGTTCTGACACCACAGACCTTTCCCATGAACTCCCACAAGCCTTTGCATTTACTGAAACAAAAGTTTTTTCGATAGCCCAGAGAAGGCTGTGCCACTCTCCTTCAATTCACACAGTGTTTGTAGACCTACAAAGCAGTCTCCCTGACCTGCTTCATCTCTATGAACTAGAGTTGCCATACCTGTTAGAATGGATGGCTGTGAATAGCCTGTTCCTCATAATAGCTTGTTAAATCTTTTCCTTAAAAAGGGAAGATGAATGGCAGCCAACACAGTGAATCTAGATGGTTTTGATTGGTGCCCTCTGGGTGAATGCACATTGCTGGGATCCCTGTTCATTGTACACCCGAAAGATGAGATATAGTATATGTTAAAAGCAAAGGGGTTGGGAAGAATTAAATATGATCAGAGCTCTTTGCCTTGCAAAATGAGAGAACTTAAATATCTTAGACCTGTCTCTTCACAAGAAGCTGGCGCAATTGACAATATTGTCAATCACTGTGTTCTCAAAATGTTATGAAAATGTCATTGTGCCTTGAAAATGACTCTATAGAGTTATTCCAGCTAACTAGATTTGAGCCAGTTTTGACTTTATTTTTAAAGCCCTTTTAATTGCAATTGTACTGTTAATGTCAGTGGTGCTTCCTCATATATAGGTACACTGAAAGTGTAGTCCGTAACTCTCACTGGAAGCTCTGACTTCAGTGGATGTCATTTGAATGTGGAAAGAAGGCCAAAGGAGAATCATTAGGATGTATAAGAAAATGTATTTACAATGGGGCAGACATGTAGCGATGGGGTGTGTGCGAGAGGAACGAGGGCATTATGTATGTGTGGCATGTGACTTTAAGTCACCTGTCAACTTATGGTGACCCCATGAATTCCATGGTTTTTCTTGGGCAAGGAATGCTCAAAGTTAAGCCCGTTGAAACATTTCAGCAAAATACCTGGGGAAAACTGCTTCTTTTTGGACAAAATGGATTGGACCTCATGGGTCCACAGGAGGCCATATCACCACTACCACCTCGCTGGCCCATGTCTGTAACTGCTGCCACTTCCATCCGTGTCACATTCTCTGAAGCCAGGAAGCAGGCCCACAGCATGTGACCAAGGCTGATCACATGCAGGGGGCCTTGATCACATGCTGTGGGCCCCCTTCCAAGCTTCAGAGAATGCAAAATGGGTGGAAGCAGTGGTGGCTGCAGAGATGGGCTGAGATGTCTGTGAAGACTCTGGCCCATTTTGTGGAGGTAATGGGGAACAACAGGTCTGATCTGGGCCAGAATACACCAGTGGTAAGCCAGCATATTCTGGTCAGTGTAGACAAGACCCCAACCAGATGAGAATCCTACTGGAAACACAACCTTGAGTTCCATGTTGGAAGAAAAAAAAGGGGGACATAATTGTCTTAGCACAGAAAAAATAAAAATAGATCCCATTGAGTTAGTGTGTCTGTTCCTCATAATGACAAACTATCCTTGTCCAACTCTAGCAGTATGTGGGCTCTCCTAGCTTCTGTGCTTATTAGATCACCTTGTTGTTATGGAGAAGTAATGAAGACCACTAAACTTAGTGATCATGGTCTACCATTGGCTCCTGGTTAGTCAGAACACTATTCTCGAATGGTCTGGTGCAGACAGAGAATGGAAGTTATCACCTAAGTTCTCCATTGACTCTGTGTTTAATTCTGACAGCTACTTTTCTTCACAAGACTGCTACTGGAGGGTCAAACGGAATCTATCCTTGGGGAACAACACAGTGAATCAGAATAAGATCATCACATCTCCCTCATCCCATCCTTACACTGACAACATTACAATGCTCCCCCTTGCTTCACTAGATCTTTCTTACAACAGCAGCAACAAGAAAGCTCTCCTTCTTCCTCCCATTCTTCAGTGAGACCCTCAAAGTGTAAATTTCCTCTTACATGAAGAGGCCTTTTTATCCACTCTGGCCCAGGCATGTCCATGTCCTTGCCCTCCCCAGACAAGAGGCAACGGGGAATCCTCAGAGGGAAACACCCTCCCTTCTGCAGCCTCTTTGCACTGCCAATGTCCAGCTTGTTAGGAGGCCAGGGATGAAGCTGAGGAAAAGAAAGCAGCAGCTCTGCTGCCAACACCACACAGACACAAAGGGAGGAAACTGTCCAGGCATGTTGGGGACTGAAGTCCCTTCCTTCAGCCCAGGGCAGAAAAGCAGTGGCCTTAAGCCACCCCATAGCTGTGGAAGCAGGATAAACACCCACAGCCCCTGTGCTGGGTCAGGTGCATGCAACTAAGCCCCTCTTTCCAGATGGTACCCATTGGCAACCTCAGTGAAGCAATGCCTGTAAAGAGAAGTGAGCCTGATTTTCTTCCTCTCCACCATATAGAGGATAACCCTAAATTGGCTAATGACTGCATTGGGAGTTAATAGTTGTACTTTATGTAATCATTAGTATCAGTATAGGATGTGTAAAGTTGCCTATTGCCAAGACTGCTAATGCATTAATTCAAGCAGTAGTACCGGAATAACCTACCTCAGGTAACAAAGTCAATGTATTCCAGGGCATGACTTCTTTACCAAAAAATGTGCTACCAGGGACAGAAACCCAGCAGCTACAGTTGGATTGGCTAGAGAAGAATCCAGTTCTTTCTCCACTCAAGTTTGGTTGCATGTTTTTCTGAAGGTACACTGCTGCAACCCAGCACCATAAGTATTTCTCCAGCCTTTCTTTACCCCTCTCCTAATACTGATGCTGATTTAAAAACAAACAAACAAACAAAATCCCTCCAGCTAGACAGAGGACAAAGAGGAAAATGGGGCAGGGCCAGCATAAAAAGATGAAGATGAATTTGCTTGGGCTGATTTGGTGTTTTCAGGCAGGCCTTTGAATTTTAATAATGGAGCAGTAATAAGTGTGTAAAGTGGTGTGTTATATTTTTAATCCTTTACAGGAAATGATCTTTTAATATGCTTTTAGTAATGTTTTTAAAAATAATATTGTTATTTATAGTTAGTAGTTTGAGCATTGGCCTATGACTCTGGAGACTAGGGTTCGAATCCCCGCTCTGCCATGAAAACCCACTGTGTGGCATTGGGCAAGTTACACTCTCTCAGCCTCTGAAGAATGCAAAGGCAAGCCTCTTCTGAACAAATCTTGCCAAGAAAACCCCGTGATAGGTTTGCCTTAAGTTCGCCATAAGTCCAGAATGACTTGAAGGCACACAACAACAACAAATGACACCACTCCTTATCTTAACTTGACTATGAAAGTAAAAACTTTTAAACATCAGCCCACAAAGCAACTGAATCTCTCTCAGATGTTTCTGTCTCACAAGGGCTCAATGACAATAGCCATCTTAATATTCCTTAATGCTTGATAATGGTTCTGATTGATAATTCCTGAGTAGGCTCACCTACATAGGAGTCTTGATCCAGGTTTTCTAAATCATTTCAAGGGGGCTCAGCTCCCCTAAACATGGGGGAGTGGCTTGAGCCTCACCCACTCCCCTATTCCAGGGTCCATACTACCCTTGGCTAGAAGCTTTCATCAGCAACTTAGTTAACTAAGTAACCTCTCTTTCCCCAGCAGCTTCCCCAAACTTGATAGAAATCTCATTCAACTATGCTCCAGTCTCCAGTAGAATGGACTTCCTACTCTCCATGCAGCTGGTGCCCAGTAAAGTGGGGGGGGGGAGGCGGTATGATCATGGCAATCTTGTTACAATCATTACTAAGTAGTGATCGTGGATATGAAACAGTTACCTAGATTTACTCATTCATAACTGTTTTGTATTCATGGTGGTTACTTAGTCATGATTGTGACTCTATTGCCATGATTGTAACTCCCCCAGAAACCCACTTTCCTGGGCATCAGCTGCCTGGGGAGAAGGAGGTCCATTCTGCTGGCAATTGGAGTGCAAGTGAATGAGCTTTCCATCAGGTTTGGAAGGCTTGGGCCAGGAGAGGTTACTCAGTTACAGGATTCTGGCCCCTGTCCCACTTTGGTTAGCTTGTTTAAAGTGCAGACCACATCTCAGTGTCTTACCACCAACTCCTTTGACATGGAAACCAACTGCAACTATGCCAACTGCAACTATGCCACAGAAAGCAGCTCAGTGAAGACAACAATGATTGGTGCAGTCCAACATCATGTTGTGCTGGAGTCTTACTCATGCATAGTAAATTCCATTAAAGTCAGAGGAATCTACTTCTGACTAGACATAGATACGCTCAGGCTCAAAATTACACCTATATCACCCAAGCCATTGATCTTTGGATGTCATGTACTTGCACCAGTGAATAAAAACTAGGTCACACCCATCATTTATTGTGGTGGCACTTGGTATTGGCATTGAACATTCTGAAACTTGATCCAAAGAACTGGTGAGTACCAGAAATTTGGAAGGAGAGCAGATATTTAAAAGTCAAGTTTGTAGGCCAGAGGTGTTCTTGAATATGGCACTTGTCTTAAGTAAGATGATGGTGATGACAATGTTCTTCATTGGTGACCTTTACCATATGGGGATTTCAGATTCATTTGCAAATGCTGCTACTCAGTGCAATCACAAAGATTGTTGCATCTATGACACAAAGGATTTGTACACAGAAGTGTTGAATATATAAAGAAACTGGCTAATCAAGAGCTTGCAAGAGACTTTCATTTCAAAGCATGCCCTAATAATGAAAAATGTGTGGAATGCTTGAAAGTAAAAGCCACTAGAGCTCCACATCTACCAATTACTGAGAGACTATCCACATGTCTACTTAATTTATTTCATGCTGATCTCTGTGGTCCTTTTAGTCAAAAGTCTATAGCTGGAAACCTATACTTTATGACTATTACTGTTGATTACAGCAAATATACTCATACTTATCTCTTCAAGGAGAAAAGTCAAGCTTTTGAAAAGTTCAAAGAGTACCTTGATTGCATCTCTAATAAATTTGGCTACAAACCCAAAAGCCTCAGAACTGACAATGGCTTGGAGTTTGTTAATGCTGAATTTGATCAGTTCTTAAAGGAACATGGCATTGAACACCAGACTACTCGAATTTATACTCCAGAGCAGAATGGAATCTCAGAGAGATTAAACTGCACCCTGAAAGAGATGGCAGTTGTCATGCTTTTAGAAGCAAACATGCCTAAAAGCTACTGGTCTAAAGCCATTCTCACTGCTACATACTTATGTAACAGACTCCCAATGAGATCCAGAGATGCCGCTCCATTTCAGTTATGGCATGGGGTTAAACCCAGACTGAATCATCTCAAAGTTTTGGGAGCTAAGGCATATAGCTACATTCCTGAGGAGAAAAGTGGCAAACTTGACTTCAGAAGTGAAGAGGGAATTTTTATTGGTTATGCTAAAAATGATTACAAAATCTTGAATCCAGATGTGTGCACAATACAAATATCAAACGCTGTTTGATGAAGGACCAAAGCCTAAAACGAATCCAAAAAAAGATGTTTATTCAGATGTATTTGCAGTGGAAGGAGATTCCCACCAGCAGCAACAGCATGTGGAGTTCTTCCATCCTCTGAGTGTCTTGCATCCAGAAGGTGCAACTCCAGCAGAGAGCCTACCAGCAGAGAAGGAACTGGATGGTGCACCAGGGGCAGAGCCAGATACCCAAGTCCATGTGAGAAGTTTGGAGCGGTATAACCACAGAGTGCCTCCGCTCAGATTCTCTTATTCTGAAAACTGCAGAGGACCCCTGTACCTTTAATAGTTTTATAGAAGAGGAAATTTCAGCAGGTGTTTTTTGTAACCTAATTGCATGAAAAGCAACACCTGCACAAATTCTACACAACCTTTAAAGGTTCAGGAATCATCTCCAGTTTTTCCACAGGGGAAAGTCTTCTGAAACCATCTGATTGGCAAAAGATCAAGGGACTGCCAAAGTCTGATTCTGAGAAATGGGTGCAAGCAGCTACTGAGGAGATGCAATCTCTCTATAAAAATAAGACATGGACTTTGACAGAATTGCCAAAAGACAAAAGGGCAATTGGCTGTAGATGGGTCTTTACAACAAAGTAAAATGATGAAGAGGAAATTGAGAGATATAAAGCATGGCTTGTAGCTAAAGGTTACAGTCAGCAATTTGGGGAGGATTACAATGAAACCTTCTACCCTGTAGTCACACAAACAACCATTAGAACTCTACTGGCTGTTGCAGCTTCCAAGAATATGCATGTTCAACATCTAGATGTAAAGACTGTTTTTCTTTATGGAGATCTAGATGAGGAACTGTACATGGAACAGCCTCCAGGTTTCCAAGTTCCTGGGAAAGAGCATCTAGTATGCAAATTGGAAAAGAGTCTCTATGGTTTAAAACAGGCTGCACGAGTATGGAGTGAAAAGTTAAATAAACTTCTTATCAAAGAAGGATTCACTCCAGGCACTGTTGACAAATGTGTCTACAAGAGGTTCAGAAATAATAAATGGATTTATATTACAAGTTATGTTGATTATCTGATCCTGTGCAGTTAAAACAAAGCAGAAAGTGAAGAGATAGTCCAGAATCTCAAGAAAGAGATAGATATCAACAACTTGGGAGACATCACACTATCTTGGAGTACAAGTAGAAAGAAGCAATGATGGAAGCTTCTTCCTTAATCAAAAGCAAAAGATAAAGGATCTTCTGGGCTTTCTTGGCTTGAAGGATGACAAAGAAGTGGCAACCCCAATGGAAGTAGGTTTCTTAAAAAGCAACAAGGAATCTGAACCCTTAAGAGATGGTGAAAAGTATAGGACTGCAGCTGGAAAACTCCTGTACATAGCTAATTTCACCAGACCTAATGGTGGAAATGCTGTTGGCATCTTATGCAGAATGGTTAACTCTCCTACTGTAAAATACCTTGTTTCAGTGAAGAGAGTTGCCAGATACCTGAAGGGCACTGCAGATTTCAAACTGATGTTCCCAGTGTGTGACCAAAAATGAATGATCGCCTATGCAGACACCAATTGGGTTGTCGATCTGGAAGACAGGAGATCAACTAGTGGAAACCTCATCTTTTATGGTGGAGGAGTGGTAAGTTGGACAAGTAGGAAACAAAGTACCATTGTAGATTCTTCCACAGGTGCTGAGTGTGTCTCAGCATTGATAGCTTGTGATGAAATAAAATGGCTGCAGAATTTACTTCTAGGTTTGGGATAACAGAACCCAAAACAACCATTTTGATGCAAGATAATCAAAGCTATATCAAGATTTCTGAAAGTGAAAAGCCACTCATGAAGAATATCGACATTGCCTTCCACAAGGTGAAAGATGTGTCAAAATCAACTTGTTCAGCTGAAACACTGCAACACTGAAGAAATGATTGCTGATATTCTCACTAAACCTTTACTGAAAGACAGTTTCCAGAGATTAAGAGAAGGAATGAAAATTCTTGACGTGGGTCCAGGAGAATGAGAAGGGGACTGTTGGAAAATCCAGTATTCATCCTGCCCCCCCACACACACACACTTGCTGGCTATTAGAGCAAACAAGTCTCAGGAAAGTTTTAGGGACCTCCCACATTGAAAGAGTTCCTCCCCCTTCTTCTCAACCTATCCTTAGTGGGTTTGGCTTGCAGTCAGAGAATGAAGCCAAGCTGTATCATCATGTATCCCAGGTCTACTGACCTCATGGGTTCAAAGTTGGAGATGCACATCTTTTCCCCTACTTTTCCCGATCTCACTGGATTGGTGAGTTCTAGCCTAAATCCATTAGTTAGTTAGGATGTAGCTTCCTATGCATACGTAGATTGAAAAGCCATTAGTAAATTCTTAAGTATTCCTTTCAAGAAGATGTTGTTTGTTTTTCTTTTGTTCTTAGCAGCTTGAGGTCTGAGTACTTTACTGATTGAGAGTCCCATTTCCAGTCTCTGCCACTCTGCTATACTAGAAGTTAATTCGTGACAATTTTAACTTTAAAAAAACTTTCCCAAAGGGCTTGCACCCTAGAATATTAAATGATTTTTTGATTTTTAAGCTAGCAGGTGCCTCCGCCCCTCGCTGCTGGCAGTGGGACTGAGGAAGGCTCTCTAAGAGGCTGTGTTGAATCAGCTCATCTCTGCTGTGTGGAAGCTGGCAAAATTACAGACTGGCTATAATAAGGCTGTAGCCCTGTACTTCATTAATCCACGTGTCAGCTCCATTAACACCAATGGGATTTACTTCTGAGTAGAGGATTGCCTATCTTCATAGTCCAAAGGAGCGACACCTCAGTTCAGAACCTGATTTCATTTTGCTTCTTTTTTTCAAGCACATAAACCTATGGACACACGGACACGTGTATTATTTATTTACTAGAAGCCCATACGCGATGAGCCATCTTTCCACAGCACATATTTGGCGATGAATCTTAGGCAGGACCGTCCAATAGGGGGAATCCACATAGCTCCTTCCTATGGAATCCTGGGATTTGTAGTTTTACATGGTCTTTAGCCTTCTCTGACAAAGCGAGAAGCCTTCTCTGGTGCCTCAACAAACTACAGATCCTAAGATTCCATTGGAAGGAGCCGTGCAAATAACCCAGTTTCAACCTGGGTTATTTCTCTAGTGTGGATGCCCCCTGAACCATTGAAATCTCATTGAATTCACCAAGAAGGAAGAAAGCCTTACCTTAAACTGTAGTATGTGGGGAAATAATTATTGTAATGTAAAACAATCTTGTTTACCCCATTCACATCCTAAGATAAGTCTAGGAATTTTCCCTGCATGCTTCTGTTCTCCCAAACTCCCTTTCTCTTATTTCACTAGGCAATTCCAGCCAACCGGAGAGATGGGTCATTCAACACATTACCTAATTTAAATTTTATTGCTCTTTGTGCAAGTTCTCTTTTTTAAGTTAGAGTCTCCATGCGGCTGTAGCCATATTATGGATGCCATGCTGCTGCTATGAAGCCTTGCTATGATGCTATGCCATGATGTTCACCATGCAGCCTCTACCGCTAAAGGCTGGGTGAGTCATTCTACCCTAAATCCTCCTAGTTAGTTAGGAACACTCTTTTAAAAGTTTGGTTTGGTATGTAGATTGAGATTGATATACCTTCAGTAAACTTTTGATTTGCATTTTTAAACTGACTCCTTTGTTTTTGTAATGAGTCTAATTCACTGGGTGATCAGATCAGACCACAGACCTCTGAATACACTTTTAAATGTTAATTGAGCTTGTCTCAGCATTCTTAAGCCACTCTGCATGAATTTGAAAGTAAGTGATTTTAACTCCTTTTAAAGAAGATATTTTTATTGCTTTTAAAAGGGCTAGATCCCTGGAATTTTTTAAAATACATTTTTATTTTTAGACGCATTCCTCCTACATTGAAGGGTTATGGTTCCCAGTTTGAAGACTTAAAAGCTCAATTTAATTTTTGTTTTTGCAAAAGTTTTGTTTTTTCTTTTTATCTGGTCACCTCAGCTGCTTTTTGGTCTCTCTCAGCTCGGCTGGAGACAAAGGCAATAAAGCAATAAAGCAATTCTGATTACAAAAGCAGATAGTCAAGAGATACTCCTGAATCTCCAGAAAGAAATAGATATTAAAAGTCTGGGAGACATCTCACACTATCTTGGAGTACAAATTGAAAGAGACCATGATGGAAGCTTCTTTCTAAATCAAAAGCAAAAGATTATAGATCTTCTGGACTGTCTTGGCTTAAAGGATGCAAAGGATGCTCAAACACCAATGGAAGTAGGTTTCTTAAAGAACAATGGGGGGAAATAATTATTGTATTCCACTTTAAGAGCCATGGCTGCTTCCAAGGAATCCTGGGATTTGCAGTTTGGTGAGGCACTAGAGCTCTCTGACAGAGAATTCTAAGTACACCACAAAACTACAAACTTCACAGTTCCATAGGATGGAACCACCGAAGTTAAAGTGGTATCAAAGTGCTATAATTGTGTGGTGTGAAAGAGATCCTGCCAAGGAATGCCTAGGATGGGATCACAACAAATTGAAGTGGACCCGAAGGCAGAGAAAAACAACAACAAAAGACTGGGAGAGTGTGACTTGCCAAGGATACCCGTGGGTTCCCATAGCTGAGTGGTGATTCGAACCCTGGTCTCCCACAGTCCCCCTCCAACACTTAAATCACTACACTAGGACTTTCCAAGCCGCGAAGTCTCTCACTTTGGAAATTGGCTGTACTGTACTGAATTCAAGTGAACTTATCTCCAAGGAAATCCAAAACTTGGGGGAAATAACTTTTTTTTGGGGGGGGGAATTTCAGCTCCCAGAAACCTCCAGCCAGTGTGGCCGCTGGGAGGAAGGATTCTTCTGGGGAGGTATCACATCCCCCCCCACAAAAAACCCCACTTTTTTTTAGTTTTGAATCCTCTCTCAAATCCGTAGGGCAATGTTTTAACGTTAACACTAAAGTTCCAAACCCCTTCCAGTGTTAGTTGCTTGATTGGAAATAAGATCGCTTTCACTGCCACGGAACTGGCTTCCAAGATAAGCTATGGAGCTGAGCACATTAACGGGACTGTGACCCTGTCCCCTGAAAACAAGGGGACATATTTCCAGGTCAATCGGTGCTCCTGTACATCAGAGTCTACTCGGAAGGAAGTTCCACGGAGTCCGATGGGATTTCCTCCCAAGTAAGGGGTGCAAGAGGATGGTGGCCTTAAGAAAAGACTGGGATTTCAGGTCGGTTATCTGGCACAGTTCTGCTGACAGTGGAAGCAAATGCGTTCAGAAGAGCGTTTTGGCTAGAGGTGTTTTGGTTTGGGTTTTTTTGGTGTACCGCTCGAACCGTTGGCCGTAGAGGCTTTGAATCAACTCAGTGGTCTATACAGTACTTCTCTCTCTCCCTCCCTCCATACAATAACCTTTCACAGAGCGACGAAGACGAAGAAACTGCATGTCAGAAAACCTATCCAAAAGGAAGAGAAGAAACTCAGGTACAGCTCCCAATACTTTAAATTACTCATGATTGGCTACAAGTCTGTGAAAAGACAGACGAAGCAGAAAGTCGCAACTTTCGTAACAAAGTCTCACAAACGTATCCCTATGCAGGATGAGGGAATGAATTCAATGGGATTGCAACCAGAGTCTTTAAAAGTTACTTTGTTGGACGACAGCTCCTCCCCAGTTCCTCAACCAGAACGCCCACAGAAGGACTTCACTTCCAGAGCTTAGAAAAGTTACCTTTCATGGACAATTCCCTCAGTCCCACAGCCAACATGCCCACAGAGTGTCTTCTTCTTCGGGGCTTGGAAAAGTTACTTTTGGACTACAATTCCCCCAGCTGATAATGGGGGAAACTTGTAGTCCAAAAAGTAACCTACGCCCCCAAACAGACTTTTTTTTCCATGTACAGACTGCGTTTTGCCACGACCCTATCGTCACATTAGTAGTGGGTTCAAATCCTGCCTCCCCGCCGATCCTAATGCACCAGAAAGAACTGTAGTGCTCCAAGATACTTCCCATTTGGAATCTAATAAAAAAGATACAGCCTGAAGGTAACAATGAATAGCAGTCATGGTAAAAGTACTCGCTGTAGCAGACATATAAAACAGGGTCACTCGGTCTTCGCCAGGCTTTATTCAACGGCGTCTTCCGCAGCGGGCGAAAACTTGGCGTCTAATTTCAGCACCTCCCGGAGGGAGACAGCAACCTGGAGGACGAATTCCAAAACAGGAATTCCTGGAGGGGGAATTCCAAAACAGGGAAATTTTGTAGGCATGCCTAATGACTCGAGAGTTAAAAACACCCTTAGTCAATACAAGTTACCTTTCTCTTCTCTTTACTTCTCTTTACTATAGACGTGTCCGATCTGGAGCTTAGCAGAGTTAGACAGGGCGGAGGATAACTTTAGGACGGTGGGATGGGAATATTTCTAAGGAGCTTTGGAAGTGGAAATCAAATGAACATGTCGAATGAAAATGCAAAATGGGAAACAGCACGATCTAGATGCTTTCTCTTTCATAACCCTAAACGATCTTTTTGTTTCCCTTTTAAAAATAAATATCAGAGCTCTTTGGTAGCCTGGCAGAGAAACAGATCGCCCAACAGCTCTTGCAAAGCACCCTCTGTTATGGTGCCTCGGTCTGAATCAGCTCTTCTGTAATTTTTTTGTACGCCGAGGAGACTTGCGACTGAGTTGGCATGCATAGGATGGCACTGTGAGCGCCTTCTCCATTTAGTCGGAAATAAATCTGCCTGGGATCAACGGGACCTTCTCGCTTAGGGGGTTTAGGAGTGTAGAAACTCGGTGTTGCTTATATGGCAACCCTAGGCAGATTGATTTAGGAATAAACCTCCTAAAATACCGCAGAATGTTACTGTGGGTAAATGGATAGGATCGCACCATTGAGAAACCAGCTTGGAAATATCGAAACTGCTAACGGTTTATGGGTTGGAGGAATACTGAAATTCACCCCTTCCCTGGGAAGGCACAAAATAATAATTGGGCCTGATTGACATTCTGGGTGTATTATTTTGCAAAGGGGGGTTATAAGGGCACGTCCTGTTTACATCAAACCACACTCTTCAGTCGTCTTAACTAACGTTTCCACCTCCAATTTCTGTGGGTCAGTAATTTCCCCCATCTTGCTTTGTTCTCAACATAGGAGTAGGACTGCAGAAGTGAGCTCTTGTCTACAAAGGTGATGAAGAGCGAAGGAACAGGGGATAACAATATGTCATCCCTAAACACATTTACATGGAAGTAAGTCCCAGTTAATCCAACAACCCTACCTCTAAGCCAAGAATACTTGTGGCCGATCCTCCACATCCTTTTCCATTTTCAGTCTCACTGAACTTAGTCTCATTGACGTCACATTTCTTGCAGATGAAGTTCTACTGGATTCAATGGAATTTAGCCCCAGTTCAACGTCTGATCATCTCAAGAACCCCCAAATGGGATATATGATTGACAAGACCAACGTTTTGCATGGGGGGCCTTTGTCGTTTCAAGGCAGGAAACCTGGAAGCGAGTACACTGGAAACCACTGGAAATGTCTGCTGTTACACTTGTTTTGGGAAGATGCTCCACTAAAATGAATGGGACTTATTTCTGAATAAAGGCATTTAGATGCTGACAGCAAGGTCACGTACACTACCTCCCCAAAAGAACACCTATTATGATGGCACGTTGTTGGCTCATAAAAGGGACATTTGTTCTTCCACAAGACCAAATTATAACCATACTTACCTGACCAGAACCTATGTTAAATTGTCTTCTCTTGATCTTCACCTTGTTTAGGGATTAACAGAACTGCTATGCGTTTCCTCTAGGAAAGCGATCCTTAACGATCGATTAAGTATTTTTTTTGGGGGGGGTCCACCTCTCTTATTCAAAAAGTAAAATAAAGTGCACAGTCCAGCCACACTTGTAAGCGCCTCTCGTTTCACTGTGATAACATTAAGCACAAGCTTAGCCGTCCCATTGAAACCAATCGGACTTTCAGGCGCTTTTCGTAGGCTGGAGCGTCTGCAGAAAAATTATGGCTCATTTTTATTTTCACCCCTCGCAGCTTAAAAACGGGCAGAACTTCTAGAGAGATTTCAGTGGCATTTTATCTTGAAGTCAGTGCTTTGCCTTGTAATGAGAGAGAACCAGGCACCGGGAGTCAAATGCCACTGAGGTCCCAATCCCAGGCAGGCTTATTCGGAAGGAAATCCCGATCCTTTCAGGGAAGTTTACTTGCAGGTAGCGGTCTTTGGGAACCCTGCCTGATTCGGAAGCAACTTCCCTTCAACTCAACAGGACTTTCCCTTCCTTGGTGCGGCTTCTTGCTAGCTTTTTTTTATGAATTAATGAATTATTTTATTAATTGATTAGCTATTATTAGCCTGCCTCGTGTGAGTACACTGAGAAACCAGAACCAAATAAACGTGTATAGGACTGTACCAGATACTCCACTAGACACGATCCGGGCAACCTTTTCGTACTTTTGAAGCCCTACTGGTTTTGGTAAGAGAATCAAGCAGGAAATAATGATAATTTAAAAAGGAACGCAGACTAACGAGTCAGGTATCTAAAATGTATGGCAAATTACAAATGATCCTAGCCATAAAAATCCTGCCCTGACTGCGGATAGGTGTTTGCTGCGCGAAACCTCCTCGAATCCCCCAGGATAACGAGAACGTGGGAGCAACGCACTCCTGCGTTGTGCTTAGCACCCGCTTTATTTAGCGGATCTTCCGCTCTTTCTTTCGGAAACCGTTCAAGCGAGAGGAGGAAAGTCCCGTCTTTGAAGAGAACTATACAAAAATTTTAAAAAGGCAGTTCTCGAAATGGAATTGTATTTAATCAGTCCCAAAGCGGTTCCACTCGAACCAAATCTCCAATCCAAACGTACAGCAAGTTCGAGCCACAAATTCTTTCCACCGTTGCTCTTGCCTTTAAACAACAACAACAACAACAACAACAACAACAACAACAAAAAGCTTGGAAAAGTTGGTCTCATGACTTCCCTTGTCTTTACGGATTTACTCGGAAGAAAGTTATATTTATTTATTTATTTATTTATTTCTGCCGAGTCCAATGGGACCCTTTTTAAAGTAATCGTGGGGTACAATTCCAGCTGATCAGATTTTAAAGTCAAGTCCCCCCACCATCCCATCCCCCTTTCGATAAAACGACGCTCCGCTTCCACACACACCCCTTAGTATCAGTTTCAACGTGTTAAAATCAATGAGCTATTATTGATTTCTTCAGTAGCGCCTTAAAAGCTCTATGCTCGTCTGAGAAAGCTGGGGGATACAAGAAAGGAGTTCAGCACAGAATTCCTGCCCCTTCGCAACAGCAGATTAACGCAACATTTTCGTCTGGAATTGAACCCAATGGAATCTTTTCCTTTCTTAAAAAAAAAACCTCCAAAAGATTGCATTTGCACGCCTGAGTGGTCAACGTCGTGAGTGCGATCCAGCCAAAGCGAAGAACTTTTTAAAAGATTTGCCAAGAGTCGGGTTTGAGTCAGGTTTCTGAACTTTCCGACCAAAAACAGGGGTCGGGGGGGGGGACGTAGGAGTGCTACAGGTGGGCCAGATCCTTTCCGGTGCAATGCACGAACCCCCCCCCACGCACTCCTACACTCAGAAGACTGTCCCATTGAATTCAACGGGGCTGGTTCCCAGGTAAATGGACATTGCACAGCAGCCTGCCTAAAGCTGCACTCCTACATAACTTTGCTTGGGATTAAGCCCAATTGAACCCAATGGGACTTCCGGGTGAAAATGCACAAGATAAGGCATGGGAAGACCCCTGATTTTAAAATTAGGATCCTTAATTTTAACGGCGTTGACTTCTTCGCCTCTAGGATCTGGTGAAGGCTTAACTTTCATTACAAATCAGCGAGTGCTCCTGGGCTGCTGTCTCATATTCACTTTTGGGGAAAATGAAATTGAACCCTCGCCACCCGTTCTTATCAGGGTAATGAGGTTCCAATTTGGGCCCCTGCATAAATATGTTTGTGAGTAACAAGGCAACTGCATTTTTGCAGTGTAACGGTTGTAAATCATGGGCGTGCTATGAAGTTACAGTCACGAGGGTCAAAAGCCCACTGCTTCAATGGTCATATACGATCCTGCACATGATAGACACTGTGTCAATTGTGACTGGATGAAAAACTTGTTTAGACCTTTGTTAATGTCTAGACTTGGGTAACCCCAACAAAAACAAAAGCGAAGGGTCTCAACCTAAGACGCACAAAAGAGAAAAGCCATTCCAGACGCATACGCAATCTCCAGACAGGACTAGCAGAATATAATGGTGCTAGAAGAGCCAGTGTGGGTTGAGTGTTGAACTGGGACACTGGGAAACCAAGGTTCCAATCCCCGTCCAGCCATGGAAACTCACTGGGTGACCTTGGGCAAGTCACACTCTCTCAGCCTCAACAAGGGCAAACCCCCCTCTGAACAAATCCTGCCAAGAAAACTCTCAGATATGCCCCCGTTAGGGTTCGCCTAAGTCAGGACTGATTTGAAGGCACATGACAAGCACCATGGAATTGTAATGATGAAATGAAAGGAAAATTACATTTACAAGCAATACACCTCCCCTCCCGCAAGAGAGAAAGAATGTTACAAATGCATGGTATATAAAGCATACAACACCTGGGGGGAGGTAACACCTAGGGGGAGCTAGCCCAAGACATTTTGCTGTCTGAGGTGGAATAACAAATGGCGTCCCCCACCCGAAGGAAGACACATAGCACCCAAAAAGCAACTGGGGTTATTAAGGCAGGAAAAAATACAAGTCAAACATCTCTGACCATTTCTTTTAAAAAGAAGGAATTCAGTAACGAAATAAATAACGAATTATTTGCTGCCCTTACACATCCCCCCCGCCTATCCGCTCAAAGATAGGACCAGCCCTATAGTTAAAAGTGGACCTGAAACGAAGATGCTTTGCTTGCTTATGCCTAATAATCCCTGCTTTTTTTTTTGCTTCCTTGTGAGGCTATGCGCATGCTCATTGCTTCCGTGTGTGTGTGTGTGTGTGTGTGTGTGTGTGTGTGATTGGAATGACAGATTCTCCTCCTTCCCCCTTGGGCATCACTGGCATACACGCCTTACTTGCAGGTTTGGTTTATGAGGCACCCTTCCCCCGTCTTCACACACACACACACACACACACACACGGAAAAGGGAGGTGGTGGTTTTAGACGTGTAACGCATTCACTGGGCAACGCGTTCCATTAACATATTCCGTTCCAAAGGAGATTTGGGGGAGAGGCGTGGGAGGAAGGGACAACAAAATTGGGGCATCGCTCCCCCTAGCGGCCTTGGAGAACATTACCTGCTCTTCCCTTTTTTCGGCCGGTGGGAGAAACGCCCTTTCCAAACCTATGAAACTGGGAGAGAAAGAAAGGCAGGGAGGGGACGGAGAAAGAATACGAGCCACGCCCCCATGTCCACTAACCAATCGCCAGAGAGAATGCAAATCGACTCTCCGCTCTTCCATACCCCAGCTGGCTCTTCCTCTCTCTCCTCCTCCCTCCCACCTCTTTTTCCCGCGGAATCCGTCTTTGCTTTAGGGGCGGGGAGGGTCAAAATGAGGGGTTTGCTGCCGGGCTCCAAATAACCGTTCTACCTTTCCAAAGGAATTTTGTACTTCAGCCCCCAAATGGCTAGTACTGCAGAGGTGAAACGCTGAACATCATTCACATCTAGAGCTTTTTTATTTCCTTTTTTTTTTTTTTTTGCATTCCCTTGGTAACTCTGCCTGCCCCTTTTCTTTGGATGCCTAAACTATGTGCTCAACCAAAGTTTTTAAAGTTCCTGCCATGCTAGAAATTTGGGGACTGAATGTTTTTTTCCCCCCATTTGGGACAGAGTTCTTATTTTTGTGTGGGGGGTCCTCATTTTGCCTCCTACTATCAGTGCCAGGGAGATGTGCCAAACATGCATTTCTCTAAATCTTTTCCTCTCCTTCTTCCCTAGTGAGTGAGGCCTGTTGAGTCTCAGCACCTTTGGATCTCAGCATTGGCAATGGAATTTCTCTGGCCCTCCAGTTTGGTTGAGGGAAGGGCTTGATGCTACAAAGGGAAGGGGTGCCTTCCACTACAGCACACTGTGGACACTTTATATACCCTGTTAAGGGGAAAAAGCAGTGTGGATGCTGCCTTGTTGTTGGAGGGGAAATACCTATAGGGGAAAGTTGTTTTTTTGTAGCTGCCTCCTTGCCCTCTCCCTTACCTTTCTCCTTATCTTCCACTATAGTGGTGCAGTTCTGTCACTTCGGACACTGAAAAGGCAAGCCTCCTGTGACTAAACCTTGCCAAAAAAAAAAAACCCAAACAAAGCTATGATAGTGTCACCATAAGTCAGGTCAACTTTGAAGGCACAGAATAACAACAAACTTAATGGTTTCTTGGGATTGGTGGCCTCCTTAGATGAACCATGGGCTTGCTTATTTTTGATGGTAGGGGTGGAGAGCTCTTTCTTCTGCTGCCTTCATCCCGAGATAACTGGTCCAAAGTCCAGTCTAAATAGAACGACTGACCACACTTGATCTGGGTTTAGTGCTTCCAGTAAATGTTCCAGTGGCAAGCTTACAATTGCTGGCTTGGACAAGCATAGTTGGACCCCACGATGTTACACTGGTGCATCTCTATCTGATGTAGGGGACCAGCAATACTTTCCTCTCAAAGTGCCAGGGACCGGTACTATATTTATGCCATTAGCTACAATTGTTTCTTTTTTGGAAACTCACCAGAGACTGATAGCCTATGGCTCAGGGACCAGTACTGGTCCATGGACCACCACTTTGAGTAGCACTGTTATACATCTTACCAGGTACTCAGTTTTTTTGGATTGTAATTTTGAGAGTGAACGTCTCACAAACAAAACCACAACCTTACATTTGTATCAATTATTCCAAAATATTCACCACTCCCTTGAAGGAGAGGTATAACTGGAATAGCCTTTGTTAGATACCGAGCTCAAAGTCTGTCAACTCCAACAGCCTTGAGCTAATTATTCCAATGCAATACTTTGCATAGCTTTTCAGAATTAAGTCCCATTCAGTTCAATGGGCCTTATTCGAACACCAGTGGGAATAGGACTGTAGTCTTAAATTCAGATTGAGTTCCACATCTGTGAAATGGGAATAATGTTGGGATGTAGTGGCAATCTAACATGCTGGGTTTGTTTACTATTAGATTGAGCTAGGTTGAATGTAAACAGAAAGGATGAGATAATTTCTTGTTGTAACCTGAGAGTCTTCTGGAAGAAGAAGGTCCTTTAAGTTTTTCTTTGTATGGAAGACACGAGGTCCAGTCGCCATTGACTCTCTCTGGAGGCAGCATGCCTCAAAGGGGGTCTCCTGCATATTTTGTTTTAGAGGTGTAACTATCAAGATATACTTTTGTTATGCCTATCTATCTTCAAGTTTTCTACCTGTGTACTTTGGAAATACACATGAAGGTCGTGAGTAAAGCTGTTTCAATATACCTTTAAAGACTTGTGGAGGTATTTACTTTGTTTAAGCTAGACCAGGTGTGAAGAGGGGGGGCAGTAGGGTTGGATGGTTGATAATGGTCTGTGTCTGGAATCACTACGCTTTGCTGTGTGTTTTTAAACAGAGAATTTTGCTTACTGAGGGGAATACAGCCAACTGTTCTTTGGCGCTAAGTTTCTCCCAGTACAGTAGTATATCCAATAAATAATAGTAACAAAATACATTTAGAGCATGGCTAGGGATCCTTTGGCCCTGCAGATGTTTTTGATATGCAGCTGCCATCAGCCCTATCACCATTATAGCCAGTGGTGAGGAATACAGGAAGTTATAGCCCAACAACATGTACAGGGTCACAAGCTGCCCATCTATGACACAAGATATATGTTAATCTGTAATTGGTGACAGCAGTAAGAAACACAATACCTAGGCTGCAAGTGTCATTGAACACATATCATTGAGCTTCTGAGTAAACATTGATAAGGTTGCTCCACCATTGAGTTTGGTTTGGTGTGGTTCCAAGTTGTTCAGTGCAATACTATAAATTGCTACATATAAAGAGGAAAAATGACCAAGATAATTACTATGGATTGATTGAGGTGATCATATAATTCCCTTTCCTTAAAAATGACCAGAGATAGTTGTTGGAGTTGATCAAGAAGGCATATAAGATGGGAAGAGATAACTCATCTTTCCGTCCCACTAGACAAGGACAAAACCCAGGAAAGTTACTTTTATGGACTACAATTTCCACTGACAATGCTGGCTGGGATATTCTTGGAGTTGTAGTAAAAAAAAGAGTAGCTTTCCCATGCTCTGCCAGCAAACTAAATTAGCTGCCTTCTGGAATTTAGCAATGACAGTGAGGACATTATCAGATGTGGCAAAAATTGCACAATTATGATGTCATGGTAGTGGTGAACGGGTCCTGCTATCACACAACATTGTCATCTTCATGTGTTTAATCTGTGCTCTAGCCACAAATAAGATGTTGCTTTTCACTGATGGGACATGCCATCAATAGCTCTCAATATTTTTTCTGCAGTATTTAATAGTATGCAAAACCACGTCCCACTGTAATAGTGAGATCACATCATCAATGGGCAGTCCTCTTTCCCCCCTCCCCATTCCCAGCAAGAAAAATTTTGAGTGAGAACACAGAAACTATCCACAGGACACTCTGTTTTGTTTGCACATTTTAAAAGTTTGTTTCAGTACTTGTGTGTTCATTTACAGTACTTAGTAAATTCAGGGTGTTTTTTTTTTTTAGTTTTAAGTGTGCTCGCATTCTCTCACAAGAACCACTGAAATCTCACCCCTGTTAAATCACAAAAATAAACTCCTGCTCTTAAAGAGCTAGTAGTGGTCATACAATAATTATATGGCAGTTGTATCACACGATTACAGCAATGCATGATAATAACTGTAATAATGCCATTATTTTTCTGCTTTCCTCAATTGCGAAATTACAGCATTTTTAAACGATAGTCTGATAAAGTCCTGAGTCTTGCAGCTCCCATTAAAACATGACCACAGAATATTACTGTCTATCAACCAACAAATAAATGTTTCCAAGACAAATAAATGTTGGGTCAGATTTTATTCTCTTCCAGTAACAAAAACTGATTTCCCATTAAGGGCATTTGGAATCACCTTGGAGCATCTGGACATTTGGAAGGCAATATATTATATTCTTATGTAAGAATTTCCAAAATTTGGTTTTAATAAGAAGTCAAAATTCTCTTTTGTTTACAACCAGAAAGCCCCATTCCCAACTGGTAGGAAATTCCTGTGTGCAGAAATCTTTGCACCCAGAGAAGGCTAAACCAGAATACTACTTTATTGCATTGGCTTCTCAGGCAGGACTACAAGTATAGGTAATGGAAAATACTTTTAAAAAACCCAAAAACCAGAGCACACCCTTTTGGACACTTTTTAAGCCAGAGAGCAAAGCTATATTCTGCCAATGGTGAAATAGTGGCACAGGAAAAAAGAAACCACAAGTATAGTAAGGTTTTCTAGAATTTTCTCTTATCAGCGGCAACAAACAAATGATTTGAACCAGTGTTTGTTTGTTTTTTAATGTCTTGGAGGTCATGGGTCCTTTGAGAGTCTGATGAAAGCTATGGAATCTTTCCCCAGAAAAAAAATGTAGTATAATTAGGAGTAGCCTTAATTAGGGAAAATCTTTGGCTCTCTGGCCTGAATCTAATAGAGTTGTTCCACTAGCAATACTGTTTCCATCAACGGGACTAAGAGAGAAGGGCAGTTCCCAACTCCCTCAGCCCTCACCCTTGTGCATCCTTCAGTCATGATCTGGAGGACTTGCTAACCCTTTCAGAGGTTTCTGGGCATCACAGAGGGCTGCAGACAAGAGGAGAGAAAAGACCAGCAACACTGTCTGTCTATCTATCTATCTATCTATCTATCTATCTATCTATCTACTCTATTTATTTATGTCCCACCCTTGCTCGAAAGATCTCAAGACAGAGTACAGGTATTAGCAGATTTCTACTACTGTGATGTTGGATTTATGCCTTAATTTCCTATGGTGTTCTCTCTATGGTTAGTTTCCTTCTGTGAAAGTATGAAAATACTTATACTGAACAGTGAAAACATTACAGTATGAACCTAAGTGAGTTGAAACGATGGCAGCAAGGACTGTATTTATTCTGCGCCTTTATACATTTGTTTCTTTGTTATTGTGTTGTTAATTGATGTCAAGTCAGCTTTGACCCTATGAGTGAGAGACCTCCAAGACGCCCTGTTATAACAGCCCTGTTCAGGTCCTGCTACCTTAGGGCTGTGGCTTCTTTGATTGAGTCTATCCACTCAGTGTGCTCTTCTTCTTTTCCTACTGTCTCCTACCTTATCAAGTGTTATAGTCTTTTCTAATGAGCCATGTCATCTCATGATATGCCCAAAATCCAATTGCATCCGTTTAGTGATTTGGGGGTCCATCCATATAAGGCAAAAACAAACAAACAAACAAACAAACAAACAAAAACCCTGGATTGCTCCACATTAATGGAAAAGTGCAATAGCTGTGATTTATCTTAATGGTTTTTTGGCCCCCAAAAGTTTTGCATGCCCACCAGTCAAGATAGCAGCCCTGAGTGAATTAGTTGCATTTTAACTTACCTGAATTTGCCACTGCTGAATTTTTTTTAAAAAACATTGACTATGTGCAGTAGAGCGATATTTCGCCTTTACTAAAAAGAAAAAAAAACACACCCTATTTTATCACCTTAGCGCTCATTTGCTACAATGAAAATCCAACATGGCAGCTCCAGGCACTTGCCTTGTTAGCAAGCAGTGCCTCCACACCCCCTGCTCATCTGGCTAATCAGCTTTGTGCTTCCACTCATATGGGAAAGCGATTCAAAGTGAATTGCTTGTCCCAACAAACAGGAATGCACATTCCCCTCACTGTTTTTTTAAAAACTCTGTGAAAAGCTGCAAAGGCTTTTCCTTCGGAGTTTTTGATGTCCCCCCCCCCTTCTTCTGAGTTTGGTGTATTGATGTGGGATCTTAGTAAGATAGGTAGGATTCTCCTCACTTTCTGTGAGTATTTTCACCATTTAGACAGCCCCCTAGCTTCTAAGGAGAATTTAGGCTTGATTTGCTCTTAATTCACTCATTTCTCTTTTTGGCAGCCCATTGTACTGGTAGAACTCTCCTCCAGGACCACATTTCAAATGAGCTGATTCTCTACCTGTCAGCTTTCTCCACTGTCCAGCTTTGACAACCATACAAAGAAAACATTTGTTGTACACAAGCAAAGTATATCTGGTGCAAAAGTTAAAATCTCAAGCATCACTTAAAAATAAAAAGATAATCATGACTGGCAAAATCGCTATATTTGTTTCTATCCCTGCTCTCTTCCTAAATTTCTCTCTTATATACCTTTTTACTAGGTATGTAAGAAAGCCACAATTTTCAAATGATTTTAACCCCCCCCCAACAAATCTTATTTAGGGAAATTGTTAGTGTAGTCACATCATGAAATGTTGGTATCAGCATTAGAAAGCTGGATTTTATAGTTGTTGTTGAACCACAAGTTAACCTGTGCACAAATATAATAAACCAGAAGATTTTTGCTCCATTATAAGAGTGAAATACTGGTCTCTCAAAGCCTGTGTACTGCATGAGCAAACAAGGCAAGCACTAGAAGTAGGTTGGCTCAGCAGCTTGGTTTCTCTTGGTTGCTACTCATAATGCTGACGGGATATTGCTGCCCTTAGGAATTAAATGGAGAGGTTCTTTCCTATGGCTTGTGTAAAGTTCTTAGTGCCATTTAGAAAAGGTGCTTGCTTAGAAGGCAGGTAGTAGGCTGATTTTTAATTTTAATGTTTTATCCTCTGTTTAAGTACACTCTTTGTTTGCTTTGCAGAATGTCAACAGATATCCCCAGTGAATAACATCTTCTGAAAAGTCAGAATTTCCTATATTGACTCTGATATCAACTTAAGGATGTGAATAACACTGCCTGAAGCTTGGTCTCTTAAGTAATACATTCTATCACAGTCATGATTAAAACATCCAGTTCCTGCTTTCCCATATGAGATGTAACAGCCTTTTAGCTTATACTGTCAATCTTCTTCCCACTTTCCAAATGGTGTGGGAGGAGGGAAAGTTACTCTGCTTTTCTTATAACTGGTTGAACAGTCAATGAAATGCCTTCTTTTGTGATTAGAGTCAACAAGCTTAATCTCATTATTACAAATGAGATAACCATTAAGAACATAGATCACTTGTAAACAAAAGTGTTAAGGTGGCTTAAGACTATTGACTTAAATAGGTCTAAGCATGCTTAACTCAGTACTGGATCCTGGCCATGTTGTCTCCCTATTGAAACACACAAACACACACAGACTTCCAGTATAACTTGATTTTCTTTTGTTAGTTTAGCTAAGCAGGAAAGCAGTCCTTGGAGACAGAAACATTCCTCAAATGGAAACTGTGGATAAAGCTGGACATTCCCTCTATGGATTCTTTGTCAAAGGAATATTAAATGTACTAAATTACTCTATTAACTCTGGATAAATGGTAATGCCATTCTGGAAGACCTCATGGAATTGTATTTTGATGTTTATTGTAGTGGTTGGTGTCTTTGATTCTTATTCATTGTGAATATTTGTTACCACATGTGCTTTGATAATAAATATTTAAGAAATCCCACAAAGTAATGGATACAATGTTCTCTTCCTCAATAACATTTTTTTTTTTTTGTATTTGTACTGCAAAATTTATTTGCTGGCATGATAGTGAAATCCTTTACATACTGTATTGAATCAGAAGTAGTAAGTCCCATTGAGTTCAATAGAACTTACTCCCATGGTAAGTGTACAAACTGCCTTGAGTCCCAGTTCGAAGGAGAAAGGTGGGATATAAATAAAGATGATATAGCAAAGAGGAGGAGGAGGAGGAGGAGGAACTTTACATTCCAATGAAAACAACCCTAAGGACAGGATGCAGTTGGCTGATGCAGTCCCACATTCCCCTGGTGGTAGTGTTCTTCATACTTGAGTTATCTGCCTGGCAAATTCCTCCACTGCTATCAGTCTTCACACAAGACTTCGCAGTTACACATTGTGTGTGAGTGTGTGTGTTCAAGTCACCAGTCTACTCATGGTGACCCCATGGATTTCATAGGGTTTTCTTAGGCAAAGGAATACTCAGAGTGGTTTTATGAATTCCTTCCTCTACAGTCTGCAGCACCTAGTATTTCTTGGCAGCCTCCCATGCAAGTACTAACCACGGCTGACCATGCTAATCTTCCAAGATCAGACAGAATCTGGTGCCTTTAGGGTGTTTAAACCTTAGAGTTGCACATATCTAAGAGCAAATGCAAGAGAGCAACTGGATCATCCCTTAGCTATCCCCACTCCCTTTTAAGGGTTGATTCTCTGTACCAGTCTTGTTACAGTTAACTGTAGACAATTCTGTATCTAATTCACCAATGCATGCTTTTTTGAACATATCAGTGTGATACAATGTAATGATAGACAACTAAAGCTGCCCCCGCCTGAGTCAGTTTCCTGAGAGTAAGCCCCACTAAGCATTTCCAAGCAACAATCACTGTACACTATCATTCAGTGGTGGACTGGCTAGTGTATCAGCTTGCCCAATGGCAAGTGGGCTCTGTGGGTCCCTGATGAAGTGGGGCCCCTTGTGCACCCCCTCCCCAGCCCAGCACACACACTTCTTCCTGAGTCCTAGAGCCTCCTGCTTGGCTTCCACTGCTATTTCAGAGAAACAGAATGCTGCCCGACACTGCAGGTGAATGGCAGAGAAAAAGCTCAGGTGGGGCCTTCTGTGGAGTCGCTCTGCAGCAGAAAGAGCAGAGCCTGGTTTCCTCAGTGGCAGCGAAGCACATGTGTGGGGGTCTCACTAGGTTGCCTTCCCTGCCACCCCAACAAGTATGTTGTACTTAAAAAAAACCTGTTCTCTCTCTCTCTCCCCCGCTTTTTCTTTCCATAAAAATAATTTACTTTTATCCAGCCATGTCCTTAGTATCTGCCACTTGTGTGTGTGTGTGTGTTTTAATAAATTTATCTTGATCAGGGACGGAGACTAAGGTTATAAAACCAAAACAAACTGTTCTCCTGCTGTGCTCCATCCTTCATCCATTATCATCTGTCCCACTTCAAAATTTTATTTTATTCTTATGGAATTAATAACCAATTTCCCCATATACAGACCAGAATGTGGGTGGGCATGGCTAGTTTGCTAGCTTACTGTTGATTGGATGAAAAGAAGGAAGAAGTTTTGAGGCACACTGAGGGCTAAGAGAGTCATTTCAGCAAGACCCCCAAGACTTAACTGAAGATTTAAATCCCTAACAACAACAACAACAACAACAACAACAACAACAACAACAGTACAATTGCACCATTCATTAAACCTTCCCTCAGAGGCACTGGAGGGGGAGGGAAGGCCTTTCTCCTGCTTCTTCCTGCATGTTTGTGGCTTCAGACGATTGAAAGCAATGCACAGGCCAAGCCAACCAGCCAGCCTTTACCTTGGCTCCTGTCATTTGGCCACTCCACTGCAGGGAGGTGGTGGGCCAAGCAGCCTTCAAGCCTGGGAAATTTTTTTTTTTTTAGGGAATTTTTTATTGGAGTAAGACCATTCTACTAAAAAATACACCTGACCGCAAAAGGCCATAACAATAATACAAAAACAATACTAATTATTTTCCTCTTTTCTTACTAATACAAAAGTAAATCTATCCTAACACTAACGTATTTTCCCCTTTAATCTAAACACACTATAATCACATTATATTTACACATTATAATTATACCTACTTAGAAATGGAAAAAAAACCAATAAAATATTAATTAAAAATAATAATACAAAATAATACAAAATTAATAAAATATATATTTAAAATATCATTTTATGTTATTGCTGGGGTCGTCTCACTAAACCACGGCCAAAACTTTTTCCAACGATAGCTTGACAATTTCTCTTTTTCACTCAGAGCTAAATTTTCAATTACATTCTTCACATAATAGGCAGTGCCTTTTACATCCTGCAGATTTTGACTTTTCACCTCCTTTTGTCTCTGGAAAACTAACCCTAACATCACATAGAGGTTTACCAAGCGCACCGTGGACCAGGGCACTTTCCAAAACCTCTCAGCCATGGCGGAACCAGGCTCCTTCCTCTTCCTCTTTTGGCCCACTGACTTTCTGGGTCCCCTGACACCCTCTGGAGGTTCAGTCCCTGAAAGCACCGTCTCCCAAGCCTGCTGTGCCAAATCTGGCCAATCCAGGACCCGGGCCACCTCCTCCCATGTTTCCCGGGCACTTGGGCAGTCCTGGACAAAATGTCTGATCGTCTCCTTTTGTGCCACGCCACTCAAAATCTCAGCCTTTTTACATTTCAGACGCGGACAGGTCTGCTCATCCTCTGCGGTCCATGGTCTCTTTCCCCTCAGATTAAGAACCTGATGATAGAGCCTCCACCTCAAGTCCCACAACTTTTTGGGGACCTTTTTGTCCATGAAATACTCAATTGGGTTAGTCTGGTGATGTAGGTATTCTGATAAATCTAGTTTGGCCTGACGCTTTTGCAAAAATGGGTTAACATAAATCTCCTCCACTATTTTCCTGTACAAACTCCTCTTGATGCTCTGACCTGGTCTGTCTTCCCCCTTCAACTCCTCAGCATGAATTTTATATTTCTTTATGTAAAAAACAAAGTCTTTCAAATAATCTGGTGCTTTCAATTTTTCAGGTAAAGAAAACCTAAAACTTAATGAGCCTTCCTCCCACCAAGTCTTTCCCCATCTAGTCCCTATCCAGCACTCACAAAACAAAACTAGCCAAGCCTGAGGTTGAATCTGACCCTTTTGTAACAGAGAAACTTTCCCAAAGTTTTGAGCAGAAAAGATGGCGATGAACTTAGGTCCCAGGGCTGGGAAGTCTAGGCCCCCTTGTTCTACCTGCCCATAAGCCACTGCCCTTGCCAGGGGGAATGTGGCCATTCCCCAAAGAAACTTGAAGAGAACCCGATCAGCTTCTTTAATCACTGAATCTGGAGGTGGGAAAACAGCCGCCAAGTTGGCTGCCACCGGAAGCAGGTAGGTATTTACAAAAGCGGCTCTCTGGTAAATGGTCAGCTTCCATCTCTGCCAGAGGGCCACCCTCTCTTTCACTTTTTCCAACCAGCGATACCAATTTTCTTTCCATCCCTCTGGAGCCAACACAAAATTCAGCCCCAGGATCTTCACCCTATCCATCTTTGCCTCTTGCTCTGCTTGCCACCTTTCCTTTTCTCCAACTACGTCCTTTAGAGGAATAGCTGCCATCTTGTCCTCTGCAGCAAAAATCCTGATCAAAAAACTCTTTTCCATGTTAAGTCGAGCACCAGAAACTCGACCGTAGGCCTCAAAAGCATCTTTAATCTTTCTAACTTCCATCCTGTCCTTAACCAAGAAGGACACATCATCAGCATGGGCAACAAATTTAACAGATTCATATCGAACCAACCATGAACTGTCCAACAGACGCGGAATTTGGATCCCCAAGATGCTCTTGTCCAAACTAATCTTACACAGAATAGCATCCAAAGCAATAACATACAAAAGAGGGCTTAGGGGACAACCTTGCCTCACCCCAGAATTTAACTTAATCCTCTTTCCTCTATGACCATTGACTTGCAAAACTACCTCTGCATCCCTATAAAACAATTTAACTAAAGCAATAAATCTCTCTGGCACCCCTTTCCACTTGAGAGCTTCCCATAGGAACGTATGATCTACATTGTCAAAAGCTTTCATCTGGTCGACCTGTAGGATTTGACCAGTCCAAGCTCCCTCCTTGTTGAGTCGGAACACTTCCCGAAACAAACAAAGAGAGTCCACCATAGTCCTACCCGGCACAGCACTGGTCTGTGCTTCCATCACAATCTTATCAGCCACCTTAGCCAGCCGATTGTTCAGTATTTTTGCCAACATGCGGTAGTCTACGTTGGTCAGAGCTATGGGGCGCCAGTTTTTTGGGAGGGTAGGATCACCTTCCTTTGGGGAAAAAATCAGGACCCCTTGATAAAATGTCTCAGGGAGCTCATTATTATCCCACAAAAAATTAAACAAAGTTGTTAAAGGGGGAACAATCCACTTCCTGTAAACTTTATAAAAATTCCAACTCAGGCCATCTGGGCCAGGGGCAGACTTACCCTTCCCTTGAACTATGACCTCATGAACTTCTTGTTCTTCTATAGGAGAGACCAACCTCTTCCTGTCCTCTGGACTCAGACCCTTATAGAGGGTGCCCATCTGGTCCTCTGAAAAAGCTTGAAAAAAACCCTTAATCTTTTCTATATCTATATTTTTCCGAGCATATAACTGCCTGTAATATCCTTCCATGATATCCAGCATCTCACTTGGTCTAAATACAATAGGGTCTGACTCGGAGGCCCTCAAGCCGTTTAATTCGATCGGAGCCCTTGGACTCCGGGCGCCTGCCCACTCATCCACGTCAACCACACCACCTCGAGGCCTGAAATTTTTACTCCTCTTTCTGTTTTGTCTTTGCTTTTGGCAAAATCTTGCTATCACTCCCTTTGCCCAGTTAAGCTCTTGTTCTGAAAAAGGAACACCTTGGTTCAATCGATAATGACACTTCAAAAAATGATAAATGGCCAAATGATACTCCTGAATCTGTTTCCCATTAATGTTGGTCTCGTAGGCCCGGCTAGTGGCCCGAACTGCGCGTTTCACACGTTCCCACCACCTGCACAAATCATCCTTGTACATGTCCGCAAGAGTTAGGCTGTGGGCTAGTGCTGAGGCGATGCACTCTTTATATGCCACATCTTCCAAAAATTTAGGGCGCAACCTCCAGAGAGGTCTTCCTTTGGGGTAAACCTGACCTATACTGAACTCTACAGCCAAGAGCCCATGATCCGACCAAGGAGTGATCATAACAGTGCACTTTTCCACCTTCATTTCCTTCACTGTTCTCACACGGTCTATTCTGCTGGCTGAGGTTTTATGATAATGAGTAAATCGAACTCCTTCCATTGGGGGAAAATCTGAACCAAAAGCCTTTCTGCAAAAAACAGGAAAAAATTCTAACTCATTCTCCACATCAAGAGCTGCATCCTTAAGACCTTGCCTCTCTAGAAAAGACTCCAACTCTCTTTCTTCTGCTGTCAGGGGTTTGGGCAGGGACAACTTTGTCCGCTCTTTCTGGTCTGCGTAAGCACTCCTGTCCATCATCCTTGCCCTGTTATTGAAATCTCCTACGATAATAAGATGCCGTCGAGTGTTACACTGATTTTTTAAATACCCCCAAAACTTTTTCCGTTCGGCATATTTTACAGGAGCATAAAGCCCACACAGCCTGAAAGCTTTCTTTTCTACTCTTCCATCTTTCTGCTTTTCCTCCATACTAAAATCCACCACCACCAACCTCCCCAAAACTACTTCTAACATGTAATCAATGGTCAGATTGTTCCTGGACCTAAACAGTACCCCTATTCCCCAACCACCACACTCCCCATATGACCATACAGAAGGTCCTTGTGTCCACAATCTCTGACACCGGCTCCGCTGTTGTTCGTTACAGATATGAGTTTCCTGCAACACAATGATGTTATAACGCAGGCCGCCAAGGCAGGGCAAAATCTCATTGCACCTATTCTCAGTTCGCAAGCCACGAACATTCCACGTGGCGATTTTAATGAACCCATTGTTTTATGTACCTAAAAATGTATTGAGGCCTCCGTTATAAATAACCAAAAACTAACAGAAATATATTGGCCATGAAGATTGAAATAATTGTTTTTCTACTAAAAATCTAACTTAAAGTCTAACTTAACTGAAATCTAGTTTTCAGTCCAACTTATCAAAACTCTCATTTTTAACACATTCTTTCTCAACCTGGGGGTTCATGGACCACAGTTTAAGAACCACTGAGCTAGTGAATTCAAACTACAGGTATTGCTCTTAATACGTGGACTGCATGAAATATGCTTTCGAGCTGCCTATTAATGTATAAAATGTTCAGTACAAGCAAACTATTTAAAAATATCCACCATTTATTTACAATTAAAACATTAAAAATTCAATTATAACAATCTTTATTTACATTTAGTATCTACCGTATACTGCCAGTAATATGTACAATATATGTACACTGTAATTACAAAAATATATATTTATTTCACTTACATTTTTGAAATTTTTATTTTTTATAAAAATTAAATGATAGTCTTATAGATGTGGGTGGGGCCACTTTGTCTCCTGGCAATGAAAATTTTTAGACCTAGTCTGCCACTACTATCATTGGCTTAAGACTGGAGAGAACCTTGTTTTTGTTTCTTTGAAAGAAGAAAAGCTGTGTATGAATTATCTGTGGACCAAGCTTAAATTATCCAAGTCTTATGCTGTCTAAATGCTGTCTGGAAGATCACATTGTTAAACCAACAGGCATACTGTGTAGCCCACTCCTTTGCCAATAGTGTGCAAGCTTTCAACTTCCCTAGAATTCTTCATCAGGCTAGATGTTTTAATAAAATAAGGAGGACAGAATAGAAGCATGGAAGATATATGTGTGTGCATGCATGTGCATCGGCTTGGTGAGACATATATATATATTGTCAGGTGGTAGCGCGCACTGGGAACCTCTTCAAAAGGTTCAGGCAGCAATAAATGGTAGCAGAGTGTTGTTCCTTTAGGCATCAGAACAAAGGAAAAGGCACAAGCTTATGTCTAAAATCTTCTTGTTCTTTACTTGAACATAATAAAGACTACAGTTGTCCCTTCACATTCACTGGGGTTTGGTTCCAGGACCACCGCACCCCCCGTGAATACCCAAATCCATGAATACTCAAGTCCCATTATATGCAATGGCACAGCAAAATGGTGTCCCTTATATAAGATGGCAAAATCAAGGTTTGCTATTAGGATTATTATTTCTTCAAGAATATTTTCAAGCTGTGAATACTCAAATCCATGAAAGTCAAATCTGTGAATGTGGAGGGACAACTGTATTTACAATATATTACAGCATCCACAGAAGAAAAACAATCTTCACATTTCAAGATTCAAACCAGAACTGCTCACTCCAACTTCATAGGACAAGCCAAAAACAGCCAGCTCTGCAGAGTTCCTAGCACCTCCCTCCAGTTAGTTCTGCACCAGCTCCAGGGCTGTGAGCTAAACAAAATACAGTAGATACATTTGCAACTGCCAGCTGGCTCTGCAGTTCTGTGCAAACTGCCACATCACAGCTTCTTCACAGAATAAATCTAACTACTGTATGTCCCAGTATCCTCTCTCTCTCACTCACACATGCGCACACACACACGTGTGTTTGTGTATGTGTGTACAGTTGTCCCTTCTTATTTGCTAGGGTTTGGTTCTAGGACCCCCCATGGATACCAAAATCCGTGAATACTCAAGTCCTATTATATGCAGTGGCATAGCAAAACGGTGTCCCTTAAATAAGATGGCAAAATCAAGGTTTGGTTTTTGGATTATAATTTTTTTAAGAATATTTTCAAGCTGTAAATACTTAAATCCATGGATACCAAATCTGTGGATACAGAGGGACAACTCTCTCTCTCTCTCTCTGTGTGTGTGTGTGTGGCCCAACACATTGTCTTCATGATCCCTATACACACACACATGCACACATATATATCATTAAAAAACAGACCAACATCACTTCTCCCAAGTGTGTCCTGGATCCCAGAAGGATGCAGTTTAACTCTCTCTCTCTCTCTCTGTGGTTAACAACAGGCAAACAGGACTGACAAATATAACATAAGCAAATATAACATAAGCAAAATGTGTCAGCTTCCATCTTCTTCAGTTTCTAAAGAGCAACTGAAGAAGGTGGAAGCCAAAACATTTTATTTATGTTATATTTATCAATCTGGTTTGTTAACCATTTTCCTCCCCCACCCTCTCTCTCTTTAGGCTACGTGTTTTAAATCAATGGTGTCTGTGATCTTACTCAGTCCCAAGATGGAGACTGCAAGCCTGATGAATCACCTGATAGTGTATAGGTATCACATGATATCTAGCAAAGCCTGCTGAGATGAAGACAATATGGTGGACCCCATCTTTTGCAGGTCAAGGATGATGGCAATTCAGATATCTGCCACTAATACTGTATTAGGCACAACATGTAGCATTTTGGGTTTTTTTTGCAACATACAGCAGAAGTATAAAGAGACAATATTCCTTGTACAAGGAAATCTTAGGCATATTTGCTTAGGATAAACTCACTGCTTTCAGTGGGGCTTACTCTCATATATGTCCTGTAAGATTACAACTGTAACCTGTCAGTCCACAGAGGATCAGTCTTAGACTGTGGCCATTACCCATAGGTTCTGGGAACTTCAGTTTATCATCCCGGATGGGGAATCAAAGGCCACTCTTATGAGAGAGCTTTCCCTCCTGCAGAGTTTCACTGAAGATCCATTATTAAACCTACCAAAGTCGTTATTCATGCCCAAGCAACATCAATCATTTGGGCTGCACAATGCCTGAGTGTAAATTATAACATTATCTATGAGCAGAATGATGATAATAAGAATAATAACACTGGAGTCACAGTGCAGCTAGGCCACGATCCTCCTCTTGATCTGTCAGATTTGTTTTGCAGCATGAAAGGGCTGGTTTCTTCCATCCCGAGCACAGGCATCATTAGAACTGTCAAGGGCTTCAGCAGGCCTGAGCTGATATCACTCAGAGCCACTGTTCTGTTCCTTGGAGAGCCTGACTTGGGAAGCAGTTGCCAGGGCAGAGAGCTGCTGCGAGCCATTCTCCTTCAGAACGGCTTCCTGGTGAGCTGTCCTGCAACTGCCCTCTGTAAGTCACAACACGAAGTAAACCGCTGTCAGGGAGATGAAAGACTCCTTTCCTCTCATCTCTCCACTGCAAAATTACTTCAGTGCCACACTGTATTTTATGTCAATACCTATTTTATTTTTATTATTTCCCACCTTCCCCCCACCCAAATGGAAAGAAAGAAAGAAAGAAAGAAAGAAAGAAAGAAAGAAAGAAAGGAATACATTGTTCCCTGGATTCCTGATGCCCTGTGTAACCTAGCAACTTTTTATACCACAGCTTATGGCAGAGTGGGAGCATGCAGTACATTCAGCGTCACCAACAATGCAGCTTCATCCTTGCAGATGCTTGAAGGCAAAACTCATCATTTATCACTTAATTTCAGCTATAATTGTACCTGTCTTGGCCTTTTCCCCCACCTTGCTTTGCAAACCCAAAAGCTGACAAAGTGTTTTTTTTTGGGGGGGGTTGAAGGACTCTTCAGTTTTGTGGGTCCCCCCACCCCCTGCTACTGCTGAGGGGGGAATCTGGAATATATTGTTACATGAATATATTGAATATATATGAATATACTGGAATATATTGTTACATTATATTGTTTAATGTCTTTCTATGGGGGAGGGTGGGTGCTTAGCGCAAGCCCAGCCATGGTAGGGAGCTTTAAAAAAAACATTCAGATTTACATACTGTTGCTAAACTATTAGGAACCAGAATATCTTGCCAATCTCCTACATATAGTATATTCCCTTCAGTACCAGAGGCAGTATGTCTATCAGTTGCTAAGAAACATGAGTGGAAGAGTGCTGTTCTGCTCATGTTCTCCTTATGAGCAACTGGTTGATGACACTGTGAAGAGAATGCTGGACTAGATAGGTCTTTAATCTGACCCAGCTTGGCTTTTGCATACTGAAAATCACCTGGATCTTCTGCTCTGTGTCCTGCTTGCCTCCAGCTTCATGAAGCAACAGCTACCAGCAGTCTTAGAACTTTGATTCTTTCTGCCAAAAAGTGATTAAAGAACAGTATAGTCACAGGCTGCACACCACTGACCAAGCCAGTGGAGAAACTAAAGATCAAATACTGGATGCTTGGCTGTACAGCCTTCAATCTTTCTTTTTCCTTTCTCAGAATTATTCATAACCACACTGAAAAGTGAGTATGAGAGATAAACTCATACTCAGGAAAAAAAATCTGTTATGCTGTACAATCATCTTGTAGCTATACCACAGCAGAATACAGATGTGGACAGGTACCAGTCTGCCCTTACAGGCCCATACTTCATGTGTGTGGAAAAGTAACATGATAGGGAAAGGGTTATGCAAAGCACTATCTTCCTGACATCTTAGCTTTCTATCAACAGAGACATTTAATGGTGAGAGTGGAATGTGAAGTCAAAGGCTTTCACGGCCAGCATACATAGATTTTCCTTGGTTTTTTTCCGGGCTGTGAGGCCGTGTTCTGGAATAGTTTCTTTCTGATATTTCTCCTGCATCTGCATCAGAGGATGCCATCACAGATGCAGGTGAAATGTCAGAAATGAAATTTTCCGGTCCTCACAGCCCGGGAAAAAACCAAGGAAAATCTGTGAGAGTGGAATGTTGTAGTTGTTTTAGTTGTTAGTTGAGCATAGTGAGTACACACCAAAGAAATCAGTGGTAATGGGAAAGGAGAAGATTAATTGTACAGCAGAGGTGAGGTTTGAGTAAATTGCTTTTTGAACTATAGAATCTCCCAGTCAAGTAGGGGGATTCTGGGAAATGGTCCTTTTTTTGTGCTGTGCAGCAGAGAAAGGGCCCACATGGGAGTTAACCTTTAACTACTCAGTATTTGTCCAAAGAGAAACATATTTCCTCCATTGGCTGAAACTACTGGAATTATTCTTAAGAAAATCATTAGGATCAATATCTTCCAATACATTTCTCATCTTGGTAATCTAAAACTGGTTTCCTTGGTACTGTGTGTAGCTTGTTTTAAATGCTGTTTCTTTAACTTGACTTTTGACAAAGGGGAAAACCAAAGAAGATTAATATAGGCATACAGCTCTGAGTGAAGCACTGAAAGACAGAAATGAGAGGGGGGGAAAAGCTGATCTCACAGTCAGCTATGCTCTTATCACCATGGTAAGCTGGCGCTTGCTTGCAGCCTTGGTTCAAGGTTGTGTTCAATTCTCTATGCCAACAGAGAGCTTTCCTGTGCTGGAAAGATACTCAAGAGATCAATTAAGTGCCATAGAAAAGCAGAAAGCAAACAGAGGAAAGCTAGCTTAAATTCTACCTTCTATGAAGATTATTGAGTTATATGCATTCTTTACGTTTGTCTCTAGGTGCATATTATTTTAAATGTCATATATTTCCAGAAATAGTAGGAGCAGATAGTTACATAGGAAAACTTTGTTGTCTATTCCCCACTCTTTGATAAAAAATTTAAAATCTTCATCAGTTTTTCACTTTATATAGATGAGCAGCTAGGAGCTGCATTTGTGCTTCTAAACCACTATCTAGAACTTGTGGCCAAATGGAATAGAGTTAACAAATTGAAGCTGAAGCCACACCAGAATGCATGGATCCCAGAATGGGGAATTTTGGAATTTTTATTGGAGTAAGACCATTCTACTAAAAAATACACCCGACCGCAAAAGGCCATAACAATAATACAAAAACAATACTAATTATTTTCCTCTTTTCTTACTAATACAAAAGTAAATCTATCCTAACACTAATGTATTTTCCCCTTTAATCTAAACACACTATAATCACATTATATTTACACATTATAATTATACCTACTTAGAAATGAAAAAAAAACAATAAAATATTAATTAAAATTAATAATACAAAATAATACAAAATTAATAAAATATTTATTTAAAATATCATTTTATGTTATTGCTGGGGTCGTCTCACTAAACCACGGCCAAAACTTTTTACAACGATAGCTTGGCAATTTCTCTTTTTCACTCAGAGCTAAATTTTCAATTACATTCTTCACATAATAGGCAGTGCCTTTTACATCCTGCAGATTTTGACTTTTCACCTCCTTTTGTCTCTGGAAAACTAACCCTAACATCACATAGAGGTTTACCAAGTGCACCGTGGACCAGGGCACTTTCCAAAACCTCTCAGCCACGGCGGAACCAGGCTCCTTCCTCTTCCTCTTTTGGCCCACTGACTTTCTGGGTCCCCTGATACCCTCTGGAGGTTCAGTCCCCGAAAGCACCGTCTCCCAAGCCTGCTGTGCCAAATCTGGCCAATCCAGGACCCGGGCCACCTCCTCCCATGTTTCCCGGGCACTTGGGCAGTCCTGGACAAAATGTCTGATCGTCTCCTTTTGTGCCACGCCACTCAAAATCTCAGCCTTTTTACATTTCAGACGCGGACAGGTCTGCTCATCCTCTGCGGTCCATGGTCTCTTTCCCCTCAGATTAAGAACCTGATGATAGAGCCTCCACCTCAAGTCCCACAACTTTTTGGGGACCCTTTTGTCCGTGAAATACTCAATTGGGTTAGTCTGGTGATGTAGGTATTCTGATAAATCTAGTTTGGCCTGACGCTTTTGCAAAAACGGGTTAACATAAATCTCCTCCACTATTTTCCTGTACAAACTCCTTTTGATGCTCTGACCTGGTCTGTCTTCCCCCTTCAACTCCTCAGCATGAATTTTATATTTCTTTATGTAAAAAACAAAGTCTTTCAAATAATCTGGTGCTTTCAATTTTTCAGAAAACCTGAAACTTAAAGAAACTTAAAATAAAGAAAACCTAAAACTTAATGAGCCTTCCTCCCACCAAGTCTTTCCCCATCTAGTCCCTATCCAGCACTCACAAAACAAAACTAGCCAAGCCTGAGGTTGAATCTGACCCTTTTGTAACAGAGAAACTTTCCCAAAGTTTTGAGCAGAAAAGATGGCGATGAACTTAGGTCCCAGGGCTGGGAAGTCTAGGCCCCCTTGTTCTACCTGCCCATAAGCCACTGCCCTTGCCAGGGGGAATGTGGCCATTCCCCAAAGAAACTTGAAGAGAACCCGATCAGCTTCTTTAATCACTGAATCTGGAGGTGGGAAAACAGCCACCAAGTTGGCTGCCACCGGAAGCAGGTAGGTATTTACAAAAGCGGCTCTCTGGTAAATGGTCAGCTTCCATCTCTGCCAGAGGGCCACCCTCTCTTTCACTTTTTCCAACCAGCGATACCAATTTTCTTTCCATCCCTCTGGAGCCAATGCAAAATTCAGCCCCAGGATCGTCACCCTATCCATCTTTGCCTCTTGCTCTGCTTGCCACCTTTCCTTTTCTCCAACTACGTCCTTTAGAGGAATAGCTGCCATCTTGTCCTCTGCAGCAAAAATCCTGATCAAAAAACTCTTTTCCATGTTAAGTCGAGCACCAGAAACTCGACCGTAGGCCTCAAAAGCATCTTTAATCTTTCTAACTTCAATCCTGTCCTTAACCAAGAAGGACACATCATCAGCATGGGCAACAAATTTAACAGATTCATATCGAACCAACCATGAACTGTCCAATGGACGCGGAATTTGGATCCCCGAGATGCTCTTGTCCAAACTAATCTTACACAGAATAGCATCCAAAGCAATAACATACAAAAGAGGGCTTAGGGGACAACCTTGCCTCACCCCAGAATTTAACTTAATCCTCTTTCCTCTATGACCATTGACTTGCAAAACTACCTCTGCATCCCTATAAAACAATTTAACTAAAGCAATAAATCTCTCTGGCACCCCTTTCCACTTGAGAGCTTCCCATAGGAACATATGATCTACATTGTCAAAAGCTTTCATCTGGTCGACCTGTAGGATTTGACCAGTCCAAGCTCCCTCCTTGTTGAGTCGGAACACTTCCCGAAACAAACAAAGAGAGTCCACCATAGTCCTACCCGGCACAGCACTGGTCTGTGCTTCCATCACAATCTTATCAGCCACCTTAGCCAGCCGATTGTTCAGTATTTTTGCCAACATGCGGTAGTCTACGTTGGTCAGAGCTATGGGGCGCCAGTTTTTTGGGAGGGTAGGATCACCCTCCTTTGGGAAAAAAATCAGGACCCCTTGATAAAATGTCTCAGGGAGCTCATTATTATCCCACAAAAAATTAAACAAAGTTGTTAAAGGGGGAACAATCCACTTCCTGTAAACTTTATAAAAATTCCAACTCAGGCCATCTGGGCCAGGGGCAGACTTACCCTTCCCTTGAACTATGACCTCATGAACTTCTTGTTCTTCTATAGGAGAGCTATTGTGGGGTTTTCTTGGCAAGATTTGTTGGCGGGGGTACCTTTGCTTCCCTCTGAGGTTGAGAGAGTGTGATTTGCCCAAGGTCACCTTGTGGGTTTCCATGGTTAAGCAGGGATATGAACCCTGATCTCCAGAGCCATAGTGGAATGCTTGAATCACTACATCACACTTGTTCCCTGAGAAGACTTAGCCCCCCTGAAATGATTGGGCTAATTTTTTTCAGCACTGAGGGGCTTCTCTAGATGGGCAGTATACCCTGTCTTGCCCCTCATCTCAGAGCCCTGCGGTCTTGACAACCCAGGGCATTTGCCCAATTCAGCCTCCAGGCAGTCCTCACCACCCCTGGGGAAGATATGGGGCTGAGATGTGGGGAAGGTAGGGTAGGGCTCAATACAACATTTTAGAATAATACCTGTTTTACTCCATTTCTGTTGGGAGGAAATGGATCGGGCCCCATGTGTCCTCAGGAGCCCGTCCCAGCAGGCCAGTCCTTGCTGTTGCCACCATCTCCCTGGCTCACCCAGAAGACAGGAAGGAGTCCCACAGCATGTGAGAGCCTTGGTCACATGTTATGGGCCCTCTCCCTGCTTTCCGAGGCAGCAAGGGAAATGGTGACAGTGACTGCAGCAATGGGCTGGCATGCCTGCCAGGACTTCTTCCCATTCTGTGGAGGAAATGGGGAGAACAATGGACCTGATCCATGGCCAGGATACGCCAGCAAAAAGCCAGTGTAGCCTGGCTCATGTAGATGAGCCCCAAGACACCTATGAAGTTGAGCCCCCTCTGGAATGATAAATCAGAAGTTGTTTTGCTATTGTTTTCATTGTATTCAGATTATTACCCACTTTACCTAAATGATGATGATGATAGTGATGACAACAAAGACGATGATGACTGTTTTAATTGTAGTGTAGTTTGTTCTCATTGTTCTGTAAAAATGTGCCTGCAAGTAGTCAACCATTGGTGTATCAGCAGGTGAAAGGCATTCCTAGCCACCAGCGCAACCTGTGCTTCCACACAAATTTCCAAGTCCAGAAGGGACCCTTTGCTACCAGGACTGGTTTAAGGAATTTTGCTGCCCCCTGCAATGCTTTATTTTGGGGGCCCCATATGTTTATCTCAGGTCAGTGTAACCTAACTCAACCTAAGCTATTCACAGTATAGGATATTCAGATTATTACTAATAATGTTTTTGCAGGAGGAGGGTTACTACGGGGTGGGGGCACAATGATGGGCCCCCCTGAGGATGCTGACACCGCCGGTGCCTTAAACTGGCCCTGTTTGCTACAAATTCAAACTGACCAAGATTTCACAGATGAAAACCAGGACGTGTGCAGCCAAGTGACATCAGAGCCTGGTCCAGATGGCACAATTTATTAATGAGGAAGAACATACAAGTTGGTAGAGGCTGCAGCAGTTAGCTTTTGCCTGAGTTCACAGGGAAGGGCAAGATCCTCCTGTCTCCTCTTCCCCTGCTGAATTAACTGAGTGAAAACTACTTTTGCACTTTGTAATCAGTTTGCACCAATTGAAGTAAGTTGAGGACAAAAGGGAAAGGTGGGAGGAAGAGGAGAAGGAGGAGGAGGAGAGAGAAACTGGGACATTTTAAAAGTAGCTGGGAAAGTGTGATAACAGAAGATATATCAGGACTTTCTCTGCCAAATCAGGACAGATGGAGGGTATGCAAATTTGCTTCCAACCCTATCCAAGTCCAGTTACGCTCCTTTATCTACATCAAGATTGGACAACTTCGCACATTGGAGTGTGTGGCCTCCCCAGAACCTGTGGGGGGCATGTAGCTGCCCAAGTGACTGCAACAGCTGTGGTAAAAATGTACTGGCATCTTCAGTGGCTCTTTATAGTGCAGAAATATAGGAAGAGAACAAGGACAGGGATTGGGATAGGGAGGAAGAAGCAAGAATGAAGGAGGAAGGCAGGCAGGAGAAAGCAAGAAGCAGCTTGACATTTTTGTCAAAGTGACAAGCTTTTTTACTGATTGCTTTTTTACTGATTGGATGGCCAACTTTAGGCTGTACAGTTTTAATGCTGGCAAGTCAACACAAAGAAACCCACACAAAATGTCCTGGGGGCATATACAGATCCATATGTTGCCTACCTATGATCTAGATCAATTGGTTTCTCCAACCGCAGGACCTCTGTCTTGCTTCAGGTTTCTGCTTGCACACTTGTTTATATGACAGTAATAAAAATGTAGTAAATAAGTAGCTCCTAGGATAGATTCCTACATAACCAGGGCTTCTGTTGAATAGCAAGCAAACCTTTTCATTAAGCCTGTTGCTACTGGCTGCTTGACAAGACGGTAAATATTATTGCTGGTACAGCATACCATGGTGATCCTAGGAGGGTGACAGGACTGAAAGGCATGAATACAATGTACAGTCTGTCTGGTAAATGGCCAAAGGGTAGTCTTAGCTCTGAAATCAACTCCATTTTGTAAAGAAAAAGAAGAATACATTTGGCTTTGCAAGATTCGGAGTGTTTTACAAAGCAAGGGTCTTGTACACTGGCTTTTTCAGGCAAGTTTTGAAATCGAAAGCAGCACAAGATAAGAAAAAGAAACATTTGGGTTTTTGTACCAAAGTCACACAAAAGTACAAATAGGAATAAAACCTAGACCACCCATGGTGAGAGTGTTCTTGTTAAAGCTACAGTCAACTGACCTATGCACCGGAGGGTTTCTGTTGCTGAGGCAATGGGATGTAGGTTTGAACTAGACTATCACAGCCTGAATTTTCAAGAATCCTTGGGGGCAGAAGTTCATAAAACATATATTTCTTTCTTTTGTATGGAAAAAAATAGTCTTCATTGAAGCTTAGATGGATACATGCACACACTGAAGCTTAGGTACATATACCATACACACACCCGAGGGGAAATTGTAGGAACAGATCAGATAAATGACAGAAGCTAATGACCCTAAAGGCACCAGGTCCCATCTGATCTCAGAAGCTAAGAAGGGTCAGCTCTGGTTAGTACTTGGATGGGAGACCACCAATGAATGCCAGGTGCTGTGGGCTATATTTCAGAGGAAGGAACTGGCAAAATCACCTCTGAATATTCCTTGCCCAGGAAAACACTATGAAATTCATGGTTGCCACAACTTGATTGGCGACTTGAAGGCACACACACACACACACACACACATTCAATGACAGTGTGTTAATGCCACATTGGGTGTATTTAACACAGTGGTAGTCTATTGAAGGCTAAACTAATATTCCAGTTGCCTTTCATATGACAAAGGCTTGTGTATAAGACTGGTAAGAATGGAATAGCAAATAAATAGATAAATAAATAAATAAATAAGGCTTGGGAGCCATGAAACAGTTATTGGTGTTATGGCAATTTTTTGAAAATAACGTCAAACACAATTGTGGCTTAACTGAAATCTAATAAAAACCTGGAAGGAAATGTAAATGATATGAACTTTCATTACATTGGTTCAACAGTCTTACATACCTCTGTCTTTTAGTTGACCTGGCCTTAAAAATGCTTTGACTTTCAGGCTGCACTTGATTCAGGCTGGATGAATGGTAGGTGGATGTGGATGGGTATTACAGTAGGCTAAAAGAAGCTCATAGGAATGTGAAAATCGTTCAGTCTTATTGACTTTCTCTGAATACTGTGCTTGTTTTCCTCCCTTCTTTATTTTATATCATGTTGAAAGACTTTGAATATAATCTCTCTTCCCCTCCCCTGCCCCCAGGGCTGGTGCATCTTCCAGTGTAGTAATCTTCGACTGAAATCTGGGAGCCACTTTTAGCCCCCCCACCCCGGGCCCTTTCACATTACAAAATTGTAGCACTATTATTTCACCTTAACTGCCATGGCTGCATCCTATGGAATCCTTGAGTTTGCAGTTTAGTGAGGGCTATATAGAATTTCAGTCACGGAGCTCTCCGTCATCTAAGTACAAACCTCAGGAATCCATAGGATACAGCCATGGTGGTTAAAGTAGAATTATAGTACTGTAATTGTGTAGTACGAAAGCATTTGGGGATTCAATCCCAGCTTTTGTAAGGGTTCAAAAGACACTCCCCAGGGGTATTTTAAAAAGTACACCAATGTACTTTCTAGTGTGGTCTGTATGAAGTCCCTCCACAACAATTATTAGTGTCCGTTCTCCTTTGGCTTCTCTAATTTCACACTTCATAGCAATCGCAATAGTATTTATATTTCTATACCGCTTATCAGTGCCAAAGCACTCCCTAAGTGGTTTACAATGTGTGTTAGCTAATTGCCCACACCAAACTGGATACTCATTTTACCGACCTACAGAAGGATGGAAGGCTGAGTCAACCTTGGAGCCCTGTAGGATTGGACTCAAAACCTTTGTGGCTGCAGTACCGGCATTTAACCACTGCACCACCAGGGCTCCACTTCAGAAACTTGGATGGGTGGGTGCCAAACTATGAAGTACTGCACCACAGTGGCAGGTCAGCTGTCCTTAAGTAGCTACTCAGCCTTCACTCCTAATGACTGCATGGAAGGCAGCTCCCCATGCCATGTAGAGGGTCAGTTGGGATTGTGCACACCCTCTCCTTTATCTTTTTCTCTTAATTTGGGAGACAATGGGAAGCTTTCAATTAATCACCAGAAAAGGAAAAGCTCCCTGTGCTCTGTTAATTAAATGGATTGTGTTATTTTCTGTCCATAACCAGTTCTGCAATCAGTGGTGATAGGCAGCTGTCATATGAGGCATTATTTCTGAAAAGAGAGCATGAAGGAAAAGAAAGAGTTCCCCCCTCTTAAGAGAAATGTCTCTGAATAAACAATAACAGAGGATGAGTAAACTCATCAGACATATTATTTGTACTTTATCCAGCTCTTCTTTCATTCAAGATGCAAAGGATTTTATCTGAAGTCTCTTGCCTCTGTTTGTATTGCCTTTATATCTCTAGTGCCAGGTTTAATTGTCTGTGCCAACTGGATTTCTCAAACACCAGCTCTTCTGTACAGTTTGGTTCTTGCTGGGAAAAGCATGGGGAGAGAGAATTCAAGTACTATAGATGTCCTGCTTCAGACAGGAGGCAGTTGCTCACCTGCTGAGTTTGGGTCTAGCAATGTTGTGTGACCTCATCTTGATTATTGTAATTCTCAGTATCTAGGTATGAAGCTCTTGACCTTACAATGGTAAAAAAGACTTTCTACATGGGCTCCCTGCCAAACAACAGATCAAATTGATGGTTTTAGACCTTATCTTAGACACTCTCTATGGGGTATTAGTGTGGTGGGCTGGCTCACCCTGTGTGATCATAACCTACAAAACAGCTGCCTTCCACTGGAACAACAGAACTGTCACCTGGTGATTTCAATGTGTGTGCAAGACACAGAATTTTCCCAGCAAGAGCATCATAAATCTGGAAGTCACATCCAGAATGGACCAGAATGGGAATGAAACAGCACAGAAAATAAAAGTCTCCTTGTTTATTTTATTTTTTGAGGCAGGGGCATAAAATCTACACACCGTGCATATTCCTTCAAAATCTGAACATGACTACTGTCAATAATTGCTTTAGCCAAGAATGTTTAAAAAGTAATAAATTGAATTTCTGTGCCAAAATAAAAGTCTCTCTCTCTCTCTCTTTTGGAGGCAGGGGCATGTAATCTACACACTGTACATGTACCTTCAAAATCTAAACATGACTACTGTCAATCATTGCTTTAGCCAAGAATGTTTTAAAAAAATAAATTAAGTTTATGTGCCAAAATCTTCCAAACTTTGTGCTAGTGCTAGTCAAAAGCTAAATTCTGTGAGCTCTGTACATTGTAAACTTTAACCAAATTTACCCAGGTTTTATTTTATTTTTTTCCCTTCTAGTTGCCTAGCACATTCAATGGACATTATAGCTGGCCATCAGTTGGCCACCAGTCATCATTTCTGTGGCTTCAGTCCAAAACTTGAAAAATATTTCATTATGACAGGGTTTTGTAAATTTTTAAAATTTTCTTGCAATGATTATTCCAATCTCTTCTCTGGAAATTTCTTAAAAGATGGATGTTAAAATTACTGCAATATTTCTGTCCTCTGTTTTTGAAAGGTGATCTGTTAGTTTTTCTATGTTATTTGAATTTATGTGCAAGCAAGTAAAGAGAAGGCAGGGTTTTTGTTATTATTCTGAGAGAATTGTTCTAAATCTCAAAACAAACATCACAGATCTCTGGAATTTTGCTAGGCTTTTGCAGTCTGTACTGGCTTGCAAACACCAGCAGTGCCGTTTTCAAAAGTAATAATGTGTTACTTCTCTGTCTGTGTTCCAGTCTCACTCTACCTTTTCCATGCTCCATTACAGCCAGCAATTTATTTACTGTACAACAAAGAGGCAGGGAACCTTTTTCAGGCTGAAGGTGGATCTGAAGCCAAAGGTTATTCTTGCCAATTTACTACTGAAGGAGTCTGTTGTGTAGAGCATGTCAGATGAGTAGCCTCAAATTATATTCTCAGGGCTTATCTGCATGGACAATAAAACCTATCTTGCCCATGTCTTAGAGCCCTGCAGTCCTGATGACGCAGGGCTTTTTCCCCATTCTGTCCCACAGGCAGTCCTTATGGCCCTTGGTGCAAAAACAGGGAGAAGATGGAGGGGGGCTCCACATGAAGGGTTGAAAGGGAGAACTGCAGATAGAAATCAATGAAATAATCTAATATTTTAACCAGTTTGTCTCCTCTGCCCCACTGCCCCTGCAACAGCAACAAAGAGAAGAGACCTTGCTCTTCCTAAGTCAAGTCTCATTTAACATGAAATATGTAAACAATAGCCCTCCAAGGCAAATACATTCAATGTTCCTGGATATTATTTTCCCTCTCCCCCTGCCCAGCTCCCTCAGGCCCAGGTACCACGTTTGACAGTCAGACCACTCTGGGGCATTCTGCTGCGTGCAGGCCCTACAACTTGCTTATCATAGTGGTAACTTCCACAGCCGCTGCCAGCTGTAACAAGGCACACTGCAGCAACCCCACATTCAGATACATCAATTTCATTCTTGCCTTGACAGCAGTCATGAAAGTTTTCCAGTGCCAAAGTAGTTAGGGTTGTAGCTCAAAATGAGTAAGATCTTTCAAACCTCAAGAAAAAAAGTGCTTAAGATTTATCTATCAGTGTCAGGATTTTATTTCTTTCACCATGTAGAGCCCTGCTCTCTTTAAGACTGTATGGGCTGCAATATGAATGGTCATCAGTGGAAACTTCTTGTCATATACTAAAAGGAACATGGCCACATCACAATATTGGCTCAGCCAAATTTGATTAACTGCAAATACATTATTTCAAATCATGTTTAGGGCTGGCTGTTTTTTTCAAATAATTTGGCAAAGGCAATTATAAGTACCCATTGCCCATGTGCCATCGTCCCTTCTTCCTTTCATTTATAGTCCTTTTCAGGCATGCCGAACTAAACTGGGGAATAGGCATATGAGTGTTGCACAGAACACCTGGAAGCAAGGAAGGCCTTCATGTATTGAGTACAAAGTTCTGAAGCAGGCATCATAGTCACATTCACTTGAATGGCATTACAGAGCTCTCATGCTCAGGAATCTGAACATATCCAGGTTTCCTGTTAAATGGGATCCCTGTATCTGCCCACAACTTGAACACATTTATTGAGCTCTCTTCAGTCTTTGCACTCAGCATACAAAGGTCTTACTTACATCCAGGTATACTGTAACCTCTGCGGGCAGGACTTACATGAATACCCATTTTCCCCTCTCCAGATTTAGATCTACAAGTGATCAGATGAACACTTGAACAGGACTTATGTTGTATGGGAATCTATCACCACCAAGTCCAAGGCTGCTAGTAGTGTTACCCTATCTTGGATATCACATAATTGGCAATATTTAATAATTTGGCTTGATGTGGCCTTCAATGTGGTTAGCAGGTAAACCAGGGACACCCGAGATATCAAGGCTGGAGTCATGTATAATCTAGGGAGGGGCCTTTGGAAATTCCCCAAACAGACAATATCCAGGTCAGAGTTAACACCTGAAGGTGAGTCATCCACTAATCCACTCAATAATAGCAGAGTGCTCGATGGTTGCAAAATGGGTTTTTCCTCTTTCCTTCTTCCCCAACAATAAACATTGTCTGTTCCTATTCAATTCCAAATATATCGTCCATTAATGATAGTTAACTCTTCCAGAGACCCTTTGTTTAGTCCTGGGAAACTCCGAGAAACATTGTATTCCACTCTAAATCCCATCCCTTCAGGAGACTGATCACATATAGATATCACCTAAAACACCACCAAAGTGTGCTCGTCAGTTAGCATCACCATTCTACCTTCCAAACCTCTCCTTTGCCAGTTTACTTCATGATCTCAGCTCTCCAGGATTGGTATAATATACCCCACAATTCCCTTACTCTATTCCTCTATCCACATACTTCCTACTTTTTCCAATAGCCCTGTGTGATTGCTTGAAGCCTGTTTGCGTGAATGCTGTTAAGATTAATTTCCAATAAAGATCATTTAATTGTATGTTCTGGCTTGAAGTCTCCTCAGTTACTACCGGTATACATAGGTCAAAAGATCCTGCTATTACCAGGCCTCTTGCTGCCATTTTGAGCTAATTAAATATTCTCTATATTAATATTCTGGCAATAGTGGGATTCTTGCAGACCCCACGCAATTTGGATAACAAGTCAAAAGAGGACTTCCCACTGGCCATTGCAGCTGCCTCAGCCTATTCAATGGTAGTATGATTTTTGCCGTATATTTTAAAACTCTGGTACTCTGAAACATTAACTTTATAATAAAGAGGTAAAAATGTTGCCACAAAATGTTATTGATCTAAGCAAACAACAGATAGAACACAGAGAAAATATCTTGTACTGGACTTAATAAGAGCCAGCATGGTGTAGTGTTTTGAGCATTGGACTATGATGCCCTAATTGGAGATTAGGGCTCAAATGTCTGCTTGATCATAGAAACCCACTGGGCAATCTTGGGCAAGTAACATTCTCTCAGCCTCAGGAGAGGGCAAAGGCAAATCTCTGAACAAATCTTGCCAAGAAAATCCCATGATAGGGTTGTCTCAGGGTCGCTATTACTCGGAAACAACTTGAAGGCACACTACAGTACAACAATGACTGGATTGAGTAGGAAAATTTTAGAGTTATGAAGAATACCTTCCAGTAATTTCTAGTGTTCTGAAAGGCAGGGAGGTAAATCAATATTGGGAGAGCTAGTGTGGTGTAGCAGTTTGAGCATAGGACTAGGACTTTTTGAGAACAGTGTTTGAATCCCCACTTGAATCCCCACTTGGCCACGGAAACCCTAGGTGACCTTAGGCAAGTCACACTCTCTCAGGCCTGGAGGAAGGCATAGGTAAACCCTCTCTGAATAAACCTTGCCAAGAAAACCCATGATAGGTGCTCCTTAGGGTAGCCATAAGTCAGAAATGACTTGAAGTCATACAACAAGAACAGCAATAAATCAATATTGTACCTCCTGGATATTTGATAGGATCCAGTCCATCCAGTAGTAGCAATAGCTAGTTGAAAACTAGATATATATTTTTGGCTATACAACCGAAGTTTTCATTATTGGCCTGTGAAACAATATAATCACCAGCAACTTGGGTATAGTGACTGAAACCATCATCGACTTAGCTCTTCAGCATTAGTATGGATAGTTAAGCTCTGACTGTAAACATTTCCATTTCTTCCTTGTAGTCCTTCCATGGGGTAAGGGAGTATTCTATCTACACTAGCTGAACCCGGTGTACCATACGCCATTAACCCCCACAAAAAAATGCCCAGGAGACCTCATGACAACCCTTTGAGGTAGGTTGGTGGGTTTAATTTGCCTACCTGCTGCTCGTTCTGCCCCCTGCTGCCCACACCGCTCATTCTGCACCTCTCCCCACTCATTCTACTCCTCCCTCCACTTGTTCTGCCCCTCCCCCCACTCATTCTGCCCTCCCACCACTTGTTCTGCCCCTCCCCCACTTGTTCTGCTGACCCCCACTCATTCTGCTCCTTCCACCACTTGTTCTTCCCTCCCACGACTTGTTCTTCCCCTCCCCCACTCGTTCTTCCCCTCCCACTCATTCTGTACCTCCCCCACTCATTCTTCCCTTCCCCACTCATTCTTGCCCTCCCACCGCTCATTCTGCCCCTCCACCTCACCCCCTGCATTCCAGTACACACACACACACACCACATCCACCCCCATGTTACTCACTCTCCAGCTCCAGCTGCCATGTTTGAGATCTACATGGTCCCGCCCCCAGTGTGCTGATTGGCTGCCCAACAGACCTATGATTGGTTGGTCAGTTTCCTAAGCAGCCAATCAGCACACTGGAAACAGCAACATAGCCAAGAGAATTATATATTTAGATTTCCTTGGTGATTTTAAGAAGAACCATCTTTTAGATGCTACTAAAATCTTTGGGTAGAATAAACACAGTGATTAGAATGCTGTTGGTTAGTTAGTCCCAAGTAAAGTAAAGAGTAATTAGCTCTTGAAAGGTAAGTCGACACAAATCCAATTGATTCAGTTGGTCTACTTCTGACTGTCACCATGGTATAGTGGTTGAGTATTAGACTAGAAGCTTGTCTAAATGGGAAATTTATTCCATCTTGCCCCTGTCTTGGAGCCCTGCAGTCCTGATGACACAGGGCTTTTGCCCTGTTTTTACCCCAGGCAGTCCTCACAATCCCCAGAGCAAAGACTAAGAGGTGGGGAAGACGGAGTAGGGCCCATTACAGCATTAAAAAAAAAAAAAACTGGTAAAATCCATTCCACCCAGCAAAAAACAGATCAGGTCCCATGTGACCGCCGGAGTCTATTCTGGCCCACTGGCCGATCACTGCACCTGCCCTCTGCCTTACTCTTCAATAGCCAGGAAGGGGACCCACAGAATGTAACCAAGGCTGGTCACATGCAGGGGGCCTTGTTCACATGCTGTGGGACAACTTCCTGACATCAGAGAGTGTGATACGGGGAGCAGCAGTAGCAGCTGCAGGGACGGGACAGCATGCTCATCTGGATTCCTGCCCATTTTGTGCTGGTAACAGTGGAGGAATGGGCCAAATCCATGGTGGAATATGCTGGCAAGGAGCTAGCATATTCCAGAACATGTAAATGAGCCCTAGAACTCCAAAAGAGAAGGGTATGAATCCTCACTTGGCCATGGAAACCTGTTAAGTGACCTTGGGCAAGTCACACCCTCTCAGTCTCAGAGGAAGACAATACTAATCCCCCACTGAAAAAATCATGCCCAGAAAAGGCTAGGATAGGGTTGCCTTTTGTTCACCATTAGTTGGAAAAGACTTGTAGGCAAACAACAATAACAACACATTTAGTCAGGTTAACTATCAGAATTTAGACCACTGGGAAAAGCGTTAATCAAACAAAAGAAAACCCTTGCACTATTCATTGACATGAAAGACTTATATCACAAGAAGGCTTACAAAACACAACATGTAATAACATAATCCATCAAATTACTATATAAACATGTTTTAAAGGAAAGGGTGCTACAATAACAAATTGGGAATACATTTAGTCACTTCTTTCTGGAATAGCTGTACAGTTGTCCCTCCACATTCATGGATTTGGCATTCACGGATTTAAGTATTCACAGCTTGAAAATATTCTTAAAAAAACAATAATCCAAAAAGCAAACCTTGATTTTGCAATTTTATATAAGGGACACCATTTTGCTATGGCATTGCATATAATGGGACTTGAGTATTCACGGATTTGGGTATTCACAGGAGTCCTGGAACCAAACTCCAGTGAATGTGAAGGGACAACTATATTTTAATCAAACAGTGCAGGGCAAAGAGACCAACTAACTAAAGAACCAACCAGGCATTTGGTAACATCTAGAAATTCACTCCTTGTAATGTCTTACAGGGGACTGTGGGGCTTTTGTTTGGCAGAGCACCATCACTGATGCCACCAAGCAGAGACGGATCTATGTGTCCTCTGTTCCCCCATGCCATCATAATGACCACAGGAGTTTTGCCGGGCTGCTGTTCAATCATTCCAAGCTATACCTACATTTTACGGGCACTTGGGATGGACGAAAAACTGATGAACATTCCGGAATCCCAGAATCCCTTGGCTAGCATGAGTGGTGGCTGGTAGATTTCTGAGCTCTGGAAAATTCATTTATGGACTTTAAGAGTACTGGTAAGAGCATATGAAGCATTCTGCTGTCTCTAATCAACTTTCCACTTGGTTCCGGTTCCTACAATGGCCAACTACATGCTCCCAGGAAGTCCACATATAATAGAAGACAACAGGCCTCCTCCACCCCCATTGATTAGCTTCAGAGTATTCAGAGGTCAGTGTTTCAAAAGGTGGTTATTACTTTTAGTTATGATGGTCAATTCAGAAGAAAATCAACCTGTGCTTTACAGATTACAACAAAGCCTCTGATTGTGTAGATTATGCAAAATTATGATCCAGTTTAAAAGAAATAGGTATACCAAAACATCTGTAATCTATACCCTGTTAGGAAGAATAGGAAGAAACAGAATTGTTTCCCATTGGCAAGCAGGTCAGACAATGCTACATTTTAACACCCTATGTAGTTTATGTGCAGAACATATTGTATGGAAAGCAGTATTAGACTCAGAGGAAGGAGGCATGAAAATTAGGGGAAGGAACACAAACAATTTAAGATATGACACCATATTACTTGCATAAAATAGCAAAGAATTGGAACAACTATTGATGAAAGTTAAGGAAGACAGTGGAAAAGCAGGGTTACAGTCGAATATTAAGAAAATCAAAAAAATGATTGCAGATTATTTACATAACTTCAAAGTGGATAATGAAGGCATCAAAATAGTTAAAAGATTTTCTACACCTTGATTCAGTCATTAATGAAAATGGAGATTGTAGTCAAGAAATCAGAAGAAGACCAAGACTTGGAAGGGCAACTATGAAGGAACCTGTCCTATGCTCCAGTCAGCAAGTGTCCCAGGAATAAGGAGGTAGAGTGCAAGAGCTGTTGGATAGTTAATCCAGTCTAGGTCAGTCATGGGTTATCTAGCAGGATGAAGGGAGATGGTGGTTGTCAGCCAGTCCAGAAGTTGTACAGCAAGTCAGCAGTACAGCTAAACAAAGCCAGCAAGGAGTAAAGCAAAGTCGTAAATTGTAGCCAATCCAAGGTCAAGAAAACACAAGCACCAAAGAGTACTGCTAGTCACTAAAATAGAATGGTTGGAAGCAACGAAGCCACCAGGGAGCTGCTGAGAGATTTATAGGCAGCAGTCTCAAGACACCAGGTGCTTAATTAGTCAGCATCTCCTATTTGACAGCTGCTTGGATCAATAGAATCTCTCCTTGTCTTTTTGGTGCCCTGCAAAGGATGGTAACATGCCATCTACATCTGCCACCTCCTGCTGGGGAGTAGGGTCCTCCTCTGCCTCAGCCCCCAGCTCCTCAGACATGAAGAGACCACTGTCACCAGGAGCTGTAGATTCCTGGCAATCTGAGGCTTCTGTGTCTGAATCTTCTGGCTCCAGAGGGTGATTTATGACAGAACCAGATAAGATCTGCAAGAGTAAAGCTATATATCTAAATACCAGAGTCAGAATAATCCATACCATAGTATTTCTGATTGGTTGTGAAAGTTGGACAGAGAAGAAAGCTGACAGGAAGAAAATCAATTCATTTGAAATGTACTAGAGGAAAGTCCTATGGTTACCATGGACTGCTAAGAAAATGAATGGATCAAATCAGGCTGTTGTATCCTGCAATGATGTGATTCATTGGAAAATATGAAAATGCTCAGTAAAGTGGAAGGCAGTAGGAAAAGAGGAAGACCATAACACTGGCAAATTGATTCAACTGAGGAAGCCACATCCCTGACTTTGCAAAACCAGAGCAGAGCCATTGATGACTGGGACTCTTTGAGGCCTCTCATTCCTAGGGTTGCTATAATTCAAAGTTGACTTGACAGCAAATAACAACAGTAATGATGGTTAATAGCACTTTATAGCCATAACCTCCATGAATTTCTAAGATTGCCCCTCAAAGTCATATAAGACAGCAGCAATTTTGTGACAGAAAATTCAATAAGTTAATTATGGATTGCACAAAGAAGTACTTCTTGTCTATCCTGAATCTACTGCCAATCAATTTAATTGGCTGACCTCAGGTTCTAGTGATATTGGAAGAGGAAAAAAATTATCACCATGCATTTTTTCCATAAAATGTTTAATTTAATAAGCTTCTATCATAACCCCCCTCCCCATTTTTTTAAGGTCTAAATAGATGTCCATTTGATACACACCATCCAGTTAAATAGCAACCTCATTACAGGCACAGTGTAGGAGGGGGGATACTTATAGTGCTGCTTGGAAGGTGGGGAAGTTTATCTCTTCCCTCTCCAACACAATCAGAGGCAAACTCTGCCCCTTTTTGTATATGGCTAAAATGTTCTCCAGGTTTTACTTCTAATTTTCACTAGCCACAGTTTAAGATTATACCCAACAGATAAATTGTAGTTAATCTAAACTATGCCAGCTTCATAAACCACAGTTTGAAACTGGCTTGTTTTCTTAACTCTAATGAAGACTTACTACAGGTTGCTTAGGTTTAGACATTACACTAAATTGTCATTAGTGAAAAGTGGAAACAAATACATCTGCTCCTCCTTGTGGCTACACACAAGAAGAGGGGAAGCAGGAGTAGTATATAAAGCTAAAGCCACATGATTCGTTCTTGTTATGTTAAACCATGTCTGAATGAACACAGTAAGTTCTGCTTGTGTTTGTTAACTAACCCTTAATAGTATAGTAGTAGAGATAATAACCAATTGATGTCCAAAGGAGCAACCCACAGTTGCCCTCTAGAAGGATGGTGCTCTTGAGGATTTATTCTGATGGGCCTTTTTGCAGAAGAATTTCTCAGTGAATTGTGCCTAAAACTGTGAATGCAGAGAGCCACTTAGGACTAGAAACCCCAATATTTTATCAAAATATATACAGCAGTGTCTAGTGGTCCCTAGGTTCATCAGACAATGAATCCATTCTGGGTTTCAGTCTGAACTTTAAAAGTGTTATCCAAGTGCTGAACTTATTTTGGGTGACAGGATTCAGTGAGATAACATCTTTGAGGTTTGGAGCAGTTTCACCATTGCATCAGCATAGGAGCTACCAGACACTACTGATTATATAAGGAAACTCCTCCTAATGTTGTCACCTTATTCTCCCTTAAGATGAGCAGCTTTTGCTTCAAACAGACAGGCAAAGATGAAGAGTTTCAGGAAACTTTTACTACAAAATACAAGAATACAAAACTATTGCATTGTGTACAATGGAAGTGTCTGGTTAGGGACAAAGAACTAATAAAAGAAGCCTACCTTTTATAGGTACCTATGACGCTGAGCCCTTAGGCATTTGTTTAAGCCAATCACTGTTATTCAACTCAGAGGTGAGGAGAGGTCTTTTGACAGTGATCTATCTTGTATATAGGGCCACCTTCCTGCATTTATCTCTCTCTGGCTTTTCTTCGCAAACGAAGATTCAGGAAGGACTCATCGCGCGCTTTCTGCAAGCGCACTGATGACTAAAAAGGCCAATCCGAGATAAACAAGTCCGGTTGCAAAAAGCACAGAAGAAGGTCTCCTTGGGTGATGTTTTTGGGTTGTGATTATTTCTGCGTTGTCGTTTCTCTTCAAGACTTGTTCGTCGTGAGTTCTCAAATAAGGCTGCAGCATTGTGGATAGTGCGTCTCCATGCCTCCCAATGTGAGGCCAGGGCGGACCACTGTTGGTGATCAATTTGGCCAAGCCTGAGATGTTGTTTCAGGGAGTCTTTGTATCGCTTTTTTGGAGCGCCCCTCTTACGCTGACCCGTGGCGAGTTCACCGTAGAGTAGTATTTTTGGGAGGCGATGGTCCTCCATCCTAGAAACGTGCCCTGCCCAGCGCAGCTGTGTTCTCAATATCATGGCCTCAATGCTGGTGATCCCTGCTTGCTCAAGGACATTCATCACATAGTCAGTCCAGTGTATATTTAGGATTGTGCGTAGACAGCGCTGATGAAAGCGCTCGAGGAGTCGTAGGTGGTGGCGATAGGTGACCCATATTTCAGATCCATAAAGGAGGATAGACAGTATGATGGCTCTATACACACTGATTTTTGTGCTTTGCCTCAGGTGTTTATTGCTGCTCTTCGCCGATGCTGCTGCCCTTGTTGCCCACACAGAAGCAGCTCTGCAGCGCCTAACGTCCTACTTTGCAACAGCTGCAGAGCTGTTTGGACTGGAAGTCAACCTGAAGAAAACAGAAGTTCTTTACCAGCCTGCACCACAGGACGAACACCACCATCCCCACATTGCCGTTGGCAAATCTGTGCTCAAGTCCGTTCAGCAGTTCACCTACCTGCATTTATAGACCTCTGGTATTTATCACCTCTGAGGGGTAATAGGGGAGGGGGAGGACTCAGAGCAAGTATCTTCCCTTGTACAGGAATGTGTGCCTCTAAGGGGGCCCAGCTCTCAATGTTTTCCTGTAGTTTGAGTCCATTGTTCCGTGTCGTAATCTCTGGAGCAGCAGAAAACAAGCTTGCACCATCCTCAGTATGGCATCCTTTCAAATATTTAAACATGGCTACAATGTCCCCTCTTAACCTTCTCTTCCCCAGGCTAAACATACCCAGCTCCTTAAGCCACTCCTTATAGGGTGTGGCTTCCAGACCTTTCACCATTTTGGTCGCCCTCCTCTGGACATGTTCCAGTTTGTCAATATCCTTCCTGAATTGTGGTGCCCAGAACTGGACACAGTATTCCAGGTGAGGTCTGACCAAAGCAGAACAGAGTGGCACTATTACTTCCCTTGATCTAGACACTATACTCCTATTGATGCAGCCTAGAATTGCATTGGCTTTTTTAGCTGCCGCATCACACTGCTCATGTTCAGCTTGTGCTCCACTAACATGCATCACATGATTTTGCTGATCATGTAGCTTGGCTCTAAGTTGCAAGCCAGTTTGACTATGATGGGCCCTGGTGAGGTGGGGGTGGTTCTGAGGCACTGTGTTATATGCTCAGTGAGAAATCACTATGATTTGTCCTTATGGAAAAGTTTGACAACTAAGCAGTGTGGGGCCTTTCCTCCTTCTCTTTTCTTTCTCTTAGTGTAGAATTGCACAGTAGAAGGGGAACAAAAGACATCGAGTACAGTTTCATGTGCAAAGGAAGGCCCAATCCATGCCAACTCGTTTCCCTCATCCAACTATCCGATCTAGGTTTCAGTCTGTGGAAAACAAGTTTTATTAAAACTGAAAAGCCAACCTTTCAAAAGTTATGAAAGTTTCTGCATTAATATGAATTTATTGTGAAACGTATGCTTGGTAATGCCAGCATGCAACAGTGAAATATTACTAGCTACACTTGTGGTTCTAAATTGTTGCATCTTCTCACATCGTTCTAAATCCAGTTTTCCGGATATCTGTATACAAGACCTAGTTAACGTCTCCTGATACAGCCCTCTTTTGTGTCTCTGAACTGCCGTTCTCTGATCAGGACACCCTCTGTTCAGGCCAAATTTTATGTTCCTCTAAGTCAGTGCAGAGGTAGTTGTACAACAATGTACATTTTAAACCCAAGACATTATAAATTGCCCTTTTAAATAATCTGCCCAGTATTAAGGGGGAAAATGGCGGTGCTTTGTCTGGTGAGTGAATGGCAAGCATTTGAGAATGCTATACAATATTGACTCAATAGCTGCTTCAGTCTGGTGGGTAGAGTATACAACTCCCAATGATATGATGTTTTAGTTCTCCCTCTGTCTCTCTTCACAATGGAATCATTAAAGATCGAATTGCTGGCTTCAGCTGTGTGTTTTCTTGCATTTGTCCATTTGTGTCAAAATCTGAACAGTTTTTAAACACAAGGTACTTTGTATTTATGAGCTTAAATATTCTAGGCTTTTCTCTGTTACCATTCTTAGGAACTGCTGGCTAGGCGGGAAGAGAACAACTAAACAACACACACAGTGTATATCACATCTCATTGAAATGCAGCAAGTGTTTTCTGCATCTTAATTCTATTAGAGCATGGACAATGAATGTATTTGTGTTAGTTACTTTCCCACTTTGAGCTTAAACAAACTAGTGAATAGAAGTCTGGGTGGCAGCAGAATGACATACTGCGGATGACGACGCACTCAGCAAAATGCTAAATGAAATGTTTGTCTCCCACCCCAATACCCCGAAATACAGAATTCACACTTTCCCCGTTAACTCTCATAGCTTTTCATGCAGTTGGTATCTATCTGTCTGTCTGTCTGTCTATCTATCTATCTATCTATCTGAACAGTTATCACCCTTCAGCTCAGTTATTTGGTCTGGAGCGTCATGTGTGGGTTACACTTTTCTATGATCCTGGAAAAACAACAAGACAATATTATAAAGTGCATCCCCATTTTCAAAGACTATCCAAATTAACTGCCAGACATTCATTCCATCTCTCCTTGGATAATTAATACGCCTTATCAAGCAACTAAAGTTTGTGTTTACAATGGCTGCTAGATTAAGTGACATGCTGTAATTTTTCCACCAATGCCACCACAGGCTTTCCCCCAAGGGTTTGATCCGTTTATCATAGTGCTCTTATATATATTTTTTTAAAAAAAGAGAGAGAGAGAGAGAGCCTTCCTCCTTTCTGATTATAGAGCAGTTCCATTTATAGGTCTGTCTTGATTGTACCACCCATCTGTTGTTTGTGAGAATCATTTTCCCAAAAGGGAGGTAGTTATGTAAAGGCAGAATGTACCACCTGTCAGTTAGTTCCCCAATTTTTTTTCTCCTAGAGCTATTAATCAATGCTATTGAGACACAAAGGGTGTCTAGATAAAACCTGCCGATTATGTGATTAACTTACTTGTCATTCTGAAAACCAATCTTCACAGATCAGGGGGACTGGTTTTCAAGATTCATAAAATCAAGTGAAAGAATTATTTGATGTTTTTCTTTCTGTCTTTCTCCAGTGTCACAATAAGGCATTTCCAGGTCTGAAGGTTCCAAGTTGCATATCTTATTCAATATATTGTCCCTACTTATTATTAAATATAATTTTTCTTTTCTTTGAACAAAACGTTGTCATGAAATCCTGTTAAAATGTGAGCAACTGAAGTTAAATTTGAGGTATGTAAATAATTTGGTAGCCAGAATGGAAAGTAAGACTTGTAATCTAAACTGGCACTCCCCAATCCCTGGGCAATATGACAGGGAGAGAGAGTGAATGTCACTTGATTCATAAATCATGGTGCTGCGGTTTTACTCAAGAGCTGATTTTGCCACAACACTATGAAATGGGAAAAGAAGTGGCAAAACTCAGCATGGGATGAACATTTTTTTTTGTCCTAGTCTGTTACACTGGCTGGGTCAAAAAAGTACTCCAACGGCAAAAATCAATAGATTTCTTGAGGCATATTTTGTCCAGCTGTCTTTTGTCTGTAAAATAACTATACACAGGAAATGGCTGGAATTTGTTGAAATTGTTTATAACTGTTGTGGTGACAATACCACAGGATACTTTTATTGTATTTCTTATCTGTTTTCTGCAAGAGAATGTGACTCTTAAATCTCACACTCTAGGACATGAGGGTTAAAACAAACGAGAAAGCCAAATTCTCGCCTTTGTTTTAAGGCAATATTTATGTATCATTTTAAAAGAAAAAGCTGTGTTAGTCTGACCATAAAAAGGGAAAGAGGTAAATTTTACAGTACCTATGGCTTTACTGTTGACTTTATCAGTGCATCTGAGGAAGTGGACTGAAATCTCCAAAATCTCATGCTAAAATAAATCAGTCTCAAAGGCGCAGCTAGATCCCTTTCCCTTCCTTTCTCTTTCTATGTTTAAGTTGTTGTTGTTGTATGCCTTCAAGTCATTTCCAATTTATGGCGACCCTATCATGGGGCTTTCTTGGCAAGATTTGTCCAGAGGAGGTTTTACCTTTGCCTTGCTCTCAGGCTGAGAGTGACTTGCCCAAGGTCACCCAGTGGATTTCTATGGCTGAGCAGGGATGTGAACTTTGGTCTCCAACACCCAAACCATGACACCACACTGACTCTCTATGTTTAATTACATAACATTTTAATCTACCTTTTACTCTAGTGTTTTCTAGGTTTTGATTTAGGGTCTGCAGAACCTTCTGGAAAACTCAAGGACAAATAGCAAACCACCTGTATCAGGAGGAAATGGAGAAAAAATGAGTTGTGTTTTCTAGTCCCTGCAGTTTCTGGAGAGGCAGCTAACAGGGGTGCTGAGCTGAGTTTGGAAATGAGGAAAACTGGCAGGGTCCAGCCAAAAATGGCACAGGGGGGGAAGGCAATTAAGGAAATAAGTCCCTCATAAAAGTGGTTCCAGCATTGTTTGTTTGACCCTTGTAATTACTTGAAGGAAAGGCACTTTTCACATCTCTCCCATCTTGAAATGTATATGCCCCTTTTGTGCCATCTAGTGTTGCCATCAGTCTCTAGTTTACTTCAAAACATTGGTACTGAATTCATGATGTTTGGGGGCAGATTATGGTTCCTCAGAGGTGTAGAGACTTTGTACACATTTTTTGTTGTTTGTTTGTTTAAATATTTTATTCTTCCATTTGGGTTTCCTCCTTTCTATTGGAGCACTGTCTTTATGAAGCACTTGTCCTTATGACTTCCAAGTTTCTAAAATAAATTAGGTCTGCTTACTGGCTGGGAAAACAGATTATAGGAGATAGCAAAACATCTCCTAGGGGTTGACAACACTGGCGGGAAACCCCACATCTACTTCGTAGCTGCAGCGGATGTTTTTGATTTTCAGTGGTCCTGTAAATGCCACACTCACCGTGGCTTGTCCAATTGTAGATCGGACTATCCCACCGCATTGTCCTATACATCATATTGTTTCCAACTACACAGCTGAGGTTGCTCCACCCCCCCTCCCCTGTTTGCTTGTACATGTGAATATGCAAGTATACAATGTCAGAGTACTGTATTACTGGATAAGCAGAGATACACTTATCCAGATATACACACAATTGAAAAAATAAAATAAAATAAAAAAAAGCACCAGAATGAAATTCTGTCCACCAGACATCCTGCCCCTGGCTTCACATCAAAGCCAATCTATGGCTGCCACATGGCCAATAATGAAGGTTTCCCTCTGAAATGCAGGACAAACTGCAAATCTTTCAGACCTGGAGTTTCCTGCAGAAACCCCAATGAAGATGTGAATTATCAAAAATGTTGTGTGGCAACTGTTCTGTGAATACGGGGTTAGAACAGGTTTTGTTGCCCATGTAGACAAGCCCCTAGATGTGTGTGTGTGTACACATGTGTATATCTGGAGGCAGTACTATTTGACAGACCTACAGATGGAGGTGATACTTGCAACTAAGGTGGCCAACGTAGCTGGGGGATTGAGAGTTGTAGTCCAAAAAAAGGATCTAAACCTATATATTTAATTTACAGATTTACTGATACAAAAATTGCCACATTGATCTGTGCCTCTGCCTTTAGGACAACATAGACATCTCTGAGCTTTGAAAATGTGTCAGAAATATAGCTCTGTGGCTGGTGAAAACAAAGAGAAACCATGAATGATATAGCTAGCAAGCTGAATACTGATACCTTCACTCCTCTTCTCATTACTGAGCCTGCAGTGTCCCTCTCCGAGCTGCAGAGAGATACAATGGGCAAGCCACCAAGCCAGAATTATAAACTTTTTGTATTTTCTGTACCCCCATATTTTTGTATCATCGTGCCCAATGAAGAGTTCTGGGTAACCCCAAAACTTGTAATAGTTAACCATACCCAATTCTGCATTTTGTTTTTACTTATAGACCACATGGATATTTTTTATTTGTAATGCACCAAAGTAATGTTTCCAGACTCTGATCTCAAAGATGTCAGAGGCTGAAGATACCCCCAATTTAAAAAGATGTCCAGCAGAGGTCTTGAAGTGTACATCAATAGGTAGCACCTAGCCAGCAGACTGAGCAGCCAAACCCACAGGTCAGCCAGTCACAGTAATCCCCACAATGAAATGTTGTATTTCTATTTAAATTAAGGCTGGAATTGGATGGAACTGGCAAAACTACAATGTTTCTCCCCCTCATCCCCTGAAAGCTCACTTTTTAGTTGCTGCAGTCATGGAGGATTATGCCATTGCTTGTGCATCGACTTTTTTTGCAGCTCACCCTGCTCTCCACTTCCTGCTCTCTCTGTTCTCCCTGCTAAGTGGCTGTGTTGTTGAGAGGGTGGGGCTACAGCAGTTAAAAGGTGGAGGTTTTTTGGGTGGGCAATAGAGGATCCTGACCACTGCAGTGACCAAAAAGTGAGTTATGCAGGTGTAAGTTAGACTTGCATCTGTGGAACTCACTAATAGAATGCCAGCCTACAATATTTATTGTAAATGTGGTTATAAATTGGCCTGATAAAAAAAGTTATGCAAATCTGTGTCATGATGTATGGGTGTAAGGTACAATGGGAGGGCTGTGATGCAAGGTACACTGGGAGCTGAGATCATGCTGAATCACAATTTGGTTTGCAACCACTTTGCAACACAGCAGAGGGTGTTGGATGTGAAAGAGCAGGGAGCCTAGAAGTGAGACATCACTTGTTCAAGAACAGTGGTTTTCCGAATAGTTGGTGGCTTCCTTGTGAGGGGACAGTGAATCTACTCAGGGCTTTATCCCAGATGTTAAAGGAGCAACCTAAGCTATCTAAGCTGTCTCCAAAATAGGTTCAGTACCTGGGATAGTTTCTTTGATGTCTGAAATAAAACCCAGAGTAAATTCACTGCATGGAAGTCACTGACATCTTCTTCCTTTGGAATATTGAAGGATCTACAATGAAATCAGTTTGCTAATGGATAAAGTTTTCTAAGGAGAAAAACAACAACCATGGTGTGTTTCAAAACCAGGAGCTGTATAATGAATATGGCCTGAATTGTCTTCTGTGGCTTTTGTGGTATCATTTTTATCCTTTGCTGAAATTCTTAATAACACAAATCATACAGAATAAGGAAAGCCCAGAATCCACTGAGGTAGTAAAAAAAATTGGTTTGGAGAATTATTTAGCCTCTTTTAAACATAAGCTTTTGAAAAGGCTCTTTTTCCTTTAAAACTCCCGACTTGACTTCAAAAGGGGAAAAAATGTGAATCAAACCAAATATGGATTACTTGCTTTTTTTTATTTCAGAGCCAACATAAACCATTGGTTGTTGAGGTCAGTTATGTTTTAGGATAATGTAGAGGAAAAGCAATCAGTGGTAATATTTAAAATATAAGAGAAACAAAGAGATGTTTTACAGCTTGTTCTTTTAAATCAAAATAGGATTAGCTCTGATATCATAGATGTTCAAGATAGGTTAGCCAAGGCCCTACATCTAGCTTGCTGGTCATGCATTGTGCAGGCCTAGGAAAAGCTCTTCAGCTGGGTTGGTCCTGCTGATGTATTATGTGAGACTCTCCCTTGGAGTGCTGGTATGGTTTGAAATAAAGGACGTAGCAACAAGGGGAAGGACAGGGGCTTTTTGCCAGTGTCAGCTCATTTGAGTAGCTTGGCCAAAGAAGCTTACCTGCTGGCTACCATACTATCCTTTTTGCTCCACGCAAAGCTGTCTTCCTTCTGTCAGGCCCTGAAGGTCTTGAGGTTTAATTTCTTTACTTGGTTGCTTTTAACTGCTGATCATTTTTGCTATTGTCTGTTTTTATTCTGATTTTACTTCATTTTTGTTGTCTTTTTCTTGTAGCTAGCCTTTGGAGCCAATTACTTGAAGGGCATTGTACTAATATAGCAAATAGATGTATGGTAGTCTCCCAGAATCAGCTCTTAGCTGACAGGCATGGAAACACACTGGCAACCTTGGACAAGTCACACTCTCTCAGCCTCATAGGAAGGCAGTGGCAACCCCCCATCCCCACCCATGGACAAATCTTGCTAAGAAAACCCTGCAATAGGGTCACCTTAGGGTCACCATAAATCAGAAATGACTTGAAGGCATAATAATAATAATAATAATAATAAAATTTATTTATATCCCACCCCTCTGCGAGCAATCGGGGCGGCTTACAACAATAAAATGGTACACAGTATAAAACAACTCAAAATCCCTTCCCCCCCTTAAAACATTATTAAATTAATACAAATTAAAATCAGTATATAATACAATTTATTAAAAACCCTTTTGAGCAAGCAGCATCAGTTTGGAGGTCCAGAAGCAACCTCCAGAGGGGGTTCCTGAGGCCGGGGTTAGCTATTCCGGAAAAGCCTGCCTGAAGAGAACCGTCTTGACAGCCTTTTTAAAGGCATAAACCACAACAATCTTGGAACCAACATCAATACCAACCTTAATTCAGTAGATGTATTAATCCCTTAAACTAGAGGGAGATAAGTTATATCCAGCCTATACAGCCTTATAATTTGGCACATTCTAAGGAAAATCATTCACACAACAGCATGCGCTTAACTTTTACCCCAAGCTGAGATATCACTTCTTCAACTCCCTCTCATCATCACTCTTCAATAATTCTTCAGTTCTGGTAGCATGGGAGATGGTTATAAAAGTCAGACTTTTTTCTAAAGGATTTAAAGAAAAGATTCACTTTTACAACTGTCTCCCAAGGGATCAGAACTGAAGAACTACTGAAGAATGAGGATATCATGCAGTAAGGCGGAATGGAAGGTGAAATGATCCGGCTGCACTCCCGTTTTGCTTCCTTGTGCAATAAGCCTCTCCATTCAAATAAAAGCATTTGAGTAGTATTTGAAATAGAACAAATGAAAAAAATTATGAGATTTTACTGATATGATTAGCAATCTTGTGGTGTTTTTTTTTTAATTAGGTAACTGGCATATGGGAGAATTGTTCACAGATATGCAGCATGCAGGGTGGGGAGGTTTAAGCCAATGCTTCTTAATTTAGGCATGTAAGAGTTTTCATATTTAAGGATGTCTTCATGATAATGGTTGGGAAAAGTAATTTGCCCTTCTCTTGCAAGTACCTGCAAGAGGGCAAAATTAATAATAACTCACCTGTTAGGTTGAGCTCCCCCCCACCCGCCACTTAAAGACAGCTCAGGGGTCCCTGCCTGTCACAATGCATCCACCTAAAGGAAAATAGCTGGATGCATCTCTGCTGCTCTCCTCATTCTCGACCAACATGAAAATGGCCATCTTGGACAGGTTGCCACACTGAACAGGGCCTACATAAGGACCATGAAGGTTCCCCCAATCTCTACTTACCAAACAGCAGCTGCTTTGATCATAGAATCATAGAATCATAGAATTGCAGAGTTGGAAGAGACCACGAGGGCCATCCAGTCCAACCCCCCTGCCACGCAGGAAATCACAATCAAAGCATCCCCGACAGATGGCCATCCAGCCTCTGTTTAAAGACCTCCAAGGAAGGAGACCCCACCACGCTCCGAGGGAGTGCGTTCCACTGCCGAACAGCTCTTACTGTCAAAAAGTTCCTCCTAATGTTGAGGTGGAATCTCTGTTCCTGGAGCTTGCACCCATTGCTCCGTGTTCCAGTCTCTGGAGCAGCAGAAAACAAGCCTGCTCCATCCTCAGCGTGACATCCCTTCAAATACTTAAACAGGGCTATCATATCGCCTCTAAACCGTCTTTTTTCCAGGCTAAACATACCCAGCTCCCTAAGTCTCTCCTCATAAGGCATTGTTTCCAGACCTTTCACCATTTTAGTTGCCCTTCTCTGGACACGCTCCAATTTGTCAATATCCTTTCTGAATTGTGGTGCCCAGAACTGGACACAGTATTCTAAGTGAGGTCTGACCAAGGCAGAATAGAGTGGCACTATTACTTCCCTTGATCTAGACACTATACTTCTATTGATACAGCCCAAAATTGCATTGGCCTTTTTAGCTGCCGCATCACACTGTTGGCTCATGTTCAACTTGTGGTCTACTAGGACTCCTAGATCCCTTTCGCACGTAGTCTCATTCAGCCAGGTCTCTCCCATCCTATATTTATGCATTTCATTTTTCCGCCCTAAATGCAGTACTTTACATTTCTCCGTATTGAATTTCATTTTGTTAGCTTTGGCCCAGCTCTCCAGTCTATCGATGGGGTTCTGTTCTCTAGTCAGTTGGGAAGCAGCTGACTGACATTCCCACCCCCACCCCCACCCAAGTGATCTCTGTCACAAGGGAAATTATGACAGGGATCCTGATTCTGCCTGTCATGCTAGAGACTGCTCATGGGAAGGTGTGAGAATGTCAGTCAGCTGCTTCTTGTGTGATGGTCAACCCCCCACCATTGATCACAGCAGCTGCTTCCCGATAAGTGAGGATGGGAGGAGGAGTGATCTGGGATTTACTGTGTAACACTGTAACTAAGGTGCTTATGCACATGTATTGATGGGGAAAACCCATCAATAGTTCCTAATATCACTGCTATGGCTGCATTCTGCTCTGTGTGCTAAGATCTGTCTGCTAAGATACTTCCTTAGCAGTAGTGATATGAAGGAATTCACATAGCATGAGGAGGCCACATGACTTCCTCTTCTCCTCTCTTCCCACTCTCCCTTGCTATTCCAAGCTGGCAAAAGTTGCATTTTTTCTGTGCCTTCTCTCTCTCTCTCTCTTGTTGTTGCTGTGCTTGCATACTTACAGGGAAATAATAGGATTTTTTTATTGTTTCCCCCATAATTATGTAATCACAGCAAAAAGAAAAAAAGGCATGAATCTGCTGAGTGGTGGGGTTACAGAGCTGGACAGAAATACAAACCAACCAACCAACCAATAAGCAACCAAGCAAGAAAGCTCATTTCATTGTATAGCAATTCAGTGTGCAGAACTAGACAGCTGACCAGGTATATAGACACCCATAAAGTAAGAATGGAAGAAAAACTGATTTGGTTTGCATATCAAGCCAAACCAGCACAATTACAGCATACTCATACAAGTGAAGAGGAGGTGCAATAGTTTTGGCTTTAGTAGTAGTATGTTCCCAAGTGCTTCACTAATGCAATTGCTGTGAAAAAGGAGGCTGCTGTGATAATGCCCTAAGATGCATATTTTTCACAAGCACATTCTCTACATATCAGATTTTTAAATGTCATTTTAATTACTGTGTGAATCTTTATGTGCACTTTCCACAATATGCACATTTCCCTAAGGTACATAGTCTTAGATAAGTGAAGTTGGCCAGGATTATATGGATTACTTATGATGGGAAAACAACTCTGGAGACTGATAGAAGTGTTTTCTTCCTCAAGTGCATAACAAGACCTAGATGGTGTATGCAGGCACAACCCCCACTGCCATATAGCAGGGGGAATGTATGGAGCTATACATGGCAGCAATCTGAGTGCCATTGCAAACCCAGGGAAGAAGGTGCTGCAATTAGCCTCTGCACCACCAATGTAGGTCCATTGGCAGAGATTTATGCTCTACTAGCAATCAAACAGGATCTTGATCCTCCTTTACAAAATTTGGAGAAGTGTGAATTTCAACAGATCAGTGACTTTCAGTGCACAGATTTCTTTGGAAGTGTTAAATTTGATGGGTTTGCCTTGATAGGCTTAAGGCAGCACTCAATAGGTATGCCAAAAATCTGCTTGTCCTATAATAATATGACTACAGGTCCAACAAAATATTTAAAAGATAAAGAACAACCAGAATGAAAGTGCTAGAAAACACACTGTCCTTTGGTGACTTAATCTTAAATAAATTCAAGAGCAGGCTTTTGAAAAACATAAATTTACCTCATCCCCGGTGACATCCTTATTTCTGATTAACATGTTTCTAGAGTCATCTGTGGAGGCAAAAGAGAGGGGGAAAAACTAGGTTGCGTTCACTGCTGGATGGAGGTTTTGGGAGAAGCAGTCTCCAGTGGACAAAGTGTATGTTGGATTATCTAATTACCATATTATACATATGCTGTACAACCAAACTAAATCCCCAGCAGAAGCTTTTATCAAGTGTCACAAATCTCTTGCCAAATAACTCTGGAAATTTAATTACAAATACATGTTATATTTAGCCAGGAGGGGAAAAAACAGTTTAAAAAGATTGATCATATTGGGTGGAATCCTGTAGGTTTAGTCCCAATTGAAGTAGATTGATTGAATCAAATATTGAATGGTGAGTCAACATGGACGCAAATCCACTTAATTCAATGTGTCTACTCTAGTCATGACTAACATTGGATTTAAACCACTGGGGCTCTCTTTTTTTTGGCATTTTTGGTATCTTATTCGAAACAGGAAATTGAAATTAGGAGATTTATGTTATGCCTGATTTGAATAGCTGCAGTTTTACAAAACCTCAGATTAATAATAATCTGTAGAAGGGACTGGTTTGATGTGAGAAGACGTCATACCAATTAGAAAAAAATGATGTGTTTGGGAGTGTTTATGTGTGTCCCTTTTATTTATTTTATTATATTTAATTTTTACCCCACCTTTCTTTTAGAAACAGCACTCAAGGCAGGTTATGTAATACAAATACAGTTAAAAACATAAAATGAATAAAAGCATAACATTTTAAAGCACAATTTTATAAAAAGCACAAGTAAAGGAAAAAATACAGCCAATAAAAAGCCACTTCCATAGCAAACAAGTTCAGTTGCTTGAGCCCCACCTAAATCTTTGTCTGCTTGTGGAAAGAGAACAGCAGTGGTGGCTGGTGACTTACATGTCAGAGGGCAGGTGAGTCTGCTATGGGCTTTAGTTTGAACAATAAAGGAATTTACTGAATCCTACCCACAAATAGGCTTACCCATTGAATAACTCCTTTAAAGTTTAGAGTAAAACCTGAAGTAGATTAACTGCCCCACTGACATGGTTGCCATTAGCCACTACTGGTTGATCTACCTCTGCCATGCTTGCAGATTTCATGTGCTTGATTAGAATGATCCATCAGGAAATAACTATAATAATGAAAGGGATATCGAGCGAAAGGTTGGGTTTTATATATGGACAATAGAATGACGTGAAATGTAATTCTACATGGAACTGATCTGCATGACTGAGGATTCAGTCTTTTAACACATGATCTGTTCATTTCAATTTACACTAGACCAACACTATCTACATGAGTTGTCACTACTGAGGCAAATGTAGTTCACCATTGGCCTTTTATTGGCAGCAACACTCTGTGGTGTAGAAGGCTGCCAGAGTTCCTTCTCACACCATAGAGCCCAGCTAGTTTACAGGGAAGACGGTCTCTTTCCCTTGCAGGAAAGGAAGGAGACTGCTGTGGTGGAACTGGTGCTGTTGTTGTTGTTGTTGTTGTTGTTGAATGGTTTGTGGGTAAAGAAGCATATCAGTGCAGTGAGGTAAGCAAAAACAACTGCTTGGGCTGCATGAGGCTCATGCTCTGCATGTCCCCCCCTCCCCTAGGTTAGATGGACCAATGATCTGATATAGTATAAGGCTACTTCCTATGTTCCCATAAGAAACTGGTAGACCATCATATGTAGCTGGTGTCATGGATTATATTCCACAGCATGGCTTACTTGCTTAGATGTTATTTACCATTGATGACCAACTATGAAATAAGGAGGCAAGACACAAGTAAATGGGTTAACAAGGGCCACTTTATTGACCTAAAAACCTATTTAATTGCCTAGAGCCTGGGGATGAGCCAAAAGGGGGGAAGCAACCTGATGTGCATCCAGCTGAGGCCCTGGCGTCAACCAGCTTCCTCAGTCTTCCATTGGGAAAAACACCAGACCTTGAGGGCATTAAATAAATAAATAAAAACATTGGTTGCTACCCAGGCAGTCATTTACTGGAAGGCAAACCAAGGGGCCCTACCCCAAGTCCCAGGACTTTACAAGAGAGAGTAAATCCCCAGGTCGGCCCCAAGGTTTCCCCAGCTACTACAATTAGCAATATAGTGTAAAATTTACTATATCGTTTCTCACCAAATGATATGGAAAAATAAAAAAATATTTTAAAGGAAGGCAAAGACAACCCCCCTCTGAACAAATCTTGCCATGAAAACCCCATGACAGGGTCATCTTAGAGTCACCACAAGTTGGAAGCGACTTGAAGGTACACAACAAAAGTCTTCAAGTCATTTTCAACTTATGGCGACCCTAAGGTGAACCTATCACAGGGTTTTCTTGGCAAGATTTCTTCAGAGGGCTTTGCCATGACCTTCCTTTGAGGCTGAGAGAGTGTGACTTGCCCAAGGTCACCCAGTGGGTTTCCATAAAGAGGCTGAAAAAAAAAAACAGAGAAGAGAAAAAACCCAAAACAAATAAAAACAAGACAGAATTCAACTTTAATATTGTCACAGAATGACTCTTATACATTTCCCCCCCCACATCATTTGGGGGGAGACAACATAGTAAAACTTACACTATATTGCTAATTGTAGTATTTAATTAAATCCAGAGCTTGGAAAAGTTCCCTTTGGGGTTACAGAAAAGTAGTATTTGTAATAGGGTTCTATACAATGTTGTTAGCTGCCTTGAATGCATATAATTTACATAAAATTCTGTTGATGAAAGTTTTGGTTTGATTTTTTAAAAACGATGAAACTATGCAAGGCAGGAGTTCCAAGCTGAACATACTAGTCATAGACAAGGAATACTTTTCCAAATGCATTCTGCCAAGTACACAAAGAGCAAAGTTTAGTCAAAGTTCATCTTAAGGTCATCCACCAAGTGAAACCATCAATCTGGAAAACCTCTGAGTAACCTCCACATACTTCCAGACAGGATCTGGCTTCTTTTTTGTGCTTATTAGAGCATGCAACAGTTAATTTGTTCTAAACAGAAAATTAAACAGTCATGTAAAGAGTTATATGAGTGGTCATAAAGTAGAGCTTCATGGGCATTTATGAGGTCAGCTTGGAATTCCTTGGGATTCAAATATAATTTAGGAATTAAAAAAAGGGAGTACAGGGGTAAATCAAAATTTTCTGGAAATGTAAAACCTTATCAGCACTAGATTTTTTACAGTGAACATACATAGGAAATAAATTTTTTCCTCTCAAAGTTCGTTTTACCTCTGCCTTAGAAATATTTAAATTGGTACATGCAGAAAATTGTGTGTATTCATTTATTTTACTTTTTCTAAAAGGGGCAAAAGGCAATGTACAATGTTCCCTGCTCAATCCTCAAAACTGCACCCCTGTGAGGTAGGCCTGACTGAGACAGAATTATAAGCTAAAGGTCAAGTACAGAGTTTCATGGCTTAGTAAGGATTAGAACCTGGATCTCCCAAGTATCAGCCCTTTACTCTGACCACACTGCCTGTACAGTAAATTGGAAATGACATTAATGGATATTAGCATTTCAGACTAAAAGTAAGATTGCCAGTGTATATAGACTGTGTAATTTTTCTTAGTGTATTAGACCTAAGGCCCTTTCCACTACACAGCAATACAGTGGGCCCTTGGTATCTGCTGGGGTTTGGTTCCAGGACCAAAATCCGTGGATGCTCAAGTCCCATTATATACAATGGCATAGTAAAATGGTATCCCCTATATAAAATGGCAAAATCAAATTTTGTTTCTTGGTATTTACTTTTTGGGGGAATATTTTCAAGCTGTTGCTGGCGGAATCCATGGATGCCAAATATATGGATACAGAGGGCTATAATTTCACTATCTGTTTCAAATCTATGGATACTAGAGCACTATAATTTCACTTTAGCTCTCATGGTTCCATGATATGGAATCTTGGGATTTGCAGTTTGGGGGAAATTATTTAGTATTCTCAGTCAGGAAACTCTAGTGCTTCACCAAATGACAAATACCAGGATTCAGTAGGATGTAGCCATGATAATTAAAGTGGATTCATAGTGCTGTAATTGTGTAGCATGAAAATGGACTAGGAAGGTCTTGGTCAAATTCTGGTTCAATCACAAAAACTTTGTGGGTCAGCTTGGGCTAGTCCTTTTCTTTCTGTATAAACTGAGGTCACAGGCTTGACATAAGGATAAAAGGGGATGGAAAGCACTATCTCAGTTAGAGCATTTTAAAGGAAGGGAAGGATAAGAACAATGTGTGTGTGTGTGAGAGACTTATTGACTTATGGCAACCCCATTAATTTAATAGGGTTTTCTTAGGCAAGGGCTACTCAGAGGTGGTCTTTCCTCTGAAATATAGCCTATAGCACCAAGTATTCATTAGTAGTCTCCCATCCAAGTACTAACCAGGGCTGACCCTGCTTACCTTCCAAGATTAGACAGCATCTGGTGCCTTTAGGATATTTAGGTGACAAGAACAATCGAATTTATAAATATAGGTCAACCCCTGTATCCTTGGGGGAATACAGTCCAAGAACCTCTGTGGATACCTGAAACTGTGGATAATAGGGAATCCTATTATTTTCAATGAGACAAACACCAGACATTGACCATAGAATCACATTGGAGGACCTAGAAATGCCTAAAGAGAACAGATTTTTTTGGACATGGATAAGTCAAACTGTGGATACCAAATCCGTGGATACAGGGGTCAACCTGTACTTCCCCTTGTACTTCCCCCCTTGAAAAAGAAAAAGAAAAAACTCCCATCATGGAGAAAGATTCTAGTCCAGATCTCTACTTGCCATGCTAAATTATTTTGGGTTTTTTTGCAGGGAAGGTTTCGGAAGATTAGTGTATAAAAATGTGATTCTCTGTCTGCCGTATGAAATTGTATTATATATTTTAATGTATTGGTATCCCTATCAACATATGGATTCTTTTAATTTATTTGTAGACCAGGGTCACTGTGAATTGAATGGTTTTGTTTTTCCTGCTGGATCCAACAGCACCATCCTGAACAAGTGCTTGCTGCTACAGGGTTGCCATGACTTGGGACTTTATCAGACAAGGCAAATATCACCAAATACCCACATCATTTAGGATGCAAGGATAGCACAAAGGGCAAAATTATCTGACGTCCTTATTGTTCACCCATTCCCACTGTGTTGTGCTGGTACGAATGAGGCATCACTTTTTTAATTGATGGGCAAAGCCGTCAATAAAAAGTGACGTCTTTCACACCAGCACGACACAGCAGGAATGGGTAAACAACAACGTTGTCTGATAAGGTTCACTCAGCCTTCCATCCTTTCGTAGGTTGGTAAAATGAGTACCCAGCTTGTGGGGGGCAATTAGCTAACACACATTGGAAACTGCTTAATGCAGTGTAGATGTGTAAATAGCTATTGCTTAAAAACAATTTATAAGCTGCTCTGATAACCTTGAAGCTGAAGAGCGGGGTATAAATAAATAAATAAATAAATAATTTCCGTCATTTGTGTTATCACTCCGTCATAATGACATGGTTTTTGCCACATCTGATGAAGTACTTGGTCCATCAGAATTAGAGCCTGGAAAGTTCCTTATTTGGGGAACTACAACTTCCAGAATCCCCTGCAAGCATGGCTGGTGTCCATGCTTGTTGGGGGGGATTCTGGACATTGTAGAGTTCAAACCTCCCCCACTCGAACTCTGGTCATGAGTGGGAAAGAAATGTGGTCTGGAGTGAGAAATCTGAAACTTGTGGGCCACATGGAGCCCTTAACCTAATTTCATGTTGTCTTCAACATCATTTGGCTCTCTGCATGCTGTGGAATCACTCTGACTCTCTGGACCAACACTCTGGGGATTTATTTCTCTTTTATTCTCTGTATGTGTACATGAATGGGAATGAGAGAGGGAGACAGAGAAGGAACAGGGTGGTACAGACAGCAGAAGACCTATGCAGTTTCGCAGTGCTGTAAATTCTGCTCACTTTGGACTCTTGCTCCAAACACCATCACTTGTCCCCAAGTGACTTTGCTTGGGGGGGGGGGTAATCATATTTTGACAGGAGAAAGATTCCTCACTCATGTTTCTCTAGGCCCTTTCTTTAATTGTAGCTTCACAGAGTCAACCCTGTACATCTTGGGACAGAAAATGGCTTTATTTACTTTCAACGATTTTTCAGACCAAATCCTCCACACAGAGGCAGTGTCTATCAGGAAGTAACATAGGCACTCTATAAACACTCTTCCAAAGAATTATAATTTTAAACAAACCTCTATAATGAGTAAAAGCAAGATGACTAGTGCACATATCTCAAGGGAGAGGAACAGAGAAAGGAAGAAGCCGTCACATACCCAGCTTCCATTCTTAAAGCTGCTGTGCTTTCTAATCTGAAACAGAAGTCATATTATTTGGATATGCAATTATATATCTAATTATTCAGGTGTTGTACCTCTCCAGCTAATAGCAGCATGAATAATCCACAATGATATCTGTAATGTGCAGTGATGATTGTACCTCTGATATTTCCTAGTGAATTTACATTCTTTTGCCTTGGTGTGTTCTAAAGTAATTTTGCATGGAAAATTTAACTCTTCAGATGTTGGATTGTGCTATTGTGAGAAGCAAAGATTCTGGCCTGAAACAACTATAGAGGGTCATCTATGGTAACAAATTTAGCTCTGTAGAGAGAGTGAGAGGTATAGAACATGAATTGCTAAGGCTGGCCTTCCACCTTGAAATCTGACAGTTCAGGAACCATCAAGCCATATTTACTGTGTGATTATGGCAAAATACATAGAGCATCAAGGGGCTTAGTGTATTCACAATGAACACTTTTACAATCACATGGGCATGATGATCTCTGGGTTAAACTGACTTGGATTTTCCTGTGTTGTATATTCTGGATTTTTTAATTCCCACTTTTCTTCCCCCTTCCCCTTTTCCTTTTGTAGGTTGCAGCATTCTGATAGAGTTCAAAACTGAATAAATCTATCAGTGCAACAAACACAAGGATCTTCAGGTAAGGTTCTCCTGAGGAAATTGTTGGTAGCAAAGGGCTGTTTTTTAGGCTTGTAGGAAAGGGCTTTCCTGTGCCATTCCTAAATTTTGGAAAATGCTCCTTTCCAAATTATGCTCTTGGCTTTTGGAAAAGAGCTTTAAGATCTTTGGAGGAGGTCTTTCTCTCTGTCTTGCCATCTTCAAAGGAAGATTTGGTAGGGATGTGACAGTGGATTTTCTCAGTTGACACTTCCCAGTGGAACTCCCTGGGGGGGGCGGGTAGATTGCCCCAGTTCTTGTTGTCTTTTCATCAGCAAATAAATGCTTTTATTCCATCAGCAAAGAAGTACCTTTTATTTAGTAACTGGCTGGGTAGTTGTCATTCTTTTAACTGAGATGTTTTAAATAGTTTAGATGTTTTCATTGTAGTTGTTTTGTTGATTTTGTCATTCTTGGCCACCTTGAGTGCCACTCATTGGTAGAAAGGGGTATAAATCCAATTGATCAGTCTGCCAGTGAATCACTAAATATAAAAATAAAGATAACTAAACACACAGTGTTAATACTCATCTCCTTAACCTCACTTTTAAATTATTTTCAGTGTGTTATGGTTTTAATAGTTTTAATGTTTTTATTATTGTTTTAGTAGCTTGATTGTTTTTATTTTAAATTTATTGTGAACTACCTTGTTGGCTTCTTGCAAAAAACATAGAATATATAAATAATAAAATATGGAAAATATAGAAAAATGAATTAATCAGTACAAGATCTAGCATTCATGTGAAATTCAAGATTGTCTATCAGGATTTAATGCATGAGATAGGTAGATAGATAGATGATTGATAGATAGATAGATAGATAGATAGGCAGACAGATAGATAGATAGATTTTAAAAACTGATGGCAACAAAAATGTGCATAAATTCTGACTCCGCAAATTTTTCAGATTATTTGAGAACACACACACACATGTATATGTATATGTATGTATGTATGTGTGTGTGTGTGTGTATATATATATATATATATATATATATATTAGAATGAGCCATAGGAACCCATGAAGTTTCATCATAGCAGACCAGGCATTTTGTCAGCCTCCAGACCCATACTGTCTACCCTCACCAACAGCAGGGACCTTAGACAGAGGCCTTTCCCATCACCTCCTACCTCCTTGTCTGAACTTTGAGGTGCCAGGAGATTAAACATGGGACATTTTGCATGCCACACATATGTTATACCAGTGAGCTCTGGTCCATCCCCAAGCTCTAAAAGTTATTAATGTGCATCTGGGTTAACCTCCAGAATTAGTGTCAAAGGGCCCCCTGGAACAGCCCCCATTTATTCTGGTAGACCTTGGATAGAAGTTAGGGGGCAGAATGTGCCTATAATTGGCTGCTTGCCTCTATCGACATGTTGCTCTAGCACAGGAGAGAATTCTATCACAATCAGTCTGTGACCCATTCCTGGGTCATGGTATTCTGCTATATAGCACATAATGAATACCATTCTACGGAAAAAGCTGAACCAGCTGTGCACACAAAACAAAAACCGGCAGGATTGTTCCTTTCAAAACTCTGGTTGGGAGATTGCCTCTAATTTTATATCCCAGAGTAGGAAATCGTGTACATTAAATAAACATTACAGTATTTTTACTGCTTACTGTTAACTTCCTCTTTTGTGATATGTAAGTTGTCCAAAAACCTTTAGTTGAAATAATAGCAGCCACAGGGTATTCCCAGGGCTATAATTTCACTGAGGATTTCTCTGATGTCACAAACCAAAGAGCTAAGTTGAGCTGTTTAGTCAGAGGAACCCCAAGATGAAAATTACATCCTAGCAACACACAGCAGGACACTTTTTATACATTAACAGCCTTAAGTGAGCCATCTCTGATGATTATACCTTCTATAAAGACTCAGGGTTCCAGCAAAATGGTTTTCATACCTACAAAATAAGTATTTATTTCATCTATTTTTGCCATTTTGTCCTCGAATGAAGAGATGTCATGTTCCCCTCCCTCATATTCTGCCCCCCATTCCCAGCCAAGGAGAAGGCATAAGCATTACCCAGCTTAAAATGGGATCATAAGAAGAAGATGAGAATGAAATGTTTGAATACTGGAGCTTTTAATCTGGATTGGATAAAATTTCAAAGTCCTGTCTCACTAGTCATATTATCCTTTGCCGACATCAGTGTTGTCAGGATAATCTTATAATTCTGACAAAGATACCCATCCCAAGTATACATGTTCCATATAGGAAAACTGTCAAGTTGTCACAGAATCTTCATATTTTTATCTGCAGAATCTTAAGTATAGGTTGTCAAATGGACTCCACTAGTAATAATAGCACCTGACACCTTGACCCTCTTCCTCCCCTGCCCGATTATTAAAATATATATATAAAACGACCATAAAAGATACTATACTGTGGGTAGTTCAAACCTATTATTTCTCCTAGTCTGAAAAGAACACATGTGTATCTTGGTGATTTTAATTACTAACACAAGAGGATGGAACAATAAATGGATTTCCAGAATTTTGACACTCCCACTGCTGTTTCCTTAGAACATTTTCTTTTGTAACATCAATACAGTGTTGATTCTACATATGTATTGATTATATGTCTGGCATTCTGTACCAACCTGTATTCTGTTGTGCATGGCAGACAGGTAATCTGAGTAGCAAGCAAACTGTCTTGACCAAAAAGACTAACCTGGTGTAGGGTGGCTATGTGATCTATTTTGTAAGTGGCCAGTCCTTCACTTGAATGGTTGAGTCAGTCTGTTTGAAGATGTCCTCACCTTGAAGGTGTATCCAGTCCAAATTTAAAGAACAAACCCTGAGAAATACAGAAGGACCCTGGAGCTGTCCACCAAGAAGTATCAGCTGGAGAACAGGCTGAGCAGGCAAACACATAGATTCCTCGGTCACAGTCTTCCCCACGACAGTGTGGTACAGTAGGAGCCCTGTATCCACTGGGGATTGGTTCTGGGGGAGTCGTGGATACCGAAAACCATGGATAATAGTGAATACCATTGAAAATAATGGGACTTCCAGTTTAAAATACCATAGAGTTGCTTTGGAAAACCTAGAAAATGTCTAGAGAGGATACATTTTCTAGGAAGACTCTATGGTAGGTGTGCTGTTTTGTGTCCCATGGATAATTGAATCAGTGGATACGGGGATCCTACTGTATTCCACATTTCTATTTTTATTATAGTAAGGGTTTGTACATTTGCAACAACACATTGTATAAATGAAAGCATGCTCATTTTACACAAATCTCTCATCTTTTGCGGGGGGTTGATGAATTTTATTTTTTTGCCCATGTACAAGATATCATACTCTTATGTAGCTTAAGAAATGCATGACAAGGTGATGAATACAAGGGTGCAATTTGCTTATCACTTTTGAGAATGTTTGCTCACTTATATCCATCAGCCAACATTTGCTGCCCAGCCATTAAAGAGGCATTGCTCAAAAAGCATGTGCTCATGCACACATGTACATATCTTAGGACACCTGCTGAAGACTTTTTGTTTTGCTGAACCACCCTGAAATATCAGTAAGCAAGGGGATCTTGTAGCACCCTTGAGACTGAGAGAAAGAAGTTTTAGTATAAGCTTTCGTAGACTTGATCTACTTCCTCATCTGAGGATGCATCTGAGGAAGTAGACCGAGGGCTTATCTACATGGGCCAAATACCCCAGCTTGCCCCTGTTCCAGAGTCCTGCAGTTCAGATGACACAGGGCATTTACTCTAATCTGCCCCTGGGCAGTCCTCCCCACCCCTGGGGCAGATTGGGGCTGGAACAGGGGCAAGCCAGGATAGGGTCCAATAAACTGTTTTAAAATAATAATCAGTTTAATTCAATATTGCTGAATCAGGCCCTGCATGTCTGTGGGACCCCATCTGGCACACCACCCTCACTGCTGCTGCCAGCTCCCTGGCTCTCCCAGAAGCCAGGCAGAGCTCCCTCAGCATGTGACCAAAGCTGGTCACATGCAAGGGGCCTTCAGTCACATGTTGCGGGGGCCCTTCCTGGCTTCCACAGCAGCAGGGAAAATGACGGTAGCAGCTACAGTGGCTGCAGTGATGGGCTGGCATTCTGTTTGGCATCAGCCCATTTTCTCCAGGTAACGGGGAAGAACAGGCCAGATATGTCGGCAGAGAACAAGCATATCCTGGATAGTGTAGATAAACCCCAAGTCTATGAAAGCTTATGCTACAACTTCTTTTTCTCAGTCTCAAAGGTGCTACAAGATCCCCTTACTTATTCCAGACTAACATGGCTATGTCTTTAAATTCTACTCTGAAATATTGATGGAAGTTAAAGTAGGCATACAGTTGGCCAATCATAAAGGATGTTGTTTTTAGGAGGCACTGGATTCTTGGGGACTTGAACTTCATGTTAATTAGATTAGTCAAATGTCTTAATATTTAAGTGCTTTGTGTGACATCAAGATCACATCCTGTGATCTAGAATGAATAGTCACTCTGTTTACTAGATGCTGCAGCCTGGATGGGGAAATTCCACAATTCTTCACAGTGGGTCATGCAGGTTGGAAAGGATGGGAGCTGGACTTTAGCATCTGAATACCCACTGGTTCTCCAATTTTCTGATCTTCTTCTCTTCTCAAAAAAGAGGAGGCAGGCCACCCAGGCAGATACTGATGTTAGCTGTTTTCCAGGTCTTGAATTTTCCCCCTGCAGAGGTCCTTTAAAATCCATGGCCACAGTCCATCACAAAGCAAAGAGTGCTTAACTGGAATCTGTCTATATTTGTCCATTTCCTAGAAAATAATGTAGTATTTATTTAAACAATTTTTAGCAAGCAAGAATGAGTATCCTCATATGTTACAAACCACTGTTGAGGGCAATGTTTTAGACTATCACAACTAATATCATGTTTTCTAATTGCCTTATACCAGAGCAATCTTTTGTTGAGAAAACACCAACACATTCGATCCAAAGGTCCATTTCCTTTGACAGAAGATATTTTATTCCAATGGAAGGATTCCTTCCACTAGTGGAAATAGTCCTTATGTTGTCAGAAGACTCCTTCAGTTGGAGGAAGCTTCTTCCATTGGAGGAAAGGATTATTTGGGCTAAATCCAGGTGCTGGTCCTAACTATAGTGTGTGCGTGTATGTGTGTATTATGTGCCTTCAGGTCAACTCTTACTTATGGCAACCCACTTACAAGGTTTTCTTGGCAAGATTTATTCAGAAGAGGTTTGACATTGCCTTCCTCTAAGGCTGAAAGAGTGTGACTTGTCCACAGTAACCCAGTCAGTTTCCATGGCTGAGCAGGGACTTGTGCAACCCTCAAACCATGACACCACACTGACTCCCATGTCAACTATAGCAGAGCCATTGAATTAATGAAATTTATATAAGTTTTGATTTACTTAGCTCCCACTAATTAAATGGGTCTTCTCTAGTTGGGACTAAAAATTGGATTTGGGCCTTAGATCTAACCAACTGCATTTTATTTTCAGTTTATTTCTGTGGGCATCAGTCCTGCATATACACATAGATACTTACAAAGGTTTAAACAGGTATGTTTACAAATTGATAGGCAGAAATTACTAACCCCTTTGCCTCCATGCTCAAGACAGGGAATTGTAAAGCCAGAAAACAAGTACAAAGATCCAACATCACTTCTCATTTCTTGTTTGAGGCTGCAATATGTGTGTATACACACACACACACACACCCATGGGGGTAAGCCCTATTGAGAAACCCAGCATGATGTAGTGGTTTTACTGTTGGACTAGGATTCTCGGATACCAGGGTTCAAATCCCTTCTTGCCCATGGAAACCCACTGGGTGACCTTGGGCAAGTCACACTCTCTCAGCCTCAAGGGGAGGCCAAGGCAATTCCCCTCTGAACACATTTCACTAAGAAAACCCTGTGATAAGTTCACCTTAGGGTTGCCATAAGTCAGAAATGACTTAAAGGTACACAACAACAAAGTCCTATTGATCCCCGTGGAACTTATTTCTAAGTAGGGATTGTCCTATCAGCTTTTTTATGTATTTGCCAGACACTCCAATAAAATTAGTTATCTGCTTTCCTCATAGGTGACTAGACACATAGGCAACAACTATGTGCTTCTTCTGGGTTTCCAAGTGTCCAGCAGGATTAGTATTCATTCAAAAAAACAAAAACAAAAAGAAGGAAAGCAAGATTCTCAGTGCAGGCTCAGACTAACAACAGAGGTCCCCCACCACTCCCACTCCTGTCATCCACTCCATCCATAATTGACACAATTAGTTTGCTGTTTAAAATCTCACACGTGATAATGCTATTTTCCTGTGTGTTTGATGGGCAGGAGGAACCCAATGAGTGTGAAACAGAATAGTTAAGTTGGGTTTCAAAAAAAGGAGAGAGAGAGGGGGAAAAAAGAAAGAAAAGGAAAAGAAAAAGGGGGAAGGAGAGAAGAGGGGGGAGGGAAGAGAAAGAAATCCTGTCCCATCTGTCAAATTGAATGTATGACATCATCAGATAGTCTGCACTTGTTTGCTGCTATTCAAGCCAACCCGCCCTGCAGTCTAAGCATTGTGTTTGAGCTCTTTTTGCAAGGTCAGTGGGCTGGAAAATTACCACATGCTGTCAGAGTTAGCTCAGCCAGGTCTTGTTATCGTTGTTTCCAAGGAATCCATTCATTCCATTATTTTACATATTGGGCAGACGTCCTGAAACTGAGGCTTGGGCTGTACTAACTTGAAAGGCCAAACGTTAATGGGTCTCTATTGTTAGTGGAATAGTGGGGCAATACGTGGGAAAAAAATACCCAGACAGCTCCCTGACATGGGTTTAGGATCTGTAGTCTTGGGGAGTGGGGCCCGGGGTGGTGGGAGGTATTCTGTGAAGAAATTTTATGTAAACAAGACCTGGATAAACAGAAACCCTCTTCTGTGTCAATATTCATAATCTCTTCTCCCCCTCACTTTAAAAAAAAATATTTTTTTTTTTACAAAGTCTTTAAAGTAAAAGGCATGCACATGCATTGCAGTTGGAGACCTATTTAAAAAAAAAATTAAAAAATGCATCTCTGAAACTTGACAGATTGGTAAGCGGTATTTCTAAATGATGAAAGGTCATCCTGGCTGAAACAAACAGTGCTGTTTGGAATTTGTCCCATGATTTGTATGGATTCTCATGAATCTATGACTGGATGCATTTAAGACCCAACATTCCACCGTCCCCATACCCCACCAACCAGATCTTGTGTGAAAGTGGACAAGACAGCACATGTCTTTTTAAATGGTAATTGGCTAGCACTGAGAAAGTCTGAGTAATTGATTACATACATTTCAATTATTTTTCTTTTCTCCCTTTAAACCAGAAAGATAGACACCCATGTTCTACGTTTTAGGAATCATCAAGAAATATTGTGAATGAAAAAAGATTTCATTATGGCTGCACCAAATCACTTAACTGGATCAAGAAGGAGTGTTTCCCAGCAATTCTGAGTTTGTCAACCTTGGTTAATGTTTATTATTTCTCCAATCTCTTGTTAATTTAGTATTGGTCTATCAAGCATGTTTTGTTTCTCTTTGGTTTATTGTAAGAGGGGGGTATTTTTCCAGCTGCAAGAGAAATAAACTGGCCAAATTTCCAGGCTGTGAGGCTGTGTTCTGGAATACCTTCTTTCTGACGTTTTGCCTGCATCTGAAGATGTCAGCCACAGATGCAGGCAAAACATCAGAAAGAAACTATTCCAGAACATGGCCTCACAGCCTGGAAAAAAAGCAAGGAAAATTCAGGACAATATTTTGTATTTTGAAGGACATTAATACTACTAGTAAGAGCTAGTGTGGTGTACAGGTTTGAATCATGGACTAGGACACTAGGAGACCAGGGTTGGAGTCCCTGCTCAGCCATGGAAACCCAGTGGGTGACCTTGACCAAGTCACACTCTCTCAGCCTCAGAGGAAAGCAAAGACAACCCCCCTCTGACCAAATCTTGCCAAGAAACCCCCATGATAGGTTTGCCTTAGGGAAACCATATGTAAGGGAGTCTTGTGATGAGGTGGGGTGACTGATCACACAAAATCAGGACCTGCTGCATGGCCAAGATCACTTTCCCTACCCACAAGGTACAACCATATTTTTTAGTCCACTATAAACTTGGAGGGATGGCCCAGAGCTTATAAAGGTTACTTTTGGGGGACTAAATCGGTTCCCAGATTCCCCCAGCTGATATATAGGCTGGAGGATTCTGGGAGGTTCAATTGAAAGAAGTGAGGCAGCCACCTCAAGTGATGATTCTGGGAAGTGCCAGTAGTATGTCGGAGGGAAGAACTGGCTCTCTGTGTCCCTTAAGCTAGTCTGCTGCACTCAGATGTGGTGAAAATGCTGTCTCCACACCCCTGTTGAAACAAGATTCAGCTCTCAGTCTGGTTGGCTTTTGCACATGGAAAAGAGGAGGGTGCCATCTTGTTCAGTCATTGCCAGTGGCTTCCATGCTAGGATGTGCTGAATTTGTTTTATTCTGGACTTTGAAGGTGATTTCCAATGTGCTGAACCCTATGCTCCAAATAGGTTCAGCAGCTTGGATACCTCCTTTAAAGTCTACAATAATATCCACCATGCCACTGATATGGAAACCTCCAGTTGCCACTGATCGTGTCCTTCACTTAACGCTTCAAAAAGTCTTGGGCCACGTCTTGAAAATTCTTAATGTGATTCCTTTCCCAAATATATGATAATATGGTTCTTCACTTGGCAGAGTGAAGACATTTGCTGATTGGGGCGAAAGACAAGATACTTCCCTCCTCGCCCTATACTGAAATAAACTGGACTCATGATTGACTCTTACTTCTACACAGGACTGTCCTGCTCAAACCCTCCCTCCCCATCTGCTGCCTGAGGTCCCCCCCCCTCATTCTGATTAATTGTAGAGCCAACCCTGGTACTTTCTCATTAGTTGCCATATTTTAATCTCTATACATTATTCTTCTTATTTTCACTGACTGCTTCCCTAATTATTGTATTCCCTGGGGGCCATACTTCTGAAAAGACTTGTTTCGAAAAGTGGCAAATAGATTGGCACACTTTCATTATTTTTTTAGTTCATGTTACTTAACATTCTTACTGTATATTTCTGGCTGTTAGATGTGTATTTATAAATATGACAGTATAGTACATATGTGTGTATGTGATATATATAGATAGATAGATAGATAGAGAGAGAGAGAGAGAGAGAGAGAGAGAGAGATTTGTAAATCTTATCAGCAGTACGGGCTCCCATTGTTCCTGGGATCAATAATTACTGTGCTGGTGATTAGACCCTCCCACCTGTCTATGCATAAGGAACTCTGGTATTGGTAGTAATTCAAATAGCATACCACATGGAAATGAACAGTTATTTCTGTCTTTCAAATTAAGTATAATTCCACAAGCACACACTCTGTTCTAGCAGTAGTTCTCAGCCAGCAACTCAGCATTCAGAATGCTGCCTGTTCTTTTTAAACACAACTTCTAACTCTGTAGCTAGAGCAAATGTCAAGATTTTGACAACAAGTACAGGTGTAAGTACAGGGAAATATGTTTCCATAAATATCCACAAGCTTGATCTAGAATTTGGACTCAAAACACCCCTGCTGATAATGAACTTGCTATTTAGAGTGGTCACAATACTCCTGCAAATGAGAACAGAACTTCTGCAAGTGTAGAAGAGAGCCTATCAGCAGGTACACCTGCATTACAAATTACATCTGACAATCCCACTCTTACAGTTGGAGGAGCCTTCTTTTGTATCTGGCCATCATAGCTGCAGCCTTGACTGGTCTCCTTGGATTTCAGTGCACTGATAAAGTATTGAATCATAGAATCATAGAGGTGGCCATCCAGTCCAACCCCCTCCATGCAGGAATACACAATCAAAGCATTCCTGGCAGATGGCTATCCAGCCTCTGTTTAAAGACCTCCAAGGAAGAAGACTCTACCACACTCTGAGGGAGTACGTTCCACTGCTGAACAGCTCTTACTGTCAAAAAGTTCCTCCTAATGTTGAGGTGGAATCTCTGTTCCTGGAGCTTGCACCCATTGTTCCGTGTTCTAGTCTCTGGAGCAGCAGAAAACAAGCTTGCTCCATCCTCAATGTGACACCCCTTCAAATACTTAAACAGGGCTATCATATCGCCCCTTAACTGTCTTTTTTCCAGGCTAAACATACCCAGCTCCCTAAGTCTCTCCTCATAAGGCATGGTTTCCAGACCTTTCACCATTTTAGTTGCCCTTCTCTGGACATGCTCCAATTTGTCAATATCCTTTTTGAACTGTAGTGCCCAGAATTGGACACAGTATTCTAGGTGAGGCCTGACCAAGGCAGAATAGAGTGGCACTATTAATTCCCTTGATCTAGATACTATATTTCTATTGATGCAGCCCAAAATCGCATTGGCCTTTTTAGCTGCTGCATCACACTGTTGATTTATGTTCAACTTGTGGTCTACTAGGACTCCTAGATCCCTTTCACACGTAGTCTCGATCAGCTAGATCTCCTCCATCCTGTATCTATGCATTTCATTTTTCTGCCCTAAGTGCAGTACCTTACATTTCTCCGTATTGAATTTCATTTTGTTAGCTTTGGCCCAGCTCTCCAGTCTATCCAGGTCATTTTGAATTTTGATCCTGTCCTCTAGGGTATTAGCTACTCCTCCTAATTTGGTGTCATCTGCAAATTTGATAAGTATGCCCCTAATTCCCTCATCCAAGTCATTGATAAAGATGTTGAATAGCACTGGGCCCAGGACAGAACCCTGTGGCACCCCACTGGTCACATCTTCCCAAGATGAAGAAGAGCCACTGCAGAGCACCCTTTGGGTTTGGCCGGTCAACCAATTACAAATCCATTTAACAGTTAACTTGTCTAGCCCACATTTTACAAGCTTGTTTGCAAGAATGTCATGGGGAACCTTGCCAAAGGCCTTACTGAAATCAAGGTATGCGATATCCACAGTGTTCCCTTCATCTACCAAGCTGGTAACTTTATCAAAAAAAGAGATCAGATTAGTCTACCCCAGTCTTATACATCCTACTCTTATACATTTCCCAGGGATGACAATAGGAAGAATAAAATGGCTGCCCCAAGCTGCAAGTTTTGGGTCCCATGAAAGAGTAACAAATTGTTTAATATTGACTTTGTTATTGTTATAAATTATTTTGGCAAGGATTAGGAAGGGAAAGAGATTTTCTACCTCTTGTACCCAATAACTTGGCTGGTTTCAGATGCAAAGCAATTAGATTTGAGTGAGTTTCAGGGAGGGTGCTCTTTGGTCTTCTGCCTCAGGCAGCAGCAGGACTTGGGTTATCTTTTATCCTCCCCCTCCCCCTGGGCTCTGTCTATTTATAACCAGGTTGTGGAAGCCCTGCAAAAAAGATTTAAGAGTGACTTACACCAGAGTGAGTTAAACAAGGCTTACCACCGCCATCTTCAGAAATAAAGTACAATTCTAGAATGTTGACATCTGATTTTCATTGCTTCACAGGTACTGTGCTGCAGGATGCACAAAACAAACATTCTTGTAATGAAGTAGTACTTAGCAGAAAAGCTTTTGTGAGTTGCTGCTATATGGAACAAATATTGATCTGCTAGCATGGGATGTTAGGGGGATTTGATCTTTGTGAATTCTGATGTGAATTGACCAGAATATGTCCCGTAAGAATGAGCAGTTTGGAACATAATTATCCTTTGGGTTTTTTGTTTCTTTACATTTTGCTATGCAGTTCTCAGTTCAAAATATGTAACAAAATACATTTTCAAATGTGCATTTTAGGATGAAACATGTTTAGATATACATAATGTATATTGTTACAGACTAAATAGGTCAAAAATATATTCCAATATATATTAATATAAGGATCTTTGGGCATCTTAAAAAGTGTACATTACTAAAGACAGAATGGACGGAATCTTCTATGATAGTTATAAACGCTTAACCTAGACTTACACACTAATGGCTGTTATGTATCCACGATCCTTACATAGCCCCAAGTCAATCAGGAGGCAGCTGACGTTCCCACCCTCCCTCATGTGAACAACATTTGGGGTGACGAATAATTGTGACAGAGATTCTGCTTCTGCCTGGTGGGCTGGAGATTACTCAGGAGAGGGGCTAGAAATGCTCCCCTGAGTGACAGGGGAGTAGGCCTGTGAAGAACTAGGTTGGAAAGCATCCATGAGAGGGAGCCAGTCCCAGTGCAGGAAGCTGTGATGTGAGGGGTCTCTGTGAGAGTGATCTGAGAGACTGTCAGTTAAGAATGGCAGTTGAGATAAAGCTGTTGGATGAGTCAAATGTATGAGTGATATTGGGAGTGCACTGAATGAAAGAAAGTTCTGTGACGTAGTTGAGAGTGTATGTTTAAATATAAATAGTCTGTCACTAAAAGGAACAGTAAGTGGAGCTAAGTGAAAGAACCATTTTTATCATGCAGTTTTGGAGTTTGTAACCTTAGTGATATAATAAACCAAATATGTTTGTTTGTTCAATGTTCCACTGAGTCAGCTTGCTTTATTTCACTCATAATGAAAGGGAAAGGTCATGCTAGTTAAGAGAATACACATTAGTAGGTAAATATATCCACAAGAAGTGTCACCTGGAGACTCAGGCCCCGGTCCAGATAAGATTACTAACGAGGGACCTTGAGTAGGGTGGCAGTGACAGGCAGCCAGTGCAGAGGACAGATAGGCTGGCATTATGTCACAAGCCCCCTGTTGATCACAGCTGCTGCCTCCTAGTAAGCTCTGGTGCAGTGAGGCCTCTCTGCACCCTCTAATGCCACCATTGCTGGTAAGTGGGGATTGGGGGTCTGGGCCAGGATTCACTGTGTAGCACCGTAACTATGGCTCTTATGCATATGTATCTCCCCTACAGGATTCCAGCCAAAAAAATTACGAATGAACATGTGCAAATTTGACACAGACCAGAACCATTCATTCCTAGTGCCAGTGTTGTTCTTGTTTGCCCAATCCTGAATGACTTTGTGTTCAAGGGAAACAACAAAGCCTTCCACCAGCACTAAAGAAGAAGTTGACTGTAAATGAAGATTTTAGTCTGTAATGGAAACTCATCTCATATGAGAGACACTGAAACTACTTAAAACTGCTTAAAATTTAATCTGTAGTGAGGGAGTCCATGTCTGCTTGCCTTAGGCTTAATTGTTAGATCAGACCACATTTACACTTCTGATAGGTATTGAAAGAAAAACGGGATGAAAATGTTTGACCTTGTTCTCTAGCCTGAAATGTATATTTTATGTGTACATTTTTGTTCTGCCCTTCCTTTAAAAAACAAAATACAGAGTTTCAAACCACTTCACATGTATCATGTTCTTGTTTCTTTTTCTGTCTTTGTATAACAAGGGCTTTCTTAAGTTCTTAAATGGAAAGTGTTCTTGCATTTCCTAAACTTGTAGAGATAGAAATATCTATCTATCTATCTATCTATCTATCTATCTATCTATCTATCATCTATTTATTTATTTATTTGAGTATTTATATCCCATTCTTCAGCCATAAAGGCTCTCAGAGCAGCTTACAAATTGTTTAGCAATAGCACTTACACATCTACACTGCTTTATAGTGCAAGGCACTCTCTGAGCAGTTTACAATGTGTATGTTAGCTAACTGCCCCCACAAGTTGGGTACTCATTTTACTAACCTATGAAAAGATGGAAGGCTGAATCAACCTTGGCGCCCTGCAGGATAGAACTCACAACATTGTGGCTGCAGTACTGGCATTTAACTACTGCATCACCAGGGCTCTGTTTGAGTGTCTGAGCATGATCTCCATCACCAAAGCTTGTGTGGCACAGTGGTTACAGGATCAAAGTAGCACCAGGGATAGTAGGATTCAAATCTCTATTCAGTTTTGAATAACCTTTCTTTCAGGCCATTCTATTTCCCAGGAGTGGTCTAAGGATAAGCTGTGTGCATATGTGTGTGCACACATGTATGTGCATATACACACATGTGTAGAGCTATTGAGACCTGGATGCAGAGTAGATATTTTTTTAAAAATCAGCCAGTCACACAGTTAATGTAAGAAGGCACACATGTTGATCTTGTAGACCTGGAAATGCGGACAGGTTAGCAATGGTTCAGCCACAAAAGTCCTGCAAAGATGAATGCCTAAGCTAAGACATATTTGGTTGATCCTTTATTTCTTGGCTGATACATTGGTATGTTGTTCTCATGTTCATGACCAAAGTGAAGATGGAAAAATACTAGAGGATTTTTGCTGTTATATTGGTAAATACTGTACTTTTTAATCCTTAGCAATAGTTGAATAGTTAAAGAAACAGAGCTACACTTGAATTCTGCATATGAAGGAATAATTTCTTGGTCCAAATTGGAGGAAATACTGGAAATAGTGGGCTATGACTAATTAAGAGGTAGTTCCCTAGAAAGAGGTGATGCATCTGTCAAAAGGCAGATACCAAGTATTTTGATCAATCAATTCAACTCACGGCAATGGTGGGGGAAGTTCTGGCAGGTCATCCCTACTGGACCAGCTCCTAGGACAAATGACTTCTACAATATCTTATAGTGGCTCCTATCACTCACCTTGTCCTTTTACCCTCAGGTTCCCTCCCTGGATCTCGTATTCAGGCCTCAAGGTGACCTTTATACTGAACAAGTGACTGTGTGGATCAGTGAGTTCAATGTGGTCAAGCATGATCAGTTCTCCCTTTCAACTGTTAAATGAAAACAGGAAAACAGTCAGAAACAGTTGTAGAAAATGAGTAAAGATCTATTATATAGATTTGTTTAATATCTTTTTATGGGGGAGGGTGGGTGTGGGTGGTGTTTTGGGATTTTTATCTGTATTGTATTATTATTATTATTATTATTAAACAGTTAAATTAAACATGAACTCCCTGAACACTTTCCACATTCCCAGCTCCCTAAATCCTCACATCTTATCAATGCCTCTCTTCCTACCTGGTTGCCTCCCTGTCTCTGACTGCCCTAATGCTTTTACAAACACACTACAATGTTACAATGCTGTTACTCCACTTTAACTTTTATGGCTGCCTCCTGTGGAATTCTGGGGTTTGTAGTTTATAATGAGACCTAAGTGCTCTCTAGCTGAGAGTTCTAAATGCCCCTCCTGAAATTGCAAATCCCAGGATTCCACAGGAGGCAGCCATAGAAGTTAAAGTGGAATAAAAGTGCTATAACAGTGTACTGTGATAATCTCTTTGGTTATAGCCCCCCCGGGTTCCCTTTCCCAGCATTCCAAAGGCTGCGATTGACTGGCTCTAATCAGGCTTTTCCAGCTTCTCACTTTCCAAACACTTATTTGAGGACATACTTTCAGTGATGGAGTGGTCAATTTTGAAGTACAGGCAGTCATCATGACAGTCCCCATAGACACCCTCCCTCCTCCCTGGAAGAGGAGTCCAAAACGAGGTAGCTCTGTTCGATCCATATCAACAAACCAAGTCCAGCAGTTTTCATCTTCACTAGGAACAGGTTGTTTGTAAAACTAATAGGGCGTATTTGCCTATTCAAGAACAAGCCATTCCAGGATGACATAGGATATTATCAGACACAGTGGAATGTGGCAAAAAACACATGTCCCAAACCGTGTCAGAAGAATGGGAGGAGTACAGAAAGGGCGACATTATCAGATGCCTGCGTCCTCAGCTGTTCCTGGGGCATAGCACTGCTGGAGACAAGGCTTCCCCTTTTCATTGGCAGGGACAAGCCACCAATAAAAAGGGACACCTTATTCATGCCTGCACTACTTCCTCAGGACGCTCAAGGACAACATCATCTGATAATATTCCCTGTTCCTGTTCTTGTTGTGATCTTCTGGTGCAGTTTTTGCCACGTCTGATAAACTCCACAGATTATAATAGAGATAGTGCACATCAACATAGGTCTCATTCAGAAGGGGGGGCAGTCTCTAGAAGTATCAAGAGTTTTCAGTTCTTTTTGTTTTGATTTTTCCTGCATATTCCCAGGTCTGCAGCCAAACTCTTTCTTAAAATAGTCCAGGTTTACCTCACTCTTTCCTCCATTGTGTTCTTCCTCCACTCCTTCACCCTGATTACATGTCACCTCTAGACTTATACAGTAGGATCCCTGTATCCACTGATTCATTATCCACTGATTCAGTTATCCATGGGACACAAAATAGCACACCTACCATAGAGTCTTCCTAGAAAATGTGTCCTCTCTAGCCATTTTCTACATCTTCCAAGGCAACTCTATGGTATTTTAAACTGGAAGTCCCATTATTTTCCATGGTGTTCACTATTATCCACAGTTTTCGGTATTCATGAGCTCCCCAGAACCAATCCCCAGCAGATATGGGGGTCCTACTGTACAATGTTTCAGAAATTGATTTTCAGTTATTTCCAGTGAGCCTTCTTTGTTATTATTCAGGAGTTATAGGACTTTATCAGACACACTAAATACAGCATCATAATGACGCCACATAAACACGAAAGGGCACATATCAGACAACGTCACCTTTTCATTTTTATGTCTTGTCCTTAACCCAATCTATTTTATTGATGGCCAAAGCTGTCAATAGATCGGCTATGCTATTGTTGTTTTTTGCCAGCGTAGCTGGCGTGTGTAACCTCACATCTTCTTTTTCACATACTTACCTTGTGAATGGCTGGACTGTCCAGAAAACGTCTGGGTGGGATCACGACATCCAGGTAGTTGACACACTTTTTTTAAACCTTCCCTGATTTACTTGGAATTTTTAAAGTATGTTTTTGTGCTTTGTGTAACTTTATGTGGGGTTTTTTTGTTTTATGTTTGAATTTCCCATGTGATGAAGTCTCACGGGATTTTAAACGAGGATGTGAATGGGGCTTCATTCACTTCCTCCTTCATTGCCAGGGAAGGAGGATGTTATTTTGCTGGCATAAAAATTGATTTTTTTATGCTAGCAAAAGAACATTTTAAGGGGCCCATCTGATAAAGTTGATAGTCAAAGTGCTAAAGTGCTTCAGCAATATTACACTACTGTAGTTAGGATCCTTTTGTTTTAGTGCAAACATTCATCTTTCCCTCACCTGTTCTTTGTTGAATCATTATCCTGGAAACAATAGCCATGTTTACTGACAGAGACCTACTTAGGTAGCTCTGGAATAATGCAAAACAAAAACCAAAACCAACCCAGCCAAACAAAGAGTTCTATTTCATTCCAGAAAAAAAAAAAGGCTTAATTTAAACTGATCTGGGAATTAGGAATGAAAATACATTGGTAATGCTGAGAGTTCCCAGCATGAAGAAAACATCATGTGGATCTCTAAAATAGAATCAGTTTGTACAGGAACAAAACCTGCTACTTTCAGAGATGTTTTTCTTATCTGGAGGGTCTCATATTGTTGTTGGGAAAATAAATTTCCTTCAGTTATTATGAAGCTCACAGGGAGTAGGGAAGCCTGAGGAGGTTGGAAGAAGATATCACTGCTAATCAAAATGTATTGGTGTGAGTTCTTGCTCCACCATATGGTTTGCATGTAGAAAGCCCTAGGTTGGGTCCTTGAAATCTCCACTTAGAGTTGGAGGTAGTAAATCATGCAGGGAAAAAATCTGGTTGAAACCTTAGTGAGCCACTATCTATCAGACTGGATAGTTCCAGGATAGTCTGGCAAGTAGGCTGATTCTGACCCTAGTATAAGCCAGCTTTCAACATCCCTAAGAAGCAATAGTAGTTTTTTCTTAATCTCTTCTCATCCCAGGTTAGAAGAGGTGTTCCTAACACATTCTAAGTTAGAAGAGGTCTCAAAGGACTTACGGTACACTGCCCCAAATTCAGCTCAGGCATTTGAATTCTTTCTGAAATATATTCAAAATTTCAACTAAGATTATCTCTGTCTTGCAGCTAATTTTAAATTGTTCCCTTCTTCAGATGGCATTAAGAGCCATTTGAGAATTTTCTCTTTTTTTAAGAAAATAGTGGGTGTCAGCTCTAGACTTCTTAAGCCAAGCCCTCCAAAGCAATCATCATAATCATATTGTAAACCCCTTGATAATTTCATCTGTATGTATTAAAGATTCCCTGTATATATGAAAAGTTATGTTAAAATAAATATTAGAATTTAACTTTCTTAGATGAATTATAATCTTCAAAAGAAAATCTATCAGGGTTTAGAATGAATATCTTGAAGTAAAATGGGAAGAAGTAAACACATGTCTATAAATAAATAATATCATTCATTTTCTGACTAAATTTATGCTGGCTTTTTCATCATTTGCACACAGAGGAAACCATGGAATACATGTATAAATACTGAAATAATTATCAAGGATAAGTCCTATTCCTAATACTGGACATGATCCTGCCAAAGTTAAATCTCATTGGTGTCAATGGGAGAATTCATTATGGGGTTAATAGTCTTCCATTGAAATCTGTAGAACTATAGTGCTTAGCTCTGACTGGACTGTGCCAAGTACTTTTAAGATTTAGACTTTCACTTTGCACTTTCTTGATGGCTCAGAATAGCTTGCGACACTTCAAAAAATGAAGCCCAAAAGTAAATTCTAAAAAGTTAAGAGCAAGGACTGGAAGCAAAATGGCTGCACATGGATTTCCACACCAGGGATTTTTAAATTCCCTGTTGCAGACTGTCACATCCACCAAAAAACTGGCATCTGAAAGCACAATAGGTTGAAGCTGGAAGTGATAGTGTAAGTACATCTGAACTGCACAATTATAGCAATTTGATACCACATTAACTGCCATGGCCCCATTCTGGAGAATCCTGGGACTTGTTCATTGAGGTACGAAGTCTGTCTATTAAATAACGAGACTGCCAGGGAGAACTGATTGTGAACACTTGTGTGGTGACCTTGAACATGTCCAAACCTGCATGACAAACATCAACACTCTCTGCCCTTCAGTTAATTATAAGTCATCATTTAAAGCAGCAGTGTTGTCTATTGTGTGCTGGAAAAATGCTAAGTTTAAAAGTAGAGCAATGTGAGGTGGACCCAAACCTTTTTCAAAAACTCATTACTTGTGATGAAACCTGGATTTTCCAGTATGATCTGGAGACAAAATGACAGTCAATGCACTGGAAAACACCACCAAGAATCATAATCACCAAGAATGTCAAAGCAACTCCACATTCAAAGCCATGCTCATTATTTTGTTTTTTTGTTACATCAAGGTCATAATTTCAGCAGAATGGGTTCCAGAAAGCAGAACAGTGAACCAGCATTATTATAAGAAAGTTTAGACAAAGCTGAGAGAAAGAGTCAGAAAAAAGGCCAGAACTGTGGGGAAATGGTTCCATTGTTCATCAAGATAACGCACCTGCTCACACAGCACTTTGTGTAGCAGTTTTTGTCTGATAAATGCATTACTACACTTGAACATCCTGCATATTCACCAGATTTGGCACCATGCAACATTTTCCTTTTTCCTAAAGTGAAATTGGTGCTTAAAGGAATACGTTTTGAGTCAATTGATGCAGTACAAAGAAAACGACAGATGTGTTGACACAGCTGAGAGAAACTGATCTGCTCCATGCCTTTGACCAGTGGAAAACAAGACTGTGTTGGTGTGTGAGTGTGAATAGGGAGTATATTGAAGGGGACAATCATTAGATTTGTAGTATATATAAATAAAGATGGGTTATTATATCAGTCTTGTTATTTAATAGACAGACATCATACTTAGAATTATTTGCTAGACAGCTCTAATTCACTTCACTGGGTTAGAGCTCTCTAAATATATCAACAAAACACAAATCTCAAGGTACTATAAAATGGAGCCATAATGGCTAAAGCCAGTGTCAAACTACTATAACTTTGTAGTATAGATACATACAGTATGTATGTAGGTAGATACATATGTGGTATCTGTGGGATTTGGTTCCAGCAGCCCCCATGGATCCCAAAATCTGTGGATGCTCAAGGCCCATTATATACAACTAGCTGGACCCAGCATACCATATGCCATTAACCTCCCCTTAAAACACCCGGTAGACCACAAAACAACCCTGTAAGGTAGGCCAGTGGGTTTAAATTCCTCATCCCCCTTCTCAGCATTCCACACTTTTACTGGAATTGCTGAGGGTGACTCGTACTGTTACCCTGCCACAGCCACAACCAATTGACTGCCTGGCTCTGGCCCAGTGGCAGCAGCAGCAGCATCCTGCCACCGCCAGTTGACTGCCTGGTTCTCATCAACCCCCTGACTGATGAGTGGCTGAGGGAGGGAGAGGAGGGAGGGGCCCTTGTGAGGTGGTGATGCAGACTGAGTGGATTGTGATGTGGAGAGGGAATTTGCATGTGGGTGGTGATTGGTTGGGTGTGTTTCCTGAGCAGCCAATCAGCACACTGGGAAAGGCTATATATATGGTGTAGTAGAATCATAAAGCATAGAGTTGGAAGAGACCACAAGGACCATCCAGTCCAACCTGCTGCCATGCAGGAATACACAATCAAAGCATTCCCAACAGATCGCCATCCAGCCTCTGTTTAAAAACCTCCAAAGAAGGAGACTCCATCACACTCCAAGGCAGTGTATTCCACTTCCAAACAGCTCTTACTGTCAGGAAGTTCTTCCTAATGTTTAGGTGGAATCTCTTTTCCTGTAGTTTGAACCCATTGCTCCACATCCTAGTCTCTGGAGCAACAGAAAACAAGCTTGCCCCATCCTCAGTATGACATCCCTTCAAATATTTAAGCATGGCTATAATGTCACCTCTCAAACTTCTCTTCTCCAGACTAAACATGCCCAGCTCCCTAAACCGCTCCTCATAGGGCATGGCTTTCACACCTGCCACCATCCTGGTTGCCCTCCTCTGGACACGTTCCAGCTTCTCAATATCCTTTCTGAATTGTGGTGTCCAGAACTGGCCACAGTATTAGTAAAGTGGCTTTCCCAATATAACATGGCAAACAGCAAGGTTTGCTTTTTGAATCCTCCACCCCCAAATATTTTCTAGCCATGGTTGGTTGAATCCATGGATGCAGAACCCGTGGATACAGAGGGTCAACTGTATTGATTTACATGGGCTCATTGGGTATGTTGGCAAGCTAGAATTTCCGAGACTCATCGAGACTGTGTCTCTACCTGTGTGCTGGTTTCTGGCAAATCATTCAAGTGTGTCGAATTCAATGCACTGCAATGAACAGGAAACATACCATATGTATTTTTACTTTCAAATGTAGAGCTGAACTAATAAAATCATTCGTGGGCAAATTCAATTTTCAAGCAAAAAATAAAAATAAAAATGAAAGAAGTAACATGTCGATCTAATTCCATTGTTGGCAAACCTTGACAAAAGTTTTAGAAGCCACATTTCTTTCTTTTCTTTTTGTGCATTGCCATGTACATTGATGATGCTAACTAACCAAATAATTGGAATGGCTACAACATTTTTATAGAATGACATAATTTGTAGGACTATTTCTTCCTCCTTCTTCTCCTTCTTTTATGTTGCTCTTCTGTTGGAAAGTTATGCCATTGTCTACCAACTCACAATTGTGTAAAGTCGAATTGCATGACTGTGCAATGTTTGTATTATCAGGAGAGAAGAGGGGAAAGGCTACACCATCAGGACCATTGTACAAGCAGAGCCAGCAGTATGGCTGTTGCACATGGTCCTGTTGTAACATGGATCCCATTGTACAATGGGTACTCCCATCATGCTTGGTGCCCAGCTTTGTTGCAATTCACTAGAAGTACTATGTGTCAGAGATGTAGCTACATCATCACGGAGTTATGCACCTTAGCTTCTGATGTATGTATGACCTTGGCCATTATTTTATTTGTTAACTTTATTTATACCCCACATTTTCTCCAAAAGGGAGACTCATATTAGCTATGTTTTCTCATGTCATATTAGTACCATAGAATTAAAGCCAATGTCAGTCCTGAGTGGTGACTCAGTTCATTTCAGAGCCCAGTTCATTTCAGAGGATCAATGTTGGTTGGAACGAATATTGCATTTAGCCTACTTTTGAATCTTTAACATTTTATTTTCCCAAACAGAATATAATTATGCAAATGCTTCAAGAATTTTCATATCAGATCTATGAATTTCATGACTAACACAACATAATACTAATATGAACATAGTTAATAGGGAATGACAAAAAGGCTGGTGTTATGTTGTGATGTTCACTTTGAAATTTTCATCCTGCTTTTCAGCATTTTGACAGAAGAAGATGATCTGATTATATGCACTGAAATCTTATTTGAGCCTTATGCTATTGTCCCTTGCAAAATGATGATTCACATGCTAGATTTATTATGAGTTTGCATATCTACCAGCTTGCTCACATATCTGAATTCCTGGGTAAAATATCACAGGAATACAATTTCACCAGTGAACAGATTCATGCAAACCAGAAGCCACTTCAGTATATCAGTATAGATCTATGTTGTATTCCTTGACCTATTATATATTCTCAAATAATACAGAGGTATGACTGACTCAAACATCTATGTACCAGAATAATTATAATTTGTGAATGAGCCCACCTTAAGTTCCATAAACACACTATAAATATGTTTTTAAAAGTTAGTTCTGCATCGATATTGACCAAAAATCATTATCGTTATGCCTATCTGATAGTGGTAATTCTCAGGAAAATGTTACAAGTTCCACTTTGAACATCAGGCTTACGGTTGGTGTGAGTGGGAAGAATAAAGCACTAGAATCTATGGAAATAATCCTGCATTTTAAAAGAAGATAAAAGAGATAACGTAGGTGCTTTTTGGAGTCTAACTTCTCAGATACTATGGTTTTTCAGCCAGGGTGAAAGATGGGGAGCCCAAAGGCACTTAATGGCCTGCTGGTTTCTTATCTGATGTAGAAAAGTTTGTATTGCTTTTAGAAATTTAATTATTAAAGAAGATAAAAGGATCTTTTTTAAAGCCTCCGATTCCTTTGCCTTTGGCAAGATTGATATAAAATGATTATTACACAGCTCTTTACCAGGTTGCCTTTACACTAGAGAGTTGAGTTGATGGGTATCTGAAACAGCTGGAAAGTGCTCGCATACGGTGTAGTTATTTTGAGTTTCAGGTACCGTGGTATAATCAACAGTGCTTAATTTCCATACATTTTGTACTCTGTTTTGAGTATCTGTGTCAAGGGAGATTTTCACAATACACTGTTATAGTGTTACTATTCCACTTTATTTACTGTGGCTGCCTCCTGTGGAATCCTGGGATTTGCAGTTTAGGGAGGGGCATTTACAACTCTCAGCCAGAGAGCTCTTAGGCCTCACTAAAAGCAGTTAAAGTGGAATAGTAACACTATAACAGTGTAGTGTGAAAATCTCCAAGGTGTTGGATCTGATGTTCTGCTTGCACAGGCTTCCTCTGTTGAGATTTGGGTGATTCCCCCCTCCCTGTTACAGACCACTATTATACACTCCTTGCTGTTCAAGAGGACTCCCTGACCTCTGTGACAAGGTTTTTGGGGGGATCACAGGGTGTTGCCCACAAAGTATGTAGTAGAAGTTGCAGGAGGAAGGATAGGAGGCCTTCTCCTGATAAGATGCTGCTCCTAGAGTTGCCATAAATTCTGGGGGCAGGGGAAAGAAATGTGGCAATTCCTTGTTTACCACATTTCTTTGTTGGCTTATTAATTAATCAGTTTAAATACAGACACAATACCTCACCCATTAGCTAATGTTGAAGCTGAACAACAACAAAGGAAAAAACAGAACACAGCACAGCCAAACATGGGAATATTTGATGGCCTAGTTTAATAAGGCAGGAAAACCAAGTAGGCTTAGCATAGTAGTTTGATTGTTGAAGACTCTGGGAGCCCAGGGCTTGAATCCTCACTCAGTCATGGAAACTCATTGAGTGATCATGGGCATACTCTCTCAGCCTAAAAGGAAGGCAATGGCAAACCTCTGAATAAAACGTGCCAAGAAAACCATATGATAGAGTCTCCATAAGACAGAGTTAACTTGAAAACACATAAGAACAAAAATAAAAAAAAAATTGTATATCATAACTCTCCCCCAGTTACTTGTATAGCATAACTCCCCCACCCCCCAAGCTACTTAACTGGGCATCAGCTGTATGGGAAGAAGGAGATTCATTCTGCTGCAGAGTGGAGCACATGTGAATGATGTTTCCATCAGGATTGTGGGGGGTTGAGGTAGGAGAGGTTACTTATACTTACCGGTAACTAAGTAGCTGATACAGGAGTCAGACCAATATTATTTGCAACTTCGTATGCCACTCTACAACAAAATTCTTTAGATTTTATCTCTGTTCATGAACTAACTGCATGATGAGGGTCCAAGAGGGTCCACATGACCTCCACTGCTGCTTTCATCTGTAAAGCCTGCCCTGCCCTTCCCCTTGAATTCCATGCATTAAATGTGGATATCTACAGTGGGGAAGCCGATGGACTGAACAGGGAATCCTAAAGTGAGAAAGCTCATGTACTGAACATGAATACAGGTATGTAGACTGGAAAAGCCCATGCAATGAACATTGATATCTACTGTGGGAATTCCTGTTCATTGAACATGGATGTCAATAGTGGGAAAGCCCATGTGCTGAACATGGTGAGAAAGCCTATGTGTGTAATATCTGTACAAACACAAGTTTTCACAGGAGCCAAATTCTACCTGATCAGAATTCTAGCTCCCATGGAGGCCTAGGTGTGCAGAAGTCTATTGACATAAGATTTGTTTCTGCAGACATCCATGCTCAATTAATGCACATTGTGGATGAGTGGGCAAGGTAGCTGTGACAGCTTGAGTAAGAGTCTAATGTCATGCCCCTTTAACCAAGTTGACTTCCTTCATGTGATTGTTTAATGAATGAAGGTGATGATGGTTGTCATGAAAGAAGCATTTAATCTTCTTTAGAGAGTTGGATTGGGTGGCCCTTGTGGTCTCTTCCAACTCTATGATTCTATGATTCCTTGTCCCATTCTACATTGTAACGCAGTAGCAAAGAAGGGAGAGTTCCTTAGTATAACAAATTGTCTTATTATTGTGGCCATAGCTAGGTAGTCCTATCTATCTGTATCCTGATTCAGACACCGGTGTGCTGTTCCCATATTCATGAACGTCATCATTCAGTTTCATAAGTGTGTGAACAAAAGGGCCTTCACCATGAAAATTAATAGGAATTCCTGGATGAATGAGAACTCCCAAATCTATGAGAAACCCTTGTGCTTTACTTTTAGGAATATAATTTACTGTTTGGTGCTTCTCAACATGCAGATCATTTGATGGGTGGAGATAGGACTGGTATATTACAAAGACCGCTGGGAAGTGAATTTAATCAGTGAAGGGCAATGGTGAATATCAATGGGATAGGGTTACATTTCTCCTTAGTGCAACTGTGCTTATGTGATGCTGCACTTTAACTTTCTTCACAGCAGCAAACAGTAAAGAAATGTATGTAGGACATTGTTGAGATAGGAGCTAAACCTGCTTTCTGTCAGTGGAATCAGTCTCACAAAATGTGCCCTGTATATGTGACTGTCATCCAGATACTACCCCTCGCTTCATGGATCAATTAATAGAAGAACAGCTCTTAAGTGGCTGGGGAAAACATCTAAAGAACACAGTTGATTGTGTGGGATAGAATGCTGGACTCTCAGCAGAGTTTGAAAAAGTCACTTCCCTGTACTACACCTCCCAGAATGCCACAGCTAGCTATTGGCCATACTGGTTGCAGGATTCTAGTAGTGTGCAGTCCACAAAATATCTCTTTCCAAGCTCTGACTTTTTTAAAAACATGACAGTGAATAAATACAGTGAATAAAAGTAACTGCAGGACATTTTCTATATCAGAGCTGTATTGTGAACTCTTCTTCATACTGTGCGCTTGTAAGGTGCTTTGGAGATTTTGAGTTGGAGTTGTTATTAAAAGGAAAAATATCATTGCTTTATAGCAGTCAGGAAACAGTGCTTCAGGAGGAGGGGGGAAGGTCTATTTCCAGCTTGATTCAAGATGGGGCTGATAGCTAGCATAAATGTTTAAAACAATTTTTAAAATATTAAACCATGAGATCTTCTAAATCTGTACTAACTGCTTTCCTGCAAGCACTGCATGAGTACTAATGTGCAATTACCTAGCACTTCGGGAGCCTCCACTTTGACACAATTCCCTTACTGATCTTCTTAGAAACTGAGTATTTATACTCAACTGCACCATTTTCCACTCCACTCCAATCAGTACACCCATCTCCTTCCTTGATGAAACATCTTTCCCTGAACCATATAGAAAAGAATGCCTCCCACGGCCACGCTCATCCATCCGGCAGTATTGTACTGAAGTGGATGGGGGACAATGAGCAAATGAAAACACATTTGAGATATATTTGGGATGGGGTGAGGTGAGAGTGGAGCAATTAAGCCATAAGGCATGCAGAAGAGTTCCACAGACAAGCCACAAGGGTACTTTTTGACCTATTTGCTTTCTGTGACAAGGTGAATGCAAAACAATGCAGGGATTGTATGGCACTCCAGATGTTGAAGGGCTGCAGCTCTCATCAGTTCTTACCACTAGGTACATTGGCTAGGGGTGCTGGGAGCTGTAGTCCAACAATATCTGAAAGGCTATATGATTTCCATCCCTGACCAAAACTTATCTAGAGATCTTAAACTACAGGGATCAAGTAACCTATTGTTCTGTTGCATCTGGCAGCCCAGGAGATACTAGGAAAAATTTACTTCTCTATTACTTTCAGCCATTTATTTTCAAAATGTGTGTTTGAATCATTTTTCAACTTATTGTGACCCCATGAATTTCTTAGGCAAGAAATACCCAGAGGTGGTTCAACCAGTTCCTTCCTCTGAAATGAAGCCTATAGCACCTGGTATTTGTTGGTGGTCTCTCATCCAAGAACTAATCATGGCTGATCCTGCTTTGCTTCCAAGAGCATATGGAATCTGGTGGGTGCCCTTGTGGTATTTAGGCCCTTCAGCATGTATTCCCCACTTTTTTTCTCTTTTAAGCAAGAACTAGGAATATAAGAAAAAAAAACATGTTGTGTCATACCACATGCCTATTTAGTTGAGGATATTATCTAGTTCAGCATCCTAATTCTCACAATGGTCAACCAGACGCCTATGAAACAGCCACAATCATAAGGGAAATAGACCTCACCTGCTGTGAGGTCCCCAGCAGCCAATATTCAGAGAGATATTGAAAAGTCATCACAATTGGTAGCTAGCCGTTGAAGCTGTTCCCTCCAAGAAGACAGCCAGTAGTAGTAGTAAGAATGTGGGCTGGAATATAGAAGATCTAATCCCCACTAAGATGTGGAACTCATGGGTTGCATTCCAACATGCTCTCAGCATAGTATAAATACCTGCATGCAAAGATACGCTATACTAGCACTATAAAATCAACACACAGAATACCAAAATTGCATAGCACAGGATGTAGACTGGCTGCTGTTGTATAATGTGCAATGAATAATGCACAATCAAAATGTGCAATGTGCAATGTGAAACTACAATGCACAATAGTGCTGTATGCACAACTCCACTTCTGTTGCTGTTAGCAGAATACATTCATTGTACTGTGGTGAATAATTTGGCCCACATACATAGCACATGATACATGCATATGTCACTAATGGGATGCCAGCCAGAGGGTAACTCTGGGCCAGTCACTGAGTAACTGCCAGTCTGATCTACATTACAGGGTTATTTTGGTGATAAATTAGGGAGGCGGAGAGCAAAGGGATATACATGTAACTGACAAATTAAATAAATCTATCTGGCTTTTCCTCTCTTCAGAGCTGTCTTAGAGGGTGACCCTTGAAACATCTTGTGGAAGAAAATCCCATGTGTTGAACTAAAAACAGAATTCTGGAAGGTTATGGCAGGTAAGAATAGGCATAGTGAATTCAAATATATTGGTAGACATCCATTGTATATGGGTCTGGTGTCACAAGAGAGAAAGAGAACTATAGTCAGCCCTCCATATCCATGGATTCAATCATTCATGGTTTGAAAATATTCCACAAACGCAAAAAATAAATCCAAAAGGCAAACCTTGATTTTGCTATTTAAATAAGAGACTCCATTTAACTAACCATTGTATACTATTGGACTTGAGCATCAATGGATTTTGGTATCATTTGGGGGGATGACCTTAAACCAAAACCCAATGGATACCAAGGCCCTACTGTAATACTAAATGGTAGGATAGGATGCGGTTCTGATGTGAGATTAACTATGTACAGATTTAAGCTATCAATCAATGCCTGTGGAAAGAGAAATTTGAAGGAAGCAAAACCCCCTCATTTTTCTGATGCAGGAAAATTAATGATTAAGGGAAATGAAGCCAAAATAATCTAGGCAAACGAGATTGGCTATGTAGCATTGTAACATCATCTCAATGACTGTGTGATTCCTGATTTGGTAGGATTAGGAATGCGGGGGCAATGGTACTGAAACAGCTGAATGCATCTCTGCTCATCCCCCTGCTCTGCAGTAAAATGGAAATGGGCATGTGTGTTGGGGGTTGTACTGCTTAAAAGGGGAACGCCAGGCAGCTGATACTTTTTAAAAAAATGACATTTAACAATGTACTTTTCCACACTAAAACATATGATTTGTTGCTATTTTTGTAGTTGTGGGCCTATATGGACTGTGGAGGCTAGCTACGTTCTATGCACAGTGGATGCATTCCCTAATCTTAGTGCCCTCTTTCAAAACTGTTGTGAACGCTTATATGCCTTCCCTCCTCAAATTTGTTAAAATGAAAATAACAATGATTCCTCTTGTAGGACTTTTGTGAAGACAAAACATGGGAGAAAATAAAGATGCTTCCTGACTTCTGTGATGAAGGTGGGATTAACATATATTGCATTCAGAGATCTAGCTATGGAGATGTAGCTACATCTCTGTAGCCACATCTCCCAATGTTTTTCCCCCAAACCTACCTTTTAAGTAGTGCAGCCCCAACTCCATATGGCCATTTCCATGTTGCCAGAAAACAGGGGGATGAACAGGGAAGCATTCTGCTCTTTTCCTGCTGATGCTTGCCACAGCATGTCCAGCTACTGGAAAAGACCTGGACACATTCCTGCTTTCTCGTTGTGTTGAGTGGGTCTGTATCACTTAAAAGGAAGGTTTTGTGGGGAGACAGGGGACTTTTGTTCACTGTCTGGTCAGAAGAGATTTCTGACCTGCACAATCACCATAAAAATGAATTGCAATGGTGTGAATTAAACTTAGGCCATTGTGAAATCCCTGTGATAGGTTCACCTTAGGGTTACCATAAGTTGGAAACAACTTGAAGACACACAAGAACAATAAATTCATGAACAGGATGCCAACCACTGTATTTCTCTAAGAAATGGATTTCCTTTTCACTTGCTATGTATCAAGTTGATGTGTTAATGCTCTGAATGATTTAATTCTCAAATGTCATTATTTGTACCATGAAGTGAAGGCAAAATGCTTGTTGCAGTGAACATGCAAGATCTTTTATGCTCCAATAATGAATGCATCCCTGCTTAACTTCCTTTCATCACTGAAAGGAAGAAGAAATAAGTTTAGCAATTCTACCCTGGACTTCTTGAACTTCAATGATTTGATTATTTGTCTGCAAGATGATAGCTGATAATGCTCATGTGCTAAAATGCTTATGAATTAGGTTTATATTGCAAAGGATTTCCTTGCTGTAGCAGGGAACTTGCTGAATATAACAATAAATAAACTATACTAAACTTGCTGAATGTCACAATAACCAAGATAAGTCCATCACTGTAAGGATGTCTAATATCCATTCCTGATTGTCACAATAATATAGAATCAATGACAGGCAAAAATGTGTCTGGATGAAGTTCCCGTCTGAGGTTAGTTGCACTAATTCATTTTCTTAGTTTGCTTGCACTATGGGTTTGTTCTTCATTCTTATCTGTTCAAGATAATTTATATTTCAGGCATAAACACAACTGATTTCATGATTCACGCAAGTTGCTTAGGGTTAGATGTATTGTTCTATTGAACAATTAAAAAAAAAATTCCAAAAATTTTGGATTTAAAAAAACCCCAAAAAGAACTTTCTTACTAATAATAATATAATAATAAAATTTTATTTATATCCCGCCCCTCTGCAACGCAATCGGGGCGGCTTACAATATAAAAACCCCATACTCACAATACCCTAGCCCACCCACCCCTTAAAATAATATTAAATTGCAAAGGATTAAAAACATGCATTAATTAAAATATATATAAAATTAGAAGAAAAAAAATTAAAAACATACAATCGTAGCCTATAAAGGGCAGCTGAGTACTATTAGGATTTATCTTTATATTTAGAGAGAGAGAGAAAAGAAAAACAGTTTAAATTCCCTTTAAATTTTATCTTGGCTGCCAAAGTTCATTAAAGTGAAAAATGCTGGATGAGCACTGGTGAGAGAAGAAATTAATCTATTTAATAACCCACTTTTACAGAGTGATGCAAGACTGTGATAGAACAATTGTAGTTCATGCTAGGAGATCATTCTGGCCAAATATGGAAAACAATTTTGCTGGTGCCTGGATTGGCAAAGCAAATGGAGCTTCTGCTACCTCTTACAAGTAAAGGTACATAGTATCGTGGGCCAACCAGGTTATTTTCACCACTAAGGACTTTATCAGATATGGCAAATATGGTGCCATAACGATGCCTAATGAATGCGAAAGGGCGTGTATACTAGACAACAACATTCTTTTGCAATGATGTCTTGAAAATAAGGTGTTCTTTTTTATTGACAGGCCAAGCCATCAATAGATCTTCTGTGGTGCTTTTTTGCCAGTATTGCCAGCATTTGAAAATGTGTGCCATTTCCTCTCGTGATTACATCATCAATGGGTGGTCCCACCAGAATATTTCCAGGTGAGAACACAAAAGCCAGATAGAGGATGCTCTTTTTATGAACCTCCCCAGTTTACTTTTAAGTTTTAAAGTGTGTTTCTGTGCATGTTATGTGTCTTTATTTTGGTGTATTTTTTATTTTTACTGCACTTGCACCTTCTCGTGAAAATTGCCAAGATCACAAACACGGAAGTAAACAGAGCTCTGTTTGTGCTTCGTTAATGCTGGGGCTGCCTTTTAATGCTACTGAAGGTAGGTTTGAAGGAAAGGGTTCTTTTGCTGCAGAAAAATGCTACAAAATATGGTAGGAAAGGAACGTTTATAGAGGTTCATCTGATAAAGTCCTAAGGCAGCCAATCCCACAAGCAACTCACTGTCTCTCTTGCAGTAAAAGTAGAGCAATTATGAGATTAAATAATTAACAGCAGCACTTTCACAATACCCTAAGCCAGTTGCCTGACAGAGAAATCTCATTAAGTTTCTACTGCCCTACACCCACTTTCTTGGGTGTAAGTCCTCTTGAAATTACTCAGTAGGAAGTCCTATTTCATAAAGCTGCTTTTGAGTAGAATGAATATACAAAGGGCAACACTGGTTACCCAGTTGAGCTAAAGGCAGGTGCAGTTATACCCTCATCAATAGTCACTCTTTTGGAGTTGTTGTTATCTGCCATCACCTCAGCTTTGACCCTTGGCACCCTGAAGAATGAGAGACCTCCAAGAGCCCTGGTCACCAACTCACCTGCTCCGGTCTTGCAAATCAGGGCCATGGTTTCCTTGACGGAATCAATCCATCTATGATGTGGTTTTCCTCTTTTCTGAATTACCTTCTAGCAAATTGGGTTTAAGTGAGCAGTTATCCAACAATACCTGGAGGGCTGTACATTCCTCATCCCTCTTATAAGTATTTACTTTCTGAATTATCTTCTAGCAAATACTTAGCTGACATCTTGAAATTACCGTACAGCAAGGATAAAGAACATGTGGCCCTGCAGGTGTTGTTGGACAACTACTTCCTTAACCCCAGAGAGCATATCCAGTGGTGAGGGATGATGGGAGTTGCATTCCAATGACACCTGGAGAGCCACAGTTTACCCATCCCTTTTGTAAACAACCAACCTTCCTTCCTTCCTTCCTTCCTTCCTTGTAGGTATGTTAATATGATGCCTGACCTACTGGTGAAAAAGAGTAATAGATCTCAGAGGCTGGTTGAACTTGAATTTTAATGGTAAAAAACCATTGGTAGAACCACTTCTTAAGATGCACTCTTGATATTTCTGATTGGCTTGCCATTCTGTTCTGAAAGATGAAGTCAGATCAGTTTCTGTTTCCATTTCCATTATGAAACTAACTTATGAAAGAAGAAACAAGATTGACATGCTTTCCTTTGGGGAATTACTAAAGAACCCCCACACTCCAAGGTTCACTGAGAGCTTCAGCAAAGAGCTTTGTGGAGTCTTATTGAAACACAAGCTCTGTCAGCTGTTAGGGCTAAGTGAATATCTGTTATAATTACACTGGCGGGAAAACAGACAGCATTTTTCATTTACGTTATTAATAGTCACCAGACCCTTACCATCTGTCTTGGATGCATGGGTCTGATTCTTGAAGATAAATGTCACCAGCCTGGAGAATAAGTCCAAGGTTAAGAAAAACAGACCATCGCAGCTCCACCACTTTTTGTTACCGATGTACTTCAGTCTTGGCTCAGAAGTATATATTGATTTTGGCACACAGACTGCAATCTAGCCTTTAGATGTCAAATCTGTTGCATTGTTTCTTCCCACCATAACATTGCTGAGCCTGCCAGCAGAGAGACTTTTGATATTTGTGGTCAGCTGTGAAGAGGCCTTCACTTCCAAAAAGATGAATGTCTTTTCATTTTCTTTTTTTTTCTTTCTTGTTTTTTTTAAGGGTACAAAATGCATGTTATCTAGCGATGCATCAACATGCTGAAGTACAGCTATCCAGCTGAGATGGAAGTGGTGTTGCTGTGACATAGCTGTGATGTACAAGGGCAGCGGTGTTGTCTGAATCGAGAGAAGGGAGGTTGTAAATCCCTTAACCATGCAAGCAACATCCAAGTGTATAATGTATCTAACAACAGGGGCAATACTCCAGGCTTCTGATGAAGAGGGTTGTAGGCCTGTATGCCAAATTTGTTGGTCTTTTAAGTTTCTTCAAGACTTTTTGTTGTACAGTTCGTTGAGAATTAACAGAGGTTCGAAAGCCTCACAGCCACTGATATTGATTCTCGCAAAGAGAACAAATATTTCACTTGGTATTTTTTAAAAACATGAAGAAGAAAAAAGAAATTAATCTTTTGCCTGTATGTTTAAGCTCTCCTTCCTAGCACTGAAGCTATTTTATTACTATAGCAAACATAAGTTCATAAAGAATTCACCAGCACTATTAGATCCACACAACAGGAGATGTAATCTTTCCTTCCAATTGACCTGGCAGAAATCACAATAGGAAGGTCTTTCTCAAAGCCTAAAATGTGGAATTTGAGGGGTTTGCAATGAGGAATGTAACATGTTCACACACACAATGCATTATTTTGAGCAAATCCCAAACTCCAACAAAAACTGAGGTCAGGTTCCTATTGAATTCATCAGTATGACAAGGAAAAACAGTAATGTGTTCCAGTGTTCTGGAAGCCTAAATCAAGAATGTTTCAGGGTCTGAAATTCAGTTCAGTATAAAATGTGCATTAAAAAACCCACTTTTAGCCAAACCTTTTACTCATAAAGGGAAGTCCACCCATTACCAGCTGATAAGACCAAGATTGAGAAACTCCATAGGCTGAGTAAGAGAGTGGACTTTATCAGATGTGGCAAATATGGTGTCATAATGACGCCTAATGATTGCGAAAGGGTGTGCATACCATATGATGTCGTCCTTTCATGATCATGTCTTGTCAAATAGCCGTTCTATTTTATTGACAGCCCAAGCTGTGAATTGATCTCTCATTCCGCCAGAATTGCCTCACGCCAATGTGCTCAGTGAATACGGCATCACTTGTCAGAACACTTCCTGGTAAGGTTGGGACAGCCAGGTAGGGGACACTCTTTTTTTTACCTCCCCAGTTTACTTGTAATTTAAAAAGTCTGTTTCTGTGTGTGTGCTTACTTTTTATGTCTTTGTCTTGCTTAACTTTTTGAATTTGACGTGCTTGTGTCTTCTTGTGAGAATTGGTGAGATCTCAACCCCAGAAGTAAATGGAGCTCCATTCATGCTCTGTTACTGCTGGGGCTGCATTTCCACACTGCTAAAGGTAGGTCTGGTGGGGGGGTTTCTTTTGCCAGCATATAAATACTTCAAAATATGCCAGCAAAAGAACTTTTACACAGGGTGGTCTGATAAGTTCAGTCTATAGCAGAGTGCATGTTGTGCATAGTGTCCAAAAGGACTTGCTCCTGAGTAGCCTGACAGATTATTCCCACACTCATTTAGGCACCCTTAATCCATGGACTTGGTTTTAAGACCAATTAAATTTCTAGGGATGATGTCTTACATGCACCTTTTGCACCCAAATTAATAGGGCAGCCCTAAGGAGATTTTCAGATGGGGACAAAAATAACATCCCCATCTCGCTAGGACTCTCCCTCCCCCTCGGCAGCCCAGGAGTGAATGCAACTCTCCAGAGCTGTATTCACTTCCTGATTTAAAATCCCAGGCCATTCTCATGAGAGGATGAGCACATGGGAAATTAAAAAATAAAAAGTCAAATAGAAGTTTAAAAATGACAGCAAGCACAAAAACACACTTTAAAAATACCAAGTAACCCAGGAAGGGTACAAAAAAAGGGTTTCACTTACCTGGATCTCCCAATTGCACCCAGAAGTGTTCTGGAATGGACCTCCCACTTGATGCTGGCATCGCACCAGCATAAACGGGCACCTCTTCACTCACCTGTCATTCTGTGACAAAAATGGAACGGGCAATCCATTGACAGTTTAGCCCATCCAGAAAGAAAGAAAGAAAGAAAGAAAGAAAGAGCACAGGAGGATACCAACGTAGGGACGACGTCATGTGAAAAACAAGCCCTTTTGCAATCTCCTGGCGTCATCATACCATATTTAGGGCATCTGATAATAATATTATTATCAATAATAATAATAATAATAATAATAATAAAATTTATTTATATCCCGCCCCTCTGCGAGCAATCGGGGTGGCTTACAACAATAAAATAGTTCACAGTATAAAACAACTCAAAATCCCTTCCCCCCCTTAAAACATTATTAAATTAATACAAATTAAAATCAATATATAATATAATTTATTAAAAACCCTTTCGAGCAAGCAGCATCAGTTTGGAGGTCCAGAAGCGACCTCCAGAGGGGGTTCCTGAGGCTGGGGTTAGCTATTCTGGAAAAGCCTGCCTGAAGAGAACCATCTTGACAGCCTTTTTAAAGCTGTTTAATGATGTCAATAGGCGGATCTCATCCGGCAGGCCATTCCACAATTTGGGGGCGACAGCCGAGAAAGCCCTCTGGGAGGTGTTCGCCAGCCTAGGTCTTTGTGGCTGCAACAAATTCCTCCCAGAGGACCGGAGAGCGCGGGGAGGATTATAAGGGAGAAGGCGGTCCCTGAGATAGCTTGGGCCCAAGCCATTTAGGGCTTTAAAGGTGATAACCAACACCTTGTACTGGGCCCGGAAGCTGATAGGCAGCCAGTAGAGGGACCTCAGAACCGGAGTAATGTGGTCCCTCCTAGATGTCCCAGAAACTAGCCTGGCTGCCATATTTTGTACCAGCTGTAATTTCCAAACTAAGCACAAGGGTAGCCCCATGTAGAGTGCATTACAGAAATCAAGACGTGAGGTTACCAGCGCGTGCACAACAGTCTCAATATCCCTTACTTCCAGAAAAGGGTGCAGCTGGCGTATCAGCCGAAGCTGATAGCAAGCGCTCCTGACTGTCGCATTTACCTGATTTGTCATCAGGAGTGACGAGTCTCCTAAGTCTCTTTGATATTCAAGGGAAAGAAAGAGATGGCAGCCCTTATTTCATGAACAAAAGCCAACTCAACTGCCAGTTGAATCTACCTTCAACATTAGTGATGGGACAACATTCTCTACCACATCTAGAGTCAGAAAGCTAGCTTAAGGGGTTTAGCTTAGACTACAGCTCACTGTCCCAGTATCTCACTGCTCTGTCAAAGCATTTGCTGCCTGAAAGATCTTTCTCACACTGCCTAATGGTAACACCAAGTGTGTAAATTAAGCCAGAGCCCACAAAGCAAAAATAAAAGAAATAAAATAAAAAAATCAGTATCACAATCACAGTCAGTACTGAGATGGAAATCTTTTCAGGTTACCTACAGTGGTACCTTTGGGATCAAAGATTCATTTGTACATCAATATATAACAGTTCCAAAACCCGTTATTCTGTCATACCTTTTGGCCTCAAAAGCATGTAATCTTCCTAGAAATACCCTTGTATATTTGAAACTCAGAAGAAATGCATCCTAGCATGTACGTCTCTTTCCTAAGGATGTTAACTGATGATGTTACAACATAGAAACTGTGGTACTGCAGAGAAATCTGAATGTTTTTCTATGTAAATTCTGAGTGATCTCACCAATAATGCATGATGTCGCATAATGTTTTCTGAGTCCATGCCATAAGGAATCAGCATTAGTTCCCATCTCATCTTACCAGCTGTTTCTGCATAGGCGTCACTAATTATGTGCTTAGTTTGTTGAAGATTTACATGTTAATTATGTATACAGTATGGTCACCTGTAGTAATGTGTTCTGATTCAGAATTAAGCCTGTGATTAGAATTTGTGAAGTGAACTTTCCCTTGTCAGTGTGGTCATTATTAACTGGAACATATGAACTATGACGCTAATGAAATATTTATTCATATTAAGAAAATGTATCATTTCCAGTCATTTCATGCCAGAGATTTTTAAAATGGTAGGGCCATCATTATTTTTTCCCCTACTGACTTCTTAATGAACAGGGAGTTACCGTATATTTTACCTTGCCCTATTTCCACAGTGAATTTATTTAGTGGTCTTCAGCAAAGCTAGTCTTGACTGTACTATTTTTTTTTAAGTATTCCAATAACCTGGCTTGTTGTCAGTGGTGCCATCAAGGCAGGACTTATAGGACAAATATCCATGGCCCTATTCAGCAGGATGAGGGGAAGGCGCATTAAAGGCAGCAGGAGTAGCTTCCCACATTTTGAAATAATGAAGTAATATATAAGAAGACAAAAGACAGAAATATGGAATAATGGCACTCCTGTCCCATTAGACCAGAAATCTAGAGTTTCAAGTTACAGGAGTACACGAATGGTGGTTGTGGTTGGGGGATGTTTTTCTTGTCGGGGCGTGGGGGGAGGTTAAGCCTGATTCATTCAAAATAAGGCATGGACAGTCTTTTGCTAGTTCATATCCTCTGGGAGCAGGATTTAGTTGTTGAAAGCATATAAACCCTTATATACCTTGCGCCTAATTTGCAATAAAACTATGTTCTAAAACATATCAAAAAATGAGCACCCTTCCAGAAGGTTATCTGGGATCCAACACATTGCCCCCCCTTTCTTCCATGCCAATTTGTATACTGAATATTTGATTTGAACATGGCCTAATGTGACAACCGTCAGTATATATCATCGCAGCATAAACTCTAGTACTCAGTGGGTTCCCTTCATGAGGTAGAATACCAGCTCTTCTCATGTGAAAATGAACGGTCTACATATAATACTTTCCTGTGATTTTGAAGGAGAGTGGACACACACAGAGCAAGAATACAGAATTAACTCACTCCCTAAGATAGATGTGGATAAGTTGTGGCCTGCAGGCTGCACATGCCCCACAGGGGTCCCTTGCTTTCAGTCTGCTGTGAGATGACAAGGACCCACCCCATGGCTTCAAAAGAGCCTCCACCTTTCACATCACAAGCACCTGCTTCCTGATCTTTGGTTTTGGCCCTGAAACAACAGAACATCAGATTCTGCTGAACTGGAAAACTCAAATGGGCAGGAGAGTGCTATTTGTTTTCATATTCAATTCATAGGTATTTCATTGGCTTCTGTTTAGCCATTATGGGAATAAAATGCTGGACTAGATAAGCTTTTGGACTATTCCAGCAAGATCCTGGATAGACTGGAGAGCTGGGCCAAAGCGAACAAAATGAAATTCAATACGGAGAAATGTAAAGTACTGCACTTAGGGCGGAAAAATGAAATGCATAAATATAGGATGGGAGAGACCTGGCTGAATGAGACTACGTGCGAAAGGGATCTAGGAGTCCTAGTAGACCACAAGTTGAACATGAGCCAACAGTGTGATGCGGCAGCTAAAAAGGCCAATGCGATTTTGGGCTGTATCAATAGAAGTATAGTGTCTAGATCAAGGGAAGTAATAGTGCCACTCTATTCTGCCTTGGTCAGACCTCACTTAGAATACTGTGTCCAGTTCTGGGCACCACAGTTCAGAAAGGATATTGACAAATTGGAGCGTGTCCAGAGAAGGGCAACTAAAATGGTGAAAGGTCTGGAAACGATGCCTTATGAGGAGAGACTTAGGGAGCTGGGTATGTTTAGCCTGGAAAAAAGACGGTTAAGAGGCGATATGATAGCCCTGTTTAAGTATTTGAAGGGATGTCACTCTGAGGATGGAGCAGGCTTGTTTTCTGCTGCTCCAGAGACTGGAACACGGAGCAATGGGTGCAAGCTCCAGGAACAGAGATTCCACCTCAACATGAGGAGGAACTTTTTGACAGTCAGAGCCATTCGGCAGTGGAACACACTCCCTCGGAGCGTGGTGGGGTCTCCTTCCTTGGAGATCTTTAAACAGAGGCTGGATGGCCATCTGTCGGGGATGCTTTAATCAAGATTTCCTGCGTGGCAGGGGGGTTGGACTGGATGGCCCTCGTGGTCTCTTCCAACTCTGCAATTCTGTGATTCTATGATTCTATGATTCTATGATTCTTCCTGTATCTGTCATCTGCCTTATGACAACTTATATGGGAACCTCTCTCTCTCTCTCTCTCTTTTTTTTTTTTTTGTTACACTTTTGTGTATGTGGGATGATGGTTCTGCTATATTGGCATAACTGTGCAAGTTAAAAGTGTAATCACTCTTTAACTTTTGTATTTTGTGCATGTTTTAACTATTTCCATAATGTGTCTTAAGCCACCTTGAGCCCCTGGTAGGACATAAGTAAATATAGCAGCAGCAGCAGCAGAAGCAGCAACAACAACAACGTGTTGTTAGTTCCTAACATTCTAACAAAATAACAAGAGTAGTACTAGCAATAACAAGTTATTGTATTGTAGTTATAATAATTGTATAACATAATGATGCAATATAATATATTGAGAGAGGAAGGGAGATCATCATCATCATCATCCGTCAAGCAAGAGAGAGGAGGCACAGAAAGGAATAACATTTTAAAAATTCTTTAGCAGAGTATAAGACTGGATGAATTTCAAGGAACCAGGATAGCCAAGTTACTCTGTCACAGCAAAAACAACAAAGAACCCTTAAAGACATGTTAGTTCTTCACACTGAAGACATGCAAGTTTTTCAAGGTGTCAGAACACTGTTTGCTGTTTTAAGAGTCAATGAGTTGTTTTAAATCTCAGTGAATTTCAATGAGTGTGATCATTTCCATACAATGCCTCTGTAGACCAATGCAGACCATTGTGCTGCTCTCCCGGGCCTTTGACCAACATCTTGCACTTGGAGTCCATATAGCTCTGAAGCTGGTTTTTTGTTTTTTTTTAGGTGCCCTGCTCCCTCTCTTTCTTTCTTATGGTGTCATTCACTCAGCTGCTCTTGCCATGTCAAAGGTGGCTGACCTTTACCCCAAGATGACAAAAAGCCCTTGGAGGGGATTGTGCTCAGATAATTTGTCAGTAGGAGTTTTGAAAAAGAGATGAACAAGGAGTCTAAATGCAAAGCTTTGTCTTTGGAGTGTTGTCTCTTTAACCAGATTCTCTTTAAATTGTAATAAAGGCACTCACTTCCATTTACTCACCAGGTCCTTTGGAACTGGGTAAACTTCCCATTGACCTTTCTTTGCTGAATTTAAATTTGATGTGTATCTCTCTTTCTCTCTTGGGCAGTTCGCTTGCTTCTCTACACTGTTTGGCAGTTCAGTGGTTTTTCTTTTCCCTTTTCTTTTAGCAAATCCATTCATGTTGATTTTCAGAGAAATATATGCTGGGAGGAAAAAACTTGGCGAAAGATTGCCAGTCTCTGAACAATAGAAACTTCAAGGCAGTCCTTTCAAGGTCACCTTCGTTTGGAGGACAGATTACTGCTAACATGGGAAGAATTAGTAGTAATTTGAGCAAGAATTACATAAATGATGATGCAGTTAGTATGCAAACAATGCTAATTCCACACCAGTGCCAAGCCTAGTGCTTAATAACAATGTCCTAGTTCTGTTCTGTTTGCTGTATCCATTAGCACTTAGTTCCATTTCTGGTCACAATTCAAAGGTTATAACCTATAAAGCCCTATATGGTTTAGCTCTGGATTATCTGAAAAGCTGTACCTCCCAAGTCTTATGATCTTCGAGGGAATGCTCCCTTAGTCCTACCACTCTCACAGGCTCAGCTGCTGGGAAATCAGCAGTTGGTAGCTGCTTCTGGACTGTGGAATTCCCACCCAAGGGAGGCTCTATTGGCCCCCCTCTCTGTTCTCTTTTCACCAGCAGGCAAAGACCTTATTATTCAAACAGACCTTCAGTCTTTAATTGTTTGGGGTAGAAGGATGAGCAATGGGTATGCTTTTTTCTTATATAATATGTATTTAATGTGCCTTTAATTTCTTTTAAATAATGTTTCAATTGGATTGATTGTTTAATGTGTTTTACAATATTGTATCACATATTGATTTAGCTATTTTGTTTTAATTGTAGGCCATCTTGGGCCCCATATTGGGAGAAAGGCAGGATATAAATCAAATAAATAAATTTTTAGGTGAGTGGGCATAGGATTATACCCAAATCACATAGAAATCTGAGCATCATAGACATCAAACTGCCTCTCTAAATCTGAGCCATTTCTGCATCACCATCTCAGGTACTCAGAACAATCCCCCCACCAACTTGCATCCTCACAAGTGGGTGGGTAGGATGTTCAGATACATATCTGATGACGTCTGCTATATAGTGGTAACTTTTGACGTAAAGTTGCTTATCATGACAGTCCATAACTGAACCCCTCTCCCCAAGGTACAAAAATGCAACTAGCTGTGCTATCTCATCCTGGACAGAACAGGCCTTTTGCAAAATTAATGTGTCTTAATTGCCCCACACAAGACCAAAACACAGAGGGGGAAGGGAAGATCAAGTAGGGTAGCAGATGCCCCTGCTATGCAAGTAGTCTTGATGGTCATACCCTGTAAATCCTGGCTCCTCTGCCACACTTGGTGGTTTGTGATCATGGATTCTTGCTGTAGATTAGGCTCATGGAAGATACACACTGTTAGGCTCTCAAATGGTTAGGTTAAATATGACCATCTTGCCTTTAAGCAGAGTGAGCATCAGGTGCTACATACAAAGGGGTGTGAAACAGGGGAGAGGTGTTATATGGCAGAGCTGTGTGGGTGTCAGGTGGTCTGTCCTACTCCTACCAAGCTAATCTGCTGCTCTCAGGAGCAATGGAGGACAAAGTCCTACTGCCAGCACTGAGTAAAATTCACTGCCAGTCCAATCAGCATATGGACTAAGGGCTGAAGTACCGTTTTGTCTTTTGCCTGTAGTAGCAAAAGGTATTAGGCTGGTCTTGATCCTGTTGTCAGTCCAAAGGGCCAGAATCAGGTAGCAAAGTCTGGGGAAGATGTGGGTCAAATTCAAAAGACAGTACTAAAAAGAAAATATCAAGGGCCATTTCATAGAACACAATTATAGCACTACGGTTCCACTTAAACTGCCATGGCTGCATCTTATGGAATCCTGGGAATTGTAGTTTGGTTAAGTACTAGAGGTCTTTGTCTGAGAATTCTACATAGTCCTCCCTAAACCGCAAACTCCAGGATTCCATATGAGGAGCGACTTAGGGAGCCGGGAATGTTTGGTCTGGAGAAGAGAAGTTTGAGAGGTGACATGATAGCCATGTTTAAATATTTGAAGGCATATCATACTGAGGATGGGGCAAGCTTCTTTTCTTCTGCTCCAGAGACTAAGACACAGAACAGTGGGTTCAAACTACAGGAAAAGAGATTCCACCTAAACATTAGGAAGAACTTCCTGACAGTAAGAGCTGTTTGGAAGTGGAATACACTGCCTTGAAGTGTGGTATAATCTCCTTCTTTGGAGGTTTTTAAATAGAGGCTGGATAGCCATTTGTCAGGAATGCTTTGATTGTGTATTCCTGCATGGCAGGGGGCTGGACTGGATGGCCCTTGTGGTCTCTTCCAACTCTATGATTCTAGGATTGAACCATGGTATTTAAACTGGAATCATAGCACTATAACAGTGTACTGTAAAAGAGTACCGCGTTGAGAGGCAGCCAGTGAAAGTCTAAAGATCCATAGGCAGCTTAATGTGGCCTAAGTATGCAGACAGCAGGGGGAGGTCAGAAAGAAGTTCCTTTTACGAGCTAAGTTTCTCAGAGCAAATTTTTAGGCTTACATATTAGAACATGAAAGTAGTTTATCTAAAAGTACAGTAGCACCTATGCATTTGCTGATTCGCCATCCGTTGATTCGCCATCCGTGGATTCAATTATCCGCCAATGGCGATGGCAGGGTCGGTGGGCAGAAGGGGGAGGTAGGTAGGTTGGTGAGCTCATAGGGCTTGCAGCACGGTGGCCAGGGAAGGGAGGGAGGAGGTGAGCTCACCTTCGCCTCCCTTCTCCATGGGGTGTTTCTAGTACAGTGGGGAGATGGGAAGGGGAAGGAGGCAACCTTGCAGGGGTTGCAGCAGGCAGGCAGGGGAAGGAGGGAGAAGGCGACCTTGCCTGCGGGCATTCTGGTGCGGCAGCACGGCAGAGCTGTCGGGTGGGGGAGGGAGGGAGGGAGGGAGGAGGCGAGCTTGTTTCCCCCTCCCTTCTCTGTGGGGGCAGAGGGTTCAGATAATGAGTGGGAAGAGGTTTCCAGCACAGCTGAAGGAGGGAGGAGGTGACCTCTGGGGGGATTCTGGAGTGGCAGAGCTGGCAGGTGGACAGGGGGAAGAGGCAAGATCGCCTTCCCCTCCCTTCTCCATGGGGGGGTTTCTGGCATGGCAGGTGGGTGGATAGAAGGTTTGGGCAGGCAGGAAGAGGGTTCAGTGTGGCAGGTGGGTGGGTGGGTGGGTGAGGGAGGGAGGGAGGGAGGGAGGAGGTGATCTCATGGGGGAGGTGTTCCAGCAAGGTGAGCGGGCAGGAGGAGGGTTCCAGCCCAGTGGTGGTGGTTTTCTTTATTATATGCAGATTTCACCCTTTGCGGTGGGGCCTGGAATCAATCCCCCGTGGATGCAGTGGTCCTACTGTAGTAACATTATCAAAGAGTATCATTACTTTTAATGTTAAAATGACAGTGGTTTTTGAGTAACTAAAATATGAGTAACAAAAATAACTGTAACTCTTTTGAGAGGGAGAAAAATTTGGAAAATTTGTTTTCATTTTTGTATTTTTTTAATTGTAAAATTAGTGCACCAGTAATGTGTTACTTCTCTTTTTTAATAAAAAGAATAAGACAATTTTATTCTTTTGAAGTAATGATATCTTATGGATAACGTATGAGTAATAATGCTATCTTATGAGTAACAATTAGCTTTTCTGCAGCTGGACTACTCAGCTAAGTGGAAAAGCTACGGTAGTGTTGCTGCCTAGATAGCACCTGTGAAACACAGAGCTGAGTCTTGTACTGTAGTTGATAATGAACACTGGCAGGGATGCGGGAGGTAAGATGGCAAAACACAGAAGATTATCAGCCAGGAACGCAAAAAGTGTTCCTGTCCCACAATTCCCAGACCTATCCCTGTCCTGGCACAATAACCCTCCCCATCAGACTTACCTTCTCTTCCCAGAGATGAGCGGAGCTCTAACGGAGCTCCGTTCACTTCCTGGACTGAAATCCTGTCCGTTCTTACAAGAAGACTTGAGTGTGGGAAATTCAAAAATAAAAAGAAAAATTACAAGAAAAAAGTTTACACAAGCACATAAACATACTAAAATTAAAACAAAAACAAATAACCTAGGGAGGTTCATAAAAAGAGGGAAGTCTACCTTGTTTTCGCGATCCCACCCAGAAGTGTTCTGGCAGGACCGCCCATTGATGCTGTATTCACAGCAGGACAATGGTGTGAGGTTTCAAACACCGGCAATGCTGGCACAGAAACAGAACAGGTGATTTATTGACAGCTCGGCCCATCAATTAAATAGAACACAATAGTAATGCCAGTGGAACGCAAAAGGATGTCATCATCTGATATTCACGTCCTTTTGCATTCTGCTGGTGTAGTTATGGCACCACATTAGCCACGTCTGATAATCTCCACAGTCATCTATTACTTGAAATCCCTGATCCATAGCAGCTCAGAGTGTAACTATGGGACCACTTCCTATACAGTGGATGGGGAGTAGTGGGAAACCCTCTAGTAATTTCTGCAAGGAATAGTCTTGTGGGAATGGTACAAAAAGTTAATGTGTGCAGGACTTGTGATCATAGCAACAATGTATTAAAATTTATGGGCCTATCAGTACCTTGGGTTTCTTTGGTGCTCACAGATCCACCAGGGCCATAGTTTCTCTCTGTATTTGAATAATGGGGAAAGCTCCAGGTACACAAAGGTGCTATCTCTATTAAAAGAATATGCACACACAAGATTTCTAACCAACTGCAAAAAACAGCCCATTACAAAATGTAAGTGCCATGTTGGGTCAACCCAAAGGCTGATCTAGTCCAACACACTGTTTGCATAACAGCCACCAGATTGCTCTCAGGAGCAGTACCTGAATGCAGTACCTGATGCAGTACCTGAATGCAGTACGCTTCCATACCTGTTCCCCAGTAGCAGGTGCTTGGGGCCACATTGCTTGTGACACTGGGGGCAATATATGGCTATCATGACTGGTAGCTTTTAATAGCCCTATCCTCCATGAATCTGAATAATTCTTTTTTAAAAATAGAAGTTGATGGTCATCAGTACATCTTGTGGTAGTGATTTGGAAATGACCAGTTGGAAATAACCAGTTACTTGTAACTAACTGCTTGTTTTTTCAAGAACAAAGTTACAACTACATTATATTATGATTGTAATGTATTGAGAGATGGTATCCCTTCTTTATTGGTGTTGTCAAAGCCTTCATAGTTACAGAGCTGTGGCCACACTAAAATGGCAGAGAAAGAATAAGTGCTCGCTCATGCTGTGCCTCGAGCTCTTTTGGAAGGTTGAGATGACAGTGATAGTTTTGTAACACAGGCCAGCAACTTTTAGTATGTAGATTTCTTTAAAAAAAAAAAGCAGCTAAAAGTTACTAGTGAGATAGTGATGGGAAAGGGAAAGAGTTACTTTTTAAAAATGGCAGCTGTAGTCATAACTAACTCATTTCTGGTTGTGGCATTATAACAGTAAATAATGGCTTTAAAATGACTTTCCAATTCTGTCCCCTCTCATCTTTCCTCTTTCTCATGAAGCCACCCCAAACATTGTACCAGTACTGACAGTACTGTGATCTTTCACAAGAGGATCTGCTGCAATCACTTGGTCGTCTTGGTTGCCTTTTTCTGACCTTTTGCAGCTCTACAGCAGGAGTGGGCAAAGTGTGGTCTGTGGGCTGCATGCAGGTCCCAGGGCTGTTTTTCTGGCCCCTGGGACCCACCAAGGGGTCAATTCCTCCCCCAAATGCCCTCTAGGGAACATGGGGGCATTTTTTATAACTTTTTTTAAAAAGCCCTCTGGGCCATTTTAGGCCTAGCAGAAACCTGGGCCTAAAGTGGCTGAGGAGTGCCTGAAAATGCTCCCCACACCTCCTAGAGAGCATTTGTGGCAAAAAAAGTTGTTGTAGGTTGCAGGAGGGGGGCTTGCCTCCATGGTCCCCTGGGGGTTAATGCAGCCCCCTAGCCTCCCATATTTGCACACTCCTGCTTTAGAGTATTCTCTTTGAGGTGCAATGGCAGGATTATACATAACCGTCTAAGTTATCGTCACACCATAGATTTGTATAGAATATTGGATGTTGGGATATTGACAGGGTTTTTTAAAAAAAAAAAACCTCTAATTATGGCCAGCCTAAAATTTTCCTTTTTCACAAACAGCCACATACGAGGTTAGATTTTTTTTTTAAAAAAAATCAAGCTAGTATTCTGATGTACAGCAGTCTTGTATCTTTCTCTGAGAAAACTTTAATTATATCATTTTTCTTTCTAGGATTCTGCATTAATTTCTTGTTTTCTTTAGATAACATTTTATAACTTAGAACTACCTACCTACAGAAAACATATACCTGGGCAACTGTGAATCTGTTTATGTTGTATTCAGAACGCTCATGGATCTATCAAAACTGTGCAAAGTGTATACCTATTAATTAATGGGGGATATTACCATAACAGAGACATTGTGAGAGTCTTTGTAGAGCTGTCAAAACATTAGGTGAGTTCTGTGCAACTGGCATTCATATTCCTGACAAAACTGCATCTAAAATTTTGCTTCTCTCCCCCCTCTTCCTTTGTTAGGCAAATGCAACAAACAGATTTTTTTGCACCACCTACTCATCTTTTATCAGTCAGAAATAAGTGTTTATGGCAAGCAAATCAACTTTATTTTAGTACTGAAGACATCTGTAAAAGCTCGGCAAAGTATTCAAAAATAAAGTTGTGTGTGTGTATTCAGATGTAGTTTTGAATAAATGCTGTAAGATATGTTGTTTTGTCCATGCTCATGCTTCCAGGATATGAACAAGAAAACAAAATGATTTATGAAAACCATGGCTGTAATGAATATACATTCAAGTACAAAATGTTCTTGGCAACCTGTAGATTTCTCACATTTCCTCTAACCAAAACAAAAATTCCAACACCAAAACATCCAAAAATACTCATAGAAATATTGGATTAAAATGAATGGAGAAGAAAAGTAGGCAGCATAACCAAACTTCTTTATGTACCATATGTAGTTTAGGCATAGATATTATTTGATTATATATAATGATTATATATTGGATCATATATTATTCAATATATTCTGAGAACTATGAAGCTGGGGGGCAAGGTATAGTTGGGCACTTATAATCATTAAAGTAACAAAAAAAGGTTATATTTAAGGCAGTGCAATGACAGTCAAGTTTTGATCCTCAAAATATTTTGGACATCAGTTCCCAAAAGTCACAGTCAGCATGATAAATAATCAGGGATCCTAAGAGTTGAAATCCAAAATGTAGAAATCCCAAAGGTTCATAGAATCATAGAATTGCAGAGTTGGAAGAGAACACGAGGGCCATCCAGTCCAACCCCCTGCCATGCAGGAAATCACGATCAAAGCATCCCCGACAGATGGCCATCCAGCCTCTGTTTAAAGACCTCCAAGGAAGGAGACCGCACCATGCTCCGAGGGAGTGTGTTCCACTGCCGAACAGCTCTTACTGTCAAAAAGTTCCTCCTAATGTTGAGGTGGAATCTCTGTTCCGTGTTCCAATCTCTGGAGAAGCAGAAAACAAGCCTGCTCCATCCTCAATGTGACACCCCTTCAAATACTTAAACAGGGCTATCATATCACCCCTTAACTGTCTTTTTTCCAGGCTAAACATACCCAGCTCCCTGAGTCTTTCCTCATAAGGCATGGTTTCCAGACATTTCACCATTTTAGTCACCCTTCTCTGGACACGCTCCAATTTGTCAATACCCTTTTTGAATTGTGGTGCCCAGAACTGGACACAGTATTCTAGGTGAGGTCTGACCAAGGCAGAATAGAGCGGCACTATTACTTCCCTTGATCTGGATACTATACTTCTATTGATGCAGCCCAAAATCGCATTGGCCTTTTTAGCTGCCATTGAGAGCAACTGATTTACAGGTTTGCTCTCTGGAGCTGATTCCTGCTGTTGTTGTTCCAACATACTTTGGAAGTACAAAGGCTACCAGGCCAAATCCACAGTACTCAAGTAATCCATTTTGAAACTGGATTGTTTGCCCTGGCTTCTTGGCCTTATCTACACTAGCAGTGAAATCCAAATCCCCCAAATCTAGCCCAATAATACCACATGGTGTGTGGTGTTATCCTCAAATCTGGTACAATAATGCCACATGACTTATGACCCTATCCAAACCAGACTCGTGGTATACACGCTAAAACCCAGGGGGGATACGGACTAAGGAGACACTTGCCCCTATTTGTGGTGGAAAATGGGGGAAGTGTAGATTTCAATGTGTACCTTGGCACCAATTTTGGTGAAGGCAGGGTCTCTGGAAGGGCCACTTAAGGTTGTGGGCCCTAAGGGGACAGAAGGAAACCCACCTTGGGGTTGGCCTGAAGGATAATCCCTCATCATAACGTGTGAGGCTTAGGTGAGGGACTTTTGGGTTGACCTTCCAGATGCGGGTCAGCTGGAGATCAACCCTGGCTATTGGGGTTCCTCTCCATGACCCAGGTGTTCTCCTGGGAAAGCTGAGGGGTGTGGTCTCGGATAGACCTAGTGCCTTGGCTGCTCCCTCACTAGGTTGCCTCACCCCACTGAAGACTTTTAGAAGGAAATAAATAGGTAGGGTTAAATAAAGACCCTTTTATTTCATCCCATCTCTTGTGTCTGGTCTCTTTATTTCCCTGAATTGGTCGGCAAATCCATTTTGAAACTGGATTATTTGCCATGGTTTCTTGGCCTTATCTATTCTAGCGATAAAATCCAAATCCCTCAAATCTAGTCCAATAATGCCACATGGTGTGCGTTGTTATCCTCAAATCTGGTACGATAATGCCACATGACTTATGACCCTATCCAAACCAGACTCGGGGTATATCCACTAAAACCCAGTTTTGGAAGACTTGGAATTTTCTCCAGAGTTTGCTGGAAACTCCACAGAATATTATAGTGTGGACAAAGGATCCACACTGGATTTGGACGGTGAGGAGGTAGGACAAGCGCTGGATGACAGGTGCCGCCATTTCCCCCTTCTCTGCACTGTAGCTGCTGGCTTTGCCTTCCTAGCACAGAGTTACTTGTTCACTATTATTTATTTATTTATTGGATGTATATCCCACTTTCAAGGCAGCTTACAATAATTAAAAATTACAACTAAAATATTACAAGTTAAAAAGTTAAAAAATAATTAAATTATCATTATTAAAATATGATAGTTAAAAACACAACATGAATTAAAAACATAATATCAATAAAATTACAACATTAAAAGCATCACATCTATTAAAATTCACATTTCAAATGCCTGATTAAATAAGAACATCTTCAACTGACAATGAAAAGAGAACAGGGTGGGGGCCAACTTGACCTCCTGTCATCGAAGGGAGTTCCACACTCTAGGAGCAGCCTTGGTGAAGGCTCTCTCTCAATTTCTCACCAACTGCACCGGTGAAGGTGGTGGGACTGAGACAAAGCCCTCCCCAGCCAATCTTAACACTTGGGCCAGCTTGTATAGGGAAATATGGTCTTTCAGATAGTCTGGACCCAAGCTGTTTAGGGCTTTAAAGGTCATAACCAGCACCTTGAATTCTGTCCAGATATAGACTCAGGGGTGGTGGGGTCACATGATCTCTGTAGCCAGCCCCAGACAACAACCTGGCCATAGCATTTTGGACCCACTGAAGTTTCTGAAGAGTTTCCAAAGGCAGCCCTTTGGGAGGCCACCACACACTCCAACACCTTGCCCCCCAAAAAAGAACCAAGGTTGTATCCACTAGACCTGTATCAATGACAGCATCCAAGTCAGAGTGGATCCAAGCGATCTTATCTGTAAAGTGCTATTCAAGCTCTTCACAAAGGGCTGCTGAGTGGTTTATATGAGTGGCAGAATGCAAAAGCCCCCTAACCACTCAAAACAGCTCTGTTGGATGACAATGTGCAGATGCAATGGTGGCAGTGAAGAAAGATTTCTATACACCAGGAAGGCAGAGTTATCATCAGTGCTGAGTAGTAGGGAAATGGTGGTGCCTATTGTGCTGTGGTGAGTGGAGCTGCCTGTTCTGATTCTCAGAATGATTACCCATATGCTGGGGGTCTGCCTGCCTGGTGTATGGCTGCTCATTACGAGGTCAGTGGGAGCAACTTCGCTGGGAAGAGTCACTCTCTCTGACCCTCAGAACGATCGGCCACATGCCAAGGGTCTGCCTTGTTAAAGAGCATGCATGAGGCTTTTTGGGAAGAGGTACCTGGCTAGGAAGCAGTGGTAGACATACAACAGGGGGTAAAAATCCAGTGGAGAGGTAGGTGTGGTACTTAAATCTGGACCACAGTGGTCCGAATATTGCGCGAGGCAACTCCAGCTCCGCTCCAGGCCAAAGAAGTCTGATTTTCAACTAAGTTTTTACTCTTCATGTAGTCAAGCCCTTTCCTATGGGATGCTAGGATTCTTTGGTAGAGAAGTCTAAAGACCTTGTAAAACTTCAAATTCTAGGATTCAATAGGAAGAAGCCATGGCAAATAATCCCATTTCAAATTGGATTATTTGTGCAGTGTGGATTTGGCCTGTGATAATAAGGGTGGAGTCAAAGGCTAGGGTGATGCCTGGTAGATAAGGGATGGAGCCTAGGCCTGGAACAGAATCCAAGAATGCCTGCTGGAGGCATAGGATGTAATCCAGGCAATCAGCGAAAGAGTCTGGCAATGCTTTGTGCTTCATGATGGAGCTTGCTGGACAAGAAGGACACAACTAATGCACTCTCATCAGATGTTCCTCACCCGCAGGGCTGATTTGAGGAATTTTGGGGGCCCCTGCAAGGCTTTGATGGGGCTCCGTGGCTGTGGGTGCTGCAGGGCCATTAAACTGGCCCTGGGCAGGGGTGGGGAAAGGTGTCTCCCTGCCCTGCTGCTGCCCCCTTCTGCAACCAGTCAGTGCCCAATGCAGCGAGGGTCAGAAGCCTTCCTACTAATAATGTTTTTGCAGGAGGAGGGTTATGACCCCCCCCCACAACAATGGGTCCCCCTACAGCTACAGGTGCTGCAGGGCCCTTAAACTGGCCCTGCTCACCTGAAGTGGCAAGGCAGATACAGCAGCATATTTATTCTCACCACCAAGGTCACATGGCCACTTCTGTGATGAGAGTGAACTACTGCTCAAGATTCTAAGTGATACAGGGTACATCCATGGCTACAAAGTCACCCCACACCAGAAGTTCACCTATATCACATCAGAAATGTACAACCTCTTCTGGAAATGTGAGTGTGGGGCTAAATGTGTGGTTCCACAGCTCTGCTATAGCTATCTTGCCTCTTTCGGTTAGCGATATCTGGATAAAGCCAGCATGCATTATAAACCTCTCAGGTTATGCCAAAAATAGCCTTCAACTTTGATTCTGGTCCTTGACCCTGAGGTGTTACTCCTTGAAAACCTGTGAATGCAGTTCAAATCAAAATGAGTGTTAAATTTAGCAAACACAGAAGTAGCTGTCAACTTTCTCTAAATGACAAAGAGTAAGAAGAAACTTGCTTTGGTACTCATTTCACTGAGAAATTATAAAATTTGTACACTTTGGCTGAGATCCTACCTTGACCAGTGTAGTGTAAGAATTCTGCAGGCAGAACTCTGCTATTTCTCCCCACTCCCCAAGCCCAAGTTTTGCTGGGATAGCCTCCTCGAATGGCCATTCCATGGCTGGTAGAGAATCGGGCAGGGGAGGGGGGACTGGAGAAACAGGTGGCTATGCCTCATAGCCAAACACAGACTGATGACATCTCCTGCTGAGATCCATCAGAAGAGAAAATCAGCCTCAACAACAACAACAACAAGCCAGAGACATAGATATGAATCAGGTAGATTTAGGAGATTTTCAGACACGGAAAAATCGTCCCTTGCCGCGCGAGCAGCCTCCCGAAACTGCTGCGCGGCAAGGGTCTTTTTCGGACCGCGCTGTGCCTGTTGCGAAGCCGTCCGTGTCACTTCCGTGAAGCTTGGGACGGCTCCGCGTCATATTTCAATCACGGGCAGCCTCCGTGCTTGAAATATGACGCGGAGCCGTCCCAAGCTTCACGGAAGTGACACGGACGGCTTCGCAACAGGCACAGCGCGGTCCGAAAAAGACCCTTGCCGCGCAGCAGTTTCGGGAGGCTGCTCGCGCGGCAAGGGACGATTTTTCCGTGTCTGAAAATCTCCTTACTCTTGTGTATGTCAGTAACAGAATGCTGGCCACAGAGTTACATACGGCCAACCTTAGCTCTGCTTATGTATACATTTTTTAATATTTGTTCTCTATACAGTACAACCCCATATCTGTGGGACCCGTATCTGTGGTTTAACTTACCTGCATCTCGAAAAAATACATAGTCTCTCTAGCCATCTTCTAGGTCCTCCAGTGTGATTCTATGGTATGCTTCCACCAGAAGCTGACCATAGAGTCATGCTGGAAGACCTTGAAGATGCCTAGAGAGCTGTTCTCTCTAGGAATCTCTAGGTCTTCCAGTGTGACCCTATGGTATGCTTGGGCTGGAAGTCATTCATTTTAATAGGGATTGCTATTATCTGCGGTTTCTGGTACTCAAAGTAATTTTGAGAATGTATCCTCTGTGATACGTGGGTCATACTGTATATAACTGTATATCTATTCCCCCTTCCTCATTATTCTAACTTCCATTGCTCTGGCTTTTGAGGGAGAAGACAAGCAGCCAGGCACATCTTCATTGTGCCTGGGCCGCAGTGGCTGGTGGGAGCTCCTTCCTCTCTATTCCAGCTGCCATTGCTCTGTCTTCAGAAGAAGAAAAGCAGCTGAGCACAGCTTCACTATGCCTGGGCCCCAGTAGCTGGGGAGAGGACCTTCCTCTGGATTCCTATTGCCATTGCTCTGCCTTCTGAGGAAGAAGGGAAACGGCCAGCATCTGATTAAAACTTCATCTCCTCGCCTTCTGCCATCATCTTTCCCTTGTGTATCCTGTCTTATTTAGATTGTAAGCCTGAGGGGCAGGGAATTGTCAAATTAGTAATTATTAAACTGCTGTGGGATACTTTTTGGCTGAAAGGCAGAGTATAAATAGACTAAATAAATAAATAGTGTGAGATTATGGATAGCTGCTAATGGCTATGTGATACTCTGTTTAATAGTTGGTGTGTGGGCATTATAGTATCTACAAGTTGGGTAGCTATGTTTTATTATATGCTGTATTGAGCAGACAGCCTGAAGTCTGATTTCAATTGGATAACTCTACAGTATGCCTTTGGTGCACATAGCCTTTGACTGATAAGCATAAGCATATAAAATAAACAGCAAATGAAAACAGATATGTCATCCAATACATCTACAAGTCAGTCAGATGTTCCTTTCTAATGGCTTTGCATGCTGGTAAACTGCCATTTAGTTGCAGTGCTTTATAACTGACTCAGCCAAAGATGACTGCACCGTGACGGCTGTCAGTTTCTACACCACTGATCCTTAGGACAGACCCTTCAGTTTGTGAAATAATTCTTTAGGGAGCAACAAGAGTCATGCTTGGCTCTCACAACATATAATGCATAGGATTCTTTTATTTGAAAAATGCAATGTTAAAGTATAGAATTGAAATTGTAATACAAGTGAGCAGATGTGTTCACTGATATGCATTCCAAGACAGGAGGCATCATCTTCCCCCTTTTGAAATGGGGAGGAAATATGTGCCCTCCATGTTGTTGGACTACAATTCCCATCATCCCTATACCAATGCCTAGGGGGAAGAAGTTGCAGTTCAACAATATCTGGAGGGCCACACATCCTTTCTTGGTTTTACTTCATTCAGAGAGATACATTCATTTTTAGGGAAATAATAATAATATAATAATATAATAAAAATAATATCATTTATTAAGAACAGGTGTGTGCGCATGTGTGTAGGTCACAGAACTCTAACAATTCCTGCACATTAAATTTCAAAGCTTTGGAGGACCATCACCTCCCCCAAATAGTACTCTACGGTGAACTCGCCATGGGTCAGCATAAGAGGGGCGCTCCAAAAAAGCAATACAAGGACTCCCTGAAACATCTCAGGCTTGGCCAAATCGATCACCAACAATGGTCTGCCCTGGCCTCACATCAGGAGGCATGGAGATGCACTATCCACAATGCTTCAGCCTTATTTGAGAACTCATGCCAAACAAGTCTTGAAGAGAAATGACAGAGCAGAAAGAATCACAACCCAGAAACATCACCCAAAGAGACCTTCTGCTGTGCTTTCTGCAACCGGAGTTGTTTATCTTGGATTGGCCTTTTTAGTCATCAGTGTGCTTCCAGAAAGCACAGGATGAGTCCTCCCTGAATCTTCGTTTGTGAAGAAAAGCCAGAGAGAAGTTTCAAAGCAGAATACTGGACCCAATGATAATTATAAAAAATACACTCTCAAAACTAAAACATCTTTTTAGTGATGGCAAAGAGTGGAATAGATTGACTAGGTGCATTAATGCTGTAATTCTTAAATGCAAAATAGAAGGTCTGAACCACATATGTTGAGGACGAACATATCTCATCTATGAAAACTAGTACCTGTCTAATTCTTAATAACTGACTGTATTATGAAGAAACCTGTCATACAATTGGTTGGAAAGAATGGGTTTATTCCCACACTTGTTGAAATGCGCTCAATATGTGGTTGCTATCTTGGATGTGCAGGTACCTCTGGTACATAGATAGTAAAACATGGCATACAGGCCATGTTTGCACATGATTCCCATGACTCAAAATGTGTGGGTGAGTGGATGAGTTGGCGGAGGAGCAATTCTTTTGCATTGTATACCTGCTGCAAGCATACAGGTGTTCACATTGCTCCACAAAGTTCCATTTTCCTCACAAATATGGACTAGATGAACTGATCTTTTTTCTTTGCCCATGATCCTCAAGGACCAGCTGATGCCAGCAGAATTGCAGGTGCTTGTTACTCAGGTTGTGTTGCCAGGATCCCCTCAGCTTCTGGCACAGAGATTTGTATAACATTTACATATGGTTTTATATATATATATATATATATAGCATATGGTAATTTATATGTATAGATGTAAATTTAGGAATAATAACTCTTGAAATATTTCAATAAATAGAAATATAACACAGCTCACGATGGCACGCATGCATGTGACCAGTGTGTCTACTCAATCCATTATCCTGGTGCTAATAGCTGATGGTCAAGTTCTGTCGTTTATTATGTTTCTAGGTCTTCAAATCATACTTTAATGAACAAGCCTCCAGACAGGGCCTCTGACAAGCCTTCAAATAGAGGACTGTTCCCTGTAAAACAGAACACAAGGCTATACTAAAGTTAGATGGACTGAGGAGAGCAGACTATCTTTCCAGACCCTATAACATCAAGCCAATTAATATGACACACCAGTTCTTAGAACAAACAGAAATGTGTCAAGGTGCTTACCAAGGTATATTTAAATGGAAAAAAGAGACAGTGTATGCAACATGGTGTTTTGCTGGTGTTTCCCTTAGGAGTGCAGGGCAAGTCCTTTAGTAGCTGGGAGGAGGAAAGAGCATTTCAAAACATAATGGCCCCATTTCAGCTAACATATTGTCAGCCGTTAATGACTAGTGGTGTAACAGCTGGCTTTGATGTAATTTCTTTTGAAAACATGAGATTACAAGCAGTTTATTGCATTCCTGTTGGCAGACTGCTCCTTGGATACAGCCTAATGTCATGGGGTCAAAGGTCTAAAGCCACAAGCCAAAGGATTTGTCATTGTTTAACAGGTCACTTGTTGCTATGTGTTGCTTAGGCTGGACAGCTCCATGGAGCCACGCAATGACATTACATTCTACTTTGTTTGCTCAGGACTCTGTCAGAAAATTTTATTCATTCACTGAGTACACTTATATCCAGCCATTCCTCAGAAAGCTCATGGTACCTACTATCCCATGGTTGTCTGCCACTCAGTTAGTAGCCAGATGTAGGCCTGTAAAGCTTCAGAAAGGCTGCTACACTTGTGCCTTCAGACAATGACTCCCTTTTTCTGGCCTACATCTTACTTCAGTGGTGAGAAGTTTGTGATCCTCCGGATGTTATTGAACTGTAATTCCTAACAGCTCTAGCAAGCATAGCCAATTGTGGGAGTGCTGGAAGTTACAGTTCAAAAGCATCTGGAGGGCCACACAATACCCACCCCTGATCTAATTGTTATTTTCAACTGGAATAAAACTTACATAAATGTTGGCTTGCAAAGTTCCCCAATTCAATGGATTTCCTCAAGTTGAAACTAACAATTGGACTTAGAGCTTTGTGTGTACACATTATGTTGCTGGACTGCAATACCCATCAGCCCCTAGCCAACATAGACAATTGTGAGGAATGCTGAGAGCTGCAGTCCAACAACACCCGATTCTCATCACAGATTCTTATCACACAAGGCTTGTCACATGCAGGGGGCTTGTCACATTATGCAGCTGGCTTTCCCCAGACATGGCAGAGTGAGGGAAATGGCAGTGGTGTTCTCTTTGGACTCCGACCCATTTTCTCGAGGTAATGGGCAACCTCCACAGCCAGAATACGCTGGTGGGGAGCTGGTGTTATCCTGGCTGGTGGAGATAAACCCCAAGTAGCAAGCATGAATACAAAACAGGGATGATTAAATCTAGGTAACTGTTTTGTATTCACAATTGCTACTTAGGACTTCATCAGATGCAGCAAAATCTGTGTCATTAGGATGGGATGATAGCACAAATGGCTGAAATTATCAGATGATGATGTCACTCACCTGTTCCCACTGTGTCGCAGTGGTGTGAATGAGACATCACTTTTCTTAGCCCATCAGTAAAAAGTGGCACCTCATTTATGCCAGTGCAATGCAATGGGAATGGGTAAATGATAAGGACATCTGATAATCTCAGCCATTTGTGCTATCACCGTGTCCTAATGATGCATTGTTTAGTGCTGTTGGCCTCATCTGATAAAGTCCTTAGTCATGATCATGCCACAATCACAACCCCCCACTACCACTCAAAAAACCCTCTACTTTACCAGACATCACCTGCATGGGGAGAAGGAGATCCATTCTGCCAGCAATTGGAGTATCGCTGAATAAAGTTTCCATCAGCTTTGGGGGAATCAGGTCAGGAGAGGTTACTTAGTAACCTAAGTAGCTGAAACAGAATTCCACCCAATATTTACATTTTTCACTGGTAATAGCCTAAGTATATTCTGCAGCAGGAGCAAGCAACTTTTGTTCCTGCAGATATTTTGGCCTACAATTCCCATCAGCCACACCCAGCATTGCCAATGGTAAGAGATTGTAGGAATTGTAGACTAAGGAGATTTTCACACAGGGAAAATATCCCCCAGAGAAATCGGGGCAGAAATATTTCTGTCCCGGAAGCAACGCCGCGGTTCGCACACCCACTTCCCTCTCCCGATATTCCGTCGTCCTCACGCTGTCTTTTTTCTTCTCTCTTCCATCATATTTTATTAACGATGCTGTTAGTAAAATATGACAGAAGAGAGAAGAAAAAAGACAGCATGAGGACGATGGAATATTGGGAGAGGGAAGTGGGCGTGCGAACCGTGGCGCTGCTTCCGGGACAGAAACATTTCTGTCCCGATTTCTCCGGAGGATATTTTCCCTGTGTGAAAATCTCCTAAAATTGATAGAAAAACTGAAGGTTGCAACTGATAGAAACTTCAATTCTAATAAAAGATGCTAAGGACAGAGTATGATATTAGCAGATGTTAGACATAATTGCTGGTATGCTACATTGACTATAGTACAGTATTTAGTCATGGAGATGCAACTAAGTAATGTCTCCTGGCCTGACTCACCAGCCCTCCTTAAGGGCTAGATGCCAGATCAGGGAAAAGATCAGCTTCTGACTGGGGCACAAGGAGGCTGGTATTTCCACCCCTCCCCTGCCAGTGAGTGAGGCTGCAACAGGGATGATTGTTGCAGCAGGCTTGCTAGCTGGTAGGAGAGGGACTGAAATGTTATCCTTCACGTCATCTGGCTGCTAGGTTTTTAAGGTGGAGCGGGTGGTATTTATTTAGGTTTCCTGTAAGACTACATAGTCTTACAGAATACAGACCAGCTATGGATCTGTATCTCTAGACTGCAAATCTGTAGCTTCAGTACTGAATACCAGCCTATGGCTTGCAAATATCTCATGAGCTGAATGCAAAGAACCATATAGCCACATAAGCAGATCTGTATATCTGAGGAAGCATTAGACTTATGTTTGACTTGTGACATATGACATTTCTTTTAAAACTGAAGGTTATTTTAACAGCACAAAATCCATCGGGCACACCCCTTCTCAACAATAAGAACAAAAGCTCTTACTGTGCCATATTCTCCTTAAGGAATCTCATCTGGAATATAATCTAATAAATGTTAGACACTAGAGTGAGACCTTTTTAATTTACCTTCAGTTACTTCTGAAAAGTATTTTAAGTTGCAGTCATATGTATCTCAGAATGAGTCCTATTAGATTTACTTTTGTATGAAGGGGATTTACTTTTGTATGAAGATGTGTAGAATTGTGTTGTGACTGTTATTCTACTGATTTAATGTTTTTTTAAAAATATGTTATTTTTCCATTTTATTACTGAGGACATGAAATTGGATATTTAAAATATTTAAAAGGAGAATAGCATTTTTAAATAAATAAACCAATAAATAGTTCTTTGAATATTTTTTTCTAAAATATGTATGTAAGTTACACGTATATATTTGAAGTGTACTGACAATTTCTGTCCAAAAATTCAGTAGAGATCATTCTAATGAAAGGAGCTCATGAAAATATACAGTTGCCTCAATGGACTTCAATTTAAATTGCAGAAAATGTCTCACATTTTTAGCTGTGTGTCACATTATTTTGTTTGTGAAGTCGAAGGCTTTCATGGCCGGCATCCATAGATTTTCCTTGTTTTTTTTTTCCAGGCTGTGAGGCCATGTTCTGGAATAGTTTCTTTTTGGCGTTTCGCCTGCATCTGTGGCTGGCTTCTTCAGAGAATGGTTGGGTAGGAGTGTGTGTGGAGTTTATATATTGTGAACCCCTGTTGAGGAGTATATGTAAAATTGTGTATTTGAATGGTTAGTTTCTGGGTACAGAAATGCAAGGAGGATTAGGCTCTGTTTGGCTAATGGTTGGTTGATGGCCTATTATCAACTGGAAATGCCCCTGTCCCTGGGTGGACTTCCTTTGTAAATGTTGAGTTTTGAGTCTATTGTTTTTCAAAACTGGGAGCCAGATTTTGTTTACTTTTAGGGTTTCTTCTTTCCTGCTGAAGTTGTCCAGGTGTTGTGGATTTCAATAGCTTCTCTGTGCATTCTGACATGATAGTTGTTGGCCTGGTCCAGAATTTCTGTGTTTTTAAATAACATTTTGTGTCCTGGTTGGTTTATAACATGTTCTGCTACTGCTGATTTTTCTCTCTGGCCCAGTCTGCAGTGTCTCTCATGTTCCTTGATTTGTGTTTGTACACTGCATTTAGTGATCCCTATGTAAATTTGTCCACAGTTGCATGGTATGCGGTAAACTCCTGCAGCTGTAAGAGGGTCTCTTTTGTCCTTCGCTGAGCGTAGCATTTCTTGGATTTTCTTGGTTGGTCTGTAGATTGTTTGGAGGTTGTGTTTCTTCATCAGTTTCCCTATTCATGCCAGAATACACAGAGAAGCTATTGAAATCCACAAACACCTGGACAACTTCAACAGGAAAGAAGAAACCCCAAAAGTAAACAAAATCTGGCTCCCAGTTTTGAAAAAAACAATAGAATCAAAACTGAACACTTACAAAGGAATTCCACCCAAGGACAGGGGGATTTCTAGCAGATAATGGGCCATCAACCAACCATTAGCCAAACAGACACTAATCCTCCTTGCATTTCTATACCCAGAATTTAATCATTCAAATACATAAATTTACATATACTCTCCAACCGGGGTTCACAATATATAAACTCCACATGCACTCCTACCCAACCATTCTCTGAAGATGCCAGCCACAGATGTAGGTGAAACATCAGAAGTAAACTCTTCCAGAACACGGCCTCACAGCCCAGAAAAAAACCAAGGAAAAATTATTATTTTGTTTGTTTTTTGTTCCAAGGTTTTCATATAGTCAACATCTACATGAAACAAAGAGTTTCATTTTTTAAAAAAATTGCCTCACACGATCATATGCAGTTGAACTGATGCTTCAAGAATCAGAAAGTACTGTATGCCACCAGTAGTGCCATCATTGGGGGACCCTAGGGAAGAGGGCCACAGCCGTAGTGAGCAAAAGGACCATCACAGTTGGACTATATTACTAGAGAGGGCACCCCTCCCCGAATGCAAGGGATCGGTACCCATGGTTTCAATTATACATCATCCAAAAATGTAGTCTCTCTAGGCATTTCCTAGGTCCTCCAGCATGACTGGAGTGGCAATTGTACTATAGAATCACACTGGAGATACCTAGGGAGGTGGCCTCTGTAGGTATTTCTTAGATCCTCTGGCACGACCTTATCGGGTATGCTATTAGCCACAGTTTCAGGTATTTGTGGGAAGTCTGGAAACGTATCCCCGCAGATACAGCAGGCAATCCCATCTTAATGCATGGGCATGCTGAGCAGTTGCCTGGGGTTCCCACAAGCATAGGGAACCCCATGCTAATCTAAGCAGAGACCAGAATTTAACACTAATTTTCCAATCACCCACCTCAACATTCAAATCTCCCACTCCCTTGATAGAAGGAGAAAAATTATGACTTGTAGTGGAGAGTAGGCATGTTTGCATTCATGAGAATGGGGAACGAAGAAGATAAAGATAAAAGAGAGGAGGAGGAGGAGGAGGGATGGGTGAGAAGGTGGAGGGACAGGCAGTTGGAATAGGAGTCTTGACTAAGGAGCAAAGCAAGGGAGGCACTGGGGAAGCCCTGCCCATGCCCAGCCTCTCTTCTCCTTCCTGCCATTTCCATTGGCCCAAGGCGGAGACACCGGCTTGCTGGGGAGATGCCCCTCCATGACATTGCTTTTGCTTTCCCCCTTCCTTTCCTCTATTGGAAGGTGCTTCTCTCCTCTCTTCTTCTCCATTCTTATCTCTGCTGTTTTATACATCAGGAATTCTAAAGTCTGGACGGGAAAGGATTTTGCTCCCAATTATTATGAAGCTATACACTGGGGAGAGGATCAAAACACTGATTTTGTTGGAGGTACCAATAAATATAAGTTTATTTTATCAATAACTTACATTTTTATTCCTGTGAGTGATTGTGTAGGCAGGGCTCAGTGAACTGCTTTGCCCAGGGGCCTATAATGCTGTTCAGAAGGCCCTGATAGCAGGAGACCATATTTGAAGTAAATAAAGTGGTACACATTGCCACCTAAAGAACATCCCCTCCCAAGTAAGCCTGTTAGGTCTAGAGACTAAAATTGCTTAATCTCATACTGTGCTATATACCACAGTATTCAGGAGTTTCAACTAGAATAGGGTGTAGGTATCCATATCCATGACCTGGAGCTTTTTCACATCACACAACTATAGCACTGTGATTCCACTTTAACTGCCGTGACAACATCCTATTGAACCTTAAGATTTGCAGTTTTGGGTGGGTTATGTAGAATTCCATGCTAGAGCTCTCTAGAGCCTCACCAAACTACATCTCCCAGGATTCCATAGGATGCAGTCATGGCAGTTAAAGTTGAATCATCTCTCTATATAATTCTCTTGGGTATGTTACCTTTCCCAGTGTGCTGATTGGCTGCTCAGGAAACACACCCAACCAGTTCACCACCAACATGCAAATTCCCTCTCCACCTCACAATCCACTCCTGCCACTCAGTCTGTGGCCCAGAGTCCTGGCCCAGATTGGGCCTTAGATAGTCAACTGATAGCAGCAGCAGTGACGGGTCACCTGCAATGGGACCCAGGCAGTCAACTGTCAGTGGCTGCGGCCGTTGCAGCGGCAGGGCAACAGAGCAAGTCACATTCAGCAATTCCAGGAAAAGTATAGAATGCTGAGACGTGGGAGGAGGAATTTAAAAATCCACTAGCCTAACTTACAGGGTTGTTGTGAGGTCTACCGGGTGTTCTGGGGGGAGTTTTTTAAATGGCATATGTTACGCCAGGTACAGCTAGTAGTGGTATAACTATGTAGTGTCAAAGGTTTCCTGGTTAAACCGAAAGGCAGAACTCAAAGATCTTCTAGTGCAATGGTAATAACTTCACTTTTAGTAACTTAAGTACTTTTACTTAATCTGCCTCAAGAACTTCAATTAAAATGCATACTGATTGTGTGTGGTGTGTTTTAAAAAAGATGGTTTGTTTCATGTTGTTTTGTGCTCATTATTTTAAGAAATGTGATAGATGCATGAGCTGATTTGGAAAGGCATGTTTCATCTGCATTTTTGAATTCATCTTTCAAAGTTAAAAAAAGGAGTTTCAGATATATAAGCGAGGCCTTTCACAAAACAGGGTGGACTTTTCTGCTGTTCAATTTTCTTAGTAATGACACTAGTATTTTAAAGACATATTAAAACAGCTTTCCTGGATTTTTTGTTATCAGTGTGGTTTAAACTGATATTAGTTTATGAACACAGGTTAGGTATTCGCTTACTGCCAGCTTTATTCAGTGCATATCATGTCCCAAAGAAATAGCCAGAGGGGCAGAACAAGAAACCTGACCGGTGCCAGCATCCTTTTGTCCTTTCCATATGGATAGGACATGATTCCACAGGATTAGCCAACCATTATGTGCTGGGACTGATCAGTTCAGTCAATTTACTGTGTAAAGTAAATTGATCCTTTGGAACAATGGGTCCTGTATTCAGCTGTTTGTACTACAGGTACCTGAGAAAGCAGCGTGCCTCTGTAAACAGTTGTCCCTGCCCTCATGTGGAGTGGACCAGCGCCATATGGTGCCACTATGAACTTATTAACTGACGGATTAACTCATCTCAGCATTTGGGATCCCCAGCTTCCAGCTGTGAGAATGATTGATGGGTTAACTACTGCTTCAGTCTTGAAAGTTATTTCCTCTATTTAACAGAGTCAAGAAGACAGAAAATTGCCCCCTTTGTAAATGCTAATCTCACCACTCCTTCCAATACCCAACATAACAATTTATTCAAGGCAAAGTCTTAAAATTGGTATAGTACACATCAAATGCATACTAATTAGCAATTTCTTTTGAAGGCTCTATCACTTATTAAGGGTCTCCTTTTCCATATGTTCATCATGCCCCACTTCACCCTTTAATTACAAAACAGCACTTTCTATTAATTGTGAGAAGGTACATTGTCCCTGGCATCCATACTAAATACTACACCTTCAGAGGCCCAGTTTAGGGTCAGAGAGAAGGCAGTCATTAAAGCTTAGTACCATGGCCATTTTAAGCATATTCATTTTTCTCTCTTCTCAGTGGATGTACTGGTTAAAGAGATTTGCTTGAAAAGAGTTTTTTTTTCTTTCAAGATGTCAATTTCTGTGTTCCTGTTATATTACTACTGGCCCTAGATAAAAAAGATGGTGATTATTCCACTATGATTAAGTGGCAATTATTCTACTACTGACATTGAGCAAAAAAGGACACTTTTTTCCCACTTGGAACTTTAGTTTCGAGGTTCTCCACACCTCTTATTTTGTAAATTCGACCCCCATGCAAAAAATATATTCAGTCCTGTAATCAATACAAGAAAAGTCAGCCTGAAAATCATAGAGACCAAATTTGTCAGAAACCAGCTTTTACCAAGGTTGATTCTAAAAACACAAAAACAAAAAAACCCAACAGCAATTAATTGTACACTTCACTGTACAATTAATCTTAAATTTATTAATCTAATAGGTTAATTCACAGATTGGACATTTAGATTAGCTACGTAATACCAGTGTTGTGGGTTAACATGAGAAAGGTACTACATGTAATATCTAGCTTTTGTCTCACACTCTTTCTTTATTATTAAAAGTACAACTAACTTGTTTAGCTTGATTTAACACAAATGAAGAATGAGCTTGAAAGCTTAATGCAACTTCCTGATGGTTTCTTCTCGATGCTATGGCTATCAGGAGCCAGTAGACAAATAACAGTTAGTCATATAAAATGCTCATGATAGTATTTTCATATTTGTCAAATGGATGACGAGGATGATGAAAATGATTTACAGTTATATCCTGACTCTCCTCCAATGTGTTCAAGGCAGCACACATGGCTCCTCCCCCCTTTCAGCTAACTTCTGTCCTCACAGAAACCCCATGAGGTACAGTAGGTCAGGCTAAGGGTGCATCTACACTGTAGAAATAATGCATCTTGACACCACTTTAAGTGCTGTAGCTCCATCCTATGGAATCCTGGAATCTGCAATTTTACAAGGTCTTTAGCTTCTCAGCCAAAGAGTGCTGGTGCCTCACAAAACTATGAATCCCAGGATTCTGTAGGAAGGAGGCCTGACAATTAAAGTGGTGTCAAACTGCATTATTTCTACAGTGTAGATGCAACCTAAGAAAGACCAATTGGCCCATAGCCAGCCATTTAGCTTTGTGGGGACTTTAACCCGGATTCCCCAAGTCTCAGTTCAAACCACCACTCATCTTATCAACACCTGCAAAACTGAAGCCATTACAGTTTAGAATGATGTATTAAAACTTGTAGAAAACAAGTACTCAGGAACTTGGCAAGATAGGGGTTCTTTCTTTCTTTCTAGACCTCAGGTTTAAGTTACTCATTTTGATATTTAATTGTTATGATTATTAATATCTTTATAACTTGCCTTTTCCCCAAAAAAGAGAATTGAAGCAGCTTATTTCAGGTTTTAATTTTGTTCCAGGAGTAAGTTTTAACAATACAGTACAGTTAATCCTAAATATACACTGGACTGACTATGTGACAAATGTTGCTGTCCTTGAGCAAGCAGGGATCACCAGCATTGAGGCCATGATATTGAGAACACAGCTGCGCTAAGCAGGGCACGTTTCTAGGATGGAGGACCATCGCCTCCCCAAAATAGTACTGTACGGTGAACTCACCACAGGTCAGCGTAAGAGGGGTGCTCCAAAAAAGCGATACAAGGACTCCCTGAAACAACATCTCAGGCTCGGCCAAATTGATCACCAACAATGGTCCGCCCTGGCCTCACATCAGGAGGCATGCAGACGTACTATCCACAATGCTGCAGCCTCATTTGAGAACTCACGCCGAACAAGTCTTGAAGAGAAACGACAATACAGAAAGAATCACAACCCGGAAACATCACCCAAGGAGACCTTCTGCTGTGCTTTCTGCAACTGGACATGTTTATCTCGGATTGGCCTTTTCAGTCATCAGCACGCTTGCAGAAAGTGTGGGATGTGTCCTTCCTGAATCTTCGTTTACGAAGAAAAGCCAGAGAGAGAGAGAGACAGTTAACTGAAAATACTGGCAGTGTATTTCTCTGTCCAAAAGACAAGACATCAACATAAATTCACTGAAATCACCAATCACTTTCCTGCACCTATTGTATATATGCTGAAAGATAAACATTACTTTCCTTTCTGTCTTCCTCTTTTTGTTATCATCTCACTTACCTTACCAAGGATCCACTGGGGTAGGAAATCTCCTCTAAAGTTTCTCTTTACAAGAAACTTGCCTCAGGATCTCTATGTACCTGCATCCATACACCCTGGTGACAGGTACTGCAGAGTCATTTCATAGGAAATGAATGAATTCAGTTCAGTTGCCTTATACTAAAGACTTTAACCCACTACACTGTTACAGTGCTATTATTTCACTTTAACTGCTATAGCTGCCTCTTCTGGACATCTGAGGTTTGTAGTTTAATAAGGCCTAAGAGTCTGTCTGAGAATTTTAAATGCCCCTCCCTAAACTGCAAATCCCAGGATTCCACAAGAGGCAGCAGAGCAGTTAAAGTGGAATAATAGCACCATAGCAGTATAGTGTGATAAAGTTCTAAGTCGGAATGTTGGTCCATCCAGCTCAGTATTATTTGTACTACTAAAAATGGCTCTTCAGGGTTTCAGGCAGAAGTCCTTCCTAGATCTATCAGGATATGTTGGGTCTGAGCCTGGGGGCCTTTATGTGAAGTGTATGTATTTTCAAGTGAAAATTTTGCTAACTCCATTTCATATGGAATGCCTTGGATAGTTTTAAATAATTTTTTTTCCCCAGTCCAATGACAATAATGAACATTTTTTAATGTGGAAATTTCTAATTTGGAAAAAAAACAAACAGACATGAATTGACTACAGACATGCTACCTGTTCTTCCATCTTAAAACTGACACATATAATAGTTAATATTTATATACATGTTTTAGCTATATATTTGTTTTAATTTGCAATAACAACAGCAATAATAACAATACTGCATCAGCAACAACAGCAGCATATGTTGCAAACAACTTTTTTTTTTAAAGCCCATGTATCTACAAAGTTATTTCCAAAGTTTAACAACTATTGCTGTTAGATTTCTAGGTCTGCTCCAGCTCCCATTTAGATGGCAGTTTAGTCTAAAAAAGCATTAGGCAAACAGAACTCTCAGAAATCAACACAAACATTGTGTCCAGCTTTAAGCTGAAGAGTAATTGTAATGCTTTTAAATCTGGGAACTGCTACACACGAAAATGTCTTGAAAGTTGTCTTTCTTTTGATTGTTCCAAAGAATGATTTCCTTCGTTTTTCACACCATAACTACTTCACTCCCCCTTCCTGGAGAAAGAGACAAAATTGCATCTGGCTGTCAATTTAGACAATGTGCCAGATTTCAGCCTCTTGTATTTTGAAATGGGCCAATATTTTAAATACTGAAACCCATGGTTTAAAATGGAACTGACAGCATCCTAACTACAGCCTAGCAAGTGCTGATGTTATCATAATGAAACGTAATTAAATTGTCTCTGTCAGGGAGAGAGCTGACCAGTCATTCAATGTATATCTTGCTCCTGTCACTCATTTAATTAGCTATTAGCTTCATTATTCTTAGGTGTTTTATTTTCCAAATGGTCATACTTATCTCATTCCTAGTACAGCTCCCTTTGCATTAGTGCACAAATATACTTTTTTTGTGGGGGTAGGAGAGAACCCTAGACTTGCTCCTCTATTAAATAAGAAGAATGTAATGCTAACAACATTGTTGTTTTTTCTCTAACACAGAATGATCACATTTATAACCCACAAATCCAGCCTATTCCAGAAGGAGAGCAACTTCTGTCAGCAGTTCCATGGAGATACTACAATAAGTAAGTAAGTAAATTGGAATAGGTAAAACTGCCAGCTGCCAGCCACAGCATCATACTAGAGAAAGTCCTCCTTAGGATGTTCAGTTCAAGAGCATCCAAGGCCCTCAGGTTTCTAGGCCAAACCCATGACCTTGTGACAGCTCATTATGATGTCACTAAACGTTATGCATTATGCTCACAACTCGTATTTCACACACACACACACACACACACACACACACAGAGAGAGAGAGAGAGAACATATTTTCTTGCTTGAGAATTAAGAATTAAGAAGATCTTAGCTAAAGAGACTATCTATATTTCTAGATCAAGGTGAAATGATGGCATTTGTCATTCTCACTTAGGACTTTATCAGACACACTAAATACAGCATCATAAAGACACCACATAAATGTGAGAGGGTGCATATACCACGCAATGTCACCCTTTCGCATTTATGTCCTTGCTAAAACCCGTTCTTTTTAACTGATGGCTGAAGCTGCCAATTGATCCCCTGTGGCGCTTTAGTGCTGGCATTGCCAACTTGTGAAACCTTGTGCCATTGTACTCACATCAATGCAGCGAGAATGGCCAGTCTGGTGTGAACACGTTCAGGTGAGATTGTGACATCCAGGTAAGTGACACACTTTTTATGACCCTCCCCAGGTTATTTGGGATTTTTAAAGTGTGTTCCTGTGCTTTGTGTTACTTTTTCTTTGTTCTTTTTGGGTTTTTCTTAATTTCCCACGCAATGAAGTATTGCGAGAATCCACAGGATTTTGAACGAGGAAATGAATAGAGCTCCGTTCACTTCCTCTTTCATTGCCAGGGAAGCCTTTACCAGGAAAGCAAGGTAAATGTGGTTTGATTTTGGATAAAATTTTAAAAGAAATTAATTTTTTTATGCCAGCAAAAGAATGTTTTAAGGGGCTCATCTGATAAAGTCCATACTTGGAGGAATGGGATAAGGAGCATTTAATCTAGCCTACTCGCTTCTAGCCAGAAGGTGGATGTAGAGTGGAGGAAAGGGTGAATCCTGAACTGAACAAGAACTGGGAAAGAGGAAGCTAGGGCCAAATCTACAGTACACAAAACAATCCAATTTGGAACTTGATTATTTGCCATGACTTCTTCCTATGGAATGCTGGGATTTGTAGTTCTACAAGGTCTTTAGCCTTCAATGCCAAAGAGTGATGGTGCCTCAGAAAACTACAAATCCCCAGATTCCATAGGAAGGAGCTATGGCAAATAATCCAGTTTCAAACTGAATTATTTGTGTAGTGTGGATTTGGTCTAGTATAAGTAGACCCCTGGAGGATCTTTGTAAGCTGAAGCAACAAATCAGTTAAATTTTGCAAACTATAGCATGCTGTTGCTCTACTGAGCTTGAGATTTGCACAGAGCTGTTTCCCCTTGTACAGGTGGCTGATCCACCAGCCACCTTGGAGCTGAAAAGTGACCTCCTTTTAGGAAGCAGGTTTGGACTCTACCAACTTGATATCATAAACCAAAAGGTGACACATGGCTCATTTACACTGACAGGAAAATCCAGCTTCCCTTTCGGTTTCCCTGGTCCACAGTGACCATGGACTTGTCCACATGATCGCCATACACTGTGGGGCAAGTCTGGGAGAACTGTCCACAAAGTTCTCCCTTTCAAACTCACCTTGGTCTGATAAATTGCAGTATACATGACCACGTGGCCGTGGCAGCTCTGATTTCCCCTACTCCCCCCATGCATGCAAATGTATGTATGTCTTTTCCCATGGATTGGAGAAGCCTCAGTCATCCTATTAAATGGAGGTATGTGCAATTAACCTGGGTATGCTGGTATGTGCTTTTCCAGACAACTGACACATATGCAAAAAAAGGAACCACTAATAAATTGAAACAGGGAAGATTATAAGATGCGGCAAATATGGTGTGATAATGACACCAAAAGAATGCAAAAGGGTGCCCATATCACCTGATGTTGTGCTATGACATAATGCAGTTGTTAATAAGGTGCTCTTTTTTATTGACAGTCCAAAGCTGTCAATTGATCTGCCATGACATTTTTGTCGCGGAATTGCAAGCACATGAAACTGCAAACCATTCTGCTGCTGTGAACACGGTGTCAATGGGTTGTCCCTGCTAGAACACTTCTGGCTGTGAACGCAAAAACTAGGTATGGGACACCCTTTTTATGAACCTTCCCATTTTTCAGGCAAGTTTTTAGTGCTTGTGTATTCATTTTGTTTTTTAATTTAGCTGATTTTAGATTTTTAAGTGTGCTCCCATCTTCTTGCGAGAACCACTAAGATCATGCACCCCAGTGAACGCGGAAATAAACAACACTGGCAATCCTGCTCCAATAATGCTGGGGCTGCTCTTTCTCGTTATTACAGTGACATGTGATAAAAAGGGTTATTGTGTCAGGATACTTATGCTTCAAAATATAGTGGGACAAGAAGGTTTTTAGAGACTCATCTGATAATCTGCAGGAAAGAGGCATTTCCTGGAAAGAAAGGTCAGTTGATCACCTGGCCCAGGGAGCCTCCTTCCAACTCACCCACCTGCCAAAATTCTCCCCCCCTCCTTGGACCCCATGTTGATATTGCTACGGACTTCAGTCCACACATGCATTCGAATATCTGGATACTCCACTCAGATTTGGAGTAAACCCCAACTCTTTCTGGTCTGGATTAAAGCCCTGAGGGACTGAAAACACCCGGATGCAAGCTATACATTGTCAGGACAGCTTGCTGTGAAAATGAGATGAGATCATTCTGTTCAGCCCAATTAGACAAGCCCACATACTACATTTAAGTAGCATGTGTCTCAGTACACATTAACAGTGCACGTACTCTCAGGTAAATGGCCTGATTTCTAAAGAGAATATCAGCTCTCAGATCTGTTAGAAAGTCTAACCCTAAATCCATAAAAGCTGTTTGTGGATAGTTGATGGTGATGGAGAACACTTCACATGTTATTAGAAGGAATCTCCATTATGATCATTTCATCTGCACCAATGCTGAACTCTGGCATTCAAAACAGGTTTCAGAGGGAAAAAACCCTAATCAACTCTGCCTAGTATTAAGCAGGCATTGCAGATAAGGGATGCAGGGGATGAGTCTGAGAGGCTGGAGGTAGTCTGGGCATCCCACTGGTTCTGTGAGTGAGAAAAGATGTTTAACTGGGCATGTCCCACAGCACACTCTCATACTTTTAAATCTTTACTGTCGGAGGAAGGTCCTTTTTCAGTCTTTCTGCTCTTTGTGATATTTCAGTACACCATGGTGATGGTGATGGTGGTGACACCATATTACATTGGCTCTCAGATATGTTCAGACACCACTAAATTATAGAAGCAATTAAACAGGTGCTAAGGTGAAAGGAGAAAACTTTTGGGGGGGAAGATAATTAGATCCCACCAACTGCAAAATTACTAGCTTACTTTGTTGAGTCTCATATTTGGATGGGAACATAATAAAATGAGAATCAGGGGAAAAGAATAGGTGGGTGTGCATCTGTGACTGTGGGTGTCAAAATGTGGAGGCGGTTATATGCCAGAAAAACCCAATCTGCCCTCTCTAAAATGTTCTTCTTGAGTGAAAAACTATAGATTACCATTTCAAAGAGGTAAAAAGGTACAGTGGGTGACAAAACAAGTGGTAATTGAGGGAACTTGCGGGCTCCTGGGTGTGTTAATACTTATTTTTGCTGAGCCTTAAATAATGAATCCCTACAACAACAAACAACAACAACAACAACAACAACAACACATTTTTCTGCAGTTTGGAAAATGACAGTGTCTATAAGCCGACGTGTTCTTTTAATTCTTTTGCAGTTACTCATTCTTATAAACTGACCCCACCCATGGTAAAATTAAGGTACCCAAGGTGGAAAATGTAAGAACTAAAAATGAATTGAGCTGCAAATTTACTTTGGATTCACACCCTGAATGGATGATTAATCCAGTTCAGCCCTGTGAAGATTTAAAGGAGAATACTTGTATATACAGGATAGAAGATGACCAGTTTCCAAAGCTCACTGTCAACATTTTCATGATTGTTTGGTTCATTGTGCATGTTCACTACAGCTACCCACTGATCTACAAATAAATGGCTAATTCTATATTAAATAATGAAATGTAAGCCAAGTGCAGAAGTGGGTGAGAACTGGAGTGCTCAAATTGCAAAATGCACATTCGTTTTGTAGCTTTTGCTAATGGTGTTGCATGAAATTGGATTCATGTTTTGATCAGGGGCACATGAATAACAAAATTCCATTCATGAATATGCATTGGTCAATTCAGCTCAATTCCATTGAAAATTTTTGCAGCTGCTGTGTGCCAACTGAGTGTCAAAGGAATCACACGACCTCATTCACATCTCAGTTCAATTGAATCACTCGTATTTAAGCTGATTTAGCCCTGCTGAAATTAGACAGTCTGATCCTCTGTGTCCACTATAGCTCTGGTGGTACAAATAGTGGCTTAATTTATTTACCTACCCACTTTTATACTTTGACACTCTTAACATTTGTAACTTGGATCTTTACTGTGTAGTCTATTTGTATTGAATCAAGAAAGTCTGCATTCATCCTTTCTGTCTGTCTGTCTCTCTCTCTCTATCTCAGAACATCTATTTATTTTTGAATTATTAACCTGCCCTTCAAGCACTGCAGAGACCTGAGAAAGAGTTTTACTGATGCAAGATTTAAATCTTGTTTCATTAGTAAAATAAATATGCTCATTAAATATCTCAGACATAAAGCCAGGGACCAATGAAACATGATTAAAGCATCACTTGGAATTCTACGGTTGTTTTGAGATAGTTAATAACATCCAGAAAAGGAATGACTTTTGTTGGGACCACAGAGTGCAAGGTGCATATTGGAATCAACCTTTTTCTCCCATGCCATGGTCTTAACAAAAACCTCCCCCTTATTCACCCTGGAAGGCCTGCTCTTCTAGATGTTATTAGCAATAACCTTTTTAATGCACATGAAAAATTCTCATTCTAAAACTGTAATGAGAATAATAATTTTCATTTACACCCCACTTTTTCCCCAATAGTGGAATCCAGGGCAGCTTACAAAAGTTCAAACAAATAAAATTAAAAACAGTTACAAAAAGAGAATTAAAACATATTAAAAAGCTATTATTAACATATAATTAAACAATACAGTACATAGAATTCAATCAGAAGAATTTAACTTAACTTGCATTTCTTATCTTTACAGATACTGAAAGAGGAATATTGGTCGAGGAAAGGGATTATTGATAGCAGTATTAATCATATAAAATAAACTTTTTCTGTTGATTAGAAATAAGAATACATTTGAAATCAGAAGGTTTATTTCCCTGTTCATCATCCCCCCCCCGCCCGCCTTTCTGGGAGCACAGCTTATAAATCAACAGCAGTGCACTGGCTGCCGATATTCAGAAAACAGAAAGAGGTGGTCAGGCAGCCAGGAATGACAGAACATCTGTGTAAGTACTAAGTGCTACTGATTAGCTGAGTCCCTAGTGTATATAACACCTCTATAGAGGTGAAAGGGCAGAGAATTAATGACAAGGTCTCAGCAGTGTGTGTGAAGCAACAGGTCACCCTGCATTTCAGGCCTTGATCTTGCATGCCCTTTCCTTGGACGTATTGTCCAAGGCCATCAGAACAAGTCAAAGCATTGTAATGCTCAGGTTAGATTAAATACAATTCTTGGAGTTTAAAAAAACATACAACTTTGATTTTAAGTGAAGTGTTAAGACTTATTAATTCACTTCCAGATATATTCCACATATAGGACCAGGTATATTTGTTAAATAAACAATACTCACCTTGCTGTTTCCTTGTGGGGCTAATTAGAAGGTACTTCACAAACAGTACACAACCCTTCTTAAACTAAATAAAACATTTAGGCTGTATACTTTTAGTCATTGTAAATGTAATGCCAAGTGGCAGGTTTGTATCATAGTTTGCTCTTAAATTCAGCTTTATCAGTCTAAAGTGTTTTTTTATTTTCCATATCATAAGAATAAAGTTGAAATTTGATTATAACATGGATTTTTTAAAAAAATCTCAAAGATTATGCCTCTAGTATTAAATTAAGTTCTTGATCCAGAATCATTTGGACTGCTTCATGCTGGAAGTTGGACTCATCCCCAGGGTCATGAAATAGTGAAACAGGGAGGAGGTGGGCCAAACAGCCTTCAAGCCTTTGCGGAATCCCTGTTAGAACATAGAATCATAGAATTATAGAGTTGGAAAAAGACCACAAGGGCCATCCAGTCCAACCCCCTGCCATGCAGGAATACACAATCAAAGCATCTCTGACAGATGGCCATCCAGCCTCTGTTTAAAGACCTCCAAGGAAGGAGACCCCACCACGCTCCAAGGGAGTGTGTTCCACTGCCAAACAGCTCTTACTGTCAAAAAGTTCCTCCTAATGTTGAGGTGGAATCTCTGTTTCTGGAGCTTGCATCCATTGCTCCGTGTTCCAGTCTCTGGAGCAGCAGAAAACAGGCTTGCTCCATCCTCAAGCCTGGGACGGACCTCTGGGGGTCCCCAGACCACAGGTTAAAAACTACTGAATTAACCAATATGGCCCATCAAAGATTTAGGAGATTGACAAGCCTGATAATCATTTATAGGAACATATCCCTTCTGTCTTTTTACTCTAAGGGTGGGTGACTTTATATTTCCATAATATATTGTGATAATATTCCTATTTCTCTGAGTGGCAGGAAGTCTTAAGGTAAAACATTTAAGGGTAGAATTCAAAGATATAGCCATGTTAGTCTGGAATATCAGTAAACAAAGGGACCTTGTAGCACCTTTGAGATTAAGGAGATTATCAGACAGGAACAAAAAAAAAGTGTTCCAGTCTTGTAATCTCCTCTCCCACCCATCTCCCATCCCTGTAACAGAAAAAAGAAAATAGTTTTCAAACCTACCTTAATTGCACATCGTCCTCTCGGCAGAGCAGCCCAGGAGTGAATGGAGCTTGAATGGAGCTCCATTCACTTCCTGGTTTCAAATCCTGACCGTTCTTGTGAGAAGATGAGAGCACAGGAAATTCAAATATAAAAAGTAAAATAAAAGACAAAAAGTTACGTGAAGTGATCCACGACATCAATACTGGAAGCCAGGTGGAGAGCATCTGGATAAAAATTAAAGGGGAGGGAAACAACAGGGATGTTATTGTGGGACTCTACTACAGACCCCCAAATCAGACGGAGGAATTGGATGTTGCCTTTCTAGAACAGATGAACACACATGCAGAAAGGAGAGATGTAGTAGTGATGGGTGACTTCAACTATCCTGATATTTGCTGGCAATCTAACTCAGCCAAAACTTCAAGGTCTAGCAAATTCCTTACATGCCTGGAAGACAATTTCATGGTCCAAAAGGTGGAAGAGGCAACAAGGGGGTCAGCTATTTTAGATCTGATCCTAACCAACAGAGACGACCTGGTTAATGGGGTGCAAGTGGTGGGATCCTTAGGTGAGAGTGATCATGTTCTCCTGGAGTTTATTATACAATGGAAAGGAGAAGCCAGGCATAGTCAGACACACATTCTTGACTTTAGGAGAGCTGATTTCAATAAACTCAGGGAAATACTGGGGGTGATCCCATGGTCAGGAATACTAAAAGAGAAGAGACCTCAAGGCGGATGGGACTTTCTCAAAAGGGAGATACTGAAGGCACAATTTCAAACAGTACCATTGAGGAAGAAAAATGGGAGGTGTCTCAAGAAACCAGGATGGATGACTAAAGAACTTTCAATGGAGCTAAGTTTTAAACTGAACATGTATAGGAAATGGAAAGGGGGGGAAATCACCAAAGAAGAATTCAAACAGATAGCGAACACGTGTAGGAGTAAAGTCAGAAAAGCTAAAGCGCAGAATGAGCTCAGGCTTGCTAGGTAGGTTAAGAACAATAAAAAGGGTTTTTTTGGGTATGTCCGCAGCAAAAGGAGGAAGAAGGAAATGATAGGGCCGCTACGTGGAGAAGATGGCAAAATGCTAACAGGAGACAGAGAAAAGGCAGAATTACTCAACACCTTCTTTGCCTCAGTGTTTTCAGAAAAGGAAAAGGAGGACCAACCTGAGGATAATGGAACAGAGGACACAATAGGGGAAATCCAGCTCAAAATAAGTAAAGAGGTAGTACAGGAATACCTTCTTAATCTAAATGAATTTAAATCTCCAGGACCAGATGAACTACATCCAAGAGTATCAAAAGAGCTGGCAAATATAATCTCAGAGCCATTGGCAATAATCTTTCAGAACTCCTGGAGAACAGGAGAAGTCCCAGCAGACTGGAGGAGGGCAAACGTTGTCCCCATCTTCAAAAAAGGAAAAAAAGAGGATCCCAACAATTATCGTCCAGTTAGTCTGACATCAATACCAGGGAAGATTCTAGAGCAGATCATTAAACAGAGAGTCTGTGAACATTTAGAAGGCAATGCCATAATCACAAAAAGTCAACATGGGTTTCAGAGAAACAAGTCATGCCAGACTAATCTGATCTCTTTTTTTGATAATGTTACCAGCTTGGTAGATGAAGGGAATGCTGTGGACATCGCATACCTTGATTTCAGTAAGGCCTTTGACAAGGTTCCCCATGACATTCTTGCAAACAAGCTTGTAAAATGTGGGCTAGACAAGTTAACTGTTCAGTGGATTTGTAATTGGTTGACCGGCCAAACCCAAAGGGTGCTCAGCAGTGGCTCCTCTTCGTCTTGGAAAGATGTGACCAGTGGGGTGCCACAGGGTTCTGTCCTGGGCCCAGTGCTATTCAACATCTTTATCAATGACTTAGATGAGGGAATTAGGGGTATACTTATCAAATTTGCAGATGACACCAAATTAGGAGGAGTAGCTAATACACTAGAGGACAGGATCAAAATTCAGAATGACCTGGATAGACTGGAGAGCTGGGCCCAAGCTAACAAAATGAAATTCAATACGGAGAAATGTAAAGTACTGCATTTAGGGTGGAAAAATGAAATGCATAAATATAGGATGGGAGAGACCTGGCTGAATGAGACTACGTGCGAAAGGGATCTAGGAGTCCTAGTAGACCACAAGTTGAACATGAGCCAACAGTGTGATGCAGCAGCTAAAAAGGCCAATGCGATTTTGGGCTGTATCAATAGAAGTATAGTGTCTAGATCAAGGGAAGTAATAGTGCCACTCTATTCTGCCTTGGTCAGACCTCACTAAGAATACTGTGTCCAGTTCTGGGCACCACAATTCAGAAAGGATATTGACAAATTGGAGCGTGTCCAGAGAAGGGCAACTAAAATGGTGAAAGGTCTAGAAACGATGCCTTATGAGGAGAGACTTAGGGAGCTGAGTGTGTTTAGCCTGGAAAAAAGACGATTAAGAGGCGATATGATAGCCCTGTTTAAGTATTTGAAGGGATGTTACGCTGAGGATGGAGCAGGCTTGTTTTCTGCTGCTCCAGAGACTGGAACACGGAGCAATGGGTGCAAGCTCCAGGAACAGAGATTCCACCTCAACATGAGGAGGAACTTTTTGACAGTAAGAGCTGTTCGGCAGTGGAACACACTCCCTCGGAGCATGGTGGGGTCTCCTTCCTTGGAGGTCTTTAAACAGAGGCTGGATGGCCATCTGTTGGGGATGCTTTGATCAAGATTTCCTGCGTGGCAGGGGGGTTGGACTGGATGGCCCTCGTGGTCTCTTCGAACTCTGCAATTCTATGATTCTATGATTCTATGTATTCTATGGCCAAAATTAATCAAATGTTGGGGACAGGTTTTGTTCTCAGATGTTTTTGTTCCATCAAAAAAAGTATGCATGGCAAATAGCTGAAACTTGGGGGCAAGATACTTGCCTAGAATCCTGCTAGTGACATAGGCAAGTGTAAGTCCACCTTATGCTTATGTATGTTCTTAGTCTTTGTGGATGTTGGTATTCTCTTCCACCATACACAATGACCACAGCAACCCCCCCTCCCATACTCACTGTTGCATTGTGTTGTGGCACCAGACATATCTGTTTCTGGTGGAAAGAGGCACTAGCCAGACACAAACAATGACATTGTCCATTGAGCTCTCTGGAGGACGCCAGTGTATCTCAGTGGAAGATGTCAGCAGTCTGCATCTGGCTATGGGAATATAGCCAGAGGCTTCTCCAGTCCCTGGAATGGTGTGTGTGTGTGTGGGGGGGGGCTAACACAGTGTAATAGTGAGTTCTGTGGGCAGAGACAGGAGAGCTGTAGAGTTCTGTATGCATATCTCTTAATGCTGTGCTTATCCATGTTGGCTTTCAGTCATTTGTTACAACAACTCTTCAGGTGACACTATTGTAAAATGCCTATTTTGTGGGTCTAGTTCTGTGTGAATGCTTTGCTGGGGCACTAAAATGTCCTGTCTGTGTGTATGGAAGTTCATGCAAGTCAGTCCACAGAAATAGTCCTATCGACAAACATTCAATAGTAAAACATTTTTTTTTAAAAAAAATCATGCTCCATTCTTGCAGATCTCTTCTTTTTGAACTTAGGTTCCATGAATTCACATTTTGGCTTGGTCTTTCAATCCCAGTCTTCTTTTTAGTTTGGGGAGAGGAGGGCTTACCCTTTCATCAGGCAGAGTGAGGCAACTTCTTCAGGAAGAAGGTGGGGTGGGGCGTCAGCAGCCTGTAGTCATTTCTCTGAGCTTCCTGGCATACAGATCCTGGCTCTTATACATTTTATCACTGTAAAACATAATAGATTTATTCCAGAGAAGGACACAGGCTTCTACTTTATTTCAAAATGTACAGCAGTATGCCTAGCCCCATGCCATAGAACATCCAGATGTAGGATGTATGGATATATCTATACAAAAGTGAGCCCAGTTTCCTTAGCTTCTTAAAGGCATATGGCAAGCAATAGCAAACATTGGCCAAGACAGTCCCATCTTGAAAGCCATGCATAGGAGAAATATGCAGCTCAGATCCAACAGCCTTTTCCTCCTGCTTTATAGATACAAATCTATCCAGAATTGTGTATATCACCCAGGCATGGCTGCCTATAATTTACTGCCAGAGTGGCAAGCCCAGCAGCAGCCATACCCACCTCCAATTTCCTGAGCTATCATGTGTGAAATAATCCTTAGTCACAGCTAGCGTTTACTGTTTTGTTTCTAGAAAACCCTCAACCCTGCTGCCAGGTATCAAACTCACACCTCTCTTATAACTAGCATGGTTTTAAAAGATTTTCCTTGGTTTTTTTCTGGGCTGTGAGGCCGTGTTCTGGAAGAGTTTATTTCTGGCATTTCACCTGCATCTGTGGCTGGCATCTTCAGATCTTCTTTCTCTGAAGATGCCAGTCACAGATGCAGGTGAAACGTCAGAAATAAACTCTTCCAGAACATGGCCTCACAGCCTAGAAAAAAACAAAGGAAAATCTATGAATGCCAGCCGTGAAAGCCTTTGACTTCACATGGCATTAAAAACTGTGTGTCTTTAGTTCTCTCTCTCTCTTTCTCTGTGGGTGGGTGAGCGGGTGGGTGTGGGTGTTATCTGATCAGTAGGTGTGGTTTGGTCTTCCAAGATGAATTGCAGTTGAATCTGAAATATATGAATTCATGCCATGCAATAGTAATAAAGAGTAAATACAAAAAAGCAGAATAGACATGCTTCTCAATCCCCAAATCTTTATCCTTGGGGATTTGGATTCCATTACAAATATTAGCAAAGATCAAGGACATTTTATTTTAAGGGCAAGTCTAATTGGAAAGGAGTTAATTCTACCAATCTGGAAGTCAGCTAAAGAAATTAAAATTGATGTGTGCAAATGTAGAGGGAGGCATTTGTTCCTTCAGGGTGCAACTTATATTTGAGCTCAACCAGAATTTCCAAGGTATCTCTCTCATATATTCTGTTCTATACATCTGCTTCCAAGTCATGAAAATTTCTGCATTACAGTTTATAATAGTCTCTTAAGGATTTACCACTCTCATGATTTTTATCTTCTCTCACACATTTTAAGAGGTATTCTTAAATCCTGAATGCCTGATACCAGATCAATCCTAAGATATTTGGTGGGGAGAGGTGTTTTTGTTTTTTATGTGGAAGGCAATGGCAAACCACCTTGCCTAAGAAAACCCTATGAAATTCATGAGGGTGCCATAAGCCAATAAGTGACTTGAAGGCAAATAACCACACACAGATACAGACACACACACTGCTACCTTGGTATTCCCTTCCCCAACATTTGCTCTTCATATAGAGAACCTTTTACCATACAGAGTAATTTCTGCTCTCTGAGTAAGAGACAGAGGGCCATTTATACATTGTCAAAACAGAGGAAGTGCAGCATCAAAAAAGAGGACAAAAGAGGACACAGTTTTGCATACAAATTTGCAAGTGCCAATTTATAAGTATAGGTGCATATTTAGAAAAAATAATAATTTAAATAAAAATGCAGTACATCTGACCCTTGTAAGGAAGACTGTGACCACTGGACAGGTTCTCTGCATATCTCTTTAATCTGCTGGCTGCATGATATAGCAATAGCATTGGTATTTATATACCACTTATCAGTGCCAAAGCACTCCCTAAGCAGTTTGCTATGAATTTTTTTAAGCTAATTGCCCCCAACAAGTTGGGTACTCATTTTACCTACCTACAGAAGGATGGACAGCTGAGTCAAACTTGGAGCCCTGTTGATTGAACTCACAACATTGTGGCTTGCAGTACTGGCATTTAACCACTGTGCCACCAGGGCTCTCTGTCCACCAGGGATCCCTGATATCACCCTGATATCTACAGATGAGCATCCTCAAGGCTCGTGCTCCATTTCTTAGTGTTCCCACTGTCTTTCAAAGACCTGCTAGGCCTTCAAAGATAGGTGATCTACAAACAGAGAACTATCCTCTTTGAAACAGGACATGTGGAAGTATTGAAGGTGAGCTTTAAGTGGCCTGATGTAAAGGACAAGTGACAAATTGTAGCAATGATAGAGAACTGTCCATATATTTTTCACTGCATACAATCATGTAATCAACTTGTTGTCTTAAAGACACTTCTATGCTGATCAGGCAGATTTCACAAAGGCTTACAGCAACATGGTGAAAAATGGCTGATGAAAAGTCTTGTTAAAAATCTCAATAGATAAATAAATTGCCCCACATGTTGAATTAAATAGAAATGGAATGGAACTGAGGCTAGAATATTTACAAGTTATTCATAGAACAATAGAGTTGGAAGAGACCACAAGGGCCATCCAGTCCAACCCCCTGCCATGCAGGAACACACAATCAATGCATGCCTGACAGCTGGCCATCCAGCCTCTGTTTAAAAACCTCCACAGAAGGAGACTCTGCCACACTTCAAGATAGTGCAGTCCACTGTCCAACAGCTCTTATTGATTCATTTAATATATTTTTTACTATTCAATTTTTACTATTCAATTTACTATTCAATCAGGCCACTTAAAGCTCACCTTCAATACTATTCAATTTGTATCTGTGAAAAAACTGCTAACAATACTAAAATTAAGATTGTTCTTATGTTTTCTTATCTATCCTGATAGCTCCCATCTTGGAATATCACATAACTGGCAATATTTAATAATTTGACTTACTGTGTCCTTCCATGTGGTTAGCAGGTATACCAGGAACCCCAAATACCAAGACTGAAATCATGTATAACCAAGAGAAGAGCCTTTGGAAATTCCCTAAACAAAGGCACAGGTCAGAGTTAACACCTGGAGGTGAGTCATTCACTAATCCACTCAATGATAGCAGAGTCCTTGATGCTTGTAAAATGGATTCTTCCTCTCCCCTTCCCCTCCAACAATAGACCTTGTCTGCTCCTATTCAGTTCTAAATGCATCCAGCTATTAACAATTGTAAACTCTTCCGGAGCACCCTTTGTCTAGTCCTGGGGACCTCCAAGAAACATTGTATTCCACTCCACTGAGTGTTTGCATGAATGAGGTTACTGTTAATTTTCATAAAAATCATTTAGTTGTAAGTTTTGGCTGAGAGTCTTGTCCATTACTACCAGTATACATAGGTCAAAGGATCCTGCCATTACCTGGCCTCTCGCTGCCATAATTGAGCTAATTCAATATTCACCATATTAATTTTGGACACTAGTGGGATCCTTGCGGACACCCACACAATTTGGATAGCAGTTAGACAAAAGTTATGGAAAACTATAGAGTCTGACCCAGTCCCCCTCTCCCTCCTCCTTATATGTAGGCCAAATATATATATATATATATATATATATATATATAGTCAATATCTATGGTTTCAGTTATCTGGGGGACATAAAATAGGAGACACATACTATAGAGTCATACTGGGAAATGTCTAGAGAGACATCCTTTCTAGGCATCTTCTAAGTTCTCCAACACAACTCTACGGTATTTTTATTTTTTTTTACCAGAAGTCCTTTATTTTGATAGGGTTCACTGTTATTCATGGTTTCTGGTATCCACAGTAAGGAGATTTTCACACTACACTGTTATAGCACTATTATTCCACTCTAACTGCTCTGGCTACCTCCTGTGGAATCCTGGGATTTGCGCTTTAGGGAGGGGCATTTACAACTCTCAGCCAAAGAGCTCTTAGGCCTCACTAAACTCTCTCTGGCTTTTCTTTGCAAACGAAGATTCAGGAAGGACTCATCCCGCACTTTCTGCAAGCGTGCTGATGACTAAAAAGGCCAATCCGAGATAAACAAGTCCGGTTGCAGAAAGCACAGCAGAAGGTCTCCTTGGTGATGTTTTTGGGTTGTGATTCTTTCTGCGTTGTCGTTTCTCTTCGAGATTTGTTCGGCGTGAGTTCTCAAATAAGGCTGCAGCATTGTGGATAGTGCGTCTCCATGCCTTCCGATGTGAGGCCAGGGCGGACCACTGTTGGTGATCAATTTGGCTGAGCCTGAGATGTTGTTTCAGGGAGTCTTTGTATCGCTTTTTTGGAGCGCCCCTCTTATGCTGACCCATGGCGAGTAACACTGTAACAGTGTAGTGTGAAAATCTCCTAAGTCTGGGAGCCAAGCCCCTGCAGATATGGAGGTCCAACTGTATGCTGCTCTTACAAAATGAATGTTAAGCCACTGTTATGTACCTTCAAATTGACTCTGACTTGTGGTAACCCTCTCACAGCCATTGCCTTCCTTTAAGACCATGAGGGTATGACTTGCCCAGGTTCACTTAGTGCATTTCCATGGTTAAGCAGGGATTTGAACACTGTTTTCCTACTCCAGCACTTAAGTCACTATACTATGCTGGCTCACATGTTAAATAGAACTGGTCAAATGGTTTACAATTCATTGGGCTCAAAATTCTGGTGATAATATTGAAATGGTTGTTTGTGAATATCCATCTTCATTAGGTTTTAATTTCCCCCTGAATATAAATAAATAGTCAGGAAGATTATTTTCAGATGAAGACAAGATAGCATATTGTACTTTATGTAAAGATTCATAAAGTAAATAGTGCTCAGATCCAAATGTACTGGAAATGTTAAGATAAACAAGGAGATTTCCATGTTTGTCCATTAAGTAAAAAGTACTGGAGGAAGATCAAGGTATTAGACATGAATCAACAGTGCACTTTCACTGATTGAAGCAGTTCCATCAATGCACCACGAAGGAATATATCTATTATTTTTCTTTCTTCCCCTTTTTCTCTGTCTTCGAGATTTCCCAGCCTTCCAGAGAAAACTATGCAAGCATGTGGTTGTTTTGTCTGGGCAATTGTGGGGTGGGAGGAGGACAGAAGATTCCCTCTCCAAGTTCTGTTGACAAAACTACTCTCATCAGGCATAAGGGCATCACTGGATTTTGGTCACTGATAAGCCTTGTTCAGATGTTAGCTCACTTTCTCCAGTACAAATGTACATGCTCACAAAGAGCACAAGAAAATAGCCATTTCACAGGAGGCAAGTGGTGTGACAGTTTGAGCGTTGGACTTTGACTCTGGAGACCAGGGTTCTGATCCCTGCTTGGCCATGAAAATGCACTGGGTGACCTTGGGTAAGTCATACTCTCTCAGCCTCAGAGAAAGGTGAGGGCCCTCTGAGCAGAGTTGCCATAAGTCAGAAATGACTTGACAACAAATTAGTAATGCTCAGAGCAACATTGGTGGTTTCTATTCTCACTCTAGCAACTCTACAGGTGAGCTTTTCCAACAACTGAGGGCCAAGTTTTGCGTATTTATTTGAACTAGCCAGCCAGTCTCTGCAGTTCTTAGTTATTATTAATCTCTGCTGAAGAGAAACAATCTAGCAGTTGTTCCCAAACTTAAGAAAAATCAGATATCAAATAGTTTCAATAAAAAAGGAAGCAACAATGCCACATGATAATATCTGTTCTTATTAAAATGAGAAAGACATTAAATTGCCATTAATTAGCTGTGAGACTAACAGGTGAAGAAATCTCTTGATCAGAAATCTGTATGAGGGATGCACATTAATATTCGAATTAAAGGCTGAAACAAATTTATTGCTTTATTTGTATAATGGAAAGCACAAATGAAACAAAATAGAAATTGTCTCCAGAAGCTATAGAGCTGGACAAAAGAACTCCCCATTCCAGAATAATGTCATCTTTTGAAACAGTATCAAACAATGAGAATGAATTTATTGGAATAAACAGGTATAAATATGACATCAAAATCATACCATTGATCAAAGTCTTGAGGATGTTTCAAATGTCAAAGTCCTCATTATTTATACAGTAGCTCTAGCCACTGTATAGTTAAGGTGATGACATATTTCCATGTTATCTACCCCAAGAGGAGAATCGTTGATAATCTCTCCTCCCCCTCTCTCATCCACTCTCTTCTTTTCTGCTTTTATTAACTGATGCTGCAGTTCTACCTCTCAATCCTGCCACCTCCTGAAAGCTTGACTTCTCGACTCATGCTTTTTACCTAGTCAATGTAGAGTAGCAATTATGTGACAAAATGTGTAGTTTTCTATCCTTCCATCCAGCTTCTGGTTTCCACTTTTGATCCAGTAGTAGTAATACAGTGGGTCCTTGGTATCCACTAAGGTTTGGTTCCAGGCCCCTCCCCCTGTGAATTCCAAAATTGGTGCATTCTCAAGTTCCATTATTATGCCGGCTGCCAGACTTACCTGGCTAGGCCGCATTTGCGGCCGGTGTCGCCCCCGCTCCCGAGCCGCCGCGTGGCGGCATGGGCGCCGCCATGTTGCCCCTTCTTCCTCTGCCGGCCCGGGCAGCCCAGGAAGGGGATCCTAGGCCAGCCAATCAGGTGAGGGCTGCCCCCACCTGATTGGCTGGATAGCCGCCCTCGGGGCCAATCAGGGCCTGCGCTCAGCGCGGCCGCTGATTGGCCGGGAGGCGAGGCTAGCCCTCTTCTGGGTCCGCCGGCCGGGTATTTATTCCCGGCCGGCTCCCCGGCTCAGGCAGTTGGCTCTGTTGAGCCGAAGAGGAAGGAGCTCTCCGGGGAGCTCCAGAAGAAGCCGCCGAAGAAGCCGCCAAAGAGGAGCCGAGGAGCCGAGGCCGCCGGGGGAGCTGACCGGCCGGCCTCGGTCCGAAGAGGGAGAGCGCGGCTCGAGGAGGGAAGCGCGGCGACAGCGGCGGAGAGGCCAGGAGGCCGAAGAAGGTGGCGGCAAGGCTGGGCAAGCACCAGCGGCGCCGGCAGCGGCAGGGCGGAGGGATGGCGCTGCTGCGGCAGCGGGGCCAGAAAGGGCTGCTTGCGGGCTCTGGGGCTACAGGCCCAAGAGGGGGCAGCGGCAGGTCCTTGGCCTGTGGACGGGCACGGTGGATGGCGATCCGGGTGCCCGCGGAGGCGGAGCCCGGCATCCGGAGCGTGCTCGGGGACGGGCGTGGGCCCTGACCCGACCAACCCCAGCGGGCGGGGGCCACTGGGGGAGGAGTTGTCCGGAGGGTGCCCGCGGGGGCGGAGCCCAGCAACCGGAGCGGCAGGGGACGGGCTCGGGGCCCTGACACGACCAGTCCCAGTGGGCGGAGACCACCGGTGGGTTTTAAGCCCAGGGGTGCCCGCGGGGGCGGAGCCCGGCTACCAGGGCGTCCAGGGGGACGGGCTAGTGGACGCTAGCCCGGCCAGACCCAGTAGGCAGTGGGCCACTGGGGGGAGGACTTCCAAGTCCACAAGGGCAGCTATACGGGCCTGCGGGGCGGCCAGTACAGCAAGCGCAGCGGGAAGCTCCAGGGCTGCGTAGCCAGAGCCGTGCGGGGAAGGGCATTGAGACCCAACCCAGCGCAGGTCAACGGGTGACCTGCAAGAGGGCGGAGAAGCCAGGAACAGAGCACCCCAAGCAGGGGGGCTATTACGGGGACCACCCCGGGGAGCGGACAAGCCAAGAGTGATCATTTGGGGCGGACAAGCCAGATAGATCCCACAGCACTGAGCACCGCAAGCCATCCCCTGGGCCAGTTATCTCAAAGCTGAAATCACTACTACTACCCCCATCACTCCCTCACTCTACGAGTATGCCACCCAAGAAGAATACTACATCCAACAGGCCCGCAACGCGGGCGCAGTCTGGCCGGACGCCGAAATCCTGGGCAGCCTTGGCACCTCGTGCCCGGAAGGCTAACCCCACCAGGAGAGCGGCAGATGAGTCCGAGGCCATTGACCGCATTCTTGGTGGCACCACGGCTCCCAACCTTCAAGAACTAACCCGGGCAGTCACTCTCCTCGCCGAACAGGTTGGGGAGCTGAAAGCCGGCAGGGGGCAGGAGGCTGGTGCCGCTGCGCCAGCCCCTGAGCCCGCTGTAGAACGCGAAGCCACGGCTCCTTCAGCAGGCCGGGATCGAGCAACGCAGCAGGCAGCGGGGGCGGCGGGACAACGCGGCAGACGCAGGTCTCCATCGCCCAGTGAAGTCAGCATGGTATCCTCAGATGACTCTTCCCCGGCACAGGGGGGAAGATCTTCAGGAAAGAAAGGCCGTGGGAAGGAGAAGGAAGGCAAAAAAAGGCAGGCCAAGCGCAGGAGGAAGGACTCAGACAGCGAGGGATCTTCAGGTGAGTCCTCCGATGAGGATATAGACCGGGCGGGGTTTTGGTCGGCGGCAGCTCTGGTCCCAGGGTTGCCTTCTTGGGCCATCAAGGCTAGGGCAACCACGGAGCCGAGCTCTGCCAGACCTTCCAGGGCTTGGCGGGATGGAAAAGCCCCTGCGGGTCCTTCCACTCCCAGCCTTTTTCTGGACCATGAGGATCCCCCCAGGATCCACCTGGACAGGAAGACCCGCAATAATATCCTTAAGGGATATTATGTGGATGTCTTCTCACTCCTCAAACCTGAGGGAGAGGTGGGTAGCACCCCTAAGTCAGACAAGGCTTCGGACAGGGAAAAACCGGACCCGGTGGAACGCTCGTTCACCAACTGGTTGGCAGGATACACGGTTTTTATGGGGGTGGTAGGCATGGCTTACCCTGATAGAGGGTGGCACTTGGCCAATCACCTGGGCAACATGCTCAAGGCCAAATCCCTGGCAGGGGAAGCAGCAGCCATGCTGTATGACTCCGCCTTCCGCAAAAGGGCATCTCGATACCCCAGAGCTAGGTGGGATCTCATCAATGACAAGCTTTGGCTTGTCACGGTGGGCTCTCACATAAAAGGCAAGCAGGAGGTGGGCAAGCCGCCTCACAAGAGGGACACCCGCCGGCTGGTTTGCTGGGAGTATAATGCAGGTAATTGCCAGCGATCCCGTTGTAAGTTCGAGCATTACTGTGAGAACTGCTATGGATCGCACCCCAGGTCCAGCTGCCCTCGCCCTGGTGCCTCTGCCCGCCCCTTTCGCTCAGGACGCCCTGCTTCCTCCGGCGCCAAGAGGGAATCAGGGTCGGGCAGCAGCGCCGGACAAGGAAGCGGGAAATAATAGTTCCAGTCTAGGGGGAGGACGCCTGGCTTTCACGCCAGTTAAGTTCCAGGCACTCCTCCCTCTTCTGAAGCTATATCTCAATCAGCAAGCGGCCTCATACCTCAGGGACGGGTTCTCCTTTGGATTTAGGATTCCCTCCTTAGGCCCCAGACTAGCTTCTGACTCAGGTAATCTCAAGTCTGCTTCAGAGCTTCCCGAGGTAGTGGCCGCCAAAATTGCTAAGGAGTGTGCCGCCGGGAGTGTGGCTGGCCCCTTCCCCGCACCTCCTTTTAGCAACCTCAGGGTCTCCCCCTTGGGTGTTGTACCCAAGAAAATGCCAGGGGAATTCCGCCTCTCCACCACCTATCCTATCCCAAGGGAACATCGGTTAATGACTCCATACCGCCCGAGCTCTGCTCTGTGCGATATGCGTCATTTGATCACGCAGTTAAGCTGGTCAGGTCCTGCGGCCCGGGGGCCCTCATGGCAAAATGCGACATTCAGTCTGCATTTCGGCTGCTGCCAGTCCACCCCGAGGATCACTGCCTATTGGGTTTTAAGTTTCAAGGCCAGTGGTACTATGACATGGCCTTACCCATGGGGTGCTCTATTAGCTGTTCTGCCTTTGAGGCATTCAGCACTTTCCTGGAATGGGCTCTCCAACATAGGACCGGTTCAGCCCTGGTCACTCATTACCTTGATGACTTTCTTATGATCGGGGCAGCCAGGGGGCCGGGGTGCGGCTTTCTGCTTAGATCTTTTCAGGATTTGGCCCTGGAGCTTGGCGTCCCCCTGGCCCCGGACAAGACGGTGGGTCCGGCCAGCAACATCACCTACTTGGGGATCACGCTGGACTCTGTAGCAGAAGTCTCTCGGCTACCCGAAGATAAGCTGGTCGGGATCAGGCATCTGCTGATATCCCTCCTGGAGTGGAAAAAAGCCTCCCTGAAGGAGGTCCAGTCCCTACTGGGCCACCTTAACTTTGCTTGCAGGGTGGTGGCCCCGGGTAGGGCCTTCTGCAGCAGGCTGGCAAGAATTACCGCTGGGGTTAAATCCCCTCACCACCGCATCCGGCTCACCAAGGGGGTCAAGGAGGATCTGAGGGTGTGGCTGAGGTTCTTGGAATCTTTCAATGGGGTGACGTTTTGGCAGAGGGAGGCGGATTTGGGGACAGGGTTGCAGGTCCACTCGGATGCGGCAGGGGGCTTTGGGTTCGGGATTTTCTTCAATGGGCACTGGTGCGCTCAACCTTGGCCTCCTGCCTGGAGGGAATCCGGTGTTATTCGGGACTTAACATTTCTTGAGTTTTTTCCCATTGTAGTGGCAGTCCATCTGTGGAGGGATGAGTTCCGCAACAAGCGTGTGTGTTTTTGGTGCGACAACCAAGCTGTGGTCCGCATCATCAACTCGCAATCTTCTAAGTCTGACAGGGTCATGCGACTCGTCAGGGAGTTCGTCCTGGTCTGCCTGGCAGCCAACATTTCTTTCACTGCGCGCCACGTCCCGGGTGTCAATAACGAAATAGCGGATGCTTTATCTCTATTCCAGGATGGCAGATTTCGGGAGTTGGCGCCGGAAGCAGATCCCTCGCCGGTCACCTTCCCGGTCGAGCTCTGGCTTCTTGGGAAGGAACGGTGCTCCGAGGGGTCTTTAACTCCTTGGCACCTTCCACCCGGGCCAGTTACTCCCGGGCGGTCCGGCAGTTCTATGACTTCAGAAGGCGTCACGGATATGGGAACTCCTGGCCAACCACGGAGCGGGAAGTGCTTCATTTCATCGGAGCATTGAGGGAGGATGGCCTTGCCCCCAGGACTTTATCCCTCTACCTGGCGGCCATCTCCTTCTTCAGCAAAGCAGCGGGACACGGCGATCCATGCAGCTCTTTCCTGATCCGCAAAGCAGTGGAAGGATGGCGACGCATGGAAGGCAGCATCCAGGACACACGCAGACCAGTCTCTTTTGAACTGCTATGCAACCTTATTTCGGCCCTGGCAGCCATCTGCCAGTCCAGGTACGAAACGCGGTTGTTTCGTTCAGCATTTTCAATTGCTTTCTTCGCAGCCCTGCGCATCGGGGAGGTGGTATGCAGAGCCAAGGCATCTGGGGCCGGCCACGCCCTTCAGCGGTCAGACGTCGTTCTGGCTGACGGGGTTCTTCGCCTATGGCTTCGAAGGTCCAAAACCGACCAGCGTGGACGAGGGACCGTCATCCAACTTCGGGCCTTGGAGGGATCTCCGGCCTGCCCCGTGCTCCACCTGCAGCGTTACCTCAAGTGGCGTGCGGACGTCCCTGGCCCTCTGTTCATACACAAAGACTTGTCCTTCCTGACCCGCTTCCAGTTTGTCAGCATTTTGAGGGCTACCTTACGGCATTTGGGACTCCCACCTGATGACTTCAGCGGTCACTCTTTCCGGATCGGCGCGGCCACCACCGCAGCGGCAGAAGGCTTGGCACCTTCGGACATCCAGCACCTTGGAAGATGGCGGTCCAAGGTCTTTTCCGCCTACATCCGCCCGGAACTCAACCCCCTCCACAGTTAGGGCACGGCCAAGCATCCCTCCAGGCGGTGGGTCCGTTTTTCTCTCTGGTGATAGCTGCAGGGTTGGCGGAAGCCAAGCATTCTCCTGCTCGGCTTTGTTGGCGGTGGGCTTGAGTTTCGGTCCCGGCTGGGGGGGGGCTGGGAGTACTGGATGGTGGGCCAGGTCCTGGGCCTGGACCTCCTCGGGCTCCCCCCCCAAGGGGGGATACTTTCTGGCACGTGGCCCTGTCTGTGAACAGTTCGCGTCGGACACGTGAGCATACACGTGACATGGCCTCACGGCTGGCACGTGTTCGGTCACGTGATCCCCCCACGTGTCCTGGGAAGGCCCGCTTTTCGGGGCGGGCCTTGGGTTTTGGACATCTAGACTCATGCCCAGACCAACCACTAGCACCTATCACCAAACAGAAAGTTGCGGCCATACCGCCAATTATCCTCTTTCTTACAATAAACCTTTTGTGCATGTTATATCTGTGTGTGTTTTATTGTGGGGCAGGCTTGAGGGGTGGGGGCCCTCGACACTCGGTCGCAAATAATGGCATAATAAGATGGTGTCCGTTATATAAAATGGCAAACTCCAGGTCTGCCTTTTAGATTAGAAATATATATATATTTCCAAGCTGTGGATAGTTGAATCCATGGATACAGAATCCATCGATACAAAATCAATGAATACAGAGGGCTGAGTGTAATAATGTCTAGATTTCTCTATGGCCGTCATGAATGTGCAACCTAGAGTTACACACCCATGATGGTTATGTATTCATGATCCCTACATAGTGGTCCCCACTTACCAAGCAGCAGCCACAGTGATCTATGGGAACCAGTTCCCCTGTTGATCAGTAAGCAGCTGGCTTCCATTACTACCACCCTCCCCCATGCAAGCGATCTCTGGCACAAGGGGGAATTGCAACAGGACCCCACTCTGCCTGTTGCTATAGAGATCACTTGCACAAGGGGTAGAAAAAACAGTGAACTGCTTCCTGATTGGCAGCAGAACAGACCCCCACTGACTACAGTGGCTGCTTCCTTGTAAAAGGGGATTGGGGGTGATCAGGACAGAATTCAGTGCATAGCACCTTAACTATGGTGCTTACACATTTGTAAGTCCCATACAGGATTCCAGGAGATAGATAGGCAGACATTCAGTATTACAGTTATAGATTCATAACCTACAATTACAGATCCATAAGAACTCTGTATTCAGTAAGACTACATAGTCTTACTGTTAACCTATGTAAATGCCACCCCAGCTCACCTTAAGAGCCAGTAGCTGGATTAAGTGAAGGAGGTCCATTCAGCTTCCAATTGGGGCACAAGGAAAATGCAATTTCCACTCCCACCCACTAGCAAGAGAGGCTGCAACAATCAGAAGCAAGACCCCTGTCACAAATTCTTATTGCAGCATCACTTTTCTGATTACTGACAGAAAATATTCTGGGATTAACAAAACAAAAATAATAATAAAATATGCATTTCCTGAATTTAAAAAAAAAAAAACCAGGAATAAAATCTGGGACTTTCTGGTCTTTTTAGGAGATTTTCAGATGCGGCAAAAACTGCATCAGACGATCACAGCAAGAACACGACAGGTGTGACATTATTAGATAATGTCATCCATAGGTGTCCCGGGAGTGTAGCACAGCCGTGAGCAAGGTGTCCCTTTGTATTGGTGGCATGTCCCCATCAATGAAAAAGGGAAGCTTCATCCATGGCAGCGCTACGCCCTGGGAACGTCTGAGGATATGGATGTCTGATAATGTTGCTGTTGCAGGGGGATTAAAAAAATCATAAAGGTCCCAAGGTGTTAGCCCTTTGGGAAAATTTCTTCAAAGTTAAAACTGTCAGGAATTAACTTTAGTATAGCAGAGTTGAGCAGAAACGGAGTGGGATGCAATTAAGTACAGTGTTTAGACTCCAAGCCACTGAACAAAGAAATAGGCAACTTCTTCTTAAAAGAAATACTTAAGCTTTACTAATGACTTTTAAATCTACATATGTATCGGAGGCTACATTCTAACTAACTAATGGATTAAAGATAGGATAAGAGTCCTGACTCACCATCCAGTGAGGACTTTTTCAGACAAGGCTTACCACGCAACAAGCTTGTGGGAAAGGTATGGCGCTGTCACGTGGCAGGGGGTCCATTTCAGATGATGCCGTCCCTCTCTTGGCATCCTCCGTGTCACTTCCATGTACGATTGAAGGCAGCAGCACCATATTTTACTTGTGGACAACTTCCGTGAGTAAAATATGGCGTGGCTGCCTTCGATCGTACACAGAAGTGACATGGATGATGCCAAGAGAGGGATGGCGTTGTCCAAAATGGACCCCCCGCTGCGTGACAGTGCCATACATCTCCCGCAAGCTTGTTGCATGGTAAGCATTGTCTGAAAAAGTCATGAGACTGGGGAAAAGGAAAGGCATCCCTACAGAGTTGCAGGGAAGGCATCTTGCTTCTTCAGAAGTATAACAAAGGGTCATAAAGTGATCTTGGACCACGAGGTTAGTGAACCTGGGTCACATGATCATATGGCTTGGTTGTGTTTATTTACAAACCAAGCCCACTAAGGATAGGATGAGGAGAAGGGGGAGGAACTCTTGACATGCAAGAAGTCCCTAAACCTCACTGAGGTTTGCTTGCTCTAATAGTCCGCAAGTGGGGGGGGGAGGAGGAATGTTAGTTTTTCCAATGTTGCCCTTTCTGTTCTCCTTGCAATCTTCTAATGTGGTTGGGAATGTGGGTTTTTTGACATGTTCCCCATGTCTGATAATCTCCTTAATCAGTCTGGATGTTCCCTTAGTGTGGAATTTGAGTTAAGTTGCAAGAGTGTCTTAGTCCTATTTATATATGTAAGCACAAAAAGGTAGGCCCAAGCCACATGGCAAGGATGAAGATATGAATTACATACCTTGAAGAGACTGCTTCTGTGAGGAGCGATTTTAAATGGGAACTGTCTGGTGTATAATGTGAGCAGGCCCTTTAAGCTCATGCAAATACAAGCATAGTGATTGTCAATAAACTCAAGTTTTGCTTATTTTACATGCCTTGCAGAAAAGTTGTGAGCCTTAGCAAGGAACAGCATTTTTAATTACCTGTTGGTTTTTTGTCATGAAGTTTTCTTTAGGTCCAGGCTTTCCTTATGCACACCTATGTTTGAATGATTGCAGCTGCCTCTGAAAGTGCACCTATTGCAGTCAAAATGGAAAATGCTGTTGAGAAGATCAGGGAAAGACCATATCTTTTGGGAGGGTAATCTTTCCAAGTAATAGTGGAAGAATAAAGCTGCATGGGTTAAGGCTTTTAGGTAGCACATAGTGCTTTGTTTAGATATAGGGAAGTAGAGATGGGAAAATTCACTTTGAGGTGAAAGAATATGAAGGTATGCCAAAGCCATCTGCAACTGAGCAGTGCTGGGATGGCACTCTGGACTTTATCAGACTAGCATCTAAAAATGCAGTAATTCTGTGAATGAGGAAAGTGGAAACATAGTAGCATTATTACATTTACCGCGCACCACTGTAATTGTGCGAAAGAACCTCAACAGAATTATCACACGACCACCACTAGCACTTTAAGAATAGGACTTTACTTCCGTGATTTAGCATGGGCAAGATTTTGGTGGTTCTCATAAGAAGATGAGAGCATGCTTAAAAACAGCAAAAAACTTAATTTGCAAAGCTAACACAAACACTTAAACAAACCTAAAATGTGTAAACAAACTGGGACAGTTAATAAAAAGAGCATCCTGTGGATAGTTTTCATGTTCTCACCCAGAAGATCTCATAGAATCATAGAATTATAGAATTGTAGAGTTGGAAGAGACCACGAGGGCCATCCAGTCCAACCCCCTGCCACGCAGGAAATCTTGATCAAAGCATCCCCGACAGATGGCAATCCAGCCTCTGTTTAAAGACCTCCAAGGAAAGAGACCCCACCACGCTCTGAGGGAGTGTGTTCCACTGCCGAACAGCTTTTACTGTCAAAAAGTTCCTCCTAATGTTGAGGTGGAATCTCTGTTCCTGGAGCCTGCATCCATTGTTCTGTGTTCCAGTCTCTGGAGCAGCAGAACACAAGCCTGCTCCATCCTCAGCATGACATCCCTTCAAATACTTAAACAGGGCTATCATATCGCCTCTTAACCGTCTTATTTCCAGGCTAAACATACCCAGCTCCCTAAGTCTCTCCTCATAATGCATGGTTTCCAGACCTTTCACCATTTTAGTTGCCCTTCTCTGGACATGCTCCAATTTGTCAATATCCTTTTTGAATTGTGGTGCCCAGAACTGAACACAGTATTCTACGTGAGGTCTGACCAATGCAGAATAGAGCGGCACTATTACTTCCCTTGATCTAGACACTATACCTCTATTGATACAGCCCAAAATCGCATTGGCCTTTTTAGCTGCCGCATCACACTGTTGGCTCATGTTCAACTTGTGGTCTACTAGGACTCCTAGATCCCTTTCGCACATAGTCTCACTCAGCCAGGTCTCTCCCATCCTATATCTATGCATTTCATTTTTCCGCCCTAAGTGCAGTACTTTACATTTCTCCGTATTGAATTTCATTTTGTTAGCTTTGGCCCAGCTCTCCAGTCTATCCAGGTCATTCTGAATTTTGATCCCGTCCTCTACGGTATTAGCTACTCCTCCTAATTTGGTGTCATCTGCAAATTTGATAAGTATGCCCCTAATTCCCTCATCCAAATCATTGATAAAGATGTTGAATAGCACTGGGCCCAGGACAGAACCCTGTGGCACCCCACTGGTCACATCTTTCCAAGACGAAGAGGAGCCACTGCTGAGCACCCTTTGGGTTTGGCCGGTCAACCAATTACAAATCCATTGAACAGTTAACTTGTCTAGCCCACATTTTACAAGCTTGTTTGCAAGAATGTCATGGGGAACCTTGTCAAAGGCCTTACTGAAATCAAGGTATGTGATGTCCACAGCATTCCCTTCATCTACCAAGCTGGTAACTTTATCAAAAAAAGAGATCAGATTAGTCTGGCATGACTTGTTTCTCTGAAACCCATGTTGACTTTTTGTGATTATGGCATTGCCTTCTAAATGTTCACAGACTCTCTGTTTAATGATCTGCTCTAGAATCTTCCCTGGTATTGATGTCAGACTAACTGGACGATAATTGTTGGGATCCTCTTTTTTCCCCTTTTTGAAGATGGAGACAACGTTTGCCCTCCTCCAGTCTGCTGGGACTTCTCCTGTTCTCCAAGAGTTCTCAAAGATTATTGCCAATGGCTCTGAGATCACCTTTGCCAGCTCTTTTAATACTCTTGGATGTAGTTCATATGGTCCTGGAGATTTAAATTCATTTAGATTAAGACTGTATTCCTGTACTACCTCTTCGCTTATTCTGAGCTGGATTTCCCCTATTGTGTCCTCTGTTCCATTATCCTCAGGTTGGTCCCCCTTTTCCTTTTCTGTAAACACTGAGGCAAAGAAGGTGTTGAGTAATTCTGCCTTTTCTCTGTCTCCTGTTAGCATTTTGCCATCTTCTCCATGTAGTGGCCCTATCATTTCCTTCTTCCTCCTTTTGCTGTGGACATACCCAAAAAAACCCTTTTTATTGTTCTTAACCTACCTAGCAAGCCTGAGCTCATTCTGCAATTTAGCTTTTCTGATTTTACTCCTACACGTGTTCGCTATCTGTTTGAATTCTTCTTTGGTGATTTCCACCTTTTTCCATTTCCTATACATGTTCCGTTTAAAACTTAGCTCTGTTGAAAGTTCTTTAGTCATCCATCCTGGTTTCATGAGACACCTCCCATTTTTCTTCCTCAATGGTACTGTTTGAAATTGTGCCTTCAGTATCTCCCTTTTGAGAAAGTCCCATCTGTCTTGAGGTCTCTTCTCTTTTAGTATTCCTGACCATGGGATCACCCCCAGTATTTCCCTGAGTTTATTGAAATCAGCTCTCCTAAAGTCAAGAATGGATGTCTGACTATGCCTGGCTTCTCCTTTCCATTGTATAACAAACTCCAGGAGAACATGATCACTCTCACCTAAGGATCCCACCACTTGCACCCATTAACCAGGTCATCTCTGTTGGTTAGGATCAGATCTAAAACAGCTGACCCCCTTGTTGCCTCTTCCACCTTTTGGACCATGAAATTGTCTTCCAGGCAAGTAAGGAATTTGCTAGACCTTGAAGTTTTGGTTGAGTTAGATTGCCAGCAAATATCAGGATTTTTGAAGTCACCCATCAGTACTACATCTCTCCTTTCTGCATGTGTGTTCATCTGTTCTAGAAAGGCATCATCCAATTCCTCCGTCTGATTTGGGGGTCTGTAGTAGAGTCCCACAATTACATCCCTGTTGTTTCCCTCCCCTTTAATTTTTATCTAGATGCTCTCCACCTGGCTTCCAGTACTGATGTCATGGATCTCTTCACTGGTGTAAATATCCCTGACATATAATGCTATTCCTCCTCCTTTCCTGTTTGGCCTGTTTCTCCTATAAAAATTATACATCTCTATTCCTACATTCCAATCATGAGACTCATCCCACCAGGTTTCAGTAATGCCTATTATATTTGTTTTGTAGTGCTAGGAGTTCAAGTTCATCTTGCTTATTTCCCATGCTCTGTGCATTAGTGTAGAGACATCTAAGACCATGTGTTCCCTTTACTTGCTCCCTGTGCAAGTTTTTTTGCCTCCCACTGTTGGGTCCTTGCACTGTTTGCCTTGTTCCCTCTATGACAGTTTGACTATCTCAATTGGAATGGGAAGGGGGGGCAGGGCTCCCATTCACAATGTAATCTCGCAATTACAATGGGACATGTTTTCTCACTTTCTTCAGTACCGCAAAAAGAGTGATATTGAGGACTATTGATGGCTTGTTACATGAATTAAAAGCAATATCTTGTTTGTGGCTGGAGCATAGATTGACCACATGAACATGACAACATCATGAGATAGCGGAAACCAATAACACTACTGTAATGTCATAAGCCGCCCCGATTGTTTTAACAGAGGGGCGGGGTATAAATAAATTTTATTATTATTATTTTATTATTGTGCAATTTTTGCCATATCTGATAAAGTCCTCTGTGTCACAGAGTATCACATACCTTCAAACATTTCACAGATGAAAACTAGGACATGTGTGGCTAAGCAACCTCAGAGTGTGGTCAAGATGGCAAAAGTTATTAATGAGGAAGAACACACAAGTTAGGAGAGGCTGCAGCAGTTTGCAGCAGTTTGCTTTTGCTTGAGCTAATGGGAAGGGCAAGATTCGGCCCCCTCCTCTCCTCTCCCCCTTCCTGAGTTGAGTTCAAACTGCTTTTACACTTTGAAATCAGTTTGCAGCAATTGAAGTAAGCTGAGGACTAAGGGGGAAAGTGGAAGGAAGGGAGAGAAACTGGGACATTTAAAAAGCAGCTGGAAAAAGTGGGATGACAGAGAATTAATCATATCTGCCCATGCCAAATCAAGACAGTTGGAGAGTATGGTACCATTTACTACTGCTCTGTTGTAGATAGTTCCAGCATGTTATATATTTGTTCTTCTTATCAGCAGCTTGACACTGGAGGCCTGGAAATAAACTTGGGGCCCTGTAATACTGCTTTATCTCTACTTTTGTGGTCAGAATTATGAGCCCCCTGAGCTTGTTTTCAGGGCCCAGCCAGGTATCATAGGTGGCATCTCTGATTTCAGCACTGAGCTGTGACAAGCTCAGCTATCTACAATATACAGCCTAAAATCATTGATTGCAATAGGAAGTGGACTGTGCCACATTGCTAACCTGTTAAACAGAGAAGTGTTAAAATTGTTTCACAATGGCATTGCAGGATATCAGTGCACATTTGCCATGGCACATGTACTCCATCCAGAGTCCCTGGGACATGCATGTGGGTGGGTGGGGGATCTTAGGTGTGTGTGGGATCTCAGGGCAAGACCTTTGCCTTGAAAGATACACATACATGCACACACATGCACAAAATTTTGCTGAGTCCAATTGAGAGCCTTAACTAGATTAATTCTATTGAATCAATGCGTTGACTTACCATTCCATAACTGATTCAATGAGTTTATCCTATTGTTGATTTATGCCATTATACTGCCCCCCAGTCCAGCTACTGTAGAATATTTTCCATTCCAAGCAGAGCTTAGCAATAAGTATTTTATTGGACTACAGGCTTTAAATGTGATTCTTGCTTGTTGAAAGCAGTGTTTCTTAAAACTGAACTGGGAAGAGTACATATATTTTTCATTCAATACAGAGCTTGGAAAATTGAATTTCCGGCCAGATACATTGCTTCTCATTTGTGTTAGACTTGGTGTTAATTATTTGAATGACATTCTTCAAGCAATTGTGGTTGATGCTTCAAATATCATGCTTAGTAATATCACTAAGATCCACTCCTTGTGACATCACCAGATGACAATGGCAAGTTTCAGGTTTTGGCCTGGAAATTTCAGGGCCTGAGACGTTCTTGACCTGATAAACCTACTTGTACACTGTTAAATTTCAGACAAATTTCTGGCATGGAACTTACTCCCCATCCCACAATTTCTGATTTCTTGCTATAATGAGAGAATACAATGCATTTCATCCTGCAGGAGTGTTTCTATGTCCTAGAGTGTTGTCTTGTGGATCACACCAAAGGTGAACCTAGTTTTTACCTTGTTTTGGGTCAGCGTAAGAGGGGCGCTCCAAAAAAGGGATACAAGGACTCCCTGAAACAACATCTCAGGCTCGGCCAAATTGATCACCAAAAATGGTCTGCCCTGGCCTCACATCGGGAGGCAAGGAGACACACTATCCACAATGCTGCAGCCTTATTTGAGAACTCATGCCGAACAAGTTTTGAAGAGAAATGACAACACAGAAAGAATCACAACCTGGAAACATCACCCGAGGAGACCTTCTGCTGTGCTTTCTGCAACCGGACTTGTTTATCACAGATTGGCCTTTTTAGTCATAAGCGTGCTTGCAGAAAGCACAGGATGGGTCCTTCCTGAATCTTCGTTTGCGAAGAAAAGCCAGAGAGAGAGAGAGGGGCATATGTGTATATGTGTATGTGTGTGTGTGCATGTGCGTGTGCATGAGTGCATATATTTGATTGTATGTGTTGCTTAGGGCAGATATAGTAGGATAAATAGGAATTAAGACAATAATAAAAATGAAGACACTTAGGGGTCATCAATATGAGAAGAAATACTGCACATACCTGCACATTATAGGCAATTTGCAATAGTGTTTTTTTGTTTCCACAGTGCTTTCACAAAAGAAATAGGCTGTGAAGCTCTTCGCTGTGATGTTCACATGGCCACAAACCAAAGATGATGTCTGTGGGTTTTTTTTGCATGGGGGAGCAATCAGGGTGATCAGGAGAGACACTCTCACTGGACGGTGAGAACCCAGCAGTGCCCAGAGATGACAAGGAGGGCGGCCACTGAGAAAAAGAGAAGGAGAGACAGAGCCACCCACGGTGTCAGTGGCATTGGCATCTGAATCCAGAAACATGGAGGGCAGCCATGGTGAGGAAGAGGAGAGAGCCTCCAGGCTTTCACCCATCCCTGCGGTGGTGATGGTATGGGTGAAGGGCTGGCAGCTCCTTCTATGTGGTTTATGAAAGGTAAAATAAAAATAAAAAGATAGCCATATAATTAGCAAAGCAGCAGGTTAAAATTGTAGTTAAAAGTCAGAGTTGCATATGACCCAATTCAAGTTTTTCACCATTTGGGAATTCTGCATCCCACCCTGCCATGGAAACCCACTATATGACCTTGGGTGAATTATACTCTCTCAGTCTAAACTGTAGGCAATGGCAAACCTCCTTTGAATAAATTTTGCCCAGAAATCGCTAACCTGGAGTCAATTTGGAAGCATGTAGCAATAGCAAGGCAACAACAACAACAAAACCACAAGATGTTCTATATTTAGTTAATATTATTGTACTATACAAAAGTCAGATTAGAGATTTTTGGTGGCAGCTTTCTCATGATGGTTGCATATCACCTCCTGTATCAGAGGAGGTTCTGTATATCAGTTGCTGGGGAACACAAGATGGAAGGTGATGTGGCCTGCCATTCAGTGTGTGTCCTTCCCTTAGGCAATGAAAAAGAAATTGAGCAGAAAGCTGAATTAGATTGGCCTTTGTTCTGGTCCAAGATGGCTTTTCTTGTGTCATTTTTAAAAAAAATCTCAACTCAGCCCTTTCATAGTCTTAATAAAGAGATCCTGACATTTATTCCAAAATTTAAGCCTTAAACTCTAAAGGATCATAAAATCATTTCATATTTAAGTGGCATTTATGTGAGCATGTTGATGGAGATAACATTTCTTTGTTCAGGTGTGCCAGTCAATACTGCAGAAACCTAATGTAAACAGTTAGGCAGAGCTGAGTTAGCTCTTCTGTATGTCTTCTGCATGTCTGTGAAGCCATACTTTTTAAAAAGTATCTTCTTCTCTAGCCAGATCCATCAGGTTTTATGAAGCTGTGATAAGATACTCCATCACACCTTCTATTTCCAAAGTTAAGAGGTTTGTGCCATTGCAAATGTAGCGAAAAAAAGTACCATCCATGCACAGGAGGTAGGTATTAGCAGGCTTAGGAAAAACCACACGGGCTGAAATCCAATAGCTAGTCTCAGCTGGGTAGACTCATTGAATCAAAGGGATTTACATATAGTAAGGAGATTATCAGATGTGTCCCTTGAAACTATTTTTGTACCGCTACCCCCCCACACCTGTACCACTCCTGCCCCACTCCTATCCCTGTAACAAAATAAACAATTTTTTTTCACACACTTGCCTTATTCCGTTATAAGAACTACTCCCCCTCCCTTAGGCTTCACTGCAGTAAAGGCAGCTGTCGTAAAACTGCTTTTACTGCAGTGAAGCCAAATCCTGCTCATTCTTGTGAGAAATTTGAAAATAAAAACAAAACCAAACATCAAAACAGAAAAGCAAGCCCCAAAACACACAATATAAACACCATGTAACCCGGGGGGGGGGGGGGAAGGATGATACTCACCTGGCTGTCCCTATCAAATGCAGAAGTATTCAACATGGACCTCCTGGTGATGTCACGTGCCGCTGGCATCGCGCCAGCACTACGGGGGACATTTTCAAACACCCGTGATTCCGTTATGATAATGGAGTGGGCTTCTTATTCATGGCTTAAGCCATGAATAAAAAGAAGTGTGGGGGGAAACAGGAGCAGGATGGGAATTTCCCGGACAGGGATGATGTCATCTGAAAAAGGAGACTGATAGCGATCTCCCCTCATCCCTGTCCTTATTGCACAAGTCTGATAATCTCTAAATGTTGATTTACCTTTAGCAATTGACTTAATGCATGCAGCCTCCAATCCCCAATTTTGCAACCCATGAAATCCTTGATGCCCCCCAAATTCTCTAACTATCCATTTGTTGTTCTTGTTTTTTAAAGTTTGCACCAATATTTGTTTAATTTTAATTTTTTAATTTTAATTAGGTATTTATACCCCATTCTTCAGCCACAAAGGCTATCGGAGTGGCTTACAATTTGTTTTCTTAGGCAATAGCAATTTACACATCTTCACTGCATTAAGCTGTTTCAAATGTGTGTTAGCTAATTGCCCCCACAAGCCAGGTGATTTTTTTCACCCCATTACTCAAATTGCTAGTGTCCATGGAATTTCCATGCATGTTTGAATATTAATTTGGGAAATTTAATTAGCTCAAATTGATATGCGAGAGGTCAGGTAACTGCAGGATCTTTTGACCTGTGTATACTGGTAATCACTGAACAGATTCAAGCCAGAATGTACAATTAAATTATCTTTATGGGAATTTAGTCTTAACAGCATTCACACTAACACTCAACCTTTAAGCAATCACACAAGGCTATCAAGGGAACTAGGAGATATTTGGATAGAGGAATAGAGCGAGGGAATTGCGAGTTATACTATACCGATCCTGGAGGGCTGAGATTGCAAAGTAAACTGGCAGAGAGTAGGTCTGGAAGGCAGAATGGTAACACATACTGACATGGAGTTTGGGAGAAGAGGGTCTGTGCAGACTGGTGGAGTTTTCGAGTGATATTTATATCTGAAACTTCACCTGAAGGGATGGGATTTAGAGTTTCCCAGGGTAAAACAAAGGATTCTCTGGATGTGTTGATGATCATTAATGGACAATAGATTTGGAATTGAACAGGAGCAAGTGACATCTATTGTGAGGAGGGGTAGGGAGGAAAAACCCATTTTGCAACCATTGAGGACTCTGCTGTTCTTGAGAGGATTAGTGAATGATTCACCTCCAGATTGTCTCAGGAAATACCTTGACCTTTATATAGGAATTTGGATGCCCCCTCCCTAGGTCATATGTGCTGTTAAGCATATTCCCCACCTTGGTTTTTGGGGAGTCACTGGTTTACTTGCCAACCATGTGGAAGGCTACATCAAGTCATATTATTAAATATTTGCCAATTGTGCAGTATTCCAAGATGGGGGCTGCCTGGGTAGGTAACACCCCATAGAGCCAACCCCTCCCTCAAATTGCCTGCAAATGGAGTGGTTTGGACTGCCCCCTAAACCCATCCCAAAACATGTACCCCCAAAAGCAAACAGGGTCATAAATGAGCCAAAATGGTACCCAGAAGGATCATGATGTCACTTGAGAGTCCAACTGTGATGGTGGGACCTTTATGTGCCACATCTGCTACAGCATTACAGTGGTGGCACTAGGTGAATGTAGAGAGGCTGAACCACACCAGGTGACACCATCGGGGGAAAAGCTGACACCATCCTTAGTAATGCCACAGCAGCATTATACGTACCCTTTGCTGCCAATTGCTTCTATTCTGTTTTAAAGCATACTTTAACTTCTTTGGCTAATAGTCAATGGTTTCTAATTAATTAATTAATTAATTATGATATTTATATCCTACTCTGTGTCTAAATATCTCAAGTCAGTATACAATAAAAAACTTGACTACAGTTGTCCCTTCATATTTGCTGGGGTTTGGTTCCAGGACCCCCTGTGGAAACCAAAATCCGTGAATACTCAAGTCCCATTATATGCAATGGCATAGCAAAATGGTGTCACTTATATAAGATGGCAAAATCAAGGTTTGTTTTTAGGATTATTACTTTTTTAAAGAATATTTTCAAGCTGTGAATACTTAAAACTGTGGATACAGAGGAAAACTGTATTTTAAAACAGTGTAAATACTAAAAAAATGATTTTAAGAAGCTGAAAACACATTAAGCAATTCAACAAGTTGAAAGATAGATTTAAAACAGTTCAAGTTGAAAAGATAGATTTAAAACAGTTTAAATAGTTTCAGATAATTTAAAAAAAAGGTTGTTGTATACTTAATAAACAGAAATATACACCTCATTTTAAGATTGATTTTTCTTGTTTTTTTTCTGGGCTGTGAGGCCATGTTCCAGAATAGTTTTGACCTCACAGCCTGGAAAATAACCAAGGAAAATCTAGGGATGCCGGCTGTGAAAGCCTTCAACTTCACATTTAAGATTACTTCATGTATCATGTTTGCAAGATGTTTGCAAGATGTCCACAGGGTAGCATCTATGGTTTAGCTACAACATACTATGCTAGATATCTAGACTGAAACTATATTTTTTATCTTGAAGTAAGCTTGCAGGATCCTAAAATGGATTGGTCCAACAGCATGAAGATAGGGGAGATTACACCTCCTCCCAGTGTTTGTTCTCTCTCTCTCTCTCCTTACTATCTATCTGAAAGCCAGTGCAGTGTAGTGGTTTGAGTGTTGGACTAGGACACTTGGAAACCAGGGTTCAAATCCCCTGCTTGGCCATGGAGACCCACTGGGTGACCTTGGGCAAGTCAGAGTGTCTCAACCTCAGAGGAAGATAAAGGCAAACCCACACTGAACAAATTCTACCAAGAAAACCCCATGATAGGTTCATCTTAGGGTCACCATAAGTTAGAAATGTCTTGAAGGAACACAACAGTAACAACAGCAGCAGGAGCAGCAGCAACAACAACAACACACACACACACATGCTAAAACCCTCCTCCCCAGATTAAATATGAGAGGAAACTCCACTAGCACCCCAGCATTTTTTAAAATTAATTCCTATGTAAGAGAAGGTGGTTTTAGTAAATTTAGATCCAAGCCATACCTCCCATGCAAGGTGACCCCAATCCACATTGGGCTCCCATGTGTTTACTTCAGAGTAAAAAATAAAAGTAAAAAAAATAAAATTAGCTGTACACTATGCCTTTGGGGAACAATGTACTGTAGTTTGTTCTTATGATTCTTACATTCCTTCTGTTAACAGAACATGGAACAGTGTTTTCTCAGTTTTTTTCCCTCCAAACAATCTCCTACTAGAGGTTGGAAGATACTTGCTAATGATGTGGGATATGGTGGAGTGGTGGGGGAACACTGCAAATTGAGGTGGAGCTGATAAGACTAACCTCTTTCCTGGTGTGAATGGAAGATTAACTCAGGATCCAAATCCTCTTTAAGAATACTCCTGTCCAGAAAGCTTGGGAAAATGACTTTTTGGATTGCACCTCCCAGAATTTCACCACCACAACCCCAGTTATGCTCAGCTAACATGGATCCACCAACTTTTCTAAGATCTGGAGCATTGTTCAACTGCAGCTCCTAGGTGCATGTTTACCACACATCTAAAGTCCATTCTTCAACATACCTACCCCTTTGAAATACTATGGGATTCTTTTGAGGGACACACAGTTGTTCAGAACCAGTGCCTATAGTAGCTGAAGGATTTTGGGAGTCGTAGTCTAAAACATAACTTTCCCAAATTCAGTGACATAGTGTCAATCATTAATGGGTTTTGGTTTTAATTGACCATTTAATGATTTATTTTTAATGTTTTGGTGTGATTTTTTTATGTTTTTTTAAATTGTTGTATATCCCAACAATTGTTAGCTATAGAATGTGGCACAGAAACACATAAATTAATTAAATAAGAAATATGATAAATGCATGATTGGTACATGATGTGAAAGACCCTACGCTCTTAAAAGCACCTTGATACATTTCTGTGATCCTCTGATTCTATACAGATACAGTGAGAATGTACCCTCAGAAAATCCTTTAGGGACCTTTAAGAAACTGAACAAATTACTCTTAAGCTTAATGACATACCTTATGACCCATTTCTTCTATTAGAAACATTTAAGATGGTTCAATTACTTAAATGGCAAGGGAGGATGAGGCATGGCGTGCCTAATTTCAACAGGACTATTTCATTACAAAATTGGAAACCCCAAATGATCCCACCCCAGTTCTGAGCACTAGATTTGTGCTGCTCTGGAAAAAGAAAAAGAAAAGAAGTTTTGTTGTGAATACCATAAAAAGTTAGCCTTACTTTTTAAACCATGTAGCCATGTCAAGTGATTCTCACTGGGCAAGGCCAGATTAAAGTGACTGGAGTTCTGTTAACATCACAGTTTTTTTAAAAAACAAAAACAAATAGGGCTTCCTTTATGCATGTGTACATACTCCCCCACCAGCTTTTTGCTCTGACGGATCAGGTTGGTAAAGCTTCCAGGCCAAAAGAAGCCCTATCCCTGCCTGTGTCCCAGCTACCATGACTGAGGCCAGAATCTGACCCCAACCTGCAGCCAGCATCTTCATTTGCTCCAGTGTGGATAGTAAATACTAGCAATATTTGGGGAGCAAGGGAGAAGGCAGATCTAGAGCCCCTAGCTTCCCAAGAGCATTTCTGCCCTGACAGCATCACAGAACTAGAAGTGGGTAACACCAGCAAAAATATGAGCTCCCTAGCCAACTGAGGGCTCTGAAACATTTTCTCCAATTGTACCATTAATAATCTGGTTTTGCCACTGAGACTGGGGCAGAGGGTGAGGTCACCAGAAACAGAGTCAGGGGATAATCCAGGGTAAGGCCACCCAACCACTTGCATTGCCAGGTCTACATATACCTTGTATCCACCTTCTGGTTGGGAAGGGTTTGGGAACTAGGGTGATCAATACCCCATCTGCCTAAACAGTAGGACCACCTCTGATCTGTAGTGTGGTTCCTTGGGAACCATGAACAAATATGTACCCAGTGGCTCATTTTAGGTTTGTATATTGGAATATTCCATCTGAAAACTGTGCTTTAAGTCTACCTTCTGTTAAAAGCTTACAGGCAGAGATGACACATGCAGTCTAATGTACAAGCCAGCTTGAAATTAATAGAAAATGAGGAAAAGACCTGGAGAAGAGTAGCAGTATTTTCAGGGTCAGCCCTCCTGTTACCCAAAGTGAGGTGCATCAACAAGATTTTGGAAAACAGAATTGTGTGCCCCATAATGTATAATCTGCAGTTTTATGTACAATGGAGAATTCTTTCCATTTGTCTTCAAGAAAATTTCAGCTACTATTCCATTACACTTCAGTGTTGGAAGTGGGAAGGACATCTTATTGATTCAGGTATTAATAATCAGTCCAACCCTGATCATTATTAGCAGTACCATCCTTTGTTCTTATTGTGTGCTATCCAGTCATTTCTGACTTATGATAGCCCTAAGGTGAACCTGTTACATGGTCTTCTTGGCAGAATTTGTTCAGAGGGGGTTTGTCCTTGCTTTCCTCTGAGGCTGAAATGTTGCAACTTTTACTCCTAAGAGAGTTGCTCCAGTCCATTCATCATTTCGGTTACCCTGTTCTGCACGTCTGTCAAGCCTGTTTAAACACATCCAATGAGGAAGAGCCCGCCAGGTAACTGGTTCCATTGTTGGACTTCTCTTAGCGTGAAGAAGATCAGCTGGAATGTACTTGGGGACTTACATCTTCCTGAGTGTGTTTATACCTGTGGGAAATAGCAGTTTTACACCATCTGTATTCAGCATTGGACTGTTGTTATGTTACTAAATAGGGAGTCAGCAAAATGACTATTATGTATCAGGACGGATGTGCAACAGGACCCAATGCACAATGGGACTGATGCACAAGGAGACTCAATGCACAAAAGGACCAATGTGCATTGGAAACCAGCTAAGGAATACCAATGTACATCAATAGAGCCTGATGTGCATTGAGACACTATTGCTGTTGCCCTGCTATGCATCTTTGCAATTCACTAGAAAGGTTTCTTAGTGACTCTGCTACATAGCTGAGTACATGTAAATTAACACAATGTAGACTGTGATATAGAGTTGTGACCATTCTTCTTTAGAGTGTGTAAAAATTACCTTGGCTCAGATTTGTTATTAGACTCATTTACACCTCATCTTTTAACTCAAGATGACGTTCTCTCCCATTCACACACTGACCAGAAGTCCCTAAAGAAATACTTTCCAGAAGGCAAGCATTTGACACCTTAAATAATACCAGATGATATAAGCTTTTGTGAACTAAAGTCCACTTAATGAGAAGCTAAGGGAAGTGGGCTCTAGTCCACAAAAGCTTGTACTAAAAGGAATACATATGCTACCACCAGCAGCAGCACCCTGCAATCTGTGATCTCTACACTGTATAGATTCTAGTTTACAATTCATGACAACAGTTACATTAACACTTGGTAGAAATGTTGCTAATAAAAGGAAAGGCTATCCTTATAATGTGCAAAAAAAGTGAGAGTTCCATGTTCTGTCCTCAATGTTTCTGTATAAACACATTTCCACTACAGGTTGAATCTCTCTTATCTGAAATGCTTGGGACCAGAGGTATTTTGGATTTTAGAATATTTCGGATTTTGGAATACATGCCTATACATAATGAAATATCTTGGAGATGGGACCCATGTCTAAACACAAAATTCATTTATGTTTCATATACACCTTATACTCATAGCCTGAAGGTAATTTTCTGCATAATATTTTAAATAATTTTGTGCATGAAACACTGAACCATCAGAGAGCAAAGGTGTCACCACCTCAGTCACCCATGTGGACATTTTGTTACCTGCCCTGATTCCTCCTGCCTTTGAATAATTCCTCAATTGGCTATATTTCATAAATTGGCTCATTTATTGGCATTCCACATGGTTGGTTGTAGACCAAGACCTCCCAAATGCAAGGACTCAAGGTACCTCAGAAAGCCTAAGGAAGAGGCCATCCCAAATTCCTAAAAGACACACTCAGGTAGTAATTATGTAGACCTCCTCCCATTGGACAGTGAGTTAGGATGAAAATGTGCTAATTCTCGTCGATGTACCTGGAAGTGAGTCATTCGCTAATTCAATCAAGTGACCGGAAAACTCATTACTCGGTAAACTGGTTTTCCTTTGTACCTCCGGCCTCAACAAGAGAAGGTTGCCTGACGCCCATCAGTTTTAATGTCTCAGCCATTAACCATCATTAACATAGGCCTTATCAGACCATCCAAATATGGTGTCATAAGGACACCTAATGATCATGAAAGGGCACGTGTACCAGACGCCGTTGCCCTTTTGTGATCAAGTCCAGTTTAAAAAACATACTTTTTTATTGGTGGCCCAAGCCATCAATAGATCTCCCATAGTGCTTTTGTGCTGCCGTTGCCGGCATTTGAAACCATGCACCATTGTCAATGGCTAGTCTGGCAAGAATGTTTCCAGGTGAGATCGTGACATCCAGGTAGGTGATGCTCTTTTTATGGCCCTCCTTGGTTTACTTGTAAGTTTTTAAGTGTGGTTTTGTGCTTTTAAAAACTTTTTGAGTGTTTTTAGGGTTTTTTGAATTTCCTGTGCTAGATACTCTCATGAGAATCCACAGGATTTCAGATGAGGAAGTGAACAGAGCTCCATTCACTCTTTATTCATTGCCAGGGAAGCCTTTAGCACAGATGCAAGGTAAGTGTGGCATGGGGAGGTGTTTTTTTTTTGGTTTTTTTTTTTTTTTTTTTTTGCTGGCATCAAAACGGCAGAAGTTATGCCAGCAAAAGAACAGGGTTTAGTGGGGTGGTCTGATAAAGTCCATAGACAGAACTTCCATTGTCTAACTGTGGGAAACTCCATCTAACATTGTATTCCACTAATACCCCTCCAGTGAGAATATCAAATATAAATATCACTCCAAAATATAGCCAAAGTGTATTTGTTTCCCAGAGGCTGTCACTGTTGGTTTGCTGTGTCACCCAGCATGCATAGCCATACTTCTCTGCACGAATATCAGCTCTTCAGACAGGTAAAGTATAGCCCATCATCCCAAACTGTATTCCTCTGTCCCAATACTTCCTCCTATTATTCGCTACACTTGTGTGATTGCTTGAAGCCTGAGTGTTGATGTGAATGCTTCTGAGACTATTTTTCAATTTTTTAAAATTTCCTGGGTGTGAGTTTCATCAGCTAGTACTGGTATACGTAAGTCAAAAGATCCTGTAGTTACCCAGCCTCTTGCTGCCATATTGAGCTACTTAAAATTTCCATATTAATATCTGACATGAGTGGGGTTCCCACATAGCCCAGTAATTTGAGTAACAATTTTGAATTTTGGAATATTTTGGATTTCAGAATACCGAATAAGGGAGACTCACCCTGTACATAGAACAGAAGCATGTTAGGGGAAAATATTCTGATCTAGACTTCTTGATATGTTAGTTTCCTGTGTCCAGGGAGAGCAGGAAGAGCATTCAACCATGTGATTCCTCATCTTGTAGTGTTAAATGGTATAAGCCAGGCAGAAGTTTAATTTCAGAATAAAAATTCTCCAAAAGGCGCATAGAACAGCAACACCAATGAAATCTACACTAAAGTCATATATTACAAAACAAAAGACATAAAATGCAGTGATAAAATATACAACAGGCAACCTTCTTATCTCCTTCTTCTTTGTTACTCCTTGAAGTACTGTATCATGGTGACACAAACAGAAATACTAAGAATCATAACGAATTGTTGAGTGCTATGAAATTACATTTTTAGTGATTAGGAAGTAAATTATTCCACACAGTTTCTTTAAGTGCATTGTTACCTGTGGAGTATGAGAAGGCAGAGTTTCATATGTCAGTCACTATTTCCTCTTTAACCAATAATTTCTTCATTAAGCCTGCACTTGGCAAGTCTATATGAGCCTCTGAATGGTGCATATGTCTTGTGGACAGACAAGAGCCTGGTGGGCTTCATAGGTTTATAGATGTTCTGATCTGCCTAGGAAAGGTCATTCAGTGAAATGTGAGTACAGTACTTGAATGACATCTCCAAATACTTTTATCATTCTGAAGGACAAAATTAAGAAATGCTAATTCTTAGCAATCCATTAAAAAAAAACTAAACAGATATGAACAGAAGACTTCAAGAAGAGTTGTTGGATCAAGCCCAAGCCCTATCTTGTCCAACATTCTGTTCACACAGTAGCCAATCAGTTGTTTCTGGGAAGCCCACCAGCACAAACAGAGTGCAACTCACTCTCAATCTCATGCTCCCTAGGCATTGATAAACAGATGCATGCTGCCTGTGATACTGAAAGTAAGATTTAGTCATCCTGACTGTTAGCCATTGATAGCCCCACCCTCCATGACTCTATCCCCTTCTGAAGTCATCAAAATTGGCAGCCATGTGCAGTGAATTCTATAGTTTAAATATGTGCTAGGGTCTTTCTCCTGGATGACCCAATATGATTCAAGTATTCTAACAATGTGTATTGTAATATCTTCAACTAATTAACAGAAGGGCTAGAGTGGTAAATATCTGAAATGCAGGCTATCATCATAACAATAGTATTACAAACTACAGTTGTCCCCCCATATCCACAGATTTGATATCCACAGATTTAAGTATTCACAGCTTGAAAATATTCTTTAAAAATAATAATCAAAAAAAGCAAAGCTTGATTTTGCCATCTTATATAATAAGAGACACCATTTTGCTATGCCATTGCATATAATGGGACTTGAGTATTTACGGTTTTTGGTATCCATGGGGGGTCCTGGAACCAAACCCCAGTGAATATGAAGGGACAACTGTACAAGTAAAGCAAACCGTTGAAAATTAGATTCCACTATTACTTGTCTCTTAATTGGATTTTATATTCCTCTTAACAAATCTCCTGGAAGACTTGATACTTTAACCATCATTCTTTACAATTCAAACCAAACAGCAGCCTTCAGGTAAGCCCAATCCTGCTCTTTCCCTTGCATCTTTTTATACTTTGAATTTGACTTGTGTGTGTGTGTTTTACTTTGCCATACAAACTTAGCTATATTGTTCTGCCATTGCTTACATGGTACATCAGTTGTCAAAATGGATATTGCCTCAGATAAAATGCCATTCTAAATAAAACTTTAATTTTATCACTGAATTTTTTCCCCACAGTAACAAATTTAATTTTTCCTGTCTTAAATCCTTCTTAATCTCTTTCCATGTCTTAACATCATTATTCTGAAACAGCATACAATTCATATTTGTCATAACAATACCTAAGTTTTAATACCAGTTTTGTCCATCAGCTTAAATTGATCTTCTACATCCTTATCATCTTCCTCTCCAATCTTGTGAGTAATACTATCACCAGGGTCTTCCAAAATCACTCCAGATCCCCCCCTCCAATTCTCCCTCTCTCACTTTCAGCAATGGTAAATTTTCCAGATCTTTTCCCATCTCTTCATCTATAAATTCAGCTTTAGTCTCCAGAACCTCCTCTCCATCATACTCAACCAACTTCCCCACTGCTTCTACAAATGGCTTAACCTCTTTTTTCATCTCTTTCTTCAATTCCTCCTTCACTTTTACTATATTGTTACTCATAAGTTTGATCTCTTCAGATACCTTATGTAAAATGTATTCTTCTGTCGCTTTTGCCATTTTTCTAGTGGATGTAACATTCAGTAAATCCAAAGTGAAACTCCAGGAATTACAGGGTTAAAAATGAAAAGCAAACCTCTCAGGGGTCTTTATTCTGTAGGGTTAACAATTTAGTCCCAACACAGTCTTCATAGTCAATATCACTGTCTAGCTATTCTTTTCTTTTTAATCCACATTCCCACTGAGGTCTAGTTTCTTTCCCTAATCAGCCCCTATATTCACAAATCACAAAAACAAAGCAAGAAGTCTTCTATCTTTTAAAATCAATGTTCCCTTTCTCTGTTTATAACTTTGTTAAGCCACACTCTTGCTATGCTTTTTGCTTTAAAACCAAAATCTTGTGAATAGTCTTTATTTTATTTTATTTTTTACAGAAAGAAGGCAACTCACCAAGGCTTTGATCTCACCAACAGTCAGAATATCTCTTTTCAATTGTAAATCAATTGTAAATTAGGTGATATTAAGAAAGTGAGATTTTTGCAGGTCCAGTGTCCATTAAAGGCTCACTTAAGCAGCTTGAGCCTGATCTCAATCCTGAGTCCCTCTGCCACCTTCCGATTGCTAAGGTTCCCATGGTCTCCTAGTGAGGAGCAGCATTTTGAAGCATGCATGGGTAATCTCACAGGTAATCTCACTTTCTAGACTTTCCTTGTCTAGAAAGAGTTTTTTTTCTTTTTATCCATTTTCTCATAAATTAACATATATACTATATGTTAGTATATATATTAATATACACATTAAACATTTAGACAAACACATGAAACTCCCCCCTGGAAAAGTATCAGTTTGTTATAAAGGAATTCTATATTTTTATAATTCCTCTCCCCACACCATATTAAATTTACTATAATCAAAATTAAAGATTTTTAGCCACAGTACCAGCTTCCTAACAAAATTATCTCATTATCACATAAACATATAATTATATTTCTTAATAACAAAGCATCTAGGTTATAACAAGCAATAATAAAGAGTAGAATTTGCCTCCTAGCTGGCAATTTTGCCACCTAAAGCTTTCCCTGCTGTGGAGCATCTCACAGGGACATCAAATCACCATCATTCTTCATCTGGAAGTCCCATCATTCCTCATACAGAAGTTAATTTAGAACAATTTAAACTTAAAATAATGAGGAATAATTTAAACAGTCTATGGACACATCAACTAATTTCACAAAGCATTAAAATTAACAGTTTAAACAGATCAAAACAGTTTATAATCTGTACAGATTTAACTTGCTCCAGAGGTGGCAAAACAAAACTGGGTTTCATCTGTATCTGCCCCCAACTGCTGTGCTACTTTTAGCTAGAAATGGATGGGCAGCTGAAGCTACTGAGGAAGGGGAATATAATTATGTCAGTGTAGCCCAGTGCAGATGTGGCAGCCATGGTTTGGTTTGGAAATTGAGAATAGTCTCTAGGCTGATGCACTCCAACTTATCCTGTATTGTACACAACCTCCTTTACTTTCCAAGGTTGCTCAAAGCATAGTTAGCTGTACAATCTACAGCTACCACCAAACTGGAGTTGCTGCCAAATCATGATTCGAACTTAAGCACTTTGAAAAATTTCCTGGGTAACAATGTCTCCACTGCACCCAGTTTGAGCATCGTGGTAAGCTACTGACTCAGCAAATCAGGGAGAAGAAAAAGAAATTGGAGAAATAAGCTCACAAGACTAGGTGTTGTGCATAATCATGAGTCTATATGGCATATGAACGTGGCCTGTAAAATAGATACAGCAGCTCTCAGCTTCACTTCATCTCTGGGAGGTATCCAGATACTCCTCCCATATTACCTAAAAGCTCTCATCATGGACACTGAGGGGACTGCAGCAGTCACTTGCAACACTTGTGCGATGTTTGTATTCTTGTCTACAGACGTAGAGAACTTCACATGCACCAAATGCAAGCTGGTAGCCCTCTTGGAGGAGAAAGTACAGCAGCTGGAGACACGGGTAGCTACACTTCAACAGATTCGTGAGCAAGAGGTTTTCCTGGACAGAACAGAACGAACACTCTTGGATGGGGACCGCACAGAGGAAGTGGCTGTGGAGGAGAGGGTCACTTCACGGACACAGGAAGTAGACAGCTGGAGGAATGTCACACACAGAACAAGAAAATCCAGGGATTCTTCCAGCAGCTTGCAGCTACAGAATCGTTTCGAAGCCCTTTCCCTTATCAAGGACAACGAGGAAGAACAGCATGGACAGACTTCAGGGGTAGAGCAGGGGACCTTGAGAGGACCACCGCAAGGAACAGCAGCTGTGAAGCCTCAGCGGAGGCGTGTGGTGGTGGTGGGGGACTCCTTGCTGAGGGGTACAGAAGCAGTGGTATGTGGGCCTGACAAGATGACTCGGGAGGTGTGTTGTCTCCCTGGGGCAAAGATCTGTGATGTGACCGAGAGGCTGACAAGACTCGTCAAGCCTACAGATCATTACCCCTTCCTTTTGGTCCATGTGGGAACCAATGATACTGCAAGGCACAGCTTTCCCAAGATCAGAAGAGATTATGAGGCCCTGGGGAGGAAGCTGAAAGAAATGAACGCACAGGTGGTCATCTCGTCTCTTCTGCCAGTTGAAGGGCATGGACCAAGAAGGGAGAGGAAAATAGCCGACGTAAACAACTGGCTCCGTAGATGGTGTCGACGAGAACAAATTGGATTCTTGGATCATGGACTGCGCTTCCATGCGGGGGAACTTCTGGCAAGAGATGGGGTGCATCTTACAACAGTTGGAAGAAACATTTTTGCCAACAGTCTCAAGAATTTGATCAGGAGGGCTTTAAACTGAGTCAAATGGGGGAGGGAGACAGTATTCTGGAAGGCAAAAGGGCTGGAGAAAATAGTCAAACTGTCATAGAGGGAACAAGGCAAACAGCGCAAGGACACAACAGTGGGAGGCAAAAAAACTTGCACAGGGAGCAAGTAAAGGGAACACATGGTCTCAGATGTCTCTACACTAATGCACAGAGCATGGGAAATAAGCAAGATGAACTTGAACTCCTTGCACTACAAAACAAATATGATATAATAGGCGTTACTGAAACCTGGTGGGACGAGTCTCATGATTGGAATGTAGGAATAGAGGGGTATAACCTTTATAGGAGAAACAGGCCAAACAGGAAAGGAGGAGGAATAGCATTATATGTCAGGGATATTTACACCAGTGAAGTGATCCATGACATCAATACTGGAAGCCAGGTGGAGAGCATCTGGATAAAAATTAAAGGGGAGGGAAACAACAGGGATGTTATTGTGGGACTCTACTACAGACCCCCAAATCAGACGGAGGAATTGGATGTTGCCTTTCTAGAACAGATGAACATACATGCAGAAAGGAGAGATGTAGTAGTGATGGGTGACTTCAACTATCCTGATATTTGCTGGCAATCTAACTCAGCCAAAACTACAAGGTCTAGCAAATTCCTTATATGCCTGGAAGACAATTTCATGGTCCAAAAGGTGGAAGAGGCAACAAGGGGGTCAGCTATTTTAGATCTGATCCTAACCAACAGAGACGACCTGGTTAATGGGGTGCAAGTGGTGGGATCCTTAGGTGAGAGTGATCATGTTCTCCTGGAGTTTGTTATACAATGGAAAGGAGAAGCCAGGCATAGTCAGACACGCATTCTTGACTTTAGGAGAGCTGATTTCAATAAACTCAGGGAAATACTGGGGATGATCCCATGGTCAAGAATACTAAAAGAGAAGGGACCTCAAGACGGATGGGACTTTCTCAAAAGGGAGATACTGAAGGCACAATTTCAAACAGTACCATTGAGGAAGAAAAATGGGAGGTGTCTCAAGAAACCAGGATGGATGACTAAAGAACTTTCAATGGAGCTAAGTTTTAAACGGAACATGTATAGGAAATGGAAAAGGGGGGAAATCACCAAAGAAGAATTCAAACAGATAGCGAACATGTGTAGGAGTAAAGTCAGAAAAGCTAAAGCGCAGAATGAGCTCAGGCTTGCTAGGGAGGTTAAGAACAATAAAAAGGGTTTTTTGGGTATGTCCGCAGCAAAAGGAGGAAGAAGGAAATGATAGGGCCGCTACGTGGAGAAGATGGCAAAATGCTAACAGGGGACAGAGAAAAGGCAGAATTACTCAACACCTTCTTTGCCTCAGTGTTTTCAGAAAAGGAAAAGGAGGACCAACCTGAGGAGAATGGAACAGAGGACACAATAGGGGAAATCCAGCTCAAAATAAGTAAAGAGGTAGTACAGGAATACCTTCTTAATCTAAATGAATTTAAATCTCCAGGACCAGATGAACTACATCCAAGAGTATTAAAAGAGCTGGCAAATATAATCTCAGAGCCATTGGCAATAATCTTTGAGAACTCCTGGAGAACAGGAGAAGTCCCAGCAGACTGGAGGAGGGCAAACGTTGTCCCCATCTTCAAAAAGGGGAAAAAAGAGGATCCCAACAACTATCGTCCAGTTAGTCTGACATCAATACCAGGGAAGATTCTAGAACAGATCATTAAACAGAGAGTCTGTGAACATTTAGAAGGCAATGCCATAATCACAAAAAGTCAGCATGGGTTTCAGAGAAACAAGTCATGCCAGACTAATCTGATCTCTTTTTTTGATAAAGTTACCAGCTTGGTAGATGAAGGGAATGCTGTGGACATTGCATACCTTGATTTCAGTAAGGCCTTTGACAAGGTTCCCCATGACATTCTTGCAAACAAGCTTGTAGAATGTGGGCTAGACAAGTTAACTGTTCAATGGATTTGTAATTGGTTGACTGGCCGAACCCAAAGGGTGCTCAGCAGTGGCTCCTCTTCGTCTTGGAAAGATGTGACCAGTGGGGTGCCACAGGGTTCTGTCCTGGGCCCAGTGCTATTCAACATCTTTATCAATGACTTAGATGAGGGAATTAGGGGCATACTTATCAAATTTGCAGATGACACCAAATTGGGAGGAGTAGCTAATACCCTAGAGGACAGGATCAAAATTCAGAATGACCTGGATAGACTGGAGAGCTGGGCCAAAGCTAACAAAATGAAATTCAATACGGAGAAATGTAAAGTACTGCATTTAGGGCGGAAAAATGAAATGCATAAATATAGGATGGGAGAGACCTGGCTGAATGAGACTACGGACATTTTCAGACAGGCAAAAATCGCTCTTTGCCGCGCGAGCAGCCTCCCGAAACTGCTGCGCGGCAAGGGTCTTCTTCGGACGACGCTGTGCCTCTGGCGAAACCGTCCGTGTCACTTCCGTGAAGCTTGGGACGGCTCCGCGTCATATTTCAATCACGGGCAGCCTCCGTGATTGAAATATGACGCGGAGCCGTCCCAAGCTTCACGGAAGTGACACGGATGGTTTCGCCAGAGGCACAGCGTCGTCCGAAGAAGACCCTTGCCGCGCAGCAGTTTCGGGAGGCTGCTCGCGCGGCAAAGAGCGATTTTTGCCTGTCTGAAAATGTCCTACGTGTGAAAGGGATCTAGGAGTCCTAGTAGACCACAAGTTGAACATGAGCCAACAGTGTGATGCGGCAGCTAAAAAGGCCAATGCAATTTTGGGCTGTATCAATAGAAGTATAGTGTCTAGATCAAGGGAAGTAATAGTGCCACTCTATTCTGCCTTGGTCAGACCTCACTTAGAATACTGTGTCCAGTTCTGGGCACCACAATTCAGAAAGGATATTGACAAATTGGAGCGTGTCCAGAGAAGGGCAACTAAAATGGTAAAAGGTCTGGAAACAATGCCTTATGAGGAGAGACTTAGGGAGCTGGGTATGTTTAGCCTGGAAAAAAGACGGTTTAGAGGCGATATGATAGCCCTGTTTAAGTATTTGAAGGGATGTCACGTTGAGGATGGAGCAGGCTTGTTTTCTGCTGCTCCAGAGACTGGAACACGGAGCAATGGGTGCAAGCTCCAGGAACAGAGATTCCACCTCAACATGAGGAGGAACTTTTTGACAGTAAGAGCTGTTCGGCAGTGGAACACACTCCCTCGGAGCGTGGTGGGATCTCCTTCCTTGGAGGTCTTTAAACAGAGGCTGGATGGCCATCTGTCGGGGATGCTTTGATTGTGATTTCCTGCGTGGCAGGGGGGTTGGACTGGATGGCCCTCGTGGTCTCTTCCAACTCTGCAATTCTATGATTCTATGATTCTATTATAATGATTTCAGCCACTTACTGCTAGGCGGAAGGCCACTGAGCTCGGTAAATGCATATTTGATAAATAACTAGTTTCTATTCATGACATTTTCCCCATCTTGTCTCCAATATATGTTATTTATTTATTACATTTATATCCCACTTCTTTCCAAGGATTTATATCCCGCTTCTTTCCAGGGTAGTACACATGGTCTGTTTCCACATTTTAATCTTTCTGGCTTTTCTTTGCAAACAAAGATTCAGGAAAGACTCATCCCATGCTTTCTGCAAGCGTGCTGATGACTAAAAAGGCCAATCCAAGATAAACAAGTCCGGTTGCAGAAAGCATACCAGAAGGTCTCCTTGGGTGATGTTTCTGGGTTGTGATTCTTTCTGCATTGTCATTTCTCTTCAAGACTTGTTTGGCGTGAGCTCTCAAATAAGGCTGCAGCATTGTGGATAGTGCGTCTCCACGCCTCCCGATGTGAGGCCAGGGCGGACCATTGTTGGTGATCAATTTGGCTGAGCCTGAGATGTTGTTTCAAGGAGTCCTTGTATCGCTTTTTTTCGAGCACCCCTCTTATGCTGACCCATGGCAAGTTCACCGTAGAGTACTATTTTTGGGAGGCGATGGTCCTCCATCCTAACAAGCCCATAAGGTAAGTAAGGCTCAGGAGTAATAACAGCTTCTAAGGCACCCAATGAATTTTATGGCCTTGAACCAAGTCTTTCCAGTTCTTAATCTAATGCTCTGGATGGAATCTTGGTGGTGTACTATGTTTGCAGTGCATTTTTTCCAGGATCATGCAGCAGTGACCAGGGAAGACAGACAAGGGCCAGATGCATAAGCATCCCCATGAAAACACTTCTAATTTGGAATGTCTGCATTCAGTTCAAGGCCATGGAAGCAGAGTTGTGGATAGAGTGCCATTGGGGTTGTGCATGTACATTCAAATACTCATTCAGTGGCACAACTTTGCCATTCAATACAAAAGCTGCCTAGCACAGGCATTGTGTAACTTCACATGCAGAGAGTTGTGCTATGCAATCGCAATGTAGGATCTTGCCCCATATCTTTCAGTTCTAAGCAGTCTCTTTCTCTAGTGCATTAATCCACTTAGGCTTTTCCCTCCTCCTATCACTGTCCACCCTGGCAAAGAGCAACCCCAGGATTCTGGTTTCTAACCATATGGTCGAACCACATGGGCTCTCAATGAAATCAAGATGGGAAACATTTCCCCATGCCACAGTTATCTTTTGCAGTAGGTTAGTCTGAGGGATAGGGGCTATACCACTAGTGTATATGGTACAAAACCATGTCTGCATTTAATTTATAGTCCACCTTTCCCTCAATATGGGACCCAAGGCATTCACAATATATATTAAAACAAAATACAGTTAAAACAATGGGTAAGATCAATGTTTTAAAAAGCAATTGAATAAACATGTCCAGAAGAGGGCCACCAAAATGGTGAATGGTCTGAAAGCCATGCCCTGTGAGGAGTGGCTTAGAGAGCTGGGTATGCTTAGTCTAGAGAAGAGATGGTTAAGAGGTGACATGATAGCCATGTTTAAATACTTGAAAGGGTGTCATATTGAAGAGAGATCAAGCTTGTTTCTGCTGTTCCAGAAACTAGGACATGTGTTACCCTATACACTCAGGGCTCTTAAAGACCCTCAAAATATTGACATTAATGAGGGAGCCCTGGAGGCGCAGTGGTTAAATGCCAGTACTGCATATCACCATGTTGCAAGTTCAATTCCAGCGGGCTCCAAGGTTCACTCAGCCTTCCATCCTTTCGTAGGTTGGTAAAATGAGTACCTGGCTTGTGGGGGCAATTAGCTAACACACATTGGAAACTGTTTAATGCAGTGTAGATGTGTAAATAGCTATTGCTTAAAACAATTTGTAAGCCGCTCTGATAGCCTTGTGGCTGAAGAGTGGGGTATAAATAACTAACTAAAAAATTAATTTGGGGAATTAATGTACTCAGCTTGGCTATGCAAGAGGGGGCAACAGGTAGCAGAATCTTTTGACCTGTGTTTACCTGTACTAAGGAAGAGACATTAAACTAGATAGTATAGAATTTCGCTCTTTATTTGAGAAAAACAACAATAACAGCATTCACACACACAGTCAGGCTTCAAGCATTCATGCAAGACTAGAAAATAAAGTGGGAAATATTGGGATAGAGGAATAGAGGAGGGAGTTGTTTATGTGAGATACAATACCTGTCCCATAGAGCAGAAGGTCCTGCAGCAGCAGAGTCTCAGAATGAGCTCTTGGGGTCAGTCAGCAAACTGGCAGCATAGATGTAAGAGGAGGAGCTGAAGACAGTTTGGTGTTTGAAGGGGTTTCTATAGTCAATATTTGTCTTCGGGGTATGGAATCTATAGTAGGAGACAATGTTCTTGAAATTGCTCAGTGTGAGACAAAGGCACTCGGAATATGTTAATGGCAACTTAGGACTTTTTCAGATGGTTGAACCCCTGCCCCCCAAGGAGGTCGGGAGAAGAACGGGGCTGTTTCACTTACACACACCCTTTTCAGACAGCCCCGTCCTCCTCCCAACCTCCTCCCGACCTTCCCCCATGCTGCAGGTGCTGCTTTTTATTGATGAAGTTTCTCCATCAATAAAAAGCAACACCAGCAGCATGGGGGAAGGTCGGGAGAAGGACAGAGGAGGACAGGGCTGTCTGAAACAGGGCTCTGTAAGCAAAACAACCCCATTCTTCTCCTGACCTCCTCGGGTCCCCCCCCCCGTCTGAAAAAGTCCTTAATGTGCAGATACTTTGTGATTGAAGATGGGAAACCAACTTCCTTTGGGAAGGGTGAAGGAATGAGGGTTGTTTACAGGTTTGCATCTCACAGCCTTGGCTGATAGGATTAGCCAGGTGTTCATGCTTTCAGCTGCCTTGCAAATTAGCATTTCTTTGGAATTTAGGTGGCCCCTCCTTACCTGACTGAGTCTGAACACTAGTCCTTGCAATTTGTTGGAATTTTCCAGGTTTAATAGCCACATTGCATGGAAGGCCACATTTGACCTATTTATTAAATATTGCCAATCATTAATATAGATATGGGGCTGGGGGAATCAGGGTAGGTAATACATGGAGCAATGGTCTCAAACTATAGGAAAAGAGATTCCACCAAAACATTAGGAACAACTTGCTGATGGTAAGAGCTGTTCAATGGTGGAATACATGACTCAGAATGTGGTGGAGTCTCTTTCTTTGGAGGTTTGTATACAGAGGCTGGATGGCCATCTGTTGGGAGTGCTTTGATTTGGGAGTGATCACATAGCTGGGAGTGATCGTATCACTGCATGGCTGGGGGTTGGACTGGATGGTCCTTATGGTCTCTTCCAACTCTGTGTTTCTGTGAAACAAACATATAAGAACGTTCATTTAAAACAGCTAAAAGGGCAATTAAAACACAATAATAATGATGAAAATACAGCACAGCTCAATTCAAAAAACCTTCTACAACTGTAAATTAATAGTCAAAGGCCTGGGTAAACTAAAAGATATGTACCTGCTGGTAAAAGAAGAGCAGAGAGGGAGCCAACTTAGTTTCCCAAGGGAGGGAATTCCATAGAAGAAGGACCAAGAGAAAACCCTCTCCTGAGGATCTTAAAACTTATGCTGTCTCATAACAGGAGATATGATATTTCAAATAATCTGGACCCAAGGCGTCATCCAGTGAATTCCATTTCTGCACAGATTGGTCCTGGATCTTCCCAATCAAACTTTCCCACTCTACTCACAGACTCTCTTGTGATCGCTGGGTTGCAGTGTAAAAATGTATGTGCTCCTGACAACTGTTCATCACAGAGTGAGGAACAGAGGATCAAGGGAAGTATGTAAGGAAGAGGAGGAGAGTGATTTTCAAGGGACCAGACAGGTGAGTGAGTTAGCTGTCCTTTGGAAAATGGAACAGAATTAGAATTCTGCACCCTAATCATAAGAACAGGAGGGGTTATGTGTCATTGACATTAGAAAGAATTTTTGACAAGAGATATTGGAAGCTAGAAGACACCAGGACAAAAAGGTGAGCTGCAGGGGTCAAGGTTTCACTTAGTAATGACAGTAGCTAAATCTTGGTTATAACCCTTTATTATCTAGCAAATATCTAAAACTGTCTGTATCATAATATCTTTATTAGGACCATTTAAAAAGTCACAGAGAAGTGAATGAGCATCTGAGGCTGTCTTTCTTTCAACTGTCTCAAGATAAAAGTTGTCCTCAAAATAGGTGCCACACCTTGTACAGCTCCTCTAAGGTTTAGACTAAAGCCCAGAGTGCATTGATCACACCATTGACATGAGAGCTGCCATCCACCACGGCTGGCCATTAACTTATACACAACATGTCAGGTATATTTTGAACAGAAGACAAATTATGTAATATGACTTAGTGGCTGGGAGACATGCTGGTACAGTGTCACCATAAACAAAATCTCATCACCAGATGGGATTAGACAATCTTTCCCAGTGCTAGGATCACCTTCTAAATCTGGGATTCTCTGAAATAGACAAAACCTGCAGGTAACTGGGTTGGTCAATTATAGCATAATCTTTATGCTTCATATCCTTTTGGGTGAATTTTGACAAACTTGAAAGCTTTCTCACTTCTTGTGACTTCTTAATTGTTCCTAATCCAGCAACTTTTGGACTCATCCCCCCTCCACCCAAGATGGCCAACAGAACCACTGGCAAGGTTTATCTGCTGAGCAGAATGGAACATTGTGAAGCTTCACAAGATATTTCAAAAGGTAAAATACGAAAGGCAGCAAGTTCTTTTTCACACAATCCTGGTACGTCATTTAGCATTAAAGGAATTAAATTTGGAAGGGATGATGTGATTAAGGCTGGTGGGGAGGAAGGAAGAATCCTTTAAAGTCCAGAGCAGATTTGAATAAATTAGGAAGATCCAATTTATGACACTGCAATATTCATTTTTGAGAATTTCTGTCACATACAAATTTGCACTCAGGCAGAGCTGATGGAATTCATTTCCAACTGATGGTGCACAGCCCTCCTGCTGTTTCCTAAGTAGCAGCAAAGCCAAACTATGGAACTGTGTTTTCAGAAAAATTGTGAGAGTGAAGAACCTCACTAGTTCTAAAATAGGAGGTTGCTTGATCGATCTTTGAAAGGAGTACAACAAGCTCTAACCTCATGTTTCAATCATCATCTCTTCACGTTAGGGTGACATTTCCCTTTTAAAAATTGGTGGCATCATTTTTGACCCCATCTACCTCCTGCATCGGGATTGGCAACAACTAGGAATGAACTGTCAAACAGGTGAACTTCAGATGAACTTCAAAGATTGTTCCATCTTTGGAACCAGAAAAATAAATCCATCAAAGGGAAAGATGGACTATGTACACAATGCCTTTTGATTGGCTTAGCTGTAGTTCTCTTTCTGGAAGCTGAGAAGCAGTTGGAAACATCCCCGTCAAGGCTATGGGGAATCCACTCTGGGTTTTATTCAAGACTTTAAATGAACTGTCCAAAATGCTGAAACTCCATTAGAGATAGAATTCAGTGCCTTTAAACTCTGGAATAAAGTCCAGAATGGATTCAAGGCACTACTGACATGGAAGCCCCAGCTTCCCCCATGAAGTTCCCTATGTCTTCAAAGAACTAAACATTAAATATTTTAAACAGGAGAACCCAACAACACCCCAGCCAAAGGTGAGAATAGTACGATTCAGCACAAGTGTGATTAATTCCTGGGTTGCTTCTTTTGTCCCCATCCTACCTGCAAAGTGCACAGTCTTTTTTTATTTTTTGCTAAAAGTTTAACAGTACTTCCTCAGATCAACAGATTTTGACAAACAATGACTTTGTCATTAAATCAAAGCACCTCCGAACAAAGTAAATGGAGAAGCAGGATTCCCTAGAGATGTCCTCAGGGCATGGCGGATGTGTGTCTCTGTGTGCACAGGTGTATGGAGAGAAAGAGGAAAAGGAGAAAAGGCAAAGTGATCTGTAGCAGCCAGCACACTGAAGGTTTTAACTTTACTACAAATACATGCTACTGTGCCAGGGGACCCAGTTACAACGTGGTCTTATTGTGCTGCACAGATGGTACCTTGACCTTTCAGACTGTATGTACAATGCAGACAAAGTCTCATCCATATAGCAAAATAAAGCCATGTTCTTACTTGTTCCAAGGGACAACCAGGTTGCTATAGCTTGCTTCTTTCAGGAGCACTATATTTTTAGCATAGAAAAGTTTTTAGAAAGCCAGTTTATTCTATTATCTGTTAAAAGCAAATTGTTATTGCTATTACAAAAGTATGATCTGAAAACACCCAGTAACCTGTGTGATGGGGAAAGAGGGCACTTACCAGCAGCAAGAGCTGTCATTCTTTCCCCCCCCTCCCCCACACTATCATATATTGTAAAATAATGTAGCTACAATAGAAGCCACAGCTGGCAATTTCTCCCCCCCCCCCGCCCCAATGTAAGAAGGTACCCGCTGAATTAAACTATGGGTCTATATAGTTCAGTGTCCTGATATAGCATATGTTGTTGTTATATTTTAACTTTAGAGCATATATCTCCCCAACTTAATTTTACCCCCTGTATGCACTATAAAGAGATAAGGGCTGGAACAGGCACCATCTCTACTCTCTTGCATTATAAATTTTTGAACAAAAGTTAGGGGGCTGTTCCTAGGCTGGGGATTCATGTACTGGAAAGGGGTTGGACTAGATGACCCTTAGGATCCAATCCAAGATCTATGATTTTGTGACTCTGTTCTTTGCTTCCATGCATTTCATCCTCAAATAAACTAGTAGGCACATTCCACTTCTCTAGTCCCCCTGTTCTAGGACTCCCAGCTCCTATCTGGCATCAGCCAACATGGTCAGTCACCTAACATGTTGTGAAAGTTATAGCCCCTTAACATCTGAAGGACCATAGGTTACCTGCCTGTGCTTCATACCCACTGTTTTAGACAAATGTGACTATATATATAAAAAAGGGGAAGAAATGAAAAATGTTAATGTAATTGGGTGAAAGCAGTTCATCTCCCCATAGAAACAGAAGAAGGAGTTTTCTCTGATCATGAGGTTTGCTAGTTTGCATTTCTTATCTTTCTGTGTTTATGTGTCTTCAAGTCACCTGTCTCTATGTCCTCAAAATTCCTTGAAAGCCCACAAGTCCTTTCAGAACCATTTTAAGGTCCTTTTAAAAACCCCTTTTCTTTCTATTTACAAAATGTCTTTTATTTTCTGCATGTGAGGAAAACCCCTGAGGACCATGAAGGGATTCTTCTATTTTTGGATGACCCTGCTTTTCTCCTAGATTGATATTGACTTGATTACCCAAGAATGCTATTAGAGTAACTCAATCTATATTGTTAATCTCCTTTTAAAGCCATGTAGAAATATCAGCACATCACGTGGCAAAAGATTCCCTCAAATACTTGTGCTCTATGTGAAGAAGTACTGTCTTTTCATTTTCCTGAATCTATTAAGTCATCTGGTAAGTCATCTTCACTGCCTGATCTTGATTTCTACTCTTACCAGAAAGTGTGTGTTGCTCTGAAGAGTCTGGTTCTTTCTTTCTAGGAATATGCTCCCAAACCTTGATCTTTCTGGTTACCATTTTCTGCTTCGTAAAAGAATAGATTAAAGAATACACCAGGGGTCCACCTACACGAGGGGAAAAAAAAATCGAAAATACCTCATAGTATTGGCATCTTGCAGCAGCAGCTATGTGTCTAAATGGTTTTTCTGGCCTCAGAAGCCTCCATAAGCCTCACATTCCTGATGGCGACCACAAGTTATTTACTCACATTAGTTCTTCCCCGCCACTGGTTTCTTTTTTAAAAAAGTCATTCCAAGGTGTGCTGGTATGATAGAGTGATTCTCTAATTTTATAAGAAAGCAGATGTCATGCCCCGTGAGTCTGATGAGGGTATGGAATCAGAGGAGGAGGAGGACATGGCAGGGAACAGTCCTAGGGACCCTGGCTCAGGTTTATCTACACCTGTGCCAGGAGCAAGCCCTGCCAACCTGGAGGCTCAAGCAGAAGACGAGCCTGGTCCTAGTGGGTTGGCACCAGTCCCAGCAGAGAGCCCTGCCAATTCAGTTAAGGAAGAGGAGACAGACTTACCTCCACCATCAATTAGCCAGCAAAGATCCCAAAAGGAAGCTTGAAGAAGATTGCTGAGGCTTTATCAGAAACACTGGCTCGTCAAGGAGCACCTGACAAAGCCTTGATTGCTATATATTCACTTTGGGGAACTATGGAGGTTTTGTCAAAGATCAACTGATCTTCCTGGTGAAAGCTTCCTGCTGACTTCATTGCCTTGATTCCTGTTGCCTTGACTCCTGTTGCCTTGACTCATGTTTAGATCTTGGACTGTTCCTGACTACGCTGTTGCCTGACCCTGTGGACCCACGGGCCTACTTCTACTACTACAGTGCCTTCTGTAAGCTTTGACTCTTGGACTGTATTCTGGACTCTTCTCTGTGTGCCTTCTTGCTTGTTTGGCTGCTGCTCAAGAAACTGAACCTTGCTTGTTTCAAAACTTATCTGACTCCACTTAATTGACTTTGCTATCACTGAGAATTGGGCACTTTCATGGTCTTTTGAGCTTTATCTTGGTCAAACTCGCAAACCATGTATTAATTGCCAGTAACTGAATTCTTTCCCAGACAGCAAAACAGAAAATATTGATACTTTTTATCACCTTAGAGAGAGATCACTAAGGTGAAAATCCAACATGATGGCAGTGGGTGCTTGCCCTCCTAGGAAGCCCCACCCCTGCTCTCGCCCAGCCAATCAGCTTTGTGCTTCCCTTTGAGTTTATTGTTCTATAGTCCAAACAAGCAAAAATGTGCACCTGTTTCATGGTTTGTGAAAAAATATGGGGAAATCTGCAAAGGCTTTTACCCTCTTGTTTGTGCCATTTTGGGGGGCCCTCCTTCTGACTAGTGTGGATTGGTGCTGGACCCTGTTTAAACAGGTAGGATTCCCAGCAAATTCCATGATGGGCATTTTCACCATTTAGATGGGCCCCAGGAAAGGTGTAAAAAAATGATCATCTATTTCTAAACAATTTGCAAATTACATATTTACCTGTGGTAAAAAAAAAAAAGGTAATTATCACTGAATTAATTCCCGTGTTCACATGGCCTAAATTACCTGCAACATGTAATGGTGTGTGTTTTTGCCATGATGGGATTTTATGAATATGATGAATGGAAAAACAGACTTAAGTGTCTAAGAGCAGGGACATCTAGCTGCTTAACAATTTCCCCTGTTTTCTAGAAAGAGTTTGCTTAACCCTTTCCCCTTTTTTACCCAGCTGGCCTTTTCTCCATACTCTAAGTATATATTAATCCTAATGGATTGTAAACTGCACGGTTGCCAATAAATTATATAAATGAATGTATTGTGTGTTGATGTTTATGGCCTCATTCTGAAAATTCACCCAAAGCAGTGATGGTAACATGAGCACAGAAGCAACTTTATAAATGCACACTTTCTACTGGATCAGAAGGCATCCGCTTGAAAGGATGATGAATGCACAATTCGCAATGGTGCACCGTGGCATCCAGCTTCTTCCTTTTTCTTTTTTTCTTCTCCTTTTCCTGCCACATGCACTTTTCCCACAACATGACCAGAACCTATTTGAGAACTTAGATCACGTCTTGAGGATGGATATCCAGCTTTCCTCACATTCAAACAGATGGTTGATGCTATTCAAGCTGTTGGTACTGACCATATGATTGGCAGGATGCTATACATTGATATGTGTTGTATCCCTGGATGGCCATTGTCTTCTATACATGTATGGTATTTTAAAAGCCAAAATCACATAAATAGTGATTTGAAAAATGTCTAATGACAATGCACCAGGTTTATTGTTACTACACCCCCACCTGTCCCAATATGTTACAATATGTCATGTTACAACCAGGAAAGAAAAACATGGAGAGCAAATATAGTTGATAATACTGACAGAGCCAAATTGCAGTGCAATAAACCATCTGTGGAGATGCGACAGAAGAGAAAGCTGGTATTACCACTGTCAATCTCCCTTTCCATCAAACAGCCATTTTAGTCTATAAGTAACCAGTAGAAGCTAATGGCTTCCCTGTCAGCGCCATGGTGACCTGCAACAGGTTTTAGTCCAGACTTGAAGGGGGTTATCAAAGGAGCGATGTGGGTGGGTGGAGGCTTAAGCACACTGAATAGCTCCTATAGGTTCATACTAAAATCCAGAGCAGATCCACTGCCCAACTAACATGGAAGCCACCAGCCATGAGAGAGAAATTATCAATAAACACCAGCACATCCTTGGCCCAAAGACTACTGTCAAGTTCTGCTATAAAGCTTAGAATGAATTTATTTCAGACTGGTAAAAGACTTGGGGGCCCCATAAAACTCTGTGGCTTCAACCCAGTGAAATAAGATTCACAAAATACATAAACTCTGATACAGGAGTGAGGTATGCCTTCTGTCAACTGCAATTCACCAGTGGCTTTGTGACAGATATGCTGCTACAGATTGTTTGTTTGATGATGGCTCTGGCTGAAGCTGTATGCCTTTGGCTTCTCCTCCTCTCCCTCTCTGCATCCCTCCCTCTTTTCTTCCCAGCCCAGTTCTCCACACCACATGCTAGGCTTGGGGAATTGAGGTTTACTGATTGCAACAGTCATTGCTCAGTACTGATGTTTCAGCAGAATCTGCAGCAAGCCACTTGAATGATAAAGACTCTGATAGCAAGCACCAGCCCAAGACAGAAAGGCATACTTGTAGAATAAAAAATACACCAGCAGATGAACAGAAGAGAAGGTAATAAAAAAAATCAGCTTTGATAATGCCTGGCCTGTCTCACAGGAGAAAACACACTAGGCAGAAACACCACCTCCATTCTTTTACATTTCATACTCCATTGATGTGATGCTGAACAAGTGCCATTAATCAAGAGGTCTGTAATTCATTAGGCATCACGATGTACTTGAAATGTTATATTGTTCAAAGCTTCTGTAACTGATTGGGAAAAAGTAAGCCAAAAAGAATTAGTGATTGCATTTGGAAAATCTAGGGCAGAAATTAATAGGAAATTGTGGCTTACTTCCTGTTAAGTATATGCTAAATATGAATACAGGAATAGAAATATAGGCCTAGTGGGAAAAACTGATGGATCTTTTAAGTCAGAGTCCAGCTTTTGAGAAATGGGCAATATGAGGTACTTTAGAGACCTGGATTTAGGTATCTTCACATGTTGCTGCTACAGAATTGATGAGGAACTGAGCATTCCAGGCATTCCAAGAAGTAAGATGGTACTAAACCATAGGCATGCTGATGGAACCAAGAGGTCACCAAAAGTTTACAATTAACAGGTAAGACTTCAGGCCCAGAGTTGGAGAGCTTAGCTAATGAGTGCATCCCCACTGCTTATTATGGGATGTGTGTATGAGACAGCGGTTATATTCATGTGCAGGATACATGATCTGTTGATTGTGATGTAATGATCATTGTCCATGCACAATTCCTTGTATCTTGTGTATAAATGCTACAGTGTTTTTAACATGGTGTGCTCACTTTAAGAAACTATCCTCTTTGCACCTTTTGCAGTGCAGTAGAATAAAGTTTTGCTGGCTTTCCACTCTGGTGTGTTGTTCTGATTGGGCTTGAGGTGCACCGGGAAATGAACCCATTGTTGACCTGGGATAACAAAATGAGGTGCAGAAGTTACTTCCCTGTCATATGATCCTAGATGTCTGTGTGCTGCATATGTGAATGATCAGCCAATTGCATGATGGATGGGTGACAGTGTGTGTGTGTGTGTGTGTGTTTTTAGCCTCATCCATTAGTCCCATCCATCACACAGTGCCTACAGCAGGGGTGGAGAACTGTGCAGAGGCTAGAGGCCACCCTCCCCACACGTATACATATAGCAAGCCCAAATACCTGGTTTCCTCTGCAGTCCCTCTCAAAATGACAACAGGAAGTGACATGGTGTTACTTCCTGTTGCAATTTTTAATAAAATAATAATAATAAAATTTATTTATACCCCGCCCCTCTGTTAAAACAATCGGGGCGGCTTACAAAATTTAAAATACAATACAAATAAAATCCCTAAACACCCCCACTCCCACCCTCCCCCATAAAAAAACATTAAACAAATATAAATTAAAACAACTAATCTAAAATCACTTTTAAAACTATAAATACAATAAATATAATAAATGGCCAGCAGCCTAGAAGAGGCCAGGATCCCCTGAGGCCGGGATCTAATTAGGAAAGGCCTGCCGAAAGAGATCCGTCTTTAGTGCTTTTTTAAAGCCACTCAGGCTTGTTATCTGACGGATCTCATTCGGCAGGTCATTCCACAACTTGGGGGCGATTACCGAAAAGGCCCTCTGGGAGGTTGCAGACAGCCTAGATTTTTGTGGCTGAAGCAAATTCCTCCCAGAGGACCGGAGTGCGCGGGGAGGATTGTATGGGAGGAGGCGGTTCCGGAGATAAGTTGGACCCAAGCCATTTAGGGCTTTAAAGGTAATAACCAACACCTTATACTGGGCCCGGAAACTGATTGGCAGCCAGTGGAGAGATTTTAATACTGGAGTTATATGGTCTCTCCGAGATGTTCCCGAGACCACTCTGGCTGCCATATTTTGTACCAACTGAAGTTTCCGGACCAAGCATGAGGGCAGCCCCATGTAGAGCGCATTGCAGAAATCTAGATGGGAGGTTACCAGCGCGTGCACCACAGTCTCAAGGTCCCTTACTTCCAGGAAATGGCGCAGCTGGCGTATCAGCCGAAGCTGATAACAGGTGCTCCTGACTGTCGCATTCACCTGACTCGTCATCTGAAGCGATGAATCAAGGAGCACCCCCAGACTGCGAACACAGTCCTTAACGGAGAGCGTGACCCCGTCCAGGACTGGAGGTTGCAACCCAACTCCTGGTTTGGGGGCCGCTACCGTGAGCACCTCCGTTTTATCTGGATTTAATCTCAATCTGTTTTTCCTCATCCAGCCCATTACTCCTTTAAGACAATCATTAAGAGGAGAGATGCCATCGGAATTCGAGGCCGATGATCGGGGCAAGGAGAAATAGATCTGGGTGTCATCAGCGTACTGATAACACCCAGCCCCATAACTGCGAATAATCTCACCCAGTGGCTTCATATAAATGTTAAACAGCATCGGGGACAGGATGGCGCCCTGTGGAACCCCACAGGTAAGCTCCTTTCTGCTGGAGCAGCTGTCCCCGAGCAACACCCTCTGGGACCTGCCCGAGAGGAAGGACCGGAACCACTGGAGCGCAGTGCCTCCGATTCCTAACCCTCTCAAGCGATCCAAGAGGATGCTATGATCTATCGTATCGAAAGCCACTGAGATGTCTAAAAGCACCAACAGGGTCACACTACCCCTGTCAATGCTTAGACGCAGGTCATCAGTCAAGGCAACCATGGCAGTCTCAACTCCAAATCCCGTCCTAAAGCCAGTTTGAAATGGGTCTAGATAATCGGTTTCATCCAAGACCACTTGGAGTTGAAGCACAACTGCCCTCTCGATCACTTTGCTCAGGAATGGTAACATAGAAACTGGCCTATAGTTGTTCATGTCCAGGGGGTCAAGGGAAGTTTTTTTCAGGAGCGGCCTAATGGCTGCTTCCTTTAAACAAGATGGAACACACCCTTCTCTGAGGGATGCATTGATGATGTCCTTAAGGAACATCATCAAGGCAGTCCCCCCCGGATGGCCAGCCATGAAGGGCAAGGATCAAGAGGGCAGGTCGTCTTCCTAACCCTACCAAGTAGCTTGTCCACGTCCTCAGTACTCACAGATTGAAATTGATCCAGTAAACTGACATCAACGGAGTTGCTGGACACCTCGTCAATTGTTTCTGCCAAATTACTGGTATCTAAGTCGGCTCTTATCTGAGAGATTTTATCTGCAAAGAAATTGTTAAACGCGTCACAGCAGGCCGTCGTTGGGTTAAGCAACGGGTTCTGCGCAGGAATAACCTGCGTCATCTCCCTTACCACCCTAAACAGCTCTGCTGGGCGGGACTCTGCAGACGCAATACGTGCAGAGGAGAAGGATCGCTGTGCTGCACGTATTGCCTCTCGATAGGACCAAAGAAAGTTCCTATGACGAGTCCTGTCGGATAAGAGTTGAGTTTTCCGCCAGTTGCGCTCTAGTCGTTGTCCAACCCGCTTCATTTTCCTAAGCTCTGCTGTATACCATGGCTTATGGTTTGAAGCGGGTTGGAAAGGACGCTTGGGAGCGATCGTGTCGATAGCCTTGGTAAGATTGTTGTTCCAGGTATTAACCAAAGTTTCGACAGGGTCACTGGCGTTACCAACCATTAAACCCTCCAAGGCTTTCTGGAATCCTATTGGTTCCATTAGCCTTCGAGGGCGGACCATTCTAATAGGTCCACCACCCCCGGTGGGGCAGACAGTGGCTCTTAGCTCCATCTTGACCAGGAAATGATCCGTCCATGACAACGCGGTGGTTTTTATAACCTCCGCCCACGGATATTCCTGTTCCGTACTGAAGACCGCATCAAGGGTATGACCCGCACAATGTGTGGGCCCGATGACCATTTGGGATAGGCCCATGTTTGTCATGGTTTCCATGAACTCCCGAGCTGCACCAGTCAAATTTGTCAAGCTGTTCTCAAGTGGAATGTTGAAGTCCCCCAAAACTAAAAGTCTGGGAGACTCCAACAGCAACTCTGAGACCAGCTGTGTCATCTCGGTTAGGGAGTCTGCTAGACAACGGGGTGGTCGGTATACTAGCAGAATCCCCAAACTATCCCTGGTCCTCAGACTAAGGTACATACACTCAAAGTGGACTGTGTTTCGGACAGGTATCCTGGTCAAGGTCAGATTGTTCTTATAAACCAGAGCCACTCCGCCCCCCCCGCCCACTTCCCCTCACCCGCTCACTGACAGAATACCCGGCTGGGAGGGCCTGTGCCCACGTGATAGCGCTATCCTCTCCCAGCCAGGTTTCTGTGAAGCAAGCCAGGTTGGCATCCTCATCCAAGAGTAGATCGTAAATAATTTGAGTTTTATTCTTAACCGACCTGGCATCGCAGAGGAGCAAAGTAAGGTTCTGTGGAATGGTTGGTACGCTCTCCAATCCATTCCGGGAAACAGGGTGAACTGAAGGTGGGATAGCTAACAAACAGCGATCCCGCCTTCTTTTGTCCCATCTGTTCACTCTGTTCCGACCATACCTCCCTTTCCCCAGCACAACTCCAATTTCCGCCCCCACTCCATCCCCGGCCTCAGCAGACGCCAATTGCAAGCTTGGAGTCCCTCTGGCTGCTGGCTGGTGTTCCTGAGGGGTGTGGGAGTGGCTTAAAATGCCAGCCACTGCTGGCCACGCCCCCTCCTGCTGCTGCTCTGCTTCCAGAAGTCCTCAGGGCCCTCCACAGCCCTCTGGCCCGGTGGAATGGGGAGAAGAGGCTGCTTCAGGCTTAGAGTCCCTCTGGCTGCTGGCTGGTGTTCCTGAGGGGTGTGGGAGTGGCTTAAAACGCCAGCCCCTGCTGGCCACACCCCCTCCTGCTGCTGCTCTGCTTCCAGAAGTCCTCAGGGCCCTCCACAGCCCTCTGGCCCGGTGGAATGGGGAGAAGAGGCTGCTTCAGGCTTAGAGTCCCTCTGGCTGCTGGCTGGTGTTCTTGAGGGGTGTGGGAGTGGCTTAAAATGCCAGCCACTCCTGGCCACGCCCCCTCCTGCTGCTGCTCTGCTTCCAGAAGTCCTCAGGGCCCTCCACAGCCCTCTGGCCCGGTGGAATGGGGAGAAGAGGCTGCTTCAGGCTTAGAGTCCCTCTGGCTGCTGGCTGGTGTTCTTGAGGGGTGTGGGAGTGGCTTAAAATGCCAGCCACTCCTGGCCACGCCCCCTCCTGCTGCTGCTCTGCTTCCAGAAGTCCTCAGGGCCCTCCACAGCCCTCTGGCCCGGTGGAATGGGGAGAAGAGGCTGCTTCAGGCTTAGAGTCCCTCTGGCTGCTGGCTGGTGTTCCTGAGGGGTGTGGGAGTGGCTTAAAACGCCAGCCACTGCTGGCCACGCCCCCTCCTGCTGCTGCTCTGCTTCCAGAAGTCCTCAGGGCCCTCCACAGCCCTCTGGCCCGGTGGAATGGGGAGAAGAGGCTGCTTCAGGCTTAGAGTCCCTCTGGCTGCTGGCTGGTGTTCCTGAGGGGTGTGGGAGTGGCTTAAAACGCCAGCCACTGCGTTTAAATGGATTGCAGAGAAAAATATTGGTATTTGGGAGGTAGTACAGGGTTCTGTGGTACTAGAGGATGTGGTGGGGAGGTATTTTCACATGTTTTCACACATTTGAAGGGCTTCTTGCATGGTAAACATTTTTTTTTAAATTGGAGGTCGAAGACTTTAAAGGACTGATGGGAGCATCAAAAAACATACAAAACTGAGGCAGGAGGCCTGTCTACACGGTAAAAAAAAAATACGTACGCCATTTGGAAGATCGATCTTCCATACACATGGCCATTCGGATTCATACGTGTCATTCGGAAGGGGGGCTAGCGAATCCCCCATAAACTACATGGATTCGGGGTTTGGAAGGATTAGTGGATCTCGGCCTAAAATCCATACAGCCATTCGAATGGTTGATCGTCTGTACTCCCCATTCGCACACATATGAACAGGCAGTGTAATCTGATTGGCTGGTCGAGTAGAAGGGGTGGGGCTTGCAAGGAGGGGAATTGGGAGCGGCCGCCATGTTGGATTCCCGGCTAAGCGAGAGTCTGGTAAGTCCGTGAATTTTATATATATTTATTTTTATTTTACATTGTAAATATGGAAAACCGACTGTCTGCAAAGCAGGCACCTTTTTAAATAAATTTTAAAAAGCAGCAGGAGATTTAAAACCACTGCTTGGCTTGCTGGCTCCAGCCAGCTGGGGAAGGGGGGGGTCATATGGAGTTTAGGGGGGTTAAAAATCATGTAGGTGGATCGTAGGTATTTGAACGACTGCCTATTCGTATTTTTTACCCCCAAAATGAAAATGAAAATGAAAAGGCTTCCATCCTTTCGTAGGTCGGTAAAATGAGTACCCAGCTTGTGGGGGCAATTAGCTAAACTGGAAACTGTTTAATGCAGTGTAGACGTGTAAATAGCTATTGCTTAAAACAATTTGTAAGCTGCTCTGATAGCCTTGTGGCTGAAGAGCGGGGTATAAATAAATAAATAAATAAATAATTTTAATTGTATAGACGGGCTCAGCATTTATTCTAAGGACGTTATCATATGCAGCAAATATGGCATCATAATGATGCCTAATGATTGTGAAAGGGAGCACATACCATACAATGTCATCCTTTTGCAATCATATCAAGTCAAAAAGCTGTTCTGTATTATCAACAGCCCAAACCATCAATAGATTTCCCACGGTGCTTTGTTGCTGGCATAGCCAGCATTAGAATCCTCACCCCATTGTGCTCATGTGAATACATCAATGACAGAATACTTCTGGGAGAGATTGTGACAGCCAGGTAGGGGATGCACTTTTTATGAACACCCCTGCATCCCTCCCCTGTGTACTTGGGACTTTTAAAGTGTGTTTCTGTGCTTGTGTGTACGTTTTATGTGTTTATTTTACTTTAATGTTTGAATTTGCTGTGCTCACGTTTTCTTGCAAGAATTGGCGAGATTTGGAACTTGGAAGTAAACGGAGCTCCATCTGTGCTCCATTACTGCTGAGGATGCCTTTTCATGCTGCTAAACGTAGTCCAGGTGTGGGTCTTTTGCAAGCATAAAAATGCTTCAAAATATGCCAGTAAAATAACTTTTATGGAGAGGGGTCTGATAAAGTCCTAAGTCTTCTTTCTTATTCCACAAGAAACCAGAAGGCTAGTATCAAGGAGATGATTCTCTCTGATCCACCCAGTACCACAAATTATTTTGCACAACCATGCACAATATTATGGCCCCTTCCCCAAAGCAAGAGAAGCTGGGGCTTTCCTAGCTGTAGCATAATGTTAGCATGTGGAGGAGTGATTTCAGCCAAGAAAGCCCTAATTTCACTTGCTTCCAGGATATGAGGCTGTAGCATGCCTGTGATGTGTCTGGTCACACAAAATAATATAAGGCACTCAATGGGCAGGGGGAGGGTTGAGGACCTTTAGTCCTCAAATTTCTAGCATGGCAGCTAGACAATGAAAAATGTTCACACCTAGATATCTTATATTTGCTGTGTTCACATTACCTTGGTAATTTTGCCTGCCCTTTTTCTTTGGATGCCTTAACTGGCAACTGAAGTTTTGAAATTTGGAGACTGAAGGAAAATTTCATTTGTGGGGCAGAGTTCTTATTTGGGGTAATGCCCCCTTCCCCACATAGCTACACTGCAGTGAAGGGAGAAAGTATCCTATGATCCAATCCCAGTACTGGCACAAGACCACTAATCCTATAAACACTTCCTAAATATTTCTTAACTGCAGAAACTGGGGCGGGGGGGGGGAAGAGGGAAAGGAAAATTATAATGACTCAAGAAATTAAGACACTGACAGGAATGAGGTAATGGCAGGAAAGTGTGAGGAGAAGGAAAGACAAAGATTGTCTTCTTGAGAACAGAGACTCCCTGTAAAACTGAGGAGACGAAAATCTACTACCTTATTTATAAATGTGAGTTCTGAAAGGTATACTAGAAATAATAAGACATAGCCCCATCAAGATACTGAATGATACATTGGCACTATCCATGAGGTATGAGTTCACCATCGACCAAAACAGAATTGCGGAGAGGGGGGACATGATGAGTTATTATAATATTTTAGAATGGATAGAAGTATTTTCTAGATACAAGTTAACCCTGCAGTTATGGTACAAGAGGAGTGTTGGATGCATCCAACAATGCCTGCAACAATAGTGCTAGTCATACTATAAACATATCCTCCTTGACTACAGAAGGCATAATTAGATAGTTGGTCCCAATAATATACTATTAATGTAAAGGTATGAAGACTGAAAGGTAATGGTGGTCGTTTTAAATTTACATTTTATATATATCTTGTTTATCTCGGATTGGCCTTTTTATCTTGTTTATCTTGGATTGTCCTTTTTAGTCATCAGCGCACTTGCAGAAAGCACAGGATGAGTCCTTCCTGAATCTTCATTTGCGAAGAAAAGCCAGAAAGAGCTGGTCCCAATAATAATATACTATTAATGTAAAGGTATGAAGACTGAAAGGTACTGGAGGTAATATATATATATATATATATAATTACAATTATAATTATAAATAATCTGAGATAACCAAGATAAATAAATATATATATATATATATATATATATATATAAAAATCACCATGCGTACCTTTCAGTCTTCATACCATTACATTAATAGTATATTATTATTGGGACCAGCTACACACACACACACACACACACACACATATATATATATATATATATATATATAAAATTAAATTTGCTTTCAGAAACCACCTTTTTCCTGATTAAAGCCCATATTGCCAAATGCATAAATGCATAAAACCCTGTTTCCAACTAGATATCCTATTTTTCTCCTGAACAAAATGTCTCCAGCTGCATGTTAAAATAATGCCTGGACCAAGGTGGTATTGCTAAGAAAGGGGTATCAAAACATAAATGTTGTTTTCCCATTCTCCATTCTGCAAGAACAATTTGGGATGTTAAAATGTCTCCCTCTGGATGTTTCAGCTTACATCTTAGAGGCCTACAAACAATGCCTCATAGGCATATCTGGTGGGACCATGGGAGAGTTCTCAGTGGCTGTGCCCAGGCTCTGGAGCTGCCTTCCCAGGGAAGTTAGAATGGCACCCTCCCTACTTTCTTTTTCAGACAAGTAAAGACTTCTCTGTTTAGACAGGTACTTGATGATTGACTATATATGGTCTGCCCCACCCAAATAATGTGCTAGATCTTGCTAATTATTGCGCTGAGCTTGTCTTACCGGTGAAAATACTCCTCACGGAATGTGAGGAGAATCCTACCTGTCCCAATGGCAACTCATGTTGTTCCACAGTTTTGTGAAGGAGGGGGGATCCAAAATGTAAAAACCTCTGCAAGAAAAGGCTTCGTGGCTTTCCCCAGAGTTTTTGAAAAACAACGAGGGGAATGTGTATCCCCCCCTCATTAGGACAGCAATTTGGTATGAATCACTGTCCCATAGTACAAGAAGCACACCCCTGATTGGCTGGACAAGCGAAAGGGGCAGGGATTGCTAACAGGGCAAGCGCCCAGAGCTGCCATGTTGTTTTTTCCAACTTAGTGAGCGATCACTACGGTGATAAAACAGGGTTGTTTTTCTTCTTTTTCTTCTTTTTTTGTAACAGCAAAATATTGAAATATCGATCCAGCACACATACTGAACAGTTTTTTTAAAAATGTTCTGTGGCAGCAAAAAATGATAAGTTAAAAAAAGGTGGAAATCACTCGTGACTAACCATTTTGACCGGTGGCCATGCAAAGCTTGGGGCAGGGGCAAAAAACCCATTAAGACAAATTGCAGCTGCTGTGATTGCTACAAATTGCTACTACTGAAGAGCAATCCATTTTGTAGGGGCTCATATAGACAAGGCCCTGGTGTGTGTGTGGGTGTGTGTGTTTACTGATATATGTTTTAACCTGCTTTTAATTGTTTGATCATTTAATCTCATTTTAACTTTTGTATTTTGTGGATTTTTAACAATACAGTGTGTTTTTTAAAAATTTGTTGTAATTGAGTTCTGAAATGGGAAAAAGGCAGGATAGAAAATAAAACAACAACAACAACAATGCCTACACATATTGTGATGATCACCATTTTTAATGGGAAGAGATTGAAACAAATAGGTTATGATGATGCAGTTGCATTCATAATTACTTTCACCATTTTAGAAAACAGTGGTACCGCTTGTGAGAGAACAGGATGGCATGGATAACTATGGATCTCTTTGGGGTATAAAACTTTTCTCAAGGGGGAGCACCTTTTCAGAGTCCTAGATAAATAAGAATGGAGGATGTGGAGCTGTCTTGTGATGTAATGAGAAGCAGCATAGACATTATGGCATATAATTTGACAAACTATCCAGCATGTGCCATGGCTGGGTCAAAAACAAGAACAAAAGGAAATACCAGGTTGATGAAGAAGAGAAGGATTAACCATGAAAGGTCAATGAGGAGCAAGAGTGGAGAACCTACAGCCCTCTAGATGTTGTTGGACTACAACTCCCATTCACCCCAAGAGCAAGGTGGTAGGAGTTGTAGCCTAACAAGATCTGGAGGGCCACATATTCCTGGTGCAGACGACTGGTAAAGCTGTGATTACATAAGAACTTATCCATTAAATGATGGAGTTCATTCTTTTCCACTTATTCCTCCTTTCAACTGGCTTCCCTAATTGCAAATTACAGGTTACTTGGGATCAGAAGTGTTCTATATTTTGTATTTTGGAATACCTTCATTTGTATATACATAATGAGACATAATGCTAACGGATTTTTCCAATCAGCAAAAGACTCCAGTTAATCACTGTCTCCCACAGAACTGGAATGGAAGACCAGCTGAAACACACTGATATCATGAAATATGGCAAGGCAGGCAGCGCTATCATCGAGGTACACTGCCGCTTCCTTCCCTCATGCGATAAGCCCCTGAGGATCTGTGAAATGGTGGGATCAAAGTGTAGTGCCTGGAGCAAATCCATGCTACTTGCCATTTCATAGATCCTCTCATCTCTCTCCAGCTTCATGTTACCCTAAATGCTTAGGGGTCTTAAGGACCCTCCAAATATTGATATTAATTTGGGGAATTGATATACTCAGCTTGGCTGTGCGAGAGGGGGCAACAGATAGCAGAGTCTTTAACCTTTGTATACCAGTAATTAGGAGGAGACATTAAGCTAAATAGTACAATAATTTATCCTTATTAAGGAAATAATAATAACAATGTTCACATGCACACTCAGGCTTCAAGCATTCATGCAAGGCTAGAGAATGAAGTAGGAAGTACTGGGATAGAGGAATAGAGGAGGGAGTTTGTTTTCAGGTGATACTGTACCAATCTGAGGTCATGGAAGAAACCAGCAGAATGGGGATCCCGAAGCTGGAATGGCGACACAGTCTGATGTGGAATAGGTAGGAAGGTGAACTGTGTGCACTTGAGTGGGATTTTGGAGGGGTTTTTATAGTCAATAACTGCCCTCATGAGATGGGATTTAGAGTGAAAGACAATGCTTCTTGGAGTTGCTCAGGGAAAGCCAATGAACACTCTGGATATGCTGATGGGCTTTAATGTGCAGATACTTTGTAACTGAATAGAGGAAACAACCTGCTTTGGAGATTTTCACATGGGGGAAATAACCCCCTGGAGATCGGGAGAGAAACAGGACTGTTCTGCTGCCAGCGCTCCATTTTGCATGCCCCCTTCCTTCTCCTGATCTCCCGTCGTCCTCCCTCCGTGCTGCTTGCATTTTCCTTCCGACATTTTTACTAACGACAGTTCTTCGTTGTTTGGGGAAGGGTATAGGTATAAGGGTTCTGTTCAGCCTTGAGTATCTCAGCTTTGGCTAATAGGATTAGCCAGGTGTTCGGGCATGTAGTTGCCTCACAAATTAACATTTCTTTGGAATTTGGGCAGACTCACCTTAGGTGCATACCTCACTGAGCAATTATTGTCTTTGGGATTCCTGGTTGTGGAATTTCCCAGGTTTAATGGTCACACTATGGGGGAGGCCACATTTGACCTAATTATTAAATATTGCTAGATTATTATAGTTATGGGGAAGGAGTGTCAGGGTAGGTAACATGCAAATACAGTACAGCTCAAAAAGTTTTGGATTTTGGAGTATTCTGGATTTCAGGATTCTGGATAAAGGGTACTCAACCTATATGTGTACGAGATAGAAGAGATGAGTTATGGCTTCAGCAGCTGCAGTGGACTTTCTTCCCAGAATTGCTAAACACTGAATCAATGCTGGCTCAGTTACCAATGATGTTCCAGGTGGGACTTACAGCAGTTAGATTTTCACACTGAAAACCATGTGAATCTAAAGATAGATTTTGGGGTCACAGTAAAAGTTGTAGCACCTTCTTTTTGATACTACTTAAGATTCTTCAGCTGAAGATTCCAAAGTTTCTCATGTCTGATATACTTAGGGGTTTATGTGTGGGTGTTTCAAACAGTAATGTTTTCCTCCAAAGGAAAATTATTTCTCTGTCTTCTCACACCAGAACTCAAAACCAGTCTCTAGCTGTCTTATTTCAGAGAGTGATGCTGCCTGTCTTTTCCACACCATTTCTCTAACACTTTCCCATTTTAAATTATTTATGTTAAACTCAGCTACATTTAGTTGGCTAGGCTTTTTTGAAGAGTGTCATTTACTAAACTAAAAGTGAACAAACATTATTTCTACTGTCTTATTTTGTCCCATTTCCACCCACTACCACTCCAAAATTTACTTGGAAAACAAAATAAGGCTGGCATCCTGTTTGGTATTTATGATGTTGTAAGCCAGAGTTACAACTTCATAAGTACTGCAGTTCACATTTACAGTCATGGCACTATTACAATGCAAATGCCCCCCAAAACACACCTTAGAAGTTAGGCTGCCAAATCAACCAAAGGAGTTCTGACAGCCTCCTTTAACACAACTACTTTTCACAATATGCCTTGCTGGGGCAGGCAACTGGAAGTATCATAATTCAGCACCCCACTATCCAGCATTTCAGATTCAGTTGGTGCAGCTGTCTGGTTTCTAAGGTGGGTTTGGGGAGGTCAAATTGGGAGACATACTGTAGCTATGACAACACAGCTCCATCATCATAGTTATATCTGATGATGCAGGATCTTCTCCTATATTTAAAGTAGACTGTAAATATGAACCTCTGCTCACATTCACAGACCGTCCACAATTTTATTTATGTTTCTTCATTTTTTAAAATGTGTCTGTAACCTGACTTGAGTTTGGCTCATATATCTAGAGAAGAAATAGGGAAAAATGTGATACAAATAGAAACAAATACATAGTATGTTGCAATTCTTTGTGGATAGATGTTAAATGTTACATGTACTGGCTGGGGGATTCTGGGAGTTGTAGCCCACAAAAGGAACATCTGGAAGATTTTCTGTACCCATGTGGCTGCATGCAGTGAGCAACTCTTACTGGCAAGGAAACTTGGCATCCTATTCAAAGGCTACTTACCCCATTTTAAAAAAATCATATTCATAAATTAAGGCCAGTGTGCAAATGACACATTTTTAGAAGCTTGGTTCTGGAATAGCTGTGAAGTTGTCTGCCCTGCAAAGCTTGCATTTTCTTCTATCAGCACCTTCCTTGTAATTCTGGACAATCATGAATCTCAAGAGGCAGAAGAGTAGCTAAACATTTTGCTTCATGAAGAGGTTTCACCAGACATCTCAAAATGCATTTGACATCAGCCCTATTGAGAAACCTCCTTTGTTAGTAAGGAGGATTTAAAGGGCTGTTCTCACAGGTTTGTGTGTTTAATTAGCTGACAGAACAGAGAAAACAGCAGGAGCTTGAAATATGAGGAGTCTCTGAAACAGAAAATAACATGGAAGCATGGGTAAGATCTGAATATGTCAAATACTGTTAATGACTACACACACACACACACACACACACACACACAGAGGCAGCATTTAACTGGAGACCGGCTTACCTTCTTTGACTGACTATCATAGCAAGCTAGAAAATTATTCAGCAAATTGTTCTCAAAGCAAATACTGTAGACAGTATCATTCTTCAAACAGCTCAGGCTAATTCCAAAAGGAAAGCACTTCAGTTGCAGTCCTGTACCCACTTACCTGAGAGTAAGGTGATTGAATTTAACAGGGCTTACTTCTAAACAGAAACATAAGACTATATTCTTTGGCTGCTAATCTTGCACACATTTGTCTGGGTTTCAGTGCCACCAAACACTCACTTCTGAGTTACCATGTACAGAATTTGGGTGTCAGGATTCAATCCACATCCCATTTAAGCTACCAAGAGAAAGTCCATTTACTTCAATGGCTTAAAGTCACATAACCAGGGAGAAGCATTAACCACGGAACAGAAATTAAATGGAACCAGCAGAACAAAGGTTTTTCAGATATTTTTCTAATGTGATCTGATTAGAAAAACCATCTGTTCTGCTGGTTCTTCTGGTCAGGAAACCTCTCAACCAAGAGTCAACTTAAGGGTTGTCTGAGACATTGATAGCCATTTGATCCTACTTTAACTACCATGGCGCCATCTTAGAGAATCCTGGGATTTATTTATTTAAAAAATTGTTTTGTTAAAATCTTTATGTTGTTGCATGCCCTTACACCCCTTCCCTTCTAATAGATTGGCAATATTTCATACTTTGGCAATAATGGACAATTCACGTAGGTCCACAATAGACCAAGCCATCCACAGAAGGGTTCAAGTAACGGTCACCCAGAGAAGTAACAAAGTTGTCTCTGAAATTCCCCAACATCAGACATGCCCAGGACAAGATGAAGTGAAGCCCCACCCTCCCTAGACAGTAGGTAGCGTGGAATGTGCTAATTTTCTTATGTGCTTATGAGGAGAGACTTAGGGAGCTGGGTATGTTTAGCCTGGAAAAAAGACGGTTAAGAGGCGATATGATAGCTCTGTTAAGTATTTGAAGGGATGTCACGCTGAGGATGGAGCAGGCTTGTTTTCTGTTGCTCCAGAGACTGGAACACGGAGCAATGGGTGCAAGCTCCAGGAACAGAGATTCCATCTCAACATTAGGAGGAACTTTTTGACAGTAAGAGCTGTTCGGCAGTGGAACACACTCCCCCGGAGCGTGGTGGGGTCTCCTTCCTTGGAGGTCTTTAAACAGAGGCTGGATGGCCATCTGTCGGGGATGCTTTGATCAAGATTTCCTGCGTGGCAGGGGGGTTGGACTGGATGGCCCTCGTGGTCTCTTCCAACTCTGCAATTCTATGATTCTATGATTCTATGAATTTCCCCTGGACCGTGACTCATACTCCAAAATAAGCAAGTGACCAGAATGCCATTATGCTGCAAAGATCTTCCTTCACACCTCTGCTTACCCAACAATGTAAGAATACCTTTAGAAAGTATCTAGAAACAATGTAAAAGCACTAGAGGGACAGAAGGATAGGAACAGTACAATAAAACAGATCAAAGAACACAGAGAACACCTTGATCAGAGCAGCTTTCATAAATGTCTTTTTTCAATAGGATGCAGTTGATGTTGTTGGTGCTATAGTTCCATTTGACATACGAAGAAATCCTCTGGGGTGGGGGGGAGAGAGAGAGAGAGACTGAAGGAAACAAACAAAAGATATCACAATTTATTTTTTGCTTCCAGTGTGAAGGGGGGGGGAGAGTTCCAACAGAGCTGCTCACAACTATGGTCACAGAACTGTGGATCCCTAACCTCCCAAGTGTACTTGCTAATTTCTTAATGTTAACTGATGAATCCCTTTCTCAGATTCTCCCTCTGCTGAAATCCCATAGGTGACACCTGGTGACTGGGCCTTCTTAGTGGTGACACCGCACTTATGAAACACTTTCCTGTTTCATCTGTTCCTTGTGCCAACATCACAAGCATTTGTTCAGAGTGTTCATATTGCTTGTGTTTACTAATGCGGCCATTATTTTTCTAGGTTTCTAAAACTGAGATTTTCTCTGGATTTCTATTTCTGCTGCTGCAGTACTTTAATTTTTATGTAATTTATTTCAGCATGCATTTTTTGCTTCATTTTTCAGTAAGCCAGCTCAGTCATTGGGGTGGTGGGGGCAGTTAGAGATAGTACACCGTTCTGTATGAAACAAAGACACTTTTCTCCTGGCCAAAGTGTAAGTGCTTCCCAGTTTTGCTTTCTCTTAAACTGATAAAGACAGACTTCACAATGTACCTGAAGAGATCAGTGCAAACTCATTGCTTTCACTGAACAGGGAAGTCTTTCATGTGACCACACAACAAATTTTCTTTTAAAACGCACAACTCAAAAACCAAAACAACAATGTATCCAACTTTGCTAATAATAATCAACTGAGCTCTTATGAACATTGAATTTTAAAAGTAGCTGTGTTATGAGTTATGCTCGATAAATATGAATTGCAAGTAGGCTTTTGATGCTTGAGGCAGGAAGCTGCCTATTGCCAGAGTCTGCACTCATAGTAAGAGGTATATATTGGAAGATATTGGAAGGATAGGGTAGTGAAAAGCCTGGTTCCCCTGTCCATCTTAGAAAGCCATGCCTCATTTTAAAGTACAAACTGGAATCCCTCCCCCGCCCTTGCTAACAAGGAAATGGTCTTCTTGACAGCAACCAATGCTTACCTACATTGAATGGAGACTCTGCCAAACTGATTCAGGCTGGAATACCTCCTCCAACCCATTACACCTTTTCCTCTCCACAATACAGAGGGGGCCATAAGCCCATTAACTTTAATGTCTCAACCATTAGCAGCAATCAGCATAGCCAGAGCTTGCATCATTTAACCCTGAGAAACTCATCTAAGCATTGTTTCTCCCTCAAAACACCCTTAAGGGTACGATATTGGGGATAAATATTACCCCAAATCATAGCCAAAGTGTGCTGCTACAGATGGACACTGTCACTCTGCCCAACTGCCATATCACTCTCAGATTTGAGTCTGAGGACTTTATCAGACACAGAAAATACGGTGTCATAACGATGCCACTTAACCGCAAAAAGGCACACAGATCAGATGATGTCACCCTTTCATGGTTAAAAACAGTGCAAATTCTATACTTTTAAATTGATGGCTTAAGCATCAATAGATCCCCCTGCTGCTTTTTTGCCAGTATTGTTGGCATGCAACACCTTGGGCCATTTAAATCACATACTTCTCCTAACATTGGCCACTCCAGTGCAAATGCTTCCAGGTGAGATCAGGACATCCAGGTAAGTTTTGCTCTTTTTATGACCCTCCCTGGGTTACTTGGGACTCTTAAATTGTGTGTATGTGCTTTGTTTCACTTTTTGACATTTATTTTTATTTTTAAATTTCCCGTGTGATGAAATTGTGTGAGATTTTGAATGCAGAAGAGAATGGGGCTATTTATTGCCAGGAGCCTTTGCCAAGATTAGAAGGTAAGTGCAGTGGGAACGTTCTTTTGCCAAGATAAAAATGCCTTTTTAATGGCAGCAAAATAACATTTAAAGGGGCTGCATCTGATAAAGTCCTGATGGACCTCTGCTCTCTAGCCAGATAATTATAGCCCATTTCCCTTACGCTATCTCCTCTATCCAAGTATTTCCTCCTGATTCTTCGTTAGCCTTGTATGGTTGTCTTATGAACTTGAGTGCATGTGTGAATGATTCTGTGATTATTTTCCAATAAAAACCATGTTTATTTCATTTTGGCTTGGAGTCTTGTCAGTGAGTACTTGTATACATAGGTGCACAAGGTCCCTTAAGTTATCCGGCCTCTTGCGGCCATACCTTTGACCTAATTAAAATTTCCCAATATATTATCATATTTTCTGGGTCACAAGTGGGTACCGTGGACCCCTAGCATTTTGGGTAACAATATCTCACAAAACTACAAATCCCAGAATTCCATATCATTGAGCTGTGGCAGTTAAAGTGGTGTCAAATTGTATTATTTCTGCAGTGTGACAGCAGCCTTAGCCTAAGAGGAAGGTAATGGCAAACCCACTCTGAACAAGTCTTGCCAAAAAAATCCTATGATAGGGTTGACATAGCTCAGAGTAGACTTTAAGGTACATAGCAAGAAAACAACTATAATCAATGAAATATCCCCTCAATTCTGAATTACAAACATTATGGCAATCAGTGACACTGAAGTCTTGTCTATATGGTCAAAATAATATGAACAGGATGCGAATGTACAACAATCCATTCACACGGACATGCACACAAATATGTGTCATTTGAAAGGGGGAAGCCAAATCCACTGCAAAATCCATGTGCGTTGCATCTGGGGCTTTGTCCAGATATTTTATAAAGCTCCATATGACATGCAAATGTGTGATCATTTGATCAATCGCATTCACACAGATACAAACAGGCAATGTTATCTGATTGGCTAGATGAACATGTGGGTGGGGCTAGCAAACAGGGAAAGCGCCTGCGGCCGCCATGTTACATTTTCAGCTAAGCAAGGGTCCAGTAAGTCGATAAAGTGGCAGTCTTATACTTTTTCTTCTTCTTTTTTTAGTAAATATGAACTATCACTTGTGTGCAGCATGTGAAACTGTTTTTTTTTTAAAAAAAAAAAATTGGCAGTGGCAGATTTAAAATTGTGAGTAAATCACTTGTGGCCATCATCTTGGCTAGGGGGTCATGCAGAGTTTAGGGGGTCTCTTTTGACCATGAAGACACATCGCATCATTGTGAATGCCTGCTTTTTCGGACCTATTCATATTTTTCCCCTCGGATAGACAGGACCTAAGAATCATGCTAATATTGAAAAGCAGAAAAGTAAGCAACAAACTGATGGATGATAAAGAAGATAAGGACTTGAGACTGGGACCACTAAAATAAATTGTTTCCAAGTATCATGTGAGTTGTTCGGGGTCTTCAGCAGAAGAGAGATCTGAAACTTGAAACAAGAAATGATAGACTGTTTGTTGATTTTTAACTGTTTCAGTTGACAATATTTCAAATTATATTTCTGCCAGCCTATATTAGGATTAAGACATCAGATGCCTTCACAACTGATTTGGCTTTTTTTCTGTTGAAACTATTTCAAATATAATTTAGTGTCTAAATCAGTGGTGTCCAACCTTTGGCCCACCAGGTGTTTTGGACTACAGCTCCGAGAATTTCTGACCATAGGACCAGCTGGCTCAGACCTCTGGGAGTTAGTGTCCAAAGCACCTGGAGGGCCACAGTTTGGACACCACTGGTCTAAATGCTACAGTAAAGGCCACTTTGGAGTTAAATATTCCTTCCAGAGGAGCAGAAAAGCAAGTTGGATATATATTTTCCTGTTTTTTTCTGTTTGAATAATCAGCCAGCAATAAATTTACTGATCTAGAGAATTTGGTGCAAAGTGAAAGCACTGTAACTTAATGATATAAAATAACTCCTCCCTAGAAATTGAAGAAGAAAGCCTACACTTTCCTTACATTATCATACATTAGTAACAATCCCAAATAATTGTAATGTATGGAAATTGGGTTTCTTCACTAGAATAACCATCTCTTCAGCATGCAAGAGTAGTGGATAAATGCTTCATCGTCACAAGTATTCATGGAAGAAGAACTTTTAGCAAGTGAATAAAAATATATCAATGTGAAACATGTTAACTCAATGTAACAGTGTATAATTTAGCATTCACATTAAATGTGTGTTATAAAAGCATCACCAACTTTATTTTAGTTTTAGCTGAGAAAATTAAATGCACAAATTGTGTTAATGTAATGGTGTAATTCAGAAGTGTAATGGAGACCTTACAAAATCAGAACCATGTTTTCTCTTTTTTCACCCCCACCAAAGAGTCCAGTGACTTCTCCAGAAAAAGTAATGGCCATTTTTCTAGGACTGAATTTAACATTCTGCTTCATTCAAAAAGGCCCATGTGGATATGTGGTTAAATGGATATAGGATTGTGATGGTCAGTACTTGACCTAGAATCATCTTCTTTGTTTCTTTATGAAAAGGGAGATGTCCATCTGTTCCTTTTCTGGGCTTTGGAGGCCACCACATTTTACTGTGTGATCAGTGACATCCTTTGAAGAAGCGACCAGACTTCTGGTCTACAGACCTCCAGAATCCACCGTAGCCAATAATGAAGGATGAATTGTAGTCCAATAACTTCTAGAGGGCCACAGGTTCCCTGTCCCTTTGTTACAGTTTTTAATTATGGATTTTTCCAAACTATGATAAACTAATGACTATCCTACACATTTCTCAGGGTTTGGTACTTGTGTCTTGTGCTCATTGCTGTTTTTGTGCACCTTCAAGCTGACTCAACTTATCCTAAGGTGAACTTGTCATGAGGTTTTATTCCTTGGCCAAAAGTATTCAGAGAAGGTTCTTCTAAGACTGAGACAGTCACCCAGTGGATTTCCCTGACCAGGCACGGATTTGAACCCTGGTCTCCCAAAGTCCTAGTCAAACCACTACACTACACTAGTTCTCCCTTCTGCTCATGCAAGAAGTGTATTAGATCTCAAACAAAAATATTTCTGGGTGGTCCTAGTATATGTTTATTTTTTTCTTTGTTTTATTTTGCTGCATTTTGAATCATATAGAAGAAATTCAGAGCAATCAGTTCAGGTAAATTTTAAATACAATGTATTTCATGTTTCAACCTGAATCTTGAAAATCTATCAAGCACACTTGAGACCTATTAGGGTGTTCGCTTCTGTATACATTAGACACAGAAGAAGGGGGTGCATACTACACACACCCTTTAATACAATACACTTAATTCTTTCCATCCATACTTCTCTTCACTATGGCAGCATGAAAGGCATCTTCAAATGACATATAATATCAGAGGCATGCACAATAACTTTTATCTCTAGGAAAGAGTTAAAGATGGAACATACACTACTGAGGTATATTGCAGGATATAATCACTACAGACATATTAGCCCTATTCAGGCTTTCCCTTCATGTATAGATTAAATATGTGAGGAGGGTGAACATGATAGCCACTCTTTCAATGGTATTTCTGTCTATTCTCAACCTTTGGAAGGTCTGGAACAGACTTTTTGGTTTCTATAGAGAGCCTTGGTGGAGAGCAGAGATTTTCCGCTTCAGACTGTTGTCACACTTGCATAAGAGGATGACAGAACAGTGGGGCTAGTTCGCTCCCCTTATTCACACGTTTAAACTCCAAATGAAGGCAATGTCTGAATAGGGCTAAGAAGTCTTACAATACACCTCAGTAATTCACTTTTCATCTTTAACTCTTTCCTAGAGGTGATAGATATTAAATATGCCTTTGATATTATATGTCATTTGAGGATGCCTTGCTTGCAGCCATAGCGAAGAAGCCTCTCATCATGGAAAGGATTAAGGTAATTTCACTGTACTACACAAGAGCAGCAGTAGCATGGACAGGAATTATTAAAATGGCATAAGGAAGACCTCATGGTGAAACCTCTGAGCATGAAGGTCAGGGTGTGTGTGCCAGAGATAATCGAAAGACTAGTCAAGGTTCATTACAAAAAGGTAGCTAAAAGAAACATCTTCTTCCTAAACGTATGGTTCCATTGTGAACTCACAGACACACATGTCACCTTTGAGCAAAACCTATTTATCTGAGCTTTTCCATAGGAGATGCTAATTGGCCTATAAGGAATAACCTCCCTCTGATGCACATGTGTAAATTGGCATTTAGTAAAAATTAATTAATCTGGAGTTAAATACAATGGTAACAAGTGTGGGATGTGTAATCGGAAGTGAAAGAACGAACTGTAAAGCCAGGATTTTTCTTGTGTTGGCAGACTTTCATGGATATAAACATATAGAATAGAGAGAATAGAATCTTTATTATGGTCATAGACCAGCACAGGTAAAAAGGGATACAGAGTAAAGGTAAAAACTCAGGATAAACATGTAGAAATCTTAACCAGCCATTATCATTAGAGTACCAGTTAGTGAACCAATGTCTTTTTCTTGGTTTATACCCCTCATTAATTATACTTTATATTTTCTCTATATTTCTACTGTATGATAAAGCAAGAAACCTAGATTAAATTATACCTTGGTCTTTTCTTTCTTTCATTGAGTTTCTTTCTTTCTTTCTTTCTTTCTTTCTTTCTTTCTTTCTTTTTTTTTTTAATGTTCCACCATTCACCCAGCCTGGGAGCCAAAGCAATTTACAACATAGATTAAAACAAAATACAGCTAAAAACCATGGTTATGCTATTAAAAAAAAAATATCAAAAAAGCAATCCTATAAAAATACTAAGGAGATTATCAGATGTTGCAAAAACAGCATCAAAAGATTGCTAAAAGAACAAGAAGGGGTGATCTTATCAGACGATGACATCCTCCAGTGATCTGGGGGCATAGCACGGCCATGAGTAAGGCTCCCCTTTTTATTGGTGGCTTGTCCCCATCAATAGAAAAGGGAAGCCTGGTCTGCCACAGTGTTACACCCCCAAAACAGTAGAAGGACATGGCATTGGGCAATGTCTCCCTTTCTGTTCTTGTAGCAATCTTCTGGCATGGTTGGGAACACAATTTTTGGCACATTCCCCCACATCTGATAATCTCCTAATTTGAAACAGATTAAAACATTTAAAACACAGCAATGAGAAGAAAAAGTACAAACCCCTCCCATTAAAAGACCTTTCTGCAAGAACCAGCTATTAGCCAAAACCCTGTCTTTTAAAAAATGGACTTTGCTTGCTGACAAAAGGCAGGGATTGCCTGGCCTTTTGTGGGAGAGAGCTGAACAGCTTTGGAGCAAACACTTAGATGGGCTTCTCACATGTCTGCATCAGATGTGCCTGTGACAGTGGTGGGACTGGGAGAAACCCATCCCCCAAAGATCATAATACTGGTCAAACTTATAGGAACATACGGTCTTTCAGATAGTCATGACCCAAGCTCTATGGGCTATAAACAGCATTTTGAATTGTGCCTGGAAACAAATTGATAGCCAGTGAAGCTGTTGCAATAAAAGAGTTACACTCCCCCCTATAACCCAATCAGCACTCTGAATGCAGCATTTTGGAACTTTTGAAGTTTCTGAACAGTTTCCGAACAGTTTCCAACAGTTTCCAAGACAGCCCCATACTGAATGCATTACAGTAATCCCAACTATGATGTAACCATAGCATATGTCACTCTAGTCAGATCTGACATTTCTAGGAAGGGGTGCAGCTGGTTTTAATTGTGCATATGCACCTCTGGCTACTGCTGACACCTGAGCATCAAGGGTGAGTCCAGAAGTACACCTAAATTGCAAATCTGAAATTTCAGGGGGAGTATAATGCTATCCAGCATGCTGAATCCTATTTCCTAATCTCCCTTTCAACTGACCAAGAGCACCTCTGATTTGGCTGGATTACACTTTAATTTGTTCAACAGTCTGTTATTGACATCAGGCACCAGCAGCCCTGAAACAGTTTCCTTGAAATTGGATAGAAAAGAGATATAGCATTGGGTGCCATCACCAAACTGGTGATAAAACCCCGAAGCTCCAGTCAACCTCTCCCAATGGTTTCATGGGTATGTTATATAGCATGAGGAACAGAAAGTGAGCCCTGAGAGACACCACAGAATAACACCCTGGATGTCAAGTAGAAATGTCCCAGCACCTCCTTCTGATTTCACCTCTCCAGGAAGGACTGGAGTCATTGTAAAAAAAAAAAAAAACCCTCATTGTGGAGAGGTGTTCCAGAAGGACAACACCTGCTGAGCCAATGGACACACATCCCCTCCATCCAGTTCTTGGCACTGGTTATCCACCAAAGTAACCAAAGCTGTCTCTCACCCATAATCAGGCCTGAAGCCAGTCTGAAGTGGATCTCATCATTAGAGACAAGATGAATATTCAAACATATTCAAATAATAAATAAAAATGGGTTTCCCCATGTCAGGAAAACTTGACAAGGAGAATTCTGGCCAGATAAGAATCTTCACAGTTTAAGACTAATGTTGCATGCGTGCGCGCGTGCACACACACACACACGCTGCATGCCGGCTTACATGGCCACCTTTCACCATGCTGTTTTTTTTTAATTAAAATATATTTTTAAAAAATGCACCCTTCATCCTTACTGACACTAATTATGATTTTAACTGTAGAGGTGTGCTATAGGTAAACACGAAAAAGTCCCATCATCAGAATAAAACAAAGCAGTAATTACATTTTAAAAAACCCAGATGCAGCGAGTTAAAATACCTGAACAAGCAAAAACACTTTGAGTGAATGTTGGCACCATTTTAGATTTGGCATCAGTTGCATCTCCATAGTTAGGCATTACAACCAAGAATGCTCTCTCTCCTCTTGTCATATAATGTATACAAGATACTTGCAGAAGAGCCTCCACTGCTAATCCTAATCATAGGAAGGAAGACTCTATAGAGGGAGGAGTTTCTGCAGGTATTACCACTCCTCATCCTGGTTTCTGCATCTTGTGCTAAAGTGGCAAGGTGGCATCAAGACATGCATCAAATGAATCTGCTGGTTTTGCATTCTTCTCAAAGTGTCTGAAGGGAGATATTTGGCCTTGAATTCACTCTGTTTGTGGTCATCACAAACCCCTAATCAAATATTATGAATATTGGACAGAAGAAACATAGAATGTCTGACCCATATAGTAGGAATCTTAATTTGTAAGTTACCTGACTGGTTTGTAGGCTCAAGTACCTTCCAGCAGAATAAATAACAACACATTTTTGGTTTTTCATTTTATTTTGGGAAGAACTGAAGTTAAAGCCAGATCTGCATTCAAGCACTAGGTTGAATGCCATTGGCTACTATAGTATCACTAAGTGATACTATGCTTTAGTAAGGTTGTCTATAAAAGACAAGAACTTGTTTATGATTTTCTATCAATAGGTATTATAGTTGACAAAATTCATTTACAATCTGTAATCAGGGGGATACATTTTTTTTAAAAAAATCTGACAAATGTTTCACACCAAACTAGACATTTCTGTCTTAAAATTTATTGAAAGTCATTTAAAATGTGGCTGAAGTGTGTATTCATTCGCTTTAAGAATGCTTTCTTTAAAAAAAGATATATATATAAGGTAGACTCTTGATACTTTTTACCATATTTGGAGAACAATACCAAAATACAGTGGAACAATAAAATAACCATAAGCAAATGATTGCCTGTGAGCTCTGAAGAAAAGAAAAATATTGGTCCTAATTATAATCACTGTAGATAATTGGTAGGCAATAAGGGCAAAGCACAATAGTTCATTATAGCTTATCCTCAGTTGACAACTGTATTGTTCAGCATACATAATGTAATTTGTAAGAAAGGTGTGTGAGAATCTATTTTCTAGACAGGGAGGTACAAAAAGACAGCAAGAACCTTTTCTTATCCCCAATCTATTATATTTTAGTGGGCTTCTGTAGGTCATGGATAGGTACACATTTGCAAAGTAAGAGATGATGGATAAATTAGCACATTGTTTTGCTATCTGAAAAATAAGGAACATGAATCTCACCCACCTCCACCCTGATAATTAGTAATAAAAACATAGCATGCAGTATTTTAATTTCAAAAGTCAACTCAAATACAATTAGCATTATAATTCAGCAAGTTCATCCTAAGTGGCATTTTTTTTAAAAAAAAATAAAATAAATCAAAGATATTGAGCTGGCATGCTGTATTTATAACATTTGCTTGGGAAACTACGTCACAAGCTCCATTGCTGTTTAAGCAATATAGGCTTCAAGCCCCCTTTGATGAATGCTGTTGCTCTGTGCTGTGTATACCCTTTTCTGTTCTATTCAAATGAAATTACAAGTGATTTCAAACTTCATGCTCAAATCATAATCAAAATATTTATTCCCTATGTATGTTCCACAGAGATGGGGCTACACAGTCATATTACTGGAGGGGAGGATTGCAACAGGCATTGTATGAAATCAAAGGTGAACACTGATAGACGTCACAAAGGGAAGACAAGTAAACAGAGGCAAAGCAACTATTAGAATAAAAAGCATATAGATCACTCAAAAAAATCAATATGGGCATAAACATATGGTGAAAAGATAATTAATTCTTTTCTTTTGTATGCATCCCTCTCAAAGCATCTCACTTTGTATGCATCTCTTTCATGTCTCATCACACTTCTTTTATCACTGCTGCGTTTTCTATCCTTCCAAGGATTTTCGTCTGTCAGATGGTTTTTGATACTAATATTTTAAACATGCAGCATGTTAGCAACAACAAAAGCCCTAATATATTTTCTGCATGGATATCATAAACCACCTCATTGATGAGTGCATATATGTGGGTTTTTAAAGCATCAGACATCAAAACAGTTTAGCTATCAGGAAAGTGCCACACATTTTTCTTTGAATGCCTGGCCACATTGCTTCATTCTCTTAATTTTTATAACCCTACTGCTGCTTCTCAGGGCTTATGTATATTGTGTGTGTGCATGCAATCATGTGCATGTGGGCATATGCACACATGCTGTTTCTTCAAATCAGCCTATTAATAATAAATAGTAAAAAGTCCTTATCTTTACATACTAGGAGCAGAATTAGTATTGGTATCATCACTATCTGAACAATTATTTCATTCTGCACTAATGGTTAATTTGAGAAGTATCTCTTCAGCACAGTTTGTTGAATCTAGCCATGAGAAATTATCATCCCATAATACAGTGTCTATTGAGAAAAGGATTGTTTTAATCGGTATTTTTTTTCTGCACTGTAAACTGTGCCTAGGAACTACCTCTGGCATATAGACCTCTAGCAGAGAAAAATACACAAACAATGTACTTGAGGCAAGTAAATGTAGGTCTGTGACAAAGATCTTCACAGCTGAAATGTATAGTCTGAGTGTAACCCAGACACACTCCAGTCAGCCAAGAGCACCAGGACTGACTTTGATGCAATGTATAAGAAGATACTTTTTTGCCTTATGTTATTTCCAGCTACAGCTTGAATGTGCTATCATAAAAAGAAAAATCTACCACTGACAGTTAATTAACACACAGCATTATTATAAAGTGTTCTTCTATGCTGACGCATTCAAGTTAGACCAAACTGATTGTTAACAAGGGGATCTTAGCAGAAAGGTTCATAGATATCTAGTATAAATAGCCAAGGTGCACAATTGGTCTGACATGAAATATTATCTTGGAATTATTCTGCATCAATGTTTTTAAAAACTACTTATATATTACCTCTTAATACTGCTTTCCTGTTGGCTTGAAACCAGCAACAGGTGTTTTAAATATTTCCAGTTTTACTTAAATTCTTTGACTGTTAATTCTGTGGCCATAATTTCTTACTGCTACACTGACACTACCAGAACTGGCATTACCAGTATAAATGTATATATGTCTTACAGTGTGGTTTGAAAGAAATTGTGTGTTTGTGTTTTAAAGTACCCATAGCAAAAAGCATGGGAGGGGGGGGGAAGCTTAGATGGATTTAGTCCCCATTGAAGAATGCACAGTTCTCTGATCCATGCTACTATTGTTGCCTTTAGTTTAGCTCCTTCTCAATCAATATCTAACAGGGCATGATTTAATAAGGTTTTATAATCTACAGAATGGGGGGGGGGTGTTAGGGGAAGGGGAGGGCAGTTGTGTTATTGTCATTCATCAAAGGCCCCCTTTCACATTTCTTTGCTTTCACCTGCTGGGACCCATTTGGTCTCTTTCAAAGAGAATGCAATGACAAAATGAATGAGAAAAGCAAGAATAGGAGTCCCTTATTCTATCCAATAGTGTAATCAATGGGTACTTGTTATCCCTATTGTATTTCACAGAGGTAGTTGTAAGACAATTAAATCTTACTTCTTGGGCAAATAATTTTGGTAGTTAACCTGAAGCGGCCAACATTATTGAAGAGAATTAATGAATGTATGTGAGGCTGTGATGTAATGGGATACTGTTCTGTCTTGGTAGGGCGGGCGGGCGGGGAGAACCTTTACAGTTTCACTAAACTACATTATTGGTGAGCTATAATTACTGGCTGATACCATCCAGATGCAGGAAACAGAGGTGGCAAAATATAATTTTTCAAAAGATGCCCTCCCAAAGGTGATTTTTTTTTTAAAAAAATACTAATTCTGTAAAATGCCTATTAAGAAAAGCATCCTGGGTAGAAAACAAACACTACATAAAGACCTTATTTTGCTAAATTTCTAAAAGCTAACTGTATCTTAATAAAGAGCAAATGTGTACATAGTTAAACATCTACCTGGTCCAAAACCAGCCTAGCTTTAATTTAATTTGTATCAGCTACTTTCACAAATGAATTGTTTATGCCAAAACGGAGACTGGGGACTTTATCAGATGAACCTCCATTAACGTTCTTTCCCATCATATTTTACAGCATTTTTTCTGCTGGTAAAAGAACCCTTTCTATCAGACCTTACCTTCAGTAGCATTGTGAGGGCAGCCCCAGCATTAATGGAGCATGAACGGATCTGTTTACTTCTGCATTCATGATCTTGGCAATTCTCATGAGAAGATGCAAGCATGGTAAAATTTTAAAAATATATCAAAATAAAGACACAAAATGTACACACAAGCACAGAAGCACACTTTAAAACTTCCAGCTAAACTGGGGAGGTTCATAAAAAGACTGTCCCATACCTGGTTTTTGTGATCTCACCCAGAAGTGTTCTGCCCATTGACGCTGTATTCACATGATCACAATGGCGCATGGTTTCAAATGCGGGCAAAACCATGGAAAAATGCCATGGCAGATCTATTGATGGTTTGGGCTGCCAATAAAAAGGAATGTCTTATTCACCTCTTAAAATCACCATAGCATGATGTAGTGCAGTATAGGTGCCCTTTCACCTTAATTAGGTGTCATTATGACGCCGTATTTGCCGTAATGGACAGGAAAACATTCATTTTGATCTGTCTGTCTATCTATCTATCTATCTATCTATCTATCTATCATTGTTGTGTGCCTTCGAGTCATTTCTGACTTATGGCAACCCTAAGACAAATCTATCATGGGGTTTTCTTGGAAAGATTTTTTCAGAGGGGATTCGCCACTGCCTATATATATAATGTCCTTTAAAGCCCTACACGGCTCAGATCCAGGTTATTTGAAGGACCATATTCTCCTGTAGGAACCAGCCTGTGCTTTCAGATCTGCTGAGAAGGCCCTTCTCTCTGTCCTACCAATCCTCACAGGTACCTCTGGTGGAAACACAGGAGAAGGCCTTCTCAGTAGCTGCTGCCATGCTCTCGAATTCGCTTCCCAGAGAAGTTAGACTGCTGCTTTCTTATCACAGACAAGTAAAGACTTTTCTATTCTGACAGGTATTTGGTGAGCAACTTTATAAGGCCTGTTTTACACAGTGTGCTGGATATTGCCAATTGTTGTCTTGGGGTGTGTGTGTGTTTTAATGATGTACGTTTTATTCTGGTTTTATTGTTTGTTATTGTTTAGCCTCGCTTTACTTTTTGTATCTTATGGATTTTTAACAATGTTTTTTTAATTGTTGTAAGCCACTTTGGGTTCCAATCTAAGAAAAGAGAAATAAATATAACCACCACCACCACCACCACCATCTCTCTCTCTCTCTCTCTCTCTCTCTCTCTCTCTCTCCACACACACACACACACACACGCACATATATATCTCAAGGAAAATCTCTCTCTCTAGGCATCTTCTAGGTTCCTGAATGCAACTCTTATTTTAATAGGGTTCACAGTTATCCACAGTTTCAGGTATCCACAATAAGTCTGGGAACCAAACTCTCATGGACACAGGGATCTGACTGTACAAACACAACACACATACAAATTATATGTAAACACACACACACACACAGAGACAAATACACACAGACACACTTTTCATTTTTCTTGGATGGCTTTGAAAACCCTGTCTTACCTTTTTTTGCATTTTTTTTCTTTCCCAAAGAATTAGCATTTATTTCATCACAAAAGACATTGTTATTTATATCTAAATTAAGAAGCCTATTCTCCCAATCTCTGTAAAATTAAAATGCACGGAACAACATATTCTTTCCTTCTGGTTTCACTGAGAATGGGCTCAACTATTTATATTAAGTGTTGTTCGGGTAACTTATTGCTTGTTCAGTGACAAAGCATACAATTGAGCTGGTTTATAGCTGTTTTTTTCTGAATGAAATCGCCAAGTATATGAATAAGCTAGTTCATGAGATGGATCTATGGCATCTAAAACTACATTTTGGAAAGATGAAGAGTGCACCACAAATATAATGGGTGAAGTTGGAACACTGGCGTGCAGTGTTGCACAGCATTTTGTTACCTTTTGCTGCCCAAGACCTTTGGCAAGCACTGTAGAGAGTTTACAGTGGTTTGGGGAACAGATAAGATAGCATCAGTTCTTTGAAGCCCAGCTAGCAAGTTTTGATTTGTAGAGCCACAGTAGTTCAAGCACCAAATGTTATTTCATTCTTATTTTGAATGATATGGTTCATTATATTCAGCCTGGCATGCAGCCCTGTCCAATTAAATTACAGTGGTTAAGGTTCTTTCATTCATTAAGGGTCCGTCTATACGATTAAAAAAAAAATTAAAAAATACGAATAGGCAGTCGTTCGTATGCATATGATTCGCCTACACGATTTTTGAAAACCCCCTTGACTCCATATGACCCCCCTTCCCCAGCTGGCTGGAACGAGCAGGCCAAGTGGCAGTTTTAAATCTCCCATTGCTTTTTTTAAATTTTTTTTTAAAAAGGTACCTGTTTTGCGGACATTTGGTTTTCCCTGTTTACAAAGTAAAATAAAAATAAATATATATAAATTTCATGGACTTACCGGACTCTCGCTTAGCCAGGAATCCAACATGGCGGGTGCTTCCAATTCCCCTCCTTGCTAGCCCCGCCCCTCTACTCAGCTAGCCAATCAGATTACACTGCCTTTTTGTATGTGTGCAAATGGGGCGTACAGGCCACCAGTCATTCGAACGGCTGTATGGATTTATGCCGAGATCCGCTACTCCTTCCGAACGCCAAATCCATGTAGTTTATGGGGGATTCACTATCCCCCCTTCTGAATGACACGTATGAATCTGAACGGCCATGTGTACGGAAAAGCGATCTTCCGAATGGTGTTCGTATTTTTTTTACCATGTAGATGGGCCTTTAGTTTCTAAACTGCTTCTCAGACAAATTCCAAAAGCAGTTAAAACTGGTAAACAATAATACTCCAACCCACAAACCACAATACATGTTGTTGGTGAGACTAGCACCCTGCTCCTATGGCACCTCTCCCCTCTACTGCCACTGCTACTATTAAATAAAGAATAAAAAAGTTTGTTTTTTTAAATGACTGTTATTGCCAAATGTAGGTATGTGTTTTTATCAAATGTTTTAATTGTTGTTTTAATTTGTAAATTGATTTAATAAATTTTTAAGGGGGGGAGTATATTGTTTTACTTGTATGGTTTTTTAATGTTGTGAACCGCCCTGATTGGATTACCAAAGAGCGGTATATAAATAAAATTTATTATTATTATTATTATTACTTGGTAGGAAGTTATAGTACCCTGAGTACCCAGCTTGTACCCAGCTTGTGGGGGCAATTAGCTAACACACATTGGAAATTGTTTAATGCAGTGTATATGTGTAAATAGCTATTGCTTAAAACAATTAGTAAACTGTTCTGATAGCCTTGTGGCTGAAGAGCGGGGTATAAATAACTAACTAAATAAAAAAAAATAGGAAGTCCTGCTAATTTCAGTGGAATTTTAGAATCTAAAGAAGATTGACTTAGAGCACAATCCTCTACATGGTTACTCAGAAATAAATCCTAGTGAGTTTAAAGGGGATTCTCATCAGGCAAGGAGGTACAGGTACTGGATATAGGACTGCAGCCTTAGCCAAGTTTAAGGGTGACTGCCAATCTGACCAAATTCAACAAGAATTATAATCCTGTCCGAATACTGGGTTTGCACCAGAGAAAATCTTAGGGGTTACCGCATTCTGAAGAAAATTGGCAAATTAGTAGGAACATTCTGTCTTTCCTGCTCCTCACCGCATGGCGTTGTCATTTTTCATTCCAGTCCCATAAGGGACAGAGGTAAAGCTGTGTCTTTTTGGTAACCAGAAAAACCTGTTTGCAAAAAGATGCAGTTTTAGCTCTTCCAACGGAATGGAATAAAAAAAAAAAAAAGGAACAACAGTGATGTCATGTGGTAAGGACAGACAGAACATTCCTGCTGCCTTGCTGCTTTTCTTCAGAGTGCAGTAAGGCCCATAGCCTGATCAATATCTTGCACCAATGCAAGGCAACAAACAGAGACACTAGGGTCCTGCGTATATGAGGGGGAAATGACACAAAATAATACAAACATGTCTGAAAAGGTAGGCGTTCACAACAGTGCGATCTGCCTAGACAGCTAAAACTCCCTCCTAAATTCTGCATTACTCCCTAGCCAGCTGGCTGCAGCAATTGATTTTTACTTGCGATTTTCAGAGGCAGTTTCAGAGCGCCATTGCACTCTCTCCTTCCCCCATTCACCTAGCTCCCCCAACAAGCTGTGGGGGGCCAAAGAGGGCAGCTGTCCCTTCCTTCCCCCTGCCAATAACCACTCCTCCTCCTCCTCATCGCTCACTCCTGGCCTGGCTCCATTACACCAAGCTCTTCCCCAGTGTGAGGAGGAAGCCGCCGGGCCGGGCATCCCTTCTTGCACCCTGCCACCCACTCCATGGTGAGAGAAGGACCAGCTCAATCTCTGCAGTGACGGTGGAAGAGGAGGTGGCGGAGGTGGCTGGTGCCACTGCTATGAAGGCTGCATCAGCAGGAGACTCAGTGTTGAGGCTACCAGAGCGGGAGGACAAGGCGGCGGCAATGGGGTGCCCAGTATGAAGGCACTGCTCCTGAGCCGCTTCTTGGTGCTGCTGCCTTGGGTGCTGCTGGCGGTCCTCATGTTGGACATGGAGGGCAGGGACAGCAGCAGCAGCCGGACCCCCCACCTCTCTCTGGCAGCCTCCACAAGTCAAGCACTGGGAGAGGGGTGTTCTTTCCCCCTAAGGTGTGTAGGCCAGCGAGAATGTGCCAATGGCAACTGAACTTCGCATGACCCTCTAGCCAGCTGGTGGCTGCAAGTGGTTTACTCGCAATTTTAAATCTGTCTCTGCCATTTTTTTTAAAGTGTCCTGTGGTGTGCACAGGTGCTTTTACGTATTCACAGATTTTTTTTTTAAAAAAAGAGTAATATCATTGTTTGCTGGACTTATTGGACCCTCGCTTAGCCGAAAATCCAACATGGCAGTTTCAGCCACTTCCCCACTTTGCTAGCCCTGCCCCTGTGCTCATCCAGCCAATTACATTATACTGCCTGTTCATATGGATGCGAATGTGAGTGGTTAAATGGTCACACATTTGCAAGCTGTATAGATCTTTTGGGAAAATCCATACGAAGCCCCAGACACAGTGCAAATGGACTTTAAGGTGGATTTTGCTGACCCCTTCCAAATGACACGTATGTTTGCAAACGGCTGTGTGAACGGATTGCCAATCTTTTGCATGCTGTTCATATGTTTTTTGCTGTTTAGACAGGCTCTAGGTCACTCTTACTTCCATGCTGGTCCACCAATGTTACACAAATACACTCTAAGCTAGAATATACCAGCCCATTGAAACTTATTGTTTGAATCCATTTACTTGAATTCTTTTAGTTTTCCTAGGTAGTGAGCTAAGTTTAAAGTTATATAATACATCCACTGATTTTGTCACCAAAAATGAGCAACTTGAGATGGTTATGTTAGAAAGAAGAAGATGAAGGGGCAGACATGTGAAAAACCTTTATGGTTTGTGTGTATATGTGTACATCCGTGTTTGTGTACACACACACACACTACACAGACAGGTGAAGCACTGGCATTGTGAATTCTGATATTTGGGCACTTAAAAGAGTAAAGCTAGACTTCTTTTCCTTCTTCTAATGTTGGGGAGGGCTATCAAACCTGATATTGCTTTCTATTTGTTCTGAAATTATATTCAAAAGATGTAACTCATGCAGATATCTTGTGGATTTTCATTTTGACATTTTCTATCTAAATTTGCCCTCCCTGGTTGCTTGTGCGTATGTCTGAATTTCCAGGCTTGGGGATGGGGAAACCATACACTTGTGTTTCACCAGAAGTAATGAGACCACTTTGTAAGGAAAGGAATTCTTTAAACATGACCACAACAAAGAAACACATATTCTAATATGCAGCCAGGACCATGGCCTCCAATGGCGCTCATGGTTATTTGTGAGGACAGCCTCCCCCACCTCCATACACTATCCTCATGATGGAGCAAGACATGCTATGGTCTCAGTTTCATTCATCCCAACACAGCCTTTGAATCCATGTCAGATCTTGTACCCTTCAACAAAAAATGATTGGCAGATTGTTTCAGACAGAGGCGTAGGGGACCAAATGCTGTTGTTAGTCAAATTTTACTGTTAATTCAGTATAGAGAAATGAATGGGAGAAAGGATAATAGAACCCCCCCCCTTCATGTTGTGCAGTACTTTTGCTGATACAATTGGCTGTCGAAAAGCAACACCATTTTTGGAGCAGGTATTGTTTTGCACAGGGGGGGAAATTGCATTCCTTTTGGCATTTTCCTCTTCTTTCATTAGCCCTGAAAGAGATGGTAGAATTCACAAGACTAACCTCTCTTTATTTTTATTTTTTTTAATGTCTTCACCAGCATTTTCAATTAGTGTTCTGTATGTTATACATAATGTAGCTCTTCAGTTTTGGGATACTGTATAGAAAGTTACACATTTCAACAATCCTGGTTATTTTAGGACTTTTGCCTCACAAAAGAAGGCACATTTGGAAGCATGCTCTTGGCTTTTTGTCACTGTTGAAGACAGCTAAGCAAACATCAGCCAGTCCTATTTTGTCTCCAAAAAGGAATTTTGCCCACACTTCATGTTTCAAAATAATTTTGCCTAATTTAGGCAAGAACACAGATGTAACAAAACCATTTTGTTAGAATTATAGTGGTCTGTTTCAGAGCACATGAAATATGCTAAGATATACATGTTTATGCTCAAAATGACATGGGTAACAGTTGTTACGAGATTGTTAAATGAAAATGGGCAGGGTTTATACATGTGAATAAATGGAGGACCATCTCCTATGTGAACCTCCCATTGGTTGCACGCATTTGAGGCACTGATGAATGTCCCACCACCCAAAGAGCTTTGCTTGACGGGTATGTAGGACAGGGTCCAGTGTTGTGAAAAATTACTACAGCTCCTTGACCCTTCCCTGACACCATGATCACTGGCAGTAGAATTTGGAAATTGTAGTCTAAAACTAACTTTCATGCTGTGTTATTTCTATTCTAAAAATGAAATTTGTAGATTCTGGTAAATTCTTTTTTAAAAAACAAAAACAAAATTCTGCCCTATTTGTGTCAGCTAAATTCAATTGGTACATCTATTCCCAGTATAAAGAGGATAATATTGTACCTTCCTGCTTTATACTTGTAAAAGACAGGGAGTCTCCTAGGATGCTGTCAACACTAATTCAGCACTAACGTAGCTGAATACACAAGGATCGAAACTCAGACATGCACCCATTATCCTCCTTCTATCCAATCTGTCTCGATGCCTGTGGAACTTTGGCAGCTCCATCTAGTTTGGCCTGAGTTACCCCAAACAAGTTTTTCCATGAATGTTATATTATGTTCCTGGTAGGAAAATCTTTCATTCTCTCTCTCTCTCTCACACACACACACTCACACACATTCAAAATTATCAAGATATGAGCTGAAGTTTATTGACTTGGGAAAATCACACTGATTTTGGTCAGATTTGTTACTAATGGATTTTAGCAGGTTCACAGCTTAAGGATTCAATCATATGCGCAGGTGTGCACATTTAAGATCATTTTCCATTATACCTTATAGTTTATTTGAGGGGAAGGAAAGAATGTATACCATCCCACGTAGAATATCATTACTTACATCTACCAGGATGGGTTGGCAATGGTGTATTTTGGTTACTTGATTTATCTATTTTCAGCAAAAGCTATCCAGCACCCCTCAAATATAATTGCATGCCCATTTCTTTCTATCTGGAGATTATTGCTATTTAAGGAAATATTAAAGTAAATGGTCCCAGTCCAGTTGCTTCGGTGGAAGACCAGATGAGAAGCTTATTTAGGAATGTGTGAGTTCTTCAAAGAAACTGGGGTGAGGGTATTTGTGATGAAGAAAATGAATAAATGCAGTCACAGTTAGCTAAACTGATGTTCCTTAATTATTCAACTCAGTATTTTACACCTTTGGTTTTGCATATGATGACATTACACCTGGGTTTTTTTTGGATTGTGTCAAGGAAATTAAAACAACCCATGGGTATGAAGCCACCATTTAAATACCATCATCTGGTTAAGGCTGGGTGGTACAAATCACTCAACATTTATGGATAGTTGTAAAAGTGCAACTTGTTCATAACCTGCTTTGCTCAAATTTCAAAAATTGCATGGAGAACTAAATGTGGGAACAATGGGAAAAGATCTACATAGTCTATGAAGTTGTGAGGGGGGGAGGGCAGGACTCCTAACTCCCTACAGGAATGCATTATTTATTATTTATTATTTATTAAAATATTTATATCCTGCCATATATATCCATCCATCCCATGGCAAAATACAAGTAAAATCAAGGTAATCAAGTTAAAACAATAAAAAAATTAAATAGACTAAAATCATGTTAAAATGCAATTAAGGTAAAAATAAGCTTTAAAAGTTAAAACTATTTTAAAACAATATATGCTGGCATTCTGGGAGAAATCATTGAAGCCCAAAGGCTGTAATGTTTTTATTTGGCACCTAAATGAAAAAAATGGTGGCACCAACTGGACTTCCAAGGGGCAGTTTTCCACAGTTAGGGTGCCATGGTTGAGATGGTCTTCTCCCATGTCCTCACATAGTATACTGACCTCACTGGTGAGACACAGAAGAGAATCACCTGTCAGTCAGTCAATCAGTCAGTCAGTCAGTCAGTCAGTCAGTCAGTCAGTCTCTCTCTCTCTCTTACACATACACACACACACGCACGCACAATGTACACCTGGATGGGTTTGAGAGAACAGCCCTTAATATAAATATTATTTCTTGGCTTTGGCCTATGCTTCAGGTAGTGGGAAATCTACACACATGCATCCAATTAAATATATTGTCTAGTGTTACCTAAAAATCAAACCTAGTGGGTAGTTCAGAGTTTGGAAATGGTACTTCCAGTCTAAGTCCCAGAATTCCCCAGGTAATTCTTGTAATGTGTAATTCCCCAGTTAATTCTTGTAACTTTTCCAAGTTCTGTTTTAATCATGTAGAAAGCACTGAGTACAGTGTCTAGGTTTTAGAATAAAAGGGTAGAGCTTGAAAATCTACTTTTTGGCTACAGGAATAGGCCCAAACCCAATTGCTAATTTCAATTAGAATAGAACCACTGAATAAATGGGGCTTAGGTAAGTTTTGATTTACCAAGATTCCGTTGATCTAATGGATCCATTCGGACTAACAATTGCATTTAGGCCATAGTTCCCCCCAAAGCAGTTAGTTACAAAGGGAAAGAAACAGTGAGAAGCTAAAGCATGGGAAGGTTCTTCATATTTCTCCTTGCAGAGTTCAGAAAAATTACTTTCGGGGCAGTAGCTCTGAGATTCCCCACAGAATTCACCAGCAGTGGTTCACTGACTGTGTGATTCTGGGAATTATAGTTGATGCCAAAATGATGCCCCCTCCCATCTCCAAAGTGAGAGATTTGCCCATTCTCCAGGGATGGGTGAGAATTTTGTTTCACTTTATTTTTTATCATGGTGAATAGGTCATGATGTATATAAACAAAATGTGAAGGTGAGAAAAAACAAAATTTACAGATTTGCTCACCCTCAGCAAAAGGTAACTAATGGTGCAAAGAGGGTTTATATAGCTTTCCTGGCTCATCTTTACACTGTTCACAGCCTCACTGAACCCCTGAAAGAACTTTTACACTGGCCAGCTTTCTAGAAAATCACTAACGTTTAAGAGTTGCATTCTTAACTGCTAGAAACTGTTTTGAGGCCTCCTACATAAAAAATACAATAGAAATATTTGTACTTTAACTTCTGTTTATGGAACAAATCAGGCGTTAGGAGAACGGTAATCACTCTCTTTCTGCTCACACAATGGGATTTTTTTCACCCTTAGGTGTCTTTGCCTTTGGGTTGGTCCAAAGCAAATTAAGCCTATGTTTACCTTCCAACACCAATCATAAAATAAAGTCTGTTACATCAAGATATGTTGATGAGGAAAATCACATGCTACAAAGAACATCTTTTATCACTTGAGAGAACACCTCTTCTAAAATAGTATTAAACCTGTCATCTAGTTTGACCCTATATCTCTTTATGAAGTATTCCTACAAATTCAAATGGGAAAGAGATTGGAGGCTACAAATATGGGTGAAATTTGTATAGTTGGTCAGAAACATGGGGGTGTGGACTTAAGCACAGCCTCTTTTGTGAATACATACCTTTCTGCTAGCCTCTCTGCCTTTCATTTCATTCTAAAACTACCATAGTGCAGTGACTTCAGACCATCTTATCTCCCCTGAAGCCTCTTCCAGAGTGCCTTCATAGCTGCAGCCAGCCAGTACAGCATCAGTAAAGGTCCAGATCAGGGCTGACATAAGAATCTGGCACCACTGCTAAACACTAGATTTCCCTGACCTTAATGTTACTCCTCTTACCTTTATCAACTGCTCTCTTGCTGTTCCTGTGTTGAGAAGCAGCAGCAAAATATCCCACTGCCTTTTTATTCATTCCTATTCTCATTCACCTAGCCTAATGGTAGGGCCAGCCTTATCCCATGGGTGGTGAGGCAGATCAAATGGGCAACAGGGGTAGATGGAGGAGAGCCCACTGGGTATATCATGATCAAAAACCTCCCAAAAACTGGAGCCATACTGCTTTAGACAGATAGTGGGTCTGGTTTAGGGACCTGGATGTGTTGCTAGATATTCATACCTCTTATAGCAACAAGTCTTATGTTTTTAATAATTAAGAAAAATTAATAGTTTTTTTTAGTCTGCTTTTTCAGAGTAAAAGCCTCACAAAGCAGATAGCATGCACATGGCATTGTCTTAGTGTCATATTTTATTTTTTCCTAGCAGATGCTTAGAAAAATATGAGCACACTCCGTGTATTGTTTAGATTCACAACCAGGTGAAATTAATAATATATGTTTCATCGTAACATAACCCATAGAAAATTAGCTCAGATCCTTACATGGACCAGAAAGGAATGGAGTTGCATTCAGATATAGAGATGCATTTAAAAAAAATCTTATATTCTAAGAATTCATATGATAGCAGTTCAAAAAAAGTATAAAATTTATTATGCAGTCTCTGTATAAACAGAATGGTATCAGTAGCACAGGGAAATAAATTATGCTGCTCACTTTCCCAGGGTGTAATATCTTTTCTGAGCATATGTAAATTTGCTTTAAGAGGTTTAAAAGGAGTTGCTTAAAATATACTCCAAACTACAACAGATTTGTCATTCATGCACTGCTGAGCATAGAGGCTTAATTTTACTTTTTTTGCTATTATTTTAAATCAAGGCACTTATCCAAAAGATCAAAACAGCTTTTAAATGGACATTTTCGTGATGGAGGAAATGATAATATGTGTAGGAATATGGTAATTTTCCAACAGCAGAAGTAAAGATAGGTACTGGTAAAGAGCTGATAGGTATGCCATGAACATAAACCCTGCACAAACCCAAATTAATCCTTCCTCTAATCTAAATATCATCATTCAGCATCCAGATGTCTCTATCAGCCTTCACTGAGTTTCACCAATACAGAAATATGGAAAGAACTCTCCTTTCACTTTCTAACTAGACATTCAGATTAAGGAGTATAATAAATTCCATGGGACAAAATAGAATACACACAAAGCACAGCAAAGAAAACACTACAGGTGCTGAATGTGATTCATAAACCAAGTATGCAGTTTGGTTCTATTCTTAGTGAAGGGTCTGAAATCATAGAACAAAATCCTATCTAGAGCTGATATGGAAAAGACGTATTTTCCATATCATTTTCTGGATTTTCGACAAAAGCTGTATGTCAGGTCCTCTCTCTTCAATAGCCAGGCCATAATCCAGTTTAGTTTAAACATATAGGATTAGGCCAGTAAAGTCCTTGGTGGAGAGAGTCAATCTAAGATGAAGAAATTTAGCTGATTGGGGAACAATGAGTTGAAAAACTCTAAGTTTTAACTAGACTATGATTTCATTGCCTATGCTTTCATCCTTCCAAATCTAAACCTTGATGAAGAAAAGGGATTGTCAATGCCAAGAAGAGTGTGTTTGTGATGCGTTTATCTCTCTGTCTGGATGGGTAAGATATGAGAAATGGCTAACTAGATAATAGCTTTATTTGATATGCAAAATAATGTTAAGAAAAACAAAAAAAAACCCCACTTCGTTTTACATGGAGATATCTGCCTAATTAATTTTAATAGTTAAAAGTTATTTATGCTGGGGGGAATATAAAAATATAGATTACAGAAATCTCTCTCTCTCTCTCTCTCTCTCTCTCTCTCTCTCTGTGTATGTGTGTGTGCATGTGTGTGTGTGAAATCAGACATGAGAAGAAAAGCACTTTCAGAAAGCAAGAAATCATACATGACTAAACGTTGTTCAACCAACAAATGCTCACACATGGTTTACAGGGTTCTGTTGCAGGGCAGTGCTTTCATGCCATCTAGTGGAGACAGGCCAGAACTCTTCCTAAATCCTCAGAGCTCCATAAATAAGCACAGCAAGGAACCTAGTCAGCATTCTGGGTTTTTTTGGGGGGGGGGAGGGGGCTGTCGAGAGGTGGAATTAGTTATACGCACCAGATGAAAAAGCTAGTGAAATTTGTTCTCGCTCTGTGTGTATGTGTGTACAAATGACAAAAATGAGGAATAGGTTCAACACTGTTAATTTTTTTAATATCACACCTGGGAACACACTGAATGGATTGGATTCACGTCTAATGTTGTCCACCCTGTCTGTCTATTTATCAGTCTGCCCATACATACACAGATCTTTCTCAAACAGCTGCAATGCATGGTGGTTTCCAACATAACCAAAAGTAGTTATGGTAAAAGCAACAATAAATTATAGGTATTAAATACAAATTAAATTCCTTATACTATAAAACATACATTAAAGTAAAACCATTCAGAAGTCCACACTGATAATACATGGCAATTAAAAGGTTTAAAAATCCAGTACATCAATTTAACCCCTCTGATTGTACCAACCAAGTCATTTGCCAAAAGTCCACCTGAACAAAAAGGTCTTTCCTGTTGGACAATACTGAAGGGAGGTCAAGATGGAAAGGCATAATGGAAGGGAGTTCCATAATCTGTGAGCAGCCACTGAGAAATCCCTCTCTTGTGTCTTCATCACCAAATATACCTCTAAAGGTGGTGGTTACCAACAGATCTCAATGCTTGGGCAGACTCACATGGGAACATATAATATTAAGATAGCCTGCACTCAAGCTGTGTAGTGCTTTAGAGGTCATAAATAGCACTTTGAATTGTGCACCGGAACAAACCAGTATCCAGCAGAGCCACTCTAACAAAGAGAACATGTTCCCTGTAGTAAGGTCAGCAGTCTGGCTGATTTAGGATGAGCTGTAGTTTCCAAACTCTCTTTTAAAGCAGCCCAAATGTGGAACATGTTACAGAAATCCAAATGAGATGTAACTAAGGCATGTGCCACTGGAGCCAGATCAGACATCTCCAGCAATGGGCACAGATGTCACACTACCTTTAATTCTGCACTTCTCGTCATCACTGAAAAGTGGTAATCCAGGTTCAGGGCTGTCCATGCAAAATTACCATCATCCAATCCAGCACAGAACACCATCTCCAATGTGTGTCCTGCAACATGAGCAAGCAGCAGTGGGATGAGCCATTCAGCAACAAAATCTCTATCCTGCCCCAGGCACCCATCTTCAGATGTATGAACTTGCATCTGGCAGACTGTGGAACAGGGTACCTGAGAGAGGGATGGAATCATGACAGTTCCCTGACACTCCACCTTCTTGTCCCCTCAGGTCTCACCTGCTTCTACACAGAGAATCCCTAATAAGCAAAACTGAAAGAGATTAATCTCTATCACACCAGTCTTCTCTGTTTTACAAGATTTACTAAAAACTGACTTTTTAAATTTAATATATACACATATGATTTTACTTCTTTATTTCCTGGCCCTCTTGGTTTGTTATTTATCAGTTTTGCAAGTCAATTCCTATATTCTCTTTTTTCTTCTCTTGTTATATCTGTATCTATCTGTCCATCCATCGAATTGTCCATTCAATTGTGGACTCCCTTTTTCAAATCTTAGTGATTTCAATAGATCTATGTTAGCCCTATTCAGACAGTATGCAGGTGCACTTTTGAAATGCAGGGGCATTATGCCTGAATAGGGCAAACACAGATGCACTGAAATCAGGCACTAGTCCTGAACAGGGAACAACCAATATATATAGAAGCAATGGTGTAGTGGCACCAGAGCCTGAAGGATCAAAATGGTGGACATTGATTATCAGGGACACTGATGTCAAGCTGCTCCCCTCAGGCTTTCCTGTTCTCACTGAGCTCATTTACAATCCCCCTGGTAAGGTAGGTGGAGTTTAGAATGGATTTTTCCCAGCAACAATATTTTATTGTGAACTATCCGTATTTAATACAAAGTGCTTTGGGATAGTTTGGTTTTGAGTGTGCAATCAAGATTATTAGCTTTATAAAAGACCAACAGCAGATATAACTAGTAGACACAAAAAGAGAAAAGAATCAACATAGCTGCCTGCAGTTTAGGATTTTCCTTAGGAACATAGCAATGGAGACCTTCAAGATGATCCCCTTAGTAAGTTCAAAATTTACCACTACAACACAGCATAAGACTAGGAGCCCTACCTTTTAAACTTCTGACCAGCCTGTGCTGGAAGCCTGATCCTGACACCTTCTAAGTATATCAAAGTATGAATGCAATCCTTTGTGAATTTTTATTTGAAGTAGCCCTTTTTACATCTGATCCCAAATCTGAAGCCCAGCCTGAACTTTTTTTCTAACAAATCTAGTGTTTCTTCTGAGGCTTATTTGAAGATCCCTTCCTTATTTAAGGCCACTAGAAATTCATGCCTGTGTTCTTAAATTACTGAGCCCCTTGTATGTTTTCACAAAATTACCATTACTATATCAAGTGATCAAGTTTTAAAATAATTAATATGCAAAATATATTATTAATGTTTGTGAGGTGTCATACTCTTTCAAGTAAAAAGGGAGAGCCTGCATGGTGTAGTGGTTTGAGTGTTAGACTATGCTTCTGGAGATCAAGGATGATCTTGGGTAAGTCATACTTTCTCAGCCTTAAAGGAAGGCAATGGCAAACAGCCTCTGAACAAATCTTGCCAAGAAAACCTGATAATAGGTTCATCTTAGGGTCACCATAAGTTGGAAATTACCTGAAGGTACACAACAACAAGATAAAAAGGCATCATTTAGGTCTCAGTTGAATGAATCCTGAATTCAAGCCACAGGTAGTTGATTTTAGGCCCTAGAGTTGAAGCTGGTTTATATGCTGGTTTATATGTTTGAACACCCTGGTCCTAAATACATTAACTTGGAAGTAAATTTTATTGATTACACTGGATCAATTAAATTGATCACAATTGAAATTACTGAGTAAATCACTGTGGACCTCAGATTTGTAAAGGTACTCTGAACTGTGTATTTCCCTTCACCTTCTGGTGGCTGAGGCTCTGATGCCAAGGGGCGATGAATCTGCTCTGGATTTTGGTCTGGATTTTGAAGGCACTATCCAAGTTGTTGAATCCAATCATTAAATTAGGCTCTGCGCCTTGGTTAGCTCCTTTGAAGTTCATACTGAAACCCAGAGTGGATTCACATAGCCACTGATAGAGCTGCCAAAGTTGTTACTTGACCCCAAATAACAGTGGTCACCTGTAATGCCTGGTTCAGTCCACCCCCAGCACAGGGGTATATGCACATAGATCAGTGCTATCATAGCAAGCCATACTAAATATTAAATTCATGCTGCAAAGGGATATATCATGCACATAGCACATGTGCTCTATATGTGACATGTACAAAAGAGGAAAATCTTCCAACAGTATGCAAATCCCTTCTACTGGATCATGGTTAATGCTTTAGCATAAATGCAAAATCTTTGGTAAGCATCTGGGCACTCTAGTGTTGATTTTTGTTATGTATTGTACTATATTTTATGAATGTTTATATCTCCCTTCAAAAAGTATTTCTAGTATGGTTCACATTAAAAAGAAGATACCAAACAATTATAACTATAGCAGAAAATTAAAAAGCAGAATAAAAAAAATAGCATTAGAGAAATGCCCGGGGAAATGAAAAAGTCTTTACTTAGACCTGGGGGGGGGGAAACCTAGTGTGTGTGTTGCATGTAGGTGGACCTTCTATATGTGAAAATTCCACAAGCGAGGTGCCACAACTGAAAAGGCCACCAGCCAAGTGGCAACCTGTCTTCCGCAGATGGTGGAGGCACCCAAAGGATGCCTAAAATCAGGTTACTCTGGCTCCAGGTATGTGGGCAGCCATGGACAAAATACATTTACTCTGGAGGAATGGCAGCTGGTAGCAGCAATGCTGGGCAACCAAAGCCCATCATTTTAATTCCCCCAAGAGCAATGTGATATCAGAGCACTGTTGGAATTTAAAATGGAAGTGAGACTAAGGGGCTTACTGCACTCTGAAGAAAAACGGCAGTGCAGCAGGAAGGTTGTATCTTCCATTCTGCCTTAATGCATGATATCATTCTTTTGTTCCAGTCCCATGGAAGACCAAGGTAAAACCATGTCTTTTTGCTAACTGGAAAAACCTGTTAGCAAAACCACACATTTTTACCTTGGTCTCTCATGGGACCGGAATGAAAGCACACAGGAAGAACAATGACGTCATGCAGTAAGGCAGCATGGAAGACGGAAACTTCCTGCTGCACTGCTGCTTTTCTTCAGAGTGTGGTAAGCCCCATACAGGCTTATAGCATGAGGGAAGGGAAGCAGCAGTAAAGCCCGATAACAGTGCCTCCCAACTTGCCCTATTGCATGACACTGGCATTCAACAGCTATTATTCCAGATTTTTCTAGGTAGAAAAAATACTTGCATTTACCACCAGCTCCTGCGCGACTGAAACAAAATAACAGCTGAAGCACACCGATGTCATGCTATAAGGCAAGGTGGGAGGTGCAATTATCAGGCTTTATTGCCACTTCCCTTCCATCATGTGATAAGCCCCTTAGCCACCTGGTGCTGCTCACAGAGCCAGGTGTGTGGGGTGGGGAAGGGGAGGGTTACCAAGATATGTCAGCACAGTAATGCAAGGGTGATGAACATCAGCAGATTTGGGGACCACTTTTATTCAACCAGACTGTCTGGGGCATTTATTTTATTTATTTATTTATACCCCGCTCTTCAGCCTCAAGGCTTATCAGAGCGGCTTACAAATTGTTTTAAGCAATAGCTATTTACACATCTACACTGTGTTAAGCAGTTTCCAATGTGTGTTAGCTAATTGCCCCCCACAAGCTGGGTACTCATTTTACCGACCTACGAAAGGATGGGGCATGGACTAATGACCAAAACACCACACACACACACACATCCACAAAATGACCAGAGGACCATTTCTGGTTCTCAAAAATTGGTAATTTTTATGTTAAACAGTACAGGGAGGACTTGTGACCTAAAAGGTAAATTGTGCTACTTTGGAGGCTTCCAGGGCCCTTTTCATACTACACAGATATAGGGTTACAATTCCACTTGAACACCAAAGTTTTATCCTATGGAATCCTGGGATTTGCAGTTTCATGCTGTATTTAAGAATTCTCAGCCAGCGAGCTCTTGTGCCTTACAAACCCCAGGATTCCATAGGATGTAGCCAATTAAAGTGGAATCACAGCACTGTAAGGGTATAGTCTGAACAGACTAGCAGAAGCAACCAATCATGCTCTTTTTGGCCCAGAAAAAAAAAATCTGGGGATTATGGGGGTGTTGGGGGCCACAAAAACATCTGGGGGGAGCACATGTAGTCCCAGGGCCACACTTTGCCCACCCCGGTGTAAGGGCACAGGGGTCCTGGCAGTTTTCTGAGGATGCCAAATGATGAGCCCTGGAAAATTACTTTTTTAAAAATAATATTTTTATTAAGTTACTTTCCAGGAAAGAATTTACATTATAGATACAGAAAATATATTGTAACTTGTTTCATGTTACTAAAACATCATGGAGAAACTCAAACTGTGTATCTTTACCAAAATATATTATCTATACCAAAAAGAGAGCTTATACTATTTCTATGATTTTATTTTCTAAACTTCCAATTCTTCCTAGATCACTAGGGTTTTATTACAGACAGCATATAAAAAAAAATCCCCTTCAGAAAGTATTTCAATTGTTCTATTTCTAATCGATTTATTATTTTGAACTTAACCTTTCCCACACACTTTAGTAAAACTTCTATCTCTTTCCTAATCATTTTAAGGAGCAAGTTCTTCTAGATTTTTCTATCTTTTTTTCCAGTATTTTTTTACTGGAATCCATGCTCTTTAACTACATTGTTTGTCATATCTTTTAACATGGCAATTAAATTGTCCATGTCCATCATATCTAATAGCTTGATCAGCCATTCCTCTATTGTAGGGTGTTCTTTCTTCTTCCATTTTGATGCGTATAATAATCTTGTTGCAGATATCATATACAGTAACACTCTCCAGTTATGTTTAGAGTTATTTTCTTTAATCTTATCTATCATGTTTAAAAGATAGATTTCTGGGTCCATAGAGAATTTAATTTATAAGATTTCACTTATAACAGAGTGCATTTTTTCCCAATAATTTTTTGCAGTCTGACAATTCCACCAAATATGGAACAATGTTCCTCTGCTTTGTTCACACTCCCAACATGTATTCTTTCCTATATTATACATCTTCTCTAAATTTACAGGGGTAAGATACCATCTGTAAAAGATCTTTACATATTTTTCTTTTAAATTTTGAGATAGGGTGAATTTTTGAGTGCTTTTCCAGACTTTCCCCCACCTATCTACTTCTATTACCTTGCCAATGTCTTGAGCCCACTTAACCATTTGATCTTTAATATATTCACCCTCTAATTTCCTTTCTAACCGGATATCATAATACCAAAGCTGTGGTACATGCTTTGGTAACCTCACGTCTGGATTACTGTAACGCACTCTACATGGGGCTACCCTTGTGCCTAACCCAGAAACTTCAACTGGTACAAAATATGGCAGCCAAGTTAATTACAGGTACATCTAGGAGACAGCATATAACACCTGTGCTTAAATCTCTCCACTGGCTGCCGATCAGTTTCCGGGCACAATACAAGGTGTTGGTTTTAACCTTTAAAGCCCTACATGGCTTGGGTCCATCTTATCTCCGGGACCGCCTCATCCCATATGATCCCCCCCACGCACTTCGGTCCTCTGGGAGGAACCTGCTGCAGCCTATGAAAACTAGGCTGTCACAGACCTCCGAGGGGGCCTTCTCTTCTGCGGCTCCCAGACTTTGGAATGGCCTGCTGGATGAGATCCATCTTATCACTACTTTTGATAGCTTCAAGAAAGCGTTAAATACGGATCTCTTCTGGCAGGCCTTCCCGGAATAACTTCCCGGCTCAAGTGGAGTTGACTGCCTACCCTCTCCCCTGCCACCATTGCCATTTCCCCCCCATAATTTGTACATTTTACTGTATTTGACGTTTGTTTTAATTCTCCACCAGTTTAATTTAGTTTTAAGGGGTGGGAGGGTTAGGATTGGGAATGATTGTTTTAACTTCCTGTTGTTTTAACCTTGCTATATGCCGCCCCGGTTGCTGAGCAGAGGGGCGGGTTAAAAATAAATATTATTATTATTATTATTATTATTATTAGTCCAGCAGAACTCAATGGGGAGAATTCAGTTAAACTCAAGAGCTAGGATTTAAGACAATTTAGGCTTTGATCTTAAGACAACTGATTTGAAAGTTCTACTGTAACTAATTAGAAAGATGTCAAAATAAAGGGCTTAGGATCAGGGTGTCAGTCCCTTAATTGGAGACTGCCAAAGAAATAAAGGAGATTCACAGCCTAGCCAAGTAAATTTAGTTAGAATCAGAGCCTGTTTTCTGAAGATCCTTTAAAAATAATAGTGGCATCTCTTACATCAGTAATTCAAGTGTGAAACTTTTGTGGGGAAGAATGACCATCCAGGCCTGAATCCTCCTGGTTAGTCCCATCTAGGGTCAACCATTGAATCAGCTACTGTTTAGAGAGTCAACATACAAATAAATCTGATTAATTCAATTGGGACTAACAATAGTATTCAGCCTCATTGCAGAAATTAGTATCTACTGTTTGCTATATGTTCTATTGTTCATTTGCAACATTCACCCAAGTTCGTCAGAGAACATATAAGAAGTTCTGAGCATCTCATAGATGCTCCAGTAGATTCAAATTGCAGGGGGGGTGTGCACCTAAACTTTAGGAAGGATTTTCTGATGGCAAGAGCTGATCAAGAGTGGAATAGACAGCCTAAGAGGGAAATAGTCTTTCCTTCTTTGGAGGTCTTTAAACAGAGGTCTTTCGACTTCCTGTTGGAATGGTGAACCGGTGAGACGTATTCCTCATTGTCTCCAGAGGGAACCGTCTTGCCAAAGGTGGAGGAGGTTTTAAATGATATCAACAAACCAAAAATAGTCCCCCTGGTAAGGGGGTCTCGGAGGGTGAGTTGCCAACTGCAGGAGAGTTGAGGAGGGAAAAGAAGAAGAAAAGAAGACCTATAAGTCTGTAGGTAGCAACGGGTACCACGTCCACCTTTTGGCTTTCCCCTGTTTATGGGGCTGAGGGACACCGCCAACTTTTTAAAGCTATATGTGTTGAGGTGAATTTTTATTCATTTATATTACTACGGGAGTTTGGACATCGGTGTGGGATAATGCACTTTTCAATTGGTGTTACACCCCTTCAAATAGGATATATATCCTCTTATTTGGGGTATCTTGTGGACGTATTGATTTTCTAGGTTTGGACTGTTTCTTTTTGGGTAAAAGACAAGGTCTAGAAGAAAAGATCAATTTAAGAAAAGACTTTTCATAACTTTGGTGGAGCCTTATCAGTAATTATCGACACCTGAGTAGAGCAAAGGAATATATTTTTTCCCCTCTTTTCTTTGAGATGGTTCAGCTCTCTTACCTTAAAGGAAGCATCACATTTCCCAGTGTTTCCCGGGAGTAAGAGCTGAAGGGTGTTTTGTTTTCCTTTTTGTGTGAGGCGGACCAGGAAGTGAGAAGTGAAGCCGAAGAGACTGCTGGGAATGGTAGTTTGAATACCTCAGCTGTAGCTGTTCGCTGTCAAGGAAGCAAAGCAGACCAGAGCAGTAGAGTACTGCTGGGGAAGAATTAAGGAGCAGCAGCTGTTTAAAGGAGAGGTGATCTGATGCTGGCTGCTTACTGTCTGCCTGCTGCTTGTTGCTTGTGATCTACTGCTGGCTGCTGGCTGCTGGCTGTAATCTGGCTGTAATCTGCGGCTGAAACTGAGACGGAGAAAGCCTGGGTTTTGAATTTGGGAGAAGGATACATGCCAGGGTCGGAGCTGCTGAACCTCATAGACAGAAGTGGTGACAGGGACCCAGAGGTGCCGGACTGGATGTGTGAACGCTGAAGACTGCTCTCAAGCTGTAGTGTATTAGATTTGGAGTGGGTTTTTTTTTTCTCTTTTTCTCTTTTCAACACGTTGTGCTGTGCTATTGCTTTTACTACCTGGATTAGTTAGTTCGTATTATTTTGATACTAAGCTTTTAATTTAAAGCAATTTGGGGCTAATATATTTGGTTGAAAATTTGAATATATTTCCTTGTCCATAGATTTGCTTTGCTTTATAATTGGGCTTTCGTTTCTGATTTACACATCACTGTTACTAGTATATGGTTTAACAAATATAATAACATAATTTGTTTTATTCTCTTTGGATTGGAAAATAAATGGCCACCGGAAAAACAAGGGCACAAACTCAGGCACAGTTGCAAGCCTTAACTGCTCGTAGAACATCAGTGGAGCATATAAAAACAATGGATAGCAACCTCCAGATTCTTGAGGAGATCAGGAAAATTAGATTAGAACTTGGGAAAGAAATTCAAGATCTAAAGCAGGAAATGGTTGATTTAAGGGGGGAATTGAAGAAAGAGCTCAGAGAGGATTTAAAGGGAGTGAGTGGTTCCCTCGATAAGGTTTCAATAGAAATGAATAAGATCAAAAAGAAGATGGAAAGGATTGAAACCAAACATGAATCTTTTGAAAGTAATTTAAAAGAAATTAGACAGAAACAGAAAGAAATTATTGATGAAGGTATAATTAAAGATCTACGGGCTAGGGAAAAGGCAGTGAAGATAAGAGGAATTCCTGAGCAAGGAAGGGAGAATTTGTTAGAAAAGGTATCCCAAATAATAGGAGAGTATATGGAGATTGCCCCAGAATTGTGTGTGTTGGAAATTGATAATCTGTATAGATTGAACTCATTTGTGGCAAAGCAAAAACAGGTGCCTAGAGATGTTATGGTTGTTTTTGTTCGGAAAAATATGAGAGACTCCTTATTACAGAAGTACAGAGATACACCATTACAGTGGGATGGTAAGGATTTATCTTTGTATAAGGATATACCTTCAGCTATCCTGAAGAGGAGGTGGGAATATAAGCTTTTAACATCTACTCTTAGGGAAAGACAAGTGGTTTACAGGTGGCTAGTTCCCGAAGGACTTATTGTGTGGTTCCAAAAGAAAAAGATTGAAATTAGAACAATACAGGAGGCCAAGGATTTTCTTAAATTCCTAAAAAGAAGAGATCAAAAAGACGAAGAAAGGGAAGAAAAGGGATTGAGGATTAATGGAGTTGAAACTAAAGGAGATAAAAAAACGTACCAGGAAGGGAAAGAGAGCTCTTTGTCAAATCTGGATAAGGAAGGGGAGGCAGTAAGGACGAAGAAAGTCAGGAATCAGACAGATTCAGAGAGTATACGATCTAATTCTGAAAACTGTTCAGATATAGATCCAGATAGTGAAGGTGAAGGAGAAGGTGAAGACAACGGAAAATTGGGTATTGACGAGGAAGAGAAAGAAATATAACTAAAAGGAGAAATAAAAAACCTACCGAACTAGACCTTTTATAAGAAGTTTGTAGTTTAAGCAGATTTATTGGGCTTGAAATGTCTAATAATATAAATGACAATTTAAGAAGTGTGAATAATCTGAAAATTGTTTCGTTAAATGTGAAAGGATTGAATGGTTGTGCAAAAAGAGGAAGAGTTTTTCAGTATTTAAAAAAGATCAAAGCAGAATTTGTGTGTTTACAAGAACATCGAATTAGAAAAGACTATGTAAAGCTATTGCAAAACCGGAAGCTTGGTAAATTGTTTGTTTCGGCTGCAGGAAAAAAACAGAAGGGTGTGGCTATTTATGTTAAAGAATCTTATGATGTGGAAGAAGTCTTGAATGATAACAGAGGACATTATATTGGTTTGCAAGTGATCTTAGAAGGGAAAAAAGTCCTCGTGTTGGGTGTCTATGGTCCCCTAGTTAAACATGGGAAATTTTATGGAAAACTACTGAATAAAGTTGAAAATCTGTCTTTCGACTCTTGTATATTCATGGGAGATTATAATGGGGTTATTAATCCCCAATTAGATAGATTTTCAACAAAAAAAATTAGGAATAACCAGGGTAAATTGCCCCTTAAATTTTTTGCTATCATGGATAGATTGGAATTATTGGATATATGGAGAGAATTAAATCCTGGAAGGAAGGAATTTTCCTTTTACTCGGATAGACATTTCTCCTGGGCAAGGATAGACATGATACTTGTGTCTAAAAATATCTCTCACCTGGCAACGAATGTAAGAATAAACCCTAGAGTAATATCAGACCATGGTTTAATTTCCCTTGAAATAAAACAAAGACCTAAAGAATACTGTTGGCGGCTAAACAATAATCTACTAAATAATGATAAAATCTTTAAAGACGCTTTAACATGTTTACAAAACTACTTTAATGAAAATCAAGATAGAGATACTTCTGTAACTATTATATGGGAAGCAGCTAAAGCAGTCTTGAGAGGCTTTTTCCTGGAAAGAAGTAGTTATCTTAAAAAGTTGAGGATGCAAACTTTGAAGGTATTGCAAGAAACTTTAAAAGAGAGAGAAAAGCTATTAAAACAATACCCTAATAAGCACAACATAGAAGTAGAAATTAAGGATCTACAGGTACAGATAGCAACACAGCTTACAGAAGAGAGACAAAAGGAACTTAAGTTTATGAAACAAAAATTTTTTGAAGGAAGTAATAAACCTGGCAAATGGTTGGCTCATCAATTGAGAAAAGAAAGAACAAAAAGGCAAATTGTTGGTTTAAGAGATCAGGGAAAGAAATATACTGAACAAGACCAGGTGAAAAAAATTGTTTATGATTTTTATAAATTGTTGTATAAAAAAGAGAGGGAGATATCTAATGAAGCTATATGTGAATATCTGGACAGCTGTAATGTAACTACTTTTAATGCAACTCAGAAAGAGCAGCTAAATAAACCTATAACTACCCAGGAAGTTCTAGAGGCGATTAAAAGAATTAGACCGGGTAAGGCATCGGGACCAGATGGCTTTCCTGCGGAGTTCTATAAAAAGTTCGCAGGGCAGGTAGCTCCTGTCTTGAGTGAAGTGATGAATGAAATACTTGAGGGGAAGTATCCGCTAACATGGGCACATGCTAACATAGTGTTACTACCAAAAGAAAATAAAGATACACAAGACATCAGCAATTATAGACCTATCTCTCTGCTGAACGCAGATTACAAGATCTTCGTCTCCATCCTAGCAGAGAGATTGAAAAATATTCTGAAGGAATGGATTCACAAAGACCAATGTGGTTTTTTACCACAGAGACAAATAAAAGACAATCTGAGGGTAGTATTGAATCTGATTGAGATCCATGAAAAAAATATCGATAAAAAATTGGTTATGACTTTTATTGACTTCGAGAAGGCTTTTGATAAAGTAGACTGGTCTTTTCTTTTTTTGGTTTTGGAAAAGGTGGAGGCTGGGAAGAACTTCATTAAATGGATTAAGGCCATATATGACGTTCAAGAGGCAAGAGTAATAGTAAATGGGGAAAGGACAGAGAGGATCCGAATTTATAATGGGACGAGACAGGGATGTCCGTTGTCCCCTTTACTGTTCCTCATGGTAATTGAAATACTTAATAATAAGATTAGGGCTGAGGGAAAAATTGTAGGGATAAAAAGCAAAGGACACGAATTTAAACTGCGTGCTTACGCAGATGATCTTTTGGTGACAGTAGCAGACCCTATTGATAGCATGGAATGTCTTGTTGATATCTTAAATAAATTTTGTAGAGTATCTGGCCTAAAAATTAATAAAGAGAAAACTTCTGTATTATCTATGAACGTTTCTAAAGATGAGGAAGCAAAAATTAAAGAAATGTCAGGATTCCAGATTTGTAAGAAGATAAAATACCTTGGGGTTACGCTGACCAGTAAAAATGTGGACCTTTATAAGAATAATTATGAGGAATTGACAAAGGCTGTGGTTAAAGACCTAAAATTATGGAGTCAATTACAATTATCATGGCTGGGGAAAATTTCTGTTATAAAGATGAAAATTTTACCTAAATTCATGTTTTTTTTTCAGAATTTGCCAATAATCACCAATCTTAAACCGTTTAAAATCTGGCACAAAGAAATCTCGAAATTTGTTTGGGGTGGGAAAAAGCCCAGAGTGAGATTTAAACTTCTGCAAAACAAATCTAATAGGGGTGGACTTGCTTTACCCAATTTACAAGTATATTATGCAGCTTGTTGCTTTGTTTGGATGTCAGAATGGTTTCTGTTAGATAATGAGGGGATTTTAGCACTTGAAGGCAATGGACTTAGATTTGGGTGGCATGCTTATTTATTTTATGGAAAGCATAAGGTACACAAAGATTTCAGCAATCATTTCATTCGTAAATCCTTGTTTAATGTTTGGTTAAAGTATAAAGAGAGAGTTAGTCCGGAACTACCTAGGTGGGTGTCAATACACGAGGCATTTCATCATAGGGAAGTTATAAAAGAAGGGAAGTGGATTATATATGATGACTTACTGGAGGTGAATAAAGGGGACGGAAATCTCTGTTTTAAAAAACATCAACAAATAATAGATGAAGGTTATACGTGTGGTTGGCTCCTACATAGACAGCTGAGAGAGAGGTATCTCTCAGATCAAAAATTAATTGGTATTAGAAAGGAGAGAAGTGAATTTGATGAAATTATATGTTCGGAAAGGAGACATAAAATAGCGAGGTTTTACAATTACCTTATGAATTTTGAAATGGAGGAGGAGTTAATAACGGACTCGATGGTTAAATGGTCCCAAGATTTAAAGTTTAATATTAACTTGGATCAATGGGAGAGGTTGTGGAGAAATAGAGTTAGATATTCCCCCTGTTGTGATCTCAGGGAAAATCACGTGAAGATGCAATTTAGGTGGCACCTTACCCCAGCAAAAATTGGCAGAATATATAAAGGTACATCAAATAAATGTTGGCGATGTAAGAAAACAACTGGGACCTACATGCATATGTGGTGGTCCTGTAAAAAAGTACAGAAATACTGGAAAAAAATTCATGGTGTTATTGAAAAAATTTTACATTTAAAATTTAACCTGGACCCAAAGTTTTATCTGTTGAGTTTATGTGAAAATCCGGATTTTGAATGTAAGTTTGGAAAATTAATATTTCATTTGACAACTGCGGCCAGGATGGTTTTGGCAAGTAGGTGGAAATCGGAAGAAACCCCAGCGGTCGAACGTTGGCTAAATAGACTTTGTGAAATTGAACAGATGGATGAGCTCACTACTATGCTAAGAGGCCATAATGTGGAAATAAGCAAGAGGATTTGGAAACCGTTTAGGGATTATATGAATGGATTATATAAGGTTAAAGATAATTAAGGTTAAAATGAATGGTTGAATATCTTAGTTTAGAAGCTAAGGTGTCTACTGGTTATAGCTGGTTTAAGCTATTTTTGTTACATAATTGAATATGAGTTAATTCTTTAAATTCTTTAAACTTAATAGTGTACCTTAAGGAATGAAGTTAATTCACATAGGAAGCTTAGCTTCAGGACTTTCATAATGAAAAGTGCACTAAAAAGGGGAAAAATTTAGGACCGGTCCCCCACTCCAGGAAGTTTTGTTGATTATTTGTTATATGTGTATTGTCATATAATGTGTCATCGTAGCTGTGTATTGTAAGTCAGGTATTGTAAGTATATGCTATTTATGTTGATAGATAGGATAGAGATGTATTTGGTGTGTTATATGTGTTTTCTGATATATCTTGTGCGTTATTTTGTCTTTTATGTCTATTGTATTGTATACCGTACAATGTTATTAGTTGTTTGTGGTTATTTTAATCAATAAAGCTTAAAAAAAAAATAAAAAAATAAACAGAGGTCTTTCAGGAGTGTTTAGTTCTGTATTTGTGCATGGCAGGGGTTGGCCAAGATGGCTCTTGTGGTCCCTTCTAAATCTTTGATATGTGAAAACAACCAGACTGAAATCATGTGATTCTGGTCTATGACTGTCATGAATCTTTTATACCACCTGCTTTCCAGTCCAAAACTCTTTTGCTGTCATTATCAGAACAATGTCCTTGAAATGCTGATAGCATTAACCTGAACTATTATGGTTCCTTCCATCCTAAGTATATTGCTGGCATAGCATAATGAGAAATATACTTTAGATTACATTAAAATAATGGGCACAATCTAGTCCACTATGAGTTTGCAGCCTGTGTAGAAAGATTTCAGAGAGGATTCTGCAGGTACACTCTCCAAACCCCATACACATACAGAAGAATACATATCATCATCCAACTTTAAGTGCAAGTAGTTGTTGTGTTCCAGAGTGTGACTACCTTACTGAGGCAAGAGGGAAGAATGGATAAAGCTAAAAGCAGACCTCCCATTTTCCTTAATGATACTGCCAACTGGCTCTGAGGAACATAGAAAGCTGCTTTACATTGAGTGGGTCCTCTAGCCAAATACTGTCAACACTGACTGGAAGTAACTCTTCAAGCTTCTTTCTTAGCCCAATCTGGGGCCAATTTTCACTACACAATTTTAGCACTATTATTCCAGTTCGACTGCTATGGTTCCATTCTGTGGAATCCTGGGGTTTTAGTTCAGTGTGGCTTTGGAGTACTCTGGTTGAGAATTTTAAATGCCCCACCCTGAACTTTTATTCCAAGGATTCCATAGGGTGGAATTAAGGCAGTTAAAGTAGAATAATAGTGCTACAATTGTGTAGTGTGAATGGGCCCTTGGAGATCATTGGTACTCCATGGGGGCCTCACATGAAAGTGCTAATTGGACCTGATCCTATTTAGCTTACAAAATCAGATGAGATAGGATATTTCAGGGTGGTATGGTGGTCTTGGTCACATTTTAGTGTTGGAAATATGAGGTTCTATCAAACCTGTGAGCTTCTAGGATGAAGATTTGCATTCAGAAGCTCAGCAGAATGGCCCTCAAACACATTAGGGTTGGCTGGAGTAAACACATCATACAAAGAATGATGGGGGTAAGGCCATTTGGTCCAGAGTAGGAATGTAATTCTTCACCAAATTTCTTCTTGAAGGTAGCAATCAATAATTTCAGCAATTTTCTTCCCAGAAATATTAATTCCCGCACAGAAAATGCTGTTTTCTATGCAAATCAACAATATGTGCCTTTTACATAAAATAAATCTATTTACAGCATTTTCTGCACAGAAAACAGCATTTTCTGGGCAGAATTTTATATTGCCAGCAGCAGGGAAGGTGTTGAAGGAGTAACTTGCCCAGCTGGGGTTCAGGAATGAAAGCATAGTGCACCAAAGACAGTAGTTTATTTAACGACCCAATGCTGGTTAAGAAGTCAACACTGGATCTGACCAACCAAAAGCAAAAGAGGATACATTTACTGATGGACTACTTTGAACCACCAATTGCCATGACAACTCTCACTTTAAATACCCCTACTATATAAACTATGGGTGCATCTACCCTGTAGAAATAATGCAGTTTGACACCACTTTAAGTACTGTCGCTCCATCCTATGTAATCCTGGGATTTGTAGTTTTACAAGGTCTTTAGCCTTCTTTGCCAAAGAGTGCTGGTATTTCACAAAACCACAAATCCCAGTATTCTGTAGGATGGAGCTCTGGCAGTTAAAGTGGTATCAAATGGCATTATTTACCCTATCATAATTGTTACTAGAAATATTTCTAGTCTTCCTTGTATTTAACTAACAACAATTTTATCTTTCTTTCCCACTCTGACACCATAGCTGATGGTCACCAGAGATGTTGTTGCCTCATTGTAAAGAGCTTTAACAAGAAGGTAAACAGGAGTTAACAGTATGTAGCATGGATGAAAAGGGAAATTCATCCTAAACCCTTGACACAGCACAAGTAAAAATGTTTTAAACAAACAAACAGGTTTAATACAATGCAATTATAACTGTAGGTATCTATATATAAAAAACTCTTAGGTCTTAGGTATGTATGTATGTTCCCTCTTGGCTATGTACAATGGTTTTAGGTATGTTGCCTCTTTCAGTGTGCTGATTGGCCCTTCCTGTCACTCCTTCAGCCAATCGCCACCCACATGGAAATCACCACCCACATGCAAATTCCCTCTCCACCTCACAATCCACTCCTGCCATTCATGGCCAATCTGCATACTGGGAGCAACCAATGTGCTGCAGTGTTGGCTATAGTTGTTAAGGTGGCAGGCCTTTCCAGTTCACCAGTGTCTCAGGGCTGCACAATTCCCAATTACGATTTAAGTCTACACAGTAATATCATTTCTATTCCCACTGCAGGGGGACCCAGGCAGTCAATGGGTGGTGGCAGCAGTGGCAGGACACAGCCACAAAACCCAGAGCTCTACCAGGTGTTTTTTTGGGAGTTTTTAAATGGAGTATGGTGCACTGGGTCCAACTATTTTATTTTTATTTCACAGGACCCAAGGAGTTTAAAATGTACGTTAAAACAAAATACATCTAAAAGCCCAATCATAATATTAAATAATATATTTTTTTTAAAAAACACCATCCTATTTTTAAAAAGCACTGAAATACAAAATGTTTAGAAGCATTTAAAACAAAACAACTGAGGAAAAGGATAACATACTTGGATTATTCCCATTTAGACTGAGACTAAATCCAGACAAAACAGAGGTACTGACAGTCACAGGCCCGAAACCAGGTCTGGGAATACAACTTCCAGTCCTGGATGGAATCACACTCTCCTCTAATTAACAGATTAATTAGACAGATTAACAGACCTTTCTGAAGCAAAAAGTTAATGGCCAAAAGCATGCCTAAATAAAAAGGTCAGTGCCTCCCATGAAAGGAAAGCAGAGAGAAGCCCATCCTCATAGCCTCCAACATTTCACAGGTGAAAACTGGGACACGTGAGGCCAAGCAACATCAGAGGGTGGTCAAAATGGCAAAAGTTGTTAATGAGGAAGAACACATAAGCTACGAGAGGCTACAGAAGTTTGCTCTTGCCTGAGCCTACATGGAAGGGCAAGATTCTGGCCTCTACTCTCCCTGCTCCCACCACCAAATTAACTGAGTGCAAACTACTTTTGCTCTTTGAGTTCAGTTTGCAGCCACTGAAGTAAGCTGTGGACAAAAGAGGAAATTGGGAAGAAGAGAGAAAATCAGGAAATTTTAAAAGCAGATGAAAAACTGGGATGGCAGAGAATTAATCATTTCTGTCGGAGCCAAATCAAGACAGTTGGATAGTATGGTACCATCTACCACTGCTCTGTTATAGTTAATTTCAGCATTTTTAATATATATATTATTTATCTTAATAGCTGCTTGCCAAGTGTTGCATCACAGGCAATTGCACTACTTTTCTGAAAAGAACCCTCATGTTAATTAATGATTAAGTGTCAAGATTAGAATCAGCTGAAAAAGTGAAAGTGAAACGCAGCTGCAGAAGTCGGATGACAGAGGATCAATCAGAACTGTCCCTGACAAATCAGGACAGTTGAAGGGTATGTGTGTTACTTCCAAGTTTTCAGGCTACCTATGGGAGACCTGGTGTGGAATGAATCATGGCCAGTGCAGAAACAGATAAACTAAGCATCCAAGGGATGTATTATATATGAGATGAAGCAAGGCATTATTAAGTATTTTTTTTATTTATTTTATTTATTTAGTTATTTATACCCTGCTCTTCAGCCACAAGGCTATCAGAGCGGCTTACAAATTGTTTTAAGCAATAGCTATTTACGCATCTACACTGCATTCAACAGTTTCCAATGTGTGTTAGCTAATTGCCCCCACAAGCTGGGTACTCAATTTACCGACCTACGAAAGGATGGAAGGCTGAGTGAGCCTTGGAGCCCGCTGGAATCGAACTTGCAACGTGGTGGCTTGCAGTACTGGCATTTAACCACTGTGCCACCAGAGCTCCAACCAGAGTAATAGTTGTATTGTTTGAATGGAACCCAGTCCTGGCTTTTGGACACCCAGTGGAAACAAATGGACACATACAATTTAATCCAAGAACCAAGAACACAAATTCAAAATAGAAGCTACTGGAAAACTGCACAGAGGAATGAAATTTCAGTGAAATTGAACAGAAACAGTAGAACACAGAGGGACATTACAAAATCATTCTACAGGGTGTTTGTTTTTTTAATAAACCATCAATCTTTCTGAAAAACTTCTTAACAAAATCTCTCTTCCTCTACACTGTGATGTGTGAAGGAAATTCACCATATGTTTATAGTCCAGGGCATAGTTCCTAAGGAAAGTGGTAAGGTTCAAAAGTTTTAAGTTACCTGAATCAAATGCCTTCTTCCTCTGTACTTAAATAGCTTCAATAGGGCTATTTACTGGGGGCAGGGTGGCGGCACAGAGCAGCAAGGTCTGTCCTCCAAATAAGTCTGGAGCAGAGGTAGGCAAACTCCAGCCTAGGGGCCATTTTTCCTTCTCTGGGACCCACAGTGAGCTGCACCATGCCCCTAAAATTAAACTGGAAGTGGCTGTTAAGCCTGCTTCTGATTCTTAATATTGGTTGAGGAAGAGACAAGAGGTGTATGTGGGGTGGGGCTGAGCTATGTGGCTACACCTTTTTCTAAGGAAAATTGCTACTCCTAGAACTTCCTGGAGCAGCAAGAATTTTTGTCCCATTTTTTTGGTGGCGGGGGGGTGGTTTCTAAAGGAGGCCAGGAGTGCATGAGATTTACAGGCCATGAGATTCCTTTCCCTGATGTAGAGTGTCAAGAGGGACTTTAGAGATTATCAGACAACCTAAAAAATGCAGGACAGGGATGACAGGAGATCACCAAACGGTTCACTTTTCAGATGACATTGTTCCTGTTTCATCCTGCTCCCATGCCCCCTCCGTTCCATCTGCATTCAATTTTATTGATGGCTTAAGCCTGTCTTAATTCTGTTCCATTTCTGTAACAGAATTACAGGCTTGTGAAAATGTGCCCTGTTATGCTGGTGCAATGTCAACCATGGTGGGATGTCACTGCCGGACTCTGCCAAGCACTTCCAGTTGAGATAGGAACATCCAGGTAAGTGACACCCTTTTTTCCCCCCTTGCCTGGGTTACTTGGAGTTTTTAAAGTGTGTTTTTGTGCTTTGTTTTACTTTTTGACATCTATTTTTTACTTTTAAATTTCCCTTGCGATCGTTCTCTCGCGAGAACGGCCGGGATTTTGTTTCCAGGAAGTGAATGGGGCTCAGCAAGAGCTCCATTCACTCCTGGAATGCCAAAGGGAAGGGGAGGACTTTTGAAACCGCTATCGAGGTATGTGTTAATTTTTTTTATTTAAACCACTACAGCTCCACCACGGAAACCTGGAGCACATTAAATCCACATTTGTTCTGAGAAAACTGGGATAATAATAATATTATAATAATAAAATTTATTTATACCCTGCCCCTCTGCGAAAACAATCGGGGTGGCTTCCAACAATTAAAACTCTACAATGGGGATATTGTTTGGGGAGGGGGGAGAGAATATTCCTCTTCTATCACAAAGCCTTTGGTCTTATAAAAAGATGTTGGAACAGAAAGGCGGGAGAGGAAAAAATCCACTGCAGAAAAGTAAAGTGTTGTTATTTTATTACAAAATGTAAAAAATAAATAATAATCATTTTCTTTTCAATCCTATCTAAATACATGGGCTTGTATGCTACCATTCACTGACTGGTGGTGTGGGGTGCTGGGAAGGTGGAAGCAACTCAGGTGACTAAGAAGCTGTCTATCTTCACTGAGAGGGGAAGAAAAATGACATTGCTGTCCATCTGGGAGAGCAACCTTACTTCTCTTCTTCTCAGCTGCAGGTCATGCTGAGATAGCCATTTCTTGGTCTGCTGAGTGGCTCTCCTTCCCCTCACTTAGTGAACAGCAGCCAGAGCACCCCCTACAGGGCCTTGGGGGAAGGTTTTGTGTTGTGTTCAATGGTTAAGCTCCCTTTGCACCATCCAAAAGAACACAAGGGAACATTACTCTGAGTTACGTTAATATATATCACCAACAGGATTGCAGCCCTCCAGTCTTAACCTTGCAGTCTTAACCTTACGGATGAGTGGTGCTCCAGATGTTGCTGAACTACAATTCCCAGGTTACCTTGCCATTGGCTTTGCTGACTAGAAAGTGCAGTGTAACAACATATGGAGAACAGCGTGATTCCCATCCCTGCTTGAAAAACTTCTGCTAGTTAGTGCAAAACAAAAATTGAAACAATCCCCAAATATATACTAATCCCAGACCAGTTGTGTTTTTAACCTATTTTTCTAAGGGTTGTTAAGAATATTAGAATTTTCTTCTTTTTAATTCAGGTATTTACTGATGATGGACAGGCTAATGAAAATTCAGACTGATTGTTAGCACTCCTAATGAGCCCCAACTTCCAGAAACCCCAAAATCAACTTATTAATAATTTGACTTATTAGTGTGGTCTTCCACTGGGAAGAGCAGTGAGGTTTAAGAGATGTGCTGAAAGCCATGCATCGCGCAAAGGAAGAACTACTAACAAATTCCACACTATGAGGAAATTTGAGGTCAAAAGGACATTGCCTTCACCACACACCCAAGTGACAGCCATTAAGCAGATGGAGTATTCATTTGTTTGAAGGTTTCGAACTTCCTTTCCCCAATCACTACCCATCAAAAAAAAAAAAAAAAAAAAGGCAGCTCAAGCTTTGTGAATCTGATCCTCAGACATTTAAAGCAGTTTGCAACACATTAGCATCTTTGGACACCTATTGTCAAGACCAGGAGTTTCCCTGGAACTTATTGTACAATCTTTGGAGGCTATTATTTCAACCCACGAAACTTCCCCTCTCCAGGGCATATTTTTCGTGTAAATTGGTGTAAATATTGGCCGAAAATCATGCCTCATTGCACACAGAGCCCATTCCTGAGGACATGCTGTCCCTCTGTGTAGCCAGGGCGCATAGAACCAGTTATCACCCCAGAAATCTTCCTGCCTATTCCCTCTGGCAACCTATAAATAATAATAATAATAAAATTTTATTTCTATCCCGCCCCTCTGCAACGCAATCGGGGCGGCTTACAATATAAAAACTCCATTGTCCCAGTACCCTAGCCCACCCACCCCTTAAAACAATATTAAACTATAAAAGATTAAAAACATACAGTAAACTAAAAATATATAAATTAGAAAAATATTAAAACATACAATAGGTTTTTTTTAATAATAATAATAATAATAATAATAATAAATGATTACAGCTCAGGGAGGACAGCCGAGTCTTGGGCCGGGATAGTTATTCAGGAAAGGCCTGCCGGAAAAGATCTGTCTTGACAGCTTTTTTAAAGCCATCTAAGGTGTTAATAAGACGGATCTCATCCGGCAGGCCATTCCATAATCTGGGAGCAGCAGCGGAGAAGGCCCTCTGGGAGGTCAGCGACAGCCTTGTTTTCATAGGCTGTAACAGATTCCTCCCAGAGGACCGAAGTGCGCGGGGAGGGTCGTACGGAACCTCTCTTCCTCAATTCCTAGTGGTCTTATATGAATGCTTCTTGTATGAATGTGTGGGTGCTTGGTGTTATTATTTTATGTCTTTAATAAATACCATTGTTAATCTTTCATTTTTGCCTTTGTGTGCGTCTGTTCAGTTAGTCGGGGTATACAAAGGTGCAAAGATCTCTCTCTCTGCTGCCCCCTCTTGCTTTGCTAAGGTTGAGTTGCTGCTAATTTCCCCAACTTATTTAGATAAACTTGATATTTTCTTGGAATTTCAAAGAGCTCTTTGGGTAGCATAGTGTAGTATGTGGGGAAATAATCATTGTAATGTAAAAGCAATCTTGTGTACCTCATTCACATCCTAAGATAAGTCTAGGGTTTTTCCCTGCATGCTTTTGTTCTCCCAAAATTCCCTTTCTCTTATTTCACTGGGCACTTCCAGCCAACTGGAGTGCTGGGGCATTCAACACATGACTTAATTTAAATTTTATTGCTTTGTGTAAGTCCTCTTTTAAGTTAGAGTCTCCATGAGGCTGTAGCCATCTTACTCCATCTTAAGCTATACCATCTTTCCTGCAACCATGCCATGATGTTTACCATGCAGCCTTTTTACCGCTGTAGGCTGGGTGAGTTTTTCCTACCCTAAATACCATTAGTTAGTTAGGAACCTCTTTTTAAAGTTTGTTTTAGTATCTAGATTGAGATTGATATACCTTCAGTAAACTTTGATTTGCATTTTAAACTGACTGCTTTGTTTTGTAATGAGTCTAATTTAACTGAGTAATCTCAGACCTCTGAACACATCTTTTAAGTGTTAATTGAGCTTTAGTCTGCATTCCTAAGTTGCACTCTGCATGAAGTTAAAAGTAAATGACTGATTTTTAACTCTTTTTAATGAAGAGAATTCTTATTGTTTTTTAAAAGGACTAGATCCTGGAATTTTTAATACAATTTTATTTTTTAGACTCATTACTCCTACACATAGTAATATGTATAAATGTTTTTGCAACTATGTATTAACTTTCTCTTTTAAAAAAGAGTCAAAAACTTTTGACACAATCTGAATGTCAGGATTGTATATAGTGAAGAACGATCCATTTATGAACCTTTTGAAAGGCAGAATGGAAAACCAGTAAAAATTTCTTTAAAAGTGCCCTGAGTTTGTGATGTTATTTTGTGGGAAGTTTTTTTTTTTTAATCTACATTAAGTGTTCAGAAAACAAACACAGAATAGTCCTCATGAGACTGTGCAATTTTAGAAAGTCTTGTTTGAACATTCTTCCTTGTGAGACATTCCCTTTATGTGGAAAAACTAGCAACTCAGGGATTCTTGCTTAGCTTTCTTCCTGATATATTTAGCTTCTTATGTGCAAGGATCATTTGAATTTTTTGTTTGTTTTCTTGGTCATTAATATAGAATTGCAATTATTGAAAAACTAACAGCACTGGAATATTGCACTTATGGAAAAATTAACAACTCAAGTAAAAGTCCTTAAAATGTAACTTTATTAATTATTATATAATTTCTATGGTATTTGTTTTCCATACTTTGACTTTGTCAACAATAATTCTGATATTGTTTATCTTCCAAAGTCCCATGCAGATTTATGGAATGATGTACTCTCTATACTTAATTGGAAAAAGGAGGACATATTGTGGCTTTTACATTTGTTCTGGTCACTTTTTTTAAAAAAAATACTAATTTTAAGACTGTATGTGATTTTTTTCCTTTTGTTTTATTCAACTGCTGTTGTGTGATCTGTTTTAATGATAATTTTTTAAAAAAAATAAAATTCAAATTATTTTTAATACAATTTCTGAATGCCTTCTGAACTTTTTGTAGTGGTTTACTTTGCAGATTTTTACACCTATAACCAACTGATGACTATCACAATCTTCCGATTTGAATGTATTATTGAACATTGTGAATCACATGACAAAAAGCAGCGCATACTCCTTTTTAATGACTAATTACTGTAGATTTGCCACCAAAAACATGAATAAAAAATATACATGTATATTTCTCCTTTATATCATTATTAACATTTTTCAAAAAATAAATAAGAGGGAGAGATGGGAAGGAGTATTCTCACCTTCCTGAAGAACTAAAATCTTCCTCACTCATCGTAATTTGAAGCTAGATAAAGGTAACTCTCCTTGGCTTCTAATACAGACTTTCCAGAAAGCTCTTCTTGTCACAATGTATAGCTTTCTTCTCTTTGATAAGGTCAGTTTGCCAAAAAGAACAAAATGCACATGAGTAATACATTACTCAACCACTTGTATACATACATCTATTTTTCTTACCAGGTCTCACTATTGAGGAAGGTAAAGACATGGCACCATGATAAAAAGGGTCATTTAAAAGACTTCACAGAGGCTCTGTACTGTGAAGGATTGAATTTTCACTTGAATGCCTACATTTCCACATTTCTTTCTTTGCAGAAATGTTTTTGTTGAATGGCAGAATGCCTAGAAGGTGGGGTTTTATGTCACTGACCGGAATCTATAAAACAATATTGAAGAAAACTTGTCCCAACAGAGTAGTGCAACATAGTGACAGATATAATAAGTTAGGCTCTAAAATCCCATTTTAAGCAAGGCTTGCAATTAGCCAGTTGTCCACTTGTTCTGGATGAGTAGCTTGTCAGACCACTCAAGTTGCAGAGGGATTGTTATTAGATGATAACACTTTTACACTTAACTGCACGACCCTTTAGGGATCTTTGACATTACCCCTTGGAGAGCAGTGATTTGAAAATATGGATTAATTTTGAATTATTTGTCTATTTTGAATTTGACCATTTCATTCTGTTGCAGGTTTCCCATTCAGTATCATGGTTGGCCTTTTTAATGGTTATAGGCAGCTCTTTTGAAAAGGATAAAAAGATCAGTCAAATTTACAGATGATAAATAAATTCTTAAAAGCATTGGATGTTTGGATAAGTACAAGGCTGGAGGGGATTTTAGATGGCAAACACAAAAGCTAAGGTTAAGCTACAAGTAAATGTCTCTCCCAGAAGCCAGATTCAGATCTATAGAATGTCTGCCAAAGATGGATCACTTATTGTGGGACATAATGTATTAGAATTTTACAATTTCATTTTTCTGGTATTGTCTTCCATCTGTTTTGAAGTAAACCCTTTCAATAACAATACAAATACTGGGAAAGTACACTAAACCCAGTAGGCACGACTCACCTATTGGTAATCTCCACTGTTCTACTCTTTCTCAGTCACATATGCCACCTGGTTGTGTGTGCTGAGTGCCTTCAATTCATTTCTGATTTACGGCAGCCCTAAAGCAATCCTATCACAGGGGTTTCGTGGCAGGATTTATTCAAAGGAGGTTTGTCTTTGCCTTCCTTTCAGGCTGAGAGAACATGACTTGGCCAAGGTCACCCAGTGGGTTTCCATGGCTGAGCAGGGATTCAAATCCTGGTCTCCAGAGTTGTAGTCCAACACTGAAAGCACCACATCACACTGGCTCATTTTGTAGCTTGAAATCCATGACGCTTGTCAGAGAACTCTGGAAACCATACTTTCAATAGACTGAAGAGAACGGTTTGTCAGAAATCCTTAGCCACTTCACACCACTAGCATTCCCAGTGCTAACTGTCCAGACATAATGACAATTACAGATTTGGGGGGCTGTGTATAGAATCATGGCCAGACTTCTACAGGTTTATCTACAGTGGTTGCTTAAATCTGAGGCCAGTATGGAGCATTATGCTCCGGACTGGCCCTGGATCTATCATGATGGCAGCCATGCACACTGAACCGAATTTGGTACAACAGCCGTTGTTGTCCACATGGGCCAGCTGGACTGACACCTCATCAGCCCCACCAGCCCATCCCCTGATTTCAAAGTTGAGGAGCCTGTGGAAAGCCTACCAGGTGTGCTGTCACTTTTGCTGAGGTCAGAACAGGTGCCTGGACATGTGATCAACAAGGGGGAGGTCATTCTACCCCCTATTTGTTGATTGCACAGGCTCCCCACTCTGACAGTAGAAGCAATGGAAGGCAGGCTTTCCATGAAGCTCCTCAGCTGGTAAGGAAGTGGCTGCTCCAATGGGGATCCATCCTCTTCCCTGCACTGCTCAGCACAAGGGAGATGGCATCATGTTTGCATGTGGACATCTGTATCAGGCCAAATCAGACCTGATCCAACTGTCCAGACAGCAAAAGATCCTGAGGTCACTCCAGAGTTTCTGAGAAATCCAAGAAATAGTTCAGAGCAAAGTTGGGTTAAGGGCAAAAAATTGCAGATCCTCCCTGGAAGTTGCCATATATCACCTGGACTGCCAGCACTGGATTCAGGGTTCGTCAGCATATTTTCCAGTGTAGACAAGCGCTATATCAGCTACTTAATTAAGCATACTTAACTAAGACCACCCCAAACCTGACAGAAACATCATTTACCCATACTCTAATTTGAAGTCCTATCACGATCGTCACTAAGTAGTGATCGTGTATATGGAACAGTTAACTAGATTTACTCATCCATAACTGTTCCACATTTCTAATGACTGGATAGTCACAACTGTGACACCACTGCCATGAGCATAACTTCCCCTCTAGCCTACTTTACCTGGCATCAGCTGCATAGGGAGAAAGAGGTCCATTCTGCTGGTGACTGGAACATGGGTGAATGACATTTCTGTCAAGTTTGGAGGGTCAGTCCAGAAAAGGTTAATTAGTTAAGTATACCTGCATATACATAAAGAGAGATCTTGGAGAAGGGACCCAAGTCTAAACACAAAATTTATTTATGTTTCATATATACCTTATACACATAGCCTGAAGGTAATTTTATACACAATATTTCTAATAATGTTGTGCATGAAACAAAGTTTGTGTATATTGAATCATCAAGAAACCAAAGGTGTCACTATCTCAGCCACCCATGTAGACAATTTTCGATTTTGGAGTAGTTTGGATTTTGGAATTCCAGATATGCTCAACGTGTATCTGTATTTTTAAACATTTCTTAATATAAAATACAGCCTTTGCATTTTCTTTCTTAACTTTCACAAATAGTCATTCCAAGTCTTTGCTATTTTCTGCTAGTAGTATGATGTTAGCAGAGAATTCTTCCATTTTCATAGTCTTCCCTCTGAATCTAATCTCACTTTCCATATGATATGTCCTGCATATGGACAATAAAATCCTATGGTACTTCCATTTTGTTTCAGTGTGAATCATAGTGTTTCAGAATCTTCACAAAGACTTTGCTGGGTTGATTTTCCTCTGAAATATTTTGGTGTACTCCATTAGCCAACATTTGTTTGCAATATGATCTTTAGTGCCTCTTCCTTTCTGAACTCAGAATTTTTCAAATTTTGATGGACTTTGTCTCTATACCTTGAAATAATTCTATTTAGGTGCCATCTGTTCCTGGTAATTTATTTCTCCCAGGTGATTTGAGAGCAGTTCACACTTCATTTTCTAAAATTGTAAGTTCTTTGTCAAAAGGTTCTTTGAAGCAATATGTCATTCTTTCATTTCTTTTGTACAGTTCTTTGGTATACTGTTTCCATCATTTTTAATTTTGTCCTGATCATGTAAATACGTTTCCCTATTGATCATTCAGAATAACTACTTGTTACCCAAATTGTGTGGAGTTCATGGGAACCCACTAGCTCACTCAAATTAAGATAGTAATATGGGGAATTTTAATGAGCTCAAATATGGCAGTGAGACGCTGAGTAACTGCAGGACCTTTGGACCTAGGCATACTAGTACTCACTGATTAGACTCCAAGCCAGGGAATAAAATAAAATAGTTTTTATTGAGAAATAATCACAGTGCCACAAACACATAAACTCACACTTCAAGCAACCACACCAGGCTAATGAAAGATAGGAGGGAGTTTTTGAATAGAGGACTAGATTTCAGGATAATGGGCTATAGTATACTTGTCTGACGAGCAGAGGTTCATGCAGAAAAGAATACTCCAGCTTGATGCTGAGGTCGTACAGAAAATGGGCAGAGTGATGGCATGTAGAAAACTGTGCATGCTTTAGCTGTGTTTTGGAGTGATATTTATACTCAATATTTATCCTTAAGGGGTGTTTTTGGAGTGGAGAAGAATGTTTGAGTGATTTTCCCAAAGTGAAACAATGGAAGCTCCAGCTTTGTTGATAGCTGTTAAGGACCTGGTCTAATGGTTTGAAGTTACAGGAGAGTAGATTTCAACTTAACATTAAGGAACTTCTTGATAGTAAGAGCAGTTTGGCAGTGGAACCAATTACCCAGAAAGGTATATTGGGGTCTCCTCCTCTGGATGTCTTCAAAAAGAGTCTGGACAGCTGTCTGCTAGGGAGGCTTTAGCTGGAGATCCTGCATTGAGCAAGGGGTTGGACTTGATGGCCAATGAGGCCCCTTCCAACTCTGATTCTGTGATTCTATAATGATTCTAATGATTGAAACATTAAGACTGATTGGTTTCAGGCTACCTCTACTTTATGTAGAGGGGTAGTGTGAAGGAATAGATTTTCCATGGTTTTTTTCTGGGCTGTGAGGCTGTGTTATGGAAAAGTTTCTTTCTGAGGTTTTGCCTGCATCTGTGGCTGGCACCTTCAGAGAATGGTTGAGTAGGAGTGTGTATGGAGTTTATATGCTGTTGGGGAGTGTATGTACATTTGTGAAATTGAATGGTTAGTTTCTGGGTATAGAAATGCAAGGCTCGTTAGTGCCTGTTTGGCTAATGGCTGGTTGATGGGCCATTAACTGCTGGAAATCACCCTGTCCCGAGGTGGAATTCCTTTGCAAGTGTTGAGTTTTTATTCTACTGTTTTTCAAAACTGGGAGCCAGATTATTTTTACTTTTAGGGTTTCTTCTTTCCTGTTGAAGTTGTCCAGGTGTTTGTGGATTTCAATAGCTTCTCTGTGCATTCTGCTCCCATCTGCCACTGCCCTGGACTTGGTGAAAAAGAAGTAGGCACAGCTGCATCATGCCTAGACCCAGAAGCAGATGAAAGCCCCTCGCTCCATCCCGACTGCCATTGCTGTGGCCTCGGAGGGAGAGAAGAAGAGGCAGTACTTGCTGAACTTAATCCCCTTCCACACTGCCATCCCCTTTATCTCGTGGGTCATGCCTTAAGTAGATTGTAAGCCTAAGGGTAGGGAACTGTTTTGTTGCCCTTTTACTTGTAACCACCATGTACAGTGATGGTGCTTAATAAATAAATGATGATCATCATCATTGTTATTATCGCTATCATCATCATCATCATCATTGGAAACTAAGCAGGATCAGCCCTGGTTAGTACTCAGACTAAGGACCACCAAATATAGGCTATATTTCAGAGGAAGGAACTTGAAAAACCATCTCTGAGTATTCCTTGCTTAAGAAAGTGCTATGAAATTCATGGGGTCTCCATAAGTCAACTGGCAGCTTGAAAGCACGTGCACATATACATGATCCAATGACTCACTGAGCAAGTAACCACTCAAATTATTTTGTTACAATTGGCATTCCATTTACCACTTTTGCAAGACCAAACTTATTAACAGAACATTTCTAATGTTTTTGTAGTTTTTCTGAAAAAAAGTATCATTATTAGAATGGGTGGATGAGGTTAGGAAGATCCTAATCTTTTCAATGCACTTGATGCTGGAGGGAGGGGGGGAGAAATCTAGGGCTAGCTAAGAACTAAGGGCCATTTCACACTAGGCAATTATAGTACTTTCATACCACTTTCACTGCCATACCTGCATCCTGTGGAATCCTGGGATTTGAACTTTAGGAAAGGGTACTTAGAGAATTTTTTGTCAGCTTTTGTGCCTTATGAAACTACATGTCCCAGGATTCCGTAGGATGTAGCCAGGGCAATTAAAGTGGTATCAAGGTGCTATAATTGTCTCATATGAAAGGGACCTCAACCTGGACTGGAAACAGAACAGCCTTTTCAGGTTAAACTTTAAAGCAACTGTTTTTCAATTATGATGAAAATTGAATTGGCATTTGGAAATTAGTGTCTCCAGCAAACACAGCTTACAGTGATTTCACTTTATGCTTCATGTTATTTTTGTCACTTTAAGCAGATTATAGTTATTGTGGTATGTTGCAGTAGTCAGTATTGCAAGGGTCAGCAATTCAACAGTAGCAAACACCAAGTTTAAATGGAAAACCATTCATAGAAAAATGTCTGCCTTCCAGACTCCATACTGTTTAGAACCCTAATAAGAGTAATCTCTGCCACCTGAATTTTCATGTCAGATAGCATATTAGCAACATTTTAAATCAGAACAAATAACAGGTGGCAGGTATGGTCAAGAAGCAATTCACTAAGCAAATCAAAGCCTACACCCACTAACCTTTATATCCCACCCACATAACTTTGTTTAAAGTAGGAGCAGCCATTATTTTTACCTTATTCAAGTGCTTCTTTGCTACCTTTTCACTGTTTTGATTCTACTGTTCACATAAGAGAATTTCGGAGCAAAGCCATACCTCCTTCTCAATATTTACAAGGGGGCTTCAATTTTCCTTGTTTTGATATATATTTTATATTTCCAGAAAATAAACTTTAGTAATAGAGTGTATATTTCTCTCTGCACATTTGGACCATTTCATCTTTCAGCAGAGCCAAGGATATTCTGTCCCTTCCTGGTGTCGATCCTGACAAGAAGTGATTGTAACTTTTATTATATACAGCTCTTAGTTCTTACTAATCTTTCCTTGTATTAGGTTTTATTAACTTCCCTTGGTTCTTTTATTAAAGTAGGATGAACCAAAGTGCAGGAACAGGGGAGAGTCAAAGCAACTTCATGGAATTATAGGACAATATAGAAATAACAGCTTTCATTTAAAAAAACCCTTAAGATCCTAGAATTTGAGGACCTTTACAATGTCAGTCAGATTTAGCTGATTCAATGGCTCAAGGTGGGATGCAAGATTCTTTCTCATTCTTAGCTCAATGACACAAATGAATGACAAAATGGAATAAAAGGCAGTATTAATGGGTTGAGTCGAAAGATCCCTTCCATATGCAAAAAAATGTCTTGCAGTCATGGAAAGGCTTTTTTCTTTCACCTTACACTAGACTCCCGATGAGAGAAATGAAGAGAAATTCAATCAAGTCCTTTGGTTTATGCAAGAGGTCGCACAAACTCTTGTGAAAGTAGAGGCATGAAAAATCCTGATGAATATGCCTGTTATAATATCACATGAATATGCTCTTAGACAAGCATTCATGCAACAGTAAATGAATTCCAGTCCCCTCTGCCAATGGAAGACTTCCATAAGCAGAAAGGGAAGGGAGGGTTTTCTATGATTTCCCTTCCTTGCTGTAGACCTTATGCTCCATCACTAAGGGCTTTATCAGACAGGCCCTCAAAACCCGTTCCTGTTCCAGTACCCACCCACCCACCCTCCTCCCATCCCTGTAACTGAATAAAAAAAATATGTTCACACACTTACCTTAATCCTGGGACAGAAACTGCTCCCCCCTCCTCCGGCAGTCCAGGAAGGGAATGGAGCTCTCACAGAGCCTCCTCCCTTTCCTGGAGACCAAATCATGTGGGGAATTTAAAAATAAAAAATCCCCCAAACCCCAAAGAAATACACCAAGCACCTGAACACCCTTAAAAAAAACCCAAGTAATGCGGGGAAGGAACAAAAAAGGCTGTCACTGACCTCTTTGTCCCAATCAAAGCAGGAAGTATTTTGCAGGGACCTCCCAGGACCTTGCAGGAAGCCCTGCATCGCACAGGGAATTTAAAAATTAAAAAACCCCAGACATCAAAAAATTAACGCAATCACCTAAACAGCCTTTAAAAGAAACAAATAAACAGGGGAGGGTACAAAAAAGTCTGTCACTTACCTGGATGTCCAGATCGCCACTAGAAGTGTTCTCTACTTACCTTCCAGGACCTTACAGAGGCAGGCAGCCAGGGGAAAATTTAAAAATAAAAATACAGGCAGACTTCTAAAAATTAAAAAAAGCACCAAAACATTTTTAAAGCTTTAAAAGCAACATGGGAAGGGTACAGAAAAGGCTATCACTCACCTGGGTGTCACGATCATACCCGGAAGTGTTTTAACATTGCGCCAGCATAACGGCAAACCAGTTCACACACCCGTGATTCCATTACAGAAACGGAATGGGAGATCTATTGATGACTTCCCCCCATGAATAAAACAAAACGGAAAGCACACGGGGTCAGATCAGGGTCAGAATGGGTGAGGAGGACGTCGTCTGAAAAAAAAAACCTCTTTAGCGATCCTGTGGCATTTCTGTTACATTTCATTAAGCCTGTCTGATAAAGTCCTAAATCCATTCTGAAGGGTGAGGGGACTCTTCAATAACAGATGTTTTAAGAGGTTTAAAGAACTGCAAGGATGATGGTAGGGATGTGGTTTGGCAAGGTGGGGGGGAAATGAGGATATTGCTCCCCCAAATAAGAACTGTGACAGCAAAATGAAATTTTCCTTCAGTCCCCAAATTTCTAGCATCACAGACAGTGCAACACTGAAAGTTGCTGGCACCTAGAACTCTCATATTTGCTGTGTTCAGATTCCCTTTGTAACTTGGTCCACTCCTTTTCTTTGGATGTCCAAACTGCATTTCCATAAGTACAATTAAAGTTTCAAATCACTGCAATGCTAGAAACTTGGGGAATGAAGGAAAATCTCATTTAGATGTCAGAATTCCTATTTGAGGGAGGACAATGTCCTCATTTTGTGCTGCCCCCCTCATAGCTACATCCCTGGATGAACGGAAATGCTGAAAATCATGCTCTTTTTCTGTTGCTGACAGAATCTTTTCATCAGCAATGGGAAATTATCCAGATTCTGTCTGAAAGCAGCAATCCTAAACACACTTTCAAGAGAATTCTGTTGCCATGCCCCGTGAGTCTGATGAGGGTATCAAATCAGAGGAGGAGGAGGAGGACATGGCAGGGAACGGCCCTATGGATCCTGGCACAGATTTATCTATACCTATGCCAGCAGCAAACCCTGCCTACCTGGAGGCTCAAGCAGAAGAAGAGCCTGGTCCTAGTGGGTTGGCACCAGTCCCAGCAGAGAGCCTTGCCAATTCAGTTAAGGAAGAGGAAGAGGAGACAGACTTACCTCCACCGTCATTTAGCCAGCAGAGATCCCAAAAGGAAGCTTGAAGAAGATTGCTGGGGCTTTATCAGAAACACCGTCTCGTCAAGGAGCACCTGACAAAGCCTTGATTGCTATATATATGCCTTGGGGAGTGATGGAGGCTTTGTTAGAGATCAACTGATCATCCTGGTGAAAGCTACCTACAAGTTGTCTTTGACTCCATGTTCCTGTTGCCTTGCTTCCAGTTGCCTTGATTCCAGTTGCCATGATTTGTGTTTAGACTTTGGATTGTTCCTTGACTACACTATTGCCTGATCCTGTTGACCCACGGACTTGTTGTTGACCCACACTGACTGCCATTAAGCTCCTGACTTTTTGGACTGTGTTGCTGGACTAAATCTTTGCAGGACTGTGTTTTCATTCCTTTGTGCTAATTAACAGTTGGCTACCTTCCCTGATTTTGCTGTTTGTTTCTACTTTGCTGGCATCTAGCTGCTTTCTCAGACACCTGTCTACATAATACAGTTGTTACCCAAAATGTGTGGGAGGGGGTCCATATTAATGCACCAATATTAATATGGGAAATTTATGCACTCAACGTGGCAATACAAGAGGTGGGTAACAAGCAGGATCTTGGAGACCTATGTATACTGATACTAAGGAGAAGACTTCAAGCCAGAAGCTACAATTAAATGATCTTTATTGGAAATTAATATAAACAGCATTCACACAAACACTCAGGCTTCAAGCATTCACACAATGCTAACAAAAATTGTAGGAAGTATTTTCATAGGAGAATAGAGTGAAGGGATGAAGGGTGATACAACACCTGTCCTGTAGAGAAAAAGATTCCTGCAGCAGAGGCTCAAAGTTATGTTCTAAGGGCCTAAGCAGCAAACTGGCAGCATGGACATAGGAAGAGGAGCTGTAGACAATTTGGTATTTTGGGAGTGGCATATATATAATTTCCCTAAAGGGATAGGATTTTGAGTAAAATGCAGTGGTTCTCAGAGGTTCCCAGGCCAAAACAATGGGTACTCCAGGAGAGTTAATGATTTTTAATAATCAATAATTTTGTAATTGAATAGGAAACAAGCAAAGTCTTTTGTTGGAAGGGAGCAGGAGAGAAAAATCTCATTTTACAAGCAATAAGGTTTCCTGCACTTCCTGAACAATTAGTGATTGACTCACCTCCAGGTGTTGAGTCTCACTTGAGAGTGTTTGTTTCTGGAAATCTCCACAGGCCCTTCCCTTGGTCTTGCATGAATCCCACCTTAGTTTTAGGGGTCCCTGTTTACCTGTAACCACATGGATGGCCACCTTTGCTAGTTATTAAATATAGCCAATTATCTGATATTCCAAGATGGGGACTAACAGGGTATGTAACACAGGGGAACTTACTCCCAAGGAAATATGCATAGGATTACCCTGTTAAGCAACTGTGGTCAGATGAATTAATTAGCATTAGACTAAATCCACACTACACAAATAATCCAGTTTGAAGCTGGATTATTTGCCATGGCTCCTTCCTATGGAATCCTGGGATTTATAGTTTGGTGAAGCACCAGCACTCTTTGGCAGAGAAAGCTAAAGACCTTATAAAACTACAAATTTGAGAATTCCTGGAGAACAAGAGAAGTCCCAGCAGACTGGAGTAGGGCAAATGTTGTCATTGTCTTCAAAAAGGAGGGGGGGGGAGAGGATCCAAACAATTATCGTCCAGTCAGCTTGACATCAATACCAGGAAATATTCTAGAGCAGATAATTAAACATTCAATCTGTAAGCACTTAGAAAAGGATGCCATGATCACTAAAAGTCAACATGGGTTTCCCAAAAACACATCATGACAGACTAATCTGATCTCTCTCTCTTTTTTTAATAGAGTTACAATCTTGGTAGATGAGGGGAATGCTATGGATGTAGCATATCTTGATTTCAGTAAGGTTTGACAAAGTCTTCCATGGTATTCTTGCAATTAAGCTAGTAAAATTTGGGCTAGATTATGCTAATGTTAGGTGGATTTGTAATTGGTTGACCCAAAGGGTGCTCACCAATGGCTTCTCTTCATCCTCGCAAGTAGTGACTAGTGGGGTATCACAAGGTTCTAGCCTGGCCAAGTGCTATTCAACATCTTTATCAATAACTTGGATGATGGAATAGAGGACATTGTCACCAAATCTGCAGATAACACCAAATTAGAAGGGGTAGCGAATACCCCAGAGGACTGGATAAAAATTCAAAATGACCTTAACAGATTGGAGAGATGGGCCAAAACTAACAAAATGAATTTCAACAGGGAGAAATGTAAGGTACTACATTTGGGCAGAAACACCTGGCATGACAACAGAACACGTGAAAGGGATGTAGGAGTCTTAGTAGGTCACAAGCTCAAGATGACTGAACAGTGTGATGTGGCAGCTAAAAAAGTCAATGCAATTCTGGACTGCATAAATAGGAGTATAGTCTCTAGATCAAGGGAAGTAATAGTGCTCCACCACTTTTTTTTATGTTTGTTCAGACCTCACCTTGAATACTGTGTCCAGTTCTGGACACCACAATTCAAGAAGGATATTGACAAGCTGGAATGTGTCCAGAGGTGGGCAACCAAACTGATGAAATTTCTGGAAGTTATGCCCTATGAATAGAGGCTTAGGGAACTGGCTATGTTTAGGCTGGAGAAGAGAAGGTTAAGAGGTAACATGATAGTCATGCTTAAATACCTGAAAGAATGTCATATTGAAGATGGAGTGAGCTTGTTTTCTGCTGCTTCAGAGACTAGGACACAGAACAATGGACTCAAACTACAGAAAAAGAGTTTTCACCTAAGCATTAGGAAGAACTTCTTGATGGTAAGAGCTGTTGGACAGTCGAATACACTGCCTAAGGGTGTGGTGGAGTCTTTCTTTGGAGGTTTTAAACAGAGGCTAGATGGTCATCTGTCAGGAGTGCATTGATGTATATTCCTTCAAGACTGGTTGGACTGGTTGGCCCTCATGGTCTCTTCCAACTCTATGATTCTAAGAAATCCCAGGATTCCATAGGAAGGATCCATAGCAAATAATCTAGTTTCAAACTGAATTATTTGTGTAGTGTGGATTTGGCCTGGGAGTTTCCCAAAACAAATCTAAGGGTTTTTAAAATAAAAAGTATAATATTATTTGTATTCTATAAATGAACTCGTGGTACTGAATCTAGGCTAAACACATTTGTAGACTCTTGATAACGCATCTAGCAATTTGTTATTACTAATGCTTTTATTATTAATATAACTCCTACCACTGTCATACATCACACATCTTTTTCTTGTATAGTCTGGATGTTTTTCTTAGAGCTGAATACCCAAAATAGCTGATACTTGGTTTCTTCCAGAGGTAGCCTCAGGAAATTAAAAGGCTAAAGGGAAATAACCAGAAAAAAAATGTCTGCCTTACCTAGGAAAATAGAACCATGAGTTATTCATAGCAACAGTGATAGGTCATGATGATCTTTTCCACTTTTATTGTAAATTGTCTTGAACACACTGAGGGTGATTCAGAAATATTATGTGTGTGCTTGTGTGTGTATATTAAATGTCAAGGGAAACATTCTAATAGCTAGATAGGTATATTGTTTATTATACATCTGTGAACTTAAAATGCACTGGGAGTCTTATCGCATGAAGCAGCTGAATCATGTTGCATCTGAAGAATAGCATCTTCAGTATGGGTGTACTGTATGATACTGTCACCGTTCTGTTGTTGTGTGAGAGACTGTTTTAAAAGCGAGGGTTTTTTACTAACAGATCTAACAAAATGTGGTAATGACCTCATTTACTGCTTCTGTCATGCTATGATTTCCTCTGAAAAAGTGCAATTGCACTTTTGTGCTGATTTTAGGTGGCCAGGGGTTATTAGTGGGTGTACTTTGCGTAGTGAAACATAGTGATCAGGGAAGATCCATCCCTTTTCCAGAGTCTCTGTTGCAACTACATTACAATGGCAGGGTATGCTAATGTTTCATTCATTCATTCATTCATTCTCTCTCTCTCTCTCTCTCTCTCTCTCTCTCACACACACACACACACACACACATTGGAGCAGCAAGCAGCTCCCCAAGGTAAGCCTCTCTATCCAGGATTTGCTTCTGCTTGATGGCTTAAGCTCAGGTGGCATACAATGAAGTGGGGTGGAGAGAGAAAGAGAGAGAGACTGTGTGTGTGTGAGAGAGAGAAGGGTAGGGGGAAGTGAGCAATGAGCTGGGTGGCTCAACCCTGGGAGTTCCAGGCCAGAAGAACCAGATCAAGACAGAGGAAAAGTCTGTGGGCAGCTCGCTCTCCCTCTTTCCGGTTTGTGTCCCTCTGGAAGACCCTAGTGGCAGAGCCCTGGAGCCATCACGCATCCACAGGAAAGTATCTCTCTCCTGTCCCAACTTCCCTTGGAACCGAGGGACAAAAGAGAACCAAGGGACAAGAGGCTGGGGACTTTTTCAAAGGTACACCTCCCAAGCACAGCATGGGTGCTGAACAATGAAATGGGGTGGGGATTATGTTTTAGAGGAGGTGGTGGGTAGTCGCTCTGTGTGATAACATTTTAGCACAAATGGATACTTCAATCCTGTGATGATTCAGAAGGTGCACAAAATAAGAGAGCTATCAATTTTTACAGACAACTCAATTGTCACGGGATAGGATCCCTATGTCATAAGCCTCTGCATCTTCCTTTCAAAAATTAGTCTGGAAGAGACTAGTAGAAGAATGTTGAGAGTTCATTTGAAAAGTCTTGATTTGTTCTACCAGGTATTAATGATCCAAGTCATTTTTCCAAATGAGTAGATGAAACTTAAATCTCTGACATTAATTTACATTCCCATCAAATATCAGATTACACCTGTTTTAAGAGAGTTTTTTTTTAAAAAAAAAAATCAATTGCATTCGTGCAGAGAGGATGTGAAAGAAGGTTAAGCCAGGGTTAAAATAGGGCACACATATCTTTCCCTCCCACTCTTACTCTTGTTCTTTCTCAGTCTTTTACTTTCTCATTCTCTCATTTTCTTATACTGCTAGAATAATCTATTTTCCATCATTTCGTTATTTTTTAAACATTTTGATGCTAATGTATGTCTTTGTCTTGGTTGCAGCTACACTACTCCATTATTTGCTCCTGCCACTCCATTATGGTTGTGAGAATATCCATTTATTCATGGAAGCTAGCACTTTTCTAAAGAAGGTGTCATTAGAGACTCAAAGTAAACTGTCTATATTTATTGCCCATCATTCTAGTAGTTGAATTCTTCTTTAGCCTCAAAGTCCTAGGGTCCAATTATCCTGTCACTTACATGCTTGCGAACCTAAACCTTTGAAATGGCACCGAGTCCACACTTTGATTCATTCATGTCATTGCCTTTTAAAATATGTACTGTGTATTACTAAATGGGGGCACACTTGATTCATTAGTCATATTCTTTTTGATTATTGTTTGTATTTCAGTTGCATTTAGATGCCGTAATCCAGATGAAAGGCTTATTCTGCTCAGTACAATGAACATATACATAACGAAACACTTACACTATTGTGATCCTTCTCCCAAATGAAGCAAGAGAAGATTTGAAGATTATGAGGCAGCTCACTGAACACTTAAAACACTTACAACAGTGTAATCTAATTGCCCCTGAAAACTATGTGCTCCAGAGATGTTGAAGTACCAATCATTACAGTCTGGCAATTATAGGGTATGTTGCTTGAGGACTGGGCTTTATAAATCCTGACCTGGAAAATTTGAATCCTTAAAAAAATGACATATGTATGAGGGATGTGTGGTACAGAGCTTCAGAGATCACTTTAAAAAAAATTACTTACAGTTTCAAGGCCCAAGAAACCTCATCAGTTACCATTATAGTTATAATATTTAAAAGTACCATCTGTACCTCCCCATTTCTCAAACATAACTAAAATGGTTATTTAAAAAACAAAACATCTGAATGCCACTGCCTGAGGTACGAAGTACAACCTTCTCCTGTCTCATGCCCTCCAACTATCTCTATTTGGCAGGGACAGACAGTCCTGATTAATCCTCTGTCATCCCACTTTTCACTTGCTTTTAAAATGTCCCAGTTTCTCTTTCTTCCTTACACCTTCCCCCACCATCCTGGTTTACTTCAATTGCTACAAACTGAATTCAAAGTGGAAAAGTAGTTTGCACTCAGTTCAGCAAGGGGGAAAGGAGAGGAGGCGGGGGAAGAATCTTGCTCTTTCCAGTAGTTTTGGGGAAAAGCAAACTGCTGCAGACTCTCCTAGCTTGCATGTTCTTCCTCGTTAATAACTTATGCCATCTTTCCCACAGTCTGATGATGCTTGGCCACACATACAAGGCCGCCTTATCCATTAGGCACGTTAGGCACAATGCCTAGGGCTTATGAAAATTTTATGATCTATGAAATCAGGATCAACAAAAAAAATTACAGGAACTGAGAAGGAAAACAAAATTTCAAAAGAAAGATAGTTTATATTTTCACCTGCAAAAAAAGAGTGCCTAGGCCTGCAAAAAAGCCTGCACACATGTTCCAGTTTTCACCTGTCAAATATTGGAACTATGCCTGCCTATTCATTGTCATCTCAACACCTACAACAGAATACAATTCACAGATAAAGCAGATGCTACCACCTGAACCATCTGGTGGTACTTATCCATCCTTTCATAGAATCATAGAGTTGGAAGAAACCACAAGGGCCATCCAACCCCCTGCCATGCAGGAATACATAATCAAAGCACCCCCAAACAGATGGCTGCCCAGCCTCCAAAAACCTCCAAAGGATACTCTACCACACTCCAAGGCAACATATTCCACTGTCAAACAGCTCTTACTGTCAGACAGTTCTTCCAAATGCTCAGAGGGAATCTCTTTTCCTGTAGTTTGAATTCATTGCTCTGTGTTCAAGTCTCTAGAGCAGCAGAAACAAGCTTGCTCCATCTTCAATATAACATCCTTTCAAATAAACATGGCTATCACGTCACCTATTATGTCACTCTTAATCTTCTCTTCTCCAGGCTAAACATACCTAGCTCCCTATGCCACTCTTCATAAGGCATGCTTTCCAGACCTTATACCATTTTGGTTGACCTCTGGACACATTCCAGCTTGTCACTATCTATCTTGAATTGTGATGCCCAGAACTGGACAGAGTATTCCCAGTGAAGTCTAACTAAAGCAGAATAAAGTGTTACTACTACTTTCCTTGATCTAGAAACTATGCAATTGTAATGTAATGTACTTATATCTTCTCTACTGTACAAAGGAATCAATCACAAGTAACTTGTGATGTCTAACCTGTTATTTCCAAGCCCTGGTGTACTATGTGAGGGATTATTATATGAAAGATATGTGGATAAGTATAATGATAATGTATATGTGTATAAACAACATAATGTCATAAGTTTATATGAATATGTTGATTCTATGTATGGGGATGAGAATTGTAAGGAATTAATGTTCAAAAAAGAAGTGGGAAAGTCTCTCTCTCTCTCTCTGTTAATCAGGTGTTGGAGTAAACCAGAAGCCCTTTCACACCACACAATTATAGCACTGTGATTCCACTTTAACTGCCATGGCTACATCCTATTGAATCCTGAGATTTTCAGTTTAGGGAGGGGTATTTAGAATTCTCAGTCAGAGAGCTCTAGCTCCTCACCAAACTACAAATCCCTAGATTACATAGGATGCACCCATAGCTGTTAAGGTGGGATCATAGTGGTATAATTGTGGAGTGTGAAAGCAAACCTGCAGGTATATATGAGAGAGAGTGGGTACAGAAAAGATACTGTAAGAAAAACGATATTGGAATCTTCCAGACTTATCTAAGGAGTGTAAATATTCATAATATAGTTCCTTGTGTTTTGCCAGTTGTTGTTACCTCTGTATCTACTGTACTTGTTCCAGTTCTATTGGAAGGGCTATTTTTAGCAATTTCTTGAATCACTAGGGCTCTTCCAAAGTTTTTTTTTTTAAGGACAAGGTTCTGAGGTTGCTTTCTGTTTTGAAGGACACTTTTTCTCCCTCAATGCAATCGCACTGATACATTGATGTATTACAATAGTATAAAGAGGAAAAAAAAAAGAGAGAAAGACAAATTATACTTTTTTGTTCCATTATGTCCTGGAATTGAAAATAAATTAAATTGAAAAGAAATTCACTGGAGACTGGGAATAAAATGTTACAGCTGGTGCCCAGAATTGTTAGAAAATAATCTGGAACAGCAGAAACATTATTGGAATATTAAAAAAACACACCCACCCACGAATGACAGCAGTAAATATCACAAACTCCCAACAGATTTGCCCTTCCTAAAGGAGCTCCAATGTTCACCAATTTAAGTGATTTTAGATTTAAGTATAATTAAGTATAATTATGAAAGTGTTTACTTATACAGGGAAACCCCAGACTATGGACATTATCCCCAGACTAACCCCAGACTATGGACATTATCAGACCAGACTCTGAAAACATCTCTTTCTCACTGCATTTTGAATTTTTTTTCCCCAGCACAATAGTCCTTTTCATCATACCTTCCTGTAATATCATGAAAAACCAGCATTAGTATTATCAGGGCAGGAAAGTTCACACCATTTACTTCCTCATTCACAAGGGGATGTGATCTCGGCAGTTCTCGTGAGAAGATGTGAGTGCCCTTAAAAGTTAAAGAACAGCTAATTTAAAATGGAAAATGTATGCACAAACACAGAAACACACTAAAAAAGTTCAAAGTAAACTGGGGAGGTTGATTAAAAAGAGTGTCCCCTACCTGGGTTTCTCAGTCTCAACCAGAAGTGTTCTGCCCATTGACAATGTAATCACTACAGGAAAATAGCACATGGTTTAAGATATAGGCAATACCAGCACAGAAATGCCACGGCAGATCTATTGATGGCTTGGCCCATCAATAAAAAAGATCGCCTTATTTTCTACACATAATCACGAAAGCACAAAGTCATCTGGTATGTGTGCCCTTTCATGTTCATTAGGCATCATTATGATGCCATATTTGCTGCGTCTGATAAAGTCCTATGTTAGCTCAATTTAGGCAAACTTAGGACTTTTTCAGACAGGCTAAAAAAAACCCTGTGGAGGTGAGGATGATGATGGTGCAGTCCCAATTCCAGTGATTGATTTAACATGACGCTGTCCTCCTCTCATCCTTCGTTTGTGCTTCCTCTGTGCTGGAGGGATGAGAAAGGCGTTGCTTTTCATTGACGGAAACTGCCATGAAAAGTGGTGCCTTTCCCATCCCTCCAGCACAGAGGAAGCATGGAAGAAGGATGGGAGGAGGTTGGTGTCATGTGAAATCAATCGCTGGAAGCGGGACAGTGCCATCCTCCTCCTGACCTCTGCAGGGTTTTTTTTAGCCCACCTGAAAAAGTCCTTAATGTCTTTATTTCTTAACCATCTGGAGACAATAAGGAAAAACTGTTAATCTAAGCCCTTCAGATATAGTTGGACTGCATTGGCATAACCAATGATGAGCAATGCTGGGAGCTGTAAACCAACACTTGAAGAGCCCCCCTGTGCTCTAAATGCAATGCAGCACTGAATGCAAAAGTGGACTCTGACATTTTTAATCTCTTACCTTCTCATCAGCAACATGGGGGTATTAATTCTGGGCTGTCTTGTGGAGCTGCCATACTAAACTAATGTATGTGAATCATCTTCAATATTTCAAATACATTGTAAATAGTAGTAGTACCAACAACTATCATCATCATCATCTGGAATCCACTAAGTCAGTTATGAATGCATAACCTAGAGTTATGCATTCGTGACTGCTTTGTATTCATGATCCCTATGTAGCCCCTAGTTTAGGGAATACATAGAGACTATGAAAGTTCCCCAATCCCCACTTACTGGGCAGCAGCCACTATAATCAATGGGGTCTGTTTCCACGTCAATCAGGAAGCAGCTGACTGATGTTCCCATCTACCCCCTTGTCCAAGAAATCTCCAGTGAGAGAAGGAATTGTGACAGGAACCCAGCTTCTGACTGTAGCACCAGAGATCACTCACAGGAGGGGCAGTACCCTCAGCCAGCTGGCTCCTGATTGACCGGGGAACAGGCCCCTGTTGCTCTCAGCGGCTGCTGCTTAATAAGTGGAGATTAGAGGGGTTGAGCCAGGAGACACTACTTAGCTACGTAACTAAAGTGGTTACACATTCATAAGTGCCCAAGTGAATTGTGGTCATTATTAATATTCTGATAAGGTAGTACATCTTACTATCTATTTTTCCTTCTGTTTGAATTTGATGGTCTAGTTATGTATTTTTCTTTCTCTCTTGAGTCTTGCTTGATTTTGTTTCATTTATTTTTTTTACATTTGTTTACACTTCACTTTCAAAGCTATCCTGCCTTCTCAGCCCCTGCTTATCTTGGTAATCACATCCTCCTACACCCAGTGCTCTGCTAATATTCATTTCTTGGCCACTCCATCTCCTTTGCCAGCTCAAGACCGCAGGCAGTTTTTCTTTCAAGTAATTCTCAATTATTATTATACACTACAGCAAAGCACATCACGAATGGACTTCAGCTCTCCACAACAGCATGCCCTTTACAACTAAAACCAATGCATGAGCTCTACTCCCTATACAAAAAAGACCCTTTCCATTTTGGGCATTATGACCAGTGGCAATACTATGCAATTCTCTGTGCACTGTATTTAAGGTCCTTCCTTCTTCTAGCATTTATTTGTTTTATTAAAGTATTCTTCATGTTTCCCACAGTATTAATTATTTTGACCTGTTTTCCATTGGCTGCTGGGTATGCTGAAATGTACAAAAGAAAAATTGGTTAGAAAAGGACATTCCAATACATCACATTCTGGATCCTGAAGGCCTGTCTAGCTACAGTAGCTGACAAAATGACTTGTGCTGACAGAGCTAAAGAATCCAAGTCAATCCTACTATGACTTAGTATGATCAAGTGGCACAGTGATATCCTGAAAGCCCTGAGAGAATATTAGTCATCTTTAGGCCTGCTCCTAGCACCTTCTTCTTTATTCTCTTTGGATCTTGGAAGTAACTGTGTACTCTATATGTGGTGGTAGAGGGAAAGAAGAGACTATGTTCAGATTTTACAAAAACAAACAAACACCAACTCTCGTTGGATAAACAGATGAGGAGGGAGAGCACATGACTTCCAGTCTCACCATCATTTCCACCTCCCTACTTGTGGTGGATAACAGCCTGAAGAAAAGTACTGCTATTATCTGTAAATGCTCTCCATGTGACTGAGAACTTAAGAAAATCAGAGTTCCAAGTCACAGGTATTAGAGGTTCCAGAGATAGTGGAGGTGCTCCACTTCAGATTATTGCCCTCCTCAGCTAGAAAACTGCTGGGAATTATAATGCAGGGAGGGCAAGGACAACATGCACCCCTCCTTACATGTTTAGTCAATATTATTTTATATCATCTGAAAGTTTTTTGTGTTTTCCTGGTTTTCTTCTTTTTATTACACACTTGTAGAAACTGGCAATTCTTTAGTATTTTCTTCTATCCAAGATTATGGTTGTGATTGAGAGCAGAAAAAAATTATTCTGGTTATTTTTAGTTTCCAAATTACAAATGTGGTAGCACATCCAAATGGAAAGTCAAAGATATCTGGAAATTTAGAGATGTGCAGTTCCGTTGCTATCAGGCTCTATGGGCAAGTAGGACTACAGTTGTAAGCTTTTGTACCATTATGCCATGACCCCATGTGGTGAATTTCTTGTTTGGAGGCCTGGAATTCTTTAGATTAAGCGTGCAGGCTCCTCAAATACTTAAAAACATGCATGCTTTATTTTCTTTACTTCCTTCCAACCATTGTAGCCTTACCTTACAATAACCTTACAATTAAAAACAAAAACAAAAAACAGAAGGTAGTCTCTATACTTAGTTCAGGACATACTAACAAACCTGACCTAAATCAAGGAATGGATCTGCTGCAAACATTACAGTCTATAGGTCAGATTATCCTCTGTGTTTTAGTGGACCATACTCTGTGCTTTAACATTTTAAGTGTTGTAGTGGAGCCAGAGTACACAGCATAAAAGCATATTTTTTTAAAATGAGTAAGGATGATGACATGATAAACTTCTCAACACTTCCTGGTTTTCCTGTTCTCTTTGAGCTTAGCTGCAGTTCTCAGAATGTTCAGAGGAAAAGCAAATTTCTCTAGGCACACATGATTGAGGTGTGGGTGTGTAAATCATAGAATCATAAAGTTGGAAGAGACCACAAGGGCCTTCCAGTCCAACCCCTTGCCATGCAGGAATAAACAAACAAGTATTCCCAATAGATGGCCATCCAGCCTCTGTTTAAAGACCTCCAAAGAAGGAGACTCCACCACACTCCTAGGTAGTGCATTCCCCTGTCAAACAGGTCTTACTGTCAGGAAGTTCTTCCTAATGTTTAGATGGAATCTCTTTTCCTGCAATTTGAGTCCATTGCTCTGTGTACTAACCTCTGGAGCCACAGAAAACAAGCTTGCTCCATCCTCAGTATGACATCCCTTCAAATCTTTAAACATGGCTATCATATCACCTCTTAACCTTCTTTTCTCCAGGCTAAATATACCCAGCTCCTAAGCCACTCCTCATAGGACATGGTTTCCAGATCTCCCACCATTTTGGTTACCCTCCTCTGGTCACATTCCAGCTTGTCAATATCCTTCTGGAATTGTGGTGCCCATAACTGGACACAGTATTCCAAGTGAGGTCTGACCAAAGCAGAATAGAGTGGCAATATTACTTCCCTTGATCTAGCGCTATACTCCTATTGATGCAGCCTAGAATTGCATTGGCTTTTTTAGCTGCCGCATCACACTGCTGGCTCATGTTCAGCTTGTGGTCCACTAAGATGTCTAGATCCCTTTCGCATGTACTACCATCAAGCCAGATTTCACCCATTCTATACCTGTGCTTTTCACTTTTACTGCCCAAGTGTAGTATCCCACATTTCTCCCTGTTGAAATTCATTTTGTTAGTTTTGGTGCAGGGAACTGCTCTGTATCAACCAATGGGATGATCCTATCACATGTAACACTGTGGACATTTTGGCTAGTCATATTCTCTGGGCCATTTCATTGCTGGTATTCACATTCATTTTCCTTTTGGATGCAAAATGCACACTAAGTACATATTACAAGCCTAATCTGGATGCAGCAACCTTATAAGATCTAAACTAGTCTAGCCAGGTCTGGTCAAGTGCCTGCATGGGTATTGCCTAGGAGCCTTAAATACAGTGGCAGCATTAGGGGAGTGCAGAGAAGCTGAACAGCACCAGGTGACACCATCAGAGAGAGGTGTGACATTGGCCTTAGTAACGCCACAGCTTAAATATCCCTCCTTAAGTTCTGCAGAAGAACAGCGACACCTAAATTTTATATCTACATGTTTTACATTGAACAAAGTAGTTTTAAAAAGAAGGAAACATGGTTTCAACACTCTTATCTTAGAAGGCATGAAGACATCACCCAGTGCTTCAATTGCACATATCTGATACTTGGACAAATTGTGACATCCAGCTAGAGGCAAAAAATCTTTGATTATGTTCCAGGCTCCATGAAACAGCTTCTTACTACTGGACTCTGAAATAAGGGTTCTCATGTCAGACCCTACCCACTTGCAGCCCTGGCATCTTATTTCATTTTTCTGTTTGTTAATTTCTATTATGAGCTAACTAGCCCTGTTGCTGCATGGCCAAAGATTGTGTATGGGGGAGTTTCGGATCATACAGATTAAATGCCTCCTCCATTCTCACATCCCTGATCTTTCCTGTTTATTCCCCTTTTGCACATTGGACTTCCAATGTTAGAGAGGGAAGCTCTATGGATCTTTCTGCAGCTTTTGGAAGAGGAGTTCTGATCTCTCCTGTGCTCCCCAGCTGGCTATTCCAAAAATCATGAGATTTCAATGGAAATGGGGCCTAGGCCTCTTTGCGTTGTTGTGGTTAGTCCCAGAGAATATGACAGGTACATATTAAAAGGCCTAAATGTCCACAATATTTTATATGCCAGGATCATCCCCCAGTGCCCATTCTGTGGTGCAGTGGTTAAATGCCAGTACTGCAAGTCACCACATTGCAAATTCGATTCCAGAGGGCTCCAAGGTTCACTCAGCCTTCCATCCTTTCGTAGGTCGGTAAAATGAGTACCTGGCTTGTGGGGGCAATTGGCTAACACACATTGGAAACTGCTTAATGCAGTGTAGATGTGTAAATTGCTATTGCTTAAAACAATTTGTTAGCCACTCTGATAGCCTTGTGGCTGAAGAGCGGGAAATAAATAAATAAATAAATAAAACCTGCCATTGTAATCTCTTTGAGCAGTTTGAATTTCACCATGGTATTACTGTTCATCACTACACTTTGTAAAACAGAAGCAGCAAAATAGTCTGTATAGAATAGAAGTGTACCATTCCTGAGTACACAGGTAATCTGTCTCTTGTTTATTTCCAACCTAATTCTGTTTACTTGAAAATAAAACACACTGACTTCAAGCTTCTAAAGTATATTTGCAGTTGTATAATGATAAGTAGAGAGTGGAGTATAGGTGGCAACCACATTTTTCATGAGCTCTGAGAGCTCTACCTTTCAGTACAGACCTGCCCTATAAACTGCTGAGCCTAATTTTCTTTCTTACTCCAAAGTAAATATCTGGTTCACATCTGGACCACAGGAGCATTCATTTTAAGATATCAGCTTTGTAAATCAAGATTTAAAAAGCCATCTTCTCATTCAACCACCACCAGCACTTTAGACCTCATGATAATGGCCTACAGATTAGAATAATACTTAACCAACTTGCCTCTATGTGTATTGCCCTGAAGGCAGGATTTGGGGATGGGAGGGTTGTGATGCTTTCCATAATGGGTCGCCAAAGTTTAGAAACTTTACTCCTTTGTACTATATTGGCTAAACTGGCTGGGGGTTTGGGGGAGCTGCCCCCGAAGAGTTGCCATTCTAAGCTCTTCAGTTTGCACCCTCTCATAGGAATCTCATTTTAGAGAGGGGCCCAACATATTTTCCTCCCCCCCCCCAGCACTCACACACAGAATGGCTATGATCTTGTCATTTTTCTCAAAGTGCCCCTTTATATATATGACAAGGGGAAGACTCTCCCTACGTTCAGATAGACCCTTCTGATTCACAGCTAAAGTGATTAAGATTAATCATTAATACGTTGCATTTTCTTACAAAAGACAGAGATCAACAAGGATGCCAACACACATACAAAAACACATGCAAGACAGCATCCTTAAGTAAGCATTGTTGTTGCGCAGTTGCCACAGTTATTTGCTATTCTAAGTGGAAACAAAAGACACTGGCATTATTTTCCATATATCACCATACGTACAAATGAAAGTACATGCTGACTTCGTAGCAGCAACAACTGAAATAAATAGTATGAGAGCATCTTGTTCTGGTTAAATATAACATAGTAAACCACTCTGGGTTGGGGGATCTTTTTTTTCCTTTTAGTCTGCCTCCAATTTACTTCCTGAAAAGTTCATGATGGCAGTTAATGCAGCAAGAAAACAGTAGCTATCTTGTTCTTCATATCATAGCAAGTAGTCCATTTTACTCTGAGACAGTATTATTGTCCTCATTATTTTTCTAAGCCTCAGAAAAAAAGATCTAGAAGCACTGTCCACAGTCTAACCCAGAGCTAGGCATGCTTAATCCTGTAGATGTCTACTCAGAATGAAGTCCCATTGAACTAAACAGGGCTTCTTCTAGGCAACCGTGTAATATATAGGATTGAAGCATGAGCCTAGCAGATTTACACGGAATTTAAGAGCACATATTTGTGCCCTAGATTGCAGCCCTTAAGTTTCTAGACCTTAAGAGTTTAGCAAAGGTATACTCTTCCCTCCCCCTTCTCAATCAGTTTTGTGTTGGAGCAAAAATTTTGAAAGTACTGTACTTTCCCCTCTTTTCCTGACAAAACATTCCATTATAGATTAAGTGCCATGGCCTAATAATAGCCCCTGAGGTTAACAATAAAAGTATATCTATCTTTACTTAAGGTAGAACCCCAGGCTCTGCACACATGCTGTTTAGATCCACATGGTTTTATGCACTAACCACTATATAGCTTCGAATGACAATATACAAACTGATCTATATTTTAAAATTCCAAAATCCATCTTTTGGGAAAAAAAACACCCTTATTATGGGATGTCCCTATATCAGCCTGAATGTGCTGGGGGAAAAGATGTCCATTTATCAGATAAGTTTTTGGAGAGCTATAAAATGCGAAGTGTAAAGGAGTTACTACTAAATTTGTTCCATGGCCTTGGCACCTGCATTATGAATGATGCTATATTTAATTGACTTGAGAACCAACTATTTTGAATTAACAGATTTGTAGAAAAGGTTGTCAGCTGGCCCAAGAGAGGCAAAACAGATATTTGTGTTACCGGTATGTATTATTCCCAGCTTCCATCTCTGAGGGCAAGAGTCTAATTGAAGGATGTCCATACTACCTCACCATGAAGTTCACAATGTAACAATGAAAAGGAAATTTCTGGGGATTTCAAGAAATCCTAAGAGGCTGGCCTGAAGATAATATAGCACATTCCCCACTCTAAAGCAGGATATTCTATGTATTATCAACCCAAATCCACACAACTCATTAACCATACTACAGGTTAACCCATATCATCCAGATCATTCTTTGTCTCAGAACAAAAATGTGATTCAAATAATAATAAAGCAATACAATCAAGTAACGATATACTCCTCTGTTTTTACATAAATGCAGATGAACTGTTATTGGAACAGTATAAATTACACTGTGCAGCTAGGATGGAAACTGGGTAATCCTTAGCAATAAAAGGGAATGGAGTTAACCCAACAACTAATTGAAATGTAATTTATTTCATTGATTTATTTGCTTAGTCATGAAATAAACCATTGATACTCCATGATTTAGGATATTTTTTGTCTGCATTCCCATAAGTTGGCAGGGCCGCATACTCTCACCCTGTGCTAATGGGAGAATAATTCCACAATTCCCTGCGGCACAAGTGAATTTCATACTGCTTCTCTTCTATTAAACTTGTAGTTCATTGAGTGATTTATTTATGGAACAGTGTACAGCAAGTAAACAAATGGCATCTTATTTTTTTTTCCTGGAACTGATAACCCTCAAATGTATTTTAAACATGCATTTAAATATCTTTTCTCTCCCTAGCCCTGTTCTTTTAGAAGGAGACAGAGAGAATCAGTGTCTTTCCTGGATGTTTTAAGAAACCCAACAATAGTTCTGGAAAATAAAAGGGAGCTGTATTGCTGGGTGTTTAGCAAGAAGTGATTTACATACTGGAGAGGATCTTTCATGAATTACATGGACAAAGGAGAAGAGGGGCAGGGAGGAGGGGGGGACTTGCAATGGCTCTCTACAACTGTGCATGTTGATGAATCCCTGGCACATGTTAATTAATGCCCTATTGTGCTTGGCAGCTTACCAAGGATTGTGACTGCAGACAGAATTATCCTTTAGACTAACGGAGGCTTAGTACATATATTGAAAAGAAGTGGGGTGTGGGAGAGATTTGTATTTATACAAGCTGCAAATTTTCCTAAGGAATGGGCCTTTTTGCTTTTAGCGCAATTAATGGAGATGAACTGCCATCTATCACAATATTTTAATGTTACTAAAATAAAAGCCCATAAAAGCATGCTCAAAATCAATGCCAAAATCAGTAGAAAATGGTCATCGGCCGTGGTTTCCCTGTATTTCACACCCACACATGTCTATATGCAGATACATCCACAAAGCAATGATTATCCAACACAGAATGATTCAACAACGGCACTGCTGATATTGCAATGTAATATTCAAGGATATTTGTTCAAATTATAGCTAGACATATCTGGTTTGTACAACTGGCACCTTTGTTGGTGTTGTTTTTCTTTTGCTTCTTTGTCTTCATAAAATGCGGGGGGAGCTGGAGGGAATGCTTTATATAATTTATTGTTGGATCTGGAAATAGTCACAATTTTATTCAAATCACATATTAGCAAATTTTACAAAGGGTGGAATTATTATTAGGACCAGAATTTACCTCTAGGAATTATTTTTACAATATGTACAATACCTAAATAAATAAATAATCCTGGACAGTGAAGGAAAATGGAGGAAGGAATTGTATACTGACCACCATCTTTTACTCAGTGCGAATTAATAAGTGTCAACATGCCAATAACAGATGCAGATATTATTATGTATGCAATATAACATTACAATGTAAAATTAAGAACATTGCTAATAATTGAGTTATAAAATGAAGAAAATTGTAAAGAAAACAATAGTGTACAATATTCATCAGAGAATGTCAATTTGAGGAAGATTTGATCCCATCAACTGCTATAACTGAATGAGGCAATACATTTAGAAATACAGTAATACAATTATTCTCAGTTTTGCATTTCATTAAAGTGATATAACAGAATATGTATATATTGTCTCACAGTTGTTCAGGGAAAAAACATCTAAGGCAAAAAGGTAACAAATGTCCAAAGGTAACCATTACACGGCACAATAAAAATGCTAACGTATTTCAAAGGTTTTCCAGGCTGAAACCAGTTAATGCCTGAATTGCAGCTTTACATTTTGTCTTATGTAGAAGATAGTTGTGACTCAACTTCAGGGAAAAGAACATAAATCAAAATGAAGATTGCATTTAAAAAGACATTGACCATAATCCAGAGTTTAATGCAAGCATGGTTTCCTTGTCTCTTCTCCAAAGACATGTCTCCCACCTATGTATGGGTGCATTTCACTGAGCATACCTAGAGGAAGGAGCCATAGTCTTTCAAAGAAATGTCCTAAATTCAATCCCTGACATCTCTGATTGTATTACTCAAAAGAGCAGAAAGTAAGCTATGGTGTTTGTGGCAGCTCCATCCCTTGATTTAAGCCAGATTATCAGAATGCCCTGGGCTAAACACAGAAGGTCCACTCCAGGGTTCTTATTAGACTGGAAGCTGTTGGCAAGAAAAGAACTATAAAATAGATTCTACACCTTCTAAGCTTAGTATGACCCCAGATTCTTCTTTCCAGGAGTCCTGGGCTTTGAATATAGCACAGTGTTGGAAAAGATCTCAGACTGAAATTCTAAGCAGCATCTGAGGGCTTGTCTAAACAGTCAATATACCCTGGTTTTCCCCCCATTTCAGAGCCATGCAGTCCTGACAATGTAGGCTATTTTCCCTGTTCTGCTCTCAAGCAGTCCTCACCACCCCCAGGGCAGATATGGGGCTGAGATGGGGAGAGGCAGGGTAGGGCCCAATATAATGTAAATTTATACCCGGTTTATTCCAGTACCGCTGGCAAAAAAATGGATCAGGCCCCACGTGTCTGCAGGAGCCCGTCCCAGCAGGCCATCCCTCGCTGCTGCTGCAGTCTCCCTGGCTCTCCCAGAAGGCAGGAAGGGGTTTCACAGCAAGTGACCAAGGCTGGTCACATGCAGGGGGCCTTGGTCACATGTTGGGGGCCCTCTTCCTGCCTTCTAAGACAACAAAGGAAATGGCGGCTGCAGTGACAGGCTGGCATGCCCTTTAAGAGTTCCTCCTGTTCTGTGGAAGAAACACAGGAACAACAGCCTGATCCATGGCCAGGATAAGCCAGTGAGGAGCTGGCATATCTTGGCTCGTGTAGATGAACCCTGAGCTAAACAGGGTGTCTCAGGGTGCATCTACACTGTAGAAATAATGCAGTTTGACACCATTTTAAGCACTGTAGCTCCATCCTATGGAATCCTGGGATATGTAGTTTTACAAGGTCTTTAGACTTCTCTGCTGGTTCCTCACAAAACTACAAATCCTAGGATTCTGTAGGATGGATTCATGGCAGTTAAAATAGTGCCAGACTGCATTATTTCTACAGTGTAGATGCACCCTCAGTATAAGGAAGCACTTGGTGTGTGCATGAGCATGTACTGTATATATGTTCTCAGGATTTGGAAACATTGCTTTTTCAAAACTCCAGCTCTTAGAATCCCTCAGCTAACATGGCTCTTGATATCTGTGTTCATGGATTTCTGTGTTTTATCCTCAAATAAAATAACAGACAAATGAGAACCACTTGTAGCCAAAGGACTTTGAATATACAATTAAGGAACTGGAGTGTGGCCCTTTATTTGTAAATGAGCTTTGTTGTTTTCAGTTCGGCAGAAAAGTGTGGTGAAGTATACTGGATTCTACCACTGTGTCACCAGAGCTGGAGCACCTATAATCCCAGCAGCAGTGCCAGTTTGCATCTGATGGCAAAAATGTAAAGAGTGGGGGCAGGTAGAAGAATTGGTTCTGGTAGTGAGGAGAAATAGTTGGTAAAGCTATTCTATAGTCTATAGTGCTATTCTAGCTTCCTACTAGTCACCATGCCTGCTTACTTGTAGACATCTAACCAATAGTGAGGGCTTGGACAAAGGAAGGAAGACCCTTATATGGCGTGAAAATTGCTTGGCTGGTTGATGAGGGTGGGGGATCCAGTTCTAAAGAAATGCTTCAATTAATCGTATGGATTGATCAATTAAAGACTGAACAGAAACACTTAGTTTGAGATTTGGTTTAAATGTAGCCTAAAGGAGGTCTTTGAGAGAGTTGTCTTTAGGATAGCTGGAGGATGCACTGTTTCAGCTCGATCCCAAAACAGTTCTCAGCAGTACTGCAACAGTGTAAAGCTGGGTGGGGGGGATATAATTATCATCTACTATTGGTAAATTTGGCCTGGAGCTCCTCCAGCCCCATTGCGGCTGTTACTAAAGAAGAGTAAAGCCTTTGAATTCAGGTGATGGATTTCACTTTTGAGGAATTATGCATTATTGAACAGCACTCAATTTTTAATGTTTTGCTCTCAATTTTCAACAAATTATGAAGGGGTAGATTTCATTGTGAACCTAATCATTTCCCCCCTCATTGGCTTCAAATAAGAGTGATTAGAAGTACAGTAATTTGAAGAACAGCAATGAGAAATACTAATTTTTGGTGTAGTGGGTGAGTAGAAATGTCATGATCAAAAGACATAGAAGAGTTGATGTGGAATTGCTTCTCCTTGCCACACCAGGAAAGATTGGTAGGCCATGCTGTATCAACAGGCTGCCTCACACACTGGTATCTCTCGATCCCGATATCACTACTGAATGCTACTGTAACCCCAGCAGGCACCCCTTGCCCATATCTGTGTTTAATAACTGGCTATGTTATTAATCAGATCTAACCTGGTCTTCTGCGCAGTGTGGCCATTAACCCTGGGGAAATACATAACCCAAAGACCAACATGCTAAGGTCAGGTATGCACATTGGAGAGGCCAAACCCAAATCCTAAAGAAATGCTAAATCGCAAGGAACAGAAGAGCAGCAGGTTGTCCAAGCCTCTGGCTAATCTATTTCCTACCTGAAACCTACAAACTACCCTCTTATGTTTCCCTCTCTAACCAAAGGAAGTTGCTTCCACCTTTTCTCTTGCAAAATAGTCTCACATCTAAATGTGATTAACACAACAGGATACCTTTGTCTAACTTTGTCTAACTAATAGCTAATAGCTTAAACCATTGTTTTCCACTCAAAGTTTCATATCCTAAAGGCAAATATTTCCTATATAACCCCCCTGAAAATTGGTCTCAGTGTCCATTGGCTCCCTTCCCACATCCACACTGCCAGTTTGCTGACCGATCCTTAGAGTGCCACTCTGGGACCCACCCGTTCCACTGGTTCCTCCACAATCTCATCTCTTCAGGAAAAGGTGTCATATTACCCATTGAAATTTCCTCTACCTAATAATTCCCACTTTATTTGTTAGCCTTGCTTGACTGTTTAGCATACAAATGTGTGTGTGTGTGTGTGTGTGCTGTCATTGTCATTGGTTTCCAAATAAAGACTGTACTATTTAGCTTTTGTCTCCTTCCTAGTATACAAAGGTTACAAGATCCTGCTATTGTTACCCCCCCCTTGCATAGCCACAGTGAGTATATTAAATTCCTCACTTTAATATCAATATTTTGAGGTTCCCCCAGACCCCTGAGCATAGAGGATAACACTACAGTTATCAGTGAGTATAGTAGTTTAGGAATCATCATGATGTAATGGATCTAGTACAAAGAATGAATAATCTTGTGGTGTTTTAAAGGCCAAGAGATTTACTGTGGCATAAGATTTTGTGGGCTGCAATCCATTTTATCAGATGTGTCTGACATGTTGGTAATTTGAAGAAGACAATCTATCTGTGTCTGATGAAGCAGACCTTTGTCTCTGGAAGCAGGTTAGATAATCAGATGCAAGTCCCATAAATTCTAGGCAGTATGGTCAATAGGAAGCGATTATAGGAATTGTAGTCCAAAATGTCTTGAAGGCACCATGTTGCCTATCATCTGTTATTCTTCAAGATGCCACAAGAGCCTCTGAAAATAGATTTGAAAACAAGTCTTGGGTAAGGGATGATTGTACCCAGTGGTGTCTGATGGCTGTGATCTCAATATTAATCTGCTCCAGAGACCTGTTCACACCACACAATCATAGCACTATGGTTTCATTTTTACTGTCATGGCAACATCCTATGGAATTCTGGGGTTTGCAGTTTGGTGGGGCACTTAGAGCTCACTGGTAAAGAACTTGAAATGCCTTCCCTAAACTGGAAATCTCAGGATTCCTTAGAATGGAAACATGGCAAGTGGAATAATAGTGCTATAATTATGCAGTGTGAACAGGCCTCTCATACTAGTATGAGAGGATCCTAACTTTTTGTTTGAACTTTAAAGGGGCTATTCAAGGGGTGTGGAGCCCCAGGGCTGATTTAAGACACCAGTAGCAGCAGCATCTACAGGGGGCCCCATCATTGGGGGGGGGGCATAGTAACCCTCCTCCTGCAAAAACATGATAAGTAATAATTTGAATATCCTGTACTGTGAATAGCTTAGGCTGAGTTAGGTTACCTTGACCTGAGATAAACATATGGGGCCCCCAAAATAAAGCATTGCAGCCCCCACCCCCAATTCCTTAAACCGGTCCTGTGGAGCCCTATCCCAAAAAGAGATTCAGCATCTTAGTTAGCCCGTTGCTCCACTTACACTGATAGAATCTGTGAGTATTTTGTTCTCAGGTAGTAGAATCTGAAATTTGTTTTGGCAAAACTACTCTTTTTCTGTACGACTCCTGCCTTTTCTAGCACATCTCTGCAGAAATGCCCCTGTAGTTTATTTTAAATTAAGAGACAGGGCTAAACTGTTATATTACAATTGTGAATAAGCTTGTCTGGGATTTGATAGGCATGAATTCTATTTTGTATTTGTTTTTACGTCTATATCATATTTGTACCCTAGACTTCTAAGAAGTACCAGGGGAGAAGTTGTTCCTCCAAGGAACCCAGAGCTTTTATAGGGTGAATTCACTGTGTTCATGCAAGAGTAATTCTGTGAGCTAAATTAGGTTGAGAAATATTGATTTGACCATGGCTACCCACTGTGATTCATACCTAGGTGGGGATTTCAACTTGATTTCCATCTCCAACAAGGCCAACAGAGGGGACAACATCTTACCAAGTGATTACTACGCATACTGCCAATGCAACTACTTGGGCACATCACTATCGACCTGACAAGTGGTGACAAGAGTTTTATCACTTCCCCTATTTCTTTGCATGTCTGATCAGTTGTAGAAATGAAGTACATTCTCCTCAGCATTTGGTCAGACAAAGCAGGCAGCTGGTTTATCAAGTGGTTATATACATATCATGCTAAATTACCCCTTTGTAAATGATTATCTATACCCCCCTACAGTTCTACAACTTGATCCACATACAGGTATATCATGCTATTACTAAACACACTCTCTGCAGAAGATTAGTAACTATGGGTTGAATTAATCACGTTGACACCTCACTGTGAATGTAATTCTGTCAAGATGCATTCAACTCCCATTCTCAATTTGCTCTAAGAGCAGTGCTTAGTTTCTAAGTTAATGCAAAGAGGTCAGATAAAAATGCACACCACCTAAATGTTATAGTTCTTCTCATTCATTGCCTAATAGAAATAAAGATTTAGGCATGCACACTGGGCTTTTGGATCTTGACCAGTAATCATGTATCTGAAAACAGTAATGATAAATTAAGTACCCAATTAATCTTACTGACTTGACAAGCAGGATACACCTGCAACATTACCTGCACTATATACATATACATATACATATACATATATTTCCCCAGTACAATCCCACAAGTGAGAATCTATATTTGTTCCCAGGGGACTCACAAGATTTTGGAAGCATGAGCAAACCTATAGGCAGCAAATACAAGTCTGCAATTAAATGTACCCACACTCATTTGTAAGGTTGGGATTCTGCATTTATGCAAACACAGAATATTTATGGTGTGCAATATATCCACAAAAAATGAACAAAGAAAGAGTCTCCATAAATGGTGCAAAAACTGGAGTTGCTAAGCCGTTAACAAGAGATAACTTTTTAAGCTAACTTTTAGTCATACAGCTGCAGAGCTCTTTGGGCTGGAAGTTAACCTGAAGAAAACAGAAGTTTCTTACCAGCCTGCACCACAGGACGAACACCACCATCCCCACATTGCCATCGGCAATTCTGTGCTTAAGTCTGTTCAACAGTTCACCTACCTGGAAAGCATCATCTCCACAGATGCCAAGATTGACAAGGAGATCGATCACAGATTAGCAAAGGCACATAGCACATTTGGAAGACTTTACAAAAGAGTCTGGAGTAATAAACACCTGAGGCGAAACACAAAAATCAGTGTGTATACAGCCATTGTACTGTCTATTCTCCTTTATGGATCTGAAACATGGGTCACCTATCGCCACCACTTACGGCACCTCGAACGCTTCCACCAGCGCTGTTTATGCACAATCCTAAATATACACTGGACTGACTATGTGACGAATGTTGCTGTCCTTGAGCAAGCAGGGATCACCAGCATTGAGGCCATGATATTGAGAACACAGCTGCGCTGGGCAGGGCACATTTCTAGGATGGAGGACCATCGCCTCCCCAAAATAGTACTCTACGGTGAACTTGCCACGGGTCAGCGTAAGAGGGGCGCTCCAAAAAAGCGATACAAGGACTCCCTGAAACAACATCTCAGGCTTGGCCAAACTGATCACCAACAATGGTCCACCCTGGCCTCACATCGGGAGGCATGGAGACACACTATCCACAATGCTGCAGCCTTATTTGAGAACTCACGCCGAACAAGTCTTGAAGAGAAACGGCAACGCAGAATCACAACCCAGTAACATCACCCGAGGAAACCTTCTGCTGTGCTTTATGCAACCAGACTTGTCTATCTTAGATTGGCCTTTTTAGTCATCAGCGCGCTTGCAGAAAACGTGGGATGAGTCCTTCCTGAATCTTTGTTTGTGAAGAAAAGCCAGAGAGAGAGAGAGAGAGAGAGAGAGAGAGAGAGAGAGAGAGAGTCATACTAATAATGCCCTATGTATTTTGTCCATCTGTCCATTAACACATCTGTTTGTAGGAAATATCATGGAAGGTTATGTGTTACAAATTATGTCCTTGTTATAAGAGACACAACAGTGAAAAATCTCCATTCTACATTACACACTAATTTAGATCTTTTTAAATATAAACAGTACATGCACTGTACTTTACCTGGTGTATACAGAGAGCACAATCATATCTCTGTATTCTATACATAGTTCAATGTTTTGTTTGCTGTTTTTTTTATTACAAGGTAACGTTTATTTAACAGTTGTAATTTTCCAATGATTGGATCATTGTTATCTGTTGCTTAAACAGAATCCCCACTACAAACTGAGGGGACTTTGTCACATGGCAAAATAATTCAATGTTTGGTTTTTTTAAAGTCAAATGTCTCACTGGGTATACTCAAGGCCTGGAGACACCCAAGAGCTGTTCAAACAAATTTAATTTTAAAGTCGTTTGGCTACATTCGTGGCTTTCACTTTCGTTGATTTGACTATTCATGGATTTGTAGGTGCTGCTTAAGTAGCCCAACCTCCTCACTCCGCTCCTTCTGTTCCTTCTTCACCCTGCTGTTTCCTGCCCTGCCAAAGCATCCAGCCACTCACTTGGTTTCTTGCTTGTACCAGGAACCCCCAGCTTCATTTGCAAGACCTTTTCCAGCTGAAAGACCTCCCCACCACATTCCTTCTGTTGCAAGCTGCTGGCATGCAGAGCAGCAGAAATCTCTGTTGCAAAGAGCCCCTGAAGCCTGTTTCTTCACTGGGATTGGAGACTCTTTGCAAAGGAGATTTCTCCTTTCTGCCTTTCCCCAGCACTTAGCACTTCAGTGTGCGCTGGGAGAAGAAAGGGCTGCATAAACTTAAAGCCCCTGAAATCTGCTTTGCAAAGGGTTTGGAGACTCTTTGCAAAAGAGATTTCTCCTCTCTGCCTTCCCCCGAGCACTTAGCACAGCATCATGGGGCTTCCAGAAGCAGGTCAGTAGCAGAGGGACCTTCCTGCCAGGCCCACATTCTTCATACTCCCCCACCTCCAGCCGCTCACTTCGCAAGTCTGAGGAGCCCTCCTGGGGAGCTCCGCCCCCACCTCCACTGTACTGTAAGTATTCAGGTGTTTTTTGTTTTTTTTTAACTTTCATGTGGGGTCCTGGCCCCTAACCCCTGTGAATGTGAAGGGACAACTGTATTTTATTTTATTTTGTTGCCTGGGTTGGAACACCAAATGCCCCCCTCAGCTCCACAAATCAAGATGCAGAGTAACCAAATCAGGCTAAGCTATGAGGAAGGACTGGAATACCAGGAAGAAAATTTCAAAAAATACCTAGCGATAAAAAAATGTGTTGATAACAAAGTATCTTAACTATTTGCTGCCCTTTTATGGCTCCCAAAACCTGATGCCTGAGATGGCTGCCTCATGCTACCTGATGATACTTTGTAGGGCTGACATATTAAAAAAAACTGGAGGCAGTTCCTGTACCTTTCATGGTTGTGTAGGACAATAAATTTTATCAGGTGCTTGTCATGCAGCCAGATAAATAGCAACACGTGCTGAAATTCCCACTTCTACACAACCAGGAGACCTCTCTAGTTTTCACTCTGACAACCCTAAATGGTAGGGCATAAAAAGTAGTTCTTTGGATTCAGAAATCCTTATTTATTCTTTGCCACAGAATCTTTCATCTGAGGGGAAATATGCAAAAGACTCTTGATTGCTTCACATGTCATTCAGTGTCACAGAAATTCTGTCATGTAGGCCATTATTACCCCATGGTGCAGAGTAAAGATGGTATCTGATATTAAAGTATCCAGCTTTATTTTACTTTTCTTTAAAACTGTTCATCCTAGCAAACATGTCTGATGCTATGGTGCACATTTCAATTCCTATTCTTTGTTTGTGGTAAATGCTAATCTGGGTACCGGTAGATGTTGATTTTCTCAGATTCCATGGGCTAAATTCGTCAGATATGTTTATCTACTGGGAATCTTGCATTGCATTATGGAGCTTGGGGAAAAATTAATGTGGAGCACTGGGCTAGATGTTGTGCAGTTCTATGTTTCATCAATAGAAACAATTATAATAAATAGGATGAACACTTTTCACATAATTTTGAGAACAAGAGGGAAACTTTGATGTATCTTCATGTACAGATAAACCCAAAGTGGATAATTATCAGGGACTGGTGGCTTTATTGCCTTCCGTAAGTTCTTGAAATATCATAGCACCCATTTTCACACACACACACACACACACACACACCAAATGTGAGGTTTGAACTTTTTTCATCCCAAATTGGTACTAATGCCCCACCAAGCCTAGGCTTGCTATGGGTCATTTTACGGCATTTGAGGAATTTGACCACCCTCATCATGACTTTCAGGCCAATTTTTTTCTTAACATGAAGGTCTCTACTTTGAGTGGGGCAAGGGAGAAGCCTCATATAAAAAGCTTTAATGGGGAGGGCAAAAAGGAGCAAAACTGAGGTTTTGTTTACTTTGGTGGGCTCCTATTGGCCACTTTAGAGTAAAAAAAATTCCACTGACCAAATTTGTTGGGGTTTGGGGATATGGGAAATAGCCTCTGCACATCTCTGAGAGCTTGTCTAGACCTGTCAGAGTATGCCCGCTTCCCACTGGCATATTCTGGCCCTGGATCAGACCCCCCCCCCGCCATTACTTACACAAAATGGGATGGAGTCCATACCTGCATGCTGGCCCATATCTGCAGTCACTGCCACCACCATTGGTGTCTCGATTATGATGATGATTTTGGCATACCTCAGTAAACAAATCCTCTGACAAAGGAGCTCCTTTTTACAAAGTCTTTTTATGGCCACTCAGCCCTGCCCTGTTTTTTCCCATCCTCTAACTAGCTTTAATTTTTTTAGTCACATCAGCATAGGGAGGATGATGAAAAGGCATCAGAGAAACAGAGGTTTTGGTGTTTGTTTGCAGTGGCATGTCTGCAGTAAACAATTCAATAAAGCTTGAGCTGGGAGAAAATATTCTAATTTACAAATTCTACTGTAGAATCCCTTACTGAGCATGAATGAACAGCAAAACATAGAGAAAAGGGGAAAGCAGATAAGCCTGACTCACCAGCTCCCCCTAACAAGTTAAAAAATAATAGGTCTATTAGATTGGGCACCAAAATGGAAATCATAGGAAAGGTGGAAGCTGGTGAAAAGGGGGGGGGGAATTCCTGGATGCATTTTCAAAGAAGATTCCAAGCAGTCTCCAGGATGTTCACAGTGTTTTTGTTTAGTTATGCAAGGCTTACCAGATCCAGTTGTTTCGGTTCACATATGCATACTGTTTGTTTTGGATAAAATGTTTGCTGAAACTCATTGAACTGCTGTAGGTATCTCTATTCTTTCCTTGTTATTTCTGCCTCTGGTACCAAATATTCTGTTAAAGAAATAATGACCAGGAATTACATCTGCTTCATTATTATTACTATTTCTTCTTTTCTTCTTTCTTCCTCCACCCACTCCTCAATAACAGTGCACACATATCTACAAATGGAGGCAGGATCCATATTTCATCCATCTGATGAACTAGGCTCTATCACAAATGGCTATGCTACAATAAAAATAGTTAGTCTTTAAGGTGCTCTACAGAACTCTTCGTTATAAAACAAATAGAGAGACTTGGATAAAACCAACATGAACCTAATCTGAAGTTTAAAATCTTCAGCTATGAGCCTATGCATCTTTATCTTGGAATATGCCAGAGGAATTTACCTATGAGGAAGCATGCATACGATTCTTCTACATATGTTGAAGATTGTGATATTAATATTTTCTGGATCAAATAACTTCGTTCTTCTAATGAATTCTTCTTATGCCTTCACAGGCAGGAATCTGTTAACACAATGTGGAATGCTGTTCCATTCAGTCAGCCGTGTCATCCTGAAGGCTACTCAGTTCCATTCTTGTCCCAACAGCTGTTTTTCCCTCCGCCATCTTACAGTCAGCACCATCAGACCCCTTTTGGGCTGTTTGTGGGTGTCCTGCTTTTTAGGGTTCTCACCCTTGTTTATTCAAAAAAAGGCATTATACTCATTTTGTGTAAGTATTATTAAAAGAATATTTTAAAACTTTTTTAAACCTTTGTACTCTTCCAGCCTTGATGATATCTCCCTCTTATGTAGAGATGGTGCCATTTAGGTTAGATCAACAATGGCCCAAATGCCTGAACACTGGAAACAGAGAATACTTTGAAGGTCTTTTATTCTATTTCTGTTAGGCCCATGCTGAATGCTGGAGATTTCTTGATGAACATAAGTGGTTACCATCCACTAACGCTAAGCACATTTAAGACCATTGATTTCAGTAGGTTTAAGTGTATTTAACTTTGTGTTGGATTGTGGAAAGCATATATTCTTGTCAGGCAGCTTTCAGTGATTGATTTATGCCTTGTGTGTATTTTTGACCTGATGTTTTCTTTTCAGGGAAACTGTGGTACTTCAGTTGCCCTTGGGGAGCCATTTGTGTGATAAAGTATATATGATAAGAAGTGAAACATGCTATGTTAGAATCTTTTAAAGCTCACTTCTTCTTTGATAAAAATACATTTTCAGATTTTCAAGCAGAGAACAGATGTGGTCGGTGTTGAAGGGCAGATGTTTCAAAAGTCTCTTCTTGACATACAGGCCATTCAGTGAGCCACAAAGATTAGAGGCCACATTTCCCAACTGGTGCAAGAATCAACTTGTTCAGACTAGAGTGTTACTTTTAACTCCAATCTTACAACAACAGACACATTTTTTAGATTTTTAGCAGGAATGTCCATACTTCTTCCTTTTTTTCTTGTAACTCCCTTTCTTCCTCCATTCTTTCCTAATTTCTCCTGCTCTATTTTTTTGCCCATTCCTTTTCTCCTCTTAAAATAGATTCTTAGAAGGAGGAGGAGGAAACTGAGGAGGCATCAACAACAAACAACAAAGCATGATGATGCCATTGGTCTGACTATTTTAGGTAGAGAAGCAGGCCAACTGGGGATTCCAAACCATCTGTAAAGATTAGTGATTTAATGCATAGATTGTTGGATGATCTGAACTGTCTGTTGCTTTCTGGCCCTTTCACAAAACATTTTTATAGAAAAAAATGGTTAGCGCTAAAGAAAAGTTCATAGTCCTCAAGGAACAGACTCCACTCTTTGTGATTTTGCTGTCTGAAAAATCTGTGGTTTCTAAGGTTCATTACTAGAGCTTTTCTACAAAATTGTAGAAATAATTACACATTTGTAATGCATATGAAAATGATAAAAGATCAAGTATACTACATATTAATTCAGGGATCAAATATCTGCTGGTAAAGGACAGAATTAAGGCTATGTACTCATTGAAGGAACTGGCAAAACCACCTCTGAGGGTGTGTCTACACTGCTGGAAAAAAAATGTACTCACCTTGTAGTCACTGTGATCATGACACACTATGTTCTTGGTTATTTGCTGGGAATGAGGTTATTTTTGATGCCTGAGGGCTTTAATCTGATTGTTAAAAACTTGCCCTTTACCCTACACTTTCCTGGAGAATCCAGATAATTGTTTGTGCGGCCAGCCCTGTGAACTGGGCCAAGGCGGTGGGGTTTTGGATGACCTGATCATTCCCACTAGGAATGGCAACTTCCTCTGTTTGTATTTACATTTTGCTGGACTACAGTCACTATTATTTTTTGAAGGTGTGTTTGTGCTTGTATATCATTATTAGTGTACCTCTGCCTATTTGTATATTTGCATATTCGCATGCATGATGGAAAGAAAAAAAAGGTCATGTGGCTGAAAATAATGGAAAGTATAGGACATGTGATCATAGCAAGACTGCCCTTTTACACCAAAGTCAGCACCTAGGGGAAATGTGTGGCTGGTAATGCTACTCTCACTTCACTTAATTTTAACAAGATGTGTATGGCATTAACAAGATGTGTGAGGGGTCACTGCAGACCAGGAAAATGAGATTCAAAGTAGTTTTGTTTTGTTTTTTGCTTATGTAGACATGCCTCAAGTATTCCTTGCCTAAGAAGACCCTATGAAATTCATGGGGTCACCATAAGTTGACAGGCAACTTGAAGGCACATACATACACACACACACACTTCATGGCCCAAGCTACAAAACCTGAAAACTGAAAGCTAAGGCCAATACCTTAACATATGTGTGCCCATGATAAGTGTGTTCCCTGACTCCTTGGTAGCACCAAATGCAGGTGAAGCTAGGATAGGTGCCATGTTTCGAGCAGTGGGAATGTTTTTCTTTCTCAGAAGCTGGTGTGATTTTCCCAGGCTCTGGTGTGGAGTGGGAAGGCAAGCTGCCCAGAGGCAGCCTGGCTGGCTGGCAGGCAGCAGAGCTGAGGAGCAAACTAAGTGGCTTCCTCAACCACATCAATAGTAAGTCAGCTTTGTTCATTGTCCTTACCCAACTTCCCTCAGTTTTGGGTTTTGTATAGAAGACTGTTTCATTGGTGGTAACATACTGCTAATATTGATTGTCACAACTTTGAGTAGTCTGGGGAAAGGGGATTGGATCCACTTTGGGAGAAAGCAGGGCCCATGTATCCATTTTATCCAGCATGGGGGGGGGTTCTCTTAAGGGATCCTGGGCGTGTAGGCCATGAGGTCATGTTCAGCTCAGAAGAAGATAGCTCTGCCCCACCCCCAGGTGTCAGTGGAACTTTAGTGGCTTCTGCTCAAGTGGGTTCCCACATCTGTCATTCCAGCGCTACCAAATAGACAGGCTAGGTGAATGGGTTTCCGTCACATGTCAGATGGGTCAACCAAAGAATGGGTTGCTATCAGCCAACAGGTGGGTCAACTAATGTTTGGATCTGGACCCATACTGTGGGCCAAGCTGATTCAGTTGCAACAAATAAAGTTGTGGACTTTTTCACCCCAACAAAATGTAGTCTGTGCTCATTCCTGTTACATGAGCTGCTGATTGTGCAAGTAATGATGCTATGTAGTGTCACCAATTATGTTTGATTACAACTTAATCTCATGCACACATATGTTGCCTTGGTCTTTGAGAAGTGCCTAGAACAAACAAACATAATCCAGATTTCCCTGGTCTTGTTTTTCCTTATATAGTATATCTGAGTTTTACTGGTTTGCTAGAGCAACTTGTGGCAATGTTATCAAATCAGTTTGAAATCTGGCATAATTTTATATCTTCTCAAGTAGATTGTGAATACCAAGCTTCAGTTATTAGGTCACCCAAGGCCATTTTTATAAGTAATAGAATTTTGAGTCTTATAATGGGAGAACCTTTCTTTTTTGATACTCCTCTTTAATTGAAAGCATGCAAAAATGACAAGGTATCATCATGATAGCTAAACTGGAGACACTGACATCATAAAGATTTATAGATGGATGGTCTTGTTTCTTCATTTCTTCCAAGGAGTTAAAGGTAGGATGCATCATTCTGTCCATTCCCATTTTGCCAAAACAGCAACCTTGTGAGGAAAACTGCCTGCTTTGGTGTTTCTTTCATAATGCAGTGTAGCATATATTGAAATCAGAACCAGATCAGATTATCAGATGATAGCAGTAAACTACTTGGAATCCCACAGAAAGGCTGAAAATTGAGTTCACTTGCAAATCGGCAAGTTTCAGACTATATAAAAATTGATTTTCTGGCTTATCAGTATTAAAAAAAACACCAACCTATTCAGCTGTAAATCATATCACTCAATGTTAGTGTTATCTATAGGTAAAATTAAACATAGAGGTAAACGTATTAGAAACATCTCAGCAGAAGTACAAGACAATATTAAAAATGGATACATAGTGGTTTAGGTGCACTAACACAGAATGCCTATTTAATTTGAACAGTGAAGGGCATCATTCTATCTAGATGAATGGATAAGGGGGAGTTCATATTGAGGCATGAAGCATGACTCATCCTGGGTGACACAGTTCAGTGCCAATCACAAAGTGACACATATGACATTTAAAATCTGAAATATATAAATTTCCATTTATGCCAGGATCAAATAGGTATTCATCAACTGATATAAATGGTCATCCCCAAGATGGCTTAATTTATTTCTTGATTTATTGCAGTGGGGAATAATGGTCAGTATTGAACACTAGCAGAGCAGAAAGCCTCATTGATGTAATAACACAGGATTGAAGCTCGTTCGCCATTGCACACACATCTATTTCCATTTGAAAGAAAAAGCTTCCACTTGCGCAATATGGTCCTGGATGCTTCATTGCACAAGCAGCAAGAATGTACAACCACTCATTTCACTCACATCACAATCCTTTGCAAGTTTGGTATCACTCAATAGCATTCTGGCCTAAAAATTTTCACTAGGTTGACATTTCAACATTAATTAGGAATAGATCCCTTTCCTTCATGGATATGAAGGCTGAGATCCCACACTATTTCAGCATAATGCAAATATCCACCAGCAGAGTTATGTTATGCAATCCCTATACTGAATACCAATGTAACACAACATATGGGGATCAATGGCCAATGTGCATGGCTGACAACCCATTGTGTAATTGCAATGTTCAATGCAAAAAGGCAATATGTAGAGGGAGTGTGCATTCACACCCTACTCTGTGTACTTTGATGTGCTGTTGCATGTGCAATGGTCCCCTCTTGCAACTTTACTCAAACTGCCATCAACTAAACACAACTGTTACGCATTATTTCCCCCTAAAAAAAATCACTCTGCATGCACAGAAAACATATGCCTTGGTACTAACAGGATACCAGCCATAATGTTAACTAAGTATTGGCCTGGATCTTTGGGACTGTGTAAGTGTGTCAAGAGTCCAGCTAGAGAGACAAAGAATCCATAATTTACTACTAAAGCCAAGAGAAGTAACTACTATTGAAGCACTAAACACTCAGAAGGCACCAAGGTGGCAATACACACACACACACATGCACACACTTTGAATCCCTGCTTTGGGGAAATGGCACAGTATAAATTAAAACAGTATTCAGTATATCTGTTCACAACAATGGGTTAAATTCTGGTTTGTATAACTACAGTAATTAGAAAGATTGGCATGCCTCACAAGACCAGCTCACACTTGGACCTGGCATGCAAGTGGCATATATTGTGGGTTACAGCAGCATAAGAGGACCTTCAGACTTTCATACACTCCTCCACCATGCCTAGAACCTTGAATGTGAACAGAAATGTACATGCACAAATGCCTTTGTGTGGGCTTTCTACTCATGCAATTTGTCTACCCATTTTTAAGCAGATGGACCTGGGGCCAGACTCTGCTTACACATTTATGCATATGTGTCACAGTATTCCTCCAAGACCTACAATTCTGTGGTAAAGGGAGGAGGGCTGGGCCAATTCAGTATGATGCTTGAGGTGAAGGAAAGTACCTCACCCCATTCCAAATACGGAAGCTGACTAGACTGTAAGCTGAGAATGATTTCAGTGAATGCAATGGGATAGTCTCCTTTAACACATCTTTAAGGGATAAAGAAAGTTTTGTCCTCCAAAAGAAGAAAATGGCTGAAAGGATCAGGAAGAAGAGACAAAGTCTTCTACAGCATGCCAGCATTTACCGTCTAAAGTAGATGCTGGCTCTACTTTGGGGGGAGTCCAAAGGGGGGAATACTCTGCTGGCTCTGGGCAAAGAATACAAGCAAATACCAGGTTCAATGCCTGGTTGTTGTAAGTTTAAAAGATCATACTATCAAGGCTAGGAAAGACCAAGCCTGAGGTCTTGTAGAGCTGCTTCTGCTCAGACTGATGCCTTGACTCTGTGCAGGCAGTTCTACACACAGTAGATGGGAATAAAAAAAGGGTGGATCTGCATTACATAGTTATATGTACTACTAGTACTACTTTAAATATCCTGGGATCCACAGTCTGATATACTTGAAACTCTCTATAGAAAAGCATTAGAATTCTAAGTTCATCACCAACTTACAAATCCCAGGATTCCATAGGTTGTAGCCATGAGAGTTAAAGTAGAATGAAACTGCTATAGCAGTGTCATGTAGATACACCAGGGGCTTGTCTACACTGGCAAAAATAATAAATAAATAAATAAATAAATAAATAAAGATGGAGACTCACTCTAAATTCAGTGCTGGCAGTCCAGACTATGTATGGCTACATCTGGAGAGGAATTGCATTTTTTTTTTTTTTTGCCCTTAATCTGACTTGCATGTCCAAGGGCGAGGCACACCAGAAATGAACCACAAACACCAAAATTCATTTGGAAAAAGTTGTCTACAACTTTATTGATTACAACTGTAGAAGGGTTGGCGCACACACATGGGTCTGGATCCAGGCATCGACCAACCCACCTGTTGGCTGATGAGCCCGCTGCCAGCCTGCTGCCAGCGTCATAGAAGGAGGGAGGGGGTTCCCACTGGGCCCGTTGCTTGTAGAGGTTCTCCTACCCTACCAGGGGCATCCCTGAAGGTGCATGACCAACAAGGCTGCATACCCTTGCCATCCGGCACCCCCAAATCCCATAGGGGGACCCTCAATCACTTCCCAGGGCCCAAGGCACAGTAAACTGATGTCCCTGGATCCAGGACCCATGTCAACCACCCCCAACATTGTGACGAAGGAAATGCATGCAGCAAGATATACGAAACAACTGACCAGTGACCTGAGTGCATGGGTTTGTGGGTGGGACAATGTGCTGAGAGCAACTGAGGGAAGCAGCAAGGTGATTGGGAATATGTACCTGGTTGCTGGACCAGAGTGAAGACTGCCCTTTCTGGAGAGTGAGGCCTCTCCAACCAATCAGTTTGAAGTGTGAGCTTCAAACTGATTAGCTACCAGAATGGTGCTTTTCCCAGTTAAGCAGGCAACATGGCCTCCTTAATGTGAGCAGAAATGTACATGCACAAATGCCTTTGTATGGGCTTTCTACTCATGCCCCAGACCATAAAGAAGCCACAAGGTAAGTCCAGCAGCCTCCTTTGCTTTGAACTAAGCAAAGTCAGGGGAAAACTCCAGGGTTTCTTGGAAACTCTGGAGTGACCTCAGATTCTTTTGCTATCTGGACAGCTGGATCAGGTTCAATTTGGTCTGATCCAGTTGTCCACATGCAAATGCAGTGCCATCTCCCTCACTCTGTGCTGAGCAGCTCAGGGAAGGGGATGGATACCCATAGGAGCCACTGCTGCTGCCTTGCCAGCCAAGCAACTTCCTGCAAGAGCCTGGCCAGCAGTATCGCTTTTGCTGAGGTCAGAATGGGGTGCCTGTGTGATCAACTAGGAGGGGTAGAGGGATCCCCTCTTTGTTGTTCCGATATCTGGGCAGCTCATTTTGAACTCTTGCAGGAAGCTGCTTGGCTGGCTAGGCAGCATCAGCTCTGAAAAAAGGGGGAAGACCAGCAGGGCTGATGTGGTGTCAGCCCATCTAGCCGATGTGGACAAATATGTACTGTCACACCAGGTTTGGCCTGGTGTCTGTGGCTGCCATCATGTTTGATCTGGGGCCAGTCCAGAGTAATGCTCTGGACTGGCCCCGTTTTAAGTGTCCAATATAGACAGGCCTCAGGTTAAGGCACATTTTTGTATGTGTATGACTAACTTGTTCAGGTGATCTGAACTAAACTAAAACATTACTCAGTCAGGATTCACTCCAAGGGTAATAGACACACAAACTGAAGACTTATTTCTCTGCTCCACTGCTCATATAAACTACATGCTAATCTCACTATGGTGTAGGAATTGGATTATGCTGAGATTGGGACAATAGTGCAGCTGAATAATATCAGTAGGAGCTTTGAGTAGTCCAAATGTAAATCTATCAGTATAACTGGAAAGAGAAGGTTGTTACTTAGTATTTTAATGAATGCCCAATGACTGATTTTCTACGAGTCACTTCATATTTATGATGGCTTCAAAATGAATAATATTCAAGGAATTCTGCATGATAATATATGCCAAGGTTTGGCTGAAATTCAGGCAAGCATATGCATGTCCACAAGTAGCAGATCTTTGCAGAATTTCTTTTTTGAATGCTAGGAATTATGCTCACAGCATGAAATATTGGAGGTGGTTATCCAACACACTGAGGCTGACTCTGCTGTGTTCCTACAGAATTAAGAATTTGGTTATAGCTTACTGGCTTTCTGAGACATATTCATTCTCACCACCTCCCCAATCTTTAATTCTAGGCAAGACAGAGAAAAAGACAAAGCCAGAGCAGAAAGGGCCTGCCGTTATGCATTTATGTGGCGAGGAATCACTGAATGGAGATGGGAAAGCATGAGGAAAGAATATTTCCTGCTTTGTGCATGCTTAAACATTCATAATAGAGAAATATGGGGCAGGATATATAAGAATAGAACTGAAATCCAAGATCTGGTATAATGCTGGTGAAGTTAAATGCTCCACCAGTGTATTTATGCTGAATCTGGAGCTTTGGAGGAGGATGGAGACATCCAGAAATATTCAGAAAAGCAGTGGGCTGTTCCAGCATTGCAGAGACAGCTGGGAGCTTCTGCTATCCCTGCTTCTGAGGCCAATCAATGGCTGTCTCCATTTATGGGGATCAGAGTTGCACTAGCCAGCATGTAAGCAAAGGGTGGGTGCTGAAGAATACTTGCACGATACTTGCAGAGGAGGTATTAGAGGCCTGTTTGTACAAAATTTGGAAAATAACACCCAGCTGTGTAGCTGAAATTTGTTTGAGTGCATCACCATTCCTGGATCTTAGCCAAAGATTCCTATATTTGCTCTTTTAGAAGAGGTTATGCTCTTTGAAAACTACTTTATATAAAGTTAGAGTATTTCTCAATGTAGCCCCAGTTCCATCCACTAGCAACCACTCCCTGGAACTTCAGGCAGATGCCTGTCCCATCACTTGCTCTTTTAATGGAGATGGCCTCTGAATACAAAGCATGTGCTCTACCACTGAACTACACCCCCTCCCTGTTCATGTTTTTTTCCTTTTAGAATCTTGTTTATTGGGCTTGTCTAAATGGGCAATTTACCCCAGCTTGCCCCTGTCTCAGAACCCTGCAGTCCAAACAACACAGGCCTTTTACCCCATTTTGCCCCAGGTGCTCCTCACCACCCCTGGGGTAGATATAAGGCTAAGAGAAGGCAGTGTCTGATAAACCATTGTAAAATAATTGTCTGCAGGAGCCCATCCTGGCAGGCATGCCCATTGCTGCAGCTGCCAGTCTGCCTTGCTCTTCTGAAATGGGAAGGGGTCCCGCAGCATGTGATCAATGTTGGTCACATGCAGGGGGCCTTTGTCTCATGTTGCAGGCAGGCTTCCTCACTTCTGGGAGAGGATGGGAGATGGCAGTGGCAATGGCTGCAGCAATGGGCCACTGTGCCTGTCTGGACTCTGGCCTGTTTGGAGATGGTAATGGGGGAGGAACAGGCCACACCCATGGCCAGGATGCACTTGTGGACAGCCAGCACATCCTGGCTAATGTAGATGAGCCCCTTGACTCACAGGTTCTCAGTGCTTGATGTGTTGCAACCCCCTGCCCTTTCATTCAAATGGTAATGAAAGCCATGAGCAGTGTGGAATCACCACACTTTACACAGGATGGTAAAGCGTATTTGCAGTATGAGGGAGAGACAATCTTGTTTACTTTGCGAGACCAATAGTCAGATCTCTGGATCCAGGAGCTTCATCTGGATCAGTAGATCACTGGTGCCAGTTTAATGGGTTATCTGTGGACTTTTTCAAACTCTGGGAGGATGCCTTTTCACAGTTCTTGAAACCAGTACCACATTTGAGACCAGTTTCTCATTAATTCTTCACTACTGCCAAACCATGACTGTTTTTCTGTGTGGGGTAGTCTTTGAATTTTGCACTTGGACTTGGGAGGTCCAGGTTCTAGTTCCCACTGAACCATGAAATTCACTGGGTGACTTTTAAACAGTCACTTTTTGTAGCCTGACTTACCTCATACAGTTGTTGTGAAGATATAAGACAGAGGAGCAAAACTATGGAGGCTCCCTTGTGCTCCTTGGAGAAGAGGTCAAGTACGTAAACCACTGCCATCCTGGAAAAAGTGATCCTATTATAACTGAAATACCAGGGGAAAGTACAAGGATGTCTCACCTCATATGAAAAGGTTGTAAACTCTTGCCACTGTACACACAGTTTTTCACATTGTAAAAAAATGGTATCCTAGGATTCAAGCACAAGTCTAGTCACCCTGCAGCTGGAGGACTCACATGAACAACAGTAATACAGATTAGCAAATTCTGTAAGATGCAAATAATGAACATGTTGTGGATACAGACACTAATCTGCATACATTTATCTATGACTTGTTGTTTTAAAAATTCACAAATAAATTACAAATGAGCATTGTATTTTCCAAGAGTGGTGTTTGTTTTGTGTTCTTTCTTGATCCCATATTGGCTTTCAAATTTGACAGGTAGAACCTTCAACAAAATGTGGCAGTTGATGCAGACACACTTATGAACTGTTCCATTCAGTCACCCATATCCTATTATAGAATATTCCATTCCATTCTCCTGTCTTTGGTTTTCTTTCTGTGGCTTCTTCTAGCAGCCACCATTGTCTTGAACACACTGCTCTTTTTTGTTTGTGGGGATTTGGAGGGTTGTAGGTATCCTACTCCTTTAGTTTTTTTTTTTCATTTTTTTTTTTTTGGTACTTCCATAAAACCCTGGAGGTCCTTGTAGCAACTTCTTCTTGCACGTAGATGGTGCCATTTTGGTTACATACACAATGGCCTGAACATCAGAGAAGGAAAATGATATTATGGCATGCTATATGTACATGCAGTTCTGTGAACAATTAAGAATAAGTATTCAGATGGACTCACTTGGTTTAGGAGATTTTCAGACGGGGAAATCATTCCCCAGGGAGATCGGGACAGAATTGTTTCTGTCCCGGAAGCAGTGCTGCGTTTCGCACGCCCACTTCCCTCTCCCGATCTCCCATTGTCCTGACGCTGTCCTTGTTCTATTTCCCTGCCGGTCCCTTCCACGATATTTTATTAACAAGAGTTTGTCATTAATAAAAAGAAATAGAACAAGGACAGCATCAGGACAACGGAAGATTGGGAGAGGGAAGTGGGCGTGCGAAACGCGGCGCTGCTTCCGGGACAGAAACAATTCTGTCCCGATCTCCCTGGGGAATAATTTCCCCATCTGAAAATCTCCTTAGTTCAAGTTATGCGGACTTAACTGGGCTGTACCTCAGGATATGAAGTTCCTATTCATTTTAATGAAATTAATACCTGTGTGCTACCCATCAGACTTTTTATTTTTAAAAGAAAGCATATGCTCAAACCCATATACTGGACTGGAATCAGAAAGATCTCTTCTAACATTTGATTTATTCTGTACTATATTATAAATAACTTGTTAAGCTTATTTGATACTACAGAGCCTAGAGTATCAAACTAAGCTTTAAAAGTTATTTCTTTTGGAGATACTTGCATTCTATAGGATTATATGCACTTGCTTATTAGGAGCTCAATCCATAACATGCTTACTCCTCTATTAACCTTTAAACTTTAGCAGGACTACTCCTGTGCAAATGAATTACACTGCTGCTTATATTTGCTTGGCCAAATAATAATAATAATAATAATAATAATAATAATGACAATGATAATGATGATGATGATGATGTGTGTTATTCATATATGCCAAATGAGGGAAACAAATTAAATTAAATATAAGTATATTCCCTTATATATTATGCATTTGCAGCTCACTTACTGTCTCTGTCTGTGTCACCACTTTATGAAAATGTGTATGTATAAAATTAGACTTTATATATGTTTATGCAGTATATAAATACACATTACACATAAATGATTTATTATAGAAATATCAGTGTTACTAGATTACACAGCATACTAGATGAGCTGTCATTAGCATAGAAAGGATACATAGCTTTTCAACAAAAGAAAAGAATGGGTCTGCCAGGGAGTTGCTGAGGTTTAGGCATTTGTATGTGTACATGTGCGTCTATACCCCCCCCCATCCATCCCTGCCAATCTTTGTGCTGCCAGTAGGGAAAACCATATCCATGGCAACCACCCGTACCATTCCTACGCACATCAATGACGCCTCCAATCTAAACTGTCAAATATTCTATGCACATCATGTAAAATAGGTCTCTTTTCCTTATACCTCTGTGCCTCCAGTTTCCGTGGCTACATGTTTATGCAAATGAGAATTGTCCTTTTTCTCTCAGGTTGATTGAACGCTGAATTTGTTTTGCACCTTGGCAAGGCAAAGCCATACCAGCTTGCCACCTGGTCGGCTGCGTAATTGTAAAGACTACATTAGCACGGTAACCATCCAAAAATTAGCCCGATTACACCACCTCTCTGGATTGTGCATGGTGGGGGGAAAATCTGAATGGGCAATAAAGACATTAAACCAGGCCAAGAGATGGGAGCTGTGGTTAATTGGCTCTCCAGAGTCTATTAATTTTCAGAACTGAAAACCTACTGTTTGATCTGGTATGGTTTTGTTTTGCTGTTCTCAGGTTAGTAAGAAGAAGATGGAGAATATCCCTCAAATGTTAAAAGGCTCTATAGCCATTAAGAGATTCTTTTCTTGTCAATTAATTTAATCCATACAGTGCTGTGGCAATCCTAGGAAACATATCTTTGTTTCTTTTTTAAAAAAATAATACAATTCACAAATACACCTTAAGTCTTCAGCATGTCTCTATTTTAATACAACAGCCCAGTCTTTACCCCAAAGTATCTGTACATGCATATACATGTGTGCACACTCACAAACACATATACACTAGCATTTCCATTTCCTTTGCAGATCAATGGACATGTTGTTGTTGTTGTTGTTGTTGTTGTTGTTTGCTGTCACGTCAGATTCAACTATGGTGACTGCGCTGGACATACAAACAATAAAAGATTATAACAGGAAGAGTGAGGAAAATGGAGTCATGTTTAGCATGTACTCTCTCACAGAAAGAGAGCGAGAGAATGAGAGAGAAAGCTTTGGTTTTACAAGTTATTCTACTGCATGATAATATGCTTTTTATCATGCCCTTGTGTACAGTGTCGGATCTCCTGTGTTTCATTCTTACAAATTTACAGTGTGTCACTTTATTGAGAATAAAAACACACTGGCTTCCTTGTGTGAATGAACAGTATCATCTGCTCCAAACAAGTAGTCTTTGCTACTTCATGAATATAAGGAAATAAGAGACAATCATAATTATATTCAAAACTGTGCCAGATGGATTAGCCCAGTGAATAGACAATTAAGAGATTATTTGATAGCCAAATATTTGTGATTATCATGTAGGTGACAGAGAAAATTTGTTTTGTGTTACTCTGGGAGGGTGGGACCAGAGCCATTAGGTTCAAATTACAAGAAAAATAATTTCAGACTTCTGATGGTATGAGTCATTCAACAGGGGAACATAATGCATTGGACGATGGTGGAATCTCCTTCATTCATGGGTTTCAAGTAAAGGCTAGATGTTCACCTAACAGCAATACTGTAGCCACAGATGTCCAGGGAGTTGCAGTAGATTACCTCTGAGGTCTCTTCCAGATCTATGAAGCTAGTGGAATGAGCATGTAGCTAGTGGAATGAGTCATCAGTATGAGATGGCAGCTCTGTACATGTTACCATCCAGATGGCCTCTTTAAAGCTCAACTTTAAAGACGTTTAGAGAAATAACAATGGGCAAGATACTTCTAGTCACTCTATAGAGGTGTGTTTATAGTGGCCTTTACAGGAGATAATTGTCTACTGGAATGGCTGAATGGTTGTTTTCTAGTTGAAGAGTTATCCAGTCCAAATGTGGTTTAATTAAACAAAACAAAACAAAAACATAGAGCTGCCTTGATTCCTAGAACTGGAAAAAGGCAGCCATAAATAAATAAATACAGACCCAATACTAATACTAATAGAATCATAGAATCATAGAGTTGGAAGAGACCATAGTAGGTGGTATTCTGTTCAGTAGTTATGAGATCGTAAGCTGGACTTACAATCTTATAATTGCAGATGATTCACATTTATGGTCCTTAACAACTGAATATGAACCCCCAACCCACTTGTCAGCCTGGAAGTACCCAACTGAGGTTTCTGAGGTGCTGTAGGTGGGGTGTTGGGAAATCACATCTGTAGCAGTCTTCTGGACATGTGGTGCATTGAGACAAGCGCTTGCAGCAGGACCCTGAGGAGGCCTTTCCAGATGCCTGTTCTTGATACACAGGAAGAGTGCTTCAGACATCATTTCCCACCTCAACTTAATTTGAAGCACCTTGGAAGCTCTTTAGATGGAGTGCTGACCAAATGAAAAGGTAGATTTTGCAGGTGTGACACCATCAGACATAACTCCATCACCATAGTTCATCTGATGATGCAGGTTCTTGGCTAATAATAATAATTAGCTCCCTTGAATTTAGCTACCAATAGTTACCACCTGAAGAACAGACAGAGCAGGCAAACAGGTCTCCTGGTCTCAGTCTTCCCCACTATGGTGAGTTGTAGGAGATTTTCAGACTATACTGTTATAGTGTTACTATTCCAGTTTAACTGCTCTGGCTTCCTCCTGTGGATTTCTGGAGTTTGTAGTTTAGTGAGGCCTAAGAGCTCTCTGGCTGAGAGCTGTAAATGCCCCTCCATACACTGCAAGTCCCAGGATTCAAGAGGAGGCAGCCATAGCAAATAAAGTGGAATAGTAACACTATAACAGTGTTGTCTGAAAATCTCCGTATTGTATTAATGTTTAAATTATAGTAATAGTTTATAAATTTGCACCTATGCAATACATCAACTATGCAAACTTTATGCAAATCTCTGGCCTCTGTTTTCCTCTTTCTCTTTTTTTGGTAAAGTAATGCATTTCTTACTTTTTGCAATGCATTACTCTGCTTGTTCCTGTACCCAAGGTCAGGTTTAAATCTGAACAAATGAAAGGACATAAGGACAAAATACCACTTTTTAGCATAGTTTATTTTATTTCTCATTTATCCTTGCAACAACAATGTAGAGTAGATTTGGGCCATGAATGGTAATTTGTTCCAAAGCCTGTGAAGTTCAAAGTTAATGCAAAATTTGAAATTGGATATTCTATAACCACTATAATTGTATAAGGACATCTACAGTTAGTTTGAATAATCTTTCAGGGATCCTTTACTGCTTATGCGTTCCAACTGTCCAGATTTGGCAGGGACAGTTCAAATTAATCCTTTGTTGTCCCACTTTTTAAGCTGCTTTTACAAGGCCCTAGTTTTCTTTCCTTTCCCCTGTTGTCCTCAGGTTTTCATCAGTTGCTGCAAATGGATTTCAAAGAGCAAAAGTAGTTTTCATTTAATCAATTTAGTGGGGGAAGAGAAGGGGAGGGGAGAAATCTTACCCTTCCCAGTAAGTTGAGACAAAAACAACCTGCTGCCGCCTCTTCTAACTTTTGTCTTTTTCTTCATTAATAACTTTTGCTATCTTGACTGCACTCTGATATTGCTTGGTCACATGCCCCAGTTTTCATCTTTGAAATGTTGGTAGGTATGCAAAATGGCCTCCCTTGTCCTAAATATGGTATTCTGAAACTCAGACAACTTTTACCAGCATTCTTACCCAAATACAATTTCTGCACTACCGCCCAATATATTTAGGTATATTTTCACCACAAGCTTAGTTTTTTGTTTTATATCACTTTAACATGCACAGCTTTACCCAAAGAGCACTAGGAGTTGTAGGTTGGTGAAAGTTGTGTTGAGAATTCCATGATAGACTTTTTAAGCCCACATCACAGAGCAACAGCAGTCTGGGTTCCTTGGTGAGAGAGAGGGAATACCAGCTAAATCATGCTAAGGTTGTGATGTAACCCTTTCTCTCTTCAATATACAGATACTCTCCATTTTTAAAGGGGATAAAGTAAAGTTATATATGCAAGCTGTGTGGAGCCAGGAGACAACCACAAACTCCAGAGAAGAGACTTCCCAATCAGGCCAGAAAGCATTGCTTAAATTACAAAAATCTTTTGATCCACATTCACAGTAAGTATCTACAGTATATAATATCCCACCATAATCCAAGATAGATAGTCAAATTTCAGTTTTACAAAAAAAGAAAAAAGAAGAGGCATTACAGGTATTACACTGCAATCAAACTGTTTATTCCACGGTAACACAATTCATCTTATCAGCCTTTCTATCCCTTTTCTCATCAAATTCGTTTTCAAGAGGGGGGTCATAGGCAGACAACTGATTTATTTCCTAAATTTTACCAGCACAGAACAATTGGCAGATGATATGTGCCTGTTGAAGAATTCTAGTGTACTCCTCTGAACTAAACTACTAGAGTTCCCCAGTAAACTGCTTTATCAAGCATGAAGAAAATATCTCAGGATTCAACAAGCTGGATCCATGACAGTTTAAGGACTTTTTTGGATGTCGACCTGTAGTGCAAGCAGCCTCGTCCCCTCTGCGAGGTTGCTGCGCGGCAGGGGGGCCATTTTGGATGATGCTGTCCCCACGCTGATACTGTTACGGAAGAGCTGGGAGACTGCAGCACCATATTTGGTGATTTTCTAATCATGGTCAACTTCCGTGATTAGAAAATTGCCAAATATAGCGCTGCAGCCTACCAGCTCTTCCACAACAGTATCGGCAGGGGACAGCGTCATCTGAAACGCCCCCCCCTGCCACGCAGCAGCCTCGCAACGGGGATGAGGCTGCTTGCGCTACAGATCGACATCCGAAAAATTCCAAAGTATATCAAATTACTACACATGAATAGTGTAGATACTCACACGTTCATTCAACTCTCCACAAAAGTGAGAAACTCAAGCTGCAAGCTCAGGAACCTGCTTCCTTATGTCTGTACATACACAGGCTCTCTTTAGACATGAAACTTGTGAACACAAAGGTCTAAGGTTTCATAGGCCCACAGTCACAAAGCCCCAAGGGCATTCAAGAGGTGGGTGCTGTGGCTGTCCCATCCTCTTTCCCCAAGGGGAAGAAATTTAGCTCAGGGCAAACAGGGAGATGGCTACAGACATACCAGGATACAAAGCCCCAGGATAGTGTCTTTTTCTTGTCTGAGTCTGGGCCTCAAAAAAATGGCCTTGAGTGCAGGAAATATTTGTGTTTCTTTCCCTATTCATTAATCTGTCCAGGGGCTTATTAAAAAGAAGATGGAATGGGAACCTCTGAACATAAAGCTTGGGATGTAGAGAGATGTCTGGGCATAGTTGAACCAAGATTCTTCATGGGTTTAGCTATTGAGAAAAGACCATAGTAATCTTTTAGGGTGTAGGTACAAGGGAGGGCAAAATGAGGGTATTGCCTCCCCAAAATAAGAAGTCTGCCACCTCAAATGAAGTTTCCCTTCAGTTCCCAAATTTCTAGCATTTCACAGAGTGAGACTTTAAAAATCACCCACACTTGGGACATTATCAGACACATCAAATATGGCATCATTATGATGCCACATAAATGCAAAAGGGTGCGTGTACCAGATGACATCAGCCTTTCACTTTTATGTACTGGCCAAAACCCATCGTATTTTATTGACGGCTCAAGCCCATTGTGATTTGGTGCCTGCATTGCCAGAGTATGAAACCTTGCGCCATTGTACTCACATAAATTCAGCGTCAATGGCCAGTCTGGCCAGAACACTTCCGGCTGAGAATGCAACATCCAGGTAGGTGACACACTTTTTATGATCCTCCCCAGTTTACTTGGGACTTTTTTTTTAGTGTGTTTTGTGCTTTTAAAAACTTTTTGTGTGTTAATTTTGTTTTTTGTTTTTTTTTTAATTTCCCATGACAGCATCTTCTCGTGAGATTAGGTGAGATCCTAAACCAGGAAGTGAATGGTGCTCCATTCACTCCCTGTTAGTACCTGGGAAGCCTTTTGCTGGGAAAGAAGGTGAGTGTGGCATGGGGAGTTCTTTTGCCGGCATAAAAAAAGGCAAAGTTATGCCAGTAAAAGAACTGGGTTTAGGGGGATAGTCTGATAAAGTCCTTGGAATTATTATATTTGTTCTGTTAACATTCTGTTGGTAATTTTGTCTGACCCTTTTTGCTGGATGCCTAAATAGTATTTCTAAAAGCTCAACTGAAATTTTAAGTTAGTGCAGCACTAGAAATTTGGGAAATGAAAGAAAAATTCATTGAAAGAGGCAAAATTCTTATTTGAAGGGCAATACCAGAGTCTTTACCTCCCGTTGCTACACTGCTGGTGTTCTTTATAGCTGCTCAAAGAGCATATTAAACAGGAAATCAGGTGAATTTAGTTAGGCACTCAGTGTTGAGCACAATTGAGTTGGACGCTTAATGCAATTACTTTCTGAAAGCTAAATCCACATTTAGGTGCCTTGTGTTGAACAGGCATATACACCCCCTCAAACCAGCAACAATTGAATGTATATCCCAAGGAACCAAACTACAAAAGATATGAATGGCTGTATTTATTAAAAAGTAAGCGGTAAGCACAGGAGGGTTTTGAAGAACTGGTAAGGGAAGAGTTGGTGTGTATGCGAGTGGGAAAGCTCCAGAATTTGGGGAGCTAATTTTTAGCCTCAAAAACCCAGTGCAGACCACACCACACACACACACACACACACACACACACACACACACAAACAAACATCCACAAAACCAAAAGTATTTAGAAGTCTATTTCCAATATTTTTTTAAAGGGCCGAAGGAAAAACAAGGTACAATGTTTGTTTTCTTTTGTGGAAAATTGCTACTTCCAAAGGCTTTTTCAGGACGGTAGCCCAGATCCTTGTGGGTTGCACTTTTCCCACCTCTTATGGATATTAATAGTCTAATTGTTTCATGCCTATATACTGTCCAGTTCTAACAGAATGAATTTTGGGAGATTTGCTTTATTTTGCCATAGATGACCCTGTTACAAGAAACTCACTTTGGAATGCACAGGCATGAGCTGAACAAATTCATAAGACTATGGGAGCATCTACATGATGAAAAAAATCCAGCAAGAATGTGAGCAGAATACCTTTAGTTTACATCAGCTCCTGCCAGGATTCACCATATTTGGAAGGAGGGGGGCTGAAAACTCCAAATAGACTGTGATAACAGCTTTTACTGTTTCTCATTATCTTTTTTAAAAAAAAATGCACGAAAATGTGCATAATAGGTCATCTGTACAATCAATTCGAAAAGGGGGCACAACAGAGCTGAAAGCTGATTGGTCAGACCTCAGAGGGGGGTGGGCTTGCAATTCTGGAGCCGCCATTGTTGTTTTTGATGGCAGGATCATTCAGCCGGCAAAACAACAAAGCAAAAGTATGAAGTTTTATTTAAGCGGAAAACAACTCTTCTACATCTGTCATTTTAAGGGGGAAAAGAGGGGGTGAATGGAGGGAGATTTTCCGGACTCAATTCACTTGTGGCCACCTTTTTTTTTTTGCGGGGGGAGTATAAACTGCAAAATATTCCCTTCCAACCTTGCAAATATGCCATGGGCACAAATGGGCACAGCAGTGAAAGGGTGGTAACTTGCTCTTTTTTTTTCTTTTTCTTTTTTTTTCTTTCTACAAATTCTCCCATGTAGCTGCCCCCCAAGGCAAGACAGGAGCAAAACATCCTGTCAGTGTCCTAACACTGGATCACTGCTGCTTGTCACTGTACATACAGCAATAACCACAGTGTCTGTGTGTACCACAAAATTCTAAAATACCTCACTGGGTAAACAGTGAAAAAGTCATACTGCTTGGATCTTGGTCAAGGCTTCCAGATGATAAGAACAATTCAGCTTCCTAACTTCTTCCTCCATAAAACATGATAGTGAGAGGCCTGTGTTTTACTGTAGCAAATGTAGTGCACAAAACTAAACTAGAAGGGTTCTGTATTGACAAGTAACTTATAAACAACTTTGAACAATGACAATTGAAAGAATAGAATACCATTTACTTTACATGAATGTGTCAAAACTGTTTGAGGAAATGCAACAGAATGCGGGTGGGGAAGGGAAGAAGAAAAAGGAGGGAAAGGGAAATTTTATGCAATGCCAGAAAGCTCTAGTTTTAATATGGACATATATTTATAAGGAGATTTCCAATACAGGATTACTTTTCAAATACTGTGGTCTTTTTTTCCTATTGAGGTGAAGCACAAAAATCAATGTGTATAGAACCATTGTACTGTCTATTCTCCTTTACGGGTCTTAAACATGGGTCACCTATCACTACCACTTACTACTCCTCAAACGCATTCATCAGTGCTGTTTACGCACAATCCTAAATATACACTGGACTGACTATGTGACGAATGTTGCTGTCCTTGAGCAAGCAGGGATCACCAGCATTGAGGCTATGATACAAAGAAAACAGCTGCACTGGGCAGGGCACGTTTCTAGGATGGAGGACCATCGCCTCCCAAAGATAGTACTCTATGGTGAACTTGCCATGGGTCAGCGTAAGAGGGGCACTCCAAAACAGCAATACAAGGACTCCCTGAAACAACATCTCAGGCTCGGCCAAATTGATCACCAACAATGGTCCGCCCTGGCCTCACATCGGGAGGCATGGAGACGCACTATCCAGAATGCTGCAGCCTTATTTGACAACTCACACCAAACAAGTCTTGAAGAGAAACGACAACGCAGAAAGAATCACAACCCAGAAACATCACCCAAGGAGACCTTCTGCTGTGCTTTCTGCAACTGGACTTGTTTATCTCAGATTGGCCTTTTTAGTCATCAGTGTGCTTGCAGAAAGCACGGGATAAGTCCTTCCTGAATCTCTGTTTGTGAAGAAAAGCCAGAGAGAGAGAGAGAGAGAAATGTTTTCTTATTCTGTTTATAATGAACATTCGGTGGGAACATGAATGGCACTCTTTGAACCTGAAGAGTTCTCACATGAAAGATGGCAAAGACTTCTCTGCTGCCCCAGATGGCAGGACCAAGGAGATTATCAGATGTGTTTAAAGTGGCATTACAGGAACGCTAGGAGATTGCAAATGGGCTCCCTTATCAGACAATGTTATTCCCCATTGTTATGCACCTGTTCTGCTCCTGTTCTGCCAGCGCTGCTTTTTATTGATGGAAGAAGCCATCAATAGATCCCCCATTCCATTTGTGTTCCAGATTTACCTATGTGCGACAAGGTACTCCGTTATGTTGGCAAGATCCCAGAGTCAATGGGAGGTTCCTGCCAGAACACTTCCAGGTGAGATCGGGACATCCAGGTAAGTGACACACTTTTTATGGCCCTCCCCAGGTTACTTTAACATTTAAAGTGTGTTTTTGTGCTTGCTATCACTTTTTTCTTTTCATTTTTTATTTTTGAATTTCCTGTGCTTGTGTCTTCTTGCAAGAATCTGGAGGATTTCGATCCAGGAAGTGAAGGGAGGTCTGTTAGAGCTCCGTTCACTCCTGGGCTGCTGGAAAGATGTTAGAGAAGGTAAGTGCAGTGGGGAGGATAATTGTGGTGGGTCAGGGATGGGTTAAAGGCGGGAGTGGAGATTATGGGACAGGAACTCTTTTTTCGTTCTTCTCTGATAACCTCCCAGAACTACTGAACTTAAGTTACAGGTTTTGTATACTTGATTTGTCCATTAGAAGAAACATCTTTATGAAAGAGAAGCTCACCACTGGAACCAATTACTTAATAGGATAGTTTGCCTCCCACTACCATAGATTCTGGTTATCTCCTGTGTGGAAGATCTTCAAAGTTCTGAGCATATATCCAACCAAGCTGGTACATTCGAGTACATAAAGTGAAAATACATCAATTCAAGTACATAATTAACACAACCAAGCTTTTTATAAGAAATATACTAAGTGAAAATAATTCCTGCTTTTACTTTTAAGCCGTGACCTTTCTGTATTGTCTGGTGTTCTTTCTTTTCATTGCCTGTATTTTTAAATTTATCCCAAGGTAAAACTTCATGTGAAGCAACAACAAAAGAGTTCTGTGACACTATGGACTTTATCAGATGTGGCAAAAATCGCACAATTACGACATCATGGTAGTGTGAACAGGTCCTGGTATTGCAACATATTGTCATCCTCTTGTGGTCAATCTGTGCTCCAGCCACGAATAAGGTGTCACTTTTCATGGATGGGACAAGCCATCAATAGCTCTCAATATTGCTTTTTTTCACAGTATTGAAGAGTGTGCGAAAATATGTCTTGCTGTAATTGCGAGATTACAGCATGAATGGGAAGTCCTCTTTCCCTCCTCCCCATTCCTAGTGAGAAAACCTCCAGGTGAGAACATGAAAACTATCCACAGGACTGTCCCATTTTTGTTTCCATGTTTTTAGGTTTGTTTAAGTGTTTGTGTGTTTATTTAATTTGTAAATTCATGGGGTTTGGGAATTTTTAAGCACGCTTGCGTCTTCTCACAAGAACTGCTGAAATCTCACCCATGATAAATGATAGAAGTAAAATCCCTTTCTTACAATGCTAGTGGTGGTCATGTGATAATTTAATGGTGCTTCTATCATGTGATTACAGCGACATGCGATAATAAGATTATCAGACAGGAACACAAAAAGTGTTCCTGCCCCACAATCTCCAATCCCACCCCTATCCTGGCACAATAACCCTCCCCACCACACTTACCTTGCCTTGCATTGTAAGACAGCCCAAGAATGAACAGAGCCCAAGAATGAACAGAGCTCCGTTCACTTCCTGGACTGAAATCCTTCCCATTCTTGCAAGAAGATAAGAGCGTGGAAAATTCAAAAATAAAAAGTTAAATAACACAAAAAAAGGTCCACCAAGAACAAAAACAAACTTTAAAACTTACAAGTAACCCAGGGAGGGTCATAAAAAGTGTGTCACTTACATAGATGTCACAATCTCACCTGGAAGTGTTCTGGCAGGACCGCCCATTGACACTGCATTCCTGAGAGTTAAATTGCCCAAGGTTTAACTTGCCGGCCATGCCGGCACCAAATTGCAATGGGGGATCTATTGGCAACTTGACCCGTCAATAAAAAGAACCACTATAATGATGCCAGCAGAACGCATAAGGATGTCATCTGATATTGGCATCCTTTTGTGTCCCCTGGCATCATTATGGCACCACATTAGCTTTGTCTGATAATCTCCTAAACGTAATAATCCCACTATGGTCCCATTTTCCTCAATAGTGGAATTACAGCATTTTTAGCCACTAGTCAGATAGGAGATTTTCAGACGCTCTAAATATGGCGTGATAAGGATGCCAGGGCTTCCCTTTCACATGATGTCATTCCCCTCTCATGATGCTCCTGTTCAGTTGTCATTCTGCCGGCACTTCTTTTTATTGATGGCCCAAGCCGTCGATGGATCTGCCATTCTGTTTCTATCACAGAATGTCCTGTGAATGAAATGGTGCCCTGTTATGCTAGCACGATGCCAGCGTCAATAGGAGGTCCCTGCCAGAACACTTGCAGGTGCAATCAGGATACTGAGGTGAGTGACACACTTTTTTGTACCCTCCCCGGGTTACTTATTTTTTTTAATGTGTTTTTGTGCTTGCTGTCACTTTTTTCCTTTTATTTGCCTTTTAATTTTTGAATTTCCCATGCTCTCTTCTTCTCACAAGAATAGACAGGATTTCAAACCAGGAAGTGAATGGAGCTCCGTTCAGGTTCCGTTCACTCCTGGGCAGGCATGGATGTGTGAACAAGGATATTTGAACCTTTTTTTACCATGGTGTGCCAGGGACAGGAAAGGAGATTACAGGGCGGGAAATATTTTTTCATTCCCTTCTGAAAATCTCCAAAAAGTCCTATGCAGCAGGGGTGGGGAATGTGTAACCCTCCAAATGTCATTGGAATTCAGCTTCTATGATCCCTCACCATTGTCTATATGAAGTAAGGCTGATGGGAATTGCAGTCCAACAATTTCTTGGAAGGGTGAATGTTCCCTCTCCTGATATAAAGATTGGCAGCACAAGCCTATATATGTTTACTCAGAAGTAAGCCCCAGCTTATTCTGTCAGTCAGTATTGTGGAATGAGCTTTCATAGGCTAGAGCCTGCTCTGACACATGGATGTGGTGATCTGGAAAAGTGGTGAGAATATAAACAGGGGTACAAATGAGGAAAAACAGTTCTATATCTTGAAGCTTAAATGCAAAGAAGGAATAACAGTGCAGGACTGTAGGTCAATCAGAATGAAGCATCCCAGTTCTATAAAAGTCTGAGACGATGCATGAATCTATGATTCATTCAGATGTAGGTGGGCCCTTCTCCTACTGTTGCCAGAGGGCACATAGTGCACCCATCTTGTGCCAATTAGTGTTCCATCTGCATAGCTAGAAAGAGCATTAACACCACACAGGGACAATTACTGTCCATAGTGAGAAAACCATTCATAATGCCTTTTCAACCCAAGTGGGGAGAGTATCAAATTTTCCTAATGAACTCTAACTCAGCAACTTCACGTTCCAGTTTCTCTCCAAATGCTTTTAAAAGTATGGTGACTCTCAGGTCAGCTATAACCTGTCATGGCAAAATGAAATGCTCTCCCCACTAGTCCTGAATGTTTTCCTTTTCGGTATCTGATCTGAGCCCGTTTATTCTCTTGCACAGAAACTCTTTGGCCTATGTAACCACTTTACAAAACCTGAGTGAAGGAAAAGAATACAAATGAGGTCTTGTCAATTCTGTAGTTTTACTGTTATACCATAAAATAAAACAACTGGTCATTAGGCACAGCATACTAGCCAGCATTCTGAGCGTTTTAGTGTTTGTTTGTTTTTAAAGGAGATAGATTTCTAGTCCAGAAGCTGACAAGACATACATGGAAGTATGTGGGCAATGCAATCTCAGAATTCAGTGGTGTGCATATGAATGCAGGATTCCTAATGATAAGATGGCAGGTCTTAACCTCCCTCCCCTTTGAACAGAAGTAGAATAAACAAACAATAACCAAAGATGCTTGCATTGATAGACTTCGTGGCTGAAGAGAGGGGTATAAATACAATTAATAATAATAATAATAATAATAATAATAATAATAAATTTATATAGATTGTAGAATTCAACTTTTCTAAGCATTTGGCCTACCTTGATGAAAAAATTCGATTTATTTAGTGAATAAATTTATTTAGTGAATAAATTTCATTTAGTGACAGGAATGCAAAAAGTGTTCCTGTCTCGCAATCTCCTCTCCTGCCCCTCTCCCGTCCCTATAATGACATGAAATGAAAACTTTTCAAACCTACCTTAATCACACCTCAGGAGTGAATGGAGCTCGAATGGAGAAGATGTGAGCGTGGGAAATTCAAAAATGCAAACAAAAATACTACAGTAAAAGTAACACCAAGCACAAAAACACAGTTAAATCATTACAAGGAACCTGGGGAGAGTACAAAAAAGTGTGTCACTTATCTTTATGTCCCAATCTCACCTGAAAGGGTTCTGGCATGGATCTCCCATTGATGATGGCATTGCACCAGCATAATGGGACACCATTTCAGTTGCAAGACATTCCATTACAGAAACAGAATGGGGGATTCATTGATGGCTTAGCCCATCAATACAAAGAAGCAGCAGCATAATGACAGCCGAACTGCAGCATCATGAGAGGGGAACAACATCATCTGAAATGCATGCCCTTTAGCAATCTCCTGGTGTCGTTATCACGTCATATTTAAAGTGTTTGATAATCTCCTGATTTTCAGACAGCAGCTGCTTCAAGCAACAGGATTTTGTTCCCCTGCTAATCAGGAAGCATCTGGCTCATATTTCCACACTTCTTCCACAAATGATTTCTAGTGGGAGGGAGAATTGTGACAGGGGCCCTGTTTCTGACTGTTACACCAGATATCACTCATGGGAGGGGTGGAAAGGGCAGCTGCTTCCCAACTGACAGGGGAACAAACTTCTGTTGCTCACAGCAGCTGCAGCCCAGTAAATGGGGATTAGGGTTAAGTAGGTGATGCAGAATCATGGCTGATATTTCTGCAGAGAGTAGACAGGGAGGCTGAAGGCATATATAGTGAGCCTGCTGTATTGCCAGGCTAGACACCCACAGATTGGAGTGTCCACATATGGCCATGGTCCATATTATTCAATGACAATGCATGCATGTGGGTGTGTCAGCACACGGCCGTGTGCATGTGCTGCCATTGATTAATATGGGGCTTGAGGATCCATGTTTTTGCCCAACTGCAGAAGGGCAGAACCAAACCCCACCAGATGGGAAAGGCCCTCTGTACTTTACTTTTTAAGAGTCTATATACCCATACTGGATGTTCTTACAATTGTAATTGTTTTTGACATTTATTCAAAGCAATTTTTTAAAAAAATTTTTTTTTTAGAAAAATAAGCCAATCAACCAAATTACAAAAGAGTAAGTAAAAAAAAAATCATAATAAATTCAAGGCAGCCAATGTAAAATGTTGAGAGTTGTACCTTTAAGTCACACACTAAAAACCTATTGAGCCAAGTACAGTCAGCTCTCTACATTCACAGGTTTGACATTGGCGGGTTTGATTATTCATGGGTTTGCCTCCACCCCACCTGAAGCCCAAGGCTTGGAGAAGACAGAGTAGCAGAAACCTCCATTGCAAAGAGCCCCTAAAGTCTGCCTCTTCATGGGGTTTGGGAGATTCTTTGCAAAGGAGATTTCTCCTCTCTGCCTTCCCCCGGCACTTAGCACTTTAGTGTGGTGCTGGGAGAAGGCAGAGCAGAAAAGACCTCCATTGCAAAGAGCCCCTGAAGCCTGCTTCTTTGCAGAGTTTGGGAGACTCTTTGCAAAGGAGATTTCTCCTCTCTGCCTTGCCCAATCACTTAGTACAGCATCATGGGGCTTCCAGAACCAGGTCAGTGGCTGAGGGACCTGCCTGCCAGGCCCACATTCTTCATACTCCCCTGCTTCTAGCCACCTGCTTCACAAGCCCAAGGAGCCTTCTGGGGAACTCTGCCCCCACCTCCATTGCACCATAAGTATTCACACTTTTTTCACTTTCACTGGGGTCCTGAGCCCCTAACCCCTGCAACTGTGAAGGGCCAACTGTAGTCCTTTGAAAACTGGAAAAAAAATAGTATGCACCCAGCAGACCTCCAGGGAAGAAATAAGGGCTTTCCACAACCTGAACACCACTACAGAGAGGGCCATCCTCTGCTTATCAGTTCTCACATTTCAACAGGATGGAGAGCTTAATGGTTGGGTAGGGACACACGGGAGCTGGACAACCTACTCTACAGCTAAGTTGCAAAATGTAGGGTAATGACATGCATCAAAGGCTTATACTTTCATCATCATCAGTGACCTATGCCAGCCTTATCCAAACTGGTGCCATCTAGATGTATTGAACTTTATTTCCCATAATCCCCCAGTGAGCTGTGGGAGGGCACTAGGTTAGGTAAGGCTGGCCTGTACCTTCTCTTATACCCAACTGTGGATTGCAACTTGTTCCTGAAAGCACCAGGAACAGGTTCCATATAGAAGATGCAAGGCAGCATCATGGCAACAATGTCCTTAATGTCCTGATGTTTTTCTCCCTACAAGGATTTATGCCTGACATACATGAACAAGATGTCACCTACGTTGCATTGACTAAGCCACCTGGACCTTATGAATCACTGCCAAATTTGCTGTGACTTTCCTGGCCCTAATAAATGAGCTCTTCACTAATAAGATGCCTTGTCCACAAAGGATAAAAATAACCAGAAGCCTTGATTATATCTTCTTGATCCTTTAATTGTTTCTCAATACTTAGGTTGCAAGAACAATTGCAACATATTCTGAGCATTTGTTGGCAAAGTTATTCTGCTGTTCATCTAAGTGAGTGACATTCATCTATCTTCTTCATGGCTGAGGAGGTAAATTGTGTATGTTGTTTAAACTGATTTTTTTTTAATTGTTCAGCTCTGTTTTTAAAGAATGTATTCATCTGCATTTATTGCTGTGCATCTCTTTGGAAGCTCTGGCAGGCTGAGAGATGATAAACAAATGCTCTTTTAAAATATACTAATAAACTAATAAATAAATATTAGCTTGCAAACCAATTGCTTATCACTGACAAACTGATTCACAACACAGCTACAAAGAAGTACCTATTGCAATACTAATTTAGACTCATCAATTATATACAAGAAGTGTTAATGTGCAAGATGTGTTAAACCATAAAATTTACAGTCTTTGGTTTTGAGGGAGAGAATTTTAGAAACATAAGAAAGCAAGCCTTTCTCCAGTTCCTGGAGGCATCATGGAAAAATTTGTATATAGGCTGCCATATTGGGAAGCGTATGGAGTAACACATTGGGCCCATCTAGATAGTGAAAACACCCCTCATGGAATTTGCTGGGAATCCTACCAGTCTAAACAGGATCCAGCACCAATCCACACTATTCAGAAGGAGGGGGGCCCAGAACAGCAAAAACAACAGGGTAAAAACCTTCGCAGATCTCCCTGTACTTTTTCACAAACTGTGAGGTGGGTGCACATTTTTGCTCATTTGGACTATAGAACAATAAAAAAAAAACTCAAAGGGAAGCCCAAAGTTGATTGTCTGGCAAGAGCAGGGGTGGGACTTGCTAGGAGAGCAAGCACCTGCTGCCACTATGTTGGATTTTTGCCTTAGTGATTGCTCTCTAAGGTGATAAAAAGGATCAGTGTTTTCTGTTTTGCTTTGGAGAATCGCTCTTTCACACCAGTGCACTTTGGGATGACTTTAAAAAAAAACAAAAAAAACACTGGTGGTAAAGAACTAACAGGAGTAAATCACTCATGGCCCTCATCAGGAATGCAAGACTTATGGGGGCTTCTGAGGCCAGAAAAAACATCTGGACATGTCGCTGCTGCAAGATGCCAATACTACGAGGTATCTGGGATTTCCCCCCTCATGTAGTTGGGCCCATTATGTTATATCTTAACATTGTTTGATAAGGTGTGCTGTAGACCATATCCAGGGCTTCCTGAAACCTGGAACTTTCAAGGTGTATTGGATCATAGCTTCCATCTGGCTCAGGAAGCATGCTGGCGGATTATAGGAAGCATAGTCCAACACATCTGTGAGTCACTAGGTTTGCGAAGGTTTGTCTCCTTTTCTTTTCCTTTTGTTTAGTCAAAAGGATCCTATCTGGTGAAAACTAGCATATATGTTGTTTTTTCTGAAAACAATTCCATGATGCAGGGCACTGGCATTTCTGTGTTTCAGACTGGAAAACGAGGACAAGAGAGAGCTGACTTGCCCTCAATCCCACAGTTGCTCAGGGATCTGAACATAGCTCTTCCTGTCAGCTTTTCACAATAGACACTTAAATCATTTAATCTGCATTTACTGTGTCACATCAACCCATGTTACATATGTCGAAACATTAATGTGTATGAAATTGCAACCTAAGAATCATTTCTGAAAGCCTCCTGGATCCAGGATACTCCACTGGGCAGTGAATGGGGCTAGGAGTCCAATCACTGTATTCACTAAACACATTTGTCAGTACTGTAGTTTCAATATTTCCTCTTGTGGTACAGTTCTACAGTCTGAACTGCTGCAATCAAATCCAGCCTAGGTGACTGAAGAATTGTGAATTTCAAATCAACAGACAACAAGAGAACATGAACAAGATGAAAACAAAACAAAATGTGTTCTGTCTGGAAAAGCACCAATCCATTCAGTTTGGCAAGTGTTTTTCAATCATCAGTGATATCTGAGCTTTTGTTGTGTGCTTAATTGAAGTTAGACTCTGTCATTAGCAGCTCCATCTTATGTCATTCACTTCCTTCAAATGAATTTGTCTTAAGTGCAAATGATATTCCTGCTCTTCTGGGGAAATTGCATAGCAACAAGGAGGAGGGGGAACCAACCAGTTTCTAAAACAGCATCTATGCTGTCACAATTCAATCCAATCACCCCAACTTTCTTATCTTCACAGTTTCTCTATCTGAGCTAGGACACTATCAAAAGACCAAATCTTAAAGGCCTTGCTATGACAGCTGCTTGGAAAAGCTTCTAATGAAATGTTGATGAAAGATGAGAAATATTTAATAGAAGCAGATGTCTCTTTTCAAATCAATTCTACTCAAACCTTAACTATATCATTTTCATGAGGGTGCCAAGAGTATCAAAATTTGGCACCCAGAAAACACAAAATGTATTCTCTGAATAAATTATTCAAAGCATGCAAGCAAATTTAGAATATTTGGGTGACAGAGGAGATGAATGGTAGAATGATGAGGTGGTCTCAAGCAGGTGTAGAGACAGGATCACAGGTATGACAGATTTGTTTCTGCCTTATGAAGAAAGGACAATATGCTGCTTGCTGTATTGTGGCAGGGTGTCTTATATATGCATAACAAAACAAAACAAAGAGAGAGAAAGAGAGAGAGAGAGAGAAATGCATCACCAAAACAGAGAAGAACAGTCACCTTGGCACACTCAGGATTCTGTTCACAACAGGTGTCATAAGCAGGCCCACAAGCAGGATATTAGTGATACAACACAGGCTTGAATTCTATTAGTTATACCCAATAAAAGTAGACCCATTGAATCAATTGTTCAATGGCAATTCAACATGTGGCTAAATCCCATTGATTCAGTGGACCTACTCTAGTTTGTTCCATACAGAGACTGGCTGTGGCTAGTACTGAAGGGAAAAGGTATCCATCACGGCAAACAGAAACTAATATTCCAATTAATTTATCCAATCTCCTCTTAAAACTGTTCAGGCTGCAGCCGCTGATGGGCAACTTCAATGTTCAATGTTGCTCTCCCTTATGGTTCTGTAACTTTATGCCAGACTTTGACTGGTCAGTTGTTCAGATGTCAACATCAAATAGAGGACTGTGCTTTGAACAGAGAATTGCCTTCTGTAAAGTAGAATGGCCATCCTATGTTGCTGCACCCCATCCGTTAAGTTGCCGGTACAGTTCAGTAAGGTCCATCCTTCCACTCAATTTGAGGTTGCCATAGGTGAATGCCAGATCCTTGTCTCCCCACTCCCTGCAAGTGACCACCTATTTAAAGAACCACACCCTAGGCCAATTGTCCAAGTCCCAAGCGACAGTATGGGGTAGGTGAAACACCCCCCGTAAAAGAGGAGGTAAAAATTCCTACCCGGCCCATAACGCGACCAGAATTCTCATACTGTGGCAGAGGCGGGTGGGTGGGCTGAAACAGGACACAGGGAAAGCTTCAACACAGAGAAACTACCGAACTCCCAGAATTACTCCAAAAGCCACAGTCTCCCCACCCCCATGGCAGAGAGAGCTGCCTAACTGGTATTCCCCAACCCTGAGGATACAAAAATGCTGCCACCATGTCGTAATGGCCACCCTAGAGTTTCTGCTGCCTGAAGTCCTAGGTTGGCCCTTTTTCCAATCCCAAACCCAAGGGATTCCTCTTCGTTTGCCACCACTCACTGACTCTACAATTTCCTTTATGGTCTTTTCCACATCCAGGCAGTGAGACTAGACGTGCTGGGTTAAATAACAATAATAACTCTTTTCTCTACTCTAGAGAAAGTTCTTGATAGCTGACCAAAGCAGGCCAATTCGAGGCAGGGCTAGGAAATAATAGAAAGCTTTATTTCAGTCCTAGGAGTCTATGTTGCTAAAAAAAAAAAGGCAAACCATTCTTAGGTTCAACTTCAGGCTTATACAGTTTGCATTCATTCAGAGCACTTACAAATAAAATCTAATGCAATCTAACTACACATTCCCTAACTATTACATGCAGATTAACTTACAGTCTCTGTAGATGGAATTCAGAGTTCTTTTTGGATCTTTTTTGAGGCCTTTGGATAGGATCGGCTCCCCCCAACCATTTTGGCATCACAGGTTGTCTTTTTTGGGTATTTCATGGTTGTGTAGGCCATCTTGCCCCAAAGCTAGGCCATGGGTGTCAGAGTCCATCTTAGCTAGCTCCATCTAGCTAGGCCATGTGCTCAACCAGTCTGCCTCAGAACAAAGGAAGGATCAGAATTTTTAAAAGTCCTTCTTGTTGATTTCTAATTGGCTCTGCCATTGCCCAATCAGAGTGGCTATCCTAATCAAGTGATGTGATGTCATGTTTATTTAATGAGGTTCTCCCACCCACTTCCCATTTCCAAATAAGGAGTGGATTTTTCCAATACTGATCCTGTGAGTTGTGAAGGTATCTATGATGCTACCTGTAGGTCATCATGACATAGGTGTCCTCTAGATGATGAAAAACTCCTCATAGACTGAGAGGAGAATACCTTTTGTCCCAATGAGATCCTGTGGTGATTCACCATTTTTGGAAGGAGGGGAGCCAAAAACTGCTAAAACTTCATGAGAAAAGGCTTTGCATCTTTTCTTTAAGTTTATTTTTAAAATGCATGGAAATGTGCATTACCATCTGTTTGGACAACTGATTCGCAGTGCAGCACATTCCGGAAGTCAAAAGCTGATTGGCCAAACATGTGCAGGGTACAGGCTTGCCAGCAACAAAGTTGCCAGAACCGCCAGTTTTGAGTTTTGCGGTGCAATCGTGTGCATTTTTATAGTGGCAAGGTGACTAAACAGGGTTTTTAAAGCAGAAGGTCACACTTGCACACCGTAAAGTTTTTTTAAAAAATATGTGCAGCAGTAGCAACTTGTGGAGAATAAAAACGTGAGTAATTCACTTGTGGCTACCATCTTGATTTGCAAGCATGCCTCCATGTGAACTTCAAACACAGATAACTTTGCATACCAGCAACCTTGCCCCCAAAAAAAGTGGAGACAAATGGATGCCACTGCTGCAATTTTGTGTTAATGTGCAGCAATCCACATTATATAGCCTCGTCTTAGACTGGTATCATAAAAGGTCAGACTGGGAATTATTTCATTTGAGATAGTATGCAGCCAGCTTCATTTAATTCTTGGACACTTAGGAGCACCAGGGCAATGGAGCTCTTTTTTGTCCAAAAACTCAGCTTTCAGATGACGGTGCATAAACTAACTTGGACTAGCATCACTCAGACAAAATCAAAGTTTAAAAAAATTAATACACCTGTAATAACCTGGCTTTCTCTGTCTAGCTTTTGGGAGTAACAGATGACGGCCAGGATCAATTCTTCACAAGATCATCTTATATGTTTGGAGCCGCATCATCCCAGGAGGTTTGCATTGCTACTCATCAAGTGACAAACAGCAAACAAGCAAACTCCTATGTCAAAAGGATATCTTAGAACAGCATATGGAATTTGCTGGTAGTTTTCATGTCAGAAGAGAGTTGGGGGAGTATCAGACATCCCTTTTAAAAAGAGAATCCTTCTAGTGATCATTAACGAATGTTGTTCCACCTTATATATTGGATTTCAGGTTTTAAAATTTCATTTCCTGAACTAAGAGCCTATTCAGAGGAGTAGACAAACGCTTATATCAATACTTTTTTCTTTCCACATTCAGCTTTTTACTAATTCTTTATAGAAACTTTACAGAGAAGCTGAAACTTTTGATTTATCCAGATGACAGTTTGAGAGCATAGTGCACTGCTCAGTAGATTCTTTAAAAAAAAATTAAAAAAAAAAAAGACTGGCTTTGAGTGATTAGGCAGAGGGTAGGGAGAGTATGAGGTGGTTTAATCAATTTCTCTAGAAGTTTGGGAGTTAACATGCTGTAATATTTAATCTATTGGCAAATATAAAACATTCTCACATTAATTCCAACAGCAGAGGATTTGATTCCAGAATGCCAGCAGCGACTAGCAACCTTGCAGCAAGAAAACCAGTCACGTAATAGGATCCAGAGACCAATTGTGAAGGAGATTCTGAATTCCACAAATCAAAGGTTGACAGGTTTGGTTGATCAGCTGAAGAGATCCATGAGCATGAATTGTGGGAATTTTTGGTTGGTAAAAAGGAAGGCAGTAGTAGGAGGAGATGAAGGTGAATAATGGATGATGGATATTCGAGTGGGGGGAAGGAAGTACTATACTTTTTCACTCATTGCCAGCATATTTTGTTGCATTTTTATGCTGGCAAAAGAAACTTCCTACCAGACCTACCATAATCAGCATCAATGAGGCTTTCCCAGCAGTAACAGAGCACAAATGGAGTGCCATTTACTTCTGGGTTCCTGATCTCAGCGATTCTTGTGAGAAGACGCTAGTGTGGCAAATTTGAAAAACAAAACAAAACAAAAAGTTCACACAAGCACAAAAACACACTTTAGATGTCCCAAGTACACAGTAGGGGCTTAAAAAGAGTGTCCCCTACCTGGCTGTCATGATCTCAAGCAGAAGTGTTTGCCCAATGACGCTGCATTCACATTAGCAAAATGGTAAGAGGAGTCAAATGCTGGCAATGCTGGCAACAAAGTGGAAAGGGAGATCTATTGATGGCTTGGGCTGTCAGTAAAAAAGTATGCCTTATTTCCTACTCATGATCGCGAAAGGACATCATCTGGTATGTGTGCCCTTTTGCAATCATTAGGTGTCCTTATGACGCCATATTTGCTGCATCTGATGAAGGCCATAGTGATGATATAACCAGGAAAGTGCTATTGCTGTGACCATCTGCAGATTGGCCTCTGAGAGGCATCTGGTTGGATAATGTGTGAAAAGAATGCTGTACTAGATGGTTCAATCAAGAAAATCTCCTCTTACATTCTTAGGACTTTTTCGGACAAAGAAAAAACAACGCTAGCAGCCTCACCACGTTGAGAGGCTGCAGTGCTGCAGGGTGTCCGTTTCACATGACGCCCATCCCTAGCGGTACTGTTGCATTGTGAGTAAAAATCGTTGCTCGTGAGTAAAAATCTGCTAAATATAACACTCAAATGTCCCAGCGGTACTGCAACAGTACCGCTAGGGACGGGCGTCATGCAAAACGGATGCCCTGCAGCGCTGCAGCCTCGCAACATGGCGAGGCTGCTAGCGTTGTTTTTTCTTTGTCCGAAAAAGTCCTTAGTTTGTCCATTCAGGGATTTGCCAATGGAGATGGGATTGAGAAGTGTTCTCAATCATGCAGAGAACTTCCATGAACAAGAATACTCAGAGGTGGTTTGCCAATTCCTTACTCTGAAATATTGCCCACAGCAGCTGGTATTTGTTTGCAGTCTCTCTTCCAAGTACTAACCTGGGCTGATCCCACTTAACTTCCACAGGATCTGCTGCTATTGGGGTATTTAGGCTTTCCTATGCATGGACTGCTATAAATGATGAGAAAGTGACACACCAGAGAGATGAGGACAATACCTCCACCATCCTTCATGTGAATGTGGGGAATGAATGAATAAGGTTTTAGGTGATTGGGGAAAGCAACAAGGAGAGTTATGTGTGCTACACGCTGTGCAGTGTCCTGGAGCCCTTTCACACTATACAACTATAGTGTTATGATTCTACTTAAACTGCCATGGCAACACCTATGGAATCCTGGGATTTGTGGTTTAGTGAGGCCCTAGAGCTCTCCCTTAACTGCAGATCCCCGGATTCCATTGCATGTTGTCTTGGCAGTTAAAGTAAAATTATAGTGCTATAATTGTGTCATGTGAAAGGGCCCACACAATATATGATGATGAACTTTGAGTAGAAGATCATTGCACTCTCATTCTTCAAAATGTACTTTCCAAAGTTATCCATGCAGATTAGCAGTCTTGATAAGACAACTTCCTCACTGCACTCATTGTGAAAGTGTTTCCCTCAAATGCAGGCTTCACTTGAAATTGCTTATAGGAACAATTTTCTTGTCATATACTTTTTCAGCATGCTAACACTTCAGATTTAATCTGATTTACAGAGATATCATACTTGTTGCTCTGATTTGTTCATCGTCCTAACTTAGAACCAAAGTCCAGACAACAGACCAATAAGCAAGTTAAATGTATCTATTATGCACAAATATAATAAACATACTGGTTCCATCTAGCTGTAGCCACATTAAATAATGTACACACCACAATCAGTGGCCCCAGATAAATGGCCATCTGGTTGCAATGCTTATGTATATGGAAACCTTACTTGCCTGCAGAAAAAGCCATCCACTGAAGATTTAGCCAGTGCTCTTTTTAAAAGTTTAATTAAGTTATATTGTATCATGCAAAGAAAAAGAGAGAAGAAAAAAAGGAAGGGAGGAAGAAAAATGTCTCTATAAATGTCTCTGTATTTTCCCCTCTTCAGAACTAAGGTTGAATTTTACACATGATACATAAAACCTTAAATTTCTTGAATTTAGCTGGCATACGTAAATGTTTTTTTCCAATCTTATATAACATTAAAACCTTTAAGACTGGCCAGGAGTTCTATGTTGTTACATACTCCATTTGTACAGTATATCAAGTCAAATTTCCAAGGGAGCACAAAGAAGCATTCTGTCTGTCCTTACACTTCTGAATTCTCTTGGAGACTCACCAAAGCATATGTTTGTTTTCCAGAAGCAATGTGATCCATTTTTTTAAAAAAATTGTTGTTATTGCTAGGGACAGGGAAGGATAACATAGAACAATTGGCACACTATTGCTGTAAATTCAATTAAATGATACAGTAGATGGATGGATGTGTGATAGGCAAATGTTGTAATACGTGATAGACAGACAAAGACTTTTCACACTGAACTTCATTCATTTCTTAGTGGTACATACTGTAAATCAATATGTAAATAAATAACTAAAGCATTAATCTAGACATTAGGTTAATTTGAGAGAAAGGAAGTGTCACTTTTATGAGTGAGGAAGAGGAGTAGGAAGGAATGAAGTTTTAAAGAAGAGCATGATTCTAAAATCCAACACAAAATTCAGGGTTTTTTTTTTTAAATGCTAATGCCTCTAATATCCAAGAAGTCCAGCATCTACCCCATTCATTCTGAAACAAGCCTCGGCTTGACTGGGATAAATGTGATGTGACACCATATATATTAAAGATAATCACATATTCCAAAGATTTCCTTTGATTCACAAGCAACCTAAGTCTCCTCCTTTCATAGGCTAATAATCTACCAAAGTATATAGAAATATCCTTTGTCTTTGTTCCTGAACTGAAAGGGCTATGTTTCAGATTCTCTTTATTATCTCCTTTATTGTCTTGGATTGAGCATTTCTGAGTACAGTTCCATGTAAAGTAAATATTGCTTTTTCCATGAGTGCAAGAAGTGGCAGTTTTCAAAATTCAGAATTCTCTGGGAAAGAATGTGAGAGATTCAATGGAAAATAAGGGTGAAATGCTTTAATGGCCACTACATTGTGGATTTATGGAGAACAATGAATATGTGTGGACAATGAAAATTGTGCAGAATTAGAACTTACTTTTTCTAATTACTTTTCAAGAGAAATAAAAACAACCAATTATAAGTCATTTCCATAAAAAACTGTCCTTGCTCTATTGAAAGTACAGATGTTTTAGCAGATGTTATATTCTGCAGCAAGATGCTATCTTATTCTTATTTGTTACTCTATGTGTAGTTCACTCCCCCGCCCCCAGGCCTTCTGTTTGGCAATGATCATGGTATTTCCCATCTCCCAAAGGTTTCTTTCATTTTTTCTTTGCCAGCCTGTGTTTGTTCTGTTCTTATGCTTTCTCTTGAGTCTGTCTGTCTGTTAGTGTGTGTGCTAGTTGTACATCACAGACATTTCCTTAGTACAGAAAAGATGCACATTACATGTTTAACATATTAATGCATTTGAAAACACCGCACTATATGTTAAAAATACTCAAGCAATATTTGAGGCAGCTAGCTCTAACTCCTCCAGTCTATCCATCTGTAATTTGGCAGGGTTAATCCCCTCTGAAGCGGCTAGTTTGTTGCCAAATTTCATGTGTTTATGTGAAAAAACAAGAAATGTACTGTCATTTTGGTTTCTCAATCTAATGTCAATGAGAAGCATGAAAATTTGGATTCTGAATATCAATTCTGACTGGAGTGTATATCAGATCTTGGATGGTCTGAACCAAACTGGTGCCCAGTCCAAACCATTGAATTGGTTTCCAGACTGAACCAGAAACCCCTTGTAGTCTAATTATTTTTTTCTACATAGAAGATTTTTTTAAGTTCTACATTAGGTTGCAATATCATTTAGCTAAAATTAGAAGCAGTGGGACATGAAAATGTTAGCATATTTTGATTTTTGCTTATTGCTGAGTTTTCTTGCAGTAACAAGAGTGCAAAAATACAACAGGTGTTAAGGCAATATATTTAAAGGCCTAGAGACAAAATGTTAGTCTACATCACTAGAAATAAAGGCAAATATTACATTTATCCAACTTGTGTTGTATTTATATGACAAGATGCACTACTTATTGTGTGGAACTAAAAAACAGATCTTAAATAAATGCCAACACATTATGTTAGATTAAAAAACAGACAAAGGACTCATATTGCTTATCAGGAGAGACAACTGTAACAGATTTTTAAAAAAACAACACTTGTCACATTTTAAAGCCCAGTATTGTGAAGTAGTATTAAATGGATTTTTCTAGATTATAGCTATACTATTTTTGTAAATGGGCTATAAATTGAGACAATATATTAACATTAATTTCATAGTGTGGGGGCTTATGTAATGTTTTCTTGTAGCTGTGAAAAATTCTTGAGTAGCAGAAAATCAAGATTTCCTTCCAAGAGAGTTTCTATCCATTTCAATAATACATATTGACATAGCAGCAGAAAAGGAAGGAAAACGAAGCCAAAATTAGCCTACAGCCACAAATACTGAGCATAGTATTTCTTCTTGCTTGCCTTTGGAATTACAAAAGATAAGTAGCATCCAAATGTTTAATGAACATGACACTCAAAGGAAAGCTTAATCCAGTTTTGATGGGTTGTTGCCTAGGGCTTTTTCACACTACACAGTTCTAGCACTACATTCCACTTTAACTGCCATGAGTAGATCCTATGGAATCTCGGGTTTTACAGTTTGGTGAGGCACTAGAACTCTCTGAATGAGGATTCTAAATACCTTTCCCTATGTTGCATAACCCAGTATTCCATAAGATGTAACCATGGCAGTTAAAGTGGCCTATAGAGCAATAATTGTGTAGTGTGAAAGGATCCCTAGTTAAAGAAATCTAGATTAAGTTTATGATGTCAACAGTGCAATCCTGTTCATGTCTACTCATGTTCTACTCAGAAGAATGCCCTGTGGAGTTAAATGGGACTTACTTTCATATAAGTGTATTGAATCTTCCTGAATCTTCGTTTGCGAAGAAAAGCCAGAGAGAGGCTTTCATATAACAGGATTGACAGGATTGAAGCCAAAATTAAAAAATGTGTCTCTGAATAAAGAAACATTCTTTGAGCAAAGTCCAGTGTTAGTTCCAGCTAAAGAAGACTGATTTAAATTGACAAGACCAGTTGGAGCTAACATTGGGTTTAGCTCTTCCATTTTAGATTATGATTTGTATCAATTGTATAGATCATTGTTTCATTTGAGAAATGTTTGGCATCTCTTAGTATTCTTGCTTGTCTCTAAAGCTCTGCATTTACAGGTGTATACCCACTGGAAGGAAGATTTGTTAACACACTTGTTGATTTAAGAGATACTTATATGTTTGGGTCTGGAAGAAAGAGATTGCTATCCATTTCATATCAAGCACTTGGCGATAGAGTTCTTCTTGCTGTTTTATAGTCTTTTCTCAATAAGCCATTGCTAGGGTACCTCCTGGCTTGCCCCCATCTGAGACTCCTGTGGTCCGTATGACACAGGGCATTTGCCCTGTTCTGCCCCCAGGCAATCCTCACCACACCCGGGGCAGAAACAGGGCTCAGACAGGGGCAAGCAAGGGTAGGGCCTGATACCATATTCTAAAAGAATACTTGCTTTACTCCACTGCCACTGGAAAAAAACTGAGTAGGCCCCGCATATCTGCAGGAGCCCATCCCAACAGGCCAGTCCACTGCACCAGCTGCTGGTTGCCCTTACCCTTCCATATCCAGGAAGAGATCCCACAGCATGTGACCAAGGCTGGTCACATGCAGGGAGTCTTTGGTCACATGTTGCGGCTGCCTTCCTGAATGCCAGGAGGGCAAGGAAAATGTCCATGGCTGCAGCCAGAGTTCCTGTCTGGATTCTGGCTGCTTTTGTCAAGATAAGCCATGAGGGAGCTGGAGTATCCTGGATCATGTAGATGAGCTTATAGTCATCTCTGTGGTATATTTGTTTATTTATATATACATTTGATGCCATATTCTATTTGTACAAGTATGGTAATTCTGACCAATAAAATTTGTAAGTAAAGAGACTATGATTGCACATCACAGCCATCTTAGAAGGGACATTCTCTCTTGTGAATGAGAGAAGTAGCTGATGTGACTTTTACATGAATAGGAAAGTAGGAAAATAATTTGTTGGATTAACACTTCTGTACAGAAATAGCTATTCAACACCTCGTGAGACTGCCAATGAACTACAGAACTCATTTTGTCTCAAATCTGTACACTTGCAAGGACTGCAATGCATTTCAGAAAGAAAAAAGGGGGATAAAACATGCACACTTTTCAACAATATGCACAGCTAAAAATGTGTACATTTGAGTAATGCACTGATGAGCCCTTCAGATGATACAAAGACATGAATATAAAAATGGGCATATTAGAAAAATGTACAAACATGCATACCTTTTGAAAAAAAGTGCATGAAAAATATACTTGTCTGTACCCAGGAGTGGGGTGATGTGGGGAAAGAGTATCACAGAGAAGATGGAAGTGAATGTTGTTGAGAAACCCAACAAGAACATTTGCTTGAAAAAATAATCAGGAAATGATGATGATGATGATCAGCATTCACAATTGCTTACAGAACAATCCTAGATAGTTCTATTCAAGTGTAAATCTCACTTAGCTCCACAGCGTGTTAACCAGTGTATAGGACTGAACCCATCATCAATTAAGTTAACAGGAACAGCATTTTTTATTTCTTTGGCATGCCTTAAAAAAAATCCCTCACACCTTTTCAACTTATGAAAAGAATATATAATGTGTGTGTGTATGTGTGTGTGTGTGTGTGTGTCTTCAAGCCACCAGTTGACCCATGAATTTCATAGGGTTTTATTAGGCAAGGAATACTCAGAGGTGGTTTTGCTATTGCCATCCTTTGAAATGTAGGACTTTATCAGACATGGAAAATACAGTGTCATTCACGATGCCACATAACTGCAAAAGGGTGTGCAGATCAGATGATGTCGCCCTTTCGCGCTTATAAAGAGCCCCAAACCCATGGTTTTTAATTGATGGCTTAAGTCATCAATAGATCTCCATGCCACTTTTTTGTTGGCATTGCTGGCAGGCGATACCTCGGGCCATTTAAATCTTGGACTTACCCCGACAATGGCCGGACTGGCACGAACACTTCCGGATCAGATTGGACATCCAGGTAAGTTTCACTTTATGACCCTCCGTGGGTTACTTGGAAGTTTGTGTGTGTGTGTGTTTGGTGCAACTTTTTATACTCTATTTTTTGTTCTAAAGTTTGAATTTCCAGTGCGATGAAATTGCGCGAGATTTCTAATGAGGAAGGGAACGGGGCTCTGTTTACTTCCTCTTCATTCCTGGAAGAGCCTTTGCTGGGAAAGGAAGTGAGTGTGGAGGGGAAATTCTTTTGCCAGCATAAAAATGTTTTTTTTTAATGCCGGCAAAAGAACGTTTGAAAGACTGTGTCTGATAAAGTCCATAGTCTACACCACCTGTGATTCATTGGAGGTCTCCCATCCAAGTACTAACCAGGGCTAATCATACTTAATTTCCAAGATCAGACAGAATCTGCCATTTAGGCAGGTGAATATATAATTAAATTTAGCTTAAAATTCCACTGGGTTAAAAAAAAAATTCTGGAATTAAAAAGAATACAGTATATTCATCATTAAACAAACTTTCCACTACTATAGTACATAGTTCGCTTGTGGTCCAAGCAGGCTGGGCATCTCCCCACCACTGCCATTCCAGAATAAACCCTCTCCCACTAAATAATAATAATAATAATAATAATAATAATCTTTTATTTCTATAGCACCATCAATGTACATGGCACTTTACAAGAAAAAGAACAAAACAGTTCCCTGCCCTCAAGCCTACAATCTAATCAAGACATGATAGAAAAGGAAAGGGGATGGCAGTAGGGGAAGGTCTAGCATTCTCTTCTCTAGCATTCTCTTCTTTCCCTCCTTCGCCAAGGCAATGGATGGAGAGAGGGCCGTTATAGACTGACTCGGGGAAATAAGGAGACTATGCATAGGAAATGGGGTGAAATAAAAGGGCCCTTATTTAACCCTACCTATTCAATACCCTCTAAATCTTCAGTGGGGGGAGGCAACCTAGTGTGGGAGCAGCTGGGGCAGTTCGCCCCTCCTGGACTTATACCCCTCAGCTTCCCCAGGCAAACACCTGAGCCCTATAGAGCAACCCCAATGACTGGGGTTGCTCTCCAGCCAGCTCGTGTCTGGAAGGTCAACACAAAAGTCCCTCACCCAATCCAAATGGATTAAGGTGTAGGGATTATCTTTCAGGCCAACCCCAAGGTAGGTCTCCTTCTGTTCTCCCAGGTCATACGACCTAAGGTGACCCTTTCAGAGACTATCCCTTCACCGAAATCTACTGTGGTACATGCACTGGTAACCTCTAGTCTCAACTTTTGTAATGGTGCTCTACATGGGGCTACCCTTGTGCTTGACTCAGAAACTTCAGTTAGTTCAGAACATGGTAGCCAGATTCATTTCTGGCATTTCCAGGAGAGAGCATATAACACCTGTGTTAAAAGCTCTCCACTGGCTGCCTATTAGTTTCCGGGCACAGTAGAAGGTGTTGGTTATGACCTTTAAAGCCCTACATGGCTTTAGTCCTCTGGGAGGAATCTGTTACAACCTATGAAAACAAGCCTGTCGGTGACCTCCTAGAGGTCCTTCTCTGCTACAGCTCCCAGATTATGGAATGGCCTGCCAGACTAGATCCTTCTTATTACCACCTTAGACAGCTTCAAAAAAGCTGTCGAGACGTACCTTTTCTGGCAGGCCTTTCCCAAATAGCTATCCCAGCCCGAAGATTTGGCTGTCTTTTCCCTTAGCTGCCATTGAATTATTCCATTTTTTCTCTTTTTAATTATTGTATGTTTTTAATCTTTTAAATTTAATATTGTTTTAAGGGGTGGCTGGGTTAGGGTACTAGTATAATTATGGAATTTTTATGCTGTAAGCCGCCCTAATTGCATTACAGAGGGGCGGGATAGAAATAAATGTTATTATTATTCTCTCTGGTTTCTCTTCACAAACGAAGATTCAGGAAGGACTCATCCCGCGCTTTCTGCAAGCGCGCTAATGACTAAAAAGGCCAGTCCGAGATAGACAAGTCCGGTTGCAGAGAGCACAGCAGAAGGTTTCCTTGGGTGATGTTTCCGGGTTGTGATTTTTTCTGCGTTGTCATTTCTCTTCAAGACTTGTTTGGCGTGAGTTCTCAAATAAGACTGCAGCATTGTGGATAGTGCGTCTCCATGCCTCCCGATGTGAGGCCACGGCGGACCATTGTTGGTGATCAATTTGGCTGAGCCTGAGGTGTTGTTTCAGGGAGTCCTTATATTGCTTTTTTGGAGTGCCCCTCTTACGCTGACCCATGGCGAGTTCACCGTAGAGTACTATTTTGGGGAGGCGATGGTCCTCCATCCTAGAAACATGCCCTGCCCAGCGCAGCTGTGTTCCCAATATCATGGCCTCAAAGCTGGTGATCCCTGCTTGCTCAAGGACAACAACATTCGTCACATAGTCAGTCCAGTGTATATTTAGGATTGTGCGTAAACAGCGCTGATGGAAGCGTTCAAGGAGTCGTAAGTGGTGGCGATAGATGACCCATGTTCCAGACCCATAACGGAGTATAGACAGTACAATGGCTCTATATACACTGATTTTTGTGTTTCGCCTCAGGTGTTTATTACTCCAGACTCTTTTGTAAAGTCTTCCAAATGCGCTATGTGCCTTTGCTAATCTGTGATCGATCTCCTTGTCAATCTTGGCATCTGTGGAGATGATGCTTCCCAGGTAGGTGAACTGCTGAATGGACTTAAGCACAGAGTTCCCAACGGCAATGTGGGGATGGTGGTGTTCGTCCTGTGGTGCAGGCTGGTAAAGAACTTCTGTTTTCTTCAGGTTGACTTCCAGCCCAAACAGCTCTGCAGCTGGTGCGAAGCAGGATGTTAGGCGCTGCAGAGCTGCTTCTGTGTGGGCAACAAGGGCAGCAGCATCAGCGAAGAGCAGCTCACAGACTAGATAGTTTAGAGTCTTAGTGCGAGCCCTCAGACAGCTTAAGTTAAACAAGCTACCATCAGTACGGTAATGTATATAGATGCCGTCATCTTCTTCGAGCTCTGCTGTAGCCCTTTGGAGCATCATGCTGAAGAAGATTGTAATTAAAGTTGGCGCAAGAACACAACCTTGCTTCACTCCATTAGTTATTAGAAAGGGCTCTGAAAGAGCATTGCCATATCTGACTTGACTGTGCTGGCCCTCGTGTAGCAAGATATTCATTTTAAGGAATTTGGGGGGACATCCTAGTCTTTCCAGGATCTGCCACAGACCTTTCCTACTCACAGTGTCAAAGGCTTTGGTGAGGTCGACAAATGTTACATAGAGACCCTTGTTCTGCTCTCTACATTTCTCTTGCAGTTGCCTAAGGGCAAATACTATATCTGTAGTACTCCTATTGGCTCTGAAGCCACATTGGCTTTCAGGAAGAAGTTATTCTGCAATGGCAGGAACTAATCTGTTCAGGAGTATCCTTGCAAGGATTTTTCCAGCAACAGAGAGCAGTGTTATGCCTCGATAGTTTGAGCAATCGGATTTTGCTCCTTTTTTCTTGTACAGGGTGATGATGGCTGCATCTCAGGAGATCTGATGGCAGTTCCCCCTTTTCCCAGCAATTCACAAGGAGTTTGTGGAATTTATCATGGAGTACATGACCTCCATGTTTCCAAACTTCAGGTGGGATTCCATCAATCCCAGCTGCCTTGCCGTTTTTCATCTGCTGTATGGCCTTAAGGGTCTCTTCCAAAGTGGGAGCTATGTCCAATTCATTTTTCACTGGTTTTTGTATCATATGTTGGATAGCTGAGCCTTGGACTACTCGGTTGGTGAAAAAGAGACTTTGAAAGTGTTCAGCCCATTGATTCAGGATGGAGGCTTTATCAGTAATTAATGTTTGACCATCTGTACTGTAGAAGGAGCTTTGGACCTGATAAGTAGGTCCAAACACTGCACAGCGTTGTGTCTTTTCTGCTATATTGATCCACCACTTGTTCTGCATGTCTCGGAGTCTTTGTTGTAGTTTACTACATGTGAGATGGAAAGCTGCTTTTCTTACATGGCAGGTTGGCTGGGCGAAGTATGCCTGGTGAGCAATTCTCTTCTTTGCCAACAGCTCCTGGATCTCTTGGTTGTTTTCATCAAACCAGTCTTGATTTTTCTTGTGGGAGAACCCGAGGGATTCTTCTGCAGACTGGAGGATACTGTTTTTGATATGTTGCCAAAGCACTGTAGGAGAAGGATCTGTAGGATGGTCTTCAAGTTTCATTTGTAGGTTTGCCTGGAAGTTGTCTCTCATGGTAGCTTGTTGAAGATTGTTGACTTGGAGCCTCTTCTTTAAGATGCCACCCCTCTTAGGTTTGAACTTAAGATGAAGATTTAGTTTACATCTGACGAGGCGATGATCTGTTTGGCATTCTGCACTGGGCATCACTCGGGTATGACGGACATCACGAATGTCTCTCTGACGGACTAGAACGTAGTCAATGAGGTGCCAATGTTTGGATCGGGGATGCATCCAGGTTGTCTTCAAGCTATCTTTCTGCTGAAAGATTGTGTTTGTAATAGTCAGCTGTTGTTCTGCACAGAACTCTAGCAGGAGGCGTCCGTTATCATTGCAATTTCCAACACCATGCTTGCCTAAGACACCTTTCCAGGCTTCGGAATTCTTTCCTACTCTGGCATTGAAGTCACCAAGTATAATAATTTTATCTTCTACAGGGACTTTTTGTATGAGTTGGCGTAGGTCTGTGTAGAATTTGTCTTTCTCTACAGGGTCGGCTTGCATAGTTGGGGCATATACACTAAAGAGAACAACATGTGGGAGGCGTAAGGAAATAATGCGATCAGAGTGTCCTGTTGGCAAGGTTTCGAGTTTGGAGGCAATGGAGTTTTTAATCATGAAGCCTACTCCTGAAAGATGTTTTTCGGTTTTGGGTTTGCCAGACCAGTAAAGTGTGTAGCCGGCGCCATGTTCTTTAAGGCTGCCTTCCTCATGGAAGCGAACTTCACTAAGAGCAGCGATGTCAATATTAAGCCGTGATAGTTCAAGGGCTATTAGGGCAGAACGACGCTCAGGCCGTCCACTATCTTTAGAGTCTTGCATGGTTCTGATGTTCCAGCATGCAAGTGTCAGTTTATTTACACCTTTGGAGGCCGGTGTGTGCCTTTGTTTCTTTGCCTTGGTTTGACCGCATCAGAAGATTCCCGTTGGCCGCGGCTAGCCAACCAGGTAGTTGGGGATGAGCTTTCTTTAGGCCACCTTTTCTAGGCCCCTCTCCATATGGAGCAAGCAGTGCTCTCCTTAAAAAAGGCTGCTTGGTCGTTCAGAATGCTGCCGAACAAGACTGTCATCTCCCGGGTCAGGCTTGAGCGACCAATGTCCTGAACCGCCTGCATGCAGGGTTGGGGCTGCGGCTTCCAGTGCATCTTTACACCTGCCGGTTTCGTCCCTCGCCAGTCGCTACAGGGCTTTTTTGGAAATGGATTTGTCCTTCGAGCCTGTGCAATGGATTTTTCTGGTGGAGCGCAGCGTGCACAGAACTGGCCTCACCCTTTAAACCAGAGATTCATCTGCCGTGGCCTTGCAAGCATGGACGTGGCAGCGAGGTCCTCGGGCCGTAGGTTTGATTAGAGTTTCCTTCTCTTAGATGGTTGACCTTACAGGGTTGGACGAGCACCATCTGCCCGGGTTTGGGATTAGAGTTTTCCTTCTCCTAGGACGGTTGCCACAAGGCTAGAGAGCCCATCCTGCCCTTTGACGCTCTTTGTCAGACCCTTCGGTTTTGACCTGTCTGGCATGGGAGACCCTACCGGTGGCTATTATGCCACCGCCAGCATAGCTCAAAACGTCATTAGGGTACGCAAGCCTCTCTCCCACGACAAGGGGGCGTCAATGGAGAGGGTTTCTTTTATATTTCTCTTATATTTGCCTGGTTTTTCATAGCCAAGGTAGTTTGCTTTGCCAAGCCTTCAGACTGTGGTATTATTTGTTCAGCTGCTCATGCTAACACATGATTGCTACTGGTAGTTTTTTTTTTTTTAATGTAAGGCTAACATTATGAGGGAAGCAATAAGGAGTACACCTGATCCAGTGTTTAGAAACAACCTATGTATCCACCTTGCCAAACATGTTCTTTTTGCAAAAACTCTTCCTAGCAGGTAGGGGCAGAGATGCAAAACTTAGTGGGAAAGTGACACTATTTTACATTTAAATTAAGAGCCTAAAAAAACTTTTGTTGGTTATTTTTTTTAACATGGAGAAGATGCTTATTTTAATTGCATTAATTCGAAACTTCCATTTAAATTTACGCTATACTGTATAAATTTAGGTCATGTTATATTATATCACATAAAACCTTACCCAAATGCAGGTTAAAAAAAATTCCTATCCATGATTTCACTCCTACCCACCTTTGTATCTGTTTTGAGCTCAGAAGAATAGCTGAAGGAAACATTTCCTAAGGGACATTTGTCACCCACCCACTGAAAGTACTCCACCTTAATAATGCTTCACAAGAACAATGATTATATGAGTATGATTTCTTAACTGGATCAATAGTATTGTAAATTCCCATTTGCAAAGAGTGAGCTCTTGTTTGGAATTATTAATATGGTAAGGAAATCTTACATCCACAAAAAAACCTACTAAATATATTATTTATTTATTTATTTTAATTCATATGCCGCCTTTCTCTCAAGCTATTTTCCCAAGAATGGGACCCAAGGCAGCTCACAACACATAATGACATACAATTAAAATGTATGTAATTATAGGCTTCTGACACACTGCAGAAATAATCTAGATTGACACCGCTTTAAGTATTATGGCTCCAGCCTATGGAATCCTGGGATTTGTAATTTGTTGTGACCCCAGGGCTCTTTGACAGAGAAGGCTAAATATTTCACAAAAGTACAATCCCAGAGTTCCATAGCATTGAGTGATGGTAGCTAAAGGTGTGTCAAACTGGATTATTTCTGCAGGGTGTCAGCAGCCACAGTCAAAGCAGTTCTCTTCCATAGAACTTCCAGGGTGGGCATATATATAGGATTTACCAGAATTTGGAAAGAATTGTTAATTAACACATCACATTATTAATTTGTTATCCCTTAATGTGGCTTGTATAAATATACTGATTTACACTAAAGCTAATCCTATGCACATTAGCAGTCTTGATAATACAATAGTATCAATAGATAATTGATAATAACTCTAACCATAACCCCAACCCTTACCCAACTGGTTTTGCAAGACAATGCCAACCAAATAGAAATGGTTTTGATTGCATTTTCTTGACAAAATTATTAATTGATATGCAAGCAGAACCACACTGAAATGGCTGCACTGAACTGGCTGCTCTGAACCTATTCCAATACCTATTCCATACTTACAGCTTCCTTGCTTGTATGTGCCTCTGCATCATAAGGCAGCACACCGTGGGCTTCCTCTTCCTGCCTCTTCCTCCCTTCTTCTTGCTTTTTGCTGACCTTTGTTCTTGTTGGCCATCCACTACTGCTACTGCCTACCATGAAGTGAAAACTCAGCCAAGAAGGGCAGGGGTGGTGGCAAGGAATGAGGGTGCAGGAGAGCAACATAGCCAACAAAAATGCCCTTTCCCAATGCCTTGAAAATGGCTTCAAAATCTCCACTAGGTTTATTTGGAGAAAAGGAACTTTACGTTCTGGCTTAAATTATCCACCCCCCACCAATGTTATTTAACACAATGAATATTAATGCATGGGGTTTAATCTTTGGGAAGGGGGAAATCTGCATTCATTACAGCTTGAAAACAGATTACTTGAAGGATCGTCTCCTCCTATGTGGACCTAACCGTGCTTTCAGCTGCATTGAGGAGGGCTTCTTGAGCCTGTCACTGGTTAGTGACATCTGAATGGATGCTAGTCATAAGGAGGCTTTATTTTCTTTGGCACCACCCATATGTGACTTATTTCCTATCACTTTGTATTTCATTGATATTAGAAACTATATCTTTTGCAACAGACATTCAGATCTACTGCTGATTATATTGTAATGTGTGCATATATGTTTAAATTTTGACTGAATTCCAGTTTTAAAAAATTCTTTTAATATTGTATGTTATTTAGTTTTATTCTGGCAGGTGCAGTCCTACACGTGTCTATTCAGACATACAGTAAATCCCACTGAGTTTAATGTGATTTACTCCTAAGTAAGAGATCGATCACAGATTAGAAAAAGGCATATAGAGCATTTGGAGGACTTCACAAGAGTCTGGAGTAATAAACACCTGAGGCGAAGCACAAAAATCAGTGTGTATAGAGCCATTGTACTGTCTATTTCCTTTATGGGTCTGAAACATGGGTCACCTATCGCCACCACTTAGGACTCCTTGAACGCTTCCATCAAGCCGACTCTGTAGAGAAAGACAAATTCTACACAGACCTATGCCACCTCATACAAAAAGTCCCTGTAGAAGATAAAATTATTATCCTTGGTGACTTCAATGCCAGAGTAGGAAAGAACTCCGAAGCCTGGAAAGGTGTCTTAGGCAAGCATGGTGTTGGAAATTGCAATGATAACGGACGCCTCTTGCTAGAGTTCTGTGCAGAACAACAGCTGACTAGTACAAACACCATCTTTCAGCAGAAAGACAGCTTGAAGACAACCTAGATGCATCCCTGATCCAAACAAGGAAGAGAGCTGCTCACCAGGCATACCTCGCCCAGCCAACCTGTCATGTAAGAAAAGCAGCTTTCCGCCTCACATGTAGCAAACTACAACAAAAACTCCGAGACATGCAGAACAAGTGGTGGATCAATTTAGCAGAAAAGACACAACGCTGTGCAGATCTGGGTGATCATAGAGGATTTTATGAAGCTCTTAAAGCAGTGTTTGGGCCTACTTATCAGGTCCAAAGCTCCTTATACAGTACAGATGGTCAAACATTAATTACTGATAAAGCCTCCATCCTAAATCGTTGGGCTGAACATTTTCAAAGTCTCTTTAGCGCCAACCGAGTAGTCCAAGCCTCAGCTATCCAATATATGATACAAAAACCAATGAAAAATGAATTGGACATAGCTCCCACTTTGGAAGAGACCCTTATGGCCATACAGCAGATGAAAAACGGCAAGGCAGCTGGGATTGATGGAATCCCACCTGAAGTTTGGAAACACGGAGGTCATGCACTCCACGAAAAATTCCACGAATTCCTTGTGAATTGCTGGGAAAAAGGGGAACTGCCATCAGACCTCCGAGATGCAGTCATCATCACCCTGTACAAGAAAAAAGGAGCAAAATCCGACTGCTCAAACTATCGAGGCATAACACTGCTCTCTATTGCTGGAAAAATCCTTGCAAGGATACTCCTGAACAGATTAGTTCCTGCTATTGCAGAAGAACTTCTCCCTGAAAGCCAATGTGGCTTCAGAGCCAATAGGAGTACTACAGACATGGTATTTGCCCTTAGGCAACTGCAAGAAAAATGTAGGGAGCAGAACAAGGGTCTCTATGTAACATTTGTCGACCTCACCAAAGCCTTTGACACTGTAAGTAGAAAAGGTCTGTGGCAGATCCTGGAAAAACTAGGATGTCCCCCCAAATTCCTTAAAATGATTATCTTGCTACACGAGGGCCAGCGTGGTCAAGTCAGATATGGCGATGCTCTTTCAGAGCCCTTTCTAATAACTAATGGAGTGAAGCAAGGTTGTGTTCTTGCACCAACTTTATTTACAATCTTCTTTAGCACGATGCTCCAAAGGGCTATGGCAGAGCTTGAAGAAGACGACGGCATCTATATACGCTACCGTACTGATGGTAGCTTGTTTAACTTAAGCCGTCTGAGGGCTCACACTAAGACTCTAAACTATCTAGTCCGTGAGCTGCTCTTCGCCGATGATGCTGCCCTTGTTGCCCACACAGAAGCAGCTCTGCAGCGCCTAACGTCCTGCTTTGCAACAGCTGCAGAGCTGTTTGGGCTAGAAGTCAACCTGAAGAAAACAGAAGTTCTTTACCAGCCTGCACCACAGGACGAACACCACCATCCCCACATTGCCGTTGGCAAATCAGTGCTCAAGTCCGTTCAGCAGTTCACCTACCTGGGAAGCATCATCTCCTCAGATGCCAAGATTGACAAAGAGATCGATCACAGATTAGCAAAGGCATATAGTGCATTTGGAAGACTTCACAAAAGAGTCTGGAGCAATAAACACCTGAGGCAAAGCACAAAAATCAGTGTGTATAGAGCCATCGTACTGTCTATCCTCCTTTATGGATCTGAAACATGGGTTACCTATCGCCACCACCTACGACTCCTCGAGCGCTTTCATCAGCGCTGTCTACGCACAATCCTAAATATACACTGGACTGACTATGTGACGAATGTTGCTGTCCTTGAACAAGCAGGGATCACCAGCATTGAGGCCATGATACTGAGAACACAGCTGCGCTGGGCAGGGCACGTTTCTAGGATGGAGGACCATCGCCTCCCAAAAATACTACTCTACGGTGAACTCGCCACGGGTCAGCGTAAGAGGGGCGCTCCAAAAAAGCGATACAAAGACTCCCTGAAACAACATCTCAGGCTTGGCCAAATTGATCACCAACAGTGGTCTGCCCTGGCCTCACATCGGGAGGCATGGAGACGCAATATCCACAATGCTGCAGCCTTATTTGAGAACTCACGACGAACAAGTCTTGAAGAGAAACGACAACGCAGAAAGAATCACAACCCAAAAACATCACCCAAGGAGACCTTCTGCTGCGCTTTTTGCAACCGGACTTGTTTATCTCGGATTGGCCTTTTTAGTCATCAGCGCGCTTGCAGAAGGCGCGGGATGAGTCCTTCCTGAATCTTCGTTTGCGAAGAAAAGCCAGAGAGAAAGAGAGAGAGAGAGATAAAAGAAACCTAAGTTGAAGGGAAAGTTTTTTTAGGTCTTTCTGTCTGTTAGGCAACATTCGCTGTTCTTCTATCCTTGCTTACACCTAACATTTTTTCCATGAACACAGACCTGTTCATTAGCTTTTCAGTCTAAGTGATCTTTACAGCTGTACCTATCAGATGCTTTAAAATTCCAAGGACAAATTAAAACTTAGGCTGTCTCTGGGTGTCATGCCATCATTGTTCCATCCCTGAGGATATATGACATGATCACGTGATATTTCCCAGTATGCATGACATTTCCCAGGTTGGAATTTGTAGTTTTGTGAGATATTTAGGACTTTATCAGACATGGCAAATATTGCATCATAACGATGCCCAATGAATGCAAAAGGGTGCCAATACCAGACAACATTGTGCTCTTGCGATTATATGTTGAAAAGAAGGCACTCTTTTTTTATTCAATAGAACTGCTGTGGTGTTTTTTGGGTGGAGTTGTGAGCGTGTGAAACCATGTTCCATTCTGCTGGCATGATTCTAGCATCAATGGGCAGGCCCCATCAGAACACTTCTGGGAGAGAACACGAAAACTAGGAATGGGACAGTGCTTTTATGAACCTCCCTGTTTTACTTGGAAGTTTTTAAGTGTGTTTCTGTGCTTATGTGTTTGTTTCATTTGTTTATTTTCATGTTTTTACACTTTTAAGCATGCTCCTTTTACACTTCTAAGCATGCAAGAACCACGTCCCAGTGAATGCAGAAGTACAGGGCTCTCTTTTCACGCTATTACAGCGATATTTGATAAAAAGGGTTATTTTGCATACAAACAATTTAAATATGCTGGCAAAGAAACATGTTTAGAGGCTCGTCTAATAAAGTCCTTAGCCTTCTCTGTCAGAGAGCTCTGGTGCCACAACAAACTGCAACTCCCAGGATTCCAAAGGATGGAGCCATGATAGTTAAAGTGATGTCAAACTGCATTATTTCTGCAGTGTATCAGCAGCCTAAGCCACAGGTGAGTCTCACCTCTTCCACCACTTGCTATCTGCTTTGGTGAATTAAATAAATATTTACTGTTCACTAATCATAGGATTCACTTTATTTTAAAAGCAATTATTTCTGAACTACTATCTAATACTGAAATTGAAGCTAGAGTCTATGGAGATTTTCAGACAGGCAAAAATCTCCCCTTGCCGCGCGAGCAGCCTCCCGAAACTGCTGCGCGGCAAGGGTCTTTTTCGGACCGCGCTGTGCCTGTGGCGAAACCGTCCGTGTCACTTCCGTGAAGCTTGGGACGGCTCCGCGTCATATTTCAAGCACGGGCAGCCTCCGTGATTGAAATATGGCGCGGAGCCGTCCCAAGCTTCACGGAAGTGACACGGACGGTTTCGCCACAGGCACAGCGCGGTCCGAAAAAGACCCTTGCCGCGCAGCAGTTTCGGGAGGCTGCTCGCGCGGCAAGGGGAGATTTTTGCCTGTCTGAAAATCTCCTTAATAGTATAATCTTGAGCTTGCCTTATCCAGGCATTGAACTGCTTGGTTAAACATGCTGACCTGGATTCTAAGAAACTTCAGAAAAACCCTGGAAAAGGAACTTAATCTTCACCTATAAAAGCCATAAATCAAAAGTCCCAAGTGGGAACATTATGATTTTTTAAATATTAAATACTAAGTTGTTAAATATGTGGGTGGCGCATGTCTGTTTCTGCAGAACATCCACAATGGATGTCTTTCAATATCATTTAACATAGATGGTGACTGGGGCTTTAAGAATAATAGCCAGCTTTTGGAAATGGGCCAGCAGCTGATATAGTGCAGCTGATACCATAATGGAGTCACATGAGCCCAACAACTAGCAACAGTCAAGAGTTTTACACCTGCATTCTGCACATCTCACATCCTAAACTCCCTCCATGTGTAAAATTAGGCTGCTGTACATTGTTCACCTTTTTGGTTTTTACATGTGTAGCAATATGTCTTCACTGCTACTAAACAGTCTTAGCCTAAGATTATAGCAGGCAAAGGCCACAATAACACCTTTATCCATAATCGTGAAGATACCATTTGGAAAAACAAAATGAGCGATTGGGTAAAACCTTAAAGACAGGGTTTTAAAAAACACAAAAATTAAGGATTCGTGGCTTTAATGTTTTATTTGAGTTTAAGTTTTATTAGCTGTCAATGTAGGATAATGATGTCAATAAAGGAATGTCATATAAGGAAAAAAAATGAATGCCATGTATACCTTGTACAGAATTGATTCTAAATTACAGAGCTCTCTCTTTTGTAAAGGAAAAGCTTTGTAAGAGAGAAGAAATGAAAGGCAAAACCCTTGGTGTATTAAAATGATCCATTGGCAAAGAGACTGCATACTGCTTTCTGTAACTGAACTTATCCTCAGGTGGGAGGTATTTTAACATATGCCTCATAAGATTTGGTCTAAAGAAGATTGACCCTGAGCACAATCGCAGGGTCTCGTGGAGAGAGAAAAAAATAAAAAGATTAATTATGGCTCTGATTATGCTTGTAATGAAAGATGGCTTATTGATTAGAAAGAGAGGGCATCACTGCCATGGATAAAATCCAGAGCAAGAAATATAGGGCCCTGATTGAAACGTCCCCCTCTTCCCCCTCCCCTTTGGATTAAAAAGGAAAGAGTGAGAAGAAGGGAGTAAATTGAAAGAAAGAAAGAAAAGAAAAGAAAATCTACCCTACGCAATGTAGTAAAGTCACACTGTGGGATTTGCAATTTGTTACAGTTGGGCTTGCAAGAGGTCACTGGAGAAATAATTCGACAGGGCTTTCAAGAAGTGGATATAATTTTATAAGCTTTTAACATTTGCTCTTATGTGGGTGAAGAGAATGATACAAGGGAGTTTAGACCAAATGCATTAGGCAAGAAGCTGATTACCTGCATAGTTAGATAGAATGGTACCCCTTGTCATTGCTCAATTGGCAAGATGGATTATGAAAAGTGTTGCTGTACATGCCTTGAGGCAACCAGTGTAACTTGGCCACTGCCAGAGGCAGGATTCTGCACTTAAGAGACAGGGAGTAATTAGCATCCCAGGCTGAACCATTACTTAAACAGATTTTTCCTTGTGGTTATTATACTGGTATATCCTTTTTGAGGCAATAACTAGAGCAGATTAGAGCAGAGTTGTTTTTGTTTTTTAAAACAAGGGCATTAAGCATTCTCCATTCCTTCAAATTCTTTTTCAAGCAGAGAATGTTCTGTTGCCAAGATCAACCTGACCAAGGGAATAAACTATAACTCAGCAAGTACAAAAATATATGGCCATCATTTATAGACTACATCATGGCTTCCCAAAATTAATGCAAAATTAGTTTCTTTCATTTTTTATTAACACCCAACTTCATTGACTTCAGGAACCAAAGTAAGTAAGATAAGTCAAACTGATGAGACAATTACTAGAGATTAGTGTTTATCCTTCCAGCATGATGGCATCTGTATCTGGGGTGAAAACAACAACTCTAGCTCACCACTCTCAGCTACTGTCAGACTCTATTGACAACACCCTTAATCGTTAGGTTCTTTGCATTTCTGTGCTTCACTCTCCCTCTCTGGTATTTTTTAATATCTCCTGCTTCAGCTTTCAACTCATCCGCATAGCTGTCAATTTTCCGATATGCTCCTCTCCCTCTGAATGTCTACATTTCTGATGATATTCAGATAATTCACAAGAAAGGTATGGCATTCTTTTTCAAACCTGACATTGTTCAAGGCTGCTAGGCCATTTCAATAGGAATGTGTGCATATGTGTTTTAGAATTTATCCACACACAATGTTGCAATTAAGTCCTCTGGCACAGGATGCTATTACTTCTAAAAGCATATGGGAAAGTTAGCAAACCCAAAGATCTTCTATGGCTTTCAGTTTATGAATACAGTCCCCCTCCCCTGCTGCCAACATCATCCCATACAGTTGCTTTCAGCCAAAGGCTACTGTAACTTTCCCAGAAAGAAAAAGACACTTTCAAAAATGAAAATTCTCATGATAGCAATACAGAAATCTTAAAACTAAACACAGAAAGGACTTTCTCAGATGGGCAATATACAGCATCATAATGACGCCACATAACTGTGAAGGGCGTGCAGATCAGATGATGTGGCCCTTTCGCGGTTATGTCCTGTCAAAATCCTGTACCTTTTAACTGACGGCTTAAGCCATCAATAGATGCCCTGTGCTGCTTTTTTGCTGGCATTGCCAGTGTGCGAAACTTCAGGCCATTTCACTCTCATCACTGCATTGAGAATGGCTGGTCCAGTGCGACACGTCTGGGTGAGATCGGGACATCCAGGTAAGTTTAGCTCTTTTTATGACTCATAAAACTTTTAAAGTGTGCCTAGGTGTTTGGTGTCACTTTTAAGGCTTTACAGTATTTGTGTTTTTATTTTTAAATTTCCCAAGCAATGAGGTCTCGTGGGATTTTGAACTTCCATTCACTTCCTTTTTATTGCTGGGGAGCCTTTGCCAGGAGAGGAAGGTAAGTGCAGGAGAAAAGGTCCTTTGGCCAGCATAGAAATGGGTTTTTTAATGCCAGCAAAAGAATGTTTTAAAGGGGATCATCTGATGAAGTCCAAAGAGAAAACAGCATAATTACTGGATTTATTAATGAGTTCAACAACTTATAGCATCATTACAACAGTTAACAACAGTTCTAAAATATTTTTTACTCAGATTTTCAAGGACAGCCAAAATATAACAGGGAACCCTATAAATCCCTTAAGCAAGTGAATCAGAAAACACAGAATTTCTCTGAAACAAGTCTTCACTTTAGGTTCTGCTAATAATTTGTGAATATTATTGTATTCACATTTTTATTTCCACAGCTTCTGTCTTACCTACACACATTCACATACATATGTAATTTTAACATGATCAGTGATACTGTTTACAGGTTATATGGCAGTCCACTACAAAGTGGCAGTCCACTACATGGCAGTCCACTACAAAGTGACTAATATTTTTCATATGATGAAAGTATATTATAATCCCAGCCTCTGCTTAGGATCTACAATCAACAGGTAAAGAACCCACCTCCCTCTGGATCTGTCACATATTTTAATACTTGTGGGTCCTTACAAACACTGTAAGACACTCATATAATCTCTCAAACATCAAAACAGACTGAATTTTATTTCATGAGCCTTCCTCATTTACTTCTGCCTATATGGAGATATCACTGAATTTACTTCTGCTTGTGGGGAGTATTCCCACTTCCTTGAATGAGATTCCACTTCCTTGAATGAGATTTAACATAATCTTATTGCCATGGATATATATTCAATCATGTGAGAAAGAGAAAACAGATGTATGTGCTACCTTATCTGTGTACCAATCAATTTCTTGTGGTGATTTTATGTATGAACTGCAAACATAGTTCATACATTACATGATGTAATATGGTGCATTGTGGCATTCCTTGCCTTCACAAGTAGCCATCACTGACATGGCCCACAAACAAGAAGGTTCACAAAATTATGACACCATGTCATAAGGTGAAAATCTGTAGCAGAGGAAGTGAGCCACAAAAGAAGAACAGCTATGGAGTAAATAAGATCACAACTCAATGAGCTCCTCTAAGATACCTTAACTGTGCAAGATAAAGGAAGTGGCAGATAAGGGACAAGATGGGAAAGACCTACATAGAACCAACAGGCCATTAAGCCATCCGGAAGAGTAATAACTGACCAAGAGTGCACAGAGCAGCACAGATATATGGGTTTCTGAATTCTCCTGTATGAGCTAATACATATTATTGCCTAACTTAAGCTGTCTTTGCTATATTTTGAAGTATGAAATGCATTTTTTTGTATGTTCAGGGACAAGTCCCATTCCACTTGAAATAACACACCAAACAGATATGTATGAATGGAAGAGGTAGGCCACAATTTTTATTGGTTACAGCTGCTGACAGGGTTGGCACACACATGGGTCCAGATCCAGGCATGGACCAATCTGCCTGTTGACTGGTGAGCCTGACCATCTGGCCCGATGCTGGAACCATCGGGATGACATGTGTGGGATCCACAGGGGCAGACACTCAAGCATGGTTCCCCTGCTACCAGGGGCTGCAGGAAAAACATCTGCCCCCAAGCTGGGCAAAGCCATTTCTGCCCCACATCTCCCAAGTCTCTTAAGGGGATATAATTAAGGGGACCAACATTCCTAACCAATGCCGAGGTATACCCAGTAATTGAGGTCCTGGATCCAGGATCCATGCTAACCATCCCTAAAAGTTGTGACAAGATAACAATGCAAAAGACGTTAACAGGCAACACCCATGATACACAACATGAGTTCCAAACATAAAACATCCTGAATAGAGGGTGGGATGCTGCTCCAAGCATGACTGCATGGTCACATGAAGGAGCAGAGCATAAGAAACACCCTACCCGACCAGAATGAAACCTATATCCAGATCACTCTGGTTGGACATGCCAGCCAATGAATTCAAACTGCAGTTTAAACTCATTGGCTGGTGGTTTCCATCCAGCCTCCAAAGGCTGCACAGACCTCTGGGAAGAAGGATCCCTTATCAGGAGGACTGCTGGTGCTCCACTCTGACCCAAAGCAGCAAAATACTCCAGATGTTAAGTCTCACAATCTTCTTAAGTGATACATGTGAATTCTATCCAAGAGGAAAGCCTCAGTTTAGACATACAGTTGCCCTTCATAAGTTGATGCTGTACAAATGAATGTTTGTTAACTAGGTATAGCTACTCAGGAGCAGAGTGTACTATTTGAAGGAACAAGCTTCTGTTTATTTGAAGGAAAATAGGTAAATTCATCAAGTACTGTACAGACACACAAAAAGCCAAATTAGAATAATATGGAAGTAGAACCCCTAAATACAACACCATTGTACGGTATTGGCACAAGTTACTGCTTACAGGTGGACTGAGAACTGCAAATCTCACCAGCCGTAGCCAGCCTAGGTAATGATGAGAGATAATGGTAGTTGTACTCCAACAGCACTGGAGTATGAGACTAGTTCACTCCTTGTTTACAATAAAACAGTCACAGAAAGAGATTGCTAATTGAGAAATTGGCTATAGTCCTATGACTCACTATATATTTCCATTGTTCTTTGTACGTCACATAGTTTGCCTACCAATATCTTTAGCGATTGCTGAATTTTCAAAAATGTTTCAAAATACAATGTGCTAGATCCAGGCTTACTTATGCTTAAAGTAGCTCCACTGAAATCAATAGGACTTAATTTAATCATGGCTAATTTGTCCTATTCAGTTTAATGGTCAAAGCTGGGAAGTAACTCTTTATAGATAACACATTACTTGTAATTAATTCTTTTATCCAATAACTACATTAGATTCACTGGTAACTTAATGAGATATAATTTCACTCCTTTTATAGCACAACAGTCATATTTTAGTTATTTTTATAGTTACAGAGATGTGACCTCACTAAACAGAGGAAAAGGAATACCAGATGGTTCAAGGGTTGACACACACTGTGCTTCTTGTTGCTGCCTCATGCTCTTTTGCTCACTGAACAAAGTTAGAGGCAGGAGGACAGTGTGTTTTGTGCAGCAGGACAGCAGCTTGTAGCATTTACACTCTTTAACTTACCTAATTACTTTCAATAAATTGGAAAGTAGATTTGCTTTTAAACTGTAACTACAGCAGAAGCTAACTCATTTTGTGGCCTTGGAAGCATACTGGTTTTCATTGCTTTTTAAAAAATTAACTTTCCCAATGCTGGATCTACAGCAAGCATTACTAGTTTGGATATGTAATGCACAGCAAAATGGAAGCATCTGGTAGAAACCAGAAGAATCACAATCTAGTATCCTTATTTTCCTAGCTATTTGTCTTTGCTAAAGAGAAAGGTGACAGTCCTTTAAAAAGTGGCTCAATTGTACATAATGCACATGGGCACACATGAACACACTGACACACACACACAGAGAAAGAGATGGTCTTGTTTATTGGCATTTCCCTTAATTTGTTGAGGTGGGGGAAGGGCCTGGAAAAACCACTGCCGACAAATTAGACAGATCTAAACAGCTGCAAAGAGAATAGTTAATTATGCGAATTAAATGACTCCATATTTATTCATTTCATGCCCCATCATGTCATATACATCTGTAATCATGTAAAGACACATCAGGGTACATTTGGAAAGCATTGTAGGGTAATTTTATGCACAAATCCCAGAAATAATGACATTTATGAAGAGCTCTAGCATATCCTATTATAAGCCCCACACACATTAAGGTGGTACAGCTTTACTTTCTCTGTTTTTGAAGTTTTTAGCCTTCTTCTCATTTGAAATCATATTCCTTGAGGAGAGGGAAGGGACACATCTGTGTGCGTGTTGTGTGTGTGAGAGAGAGAGAGAGAAAGAGGAAGAAGAGCAGGAGGAGGGTGTGTTGCATCTACTTACAGTATCCATTTTGTCTTTAACACTTACGTGGTATAGAATGTGGGAAACTGCCATTTTTAACTTGCTATGTACATTCAGTTATCTGATGAATGTGTGTTAGTTATTTATTTGATTTATATTCTGCCTCTCTCCCAATATGGAAGCCTGTTTTCCTGTTCCTGTCAGCATGTGCAGAAATACTCATTATCAGTCACCAACGTCACTGTTTCACTAGGGAGATGCTGCTCTGCAAATCTTTTTAACATTTGGATTTAAACAATAGGAGCATCTGTGTGGTCAGATGTGGAAATAACACCAAAGAGATACTGGTGTTATGCAACTGGCATTACAGATATCTTAACAGGCTAGCTATGGTATTTCCAACATCTCAGTAGAAACATGTCCGCATTTTCATCTTGCTTTCTTTTGCTGTGACCATATAACATGTGGGCTGCAATCCAGTACGCACTCATAATGACCTTAGCAGTGATCACTTTTGAGTACATATGAATACATACTGTGTTAGGAGTATGTGCATATACTGTACAGTGCACCCTCCATATCAGCAGGCTCCCAATCCACGGACTGGACTGTCTGAGAATAGCCACACCCCATATTATTCAGTGGTGGTGACATGAATGCAAACATGCTGAAGCATCTACATTCATGTCACTGCCCTTGAATAATATCCATTGTGGGGGGATTTCTGGAACTGAACTCCCGCAGTTCCGGAAGCCCCAGTGTAACTAGTTATATCTGAAGTGAATTCCTTCTTCACTGACAGTTGAGTATAGACAGAAATACAGCCCATGTTCAATATGCCGGTATATTCTGCAGATCACTCATTTAAGCTTATGGAAGACGTGTGTGCTTGTGTTATAAACCATTTTCCTAATTCAATAATTATTACTGAGCTCTCTAGAGATAACACGTTTTCAACTGACCTCTGTAGCTGTGCCTTTTACAATGGCCTGATGAGCAGTACCCATTATATAGAAGCAGAGGAACTTGCCTTAGTCCACAAGGAGATTATCACACTATACTGTTATAGTGCTATTATTCTACTTTAACTGCTCTGGCTGCCTCCTGTGGAATCATGGGATTTGCAGTTTAGGGAGGGGCATTTAGAACTCTCAGCCAAAGAGCTCTTAGGACTCACTAAACTACAAACCCCAGAATTCCACAGGAGTAAGCCAGAGCAGTTAAAGTGGAATAATAGCACTATAACAGCATAGTGCGATAAAATAGCCAGTCAGAAAATTTGCCCATTGCAAATACTAGTAATGCTTCCCAAGGTCTAAGAAGAGGGTTTTTCACATCACTCACTACCAGTCCTCTTACCTGAATATTGAACCTAAAACTTCCTTCATGTAAATCTTGTGCTCCATCCCTCAGCTATGCTTCCTGCACAAAGGGAAGGATTAGTAGATAATGATATTTAACTTTAGACCATAAAAAGTGTGATTTGCTGAATTTTGCAGATCAAAATGTAATTAAAGGCAAGGAAGCAGACAAAACTTTTTTTTATTTGCCAATTTGCCTACATGTACCATCAACATGGTACTCCCACTCTCATCCCAGGGATAGTGAGTAACTGGCCCCATAGAGCATATGCTGCCTCAACTTCTTTTTGTGGCCCTTGAAGTCTCCCCAGAATTCTCCAAGACTCTCATACCACCAAACTGTCTGGAAAGCCCAAAGTGCCAACCGGAAATAAACTTCTAGTGACTTCTGGGTTGCATTTTTAGACAAATTTTTGGCTGTAAATGTGCTAGTGTAGACTGCCTCAGTGGTGAAAATTGGTTCCTGCCACAGTTGCCCACTCTCGCTGCAACCAGGATTCGGTTTTCTTTCAAATGTTGTACTTCATTGCCCAGATATCTGTCATGAGCATTCTTCTTGAAGTGCATGGCTGATGACTGAAAACCTGTCCCGCTATTTGGGACTCATTGGTTTAAGGAGCTAGCAGTTCCAAAGATCTGGTTCATTTCTATGTCCATTCATTGGTCCATATAATAAAATGCTCTATAGAGTCCCTCTGCCAACAACAGATAAAAAAATATTTTCTAACTCTCAAGCAAGAAAAGAATAATAGGCCACTCTGATTTTTGTTTGGGTTTCAGAGTCCGCCCCCCAAAATGCTGCTATCCCAAGATTCCCAAGGAGAGACTGTCCTATGCTCCAGTCAGCAAATGACTCAGGAACCAGGTGTTTAGAGTGTAAGAGTTTTCAAGGAGTTAATTCAGTCCAGGTCAGTCACAGGATACTGAGTAGGAAGAAGGGAGAAGCAATAAAATGGTTGTCAGCCAGTCCAGAGGTCATGCAGGAAGTCAGTAGTCCAGATAAACAAAGCCAGCAAGAAATAAAAAAGAGTTATAAATCATAGCCAGTCCAAGGTCAGGAAAAACACAAATACCGAAAAGTACTGCATTACCAAGGAGGGTTGAAAGCAGTAAGCTGCCAGGGAGTGGCTGGGAGATTTGGGACATTATCAGATAGGGCAAATAAGGCATCATAAGGACACCTAATGATCGCGAAAGGGCACGTGTACCACACGACATCACCCTTTTGCAATCATGTCCTGTAAAAAAAAACATACTTTTTTATTGACAGCTCAAGCCATCAATTGATCCCTGCGGTGCTTTTGTGCTGGCATTACTGGCGTTTGAAACTTCATGCCATTATACTCACGTGAATGCAGCGTCACTGGCTGGTCCAGAAAGAACACTTCTGGGTGAGATCACGACATTGAGGTAGGTGATGCACTTTTTATGACCCTCCCCAGTTTACTCGGGACTTTTTTTAGTGTGCTTAGGTGCTTTTTGTAATTTTTTCTCTGTTATTTTCGTTTTTAATTTTTGAATTTCCCATGCTATGTATTCTCATGAGAATACATGGGGATTCAAAGAGGAAGTGAATGGAGCTCCATTCATTTCCACTTTCATTGCCGGGGAAGCCTTTGGATGAGAGGGAAGGTAAGTGTGGCATGGGGAGTTCTTTTGCCAGCAAAAAAAATGGCAAAGTTATGCTGGCAAAAGAATGGGTTTAAGGGGGCCGGTCTGATAAAGTCCTTATAGGCAGCTGTTTCAAAACACCAGGTGCCTAATCAGGTCAGCAACTCATAATTAACAACTGCTGGGAATGACACAATCTCTCTTTGTCTCTTTGTCACTTCATGAATGATGGTAATGGGTCATCTGCAGCCTCCTGCTAGGGAATAGGACCCCGCCCCCCACCTCAACCTCAGCTCCTCAGGCTCAGAGAGACTAACGTTATTAGGAGCTGCAGATTCCTGGCAACCTGTCTCCTCCTCTCCATCTGAATTGTTTGACTCCAGAGGGTGAGTTATGATGGGAGAAGATTAAAAACAGAAGTCATTCTGAAGCTATTGAATATTGTCCACTGTTTTCAATAGGGATCCCTTGCCTACTATTTCTCATCGGTTTGTTTCCATCTCAAACTCTTTCATCAGATTCCTAGAGCTTATCAAAATGACAGCACATTGTGTGTGTGTGTGTCCCACACCATCTACAAGATATCATTGTGGAACTGTGAGATACCATGAGCACCAAAGTTATATTTACTTTAAAACAAGCAAGAACTAGAATAATATGCCGAAAGCATCGCAGCTTCTGAAAGCCAATTATGGGACTTTGAAATACCCTTTAACTCAAACAGTCATTCATGCTCATGAAAATACCATTCTACCCATGAGGATGCATCACAATCCAAATTGGCCAAGGGCAGGCTACAGGACTGGAACCTGAGAAGTCAGGGTTCAAGCATCACCACAGACAAGTCATTGTTTTCCATCCTCAAGTTTCCATTAGTAAAATAGGACTAGAAATTCTTCTGAGAATGTATAAGAAAACAAAAGACTGGAAAATGAACTACAAAACTGAAAATGCAGTATGAGTTATCAGTAGAAAGTCTATGGACTTTATCAGACTAGTGTCTAAAAATGTCTAAAATTCCACAAATGAAGATAGCGGGAACATCGTGCCATTATAACACTTATTATCACATGTAGCTGTAATCACATGAAAGAAATACCATGGAATTATCACATGACAACCACTAGCACTTTAAGAATGGGAGTTTACTTCCACAATTTGGCATGGATGAGATTTCGATGGTTCTCATGAGAAGATGCGAGCATGCTTAAAACTAAAAAAAAAAAAAAAACCACCATAAATTAACAAAGTTAATGAACACACAAGCCCTGAAACAAGCTTACATATGTGCAAACTAGATGGGACAGTTCATAAAAAGAGCATCCTGTGCTTCATTTTCACGTTTTCACCTGGATGTTTGCTTGCTGAGAACCACCCATTCCTGCTGTAATCTTGCAATTACAACGGTACGTGTTTTTACATGCCCTCAATACCGTGTAGAAAGCTATATTGGTGATCTATTGACAGCTTGTGCCATCAATTAAAAGTGATGCCTTTATTCACGGCTGGGGCATGAGGTAACCATGAGATGCCAATGACATCATGCAATCGCTGCAGACATTCGCACTACCATTGTCATAATCCTGCAATTTTTGCCATGTGTGATAAAGTCCTATATTTCAACATGATTTAAAAAAAAAATTAAATAGTTTTGAAATACTTCATGGAAAATTACAGTTGGAAAAATAGAATCTTTCCAACATATATCCTATTTTGTATAGCCTTTTGTGATACATTTAAAATACACTTAAATGGCCAATAAATGCAATGCAGTTCAAAGTTTTAAAAACATTTTTACTTTTCCCTTGGTAGAAAGCAAGCTTTATCCTGTATATAAAACAATCTGTCAGATGGAACAGTTCTACATATCTTTTGTTCTAACAGAATTGTTCCAATACTGAGTTGAAACATGTTTAATAAGACCTGCTCTCCTTGTGAGAAGAAAAGCTCTAATAATAATTGGAATTGTTGGTATTTAGAGAAACTGAAATCATATGAGTCTGATCAGCTATGAAACTCTAGATATGCTAACAATTCATTCATTATGGTAAAATGCCCCCACCCCATTATAACTATTTTTCTATTGTTAATAATCTGTCAGCATTTTCAATTCCAATCCTGATTATCAGCAGTTTGCAGGAAAATGTCTTCAAAAGTACTCAGATTTTTGATGCTGTCAGAAGAAAATAGAGATTTTTTTTATTTTTTTTTTGCAGAAAATTAAATGACTACAAATGCATTATGGTAGAATAAAATGGTATGTTAATGGTTTCAAAATGCTTGCTACATGTCAGTAATCTTTTTTTAAAAATGAGGAACAAAAGAATAAAATTCATCCAAATTTCACAGACTACATGGCATTGTTGTACTTCAAGGACCATGATGGCTTGTTTGTATCAGTGGGTTAACTTGCTTTGGGTTAGTAGAAGTGCTATGAAAACATAAACCATGTTCTCCTGAGAGAAAATCAGTGATAGCCCCACAAGCATCTCTAGGAAAATACCAATGATGAAAATGAGAGGTTGATAAAGACAATGAGATTTGCTGAACCCATGCTTAAAATCATAAGAATATAGAGGTGGAATCGTATGTGATCTAGCTTGACAGAATACAGAAATTCAGAGCTAGAGCATCCCAAAGACTTCCCATAGAAGCCAAGATACAATAACTGCACACCATCTTACTTTCTATCCCATTCCAAAAGGTGTTTCTATGTCCATGTACATTACATTACCTACATGAATGCTGTATTTTTCTATTGATAACCTGCACTTCTGAATCATTCTACAATTGAACATGAACCATTTTAATATTTTTTAAGTTCTCATCAAGCAGTACCCTATTTAAACTCTTCACATCAAGAAATTGTCCCTAATGGACATGAACCTGTGAGATTAAATGGCTTATTAAAAGTTGGTTATAAATGTGAAAGGTCATCCTAACCATGTGAAGTACTGATGCCTGAGAAGAAACTACAGGAGAACTATGGAATAGTTTGCTTCTGTTAATCATTCTCATCAATACTATATGGTCATATCTAGACTAGCTAGACTAGCAGCCATTTGTGGTCATATCACACATAGAAACATGCTAGTCTAAAGAAACTCTGAAATGTAAAATTAAGGAAGAACTTGTAAAGTCTAGGTTGTTAGATGTATAAATATAATCTGAAATGCACAATATATTCATGCAGAAAATGTCAAGCCTCATTTTCCTACATTACCTGGAAATTTTAATCTTATCTGATGCATGGGCTTGAAATACACTTCAATCAGTCCACCTGTGTAGCAGATTATGGGGTGAAACTAAGGCCTTATCTGCATGAGCAATTTACCCCATCTTGCCTCTGTCTGAGAGGCCTGCAATCCGTACAATGCAGGGCATTTGCCCCAATCTGTCCCTGGTCAGTCCTTATGGCCCCCAGGGAAGAAACGGGGCTCATACAGTGACAAGCCGGAGTAGGGCCCAATGCAGTGTTCTGAAATAATACCTGGTTTACTCTGCTGCTGCCTCATGTATCCTCAGGAACCCATCCCAGCAGACCAGCCCATCACTCTAGCTGCCAGTTGCCCTTACCCTTCTGGGTCCAGGAAAAGGCCCTGCAGCATGTGACCAAGGCAGCACATGTTGTGGCTGGCTTCCTCAATGTCAGGAGGACAAGACAAATGGCGGTGGCTGCAGCAACAGGGCAGTCTTCCTGTCTGGACTCCAGCCTGTTTCATCAAGGTAATGGGGGAGGAATGGGCCTGATCCATGGCCAGCCCAGGATATGCCAGTGGGGAGCCAGCATATCCTGGCTCACGTAGATGAGCCCTAAGGCTGCATCTGCAGTACAGAAATAACCCAGTTTGCCACCACTTTAAGTGCCATGGCTCAATGGTATGAAATTCTTGGATATGTTATTTCGTGAGATATTTAGACTTCTCTATTAGAGCGCTCTGGTGCCACCACAAACTACAGATCCCAGGATTCCATAGCATTGAGCCATGGCACTTAAAGCAGTGTCAAACTGTATTCTTTCTTTAGTGTAGATGCAGCCTAAGAGGTAGATAAGTCCATAGGTTGTTCTCTTCCACATCTGATAACAGGATTCTCATATGCTCAGGTTTTGGTATGGGAGTGCTTATAGATATTCTAAACAAGGCTTCAGTAAGAAAGTCAGATAATTATCTGCATTATAAAAGCATGATTCTACGAAAATAAGTAAGTCTACTAAAATATACCATCTTGTTGCTAATGTTATGACACTGGATTTATTCCAGATTCAGTTATGCTAAAAGTAGACCCACTGAAATTACTGAGATTTGCATTAATCCTGATTTTAGTGGGTCACATTAATGATTGTTGCCTGTGTGTTTAGTGTAGTCAGAATTTAAGCTATTGGCTATGATATCATGATTTCAGGTTAGTTATTTCAATAGGTATACACTGACTAAATCCATGAACAAACCGGTATTTTTATCTGTACTATTTTTAAAGGTGCAATAAGACTAGTTAGAATAAGGTACTTTGTTTCTTGAAGAATCATCATCATCATTATTTCACCTATTCCGTGACAAAGCTCCCTGTGATAGATACAGTGCCAGGTTTAGAGATGTTTTATTTTAAGAACATTCTGTTTCACTAGCAGACGGTGGAATGCGGGCATTTATTAACTTATTATTTATCTCTCTATGTTAAAAAAAGGAAAGAGATTTATTAATGCCTAATGCTAATGCTAATTATATTTTTGAGAGCCAGTGTGGTGCAGCATTTCAGTGTTGGGCTAGGACATTGGGAGACCAGAGTTTCAATCCCCACGCAGCCATGGACACCCGCTGAGTGACCTTGTGCAAGTCATACTCTCTTAGCTTTAGAGGAAAGTAAGGGCAACCCACCTCTAAATAAATTTTGCCAAGAAGACCTAGTAGTAGGTTTGCCTTGGGGTCACAATAAGTCAGAAATGACTAGAAGGCACACAACAACAATTATATTTTTGTATCTTTGAATGACTCCCACTGTAATTATATTATGAGGGGGGAAATTCCTCCAAATGTAAAATACAAGTGGCTAAAACCATTAATTGGAAAGGGCAAAATAGTTACACAAAAGAGGTACACTGGCTTTCCAAAGTTCCCAACCAACCAAAATATTTTCTAAATTTTAAAGGCTAAGTTAAGCTCTAGTATATGCTTAGGACAATTTCTTTCTAGACCCTCTCCCTTAATGATTTCTAACACTGGCCAGAAATATATTACTGTAGTTCTAAAATCTCCCCTTCAGTCTCTCCCAAGGCCTCTTGTCACCGGCTAAGCAGACCTCTGGCTGTGTTATCTGCTGGGTCTTTCTGTGAGAAATCTCTATAGCAGTGATTTCTAGGGATGTGTACCTGGAGTAAAAAGAAATAAGAGAAGGAAAATCTATAGCCTCTCCACCCCACCTTCATGTAGTCCTCCTCCTTTTCCAAATGAGTATTCCACTTCTGTACATCTGCTTATGTATATACTGTACTTCTTTTGAAATGTCATCCATACCAGACTTTGGGGATGTGCTGTCTGATAGATTTAAAACAAAAAGAAAATTCCTTGAGAAGACCTAATATTTAACCTGGAAAAGATTTATGACTTAGGCAAACAACTTGGGGGCAGGGGGAAATAACTATCCCTACAAATGCTACCCATTGTAATCCAGATGTGTAAAAAATAAAAGGTCAGAAAACTTAGGGTTGTGAGTTTTTCTCTAGAAGTACCAGTATCCTCTGCTAACATATCTCAAACCAGCATATCCCCCAAAAAACAACAACAACAACAAAAACCCTTTCCAAGCTCTGAAACGATCCTGCAAAGATATGGAAGTAGGCCTCAGGCAGATGCTACTCACTCAAGAGAGATCACGTGAAATGGAAGAGATCATAAGGTCACCATGACAATCTTCCTCATCACATCTTGTCCTTGCAACATGATTTCTACCCTACTTGACACTTTAGGATTTAACTGTGTGATCCTAAGCAGGTTTAATCAGAAGAAGCCCCACTATGTTTCATGGCATAAGAACATAAGAAGCTGCCTAAGGACTTTAGCAGGCATTCAAAATACAGTGTCATAAGGATGCCACATAACCATGAAAGGATGTACGGATCAGATGACGTTGCCCTTTTGTGGTTATGAAGAGCCCCAAACTCATACCTTTTAATTGATGGCTTAAGCCATCAATAGATCTCCCTGCTGCTTTTTTTGCCAGCATTGCCGACATGCTGAGCCTCTGTCCCTTTCAATCTCTGACTTACCCCAACAATGTCCAGACTGGCCAGAACACTTCTGGGTCAGATCAGGACATCCAAGTAAGCGATGATCTTTTTTTTTTTTTTTTTAACCTTCCCCAGGTTACTTGGGGATTTTTAAGTATGTTTAGGTGCTTAGTGTAACTTAAAATGCTTTGTTTTGGTTTTAAACCAAAACCCAGGATTTCTGAAGAGGAAGTGAACGAAGCTCCGTTTGCTTCCTCCTTATTACCAGAGGAGCCTTTGCTGGAAAAGGAGGTAAGTGCGGCGGGAGGGGAGGGGATGTTCTTTTTCCGGCATAAAAATTGATTTTTTATGCCAGCAAAAGAACATTCTCAGGGGGAACATCTGATAAAGTCCTTATATTGAGAGTCAAAAGCTTGGTCCATTTAACTCAGTAGTGTTGACATTGACTGGCAGCATCTCCCCAGGCTGTCAGGTAGAATTCTTTCCTATCCTTAACTGGAGATGTTGGTGAATGAAGACCTTCTACATGCAAAGAATATGCTCTACCACTGAGCTTCTTGGGAACTTAATTTCTTTGTAAGTACATTTAGGATTACATTTAAGTCATTGCTCCTGTCCATGCAATGTTTTGCTGATAACAGTGTCCTGCCCCATGGCAATGCCCCATGGCTCAGAGCAAGGCTTGCAATCAATAAAACCAAGTTATAACAACAATAAGAACAACAACAGTAGCAGCAAAGTATACATGGATACATTCACACACACACACACCAAAAAACCTATGGCTTAGACTCAGAACCTAGGAATAGCTTCGTAAGTATCTCTGTGACTGTCAGAGATAGGCAATCTGCAAGATCATCCCCATGTCTTAAATTACAGCAAAACAGCCTTGAATTAGAAAGGAACAAATTTTATCGCAAGTTGCTGCAGACAATGCAAAACAAAGGTAATCTCTTAGGATGTTAAAAAAAATTTTTTTTTAATTCTTTAAAATAACCCAACACATTTTGGGCCCAAAATATCTGCATGGCCTTCTTCAGAGGCTGTTTAGTCATATGATGTAGGACTTTACTGTGGTCAACTAAATGAGCTTATGATTCATTATGGATGGCCATGCAATTGGCTATTTGTAATAGACTTCAAAAGGCCTTGCCACTGTCATTCATCTGTTTCCCTAAAGATAACCAAGTAATTCTCATAGACTTGTTTCTCTACATAAACATTCCAGCACAGTAAAATTCTGACCAGACCATGGTCCCTCCACACCAGAGAAAGTTGCTAGTAAAGTTATTTCAGTAAAGCTCTCTATAGTAGTCGTTGAACACAGCTTCCAAAGAAGAAATATCAAAGACACAATGTTAACTGATCAACTGAAATCCAGCATCAGTGTAAAGGAGGAGTTAAAACAAGCTATGCTGTTGATCAGTGCAATTTAATTGGTTGTCGAGTAAAGGTGGTGATTGTTAATTATTTTCTCTTCCTTCAGTTTATAAGCCCAGCATTTGAATACACTTATCTTTACTTGTGACTGAAGCTGCCATTTCACTGGGAAACAATCAAATTGTGTGATTGTTATTACTTTTTAATAGATAATCATTTAAACCTGAGGCATAGATCTTCTAGTTTTGAGTAGTTTTGAGTATGACTATTGTATCAGCTATGCATACATTTAAACAAGAGAGACAAAATGTTCTCTTTTGTCTTCAGTAAACTGAAAACATTATTGAAGTGTTATCCATACATCCAAGTCCTAAATTTTTCACCTGTCTCTCTACCTGCAATGACACCTGTATCAACATTGTGCTTCATGATGTATACACCCAAAACCCTTCACAATTATTTGCTGGTGCAGCAAGTCTTAGGGTTCGGCCATTGGTAAGGTCAGATTCCACAGAGATCCTAGAGCAATTCTGCTTGATTAAGAACCACAGGAAGCCTTAGAAAAAACATTTAAATGTTGTACTTTTAATTTTATTTCCTCTGGATGTATTTTACTGGTCATATATTGATTAAAACCACAAACTCCTTTGGGACAGAATGACAAAAATTGATAAAAAGACAATTTTTATCATAAAATGATTGACTGTCTCTTTCTTTCCGTTAATAAGATTTGAGTAGTGATCAGACATGTAATCAAAAATTACAGCCTGCATATAATATTTATTATTCTGGAAGTGTTTTTGTAGTTTATTTTATTTATATTCCAAACAACAAGTATGTGTCTGTCTGTCTGTCTGTCTGTCTGTTTAAACGACCATTGCCACAATTTCTTTTTAAGGCATTTAAAATGTCTTGGTATTTATTATAGCAGTAAACATCTAATGGCCAAGGATTAAATGCACTGTGGCTTATTAAATCCTACAAGTTCTAATTTTATGGACTTGGCAAAAGGAATTTATTATTAAAAATCATTCTAATTTTTCTGCAATCAATGCAATATTTTATCATCTTCTTTGAACACAGAAGGTTTTCATTGTTCTCCTATAAATATTGTGAATTTTAATTCATTTCTGCATTTTATCCCATCTTAATGTTTCACATGCTGAGAAGTTGTGTGTGCTGAAGGGATCAGGGTAAGAATGACCTGACAAACATATTTTTTTCAAATATTCATGTTATGGAAGGGCTCAAATCAAAATATATTTGATTTTACGTTAATAACAACAGAGTTATTAAGGAAGAAGGTTACCCTCGCTAAATGAAATAGTAATAATAATAATAATACCACCAAATTGTTTTTATCACTTGGGATTTGTTTTTTCCCTTAGATTCATGAGCATGGTTGTTTGTTACCAGACCTTGAAAGCTCTTTATGTATTCAGATTAAATGTTGCACCCTTATAGATTCACAGATAAAAGAACATGCTACGTCTGTACATATCTGTATCTTCTGCATGACATTACTCTGGTACATCAGGTTATGGTAGCATGTGCAGATCCTTTGCACAAAGCATTGTTAAATAATCACATAAATATCAAGTCTGCCTTTGGATTAAACCACCTATCAATATCATGCTTTTACCCAAATTGATCCATGATATCCCAAACAGTTGCTTCTGTTTATTATTGATTATGCCCTACTTTATATGGGAATTGTTATCCTTGTTTTTGTGTGCAAATGTCCTGGAACTATAAGACTCTGCTCTGGAATTGATTTAATTTTGATTTACACAAACATATATACATACACACCTCCTTTTTCTAGAAGAGAAAAAGAAAAGGTGTTATGGATTCCGCACAAAGGTGTTGCCTTCTCATTTTTTCAGTATTTTGTCATGTCATTAACCCATTCCTTTCTCAAAGCACTAACATTACCCATTTCTGCCTATCAATGCCACTCAAAAAACCTATTCTTGGAGTAATTACTCTGCCCCCATCATATTGGTACATACTGGGAGCTCCAATGGTAAAGTAACAGTATGCAGTACAGAACATAAGAACACAGTTTTTGGCAGTAGGAGTTCAATGGCATCTCATTTACATGTAGCTCATGTTTATGCAAGATAAAAGCAAATACAATGGCAACGGCCATTGCAATCAATTAAACAGGACAAGGTGCAACTGGAAACCACTGCCAAAATGGTATTTTTCATTTTTTCACACCCCCTCCCAAAAAAACAAACTCACCCACCCCACAAACTGAGATACTAGTAGCCAGATGGAAACCACTGTACAATTTGCTTTGGCAGAGAAAAACAGAGAATATATTTCAATGAGCACACTCGTCCTAATACACTACATTCAACCCAGCTGCTCTCTTTTTTTAAAGTGGCTTTTATGTTATAGGAATTCTGCTGGTGATGAAAACACTATACAGCCAATCAAACTGCGACATTATAGAGCCATCCAAAGTAGAAGCCTAGCTAGTGTTTAAAATAACCCTGATGAATTATTCATTGAGAGTTGATATTTATGCAAATTTCAGAAGCGTATGCCCACCTGACCACCATGGGTTAATAATGGGAAGAAGAAGGGGAGGAAAGAAACCCAAAACCATGCATATAAAAAACAAAACCAAAAGCACAACCACCAATCTTTAAGCATTCCCCCGAACCTATATAATCAAATGATAATACTCTTTCATTAAATGCACAAAAAGAATTACAATTCTTACCTGCTTAGCTTTGTAGGGCCCTCAGATTTTCTGGATGAAATAACTGACTGTGGTGCAACCAATAAAACTGAACTGAAAAGCTGATTAAGGGCACTTACTTAATGCAAAGCCACTCACTGAATATTCATATGATGCCTGTGTTTATGCAAATTAAGGCAAAAGAAAGCCCAAGGGGATTGGTTGCCATAGCCCACAAATACTGTGTACAGCTGGAAAAGAAACACACACGCATACAGAAAGAAAGAATGACAACAAATCTTGAAATTCATAGTTTAGAAATAGCAATGTTGAATATAGCAAATTATTAAAAAGTCTTAATGTGAATTACTGTTTTAAAGAGGTTTATTTAATCATATCATTTTAGGCCTATCATATATTTGCCTGTTGTGCTGTAATCTATAATTATCATCATTCCAAGAGATGCTGTCAGTAGTGTGTTCAGCTTTATTTATTCTGTAACTATTTATGTAAGCAAGGTCCTTAAGCATCTCAAGTAGGAATAAAAAATAAATAAAATGAAATCATAATAATTACTGCAGAACTGTGTACGTAATATGTTGAGAACAAAACCCATAGGCAGATGCCACCTTTTATTAGGGGTCAGAAGCGTAGCTGCCTCTATGAACAAAATTATCCTGAAAAGTGGTGTGTCAGGGAGAGACTACTAGGGATGGGATACAGCTCTTTACTTTCTTAAATTCGAATTCAAAGGCTGCTTTGTTTCAGGTCCATCTTGATTTCCCTGGGTGTACCTATTCTTCTACATCAATACATTGCTTTGTCTCTCTTCACCTGAATTTAAAGGTGTTTTCCAGATAGATAGATAGATAGTCTGTGAAGGCTACACCCAAAATTCTGTCTCATATTGAGGACCAACCACATTTGCGTACTTCCTTGTTAACGGCCCATGATGTTAATACAATCTGATATATTTTTAAATCAGAAGGTTACACTGACTGCTTTTACTGATAGGCAAAAAATGTAAAAAGACAGAAATACACCCTTCCTTCCTTTTAGATAGTTACATATGACTTTCTCTTACCTTTTCTATTCCAGGCAATACAAACATCACATTTCATTAGATGAACCCATTATGAGGAACCCATTATTAAATCATATCACTACGAGTATTGCCTTTGTTTTGGAAGACTCCAAAACAAATGCTTTGAGTGCTATGCTTCTGCTTCCCATATATAGGTATGGACACACAAGTCACAAATGGTAGCCCTGCTTTCCAAGCCAAATGCTATATGCCTTGTGTTGACTTACAAATGGTAGCACCAACAAACTACCCCTACTCAAGATCAACAGCAATGTGACATCTAAATATTACTGCTTTACTCTAAGTACCAGCACTTCTCCTGCAAAGTCTCCAGTTATTTCTACTGCCATATGCTGATATTTGGTAACACTTCCAAAAAATAGGATGCAAATACATATTTCATGGATATGGATATGATTAAACAGGAGAAAGCAACACTTGGCAGAGAGAGGGCATTGCATTGGAGAAGTGGTAGCAGTGTTGCTTAACCCCTTCCTTAGCTGTCACTCTCCACTCCAAATCAAACCACTTTTCCTTCTCCATAGCATTCCAAACAGTTTTTGCCTCTTCACACATGCATAGGAACCCCCCAAAATGATGAAAGTGGTCTAGAAAATCAACCTATACATGTCTTGTTGAGTTGGCTTTTGGACATCTTTTTAATGTGTCCAGCTGACCTATCTTATATATCGCAATGGTGGAAGCGGTAGCTCACCCTTGCCCATGAATGTGTGATAATAATGAGGAGAAATAGAAATGTGAGCTGTGTGCAGATCCAAGGAAAAAAAAACTGGACAAAGTGGGCTAAAGAATTAGACCACATACAGACAGTTAAAGGCACACCTCCTCCTTTGGCATCTCTCTCTATAAAAGCCAGACCAAGTTCTTTAACCAAGCTCCTTGGGTTGCAGGCAGTCGAATTCATTGTTAATGTCCTTATGCTTAACACTATGTTGGACTACGGCTCATCTTTACAGTCACTGCACCATTACAGTTCAGCTATGCAAATAGAGTATTAATTGCAAGATTAAACTTTAAAATTACTTCTTGTGAAACTCCATATTCTGCAGCCATGGGAACTTAAGAGCCCTAATAATAATAATAATAATAATAATAATAATAATTTTTATCCCACCCCTCTGTTAAAACAATCAGGGCGGCTTACAAAAATTAAAATACCAATACAATTTAAAATCCCCAAATACCACCCACCCCCACCCTCCCCCATAAAAAGGTATTAAACCAAATACATTAAAACAACTGATATAAAATCACATTAAAATAATAAATAATAAATAGCCAGCAGACTAAAAAGAGCCAGGACCCCTGAGGCTGGGAACTAATCAAGAAAGGCCTGCCGAAAGAGATCCGTCTTTAGTGCTTTTTTAAAGCTACTCAGGCTTGTCATCTGATGGATCTTGTTCGGCACGCCATTCTACAATTAGGGGGCGATTACCGAAAAGGCCCTCTGGAAGGCTGCAGACAGCCTAGATTTTTGTGACTGAAGCAAATTCCTCCCAGAGGACTGGAGTGCACGGGGAGGATTATATGGGAGGAGGCGGTTCCAAAGATAAGTTGGACCCAAGCCATTTAGGGCTTTAAAGGTAATAACCAACACCTTATACTGGGCCCGGAAACTGATAGGCAGCCAGTGGAGAGATTTTAATACTGGAATTATATGTTCTCTCAAATATGTTCCCGAGACCACTCTGGCTGCCATATTTTGTACCAACTGAAGTTTCCAGACCAAGCATGAGGGTAGCCCCATGTAGAGTGCATTGCAGAAATCTAGACAAAAGGTTACCAGCGCGTGCACCACAGTCTCGAGGTCCCTTACTTCCAGGAAAGGGCGCAGCTGGTGTATCAGCCGAAGCTGATAACAGGCACTCCTGACTGTCGCATTCACCTCACTAGTCATCTGAAGCGATGAATCAAGGAGCACCCCCAGACTGCGAACACAGTCCTTAACGGAGAGCATGACCCTGTCCAGGACTGGAGATTGCAACCCAACTCCTGGTTTTGGGGCCACTACCATGAGCACCTCTGTTTTGTCCGGATTTAATCTCAATCTGTTTTTCCTCATCCAGCCTATTACTGCTTTAAGACAATCATTAAGAGGAGAGACGCCATCGGAATTCGAGACAGATGATCAGGACAAGGAGAAATAGATCTGGGTGTCATCAGCATACTGATAACACCCAGCCCCATAACTCCGAATAATCTCACCCAGCGGCTTCATATAGATGTTAAACAACATTGGGGACAGGATGGCGCCTTGCGGAACGCCACAAGTAAGCTCCTTTCTACTGGAGCAGCTGTCCCTGAGCTGCTGTCTCGTTCAGGCCTGTCTCATTCAGTATCCTGTTTCCACACAGTGGCCAACCCAATGATTATGGGAAACACAAAAACAGGGCATGAGTAGAACAGTATCCAGCCACTGATGTTTCTCAGCAACATACAGAGAAGCATACTACTTTCCATACTAGAAATCATATTTGTTGATAGCCTCTATGAATCTAATCACTTTTTAAAGTTGATGACTAATCACCACAGCTTGTGGAAATATTTTCTGTATTTTAATTATACTGGGTCTCATTATACACTCAGTCTCAAAGTCATGGGTAAAGATTGCAGCTCACCCTTCGTAGCTTTTGACCCAATATCCTGTTTCAGTTGTCCGGGCCTGAAAAAATAGGGAAACATACCATAAATGCCTAGAGAGGTGTCTTCTCTAGGAATTGCTAGGCCCCACAACACATCTCTGTGGTATTTTTGTCCTGGAAGTCCTTTATTTTTAATAGGGTTCACTATTATCTGTGGTGTCATTTATAAATGGCAAGTCTTGGAACATATCTCCTGTGGATATGGGTGCGACCTGTATTACCATGTAGGAGAACATAGAAAAGATCCTAATTTAAACAAGGGTAGGTTTGACACAGAGGTCTACATCCAATGCAGAGTTGGTCATGCTGAAGCTCATTTTTTTCTATGGGGTTAAGCATGCCTAACTTTCTGTTAGTAGACCAGTGAGTAGTACAGCTATATGGCTTGTCATTCTGCTGGCACAATGGGGGACTTCTGGTGGCATTCAGTATTATCCCACCAGTATACTTTCTTCTCCATGAGGTGTCACTTAAACTGATTTCTGTCACCACAGTTGGTTTACCAGTGAAACAGGAGTCTCCTTTTATGTTATTTATGAAAACAATCTAAAACTATAGGTTTCAGACTGTTGGAAGTACAGCAACACTTAGCACTGAAGAGTAAAGAATACCTCAGTGGGCAGTAGTATTAGGATTAGATAGTTTGAGTGACCCACACTCCTCCTTGCTTGTCTACCTATCCTGCACCCTCTGTGATATAAACTGATGGTCTTGGGGATGTTTCCAACTCTTCTCCTACCCACAACTCTCTCAGCTCTCCCTAGAGATGTAGCTAGCTTAGATTAGCACCCTGAGTAATTTTCCTATTTTAGAATGGAGTTCCTATAATAAGCCCTTCGTTTGTTTCTCTAAAGTTGGACTGGATGGCCCTTGTGTTCTCTTCCAACTCTATGATTCTTTAGCTCCTAAGCAAGCTTGCTGCCTTACGTAGAGTAGACAATGAGGGTGACCATATAAGAAAGAGGACTGATTCCTGAATCTTTAACACTTGTGTAGAGAGTGACTTTTTTGACATGTTGCTTATATGACAAAGTTCATGCACTGAAATTCCCTCTTTTTACCACTATTAAATGTGCAGGGGTCCTCTCCTGTTTTTCATGTGACTACATGTGACCACCATCCTGTTACCAATGCTGAAGTAACATTCACCTTTGTAGTTTGCTTAATGTCATTCTTCCACTTCTAAATCCTCCCTTTCTTCTAAAATTGCATGGATCTGGAATAAGTAGGGCTGCTGGTACACTTTCTCTGAAGCAAAACCACGATCATTCTGGTTCATCAAAAACTTACATCGTAAGGAATAGCACAGAATCATAAAGTTGGAAGGGATCAGAAAGCTGTCTGGCTCAGTCATCACCTGTCTGAAGGTTGGATAGCCTACCTTCTGATCACTCTACCCACCCGCCCTCCTCAACATCTGAAGGTGCCGCATGTCATATGCAAAAATCAGGTTACTTGCAAGGGGATGGCTTTAGGTGGCTTTCTGTCTTCTAGCCTGTGAACCATACTGGATACCACAGAAGGGATCTTTGGACATGAGCATCTATAATAATAGCCATTGTACATTAACAACTCTTTTATTCTCCACAAACAGGAGGACAATCCCAACAAGGTTTCTAAAGCAGGTTTCTTTCTCTTGTGCCCCAGTTTCCACTTTTAGCTTCCCTTTTATGTTTCATTCTCCTCCATCTCTTCTGAGGATTAAATTTCACTATATTCTCCTTCCTTTGAAATCTAAATAAAATAAATTATTTTAAAATCAGTTCTTAAACCAACAACTAGTTAAACAACAAATATGATTAACATCTTCCTAACACCTTCCATACTTTAAGGTGATGAGGAGGATCCAGCTAATCTGCTTCCATGAGTGGTTGCTATATATGGAGATTATCAGACAGGAATGAAAAAAGAGTTCCTGTCCCAAAATCTCCACTCCCACGCGTGTCCCATCCCTGTCATGCCACAATCACCCTCCCCACTGCATTTACTTCCTCTCCTGTCATTCCGGCAGCCCAGGAGTGAACAGAGGTCCCGCGGATTCTCATGAGAAGACACAAGTGCAGGGAATTCAAAAATAAAAATAAAAAGAATGTGAAAAAAATGACAGCAAACACACAAAAAAAACCACTTTAAAAGGTAGAAGTAACCTGGGGAGGGTCATAAAAAGTGTGTCACTTACCTGGATGTCCCGATCTCACCTAGAAGCATTCTGGCAGGGACCTCCCATCGACACTGGGATCTTGCCAGCATAACCGGGCACCTTTTCGCTCGCAGGAACATCCATGACAGGAATGGAATGGGGGAATCTATTGCTAGCTTCTCCCATCAGTAAAAAGCACCCCCAATGGAATGGCAGCAGAATGGGTGCATAACAAGGGGGGAACAACGTCATCTGAAAAGGGAGCCCTTTTGTGATCTCCTGGCATTCGTGTAACACCCCTTTTAATGCGTCTGATAATCTCCTATATCTCTAGCTGTATTTATACCTATTTGGTCTCTCTCTCTCTCTCTCTCTCTCTCTCTCTCTCTCTCTCTCCATAAACACCCCACATACTAGAGCCAGTGTAGTGTAGTGGCTTGAGAATTGGATTAAGACACTGAGAGACCTGGGTTCAAACATTCACAGAGCCATAGGACTTCCGGTTTCATGGGAGGAGACAACGGTTGACTAGCGAGTGTGCTCTGCTGGTCTGACCTCCAAACAGGGTGAACTTGACGGGTGCAGACAATACAACGCCTGTTTGGGTACCTCAGTTGGGGAAGATGGGGTACAAGGGGCCAGCAAAGGAACTCAGCAGCTGCCTTACAAAACTGAGAGGGAGAGGGAGAGGAGACCTCGGTGAAGAAAAGGTGGATCTGTGGGAAGGAGTGGTAGCCACCACCCTTGTTTGGGAGCTATTAAGCTCCGAGTCTCCATGTAACCATGAATCTATACAACTTCAGGTTTGGTAGACTGCTTTACAAATAATATTAGCCTGAAGCTGTCAGGAGTATCCTCCAGCGTACGCTCTTTTTGCCAACGTGAAGCTTGCAGTTTGGAGGTTGTGATTCAGAACGGGGTATCAGAGAACGAAAAAGTCGTGGTGGTATAAACGAAGGAATACAGAACATATACAAACTGAGAAGGAGAAAGTGAGGAGAAAGAAAACGGCTCTATGGAGAAGGAGGGAAAGTAGCTCTGTGGAGAAGGAGGAAAGAAAGGAACTGTGTGGAGAAGGAGGAAAGAAAGGACAATAGAAAATAGCTTTGCAGAGAGAAGGAGCAAGAGAATAGTTTCATGGAGGAAAGACAGCTTCAACAGAAAAACAGCTCCATGGAGAAAAGAAAGAGAAAGAAACAGCCACACGGAGAAGGAGAAGGAGAAGGAGAAAGGGGGGGGGGAAGCGGAGCAGAGAGGAAGCAAAACAGCAGGAAGGTTTGGGCCGTATAGGAAAAGGGATGACATTGAAGATGACGAAAAGAAATAGCCTGAAGTTTGAAGAATAAATTAAAAATATGGAGAAAAAGGAGGAGATAGTACTGAGTATAATTAATAAGATACAAGTGGGATAATATAGTAAAGCTAAAGGGGAACTTTATTTTGTTTCTGTCTTTGTTGATGAAGGTAAAGCATTAATTTGACACATTCTGTTAGAGGAGATAAGGCATTGGAGTTTAATTTAGTATTATAGTATGAAGTTAAATGATTATAGTCCAGCTGGGTAGGCCTTCACAGAATCATAGAATCATAGAATTGTAGATTTGGAAGAGACTACGAGGGCCATCCAGTCCAAGCCCCTGCCAACAGTAATAATAAAAATAATTATACAGTAATACCTGATAATAGTAATAATAATAATAATACAATTACACCATGCATTAACCCTTCCTTCTGAGGCACTGGGGGGAAGGGAAGACTTTTCTCCTGCTTCTTCCTACAAATTTGTGGCTGGAGTGGATTGAATGGCAATGCACAAGCCAAGCCAGCATCTTGGCTCCTTTCACTTGGCTGTCCACTGCAGGGAGCAGGTGGGCAAAGCAGCAAACCTTTACAGACCCCCTGTGAGGACACTGCAGACTCCTGGGGATCCATGGAACCACTGATGGAGAGCAACTGTCTTAACAGTCTTGTCCAATTTTTAACCAAACTGTTACCACTATTCCATTGATGCTCATTGAGGCTGATAGGTGGGCGCCAGGAATCATAGAATTGTAGAGTTGGAAGAGACCACAAGGGCCATCCAGTCCAACCCCTCGCCATGCAGGAAATCACAATTTCCTTCTTCCTCCTTTTGCTGTGGACATACCCAAAAAAACCCTTTTTATTGTTCTTAACCTCCCTAGCAAGCCTGAGCTCATTCTGCACTTTAGCTTTTCTAACCCTTCATATTAAGATGATTAAATTAAGCAATTAATTAATTAATTAGGCATTAAATTAATTAAAGTAATTAAGTAAATTGTTTTTTTAGAGAATGAAAAAGTATCATTAGATCTCTTTAAAGTTTTTTTTAAGGAGTTTGAGGAATTGGTTGAACCTAATGAATTTTTGAAGAGCTACATTAAGTTGTTTGTTTATAATGAACTTTGGTGTGTAAGTTAATAGATATTGATATAGGAGATATAAAGTTAAATTTAAAGGAATAATCAGAGATACAGGAAATTGATTATTGATTATTGATATTGATAAATATACATTCTGGTTGTTTTAGGAAATTTGTAAATGATGATTTAAGGAACTGAGTAATTTAGTGGGGGGGGTTCTTCTCTTCCTTTTTTTGAATTGATGAACTTACGATCCCTGGGAACTTGGGTCTGGAAATTAAGTTTTGGAATTGATTAGTAGCCCTTCTTGATTTTATGAATTTATGACCTTATGATTTAAATGAATGACTTTATGAATGTATGACTGAATCTATGAATTTATGAATGAATTTATGAACTTATGACATTGGGGAAATTTTGGAGTATTATATGATATGCAATAGGTAAAATAGGTTGGGTTTATGAATTTATAAAGAATCAGGAAAAGTAGTTAGAAGAGTAATAGCTCTTTAAAGGAGTGGAAAATATAAATAGGAGGATATATACAGAGAAAGCATACACAGGAGATTAAAGATTAAAGACCAAATTGGTAAGTGGATAATAAAGGTTGTACACATTATGGCATCTGGAGTTAGGTCTAGGGCATATACAGCTTCTCAAGCTACATTGACAAGGAGAGGATCTGTCGAAATGCTGACTAAACAAGTGGACATAAACACCCAGATTTTACAAGAACTGAGGGAGTTTAAAAGTGAAATGAAAGAGGATTTTAAAAGCCTAAAAAAAGAATTAAAATCTGACATGGAGAAACTGGGGAAAAGATTAGAGAAGTTAACATCTGAAATGAAAGAGATGAAGAGTGATTTAGATGTTAAAAATAAAACAGAAGTACTAGAAAATTGCACAGAGAATATAAAGTTGGAACAAGAAAAAGAGAAAAATCTCAATTTGATAGAGGAATTAAGATACCAGGACAGGTGTATTAAACTAAGAGGAATACCAGAAATGATTAAAGAAAATCTATATGACAGGATTATACCTCAAATGGCACAATTTATGGAAATGTCTGGAGAAGCTTTATTACAACTGCTTTATTAGTGTATAACAGTGTAGTGTAATAAGGCTCTCATTAGTTTGTCAATAGGCATGCTCCTAGGAACTTTATCAAACCACCCTCCTTTCCCATTCTTTTGCCAGCATAATTTATGATGTTTTTATGCTGGCAAAAGAACCCCCTTTACCATACTTACCTTCCATCCCATCCAAAGGCAGCCCTAGCGATGATGGAATGATGGAAGAATGATGGAATGAAATCCTGCAGATTCTCACAGGAAGATGCATGGGAAATTCAAAAATAAAGCTAAAAGAACACACAAAAAGTTACAAAAAGCACAGAAACACACTTTAAAAGCCCCAAGTAAACAAGTGAGATTCATAAAAAGAGTGTCACCTACCTGAATGTTGCGAGCTCTTTGCATGTTATCAGACTAGTGTCTAAAAACACTGCAATTCCATGGCTGAGAAATATTGGAGATTAGCAGACATGGCAAAAAAACACAAGAGGAGCACATGAGGATGATGTTACAGTCCTGCAAATGGTCCTGGTACTTATACATTCAGGTGTTGACCCGTTAAGGCATTGCTTTTCACTGATGGGACCTTCCTTACTTCCTTATTCACAGCTGCAACACGGAGTCAGCGCACAAGGATGATGACAATGTCTGAAACTGGGAAATGTTCATGGGACAGTAACGTCATCCTCATGTGTTCGTCTTGTGTTTTTTGGACGTGTCTGATAATCTCCATAGTGGCATGATTACAGTAATTATCATATGTCACTGGAATAGTACAATACTATCACCACAGAATTATTGCACAACGACTACTACTGGCTTAAAAATGGGATTTCAGCTTGTGCTATAGTAACACTTTTCTTCATATTGCCTTCTAATAACAGAGTATTAATGCTTCGTGCTGGCCATGCATGCATGTTTAAGAAAAAAATTCTCTTACTTCCGTGATTTTGCATGGGCGAGATTTCAGCTATTCTCATGAGAAGAAGCAACTTCAGTTAAAAACACCAAAAATATACAATGAAAGAACTTCACAAATAAATGCTTAAGCAAACATAAAAACCTACCAAGCAAAGGCAACACTGTCATCCATTAAAACAGCATCCTGTAGGTTCTCTTCACATTCTCCTCTGGAAGCTGAATTATGTGTTCTCATTGGAAAAGGGGAGGGGGGAAAGAGGGCTACGATTCACGCTGTAATTGCACAATTACAGTGGGATGTGATTTCTCACACTTGTCAACAATACTGCAAAAAGAGCAATATTGAGGGCTATTGATGGGTTTTGCTCATTGGTAAAAATTTACACATAATTAATGGTGTCCTTTCTCTTTGTCTGGAAAGCTGCCATGAGGTTTATCACTCGCCATGATGTTTTTGTAGGGGCAACAACTCTGAGACAGAGTTCCCACACATTTTGTTTTTAACCTGTAGTTTTTAGTTGTGTTTTACTAGTTTTGCTGCTGATATTCAATAAGATATGCACACTGACTGTAAGTAAAGATGTTTTTATAGTTTTAAACTACTTTTAAGTGTTTTTGAGTCTTTTTATGCTAGAGACTATAAACGGGGGAAGTTGTGTGGATAGTTATCTTAAACTTGCATGTTGGAATCAATACGTGTCTGCTGCATATGTGTTTTAAATAGAAAATTCTGCTGATTAGTTCTGTGCTTTCAAAAGGGAGTTAATGCCATCTGTTTTATGGCACCTGTTTTGTAAGGTACTTCCAGTAAAGCACAGGGGATAACATTGTTATTTTTTAACAAACCTCATTAGAGCACACATGGACCACAGGAGGATGACAATGTTGTGCGATAACAGGAACCCATTCGTTCTACTATCCCAGTGATTCCCAAAGTGGGTGCTACTACCCCCTGGTGGGCACTGCAGCAATCCAGGGGGGCGGTGATGGCCACATGTGCATTTGGGGGTAATGAATAACTGTGAGGGGGCAGTGAAAGCATAAAAGAAAGAAGATTCAGAAAAATTGATTTATGTATTCCGCTCATAACGCTTAATTTTTCTTTGAACAATGTACTGGACATTGGCTCGGTTCCCACATACTCCCTCACTTGCATCGAGGTATGTGCAATCGCGCACTGCTACTGTTCATGTGGTGCGACTGAATTGCTGTTCCAAAACACATGAGCACTACGAGCATTGCTGCCGGCAACTGCCACTCGTGCAATTGGTCGATCGCAAGGCCAAAGCCTGGAACGGCAGCAGCAGTACTGGCTACTGGCAGTACTACCAGCAGATTTGGGACCATGCTATGAATCAGGAGATTTCCTGTGATTATTATGGGAAAATTACGGCATAATATAACTCTGAGGACTTTTTTGGACAGAGAAATACACCGCAAGAAGGGTCATCCCTCTTGCGATGCTGCTGCATGGCGGGGGGGGGGCGTTTCGTATGATTCTGTCCCCCTGCCGATTCTGTTCTGGTACAGATTGCAGCTCCAGCATCATATTTGGCTGTTTCTTAATCACAGAAGTTGACCATGATTAAGAAACAGCCAAATATGATGCTGGAGCTGCGATCTGTACCAGAACAGAATCGGTAGGGGGATGGCATCATACGAAATGCCCCCCCACCACGCAGCAGCATCGCAAGAGGGACGACCCTTCTTGTGATGTATTTCTCCATCTGAAAAAGTCCTAAGTTAGATTGTTGTGATATTATGATAAGTTAAAGTTAACTAACAAATAGTGCAACTATAATTGGTGAGTATTATTTATTTATTTTGTAATAATTATATGCGCTTTACAATTAATAATATCATGATTATTTATTTCATTAGTATTTATTTTAGTTTGTTTTTTACAAAAATATTTCAAAAAATTACAAAAAAAATATTAATTAAAAATACCTGCATAAAAATTTTATTTTTTCTACAGATAATAATGGCTCAACCAAAGAAAAAATGTAGATAATATAATATTGAATATTTGAAATATGGCTTTATTGGGTTGCCTGTAAACAATACATTACCAATGTGCCTGATTTGCCAGAAAGTTTTATCAAACAAAGCTATGAAGCCTTCCAGACTACAAGAACATTTGACTAAAATTCATGGTGATAAAAAAGATAAGGATTTATCTTATTTTCGAACACTAAATGAAAAATGTATCAAACAACCGACATTGGCAAAACTCTTTTCAACCGCAACCACACAAGATGGTGATGGCTTGCTTGCTTCTTACAATATTTCGTTAATGATTGCCAAATTGGGAAAACCTCATACTATTGGTGAAGAACTAATTATACCGGCTATAAGTGAAATAATACATACTGTGTTACACAAGCCAGCATCTGATATTATCAAGAAAGTTTCATTGAGCAAATAAGAATTGATGAAATGGCTCAAGATGTTGACGATTCATTGTTTGGCTATTTAAAAATCTTGGTTTTCTGTTCAACTTGATGAGTCAACTTTGTTAGGAAATGAAGCTTTACTTTTAGCATACGTGCGGTTCACAAAGGAAGAACAAATTTGCCAAGAATTATTATTTGCTAAATATTTGCAAACTGATACTAAAGGAGAATCAGTATTTCATGCATTGGATGAGTTTTTTTTAAAGAAAAAGAAATACCTCTGATTAATATCTTATCAGTAGCCACAGATGGTGCTCCAGTGATTGTAGGGTGCTACTGGGGTTTTCTTGCATATTTAAAAAAGGAGGTGCCGAATGCATTCACAGTACACTGTATCATCCATCGTCAACATCTAGTTGCCAAAAATTTAAGTGCACGCCTACATAATTCATTACAATATGTAATTAAAGCTATCAACACAATCAGAAGCAAATCATTGAATGACAGATTATTTAAACAGCTTTGTACTGAAAACTTGCAGATGGTCAGTTCCATTTAAAAATAGTTCTGGGTTGTTCTGGGTCCTTCACTAAGGAAATATAAACCTGAGAAACACAGGTAAAGAACTCAGGTGCAAACAGGCAAGAAAGACTGGAAAGCCGAAGAACTTTAACCATTTGTATTATGTTCAAGAACAGTGCCCATAAACACTTGCGGAAGTGGACAAAAAATCTTGAGGACTACCTCAAAACCTTTACTCCCCCAGCATATGGACTTTATAGTTCAGTTAATACATCCCATAATTTTATTTTAATATGAATACATTCCTATAAATACAGATAATATATTAAAAGACCAGCAATTATCGTTTTTAAAAGCCTTGGAAAATAGTGATTAGCTGCCCAATGCTTACTAATTAATACTCTTTTGATGCCAGCACTGGCACATTACCAAGCAGGAAAATCATAAATGCATTCTTTTCCCAGATATCAAATGGTTGATATCTCAAAGAAAATCTAAAACACCCTTTGTAGGAAGAGGCTTTCCCCCCCCCCACCTTGCAGTGCACAAGCACAGTTCAGCTGACTACGGTATATTTGAGCACCAGTTGGAAAATCTTGCTGCTAGTAAAAAGCACACATTCATGCCCTTCAACAGTCCCAAATGGGGAAGAAAGTCCCAGTTAATCCTCTGTTATCCAATTTTTCTGGCTGCTTTTAAAATATCTCTGTTTCTTTCTCCTCTTCCCATTTTAACTCTCTGGACTTTATCAGACTCAGTCTTTAAAACTTTCTTTTGCTGGCACAAAAAGACCCCATTTTTATGATGGTAAAAGAACATTCCCCCAGCACTCACCTCCTTTCCTGGCATAGGCCCCTCTGTGAATGAAGTGAAAGTGAACGAAGCCCCATTCACTTCCTCGCTTGAAGTCACAAGTAACCCAGGGAGGGTCATAAAAAGAGCGAAAGTTACCTGGATGTCCCAATCTCACCCGGAAGTGTTTGCTCCAGAGCAACCTCTGATGGGGAAAGTACGTGATGAAAATGGCCCGAGGTATCACATGCCGGCAATGCCGGCAAAAAAGCAACAGGGGGATCTATTGACAGCTTAGGCTGTCAATTAAAAAGTACATGATTTCGCCTTTTTAAAACCACGAAAGGGAAACATTGTCTGATCCATGAGCCCTTTTGTTGTTATGTGGCATCCTTATGACACTGTATTTAGTGCGCCTGATAAAGTCCTTTGTCTTCAGCTTATGTCCCTTGGTATAAACTGAGTTCAAAGTGAAAAAGTGCTTTACATTAATCAAACTCAGCAAGAGGAGGAGCAGAGGCGGAGTAGAATCTTGCCCTTCCCTGTAGACTCAGGCAAAATCAGACTGCTGAAGCCTTCCTAGCTTGTCGTTTTCTTCCTCATTAATAACGTCTGCCATATTGGCCACGCTCTGATGTTGCTTCACCAATGTGTCTCAATTTTTATCTGTGAAATGTTGGGTGGTATACAACTCTACTGTCTGGCTATACAGATGTCTAAGTGCTCTTCCACACACAACACTGCAACCAAATGCCAACAAGGATATTGGTTTTGCACCCTTGCTCTGGAAAACAAGTAAGTTTGATTTGGCCGTAATGGCCCTGCAGCAACATTTGCTTAGAATTTATTTTTATTTTTAAATTAGAGTAACATCACAATCTTTCTTTTACCACAATTTTTTGGAAGTTCAAAGCCTCTGAAGGTCAACTGCAACAAATCTCAATATACTTTTGAATCTGGGAAATAAAATTTTGCAGAAATATCACTAACTAGCAGTTGACTAAAATAAAATCTCCTACAACACAAGAGCACCTGACTTTGAAGAAACCTAAGAGAACTTCCACGAGCAACCTCTGCAATGCTTGGATGATTGTCTATAAATCTCTTTAGACCAGTGGTCCACAATGTTTGGTCTACCAGATGTTTTGAACTTCAGCTCCCAGAATCCATCATCATTGCCTATGCTGGTGGAGGCCTCTGGGAGCTGAAGTACAAAACAGCTGCAGGATCGAAGTTTGAGTTGAATTAATTCCTATATTCCAATCATTAGGTAACTATCAAAAGAAAAAGCATTTTCACATCCCAGTTATGGAACAATCTTCCTACAGAAGCTGAAATTAGCACCACTCCTGTGGTCTTTTTTTTTGTGACTGTGGAAAACCTTTCCATCCACCTGGGCCTTCTGTTTTTGTTATTGTTGTGTGCCTTCAAGTTGTTTTCAACTTATGGTGACCCTAAGGTGAAGCTATTTTGGGGTTTTCTTGGCCAGATTTGTTCAGCGACAGTTTGTCATTGCCTTTCTCTAAGGTTGAGAGATTATGACTTTGCCCAGGGTCACCCAGTGGATTTCCCTGATCTCTAGTTTAACACTCAAACCACTACACCACACTTGCTTATCCAGACCTTTTAGATTACTTATATAGTCTCAACCTTTCCATTAAAACAAACCAGTGGTGTTTTTTTAAAAAAAAAAATAGGGTGGATCTAAGTTTTCTTTATTATATTTTGTGTTTCTTTTGATTTTACAGCCATAATTCAATGGCATACTTTTGCTGGATCCCACAGCTTCTGTCAGAATCAACTGTCCTCACTTCCTTCTTGCAGTCATCCATCCAAACACCTACTCTCATTTCCATTTTATTTTCTTTCTTTTTTATACAATAATTTTTACTAAACATTTTTATACAATAATTTTTCTATACCTACCAAAACACAACACAAAACATAATGTATAACAAGTCACAATAAAACACTACCTTTTAACATTTTCCTAATCTAAAACTAAATATAACATCTGATTGATTTCCTACTTCTCAGTTGTTGGTTCTACTTATTAACTGATCTAACTTTCTTTTTCACACTAACTTCTTTGTTATTCTACTGTAATATGGCATCTCCTAATTTTCAAAGACCAATCTTGCTAAATTTACCCACTTACGTACAATATAAGTTGTAACAATATTCCAGTCTTTCTTGAAGTTTACAATAGATCCATCTTTAATTAGAATTGTCAATTTATCACTTTAATTTTATTTTCTGATATTGCACATCTTTCATTTCTGTAAATTAATTTTTTTTATAGGAAAGGTTTGAATAAATGACTGCTATGAAGTAGGAATGTGCAGCCAGATGAGCTGAATCCCAAAGCAAATCATTCCAATTCAGACCACTTTGTACTGCCTCAGGATTGACTAGGGAATCCACATGACAAAAATAATCCAGTTTGAAATTGGATTATCTGCATGGCACCTTTCTATGGACTTTTGGGATTTGTAGTTTTACAATGTCTGTAGCCTTCTCTGACAAAGAGTGCTGGTGCCTCAGCAAACTACAAATTCCAGGATTCCATAGGAAGGAGCCATTTTCTCTAGTGTGGATGCCCCCGTAGTGTGGGTGGGGGGAGCCAGATAGTGTTTCTCCAGCATGACCATATAGGGGAATCTTAAAGTAGTGTTTCACCCCAAAGGAGTGAGAGGGGAGAGCTGGGAAACTGTGGAGCTAGGTTTCCTCATTGCCAAATCTAACATGTAACCTGAGATAAGAATTTTACCAGCACTCTCCAGTCATGGTGCTCATAGAGAAGGATTATGTGAGCCAAGGTCATTGAAATTATATTGCCATCATCTCCTCCATTTCTCTGTTCCAATTATAGGTCAACCCCCTTATCCATGGGGGATACATTCCAAGTCACACACACCATGGATACCTGTAACTGTGGATAATAGGAAATCCTATTATTTTCAATGAGATGAACACCAAAGATTGACCATAGAATTGCATTGGAGGACCTAGAAATGCCTAGAGAGAACATATTTTTTCAGATATGGATAAGTGAAACCGTGGATACAAAATCCATAGATACAGGGGTCAACCTGTACTAGATTTAGTTGTTATTAGTAGCTCATACAAAGAGCTCTGGTTAGGGTTTGGATAATTATTGATTGTTGTCTAAGCACAATCTCTTTCTCTTTTAATTTCCCAAATAACCTCCTATTTTGTATTTCCTGTTAATCTGTTAATCTGAATAGTAACCTGTTTATGAGTCTATGTATGTTTTAGGTAGTGAAACTCCCTGCCCCAATTATACTAGTTGTTTTTAGGTATCTGATCTGCTTTCTTAATGTGATTTTTTTTTAAAGAACAACCACCCACCTGAGCAGCATGCAGGACTGCGGAAGGGGAGGTGTTTTAATGACTACACATGGAAAGGAGATTATGATTGGCCCTGCTGTGGCCACACCAGGACTGGGGGGGGGTCAGGGGCGGAGAGCATACTGCTTTTAAACTGCTGCTGCCCCTGGCCTCTCCCTCTTTCTGTGCCCAGTGGGCATCCCAATTCCTTGGATCTCCTCCAGGGCTCAGGTGCTTCACCCCGGGAAGCTGGAAGATGTGTCCGAGGGACCGTTGGCTCCAGCTGGTCCTGCACTAGGTCTCCCCCTTGGTTCACATACCACAAGAAATTAATTAATTAATTAATTAATAAGTCAGATATTAAATAAAGAAGCCCCATGTTTCAACCCAACTTGTTTATCTCGTCTCGTTATTTCATGTGTTCATCATTAAAAATCTCTACTTCTATTTGTTTGTATTTTGTGTTGTGAAGCAAAGCAAGCATGAGTATTTTATTTCCCATTTGACTGAGCAAGCAAACCATTACGTTTTAATTTCAATTTGATCCTCATTAGTTAAATGTATATATCATTTACAGTTTTAACAACTAACTTTCATTAAGCTTTTGAAGGGCTCATGATGGTGGTATTCAATCAAAGATTCAGTCAGGGAAGCCACAGCCCTGAGTTTGCAGGATCTGAGCATAGCTGTTGATGACAGGATGTCTTGGAGGTCTCTTATTTATAGAGTCACCGTAAATTAAAGATGACTTGATAGCAATTAATAACAATAGCAGCATGGTGGTAATGGGATCAGTTCTATTTCTACTGGCAGCAAGCTGCAATAGTAGAATCACCATGGCAGAGCGAGCCCATTAAGTTGGAAGGTAGGGAGTCTGAAGCACCACAGAAAGGGTATAGCATTGTCTTTGACCACTTTGAGGTGGAAGGGCTTCCCAGGATTGCTCTCCATCTGCATTTTAGGCCACAAAGGAGCAGGGCTATAAACTGCCAGGGCATTACAGCACCAGCAGCCTGCTTAAGACACAGCACCAAGTCTGCTCAGAACAAGTCAGAAAAGTCTCAGCAGCCAAATAGCGGGGACATGACCCTTAGGAAAATAACAGAGTATTGAATCCCCCAGTGACAGCAGCTCTCAGTTTCACTTTTAGGCCAAGAGGCTTAGGCAGGCAACTCTCAAAGATATGGGTTGAAGGAAGTACGGAGCCATAGTGTAGAAGTTTCCCACACCAGTCCAAGTGACCAAATGCCTCAAAGGGGATCAGGGGAATTTATAGGGGGGATCTTACCAAGTGGAGCATTGGTAAAGCATCCTTTCCACCCCCTACTACCTCATGTCACCAAATGTCATCATTTGGACTGCAGGTAAAATAAAGGAAAAGTACCTTCTTTTCAAGTAAGCTGTTGTTTCATTATCACTATCATATCTAATCATCAGTTAAATTTTAACAGACTTAGCTGACTGATGCTTTATGGTCACCATCCTGGCTAAGAATCTGTGAAGCACCTTAGGACTGATGCTCTTCCTCTTTTCCTGCCAGCCTGCCCACCTCTGCCAAGCGTTGTTGCCTATATTTCTGATGCCCCATTACTTTGTTCTCCTTTGGTGCAGTTGGTCAATTGTAGACATGGAAGAGCCTGTAGATGCTGTGGAACTTATACTAGTTGGATGGCACCAAGACAAAAGCAGCATGAGTTACATAGACTGAGCAATCAGGTTTTTTTTTACAATTTTGGTGTTTGTTCATTTTAAATAGTAAGATTCACAAGTTGGCTTTATCCTCTGTTTAAGATTTACCATATCTCCAAACTTTATGCAGATGTGTGATAAAACTTGTGTGTGTGTGTGTGTGTGTGTGTGTGTGTGGTTAGTTTGGGTTCCCAACTCAGGCCACTGGTGATCTGGATTTGTAAATCTTGATTCTGCTTCAGGTTCTGGATCTGATTGGATTGGGTCTCGATTGATCTAGACCAAATTAAGCCCAGGTCTGAATCACTGAAATAGGTTCCAAACTACAGTACATTGGGAATGTTTTGTGCAGCTCCTGTGAAGTTATAGGCTCTCTCCTTTTTAATGAGAGTAGCAGCCCAAAATAGCAGCTGCAGTCACCATCATTTTAGTAGTACTAGTAATAACAATAGTAGAAGTAGTTGTTTCCATGTGCCTTCCAATTCAGGTTCTCATTTCTTTTTTACATTCAGGAAATCCAGTCTGTAACCAGACTGCAGAAAGAAAATGATAATGTTAAGATGTAGCACTGGTGTCAAAAGCAGGGCACATAAAATTGCAAGGATAATTACCTTGAATTGTTTTAGCCCACTTTAAAATGTAATAAATAGGGCTATTCACATCTGTTCCCTGAAGACAATATTCTTCTATAATGATGAAAGGTAGAGCATAAACCAGCATTATTAATGTTATTATGACCATCTTCTGCACTTTGAGCTTTGCTGGTACTTAACTGTTTGTGGAATGTTTTGAAATGTTTTCTGTAAGCAAACATATAATTGCTTCTGTTATTTCTTTATTGTTTACAGAGCAAGTCCTTTAGCCCCTTCAAGTGGAAGAAAGTGCAATCCCAGCATCTTTTTTTGCTCTATTTCATTTATAATACATTTTCAGTTTCACCCAGCATTTTGCATCTCTTCCTCACACTGGGGGTAATGTTTGTTCAATTTTACAACCTGTGTTATAAATTTCAAGGAAGATACTCTATCAATGTATTTGCACAGGTGGGGCCTGATTGGTCTGTCGCAGTGAAAACAACAGAGTCTTGTGGCACCTTAAAGACTAAGAATTTATTATGCCACTAGCACTTGTGAACTAGAGTCCGCTTCATCCAATGCATGACATGCCTGAGCTGCTATTAAATACATACTCATACATGGTTGAGGAAGCAGAGGGAAGCAAAGCCTGAAGGAAAGGAAATGCAGAAAATACAGGGACAATCCTATTATTAACACTGGCCATTCACAAGGCTGTCCCTGGTGATAACATTTATATTCTGATATTGATGGCTTGTCTAGATGGGCTGTTTACCCCGTCTTGGTCTGGCCTTTGAGCCCTGCAGTCCAGATGACGCAGGGCATTTGCCCCATTTTGCCCCTGGGCAGGCCTGACAAACCCCTGGGGAAAGATGGGACCAAGTAGGGGTAAAGCCCATTGTCTCTCTCTGGCTTTTCTTCACAAACGAAGATTCAGGAAGGACTCATCCCGCGCTTTCTCCAAGTGCACTGATGACTAAAAAGGCCAATCTGAGATAGACAGGTCCGGTTGCAGAAAGCACAGCAGAAGGTCTCCTTGGGTGATGTTTCTGGGTTGTGATTTTTTCTGTGTTGTCATTTCTCTTCAAGACTTCTTTGGCGTGAGTTCTCAAATAAGGCTGCAGCATTGTGGATAGTGCGTCTCCATGCCTCCCGAAGTGAGGCCAGGGTGGACCATTGTTGGTGATCAATTTGGCAGAGCCTGAGGTGTTGTTTCAGGGAGTCCTTGTATCGCTTTTTTGGAGCGCCCCTCTTACGTTGACCCATGGCGAGTTCACCGTAGAGTACTATTTTGGGGAGGCAATGGTCCTCCATCCTAGAAACATGCCCTGCCCAGCGCAGCTGTGTTCTCAATATCATGGCCTCAAAGCTGGTGATCCCTGCTTGCTCAAGGACAACAACATTAATCACATAGTCCAGTGTATATTTAGGATTGTGCGTAAACAGCGCTGATGGAAGCGTTCGAGGAGTCGTAAGTGGTGGCGATAGGTGACCCATGTTTCAGACCCACAAAGGAGAATAGACAGTACAATGGCTCTATACACACTGATTTTTGTGTTTCGCCTCAGGTGTTATTACTCCAGACTCTTTTGTAAAGTCTTCCAAATGCGCTATGTGCCTTTGCTAATCTGTGATCGATCTCTTTGTCAATCTTGGCATCTGAGGAGATGATGCTTCCCAGGTAGGTGAACTGCTGAAGGAAATTAAGCACAGATTTGCCTATGGCAATGTGGGGATGGTGGTGTACATCCTGTGATGCAGGCTGGTAGAGAACTTCCGTTTTCTTCAGGTTGACTTCCAGCCCAAACAGCTCTGCAGCTGTTGCGAAGCACGATGTTAGGCACTGCAGAGCTACCATCAATACGGTAACATATATAGATGCCGTCTTCTTCTTTAAGCTCTGTTGTAGCCCTTTGGAGCATCATGCTGAAGAAGATTGTAAATAAAGTTGGAGCAAGAACACAACCTTGCTTCACTCCATTAGTTATTAGAAAGGGCTCTGAAAGAGTATCGCCATATGAGTTGACCATGCTGGCCCTCATGTAACAAGATAATCATTTTAAGGAATTTAGAGTGTAAGGAAATAATGCGATCAGTGTCCTGTTGGCAAGGTTTTGAGTTTGGAGGCAATGGAGTTTTCAATCATAAAGCCTACTCCTGAAAGATGTTTGTCACTTTTAGGTTTGCCAGACCAGTAAAGTGTGTAGCCAGCACGGTGTTCTTTAAGGCTGTCTTCTTCATAGAGACGAACTTCACTAAGAGCAGTGATGTCAATATTAAGTTGTGATAGTTCATGGGCTATTAGAGCAGAGTGACACTCAGAGTCTCGCATGGTTCTGATGTTCCAGCATGCAAGTGTCAGCTTATTTACACCTTTGCAGGTCGGTGTGTGCCTTTGTTTCTTTGCCTTGGTTTGACCACATCAGAAAATGCCCACTGGCCACGGCTAGCCAACCAGGTAGATGGGGATGAGCTTTCGCTAGGCCACCTTTTCTAGGCCCCTCTCCATATGGAGCAAGCAGTGCTCTCCTTAAAACAGGCTGCTTGGTCATTCAGGATGCTGCTGAACAAGACTGTCATCTCCCGGGTCAGCCTCAAGCAACCAAAGTCCTAAGCTGCCTGCGTGCAGGGTTGGGTCTGCGGCTTCCAGTGCATCTTTACACCTGCCGTTTCATCCCTCATCTATTGCTACAGGGCTTTTTCAGAATTAGATGTATCCTTCGAGCCTGTGCAATAGATTTTTCTGGTGGAGCGCAGCGTGCACAGAACTGGCCTCACCCTTTAAACCAAGCTCTCCCTTGTCGTGGGGGAGAGGCTTGCGTACCCTAATGAAGTTTTGAGCTATGCTGGCGGTGGCATAATAGCCACTGGTAGGGCCTCCCATGCCAGACAGGTCAAAACTGAAAGGCCTGACAAAGAGCATCAAAAGGCAGGATGGGCTCTCTAGCCTTATGGCAACCATCCTAGGAGAAGGAAAACTCTAATTCCAAACCTGGGCAGATGGCGCCCGTTCAACCCTGTAAGGTCAACCATCTAAGAGAAGGAAACTCTAATCAAACCTATGACCTGAGGACCTCATTGCTACCGTCCATGCTTGCAAGGCCACAGCCAAGCCCATTACACCATTTTTAAAAATACCTGTGAAAAACAGCTCTGACCAGCAAAAAATGGATTGGGCCCCACCTGACTGCAGGACCCTATTGCTACAGCTGTTGTCTGACTCATTCTTCCTCAGCCAGGAAACAGGCTGACAGCATGTGACCAAGGCTGGTAACGTGCAGGGAGACTTGCTCACATGCTGCGGGGTGGTTTCCTGGCTGCAGAGAGAGTGATGGATGTGGCAGTAGCAGCTTCATAGACCAGCTGATGGGCCGGTCTGGATTCCAGTCTGTTTCATGACAGTACCAGGGGAGGAACAGGCCTGATCCATGGGCAGGATATACCAGTGGGGAGCTGGCATATTCTGGCCCGTATAGATGAGCCCTGAGTAAGCCAATTAACACCTGTAATGTGGTTACTATGTTGCATCTTCTGGTCTTCTTGGTTGTTTCACCCTATTTAGGGAAAGGAGAGCAGTCTAAATGCCCTAAAGGCACTAGATCGTAAAAAACAAAACCACCCAAATACCTGAATACCTGAACCCTCAATACCTGAACATGAAAAACATTTCTGAAAATATATCTTAAGGATAACTCACAGTATCTCATTTTCAGTTCCAAAATATTACAGATACAAATGAGCATTTCACCACATTCTCGTGGAAGAATTTTCTTTACCATTTGGCAGGATGATAAAAGTAAATTCAAAGATGTAGAAAATTTGAGTTCTTTCTTTTCAGAATAGTTTGATAATTTATCATCTTGCCAGTTTTTTAATACATAACAGGTATAAGTAGAGGGTAAGCTGAGATTGTCTATGGAGCCAGCATGCCATAGTGGTTTGAGTGTTGGACTATGACTCTGAAGACCAGGGTTCAAATCCCTGTCCGGACATGAGAATCTGCTGTGTGACCTTGGGCAGGTAATACACTCTCAACCTCAGAAAACCATGCAATAGGTTCACCTTAGGGTTGCCATAAGTCGGAAATTATATTTCAGTGGAAGGAACTGGCAAAATCACCTCTGAGTTTTCCTTGCCTGAGAAAACCCCATGAAATTCATGGGATCACCATATGTCAAGAGGTGACGTGAAGACACATACACACAGAGAGACACCCCAAGACGGATATCTTGATGTTCACACTGTTATCTTTGTGTTCTAGGCAAACACATTCCTCTTCGCTCAGGCATTTTAAATTGGTATTAAAGTTAATTAAATCTTTGTTGTATTTTTATGTGGGGGTTAAGCCTCTTTCTATTATTTCTGTGACTCTGTTATATGGAAAACTCTTTTAAAGATATGGTGTTTAAAGCGCTGGAACCATCATAATAATGTAGCTGCTTGGAGCTTTAAGATGGAATTCAGCATAATATGGGAGGCTCCACAGCAATGGTGGCTGATACAGGTTACTGGGGTGGTGTCTCTTCCCTGGGGGTTAATCTGAACTTTAAAGGAGGTGGCCAAAGTGCTGAACCCTCTCCCCAAAATAAGATCATATTCACTACCACCAGGGGAGCCACCAGTCACCAGTGCTGCTCAGTCTTTGCAGCTTACATGGTATACAATTAAGACTTTATAATTTATAATTGGCAAGACTATCTCTGGGACCAGTTATTTCCTGTAAGAGATACACACACTCTTTGCTTTTCCAAACCAAAATGCCAATCTAACTCTATTGTCACTATCAGTTGACAATATAATGCATATAAAGTTATGATGATTAAAGTGAAACTGATTAAAAGGTACAATCTGAATTCATTTGCCTATGTGTTGAGAGAGGTATTTGTGTATGGCTCAGCAAGCCTAGATTTCTGGGACTCTTTTCCCCAGCTATTCTCCAATTAGCTTGGCTTTCTGTTTCTCCCACCCATGTTGCCTGTGCATTTGGATGACAACTCCTAGAAGCCTTTGCAGCACAGCTTCCCAAAGGACCATCCCACATGCTGAAATTTTGTGAAAATGATGTGGGAAACTGATTTCAGACAGTGACTTCCATCAAATTTTCGTCTGTTCAAGAAAGCATAATAACAAATAGGGCCTGGAAATGTTATTTGGCTCTTCACCAATTTTTATGTAGGATTGGCCTTTCTACAAGTCAGAATCAGGTGGCCACCTCAGACAGTGGATTTTAGGTGTCACAAAATAGCAGCAAATACTTTCTTGCTGTACTATATTTAGTTTGCAAGGGTTGGGGAGAGATGTTTTTGGGATTTTCTGCTTTATGTACCAAACTAACTTGACCGACTTTGGATTCTGTGTACGTGGACATGGACAAGTGGCTACCTCATGCAATATAATGTCTAGGACTTAGTCTAAGAAAGGAAAGAGGGTTTGTACCTATGCAGACATAGATAGCAGGATGTCATTGTACATCCAAGTAAGCAAGGGCTGGGCAAATCTCTAGCCTTCAGATGTTGATGAAGAACAATTCCCATTATCTGTCACCTTCATCAAGTCTGCCTGGAGCTGATGAGGTCTAAATCCAACAATATCCAGGAAGCCACAAACAGTTTTCTCAGCCCTGGTTGAAAATGTTTACAAACTCTTAAGAAAAGAAATGGATCTTGCATAGCTCAGCCTTGCAGAAGCAAGGCAGATGAACCATATGTATCTGTACCACAAGTCAAAAACAATCATGTGCTTTGAGCTTGGTTTGTGACAAATTACCATTAATCACATTTCAGGCTCAGCCTTCATATATTATTCTGCACCTGAGGAAAGTGAAATGAGTTGCAGTGATAGTGGTCCCAAACATGTAATTTCAGGAGTCTTGGAGTACAAATTGCTGGAAGGCCATGGTGTTAAATTGCCACTGGAGACTCTGTAGGCACAGTAATGCTGCCATCCAGTCCTTCCAGAGTTTGGCTCACCTATTCTGTGACAGGTGCTGACAGAATTTCCTCATATATAAGTACTGAACCATGATACCATTAATCTCAAATATGTGCCAAATATCTCTCAGTCCAACTGCTGACTAGACTAAATCCCCTGAATCAATTATTGAATGCTGAACCAACCTTTATGTAAATCTCATTGATTCGATTAATTTGCTCTGGTTGAGATTAACAGGGTCCAGGCCAATGACTTTGATGCTCTGCAAAAAGGTGTGCATAGGTGTGGGGAGCTATATCTGATTCAAGCATTCTGTTTACCTCCTTGTAGTTTTTCCCCACATCTCAGATGGTTTTTCTGCTTTGCCAAGATTTATGAGCAATATCTTAATAGTTAAAGACATTATTCAATATATATTAATGCCTTATTTATAAGGATACAATATGCCACTCAAGTCAGTATTTGTTGTTGCTGTGGTTTATAGTAATGAAGACTCAACATCTAGCGTCTGTGATCTTTGCACAATGCAAGTGGAACTCCAATAGTTTTAGAAGGATATGTGTGTAGGGTTGCCACACCCCTGGTTTGGCCACAGTTTACCTGGATTCTAGGAATGCCACCCAGTGCTCATTTGGATCATCATCTCACCCAAATTTCATGCTTTTATATTTTTAAAAAATGTATCTAGCCATAGTAGGAGCCAAGATTTGGGTCAAAATGTGGAGATACTCTTCTCTCAAATTGTTTTGCAATAAACAAGTGGGTCCATAAATTTCAAGGGGGCATGTTGGGAGAAAGATGGCATATCAAATAAGTAAATAAATAAATAATCACCACAACAACACAGCAAAGTAGGTTTGCTGAGAAGTAGTAATGGGCCAAGATCATATGGTAAATTCCAGGACAAAGCAGAGAATTGTCCTTGGATCTCCCTGTTCCATTTACAGCACTTTAAACATTATTCCGTAAAGCTTCTCTCAGATCAGATGTACAGTTACTGTAAAAAATGGTATGAAGGTTGAAACACAGAGGAACAGGGGAAATGCAACAATTAATCTGCCTAATATACATAATTAGAGTGTAAACCAGAGTAATTTGAATAATTGGAATAATTTACATAACATAATATGCAAATTATATATCCAGATTTGAAGAAGTGGAATTTGGCAACCCGCGTTGTGGGGCTTCTATCAATATAGAGCTATGACCTTCAGATGTCTGTAACATAGCAGCCACAGTTAAGAAGATGTCAAAGTCAGCTGCTTCCTGTACTGTCATATTAGAAACATGGAAAATTGCTATTTTATTGCGATTTTACTTGTTCTGAGCTATAATTTGAGGTCTCACTCATATCTCTAGGACCACAGTAAGTATTCTGTTCTAATAAGTGTTTTTGGTTGTAATATTATGCTAGGTACCAAAGGGAGAGAGAAATGTTATATTTGTTCTTTTTTGTTAAATAAAAAAGGAGAAATGTATATTTACCAGAACTAGTGCATATGTCCATGTAAGCTATTGTCTGTCAAAGCAATTTCCAGTCACTTAGGTTTCGCCCCCTAAGCTGTTTTGCACCTGACTGGTTGCATGGCTTTAGCCCCATTAAAATAGGGCTGACACTTCAACACAAAACAAATTGTGCCTGAAATTGGGACTATTAAAATTCTATGGTGCCATCAGGAAATCAATAGCAATGCTGCATAAGACCCATAAAGAGCACAAAAATAAAAACACATGAAATGTGATGTGCCATTTGTTGTGGCATTGCTAACATATATTTGTAATCTCCAAGAACCTGTTTGGTATTGCTTTGTCAGCCTGTAACTTAAAAAGCCAAGGTTGGAACAACTTGCTTTTAAAGGATTTATAGAGATTTCACAGGCAAGCAGATCATTTGGTTGACAAATACAGTCCCATACTTTTCAACCTTAAAAGCACTTTAAAACATTGTAGTCCTAAAGCCATGTCAATCCCATGGCCTGTAAAACCTGTTTTCACTTGAGTGTAAAAGAGCTGCATCTGTTGCAAAGCAGGTACATAGAAAAATGGAAGTCAATAAGTTCTACTTTGGTTTTCCTGGGTGGCAATAGTACTGCCATTTAACTGAGCTTCATTTTACAGCAGTGATTTTCTGTTACAAGTCTTGTAATCACTCCTAATGCTTGCAGAGTAGGAGTCTCAAATGCATCCTAGTGGGGCAAGTTGAAGTGATACCTAATGGGGGGACATGGATGGTAGAGGGCCTTCTCTGCTGTGTAGGCCCTGTTTATGGAATGCCCTCCTCTTGGAGGGCCAGCTGATGGTGACACTGGATTCTTTTAGGTACAACATTAAAAACTGCTTTTTATGAAAGCCTTCCCTGTTCTGGTAGGTACCTAAATCTACCAACTTTATGGACAAAGTCCCCATGTGTTCATTCTGACAGAGCTGGGTCCACAGGTGTACTCAGCTATATTTTTGAGTAAGGAATGGTGAATGAGAGTGTTCATTTCAAACGTCATTTTTTTGTGGACCAAAGAACTGCCCTGCCCGGCAGAACAAGCCAGCTTCCTAAAGAAATGAGGTCAGCACATTTTAGCAGTACAAATATGCTGAATCAAGAATACAAAGTACCAAGCAGAAATATCTGGATTGCCTACATTTGCTCTTCTCCCTCCTTGCCAGTGAAATAGCTCCATGATACTCAAGATCATCATTTCAGGTAGCTGGCTCACAAACACAAATGTTGCCTGGGAAGCTAGATTTTGTTGTTGTTGACAAATCTGTCTTACCCTATTAATTAAAAAAAAGCCTAATAGTCCATTTTAGCTCTAGACATCTTTGTTAGTTCACAAAGGGTCATTTCATGTTTTTTTTAAAAAGGCACTATCAAATGGTACTGTAAAATTTTAAAGTATACTAGATTTAAACATATATCTTCTTTTTTTTTTGCTAAAATAATCTTTTCTAAAAGTATTGTGCTATGTAGACTGCATATGGCCTTTCCTCTCAAGCTATGACACAGAGATGATTTCACAAGTTTTCTTTGTGTGAAGCAAGATTACAGACTTTTTCAGTTGGGGGGGGGAAAGCCCCCAAGGAGGTCAGGAGAAGAATGGGGCTGTCACGCTTACACAGCCCTGTATCAGACAGCCCCGTCCTCCTCTGCCCTCCTCCCGACCTCCTCCCAACCTTCCCCCGTGCTGTCATGGAGGTTTTCTGTCAATAAAAAGCAGTACCAGCAGCATGGGGGAAAGTCGGGAGGAAGATGGTGGAGGATGGGGCTGTCTGAAACAGGGCTGTGTAAGCGCGACAGCCTCATTCTTCTAACAACCTTCTTGGGGGGCAGGGGTTCCCCTGTCTCAAAAAGTCCTACAAGAGTTTTGGCATATTTTCCAATGATTATTTTTCCTGCATTTGAGAACTCCCCCCCCCTCAGTCATTTGTTCCCAAACCTGGCATAATTAAAAAGGGATAGTTAATTAAATTTACATTCTACACATTCTAATCACTCAGTCAACATGGATTTATCAAAAACAAGTCATGCCAGACTAATCTTATCTCTTTTTTTTATAGAGTTACAAACTTGATAAATGAAGGGAATGCTATGGATGTAGTGTATCTTGATTTCAGTAAGGCTTTTAACAAGGTCCCTCATGAATTCTTGCAAAAAGGTTAATGACCTGTGGGCTAGACAATGCAACCGTTAGATGGATTTGTAATTGGCTGACTGGCTGAACCCAAAGGGTAGTCACCAATAGCTCCTCTTCATCCTGGAGAGAAGTGACCGGGGGGGGGGGTTCCACAGGGTTCTGTCCTGGCCCCAGTGCTATTCAACATCTTTATCAATGACTTGGATGAGGGAATAGAGGGAATGCTTATCAAGTTTGCAGATGACACCAAATTAGGAGGGATACCTAAAACCCCAGAGGACAGGATCAGAATCCAAAATGACCTGCACAGATTAGAAAGCTGGGCCAAAACTAACAAAATGAATTTCAACAGGGAGAAATGTAGGATACTACACTTGAGCAGTAAAACGAAAATGCACAGGTATAGGATGGGTGACTCCTGGCTTGATGGCAGTACTTGTAAAAGGGATCTAGCAATCTTAGTGGACCACAAACTGAACATAAGTCAGCAGTGTGATACAGCAGCTGCAGCAGCTAAAAATGCCAATGCGATTCTAGGCAGCATTAGTAGGAGTACAGTGTCTAAATCAAGGGAAGTAATAGTGCCACTCTATTCTGCTTTGGTCAGACCTCACCTGAAATACTGTGTCCAATTCTCAGCACCACAATTCAGGAAGGATATTGAGAAGCTGGAACGTGTCCAGAGGAGGGTGACCAGAATGGTGGGAGACCTGGAAGCCATGCTCTATGAGGAGCGGCTTAGGGAGCTGGGCATGTTTAGTCTGGAGAAGGTTGAGAGGGGACATGATAGACATGTTTAAATATTTGAAGGGGTATCATACTGAGGATGGAGCAAGCTTGTTTTTCTGCTGCTCCAGAGACTAGGACACAGAGCAATGGGTTCAAATTACAGGAAAAGAGATTCAACCTAAACATTAGGAAAAACTTCCTGACGGTAAGAGCTGTTCAGAAGTGGAATACACTGGCTCGTAGTGTGGTGGAGTCTCCTTCTTTGGAGGTTTTTAAACAGGCTGGATGGCGACTGTAGGGGGTGCTTTGATTGTGTCTTTCTGCATGGCAGGGGGTTGGACTGGATGGCTCTTGTTGATCTCTTCCAATTTTATGATTCTATGATTTGTATCCTACAGATTTTCACTGCAGAAAAGATGATGCTTTTTAGAATGAAGAATGTGTTCAGACATTTTAAAAGGAAAAGTCCTAGCAGCTGTTATTGGTTACTTCATTAAAGAGACACAGCACATATTTCCACCTCACTCCCAAGGCTGGACCCGACATTGATCAGAATAAGGCAGACACTCAGGGAGAGCAGTGAGGTGTTGGAAGACCAAGCTGGATGCACAATTGGTCTTGCTTGTGTAACACCTGAGTTATTGGTTTGGCCCTGCTTTATAGACTACAGCAAAACCTTTGATGGCATAGATCACAAAAATTTATGGATTGCTCTTAAAGAAATGGCTGTACTATTGTACTGTATTTGATTGTCCTGATGTGTAACCTTTAATCAGGACAGGAGGCTACCGTTAGAACAGAATTTGGAGAAACAGAATGGTTCCCAGCAGTATTCCTGTGTAGCTCATGTCAAAATGATTGACAGCTGTCAAAATGGCTTAGCCCCTCCCCCGGAAGTGCTTAGAGGCGGGACTTTCTGTCATGGGCTGAACTTCCTTTTGGGACGTAACTTCCTGTGGGGCCAAACTTCCTGTTTGGGCGGAACATGTGGTATGGGTCATGTGATCCCCTGTAGGAAGTAACTCCTCCTGCCTGAGCTGTTTTTATACCCCACGTGATCCTAACCGTGCAATGTCCAACCGGTGGCCTGATTGGTTGCAGCAGGGGTCCCGTGACCCCTTCTGGAACTCCCCCCCACTACTCCCGGCCAATAGGGATGAATATCGGACGCCTCATATGCAGGTGGGCCAAAACGGCCAATAGGAGAACAGACTGCAAGATATATTGCAGAGGGAGAAGTGGGCATTTTTTGCATGTCCAGACATGTTCTGCTGAGGCAAGATGCAGGGATCAAGCACTCCTCAGAGGTTTCCCCGGAGAATAAAACCAACTACGGTCTCATCCTGGACTTTACATGATGATCCTATGGACTTTTCTGATCCTCCCGCACCTTTGAGGCATTTTTATCAAAACCCTGAAAATGCAAGCTCAGCATCCTGGAGCATGGCTTCCACTGAGGAGATTCAGGGATCAAGCACCCCCCAGAGGTTTCCCTGGAGACCGAAGCCAACTAAGACCTCATCCTGGACTTTACATGATGGTCCTATGGGTTTTTCTGATCCTCCTGCACCTTTGGGGCAATTTTATCAAGTCCCTGAAAATGCAGACCCAGAAACCCAGAGTATGTCTCCCATTGATGAGAACTCCGGTCTTGAGTGTGATTGCTGTTGTAATTTAAAAATGCTTTTCAAGGCTGTAGAAAAGGTGGAAGCTGTTCACACTCCTCAGAACCAGGGAGCATCTTCTAATGCCACAGATGTTTTGGATGGCACAAGCTTTTTGAAACCAGCCACTCAGACTGAAGAGGAAGATCCTAAGCTGCTTACTCTTGAGGAAGACCCTTTGAAGAAATGCATGGACACAGATTCTGTTTACCAGAGCTTGATGGTAAGAGTTGTATGTTCTTAAAATTCTAATGTTAGTGTGTGGACTATCAGGAGAGAGAGAGAGAGAAAGAGAGAGCAAGCATATTTTGTTGTTCTTCCTAAGAAAGTTTTTTTCTTATTCCTTTTTTCTACACAGATAGAAGAAGAAGTGGAGGCTGATGGTGTTGTAAAACAAGCCGACAAGAGCACACAGACCGATGTTGCTGAGAAACAAGCTGACAAGAGTACACAGAGTATAAATGTTGCACCCACTCCTGAACAGTAGATATGTTCCTATTCTTTCTACCAATAAAATGTTGTTTGTGTTGCACTTGTGTGTTCATACTTACATTAGCTGTGAAAATGACTGGGCATGAAAAAGTCCTGAGTGATATATATTATTCACCAGGGTAAGTTGGGAGCTTCGGAGGAGTGAACTCCCTACTTCAGGAAGCCAAAAAACAGAGCAAAAAGCTTAAGAGAAGGGAAGTTTTTCAATGGCTTTCTGGTCAAGATGCTTACACATTACACAAGCCAGCCAAACTTTATTTTAAAAGAAATAAGGTTATTGTAGCAAAAGTGGATTCCCAATGGCAGGCCGATTTAGTTGATATGCATCAGTTTTCTAAGCATAACAAAGGGTACAAGTACATTTTAACAGTAATAGATATTCTGTCCAAATATGCCTGGGCTTCAGCTTTAAAGAACAAGACTGGTAGAGAGGTGTCCAATGCCTTTAACAGAATTTTCAGGCAAGATGGAAGAAAACCTGACAAAATACAAACAGATCGTGGCCGGGAGTTTCTAAACAATGCTGTAAGTAACTATTAAAGCAGCACAAGATTTCATCATTTTGTCACCAGTAATGATGTTAAGGCTGGGGTTATTGAGAGATTTAATCGTACTCTAAAAACAAAAATATGGAGGTATTTCACAGCTAATAATACATTTACCTATATTGATGTGCTTCCATTGTTTCTAAAAAGTTATAACCAAAGTTTTCACAGAACCATCAAAGCAAGGCCTGTAGACGTTAATGATTCTAACACTCTAGCAGTGTGGAAAACAGTCTATGGGGATACTATCAAAACAAAAGAGGCGTTTCCGATACTCAGAAAAGGAGATCATGTGAGGATTTCTAAAAGCAAGGGTGTTTTTGCCAAGGGATATGAACAGAATTTCACCCCAGAAGTATTCATTGTGGACCAGGTCATCAGAAGTGCAAAGAGGCCTGTTTTCCTGCTGAAAGATTATCATGGCTGTTGTTGGGAGTTTTTATCCTGAAGAGTTACAAAAGGTTGATGTGAAAGAGGATCAAGTTTACAGGATTGAAAAAATTCTAGACACTAAAGGACGGGGGAGGAGAAAACAGCATCTGGTTAAATGGTTAGGCTGGCCTAGCAAGTTTAACAGTTTCATGCACAGATTCGCGGAGATCTGTCTGAGAAGTTTAGAAAGTATATTTTTCTTTCTTTTTACACAATCATGTTCTGTCACTGACTGTTGACCTGGGGAGTTACAAGCAAAATATTTTTCCTCTACATAATGGTTTAAAATTTTTGTTAGAATCACATAAATGATAACTCTGGAGAGAGATTTCATCGTCCTATGTTTGTTCTTTGAAGGAACTGGAGGTTCTTTCAGGCCAAAAATCCTTTGCATTCTGACATGTGGAAGCTCTGTATTCAGCAGGTTTACAGATCCCTAAAAATATGAAAGAAATCACTTTTTAAAGGTGTTCTATACAACAAATCATCCATCACGATTCACTCAATAATTTCACAAACCTGTACTTCTCCTAAGAATGCTAGCCTCTGCAAAGCTATACTGCATGGTCCATGGACACTGGATTCAGCGACTTGAACACCATTATAGTTTGTTCTACATTCCTAAAAAATAAGAACACGGATTATTGGTTTTTGTCTACAACAAGGTATCCCCAAAACCTTCCACAGAGGGCTTTTCATTTTATTTTTACCTTAATTGTAGTATTCTCTGCTGAAAGAGAATCAAGCATGGACTGCCACATCTGAGAATCTTCCTCTTGTAGAACTTCTGGTGCACAATTCTCTTTATCAGAATGTGTGTCCCCATGACATTTTGGGATATTAGGTGTCAGGTCTCCTTGAGGGGTACTGACTTCTGTATGTTTCTGAGGAATCTCCATCTTGCCTCAGCAGAATGTGTCTGGGTATGCAAAAAATGCCCACTTCTCCCTCTGCAATATATCTCGCGGTCTGTTCTCCTATTGGCCGGTTTGGCCCACCTGCATATGAGGCGTCCGATATTCATCCCTATTGGCCAGGAGTAGTGGGGGGAAGTTCCAGAAGGGGTCACAGGACCACTGCTGCAACCAATCAGGCCACCGGTTGGACATTGCACGGTTAGGATCACGTGGGGTATAAAAACAGCTCCTATTGGTCAGGCAGGAGGAGTTACTTCCTACAGGGGATCACATGACCCGTACCACATGTTCCACCCAAACAGGAAGTTTGGCCCCACAGGAAGTTACCTCCCAAAAGGAAGTTCAGCCCATGACAGGAAGTACCGCCTAAACAGGAAGTCCCATCTCTAAGCACTTCTGGGGGAGGGGCTAAGCCATTTTGACAGCTGTCAATCATTTTGACATGAGCTACACAGGTATACTACTCCTGTGATTTCTCATGGCATTCATCTATATGAATCAGTGTAGTGTAGGATTGGGGAAATTCAGTTTCAAATCCCTACTTTGCCATGAAATTCACTGGATGACCTTGTTCCACTCATTATCTCTCAGGTGTGGTAGAGATAGGGGTGTGGTGGAAATAGTTGCGAGGCAGAGGACCATTTATGACACTATGAGCTCCTTGGAAGGAAGGTGAGATTTAAATTTAAATAAATAAAATTTAAAAGATCTGTTTTCTACTCATGAACAAAACTAGATCCTCATAAGAAATTGCATACCAAATGTGTTGAGATAAATAAACACCAATAAAGTGCATACAACAGTAATTGCATCCTGTTCATTCTGTAAATTTTACTAAGCAGTAAGCATGAAGAAATATTGATTTTGCAGAGGAGAAATGCTTGCCAATTTTATAATCTACAAATTATTCCCAAAGTCTTTACCTATGGCCCTGCATGCAGTAGGTGGCATAGATTATCCTTGATAGCATATTTTTAAAGCAAGATTCCCAGTGTCACTGTTGGAATGACAAGTTGCTGGAACCAATTTACACAGTGCTTCTACAGTGCTACCTCAGCCACTCCTCAGGAGAGCAATAGTTTTAATAACTTCTGGGATAAGCCGTCTCTTCTGAAACCAACAAGCCCAGCTTGAACTGAAAATAATATTTTATGCTTTTATTTTCATAACTTCCTTCCCTAAAGCTTTCCTTTTCCCCAATCTCTTTTTCTATGTGTGGAGCTCAATCAAAAGGCATCTCTCCTGGCATTATAATGATTTGAGGAAGCCACCCACTTTAATCATAGGAGGATGGGGGTGGGTGGAATACAGTCACCTCAAAGTGTGTGGAGAGGTCTAGAGCAAGGGTAACCAGACCTGCCTGCATTTCATTAGAACCCATGGGAATTTAGCCAAGGGCTTCAGCAGAAGGAGAGATTGTACCCAAGGGTGCTGGACTGCTTTATAGCAAAGCATGTAGCCTTCTGTGTGGTTTTCTGTGGAGGGAGGGGGAGGAAACATTGCCGTGTAAATGACTTTTCAGTTTTCCTGATGTCCTCTATTGTCCTTGAGCATCATATTAACAGATCTCATATGATGTCACTAGAATTATTTTTCTCTCTCTCTCCCCTGCCAAGAAATAGACCACTGCGCATACCAAAACCCGCTTGATGTTTCCATCACTTGCTTATGCTAAGCATAGTTTCCATAATAAAGCTAAGCATAGTTTCCATAATAAAGGAAGGGGTAAGCACTGGAAACACCTGTAGGTTTGGCTCTGTGCTTAAAATTCATACATCGTGGTGTGGAAGAAACTCAGAGGTGTCCCAAGACATTTTTCTGCTTGAGGTGAAGGATAAGATGGCCACATTCTGTGTAAAGAAGTCAATTTTATAGGTAGCTGAATCTTGCTTCAACACTAAAGATCAAACATTCTTCTCTACTGCATCCAAGAGTAGCAGGCTAGTTTAGGTGGTCCAGAGCAAGCTGCAAGGCACATGAAACTCTGCCCTTCAAAACCTTGCCACTACTCCTTACTCTGGCTACATCGCCCTGCTTAATACTAGGGCTGAGGAAACTTGATTTGATTGGAGAGAAAAAAATCTTTCTCTCATTCCTTATTTTAAGAAATGTTCATCTGAGCTACAGTATTTCCGTTAGAGCAGGCAAGTAGTCGTGTCACTTTATTCAGGTTTGGTCAGACCTCACATGGAATATTGTGACCAGTTCCGCACTGCACAGTTCAAAAGGACATTGACAGGATAGAACATGTATAGAGCAGGGTAACCAAAGTGATCAATGGCCTGGAAACCAAGCCTATGAGGAATGGTTTAGGGAGCTGAATTACATATCTGAAAATTCAGGTTGCAATAAATCATCTTAATGAGGGCAGGCAGCACAATAGACAAACAGTATTACGCGCCTTATCACAACTTCTTCATCAAAGAGTTTATTCCAATGAACTCACAGAAATCTTCTGGCTTCACAGATGGTAGTCAATCCAGTCCAAGTCAGTCCAAACAGCAAGATGCAGAGAGGAACAGAAACAAGTTCATCAACCAGTCCTGAAGTTGTTATGCCAAGCCAGTAATCCAGTTAAACAAAGCCAGAAAGGAATAAAACACAGAAGCATCAAACATAGCCAGTCCAAAGGTCAAGAGCACACAGATGCTGAGAGCACTACTAGTCTCTCAAGGATTACAAGCAACAAAAACACCAGGGAGCTGCTGGGAGATTAATAGGTAGCTGTCTCTGGATGCCAGGTGCTTAATGAGTCAGTGTTTCCTATTTAACAGATACTGGGACCTACAAAGTCTCTTCTTATCTTTTCTGCAATCTTCAGAGGAAGCAGGTGCATTCTGGATGTCTTCCAAGTCCTACTGAGGGAGGGCTCCTCAACTGTTTCAGTCCCCAGCTCCTACGAAGAGGCCACCATTATCTGGAGCCATAAATTCCTGTCAATCCAACTCTTCTGTGTCCCACTCCTCAGCTTCTAAAGGGTGAGTTATGACACTGGAATCCTGGGGCCTCCCTCATCCCTCATCAGGCCACCTACCATGTGCTTGTCCCCACCACCACCACACTTTTTAATTAAAAAAAATAAATTCTCTGGGATGTTTCAGGGCCTGGGTGGCTGTTTTAGATCTAAAATAAGAGGTTGTCTAAGCCAGAAAGTGAACCAGAAGTCAAAAAAACACTCACCCCTGGACTCAGTCACCCTATGTGGAAGAATTGCCCTCATGCCCCTTAGAGGGGGTGTCAGGCATTTTGAGTAATATAAACCTTTGGGGAGAAGGGACCCTGGTGACCACAAAAATAACCACACAGTGGGTACAGATGCCCCATGAGTCACATTTTCCTACCCCTATGTTAGAGCATGAGGAGAACAACAGAATGCCTGCTATTCCTTGCAATGGAGAAACTGAGGAACTAAGTCCCATTGTGTGGGGGTCAAAGGCAGGATATGAATTGAACAGATAGCTAGATAAAATTATGAAGTCTTGAGAAGGCATAGAAAGATGATATGCTTCCATTCATTTCCCAGCAGAATAATGGGTTTCCTGATGTTCAGGTTAGTCTGACAAGAAGAAAAGAACAGCAGAATGATTCTGCACAATTTGTGATATCTTTCAAGGAATTATTCTGCACAAGAAAGGCAGAAAGTTTTTCTGTGCAAAACAAAACAAAACCCATACTTAGCAAAAGTAGCCATTTTAGTCATGGAGGGAAATCTAAAATCTGTATTAGGACTATACCTTTATTAAGCTAACTGAGGTCATTAAAAAAAGTTAAGGGAGGAGGAGAATAGAACACCTGACTGGAAAATGAAGTCATGACGTTTATGGAGTCAACATCTCATGATGGAATGTGGAAGGATGATGTTGGAAACACTCATCAGACTATATAAACACTTATATAGAACAGATGTACATCACTTCATAAACTGTACTGCTGTTAAAATTGCATGAACACAGCTTCATGTTCCCAACCCTGCATATTTCTGCAGCTGCATATTTCACTTCATCTCTCAACTTCTACAATGACTGAAAAGCTTCTTTTTATAAAATATGGGAATCTGTAGGGCATCCCTTTCCTGGGAAGGGGCAATTCCTTCCCCACCATATCCCCACCATATCCGTATCCATATCACCCTCTTTTGCTTTATACAAATTGAGGGTAAGGTTCAACAATGATTTTGGAAAAAAGCATTTTGAGTAACTGACATCTATTATCAGCCTGGTTCTGTTCTAAGAACACAGAAATAGCCATACTGGATCATACATTGTGCCCTGGGGGCCCTAGTGGGTCAAGAGGTGCTAAACAAATGTCACACGTATGCGGTCTGTTTATTAAATAACAAGACTGATACAATAACCCTTCTTTATTTATATGTATTACAATTCTAATGCTTGTCCCCTTCAATATGCTCCCCGTTCACACTCACACACTGATGCAGTCTTCTTTTTCATGGGCCAAAGGCATGGAGCAGATAAGTTTCTGTCAGCTGTTTCAACACATCTGCTGTTTTCTTCTTTACTGCATCAATTGACTAAAATGTGTTCCTTTAAGCACCAATTTCACTTTAGGGAAAAGAAAAAGTCACATGGTACCAAATATGGTGAATATGGAGGATGTTCAAATGTAGTAATGCGTTTATTGGCCAAAAACTGCTTCACAGAAAGTGCTGTGTGAGCAGGCACATTGTCTTGATGAAGAATGAAACCATTTTTCCACAGTTCTAGGCTCTCTTTTCTGACTCTTTCTCTCAGCTTTGTCAAAACTTCCTTATAATAATTCTGGTTCACTGTTCTGCCTTCTGGAACACATTCTGCCAAAATTACGCCCTTGATGTCAACCCCTGCCCCAATGAACATGGCTTTGAATATGGACTTGCTTTAACGTATTTTTTCCGTTCTTGGCGATAATGGTGTTTTCCAGTGCATTGACAGTGTGTTTTCTCTCAGCATCATACTGGAAGATCCAGGTTTCATCACAAGTGATGATTTTTTGAAAAAGGGTTGGGTCTACCTCATGTTTCTCCAGAATGTCAGCGCAAATTTCCTTGCAGCACTCTTTTTGCTCTGGTGTGAAAACCCTAGGGACCATCTTGGCACAAACTTTTCTCATGTTGAGATATTCATGTAAAAATTTTCCACACAATGTCTTTGTCAATGTTCATGACTTCAGCTATCATTCAAACACTGAGTTGGCAGTCTTCTTGAACCATCTGGCTGACTTTTTCCACAATTTCTTCAGTTCTTGAAGTGTAAGGTCGTTCAGGGCATTCATCGCATTCCACATTCTCATGTCCTTTTCTGAATCTTTTGTGCCACTCAGACACACGCTTACAAGACATGCAGTCTTCCCCATAGGCCTCAGTAAGCATTTGAAAAGATTCTGTTGGCGTTTTGTTCAATTTTACTAATAATTTCAAACTGATACATTGCTCGACTTTTAAACTTAGCATTTTTCCAGCACACAACAGACAACACAGCTGCTTTAAATGACAACTGACAATTACCTGAACGGCCAAGAGTGTTGATGTTTGTCATGCAGGTTCAGACATGTTCAAGGTTACCACTCAAGTGCTCACGGTCGGTTCTCCCTGATTTGTCTGAAAGGTAGAAACAGAGTCTCGTTATTTAATAGACAGACCATATACATACATACATACATACATATATGCACAAAGATGTATCTAGTTCAGAATCCTGTCCCCCCACATGGGCAAACAAGATGACTGTGGGAAGCCCAGAAACAGGACATGAAAACAACAGTCCTCTTACCTCTGCCCTCCCTGAAAAGCAGTAATTCACAAGCATAATACCTCTGATATTCTCAATATCTGTGATGACTAATGGCTCTTAATAGGCCAGAACATTACAGACACACCTCACAGTTAACACAACCTCTGACAAAGAGGCTCTTTTTCTACCCCCTTAGCTCCTTTTCCCTCCTTCTTCTCTGTCTAGCTGAAGATTTTTTTTTAGCAGCATTGACACTGGGAGCTGGTTTACACGGCAGGTTTTATTGTGTTAAGTTGCGCTTTAGCGCTTTCCCGCATCACTGGTGGGTAGTTTACACGGTATATGTTTACATAGCTATATTTTGTGGCTCTTTGATTTTTTCCGCTTTGAGGTTCACACAGCCAAAAGTGCTGGGGGCATGGCCAAGCATTGGAGAAGGAAAGGAATGCCATAGGAATGTCTGCCCTGGCCCGAACTCTGTGCTTAACAGCTTAGAGGCAGTCCCCCCCACTCCCTTCCCACAAATCAAACGGAAGGTTTTCCTCCTTGCTTAACAGCATTTTCTCCCAAATAGAGGAAAGCCAGAGAGAGAGGAGGGGAAAATAACAGCTTAGATCTGATGCAGCCCTTCGTTAAATGGTTTCTCTCCCTCCCCCATGCACAGGATCACAGCTGACAAAATGAGCTATTACATATTTGCAAAACAGCAGAGAGGATGAGAAGGAATGCTCCCTGGATGAAAATTGTTGGGAATCCTTTTTGTTTGCAAACTGGCTTGCAAAATAGCAGAGAGGATTTTTCAAAGTTTCCTCTAATCGCTACTGTCTTTCCTCCCTCCCTGCCCCTCTTTTAAGCCCACCCCTGCATCATCAACCAATCACAATGCAGCTCTGCTGTAGCTCTTAGCGGAATGGTTGTTTACACTGCCAATAATGTACTACATTGCAAATATACCTGCAAAAGTAACGACATCCCTTGCCACGCTATATTTGGGTGTTTTACCTTCCTCCCTTCTGAATGAGGCGATGCTGTGCTGCGATCCATGGGAACTATGAGCCATCTTAGCGGTATATTTAGACGAATATTTGCCCGTGTAAACGACCCCTGGGAGATGGTGAAAAACAGGCTTTCAGTGTCAGGTTACAGCACCAAATTGGCAGTAAATAATGCAATAAAGCCCAAAGACTGGGATTCTGCACTAGCTGATCCTACTGTATCTGTGCTTGCCTGCTTGCTCCAGGAAAGATAAAAGGCAGCTGCCTCTACAAACCCCTATAACCAATCATGCAGTATGCAGCATGAACAGCAAAAAGGGGAAAGCAGATAAACCGTCCTCATGAGCTCCCCTCAGCATGCTAAGGAAGCTTACATCTATAAATCTGGCCACCAGAATGGAAATCACAAGAAACATGGAAGCTGGTGAAAGAAAAAAGTCATTTCTGGATGCATTTTGGAAGTTTTCATGTAGAAGATTAAAAATGTTTTTGTTTACTTACATAAGGTTTAACTGACCTAGTCTGTCTACGCACAATCCTAAATATACACTGGACTGACTATGTGATGAATGTTGCTGTCCTTGAGCAAGCAGGGATCACCAGCATTGAGGCCATGATATTGAGAACACAGCTGCGCTGGGCAGGGCACGTTTCTAGGATGGAGGACCATCGCCTCCCAAAAATACTACTCTACGGTGAAATCGCCACGGGTCAGCGTAAGAGGGGCGCTCCAAAAAAGCAATACAAAGACTCCCTGAAACAACATCTCAGGCTTGGCCAAATTGATCACCAACAGTGGTCCGCCCTGGCCTCACATCGGGAGGCATGGAGACGCACTATCCACAATGCTGCAGCCTTATTTGAGAACTCACGCCGAACAAGTCTTGAAGAGAAACGACAACGCAGAAAGAATCACAACCCAAAAACATCACCCAAGGCAACCTTCTGCTGTGCTTTTTGCAACCGGACCTGTTTATCTCGGATTGGCCTTTTTAGTCATCAGCACGCTTGCAGAAAGCGCGGGATGAGTCCTTCCTGAATCTTCGTTTGTGAAGAAAAGCCAGAGAGAGAGAGTTTCATTTCACATATGCACATTGTTCATTTTGGATAAAAAGTTTGTTGAAACATGTGGTGCAGGACCCTACTCCTAGTCTTTCCATGCTATTTCTTGCCTCTGGCACCAAATTTTCTATTAATGAAGTAAAGCCCAGGAACACAGATACTTTGCTAACTGAGGTATACCCGTAATTTGTTTCTTGATAATTTGTTACTTTTTAAAAGTTGTCATTATGTTAAGAATTTTTAAATATATTTAAATATGTTTTTAAAAAATACAAAAACAGTCCCAAATTCCCCAATGAACCCCCCAAAGCAGTGGTTAATGTGATAAAAGAGTAATAAAAATTACCTCTTCCACCAAGAGCTTGATTAACTCTGTTATCACTAATCTGTTAGTTTTTTTTAAAGAAACAAAACTGGTAACACAACTGTCTAAAAGAATTTGGCAGACATTACATTGTGCAAACAAAAGTTGTGCAAAGTAAGCAGCAGACCAGAACAGTTCCTTAACCGTCATTCGTATTACCTCTGAAGGAGCAGCTAGAAAGATGGAGTCATGGACAGGGCCAGACAGTGATCTTTGTCACTAACATCTTCCAAGGTGTAGCTGAGACTGCATCTCTACACATAGCATATTCAGGTGGGGATGAGATAGTCAAATCGATTGTGCCTAACTGCCTAACCACTAACAGTCCAGAAATCAAAGGTAATTCCATTTTCAGAGAAGGATTACTTCTTTTTTAAGACCAGCAACAAGCCTAATCCAGAGTGACAATTCTTGTATCTACACGCTATCTGAAATCAAAGTCTGAGAAAGCCCTACATAATCAGCTCACAAAAAGAATTATTGTTAAAACAGGATTGAATAAGACTTCCAGAAAGAAACCAGGAATCAATGAGTCAGGTTGATGCTATTGTCACTGAAGATAAGGACCTCAAAGAGCAATCTTCTCCAGGACAGAATCTGAAAAAGAGTATCTCCCATCTTCATAACTTTTATGATAATTGCATATGTTTCAAATACTGAAAATCTACCTGGCAAACATGCCTGACATTTTTTTAAAGGTCACCAAAGTCATTAGAGTCATGAGCCCGAGTACGTCTGATTAAAGTTAATAATGAATTTTGAAGTGTAGATTTACACATCATGGTAATATTATTCCTCTGTTAACAGCCTGGTGGTGTTTTTCAGTAGGATCATTGGCTTTATTTCTAATTTTCTCAGGAAGGCTGAGTCAGGGGACACCTGCGATAGGTAGGCATGTGTGTATGTGCATGGGTGAGAAAAACCATGAAAACAATCCAACACACAGTAGTGTTCTGCAACCTTCATTCATTTTCATGAAGGCCTAGCCAGGCTTCTTGTTGTTGTTATTGTGTGCCTTCAAGTTGTTTCTGACTTATGGCAACCCTAAGGCTAATAGGCTATATTTCAGAGGAAGGAACTGGTAAAACCACCTCTGAGTATTCCTTGCCTAATAAAACCCTATGAAAAATTCATGGAATCACCATAAGTCAACAGGCAACATGAATGTATACACACACAGAGACAGAGACAGAGAGCGCGCGTGAGAGAGAGAATCTATCATGGGGTTCTCTTGGCAAGATTTGTTCAGAGGGGGGTTGCCATAGCCTTCTTCGGCTGCTGAAAGAGTGTGACTTGCTCAAGGTCACCCAGTTTCTTTTCTACTAGTCAGTTGTAATCATGTAATTATGGCTATAATGGGCTTAATTCATCAAGCATTATTGCTATGTAACATAACTAGAGTGGGGATTCCATGGCTGAGTGGGGATTTGAACCCACGTCTCCCAGAGTGCTAGTCCAACATTTAAACCACTACATCACACTGACTCTCTCTAGTCATGTTACATAGCAATAATGCTTGATGAATTAAGCCCATTATAGCCATAATTACATGATTACAACTGACTAGTAGAAAAGAAACTCCAAATTTCAAAGGCATTTTGAGCAATCTCTCTCTTCCCCCCACCTCTTTCCCCAACATCTCCTGGAAGTATTAAATCACAGGCAGCTGGGTCCATGCTTTCGATGTTTTTTTTTGTATCTGAACTTGATGATACCATAATGAGTTGTGGGGAAGATCTGGATGATCTTCTTGATCATTTGATCTGGATGACCTTCTGGAATCCCTTCTAAACCGCTGATTTTTTAAAAAAGGAACGAAAGGGCTGATTGATTAAAATTGATCAAAACTCACCAGTCAGTACTGGCTGTTGGAAGGTGAGCACCTACATTTATAACAAGTAAATGGGGTACAATAGACAGAAAATAAACTAGTAGATACTATAGGTATCTCCCCTCCTTACCTTTCTAACAAATTACATGAAGCTATGTAGATTGCAGTCATTAAGTATTGCACCCTTCTCTACCAGGTTAGTTTGCCTTTCTTTGGAAGAAGTAACCAGATGGCTCCACAGAGGCTACGAGGCACAAGCTCCACATCATTACTGCTTTATGTTGCCACTATGAGTACAACATTTCTGATATTGGCCACTGTAGTTGTCAAAAAGAAAACTGAATGGAGGTTTCTGCATGTTAATGGAATGGAAGATGTCTCCTTATCTGAGAGGTCAGAACAAGGTAGATTTCTAAATGATTTTGGCTTCTTGTGAATAAGGCAGTATGTTGGTGCATGCTGTTTGATCGCTCCTACTTGCAGCAGAAGTGATTATACTGACCACAGACTTAAGGCTTGTCTAGACATCTTGCCCCCCTCTTAGAATCCTGCAATCCAGACGATGCAGGGCTTTTGCCCCATTTTCCCCCCAGGTAGTCCTCACCACCCCTGGGGCAGATACAGACCTCAGATGGGAAGAAGACAGAATAGGGCCCAACACAACATTTTAAAATAATACATGTTTTACTCTGTTCCTTCCAGGATGAAACAGATCAGGCCTTGTGTGTCTGTAGAGCCTGTCCTGGCAGGCTGGTCCTCACTGCAGCTGCCAGTCTCTCTGGCTGTCCCAGAAGGCAGAAAAGAGTCCAGCAGCATGCTACCAAGGCTGGCCACATGCAGGGAACCTTGGTCACATGTTGCAGGCTGGATTCCTGCCTTCCAAGACAGCAAAAGATATGGTGGTGGCAGCAGCTGCAGTGACAGACCAGCATGCCCATTTGGAAAGAGTAACAGGGGAACAATGGGCCAGATCTGTAGGCAGAACATGCCAGCAGGGAGCTAGCATATCCTTGCTCATGTAGGTGAGCCCTTAGACTCCATTGTTTAGTAAAATCCCCCAAGCCTACAGGAGGCAGCAATCTGGTTGACCTTTTCTCCAACAAGCTAAATAAATAAGCCTAGAACAGACAAGATAGAGTCCAGGTTCAGACATCAGGCTAATGAACCATGGTTAGAAGGTTCATGGTTTGTTTTAGCTGCATCCTCTGCAAGAAGGAGCAATTAGCCAGCATGTGCCAGCATGCTACTTGACATAGACTTATTATACCTACAGACTAACAGCTCAGAAAAGTTAGGGTTTTGGACTACAATGCCCAGAACTGTTGTCTAGAGTCCACTTCATTCAATGCACAAGAGAGCTTATGCCATAACATATGTATTAAACATTAAGGTGCCACAAGATTGCTTATTATATTTGCTGCAATGGCTGACACCACTGTCCCCTGCTGGAAGTGACAGAATGCAACTCCACTGTCAATGAAGACAGATGTTGTGTGATGGGATGGGGGGGGGGTCGAGCGTGAGAGAGTGCTAACTAGCTCTTTAGGTATCCTAGATTGCCTATTCTGTCTTTACCTGTTCCAACTTCTGCTGACCTTCCTTCCAATCCTAGATTGATACTCATAAGGTGGTGTCACTTAATACACAAGCCTCTCTCCTTAGAGATAATACATCTTTGTTTCCTCTATGGAAACTGGGTACAAGTACTGTATAGTTCTCTATATTTCCACCTGAGCTTGTTAGAACTTAAGGATGACTGTGTTACATTCATACATTTGTTTTTAAGTATATATTCTTTTAAAAAGTGTTTAAAAGCATTCAGATTTATCAAAGCATCTTTTTAATCTACCATGTTTTAATCTAATAGCAATCCTATACATCCCTACCTGGGAGCAAGCTACATTGAATTAAATAGGACTTATTTCAATACAGTATATATATAGCAGGGATGAGCATGTTCTGCAGCCTAGAAGACATCATGGCCCTTTTTCTGGTATCTCTGGAACTGCAGAGGGAGGGCCACAAGGTGCAATCATGGCTGTCATTTTGAGTAACTCCTTGTTACTTTGGGGACCTTTTCGGAGGATTTCTTGGTGTCTCAGGGTGCTTGCTCCCTGAAACAGCATTATTTAGCCTGAGTAATCTAAATTGGTTTTCAAGCTAAAGAGCTGGTTTTTATAACAAAAAAGGAGTATGTTGGGGCTTTGGAAAGACATTGTGGTTCCCAAGGGCCAACCTGGATCTTCCAAAAGGCCAAGGATGCTGCGCTGCTACTATCCATGATATATAGGATTGTGCTGTCAATGCTGCAGCTCTTGATTTTACAGAGTAACTGTAAACGGATCAGAACATGAAAAAAAATACCCTCTGCATTTCCAAGAACTCTCTTTGTTGCTTTTTCCTTATGAACCCTGTTGTGATTAATAGTTGTGTTTTCTTTTCCTGGTGGATTTTCATATCATATTTCAGCTACAGTGTACAAGCCACTTCCTCTGGATTGTCCTTGGAGTAGGCCCATAAACAACTCCCACATAAGTTTTTTCAGAGATGGACTAAGCTTGCTGTTTTGGCTGCTTGCCCTTGGAAGGATGCTTGCTATATATAAACTGTGGCTCAATTTCATCATGGAACTCAAAAAGCCACACACTTCCAGTCAGAAATTGATAAAGTTACTTTTTTGGACTGCAGCTTCAAGAATTCCCTATTAAAATTGGCCAGCCTTGCTGTGGAGATTATCACAAGGCTTCTACAGAGCAGCAATCATGTTTTGGAAGAAAACAGAAACATACCAGTATTGAAGCAATACCTCTGCTTCAATACCAATATGGTGCTGCATGTTCCTTCCACACTGCCCCACTTCCTCCCCATTATTGCCCTATGTGGGGTATGCAGATTGGTCTGGCAGAGGTGGGAGTAAGAGGGGTCAGGCCAATGGGGAGCGAGAGATCAAACCGACAGGGGGGGGAGATGAAGCCGGTGGAGAGGGAAGGAATTGATCTGGGAGTATGGAGAGAGAGATTGGGCCAATGGAGAGATAGAGACAGAGACTGTGACAGTGGAGGGAGGAGAAGGATTGGGCCAGTGGGTTACAGCAAAAGAAAGAAAGAAAGAAAGAAAGGAAGGCAGGCAGGCAGGCACAGCTCAGCCTCCTTGAGAATAGCATGGGAGAGGGGAAGAGAAGGAGAATCCTGCCCCCTCATGCCATGTGACTGCTGTCTTTGACATTTCTGAAGCAGACAAGATTACTGAAAATGAGGGATTACCAGGATAGCAGCGCTATTGGGAGTCTTTTCCCCATCAATGACAATGTGCACTTCAGAAAGGACTGAAGTGAACACCAGCAACGGGGTAAAGATGACATTAAGTGGAAAGTACTGCCTAATAACACTACTGTCTTGCTCTAGTCCTACAATAGAAGCCTTGTGTGATAATCTCCTTTCTCAGGAATTCTAGATAAATTCTAGGTAATTTTTCCAAGATCTACTTGGGAGTAATGTTTCCAAGCTCTGCTGGCATATTATGACAACTTATTGTCCGATTTGTTACTTAACTTGCACCCAGGGATGATTGCACCATTAGGCAGAGTAAGACAACCACCTCACATAGCAACTTTACATTGGTTTCATTCCTTCATGGAGGGGTGAACCTAGAAGATGGTGCTGGGGGACTCCTGCTTGAACCCTTGGCCATTGGCCTGTGTGGTCTCTCATGGCTCAGTTCTGTCTCTCATGTTATTTAACATACACATGAAATTCCTCGGAGAGGTTGTCCAGAGTTTTGACATTTGCTGCCACCAGTATGCAGACAACAGCCAACTCTATTACTCCTTTCAATCAAAAGCCAAAGAATCTGTTTTGGTGCTAAACTGGTGCCCATCATCAGTAATGGACTAGTGAGGGTGAACAAACTGAAGCTTAATCCAGACAAGACAGAGGTTCTCCTGGTAAGTCAAAAGGCAGGATCAGGAAACAGAGATTCAGCCTGTGCTGGATGGGGTTATGCTCCCTCTGAAGATCCCTGAAGATGCAGGTCCACAGCTTGGGTGTGTTCCTGGATTCATCTCTTAGCCTTGGAAGCTCAGGTTTCAGCAGTGGCTAGGAGTGCATTTGCATAGTAGAAGCTTGTACACCTGCTGCCCCCATTCCTTCAGATGTCAGATCTGGCCACAGTGATGCATGCCTTAGTTACATCCTAGTTGCATTATTTGTAACACACTCTATATGAGGCTCCCTTTGAAGAATGTATGGAAACTTCAATTGATCCAAAGAGCTGCAACGAGACTGCTACCTGGGGTTGGCTACAGGGAGGGAGTACACAACTCCCTTGTTACAACTCCACTGGCTGCTGGTCTGCTTCTGGTCGCAATTTGAAGTGCTGGTTTTGAACTATAAAGCCCTATACAACTCAGGTCTAAGTTATTTGAAGGAACATATTTCCTGAAAAGCCTGCCTGTACTTTGAGATCTGCTGGGGCAGTCCTTCTCACTGTCCCACCAACTTCACAGGTACATCTACTGGGATCACAGGAGAGGGCTTTCTCAGTGGTTGTCCTCAGGCTCTGGGACTCCCTCCTTAGAGAAGTTAGACTGCTACCCTCCCTGCTTTCTTTGCACAGAAAAAGTAAGAACATTTCTGTTTCAACAGGTGTTTGATGATTGATTGTATAAGGCCCATCCCACCTAAACAATGTGCTGGATTTTTCTATTTACTGTGCTGGGGTCTGTGTGTGTGTGTTTAATGGTTTATATTAACTGGTTTTAATTTTTTATTGTTAAATCTCTTTTTAACTTGTATATTTTGTGAATTTTTAGCAATGTGTTTTTTAATCTGTTGTAAGCCACTTTGAGTCCTGAACTGGGAAAAAGGTGGAATAATAATAACAGATTTGGGATAGGCCAACAAATTGCAAATTATTTTCATTATTACTGCTGGTACTGCCAGTAGAGGGTGTGTGTGTATGGGGGTGCTTGTTGGCTTTTCTGCCCTGTGACAAAATAACTGTGCTCGCTTTGGGTATTAGGCACCTTGACTTGGCCAGGTGGAGATGCCATTTGATGATCTGCTTTAGTTAGCAAAATGTATTGGGCTGGCCCTGGATAGCTTGTGGTGGGGAAGACCAGCCTGTAGGATACAGAGTCTATGCACGTGTAGCTTCTGTATGCATAGGCTATGTTGAAGTTCTAATGGGTATATGGAGCTCATACACAAAGCCATTAGGTACAATCACAACCTCTTCTCCATTCCTTCACTTCAGCCCTATTCATATGAGATGCCTGAATAGAATAGAAACATCATGTGTAAGAGGGACAGGCATTGTCCTTAAGTCCTTGCTCTTCTGTTGTGCACAGAAGATTGCAGTGCACTTTTACTCATGATTACTTGAATGTGAGTAGTGGACTCCGTGTGAGTAGGAACCCAGCAATCTGATCACACAAAAGGTTCTGTTTAGGTTCAAGAAAACATAAGTAGAAAGAAGCCTGGTGTAGGCTGCTCAGTACAAGAGAAGGCCAGCAGAGTGGGCAAGACTGCAGGTTGTAAAAATCATAGAATCATAGAATTGTGGAGTTGGAAGAGACCACAAGGGCCATCCAGTCCAACCACCTGCTATGCAGGAAATCACGATCAAAGCATCCCTGACAGATGGCCATCTAGCCTCTGTTTAAAGACCTCCAAGGAAGAAGACCCTACCATGCTCCAAGGGAGTGTGTTCCACTACTGAACAGCTCTTACTGTCAAAAAGTTCCTCCTAATGTTGAGGTGGAATCTCTGTTGCTGGAGCTTGCATCCATTGCTCCACGTTCTAGTCTCTGGAGCAGTAGAAAACAAGCTTGCTCCATCCTCAATATGACACCCCTTCAAATACTTAAACAGGGCTATCATATCGCCCCTTAACTGTCTTTTTTCCAGCCTGAACATACCCAGCTCCCTAAGTCTTTCCTCATAAGGCATGGTTTCCAGACCTTTCACCATTTGTTCCTCTGGACACGCTCCAATTTGTCAATATCCTTTTTGAATTGTGGTGCCCAGAACTGGACACAGTATACTAGGTGAGGTCTGACCAAGGCAGAATAGAGTGGCACTATTACTTCTCTTGATCGAGACACTCTACTTCTATTGATGCAGCCCAAAATCGCATTGGCCTTTTTAGCTGCCTCATCACACTGTTGACTCATGTTCAACTTGTGGTCTACTAGGACTCTTAGATCCCTTTTGCACATAGTCTCATTCAGCCAGGTCTTTCCCATCCTGTATCTTTGCATTACGTTTTTCCACCCTAAGTGCAGTACCTTACATTTCTCCATATTGAATTTCATTTTGTTATCTCTGGCCCAGCTTTCTAATCTATTCAGGTCATTTTGAATTTTGATCCTGTCCTCTAGGGTATTAGCTACTCCTCCTAATTTGGTGTCATCTGCAAACTTGATAAGCATACCCTCTATTCCCTCATCCAAGTCACTGATAAAGATGTTGAATAGCACTGGGCCCAGGACAGAACCCTGTGGCACCACACTGGTCACATCTTTCCAAGACAAAGAGGAGCCACTGCTGAGCACCCTTTGGGTTTGGCCGGTCAACCAATTACAAATCCATTTAACAGTTAACTTGTCCAGCCCACATTTTACAAGCTTGTTTGCAAGAATGTCATGGGGAACCTTGTCAAAGGCCTTACTGAAATCAAGGTATGCAGTACCCACAGCATTCTCTTCATCTACCAAGCTGGTAATTTTATCAGAAAAAGAGATCAGATTAGTCTGGCATGACTTGTTTCTCTGAAACCCATGTTGACTTTTTGTGATTATGGCATTGCCTTATAAATGTTCACAAGCTCTCTGTTTAATGATCTGCTCTAGAATCTTCCCTGGTATTGATGTCAGAGTAACTAGATGATAATTGTTGGGGTCCTCTTTTTTTTTTTTTTTTTCCTTTTTGAAGATGGGGACATTTGCCCTCCTCCAGTCTTCTGGGACTTCTCCTGTTCTCCAGGAGTTCTCAAATATTATTGCCAATGGCTCTGAGATCACCTTTGCCAGCTCTTTTAATACCCTGGGATGTAGTTCATCTGGTCCTGGAGATTTAAATTTATTTAGATTAAGAAGGCATTCCTGTACTACCTCTTTACTTATTCTGAGCTGGATTTCCCCTATTGTGTCCTCTGTTCCATTCTCCTCAGGTTGGTCCCCCTTTTCCTTTTCTGAAAACACTGAGGCAAAGAAGGTGTTGAGTAATTCTTCCTTTTCTCTGTCCCCTGCTAGCATTTTGCCATCTTCTCCACGTATTGGCCCTACCATTTCCTTCTTCTTCCTTTTGCTGGGACATACCCCCAAAAACCCTTTTTATTGTTCTTAACCTTCCTAGCGAGCCTGAGCTCATTCTGCAATTTAGCTTTTCTGACTTTACTCCTACACGTGTTTGCTATCTGTTTGAATTCTTTGGTGATTTCCCCCTTTTTCCATTTCCTGTAGGTGTTCCATTTAAAACTTAGCTCCATTGAAAATTCTTTAGTCATCCATCTTGTTTTTTTGAGACACCTCCCATTTTTCTTCCTCGTTGGTACTGTTTGAAATTGTGCCTTCAGTATCTCCCTTTTGAGAAAGTCCCATCCGTCTTGAAGTCCCTTCCCTTTTAGTATTCCTGACCATGGGATCACCCCCAGTATTTCCCTCACTTATTGAAATCAGCTCTCCTAAAGTCTAGGATGTGTGTCTGAGTATGCCTGGCTTCTCCTTTCCATTGTATAACAAACTCCAGGAGAACATGATCACTCTCACCTAAGAATCCCACCACTTGCACCCCATTAACCAGGTCATCCCTGTTGGTTAGGATCAGATCAAAATAGCTGACCCCCTTGTTGCCTCTTCCACCTTTTGGACAATGAAATTGTCTTCCAGGCAAGTAAAGAATTTGCTAGACCTTGAAGTTTTGGTTGAGTTAGATTGCCAGCAAATATCAGGATAGTTGAAGTCACCCATCACTACTACATCTCTCCTTTCTGCGTGTGTGGTCATCTGTTCTAGAAAGGCATCATCCAATTCCTCTGTCCGACTTGGGGTCTGTAGTAGAGTCCCACAGTAGCACTCCTGTTGTTTCCCTCCCCTTTAATTTTTATCCAGATGCTCTCCACCTGGCTTCAAGTACTGATGTCATGGATCTCTTCACTGGAGTAAATATCCCTGACAAATAATGCTCTTCCTCCTCCTTTCCTGTTTGGCCTGTTTCTCTTATAAAGGTTACACCCCTCTATTCCTGTCTCTCTTACATGTGTTGCTTGTTCCTTACTCAGACTAAAACTTGGAACTTTTTGGGTTGTATCCACCTTTCTGAATTTTCAATGCAGCATGGTCATGCAAGCCAAAGAATTCTGGGACTTGTAGGCCAAAAACATACACTACTTTTAAAAACTCTGATTCAGGCTTTCCTGGGTTTCTCTGTTATCCAAATTGGGCCTGATCTGGAACTGACCCAGAAAAGCAGCAAATTTTCACTGATTTTGGAATGCTGTGTGAACTGTCAGAAAAACATGCTGGTCAGAATCCTGTATCACAGTTACAAATACAGAACCTGGAGTTGGGCACTTGTGACTGTTAGGTATTCATGATCCCCATTTAGCCCCTTAATTAGGGGATATATAGGGACCATGAAAGTTTCCCAATCTGCACTTACTGGGAAGTAGCTACTATAATTGGGGGGGGTGAGGGTGGGGTCTGATTCCCTCTTGCTCAGGAAGCAGCTGGCTGCCATTCTCATCCCCCTCACATGAGCAATCTCTGGTGAGGGACTCCTCTTCTGTCTGTGGCACCAGACATGAGAGAGTGTGGAAATGGCATCCCTCCACTTGCTGAGTGACAGGGGGATGGACTTTTGTTGATCACAGTGGCTGCTGACTCGTAAATGGAGATTGGGAGAATTGGGCCAGGATTCACTGCATTATGGTATTATGTAGTACATAAGTGTCATACAGGATTCCAGCCTATATTTTAATAGTCTGCCACTTGTAATATTTTTTTTTAAGAAAAACTAGTAATTCCTCAGCAAGGAAGTGCCTGAAAAGTAAGGCAAAGTAATAGCTTTGGATACCAATAATACTACTAATAAAGTTTCAACTCTTTGGCACCCCTGAGATAGTTGGATGAGATCTCATTGCCCGGTATTGCTCATGGAAGGAGTAATGCAGTGTGTATACATTCCGGACACCTGCAACAAAAAGATAAAATGAAAGAAAAATATATTCCACTTCCAATTCCTCTACAAAGGAAGGAGAAATAAGATATAAATAGCGGAAAGGCACAGTACCAGCCAATATGAAGATGCGATTTAACATGTAATCTTTAAGCTTTCTGCTTGGATGATGCCATTAAAGGCCATCATAATCAACTCATTCCACATTTGCTGAAGAGAAGAAGCAGCCTGAAAACATCAGCTGTTAAAATAAAATGAAAATGGCAAACAAATTAACAATTTATTAACTAGATGATACTGACATTTTTTCCAGAGTCTTGTTCAAGAGGATATTTTCCATTTTAAGAAATCCAGGGTATGGGTGCATCAGTCATATGGAGAACTTCAGATTTGCCTTTCTTTCTTTCTTTCTTTCTTTCTTTCTTTCTTTCTTTCTTTCTTTCTTTCTTTCTTGGGTCCACCTCCCTCCCCACCGCCCCACTAACCAGCAAGCAGAAACAGGAGTGGTTTGTGCCCTTTTTGAAATTCTGCCACTAGATTAGGCATGACCCGCAGCATCACAGCAAGTGAGAAGCTCGCCTGGTCTTAATCCCACTTCATGTTTCTTGTTCATCTATGTTTGGAGATTCTGCAGTATCAGGTTTATCTGCTGAGATTTTTCAAGCCCAGAGCAACTGTAGAAGTTCTTTAAAGAAAAAACAAGAGAGAGGGAGGGAGGAAAGGGGGGGGGAGAGACTTCCTCCTGAATTTTCTCCTTTTGTTGCAGATCACTTGCTGTTTTTAAAATATGTAAAATCTCCACTCACTTCTTTGTAATAAGCCCCCTTTTCTTAGAGCAGAGCCTGGCAATATGGATGCTTTCTGAAAATGAGCAGGCTCAGTAATAACATGGCAGTGGTGGTGGGGGGAGGGAACTGCATCTCCTTGCTTTTTTTATCATATGATTAGACACTGTCTTGGTCACAGTAGGCGGGTCCTTCGAAGGAAGTCAATAAGTCTATAAATTCACAGATGAGCATTATTTTAGCATGTAAATGCTGTGCCAGCACAGAATGTGAATAAATTATCTCAGGCCTAGTCAAAAGAAGTGGAAGCAAAGGACGGTGATATAGGCAAGGCTTCCAAGACAATACTCCCAAGCACAAGGCAGAATACGAGGTACATAAAATTTCCACGTTTGTGTCAACATCCTCTGTATAGGGCAGGCCTCCCGATGAGATTTTTAAACAGTAAAGTAACTGTTTGGTAAGCATGCATGGCACTGTTCTAAGCATCACTGTTTTCCTTTATGCCAATTACTCCTACTCCCACCTGAACAACACCTTGCTTTTGTAAAGTGCTCTCAATGCCATTGTATACTGAAAACATTATTTACTAAATGTGAGATTACAGCCCTGCCTCCTTAGTTCCCATAAGAAAGAAAGAATACAAGAGCCAGTGTGGAAAAGAAAGACACCCCCCCCCTTGCAAAACCAGTCCCATACATAAGGAATAGGAGGAGGTAGGAGTGCATAGGGAGAGCATCAACTCTACCCTCCCATTCCAATACTGTGTTGGAGACAAGTTCAGGGACTAATAATGGAACATATTCTGATATGTATATATACCAGACAAAGCAACATGTGTCACATTGACCCAATGTCAATTTTAATAATAAAAATTGCTTGAGGGTATGGTATTAAGGAGGTAATTCTTTGCTAATTTTGCTCTCGAAAGAAGTTATGAAAAATGTTAGCAATTTTCTTCCCACTGCAAGAAAGTCTTTAAAAACTGTGCACTTTTCCAAAACTGTTCACAGTTCAGGACTTACTCTGTACAAAATTTGCACATAGTATTTTTTGTGTGTAGAAAACAAGATTTTCTGTGCAGGAAACAAACATTTCTTCACAGAAATATTAGTTTTCTTGTGGACCTGTTTTGTGTAAATGCCATGTGTGTGGGGGGGTTCAGTTTCTGCTCAGGTAATAGCATTTTCTGTGTAAAATAATATTTCTGCCCCAAAATATTTTCTGCACAGAAAGTGGTTTCCTGAGCAAAAAATGCTGTTACCTGAGCAAAAAAAGTGTGAATTTTGTTCAAAACAAGGCCCAAACTGCAGAGATTTGTGTCAGTCCAGGATTCTTATCAGGATTTCCTGACATTTGAGAAAAAAAAATTTGGAATATTTTTGTATATTTTGTCCATTCCTAGTGTGTATGTTTGTGGAGACATAAAGAAGAGGTGGCAGAAAGATATGCTTACCTCTTTCCCTGCTTGCCGCACTTCCATCTGCTTCCCTGCTGCTTTCCCAGATGAGAACTTAGGGGCTATATATCCTCTCCTTTTTCAGAAGCTGCATTTCCTCCTTCTTTTGGCACCTGGATTCTTATACATGTCTTTGTATTAAACATATAGGACTTTTTCAAACAGGGTAAAAAACCCCAAGGAGGTCGGGAGAAGAAAGGGGCTGTCACGCTTACAGAGCCACATTTCAGATGCTGCCATTCTCCTCTGTCCTCCTCCTGACCTTCCCCCATGCTTCCTCTGTGCTGTGGGCACCACTTTTTATTGATGGGGGTTCTTTGTGAATAAAAGCAGCATGTTTCTCACATGGGCAGCATGGAGGAAGCATGGAGGAAGGTCGGGAGGAGGACGAAGGAGGACAGTAACATCTGAAATGGGGCTCTGTAAGTATGACAGCCCCGTTCTTCTCCAGACCTCCTCGGAGTTCTTTTACCCCATTTTAAAAAGTTCCTAGTCAGTCTCCCAAACAAGTGAAACTAAAAGTAATGGAATAAAATCTCATGTGAAGCAAATGTCTAATTTAGCTGCAAATAGGAAATCTTACCTTTATTAGATAGACTAATGTTCAGAATGTCCCCCCCTTCCCTCCTTCCATTTTGAACAGAATGCAGTTTGTAACCAAGTTACTATGTAAACCTCATTCCGGAGGGGTGAGAGAGGGGGCTCCTCATTTTCTGTGAAGTCAAAGGCTTTCACGGCCAGCATCCATAGATTTTCCTTGGGTTTTTTTTTTCCGGGCTGTGAGGTCATGTTCTGGAAGAGTTTATTTCTTACGTTTTGCTTGCATCTGTGGCTGGCATCTTCAGAGAATGGTTGGGTGGGAGTGTGCGTCGGATTTATATACTGTGAGCCCCTGTTGGAGAGGTTATGAGAATTTGTGTATTTGAATGGGTAGTTCTTGGGGGAAGATATGCAAGGAGGATTCATGTCTGTTTGGCTAATGGTTGGTTAATGGTCCATTATCTGCTGAAATCCCCCTTTTCATGCTTTTCAAAATGTTTCATGTAAAAGTTTGCTATCATGGGGCTCAGGGGGCTGCCCATGGTTACCCTATCTATCTGTTCATAGAATTGTTATCCCACTGGAAGTAGCTTGTGATGAGACAACAAGGCTGTGATGTCCTCTGGAAATATCTGTTGGATGAGTGCCATGGTGTCCATTATGGGGACTTTGGTGAACAAGGAGACAACATCAAAACTGATCAGTCTGTCTCCAGGTTTCAGTTAAATGTTGTTGATTTTTTTTCTATGAAGTGAAGCTGAGTCTTCTATGAAGTGAGCTGAGTCTTTGATGTAGAAACATTTAGAAAAGCATGCCCTGGAAACAGCACCAAAAAAGTCCACAACATGGTTCTGATATGTGGGACAGTTTCACCATTTGGACCATGAAGAAGAAGATTTGGTCTCATTTCTGAACCACCTGAACAGTATCCACCCAAATATCCAATTCACAATAGAAAAAGAAAAGGAAGGAACAAGGTATATAGAAAATCTACACAAGAACTCTGATCATCACCCAGGACAAAAAAGAAACACAATAAAAACATCAGTAGACCATGCAAAAAGGATCTGCAAACCCCATTACCTGGAGGATGAACTGAAGCACCTAAACTGGGCCCTACAGGCTAATGCTTACTCCAGATCAGACATCACAAGAGCAGCCAGACCCAGAAAAAACCACAGGAATGAAGAAGAAAAACAGCCACCCAAAGGGAAGGTATTTTTACCATACATAAAAGGAGTCACAGACAGAATAGGGAAACTGATGAGGAAACACAACCTCCAAACAATCTACAGACCAACCAAGAAAATCCAAGAAATGCTACGCTCCGCAAAGGACAAAAGCGACCCTCTCACAGCTGCAGGAGTTTACCGCATACCATGCAGCTGTGGACAAGTTTACATAGGGACCACAAAACGCAGTGTGTAAGCACAAATCAAGGAACATGAGAGACACTGCAGACTGGGCCAGGCAGAAAAATCAGCAGTAGCAGAACATGTTATAAGCCAACCCGGATACAAAATGATATTTGAAAACACAGAAATTCTGGACCAGGCCAAAAACTATCATGTTAGAATGCACAGAGAAGCTATTGAAATCCACAAACACCTGGACAACTTCAACAGGAAAGAAGAAACCCTAAAAGTAAACAAAATCTGGCTCCTGATCCCGAAGAACACTAAAATCAGAACTCAACACTTGCAAATGAACGCCACCCAGGGACAGGGGGATTTCCAGCAGATAATAGACCATTAACCAACCATTAGCCAAACAGACACTAATCCTCCTTGCATATCTTCCCCCAGGAACTCCCATTCAAATACACAAATTCACATAACCTCTCCAACAGGGGTTCACAGTATATAACCCCCCCCCCACTCCTACCCAACCATTCTCTGAAGATGCCAGCCACAGATGCAGGCAAAACGTCAGAAATAAACTCTTCCAGAACACGGCCTCACAGCCCGGAAAATACCAAGGAAAATCCTCATTTTCTCTTGAAGCACCTGCATGTGAAGAACTGTCCTCTCTAGACAAAGCAGTCTCTGTCCTATGGTTGCTTCCATTCATTCGGCCCAACGTTATTTTCTGAAATAGACATTTGGAATGAATAATGTGCAGGAGAGATTGATGGTGGTGACTCTGATATACCCTTATTTTCTGTTTGCTGGGTTTGGTTTCCTTTGCAAGCTGTTTGGAAGCTGTGAAGTCGAAGGCTTTCATGGCCGGCATATAGATTTTCCTTTGTTTGGAAGCTGTTTGCCCCACCAACTCTCTCCTATGGCTTTCCTCCTCCTCCTCCTCCTTCTTTGCCTTTTGGCACAGGACAGTGAATATTGTAGAGACTGATTTGTGTAAGAATTAGTGGATAAATCATAGATCATCCTGGGGGCTAGATGGTTAATTAGATTTATAACCTGCAGTCTCTGTAGAGGCTCAGGGGCAGCTAACTGACTTTAAAAAAAATACTAAATGTTATCTTAAAATGTCTATTTTTTAAAGGCACTATTTAAGTTTCTGCAGTGATCAATCATAATTTTTCCTATCCACTTAAGTTGCCATTTTCAGTGTGCTGATTGACTGCTTAGGTGTCAGGATCTGCCTCTCCCTCATAGGACTAGGCCACTGGCTGTAGCAGCTGGCACAGCCTCTTTGCAGACTCAGGCCCTGGCTTGGGAGTCTTCGAAGAATCAGGGCCAAGCTATCAGACACAGCAGGCTGCAATCATGCAGCACACCTGAAACAGCCAGGGGGAACTGCTATTTAAGAGCAGCATTCAGTCCTCAGTCTTGGTCACCACAACATGGTTTTCTGTGTTCTATGTAGTTGTTTCTTGCTTTTGGGGCCTTGGATTTGGGTTGGGGCCTTGGATTTGGGTTGGGGCCTTTTGTGCTCTCTGTACCTGGGCCCTTGGCCTTCGACCGCTCTGTGGTGTCTGTAACTGCTCCTTGGCCCTTCTGTAGTGTCTGTAACTGCTCCTTGTTCTTGGGCCAGAAACATGTGGAAAGCTTCATGTCCTTTAAACATGGTGGTGAAGGGACCCTTGTGTCCTGGTGCATGTGGTGTGTGGGGGTGTAGTGTTTAGGGCGTAGGTTGTGTGTGTGTGTGTAGCATGGGGGTTATGCATGCCAGAGGGAATCTCACATCCTGGCATGCATTGTGTGTGTGTTTGTGTGCATAGTGTGGGGTGTTTGTGTGATTGCATGGCAGTGGTGGAGGGGCTCTTGTGTCCTGGTGTGCATGGTGTGTGTAGTATGGTGTGTGTAGGTGTGGTTGCACAGTAGTGGTGGAGGGGCTCTCGCATTCTGGCGTGCATGGTGTTTATGTGTAGCAGTGTGCATGTGTGTGGTTGCATTCTGGTGGCAGAGGGGCTCTCACATCCTGCTATGTGTGGTATATGTGTAGCACAGTGTTTGTGTATGTGTGATTGCATGGCAGTGGCAGGAGGGCTCTCATGTCCTGGTGCGCATGGTGTGTATGTGTAGTATGATGTGTGTGTAAGCATAGTGGTTGCATGGTGGCAGTGGAGGTGCTGTAATGTCCTGGCATACATGGTGTGTGTGTCGGTGTGTGTGTAGCATAGTGTGTGTATGTGTACACATGGTTGCATGGCAGCGGTGGAGGGGCTCTCATGTCCTGGCATGTGTGGTGTGTGTCTATGTGTCTGTGTGTACATGTGGTTGCATGGCGGTGGCAGGACTCTTGGTATGAAACTAGCCATTATAGTTGATTTGGAAGATTATATATTAATGCATCAAATGACTGTACTCTTGACATGTTTCCTAAGTGGCCAATCAGCAGAGTGGGAATGGAAACATACCAAAGCATTTTATATATTTAGATAAGTGTATGTTACGCTGGGTATAGCTAGTTAACTATTAATATGCTAAAAGTATGCCATGATCATCATAACGCATTTGGGACGGAGACACTAGAAACAAATATTTTAAAACTTGCCCACAAAACTTTCTTTCTATATTCTGAAAGTTGAGGCATTTCATCATTTCTACCACTCCCCCCGCCCCGTAGGACTACCTTGCTGCTTTTCAGTTTAATTGAGAGGCCTTAAGAAATCTGATGGTTCTTTATTTATTTATAGCTTGTGCTCACGTTTATGCAAATAAGGAACAAATCCCACAGCAAGCTTTAAAAAAGCACACACACATACCAGCGATCTGACTGATTGAATGTACAAAAGAGCAATCGCAGACTTTTTAATGCATTCTTTCAAGGGGGAAAAAAGAGGAACAACAATCACAAGGCAAAAACTTTGCAACACAATTGCCTTGAAAAGGCAACAAATATTTCTCACAAAATAAATACTGTCCATTCTTGTCAGCCTTTCCCTCCCCACCTCCTTTGTGTTCCAAGAAATTGCCAGTAATGAAAACAGAGCAGAGCCAATCAAATTGTTGTGTATACTCCTGCACTGTGGAAGCTGGAAACCCTGCATTTCAAGTAAGACTTATGCATTATTCATAGCCTATGCATGTTTATGCAAATTAACAAAGGCGGAAGTATATGGTAAAGCAGTATTAGTAGGTGAAATAATGATGGGGTGGGTGGGAATACCTTGCTTAAACTGTATGTTAACAGAGATGCCATTCCTAACCTACTTTTTTAAAAAATAAAAAAGATGTGAAAGATGATGTCCCATGAAGAAATTAAATATGTTCCTATATTTAAGAAAAAGGTGTTTCTCATCCTTTATCCCAGAGGTATGAAATTATAAAATGCAGCTGTGTAAATTGGGGAGGGAGGGAGGGAGAAGATGTGCATGTAACAATGTTATTATTGCTAAACACATGCCAATCTAAAACTGTCTTGAGCCAGAGTGGGGGTAACTATACTAAAATAAACAAAGAGCATGGAGCTTTAGGGGGTGGTTAAAGAAGAGGTACATTTCTGTCTTGGCAGGAACACTAGACAAGGTGTCATTCAATGCACACGCAAGCCCTGTTTCAATTGGAGTGATTTGGGTTAAGGTAAACCCTACTGCACAGACACAAAGAAAGGCTGTGTCCCCCCTCCCTGCTCCCCTTTTGAGTGAGTGATAGGAGGAGGAGAAAGGCTTGAGTGTAGTGTTCATTTGCATGAGCGCTACACCTTCAAGCCAGACCAGCACAGCCCTCTGTGGCACACACAGTGTTATTATTTTGCAAAAAGCTTTCTTGTAGGCTCCATCACAATTAGACTCAGGGAAACAAGAGCCCTTTAACTGTCTCCCAGCTCCCCTTAATTTAATTTGTTGAAAACCTAGCATTTGAAATCTTGGGATTTTGTGTCGTGCTTTAATTAAGTACATCATCTTGTCTTCCAAAATGCAGATACAGTGACATTTACTTAGACTCTATTCTGATCTATTTAGATTTTTGGATCTTCATCAAGATTAGTCTTATAATTCTTTAAATTACACACCAGATAGCCTCATAGATGCACATATAGAGATACAGTTCTGCAGTAATGAAACCAGTATCTGGTAAAAGCTGCCAAACCTAGTTGCATTTTTGTTGAACTGGGCAACTGGCATGTGAAAAAAATTCCACCTTTGATACACCTTGACCTCAACTCCACTGGAACTAGAAAAGGGGTTTTTGCACTGATCAGACAGTAGATTAAAATGTAATATTCCAAAACCTTATATACAAGTTGTGTTATTTCTAAATATTTCAAAAATTATATACACACAAGAAATTGCTATGCTGAGTACTTGTTTACTGGTCCAGTGACTGAACTTTGTCTTCATCAATAAACCCCCATTTTATTTCCCCTTTCACTTAGTTTTCTGTCTCCCTTGGCCAATACATACAACACAATTATAGCACTACAGTTCCACTTTAACTGCCATGGATCAGTCTTATGCAATTCTGGGATTGGCAGTTTACAGAGGGGGTATTTAGAATTCTCAGCCAGAGAGATTTAATGCTCCACCAAAGTACAATCTCCAGGATTCCAGGGGATGTAGCCATGACAGTTAAAGTGCAATACAGGTCCATGGGACCAGTACCTGCAGTTTCACTTACCCTTGTTCAAAAAATAAAAAATAAAAACAAAAAATCCTCTCTAGGCATTATCTAGGTCCTCCAGTGTGATTCTATGGTATGCTTTCTCTGGAAGTTGGGCCAGAAGTCATTCATTTCAATAGGGTTCACTATTATGCTCGGTTTTACATCTCCATGGTAAGTCTGGGAATGTATTCTCCACAGATACGGGGGGGGCACCTTTAGTTGTATAGTGGGAAAGATTCTCAAGTCCCCACAACAGTTAACATCCCACAGCCACTGAGCATGCTTAGTACTCATTAGGCTGTTAGGCTGGTTTATTTCCTAAGCTGTCTTGTACTTGTGCAAACCCCGAGGTTGTCTCAAATCTGCTGAAATTTAACTCAGAGTTTAATATCAGTTTTCAGTGTACTAATTAGTGAAAAAATGTGTTCAAAGCGGTTTTACACTTTGGCTATACTATTGTCAATACCTTGAATAATGACAGTCCAGGGATTAATACACATGTCCTTAATCCCTACACATTTTTTATTGATGTGGAGCAAAACTAGTAAAATAATGATAGCTGAAACTATTATTGGAGCCTATAAATTATTGTACCTAATGGAGTGTTGTTGTTCTGGAGTTAAAATACACTTCTTTGCAGCAGCTGTGGTATCTATTTTGTAAATCATTTTATGAATCATTTTTCACAAAGTATTGAGATATTTGTAATTTCATTTCTTAATAAGTCCCCCCCCCATTCTACTAATACCCTGTGCATGGATAATGCCATTGTGGCAGCCACACATATCTCTGGATATGGAAGATAGAAATTATATTAACAAGATCCTTAACTAATATTTTGGGCCACATCTAATGTATGAATGGGCTTCTGTTTTCCCCTCCTCCTTCCCGCAGTCCTATGAATGCTTCTCTAATACACTGGGGGGGGGGTCCCCCCATATCCTCTGGAGTAGATTTGGCAGGTATGAAAGCAGGGGAAATCTACTCCGTACACAGTGTCCCTTCTGTTTCCAGCCAAAACCGAATGTATTTCACCATGCAAAACAAACACCATAGCCATCATTTTTGCACTATACTCATTATATAAAATCAGAGTTAATGAAAGCTATTATCCAACTGAACAGCCATTCCCCCATTTACTGGTCCAAAAAAACTGACAACGCCCCCGCCCTGCTCCTATTTCTCTTGTAAATAATTTGCTTCCATTTTCTTTTGGTTACTCAAACATAGTTTATTAGTTTTACCACTGGGACGGCGTTTCACAAGTACATACAAGGAAGTGGCTGGGTGGGGAAAGGAGGGGAAGGAGACATTCATTTGATATATCCCATTTTTTTGGTGGCAGTATCATGAGAGACATAGAGAATCCTCCTAGGTTCTACATTACCCTAGGGCAGTGCTCTGTTTGCCTGGCCTTCCCCCATCATTATGTTAAATTCAGAAAATGCCGATAAAATTGTATTGACATCTTTTGGTACTCCATAATAGTAATTTGTAAATTCCAGAGATATTTACTACATCACTCATTTAATTCACTGTAATATTTAAAAAACTTATTTTCTTTTTATTACAAAATCGTTTAAAATGAGAGCAAAGGGAAAGGAAAATGCAGGAATGGAGGAAACTCTCCACCTCTTTAAGAACTGCAATCTTGTCAATCTTCCCCACATTTGGATGTGTATCATCCTCCTGGGTTTGGTTCCACATGTCAAAGGGTGTGGATGTATGCATGATGACCGTGTATCACACATGTACTGCTGACTAGGTTCAGTGAACCCTGACAGTGTTGCTTGCCTGTCTCCAGGGGAAAGGCAGGCTAGAGCCAGGCACTCCTTCCCACCCCTACACTATTGTGCTTTTATCGGTTTGGTGAAGTTCTTTCTGGAAGCAGCAGGCGGTTAAGTATCTATTGTACAGGTAGCCAGGAATCAGTGGTAGCTCATAGACACAGCTGGAGGGGTACATTACCCCCACTTGTGTTGGGAGATTCACCCCCTCTCCACACTTGTACCCTGCTTGTTCCATGAGCTGCCCATCAGTGAAATGTTACTTTGACACTATAACTCAGTAAGTCTTTTAATTCCCCTCTAAAAAAAAAAATCATCAAGGAAACAAATTGCCCTTCAAACTACTCTCTCTCTCTGGCTTTTCTTCGCAAACAAAGATTCAGGACGGACTCATCCCGCGCTTTCTGCAAACGCGCTGATGACTAAAAAGGCCAATCCGAGATAAACAAGTCCGGTTGCAGAAAGCACAGCAGAAGGTGTCCTTGGGTGATGTTTCCGGGTTGTGATTCTTTCTGCGTTGTCATTTCTCTTCAAGACTTGTTCGGTGTGAGTTCTCAAATAAGGCTGCAGCATTGTGGATAGTGTGTCTCCATGCCTTCCGATGTGAGGCCAGGGCAGACCATTGTTGGTGATCAATTTGGCCGAGCCTGAGATGTTGTTTCAGCGAGTCTTTGTATCGCTTTTTGGGAGCGCCCCTCTTACACTGACCTGTGGTGAGTTCACCGTAGAGTAGTATTTTTGGGAGGCGATGGTCCTCCATCCTAGAAACATGCCCTGCCCAGCGCAGCTGCATTCTCAATATCATGGCCTCAATACTGGTGATCCCTGCTTGGCAAACTACAAGACCTCAACAAACCATGCCCCAGGTTTTTTGTTTTTTGTTTTAAAAGAAAACTTGGAACAGCCCCAGTGCAGTTCCAAGAAATACCTACAAATATCCCACAAAAAGAATGGAAGAAGTAGACATGGAGTCGACGGCAACTAGCAATCTGGCAAAACCTAAGGAACCCATACTTCTTTACACCAATCTGGAAGAGCTGTGTAACTCCTATAATCCTTTAAAAAATTATTCAGTATTTCCACACAATAATAAAACAACAACATATACAAACAACTGCAATAAAAACAAACTTACTACACATATGAAAACCCAGACACATCTAGCACTTAAATCACTTCCCTTTCCTAGTTGTGGTGATAATTTGAAATTTATCGTCCCCTTCTCGCTTGATTTGTTTTTTGTTGACTGCTCTCTATTGCTCTAGCTTTCTCTTATTTCATTCCTCTATGCTTATAACTACTAATTCCTCAATTTTCCTTCCCATAGGGGTATTACATCTTTCCAGTCTTCCTTGCACTCCCATAATCCTGAAACATTGGCTGTTGGGAGATTACTGGGGACTGTAGTCCAAATCAGTTGAAGGACTCCAATTTGTCTGAGAGTAGATTATCCACACACACCTATACAGACAGACTGACTCTGTATAGTTTCTCATATTGACTGACTGATTGATTGGTATGACTTGATATGATACGATTTCTATCCCAACTGTCTCCCAGAACTGGGACCCAGGATGGCTCACAAAAAAATTAAACAGATATACAGATTTTTAAAAGCCTACAAATTGGCAGATATCATAGCAGACAGAGGAGTATTATTTTAAAACACAATTCAGCAAACCGTGATATAAAAGCATTGTTGAATTAATTACCGGTAACAATTTTAAAACACCTCAATTTAAAAAAAAAAGCAGCTTTTTTTCCCACTTTGGCTTTCTTCAATAGCCAAAAGTATGCAGGGGAGGACAAGGAATTTGCTTTTTGGCAAAGGGCCCTAGGGAGGAAATTATTCTAGCTTCACTTGGAAAGGAGTTCCACAGCCATCAACCTTATTCAGCACCATCGTTGCTTGATAAAAGAAGTCAGTTTGCACATTTTGATCCAGCCATCTTACATGTCTTTGGAGCAGCCTGTATAAAACAGCAACATTTTTCCATTTTAATTTGTTGCTAACATATTTCCACATAAGACGTAGGGTGGGGTATGGGGAGTGCAGATGTAGAATGTCTTTCTAGCAATTGCAAGGATTTATTTATAGATGTAATTTCTCAAAAGACTGTTCCATGTGTAAGAATGGAATTGCTGGAAAATGTTAGCAATTATTTTGCAAGCTGTGGTTTCTCTCTTGCATGGTACTACAGCTTATTTGCATACAGTATGATTGAAAATGAAACTCTGACATGTAGGATTTCACAAATATCAAGTGGGGGGGAACACGCCGACAGATACAACAAATAAACACTGCCACTTACAGATCAAAGACAGTGTTGCAGTTGCTAAATATTTATAGCAATGGCTGAAAGCTTTATTTTAATTTGTTTAAATACACATTTTATAAATATTAATGAAAAATAAATTTATCATTTTTAAAGTATATAGATGGCAGAGAAATAATCGTCTTGGGGAGCAACACAATGAGTTGATTCCAAACATACTGTTTTCCACACACATACACATACTGTTCACCATTCACAGAATGGCCCTGGTCTGCATGTGGTCCAATGCTATTTTTACAGGCCTCCTCTCTTCCAGACTTGCTGGGTTGTTGTTGTTTGCTGTCAAATCAACTTCAGTTTATGGTGATCCTGTGAATGAGTGACCTCCAAGAGTCCTAGGCTGCTGACACACTGCAGAAATAATGCAATTTGAAACCACTTTAACTAGCACGTTTCCATCCTATGGACTTCTGGGAATTGTAGTTTGTTGTGGTACCAAAGCTCTCTGACAGAAGAGTCTAAATATCTCACAAAACTACAGATCCCAGCATTCCATAGTGTTGAGCCATGGCAGTTAAAGCAGTGTCAAACTGGATTATTTCTGCAATGTGTCAGCAGCCCTGGTCATCAAGTGTCCTGCTCAGGTCTTGCAAACAGAGGGCTGAAGGTACCTTTATTGAGTCAATCTATCTGTAATGTGGTCTTCCTGTTTTCTGACTGCCTTCCAGTTTGCTGAGCATTGCAATCTTTTCCATAAAAAAAAAGAAGGAAGCGGGGAGGGGGAGGAGGGAAGAAATATAGCAGCACCTTTAAGACTAACTGGTTTTTTATTTTTGCATGCACTTTTGTAGCTCATGTAGCTTTTTTTATATCCACAAAAGTTTATGCGAAAATAAAAAACCAGTTAGTCTTAAAGGTGCTGCCACATTTCTCCCCACCCCCATCTCCTTTCCTTCCTCCTTTTTATGCTGCAAGAGACTGACATAGTAACTTCTTTGAAATCTTTTCCAGTGAGTCTTTTCCATGAAATGTCCATGGTCTGAGAGCCTCACCTTAGTCTTCTTGGCGTCTAGTAGCAATAGTAGTAATTCCTTATCCACCTCTCCCCACGGATCGAAGTGGGGGAAAACACATCCACACAAAACAATTGATATTAAAATCTGTCTCTCTCTGGCTTTTCTTCACAAACAAAGATTCAGGAAGGACTCATCCCACGTTTTCTGCAAGCGCGTTGTACATCTTGGTTAAAAATACATAAAAACACACAATATCAGTTTAGAAGAACAAATAAAACCAGTACATATTAAAACAGTTTAAAATTCACAGTTCAAAGATCGTCTGGATAGGCCTGCCGGAAGAGATTTGTCTTTAATGCTCTTTTAAATTCAGACAGTATATGCAACTGTCAAATCTCTTCTGGCAGGCTATTCCAGAGTCTAGGAGAGGTTGAAGAAAAAGTCCCCTGGTTGACCGTTGCCTGCCTAGTCTTGGCTGACCTGAGTAAATGTCCCCCAGAGGACCTGAGTGTATAGGGCGGGTTATACAGGAGAAGTTCAGGTCAGATTTGTTCTAGTATGCATTCATTTGCCTTTTTAGCAGTTCGTGGTATCTATAGAATGGTATCTATAGAATTCTCCTCCAGAACCACAGCTCACATGGATTGATTTTCTTAATGACAGCTTTCTTCAAAAGGTGGTGGTGGAGGAGAAGAAGAGATGGGAAGGAGGTGAATTGCTTGTCTTGCAATTCTTAATCTCTCACAGCTTTGTTCCACCAGGATTCTCTTTTCAGCAGACCCAGGGGGTGGGGAGATGAAGTTGCATTAGATGAATCTATAGAAATCCCATCTCCCTGACCAGGTGCCCTATCCAGCAGCATCAGTTAGAGAATACTCCACACTGAAAAGATTCCACATCTTTACATCAAATGTTAATTTACATACATAAGGACCACATTTGTTCCTCCTCACACCCAGGAACATTGCTCTACATCAGTGATTCTCAACCTGTGGGTCCCCAGATGTTGTTGGACTACAGTTCCCAGGAGCCCTCTGAGGTCTCACCTTGACAGCCAGGTGGTCCTCCTAGTCATTAATGAAGCTGTAGGATTGAACTCACAGCCTCCCTAATGACTGGGAGGACCACCTGCCTGTCAAGGTGAGACTTCAGAGGGCTCCTGGAAACTGTAGTCCAAAACATCTGGGGAGCCACGGGTTGAGAACCACTGCTCTACATGTTTTCAAGCTCTAGTCAAAATAGATCCAATATTAATTGAATGTATGCAGTTATAAAACCCAAGCAGATTTGAGACTGTGGGTAGATGGGGGAGCAGTTTAACTCTTTCTCTTCTGAAACAATTTGCCTCCCTGAAGCTGTTATCTGCATTTCAAGGGAAGCTTCCCTTTGGCATTAGCAGAGGTTTCCCTTGAAATACAGATAGCTTTGCTGTCAGTGGAAGGGCGATAAAAAGTTATACTTCTCTGCCTTTCCCAGTCCCACATTGCCAGTGGCAGTTGATGGCTTCCATGGCAATGGGCCAATGAATCCATTCTGGGTTGCAGTGTGAACTTTAATGGAGTCATCCAATGGGAATATCCTAAGCTTCCTTTGGCAATCAAGTTCAACAGCTTGAAATAATTCCTTTAAAATCCATACTAAAACCCAAAGCAGATTCAGTGATTCACCGACATGGAAGCCACCAATTGCACTGCACATTGTTGCTAAGCATGGTGTAGTGGTTTGAGTATTGGGCTAGGACTCTGAAAGAGCATGGTTCAAATCCCTGCTCAGCCATGAAAACCCACTGAGTGGCCTTGGGCAAGTCATACTTTCTCAGCCTCTGAGGAAGGCAAGGGCAAACTTTCTCTTGAAAGAATAAATCTTGCCAAGAAAACCCCATGGTAGATTCAACTTAGGGTTGCCATAAGTCAAAAATTACTTGAAGGCACACAACAACAACAGTAACAACTCATCAAGCAGAACAATATTTCAGATTTTATTTATAGCAGAAGGTTTCAAAAGTATTATTAAACTTTTTCATAGATGAGATGTGCAATGTATTTTGAACCTGTGCAACTTTTAACATGTGTTTAGTAATCAAACATGGCCACAAGATAGTAATCATAATTGGACTGTCCATTGTATTTAATACTAAATCAGACCATCAATGTGAAATTCTAGCTGTTTTATTAATTTTTGCAAAGGGAATGTGAAATAATTAAAATTTCGATAAAAGAAACTCAGTTCTTCTGTTATCTCAATAATATCCCCCCTTATAGCGTCATTAAAATGTATAGAGGCTATGGAAATAAAAACATTTATGTTGGTCTAAAACTAAAATAACTGAATGTACAGCCAGATGCTTTGCAGTGCAGTTCAATATATGTTTACTTAGAAGTAAGAGCAACTATGTTGAGTGGGACATACATAAAGTATACACAAGACTGCAGGCTTAATAGCCCAACATCTACTATCACTATACACTTCTCTCTAATTCCCTCATTTCATATTTCCAGACAGATGATCAAATAATTCCATTCTATATATTTCCCAAAATGGAAAACTGAAAATTTACTGCTGTATTAGACTAATGTTAAAAGTGATTTAATGTTGCTTCTGTGGTCTCCAGGTCTGAGAGTGTATATTAAAATATATTAGTTATTCTTTGTGGAGGACCACTGACATGGAAGCTACTAGCTGTCACAGGTGTGTAGGCATGTAATGACTTATGAAACTATTGCAGAAAAAAACTGGAGAGATTCCATGTGTTGTGTAAGACAAGTTCTAGAGGTTTAGGTCCAGCTCTGAAGACCTACCATGGTCTTCAGAAAACTTTACAGCCCCAGAAAGCTTAAAAACAAAGAAAGAAACCACAGTGGTTTTGCAAAACTGCTTTTTGAGGGATTTAGGAGGAGGCAAAACTAGATGCATAGTGCCCCTGTACCTTGTTTTAATGCAAAATTAACCCAGCTGGGTGTTTCCAGGAGCAGAAACATCACCTTTTGTCATTTTTCCCCCCCAGGGAGATGCTTCATGGAATGAAGAAGGTGCCCAGGGGCTGTCCCCCCCCACACACAAAAAGCCTTGGAGTGGAGCCCTGTCCTATGCCAATCTTCTCAAGTCCTTGGTGCCTTTCAATTATGTTTGATTATGATTTCACGTCCTCTCATGAACAATCAAGGTGATCATCCTCCTGGTGGCTTCCGCATCAGCTCAGCAATAAATCTAGGATATAGTCTGGACTTTAAAGGAGCTATCCAGGGTGCTGAATCTATGAGTTGAGACTTTAGAGGCACTCAAGCTATTTTAGGGAATCTGATTGATACCTGGAGCAATTCATCACCTCACTGACAAGCAAGCCAACAGCTGCCACTGTGCTGATGGGGTTTGTAGGACAATTGCAAGTTGGGGGATCTTTCTCTATAGCTTTAAAGTTTGAACACTGTGAAGAAGGGGCATTCAATGAATTCAAAGAAAGGCCAGGGTCATTCAATGAATGCCATGGTTCAGTGCAAATTTGAACCTGGACCTCTCAGGTCCTAATCCATCACTCTAACTATTGTATGGCACTGAATAGGTACTGACTCTTGTTTGTACTAATACACTTATCTATATATTAAATGTTTATTTAGGTGAGAACCATTACAAGATAATGTATTACATACCTATTGGACTATCTCAAATGTTTCTAACTGTCTGTAAACTTTACAGAAGTGACACATTCCCTCATATTTGATGGTAAATTCCTCTAGTAATATGTTAGTGTGTGTGTATGAATATGAATATGAGAGTGTGCTGGGTGTGCTTTTGGATAAAATCACAGTTGTAAATTCGTATGGAATGGCTATTCAAATGTTTTCAGGAAAACTGGAGTCTTTTTATTAATTACTAGAATGTGCAGAGACCTATTGGTTTTGATCTCATCATCATCATCAATATGAATTGATTATAATTACTTTTGATTTAGTTACAGAATATGTTGCTACGACATTTTTCTGCTTAATGAAAACTGCATATTCATTTATTTATTTAGTTTCTTTGTTCAACTGCTTTGATGCTCAAAAAGTGCAAGCATGTACATGTTTCAGTTTTCTTGATGGCAGAGCCTGGAAATACCACGTTTCAAATAACACAGCCATCTATATAACAAGTTACTTTTAAAGCAGTGATTCCCATACTTTGGTCCTCCAGGTGTTTTTGACTTCAACTCCCAGAAGTCCTAGCTGACTTGGCCAACAGTCAGGAATTCTGAGAACTGAAGTCTAAAACATCTGGAGAACCAAAGTTTGAGAACCACTGTTTTAGAGTAACAAGAACCTAATGAGGTTACATTTTTAAAGCAATGCAAGTAGAAATGAAATTACTTTGTTGCCATAATGGCTAAATTACATTTTCTGATTATTTACCGGTTATTTTTTAATGACATTTTACAAGGCATTTTGATAAACATTTTTTGTCAAGTTTTATGCTACTCGCTTATTGGTCATAACGTTTCTTTTCTTTTTCTCCAAAAGAAAAGTAATGAAAAGTCATTTTAAAAAGCTGCAAGCAATGAACTGGCTGCTTTTAAAACAGCGGAACAAGTAATGACAATGAGTTACATTCCAAATAGTATAACAGGGGTAGTTTATGGTTGTTGGTCTAGGTTGTGGTGTTACTAAATGGCTTACCACACTCCAAAGAAAAGTGGCAGTGCCACAGGAATGTTCCATCTTCTATGTTGCCTTACTGCATGATGTTGTCATTCTTCCAACATTCTTTCATTCTGGTCCCAAGGGGGACTGAGGTAAAACTGTGCCTATTTGCTAATGGGCTTTTCTGGTTAGCAAAAAGATGCATTTTTAACTTGGTCCCCCACAGGACCAGAACAAAAGAACAATGACGTCATGTGGTAAGGCCGCACAGAAGATGGGAGATTCCTGCTGTGCTGCCACTTTAATGCAGGGTGCAGTAAGCCCCTAAGGCTAGTGTCACCCCTCCCTCCGACGGTGTCACCTGGTGCGGTTTGGCCTCTCTGCACCCCTCTAGGGGTGTTCCTGAGTCCAGGAACAAGGGAGGATGTAGACCAGTGACTCTTAACCTTTTCTTTACCAGTGATATCCTTTAAGACTTAACTCATAATTTAAAACCATCATCATCATCATCACCATTACAACAACAATAATAACAACTGATAATAATACAATTACACCATCCACTAAAATTCTCCCCAGAGGCACTCGAGGGCGAGTGAAGACTTTTCTCCTGCTTCTTCCTGCAAGTTTGTGACTGGAGTGGATTGAATGGCAATGCACAGGCCAAGCCAGCCAGCCAGCTAGCCTTTGCCTCGGTTCATGTCACGTGGCTGTTCCACTATGGGGAGGAGGTGGGTTGAGCAGCCTTTTTGGACCCCCTGTGAGGACACTGCAGCCCCCTGGTGGTCTGCAGACCTTAGGTTAAGAACCACTGATGTAGACTATTAAAAGGCTGAATTGTCATTCTGGAAGCTTCCAGGAGAGGCAATCCACCTTTTGGAGAGGAGGAGAAAAGGGGAGTATAGAGAATTTGGAGGATTCAAACACCATAAACACACACCAGGGGGGCACACATTGTCCACTTCACTATAACAAATATGGGAAGAAATAACAGGAATGGAAGTAACATTTTGAGCTCTCCTTGATGAGCATTTATTTCTTCCCAAAACTGATCAGTTTTACTAGAGATCATAGTAAACTGGGATAGATCAGAATGTATACCAGAACCCATATAGAATGGTCGCCTTTCCATGGAGACAACTCATGTTCAAAATGACATTTATTTAGGGATACTAGATGCAGGCTTAATAAGAATAGAGTAAAAATAGTGAGAAGTTGAAGGCTTTCACGGCCTGCATCCATAGATTTTCCTTGGTTTTTTTCTGGGCTGTGAGGCCGTGTTCTGGAATAAGTTTCTTTCTGATGTTTCCCCTGCATCTGTGGCTGACATCAAGATGCCAGCCACAGATGCAGGGGAAACATCAGAAAGAAACTATCCCATAACACAGCCTCACAGCTCGGAAAAAACCCAAGGAAAAATCTAAAAATAGTGACATCTGCATATAAATATGTTTTGGAAACAAATGTGAGAAACAATTATGCAGCAAGGAAGACAGTTAACTTGCATTATAAAGATGTCTCTGTTTTGTCTCTTTTTGCAGATTTTTTTTTAAAAAAATAAATAGTTAAATAATCATGGCTGTCATTCAGCCATGATTAAGGATCTCCTGTTCCCTAAAATTATGTATATCATCATTCGAGAGTAGGTATGTTATCATGGTCCAGCAATCTGAATTAAATTAACTCAAACCATTTCAATGCCAATTGAAATAACTAGGTAAGCAACAAAATTTAGGAATTATAAAGTTGGTAGCAGTGCATGTATTTTTCAAATTTATTGTTATTAATTGTCGTATATTGTTTAAGCTGCCTGCAATGAGATGCAAAGCCTCATTTAGCTCTTACCCAGAAAGAAAATACTATTGGAAGTAATTCATGCAAAAACTGAAGACAAACATATTAGTCAGCAAAATATTCAGAAACTCATCAGAACCAATTACAGAAATTGTAATGCTTTCTGTCCTGCTAACTAAACAAACTGCATAGGTCAGTAGTTTTCAGATGGTGTGCACTTTCCCTTGCTCCTGCCACCCTGGCACTGATAATTGGTGATATACTTGGCGGCCTCGGATCCCATAGCAGTTGGAGGAAGAACATGTAACTGCTATGTGCAAACTATAGATCTTTTTGTCAATTCCAATAATGAAGAACAGAACAGTATTTCACAAAGGCACCAATATTTCTACTCCCCCCTCCTATATCAGTATTTATACAAAATAATGTCTCTTTTTACCTCTCAGATTCAGGCTGCTTTAGAAGACCACACAGATAGCTTTTGTAATCCCCTTTTTCTTATAAATATTCTGAAACAAGCTTGAGGATAACATTTGTTCTCACACATATCTTTGCATGTCAAATGCTATTATGGAACACTAAATGTATTTGCTATAAGTCATTTGTGTTGGGGGAAATGGACAGTCTTTTAAAGGAGGTAGTTCAGATTCCGCTCCAAAGGAAACTGTTCCTTGTCCTGGGCTCCTTTCACACTATACAGTTATAGCTCTATGATTCCCTTTTAACTGCCATAGTTACATCCTATGGATTCCAGGCATCTGTAGGTACTAAAGCTCTCTGGCTGAGAATTCTAAATATTCTTCCCTACACTACTAACCTCAGGATTCCATAAAATGCTGCTGTGACCCTTAGAGTGGATTATAGTGTAGTGAGAAAGAGCCCTTAATGGTTTCCCATTATCAAAAGTCTGTAGATCTCCTCTTCTTGACAATACAGTTGCCCCTCCACATTCGCGAACTCAGCATTCACGGTTTTAATTATTCGCGGTTTTGGGAGGGCCCCCCCGGGCCCCCCCAAAACCGCGAAAAGGAGCCTCCGGAGGCCCCTTGAAAGCCCTGGGAAGGAGCGGGGAGGGCCGGGGAGGCGTTCACGGGGCCTTTGGAGACCCTCCAGAGGCTCCGTGAAGGCCCTGGGGAGGGGGGGGAGGCTGCGGAGGCCTTCACGGAGCCTTGAAAGGCTCCGTGAAGGCCCCAGGGAGGGAGGGGGGAGGTTGGGGGGAGGCCTTCACGGAGCCTTGGAAGGCTCCGTGAAGGTCTGGGGAGGGAGGGGGGAGGCCGCGGAGGCCATCACGGAGCCTTGAAAGGCTCCGTGAAGGCCCCGGGGAGGGAGGGGGGAGGGTGGGGGGAGGCCTTCACGGAGCCTTGGAAGGCTCCGTGAAGGCCTGGGGAGGGTGGGGGGAGGGCAATCAATATTCGCGGTTTTTTGACATTCGCGGGGGTCCGTGGAACCTAACCCCCGCAAATGTCAAGGGACAACTGTACATTCACATGAGTGTTGGCCAACTGAATCCAGATGTTTCTGGAGGATAGTGATGATGTGAACCCATTTAAATCTGGGACTACCTTTGCTCCTCTAGTAGATTATTTTTACTGGGGTGCCAGTTACACAGCAATTTTTGTTGCTAGGCGTCCTGGGATTTCTTGATCCCGTATTCGTCCCTCCCCATTTACACGATTTTTGTCTCTGAACTGGATATCCTGGGAGATCCTGGGATCATTGTTTACATGGCATCACGTCCCGTGATATGTACATTCTCCCACTATATACTATCCCGTTTTTTTGGGTTTTTTTTACACGAGTTTATAGTACTGGGATTTTTTTTAAAGCTGTCAATCAAGGATGCGATTACTCATTTTTTCACAACCTCAGTGACGTACTTCCTTTAGAGTTCCGCGCCACGAGCGATGCTATTGGCTGGCTCAAATGTTTGTTAAAGCTTCTGCATTGGGGATGAGGATCAGTGGCTAAATGCTGTGCTTTCCTTTAGAAATGAAAGATCGCCATTTAAAGCCAGCTAAACTGGTGGGGGGGGGAGAGAACGATCAGTTGGTGCTGGGGAGTATGAGAGAGATCAAAAGCAGAGCCAGCACGCAAGCCCAAGCTAGTACAAGCGGAGTGAAGGGGGCAGAGGCTTGCCGTTGTCTTGTCTCTTTAAAATGTTAAGCCTTTAAGCAGAGGCAGCTGTGGAGTGAAGGTTTCAAGCCAGTGACACACAAGGCATTTTGAAAGACCCAGACGCTGGCATTTTTTACTGTGCCTTGAGGGAGGGGGATGAATGAATGTGTGATCATTCACTCAGATGCTGGCATTTTTTACTGTGCCTTGTGGGGGTGGGTGAATGTTTGATTATCCATTCAGACCCAGGGAGGGGATCCAGGCAGGGAATGAATGGGTGATCCTCCACCCACGATCTCTTTATAATTTACTCTCTCTTTAAAATTTAAACCCAACATGCAGTAGAGGAACAGGTTAAAGTTGAAGGGTTTGCAGTATAGAAATCCATTGAACAGGGTGATTTAGTACACGCGCACACACACACAAACCTTCGTGCAGCTGGAAGGGATGCCTTTGTTTTCAGCTGGTGAGGCTGAATCTGTTGAACGGGTGACTGACCCCTCCTTTTCTGGTCGCTGATTTCTGAGCCCGCCCCGGTCACCATTTCCAGTCATCACCTAGTACCGAGATAGCTTGTTCTGGGCTGATTACATTTCCAATTTTCTGAATCCTCCAGTGACTTTTTTAAAAACTGGCACAAACCGCGAGACTGGAAGTCCCGCAGGTTGAGGGATAAAAGGTGGCCCCTCTTCTGAAAATCATGTGTCCGACCCGATGTACGTGTAAACAACCAGGGTTCAACATGAATTCTTCCCACTACATTTTCATTGTGTAAACGGCACCTGGGAGAGTGTGAAGTACCTTGATGCATTGCAGGAATGAGAAGTATACAGAAACATGGATGCAGGCAGCAACAGGTCTTGGGGATGGGGGGCATCCTGAGTGGACTAAGTTAAAGAAGAAAGAAGGGTTGTGAAATTCCTGTCTTCAGGTTATATAGAGAGAAGAAGAAAGCAGGGAAGACCGTAAAAATGAAAAGGAGGATGAGTCACTGGTGACAGACTTTGGAATAAGCAGCAGATAAATCTATTACAAGGATGTTATAAGGATATGATAAAGATTATAAGGATGACTCATATATTCCAGGTGCTTACATTCAAGCAAGCTACCTGCATGTACAGATACAATATCTAGGTTATGACATTTCCCATGTAGTGTGTTCTGCCTTTCCAGTTAGCATCCCATCTAGGCCAGATTGTGGATATTGCCAGTTATCCTCTGTCTTTGAATTACTTAAAAATAAATAAAAATCCACAATAGGCCCAAATTACACAAGTGCAATGCTTGGAGGTGAGGTGAGCTTTAAAAAAAAAATTAACTCACTCATTCACATTGCTTTCAGGATGTAAATCCCTTCCCTACATCTGTTTGTGTCCTTTAGAAACAACACTGATGTAAACTCCGCCCCGCCCCGCAGGGAGCAAACTGAGTGGAGAAGATTTAAAGTACTTTAGGAAAATAATACTATAGCAGAGAGTTTATCTTCTTACCCAAGTCTCCTCTGCAAATGTTAATGTTGCTGCTATCTACTGTCAACTTATGGTGACCTTTTGAGAGACCTCTAAGAGTCCTGATCGTCAAGAACCCCAATAAGGTCTTGCAAAGACAGGGCTGTGGTTTCCTTGTTTGAAACAATCCATCCATAATGTGGTTTTCCTCTTTTCTTACTGTCTTCCATTTCTTCCAGCATTATTGTCTTTTCCAATGAATCATATTGTCTCATGATACATCCAAAATATAATAGTATCTGTTTAGTCATTTTGGCTTGTAGTGAGAGTTCAGGCTTGATTTCCTTTAGGACACAATTATTTGTCTTTTTGGCAGTCCATAGTATCTAGAACTTCTGCAAATGGCTGATTTCTAAAACAAATAGGTATCTTATCCATGATTTGGGCCAAGCTGATTTATGGAATTCAGTGTGAATGGCAACAGACTTGAATTTTAAAAAAATCAATCCAGTTTCATTTAAAAAGTCAAAGGCCTCTACAGTCCAAAACACAACTGAGTATGTCTGAGCCACATTTGGGCAACAGCGGCATAGTCTAGACCAAAGCTTAGAAAAGTTACTTGTTGGACTATAACTCCCAGAATCCCCAGCCAGCATGGCCTCTTGTTTTATCCCAATCCCTTATAGAACAATTAGGTCAATATAATGTTAGAAAATCACCTGAAGTGAAATAATCACACCATCACTTCTGGCTTGTAGCAAATTTTGTAACAATTTGAGCAACAGAAAGAAATATTTAGCCTGACAAAATGAAAGCTACAATATGTGCCTTCATGCCATATATTCTGTCATACATTACATGAATGAAATGACATAATATTGCACTGAATCTGGCTGTCTTGATTTGCATGAATAGACTAAACGTATTATTTTCCCAGACTACCTTATAACAAATGGGCTTTTATGGTCCCTAGGAGTCAGGAATTTCTCTCCATCCTTGGGACTGTGACAACCATCAGAATTGGGAGAGGAAGAGACAGTCTGATAAAATATGTATGTACATATTTATGGCATTTATTTATCATTCCTCAGTCGACCAGAGACCCTGAGGTGATGTTTGTGGTGTGCCTTCTAATCATTTCTGACTAACGTCAACCCTAAGGCAAACCTACCATGTGGTTTTCTTGGAAGAATTTGTTCAGAGGGGTTTTGTTCTTATCTTCATCTGAGGCTGAGAGTGTGTGACTTGTCCAAGGTCACCCAGTGGATTCCCTTGCCTGAGCAGGGACTCAAACCCTGTCTCTCAGTGTCCTAGTCCAACACTCAAACCACTACACCACGTTGGTGTAAACTGATGTACACCAGTATACAATTGATATGTACAATTGAATATATATATAATTGATAAAAACATTTAAAACAGTAAATATATGGCTAAAACACATTTTTTTAAACCTGAAAATTCATTAAAAAAAAAAAGCTCTAAAAATCATGGACTTAAAAAAAAACAGTTAAAAATAGCCAGAGCTATTTTTAAGATTAATTTGAATTTGGGTACAGACAAAATTGAAAGGACTGGAAGCAACCAATAAAAGGATTACACTGGGGTCTGGCCTTCCAGATGTTGTTCAACTCCCATCAGATCCAACTACTATCTAGGATGAGAGCTGAAGTCCACCAAAATTTGTAGGGCCACCAGTTCCCTGCTTCTTTGTCTCTGGGATTTGCTTTTGGATCAGTGGTTTTGCTGGCTATTTGTTAGCTCCCAGAATTCATTTTCATTAACTATGCTTCATTAGGGGTGATGGAGATTGCAGTCTCACAACATCTGGAGGGCCACACCATTCTCACCCCTAGTCTAACTGCTTTCAAAAATTAATGACTACAGAAATGCTGTGTATCTCTTCTGTTTAGTCTCTCTCTCACCTTAATAATCCTAAGTATGTAGTACTGCACTTAACATTGTCTTCTTTCATGTTATTCCTTTTTTCCCTCTACAGTCTCTTGAACACACACACACACCTTATTCATACTTAATACATTACACAAGCAGGCAGGGCAGGCAAAGATCCCTGTTGAGAAAACAGGTTGAGGACATAACCATGGCAACAACAACAGCACCAGTGAGGGCACCACAGCTGCACATGAATTTCATTGTAAGGAAAGCTACAGGGGAAAAGAACAGAGCTGTCTTCAGGAATCTAGTCCTTCAAATGATGGAGTGGGGAAACACTTACTGATAAGGCAGGTGGCCCAGTTCTTGCTCAAGTGTTTTATTTTGCATCTGAAAAACCCACCATTTGCTCCTAATATTCACTAGGGAAATACTTTTAGCCTAGTGGCATAACCATTAAGGTGGAAACTTTAATTTTAAAAAGAATAATGGAAACTTTAATTTTAAAAATAATAATGCCACTTGCGGTAAAAGCTCAGGCCTTCTCACATGAAGAGCCAGGAGTCAGGAAAAAAAAGCGAAGAGTGCAAAGGTTTGCCTAATGCTTAAAAACAGGAAAGTGGCAGCCCTGTTTATGGCCCCATTCAAACCAAACCAATTGCAAGGGCTGTTGCGAACAACTTCCTGCCCATACTTCTTGTTGTGTGCCTTCAAGCTGTTTCCAATTTATGGCAACTCTAAGATGAACCTATCACAAGATTTTTCTTGGCAAGATTTGTTCAGGGGGGATTTACCTTTGCCTTTCTCTCAGGATGAGAGAGTGTGACTTGCCCAAAGTCACCCAGTGGGTTTCTATGGCTGAGCAGGGATTCAAACCCTGGTCTGCAGAGTCTTAGTCTAACTAACGCTCAAACCAGTACACCATGCTGACTCTTATTTCTTATTTCTGTCTATACTGTACTACAGGTAAGGAACTTGTGGTCCTCTAGATCAAGGACTGGGCAAAGCGAGGCCCATGGGCTACATGTGGTGTCTGGTCCCCAGTTTTGTGACCCCAGTCCCTTGGAGCCCCCAACCCTCTTTTTCTTTTTTTAGAAACAGTGGTGTGATTTTGGGGGTATTTTTTGTTCCAAAGCCACCCTGAAAGCTCCACAAACACGTAAAAACATGCCAAAATACTCACATACCCACAAGCACCACAGAACCCCATACTACCCCCCAAATACCTCTGTTTTCCTCTGCAGTCCCTCTCAAAATGGCAAGAGGAAGTGATGCCCCCAGTACCCCCATTTTCCTCTGCAGTGCCTTCTTCCAAGGGATGTCAGGAAGTGATACAATATCTGTTCCTGTTGCCATTTTGAGAGAGACTGAAGAGGAAACAAAAGTATTTGGGCTTGCTGTGTGAGGGTGTGACATTCAGAAGGCTCTGGGACCCCACACAGTTGTCCATCCCTGCTCTAGATGTTGCTGGGGTGCAATTCTCTATTGCCCTAGCTCAGTGCTTTCCAAACTTTGGTCCTCCAGGTATTTTGGACTTCATCTCCCAGAAACTCTAGAACCCAACAGTCAGGAATTCTGAGAGATGAAGTCCAAAACAGTTGAAGACCAAAGTTTGGGAATCACTGCCCTAGCTGGTCTAGCCTGTGGTGAGGAATTCTGGGAGTTGCTCTCCAACATCTAGAAGGCCAGAAATCACCCTACCTTCACTTTTGGCTAATGTTGGCTGGGGCTGATGGAAATTGATGCAAATAGCTGCCCAAGGAGTGTTAGAGGGAGTATATTTGTCATTTCAATAGTTTCTCCTCTCAGAACTGTTTCAGACCCTGAAAACACCCCCTAGCTTTTTAAAAAAGAAATTAGAAGCAACTGGAAGGACAGTTCCTATTTCTGAAAAAGGCTGTTTCAAGCTTCAAACAGGCCTGCTCCCCTAAAGGGTGTGTGTGGCTTACTGAGGTCTAGGGTGGGCAGCAATCTTTCCCGTACCCTCTTGTTGTTAGTAATACCGTGTCTTAACAGCATTACGTTTACTTAGATCTGCATATGGCTATATCTCCACATTGTAATCAGGGCACTTAGAGTAGTGTGCATTCATACACTTCTGGACAAGTGTAAATTGGCATTAGATACACTATTCAGCATACAAAGTATAGCAGCTTTCATCATATGTTTTTATTATATCTATATACCACCATTTTGCCAAAGAGTTCAGGGTAATGTATATGATCCTCCTCCACACTCTTAATCCTCACAGCAGCTCTGTGAAGAAGGTTAAGGTAAGATACAATTATATCCTCCAACTGCTTGAATGTAGTAACCTGGAATATATGAGTCATCCTTATCCATTTCCTTCCACTGTCCTGATTTGGCAGGTACAGTCCTGATAAATCCTCTATTATCCCACCTTTTCAGCTGTTTTTAAAATGCCACAGTTTCTCTCTCCTCCACCCACCATCCTCCTTTGTCCTCAGCTTATTTCAATGGCTGCATACTGACTTCAAAGTGCAAAAGTGGATTGCACTCTGTTAACTTAGGCAGGGGAAATGGAGAGGAGGGGCAAAACCTTGCCTTTCCCAGTATGCTCAGGCAAAAAGCAAACTGCTGCAGCCTCTCCTAGCTTTATGTTCCTCCTCATTAATACCCTTTGCCATCTTGACTATACTCTGTTGTTGCTTGGCCACACATGTCCCAGTTTCCATCTGTTAAATATTGGCGGGTATGTCACTGATAATAACTAGGCCTATTACCCGAAATGCTCCTTGGAAATTCCAAGAAAATATCGAATTTCTAATATGTTGGGGAAATTAGCAGCAGTTGGGGAAATTGCTAATTCGACTTTAGCAATGTGAAAGGGGGGAACAAGGGAATCTTGCACCTCTGTATACCAGTACTAGCCTGGATGGAATACACACACATGTGAAATTAATTATGGTTTTTATTAAAAGTTCCAAAAATGAACACCAAACACACACACAGTCACACAAGAAGCATTCACACAAGGCTATAGAAAGCAGTAGGAAAAACTTGGATAGAGGGTAGCAAGAGGATTTCTTGGGGATGATACAACCTGCCCTGTAGTCTGGAATTCTTTGGTCAATCCAGCAGAGTTGATGGAGGAATCTGATGGTAGCTAACACAGAGTGACAGGGGCTCCCCTGTAACTGGGACTGTGTGCAATGTGGCAGATTTTGAAGGTCACATTTATAACCCCCAAATACATCCTGAGGGGAGGGGATGTTTCATGAGTTGAAACAATAGATTCCATGAGCCTTCATGGATTGCACAATTAGCTTCCTGGTCTTGACAATAGGTGTAGAAGATGCTAATGTGTTGCAAACTATCCTTAGTGTCCAGTGATTGGATTTAAAAAGCTTCAGCAGCCTCTGTCTTAAGGTTGGGGATTAAGGAGAGGAAATTTTGAATTCAGCACCCACAAAGGATTCATCCATCTATTATCATCTCCTTTTTAAATGTACAGTGGCGATTGTGTCCTTTTGACCTTTAGCTTTAGTCTTCCCTACGGTAAAGCATGGCATCCAGATAACATTTCTGAGACCCTCTTGCCTTTTCCCTTGTGGAAGGCCACATCAGTGAACCAAATTATTAATATGCCTATTTATTAAAACACCAATTTTATTATATGCTAATTTCTGAGGTCTCTGGAAGTGGAACTGTTAGCCTTATTAACAGGCCTGTCATAGTGGAAGGGGATTTTAACCTGAGTTTCTTGGGTTCTAGCCCTGGGCCAAGGAAGAGAATGGGGGAATAGGTTTTGGTTTCAGAGGCTCACAAAAAGTTATTTGCTCACTCTTTAACTACCAGACAGGAAGGGGAATTGCACAAACAATTCAGCAAACATATGAAAAAAAATAACTTAAAAAAAATAATGGAACTCATGCAGCCTTACAGATACTATTGGACTACAAGTCCTGGTAGCCCTACCCATCATAGCCAAATGGTGAAGAATTTTAAGAGCTGCTGTCCAACAACATCTGGAGGGATGATTCTCAACTCTGTTGCAAACAATCACCCTTTCTTGCTATGACATTTGACTAATGCACAGAATTTTGACTTCTTTAGGGATGTGTATACACACACACATACACAATACAGGCTGTGTGTTTTGTTTGTAGGTTAACTCAAATCTACCACATTTGCCTACCACCATAAGATCTGCTGGGTTGTTTTGGAACATGCTTATATATGACTTGCATTTTAAACATGAAGTGGAAGAGTAAGTTTGTTCAATCATTGTGGCCACTGTATCCATGACAGCCTACTCTCATAGAAAATAGAAAACCACACTATAACCCCCCTTTTTTTTTAATTACAGGGGTGCTCTGTGTGTGTGTTTGTTTGCATGTATAGGACTATGTTCATACTTCTGCTCTGGTAGCAATCCAACAAACATTCAAAAGTTCTTGTGCCTTTAAAAAAATAGCTTAGCAAAAATCTTTCTCTGTCAGATATTGAAATAACTCAGGTAGGCCATTTTAAAGGCATAAGTAATTGGATAATTTTCATTATCTTCCAAATTTGCTTTGCCATTCCACTATTCTCATAGTTCTGACCAAATATTCTAGCACATGTAATGCTTAATGGCAAAATAAAACATCTTCATAGACTAAGAACTTTTACACATGATTGGCCAGAGAAATTGATTAATAACTTTTACAGCTAGTTATGAAAATGAGATTACAATACTTTTAAAATTAACACCGCATTTCTAATTCTCCTGCCTGTGGACAATTTGCACAACAAGCAATTCAGCCGTTCATAATTAACTAGCACATTTCAGTTTCCAGTTTAATTTTCAGTGGTGCATCTTTCTGAATTAAAGCTGTACCATTAAACCAAGCACTGAAGTTTTATTTATTTGTATTATTCTCCCCCCCCCCCGCTTTAATGGTTTAGCAAATTTTATGAAATAAATTTGCTACTACTGCTTCAGAAACAAAGAGCAGGGTCACCACTACTTTTTACTATATCTTGAATAAATCCTATGTGAATGGTGTTTCAAGAGCACAGTGTTTCAAGGTTGCAGAAAGCATACCTTCTGCTGTGCTTTCTGCAACCGGACTTGTTTATCTTGGATTGGGCTTTTTAGTCATCAGCCCTCTTGCAGAAAGCGTGGAATAAGTCCTTCCTGAATCCTCATTTGCGAAGAAAAGCCAGAGAGAGGGTGTTTCAAGAGCAACCTCCTCAATCTGATGCTCTCCAGAACACAAGTTGGCTAGGGAAGTTACAGTCTGACAAATCTGGAGGGGACCAGATTTGGGAAGGTTGTTCTAGAGAGACAGATAATAGAAGTCTAGATCCAATACAATCCTAGTGGAAAAAAACATTTCACTAGTTTAATTCTGCTGGATTTCTTGTAGCACAAGAAACTCTCTCTATATTCAGATTCTTGTGCAACTAATTGTACAATGGCCAACTGCACCAAACTCTCCTCTTGTGCTAAGTCTTTATACACATAGCTACAGGCACAATAGTCTTTGTTCTAACACAAGTGACACTGTTGGATACAGGAAACAATGCCTTATAGCTCAATGTGATAAATCCATAAATTGACATTTGGGTTACATCACATCATGTCAAACAACCAGTGCGATGTAGCAGTTTTAATGCTGGACTCTGTGAAACTAGGATTTGAAACCCTGCTTAGCCATGGAAACCCATTGGACCAGTCACATTCTCTCAGCCTTAGATGAAGACAATGGCAGACCTCCTTTGAACAAATCTTGCCAAAAACCTCTGTGATAGGTTATGGCTTTAGAGAACATAAGACCATAAGTTGGAAACAATTTGAAAGCACACAACAATATAAAAAAAATTATATAATCAGTCTTATTCCCCACCACCACATAGTGGTGGCTCTGTTACATCAGTATTCACTGTATATTTGGTTTAAGAGGTCCAAAGGAGCTTCCATGAGAGACTTACAATGCATTCCTGTATCTCCTCAGAAGTAAGCCACTGAGTTCAATGGGGCTTACTTCTAGTTAAGTGAGTATTAATTGTACCTTCCACCAGTTTACTCTCATTTCTGTACTTTCTCGTTGATGCTAACCTGATTGATCTTTATCAGTGTTGTTAGTTTCTGTGCTCCATACTTTTTACTCTTCATAGATGTGAAACTACTGCCCACAATATATTTAGCATAATTTTATATATTAATATATAAGAAACCAAGCGGGGGCATGAAGCTTTCCATATAGGGGCAATCAGAAATCCTTGCTAATCAACTGCAAATCACCTAGCGAGTTGCTCCAGATCTGCTTTCTACACAGGATATTTTTTTTTTTGCTTCAAATCGCATTTTCCTGGTCTGCACTAACCCTGCACACATCTTGTTAACACTACACACATCTTATTACAGCAAAATGAGAGCAGCATTACCGACCATACATTTCCCCTAGGCAAGCTCACTTCGGTGTAAAAGGGTGGTCTTGGTATGATCATGTGTCCTACACTTCACATTATTTTTGGCCACATGGCTGAGGCCTCTCCACTTTTTTCTTCCTGTCATGCATGCAATTATGTGGATATGCAAATAGGCAGAGGTGTACCAGTAATGATATGCAAGTATCTGTACAAACGCACCTTCAAAAAATAATGACTGAAGACCAGCAAAATGTAAATACAAACAGAGAAAGTAGCCGTTCCTGGCGGGAATGATCAGGTGACCCCAAACTCCACTTCCTGGCTCCACACTGATGCCAACTTTGAGGACCAGCCACACAAATAATTATCCAGATTTTCCAGGAAGGTGTGAGGTAAAAGGCAATTTTTTAAAAAATTGGATTAAAGCCCTCGGGCATAAAAAAGAACTGTATTCCCAGAAAATCATCAAGCGCATATGTCATGATCGCAGCGACTACAACTCCCCCACCCCCAGCAATGTAGACAAGCCCTTAAGTCTATACAGTAATATAAAGTCTTGACTGGGGATATGAGAAACTGATTTCCCTGCTCTGTGCAACTACAATATTAATTTCCAATACAAAGGACCAATCAGATATTGTTGGAGACAAATAATCCTTCCGTAAATTTCCCCATCGTTGAAAATTATGTTTCCTGTTAAAATAACTAGAAGTGAATCGCCAACACAACCTTGTATCAGGGAAGGAAGAGAAAGTCTACCTTTACTTGTTTTCGTGACCAACTCCTTCTCAGGGCTGGCAGCCCTCCAGATCTTGTTGGACTTCAAATCTTATCATCCATCATCACTAGCTATGTTGGCTGATGGAAGCTGCTGTACAGCATCTGGAGGGTTGCAACAGGCTGGTACTATAGGGACCTCAAACTACCAAGAAGCGCTATGTCTGAAAATGCATCTGACTAAGAGAGAGGCTGTCCACCAAAGTTTCTGCCAAAATAAAGCTTCTTAGCCTTTAAGGTGCTACAAAACTTTGTTGTTCATTTCACTGCCCAGTTACGTAGCATGAGGTCCCACAGAAATTAAGACGGATTCACCCCTTCCCAGTACATTTCCCAGATTCCACACTGACACTTCCCAAGCTTCGCTGACATGTTTTTTTTCTTCTTCACTAACTATTCGAACTCGTTTTTCATCCTTGCTTCCTTTTTTATTGTCGAGATGCAACACCATTTTGTTCCCATAAGCAATCATGGCCAAAAAGCTAAGATGGCTTTCGATTTTATTTTTTAAAAATTCTCTGCAATTTGTGTGTGTGTGTGTGTGTGTAATTGTAAATACAAAACTACAATTCTTAATTACAACATTACAATTTTCAGACAAGTTAACTGTTAATGGATTTGTAATTGGTTGACCAGCCGAACCCAAAGGGTGCTTAGAAGTGGCTCCTCTTTCTCTTGGAAAGATGTGACCAGTGGGGTGCCACAGGGTTTTGTCGTGGGCCCAGTGCTATTCAACATCTCTATCAATGACTTGGATGACGGAATTAGGGGCATACTTATCAAATTTGCAGATGACCCCAAATTAGGAGGAGTAGCTAATACCCTAGAGGACAGGATCAAAATTCAAAATGACCTGGAGAGCTGGCCCAAAGCTACCAAAATGAAATTCAATACAGAGAAATGTAAGGTACTGCACTTAGGGCGAAAAAATGAAATGCATAGATATAGGATGGGGGAGACCTGGCTGAATGAGACTACGTGCGAAAGGGATCTAGGAGTCCTAGTAGACCACAAGTTGAACATGAGTCAACAGTGTGATGCGGTAGCTAAAAAGGCCAATGCGATTTTGGGCTGCATCAATAGAGGTAGAGTGTCTAGATCAAGGGAAGTAATAGTGCCGCTCTATTCTGCCTTGGTCAGACCTCACCTAGAATACTGTGTCCAGTTCTGGGCACCACAATTCAAAAAGGATATTGACAAATTGGAGCGTGTCCAGAGAAGGGTGACTAAAATGGTTAAAGGTCTGGAAACTATGCCTTATGAGGAGAGACTTAGGGAGCTGGGTATGTTTAGCCTGGAAAAAAAAAAGATGGTTAAGAGGTGATATGATAGCCCTGTTTAAGTATTTGAAGGGGTGTCACGTTGAGGATGGAGCAAGCTTGTTTTCTACTGCTCCAGAGACTAGAACACAGAACAATGGATGCAAGCTCCAGGAACAGAGATTCCACCTCAACATTAGGAGGAACTTTTTGATAGTAAGAGCTGTTCGGCAGTGGAACACACTCCCTCGGAGCGTGGTGGGGTCTCCTTCCTTGGAGGTCTTTAAACAGAGGCTGGATTGCCATCTGTCAGGGATGCTTTGATCGTGATTTCCTGCGTGGCGGGGGGTTGGACTGGATGGCCCTCGTGGTCTCTTCCAACTCTGCAATTCTATGATTCCTGGCGCCCACATATCAGCCTCAATGAGCATCAATGGAATAGTGGTAACAGTTTGGTTAAAAATTGGACAAGACTGTTAAGTGGTTCTTAACTGGGATCCATGGATCCCCAGGAGTCTGCAGTGTCCTCACAGGGGGTCTGTAAAGGTTTGCTGCTTTGTCCACCTGCTCCCTGCAGTGGATGGCCCGGTGAAAGGAGCCATGATGCTGGCTTGGCCTGCGCATTGCCATTCAATCCACTCCAGCCACACATTTTCAGGAAGAAGCAGGAGAAAAGTCTTCCCTTCCCCCCAGTGCCTCAGAAGGAAGGGTTAATGCATGGTGTAATTGTATTATTATTATTATTACTATTATCAGGTATTATTGTATTATTATTTTTATTATTACTGTTGTTGTTTTAAATCCTGAGTTAAGCTTTGGGGGCCCGCGGCAACAAAAGATATTTAAAGAGGGGTCCATGTTTTTTTTTAAAAAAAAGGTTAAGAGCCACTACTCTACATTCTCCACTACGACAGCCTTCAAATGGCAACCTGAATTGACACCTACATGCAACTCTTGCCGCTGCCTCTATAGTCCTACTGCTCCGCCCTAAGGCACCTACCTCTTCGAGAGGTTAGAAAAGCTACATACATCCACACATCACCGGCACTTTTGAACATCAAGAGGATCATCAATTGAACTTAGCCACGGGCTGGGAAGAGGACAATGTTAGAACAACTCTTGAAGGCTGCCAGCTTGTGTACATTTACCTGAAAGCACGCCCCACCGAACTCATTAGGACTATTGAATAAACAGAACATAGGGATTGCCAGTTAACCTTTGAGCCCCTACACGCATATGGCTGCCTCGGAAGCCTACTGCTACTGCCCTTATCTCTTTGGTCCAAAGCACTCCGTGACACCTCTAAGAGAGAGCGAGGGAGAAACTTCAGCCTGCGGGGCATGCCGGGAAAGTTCTGCCTCCGCGCAAAGCATGACGGGATTCTTAGGAGGCAGGCGGGCTGAGGGAGGAAGCGGTTGGCGGAGGCGCGCGGGTCGTCAGGATGTATCACAGCAGCACCCAGAGGCGGCACTGGACCTTCCGCGGAGAGGAGGAGCTGTCCCGGCGACGGGCCGAGGCCAACCGCAAGTTCCGCGGCAAAGCGGTGGCCGGTGGGAAGGTAGGGGCGGTGGGTGCCCGAGTGGCAGGCGGGAGCGCGGAGGGGGAGTGAAGGGTCTCTCTCTCTCTCTCTCTCCCCCGACCCCCTCTCGCACCGCCGCCCTGGAGGAAACCAACCAGACATTATCATACTACACTGTTATACCGCTATCATTTCACTTTATTTGCTGTGGCTGCCTCCTGTGGAATCCTGGGATCTGCAGTTTAGGGAGGGGCATTTAGCATTCTCAACCAGAGAGCTCTTAGGCCTCACTAAACTACAAATCCCAGAATTCCAGTGGAGGCAGCCTTACTAGATTATCACACAACGCTGTTATAGTGCTATTATTCCACTTTATTTGCTGTGGCTGCCTCTTGTGGAATCCTGGGATCTGCAGTTTAGGGAGGGGCATTTAGCATTCTCAACCAGAGAGCTCTTAGGCCTCACTAAACTACAAATCCCAGAATTCCACTGGAGGCAGCCTTACTAGATTATCACACTGTTATAGTGCTATTATTCCAGTGTAACTGCTATGACTGCCTCCTGTGGAATGCTGGGATTTGCAGTTTTGGGAGAGGCATTTAGCATTCTCAGCCAGAGAGCTTAGACCTCACTAAACTACAAATCCTAGGATTACACAGGAGGCAGCTTTACTAGATTACCACACTACACTGTTATAGTGTTACTATTCCACTTTATTTGCTCTGGCTGCCTCCTGTGGAATCTTGGGAGTTGCAGTTTAGGGAGGGACATTTACAACTCAGCCAGAGAGCTCTAAACTACAAACTCCAGAATTCCACAGGAGGCAGCCATCACAGTTAAAGTGGAATAATAGGACTATAACAGTGTAGTGTGATAAGATCCATAGCCGTTAAAGTGGAATAATAATGCTATAACAGTGTAGTGTGATGAGGGTTGCCCAGATCCTCTTGTGTGTTAATGGCTTTGTTAGGCCAGCCCAAGGGGCCACAAAAAGCAGGCACAAACTTTCTGAGGTCTCTGTCACGTCAGGACATGGGGGTTACCAGGATTTTTTTTTTTAACTTTACCTATTAAATATGCTGGAGAGGTTAGAACAGGGTTTCTTAACCAGGGTTCCTTGGGTTCCCTAAGAGGTTAATGATATGACAGGATGAGGAGAGAGGTGAAACATGTATATGGCTGTGAGTGGATCTGAGGGAATATATCATAGAATCGTAGAATTGTAGAGTTGGAAGAGACCACAAGGGCCATCCAGTCCAAGAAATCACGATCAAAGCATCCCTGACAGATGGCCATCCAGCCTCTGTTTTAAGACCTCCAAGGAAGGAGACCCCACTACGCTCCGAGGGAGTGTGTTCCACTGCTGAACAGCTGTTACTGTCAGAAAGTTCCTCCCAATGTTGATGTGGAGTCTTAGTTCCTGGAGCTTGATCTAGACACTCTAATTCTATTGATGCAGCCCAAAATTGCATTGGCCTTTTTAGCTGCTGCATCAAACTGTTGACTCATGTTCAACTTGTGGTCTACTAGGACTCCTAGATCCCTTTCACACGTAGTCTCGTTCAGCCAGGTCTCCCCCATCCTGTATCTATGCATTTAGTTTTTCCGCCCTAAGTGCAGTACCTTACATTTCTCTGTATTGAATTTCATTTTGTTAGCTTTGTATGTGCAGCGAGAATAAGTGTTAAGAGGAATAGAGGCTGATTGGAATATAAAGTGAGAAGAAAGAACCTCACAAGTTGTTACTGAGTCTGGCAGATTCTGAAATTATATGGCCACCACAGAGTGGGACTAGTGACTGGTTTGAAGTTAACCAAGTTGGAGACAAAGTTCAAGGCATTTCTGTTACACTGTTTACACAATAAATCAATCTTTATGTTTTCTTTAGCCAATCCAGAATATGACATGAATTATTTCCCATACTAGTATTTATTTGGCACACTAACCCTATAATTAAATACAGCAGTACAAGTACTATCCAGATTAAGTCAAACCCCAGCCCAAGGAAGGCTAAGGGGGAAGTAGCCAGTAGATGAACTACTAATATTCAAGATGTGAAAATTCATGATGATAAAGAAAAGGTCATTTTCTTTTTTTCTATCTTTGTTTTCTAAATTGCACCAGATTCTTGAAATTATAAGATAGGAAGTAACAAGCAATGAAACTGTATTTAAGAGAATAATTTTCCTTCAATGAGAGTCTACCACCATCACTATTATTACCGTATATTCCAGCGTATAAGACCCCCCATTTTTAAGTAAAAATACAAACTTTAGGGTATACTCGCCGTATAAGATGACCCCCCCCCCATCACCGGCCCTCCCCGAAGCCACGATCAGGCTCCCCTTCATGGATTTGGGGAGGGCGGATGGTGTCTGGAAAGCTTCCCCCCCTCCAGCCAGCCACCCTTCCTGAAGCCTTCCTGACGCTGGCTTAGGAATCGCGGGAGATGGCTAGCCAGCTGGGGAGAGGCTCAGCCACCTCCCGCAATTCCCCAACCCACAAAGAGGCTGGCCAGCCTCCTCGCAAGTTGGGGAATCACGGAGGATGGCTAGCCAGCTGGGGAGAGGTTCAACTTCCTCCCGTGATTCCCCAACCCACGAAGAGGCTGGCCAGCCTCCTAGCGAGTTGGGGAATCACGGGGGATGGCTAGCCAGCTGGGGAGAGGTTCAACCTCCTCCCATGATTCCCCAACCCACCAGGAGGCTGGCCAGCCTCCTCGCGAGTTGGGGAATCACGGGGGATGGCTAGCCTGCTGGGGAGAGGCTGAGCCCCCTCTATGTTTCCCAAACCCACCAGGGGGCTGGGCAGCCTCGTGAGTTAGGGAATCACAGGGGAAGGCTAGCCAGCTGGGGAGAAGCTGAGCCATCTCCCGCGATTCCGCAGCCTCCTCGTGAGTTAGGGAATTGTGGAGGATGGCTAGCCGGCTGGGGAGAGGTTCAGCCCCTCCTGCCCAGCAAGGCTCCCCCTGCCATGCAACCCTGCTGACTGGGAGGGGGTCCTCTCACGGAGAAGACCCCCTCCCACCCAGCAAGGCTCCTCCCGTGCAGCTGCACTGGGCGGGAAGATAAGGTGGCTAGCAAGCTCCCCGACTCCAGCCAGCCACCTGCTGCAGCCCCATCTCGGACTTGTATCCAGCATATAAGACGGCCCCTGACTTTTCAGCTGATTTTACAGGCTGAAAAAGTCATCTTATACGTCAGAATATATGGTGCTCTCCATTTTTTTCTTCTATATGTGATTTGCTTATTGTGTTTGCTCTTTTTTAATATGTGTTAAATAAAGATATATAGACAGGGCATGGGGTTACCAAAAAACAAAAAACAAAACCCATCTTGAGATGGGAAGAGGGACCCACAGGCATCCTAGTGAAACTGGCACAAAGTGCTGGGGACAGTTTGGGGTTTCTGAGGGATAGATCCTGAAGTAGGTATGTATAGAATGAAAGCAGGAGCTGGCTCCTCTACCTTCTATGGTGTAGAAGAGGGGATTTCAGTAGATATTGCTTATCCTGCAACCAGGTGACCATGGCCCCCACAGCCAGGCTTAAAATTCTGCTGTGATAAATTTGTCAGGCACTTTGAGCAGAAAGCCACTCCTATTTACTCAGAATTTGATGCCACAGTTATTGCAGAGTCTAGGGAGGTGTCAAGTGCACCATCTGGTTAAATTCCTTAGAATTAGTTTCAGTTGTTGCAGCCTGATGATGTGGACAAGACATTTGAATTGGTGCATCCCATCACTTGTAGTCTTGACCCTTGCCTGTCTTGGCTGTTAAGCTCTAGTAGACATGGATTGATTGGGTGGGTACAAGGGGTGGCAAATGCTTTACTATGTCAGGGAGAGGTGCCTACTTAAAGGAGGCTGTAGTGTACCTGAAGAGGACCTCCCTGGACCCAGAGATATGCAAGAGCTACCACCGTATTAATAAAATTTGGGGTAATGTTCCGTACAGGTTTTAAGACTTGCACTATGCAGCTGCAAAGCAGTGACAAAAAAATGACATGTTCTAGAAGATACATATAAGCATTAGACAGCAGTAAACAAACATTCAGAGAATCTGGCCTTCATTGATTTTAATAGTGGGTGGATATATTTATTTCTAGGATAGTTATAGCTGGAACAGTTGAGGAGCACATGAGTAATATCTTTGATAGGTAGAGAATCACAACTGCATACTCTATCCTTCTTAGGTGTGCCCTTTATTCCAGCCTATCCAGTCTGAAGGGAGAACATTTAATCTTGCCTGAGTAAACATTATTCTCATCTTGATATTTGGCAAATCTACCAGGTACCTTGGAGATAACAAATAATGAGGAATGAAAGAGGCGTAAAACGTATTACATTGGCAAGTCTTGATCCCAGCAATCTGAGGTTGCATCTCAATATTCTCGAGCCTCTGCACTGAGATTAATTTAGCTCTATCATGTCCTTGAGTTAAAAGAAAAGAAATAGAAAATTAATGGTAACTTGTTTTTTTGTTTTTTGCTTCCATGGGTTTGGGCCCAGTACCAATACCCAATACCACTTCCATGGGTTTGGGCCCAAGTCCTCCAATACCAACAAGATAAGTTCTGAAACCAGCTTTAAAATAATTTTTAGCCAAAAAAGCAGAGCTCATCTAAGGGCTTCAGCTTTGATAGTCATTATACCCAGTTTAGCACAAATTCATTCTGATTAGGTAGATACAGGAACCACCAGAACCCTACGTAAAAAAATATTTTGAGCTCTTTCTAATAAGTCTACATTAGCCATGGCCCCAAAAGGAGCCCTATATAACATTTTGGGGATAACTCTAATTCTATACAGTTCTAAAATGTACCAGCTTTCCTCCTTTTTATGTGATAGAACTGCAATAGTCCATTTAATGTTTTAGTGGCTAACAGAGTACTTGATTGAACTTGTGTGGACCATGCATCAGTTCACTGAAAAAGTACCACAAGCTGTTCAATTACATCTCCATCGAGTGACCGATTAACGGTTTATCTAGATTTGCCAAATATCGTAACTTTTTTTGGAGGGGTAGCTAATACAGGCATTCCTCGCTTATTCAGTGGGTTAGGGACCAGGTCGCTATCAAAAAGTGGAAATGCTTGAAAAGCGGAACTGTCATTTTTTAGCTTGCAAATGCAAGACTGAACACTAGATAGCACTGAGTTGACAAATGGAGGGGGGCACCCCGAGTAGAATGAAATGGTGGGGGGGGAGGCAACACATGGTTGAAAGAACAGACCAGGGGTTGAAAGTGTGGTACATGGCTATAATTTAGATCTGTCTAAATAGCAGAACGTCAAAAAATGAGTAGTTGAAAAGCGGGGGATACCTGTAGAAAGAACTCATTTTTACGGTGTAAACTAAGCCATTTCAACAATCTACTTAAACCTAGCTGAGTATTAGAAATCAGAACTGCACCATCAGCATAAAGGAGGATTGAATATTTCTGGTTTCCCACTTTATATGGAAATTAATAGTCACCTTTTAAGAACTTTACTATATGATGAATGAATATATTGAACAAAAGTGGGGCAAGTACACACCTTTGTCTCCCTTGTGATTGGTACAGAGTATGGTAGATATCTGCCATCAATTCTAACTTGGAAGGCTGTCCTAGAATATAGAGACTCTGTACATTTTAGAAGTTGTGGCTCAATTTCCATAGGTTGTTCTGACAAGATACTCCTTATCTTTTACAAGGTTCAACTGACTGACTCGTTTCTTCTTCAGCCGCATGAGGAGTTGGCAGTTTGCAAATATTATGAAAAAAGGTTATTGGATTTCTGCTCTGTATTTAAGCCAGCAATGCCCAGATCTGTGGTGGTGAGTTCCTTTTAATGGATCCTCTTGCATTGTCTTAGAGGGAGCTGTATTTGAGTATGTTAAAACTTGATTAAAAATATTCTTTTTGGGCTCAACATTTTTTGTCTTACCTTTCTAAACTTATTCCACCTGTTGAAGTTGTCCCATCCAGATGTTAACGTATTATTTTGTTGAGCATACATAGAATGAGTAACTTTCATGGCTGTTCCCTCCCTTCTGGCACTTAGAATTAAGGGACAAAGATTTCTGTCCTAGGGCAGATGGCTGCTTGATTTCCATCACTTTTGTCCTCTGAAGACCTCCTTTGCCAGCCTTGTATATACCAAAATGTCAGGGAAGGCAGGAACATGGTAATTTCACTCAAGTGGCAGAGTTCTGTGGAGAAGAATTTAACAGTTTTCAGTTAAAGCAGTTTAGCTTTCAGCTAAAGGCACCAGATCCTATCTGATCATTGAAGCTAAGGAGGATCAGCCCTGGTTAGTTTTTTGTATGGGAGACCACCAATGAATACCAGATGCTGTGGGCTATTTTTCAGACGAAGGAACTGGCAAAACCACCTTTGAGTATTCCTTGCCTAGGAGAACACTATGAAATTCATGGGGTCACGATAAGTCAACAGGCAACTTCAAGGTACATATACACATGAATTCAGTGGGGATAGCTGGGTGAAGGAGGAACACACCCAGCCAGATCTGGCTACTTCTCAGAGATGCCAAATGCTAGACAAGCACCAAAGCATGAAGCATAAGCAGCTCCTCCAAGCCACCAGTGGCAAGAATGCCTAACACACATCCTTGTCTATCCTACAGACGTTTAGATTGTTCAGGCCCAATGCCAATAGGAGCAAGGAAGTAGGTGCTACATTTGCAAGACTCCTCTACCACTAGCTCCTTGATTTCTGCTGTCCCCCATCCAGAGTTTTTGCAGTGATATTGAAAGAAATCTCTTCAAATTCTGCTAAGTGAAAGAGAGAGGAGGTTGTATCAAATATTTGAACAGCAGCAATTTATTCAAGCCTCTTGTTCACAGGATTGTAAGAAAGGTGACTGTGTTTTTTGCCCTAGAAGCCTAGAAAGAATGTTGGAGTCGATAGTGAGATCAGAGAAGCTAATTGACTTGTCATCCAGTTGACCTTTCCCAAAGGAGACTACATCTCAGCTCTGCCAGGCACAAGCACATGGCCGAGAAAGGAAACTGTGAAGAATCCAACATTTTGGGGGTTGCACGAGAGTACATCAGTCTTTCTTCTCAAGAGTGTGCTTTTTAGTCGGAAAAGGGTCAGGCTACTAACACAAATATGTTGCCTAAGAGGGAAATTCTAGTGATTGTTCCCTCCAGGTGCCTGGTAGACGAACAGATCAGGTTAGTTAGCAGCAGCCCAGGTGTTTCCTTCCTCTAGGAAGGACTTGTCCTTTCTCTTCTTTTCTTGCAGTGACTTCCCTTCTGGCCCTGTTGAACTCTCACTTGCTTCTGACTAAACATGCATACGATTGACCTGTGCATTACTATTCCATTTACTTGCTGGACATATACTACATTTAGTTTACACATTCTGTACAATAGTACCTGTGCTGTTCTCTATTATCATGTGAATGAATTCTCTGGCATCATTTTCATTTCAGGGATCAGCCTGCATGTACTTCAAACGTTTTTACCTCAATAACTCCGTGATGGAGTTTCACCCTCGCATAATTATGTGAGTAAATGATACACTTTGTGTATTATTTTATTTTATTTTTTTAGTAGCCTGTCAGTTTTAAGTACTAATGAAGATGAAGATTCAGGGATAATATTTATATGAGAGGGCAACTGATTAATCATGTGGCCTTCCAGATACTGTTGGAGTGCAACTCCCAGCAGCCCTAGTGAGCAAAGCCAGTGATGAAAAATGCTGGGAGTTGCAGTCCAACAACATCTGGAGAGTTGCATGATTCCCATTGGTTAGGATTTTTAGGTTAGAATACTTTAAATGCTTCATATTTTGCTATAAAATATGTAATTATCTTCCTTGTAATGAGATGTGTTTGCTGTTTGTTTTAAAGGTTAACATGTGCATTCTTGGCATGTAAAGTAGACGAATTCAATGTGTCTAGTGCACAGTTTGTTAGTAACCTTCGTGAAAGCCCAGTGGGACAGGAAAAAGCTCTTGAACAGATCTTAGAATATGAATTGCTACTTATTCAGGAACTCAACTTCCATCTTATAGTGCACAACCCTTACAGACCATTTGAAGGCTTCTTGATTGATTTGAAGGTAACAGATTTTGATTGCTGAAGAAATGCATCTTAAATTGCAAGAGCTATTGTACAGTGTTGAAATATGAATGATATAAAGAACATTGGCTAGATGTTGCTTACAGTAGTAGAGGCAGGATGTCTCTCATTCCCAGTTGCTGGGAAACATCGGTGAGTGCATTGCGATACTCATTCTGCATGTGGATTTTTCATTGAGTTGGCTACAAAGTAGTTGGCTACTTTGGAAATAGAGCTCTGTATTTGATAGGGCTTTGGTTTGATCCAACACAACTCTTCTTATGATACCTTCTTATCAGCTTGACTATCAAGATATAATCAGTTCAATTTGCTGAGTAAGGGTATTTTTGTATCATGCTGTAATACTTATGTTTTCCCTGTCAGTCTGTTCATTGAGGCCATATTTAGTATCCAAAATTTGCTTCAGTTTGGGTGGCTTTCACAATTTGTTTCTTCAGCTAGTCCACAATATATAGAAAAACATTAATGCTCTTCAATATGCAGCAGATAGTGCACGTGCATTTAGGTGACAAAATGACAGCTGATGGATTAGAATGTCAGCAGCTTAATACAGAACTGGCTTTGTTCCCTTCTTGGAGGACAGGAGCCTTGCTTAGCTGCTTTGATCGGCATGGGCAACTAGTCATTCATGTAGACAAACTTGTTTCATGAACATGTGTTGCTAGCAACATCTTTATTGAGCTAAATAAGAACAAGAATGAAGCAAGACTTATGGATGATATTGGGAAAAAAATAAAAAGTTATTGTTATCTCTCTAATAATCTCTGTAGCACTGAATCTTTCTGTGAGGTTCTAAACCAGGGTGGGCAACTGTGGAGGGGGGCATTTTTCACTCTAGCACCACCTGGTGGGCCACATTGAAATGCCCAATCAATTGGAAGTGATGCTATGTCACTTCCAGTTTCATTTTTGGCCAATTTTCAGCCAATTATTTTTTTTTGGGGGGGGGAGTTTAAGATTTTGTAAGTATATGGGGGGATTGTGGGGGAAAAACTGTTGCATTTTGGGGTTGGGTTTTTTTTTTTTTTTGGTGTTTGGGGGCAAAAAAATCTGCAGTTTGATTTGGGGGATTTGGGGCTTCAGGCCCCCAAATTAGAGCCTCGAGGGTCACATGTGGCCCATAGTGTGCATTTGGCCTACCTTGTGCTAAGCTTTGTTTGTAGCAGAAGTTCTTACATGACATTAGCTGCACATGAAGTATTGCCAACAGGTTTTTTCCCATTTTTTTCCAGGCTGTGAGGCCGTGTTCTAGAAGAGTTTATTCCTGATGTATTATCTGCATCTGTGGCTGGCATCTTCAGAGATCTGATGCCAGCCACAGATGCAGATAATACATCAGGAATAAACTCTTCTAGAACACAGCCTAGGGGAAAAACCCCCACAAAAAACCTATGGAAGCTGGCCGTGAAAGCCTTCAACTTCATATTGCCAAAAGGCTGCGTGTTTGTTTTTGCCATAGCCAACCTCTGTGTATGAAGGCTTCACTTCTTCATAAGAATGGTAGAAGACTGTGTGTTGTTTGTCTGGAGGTGTTTGGCAGTTGTGCTGGCTCATTAAAGGCTTGGTACTGTGCATTCTTTGTGATTTTGTTGTGGGTTGGAGGGGGCTTAGTGGGCAAATCACTTTTTTAGACTCCTCTTGGATCCTTTCTGAAAACGAGAGTCCGTGAACACTTTGGCTTGCATTTTAGAAACAAAAACAATGTCCATATGAAATTTGTCCTAAACATGAGAAAGATGAAGTGCTTTGATGCTAAAGGAGTAACATTTGGATGCTTATTTTCTAGACTCGTTACCCATTGCTTGAGAATCCTGAGACATTGAGGAAGACGGCTGATGACTTTCTTAATCGGGTAGCTTTGACAGATGCTTGCCTCCTATATACACCTTCTCAAATAGCTCTCACTGCCATCTTGTCCAGTGCATCTAGGGCAGGAATTAATATGGAAAGGTAGATAATATTTTGAACATTTAAGATACAGCTGTAAAAGGAACTAGCCATCTTTGTACAGTTATGTAAGAGTGTATCTATTGTGTTAATAAGAGTTTGATTATATTTTATCATTCTTCAAAAATAATCCATGTAGTGATCTGCCAATCTGTTTATTATGGAGGATAACACTGTGAATGGCTACTCTCCATGATGGCTATATACATCTCCATTATCAGATACCTTGTGCGTCTGTATAGTAGCTGTTGGATAACCTGAATGGGAAGGTGCTATTTGCACTCATGTTCTGTTTGTAGATGTCCCACTAAGATCTGATTGGCTTCTATGGAAACAGAATGATGACCTGTTTATGCTTTGATCCAGTACAGTACAGCTCTTAACTGTGTTCATTTAACCATATTTGGCACTGCTACTTAGAAAAGGATAATTGGATTCCAGTGTTTGATAATTCAAAAAGTACAAAGTCTGCTGCCATGTTTCGGAAATGGCTTGTAAAATGATTATTTTTGCATCTTATTTTTTTTAAATCTTACACCACACTATCAGAATAAGTGAATATTTATAGGCTACTACTTCATATCAAAATTGCTATTGTTTTGCTTTGGAGAGGTTATATTTGATTCCTTGAGGGTATGGTTCTTTTGAAAATGAAAGAAATTTCTGTATAGCTCATACCATCTTTAGTTTTATTGTAACATTTTATACTAATTTTTGTCTTGATTTTTTACTTGTTAGAGAGTAGGAGAGAGAAAGTTAAATATTATTCAGAAATTCCATTCTATCACTTAACATGAAACACTAGCTAAACGTAATTCTCTTTAAAGGATGTATGTTAATTTAAATGTTCTTCATAGCTGTTGTTTGCTTCTCTGTGCATCCAAACAGTGGTGTTGGAATCTAATTTTCACAATCTTTTGACAGTTACTTGTCAGAAAGCCTAATGCTGAAAGAGAACAAAGCTTCCTTCACCCAATTGCTAGATGGAATGAAATGTAAGTAAAGATGCTAAGAATGAAGCGATACGTACAGATTTATGCTAGATATTTCTGAAGGAAAGAGGCTTTGCAAAAGACTTGATAGCCATTTGAAAGATAGTAAAGGCATTCTTTTGTTTCTGGATGATCACTGGAACATATGTTGAAACTAACTTGTACACAGCTGATGATAAAAGGATTCTTAGGTGGTGTTATTTGTTTCTCCTACACCCCTATGTCAGGGCATGAAATGACAAAAGAAGAAAGACATCCAAGTGCAATTATATTCCCTCACTAGTAAAATGGCTTTAAGCTTGATAAATATCCATTGTTATACCACAACAATTTACTGTCTAGCCATGTTCCCAGTTAATGGAAACAACAGAAATGATTGGGAGGAAGTAATAAGTTTATCTCTTTCAATCAAACACCAGCCGCTTAGTAACCCATAGATTATTCCATTCAGTGACAGTCACAAGGAGAATGCAGATGCAGAATTGTAAAGCAGGGTTGGGGGAAGTGTGGCCTTCCAGTTGTTTTTGGGTTGCAACTCATTATAGCCATAGTCCAAAAGAATATGAACACCTGAAGTCCAAAGTTGTTAAATCAGACAAGACTGAGACAGGAAACATTACTGCAAAAGCTAATGAACTAGTTTTATCTTTTTGAAATTGTGATTTATTACTCATTAGTATTATCAACAATAACAACAAATCATAAATACAGAAAGGTGCTCAAATGACTCTCTCCCCACCCAAAGGATGTTATGAAGTAATGGGTGAATGTTACTCTATACTAGGGATATGCAGTGTATGGTCCTTCAGATACTGATACACTGAACTTACAGCATTCCTAACTATTGGCTATGCTGGGTAGGAGCTGATGGGAGCTGCAACACAGCAACATCTAAAGGTTGCACTCTCCCCACCATTGCTCTGCACCAAGAAACTAACAAAATGTAAGTGTCCGATACAGAGTGTCAGTGCTCTTACATTGTTTCCTCAAAAAAGACGTAATGTATTTACTGAGAGCTTTAATTTTTAAAAAATACCTATCACTTGTGTGCTGAATTTTTATAAGAAGAGGTTGTTTAGGAGGAGGGCAAGACATTCCGACTGTCTTTAGTTTCATCAGTATTTTTCATCAGTGCAAAGCCATTGTGTTTCCTCAGTCTGCTGCTGTTTCACCACACTTCTTTCTAACTCAAGAGTTTCTTCACTGTGATGCCAGCCAGTCTGAAGTTACATAATACATATGATAACATTATGGAACCACAAAACAATTACCCAGTAGCCAGCTTGATTTAGATGTGAGGGAATACCAAACAATCCTGTTGTCTTTTCTCTGAATTGGGATTGGGGTGGGAACAGCTAATCAACAACTGAACCTTCTGTGCTTCCTGTTGCTTGCAAGGCAAGAGAGCAGCACTGGAGTAAGACAACTATTCCTATTCAACTGTAATAACATACAGAAGTTTAGATGGGGGCAGAGTATCACAGATGTGTACTGTATTCCCATCCATCTTCTACTCCAGTGGCTTAACTATGAGAAACTGAACTACGTTTTTTGAACATTTGCCTAGTTCCCATGATGTCTGCTCTTTGTAAGCACTTCTTCACAGAGATATCAAAAAATACCCAAAGGGGAGTACACTTCCTATGTAGGGAGAACCAACTTGTGACAACCCTTCCATCCTCCATTTCAGTTCAGCATTATCTGAAAAATATCTAAAATGACCTTTCCCCATTCAATAGGAAAACAGCGGGAGCTGTAGGGTATTCTTTTAAATACTCTGTTATATGGGTAGGAGGGTGGGATGTAATTTTTGACCAGGAGCTCTAGTTTATGATTTCTAAGGCATAACAGGCTGCTTAAATAGGACCACACTCCCGCAGTAAATCTTGGTGTTGACTTGTTTTAAGTGCCCTCTAGCAACCTTCTTTATCAGTGCAGTGCAGAGTGTTGTGAAAATGGTCTTCCTGTTTTTTCTGAGGACCATTAAAGGTAGTCCCATATGTAGCGCTGTTTCTCTCCTGCCCTAGCTTTCTTAGGTCAGAGTTAGGTATATAAAAAATACTAGAAATTTCTTTATCAAGAAAATGTTCAACTGCGGCAAGGTAATTTGGAGGTTTCCTTTTTGCGTTTAGGGACTTTTTTTGCAAAAAAAATATGTGCAAAAATCCCTTGTGTGTTGTGCAAAAAACAATGTCTTCTGCATAGTTTCCGGGCACAGTATAAGGTGTTGGTTATAACCTTTAAAGCCCTACATGGCTTGGGTCCAACTTATCTCCGGGACCGCCTTCTTCCGTACGACCCTCCCCACGCACTTCGGTCCTCTGGGAGGAATCTGTTACAGCCTATGAAAACAAGGCTGTCGGTGACCTCCCAGAGGGCCTTTTCTGCTGCCGCTCCCAGATTATGGAATGGCCTGCCGGACGAGATCCGTCTTATTACCACCTTAGACAGCTTTAAAAAAGCTGTCAAGACGGATCTTTTCTGGCAGGCTTTTCCTGAATAACTATCCCGGCCCAAGACTCGGCTGTCCTTTCTAAGCGGCAACTAGATTTTTTAACCATTGTATGTTTTAATTTTTGTCTTTTTAATTTATATATTTTTAATTGTTGTATGTTTTTAATCTTCTATAATTTAATATTATTTTAAGGGGTGGGTGGGTTAGGGTACTGGGACTATGGAATTTTTATATTGTAAGCCGCCCCAATTGCGTTGCAGAGGGCGGGATAGAAATAAAATTTTATTATTATTATTATATTATTGTAGGAGAAATAAAAAATTAACCTAGGTTGGAGGATGGCATAAGCTAAAGGAATCCTGCATCTCTTGTGTCATCCTCTAGCCTCCTGAATTTAGTTCTGCTAACATAACTGAAGAAAAAGAAACTGGGGAGCATCCAGTGGAATACACAGCAGAAGCTGGAGACACTTCTCAGAATATTCAAAAGATGGATGCCGCTTTTAAGCATCTTGAGACATATCTCCAGTTTCTTCTGTTGCTAATAGCATAACTTCCCACCTTTTTTTCTTAGGCCTTGAACAGTTCTTGTGAGAGGGAGGCTTAGAAGCAAAATCTATCAAGTGTGTTCTGATCTCTGTTTTTAGGATAATAGTTAAGATGTGTTCTTTTATATTCTGGCAGGCATTTTGGGACGATGCCAAGCATTTTTAAACTTCAGGCAACAAAACAGTTCTCTTAACTTCATGCTGTTAAATGATTTTGGTATCTTATTGCATTTTAGTCTTTTGTGTTATGTTATTTTGTTTTATAAGTGCTGTAAACCACCGTCAGGGCTTAGTTGAAGCTTGTAGTAGATTAATTCTTCTTCCCCAAAAGTATTAAGAGGATGTTGGAAGACAAGCTTTAAAAAGAGGTTACCTTGAACCTTTGATTTCATTTGCCAGATAACAATTTTGTCCTTGAACTATATTGTTAGCCCAGTAGCCAATGCTAAAACGTAACAGCTAAACCAGAACGCAATAACTTTGCTAAAAATCAGTTGTGTAACCCTCACTTCAAGTTACTGTAGATGTTGTTACTCATTTTTGTCATGGTTCCCTTGTCAATATTGCTAGTGGTTTCACTCTGGTTGGATCTTGCCACTCACAAAAGGGTCTTTATCTAGTGGAGGCTTCCATTAACAGACTGGGAAGGGGGGCTATCTCTACTGAACTGCTGCATCTTGTACCTCTCCTCATTTGCTTCAGAACCATCAGGGACCCTCTAGAAAAGTGGGAGAAATGGTGTAGATGGGTTTCAGGAGAAACAGCGAAATTTGCAGAAATCCCCTTTTCCATTCATGGAAACCTTCAAGGAGCCTTCTATGACTGGAATGACAACCTGGGATAGAATTCAGTGTCTTCTATGTGAATGTTGCTCAGGCTGTATGATATAGGAGACTGGTATTTTTATATCCCAAGTATGCCAGGGACTGGTACCATATTTGTGCCCATTGACTATAATTGTTCCCCCTCCCCTGGAAACCAGCCAAGAACTAACATCCAATGGCTTGTGAATTGGCACTGGTTCAGGGGCCACTACTTTTAATAGCTTGGTTCTTGATTAAGTGAGACCTGAATTTTTAGTGAAGTGAGAGGGGAGTTTTAAATGAAGTAACTAACACAAAACTTGAATGCTCTCTAGAGCACCATAAGGAAGCAAAAGAGGATATTTGATCCACCCTCCCTCCCTCCTTTACCCTTAAAGGTATTAATAGCCTGAAACTTGCGGGCTTGGGCACACAAAAATATCAAAACAGATGTACTCAGTTGTTCAGTCGATTGGTGCTTACTAGACTGTCCTTGATACTTCTTTTATGCTTTCATCAAAGACAGCACAGCCTTCAATTGATTTATATTCTGAAGGCTTGATATGCAAAATGTGCCTGTGCCTCTGACAGTTTTCCTGGGACAGTAGTGCTAACTCTGCATTATCCATTAGCCTCAAGGAAATCCAAAAACATAATGTGAACAACTAGTTTCATATAGTTCTTCACTTCATACTTACACCGTGTCTTGACATTACTTAGAATAAATCCTCTGATGTAAGATGACAGCTAAGACTCTTACAAATGTAATCTTAGCTTCTGTAAAGGGGCGAAGGATGTTACATGGCAAATTTTAAGCCAAGACTTTGTCTACAAAACTATTTGAAAGAAGTTAGAGCAGTAGTAAGTTGATTAACGCTTGTGCTGACAAGAGGACTTGCTTTTAATTTGGTAGAAAACCCATTGAATGTTTGCACAGTACTGTGACTTTTTTGAGACCTGGGATATGTAGACTTTGGTTATTCTTTTTCTTTATTTAAAAAAGATTGTTTTTCACATGAGGACAAGGGCCTTCAGCCACCTCTTAGAAGAAGGCTCTTTTAGCTTAGTCAGCATTAGCTCTTTCAACCATTGTATTGGTGTACATCGTAAGTAACAATATCTTGCTGAAAGGGAACAGGGTCAAGAGCGATACTCTTGCTAAGTAGGAACAGTGTGTGGTGAGGCTTATAGCTCTCCCAATATAATATAGCTCAGCCTTCCCCAACATGATGTCCTCCAAATATTATGGACTACACCCCAGTAGTTCTGATTGTTATGCATGCATTGTGGGACTTTGGGGAGTTGAGGTTCAAAACATCTGGAGGCCACTGGGTTGGAGAAGAATGATATAATTCAACTAAAGGAAGTTTAATTAAAACAATTAAAAGGTCTTCAGTTTAGAGCACATTTGGCCTGGCATGCAGTCTGTCTCCTACTATGCCATTGGCCAGATCTGTATAATTGAAATGGTTGTAGGAAAAAATGCTATTATAACTAATATATAGGGCTTGAGTATGAAGGTGGGAGTGGGATCAGGAGGCCTGTCAAGCAGAATACTGAATAGCAGCAGTTCTCTTGGTCTACTATAGTGTGTCTTAGAATGACAGTTCACATGCATTTTAATTATTTTGATCATGTTTTGTTGCTTCTGTGTAGACATGAAAAATCTGGTAAAAAAATATGAGCTACCACATCCAGAAGAAATTGCTGCTCTAAAACAGAAGCTAGAGAAATGTCATAGTCCAGAACTTGCCCTTAATACAAATATGTAAGTAGCAATGGAAAGTTATATGGTAATTTCCTCATTGTTAATGGGGTGTGCTAGACTGTTATCTTACATTTTAAATATGTTTTAATACTCACTTTTGATAGGATTGCCTATCAAAAGTATATATACGAGGTTTGTCTATTAAATAACGAGACAAAATAACACATAACCTGATAACTAACCCATCTTTATTTATATGTATTACAATTTTAATGCTTGTCCCCTTCAATATACTCCCTGTTCACACTCACACACCGATGCAGTCTTGTTTTCCACAGGTTGAAGGCGTGGAGCAGATCAGTTTCTGTCAGCTGTTTTAACACATCTGCCGTTTTCTTCTTTACTGCATCAATTGACTCAAAACGTGTTCCTTTAAGCACCGATTTCACTTTAGGGAAAAGAAAAAAGTCACATGGTGCCAAATCTGGTGAATATGAAGGATGTTCAAGTGTAGTAATGCGTTTTTTGGCCAAAAACTGCTTCACAGAAAGTGCTGTGACAGACACATTGTCTTGATGAAGAATGAAACCATTTCCCCACAGTTCTGGCCTTTTTCTTTTGACTTTTTCTCTCAGCTTTGTCAAAACTTCGTTATAATAATGCTGGTTCATTGTTCTGCCTTCTGGAATCCATTCTGCCAAAATTACAACCTTGATGTAAATACAACAATGAGCATGGTTTTGAATGTGGACTTGCTTTGATGTGCTTTTTTCATTCTTGGTGATGATGATTCTTGGTGGTGTTTTCCAGTGCATTGACTGTCATTTTGTCTCAGGATCATACTGGAAGATCCAGGTTTTATCACAAGTGATGATTTTTTGAAAAAGGTTTGGGTTTGCCTCACATTTCTGCAGAATGTCAGCGTAAATTTCTTCGCGGCACTCTTTTTGCTCTGGTGTGAGAACCCTAGGGACCATCTAGGCACAAACTTTTCTCACATTGAGATCCTCATGCAAAATTTTCTACGCAGTGTCTTTGTCAATGTTCATGGCTTCAGCTACCATTCGGACACTGAGTTAGCAGTCTCCTCAAATAACCTGGCTGATTTCCCCCACAATTTTTTTGGTTCTTGAAGTGTAAGGTCATTCAGGGCGTTCATGGTCTTCCACATTCTCATGTCCTTCTCTGATTCTTTTGTGCCACTCAAGCACATGTGCACAAGACATGCAGTCTTCCCCGTAGGCCTCAGTAAACATTTAAAAAGATTCTGTTGGTGTTTTGTTCAAATTTACTAGAAAGTTCAAATTGACATGTTGCTCGACTTTAAACTTACCATTTTTCCGACACGCAACAGACAACACAGCTGCTTTAAATGACAGCTGACAGTTAACTGAACGGCCAAGAGTTTGTCATGCAGGTTCAGACATGTTCAAGGTTATCACTCAAGCATTCACAGTCAGTTCTCTCTGATTTTGTCTGAATGGTAGAAACACAGTCTCATTATTTAATAGACAGACCTCTTATATTTATGTGTGTGCGTGCGTGCGTGCGTGTGCGTGTATGTAGTTTTAGTTGCATTTTGTTTTAACCTATACTGTTAGATGCCTTGGGTCCCTTATAAGGAGAAAAGCAGGATATAAATTAATTAAATAAATAATATTGTTAGTTTTCATAGCTCAATCTATAGACAACATGCCTCTTGTGAAGACCAATATATCTGATGTTTTCAATGTTTGACCTTTTGGCGGTCTTTTAAATGCTGTGCAAAATGTTATGATGCAGTCCTTTAGTCTACTACAGGTTTGACACCAGGGTATATTCCTGATGCTCACCAGTTTAGTCTGATTCATTTCAAAGAATTGTGGCTGAAAGTGGGGAAAGAGTGCTGTCTTTAAATTCGTATGTAAGCCAGCAGGTGACTTCTTGCAAGAGATTGGATGATAGGTGTTGAAGTGTGATATGAGAAATAAGGATGATATGTAATGTAGGTAGAAAAACAGTAACAGACCATAATAAGGTCTTTGGAAAGGGCTTGTGCACAAACAGAATAACTTCTCTGGATATAGGATTTCTTTACTCCTTGAGTAGTCTTCCAATAAGTCTGAAACAGTCCTCCTTCGAGTGAGAGATGCTTTCTGCTACTGAGAGGGCCCCCTTTGAATCTAAATGATTGTTTATACTTAAAAACCACCTGTAGAAACAGTTTGTAGAAGAATAGCCCTAGTAGCCTCTTCCAGCAAACCCAAAATGTTGTGGCATCTTAAAAACTCTTTAACAAATGTATTGGTCAGAACCTTTTGTAGACTGGAGTCTAGTACATCAGAACTGTGTATATACATGTTGTGGAATAGGGTAAAATATGACTGGTGTGTCAGATAAACATGAAAAAAGTCTAATTAGCTTAGCTTATATCTATATCCCCTGTGCTTATTTTGCATACATTTAAACCTCAATGTTAATTGCCATAAACCTTTTATTTTTCTTTTCATTTCCACCTGACATCACAGTGTACATTCTTGGGATGGCACTGAAGAGCAATCCACTCACTCATGGGTTATTCACCACTTGCCAACCAGTGAGGCAGGAGTCTGAGTTCTTTCTGTTGTGACCATTGATACTCTTTCCCTTCCTAACCAGTTTTTATTCTGCTGTGCCAACCGGATGTGAATTGCCTTCCTTAGACTTAGTCGGGAAAATTTAGGAGAGTATTTAGAGATGAAATGGAGGAAAAGTGGGTGTGGGGGGGAAGTACTGTGGAAAAGAGAGAGATTAGTGGGCTGGTTTTGCCTTTGGAGGTTAAAAATAAGCAGACTATGACAAAATCAAAAGATAATTCTGTCGCTTTGGGGGCTCACTAGCTGATTGGGGGATGAGACAAAAACAAGCTCTCCAGTACTCAGTTGACTGCTGCCCTGCAGGTTTCTGAAGAGGAAATTAGATCAGTATTAAGAAAAGTTTTCCAGTCCTCAAGTGAATTTAACTCAGAAGACTGAACTCCACATCGTGGTTTGAATGTAGGAGAGAAAAGTGAGCTAAGACAGGGTAATAAGGTATACAAGAATTCAGTATACGTAACTCAGAAGTCTAAAAGGGTGAACCAAGGTAGTAAGAATACTTTACCTTGTCCCTTAAAGCCAGAGAGAGAAAGGACAGGTTGCTTACCTGTAACCATAGATCTTCGAGTGGTCTTCTGTGAATTCACACAGTTGGGTTATTCCTGCACCTGCGCAGAGCGTTTAGAACCTTCTGGAATCGCTAGGCAGAATGTGCATTGATACATTTTTGGCAGTAACTCCGTCCACCCTAATGGTCCCTTATAAGGCGCTCCCACCTAATTTCCCTCAGTTCCTTGAATGACGCCACAACCAGCAGCATCAGGAACATTAAGCATGTTTATATGATGTAGTAGGACATAGAGGGGAGGATGGGCGGGTCTGTGTGAATTCACAGAAGACCACTCGAAGATCTGTGGTTACAGGTAAGCAACCTGTCCATCTTCTTCGTGGTCTCTGTGAATCACACAGTTGGGTAGACTGGCAAGCTTCACTCCAGGAGGAGGGTATGTCCTATACATGCTGACACCAGGACCATGCTGCACAGTCAAAACAGTAGTTGGATTTATTGACAGCACATTCTTAAGCATGAGAAAACAGATCAAGTATATATAATCGGCATATCAAGGATATCAATCAAGTAACTTGGCAACACATTAACACTCACTTACTGAATAGAAGACAAAAGCACAGCTTTCCCAAAAGCAACCTCGTTCCTAGAACGAGTGTCAAGTCTATAATGGGAAATGAAAGTCAAAGGTGATGACCAAGTTGCTGCTCTGCAAAGTCCTCTAGAGGCACCCCAGAGAGGAAAGCTGTCGAGGTGGAGACAGCCCTCGTCGAGTGTCCTCAAACCCGTGGCGGCAATGGGTTTTTGGCCAGTTCATAGCAGAAGGATATAGTCAACGTCACCCACTTAGACAGGTGTTGTGGAGAAATAGGTTCTCCAAGTCTCGAGTCGACATAGGAAACAGTTTAGGTGACTTCCTGAAGGGAGCAGTTCTCTGGATGTAAAAGGCGCGCACCCTCCTGACATCCATGGAGTGGAGGGTACGCTCGAATTCGTCTTTCAGATCCTGCATCAGAGCAGGGAGAGTAACAGACTGATTCAGATGGAAGCTCGACACCACCTTTGGGAGGAAGATGTTGGGACGGAGCACTGCCTTATGTTTGTGGAAGGCAGTGTTATGGCGGATCCAAGCGCAAGGCACAGAGTTCTCCAGCTCGATGTGCCAAAGTAATAGCAGTAAGGAAAGCAGTTTTCCCATTTAGGACTCTCAAATCAGTAGATGCCATGGTTTGAAGGGACATTGAACCAGTTGTGAGAGGCCAGTTCGAGGCTCCACGTCGGAGTACGCTTGAGTACCGGAGGATGAAGGTTGACGTAGCCTCTTAAGAACTTCTTGATCATCGGATCCGTAAAAGGAGACTAGTGACCTCTAGCCTGGAATTCGACAGAAATGGCTGCCAAGTAGCACCGGATCGACAAAAGCGAAAGCCCTGTGGCAGACAGGTGGAGAAGGAGTTCCGTAGCCAATCCCCGATCAGCCAGAAAGGCTTCAAACTTTTTCCACTTGTAGTGATACAATCTACCGGGCAGCATCGATGATGGCCTGAACCTCTGGAGGTAGAGATGGAGAGACCCGGCCCCTCAGAACCGAGGACGAATCCAAGGCCATATTGACCCCGGCCCTCTGAATGGAGGATGAGTTCAAGGCCGTAGTCTTCATTCTGTTAGTCGTAGGGCTTGTACATCTGGGTGTCTGACCTTCCCATTCTGAATGGTGAGAAGATCGGGACAGGTCGGAAGTCGGATGAATCGGTGCCTGGCTAGACACAGGAGGGTTGCAAACCAAGGTTGACTGGGCCACCATGGGGTGATGAGGATGGCATCTGCTCGGTCCTGACACAGTTTGGTGATTACCCTCATCATCAGTGGAAATGGAGGGAAGAGGTAGAGAAGGGGTCCCGTCCAATGAAAGAGGAATGCGTCGCCCCTCGAACCTGGGGCATGACATCTGGAGCAGAACTGGTGGCACTGACTGTTTTCTGGTGACGCAAAGAGGTCTACTTGGGGAGTTCCCCATTGTCGGAACAGGTCTGATGTTACTGACCTGTGCAGCATCCATTTGTGGATGGAGAGGCTGGAACGGCTGAGTTCGTCTGCAAGAGTGTTCTCCTCCCCGGCAGATGGATGGATTGGAGGTAAATGTTCCTGCAAATGGACCAATCCCAGATGTCCAGTGTGAGTTGAAGAAGCTGAGGGGATCTCGTTCCTCCTTGCTTGTTCAGATAGTACATCACCAATGTGTTGTCTGTTAGCACCAGAACAGTCTTGTCCGTCACCAGGGTCTCAAAGGCCCGCAGTGCCTTCTGGACGCTGAGAAGCTCTAAGACGTTGATAAGGCAATGTCCGTTCATTGGCATCCCAAGTGCCCTGGATTTCGTAGGATTCGAGATGGGCTCCCCATCCGAACATCGAGGCGTCTGTTGTTAGAGAGATGCCTGGTTGAGGAGGGTTGAATGGCATACCCGACAAGACAACCACCATCACAGCAACCATTGAATTGCCCATGGCATCGTGAGCAGTTTGTTCGGGGAGTTGCGCAGAGGGTCGAACACTTGTAAGAACCAGTGTTGAAGCGGGCAGAACCGGAGTCTAGCGAGGCGCGTCACATAGGTAGTTGCTGCCATGTGACCGAGAAGTACCTGGACTGCATGGGCCGAAAGTCTTCTGGATCAGCGGCAGGCATGGATCAAGGAATGAAGGGTGTCGAATCGGTCCCAAGGTAGGTAGGCTGCGGCCGTAAGCGAATCCAACCGAGCTCTGATGAACTAGATAGTTTGGTATGGTTGGAGATGTGACTTCTGCGTGTTGACAACAAGTCCCAGGCCGTCTAACACATCTAAGGTGAGACCGATGTCCAGTTCGAGCTGATGTCGAGAGTTTGCCACAATCAGCCAGTCGTCAATGTAGGGGAAGACCACCACTCCACGCTGGCATAGAAAGGCTGCTACCACCGCCATGCACTTTGTGAAGACTCTTGGAGCGGTCGAAAGTCCAAATGGGAGGACCCAGAATTGGAATACCTCGGTCCCGATCTGGAATGCCAGGAATCGTCTGTGGGATGGATGGATCCCAATGTGGAAGTAGGCATCTTTGAGGTCTATGGAAGCGAACCAGTCATCTTGCTGTAGGAGCGGTAGGATGGAAGCCAGGGTAACCATTCTGAACTTCTTTGGTGCTATATACCAGTTCACTCTGCGAAGGTCGAGAATGGGACGGAGACCACCATCCTTCTTTGTGACCAGGAACTACCTCGAGAAGAAGCAGAGTGGTGAAGTTCGGAGTCCACGGGTTCGATGCCCCCCTTCTGCAGCAGCGTCTGCACTTCCTCGAGGAGGGGATGGTGTTGATTGAACCCAACCTGTCGGAGGCAGTGAGTCGAATTCGATCCAATACCCGTTCTGGATGATTTGAAGTACCCAGCGGTCTGATGTTATTGAAGACCAGGCTTCTTGGAAAATTGACAGTCGATCTCCGAACAGTGGAGTCTATAAGAGAAGAGAGAGAGAGAGAGAATGAAGTGGAAATTCAAAATTTTCTCCTGGTTTGATCCTTGGACCTCTGCTTTGCGGGGGGTCGGTATCTTGAAGTTGACCCCTGGCTCCTCACTGATGAGGCCAACGAAGGGGATGGCAGATATCAGGAGCTTCTATAAGATTGGCCAGTAAGCCCCCTTCTAAATTGATGGCAGAATGTAGAGGCCAGCCAATTGGTACGGCTCCTGGAGTGGTATAGAGAAGATGAGGAAGCAGCCATACCATACTTCTGGGTGGTGGTCCTCATCTTCTGGGTGAACTCTAATTTTTCATTTGTGGAACCGTTGAAGAGGCCTGACTCATCGAACAGCAAATCCTCGATGGTAGCTAAGGCTTGGGGAGTGAGGCCCAAGGACCAGAGCCATACATGATGACGCAGAGCGATGGATCCAGCTATCGTCTTGGCGGCACAATCTGCAACATGTTGGGTAGAATTCATTTGTTGCCCTGCTAGTAACTATGCTTCTGACTGGATTGCCTCCGCTACTCTTCGTCTTTCATCTGGGAGATCTTGGATGAGGGGCATCATCCTCTCCCAGAGTACCTGTTGATATGCCCCCATACAAGCAGAGTATTTAGCCACATGGAAACTCAGGCCTGCAGCGGAGTAGATCTTTTTCCCAATTATGTCGAGCTTCCGCCCCTCTGGGTCAGGTGGCGTCGATTGTGGATGGCATTGTCTTCTGTTCTGGGAGGCCTCGACTACCACAGAATTGGGCTGAGGATGAGTTTGAAGCCATTCGATATGTTCACCTCCAACCTGATACAGTCTATCAATCTTTGAGGTGGACTGGATTAAAGAAGGGTTTTCCCATGAACCCTGAGTGAGTTTCAGAAGGGATGGCAAAACTGGGAGACTGGCGGTAGGAGGCGCCTTTGACTGTATACATTGGAATATTGGATCCACTGGTTCCGACTCTTTTCCCACAACCTTGAGGTCCAAAGCGTGGGACATGCGAACCATTTGTTCAGAAAAGGCATGGATATCGTCCATTGGCAACGCAGAATCGTCCTCCACCAAATCAGGTTGTGGGGATGGCAGATAGGGGAAGTATGGATCCTCTGAATCCGACGAAGTAGAGGTCGAACCCACAGGCGATGGACTGCGGCCGCCGTGGAGCAGAGAGGTGGTATGAGGCGGTGGTGTGGGAGGAGTCGGTGGCAGAGGACGTCAGTCAGGATGTGGAGATACCTGAGTCTCCGCATCCTTCTTTGTTAGACCCACCAGTTCCACAAATCCCAGGCGTTGTGGGGAGCAGCACACACTCCGGCCTGTGTACATTTCTATGAAGTCAAAGGCCTGGGTGGTTAAGACCTGCGAGCCCATCAGTGAAGTGAATTCAGCACGGAGTGTGCCAGGTTGTAGGCGGAGTAAGCAGGCTCACCATCATGGGTCCTAGGTGAAAAGGGACGAGTTCGAGTGGCGTCTTTGGATTCAACAACCGCAACTTCGACGTCGGAGTCGGAGCGTTCGAGAAGTTGATCTCTCGAAACAATGAGGGCCGGTGAATGGTCTTTCCATTGGGGTGACACATCCGTATCGGCACCCGAGGGCACTTCAACTGTGACAATTTCCACAGAAGCCGTAGGAGTTGGAGCACGGGATGGTAGATTTTCCTCAGCAGTTGTTGCTGGGGATGGCCAGGTGGAAGCAGCCTCGGCATAGTCGGCGAGTGGCACTTCTGCGGTTTCGATAGCCTTAGTGGCCGTACTAGTAGGGACCATTGGTGGAACGGTCGTCAGCTTCAACTTTTTGGGAGCATCCTTCGGCTTTCTCTTAGACTTAGAGCTGTCCTCATGCCGTGAGGAGTGTTTGTCCTTTTTCTTTTTTAAGGACTTTGAGGCTTCCTCCAAAGCACCAACCCGACCGGTGTTTTCAGAAGGCACCTCGTCCCAAGGGACAGCCTTCAAAGTCAAGGGTTCCTGGTTCTGTGTAGAGGTGAAGCTGTCGAGCGTGCTTGATCCCGACATGGATCGGAGGGAGCAACATTTTTGTGTGAACCTCACACTGCCTCCGGGTCCGAAGCAACCGAATGGCGTCGGGTCGGACTATGGGGCCGATGTCATTTTTGAGTCTTGGACTTTGGCAAGCGGCCCCGTTTTGGTGGAGCGGGTGCCGGAGCAGAGGCCGGAGTCGAGGCAGCCACCGGAATTAGAGCCTTTTCGTATAAAAACGATTTCAGATGGGACATCCTGTGCTTACGGGCTTGAGGTGTGAAGGCCCTGGCAATGCATGCAAGAGTCCACATTATGGGACTTGCCAAGACAAATAAGGCAGCGGGAATGGCCATCCGTGCTCGGGAGTTTGGCCTGACAGATGGTACATCTTTTAAAGGCTGCTCTCGAAGCCATTGTACTCACGAGGTCGTCAAATCCAATGGGCAAACAGTAAGAGTAAAGAGAAACGATCTAAGTTAACACCAAATTCATGGAGAAAATGCCAAATCCAAAGGAGTGAGAGAAAATCGTAGTCAAAATCCAAGCCAAGTCAAAAATCCAATCAAATCGAGAAAGTGAGGAAAAAACTAGCGAACGAAGGTTCCTTCAAGCTGCTAACGTGGCGGAAAGAAAGGAACTGAGGGGAATTAGGCGGGAGCACCTTATAAGGGACCATTAGGGTGGGCAGAGTTATCGCCAAAAATGTATCAATGCACATTCTGCCTAGGGATTCCAGAATGTTCCAAACACTCTGCGCAGGCTCAGGAATAACCCAACTGTGTGATTCACAGAGACCACGAAGAAGATCCATGGCAACACGTACATCTCCAACTATTGCTTCAGGTTGCCATATTGAATCCAGAGATTCAAAGGCTGGGGGCAGAGCACATGCATGCAGCAGTTCAGATAAGTCACAATTATCTGTGCAGGACCAAGGTTAGCTGACACTCAGGGGAAAGACACGGAAGCACAGCAACAGAGGAGATCAGTCTTCCCTAACATGGGCCAAGTAAATCCAGACTTTGTGAATTACTTAAAAATTATGTTTACAGATGTTCCCATGAGTTATGGAAAGAATGGAGAATGCATGCATGTTCCCACTGAGAATTATGCTCGGTCACCTAATCCAGCAACAATGTCAATGGCGAACATGCATATCTGCCCATCTACTGACTTCTAAGCATAATCAAGGAAGCAGTAAACAATGAATTGAGCTCCATGTTAGTTGGGCAGAGCAATCAGTTTTTAATGGATCACAATGATTTACTGTATTTTAATGCAATGAATTAGTCACAAATGAATTCAATAAATTTAGTGAATTTGATGAGTTTAATGAAGTTTAAAGGAAATGATTACCAATTGCAGATGAATTCACACAGTACTGAAATTAATAACATACACTTTTTAATGGAGAAAGAGACAAGGCAGAAAAAAAAATAATTAGAAAACTAGAAATAGATAAAGACCTCAATGACAGAGAAATGGAAGGCCAATCAAAAAAGGGTTTTTAAAAACCCAAACCTGCAGAGAATTTACAATTGGCCACTGATTTAGGTGTTCAGGAGGAAGGAGATTTGTATGATCAGATAACAGAGGAGGATAACTTGAATGAGGAAGGTCACTTCTTGGAGGAGGGAGACATTAAAGAGGTTACCTCCAACAGATTGTTCTTAATTGAAGGCTTCAAGAGTCTTTTGAGAATATTACAAACATTTGGGTTAGTTAGTATTTGAAAACCACTACCATTGTGTTATCAATAGATTATTGACGGGGAGGTGACAAGTGCCAAGAAGCTGGTCACTTAAGATTTTAAAGAGAAATAGTCGGGGAGACGGTGGTGGTTTACCACAGCTGCCTCTCACTTTTGCAGAAGAGGTAAGAGAAGGTGAAACAGGAATTAAAACATTGAACAGCCTTGAGGTCTGCAGATTTGATGCTATTAGCCAAAATAATGGTAATTCTGTTATCTATGATCCAGTTAGTTCCCTAGGGGAGATATCACTCTAGAGGTCTATAAGGAGATTTTATACTGCAAAAGCTAGGAATAAGTAACAGGACTCATTACAGTGCATTTCTGCCTTCCTTTTTGAAAAAGGACTTGAGATGGTGGCTAAAGAAATCCAATTTGGGCAAGGGAGGTCCTCTGATAATCCAGTGAACCAGGGAGGATGTCATTTACATCCTCTGGTACTGGAGTCAAACAAGTTGCTCAAGTGGGCCAGGAAAAACCTCCAGTCTTTCTCGGCTATACTTCTGAAGGGCACATTGAATGGACATGTGGATTATCTCAGTAGGAATAGTGTCCATCTGGGAGAGTGGTCTCTGCATCATGGGGTCTTTCAGCAATTGAGCAGATCATTAGGACCATTCCAGATAAATTTATTTGCTTCTGGCAAAAGTCCAAACTAAAAAGGTTTTATTTGATTGATGGAAGCAAAAGTGCCAAAGCCTTTGATGCCTTGGCAGTTCTTTGGCTGAGGGGTTGCCTTTATGCCTTTCCCCTGATTCCAGTTATGCAGAGTTCTGCTCAGATTCATCAGAAAAAGGCTTCAGTGCTGCTTACAGCTCTGCATTGGCCCAGGCACTTGTGGTTTCTGCTGCTGGTGCCTTCAAAACCTCTGGAGACTACCAGTATGGCCAGATCTGCTCTGTCTATACTTCATTCTAACCCAGACTGGCTGAATGGACTTTGAGGAGAGATATTTAGAACATCTGGGTTACACCAGGAGGGTAGTGGACACTATCTTAGCTCTAGAAGAAAGTCAATACAAAGAATATGTAATTCTACTTGAATAGTATTTAGAAATTGGTGTAGGACTCACTCAATGGAGATAGAAGGGGTGTGAGGCATGTTCTGCAACTTTTGCAGGATGGTCTTCATAGGGGTCTTAGACCAAACACACTGAAGAAGCAGGTTTCCACATTGGCAGTGGTCTTAAAATTTGATCATAACACATTGTGAGCTCACCCTCATGTTAAAATAATTCAAAGGAGTGCAACAATAAAATGGCATGAATTTGGTGTTAGATATGCTCATGAAACCTTTTGAGCCAATGAAGGATGCTTCTCTAAGATTACTCTCCTTTAAAATGGCATTCCTTGTTGCAATTTCTTCAGCCATAAGGGTTTTGGACTTGGCAGCTCTATCCATAAACCCAAATTGATGTAAGTTTGAGCAGCATCAGCTTACTTTAATATTGAGTCTATCTTCTTGGTCAGAATGCCATTCTAAAAGGGTTGGGGGTGGGTAAGTGAAGCAAATTACTTACATTTTGTCCAAATCTAGGCCATTCTTTAGAACATAGGCGGCATACATTGGATGTGAGGAAAGTATTGAAGGAATACCTGAAGAGAATGTTGCAGATTAGGTGTACTGAAACTTTGTCTCTTTCCATCCATGGAAGCAAGAAGACTTCAAAAATAGTAATTGCAAGATGGATAAAGGCCTGCATTTACCTTTGTTGTGATTATGCTAAGGAACCAAGGCTACAGAATGGCCACATTCCACTAAATCAATGGCAATACATTTGGCTATGCAGTTTCAGCATTTTTGGAAGATATCTGTAAGGTGGTGGTTTGGAAGGATCTAACCACATTTATAAAGCATTACAAATTCGATAGAGACAGGTCTGCAAAGGCAGCATTTGGTCAAACTGCTGCAGGCAGTGGTGATTTAGGGTATTACTTGGTCCTACTTGAATCATTAGGGGCTTGGGTAAGTCTCATGAATAAGTGGATTGCTCCTTCATGCCTTCCCAAGAATGAGAGGTTCGTAGTTACTGCAAATGGTCATTCTGGGATAGCAGGAGGAGCAATTCACTCCCTCCTCCCCACCAGAAAGGTGGGTTTCAATCTTGATATTTAGATAGATTACATAGGTCAGTCAGGTCAAGACTTTATAATTAAATCAACAGTTACAACAAAAAGAACTCAGATTCTTGCCTCATCAGTTGGCACACAGGGAGTAACTCACAAGTGAGTGGATTGTTCCTCCTGCCATCTCAAAATGATCATTCAGTGTAAGTACCAATCTCTCACTTTCTAGGCTTTATACACATAAGTACAGTTGTCCCTCCACATTCGCGAACTTGACATTCGCGGTTTCGGTTATTCGCGGTTTTGTGAGGGCCCCCCCGGGCCCCCCAAAACCGCGACACGGGGCCTCCAGAGGCCCCGTGAAAGACCTGGGAAGGGGTGGGGAGGCCTTCGCGGGACGCCCGGAGGCCCTCCGGAGGCCCCGCGAAGGCCTGGGGAGGGGTGGGGAGGCCTTCGCGGGACCCCCGGAGGCCCTCCGGAGGCCCTGCTAAGGCCTGGGGAGCGGTGCGAAGGCCTTCGCGGGACCCCTGGAGGCCCCGTGAAGGCCTGGGGAGGGGTGGGGAGGCCTTCGCGGGACCCCCGGAGGCCCTGCGAAGGCCTGGGGAGGGAGGGATAAGGGCCGGGGAGACCTCCGCGGGGCCTAGCAAGGCCCCGCGAAGGCCTGGGGAAGGAGGAAGGGAGGGCCGGGGAGACCTCCACGGGGCCTAGCAAGGCCCCGCGAAGGTCTGGGCAGGGAGGGCTGGGGAGACCTCCGCGGGGCCTAGCAAGGCCCCGCGAAGGCCTGGGGAGGGAGGGAGGGCCGGGGAGGCCTCCGCGGGGCCTAGCAAGGCCCCGCGAAGGCCTGGGGAGGGAGGGGGAGGGGTGTTTGTTATTCGCGGATTTTTCACATTCGCGGGGGTCTGCGGAACGGAACCCCCGCGAATGTGAAGGGACGACTGTATGTGTGCTTGTCAACTGAGGGTAACTTTTCATGCATCTGATGAAACATACTGCGAATAACAGTCCCCACAAACTTGTGCCAAATAAATAACGCTAATCTTTTTAAAGATGCTACAAGACTATTCAGTAAAATTATTTGCCAGAATCATATCTGACCTGTTGCATATCTTTGCATATACTGTACTTAACTATGTAGCAGAGGTGCTAAGAAACCCAATTACTGAATTGTGAAGATATGTTAATGGGATACCAGCAAGAGTGCCTGATGCTCATTGGTGCCCAGTGCTCATTGAGACCAACGTGGTGTGCATTGGTCCTATTGTGTGCATCAGTCCGTCGTGCATCGGGCACCAATGCACATCAGGCACTTTGTCAGCTGTGCTAAATAGTAACGTAACAGCAAGCCTCTACTGGATATGGCTGTTACACAACTGTGCAATTTTAATTCCCAAAGACATAAGTCTACTTAGAAATAATGCAACGCCCAACAGGATTTTGGCCAGTGTTCATTATCAGTAGCTTTAAGGAGCTTATAGTGTTGCACATTAGGATTGTAAATACATATTAAATACCAGTGAATCTTTGTTGGGTGATAGTATATGTCCTAGTTTCCATAATATAACAAAAAGTAACTAATGAAAGAAATTTGGTTTTTGAGCTCAGGAACATGTTTTCTAACTTTGTATTTTGTGGCTGGTGTTAGAAAGAAGAGGAAAGGCTATGAAGATGATGAATACATTGCAAAGAAATCTAAAATGGAAGAGGTTGGTAGATTTCTATGCATTTTTAAAATAAAAATAAACTCACCTAATTAAAGAAATCTTGACAAATTGGTAGAACTTTTTATTAAATCTGCATAAATTTGCATCTAGAATAGTTCTCAAGCAAACAGCATATTTCGTGCTTTTAGGTGAGGCTTGATGTCACAGCAGGCATTATCTTGGAAGTTGCCTTCCTATTCTCATTGGGAGTGGAAATGCCAATTAATTGGAGACATGTTAGACAATCAAAATATTTTCCTAAAAATATGATTTAGAATAAATCCTAAAACAGAGTGTTTGGACTTCTTTGATTCATAGGCTGATGCAGATCTTTGTATCTAATCAGATCAAACCTTCTGGCTAAGGCAGCAAATCAAGATTTAACATTATTTGGGGAAATTACTGCTTGGGTTACTACAAATATTACTGAAAAAAATTATCTCTTACTTTTTTGTTCCAAAAAAAAAAAAAGAGTTGCTCCAAACAGCTTAGAAATACAAAAAGCAACTAAAAGATATTTAACAAGGCAAAAGCAGCAACAAAAACACAAAGAACCAAAGCTAACAAATCAATAATAAGTGCTATAAAATAGTATTAATCTATTTTTTAATCTCCAAAATGTACACATTATATGTTCATATGATGTGCAGCTGAAACTGAGCTGGCAATATTAACTGGATTATTTCTTCTTTTTTTAAAGCATAAACCTTTTTACATTTCTTTTCTGCCTTCAATCAAAGCCTCATCAATAGAAATAAGATCTTAATCTTCAGGCATGGCAACAAGGGCAAAAAGCAGAAAGCTGATCTTTTTTAATTTTCTGCTTAAATCCCATGAAATGTAACATTGCACTTTTGTATTGCTTAAGACCCCCATCACCCACACTTAGTTTATGGATGGTATGTATCAAAAGCTGTAACATCTTGAAAGACTTGGGCAGAGCAAAATATAGGCTCTATCATCTCTAATCAGAAGATGCTGTTAATATATCTACACCCAACCTCTGAGAGAGCATTTCTTATAGTAAAAATAGGTACCTACCTTATGTTTAATGGTAGATAACATTGCTCCATGACAGTTTAAAGCACTTCTCCATGGGTTTCAAATGTAGATCTTCCCAAATCAACCTAGAACTGATCTCCTTTTAAATGGGTAATGTTTGGAATGAAATTTGAAAGCTTGTGTGTATGCTGTGGCCATTCCCCATGTACTTGTATATTGTTGGAGCTCCCTCCTTTGTTTAAAAGGTTAGACAGGATTTATTTTTCTATAAGGCATGTTGATTCTTTTTCAGCCAAGTTTGCCCTTTGATATAGTCAAAATTTTATTTTGAATACTGCTTCCCACCAGCTTCTGTTAAGCTGATTGGCCTTTACCTTCCCAAAGTTACACAGATACCTGCTTTGTTTGTTTGTTTTAAAAGGGGAGTTATTCTGTGCCTTCAAGTCGTTTCTGACTAATGGCAACCCTAAGGTGAACCCATGAGGTTTTCTTGGAAAGATTTGTTCAGAGGGGGTTTGCCTTTGCCTTCCTTTGAGGCTGAGAATGTGACTTACCCAAGGTCACCCAATGGGTTTTCATGGCTGAATGGGGTTTCAAACCCTGGTCTCCAACACTAAGAACACTACCCCACACTGGCTCTCAAAAACAGTGTTACATTGGCAGTTATCAAATCGTTTGGTACAGAGGCTGACTTTTGAGTGAAGGTCTATATTTTGTTATTGTATCAACTAGCGTAGACCCACTGAATCAAGGAAACTTGCTAATTCAACACATATAAATTCCATTCATTCAGTAAGGAGTAACAGTAGTTTTTAGTTAAGATGATCAACAATTTCAGTTGAGTTCCCCTAGTTTTCTGTTTATAGTTCCTTTGTACATGGTAGTATTCCTGTAGATTTATTTCATTTGGACAAGAATTCCAGTTCCTAAAGGAACTGGAATTCATTTTGTTCTTCATCTCAGGTTCACTCGTTGTTTGGGTCAGTGAAGTTGTATTGCTAATAATTTCCTTCATGCTGGTGAACTTTTGGACTTAACATCTTTACTGACTTGTGGTATGCATTCTAACTGGGTCTTTAGTAATGTGGTTTTGAGTACCCCCCCCTTCCCTGCCAAATACCATGGATTTCAGCTTCCTTTTTATCAGTTGTCACATTTTAGACAAGTTTCTTCTTTTGAAGTTAGCATGGACTTCATCAGGTTTTTTTTTAAATGCTTTTTCACAAATACAAATGAAGTTTGCTGGTATTGTGGTCCTTGTTTGAACTTGTTTGGCCACAGTTTAATCTCATGCTAGGTCCTGGGCAGTGCAATGTTGTTCCATGACCACCTGTTCTGGAGCACAGTTGTTTAGCATGTCTAGATTTTTTTTTAATTGGAAAATGCTTTTATTTAATGTGAGTGAATCTAATAAAAATTCACTTTTACTATAACACTTTCTTCTTTAGATGACTGTTATTTTGTTCTCCATCCTAGGTTCACTCTGTTTGGATCAGTGAAATAGTATTTCTACAATGCCAAATTACTTACAGACCTGGATTTGACACCTATTCTGAGGAAGAATGTTTGCTTAACACTGTGTCCCAGTGATTTTAATTATACTGTATTAATACACTTTGTATGATGTGAATTCTCCCTCAGCTGTGTATGTTAATTTTTGTAAGCTGCCTTGAGTCTCAAACTGGGAAAAGGCAGGATATTATTATTAATGCCTTGTTGATGATAATATTATCCTTGATAAACATTACATTTGTTATGCCCTTCCCTGTTTTCTCTGTCTTCGACATATAGAGATATTATTTGTTTTTTTCCTGAACGCCAAACACTCCTGGCTGTCCCATTTTGGATCAGAAGCTTCTGGTATTAGCATAGTTACAGCTATACACCATATCTCTCTCAAACATTTTCCAACAAGACCAGCAGTTGTGTTTCACTATGTATGCATAACCTGTTTCCACCATATTCCAAGTTAGCAATTGGAAACCTTTCCACTTTCACCCTTTAGGAATAATTCAAACTGGACTGAATTTAGAATACCAAATTTGGTGCGTGTGTGGTTTCCTGTACAAAAGAAGCTTAATTTCTTTTTTTCTCTTTTTTTAGGATGAATGGACAGATGATGACTTGATTGACTGACTGTCCAGAGAGATGTAATCCTGAATATTTAACAGACTATAGAGTCAGGGGAAAATATCACAGCTCTGTGCTTGCAGAGAAATAAAATAATGTAATTAAAAATTGTTTTACTAACTGACTGGAATACTTGAAATCATTTAAATGGCATTGCTACAAGGGGCAACAGTACTGCTTAAGGATCAAAATAGCTCATTCTCATTTTAATTGGGAATAACCTATTTCTTAAAATGAGCATGTTAGGCTTTATTGTTAATGGTGCCACACGGGAAGGGCTAGTAAAGCATTAAGTGTTACATTGTCTAGAGCAACAAAATTTCATGTCAGTGCAGCAGCACCCCCTCATTGATGGCCAAGATAGAAGGGAACAAAAGGGCTGGAAAAGGATAAAAATTATTTTCCAAGAGAATGAAAGTGGGAGAATATGGAAAAGTGACTGAGTTCCCACAGAACATCATCGCTGATCACTGAACTGAACACTGATTTTTAAACTTTTTAAATTTATTTTTTTTGCAAATGCCCCAGCTCCGCTAATGCTCAGCATTACCAAGGACCAGCCTAAATGACTCTTGAAGGCAGGTCCAAGAATGAAGGGATTCTTTTCCTGCTCACCTTGGCTGTACTACATTTCTTTGGCCCCATCTTGCACAACAAGAGTGAACCCTTTCATTTGGGGGTCAGTCCACCACTGGCCAAGAAATAAGCTCAACGGAAACAGAACTGAAACAGAAGGTACCCTGGCTAAGAGGTAGGCAGAAAGATATACACTTGTTAGGGAAGCATCACCTCCTGCCTCCATGGACAATGGTCAGAGACTGAAAGCTGAGTTCCAAATCATTTGGCTTTCCATCTTCTACCCACTGCTGCTCCAGTAAAACTCCACGCAGGATATATAATGTATAGTGAAACCTTCAATTATCAATCCATATGCTTTCAAGCATGCTGTGTAGGTGCCTATGCATAGGATTCCTGTGATGCAGTATCCTACTTTGCTATTTTCCCCTAGCCATACTGACCATGAATCAGAAGTAGGTAGATTTAGAGCACTGAATATAACTTCCCTTTGATCCAGGAGGCTTTGCCTGGTGCCAAGCAGCCACTTAGACAATAGACTGGGGGTAGGAAAGTGAAGAACTCCAGATATTGGACTGCAACTCCCACCTTTGCCTCAATGTTTTCAGAAAAGGAAAAGGGTGACTAACCTGAGGATAATGGAACAGAGGACACAATAGGGGAAATCCAGCTCAGAATAAGCAAAGAGGTAGTACAGGAATACAGTCTTAATCTAAATGAATTTAAATCTCCAGGATCAGATGAACTACCTCCAAGAGTATTAAAAGACCTGGCAAATGTAATCCCAGAGCCATTGGCAATAATCTTTGAGAACTCCTGGAGAACAGGAGAAGTCCCAGCAGACTTGAAGAGGGCAAACGTTGTCCCCATCTTCAAAAAGGGAAAAAAAGACGATCCCAACAATTATCGTCCAGTTAGTCTGACATCCAATACCAGGGAAGATTCTAGAGATCATTAAACAGAGAGCTTGTGAACATTTATAAGGCAATGCCATAATCACAAAAAGTCAACATGGGTTTTAGAGAAACAAGTCATGCCAGACTAATCTGATCTCTTTTTTTGATAAAATGACCAGCTTGGTAGATGAAGGGAACGCTGTGGATATCGCATACCTTGATTTCAGTAAGGCCTTTGACAAGGTTCTCCATGACATTCTTGCAAACAAGCTTGTAAAATATGGGCTAGACAAGTTAACTGTTAAATGGATTTGTAATTGGTTGACTGGCCGAACCCAAAGGGTGCTCAGCAGTGGCCCCTCTTCCTCTTGGAAAGATGTGACCAGTGGGGTGCCACAGGGTTCTGTCCTGGGCCCAGTACTATTCAACATCTTTATCAATGATTTGGATGAGGGAATTAGGGGCATACTTTTCAAATTTGCAGATGACACCAAATTAGGAGGAGTAGCTAATACCCTAGAGGACAGGATCAAAATTCAAAATGACCTGGAGAGCTGGGCCAAAGCTAACAAAATTAAATTCAATATGGAGAAATGTAAGGTACTGCACTTAGGGCGGAAAAATGACATGCATAGATATAGGATGGGGGAGACCTGGCTGAATGAGACTACGTGCGAAAGGGATCTAGAAGTCCTAGTAGACCACAAGTTGAACATGAGTCAACAGTGTGATGCGGCAGCTAAAAAGGCCAATGCAATTTTGGTCTGTATCAATAGAAGTATAGTGTCTAGATCAAGGGAAGTAATAGTGCCGTTCTATTCTGCCTTGGTCAGACCTCACCTAGAATACTGTGTCCAGTTCTGGGCACCACAATTCAAAAGGGATATTGACAAATTGGAGCGTGTCCAGAGAAGGGCAACTAAAATGGTGAAAGGTCTGGAAACCATGCCTTATGAGGAAAGACTTAGGGAGCTGGGTATGTTTAGCCTGGAAAAAAGATGGTTAAGAGGCAATATGATAGCCCTGCTTAAGTATTTGAAGGGCTGTCACGTTGAGGATGGAGCAGGCTTGTTTTCTGCTGCTCCAGAGGCTGGAACACAGAGCAATGGATGCAAGCTCCAGGAACAGAGATTCCACCTCAACATTAGGAGGAACTTTTTGACAGTAAGAGCTGTTTGGCAGTGGAACACACTCCCTCGGAGCGTGGTGGGGTCTCCTTCCTTGGAGGTCTTCAGAGGCTGGATTGCCATCTGTCAGGGATGCTTTGATCGTGATTTTCTGCGTGGTGGGGGGTTGGACTGGATGACCCTCGTGGTCTCTTCCAACTCTACAATTCTATGATTCTATGAGACCATGTTAGTATAGCCAGTGGAGAAGAACCGTGACACTTGCAATTTAATATGCAAAGGACCACAATTTGCCCTCTTGAGGAATAGCGGAAACAGAGACACATGCTCAAAATTTTAAAATGGAATGAGAACCATGCTTCAACAGTGTTGAGATTAACATTTAAAACATGCATACTTCAGCAGTGCATCTTACCTAGGCAGTATACATGGTGCTAATGAGAGCCATATTATAGCACACATTTTCAAGTTAAGCTACCATTGTGAAACATTAAGGCAAACACAGCATTCTAATTAGAAGATACGTAAGACTCCTTGCAATAGCTTCATCAGCATCTTAGCAATACTTTGTATGAGAGAAATACTGAGACAGAGCCGTTACTGTTCCAATAGGGTGAGACAGTATTATTTGGCTTGTCAGCCACACAGGACAGTTGTGTTTTCTTCACCTAGACAAGTGCAACTCAACTGGTGCAAAATTGTTTGCTTTAGTATCAAAGCCAGTATGTACAACTGGTAACCTGGCCATAGGTGTTTTTGCAAGGGTGGGATTCCCTTCTTATAAATCAGCCCCATGGGTTTAGAAGGGGCAACAAAAGGAGAACTGTGTTGCAGATATTTACTTGTAGAAGAGACCTGTGGGATGGTGATAAAAGTTATATTGTGGAAATAAATGGATACACTCTTAACAGTTTGAGGGCAGCACAGTCTTATTTCTTGGACTTGCCATCTTTCGTCAATCACTTCAGAGGAGGCAGTAAATGAGATTCCTCTGTTGCCTCTGTTGATCTTAGGATCAACTGCCACCAATCTTGCTATAGCCATCAAATAACACTTGACTTTACTTTTTTTACTTTCTGTCCATTACACTTCATTGTGTCTATACTGCTTTGAGTGAATGGGCAGTAAGAGTGCAGAGTGCAAAACCAACACCTGCTTCCATTTGCAGATTTCCCCTCCCGGCTAAATGGACACTGGGAAACATTGACTTGAAAGTTTTGTCCTTGGCTATTTCTTCATAATGCTGTACCTTTTACTCTGCTTTATTAGATATTCAGTAAAAAGACTGACATAGCTTGCAGTGCTCTGGGTATGTCAGAGTCCTTTCCCCCTCTATAAGGACAGTATGCTGACATTAATATATTTGCAGCTCACTAAATTGTGGCCTACACAGTGTGGATGCTCCCTGGTTGCAATACTCTGCAGAACCATCCTGCTGATTTTTGTCCCACTGCAAACTTTGGTCTCTGGTGGCTGTTGGTAAAGCATTTCATACTTCAGTGGTGCAGCAGTTCACAACCTATTGGTGAAACAGTAGTTATAAAGTGGTAGCAAAGATCTGAACAGGAACCCAATATCAGCAGGATTTCTGTTCATGGGAGCTTTGTAACTATGTTCAGCCAAATGTGGTCACAAAGCCATCCTTAGATCTTTGTGCTCGGGAGTACAAAAATCTAACTTCTGGGTGTTCAAGGACACATAGAATAGAGCTTAATGTACCACTGATGTACACATTCACAGTTTTAGCCCTACAGACATTCAGGTGAACACATGAACAGGGCTTAATGGGATGGTTGAACAGGCAGTTCCTGTAGTAGGCTATATCTAGTGTGTGCTAGATGTGAAAATGAATTTAGGTGACTGCTTAGCCATCCTTGAATCCCTTTGTGAGTTACTGCTAACTTAGTATTGTTTGCACTCAGGCAGCTTTTTGTGTAAAAGCACCAGGGGGATGTGGAGGAGTTTGTTTATGTGGTCCTTCAGGACTGTATCCAACAAATTTAATCTATATAAAAGACTGGTTTATCTCCATTCTAATGTTCTCCACTCCTACAAAGTGTCTGCCTCTTACTGACCATAGGCTGAGAATCCAGTCTGAATCAGTATCCTAACATATACAAGAAAAATTTGTAGAAGAGAAGCCTTTCTTCAAATACTGGCCTGCATTTTTCCCAACCCAATTAAATTGTGAGGCAGTAGGAAGGAAAGAGTTGATATATGCTATAAAATTGTTTAATGAATGCATGCATGCCTGATACAATAATCAATAAACTTAATGAATTCAAATTATTTACTGTTGTAAACATTTTACAAAAAGTATTGTGATTTATCTGGATATACAGTCCTTGATGGAAAAAAAATCATTCAGAATAAGTGACATATTTTTTAAAAAAAAGCCAAAAAAACCAGTCTGCATATTCTTTCAGCACAACTCTAAACAAGAGAAATCAAATGGTATAAAAAGTATACAGCAAATATTTCCTATCAAATTCAGGAAGCTGTAAATATACAGTATGACCCCCATATCCATGGAGAATGTGGTCCTGGGCCATGGATAGTGAAAATTAAAGACAGTGGCAAACCCTATCTTTCTGGTGGAAACACACCATACAATCATGCTGAAAGGACCTCCAAAAGACTCTATGGTCAACCTCTGCTGGAAGTTAACCATAGAACTGCTGCAGGACCTAGAAAAAACTTTTTTTTTCAGGCATGGGTAAACCACGGGTACTGGTCCTACAGATATTGGGGATATACTGTATTTCAAAGTGGCTGAACAGTCCTAACATAGTTGTAACTGGTCAAATTACAGTAAAGTGTGTTCTATCCAGTTTTAATTTGCTGTCAAAATACTTCCTTGGCAGTTGGCTATACAGTGGGCCCTCCATATCTGTGGGGGTTTGGTTCCAGGACCATGTTTGGAGACCAAAAAATGTGGAAGCTAAAGTACCTTATTTATAAACTAGTGCAGGGCAGCAGCGGAGGCGGCAGCATGTCCCGACCATCAGGCTCTTCATTCTTTCTTTCTTTCATTCTTCAGGCTCTCACACCTCCAGGGAGCCTGCCAGCCACCTGCTTCTGCCTTTTAGCAGCTTCTGCAGGGACATGACAATTAGCGGAGTACTGCCACCACAGCCGACAGGAAGGCGAGCAGCTTCTGCAGAGAGAGTGATTGCCGATTGCATTCCTGCTTGCTTTTCAGGAACGGACAAGCAGCTCAGCCACCAACTGCCATGTCCCTGCTGTGAAAGCCACCCGCTCAGACGGGGAGCTTGAAGAATGTGCGACTGATGGCCAGGGTCTGCTGCCGCCTCCACTGCTGCCCTGGGACTGCTTCTTGGTTTAGTTGTGCTGTGTGTGCATGGTAGGCTTTGACCTGGAGCTTAGCCAGGCTGTGGAGGTGAGCAGGACAGTCATGGGGCAAGGGTGACGTGGGTTCCTTTCTTCTCTCTCCATATGTAAGGGCACTCGCTTTATTAGATATCCTGTATTTTATTTTATTTTTTTAATATTTTGAATCTGGTTTGTTAAATCTGTGGACACGGTGGGCCCACTGTAGTCCCCCCCCCCAAAAAAAAAGACAGCAAGACTTTGGCAATTGGAGGTGTTGGAACAAGTCCAAAGTACAAAGAGACAGTCACAGCATTTTCTTTGTGTAACGTGATCTGTACACCAAGGCTCAGAAGTTGTGAAAATGGTTCCAAGTGGAAGAAAGTGCAAGTGTCCTGCACAGATAGCTTAAAGCTGCTGGTATGTCCAGTCACCAACAGGTTCTTCGTTTTTTTGTGTGTTTTGCATAGTTCACACATCACTGGAAATGTGAAATGTGTGTGCTATTTTTGGCAAGAGCAAAGAGGAAGTGATATTGGTGAAAGTTGTCGTACTGAACATGCTGGATCAAGCAGAAAGCTGCTACCTGATGCTGTTAGATACAGAATACTGATTTTGCTTTTGTTGAAGCAGTTCTGTAATTGCCAGCAGCTTCTTCAACACATGCTGTTAAAAAAAAAGTAGATAATTAGGGCATTAACAAAGTTTATTTTTTCTATTTATAAATTAAAATACCAGTGTGGTTCTCTTGATCCTCAGATATCTAAAGCATTAAAGCAGAACTATGTAACACCTGGTGCTTCAAATGATGTTTCATTACAGCTCCCATCATTCCTCACCATTGGTAATGCATGCTACAGTTGATGGGAGTTGCAGCTCAGCAACATATGAAGGGCCACATGATCCCTGCCCATTTTAAAGGATCAAATCATAAAGACTTTAAGATACTTTTCAATTGTGACTATGGAATGGGCAACATAAAAGCCGTCTAGCTAATTTCACATGGGGATCTGTGGGAAACCTGGCTTGTTGTAAATGAGCAGAAAGTTGTTTTACATTGCCAAGTCACTTTGCTTGCAGCTTCTGCTGCTGGGGAAAAAACAGAGGAACTTTGCTTGGTGTTATATTGTTTATGCAATCAACAGTTTCTATTCTCTGGTTTATTCCATGGTAACAAATCAGAAGAGGAAGTCAAAAATAAATTCTGGATTCCACATTGCTGGGAGAGAACAAGCCAGAGAAGAGAAGCTGACTGCAGCCTAAAGTTGCAATAAACCAACTGTGGAGCAAAGCTGTTATGCTTATCAACACTCATTGGAAGCAGGAACAGCTAAGCCGAGTGAGCCAGCCCACTACTGAAGCATGACAAGCCAGAGTTCATGCAGATCCCTAATTTATTGTGTGAACACACCCACTGTGTGTCTTATATTTATTGGAATGTAATTGGCTCCACAGCTTTAAGAAATCTTACAAAGCATGTTAACAGTTTGCAATTAGGTAAACATGTAATATTTTTGCCTTCTTCAACCTATACACGTGATTGCATTCAACTACAGTGTTGTTTTAGTTTGTGAAAGAGCTGCTTAAATATATAAAGGGGAAGATTAAGCAAGTCTAAAACTGTTAATAATTATGAATTCCAAGATGAAAATATATGGTCAATTTATTCATTCACAAACTTGTGAGCTTAACAACTGACAAAACGCAACCTGGGTCTCTTCCTAACCGGCATAAATTATGAGTTAGGGTAACATGGCTTGACAACCCATAACAATTTCACTCCTTTAGCATCTATTTGATTTTGATACCTATATATTGTAAAATGTGCCATCCTGTGAAAGCACTTTGTTAAGTACCAGACTGTTCTGCTAATTGGAACACAGAAAATATGGGGCAGGAGCAATCTAAAATACTTAACACACAACCTGAACACATTTTCATAAGCAGGTTCTAAACATGTCTTGTTTCAAACCTCACAGAGTCCCACATCAAACTGAAGATGCAACAAGAAAGTACCAATTCAAATTTTAGAGATCACAGAAGTAGAGTTTTATCTACAGCATATACTCATATATAAGTCAACCTTATGTGTAAATCAAGGGCAGGTTTTGGGGCCAAAATTATGGATTTTGCTATGACCCATGTGTTTTGAGGGTAAAATGTAGGGACATGAAACAAACAAATCTTTTCCTCTCCTTTTAAAAATGCATAGAGGGAACATACTTAGGAAAAGCTAAAGCAAAGGAGAAGATCTGTTTAGTTGAAGGGTTACAAATGTGTGTGTGTGTGTGTAAATTGCATTGCTTGCTGATCATAAGATGTCTACATCTATACAAATGCAAATAGGGAAAGAAATATAAATGAGGAAAAAGAATGAGAATGCGGTCTGAAAAAAAGGAAGGGGGGGAAGGGGAAGAAGAACAAGGAAAGCAACCTGCCTCTATTAAGGACCCCGTGGAAAGGCAGTGACACGAGACAGAGTCGAGAAGCCCCTCTTGGTGTGGCAGGAGCAGTGCTCCTGCCCTATTTTCCCTCCCTTGCCCAAATCGGAAAAAAGAAAAGCAGCCCTCCCTCCTTTCCCACCTTCTTTTTTGGTCTGAGTGGCATTCAGTAGCAATGTGGGGGAGGAGCCCAAAGAATGCGGCATTCCCATTTTGGGTACCTGAGGTGGAGTGGAGTGGCAGCAGCCTTTTAAAATAAGGGCTTACTGTATAAACCTCACCTTGTGAGGCTTATAGAGATTGCGAAGCCTTGTGAGGTTTATACAGTAAGCCCCTATTAAAACTGGCTGCTGCTGCTCTGCTTTACCTCAAGTGCCCAAAATGGCAGGAGAAAATAGAGCTCATCCAGCCGGCATTGTTGTCATCTGTTTCTAGCACTGACCCATGGATAAGTCAACCCAAGTTTTTTGGGTCAATTTTGTCACACCGCCCCCCCCCAAAAAAACACCTTATACATGAGCATATACTGTATTTTGTTTTGCTATGGTGCACTTTCATATGGTGATGTTATGTTATATTTGCAACTGACTTTTTAAATACAAGTTATCAGAACAGGAGATTTTTACCTAGCTTGTTCTCCATATCTAAAACTAATGCCTAGAGAAATAAAGAAAAGTACTTTCTAGAACAGCTCTTACCTGCATTGCCCCTCGTTCATTACTCAGTGTTCGAAGCTCATCAGAATGGGCTACACAGATTTCATGAAGGGCTGCTAGATCACGTGACAAGTCAGTTCTAGAAGGCTCTGTAGTGTCTGGAAGTTCAGGTACATTCTTGAACAAAAAGTATTAAAATGTTTGGAACCATTTTCATAGAAAAGTGAGAAAGAAATCATGGTGTATCTATTCTTACTAGCTCTGGCAAGCATTCTGTACTTTCTACCATAACTTGCAGTATCTATTCATACAGAGAATGTTTCTCCTTCTGCAGAAATGGTTGAATGAATGCTTGTTTTGAATACACCAGCAGAATAGGAGTGAAAATAACCTTAGCTTAACTTCTAGGTAATGGCTGTGAGATGAAGAGAGCTCAGCAAGTGGCTGATACACAGCACTGCACTTTGATATCATTTAACAGAAATGATTTCTTCAAATTATGTCATGTATGCAACCCAGACAAATTGTCTGTACTTTATATGCATGCAAGATGAACTAAGATTCTAAGTTACATCAGTGATAACGAAAATGGAATGGCAATTAGTTAATTGATATTATTTATGAACTTTTGAAGCGGATTACCTGAATAACACAAGAGCAAGTCTATGAGCAGGTGTGGAGGGAACTCTGACCTTTTCACAATATGGGACCCAGGCACAGGCAAGAATAAGCACTTATATTTTAATAAATTATTTTATTGCTGACCCACAAAGCCACCCACAAAGAAAAGTCATGTTCTTAAACAATGCTTATAGTTTACAGTTCGACAGGTGCCTGTGGAAGCTTTTAAAAAGCCTAATTTCAGTGGGGATGTGTGGGGAGAAAATGGAACATGGGTACTTACCATGAAGGTTCCTTTTCTGCAGTAGTGGGGAGGGAACCCTTACACTGGGTCTTGCTACTCCCATGCACTTCCGAGGCAGGGCTTCTTCCCAATGTCAATCATCTTATCCCATAAGTGGGAGAGCTAGCTCCTTCTCCCCAGTAATAGAACAACAAGCTCCAAGTGGACACCAAAATACTGCCAGCATCTCCAAACAACAAAAAAAAGCCAGTACTGCAGAGAAGAAACCTTCGCAGTAAGTACCAATGTCCCGTTTTCCTACAGTGTGGGGAGGCAAGCCTTATGCTGGGACCTACACAAGTGATCACCAGACATACGATGGGTGGGCAAAAAATCAAGAACCACAAAGACACAATCAGCTGCAAAACATGCCTGCGAAAGGGTGCATCAGTGGAAGCAAATTTGTCAGTCTTATACAGTGGGCCTTCAGTATCCACTGGGGCTTGGTTCCAGTGGATACCAAAATCTGTGGATGTTCAAGTCCCATTACATAGTATATCATAGTAAATTGGTGTCCCTTATAACACACACACACACACACACACCTCTCTCTCTCTCTCTCTGTGTGTGTGTAAGTAACACACACACACAGAGAGAGGTGTGTGTGTGTGTGTGTAAGCAAGGTTGGAACAGCAAGGCATGGATGGCTGAATTGATGGCTACCCTACAAATCTGCACCAAGGATGATGTCATACCCAAGGCCACAGATGTGGCAGCACAATGAGTACAATGTGCCTGAATCCCCTCAGGAACTGTGAACATAACCCAATTCAATGCAAAGTCTCAAACACCAAGACAAGGTGGAAGAGGATGCCTGCTGCCCTTTAGCAGCTTCCTGAAAGGAAACAAAAAGGTAATCTGTTTTATGAAAATCCGTAAGAGCTCTGATGTACATCCAACCTATGTCATTCTTCGTCCTGTGATGTCCTTGGATCCGGGCAAAAAGAAGGGAGAATTATCTCCTGAGATCAATGAAATACTGTATTCACTTCAGGAATAAAGGAAGGATCTAACCAAAGAAGTACTGAAACTTTATGAAAAACACACAACTCTTTATACTCTGACAGAGCCCTCAGCTGGGAGACCCTGCAAGCAGACTTAAAAGCAACCAAAACCAACACTTTCAAAGTAAGAATTTTCAAAGCCAGCAATCTCATAGGCTCTCAAAAGGACCCTTCAATAAAGTCCCTAACACTATGTGTAAATTCCATGAAGGAAAATGATGGACTGTCACTGGGCAAATCAAGAAAATTCTTTTAAAAACTGCACATGTGGATGGGATGCGAGTGGTTTGCCCCATTTCCCTTTCAAGATGGACTCCAAGAGAGACACATGTCTCTGCAGGATGTTGGTACTGAGACCCTAATTCAATCTCGCCTGCAGAAAAGCCAAGATGAACCCCACTGAGGCAGACTGGGGACACACCCCTTTATGCCTACATCATCTGCAAAAGGCCCTCCAAGTCGATTCATACAGGTGTGTAGTGGAAGGTCACCTAGCTGAAAGAATGGTCTGAATTATCATACGCTTCAGCAATTAACCTTCCCCGTCCGATCTCTAGATGTGAAACTGTAACCAGTCTGGCTTGGAGCACAGAAGACATCTATGATGTAGAAGGTCCAGGAAACTTTCCTGAACCTGCATGCTATCTCTGAAACCCACGGTCATTGAGGCCACCAGGGTGCTATCAAAATGAAAGTTGGACTTACCATGAAGGTTCATTCTGGGATGGCTGGAGGAACAATCCACGACATTTGGGTCAATCCCTGCATGCCAACCCAAACAGGCAGGAGTCCAACATTCTTTTTCAGTTTAGTCCGTTGAACCCCTGCCTCTCTTCCTTCCATTTGATCACCTAGCCCTGACTAAACTGTCAGCACTTTTTTATATGTTACTCATACAACTAACTTTATTTCTTTACTTTCTTTTCTTTTTTAATTCCACCTTAAGGGTGGGTGTGGATTATTCCTCTGACCATCCCAGAATGAACTTTCACAATACCATATATTCCGATGTATAAGACGACTTTAAACCCTGAAAAATATCCTCACAACTCAGGGGTCGTCTTATACGCCGGGGTATACGGTTTGCCTCACCCGCCGCCCGATCTCCTGCCTCTTTGCTCCCTTTGCAAAGGGAGTGAAGACGCAGGAGATCGGATGGGGTGGTGGTGAGGCAAAGCTTGTACCGGTACGTTCGCCCCTCTCCTCTGCCTCCCCCATTTGGAGACAATCGAAGGCGGAGGAGGGGTGTGAATGTAGCGGCTTGCCTCAGCTGCTGCCCGATATATTCGCTCCTCTCCTCTGCCTTCTCCCCCTTTGGGGAGCAATCAAAGGCGGCGGAGGGGTGCAAATGTAGCGGCTTGCCTTGGCCGCCACCCAATTTCCTGTGTCTTCGTTCCCCAAAGGGAACGAAGACACAGGAGATCGGGTAAGGGCTGGGGCAAAGCAGGTACATTCGCCCCTCTCCTCTGCCTTCTCCCCCTTTGGGGAGCAATTGAAGCAGAGGAGGGGTGCGAATGTAGCGGCTTGCCTCGGTCGCTGCCTGATCTCCTATGTCTTCGTTCCCCAAAGGAAATGAAGACATAAGAGATAGGGCAAGGGGTGAGGCAAAGTGGGTATATTCGCTTTTCTCCTCTGCCTTCTCTCCCTTTGGGGAGCAATCAGAGGAGGAGGGGTGCAAATGTAGCGGCTTGCCTCGGCCACCACCCAATCTTTGCGAAGGGAACAAAGACGGAGGGGATGGGAAGCAAGCAAAGAAAGTGGGTTCCTCCTCAAAGGGGGCGAAGGAGGAGGAGAGGGGCAAATGTACTGGTACACGCTTTGCCTCACCCCCTCGATCTCCTGCATCTTTGCCAGCAGTTTCCTCACTGAGTGCCACACTTCAACCACCCTTTGCCCCAAACACTCAATGATCTAAAACCGGTTCAAGGGGAAAAGTGGCTAAGGAGAGCTCCTGCTAAGCGAGCTTCCCTCTTGAACCGGCTTTAGACCCTTAAGTGTTTGGGGCAAAGGTGGATTCAAGCAGGGCACTCAATCAGGAAACTGCCAGAGGTAGAGAAAGATGTACCTGTAATAGGATACAAGGGCAGGCCCAATGGGTAAAAGAGGTGTGTCTGCGCTGCTCTGATAAGGTAGTCTTGGATACAGGGAGGGCTGGGAAGGCAGGGAGAGCTAACCAATCCAAGCAGGCTTTGTGATTGGCTGGTTGTTGTTTACTGGGTACCACACACAGCACAGCACCAGTATCTGTACCTCTTCGTATAGTATAGCATCAGTAGATACAGTAAGGTACCAGTACACCAATGTCCAACAGTCAAAACCCCATCATGGCTCCACCATCAAGAAGAAAGAAGTATGAAGCCAGTTTCAAACTTAAAGTTGTAAACTTTGCCATGGAACATAATAAACTGTGCTGCTGCAAGGCAATATGGAGTAACAGAAAAGATGGTTCGGGACTGGAAAGCAAATGCAAAAGCATTACAGAGTATGCCAGGGGGTAAGTGTGCATTAAGAGGCACCCCACATTTGCCAGAACTGGAAAAACACGTAGCAGGCACGGTGAATGAGAATCGTCAGAACGGTTATGTAGTGACAAAAACAAAATACATTTGTTTGCACTTCAGTGTGCCCAATCTAACCCAGAGCATAGCAACGGATTTAAGGCCACTGCATCCTGGTGTACTAGATTCATGGGAAGGCATAATATGGTACTGAAGCAAAAGACAAAAATTGCCCCAAAATTACCTGCAGATCGTGATAGCAAACTAAATAATTTTCATCAATACATGATAAAACTGCAAAAAACATGGCTATGCATTAAGTAGTATTGGAAATATGGATGAAACTCCAATGAATTTTGATATGGTTGGAAATAAAACTCCATCAAAAAGGTGAAAAAACAATTTTACTTAAAACAACAGGATGTGAGAAGTCCTTTTTTACAGTGGTACTGGGATGCACAGCTGATGGCACCAAACTGAGACCAATGATTATTTTTAAAAGAAAAACAATGCCGAAACTCAAGTTCCCTGTTGGTTGTTTTGTACATGTGAATGAAAAAGGCTGGATGGATGAAGAAGGGGTAAAGCTATGGCTTGATAATGTATGGAGCAGGCAACCAGGTGGACTTATTCAAAAACGTAGTCTACTAGTGTGGGATATGTTCAGGGCGTGTTTAACCCACAGCACCAAGCAAAGGCTTGCAAGACTAAACACACATGTGGCAGTTACTCCTGCAGGATTGACATTGTTGGTACAGCCACTGCATGTGTGCTTAACAAGCTATTTAAAGATCGCATTCAAGAACAGTGGAATGAATGGATGGTTAGCTGTGAAAAGTCATTCACAAAAGGAGGAAACATGCATGCTCCCCAGTTGGATGTTTTGTGTAAGTTTGTCACAAAACCCTGGAATGATATTGATGCAGAAACAGTAATGAAGTCTTTCAAGAAGTGTGGCATATCAAATTTATTAGATGGTATGGAGGACAACTACTTGTGGCAGGATGAAGAGGATGTGGAAGCTGAGACCACACCATCTGATACAGAATTCAATCCATACGATGACTGCCTTACAAATGTATCACAAGATATCATTGATTGATTTATGATATCAGATGACAAACAGGAGGATTTTGAAGGCTTTTAAAGGGAAACTGTCACGCCAGCAAAACCTGTAAAAATACCATAGCTTGCAGTTATAATGGGTATTGCTAATTTGCCAGGGTCTTGCCTGGCACTTGCTCTCTATTGTTTGCAATCTTCCTCCTATCATCACCAGTTCCAGTTTGGTTGACAGCTTAGAAAACAAAGAGCATGGCAGCTCCCATGGGTTTATTGTCTTATCCTTCCTTTCAGCTTTAGAGTGAATTAGGAAAAGTTTAATCCACTTGCACTGTTTTATGTTTACACGTTTGATGACAAACAGCCTTATGTTTATAAGTGACAGTTTTCCTGTTTTCCTGCTAAGTACATGTATGTCATAAGCATTTGAATTAAAATTACCATATTGAAATCAAATCTGATGTTTTTTTTTTAATTTTTATTTGGGGTGCGTTGGAAGAGGGGGGTCGTCTTATATGGCGAGTATACCCCTAACCCTATATTTTAAGGGTTGTCTTATATGCCAGAATATATGGTAAGTTCAACTTCTCATTCTTGGGATGGTACAGAGGATCAATCCACATCTGTGATATACCCAAGCATTCCACCCTGGGCGGGCACTCATTCCTACTCTATAACTGCACAGTCCTCCCAAAAGCTGCCTTTGCAGACCTAAACTTGTCCAATTTATGTTTGACAAAGTTCTAGGCTCAGCCCAACCAGCAGCCTCACAAATTTGCTTCAGAGAGGGAGATACATAATAAGCTTTTGATGTGGCCATTGATCTAGTAGAATGAAGACACACTGCCTTTGGCTTTGGCAGCTTGGCATAGTCGTAACACATAACAATACAAGCTTTAATCCATCAGCCAAATCATTGTTGATGACGCTCTGTGTCCCATAGTCCAAGGACTGTATGATATAAACAAAGCCTCTGAGCTTACTCTCTTAGATATATATATATATATATATATATATATGTTTTAACTGCCTGCTTGAAATCCAAAGTATGCCACAGGCATTCCCTTTGATGACTTGGATGGGGACAGAATGTTGGTAGATAAATTGTATCAGATATACCCTGCTTGGGAATGCACTTTGGCAGAAAAGCATGGTCCAATAGTAGCACCAAGCAACCCTCCTCAAACTTACACGTTTGGATTAGTTGATAGAGTCACTAACTCTAATACTCTCCTAGCAGGTATTATAGCTACAAGAAAAGCAATGTTGAATGATAAAGTCCTCAGTGGCACTTCACATAATGGCTCAACAGGTGGTAACGTAAAACCACAGTCTCCTTGGCCAATACGGAGCAATCAATACCACCATGGCTCTCTGAACCTTGAGCAAAACCCTTTTCATTATCTGGATTGGTGGAAATGCGTAAAGGCAACCCCTTGGCCAAGGTGCCATCAGAGCATCATACACCTCTGTATCTCTGCTTCGATCGATAGGAAAAAAGTGACTTAACCTGCAATTCTATGATGTTGCAAACAAGTCCATGATGAAAGGGCCCCAACTGTATCTTAGTTGGCAAAATGCATCCCAATTCAGAGTCCACTCTCCCGGCAAAACAGGGTTCCGACTCAATCCGCCTGTAGATTTATTTTGCCCTTTAAATACACTGTCATAATTGAATTGACATACCTTTCTGCCCATCTGAAAATCTTGTTGGCTTCTTGAACTAAAGGAAGGAGCCTCATTCCCCCTTGCTTGCAGATGAATGCCCGTACTGTTATATTGTCTGTTCTCACTACTACATGTTGGCTTCCAGATTGTGGTCTGACACTTGGCCACTGTTGTCATTGATATCTGAAATCACTCCACCTACTATAATTTCTTCCCCCTTGAAAGGAATAATTATAACCTCTGAAAAGCCTCTTTTCTGATTTCCTTCTCTGGATGGTAAGCATCACCTGCTTCTTTTCCTTATCCTCTACCAAGACCGTTTCTAGAGCTTGTTCCCCAAACAGTAGACCCCTTTTGAAGGGAACATTAGCCAAATTTGTCATTGATTTGTTATATGTCTCCCAGTGCTGACCCATAAAGACCTTCTAGCCACTGTGATTACATTTATATTTCTTGCTGAGAAGATAGTCGAATCCTGTCCTGCATCAGCAGCGTACTCGAATACTTTCTGTATTCTGACTAATGCTTTACTTAATGAATGCCAAAATAAATCTGGAGTGTTTAAATGTCCTGTACCCAAAGTACTGCTGCCTGGGCAAACACAGAAGTTGCCACTGCACATTTAATATTCAAAAACAGCAGCCTTGTGAGCTCTCCTTAAAGCAGAATCCACTTTTTTCTGTCTAAGTCCTTAAGGACTCTGTCCCCTTCCTGTGGCAAGATGGTTCCCGAAATAAGCACAGCCACAGGACCATCCACCAGGGGGACTTTTAGGAACTCTATATCCTTTATGAATGAAAATAATTTTGGCTATACCCCAAAAACCGTCTTGAATTTATGGGAGTGCCCTACACTAGTTCTACTTGATCTAATGTCATGAATGGCATAGCCATCCCTTGACTACTACTCTTTTTCAAAATGGGTGCTACCTTTTCATTGTTCTGTGAACCATCATTCTCATGTTTACCTAAACTCAAAGTTTGTAAAACTCTCTTTAAAATATTTTTAAAACCATCTATATCAAATAACCTATTTTCATTATTTTTTTCTTCCTCATCTGAAGAATTAATCCCTTTTAAATTTTCCCTTTCTTCGAAATATGCATTCCCATTATCCTCTGGCTTTCCATATTGTGTTCCTCCTCCATAGGTTTAGTTTTCCTCATACACTTTCTGGGTATTTCTTGGTCCAAAACCTTTCTATAATTTATATCTCCTATTTTCTTACCACCTAATTAATACTTGTGTTGGAACTTAACTCCCTACATTTCTGAAGATGTCCATCTTGCTTGAAATCTCCACTGATTGACTGCCATGTCTTCCTCTGAATTGTTATAATAAGGTTTTAATTCTGAACAATTAAGTGTGCTAAATTCATTCCTATTTACTTGTTTATTGCCTATTAACTTGTTTAATTCATTAGGTACAGCTTCTCTAATTGAGTAATATCTAAATTTGTTAGTATATTTTGCTGAGCCAAATAGCTCCTTATGAATTGGAGGTACATCTGAAAACATTTCCCTTAAAAACTGCATGAATTCCTCCATTCTGTGTATTGCTGGATCATACTCACCAGCTCATTTCTCTGTGGCCGTCTTTCTGACAGGCTCTAGGTTTTGACCCATACTTTCTTGAATTACTTTTCACCTTTTTTCCTCTCTATAACCTCCTCTTTCAATTCACTTTCACTTGAAGAAAGAAAAATTCTTCTTAACTCAACCCTTTTAAACTCGACTGAGTTCCTTTTACTATATTTAAGTTTCCCTGAAGCTCTGCTATAAGAGCTTCCATTTTGAGACTTTAACTCCATTCTAAAGTAGCACTAATCAACTACTATACCACTATAACTAACTGTTTAAAATCTATTTCCTAAATAAAAACTAATGTTTAACCAGAGAAGTGGAATCTACGTCAGATTAGCAGGACAGGAAAGAAAAACTGAAGGAGGGGCAGGCAGGAGTCCAAAGAATGTTGGACTCCTGCCTGTTCGGGCTGGCATGCGGGGATTGACCCAAACATCATGGATTGATCCTCTGTGCCATCCTGAGAATCCCTTTATCATACACTTCAGCCATTAACCTTTTCCATCCAATCTCCAGGTGTGAAACTGTAACCAGTCTGGGTTGGGACACAGAAGACTCCTATGATGCAGGAGGTCTAGGAAACTCTCCTGAAGTTGCATGCTGTCTCTGAAAACCATGGTCACTGAGGCTACCAGGGTGTTATCAAAATCACCTCTTCCTCACCTCCTTTTATTTTTCACACTTTGGAAGGCAGCACTACAGGAGGAAAGGCATAACACAACACCCTTGCCAAGTGACTGTCAGAGCAATGAAGGCTAATGCCCCCTCCATCCAAATTCTTGATAACAACTGAGGCGCTTGTGATCCTCCAGAGAGGCAAAGAGATCCAACCATGGGATGCCAAACATTTGGACTACTCTGTGAAACACCAGTGAGTTCAGAGCACACTCTCCCTAGTACAAACTCTCTCCCTGCTCAGCCAATCAGCCAAATAATTCAGCTGTCCTTTGAGATACTCCCTTCTTAATGACTGAAGGTGAGAGTGCTTCCCCCACTGCAACAGAAGCACCACTTTCCACATCAGGGACTGAGAATGTGTCTCCCCCTTGTCTGTTTATGTGGGCTTTGGTGGAAATGTCCATCTGAATCAACATGGAATACCTTGAAATTCCAACTGCAGATTGAGGAGCACACCATCCATAGTTCCAGCTAGTTTATACTGTGTATCCTCTCAGTGGGTGACCACTGGCCCTGCATCATCTGCTTATTGTAGTGTATGCCCCATTCCCCACAGACTGGCATCGGTGGTGATCAAAACTCTCCAAGGCTCCTGGATGGGCATCCCAATTTTGAGAACCCTAGATAGCTCCCAATCCAGAGAGGAGCTCACTCTTGGGGGAAGTTGTAGTCTGAATAACTGCTTCTTGGCAATCTTGTCCTGAAAGAGCAGGAAGAGCCACCACAGTTCTCTTAGAATCTGGCCCAAGGGACTGAGTCTGTGCATACCATCATCAGTTCTGAAAATGAAAGGTTCAACACTACTCTGACAAGGGACTGTAAGCTTCTCCCTCCTGTCTTCCAGCAAAGACTTTGTGATGGGTCATATCTATGACGACTCTCAAGTGATGGATCTTCTGAATGGGATCCAGATGATTCTTCTGTTGATGACAAACCCATGAAACTCCAGACAATTCATGGTGGTCTGCACATCCTCCCTGTCCCTCATCAGGGAAGGTGAACAAACCAGCAAGTCATCGAGACAGAGGTAAACATGAACTCCATGCACCTCAGATGTGCCATCAAGGCCACCAACACCTTTATAAACACCCAAGGGAAGGCTGGTAGACTATAAACATGAGGTTCTTTCTGTGAGCAGAGTGTACTGGGATGTACAAGTATGCCTCCTAGAGGCAAAAGGATGCCAGATAATTCCCCTCTTGCACCCATTCAAGAATCAGTCATAGGGTTTCCATGTGGCACTACTGCTTGAGTACCAATCCATTGACCCTACAAAGATTCTGTATACCCCCCCCCAGTCCTTGTTTTTCTTTGGGACCAATAAGTGTACTGAGTAGGACCCCAAAAATCTCTGGTGAAGGGGGAACCTGCTCTACAGCCTCTATTTGAACAAGGTGGCCTATGACTTGAAGAATCTGTTGGTGCCTCACCAGAGACATGGGCCAGTGAGACTGAATAAAGAAATCTGGAGATGTGTGTTTCCAAATGAACTCTATGGTATAACCTTACTACGCAGTCCTGCAGACAACAGCTCCCAGCAATGGGCAAAATGTTGGGAGACGTGCTCCCTACTGGGAGCTGCTCCAATTCAGAAGGACTAGCTTTACCTCCTACTCTGTTTGCTAGTAGAAGAGGTCAATCTTTTGTTGAACCTTGAGGGCTATTGTTGCCTAGCCTGCAGTTTGGAAGAGTTCCAGTTAGATCTGAAAGGTCTGAAGTGAGATCTATAGACAAAAGGACTGCACCCCAGACAGAAATGTTTTGTTTTCCTCTTTTTTTTGCCAGTGATGGTAACATTTTCTTTTTATCTTTGGTTTTGACCAAGACATCATCCAACTCACCAAACTATTTAGCACCCTTAAAAGGACAAGTAGCCAAATCAGCCTCCGATTTGGTATCAGCATTCCAATTTTTTAATCAAAGTTGATGCCTGGCTGCAATATCAATCACTATGGCTCTGGAGGCAAATTGAACAGACTCCATATTGGCATTACCATAAAGGCTGAAGCCTTTGCTAATTTACTGACACTTTGTCTAAGCTTAGTCTCCTGTCTAGGGCTCAGTAGGAGAACGTCCTCAACCCACCTAATAACTGCCCTAGCAAACAAGGAGGACACCTAAGCAGCTTGGATGTCACATGAGACGTGTGCAGAAAAGCCTCCAACCTCTTATCCTCAGGATTCTTGGGGATGTCATCCCTATCCTTAGGAAAAAGGGTTCCTGCGACCAACCCCACCACAGAGGAATCAATGAGAGGTACCTTTAATTTCCCCATGAGGCAAAGAATAAAGGCATTTAGTGTAGGCAGAAGCTGCCTTAGCCAAACCTGGATGAAATCATTCCCCTCCCATAACATCTGCAATAACTTCTGGAAATGGTGTTGCAGAGGAATCCTGCTTGGGTTTAGATCTGATTTGTGGTACTTCCTCAGAAGTACCAACAGACAAGTGGCTTTTGGAAGCTAAATTCAGTCTTCTCCACCTTCCTGAGAAGAACATGAAATCCCTCTGATTCAAACAGAGAAACAGCAACACGTTTTGGAGAAAATTCTCCCTCATGTGGGGATAATTTTCCCTCTTCCTTATCTGAAGCAACAGGGGAGACTTTATCCCCTCAAAGAAGAAACAGACAAAATATGCCTTCTCTTTTTCTTAGACTTGCAAGGGAAAGAAACCACTGCAGGTGCTCATCCATAGTGATCCCCCCTTCTTTAGAAGAAGAGGAAGACTTGAAGAAATGTCCCCTCCTTGATGTCATCCCCTGTGAACCTAATGAGGGTATAGAGTCTGAGGAGGAGGAGGACATGGCAGAGGATGGTCCTAGGGATCATGGCACAGGTTTACCTACACCTGTGCCAGCAGGGAACTCTGCCAATGTAGAATCCCAAGCAGAGTAAGAGACTGGTCCTAGTGGGTTGGCAGCAGTCCCAGCAGCGAGCCCTGCCAACTCAGATAAGGAGGAGGAAGAAGAAACGGACTTACCCATACCATCCTTCAGCCAACAGAAATCCCAAAAGGAAGCCCAGAGGAGATCGATGAAACTTTGTCTGAAACACGACTCATTAAGAAGCACCTGGGATAGTCCTGGTTGCTATATATAAGACTTGGGGGATCTATGGAGCCTTTGTCAGAGATGAACTGATCACCCTGGTGAAAACTTCATGTTGGTTATCTCTGACTCTGTGTTCCTGCTGCCTTGATTCTAGTTTAGACCTTGTCTAATTCTGACTACGCTGTTGCCTGATCCTTTTGATATACAGACGTGCTTCTGGACCTATGCTGGCTTTTGTAAGTCTCTGACTTTTTGGACTGCTTACTGGACTATTCTTTGTGTCTCCCTCTTTGCTTCTGCCAACTCTTATTAGAACTCTGTTTCAACTGCTTTGCTATTATTAAGAGTTGGTCACTTTCCCAGACATTGCTTTATCAACTTCTAAGCTATTTGTTGATCCTTTCCCGGCAACTGGTTGCTTTCCTGGACACATGACTGATTTGCATGTTTTTAGCCACTAGAGGGCCTCCACTTTGCATCCAGCTCACCACTGGACCTGCGTTGATGTTTTTGGCACCTAAACTCTTCATGCCTGGCACACTATCAGGACAATCCGTTAATAGAGCTTTGGCTGCATGGCCTGCCCTACAGTCTCGAGTGGCCGGAGGGAAGTGGGAGCATCACAGACACTCACCCATGCAGCCAAAGCCACACCGTCTAAACCATGCACATGTTCCTTTTTACTGTGCATACTGTTGCCACATGCCTCCGTCACCTCTGCAGTACCAGCAGGGTCAGAGTCTGATCCCTTAGAAAGAGTAGGTCGGTCCCGTACATGGGCATGGCCGGATTGGGCCTCCACCACTGCCCAGTTGCCCCCAGGCTCCTCATCAGAGGAGAGTTTGGACTGCATTGACTATCCATCTCACTAGCACTTTCCACACTAATGTGGAAAAGCTGGGAGAACAAGTAGAGTTTTCTTAAAGAGAAAAGGATCTGCCCCAATTTACTTAAAAGGCTGCACCAAAGCCCTGTCCTGATAGATGAGAGGCAGGATGGAACTGGGGGAGGGGCTAGCTCTTTCACTTAGGGTGGATAACATGATTGACATTTGGAAAAAGCCCTGCCTCAAATGCGTGGGAGAAGCAAGACACAGGACTTTATCAGAGGCACTGAAGACGGCGTCATAACGACGCCACATAAACGCGAAAGGATGCACATATCAGACAATGTTGCCCTTTCACATTTATGTCCTGGCCAAAACCCGTACTTTTTTATCGACAGCAGAAGCCATCAATTGATCAATCTCCTGTGATGCTTTAGTGCCAGCATTGCCGGCATGTGACACCTTGTGCCATTTAACTCATGTGAATTCCACAGCATGTGAAACCTTGCACCATTTAACTCACGTCAATGGCCAGTCCAGCCAGAACACTTCTAGGTGAGATTGCGACATCCAGGTAAGTGATACACCTTTTATGACCCTCCCTAGGTTACTTAGAAGTTTTTAAGTGTGTATATGTGCTTTTTAAAACTTTTTTTATTTTTGTTTTATGTTTCCCGCACGAGCGTCTTCTCGCAAGAATCCATGGGATTTTGAACAAGGAAGTGAACGGAGCTCTGTTCACTTCCTCTTCATTGCTGGGAAACCCTTTGCCAGGAGACAAAGGGAAGTGTATTGGAAGGCGTTCTTTTGCCAGCATAAAAATGGCTTTAATTATGCCAGCAAAAGAACGTTTTAGAGGCTAGTCTGTGATACGGTCCCCAATGTAAGGACTGCTTGCCCACACTGTAGGCGAAGTGTTAATTTTCCCCAGCCCAAAGCAGTCACCCTCCCCCATCTAAAGATCCAGCCTCCTCTGCTGCTACTGAGTTTTAAAAAGTATAACTGTAGCACAGGGAACATTTTCAGGAAGGACTGTGCAAATGCATGACTGCATATGTGAATGGGGTTTGGGTAGACAGACAGATTGAAGCAGCAGCAGGGTGCCCATCTGCTTGCTGACAGGCTCCACTCACTACTGACATACAATCTCCAGCATGCTTGACCAGAAATTGGTCTTTGTGCTAAAGGTTCCCCACTCCTTCTTTATAGATAAGTGAGTTATGGCTGAAATTCTTTTGCAGTCCCAACTAGAGGTGATCTACTGAATCAACTGCTAAATTTTAGGTCAAAACTTAAGTAAATCTCATTGATTCAGAGCATTTAACTGAGACTAGCAGTTTGAATCAAGCTAGGTTAGCTGCATCTCAGACTATACCTCAAAGCACTGAATGCCACCAACAAGCTATCACACATTGGAAACTTCTTAATATAGTATAGATGTGTAAATTGCTATTGCTTAAAAGCAATTTGTAAGCCACTCTCATAGCCTTGTGGCTGAAGAGCGGGGTATAAATAACTAATAAAAAAAGTTATTTACAGGCAGTTACAAAAAGCCTTTTTTTTAAAAAAATCTACTATTTCTGAAGTTATGAAGAGCACAAACCAGAAAAGATAATAGAAATCAATGTTCTTACCCCAAGTTCATCCAAAAACATGATCATTCGGTGTTTGTTACTCTTGATAAAGGGATTTACACCTTCCATATAGGGCTCCTAAAATCCAAATTACTGAGTTACTACCTTATTCATCCTACATGTACAGTATCTAGAAAAGAATGTGATGCCTTCTGGATTTTGTTTATATCCTACCATCAATAACAGTAATTTTAAACCTATTTCTCACAACAATCGTAGTAAAAGACATGTAGAACTAAAACAAATGTCAAAACACAAATAAAAAAAGGTCAAGACAAAACTGCCATCGAGAACTAAATCTTCACCTAAAGGTTCAGTGAAGTGGAAGTGTTAGAGCTGTTTGAAAATTACAATAATGCTGACATCTTGCTGATGTATTCTGAAAACTTCCAGTGTTTTGACATTACTGCTAAAACAGCTTCAGCATTTAAACTTGTCATGTAGGTAGAACAGACAACAGGGTCAAGTGACTAGATTTCACGTGGTGAGTGGGTTCACATGGAGAGATAAGGTCCTTGAGACAAAAGAGTTCCAGACTGTGCAAGACTTTAATGATAAAAGCCAGCGCAGAAGACATAAAACACATTTACTACATACTGCTATCCACTACCCATTAGGGGAGGGCATCCACAATATATGAAACTACTTAGTTGTCTTCAAAGAAAGGCCCATGTATAGTCCACTGTAATAATCAAGCCTGAAAACAGTGGAAATATAGTTCTATCTCCTTCCATTTTTATTTTTAAAATTTTATCTGGAAGGAAGGGCCATGTGTGTTTGATTTAAACAATGTTTGTAAAGTCTGAGATGAGAGTTTTGGAAAGGCTTTTCAAAGTTTGTTTTGTTTCAGTTAATCTTTCAAAGCATGAATGCTAATCTATTATAAAGATATGCTCTTTGTTCTCTGGCAGCTGTGGCTCTACAGTCAGTAAGAAGACAAGCAGTTGCATTTATATTTATTTATTTAAATATTGTTTGGCCTTCCTTTCTATCAGAAGATCTTTATGAATACACATGGAACTTAAAAATACACATGAAAAAGATTTCACTTATGTTTAGTTTCTATTTACCTTTGCCCCAAATTCAACTAGATTTGCTAGATTCTGCACAGATTTGGCGACCAGCGTCAGTGTTCTTGCAGCAGTAGGAGAAGGAGAATCTGAGGTAAACAGTTTGAAAATTACAGGTCACAATGTGACAGTATAATACACTGGTTGATAACTAGACTAGCTGACAGGCCAACCTTGGGCAGAGGCATAGATCTAAGCAGAAAGATTACTTCCTTCTCCCTCCTAAGCCAAACCAAGTTTCCCCATCCCATTAAGTGGTGCACTCTTAGATGACTGGGAGGGGGAGGAGACTTCCCAAACAAGAACACTTCCTTTCTTAAGAGAGGGGAAGGCAATAGGAAGCATACAAACAGTGAGTTTGTGGCAGTTTTACTGAGCAACCACATGAAACTGCTTTTAAAAAACAAAAGTTAATGTATCTGCAGAAAAAAGCCTAAGAGAGGTTTAGCAGTAGAGGCTGATGCACAGTTGCTGGGTCATCTGAGGCTGAACTCATCATACAACCCATCAATACAAGCCAATTATACTTCTGTACACAATCTCGTGTCTCAGAAAACCCTGTGATAGGTTCATCATAAATTGGAAATAACTTGAAGGCACACAACAACAACAACAACAACAACACACCTTCCCAATGAGAAGAATTATGCCATATCAATAGCAAACACCTCCTCCTTCATGAACCAATATGAAGGTATTTTCTCAGGGTTGTATCAAGAGGTAGAGACACACCTGGTTTTTACAACACTGTCCAAAGCAGTGCTTCTCAGTCTATGCGATAAGGGGGCACAACCAGTAAGGAACTGGCACTGTATTTGTGCCCACTGTGTAAAACTGCTTCATTGTTTCCTGGCAACTTGCCAGGGACAATAGCCAAAGGCTCAGGGGCCACTATTGGGACCATTACCCAGGACCACTACTTTCAGTAGCACTGTTCTGAACTGCTTACCTGAGATGATATTAAACATTCTTGGATTCAGAATGGCAGGACAAATGAGTCGAAGAAAAACAAAACCACTGAAAAGAGAAGAACAAGAACTCAATATTTGAGCATTAATTCCCCCCTGGAAATATTTCTTTAGGATACAACCAGTTAGTAAAACTTATACAGAGATCTTAAAGAGTGTCCTCACAAGATGGTGATGTGTCATCTCATTTTTGGTTCCAAAATACAGATGAGCATTTCATCATATACTTGTACCTGTGTGTGGTAAAATTCTCGTAACCATTTGGCAGGATGATTAAAGTAGTTCCAATGATGTAGAAAATGAGAGTTCTTTGTTAGAATAGTTTGATAATCTATCATCTTGCCAATTTAAGATTTATTACATATCAGGTATAAGTAGAGGCTAAACTGGTTGTCTAGGTTGATACAGATCATTTTACAAAGCAGTGATATTTCAAATGCTAAGCTGAGTTACCTACTAAATAGTTATATGCCTAGCAAATAAAAAGCCCCTCAGACCATGTGTAATTTCCAAGATCAGACAGGATCAAGTGCCTTCAGGGCAGGGTTTCTCAACCAGGAGTCCCTGGAACCCCAGGGTTCCATAAGAGGTTGCTAGAGGTTCCATGACATATAGAAAAAACAAACAAACTTATATTGTGCTGTAGATATAATTTTTAGGCAAGGGTTTGCTGAGACCTGAAAATTGTTTCAAGGGTTCCACTAGGGTAAAAAGGTTAAGAAATGCTGTTTTAGGGCATTTATTCCCAAGACAACTTAGTCTCCCTAAAACACAGAATCTGAAGCAGGCCTCATCAAGGAGTCATTACAGATAGGGAGGCTCATACAGGAAGTTCTTATACTTTTTCTCTGCTGGCTTTTTGAAGGCAAGTATTATTTTAAAGGTTTTATCTTGGAAACTAAGAAGGGGCCAGTCTAGTACTTGGACGGGGGAACACCAAGGAATACCAAGTGCTGTAGGCTATATTTCAGAGGAACTGGTAAAATCACTGCTGAATATTCCTCGCCTAAGAAAAACCTATGAAATTGATGGGGATCACCATAAGTTGACAGCTGGCTTGAAGGCACATAAAGCACATACACACACTTATATTTTGCTTTTTTACAACAACTATGCAATCTCAACTTGATTTTTAAAAAATAACTTAATTGTTCAAATCTGCTTTGGAAATACAGTAGCATCCCCATATCAGCTGATTCGCCAACCGCAGATTCAATTATCCACAGTTGGCGATGGTGGGGGAGGAGGGATCTTACCTCCCCCTTCCCTTCCCCTGGGAGGGTTCCTGTCACCACAGCGGCGATGGAGGGGCGAAGGGGGAAGAGAAATGAACTGGCCTCATCACCTTTCCCCCCGAAATTGTCATTGCAGCAGCGCCATGGTGGGGGCGAAGGGGGCAGAGGAGCGAACTAGCCTCGTCCCCTTACCCCTTAGCCCCTACGATTGCTGCTGTGGCAGGGCCATTGCGGGGTGAAGGGAGTGGAGGAGTGAACTGGCCTCATCCCCTTCCCCCTTTGCTTCCGCAATCTCCTGGGGCCACAGGGGGTGGAGGAGCGAACTCACCTTTCATTTCCCCTGGGATGCCCCCCCCGGGATGGTCTTCGCTATTATCCGTGGAATTTGTCATCCACGGGCGCCCCCAGAACCAATCCCCCGCAGATGCGGGGGTGCTACTATACTTTAAAAGTCCAATGCTAAATATTCTGAACTTGGATAGCTAAAGGAAAGAACAACAACCCCTCACCTAACCACTCTTGTTCTCATGGTTGTGTTGGCTGGCCACTTATTTTGAACAGACTTTTGTAAACAACCATAAATATACCTCAATGTCCTGTGGGAGGGAAAAAAACACAAGTTAGACTCATAATGTATCTAATTATTTTTAGAATGTTGTATGTCTCTTAGTTAGAAATGGTTTAAGAAGCCAACTCTAAAATTGTACTTTAATAGATATGATACAGATATTTCACATTCCATCTATAAAATCAAATTAGTAATCTGAATTAGAAAGGGAAAGAAAAGATGAATTAAGTGAAAAGACATGTCAAAGATAAGTATAAGCAAAGTTAAAGCCAACATCAAACAGAAAGGTGCAGTTCTCAAAGAAACACAATAGCTCTCTTCAGATGTTGAACTGTGTATTCATGTGGAGCATGAGGAGCTTCTTGTTTTAAGAAATAATACAAGTCAAATTTAAGTCATTGGACCATGTAATATAACCAAGTTCTATGTACCAGTGACATCTAACAAGCAACAGTTGAAAAATCAACAGAATTACCATTCTATTTACTTGGATTTGATTTTCTATCACATGGACTCTTTTGATTGTTTAGCTACAAATATAGTAAGAAGCTTAGAGCAAGTGTTTATTTCATTCTGCTTCTAGCAAATCATTTCAGTGATGTTTTATGCATGTTCTATATTTCTAAGGGACATGCTCATAGATGCTTTGAGTACCTCACTGTATTCTGTGCTGTGCAGCTTGTAGCATAGGGAGCAGTTCATTTTTTTCTTTTTCTTTTTAAAGAAAGAACTGAACAACAATATTCTTTCCAAGGTTATGCAATTTTACTCTGCAATGCTGATAGTAGAAAGATTTTGTTAATTTCACCCTATCCAAATGTGAATCATTATGCAAATAACTGGGCTTCTACTGGCAGTGACATGTCTTTGATCCCACAAGCATCTCTGCTGGATGAACTGGGGAGGAGGCAGTTTGCTATGTCCCCCTGCAAATCTCCTCTCAAGAGTGGGAGACCCTATGCAGCAATGAGGAAGATGGTACTGTGGGCTATAGTGAGAGGGGAATACAGTAGCACCCCTGTAACCACTGATTCGCCAACCGCTGATTCAATTATCCACGGTTGGCGATGGGGGTGAAGGGAGGGGGAGGAGGAATCTCACCTCCCCATCTCTTCCTCTGGGAGGGCTCTGGTCACCATGGTGGCAATGGGGGGGGTGAAGGGAGGGGGAGGAAGGCTCTCACCTTCACCCGTTCCTTCCTCCGGGAGGGCTCTGGTCACCATAGTGGTGATGGCGGAGGCGAGGGAGGAGGGAATCTTACCTCCCCCATTCCTTCCTTCTTCTGGGAGGGTTCCGGTTGTGGCGGGGGTGATGGCGGGGGTGATGGTGGGGGCAAAGGGGGACGGCATGGGGAGGAGGGCTCCAGTAGCAGAGGCGGGGTGTGGTGGGTGGCATTTACTATTATACTCGGAATTTGTTACCTGCAGTGGGGCCCAGAACCAATCCCCCGCGGATACGGGTAAAAATTTAATCCTCTTCTACTTTCCACTAGCAGTAGAATTCTGAGAGGAATTTACTGTGGAATGAAACTCTGGGCCCAATACATGTGTATTAATTTTACTAATTAAAATTTACATTTTGGATAGCATTTTTGACTGTGTGCATTAAGAATATTGGGAAGATTTTGGTCAAACAATAAAGTTTGTTTCGAAATCGTGTGAAATCTTAGCTGTGAAGGTTGAACAGAGGATGCACTTCTAGGAATAGCATAAAGTTCTAAATATATATTTAGACATTGGCAATGAACTTACGGAGGTAATATTTCTGCAGCCATAAATATTTTCTCCACCAGCTCTGAGAGGATGCTCAGAAGATGTGCTAAATTAGTATTTACATCTTCATTTTTTTCTAATTTTGAAGGATTTAACTGAAAAAAAAGTTGTAAAAGCTGAAATTTAATTTATGTTCAATACGTGCACTCGCGTGTGCACACACACATATATACATATACATACACCAGTAAAGTTTATTCAAAACAAAAATACAGTTGTCCGTCCACATTCACAGGGGTTAGGGGCTTAAGACCCCTGCAAATGTGAAAAAAAGTGAATAAAAATAGGCTTCGCCGCTGCCCCCCCCCCGCCCTTCCCAAAGCGGCAACGGGGCTCTACGAGCCTTGTTGCCACTTTCCACCCACCTTTATTTGTCTGGGAACAGTGGGGGTGGATGGGAGAAAACTGGCCCATCTTCGCTTTGGGAAAGGCGGGGGGTGGGTGGGGAAAAAGTGGTGATGAGGCTCGTGGAGTCTCGCTGTCGCTTTGGGAAGGGCAGGATGGGTGGGAGAAAAGCGGTGACGAGGCTCGCGGAGTCCCGTCGTCGCTTTGGGAAGGGCGGGGTGTGGGTGGGAGAAAAGTGGTGACGAGGCTCGCGGAGTCCCGTCGTCGCTTTGGGAAGGGCGGGGTGTGGGTGGGAGAAAAGTGGCGGCGAGACTCGCAGATCCCCGTCGTTGCTTTGGGAAGGGTGGGCGGTAGGTGGGAGAAAAGCGGCGACGAGGCTCCCAGACCCCCGTCATCGCTTTGGGAAGGGCAGGGGGGTGGGTGCGCGAAAAGTCATCCCCCCCCCGAACCAAGTGCCAGGAGAGCGGGGAGTTGGGTGTGCGGTTTGCTTGGGGAGCGCTCCATTTAAATGGGCTCCCCTCCCTTGTGTGCGAGGGAGGGAAGCTGATCCAAACGGGGAGCTTGCTGAGCAAACCGGGAATAGGCAGAACCATGAAAGTGAAAGCCACGAATGTGGAGGAACAACTGTATACTTTTTAAAGGTTAGAGCAGTTGACAGCACACTGGATTCTTGATATCAGCAACCAGATGTGGATAACAAAATTCTTATGAAATCATTCATTTTGATCTTCCCAAAGCCCCTCCGGTGTAGTGTGACAATTCTGTACTTTCTAGTAAGCTCTAGAAAGTAAGTTTCTAGCAAGCTCCAGAAACAGAATCAATGGCAGTTTGAGTATTGGACTAGGAGCCTGGGAGACCAGGATATGAATTCCCCTCGGCCATGGAAAGGAACTGGGTTAATTTGGGTAAATCACACTCTCTCAGCCTTAGAGGAAGGCAATGGTAAACCTCAGAATAAGTCCTGACAAGCAAATCCGATGATATGGCAGCCATAAATAGGAATTGACCTGAAGACACATAAAAGCGACAACAACTGGGAACTGTGGTCTGGCCAAATTTCTAGACATTTCTTGTATTTTCTCCATTCTTTAGTTAGTATGTTTTTGGTTTTTTTTTACTCATGTAGCCTGATTAAGAGTTCTGGAGAACTCAAAAGCTTGCACGCTTGTGGCATGTTCACTGGCCCTAACAAATGCATTGCCCATGAACTAGGCATTCCATTTTATTTCAAATAACATTTCTAATATTTTCAAAAACAGCATACTGAGAAAACTGTCAAGATACATAAAATAATCCAACAACCCAATTTGGAACCAGTGTTTTCCAGGACAGTTTCAAAAGGAATCCAGGTTTTAAACTATTCTCAGCCGTGAAGCCTCTTGAGCTGGTTGGGTAGCTAATATGCTACCTTTAAGTGCTTTGGAATAAATGGCAGTTTATACGTGTTACAAAATGACAACCTTCCCTGCCCCCACTGCTTCAGTTTACAATTGGAAACGTTCATGATGTCATTAAGACATATTCTTACCTCACAAGACTGCTTGCTCTCCATTATCTTTAAAATAGAGTCTTTTAGAGCATGGTGAACAAAACGTGTGGCTGTAGCTTTCATGTACTGCTCCATAAGTGTACTTGCCAGTGTTGTGGCACGGAATAACGTAGTGGCTTCATCTGAACAAAAACAACATATTCATAAACTGGATTTGAAAATTAAATTTGCAATTCTTTTAAATTTATGGGTGTTTAATAGCAAAAATGACATTCTAGAAGCAAATGTATATTGGCACTTGAAATGGAAGAAGAGAATGGCCTGGAAAATTACTTTCAGTAATCTAACTTAATATATTCATACTGTACCTTCCACACATATTTCTCTGTCATTTAGTGTTCGCAGTAATAATGCCTCCAGTTTTTCATGAAGAAAAATCTTCAGTAAAATGCTAGCTAGCAGAGTTCGATCCTGTCCACACACACGTGATAAGGCATAAACGACATGCAGCTCTTTTTGGAGTACCAACTGAAAAAACAGATGGCAAAGTCCTAAACCGACAATAATTATCAGAGTATTCCTGGATACTACATCTATAAGCAATATTTAAATTAATGAGAGCTACAGAAAAGCATGGGAAATTGTATTTTTTAATTTTTTTTTAATCTATCCTTCATGTGCTGATAAGTAACTCTATAAATATTTATTTAAAGGTCCTTTCAATGTGTATTTAATTACCGTAGTTCAATACCTCTTTAAACTCACTGTATTCCTCTTCTGGCATTATTTTCTCCATTGAATACCGTGCTCGGACACGTAAAGAGCCTGGTTCAATACCTTTCAGAGGTATGTGTGAACTGAGTTGAAACCATTCATCTGTAGCCTGTCCTTTCTGAAGTCGGTTCAACTGACATCGCATAAACACTTAAAATAGAAAATAAGAACCAAGTAAATCTCCCAACATAAGTGTATTTCATTTAACTAATATCTATCCTTTATTTAGCTTCTATATCATTAGAGTTCACTTTTACATTAAAAATGTTTATAAAAGCAAAAATAGAAAAAAATTCATTCTGTTCTATCCACAGTAAGATATGTATGAGCCTTCATTTTAAATTCAAGAAATATAGTTATGTATCTTGAAAGTTTTGCTATGGCTTGCTAAAATGCTGACCAATTATTTAAACAGTTATTCAGCAGGATACAGAGTAGAGGCATGTAATGCACTAGCTTCTCTTCCCCTCTCGGAAAAGTGGGAAAAGCAGAACAAAAGGGCTATGAACCAGTACTAAAAGCCTAAGAACAGTGACAACTGAAAAAGAAAAACAGTTTGTCTGAGAGTGCAAGCCAGAAGGACCTTGATCTTTATCAGATCTGTTATTCCCATGTACATGTGGGATGTGTATATGCATATTAAACTCTTATGGAATGAAAATAGGACAGAAGGCTAATTTTTAAAGGAAAAAAAATTATATTTATAGATTTTCCTTTGGGGGTTTTTTTGGAGCTGTGAGGCCATGTTCTGGAATAGTTTCTTTCTGACGTTTCGCCTGCATCTGTGGCTGGCATCATCAGAGAATGGTTGGGTAGATGTGTGTGTGGAGTTTATATGCTGTGAACCCCTGTTGGGGAATATATGTAAATTTGTGCAATTGAATGGTTAGTTTCTGGGTATAGAAATGCAAGGCTCGATAGTGTCTGTTTGGCTAATGGTTGGTTGATGGGTCATTATCTGCTGGAAATCCCCCTGTCCCTGGGTGGAATTCTTTTGTAAGTGTTGAGTTTTAATTCTATTGTATTTCAAAACTGGGAGCCAGATTTTGTTTACTTTTAAGGTTTCTTCTTTCCTTTTGAAGTTGTCCAGGTGTTTGTGGATTTCAATAGCTTCTCTGTGCATTCTGACATGATAGTTGTTGGCCTGGTCTAGAATTTCTGTGTTTTCAAATAGCATTTTGTGTCCAGGTTGGTTTATAACATGTTCTGCTACTGCTGATTTTTCTGGCTGGCCCAGTCTGCAGTGTCTCTCATGTTCCTTGATTTGTGTTTGCACAGTGCGTTTAATTGTCCTGTAAACTTGTCCACAGCTGCATAATGGCCCATCAACCAACCATTAGCGAAACAGACACTAACGAGCCTTGCATTTCTATACCCAGAAACTAACCATTCAATTACACAAATTTACATATACTCCCCAAAAGGGGTTCACAGCATATAAACTCCACACACACACACCTATGGATGTCGGCCGTGAAAGCCTTCGACTTCACACTAATAATATTTAATTTTTAAATCTAGTAAATATGGAGCAGAATTCATCACTGTAATTCCACTGACCGAATAACCTCTATTAAGAAAACCAAGAACACAGCAATTCCTTTATCTCTACAATCCCAAATAAGACTCTAAATCTGCACTAGAGGGTGGCCGGGATGAGAGGGAGGAAGTCCCATCATGCAAGTGGATGTCTGCTAGAACAACACTGGATTTCAGTCATAATTTCTTTGAAATTGATTCAAAAAATCATTTTTTATTTTAAAATAAAGTACTGAAAAGAATACCTCAATCCATGTCTCCTGTTTCTCAGAAACTATTGGTCTCCAAGTGCAACTATTTGATTTTAACTGTTTAGCTGTTTCAACTGTTTTAAAAGTGGATTGTTTTAAGACCGCTTTTAGGAGTTAAAGAGTATTTTAATATGTTTAAAAAATGTTTTTCTCTCCATATTGTTTTAATTGGTTTTTATTCATTCACTGCTTTGGGATCTTTTATGGGCTAGGAGGTGATTCAGAAATACTTTAAACTTACAAAATAAATACATTTTAAAATGCTTCTAAACTACATGCACCAAGAAGGGGATAAAAATACCTACATCTTAGATAAATTGAAGATTACTCAGCAAAAACCGGAGACTTCAACTATAAAAATGAAGAACTTAATGTCCCTGAGCTCATCAAATATTCTGATGTATACTCGGATCCTCTTGACAATGGTGCGCAGAAGAACAAGGCAAAGCACACTGCAAGCTTTGGAAAATATGGTATGCAGGCTATATGTGGCTTCCGTTTTTTATGCCCCCAAACACCCTCTGGAGGCATGGGGGATTTGTGTTCTAGGCCAGGAGAGTTTCGTTTGGTTGTTTTTGATTTTCTTAGAAACAGAAATGGCCAAAAATGTAGTAAAAGTATCTCCTATGCCCACTATGTGGTGTTGGGTATAAAACAAACAAACAAAAATCTTGTAGGAGTGAAGCCCCTCTGGGGGCCAATGCAGCCCCAGAAGTCAGGGCTGGCCCATGGACGATGGCCAGCCCTGACTTAAAGTTTTAACCGAATATGCAATGCACAGCCCATTAAAATACCATAATTGTGGAAAACACAAATTCATGGAAGAGGGAAAATAAATAACTCATTATGTGAGCACAAATATACACACAGTCTTTGTGGTTAAAAACACAACACAAAGGTAACCCATAGTGAGGGAGAAGGCTTCCCAACACAAGCTGGCTACAGTAGCATACAGTTCAAATTGGGAAGGACAATGAATCTGACAAATGGGTAGAAAAATGACTGCTATGCCATGTGTTTTTCAATCTCACAAAAAAACAGCCAACCCCCACAACTCATATGCTTAGTGAAAACAAGAGATAAGGAACACCTCATATACTACATGGATACTATGCATACAAATGTCTTCATACCTCTGTATCTGTAATGTTTTCTGAAGAACACAGAAGAATAAGCATCTTGCATGTTAATTGTGATACATTAAATAGTTATCTGTGAATGCACACACAGGTTGTTCTGCACATGTACAAAGTTTATTGGTACGCTAGAGCTAAGCAGTGTTTTCAGCAAAACTCTGCCCTTCCAGTGCATGTGTCTAGACAGGATTCCCAACAATCCCCTCAGCTCCCTAGTTTGCTGAAGAACTCAGGCTCTGCAAATATTACAGGCAGGGACCCTCTTAAGAAAGGCAGTAGAAGGTGCTATGGTTTTGGTAAAATATTATGGAGACTCAGCAGGATTAGATGCTTGACCAGTTCATGCGACCAATGAATAGTCTGTGCCAGGTGCTGCTTAGGCAGAATGCTTTCATGAACTGCACAGCAGACCATAGCCAACAAGAGTTCTGTGATGGATGGCAATGGTTATCATAGATTCAAAAAGGCCCTTGGTGCCATGGTCGGTCTTAATAGTGCTTGGAATTGATAAACAGGTAAAATGTGTAGAACAATGAAGGAAAAACTAACAATTTTTGAGGAGTTTTATAAAGACCTGTACCAATCGGGGAATAAATCAGTGGAACAAATAGAAAAATATGTAGGGGAAAATTGGAAGATTAAAATAGAAGAGGAAGATGGGGATTTATTAGAAAAAACAATTACGAAAATGGAAGTAGAGGAAGTAATAAATAATTTAAAAAGTGGGAAAGCTCCAGGAATGGATGGGTTTTGCAGAAATGGGTTCTCAATTCCTTTAATAACTTTGCATCTTGATTTATCAATGATATAGGCCTGTATGATCCAGGGTCCATCAAATCCTTATCTGGCTTTGGTAACAATATTATCAATGATTGTTGCCATGATGGAGGGACTTTGTCTCCCGTTATTATATTATTTTGGTATATATCACAGAAGGAGGGAGGACTTGGTCTTCCCAAAATAAAAGTATATTATGAAGCTAATCAATTGAGATATGTTATAGAAGGAATTGTAGGACAGGGGGATTTAGAATGGTTAGAGATGGAAACAGGGAGAATAGAAAAGAGAATATGGAACATATTTTTTGATAATTTTACAAAAAAGGAAATTAAAGGAATTGAGAACCCATTTCTGCAAAATATATAGGAAATTTGGTATAAATATAAGAGAGAATTTTTGCCTATTGATTCAGTATTAACACCGGTTATAATGGGGAAAAAAAATCCCAAATAATTTGAAGGAAAAATGGGAAAGGAATTAAAGAAAAGAGTACAAGACAAAATAGAGGGATGGCTAGGATGGATGAGTGAGACAGGGAGTATAAAAGAGAAACTATGTGGAATGAAAATTTCATGGTTTAATTGCATATAGTTGGAACAATGGATTAAAAATTGGAAAAAGAATCATAAAGAAACAAGGGAATTTACAAAATTTGAAAATTTGGTGAAAAAAGGTGAAAAGACGGATGATAATGAAAGTTTGAAAGGTATTACAAGTGAATTATATAAAATATTGATAAAAAATAAGGATAAAAAAGACAAAGGGGAATATTTAAGGAGAATACGGGAGGAAGAGTTGAAACAAAAAATTGGAGATCATGAATGGGATAAGATATGGAAACAAAGACATCTAAAAATACGTCGATATGGATAAAAGAAAATTATTATAAAATAATATGGAGATGGTATCTGACACCAGCAAGATTGCATAATATAGATAAGAATAACTCTAAATATTGTTGGAGAGGTTGTCAAGAAATAGGTACATATATGCATATGTGGTGAAATTGTAAATTTGTACAGCAGTTTTGGGAAATGGTTTTTATAGAAATACAGAATATTCTGAACAGAAATATAAAAAGGAAACCGAGCATAGCATTGATGTCAATTTATAATGGAGAGAATGGGAACCAAGCAGAAAAGGATTTAATAACAAATTTATTAACGGCAACAAGATTAATTATAGCAAGACATTGGAAAATGCAAATAAGTTTAAAGTGGAGGAGTGGTATAAAGAAGTTTGGAAATTGGCAATAAATGGTAAGTTAACATGTAGAATTAAAGTAAGAAGAGGAAGTTGGAAAGAAAGTGATTTTGATAAAATTTGGAAAGTATTTGTTAAAAAAGTATTACGGACAAAAGATGGGAGGTTACCTCCACGAGAAGAAATGAGATTCTGGAAAGATTAGGTAAAGGATAATGGCTCTGGTGAAGGGGAGCACTGAGGTGGCGGGGGTAGGAGAATTAATATTTTTGAATAGAATTATAGTAAAGAAGCTATGTTAACTTTTGAAATTAGTTAATAGAAAAATTGCGATGTTTATAGTAATTTTATGTGTTATACTAACTAAGTATTGATTGGATAATATAATGTATGACTATAAAATTAATAAAAATATATTTTTTTAAAAAAGGAATTGATAAATCTGGTATTTGAGAGTGAAACAGAGATATCTTCAAAGTGATGGAAAAATTGAGATGTGAACATATGCATCTTTGAAGTCATGGAATCACAGAATCATAGAATTGCAGAGTTGGAAGAGACCACGAGGGCCATCCAGTCCAACCCCCTGCCACGCAGGAAATCACGATCAAAGCATCCCCGACAGATGGTCATCCAGCCTCTGTTTAAAGACCTCCAAGGAAGGAGACCCCACCACGCTCCGAGGGAGTGCGTTCCACTGCCGAACAGCTCTTACTGTCAAAAAGTTCCTCCTAATGTTGAAGTGGAATCTCTGTTCCTGGAGCTTGCATCCATTGCTCCGTGTTCCAGTCTCTGGAGCAGCAGAAAACAAGCTTGCTCCATCCTCAACGTGACACCCCTTCAAATACTTAAACAGTGCTATCATATCGCCTCTTAACCGTCTTTTTTCCAGGCTAAACATACCCAGCTCCCTAAGTCTCTCCTCATAAGGCATGGTTTCCAGACCTTTCACCATTTTAGTTGTCCTCCTCTGGACACGCTCCAATTTGTCAATATCCTTTTTGAATTGTGGTGCCCAGAACTGGACACAGTATTCTAGGTGAGGTCTGACCAAGGCAGAATAGAGCGGCACTATTACTTCCCTTGATCTGGACACTATACTTCTATTGATGCAGCCCACAATCGCATTGGCCTTTTTAGCTGCCGCATCACACTGTTGACTCATGTCAACAGTGAAAAATCAAGAGCTAGATTACCATCCTGGATTTGTGAGATGTAATAAGTTGATTAGGTCAGACAGGTCCAGGATAGATTGGATTCCAACATCCCTTTTCATCATAGTAAAAATTATCTGTAGAAAGACCTCACTGATACACTTGTCACTAGAGCAGAATCTTATTATACCCTCCTAGGCTAAATTTATGGCTTCCTTAGACAATAGCAATGTAGGCACCATCAAGCAGATGGTACCAACAGGGGAAAGAGAATCAAAATCTGTGCTAGATGATGCAGAACATTCATAAGACTGCAGCTCTATTTCTCTTACTGTGGAGGAAGTAAGAGAGTCTGCTACCAAAAAGATGGAATTGGCAGAGAGGTGCTTGAAGACAATAGTATAATCCACATCTTGGACCCAATTCTCCATGAGGTGGGTACAATGTGAATAAAGTGGATACAGTTGTCATTACTGGCAGCCCACTTGAAGCAGAGAGGCAAGAAAAGGAAGGAAAACTGGTGCACTGACTAGGGCTGAATGCTTTTTAAAAAGTGACTGTCAAAGGAGGTGAAGGAGTCTTAACATCTAGCTCCAAAGAAAAGCTAGATGTTTTTCCATATGGATGATTTAATCCATGTAGGACTGAATCTCATTTGTAGGGGACAGTACATTATAACCCCCCCAGGACGAGAGAGAAGGAGAGCAGCTTCTGGACAGCAAGTTTCCTGCCAGTTTCCTGCCAGGGAGAAGAAGGAAGCAACTTCTTAACAGCCATTCTGACTGGGGAGATTGAATTTTTTTAAAAAACTGTTGGGAGAGGCTGCTTGTTGCTGAGGGGCTTGAACTTCTGACCTTCCCCTTTTACCCTCAAGAGCCTTCCTGTGAGTCACACCTGTGAGTCACACCTGTGAGTCATTAGGGGGTGGAGCTGGGAGCCTAGCTCTATATAAGTCCTTGCAGAGGCTTTCCAGGCCAGTTTCCTGCCAGAGAGAAGGAGAGCAGCTTCTGGACAGCAAGTTTCCTGCCAGTTTCCTGCCAGGGAGAAGAAGGAAGCAACTTCTGAACAGCCATTCTGACTGGGGAGATTGAATTTTTTTAAAAAACTGTTGGGAGAGGCTGCTTGTTGCTGAGGGGCTTGAACTTCTGACCTTCCCCTTTTACCCTCAAGAGCCTTCCTGTGAGTCACACCTGTGAGTCACACCTGTGAGTCATTAGGGGGTGGAGCTGGGAGCCTAGCTCTATATAAGCCCTTGCAGAGGCTTTCCAGGCCAGTTTCCTGCCAGAGAGAAGGAGAGCAGCTTCTGGACAGCAAGTTTCCTGCCAGTTTCCTGCCAGGGAGAAGAAGGAAGCAACTTCTGAACAGCCATTCTGACTGGGGAGATTGAATTTTTTTAAAAAACTGTTGGGAGAGGCTGCTTGTTGCTGAGGGGCTTGAACTTCTGACCTTCCCCTTTTACCCTCAAGAGCCAGAGGCGCGCGCCTAATGGCGCGCAAATTTCAGTAACCAAACGAAAATACAGCAGACCTAAAAGTACAGCTTAGCATTCTCAGCATTAATTAAGAGTTCTTAGATTACCTAAAAGCTCTCATCATGGACACTGAGGGGACTGCAGCAGTCACTTGCAACACATGTGCGATGTTTGTATTCTTGTCTACAGACGTAGAGAACTTCACATGCACCAAATGCAAGCTGGTAGCCCTCTTGGAGGAGAAAGTACAGCAGCTGGAGACACGGGTAGCTACACTTCAACAGATTCGTGAGCAAGAGGTTTTCCTGGACAGAACAGAACGAACAGTCTTGGATGGGGACCGCACAGAGGAAGTGGCTGTGGAGGAGAGGGTCACTTCACGGACACAGGAAGTAGACAGCTGGAGGAATGTCACACACAGAACAAGAAAATCCAGGGATTCTTCCAGCAGCTTGCAGCTACAGAATCGATTCGAAGCCCTTTCCCTTATCAAGGACAACGAGGAAGAACAGCATGGACAGACTTCAGGGGTAGAGCAGGGGACCTTGAGAGGACCACCGCAAGGAACAGCAGCTGCGAAGCCTCAGCGGAGGCGTGTGGTGGTGGTGGGGGACTCCTTGCTGAGGGGTACAGAAGCAGTGGTATGTGGGCCTGACAAGATGACTCGGGAGGTGTGTTGTCTCCCTGGGGCAAAGATCTGTGATGTGACCGAGAGGCTGACAAGACTCGTCAAGCCTACAGATCATAACCCCTTCCTTTTGGTCCATGTGGGAACCAATGATACTGCAAGGCACAGCTTTCCCAAGATCAGAAGAGATTATGAGGCCCTGGGGAGGAAGCTGAAAGAAATGAACGCACAGGTGGTCATCCCGTCTCTTCTGCCAGTTGAAGGGCATGGTCCAAGAAGGGAGAGGAAAATAGCCGACGTAAACAACTGGCTCCGTAGATGGTGTCGCCGGGAACAAATTGGATTCTTGGATCATGGACTGCGCTTCCATGCGGGGGGACTTCTGGCAAGAGATGGGGTGCATCTTACAACAGTTGGAAGAAACATTTTTGCCAACAGTCTCAAGAATTTGATCAGGAGGGCTTTAAACTGAGTCAAATGGGGGAGGGAGACAGTATTCTGGAAGGCAAAAGGGCTGGAGAAAATAGTCAAACTGTCATAGAGGGAACAAGGCGAACAGCGCAAGGACCCAACAGTGGGAGGCAAAAAAACTTGCACAGGGAGCAAGTAAAGGGAACACATGGTCTCAGATGTCTCTACACTAATGCACAGAGCATGGGAAACAAGCAAGATGAACTAGAACTCCTTGCACTACAAAACAAATATGATATAATAGGCGTTACTGAAACCTGGTGGGACGAGTCTCATGATTGGAATGTAGGAATAGAGGGGTATAACCTTTATAGGAGAAACAGGCCAAACAGGAAAGGAGGAGGAATAGCATTATATGTCAGGGATATTTACACCAGTGAAGTGATCCATGACATCAATACTGGAAGCCAGGTGGAGAGCATCTGGATAAAAATTAAAGGGGAGGGAAACAACAGGGATGTTATTGTGGGACTCTACTACAGACCCCCAAATCAGACGGAGGAATTGGATGTTGCCTTTCTAGAACAGATGAACATACATGCAGAAAGGAGAGATGTAGTAGTGATGGGTGACTTCAACTATCCTGATATTTGCTGGCAATCTATCTCAGCCAAAACTACAAGGTCTAGCAAATTCCTTACATGCCTGGAAGACAATTTCATGGTCCAAAAGGTGGAAGAGGCAACAAGGGGGTCAGCTATTTTAGATCTGATCCTAACCAACAGAGACGACCTTGTTAATGGGGTGCAAGTGGTGGGATCCTTAGGTGAGAGTGATCATGTTCTCCTGGAGTTTGTTATACAATGGAAAGGAGAAGCCAGGCATAGTCAGACACGCATTCTTGACTTTAGGAGAGCTGATTTCAATAAACTCAGGGAAATACTGGGGATGATCCCATGGTCAAGAATACTAAAAGAGAAGGGACCTCAAGACGGATGGGACTTTCTCAAAAGGGAGATACTGAAGGCACAATTTCAAACAGTACCATTGAGGAAGAAAAATGGGAGGTGTCTCAAGAAACCAGGATGGATGACTAAAGAACTTTCAATGGAGCTAAGTTTTAAACGGAACATGTATAGGAAATGGAAAGGGGGGGAAATCACCAAAGAAGAATTCAAACAGATAGCGAACACGTGTAGGAGTAAAGTCAGAAAAGCTAAAGCGCAGAATGAGCTCAGGCTTGCTAGGGAGGTTAAGAACAATAAAAAGGTTTTTTTTGGGTATGTCCGCAGCAAAAGGAGGAAGAAGGAAATGATAGGGCCGCTACGTGGAGAAGATGGCAAAATGCTAACAGGGGACAGAGAAAAGGCAGAATTACTCAACACCTTCTTTGCCTCAGTGTTTTCAGAAAAGGAAAAGGAGGACCAACCTGAGGAGAATGGAACAGAGGACACAATAGGGGAAATCCAGCTCAAAATAAGTAAAGAGGTAGTACAGGAATACCTTCTTAATCTAAATGAATTTAAATCTCCAGGACCAGATGAACTACATCCAAGAGTATTAAAAGAGCTGGCAAATATAATCTCAGAGCCATTGGCAATAATATTTGAGAACTCCTGGAGAACAGGAGAAGTCCCAGCAGACTGGAGGAGGGCAAACGTTGTTCCCATCTTCGAAAAGGGGAAAAAAGAGGATCCCAACAACTATCGTCCAGTTAGTCTGACATCAATACCAGGGAAGATTCTAGAACAGATCATTAAACAGAGAGTCTGTGAACATTTAGAACGCAATGCCATAATCACAAAAAGTGAGCATGGGTTTCAGAGAAACAAGTCATGCCAGACTAATCTGATCTCTTTTTTTGATAAAGTTACCAGCTTGGTAGATGAAGGGAATGCTGTGGACATTGCATACCTTGATTTCAGTAAGGCCTTTGACAAGGTTCCCCATGACATTCTTGCAAACAAGCTTGTAGAATGTGGGCTAGACAAGTTAACTGTTCAATGGATTTGTAATTGGTTGACCGGCCGAACCCAAAGGGTGCTCAGCAGTGGCTTCTCTTCGTCTTGGAAAGATGTGACCAGTGGGGTGCCACAGGGTTCTGTCCTGGGCCCAGTGCTATTCAACATCTTTATCAATGACTTAGATGAGGGAATTAGGGGCATACTTATCAAATTTGCAGATGACACCAAATTGGGAGGAGTAGCTAATACCCTAGAGGACAGGATCAAAATTCAGAATGACCTGGATAGACTGGAGAGCTGGGCCAAAGCTAACAAAATGAAATTCAATACGGAGAAATGTAAAGTACTGCATTTAGGGCGGAAAAATGAAATGCATAAATATAGGATGGGAGAGACCTGGCTGAATGAGACTACGTGCGAAAGGGATCTAGGAGTCCTAGTAGACCACAAGTTGAACATGAGCCAACAGTGTGATGCGGCAGCTAAAAAGGCCAATGCAATTTTGGGCTGTATCAATAGAAGTATAGTGTCTAGATCAAGGGAAGTAATAGTGCCACTCTATTCTGCCTTGGTCAGACCTCACTTAGAATACTGTGTCCAGTTCTGGGTACCACAATTCAGAAAGGATATTGACAAACTGGAGCGTGTCCAGAGAAGGGCAACTAAAATGGTGAAAGGTCTGGAAACAATGCCTTATGAGGAGAGACTTAGGGAGCTGGGTATGTTTAGCCTGGAAAAATAGACGGTTTAGAGGCGATATGATAGCCCTGTTTAAGTATTTGAAGGGATGTCACGCTGAGGATGGAGCAGGCTTGTTTTCTGCTGCTCCAGAGACTGGAACACGGAGCAATGGGTGCAAGCTCCAGGAACAGAGATTCCACCTCAACATGAGGAGGAACTTTTTGACAGTAAGAGCTGTTCGGCAGTGGAACGCACTCCCTCGGAGCGTGGTGGGGTCTCCTTCCTTGGAGGTCTTTAAACAGAGGCTGGATGGCCATCTGTCGGGGATGCTTTGATTGTGATTTCCTGCGTGGCAGGGGGGTTGGACTGGATGGCCCTCGTGGTCTCTTCCAACTCTGCAATTCTATGATTCTATGATTAAAGGATCAGGAAATTAAGTAGAGTCTGGAGGTAGCAAAATGGAGGACTCAGATATATAGTCATAATCTCTGTATTGGATTTAGCTAAAGATTTAGGTTAAGTTTTGGATATGTAAGCTCCCTCGTGTCTTCTGTAATAGGTCTTATAGATGGTGCCAGAAAGGGATGGGCTGGACTAGTCTGAGGAAATGAGGATGACAATGTCAGAGTCTGCTGTATCAGAGCAGTGTACTGAAGGTTTTAAAACTGGTTGTTTAAATACTGGTGGCAAATGGACCAGGATCGACGCTACAGCTGGTGTCATATGACAGGAAGTGCAGATGTCAGATGTGGGGAAAATCCATTCCAGTATAATGGCAAGAATCAGAAGGTCTTTGCATAAAAACTTTGGAATCAGCTTTGAGACTGGTCTCAGGATTGCTCTTTAATAGGTAAACGAGGTGCTCAATATGATAATCTCAAGCACTAGTGAGAATGAGAAACAGACCAATAAATAGGGATCTGGTGAGGCAGACCAATCCTCAATTTTTTTAAAACATAATTTACTATTTTTTTTCCAAATACAGGCTAATAAATACAAAACCAAACCAAACAGAAATGTCAAGAACCCTAAAGAAAGGAAAATTCCTCAAACTGAAATCTAATTTGACAGGGTAGTATACTTAACACATTCTCCTCCCCAATATAAAAATGAAACAAACCTATTATTGACTTGGTGATTTTCTTTATAATTCTTGATATTATAGTCTGATTTAATCTCTTTTCTATAGTATAAGGAAGGACTTTGATGGATGATGAATATCAATCTGATTTCTATTCATGCTATATTTTATAAAATGCATTCTTCAGCTTTATCTTTAACTAATCAAAGTTTGTGTTAAATTTTTCGGCTCTGCGTATTTGTCACACCTCTGTATATTAAGAATTTAGCATTAAAACTCTGAGTTTTATAAGCTGTGCCCTATGAGAAAATGCTGAATCTAAAATCTCACCCTTTGAGTATGATGCCACAAATTAACTGCAGATCATTTTTAGTTTAACTAGATTTGTTGTAGTGCCAACTCAGGAACTGGAATAAGGAACTCTAGCAGGGGATGCAGGGGAAGCATCATAGTATCAAGAAGGACTTCACTGGATTCCATCTTGGAATCTAATATGAGAAGTGATGCTGATGAACTGGGTTGGGTTCTAGAAGTCAATACCAATGCGGATAGTACGAAAGTTGATAATATGGTGGAGCATGACAGAGTCTAATGAGACAAACACCAGGTCTTTATTGCCCGTGAGATCTGTCAGGGATGCTTTGATCATGATTTCCTGCATGGCAGAGAGCTGGACTAGAAGGATGGCCCTTGTGGTCTCTTCCAACTCTACAATTCTATGATTCTATGGATGAAGGAGAGCCATAGTCAGAAGGGGCCTGGAACAAATATGTGCTCCTGCTGGCTGCTTCAAAATGACTCTTCTGTGAGAGCTGACATTTTTATGGCATTTTCTAAGGCACAGGCTTTTAGGTGAGTTGTGTGACTCCCAAGTGCTTGCCCACAGTAAAATTCTGACAAATTTTTACACCTGCCCACTCAGTGGGTTTCTTCCAGACAAAAGAAGCAGCAGGAGTGATAAGAGATTAGGCTCTTACCCCACTGCTGATATACTTCTTAAAGTGCTGCCTGGAGACCAGAAGCTTCCAGGTTTCATGACAGAGGAAGACAAAAAGATGAGGACAAGAAGAGAGGAAGAAAAACAGGATGAAGGAACACTGAGGAAGAGGAGAGACAGTGAAAAAATAATTTTAGAAGAACACTATGAAATGTAAAGGCTAGCTCAAAAGTACAAAGCTGGAGGTTCCCAACAGAGCTGCTGTTGCTATAGTAGGCAAAAAAGAATTAAGAGGATTGGCAGGAATCCTGCCTAGATGTGTGCACTGGGCAGAAAATGCTACATGTAGTACTAGACGTTCTAATCAGCTCTACAGAGGAGCAGAACAGTCCATGTGGGTGAGTCACAAAAGCCATGAAGAACTAGGGCTTTTAAATAAGTGCATTGTACATGTGGTTAAAATAGTGATGACCCCATACTTTGTTAATATGAAAAGTGATTTCTGAAAAGTTTAATAATGCCAATGTGGAGCTTTAAAAAAGGGATAATAATGTTTATGAAAAAAATGTATCTAATGTCTTGAGAAATGGAGTTTTTTTTAAAATTCATGATGTAACTGTTAATTGTGATATTTCTGTACAAAAGTATGATGCTACTACTTGAGCTTTTGCAGTTTGTTTCAAAAGAACATAACTTACATATATCTGGATCTTTACTCTTCTTTGTTTTGTTACTAAGACTTATTTCAAATCTATTGATATCAGATGAAAGATCACTAGGAAAAAATACAAAAAAATCTGATTCACAATTGTACACTTACTGTGACAATGTAAATTTAAAAAAAAAACTACAAGAAGTACAATATTTAGTTCCATGTCGCATAAAGCCACAAGTGAAAAAAATTAATATACTATATGATTACCAAACCAAAAGAGTATTTTTTTTTAAAAAAAATCACTTTAAAAATAAGGAAATTTGAACATACATCAGTAAGTCAGGATTTATATTCTTAAGGCTACATCTATATATGAGCAACTCTCTGCTTGCAAAACAGGCATTCTCCTCCTTGCACTCCCCCGATGTCTCTAAAACTTCCCCAACCCCATCCCCAACCCCAAAGAATAGATGAAGGATTGCTTAGGAGGGCCAAAAGAGTGAGAGGTAATCAGTTGTTCCAGTGGTGTCTGTTTTACTGGTCAATGGATACCACTGGATATAACATATACATTCAAAATTTAACAGCACAAGACTTACTCAAATACAAACTCCTCTGACCATACTGGATTCTGTCCTTCTCGTACATGTGTTTTTGCTACCTGTACACTATTTAGGTAGATATTACAGTAAGGATTAGTAAAATGCTTTGCTGGAAGTGTATGGGCTTCTTCCACATGTAGTATAAGACTGCTGACCTAAAAAATTATACAAAATATGTTTTAAAACTTTGCTTTTATACAGTGGGGCAGGTTTCCCTGCCCCAGAAAGGCATACAGGGTCAGTACTTACATGTAAAATATGAAAATAAACCCTAGGTTAAAAAAAGAACAAATCAGCATCTGACAGGACAGGTTGCTTACCAGTAACCATAGATCTTCTAGTGGTCTTCTGTGGATTCACACAGTGGGTTACTCCTGCGCCTGCGCAGAGCGTTCGGAACTATCTAGAATCACTAGGCAGAACTAACTTTGCAACATTTTTGGTGGTAACTCCGCCCATCCTAGCGGTCTTTATATAGGCGCTCCTGCCTAAACCCCCTCAGTTCCCGAAAGGACGCTGCAAAGAGCAGCATCAGGAACATTGAGCATATCATATATCGCAGGACACAGAGGGGAGGATGGGCAGGTCTGTCTGAATTCACAGAAGAGCACTCGAAGATCTATGGTTACAGGTAAGCAACCTATCCATCTTCTTCGTGATCTCTGTGAATACACACAGTGGGTAGACTAGCAAGCTTCCCCTACCGGAGGAGGGGTGTCATGCTAAGAATCCTGAGGAGGACAAGCCTATGATAGTAGTCCTCAGTAAGGGTACAGGCACTCAGTGAACACGAGCCCAGAACTAGAAACGGAGTAAGCATGAAAATCAAAACATTACAGAGTAGACACGTGTTTCAAGGAGTTACCGCACAATACATGAATAGCCAGTCACATCTGAACATGAGGAAGGCCATACCAGGTACAAAAAAGGAGTCATTGGACTGAGGAGAGGAGTACCACTCTCCCAAAGGCCGCCTCAGTGTGAGACCGAATGTCAAGTCTGTAGTGTGAGATGAAGGTCAAAGAGGTGGACCAGGTAGCTGCTTTACATATGTCTTCTAACAGGATCCCAGAGAGGAAGGCGGCTGAAGTGGAGACAGACCTGGTTGAGTGTCCTCGAACTCGAGAAGGCAGAGGCTTTCGGGCGAGTTCATAGCAAAGCAAAATAGAGGAGACGACCCACTTGGACAGTCTCTGTGGAGAGATGGGATTCCCCAGCCTTGAATCAGAGTAAGAAATGAAGAGTCTAGGAGACTTTCGATGCTGGACAGTCCTTTGCACATAAAATGTCAGTGCTCTTCTGGCGTCCAGGGTGTGCATGGTTTGTTCAAAGTCGTCTTTGGGGTCCTGCATCAAGGCAGGAAGGACGATGGGCTGATTCAAGTGAAAACTAGTCACAACTTTGGGAAGGAAGGAGAGGTCAGGCTTGAGCACCACTTTATGCTTGTGGAACACCAGGAAGGGGGCATCAGACCGCAGGGCACAGAGCTCGCCAGCCCGACGTGCTGAGGTGATGGCCACTAGAAACGCCGTCTTCCAGGAGAGAAGCCGCAAATCAGCGGTGGCCATGGGTTCGAAGGGCTTCTTCGTGAGCTGTGACAATACCAGTTCAAGGCTCCAGGCAGGGGTGGGTTCAGTCACTTGGGGGTGCAAATTGGTGTGCCCCTTAAGGAACTTCTTTACCATTGGATCCTTGAAGGGGGAAGGCATGCCCCTAGCCTGAAGCTCCGTAGATATAGCCGCCAGGTAGGTACGAATGGAGGAGGCCGAGAGCCCTGAGTTGGAGACGTGCAACAGAAATTGGAGAATTATCGGTGTCGAAGCGGCGACCAATGCGACATCCAGTTCAGACAGGTAGGATTGGAAAAGCTTCCATTTGTAAGAGTAAGAATGCCGCGTCGACGGTCGAAGTGCTGCGTTGATCACAGCCTGTACATCTGCTGGAAAGTGAGGGACCAGGCGTCCGTCCGGTACCAACGTGGCTCCTACAGTAGGATTCTCCATGCTGTCAGTCAGAGCGTCTCTAAGTCCGGATGTCTGACCCTTCCTCCCTGGAGGATGAGAAGGTCCAGGCAGTGTGGAAGATGCAGAAAGTGATGGTTGGCCAGGTGGAGGAGAGGATCGAACCACGCTTGTCGGGGCCACCATGGCGTGATGAGAATTGCATTCGACCAGTCCCTGCACAGTTTGGCCACCACTCGAGTGAGGAGCGGAAACAGTGGTAACAGGTACAAGAGGGGACCGGTCCATTTGAACAGGAATGCATCGCCCTTTGATCCTGAACTCCGATCCCGAGAATACAGACGGCATTGTCTGTTGTCGGCTGTCGCAAATAGGTCGATGTCCGGTGTTCCCCATCGTCAAACAGGGTCCGGGTTACCGACCGATGCAGGCTCCATTCGTGTACAGAGGAAGAGGAACGGCTCAGTTCGTCTGCAAGAGTGTTCTCCTCCCCCGGAAGTTGGATGGATTGGAGAATTCCTCTTTCGATGCACCAGTCCCAAATTTCCATGGTAAGGGTGAGGAGAGGCAGAGAACGGGTACGCCCTTGCTTGTTGAGGTAGTACATTACCATGGTGTTGTCCGTGACCACCAGAACCACAGAGTTCGTTACCAGGAGTTCGAATGCCTTGAGAGCTTTCTTGACTGCAAGAAGCTCTAGTAGGTTGACGTGAAACTGCCTCTCGTCGGTAGACCATGTCCCTTGTATCCAGTAGTTGTCCAGATGGGCTCCCCAACCGAATGTCGACGCATCTGTGGTAAGGGTGAGATGCAGCTGAGGGGGCTCGAAGGGCATGCCCAACAACATGTTCTCTGGGTCGAGCCACCATTGTAGGGAGCACTGAACCGCCTGGGGCATTGTGAGGAGGGTCTCCGGGGGGGTCTCAAAGTGGGTCAAAGGCTCCCAGAAACCAAGACTGGAGGGGCCGCATTCTGAGCCGAGCAAACTGGGTGACGGATGTTGTGGCGGACATATGTCCCAGGAGGGTCTGTACCGATAATGCTGACACCCTCTGGGATCGACGGCAAGGATGGATGGAAGTGCGAAGAGAAGCAAAGCGGTCTGTAGGAAGGCGGGCGATTGCTGATGACGAGTCCAAACAGGCCCCGATGAATTGTAAGAAGAGAGTGGACTAGAGGTGGGACTTCTCCGTGTTCACGATTAGTCCACGTGAGTCCAGTAGTACTAGGACAAATTCGACGTCGAGGATCAGCTGCTGTCGCGTCCAGGCCGTTAACCAGTCGTCAATGTAAGGGAATACGACGATGCCCCGCTGTCGTAAGAAGGCTGCCACCGGTGCCATGCATTTGGTGAATACCCTCGGTGCCGTGGAGAGACTGAAGGGAAGAACCCGGAACTGGAAGGACTCGGTCCTGACGTGGAAGGCTAGGAAACACCTGTGGTCGGGTTGAATTCCGATATGAAAGTAAGCGTCCTTGAGGTCTACGGACGCAAACCAGTCGCCCTGCTGGAGGAGAGGCATGATTGTCCCCAAAGTCACCATCCTGAACTCACTCCTCGGAGATCCAAGATTGGTCATAGTCCTCCCCCTCGTTTCTTCACCAAGAAGTACTGGGAGAAGAAGCATAGATGACACCGGGACGGGAGGACCACCTCGACTGCACCCTTTTAGAGTAGAGATTGCATCTCTTCGAGGAGGGGAGTGGATGGTGGAGTTGTCCGGATGTAGCCTGTCCGTGGGAGTTTGTTGAACTCTATCCAATACCCTTCCTGGACGATGCGAAGCACCCAGCGTTCTGATGTTATCAAAGCCCAGTTGGGTAGGAATTGAGACAGGCGACAACTGAAGAGTGGAGTCTAGAAGAAAATACAAAAAGAGTTGTGAGGGTCATGGCTCAGAACTTCCTTTTCCCCAAGTTCTTGGACCTTTGCTTGGTAGATGGGTAGAAGCGAGAGGTGTAGGACTGACTCCTCACCAATGGAGTAGGAAGGGGCTCTTGTTGGTATCAAGGCCGCCTCAAAGCCTGTTCACCATAACTTCTCCGTGTGGAGGAGGGGTAATATTGATGCCAGGAGGAACGTTCCTTGGATCTATAGGTAGTAGAGGCGGGCATACCGTACTTCCTGGCTGTGGATCGCATTTTCTGGGTAAACTCGAGCTTTTCATCCGTTGCGGAGTTGAAAAGACCCGAGTGGTCGAAGGCCATATCCTTGATGGTGGAGGCGGCTTGAGGGGCCAGTCCCGGGGAGTGGAGCCATGCATGCCTACGAAGTGCCACGGCACCGGTGATACTCTTCGCAGCACAGTCAGATGAGTGCCAGGCTGATTTCATTTGTTGGCCCGCCAGGGCTTGGGCTTCGTGCTGGATGGCCTCCACCATGCTTCTGCGTTCCTCAGGGAGGTCCTGGATCAGGGGTCCCAACCGCTCCCAGAGTACCTGCTGGTAGGCCCCCATACACTCCGTGTAATTTGCAATGCGAAAGCTCAACCCGGCCGCCGAATAGATCTTTTTTCCAAGGATGTCGATCTTGCTGCCTTCAGAGTCTGCAGGGGACACCTGGGGTCGACGCTGGCGCAGGTGTTGCGAAGCCTCCACCACTACGGAATTGGGCTGTGGGTGCTCGCAGAGCCATCCAATATCGCCTCCCGATACCATATAGAGATGATCAATGCATTTAGAGGTGGGCGGTATGGAGGATGGGTTTTCCCAGCTGCCTTGGGTCAGCTTCAATAGGGAAGGCAGCACCGGCAGCTCGGCTATAGTTGGTGCCTTAGATTTGAGTCGACGGTGGATTGGACCCAGGGGATAAGAGTCGTTTTCAGTCAACTTCAGTTCCAGGGCATGGGCCATCCTTACCATTTGTTCTGAAAAAGCCCGTATGTTGTCGGTGGGTGACGAGGAATCGTCATCAAACAACTCCAGAGGCGGTGAGGGGACCCTGGGGACATATTGAGAAGAGGAACTTGACGAGTCAGAGGATGAGCCCAGAGATGGGGAAGGGCTACGGCTAGCAGGTGAAGCCGCACGCGGTGGGTGGACAACCGGTGACACACGAGTAGGAATCGGTGAAGGGAGCGGGGACAGCGGTCTGAGCTCCTGTTGAGTTAGAGAGACTTGGCTCACGGTGTCGACTTGAGTGGGGCCTCGTGGTCGCACGTCTGAGTCTGCTTGACTACCGGCATCGACTAAGAGAGGCCTGCGAGGTGGACTCCAGTCGGTACGGGATCGCTCCAGTGTGTGAAAGGAGAGACACAGCGGGGAGTGGAAGGCGCCACATTGGAGTAGGTCCCCAGTACCAGGAGAGAGCCGGTGGTATGTGGTAAGGCCTTGGAGCACTGTCGAGCTAGGGCGATAGGCCGATCCAAGCACAGCTCGCGCTGCATCGAAAGCGCCGTAAGAGTGGTGGATGTTGTATTCATGTTCCACCTCCACCTCGTGATGGACTGGAGAAGGCATGGGTGTACGGCTCATACCCTCCGCAGCCCGGGGAGAGGACTCAACATCGATCACTACCGTGTCCGTACAGAGGTGTTCCTCTCGGGACACAATCAAGGCCGGGGAATCAGGTCGGGCTTGGGTTTGTTTGTCCTCAGAGATCTCCCCTTCTTCCAGTTGGACCACTTCCGAGGATTTCTGAGTCGAAGGCTGGTGCTGTCCTCGAGTCTCAGGGGCAACAGAGGAGACCTCCGCAAGTTGCAGGGTGGAACGGGGAGAAGTGCGCTCAACCGCCAGGACCAAAGAGGTTGCCACCAATGGACGAGGTAGGTCCGTTGGGGCCGAAGAGGACGTCGTTGCCAAAACAACGGCTTTCGGTCTAGAAGTATGCTTGGTCTTTTTCTTTTTGGACTTCTCCTTAGAGGTGGGGCCGGATCGATCCCGACCAGATGTCGGTACAGAGGGTCGGTCTCGGCTCGAGGACTTATCGGCATCTTTCCTGGAGCTCGACGCCGTAGAGTGCTTATGCGATCTTCGCACTGCCTCAGGATCAGAGGCCGCCACCACCCTATACTTAGGGCTGGATGCCCAATGGCGTTTCTTTGATGCGCCTGCCTCAGGAGACAGCCCTTGCCATGGGCTTGATTTTTCCACTGAGGGCCCAGGAGATGGGGACCTGGCCCTTTTCGGAGGTGACGCTGCCCGTGCTGCCGTTGCAATGGGCGGACAGAGGGTTTTTATCCTACAGGAAGGACTTAAGCCTGGACAGGCATTGCTTACAGGCCTGTGGCATGAAGTGACGGCAATGGACACAGGCGTCCATGTTGTGGGCCTCCCCAAGGCAGATGAGACACTTAGAATGGCTGTCAGAGGCCGGTAACTTCGCTTGACAAACAGAGCACAGTTTGAAGCCTGCTAGCTTGGACGCCATCATGGTCAGACGGTGAGTCCAGAGACGTAGGCCAAAAATCGTTGTCGAAAAAACAGTCCAGTCGAAGGGAGAGAGACATCAGCCAATTCCAAATCCAAATCCGAAGTTGAAAAAACAGTCCGAGTCAAGAGGAGAAAGACGTAGCGATCGAAAAAAAGAGTTCCCTACTAGCTGCTCGCGCGGCGGACAAAAGGAACTTAGGGGGTTTAGGCGGGAGCGCCTATATAGGGACCGCTAGGATGGGCAGAGTTACTGCCAAAATGTTGCAAAGTTAGTTCTGCCTAGCGATTCTAGATAGTTCCGAACGCTCTGCGCAGGTGCAGGAGTAACCCACTGTGTGTATTCACAGAGCCCAAGAAGAAGATCTGAATTTAGATACTATTTTACAGTATGCTTGTTTACTATAGATGTAAGGCAGAATATTATCTCATTTCTATTTTTATGCTGCCAATACAAAAACAGGTTTACACCCTGTGACAAATTTTCTTTTACTGGTCACCACAGCAACTACGCAAATGAGCCTACACCTGGTAAAGCAAAGCCTGGAAACTTTTTGGATTACATCCATTGCACATAGCATCCCATTACATGGGAGGGGAAAGAGAGATTCTGCAGCAGCAACAAGAAGAAAAGGAAATACCTGAGAAAACTATACTGAATGGAGTTCCAGATTTTTGGGGAGGTGGGGCAAACACCAAGGGGGTTAGCACACTCCAAAGAAAAGAGGCAGGGGAGCAGGAATGTTCCGTCTTTCACGCTGCCTGACTGCCTGATTTCTTGTTCTTTCGTTCCGGTCCTGTGGGGACCAAGGTAAAACTGCATCTTATTGCTAACCAGAAAAACCAGTTAGCAAAAAAAATTCAGTTTTACCTTGGTCCCCCATAGGACTGGAACAAAAGAATGCCGGAAGACCACCAGCATCATGCAGTAAGGCAGTGAAAAAGATGGAACGTTCCTGCTCCCGTGCCGCTTCTCTTTTGAGTGCAGCAAGCCCCCAAGCCTCCTATGATGAGGGAGCTCAGAAGAAAATGTACTTGTGTTGACTGTGGACCTGCTGAGAATTATTCTAATGTCAGTGAAGTTCTCAGATTACAGTTTTGTTTTGCTTCTTTACAGAAACAGGTGTAACATTCCACATTACTACGAATTGGAATAGTTATCAGCCTCGCAATAAGGGAGCAAAAAATGTATTTTGTAACAGACATTAACCTTTATCCAAATTATGAAATTTATAAAAGCGTTGACTTACCAAGTTGTCATTGATTCAATGGGTCTAAACTAGTTAAGACTAACAACTGGAATTAGGCTGTTTACTTTTCAGATCGTAAACTGATTTATTTTCAGTTTCAGTTTTGGGAATCAAGATAAGACAATGAAAAACACTGAAGTGCCTTTTTAAAAATTGATTCTGAAATAGGTAGATATCAACATTTAGATCACTAGGCCACAGAGGGAGAGTATTTTTTTTCCTTACCAGTTATAATCTTCTGGACTAGCTCCCAATGAGATGGTAAATTTTTATGTGCACTATACCACTTCAGACTGTTGATAGGGGATTACATTGTTTTTTTATTGTTCCTGTAGATAGGAAAAAATCTTCTACATAGAAAAATATATCTTAGGGTAAGTTTCTAAGTTTAATCTTTCCCCAAATGTATCCATTTTCTAGAGAGGTATTCAGTCATGTAAGCCCTATGTGCAGTCTGAAGTTACCTGAGCTAGAATAAGACCTACTAGAAATCAACATCAAATTACTACTCACTTATATAACATTTCATTTGAAAGGCAGTGACCTGTGTCTCTACAGCATGAACAGGTTATCCTGAAATATCTGCCCATACTCTAGTTATTAACAGTCATATAATCTTACTACTCTTGGAAATATCCAAAAAAACCCCAAAATTAATTGTGTCATTCATATCAGTTGATAATCAGTCGTTGCAACCAGTTAACATTAATAATGAAATAAACTAATTATTACATCTCCAATTTCCTATATTTCTATTCAATATTCTTAAGAGTGCCTATCGATGATTATTGTGCCCATTGTTTTTGAATGATAATACACTAGCAGTGCAAGTGAAGCATTCTAACTTTTTATGTGATTGTACAGATCTCTGATGTGCTAGAAAATATCAAATCCACGCCTTATACTTAAGAATACTCAATGCTGTCTCTACACATGTAGCTGTTTAAAGCAGCAAACCTATTAACAGCACCTAATAGTCTCATCCAAATCTTTCAATTAAATAAATAAGGTGCTGCAAACTTAATTTTAAAAGAATAACCTCTAAGCTTGAAAAAGTCGTATCAATCATTACTGTATTAAATGTTTAACAGCGGGGCCAGGGCTATATCAACCAACTTGAAAATGGAAGTATTATAATTTTAACAACAATACTTTACCTGCCGTAGACGTTTATTAGACGTTCCGGGACTAGTTTTTCTTAAATTGCAAAATGTCTGCAAAGCTTTCATCCAATCCTAGAAAACAGATTTTTTTCACTGGTATATTTTCTACTGACAGTGCAATTATCTTTATACACACACACACACACACACTTAGAGGAAAGCCTAATTGAGTTAAATGGAACTTACTTCCAGATAAGCATCCTAAACTGCATATTTAAGCAAAGAATCTAATAATTTGACAAAGCTTTCTATTACCCTGGTGTCTTAGACTTCAACTCCCATCAGCCCTAATGTATATGGTCAAAGATCAAAAAGCTTGAGAATTATAGCACAAAACATTTGGGGGGCACCAAGATAGGGAAGACTGATTTAATAGAATCCAAATGGATCTATTTTGTTTCAATACATCATGTTTTCTTACTTCCTCCATTTCTTTCTCCAGCCCTGCACCCATCTTGTGGATACTTTTGGCCTAGAATGCTGAGTAAGACATTAAGGTAATATTCTGAAGGATATAGTTTGTCCCTAAATAATGTATCATTCTCTTCAGTAGCAAATGCTAAATAAACCACAGGACATTTATAATAAATAATAAATAATAAAATTTATTTATACCCCGCCCCTCTGTTAAAACAATCGGGGCGGCTTACAAAAATTAAAATACCATACAGATAAAATCCCCAAACACACCCCACCCCACCCTCCCCCATAAAAAAATATTAAACAATTATAAATTAAAACCAACTGATATAAAATCACAATTAAAAACAATAAATACTATAAAATACTATAAATGGCCAGCGTACTAAAAGAAGCCAGGATCCCCTGAGGCCGGGATCTAATTAGGAAAGGCCTGCCGAAAGAGATCCGTCTTTAGTGCTTTTTTAAAGCTACTCAGGGTTGTTATCTGACAGATCTCGTTCGGCAGGTCATTCCACAATTTGGGGGCGATTACCGAAAAGGCCCTCTGGGAGGTTGCAGACAGCCTAGATTTTTGTGGCTGAAGCAAATTCCTCCCAGAGGACCGGAGTGCGCGGGGAGGATTGTATGGGAGGAGGCGGTTCCGGAGATAAGTTGGACCCAAGCCATTTAGGGCCTTAAAGGTAATAACTAACACCTTATACTGGGCCCGGAAACTGATAGGCAGCCAGTGGAGAGATCTTAACACTGGAGTTATATGGTCTCTCCGAGATGTTCCCGAGACCACTCTGGCTGCCATATTTTGTACCAACTGAAGTTTCCAGACCAAGCATGAGGGCAGCCCCATGTAGAGCGCATTGCAGAAATCTAAACGAGAGGTTACCAGCGCATGCACCACAGTCTCGAGGTCCTTTACTTCCAGGAAATGGCGCAGCTGGCGTATCAGCCGAAGCTGATAACAGGTGCTCCTGACTGTCGCATTCACCTGACTCGTCATCTGAAGCGATGAATCAAGGAGCACCCCCAGACTGCGAACACAGTCCTTAACGGAGAGCGTGACCACATCCAGGACTGGAGGTTGCAACCCAACTCCTGGTTTCGGGGCCGCTACCGTGAGCACCTCTATTTTGTCTGGATTTAATCTCAATCTGTTTTTCCTCATCCAGCCCATTACTGCTTTAAGACAGTCATTAAGAGGAGAGACACCATTGGAATTCAAGGCCGACGATCGGGACAGGGAGAAATAGATCTGGGTGTCATCAGCGTACTGATAACACCCAGACCCATAACTCCGAATAATCTCACCCAGCGGCTTCATATAGATGTTAAACAGCATCGGGGACAGGATGGCGCCCTGCGGAACACCACAAGTAAGCTCCTTTCTGCTGGAGCAACTGTCCCCGAGCAACACTCTCTGGGACCTGCCCGAGAGGAAGGACCGGAACCACTGGAGCATAGTGCCTCCGATTCCTAACCCTCTCAGGAGATCCAAGAGGATGCTATGATCTATCGTATAGAAAGCTGCTGAGATGTCCAAAAGCACCAACAGGGTCACGCTACCCCTGTCGATGCTTAGACGCAGGTTGGTTAAGGCAACCATGGCAGTCTCAACTCCAAATCCTGTCCTAAAGCCAGTTTGAAATGGGTCTAGATAATCGGTTTCATCCAAGACAACTTGGAGTTGAAGCGCAACTGCCCTCTCGATCACTTTGCTCAAGAATGGTAACATAGAAACCGGCCTATAGTTGTTCATGTCCAGGGGGTCAAGGGAAGATTTTTTCAGGAGCGGCCTAACAGCTGCTTCCTTTAAACAAGATGGAAGACACCCTTCTCTGAGGGATGCATTGATGATGTCCTTAAGGAACACCATCAAGGCAGTCCCCCCCTGGATGGCCAGCCACGAAGGGCAAGGATCGAGCGGGCAGGTCGTCTTCTTCACCCTACCAAGTAGCTTGTCCACGTCCTCGGTACTCATGGATTGAAATTCATCCAGTAAACTTACATCAACGGAGTTGCTGGACACCTCGTCAAATTGTTTCTGTCAAATTACTGGCATCTACGTCGGCTCTTATCCGAGAGATTTTATCTGCAAAGAAATTGTTAAACGCATCACAGCAGGCTGTCGTTGGGTTAAGCAACGGGTTCTGCGCAGGAATAACCTGTGTCAACTCCCTTACCACCCTAAACAGCTCTGCTGGACGGGACTCTGCAGACGCAATACGTGCAGAGGAGAAGGATCTCTGCGCTGCACGTATTGCCTCTCGATAGGACCAAAGAAAGTTCCTATGACGAGTCCTGTCGGATAAGAGTCGAGTTTTCCGCCAGTTGCGCTCTAGTCGTTGTCCAACCCGCTTCATTTTCCTAAGCTCTGTTGTATACCATGGCTTACGGTTTGGAGCGGGTTGGAAAGGACGCTAGGGAGCGATCGTGTCAATAGCCTTGGTAAGGTCGGTGTTCCAGGTATTAACCAAAGCTTCGACAGGGTCACCAGCGTTACCAACCATTAAACCCTCCAAGGCTTTCTGGAATCCTCTTGGTTCCATTAGCCTTCAAGGGTGGACCATTTTAATGGGTCCACCACCCCCGGTGGGGCGGGAAGAGACTCTTAGTTCAGTCTTGACCAGGAAATGATCCGTCCATGACAATGCGGTGGTTTTTATAACCTCCGCCCACGGATATTCCTGCTCCGTACTAAAGACCGCATCGAGGGTATGACCTGCACAATGTGTGGGCCCGACGACCATTTGGGATAGGCCCATGTTTGTCATGGTTTCCATGAACTCCCGAGCTGCACCAGTCAGATTTGTCAAGCTGGTCTCGAGTGGAATGTTGAAGTCGCCCAGAACTAAAAGTCTGGGTGACTCCAACAGCAGCTCTGAGACCAGCTGTGTCAGCTCAGTTAGGGAGTCTGCTAGACAACGGGGTGGTCGGTATACTAGCAGAATCCCCAAACTATCCCTGGTCCTCAGGCTAAGGTACATTCACTCAAGGTGGACTGTGTTCCGGACAGGTATCCTGGTCAAGGTCAGATTGTTCTTATAAACCAGAGCCACTCCGCCGCCCCCCGCCCACTTCCCCTCACCCGCTCACTGACAGAATACCCGGCTGGGAGGGCCTGTGCCCACGTGATAGCGCTATCCTCTCCCAGCCAGGTTTCTGTGAAGCAAGCCAGGTTGGCATCCGCATCCAAGAGTAGATCGTATATGAGTTTTATTCTTAACCGACCTGGCATTGCAGAAGAGCAAAGTAAGGTTCTGTGGAATGGTTGGTACACTCTCCAATCCATTCCGGGAAACAGGGTGAACTGAAGGTGGGATAGCTAACAAACAGCGATCCCTTATTCAAGTTTTATCTTGATGTCTAAAGTTTGGGTTCTGGATTGCCTCTTGAAACAGGCCTGAATTATCATCATATCTATCCTTTATTTGGATTAGTCAACTGATCATATCAAAGCCATTTAAAATACACTAAGATGCCTTAAGAAGCATATTTTAAAATACATTTAGAATTTAACCACACATCTAATACAAATCAGCAGACAATACAAACCTAAAAATGCACACAAAGCTAAACAGATATACCCAGCACTCAAAGTTTTCTCCACAACTGACTAGTGTCATATAAAAAATCTTTTATGTATAATCAGCAGGCATAACTGTAAAAATGGCAATCCTCCCAGTAATATAATAAGAAACTTAATTCCTTACACATGTTCCAACACCTTATTTTCTTTAATAAGGGAAGAAAGCCCAGTCACAACCCAGCAACAAACCATGACTTATGATTCTGGCTTTTTTGAGGAGATACAACTTCAAATCCAGGCATTATAGTAAGGCCACAGATAAAAGGCCATGATTTGTTAAGATGCTCTCACTAGGAAGAAGAGCCAAGAATAAGCAACTGGACAGTGAGCACTAGCATGCTTATTTCTCACAGGTCTCTGGTGCTACACTATACACTTCTCCAGAGATTTCCTGACTAAAGCAAAAAGAAAGAATAAAACCCTCAGTGCACATGTAACCCTTTAGATCCTGGCCAGAGTATCTACACGACTGTCTGGCAGAACGAATGTGCAATGAATGAGCTATTCAAAAGAAACACGTAAGTTTCTGGAAGTGCATGCTCATCATCAGAAGACTAAAAGTATTCCTCACTGCTAACTGGACTGGTTGAGAAAGACGCAAGTACAACCCTCTGTCAATAGTGACACAGACTTCAGACATAATTAATAAAGGCTAAAGTGAAGGAGAATCTGTCAACACGCGTCACTTTTCTTAGTCCAAATATAGCCATGATTTTTCCTATCTCAATCAGTGGAGCCTATGTCATTCCTTTGGTTCGTTTATATCTTGTCTGCCAATGTGCAAAATTATGCAAGATCTTGAAATAGTGAAAGATTTTGAAGTATGCAAACTTTAGAAGGAAAGCTTAAGAGTTCCCCCCACTCCCCCCCCCATTACAAAAGCCACATAAAGATCCCAGAGTGCAAAAGTGATTTAATTCTGGGGGAGGGATCTCCTTGCTACTTCCATCTTTGAGCTCTGATTCCTAGAAACAGCTTCTTGACTCCTCGCCTTAAAAGATCTCTCTGTGAAGGTTTGTTCCTTTTAAGATGAAATCACGGAACAACAGAGTTTTCTCAGCCTGGACCTTTTGGATTATGGAATGAGCAGAAAGGGAAGTGGTTGCTATGGTGACAAGGCTTTGGCCAAGCTATAACACAATGGAATAGTATGAAGGAGGCCCCAAGTTGATTACTCTAGATACTTGCAATGGCTGTAAGCCCAGATCTACCTGCGAGGGAGAGAAGCTGATTTAAACGGGGTGCTTGCTGAGCAAACCGTGAATAGGCAGAACAGCAAAAGTGAAAGGGGCGAATCTGGAGGGACAACTGTACAATACAAAGACCCTCATTTTCACATACACACTAAGAATGTGGTATTCGGCCACAGAATCTTATTATTTTTAAAGTCTGAATTCTGACTAAGAGAAACGTAGAAAGAAATGAGAACATCTCTTCCCTCCCTCAACGCTCCCCTACTCCTTCTGAGGCGTCTAGTAAAACTCAGGAAGGTTAATCTCTGTATAGTGCCCCCCCAAAAAATCTATTTTTCAGGGAGTATTTTCTTTCATCATTGGCAGCTTCCTCCATCCACCCTCTCTTTCCCTGGTGTGCTTGTATGTGGCTTAGGAGCAGAACTTCCACCTTTCTAATCTCCTCTTTCCTCTTAGCAACCTCTGAACCTCAGGTTGCTTGCCTTCAAACCCTGTCACCTCCTACAATATGAATCCAGTGCTATAGAGCCCCCTGCAGGCCTGGCAAATACAGCCTGGATCTTAATATTTTCTCCTGTTGACGCCCTTGCTTATTTGAGTTACTATTTATCCTTTCTGAAGCAACTGTTCTGCATTAGCTAGTTATTTGCGTTATCCATTTACTGTTTGCCATTCATGAAACTCTTTCATATTTGTTATTACCCAATGCAATCATAGTGAACATTTTGATTCTTTGTGTTCAATAATGTCCCCTTTAGATAGCTACATGTAGATATGGGTTATTGATTCCAATCTGTTCAATATGCACTATTGGCAAGGTTAAAAGATCCTTACAGGCTTGTATACTCAAACATGTTCTGCACAGTCAGAACATGTTTGAATTCATAAATGTACTTATAGAATAGTATACAGTTGCTAACTTAGCATTCGCAGTTTTGAATATTCGCGGTTTTGGGAGGACCCCCCTCGCCCTCCCAAAAGAAGGCCTAGGGAGGAAGGGGGGTGGCCTGGGGAGGCGATCACAGGGCCTCTGAAGGCCCTGTGAAGGCCTAGGGAGGGAGGTGGGTGGGCTGGGGAGGCAATCACAGGGCCTCCGGAGGCCCCGTGAAGGCCTTGGGAGGGAGGGGGGAGGGCTGGGGAGGCAACCATGGGGCCTCCGGAGGCCCCGTGAAGGCCTTGGGAGGGAGGGAGAGGCGGGGAAAGCAGCTATGGGGCCTCCGGAGGCCCTGTGGTCGCTTTGGAGGGGGAGGGCAGTTGTTATTCGCGGAATTTTCACATTTGCAGGGGTCTGTGGAACCTAACCCCTGTGAATGTGAAGGGACGACTGTATAGAAATTTTACTGTAGTACATAAAAAGTAAGCTATCATATTCTTTAGGATGATACAACATATGTTGGTATCTTAACAGAATTAGTTTCAGAGGGAAAACAAATCTCACCTGTGCTTGTTCTGGAGTTTCTCCGGCAAAGTAAAAGATGTAATGCTCTTCACTAAAGTGCTGAACTACTATCTGAAAACAGTTTGGCCTATTTGAAAGGGGGGGGGGATAAAAATAAAAATAGAATACTATCAATAGAATAGCAAATGCCAATTATGACATGTAGTACTTTCAAATTCACGTACATTCAGCATTAATACTCTGCAAACTCACTGAAGTCAATGAGATTTCCAAATCAACATACAGTTGTCCCTCCATATTCATGAATTTGGTAGTCATGGATTTAAGTATTCATGGCTTGAAAATATTCTTTAAAAAAAAATCCAAAAAGCAAACCTTGATTTTGCCATCTTATATAAGGGACACCATTTTGCTATGCCACTGCATATAATGAGACTTGAGTATTCACGGATTTTGGTATCCATGGGGGGTTCCGGAACCAAACCCCAGTGAATATGAAGGGACAACTGTACATACAATTAGGCTTTCTTATGTTCTCCAAACAATTTTAAATGGTGTTAATTTTAAACAAAGTATTTCCCAATAAATTTAAAGTTGTCACAGCAATGAGGCTTTTGTATGTGCAGAAATGGAAAGACTCTGCGATACCAACTCAAGAAGACTGGTTAACGAAACTGTATGAATTGGATGAGATGGATAAATTGTCAACCTTAATTAAAGAAGGTTCTACTGTTAATTTTAAAAAGGAATGGAATGCAATAACGGTTTTTCTGATTAAGAAATGGGGAAGTCTTATTAGAATTGGATTCGAGAATTAGATAATGCCATATATCCAGTAGATTCATATGTAGCTTACTTGTTCACCTGTATAATACTAATATGACATAGTAACCCATATAAGAGAAAGTTAGAATAGTTAACAAATATACTTAACAACTAAAAGGTATGAAGTAAGTAGTTGGTGTATTTGTTATTTGTAATTTTAGATTAGAGATGTCATTTGTGCACTGGTGTGTGCTTTATTTGTTTGTGTGATTTTGTTTGTTGTTTTTTAATTATTTTTATAGATTGTATGTTAAACAATTTTTTTTTAAATCAGTTGATTACCAACAGTTACACGTATGTATGTGTACCCTTTAAACAAGATTCTTGTATATGTTATGGTTACTGAGAGATCAGTAAGTATTCACAACAGACACTGTGTATAGTTATCAGATGTCACAGAGAATAAAAAAAATGTACATAACTGATAAGGGGTTTTGGATGTTGCCAGTTCAGTTGATATGTATGGTATCTAAACTATGTCAGGAAGTATGAAAAATACTTAATCGAAAAGGCATTATTCTTAAAGACCTGATATATTGATTGATTAGTGCATGGTTAGTGCATGCATTATTCATACCAACCTACAACATGTATGTGGGCAGGGGTGGAGAATCTGTGGCCTTCCAGAGGCTGTCGGATTTTAAACTCCTATTAGCCCCAGCCAACGTGGCTTATGAAGGATGATATGTGCTGGCATCCAACATTATCTGGAGGGACACAGGTTTACTATCTCTTGTTTAGATGTTACTAGCAGAAGTACCTATCCTTGCCTAGCTTAATTCAAAATTCATCATATTGTCACTGCACTCCTATTTTAACTCTTTCCCCTAGTCTTGCTGGTCTCTCTCTTCTTCTATCCCAGTATTCATTCAGCATGTACCAGCTTCCCCATGGATTAGAAACTTAGCTCCTTCTCCAGGTGCCTCTTCTCTTTCTCTCTGCTGCTTTCCTTCTTCTCCATCTTGTGAGGACTTCTCTTCTTTCTCACGGAGTTGCAAGGAATCTCAAAGGTCAGCTAGTTAAATGCCATGCCTCTCCAACAGTCCACCACTATAGAATCTTTGATAGGTGGCCACCCAATCTCTACTTAAAAACCTCTAGCAGTGAATCTACCACTTTCTGAGGAAGTTTTTTTTTCTACTGTCAATTTATTCAGAAAGTCAAAAAGTCCCTTTTAATCCTTAATTGAAATCCTCGTTCTTGTAATGCAAACCACTAGTATCAGAAAACAAGCTTGTCCCAACAAATATGTAAAAGCCCTTCAGATATCTGAAAATGCCTATTGCCTGTCTTATCACAACTGAAATAGTAATTACAATCTTACCTGCCAAACAGACTATCATGAACACCATACACAGAACACACACTAAGATCTATCAGTCCTTTGGGTTTAGTGGCTCGCTTTTCACTTTCAAAATAAATAAGTTGAGCATCATTCCCTTCTAAAATGAAATACAAGTTCTTCCATCGTTTTCCTTTACCTGTAAAACAACCAGAGTTGATGAAAGATGGACAAATTTGTTTTCCAAATCACTGGCTATCTAAGGACTTTTTCAGACCGGCAATTTAATCTGTGGGAGACACGGAACAGGGTCGGGAAAAAAGTCTTCTTTTCAGAAGACGCTGACCCTTTTCCGTGTCTCCCCCATCCTCATTCTGCATTTCCCCGTGATATTTTCATCACGGGGAAACATCGTTTTTGGGCCACACATTCCACTGTAGCAATGGAATCATGGGTGGTCCGAAAGGTGTCCTGTTCTTCTCCTGCGATGAGGGCCGTCGGCGGTGGGGAGGTCCATTCTGGACACTTCCGGGCAGGAACGGGACACCCAGGTAAGTGGCACCCTTCCCCCCTCCCTGGGTTACTTGTAATTTTTGTGGGGGGCGGTTTGGTGCTTTGATTTTATTTTTGACAGTTGGGGGGGTTATTTTCAAATTTCCCTCCTGCCCGTTCTCTCATGAGAATGAGCGGAATTTCAGTTCCCAGTTGCAAAGGCAGCATTACGACAGCTGCATTTATGGCTGGCCAGCTTACGGATAGGGAGGACGTTCCTGCTGCAGAATAAAGGTAAGTGTTCAAACATTTCCCCTTTATTCCATGGCAGGAACAGGATTGAGGGGCAGAAACAGAACATTTGACCCAGTTTGAAAAACTCCGAAGTCTGATTTAATGGAGTTAGATGATAGACTTTGGTTTTGGCATACACTCACTACTACATTATGTACCCAAAGACAGGTGAATACAATTCATATTGCTTTATATCACGTGAAGCTGATCATGCATGTTCATATTACCAATACAAGTGATGCCCCTATCTGCTTAAGTTAAAATACTAAAAGCAAACTTTTAAAAAATGAACTGCAACACTTTACAAGTATGACATCTATGTTGTCAATTTCAAAATTTCATCATAGTGAAACTAAGGCAGAGGGAGGAGACTTCTGGAACTTTTTCAGATATTACAGTTCTGGTTGTAACTAAAGATTCAGGCTTTATGCTTCAAGCAACCAGAACACAACACAGAGATGGATAGCAGAAGAGCACTGACATGGTGTCTGTCTATGTAGATAAGAAGTGTGCTCCTGTACAAATGAGAGAATATGCACACATGATTAGTAGACTTGGTCACTATCAGTGGAACTCCTTGCCACAACCGCTTAAGGATAGCAGAACCCAATTAGGCAAAACAGATCCACATACATCCCTAGGATACAATGTTGTGCACCATTCTTACTTTTTTTCAGAAGATAGCCTTTCTTAACAATATTTTTATAGAATGCATCCTTTGTTTTACGACGAATTGTATTGTAGATTTCTTTCCCATCCACTGTGTCATTAAGTACTTGTCCTTGATGCTGGGAGAGGAAACAAGTAGATAGTATTTTTTTTCCCGCATTTGAAATGTAACATGAATTCTACACTTTAAGAACATTTTAAGTGCAATAAAAATGCACTTAGTTTCCCACAGCTCGTGATAGTTCTACATTTTATAACAATATAAATAAATAAACAACAAGTGCCGTTATCACAGCTCACAGCTACTGGGACAACTTTTCAAAATGGAATGCAACCCAGAGATGAAATAAGTTGATAAATCTGCCATTTTACAACAGAACATGCATATATGTTGTTCACCTTAAGAAACAAAAGATTTTCAATCATGCACTCTCACACATCACCCCTCATTTAAATAAAAACAGATGAAAACCTTGAGATCTGAACCAAATACCACTTGCTATCACTTTGAAATGATCGGATTCTGAAACCTTTCTATGGATTCCAGGACATCAGATATTATGTGTGGTGGTAACCTTAGATACCTGCCAAGCTTCACCTAAGCAGTGATGCTGTTATCACAGCAATGTCAGATGAACATCTCCTCCCTACTCTCCTGCACTGTAGGTACAGACACAGTTTCAACAAAAAGTGTACAATTTTCAGTAGCTCTCTTTGGATTAGTCAGTCTTCAAAGTTGGACTAGCAACAAACAATTCAGTTTAGATAGTTTCTAACAAGTTTCTGTGTCCATTTATCAAGATGCCTGACTGCTCCTACCTGCAGCTGAAACATATGAACACATCATAGACTTTGGTTCAACAGGGAGCAAGCTCTCTGGTCTTGCTTTTATGATGATGAGCCACAAAATTAACCCTACAACAAACCTTGAATTATTTATTTGGCTTGCTGTGGAGAAGACAAACTAGAAACCCTGTTTGGTTCACACATCACAAGCAAATGAAAAAGTATACAGTATGTACTAACAGACTGGCTTGCTCTTGACAAAGCAGAATTGAATTCTGGGACTGTGTTCATGGGGCTGTGGTTCTGAACACAGCCACTCTCCATCCTCTATATTCATGAATCAATGACAAGCGATCTCTTGTTAAGATTTGGTTTCATGCAAAGACTTACCTGCATTGGAACAGGATCTTTAAGATAGTAGCCTTCAACAATTTGTTCTTTTCTATAGTGCTCAATAATATCAGCAATACTGTTAAAAAAAACAGAAAAGAAGAACAGGGATCTATGACTAGATTGATCTTTTTAATATACAAAACTGATTATGTAATGAACTTGCATTCATCCACGTATCTGTTTAGAAACAGATTTAATTTAAAAAACACTCTGAAACTTGCTTCTCCTAACGCTGTCTTTGTGACAGAAGCAAAAATGTCCAAAATGTAAGTTACCAAAGTCTGGCCAATGTATTTGTCATCATTTAGTGACAACCATACCAGAAGATACATGAATCCAAACAAAATCAGTAACCAAGAATTTGCAATGCCTATCAAAAAATTAAACATGCCTTTAATGGGATTAATCATGGCTGTTGCATGTAAGTCCCAGAATCTAAAAGAGGGTTGGAACAAGATTTAGACATAGGGTGTATCTACACTGTAGAAATAATGCAGTTTGACACCACTTTAACTGCCATGGCTCCATCCTACAGAATCCTGGGATTTGTAGTTTTGTGAGGCACCAGCACTCTTTGACAGAGAAGATTAAAGACCTTATAAAACTACAAACCCCCAAGATTCCATAGAATGCCATGTTGGTACTTACCGTGAACATACATTCTGGGGTTGGTAGAAAGGAGGAATCTGAGAATCATAACAGATGGGTTATCTCCTCCACCACCCAGAGAAGAGGCAGGAAGAATTTTAAAGTAAGTCACATGATGGTCGAGACCATTGGAGCCTCCCTTCCTCCTGACTCTCATGTACTCAGTTCCCTGACTAGCTAAGCCCAGACATGAAGCGATGATTAAAGGACAGTCATGTGGGCGGGTGGATTCCTCCTCTCTACCAAACACAGAATGCACATTCACAGTAAGTACCAACGTGGCATTCTCTGGACTGGTGAGAGGAGGAATCTGAGAATTGTGACAGATGGGATGTGCCCAAGCCTTCGAGTAAGGGAGGGATGACTGCCCATAGGCCTATACTTTAATCACCTCCTGAAGATCACCTTGGAGGACTTGAACTTGTCTATCTTGTAGTGAGGGATTAAGGTGGATGGCGTTGACCAGGTAGCCGCCCAACACACCTCCAGAATCGGTGCACTGGAGAACACCGCTGAGGTGGCTACTGACCTGGTTGAGTGAGCCCAAACGTTGGTGGGGCGAGGCAGTCTGCCCGTATCGTATGTCCTCAGGATGCAGGCTCTGATCCAGCTGGTGATGGTTTCTCTAGAGGCCTTCAGCCCCATTAAGGATGGACTGAAGGAGACAAACAGAGAGTCACAGCGTCTGAAGAGCTCATCCTCTTGGTGTAGATCTTCAGCACTCTCCTCACATCAAGTTTGTGCCATAATTTCTCTCTAGGGTGGGAGGGACTAGGGCAGAAGGATGGTAGGATGAGGTCCTGAGAAATATGGAATGAGGAAATCACTTTGGGAAGGAAGGACAGGTCCATTCTGAGGATCACATGGTCATTGTTGAAAGTGCAGAGGTGTTCCCTCACTGAGAAAGCCAAAAGCTCAGAGACTCGCCTTGCTTTTATCCCACCCCTCTGCTCAGCAACCGGGGCAGCGTACAACAAGATTAAAACAACAGGAAGTTAAAACAATCATTCCCAATCCTAACCCTCCCAACCCCTTAAAACTAAATTAAACTGGTGGAGAATTAAAACAAACATCAAATACAGTAAAATGTACAAATTATGGAGGGGGGGGAATGACAATGGCGGCAGGGGAGAGGGTAGGCAGTCAACTCCACTTGAGCCGGGAAGTTATTCCGGGAAGGTCTGCCAGAAGAGATCCGTATTTAACGTTTTCTTGAAGCTATCAAGAGTAGTGCTAAGACGGATCTCGTCCGGCAGGCCATTCCAAAGTCCGGGAGCCATAGAAGAGAAGGCCGTCTAGGAGGTCTGCGACAGCCTACTTTTCATAGGCTGCAGCAGGTTCCTCCCAGTGGACCGAAGTGCGTGGGCAGGGGATCATATGGGATGAGGTGGTCCCAGAGATAAGATGCACCCAAGCCATGTAGGGCTTTAAAGGTTAAAACCAACATCTTATACCATGCCTGGAAACTGATCAGCAGCCAATGGAGAGATTTAAGCACAGGTGTTATATGCTCTCTTCTAGATGTACCTGTAATTAACCTGGCTGCTATATTTTGTATCAGTTGAAGTTTCCGGGTTAGGCACAAGGGTAGCCCCATGTAGAATGTGTTACAGTAATCCAGACGTGAGGTTACCAAAGCATGTACCACAGTTTCCAGATCCCTTGTATCCTGGTAAGGGCACAGCTGGCGTATAAGCCGAAGCTGGTAACAGGCACTCCTGACTGTCGCACTCACCTGACTAGTCATGTGAAGTGACGAATCTAGGAGTACCCCCAGACTGCAAACACAGTCCTCAGAGGAGAGTGTGACTCCATCCAGGACTGGAAGTTGTATTCCCAGACCTGGTTTCTGGCCTGTGACTGTCAGTACCTCCGTTTTGTTTGGATTTAGTCACAATCTGTTTTTCCTCATCCAATCCATTACCGCTCTAAGACAGTCACTGAGAGGAGGGACGCCATCTAAAGTCTGAGCCGATGATCTGGTCATGGAGAAATATAGCTGAGTGTCATCAGCGTACTGATGACACCGAGCTCCATGCTTCCAGATGATCTCTCCCAGCGGCTTCATATAAATGTTAAATAGCATCATGGTCAGGATGGCACCCTGAGGGACGCCACAATTAAGCTCAATTATGGAAGAGCAACTGTCCCTGAGCCTCACCCTCTGGGATCTGTCCGAGAGAAAGGAACGGAACCACAGCAGAGCAGTGCCTCCAATTCGTAACTCTCTCAGGTGATCCAAGAGGATGGAATGATCTATAGTGTCAAAGGCCGCTGAGAGGTCCAAGAGCACAAGCAGGGTCACACTACCCCTGTCAATGCTCAGATGGAGGTCGTCGGTTAGAGCGACCATGGCAGTCTCTACTCCATATCCTGTCCTGAAGCCAGTTTGAAATGGATCAAGATAATTGGTTTCATCCAAGATGGCTTGGAGTTGGGAAGCAACTGCCCTCTTGATCACCTTGCTTAAAAAAGGTAGCAAGGACACTGGTCTGTAATTGTTCCTGTCCAGGGAAGGTTTTTTCAGGAGTGGCTTAACCGCCGCCTCCTTTAAACAAGATGGCACAATACCTTCCCTGAAGGACGCATTGATTGCGTCCTATAGGAATACTCTCAACATGCCCCCCCCAGACGACCAGCCAAGATGGACAGGGATCAAGAGGGCAAGTTGTCTTCCTCACTCTTCCAAGGAGCTTATTCACGTCATCAGTACTCACAGATTGAAATTGATCCAGTAAAACACCATCAATGGAGTTGTCGGATGCCCCAACTATGGATTCTGTCAGAACATTGGTGTTCAAGTCGGCTCTTATCCGAGAGATTTTATCTGCAAAGTGGATGTTAAACGCATTGCAGCAGGATGTCATTGGGTTAAGTAGGGGTTTGGCGCAGGAGGAACCTGCGTCACCTCCCCCACCACCTTAAACAGCTCTGCTGGACAGGATTCTGCAGACGCAATACATGCAGAGCAGAAGGATCTCTGTGCTGCACGTATTGTCTCCCGATAGGAATCAAGATGCTTCCTATGGAGAGTTCTGTCAGATAAGAGTTGAGTCTTCCGCCATTTGCACTCTAGCCGTTGTCCAGTTCGCTTCATCCTCCTAAGCTGCTCTGTGTACCAGGGCTTACAATTAGAGGCGGGCTGGAAAGGACGCTTGGGAGCGATTGTGTCGATAGCCTTGGTAAGATCAGTGTTCCAAGTGCTGACCAAAGCCTCGACAGAATCACCGGCGTTACCAACCATTAAACCCTCTAGGGCTTTCTGGAAACCAATTGGTTCCATTAGCCTTCGAAGGCGGACCGTTCTAATGGGTCCGCCACCCCCAGAGGGGCAGACAGTGGCTCTTAGTTCCATCTTGACCAGGAAGTGATCCGTCCATGACATTGCGGAGGTTTTTGTAACCTCCGCCCACGGATATCCCTGTTCCGTACTGAAGATTACATTGATGGTATGACCTGCACAATGTGTAGGCCCGTCAACCAATTGGGATAAGTCCATGTTTGTCATGGTTTCCATGAACTCCCAAGCCGCACCAGTTAGATTTGACACGCTGGTCTCGAGTGGAATGTTGAAGTCGCCCAAAACCAAAAGTCTGGGTGACTCCAACAACTACTCAGAGATCAGCTGTGTCAGCTCGGTCAGGGAGTCTGTTAAGCAATGGGGTGGTCAGTATACCAACAGAATCCCCAAACTATTCATAGTTTTCAGGCTAAGGTACATGCACTTGATGCAAGCTGTTTTCTGGATAGGCTTCCTAGTCAAGGTTAAGTTGTTTCTATGAATCAAGGCCACACCTCCCCCCCCCGCCAACTTTCCCTTATCTGCTCGCTTACCGTATACCCAGCCGGGAGAGCCCGTGCCCATGTCGTAGCGCTGGCATCTCCCAGCCAAGTCTTGGTAAAGCATGCCAGATTGGCTGCCTCATCCACTAAGAGGTCATGTACAATATGAGTCTTATATTTAGCCGACCTGGCATTGCAAAGGAGCAGAGTAAGGGGTTGTGGAAAGGATGGTTCGCTCTCCAAGTTATTTTTGGGAAACAGTGAACTGAAGAAGGGATAGGTATTAAACATTGATCCCTTCTTCTTTTGTAACATTTCTTCACTCTGTTGCTGCCATACCTTCTCTTCCCCCACACAACCTCAATTCCCGCTCCTAGGCCATTCCCTGCTCCATTATATGGTGGCAATGACAGATAATCCAGCTAGTCCCCGTCCCACAATGAATAGGGCAATGACGTTTGAATCGTTAAAAGGGGGGTTAAGGAGTCTATAAGATTTTGACTCCCATCCAGTTGTTGCAATTGTCCCCCTGTTAACATAGTAAAGGCTAAGAGGAAGGTGCATATACCACCACTCAGGTGATGGTGATGGTAATTTGGGCTAGCTCGGTCTTCCAGCAGCTCCAGACGTTGCCGCTGCCATGTGTTGCTGGGGGAATGATGGTCTTAGGCAGGGTTATGTCCCTGCTGACATTCCACCCGGCTCTGCCACCGCTGAGAGCAGTCACAGGCCGCCCAGGTGTTCTCAATCAGGGCTAGCTCAGTCCTCCTATGGCCCAAGACGCTGCCGCTGCCGCGTGTTGTCGGGGGAGAAATGGTCCTGGGTAGCACGACTTGTCCACCTCCTGCAGGCAGATGATATCGGCGCTGTAGCCGGCCAGCTCCTTCTTGAGCAGGTTTTGCCGGTGGTCGACATCCAGCATGTAAGGTGCACAGTAGGGGTAGAGCACGGTCCGAGAGTTTGGTCTGGGTATGGGTGTTGGCCATGATGTTGTAGGTGACGGTGTGGATGAGGCCCAGCCCTGCCACCTTCTTGGTGTAGAGGTGCCGCGTGTCGAAAGTGCAGGTGCTTGGCCGGCCTCTGGAGCCGCTGCTCTCCACCTTGTGGGCCAGCCCGTAGCGTTGCTGCCCAGCGTGCACGACAGCTTGAGGCGCCGGCCGATGTCAGAGCTGCTTGGCGTGAAGACATGCTCGGTGTCCCCCGGGACTTCCACCCAGCCACCACCACCACCTCCAGCTGCTTCCTCCTCCTCAGCTTTTGACAGGAATGGCTGCAGAGAGCTCAGATGAGCATAGTGTTAGTAGTGAGGCGTGCCTGCTTCTGCTGTTGCGGTGATGCTTCCATCTACCTCAGTCGACTATGCAGAGGGCCAGAAGTCCAAATCTTGTCCCTAATGATGCAGAGATCTCTACTCCAGTTCAACAAGCTAGTATCCAACCGTTAAACAAACCTTTTCCCACAACCTTCTTTTGAGAAGCTGAAGGTAAAATGGAACAGTTCATATCAATCTATTGTGATTGCTACCAAAAAAGCAACATTCAGTCAATAGCCTGAGAAGAAACTTCTTGAGGAGTTCAAAGGGGCCCTTCACCAACTGTCTGAGATCTAGGGGACGACTCCAGGATGGGAAACAGTGTCTGACCAGGGAGACACAGTGGTGGCTCCTCTGAAAAATCTCCGCACATGGGGGTGTGAGGTCAAAGATTGACCCTTTGCCATTGGGATCAATGAGGAAAGGACTGCCACTTGTCTGTTTAGCACGTTTGGTCTGAGTCCTAGATGCAGACCCTTTTGGAGGAAAGCAAAGGTGTGCTTGACTGAGATATCCTGTGGGTTAACACTAATGGATGAGCACCACCTGGTGAAGACTTTCCAGAAGGCCTCGTAGATCCTTGTAGTAGACTGCTGGCAGGAACAAAGGATGGTCAAAATCACTGCCTCATCATAGTCGCACTGTCTGAGCACTTGGCGCTCTATCTCCAAGCGGTTAGACATAGCCACAGAATGTCCAGATGCAGGAGAGGGCCCTGTGACAACAGGTCAGACCTCTGAGGGAGAAACCAGGGTTGCTCCTGGGCTAACTCCATCGGGTCTGAAAACCAAGGCATCCTTGGCCAATGTGGAACAATTAAGATCACGCATGCCCTTTCCTCCCACACTTTCCTGAGAACTTTTGCTATCAGTGGAAAAGGAGGGAAGAGATACAGCAGGCTGATGAGGCGAACATGTCTGCTTCCATTGGTCCGAACCTCCCTAGTAGCTGGCTGAAAACCTGAGGATGAAGTGACCATTCTCTTGGAAGAACCTCGTGTCTACTGAGGTAATCCGCCTGGAGACTGGTTGAGACCTGGATGTGTTGGGCTGAGATGGAGGCTATTGTTTTCTCCACCCAACTGAACAGGAGGGATGCTTCTCTCTGTAGAGATTTTGATCTTGTTCCTCCCTGCTTGGATATGTAGGAACTCGTGTGAGATCTCTCGGTGGCATCTCACTTGCCCTGAATCATCTACCTTGGCAGTGGGCTCCCCAGTCTGTCAGGCTTGTGTCAGTCACTACTGTGACTTGATGGGAGTGTGTCCAAGGGTATCCCTTGGCTAAAATCTTGTCCCTCATCCACCAACAAATGGAGGACCTGACTTCCAGAGGAAGGCATAGCAGGACAGACTTCCTGGGAGATATCTAAGACTGATATTGATTGAGGAAAATCTGCAGTGGTTGAGCATGAAACCTGGCCCAAGGTACCACCAGGATAGACAACACCATGAGGCCAGGGAGACGAGAGTTCCATGAGAGGAACTCTGGACCTGGCAAGGACATGCAGGGCTTCCCTCTTGATCACCCATTGCCGCTCCATTGAGAGGAATATCATTCCTGAGCTGGAGTTGATTACCGTTCCCAAGTACGTGATGGTTTAGTCAGGCGCCAACGAGCTTTTCTTGAAATTGATTAGGAACTCATGCTCCTGGAGAAATGAATCATGACCTGCAGATCCTCTCATGCCCTCCGAATGAAGGGTGCTCTGAGGAGTATGTCGTCTAGGTATGGGTAAAGATGGATGCCTTTTTTGCCGCAGATGAGCCACCAGTGTGACTAGGAGCTTCCTGAACGCTCTGGGAGCTGAGGTGAGCCCAAAGGGTAGTGCTCTGAATTTGTAGTGCTGGCAGTCCACACCAAACCTGAGGAAATGCCTGCTGTCCTCCGTGATTAACACATGAATTTATGTTTCCACCAAGTCCAGGAAGACCAGGAAGTCTCTTTTTTGCAGTGCCTCCCTTATGGATGACAGGGTCTCCATATGGAAACATTTGTATGTGAGGTAATCGTTGGTGTGCTTCAGGTCCAGGATTGAACGGGCATCCCCCCCTTCTTCAGGACTGTAAAGAAGATGGAGTAGACGCCCGAGAACCACTGAGAGGGAGGCACCTGTTCTATCACCCTGCTCTGAAGGAGATGATCTATTGCCAATAGTTAGACCTTCCGCTTTAAGGGGTCCCTTGAGAATGTTGAGGGAATGAACCTGCCGCCCAGCAGGGTGTTGAATTGTAGGCGGTATCCTTAAAAGACAGTGGACAGCACCCACTTGTCTGAGGTTGTCGACTCCCAAGCCTGATGGAATAATTGGAGTCGACCTACTACTGGGGCTGCCTCTGAGTCAGAACTATTGTCGGTCCCTGCCTCTCTGTTGCTGTGAGCCTCTGTTGCAAGTTGTCTGGGACTGATTAGAGCCAGTTTGCTTTTAAGTGAAGGACAATCTAGGCCATATTGGGCGAAGAGGGCGAAAATCCCTGTCTATTGAATCCCCTTGATGAACTGTAGGAAGCTCCTGACTGAAAAAAACTTCTGGGGCTCATCTTATCCAATTTCCTGGCCAGGGAAGGCATTGCCTTCTTCTTGTCTTTGGTCTCCGTCAGGATGTCCTTCAAGGCCTCCTCCCCAAAAAGGTTCGATCCACGGAAGGCAGTGGTGGAGAGGTTTGCCCTTGCATGGGTGTCCACCTCCCCGTGGCAGAACCAAGTGGATCACCTGGCCACTGCCACCAAGGCCATTGCTCTGGAAGCAAAAATGGCTGCCTCCATTGAATTGTAAGGCCATGTAGACTCTTAACAGATTTCTTTGCAGGGAATGACGATCCAAGGTTTGTTCCTTTATTATGTCCTCGATCCATAATAAGAAGGCCTTGGCAAAGAGAGAGGCTGTTGTCAAAGCTCTGAATGCAGCCACCGCCTTGTGATTCTTCTTCAAGGAATTCTATCTTCTCCTCGGGATGCTTGGGGAACCCTTTGCCCTCTTTCGGCGCTACAGATCCCGAAACTAGAGATGCCACAGAAGAATCGACCACTGGGACCTTTAACTTCTCCATGAAGTATTTGGGTGGCATGTAAATTTTCTGGGCCATCAGAGTGCCCTTCTTTCCTTGCATGGGCTTTTCCCATTCTGCTTCCAGGAGTTTCATGAAGATTGCAGGAAAGAGAATGTCAGTACTCTGAGCCTTGTGTAGCTTCAACAATGTGGAAGAAAATAGCAGAAGGAAAAAGAAAGCAGGACAGAGGGAGAACAAATGGAGATCGGGAGAAGGACGGGTGTGGTGTGAAACAGAGCACTGGCAGAGGAACAGCCCCGTTTCTCCCCAGATCTCCATGGGGGTTATTTCCCCCGTCTGAAAATCTCCATTTTCAGACCACTCGCCCCCCTCTTTGCCCTGATGAGGCTCCATAGCCCCTTGTTCTAGGTCCTCTGGTTCGAGTAATGCAGTCGTCTGCCAACTCCCCTTCAGATTCTGCTGAGGAATGTGGAGTGGAAGGCTTTTCTCTTCGGCTGCGGGGGCCTTTGAATGCTGCTGGGCCCTGGCCTAGCAGAATCGTCTGGTCCCCCTGCACCCCCTTACTTGACCTGAAGGATATGGACCACTTGGGTGAGGAGAGCGCTCACTGAGCCCTTCGCTAAGGGTTCCTAGCCGCTGCGAGGGGGAGCGCGCAAAGGGGCCTGGCTGGGAAAGCTGCAGATGTCTGCCAGCCAGGAAAGTGGGCCTGTAGGGCTGTCCCTGAAATAAACCCTCTTTGGGGTTGTTCTGGTCCCCATTGGGTTGCCAGAACGAAGCTCCCCCTGCTCCCCCTCCATCTGCTGAGCTAGGCTCAGCAACAGGGAAGCGCTGGTCAGCTTGCCTTCCTCCAGTGCCTGTAGGGCCGTGTCTGGTGTCAGGAGGGCGGCTTGAGTGGATTCTGCTGGTGGCTTTTTGCCACGGACCTATTTGCTCTTTTTCTTTGTCTCCATAGGAGCCATCCCAGAGAGAGGAGTGCCCGTTGGGGGAGGAAAGACCGAAAGAAGGCAGAGAAAAACTGAGGTTTTTTGTTTTTTTTAAAGGTATAAGCAGGAACAGAGAGACTGACAATAGGGGAAAAAAAAGACAAGGTAAGCAGGGAAGGAAAAAGTGATTTAAGAACAGGAACAAAGAGAAGACTGAGAGAAACAAAGAAGACTCCTCTCTGAGTCAGGCAGGAAGAAGAACTGAGTACATGAGGGCCAGGAGGAAGGGAGGCTCCAACTGTCTTGGTCATCACCACTTACTTTTAAATTCTCCCTGCCTCTTCTCTGGGTGGTGGAGATAACCCATCTGTTATGATTCTCGGATTCCTCCTCTCACCAACCCAGAGAATAGAACTACAATACTTAAAGTGGTGTCAAACTGCATTATTTCTACAGCATAGATGCAACCATAGTTGAATCAGACCCACCAAAATCAATATGACTTGTTAGGCATCACTAAACATCTGTCCAATTGATTCAAGCATGTCTGCTCATAAGTATGACTAAATGTGGTTCCAACTCATTATCATTCAGTTCATATCAGCATTTTTAAAAGGAAAGAATGATACCAATTTTCTACATTTTTAAAGCAAAGGCAAAAATGGTCTATATCAACATTATGGCAGAAATCAACCAAAAAAGTGATGGGCCTTTTTCTCTCCCCCAGCAAGCCTCTGAACCACCTGAAAACCTGCTGCAGGGGGTTTCTTGGCTCTCAGGAGCAGGTTTTGATGGCACACAGGAGAGGTGTCATCACCTCACACCCACCACTGGCTCTAGTCATGGAAGCAGTTCTGTCAGTAGAATCAATGAATTCCATCCTGGCCAATGTTTCTACCATTCCAGCCAGGGTGAAAATTGCACTTTTATTAACAATAATTTTGAAATTTGTCTGCAACTAGGAAAGAAGTTGAGTGTTAGCATTGTGTAGTGGTTTGAGTGTTGGACTATGACTCTGGAGACCAGGATTTGAATCCCCACAGCCATGGAAACCCACCTTGGGCAAGTCACACCCTCTCAACTTCTGAAGGCAGCAAAGGCAAACACCCTCTGAACAAATCTTGACAAGAAAACCCCATGATAGGTTCACCTTAGGGTTGCCGCAAGTCAAAAACAGCTTAAAGGAACACAAATCACTACAGCACAGAAAACATTTCCTAGGAGAGTTGGAGTGTGAAATAAAGAAGGCCCTTATTACAGGTTATACAGAGAACATCTTGAAATCGCTACTAAACTATCATATTAAATAATGAATAAATAAATAAATAAATAAAATATTAAATTAAAGTACTCTATTGGTGTAGCCAATTTACAGGAAAATCTGCATTCTAATTATCACATAGGGCCAGGTGAAAATTGCATTTTCAATGACAAAGAACTGTCAAAGTTATGAAAGAAACCCAACATTCCACACATTATATTTATTTGAATACAATTCTTATTGATGCACGTTTTAATAAAGTTAGTGACCATAGGCAATATAAAAAATCTGGGTTGTTCTCCCATTCTCAAGATCAACTTAAACAAATAACAACATATAGGTAAGACAACACACGTTTAATATGTGAAGAACATTGAACAGAAAAGTAAAGTTTGGTCAACAAAACACGTATGCTAAGATTTATTGCCCAAGTTATATTTTTGCAAGTTTGGAACCCAGATGCTCAATGAAAATAATAAACATATTATTTTGGCATGTCAGACATCATTTCAAAACCTTGTTTCCAGTACATTTATAAATTTGGTCCAATAAACATAATACTGTATACTGCAATTTTATTCATTTTACAAACGCCATGGACTGCTGGGGTTGGGGGGCAGGCAATGAAACTTTCTGTTGGGCTGGTGCCATGTCTGAGGATGATATCCAATAGGTTGTTAAGGCCTACGTAACAGCAGTAAAGCTCAGTAGCTGGGTACCACAATTTTTAATTTTCCACAATGGCCCAGAGTGACATTTTGTACTGCTCCAAGTTCCAGACTAAAGAAAAAAAAATGCAAGGGAGAACAGTGCAGGATCTCTAGCTGCCCAAAGACACTCTTTGTCCTTCCTTTGCAAACCCCCCACTCATCCATAAGTAAGTAACTTAACTAACTTTATTTTCCTGGAGGAGGTACACAGGCCAGTAAATTTTATTGGCTAACTTATAAAACTTATATAAAGTATTTGAACATGTCTCTGAGGGAAGCTTTCCAACAGTTACCGTCTCAATAAATCAATTTGTTACATGTACCATTTATTAAAAAGAATGAGTAAGATTTTGATGACTTGATGTTGCCCGTTTTCAAGACTAGAAATATTAAAAGCACTGTTTCTGTTAAAACAGAACAAGCAAGCATGATCCACAAGATCATGAGCAAGCAGGGATCACCAGCATTGAGGCCATGATATTGAGAACATAGCTGCACTGGGCAGGGCATGTTTCTAGGATGGAGGACCATCGTCTCCCAAAAATAGTACTCTACGGTGAACTCGCCACGGGTCAGCGTAAGAGGGGCGCTCCAAAAAAGCGATACAAGGACTCCCTGAAACAACATCTCAGGCTCGGCCAAATTGATCACCAACAATGGTCTGCCCAGGCCTCACATCGGGAGGCATGGAGACACACTATCCACAATGCTGCAGCTTTATTTGAGAACTCATGCCGAACAAGTCTTGAAGTTCGGCAAGTCTTGAAGAAACGACAACGCAGAAAGAATCAAACCTGGTAACATCACCCAAGGAAACCTTCTGCTGTGCTTTCTGCAACCGGACTTGTCTATCTCGGATTGGCCTTTTTAGTCATCAGCGCGCTTGCAGAAAGCGCGGGATGAGTCCTTCCTGAATCTTCGTTTGCGAAGAAAAGCCAGAGAGAGAGAGAGAGAGATTAAGTGTTCTTAAGTTTGCTGAAATGGAAAATATGCTGTTCTTTTGAAATGCTAGATATTATAGTTTTAAAAGGTTCATTTTGCCTGTATCTCGTTACTTTATAAAGAAAACTGGAAACTCAGCCTTACAAGAGCATCAAGATTATAAAAACTTCTGAAGCAGTTACAAAAGCAGTGAAAACACAATGAAAAAAGGTCTGTATGAGACTTCCACACCACACAAACTTTGATGTACACAGAAAAATAATTATAATTCTAAAAAAAAACCCTACAAGAAACTGCTCAAATAAAAATGAGTTCTTGCCATATCACCTCAAATACACACACACACACACACACACACACACACACCTTTAGATATAACTATCAGAGCTTGAAAGTAATGTATGGAAAGTTACTAATTATTCTGGGTTCTTTGGGGGAGAGGGTGTTTTGTTTTGTTTTGTTTTTTTTAAAAATTAACGAAAACCAACAACACTGTTAATTTTCAGGACAACAACATTTACATTCAATTTTTCTTTTGTATGTAATTCAAAAATGTTTCTTTGGGAGCAATTTGAGGCCGTCAAGAATTGGTCCATTTCAATTTTTAAAAAGTTAAAATCATGCCAAGAGCAACACATTAATAAAATGATGTTATTTGTTATTCATGAGTAACAAGTAATATGCTCCAAGCTATGTTCACAAAATATATTCCACTGTATATATGATCTACCGTACTTTCATATCGTGGATCATGTTAAGTAAATGTTATAAACCTTTATATAAAGCTGTTTATCTAGTGCCAGAATATATTTCTTGTGCATTTTATAAGGGGTGTGGGTGTTGCCAATCACATGGCAGGGGCTAAAAGGGCAGGATTATCATTGGAATTAAAATAGGGTTTTCCTCACAGTCCCCTATCCAGCATTGATTTTTTTGTAAAATGCAGCTCAGCAAAATATTTCAAGACTTTCCCACAGATCAACTAGAAACCACAAAGGGAAGCAACCCTATATTAATAAGAAAGAGATGCCATGAAAAACATTGGGAAATCATTCATTCAGTCATTAACAAAGGTATCCACAGATGTGTTTGACATATTGTACATAAATGAAGTCATTTGGAAGCAACTTCCAACATACTATTGACCATATAACATGAAGGATTCTTGCAAACACATGAGCACTGTATCCCAGCTAACAACTGTATAAGCTGTAATTTGCTTAAAATGTCAAGTACTGTATTAACAAAATCATGGGAACATTATATTCTACTACAGTATACCTCCAATTTAGATTGTAGATACTTTATCAAAGTGTCTTAATAGTTTTAACTCTGAACAGTTACACTACAAAAATTCCAGAATTATAGAAAATCAACTACAACAATTACTTTTTTTTTTCACATTTGGATTTTCCTTCTGACATCTTTTCTTGCCCTTTCCATCCACATCCAAGTGGAAAGAATATAATTTGATAGAACTGTAAGACTTCTTTTTCTTGCAATTTGTCTTTCTGAGCTGGCTTTTTCCAAAGGAACATCTAACTATTTTTCTGAAATGGCATGTTTATAAAGTCATTTTAAAACATCACCTTCATTCTTTGAGTTAGGCTTACAATGCTGATTAGCAAAATCAGTTATCTAACCTCTCTAACTATAAACAGTAACAATAGCAGCAGCAGCAAAGAGATCAAAATTCCTGTAATGCCCCAAATCTATTGCCAACTGTCATAAAGCCTTTCTCTTTCCTTCATGAAGTTTCAAGAGCCACAAAGCAGGGCATTTGATAGAACTCATGCAAATAAATTTTAAACTGAATAAATGACCGGAGAGCCTATCTTAGTAGAAGGATAAAAACGGGCAAATAACGGGTTAAATCCAAAAATGCCTAAGTGGCATTCCACTCATGCAATGGGACTTCTCTAATCCCTCCTCTCCTATACTCTTAAAAAAACACATGCTTCTTTTTCACTAAATTGAGTCACGTAAATCCAATCATAAGGAAATGAGATTTCGTTTACTGAATAACGGAACAACATTTTGGAATCCTGATCCACATATGTCAAGGTTTTCAAACGGGAGACTTCTACTGCCATACCCCTAATAAACTAGACAACTAGAGAATGGGCAAAAGATAGTTTACCTTCACAAAAGCTGAAATTGCTCCTAGCTGGATTTTCAATGAGGATGTCTGGAGGCCAGACAGATTTAATGAAGAAGGTACTCAAGTAGGTTGTATGTGGGATATGCAAAAGGATCCAATTGCTTAGCCTCATACCATCTTCCACTTGAAGTCCTATGACAGTCCAATGACTTCTCAGCTAGAAGAACTTGATACTTTCTCAGTCACACCAGCTGCACGATCTCTAACCACTCAGAATCCAAGCTGGAAGCGAGAGAAATTCTCGGTTGGGATGGATATCAACTCCCTGGTTCAGGATTGGCAACTTCCATCATCAGTGGGTTAGTGCAACAGCCATCTCTTTTGAGAACTAAACTCACCACTACTAAGAAGAGCTGTTGAAACACATTACTGTCTAGACTGTCATGTCATGTCTTTTAGAACCTGAAAATAAAATTTATTTAAAGGTAGGCATATATCAGTTGAAAACACTTTCCACCCTAACATTCTTTTCACATTAATAGTTACGTTCTATAATCAAATAGCATACATGTTATGCAGTAATAGAATTCCATGTTTGTTTTTTAAAAATGGACCATTATTTTTTTATGGCTTACCTCTAAGGTGTTAGATAGAACATATATCCTTGCTCATTTTAAACTCAGATACATAATTCTTATTTCACCTGTTCCATGCCTGTTGAACTCGGGAACTCTTCAATTCATCACTAAGAACCATGTATAAATGCAATGTTTGTATTATAAAGAAAAAAATAGAATTATATCATGCGAGAACAAGTAGCAACACGTATCAATGCACAACTTGTAAAATACTAATGTCTGTTTACAACATACCTGTTATAGTACCTGCCCCCCATCATAAACTGGTTGTTTGGGGTTGGACATATTTTAAAGCGCTGTATGTTTTCGCTGGTACGGAAGTACAGAGAGTAATCTCCAGGTGTGTTGTCAGAGGGTCGCACAAGAAAACTTGACACCTGACCAACTAATTGCGAGAGAGAGAGAGAAGGTGCTTAATTCTTTCGCAATAATTTACTTTCTTTGTTTAAACCTAGTTATTCAACTCACATAGGATGTGACATGTGTACTGAAAATGTAGCCAGATGCAAAAAAGCCTAGTGTTGTCTATTCTCACAGCATTCTCTCTCTTATTAAATGACCAAGATTGACTTTCATAGACCATCTAAGCATATACTGAAAACACATGGTTTTTACATCTGAACTAGGTAGCTGTCTTTTATACTGCATTACAGGAACTCTTCTTTAACAGTGAATTGACAATAGATACTATATTAGTTACATTTACACAAGCTATGTACCTGTCATCAGCAAGCTGTACGCCTCTTGTTTGGAAATCTTACCATGGAACCATCTGTAAGAACAAAGCAAGAAGATAACTAGCTTGTTTTAGATGATAATACAAAATTATTTATCTCTGTTTTAGAGGGCAATGCACAAGTGAAGTACCAAATAAAAACAAAACAAAAGAGACAATTTATTCATATTCTGAATATTATTAATTAATATTACTGTTTTTAAAAACAGATCACTCATAACAATCAATAAATATTTTCGGTAGCACAACATTTAGCAAGATGGGGTTGGCAACAACTCAAAAGCAGCTTTAATTCTATTTTTTTTTTAATTTAGGTATTTATACCCTGCTCTTCAGCCACAAAGGCTCTTAGAGCAGTTTACAACTTGTTAAGCAATAGCACTTTACAAATCTACACTGCTTTACAGGTACTAAGCAGTTTCTAATGTGTGTTAGCTAATTGCCCCCACAAGCCGGGTACTCATTTTTCCACCCTGCAAAAGGATGGAAAGTTGAGTGAACCTTGAAGCACTTGGGATCGAACTTGCAACGTTGTGGGTGCAGTGCTACCATTTAACCACTGTGCCACCAGGGCTTTCTGGTGATTTTAATGAAATCTTTTTGTATGATTCTTAGTGTATCATCTATATATGTAAAACTCTCGGGCATGCACAATGGCCTTAGGTACGTAGGTATGTTGTCTCTTGGGTATGTACAATGAGTTTAGGTATGTTGCCTCTTTCAGTGTGCTGACTGGCCACTCCTGTCACTCCTTCAGCCAATCACCACTCACATACAAATTCCCTCTCCACCTCACAATCCACTCCTGTCACTCACGGCCAATCTGCATACTGGGAGCGACGAAACAATGTGCTACAATGTTGGCTATAGTCTCAGGGCTGCACAATCCCCACTTATGAAATCATAAGTCTACACAGTAATATAATTTCTATTCCCGCTGCATCAGGACTCAGGCAGTCAACTGGTGGCGGCGTGACTCTGCTGCTGCCGCTATGACAGGACACAGGCAACTGGGTGTGAGGTCTACTGGCTATTTTTTGGGAAGTTTTTTTAATGGCATATGATACACCAGCTAGTAATCATTTAATCTGAATGCCACCTTCAGTCTCAATCTTGGGGAAAAGCAAAGATGGGGGATAGGTGTATTACCCTTTTGTAATAGTCATAAATCCTCTCAATCTGTCAACATCTATTTTAAATTAAACAGAGCAATAATGATAAGATTTAACCATTCAGATTCAAATAGAATGTTTTCTTCAGGAGTCTTGGAAACAATTCTCTTTGCACCCTAAAATAGCACTGACCTTATCTGATCACAGAATCACAGCTACATATATCACAATGCACTCTGCTCCCTAGAAATGCACACTTAACATATTCTTTAAAAGAATCAAGATTTGGAGTTGTTAACACAGCATTTATTGAAAAATGATATGTCATAAATTTATTCTAGAAAATATACTTACATTTTTCCTTCATGTGGATCTTCCTCTCGTCCCTATTGAAAATATATCACAAAAGTTACAATGACAGTGAAGCAATACAAGCAACCAATTGTAGATAAAGCATTCTGTAAACTTGAGAAATTAGTTTTAAGCAGAACTCAAATTTGAAATCTGGAATGGTTGAGATCTCACAAATTAACAGTGCAGTCCTATACACATCCAGTCCACATTAAATCACAGTGTGGAATGAACATTACCACCAGGAAAGCATGCAAAGTGGTACGGTTTGGGACACTAAGAAAACAAATCATGCACCTTGAGAAAGAATTCCTCTTGGCTTGTACAGGTACTTTTTATATCAGGGGTGGGGAAAGTGTGGCCTGTGGCTTGCATGCAGTCCCTAGCACCCCAAAATTCCCTCTAGGATGTGTGGAAGGAACTTTCACCACATTTAAGAGGCCTCCTGGATCCCTGGGGTCAAACAACCTTTGTGTATGTTTAATTGCCCCCCCCCCCCAGTACAATTCAGGCCAGGAAAGGCCTTTTTTGAAACAAGAAGTGAACAGAAAATGCTTTCTGCTCACTGTTGTTAAAAAAGGCCTCACTTGGACCTAAATTTGCAGAGAAAGCCCCCAAAACATGGTGAAAATGCACCCCATAGAGGGTTATGGTGGATTTGCAGCAATGTTTGTTTTTGTTTTGTTTTTTGCAGGAACAGGTAAGAGGCTAATGCAGCCACCTTGATTTTCATAACATGCTAACTCATTTTAGACTCAAAGATAGACTGCATCCTAGCTGTGTCCTAACTTTTATAGATCCAGTAACAGCTTACCAAGCCTCAATGTTACATAGCATGATTATGTCAACTTTCCTATGCTGAGAAATAAAATCTTAAGTGGATCAGCCCCCGCAAATTAACAAACCCTTCTGTTTGAAATTTAAAGGTACCAGAATATTCATCTGTAACTATTCTTCCCAAATTCTTACTCCAAATTTTTTACCGTACTCCAAATGCCACTGATGAGTACCCTTACTGAAGGGTTGTTTGGGTTTTTTTTTTTCCTGGATCACTCACCTATGGCATACAAAACATTGTCAAATTTCAGGATTTCTGCCACTCATAGCTGCAACGAATGCAACATTACTTCACAAAAATTACAGAGACAATCTAAACTGTAGCCATTATTTTGGTAACATTCTGTTTGCAGGATCAGTTCATATACAGTGCCAAATCACAATGCTGAACTACTAGAATGAGCCCTGGTGTTTCACGCTTTCCTCTCTCATGCACTCCACTTTGTTACTTCCTGGTTTGCAGAAAACCAGATTGCTATACTTTGAATTGCTAAACTATGGTTGTCCTTTGTGCTGCAATCTGGGTTCAATTTCTAACATGCGCAGCAAGTACAAAGTATAATTTACTGCTTTATATGCCTACCTGGAAGTAATTTATTAGGTAGAGTGTACAAGAGAAGGGGAGAGCATATGAACCCATGATTTAATGGTAACACTTCAACTGTTCCCACAGCTAAGCAATAAATTATAACCTGTACAATCTTCTTTCTAGTAATTAAAACTAATAAGCAATTGGAAAACTATCTATTGGAAACTACGTATTTTATATTTTTGTTTTTATATTTTCCGTTACGTTTAAATTGGAAAATTCAATTATTCTAGTATAAAATAACTTACCACTTCCTCGACTAGGTCTTCTACTATAAGGCCTTGTTCATCTGTACGTAAATTTGTAACCCACATCCATCCATCTTCTAATTCATTGTGGACAATAAACATATCTCCTTTAAGGAAGCTACATATAATTATAAAACAGGTTCCAGTTATAATTAATCAAGTTTAGATATACTCATGTCAAGTTATATTACAGTATATTTAGTTATAACTTTGTGTATTTTTTGAAATCAAATATACCTCTTAAAATTTGCCCACTTCAACCTCTGGAAGAAGACATGCTATATATTTATATTGTTTTTCAGATTTGTTTAATCTTACTTAAACTGCTTTTGAAGGATTTCTATCTTATAATTTATGTAACCAATACATAAATTGTAGAAGCACATTATCAACATCTTAAGGAAAGAGTCAAACTAGATTCAAAGTAAGGTGAAGAGTCCTATGACATTTAAAATGCTAATAAATGTATTGTTGAATGAGCTTTTCTGAACTAGAGGCCCTTTCAAATACATTCAACGTTATCCTCCATAGGCATGTGAATAGATGCAAGAGAAACCATTTGTAAATTCAGGGGCCAAAACACCAGGAACGGTAAACAGTAGGTCTACCATTTTACAATAAAAAATACGCTTTCCATCTTTTTATAGACTGATAATTTTATAATCTTTTGTCATGTAAACCTTTTCCTAAATCAAAATCTAGAATTTTATTTCTAAATCTAACCCAACACTCCTTAGAAAATCAACCAAGCAGTTAGGAAACTCTTTATTTCTTTAAAGCAATCAGCCTATTTCAAGACTTCTAAGAACTTAAAATTACAGTACAAACAGGAGATACGTTCCCAGGCTTACTGTGGGTACTGGAAACCACGGACAATAGCAAACCCTATAAAAATGAATGACTTCCAGCCCAAGCATACAATAATAGAGTCACAATGAAGAACCTATAAGATGACTAGAGAGAATACCTCTCTAGGCATCTTCTAGGATCTTCAGCACGACTCTATGGTCGGCTTCTGGCGGAAGCATAACCATGGAGTTTGCACTGGAGGACCTAGAAGATGCCTAGAGAGGTATCCTCTCTAGTCATCTTCCAAAAATACGATCCAAAAATACGCATCCGAAAATATGATCTCTCTAGGCATCTTCTAGGATCTCCAGAACGATGCTATGGTCGGCTTCTGGCAGAAGCATAACCATGGAGTTTGTGCTGGACGACCTAGGGAGATCGTATTTTTGGATGCAGGGTAAGTGAATCCGTGGTCCCATGGATACAGGGGTCATACTGTACAGCACCAAGTCTACTTATATCAATATCAAGCAACATATATGATGGAGAAAAGGAGAAGTTGCATGGACAATATGAGCCACAACCTCCCGGTCAACTATAGCCACCAGCTTGGCATTGCCAAATTTTACTGAATCAGAAACCTGTCTTTGAAGAGAGTTACAATGGCTAACAGTGCAATCTTGCAAAGGTCCACTAGTAAATTCAACTGAGCTCAATAGGATTTACTCCCAGGTTACAAAACTATAAGAGTACCATTATAAGAACCCAATAGGTCTTAAATAAAATCCTTAGTATTTAAATACACTTTTCTTCAAGCTTATATTGGACTCCTATTATACTCTACTGCAAATTTCCAAAAGCTAGGCTGAATTCTTTCTTCAGTTAAATCAGTTTTTTTTTCATTCAGAAAGCAGTTCATCACTGACTTGTATAAATAATAACATATGTGACCACAAAATCAAACATAGTTCACTATTTTACTCATATTTGTTTACAAACTATACCTTATTTCATCTGTTTCTGGCACTTTAGTGTATGGCAGAATAGCTCGGACTCGCCTGCGGTCCTCCACTGGCTACAAAACAAACACACACACACACACACACACACAAACAAAAATACAAAAAAACAAACAAACAAACAAAAAACAATGAAGCAATGCAAATACACCAATTAGAACCTAAATACAGTTCCCCCTCCACATTCAGGACTTCCACATTCGCGGTTTCGATTATTCGCGGAGAGCCCTGCCCCCCCTGCTCTTCACCCCACTCCCTTCTCACGAAGCCCATCGCTGCCTTGGGAAAGCGGGGAGGGGAAGCCGCTAGCACACCTGCTCTCCAGCCCAGTCCATTCCCAAGGCGGAGTGGAAAGCCGTTGGCACGCCTGCTCTCCAGCCCAGTCCCTTCTCACGAAGCCCGTCACTGCCTTGGGAAGGCGGGAGGGAGGGAAGCCGCTGGCGCGGCCGATATCCACCCAGTCACTTCCCAAGGCAGCGAGGGGCTTCTCACAAAGCCCGTCGCTGCCTTGGGAAGGCGGAGTGGAAAGCCGCTGGCACGCCCGCTCTCCAGCCCAGTCCCTTCTCAAGGCAGCAAGGGGCTTCTCACGAAGCCTGTCGCTGCCTTGGGAAGGCGGGGGGGGGGGAGCCACTCACCCACAGGCTCATTTCTTATTCAGAGTTTTTTTCACATTTGCGAAGGTTGTCTGCCCCTAACCCTCACGAATTTTTTTTGGGGGGGGGGCAACTGTATGCACTTCCAGTTTTACACCCAACAGGAGCTTCCTATCTTTACAGCACCTTTTGTTGTTTTAAAGCCACAATTTTTAGTCAGTGGCCAAAATACTATGGTCAGGATCCAACAGTCTGAATAAGCAAGGACAAATTTACATTAATCAAATCACAGGAGCTAAAGAAAATGTAACCCCAAACACGCACTTATAAGTGAATACCATATATACTGGTGTGTAAGCCATGAAATATTAGTCAAAAACCTGACCCCAAAAATCTGGATCAACTTGTCCATGGGTCAAAGTAAGTACTGCACCCTATTGTTGATGTTGTCTCCCTTCAAGTCGTTTCTGACTTATGGCACCCTAAGGCAAACCTATCATGACGTTTGTTTGGCATAATTTGTTCAGAGGGGGTTGTCCTTGCTGTCCTGAGGCTGAAAGAATGTGATCAGAAAAGGAATCATTCTCTTCTCTGAGTAGAGTGGAGAAAGGCGAGAGCTTAGTCCATGCCGGGAGTACCTATAAAAAGCACCAACCCCTCTACTCTCTCTGCCACGGCAACACTTCTGGCCTTTTGGAATGCTTGAATAGCAGCAGTGGCAGTTCTTTGGCACTTCCCCTCAAAGGAACACCAATAGAGCTTAGTCCGTTCTCCTAGCACTAAGCTCTTGCCACTGTACTCAGAGAAAGGGATGTTTCTTTTTTGATAGGAATTAATACTGGACCTTAACTTTTATCCAAAAAGGAACCATCCCCTTCTCTGAGTGGTGAAAGGTCTTTTTGAATGCTGGGGCTCAGGGTGGCCTTCCTCTCTCAGTAGAAACACTCAACTTATCCACGGGTCATTCAAAATCCATAATTTTGTTTCTTAAACCTTCCTTCGACTTATACAATGGGACCTTGGTATCAGCTGGGGTTCAGTTCCAGAACCACTATGGATACCAAAATCCGTAGATGCTCAAGTCCCATTATATATGGTGGCATGGTAAAATAGCATCATTTACATAAAATGGCAAACAGCAAAATTTGTTTTCTGGAATTCCCTCCCCACCTCACCCCCCCAAAAAAAAATATTTTCAAGCCATGGTTGGTTGAATCTGTGGATCCAGAACCCATGGATACCAAGGGCCAACTGCACATGAGGTCAACTTATACATGAGTACATATGGTAACTATCAAACCAAGTTCATGTGGCACAAACAGTGTATATAATGATAGAGGGGTATTCCTCATGAGCCTTTGGTGTTCCTTCACAGTGTATGGGTGTTTCTTAAAGGTGGGATACTAAAGATGCCGTTGCAAGCAATTCCAATGAGGAAGAAAAGTGGAAGGTGTCTATAGAAACAAAGGTGGATGTAGATGAACTGAGATTTAAGAGACATGTAGAAGAAATGGAAGAAGGGGGAAATCACCAAAGAGGAATACAAACAAACAGCTAGTACTTGTAGGGGGAAAGTCAGAAAAGCTAAAGCTCAGAATAAGTGCAGGCTTGCAAGACAGCCTAAAAGTAATAAAAAGAGGGGGGACTGGCTATGTTTGGAGCAAGAGGAAGAAAAAAGAAATGGTAGAGCCACTGTATAGAGATGACAGTGAAATGATAGATAGAAGGGACAGAGAGAAGGCTGCCTTCTTTGCTTCAGCATTCTCCGAAAAGAAAAGAGTGCTCTAACTGGTGAAAATGGAACAAATTATGCAGCAAGGAGTGCAGCCCAAATAGGTAAATAAGTTGTAAAGGAATACCTAGCTACTCTAAATGAATTCCAGTCTCCAGGGCCAGGTGAACTGCAACCAAGGGTACTAAATGATCAGAATTCATGATCAGAATTCACAATGAGCTTGACAGATGGGAAAGCCAGGTGAAAACTAACAAAATGAATTTCAACAGGGATTAATGTAAAGTACTATATCTAGGCAAGAAAAAAAGAAAGAAATGCACAAACATAGGATGGGTGACACCTAGCTTGAAAGAAGTAAATAGGGAAAAGATCTAGAGGTCTTAATAGACAACAGACTAACCAGGATTCAACAGTGTGATGCAGTAGCCAAAAAAAAAAAAAAATCAATGCAATTCTGGGCTGCATCAACAAGAAGAGCACAGTGTCCAGATTAAAAAAAAAAAGTAGTAGTGCCACTCTATTCTGCTTTGATCAGACCTCATCTGGAATACTGTGTCCAGTTATGCACACTACAGTTGAAGAAAGATATTACGAGCTGTAACATATCCAGAGAAAGGCAATAAAGACAATTAAAGGTCTGAAAGGCAAGCCTTATAAGAAACAACTTAGGGAGTTGGATATTTTTAGCTTGGAAAAAAGACTGAGAGGTGACATGACAGCCATCTTTAAATATCTGAAGGGATGTTATGTAGAACAGTGCTACTCAAAGTGATGGTTCTTTGACCAGTGCTGCTCCCATTGGCTGCTGGTGTCTGGAATGTTTCCAGAAAAGAACGAAACTACTGTACCCAATGAACACAAATTTAGTGCCTGTCCCTGGCACTCTGGAAAATGACAATTACCAGATGAAGTGAGCTTGTTTTCTGCTACTAAAGAGACCATAACACAAACCAATGGATTTAAATTATAAGAAAAGATTCCACCTAAATATTAGGAAAAATTTCTTTACTGTAAGAGCTGTTCAACAGTGGATAGATGGCCTCAGAGGGTGGCGGACTATTTTTTTTAGGAGGTCCTTAAATAGAAGTTGGATGGGCATCTTTCAGGAGTGCTATATTGTGTATTCCTTCATGGCAGGGGGTTGGATTAGATGGCCCTTGCAGCCCCTTCCAACTCTAAAACTGTAAGATTCAATGAAATATAAAATATACAGGCTTGCATCCTGTTCAATATTTACAAGATCATAAGACAGACTTAAGATCTTGTATAACTTTTCAGATTCATGTTTGTGGTTGTCAATGACCAAACATGACCCCTAAAAGCTAGCTTTTAGGCAGCACCCCAACTGAAGGGTCTGTGAGGCACCGGGAAATGGCAAGTGCAGTGATCTCCCGGTGGCAAGCTGTGTTCAATATGAGCAGCTAAAGCAGGACCCTGAGGGTCTCTCCAGCTGGCTGCTGGAACACTCCTTGTGATCGGAGCACACCACCATCACCATTTCCCAAAGTTACACTCTGCAGTGCCTTAGAACCTCTTCAGCTGAGATGTTGCCTGGCTTTAAGAGGTAGGTTTTTGAGAGGCCGCATCAGCAGAAGTAGTTACAACAACCGAGCTCTGTCACTGTAGCTATGTCTATCAATGCAGGAACTTGGCCAATGTTTCTAAGAAAGCCGATATACTGGGTACAGTTTTTATTCCCAATTTATCTATATGCTTATAAAAACTGCATATGTTGTTACAGTTATTATACACAGTTTGAAACCCATGTGGAGATGGTTTGATATTTATTCAGTTTTAAAAGCATGTCTGGTGTTACATGCTTTTTAGGACTCAACAGGGACAAAGACAATTCCATTAGCAAAAAAAAAAAAAGGAAAAGGAAAATTCCCCCGACACTGAAAATCTTCTCTGGAGGGCTGGAAAACTCTCTGGAGCAGATTTGTACAAAGGGCTACAAGTAGAAGGAACATGAGCACAACAGTGGATTGTGGCTTAACAGCTTATTCAGTATTCGGAAATGTAGAACTAGTATCTTTAATTCACCTTACTAAGCCAAGAAAAATGGGGTTTGTTTTGAGTTTTTGGGTAAGCAGGTTTCTCCTTGAGTTTTTGGACACAATAAACCAACACATGAAATATTGATATTCATTGTGTTAAGACACTTACATGAATTAGTTTTGGGTGATTTAACTAGGGGCTAGCATAACCACTAGTTTTATAGTCAAATTGTTCTGTGCAATGCAAATAAACAGTGTATTGCATTTAGCTTCTTTGTTGCTAGCATGCATTTTCCATTAGTTTTCTAGTTTAAACTGAAATGCCATAGAAGTGTCAATGAAATGACATTTAAACCTCATAAGAAGAGTAAATGAGATCTACCACAAACCCCACTTTACCACTGTTCACTTGTTAGTATGCTGAAAAGGATCTAGGAGACTATAGCAGCAGAACATTGACACTATATTGTTTCCTCTCTGTTGACAATGGCTCACACATGATGGGAATTTCCACACTTAGGACCCCACAATTTCCTTCTGGAGTGAGAAGAGGCAATGGGACAGGAAGGCTCTGAGCTGTAATCCTGCTGGGAGTTTACAAATTCTCTACAATGCCTGTCTTTTCACAGAGAAAGATAGGAAGGGAGGGGAGGCGATATCCCAGCTGCTTGGATCAAGCAGGATGGTGTTTTTCCTCCTCTGCTTCCTACTTTCATCCTAGAAGAAAAAGAGGTAAGCTGCTGTGAACTCAGAATTTAAACCATGACATATTATTCATACCGCCAGATTGTTTATCTATGCTATAGCATCTTTTATCAATGTCACAAACATTTCTAAAAATGTTAGCCAATCAGCCACTAATATATACAAAATCAATGCACATATTAAAATTAATGCACTTTGTAAACATTTTAAATTAACCCAAATATTTGTTTTTTAAAAATCACATTACCTCTGGAGGTGCCACAGGAAACAACAATTTTTCTCCCTTAAGCAAACAAGACACATGGCTGTAATAACCTATTAGGTCAGAAAGTGAAGAAAATCGCCGTCCACCAATGTAATAGTCACCACACATTGCAATAATCCTGTGAGGAAAGATAACAACCACATTAGAATTTTAAAAAAATAATTCCATAAATTAATTCTGAAATATACACTTTTGTATTAGCCCAATCTTTATTGATCAACTTCCCAATACTTTAATGCAGCTCTCCACAATTTAGTGACCTCCAAATGTTTTGATTTTAAGTGCCATAATCCTTGGTCATTGGTCATGCTAGCTGGGGCCAATAGAAGTTGTAGTCCTAAGCATATGGAGAACACAATTTGAAGAAGGTAACTTTAAAGTATAAATCTAACGCTATCCATGATGTCAGTGTTAAGAACTTCATGCATATTCACACAAAGCAAGTACATTTATACAAAGCAAAAGAAGAAAAAGCTGTTTAATAGCAGCCCATGTATGGCTGATCTCCAAACAGGATCAGCCCTGTTTGGCTGTTTCTGCACTTGCAAATTAATGCATGATTTAAGTCCCTACAAAGAATTCAAAGTAGGGCTACCTACCACTTTGATTAGATCTACATGCCATCTTGGCACTCTCTGGAATCTAACTTCTCAAACATCCTTACCCTTCTACAGATGGGTGTGGGTGTAGAACACAGCACAGCTGCCAAAGGAAGTAGCTCAAACTACAATACAGGAACAGTTCTTGGGTACCTGCTTGCAATTCTACCTTCTAGTCCTGAGGTGAGCAATATTCAGTGATCAGAGGGCTGCAAAGAAACCCAGGAACTTGGGAAGAGTCCTGTCTGCCTCCAGCCCCCCCACCAAAAAAAAACCTAGCCAAAAAATGGAGAGTTCCACTCCAAAGAAGAATCTGGCTATTCTGGAGTGAGGTGGAAGGTGCTGGGCCTATTTTAACAGTCCAGGGAGGACCTTTTTTTAAATAAAAGAAAGAAATGAAATGACTTTAAACAAAAACTAACACAGGCCAAGCAGGAAAAAAAATGGTCTGAACATGCCACATGGAAAAAATGTTTGGAGGTGAGGGGTGCAAGAACAATCCTGGGGGTCCATGGCCCCACCCCATTACATACCTTTTCTAGTCACTCTTCCTGCATGGCTTTGAAAGATGGTCACTGAGTAAAGGACTGGAAAAACATACTATCAGGCAAAGGGCGCAGAACCCTAGCAAATGAAACAATCTCATCTAATTTCCTGGTGCATTTTCCATAACAGATTCTCATTCCTTACAGATAAAACAATGAAGGGGTCCAGAAGAGGCGACCAGGGTGGTGGGAGGTCTGGAAACCATGACCTATGAGCAGCACCTTAGGGAGCTGGGTATGATTAGTCTAGAGAACAGAAGGTTAAGAGGTGACATGATACCCATGTTTAAAGGGATGTCCTACTGAAGATGGAGCAAGCTTGTTTTCTGCTGCTCCAGAGGCTAGGACGTGGAGCAATGGACTCAAACTACTGGAAAAGATTCCATCTAAACATTAGGAAGAACTTCCTGACAGTAAAAGCTGTTCACAAGTGGAATACACTGCCTTCGACTGTGGTGGAGTCTCCTTCTTTGGAGGTTTTTAAGCAGAGGCTGGATGTCCATCTGTCGGGAATGGTTTGATTCTGTATTCCTGCATGGCAGGGGGTTGGACTGCATGCCCCTTGTGGACTCTTCGAACTCCATGATTCTAAGATCCATGGAGATAACTAGTACTATGTAAGAACTGAACATATACCTAGAACAGTACTATTCGATGAGTTGTCCATGCACTAGAGCAAATCACTGGCTGCTGGTCCCTCGTAAAAAAAGAAGTAACTCTAGTCGATTAGTACAAATATAGTGACAGTTCCTGGCACACTGGTAAAATAAGTGATGGTTTCCCACAACAGATAGCTTGGGAAACACTATCCTAGAATATGTTACAAAAGTCACCACCACATGTAGGGCTTCCTTAGTAGATACTGAGGAAAAATAGCTTTTCAAAGATGAGAATCTATAAAGCACTTTTACTGTACACAAGCCACTGATCCTTCTGTTTGCTTCTCAGTAAAGAAGCCAATGTGCTCACGTTCTCCCAATAATAGTTGCTTCTACTGCTAATGTTATTCTTTGAAGTTTTGGGTGAAGAAAACAAGTTTCTAAATCAAACAGAAGCAAGCTAAGATTCAAACTCCATGCCTTAAAACTGTATTTTATGAAAAGTCAACTTCTTCAAAAACATTAAATCAATTGCTCACCTAAAGTGATTAACAACACTGGTTTTACTAAGGAATGAGAGGACAAAAGATCCAGGCCTTCTATCGCTCTCTCGAATAAGGTAACTTCCAGGTTTCCCTGCTTGCCGAAGGCGTTCTTCTGCAATTGTTCTGTCAAGCTTCCCATGATACCATCTAGAAAGCAAAACATGAAGACATTAATATATTAACATGTGATAGATGGAAAAGCATGTTAAAATATCTTGTAACTATGAAGTATCACAAGTTAGTCATATACAGTTATAGAGATAGAAAAGTTCAGTCCAAGTCCCTAGAAAAGGCTACACCTTAAGCACTTTCCAATGAGTTCCTACATTTTGGCAGTTATGGACAGGAGATGGAGCACAGCAGGTAAGCCATCCAAGCAGCCACATAGAGTAGAACCCTATAAAATGTCATGCATTTTCAGTGCACACATACGGTACAGTACTGCATTTTTACTTTACTTGATGATGGCCTCTGCATTTATTACAGTCATTTTGTGAACAAAACACTGCGCACTTGGCTTTTATCAATGGATGTAAGTAGCCAAGGCAGTCAAGATCTGGGTAAAGTCCGAAGTCAGTATTGTACAGGCATCAAAGATGGACAACCACAGACAGTAGATATTATATTTACAGCTTTTCCAAAGGAGACCCAAGTTTATGATGTGAATGATTATCTTACTTCAGTATCATCAACTAAAGTTATTATCTTAGAATTCAAGCAGGTTTGTAATTTGGGTATACGCCTGGATTCAACCTCAGTTCCCATTTTTCTTACGTGACAAGGAATCCATTTGCACTATTAAGCCAGTATGCCAGCTTCACCCATTCCTAGAGCTGTCTGGTCTGACCATGATGATACATCCTGTTTGAGCTATTCTATGTGGGGTCATCTTTGAAGTAAATTTGGAAACTTCAACTGCCCTATTGCAACAGTGCCACTGTCTTACAGCTCACGTTGGGGAACAATTAAAGGTGCTGGTCATGACTTATAAATGCCTCTAAGACTCAAATCCAGGCCAGTGGAAAGACTATATTCTCCCATAATAGGCCTATCCAAATGTTGAGATCTGTAGGAGAGGCCCTCTACTTTACAGCTACCTTCAGAGGCGCATTTAATGAAGTCACACAAAATGGCTTTCTTGGCACTTGCTCCCAGACTGAAATTCTCTTTCAAGGGACACCCCTCCGTGTTGTCCTTCTGCTGGCAAGGGAAGACTTTTATTCAGGGAAGCTTTCAGCAACTGAGCAACTGCTAAATGCAAGGGTTTTAGACATGTGCTGAATGATTTAATTTTTTTATTACTGGGAATTTTAAAATATTTTTTGCTGAAGTGTGCATTAGCATCATAAATTAGTTTTAACTGTATTTTAATATTCATATGTTTTGTTTTTATTGATACTCATTTTTAATTACGTTGCAAGCTCTCTTAGAAGATAGTTTAGTGAGGAATTTGGGATCTAATTCAAATATATACAATTCAAATATATACAAGATACCCACATTTATTTATTATAATGTTGTTTTGTTTTGAATATTAACCTTTTACTTATTTCTAATAAACCAGCAAAAACTGAGACACTTTTTTTAATTTCAGCAGCTTGTAATTCTAGCTTTAATAAAAGAAGTGCAAGTTAGTAAAGTTATGTGACTAAATTAAACTGTTAAATTAAGAAACTAAATTGTACCCACTATATTTTATGTTCTTGAAAATTAGAAAAGTGAATTTAGAGCTCTAAGGTGGAGAGTAGTATATATTTTCCCCAAGAATGCCATCTCTCCTCTCCCAAAACTTTTCTGTCCCTGTGAATTCAAAATGTTCAGAAACTTTACATATCTAGTCTTCAGTGACATGACTAGAGAACAGACAAATGCAAGAAATGGGGTGTCAAATATGGTACAGTGGTATTATAGATAAAACAGAGGGGTGATCTGTATCATACACATTCCCAGGGTGGAAGACCCCTGTGAATATGAAAAAACCACAAAGAAACTCTCCCCCTTCCCCTCAGGGTCTGTGCCCCCCCCACTCCCGCTGCCTCCTCCTTGGGGCCAAGAAGACACTTTGTAAGCTGAGGAGGGTTTCCTTAGCTTCCAAAGCACCCGCTCGGCCGCCTCCTCGCTGCCTCTCCCTCGGGGCCAAGGCGGCACTTTGGAAGCCGAGAATTTCCTCAGCTTCCAAAGTGCCTGCTCAGCTGCCCCCTCGCTGCCTCCTCCTCGGGGCTGAGAAGGCACTTTGGAAGCCAAGGAAAGCTTCCTCGGCTTCCAAAGGACCCGCTCGGCCACCATCTTGCTGCCTCCTCTTCGGCCACCCCACCCCCCACTGCCTCAGGAGGACCTTCCAGGAACCAGTTCAAAGCGAGTGAAGTAAGAACACCAAGCGCCAAGATTGGCTGAATTCAGAGGTTTCTGCCCTCAATCCAGCTGACCTTGGGGCTTGACTTCATCATCACACTAGCTCTAAACCTCCAGGAGCCAATTCAAAGTGACTGGGTGAGAAAGCCAAGCCCCAAGATCGACTGGATTCAGAGATTTTTACTCTCAATCCAGCTGATCTTGGAGCTTCACTTCATCACCTCACTCACTCTAAACCTCCAGGAGCCAGTTCAAAGTGATTGGGGTGAGAAAGCCAAGCCCCAAGATTGGCTGGATTCAGAGGTTTCTACCCTCCACCCAGCTGATCTTGGGGCTTGACTACATCATTTCACTCACGCTGAACCTCCAGGAACTGTTCAAAGCGAGTGGGGTGACGAAACCAAGCCACAAGATCGGCTGGATTCAGAGCGAAAAACCACTGAATCCACCCAATCTTGAGGCTTGGCTTCATCACCCCGCTCACTCTGAACCACCACAGCCAACATAAGCCCAAAAAAAGCCGCGGAGGCTATGGGTTTTCCATCGAACCATGGCGGCTTTTTCCGGGTTTTGTTGGCTGTGGGGGGGAGAGGCTACGGCAGGAAAAAGCTGCCCCTTCGGTGACAGTGGTGGCTTCCATGGGCTTGAACTCCCCCCTCCCCCCGGGAACAAAGGCCAATGAAAGCCACGTGTTCCGGGGGGGGGGGGAGAGAAACTTCCGCAAATAAAACTGTGAAAATCAAAGCCATGAATATGGAGGGGCGACTGTATACTTCTGCTGTTACAAAGGAACTGAATCTCTTGCTTGCACCTTCCCCAACCACGGCTGCTAAGGAGCTGGCCATTACATGGAAGAAACAACAGAAATTCTAGAATTAAGGACATGTATTGATGAGATCACCCAATGCTTGACTTATCTTTTTAACCCCAGACATTGTTCTCAAAACCAGTGCTCTAGTGGAAAATGTTTTCTATTTGATGATCAAGTTCAGCAGGAGTAGGCAGTATCTGATGGATTAGCCACATGATGAGCAATGTAAAGATCTCAGCACAAACCCACTTGTTGCATAATACTGAAGAGATGTCTACCAATCTGGTAGCATGAATAGACATTAGTTGTTTATTTATTATCTTCATATTACTGAAGTAAAATCTGAAACACGCACAGAGATTGCAGTAATCAATACAGGGATCAAGCCTGTTACTTGTCAGTGCACAAAGATCCACTTAAGGAACAAATCCAGTTGTAGAACTAAGCTCCTGGAAGTATATTATTATTGATAGGGCTGATATTTTGTGGAAGGACAGGTTGCTTACCTGTAGCTGTAGTTCTTCAAGTGGTCATCTGTGAACTCACCACAAATGGGTTATCTGTGCCTGCGCAATGCATCATTTGGAACCTTCTAGAGCTATTATGTAAGCATTTTGGCAGTACCCCCTCACATTCCCCACATGCCACACCAGTGCACTTCCCGCCTAAATCCTTATATTCATGGATGCCAAAGCAGCAGTAAAGGCTCTAAGAAGAAGCAGGACATAACAAGGGGAGGATGGGCGGGGCTGTATGAGTTCACAGATGACCACTTGAAGAACTGCAGTTATTCTCTTTCAGCTATTCAGGTCACCTTTCAAACCCATGTCCTCCTGCGATCTCAGGTTACTTACCCGGAAAACTGCCTTTCTGGTAGCAGTTACATTGGCCAGGAGGGCAGGGAAGCTCTATGGAGAGTAGATCAGTCTTGCCTCTGATTTCATAAAGACAACGTGGCCCTCAGCCAAGACATTTCCTTTTTGCCCAAAGTTGTTTCAGTTTTCTGTCTGAACCAGGACATAGTGTTGCCACCTTTCTGGCAAGAACCCACCACGGGTTTCCCTACACTGCCTAGATGTTCGCTGGGCCCGGACTTTTTATGTAGAATGGAGAGCATCCTTTAGGACTGTGGTTCTTGACCTGTGGTCCAGGGACCCCTAGGGGACTGCAGTGTCCTCACAGGGGGTCTGCAAAGGTATGACGTCTGGTCAGCCCACCTCCTACCTGCAGTGGAATGGCCATGTGACAGAAGCCAAGGCAGAGGCTGGCTGGCTTGGCCTGCACATTGCCATTCAATCTGCTCCAGCCACAAACGTGGAGGAAGAAGCAGGAGAAAAGTCTTCCCTCCTCCTCCAGTGCCTCTGAGGGAAGGTTTAATGGATGGTGTAATTGTATCATCATCATCATCATCATCATCATGATGTGGTATTATTGTTGTTTTAAATTTTGAGTTAAATCTTGGGGGTCTGTAGCAACAAAAGATATTTAAAGCGGGTCCTTTGTAAAGAAAAGGTTAAGAGCCACTGCTTTAGGAAATCCCAGTGGCTCTTCCTGTGCTGCTCTTCCACCAAGAAGGGATTCATGGTCTCTCCCCAGCATCTTTCTAATCACCTTTCTGCATCGTGGTGAGATGGAGCCAAGTCACCCTTCTGAAATGTCTGGGTTGTAAATAGAAGCTGACAGCCTTCTTGAACAGGATGAAAGAGCAGGAAACCCCCTCCCCATGCAGATAAGTGAGAGGAATGCGCTCAATGGCACCCTTGAGCAACACAGACTCTACCACTTCATTCAACGTGGGTGAGGGAAGGGTGATACAAGACCCCTCCAAGGAGTCTGCCACAATTCTATAGTGTAACCCCTCCTGATGATGTCGAGGACTCGTGTATCTGAGATGATGGAGATGATGGAAATTCTAGAACCTGTTTTTGAATGGTGGAAAGTGAGGTGGCACATGCTAAACAAGGACATTGTTCTCTTTGAAGTCAAACACGCCGCTTAGCCTGGTCTTGTGAATTTTTATGGAACTGCTGCTCTTATCTATTTTCTGATAATTATCTTAGTTGGCATGCACCCCCAGGACTATATTGGTACCTTGGCCAATAAGATCTGAGTCGAGTGGAAGTGTGTTGTAGAGACAGAAAGCCAAATTTCTTTGCTGTCCTTCTCATTTTACGTTGGCGTTTCAACTTTCTGTCAGTCTCAGCATTAAAATGTCCCACTTCATCAAAGGGTAAATCTTCTATTGTTGTCCTGGTGTAGGCAGAAAGACCTGAGGATCATAAGCATGCATGATGCTAAAGCCGCACACTCCAGTCAACACTTTTCCTGTGCAGTCTGAAGCATGTCAAGATGTTGTGATCTGCTGCCCTGCCAAAGCATGTGCCTCCACCCTCAGGATAGGGGTCACTTTGAGGTCCTCTTCAAGAAGCTTGGCCAGGTATGGGGTTACCTTATCCCATAAAAGCTGCTGATATGCACCCATGCAGGCACTATAATTAGCAATTCTAAAGAGCAAGCAGGGTGTTTTTTTTTCCCCTACAGCATCCAGTTTTTTTCCCTTCCCAAGCAGCAGCAGTGGAGCAGATCTTCTGTGAGGTCTTGGATTGGACAGCATCCACAATGATGGAATTTGGTTTGGGATGCTGCACCAACCAGTCAGATCCAGACTCCACCACCTTGTACCAGCCTTCTTACTTTCTAGATGTCAATGGTAGAGATGGATTGGTCTAGGTACACTGCATGACCTGGAGAAGTCAGCAATGGGATTGAAGCTGGAGCAAGAGTTTGCTGCTGTACCTTCTTGAAAAATGGGTCTTGTAAAGGTCTGTTTGCTTTACCTGCAGACCTAATGCCTTAGCCATTCTTAACATTTGATCCGCAAAGGATCACATATCAGTCGGCGAAAGTGGATCACTTTCACCAACCAAGGACAAGGGAGAATTGCTGGGCACCACCACTGAAGATTCCAAAGAAGAATCAGAGTCTTCATCTGAGGTGCTAGAAATACTCTCAGAAGAACAATGGGATGGAGGTACAGGTGATTCTGCTACCTGACAGTCATGATGTCCCCAGCAGTTGCACCTTAGTGTTCACAAGCAGTGGTCAGCATGAGGACTGAACCAGAGGTGGAGATCCAGTACAGGCCATTAAAGATGGTTGTTGCTGCAGCAAAGTTCAAATCCCAGGTGATTATGGGTTCTCTAACGGAAAAGAAGGCTGATCCCTTGATGCCCACCAAAAAGAACAAGGTGCAATTGATACTGTGGGAGACAGGATTGACTTTCATATTGACTCCCTATGTCAGCACCAATGGTGAAAGGGCTGCTCAACATCGTAAGAGTGAGTGAAATCACAACCATGGTAGCAATGGTAAAGGGCTTGAGATCTCTCAGGATAGTAGGATGGTAAAATCTCTCTGGAGTGGCCATGGCTACCCCACCCTTCCGGATACCGATAATTTTTATGGCATCTCAGGAAGTAGTCCCAAAGGTGTATGGGAGAATATCAGGAATGACAGTACCAAGGGTTTCTAGACCATGCCCTCCAAGAAACTGAAGACCTGGATCAGGATAGGGACAAGTATCAATGTCTCCTGTGCCTAGCTTTGGTATAAGGAAACAGTATTGGAGGAAGCGAACAATACCTGAGTTCGGGAACCATAACGGAAGCCTGTTGTAGTAGCATACAAAGTCAATGATTCTACTGTTCTGTGATCACAGGAAGAGAAGGCTGCTCCACTGATGTGGAAAGAGGCTGTAGTTCAGTCAAATCCCAAATCTCTCCATCAGAAATCATCCAGGACATTCTGTAGATACCAAAATCTTTGGATGCTCAAGTCCCATTATATACAATGGCATAGTAAAACGATGTCCCTCGCATAACGTGTCAAAATCAAGCTTGGGGGGTTGTTGTTTTTTTAAAAATATATATTTTCAAGCCATGAATGGTTGAATCAATGGATGCAGGATCCATGAATATGCATATACCTGTTACCGATGGCTGCAATGAAGGAGCCCACTGAGTCTGAGTCTATGCATACAACAGAATGGTCGGATCCAAAATCAGAGAAGACTTTCTCTCCATTGTGGGGACCGAAATCACCTCCACCTATGTCTACCAAGAAGCTTCAGAAAAAAGTTGTGGGGATGATTGGACATAATTCTCTCTCTCCTTCTTTTTATGACATCCATGAGCAGCTTGTGGGGACGGTACTAATAAGAAGTCTCGGTACCAAAAGACTGACCTGGTGTTGAAGGGCGAGTTGCAGCTGGCTCCAAAACTGGACTGTCTGCAGATGATCTACATTCCAATGGAATGGGAGCCGCTTCAGCCACACATCGTTTTAGGGCCAGACGGACCTACGAACTCCAGATTGTTGGAACAGAAGAGCCCAAGACAGAGCTGCAGGGCGAAAACAGAGAAACTACTAAAAGCTGCATGCAGTGATCTAAGCTCCACTGCTTGACTCGCTGCGCCCATGGCAGGCTCCCAAAGGAGTGCTTTAAGTCTCGCCTCTCTGTTTATACGGTCCTGTGGTATAAAGGCCTGGCAATACCTACATGACTGTGCATGATACCCTTCCTTCTCCCAAGCAAAGGCTTAGAGTGGCCATCCTTTGAGGATGTCTTTCTGCACTTCTTAAAGGAACTAAAGGATAACTGTAGAGTTAACTGTAAATATTTGAAGGGATGTCATACTGAGGATGGGGCAAGCTTGTTTTCTGCTGCTCCAGAGAGTAGGACACAGAGCAATGGACTCAAACTACTGGAAAAGAGATTCCACCTAAACATTAGGAAGAACTTCCTGACAATAAGAGCTGTTTGGAAGTGGAATACACTGCCTCGGAGTGTAGTGGAGTCTCCTTCTTTGGAGATTTTTTAAACAGAGGTTGGATGGCTATCTGTTGGGAATGATTTGATTGTGTATTCCTGCATGGTAGGCAGTTGGACTGGATGGCCCTTGTCGTCTCTTCCAACTTTATGATTCTATGAATCAAACTGCCATAACTATAGAGTTAACCGTAATACCAAACAATATGACTGAGGTAAAAATGTTGTCAGGAACTCCAAAATCCAGAATCACTGTGATCAAACAGAAGGAATAACAACCAGGCCAAAACACTGAGATGAATCATAAATCCAGTCCAAAATACAATCCCAAAATCATTCCAAAGAGTGAAACAAGAGAAAATGCCCCAAAAGGTTGCTACGATGCAGCTGCTACAGCAGATGAAAAGGAACTAAGGGTTTAGTCGGGAAGCACGCTGGTGTAGCATGCAGGGAGTGGGCAAGGCTATCACCAAACAATTACATAATACCTCTAGAAGGTTCTGAACAATGCACTGCACAGGCACAGATAACCAATTGTGTGAGTCACAGAGACCACAAAGGCAAACTATTTATTAATTTTATTTGACTCATTTGTACATTGCACCTCAACCTGCCAGGGCCCTGAAGTTATCTACAACAGATTTTTTAAAAAATTAAACACAAAAATAAAATGATTTAAAGAGAGACTAAAATAGTTCTTTAAAAATAGTTGTAAAATAACTGAGTTAAAACAGATTTAAGGATCAAAAGCCATGTGAGTACAGTCTTAGCTGCCTGCCAGAAACTCAAAAGACCTGATTTCTCTTGGGAGGGAGTTCATCTGTTGGGACTCTTACAGAGAAAACTCTGTCATGTGCACCCAGCCTTGCAGAATGGTGGGACAAGTAACAGGATCTCAAGCTCATATGTGAAGAGGAAGTCTTTCAGATATCCTTACCCCAAGCTGTTTAGGGCTGTATAGGTCAAAAGCAGTATCTTGAATTCAGCTCAGAAGCAAACAGCAGCCAGTGCAGTTCATGCAAAAATCAGTAACATATGCTCTGAATCACACAGCTGACATCAGTCCAGCTGCTGCGTTTTGCACTAGCTGTAGCTTCCAAACGTTTGTAAAAGGTAGCTCCACATAGAAAGCATTACAACAATCTAACCGGGAGGTAATTAAGGAATGAAATATTGTGGCCAAATCTGCCTTCCCTAGGAGATGTCATAACTAACAAACCAACCCAAAACTGGGCAAAGGCTCGCCTGGGCACAACAGCTACCTGATCTTCCAGGATTGGAGCTAGATCTAAAAACACTCCCAAGTTATGAAACCGACCATTCAGAAGGAATGCAATCCCATCTAGAACAGGTTGTAATCCCAATCCCAGGGTAAGCTTTCTTACTGACCAAAAGAACTTCCATCTATGTCTGGAATGAGCCTGTATTTACAGTATGACCCTGCCCCCCCCCCCGTATCCACAGGGGATACGTTTCTGTACTTACCATGGAAATGTGAAACCACAGATAATAGTGAACTCTATTGAAATTAATTACTTCCGGCCCAACATCTGATGGAAGCATACCATAAAATCATGCTGGAGGACCTAGAAAATGCCTAGAGATGACATATTTTTCAGCAAGTCAAACCACAGATACCAGTCCCATGGATAGATGAGTCATACTATATTCACACGCATCCAATCTTCACTGCATCTAGACATCAATTCAGGTCTTCCACAGCTTCTCTGGCATCATACTGATAATGTCTGACCCCAAAATTCTGCATGGCACCCCAGATTCATGCAGATGTCAAAAAGCATTCGGTCCTATATGGCCCCACAGGCTAATAGGCTTTGGTTGAACCTTATTGCAGGAAAGCTGAACCAAAAAGGAATGGAGCCACTGCTGCAAAACACTGACCACAAGTCTCTTATCAGCCAAGCAGCCCAGATACATGATCAATAGCATCAAATGCTGCTGAGAGACTCATGGTGTAGATCATGCACCAAGTCAAATAAGGTTTCTCCAGTCCTATAGCCAGGCCAGAATTCAAACTGGAATGCAAACAGATCATCAGTTTCAGCCAAGAAAATGAAAATATACCGGTACTTCTTCCACTTGCACCAACATCTTTCTTTAAAAGGAATTTAGAAAATGGACAATAATTATCTAGGGTGGGGGAGGGTCTAGTGTTGGTCTTTTCAATAGTGGTTTTACAAGTGCTTCTATTAGAAGGGTTAGAACAATGCCCTTTTTCAAAGAAGCATTTATAACCTCCATTGCCCATTTGGCAGGCCCTTCTCTAGCAGCATGGATAGGAGTGTACCAGGCAAGTTGGTCTCACTTCTTCAAGCAATTTGTTCAACATCATTGTTCAACATCATCATGTTGAACACAGCAAAACTCATTCACTAAAAGGAGATGAGTCCATGCCTCAATTACCTCCCCAGAGTCCATATTCACTGTGGAAACTGAGTCAGAACAAATCCAATTAATTCTTTCCACTTAGAACTGATGTAAGAAGAAACGTAAAGAATTTTCTAAGTTCATTATATAGGAAATAAAAGGCCAGATACCTTGGTGGCAGATTGGTTCTACATATTTATATATTCTGTAAGTAATATATAATTGCTCATAACATTGCTTGTGTTATTTAATATGCACAATTTTGGCTACAAAATTACTAAGTGGAACAGACTAAGGATGTAGGTCACATTTGCAAACATGGTAGTGAACTGCTCTAGCAAATATCCTGAGGAAACCCACGTAGATAATATGCCTCTAGGAAACAGGATATACACTGAAATTCCAGTCTCTCAATCAGTTCTGTAGTGAGCAAACATTAGGGTTTTTAGCAGAGCAAATATGTTCCTGAACATTACATTTTAACAGAAAATTTGGTACCGTAGGCAGAAATAAACTATGTGTAAGTAAACAAAAATATTTAAATTTCCTACAGACCACTTGAAGGTGTCTTCCAAAATGTAGCCAGAACAAGGCAAATTCAGCTTGGAAGGAAATAGGAAACCCTTACCCTAATATATATGAAACAGCAAAACAGTGATGAAAAAGTAGAACAAGTAAGCCTGCCTCAGCAGATACACACAGCACATCAAAAAAGCTTAGATCTATAGGTTTGGCCACCAAAATAGAAATCATAGGAAAGGCGGAGGCTAGTGAAAGAAAAAGTCAAGTAGTAAAATCTTTGAGTCTAGCAAGAAAAACTGTGAGATTTCTCATGCCTTAGAGCAACGCTTCTTGGACCCTAGGGTTCCCCAAGAGGTTGCTAGGGTTCCCTCAAGAGTTTGTTGTTGTGGGGGGAAAGCAATAGCAGTATATAGAATAATGTTTATACAGGGGTTCCCTGAGACCTGAAAATTATTTCAAGGGTTCCTCCAGGATAAAAAGTTTGAGAAAGGCTGCCTTAGAGCAAGTGGTTCTTGGCATCTCGTATGGGGGACCAGCATGGTGTTTTTCAATTCCCAAATCAGAACTACAGTATATTTGTGCCTATTGACCACAATTGTTTCTTTCTTTCCATTGCTCTCCAGCATCTAACCCAATGATACTGCTAAAAATTCCCACAAAGTTGGCAGACAAGGAGTGATAGGAGTGGGCAAGAGTAGGCTTGGAAGGCAAGGGGCTTGAAAACTGGTGGGTAGGATTCCTTGGGCTGGCAAGGCTATGAGGCTTCATTCTTCTGCTGAGGGGGCATGCCTGTGAGAGTAGGAAGAATCAGGATTCTGGCTCTTTGTGCCCAGAAGTCTTTGTAAAAAGGAGTTCCTTGGTAACTGAGATATTCCTGTAATTACAATAGGCAATTACAGTATTTGCTGGGGTTTGGATTCCGTGGATACCAAAATCCATGGATGCTCAAGTCCCATTATATACAATGGTGTAGTTAAATGGTGTCCCTTATATAAAATGGTGAACAACAAAATTTGCTTTTTGGTCTTTTTTAATATTTTCAAGCCATAGATGCAGAATCTGTGGATGCAGAGGGCCGACTGTACATAGCATATAAAAATTAACATAGCATGCTTAAAAAAAAATTCTTCCTTATTATGTTAAAACATACTGGATCAGATATCAATCTATTTAAGGACAGCCAACAGGTTTCCAAAATATTTTCTGGAAAACCGACATCACTGTAAATGAAGTCCACAAATCCACTTACCCATGGTGATCAGCTATCTCTACAGATGGTTACTCAGCATAAATAGGTAGCAAACCTAACCATCTCAGAGACATCTGTAGATTTTAAGCATGAGACTACAGAACAAGTCATGTCCCTCATATCATCTGTCATATGCAGACAATTTGAGAGGACAGGTATAAACTGTTCATTTCATGCGTAACTTTGAAACAGAACTACCACCACTATGGACATTTACTCTTTTGTTCTCTCTTGGAAACCTTTAAAAGAGAGAGAACCATTCCCTTCCTCAAGAGCTCTCACTGAGCATAAAGACAGAGAGGATAAATATCAGGAACCTCTCTTGCTGCATCCTCACTGCTAAAGCTTAGTATGAAAATCAAGATTATCCCTTTTTCTACACCTATCAAAAGTTTTAGGGGAACAACTGGGCTAATGTAAACAACAAACCATATCAGAATAGTAAGCCAAACCAAAAATTATGTAAGCCCCGATTTTCTCTTCCCATTTAATTGACAAGATAATGGAACATGTTATTGTATATAGTAGTTTACTGTTTTCTTCAATTTTAATTTTATGTAATGTGTTCAATTTTTTAAAACAAAAACAAAAAAAAACTTTATTTAGGCATCTGCTTCAACTGAATGAGCCCAATATATATTTGAAGTAAATAGCATATACATTTATGCATATAAACACACGATATTAAGCCAGTTTTCTTAGTTCGCCTTGAGGGTCATAATACGTCTGAAACCACTTGAAGGCAAACAACAACTACTATAGCCCTATATTTACATTTAGAAAATACCTGAAATTCATTTTTTAAAAACTCAGATATATACCAAATACCACATGTACAGTTAGCCCTCAACTTTCAGAGGACATGGGGTGCAGGATCTTTGCAAAAACGGAAAAAAACTACAAATATTTTAAGCCTTTCCTCCCCCCCCCCCAAATGCATGGCCTGGTCCATACCTCCCATTCCCACCTTGGCATCACAATGTCTGCCTCCCCTCTCCCAACACCTCTGTGTTTCTTCAATTTCTCAGCCACCATCCCCCTCCTCCCTGCTTTGGAGATGGGCACGGCATTCTCATGTCGCAGCTTTCCCATGGGTGGTATCGCTCACTGGCTAGACACAGAGAGGTACAGAAAGTAATGTGCTTTAAGTGTGGACACCTGGAGAGGAGTCCCAGCAATGGAGGCAGGGACTGCTACTGGGTGAGAGCTGCCTCCTAGGATTTCTTATGAAGATGTGAGACATTTTCCCCCAGCTGCCTTCCATCTTCTCTCTCCGCTCCACCTTCCTGGCTCTGCCTGCCTCTGCTGACACCCGCTTTCGTGGCTGGGACAATGGGAAGAGAAATTCAATAAAATTACAACAGAAATTTCCACATCCCTACTATGGATTTACTCGTTCTATGTAAATTCCTTGACTTCCCAGGTTTTGTTTCAGCTATAATGCAGGATGGTACTGGTATCAAACAGGATAAAGTTGCTAGATTTTCTCCAAATCAGAGCTCAAAAACTCTTGTATACTCTGGTTTCAGTGTCTTTATCAAAGCAAGAAATCTGATAACAATACAGATACAACACCATGCTGTACCATATTATGATTGAAGTAAATCATGGAAGACGGAAGGGAATTTACACAGAGAAGGGAGGAAGCATGTAAGACTGTTCTCAGGCCCATTATCATAGTTAGAGATCAAAAATTCTATATAAGCGCTGAGACTTAGATCATAACGGACAGCGACACACTCACATGTTTTCAAACAACTGAATCCTTCCCAAAGTATGATAGAAATTCAAGATCCTATTTCTAGAAAGGAATCTGTGTGTCATCCTTAGGAGCACATAAAAAAAGAGATTAATGGCACTTGTATTGATTTTATTTATTGAATTTATACTCTGTCTTTCTCCTGACACAAGGCAGCTTGATGTGAACATTTTAAGTGATAAAGGCTTTGATTTGATAGTCAGTTTTGTCTGATACGAAAATGTTCTCTTGTGGGAAAGTATAATTATCTTCATATTTTATCAGAATGTACATACTTGCCTACCATTGTGTTGTGTTCTCACAATGCTTCCAGAAAACATCTGGAAAGAGAAATGGATAATCAATAGTAGGGTACATGCGTGTTTTGCATAACACACGCTCCTTGCTTTTTAGGAAACACAGGAGTGCATGCAGTTTCCCCTTCACGTGACAATTCCTGTTGTGTTTCTTAACCTATTATAACCAATGGTTGGCAAGAGCCACAGGGAGAAGTTAGAGGCTTGATATTTAATACCTTTTACACACCCTAAATCTGTTACTCTAATGTAACAAATTACACCCTTAATGATTTTTCATTAGATTTAAAAGCTTGCCCATCTTAATTAAGCTTAAAAAAGACTCAAAGCTATTAAATTAAAATTTATTTACAAAAGCTGCACACACAGTATTTGAGTCTTCAGTTCTTGCCAAGCAGCCTTCAATCCTTATTTGTTAAAGTACCTCTGCAATCACTGCAAGCAGCTACATGCCCTAGGTTGGTGAGGAAGGGCATTTAAATTAAGAAGTTGAAACAGAAACAGCTCTAAAATAGTTGTTACGTCTTTTTCCAATCCACCCCTTGCCTATTTTACTAAAGGCCCACCTACACAAGGGGAAAAAATCTAAAATACCTCATAGTATTAGCATCTCGCAGCAGCAGCAACATGTCTAAATGTATTTTCTGACCTCTCTGACCTCGGAAACCCCTTAAGCCTTGCATTCCTGCAGCCATGAGTGATTTACTCATGTTAGTTCTTCGCTGCCATGTTTGTTTGTTTGGTTTTTTTGTAAGTCATCCCAAGGTATGCTGGTGCAATAGAGCGATTTTCCAATTTTATAAGAAAGCAAAACAGAAAATATTGATCCTTTCTATTGCCTTAGAGAGCGATCGCTAAGGAGAAAATCCAACATGGCAGCAGCAGGTGCTTGCCCTCCTAGCAAGCCCTGCTCCCGCCTGGCCAATCAGGTTTGTGCTTCCCTTCGAGTTTTTTATTGTTCTATAGTCCAAATGAGCAAAAATGCGCACCCGCCTCACGGTTTGTGAAAAAGTACAGGGAAATCTGTGAAGGTTTTTACCCTGTTGTTTTTGCCGTTTTGGGTACCCCTCCTTCTGAACAGTGTGGATTGGTGCTGGATCCTGTTTAGACAGGTAGAATTCCCAGCAAATACCATGAGGGGTATGTTCACCATTTAGATGGACCCAAAGTGATATATTTTGGCCTCATGCTGAGTATACTTGGAATATGCAAGAGGAAAATTGGGAATAAACAAGCCAATGCCTTGACTTCTTAGTTTGCACCAATCATAATCTGTTGTGGCATCCATGGGAGGCAAACTATGGTTTATCATAAGGCAGTGAGAAAATCAACACATAAGCCCAAGGCTGAGATATACAGTCAACCAAGTTTAGCTGTTAGGTACATATGGTACAGTTCAGGTAACGACATGAGGAACTGAAGAAGAGAAAGTACTACTGCTTTCTTCAACACCAACACACTTCAATGTTTCATATAAAACTTATTGCACTGCTATAGCATATATGGTCTATTAGCAACCTGCTTTCCAAGACATCTTACTTCTGGGCTGACTGAAGATCATATTTCACTTAAAGTGTACAGTTGTCCCTCCATAGTCATGGATTTAAGTATTCGCGGCTTGAAAATATTCATAAAAAAATAATAATCCAAAAAGCAAACCTTGATTTGCCATCTTATATAAGGGACACCATTTTGCTATGCCACTGCATATAATGGGATTTGAGTATTCACGGATCTGGGTATTCACGGGGAGGGGGGGGTCCTGGAACCAAACCCCAGCGAATGTGAAGTGGCAACTGTACTCTAACAATGACATCTTACTAATATGGGCCACTAATAAGAAGCAAGTGAAGCAGCCTTAGAATTTATTTATTCCAGAGACAGTAAAGAAATGCAGTAAATTATGTCAACACATGCTAGATCACATCACTTAACCGGCATACTATTAAACAATGTGTTAACTCTGTGTCTGCGCCTAATGTATTTGTTTTGGAGATGCTTTGTTTTCTTTGTCTTTAAGAAAACAGTGATGGGCAGGTGTGGAGGGCTGATTAGGACCACAACTCTGCCCACCAGAATGATGAAAGTCATTCCTCCCACAAAGACGTTATTCCCAAGAAGCAAATTATTCAAAGGACCAGAGAATAGAAACAGACAAAGCAAAAATCCTCAATAGCAGATAACCAAAACGAGATAAAGTAGTCCATTAATATATCTTAAAAACATAAGAAGTACACATGGAAGTCAACAAGCATATATTAAGTGACATATCAAACCATAACATGTTGTATACAAAATGGTATATTTCATGACATAAAACTAGACAAGTATACAAAGGGCAATATTATATGAACTAATGGAAAATATAAGAAACACAAGAGGCCATTTTTTTTGGTGTAACTATCTAGTTTTATAACTAGTTTCATAAAATACAGCAGGCCCTCCAGATCCACAGGGATTTGGTTCCAGCTTCCCCCCCCAGATGACATATAATATTTATATATAATATGTATAAGCACGTGGAGGAGCTTGGTTCTGATCTTCACCGGGCGAAGTAGGAAGTTGAACTGGCCTCATGGAGGAGAACGAAGAGCTTAAAGATTCAAAGAACCAGCTCAACTTCCTACTTTTCCGGGCGGTCCTAAGTTCCCAAGTGTTACGGATTCTTCCTGCCAGCTCACCCTACAGAATGGAATGATGATTTGATATATTACTTAATATGCTAACTCACTTCCATACCTGGTATTGATTCTCACGGCTTTTATGATAAAGCAGTCCAGTAATCTTTTATTGTTTGGATTATGTATTGTCGAGAATGAATCCTCACTTATTGAGTGAGCTTCAAGTTACACTGTCAAACTAAATGGAAAGCAGCAGCAAATGTCCACTGAATAAATTATGCCAGGAAACCCCTATGATAGAATCGCCATATGTCAGAATTGACTTGAAGGCACATGATGACAACACGTCATGCTTGAACTTTTATTTCCCTTTGTATAACACAATAACAGTGGGATTGCAATTTTCTTTACTAATACCAGCGGGAGGATGAATCAGTACTGCAAAATCTGGGGAAGAGCCATGGTCAAAGTGAAAATGGCCTTCCCTGCAGCTGCTGCTTTCCAGAGGGGAAAGGAGAAGATATCATTGGCATTCAGTGGTAGCATCTTTGATAATCCCTGGTCTCCCAGAGTTCTAGACCAACACCCAAATGACTACACCAGCCTGGCTCTCCATCAAGAATAGCAAAGGAAATTAATTCCTATTAATATAACTGTTAAATATAGTCTAAAATTAGAATCTGACATTTCAGAAAAATCAGAGAAGTACACAAGATCTGAGTAATTGATCTGTACCCCATAAAAACAGTTATATTGGGCATTTGTTTAGTTATTCTGAACATTTATAAATAGAAAGATGGGTTAATTATGAGAAATCAGCACTGCACGATGTTTCGTCTTTACTTGTTGCAGTTAGGCTTTCTATCAACTTGCCAACTGTTACTATGGGTTTTCTGCTTCTGCATTTTGTAATTACTTTTTACCCAGAACCAGAAACGTAAAGTAGAACAGTACTTGCAAGCAAGTGGCAGCAAGCAAGTCTATAAGGTTAAAAAGTAGTATTGTTTCATATGATATTCAAGCCAGTAAAATAGACTGTACCAAAATCTACATAAGCACAGTTAACACCAACAGTTATAGCAGAACTGTTTTGTGTTGAGAAGTAACATAAGTATACTTCAAACTCTCACATAAACAATGTAAAAGGAAGGTAAATTTGAACTCAAATATTAGTCTACTTCAAATCAAATCTAAACCTGAACAATTGTTCCACTTCCCCTCAATACCTCTTGAATTTTAAAGTAATACTCAAAATACCAGTCTTTTCAGCTGAGACTGAGCTTTTATAGCACAAATTTTTTTAGCGTATTTTTTTTAGCGCATATCTTCAGCATAACTCAGGATCACAATTCGAATCTTCCTTATATTTATATACACGTACTGAAAACATTTGATTTCAGTCTAACATGCTCCCACAAAGTAGTATTAGAACTTTACTATAAGGCAAGTTCTACTGAAGTCAATGACGCCCAATCCTGGGAGAAATGCAGGAAACAAATGAAGTAAATACAATCCTCCAGGAAATGTGTGTCAGCACTTTCTCTCTAAACACACTCACTTTCCTACAGTTCTGAAACAGGGATAAATATAAGCCAATTCTAACAGTTTTGGAAGCATAGTATCAGTTATTTAATAGTACAATTGCAGTACATTCAACATTCTCATATGTACCTGCGCAATGTATCTTTCAGACTCCTAAAAAGGAAAAATATACAAGACATCCCTTTAAAACCCAACCACTACTAAGAAAATATCAGTGAAACCTTCAACTGGGAGGAAAAAATGTCATTTTCTATATACTAACCACACTCATTTAAAATAAATTTTGAAAGCATTTTAATGATCCCATACACTTCATATTATTAAAAACACCAAACCTAGAAGGTATTTGAAGGAGGAGTGGGATGTTTTTGCCTTATATCATGTCTTGTTACTCAACCTTTTAAACTCTCCCACACACACTCATTTTAGTGGGAAGGGAAACTAGCTCCAGAGTTGGTATATATTTTCCCCTATGTCCCAGAGTTATGTCCACGAAGGAGGGAGTTTGGGATCTACTGGACCCAAAATTATCCATAAACCATTTAAATCCATCTAAAATCTTTTAGCCCTCTCCACTTCTCAGTTCACCAATGGTTTAGGAGCAATGGTGGGGGACTCTTTTTACCACCACCTCAAAGAGGCATCTGAAGGAATTCTTCTCTCTATACTGCCAGACTTGGAGATTTATTAAAATAGCTACTGTTGTGGTGTGCCTTCAAGTAATTTCTGACTCCCAGCAAGCTTGGGGTGAACCTATCATGGACTTTTCTTGGCAGAATTTGTTTTTTATTTATTTATTTATTTATACCCCGCTCTTCAGCCACATGGCTATCAGAGCGGCTTACAAATTGTTTTTTTAAGCAATAGCTATTTACACATCTAACTGCATTAAACAGCATCCAATGTGTGTTAGCTAACTGCCCCCACAAGCTGGGTACTCATTTTACCGACCTACGAAAGGATGGAAGGCTGAGTGAACCTTGGAGCCGGCTGGAATCGAACTTGCGACATGGTGGCTTGCAGTACTGGCATTTAACCACTGTGCCACCAGAGGAAGTTTGCCTTTGCCCTTCTCTGAGGCTGAGAGAGCGTGACTTGCCCAAGGTCACCTAGTGGATTTCCATGGTAGAGCAGGGATTCAAACTCTGGTCTGCCAGTGTCCTAGTCCAACAATCAAACCATTATACCACACTGGCTCTCAAAATAGTTATATCCCTTCCTATATCAAAAGATTCTAGACAGAACACAGAAAACATAACTTAAAATAATCTAAAGCAGTTTAAGAGAGTGTAAAACAATTTAAAACAGCATGCTGTATTAAAGCTTTACAGCCCTATCAGGCCACGATCCATAAAGCTTCAAAGGCTTTGTGAAAAGCCAAGTTTTAACTTGATACAAAAACAAGGCCAGCACAGGCACTGATTAAATCTCTAAAATGTATTACATCCTATAGCTTCCTGGGATGGTCTCTCAGGGAGCAAGAAATTTAAGTCTTTAAAAGACTATTTCTTGAAAATATTATTAGTGATCATATTTGCAGACTAAATGAATATCTGATATTAAAAATCCACAAAAACAATACTATAGTATTCTAAAAGTATTCTCTTTAATCCAATAGGAGTTCTTCAGAAAGTTTATTACTCAGGCCACACTAAAGATTATCCAATAGGTTGCTTGTATCTATTTTTGCCATCACGTCTCTGAAATGTCTATTCCCTAGACTTCTGAAAAACTGTTAATTCAAATTATTCCAAATGGAGAAAACACACAGAGAGAAACATTATGCTGCAGTGTTTTCTGCTGCTCCAAAGACTGGAACACGGAGCAATGGGTGCAAGCTCCAGGAACAGTAAGAGCTGTTCGGCAGTGGAACACACTCCCTCGGAGTGTAGTGGGGTCTCCTTCCTTGGAGGTCTTTAAACAGAGGCTGGATTGCCATCTGTCGGGGATGCTTTGATCAAGATTTCCTGCGTGGCAGGGGGGTTGGACTGGATGGCCCTCGTGGTCTCTTCCAACTCTGCAATTCTATGATTCTATGATGGGCTAAATCCAATGTTATAGTAGTGGAATTCTTCTGGCGCAATGGAACCTACCCATCCCCTCCTTCCCAATGCCACCCTCCTCTTACTGAGCCCCCTAAAACAAACCCATTGTTGGTGCAGTGGCAGGGAACTTGATCCTTCCACTGGAAGAACATCACTGGACTCAACAATTAGGTGATTAGTTTGTTCCTGAGGCATGCATATACCTCCATGTAAGAAAGGGCATTTCAAAACACTTTGAAAGAAGTAGCTGTATGGCCCATGGGGGAGGGGGCAAAGTTTATGTGAACTCACTTTCAATTGGGAGAAAAGGCTGAAATGATGGCAACTGAACACACCTGGATTAAATATTCTCTGAATCTATTTCAATTTAGTTTCAGGCATGGCAAGGAATCATCTCTGGTTACATTATACTGAAGGAGGACAGCAAGACTATTGAGTCTCCTGAACTTCTTGTTCGTGCTCAATACAACTGATCATCCTCTTCATCCACAATGGAAACTGGAGGCAACATATTGCACTGATTCCACTGCCACCTGGATGATCACTTCAATAAGGTGATTCTAGAGAACAACTGCTCTGCCCTTAACTGTTACACTATAGTGTTCCACATACTTTGATCCTATGCCCTAAACCTTTAAGATTCACCTGAAACCACTGAATGCGGTTCCATCAGTATACTGAGCTCTACCTCTTTTTCATTAGGTATTGCTGAAGAACTGGAAATGTTATTTTTTCCAGTCTAGATCAATGATAGACTGGATGAAGGCCAATAAAGTACTGTAAAAGAAGAATGGTTGGTCAGTGGTTTGTAGGAACTTAAAAGGTAGTGCTCAGCATGTTCCAGATGAAGTTGTATTATCTATCAGATTCATAGTGGGGCAAAGCTTTTAGATTTGGCCTCATCTCCGAGGACACAAAAAAACCTCTAAAAGCATGCTTCACCAACCAGTTAGAGCCCATGTCATGGCTTGCTGTTAAACCAGCTATATGCACTCCTGGATACCCAGAGCCTGCTGGCCACAAGTTAGTCATACTCTGGTAGCATCTCATACTACTGCAATGTCCTGCATGTGGGATACCCTCAGAAGCCAGTTTGGAAGCTGAGAACAGCAACATAGTCACATTTTATGGTCCCTTCTCAAAGTCCCTGCACATATCAAAGTCTCTGTTCTCATTTTTATGCCAGGTAAACACTTTTTTATTTGTCCAAATATTTTATACATTTTGGATTTCTATATTTACACCAGAAAAAAAAGCTTATGTTTGTATTGTGCTTATATAGTTCTAAATTTGTTCAGGAGACTCAATAGTCTTGCTGTCCTCCTTCAGTATAATGTAACCAGAGATGATTCTGAGATGTGACGGAGAGGCTGACAAGACTTGTCAAGCCTACGGATCATTACTCCTTTTTGGTCCATGTGAGAACCAATGATACTGCAAGGCACAGCTTTCCCAAGATCAGACGAGATTATGAGGCCCTGGGGAGGAAGCTGAAAGAAATGGATGCACAGGTTGTCATCTCGTCTCTTCTGCCAGTTGAAAGGCATGGTCCAGGAAGGGAGAGGAAAATAGCCAATGTAAACAACTGGCTCCATAGATGGTGTCGCCGAAAACAATTTGGATTCTTGGATCATGGGCTGCGCTTCCATGAGGGGACACTTCTGGCAAGAGATGGGGTGCATCTTACGACAGTTGGCAGAAACATTTTTGCCAACAGTCTCAAGAATTTGATCAGGAGGGCTTTAAACTGAGTCAAATGGGGGAGGGGGACAGTATTCTGGAAGGCAAAAGGGCTGGAGAAAATAGTCAAGCTGTCATAGAGGGAACAAGGCAAACAGCGCAAGGACCCAACAGTGGGAGGCAAAACTACTTGCACAGGCAGCAAGTAAAGGGAACACATGGTCTTAGATGTCTCTACACTAATGCACAGAGCATGGGAAATAAGCAAGATGAACTTGAACTCCTAGCATTACAAAATAAATATGATATAATAGGCATTACTGAAACCTGGTGGGATGAGTCACATGATTGGAATGTAGGAATAGAGGGGTATAACCTTTATAGGAGAAACAGGCCAAACAGGAAAGGGGGAGGAATAGTATTATATGTCAGGGATATTTACACCAGTAAAGAGATCCATGACATCAATACTGGAAGCCAGGTGGAGAGCATCTGGATAAAAATTAAAGGGGAGGGAAACAACAGGGATGTTATTGTGGGACTCTACTACAGAACCCCAAGTCAGACGGAGGAACTGGATGATGCCTTTCTAGAACAGATGAACACACATGCAGAAAGGACAGATGTAGTAGTGATGGGTGACTTCAACTATCCTGATATTTGCTGGCAATCTAACTCAACCAAAACTTCAAGGTCTAGCAAATTCCTTACTTGCCTGGAAGACAATTTCATTGTCCAAAAGGTGGAAGAGGCAACAAGGGGGTCAGCTATTTTAGATCTGATCCTAACCAACAGAGATGACCTGGTTAATGGGGTGCAAGTGGTGGGATCCTTAGGTGAGAGTGATCATGTTCTCCTGAAGTTTGTTATACAATGGAAAGGAGAAGCCAGGCATAATCAGACACGCATTCTTGACTTTAGGAGAGCTGATTTCAATAAACTCGGGGAAATACTGGGGGTGATCCCATGGTCAGGAATACTAAAAGCGAAGAGACCTCAAGATGGATGGGACTTTTTCAAAAGGGAGATACTGAAGGCACAATTTCAAACAGTACCATTGAGGAAGAAAAATGGGAGGTGTCTCAAGAAACCAGGATGGATGACTAAAGAACTTTCAACGGAGCTAAGTTTTAAACGGAACATGTATAAGAAATGGAAAAAGGGGGAAATCACCAAAGAAGAATTCAAACAGATAGCGAACACGTGTAGGAGTAAAGTCAGAAAAGCTAAAGTGCAGAATGAGCTTAGGCTTGCTAGGGAGGTTAAGAACAATAAAAAGGGTTTTTTTGGGATATGTCCGCAGCAAAAGGAGGAAGAAGGAAATGATAGGGCCACTACGTGGAGAAGATGGCAAAATGCTAACAGGGGACAGAGAAAAGGCAGAATTACTCAACACCTTCTTTGCCTCAGTGTTTTCAGAAAAGGAAAAGGGGGACCAACCTGAGGATAATGGAACAGAGGACACAATAGGGGAAATCTAGCTCAGAATAAGCAAAGAGGCAATACAGGAATACCTTCTTAATCTAAATGAATTTAAATCTCCAGGACCAGATGAACTACATCCAAGAGTATTAAAAGAGCTGGCAAATGTGATCTCAGAGCCATTGGCAATAATCTTTGAGAATTCTTAGAGAACAGGAGAAGTCCCAGCAGACTGGAGGAGGGCAAATGTTGTCCCCATCTTCAAAAAGGGGAAAAAAGAGGATTACAACAATTATCGTCCAGTTAGTCTGACATCAATACCAGGAAAGATTCTAGAGCAGATCATTAAACAGAGAGTCTGTGAACATTTAGAAGGCAATGCCATAATCACAAAAAATCAACATGGGTTTCAGAGAAACAAGTCATGCCAGACTAATCTGATCTCTTTTTTAATAAAGTTACCAGCTTGGTAGATGAAGGGAACGCTGTGGATATCTCATGCCTTGATTTCAGTAAGGCCTTTGACAAGGTTCCCCATGACATTCTTGCAAACAAGCTTGTAAAATGTGGGCTAGACAAGTTAACTGTTCAATGGATTTGTAGTTGGTTGACCAGCTGAACCCAAAGGGTGCTCAGCAGTGGCTCCTCTTCGTCTTGGAAAGGTGTGACCAGTGGGGTGCCACAGGGTTCTGTCCTGGGCCCAGTGCTATTCAACATCTTTATCAATGACTTGGATGAGGGAATTAGGGGCATACTTATCAAATTTGCAGATGACACCAAATTAGGAGAAGTAGCTAATACCCTAGGGGACAGGATCAAAATTCAAAATGACCTGGATAGACTGGAGAGTTAGGCCAAAGCTAACAAAATGAAATTCAATACGGAGAAATGTAAAGTACTGCACTTAGGGCGGAAAAATGAAATGCATAGACATAGGATGGGAGAGACCTGGCTGAACGAGATGGCCCTCGTGGTCTCTTCCAACTCTGCAGTTCTATGATTCTATAAACGTTTTGTTAGTTGCTCTGACAGTTTTGACTAAAGAGCAGCCAAAAGATACATAAAAAATGATCTATAAACCAAAACCATTGATCCAACATGGAGCATGACAAGACTAATACTGGTAAATTGTTAGCAGAATGTTAATAGAAGACATTGTCTGTATTCTAGCCTCCTTTGCACACTTTATAAAAAGGAAATCTGTAAGAAAAGATGACAGAAAGCTTAAATTTATGAGAACTAGCAGGGTTCCTGTAACTTATATTTAGTCATAATACAGAACTGTGATATGTCTCTTTGCAAAGAAAACTCACAACATAATATTTTTCTCCTAAGATGCACTGATAAATCAATGTACATAAAAATCTTGATATGGATGCTTTTAAGGAAAGTGGCAAAGGACATGTATTGAAATTTATGCTCATAAAGGCAATTATGGTGTTTGCCTCTGGCAATTTCTGAAACCGTAGCGGTGAGTACATTAGTTGGTTACTCATCCTTGTCCCCTCCACAGTTCTGAGGTTGGGAGAAAGGATGAAGGTAAGATTGCAAAAGCACAGTCAAGGTGCCAGGACAACCTTAAAATGCTGAGACAAATTACCAAGATCTCCATTCCAAATTTTATTGCTCCAGAGCAGAAAAGTGTGGTCAAGGCTTTTCCAGGTACTGTTTAGTAGGACCCGAAATGCAACAATCAACTAACAGTTGAAGCCAACACTCTTCTACCATCCTCTCCCACAAAAGAGAAAGGTTGCTGGATTTAAGATATAAGACAGGGATGTCCATTGTCACCACTTTTCTTTATCCTCGGGCTCATAGTATTGAACAGATACGTAAGACAAGATGAAAACATCTGGGCTTTTGCAGATGACTTGGTGATAACAGTAGAAAGCCCCTTGAAAAGACTAATGGGGAAATTAAAACAATTTGGTGACTTAGCAGATGTTAAGATAAATAAACAGAAGATTATTGACAAAAAACATGAAAACAGAGGATCAAAAGGAACTGATGGACAAAACTGGTTTTAAGATAGAGAAAACGTGAAATACCGAGGTATTACTATGATAAACATGCATGTTACACTGGGCCCCTGCTATTCTCTGGAGTTTGGTTTCAGGACCCTCCTATGGATTTTAAAATCTGTGGTTGCTCAAGTCCCATTATATACAATGGCATAGTAAAAATGCCTTCCCTTATATAAACTGAGGAACAGCAACATTTGCTTTTTGGAACTTTTCCTGCCAAATATTTTCAAGCTTTGGTTGGTTGAATCCATGGATTCAGATACCGTGGATACAAGAGGCCAGCTGTATTTCAAAACAATTATGTTAAAATATGGAATAAAATTAAGATAGATATGACTAGGTGGGAAAAATTAAAATTTTCATTGTTGGGAAGAATATCAATGATAAAAATGAATATTTAAACTAGAATGCTGTTTTTTGTTTCAGACAATAACAATTATGACAACAGATGTACCATTTAAGCAGAAGCAGAGGGGTTTATTCAAGTTTATTTGGCAAGGGGGGGGAGGGACAAGGATCAAATTTTAAGTTTTGCAAGGTGCAAAACAAAGACAAGGGTTAGCTTTATCAAATCTGAAATTGTATTTTGATGCCTGTTTGGTTTGGTTGAAAGAATGGATGATGCTGAGAAAGAAAAGATTATTAGATTTGGAAGGACACAACCTTAGGTTTGGATGACATGGGTATTTATGGTACAACAAAGTTAAGGTAAATGTAGATTTTAAGGCTTACTATAATACCTACCCTACTGAGAATATGGAATAGATATAAGCCAAGGGTGTGTCCAAAAATACCTTTATGGGTCTCACCACAGGAATTTTTTTTATAGAAAAGAAACAAATAGGCAAAGAGAGATGGCTTAAGGTATCATGATATCTTGGAGAATTCCCAAGGAGAATATGTAATCAAAACAAAGGAGACTGTGTTTACAGAGGTATATCGTTTCCAATGGTTCTCATATTTGCTCCTGTATGAAGATTTAAGATAGATAAAAAGCATTATGGTTTTGAACAAAACAAATCAGAGTTTGAATTGCTACTATGAATAAATGACAAACATTTATTGGTAAAATGTATAAATACTTTGTTAAAAAATGGAAATGAAGGAAGAAGTGAAAGAATGTACAAAAAAACTAGATATAATATACAAATGCAGTAGAGAGAAAAGATGTAATCAAGGGGTCTGAAACTTACATTGTTTTATAATCTTAAGAAGAATTTTTATAAGATGATGTGTCGCTGGTATATTACTCCAGAAAAGTTGTCCAGAATATACAAAGGTACCTCAAATAAGTGTTGGAAATGTAAAAAATAAGGAGGGACATTTTACCATAAGTGGTGGACTTGTGAAAAGCCAAAAAAAAAAAAAAAAAAAACTGGCTCAAATTCATACTTTGATCAAGATAATATTAGAAGATAAACATAGTTAAGACAAGATTTTTTTCTTCTATTGAGACTTCTGGGTGATCAACTGGAAAGGAACTACGGAAGAGTCTTTCAGTATATGATCACAGCAGCGAGACTATTATACACCTAGAAATGGAAAAATTCAGAGATTCTTACAGGAGAAGAATGGTTGCTGGAACTAAACGAGCTAGCAAAAAATAGACAAAATATCTAGCTTGTTGAAAGAAAAATCTTTACAGAATATTTTAAAAGACTGGAAATCATTAATAGAGTTTTTGAGGAAAGAAAAAATAATTTAATACTTGTAGGTTTTGAGAATTAATATCTATCAGAAGAAATGTATGATTCAATTTGTTAGCGAGTGGAAGTGATATATATAGCTATATCCAGTAGTAGATTTGAAAGGTTCTCACGGTTCAGCTACATGCTATTATTTGGGGGGAGGGGGATTGCATTGTTTTACATGTGGGTGGTGAGTGGCTGAGGGAGGGGCCCTTATGAGTCTGGGGGTATACAGTTGTCCCTTTGCATTCGTGGCTTTGATTATTCGCTGTTTTCCCTCACCCACCACCTGTCTCCTGGGTCTTCCCTTCTCTTCACAAAGGGACGAAAAGCCAGGAAAGCGCAGGGGTGAGGCAAAACCTCTTAAACCAGGGAGGGCGAAAGCCCAGCGGACAGCGGGTTTGAGAGACTTTCCCTCACTCCCTGGGCTTCCCTGGATCTTCAGACAGCCTGTTTGAGAGAGAAGGAAGAGCCAGGGAAGCCTAGGGAGAGGGAAAATCCTCAAACTGCTCCTCTGCTGAGCTTTGGCTGCTTTTTCAGGGAGGGCGAAAGCCCAGCAGACATGCGGTTTGAGAGAGAACGAAGAGCCAAGGAAGCCGAGGGAGTGAGGCAAAACCTCTTAAACCGCCCCTCTGCTGAGCCTTCGCTGCCTTTGCAGGGAGGGCGAAAGCCCAGGAGAGGGTGATTGTTATTCGCACTTTTTCACATTCGCGGGGGTCTGGCGGCAGTAACCCCCGCGAATGTGAAGGGACAACTGTAGATGCAGATTAAATGACAGGTGTGGAGACTGAAGTGGAGAGGGAATTTGCATAAGGGTAATGATCGGCTAAGGGAGTGAGAGGAAGGAGTGGATTGCTTGGGGATGTTTCCTAAGCAGTCAATCAGCACACTGGGAAAGGAAACATACCCAAGCATTTTACATATATAAATAGATAGATATATAAAATCATAGAACCATTGAGTTGGAAGAGCCCACACGGGCAATCCAGTCCAACCCCCTGCCATGCAGGAATTCACAATCAAAGCATTCCTGACAGATGGCCATCCAGCCTCTGTTTAAAAACCTCTAAAGAAGGAGACTCCACCACACTCCAAGGCAGTGTATTCCACTTCCGAACAGCTCTTACTGTCAAAAAGTTCCTCCTACTGTTTAGGTGGAATCTCTTTTCCTGTAGCTTGAACCCATTGCTCCATGTCCTAGTCTCTGGAGCAGCAGAAAACAAGCTTGCTCCATCCATAGTATGACATCTCTTCAAATTTTTAAACACAGCTACATGCCACCTCTCAACCTTCTCTTCTCCAGATTAAACATGTCCAGCTCCCTAAGCCACTCCTCATACAGCATGGTTTCTAGATCTCCCCCCACCATTTTTGTTGCCCTCCTCTGGACACATTCCAGCTTCTCGATATCTTTCCTGCCCAGAACTGGACACAGTATTCCAGGTGAGGCCTGACCAAAGCGGAATAGAGTGGCACTATTACTTCCCTTGATCTAGACCAGCATTTCTCAACCGGGGTTCCACAAGAAAATATTAATAAATCACAGAGAAGTGGTGAGCTGAAACGGAGCACTCCTCCAAAGGGGGGGGGGCGCGGACTTGGCTTATATCTCCCCTCCACAACAGAGAAAGCTGGGCAAAGAATGAGTATGTGTGAATGAGTTTTTACACCAAGGGAGGCTGCCTTAGATGTGCTAATCAGGCTCCTATGGGGGGGGCGAGGAATGAGTGATTTGATCATACATTCAAAATGAGATTTGCTGACCTATCTATCCCTGGACAAGTTATGGATTTCTGTGAAAGAAGAGTATCCTACCATTCATAGAAAAACAATAAATATATTGCTGCAGTTTTCAACCTATTACATATGTGAGCAAGCTTTTTTTTTTTTACAAGTATTAAAAGCAAAGACAAAAATCATCTCCTTTCAACTGAAGATGAAATTGGAGTGTGTTTATCAAAAGTTCGACCCCGAATAAAAGACTTGTGTACCAAAAGACAAGCACAGGTTTCCCATTAATAATGTTATCACAATATATTTGGTTTTTTATCAAATATATTTGTATTAGTATTTTTTGGTATTTTCATATGATATTTTTCAGGTTTTAATAATGTTTCATGATAAATACATTTGTTTTTCATTTAATGTATTTTTATTATAGTTTACCTTTTTTGTCATTTTCATAGAATATTTTGTCAGTATTTTAATGTACACTATAAATACTTCTCTGCTAGTATGCTCTTTCAGGCGTTACTTTCAAGTATCAAATATGTATTCCTTGCAATGTGGAATATAGTAAGCATCTATTTTTTTCACTGTTTCTGTAATTTAAAAGACACCATACTTCTATTAATGGACCTAGAATCACATAGGCTTTTTTAGCTGCTGCATCACACTGTTGACTCATGTTCAGCTTGTGGTCCACTAAGACTCCTAGATCCCTTTTGCCTGTACTGCCATCAAGCCAGGTGACCCCCATCCTATATCTGTGCATTTCATTTTTACTGCCAAAGTGTAGTATCCTCCATTTCTCTCTGTTGAAATCCATTTTGTTAGTTTTGGCCCAGCTTTCTAACTTGTTCAGGTCATTTCGGATTCTGATCCTGTCCTCTGGGATATTAGCTACCCCTCCCAATTTGGTGTCATCTGCAAACTTGATAAGCATACCCTCTATTCCCTCATCCAAGTCATTGATAAAGATGTTGAATAGCACTGGGCCCAGGACAGAACCCTGTGGCACCCCACTACTCACTTCTCTCCAGGATGAGGAGGAGCCCATTGGTGACTACCCTTTGGGTTCGGTCAGTCAACCAATTACAAATCCACCTCACAGCTGCATTGTCTAGCCCACAGGTTACTAACTTTTTTGCAAGAATATCATGGGGGACCTTGTCAAAAGCATTACTGAAATCAAGAGTAATCCACTACATCCACAGCATTCCCTTCATCTATGAATTTGGTAACTATCAAAAAAAGAGATAAGATTAGTCTGGCACAATTTTTTTTTTTTTTTGAGAATCCATGTTGACTTTTAATGATCACAGCATTATAGCTTTATAGTAGTTTAAGAGAAAGTTGGAAATCAATCTATCTTTGTTTATATTCTTTCTATGTGCTTTCCTTTGTTTTCTTTTCTCTTCTTCTGTTTATAGTTTGGTAATTTTTATATTACGTAGAAAAATGTTAGTAAAATATTTGAAATGACAAACAATGGCTAAAAGTAATGTGTTGACTACCTTTCTCTCCCATAGAAAAAATGGGAGGAGGAGTTGGCTTTTGGTGGGTACTCTCACTCAAACCATCAAGGAAAGAGAATGGGCAACTGTCACTTTTGGACTGATAGCCAGGGCACTCCCAAACTGCATACCCCTATATCCAAATAGAAAGGCCCTTCTTAAAAACTTCCTGGAAAAAAAATCCAAGTTTTTTTTTTTAAAATCCATACATACACCTCTGTAGATTAAGCTATTTTTTCTGGATCCAGCATTCTGTGGCAAAGAAAAGCAGAAAATATTAGCATTTAGTGATTCTGTGACACATAAACTCAAGCGTTTCTGTGACTGTATTGAACTAACCTGCCTTTCACATCACAATCATGTGCTGCATGGTCCTATGCCTATTAACAAAACATGAATCCACTAAATTCAATGGAATTTCCACCCAAGCACATCATACTGCAACCTAAAACTCACCAAAATCTCTACTTCTATTAATCATATATTAAAATGTCAGAGAACGCTTTAACCATCCTGTTATGAACACTTTGGAAGATGTGTGGATTACTAAAAGGCTAACCAAACCACATAATATAAAAAAAGATAAGGACTATATGTATTCTTCTGCATTTTAATTCCTCCGTACTGCCCCTTAGGAAACAATGCAAAATTATCTTTGAGAATTCAGTGACAGAATTCAATTCAGTACGTCACCATATTTCTCATTAAGCTTTTTTTAAAAGTACAACAACATTTGCACCTTGATTTGTAGGAAAATATAAAGAAAGATTACAATACTGGTCTTCAGGCACCCCACAAGCAGACTGTGCTATGACCTAAGGCAAATCACATTAATGATTTTTTAACTGCTTTCTACAAAGGAAATTCTTCAGGCAAAAGAAGACTATATATAAAGGAAGACAGCATCCCATTATCTCTAATAGTTATGTTGAAACATTTTGAAAACTGTGGTTTGTATTCTTGTGGCTGATAGCTCTTGGGGCTGTTTTTGGCACCTGACCCAAGTAGTTACACCTGCAAAGATTCTCTTCAGCTTAACAAGATAGAACATTTATTAGCAAGGCACACAATTTGTCTTCAGAAAATCTGATACAGTAACTTGGAAGATGGGTAGCCCAAGTTTTCAACAGGTGTTTTACAACCTGGCAGTGGTGGAGAAAGGGAAAAAAGCCAATATGGTTAAATAAAAATATTAAAATGGAGTAGGTTTCATATTACACTTCACAATTAAAGATGATTCCTCAGTCCAAAAGAGTTTAAGACTACCAGACTACAAGAAAGAGTAACAGGGTTTATTGGAAGGAAGGGGGGAATTTGGATTGGGAACACTTTTGATGGATGTGAAGTAGAACCTCCTGATTTGTGCCTTCATTAGTACTGAAATGAAGTCCTTCCTGAATCTTCGTTTGCGAAGAAAAGCCAGAGAGAGAGTACTGAAATGAAAAGGGAAGGGAGACTAAATCACCAATTCTCTAGGTCCCCCAACACTGTTATAGTGCTATTATTCCACTTTAACTATTATGCCACTTTGACAACTCCAGAAAGAGTAAAGGAAGAATAAAATTAGTAGGAAGGCAATATGGGTTTCCTTGTTTGAAGCCTTATCACACTAAGCTGTTATAGCGCTATTATTCCACTTTAAATGCTATGGCTGCCTCCTGTGAGATTTGTAGTTTAGTGAGGCCTAAGAGTTCTCTGGCTGAGAATGCTAAATGCCCCTCCCTAAACTGCAGATCCCAGGATTCCACAGGAGGCAGTCATAGCAGTTAGTGGAATAACAGTGCTATAGTAAGGTAGTGTGATGTTTTCTAAGCCACTTGAGAAATCTCACATAGGTTTGAGAATTTTAAAGTTTAGATTTTAAGACAACATTGGGTTTGCTGGGTCAGAGCAATCAGCTCTCTGACCTATCACAGAGACAAAAATCCATCTTTATCTGACATGGGATAAGAGCTGTCTGGCTGAGAATGCTAAATGCCCCTCCTGAAACTGCAAATCCCAGGATTCCAGAGCCTTAGCAGTTAAAGGGGAATAATAGTACTACAGTTGTCCCTCCATATCCACGATTTTGGTATCCACGGTTTTGAGTATTCACGGCTTGAAAATATTATTTAAAAAATAGTAATTCCAAGAAGCAAACTTTGATTTTGCCATCTTATAGAAGGGACACCATTTTGCGATGCCATTGCATATAATGGGACTTGAGTATTCGCGGATTTTGGTATCCACGGGGGATCCTGGAACCAAACCTCAGCGAAGATGAAGGGACAACTGTACGACACTGTACCTTACTCCTAACAGGATGCGGCTGGGGAAAGAGAGCGCAAAGAAACTTTCAGGAGTTGCCCAGAGTCTGAGACACGCACTCTTCACACAAATACACACACACACACACACGGGCTTCCCTCTGGGTGCGGCGCTGGACTGAGCCAGTCGAGTCGCTGAGGCGGAATTGGCTGAGTCGTCGCCCCCTCCTCCCGCCGCCCTGTTCGCTTTTAATTAAATAATATTAATTAATATCGGGGCCGGCGTGGGGGGGTGAGGGAGAGAAGGCGGAGGGAGGCGGCGGCAGACTTACTGGTTGGTGGGGGGCGCGTTCAGCGGGATGGCCACCTCCTCCTCTTCGTACTCGGGCCCGTCCAGCGAGTCGCCTTCGTCCACCGTGCTCAACCCCCCGGCCGGAAGCGGCGGCTGCGGAGGCGGCGGCAGCGGAGGGAAACCCTCAGCGGAGGAGAGGACTGTGCCTCCTCCGCCGCCGCCGCCCTCGGAAAGCTGGAGCGGAGGGCCCTTGGACATCTCCGCCGCAGGGAGAGGCCTCGGGGGCAGCCCCAGCACGGGAGAGGCGCTCGGACCTCCGCCGCAGGTGCCTCCGGAAAGCGCGGCGGCGGCGGCGGAGCTCTTGCTGCTGTTGGTGGTGGTGGTGGTGCCGCTGCGGGCGGTGACGGCGCTGCTGGTGGTCGCTGGGGGGCAGCCGTGTCCCCCCGGCTCTCCGGCCGCTCCCGAGCCGCCCTCTTCGCCTCCAGCTTCGGCCGCTGCTGCCGCCGCCATCATGCTGCTCCGGCTCGGTTGGGCTCGGCTTGCCCCGCCCCTGTGGGCCCAGCGCGTGCCCGGTAGGCGGCGCCAAAGAAACGGTTGGAGGAAGGGTTGGGAGGAATTTATGAACGACGGTGGAGGCCGCCTCCGCTTCCCAACGGCAGCGGGGGAGGGGGGAGGGAGGAGCCGAGGGAGGCCCCGCCCACTGGGAGGCTGTCAATGGGAACAATGGGGAGCCTAGAAAAGACTTCCAAGTCACTGTGTGTGTGTGTGTGTGTGTGTGTGTGAGGGGGAGGGCGGAGGGAAGCCGGTAGCTGCTGCGGATGTTCCCTCTCTCGCCCACCTCTTCCGCCGCCGCCGCCGCAGCTGCACGCGCTGCCTCCCTTGGGCTCTGGTTGGCTGCTGAGTGTGACGAAACGACAACATCTCCCCGCCCACTTCTTTCTCTTCGGTTGCCACCGCCCTCGTCCTTTATGCGCATGCGCTTCCCGTCTGAGAAGTTTCCTCTGAGGGACTACAGCCTTTCGGAGGGAGGGGGGCCAGATCAGCCAGTCCAGGGCTGTTCTGTCTTGACGACTCCCCCCCCCTTCGGCTGTAAATCTGGGTCTGTCTTTTCCTGCAGTAGCCACGCTGATATATTGTATCAAAACAAGCAAAGGATTTTAACATAGGCTTTCGTGGACTATGCCATCAAAGGAATGGAATGTTACCCAGGCCAAATCCACACTACACGAATAATCCAGTTTGAAACTTTATTATTTTTATTATTATTATTATTATTATTATTTGCTATAGAGTCTTACTGTGGTATCCTGAGATCTGTAGTTTCACAAGGTCTTTAGCCTTCTCTGCCAGAGAGTGCTAGTGCTTCACCAAACTGCAAATCCCAGAATTCCACTCGGAGGGGCCATGGCAAATAATCCAGTTTTAAACTGGATTATTTTTGTAGTGTGGATGCACCCCCAGACTGAGTACATATACTGTATAGAGCACGGATTTGTGGTTTTTTTAAGGACCCACGGATAGATTTCAGGTGGTCTGTGACCTCCAGGGGGGAAATGCATCTTTTGTTTTCACTAAACCTCTCAGTGAAACAAAATCCACAAAAAAGCCATACATTTATCAGCCAACCAAATATAAAACACACAATGCAAACTTTCGAAGGTAGACAACAAACCTATGTCTTTATCATCAGTAGAAGTCACACATATTTTCATATCACCTTACGGTTGCAGAAATCTGAAAATATCATTTATGCTCATTGCTAAGTTTTTAGACTTTCTGCTACAGAAGAGGAGAAGCCTATGAGTCCACCTCAATTCTGAGAAGGGGTCTGCTAGACTGCCAAAGGCAGGCTTGATGTGAAAAGAGGGGAAACTCCTGATATAGAGAGAAATTCATGTTTATTCATATATACTGTACTTCCATATTTTGTTATTTTTGTCTTTATGTACAGTAGGACCCCCTTATCCACTGGGGATTGGTTCTGGGGGAGGGGACATGGATACCAAAAACTCTGGATAATAGCAAATGCCATTGAAAATAATGGGACTTCTGGTTTAAAATACCATGGAGGACTAAGAAAATGGCTAGAGAAGACACATTTTCTAGGAAGACTCTGTGGTAGGTGTGCTGTTTTGTCAATGGATAATAATAATAATAATAATAATGATAAAAAAATTTATTTATACCCCGCCCCTCTGCTAAAAACAATCGGGGCAGCTTCCAACAATTAAAACATTATAATAATGACTAAAAACACCACCCACCCCCACCCTCCCACATAAAAAGACATTAAACACAATAAGATTAAAACCTTCTAGCTAAAAAAACACATTAAAAACAAATATATACATAATTTTTAAAAAGCCAGGAGACTGAGTTCCTGAGGCCGGGATCTAATCAGGAAAGGCCTGCCGAAAGAGATCCGTCTTTAGTGCTTTTTTAAAGCTACTCAAGCTCGTCAGCTGACAGATCTCATTCGGCAGGCCATTCCACAATTTGGGGGCGATTACTGAAAAGGCCCTCTGGGAGGTTGCAGACAGCCTAGATTTTTGTGGCTGAAGCAGATTCCTCCCAGAGGACCAGAGTATGCGGGGAGGATTGTATGGGAGGAGGCGGTTCCGGAGATAAGTTGGACCCAAGCCATTTAGGGCTTTAAAGGTAATAACCAACACCTTATACTGGGCCCGGAAACTGATAGGCAGCCAGTGGAGAGATTTTAGTATTGGAGTTATATGATCTCTCCGAGATGTTCCTGAGACCACTCTAGCTGCCATATTTTGTACCAACTGAAGTTTCCGGACCAAGCACGAGGGTAGACCCATGTAGAGCGCATTGCAGAAATCTAGACGAGAGGTTACCAGCGCATGCACCACAGTCTCAAGGTCCCTTACTTCCAGGAAAGGGCACAGCTGGCGTATCAGCCGAAGCTGATAACAAGCGCTCCTGACCGTCGCATTCACTTGACTCGTCATCTGAAGCGATGAATCAAGGAGCACCCCCAGACTGCGAACACAGTCCTTAACGGAGAGCGTGACCCCGTCCAGGACTGGAGGTTGCAACTCAACTCCTGGTTTCGGGGTCGCTACCTTGAGCACCTCCGTTTTGTCTGGATTTAATCTCAATCTGTTTTTCCTCATCCAGCCCATTACAGCTTTAAGACAGTCATTAAGAGGAGAGATGCCATTGGGATTCGAGGCCGATGATCGGGACAAGGAGAAATAGATCTGGGTGTCATCAGCGTACTGATAACACCCAGCCCCATAACCCCGAATAATCTCACCCAGCGGCTTCATATAGATGTTAAACAGCATCGGGGACAGGATGGCGCCCTGTGGAACACCACAAGTAAGCTCCTTTCTGCTGGAGCAGCTGTCCCCAAGCCGCACCCTCTGGGACCTGCCCGAGAGGAAGGACCGGAACCACTGGAGCGCAGTGCCTCCAATTCCTAACCCTCTCAGGCGATCCAGGAGAATGCCATGATCTATCGTATCGAAAGCCGCTGAGAGGTCCAGAAGCACCAACAGGGACACATTACCCCTGTCGATGCTTAGATGCAGATCATCGGTCAAGGCAACCATGGCAGTCTCAACTCCAAATCCCGTCCTGAAGCCAGTTTGAAATGGGTCTAGATAATCAGTTTCATCCAAGACCACTTGGAGTTGAAGAGCAACTGCCCTCTCAATCACTTTGCTCAAGAATGGTAACATAGAAACTGGCCTATAGTTATTCATGTCCAGGGGGTCTAGAGAAGGTTTTTTTCAGGAGCGGCCTAACCGCCGCTTCCTTTAAACAAGATGGAACACACCCTTCCCTGAGGGATGCATTGATGATGTCCTTAAGGAACACCATCAAGGCAGTCCCCCCCTGGATGGCCAGCCATGAAGGGCAAGGATCAAGAGGGCAGGTCGTCTTCCTCACTCTACCAAGTAGCTTGTCCATGTCCTCGGTACTCACAGATTGAAATTGATTCAGTAAACTTACATCAACGGAGTTGCTGGACACCTCGTCAATTGTTTCTGTCAAAATGCTGGCATCTAAGTCGGCTCTTATCCGAGAGATTTTATCTGCAAAGTAGTTGTTAAATGCATCACAGCAGGCCGTTGTTGGGTTAAGCAATGGGTTCTGTGCAGGTATAACCTGCGTCATCTCCCTTACCACCCTAAACAGCTCTGCTGGATGGGACTCTGCAGATGCAATACATGCAGAGGAGAAGGATCTCTGCGCTGCACGTATTGCCTCTCGATAGGACCGAAGAAAATTCCTATGTCGAGTCCTGTCGGATAAGAGTCGAGTTTTCCGCCAGTTGCGCTCTAGTCGTTGTCCAACCCGCTTCATTTTCCTAAGCTCTGAAGTATACCATGGCTTACGGTTAGAGGCGGGTTGGAAAGGACGCTTGGGAGCGATCGTGTCAATAGCCTTGGTAAGATCGGTGTTCCAGGTATTAACCAAAGCTTCGACAGGGTCACCGGCGTTACCAACCATTAAACCCTCCAAGGCTTTCTGGAATCCTATTGGTTCCATTAGCCTTCGGGGGCGGACCATTCTAATGGGTCCACCACCCCCGGTGGGGCGGGAAGAGACTCTTAGTTCAGTCTTGACCAGGAAATGATCCGTCCATGACGATGCGGCAGTTTTAATAACCGCTGCCCACAGATATTCCTGTTCCGTACTAAAGACCGCATCGAGAGTATGACCCGCACAATGTGTGGGCCCAATGACCAATTGGGATAGGCCCATGTTTGTCATGGTTTCCATGAACTCCCGAGCTGCACCAGTCAGATTTGTCAAGCTGGTCTCGAGTGGAATGTTAAAGTCGCCCAGAACTAAAAGTCTGGGCGACTCCAACAGCAACTCTGAGACCAGCTGTGTCAGCTCAGTTAGGGAGTCTGCTAGACAACGGGGTGGTCGGTATACTAGCAGAATCCCCAAACTATCCCTGGTCCTTAGGCTAAGGTACATACACTCAAAGTGGACTGTGTTTCGGACAGGTATCCTGGTCAAGGTCAGATTGTTCTTATAAACCAGAGCCACTCCGCCCCCCCCCGCCCACTTCCCCTCACCCGCTCACTGACAGAATACCCGGCTGGGAGGGCCTGCGCCCATGTGACAGCACTATCCTCTCCCAGCCAGGTTTCTGTGAAGCACGCCAGGTCGGCATCCTCATCCAAGAGTAGATCGTAAATAATATGAGTTTTATTCTTAACCGACCTGGCATTGCAGAGGAGCAAAGTAAGGTTCTGTGGAATGGTTGGTACACTCTCCAATCCATTCCGGGAAACAGGGTGAACTGAAGGTGGGATAGCTGACAAACAGCGATCCTGCCTTCTTTTGTAACATCTGTTCACTCTGTTCTGACCATACCTCCCTTTCCCCAGCACAACTCCAATTTTCGCCCCCACTCCATTCCCGGCCTTAGCTGACTCCAGTTGCTGGCTTCGAGTCCTGGCTACTGGCTGGTGTTCCTGAGGGGGTGGGAGTGGCTTAAGACGCCAGACACTCCTGGCCACGCCCCCCTCCCGCTGCTGCCTCGCTGCCAAGAAGTCCTCAGGGCCCCACTACAGCCTCCTGGCCCGGTGGAATGGGGTAAAATGCTGCTGCAGGCTGGAGGACCTCTGGCTTGCTGGCTGGTGTTCCTGAGGGGGTGGGAGTGGCTTAAGATGCCAGCCACTCCTGGCCACGCCCCCTCCCACTGCTGCCTCGCTGCCAAGAAGTCCTCAGGGCCCCACTACAGCCTCCTGGCCCGGTGGAATGGGGTAAAATGCTGCTGCAGGCTGGAGAACCTCTGGCTTGCTGGCTGGTGTTCCTGAGGGGGTGGGAGTGGCTTAAGACGCCAGCCACTCCTGGCCACGCCCCCTCCCGCTGCTGCCTCGCTGCCAAGAAGTCCTCAGGACCCCACTACAGCCTCCTGGCCCGGTGGAATGAGGTAAAAGGCTGCTGCAGGCTGGAGAACCTCTGGCTTGCTGGCTGGTGTTCCTGAGGGGGTGGGAGTGGCTTAAGACGCCAGCCACTCCTGGCCACGCCCCCTCCCGCTGCTGCCTCGCTGCCAAGAAGTCCTCAGGGCCCCACTACAGCCTCCTGGCCCGGTGGAATGGGGTGAAAGGCTGCTGCAGGCTAGAGAACCCCTGGCTTGCTGGCTGGTCATGAATCATTGGATATAGGGGGCCCACTGTTTTTGTATTTGTATGTGTCAGCACACACATTGAGATGAAATTGTCGACGAGATGTCAGAGTCAAATTAAGTGCAAAATGTATTCACACCAAGTGCGTGAGTAACACTGGCAATTTCCTGACCTGTGGCCGATAACAAACATGCTGGTGTTAGGGAAGAAAACTGACACATGTAGTGGAATAAGAAACCAGGCTGTATTGCCTGTACCCAGCTGGACTTGAGGCATGTGGGTTGCCTCTACTCTTTTAAGCAAACCCTGGAAACATTGTCAGTCCAGCAACTGACGGACATAAAATTCCCACACCTGGCAGAGAAGCCTTAGAAGCAGCAAAACCTTCTGCAAGTCATACATTTTTATTTTAAACCATCTCTTGGAGCTTAGATTTTCCTTGGTTTTTTCCGGGCTGTGATGCCGTGTTCAGGAACAGTTTCTTTTTGACGTTTTGTCTGCATCTGTGGCTGGCATCTTCAGAGAATGGTTCGGAAAGAGTGTATGTGGAGTTTATGTGCTGTGAACCCCTATTGGGGAGTGCATGTACATTTGTGTAATTGAATGGTTAGTTTCTGGGTATAGAAATGCAAGGCTTGTTAGTGTCTGTTTGGCTAGTGGTTGGTTGATGGGCCATTATTTGCTGGGACTCCCCCTGTCCCTGGGTGGAATTCCTTTGGAAGTGTTGAGTTTTAATTCTATTGTATTTCAAAACTGGGAGCCAGATTTTGTTTCCTTTTAAGGTTTCTTCTTTCCTGTTGAAGTTGTCCAGGTGTTTGTGGATTTCAATAGCTTCTCTGTGCATTCTGACATGATAGTTGTTGGCCTAGAATCATAGAATCATAGAATTGCAGAGTTGGAAGAGACCACAAGGGCCATCCAGTCCAATCCCCTGCCACGCAGGAAATCACGATCAAAGCATCCCCGACAGATGGCCACCCAGCCTCTGTTTGAAGACCTCCAAGGAAGGAGACCCCACCACGCTCCGAGGGAGTGCGTTCCACTGTCGAACAGCTCTTACTGTCAAAAAGTTCCTCCTAATGTTGATGTGGAATCTCTGTTCCTAGAAGTTGCATCCATTGCTCTGTGTTCCAGTCTCTGGAGCAGCAGAAAACAAGCCTGCTCCATCTTCAATGTGACACCCCTTCAAATACTTAAACAGGGCTATCATATCGCCTCTTAACCGTCTTTTTTCCAGGCTAAACATACCCAGCTCCCTAAGTCTTTCCTCATAAGGCATCGTTTCCAGACCTTTCACCATTTTAGTCGCCCTTCTCTGGACACGCTCCAATTTGTCAATATCCTTTTTGAATTGTGGTGCCCAGAATTGGACACAGTATTCCAGGTGAGATCTGACCAAGGCAGAATAGAGCGACACTATTACTTCCTTTGATCTAGACACAATACTTCTATTGATGCCTGGTCCAGAATTTCTGTGTTTTCAAATAGCATTTTGTGTCCAGGTTGGTTTATAACATGTTCTGCTACTGCTGATTTTTCTGGCTGGTCCAGTCTGCACTGTTGCTTATATACTGTAGTTCTGGGAATATGGTCAAATTGTGACTTCATAGAACAGTTTTAAAATGCGTTTGTGGGTATAAAGGAAATTGGTGGAGAGAGAGGAAAGGAGAATTCAGAAGCACTAGACTCTAGAGTGTTTACCCAGCCTGGCACCCTAATGCAGTTTTACGCCAGCTACCATGGCCAATAGTCAGGGATGATGGGTACTTTCCAAAATTCTGGAGTAAACCAGGTTGAGTTTCTGCCTGCTCCCTATTCTTGGAAGATAGAACTTTAGCTCTTTTGTGATTTTTATCTACTACTACTGTATTACTTTTTAATTTAATTTTACACCACTGAAGAAGACTACTGAGTTGAAACATGTTAGCAAAGAGACTTTTTTTTTGTAGAAGCCTATCAAAAGGGGAGGCAAAGGCAAACCTCCTCTGAACAAATCTTGCCAAGAAAACCCCATTGTTAAGTACAGCTTATACCCCACTTCCAGACACCCGTATTTTTACAGGCCTCAGAAACTGGCAGAATTTTGGTTCATTAATGTGGCCTTCCACAAGGGAATAGACAGGATGGTCTCAAAAGGTAATCTATGTCTTACCTGGGAAGCCTAAAGGCTAAAAGCCAAACAGATAATGGGTGGTCGAAAACCTTTGTATTTGCTGATTATGAAATTTCCTTCCCTCAGATCCCAACCTTAAAGACAGGTTGCTCAAGCTGTTAAAATTCAATCAGTGGACATTAAGAAACACATTAGCATCTCTCTCACCTTTTGTCAAGACCAGGAAACTCATTGTGCAATCCATGAAGGCTCAGGAAATCTGCAGTTTCAACCCATGAAGTAACCAACCCCCTCAGGTGTATTTGGAGGTATAAATATAACCCCCAAAATATCCCTCATTGCGCACAGTCAGTTATAGGGGGAAACCCTTATCACTCTGTGTTAGCCAACCCAGTTTCCACTCTGCCAGACTGACTACAGGACAGATCTGTATCACCCCAACAAAATCCTCTTGCTACCCCCTATCCCAAGTTTTCCTACTGCTTTTCCTATAGACTTGGGTGAATGCTTTTTCTGGGTGAATGTGTGTGTGTTTGGTGTTATTTTTGAACTCTTTAATAAAAACCATACTTAATTTTACATGTGTGTATACCATCTAGACTAGTACTGGTAGACACATGTTTGCAAGATTCTCTTGTTACCCCCTTTTCGCATAGCTAAAGTCGAATTGCTGCTGATTTTCCCAACATATTAGAAACTTGATATTTTCTTGGAATTTTCCAAGGAGCATTTTGGGTAACACCATGATAAGGGTTGCCATAAGTTGAAAACAGCTTGAAGGTACACAACAATAAATGTCAAAAGAGGATGAGACATATACTTTGACAAATCTGTCTGTGTGTATGTGTGTGTTTGTAGATGGACAGATATGTGCTTCATATCTCTGCATAAAGTGCAATGACACTTTATCAAATAATACACTAACACAATTCTTTCTTTGCTATCTGCTGTGGTATCATAGGAATTGTCTAAACTAGATGGTGTTACATTTTATGACAGATGTCAGGGTTGATTGGTTTGTGCCCTGCTTAGTCAGCAAAGTCATTCTCAATTTATAAGAGCAAAACTGGATTTTGAACGGGGGGGGATATTGCTGAATAAAACACAAAAATTGATGAATTGCAAGTTAATCTAGTATCACGATTACATTGCAATAATCACACAACAGAAAATGGCTTTTAGTATGCTTTTTCATTGCCATCATAGTAGATCGATTATCAAAACAGAAAAGGGAGTTGCTATACCTGGAATATCAATGACCCATTTTGTCTATCTTCTTTTGAGTCTAGTGGGAACCGTAGTGTGTAACCATTCCGTATGATAACTGTTGATAGGAAGCTGAGAGTTTCTCTGTATCAGGGTGGGAAACAGAGCTACATACTAAGCATATTTTATTCCCTGGTTTCTTTGGGGCAGATGTAATTAGCTTAGCAAATTTTCATTGTCAAGAGTGATGTGTACAAGCTAACATGCAGAGTGTCTATCTTCACTTTCATAGAATCATAGAATCATAGAGTTGGAAGAGACCACAAGGGCCATCTAGTCCAACCCCCTGCCATGCAGGAATACACAATCAAATCATTCCCGACAGGCGGCAATCCAGCCTCTCTTTACAAACCTCCAAAGAAGGAGACTCCACCACACTCCAAAGCAATGTATTCCACTTCCGAACAGCTCTTACTGTCAGGAAGTTCTTCCTGATGTTTAGGTGGAATCTCTTTTCCTGTAGTTTGAGTTTCTAAGTGTCCTTGTCTCTGGAGCAGCAGAAAACAAGCTTACTCCATCCTCAATATGACATCCCTTCAAACATTTAAACATGGTATCATGTCACCTCTCAGCCTTCTCTTCTCCAGACTAAACATGCCCAGCTCCCTAAGCCAGTCCTCATAGGGCATGGCTTCCAGACATCCCCCCATTCTGCTTGCCCTTCTTTGGACACATTACAGCTTCTCAATATCCTTCCTGAATTGTGATGCCCAGAACTGGACACAGTATTCCTGGCGAGGTCTGACCAAAGCAGAATAGAATGGCACTAATACTTCTCTTGATCTAGACACTATACTCCTATTAATTCAGCCTAGAATTGCATTGGCTTTTTTAGCTGCTGCATAACACTGCTGACTCATGTTCAGTTTGTGGTCCACTAAGACTACTAGATCCCTTTCACATGTACTGCCGTTGAGCCAGGTGTCACCCATCCTATATCTGTCCATTTCATTTTCACTGCCAAAGTGTAGTATCCTACTTGAAATTCATTTTGTTAGTTTTGGCCAAGCTTTCTAATCTGTTGAGGTCATTTTGGATTCTGATCCTGTCCTCTGGGGTATTAGCTACCCCTCCCAATTTGGTGTCATCTGCAAACTTGATAAGCATACCCTCTGTTCCCTCATCCAAGTCATTGATAAAGATGTTGAATAGCACTGGGCCCAGGACAGAACCCTGTGGCACCCAACTGGTCACTTCTCTCCAGGATGAAGAGGAGCCCATTGGTGACTACCCTTTGGGTTCGGTCAGTCAACCAATTACAAATCCACCTAACAGTTGCATTGTCTAGCCCACATTTTACAAGCTTGTTTGCAAGAATATCATGGGGGACCTTGTCAAAAGCCTTACTGAAATCAAGATACACTACATCCACAGCATTCCCTTCATCTATGAATTTGGTAACTATCAAAAAAAGAGATAAGATTAGTCTGGCACAATTTTTTTTTTTTGAGAAATCCATGTTGACTTTTAGTGATCACAGCATTCCTTTCTAAGTGGTTACAGACTGTCTCTTTAATGATCTGCTCTAGAAACTTTCCTAGTACAGTTGTTTCTCCACATTCACAGATTTGGCATTCATGGATATAAGTATTCACGGCTTAAAAAAATCCAAAAAGCAAACCTTGATTTTGCCATCTTATATAAGGGACACCATTTTGCTATGCCATTCCATATAATGGGACTTCAGTATTCACGGATTTTGGTATTCACGGGGGTGGGGGTCCTGGAACCAAACCCCAGCAAATGTGAAGGGACAACTGTATTGATGTCAGGCTGACATTCAAGTATTTTTCTTAAACAATTGAAAATAATTCAGAAATACTTATTTTAGTTTTTGTCCTGCAGCAATAGCAGTTCTTTCCTCATTTGTTTGAAATTCAACAGAGGGTAAGCAATAACTTAGAGATCAAATACAGCCGTGGGTAAGCAGGTCTGAAGGGATATTTTTAACATGGTGATTAGAATGTGTGTACAGTACGACCCCACCATCTGCGAGGGATTGATTCTGTGCCCCACCGCAGATGGTGAAAATTGTGGATAATAGTGAATGCCATCCAGTGGGGCCAGAACCCTCTGCCCACCTGCACCCACCCCCAAGGCTGCCTCCTCCCTCCTTCCCTTGCCCAGTCACCCGCCACTGCTGCTAACTCCACATGAGGTTACCTAGCCACCTGGTCATCGCTCCATGCCACAAACCACCCAAGAAGGCGGCGGTGGGCAACCGGTCTTGGGAAGGAGGAAAGTGGCAGCTCTGTGGGATGGTTTGCGGCACGGAATGTCAACCGGGTGGGTAGGTGACCTTGTGTGGGATTTGAGGCAGCAGCGAGCGACTGGGCCCCCAGCCTCCTCTGCTGCCACTGCCTGCCTACATGGAAGAAGCGGAGGAGGAACCAGAAGCTGAACATGTGCCACACACTCAGAGTGAGTGAGCGCACGTGCCAGCCATCCAGCGAGGGAGGGACAGGCAGCTGCAGCCTTGCAGAGCCCAGCAGCGACAGGTAAGTATGATGGGGGTAGGGGGGAGTAGGAGTAGAAGGCATCCCCCTAACCCCATTGTCCTTACCTGCTGCCACCGGGCCCCACCGCGTATCTGCGTCTGCCTGTCTCCCTCACTGGCTGGCTGGCACCTGTGGTCGCTTGCTCGCTCCTGGCAGGCAGCACACGCTCTGCTTCTGGTTCCTCCTCCCATTCTTCCATGTGGCTGCTATCACGCTGCGGAGGCCTCCACTATTCCCACCAGAGCCATCTTCCCCCGTCCCCCACTGCTATCACCAACTGTGGATAATCAAATCAGTGGATGGTGGGGTCGTACTGTACATGCCTGCACAGGCATACAGCTATTATAGTAGTGTTGGGAAGCCTTTGAACCTTCAGATACTTTGGCCTACAATCCCCCTCAGGCCTACCCTGACTGGACAGTTTATAGATGGTAAGAGTTGTCGTCTCAAAACAGTTACTCTTTTAAATTTTTGTACTTGATATATTTTTATCTATGTTTTTTAAACTATTGTAAGCCATCTTACAGGCTGGGGAAAAGGTGATATATAAATAACAACAACAACAACAATAATATCCTCTAAATCCAAGCCAAAGCTTTCCCACTGTAACTGAAACTCTTCTCAGAAAGAGCATAGCCAACACAATTGCTATGTCATGTGCTTTATATATTGCCCTTGAACAATGCATATATTACACATTATTCATACTATGCAAGTTTTTTGAGGCAATTGCGAAACTTGCATTTTGATATACAGTAAACAGAAAATTCTCAAGCTGCCAGCTCCTGCTCCTTTTTTTAAAGACTGTTAGTCCACACATAATGTGTATATGGCTGTGTATATGTGCACGTGCTTTTGTACAGAACTTGCATGACCAATATCCTCCCAGAGCTGACTTTAGAATGTAAAATATCTTTGGAAATTATCAGACAACCTTAATACCCTCTGCCCCCTCTGTTCTGCCCTCATTGCTTTTTATTGACAAGCTAAGCTGTCAATAGATTGCCCATTCCGCTTCTGTAATGGAATCATGGATGAGTGAAACGACACCCCATTATGCTTGGGCGATGCCAGCATCACTGGGAGGTCTGTGCTGAACACTTCCAGGTGCAATCAGGACATCTAGGTAAGTAACAAACTTTTTTGTACCCTCCCTGGGTTACTTTAAAAAAAAAGTGTGTTTCTGTGCTTGGTTTTTCTTTTTGACGTGTAGCTTTCTTTTTCTTTTTAAATTTCCCATGTGATCATCCTCTTGTGAGCATGGCCAGGATTTCCTTTCCAGGAAGTGAATCCAGCTCTGTAAGAGCTGCATTCACTCCTGGGCTGCTGGAGGTGAGGGGAGCAGTTTTTATGCCGGGATTAAGGTAGGTCTGGATTTTTTAATTTTAAACTGCTGCAGGAATGGGAGTGGGGTGGGAATTAGCTGCTGAGACAGGGACATTATATTTGTCCTCTGTCTGAAAAAGTCTTTTGAGTTACCTGTTAAGCCATGCCTTGATCTTTTAACACTACAGTATAACCGCTCAGATTTACAAAGGTGCATTCTTTGCCTTTAGGCTTCCCCACCTCTTTGAGTTCATGTAAAAAAAATAATACATATGCCATTATATTTAATCATACCCCCACAGTACTATTAAACTTTTAAAGTACTGAACATGTGTGAGATGCTTTAATTATGTTACACTTATGTTGTGGTCCATTTACCGGTCTGGAGATCCAGAATGAGTGTTGTCACATGATTTCCCATATATAATGCAGAGTATATGAACAGTCAATCAGGTGGTGCACAAATACAGGGTAACAAGGAATTAATTCTTCATGAGAAGCTATTTTAAGGAACAATATGGCACAGCCTTCTAAATCAGTATCAGGGTTCTACAGGCTGAACTATAGAGAAGTAAGTGTGTATCATTAAAAATATTATTAACCTGCCATTGCATAAACAAAATACTGTTTGTTTAATGTTGGACTGCCAGAGTTTAAAAGCTAAACAAAATGAAATGGCTTCCCGAAAGTTATGACTAATGTGTGCATTACCTGTCATAGCATACACAAGACAACTTTGTGGCCAAGATCCAGATAGCTCAACCCATCTTAGTTTTCTCTAACACTGCTTTCCTCATCCTGAAGCCATCCATATGTATCAGGCTTGCTGGAGTTGTCATTTGACAAAACTTGACACCTCTGGAGAATGGCTTTTGAAAGTGAGAAGAATTTCGAAAACAGTCTGTATAGAGCTTTGTGGTTCAAGAAAAAAAAGTTGGATATACCTGTGATGTCCAGCCAGGACTGTTTAAATCTCCCCTGCATTTTTCTTTGTTTTAGTTCAGGTCTTAGCATGTCTGAGTATGGGAATACTTCATTGTATTAGATTTGTGGGAGGAGCTGAAGAATTCCCCTGAATTTTTCCAGGTTTTGGTTTGTTCCTTCCCAGCAAACTCTGTTCTACCTAGTAGTTTTTGGTTCTTTTGGGCAGTCTTTGTTGTGAACTTGCAGAGAGCTGTTTTGGTGGCAAACAGGCCTGTACAGCCAGGAAGGGCATTTCTTACACCTTTTGCCAAATTAGTTACCAACAACCTTTTGCCAAATTAGTTACCAACAATCTTTTGCCAAATTAGTTACCAACAACGTTTTAGCCAAATTAATTACCAACAACAGTCAAAGGAATCAGGAGCTGAAAGACCCTGCACCAGCTCCATTGAGTGAGGAGATCAAACCCAGAGAGATGACACCCTGAAGATTGCTGAAACTCAAACTGTAAAGTACCTTTTATTTCAAGCTTTTAGAGCTTGGGAGGAGAAAGCCCTTTACTTTTGTTTTTTAAAATGAACTTCCTCCTTTTTTGAACTTTATATTCAGCATCAGAGCCTTTTTGGGTAAAAGAGTTTGATCTCACCAGGGTACTGGCATTGCACACCCAAACCTGCCACCACATTTAGTTGGGTGTGTCTTCACAGTGTAAGAATGTCTGGCGGCCTTTGCCACTCCCATCTGTCAAGAGAGAGTCCCAGTGCACGGCCCTGCATTAAAGCAAGTTTCCCAAGACTCGCATAGAGGGAGAAGAGGCCTTTCTGTGGCTGTGAAAGGGGAGAAGCAAGAATTGCTGTGTTAAGATAGCCTGTCTTGCTACAGCAGCCATCTTGGGTCTACTTCTTCCTCCAGAGTTCTGAGCACATGGTCGGCAGCCATTTTGGGGCTACCTTTTCCTGCAGAGTTCTGAGCACATGGTCGGCAGTCATTTTGGAAGAACTTTTTCCATTTAAGTATATGGATAGAGCTTTATAAAGAGAATAACATGTGTTTTATGTTTGTTCACGTTCAAATCTGAAGAAAGGAGCTAGAAGACTCTTCAACCGACTCCAGGTCTGGCTGTGCTGAAATAGCATAGAGTGGTGATAGCAGGAGAGCGGAGCAGTAGCAGGCTGTAAGTAAAAATCAGCACTACACCGTTTAGTCCTCTTCATCCTTGCTGAGTTGTTGCTTTGGCGACTAGGACCAGCCAGAATGGACAGGCTTTCTGAAAAAACAGCACATGCACACACACATGACACTCACTCCCTCAGAGACAGGCACCCAACTGAGAAGGCCCTAGAACTGCTATTGGAGGAGGAAAGGCACTTAAGTGCAAAAGAAGTGGAAGCTGTCAGCAGTCTGTGGCTCGGAAGACATGCAAAGAAGAGAGCTTGCCCAGCAATCCAGTTTTCTACAGTGGAAAGAAGTGGTGAATAAAAAGATCCAAACACTTCAGACCATTAACAATCCTGATGCAGAATCCAGACTAAAACAGTTCCTGGAAGAAGTTGTGGATAAAAGAAAGGAGTACAGTGCAGTTTTGGACATAGTCAAGTTCCGGCTGCAGAGTTTGGAACTTAATAAAGAGGGCCAAATCCAGCAGAGGAGTATACCCAGGGAAACCTCAAAGTGCAAAGAGCTCATAAACCTGTCACACCAGCAAGTCTTCTTCGCAGAGACATGGTTCCCGCTCCAGTAAAGGTTGTAGTAGCAGTTCTTCCCATGCTAGCTGGAGTTCGTCTATGGCAGCCCAGCAGTTCAAAGAAGTGGAAAGAATGAAATTGAAGTCTGAAATATTGCATGCCGAAGCAGAAGCAGCAATGGCCAGTGAAGAACTAACCTTTTCCCATCAAGAGGTTGATTTAGAAAAGCAAGAAGCTGCCCTCAAAGCAGAGCAAGAAAGGCAAGAACTTGCTATTCAGAATGAGAAGAAACTTCTACTCAAAGCTAAGGAGGCTTCAAAACTGTCCATAAAGGCCAGGATTTTAGCTAAGACCTTCCAAGATGATCTAAGTGAAGAAAACTTGAGGAAGCTCCCTACACAAGAACCTAGAAACAGGATGTCTACCTTGTTATTTGTGGGTGAGAGCTCCCCACAAGACCCAGTGGTCAAGCCACCTCCTCCTAACTTAGATGCTAGCAAGACACAATTGCTTGCTGTTCCATGGCTTCAGCCTACTGAGGAACTTGTCTGCAAAGAGAAGGTCATTCATTGAGACTGTCTACCTATAAATATGCCAGTCAACGAATCCTTTGGAGACCAGAAACCCGTGGCGGGGAGCCAAATTCCCAGCAATGCTAGCGTGGCCATCCAGCAAGTCCCGGCTGCTGAAGCTCCCAAGATTTACAGGCCTAGAGAATCTATGGACCTGCCTGCCAGTCAAGCTGATTTGCAGACTAAAAGGAGTCCACGCTTCTTCCAGCCTTCAGAGACGATTCCCACCTTCATGGAGTCTTGTTCACCACTTATGTTTAAAACTCCCAGGAAGGACCTTAGAGACAAGGGAGTCCAGAAATTCTAAGACCTTCCTGAAGACTTTATCTTATGGAAGTTAACTTTTCAGAGAGCCATTAGAGACTTGAAGCTGCAAGCAGATGAGGAGCTCACCTTACTCATGGCATGGTTGGGCCCCAACTCGTCCCTTCAGGTCCAGAGAATCTACGTGGCCTACGTGTCAGACCCGGATAAGGCGTTGCAGACAGTGTGGAACAGATTTGAGGAGCGATATGGTGCATCAACAGAAATAGAAGCATCCTTATTGAATTGGCTTTATAAGTTCCCAATCCTCAAGTCAAAGGACTACCGTCAGCTTTGGGACTTAAGTGGTCTTTTAGTTGAATTTCAATCGCAAAATGTAATCCAGAGTTACCTGGTCTAGCCTGCTTAGATCATCACGCAGAGGCAGGTGCTCCAAAAACTATCCTTTCAGCTCCAGGAGATGTGGGGAAGAGAGGTGTTTTCTTATAAGAAGCTCAACATGCAACGCTACCCACCCTTTAGTTACCTTGTGACCTTTGTGACAAGAACTGCAAAGGAAAGAAATGACCCACAGACTGGGTTCCCAACCCTTTACCAGAGTATGCATCTAGGGGAGACTGTAAAGGAAGACAAAAAACCTATCAAAGAGATGGGGAAGAGCATGGTTGTAGTTAAATCTACTGAGGTCACTCAGTTCAAGTCAGATAAGAAGCCAGAGACTAAAGAAATTCCATGTCCCATTCATAATAAACCACATAGCCTTGCAGATTGTAAAGAGTTCTCGAAAAGGCCTTATGACGAAAGGCTGGAAATAGCAACTAAAGCAAAGGTTTGCTTCCGGTGCTGCGGTTCAAGAAGTCACTTTGCCAAAAACTGCAAAGTAAAGGTGAAATGTGCAGAATGTGGTAGTCCACAGCACTGTTCAGCAATGCACCATTTTAAATCACCTTCAGTGTCACCTAACCTCAAGAAGAAAAGAGAAAGTCCTAAATGTGAGGCTGCAGAAAAGGCAGTTAAACCTACTTCAGAAGTAGAGTCAGTTGTGGCCTGCACAAAGCTATGCCAGGACTCAACACAGACTAGGATATGCCATCCAATTTGTCTAGCTGAAGTTTTCTCAGAGAAGAAACCTCACTTTAGAAAAAGACTTTATATTGCCCTAGATTCACAGAGTGATGCATCCTTGGCCACACCAGAGTTCTTCAATACTTTTGCAGTCAAAGCCAAGAGGCTTGAATACACCATATCTACCTGTGCTGGACAACAACAAATGCAGGGTAGAGTGGCAACTGAGTTCATGATTTCGCTGTGCGATGGCAAAAGGTGCATTAAACTTCCTCCATTAATAGAGTGCCCTTCTATCCCAAGAAGCAGGAACCAAATAGCAACCAAGGCTGTAGCTGAAAGCCATGCACACCTGAAAGCTATAGCAAAAGAAATTCCTGCATTGGACAAAGATGCTGAAATTTCCCTCCTGATAGGCTCAGATTGCCCAGAGCTGTTCCAGGTCTTGAAGCAAGCAAATGGACCTCCTGGTGTGCCAATAGCACAGAAATTGCCACTAGGATGGATAGTAATTGGACCTGTGTGCGTCCATAGCAAAAGCCCGCCAGCAGCGTTCGGTCTTATAGGCAACAGCCAATTTCTGAATTCACAACCCACGCAACTACACAGTTGCCTAAGCCACATTAAAGTCTGTTGCCTTGGTACTATCCCAGACAACAGTGCCATTTTTGAAACTTCAACAAGAGACAAGGACATAGCCTTTTCCCATGAGGAAAGAAAGTTCCTAGACATAATGAATCTAGAGACAGTCCAGAATAGTGAAGGGAGGTGGATGGCACCCCTTCCCTTTAGAGAAGATCGACCAATTTTGCCTAACAACCATCAACTTGCTGAGAAAAGACTTTTTGCTTTGAGAAATAGCATGCTTAAAGACCCCACTTTAAAGGAACAAATTGTGCAGTTCATTGAAGATCTGTTTATAAGCAACTATGCTGAAAGAGTTCCTTTGTGCAGTGAACCCCAAGAACAATGGTTCCTGCCATACCATAAGGTAACTCACCCACAAAAGCCAGAAAAGGTGAGAATAGTTTTTGACTCAAGTGTAAAGGTGCGAAACATCTCACTTAATGATGTTCTTCTTAAAGGTCCAGACTTGCTTAACAGCTTACTAGGAGCACTTCTGAAGTTTAGAGAAAGGAGAATAGCGGTGACAGCAGACATACACAAAATGTTATATGCCTTCATGGTTAAAGCAGAAACCCTGATCTACAGGTCTGTACAAAGATCTGAATTCAAGGAAGAATTCAGAAGCATAGAAAAGCAACACTATTTACCTAGGCACAGTGTCCTTAAAGATCTGTATCCGGTTATGGACAGCAGAGGTCTTCTACGTGTTAGAGGTAGACTTCAAACAGCTAAAATCAAGAACAGCTTGAAAAATCCTATCATTCTGCCTGCAGGTAGCCACGTAGCCCTTCTAGTAGTCAGACACTACCATGAAAGAGTGCATCATCAAGGGCGTACCCTGACTGAAGCAAGTGTCAGAAATGCTGGCTTGTGGATTATAAACTGCAGAAAATTGGTTAACAAAGTTATTTTTCAATGTGTGACATGTAGAAAACTTTGCAGGAAGTGTGAGAGCCAGCTTATGGCTGAACTTCCAAAAGACCGTACCTCTATGGATCCTCCATTTACACACATTGGTCTCGATATTTTTGGACACTGGGAGGTACGTGCTCGTAAAACCAGAGGAGGAATAGTTAACAGCAAGAGATGGGCAGTGTTATTTACTTGCCTAGTGATCAGAGCAGTACACATTCAGGTTGTGGAAAGTATGGACTCTTCTTCCTTTATTAATGCCTTGAAAAGATTCATTTCTATAAGGGGCCCAGTAAAGACTATCAGGTCTGACAGAGGCACTAACTTCATTGGAGTCACCAAAGAGCTTAATTGCATAACTAAACTGGCAGAGGACAAGACTGTAATGGACTTTGCTAACAGAGAGAAAATTCAATGGGTTTTCAACGTGCCTCATGCTTCCCATATGGGGGGAGCTTGGGAGCACATGATAGGTGTCAGTAGACGTATTCTAGAGGCAGTGCTTGCAAAATGCAAGTTCCTAACACATGAAATCTTGGTTACATTTATGGCAGAAGTTGTGGCTATCATCAACAACCGCCCGCTGGTACCCATTACTACAGATCCAGAAAGGGCTCAAATTCTGACTCCAGCCATGATCTTGACTTTTAAAAGCCCTGACTGGAAAGATATCAGCCTTCAGTTCCAGAAGGAATCCATACCATTCAATGGAAACAAGTTCAGTCGCTGGCATCAGAGTTTTGGAAGAGATGGAAGTCTGAATACCTTTGTCACTTGCAAAAAAGGAAATTGTGGCAACGTCCCCAAATTGATATAAATGTTGGAGATGTTGTCCTTCTTAAAGAAAGTGAGAGCCCTCGCTATAAATGGCCTACTGCAGTTGTGGAAGAAGTTTACCCCAAGTGCAGATGGAAAAATCCGAAAGGCTACCGTAAGTTCTATAAGCGAAGGCAAAGTGATCAAGTATCAAAGACCTTTGACAGACTTACCCTGTTCAGAGTTAGAGAAAACATTTTGGGTTTGCTGTATAAATGGATAAGATAGGTCATAAGATGGCAAAATTTCGTTGAAATTTTGAGTGAGGAGTGTGATGTCCAGCCAGGACTGTTTAAATCTCCCCTGCATTTTTCTTTGTTTTAGTTCAGGCCTTAGCATGTCCGAGTATAGGAATACTTCATTGTATTAGATTTGTGGAAGGAGCTGAAGAATTTCCCTGCACTTTTCCAGGTTTTGGTTTGTTCCTTCCCAGCAAGCTCTGTTCTACCTAGTAGTTTTTGGTTCTTTTGGGCAGTCTTTGCTGTGAACTTGCAGAGAGTTGGTGGCAAACAGGCCCGTACAGCCGGGAAGGGCATTTCTTACACCTTTTGCCAAATTAGTTACAAACAACCTTTTGCCAAATTAGTTACTAACAATCTTTTGCCAAATTCGTTACCAACAATCTTTTAGCCAAATTAATTACCAACAACAGTCAAAGGAATCAGGAGCTGAAAGACCCTGCACCAGCTCCATTGAGTGAGGAGATCAAACCCAGAGAGATGACACCCTGAAGAGTGCTGGAACTCCAACAGTAAAGTACCTTTTATTTCAAGCCTTTTAGAGTTGGGGAGGAGAAAGCCTTTTACTTTTGTTCTTTAAAATAAACTTCCCCCTTTTTTGAACTTTATATTCAGCATCAGAGCCTTTTTGGGTAAAAGAGTTTGATCTCACCAGGGTACTGGCGTTGCACACCCAAACCTGCCACCACCTTTAGTTGGGTGTGTCTTCACAATACCCATGTTGGATTCCAGACATAGAAGGGGACTTTTAATTACCCACTTTTATTTTTTCCCACCTGTCATTGCCATTTTGCAAAACTCTACAGGTGCTTTATATAGGTTTAGATTAAAATAGATTCCAAAGAGGAAGTAAGGTTAATTATGAAACACTAAAGTGATATTATCTTGACACGAGCAAAAGGACAGTGTATACTTTTGAATGCCACTGTGTGGCAGATGTGATAGTCCTCAACAAGTTTAACTTAAAATAATGTGGGGCTTGTCTATACATGCCCATAAAAAACAGGGCCCATGTTGTAATGACATTTCGCAGCAGCTGCGACTTGTTCTAATGGTTTTTTTTGCCCCATAAGCTTCACACGCCCGCTAGTAAACATGACAGCTGTGTTTACTCATTTTTGCTCTTACTTCAATTTGCTGCCGCTTACCTTATTTAAAAAAAAAAAATTCCAAGGTGCAATTGAGCAATTTTTCACTTGAACACAAAGGCAACCCCCCCCAACAACCCGCTTTCTTGCCTTAGCACTCATCCACTAAAGCAAAAATCCAACATGGTGGGAGTGGGCTCTTGCCTTGCTAGCAAGTGAGAATTGTGCTTCCTCTTGTTTGGGCAAATGAATCAGATCAACTCTCTTGTCCTAATGAGCAGAAATGTGCACCACCTCATTTTTTTTAAAAAAGAGGGGCAAAGCTGCGAAGGCGTTTCTGGTCAGGCGTTTGGCCTTTTTGCACCCCTCCTTCACAATACAGCGAAATCAAACAGAATGCCATTAGGACAAGTAGGATTCTCCTCACATTCCGTGAGGGTTTTATTTCCCACTATTTGGACAACCCCGTGATGTAGTAGTTTGAGCATTGGACTAGGACTCTGGAGAACCAGGGTTCAAATATCCACTCAGCCATGGAAACGCACTGCGTGACCTTGGGTAAGTCATACTCTCTCAGCCTCAGAGGAAGGTAAAGGCAAAAACCTCTCTTAACAAATCTTGCCAAGAAAACCCCATGATAGGTTTTCCTTGGTGTTGCCATAAGTCAGAAATGACTTGAAGGCACACAATAACAACCAAGAAAAAAGACTAACTGGGCAGATGATGTATGTTTTCTAAGGTGGGGGCTGTGAGAGAGGCAAATCAGAGCAATGAACAGAAAATAAATAGAAGTGGGAACATTTATACTTTTGTGCAAAACTCTTGCTTTCTATCACATGCATGTATATGTAATAGTACCTGAGAGACATATTGTTTTTGCTGTGGAAGAGTTACATTTGTTGTTATTCACAAACCATTTGAAGCTTTCATTTGAAGCCTCATTGTGTGTTTCTGCACATAATACAATTTCTGGCTGGCAATGTTTGATTAGAAGTTAATAGATTAAAATTTTGAGGCTTATCGATCAGATAGCAAAAACTGAGTTCTGACATTAGCTTCCTAGTTTCACTTCTGCATTCAGCACAAAATAGAGTACTTGTTCCTGCATTTGAGGATTTTGGTCTCTTTCTGGTGTTGCCCTACCCTACATCTCAGTTCGTATTTCTCCCCTGAGAGTGTGTCCCATTTTCTGTCTTCTCCCCATCTTACTAATCAGACAAAACAAGGGCCAGATTGCCTGCAACGTTTTGTGTCTGTAATGTTTTGTGGTGGTGTGCTCCTGTCTGCTTAAGAACTCCCAAACCCCTATAGGGGCCCTTTCATGCTGGACAATTATAGCACTGTGATTCCATATTCACTGCCATAGTATTGTCCTATGGAATCCTGGGATTTGCAATGTAGGGAGAGTCCTCATTCAGAGTTTTGGTGCCTTACCAAACTCGGGATTCCATAAGATGAAGACCTGACAGTTAAAAAGGAATTATAATGTTATAATTGTGTGGTGTGAAAGGTCCGTGGAGCCACATTCCTGAGGAGGATGAGTGAGATCTGAGAGAATGGGTGTAGGTCCTGGAACCCCACACTGTTCAAACCAGGGAGCACATGCTCAGATAATGCCATCACTCAAGCTTCATTGTCATTACACAATTAGAATTTAACTTTGGAACCATGCATGTCAAGGGTATACACTGTGGCCCTCAGGCCACATGCAGACCCTCAAACCTGTTTTTATGGTCCCTGTCAGAGATTGGCAAATACACTCCACTTGCCAATCTTGAATATATACATTCCCGTATGTGTGGGATTTGGAATGAATCAACAGCTGGGGGAAGAAAGATTAAATCCCCCTCTCACCCTCACAACATGTCCTCCATACAAAATCCCTCCCTTCTAAAAAAAATGGCCATGATCATAGAAGGATTCTGGGATCAATAGTTAAAAGAATAACTTTTTCAAACTATGTTTTAGAAGTTTACTTGTTTTAAATGTGAAAAAAATCTTTTTGCATATGTACATATAATGTATTCTTTGTCTTGCAAGATTTACCTTGAGTAGGTCTTGTAGGGCAAGAGATGAGCAGGTGCCCAGGTAAAAAGACATCACATGACTGTGGTGGGAAAGGAACTTCTCAACTTTATACCCCCAGTCTCTCAGAACCATTTCATGTTTCCATTTTTTTAAAAACACAAAAGTACTTAAATGGCAAAGCACATGCATGGTACCATCAAGTACAAATGGTATACTAAGCAGGGACTGAGAACTCATAATTGAACTGTTGTGAAGGATGAATAATGGCTAGGGTTACTGCCCAAGTTGGCAAAATACAGAATTGAGGCCAGGTTTGAGAATTTCATCTTGCATAATTTCAGGATTACTTTATGTACTAGGGTATTTTACACCATCTGTCTAAACATTCAGATACGGTAACCCTTATTATCCCTTTAAAGTTTATCAAATCCACTTTTAGCAAGTTTGCAGTGAGAAGCACCAAGGCAGTGAGAAGCACCAATATGGAAGTACATTTCATTTTAAGACAATATTCACAATTCTATTAGAACACAATATTCACAGTATTTAGCTTACAAGAAAGAGAAATGTAAATTTAACCTTGTAAATGTAACCTCACTTAGAATACTGTGTCCAGTTCTGCGCACCACAATTCAAAAAGGATATTGACAAATTGGAGCATGTCCAGAGAAGGGCAACTAAAATGGTGAAAGGTCTGGAAACCATGCCTTATGAGGAGAGACTTAGGGAGCTGGGTATGTTTAGTCTGGAAAAAAGACGGTTAAGAGGCGATATGATAGCCCTGTTTAAGTATTTGAAGGGATGTCACGCTGAGGATGGAGCAAGCTTGTTTTCTGCTGCTCCAGAGACTGGAACACGGAGCAATGGGTGCAAGCTCCAGGAACAGAGATTCCACCTCAACATGAGGAGGAACTTTTTGATAGTAAGAGCTGTTCGGCAGTGGAACACACTCCCTCGGAGCGTGGTGGGGTCTCCTTCCTTGGAGGTCTTTAAACAGAGGCTGGATTGCCATCTGTCGGGGATGCTTTGATCAAGATTTCCTGCGTGGCAGGGGGGTTGGACTGGATGGCCCTTGTGGTCTCTTCCAACTCTGCAATTCTATGATTCTATGATTATAAAATCACTGTACATAGATCAATTCATTTTGCTGCATAAAGAGCACAACTGCTCTAATACTGATTGGAGTTTAAATTTAAGCCTGTATAAGAATGGCTATTTCCTCCTTCTGTTTCCTTTCTGTTTCTATATGCTCAAATTACAGCATTTTCAAAAGCACAGGAAGGATTAGTAAAAGATGTCTGAGTACTAGCATTTTTTAGGACTGTGAAGCTGCCATTCTGGTGAATCAGAAGAGCTAATCAAGAGCTGGATGAGAATAATGGATGCCACCTCCTTTAGCATCCACCTTGATTAAAAGATGATCCACACATATTACTTTCTAAATTTAGGCATAAAAAATATGAAAGGTACAAATGCAATTAAAAGGTTGGAGTTTGCTGCAAAAAAACATGGAAGCAGGAGAATAAGTCCTTTCTCCTACACGCTTTCACACACAACCCCAAAAAATGTACATCCTAGCACAAATCCAACCAAAGCCAGACCTCTGTATACTTCTAAGTAAAATAGATCAAAATTCATTTTATTAAATATGAAATCACCTTGATATTTATTTTACAGATGGCACATAGAGGCCAAGATCTTGATATTCTTTACTAAGTTTTCAGTGTGTAAAACCATTTCTTTGTCCAATAGATTATATGTACATACACACATAGCCATTTTACTAGTGTTTAGCTTGGCTGCACTCTTGTTCTTTGCAATACATATAGAACCATGGCACAACCTGAAAGTCCATGATGTACCAGTCTTGCTGAAACTGAATGGATCTAGGTCAGGCCAGAATTTGGATAAGAGGTCATGTGGACAAATATAGACAGACTCCTTGCATTTGTATGGAGTACATTTGGGGGCCCCCTCCAAGTTATATTCATGTTGTAATGAGATTATTACAATAGAAAGTACACATTGGATAAGCTTAAAATGTGCATTGTAAAACTCAAGTTGTTATGAGCACAATCTTCATGTTTTGTGTGAAAGAGAATCATAGAATTGGAAGAGACCACAAGGGCCATTCAGTCTAATCCTTGTGCAGGAATATACAATCTTTTTTAATTTTTTTTTTGTAATTATTTTATTAAATTTGTAATCATACATTATAATATCCAATCAATACTTATTTAATATAACACATAATATTACCATAAACATCACAATTTTTCTATTAACTAATTTCAAATGTTAACATAGATTCTTTACTATGATTCTTTTCAAGAATATTAATTCCCCTACCCCCCCCCACCTCAGTGCTCCCCTTCACCGGAGCCATTATCCCTTACCTAATCTTTCCAGAATCTTATTTCTTCTCGTGGAGGTAACCTCCCATCTTTTGTCTGTAATACTTTTTAACAAATACTTTCCAAATTTTATCAAAATCACTTTCTTTCCAACTTTCTCTTCTTATTTTAATTCTACATGTTAACTTATCATTTATTGTCATTTTCCAGATTTCTTTATACCACTCCTCCACTTGTACATTTATTTGCATTTTCCAATGTCTTGCAATAACTAATCTTGCTGCCATTAATAAATTTGTTATTAAATCTTTTTCTGCTTGGTTCCCATTCTCTCCATTATAAATTGGCATCAATGCTATGCTCGGTTTCCTTTCTATATTTCTATTCAAAGTATTCTCTATTTCTATAAAAACCATTTCCCAAAACTTGTGCCCTTGTTGCCCACACAGAAGCAGCTCTGCAGCACCTAACATCCTGCTTTGCAACAGCTGCAGCGATGTTTGGGCTGGAAATCAACCTGAAGAAAATGGAAGTTCTTTACCAGCCTGCACCACAGGACGAACACCACCATCCCCACATTGCCGTCGGCAACTCTGTGCTCAAGTCCGTTCAGCAGTTCACCTACCTGGGAAGCATCATCTCCTCAGATGCCAATATTGACAAAGTGATCGATCACAGATTAGCAAAGGCACATAGTGCATTTGGAAGACTTTACAAAAGAGTCTGGAGTAATAAACACCTGAGGCGAAACACAAAAATAGAGCCATTGTACTGAAGAGAAATGACAACGCAGAAAAAATCACAACCCGGAAACATCACCCAAGGAAACCTTCTGCTGTGCTTTCTGCAATCGGACTTGTCTATCTCGGATTGGCCTTTTTAGTCATCAGCGCGCTTGTAGAAAGCGCGGGATGAGTCCTTCCTGAATCTTCGTTTGCAAAGAGAAGCCAGAGAGAGAGAGAGATATTTCCCAAAACTGCTGTACAAATTTACAATTCCACCACATATGCATATATGTACCTATTTCTTGACAACCTCTCCAACAATATTTAGAGTTATTCTTGTCTATATTGTGCAATCTTGCTGGTGTCAAATACCATCTCCATATTATTTTATAGTAATTTTCTTTTATCCGTATTGACATATTTTTTTAATTGTCTTTGTTTCAAAATCTTATCCCATTCATGATCTCTATTTTTTTTCAAATCTTCTTCCCATAATCTCCTTAAATATTTTCCTTTGTCTTTTTTATCCTTATTTTTTATTCATATTTTATATAATTCACTTGTAATACCTTTCAAACTTTCATTATCATCACTCTTTTCACCAAATTTTCAAATTTTGTGAATTCCCTTGTTTCTTTATGATTCTTTTTCCAATTTTTAATCCATTGTTCTAATTGTATGCAATTAAACCATGAAATTTTCATTCCATATAATTTCTCTCTTATACTCCCTGTCTCACTCATCCATCCTATCCATCCCTCTATTTTGTCTAGTCCTCTTTTCTTTAATTCCTTTCCAATTTTTCCTTCAAATTATTTGGGAATTTTTTCCCCCATTATAACCGGTGTTAATACTGAATCAATAAGCAAAAATTCTTTCTTATATTTATACCATATTTCCCATATATTTTGCAGAAATGGGTTCTCAATTCCTTTAATTTCCTTTTTTGTAAAATTACCAAAAAATATATTCCATATTCTCTTTTCTATTCTCCCTATATCTGTCTCTAACCATTCTAAATCTCCCTGTCCTACAGTTCCTTCTATAACATATCTCAATTGATTAGCTTCATAATATCCTTTTATATTGGGAAGGCCAAGTCCTCCCTCATTCTGTGATATATTCCAAAATAATTCATTTAATCTTGTCCTTTTCCCTCCATTACAATATTTATTCAACATATTTTGCCATTTTTTCATTTCTACTTCTGATATTTTTTATTGGTAACATTCTAAACAAAAAAAATATTTTAGGTAATATTTTCATTTTAACTAAAGCTACTCTTCCAAACCATGATAGTTGAATATTTGTATATTCTTCCAACTTCTTTTCCATTTCTTTCCTTAATACCATAGTATTTTTAGGAATACACAATCAAAGAAATCCCAAGAGATGGCCATCCAGCCTCTGTTTAAAAATCTCCAAAGAAGGAGACTCCACCACACTCGAAGGCAGTGCATTCCACTTCCAAACAGCTCTTACTGTCAGGAAGTTCTTCCTGATGTTTAGGTGGAATTTATTTTCCTGCAGTTTGAATCTATTGCTCTGTGTACTAGTCTCTGGAGCAGCAGAAAACAAGCTTGCTCCTCTTCAATATGACATCCCTTCAAATATTTAAACATGGCTATCATGTCACCTCTTAACCTTCTCTTTTGCTGGCTAAAAATACCCAGCTCCCTAAGCCACTCCTCATAGGGCATGGCTTCCAGACCTTTCACTATTTTGGTCGCCCTGCTCTGGACACATTCCAGCTGTCAATATCCTTCTTGAATTGTGGTGCCCAGAACTGGACACAGTATTCCAGGTGAGGTCTGACCAAAGCAGGATAGAGTGGTACTATTACTTCCCTCAGTCTAGACACTATAATCCTATTGATACAGCTGAGATTCACATTGGCTTTTTTTAGCTGCTGCATCACACTATTCACCCATGTTCAACTTGTGGTCAACTAAGACTCCTAAAGATCCCTTTCACATGTACTGTTGTAAAGTTAGGTGTCACCAATCCTATATCTGAGCATTTTGTTTTTTCTGCCTAAGTGTAATACCTTACATTTCTTCCTTTTGAAATTCAATGTGTTAGTTTTGGCCCAGTTCTCTAATCTTTTAAGGTAATTTTGAATTCTGATCCTTTCCTCTGGAGTATTAGCACCCCTCCTCATTTGGTGTCATCTGTAAATTTAATAAGCATGCCCTCTATTCCATCATCCAGGTCATTTATTGAGATGTTGAATAGCACTGGGCCAGGGCAGAATATGTTCCCTAGTTTCTTAAACCATAACCATTTGCATTTCTTTAAGAAATAATTGGTCAAAACACATGAAATACGAGATCTGTCTATTATATAACAAAACTGATACAATAACCCATCTTTATTTATATGCATTACAATTCTAATGCTTGTCCTCGTCAATATACTCCCCGTTCACATTCACGCACCAATGCAGTCTCATTTTCCACTGGTCAAAGGCATGGAACACATCCGTTTTTGTCAGCTGTGTCAACACATCCACTGTTTTCTTCGTACTGTATCAATTGATTCAAAATGTGTTCCTTTAAGCACCAATTTCACTTTAGGGAGAAGAAAAAAGTCACATGGTACCAAATCTGGCAAATATGGAAGATGTTCAAGTGTAGTAATGCATTTATAGGCCAAAAACTGTGAGCAGGTGCATTGTCTTGATGAAGAATGAAACCATTTTTCCACAGTTCTGGCCTTTTTTCCCCCCCTGACTCTTTCTCTCCGCTCTGCCAAAACTTCCTTATAATAATGCAGGTTCACTGTTCTGCTTTCTGGAACCCATTCTGCCAAAATTACACCCTTGATGTAAAACAAGCAAGCAAAAAACAGCAACAATGAGCATGGTTTTGAACGTGGACTTGCTTTGACATGTTTTTTTCATTCTTGGTGATGATGTTGTTTTCCTGTGCATTGACTGTCATTTTGTCTCAGGAACATACTGGAAGATCCAGGTTTCATCACAAGTGATGATATTTTGAAAAAGGTTTGGGTACACCTCACGTTGCTCTGCTTTTAAACTTAGCATTTTTCCAACACACAACAGACAACACAGCTGCTTTAAACAACAACTGACAATTAACTGAATGGCCGAGAGTGCCGATGTTTGTCATGCAGGTTCAGACATGTTCAAGGTCACCACTCAAGCATTCATAATCAGTTCTCCCTGATTTGTCTGAAAGGTAGAAACACAGTCTCATTATTTAAGTTCTCAAAATATATTATAGCTTGCAGTATCATGAATAATTTTACCGATGGCTATTTGAATATCATAGACTAGTTGACACACCTGGTTCAAGATCTTTTGCTTCCTGAAGTAAAGGATAAGATGAAACCTTCCTCCAACCTACATATAGACATTGTAATTAGGGCATACATGTCAGAAAGGAATGGGCAGAAGGCTGAAAAGGCACTGATGGAGAGCTTCTGCAACTGTTTCCAGCATCTGCTACCCAAAGAGGTTACCTAATGGTGGGACCAGCATTTCCTGGTGAGATATTTGTAACATAACAATAAGCAAGCACTGACTGTCCATTCAGCACTGAGAGACTCACATTGCAAAATATGGTTCTCCAGCTCAGTAAGACAGCCCCCAGGTGTCACTATCAATGACTATAGCAACTCCTTCTACTCTACTCATATGGCCCTTTCCCACTTCTTATTGTCTATTGGAAATACAGTAAAGAAAAATCCTTTCATCTATTTATTTTGCTGATAGATCGCTAGATTCCATCCTCATTGTCCACATCCCTGTGAATTCAATTATAACAACTGAATGAGCCAAATGGTATTTGCGGGGGTGGGGTGGGGGATTGACAGTATTGGCTTCCTTTCACTGTAACATGAACTTTCAGTGGAAACAGTCTGTGCATGATGAATACAGAGACTCACACATGGCACTTTATGATATATGTAGCAAGTGAAGCTGTTTGAACCAGTTTTACATGTACAGAATCCTGATATAGTTCACTGGACCATGGCAAACATACTTCCATTCTCTGTTTAAAACAATACACTAGCTATTAATTTTTAAAATTCTTAGATAGATCTTTAATCATTTGGCTGGCAGATCATGTCCCTCCTTGTAATACATTGGTCTTTCTCTTTCTGTGTCCAAGAGCAGTAATCATTAGGATGGCATAAGTCATATGAATTCTATGTTCAAGGAAATGAAATTGAGTAGACCCTTGGGCATTGTAATTCACAGCCCATGTCTCTCATTCTCTCCTCAGTGCAATGAGGTGACAATTGGTAATGTCATAATATGTGCCCTGTGAACATGCTTATATAGTTCTTGACACTTGCACAGCTGAAGATTGCACTCTCTGTTACTCACTGGATGAAAAAGAAAGATACATAAGAAATGTAAAAAAGAAGAGATTTCATGTTTTAACATCTTTATTGGTGGGTATAATAGGATTATGGTATAACTTTAGCCCTGTTCTGGCAGTATTTTTTTTTTTTAGCTCCGACACAGACACATGACTATGCTGAATAGTTCTACCCCAAGGTCTTGTGAGTCAAGTAAACCCTCTGTCCATGAATGCAACAGCACTTGGAAACGTTAGCATTAACACTAACATGTTAATGCCAATTCTTGAATTAATCTATTAATATTCATAATTTTTACTGTAAATCAGGGGTGAGAAAAGCTGAAGGCTTTCAGATATTGCTGAATTGCAGCTTCCATCAGTCGTAAGCCAGCATAGCTAATACTGAAGAATGCTGGGTAGTGAAGTTCAGCAACATCTGCAGGGCTGTCCTTTGCTCACTCTTACTGTAAATGATAAAATTCATTACATTAATTGTTTGTTATGTATCAGTAATGTATGACTTATGCATTTTAAAAAATCAATTAAAATTGTAAGAAGTGGCCAGTTGTCCACACCATTTTAAGAAAGCCACTCTTGAAAGTTATAAATCCCTCAGTGGTGGCATTCAGTGGTTTCACAGTGGATCGTAATAGGAACAGAATGTTCAAAGACTCCTGTCCTGCACACAAACAGAAGCAAGTTTGAGTATCTGCTCCATGCTCATTGGAGCTAGACCTTTGCTCTGAAACAGGGACCACTATGCCATATACATTTAAGTTTTCTCAGCAAAGGGAGAATAAATTAACCACAGAATCACTTACGTTGCTCAAGCATCACAAAATGGCATGTGTTTTTTACTATCAGTTTTTATTATATATTTTTATTTTAAACTTAAAAACATACAACAAACATAATGCAATCTTTTATTTATATTAAATGATACATAATTTTCATCTTAATTATTGACATTAATTTAATTACTCTCCACCCCCCTACAAAGTGCTTCCCACCCCCAGGACCATCTACACCATTTATTTATTCCATTTTCCAAAATTGCAATAATTTTTTCGGAGGTGTACGTCCTTATTTCTTAAAAAAACATATTCTACAAATGGCTTCCATATTTAATCAAAATTACAACTTTTCCATAATCTTTTTTTAACTTTCAGTCTGCATGTTAATTTATCTTTAATAACAATATCCCAAACTTCTCTATACCATTCCTCTATTTGATAATCTTGAATCTTCCAGTTTCTGGGTATCATTAAGCTTGCTGCTGTTAGAAAATGTGTAATCCTTAATAACTTGGGTACAATTAACCTTATCATAAATTGAAAATCATGCAATATCTGGACACATTTCTAAATCTTGTCCTGTTATCTCTTTTATTTCTTTAAATACCATTTGCCAAAATTTCTGTACATATTTTCAACTCCTCCACATGTGGAAATAAGTACAGTTGTCCCTCTCCTCCACCCCCCCTTCCCAGAGTGGCGTAGGGGGCTTCTGAAGCCCCCGCCGTCCCTCTCCTCCACCCCCCCGCCCTTCCCAGAGTGGCGTAGGGGGTCCCTCACTGCCTTGGGAAGGGACTGGGGTGGAATGAGGGAGGCTTTCCACCACCCCCTTTCCCAAGGCAGCGAAGGGATTCCTGAGAACACCTTCGCTGCCTTGGGAAGGGACGGAGTGGAGAGGGTGGGGCAGGCGGCTTTCCACGAATAATCAAAACCGCGAATGTGAAAGCAGAGGAGACCGTTGGGGTACCTAGGGCCTTTCCAGCCCTGGCTGAGATTTTACCAACCCCCCTCCCTTCTCTCCAGAAACAGAGGAGAATATCAATGTGGCATGACCCAAAGCAACAGGCACATGGAGGCTTGGCTTAGACAGGAAAAATAAAGGATTATTTTATTCAAACAAGTAAACACATTTAAGATGTAATAATTTCATGAAGAAAATGCTCTTTTCTTCAGGTTCAGCTTAAAGTTACAGAAATACAGTTGCCCCTCCACATTCGTGAACTTAGCATTCTCGGTTTTGATTATTTGCGGTTTTGGGAGGGCCCCCCCTGCCCTCCCAAAATCGCGACAAGGGGCCTCCTGGAGGCCCCGTGAAGTCCTGGGGGGAGGGCCGGGGAGGCCTCCATGGGGCCTCCAGAGACTCTCCGGAGGCCCCGTGAAGGCCTTGGGAGGGAGGGGGAGGGATGGGGAGGCATCCACGGGGCCTCGGGAGGGTCTCCAGAGGCCCCGTGAAGACCTTGGAAGGGAGTAGGGAGTCTGAGGAAAGCGACTATGGGGCCTCCAGAGGCCCCATGGTCACTTTGGCAGGGGAGGGCAGTCATTATTCGCGGAATTTTCACATTCGCAGGCGTCTGGGGAACCTAACCCCTGCGAATGTGAAGGGACGACTGTATAGTAAAAGTATAGAATTACAGTTGTCCCTCTGTATTCACAGATTTGGTATCCATGGATTTAAGTATTCACAGCTTGAAAAAAGTCTTTAAATAATAATAATAATCCGAAAAGCAAACCTTGATTTTGTCATCTTATATAAGGGACACCATTTTGCTATGCCATTGCATATACAGTTGTCCCTTCATATCCATGGATTTGGTATCCACGGATTTAAGTATTCAGGGCTTGAAAATAGTCTTTAAAATGGACAACTGTACATCCAATCAAGGAGAAAAACAAATGAAAATCCCTCATGCGATCTAGCTAAAACTGTCCCTACATAAAAGAAAGACTAGTTACATTATGGAAGTCTATAAGGAGTAGATTTAGTGCCCAAGGGTTGCTAGGCCACATGCTCATTATAGGCCAGGCTCAAGCAGGGCTCTCTGAAACCATACCCCCTCAGAAAGCTCCTTTGTTTCTCCTCATGGTCAGACTCCAGCCATGTGCCAGAACAAAACCATACAAACTGTTCAAATCGCCATTGCCAAAATCTGATTGGCCAGTTCAGTCTGGTGATGTGATGTCATGATGATGTTATCCCAGGAGATGAGCTCCACCTCCTACTTCTCTTAATCCCATGTTTACCTGTTCATTATCATCAGAGAATTGCTGATTGCAGATAATGGGAAATGTAATTTTTGCACATGATGGGAGCTGCATCACCTGCAGGCAGGAGGATGGAACTCCATCATGACACCTTGTAATCTCTCTTTTATTTGTTCTCTACTACCCATCTTTTTTACCCAATCTTTTATTTTGATTATTTTCTTTTCTCTTAATCCCTTTTCCAATTCTCTCTTTAAGTTTACTGGAATTTTTTCCATAATCACCACTGGAGTTCATGGAAAAATAGTATCTGTTTCTAACCAATCTAGTTCCCCTTGTCTTATTATTGCTTCTATAACATATCTAATCTGATTCTCTATATAATATATTTTTAAGTTAGGGAAACCTAATCCTCCCATTTTCTGAGGTTTATACCATCTTTTTTAAATTAACCCTCGCTTTCCTATCTCCATTACAATAGTTATTAATTATTGTTTGCCAATTTTTTATTTCTGATTACAATATCTTAATTGGTAACATCCTAAAAAAAATTAATTTGGGGTAATATCTTCATTTTAACAATTGCTATTCTACCAAACCATGACAATTTTATTTTCCTAAATTCCTCTAATTTTCTTTTAACCTCTTGTGTCATATCTTCTAATTTTTTTAAATTCTTAGTTATAATAATACCTAAATAGAGTAAATCTTTTACTCTAGTATTATTTTTTTTTTTTTACTTCCCATAAACTCTTGTTCATCTTCCCTGCTATAGTTAAACAACATCATCTCTGATTTGGTCCAATTTATTTGTAGTCCTGCCATTTCCCCAAAATCTTTTAAATAAGCTTCTCTTCTATCAATTTTCTCTAAGAGATTTTCAATCATTAATAAAGTATCATCTGCAAACAGGCTTATTTTATTTTTCCTTTTATTCCCAATTCCAACCAAATTTTCATCCTGTCTAATAATATTTGCTAAAATTTCCATAAATATATTGGACAAAATCAGAGAAAGAGGGCATTCTTGTCTGGTACCTCACGATAACCAAATTCAGTCATGCCATCATTCACTACTACCCATGCTGTATTTTGTGTATATAATTGATTTATCAATCCTTTAAATCTTTTACCAAATCCCATCACTTCTATTATCATTTTTTACTATCATAAAATAACAAATGTATAAAATCACAATTGGTGTATCACATCCCTTAAAGAATGAAACTATGAATCAGGACATCCCCAACTATTAACTTTTCTCTTCCATAAACTTACCAGATGTCATTAGACCAGAGTTGTCAAAGGATGGTCTGTGTGCAACCACGGGACCCCACTTTTATGGCCTCTGAAGCCCCACACAAATCCCACAACCCCCCAACTCCATTTTCAGGCAATTTCTGCCCACAAGCCTTGCAGAACGCCCCTCCATTTTTAAAATGCACAAAAATACTTCCATCCCTCAACCACCCCAGAATCCCCTACTATCCCCAAACAACTCCCCTTTCCTCTGCAATCCCTTTCAAAAGAGTGACGGGAAGTGATGGACCATCACTTCTTGTTGCCATTTTGAAAGGGACTGCAGAGGAAAACAGAGGCATTTGCAGGATGGATGAAGGTGGATCCTTAATTGACCCCTTAAGCCCACGCAATTGCTCACACCTGCCTTAGACAAATACGGTTGACAGATGAAAACTGGAGTTTGTGTACCTTTAATGGGTTGGTAGAAGAGGGGATTTCAGCAGGCATTGCTTGTTACCTGGTTGTGTGACAAACAAATAATAATAATAATAATAATAATAATGTATTTCTTACCCACCTCTCCCCAAGGCTTGAGGCAGCGTACAATTTGAGACAGGGTACAATAATTGCTAAAATTTCCCCTCTACACAACCATTAAAGATACAAGAGCTTTCTCCAGTTTTCACTCTGGCAAACCTATCTAAGACAAACTATATTTCTCAGCCTAACAGTTTCATCTGCTCAGCTGTACTATGGACAAAACAGGGCTGCTTTTGTATTGGTGCTGTCATTAATGTGTTACCCTAAACTCTTCAGGGGTCTTAAGGACCCTCAAAATATCAATATTAATTTGAGGAATTAATATACTCAGCTTGGCTATGTGAGAGGAGGCAACAAATAGCAGGGTCTTTTAACTTTTGTATACCTGTAATCAGGAGGAGGCGTTAAGCTAGATGGTTGTCCGGTAAAGCTGCCAGATACCAGCAAAATATAAATGCCTTAGAAGTGGGCTCTGATAAAGTCAACAGTCTGGGAAAGTGGCCAACTCCTAGTGATAATGAGGTAAACACAGTGGAGCCCAATGAAGTTCAGAACAAGCAGGAAAACATGCAGAGAATAGTCCAAAATACAGTCCAAGGGTCAAGGCTTACAGAAGGCAGCGTGGTTGAGAAGCAGGTCCATAGTCCAACAGGATAAGCAGGTAGCATAGACACAAGGAGGTCTGAGATCAAGCAGGATTCAAGGCAAGGCAACAAAGATGAGGAATCACAGGTAACAGCCACAAATCTTTCACCAGGGTGATCAGTTAATCTCTGACAAAGGCTCCATAGCTCCTCCAGGGTGTATATATAGTAATCACGGCTGTCCCAGATGCTTCTTAATCACCTGGTGTCTGAGATAAAGTCTTAGCAATCTTCTCCTGGCTTCCTTTTGGGATCTCTGTTGGCTGAAGGATGGTATGAGTGTTTGTATGCTGCTGATAGTCACTGAGATATGTATACTGACTGTAAGTAAAGATGTTTTTATACTTTTAAACTACTTTGGAGTGTTTTGAGTCTTTTTAATGCTAGAGAATACTTATTGAGGAAGAATTCTGGTGGATGGCTATTTTAAACCTGCATGCTGGAATTAATACGACTCTGCTGCATATGTATTTTAAACAGAAGCTCTGCTGATAAGTTCTGTGCTTTCTAAAGGGAGTTAAAGCCAACTGTCCCTTGGCGCCTGTTTTTGCAAAGTTACTTCCAGTAAAACACAGGGGGTAACAATTTTATTAACACCCCATTAAAGGGTAAGTCTGTTTCCTCTTCCTCCTCCTTATCTGATTTGGCAGGGCTCACTGCTGGTACTGGTGCCAATTCACTAGGACCAGGTTCTTCCTCTGCTTGGGACTCCAGGTTGGCAGAGTTCCCTGCTGGCACAGGTGTAGATAAACTTGTGCCAGGGTCCATAGGGCCACTCTCTGCCATGTCCTCCATCTCTGACTCCATACCCTCATTAGACTCACAGGGCATGACAATAGTACAATAATTGATGTTTATTTGAGAAAATAATAAATAATGTTCACAGACACACTCAGGCTTCAAGAATTCATGCAAGGCTAGCAAATAAAGTAGGAAATATTGGGATAGAGAAATAGAGGAGGGAGGTTGTTTTTCAGTGATACTGTAGTGATCTGAAGAGATGAAGTCGCAGAAGGAACCAGCAGAGTGGGATAGTGTCCACAGGAAGGGGGTCCGTGAATGCTTGAGTGGGGCTTTGGAAGGGTTTTTATAGTTGATAATTGCCTTCAGGGGATGGGATTTAGAGTGAAAGACAATGCTTTTTGGAGTTGCTCAGAGTGAGACAACAGACACTCCAGACATGCTAATTGTCCTTAATGTGCAGATACTTTGGTCCCGTCTACACGATTTAAATAATACGTACGGCGTGCGAAAGTTCACATTTCCGTACAAACGGCCGTTCGGATGCACACGAATGCAAAAGAGGGGGCCCCTGTTTTCCACCCTGAAATACGCACACGCGGTATTCGGGAAGGAAAGCGGATTGCGAAGAGAAATCCGTACGCCGTTCGGATGGCTGACGGGTCTGTACGGTCCGTTCGCACACATATGAACAGGCAGGGTAATCTGATTGGCTGGCCGAGTAGAGGGGGCGGGGCTAGCACAGAGGGGAATTGGGAGTGGCCGCCATGTTGGTTTCCTGGCTAGAGAGCGTCCGGTAAGTCCGTGAATTTATATGTTTATTTATTTTTATTTTATATTGTAAATACGGAAAACCGAATGTCCGCAAACCAGGAACCTTAAAAAAAAAAAGCGGCGGGAGATTTAAAACTGCCGCTTGGCTTGCTCGCTCCAGCCAGCTTCGGGAAGAGGGAGTCATATGGAGATTAGGGGGCTTAAAAATCGTATAGCCGGTTCGTATGCATAAGAACGACAGGCTGTTCGTATTTTTTGCCCCCCATACGGATTTTTTTATGATCGTATAGCCGCACCCTTTGTAACTGAATAGAGGAAGCAGCCTTTTTTGTTTGGGGAAGGTAAGAGGTGTGAGGGTTCTGTTCAGCCTTGAGTATCCCAGTTCAGACTGATAGGATTAGCCAGGTGTTCGGACACATAAGTGCCTTGCAAATTAACATTTCTCTGGAAATTTGGACAACTACTCCTTAAGTGCATTCCTGATTGAGCACTGGTTGTCTTTGAGACTCCTGGTTGTGGGATTTCCCAGCTTTAATGGTGATACTATGGAAAAAGCCACAGTTCACCTAATTTTTAAATATTGCCAATTTATTATAGATATGTGTCAGGGGTGTCAGGGTAGATAACAAATGTTACAATTACCTGTTACCCTTCCTCAGCGGAGCTCAGAGTGACTTTCATTCTGTTTTCCCCCAGCCCCTATTTTATGTTCACAACAACCCCACGGGGTACATCGGGCTGAGAGACAATGACTGGCCCTGGGTCATCCTGTGAGTTCTGTAGTTGAGTGGAAGTTTGAATGTGAGTCACCTCAGTCCTAGTCCAACATGCAAACCACCACACAATACTTTTCAAGAGGATGGAATCACTGATCACACAAGTATGCAAACCAGTTTCCCAAGTTACTGTACACGATATGGCAACAGATGGGCAAAGTCTTTTACTGAGTTGACTAATGTTTACATAAGAATATGTGAGCTTCAGAAGTATGCAGAATTTGCATCTATCTTACAAACAGGTTTGGTAGAAAATAAAGTAGCTAGTCTCGTTATTCAACATAACTGGATCAGATTTTCTTATGAATGGAACAATTGCTTAGTAAGAAATTGTAGTATACATTCTAGACGGAATTCCATTAAGTCTTGAGAGCATGCATTAGCCAAAGACATATTCAACAACTAAACATGCTGTCTGAATTTAGAACAGTATTAAAGACCTCTCTCTTCTGGCTGGCCTACCCAGTCGACTTTAAACTATGAATTTTAAATAGGTATATTTTAAGTTTATGTAGAGATGATTTAATGTGTAATGCTTGTTTTAATCTTATGCATATGTGTTTTAACCTAAGTGTTAAATGGTTTTATGTGTTTAGTTATATATTGTATTTTAATCTATGTTGTACCCCACCTTGAGCCTTGGTGAGAGGTGTGTAAGAAATCAAATTTATTTATTCATTTACAGTTGTCCCTTCACATTCGCTGGGGTTTGGTTCCAGGATCCCCCGTGAATACCCAAATCCGTGAACGCTCAAGTCCCATTATATGCAATGGCATCGCAAAATGGTGCCCCTTATATAAGATGGCAAAATCAAGGTTTGCTTTTAGGATTTTTTTTTAAAGAATATTTTGAAGCTGTGAATACTTAAATCCATGAATGGCAAATCCATGAATGTGGAGGGACAACTGTATTTGTTATGGACAGTAGTTGCACAGTAGTAATGACATGCCTTAAAGAAGCAGTGCCTAAGAAGCATGCATTCACAGATCACTGCTGTACTGAGTGTTTGAAACCATTTTTGGCATGTGTGGTGGGGGAAGAAAGGAGAATACTTTAAGAAAATTAAAGAAGAATTAAGAAGCAAGTTCTTTCATTGACATTCTTACAGTTATTTTCTTCTAAGTAAAAGGAGTGTTATTTGTATCTCTAGCTTATGAATTAATATTTAATGGCAGAGGCTGGAAGGCACTATCATTCAACTATGTAGGAAGAACAACTGGGAGTTGGATTTCTGGTAGGGAGAAGAAGAAAGTTCCTTGCCACAGCTTTGCCCTTGAACTATTGATAGGGTCAAGTTCTGCAGTCCCAGGGTAACTAAATTCTACACATTTATTATCGCCAGTAGAAATATTTATGTTCATTCAAGTCTTTTCTGCATAATGGGGAAATGTCAATTGAAAAACCCATTGTCACAGTGCAGAATCCCAATCCATTATATCAGCTTGGTTGTAGTGCAATGAGCAGTAAAGTGTGTAGCCGGCGCGGTGTTCTTTAAGGCTGCCTTCCTCATGGAGACAAACTTCACTAAGACCAGTGATGTCAATATTAAGTCGTGATCGTTCATGGGCTATTAGGGCAGAACAACGCTCAGGCCGTCCACTAAGAGGGGCGCTCCAAAAAAACGATAAAAGGACTCCCTGAAACAACATCTCAGGCTTGGCCAAATTGATCACCAACAATGGTCTACCCTGGCCTCACATCAGGAAGCATGGAGATTCACTATCCACAATGCTGCAGCCTTATTTGAGAACTCACGCCGAACAAGTCTTGAAGAGAAACGACAACGCAGAAAGAATCACAACCCAGAAACATCACCTAAGGAGACCTTCTGCTGTGCTTTCTGCAACTGGACTTGTTTATCTCGGATTGGCCTTTTCAGTCATCAGCGCGCTTGCAGAAAGTGCGGGATGAGTCCTTCCTGAATCTTCATTTGTGAGGGAAAAAGTCAGATTACAGATTACCATAGTGCAATGAGCACTTTTATGCCCACTAGGATGTATTTAGCATTGTAAACATTTAACTACATTTTTATTTCAAATAGCCAATGCTCTTTTTTCTAGTTAAAAAAAATACATTCCAGGAATGATGGGGAAAAATTGATCAGTGCTATTCAGCTTTCTTCCTATGTCCCACCTACATTGATACATTATCTCATAGAGCCCAAAATGAAAATCATGACAGTTTCAAATGCCAGCAATGCTAGCACAAAAGTGGAATGGGATATCTATTGATGGCTTGGCCCATCAATAAAAAGGAACAGCTTTTTGACAAGACATGATAGTGAAAAGATGACATGGTATGGTATGTGTGCCCTTTCGCAATCATTAGGCATCGTTATGACGCCATATTTGCCACATCTGATTAAGTCCTTAGATGGAAGAGGGAAAATATGGAACATGAAAAAGGCTGCAGAAAAAAAAAATTGTCAACTACAGCTTTACGCAATATAAAGGAAACTGCCAGAAACACCCCATATGAGATCACATTCTAAATTCACAGTATCCTTTTGAAACACCTGACAAATATTGCATGTAAGGATCTTCTGCCTTACAATATGCAAATAGAAACATCTGGGTAAAAGACATCAGAGAATGTCAACCATGAGAACCTTGCTGCATAAAAATGAAGTGGATTTAGGGCAGAAGAGTTTCTATTATTAATGAAATGGATTGCTCTGAGGAAATGTAAATTGACAAGAGTAATAGCAAAGTCATGAATTAAACAGTGGGTTAAAAAGCAGAAGTCACCCAGTCCTACAGTGCATGACTCTTTGCCACAAAAGTTTATTCACTTAGGAATTTTAAGAAAATTATCACTGATTTAAGAGGTTGAAATCCAGAAATGCTTGTTCTCAATAAGCATTACAGGAAGTGGTATTGTACTACAGTATCAGTTGGATAAATTGTAGTTGTCTTGATGGGTTGATTAATTTAAACAACTATTAATTTTAATTGATAAAAGGCTGTTCATGTTGTTTCATCTGGATGGCATACAATAGTAGTGTTCCTCATTGAGCAACGCTAATTTATAAAATTTATATTCAGTAACATGCAAGCAAAGAACCTAGAAGTAAATTTACCTCTTTCATTTTATAAGTGATGCTTCATAGATATACCAGATGTTTCAAAATGGTACACTTTTTTACCACATGAGCCCATTTTATAAATCAAGGTTTTATTCAACAATCTCTTTGATATGCATGAGAAGTGTTGTTTTTATGTGTGTTTAAAAAGACAAAGAGCTTTTCCATGCCATTGTCAACATAATGTTGCTGATTGTTCCTTTTGTGATGAACTCTCCAAGCAGGATTTTAATGGGCTTTCTGCCCAGATGTTTCTGTGATTTCCCCACCTGTTCTTACACAGTGTGATGTTTTATCTAGATTGATAGGTAGGATTCATTGGGAAGTTCACTGTTGCCCTATTTAATGATAAGCATTCTGTTTCTGGAAATTTTCAGACGGGAACAAAAAAAGTCTTCCTGTCCCACAATCTCCTCTCCCACCCCTCTCCCATCCCCATCCCGTTATGGTAACAAAAAGTTTCAAACCTACCTTTGCCATGCTCACCTGACAGCCCAGGAATGAATGGAGCTTGAACAGAGCTCAGTTCACTTTCTGGTTTGAAATCCTGGCTGTTCTTGCAAGAGGACAAGCGTGCGGGAAATTCAATGGGAGGTCTCTGCCAGAACACTTCCTGGTAAGTTCAGGACATCAAGGTAAGTAACACACTTTTTAAAAACTTCCTTGGATTACCTGGAAGTTTTAAAGTGTGTTTCTGTGCTTGGTGTACCTTTTTCTCTTTTATTTTTCTTTTAAATTTTGAATTTCCCACACTCATGTCTTCTGTAAAGAACGGGTGGAATTTCACTCCAGGAAGTGAACAGAGCTCTGTTAGAGCTCCATTCACTCCTGGGATGCCCTCTGGACGCTACTAAGGTAAGTCTGAAAAGTTTGGTTATTGTGGAGGGTCAGGGACAGGAGAGGAGATTGTTGGACAGGAACACTATGTCTCAGGATACTGTATAGTTAAAGAGCTATCCAGGTAGAAGAGGTATAAAAGAGATATAAGAGGTATTAAAATGTACAGGTAGTTTAAATGCACTTTTTTTCACTGTTGGATATTTGCTTTAGTGAAGTTGGGAGGTGCTCTTTTAAGACCATTCAATGTCATCAGAGGCTGGTTTGTGACAATGGCTCTTGTGTCTTTGGTTGTGTATGTACCTCTTCATAAACCTCCTTAATGTACCCAAAATGATCCTTTGCTTTTTTAACCTGGATGGTTGGAATCAAGTGTTCAGCTCTGTAACCATGCACTACTAGTGCCTATTGCTAATACCACAGTACTGTAACAACATTCAAACAATGGGAGACATTTATAGTATCCAAAGCCAGCTGTAAGGGGATCTCTTCAATAGAATGACACTGCCTGCTTTCAGTGAACAACAAGATCACAAGCACTGGTGGGAAGATCAGGACTCCCCCTCCCCCGCTGCAACAAGACCAGACTTAAGGCAGGTATCTATGAACAGCTAAAAGGTCATAAGGGACTCAAGTGTTCCCTGACACCTGTTCATGAAAAGTACCACCTTGTCAAGGACACCTGCATTCCACTGCATTGTTCTCCCTTAATAATGATCTTCCTTATTTCATTCTCCCTTACTAGTGTTGTTTTCTCCTACTTGGGGTTATCTGAAGTCAGCTGAGCAAACCAAATCAAGGTTTTCACATATGAAGGAAGATGTCTTTAAGGTCATGCAGAATAGACTTCCATTCTTTGAAGGATGTGATAGCTGTGGGTGTCAACTGGAAAGTCAGCCTAGTGTGACAGAACACCAGCATATGAGTGCCTAACTAAAGCAAGCAGGGGAGGGCCTTCTTCAGGCTTTGCTGGAGATACTGTGGACGTCAATGCAAAATGAGTGAACCTACCATTTGTACAGTTTAGCCCTGCAGAGGAGCTGAGGAAGGGTTTGTATAACAAATATACTTATAAATGTATAATTTATAAATATTTCTTACTTAAAAAAACATTCTGTTTCAGCAAGGGTAATCCAAGTATTGTGATAGTCTTGGTGCACATAGATCCTGTTTGAAATAAGCCCAAAACATCCATTTGCAGCATTTGTAGCTGGATGCTGTACAGATGATGGAAATGGAAGAAAACAATGGATTAATTTTAAATGAAACCACCCCCATTCTTTTTTCCTCCCACTTCAAGTACTGTACTCTTAGCAGGACTCATCATGTGACACAGTGTCATCACACAGCAGCTCATGCTATTGGCTGTTGCCTGTGGAGGGAGGACGGGGGACTGGTAGCGGCTGGTAGCTCCTATTCCACTGGGGTGATAGATTCATTCAGGTTTTTAGTCTGAACTTAGCCCAAAGCATCAAACCCTATCCCCCTTGCATAGCTCATTTAAAGCTCTGACTAAACACAGAGTGTATTTATGACCTTCACTGACATGAGAACAGTGCTCATGTCCTCTGGACCTTCCATGGGTCTCAATCAAGCTGTCTGTAGACTGGATTAGTCCCATGGGCTGGAGTCTCCCTCCCTGCCACTCTAGTATTGGCAAACAGGAGTCTCCTGGAAGTTCAAAAAAGATACTGGAAGCAGCTTTTATGGTCTTAATAATAATAATAATAATAATAAATAAAATTTTATTTCTATCCCGCCCCTCTGCAACGCAATCGGGGCGGCTTACAATATAAAAACTCCATAGTCCCAGTACCCTAGCCCACCCACCCCTTAAAATAATATTAAATTATAAAAGATTAAAAACATACAGTAAATTAAAAATATATAGATTAGAAAAAAGATTAAAACATACAATAGTTTTTTAAAAAATCTAATTACAGCTCAGGGAGGACAGCCGAGTCTTGGGCCGGGATAGTTATTCAGGAAAGGCCTGCCGGAAAAGATCCGTCTTGACAGCTTTTTTAAAGCTGTCTAAGGTGTTAATAAGACGGATCTCGTCTGGCAGGCCATTCCATAATCTGGGAGCAGCAGTGGAGAAGGCCCTCTGGGATGTCACCGACAGCCTTGTTTTCATAGGCTGTAACAGATTCCTCCCAGAGGACCGAAGTGCGCGGGGAGGGTCGTACGGAAGGAGGCGGTCCCGGAGATAAGTTGGACCCAAGCCATGCAGGGCTTTAAAGGTTATAACCAACACCTTGTACTGTGCCCGGAAACGAATAGGCAGCCAGTGGAGAGCTTTTAGCACAGGTGTTATATGCTCTCTTCTGGAAACACCAGAAATCAACCTGGCTGCCATGTTCTGAACTAGTTGAAGTTTCCGAGTCAAGCACAAGGGTAGCCCCATGTAGAGCGCATTACAGAAATGCCAGTGCATGTACCACAGTTTCGAGGTCCCTAGTTTCCAGGAAAGGCGCAGCTGGCGTATCAGCCGAAGTTGATAACAGGCACTCCTGACCGTCGCATTTACCTGATTAGACATCTGGAGCGTCGGGTCCAGGAGCACCCCCAGACTGCGAACACAGTCTTTGGAGGAGAGTGTAGTTCCATCCAGGACTGGAAGTTGTATTCCCAGACCTGGTTTCGGGCCTGTAACTGTTAGTACCTCTGTTTTGTCTGGATTCAGTCTCAATTTGTTTTTTCTCATCCAGTCCATTACTGCTTTAAGACAATCATTGAGAGGAGAGATGCCATCTGAAGTCTTCATGAGTTATTGAATATTACTTAATATTATTTAATTAGACTCATTCTATGCTACTTTCCTAGATGGTGTCTTTTTATTTTCTGCAATTACATTATCAAGTAAAGGCTGTTCCACTTTTACTGGGGGAAATTATTTATTTTATGAAATAAGTTCAATATTAAATGTAAAACAAAGTAAGGCCTTGTCTAGATAGGCTGTTTACCCCATCTTGCCCCTGTCTTGGAGCCCTACAGTCTGAACAATGCAGGGCTTTTGCCCCGTTTTGCCTCCAAGCAGTCCTCACAATGCCCAGGGCTAAAATGGGAGGAAGACAGGGTAAAGCCCATTGAAATGTTTCAGCAAAATACCCAGAAAAAAAAAATTCTTCTTGGAAAAAATGGACCAGGTCCTGCAGATCTGCAGGAGACCATGCTGCCATGCTGGACTGTCTCTGCAGCTGCCATCTGCATCGCACTCTCTGAAGCCAGGAAGGAGGCCTGCTGCATCTGACCAAGGCTGATCACATGCAGGAGGCCTTGATCACTTGCTGCAGTCCCCCTTCTGGCTTCAGAGAATGCAACATGGATGGAGGCAGCAGCTGCTGCAGGTGGGCCGACATGTCCATGTGGACTCCTACCCATTTTGTGCAGGTAATGGAGGAGCAACAGGCCTGATCTGGGGCCAGAATACACTGGTGGGAAGCTGGTGTATTCTGGCCAGTGTAGACAAGGCCTAAAAATCACTATATCTTTTTCAGGCTAGCCTGTAAACATATTTTTGCTTAAAGCAAGAGTGAATCCCAGGCTTCTGTATGCACCAATCTCAAAGGAATGCACTTTTCCCCTTCAGATTGGTGCCCTTGCCTCCTAAAAATAATAAAAAATAGTTGTTATTCTATTTGTGACATTAACAACACGCTGCATTGGTTCCCCCCCCCCAGTTTTTCTCCTTTTCTCTCATATTTAGTGAACTCAACAATGTGTGCTTGTTTAATTTCTTCATTCTTCTTTTACATATTATATGTATTATGTATAGATCTTTTGTTTTGAACATGTATTTCTGTAACCTAGGCTTTCCCAACATATATCTTCCAGTCCAGAGGTACTGGATTATATACCACATCATTCCCTAGCCAGCTGGCTGGGAATGGTGGAAGTTTTACTTCAGTATATCTGAAGTGTAACAGGTTGAATAAAGTTGGTATAACCTGTTGGCAGTCTGATTGCAGTATTTTTTTTTATCATTTGATCAGTGCCATTATCATCAACTAAATCTTTGCAGAGTAAAGCAAAGAGTCAGGTCCCTGCCATGAGAAGCTTACAGTCTAAACTTTGCCCCAGAACAACAGGCAAAAACAAGCAAAAGGAGGTGAGGAAGATGGAGGCAAGTAAACAAAGAACAAATATTAATTCAGTACACTTACAGAGACATTGGCTCAGTTTCACTGGGGGATAAAGATGAAGGAGTTCTGTCAAAGTCTCCACAGGCAGGATGACTTTTGAGGAGAGATTTGAAGGACCATCCACATTTTGTTGGACTGTGATTCCCATTATCCCTCATGATTAGCTATAGTGAGGATGGCAGATGGGAGGTTTTCCCCATCATCATCTGGAGGGCCACACATTCTCCAGCCTACCTTCCAATGCAGAATGAAAGAGAATATGGGCCCAGGTGAGAATTCAGTGGATTGATGGGTGTACTGCAAGTCCTTTCATTCCTGTCAGCTCTGCAACAGTTCTTTACTTTTAAAAAAATGCTCAGTGAAGCATTAAGAATAAGAGGCAGTGAGCAGCACAGCCCTTGACAATGATTTACAATATCTCCTCCTCTCAAGGACTGAAAAGCAGAAACATTAGGGCCTTAGTCCATACTGGTTGAGGGAATCTGAATGGCAATATGCCATAAGGCAATGGGGATTTATGCATGCTATTGGAAACATAAGTAGCTGTGGAACTGTTGGCAGTGGTGATCAATCTGAAAAATGACTTCCCAAATGATACAGCTTCCTCAGATGAGAAGTGACCAGAGCAGATAGGTGTGTGTGTGTGTGTGTGCGGGGAGGGGGGGAATGTAGTTTCTCTTGTTGAAAAACATGCTTAGTCCTACCTCTCCAGTTCAACAACACAGGGAGAGCTCCAGGCCACAGAGCAAAAGAGGTGCCCAAGTTCAGGGTAGAAGGCTGGCTTTTTGTCTTCAGTTCTCCAGAAATGGGGTGGAACATATGAGAAGGGAATTAGAGGCAGAGTCTCAGAAGACCTCAGTTTACCTCCAGCCCTTGTTGTGGCAAATTCCTTGCCCAGAGCTATATCAGGTGATGCCTGATGGTATCTGTGGATCTAGGGGGTACATGTCTGCCCTGGGACCCTGTAAGAGTGGCACAGAGTACCAAAAATGCAAAAAACAGTAATTAAAAAAATGAAAGAAGGGTCCACTTTGGGTTTTCAGAAGTTTTCTTTAAAAAAAAAATCAAATAGTGCAGGAAGATTGTGTAACCTGTTTAAAGTGTGAAGACTGCCCATGGGAGGCTTGTAGGGCTGGCTGGGGGGTTTTCCCCACAAAAAGGGCAACTTGGGGGATTCTGGAGGGATGGGATGCATAGAAACAACCTTGTGAGACTGCTTGTGGTTCCAGGATTGTCCTTTCCCACCCTTGCTTTATGAGTAGCAAGACAGGACGCCACACTGAACTCTGTTCTGGAGGCCTTATCAGAGATCTATAAGACGTCTATAGATCTTCTTCATGGTCTGAGGACTGCAGCTATTAAGTAAATAAGATTTATCTCAGGGTCAAGCAATTTGGAGAAGTTGAGTGAGGCTGCATTGCCACCCCTTCACTGTCGTGCTGCCAAAACTGGGTGCTATGGCTGCAAAAGCCAAAAAGAAAATCTTTAAAACAGTCATGGGGACCACACACCTTGTCTCGGAGTCTATTGCACTTCTAGAAGGGTCCTACAAGTACAATTGGGCTTCAAGATAAGGTGTGTGCTTCCTGTCATCCTTGTTTTCAAGCAAAATTTCTTGTTAGGAAGTATTATTTTCCTGCCACCAAATTTAAGATGGATGGTAACAAAGGCCTTCCATCAAACAAATGTAACATCAAACAAAGGTAACAAATGGATGGAGAATACACAATGTAGACTGCATTTTGCCCTACCCTGCTTGAGTTAATTAACCAAAACAGATAATTGAGTCAGCCTTGTTATCCAAATATTAATGCCTTCATGGAACAATATCCTTCAATGGGCATGTAGGTTTCTTTCTTACTACGAAGATTTGTTATGGCAGGGTACATGACTTATGAACCCAGACCGTACCTCCCCCTCCGCCCTCAATAACGGGATGAGTACACACAGTGGTAACTTCTAACAGTTATATTTTCTACATCTTTGGAAAACAAAGGTTAAGTACAGGTTAGTAAAAACATAGTAGGTAATACATTGTGATTGTAGTTGGCAATAAAATGGCCACAATTTTGCATTCTAAATGGTTGACGGCCATGCCTGGGTCGTGATCCCCCATTGCTCCGCCCAATGCAGATCAATGGCACTTGTCGGTCAATCCCGACCTCATGGAGGAGAGAGGTGATGGCCAAGCTGACCCGCCTGACCTTCTCTCCTCCCCTGTAAACAAGTAAACACTATAGGCAAGGGGAGGGATCTCCTTGAACTTGAACTTGTACTTGATCTTGTACTTGAAATTGCACTTGACGGAGACCCCCTACTTAATCCCCTATCACGACCCATGGCATCCGCCATCAAGGTGTTCCCCATGGGAACCGCCTCCCACCAACCATTACCCACATCAACAGGCAGCCCTACCGGCCCAGACTGACCCCTGGCCTTGCTCGCAACTGCCTGTCTGGCTGGATGTATGCAGCATAGACCCCAGACTGCCAGTGCCCCAAACGCATGATTGGCTCTGCTGACAGGCCCCCTGACACCACCATGGTTGCTGCTCCAATCCGGAACAAGTGACTGCCAAATTCTTCTGCCAGCAGCCCCATCTGCTGTAGGGCCTTCTTCAACACGCTCACAAATTGAAACCTTGTCATAGGGCTCCCGTCCCGGTGCCGGAACAAGGGGCTGTTACCCCCGCCCCTCATCTGCAGGAAGCTCCGCATGGTTGCCACCAGGCACGGGAAGGATCCTGTCACCTGTTGCAGCTGCAGAGTGGCTCCGCGACCCTTCTGGTCGGCATTGGAACGCCGTATGTGCAGAGACATACTCCCTTCAGAGAGGGCCACATCGCCATCAGCAAGGCCCTCCCAGACTCATCCGTCTTGGAGGAGCAGACAACCTCCCCCACTCAAAGAGCCCTGAAGAAGGTGGTTGTGTAAGCCACACTGAAAAGCATTGCCTCGTACTTGGAATGGCAGATATCCGGCAGCAGAGCTACCAGCTGCTCCAGTAGCTCATAGGACATTGGACGCCATCCATCCACGACCTTTGGCGTTGCCCACCTCCAACCCTCCATGGCCTTTTTTACTGTAAAGGAATCACATGGGTCGCCATAGCCAGCCGCTTTGCTGAAAAAGGAGATGCCCGCTGCTTGTCCTGCAATGGTTCTGGATGCCAAGCCCTTTTCTCTTAAGGACACCAGGTAATGCAGTATCACTCACTCTGGCACTGGCCAGGCCGTCCCATAGCCATGCTGGCACCTGAAGGCCAAGAACTGAGAGGCCACTCTCCTGTAGCTCGTCCTTGTGGATGGCGCCAAAGAGTCTGCCACACCCTGGATCACAACTCGCTCCCAAGTCTCCAAAGCTCTACCAGGAATGGGGCCGCCGTCTTATCCGCGTTTGGGGCCAGCAAGCGGAAATGATCCTCCCGAAATCGAGATAAGGCATCCGCTATTCGTTATCCATGCCCGGAATGTGCCGGGCTTGGAAACTGATATTAGACTCCAGGCAAACTAGCACGAACCTGCGAACCAGCCTCATGACCCTCTCTGACCGGGAGGACTGCCTGTTGATGATCCTAACCACAGCCTGATTGTCACACCAAAAGCACACCCTCTTGTCTAAAAGTTCTACCCGCCATAATGTGGTTGTCACCAGAATGGGAAAAAATTCCAAGAAGGTGAGGTCCCTGGACATCCCCACCTGTATCCAATCCTGAGGCCATGGCTGTGTGCACCAGTGGCCGTTGTAGTAGACTCCAAAACCCAGGCTGCCCGCAGCATCGGAGTGGACCTGCAGGCCCCCCCGGCTCCAATCGCCCTTGCCACGTCGTGATACCATTGTAGTGATCCAGAAAGGTGACCCACACCCTCATGTCCTCCTTGACCCCCCGCGTCAGGCGGATGTGGTGCTGCTGCGCCAGATCCCCCCAGTGAGGGGAGCAATGCGTGCACAGAATGCCCTCCCTGGGGACACCACTCTGCATGCAAAGTTCAGATGACCCAAGAGCGATTATAATTCCTTCAGCGTCGCCTTCTCCTTCCCCAGGAGGCCCTCCAACATCACCTTCAAGCTTGCTATCTTGTCATCAGGCAATCTCAACACCCCCTCAACTGAGTCCAGCTGAATGCCCAGATACACCAAGGATGTTGCTGGGCCCACCGTTTTATCTGGCACCAAAGGGACCCTGAGTTCTGCTGCCAGAGCCTGGAATGAAGAGAGCAAAGACCCACATTCCGTCCCCCTGGCCGGGCCTATCATTAAAAAAATCATCCAAGTAGTGCGTGACAAATGGGGACCCGCCCCGTGCTGCAGGGCCCACTCCAAGAAGGTGCTGAATGTCTCGAAGGCAGCGCAACTGATGGAGCACCCCATGGGAAGCGCCATATCATAGTACCATTTTCCTTGAAATTTGAAACCCAACAGGCAGTGGTCATCCGGATGCACCGGCAACAGCCGGAACGCTGATTGAATTTCACATTTTGCCATGAGGGCACCTTTTCCACATGTTTGGAGCAAGTGTACCGCATGGTCCAAGGACACATACCACACTGTGCACAGCTCCGGAGGGATGGCATCATTGACTGAGGACCCCTTCAGATATGACAGGTGGTGAATGAGACGATACTCCCCTGGTGCCTTCTTGGGTACAACACCTAGTGGCGATACCCTCAGGTTTTGCATCAGAGGCATCTCAAATGGGCCCGCAATGTGGCCGGCCTCCAGCTCTTTCCCAATTTTCTTAGCCAACACGTCAGGCAACTGTATGGCAGACTTCAGGTTGCCTGAGGTGGAGGCCTCCCTTGTACCCTGGTATGGGATTCGGAAACCAAATTTGAAGCCAGAGGCCAGGTAGGCGGCCGCCTCCCTTTTGGGGTATGTCGCTAGGAATGGGCGTATGGCTTCCAACTTGACTGGTGTGAAAGCCATGTGCCCCCAACCTCTTCCCCAGGATGGACCTCACTTTGCATTGCTGCCGCCAGCGCCACCACTGGACCCTGCCTCTTTTTTGGTGCCGGTTGAGGCAGGGCGACTGCTCTGAAAGGACTGTCCCCCTCCTCCGTGACGGGAGCAGCTCGTCTTGGGGTGCCTCCCCCCGCAGCTGTCATAGGAGTGATCAAACCTGCATTTGTACCTGGTGCACTTATCCCCGTTGTACTCCCAGCAGACCGGCTTCTTCCCTTCCTTCTTCCTGGGAGCTTTGGGTACCTCCCCCTTCTCTTGCCTGCCGGGCCCCATGGCCTGCAGTCATGTGGGGTAGTCGATGGTTTCCCACCTGTGCATGGGGGACCTGGAAGCCTTCTTCTGGCACTCCACGTCATATAGAATGGCATTGGTGTCCTCCGCCTGAGCCCTTACCACCAACACTTGCCGAAGGTGGTTGATCAAGTGCCATGCCCGTTCTGGGAAAACCAAGGCCACCACCCCCATGAAAACTGCATACCCACTGAGCCAGTTGGCAAAAGTGCACTCTACCTCTGCAGCGGCCTTCTCATTGTCTTTTTTGTCACTCTTGTGAACCCTAGCCTTCTCCCCCGGGGAGGGGCCAATGAAAATATGTCCACATAGTACCCCTGCACAATCTTAGAGCGCACCTTGTGATCCAGATGGCCCCCTGGAGGGTCTTCTTTGGACTTGGCCTCCCTGAGCTCCCCCCCCCCGGGGCGTTCTTAACCCCATTGCTCCTCTCTGCAGCAGCCTTCTCCCAGGCCTTTCTGAGTTTGAGAGCCCAGCCCGGCAAACCCGGTTTGAATGCCCCCTTTTCCCAATACCTGAATTTGTCTTCATCCGAGGACTCACCCGATGAGGAACCCGACTGTGATCTGCGGTGCTTTCGACTCGGGCTGTGCCTGCCTCTCAATCCACTGCACCTCCTTCTGGATGATGGTCCGTGAGAGTCCGATCACCTTGAGTCCCTGGATCCTCTCCTGTCACTGGATCTGGACCGGCATGAATGCCCACTGCCACTGGATGTGCCCGCTGTAGATGATGTACCTTGCACCTCCACCACTAGCCCAGCCGTGATGGCAGGCAATACCTGTGGTTCGGCTCCTCCAGAGGGCTGGTCCTTGTCCATCTTTTGAAGCATGATGGACAACACCCCCATGACATCAGCTATTGTGGGCACAGCTGTGACAAAGGCTTCCACCGGAGGGCGCTGCTTGGGTAACTGAGGGGTAGTGCTAGGCCCCACTTCTGGTTCAGGTTGTCCAGCCCCCCAGCCGCTTGGACGGGCTCAGCCTCAAGCAGCTGTGGTGCCTCCACATGAGCCCACTGCTTGGCTGGCCTCTTGGGTCCCATGCCCCCGGTTATGTTGGTGGTCTCACCTTTGTAAAATCTTTTTTTACTTCATTGAGCACTGACCGCCGCCCTGCGGCCCGAACCCTGTAAAAAAAGGTGAGGAAGACCTTGAGTGAGGGGGGGAAGGAGTGGGTGGATGTGGAGGAGCCCCTTGGGCTGTCCCCCCTTGCACCCCCTGCCCCAACCAGGGTTCATGCAGCCTCTGCCGCCCTCCAGTGCCTGCTGTGCAATGTAGCCCTGGCACCCACCTGGCTCAGTGGCCCTGCCCCCACAAGCCCCCCCAATGCCTCTGTAACCCAAAGGGCACCTGCGCCCCTTGCTGTCCGCTGCCGAGCCATTTCTGCCCCAGGTCTGTGGCCGCTGAAATTCCTCTGTCTCCTGAAATTCCTCTGGCCAGCCTGCCTGGAGCAGCCAAACCCCTTCCAGTCCCCTATGGAGCGGGAGGGGGATGTTCTATCCGAGAGGAGGGGTAGGGTTGCTGCCGGAGCCCCCGAGGCACCCTCCCCCCCGAGGCCGGGCCTCGCGAAAACCGCATCCCTGGCCGCCACCCCTCGGAGAGGCCGAACTCCCCCGAGGGGGTCTCCCCAACTGGTGCAGCACCAGGGGATGCAGCGACCCAACTGCTCCCGGCCCGGCATGCCCCGTGGGAGTGAACATGCCACACAGGCGTGGGAGGAGGGGGTGGGCACGGTGGGGCACGGCAGGTGCTACCGGAACCCCGCATGCCACCTATCCCCCGCCACTGTCCCCGTGACCCCATGCTTGGGGACCTCCTGGCTCCCTGGCCCAACTACTCCCCCCCTCGCTGCACCCCATGGCCGTGCCCCTCCGCGGGCCTGTTTCTATCCCATTCCCCTGCAGCCCTGCATGCTCGGGGAGCCTGGCTGCTCCCTGGCTGCATGGCGGAGGGGGAGGGGTGGGGGGGAAGGGAGGAGAGGTGGCCCAACCCGATACCTTTCCCCGAGCTGCACTGTTCTCCCAACCCTGCTGCTCCTCTCTTTGGCTCGACCTGGAGCCCGACTGAGCAGGGGCAGCGACGGAGCTGCCTTTTAACAGCTCCGTCGCCCCCTGCCTTCGTCATCCAGCCGCGCCACAGCCCGGCCGGATGGCCCTCCCCTTCCCAGCTGTTCTATCAGCGCTGTTTACGCACAATCCTAAATATACACTGGACTGACCATGTGACGAATGTTGCTGTCCGTGAGCAAGCAGGGATCACTATAATTGAGGCCATGATATTGAGAACACAGCTACACTGTGTTTCTAGGATGGAGGACCACCGCCTCAAAATAGTACTCTACAGTGCACTCGCCACGGGTCAGCGTAAGAGGGGCGCTCCCAAAAGCGATACAAGGACTCCCTGAAACAACATCTCAGGCTCGGCCAAATTGATCACCAACAATGGTCCGCCCTGGCCTCACATCGGGAGGCATGGAGACACACTATCCACAATGCGGCAGCCTTATTTGAGAACTCACGCTGAACAAGTCTTGAAGAGAAACGACAACGCAGAAAGAATCACAACCTGGAAACATCACCCAAGGAAATTTTCTGCTGTGCTTTCTGCAACCAGACTTGTTTATCTTGGATTGGCCTTTTTAGTCATCAGCACGCTTGCAGAAAACACGGGATGAGTCCTTCCTGAATCTTCGTTTGCGAAGAAAAGCCAGAGATGTCACCAAATGACAAACCCCAGGACCCCATAGGATATTGCCATGACAGTTAAAAGTGGAACCATAGTACAATAACTATGTAATGTGAAAGTGGACCAGGTGAGTCAGGAAAGGGAGTCAGGGCTTGTTAAAAAAAAAAAGGGGGGGGCCCTCCAGAGTTGCATGCTGCTGAGAGCTACACTTTGTACACTGCTCTTGTTATGGTAATATACCATAGCGGTGACCGTGACATTGCTTTTGATCTGTTTCTAGGGTGTTTCTTTATCATTACTTGCGTATTAAGTTCTTGAACATGGTTCATTATATGCAAGATACATTTTAGTTGTACAATTTATGTTCCATTCCTTGTGCACTAATAAATGAACTCAGTTGCAGATTGAAGTCGTCCCCCAAGTGGTTTTCCCATCACTCAGAAAGATTCTGATTGCAAACCTGAAAGTTGGGATGCTTCAACCCTATGAAATTTAATGAAACAACATGCAAGACCGCAGTTGGGCAAATCAGCATCCCAAAATTATTTGCTTTAAAGGGCCAAAATGAACTGTAAATGGATGTGGAAACATTCTATTTTCACTCTCAAGTTTCAGAAGATTTCCCCATAAATTTAAATATTCATATCCTTGCTCCAGCCTCCTGCAGCAAACTGTAATCATATGAAGGGAAATGTGATGTGTTCCTAAAGGATTTTTCCATGGGAAGCATTCATCCCACTGCAATGTTAAAAATGTTGTCTTTAGGACGGATGACCATAGTATAGCTAACCATAGTATAGATAACTCTGAGACTGTTTAGAAACTTTTAGCAGCTTCAGTCTTCACAGCAGGGGAGAGAGAGAAAATAGCTTATGCGGTTCATGCCTGTACTTAAAGAGGTGGAAATAATGTGATTGCTTTGGAGAGATTGAGTGATAACATTCAACTTGAAAGTGGAAATATTTTGAGTTTTCTGAGAAATATAGCTACTTGACTATGACATCAGTCTAAACTATGCTGAAAGGTTAGCTCTTAACAGTTTGGAAAAAATATGTATAAAGTGGGTATGTCTTATTCTCAATATCTACTTGTATGGTTCTCTAGATTCAAGACAGCATTCTAGTTCTCTCACATAGAGCAAAAGTCCCCAATTTGAAGATCGATTCCCTTTACTTCATCTTTGCACTTGGGTACCCATGCCCTTGCTTTTGATGTAAACAATGTCAGATGTTTTATATAAATTTTTGGCTGTCCCAAAGCCTAGCTTATGACTAGGGAAAAGCAAAAGGCTCTGTGCAGACAGGTTCACCCAGTGAACAGTGGCTTTTAACCTTTTCTTTACCATGGACCCCTTTTAAATATATTTTGTTACTGTGGACCCCCAAGACTTAACTCAAGATTTGAAACAACAACAACAACAATAATACAGTTACACCATCCATTAAACTTTTACTCGGAGGCCCTAGAGGGGGAAGGAAGGCTTTTCTCCTGCTTCTTCCTGCAAGTTTGTGGCTGGAGCCGATTGAATGGCAATGCACAGGCCAAGCCAGCCAGCCTTTACCTTGGTTCCTGTCACGTGGCCACTGCTTGTAGGGAGGAGTTGGGCCAAAAAGCCTTCAAGTCTTCATGGACCCCCTGTTAGAACATCATGGCCCCCTGGGGGGCCACAGACCACAGGTTAAGAACCACTGCTTTAGAACATTTTTTGCTAATTAATGTTGTAAAACACACTCTCTAGTGCACATTTCACAATGCTTTGCTTTTGATCTAGCAAGCTCGGGATGCCAGTACTTTGCTTGGTCAAAATGCCCTTTTGAGCATGGCATCTTGTAAATCAAATAATTTATGCTCCGTCTAATCTTTGAAATTGAATTCTGAATTGAAAAGGGAGCAACATGTGAAGGAGGTAGTTTTGTTGTTACTGTTCTGGCAGGTATTGCCACACTGTTCTTCATCACTGAGTTTTGCTAGTTCAAGGGTGGAGGGCAGAAGGGTTACTTAGCTACAACAAAATGACCTCCTCTCATCTCTTAAAACTAGATTAATAAATGCAGGCTGCGGAGACAGATTTGGGGGACTGAATCCTGAGGGAAGGATACAGCAGATTCGGAATGTTGAGGGAAGGTGTGTGGAGCATGTGAAGATTATGGTGTCATCACACTCTTTCCAGGAACTTGGCACAAGTGGTGTAGCAAACTTCTGCCAACCTGATAGCCCACAGGCATCCAGCATTTGCACAAATCTCCAACTCTCTCCCAAGATTTCCCAGCCCTTGAGAGGGGGCTGTAATGAGTCCTGTGGCCTCTGGGATGTTATTGGTTTAATAAGACCTGAACTGAGGAGAAATTCCAAGAGAGGCGATTTCATCAAACCATTAGGAAGTTCTTCCAGATTATAAGTGCTGTTTGACAGTGTAACACGGTACCTTGGAAGGTGGTGGCCTCTTTTGTTGGAAGCTTCAGAAGAGAGGTTGGATATTCAGATGTTGATTTCCTGCACTGGTAAGGGTTTGGACTAGATAACCCTTTGGATTTCTTCCATTTTTAAACTTCTGTGATTCTATAGAGACAGGTTAGAGTGGTATGAATTATGGTGGAAGTTGGTGGAGAAACTTTTAAAATAAGAGAACTTGGCTTGCCCAATGAAATTCAATGACTGAAACTAAGGAGAAAAAGTAGTACTTCTTAACACACAATTAATTTTATGATTTTCACTTCTAGAAGATGAAGTGATGGCCTCTATCAAGAATTTTTTTTAAAAAAAAAACAGAATTAGAGGAGAATAATCCAGAATATACTGTTAGAACCTAGCAGTACAATCCTTCATGTGTCTATTGTGAAACAAAGCTTGAGTTCAGTATTGAATGCACTATTGAAAAAGCTGGTTTTCTTATCTGGTTTAGTAAGCAAGTGCGCACATCCTTTGGTCTGTGGCAAACTGATCAATAACCTCTCTGTGCCCCCTTTGCATACAAAGTGCTTGTGATTTTATTTTCTGAGCAATAGATTTCCATGTTAGAGAAGGGGAAGTGGTGAACCACATTTAAAAAGTCTGTATTTGACATTTCTGGAGTGCTGTAGAGGTGCAACTGTGGTTTCTATGAGAGCTCGGACAAACGTCTGTGTTTGGCTGAGTGCAAAATTTGCTCCCTTTTAGAACCCAGCCCTTTGGGTTAGCAGGAGAATTGTTTTTCATGTCAAACAAAATACCCTCCCATGTCCAGCTGGCTTCAGAAGCTGTTCTTGTTAGAAATACAAGGTACTCAAGAAAACTCAAGTTGAGTTAAATCCAATTTCATGTCCCAACCAAAGTAGACCCATTGAATCAACTGAATGGTAAGTCAACACTTAGGTAAATCACATCAATTTAGTGGTTGTACTCTCAAATCTTTTTTCCTTCAAGGGTCTCAAAACCACCCAAGAGCTTTAATGGTCCTTTAGTCACATTGATTTCTCAAGTTCTACCCCATCTAAGGAAGATAGCTAGATTGTGAAGAGGCTGTGCCCTATTCCTCAATATGAAAAATCACCACTAGTTTGTACCTTTGGTTGAAAATTAAGGCGAAGTGTATTTTAAAAGGAGATGAAAATGAAACCCCTTTTCATGGACTGCAGAGAAGCAGAACCCTTTTCCTGCCCCTATCCAGCAAGCTGTGACCTTTACAAATTATTAATGGGTTCATTAAATCAGGGGTACAGTTTCAGTTGACTATGGCTAATATTTTTAATAATTGCATATTTCAACAGGAGAAACATTCAAAGAACATTTTGCAGACTGGTGGACAGCAAAAAGTTAGAATAGAGCCAACAAAGTTAGAATAGAGCCAACTTTGTTTCAGTTACATACTTTTCTATTTATAAGGTAAAGGAAACTGTCCCATGAGCTTTTGCTAATTTTTTATAAAATGATTTTGAACTTTTAAACATTAATGTTGTTTTAACATGATAACTGGCTTTATTCCATTTTAACTTTTTAATTTTTAGGGTTTTAGTTTTATCTTGTCTTCACCTTGCTGTAAGCTGTTTGGATCCCATGCTGAGAGAAGGGTGGGAAACAAAATAAATGAATTAATAAATAAATGAATTCAATAAATAATTCCACATGGTTCCTGTCAGAAGTGTATTTCTAGGGGGGAAATTCTGACAGAATTTGTGGAAGTTTGCCTTGTAACTTTTTCATGTCCCTTCTAGATGAACAGCTCTCCAAAGATTTGTGAACTGGGGAGGGGTCAGATATTTCAATTTGAAGAAGATTATGTATGGCAAAGTCTTGATTAGTGTAGAAATCTTTGAAACTCCATATATGATAACACCAGCATGTGAATAAAGAGTAAAGTCCTATACAATTCTACTCAGAAGTCAGCCTCGTTGACTCCACCGGGATTTACTTCCAGATAAATGGTGCAGAATTGCAGCCTTGTGAATCATTTGGGAGCAATTGTTTGTTTTTACTTTAGGAGACCTAAGGATTTTCATACTCTAAGCGCCCCCCCCCCCAATATTGACAATTGTTTTTTTAATTGTGGTAAAAATAGGTAGGCTAACGGGTGGTGGGAAAACTTGTCCAGGTGAATGATTGGAATCTGCAGAGACATATGTGGCGATATAAATATTGCTATATCATAGAATCATAGAATCATAGAATTGCAGAGTTGGAAGAGACCACGAGGGCCATCCAGTCCAACCCCCCTGCCACACAGGAAATCACAATCAAAGCATCCCCGACAGATGGCCATCCAGCCTCTGTTTAAAGACCTCCAAGGAAGGAGACCCCACCACGCTCCGAGGGAGTGTGTTCCACTGCCGAACAGCTCTTACTGTCAAAAAGTTCCTCCTCATGTTGAGGTGGAATCTCTGTTCCTGGAGCTTGCACCCATTGCTCCGTGTTCCAGTCTCTGGAGCAGCAGAAAACAAGCCTGCTCCATCCTCAGCATGACATCCCTTCAAATACTTAAACAGGGCTATCATATCGCCTCTAAACCGTCTTTTTTCCAGGCTAAACATACCCAGCTCCCTAAGTCTCTCCTCATAAGGCATCGTTTCCAGACCTTTCACCATTTTAGTTGCGCTTCTCTGGACACGCTCCAATTTGTCAATATCCTTTCTGAATTGTGGTGCCCAGAACTGGACACAGTATTCTAAGTGAGGTCTGACCAAGGCAGAATAGAGTGGCACTATTACTTCCCTTGATCTAGACACTATACTTCTATTGATACAGCCCAAAATTGCATTGGCCTTTTTAGCTGCCGCATCACACTGTTGGCTCATGTTCAACTTGTGGTCTACTAGGACTCCTAGATCCCTTTCGCAAGTAGTCTCATTCAGCCAGGTCTCTCCCATCCTATATTTATGCATTTCATTTTTCCGCCCTAAATGCAGTACTTTACATTTCTCCGTATTGAATTTCATTTTGTTAGCTTTGGCCCAGCTCTCCAGTCTATCCAGGTCATTCTGAATTTTGATCCTGTCCTCTAGGGTATTAGCTACTCCTCCCAATTTGGTGTCATCTGCAAATTTGATAAGTATGCCCCTAATTCCCTCATCTAAGTCATTGATAAAGATGTTGAATAGCACTGGGCCCAGGACAGAACCCTGTGGCACCCCACTGGTCACATCTTTCCAAGACGAAGAGGAGCCACTGCTGAGCACCCTTTGGGTTCGGCCGGTCAACCAATTACAAATCCATTGAACAGTTAACTTGTCTAGCCCACATTCTACAAGCTTGTTTGCAAGAATGTCATGGGGAACCTTGTCAAAGGCCTTACTGAAATCAAGGTATGCAATGTCCACAGCATTCCCTTCATCTACCAAGCTGGTAACTTTATCAAAAAAAGAGATCAGATTAGTCTGGCATGACTTGTTTCTCTGAAACCCATGTTGACTTTTTGTGATTATGGCATTGCCTTCTAAATGTTCACAGACTCTCTGTTTAATGATCTGTTCTAGAATCTTCCCTGGGATTGATGTCAGACTAACTGGACGATAGTTGTTGGGATCCTCTTTTTCCCCCTTTTTGAAGATGGGAACAACATTTGCCCTCCTCCAGTCTGCTGGGACTTCTCCTGTTCTCCAGGAGTTCTCAAATATTATTGCCAATGGCTCTGAGATTATATTTGCCAGCTCTTTTAATACTCTTGGATGTAGTTCATCTGGTCCTGGAGATTTAAATTCATTTAGATTAAGAAGGTATTCCTGTACTACCTCTTTACTTATTTTGAGCTGGATTTCCCCTATTGTGTCCTCTGTTCCATTCTCCTCAGGTTGGTCCTCCTTTTCCTTTTCTGAAAACACTGAGGCAAAGAAGGTGTTGAGTAATTCTGCCTTTTCTCTGTCCCCTGTTAGCATTTTGCCATCTTCTCCACGTAGCGGCCCTATCATTTCCTTCTTCCTCCTTTTGCTGCGGACATACCCATAAAACCCATAGTTAATAATATACTCCCTGAATATTGTGAAATGATGATGGCCGGTACATAGTGATTTAGTGGCATACTTTACACACATGGCACTTCAAGGATGTGAAGCAACTCAATTGTGCTAGACTTAAATGTGTTAGTGGGCATGTACTTTATCCTTGGGTAAGACAATATCCCTTACAGGGGTCTATAATGAACCCCCATCCACTGCAACCAGTATCTGTTGGATGTCACCAAAGTTTGTGGAGCCATAGCAGTTGCTGCCAGAATTCATCAACAATGACAGTGGCTCTGTTATCATGCCCTACTACCTTTCCCTGTGAGATTCCATAACTGGACATATTAGATACTTTTTGGGGTCACATTGGCTTAGGCAGACTGGAGGTCAGTTGAAGGTCACAATGACCTGAAATGTGTCTAGAAATATAATGGTGGGAAAGCCCAAGTAGGATTTTATAGGAAAGCCCCCATAATGGATTATGCTAACAACCCAGTTGTTAAGGGGTATGTGCTAATTCTTTTTTCCAGCCCTGGGCATTTCAAGAAATAATTCAATCAAGCAATCAAATGACCATTCCTCATTCCATACCTTATAGAAATCTCTTCTCACAACCCCTCCTGTCCAACCTTATGAGGTTGTTGCAAGCCCATTGCTGTTCTATCTCTCTGCAACTAAAGCAATAAGTTGTGTTTCAGTTTCTTTTGTCTGTTCCATGGGAAAGCCATCCAGTCTGTGATATAACTAACTCACACCTCCAAGGCACAGATTAGAGTATAAATATTGGAGCCCCAGCAAGGTGTGCCACAGCATACGGACCAAGTCACTCTTTTTCTCAGCACACCACAGAGCAGAACCTCCTGGTCCACCCTCAGATGCCTGCCTGAGTATCCTTGCTGCACAGAACTCTCTTTTCCTCAAGACTGGTAACTATCATGCTATCTTCCCGGACCTTCCTCTCTACCCAACCTTTCTGCCTTACTTTGCTATAGCCTTGTACAGTTTGTAAGAATGTATGATATATATGCTAGTTTACTTGCTGTATTATTCTAATAAAATACTTTGTTTTAGTTTAACTGGAGCTTCATCTACAGTTAGTACTGGTATACATAGGTGGAAAGATCCCTGAAGTTACTCTTCTTTCGCAGGCCTCCTCTCTGAGCAAATAATTTCCCCTATTAAATTCCTCCTGAGCGAATAATTCTCCCTATTAAAGGAGATTTTGGCATCACAAGTGGGACTCTAATGTACCTCCTACCTCTTAGGGTCATAGCTCTGTGGTGTTGATTGGTGTCAGAGCCCCTTTTCATACTATAAGTTGACTCCTCCACACTCTAGAATTTCTCCTTCTCTTCCACAAAGGAAGGGCAAAATATGGCTGGGTTGAGGGGGTGGATTTGAGGCAATGCCAAATTTTGGTAGTTCCATTCTTATGGCAGTGCTGCCAATATTGGTGATACTGATTGGTGGGTGTCTCAAAAATGTCTAGAGAGCCTTGCCTGCAGCTTCCAGGCCCTATCTTTCTTACCCCTAGTCTAACAACACACTGACATCTGTCAGGGAGGAGCTAACCAAGCCAAGCCAAGCCAAGCCAAGAAAGGAGCAATTGGTTAGCAACCTATTTCCCAGGAAGAGTTTGTATGTCTGGGATGTCTGTAAAGATCTCAGATTAAACTGGAACAGGGCATTTCTTAAAACAATATATTTTCTTTACTGCTTTTATTGGATTATTGTTTTACAGTGTTGTCAGCTGCTTTGACTGAAGTAAAGTTACTGTAGATTAAATGGCTCAGATAATTTCTTGTAGTTTGTAAATGACGGTCTAGTTTTTCAGAGAATCGTCCAGCACCATGAACGAACATTACTTCACAAATGTAAAATAATTGTTCTTCTCATTTCTACCTACATCTATGCACGATGCAATTTCAATACATATTTACTTAGAAATAAAGTTCTTTGATGTCAGTACATGTTATTTCCAGGCAAATGTGTATATGATTGTAGTTTAAATGCAAGTTCCAGCAGTGCTCCATTTTTTTTTAAAGAGAATGCTACATCCTTTTACACTATCACACAGGAACTAAATTATTCTGTCACAGAGGAAGTGATTTAGTTTGTGCATGTCACGATTTAAAAATAATAGATACTCAATAATTTCTAGTAGGACATCCCCCTTTCCAGGAATACAGCTCCATCATTATCTGTTTTAAATCTTCACAATGATTACTATAATTCCCTGTGTTGATTGTGCTATCTTGTTTGTTAGCTGCTTTTAAAATGTTATTGTGGTAAAATACAGTCATCTGCAACTTCTGAAGTAAAAAAACCCTAAACAAAACAAAACAAAACCTGGAAGCCAAGATGGCCAATGAAACATGAACACTCAGATTCACCTCAGGCTAAACAAATGTGGAAGAAAACCTCCATGTCAGCTCAATGAGAAACCATAAATGTAATTGTGTCTGTTATAAGCCATATGTATTTCCTCCCTTCTCAGTCCATCAGCTGAGCTGCAGTTGTGCAGCTGATTTTTAAAATAAAAAACCATACTGATTGTTTCTCTGGGGGAAGGAGTGGACATAGCTTCATGTGTACAGTTTTGTGTGGTCCATGTATTCTGTTGGTCATGAGCCTTTACTATGTTAAAGTGCCTGTTTCATGCTTCTAATTACTGATATAAGAGAATGGATAGTTTTGAGGCTATCCCAAAATTTTACTGATAGGGCAAAGAAAAATTGTTGTCTATTGCCATATCATGTACAAAGGCCAGCCAAAGCTTTTTTGAATTCTGACAATGAGACAAAGGCTGGAACCCTGTATGGTACCGTATAGCATTGTAGTTCCAGTTTTTGCCTGTTGTAAAGGCAGGAAGGGATTATGCCTCCCGCCCAAAAGAAATATGCAGCCATAAGGTGGACCTGTGTCTGTGTATGCCACCATCAGGATGCTAGCCAATGTTTGTATCACACCTGAAGGCAGCAGGCTACTATAGGAGCTAAAAGGCAGGATGCATGGCCCAAGGCTGTCCTTTAACACCTGGCTGTCACCTGTATGTACCTGCTGCCAAAGATTATTATGTCACCTTGCCTTGTGGTAAGACTGGCTCTGGGAAGTTGGCTGTTCAAAACATTAGAATGTAAGCTAGGGATATTTGCTTATTTTATTCCTGAATGCAAGAATGAATAATTTCATCAATTTTTTCTCCTTCTCATGAGAATACTAAAGTTTATGTACAAGCAGCTGTGCCAGTACACCAAGTGGGTCTCTCCCACTGCCTGTCTCAATGCACTCTGAACCAGGAAAGCACTGCAGTTCCCATTTCCCAGTGCCCTGATCTGCAGCATCTCAGAAACTCTTTGGTTGCTGCCTAGCTTGAGAGACAGGTTTTTGTGGGATGGCATTAGCAAAAGTAGCTACATCAACCAATTTCCATTATTGTAGGTTCATCTGATGATGCAGGATCGTGGCCATTCCTCCCACACATAGAAAATAAACACTGGAAAACTTTACCCCCCGCCCCCGGGCAGCAACCTGTGTTTATGCAAACTATGTAAATTGAACACAAATAGGATGAATCTTGTGACTAGTCTCTTTTTCTTTTTTAAAAAATTTCATTTAAGAGATTTAGACAACAGAAACTTCATCAGACATAACCATACATTTATATATCATTATTTGCCTTAATCTCATATCATTTTCATATTTTATAAGAATTTAACCATCCATCCTTGCTTTCTATCTCTTTCATTTCCTTTACCATCCAAAAGACTAGTCTCTTTTCATCAATGGGATGCTGGAAGTGTTTAGACCCACCCTTTGTTTTTTTTGACAAGGATTCCAATATTAGATATTGTTCACATCCCTGATATGCACCACACTCTCCTTGACAAACAAGGGCTCAAATTAGTACTGCCTAAGTCATGCTCCACATCTAGAGCATCCAGATTTGGAGAAGGCAGCTGTGAATCATAAAATAACTAAACTTTCTTGCAGACTGAAGAAATGGAACATTTTATTTTGGTGGCCTCAGAAATGCGCATCAAAATAACTCATTCTCTTTAGAGTTATAATATATAGCATATCTCCTCTTTTACTTTGGAAATTATGCCACAGAAAATGCTGAAGATCTGGTGGTTAAAAAATAAAAATCACGAATGGCTTCAAAAGTCCAGTGAGGCTGTTCCACTTAGTCAATCCCTCATAGACATGAATGAGAATTAAGATTAAAGATTGGCCCTACGAAACAGCCTTAGGGGCAGAATACTGAAATAAAATGACACTTCCAATTTTGCAGCCAGTCTGCTTCACAATGACAAGATGGCAACGGCCATGATTTGGACAGCACAGGTCAAGGTAAAGACCCAGATGAGAGAAAATGCATTTCAAAAGTCTTCTGCAAGCTGACATTCATAGCCCTGCTTTTGAGTATCCCCAATTCTGGCTCTTTATATCAGATTGATACAGAGAGACTGAAGAAAGGAATGAAATTGCATGTCAGTTCTAATAACTCACAGCACACCACTGAAAGTTGAGAAATTATTGCCAGAACAAGGGCAGAAGATGGGAAAGTAGACGTTTATTTTAAAACCAAATTCAACTTGCTTGTACTGAAATGTGCTTTAAAAATGTACCTGAATTTGCAGTAAATAATAATATTTATAATAGTAGTGGTTACAGTAATGCTGATATTGGTAGTTCTCATGTGTCAGAGGAGCATCACTGTATAAAACCACTTATGCTCTAGTGGGCCAGGACTTTGAACTAGACTGGTCTCCTACTGATTATCTGCTGTCTGGGGGTGGTGGTGGTTGTTGTTTTGTGTGCCTTCAAGTCATTTCCCTAAAGCAGCCCTATCACAGGGTTTTCTGAGGCCGAGAGAGTATGACTTGCCCAAGGTAACCCAGTAGGTTTTCATGGCCAAGCAGGGATTCAAACCTTGGTCTCCAGAGTTGTAGTCCAACACTCAAACCACTACTTTCTAGCATTTGCATTGGCAATATAAAGTTACTGACTGAGTTTAAAGCTGTGTAATCAAGCAGATATGAAACTAGATTTTGATCTGTGAAGCTTGAATGTTGATTTCAGTTCAGCAATGAGATTACAGAACAGATTTGTACAAGTCATGATTTATTAACCTCTGGTTTTGTTTTTGGTTTTTTTTAAGAGAGAATAATGAATGCAAACTGCTAATTTGGAGGAGAGGGTGTGGATGGATCCAGCATGGAACAGTGGTTTAAGCATTGGACTACTACTCTAGAGACCAGGGTTCAAATCCCCACTCTGCCATGGAAACCCACTGGGTGACCTTGGGCAAGTCACACACTTTCAGCCTCAGAAACCCCTGTGATAGGTTCACTTTAGGGTTGCCATAAGTTAGAAATGACTTGAAGGCACACAACAACAACAGTGATGCAGGTGACTTCAGCTTTGTTTACACTCATTTGAGAACATCATCTCCTGTATTCATGCTTTAGAATTTAACACAATCTAAGAGGAAGTTAAGAGAGGCAGGAAGTTGAAGAAGAAGAAAAAATAAGTACAACTTCATCCTTTATGAAGGATAAATTTATCAAATCAAATTTCTGAAGTCTACACCAGGATAGGTAACCTGCAGCTCTAAGGCTGCATGGCAGCCTGCCCTCATGCTGTCCCTAGGGGCTTTTCACACTACACAATTCATCAACACTTTTTTATATACATGCACAGGCAAGGCATTGATACAACAGGTTATTTGTCATTAATTGCTGTCAAGTCAGCTTCAACCCTATAAATAAGAGACCTCCAGGATACCCAGATAATAACAGCCTGCTCAGGTCTTGCAAATTCAGGGCTGCAGCTTCTTTGATTGAATCTATCAATTTATAATGCAATCTTCTTCTTTTCCTACTGCCTCCCAATTTACCAAGCATTATCATCTTCTCTAAGGAGTCATGTTGTCTCATGATATGTCCAAAGTACAATAATCTCAGATTAGTCATTCTGGTTTCCAGGGAGAGTTCAGGCTTGATTTGCTCTTGGATGTATTTGTCTTTTTGCAGTCCATGACATCTGTAGAACTCTTCCCCAGTACTACATTTCATAGACTCATAGAATCATAGAATTGTAGAGTTGGAAGAAACCACAAGGGCCATCCAATCCAACCCCCTGCCACGCAGGAATCATGATCAAAGCATCCCTGACAGATGGCCATCCTCTGTTAATTGACTCTCTGTTAAGTTGACTCTCTTCCTGTCAGCTTTTTCACTGACCAGCTTTTGCATCCATAGCTAACCTGCCTGAATAAAAAAGGTATTTTCCTGCCAGCAGAAGAACAACAGGGAGGAATCTAGTTTAATCTGGGAGCAGCCACCAAGAAGGCCCTCTCCCATATCCCCACCACACGTACCTCTGAAGATGTTGGACAGAGAGAAGGGCCTCTCCTTAAATCCTAGGCAGGCTCATCTTGGGAGGATATAATTCTTCAGGTAAGGCCTGAGAGGGAGAATTGAAAAATTCAGAAACTCCCCCCATTTTCTCCAAAAAATAATTGAAAATTGAAAAAAGTGGATTATGGAATATATTCTTTTAGAATGATGAATCAAATGTTTAAGACAGAGTAAGAGTCAATGTGATGTAGTGGTCTGAGTAGTGGACTACAATTCTGAGAGATAAAGGAGGCTATCAGACGCAGGGGAAAACAGCAAAAAAGTGTCCCCAACCACATCAGAAGAAAGCCACAGGAACAGAAAGGGTGACATTATCGTCCTCAGCCATTCCCGAGGTGTAGCATTGCTGCAGAGGAGGCTTCCCTTTTTCATTGATGGGGACAAACCACCAATAAAAAGGGACACCTTACTCATGCCCATGCTATACCCTCGGGGTACTAAATTACATCATCATCTGGTGATATCCCCTGTTCCTGTTCTTATCTCAATCTTCCAACACAATTTTTGCCACGTCTGATAATCTCCATAGATTTGAATCCTCTCTCAGCCATGGCAACCCATTGGGCAAGCTACACTCTCTCAGTTTTAGAAGAAGGCAATGGCAAACCTCCTCTGAATAGTTTTTGCCAAGAAAACCTTATGATAGAGTTGTCATAAATCAGAGTCACATACCAACGACAAATTTGCTCCCCAAAATTATTTCTAAAGCAATATAACAGGAAGACGTTTATGTAAGCCTATGTACACTATCTGATCATTGCAATTCCTGGTCTTGGTATACTTTTTGTCAGTTCTTTTTATGGGAATGAATGCCTTATGTCTATGGAAGACTAGAGGAGAAAAAAAAATCTGTGCTGTACTAATGTTGATGGTTTCTTCTGTTTTTATTGTTTTTGCCTGCTACTGTTAAGGTTATAAAACCAAAGAGGTTCCTTACAATTCAGTGCCTTGTAACTCCCTTTTAAACAAAATTTATTTTTTTAAAGGGGATTCAGTTTGTAAATCTTGTCTGACTAAACTGTACATTTAACATACCAAAAATTATAGTTCTATGCCAAACAAAACTGTATAATTTAATGATTGGTTAGAAGAACAAAACACACAAAATTGCATAATTCGTTTGTATATAATACATTTAATGTTCCTAAAGTAACAAACTGATTTGCAATGTGCCCTGGTTAGTATTTGGATGGGATACTGCCAATTAATACCAGGTGCTGTAGGCTATATTTCAGAGGAACTGGTGAAACCACCTCTGAGTATTCCTTTCCTATGAAAACAAATTCATGAGGTCTCCATAAGTCAACAGGCAACTTGAAGGCATATACACATACACACAGGATGCTAATGGGTTCTTCCAGATTAGTGCAGAGAAGTGAGAGCTTTTGCAACAGAGAGCTTTGATTATTACAGGATGGTGCTTCTTGACACTGATTTTACATCCGCTTGGAGCTTGTCCAGTTCATGTAGAAGCCAATGGAGGGGTGGGAGAAGGAAGGAAGGTGTATAACATTGTAGGCAATTGGCCAATTATCATTCAGATTTCATGACACTGTAGATTATTTGGCCAGTCACCATTCAGATCTTTTCAATGCCTTTGTCCATGATTGCTTTTATTTGAGAAACTATTGGGACATTTTGGGCTAAATCCATGGTTGAAACTATTGGGCTTAAATTAATGGTAATTAATAAGTCTCATTCGTAGAAACTCTAGGTGGAACTAACACTGAACTTAACCCCTGAAATAGGGGGAAACCCCTCCCTAATTTTTGGGAATATGCTTATTTTGCCAAAATGAAACAATCACCTCAGATTTATTTATATATTATCTGCTAATGGGAATATCTTATTTTAAACCAGTTGCTTTGCAATTGCTTTAATTGCAGCGTCTAAGGTGTTCAGTAAAGTATTTCCAAGTAGGGATAAATATATAGGCAAATATATATTCTTTAAAGTTTCTGGCTATTTTTGCATGATGATAGTTTTAGCCTGCTTCCTCTAATTCCTGCATCAATCACAGGCAGGAGATACAGACTGGCACACATGGTACCCTCAATTGCCTTGTGCTGGAGAGTATTTTGTAACTTTCCTGATGATAAATTCATACTCTTCCTTTTTCCTGTTTTGAATTTTCATTGTATTGGGCAAAACAAGCCTCACACTCCACCATTTCCTTCTGTGGCCTTACAATAACCATAATAAAACAGACTTGTTATTGCCAAGTCTTGGAAGTAGATAGAAGAAATGATATCATTTCATCTCTAGAGGCTTGTACACTATCTAAGAGGAAGTTAAGAGAGGCAGGAAGTTGAAGAAGAAGAAAAAATAAGTACAACTTCATCCTTTATGAAGGATAAATTTATCAAATCAAATTTCTGAAGTCTACACCAGGATAGGTAACCTGCAGCTCTAAGGCTGCATGGCAGCCTGCCCTCATGCTGTCCCTAGGGGCTTTTCACACTTCACAATTATAGCATTATGATTCTACTTTAACTCCTTTAGCAACATCCTAGGGAATGCTGCGGTTTATAGTTTTGTGAGGCACTAGAACTCTCTGGCTAAGAATTCTAAATGTCCCTCTCTAAACTGTAAATTCTAGGATTCCATAGGATGGAACCATGGCAGTTAAAGTGGAATCAACACTATAACTAAGTAGTGTAAAAGTGCTCCTAGTTTCAAAATCCCTCTGCAAGTGATGAATTCAGGAATATGTCTATCAGATTCTTTCCATTCTCTCTCATCTCCTTCTCCTTATTCTTCATTTTCATGCTTATTACCCAGTTCTTTTTTGCCCAGAGGCCCGACGTGAGCTACAAATTCATTAAACAATGAATTCAAAGACATGGCCATGTTAGTCTGGAACATTAGTAAACAAGGAGATCTTGCAGTACCTTTGAGACTGAGGACATTATCAGACTAGTGTCTAAAAAAATGCTGTAATTCCACAAATGAGGAAAGCGGAAACATAATGGCATTATTACACTTATTATCACACGTTGCTGTAATCACACAAAAGAACCACCATGGAATGATCACATGACCACTACTAGCACTTTAAGAATGGGACTTTACTTCCATGATTTATCATGGGCAAGATTTCAGCGGTTCTCATGAGAAGACATGAGTGTGCTTAAAATCACCCCAAACCCCTTGATTTGCAAAGTAAATGAACACACAAATACTTAAAGATACCTAAAAATGTGCAATCAAACTGACACAGTTCATAAAAAGAGTGTTCTGTGTATAGTTTTCATGTTCTCATCCAAAGGTTTTCTCACTGTGACCGGGGAAGGGGTGGGAAAGAGGACCACCCAGTCATGCTGTAATCTTATGATTACAGTGGGACATGTGTTTGCACTCTTCAGTACTGCAAAAAAGTGATATTGAGAGCTATTGATGGCTTGTCCCATCAATTAAAAGGAATGCCGCCTTATTTGCAGTTGGAGCACAGATTGACCACGTGAGCATGGCAACGTCATGCGATAACAGAAACCATTTGTGCTACCGTAGTGTCATAACTGTGTGATTTTTGCTGTGTCTGATAAAGTCCTGAGAGAAAAATGTTGTATCATAAGCTTTGGTAGACCTGGTCTTCTTCCTCAGATGCATGGAGTATTCTAAAGGTGCTACAAGTTCCCCTTGCTGGTTAAATGCCACCACTGCAAGCCACAAGGTTATGAGTTCGATCCCAGAAGGCTGCAAGGTTGACTCAGCCTTCCATCCTTCTGTAGATAGGTAAAATGAGTACCCAGCTTGTTGAGGTCAATTAGCTAACACATTGTAAACCGCTAAGGGAGTGATTCAGCACTGATAAGTGGTATATAAATATCAATGCTGTTGCTATTGCTATAAAACAATGAAAATAACAATACAATGTTATTTAATTTAGAAGCATGTATACTCTGCCCTTTGTTGAAAAGGCGCACAGACTGAAATAGTTAATTTGACAGTCCTCACTCTCAGGATTATAATGGAAAGGAGATAGGACAGACAAGGGGGAAAGGATAGGGAGGGTCTTTCTTCTGTCTTACAAATTTTTAATCCAGTCTTTGTTTAGTACAGGTAAATGCCTTTGAGATTCATGCTGTGCCTTATCCCTTTTATTTTATGTAACCCCATGTAAGCCTGCTTTTTGTTATTCCTTCTAATTTTGAAGAAGCCTATCAATCTAATTATTTATTAAGCGATAATAAACATTTAAAATTAGTAATAGTAGGCTAAATTAATTATTGTATTTTGTATACATACAGGAATTGATAAACACACAGACTCTTATCTGTGTTTGTGGGGAAAGAAATATCTTGTGTAAAGTAGTGTGAAAGATGGAAATAGAGACCTACAACTGACACATTCAATAGGATATTATTTAAATATAATTTTAAGCAAATCCCATATCCTGCTATCTGACAGTCAGTTTTGAATGAATGTGGCAGGTGCTGCCTTTATAGTTATTGTGAAAGTATCTAGAAACCACACTGGATCCCATGCAATTTATTTCTATTTGCAGTTTTCGATTATTCTCTACAGGTAAAACAGTAGGAGAGAGCCAAGTCTTATTGCATGCAATCCAGTTCTATTACAATCAATGGTCTTTTTTTTTTTTTTTTTTTGCTGCTGACTGCTGTGGGATGTGGGTTACATTCACTGATCTCATTTATCAAGGATTTAGTTGGCACTAGCATCAGCTGGATATGTCTTTTGCAAAATCCATATTTAAAATGAAGGAGAATCATGAAACTTCATACCTCTGCTTCATTCGATGGGGTTTGTGCAAAAAATGATCCTACTGTCTTTCCCATTTTATTCTTTCCGTTGGAAATCACTCTTGATTTATGTCTCCCTCCCTGATATATGCTTGTTAGAGACTGGATAGGGAGCCCCCCTGATCGATGGATACTCTGCCTCTGTGTATTCTTACATTATAGCAGGTATAAGCTGGATCTCAGCACAATGAAAATATCAGGAATACACGTTTCTTTCAGAATGCCAAGAGTAATCTTGCATGTGTCTGTATAAAACATGCATGGGTGTCCCCAGATTCCCCAGGTTGGTGGCATGAACACCCCAGACATAAGCCCACTTTGTAACAATAGCTGTGGGACACTAATCTATGTAAAAATGATGACACTTACTCTGGGGGGATATTTTAATTTTCCATAACACCTATATTGGGACTGGGACTGGGACTGGAAGAGTGGTAAGGAGGCAGGATTGTGAGCTGACACCAAGTCCTAGACATGGCTCTTCTATTATACCAGCAATCCTCTATAGGAGACAGTATCAGCTCACATTTCTAACTCCTTTTTATCCCTCTGATACCAATCCCAACCCCAATACAAAGCTCCAGAAAGGCATGGTGTCAGGCATGTTGGGGCATTGTGGGAAATTGTGAATTGTACCGCATAGCCACCTACCACTGAGGCCCAGGGCAGAAGGGAATTATCAATGCAAAGTGTTGGCACTAGGCCTGACTGTGGCATGGGGAGATTACTTCTATCCCAAATATGACCAGAACAGCATGAACTTCAAGTGAACAGCGTGGGTAACGTTGGCCACCACTGAGACCTCTGTTTTATTTTTAAAAGGAAGAACCGGCATAGTAGATGACTATCTATCTATCTATCTATCTTGCCAGTTCCACATTCCTCCCCCATTACCTGGATAAAACAGGCTGGAGTCCAGATGGACCCACTATCCTGTCCCTGCAGATGCCACCACCTGTCTCCCACTCTCTGGATACAGGCAGAAGGCCTGTAGTATATGAGCAAGTCTCCCTGCATGTGATCAGCCTGGTCACACGCTGCGGTCCCACTTTCTAGATCCAGAAGAGTTAGGCAACTGGAAGCTACAGCAGCTGGCTGGTGTGCCCGAATGGGCTTCTTCGGTCATGTGGGGCCCGATTCATTTTATTTTGGCTGGAATGGATTTATATAGGTATTTGCTTATAATGTTTTATCAGGCCCTACCCTGTCTTCCCCCCATCTTAGCCCCATTTTTACCCCAGGGGTTGTCACAGGGCAAAACGGGGCAAAAGCTCTCCATCATCAGGACTGAAGGGTTGCAAGACGGTGGCAAGATGGGTAAATTTCCCATGGAGATAAGCCCCATGACAGTTCTTCCTTTTACATACACATAATTTGTGTGTGTGTGTGTTTGTAATATATATAGGTTGATTATGCCTTACCCAAAATGCTTGGGACCAGAAATGTTCCATATTTTGGAATTTTTCAGATTTTGGAACACCTGTATTTGCATATACATACATAATGAGATTCTGTGGAGATGGAACCCAAGTCTGAAAATGAAATTCATTTATGTTTCATATACACCTTATACACATAGTCTGAAGATAATTTTATGCAATATTTTTAAATAATTTTGTTCATGAAACAAAGTTTATGTACACTGAGCCATAAGAAAATAAAGGTGTTACTATCTCAGCCACCCATGAAAAGTTTGTTTGTTTGTTTGTTTGTTTTGCATACTTTGGACTTTGGAATTCCAGATAAAGGAGGCTCAACCAGTATCACAGATGCTCCACCAACTTGTATTAGAAGGTAAAATGAGCCTTCTTAAAACTTGTCCATGCTCAGAATTTGACAAATCATCTCTTTCCCCAGTTTTGTATGTAGAGTCCAGCAAATCAGTGGGAATATTGGCTCTATCTGAATTTAAAAGAAAGTTGCACAGTGCAGCCTGATCATATCTAAGTTTATTCAGCACTGAATTACACAGAGCTTATCCAAAGGTAATGTATATAGTGTTGCATTTTTAGATACCTTTTAGATTTCAAACTCTCAATTTTAGAAATACATTTTAATCTATACATGGATGGCATTATATAAACACTATTATTAATGCTATTTTGAGATTAGAGTTATGCTGATATATTTTCCATTCCTTCTGTCAAATTATTTTGACTTTTCTGCTATTTAGAAAAAACTCACAGATGTGAGGAAAGAGGAAGAAGGCAGCTAAATACATACTTCCATCTTCCTACAGGAAAAACTGCTTCAGAAGGTTTTTTATTTTAAAAAGAGGAGATTCTACGAAATGCTGATGACTTGTACTATTTATAGACGTCCAAATTGAGATTGACTCATATCCAGCTTCATGTTGAATTCTGAAAGCAGAGCTGACCTGACCTAGATCTGACAGAACAACGAGAGTTGCTCTCAATGGTCCAAAGTTCCGGAAACTATCCTTAACTTGATGAAATTAAGACATTGAATATTATATGGATTTTGAAGATAAAAGTATTTTTGGATTAAAATGAAACCATTCTTTTTCCACTAATGCAACATTTTATTAGTTTAAAATATTGTAATGATTTCCTATTTGTTCTGTTAATAATCTATTCCAGAAATTATCTGGAGCAATTGATTAAAATAAAAATATAGTTATTGAAAAATAGGATTAGAAGATTCTTCCCCGACACACACACTAATGTAAGAATTAAGTGAAAGAATCCTTCTTTGATAACTTATTGGTAGAAAATAGAAGTCCCTTTTACCATATAGTTCTCCTGAACATGAAAATTGCTAGGTTGTACTGATAGACATCTGTCTGCCCCTCAAAGAGAAGCAGGGCCATGTAGATCAGTGTGTACCAACTGTTGTACAGAATTGTGTTCTGTATGCAGTCACAATCAGGTCCTGTCTATACGATGGAAAAAAATCCGTACAGGGGTAAAAAATTCGAAAAGGCAGTCGTACGAATGTGTATGATCTGCCTACATGATAAAAATTCCCCCCTAAAATCCGTTTGACCCCCCCCCTTGCCCAGCTGGCTGGAGTGAGTGCTCCAAGCAGCACTTTTAAATCTCCCGCCACTTTTTTTTTTTTTTTTGGTAAAAAGGTGCTGTGATTATGGATAGCCATAATCATGAAGTTACACTAAAACATAAAAACAAAAAAAGTAAAAATTAGCCATTTCCTGGACTTACCTTGCCCTCGCATTGCCGGGAATCCAACAAGGTGACCGCTGCTGATTCTCCTCCCTTTTAGCCCCGCCCTCTCTGCTCAGCCAGCCAATCAAATTGCACTCCCTTTCATATGTGTATGAACAGGAGTGTATAGATGGAGGAAAGTTCGAAAGCCATACAGATTTATCCAGCCATTCCGGAGGAAAAACTGGATCTGCCGGACACAGACTAAAAGGTAAGTTTTGCACACACACACCCCGAATGACACGTATTTCTTCAAACGGTGGTCTGCACAAGATCAGCGATCTGTACAGACAGTCTTTCGAATAAATACATGCCATTTTTCATCGAGTAGAAGGGGCCATAGTTGGCTTTGTATGCGCTGTGTATAGTATCACTCCTGGAACTTAGAAATAATGTCCAGAATCTCATTTGTGCACACACTGGTGTAACTGCAAAAGCATAAGTGGTATTGGCAAGAGGAAAAAAGCACTGGGTGTGGCAGCTATGAAGGAACGACAGCATTTTAGAAATAGGCTGCTCACAGTGAGCAGATTTTCTTTGCTTTGCCTCTACAGCTCTGCATGACCCTAGGAAAAGTGCAACATGATTCTGGCTAAATGTGTCACAGGTAACACAATTACCTGTAAAATGTGATTTTATACACACACACACACACATATATGTATATATATGTATATAAGGTATATATATTAGCAACAGCAAGGACATACCACCTTCATTTAAAAAATCCTAATGTTGATACTAGTATACTGGAGAGTGGGGGATGAAATTCGTAATATGTACTCATTACCTGCAGATTTTTTTTTTTAAAAAGGGACATTTGGGAGATGAATGGGAGCTATTTGGGTAGATTTTCTATTTTTAAAAAAATTAAAACACATCAGTATTGCATTACCAGAGCACTAGCTGCCTCCTCACATAACTAAAAGTAATGCTAGCAAATTCATTTATTAAAAAGCATCCAATAATGTGTTTGCCATTTTCTTTGACAATTCAAAGTTCTAGTCATTTGCAAATGACTGTTTCTATTTGTAGCAGTAGCCGAAGGTTTTCATTATTAGAACAAGCAGTTATCTGAATGTCACATGAAAAATAAGAGCTCTCATACTACATTCTTCATTAATACAAAGAGAAGAACATTGTTTTGTTTGTTCTAACCCTTAAATAATCAACTTCATTTTGGGTAGATTCACAATATGAGTGTGTGGTGTTTGAATACTCAAGTCCATCCTTGTACCTAAACTAGAAGGACAAAATTTCTTAGATAGTACCTTTACAACCCAGCTATCAGGCATAAATATCTAACCTCTGAATGCAATTTCAGCAACAAGGGCAAAAGAACACTTATTGGCTGCATCAGCTAGAAGAAAGTACAAGATTTAACAGCACTTCTGCTTGACAGGAAATGTTTTGTTCTCAGTTTTGGTGGGCAAAATGACTGCTGTACCACTGAAACCAATGTTCAGTCTTGCCACATAACCTTCACTACTCTTCACTTTTTTCTTTTTGTTTTTTAAAAAGTTTAAATTAAAGTTATAAATGACAGAATCAATGCAACAATATTGTATTAACAGTAGACACTGGGTTAGGGATATTTCTCTCTCTATTTTTGTTGTTGTTGTTGTTGTTGTTGCCAACATTGATTTCATTGGTGCTGTTTTCCAAATGTTAGCCCAGTCTTTTTCAGAGATCGCAATACTCAGATCTTATTTCCAAATGCTCCTTAGGGCTTGTCAATATGAGACAATAAAATGTGGATTGATGCACACTAATGCCACTTCGCAGCAGCTTTTCATTTGTCTTAATGATTTTTTGGCAAGATTGCAGGCATGCGAAGCTATCCACATTCCTTGATCAAACGGGCATGCCTGTGAATCGAGATGACAGGCACAAGTGAATTACTCGCATTTTTATTGTTGCCAGATGCTGCCTCCAAACAGCATTTTTTTTTAAAAAAGCATATCCAAGGTGCAGAAGTGTGATATTCCACTTAAATAAATGGTGGGGGGGGGGAGAGAAAAGCCTGCTTCATCACCTGAGCACACAATTGCTACGGTGAAAATCCAACGTGGCAGTTTTGGGTGCTTGCCCTTGTTAGCAAGCTCTGTCCTATGTGCATGTCAGACCAATCAACTTTCCACTTCTGATCTCATCAGGAATGCACAGCAAAGCAAAACGGTTGTCCTAATGAGTGGGAATACAGAAAAGCTGCAAAGGCTTTTTCTGTGAAGTTTTTGGGCCCCCTCTTTCCGAATATGGTGGATTGATGCTGGATCTCATTAATACTCAAATTGTATTCTCCTTAAATTCTATGAGGAGTATTTTCTCCGTATAGACAACCCCTATGTCTAGTAGTGCTATATTTGGCATGAGCACTTAACTGGTGGTATATAATTGATACAAAACTTTTGATACGAATCCCCAGTGGTTGTTATGATATTGTATTTTATCTAAAAGAATTATTAAGGGTGAGAAAAAACACAAAACATATAAAATCAACACAGTAAGAAACACAGAGAACATATCCTCCAGTGCCACCCAGATAAATGACGGCATTTAACAATTAGTAAGTAAAAATTTTCCATAAGTTATAGTGTGAAACAGGTTGGCAATGTTGTCTGTGATTATAGTCAGAATAATTGATAAAGGGAGACCATATTACATAGAATAAACTATGTGGTTAGTCCTTATTTTTTCATGCAGATGTATGGTCAGCTTTTCTATGAGGAGCAGAGAGCAGAGTCTCTTTTCCCAATTAGAACGATGCAGATTTATTACTTCTTTCCAGTCATGTTATTTTTAATCTTGCCACTAGGCAGAAAAATGCAAATTACTTCTAAGTAAGCCTAAACCCTAAGCAACCTGCCTTGCAGCCCAGATGTGGAGGATTCAAAATAAACCTGGAATTTTTGAGTGCTTGTTTTTGCCACTAGGGGGCAGTGTTCAGCTCTTTTTTGGATTTTTGTAGGGTTTTGTAAATTTTATTATTTTTTGGGTTCCAATACATATTTCCCAAAAATGTGAGTTGAAAGTATTTTTGTAAAGAAGAAGCAAAGAGGGGGGGAAAGTGCCAGGCATGCAAGCTCAAAAGACAATTTTTCTATTCTCCACAGGTCCCATCTGCCACTTGGTGATGACCCCCTTGGTGTTGGCAGTAAAGGGGTGGACAAAGCTCTCACAGTGGAAGTTTACAGGGAGGATGGGGTTTGAAGGTATTCTGGATCATCTTGATGATTGCCCACTTGATAGTGTTGCTAACGATGAGCTGGGCCTCCTGGTCCAGGTAGGTGTTGATGATAAATTGTTCACCCCAATGTACGTGGAGGTGGAGACCAGGGTCCCTTGGGGCTTGATCTTGAAAAAGATCTGGAGTGGGGGGTGGTAAAAACCCATGTCCCCCAGGTGGGCCATATGACAGTTCTGGTGCTCCTTCACATGGGGCTTCTTGCACCATATGGGACCAAAGTAAATGATGGCCTGGTTGTTCCACATTATGCCTGGCTTGAGGGGGAACATGCCCTCCCAGGGTGTCTCTAGGTTGGTGGCATTCCTCTAGTCCTCAGTGACATCCACATGTAGCTTGTCCTGTTCTTATCTACATGTAGCTTGGATGATGATGATGATGATGATGTGTCCAGAGAGGGAGGTGCCAGTGCCCAGCTGGATGCTGGTGCTGGAGAAGGGGCGTCTGGTGCTCTGCCTCTCCCCCTGCACATTATTGCCTGGGTTGATGACTGGTCCAGGTGGGATACCAGTCATCATCATAGTGGTCCCACTGGGGCAGGCCAGGGAAAAGCAAAAACCGCCCATCTTGATGATTTGCATGGTTCATGTGCCTCCTGTTATTCATGCTGTCATGGATGTCTTGCCTGAACCTGTTGTTGCGATGGTTCATCTCCCAGGCAGGCAAAGAGGGACCCTGAATAAAAAGGAGTGCCTAGTGCTTCCGGTCATGGTACTGTGGGTCCCTCAAGTCAGGCTCAAATGCCCAGTAGTTGTTCCTATTCCTCTGCCCAGTCATGCACTGCCGTACCAGCCCAATAGCAGGTTCCCCTCATGGCCTAGGTAGCTGGCTGGACCTATCAGCTTCCAGCCTTTGTGCTGCAGGAAAAATACTCGTAGTCAAATTGCCCTTGTTGTTCAGGATGGTGTGTGGCCACTGGTTGAGGACAAAAAAAGTTTGGAAGACATGTTCCACATTGTCTCTGGGGAGAGCATGGCACACGGTGTAAGTGGACTACAGCAGGACTGCCATGGGTTTAGGCAAGGTCTGCAGTGCATGTTCCCACCATGTAGGGGAAATGGTGGGCAGTGTTTGCCAGGACTGGAGGCCTCCCCCAGGTTGATGCTGATGTGGGCACCCCCATTGCTGTGGATGATGGGCTTGACCTGCACATTGATGATGTTGATCTGCAGGAACTTGGGTTGGATATACAAGTAGTTGTCCAGCAGGTACTTGAACTTGCTAGGGTTAAAGTGGCAGTCCCAGTGGTTGATGTCCTGGTAGGACCTGGTAGGACTTGAACTCCAACAAGATGTTGTCATTGTTCCAGCCCAAGTTGGCATCATGCTTGTGGTCAAATTTTAGACAGTGATAATTGTCAGCTATATCCCAATCTTTGATACAAATTGTTTGGGACTGCACTGTTGTAACACTAGTGTCACGAGTGATGGCACCAGCAAGGCACTGTAGAGGAAGGATGGGCATCCTGCCTGACCAGCCAAGTCCATCACTGCCTGGATGCTGCTTGCATGCTGATTGATGAAGCATTCTCAGTGTCTTGGCCTTGTGCAACTCCGTAGGGATGAAGTCTGGCAGAAAGGAGTTGAAGTCAGAGAACAAAGAAGTCATTGTTCTGGGTGGCATCCCATCGAGAGGAGGCCCATTTGAGTATACAACACAAATCTTGAGCACTCCGACCCAGAGGCAAGTAATCCTAAGAGTTCATCACCATATACAGAGGATCCAGTTGGAAACAGCTGAGCCCCCCTTTACAATTGTAGGGTGAAGTTACATACAACAACCTGCACGAGGGGGACACAGTTGTTGAGCACACCTTTTCATGTTCCTGTTTTGTCTTGACTTTGGACTATGTTTATGGATTACTCTGTTAACTACATGTTAACTACATGTTGGCTCAAGTACTTGGAGCTCTGAACTACTGAAAAACAACTTCTGGACCAGCTATTGACAACTCTTGTGCTTCTCCTTTCATTTTGCCCTGAGAACCTATGACTGACTTGGATGGAACTGTTTACTTGATAGCTCCTGCACTTCAACCTTCTGCTCCCTTGGGCACTTGCTGACTGGTGTTCAGGACATCAGGTCCAAAGGCCTGATCAAATCCAGAGGCAGGAAGGGGTCTGGAAGGTGGTAGAGGCATGAAGGGTCCTTCAAAACTGGTCTCGGAGTAGTCAGGGAGGTCAGGAAAATTAATGCAGTATACTTGGCACTACTCTCTAACAGCAAGGTCAGATTTTCAATTGAGGGAGGTGGGGGAGAAAACATGCAGCAGCTAGGATGTAGATGCAGTGTCCATCAGTCTCCAATGAAGAAAGAGTCAGAGAAGCTCAAGGATTCAGGCTCTGAGTCAAGCTCTGAGGACAGAGAACTCCCTCGGAAGGCTTTGGGGACTCCAGGATCAATTTGACAGTTGGGTCAGGTAAAGCAGGTGGGGAGGATTATGGGTGTCACAGTCAACAAGGTCTCATGTTTGGCATAGGACAAAGGTCAAGTTTAGAAAAGGGAAATTCCTTACTGGATGTTGAGCAACTCCTAAGTGGTCTGGCAATGGAGCACTTCCCAGCTCAGGATCTGAAGAACGTTCAGGGCCAGATCCAAGAAGAAGGAATGTTTAGACTGGGGGATGGGATGGAGGAGGAGTATGTCTGGGCTGGTCACCTGAGTCAGGACATATTTGAAGTTCCTCACCATGTACTGGACACTTTGGTTCACGTGCCTGTCTCTGGGTGGTGGGCTGGGCAGCAGAAACCTGTTCTCTATGCAGGGGCTTGACTGACTTCTGAGATGCTGTGGGAGGAGCCGTCTCTTTGTAGAAATTAAAAAAAACCTTGAGTCTTTTTCAGTTTCCTTTTTAGGCACTAAGGACTTTATCGGATGCACTAAATGTAGCATCATAATGATGCCACATAAACGCAAAAGGTGATCATACCAGACTCTGTCACCCTTTTGTGTTTATGTCTTGTCCTTAAGCCAATCTATTTTATTGATGGCCCAAGCCATCAATGGATTGGCTGTGCCATTTTTTTGCCAGCATAGCCAGCGTATGTAACCTTGTGTCTTTCCCCCCACATACTTACCTTGTGAATGGCTGGACCGGCCACAACACTTCTGGATGAGAGTGTGACATCCAGGTAGGTGACACACTTTTTATTACCCTCTCCAGTTTACTTGGAAGTTTTTAAGTGTGTGTATGTGCTTTGATGTAACTTTTTATGTTTTATTTTTAAATTTGTCGCAGAATGATGTCTTTCAGGATTTCAAAGGAGGAGGTGAACAGGGCTTCGTTCACTTCTTCTTCATTGCCAGGGAAGCCTTCTGCCAGGAGAGAAGGTAAGTGTGTGTGGGGGCATTCTTTTGCCAGCATAAAATTGGATCTTTTATGCCAGCAAAAGAATGTTTAAAGGGGCTTGTCTGATAAAGTCTTAAAACACATGGGGAACTTCATGGTTACTTTGAGTAGCCCAGTGGGAAGCCTAAGTAGGATAGAGTCATTGGATCCTAAAAATAAATCTAAGAGACCTATTGCTTGATCAACTTCAACCTTCTGGCTAGTAGTAATAGATATGTCTTTAAACATAGCTTGCCAAAATTGTTGAATCAGGGGAAAATGATACATGTAAGATTCAAGGTTTTCCTGACATTTCTAGCATTTTGAGCTTAAATCTTTTGAAATCTAATGTAACTGCACTGTTACAATGCCATATGTAAATGAGCTGAATCATATGCTTCTTAATGAATGCTTCTTAATGAATGCATGTGGCTTTCATTCTATATTTGTTTCCTCATTTGTTAATATATATTTATGTTTAAATCTGTCTCCCACACTATGTTAATATCCCTGTGACAACTTAAGAGCCTAAATACCCCAAAGGCACCAGATCCTGTTTGATCTTGAAAACTAAGCAGGGTCAGCCCTGGTTAGTACTTGGGTGGGAGACTGCCAATGAATACCAGGTGCTATAGGCTATGTTTCAAAGGAAGGAAAACCACCTCTGAGTATTCTTTGCTTAAGAAAACCTGATGAAATTAATGGGGTTGCTATAAGTTGGCAGGGAACACATGGTGACTAGAATTAGAACTTATTAGTGAGTCATACATTTTAGATCTTAAGTTTTGAACAGTATTTGTTGATGCAATAATGCGCTCTTTAAAGGGAGTTAGTGCTTTTATACCACATTCCCTAACAGATGTATTAGAAATAAAATGGGTCACCTGAATGATCTGAAGCTGTTGAATTGATTCACTTACTAATCAGTTATGGATCTGATCTCCATCCCTATGCTCACTTTTCTGGGCTCTAAAATAATGGATGATTTAAGAATGGAATAATTGGTACAGAGTTCCAATGTCTTTGCTATTTTCTACGTACTCAAAGGGTGTTCCTCAAAAAGGGAATCTCAGACTGGAGAAGTATGTTTTTAGTAATTGGAAGGAATGGAATACCCTCTAGCCAACATAAATTAGGCTTGCTTACCTTGAGAGAAAGTAATGTTTTTGAGGAATCATCTCCAAATATTCTAATAAGTTGACATATTTGAAAGGCTGTATAATAATATGCCAATCCCCAAATTACCATTTTTTTGCTTATTAAATTTTATAAGATTGGCCACTCTGACATGCTTACCTTCATTTATAAATACATTAATATGAACTCGACAATATTTCAAAAAGTTTGGAGGTAGACCCATTGGAATTGTTTGGAATAGACAGCAGAGTTTAGGCAGTATCCCGACCAACTACAAGAGATTCAGTTTCTTAGAATCATAGAGCTGGAAGAGACCATGAGGGCCATCCAATCCAACCCCTACCATGAAGGAATACACAATCAAAGCACTCCTGACAGATGGCTATCCACCCTCTGTTTAAAAACATCCAAAGAAGGAGACTCCACCACACTCTGAGGCAGTGCATTCCACTGTTGAACTCTTCCACTGCTTAATTTTTTTCTCTACAACCTGAAATGAAGGCTTATAATTTAATACAATAGTTTTCTTTGAGTTATCACTCTAAGGACTTTTTCAGACAAGGCTTACCATGCAACAAGCTTGCGGGAGAAGTACAGCACTGTTGCACGACAGGGGGTCCGTTATGGACGATGCCGTCCCTCTCTCGGAATTGTCCATGTCACTTCTGTGTACGATTGAAGGCAGCCGCACTATATTTTACTCACGGACAACTTCCGTGAGTAAAATATGGTGCGACTGCCTTCAATTGTACACAGAAGTGACATGGACGATTCTGAGAGAGGGATGGAGTCATCCAAAACAGACCCCCTGCCGCACGACAGTGCCGTACCTCTCCCACAAGCTTTTTGCACAGTAAGGCTTGTCTGAAAAAGTCCCTAGATATTTTAAAGACTGTGTTGTAACTGGAATTCTCACATATCCCTGTAATAAATGCTTGTCCATAGTTGGGGAATTATTCACAAAATTTTAGATCTTCCCTTATTTATATCCAGACCAGAAGAAGTACCAAATTCAGATATTATACTCAAAATCATTGGTATTTCCATTATGTATTTATTGTATGTCACTGCAATGTCATCTGCAAATAAACTTCAGAAACACTTCTTCAGCTGCTGGTGATGAAATGAGTGGGATGGAGACTAGAGTGATGATGGTGGCAGATCCCAAGCAAGTCTGACTGAACACGGGCTAGAGCTCATTAGAAAGCCTATGCTGTGGTGGCAGCAAATAAATTATACTTCTCTGCATATACTTGCATCTGTATAGTATTGTCCAGCAGAGCTGTCTAAAGTGGTCAGGAGCCTTTTACACTCTGGCTCACAAGAAGAAAATAAAGACTGTTCAACAGCCTGCTGTGATGAATTTGCAAGACACTTTGCAGACAAAATCACTTGGATCCACTCTGATTTGGATGCTATAGTTGAGACAGGTCCAGTAGATGTAATCTTGGCACTGGCTGTCTTGCATTATTGGATACATTTCAATTTGTGCAGCCTGAGGATGTGGACAGGATCATTGGAGATGTGAGAGGCACCACATGTATACTGGATCCTTGCCCTTCCTGGCTTCTGAAAGCAGCTAGAGGGGAACTGGCCGAGTGGGTAAAGGGAGTGGTAAATGTCTCACTGCAGCAAGGGAAGTTTCCATCTAAAAGAAGCTAAAAGAGGCTGTGGTGAGGACATTACAAAAAAAAAAAGGCCTCCATGGATCCCATCATTCTGAATAATTATCACCCAATCTCTAACATTCCATTATTGGGCAAGGTTCTGGAGCATATGATAGCCTCCCAGATCCAGGGGCTTCAGAATGAAACAGATCATCTCCATGTCAGTCTGGCTTCAGGCCTGTCTATGGGATGGAGACAGGTTTGGTTGCCTTGGTGGATGACCTACACAGGGAACTGGACAGGGTGAGAGTGTCCCTGTTGGTCCTACTTGACCTCTCAGCAGCTTTTGATACCATCTACCATGGTATCCTTCTGGGCCAACTCTCTGTGATGGGACTTGGGGGCACTGTTATGGAGTCTTTCTTGGAAGGTTGAAGATGGTACTGAGGGGGTCTCCTGTTCAATGCCCTGGCTATTGGTCTGTGAAGTCCCTCGCGGTTCTGTTGTGCCCCCCATGCTGTGTAATATCTACATGAAACCACTGGGAGAGGTCATCCAGAGTTTTGGGGTTTGGTGACACCAGTATGCTGATGACACACAACTCGGTCTCTCCTTCCCATCTGATTCCAAGGAAAGTGTCTCAGTACTGAACCAATGTCTGTTGTCAGTAATAAACTGGATGAGGGCAAACAAATTGAAACATAATCCAGACAAGACAGAGTTGCTCCTGGTCTGTTGAAAGGAAGATCATGGAAAAGGGATTCCACCTGTGGTGGATGGGGTTATACTCCCTCTGAAATCTCAGGCTCACAGCTGTGGTTTTCTCCTGGGGGTCGTTTACACAGGCAAATATTCCCCTAAATATACCACTAAGATAGCTCATAGTTCCCACGGATCGCAGCACAGCATCGCCTCATTCAGAAGGGGGGAAGGTAAAACACCCAAATATAGCGTGGCAGGGCATGTCGCTATTTTTGCAGGAATATTTGCAATGTAGTGCTTTATTGGCAGTGTAAACTAGCATTCCACTAAGGGTTAAAGCACAGCTGCATTGTGATTGGTTGATGATGCAGGGGTGGGCTTAAAAGAGGAGGAGGCAAAGACAGTAGCCATTAGAGAAGAAACTTGCAAAAATCCTCTCTGCTATTTTGCGAGCCAGTTTGCAAACAACAACAACAACAACAACTTCAAAAAAGGATTCCTAACAACTTTCAGGGAGTATTCCTTCTCATCCTCTCTGCTGTTTTGAAAGTATGTAAAAGCTCGTTCGTCACTTTTATCCTGTGCATGGGGGAGGGAGAGAAACCATTTCACGAAGGGCTGTAGCAAGCTGAACTGCTATTTTCCCCCTCTCTCTCTCTGCTTGGGGGAGGGAGGGAGGGGGAAATAGAGAGACAGAGAGAGAGAGAGAGCAGCTGGAAAAACTTGCGATCCATGGCATGGCAGCAAGGTCTTTTAGCAGAGAGATTACTCTCCCTCTGCTTTATGGAGTGAGTTCATTTACAGGCAGATTTACAGAGACACACAGAGCCACACTCCCCACACTTATTCAAGTCTGAACTTCAAAGCGACATAATTAGAAAAAAAAACCTGACTGGCACAGCTGCGGAAAATAATTAAACTGCAAGTTGCCGCAATAAATTTGCTGTGTAAACCGGCCCCTGGACTCACCTCTGAGCCCAAATGTTCAGGTTTCAGCAGTAGTCAGGAGTGGATTTGCTCAGCTAAAACTAGTGCACCAGCGGAGCCCATTCCTTGAGATGTCAGATCTGGCTACTTTGATTGCATCCTGTTTGGATTTATGTAATGTGTTCTACACGGGGCTGTCTTTGGAAACTGTTTGGAAACTTCAGCAGGTCAAGAATGCTGACTAAGGCCAGTTATAGGGAGCATATAACTCCTGTGTTATAACAGCTCCACTGGCTACCAGTTCATTTCCAGGCACAATTCAAAGTGCTGGTCTTGACCTATAAAGCCCTACATGGCTCAGGTCCAGAATATCTGAAAGACTGTATCTCCCTCTACAAACCTGAAAGGGTTTTAAAATCTCCAGGGGAAGGCTTTCCCTTGGTTCCACCACCATCACAGGCTCGCTTGGTGAGGACACGAGAGACAGCCTTCTTCTCTGTGGCTGCTTCCATCCTCTGGAACTGTATCCCATGGGAGGCTCGGCTGGCCCCTTTCCTGTTTTCATTTTGCCAGCAGGCAAAAACATTGTTATTTAAGCAGGTCTTTGATGTATAATTGTGTTATTTATCGAGGTTTGTTTTTATTTTTGTTGTTGTTCTTATTTGTTTTTTACTTGTATGTTGTGAGTGGTTTTAATTGCTTTTAATTGTGATTTTAATTGTTCTGTGAGCCACCCTTGTGGCCTACTTTGGGAGAAAGGCAGCATAAAAATGGCATGATAAATAAATAAATAAATAATATAAATAAATGTACTTTTCTTGGTGTCTTCAAATCCGTTATAGGTAACTCCCCTCAAGGGGGTTTTATCCTGAGAATGAGATAAGACCTTTTGTGTAGACTGGGTTATTGTTAATGGCTCTTTTTAGGAAGACCACCTATCCTGAATGTCCAAAATGTTTTTGCATTTACTGTAATTTGGGAAGTGCAGAGCAATAGATATACAGTATAACTGAAGTTTAAGGGCAAATGGAATAATTGCTGCCTGACACCGATATAGACCACAAAGAGCAATCCAGTACAATGACTAATTTTTCTACAAGTAATATAAAATTTATAAAACATACGAAAGGTAATGCATTCATAATTAAGAAGCTTATTGTGCATAAATAGTTTGGCTCATTGCTATAGGCTGAAGGGTGTGGGAGATATGAGAATCTCACACTTCAGTTTCTGTTTTCAGATGAAATTAGAGAAAGGAAATAACCAACACATTCTGTGTCTCAGAAAAAGAGAGGTGGATGTGGTTAGATATGTATAACTCAGTTTTCATTCTCTAACACAGTAAGAAAAAAAGATAATGACCAAGATGGAACTGTATCTGAGAAGGAGAGAGGAATGTGGTTAAACACATCTAGTTCTATGGTAAGCTCTTAAGACTGTAAGAATTGTATTGCAGGATGAGATGATAGCCCATCTACCTCTCCCTCCCTTGCAAAGGAAGACAACCTTCACAATAGCACTGCAGTCTCTATATGTGCATGTATAGGCACGAGGGGGCTCCTCCAGATGGGACAAATGTGTTGGGAGATTATAGTATCTGTTGCTGCAATTTGCTTTTCCCTCCTCCTCCTCTGCCAAAAAACATTCCTGTTGTCCTGGACAATTTTTGGCAATACCTAGCACCAGCTGGAACATTTTATCCTCACTGTCAAGTATGTTTTTTTTTAATTTCCAAAACATATGAGAAAAGCAACAAAAATCTCATTCTTTTCTCTTCCTTTCTTTTAAAAATTTGTTTGAGAGTTCTAGTGCTATAGTGGATCAGTGAAATGGCACTATTGCACTATATCAGTATAACTCTAAGAATTCTTTTTTTGAAACAAAAAATCCTTTGGAAGAGCCCTAGTGCAGTTCTAAGAAAACATTAAAAACACCCCCTCCCCAAAAAGAAAGGAATTAGTGCACGTGAAGTTGAGAACAACCCACAAAGCCTGGCAAAACACAAGGAGCTATATTGTGAGAATCCACACTTCTTTGGGCCACTCTGGACAAGCTCCATATCTACCTTCAAAGCATCTGACTAGTACTGCATGTAAGTAGACTGTGGCGTTATCTACACAGGCAATTTACCCCAACTTGCCCATATCTGTGAGCCCTGCTGTCTAACCAATGCAGGGCATTTGCCCTGTTCTGCCCCCAGGCAGTCCTTCGACCCCCGGGGCAGAAATTGGGCTCAAATGGAGCTCAGACAGGGGCAAGCTGGAGTAGGGCCCTTTACCACAGTTTAAAATAAAACCTTCTTTAAACTGTTTCTGCTGGGATGGAACGGATAGGGCCCTGCATGTCTGTGGGAGTCTGTCCCAGCAGGTTGGCCCTTGCTGCTTCTGCTGGTTGCCCTTACTCAAGGCTGGTCACATGCAGGGGGCTTGTCACATGTGCGACCAGCTTCTTATGGACCTAGCAGAGCAAGGAAAATGGTGGTGGCAGTGGCAGCTGCAGCTGCAGCAATGGGCCAGCATTCTGTTTGGCCCATATCCTCCAGGTATGAGGGGCTGAACAGGCAGGCCACTTCCATAGCCAGGATAGGACAGCAGGGAGCTGGCATATCCTGGCATGTGTAGATTTGCTCTGTGAATCTCCCCCCCCCACCCCATGTGCACTCCTGTAGTCAGCCATCTTGCTTTATGATTAGACTGTCAACCACCAAAAGGGAGGTAAGTGTGCATCAATAAATTTGCTAAGAGAAATGCTCTTCATTTGATGAATGTGATTCTATACAATTCCCCTCTACTGATGCTTTTTGCTACATCTGTCATTACACATGTGCATCTCATGTGTAGTGAAATCCTTCTTGCCTGTTGGCAGGATAATAGAGATAGCCAGTGATCATCGTGTGGGAAAGCTCTTTCCAGGGTCCTCTATACATGTTCTGTGGAACATGATGGTAATTCATTGATATCCCACCTTTTCCCAGAACAGGTTGCCAAACAACATTCATGTATATGAGATGTTTTTAAAAATCATTACAGAATTATATACCTTTCTTTATATGTTACCCACATAACAACCTGAAATATTTGTTGTCTTTAGTTGTTGTAGTCTTCCCAATCCTCTTGATTTGACATTGGGGTATGTGAGAGATGAGGGGAAATTAACACGTCATGACTGAATATACATAATCAAGGAGGAAAAGTTAATTGTCTTGATTCAGGCTTTTGAAGAGCTAGATAAAATGATTTTGATATAGGCTAATCTTTTCTTCCAAGGCACATATTTACTTAACAGCTTCATGGCAAACTGTGTTTAATAGCTTTTACACATGCCACAGGAAATTTTCATTTCCTGTCACCATTAAGACTTCTATTATTGAGCCACCTGGTGGCAGTGTTTGATAAGGAATCAAAGTTGGCTTCATCTGTGTGGACTATTTACTTGAACAGTGGACCAGGCTGTAAGAAAGTCCCAGAACGTATTGTGACTTGAGTGGTGCTGGAATTTTAGTGTTATCTTCACATTCCTTTTTACTTGCAGCTGGTCCCAATATATCTGAATATATATATATATATATATATATATATTGCAGCTGGTCCCAATATATATTGCAGCTATTGAAACACAACTTTCTTATTGCACTATTCTAGATAACACGTTTTAGAGAAGCTGCTGACTTGGGCCTGTTCTACATCCAAAATAATGTGAAGCTGAATTTCCAGCACCAATCTCTGTGTTGTCAACAATATTTCCGTGTTTAAATCACCACTTGATATCCCCTTTGACAGATTTAAGAAGGTTGAAGACATTTTCTAATTGCCTTATCAAGTGTCCATCTGACAAAATAAAATATTCTCTCTCTCTGTGTGTGTCTTTGAACATAGAGCTTTACTAAACAACATAAGCAAAATAAAAAAATAAACAAAACAGAAAATTAAACCTTTCCTTCAAGAAGTTTTGAATCAATAGTGGTGAGGGGGAAAGAAGGGAGGAATGGTAGCGCCCAGTTGTACAAGGGAACAATCTGAGCAAGTTAACACCACATATTTAGATTTGATTTTGCATAAGGATTAAGCAACACCCTTCACAGATAATGCCAGAATTCTGCTTGTGGCATATGTAAGTATAAGTCCATGTTACTTTTGCCTATGTGTTTTTCTGGTTATTGTGAAGGTTGGTATTCTCTTCCTCTGCAGTGTCCAAAGTAGCCTCACTCTCTGATTCACTGTTGCACTCTGATAGCCCCATCATGGCCATCTTATTGCTGGTGGCAAGTGGAGGGCATGTCAGGCCATGTTCCCAAAGCTGGGTGTAGACTGATAACATCATCTACTGAGACTTGCAAGGACCCCAGTAGATCTCATTAAAAGATGTCTTCAGTCTGTTTCTGGCTATGGGGATATAGCTAGATGTTTGTTGGATCCACCCTGCTTTCCACCAGAAATGGAATAGCTGAGAGTGGATGGCTATCACAATGCAACAGTGAGTCCTGGGAATGTGGAGAGGGCAACTGTAATGCAGTTTTACAAGTGGAACTTTTCACACTATGCTCAACCATGTAAGATCTCAGGTAGTGTGAGTTTTGAGGGTGATGAAGAAGTGAGAAAAAAGTTGGCATTTCTGAGAACACAAGTAACTGTAGGGTGGTATTTCATAGGTGTCCTGTCAGGGAGTTCTTGTATTACACCATAGGGTGTAAGAGTGCATTGAGTGAGTTGTTTAGCTCTCATTCACCAGGATTAAAAAGAAAAACAAAAAACCTGTGGGATATTTCTGACCCCACCAAGAATCCCAATGTATTGAGAACTAGCAAGAGACTAAGGACTTTATCAGACGGGCTTAATGAAATGGAACAGAAATGCCACAGGATCGCTAAAGAGGTTTTTTTTCAGATGACATCCTCCTCACCCGTTTTGACCCTGTGTGCTTTCCGTTTTGTTTTATTCACAGGGAAAAGTCATCAATAGATCTACTGTTCCATTTCTGTAACAGAATCATGGGTGTGTGAGCTGGTTTGCCGTTATGCTGGTGCGATGTTAAAACACTTCCGGGTACGATTGTGACATCCAGGTGAGTGACAGCCTTTTCTGTACACTTCCCATGTTGCTTTTAAAGCTTTAAAAGTGTTTTGGTGCTTTTTTTAATTTTTAGAAGTCTGTATTTTTATTTTTAAATTTCCCCCCAGCTGCCTGCCTCTGTCAGGTTCTGGAAGGTAAGTAGAGAACACTTCTGGTGGCGATCTGGACATCCAGGTAAGTGTCAGATTTTTTTTTGTACCCTCCCCTGTTTACTTGTTTCTTTTAAAGGCTATTTAGGTGATTGCTTTAATTTTTTGATGTCTGGGTTTTTATAAATTTTTAAATTCCCTGCATGATGCAGGGCTCCCTGAAAGGTCCTGGGAGGTCCCTGCAAAACACTTCCTACTTCAATTGGGACAAAGAGGTAAGTGACAGCCTTTTTTGTTCCCTCCCCACATTACTTGGGTTTTTTAAAGGGTGTTTGGGGGATTTTTTATTTTTAAATTCCCCATGTGATTTGGCCTCCAGAAAGGGGAGGGGGCTCTGTGAGAGCTCCATTTCCTTCCTGGACAGCCAGAAGAGGGGGGAGCAGTTTCTGTCCTGGGATTAAGGTAAGTGTGTGAACATTTTTTTTTAAAATTCAGTTACAGGGGCGGAAGGAGGGTGGGTGGGTGGGTGGGTAATGGAACAGGAACAGGTTTTAAGGGCCCATTTGATAAAGTCCTTAGTACTGTGGTTAGTGTTAGGGTTAGTGACAAGGTTTCACATAAATGTCTTATATTTCTTGAGCTCACTGAGAATTCAATGTCCCATCATTGACAACTGAGAACCAGAGCATAGCACTTCTGCTTCTTGTTGTCACAGCTTGCTCTTGCTCTCGTTCTCTCACATACAAAGGCATGAAGTGTTTTTTCTTTACATTGGTTGTGACAATAAAAGATCACAATGGTGAAAAGCAATTAATCTTTTGGAACAATTTTTCTTCCAGCATTTTTTCTTTTTTTGTGTGTGTTAGTAAAAAAAAAACACACACACAGCTGAAGGATATCCAAGATGCTTGAAAAGTGGAGGCTTGTTTAAATAATGCCTGCAAGTGTTCCTGCATCTGCAGAAGATGGAAAAATGGCAAATTTATTTGAGTCGCTGGTACAATAAGCTGGAGGGATGAACACATAAAGCATATTTATCCACAACACTGCTGAGCTTTTATTTGGGATTAACCTGAGTGATCCATTTTGTGTTGCAGGAACACTGATCTTCCCTAATCATTGGGCATTGTTCTGTTATGTGGCTTAGGAAAGTTATGTTTTTGGACTGTGACTGCATAAATTCCCTATATAATAAGGAACTTACAGTCCAGAAAAATAAATTTTCCATGTTACATTTCATCAAGGAAGACATTTGATGCTACATGCATTCTACGTTCCCTGCCTGGGAAAAATGAAGTGAAAAACCTTAGAGTGTAGTTGTGAAACCCTGGGTTTGCTGATGGTTTCACACATACTGACCTGAATGGAGAAGCAGATGTTCATTTGTTTGTTTGGGAAGGATGCATGGCAGCTTCCATCCAATTAAAAACAAGGTGCATCTAAAGAATCAATTCTGTTAAAAATACAAAGTTAAAACAATGTAAAATACATTTAAAACATATGAAAAAACATAAAAGCATAGTCCCATTAAGTCCCTTTTGCTGCATGAATTATGAGCCAAAGCCTGTTTGAATAAAAAGGATGTTGCCTGCCAGGAGAAAGAGGGGAGAAATTGATCCAATGAAGCCTCCCATGGCAGGGAATTCAACAACGTGGGAGCACCCACTGAGAAAACTCTCTTCTGTGTCCTCACCAAACATGCCAGTGATAGTGATGGGACTGACAGAAAGCCTTCCCCTGAAGAGCTTAACACTGGGGCAGGTTTATACAGGGAGATACTATCTTTCAGATAGTCTAGACCCAAGCCATTTAGTGCCTTAAAAGTCATAACCAGTTGTGATGATGGGGAGTACTCCAGTTCCCATCATCCTGCATGTTCAGAGATTATCTGCAAGCTCAGCTATAAGATAAAGAAAGGGTTAACCAGAGGTGGGGGCATAAAGGGATACCTCCTGAGCAGTGCCAGCAATCAGGACTGCCAGAGGGACAATTTGAAAAAAGGTATAAATGCTAGGTGCAGCCATGAGGCTAAGAGTTGAACAAAAGGAGTTGAACAAAGAGGGCTCTGAGATTGACAACACGTCTCAGAGGAGAACAATGGGACTTTGAAGTGGAGGCTTCATGTCTCTGAGACCCCGACATCGGTCAGATAGAAGAATGTCTTGGGATGGGCTCATCTCAGGTAAAGATGAACAAAGATTAAACTTCATATTGTGAGTAGATTTTAGGGAAATGTTTTAGCCAGTGCGTTAAGGGTTATATTTTATTTCCTTTGGCTGAATTTAACTGAATACTTTGCTATCTTTGTAACTTTAAGACTGAACCTGAAGAAGAAGGGCTTCTTCATGAGAGATTTGCATTTCTTAAGCCTTGCTTGAATAAAATAAGCTTTTGCTTTCTTGCTTCATAGCTGATGGTCCACGTGCCTTTGCTTGGTTATTCTAGTCTCCCTGCTTCTGGATAGAAGGGAGGGGGTGGCAAGCTCTACAGTGGCAAGGAGTTCCACTGGTTATTCCTGTCTCTCACTGAACTGGCAAAATAACTCAGCGAGTGGAGATGGCATACTTAGAAGAGAGACATAGCTCAACGGGATCTCCAGGCTAGAGAGATCCTGAGAGTATGTCCTGTGAGGATCAGCTTGGGAGTTCTCAGAAGAACTCTTGAACAAAGGTAGCCTTGCCTCCCATGCATGTGCACAGAGGCAAGATGCTATATCACACCAGTACTTTGAATTCTGCCTGGGAATGCACTGTAAGCCAGTGAAGCTGTTGCAACAAGGGAATTATGTACTCTTTGTAAACAGTCCCAGTTAACAGCCTGGTTGCTGCATTTTAGGCTTGCTGAGGCTTCTGAACAGTTTCCAAAGGTAACTCCATATACAGTGTATTAAAGTTATCCAGCCGAAATGTAATCAAGCCATGTGTTACTGTGGCCAGATATGACATCTGAAGGTTGCCCGTGAAGCACGGAGGTTGCCCGTGATTAAAATATGGCTCTGCGGCTTCCGAAGCTTCACGGAAGTGACACGGATGGTTTCGGGAGAGGGACAACGGCGTCCGAAAATGCCCCCCTGCCACGCAAGACCGCCGTCCCTCTCCCGAAAGTTCCTCCCGCGCTAGGCACGCTGAAACGCGGTCTGAAAATCTCCTTGGTCTCAGATTTCAGTCTGGTGGATTTTTTTGGGGGGGGGGGTATTTTCTGAGTGTGTTTGACCTGTCATTACTTTTTTCTCTTGTGTCTGTCTGTACTGTGGGTGAGTCAGATAACAAAATCACAGACACTACCACACTGCAAAAAAGCAGCACAAATATGAGTAAATGTCAGATATATTAAAGAAAACTTTAAAGGTGGCTGTCACTTCCAGTCCCTGATGTTACACAGTACAGTTTGACCCCTGTATCTGAACCAATTGAACCAATATCCATGGTTTCAGTTATCCACGGGACACAAAATAGGGGACACATACCATAGAGTTGTGCTGGACTCTGGGCATCTGCTTGGTCCTACAGTGCAAATTCAATGCTATGTTTTTACTGGAAGTCCTTTATTTTGATAGGGTTTGCTGTTATCTGTGGTTTACGGTATCCACAGTAAGTCTGGGAACCTAACCCCCATGGATACGGGGTCCAATTGTATAGAGTAAGGACCAGGGCATGGTGGGGGAATTAATGTTATTTGCAACAAGTTACTTCAAAGCACTGCTAATTAGAATACCTATATTCTATGTCTAGGATCAGAGGCAGTATGCACCCAAATACCTGTTGAACAATGCCTGTTACCCTCTTTCCTGCTCTGCTTGTAGGCTTTCCTTAGGCATTTGATCTGATCTCACACATTGTTCTTAATGGGACTCACTTATTAAATGTCCTGTGGAGTTTAATGTAAGTTAAGAAAATAAATGAAGTAGGAAATACTAGAAGAAAAAAAGATATGTGGAAGAGTCTGATTTCAATGAGCTGAAAATTTGCCTGAATTCATCTGAATTACGCCGAATTCATGTTGAATTGAAGCTAGGGTGGAGAAGTTTTCATATCATAACACCTAGAAAGAAAAAAGAGTATGAAGCATAAATGACAACATATTTAGTTATTTAGAACCCACTGAGACATTACAAATTATGTCCAAAGCAAGTGGCTGCTGGGAGATTCCAGGATTTGTAGTATAAAAATAATTTCCCCAAGTGCTGTCCAAAACTGTATGTGAAAAACAGGGGTGCGGGGTGGGGGCAAAGATCAACAAGACATCTTCTAATACTAGTCCATTGGGTATTTAATGCACCCATTAATAATATGTCTTTTAAGAAATGGAAAACCGCAGCCATAAACGCGTTAGGACTCCTTTCCTAAGCCACTGCCAAGCAAAACAGTGAAACCACCTTCCAACAGCAAAATTGTAATAAGCAATGTTTATAGCATTCCCCATGTCCAGCCCTGTTTAAAAGGCTTGTAAAATAGTTTCAATGGGGAGTATTGTGGATCGGTGCAGGTGTGGCTGTGGTTGGGTGCAACTCGTGTCTTTGTGTATTGACATTTGGAGAAAATATGTCAGTGCAGAAGCCTAAAGCACCTGCAAAAATACTGAAAGGTAGCAGAGGAAGAGAAACAGAATAGAGGACTTTGTGTGGGATCTAAAAGAATTACCCTATAGAGCTATCTGAAATGAAGTACATATAGGGGAACACTTACATTATGTGAACTATGGGTATACATTTGTATATGTGTGTGTGTTTCATGGTTCCATAACATCTTTCAAATGTTAAGAGATAATCTTCGTAATCATTGTGTTGCGTGTGTGTGGTTTTGTTCTGTTTTTTTAATCTTCAGATGAAATTCTCTTTCTTTCATTTTCTATCCTTTCATCCTGTGGGTGGGGAATGTATGATCTTCCACATATTGTTGAATAAATGAATTAGGAGTTCCCACCATCTCTCATAAGTCTAATGACTCCTAATGGTGTCTTACAACAGGAGAGGTATTGGTTGATAACTGTACCCTGTTTGTTTGAATTTGAGCATTAGAAGTTGAATATCAGTGTAACAGAGCTGAAACTGAAGAAGGTATGTCAATAGCAAGAAGACATGACAGGCTTTTCTAGGGCATAAATTCTTATGGAACATGCCCTTGCCTAAGAACACAGAGGTTAACAAGGTGAGAGCTGTTTATTCTAATGATTCCTCATCAGCTAGGTATTGTGAAAATATGTCCTCATACCCCATTTTAAAAATATTCCTGGAAAGTTAAATGTAACCAACTTTGCTTCAGTTTACAGGAATGGGTGGGTGAGAGGAAGGCAGAACCTCCTTAATTAACATTATAGAGCAACTGAGAAGGGGAAAAAAATCAAAATGTCTTAAAAGTTTCTAAATGGAACAGCCAGATGCTGTCCTGTGTCAAAGAATTTGTGAGCAGTATAGGAGTTTAGTAGAAAGATTTTCTACCCAAAGCACCACCACACCTACACAAGTTCATTTAACATGTGACAGGGAGAAGCAGAAATTTACAAAAAAAACCCCAAAAACAAACCAATTATTTGCATCCCTCAGCCAGTGTGGCCTTACATACATTTTCCATTTTGACTTTATTTTTGTTGAGTAAATCATGAGATGATGTAATATGTCATGTGTTGTTCATCTGATGTTGTATTTACCTAATTTTAAGACCTGCTAAGGAACAGATGGTGATTAGTATGTCCTGATATGTAAAACCATAGAATTCAAAGAGGGTGTACTTTCTTTTTCACATGACTCTATGTTGCAGAATCCACAGAGAAACAGGATGTACAGTGCAGGCATTCTATGGCATTGGCTTGAATTTTGTTGGTTCACTACTCTAGCAGTTGCATTTCTTCTGGATCTCACTATGGTGGGAAGGGAAAGCAGACAAAATCTGCCACCTTATTCCCCCCTCCCAACACCTTCATTCCTTCATGATTTCTGCATCATGGGCTTTTTACCTCCTGCTGCCCCCCTCCCCAACAGTGTACTTATGCTGCACTGCTAGCCAGCATCAAGTGGGGCTCATTCACAGTACTCAATTATAGTACTGTACTATGATTCCATTTTAACTGCCATGGAGACATCCTATATAATCCTGGGAGCTGTAGTTTGGTGAGGCACTAGAGCTCGCTAGAAAAGAATTCTAAATACCTGCCCTAAATTGCAAATCTCAGGATTCCATAGGACGTTGGCAGGGCAGTTAGAATGGCACCATAAATATAACTGAGTGGTGTGAAAGGACTGAGGTAACGGTCCACTTCCTGTCCCTGAATCCTGCCCCATCTCTCATCCACATTATAGTATTTTTGCTGCAGCTAATGAAGTACGTTGTCTTCTACCATTTGTAATATGTGTGATAGCCAATAGTTAGCAGAGCCCTGAAGGGAACTAATCTCTTTCCTGAAGTATGTAGTAAGTAGTATAGTAATTAGTAAAAGAATAAGCAAGTAAGTAGTAAAGATCACCTAAATGAAATGCTTGTTGGTGGGCAAATACTTATGAGCATTATTTACTACTGTCCAGGGGCCCTTTCATACTACAGGTACATGGTTATAGTACAAGGATTCCATTTTAAATGCCATGGAGACATTTTGTGGAATCCTGGGTTTGTAGTTTAGTGAGGAGCTAGAATTCTCTCATGGAGAATTCCAAATACCAGTCCCTAAACTACACAGCCCAGGATTCCACAGGATGTTGTCATGACAGTTAAAGTGGAATCATAGCAGTATAGTTGTGTAATGTGAAAGGGCCACTGGACAGTTCTGAACAATTCCCATAACTATTAGACACTTGCTGTGGACAGTTTTTTCAAACCTTTGAAAAAAATAAAAGATGATGATGATGATGATGATGATGATTAGCTATACCTGGTGTAACATACACCGTTCCCCCTGCGTGCTACACCCCCCATGTTACACATGCCTCTCCCCCATGCCACCCTCCCTGTGCTTGCGCTGCTCTTCCCTCACCTGCGCCACCCTCCCCATGCTGCCCTGTGATGCACTTCCCATGCTTGCACCACCCTCCCTGCACTCCATGCCGCACTCCCTGCATTCACACCACTCTCCCTGCACCATGCTGCCCTGTGCCACCCTTCCTGCACTCTCCCCACCCTCCCCACACCCTGTGCCGTCCTGTGCTGCCCCAAGCTGCCCTGTCACGCCCTCCCCGCATTCGCACTGCCCTCCCTGCACCCCATGCTGCCCTGTGCCACCCTTCCTGCACTCTCACCACCCTCCCCACACCCTGTGCCATCCTGTGCTGCCCTCCCTGCACTCACACCACCCTCCTTGCACCCCATGCCGCCCTGTGCTGCCCCCCCTGCATCCTGTGCCGCCCTCCCCACATTTGCACCACCCTCCCCACAGCCTGTGCCACCATGTGCCGCCCTCACCGCACTCGCATTGCCCTCCCCACACTCCATGCCACCCTGTGCCTCTCTCCCCGCACTCGCACCACCCTCCCCGCACCCAATGCTGCTGTGCTGCCCTCCCCGCACCCCGTGCTGCCCTCTCCACACCCCATGCTGCAACGTGCTGCCCTCCCTGCATTTGCACTGCCCTCCCCGCAGCCTGTGCCACCATGTGCCACTCTCCCCACACTCGCACTGCCCTCCCCGCACCCTATGCCGCTCTGTGCCACTCTCCCCGCACTCGCACCACCCTCCCTGCACCCCATGCCACCCAGTGCTGCCCTCCCTGCCCTCGCACAGCCCTCGCTGCACCCTGTGCCACCCTCCCCGCCCTCACATCATCCTCCCCACACCCCGTACATGCTGCACACAAACACCATGCTACATCCCCCCATGCTACTCACACCCCTTCTGCCTCCACCATGTTTAGAAAGGAGTGAAATTTCCACATGGTCCCACCCCCAGTGTGCTGATTGGCTGCCCAACAGAGCTTTGATTGGTTGATCAGTTTCCTAAGCAGCCAATCAGCACACTGGAAATGGCAACATACCTAAGAGCAATATATATATATATATATATATATATATATATATATATATTAGTCTAGGAGTAGAAGAAGTCCTAGCAAATCTAATGATTTTCTTCATTGGAATAAATTTTTGTCCCAGCCAGTATAATGTGCCATTTCGTTTCTTAAATATGATGCAGAGAAACAGGTGTGAGTTCTCAGATAAGAAACAGCTCCACCATCAGCAGAAAAGAGTGGAACTGGAAGATAACTGTACTAACAATCTATTGTTTACCAAGACAGAAACTCATCAGAATTGGTGAAGAAGCAGATGTGCAATCAGCAGGGCAAAGAAGAGTCTGCAACGAAAATATCATGGTAGAGAGACAGATTCTATTGGGCAATAAATCCATGTTTGCCAGATCAACTTAAGACTGTGTTTTTTAAAGGAAAAATAAATAAAATTGCTTCATAGTTGGGTGGGCATATTCTAAGGAGATTGTCAGATGTATCAAAAGTGGTGTTGCAGCAATGCCAGGACATCGGAAAAGGGCTCCCTTATCAGACAATATCATCCCCCTTCATTATGCATCTGTTCTGTTCCTGTACTGCCAGCACTTCTTTTTTTGATGGGAGAAGCCATCAATAGCCCCCCCCCCCCGTTCTGTTTCTGTCATGGATTTGACAGTGTGCAAAAAGGTGCCCCGTTATGCTGGAACATATATTTTTAACCTATAAATCCAATATGATTCTCTTTGCAAACAACTAGAAACCTAGAACAACTAGACCTTTCAGTATATTTATAATTAACCCTGGATGTACTGAGTTTTTGTGTTGAAGATTGCTCTTGGCAACTCTCTGGTAGCACACTAGAATTAAATATACCTGAAGGATCATTCAGTTCGAAAATAAAAAGTAGTTTAGAACCACAGGCAATCACTGCATTGTTGGAAAAAAGACCAAGGCAGTGAGTGGTAAGTTACCAATTGTTCTATAGTATACTAAAAGATAGCATTATAAGATATTAATATTTCCACATTATTTTTTAGAAATTTACAAAGAAAATTTGGATTTGGAAATTACATTGAAGATAAAAACACAGGGGTGAGTTCACAGTATAAATAATTCTGGAAAGAAATATATAAAAATAATACACACACACACACACACACACACACAAATAATTTAGACAGTATATTTTTATTTCAGTATATAATAGCAGTGATAATCACCTGATACAAGTTAAGCAATTGCTATAATTGAGGTAAGCAATAAAAAATATAGTTTAAACAGCAAAATAAAAAGCTTGTGATATTAATATACTGTAGTCATAAATGTTGTAGATACACACTGATGAAGAGGCGAAACAACACAGGGATTCTCTAGAGCCAGTTGTTTGTGTATCAAGAACAGAAACAAGAAACATCATTTCAGATTGACTCACCAAGAATCTGTGTGTATATTGAGAACACAAACAAGACACATTATTCTTTGTGTACTTACCAAGAATTGTATATTGTTGATTGATATATTAAGGGTATGGTCCTGAAAAAACTATTATAAAAATCATTTCATTATTGTTAAATTGCCAGTTATTCATTGTATTTTTGTGGTTTGTAAGTAATGTATGTTTATAGCAAATTGTAAATACATTTTGCAAGTAATTACTTCAAAAATATTGTTTATATGTTTGGAGCATATCATTTGTGAGTGAAATTAGTGTGATAGTCTGTATCAAGAGTGTGCTAGCTACCAGTGAAGTGTATAACATTATAACAGTTTGCTTGAGCCTCTAGGTTGGTAGGTTCCCTGCTGGCACAGGTGTAGATAGACCTGTGCCAGGGTCCCTAGGGCCATTCCCTGCCATGTCCGCCTCCTCCTCTGACTCTATAGCCTCATCAGGCTCATGGGGCATGACAGGCGGCAGTGGAGGGCTCTCATATCCTGGCACACGTAGGATGTGTAGCATGGTGTGTGTGTGTGTTCATGCACAGTTGCATGGTGGCAGCGGTGGGGCTCTTGCATCCTGCTGCATGGTGTGTGTGTAACGTGGTTTGTGTGTACCCACGATTCCATGGCAGCAGAGGGGCTCTCATATCCTGGCACGCGTGGTGTGTGCGTGTCTAGTGTTGTGTGTACATGCAGTTGCATGGCAGGGAGGGGCTCCCAGCATGAAACTAGCCATTATAGTTGATTTGAAAGGTTATATATTAATGCATCAAATGATCATACTCTTTCCTAAGTGGCCAATCAGCAGAGTGGAATGGAAACATATTGAAGCGTTTTAGATATTTAGATAATGGTGTATGTTACGCTGGGTATAGCTAGTATATGATAATTGGTTTCACTATTTGTTTAAAAAAAGAAAAAAGAGAGCAAATAGCTACTCAAAGTAAACATTCTGTCTCATGTGAAAATGTGTTTTTTGGCTCTAGGTATTTGCATGCTATGGAACACATCTGAGTCTGCCCATTCAAACACTCCTTTCTACATGGGGATTTTTATGGCCTGCAATACCATGGGATTCTCATTGGGGTCCAGAAATACTGTGAGGATTAAAGTAGACATGCGCTTAATTTTTGTTACACTCACGTAGCTTCATGCACTGAATGGTTTTTATTTATTTAATTTATATCCTGTTTTCCTCCCAGTCAGGGACCCAATGTGACTTATAAGATTTAAACAAAATACAGTTAAAATACTATGTGGTATAATTTTTTTTTTAAAAAAAATTACATGGTCAGTTGTATTAAAATATATATTCACATTCAGTTTTATTCATGACAACCATATACAGGTTATAGCCATCAAATTACAATCTTACAAAACTTATTAAAACCTGTTAAAACTTCTAAAATCTCAGTTGTCTATGGAATATAAAACAATAAGTGTTTAAACAAAAGTAACAAGAATGTTTAGTATTAAACATAGCACAATGTTACACCATACATTTAAGTTAATAAAATTATATTTATTACAAGTTCCCAAACAGACCATTATCCTTGAAATCTAGTCTAAGTTTGGCTGCTTTTGCTGTGAATCTGGCAGTATTAAACATGACAGACTTGGCTGTATTTGATAGCAAAAATATGTTTTTCTCCAGATCATTTTGGTTAACTACTAGTTCTAAACTTCTCCTCAGGAACTTATCTCTTACAATTATATACAGCCTACAATGTAGCATATAGTGTATGGTGTCTTCTATGTCCCCACTTCCACAGATGCAAACATGCTGCTCCCTGGGGATCTTTTTATATTTACCTTCAATGAAACTAGTTTTCATTGTCTGGAATCCTATGGCTGTAAGAGCCCTACAAAGAAAAGGTTGAGTAATTATTAAAATATGTAAAGAAGTTTAGAATATAGTTATACCTCAGTTAACAAAGTTAGGTGTATTTCTAGGCAATATTTCTTTAACAGAAAATTTGGTGCCTAAGGTAAAAATAACTTGAAAAGAATAGGGATAGGTTCCTATACCATAAAAAAGAAGAACAATCAACATGTTTCAATAGTCTTTTTATCCAAAACTAACAATATACACACGTGAAATGGGGAAAAAAAATCAGGTCAGGTGATCCTTGCATAAGTAAACAAAAACATTTTGAACTTTTTAGAAACAGCTTGAAAGCTTCTTCCAAAATGTATCCGAGGGATAACTTTTCCTTCATTGGTCTCCACTTTTCTTATGATTTCCATTTTGGTGGCCAGACTGAAAGATCTATGCTTCTTTAACATGTTTAACATGAAAGATCTATGCTTTTTAAACATTCTTTAACATCCTCCCAATGCTGATGCTGCTAAAAACAAACACCAAAAACGTTTCCATGCCATTATCATCATAAAGTTGGAAGAGACCTCAAGGGCCATCCAGTCCAACCCCCTGCCATGCAGGAATACACAATCAAATCATTCCTGACAAATGGCCATCCAGCCTGTTTAAAAACCTCCAAAGAAGGAGACTCCACCACACTCTGAGGCAGCGTATTCCACTTCCGAACAGCCCTTACTGTCAGGAAGTTCCTCCTAATGTTTAGGTGGAATCTCTTTTCCTGTAGTTTCAGTCCATTGCTCTGTGTCCTAGTCTCTGGAGCAGCAGAAAACAAGCTTGCTCCATCCTCAGTATGACATCCCTTCAAATATTTAAACATGGCTATCATGTCCCCGCTCACGCTTCTCTTCTCCAGACTAAACATGTCCAGTTCGAGCTAGGAGGAAAAGGATGGCTGTCTGGATGTAAAAAACAAAACAAACAAACAAAAAACTTTGTGGAAAAAGAGCTTCTTTGCCAGAGACTTTGTTAACAGAGGTATGCCTGTATACATCAGACTTTAGATAAAGGTGCAGCATGTCTGTGATAATGGGGGTATTTCAGTTCCCATCATCCTGCAAGTTCAGCAATTATCTGCAAGTAACACCAGGTAAAGAAAGGGTTGACTGGAGGTGGGATCAAAAGTACTACCTCCAGTCACCTCAGTAAATGATGTCAGATCACCAGAGAGATCATGGCCAATCAGAACTTGAGAGTGCCAAATTCAAAAGGTTGTAAATACTACCTCCAGAACACAAGGCAGAGAGTTGGACAAAGGGAGACAAAAGGAATACCTTGGGATAAGCTCATCACATCCCAAAGGAAGATGAAAGGACAAAGAATTTAAAATGGAGGATGCTGTTGAGCCAGTCTGGAACACATACACTCACTCCAACTTTCTCTCTGAATTCAATAGAAGACTGTATCTAGTGTGAGTCTCTCTGGCTTTTCTTCGCAAATGAAGATTCAGGAAGGACTCGTCCCGCACTTTCTGCAAGTGCGCTGATGACTAAAAAGGCCAATCTGAGATAAACAAGTCCGGTTGCAGAAAGCACAGCAGAAGGTCTTCTTGGGTGATGTGTTTGGTTTGTGATTCTTTCTGCATTGTAATTTCTCTTCAAGACTTGTTCGGTGTGAGTTCTCAAATAAGGCTGCCGCATTGTGGATAGTGCGTCTCCATGCCTCCCGATGTGAGGCCAGGGCGGACCACTGCTGCAGAGCTGTTTGGGCTGGAAGTCAACCTGAAGAAAACAGAAGTTCTTTACCAGCCTGCACCACAGGACGAACGCCACCATCCCCACATTGCCGTCGGCAAATCTGTGCTCAAGTCCGTTCAGCAGTTCACCTACCTGGGAAGCGTCATCTCCTCAGATCTGGTGTGAGTAGCTCTAGGAAAAATGTGTTAGATTGAATTAGGCCATTATGTTTATTTTTCCTTGCTTTGGCTGAATGAATGCTTTTACTATTTTCTAAGATGTACCTGGGAGACGGAAGTGCCTTCCCAATGAAGAGATTTGCATATTGAACTTGAATAAATAAGTTTCTTTTCTATTTTTCACAAGCTGACATTTCATGTGCCTTAATTCTTGGTCATTGCTTCATTGGTTCTCTCTCTGGGGAAAGAGGGAGGAGTGAGATTGGCTCTGTAGTAGAAGGTAGTTCCACTGGTTATCCAGTCTCCCATTAGACTGGTGAAATAACTTGGCATGTGGTGGCAGCATTTGTCTTCTAGGGGGCACTGTTGAGGGAGGACTCTCATGATTGCTTTTAGAGGGGAGCTTGGGGGTTCCAAGCAGAGAGCCCCAGACTAGTGTTACAACGTTCCATCAAAAGACCCTTCTACCACACCAAGTTAAAGACTGAAGGCCTATTTAAATAAAAGGGTCTTTGCCTGCTGGTGAAAAGTGATCACACAAGAACCAACCTAGCCTTCCATGGGAGGGAGTACCACAGTGTGGGAGCAACCGCTGAGAAGGCTCTCTCTGATGTTCTCACCAACTGTACCTGTGATGGTGGTGGGAGAGAGAAAGCCCGCCTTGACGATTTTAATTTGGAAAATGAAAAGTTCTCTCAGGAAACACATTGGGCTAAATCCAGTTGTCAGTCCCAACTACAGTAGATACATTGAATCAACAGTATTTACACAAGTGGCAAATTACCACTTGCTCAATGATTCAATGGTGTCTGCTCTATTTGGCATTTTGCCAAATGGGTGTCATGTGTAGAATTCCAGCTGTTCAGAAATCCAGGCTTTCAGGGTTAAACCAGCAAAGCTTTATTACAGAAACTGCAGAAAACATCATCCACTGACTTTTAAGGCATAGCAATTTCAAACATTTTGGTGGGCTACCATCTCATTTGTTAATTTAGCAAAACATTCTACTTTCTCAGGCTAACTTACTTTTCTTTCTACCCTCTGTTCTCTCATCACACTGAGCTTCAGCATTTCAGTGCTAGACTATCAAACAGGAATGAAGTACAAGTAGGCTGGATATATCTTCTCCAAGACAAACTATACTACTACACATCCCATTATTTCTACACCATACGATCTCATGGGAGGCAAGCCGGTTGTACCAGCACCTGACTTTGGGATGAATCCAGACTTTGTATTCTGTGAACAGATGAGTTTCTTCTAACCACAGATGGAATCTGAACCAATGTAAGAAGAAGAGGTGAGGAAATATTTGAGAAGCTCTCCCCTCCTACAGTTCCTTGTGTTCTCACAAAATCTGTCCTGCAGCATCACCCAGACATCCAGAGCAGATTTATAGAGAGCACAAATGGTTGCAGAACTAGAGAGGCTTCATAATTGTTGCCACCTTCTGCCAACAGAAGTGTACAGTAATCTAATGGGAGTTCTCCCATTGAATCTAGCCCTTCATCTCAGGCTTCCTTATTCTTATGCTAATACAACTGCATCAGCCAGGTAAGTCTGTTATCTTCTAAGCTGTGGTCTAATAAATCATTGCAAGCTCTTGGAGCATTTTTGGCAAGTGCAAATCTTCAAACTTCTTCTTCATGCACTGTTGCATTTCCCCCAGCTTAATAGTTTAAGTTGCACTATTAGTTTGGCTTCACGATGTAGCAGTTAAAAATAGGAAAGGTTTCAGCCAGTGGAGATGAAAGGAATAATTGGCATATAATTGCTACATACATCTTTCCATTCAAAGTACTGAAAACTTAAAACAATAATTAAAGGATAATTTATTCTTTTATAGGCATTTTTCTTCTTCTCTCAGCTGACAAATCTCGTACGGTCCCTTAAAGAGACTAATTAAGGAAAACAAATGTCCTAAAGCATCTATCACCTACTAAAAGATAAATTATCAAATGATTTCTTTAATTTGAATGGCAAGATGTGTGATTTAAATTCCAATGTATAATTAGCTGGAGCTGATAAACTGTGAATTAAACTAATGAGTATGTCCAATCTCCCATAACTTCACATGTTTTAAGAAAGTTTAGTTCCTTCAGTTTAATTTCATAAAATAGAGAGAAGTGGAATGTATAGCCTACAAATCTTATAATCTCTCACATTCTGCTATCCTGGCATGGGAGTTACAGCAACATCATCTAGAGTGCCACAGGTTCCCCATCCACAATCATCACCATCAACAATGGCTAGAATGCTAGCAGAGGGACTTTCTAGTACTGCACTATTAATTCCACCTGTGTCATATTATGTCATAGCAACTACCATATCAACAAAAGACTAGTAAAACTGGAGAAGATTGGGAAGGATTGAGCTGTAGTTAGAAGCAAATACTTATTCACCACAGAAACCTCCTTCTCCCTATGCAGCTGATGTGTGGAAGTGTGTGTGTGTTGTGATCATGTCAACAGTGTGATAATTCTGTGAATACAGAACAGTTACCTAGATTTAGTCATCTGCAACTGTTTTATGAACCAGGTGGTATAATGGCTTGAGTGTCATATTAATACTTTGGAGACCAAGGTTCAAATTTCCACATGGCTGTGGAAATCCACTGGGGTGACCTTAGGCAAGACACACTCTCTCAACCTCAGAGGAAGGCAAAGGCAAACCCCCTCTGAACAAATCTTGCCAAGAAAACTCTGTGATAGGTTCATAGTCACTACCTAGTCATTGTCATGATCATAACTCCCTCCGCAGCTTTACTGGGCATCAGTTGCATGAGGAGAAGGAGGTCCATTCTGATAGTGATCACAGCATGGGCTAATGACATTTCTGTCAGGTTTTGGGGAATGGGTTGGGCCAGGAAAGCCTACTTTGTTAAGTAGATTTATGGCTCATCTACACAAGCCAGAATATGCTGGCCCCCTGCCGGTGAATTCTGCCTGTGGATCAGGCCTATTGTTACCTCATCACCTGGACAAAATGGGAAGAAGTCCAGACAAGCACAGCAACCAGTCTCTGCAGCTGCCACTACCACCGCCACTGCCACACAAACACCACTCTCCATAGCCAGGAAGCCAGCCTGCAGCACATGACCAAGACCCCCTGAATGTGACCAGCCTTGTTCACGTGCTGGGGGACTCCTTCCTGGCTTCAGAGAATGTGATACAGGTGGCTGCAGCAATGGGCCACCATGCTGGTAAGGGCTCCTGTGGTCATGTGGGGCCCAATCTGTTTTTTTCTGGAAAGAAGTGGGTTTTGGTAGGTGTTTTTTAAACAAATGTTTTATTGGGCTTTACCCCATCATTACCCCATCTTTGCCCCAGGGGTTGTGAGGACTGCCTGAGAGGGAAAAGGAGCAATCCTCCTGCATTGTCAGGACTGTAGGGCTCTATGATGGGGGCAAGACAGGATAAATAGCCCGCCTAGAGAAGCCCTTAGTTAAGTTAAATATATTTAACTAAGTAGCTGATGTACAATACTGCCTGAAGTATCCACATTTGTGGGTGACCAAACCAAACTATTTTGAGTGGTGAAAACCAAAACAAATGTCAAAGAGCTTCAAAATAATCTCTCCAGACTGGAAGAATGTGTCACAAAATGGTAAAACTAGTTCAAGGTAAGTAAGTTCAAAGTGACTTTGGGTCAAAAAAAAAAAAAATAATAATCCTGATTTTATTGAACTGGAGTGACTAACCAGGAAAATAATTTGGTGTGTGGTGTGAGAGTGGTGGCAATGATGGTGGTGAAGAGGAGATGGATAGCTTAATACAAATACAGATTCAATGTACGACAGTTATGCAAGGGTACGTTCCTGTGCTAGCAATGAACAATAAACCCAAGTCTTCTCATAAAGCCCTTATACAATTCACATAGTCTGGTCACCATGCCTCAAATATGATATTACTGTGGAACTGTGGAGAATGGTACCAGAACAATCATGAGACTGGAGCAGCCTCCCTTCATGAAAAAGCTATATTAGGGTTTTGTTTTGTTTTTACTTTGGGAGGGGCACAATTTAAGTGTATACAACTGCATGGCATGAAGAAATTGGAGAGAGATGTTTTCCTCCTTTGTGTAATAACAGAGTTTGCAAAGTCATGTTTTAGAAATAATTAGTTACTGTTATAGTTTAGAGACACAATAGCAGTTAGTTAACACAGTTGTTACAATATTATAATAGGTATTTTAATTACTGAAAACTATGTCTGCTGTAAGTCACTGGCTTGTTTTACAAAACACACTCTCCTTCCATCCACTTGTCATCATTTTCTGCTGCTCCAGAGACTGGAACACGGAGCAATGGATGCAAGCTCCAGGAACAGAGATTCCACCTCAACATTAGGAGGAACTTTTTGACAGTAAGAGCTGTTCAGCAGTGGAACACACTCCCTCGGAGCGTGGTGGGGTCTCCTTCCTTGGAGGTCTTTAAACAGAGGCTGGATTGCCATCTGTCGGGGATGCTTTGATCAAGATTTCCTGCGTGGCAGGGGGGTTGGACTGGCTGGCCCTCATGGTCTCTTCCAACTCTACAATTCTATGATTCTATGATCTCAGCATCTACAATGGAGCATGAGATAGGTGCATGGAGAACAGCATGAGTCAGCATTTGAACTATGCAATGTTCCTCATTCACCATTTAGTGAGGCCACAATTCTGCAACTATAAAAGTAACTAAAAGTTACAGTTACATTGCAGAAGAAGCAAGATGCTTCCTCATTAATTTACGATAGATGTTGGGGGGAAATATACTGGAGAACAGGAACAGGTGAATACTATAAATGTAGTTAATAAGGCTAGTACAAGTCATGATGTCATATATTAGCACCAGTAGCAGAGGCAATATGCTTCTGAGTACAAAGTACACAGCAGAAGAGGGCTGTTTCCTTCTCAATTCCTGCTTGTGAGTTAGACATTTGGGAAACAGGATGCTGGAGATGGATGGATAGTTGGTCTGATTAAGCAGTGCTTTATTTACAGTCATATTTTCACATCCATCAAATCAGATTGTTTTCCTCAGTCCTCCATAGAAGATTAATGTTTTCCATTTTGTTGTTCGTTACATTCATATATGATTTGGGCTCGGGTAATTGGGCTTTGTTTTCATCTTGATGGCTTGGTTTTAAATTCCTATGTACGTTATAACAGAGTCACTAGAGACACTTAAAAACAGAAGTTCTTTATAGGTTCTCAAGAATAATGGGGCTGGCTGGGTGAATGTTTTTTCCTTTGATGGCTGTCAAGAAGTTACACAGAATATGTTTTCATGTCCAAGCATCAGCAAATGTGTATATCTATCATTCAAGGTAATATATTCCTCTTCAGAAACTAGAGACAATTTCCCAAGCACTCTTTTTAGAACTACCTTCTATTTCAGCTGTTATTGGCACTTGGATACAGTGTTACTGCATGTTACCCATGGGGCTCAAAGATCTGTCAGCTCTATTTTTCTGTTGACAGAAAAATTACTACAGTATTGCTTAAGGAATAGCATGTGCTTGTGACCATTGAAGGACCAACCTGAGTCTTAGGGTGCATCTACACTGTAGAAATAATGCAGTTTGACACCACTTTAAGTGCTGTAGCTCCATCCTGTGGAATCCTGGGATTGGTAGTTTTACAAGGTCTTTTGCCTTCTCTTCCAAAGAGTGCTGGTGCCAGCAAAGCTACAAACCCCAGGATTTTTTAGGGTGGAGGCATGACAGTTAAAGTGGTGTCAAACTGCATTATTTCTACAGTGTGGATGTACCCTTACAAGGGTGTGTTTTTAATTATGATCTCTGCAAGCAATCTCAGTGGTTTTTGAAAGAAAAGTAACACAAATTGTTAATTCACACATCTATTGAATTTCTCTGTTTTTCTAAGGAAACATCAGGCAGGGAAAGAATATTCAAAAATTTTCAAAAAAAATATGTTTAAAACATATTTTTGAATGTCAAGTAATCTTCTGAGAAGAATCTAGGGCTGGAGAGAATCTTCACGGTTTGGGACTAATTCTGTGCAAGATTTGCACAGTGGTTGTTTTGTGTAAAATTCAGCATTTTCTGGGTAGGAAACACCATTTTCTGTTTAAGAAATGATATTCTATTTAGAAATATTTCCTGCACAGAACAAGCTGTTATCTGAGCAGAAAAGGCTATAATTGGGGACTTATTCTATGCAAAATTTGCACTTGTGTGATTTGCATAGAAAACAGTGTTTTCTGCACAGAAAACAGCTTTTATGATGTGAAATAATATTTCTGCATAGAAATATAATTTCCTGAACAGAAAATGATGTTCTCTGAACAAAACAACCAGTATGCAAATTTTATGCAGAATTAATCCAAAATTGCAAATAGACTTTGAAAACTCCAAAGATTTTTCTCACACAGTGGAAGAAAATGTCAGGATATTGGGCCATACAGTACTTAGATTTATTCTCTAAAGAAGCTGTGATGTAGCAAATAGTCTACACAGATCTGCAGAACTAGCTGGCAGTCTACATATGTATCAATGGTGATGAGCCCTGAGCTAGTGCAGATCTCATGGGGGGAGGTGCTAAGAACTCTGCCAAGCTGGGTGTTTTTAGTTTGTCATATGAGGTTGAACTGAGCAGTTCTGTTTTGAATCTTGAAATGTCAAGATGGTTTTTTTTTCTGTGGATGCTGTAATATATTGTAAATAGTCTTTATTATATTCTAGTAAAGAACAAGATTTTAGACATAAGCCTGTGTCTTTGCCTTTTCTTCTGATGCTTGGAAAAGTATTTACTCTGCTACCATTTATTGCTGCCTGGACCTTTTGAAGAGGTTTCCAGTGCGCGCTACCACATGACAGAAAATTGTTAAAATTACTCATTGCTTCCTTTGAGAAGAAATGTAATGAAGAATTACATCCTTAGTGAACATCACTTAAAGATTAAACATGTAATTTGGTGGTAAATAGATGTATAGAAGTATAGAGTCCAGATCAAAGGAAGTAGTAGTGCTAATCTATTCTGCTTTGATCAGACCTCACCTGGAACAGTGTACAGTTCTGGACACCACAGTTTGAGAAAGATATTGACCAGCTGGAATGTGTCCAGAGAAGGGTGACTAAGATCATCAGAGGTCTGGAAATCAAGCCTTATGAGGAAAATTTTTGGGAGCTGGGTATGTTTAGCTTGGAGAAGAGAAGACAGAGGTGACTGGATAGCTATCTTTAAATATCTGATGTCTTATGGAAGATAGAAAAAGCTTTTTTTCCCCCCCTACTGCTCCAAAACATGAATTAATAGTTTCAAATTACAAGAAAAGAGATGTCACCTAAACATTAGGAAGAACCTCTTTACTATAACAACAGTAGTGGACTCTCCTTCTTTGGAGGTCTTTAAATGGAGGCTGGATGGGCATCTGGGGCTCCACTCATGCCCACCACAGGATTGTAACTGACCCTTGCCTGGGGATCCATTCTGTGGAATCACTTTCAGTCACTCAGTATCAAGTAAATGGTACTTTATTTGGGGGGGGGGCTTGCTCACAAGAGGCTAAAGAGATAAGATCCTTAACAGTAGCTTAACATAGCATCACAAGGCACGTTCCCATCAGGCTTAACAGAAAGGTAGCCATTGTCATTAGCATAAACAAACAAGAAACTTTCTTATATAGTCCATCCTCTTCCTGAATACCATAAATCCTTTTCTAAGTTCTGCCACTCAGCCGTCTCATTATTCTTATAACCCCACCCACAAGGCCAACGAGCTATTCCTCTTTGATTTGCCCCCTTATGAGCTCTGGCCCACCTTTCCAGCATAGGGCCACTCTTGCTGCTGCTGCTTCCTCTCCTGTGTTCTTTCTCTCTCACCCTCCCTCCATGCTGCATCATTCATTTGTTTTCTCTTTTGGCTTCCTGCAGCCAGGTGTTCTATAGCTGGTGCATTGTCTCATCTTGCTGGGTCAGATAAGGTAGGGATTTCATGGGTGGTGGTGACAGGCACCCTGACACCTCCCCTGACCCATTACAGCATCTTTCAGGACTGCTGTAATTATGTTTTCCTGCATGCAGGAGGTTGAACTAGATATCCCTTTCAGCCTCTTCCAGCTTTAAGATTTAAGAATCTCCAACTATTAGTGGAAGTCAATGCTATCATTCTCTTAAATTGGTTGTATTCTCATTCTTTATTACCAAGTGGCCAGCATGATTCCTTCATAGTGGAAATGTAATGTGATATTTTTTACTTTAAAGCTGGGTACTTAGCCTTCTGCTTTATTGAACTAACTTCTTGGTATTTTTGCCAGAACCAGATTTTTTTTTTAAAGAATTCTAGATGTCACGCAGAGGTCATGTTAATGTTCAATTTCACCTGTAGCTCAGCCTTCACAATGTTATCATTCAGACTGTTTCTGTCCTTGGTGCATAAAATACTTTCACAGTAGGCATTAATCCTACTGAACAGTAGGAACAGAACAGGAACAGAAAATATGAAAGAGACCACTTTAAAAAAAATTGGCTGCCACTGCACAATGGTACTCATCTGAAAACTGCCACCAATCTTTAATCTGTGTTCTGCTCCTTAGAGACAATTTCTTATCTTTTCTATTGTAAAACACAATTGTCATATGGCTTGTCAATGTCAACCTCAATGTAAACTAACGTAAAACAAGTCTGTGAATCTGCCTATTTCATATCACTGTGGTGTTAGAGCACCAACATTTGTTTTTAAAGTGATGTTTCAATTTCACACCATTTCTCCAGGTAGTCAGTGCAGTTTTCCAGGGTCTTATGGGATTCCTCTCTGATTTTTTGGCTTTCAGCTGGAAATATTGTCTACAATGGCTTTACTGATCCTCCATCCCTTGAATGGAGGCCTTCCATGACACTATACAGTTCCACGGAGCACTACTACATTCCAATTTCTTCACAGAAACTCAAAAGATTTCATCAAATGTGTGTGTGTGGGAGTAAACATAACAAAAGAGAAAATATTTTTGTTCTTTATCATTGAAAGTGGCACGTGCAGTCTTCACCCATTCTTTCCCATCTGAAAAAAAGTATTCTGTCAGCACAGGCCAACATTGTACAGTAGTTGCATTGAATAGATAGCCATTTTGGTGGTATGGACTGAAGCACACTTTTGTATTCCACTTCTAGAAACACAAGAAAGGACAAAAGACTCTTCGCCTTCTTGACTGGGAAGTTAAACTCTATCTATTGAGTCTCTCTCTCTCTCTCTCTCTCTCTCTCTCTATATATATATATATATACATATATATATATATATATATATATATTGAGAACAAATGATTCTACATTAAAACTTCAAGTTGTCATCCCATATTTCAGGCAACTGTGGCTTATATGTCATTTTCATGTAATTGTATTCAGTGGTCACCAAACTTTTGTAATTTCAGATACACTGGCTTGTGGTGGTGGCTTTTCTTCTTCGCAAACGAAGATTTAGGAAGGACTCATCCCGCGCTTTCTGCAAGCGCACTGATGACTAAAAAGGCCAATCCGAGATAAACAAGTCCGATTGCAAAAAGCACAGCAGAAGGTCTCCTTGGGTGAGGTTTTTAGGTTGTGATTCTTTCTGCGTTGTCGTTTCTCTTCAAGACTTGTTTGTCGTGAGTTCTCAAATAAGGCTGCAGCATTGTGGATAGTGTGTCTCCATGCCTCCCGATGTGAGGCCAGGGCGGACCACTGTTGGTGATCAATTTGGCCAAGCCTGAGATGTTGTTTCAGGGAGTCTTTGTATCGCTTTTTTGGAGCACCCCTCTTATGCTGACCCGTGGCGAGTTCACCGTAGAGTAGTATTTTTGGGAGGCGATGGTCCTCCACTCTAATCAAACCTACGGCCCGAGGACCTCACTGCCACACACTGGCTTGTATTTACCAAAATTTAGAGAAGCACTGTCAGCCATATAAGAAGATAGACTGTCAATACTGAGACCATTCTTTTGTTGAATATTGGAGATTCATGTTTTAATTGCCTCACTTTGGTACCCAAATTGCATGGAGTTTGTGGGAACCAACTCGTGTCACTCAAATTAAGATATTAATATGGGGAACTTTAATAAGCTCAAATATGGCAGCGAGAGGTCGGGTAACTGACAGGATCTTTACACCTGTGCATACCAGTACTAACTGAGGAGATTCCAAGCCAAAAAATAATAAAAAATGGTTTTTATTTGAAAATACTCACAGGACGGTACACACATGCACGCAAGCTTCAAGGAGTCACACAAGGCTAACGAAAGATAGGAGTATTTGGATAAAGGAATAGCTATCAGGATGATGGGCTATACTATACCTGTCCAACAAGCAAAGATTCATGCAGAGAAGACTACTAAAGTTTGATGCTGAAGTCACACAGAAAACAGGCAGAGTGATGGCATGTAGAAAACGATGTGCACTTTGGTTGTGTCTTGGAGTAATAGTTATATTCCCTTAAGGGGTGTGGAAGACAATGTCTGAGTGAGTTTCCCAGAGCTTAGACAATGGAAGCTCCAGCTTGTATGACTTAGCAATATAGTGTAGAGAGGCCTGGATCAGTAAGTAGGCAGATGAAGCATGTTAACCACAGAGAAATACAGGGAGCTGTTCTTGAATACTTCACTGCTAGGACTTTATCAGATGGGCTTAATGAAATGGAACAGAAATGCCACAGGATCACTAAAGAGGGTTTTTTTCAGACGACATCCTCCTCACCCATTCTGACCCCGTGTGCTTTCCGTTTTGTTTAATTCACGGGGAAAAGTCATCAATAGATCTCCCGTTATGTTAAAACACTTCCGGGTATGATCATGACATCCAGATGAGTAACAGCCTTTTCTGTACCCTTCCCAAGTTGCTTTTAAAGCTTTAAAAGTGTTTTGGTGCTTTTTAAAATTTTTAGAAGTCTGCCTGTATTTTTATTTTTAAATTTCCCCCCAGCTGCCTGCCTCTGTAAGGTCCTGGAAGGTAAGTGAAGAACATTTCTGGTGGCAATCTGGACATCCAGGTAAGTGACAGACTTTTTTGTACCCTCCCCTGTTTACTTGTTTCTTTTAAAGGCTATTGCTTTAATTTTTTTATGTCTTTTTTTTTTTTAAATTCCCTGTGCGATGCAGGGCTCCCTGAAAGGTCCTGGGAGGTCCCTGCAAAACACTTCCTACTTCGATTGGGACAAAGAGGTAAGTGACAGCCTTTTTTGTTCCTTCCCTGCATTACTTGGGTTTTTTAAAGGGTGTTTAGGTGCTTTGTGCACTTCTTTGAGGTTTGGGGGAATTTTTATTTTTAAATTCCCCACACAATTTGGTCTCCAGGAAGGGGAGGGGGCTCTGTGAAAGCTCCACTCCCTTCCTGGACAGCCAGAGGAGGGGGAGCAGTTTCTGTCCCGGGATTAAGGTAAGTGTGTGAACATTTTTTTTAAAAATTCAGTTACAGGGACAGGAGGACGGTGGGTGGATGGGTGGGTACTGGAACAGGAACAGGTTTTAAGGGCCCATCTGATAAAGTCCCTACTTTCTATTTGCTTCTGGCTATCTCTGCACCTTTACCAGTCTTCTAACTTCAGATGTGGAGTGTTAACTTGTTTTTAAACTTTGCATCACACCTGGTTTTAACTGTATCCTGTTTTAACTTTCATTGTAAGCAGCTGGGTCCAGTATGGGGGAGAAAGTCGGGATATTAAAAGACAAATCAAGGCTTTGGAGTAGACTGCTACAATTGGCCTACATCCAATGTGACACTAACAGAGCAGAAAACCTGCTATCATAGTTATATTGGATTTCACCATAGCAGAAATGGTATTAGAAGAGATTGCACATACATGCTACCTTTGCTGCAGTTGGCTGTACACAGAAAATCTGCACTGGCTCCCTCTTTGGGCTTAGTCTGGAAAACTATTTGTTGTAGCTCACTAGACCTTTCACCAGTCCAATGATGCCATTGGATTCAGGCTATGGATTTTTTTTATCAATCTGGAGATATCAAATTCAGCCATTAAATTTATAAGCCAACTGCCACAGTGTGATCCTTCCTCACAGTGTGATTCCTCCTGAACAACAAATAGGAGGCCTCCTAAACTGAGTCCGCCCCCCCTCCCCTCCCCCAAAATCAGAACTCTTCCCAGCAATCTGTTCCATCACTTTTGTAAATGCTGAAGTTCACTATGGGATATTTCTCTAGTTTTGTTTTTAACATCTGTCAGTATAAGATCTGTAGTATCGGTAGATATTAAATATTAACTGTTTTTGTAACTTCTAGGCTGTCTCAACAATGCAAAGCAGGCATGCAATCAATATTTCTGCTCATTTACAAAGTCATTTGCCCAGTGGTTCTCTTTGTATGGTTGTGGTGTTAGAATGACTGTGCCTGATTGATTGGTTTACATTTCATTGAAGAGTCTGGCAGGTATGGATTTCTCAGCCCCAGAAGCTGTAAGCATCCTTTGTGAAAGTGTTCTTTTATACCATTAGCAGCTCAAGCTTTGCCTAATGTGAGGGTTTTTTCTTCCCTTGATCAAATAAAATGTCTGCTTCTTCGACCATCTTTTGAATGTGCTTCTTTTGCTGGCCCACAGCACGATGCTGGTGGAAGCACTAAAGTATACGTCTCCCTTTATATTTCTTCTTCTTTTTCTACCCTTACCTTCCCAATAGAAAATGAAAATAATTTGAAAAGCTGAAACAGATAGTAAGAAAAAAAGAGTAGCTGAAGAATAGCAAGCCATCATGTATATTACAACCTCATTTATGTTGAATGACCTGGGGATATCTAATCAACTTGATAAACCAGGGTGCCACAAATTCAAAATGATCTCAATAAAATGGGCATCTAGGCAGATAGTAACAATGGAGGAGTATGGGCAATTGAGGAATGGTTCGGAGAGGGAAAGCCTGAGGCAAGAAGGCTTATAACATATAGTCATAAACACCTCAGTTTCTCGCCTACTCATTGTCTATCTATGGAGATTTTCAGACCGCGTTTCAGCGTGCCTAGGGTGGGAGGAACTTTCGGGAGAGGGACGGCGATCTTGCGCAGCAGGGGGGCATTTTCGGACGCCGTTGTCCCTCTCCCGAAACCATCCGTGTCACTTCCGTGAAGCTTCGGAAGCCTCAGCGCCATATTTTAATCACGGGTAACCTCCATGATTAAAATATGGCTCTGTGGCTTCTGAAGCTTCACGGAAGTGACACGGATGGTTTCGGGAGAGGGACAACGGCGTCCGAAAATGCCCCCCTGCTGCGCAAGATCGCCGTCCCTCTCCCGAAAGCTCCTCCCGCGCTAGGCACGCTGAAACGCGGTCTGAAAACCTCCTATAACTAATCAGGTCCTTTTCATCCTATTGCAATGGAAAAGTCTCTAAGGGTCAAATGAGATGTTAAAGGGAATATAAAGGCAATTAATCCATTTTACCTCCCACAATTGGCTATCCTCAGAGAGATATGCCTCAGCAGTTAGACTGGTAAATTAACTCTATGTATACCTTCCAATGACCCATCACAAAGCAAAACATGTTACATGCAGAAGGGAAAATCATTTGCCATGATAAAACAGAGGTCTTTCAACACATGGGGAAGTACTTCTGCAAAAAAATGAAAACAAAAACAAAAAACAAACAAACCATAATATCATAACTATGCCATATAGACTGAGCTGATCCTAGGAATATCCTCAAAATGTGCACTGTGTGCAAGGGCTGTATACTGCAAAGAAAACCACTTTTTGAAAGCAACAACTCTAAGAAACTTGCATGCAGTGTGTATATTTTCCTTCTCTTCTTCTGGCTGGGATAATAGCTCAGGGGTAATATATTTATTATGTCCAAGATTTTCCATGCTCAAATCCTGCTACAAATTCATAGCCTTCAGGCTGCCTTATCAGTGAACCAGCAAATTAATGCAAACATCAAAGAGGGAGAGGGAGGGAGGGAGAGAAGGAGGCACAGCTATTGTTTAAGGAAAGATTTAGGTCTGTTTCTCAGTCTGTTTTTGTAGGAGCATATGCAAGTATATGCAAATATGATTGGCATATATGTGTGTTTACTTCTCCTTTCCAAATGCATATAAGTGGGGACATACTAAATGCTAAATGATAATGATATTGATCTACTTTTTAAAATGAGTAGGACACAATATTTATAGGCCACTTCTCTGCTAAAGTAACTTTATCTATTGACTACATTTATATCTGCTGGTCCTCCAGTGATCTCCAATTACTCTTCTCCTCTCCATTTGTATCCTCACAACAACTCTGTAAGGTTGGTAAGTCTGAGAGAGAAAGTGACTGACCCAAGGTAAGTTTCATGGCTCGCTGTTGAGTTGCATCTGTATTTCCCTAACTACTACACTGTAGTACTAGCTCCAGTATAGGAGCTTTAAGGTCCTATTTATTGGAAAATGTAAAAGAAATGCCAGGACCCAAAGACATGTGAGTTCAGGAGTAAATTTGACTTGTATTTTTTAAATTTTTTGTTTAGAAGAGCAGCCCTTAATAAACTATGGAACCTTGGTTAGGAAACAAGGCATTTCAGAAATAGTCTGTGATGAATATGATATGTGAGTGGGAGCTGCTGTTCAAAGAAAGAAGACAAAACTACCTTTGGATATGTCGGGGCTCTTAGCCATGCCTGAAGTACTTCCTTGGATCCTTGCCATTGTAAACAGACTTTACTTTCTTTATTTATAGCCTTTATCAAACATCTGCACAAATGTGCAGAGATAAAAACATATATATGAACCTTGTGAATTTCCTGCATCATCTGGTATCTATGCTTTCTAAACTAGTAAATAAAGCCCTACAGGATGCCAGGCATTTAAAATGCATGAATGTCCACAGAATGGATCCTGGAACACTTCCTTGGCATGAAAAGTTTTGTGGTGTATTAGGGCTTTATAAGGTAACACATATAATTTAAAATAACAAACTATGCATCTTAGTACTTGCTATGTTGAGGAAGCCAACATGGTGTTTAGACTATGAGAAAGCAATAACAAAAAGACATTAGTTAAATGGTTTCCATCTTGTTCCCTGGATTATAGCCGATCTGACTATAAATGTTGATTAAAAAAAAATACTTCTGGATGTACATATCACAGGCATATGCACACATATGGCCCCAGCTTGATTCATTTTATGAAGACAAAAAGGATTGTGTCATATGAGTAAATCATTACTAAATTCAAATGTGCCCAGCAAATTTGCTGGAAAGAGAAACAGTAAAGCCAACAGCAGCCTAAGATATTTAGCTGCCTGAGGGAAACACTAAACCATCACATCTCACCTTTGCAAGTACAGAAGTTGCCCAGGCTGGTAGTTGTGTGGTAAAAGCACAATGTTATTCACCACACCTGAATGGGCTAGATATGGGGGTACATCAGAGCAAATACATGGCACACACAGCTCTGCCCTCCCAAACCATGACCCTACAAAACCATGACCTTCAGTATCTGCTGTCTGAGGCATCTGCTATTCTGCCTAATGGTAGGACCATCAAATGATAAGTGTTAGCAGTGTGGTACAAAAATGGAAATTACCTATTTGTTTGGCCTGCAATGTGGTTATATCACCTAAGTGTTCATATTAGTAAGCACAGTGATCTAGGACTTTAGTGTTGAGCTGGGAAAATGGAAATTATCTTGCAGAAATGCTTTATAGCATTATCCCTATGTTAACTGTTGAAAGTCAGTGATTCAGAATGATTGAAGTAGTAGTAGTGTGAATGGTCATATGTTGTCAAGGGAGCAAGTCCCACCTGGTAAATGTAACCCACACACATACGTACCCAAGAAATGCATATTCAGAAAGGATGCTGTCAGGGCCGGTTTAAGGAATTTTGGGGCCCCCTGCAGTGCTTTATTTTGGGGCCCCCATATGTTTATCTCAGGTCAATGTAACCTAACCTATTCACCGTACAGGATGTTCAGATCACAGTAGGGCCCCCGTATCCATGGATTCATTATCCATGGGACACAGAACAGCACACCTACCCTAGAGTCTTCCTAGTAAATGTGTCCTCCCTAGTGGTTTTCTAGGCCCTCCAAGGCAACTCTATGGTATTTTAAACCAGAAGTACCATTTTTTTCAATGGTGTTCACTATTATTCATGGTTTTCAGAATCCACCCCCCCGAACCAATCCCCAGTGGATAAGAGGGGCCTACTGTATTACATAATTTGACACCAATAATTTAGTTTAAAAACTATATTATAGGCACTAACATAATATTTTTAGTTTATTAGCAATTAATGTAATGATGCAGATTTCCTCAAAGAAAAGAAAGAGTGGACTACAAGCTAAACATGAGTTAGCAGTGTGATGCAGCAGCAAAAAATGCCAATGCAATTCTAGGCTGCATTAATAGTGTCTAGATCAAGGGAAGTAATAGTATCACTCCATTCTGCTTTGGTCAGACCTCACCTGGAATATTGTTTCCAGTTCTGGGCACAACAATTCAAGAAAGATACCGAGAAGGATGTTGGGAGGTCTGGAAGCCATTATGCCCTATGAGGAACGGCTTAGGGAGCTGGGCATGTTTAGCCCAGAGAAGAGAAAGTTAGGAGGGGACATGATAGCCATGTTTAAATATTTGAAGGGGTGTCATACTGAGGAAGGAGCAAGCTTGTTTTCTGCTGCTCCAGAGACTAGGACACGGAGCAATGGACTCAAACTATAGGAAAAGAGATTCTACCTAAACATTAGGAAGAAGTTCCTGACAGTAAGAGCTGTAAGGCAGTGGAATACTCTGCTGCCTGGGAGTGTGGTGCACTCACCTTCTTTGGAGGTTTTTAAGGAGAGGTTGGATGGGCATTTGTCAGGAATGCTTGGATTGTGTGTTCCTGCAGGGCAGAAGCCAATCGGATGGGATGGCTGTTGGGGTCCCTTCCAGCCCTATGATTCTAGGCTGCATTCAGAGCCTGGGAAAGTTACTCTTGGATTACACCTCCCAGAATCCCCCTGCCAGCACCCTTCTCAAGATCTGGTTGCATTGTTCCTTTTCCAGCATTCTCTAGCCCAGTGGTTCTTAACTTGGGGTCCGCAATGTCCTCACAGGGGGTCCACAAAGGCTTGAAGACTGCTTGGCCCACCTCCTCCCTGTAGTGGAGTAGCCATGTGACAGGAACCAAGGCAAAGTCTGGCTGGCTTGGCCTGCACATTGCCATTCAATCCACTCCAGCCACAAACTTGCAGGAAGAAGCAAGAGTGTCTCTGAGGGAAAGTTTAATGGATGGTGTAATTGTATTGTTGTTGTTGTTAGCTATTATTATTAGGGTTTTAAATCTTGAGTTAAGTCTTGGGGCAACAAAAGATATTTAAAGGGGGTCCCTGGTAAAGAAAAGGTTAAGATCCACTGCTCTAGGCCAATGCCTCTCACATAACACTACTGGATATTGGTGTTTTAGTGACAACAATAAAACCATTGTTCCCAGTAATATTACTCCAAATTTTAATTTATATTCTTTATACAGTATTCTTCTGTTAAAAGAGTTAAGAGTGTTGTAAAAGTTTCAGCATTGCACTATGACTATGGAGACCAGGGTTTGAATCCTTACTCAGCCATGAATACCCCACTGGCTGACCTTGGGCAAGTCACACTCTCTCAGCCTCAAAGGAAGGCAAAGGCACACACCCTTTGAACAAACCTTGCCTAGAAAACCCCATGGTAGGTTTGTCTTAGCCAGAAATGACTTGAAGGCACATAGGCAAACACACACAAATGCAGGCTGAACTCAGTTGGCAAGGGCAGGGAAGGGAAGGGAAGGGAAGGGAAAGAAAGAAAGAAAGAAAGAAAGAAAGGAGCCCTTTCCGAGACAACCCTCAAATTCCCTGTCTCTCTCATAAACACACACTCACCGTCTCCGCGGTAGCAGCAAACTCCCTCCAGCTTCTGCCACGGAGGGCTGCTGTTTCTTTCACTTTCTCTAGTTTTGGAGACATTTTTTAAAAAAAAAAAAAGCTAGAAGGTTTTTGAGGAGGGCGGGAATGTGGTGGAGTCTCCTTCTTTAGAGGTTTTTAAACAGAGGCTGGATAGCCATCTGTCTTGACTCCAGCAACAAGTTAAAAAGTAAAATAACCACCCCACTGTGCATGGCAGCCCCCCCCCAAGATCCCCGCCGGCCCCCTGAAGACAGTCCCTCACTCACACGACCAGCTGCTCTGCCTTTCCTCCTTCACAGCAATGCAGCCAGGGACTGTCTCCAAATTACAACTTCCCAAGAGCAAACCCTTTCTCTATCTCCCGCACTAGCTCAGTGCTATTGCCATGCCCTGCCTGAGGAGGGAGGGGGAAGGGGCTCCAAAGGAGCGGAGGAGCCGGCTGCTGTCTCCTGGCTGTCTCCTTCATCAGATAAGGGCAACACTCACCAGGGGGCCCCCTTCACCCCCGAGGCCCCCCGCCAATGCGGATCTGGCAGACAGGTTAAACCGGCCCTGGATGCTGTTATGGGTTCCAAATATTCAAGTAAGCTTTAAACCTTTCACATTTAAAAGACTACATACTGGAACCCAATTAATGTTTCAAGAGTCTTTTGGACAGTGGATACTTCTGTAAAGGTATTAAGCATCCTGGATAATGACCAGAATTGTACATGTTTGGGTGTTCTTTACAGTTTGTCATAATCTTCAAAGAAACCTATGGTGAGCAATAAGGCCTTTGAAATCGTGAGATCTAATCCTAGATAATTGCAAGTACAAATGAATAAATACTAACAATCGTATCTTGTACTGCCTGGAGCTTACTCTGGGAACATCTCAGGGAGCCTTAAAAATATTTATTTATTGATATACATGCAGACACACTTTAACTGATATTTCCCAACAGGATATAATGAAACACATGCATAGATTGATTTTATCTTGAATCTTGTCATTGTGCTTCATTTATTAGAGTTTTGTTGTACTGCTTTTATTATGCTAGCTTTATCTATAAAGATTACCAGGTAAATAGACTTATGTTCTATTACACAATTTAAGGCAAGCCAAGAATGATTTAACTGACAACAAAATGCTTTCTAGTAGTTAGGTACTACCCTCCCCCAGTGCTTTATACACTGTTCTATAGCACTGAGCTTTATGGACAGGAAAAAAAAAAGAGTTCATACTGTATACCCAGTAAAAGTAGGATGCATAATTATTTTAATATATGTGTGAAATCAGTTCATTTATTTAAGCATAAGCTTTCTAGCTTGACAGTGACTATGGTTGGAATTTGACTTCTGAAACATAATTCAGATTCCTTCTTTTAAAAGTGTCTATTTCCAGTGTTTTCACATAATCCAGCTGTGCCTGATTTGACCTGTAGCTTGTGTAGACTGTATGCTTCAGAGACAAACCCTTCACTAGTAACTTCCTCCCAAATTACCGCGTTGCATTAAGTTTCCCAGCCAGCACCTGGGAGCTCTGTACCCTCCTCCAGCCACTAAATGATGGTGTGAGCCCCTGCCTTTTCAAGCAGGCTTCTACACTCATGAACCCAGCAGCTGGGCAGAGCATTATGCTCCATCCTGTGCAATGTAGTTTCTCAGCTTTTGTCACTTTGTGATATTCACATAAGGATTTTAAAAAGTAGTAATATTGTAGGAGTTTGCTAATGTTTCAACATGTGTTAACTTACTATTCAGCAACTGATTTAATGGATCTACTTTAGTTGGGACTTATCAATAGGATCCAGGTCTTTGTCTGAAGGTCAGTGAGTATAAAACAAATATGACACAAAAGAAAATGGACATGAGAAGGCCAACAACAGCAAAAAAAGTAAGCTCAGGCACTTTGATCTTCAAAAGTAGAGCAGTCTCATAGTGAGCAAGTGGAAATGATTCAGGGAGAGCAGATGCCCAGTAGACCTGCAGGAGGCACTCCACTTCTTCCTTCCTTCTGCTGCAGTCCATTTTGTTTCCTGGGGCTTATCTAGACAGGCAATATACCCCATCTTGCCCCATCTTAGAGCCCTGCAGTCCATACGGTGCAGGCATTTGCCCCGTTCTGCCCCTGGATCGTCCTCACCACCCCCAGGGCAGATACAGAGCTGAGACAGGGCGAAAGCAGGGTAGGGCCCGATGCAACATTTAGAATAATATCTGTTTTACTCTGTTTCCACCAGGAGGAAATGGATTGGGCCCCATGTGTCCACAGGAGCCCATCCCAGCAGGCTAGTCCTTGCTTCTGCCACTATTTCCCTGGCTCTCCCGGAAGGCAGGAAGGCTGGTACCATGCAGGAGGCCTTGGTCACATGTTACAGGCCCCCTTCCTGCTTTCTGAGACAGTGAGGGAAATGGCAACATCTATGGTGGTGGGCTGGTGGGCCCATCAGGACTTCTTCCCCTTCTATGGAGGGAAGAGGGGAACAACAGGCCTGAGCCATAGCCAGAATATGCCAGCGAGGAGACAGCATTTCCTGGCTTGTGTAGACGAGCCCATGGGGATAGTTGAAGGAGCCAATGAAGGTGGTCTTTAACAAGACTGTTAAAATGGCTGCTTCTGGGTGACAGTCAAGGGAGGACCAAGAAGCTTGCCAATATCTGGTCATAGTTTACTAAAATGCTCCTGTATTTTACTCTTTGATCAGTTTTGACAAGAAAATCCAACCTGAAATATTCTGTACTGAATATTCAAACTTGGAATGAGCTCTGTGGGATTCCAAAATGTATTTTGAATACAGCATGCTTTCCGGTATTAAATTTCCTTGTTGTATTATTTATAACCACCTTCAAAACATGAACAGAATTAAAATCATATCACAGATGCAAAGATTTAAACCACTTCTTCTCCACACCAGTCTAAGACTTGCATTCTCTGGAAATTAACTGGAGTGGGAAATTGGAAATAATTGTGTCAGCAAACTGTTAGTCTCTTACAGCCCATGGAAGACTTTCTGTATTGATTTATTTAACAATGCTTGTGAACCACACAATACATTGTCAAGTTAGAAGCTGGCTTTTATTATTATGGCTGTCTGTAGTGCTGCATTTGAAAATGAGACACATGTGCATTGCTAGTTTAAAATGTTTTCTGGCTATAAAACAGTTTAATACACAAGTTGTCCACTTCAAAGGGCAGCCAAAACAAATCCACAAAGAAGAAATCTTTTCAAAAATGAACATCTGGTATTTTTGGCACAGAAAATAGTTACATTGACCATCCACGTGCATAGGTCTATAAATGGCCTGTCTTGACATCAAACAGAAGATGTATTCGAAATCACAGACATTATAGTTAAACAAATTTTTGTTGACACATGGGGGACTGTGCAACTACTGATTCTGCTAACCTAACATCACTGCGCAGAAGGGTGGAAGTAACTGCAGGTAGGATTTCTGAAGTGTGTGTTTCAGGACAGATAACAGCTCTCTCTCTCACACACACACTTCTAAACCACATGGTTTTTCCACTGTCAGACAAGGGCCTAGCCAAGGTCAGGTCCTCCATCAGTGAGACCATCCCATGTGAGCTCTGCTCAGTGCAGTATGTGTCCTTTGAAACCTAATGGAATGGGTGACCTAATGGCAAAGAGTGTCCTTCAGTTGCTTTTAGTTATGCCGCCTAGTCCAGGACTTCTAGAATCAAAACAGAAGTGAAATAGATAGTGAGGTTAGTAGAGAGGTCTCCTGTAGAAGGAAACCTTTCTTTTATAAACTTCCTTAAGTTAACCTATCTTAAGATCCAAGCCAATGTTTGTTACCGATGTGTTCACAAGCTTAGCAGAGATTTTAGGTGACTCAGAAAAGTCATGATAGCTTATTTGTACTCAGTAAAACTCCCAGCCTGTGTCTGTTAGTACCAACAAAGCAATGCATACAAACTTCACCATAAGTATTTGAGAAGACATTAAAAGGCTAGTGAAATAGTCCTGTGTAAATCTCTCCTTAAATGTTGCCAATTGATTTGTATCTCATTGGTTAAGCATGGCTGAAGGCAATCTGGCAAAACTCTGTTTTGAGGAGCAGCTTTCCCAAGGTGGATGGGCACATTATTGGTCTTCCCTGACACTCCTCTACTTTGAGGACTTTCAGATTCCAACAATTAAGATGGACAAGCAGTTGATTAGAGATTTTTTTTTAAGCTTGACATGATAATGTGCTCAGTAGCAAACAGCAAGGGTTTTCTCCCTGGCATAGCCAGTCCAAATATTTCCAACAATACTTCTATAACTTTACCTTTGTCACACTTAGAAAAGCCTTTACTGCCCTTCTCTTCCAGACAATGCCAACAGCTTACCTGGATGCAAGGTATAAAGGGACCCCTTATACCCAGTGGCTTTGAACCTGTGGTTCGGGGAAGGTGGAAGACCTAGTCCATTATCTTTTATGTTGCCCTTTATACGAGGACCTAGGGGACATTTCCTGGGTGAGCTTTCAAAAGCAATGGCAGGTTGGTTGCAGTATGATATCATTTGTGACCCACTGGCAGAGAGTTCTAAATTCATCATCCTTAAGGTTGCAACTTTTTGCTGTATCTGCCCAAAAGATTTGCCGTAATGTTATAAAAACAACAGTGAATTGTAAAGGGGACAAGATGTTGTAGATGGAATGTTATGACAGTCTGTTTTGTCACCAACCTGCTGTTGCTTGATCTACTAAGGTTTCCCTTATTCCTTTCTAGAAGTTGGTAAGCTCTTTATTCCTTTAAATAATAACTTTTATTGGTTCATAAAAATATATAAAATATAAAATATAAACATATATATGGCTTTTCTTCGCAAACAAAGATTCAGGAAGGACTCATCCTGCGCTTTCTGCAAGCATGTTGATGACTAAAAATCCGAGACAAACAAGTCCAGTTGCAGAAAGCACAGCAAAGGGTCTCCTTGGGTGATGTTTCCGGGTTGTGATTCATTCTGCATTGTTATTTCTCTTCAAGACTTGTTTGGCACAAGTTCTCAAATAAGGCTGTAGCATTATGGATAGTGCGTCTCCATGCCTCCCGATGTGAGTCCAGGGCAGACCATTGTTGATGATCAATTTGGCCGAGCCTGAGATGTTGTTTCAGGGAGTCCTTGTATCACTTTTTTGGAGCGCCCCTCTTATGCTTTTTTTAAAATGTGATTTTAGATACTTGCTTTTAATTTATATTTGTTGAATATCTTTTTATGGGGCAGGGTGGGGGACGGTGATGTTTTGGGATTTTTATCTGTATTGTATTTTAATTATTGTAAGCTGCCCCGATTGTTTTAACATAGGGGTGGGGTATAAATAAATATTATTATTATTATTATTATTATTACGCTGACCCGTGGCGAGTTCACCGTAAAGTACTATTTTGGAGAGGCGATGGTCCTCCATCCTAGAAACATGCCCTGCCCAGCGCAGCTGTGTTCTCAATATCATGGCCTTAATGTTGGTGATCCCTGCTTGCTCAAAGATAGCAACATTCATCATATATCTCTGGCTTTACTTCGCAAACGAAGATTCAGGAAGGACACATCCCACGCTTTCTGCAAGCGCGCTGATGACTAAAAAGGCCAATCCGAGATAAACAAGTCCGCTTGCAAAAAGCACAGCAGAAGGTCTCCTTGGGTGATGTTTTTGCGTTGTGATTCTTTCTGCGTTGACGTGAGCTCTCAAATAAGGCTGCAGCATTGTGGATAGTGCGTCTCCATGCCTCAGGGCGGACCACAGTTGGTGATCAATTTGGCCGAGCCTGAGATGTTGTTTCAGGGAGTCTTTGTATCGCTTTTTTGTAGCGCCCCTCTTACGCTGACCCGTGGCGAGTTCACCATAGAATACTGTTTTGGGGAGGCGATGGTCCTCCATCCTAGAAAAGTGCCCTGCCCAGCGCAGCTGTGTTCTCAATATCATGGCCTCAATGCTGGTGATCCCTGCTTGCTCAAGGACAGCAACATTCGTCACATAGTCAGTCCAGTGTATATTTAGGATTGTGCGTAGACAGCGCTGATGAAAGCGTTCGAGGAGTCGTAGGTGGTGGCGATAGGTGACCCATGTTTCAGATCCATAAAGGAGGATAGGCAGTATGATGGCTCTATACACACTGATTTTTGTGCTTTGCCTCAGGTGTTTATTGCTCCAGACTCTTTTGTGAAGTCTTCCAAATGCACTATATGCCTTTGCTAATCTGTGATCGATCTCTTTTTCAATCTTGGCATCTGAGGAGATGATGCTTCCCAGGTAGGTGAACTGCTGAACGGACTTGAGCACAGATTTGCCGACGGCAATGTGGGGATGGTGGTGTTCGTCCTGTGGTGCAGGCTGGTAAAGAACTTCTGTTTTCTTCAGGTTGACTTCCAGCCCAAACAGTTCTGCAGCTGTTGCAAAGCAGGATGTTAGACGCTGCAGAGCTGCTTCTGCGTGGGCAACAAGGGCAGCATCATGGGCGAAGAGCACCTCACGGACTAGATAGTTTAGAGTCTTAGTATGAGCCCTCAGATGGCTTAAGTTAAACAAGCTGCCATCAGTACGGTAACGTATATAGATGCCGTGGTCTTCTTCAAGCTCTGCCATAGCCCTTTGGAGCATCGTGCTAAAGAAGATTTTAAATAAATTTGGTGCAAGAACACAACCTTGCTTCACTCCATTAGTTATTAGAAAGGGCTCTGAAAAAGCATCGCCATATCTGACTTGACCACGCTGGCCCTCGTGTAGCAAGATAATCATTCTAAGGAATTTGGGGGGACATACTAGTCTTTCCAGGATCTGCCATAGACCTTTTCTACTCACAGTGTCGAAGGCTTTGGTGAGGTTGACAAATGTTACATAGAGACCCTTGTTCTGCTCCCTACATTTTTCTTGCAGTTGCCTAAGGGCAAATACCATGTCTGTAGTACTCCTCTTGGCTCTGAAGCCACATTGGCTTTCAGGGAGAAGTTCTTCTGCAATAGCAGGAACTAATCTGTTCAGGAGTATCCTTGCAAGGATTTTTCCAGCAGTAGAGAGTAGTGTTATTCCTCGATAGTTTGAGCAGTCGGATTTTGCTCCTTTTTTCTTGTACAGGGTGATGATGACTGCATCTCTGAGGTCTGATGGCAGTTCCCCTTTTTCCCAGCAATTCACAAGGAATTCGTGGAATTTTTCGTGTAGTGCATGACCTCTGTGTTTCCAAACTTCAGGTGGGATTCCATCAATCCCAGCTGCCTTGCCATTTTTCATCTGCTGTATAGCCTTAAGGGTCTCTTCCAAAGTGGGAGCTATGTCCAATTCATTTTTCATTGGTTTTTGTATCATATGTTGGATAGCTGAGCCTTGGACTACTCGGTTGGCGCTAAAGAGACTTTGAAACTGTTCAGCCCAACGATTCAGGATGGAGGCTTTATCAGTAATTAATGTTTGACCATCTTTACTGTATAAGGAGCTTTGGACCTGATAAGTAGGTCCAAACACTGCTTTAAGAGCTTCATAAAATCCTCTATGATCACCCAGATCTGCACAGCGTTGTGTCTTTTCTGCTATATTGATCCACCACTTGTTCTGCATGTCTCGGAGTTTTTGTTGTAGTTTACTACATGTGAGGCGGAAAGCTGCTTTTCTTACATGGCAGGTTGGCTGGACGAGGTATGTCTGGTGAGCAGCTCTCTTCTTTGCCAACAGCTCCTGGATCTCTTGGTTGTTTTCATCAAACCTGTCTTGATTTTTCTTGTGGGAGAACCCGAGGGATTCATCTGCAGACTGGAGGATACTGTTTTTGATATGTTGCCCAAGCACTGTAGGAGAAGGATCTGTAGGATGGTCTTCAAGTTTCATTTGTAGATTTGCCTGGAAGTTGTCTCTCATGGTAGCTTGTTGAAGATTGTTGACTTGGAGTCTCTTCTTTAAGATGCCACCCCTCTTAGGTTTGAACTTAAGATGAAGATTTAGTTAACATCTGACAAGGCGATGATCTGTTTGGCATTCTGCACTGGGCATCACTCGGGTATGACGGACATCACGAATGTCCCTCTGACGGACTAGAACATAGTCAATGAGGTGCCAATGTTTGGATCGGGGATGCATCCAGGTTGTCTTCAAGCTATCTTTCTGCTGAAAGATTGTGTTTGTAATAGTCAGCTGTTGTTCTGCACAGAACTCTAGCAGGAGGCATCCATTATCATTGCAATTTCCAACACCATGCTTGTCTAAGACACCTTTCCAGGCTTCGGAGTTCTTTCCTACTCTGGCATTGAAGTCACCAAGGATAATAATTTTATCTTCTACAGGGACTTTTTGTATGAGTTGGCGTAGGTCTGTGTAGAATTTGTCTTTCTCTACAGGGTCGGCTTGCATAGTTGGGGCATATATACTAAAGAGAACAACATGTGGGAGGCGTAAGGAAATAATTCGATCAGAGTGTCCTGTTGGCAAGGTTTCGAGTTTGGAGGCAATGGAGTTTTTAATCATAAAGCCTACTCCTGAAAGATGTTTTTCGGTTTTGGGTTTGCCAGACCAGTAAAGTGTGTAGCCGGCACCATGTTCTTTAAAGCTGCCTTCCTCATGGAAGCGAACTTCACTAATAGCAGCGATGTCAATATTAAGCCGTGATAGTTCATGGGCTATTAGGGCAGAACGACGCTCAGGCCATCCACTATCTTCAGAGTCTTGCATGTTTCTGATGTTCCAGCATGCAAGTGTCAGTTTATTTACACCTTTGGAGGCCGGTGTGTGCCTTTGTTTCTTTGCCTTGGTTTGACCGCATCAAAAGATTCCCGTTGGCTGCGGCTAGCCAACCAGGTAGTTGGGGATGAGCTTTCATTAGGCTACCTTTTCTAGGCCCCTCTCCATATGGAGCAAGCAGTGCTCTCCTTAAAAAAGGCTGCTTGGTCATTCAGGATGCTGCCGAACAAGACTGTCATCTCCCGGGTCAGCCTCGAGTGACCAATGTCCTCAGCCGCCTGCATGCAGGGTTGGGTCTGTGGCTTCCAGTGCATCTTTACACCTGCCGTTTCGTCCCTCGCCTGTTGCTACAGGGCTTTTTTGGAACTGGATTTGTCCTTTGAGCCTATGCAATGGATTTTTCTGGTGCACAGAACTGGCCTCACCCTTTAAACTAGAGATTCATCTGCCGTGGCCTTGCAAGCATGGACGTGGCAGCGAGGTCCTTGGGCTGTAGGTTTGATTAGAGTTTCCTTCTCTTAGATGGTTGACCTTACAGGGTTGGATGAGCACCATCTGCCCGGGTTTGGGATTAGAGTTTTCCTTCTCCTAGGACGGTTGCCACAAGGCTAGAGAGCCCATCCTGCCCTTTGACACTCTTTGTCAGACCCTTCGGTTTTGACCTGTCTGGCATGGGAGACCCTACCAGTGGCAATTATGCCACCGCCAGCATAGCTCAAAACATCATTAGGGTATGCAAGCCTCTCTCCCATGACAAGGGGGTGTCAATGGAGAGGTTGCCTAAGATAAACCCTATGAAATTAATTGGGTTGCCATAAGTTGACAGACAGACAGACACACACACACTTTGAAGATATAGTGCATGCTTATAAAACTATATTGCCTAAATATACACTGGACTGACTATGTGACAAATGTTGCTGTCCTTGAGCAAGCAGGGATCACCAGCATTGAGGACATGATATTGAGAACACAGCTGCGCTGGGCACAGCTGCTAGGATGGAGGACCATCGCCTCCCAAAAATAGTACTCTATGGTGAACTCGCCACGGGTCAGCATAAGAGAGGCGCTCCAAAAAAACATGGAGGCATGGAGATGCACTATCCACAGTGCTGCAGCCTTATTTGAGAACTCACGCCGAACAAGTCTTGAAGAGAAACAACAATGCAGAAAGAATCACAACCCAGAAACATCACCCAAGGAGACCTTCTGCTGTGCTTTCTGCAACTGGACTTGTTTATCTCGGATTGGCCTTTTTAGTCATCAGCGCGCTTGCAGAAAGCGCGGGATGAGTTCTTCCTGAATCTTCGTTTGTGAAGAAAAGCCAGACAGAGAGTATAATATAAGATGTTAAGTAGGGTCAGGAATGTACATGAAGATAGAATGACAGAATTAGAATGCCTAGAATTTGTGTATGTGTAGAGACTGGTTGAGTAAGTGAGAATGGGAGGTACTGTTGGAATGGTGTGAGGATAGGAGGGTCAGGATTGGCAAAGAGGCTTCTGAAGAAGACAGAAAGAGAGGGTCTGAATTCCAAGGAGAGAGGGAGAGGGAGAGAGGAAAAGAGAGAGGGAGATGGAGAGAAGGAGAGGGAGGAGAAGGGGAAAAAGAAAGAAAGAGAGAGTGAGAGCTTGGGCCCTTTCACACTATTCAGTTATAGCGCAGGGCTGCATCTGCAGTGCAGAAATAATCCAGTTTGACTTCGCTTTAACTGCCATGACTCAATGCTATGGAATTCTGGGATTTATGCTTTTTTTTGTGAGAAACCTAGCCTTCTATGTCAGAGAGCTCTGGTGCCTTGATAAACTATAAATCCCAGTATTCCATAGCATTGAGCTATGGCAGTTAAAGTAGTTTCAAACTGGTTTATTTCTGCAGTGCAGATGCAGCCTATGATGTCACTTTAACTGCCATGGTTCCATCCTATGGAATCCTGGGGTTTGCAGTTTAGGGCGGAGTATTTAGAATTTTCAACAAGAGCGCTCTAGTCCTTCTCCTGACCACAAATCCCAGGAATCCATGGGATGCAATCGTGGCAGTTAATGTGTAATCATAGTGCTAGAATTGTGTAGTAGTGAATCGTCCCCAGGTGATGGAATACTGGTTGTGTTAGAGTTAGTATTAAAGATAAAATAAAATTGCAACTACAATGTTAGTGCATCGGAAAGTAGCAAGAAGTGAAATAATATACATATAACATCTTCAATTGTATTTCAAAATATTATATTTGCTTTTCCTCATAAGTATTCTCCCCACTTGGATGTACTAGCCACAGAACTCTTACCTCTACAAAATGAAATGTCATATTATTATCTATAATACACACATACCTACCTACCTACCTCACCCTTAAGTGGCCATTTGATAAAGGATCTAGCCTTCTTAAGATTAGATGGCAAGTACTATTAAGGACGTAGCATTTTAACATACCACATATTTCTTCCTACTGTTTGCCACCTATGATATATTCAGTCTTATGCCTTAAAATAGGAACACAGCATGCTGGAGGCCGGTCATGCCATTTGTACTGTAGTCCTCAAAGGCATGCCATTTTTAAAATGTATGATATTTTGAAGCACTTGGAAGAAGAACATTATACAGTACAATGGAGAGATGTTGCATGGCAGGAAGGGATCAATCTAGTCTATAATATGAAGAAAAGCAAGGCAGTCATGAAAAACTGCACAGTGATGTTAACAAATGGAAGGTGGAACAGGAAGAGCAAAACAATGTCAATAATGAATAAATAAAACACTGCTTTGTAGCACTGGATGTCTTAGCTCCATCTCTTTTTCACTCTCCCCCCCCCACCTTGAGTGTCATAACTATAGACTCACAATGGTACTAAAACTAGATTAATACAAGGTTCTTCCAGATGGGGTCATTTTGGGAGATTTTTACTGCAGCAACCTACTATTTAACACTGTATTTTGTTAGGCCCCTTTCCAAATGCTATCAAATTTCCTTTTAAAAAATCTCAACTAGTGTGATTCATAAGAGCTGTTCATTTGTGGGCATCTTTGCTTGTGACATGGTTTGTGATGTTAGATAAAGGTATGTCCAATTCACTTCCCCACTTACATGTTGCCCTTGTTTCTAGCTGTGTTCTGTTTACCACCCTCATTTTCTCCTGTTTTGCATCCAGTGTTTCCTTTCAATGTGTTAGTTTTTTTGTTTTTTTTAAAAAAACCTCTCTGTAGGATTAGCACTAATTCGAATTGCTGCAGTGGTTTAGCTGCAGGAGGGGAATGAATAGAGATGCAGAAAAAGACTTTAAAAAGTAAAGCTGTAAGATCTAGAAAGGTGTAATGTTCTATGTTAATCTTTTTTTTATCATGAGATATGCCAGTTCTTGATACTTCCTCTCTCTGCAATTAGTTACACTTTTACCCACACTCACACAAAAAATTGTCTTCCTTAAAATCTCTGTCCCAACCCCCTACAATTTGTAGGATACTCACTAGTTGAACAACACCCCCAAATTATCCCCTATAACCAATCCCCTTTCCAGGCTGGCTCTGCAGTTCCACCCTTTGGAATCCTGTCACCCACCCTGCCCTTGTTCCCCACTTAGGACATTATCAGATGCACCAAATGCGACATCATAATGACACCACATAAACTCGAAAGGGCGTGCATACCAAACATCACCCTTTTACATTTATGTACTGGCCAAAACCCATACTTTTTTACTGATGGCTCAAGCTGTCAATTGATTCCCCATGGTGCTTAGTGCTGACATTGCTGGTGTATGAAACCTCGCACCATTGTACTCACATGAATGCAGCATCAATGGCCAGTCTGGCCAGAACACTTCTGGGTGAGATTGCAAAAACCAGGTAGGTGGCACTCTTTTTATTAACCTCCCTGGGTTACTTGTACTTTTTAAGGTGTGTTTCTGTGCTTTTAAAAATCTTTTTCTGTTTTTATATTTCTTTATTTTTTGAATTTGCTGTGCTTACATCTTCTTGAGAGGATTGGCAAGATCTCTAACCAAGAAGTGAAGAGAGCTCCGTTAGTGCTCTGTTCATGCCTGGGCTGCTTTTTAACACTGCTGGAGGTAAGTCTGATATTTTAGGTTATTGTGCTGGGACAGGAATAGGTTTGCTAATAGTGGGACAGGTGCATTAAGTGTGTTTTGTGTCTCATAAAGTCCTGAATCTCTTCCTGGATTGGGCACGTGGGCCTCAGGGTACCCCCTTATATGGGGACCTGTGGCTGTGTTGTGGTGGGTTTGCAGTGGTTAACATGACCAGGCTTCCACCAAATGTAATATGAACAGACAGAGACCGTGGTAAAAACAAACAAGTGGAAGTTTATTAAGACACAGGTAACTAATATATTAACTCTTGAACTCTCAATCAACCATAGCTCCGTATACCCCCAGTCAGTTCTCCTGATTGGTCAGACATGTGCAGGGAGTGGAGCTTGCTAACAAGGCAAGCCCCTAAAACTGCCATGATGGATTTTTGCCGAAGCAATCATGAAGAAAAAACAGCCCCTTCCCCCCCCCTTTTTATTTAAGCAGAATATCACACTTGTGCCCCTTGGTTATGCTTTTTAAAATTTATTTTTATTTTATTTATTTTTAATTTATTTTATATCTATTTATTTATTTATTTAATTATTAAAAAAAACTGTTCAGCAGCAGCAACTGGTGACAATAAAAATGGGAATAATTCACTTGCACCTGCCATCTTGATTTGCAGGCATGCCCGTTAGAACAATGAATGCAGATAACTTGGCATGCCTACCATCTTGCCAAAAAATCATTAAGACAAATGAAAGCTGCTGCGAATTGGCATTAGTGCACATCAATCCACATTTTATTTCCTCGTATACACAACCCCCCATCTCTGTTGCAGCTTTTCCAAATCTGGTTTCTGACAGAGACCTGCCTTAGTTCTGGCAACATTTCTTTCCCCTTCAGCCCTCCTCCACACCATTGCCCTGTAATTGGCTGCCTTCAGCTAGGCTTGTTCAGCTCCTCCTTTGCATCCTCCTCCATTAGTTTCAAAAGGGACCAAAAGAAATGCGGGGGGGGGTAGAAAATGAGGCAAAAAAAAAAAAAGTCTGTGAGCAGTAAAACATCATTTAGGGTTTGTCAACACTGGCCAGATAAAATGTCCCCCACTTGTCCCCATGATTATCGGTCCAGATGATGCAGGGTCCAATCCATGATTCTGATTCTGTCTTCATGATCTCTGGCCAGTTCAGCACCAAACCTGCACTAAACTACCCTTAAAATGGAGTAAAAAAGCCTCACCATTGGCTCTGGATTTTACAGGAAAACCTGATGAACTCTGTGGTGACAGAGGACAGATGTCTTCACATGCATCCCTACTGTGTTGCCCACCACCACTGGTGTGAGTTGCATCCTCTGTGGTTACAACGAGGTGCCCAGCCATGTGATCAATGCTGGGCACCTTGTTTCTGGTCTCAGAGGATGTGACTCATGCCAGAGGCAGTGGGGGGGGGGAGCGGCAACACAGTGGGGACGTGTGTGAAGACATCTGTCCAGGGTCACTGCAGAGTGCACTGGTAAAGGGGGAGGGATCCGGAGACGCTCTGGGGCCAGAATACTCTGGGTTGCACCCAGATTATCTTGGCTGGTGTAGATGTACCCTTAGATAGCAGAAAGAAAAGTACTAACTACTGCCCACAACACTGAATAATCCCATAGACTAGTAATCACTGGTTGTTTCAGGTCATGCCAGCTAGAGGTGAGCCCCTTCCAGCTGTAGAAAGAACTGACAGCAGGCTTGTACGTGTGCCAGAATATGCCACTTACACTGGCATATTCTGGCCCCAGATCTGGCTCATTCTCTTCCCCCATTACCTAGATGCAATGGGAGGAAGTCCAAACGGACACACTGGCCCGTACTGGTGGCTGCCTCTGCTGCTGTCATGCATTGCTCTCTCTGAAGCCAGGAAGGCTGGTCACATGCAGGGGACCTTGATCACTTGCTGGGGGCCTTCATCCTGGCTTCAGAGTGATTCCAATGGTGGTGGCTGACTATACGGGCTGGTGTGTAGGTATAGGCTGTGTTCCTGTGCTGGTCTGATCCAGGTTTTCCTGCATAACAAGGGTTTTCCAAGTGTTTAATTAAGCTGTTTTAATGGGCTTTACCCCAGCCTCCCCCCAGCTTTGCCTCTGGTGTCATCTGGACTGGATGGAAGCAAAACGAGGCAAGAGCCCTTTGTCGTTTGGACTGCAGGGCTCCAAGACAGGGGCAAGCTTGGGTAAATAGCCCTTGCAGAAAAGCCCAGCACTTTAGTTTGCACACTTCTGCAGGGGCTGGCTGAACCATTCAGCAACTAAGAGAGCTGTTCTTGGAGCAAAGGACTGTTGTGATGTTCCCTAGTTCTATATAACCATCTCTGCTGGTATATTTGATTATATAAGGAAGGGTAACAAAAGTGTGGGCTGTGGACTACATACAGCCCTAAGCCTCTCTTTCTGAAGCCCCCACCATAATTCCTAAAGAATCCTAAGCCACAAAGAATTCACAAAATAATTCCACACTTTTAAAAACAAAAATCCAAAAAGTTATTAAAATCTGTCACTTTCCAGACAATTCCTACTCCAAATACGATCACTCACTCGCTAAAGTGAAAATCCAAGGTGACAGTTCTGGATGCTTGCCTTGTTAGCAAGCTCCACCCCCTGCCCACATCCAACCAATCAGCTTCCACTTCTGCTTTTATTGCAAATGAGAATGAATGCGAATCTGATTATCCAAACAAGTGGAAATGCTAATTCTCTACGGAGCTTTTAAAGCAATATGGGAAAACCGGCAAAGGCTTTCCCAGTGGAGTTTATGGTGGATTTGGCCCCCCTTTTGAATACTGTGATCCAATGCGGAATGCCATTAGGACAGGTAGGATTCCAATCGAATTCAATGAGGATTATTTTGACCATTAAGACAACCCCAAGCAGGGACAGTCTCAATTAATCCTCTGTTGTCACACTTTTCCAGCTGTTTTTAAAAGAACCTGATCTCTCTTCCTCCCATTTCCCCTCTTTGTCCTCAGCTTACTTTGATTGCTGCAAACTGAGTTCAAAGTGAAAAAGTAGTTTGCACTCAATTGACTCAGCAGGGAGAAAGGAGAGGAGGGGGACAGAATCCTCTTCTCAGTAGGCTCAGGCCAAAGCAAACTGCTGCAGTCTTTCCTAGCTTGTGTGTTCTTCATGATTAATAACTTTTGCTATCTTGACCACAATCTGGTGTTGCTTGGCCACATATGTCCCAGTTTTCATCTGTGAAAGGGTGGAAGGTATGCAACAGGAAGATTCCAGAGGATGAACTGTGTCCACAGGTACTCTGGGAAGTGCAGACTGACCCAAAGCTGTAGATGGTTCCAGTCCTCATATTTTCCTACTGGTTAGCCTCTTCTGCTTCACAAAGGTAAAATGAGATGACTGGTAAAGAGAAAGGAGAACTAGCTGGGGCTAGGACATGGCTGCACAATAAACATTTGGGAGTATTTTTAGTCTTCCCTTGAGGTTTCTCAAGCATTCATAGAAAACACTTAAAAAGTTCAAAGTTTCAAAGCAAGCTAAGTTGGGTGGGGAGGTGAAAAGGGAGGTTGAAATAAAAAGGTAACAGATGCATTTGATTATCAACACCGCATCTGGTTCAATCAAACTCTGTCAGAGTTTAACCAGCTTTGGCACACAGCTGTAGATGGAATCACAGATGTTTATTTCCCAATCTGGGAAATCTGGTCTAAACTATGAGGGGGGAAGGAATAGGCCCGGATGCAATACACAGTGCTTTGATATTATAGATTCTGTTGCTGTAGTGGCAGACAACCACAAATTAAATTTTTAAAAGCTTAATTCACTCATACTTCATCCCATGGTTCTGTAATAGCTAGCAATTAAAGAGCAATTGTGTTGCCTTTGAAAACTCATACGTGCAATCAAAATAAAACAAAGAAGTATTTACTTCCTTAAAGTGTACATTCAGGCCTATTTGTATTATGGCCTCTGCAGAAGCTTTCTTTGGTCTCTCACAGTTGCTTTGATATGTATTTCCCATATAAAGCAGTGAACTGTGTTTAAGCAATAATGGCCTGAATATAGTATGCATATACTTGTCATGTTTTACTATTTATTCAGGAGCCACATAGGACTTTTACAGGGCTGTCTCACCCATGCTGTTATTTTTAATTTGATTCAATTTTTAAAATTTTATTAGGTATTTATACCCTGCTCTTCAGACACAAAGGCTATCAGAGTGGCTTACAAATTGTTTTAAGCAATAGCTATTTACACATCTACACTGCATTAAACAGTTTCCAATGTGTGTTAGCTAATTGCCCCCACTAGCTGGGTACTCATTTTACCGACCTACGGAAGGATGGGAGGCTGAGTGAACCTTGAAGCCCTCCGGAATCGAACTTGCAACGTGGAATTTGCAGCACTGGCATTTAACCACTGCGCCACCAGAGCTCCCTTTTTATTTCTTGTATTCAAATTTCCCCTTAGATTCTCTAGAGGTTGGGGGGAAATTTGCCATTTTTAAGTGGGAAAAGGCAATTTTAAGCCTAAAAGAAGTCTTTTCACAAAACAGAATGATACTGAGAGTTATTGCCAATTTTGACCCTACCGCTCCAACATACGCACATAACAAGCCAGTGGTGTACAGTGACTTGAGGGTTGGACTACAGTTCTGGAGACCAGGGCTTGAATCCATGCTTGAGTATGGAAACCCACTGGATGACCCTGGGCAAATCACATTCTCAGATGAAGGCAAAGGCAACCCCCCTCTGAACAAATCTTGCCAAGAAACCCCCGTGACAGGATCGCCTTAGGGTCTCCATAACTTGGAAACAACTTGAAAGCACACAACAACACATGCATACATAAAATAGCCTTGGAGTAGAAGAGGAAGGAGAAGCATGTGAATGGACACAAAGTATAGAAAAGTTACTTTTTGGATTACAACCCTGAGAATCTCCCATTCAACTGGGAAATTTAATCCAAAAAAGTAACCTTTCTGAGCTCTGTTTTCAACCATGTTACATACTGATGTTCTAATTTATCTATGGAGAACTCTCTGGCTCAGTTGGAAAGCATGAACATAAAGTCAATATCCACCTTTATACATGTCAAATGTCAAGCCTGTGCCTATGCTGCATTGTTTTGAGTGAGATAAAAAGATGACATTCTCTTCAAAATGGAGGGAAGTCTCAAGAAGAACACAGCATGGTTCTGTCCTGAGGCCAATACTCTTCAACATTTTTATCAATGCCTTGGATGATGGGGTACAGGAAATCCTTATAACATTTGTGGATGAAACAAAACTGAGAGGAATAGCTAACACATTGAAAAATAGGGATATAATTCCAAAGGACCTTGAAAAGCTAGAAAAATGGTATGAAACTAACAAAGACAAATACAAAATAAAATAAAATAAAATAAAATAAAATAAAATAAAAGTCACTATGACAGTCAAAACTAAACAAAAAAGGTTGAAAAACATGCTTTCTGTGTCCTGAGAGACACATCTGAGAAAACTTCTGGACTGACAAGAATCTTTGCAGTTCAAGATTTAGGACTTTATCAGACACTAAATACAGCATCGTAACGATGCCACATACATGTGAAAGGGCATGCATATCAGATGACATCACTCTTTTGCGTTTATGTCTTGTCCTTAAGCTGATATATTTTATTGACATCCTAAGCCACCAATAGATCAGCTGTGCCTTTTTTTTGCCCGCATAGCTGGCGTATGTTACCTCGTATCTTCCCCCCCCCCACGTACTTACCTCATGAATGGCCAGACCATCCAGAACACTTCCGGGTGAGATCACGACAGGTAGGTGACACCATTTTTTAACCTTCCCTGATTTACTTGGAAGTTTTTAAGTGTGTTTTTGTTCTTTGTGTAACTTTTTGTGCTTTATTTTTTGAAGTCTCACGGGATTTCAAATGAGGAAGTGAATGGGGCTTCGTTCACTTCCACCTTCATTGCCAGGGAAGCCTTTTCTGGGAGAGAAGGTAAGTGTGGTGGTGGGGGCAGTCTTTTGCTGGCATAAAAAACCTTTTAAGGGGCTCGTCTGATAACGTCCTTATTCTGTCAAAAATTTTCATGAGGTCATTTAGTGCAGAAAACAGCATTTTCTGTGCAGGAAGTAATATTTCTGCATTGAAAGATTATTTCTGGCACATAAATTGCTTTTCCTGGACAGAAAATTGCTGTTTCTGTGCAAAACAACTGTTTTTGAAGTTTGTGCAGAATAAGTTACACATTGCAAATAGCCTTCAAAAACTACATGGTTTTTGAAGACTTTCTTGAAGCTGGAACACTTGTTCTTATTTTCCAGAACCATCTCTGAGTATTCCTTGCCTAAGAAAACCCTATTAAATTCATGGGGTTGTCATAAGTTGACAGACAGATTAAAGGGACATACACATACACATTACATTCTGTAAAATTTCACTGCTTTTAAAACATACAGACATATATCTGTATCTCTTGCTGTCAATTGAAACACTGTCCGTGATCTATTGAACCATATTATGCAGGCACTTCTTCAAAATTACACCTTTTAAAAAGCAGGGGGGAAAACAATTCTCTGGCACAGCAGTGGAGACTGTTTCTAATACTCATGGGTTTCAACAGCAACTTCCTGTGTGCTATGGAGTTGCTGCCAAACTTAAAATATCTTGCTGAACTCTTTTTTGAATTAGGACCCACATGCAGTTATGAATAATGTTTTCACTTTTCCAATGGAATGAACTAGTCCAGCTTCCCTTCAACAAGGACATGTTACCACCTGTCACAATGCTTGCAACCCAAATCACTCTGACAAGACAGCTAAGAAAGATTTCTTCACTTGCAACTGCAAGACAGCTTAAAAAATGGAGTGAAGAAAGTTATTCCAAGGTCTTTATTGAGCTCCTGTTCTTAGACCAAAGCCAATGGACTGTAGCCATGTAATCATCTAATCCATTGAAGAGGGCAGAGGGCAGGTCTGCAGGGATTATTCTTGTCAATTGCAGGCAGGCGAAGTTGTTATGGTGTACTGTCAAAAGCTGGAAGAGAAATATGTTTTGAGTACTGCTGAGGACTTTGCACTTCTACTTTGGAGAGGACTCATGGTACAGAAATGGCATTTGTTTCCTCATACTTTTGTTTTGTTTTGTTTTGAAGAAGTAACGAAACAGAACTGGAAGTTTTACCTCAAAAATCTGAATTTGTCTTCTTTGGATATGTCTTTGGACTTTTTCGGACAAGTAAAATGCAACGGAAGCAGCCTCGCCATGTTGCGAGACTGCTGCGCTGCAGGGCATCCCTTTCGGATGACGGCCGCCCCTGCTGGTATTGTTGCGGTACTGCAGGGACACTTGAGTGTAATATTTTGGCGATTTTTACTCACAATCAACTTTCGTGAGTAAAAATCACCAAAATATTACGCTCAAATGTCCCTGCGGTACCGCAACAGTACTGGCAGGGATGGGTGTCATCCGAAAGGGACGCCCTGCAGCGCAGCAGTCTCGCAACGTGGCGAGGCTGCTTCTGTTGCATTTTACTTGTCCGAAAAAGTCCGTAGTTTCAGGAAGGCAGATTCTTATCTTTATCTCTTCCTCTTACTAATTTGTGAGCATTTGTAAACTGCCTATATAGAAAGATTTCAAACTGATGTGTAACAATAATGAAGTATACAATATAACTAATACATAAAATCAATATATGATATCTACACTGTCTGTACAAGTAAATTATATGGCAAGCTGAACTAGGGGAGATCCTTTTTGTTTTAGACGGCAGTTCCTAGAATTCCCAAGGCAGAGTGGTCATTGGGCTGGGGATTCTGGGAGATATAGTCCCAACCTGTATTTTTAAAATATGGGCAGAACTTCACTGGGAAACTGGCATTCTTATGAGTTGGGTAGCCTGACTCAGCAACTAGAGCAGTAGTCTGTTCAAATAAGTGGGGCTGAATTAGCATTGCTGTTCTTATATGCATTCAAGTCAACTCTGATTTATGGCAACTCTACCATAGAGTTTTCCTTGTAAATTTTTTCAAAAGAGTTTAATCGTTGGCTTGCTGAGAGAATATAGCCTGGCCAAGGTAACTTAATATGCTTCCATGGCTGAATGGGGATTTAAACTATGATCTCCCAGAGTCCTGGTCCAACACTCAAACCCCTACATTATACGGGTTCTGCCTCAACTTCTTTGTTCTACTACCCCACCTGCCTCTGTTCATGCATATCCCTCACTATTCAGGAATGAGTCACCATGGCACACAGTAGGCTCAGAGTCAACCTGACCCCAACAACTTAGGGCTTGTCTACATGGGCAATTTATCCCATCTTGCCTCCATCTTGGAGCCCTGCAGTCCTAACAACACAGAGCTTTGCCCTGTTTTGTCCCCAGGCAATTCTCATGACCCCCAGGGCAAATCGGAGCTAAGATGTGGGGGGAGAAAGATGGGGTAGGGCCTGATAAAACATTTTACAAAAATACCTGTTTAAATACAATCCAGAAAAAAATGGATCAGGCCCCATGTGACTGAAGGAGCTCATTCTGTCATGACAGCCCATCACTGTAGCTGCCGGCTGCCTTGATCTTCCAGATAGAGGAAGGGGGCCTGCAGCATGTGACCAGTTTAGTCACATGCTGGGGGCCTTGCTAATGTGCTGTGGGCCCCCTGCCTGAATCTGGAGAGTGGGATGCAGGTGGAGGCATAATATAAATAGGTAAAATAATATAAAATAAATGCACTGCCTCACTCATGGTAGTATAAACACATTATCATAGGATACCCAGAAAAAGAAAGAAAGAAGGGAAACAATTCTCTTATATGTGTGTTTCATTTTTTTAATGGTCAAATTAAAATTAAAGCATAATTCTGATTGGTCACTTCCCATCCACTCCTGGCTCAACTTTGTCATTTTTACCCCTTGGAGACACTGAGCAGAAAACTGTTTGGCAAGTTCAGTACAATGTCTAGTTAAAAAGATGTGTTAGTCTGAAATATCAGTATGCAAAAGGATCTTGTAGCTCCTCAGTCTCAAAGGTGCTACATGATCCTTTTGCATAGTTAAAAGTGTTATTTCTCTCTCTCTCTCTCTCTCTCACACACACACAGCTGGATACCGTGCAAACACACTGCATCTCCAGCAGTGGTTGGTAAACTCTTCTGGGCGAGATCGCAACATCCAGGTAAGTGACACACTTTTTATGCCCTCCCCTTGTACTTGTACTGAATATATACACCTTTACGTTGAGCCGGGGAGCTCTGGTGCCAGCTGGGAATGGGTGGGGAGGCTTTAAAATCATCTTATATACAAAAGTCAACATTTTCTTCCTCTCATGTCACCTGCTCTGAGGTTTGTCTTATCACCTGGAGATCTAGAGAGGCACAGCAATTCCCTGAGACTTCAGTCAGGGTCCAGATCAAGGCAGATTCTTGCACTAGGGCATCACTTGTCATTGCAATTGCTCTGTGGAACATAACTGTAGAGATATTAGAAAATAATTCTAGATGATGTGTGTGACATCACTATCCACCTGCTCACATGTGAACTTCCTTTTAAAAATCTCCTTAATCTTGTACTTCCTTTCTCAATTTTATAGTAGGGGTGGGTATTGTGTGGTTCAAATGTTGTTGATCCAATTTTTCCAGCATTTCTCAGTTATGCTGACTCAAGCTGCTAGGAGATGTAGTTCAATAAAATCTGAAAGGCTAAACAGTTCCCATACTTGTCTTACAGCAAAGTTACAGCCCTCATCCAGGACTAATATTAATAAAAGTTAGAAAAGAAGCTGAGCTATTATCCTCCTGCCATAAGTTGGTAGCTGTGTGCTCCTCATGGTCAATGTTAAGTCAGTGCTGGGTTGCCCATCAAGCCATGTGTACATCACACTATACTTTTTCGGTAGCACCAGAGCATGAAAACACTACTTTTTGAACTAAACCTCCCAGTGACCTGACTAGCTGGTGCATTCTGGTAGTCCCAAGTCCCCAGCATTATTCCACAAAACACCCTTTTAATTGGCCTTATGACACAGATATAGCAACTAGTCTGGTGTCACACAGTAGTGCTGCAATGCCACCGTAATTCCTCTATACTTGTGTATTTGGGGGCTTTACTGGAGCAGGAATACCTAGGAATGAACGTATTCCTATCCACTGGACATGAGCTCAAGATAGATATGTTACAGATGGAGCAAAGTTTCCTTGTTTCTGTGAATGCTGATCCAAATTTCAATTTGTAAAAGGTGTCTAAGGCAATACTATTTGTTGTGTATATTTATAAAGCACTAACACATCCCCACATCTGCCATACAGCTATGCCTGTGGTTTGTAATTAGTATCAAGGAATGGTTTTGTAAATATTTGGCATTTTGAAATAGGAAGATGTTTGGTTACATTCCTCTTAAATAATCATACTCTATAAACTTCCAAAAAGGTTTTTTTAACAGTAAGGCTTTGATTATATCACATACAAAAGCTTACAAAGATTTTATTATCTTATATTTTTATAGCACAGTCTTAGAATTATTATCTGCTATGCATTTGCTTCATTATTGTTGTTAGGTGATAATTAATGTATACATGATTCTGGGCACCACAATTCAGAAAGGATATTGACAAATTGGAGCGTGTCCAGAGAAGGGCAACTAAAATGGTGAAAGGTCTGGAAACGATGCCTTATGAGGAGAGACTTAGGGAGCTGGGTATGTTTAGCCTGGAAAAAAGACGGTTAAGAGGCGATATGATAGCCCTGTTTAAGTATTTGAAGGGATGTCACGCTGAGGATGGAGCAGGCTTGTTTTCTGCTGCTCCAGAGACTGGAACACGGAGCAATGGGTGCAAGCTCCAGGAACAGAGATTCCACCTCAACATGAGGAGGAACTTTTTGACAGTAAGAGCTCTTCGGCAGTGGAACACACTCCCTCGGAGCGTGGTGGGGTCTCCTTCCTTGGGGGTCTTTAAACAGAGGCTGGCTGGCCATCTGTCGGGGATGCTTTGATCAAGATTTCCTGCGTGGCAGGGGGGTTGGACTGGATGGCCCTCGTGTTCTCTTCCAACTCTGCAATTCTATGATTCTATGATTCTATGATGTAAGGAAGAAGTATGATCTGTTGAGAGTTCTGGTGGTTTATGGGAAAAGAGGAAATCTAAATGCTTATATGAAAGTTTATAATTTCAATGTCACGTATTTTGCAATCTTTACTTATTAAGTTTTATATTCAAAATATCATCCAATCTTCTGTTCTTCCTTTGGTATATCTTCCATTGTTCTTCCTTTGTTATATCATCTTCCACTGTATATATCTTCACTTCCAAAATATTATCTTTCACTGACTTTTACATATTTTAAGTAATTTCTCACTGACTTTGATTTTTTGTGTACACAATCTTTGTACAACCTTTTTGTTTATCTTTATGAATTTTACATTTTACAAACTTATTTCTACAAATAATTCTCTTTTTCTTTTTTTAAAATGAGATTTCATTTTCAATCCTAGTTAAACTTCCCTGTGAAGTTATCCTCTGAGGAACTTTTTGAATGGGTTAAACTTCATATGCATATGGATGTACTAGATGGTATTTTGAAGTGTAGGCCTCTACCAGGGCCAGTTTAACCTGTCTGCCAAATCAGCATTGGCGGGGGGCCTCAAGGTCAAGAGAGGGCCCCGTGCTAGCCTCCTTAATCTGACGAAGGAGACAGCCAGGAGACAGCCAGTAGGAGCCCCCTCCTCCTCCAAAAACCTGCTGGCTTTTTTTAAAAAAAACAGCTGTCTCCCAAACTAAAGAGAAAGCGAAAGAAACAGCAGCCCTCCGTGGCAGAAGCTGGAGGGAGTTTGCTGTTACCGCAGAGACCGTGAGTGTGTGTTTATGAGAGAGACAGGGAATTTGAGCGTTGTCTTGGAAAGGGCTTCTTTCTTCCCTTCCCTTCCCTTCCCTTCCCTTCCCTTCCCTTCCCTTCCCTTCCCTTGCCAACTGAGTTCAGCCTGCATTTGTGTGTGTTTGCCTATGTGCCTTCAAGTCATTTCTGACTAAGGCAAACCTACCATGGGGTTTTCTAGGCAAGGTTTGTTCAAAGGGTGTGTGCCTTTGCCTTCCTTTGAGGCTGAGAGAGTGTGACTTGCCCAAGGTCAGCCAGTGGGGTATTTATGGCTGAGTAAGGATTCAAACCCTGGTCTCCATAGTCATAGTGCAATGCTGAAACTTTTACAACACTCTTAACTCTTTTAACAGAAGAATACTGTATAAAGAATATAAATTAAAATTTGGAGTAATATTACTGGGAACAATGGTTTTATTGTTGTCACTAAAACACCAGTATCCCATTAGTGTTCTGTGAGAGGCATTGGCCTAGAGCAGTGGTTCTTAACCTTTTCTTTACCAGGGACCCCCTTTAAATATCTTTTGTTGCCCAAAGACTTAACTCAAGATTTAAAACCCTAATAATAATAGCTAACAACAACAACAATACAATTACACCATCCATTAAACTTTCCCTCAGAGGCACTCTTGCTTCTTCCTGCAAGTTTGTGGCTGGAGTGGATTGAATGGCAATGTACAGGCCAAGCCAGCCAGCCTTTGCCTTGGTTCCTGTCACATGGCTACTCCACTACAGGGAGGAAGGGGGCCAAGCAGCCCTCAAGCCTTTGTGGACCCCCTGTGAGGACATTGCGGACCCCAAGTTAAGAACCATTGGGCTAGAGAATGCTGGAAAAGGAACAATGCAACCAGATCTTGAGAAGGGTGCTGGCAGGGGGATTCTGCGAGGTGTAATCCAAGAGTAACTTTCCCAGGCTCTGAATGCAGCCTAGAATCATAGGGCTGGAAGGGACCCCAACAGCCATCCCATCCGATTGGCTTCTGCCCTGCAGGAACACACAATCCAAGCATTCCTGACAAATGCCCATCCAGCCTCTCCTTAAAAACCTCAAAAGAAGGTGAGTGCACCACACTCAAAGGCAGTGCATTCCACTTCTGAACAGCTCTTACTGTCAGGAACTTCTTCCTAATGTTTAGGTAGAATCTCTTTTCCTGTAGTTTGAGTCAATTGCTCCGTGTCCTAGTCTCTGGAGCCGCAGAAAACAAGCTTGCTCCTTCCTCAGTATGACACCCCTTCAAATATTTAAACATGGCTATCATGTCCCCTCCTAACTTTCTCTTCTCTGGGCTAAAAATGCCCTAAGCTGTTCCTCATAGGGCATAATGGCTTCCAGACCTCCCAACATCCTTCTCGGTATCTTTCTTGAATTGTTGTGCCCAGAACTGGAAACAATATTCCAGGTGAGGTCTGACCAAAGCAGAATGGAGTGATACTATTACTTCCCTTGATCTAGACACTATTAATGCAGCCTAGAATCGCATTGGCATTTTTTGCTGCTGAATCACACTGCTAACTCATGTTTAGCTTGTAGTCCACTCTTTCTTTTCTTTGAGGAAATCTACATCATTACATTAATTGCTAATAAACTAAAAATATTATGTTAGTGCCTATAATATAGTTTTAAAACTAAATTATTGGTGTCAAATTATGTAATACAGTAGGCCTCTCTTATCCACTGGGGATTGGTTCAGGGTGTGTGTGTGGATTCTGAAAACCATGAATAATACTGAACACCATTGAAAATAATGGGACTTCTGGTTTAAAATACCATAGAGTTGCCTTGGAGGGCCTAGAAAACCGCTAGGGAGGACACATTTACTAGGAAGACTCTATGGTAGGTGTGCTGTTTTGTGTCCCATGGATAATGAATCCATGGATACGGGGGTCCTACTGTGATCTGAACATCCTGTACGGTGAATAGGTTAGGTTACATTGACCTGAGATAAACATATGGGGGTCCCAAAATAAAGCATTGCAGGGGGGCCCAAAATTCCTTAAACCGGCCCTGGCCTCTACCATCTGTTTGCAACAGTCTTTCCTGAATATGCTACCTCCCTTTGGAAGCCATCTAGGATAGGAGGCACCACCTCAGATTATGACAATCAGTTCAATAGGATGATTATGCATGAAAGAAATAAATTCTTTTCTTTGTCTGAATGACTAGAGTGAATTCTAGTGTCTGTAGATTGGGAAAACTAATTGTTGGACTGAGCCAGCATGATGTAGTGGTTTGACTATGTTGGACTATGACTCTGGAGACCAGGGTTCAAATCCTCACTCTGCCATGAAAACCCAGTGGGTGACCTTGGGCAAGGCACACTCTCTCAGCCTCAGAGGAAGGGAAAGGCAAAATCCCCTCTGAAGAAATCTTGCAAAGAAAATCCCATGATAACTTTGCCTTAGGGAGTCCATCATTCGGAGATGACTTGAAGGGACACAATGACAACAACAATGCATTTTTGTACACAATTTTTCTAATGTACACATTTTTGAAAATAATACTCCCTGTTACGTGACATTTTTGAATTTTATTGTTGATGATATTACCTTTTGTCCATGTTTTCCCCTGCTAGATACATTTGTGTAGACATGTTTTGGTCAGAGATAAATATTGTTTTGCGGAAGTGCAGATTCTGAAGGATAATTGTCTAGATTTTCAGACTACACTGTTATAGTGTTACTATTCCACTTTAATTGCTCTCGCTTCCTGCTGTAGAATTCTGGGGTTTGTAGTTTAGTGAGGCCTAAGAGCTCTCTCGCTGAGAGTTTTAAATGCTCCTCCCTAAACTGCAAATCCCAGGATTCAACAGGAGGCAGCCGTAGCAAATAAAGTGGAATAGTAACACTATAACTGTGTTGTCTGAAAATCTAATGTGTTTCAGTTTACATATTGGTTCAAGAAATATGGACAAATTTCTCCTCCATCTCTGTTCTTGAGATGTGGCCCCAAATATCAGTATGTACTATATCAGGAACTGATCAGAAGGATGACTATGTTGGAATAAGCTTGAAGTTAATTTGAAAGGTGGAGATAAATATTGCCTTCAGGTAAATATGCCAAAGTAATGTGATATGACTCCAACTCTTTAAAATCATGAAAGTTAAACTCTGTCCGCAAAACCTTCACTGTCTTTGCCAGTTCTCTCTAGAGCATTTAACCAGTTTGATTCATCCTATGCTTTTCATTAGGGATACAGTTGATAAGGTCTGATTTAGAACAAACTGGATGACTTTATGTTCCAGCATGTATCTATTTTTAGGTATCCCTTTGATTAATGTTTATTGATTTCCACTTCTACACAACATTGCTATAAAGGATAACTGGTACCTGGTGTTAAGACTTTAGATGAAAATACCAATGATGGAGTAATGCCTTACAGACTACATACAGAAGGTAAACAGTATACATAAACATTAGTAGTGGTATGTAATGAAAACACATCTATATGCCAGACATCAGTGAAAAGTCATTAACTGTAATTTGCAGTACCCTTTTAGCATGGCACTGCTGATAGCAGCATAAATATAACCCTGCACATTTGTTTATTATAACAGTAATGCAGATTGAAGCCATAGTGCCATTGCTCGGCAAATGCAACTAAATAGCTATTTATAGAATCAAGGTTTATGGCTCAAACATGTATTTCCCAAGTGCTGGTAATGTTCAGAGTGCTCAGTGCAATACAGCAAGATTTAGAGTGTCTATATATACTTTTCCATATGTAAATAGTGCATAATTCCTAAAAGCATGAGTTAATGGGGAAAATGTAGATAAGATGACATTCAATAATCCTTAGATCAGTAAATGGCAGCATTCCTGGACTGGATTAAGCAGATACCACAATTCAGCTAGACACAACAAACACTTTGAAGGCAGCTTCTGTCCTAACAGAATACAGAATCATACATGCAATTGAAGTACATAGGAAGCCCCATGCCACTCCTGACAAATAATTTTGGGTTCCCAGGATGGATTTTTTTTAAGGCAAGGCTCTGTGGTTAAGTTTTATCCCTTTTGTGTGAAATTCAAATGTTCTCCTTTGCCCTAAATTTTAAGGGTTTTTTTTTTTTAAATATAGGGCTCACCCAGGTCAACAACTAGTGCTGATTCATAGATTTTCTGGGCTGTGAGGCCATGTTCTGGAATAGTTTCTTTCTGACATTTTGCCTGCATCTGTGGCTGGCATCCTCAGAGAATGGCTGGGTAGGTGTGCACGTGGAGTCCATATGCTGTGAACCCCCGTACATGGGGAGTACATGCAAATTTGTGCAATTGAATGGTCAATCTCTGGGCACAGAAATGCAGGGCTCACCAGTTTCCGCTCGGCCAACAGTTGGCCGATGGGCCACCATCTGCTGGGAATCCTCCTGTGCCTGGGCAGAACTCACCTGTAAGTGTTGAGTTTTAATTCTATTGTATTTCAAAACTGGGAGTCAGATTCTATTCACCTTTTCTGTTCACTAACTACTTCAGTTAGCTACATTTAGTGTCAATTTGGGCTGCTTTTACACAGCCATGTACAAAACCTTTTTAAAAAAAAGCATCCTCTACTCTTCCTTTTTCATTATTGTGCTAAATGAGATCACCCCACCCCACCTACAAGAGAATCATCTGGCATCTTAACAGGAAACCCAGGGGATCTCTTTCTGCCACCCCCTTTTCCTCTTTAAAATGCCCCTCTCCTCCTGACACAATGAGCAGTTTTGCAAAACAGAAGGGAGAGAGGGCTGGTGTTTTCCTTTTTCTGCTCTCTCCCCTTTTCCTCTTTCCTCTGCTCATGAGGGCACATGTGGGTGTGTGCATACCATGGTCATGCACACACACAGTGAACAGCAGATCAAACTTAAAATGTGCAGAAAAGGGGTAAAAAGTTTTTTTTAAAAAAACCCACCCTGCTGGCAGAAGCAAAAAACTCAGGAAAGGAAGCCTGAAGTGTCCCAGAATTACCAAAATGTTTTCTGGATGGTGGAAACTGAAGTGTTAATTACAGGAGTAAAAACTATAATCTACCAATATATTTAGCTAGTCTGGATGAGCTCACAGTTATATTATTTGTGGCTTTGCTGACTGAAAAAGAACACATGTAACTGTATAGTTTTTATACTGTATTAGTTATTTTAAAATGTTGTACACAGTTCCTGGGATGTCTTGTAGATGAAAGGAAGTTTGAAAATACAGGTCATCATATCCATGGATTCGATATCTATGGGTTTACTTATCCATGTCTGAAAATGTATGTTCTCTCTAGGCATTCCTAGGTCCTCCAATGTGATTCCGTGGTCAATTTCCGACATTCTTCTACTTGAAAATCATAGGGTTTCCTATTATCCACAGTTTCATATATCTACCAGGGGGGGCCTTGGAACGTAAGCCCTGTGGATATGAGGGTTGACCTGTAATTTTTGAGGTGGGGGATGAGGGGGTCAACAACAATTACAACTTCAAGGTTATCCAGTGAGTTTCTATGGCTGAGCAAGGATTTGAAGCCTGGTCTTCAGAGCCATAGTTTAACATTCAAACCACTAAACCATGCTAGATCCCCACAAAAATGCATAGTATATGATAAACATATGTATACATTTGCATGCAGACTACACAAAAAATGGCAAAGTGCTGCAGAAATGGGATAGAGTGTACATTTGAGATCAAATGCACATTTTGTGGAATGGAAGTATTCAAGTTGCAGTTGTGGGAGTTAGGATTTTACCAGATTCAGCAAATAAGGCATCATAAGGACACCTAATGATCATGAAAGGGCATGCATGCAGACAATGTTGCCCTTTTGTGATCATATAGTGTTAAAAACCCATCCTATTTTATTGATGGCCCAAGCTGTCAATAGATCTCTTGTGGTGATTTTTTCTGCCAGCACTGCCAGGGTTTGAATCTGCGCATCATTGTACTCACGTGAATGCAGTGTCAATGGCCAAACACTTCCGGGTACGATTGGGACAGCCAGGTAGGGTATGCTGTTTCTATGAATCCCTCCCCCTGGGTACTTGGAACTTTAAAAATGTGTTTTAGTGCTTTACTGGACTTTTTGTGTGTTTTTTAAAATTTTATTGTGTGCGCATCCTCTTGCGAGAATCTGGGAGATTTCAAACTCAGAAGTAAACAGAGCTCCATTTGAGCTCCATTACTGCTGGAGAGTAATGGAACCAGTAAAGGTAGGTCTGGTATGGGGGATTCTTTTGACAGCATGAATACACCACAATTTATGCCAGCAAAAAGAACTCTTCTGGGGGGTGGTCTGATAAAGTCCTTCGTCACATCCACATTAGTTCCTTTATGAACTTTCTCAGGGGGGGGGGTTTGTATGAAAATGACTTTTAAAATAAAGATCTCTCTAGGGAAGAGACCAGCAGAATTTTAAAAATATTATTACAGGGGTTTGGGAGAGGATGAATGAACATCAGTAAAAATTTACTGTGCATCATTACCAAAGTACTATTCATGTGTCCAAAAGATATATTTCTTTGAAGAGCAGTTGTGTTTTTGTTGTTGTTGACTAAAATGATTTTGTTTACCTTTAGGACATATGCAGCAGACTAAAAGACTTCCTCCTTCTCTAAAATGAATGATCCACCTGTATGTTCAGCTGAACTCAATGAAACCTGATGTTTCTAGATTGCCACAGGGTGTCACTAGCAGCACATTACAGTCTGTTCAAACCATTTCTCACTGAAGTATTTGCCCCCATTTAAATCTACCCAGCCAATCTTTTGGAAGACTTGATATGTGATTTTTAATAATGTGGTAAATTTGAAGACACCATAACCTGTCAGTCACCATTTTATTTTAGCATAACCTAAGTGTGATTATTGATTGAAACTTGGGCTGGTTTTGAAATGCACAAGAAACAGGCAGACATAGGAAAACCCATGCTTGCTGTCAAGAGAAACTTATTCTCCCTAATCCTCATTTCTGTTACTTGGAGAAGATTTTCTACCCACCATCCTTTGAACATTTGATCTTGTTAGAGTTAGAGCTGAGATGAAACATAGAACACATTACTTTGTTAAGCTTCATTTTTCTGCACCTTCAACAGGGGATTGAAAGGAATGAGTGCCAGGTGAGAGCTTGGAAAAGTAACTTATTTTGGACGACACCTCCCGAAATCTTCCATCCAGCATGGCCAGCCATTGGGGGCTCAGCAGAGATTCTGCCATTGGGAATCTCTGCCATCTGTTGGGAGAAAAGGTCACCAGCAGTGGGCCTGCAGTTGTACAAGGAGGATCTCAGAGCAGAGTAAATCCTATAGTGCAGATGGAATGTCCAAATAGGCCTAGGGCAGGAGTGGGCAAAGGCAGTGGATGGTAATGGGGGAGGAATGGGCCTGATCTGTGACCAGGATATGCTGGCAGAGAGCCAGAGTATCCCAGCTCAATGTAGATGAGCCCTTCATCAGGCATGCAGATTTCAGCATGAAATGGAATGTCTAGGGCTTGTTGATATGCTGACTGCAACAAGAGTGCAAAACACAACTTAAGCAAATTTTAGGACTTGTATGACCCTCAGGATCCCAAGCAGCCCTAGCCAGCATAGTGAATGATGAGGGAATCTGGGACTTGTAGTTCAATGAAATCTGTGGAGAGCTGTATGAGTCCCACCTTAGGCATTATGCTTGCCCTTGGAGAAGGCCAGGCCAAAAGCTGATAATGGAACATCCCTCTACCTGGCAGAGCCCAACCAAGAATTCTTGTATATATTCCTGGAATGCATGAAAGAACTGTAGAGGAAGCTGTCTTACATTACATCATACAAAGTTCTTTTGTTTCACAGCTGAAGAAAATAGGTAACAACTGTTGTTTTACAAGAGAAGGACAAAAGCTGTCCTCTGCCATAAAGAATAGATGGCTTTCCTTTCTCACCCTGTGTTCAGTGAGCTTTACCTGTGCTTGATACTGAGCACTAGAAGTTTGACACCACCATCCCAACCTGGTCCCCTTAAACATCCAGACTGAAGTAATCTTTGGAAGTTCTCCTCCAATTGAGCTAAGGCAGCCAGAGAGAGGGCCTCCTTAGCAGTGGAACTTCATCAGTAATCCTAAAGACCATTATCCTTTCAGTACCAGGCAAAAACAATGTTGTTCTCCCAGACTTTTGAATGTATTTTAGTGGTCTTTTCTTTTTGAAAACTATATTGTTACTTTTTAGATGTGCAGCTTATCTGCTTTTCTGTAAACTAAATTAGAAACTTTATTGCAGGGTGATGTATTAATATTTTTAGTAAATAAATTTTAGTAAACAAATGACTAAATAAACCACACTGTTTTGATGACATACATATACTCACTCCTCTTTCTTCCCATCTATACAAGGGGGAAAAATACAAACACGTCCAAAAAAGCAGCCATTCACAATGCTGACACCTGTCTAAACAGTCGAAAGAGTCCCCCCAAAACTTCACATGACCCCTAGATAAGATGGTGACTGCAAGTGATTACTCAATCTTTTAAATCTGCCACCAATATATTAAAAAAACACTTTAACATGGTGTACACATGCAATATTTCATATTTACAAAAAGAAAAAAGAAAAAAAGAGTATGAGATTGTTGTTTTATCAACTTACTGGAACCTCAATTAACTGAAAATCCAACATGGTGGCAGCAGGTGCTTTCAATGTTTCCAAGCCCCTCTCCCTGCTTGTCCAGCCAATCAGATTAAACTGCCTGTATGCAAATGCAAGTGTCCAAACAATCGCACATTTGGATGTGGTACGGAGCTTTTTTAAAAATCCGGATGAAGCCCTGGACACTACCCACACAGAGTTTGCAATGGATTTCACTGACCCCCTTCCAAATGATACGTATTTATGCAAATATCCATTTCTACAGATAGCTAATGTTCACCTTAGAGTTGTGCTGGTAAATGCCTACAGAGAGGTCCTCTCTAGGCATCTTCTAGATCTTCCAACACAACCTAATAATATGTTTGCATTGGAAGTTCTTTATTTTAATAGGGTTTGCTGTTATCTGAAGTTTCCGGTATCCATGGTAAGTCTGGGAACTGAACCTTTGCAGATACGGGGGTCCAACTGTTCTCTTCATTTTTGAAATCTTGAAAACAGTACTGTAAATAAATGCAGAATCTGGAACATTATGATTTTCTAGTTTTCATTTCATTAGGTGACTCCGGCTGATGTGCAACCACTAGATGCCAGTGTCAGCCTAGAAACAAAGAAAGTTTAACAACCTAAAATAATATCTTAAGTTGCAATAATCTTAGGAAGGTTCTATGGAATCAGGCAGTTGCAACTTCTTTATGCCCTTCTCAGCCAGGTGTGAGTAAGCTGCTGATTTAAGTCTTCCCATTTTAGTCCAGACATCTTGTATGTAGGTATAATAAACACAGACTCAGATCAGGTTTCACAGAGGAAGCACTTTTGCCTGCCATGCACAGGAATGTCCCCATTAACATGTCTACTTTTATGTAGGATGGCAGAGTTGCTAGTTCCTTACCTTTTCTTTCCCATAAAAGAGCAGCATCTAAAGTATTAGTGGCAATGTTCCCTGTCAGTTTGCTAACTGGCCTTTTAAATTGGTCGGTTAGGAAACTGACAGTGCACTATAAGTGACAGGATTTCAGAGTATTAAGAAGAACTCTGTCTCCCCACATCACATCTAATAAGTACAGTTAGGGAATTTTCACAATTAGATCTCCTACATGGATGGAAAGACTCCAGCATCCATCCCATGTGTTTCTATTGAACTGAGGGGTACTTAGAAAAGGGGCTACAGTGTGGACTCTTTCACATTAGACCATGAAAGACAATGTATAATATTGCCTTGGTAACTATGTCAGAAGATTATCAGACAGGGACAAAAACAGTGTCCCCATCTCGCTATCTCCTTTCCTGCACCCTCCCGCCCACATCCTGGCACAGTAACAAAAGCATTCACACTTATCTTATAGCATGTCTGTCCACTCCCCTCTGTATCCCAGAAGTGAATGGAGCTCTCACAGAGCTGCATTCATTTCCTGGGATGCAAATCCCAGCCATTCTTGTGAGAGAACGATTGCGCAGGAAATTCAAAAATAAAAGGAGTAATAAAAGTCAAAAAGTAAAACAATACATTAAAAACACACTTTAAAAAATACAAGTAACCCAGGGCAGGTACAAAAAGTGTGTCACTTACTTCATTGTCCTGATCGCATCTGGAAGTGTTCGGCATGGACCTCCCACTAATGCTGCCATTGTGCCAGTGTAACGGGCATTTTTTCAGTCTCCTATTGTTCCATGACAGGAATGGAATGGGCAATCTGGCTTAGGCCATGAATAAAAAGCAACAAGGGTGAAATGGAAGGGGCACTGGAGCATGATGACTGCAGAATGATATCGTGTGAAAAGGAAGCCATTTTGAGATCTCCTGGCGTCCTTGTCACACCACATTTAGGTCGTCTGATAATCTCCTCAGTCCTGCATAATGCTGGGAGTTGGTAGAAAGGAGGAGTTAAACAGTAGGGATATAGATACATTTGAACAGCCAGGACAGGCTGGAATATGAGGAACTCTGAAACTGCATATTGGATTCATTGGTTTAGCCATTGATCACATTAAGGGTGAATATGTACAGACATATGAAAGTGCAAATTTAATACATATTACCCAGGAAAGAATCCCATCATGAGAGCAGGATCAGTGCCTGGCTTTAAGGAATCTTTGACAGGGCTAGAGATGTAAAATTTCTGGACATTTTGAACCATGGGGGAAAAAAAACTGGTGGGGTGTGTGTGTGTTTTTAGATTTTTTTTTTTAAATTTTCAGAAAAATTGAAAAAAATGCAACATTAGCACTTCTTTACAGATTGAAAGTCACCCTGTTACTAGTAGGAACATAAAATATGACTATGTACAGTTTGATTTGGCATAAAATTATCACAATTGGTATATTAAAAATACAATATATTCAAACAATTATTGTATTCAAACAATTATATATGGACACCTTGTCTTAAAGATTTTATTCATCGTGCTAAAATAAAACATCCCATAATAAATTTTTCTCCTTTTTTTCATTTCCCCCCAATTTTTTGGAAAAAAACAAACAAAAATGCTTTGGGGGGGGGCTTTTCTGAATTATTCTGTTCCCCGCCCCCTCCCCCAGGCCTTCACATCTCTAGACACGGTGTCACAGATGCCCCTCCGCATGTCGAGCTGGTCTCACAGCCTGCATTTCTGCCACCCCAACAATCACTGGGACTTCACCTTAGCACTCTGGCTGCAACAGCTGTCCGTCACTCTCTCCCTCCTCTAGCTATGCTTCGTTGGTGTCTGGCAGCAGTGCTTTCAATGGGAACTGAGCTACTACTCAGCTCTAATTCATGACAGACCTTTGCCATCTTAGATTCCCCAGAATGCAATGTCCTGTGCTGACTTCAAGCATTGAATTTGGGGGGAATATAAAACGATACACCATAATAGAGCAATAGCTCAGCTCCCACCTAACAGGGCCACCACCAAGTAAGCAGGCCCTGGAGAGAAAGAGAGTGAGTGATTGACAGCAGTGCAGCACTAGACATAGGAATCAATGGAAGTAGTGGTGTGGTTGGCCTTGGTGCTGGCAGGTTCTGCCAGGTGATGGTCCTGGGGAGCCCATAACAGTTGTTTCCTCCAGAGCTTGGAAGGGTGATTTGTGGACTACAGCTTCTAGAATTGTGCACCAAGAACGGCCACTAAACATAGTTCACCCAAGATTGTAGAAGTTGTAATTAAAAAAAAAAAAAAAGAGGCAACTATTTCAAGCTCTGGTGCCCACATGCCAGATCTGCAATAGAACCCTGTCTGAATAGACATGATTTTGACTCTAATGTAAGCATGGTCCTTCCTGAAAACAAATACCTTAAAGTGCAGATGATACATACCCAACATTATTTTCATCACTGGTTGAAATACTTGTTCATCTTTAATCGTATGACTTTATTGTCTTTCCCTACAGTGTTGAGATCATCACGTGAAGAACCTGGGAATTTCCTCCTTTTTTTCCCTCCTTGCAAACATTCATAAATATGTAGGCTGCATGTGTCTAGTGTTTACCTGATATATTCTTTTAAGATTCCAGGATAGTCAAGGCTGTATTTTAGATTTATTCTATTTACTTGGAATGATGGACCAGACTAACTGACAAATTCCACAAAGACCAGGTACATATATTTGAAAATGAAATGTTTAGGATCTCAGTGCCTTTGTATGATCAAATCCAAACTAGAGAGATTTCCCCATCCCCACGTGTATGCATGGTACTGGTGCTATCTATGCATATGCATACATAATTTTGTGTAATACAGTCAGAATCACTGTACGTCATGGTAGCAAGTCTTTGTATTCATTGTATTTGGGAAATTCAAGATGGAGGATGTACTTGCATTCATGTCCTGCTAGCGAGTTTCCCACAGAAAACTGGTTAGCTACTGTGTGAACAGAATGATCCAGCATGATTTATTTCTGTTCTTACTTTCTCACTTATGACATTTCTAGTTCATTCTGTAGATAACCAAATAGCTGAATGTCTGCTCCTTTTTGTAATAAGGATTCCAAGTGAGTCCAGTATCATTTACCATTTCTGTACATGCTCAGTATGCAGTTGTCATAGGAGATTATCAGATGCATCCAAAAAGCACCTTAGCAGAAAGCCAGGACAATATTTCTGTCCTGTGAACAGGACCTGGTTTCAGACGTCCTCGTTGTGCTCTGCTCGTGTGCTGCAGCCATTAGTAAGGCATCACTTTTCATTGATGGGGAGGTCACATCAATAAAAAGTGATGCCTTACTAGCAGCTGCAGCACAGGAGCTGAATGTGATGAAGATGACATCGTCTGAAACTGGGTTCCATTTGTGGAACAGTAACATTGTCCTGGCATTCTGCTAAGGTACTTTTTGCTGCATCTGATAATCTCCTTAGTAGGCCAGTACTATTATCTCCAATAGCAATAGCATTAATATTTAAATACCACATATCAGTGCCAAAGCACTCCCTAAGTGGTTTACAATGTGTTTTTTTTAGCTAATTACCCCAACAAGCTGGGAACTCATTTTACTGGCCTACAGAAGGATGGAAGGCTGAGACAACCTTGGAGCCCTCTGGGATGAAACTCATAACCTTGTGGCTTGCAGTACTGGCATTTAACCACTGCGCCACCAGGGCTTCTTTAATAACAAAAATACTGTACTTCTCATAGAATAGGAAGAGAATACAATTTGTCTAAGGACTTTTTCAGACGTTTAAAAAGCAACACAAACAGCCTCGTCAGCTTGCGAGGCTGCTGTGCTGCAAAGTGTCAGTTTCGGATGACGCTGCCCTCTGGCGGTACTGTTGCGGTACCGCGGGGAGAGTTGAGTGTCATATTTGCTTGATTTTTACTCACGAAAGTTGATCGTGAGTAAAAATCAAGCAAATGTGACACTCAACTCTCCCCGCGGTACTGCAACAGTACCACCAGGGGGAACCGTCATCCGAAACTGACGCTTTGCAGCGCAGCAGCCTCGCAAGCTGACGAGGCTGCTTGCGTTACTTTTTAAACGTCCAAAAAAGTCCTAAGTGGCAAATTGTATCAAAATACTATTTTTGGAAGGAGGGTGCCCAAATCCACCAAAACCTCTGCAGGAAAAGCCTTTGTGGCATTCTCCAAAGTTTTTAGAAAGCTCCGCAGGGAATGTGCATTCTCATTCATTGGGACAACTGATTCACTTTCATTCACATTCCCGAGAGTGGAAGTGGAAAGCTGATTGGTCGGTTATGTACAAGGGGTGGAGATGGCTAACAAGACAAGCTCCTGGAACTGCCATGTTGGATTTTTGCCCTAGTGATCATGTGCTGAGGCAACAAAACAGCCTTTTCTTCTTTTTCTATTTATTTAGGCAGAATATTGCACTTTTGCACGTTAGATATGCTTTAAAAAAATACTGTTTGGCAGTGGCAACTTGAAGTAAATAAACATGCAACTAATTTACTCACACCCGCCCTCTTGATTTGCAGGAATTCCTGTTGGAACAGCAAAAGCGGATAGTTTTGCATGCCTGCGATTTGCCAAAAAAACCATTAAGATAAATAGAAGCTGATTTGAATTGGCATTAGTGTGATTAATCTGCACAACCCACTCATATGGACGAGCCCTAAGTGGGTTTGTGGCTGTCCTAAGTATTCAGTGTTCCTAGCTACCACCATAGACTAGCTTTTATATGTTTTCTGAAACCTCAATAGCATAAAAGGGACTTAAACATGAGTTACACTTTGTGTCTTATGGGGTAAAGATATGCTGTGTGGAAGAAGGGCTTACATCATCATGAAATCCTAAATCTACCTTGCAGGGATATCAGAAGGGACAACGGAGATTATAAAGTTAATTAAATTATAGAAGACTATAGCCAAAACATGGGGACATGGGTTTGATCTGCAACTTGTCTTGTAAGTGTGCCAGAACAAAAGGGCTGGGGTAACCCTTGGAAAAACCTGTGGATATGCTGTTATAGGATCAAACTCAAGATGGCTTCTGAAATGCTCCAAAAATAGTGCACACAACTGTATAATGACTATGATTCCTTTGTCCTGATGTAAATGATGGCAGAAATGAAATGATCTCACCGTGATCCTACTCCCACTAAAGCAAGACAACCGATTACCATTGAAATTATGGACTTTTTCAGATGTGAATTTACCACGCAAGAAGGCTCGTAACAGGCGCGATGCTGCTGCATGGCAGGGGGCCTGTTTTGTATGACGTCATCCCCCTGTCGAAATCAGCTGTGTCAGTTCTGCGAGAGACTGGAGCCAGCCGCACCATATTTGGCCTTTTTTTATTCACAGAAGTGGCCCGTGAATTAAAAAAGGCCAAATATGGTGCAGCTGGCTCCAGTCTCTCACAGAACTGACATAGCTGATTTCAGCAGGGGGAATGGCGTCATAAGAAACAGGCCCCCTGCCGCACAGCAGCGTTGTGCCTGTTATGAGCCTTCTTGCGCATTAAGTTCACACCTGAAAAAGTCCTAATACAACATTTAAAATGGGTTGAATAATTAGCTGCAATTAACCCTGAATGGGGTACTTGTACATTCCAAGCCAGACTACTTGATTTGGTTTGTCAATGGCACCAACCCGCTTGAAGTGACTGTACACTAGCTTAAGCCATTTGTGGATCATATGCAGTTTTTTTAAAGCAAAATATGGTCTACTCAAGGCAGTAATAAAAGCTTCTCTGCCCACACAGTTCCTTAGAGTATTTTGTTTACAGAGTAACCATTTTTTCCTTCTCCAGTGCAGAATCTTATATAATTACTTGTCAAAATGCTCCAAAGAAAGTAAATAATAAATGACTAATTCAGATTTACTGGGGATACGTTTGGGTGTTGTTGTTTTTTGGTTTGTGTAGGCAAAACAACAAAAGCTGGGTGGAGGGTTACACAACAACCCATAAATTCAAGCACAGGCAGTAGAATCACTAGCAATCTTTTTCATAGCTACTGTGGGAGCCACAACAAAGGCCAATCTGCTGAACTCATACTACATTTCTGAGGCTGATCTTCTTGGTGAATCTATAAGCTGGAGCATTCAAAACAAAGAGGCATGCTGTAAATCAGGGGCCCTTTCATATACTACACAGTTATAGCACTATGATTCCACTTTAGCTTCATGGTTCCATCCTATTGAATCCTGGGATTTACACTTTCCTGGGATGTATTTAGAATTCTAGTCAGAGAGCTTTAGTGTCTCACCAGACACAAACCCCAGGATTTCAATCAATGCAGCCATGACAGTTAACAGTGAAACCATACTGCTATAATTGTGCAGTGTGAAAGGGCTCCTGGGGTGGGAAACTGACAGGGGAATTTTGGGGGGCAGGGGGAGTTTGCATAAATCCTCTGTGGCATCCTGTGGCATTCCCAACACCCAGTGACCAAAATCTAAACCCAAATGACCAGTAGTTCCACAAATCTACTGGAAGTACTCTTTGTTTGGGGGGCCTTTTGTATCCCTCTCTCCTGCTCTAGGCCCATATAAGGATCACCCCCAAAACAGTCTGATCAGACCTTTTTTTTTTTCTTAAAGACTATTGGCCTTTTGGCCATTTTTGTCTATTGGCAATTTTGAGCCTTAAAAATATTTTGGCTTGGGAATGGGACCCTTGGGAGGAAAAAAACTAACCATGAGGGGGTAATTCAGCTGAACGTATATAGTAGGAAAGAATATAGATGGAAAGAATATTTGAAAATGTTTTTCAAAAAAGACTGAAAAACATGTTTTATGAGTGTTGAGAAACCCCAATGAAAAGGATCCTGAACTGACAAGAATCTTCTCCTTTCGGGACTTACGCTGCACAAAATTTGCATGTGGTTGTTTTGTGCAGAAAGCAGCATTTTCTGTGAGGAAAATAATATTTTAACACAGAAATATTAATTCTTGCACAGAAAATGTTGTTTTCTGTGCAGAAAAAATCTGTAACTAGGAATTTATTCTGCATAAGATTTGTACAATTCGCACATAGTTGACTTGCATAGAAAACAGCATTTTCTGTACAGAAAACTGCATTTTATATTAAGGAGTAAATCTTTGGTGGTTGAAACTTTATTTTTGAAACAGAAAATGCTGTTTCCTGTGCAGAAAGGGCAGTTTTCCATGCAAATCAACCATATGTGAATTTTACACAGAATAAGGAGATTTTCAGATGGCTAAAATCAGCCTCTTGCCGCGCAAGCAGCCTCCGGAGCAGTAACGCGCAAGGGTCCATTTTGGACGATGCCGTTTCTCTCTCGGTGTCATCTGTGAGTGTTGCAGCTAGCATTGAAGGTGGACGCACTGTTTTTTACTCATGGACAACTGCATCTTTCAACACACATATCATGTTTGGAGTGTTCACCCACTGTGAAGAGATCCATGACTTAAATCCTGGAAACCAGACTGAGAGCATCTGGCCAAAAATTAAGGGTGAGAGAAATGACAGGGATGTCATTGTGGGGGTCTACTACAGACCCCAAACCAGACTGAGGACTAGGATGATGACCTTCCTAGAACAGAAGACCACAAATTCAGAAAGAAGAGATATAGTAGTAATGGGAGATTGCAACTATCCTGATATTTGTTGGAGGACAAATTCTGCTAAGACTATAAGGACTAACAAATTCCTCACTTGCCTTGCAGACAACTTCATTGTCCAGAAGGTGAAAGACGCAACAAGGGATTCAACTATTTTTGATCTGAACCTAGCCAAGAGGGATGACCTGGTTAATGGTATGGAAGTGGCAGAATCCTTGGTGAGAGTGACCATGTCTCCTGGAGTTTGTGATCAGCAGAAAGGGGAAGCCAATTACAGGAGATTATCAAACAGGAACAAAAAAAATGTGTTCCTGTCCTACAATCTCCATTCCTGCCCCTGTCCCACCTCTGACCTACCACAATCACACTCCCCATCACACTTACCTTCTCTCCCATTGTCAAGCAGCCCAGGAGTGAACGGAGCTCTAATGGAGCTCCCTTCACTTCCTGGAGTGGTTCGATTCCAGCCGGCTCCAAGGTTCACTCAGCCTTCCATCCTTTCGTAGGTCGGTAAATTGAGTACCCAGCTTGTGGGGGCAATTAGCTAACACACTGGAAACTGTTTAATGCAGTGTAGATGTGTAAATAGCTATTGCTTAAAAACAATTTGTAAGCCGCTCAGATAGCCTTGTGGCTGAAAAGCGGGGTATAAATAACTAAATAAATAATAAAAAATAAAGACACAAACATGGGAAATTCAAAAATAAAAAAAACAAAATACACACAAAAAAGTTACCAAAAGCATATACACACACTTTAAAACTTTTAAGTAAACCAGGGAGGTTTTTAAAAAGTGTTTCACTTACCTGGATGTCAAACTCTTACCTGGAAGTGTTCTGGCTGGGACCTCCCATTGACACTGGGATCTCGCCAGCATAACGGGGCACCTTGTCACACATAGGTACATCCGTGACAGTAACAGAACAGGGGATCTCTTGATGGCTTCTCCCATCAATAAAAAGCAGTGTTGGTAGAATGACAGCAGAATGGGTGCATAATGATGGGGGAATGACGTCTGTAAAGGGAGCCTTTTTGTGATATCCTGGCGTTCCTGTAACACTACTTTTAATGTGTCTGATAATCTCCATATTTAGACACACATTCTAGACTTTAAGATAGCTGATTTCAGAAAACTTATGGAATGACTGGGTGTGATACCATGGTCAGGAATACTAAAAGAGAAGGGAGTTCATGATGGATGGGAATTTCTTAAAAGTGAGATATTAAAGGCACAACTTCAAACAGTTCCAATGAGGAGGAAAAATGGGAGGTGTCTAAGGAAACCAGGATGGATGTCTAAAGAACTTTAAACTGAGATTTAAAAGGGACATGCACAAGAAATGGAAAAGGTGGGGAATCACAAAAGAGGAATTTGAACAAATAGCCAGCAGATGTAGGGAGAAAGTCTGAAAAACTAAAGCACAGAATGAGCTCTGGCTTGCTAAAGAGGCATGAAACAACAAAAAGAGATTGTTTGGTTATGTCTGTAGCAAAAGGAAGAACAAGGAAATGATAGGGCCACTAAGTGTAGAAGATGGTAAAATGCTAACTACTCAACACTTTCTTTGGCTTGGTCTTCTCCCAGAAGAAAAACAGTATCAAACTTGGGGGCAAAGGAGCAGAGAATGCAGTAGGGGAAATGCAGCAAAGAATAGGCAAAGAAGTAGCACAGGAATAACTTGCTATTCTAAATGAATTCAAGTCTCCAGGGACAAATGAACTACACCCAAGAGTATTAAAAAAACTGGCAGAAATAATCCCAGAACCACTGACAATAATCTAAGAATTTCTGGAGAACAGGAGACGTCCCAGAGACTGTAGGAGCTCAAAGGTTGTTCCCATCTTCAAAAGAGAAAAAAAGAATATGGTCTCTTCCAGCTCTGTGATTCTGTGATTCTACAATTCACACAGCAGAGGAAGAAGAGGAAGAAGACTCTCTTACTGCTGGGAGAACAAAGCCGTGGTTATGGCAGCTGCAACAAAGAGGCTGCAGCAATTTCTTTGAGAGGTTGAGGTGGGAGAAGCTGTGGGGCATTCTATCTCATCTTTGATTTAGAGGAACACTGTCTCTGACCTTGAAGATAACATGTAGTTACCTTGACCAATAGACACTGGTTTTCCATGAATTTTTAATCCTACTTAACTCCTTCTATGGGTCAAATTAGATTCAAGGAGAATTGGTATATTCTCTGATGAGTATCTTCTTCCTCCTACAATGGGATTTCTTCAGAGATATGTGCTGCCGTAATCAGACTTGCAAATTAATCATGTTTACAATGACCAATAACAAAACAAAAAAGTAAAATGTGAGATATGTAGCTGACAAAAATAATGTCATGACAAACAGACATCTTCTACTGTCTGAGAGAATATCTTTTCTTAAAAAAATATGCTAAGTAAGTTTCCTAGTTTGACCCCCCAAGCTTGACTCCACTAGTCAAAGATTTCAGTTGCCAGAGTAGAAGGGAGAGTTGGATGTTTGTTTTGCTTGTTTTGTTTGCCAGGGTCACTTGGATACCTGAGAAGCTTGAAAACAATGTAGTGAGAAGAAAGGAAGATGATTTCTGGTTGTAGGGAATGCCTGCCAACAGGGATGAATAATTGGAGTTGCATACAGATGGCAATTTTTTTATGGCATTAGTCACAAAGTGAAAGCATGGGGATAGAAAGACAAGACACAGACACAGATGACAAAGAGAGAGGGGAAAAGAAAGAAAGAGTGTTGCCATGGCTTGTGTGTGGCCATGGTGAGCAGTACTGGTGCTGTCTGCCTTCTGGGAGTTCTTCACTTTGCTTGGTGGGCTGCAATAATGGGTCTGTTGGGTCAAATATGGCCCATGGCCACACTTTGCCCATCACATCTGTTTTCGATAAATCCATCAGTCTCCAGATCCATCCACTCAGTGACCATGTAGGCAACATGATGACACCATATTACCAGGCAGAGAAGAGTCGCCATCAAGAAGGCAAAGTTTCAAACTCTAGCAGAGGTCAGTTGCTGTGTTCCACAGCCCCATTATTTTCACCTCCCCTTGCTGTTACTTGCTTTTTCTCAGTTTTCTCCAAGGGAGCAATCACTAAGAGGAATGAAGAGAGTAAAAGGAATGATTCTGCCACCATCAGTATTTTAGGTTGAAACCTGCAATGGGCAGCTACATACACACAAATACATCATCTGCTTTCTGTTAATGGTTACATCTTGTGCTTTGTGGTCTCATTGCGGTGGTCTCATTGACAGTGAGGTTTTGGAAAGAATTATCTCTTACATTAAGAATATAAAAAAATGTTGTACATCAAATTGCTTTGGTATGTCAACATGACTGAAATACTGGCAGAAGTATTCTTCCATTTCCCCAAAGCCTCATCTATCTCTGTAAGAAATCATTTCCAAATTATACAATAATGGGCATTTGATCCAATGTACCACTCCAGAAATTTTCTAAAGCAGCTTTATTACAGGGATAAGCCTTTAGATAACTCCAGACCTTTTATTCCAATTATGCCTGAAATGTTTTCCCTTCACAAGTACCATGATAATGAGAGGATTCGGTTCTCTCGATACATGATCACACCTTAAACTCCACATTAATTCATATAGAATAATCAATAACTTTTGGTTTTTGTGCTCAGTGCCATTTCTGTGGATTAGAACGTCCATATACAATACCCATGCATTGAAGAATTATATTTTAAAAGATGGGAAACAATAACTTTTTAATTAGAATACACAGATTTTACCCTAAATCACACAAAGCTACCTCTAGTGTGTATTGTACTAGAGGGAAGCTAATTTAGACCAGTTCACATAGCACTTAAGTAAAAAAGCCAAAAAACAGAGACAAGCAAACAAATCTTCCTTGAAAACATTGTCATACAACTGATATAAGTAGGATAAAGGGATGCAAGATATAATGGAAGTCCCATTGTGTTGGTGGAACCCCAAGTTATGCTGAGCATGACTTAGGTAGGTGAAAAACATGCAAATGTTTCCTTTTGGACTAGAAATTGCAGAATCCCCAATCCACATTACTGTCCTGGCTGGGGGAGTTGGTGTCCCAAACGTAAGCTTTCAAACTCTGGGCTGGTGCAACTGAAAGAATATACAAATGTGCTCTACTAGTAGTCTCTACCAACCTAAGGCCAACAATGAGGTGACACAGGAAGGGTGTGTGTAGCATAGTGGAAAAAAGGGTGTATGCCACTTCATATATTCCTTTGGACCCTCTATCTGTCCCTGATGTCTACAAAACTGGCAGAAGGAAAGTTTTGGGAGGTGAACAGGCCAAATGTGAGGAGTGATGGACAAAAAGGCTGAACTTTTCCTCCCAAACAGCAGCAGTCTTGGCCTTCCATATGACCAGTAGAAGTGGCAGGTGTTCCCTTGCGGATTTGTCAACTTACTTTTTCCATCATGGCTCTGTGACAAGACAAGATGCAGCAAGTGATGACTTTGTAGCATGGTGACAGATCCATGAGGCATAATACATTTGGAGGCATGGGAAAGAAATTCCTTATATTGGGTCTGGGGATGTTGCACTGTTTTTCCAAAGGGCTCTGGAAGCATGATCTATGTTGGAATGAGTCTAGGATTTGATGTAAATGGGATATACTATCCATGTCCCACTCACAAATCCATCCTATCATCTAGAATTGGGAAAGGTTTTTTAACTGGACTACAACTCACAGAATCCCCAGCCAGTGTGGGCACTGAGACTGGTTCTGCTGTTTTCACTATGCAGGCAAGTCTTTGCTAGAGAAGGATTCTGCCAGCATATTAAGGGAGTTCTACCACTGTATCTCTCTTGCCAGTTATCTACCCACTATAGCAGCACTAATGGCACTTCCTAAAGCTCCTCGGCTAGAAGATTTGATTCTAGGATTGTGCTTAATGCAGCCTTTTTGCAGATAAATTTTTAGGATAGGGAATATCAGTGCTTCATAGCTTACCACATAATTTGCAGTAAGGTTTTTCGCTATCACTTCCTTCCCCATCTCCTTTTTCATTTTCTCCTTTTTCATCTGTCTAGAAATAAATTTGTAGTTCAGAAGAATTGTCCTTTATTTGAGTTGTTCACTGTCTCTGCATAGACTGTCCTTTTAGTCTTATCTTCAGCTAGCAGTTAAGAAAAGCTCTCTGTCAGAAGCTGATCAATAAAAGAAAAATATTTCAAGTCTCAGCCAACCACGATGCTTCTGCTGCCTCCATAGAAACAACAATAACAACAACAACACCCAAAAAACAATTCTCCCAATAAATCTCTGGCAACCCTTTGACACCTGTGATTCAAAGATGGTTTTGAATTTTCCCAGGTGGCAATGCAGCATATTCTGTGGTCGCATACCAGGTAGCTATTCAAAGACTATTTTGTAAACCTCTTTTGCTCTCTTATTTTTTTACTGCTAACAAGACAGCCTATGTCTCTGTTCCTCACAGCTCAAGTGTTGGTTCAGTGTATTGTTTTCCTGCACTTATATGTCTAAATCTACACTTCTCTCTCTGGCTTTTCTTCGCAAACGAAGATTCAGGAAGGACTCATCCCGCGCCTTCTGCAAGCGCGCTGATGACTAAAAAGGCCAATCCGAGATAAACAAGTCCGGTTGCAAAAAGCACAGCAGAAGGTCTCCTTGGGTGATGTTTTTGGGTTGTGATTCTTTCTGCGTTGTCGTTTCTCTTCAAGACTTGTTCGTCGTGAGTTCTCAAATAAGGCTGCAGCATTGTGGATATTGCGTCTCCATGCCTCCCGATGCGAGGCCAGGGCGGACCACTGTTGGTGATCAATTTGGCCAAGCCTGAGATGTTGTTTCAGGGAGTCTTTGTATCGCTTTTTTGGAGCGCCCCTCTTACGCTGACCCGTGGCGAGTTCACCGTAGAGTAGTATTTTTGGGAGGCGATGGTCCTCCATCCTAGAAACGTGCCCTGCCCAGCGCAGCTGTGTTCTCAATATCATGGCCTCAATGCTGGTGATCCCTGCTTGTTCAAGGACAGCAACATTCGTCACATAGTCAGTCCAGTGTATATTTAGGATTGTGCGTAGACAGCGCTGATGAAAGCGCTCGAGGAGTCGTAGGTGGTGGCGATAGGTAACCCATGTTTCAGATCCATAAAGGAGGATAGACAGTACGATGGCTCTATACACACTGATTTTTGTGCTTTGCCTCAGGTGTTTATTGCTCCAGACTCTTTTGTGAAGTCTTCCAAATGCACTATATGCCTTTGCTAATCTGTGATCGATCTCTTTGTCAATCTTGGCATCTGAGGAGATGATGCTTCCCAGGTAGGTGAACTGCTGAACGGACTTGAGCACTGATTTGCCGACGGCAATGTGGGGGTGGTGGTGTTCGTCCTGTGGTGCAGGCTGGTAAAGAACTTCTGTTTTCTTCAGGTTGACTTCTAGCCCAAACAGCTCTGCAGCTGTTGCAAAGCAGGACGTTAGGCGCTGCAGAGCTTTCAAGCTATCTTTCAGCAGAAAGATAGCTTGAAGACAACCTGGATGCATCCCCGATCCAAACATTGGCACCTCATTGACTACGTTCTAGTCCGTCAGAGAGACATTCGTGATGTCCGTCATACCCGAGTGATGCCCAGTGCAGAATGCCAAACAGATCATCGCCTCGTCAAATCTACACTTATAATGTTGAAAAAAAAAACAGTGTCAAAAAGTTCTTTGGTTTGGCTTGATAAAAATGAGAAAGCAATAATATTGGAACTATACTGACATTTACTCAATATTTTCCCTTTTTAATTTATCTATTATTTACTTATTTGCTACATTTATATCTCACTTTTAAGGAATACAAGATGATGTACATGGTCTTTATTCCCATTTTTATCCTCATAACATTCCTGTGAGGTAGGATAGTATGAAAGATAAGGACTCATCCAAGGTCATGCAGTGGGTGTCATGGCTAAATAGGGATTTGAACCAGTGTCTTTGCCCAACATTCTTATTTTTTTTATTTAGTTATTAGATTTATATCCTGCCTTTCTCCCATAGTTGGAATGTAATTAAAATGCATTCCAATGCAATTAAAAAACAGCTACCAGTAAATGTGCAAGAAATTATACCATTAAAATACAAATTAACTATTAACTAATTATTAACAAATTAAGTTAATATTCAAACTACTGGAGCATGCCAACATTGTTCACATTACTAGTACAACAATACATTTTAGCTGTATATCTAAATATATACAGTAATGTCCACCATGTTGCACTGCTCCACTGAGGTCACGGTGGGATTAATCTAAAATAAGTACACCTTAATGGATCCATAACAAGTTGGTGACTGATCCCCAGATAACAGATCCCCAGATCCCCTGATAACAGGCGCTCCTGACTGTCGCATTCACCTGACTAGTCATCTGAAGCGATGAATCAAGGAGCACCCCCAGACTGTGAACACAGTCCTTAACGGAGAGCGTGACCCCGTCCAGGACTGGAGGTTGCAACCCAACTCCTGGTTTGGGAGCCGCTACCATGAGCACCTCCATTTTATCTGGATTTAATCTCAATCTGTTTTTCCTCATCCAGCCCCAGATGCCCATCTAGCCTCTGTTTAAAGACCTCCAAGGAAGGAAACCCCACCATGCTCTGAGGGAGCATGTTCCACTGCCAAGCAGCTCTTACAGTCAAAAAGTTCCTCCTAATGTTGAGGTGGAATCTCTGTTCCTGGAGCTTGCATCCATTGTTCTGTGTTCTAGTCTCTGGAGCAGCAGAAAACAAGCTTGCTCCATCCTCAATGTGACACCCCTTCAAATAAGGGGCTATCATATCGCCCCTTAACCATCTTTTTTTCAGGCTAAATATACCCAGCTCCCTAAGTCTTTCCTCATAAGGCATGGTTTCCAGACCTTTCACCATTTTAGTCACCCTTCTCTGGACACACTCCCATTTGTCAATATCCTTTTTGAATTGTGTGAAGCATAGCACAGCAGAGAGACTTTTCTGGTCAGTTGGCAACTATGCTCTGTAGATACCTCTGACCAGCCATGACCATGGAAAGATGAGATCACTAAGGCTTGTCTACATCTCTTCTCTCAATGAATGTCTTTGGGCAGTAATGGGCTGAATGAGGAAAAACAGATTGAGACTGAATCCAGACAAGACAGAGGTGCTCACGGTAGTGGCCCTGAAACCAAGAATTGGGTTGCAATCTCCAGGCCTGGATGGGGTCACACTCTCCTCCAGTGTGTTCGCAGTCTAGGGGTGCTCCTTGACTCGTCGCTCCTGATGACAAATCAGGTAAATGCAACAGTCAGGAGCGCTTGTTATCAGCTTCGGCTGATACGCCAGCTGTGCCCTTTTCTGGAAGTAAGGGATCTTGAGACCGTTGTGCACGCACTGGTAACCTCACGTCTTGATTTCTGTAATGCACTCTACATGGGGCTACCCTTGTGCTTAGTTCGGAAATTACATCTGGTACAAAATATGGCAGCCAGGCTAGTTTCTGGAACATCTAGAAGGGACCACATTACTCCGGTTCTGAGGTCCCTCCACTGGCTGCCTATCAGCTTCTGGGCCCAGTACAAGGTGTTGGTTATCACCTTTAAAGCCCTAAATGGCTTGGGCCCAAGCTATCTCAGGGACCACCTTCTGCCTTATAATCCTCCCCATGCTCTCCTGTCCTCTGGGAGGAATTTGTTGCAGCCACAAAGACCTAGGCTGGTGACCACCTCCCAGAGGGCTTTCTCAGCTGTTGCCCCCAAATTGTGGAATGGCCTGCCGGATGAGATCCACCTATTGACATCTTTAGATAGTTTTAAAAAGGCTGTCAAGACGGATCTCTTCAGGCAGGCTTTTCTGGAATAGCTAACCCCGGCCTCAGGAACCCCCTCTGGAGGTCGATTCTGGAGCTCCTAACTGATGCTGCTCGCTAGGAAGGGTTTCTAATAACAATTGTATTATATGCAGATTTTAATTTGTATTGATTTAATAATGTTTTAAGGGGGGGAGGGATTTTGAGTTGTTTTATACTATGTACTATTTTACTGTTGTAAGCCGCCCCGATTGTTCGCAGAGGGGCGGGATATAAATAAATTTTATTATTATTATTATTATGAAGGAAAAAACCCTGACTGCTCCACAGTAATAGCAAGTCGCAGCAGTTGTGACTTGTCTTAATGGTTTTACAGCCCCCATAAACTTTGCATGCTTGTAGCTGAGGTGGCAGCTGCAAATGTATTATTCACGTTTTTAAATTTGCCGCCACCTTTTTTTTAAAACCAACTATTTTTATGGTACACACAAGTGGTATTCCACCTTTCCCAAAAACAAAGAGAAAAAAGCACAAACCTTCATTTTATTGCTTTAGCAATCACTCGCTAAAATCCAACATGGCGGCAGCGGGCGCTTACCCAGACCCATCCCCTGTGCTCATCCAGCCAATCAGGTTTGCACTTTACCCTGCATGGGGAAGCAATTCATGTTGAATCGCTTGTCTTAACGAGCAAAAATGCGCATATCACTGGAATTTTTTTTTAAGTTGGGAAAAGCCGCAAATGCTTTTTTCATGTGTTTTTTCTTCCTTTTGGCCCTCCTCCTTCACAATAAGATGAAATAATGTGGGATCCCATTAAGACAGCTCATTTTCTGAGTGAATTCTGTGAGTAGTGTGGTCCACCCCTAAGATTCAAGTGGTGGGAGGAACTGATTTAGGATGTACACAGGGGAGAGAATGGGGAGTCATTCTTCTTCGTTTAAAATTTTGCACAATTTCATTGCGTGGGAAATTCAAACTTTAAAACAAAAATAAAGCATAAAAATTCACACCAAGCACGCATGCACACACACAAACACACACACACACACAAACTTCCAAGTAACCCAGGGAGGGTCATAAAAAGAGCAAAACTTACCTGAATGTCCTGATCTGACCCAGACGTGTTCATGCCTGACTGGCCATTGTAAGGGTAAGTCTGAAATTGAAAGGGACAGAGGTATCACGTGCTGGCAATGCTGACAAAAACACAGCAGAGAGATCTACTGATGGATTAAGCCATCAATTAAAAACCATGGCTTTGGGGCTCTTTATAATTGTGAAAGAGCAACGTCGTCTGATCTGCACACCCTTTTGTGGTTATGTGGCATCTTATGATGCCATATTTTCCATGTCTGATAAAGTCCATTGCTTCAAAACCATGTTGTTTGTGCTTTTCTCTTAAAACTTCTTTTTTGAAGACCTAAAATGCCCATTGGAATTCTGGTTCTATTTTGAACAGTTTCTTAAGACAGGAAGGCTACGTTGACATAAAAGCTATGAAGCCTGTTTGTGTGTGTATATATGTGTGTGTGTGTTACTGCATATTATATATATTATCACAAAGGCCATTCCTACTTAATTTTTGAAGGCCTTGTTAAACATCACTGTGACAGGAAAGAAAATTAAGAATTGACCATCAAAGAATGAGAGGAGGAAAGAAAAGCTGTTCAGCTAAATGATGCTCAAGAAAACCCTGCAGTCCAACCAGTTAAGTTTTGCTTTGACAATCTCACAGGAGATTCTTGAAAGGACTTTTATTATGAGACAATTCTTATCTCATGAAACCAGGACAAAACATCAGAAAGAAACAGAACAGTTTCTGGAATAGAAACACACAACCACATGCACACACGCACACACCCCACCACTCTCCTTCTATTGTGATTTTAAAAAAAGACTGGGAAATTGCAACATTATTTTTTTATTTATTTATTTTTTAAAAAATGTATTGCTTGGCTTCTGGCAAGCATTTCATTCCATCCCGTTCTGCTCTATGTCTTATTTGTTGTTAAATGGAAATGTATTCCCTTATCCAATAAAGGAACCATATTGAACAGCAGTACTGAGGGACAGTAAAATACCAAGCTGACATTTCTTACAGTATCTGGAAAGATTTACAGTTATTAAAGTTACTTACAGTACTTAAGAAGGCTTCCAGTGGGAATCCTACACAATAAAACAGTCCCATTTTTCTTCCATTAAGGACATATAAACTAAGGATAGACTCAAAAGCTTACCTTTCTTTTATGCTATATTAAAACATATCAATGGAAACTAGGAGCAAGGACAACTTAGCTTCTCAAAACCTTTTATTCGGTCTAAACACTCTAGTTAGAATACATGTGGGAGGGATGCTGTTACTGCTCCCCATCATCTGCCACTTGAGACAATTGCCCCCTCTGCCCAAAGATAGTAAGGCCGAACTTCAGAATGACTGTGTAGGCTATCAAAAATCCCAGTAGCTTCAGTTAATGGCAGACAATGCATATGACCTGCTGAGAACAAGGAGGGAATTACTGCAAACATAGGAGTCTTAAGCACAGCAGACTCTTCCCACAGTTGAACTAATACCAGGAGCCGAAGGCTTTCACGGCCATCATCCATAGATTTTCCTTGGTTTTTTTCTGGGCTGTGAGGCCGTGTTCTGGAATAGTTTCTTTCTGACATTTCGCCTCCATCTGTGGCTGGCATCCTCAGAAAATTCTCTGAGGATGCCAGCCACAGATGCAGGCGAAACGTCAGAAAGAAACTATTCCAGAACACGTCCTCACAGCCCGGAAAAAACCCAAAGAAAATCTATAATATCAGTAGCTTTTGTCATATGGAACTTCTCAAAGCTGTATGTTAAAGAAGATTCTTGGTTCACTCTAGTTCTCCAGAACCACTGGTGTAGAACATTTACTGACCAATGCAGGACTTTAAACTGATCTAATTCCCTCTATATTAGATATGTTCCTGCACAACATTCAATATTCTACATGGACCAGAATATGGGGCAATTGACAGTTTAGCATAGTTTTGCAACTGTAGAAAGGTAAGACAAAAGTGCTTGGAAACTTAGGGCCTGTCTATTTCTGTCCTATTGAATCCTGGTATTTGTAGTTTTGTGAGGTACTTAAACTTTTCTATCAGAGAAATCTGGTGCCTCACCAAACTACAAATACCAGGATTCCATAAGATAGAACTATGGTGGATAAAGTGGTTTCAAACTGTTATATTTCTGCAGTGTAGATGGGTTCTCAGAAACTGTAGTCAGCTCAAGACAACGAGAAGCATCATGGAAGAGACAACCATACAGCAGGACCCCTGTATCCACTGGGGATTGGTTGGGGGCTTGGATACTGAAAACTGTGGATAATAGCAAACACCATTAAAAATAATGGGACTTCTGCTTGAAAATACCATAGAGTTGTCTTGGAGGACCTGGAAAATGGCTAGAGAGGACACATTTTCTCAGAAGATTCTATGGTAGGTGTGCTTTTTTGTGTTCCATGGATAATTGGATCAGTGGATAATGAATCAGTGGATATGGGGGTCCTACTGTATTTGTATCTACTGTACCTGTGTAGTGCTGCTACAGTAACTAGTGTAAGAAGGAAGAGATTCTATACCCTATTAATTTTATCAACTACTATTAGTATAGGGTAGCATCCATTGATTTTACACTTCTATAATGTATGTATAGCTAGCCTGCTTTTCAATATAGAATGTAGCTAATAACAAAATTTAAAAGTGAACTATTAACATATAATGCTGAAATAAAACACCAGTAAAAACAGAAGATGAATAAAACAAGAACTATCTACCAAAGCAAAATACAAGCACAGCCAACACAGACAAGAAATGTACTGTCTTAAAAAAGCTCGGGAGAAGATTGTCTTTATGTGGCATCTAAAAGTTAACAAAGTAAGCTTTAATGAAACATTTCAGGGAAAAAGGTGTTTCATAATGCTAGTGCTACTATCAACATTTTCTCCAGAGAAGGATGGGATACAATTCTGAATCCACAGGGGTGAGCTACCTCCAGTGGTCTAGGAACTGATCCCTCCTCTGGAACCCCCTGTGAGCCTCAGCATTTCTACAAAGTGAAATTTCAAGTGCTTTGAAATCCAGTTCTGGTTTTGTAACTATTCAAGACAAGGTTTGGATGGGACTCCAATTTGTTTTAAAGGAGAGTTGCTGCTCCTGGAGGCTTCTGGAAGAAAGAATTCTCTTTCTCCTGGCAACAATTCATTTGTGAGCAGGAAGGTCTGAAAAAGGGAGTAGGACTGCAAAAATAGCCCTGGGAATGGCATGATTCCTGGTGGGCTGCCTGATTCCCAGGACATTTTCAGACAGCGCTAAATGGAGCTTAATGCGGGATGAGCTCCTGGGAGAGGAACGGCGCTCTTGCGTGGCGGGGGGTCATTTTTGGACGCCGCCATCCCTCTTCCAAGATCATCAGTGTCACTTCCGTTAAGCTTTGGAAGCGGCCACGCCATATTTTAAGCACAGAAGTTGCCCGTGCTTAAAATATGGCGCGACCACTTCCAAAGCTTAACGGAAGTGACACTGATGATCTCGGAAGAGGGACGGCGGCGTCCAAAAATGACCCCCTGCGGCGCAAGAGCATCGTTCCTCTCCCGGGAGCTCATCCCGCATTAAGCTCCATTTAGCGCTGTCTGAAAATGTCCCCAGAGTGACATTCTTCTTGGCCCCCCTGGTACTAGAAAGCCTGTCAAAATTCCCAAGTGTGGTTTCTGTTCCTTGACACAACCTTTCTAGTGGCATTAGCTACTATAATAAGGATGCATCATCCATGCCATCTCTGAACAATAAGGTCACAATGAGACAAGACTCCCAGTTTATCCTGAGCATAAATTTCCATTTCTGTGAAGCTTAAGAAATTATTATTTCTCTTTCTCCTATCCTCAGCTGCAGTGAAGAGATAATATGACACATACCGTTAAACACTTGATGGAATAGATTCTCTCTAGTTTGATTTAAGTGAGTATATAGGAAGTTGTCTCATATTGAATCTGTCCAACTTAGCCTTATCCATATTGACCTGCATTGATTCTCCAAGGTTAAAGACAGGAGTCTTTGCAGGCCTAATTGGAGATGTCAGGAATAGAACCTGGGACCTTTTATATGCCAAGTGTGTGTTCCACTACTAATCTACAGCCCAATTGATGATTTCCTAGCAATTCAACTGACTTAAAAGCTTTAAAATTCACCAGTGAGGGCCTTCAAAACAGGTGAACGCACAACTTGGGAGATTATCAGACATGTCAAAAATGGTGTTATAATAACATGAGATCGCAAAAGGACTTAATTATCAGATGACAACATCCCCCATCATCTCCTAAGTGTCCCACTACCATTCCAAGGCCGTTCTTTTTTATTGATGGGGAGAAGATGGCAATTGATCTCCTGGTTCATTTCTGTTCCTGATTTGCCCCATTTTACTGGTGAGATTCCAGCATCAATGGACAGTCCTGCCAGAACACCTCTGGGTGGGATCAGACACCAAGGCAAGCTACCCTCTTTTTTGTACCCTCCCCAGGTTACTTGGGACCCTTAAAGTGTGTTTAGGTGCTTTTTGAAACTTTAAATGTCTTTATTTTGTTTTTATTTTTAAATTTCCTGTGTGATGAAATCTCATGGGATTTCAAGTGAGGAAGTAAATGAGGCTCTGTTCACTTCCTCTTTATTGATGGGGAGTCTTTGCCAGGAGAGGAAGGTAAGTGCAGGGGGAGCATTTTCTTTTTGCCTGCATAGAAATGGTTTATTTTGTGCCAGCAAAAGAACATTTTAAAATGAGTTGTCTGATTGCCATCCGATTGCAGAAAATAACGAGACCACCCACAAGAAATGGGGTGAAATAAAGGGTTTTTTTATTTAAATCTACCTATCTATACCCTCTAAGAACTTCAGCAGGGGGAGGCAACCTAGTGAGGGAGCAGCTAGGGCAGTTAGGTCTATCCAAGACCACACACCCCAGCTTCTCCGGGTGAGCACCTGGGTCCTGGAGAGGAATCCCAATGAATGGGGTTGCTCCCCAGCCAGCCTGCACCTGGAAGGTCAACCCAAAAGTCCCTCACCCATGCCACATGGATTAAAGTGAGGGATTATCCCTCAAGCCAACCCCAAGGTGGGTCTCCTTCTGTCCCCTTAGGCCCCACGACCTTAAGTGGCCCTTCCAAAGACCCAACCTTTACCAAAATTGGTGCCAAGGTGCCCACCAAATCTATGCCTCCCCCCTTACTTGTCACAGAAAGTGTCAAGCATCCACTTAGTCCTGTTCCCCCACCAGCTTGTCCAAAAGTCCCTCACCCCCTGCTGAAGATTGCTCAAAAATATCAAATTTACAGTGTCAGAGAGGTGAACCCCATCTGCTCTGTAGAGCTCAGGCCTCTCGAACACTATGCTCGAACACATTTGTGTGGCAAATAACATCTCAACCCTTTCAACATGGCATTCCTGACTTTCCTATTAGCCCTTCACCAGGCCTTATCAATTTGATGGGGATTTCCATCCCCACGCTACAGCCATCTGGGCAGTATAGCTGACCACATGATGGTAAGTGCAGGCCACCAAGACCTGATTACCCTCATGTCATGGGTCACCTGCAACACAAGCACCTTGCCCTTCAACAGGCCCAAACCATTCCTACTCAGGTGGAGAATGAGTATATCAGGTGAAGGACCTTGGCGCTCCTCAAAAAGCAATGGCAGAAGGCCATGCCAACGAAGGCACACCCGTGGCCACTGAAATAAACTCCAAACCCAATTGATGCAGCAGCTATCTGGAAGGCATCCAAAGCTATCTGGAAGGCACCCCGAAGCTTCCTTTCCTCACGCCAGAAGGAGGTGCCATTAAAGTTGGACAAAAAGTCCTGCCAAACCGACCGGTCATCACGCATGTCCTTCGTAATGTGAATTTTAAAGTGGGGCAAACCCACCCCTTTTATGGCATCGCAAAGTTGGCACAGTATCAATCTCAATGCCCCCAAAAGTCAACTGTTGGGCAGGGCCTTCCATCTTCTTGGGAGCCAGAGGAACCCCAAGTTCCTCCGCCAACGCTTCAAACTGATGCAGCAAGTGACCACATTGGTCCATCTGGTATGGCCCAATGAACAAAAAATCATTTAGGTAGTGCACAACCCCTTGCAAACCTGTCTTAGCCTTTAGGGCCCATTCCAAAAATGTACTAAAAGTCTTGAACACATTGCAAGAGACAGAGCAACCCATTGGGAGGGCCTGGTCCATATAATACCAGCCCTCAAACTGAAAACCCAAGAGCTCAAAATCATCGGGATGAACAGGCAAAAGGCGAAATGCAGACTTGATGTCACATTTTGCCAGCCCATCCCCTAAACCCTGTCACCTAATTTCCTGAACAGAGGAGTCAAAAGAGCTCGGGATGGACAGCATCATTCACCGAGTCCCCCCTGGGGTAGGTGATGAATGAGTCTAAACTCCCCAGGGGCCTTCTTGGGAATTACACCCAATGGTGAAACCCTTAAATTGGGAACTGGTGGCTTAACAAATGGACCTAACACCCAACCCTCTGAAACTTCCTTTTAAATTTTATCCCGCATCACATGCTCCATCCCTTTAACTGATGCTAAATTACATGCCGATCATGGCCGCTGAACACCCTGAAAAGGAATCTTAAAACCAAACTGAAAACGCTCAAACAAGTAATTAGCGGCCTCTGGTCCGGATAGCCCCGAAGCCACCGTCCAAGTGCCTCCCTATTGATTAGGCTGGGAACCTTTTGGAGTTTGACTGTCACCCACACTGCCTTGACCCCCAGCTGGGGAACCTTTACTCCCATGAAACTGACCTCAACCCCTATTGCAATTCTGAAAGGAATGCCCTGCCCTGAAAATGGAACACTCATGTCTAGATTTGCAGGGCTTCCTACTACACAATCCTTGATAACTCTCTCTCAATCTCTCTGGCTTTTCTTAGCAAACGAAGATTCAGGATGGACTCATTCTGCACTTTCTGCAAGTGCACTGATGACTAAAAAGGCCAATTTGAGATAAACAAGTCCGGTTGCAGAAAGCACAGCAGAAGGTCTCCTTGGGTGATGTTTCTGGGTTGTGATACTTTCTGCGTTGTCATTTCTCTTCAAGACTTGTTCGGTGTGAGTTTTGAAATAAGGCTTCAGCATTGTGGATAGTGCGTCTCCATGCCTCCCGATGTGACGCCAAGGTGGACCATTGTTCGTGATCAATTTGGCCAAGCCTGAGATGTCGTTTCAGGGAGTCCTTATATCACTTTTTTGGAGCACCCCTCTTACGCTGACCCATGGCGAGTTCACTGTAGAGTACTATTTTTGGGAGGTGATGGTCCTCCATCCTAGAAAAATGCCCTGCCCAGTGCAGCTGTGTTCTCAATGTCATGGCCACAATGCTGGTGATCCCTGCTTGCTCAAGGACAGCAACATTTGTCAAATAGTCAGTCCAGTGTATATTTAGGATTGTGTGTATACAGCGCTCATGAAAGCGTTCAAGGAGTCGTAAGTGTTGGTGATAGGTGACCCATGTTCAGACCCATAAAGGAGAATAGACAGTACAATGGCTCAATACACGCTGATTTTTGTGCTTCACCTCAGGTGTTTATTACTCCAGACTCTTTTGTAAAGTTTCAAATGCGCTATATGCTTTTGCTAATCTGTGACTGATCTCTTTCTCAATCTTGGCATCTGAGGAGATGATGCTTCCCAGGTAGGTGAACTGCTGAATGGACTTAAGCACAGATTTGCCGACAGCACTAGAAACGTGCCCTGCCCAGCGCAGCTGTGTTCTCAATATCATGGCCTCAATGCTGGTGATCTCTGCTTGCTCAAGGACATCAACATTCATCACATAGTCAGTCCAGTGTATATTTAGGATTGTGCATATACAGTGTTGATGAAAGCATTCGAGGAGTCGTAAGTGGTGGTGATAGGTGACCCATATTTCAGACCCATAAAGGAGAATAGGCAGTACAATGGCTTTATACACACTGATTTTTGTGCTTCGCCTCAGTTGTTTATTACTCCAGACTCTTTTGTACAGTCTTCCAAATGCGCTATATGTCTTTGGAAATCTGTAATCGATCTCTTTGTCAATCTTGGCATCTGAGGAGATGATGCTTCCCAGGTAGGTGAACTGCTGAACGGACTTAAGCACAGATTTGCTGACAGCCATGTGGGGATGATGGTGTTCGTCCTATGGTGCAGGCTGATAAAGAACTGTTTTCTTAAGGTTGCCTTCCAGCCCAAATAGTTTTGAAGTTGTTGCGAAGCAGGATGTTAGGCGCTGCAGAGCTGCTTCTGTGTGGGCAACAAGGGCAGCACCATCAGCAAAGAGCAGCTCATGAACTAGAGAGTTTAGAGTCTTAGTGCAAGCCCTCAAATGGCTTAAGTTAAACAAGCTACCATCAATATGGTAACGTATATAGATGCCGTCTTCTTCTTCAAGCTCTTTTGTAGCCCTTTGCAGTATCATACTGAAGAAGACTGTAAATAAAGTTGGAGCAAGAACACAACCTTGCTTCACTCCATTCGTTATTAAAAAGGGCTCTGAAAGAGCATCACCATATCTGACTTGACCATGCTGGCCCTCATGTAGCAAGATAATCATTTTAAGGAATTTGGGGGGACATCCTAGTCTTTTCAGGATCTGCCACAGACCTTTTCAACTCACAGTGTCGAAGGCTTTCGTGAGGTCAACAAATGTTACATAGAGACCCTTATTCTGCTCTCTACATTTCTCTTGCAGTTGTCTAAGGGCAAATATCATATCTGTAGTACTTCTATTGGCTCTGAAGCCACATTGGCTTTCAGGAAGAAGTCCTTCTGCAATAGCAGGAACTAATCTGTTCAGGAGGATCTTTGCAAGGATATTTCCAGCAATAGAGAGCAATGTTATGCCTCAAAAGTTTGAGCAATCAGATTTTGCTCCTTTTTTCTTGTACAGGGTGATGATGACTGCATCTTGGAGATCCGATGGCAGCTCCCCTTTTTCCCAGCAATTCACAAGGAGTTCATGGAATTTGTTGTGGAGTACATGACCTCTGTGTTTCCAAACTTCAGGTGGGATTCCATCAATCCCAGCTGCCTTGCCGTTTTTCATCTGCTGTATGGCCTTAAGGGTCTCTTCCAAAGTGGGTGCTATGTCTAATTAATTTTTCATCGGTTTTTGTATCATATGTTGGATAGCTGAGCCTTGGACTACTCAGTTGGCACTAAAGAGACTTTGAAAATGTTTAGCCCATCGATTCAGGATGGAGGCTTTATCAGTAATTAATGTTTGACCATCTGTACTGTATAATGAACTTTGGACCAAACACTGGTTTAAGAGCTCCATAAAATCCTCTAAGATCACCCAGATCTGCACAGCATTGTGTCTTTTCTGCTATATTGATCCACCACTTGTTCTGCATGTCTCGGAGTTTTTGTTGAAGTTTACTACATGTGAGATGGAAAGCTGCTTTTCTTACATGGCAAGTTGTCTGGGCGAGGTATGCCTGGTGAGCAGTTCTCTTCTTTGCCAACAGCTCCTGGATCTCTTGGTTGTTTTCTTCAAACCAGTCTGGATTTTTCTTGTGGGTGAATCCGAAGGATTCTTCCACAGACTGGAGGATACTGTTTTTTATATGTTACCAAAGCACTGTAGGAGAAGGATATGTAGGGTGGTCTTCAAGTTTTGCCTGGAAGTTGTCTCTCATGGTAGCTTGTTGACGATTGTTGACTTGGAGTCTCTTCTTTAAGATGCCACCCCTCTTAGGTTTGAACTTAAGATGAAGATTTAGTTTACATCTGATGAGGCGATGATCTGTTTGGCATTCTGCACTGGGCATCACTTGAGTATGACGACATCGCGAATGTTTCTCTGGCAGACTAGAACGTAGTCAATAAGGTGCTAATGTTTGCATTGGGGATGCATCCAGGTTGTCTTCAAGCTATCTTTCTGCTGAAAGATTGTGTTTGTAATAGTTAGCTCTTGTTCTGCACAGAACTCTAGCAAGAGGCATCCGTTATCATTGCAGTTTCCAGCACCATGCTTGCCTAAGACACCTTTCCAGGCTTCGGAGTTCTTTCCTACTCTGGCACTGAAGTCATCAAGGATAATAATTTTGTCTTCTACAGGGACATTTTGTATGAGTTGGCGTAGGTCTGTGTAGAATTTGTCTTTCTCTACAGGGTTGGCTTGCATAGTTGGGGCATGTATACTAAAGAGAACAACATGTGGGAGGTGTAAGGAAACAATGCGATCAGTGTCCTGTTGGCAAGGTTTCAAGTTTGGGGGCAATGGCATTTTTAATCATAAAGCCTATTCCTGAAAGATGTTTTTCAGTTTTGGGTTTGCCAGACCAGTAAAATGTGTAGCCGTCGCTGTGTTCTTTAAGGCTGACTTCCTCATGGAGACGAACTTCACTAAGAGCAGCGATGTCAATATTAAGTCGTAATAGTTCATGGTCTATTAGAGCAGAATGGCACTCAGGCTGTCCACTATCTGCAGAGTCTCGCATGCTTCTGATGTTCCAGCATGCAAGCGTCAGTTTATTTACACTTTTGGAGGCCGGTGTGTCCCTTTGTTTCTTTGCCTTGGTTTGACCGCATCAGAAGATGCCTGTTGGCCACGGCTAGCCAACCAGGTAGATGGGGATGAGTTCTCGTTAGGCCACCTTTTCTTGGCCCCTCTCCATATGGAGCAAGCAGTGCTCTCCTTAAAACAGGCTGCTTGGTCGTTCGGCATGCTGCCGAACAAGACTGTCATCTCCCGGGTAAGCCTCAAGTGACCAAAGTCCTGAACCGCCTGCATGCAGGGTTGGGTCTGTGACTTCCATTGCATCTTTACACTTGCTGTTTCATCCCTTGCCTACGCTACAGGGCTTTTTCAGAATTGGATTTGTCCTTCGAGCCTGTGCAATGGATTTTTCCTGGTGGAGCGCAGCGTGCACAGAACTGGCCTCACCCTTTAAACCAAAGGCTCATCTGCTGTGGCCTTGCAAGCATGGATGGTAGCAGCGAGGTCCTTGGGTTGTAGGTTTGATTAGAGTTTCCTTCTCTTAGATGGTTGACCTTACAGGGTTGGTTGAGCACCATCTGCCCAGATTTGGGATTAGAGTTTTCCTTCTACTAGGATGGTTGCCATAAGGCTAGAGAGCCCATCCTTCCCTTTGGCACTCTTTGTCAGACCCTTCAGTTTTGACCTGTCTGGCATGGGAGGCCCTACCGGTGGCTATTATGCCACTGCCAGCATAGCTCAAAACTTCATTAGGGTACTCAAGCCTCTCTCCCATGACAAGGGGGCATAAATGGAGCGGTAACGTGATAACTAAATTTCCAACAAACCTGTTTTTGGGCTTGAGGGGCACCTTCTGAAGAACAAGAAGGGTTACTGGAAGGGACTTTGACCAAATGACCACTGTAGGTCCTTTCTCCTTGAATAGGGTGGGCCAGAGTCGTGAGTTGCATCCATAATTGAGGATGCATCATGTCCCATCGCGGGGAAGGTTAAATTGCCACCCTCATATGGAAGGCCTCATCATAGAGGAGACAAGCTGGCCTGGCAAAATCACCATATGCCCTGTGAATGATATCTAGATATTGAAAAAATGATGCTACCTGATGTGGCTGGGCCTTCGCTAATATCAGCACATAAATGAAAAAACCGGAAAGCCAATTGGTCCAGTTTATCTCAACCTTCCATTTCCAGAGTTTCTCCTTATCCTTCTCATCCAATCCCGCCTTGTCCTTCTTCTCAAGCTCCCTGTAGAGCTTTGAGAATAAATCAACATACTTTAAGTATCTTGTCCCTAGTCACCTGTAACAAGTGATCACCCAGAGGCAGGGACATCTCACCTGAAGGAATGGCTGAGTAGTCTACCACTTCATAGCTGGTCCCTTGCGAAGCTCCAGGCAAGCCAAATCCTGACACTTGAGGACTGCCATAAACCCCAGGCACATAAGGCATCCATGGGGGGGCCACTGCGAAGGGGGCTAAATGCCCCCTTGATGTGGCAAATACCAGTTTGAGTGTGCTGTCTGTGGATGTGATCCAGAGGCTGTAGGGTTCAGCATGTGTGCAGGCCATGAAACCCAAAGCCAAGACACCCCAGTAGATGGAGCCAGCGACCCCACGGGAGACTCACCAGTATGTCTGTGGTTTTGCATCAGCACCCGTTGCTGGCTCCTGGGTGTCATCTGGAATCCCGTTGTCCCCAGCTCCAACGTCTTCTTGCCCCAATCCTGATGCCCGATCTGAGTTTAACTTCTTCTCCAGTGCATCTAAATGGGAGAGAATTTCATTAGTTACCTTTCTCCTCTTACCATGATGACCGACCTTAGCTATGGCCTCATCTGAGACTTCATGAAGCTGCTACAGGTGCTGAATCCTGTCAAGAATGATCTGCCATGGGATCTGCTCCTTGTCATCACTAGACAAAGATGGATCAGGCCCAGTGGCAGCTTGGGTGGCTGCTTCCTAGTTAGCGCTTTGCCTTTAGACTCCCCTTTACTCTTTTTAGGGACCATTCTATTTGAGGAAGGCTAAACAAACTACAACAAGAACAAGCCAGACAGGTGTAATGACTCTCGCAATTCTGTTGTTGTTGTTGTTGTTGTTGTTGTTACTATTACTAATTACCAACAGTGCCACCAATTATGGGTATATCCAAGCCAAAAGGCAGCCCCCCAACAAAAGTATTACTGTAAGTATGATTATTAATTATTCCTTCAGCTATTATACTATTGCTATTATTAATATTTTAAAATTCAGCTCTGGCGTCCCCCAGCTCGCTACTCCTGCAAAACAGGCCTAGCCAGGTAGAGCAGGCCTCAAAGCCTGACACCCAAAATGGCTGCCAAGCCCAGGGACAGCAAACCCAGAGTGCCAAGAGGCCTCAATCTGCCACCCCCTGGTGGCCCGCCAAAGGAAACAGACCCCAATAGGCCCTAATCCATGTCCCCTGTTGGCCTGACACTAAACAAACTGCCCAAGACAGTGACTGTTAGTACCCAGCCCCCTAGAGGCCTGCCAAAACCCTATGCAATAGCCCTCTTAAACACTAATGGCCAGGCACCCCCTTCGGCCCCCATGACCACTCCCTCACACACCACAGGGCCTAGACAAAGCCCTCAAGGTCTTTCACTGGCACAAGCCTCCCCACTGCTAAAACAGCTGCTGCCTGGCCGGTCAGACCTCCCACCTCAGCCCACCCCTGTTGACCAGCCCCTTCCTCCTGCTTGGTACTCCCTGTCAATAAAATGGCTAGTTCAGAAGCTGGGGCCGGGAAGGTGTGCGGAGCCCGGCTAAGGCTGGGTAGGTGTGCCACTTGCTGCTGGGGCCAGGAAGATTTGCTGCTCCTAAAGATGTGCCACTTGCCACCACTGCGGCCTGAGCCCAGCCAGGGCCGGGAAGGGGCACCACTCACTGCCTCTGCTCGCCACCAGCTGGTGGCAAACTCCGAGCCCAGCTAGGGCCAAGAAGCTCCACCTATAGCCCGGAGCCTGGCTAGGGCAGGAAAGGTGCACCACTGGCCACCCGTTGACAGTGGACTAAGATCCCAGCTAGTGCAGCCGATTGGCTGATGCTGCTCCTGGCAAGGACAAAAGCCGCTGGAAACCGGTGGCTCAAACTTGCTCCTCTTTCCTTTGACTGTTGCAAGGAAAAAGGAGGAGACAAGGGGCAGCGGCGTCTTATATGGCCTCTGGCCCCACCCCTTGCCTCCCATCACAGGCAACCGTCTTGCAACAATGTCATGGCTCACCATCTGCTTTACGGTGGCAAATGTGGATCTCCCCAGTAATGGCTCTGCCAATCTGTGGGAAGCCTGGTAATCTCTGTAGATACTGAAAATGGTTCTCATACTAGCACCATTAATGTGTTGGCAAAATAACAGCTTGGAGTGGTGGTGGCTGGCGAAGTTATTGTAGTGGGATTCTTCTTGGATGTATGGAAATCATTTATCTTGGATTCAGTCCCCTCTGTCCCTTTGCTCATTTAAATGCTTGCTTTTTTGCCAACTGCATTCAAAAGTCTCTGTGATCTGAATCTGAGACTTGCTGCTCTATTTTGTGTCTTTGAACATAGCCAGGGATATAGAAGAAGACAGCAGTAGAGTAAAGCAACTAGGGAACAGCAACCCCAGATTTCTAATAGGGATGTGGCACTTTCCTATTTTAGTTATTATTGCTGACACTCCTCACCAGCACTTATACTCAAACCACATGGGTGAAGCCAAGCCCTTTTCAATTCAACAGAGATCCTCACTTACGTTTATCTTCCACATTAGTGCTTTTTCTGCCCACACATTTCCTCCTATGAGAATGACTTACTGGACAGCACATCGGCAGAACATGAGTGTCAGATAAAATTCAGACATTGTTGGATTGGAAAGACATAACAGTAATTTAATAGAATGCTTCAAGAAGAGGGACAGTCAATATTGTGAGATTACTGAAGCCTTTTATCTGCCATCCAGGGAGTTCAAAATAATAACAAAAAAGAGAGAGATACAAAATGAAAAGGATGAGAGCAGCATTTTTAAAGAATCTGTTTTCAGACACCCAAGTTTTGTGTAGAAACTGGGAGCTGGAAAGGAAGCATCTGTGAAGGAGTTCATAAATGGAGAATAATTACATCTGATGAAGTCTGACACACATAAGAAGTTCATTTTGTAGGAGCCAGCTCCTCCTCTTCCTCTGGCTTTTCTTCGCAAACGAAGATTCAGGAAGGACACATCCCGTGCTTACTGCAAGCACACTGATGACTAAAATGACCAATCCGAGATAAATAAGTCCGGTTGCAGAAAGCACAGTAGAAGGTCTCCTTTGGTGATGTTTTTGGGTTGTGATTCTTTCTGCATTGTCGTTTCTCTTCAAGACTTGTTCAGCGTGAGTTCTCAAATAAGGCTGCAGAATTGTGGATAGTGCGTCTCCATGCCTCCCAATGTGAGGCCAGGGCGGACCACTGTTGGTGATCAATTTGGCCAAGCCTGAGATGTTGTTTCAGGGAGTCTTTGTATCGCTTTTTTGGAGTGCCCCTCTTACGCTGACCCGTGGCGAGTTCACCATAGAGTAGTATTTTTGGGAGGCGATGGTCCTCCATTCTAGAAACGTGCCCTACCCAGCGTAGCTGCATTCTCAATATCATGGCCTCAATGCTGGTGATACAACAAAATAAGTTAGTCTTTTACTGGCAGTAGAAGAAACTATACAAATTTTATATTGGCAGGGGAGGGGAAAACAAACATGGTGCAGTGATTTCAGTGTTGGACTACAACCCCAGAGTCCAGGCTTCAAATCCCCACTCAGCCATAGAAACCCACGAGAGGACCGTTAGCAAGTAACACTCTCTCAGAGAACGGCAAGCACAAATCCCTTCTGAACAAATCTTGGCAAGAACACCTCAGGATACGTTTGCCTTAGGGTTGCTGTAAGTTGGATCTGACTTGAAGGCATACCCAACAACAACAGGGAAGGGGTGACATAGGAGAAGGTGTAATCATAAATGAGCATCCCTTTTTTTCCCTCTTGGTAAACCTCTCTGAAAATAAACCTGGCATGCTTACAGAAAGGTTCATTTTCCTGCTGCATTGCATTTCTATTTGCAATGGAGTTATTGAATCCTAATTCAAGCATTATGAAATGTATGCTAATAGCCATGGAAGAAGAGGAACTGCACTAGGCCTATTCTACTTGGTTGCTGCTTCCATCACTTCTTTGTCCTAAGGAGACCTCCCTCCTATGCTCCCAACTTGTCTGGCATTTGTGGCTTTGTTACTGGAAGTGTTGAGGTCTGTGGAATTTCTATGCATGTCTGAATCATGATTTGGGGAATTTAATTAACTCAAATTGGCATGTGAGAGACTGGGCAACTGCGGAATCTTTGATCTGTCTATACCAGTACTCACTGAAAGAACTTGAGCCCAAAATAAAACAAAATAAAGATGGATTTATTGGAAAATGATCATTTGCAGCAACACTCAGGCTTCAAGCATTCACACAAGACTATCAAAGAAAGTAGGAAGTGTTTGGATAGAGGGATAGGTTGAGGAGATGATAGATTATACTATACTAATCTGAAGAGCAGAGAAGTCTCAAGAATTGTGTTTGGAAGGTCAGGCAGCAGACAGACACAAAGGATAGGGGGTAGGAGGAGGATTGGTGTCACAGACTAGCATGGAGATGGGAGGAAAGGGATCTGTACACACTGCCATGCAGTTTTGGGGTGATATTTATAGTCGATATTTCCCCCGAAGGGGTGATTTTGAGAGGAAGACAATGTTTTCCAAAGATCCCCAGAGTTAAAAAATGGGTCCCTGGATGTATTAACCATTGTTGAAAGAATGAATATTTTAGGACTGATGAGTGACAGGCAGCTTTCTATTGTTTTGGAGATCTGGGAGAGGCAAACCACCTTCTCACACGGCAATGAGAATCCAACTATCTTTAATGTTGCTTCCAGAGGCACCAAGGTGCTTCTGCATGATCCTCACCTGGTGGTGTGACCTTTTGGGGATTTTAGATGGCCCTTCCTTAGGTTGTATATGCCCTTAAACATGGCTCTTGCCTTTTTTTGGGGGGGGGGAGTCCCAATTTACTGCCAGTTATGAGTGTAAGTATCCAATTATATTAAAAAGGTGGGGGCTGTAATGGCACGTTACAGCTTTTTATTATTTTGTGGTAGGCCATGAACTACAAAACTAGAGCCATTGCTTGGGTGAAGATTTAAACATTCTGCTTAAAAGTATTTTGTCCTACTCCATCTTCACTGAGTTTTGTGATGTGGTTAAAGCATGGTTGTGGGAAAAAAAATCTAAATATTGTCTCAATTTTGGTCAAGTCAGACTGTTTCAATGCAGCAAGGCCATCTGTTGAGGATTCTCCAACTTCTGTCAGACATCTCACCTTCATCACGAGACTGAGAGAACCAGTGCTTGTTGCAGTTCTTGTGTTCTCTAAAGTTTGTACAAAAATTACTCTATGCAAGATAAATGCTTTCCTCCTTTATGAAGCTAAGCACACCCAGCAAACAAAAAAGGGCAGTCTGGATGATCAAAAGACACACATAACTAATCTAATGCTGATAGATGGAATGTTGATGAGTGAATGGGGAGAGAGCATGAAGGAGCCAGTCCTGTGGCAGGAAACTGGCATGGGGTGGTCTCCTCGAGTCAAAAGAGGTGGATGACAGTTGCAAGGAAGAGTGTGAGATGTGATGTGATGGGATGGGATGAGGGGAGTGCTGGAATGCATGTATGGCTATGAGTGCAGCTGAAAGATGGTATGTGTAGTGGGGATATTGTTGAGAGAAATAGAGGCTAATTGGAACATAGAGTGAGAGGAAAGAAAGAACCTAATAACTTGTTATTGAGTCTGGCAAATTCTGAAGTTACATGGTCACCACAGAGTGGGACTATCAAACAGTTTGAAGGTAACCAAGTTGTACACTAAATTCAAAGCATTTCTGTTATACTGTGTATGCAATAAACTACTCTTTATGTTTTGTTTATCAAATTCAGACTCCTCATAAATACTCCTTACCAGTATTTATTTGGCATGCTAACCCTGTGAGTAAACATGTACCAATACAAGTACATCCATAGCAAGTCAAACCCCAGCCCAAGGAAGGGAGAGGGGGAAGTTTGACACAAAGGTGGCAACTATGGAACAGTGGTCTCCACAACAGCAACTACATTTTCCCATTTTACATGTTTTACAGAAATGTGCATGCTAGAAAGTGTGCAAAATGTCTCCAAGACCCACCCCACCCCCAAAATCACCTTGTTTGTTGAGCAAGGGTGGACCAAATCAGGATTTACTGGTACATCCTCAGGTTAAAGACATCCCTCTTTAATGCATCAAAGGGAGGAACCAAAGATGATAGGAACTGCCTAGTGTCAGGACTAAAAAGATGGTCAGCACCATAAGGCAAACCAGAAGGCAGTGTAGAGAATAGAGGACAAAAGTCAGAACCTCAGGACAAATTGGGAGGAAATGTTGAGACAGAAGACAGGAACAAGCCAAAGATTTGGAAGATCTTGTTGCTCAAGTAAGAGTCCTTTCATACTACAGAATTATATATTGCGATTTACAGCATAGTGTTGTACAATTATGGTGATGTGTGATAATTACTGTAATCATACCACAATGGAGATTATCAGATACATCCAAAGAGCCCAACAGGAGCACAGGAGGATGATGTGAATGGGTCCCAGTTTCAGGCATCCTCATTGCATGCTGCTGCAGCTGTGAGTAAGGTGTCACTTTCAATTGATGGGGAGGTCCTGTCAGTGAAAAGTGATGCCTTACTCATGGCTGCAGCACAGAAGCAGTACATGACGATGATGTCATCGTCGTCTGAAACTGGGACCCATTTGCGGGACACTAACATCATCCTCCCGTGCTCCTGTTGTGTGGTGGGTTTTTTCCCCCTGCTTTCCTCAAGAGTGGAATTACAGCATTTTTAGACACTAGTCTGATAAAGTCCATAGAGATGTAGAAATCTGCCAGGTTCTGGCACATTGGAAAACTGGTTTGCGGGCTCAAGCCAAACTGTTTCCTCACCCATATAACACAAGACACTGACACAGTATATCTTCACAAAATATATTGAGATAAGTAATAAGGATAAGCATCAGTACATGATATGCATAAGTATGAGACAGAATATATATGAGGTAGAATATAAATGGCAATAAAAGGCCATAACTTTGATAATGGCTGATAATGATTGGCATATACCACATGGGTCAGGATCCATTCATTAGCTGACACACTGTAGGCTAATGGCCCTGCTGGTTGCTACCAACACCACTCAGCATGGAGGCGAGGAGTCCTGGTCAAGCTGACTGCCTGGTGACCTTCCCCTCCCCTGTGAAACAAGCAAGATTGTTAACAGAAAAGGGGGGTCTCCATGAACTTGCAATTGACATTGAACTTGACCTTGACAGAGACCTTTCCCCCCAAACAATTATTTGGATTGGGACCAATGCCAACCGCATAACTTCCCCCTTTTTGCAGTGTGATTGTAACTTTTATAGCAATAGGGTAAAGTAACTTAAGTAACTGAAACAGAAAAAGAAAAACTTATTTTTATTGTTGTTTTTAAAATAACTATCAGGAATTCTCTTGGGACCATAACAATTACTTTTTAAGGGTAACTTTGCATCTCCTGCAAAAAGAAAAATCTATATGGGTTTGTGGGAATGGCCTGTGCTGTTGGTTTACTTTGCACTTCTCTAACAGAATTTAATCTTTTATGTTATCACTAATAGAATGTATTCCTTTAAGCAATTTATTGCACCTGAACCAGGATTTCCAGCCTTTAACATAACTTCAAAAAAAAAAAACCAAAAAAACAAAACAAAACCCAACAACTATCAAATGGATGGCAAAAATAAGTTGAGATTCCCAGAGCTGCACGTGTTATCTATCTTTAGTTACATTACACCATTTGGTTCTTCAGCTACAGGCTCATCTCTGATTTAAAAAAATAAAAGAAAGAAAGGAAACCAGAGTAAAATGTAACATTGATCTCAGCCTTGCTAATGTTTCTGGAAAAACTCCTGCTAAGTGCAGAAACCTTTTGATAACAACCCATAAGATCAAAGTTGCCATTAAAATGTCGTCCTTGTATTTAGTGCACTGAATTCAAATTATAAATAAAAGCTTACTGTTTGCCTCATGTGTAAATGGCACCTGGCAGACATGAGAAATGCAGAACCAATGTAAAATATTAAGCCCATTAAAATGAGGTATAGTGGTTTTATGTTAATTGATTGTCCATGGCTGCAATAGCAGCAGCACATTGGCTTGACTTGTAAGTGGCCATAAGATAATTTTATGTGTTAATTTTATGCAACTTCTTATTTTGGTGAGCTGCACCTATCATAACACAGTCTTTGTTTGCATCTGTGTTGACAACAGCTCTCATATAAGTTATGCTAATATTGTGACACTATAGATTTCAGACTTGGCTGTTCCTCATAAACTATTATTTGTACATTGTAAAAATGTACAGACAGAACATTCTGACAATGTATTAATGCTGTATATTTTCCACTTCTAAATATGATACCCATCTGAGCAATCTCATTTGTCCCTTGAAAAAGTATACAGATAGTATGTGAAAGCTTCAGTATAATCATAAATGTAGCACTCACAATCATGAATAATTTACTCAGCAGGAAATGTATTTGTTACTTACGTATTTGTGTTTGCTTGTTTGACTAGCAATGACAATTTACCACAAAAATGGCAGAATGTTTTTCCATCATATGTTGGTAAAAAACTGAAGAAGTATCTTCTATTTGACCTCAAAATCTGGGAATAACCCCCTAGTCATTGTGAAGTTAATGCTGTTTTGAAAACTTAAGAGTAAAAGGGAGAGAAATCTGCTTTTCCTGTTGCAAGACTCAGGAGATTATCAGACAGGAATGAAAAAAGCATTCCTGTCCCACAATCTCCACTCCTGCACCTGTCCTGTTCATGACCCGCTACAATCATCTCATCACCACACTTACCTTCTCTAACATTGTTCCAGCAGCCCAGGAGTGAATGGAGCTCTAACAGAGCTCTGTTCACTTCCTGGATCAAAATCCCACGGATTCTCGCGAGAAGATGCGAGCGCAAGATATTCAAAAATAAAAATATAAATAACCACAAAAAAGGGACAGCAAGCACAAAAACATACTTTAAACTGTTAAAGTAACCTGGGGAGGGCCATAAAAAGTGTGTCACTTACCTGGATGTCCCGATCTCACCTGGAAGTGTTCTGGCAGGGACCTCCCATTGACGCTGGGATCTCGCCAGCGAAACAGGGCACATTGTTGCACGTAGACAAATCCATCACAGAAATGGAATGTGAGGATCTGTTGATGGCTTCTTCCATCAATAAAAAGCAGTGCTAACATAACAGGAGCAGAACAGGTGCATAACAACAAGAGATGATGTTTTCTGATAAGGGAGCCCTTTTGCAATCTCCTGGCATTCCTGTAACACCACTTTAAATGCACCTGATAATCTCCTCATTATTTTCAAGTACAGGCTGAGTATCCCTTATCCGAAATGCTTGGGACCAGAAGTGTTTTGTAGTTTGGATTTTATTTATTCATTTATTTGGTTTTTGGAATAACTGTATTTGCACATACATATACGCCTCCCACAATTTCACAGATCCTTGCATATCTCTCCAGCTTCATGTCTCATTCATTCACTACTTGAAACGTGAGGCTACAGAGAGACTGAGGATCTGTGAAATTTTGGGATACCATTATTATTATTATTATTATTATTATTTTTGCCACCAGCCACCCATTTCCTCCTTCAAGGTGGCTGTAGTGGTGCTCCTGCTTATTCATTTCTCAGATCCTCAGTCTCTCTTCAGCCTCGCATCTCATACACAACACAAGTAGCAAGTGAATGAGATATGAGGCTGGAAAGAGAATGAGGATCTGAGAGAGAATGAGTAGCAGCCACAAATGAATGATATGTGAGGCTGGTCCCAAGCCAATGCCTTGAAGGTGGAACCAGGCAGCTGGCAGAAAGATAATACCCAACCTTACTAACATAAAGGACTTTTGGTACAAACATACCTTACAGTTGCATTGGAGGACCTAGCGATTCCTAGAAAGGACACCTCTGTAGGCATTTTCCAGTGTAATTCTATGGTATGTGTCTTTATTTTTTTAGCTGTGGTGAGTATGCTTATTTTCACACAAGGCTTGTATAGGGATAGGCTAGCTTAGCAAGTGAAGAGCCTTTTTTCTGTGAATTTGCTGCTGTTCCATTTTCCTGCTAGTATAATCTCTATTTCCCCCAAACACACACCAAAAATAACCTATTTGTCAATCCAGGAGATGATATTGTTTTGTTTTTACTGGTGTGAAAGTTCTCTTTTGCAGGTATCCTGATTTTGAGAACTGGTGGGTGTGTTTGGGGCATGTCATAGGTATGATTACCCAAAGTTTGCCCAGGCCACCCATTCTCACTTTATTGATGATAAGGGAGATGGAAAGAAGGAAGGATACACCATGGATGAAGCTTTCCCCATGGGTTGCCACAATCTCCTTGAGTCTTCTTTTCTGATCTTCTTCAAAGACATAGTGGTACAGCAGCAAGAGTCCACTGAAGTATGTTGAAGGAATGTTGCACTACCATAATTATGACTGGGGGGAGGGTAGCAGGAAATGTGGGGTGGGGATAAGTAATGTCAGCCTTCTCAGAAATAGTCAAATAGGAATGAGGGGCATAGAAATGTGTGGGGGAGGTACTGAGCAGCCCTCCCCAAACTGCCTCTTGTACAGGAAAACTATAACATGAATGATCACTGGAATCATGGGACCAAAACTGAAATGTGAAAGGCAGCATTACTATTCCAGTAGCATAGTGCTGGTCTAAAGCCTACTTCTTTAGTGGAATAAGAAACTAGAGTGAAAAGGTCCCACATTGCATGAACTTGTTTCAGTCCCAAGGCCTGCTGGCAGAATGTATGTGTCATGGCTGTAGTGCCTGCATTGGTCCTTAGACAGCATGGTACTTGAAAATACATCTCATCTGTGAGAAGAGGTAGAGAAAAAAAAATGAAAAAAACTGGGCTGTATCAAAGGCTTCTTGGATCTACTAACTACATATCCACAACTTTTCCACCAAAAGACCTTAAAAGAGTTTGATTTGTGGTGTTATCTGATTTTTTTTTAATAACATCAGTTCAATAACCCTTCCTGACATTTATTATATGCTGATATCTAGGGATATTGATCTGAACGTATTTTATCTCGAAGATAAGGTGATGTATTTAAACACCTAAAGATTTTGTTCTTGGCACATTTTTATCACTTTTTCCAGTACCTTGGGTCTTTAATGGCTTACAATGCATCACCTTTCAGCCACTCATTTCAGATCTATACTGAAAAGGAGTTTTAAGCTAATCTCTCATTTTGCATTTGTTAGCTTTTGATGTCCTGGTATGCTACCTTATTAACTGAGCAGAATCACTCCCATTCCTTCAAATAGTTAATACTTATGTTTTAAAATAACCTGTGCACACACATCTTTTTTTTTTGTCCCATTATGATGAAAAATCATTGCTTGAGAGTTAGCTATCATAGGGAAATTGTGATTTGTGGGTGGCTAAGCACATGGATACATTTTTTTCACTTTCATTATTCCTGTTCTTGCTTCATCTAGGACAGGAACTCTTAAATGTTGTCAAAGAAAGCATCTCAATGTCAATATATAAATAGTTTGAATCCTCCTTAGTATAGCTAAAATAATACAAAATTCTGATATGAACCTTTAGGCCAAGGAGATCAATATAAAAGGAAAGACTAAGGAGATTATCAGATGCAGCAAATGTGGTGCGATCACGATGCCATTGGAATGCAAAAGGATGACGATAATACCCTTTTGCATTCCACTGGTGCTATTCTTCCATTTCTTTCTATTGATGGCTAAAGCTGTCAATAGATCGCCTGTCCTATTTTGGAGCTGGCAGTCCTTGAGGTGCAAAACCTCAGGCCATTTAAATCCCGTCACTGCAGCAGGAATGGCTGGTCCAGAGCGAACACTTCTGGTGAGATTGGGATATCCAGGTAAGTTTAACTCTTTTTATGACCCTCCCCAGGCTACTTGGGACCTTTAAAGTGTGTTTAAGTGCTTTGTGTCACTTTAAATGTCTTTATTTTCTTTTTCTTTTTAAATTTCCCATGCAACTAAGTTCTGTGGGATTTCAAGTGATGAAGTGAATGGGGCTCCGTTCACTTCCTCTTTATTGCCGGGACTGGGAGAGAAGGTAAGTGCGGGCAGGGGGAGCGTTCTTTTGCCAGCATAGAAATGGTTTATTTTATGCCGGCAAAAGGATGCTTTTAGGGGGGTTGTCTGATAATCTCCTGAAAGCTCAAGTGGGGAATATATCATCAATTCTCATTGCTTTTATTCAATCTGTGTACATCTATGCTACTCTGACTGAATTAAAAATGTATTAGAATATGTGCAATGTTACTCCACCTCCAGTGATGTCATTGGCAAACAACAAAACTAAGTTGACACATTTCAGATGTGAGACCAGGGGAGAAAATGGGTCAAATCATATTCAGTGGCAGTAGTAGCAAAACCACATGTAGTAGTGGGTAGAAACTAAAGATTTTCTTTAAAAATGTAGTGGCAGAAATGTTAAGAGCAGAGTATTGGTGGTATCAAAAAAATACCTCAATGTTACTATTACTTTCTCCCATGATCATTTTTAATATCTCAGTTTCTTGTGGAGAAATTTGTGAATGTGCTAAGCTCTTATAAAAATTGAACTTTTCAAATCTTATACAAACAAGTGAAAATTTCATCGATCCACACCACTGAAATTTATTAGGTTATTCCCAACACAAAGAACACCATGTTGCACCTACTGGCTACTGTTAAATCTGTTAAAGAGGAACCTGTAAGAAAGAAGAGACAGAACACAAATATGCTGAATACTCAAAGAATCAAAGATAGACTTTGGAGACTGAAGCACACAAAGCTCTCTCATTGAATGGGACAACTTTGGCATTGACTCCTACATTTTCCCTCCACAGACTTTTTTAAAAATTCAATTTCTTTCAGTCCATTTATGAATGAATTTGCAAACTTTATAAATATGTCCCAGCCTTATTCACAAGCATATTTTATCCCATCCATAGCCTATGAGTATAATTCAAGGTGTGACCTAGGAGCTGGCTGGCACAGGCTAAAACTTTGGTTACTGCCTAAAAGGAAAGGGAGTTCAATGGGATAGTTTTAAGAATATATTTCAGAATGGTTCACATAGGCTGCATGCAGAGATGGAATGACACTTTCCTGATATTAAATAAATAGGAAATAAAACAGATGTTCTCTGAACTACACAAGGAAATGCCAAATTCCAATTGAACTTTTCAGATTTCTGGTTGGCTGTTTAATACTTGTGGAGCCAACATAAAGTGCCTGAAGTTGTATACGGAAGAGGGACTTATGATCCAGAACACAGATCACCTAGACTTTCAATTATTCAGATTCAACTGCAGCTAGCAAAAGTTGAATTACTAGTAAGAGTTTATGTTCCTTAAAGTAATAAAATAATGCTTTCTCACATACAGTGAGCTCTCAAAGCAAATTTCAACATAGTTCTATAAAATAAATGAGATAAATAAGAAGGGAACAGATAAAGGTTCTGGCTCTTTTGTTCATAATATAACAGTGCTTGTATTATTTCAGAAATGTGAAGTTAATAGTGCAAATGTGTTGAACTTTAAAATGTCAGGTTTGTAGGGAATGTGTGTGGGTTGCAGGAAGGGAAGGGTTTCAAAGATATCGAAAATATATTTGACCTTGGAAGGTTCAGTTTTTCTGGAAAATTTTTATTACCTTAATAGAGTAAAAGCCAAACTCCTAATTTTTGTTCAACTGTCAGTAAACCCAATCAACAGATTGTTTAATATTGAGACAGCTGTTCTGCATGATTTCCAAATATATTGTCCAAACTGTATATGTGTATTTGTCTTCCCATGCATGATTCACCTCAATGGTCATGTCATCTAGATGCAACAACATACATATATTTTGAGTTCTCCCTATCTCTGTGTGGCACATTAGAGTCTGGATTGCACTGGCCAACTACAGGCCATCAGGCTATGGTGCAGAGCTGCTAGATTTAACACCAGTACCACCGACACCTTGTACAACATGCCCTTATTACTATCTTTGCAATATGTGAGAGAACCAACAGCAGTACTTGGGGCTCATCTACACCAACAGGAAAATCTGGCTTACCTTCAGGTCTCTCTGGTCCACAGTGACCATGGGCTTGTCTATACAATCACCACACACCCCAAGGTGAGTTCAGAGCACTATCCACACACAGTTCTCCGTTTCAAACTCACACCAGTCCAATAAATTGCAGTACAGCCGTGGCCACTTCCCACTCACCATGCATGTGAATGTACATATGTCTTTCCCCACAGCTTGGCCATCCTATTAAGTGGTGGTACATCCAGCTAAAACGCTATGGGTATGCTGGTATGTGCATCTCTGAACAACTGCTGTGTATGCAAAATAAATGGTGACAAAGGAACAACTAAAAAGTGAAATTGAAACAGGGGAAGGATTGCCTGGCTCAGGGATCCTCCTTCTGACCTCTGTCTCCCAGCCACCAAAAACTCCCCCCCCCCCGCCCTGCACCAACATCACTATGGAGCGCAGTCCACACACACATATAAATATCCAAATTTTCTGCTTAAATCTGGAGTAAATCCCCACCTTCTTTTGGTGCAGATTAAAGTCCTGAGGCACTGAAAAGACTAGATTCAAGACACACATTGTTTGGACAGCTCACTGTGAAAACAAAGTAAGGACATTTTATTTGATCAGTGTAGAGCCCTTGGTGTGAAGCAAATAAGGAGACTTCCAATCCCTGTTTTCCTTGTAATACTAAGGGAAAGTGGTAGAGCAGTTACAAAGGAGAACTAGTAGAATGAAAGGAAATGTCCAATATCTCCATATCCCAATACCAACCATTCTGAGAGCTCATGGACTATTGTGAGGTATAAGATGCTGAAGGCCTGATCTAGCAGGAAGGACTCTTTGTATGTTCTTATCAACACTTAATCTCCTGGGAGCTCTGCCATTTCTTTTATCCTACACAGTTACAACTCTTTAGTTGCTTGGAAATATAGCAAAGTACAACATGAGTGGCATATTCTTAAAATGTCTAAGCCTTATCTAGCTTGAGCATGATGAATATGGCTTTTTAATCTGGCTGAAGCAGTTTCCTGGAGAAGAAGGTCTCATAATAACTGAACAATAAACCACTAAGCATCCTTTTGATGATCACAACAGAAAAGCCAGGGTGTCATTTAAAAAGGGCAATCTTGGTTAAATGTGAAATTTGCCTCTTGTAGCGATTTAACAATGTAACAGTTGCTCTAGGTGTAATGTAGGAATCCAGCATTAAAGCTCAACATGTTACTGTGTTTTCACATTGCACTATTTGTCTAACTGTAGAGGTTTGTTGCAAACTGAGATCACAATACATAAGTACACTTTTGAATGTAACCTTTCAAACTGCATAGGGTAAGTTTGTGTTGTGTTGATCTCTTGGCCAAACTAGATGATGTAATCATAGCTCCAGCTGCTATGTTTCAGCTACATTCTAATCTTAGTTTACCATCTTTGGGGGATGGTAACCCATATAAGTAATTGGTTCTCAGAATGGATTTCAGGCCACGTTTACTAATTAAGTTTTGTACAGAGCTTGGAAACATTACTGGTGGCACAGTGGTTAAATGCCAGTACTGTAGCCACAATGTTATAAGTTTGATCCTGTAGGGCTCCAGGTTGACTCAGCCTTCCCTCCTTCTGTAGGTCAGTAAAATGAGTAACCAGCTTGTTGGGGGTAATTAGCTAACACATCGTAAACCTTAGATTGTCCTTGGGTTTTTTTCGGGATGTGAAGCCGAATAGTTCCTTTCTGACGTTTTGCCTGCATCTGTGGCTGGCATCCTCAGAGAATGGTTGGGGAGGTGTGTGTGTGTGTGTGTGTGCAGTTTATGTGCTGTGAACCCCTGTTGAGGAGTATATGTAAATTTGTGTAATTGAATGGTTAGTTTCTGGGTATAGAAATGCAAGCCTCATTAGTGTTTGTTTGGCTAATGGTTGGTTGATGGGCCATTATCTGCTGGGAATCCTCTTGTCCCTGGGTGGAATTCTTTTGTAAATGTTGAGTTTTGATTCTATTGTATTTCAAAACTGGGAGCCAGATTTTGTTTACTTTTAAGGTTTCTTCTTTCCTCTTGAAGTTGTCCAGGTGTTTGTGGATTTCAATAGCTTCTCTGTGCATTCTGGCATGATAGTTGTTGGCCTGGTTGAGAATTTCTGTGTTTTCAAATAGCATTTTGTGTCCAGGTTGGTTTATAACATGTTCTGCTACTGCTGATTTTTCTGGTGGCGGTGGGGTCTTTTGCCGGCATAAAAATGCCCTAATTTATTCTGGGAAAATAATTTTTCTGGGGGGTGGTATGCTAATGTCCAAAATCTTTTTTGGCTGGCTTGCCATCTCTACTACCAGTTCAAGCTATTTCATTTCTTCCTGCACTGCAGTCTGCACTCAGTCTAGTGTATATTGACATTTCAGGATATTAATAAATGTAACATGGATCTCAAGATAATAGAAAGAATGTTTCTATTTCCTTTGACACCAAGATGCCTCGCTAATATGCCATGCATTTGATAAGATGTGAATTTACCTTTCAGGAGAAATTCTATTTGGTAGTCATTTTAAAAAATGAATGACAGAATCAGGTAGATCATGGCTCTACAGCTGACATTGCTCATAATACCAAGTTTAACATCTCCACCAAGTTTTATGCCTGTCTCATAGAAGGAATTATGCTTTTACACATCCAATGCTTTATATTTCAAGGGAAACAACCTAGGGATGGACTTTTTCTGGGAAGAACTGGCAGAGGCAGGGATATTTAAACACTACCCTGACCTGTCTGTCAATTTTTCCTTCCAAATTACACCCTTACATACATTTACATTTACTGGCTTAGATAACACATTTTGCTGGTTTGATACATTGTTCCACCCCAAGTAACTCTTTGCAAAATGAGGTTTTATGATCTCCTAAAATCCAAGGGCTATATTAACCCTTGCTCAGTAATATGGCTGCACAGAAATGAACACTGTATAACTATCAGCCATGATGGCTAATACTGTTGTCAGCAGGGCCAATCCTACCATTAGATAGAGGGAGACAAGGACCTCAAGTAACAGATGCTAAGATGTAGCACTGACAGCCACTTAGTAACTCTTTTCTATTTTAACTTTTTTTTTATTCCATCAGGTCGTAGTCATATTCAGTATCAATAACGCAGATCAGGGAGTTTTGGTTTATCATTTCAGAGTGTTTCCCTCTCCAATTCTTACTGAGACCACCAAAAGACCACTTGACATTTCTTTATGTGTCTCCTAACCTTTGGCTCATCAAATCCAAATAATTTATATGGTATCTTTCTAGGCATTGAAGTGATGAGGAGACCACATAGCTGTGAAACTACAGGAAACACAGAGAATTAAGTTCCTTTCCCCCAGCCTTGCAAAAAAGAAAAAAAAAAGATTTCATGGATTTTTAAATACAAATACTTTACAAGTGGTTTGTCAGGATTGCCCTATAGATAAGTGAGAGGAAGGTCATTAATGTATGCTAAAAAGAACACAATCTAGAATGGAATCCTTTTGTAAACCAATCTTCTTATTGCTCTTCAGTCCAATTTGTTATTTCTTAACAGCACAATCTGTTTCCTAAATAAATGAATTCAAAGTAAAATACAGATTAATCCTGAGAAGGAAGAGAGATTCATTACTTCAGATAATGCCACTGAACTCCTTAACGACTGTACTGATTTGACCCAATACATTTGAATTTTTATTGCTGTTGACGTCACTGGTGTGGTTTTGCATTGATTTTTCCATGAGAGAGTTCACCCAGTAAATCTGCAGGTGTGCTTGTACAGTCAATAATTTTAAAAATGATGACTGGACAAATGTTATACTTTCCCTGAGTTTTGATCCTGCTGAGGATGTGGCTTTCATCTACATATGCTGATATAACTGTTTCTTCACTTACAACTGGTACAGAACATGGAGACATTACTTTACTGAACTTCTCAAATCTCACAGCCAGTAGGTTACTTGGAAATGCTCTGTCCATGCATTGACCAGTGATGCTTCGGACAAATTTGGACAACCACATTATCCATGTATAACATGATTGTCAGTTTGTGCATCAGTCTGGTTATTTGAAATTTTATTCACATGGTAATTCACAGGGTAAAAAAGCAGTCTAGTTTTCATGAACTTCATTTGATCTCTGCCCCTTCATCCACTATGATTTTTCATGTCATGCTGGTAGAGTATGTAATCTTCTAAGAGTTAATAGTTCCAGTATAACATTGCTGATGTAAGTGAACTGCTTGCATGAGAATGGAAGAGGGAGAAGTTGGCTGGTGGTGTATCATCAGGATAAGCTCCCTATAGAGTGAGCATGCAACTTACCTTCTCTAGGTGTGATAGCACTGGGGGAAAAATAGGGATGGGAAGATGAAAATAGAGCTAGAAAAGTGAATGTGGTGGTGGTGGGAGATACATTTTGTTGTACAAGTTAGCTTTCTGAGAGAGAACTAAAAAAATATTTTACAAGACTATTCTTATCCTAAACATGGGTTCTCTGAAGTAAACCCTCTTGTTTGGAGTGGAATTAACTTTCAAGCACAAGTGCCATTTATCCATCCATCACTTTATTTATATCTTGCCTTACTCCCAGGCTGGGACTCCAGGCACCTACCAACAGTGCTTTTGACTGCAATATTATTTTCATTTTCAATTTATGGTTCAGTTATTATTTGTACGTGACAATGTCTTTTCACATTCAGGGAATTACAAGGCCCAGCAATTGGAAAAGCTTGTGAGCAGGCAAACTATATTGCTCAAGGGTGTGTGTGCCTGTCTCCCCTCTCCTTTACTGGTGTTTTGGTAGTACCTGTATATCCATGGCCCCTGGATTCAGAAGGTTTGACTATTAGACATTATATAATATAGATCTTGGCAGAAATACATTAGGAACCCATTTTGTTCTTCAGCAAAATTGACACTAGCTGTGTATATTCCGTAGTGCACTATGTACATCTCAGACTAGAACCAGCAAACTCAAAAGATGAATTGAGCTGGAAAAAAAGGAATACCTCAAATTTATTTTATAACCTTCCCTTTCTGGTATGTTGAGCTTGGCAAGCAAATATCTCATAGGAACTCAACCAGACAAATGACCAAATCTAACAAAAAACAGTTCAATAACAGAATAAAAGGGCAAAGTGTGATGAAATACATATTCTGGTTCACTTGGACTATCATATGGTCAGTGTACATGGCATTACATCACCAGTTGCTGGGGGATAAAGAAAGGCAAGTGAGACAACACAATCAGCAGTTTTTGATCAAGCACAAACACTGCAATTTTTCAAAGGAAATGACAAGGTGATTTATTTACTAAATAGGTAGACCTATTTAGTCTAACTGTAATATAAAATTAGTGGCACTGAACTTCTATATTTAAAAACCTGGGAAATGAAAGTGTTTATTAGGTTGCTAATGAAATTTATCAGCCGCCATTCAGGTTCAATGCCAATGTAAACAAAGAATAAGGACAAAACTACAAGTCTTTGCATAGGTGCCAAGTGGGATTCTTTCCAATATAAATCCTTGCTTCAGAGAGGAGAGATTTAAATTCCTTCTCTGTGCTCAGTCTGGTCTTAAAGTTCTTCATATTAAATGCAAATTAGACTGTCTTAGATCAAATAAAAGGCCTTAAATCAACAGGCTGCCACTGGAATCACAGCATCAGACTATGGGGTGTATTGGAGTAAATATTTAAACCCAGAGCTTAGCCTGTAACACACATATTCAGACATTCATTAAAACCTTTCAGCACCATAAGACATACCCAACCTCCTTATTTTTAATGACCAACACATGAAATAATAAGACAGACACCAAAGGCTGGGTGGAAATATGGGCCACTTTATTAAATATCTAACCTGTTTAATTATTTATTTCTTGAGGCATATGAACCAAGGGGTGACCCAGTGTGGGGAAAGCTGGAGCTGATTATCTCCCCAGACCCATCTCCCAACTTCCTCGGGCAAAACACCTGAGCCCTGAGGGGGATCCCAGGAATTTGGCTGCCCCCTGGGCACCATCTACTGGAAGGCAAGACCCCAGGATTAATCACCTCAAGCCATATGACTTCTGTTGAGGGCTTAAACCTGGTGCCAGCCTCGAGGATAGCCTATCTCCCTGCCCCCAGCCGTATGACCTGCAAGTGCACTTTGATAAAGGAATCCTCCAACCCCTAAAGTAGGGTTGCCATAGATGAAGACTGAAGTAATCCCGTCTCCCTCACACCCTGCCACAGATAAGGGGCAACTGTCCACTTAGCCCCTATCCTCCACCAGGGTTGTTAAGACAGCCCTCACCCCAGTTTGTACATCCTCTAGAAAGAACTGGATCCCAACATCTAACAAGTGGACCCTGTCAACCCGGTAAAGCTCAGCCTTCTCATAAGAAATCTTAGGGTGGTCAATGTAATGACCAAGCCCATCAGCCATCACCCTGCAAATCTCCCTGTTTACTTTCTTCTGGGCAATGTCAATATGCTTCGTATCCCCTTCCCCTGGATAAACTTGGTGAGGAATGAGAGCCGACCACATCAGCTACTCTCCTGGCCATAAAGCTTTAATATGTTGCATGTCTTCTATTGCCAGGTGGATTAGGAGCATTTGCTGTCTAATCAGTTGGGGGACCCCCCTGCCTCCAAATCCAGGGGTATGAAGGAGGGTACGAAGGAGGGGTGCAATCATTTCAAAAAGACTCACTGGATGCTACCAAAGTACCAGGCATATCCAGGGACTCAGCTTCAGTTCCAGCTGCTGCTTCTTCCTCCACGAGATTAGTTGGCCTGGCTACCTCCTGCTGTCACTCTCACTCCAGGGCCTGTATGCGAGCAACAATATATTTTAGCACACTGGCTTTAATAACCCCAGTTCCCTCTTTACCCTTGTGCCTATGTCAAGGCCAAGGTGATAAGGCCGTTCGTTTAATTTTGAAAACGTGAAGTGGAGATACCCAAGAGAAGATACCCCAATAGGGCTGATACAGAGGCAGAGACACCAAATTTGGATTTTAGTACCAAGAGAGCTCTCTCATTCTAACCATGCACTCACACATATACTCACATACACACCAAGTGGTTCTTCACTGAAGATTGTTGATCAGGCAGACTTCATGAAGGCCATGGGAGTCCCGTTGCCACGGAACAGGAACACACCTGCTGGTTAGAAAGTCTTGTCTTTTTAAAGTCTTTTCATCGCATCGGACAGCATCTCCCTTTTGCGTCTGTCCAGGAAATCTTCAACCAGCTCTTTCTGGTCTTTTGCTGATGTTTCAGAAGCACTCCAAGTCTTATCAGTTTGTATCCAAACATTCTGGTAGCTTATTACTTGCTGTCCATATTTTGTATGAAGGATCTGTTCCTTCCTAGATAAACAGGCAGCAGCATCCTGCATATCCTAGGATATGTCAATGCCACCTCAGCAGTTTAAGATTTCTCACTTCGCTGCCCGGGTAACTCCCATATTATTCATTGTGGTTCTCCATCTTTTTTTGTTGTTAAGTTTCTTAGCCAGTCTGTTAGTGCCACTAAAACAGAAAACTCATTCACTCTTCACACCTAGGAGGCCTTGTTTGTCTTGCACTCTCCAATGCCTGAATGTGATCCAATATCTCCTGCATAATGTCCGCCCCCATCATTGTCAGACGAGGAAAGCAGTGGAGAAGGACGCTTCAGCAGGACAGCCTTCTCAATGCCCTTTCTGCCCTTTGCTTTTTTTGGGCCCATGGTCCACAGAGAATCAGTGTCCTACTAAATGTGAAGTTCAAACAACGAAAACAATATGCAGTTATTGCTCTAGCAGTGGCGGTGTAGGCTGTGGCCCTAGGCTGAGGCTGTGGGAAACTAGGCCTGGGCCACTATGGATGCTGTCCATGGCAGGGGAGAACGGCCCATAGAGTGACTTCCCCCCTTACTCCTCCTCCCCACTGTCGATGGAGCAATAATGAGGCAATGAGTGAAGGGCCTATGGGGATTCCCCTCCCCTCCAGCAGCCAGAAGTGGTGCAGGCACAACAGACCTATGGAGCTTCCCTTCCCTCCAGTGGGTAAAAGCAAGCCAGACAGCTGGAGCAAGGCCTGGGATGGTGCGGCCCCACACCCATGGCTACAGGCCATGGTGCAACCGAGACAATGGACCTACAAGGCTTCCCCCCCTCCAGCAGTCAAAATTTGTTGGCTGGCCAGAGCAAGGTCTGTGACGCCATGCCCCCCCCACAGCTACAGGCCATGGTGCAGCTGGAATGATGGGCCTATGGGGCCTCCCCCCTCCAACAGCCAGAAGCATTTCCACCCACATGGTTGCAGGCCATGGCACAGCCAAAACGACAGGCCTACTGGGCCAGAAGTGGGGTGGGTGGCAGCCGGGGAAGGCCTGGGTTACCGTGGCCCTGCCCACATGGTCACAGTCTACAGCATGGCGGAAATGACTGGCTATGGGGCCTTCCCCCAGTGGCCAGAAGCAGAGCAGGTGGCCAGAGCAAGGCCCAGGATGCCACAGCCTTGTCCATGTGGCCGTAGGCTGCGATGCAGCCAAAACGATGGGCTACAGAGCCTCCCCCCTCCAGCGGCCGGAAGCAGGGTGGGCAACCAGAGCAAGGCCTGGGACGCCATGGCCCTGCCCACATGGCTGTACATGGTGTGGCCAAAATGATAGGCTATGGGGCCTTCCCCCTCTCCAGCAGCCAGAAGTGGGTGGCCAGAGCAAGTCCTAGGACACCACGAAAGGTAATGAGGTGATTGGAGGTGGCTACATGACCGGGCAAACAGGCACCCCCCTGTGCTTCCTCCCGGTGATGGTGCTACCCCACGAGTAAGGGACACAATACATCTAGGGCACTCTCAGCTGCTCCCCAACCAGGGTTCTCATGTGAAGGAAGCCCAGGGGATACCCCCATAGCGACTCACCCCATTGTGCTCTTCTTCCCCTCTGTGCTTTCACACACGTATACACACCCTGATACCCACACACTCACTCACATATACTCATGCACACACACTCATGCAATCACATGTATCAACTCCCCCCCTCATGCAACGAAACCAGAAAGTCATCCGCTTGTGGTCCTCAGCGATGTCAATAAAGGGAATGAAAGAGATAGAGGCCAGGGGCAGCACAACCTTAAATAGCAGCTTCTGCCCCTGCCTCCTTCCTACCATGGTGTGACACACTATGGTCCAATCCAGTGCCTCACTTTCATATGAGGTCATTAAAACACCTCCCCCACAGCAACACTCTGTAGTCATTACAGGGATCCACTACTCATTTTGGTCACTTTCTCTGGTAAAAAAGAGTGCCCCAGTCTTGTCTACATGATGGAAATAATCATAGAATCATAGAATTGCAGAGTTGGAAGAGACCAGGAAGGGCCATCCAGTCCAACATCCTGCCATGCAGGAAATCATGATCAAAACACTCCTAACCCAGATGGCCATCCAGCCTCTGCTTAAAGACCTCCAAGGAAGGAGACTCCACCACGCTCCGAGGGAGTGCGTTCCACTGCCAAACAGCTCTTACTGTCAAAAAGTTCCTCCTAATGTTGAGATGGAATCTCTGTTCCTGGAGCTTGCACCCATTGCTCCGTGTTCCAATCTCTGGAGCAGCAGAAAACAAGCTTGCTCCATCCTCAATGTGACACCCCTTCAAATACTTAAACAGGGCTATCATATCGCCTCTTAACCCTCTTTTTTCCAGGCTAAACATACCCAGCTCCCTAAGTCTCTCCTCATAAGACATGGTTTCCAGACCTTTCACCATTTTAGTTGCCCTCCTCTGGACACGCTCCAATTTGTCAATATCCTTTTTGAATTGTGGTGCCCAGAATTGGACACAATATTCTAGGTGAGGTCTGACCAAGGCAGAATAGAGCAGCACTATTACTTCCCTTGATCTGGACACTATACTTCTATTGATGCAGCCCAAAATCGCATTGGCCTTTTTAGCTGCCGCATCATACTGTAATGTAGTTACACTGTAATGTAGTTGCAGTTTATGATTTTCAGGATATGATTGAAGTTGGTACTATGCCATTTGATAGACATTATTATCTGTCTCTTTCAGTACTTGGGAAAGACTAGCAATTGAAGTTTTAGGTTTTAAAAGCCACAATGTCATTAAATCAACTCACAAAAGAGCACAGGGTGGTGTTGGAATCAATATTTAACCTCACCTTACATTGTATAAGCAGTCCTTGTTTCTTGAACTAATATAATATTCAATACCAGGCAGCAGCTCTCTGGGAACTGATTTCAACATCTCTGACCATATTCTTTGGAGTAAATGTTCCAAATGATTATAACTAATTTAAAGAAGGGGGCCTGCATGAGTCTTTTATAGTGAAAACAACAGAGTCATGGGCAGCTTAAAGATGACCAAATGTTATTATGGTATAAGTCTTCCTGGATTCTGTTTACTCCTTCAGATGCATGAAGTGTCACTTCCCTTTGGAAAATGCATATACATACAAGACAGACTGAACAAAGGTGAATTTGTAATCAGGCTGAGCTTGTAACCAGTGGAATCAGAGGAAATGCAAAAAAGTGCTCATCGTCTTAACAGCAGCCATTAACAATAAGGCTACCAGAGTTAACTGGTGGCTGTTTTGTGGTCCTGGTGAGGGGCCCACGCCCTCCATGGTAAGATGGCAAGCATGGCCATCACCATGCGGCATCCACCTTCCTCTCAGCTAGCTTCATGGGTGGCTGTGAGGATAATAGAATGGCAGCAAATCAGGGCAAATCTTACATTGCCCAGATTGGCTGCGCTGTTTGCTTCCCAGCCAATTGGTGGCTATCATCCAGTTCAAATCTGATTGGCTGGGAAAAGAAGGAAGCTTCCACTGTTGGTAGGCTTCACTCCAATTTGATGGGTATAAATTCATTGGACCAGCCAATAATCAGGGCTTTATTCCAGGGGTTATATATTCCTTATTGTCACAACTTTGAGGGCAGTTGGCATGGGTGCTTGATCTAAGGTCATCAGTATTGGGGGTCTCCATCACTGGTAGGTCACAGAGATTCCCTATGGGGGTACAGGGGGCACTGGCCATGGGGGCATGCCAGCTGGGGGCATGCACCTTCTGTGTACCCCCCAACCTTTGGAGGAGGGGAAGAGGTTGGACAGGAGGCACTGGGGCCTGCTGGGTCTTCTCCCCTTCTTGATTGTCACTTGTTGGCTGATGGGCCGACAACAGATTCATCAACCAAAAGGCAGGTTGATAAATGTCTGGATCCAGACCCATGTGTTTGAGCCAAGGAACTGCAGCTTTCATCAATAAAGTTGTGGCCATTTATTGCCAATATGTTTTTCCAACAAATTTTGTGTCTGACTTTTATTGTGGGATGGGAGGGGGGATTGGCATCTTGTGTGGACACGCAAAACAGTTGTTGGCTTTATTGTGCTTCATGTCCTTCCCCTGATGAGCTGATATGCATTGTGATAAAAAGCCACTGTCCAATTTGGGATACGGTTGAAAGAGCTCTTTTTGAATTTGGCTGCTTGGTGTTGGACTAGATATAGTTAAAACACTCAGGTGAGACAAATCACCTGTTCTCTATGGCTACTATCTTAAGCAAAAACAAGCTGGATCAGTCTCCTTAAGAGACTCCTGTATTTCACAGAAGCTGTGACATTCTTACCTTGATATATCACCCGACCTCCAATTAAAATACTATTGAATTTAACACAGGCTCTCTTATTATTTATTTATTATTTATTTCATTTATATGTTGCCATTCTCCCAGAGTGGGGCCCAAGGCAGCTCACAGAAGAAATATATTGGGGTTGGGTGGGTAGAAAGAATATTCCTAATTCTCCATTCCTTGGTCAAAAAACAAGTTTCCCTATAGGTGAGAAACCTTTCAGGAAGTATAATAGACCAGTGAGAATTTTGCACAAATTTCTTTTGGTATCCAAATGTTTAAGTGTTGTGGAGGAGATATTTCATGGAGAAAAACATGTGTGTGTATTTTAGGGGAGAAAAGGGTTTCCTGTGCAGAAAAGAGAAAATAGTTTTGTGTGTGTGTGTGTGTGTGTGTGCAAAAAGTTGTGAATTATTCTTCTGCAACACTTTGGGTTATCTGAATATGAGGGAGTATTGAGAGAAATATTCATTTTCTCACACAGTGGTGCAAAAATTAATACAGTTGTCCCTCCATATCCATGGATTTGGCATCCATTGATTCAAGTATTCACAGCTTGAAAATATTCTTTAAAAAATAATAAGCCAAAAAGCAAACCTTGATTTTGCCATCTTATATATGGGACACCATTTTGCTCTGCCATTGCATATAATGGGGACTTGAGTATTCACGGATTTTGGTATCCACGGGGGGTCCTGGAACCAAACCCCAGCGAATATGAAGGGACAACTGTATAATTATTCATTCACACTACAAAAATGAATAGTTAAGGATTTACAGTATATCCCTACTGGAATTGGACTCAATTCTTAAGAATAATAGAGAGACTCTACATAAATTGTTTAAGTTGTTACATTACAGAAACATGTCTCAAGAAGCAAAGAAACAAGAGGTGGCGGCAGGGGAAACTGTCAGCTCTAACACAGAAAGTAAATTTTCCAGAATGGAAGCATATTTGAAATGGCACGACATACACTTAGTTACTTTAATGAAAGATGGGTACTGTTATTTATTTGCTGTTATTTATTGATTTAAATGTTGATATCCCTGTATAAAACAGATTCTGAGGACTGTGTACAAATAAAATCAACTGAAAGAGGTTAAAACATTTTTAAAAAGTAAAACAATAAAAGATAAATTAAAAACCCAAAAAGTTTATTAAATGATTTAACATGTTAAACTAGTTTAAAATCCTATTTTGTGTACAGATTTGGATAACGTCCTTAGGTTTCCATAGTTTTAGTAAAAAACCATGTTTTAATTTGGCATCTGTATGAAGTCACTATTGATGCCAATCAGGCTGCCAAGAAGAAGCCATTCCAAAACTGGAGTGCCACAGCAGGGAAGGCCCTGAGGCCAAGATTCATCTGAGAGAATGAAGCTGATGCACTAGAATTTAGAACAACAACAACAAATAAATAAATGAAAAGGAAACAACTATACTTATGTTACAACACATTTTTTAAAATGCCCCCACATACGTTATTCAGTTTCAACTGGTGTCTATGATGCTTCCCTTTTGGGGTGAGATGTCCTCTCTCTCTCTCTCTCTCATTATCCTCACAGATATAACTGGTGGGAAAATGGAAGAAAGCTTTCTCTTGCTTGCTCCCAGGTTCTGGAAGTCCCTCTCTAAACAGGTTTAATGGGTACCTTCCTTGCTATCCCTCTCTGTTGTTGTCAATTGCTCTCGAGTCGGCTTTGACTCATGGTGACCCCATGGATGAGACATCTCCAATACCCCTTGTCCTCAACCACTCTGCTTAGGTCCTGCAGGTCCAGGACTGTGTCTTACCTGATTGAGTCCACCTAGTGTGTGGTCTTCCTCTCCCCCCTCCCTTTCCTAGCATTATTGACTTTTCTAGCAAGCCGTTCCTACTCATGATATGTCCAAAGTATGAAACCCTCAGTTTGGTCATCTTGGCTTCTAATGAGAGTTCAGGCTTGATCTGTTCTAAGACCCATTTAGGGAGGAGAATACCTTGTCTGCTCCCCCCCTTTTTTGTTTTTGTTTCAGGAGGCCACTGCTCAGGGAGAGAGGGTGTTTTGTAAAGTTTCATAAAGTACCATATTGTCTATATTTGTTGTTTTACTTTTTAATTGTCATTTTTAAACTGCTTTTAATACTATCGATAATTTAATTATATTTTTAACTTTTATGTGATGTAAACTTTGCTGTATAATACTGCTGCTGCTGCTGCTATGACAACTACTACACAAGTTTGGAATGCAACAGGAAAGGGAAAATAGTCCAAAACATTGTGTGATTGGCAAAAGGTTGTTTTGATTTTTTTTTTTTTTTAAGGGCAAGAAGTATAGGAACAAATACCACACTACCTTCTGGACACATTTGCCCCATCTAGATCATCCTTTGGTTTGTTTCTTAGTATGGGTCGCATAAAGAGCTGGATTACATCTGAAATAATAATTTTTGTGTGCCTTTATTTTCAAACGTAACACCATTCCCTAATATACTTCATGCCAAACACCTGAAATGAAGTTCTAAGTAGCATTTATGATAGGGAAGTAAATTTTAAGTCTCCACACTGACATAATTGAGACAGATAGATAGATAGCTTTTTATAGCTCCATTTAGAAACCGGGAAATGAACTTGTCCAGTTTTAAAATCTCCCCCTGGGTTCTAATATATAGCTCCTATTAAAAGATAAATTGTAGCAAATATGCCTTTATTACCCATATGTCTAGATGAAGGGATTGATCAACAGCTCTATATAGGATCCACATAAAAATCCTGCTTTGGTAAGGTTGAACCATTAACCAGATCATTTTATTCAATTCTCAGCTGTCAGAGTGTGGCAGATGAACTCCTAAATAAGAACTTATTAAGAATATTAATGCAATTGTCATATTATTTTAATAAACTGGAAAAAAATTTAGAACTCACTAATTCAACCTCACAGCAGATGAATTGGCAGCACTGGTGATGCAAAGATGTAGAAATAGGCAACTGTATTAAGTATAAAACTTAAAAACCTAAACAGTCACCATCTAGTAGTATATGCTTTTGTGTACAGTGGCACGAGAGCATAAAAGCAGAGGGCGGTTATCATAAGCTTCCACATTATTCCTAACTCCCAATCTCATCCTCAGAAGAGAATGTGGGAATATAAACATTGAATCCTTTGTTGGTTGGGGATTCTGGGAATTGTCATTCAAAAAGAATCTTTTCAAGGCTCTGCTCTAGCACCCCAGTGGGAGCCAACCCTGCTTCTTATCCAACAGCAGAATGCTCTGTTATAGCATCATTCCAGCTACTTTATTCCTACTCAACACAGGAATCTAGCGGCTCAGGCCTGTTACAAATGCAGATAGTATTAACTGGGTATGCATTTGTCTAGCAATCATAGCAGGCATGGAGGGAGAATTTAGCCCTTCTCTCCAAAAAGCTATTGAGAGTGTGGGGATACAGATTCAGTTAAATTCCCTTTGCAAACCTGCTGCAATTTTCAACAGCTGCTGCTATTTGCATGTCTAACTCCTGCATAGTAAACTCAAGGATTATTTTAATATCACATATAGATCGATCTTCATATTCTTGGCTTTTTAATAAAAATTGGTGTTAGTGTCCATGAGCTGCTCTTTGCTGATGATGCTGCCCTTATTGCCCACACAGAAGCAGCTCTGCAGCACCTAACATCCTGCTTCACAACAGCTGCAGAACTGTTTGGGCTGGAAGTCAACCTGAAGAAAACAGAAGTTCTTTACCAGCCCGCACCACAGGACGAACACCATCATCCCCACATTGCAGTCGGCAAATCTGTGCTCAAGTCCATTCAGCAGTTCACCTACCTGGGAAGCATCATCTCCTCAGATGCCAAGATTGACAAAGAGATCGATCACAGATTAGCAAAGGCATATAGCACATTTGGAAGACTTCACAAAAGAGTCTGGAGCAATAAACACCTGAGGCAAAGCACAAAAATCAGTGTGTATAGAGCCATTGTACTGTCTATCCTGCTTTATGGATCTGAAACTTGGGTCACCTATCACCACCACCTACGACTCCTAGAACGCTTTCATCAGCGCTGTCTACGCACAATCCTAAATATATACTGGACTATGTGATGAACGTTGCTGTCCTTGAGCAAGGAGGGATCACCAGCATTGAGGCCATGATATTGAGAATGCAGCTGCGCTGGACAGGGCACGTTTCTAGGATGGAGGACCATTGCCTCCCAAAAATACTACTCTACGGTGGACTCGCCACGGGTCAGCGTAAGAGGAGTGCTCCCAAAAAGCGATACAAAGACAACATCTCAGGCTCGGCCAAATTGATCACCAACAGTGGTCCACCCTGGCCTCACATCGGGAGGCATGGAGACACACTATCCACAATGCTGCAGCCTTATTTGAGAACTCACGCCGGACAAGTCTTGAAGAGAAACGACAACGCAGAAAAAATCACAACCCAAAAACATCATCCAAGGAGACCTTCTGCTGTGCTTTCTACAACCAGACTTGTTTATCTCAGATTGGCCTTTTTAGTCACCAGCGCGCTTGCAGAAAGTGCGGGATGAGTCCTTCCTGAATCTTCGTTTGCAAAGAAAAGCCAGAGAGGTGTTAGTGTGTCTTACTACTCCCTCCCTATGATATCTCATGATTGGAAATACTGGACCCTTTTCAGGGTCAGGTTGGCTGAGGCAAACCAAAAGTCAGTTGGAGGTCACAATGATCTGGGATGTGTCTTAGAATTTTAATGGCAAGCAAACCCACATTAGGAATGTAAGCAAGCCCCTTAGTAAACACAGTTGTTAAGGAGGTATGTGCTAATCCTTTCTTCCAGCCCTGGGTGTCTCAGCAATGATTCATTCAATCAGACAATTAAGTGACCATTTTTCAATCTATTCCTACAGAAATCTTCCCTGTACCCACCTCCTGTCCAACCTTGTGTGGTTGTTGTAAACCCATCAGTTTCTGCCTCCCCACCATTACCGCAATCAGTTGAGTTTTGGTTTCCTTTCACTATCCCGTGGAAAAGCCATCCAGCCTTTGTCATGACTAGAGTACCCCTTCAGGATAGGAAATATGGTATAAATATGAGTCCCCCAACAATAGTAAGATGTGCCACAGTAGATGAACCCAGACACCCTCTAGAACCTCCCATGCTAACCTCAGACACCTGTCTGAGTATCTTCACTGCATGGAATTCTACTCTTCAAGACTGGTAACTATCACTCTATATTCCTAGATGTCTCCCTCTATCTAATCTTTTTGTTTTACTCTGCTATAGCATTGTGTGGTTTTGAAGCAGGTGTGTTGTGTGTGAGCTCCCTTTGTGTTATTTCAAATAAAAATACTTAATTTCACTTTAACTGGAGTGCTATCTACAGTTAGTACCATTATACATAGGTGAAAAGATCCCCTAAGTTACCCTCCTCTTGCAGGCTTCCATTTCAGTTAATTATTCCCCCAGATAATAATAGAGATTTTGGCATCACGGGTGGGGTTCTAAAGCAGTCCCCACTTGTGGTGACAACTCCATGGAGTTCAATAGGGTTTACTGCTGGATAAGTGAATCTTATTGTTGGGTAAGTGATGGATTGCAGTTTAAAAGATAAAATGAGTCTGATAGAAGACCTTTAACCCCAACACATTCTTCCTTTACATTTCTCCTCCCTCTCTGTCTCACACACTCACATGTTAGCTTTCTTCTCCACATTCTCAGTGCAGAGAAAATCCAGTTACCAAATACAAAAAGCCACATATCCCATATATTCTAGCATTCACAGTAGAGGGCTGTTAATTTAACCCCTTAATAACAATGTCATTTGGTGTGACTGCACAGAATCTAAGTACATGCGGTACAGACCAGTTTGTCACTCTTCCATTTTGAAATTCTAAGGAGATTTTCAGACAGGCAAAAATCGCTCCTTGCCGCGCGAGCAGCCTCCCGAAACTGCTGCGCGGCAAGGGTCTTCTTCGGACGACGCTGTGCCTCTGGCGAAACCGTCCGTGTCACTTCCGTGAAGCTTGGGACGGCTCCGCGTCATATTTCAAGCACGGGCAGCCTCCGTGATTGAAATATGACGTGGAGCCATCCCAAGCTTCACGGAAGTGACACGGACGGTTTCGCCAGAGGCACAGTGTCGTCCGAAGAAGACCCTTGCCGCGCAGCAGTTTCGGGAGGCTGCTCGCGCGGCAAGGAGCGATTTTTGCCTGTCTGAAAATCTCCTTAGTCTCCAAAATGTTGTGTCAATCAAATCAGTGACTTCACACTAAATACACCAAAAGGTTGTTTGCTTCTTATGAAGCAGTTGGGCAGAATAGTGACTGCATATTTTACTTCATATCTTAATTTCTACAAAGGCTAAAGAGTTACTGTCTCTTTAAATGAAAGCCGAAATCCAAGAACCCAGGTGAGCTTATGGTGTAAACAGATACCAGGTAGCTTGTCTAGAATTCAAGCAAAGCTTAGCCAACTGGGCAGTACAGATGGCCCTCCGTATTCACGGATTTGGTATCCATGGATTTAAGTATTCATGGCTTGAAAATATTCTTTAAAAAATAATGATCCAAAAAGCAAACCTCGATTTTGTCATCTTATATAAAGGACACCATTTTGCTGTGCCATTACATATAATGGGACTTGAGTATTCATGGATTTTGGTGTCCATGGGGGGGCGGTCCTGGAACCAAACTCCAGTGAATATGAAGGGACAAGTGTACCACAACCCTACCTTCCACGCTTTTTCTTTCTCACTTTTTTCTGTCACTTCCCAGAACACATTCCTTTTCCTCGGTCTCCTCTCCTACATTAAGAACTTTCATTCTCTCTCACAACACACAGATATAGATATATCCTGAGACCAGTAACACACACATACACACACAAGAGATATTTATACACACATGTCCAAACACACTTATTTAGAGGAACCAGGAATAGGCAATCTCGCCAGGCAGCTGGGTCATACAGAAATTGATCCATCAGTGAAAAAGCAGGCTGATTCTCCAGTACTCTACCAGCTGCAAGCATTTGGACCAAATCTCAAGTTTACCTGCTATTGGGAGACTCCTACTTTTGATGAGATATCTTCTGAGATACCTTACTTCTGCAGATCCTGGTGTCTGCCACTTAGTGATCTGGTAAGGCAGGCTAAACCAGATTTTTTTTAAAAAAAAAAAGAATATTTTTTTAAGATGCACACTCTGAGGTCTCCTTAATATCCATGCTAAGTTTTGTGTTTCTAGATTTTGCAGTTGTAGAATTATGGCAGAGACAATCTTACACACTTTTATTGTTACAGATTCTAGACCATGGGTGTGCATGTTTCAGAGCTTGGAAAGCCACGCTGCAACCTTATGGGCTTCTGTAGAAGACCATATGAATACATCACAGCCACAATTTTTGGCAACTAGAAGTGACCCTGTGTCACTTCCAGCCAATTTGCTGGCTGTTTGGGGCTTTTTTAAAAAATGTTTCAGGTTGGGAAGGGTCCGAAATAGGATTATTTTGTGAAATTGGGCACAACTTCATGAGTATGCCTTTTTTTCAGTTAAAAGAATTGGAAGGTCCTGGGGATTGTGTGTGTGGGGGTGTCGATGAGAGGTTCAAGAGCCACACTGTCCCATAACCACATTACCCTATACCAGACATTTATTTATACAATAGGTCCTCCTGATCTATTGGCTCCTGATCCATGGTTTCAAATGCCTGTGGATCATCACATCCATACCTAAAATGGTGGAATTTGCATGCAGACATGCTGACATGACTGCATTGCACATCATTGCCACTTAATAATACAGGGTGTAACCATCTGTGGTTCTTGTTTTCCACAGCGGGGTCCCAGAACCAAACCCCCATAGATCCAGAGGGCCCATTGTGTCTTGTTTTTCTACACTTAAAATAAACAACCAGAACATAAGAAAAGCCACAGTGGATCATCCCAAAGTCTCATCTAATTTAGCATTCTTCTCACACAGTGGCCAACCAGTTTCCTATAAGAAATCTGCCAACAGGACAAAATTGCAAGTGCACCTTCCCTCATCCCCAGCAAGTGAAATACAGAGGCATTCTGCCTCAGGATAAATTCTATATAGAGCCATATAGTTATCCTGTCCAGTAGCCACTGATGACCTATCTGACATAACCCCAGTATGACGCAAAAGGATGTTGTCGTCTGATATTGGCGTCCTTTTGCATTATTCTGACGCCACATTAACCGTGTCTAATAATCTCCAAAATCTCAACAGATGGCCTCTCATATATGTGAATCTCATCTGGAACAGATAAATATTTGATCAGCACATTAAAACATGTCATCAGATAATGGATCTCTGGGCAAAGTACAGACTACAGGGTTCTGTATATTAATTTCACAAAGAGTCATTTAAGATTTTGCTATCGATTTCATCATGCCTGGAGTTTTTTTTTTTTTAAAAAATACATATTCTCTATTAAAACATTCAGTATGATATTTCATTTCATTAAGCAGACGGAGGAAATGTTCACAACATGTTCTCTTTATTTCTCTCTTTTTTTTTTTAATAAAGGGGAGAAGCTAGCCATTTTCTTACTGCTGAAATCCTACCAGAGAGTTTTTACTCATAGATTATCACTATCAAAATGCAGTATTTAAATTTACACATAAATTACACTGCAGGTCAGACACTGATATACTCATCTTCTAGAGGTGCATTAACATTGTAGACTTTGTCACCTTATCTTGTTCAGTCATTTTATTAACATTTCTTTGTGAAAAGCTCCTGTATATGTTAGTGGTCTATAAGATTCTATCTTGACTTTGCTTCATTTTGTAATGATTTATTACACAGCAGCCTAAATTCATAGTCTAAAACCTGCCTTTGTTGGAGACAACATTTTGTTAGATAATATAACCTTTGTAAATGTTGCTTTCAAAGGAGTTTAAAGGGTTCTGAATAACATTTTGAATGACACTTAAAGTCAGGAAGAAATGTGGGAATGATTATTTGGACTATGCCCTTCTGCAGCATACTTTTTACAGTTTGGGAAACTGAGGGCTCAGTCAGATGGGAGAATTAATTGCGGAAAATAGTGCATTACCTCACTATCACAGCGGTGTTCATTTGCTCCCATGATCCATTTATAAGATTACTGGCATGGAAAGCTATCCAAGTTAGCAGTTCACATGGAGCATGCCTGTGAGAAAAGATGGTGGCCGTGAGTGAACTGCCTGCCTCATTATCTCCCAAAAACCTCTCTCCATCCCCCACCATTTTTGCTGTTAAATGTGAGATGTGGAAGAGTGGTATTCTGATTAAAAACTTTTTTTTTTGCTCTGCTGCTCAGAAATAGGGCTTGATCATGTCCCCGAAAAACAAAAATGGTGGCTCTGGTTGTTTCATCGCCAGCAAACCCGCCCTGCGTATGTCTGATCAATCACGTTTTTACTTCTTGGATGTGATCCAATTTGAATTGGTTGTTCAGACAGGCTGTTATGCACATTTTCACATACTTTTTTAAAAAAGATCACAAGAAACAGTTATGGCTGTAATCGCAAACTACTTAGAATTCTCAGCCCCCCTTTTTCCCAATATGGTGAATCCCAGCAGGAGCTCAACTGGACAAAAGGTATTCTGCCAGCATTGTTTGAGGATTTTTATGTCATCTAAACAACTCTTGAGTAAATAAAGCCTATTTCTCTAGCATGGCATGCCAAGCTCTATTGTGTTCAGCAGCTATTCCCCCGACCCCCTGGGCGGTGCTTCCATCCTCCTCCTAACCATTGGCCATACTGGTTAGGGCTGATGGAAGTCATAGTTCAAAATATCTAGAGGGTATCATGTTGGTGATGCCTGGCATAAAAGGTTTTGTATAGTCAAGACCTGCTGATTCCTTTTGCTAGAGGTGGATGGGACTTCCCCAGAATATGAGGGGGGATGTCATTCCAGTGCATGCCAGGATGAGGAGAAGTTGGTTCTCTTTTGCAGGGGCAACAGATCAGCAACTATGAAGGACTCCTTCATTCTCAGACATTTCTGAATCCAATGAATCTGACGTATGCTGGTCAAGACATGATAAAAAATCTGTGGACATTAAGCCCCTCCCTACAATTACCACTGTCCCTAAGAACAATGTCTGGATTCTAGAATAATAAAGAATCACCACAATAACCGACAGATGTTTCCTTAAAAATTGCCCCTCAAAAATGAAATATGTGTTGGTCATAATGCATTCTTGAGCAAAACATTCCTGCATTAAGCACCATTTTTAAGGTTTGTCTTCGGTGCATTTGTTAGTTTTGACATTCAGTGATATCTATAACTGCCAAGCTCTTGGCTATAAACATGTATAAAGTATAAGGCAGCTTCTTATGTGCATATCTGCCTCTGCATCTTTTAACAACATCCTAGAATTTGCTAGACAGCTGCCCTGTGTTACCCTAAGTGGTGGGGAGGGAGCTTTAGAGACCCTCCTGTGATGCCAAAATATTATTATTTGGGGGAATTATTAGCTCAAATGGAAGCCTGCAAGAGGCGGGTAATTTAGGAGATCTTTTCACCTATGTATACCAGTGCTAACTGTACAGAGCACCCTAATTAAAGTGAAATAGTGGTGGGTAGGTGTTGGTTTTTTTTGGAATAACACAAAGTGAACTCATACACACACAACACACATGCCCATGAACCATACAAGGCTACAGCAGAGTGAGACAGAAAGATTAGATAGAGGGAAAGATTTGGGAAAATTAGGCAATAGTTACCAGTCTTGAAGGGAAGAGTTCTGTGCAGCTAAGATACTCAGAAAAGTGTTTGAAGGTGGCACGGGAGGTTCCAATCTGGGGCATGCCAAAAAAGAGTGGCAGGGTTAATCCACTGTGGCACATCTTACTATTGTTCTGGGACAAATATTTATACCCTGTTTCATATCCTGAAGGGGTACTCTAGTTGTGACAAAGGCTGGATGTCTTTCCTATAGCATAGACAAGGAAACTGAAACTCTACTGATTGTGTTAATGGCTGGGAGATAGGAATTGATGGGTTTATGACAATCTCGCAAGGTTGGACAGGAGGGCTATAGGAAAGATTTTTGTAGGAACAGATTTGAGAATGGTCATTTAATTGTTTGATTGAATTAATTATTGCTGACACACCCAGTGCTGGAAGAAAGGATTAGCACATACCTCTTTAATGACTATGTTTACTAATTGCCTAATGGTCTGTTGACTGCACTAAAGGCTTTGTTGTTGTGACTGTGTTTACTAAGGAGATTCTGCACAATCCTAATTTGGGCTTTCTTGCCATAATATTTCTAATATTTCCAATTATGAGATATTGTGGGGAGGGGACAGTAGGGCATACTAACAGAATACTTACTTCTGAGGGGACATGCATAGTTTTGAACTGTTAATTTAATTTTTAAAAAAGAAATATTTTTTTAATCAAAGGTGCAAAGTCTTCTGCAGATGTTCAGGTCCTCAGGTCCATTTCTGAAAACAGAAGCTAGTCACCACCTCCCTCAGAGGAAAGGTACTGTAGTAGCCATTTGGACTCTAATGTCTATTTGCTGAATACTGTCACCTTACAATCACTATTTGGGGTCAGACTAGATAGCCCATGAGACTCTGGGACTCTGCAAAGTCTTTTTCCTTTAACTCTCAGGCCTAGTCAATGTTCTTTACTAATCAACTCTATGTTCCATAAACATATGATATGCTGATGTAAACAAATTCTTTCTCTAATAGCGGTCAAACTGTACCCAAATGTTCCTAAGCTATCTTGCCTTGAACTATCAACAATTGTCACAAGGAAGAGAAACTGCTGACACCAAAGAAAGGGAGGAGGGAATTGTTTTTTGCATACTGAAATTACTGTATAAAGGTATTCTGTAATCATAGCTCTTGGCTCTGACTCTTTGGAAGGTATTCCAGTCAGGCCCACCGGTGTAATAAAACTCACTTTCCAATCCGTGGGTCTGTTGTTCCATGATTTCTGCAACAGTACTTTGGAGGGATATTCTTAAGTTCTGTTACTGCTGTTTTTACTTAGCATCATTATGAATAATAAGAAATAGTATATTAAAGGCATTTTTGTCCAGCTCACAAAGCACTTTTCCTATATCAGTGTAGCAATCCTTACTATAACTCCAACCTTGAACTTAGGTCACCATGATTGTTCCCATTTTGCAGATGGAATATGAGCATGAGCACAGGGACACTAACTGACTAATTAACTTTGCTGCAGGCAGGACTCCAACTTTGGAAGAATGCCCATTTCTAGTAAAGCTAGACCTGTTGCATACATGCATCTCTTGCAACTATTAAAGGCACAGGAACTCTATGAGTGAAAAAGGTGGTAAAGAAAAGAGGTCATGGGGTTCACAAAGCACCTTGGACTGCAGGTCCTATTGCATACAAATAATCAAAGAAAATCAAACTTTTCTATAAAGCAGTACTTGTCTTTAAAAGTAGTACTTCTAACTAGAGATAATGCTGCTGTCTGAAGTCGAAGACTTTCACGGCCAGCATCCATCGATTTTCCTTGCTTTTTCCGGGCTGTGAGGCTGTGTTCTGGAAGAGTTTATTTCTGATGTTTTGTCTGCATCTGTGGCTGGCATCTTCAAAGAATGGTTGGGTAGGAGTGTGTGGGGTTTATATACTGTGAACCCCTGTTGGGGAGGATATGTAAATTTGTGTATTTGAATGGCTAGTTTCTGGGTGAAGGTATGCAAGGAGGATTAGTGTCTGTTTGGCTAATGGTTGGTTAATGGCCCATTATCTGCTGGAAATCCCCCTGTTCCTGGGTGGAGTTCATTTGCAAGTGTTGGCTTTTGATTTTAGTGTTTTTCAGGACTGGCAACCAGATTTTGTTTACTTTTAAGGTTTCTTCTTTCCTGTTGAAGTTGTCCAGGTGTTTGTGGATTTCAATAGCTTCTCTGTGCATTCTGATATGATAGTTGTTGGCCGTTCAAATACACAAATTTACATATGCCAGCCATGGATGCAGGCAAAACATCAGAAATAAACTCATAGAACACAGCCTCACGGCCCAGAAAAAAACCAAGGAAAATGCTGCTGTCATTCCAACACCAGGTAAAAACAGGGGTGTTTACTAAGGCTTAGGAAGCATGGTTATCTTGTCCAAACTTGCATGTGAGTGGTTTTAAATTGTTTTTATTACTCTTAATCTGTCCTGCTTTAATTGTTAAATACTAATGTGCCTTTAGCCTTTAAATTATTCATTTTATTTTAAATTGTTCTAAACTGTTCAAATTGATTTTATTGTGTACTGCCCTGAGATCCTCAGATATACAGCAGGATATAAAAAAATGTAATAAAATGGAGGAATAAATAAATAATTTTGAGTTGGAATTTAGTGGTATATGAATCAACTTTTTCATGATTTAGCATATAATTTATATGAGTAAAGAATTTTTCATAATTTGCAGATGTGACTGGTTGGGTGTAGGGAACTGTGATATGGCAATCTTGTGAAAGGGTGAGTGGAAGAGAAACACCTGCTGCTTAGTAAGTGTAGAGACTTAGGCAAGTAGAAGGCTGGATAAGGATCAGGTAGCAGTAGGAAGAGACCAGTAAAAAGAAAGAAAGAATAAGAGTTGGGAGAGGTAGAGAGAAAGAGAAAAGGAAATAGAAAATGTACCTAGTTAGGAGGTAAGTCTAACTCATGCAAAACTGGTACAGGCTGAATGAGTGCAGGAATGGCAGAAGAGAAAATTAGGAAAATGTGGATACTTTTGGTAGTAGTAATACACAGAGAAGGAGATGGAGGTGATGGTGATATTGAGTAGAGCGTAGGGAAATTTCATTAATTCATTTGATAAACCATTAATTTGTTAGATCCCACCACCACCACATACAGCTACTGCTTATGGCTAAACTCCATAGGTTTCTTGAGTAACACCAATGTTAATCCTACATTTCAATGAGTTAATTTAGGCAATTACAAGTAATGGGGGGGGGATGTGCATTGTCACTCTCTCTGCCAGATTCAGTAAAAGAGGAGGGTCCTGGGAGTAGAAGGATTAGGATTGGAGGAAATATACCACCAGGCTGTGTACTGGTGTATGTTGCTCTGTGTATGTTGCTCTGAGGATTTTGCAAGCAAGAAATTGTGAAGCCTTCCTGGGAACAGAGGACTGGAATATACTGTAGCTGGGGCAGATTGATTTCTTCACATTATAAGACTCAGGAGGCTGTCAGGCAGCCATGCTTCTTTCATAATGTTAGGCCCTTTAGGACTGAAGTCTGGTGTCCCCCCACTACAGGTACATATTGGCCTGTACAAAAATTGTCGGGGGTCATTTTGTGGTGTGTGTGAGAGATAGAAAGATGAGCGGGGGGGAGAAGGGGGAAAGGGAGGGGAAAAGACTTTTAATTCTCCTCTAGTTTATATTGATATACTGCCTTTGTATGTTATTTGGGTTGAGCAGCAATGGACCCTTTTTCACTCCTTTAGTATGTTTACTGCTTACTCTTTCTCTCTCTCTCTGGCTTTTCTTCGCAAACGAAGATTCAGGAAGGACTCACCCCGCACTTTCTGCAAGCGCGCTGATGACTAAAAAGGCTAATCCGAGATAAACAAGTCCGGTTGCAAAAAGCACAGCAGAAGGTCTCCTTGGGTGATGTTTTTGGGTTGTGATTCTTTCTGCGTTGTCGTTTCTCTTCAAGACTTCTTCGGCGTGAGCTCTCAAATAAGGCTGCAGCATTGTGGATAGTGCGTTTCCATGCCTCCCGATGTGAGGCCAGGGCGGACCATTGTTGGTGATCAGTTTGGCCAAGCCTGAGATGTTGTTTCAGGGAGTCCTTGTGTTGCTTTTTTGGAGCACCCCTCTTATGCTGACCTGTGGCGAGTTCACCGTAGAGTAGTATTTTTGGGAGGCGATGGTCCTCCATCCTAGAAATGTGCCCTGCCCAGCGCAGCTGCGTTCTCAATATCATGGCCTCAGTACTGGTGATCCCTGCTTGCTCAAGGACAGCAACTGCTTACACAGGCTGGGCATATAGATAATTAAAATATTCCTCTTCCCCTTTACTTCCTCCTCTCATGTATTACCCAGTCCCTCTCCCTTCACCCTTCATTCTGCTTTCTACCCCCTTTTTCTTCAGTGGGTTGTACATTTTTATAAGGTTGGAGCTGTTTATTTGGAGTCAAATGATTAAGCTAGCTAAATCTATGTTCTCCCTATATCTACTCAACAGTTCATCCCACTAAATTTAATAAGGTTTACTCCTATGCAAGCGGGTATAGGATGGTTGCATCAGTTTCCAACAAGTCTATTTTTCTTCAATGACAAGTGTGAGTAATCAGAAGGTTTTTAGAGCTTGTTACAGAGAACTAGGAAGGACATGCTGGCAGTGTACATTTGGGGCTGCTTCAATAATATATCCATCAGTTCTTGGAGTATTTCAAGTTCACCCTGAACCTTTGTTGCAAACATATCAACTGTGTCTCTGTGAAAAAGACAGACAATAAAAATGTATTACTGCAAATAATCTATTTCATTAATTTTACAGTATATGGTTACTGAAAGCAGAGAATGCTGAGCTTGTTAGATACATGATCTTTTTAAACAGGAGATGCCATGGATTGAACATGGTATTCCTGGCTTCTGGATACAAAACATGTGTTCTACCACTGATCTTTGCATACCATGCTTCTTATTTGGGAGAGGGAAGGCAGATACAGTTGGGCAGAAAATTGTTCTGCATATACTCTAAACATTTCTGATTAATAACTTGTCACCCTTGATTCATGAACTGATCTTTGTAACCTGCCACTTTTGCTGCATTTGCAAAGAATCAGTGTCCTCTACAAGAAATATTCATATCATTTCTTACTAACCTTTAACATCACTCATTATTAATCTTATATCAGCAAGGGTGAATGAATTGTATATCTGTTGGCAAGAGTAGAAATAAGAGATGCAGATAAGTGGGGAAAAAAAAAAACCCTCAGCTGAACAGGTTGTAAGTTGAGCTCCTGTGCTTTAGGACAGGCTTCCCAACATATCAATTTCCTGATGTGTTTGGCTCCGAGGCAGCACACAATCCAAGTTCTAAGTGTTTTCTTTCCATGAACGGATCTTTCTCTGTGTGTAATCCTCCTTCACAGACCAAAACACTGGATGAAAGTGCAACAGCAGCAGCAATAGTAATAAGAAACCTCATATTTAAGGTTAGCTCTTGCTACAAATGTGTGGCCCTAATTAAAATTATCTTAAAATGCTTTTGAGTCAAAAGCCTCAGATATTGTTAAGGGTTTATTTACTCCTTGTAAAAGAGTACACAAAGGGATTTTGCAGTTCTGAAGGCTTTGGAAATCCTGTATGCATGTGATATTATATGCATAAATATGACATGGAAAGAGAAGCTCAGGAGACCATATATATGCCAAAGACCTGAGGTGAATTCACAGTTACACCTGTTGTTTAGATGCAGTTTGGAAGCTGCTTATAGCTTGGCTGAAATATAACATAAAAATGGGCCAGGAGAAGGATGATTGATAATCACACAGCAGGAATTACCATACTAATATGTTATTGGCAGAGGGATGCAAATCCAGCCTGTTAATTAAAACAGTACTTGAAATTATTAACAATAAGTATCCATATTTATAAGTGCTGGATGAGCCAGTAAGCATCCAGAATTCACTCTGGACATCTAAGGCAATTCCTGTTTTAATTCTGTCGCTTTTAAATATAGATTATAGTTACTTCAGGGCTGGGCAACAATGATAAGGCCAGGGGCCACTTGTTTGTTGCTGAAGTGCTCATGGGCCACAAAGATTATTTAGTTACAAGATTAGCTGATGGTGGGGATTGATTTTCATCTGAAAAATAGAAAAAATAAGTTGTAATAATAATGAACATGAAATAATAACAATATAGTTCAATGAAGAGGAAAACTTCAGTGCATTTTTTAAAAGACACCACCCAACAACTGTTAAAAATGAAATATATTTGGACCCCCATATCCACAGACTTACTGCAGATACTGGAAATAATGGATAACAGTGAACCCTATTAAAACAAAGGACTTTTTGTAAAAACATACCATAGAGTTGTATTGGAGTACCTAGATGGTGCCTAGAGAGGATGCCTCTGTAGGATTTTCCAGCACAACTCTATGGTATGTGTCCCCTATTTTATGTACTGAGGATAACTAAAACTGTGGATATTGGTTCCATGGATGTGGGGGTCTGACTGTAATCATAAAGGAATGTTGAACTTCAAGTGCCCGATAACTGTTCTAAAAAGTGAGCAAGCAAAAAGAAGGGTGATCTCATCATATATCCATCAATTTTAATAACTCAGAATTACTGTCAATCATTGAAGTCACTGTTTCCTTTGTTTAACTGTGGGAAGCTCATCTAAGCTTTGTTCTAAATTAAAAATCACCCCTTCAGGACATGAAACAGGGTATGAATATTCGTCCCCAGACAATAGCCATGTATGCCACAGTTGGATACCATCACCTTGCCAGATTGCTGGGCCACGCTTAGATCCAAGTCTGAGTTTTCTTCACTGCATGAAACTTTACTCTTCAGGACTCATAATTATTGCCCAGATCTCCTGAATCTACTCCTCTAGCCAACCTTTGTATCTTCACTCTTTGTGAGCCTTATATGTCTCTTGTGAGCATTTGTGCATGCATGTGAATGCTTCCATATTATTTTCCAATAAAAACCATTTTAATTTTACTTTAATTTCGAGTCTCTGCAGTTAGTACTGGTATACATAGGCGCAAAGTTCCTGCAAGTTGCCCAACCTCTCGTGCCCATTTGTGTCCCTCCCTCAATTAATAATGTAAATTTGGCATCACTAGTGGGTTCCCCACAGACTTCTTCTACCTATTCGGGTAACACTGGTGCTTGGGGAACTTGCTGACTGGAACATAGGACAATCAAACATTTACCTTAATAAACATTTATCTTCCCCCTCTTCTTGCCTCAGCACAGCATCATAAGACAGGCATCTCAGGGAGCACAGCATGGGATCAATAAAATGCATTGCTCCCTTCTTCCTGGAGAACCTGAGCTGCTGCTAGCTTACCTCCTTTGCTGTGCTCCTAAGTTGCCCCATCCCAATTCTTCCCCTTCACCTGGACCCACTACATGCCCTTGCCATGCTTCCCTCTCTTGTTCTCTGCATTCTGCCGCTCCATTTCCTATCCCATTCCCTCACCTTGTTATAGCACATCTTCCTCTCTTGTACCTTGCCACTCTTCATGCCTACCTCTCTTGGTTCTTGCATCTCACCACTGCAAATCTTGCCCTTCCTTTCCCTTCTTTCCCCTGTCCCTCTCTCCCCTCTCCTCCCTCACTCTCCCTTCTACTTACTCACTCACTTCATCTCGCATGCTTGCAATGTGACTCTTACATGTTTCTTGCAGTCTACTGTTTGCATTATTCACTCCTCCTTCCCTCCTACTCTCTTCTCTAGCCTCACCTTGTGCCCCTCCCTTGCTTCTTGCAGTCTGCCACTTGCACTGTTTGGTCTCCTTTCTGTCCTGCACACCCCCTCACTTCACCTCACATGCTCACAGGGCACCCCACACTTGCTTCTTGCATTCTGCTATTCACCAAACTCTCCTACTTTCTCCCTTGCCTTAATTCATGCCCTAACAGTTCTAACCTCCTCTTACTTCTGTTCACACCACTTGCTCTCCCATGTCTCCTACTCCCTCCTTCACCTTGTGCCCTCAAAGTACTTGCTTCTTGCACTCTGCTGCTCACACCTGTTACTCTCCTGTTTTTCCCATTCCATCCTGTGACATTGACCTCACCAGGCTGACACCACACTTCCCAGCCATGGTTGCTTGTCACTCTCACCTTGCCCAGTGGTTCCCCCTTTTCAGTCCCTATCTGGATATGCATCCTGGGCCTCTAGGTGACCTTATTGTGGACAAGCCTGGATAAAAGTGGCTTCTGTGATGGGAAGCATAACCACCCCTTATTCCAGGGTGAATAAAGCCAGTCTGAGTTAGTGTTGTTATTTATTTATTTATTTATTTATTTAGCGCCATCAGTGTACATGGTGCTTTACAAAAGGCTACAGAATAAAACAATTATCACTATTCCAATAATATAAAATACTTAAATACAATAAGAAAAGGAAAAAAAATACAGATAATTCAGAATAAAATAACACATAAACCAACAAGTTCAGGTTATAATGATAACCAAGCTTTAATAAATTCCTTTATTTGGTATGAACTATATAATACTGTTTGATCCAAATGGTACCAGACCTTGCCTTCACTCAGTTCATACACTCAGTTCACATTCACTCCCCACTGACTCTCACAACTGACTCACATCCAACTGTCTCTCTCAAACTGACCACTCTCAACTGACATTCTCACAGACTCTCTCACTTACAGAGGCCCCTCCTCCTCACCACAGCATTCTGTGCTGGGATTGACTGCCTTCTATCATTCTAAGCACTGCTTCACACCCAGTCAAGCACAACTCAGCAATATGCAATATGAGTTGCAAGGTGGTTCTTCACACCTCCTTCATCTCTCATACTGTGCCCCTTGCTTTCTTCTTGAGCTTTGCTACTTGTACCACTTAATCCCACTTCCTGTTCCCAGGTGGATTTGCAGAACAATTTGATTACAGAATGGCTCTGCATGTTGCCCCATATCTTGGTGAAGTGCTAGAGACTGTGCATTTTTTAAAAATGAAAGCTTGAAATCCAGGCCAGATGAGGGTCAAAATGGACATTGAGTGTCATGTCTAGTATACAGAGAAAACCTGGCCAAACTGGGATTATGGCAACCTTAATTTTAGCAGGCCATGGCCAAAAGAACCACCCATCACCCAGGTGAATACTACCACAGCCCCAATCCTGGTGTGTTGAAATACTACCGCAGCCCCAATCCACCTTTCCTACAAATAACATTTGTTTGTTTGTGTGGGTGTGGGTGTTTACTAGCACAGGGATGAGGGATGTGCAGTTTTCCTGATATTGTTGGGCTACATCTCCCATCACCCTTCACAATCGCGTTGCAGGTGAACAATGTACATTCCCCACTCCTGTCCTAGTGGCACTCTTGGCAAGAAATTGCTAGTTTATGCAACATTAGTGAAAGAACTTTGAAAAGCAAATGGGTTTTGGGGAAAATAAAATCAAAGTATGCAGTTTTTGCTCATTGGTTCAGTGAATTGTACATAGATGGAGAGAGTTATTTGGTTGCAGGAGGGCTGGGGATATATAGAGGGAAATGCTATCAGTTAATAGAGCTCAGAAAGAAAATGGTTCGTAAAAGTACAAGGCAAAATTCTATCTATAAAGCAAGAACCTGGGATTATATGACTTTATTAAAATTAAACTAACTCCTCATAAATCATCTTTTATGTAATGTTGGTTGGCTAATTTTTGCCTTATCTTCCTTTAGAGCTGCTATCATAAGTTAGGGTTCGTTTAACAAAATAGTAAAATACAATCCCTATTTCCATCCTAGAGGACGGTACTTTTTCATTTACCTGCTGATGAACTAAAATAGCAGCAGAAGGGAGTTTTAATCTACTAATTACGGTGACTGATGTGATGGGATCTCTGCTGAAATGTGCAAACTAATAATATTTCCCACACCACCTTTCAGAAATTCTCTAATGATAGATAATGAAAACTTTATTAACAAACAGAACTTAACTTTATCTTCCTCCTCTTGGATAACACTCTCAGACATTCAGACATTTAGGACTTTATCAGACAAGCCTCAACAAACGTTCTTTTGCCACCATATTTTGAAGCATTTTTCTGCTGGCAAAAGAACCCCTTTTACCATACATACCTGTAATAGTGTGAAAAAGCAGCCCCAGCATTAACAGAACACAAACAGAGCTCTGTTTACTTCTGTGTTCATGGTCTTGGTGATTCTTGCGAGAAGAAGCGAGTGCGGTAAAATAAAAAATGCAGCAAAATAAAGACACAAAACATTCACACAAGCACAGAAACACACTTTAAAACTGAAAAGTAAACTGGGGAGGTTTATAAAAAGAGAACTCCCTACCTGGCTTTTGCATTCTCACCTGAGCATGCATTTTCAAATGCTCGCAATACCAACATGTGAGATCTGTTGATGGCTTGGCCAATCAATAAAAAAGAACACTTTTCTTTCCAGGCGAAATCGTGAAAGCACCTTGTCTTCTGGTATGTGCACCGTTTCCTGTTAATTTGGCATTCTTATGACACCATTTTTACCACGTCTGATAAAGTCCTTAGAAATCAAAGTGTAGAGAGGCAAACTGGGCTCCTGGAGCTGAGGTTATCCATTACATTATCACTTTTCCCCTGATCCCTCTACCCCCATTTTCAAAACTGAGCCTTCATGGGGTAAAAAATGCAGCTTAGCCCCACCCACCCCTCAAAACTTACAAGGCAAAAGATGTTGGCTGCTTCCTAAAGCAGCACCCATTTTTAAAGGCCCTAAGATCTATAAAATGGACCATCTCTCCTTTCCATCTACACTACACACACTACACTGATTCCATTGAAGCTGTCCAGGACTGAAACAATGTCTGTTGTCAGTAATCGACTGAATGAGGGCAAATAAATTGAAATGTAATCCAGACAAGACAGATATGCTCCTGGTCAGTCAAAAGGCAGAGCAGGGAATAGGGACTCCACCTGAGCTGAATGGGGTTACACTCCCCATAAAATCTCAGGCCTGCAGCTTGGGTGTGTTCCTGGACTCAACTCTGAATCTGGATGCCCAGGTTTCAGCAGTGGCCAGGACTGTCTTTGCACAGCAACAACTAGTGCATCAACTGCGCCTGTTCCTTGAGATGTCAGACCTGGCTACAGTGACATGTTCCTTGATTACATCCTGTTTGGACTACTGCAATGCATTCTACATGGAGCTGCTTTTGGAAACTGTTTGGAAACTCAGAGGGTTCAAAATGCTGCAGCCAGAATGCTGACCGGACCAACTATAGGGAGCATATAACTCCGTGGTTAAAACAGCTTCATTGGCTACTGTGGTGTTCATTTCTGGTCACTATTCAAAGTGCTGGTCATGACCTATAAAGCCCTATACAGCTTGGGTGCAGACTATCTGAAAGACAGTATCTCCCAATATGAACCTGCCAGAGTTTAAGATCCTCAGGGGATGGCTTTCTCTCTATCCCGCCACCATCACAGGCCCACTTGGTGATGACATGAGCAAGACCCTTCTTAGTGTTTGCTCCCATCCTTTGGAATGTCCTTCAATGGGAGGCTTGTCCAGCCTCCTCCCTGCTTTCCTTTCACCAGTAGGCAAAGACATTTCTGTTTGAGCAGACTTTTAATATGTAATCACTCTCAGGGAGGCTTTTTATTCGAGTGTGTGCTGTGTTATTTATGTTTTTAACTTTTGCATCTTTTTAATATAATTTTATACTGTTTAAATGAGATTATTTTAATTGTTTTAAAATTTGTATTGTTGGTTTTAACTAATTTTATTTGTAAGCCACCTTGGGTCCCACTCCAGGAGAAAGACAACATATAAATTAAATTAAATAAATAAATCTAGTTCACTTTAATCAGGTATTTGTTTGTTAGTTAGTTTTAAAGAAACATCTTCAAGTGCAGGACCTTATTGTTTGGTTTCTATTTGGGCTTGATTCAAGAACGGGGCATGTTACTCAAGGCAACAATGAATACAAGAGAACAAATGCATGCATGGTATCAACACCACCAACAACAACAACAAAATATTTGAGGCTACCTCAAGAAAGCCCCCAAGTGAACACGATGGGCACACCCTATTAAGTCTTCATTTTAGAGTTAAGAGGTTTATGATTGATAGCCCCAGGGTTAATCCAGACTAAAATCTGCCTGTGTGCCTCCAGTGATGCAGAACCAGTTTAGGAATACTTCAGAGTAGTGTACGGATGAAGATCTGGTGCAGATGGGGGCCAAAGCATGGGAAAGTTACTTTGCTGTGAAGTGGGAACCCCTAATGATAGGAGCCCCCAAAAGAGGGTTCTTGTTTGGGGGTCAAACACTGAGATGTGGAAGATCAGTAACCCAAGTTTTATTAAATGTGCACACAGGTAATGCTTAAAACAAGCAGGGGGAAGTTGCAGGGTCCTAACCATACACAGACGTTTCCAGAACATTCCAGCAGAAGCTTCCAGTAGCTGTCAATCACAGATTAGTTACATTAGCAGCAAGCAGGCTTACAGTTTTGCCCAGCAACAACAACATTTGCAATATTAGTTTTGGCTTACACATACACCACTGTTTTCCAGCAATATTCAACTGGCTTTAACCCTTTCAGGCCTATCATCCAACCCTTCAGTTGGATGATAACTTCCATGCTCTCCAAAGTAAGCTGATTTCATTCTCCATTTCGAGCACTTTAGTTGAGGTGTGTGTGTGATAAAATGTCCTCTGTTTTAATGCCTTGCGGGGAGAGAATTGCACCCACTGCATTACTATGGGGTGTTTGTCCTTTTTGAGATTTCTAGTTCATTTGACTTCCTAGGCTTCTCTAGATGAGGGAAAAGACATATACATTTCTGAGTCATTTTGGTTTGGGTGTTCCTGCTTATTCACCAATGTCACTAATTCTGCATCCAGTCATTCCTGAAATATCCTTTTTGAGTAGTACCAGGAGTTCACTGAAAATATATCAGGACAAACATGTCATCTGGATCTCAGAAATAAAAACCAGTTTGTACAAGAATAAAATCCAGTGTTTGCTGAGACTTTTGTGTCAGCTGGAAGAGCTTTCTGTTCTGTCTTTGATGTACAGAATAACAGTACCCTGGAACACTCTTCATGGGATGGTGGGCAAGTTCTGGAGATCTGGGAGTTGTCTAAATAGCTAAAACACTCCTCATAGAATCTGAGGAGAATATGACTTGTCTAAATGGCATCCAGCATCAATCCACCGTATTTGGAAGGAGAGGGGCCAAAACCACAAAAAACTCCACAGGAAAAGCCTTTGCGTCTTTTTGCTTATTTTTTAAAAAGCTCAGTGTGCATCCCCACTCGTTGGGACAACTGATTCGCTTTGATGTGCATTCCCAATAAGAGCAGAAGTGGAAAGCTGATTGGTTGGACGTGTGCAAGGGGCGGAGCTCACTAACAAGCATCCCAGAACCGCCATGTTGGATTTTCGCCATAGTGATCATATGCTAAGGTAATGAAACAAATTTTATTCTCTTTATTTAGGTGGAATATCACACTTTTGTACCTTAGATATGCTTTTAAAAAATACTGTTGGTCGGTGCAACTAGTGACAATAACAATGTGAGTAATTCACTTGTGCCCACTATCTTGATTTGCAGGCATGCCCATTGGAACAGTGAAAGCAGATAGCTTCTCATGCCAGCAATCTTGCCAAAAAATTAAGACAAATAGAAGATGCTTCAAATTGGCATTAGTGTGCATCAATCTACATTTTCCCCTCATATAGACAAGCTCCCGATGGCCAACTTTGGCATCTAATACCCACAGTACGCTGCCTAAGGAGCGAAGAACAAGGCAGAGTGGAGTCAGTGTTGACATATTAAGATTACAAATCTGAGATACAAGACTTAAGAGTAAAGACACAAGGTCAGACAGAAACTTGATGCCCACATCTGTGCTTCAGCTTGGAGTTATGAAGTGGAAGTCTTCAAGAAACCAAAGGATACCAAAGTTCCCTACACTGTAATTTTAAAGAGAAATTAACTCCTTTCTTCAAGCCACATAATTATGTTAATTGACAAAGACAATGTTTAAATAATTATGCTCGATTATTGGTTCATTTAAACAAAGATTTAAGGTATAGCTACCCCTTCTATAATGGATGATATCTCCCCTCCATGGTTAGGTGTGTTCAGAAAGGTCACGATACTACTGGGGTACATTCATCATGTACACTTAGTTTAGTAAAACTTCAATCAATACTTTTGCTTTTCTACAATACAAATACAATACAAAAGTCAGGCCCAAAATGTTCCTCTTTCCACTTCCACTGTTCTATCCATCTAGACCACCTTGGAACTATCACTCCTCATCAACAGCATAAAAAAAACCATAAACCTTGTAAGATTTGCCTGTCATTAGCAAATGATTAAAATTAACATACATCAAGTTTGCAAGATACACATTAATAGGTAGCAAAACAATACTCTTTTTTTATTACCATTGTTATAGAGATGTTTCCTATGAACAGAAATCAGTTGATCAAGTCCAACATACAGTCAACCCTCCACATTTTCAGGTTTAACTTTTGTGGATTTGATTATTCATAGCTTATTTGCTGCCACTGCTGCTGTTGCCATATGCCATTTTTGATAGGGATTGCAAGCTTCATGAGACTGAGAATATGCAACAAGGTATGCTAATCCCTATTAAAAATGGCATAGGGCAACAGCAGAGGTGTCGGAAGCCCCACCAGCTGCCTGCATCTGCTTTGAGAAGGATTTCCACTACTTCAAAGGCATCTGCGGTGGGGTGAATCCACAGATGGTACTTTTTGTGTGTGTCAAATATGGTTTGGGGGACCTAAAGATATTTGCAGTTTTCCCACTTTTATGGGGGTCCTGTGATCCTAACCCCAGCAACTGTGGAGGGCCAACTGTATTGCATGATAATCAGATCAAAGAGGCAAAGCAAATAAAACAAAAACCTGGAAACTTAGTCCTAAGAGGAATCAATATCAATACTATCTTAAGTGAAGATAAAGCATTTATTAAGGAAATGACATGTCTGATAGAGAAATTTGGGGTCTACAGGTCAGCGTAAGAGGGGTGCTCCAAAAAAGCGATACAAGGACTCCCTGAAACAACATCTCAGGCTCGGCCAAATTGATCACCAACAATGGTCCGCCCTGGCCTCACATTGGGAGGCATGGAGGCACACTCTCCACAGTGCTGCAGCCTTATTTGAGAACTCACGCCGAACAAGTCTTGAAGAGAAACGACAACACAGAAAGAATCACAACCTGGAAACATCACCCAAAGAGACCTTCTGCTGTGCTTTCTGCAACCGGACTTGTTTATCTCAGATTGGCCTTTTTAGTCATCAGCACACTTGCAGAAAGTGCGGGATGAATCCTTCCTGAATCTTCGTTTGCGAAGAAAAGCCAGAGAGAGAGAGTACATGACTGAGATGAAAGACTACAGGAAGGGGAGGAGCTGGGGAAGTGAAATCAGATCTGAGGATATCTCTCTGTAGGCGAAGAACCAACAGATCAGATCAGACAAGACAAGGGAAACACACTAGGGAATCAATTACTGTACCTGTTCCTAATTCTACTGCCACGTGTAGATACATTGTTACTTGTGCTAGAAAAGTTTAACCCTCTATTTCTGGTAGTGACAGAATGGAGGAAAGCGCATCGTATTTCACTCACGGGCAACAATCGTAAATGAAATACGACGTGGTTTCCTCCATTCTGTCACGGAAGTGACAAGGAGGGTTTCGGCAGAGGGACGTCGTCGTCCGAAACAGCTCCCCTGCCACGCGGCAGCAACAGAGCTGTTTTGCAATATATCCTGCCAAAAATTGCGTCTGAAAAATCTCCTTAGAATAAATAAGTAGTAGAATACCAGCTTCTCTTGTTGTGGCTTTCTCCCAGATTTATGCTACTTCATATGTTCACAGCCTTTCTTGTAGTGGAATAAATATTTACCATTTGAAAAACTAAGGAAGGGGGAAATCATAGAGCAATTTGCATGGTAATTTTCACAGGAAGTTAGGAAGCAGTGAAGCTTGCATTCATGACCTCCCTCATTTTGACACATGATCATCATTTTCTTTTCTGGGTCCTGAAGTTCTTTTGAGTAGCCTGTCCTTTAATAATGGTGTGTGCACTCTAGCTTTAAATTGCCTGTTACACAAAATCCCAGGAACGAAAATAAAGAGCCAAGCGGGGAGTGCTTTTCACTAGGTGCTTGCAAACTATACATTTCCCTGCAGGGTACACGTAAAAAGCATCTTATTAAATCACACCATAAATGACCCATGTAGACTAGTTTATTTTACAATGGCTAGGTAAAGAGGCATTGAGTCAAATAAATCAAATAGAAATGAGGCAATAATTGTTCCTCTGTTCATATTATCAAAAATAGGGAAGTAATGAAGGAACCATATGAAGAAAGAGAATGCTTTTTTTATTAACGGAGGACAGGTTTTGTGTATGTTTCTTTGGAAAACAGTTTTGCTTGTTGTATAGAAAACAGTTCCCTGCATTTTGAGTGCCATTTCATGTGTTACAAAAGACTGACCCTGTAAAGTGATTAAAGTGTATTTTTGTCTTTTTAGTTACCTATCTGTGTTTACAAACACTGTCATTTTTTAAAAAATCAAAAATTAAGTGTAACTGTGAAGAACACCTCCAGTATATTCTCTCAAAAGAGGAAAAAGAACAGGAAAATGAAAATGAAACACTAGCAGTAACAACTGTTACTTTCTCAAAATGAATCCAAGTTGCAACTTGTATGGAAAATCGATGCATCACTATCTTAGGTTAAAGTGGAGGGGGTGTCTACAAAGACCTCTTCCCCTTGAAAACCCCATTGTCCAGCTATGAGTACAAAAAGGAGTTTGTATGCATCTGTAGAACAGGAAACAAGAAATGTGAAGCTCAGTTGCTGCAAACAAGGGTTGGTGGTCAGAAATAAAGTGAGTTGGATGGCCTTCTTCATGTGTATGCTTTTTTTCTTCGTGCAATATCCTTCTATGCTACTATGTTTAGAAGATAGAAGGCGGTTACCCAGTTGTGTACTGAAAGCTAACAAGTCAAGAGATCTTACAATTTGTTAAATCCCTCAGAAGCCCCTGACTGGTCACTTAGGCCACTTATCTTTTGATTCTGGAGAAAGATGGAGGTCATCAACCAAAGAGATTATCAGACAGGAACAAAAAAAGTGTTCCCATTCCTCAATCTCCTTTCATGACCCTCTCCCGTACCTGTTCTAGCTGAATAACCCAAAGTTTCAGACCTACCCTGATCACACGCCCATGTCTGCCCAGGAGTGAATGGAGCTCGAATGGAGCTCCTTTCACATCCTTGTTTCAAATCCTGGCTATTCTCATGAGAAGATGAGAGTGTGGGAAATTCAAAAATTAAAAGCAAAATAAAATACAAAAAGTGACACAAAAACACACTTAAAGCACAAAAACACAGTTAAAACATAACAAGTAACCCTGGGAAGGTAAAAAAAAGTGTGTCACTTAGCTTGATGTCCCGATCTCACCCAGAAGTGTTCTGGCACAGACCTCCCATTGATGCTGGCATCACTCCTTTTCACCTTTTCAGACCCACGACATACTGTGACAGAAATGGAATGGGGGATCCATTGATGGCTTAGCCCATCAATAAAAAGTAGTACCAGCAGGACAGCAGGAGCATGGGTACATGACGAGTCGGAATGATGTCATCTGAAAGTGAAACCCTTTAGCGATCTCCTGGCATTTGTGTAATGCCATATTTAGAGCATCTGATAATCTCCTTAGTGCTTTCAAAGCCTCTTTGGAGATTTTCAGATGCCTCTTTCAGTGTCTTGCCGCGCAAGCAACCTCCAGAGCAGTAACGAGGCTGCTGCGTGGCAAAGGGTCCATTTTGGATGATGCCGTTTCTCTCTCGGCGTTGTCTGTGAGTGTTGCGGCTAGCACTTGAGGCGGCCACGCTGTTTTTCACTCATGGAAGTTGTCCGTGAGTAAAAAACAGCGCGGCCACCTCCAATGCTAGCCGCAACACTCACGGATGACGCCGAGAGAGAAACAGCATTGTCCAAAATGGACCCCTTGCCGCACAGCAGCCTCGTTACTGCTCCGGAGGTTGCTTGCGCGGCAAGACGCTGAAAGAGGCGTCTGAAAATCTCCTTTGAAATTTGCCCAGAGATTAGTTCCTGCATTTTTCTCTCAAATCTGAGGAACAGTGGTAAGATACCTCCAAGACCTTGCACTCCAGGACAGCAGCAGTGGGACATCTTTCTGGTTTCTGAGCCTTAACATGAATCTTGCCACACCCTTCAGAAAGGCTCCGAAGTTCAGCTGACCTAACACAGTCTTCCTCTGGGTCCAAGGACTTAAAAATGAAAGTAAATTCTCTGGATGGGACAATGGCAATGCCTCATTACAGGGGCTTGATATTTGTACTGACACTTTTGCAGCAATTTTGGGAAAGCAGAGGAATGTATTTATATCATGCAGCAGATACACTACTCTGCTTCTACAGATTACACAGTCTGATATCAATTTTATTGCCATGGTGCCACTTACAGAAAGCTGGGCATTTGTAATTCAGTGAGGTACAGAGTTATCTGCCAGAGAGCTGTCATACTTTGCTGGAGTGCGGCAGTGGAGTTGTATAGCAGACTATTGTAAGTACCTCACTAAACAGCTCCTAACAGATGCTGCTCGCTAGGAAGGGTTTCTAATAACAATTGTATTATATGCTGATTTTAATTTGTATTGATTTAATAATGTTTTAAGGGGGAGGAGGGATTTTGAGTTGTTTTATACTATGTACTATTTTACTGTTGTAAGCCGCCCCGATTGTTCACAGAGGGTCGGGATATAAATAATAATAATAATAATAATAATAATAACAACTATTAAAATAAAAGTCCCAGGATTACACAGGATGGAGCTATGGCAATTGACATATCAGTCTTCTGTAACTGTCATGCTGCAATACTGTGTGTTTAGCTGAACACGGTTAGAGTGGTCCACGTGACTAGGAACCCTGATTGTGTAGGTTTCTGATCCTACAAAGCAGTAAATTGTCTTCAGTCAAGTTACTTCTCCCATGTACATGGAAACTTTTGAGATGGTGTGGATATTTTGGAATCAGTAGTGTTGGAATATTCAATTCAGGCCGTCCCCCATAGAGCTAGATTTTCTGAAAGACTTAACATGACCAGAGACAAGAGGAGAGATTCCCCCCTCCCATCTACTGTTTTTATGTTAAGGAGGTGGTTGTGCATGCCAGAATTTATTAGCCAGTGCTGGCTGCAGGCAAGCTTATATCAAATCTTTATGTTGATGCTGCCACCTGTCTCAGCAATTGGATCTCCACTGGTATTGCCAAAAAAAAAAAAAAAAAGTTATGGTGAGGTTATAGTGTAGGTTATTTCTCCCTTTCACAAACTGACTTGTGTACTGTTGCTGCAGACGGGTAATACATTTCATTGTGGTGTTTCATTATGCAGTGTCACAATGGGATGTTTCCTGCTCTATGTTGCTGTTGCCAGCTGTGCACCATCTTGGCCTGTTTCATCCTTTATTTCCTTAGCTCATTTGATCTCATTGGGAGCTCTGCAAAGAACTTTGTACTAAAGCAATTAACTCCCCCACTGTGAGGAAAACCAAAGGAGCAAGGAAAACAAAACAAAAATAAGAACAGGCAGATATTACCAGGTCTTTGCAAAGAAAGAAAGAAAAACTGAAAATCTGGATATTAGGTCTCTAGAACTTGTGACTCATGAAGGTAAACACATCCCATCAGCTATATCCCACCAGGAACTCCATAAATCACTGGAGACGGCAAGATAGGTTGGCCAGTTGTAGATCTCCCCAAAGGACAAAAGAGGTCAGAAATTGGCATAAAACCAGTATATGCTATTTTGTATGGATAATGCACATCTAGAAATATAAGATGACTGTAATTTAAACAGAAATACAATATTTGTTCTAACTAGGTTACTTGTGTGCCTCTTTAAATAAGCTTTCCAGGTGTTAAATACTGAATGGTGACTTCAAGGCTCCTGCTGCCCTTTATGTTTTTGTGGTTGTTTGTATTTAAATTTCAAAGGAAACCTGGACTAGACAGCTTTTCAAATTGATCATTGTTCTAGAATCCAGGGTGGACCTTGTAATTAGGCAGAATGAGAGAGTTGTTTCCAGCAATAGAAGCTGGAAAGTGGAGGCAAGGTCTTGGAAGAGGGAGTTGTCATACCCTGTAACATTTGCAGAGGTTTTCCAGGCCAGTTTCAGTGACCAAAAAAAAAATACAGCATACCTAAAAGTACAGCTTAGCGTTCTCAGCATTACCTAAGAGTTTTTAGATTACCTAAAAGCTCTCACCATGGACACTGAGGGGACTGCGGCAGTCACTTGCAACACTTGTGCGATGTTTGTATTCTTGTCTACAGACGTGGAGAACTTCACATGCACCAAGTGCAAGTTGGTAGCCCTCTTGGAGGAGAAAGTCCAGCAGCTGGAGACATGGGTAGCTACACTTCAACAGATTCGTGAGCAAGAGGTTTTCCTGGACAGAACAGAACGAACACTCTTGGATGGGGACTGCACAGAGGAAGTGGCTGTGGAGGAGAGGGTCACTTCACAGACACAGGAAGTAGACAGCTGGAGGAATGTCACACACAGAACAAGAAAATCCAGGGATTCTTCGAGCAGCTTGCAGCTACAGAATCGATTCGAAGCCCTTTCCCTTATCAAGGACAACGAGGAAAAACAGCATGGACAGACTTCAGGGGTAGAGCAGGGGACCTTGAGATTACCACCGCAAGGAACAGCAGCTGCGAAGCCTTGGCAGAGGTGTGTGCTGGTGGTGGGGGACTCCTTCCTGTGGGGTACAGAAGCAGTGGTTTGTGGGCCTGACAAGATGACTCAGGAGGTGTGTTGTCTCCCTGGGGCAAAGATCTGTGATGTGATGGAGAGGATGACAAAACTCGTCAAGCCTACAGATCATTACCCCTTCCTTTTGGTCCATGTGGGAACCAATGATACTGCAAGGCACAGCTTTCCAAAGATCAGAAGAGATTATGAGGCCCTGGGGAGGAAGCTGAAAGAAATGGACACACAGGTTGTCATCTCGTCTCTTCTGCCAGTTGAAGGACATGGTCCAGGAAGGGAGAGGAAATAGCTAACGTAAACAACTGGCTCCGTAGATGGTGTCGCCGAAAACAATCTGGATTCTTGGATCATGGGCTGTGCTTCCATGAGGGGGGACTTCTGGCAAGAGATGGGGTGCATCTTACGACAGTTGGAAGAAACATTTTTGCCAACAGTCTCAAGAATTTGATCAGGAGGGCTTTAAACTGAGTCAAATGGGGGAGGGAGACAGTATTCTGGAAGGCAAAAGGGCTGGAGAAAATAGTCAAACTGTCATAGAGGGAACAAGGCAAACAGCGCAAGGACCCAACAGTAGGAGGCAAAAAAACTTGCACTGGCAGCAAGTAAAGGGATCACATGGTCTTACATGTCTCTACACTAATGCACAGAGCATGGGAAATAAGCAAGATGAACTTGAACTCCTAGCACTACAAAACAAATATGATATAATAGGCATTACTGAAACCTGGTGGGATGAGTCACATGATTGGAATGTAGGAATAGAGGGGTATAATCTTTATAGGAGAAACAGGCCAAACAGGAAAGGAGGAGGAATAGCATTATATGTCAGGGATATTTACACCAGTGAAGAGATCCATGACATCAATACTGGAAGCCAGGTGGAGAGCATCTGGATAAAAATTAAAGGGGAGGGAAACAACAGGGATGTTATTGTGGGACTCTACTACAGACCCCCAAATCAGACGGAGGAATTGGATGATGCCTTTCTAGAACAGATGAACACACATGCAGAAAGGAGAGATGTAGTAGTGATGGGTGACTTCAACTATCCTGATATTTGCTGGCAATCTAACTCAACCAAAACTTCAAGGTCTAGCAAATTCCTTACTTGCCTGGAAGACAATTTCATGGTCCAAAAGGTGGAAGAGACAACAAGGGGGTCAGCTATTTTAGATCTGATCCTAACCAACAGAGATGACCTTGTTAATGGGGTGCAAGTGGTGGGATCCTTAGGTGAGAGTGATCATGCTCTCCTGGACTTTGTTATACAATGGAAAGGAGAAGCCAGGCATAGTCAGACACGCATTCTTGACTTTAGGAGAGCTGATTTCAATAAACTCAGGGAAATACAGGGGGTGATGCCATGGCCAGGAATACTAAAAGAGAAGAGACCTCAAGACAGATGGGACTTTCTCAAAAGGGAGATACTGAAGGCACAATTTCAAACAGTACCATTGAGGAAGAAAAATGGGAGGTGTCTCAAGAAACCAGGATGGATGACTAAAGAACTTTCAACGGAGCTAAGTTTTAAACGGAACATGTATAGGAAATGGAAAAAGGGGGAAATCACCAAAGAAGAATTCAAACAGATAGCGAACACGTGTAGGAATAAAGTCAGAAAAGCTAAAGCGCAGAATGAGCTCAGGCTTGCTAGGGAGGTTAAGAACAATAAAAAGGGTTTTTTTGGGGTATGTCCACAGCAAAAGGAGGAAGAAGGAAATGATAGGGCCACTACATGGAGAAGATGGTAAAATGCTAACAGGGGACAGAGAAAAGGCAGAATTACTCAACACCTTCTTTGCCTCAGTGTTTTCAGAAAAGGAAAAGGAGGACCAACCTGAGGATAATGGAACAGAGGACACAATAGGGGAAATCCAGCTCAGAATAAGCAAAGAGGTAGTACAGGAATACCTTCTTAATCTAAATGAATTTAAATCTCCAGGATCAGATGAACTACATGAAAGAGTATTAAAAGAGCTGGCAAATGTGATCTCAGAGCCATTGGCAATAATCTTTGAGAACTCTTGGAGAACAGGAGAAGTCCCAGCAGACTGGAGGAGGGCATACATTGTTCTCATCTTCAAAAAGGGGAAAAAAGAGGATCCCAACAATTATCGTCCAGTTAGTCTGACATCAATACCAGGGAAGATTCTAGAGCAGATCATTAAACAGAGAGTCTGTGAACTTTTAGAAGGCAATGCCATAATCACAAAAAGTCAACATGGGTTTCAGAGAACAAGTCATGCCAGACTAATCTGATCTCTTTTTTTTTTATAAAGTTACCAGCTTGGTAGATGAAGGGAACACTGTGGACATCACATACCTTGATTTCAGCAAGGCCTTTGACAAGGTTTCCCATGACATTCTTGCAAACAAGCTTGTAAAATGTGGGCTAGACAAGTTAACTGTTCAATGGATTTGAAATTGGTTGACCGGCCAAACCCAAATGGTGCTCAGCAGTGGCTCCTCTTCGTCTTGGAAAGATGTGACCAGTGGGGTGCCATAGGGTTCTGTCCTGGGCCCAGTGCTATTCAACATCTTTATCAATGACTTTGATGAGGGAATTAGGGGCATACTTATCAAATTTGCAGATGACACCAAATTAGGATGAGTAGTTAATACCCTAGAGGACAGGATCAAAATTCAGAATGACCTGGATAGACTGGATTGCTGGGCCAAAGCTAACAAGATGAAATTCAGTATAGATAAATGTAAAGTACTGCACTTAGGGCAGAAAAATGAAATGCATAGATATAGGATGGGAGAGACCTGGCTGAACAAGACTACGAGCGAAAGGGATCTAGGAGTCCTAGTAGACCACAAGTTGAACATGAGTCAACAGTGTGATGTGGCAGCTAAAAAGGCCAATGCGATTTTGGGCTGTATCAATAGAATTATAGTGTCTAGATCAAGGGAAGTAATAGTGCTGCTCTGTTCTGCCTTGGTCAGCCCTCACCTAGAATACTGTGTCCAGTTCTGGGCACCACAATTCAAAAAGGATATTGACAAACTGGAGCACGTCCAGAGAAGAGCAACTAAAATGGTGAAAGGTCTGGAAACAATGCCTTATGAGGAGAGACTTAGGGAGCTGGGTATGTTTAGCCTGGAAAAAAGACGGTTAAGAGGCGATATGATAGCTCTGTTTAAGTATTTGAAGGGCTGTCACGCTGAGGATGGAGCAGGCTTGTTTTCTGCTGCTCCAGAGACTGGAACACGGGACAATGGATGCAAGTTCCAGGAACGGAGTTCCACCTCAACATTAGGAGGAACATTTTGACAGTAAGAGCTGTTCGGCAGTGGAACACACTCCCTCGGAGCGTGATGGGGTCTCCTTCCTTGGAGGTCTTTAAACAGAGGCTGGATGGCCATCGGTCAGGGATGCTTTGATTGTGATTTCCTGCGTGGCAGGGGGTTGGACTGGATGGCCCTTCCTGGTCTCTTCCAACTCTACAATTCTATGATTCTATGATTTAACAGATGAACATTGGGACACATATGGCCAAGAAATAGGAGGGTGTGGCCAGGCAGCAAAAGGACATTTTTAATGAAGAAGAACACAGAGAACTGCTATTTTACTAAAAGAAACTTATGCACAGAGATTAGGAAAGCCTTACAAAAAAGGGGGGGCAATGAGTCTACTGGAAACAGTACGCATCTGAATCTACCCCTTCCTCTCCTCTCCCTCCTGCCATGTTATTTGAGCACATACTACTTTTGCACTTTAAACTCATTTGGCAATAACTGAACTAAGATGATGATGAAGGCAGAAAGAGGGAAAAGGAGGGGGGGAAAAACAGGACATGTAAAAGTAGCTGAGAATGTGGGATGGCAGAGGATTCACTGGGACCATCCCGCACAAACTGGGACAGCTGGAGGCCAGGTATTAGCTCTGTATCACACCTATGCTTATGTCTACAGTTGCAGTGAAGGGTTATAGCTAGAATTCATGATTGCCATTTCAAATATGTAACCTAGAGTTACACATTCATAACTGATTCATAGCCACGATCCCTGTGTATTCTATAACGTAGGGAATACATAGGGGTTGTAAAAGTCCTCCAGTCTTGACTTAGCAGGCAGCAGCCACTGCCAGCAATGGGGGGCCTCTTCTCTTGATTGGAAAGCAGCAGACATTTCCACTCCTTTCTCAGAGTGATCTTCATTGTGACAGTGAGAAGCAGGATCCCTGACATAATTTCTTCTTGCACCAAAGATCACTCACAGGAGGTAAGTGGAAACATCAGTCTTCTGCATCCCGACCAACAGAAGAAAAAGCCCTCATTGCTTGCAGCAGCTGCTATCTGATAACACAGGATTGGGGGTTGGGCCAGAAGGCACTATTTAGTTGTGCAACTAAGGTAGTTACATAACTAAGTAGTGAATGCACAATTCAGCCCCATGTTAAGAGCAGCACACTGGGTTTATTGGGTTTGGGGAAAAGCTCTCCGAGGCATGAACTCTCTGCAGGACTTTACAGGCTAAGGTTTTAAAAGCAGACAATTAGCCAGAGTAGCTCCAAAAAGGGGGAAAGAAAAAAAATGAGCAAGGACAAGCTGATTTTGAAGCACAAACATTTCTTTGTTAAAAAGACAGAAAAAGATAGCAGCAGAAACCCTGTGTTAAATGCAAGCTATTTCTCAAAGTAAAAGGGGGAAAACAGCATGGATGCTAAAACCCTTCTTCTAACAAATCTAAGGGAACTAGAGGAGTGTAGCTAAACTTAAGGGATTACAGACTAAGGCACAGACATATTTTCTCACCTTCTGATATGAAGGAGAGTCTAAGTAAGCTGGCTGGCTGAAGATCAGAGCAGCAGCAATGCTCTCAACCAAGAAGGCAAGGAAGCAGGTTCTGGAAGATGAGGACCACATGGAGGTTTCAAAATGAAGGAGAACCTCTGAGCAGAGATTCTCTCTCTCTCTTTCTCTGGCCTATATACAGCCCTTTTCTAACTTGGGGGCTGTCACTTGGAGTGAAGGGGACACCTCTGGGCAAGGCAAAATATAACCCTTATTATTACTCTAGGAAGAGTTTAAAGGCCCCTTTGTGCTTCAAGTGATGAGTACAAAGCCTATGGCTTATGTGCAAAAGGTTTTCATCTGTGTGCAGAGAGCAGCTGTGAACATGACCTCTGCCTTTCACCCTCTGAGCCCCGATAATGACTTTTAGATGGTCTGAGGAGGTGAAAACAATGGAGTTGCACACATGGGACAAAGCCGATTAAGTATAGATATTTGCCCTCTTTGAAATCCAGATAAGATTGCCCAACAACATCACTGATAACTGTATAATGCCTTACAATGGGCAGGGTTGTGTGTGTACCAGTCTGATCCAGTTTGGCAGGGTCTCCATTCAGTGAAGGGAAAGAAGACAGGCACTGATTGCTCTCCTGAACACATCAATGAGACCCTTTCCTTATCAACAGGAGGGAAGGAAATTCCAGTTTGTACTTTAAAATGAGGCTTGACTTGCGGTCCCAAGCCATACCAAGCCCACTCTCCCCTCCCAATAAGACACATACTCCTGAAGTAGTATATATTTTGTATTGATTATATGTCAAGAGGTAGTTACACAATTGCATAGATTACATATTCAGAAAATTGGTTAAATACAGGTTAGTAAATAATTGTTGTTGGCAATAAAATGGCCGCAACTTGCAGATGGCTGCCCAAATGGTTGGCAACTAGGCATGGGTCATACCATGATTGACCCAACCCATGTTGGTCAATGGCTGCTAATCGGACCCTTCCGATTCTTATGGAGGAGAGAGGCAATTGGCCAAGCCGTCCTGCCTGATGCTCTCCCCTCCCCTGCAAACAAAATCATTAACCAGGGAAGCGGGATCTCCTTGAACTTGAACTTGATGGAGACTCCCCTTTTACCTTGATCACGACCCATGCCATCCGCCACAAAAGGTGCTTCCCCATGGGAAACTGCCTTCCGCCAACCATTCCCCATCAACAGGCAGCCCAACAGCTACATGGAGGCACCTGCCTGTGCAGTCAGCGCCCATTCTGGATGAATATACACAGCATAGGCCCCGCCCCAGCCGCATGATTGACTCTGCCTTGTGCTGCCATGGTAGCTGCCCCAATCCGGAATGAGTGGCTACCAAAGTCCTGGGCTGGCAGCCCCATCCTCAGCGCACACTTCAGCACGCTCGTGAATTGAAACCTTGTAAGCGGGGACCAATCCAGGTGCCTGAACAACGGGCCGTTCTCTGCCACTCTGGCCCGCAAGAAACTCTGCATGATAGCCACCAGGCATGGGGAGGAACCCTCGACCTTCCGTATGCTCACCAATTCACCGCGGCCACGTTGATCACACTTCGACCAGTGTATGCCCTACGTCATGGCCCCGTCTGAGATGACCACATCCCTACGCTGTAGGGCCCTGCCAGACGCGTCCTGCTTGGAGGAACAGACCGCCTCCCCAACTCTCAGTGCCCTGAAGAAACCTGTTGTGTACGCGGTGCTGAATAGCAGAGCTTCGTAGCTTGAAGGCATGGCGGCCCCCATGGCGACTGGCCATGCAGTTGCCCAGGTAGGCGGCGGGGCCGCCAGGAGGGTCGTGGGGGCGCTGGCTGGGCCGCAAATGGGCCCACCGGCCAGCGGCAAGCCCCCTTCTCCCAAATGGACAGGAATCCAAGCTTTTCACTGCCCTGCCCTTCCACCCAGCATGAAGGGCTATACAATGCATGAAGACTCTGTCAAGAGGCAGCTCTCTGCCCTAACTATCAAAGTATGGTTGCAATTCATATTTATCAAGCATAACACATGACAATGTCTGTTTGACAGTGTTGAAGAACAATTCAACTGCCATTGTTATTGGTTTTATATACAGTCAGCCTGCTGTATCCACGGATTTGGCATCCATGGATTCCACCATCCGCATCTTGAAAATATTTTTTTAAAATATCAAGCAAACCTTGATCTTGCCATTTTATATAAGGCACACCGTTTTACTATGCCATTGTATATAACGGGACTTGAGCATCCATGGATTTTGGAATCCATGGGGTGCGTATGTCCTGGAACCAAACTCCAGAGGATACCAAGGGCCCACTGTATGGAATTACAAGGGTACCATCTTGCCCTTTGCCTCAGGCAAGAAAATGTCTTGGGCCAGTCCTGCATTATTCTGTGTGAAGTTGAAGGCTTTCATGGCCAGCATCCATAGTTTTTCCTTGTTTTTTTTTAACTGGTCTGTAAACAGGACACAAGGCCACCTACTACAAGCACAGGATGATTTTCAAGCTTGGGGTAGGCTACAGCACATAACTGGTGGGTTATGTTCAGATTTATAGGTCACAAATCATGCAGACCTGATCTGCGTCTTTGCTGCCTGCTTGTTTTCTATCTAGACTGGTATTTCTGATCTTTTTAATCTGGGGGTTTTGCAAGCTGGAAAGTCAGGCACTGCATACTTTACATCAAAACCAGAAAGACAAGGCCTCTGCTTTTATTTCAGTCTTATAGAATCAGTTATAGGTATAAGCAAAACTCTTGAACTTATTTTGCATGAGGAAAAAAAATTGACAGCAAAGAGCAGCAAACATGGACCAAGACCTACGTGTGTGTGTGTGTGTGTGAAGATTGCAAATTGGAGAACATTAAATGGGGTAATGGGGGTGGAGTGTTGCATGTGTCTTACACACAGAGGAATCTCTGGCTTTTCTTCGTAAATGAAGATTCAGGAAGGACTCATCCCGTGCTTTCTGCAAGCATGCTGATGACTAAAAAGGCCAATCTGAGATAAACAAGTCTGGTTGCAGAAAGCACAGCAGAAGCTCTTTTTGGGTGATGTTTCTGGGTTGTGGTTCTTTCTGCGTTGTCATTTCTCTTCAAGACTTATTCGGCGTGAGTTCTCAAATAAGACTGCAACATTGTGGATAGTGCGTCTCCATGACTCCCTATGTGAGGCGTGTGTCTTACACACAGAGGAATAATCCTCAATAAAATATTCATTTAAAAATAAATAAATAAATAAATAAATAAATAAATAGCTTTGCTTAAAATGGTCAGGGCTTTTCATGATGGAACTTGGAAAGCTCCTGCATCTGCATAATTGCTAAAGAAATATAAACCATTTCAACAAGATCAAGATTTTAGCAAGCCTGCTTTAGTGTGCATTGCTTTGCATTTCTCCCTCCAGATTGGAATGCCCATCTAAATCTTGTGAGCTGGTTGGATGTGCCTTTTGATGTGAATAGAGATGTGCTTTTATATGTGAGGCTGTGATATGTTGCTACGAAAACCCATTGGGTAACCTTGGGCAAGCCACATACTCTCAGCCTCAGAAAACCCCGTGACAGGTTTGCCTTGGGGTTGCCATAAATCAGAAACAACTTAAATGCACACAACAACAACAATATGTGGCTGGTTGCCTAGGATTATAGCCAGCTTGGATTTATAGAGAGCGAAACCTATTTTAAGCTACTTTTCATTTCCTCCAACTCCACACCTGACAGAACTGAATTTAATAGATGAATGTTCTGTTAAATTATTAAAGTTCTCAAATGTCCCAAGGAAGGTTCAAATTACAGATTCTGGAGCTGGCAGCTAATGAATCAAATCCATGATAGGTAAAATGTTTTGGAAACCTGTGGGAATGACAAGGGCTCTGAACACTCAGGTATAATTATTAGTCTCACTTGTGACCATGAAGCAGCTTAGTGTGCATACCTGAAAAGTCTCAAAAGAATTATATAGAAACAATTAAGGACTGATGTTTTATGAAACAACCCACCAGCCTGACATCTAAATTGTCCTTACATGTATTAGGGATTAAGAGGAAATTGTGCTTGTGTGATGTTAATGTCCCAGATGTGCCTGAACTTTACAAAAACACTTTGACTTTCAGTTAACTCCCACAGTCAGGCAAAAAGCCAGAATTGTGTATTTGGAATTGCAGAAGACATAAAATGTGATTTCCATCTCCCTGTAGTGTCCTGTCTCAATACTTGTGTCCCAGTCCAGCTAAGTCCAGTATTATGGCTGCTGGCCAACGATACCCTGTGTTATATAAATTGGAGGTGAATGGGTCGGAACAGTTGGTCAATATCTCTTCATGAAAGCTGTTACTGTTACATAGTTCTCTGGATAGAACAGCTAGAATGTACGAGCCAGGATGGGCGGTGAGGCTGAAAAAAAAGTAATGTTTCCAAGATCTTTTCCTGGATATGTCTGTTAAATATTTTGAAGGAGGCAATCATAGGATCATAGAGTTGGAAGACACCACAAGGGCCATCTAGTCCAACCCCCTGCCCTGCAGAATATGTAAGCAAAGCATGTCCGACAGATAGCCATCCAGCCTCTGTTTAAAAACCTCCAAAAATGGAGACTCCACCATGCTCTGTGGCAGTACATTCCACTGCCAAACATCTCTAATCATCAGGAAGTTCTTCCTAATGTTTAGATGGAATCTCTTTTCCTGTAGTTTCAGTCCATTGCGCCCTGTCCTAGTTTCTAGAGCAGAAGGAAACAAGTTTATTCCATCTTCAGTATGACATCACTTCATAGAATCATAGAATTGTAGAGTTAGAAGAGACCACGAGGGCCATCCAGTCCAGTCCAACCCCTGCCACGCAGGACATGGCTATCACGTCACATCTTAACCTTCTCTTCTCCAGGCTAAACATACCCAGCTCCCTAAGCCACTCCTCACAGGGCATGGCTTCCAGACCTCCCACAATTTGGTTGCCCTCCTCTGGACATGTTCCAGCTTCCCAATATCCTTCCTGAATTGTGGTGGCCAGAACCTCTATTCCATCATCCACGTCTTTGATAAAGATGTTGAATAGCAGTGGGCCCAAGACAGAACCTTGTGGCACCCCACTGGTCACTTCTCTCTAGGATGAAGAGAAGCCATTAATGACTACCCCTTGGATTCAGCCAGTCAACCAATTTCAAATCCACCTAGCAGTCACATCGTCTAGCCCACGGGTGGCTTTTTTGCAAGGATATCATGCGGGACTTTGTCAAAATCCTTACTGAGATCAAGATCCACCACATCCACAACATTTCTTTTATCTCCCAAGTTTGTAACTCTGTCAAAAAAAAAAGTGATAAGATTACTTTGGAATGATTTGTTTTTGAGAAACCCATGTTGACTTCTGGTGGCCATGCCATTCCTTTCTATGTGCTTACAGACTGTCTGTTTAAAGATCTGTTCTAGAATCTTTCCTAGTATTGATGTCAGGCTGACTGGGCGGTAATAATTTGGGTCTTCTCCCCCCCCCCTTTTGAAGATGGGGACATCATTTGCCGTCCTCCACTCTGCTGAGACCTCAATCATCAGGGTCTGAGCAAACTTTCATCCACTACAGAGGTCAGAAGCAATCGATACTGGTCATGACTAAAACCCATTAAATCAAATAGGATGTAACCTGCTAGTTCTGAAAGAGGTATGAAGTAGTCTGTAATAACTGTAGACTGTTGAGCAACTCTTGGATCACTTTAATTCCTCATGTAATTATGAATTGTTCAGATTACTGTCAAGGACATTTTTCTGGAGGATTTTGGCCAGAATCCTGTTGATGACATCACACATATAATGTCAAATTACACCTGTGTATGTCCTCTTATGGTCTCTGTGGATAGAGTTATCCAGCACCTCTGTCCATCTCAATCACATTGCCCATGCCACATACCTCCCTGCAGCCAGGACACTCCCCACAACCATTTAGAAGCTGGGAGAGGGTTGAAGTGACCAAGTAGCATCCAGCTGTATTTTTGCATGAAGGAAAACCAGATACCTCTGACAATCCAGGAGGATGATGTCATCTTCATGTCACTGAATTCTGACTGGCAATTCCTAGGCTACCCCTGGCCACTAAATGGCCATAGATGGCACATAGATACATTTTTTTAGCAGTACATTAGCTTTAAAAGTTGATGGGCTTACTAATGAAAGTATCATGTGCAGTGTTTTATTTCATGTAGTTTATTGTCACTAAACCTTTATCTCTTTTCTTTTTCTTTCAGAAAAGGTTTCTTCGAACACTGAATGTTGAAATGGGTGCCTGCCAGGAAAACTTTGATATATCATCAGAGTATATCATTCACACTAAACTGGAAGCCCTGAATTTCTTAGTCTGTGACTGATTTCTTAGATTACTAAGAATCTGATTTCTTAGATTACTACACATGTAAGGCCCTCACCTCCATTTACTTGGATCCAGGGGTATGAATAATACAAGAAATTTTTACTGTGTACCCAACTCTTCTCATGGATAATAATCACTGTTGCTTGTGTGAGAAATGATGCAGTGGGGATTAAGGACTTTTCCAGACATACCTTAAATCTGGAAGGAGCTGTTGGGAGAGGAACGCAGCTGCTCTGCGGCAGGGGGCAGTTTCTGACAACGCTGTCCCTCTCGTATTACCCTCCGTATTCCTTCCGTGTCACATGGAAGGAAAAGGCACCACTTTTTACTCATGGAAGTTCTTTGTGAATAAAAAGTGGCACCTTTTCCTTCCATGCGATACGGAAGGAACACAGAGGGTAACGCGACAGGGACAGCGTCGCCAGAAACTGTCCCTGCCACGGAGCACTTGTGTTCCTCTCCTGATGGCTCCTTCCAGATTTAAGGTATGTCTGAAAAAGTCCTAAGAAAAGGGGATGCAGGAACAATGCCACAGTTTGAATGTTTCTGTATACCTTTTATTCATTTTAGAAATTGCTTCTCATATCAGTTTCTCTAGAATTTCTGCAAGAGCAAATACAATGAAAACACAGTCTTTTAAAAGTAGGCACTGTTTATAGATATTTTCTTTAAAAAAATTATTATAAATTGTTTTAAATGGTTTAAGCAGCTTATAATTATTTAGAGTGAAGTCTTATGCATCTTGACCTGGGAGAAAATTGCTTTAAACTCAGTGGGTTTGGGGCAGTTTGAAAACTTATGGTTTTGTAATGTTATTAGATATTCACAATACCAGTCATTTGTGATATTGTTACCTACCCATATAACCCCCATCTTGGAATATCAAATAATTGGCAGTATTTAACAATTTGGCATAATGTGGCATTCCACATTGTTAGTGTAATAGCCATTTCGACTCTAATGTCTATTTGCTGAATGCTGTAATCTTACAATTACTATTTGGGGTCAGACTAGATAGCCCATGAGACTCTGGGACTCTGCAAAGTCTTTTTCCTTTAACTCTCAGGCCTAGTCAATGTTCTTTACTAATCAACTCTATTTTCCAGAAACATATGATATGCTGATGTAAACAAATTCTTTCTCTAATAGTAGTCAAACTGTATCCAAATGTTCCTAAGCTATCTTGCCTTGAACTATCAACAGTTGTCACAAGGAAGTTGCTGACACCAAAGAGAAGGAGGAGGGAATTGTTTTTTGCAAACCGAAATTACTGTATAAAGGTATTCTGTAATCACAGCTCTGGATTCTGACTCTTTGGAAGATATTCCAGTCAGGCCCACCGGTGTAATAAAACTTACTTTCCAATCCGTGGGTCTGCTGTTCCATGATTTCTGCAACATTAGCAAGTAAACCAGGGATCCCCAAATACTAAGAATGGAGTCATATATAACCAAAGGAGGGGTCTTTGGAAATTCACCAAATACTCAGGTCAGGAGCTTAACACCTGGAGATGAGTCATTCACTAATCACTCAAAAATAGCAGAGTCCTTGCTGTTTGTAAAACGGGTCCTTCCTCCTCTCACCCCCTTCCAACAAAAGACCTGTCAGGGGATGATAGGACACTCAATCCCCAGCAGAAGCCAAAAATATCCTAGCAGACTCAGCAGCAACCTGTTCCCAAGAATACTCTCACACAGAGTGTTTGATGTCCAAATAAGCAGGAGGCACTTTTATCTTCAAAGTCAAGCAGTTGCAATATGTACAAATGTTTACAGTTGAAGGACAAACTGCTTCACCAGGCATCAGCATTCACAAGAAGAGAAGTGAGCTCTGCTTTGAGCCCTCCAATATACACAGTTACTGTTTAGAAAATATAGTTTGCAATCCAATAAGTAGAAGTGTTTTACTACTAAAGGGTTAACTGAGAAGCCATATGGGATGAGATAATGTAATATCCTGATGTTTTCCTATTGGGCTTCTGGGAAGAGGGGAGTATTTTATTATGTCCTTTGTTCTAGAAGCCACTAACACAACCTCATGTACCATGGAAGGGATAGGACCCCCCCTTTCTGGGAGTCTTGCTTTTTGTTTTGTAACAATGTAGTCTTACACAGTTTAAGTAGATTTAGCCTGTTTTGATGCTGTTTACATATATCTGCCTGAAAAGCTCTCGAACTGTGAGTAAAGATATGTTTTTGTACTTTTTAAACTAACTTTTGAGTCTTGAGTGGTTATTTTGCTAGTTAAACAACTTGGGAAAGATAAAGGGTATTTGGTTACATTTCTAAGCTATGGTTTTATATGTATGCTGAGAATCTTACACTAATAAGCTGCTGTGTTTATTTTTAACTCTGCTATATAAGGGCTGTATTCTCCACTAATGTGTGAAATACAGTGCGTACAATTTGTCTTGGGCATAGCCAGATATTTTCAACAGGTTATTGGTCCCACATACAATGTATATATCCCAATAGTTACAGGGCATTGGCTTACTCAATCACATGATCTTACAGACCAATGAGAACCCTCCTTCTGTAGTTGTGGCATGACTAGGCAGTTCATGGAGTCAGCCATTATTATTCAGCATGACTCTGCAGTTGCTTGGCCATTTTATAATGGAGTTCACTTTCTAACTCCTGACAAGACCTTGCCTGCTCCTATTCAATTCCAAATAAAGCACCCATTAACAATTGTTAACTCTTCTGGAGTACCCATTGTGTAGTTCTGGGAACCTCCAAGAAACAGTGTATTCCACTCAAAACCCTATCTACATGCTGTGGATGTAGTGTATCTTGATTTCAGTAAGGCTTTTGACAAGATCCCCCATGATATTCTTGCAAAAATAGTTAGAAATCTGTGGGCTAGACAATGCAACTGTTAGGTGGATTTGTAATTGGTTGACTGACCAAACCCAAAGGGTAGGCACTGATGGCTCCTCTGGTCATGCCCCATGAGTTTGATGAGGGTATGGAATTAGAGCAGGAGGAGGATATGGCAGGGAACGGCCCTGGCACAGGTTTATCTACACCTGTGCCAGCAGGGAACCCTGCCAACCTGGAGGCTCAAGCAGAGGAAGAGCCTGGCCCTAATGGGCTGGCACCAGTTCTGGCAGAGGGTCTTGCCAATTCAGATAATGATGGAGAAGTGACAGACTTACCTCCACCATCATACACCCAGCAGCAAGCTCAAAAGGAAGTTCAAAGGAAATCTCAGGCTTTATGAGAAAAACCTGTGCTTTAAGAAGCACCTGACAAAGCCTTGATTGCTATATATATGCTTGGGAAGCAGTGGAGGCTTTGTCAAAAATCAACTGAACTTCTTGAAGAAAGGTTCTTGCAGACTTTGTTGCCTTGATCCTTGCTGCTCTGACTTGTGCCTCAACCTCGGACTGTTCCTGATTACTTTGCTGCCTGTTTTCCACTGATTCATGGGCTTTTTGGACCCATGCTGCCTTCTGTAAGCCCTTGACATTCTTGACTTGTGTGTGCATTCCAGTGTGCTCATTAAAACTTGGCTACCTTCCCAGCTACTTTCTTTTTGTATATACTTTGCTGGCTGGTATCAAGCTTTTCCAGACACCTCTTCATCCTGGAGGGAAATGACTAGTGGGGTGCCACAGAGTTCTGTCGTGGGCCCAGTGTTATTCAACATATTTATCAATGACCTGGATGAGGGAAGAAATTATACTTATCAGGTTTGCAGATGACATCAAATTAGTGTCAGGGAAAATAAATGTTGTGATTAGAAATCATGTCCCACTTTGGGTAATTTTAATCACCAGGCAAAACAAGATGCCAACTAGTCTAGTTGGGGCCATAAATCTGTCTATTGATATCTTGGCTTTTGTTCTGTTTCCAAGGCCAGAAAAGCACAAACGAAACTTTCGTTTCTCCTCAAGAGGTTGGGTGCCTTGAGAAAGAAAAATATATAAGTAGGGAGGGACTTTGGTACCAGTTGCTGGAGAACTCCATTTTCCCTCTGTTTAGTTCTCAAGAAGCTTTGGAGCATACAGAAGCAGGGATGAATGCTTTCTGTATTTTGTTTTGACTTTATTATTCTTTACTTTTCTTTATAATAAAAGCTATGAAAAGAATCTTAAGCTTTTATTAGAATTCTTTACCAGAGGTATGCAAGTTTTGCTCAAAGCCCATGTTTTCGCTGCAAATATTGAAACTAACCTCACTGCTTGGCTAAGCAGAGAGGGAACGGACTTTGCATTCTCTGCAACAATTAGAAGGGGTAGCTTATACCCCAGAGGACAGGATCAAAATCCGAAATGACCTGAACAGATTAGAAAGCTGGGCCAAAACTAACAAAATGAATTTCAACAGGGAGATATGTAGGATAGTACACTTGGGCAGTAAAAATAAAAAGTACAGATGTAGGATGGGTGACACTTGCCTTGATGGCAGTACATGTGAAAGGGATCTAGGAGTCTTAGTGGACCACAAGCTGAACATGAGTCAGCAGTATGATGCAGCAGCTAAAACAGCTAATGCAATTCTAGGCTGCATAATAGGAGTATAGTGTCTAGATCAAGGGAAGTAATAGTGCCATTCTATTCTGCTTTGGTCAGACCTCACCTGGAATACTGTGTCCATTTCTGGGCACCACAATTCAGGAAGGGTACTGAGAAGCTGGAACATGTCCAGAGAAGTGCAACCAGATGGTGGGAGGTCTGGAAGCCATGCCCTATGAGGAGCGGTTTAGGGAGCTGGGCATGTTTAGTCTGGAGAAGAGAAAGTTGAGAGATGACATGATAGCCATGTTTAAATGTTTGAAGGGATGTCATACTGAGGATAGGCCAAGCTTGTTTTCTGCTGCTCTAGAGGCTAGGAACAGAGCGATGGATTCAAACTACAGGAAAAAGAGATTCCACCTAAACATTCAGAACTTCCTGACAGTAAGACCTGTTTGGAAGTGGAATGCACTGCCTTGAAGTGTGGTGGAGTCTCCTTCTTTGGAGGTTTTTAAACAGAGGCTGGATGGCTATCTGTCGGGTATGATTTGATTATGTATTCCTGCATGGCAGGGTTCTGGACTGGAGGGCCCTTGTGGTCTCTTCCAACTCTATGATTCTGGGGAATTATTCCATATAAGTATCACCTGAAAACACTACAAAAGTGTGCACGAATCCCCTGCTTTTCAACTTCAAGTCAGTTTGTGTCACCAATCTATTGTCTGGACCTCTTCACTGTTTGTGTACTTGACGATCTCAGCTGTGCAGGATTGGTACAGTATAACCCAAAACCCCTTTACTCTATTCCTCTATCAAAATACTTGCAACTATCTTCAGTAGCCTTGTGTGAGTGTTTGAAGCCTGAGTATTTGTATGACTGCTATTGATATTAATTTCCAATAAAGATCATTTAATTGTTTGTTTTGGCTTAGATTCTCCTCTGTTGCTACTAGTATACATAGGTTAAAAGATCCTGTTGTTACCTAAACCCTCACTACCATCATTGAGCTAATTAATATTCCCCATAATAATTTTGGACATTAGTGGGGTCCTTGTGGTCCCACTATTAGTAATAATGCTTAATTTTCTGTTCATTTATAAAACAAACAAAATTTTCCCCTTGAGTAGAACTAGCCATGTAGTTTCAGAACAACCAATACAATCTGTTGTTGTTGCTGTGTATCTTAAAAACCATTTCTAATTTATGGCGATCCTAAGGTGAGCCTATCACTGGTTGGGTTTTTTTTGCTAGATTTGTTCAGAGATTTGCCTTTGCCTTCCTCTGAGGCTGAGTGTGACTTGTCCAAAGCCACCCAGTTCCCATGGCTGAGCAGGGATTTGAACCCTGTTTTCCAGAATCCTAGTCCAAAGCTCAAACCACTACACCTCTTTGGCTCTCAGTACAATCTGTATGGCTTAGGAAATATACCCTGTCATTTACTAGATGCTAGTTAACCATGTATAGCTTGTTCTTGTCGAAATGACCTTTTCAAGGCTGAGTGGAGTGCTAACTGCACTAAATGAGTCATGTTCCCTAATCTGGCATGACAGATGTTTGATTTCCTTGGCATTTGCAGGAATGCACAAACAATTACAGCCAATGCCGCCTATTCACCAGGAGTAAAGCAGGCACCTTGCGGTGTACATTAACCATCATTTCAGTATGACAAACCTGGCAGTTTGTGTTGTTTTCACATAATTTTATTCATATCTGAGAAGCCATAAGCAGGGGAAATGTTGTTCTAGGAAAAGGTCACTCCTTCCAGACTTACTATGCTCCAGTTTCATCAGGATGATTTAAGGAGGTTTTTGGAATCAACATTCATTGAGAGTCATAAAAATAATAAATAAGCAGAATTCTCACTGTGTACTGTACATAAGCTGAAGTGATTACTTTAGCTTTTGGTGCTGGCACAGATCATTAATTGTCCCCATGCTTTCTTCTTTCTAGGAAACATAACAGAAAAGCTTCCCTACTCACATTTCTTCCTCTGGCTTTATTAGATGTACAATGCATACAGGATACAGTATTCTGAAAAATAGTCATAGAATCATAGAGTTGGAAGGGGCCTCATGGGCTGTCAAGCCCAACCCCCTTCTCAGTGCAGGATCTCTAGCTAGAGTCCTTAGCAGGTAGCTGTCCAACCTCTTTTTAAAGATGGCCAGAAACGGAGACACTGCCATCTCCGTAAGCAATTAGTTCCATTGCCGAACTGTTCTTACTGCCAAGAAGTTCCTTCTAATATTCAACTGAAATCCATTCTCCTGTTATCTTCAAACAATTAGACCTGGTCCTACTCTCTGGGGCAGCAGAGAACAGGCCTGCCACCTCCTCTCCGTGACAGCTCTTGAGGTATTTAAGGAGTGCAATCATGTAACCTCTGTCATCCCTTCACCAAGCTGAACATGCCCAGCTTCTCCTCCTGTTTTGTCCTCCATGTAGGAATACTTGTTGTCTACAGGATATCCAGCAGAGTTCAGCATAGCCAGTGCAATATGAGCTTGTGGTACCTTGCTTCTTGCAAGGTAAAGGTTAAAAAAGGAAAACTTAACACATATTGTTTCAGGAAATGCATCTTGGGATAGGAAAGGAGACAGACAAGATTACCTGGATTTCAGTGGAAGAGCCCCTAAAAGCTGATGCTCATGTGAGGATATAAACCATTATGAGCCCAGAGGCTCAGGTACGCTCCCTTCCTAGGCAAAGGACTGACTTTTTGGAAGGAGGAAAGACAAAGGCAGGAAGGAAGCAAAAGCCTCGAGTACTTGAATCAAAGAAAGATGCATGAAACAAAAGGTTAGAAGTGTTCTTTAGAGTTCCATCACTCATGAATTGCTTTTTCACTAACAGGTTTTTCTGGCTAGCAAAAAGACACTGTTTTACGTAGGTCCCCAATGAGAGCAGAATGGAAGAAGACTGGAAGGACACATCACATGGGAAGGCAGCAGGGAAAACAGAATGTTCCTGTTGTTTTTCCTGACTGCAGGAAGGCTCCAGATCACTGTGCATTACACTCCTATGCCTGCTTCAGTGTAACTGAATTGCAGGTAAATATGCATAAAATCAGAGCCTCACGGAGCAATCCTAAAATAAAGGTGCTGGTGGGGTGGCAGGAAAAGGAGATTCAATAGCAGGTATTGTCCCCCACCTTGACTCAAATCTCCCTCCCACGACCTCAGCCCATGCTTGCCTCTCCTCCTTGGACTCTGCAGCCATTTTCATGGCCACCTTGGCTGCTGAAGGTCTTGATTAACCTTGACACTGCAGAGCCCTGACTTGTCATAATTTCTGGACAGCCCAGCTCTTCCCACAGCCACCCACTTCACTGCCCTTGTCAGCCTCCTCCTCCTTTGGTGCCATCAGCCCAGTCAGGCTCTTTAGTCCTAGGTGAGGACAAGTCCTCCTTGGGCTTGGTGACAGGGGAGGCAGAGGCAGCAGACTAAGGTGGCAGCAGTTCCCTTCCTCCCAGCCATGACCACCATCTTATTAGGAAACGACATGGGGAATTGGGGACTGAGCCTGGGGACACCCAAAACCAGGAGGGGCAAAGTGAGTTGTGCTGGCATCCAGAGAATGAGCCTCAGTGCTCTCAGGAGCAGCCTTTCTCTCTCCCCGTCCCTCCTGCAACCTTTTCCCCAAAATACCGCATCCCCGGTCAGCCCCCCCCCCCATTGCTTTTCCCTCTGGCTATCACCCAACCCCCCCTGCTTCCCTCTCTATACTCCTTGGATTCCTGCCACTGCAGCAGGAATCTCCTGCCCCAGAAAAAGGCTCATACTTCATGCCTGGAGGTTCGTCCCACTTTTTTTTTGTTTTATCCTGGCATTGCAGCTTCTTGCTTGCTCCACTTTTAACCATTCTTCTGCTGGAACTGAATCTTCTATCTCCCTGCATGAACTATTCTTGCAGCTGTTATGTGCTGAATGAACCTTCCATTTCCCCACCCCCTTTCTCATCCTCTAGCAGTCCATGTAGAAAAAGTTCAGGTTTTAATTGGTGTTTAATCTTTATTTTTTTTTCGCATTATCACATGTATCTTAGGACTTTATCAGACGAGCCTCTTAAAAGCATTCTTTTGCTGGATCCTTTTTGCTTACCTCTAATCCTGGCAAAGGCTTCCCCAACAATGAAAGAGGAAGTGAATGGAGCTCCGTTCACTTCTTTTGAAATCCTATGGATAATCGTGAGACTCCATCATGCAGGAAATTTAAAAACAAACAAAAATAACAACTTTTTAAAAAACACATACACACACTTTAAAGGTCCCAAGTAATCTGGGGAGTGTCATAAAAAGTGTGTCACTTACCTGGCTGTTGCAATCTCACCTGGAAGTGTTCGCGCTGGACCAGCCATTGACGCAGCAATGCTGGCACAAAAGTGTCATGGGGGATCTATTGAGGGCTTCAGACATCAATGAAAAACCATGGGTTTTGGCAGGGACATAAGCATGGAAGGGCAACATCGTCTGATATGCACGCCCATAAGTGTTTATGTGGCATCATTATGATGCCGTATTTTATGAGTCTGATAGTCTTCAGTCTATATGTTTTTTAGCCAACCACAAATCTCCCAGACAATTTTCTTTTAAATTTTGTGGCTGCTTGGCAAAGTATTTTCCTCCTCTATAGTCAATCTGTATGGCTTTCTCTAGCAAAAGAGTCCAGCTGAACTGAATGGAGCCCACCATCCTGCAATGCACTACATAGGAATGCATTCTTACTTGTTTGGTTCTATTTGTGTGTATTTTAAAAAAAGATTCTGCCAACTTTGCAATCTTGGAGGACACCTCAACCTGGGAGGGGCTTGCTGGGCTGCCTTTCGATGATCCACTCTTGGTTGCCCCCCCACCACCAGCAGCATGGCCTTCCCAGAGCATCCCATATGTCCCTGAAAAACCATCCTGAGCAATCTCCCCAGATTGGGCCGCTGCAGAGATGGCCACACCTCATATTATTAAATGGCAGTCACCATTTTAAGTATGGGGCATGACAATCTGCAGGTGGTTGAAACCACAGATCAGGAGGGCCCACTATACATTTTTTAAAATCTAGAGTATACATGTATTACATCAGTTATTAACCCGATAGCCATAACCGATTTTTTTCACTTCACTTTCTGTTTGAAGTGTGAGCATATTTTGGCTTTACAATTTTCATCACCTGTTGGGAGTTTAATACCCAAATAACTTCTCTCCACTCCTTTTCCTGTGACTGATGTTAGCTCTCCCACAAAATTTACATACCAAGAGTAATTATTTTTTGTTAAAGATAAAATGTCGATATTAAGATGGCTCAGGACTCCTCTGGGGGAGTGGTTTGTGTCTGGATGGACAAGATGCAATGGAAACCCTGGAATATATAGCATTATACTGTTTATGCAGTTCCTCTAGAGTAGACAGATATGTATAACCAAGTGGTTGGAAGACAAAAGGGACTACAGAGACAAAGTATCTGCCTACATGCTTACAAGTCACTCATAATTGTTTTGAGCTGCAGCTCTGTTAAAAAGGAATGGGTTACATTTTGTATGCTTTACCAGTAAAATTCATATAAAGGATAAACTATGCTTAACATTTGAAGACTGTAAATCACAAATGGGTAGAACTATTTTAGCTAATATGAAAGTAGGAAATATTTGGCACCTTTTTTGCCATTAGTTCGTCACTGTAATATAAAACTAGATTTGCATAAAACATCCCACAGAATCTATTACTGTGTCTGAAATGTTTTGCTTTTATTAGATAAAATACTGTGTCACTCTGCTTATTGTATTATGGAGTGTATAATAACTGTATCTGACAAACCTGTATGTATCTGGTTTGTTACAATTAGCAATTAGCTAATCATTGCTAAACAATTAGCAATGATCTAGTCAAAATTCCAAGGACTTATCTAAATAAAAGTCTACAGTACAACAGCACTTTGTTTTTAGATTTGACTTTTTATTTACAAGCACATCCAGTGTAGTTTTATTCTTCCATAGAAAAGGAAACTGTATTCTAGGATAGCATCCACCTCCAATCTGAAAAAGAAAGACATTAGTCATGGAAACAACAATCCTATAAATATGCAGCATCTGTTCCACAATTTGATTTATTAAATTCAGGAAGACTACTGCAGAAGCATTCCGCCTTACAAATTAGTCATTAATGTTTACATTGTGAAACGAGATTTAAGAGACAAATACAAAGTTACTTTACATCTAGTCAAAACTATTTGTCCATCCACACTAGTATGCTTTACTTAAACTAGCAGCCACTCTCCCAGTTCTCTCAGGCAAAAATCTTTCCAGTCACCTGCTGCCTAAGATCACTTTAATTGAAGGTGCTAGGAATGGTATCAGGGACATTTGCCATGAATATTGTCTCCCCTTTCAAACCTGATGTGGCTCAAATTAAAAGGCTCTTCTGTAAAATTATATATACGAGATAGTTTTACATGGAGCTGAGAATGGCACAGGAATCAGAAATGTTATCATTAAAAAATTAAAACTTTGTTGGACTAATGTTTGCAGAGTTAGCATATACATTTAATAGTTAGCTGCTCCAACTGCAAATGTTTCATATGCTGTTCTCACATTTTCCATACTGCAAACCAGCTAATTACAACTAGTACATAGAAATGGGCTAACAACATTGTAAGATATGCAGATATAGACAATCATTCATAAGCATTTAAGTAATTTAAGCAACTACTAGGTGTTCAGTTATTCATTCACAGTACAATCCAAATACTCCTTTAGAAGTTTCTTAACACTATTAACATATTTAATAGCCTTGCATTAAATAATGGCTAAGACCCTGAGATGTACAGGCCAGGTGTAGCCCTGGTCCATTCCCCCTCACTGCATGTGACCCACTTTTCTGGTAATAGCTATGTTCCTTGAGCCAGATGCATAAAGAATATGTCATCCTCCTAGACATACAGAGGATGCCATCTTCTTTGTGCACATGATGGTAGGAATACTGCCAGCTCTTTGCCTAGCTGCTCCCACCCTTTCCCCTGACCACTAAATGATTACAGAGGGGGGCACCTTGGCAACACAAAGCTATGTTGTGTGCCTGCAGGGTCATTTTGTGGATGCTCCTTTCTGTAACATCCTGAAAAGACATACGTAGGTACAATGTCTGCATATGTCACAAACAGGATTCTGGACAATATCTGATGTACTGTTTGTTGCTGTGTGCGGATCTCTTCTGGCGGGCCTTTCCTTAATAGATACCCGGCCATCAGAAAGAAAAATCTAATTTAGCCCAATCCTGATATAGCCATCTTATTGGGTTTTTTTTTTTTGAATTTATTAAGTATGTTTTAAATTTTTTGAATTATTTAATTGTATTTTAAGGGGTGGGTGGGATGGAGGGTCTTGAATTTATGCTTTAAATCCTGTAAGCCACCCCAATTGCAGCTGGCATCCATAGATTTTCCTTGTTTTTTTTCTGGGCTGTGAGGCCATGTTCTGGAATAGTTTCTTTCTGATGTTTTGCCTGCATCTGTGGCTGGCATCCTCATTCTCTGAGGATGCCAGCCACAGATGAAGGCAAAACGTCAGAAAGAAACTATTCCAGAACATGGCCTCACAGCCCAGAAAAAAAACAAGGAAAATCTTTTATTATTATTATTGTTAAAGCTGCTTCTGATTTATGACAATCTTAAGATGAACCCATCACAGGGGTTTCTTGGCAAGGTCTGTTCAAAGGGGGTTTGCCTTTGCCTTCCTCTAAGGCTGAGAGAATGTGACTTGTCCAGGGTTATTCAATGGGTTTCCCTGGCTGAGTGGAGATTCAAACCCTGGTCTCCAGAGTCCTAATCCAACACACAAACCACTACACCACTATGGTCCATCCCAAGTGATCAAGACTTAGATCAAGCTGTTAGTTAAATCACTGCTTTTGTATTCAAAGTTCACTGTGGTAAATCCAAGAACACTAACTATTGTGAAAAGAAGTTTAAGGGACAAACACACACACACACACACACACAAAAACACCCTGCTTTATGTTAAACCAGACTACTTATGAATTACTAAGACTGAGTAGAGAATATACTAAAAATTTGAGATGAAAGAGAGAAAAGAACTTTAGCCTAATGATCACAGTGCTGAAAAGTTAAGGAGTTTATAACACTTTGCTATATATGGTTACCACTAGTGCCAAATATAAATTGGTACTTGTTATTAAGTGTCAGATCAAAAGCCAACTTCTTTCTGTAGAACTAATCTTGTATGCATTACTTATAAATTCTCCCTATTTACAGGGATGGTTTAGACATCATTAAAATAATACCACAATATTTGTGAATTTTGTCACCACCAATCAAATTTAGTATTAAAACAACAATTCAATGTAACTAGCTGGACTTGGCGTACCATACACCATTAAAAAACTCCCCCCAAAACGGACCTCACAAAACCCCTGTAAGGTAGGCTGGTGGATTTAAATTTCTCCTCCCCCTTCTCAGTGTTCCACACTTTTCCATGAATTGCTGAGGGTGACTCGCTCTGTTGCCTTGCCACCACCACCACCACCACCACGTTGACTGTCTGGGTCCCAATCTGGGCCACAGACTGAGTGACAGGAATTTATTGTGAGATGGAGAGGAAAGCTGCATGTGGGTAGCGATTGGCTGGGTGTGGGTTGAGTGTGTTTCCTGAGCAGCCAATGAGCTCACTGGGAGAGGCAACATATCCAAGAGAATTATATATATATATATATGGATATTACTATTACAGTTCTAAAACAGACCAAACTGCATCTTGCATACAAAAACAGCTCGACGTCTCCTAAGACACCACCAAGCAATAGTTACCTGTTAGAACGTGTTCATTTCTTGAGTAGCTGGTGCCTTACAATAACAAAGGGAGCAGCAAACCCACTTCCAAAGAAGGCTGCCATCATTGCTAGTAACCTCCATTTGTTTTCCACAGAGAAAGGGATATTCTGGAAGGACAAGAATGGTACAGCTCCATTATAACAATGGTACTTAATTATCAGATACATATGCAAGATAATAATAAATAATAATAATAATAATGATAAATTTTTATTTTTAACCTGCCCCTCTGCTCAGCAACCAGGACAGCGTACAACAGGATTAAAACAGCAGCAAGTTAAAACAATCCTTCCTAACCCTAACCCTCCCACCCCTTAAAACTAAATTAAACTAGTAGAGAATTAAAACTAAGATAAAATACAATACAGTATACAAGAAAAAAATGGTAATAGCGGCAGGGGGACTGGTAAGGAGTCAACTCCACTTGAGCCGGGAGGTTATTCCGGGAAGGCCTGCCGGAAGAGATCCATCTTTAGCGCTTTCTTGAAGCTATCAAGAGTAGTGATAAGATGGATCTCGTCCAGTAGGCCATTCCAAAGTCTGGGAGCCGTAGAAGAAGATCATGTGTATTGTACAACAGTTTACTTTAAATTCTACAGAATACAATCAACTTGAAATTTGAAGATACTGTACTCCTATTATTATAATTGCCCTGCAGTCAGTGTGCATTCACCAATTTACAAAGAGCATGAGCACATAAAGGATTTAGCCTTTAATACAAGAACACAACTACACTTTGAGTCATTAGGGTATACATTCATGTGATGCTATAAAGAATATCAATATCTTCATAGTAATACATTGCGAGTAAAATTATGACTTGAATGGTTTATTTCTATATAACACTGGTGTCTGTTCCCATTTTGTTTCGGAAAACTGCTTCTGGAACAGAATTCACAAAGTGAACAGGTACATCAGAAAGCGTTTACAGTATCATCATTGTTCATACTGTTATGTTCTCATCATTTGTACCAGTCAAAGCTAAGAAGGCCTAGAAGGAGAGCCATTCTTCTTCACTTAATAAGTTCTGTGCTATATCAACGTACTGAAATGGAGAACTTAACAACTGAATGCAACATTGGTTTCTTAGCCGTTTCATGGAGTTGGAAGAGTCCACAAGGGCCATCCAGTACAACCCCCTGCCATGCAGGAATATTTAAATATCTTTTGTTGCTGCAGACCCCTAAGACTTAACTCAAGATTTAAAAACATCAATACTACTAATAATAGTAATAATAATACAATTACACAATCCATTAAACCTTCCATCAGAGGCACTGGAGGGGGAGGGAAGACTTTTCTTCTCCTTCCTGCAAATTTGTGGCTTGAGTGGACTGAATGGCAATGCACAGACCAAGCTAGCCAGCCTCTGCCTTGACTCCTGTCATGTGGCCACTCCACTGTTGAGAAATGGGCCAAGCAGCCTTCAAGCCTGTGAGGACATCACAGACACCAGGGGGTCCCTGGACCCCAGGCTAAGAGCCAGCTCTACAGAAAAAGTCCTGATGACTGCTGTATAATCACTGGGGCTTTCCATTTATGAGCCTCATTGTGCAGCACTTGGCTACCTATGCCAATCAGTAATATTATTTTGAAACAGACGTTTTCAATATGACACTGAGGGTGTTACATTCAGAAATGTCTCTGGAGACACCTAAAACAGCTCCTTGAAGCAGTGACCACACGCTACATTTTGTCCTGTGTACTGCTTAATTTTGAGAAAGCTGGAGCAAACCCCACCATGAGGCCACTTCTACTTTCTAGAATAAGGAAGCAAAAAACATCACCTGTACTACCAACTGTATAGCCACAGCCCACGTGCTGAAAGTGAGAAGTTTGAAGCAGGCTGTGCAAAGGAGTTGTAAAACTAAGTGGAAAAAAGACTGTCTGCACACTTATTAGTATGGCTATTTTCTTAGTTGATTTAGTTGGTACCCCAGTGCTTGGAACCTCTTTCGGACCACAGATATTTTATTTCAAGACAGTGGTTTCTTGGAAAAAAAATACAGTAATGAAATAACTGAAACCCCATGGTGGTTTTGTTCAGTGATACATAAATAAAGTCACAGTCTGTTAAGAGGATCTGTTGTATGACCTAATTGAGATTTATAATTTTTAAGATTTTAACATTATCTGTACACAGAAAACAGCTCTTTGGACTAGATTTTGCCCTGCTTAATTCTGTGAAAGCTAGAACAAAACCTACCATGAGCCTGCTTTCTAGAATAAAGGGGGGGGGAGACATATTACCTGTACTGCCACCAACCCTATAGCCAGGGCCTAGCCGCCATTTCCTAGTCAGGGAAGCGATTTTTGCCCACAGGATCCAATTAGGACTTCGCACATTTCAAGGACGGGCCCCGACATTGGCTGCGGCTCAAATCAAGGCCAAGAAACAATATAGAGTTGTCCCTCCGTATCCACGGATTCGGTATCCACGGATTTAATTATTCACGGCTTGAAAATATTCTTTTAAAAAATAATAATCCCAAAAGCAAACCTTGATTTTCCCATCTTATATCAGGGACACCATTTTGCTATGCTACTGCATATGATGGGGACTTGAATATCCACGGATTTTGGTATCCATGGTGTGGGGTGGTGTCCTGGAACCAAACCCCAGCGAATATGAAGGGACAACTATAATCCCCGAGAAAACAAAATGAAAAAGGATGCCCAAATGAGTTATAACAGAATGTTGAGAAGAAGGAAAAGGAATATAAAACAAACCACTGGTCTTTCTCGAACTCAAACCACGAAGCAAAGAAGACACACACACACACAAAAAAAAGCCTCCAATGCCTCACCTTTCCCGGCCCCTCCTCGTAATGGGCTCGGCGGAGGGCCGAAGTGGCGAAGCGGCGGACGCTGGCACCCAACATGGCGCCGAGAGGACGAACAACAGGCACCGCGACTCCCACACGACCTTCCTTCGCTTCAGGGAAGGGAAGAGCGCCGCCAGGCCTTATGGGAGAAAAGCACGGAGGCCGAAGAGAAGGGGACGACAGAGGCATGCTGGGAGTCGTAGTTCCTAGGCGATACGATCCCCTTTCACCCTGGAGATGGGAGGGAACGTGCTAGAGTAGCGCAAAGGGTGCCCTTAGGGTCGTATTTGGCGAGTTACTTCCTCACTCTCTGGGGTGAGAAAGCTCGCATAGGAAAAAGTTGTTAATGGAAATTCCCTACCTCTCCATTTCTTGACCACACTGCACTGTTGTAGCGCTATTATTCCACTTTAACTCATGTGGCTGCTTCCTGTGGAATCCTGGGATTTGCAGTCTAGGGAGGAGCATTTAGCATTCTCAGCCAGAGAGCTCTTAAGGCCTCACTAAACTACAAACCCCAGAATTCCACAGGATGTTGCCATGGCAGTTAAAGTGGAATAATAGTGCTATAACAGTGCAGTGCGATAAGGCTGTATGGCTTGACAAGAGCTTTGGCGAGTTACTTTCCCCACACTCTGGGGTGTGAAAGCCCACATAGGAAGAAGTTGTTAATGGAAACCCCTTACCTCTCCTTTCTTGACCACACTGCATTGTTATAGTGCTATTATTCCACGTTAACTGCTGTGGCTGCCTCCTGTAGAATCCTGGGATTTGCGGTCTAGGGGTGGGGCATTTAGAACTCTCAGCCAGAAAGTTCTTAAGGCCCTCACTAAACTACAAACCCCAGAATTCCACAGGATGTTGCCATGGCAGTTAAAGTGGAATAATAGTGCTATAACAGTGTAGTGCGATAAGGCTATATGGCTTGACAAGAGCTTTGGCGAGTTACTTTCCCACTCTTTGGGGTGTGAAAGCCTGCATAGGAAGAAGTTAATGGAAACCCCTTACCTCTGCTTTCTTGACCACACTGCACTGTTGTAGCGCTATTATTCCACTTTAACGGCTATGGCTGCCTCCTGGGGAATTCGGGGGTTTGTAGTTTTGTGTGGTCTAAGAGCTCTCTGGCTGAGAATGCTAAACACCCCTCCCTAAACTGCAAATCCCAGGATTACACAGGAGGCAGCCAGAGCCCTTAAAGTGGTATAATAGCGCTATAACATACTTCTGTTCTCCATAGCCTGCATTGAGTACAGTTGTTCCACCATATCCACAGATTTGGTATCCACAGCTTTATTCATGGCTTGAAAATATTCTTTAAAAAATAATAATCCCAAAAGCAAACCTTGATTTTGCCATCTTATATAAGGGACGCCATTTTGCTATGGCATAGCATATAATGGGACTTGAGTGAGTATTCACGGATTTTGGTATCCACGGGGGTCCTAGAACCAAACCCCAGCGAATATGAAGGGACAACTGTACATATGTGAGACATGCACAATAAGAATAAAACCATTTGCTAATTTTAATTGGAATACATCCACTGAGCCAACTGCTGAATCAACACATAATATATTCTTCATTGAGTTGATGTGGTTCTGCCCTATTGGATTTAGATCAACAATAACAATGTTTATTTATTTATTACTGTATAAAACCCTAAAAATTCCATCTGATCTTGGAACGTAACCAGGTTCAGCCCTGATTAGTACTGTACTTGGATGGGAGCCCACCAACAAATATCAGGTGCCGTAGGTGATATTTCAGAGGAAGGAACTGGCAAGCAGATATTCCTTGCCTAAGAAAATCCTATGAAATTCATGGGGTTGCCATAAGTCGACAGGCACAAGCACATGAACAATCTGAACTATAGTACTATTCACAGTAGAAACATACACAACTGTGTACTAATTACTAATTTATGTTATTTTTATGCTGTCTTTCAGCCCGAAGCTTTCTCAAGGTGGCTCACGTACATAATTAAAAACATAAAATACCCTGTAATAATCTCACCACAAATTTAAGGCGGATGGGGGGGGGGAGACTCCAAATAGTTGTCTAAATAGTAGGAACAGCTGAGTTTTTAATTTGGTGTGAGTGATTTCAGGTGAGGCTTTTGTCTAAAACCATCTAACCTCCTTGCTACATTAATGGCGTAGAAACATAAGAGCTGGAAGGGACCTCATGGGCCATTGAGTCAAACCACATGTTCAATGCACGATCTCCAACTCAAGCATCCCCAGCAGATAGCCGTCCAGCCTCTTTTCAAAGTTCTCCAGTGGAGCCCACCCCCCATGGGAAATGGTTCCATTACCAAACTGCTCTTACTATCAAGATGTTCCTTCTAATGTTCAATCAAAATCTACTCTCTTGTAACTTCAAACCATTAGACCTGGTCCTACTTTCTGAGGAAGCAGAGAACAGGACTGCCCACTCCTCTCTGTGACAGCTTTTGAGATATTTAAAGAGTGAAATCATGTCACCCCCTCAGTCTTCTCTTCACCAAGCTGAACAAGCCCAGCTCCTTCAACCTTTCCTCATATGTTTTGTTCTCCACACCTCTTATCATCCTTCCCTGAACCTGCTCCAACTTGTCTATATCCTTAAAATGAGGTGCCCAGAACTGAACACAGTACTCCAGATGAGGCCTGAACAGCGCAGAATATAATGAGACTATTACTTCCCTCAGCTTGGAAACTATTCTTCTATTAATACAGGCTAAGATAGCATTCACCTTCTTCATTGCAGCTTCCCACTGCTCGCTCATATTCAATTTATGATCAACAATAAACCCAAAGTCCTTTCTGCATCCCGTATTGCTGAGCCATGTATCCCCCATACTATGATTGTGTATTTGGCTTTATTTCATTTTATTAATTTCTCCCCAGTTTTCTAGTTTATGATAATGTTGCCTTTAGTGCATTCCCCTGCTATTTCTGCCTTTTCCCCTCCTGTAGAGAATGTCTACAGGAGAAGATGCAATAGCTGTGCCATGTCTTTGATTGGTACCTCAAGAGCCCTCTGGTAGCATTAATTGTGCTTGCAAGCTTTATCGTGCAGTCCACCAAGGTCAGTGGTTTCACTTACTAGGGCATAGTGTTCAGGACAGAGGTTGACCACATGAACCACAGAATATCCCCTAATCCAATGAATATTATTTTGGTTCTGATCAGTAGTATGTGTGTATTAGATGAGTTTTAATATACATTAGATCTTTGAAATGCATTATTCTTGAAAGTTAATATAAACTATCTCCAGAATTACTTTTAACTGTCTTTCTCAGGTGGAAGTTAATGACTATTACTACTTCAGGAAAGAGTACAAAATGCTGTTTTAGGTACCAGAGGTGGCTTTCCCCACCTCCACTATTTAGATCCTCCCTGTACTCCATAATAGAATGTTTAAATTTGCTCCTGGGTTGCAAACAGTTGTGCTAGAAAATTTTTCTGCCATATTTATAGATTATCCCTGTAATTATGGCATTGAAGCCAGTACAATCATTTATGTACACCATCGTGAGCATTTTCTTTTAATGTAGGAAGCCTTCTAATTGGGACTACAACACAGTTAAAGATACTTTGTTTAGTCATATTTTGGTAAATTATTTCGTTGATAGATCAATTGTTTTAGTCAATCTGTTTGGAAATACGTATGCTGCAAAGCTTATTTTAAAGAATAAAATTAAACTGCTGGGTATTATGTAGTAACAAGTGAATAAAGCTGCCCCCCCCCACATTTACTGAAGTTAGGGGTACAGGGTCCATGTGGAAGTGGAAAAACACTAATATCTCTAGGCCCCCAAACCATATTTAATGCACACAAAAAGTACGATCTGTGAATTCAACCCACATGGATGCCTTCAAGGTGGCAGGGTTCCTCTGTAAGGCACAAGTGGGCAGCTGACCGGGTGTGCCACCACCTCTGCTGCTGCCCTATACCATTTTTAATAGGGACTTATAAGCCTTGCCATGTGTTCACAGTCGCACTCAGTCTTGCGAGGCTTGGAGGTGGCAGCAAATAACCCGTGTGTAATCAAATCTGCCAAAATTAAACGCACAAATGTGAAGGGCTAGCTTTATAATGCATGCACACAGTATATACTGTTACAACACACCTGTGTATTTTCCTTAGAGTCCTTGTTACTCAGAGTCTTTTGTGTGACATCTAGAAATGGCAGAATATCCTCAGAATTGAAAATTAAACAGCATCAATGCAAAAGAGTGTTATAATCAACCACAAATGAAGTAACATGAGATCTAACAAAACCTTATTTGGAACTAGTTGCACTAGCCAGTGTTACTTGGGAGAATCATTAAATGTAATTACGATCTTCAACTTCTACTACTCTGGCTCAGTAGACTGGAAGAGGGCAAATGTTGTCCCTATCTTTAAAAAAGGGAGAAAAGAAGACCCAAATAATTAATGCCCACTCAGCCTAACATCAATACTAGGAAAGATTCTAGAGCAGATCATTAAACAGACAGTCTGTAAGCACTTAGAAAGGAATGCCCTGATCACTAAGGAGATTTTCACACTACACTGTTATAGTGTTACCATTCCACTTTAACTGCTCTGGCTTCCTCCTGTGGAATTCTGGAGTTTGTCGTTTAGTGAAGCCTAAGAGCTTTCTCGCTGAGAGTTGTAAATGCCCCTCCCTAAACTGCAAATCCCAGGATTCCACAGGAGGCAGCCACAGTAAATAAAGTGGAATAGTAACACTGTAATAGTGTAATGTGAAAATCTCCTATAGGTCAACATAGATTTTTCAAAAGCAAGTCATGCCAGACTAATCTTATCTTTTATACAATTACCGACTTGGTAGATGAAGGGAATGTTGTGGATGTAGTGTATCTGCATTTCAGTAAGGCTTTTGACAAGGTCCCCTATGATATCCTTGCAAAAACATTAGTAACCTGTGGGCTAAACAATGCAACTGTTAGGTGGATTTTTAGTTGGTTGACTGACTGAATCCAAAGGGTAGTCACTAATGGCTCCTCTTCATCCTGGAGAGAAGTGAGTAGTGGGGTGCCACAAGGTTCTGTCCTGGGCCCCAGTGCTATTCAACATCTTTATCAATGTCTTGGATGAGGGAATAGAGGGTCTCTCTCTGGCTTTTCTTCGCAAACGAAGATTCAGGAAGGACTCACCCCACGCTTTCTGCAAGCACACTGATGACTAAAAAGGCTAATCCGAGATAGACAAGTCCAGTTGCAGAAAGTACAGCAGTAGGTTTCCTTGGGTGATGATTCTTGCGTTGTTGTTTCTCTTCAAGATTTGTTCGGCATGAATTCTCAAATAAGGCTGCAACATTGTGGATAGTGCGTCTCCATGTCTCCCGATGTGAGGCCAGGGTGGACCATTGTTGGTGATCAATTTGGCCAAGCCTGAGATGTTGTTTCAGAGAGTCCTTGTATTGCTTTTTATCAAGATTGCAGATGACACCAAACTAGGAAGGGTAGCAATACCCTAGAGGACAGGATCAGACTCCAAAATGACCTCAACAGATTAGAAAGCTGGGCCAGAACTAACAAAATGAATTTCAACAGAGAGAAATGTAGGATATTACATTTTGGCAGTAAAAATGAAAAGCACAGATATAGGATGGGTGACATTTGCCTTGATGGCAGTACATGTGAAAGGGATCTAGGAGTCTTAGTGGACCACAAGCTGAACATGAGTCAGCAGTGTGATGCAGCAGCTAAAAAAGCCAATGTGATTCTAGGCTGCATTAATAGTATAGTGTCTAGATCAAGGGAAGTAATAGTGCCACTCTATTCTGCTTTGGTCAGACCTCACCTGAAATACTGTGTCCAGTTATGGGCACCACAATTCCGGAAGGATATTGAGAAGCTAGAAGGTGCCCAGAGGAAGGCGACCAGGATGGTGGGAGGTCTGGAAGCCATGCCCTATGAGGAGCGGCTTAGGGAGCTGGGCATGTTTAGTCAGGAGAAGAGAAGGTTGAGAGGTGACATGAAAACCATGTTTAAATATTTGAAGGGATGTCATACTGAGGATGGGGCAGGCTTGTTTTCTACTGCTCCATAAACTAGGACATGGCGCAGTGGGTTCAAACTACCCAATCCACCTAAACATTAGGAAGAACTTCCCGAGAGTAACAGCTGTTCGGCAGTGGAATACACTGCCTCGTAGTGTGGTGGCATCTCCTTCTTTGGAGGTTTTAAAACATAGGCTGGATGGCTATCTGTTGGGAATGATTTGATTGTGTATTCCTGCATGGCAGGGGGTTGGACTGGATGGCCCTTGAGGTCTCTTCCAACTCTATGATTCTATGAATGACTATCTCTTTGGATGGTGAACTGTTCCTCACATGAAACATCAGTCTCAGTTGTCCTAGAGAGTGTGTGTCTCTTCTTACTGGTTGCCAAACACACTACTCTGTGTGAATGAAAAAATAAGTAGAGTATGCCCTCCCCTCTCTCCCCTGCCCCCCAGAGAATTTAGCGTACCCCTTGTGGTCTATATATTAGGTTAGACCATCCCAAGCATCAGTCCAAATTTGGTGAAAATCTGTCCCAGTGTTTACACATGCTGTGACAACAAATAAACAGAAGTGTGATATTACTTGCCTGGTTATGGCAAAACTCCAAAAAGGCCACTTTTAAAAAAACTGAACTTGTCAGAAACTTTCAAATGATGTACCACACCACTCTGCTGGGATAAAAATATAATTTAGATTCCCCCACCTGGGCCGCCCAAAGTGAGTTACATGTACACCATATAAGTGTATATTTGAAGTCAGATTATCCCAAACATCATCATCATCATCATCATCATCATCATATTTTATTTCTATCCCGTCCCTCTGCAATGCAATCGGGGCAGCTTACAATATAAAAATTCCATAATCACAATACCCTAGCCCACCCACCCCATAAAATAATATTAAATTATAAAGGATTAAAAACATACTATAATTAAAAATATATAAATTTAAAAAAAATTAAAACATACAATAATTAAAAAAAATCCGATTGCAGCTCAGAAAGGACAGCCGAGTCTTGGGCCGGGATAGTTATTCAGGAAAGGCCTGCTAGAAAAGATCTGTCTTGACAGCTTTTTTAAAGCTGTCTAAGGTGGTAATAAGACAGATCTTGTCTGGCAGGCCATTCCATAATCTGGGAGTGGCAGCAGAAAAGGCCCTCTGGGAGGTCACCGACAGCCTTGTTTTCATAGGCTGTAACAGATTCCTCCCAGAGGACCGAAGTGCACAGGGAGGGTCGTATCGAAGGAGGCGGTCCCGGAGATAAGTTGGACCCAAGCCATGTAGGGCGTCAAGGTCATAACCAACACCTTGTACTGTTCCCGGAACCTAATAGGCAGTCAGTGGAGAGCTTTTAACACAGGTGTTATATGCTCTCTTCTGGAAACACCAGAAATCAACCTGGCTGTCATGTTCTGAACTAGTTGAAGTTTCCGAGTCAAGCACAGGGGTAGCCCCATGTAGAGCGCTCTGAGTCTGGTAAAAATCCAATAGATAATAAATAATAAAATAATTACAATTCCCCTCCCCCCAGGATTTCTAAGTCAATATTGTGTACTCCTCAGAGTCTCTATTTTAAATGAGACCATCTCAAACATATGCCGCCCCCCTGCCAATTTGGTGAAATTCCATCTAGCTGTTTGCACTTGCTGCAGTAACAGACAAACTTGTTTTTATATAGACCATATAATCTAATTAGTTTAAAACAAAACCCCAAGAAGAAGAGGTGGTTGTAGGGATATGTACAAACCTAGTACATTAGTCCTTGTTAACAGTGTCATATTGAATATTTTAGGCATCTCACCACTCCTATAATAACATTGAGGATTTTATAAGTTTTACCAGGAAAGGAGAACAGTGGCTCTTAACCTTTTCTTTACCAGAGACACCCTTTAAATATCTTTTGTTGCTGTGGGCCCCCAGGACTTAACTCAAGATTTAAAACTATATTGCTACTATTACTAATATCTGATAATAATGATAATACAATTACACCATCCATTAACCCTTCCCTGAGAGGCATTGGAGGGGTGGGAAGACTTTTCTCTTCTTTCTTACTGAAAATTGTTGCCTGGAGAGGTTTAAAGAGCAATGCGCAGGCCAAGCCAGCCAGCCTTTGCCTTGACTCCTGTCACATGGGCTGAGCAGCCTTCAAGCCTTCGTGGACCCCCTGTGAGGACAATGTGGATCTCTGGGGGTCCCCAGACCACAGGTTAAGAGCCACTGTTATAGAATGATGTCCTTCATCTTGAAATATGAAACACTTTATAGATAATAGCAGTGAGCATGTCTTTGGTACAATTACCAAAGTGGCATGTTTAATCAGGTATTGGGACTGTAGAAGAGCCTAGACTACAAACTTTACTTTTCATATTGTTATCAACTAATATAACTTTATTCATAGCTTGAAATTTGAACTGCACGAACTTGTTTGGGGGGGTTACACTTTTTTTTGGGAACAGCACATTTTATTCCTGGTAGCACAGTTTTAAAAAGCCCTTAGTCTCTCTGGCTTTTCTTTGCAAACGAAGATTCAGGAAGGACTCATCCTGCGCTTTCTGCAAGCGCGCTGATGACTAAAAAGGCCAATCCGAGATAAACAAGTCCAGTTGCAAAAAGCACAGCAGAAGGTCTCCTTGGGTTGTGTTTTTGGGTTGTGATTCTTTCTGCGTTGTCGTTTCTCTTCAACACTTGTTCGGTGTGAGTTGTGAAATAAGGCTTCAGCATTGTGGATTGTGCGTCTCCATGCCTCCCGATGTGAGGCCAGGGCGGACCACTGTTGGTGATCAATTTGGCCAAGCCTGAGATGTTATTTCAGGGAGTCTTTGTATCGCTTTTTTGGAGCACTCCTCTTATGCTGACCCATGGCGAGTTCATCGTAGAGTAGTATTTTTGGGAGGCGATGGTCCTCCATCCTAGAAACGTGCCCTGCCAAGCACAGCTGTGTTCTCAATATCATGGCCTCAATGCTGGTGATCCCTGCTTGCTCAAGGACAGCAACATTCGTCACATAGTCAGTCCAGTGTACATTTAGGATTGTGCGTAGACAGCGCTGATGAAAGTGTTCGAGGTTTCGTAGGTGGTGGCAATAGGTGACCCATGTTTCAGACCCATAAAGGAGAATAGACAGTACAATGGCTCTATACACACAGATTTTTGTGCTTTGCCTCAGGTGTTTATTGCTCCAGACTCTTTTGTGAAGTCTTCCAAATGCACTATATGCCTTTGGAAATCTGTAATCGATCTCTTTGTCAATCTTGGCATCTGAGGAGATGATGCTTCCCAGGTAGGTGAACTGCTGAACGGACTTGAGCACAGATTTGCTGACCGCAACGTGGGGATGGTGGTGTTCGTCCTGTGGTGCAGGCTGGTAAAGAACTTCTGTTTTCTTCAGGTTGACTTCCAGCCCAAACAGTTCTGCAGCTGTTGCAAAGCAGGATGTTAGACGCTGCAGAGCTGCTTCTGTGTGGGCAACAAGGACAGCATCATCAGCGAAGAGCAGCTCACGGACTAGATAGTTTAGAGTCTTATTGCGAGCCCTCAGACGGCTTAAGTTAAACAAGCTACAATCAGTACAGTAACGTATATAGATGCCGTCGTCTTCTTCATGCTCTGCCATAGCCCTTTGGAGCATCATGCTAAAGAAGATTGTAAATAAAGTTGGTGCAAGAACACAACCTTGCTTCACTCCATTAGTTATTAGAAAGGGCTCTGAAAGAGCATCGCCATATCTGACTTGACCACGTTGGCCCTCGTGTAGCAAGATAATAATTCTAAGGAATTTGGGGGGACATCCTAGTCTTTCCAGCATCTACCACAGACCTTTTCTACTCACAGTGTCGAAGGCTTTGGTGAGGTCGACAAATGTTACATAGAGACCCTTGTTCTGCTCCCTACATTTTTCTTGCAGTTGTCTAAGGCCAATACCATACCTGTAGTACTCCTCTTGGCTCTGAAGCCACATTGGCTTTCACGGAGAAGTTCTTCTGCAATAGCAGGAACTAATCTGTTCAGGAATATCCTTGCAATGATTTTTACAGCAATAGAGAGCAGTGTTATGCCTCAATAGTTTGAGCAATTGGATTTTGCTCCTTTTTTCTTGCACAGGATGATGATGACTGCATCTCGGAGGTCTGATGGCAGTTCCCCTTTTTCCCAGCAATTCACAAAGAATTTGTGGAATTTATTGTGGAGTGCATGTCTCCCGTGTTTCCAAACTTCAGGTGGGATTCCATTAATCCCAGCTGCCTTGCCATTTTTCATCTGCTGTATGGCCTTAAGGGTCTCTTCCAAAGTGGGTGCTATGTCCAATTCATTTTTCATCGGTTTTTGTATCATATGTTGGATAGCTGAGCCTTGGACTATTCAGTTGGTGCTAAAGAGACTTTGAAAATGTTCAGCCCATCGATTCAGGATGGAGGCTTTATCAGTAATTAATGTTTGACCATCTGTACTGTATAAGGAGCTTTGGTCCTGATAAGTAGGTCCAAAAACACTGCTTTAAGAGCTTCATAAAATCCTCTATGATCACCCAGATCTGCACAGCGTTGTGTCTTTTCTGCTATATTGATCCACCACTTGTTCTGCATGTCTCAGAGTTTTTGTTGTAGTTTACTACATGTGAGGCGGAAAGCTGCTTTTCTTACATGGCAGGTTGTCTGGGCGAGGTATGCCTGGTGAGCATTTCTCTTCTTTGCCAACAGCTCCCGGGTCTCTTGGTTGTTTTCATCAAACCAGTCTTGATTTTTCTTCTGGGAGAACTGAAGGGATTCTTCTGCAGACTGGAAGATACTGTTTTTGATATGTTGCCAAAGCACTGTAGGAGAAGGATCTGTAGGATGGTCTTCAAGTTTTGTTTGGAGATTTGCCTGGAAGTTGTCTCTCATGGTAGCTTGTTGAAGATTGTTGACTTGGAGTCTCTTCTTTAGGATGCCACCCCTCTTAGGTTTGAACTTAAGATGAAGATTTAGTTTTCATCTGACGAGGCGATGGTCTGTTTGGCATTCTGCACTGGGCATCACTCGGGTATGACGGACATCACGAATGGTTCTCTGACGGACTAGAACATAGACAATGAGGTGCCAATGTTTGGATTGGAGATGCATCCAGGTTGTCTTCAAGCTATCTTTCTGCTGAAAGATTGTGTTTGTAATAGTCAGCTGTTGTTCTGCACAGAACTCTAGCAGGAGGCATCTGTTATCATTGCAATTTCCAACACCATGCTTGCCTAAGACACCTTTCCAGGCTTCGGAGTTCTTTCCTACTCTGGCATTGAAGTCACCAAGGATAATAATTTTATCTTCTACAGGGACTTTTTGTATGATTTGGCGTAGGTCTGTGTAGAATTTGTCTTTCTCTACAGGGTTGGCTTGCATAGTTGGGGCATATATACTAAAGAGAACAACATGTGGGAGGCGTAAGGAAATAATGCGATCAGAGTGTCCTGTTGGCAAGGTTTCGAGTTTGGAGGCAATGGAGTTTTTAATCATAAAGCCTACTCCTGAAAGATGTTTTTCGGTTTTGGGTTTGCCAGACCAGTAAAGTGTATAGCCGGCGGCATGTTCTTTAAGGCTGCCTTCCTCATGGAAGCAAACTTCACTAAGAGCAGCGATGTCAATGTTAAGTCGTGATAGTTCATGAGCTATTAGTACAGAACGACGGTCAGGCCGTTCCCTTTCTTCAGTGTCTCGCATGGTTCTGATGTTCCAGCATGCAAGTGTCAGTTTGTTTACACCTTTAGAGGCCAGTGTGTGCCTTCATTTCTTTACCTTGGTTTGACTGCATCAGAAGATGCCCGTTGGCCGCGGCTAGCCAACCAGGTAGTTGGGGACGACCTTTCGTTAGGCCACCTTTTCTAGGCCCCTCTCCATATGGAGCAAGCAGTGCTCTCCTTAAAAAAGGCTGCTTGGTCATTCAGGATGCTGCCAAACAAGACTGTCATCTCCCGGGTCAGCCTCGAGCGACCAATGTCCTGAACCGCCTGCATGCAGGGTTGGGTCTGTGGCTTACAGTGCATTCTTACACTTGCTGTTTCGTCCCTCGCCTATCACTACAGAGGTTTTTTGGAACTGCATTTGTCCTTCGACCCTGTGCAATGGATTTTTCTGATGGAGCGCAGCATGCACAGAACTGGCCTCACCCTTTAAACCAAAGGTTCATCTGCCGTGGCCTTGCAAGCATGGATGTAGCAGCAAGGTCCTCGGGCCGTAGGTTTGATTAGAGTTTCCTTCTCTTAGATGGTTGACCTTACAGGGTTGGACGAGCACCATCTGCCCGGGTTTGGGATTAGAGATTTCCTTCTCCTAGGATGGTTGCCACAAGGCTAGAGAGCCCATCCTGCCCTTTGACGCTCTTTGTCAGACCCTTCAGTTTTGACCTGTCTGGCATGGGAGACCCTATTGGCTTTATGCCACTGCCAGCATAGCTCAAAACATCATTAGGATATGCAAGCCTCTCTCCCACAACAAGGGGGCGTCAATGGAGAGGTAAAGCCCTTAGTATGGTTTGCATTATACTACTGTTAGACTAGGGGTGGGGAGACGTGTTCAGTCTTCACCTTGCAGAGTTTTGTGTGGATGAAATGAGAACTTTGCTTTCTTTGAAGGAAAGGCAAGAGTAAAATTGTAATAAATGAAACCATTAAAAATGACTTTTGCTGAATTTAATGGCATTCTCTCTCTGGTTTTTCTTTGGAAACGAAGATTCAGGAAGGAAACATCCCGCGCTTTCTGCAAGCGCACTGATGACTAAAAAGGCCAATCCGAGATAAACAAGTCCGGTTGCAAAAAGCACAGCAGAAGGTCTCCTTGGGTGATGTTTTTGGGTTGTGATTCTTTCTGCGTTGTCGTTTCTCTTCAAGACTTGTTTGGCGTGAGTTCTCAAATAAGGCTGCAGCATTGTGGATAGTGCGTCTCCATGCCTCCCGATGTGAGGCCAGGGCGGACCACTGTTGGTGATCAATTTGGCCGAGCCTGAGATGTTGTTTCAGGGAGTCTTTGTATCGCTTTTTTGGATCGCCCCTCTTACGCTGACCCACGGCGAGTTCACTGTAGAGTAGTATTTTTGGGAGGCGATGGTCCTCCATCCTAGAAACATGCCCTGCCCAGCGCAGCTGCGTTCTCAATATCATGGCCTCAATACTGGTGATCCCTGCTTGCTCAAGGACAGCAAGATTCGTCACATAGTCAGTCCAGTGTATATTTAGGATTGTGCGTAGACAGCGCTGATGAAAGCGCTCGAGGAGTCGTAGGTGGTGGCGATAGGTGACCCATGTTTCAGATCCATAAAGGAGGATAGACAGTACAATGGCTCTATACACACTGATTTTTGTGCTTTGCCTCAGGTATTTATTGCTCCAGACTCTTTTGTGAAGTCTTCCAAATGTGCTATATGCCTTTGCTAATCTGTGATCGATCTCTTTGTCAATCTTGGCATCTGAGGAGATGATGCTTCCCAGGTAGGTGGACTGCTGAACGGACTTGAGCACAGATTTGCCGACGGCAATGTGGGGCTGGAGGTGTTCGTCCTGTGGTGCAGGCTGGTAAAGAACTTCTGTTTTCTTCATTTTGACTTCCAGCCCAAACAGCTCTGCAGCTGTTGCAAAGCAGGATGTTCGGTACTGCAGAGCTGCTTCTGTGTGGGCCACAAGGGCAGAATCATCAGCGAAGAGCAACTAACGGACTAGATAGTTTAGAGTCTTAGTCTGAGCCCTCAGGCGGCTTAAGTTAAACAAGCTATCATCAGTACGGTAACGTATATAGATGCCGTCGTCTTCTTCATGCTCTGCCATAGCCCTTTGGAGCATCATGCTGAAGAAGATTGTAAATAAAGTTGGTGCAAGAACACAACCTTGCTTCACTCCATTAGTTATTAGAAAGGGCTCTGAAAGATCATCGCCATAACTGACTTGACCACACTGGCCCTCGTGCAGCAAGATAATCATTTTAAGGAATTTGGGGGGACATCCTAGTCTTTCCAGGATCTGCCACAGACCTTTTCTACTTACAGTGTTGAAGGCTTTGGTGAGGTCGACAGATGTTACATAGAGACCCTTGTTCTGCTCCCTACATTTTTCTTGCAGTTGTCTAAGGGCAAATACCATGTCTGTAGTGCTCCTATTGGCTCTGAAGCCACATTGGCTTTCAGGGAGAAGTTCTTCTGCAATAGCAGGAACTAATCTGTTCAGGAGTATCCTTGCAAGGATTTTTCCAGCAATAGAGAGCAGTGTTATGCCTCGATAGTTTGAGCAGTCGGATTTTGCTCCTTTTTTCCTGTACAGCGTGATGATGACTGCATCTCGGAGGTCTGATGGCAGTTCCCCTTTTTCCCAGCAATTCACAAGGAATTAGTGGAATTTTTCGTGGAGTGCATGACCTCCGTGTTTCCAAACTTCAGGTGGGATTCCATCAATCCCAGCTGCCTTGCCATTTTTCATCTGCTGTATGGCCTTAAGGGTCTCTTCCAAAGTGGGTGCTATGTCCAATTCATTTTTCATCGGTTTTTGTATCATATGTTGGATAGCTGAGCCTTGGACTATTCAGTTGGTGCTAAAGAGACTTTGAAAATGTTCAGCCCATCGATTCAGGATGGAGGCTTTATCAGTAATTAATGTTTGACCATCTGTACTGTATAAGGAGCTTTGGTCCTGATAAGTAGGTCCAAAAACACTGCTTTAAGAACTTCATAAAATCCTCTATGATCACCCAGATCTGCACAGCGTTGTGTCTTTTCTGCTATATTGATCCACCACTTGTTCTGCATGTCTCAGAGTTTTTGTTGTAGTTTACTACATGTGAGGCGGAAAGCTGCTTTTCTTACATGGCACGTTGTCTGGGCGAGGTATGCCTGGTGAGCAGTTCTCTTCTTTGCCAACAGCTCCTGGATCTCTTGGTTGTTTTCATCAAACCAGTCTTGATTTTTCTTGTGGGAGAATCCGAGGGATTCTTCTGCAGACTGGAGGATACTGTTTTTGATATGTTGCCAAAGCACTGTAGGAGAAGGATCTGTAGGATGGTCTTCAAGTTTCGTTTCTAGATTTGCCTGGAAGTTGTCTCTCATGGTAGCTTGTTGAAGATTGTTGACTTGGAGTCTCTTCTTTAAGATGCCACCCCTCTTAGGTTTGAACTTAAGATGAAGATTTAGTTTACATCTGACAAGGCGATGGTCTGTTTGGCATTCTGCACTGGGCATCACTCGGGTATGACGGCATTAACTTCCAAGTAAACACACATAGCTCTGCATTCTTAGGATCATGTCACAAAGGTTTAAAGCTCAGCATAAACTGGGCTGTGCCGATTTTAAAATCTTCAAATTAAATAAATTTATAAACAAACAAACCTTCTCAACCCTTATATTGCCCAGTATCCAGAAATAATAATCTTCTTTCAAAAACAAACTATTTGCTAAGAAAGCTTGAAGGACTGACAATTTTGGCAACTAATCATCCAGGACATACTGTGCTTCATAAAAATGAACAACATTGTAAATGACACCTCATTGAATTTTGTATGTAGGAAGTCGTATCTGCTAACCGGCGGGGTAGCTAAAGATCTTTTCCCCTCTCCTGCACAGGTTGGAGTGCTACACAGAATTTCATTTCACAGCTGGACACTCTCTAGAACTGCCAGAGTTCTTTTTTCTTTTTTCTTTGTTTTGCTTTGAGCACCTGAATTGAAAAATGTGTAGTTTTGCAAGTCTGCCTTAACCACATATGCTATCCAGCTTGAGAAGATCACATTGGAAGTGAATAGAGTTTTTGCTTGCCGAATTAGCCAGCTCAGACAAGTCTGAAATCTGCCTCAAGCAAAATGCCTCAGTTTGCATTAGCTTCTGTGGTTTCTAATATGGCAGCTTTTCCTGCTCTAAATGGCAGAACAAATAAGCAACAGTGCATTGCAGTTTCCAAGTAATACAGTTTATTAAATGGTTTGAACTGTGAATGCAGCAGAATCTCTCAGATGCAGGACAGATGAACAATTGGTAGAGTAGCTAAATAAGGTGAAGCTGTAAATGTGGAAATTCCCAGGCTGATCCATGCATGGGAGAAGGAGGAGTGATTCCTTAGTATGAAATATGATTTCTGTGCTCATATGGGTGATAAAATAAAGGCACCAGTAAGTTGTGCACCCATGGGAAAGTGCTTGTGATTAGGATTGCCAGAAATCAGTTTATATTATACCCCTGGTGGACAGGGTCTAAAAATATTGGTTGCCAGGAGACAAAGGGGGCCCACCCACAACTATAAGGCTATCATTTAATTTTTATAATAAATAAATAAAACTAGCTATGCCTGGTGTAACATACACCGTTCCCCCTCACACGCTACACCCCCTCCCAGTGGTACACATGCCGCTTCCCCACGCTGCCCCCATGCCCCTCCCTGTGCTGCCCCCACACCTGTGCAGCCCTCCTTGCATCCCCCCATGCCTCCCCGCTCCCCTTGCACCACCCCCGTGCCTGTGCCACCCTCCTGCATTCCCCCACACCCATGCCTGCGCCACTCTGTGCCTGCACCTCCCTCCCTGGGCTGCCCTCCCTGCATTCCCCTGTGCCCGCGCTGCCCTCATGCCTCCCCCACCACCCTCCCCACCTTCCCCCATGCTCTACCCACACCACCCTCATGCTTCCTCCCTGCGCCTCCCTCCCTGTGTTCACCTGCACCCGCGCAGCCCCCTCGTGTCCAGCACTGCCCTCCCCGTGCCTGCACCACCCTCCCTATGCCGCCCTCCTCACATTCCCATGCAGCCTCCCTGTGCCTGCACTGCCCTTGTGCCACCCACTCCCCATGTCCATGGCACCCTCCCTGAGCCACCATCCCTGTGTTCCCCCATGTCCTCCCCAAACCCACGCCACCATTGCACCACCCCCACCCCTGTGCCTCCCCCCTGAATTCCCCTGCCCCCACACGGTCCCCTGTGCCTGCACAACAACCCCCCGTACCCCTGCTGCCCTCCCCATGCACTGCCCTCTCCACGCCAACTCCCTCACCCCATGCCGCCCTCCCCCCTGCACACACACACACACATGCTGCTCACACCTCCTCTTCCAGTCCACATGTTCCCACCCCCAGTGTGCTGATTGGCTGCCCAACCAAGCCTTGACTGGTTTGTCAGTTTCCTAAGCAGCCAATCAGCACACTGGAAATGGCAACATACTCAAAGAGAATTTTATATATATATATATATGTGTGTGTGTGTGTGTGTGTGTGTGAAATGAATTTATATTTTTTAGTAATTACAGTGTACATATATTGTACATATTACTGGTAGTGTAGTAGATACTAAATGTAAAAACCAATTGTTATAATTTAATTTTATTTTTTTATTTTTTTTAAATAAATGGTGGATATTTTTAAATAGTTTGCTTGTAGTGAACATTTTACACATTAGCAGGCATTTCAAAAACATATTTCATGCAGTTCACTGTATTAAAAGCAATCATTTGAATTCACTAGATGAATGTGCAAATCTGTCAATAATTGCTTCTGCATCCAATTCATCTAACAATTCATTTTCAATGGATAGCAACATGTATGATTTCAAGTTCTCCTCAGACAGTGAATTTCTTAGCCTTGTGTTTATGATCTTTAGCTTTGAAAATGTTCTCTCACATTGGACTTGAGTAACTGATAGTATGCAGATGACTTTATAAAGTTCATAAAGGTTATCATATGCCTTGTCATGAAGCCTGTTGGATGGGATAATTTTTAGTACACACGATGGGCAAATGCTACAAATTTTACACTTATTGAAACTGGAATCCATATTCTCACTATCATTAAGCAATAGCTTTAATACATCAAAGTTCAGAGCAAAAGAAAACAATTCCAATATAACTTGATCTTCGCTGATTTGTGGAGACAGCTTATGATGCTGAAATGACTCCCTTAGCCCTCAGTGTGCCACAAAACTCCTCCCTTCTCCTCATCCGATCAACAGTAAGCTACCGGACTAGCCATGCCCACATTCTGGTCTGTATGTGGGGAAACTGGTTAATAGTTTCATAAGAATAAAATACTTTTTAAACACTTATTTCGAAGTGGGGCAGAGGATAATGGATGAAGGATGGAGCACAATAGGAGAACGGTTTGTTTTTGTTTTATAACCTTAGCCTCTGTTTCTGATCAAAATAAATACATTTTAAAAAATGCAGGTGGCAGATACTAAGGACATGGCTAGATAAAAATAAATCATTTTTATGGAAAGAAAAAGTGTGGGGAGGAAGAGAGGACAGTTGCTCTTGGTTCTCTGTGTTCATGGGAACTACTGAGGAGAGAGGAATTGCTACCACAACAAATCCAGGGCTGCAATTACACGGCAGGTTTTATAGCGATAAATTGTGCTTTAGTGCTTTTTCACACCAGTGGTGGGTAGTTTACACAGTGTATGGAGGAAATAGTTCTATTTTGTTGCTCTTTTTTCCGCTTTGTGATTCAGACAGGCAAATGTGGGGGGGCGGGCGTGGCCAAGCATTGGAGAGAAGGACAAAGGAATGCAATAGGGTCTGCCCTGGCCCCAACTCCAAAACAGCTGATCGACACTGAGCCATTGCCTCCCCCTTGCAGCTCCCTGGCCCCAATCAAAATGCAGACGTGAAGGGTTTTTTCTCCATGGGTAACAGCTGATCGACACTGAGCCATTGCCTCCCCCCTTGCAGCTCCCTGGCCCCAAATCAAAATGCAGACGTGAAGGTTTTTTTCTCCATGGGTAACAGCTGATCGACACTGAGCCATTGCCTCCCCCCTGTAGCTCCCTGGCCCCAAATCAAAATGCAGATGCAAAGGTTTTTTTCTCTGTGGGTAACAGCTGATCGACACTGAGCCATTGCCTCCTCCCTGCAGCTCCCTGCACAGACTTCCCTTGGCACCAAAGCAAGCAGTAGACACGAAGGATTTTAAGATTTCCTGGATCGCTACTGAATCTCCCTCCTGACTCCACATTTAGCCAGCCCACCCCTTCATCATAAGAACCAATCACAGTGCAGCTCTGCTGCAACTGTATCAGGAAGATTGCTGGTAATTCACACAGCCCTTAGCGAAATGGTTGTTTACACTATCAATAATGCGCTAAGTCGCGTTACTTTTCAAATAAACCGGCAAAAGTAGTGAGATCCCCTGAGTCACTATATTTGGGGTTTTTTACCTTCCCCCCTTCTGAATGAGGCAATACTGTGGCGCGATCCGTGGGAACAATGAGCAATCTTAGTGGTATATTTAGGGGAATATTTGCCCGTGTAAATGCAACCCAGGAAATGCTCTGAATTGTCTCAGTTCAGCATGACTGCTTATCCATTGATAAGGAATATTTGAATCAATCAGTCAGTCCATCTGTTCATAGCGACCATAGATTTTTTTTAAAAGCATGACCTACTTGTTGGGGATGGTGGGGAGGGCAACCTAGCCAGACCCCCCCCCCGCTTCGTCACCACTGAGAAAACCAAGTTCAGCTCTTCTTGCTGCAGAACAGTGTTTAAAGTGGTGTGCTGTGTTTCTATGTTGGATGTTTCCAAACATTTTAAATGTATTTTTAATTGTTTTTAACTATCTGCTTTTAATAGTACTGTTTTGTAATATAACATTTTAGCTAACTTCTATTTTAAATTATTGTAGACTGCCTCAGGTCCCATGGTGGGAAAAAGTCAGGGTATACATTGAATAAATAAACAAACAGACCATAGAAAGGTACAGAGAGTTGAAAGAAAAAGCAAGCATATCCTCTCTCCTGTCTCCTACTGATCACTTTATACAAGTGTTGATATCTTGTTTCCAACACAAAGAGTCTGGAGAACCATAAAACAACTGTGTGTGTGTGTGTGGGGTCATGCAGCCCTGGGGCCAGACTTTGCTTACCGCTTCCCCCCCTTTCCTAGCCCCCCCCCATACCCCAGGTCATTTACTTTCTGCCTACTGCAAACTAAAGGTGTCATGAATTGTGCCCATAAAATCTGGGAAAGTACTTGCCCCCACCCCCACCCCCCAAGGAGGTAGTTTCATTTCTGCATCTTTTGTTGTATGAGAATTTTGGTGAAATTCTTGGTAGTACTGTGCATAGGTGCTTGATCTATTGTACTAGGCACTAGTTCTAGCACTATGATTCCACATTAACCACATGGAAACATTGTATGGAATCCTGGGCTTTATAGTTTGGTGAGGTAATATCCAATTTGGTGAGGTAATATCCATAAAATCTCCTTGACTGAGATTTAAAATACCTCTCCCTAGACTACAAATCCCAGGATTTCATAGGATGTTGGCATGGTAATTAAAGAGGAATCAGAGCACTATAACTGTGTAACTCAGTAAATTTAAAAAATAATAATAGTGTAAAAGCGCCCTAGATGGCTGAGCCATTCTTTTGCATATCATGTGATGTATGAAGCATAATCTTCCAGGCTGTCTATGCTTCCCAAATCCTTTGGGAGAATATTACATCAGGAGTCTACAGAATGCCTGAAAACAGCTTTATTTATTTAAATAAAATTATTCCTTTGAAAAACTTTTCATTTAAAACAAGCAAGCAAATGTTGTCCCACTCTTAGATGTTCCTTAGGATTCCTTCAGAGTTTTGATGTGCATGGTGTTTCAAGTGGTGCTAGTTATCACTAAGAAACCAAGAGGCGTAGAGTTGTCAGATTTCTGGGCATGGCCCTGAGTCTCAAGTTTTCATGGATCATCCCAGGAAGGAGAAGAGAGTGCAAATTTTCTAGTTTTGGTGAACTCACCTCCAGGCAAGAGGAAAGGGCTGTGTTTAACTCAACTAGTAGAGCACCACCTTGCTACAGTGTGCAAGGATTAATCTATCTGTTGGTGCAACTTGCAAAGACTATCTGGGAGGGGGCATCTATGCATTTACTTAATTACTGTTCTCCTTCCTTCTCAGTTGTGATGCCACCCACTGCTCTGCAACCACCTTCTGGCTAGCAGCAAGTAGGCTAGATTAAATGTTCTATATCCCACCTCCTGAAGAAAATGAGAAAGAACAACTCTCTCATTTCAGCTTTATCTGGGAATATCCCCCTTAGCTAAGATTTCTGTCTTAATTTCCAAACATGACAAATCTTTCTCTCTTTCTCTCTCCCCACCCCACTGCACCCCTGTGTGTTTGTGTTTGAACAACAAGCTGCGAACAACTGTGATTGGTACTTAACATATACCACTTAATGACATCACCAGCACCTGGCCCTAAGAGCCTTGCCGCACTCTGAAGAAAAGCATCAATGGAGCAGGAACATTCCATTTTCCACGCTGCCTTACCACATGACGTCACCATCCTTCTGGCATTCTTTCATTCCAGTCCCATGGGAGACTGAGGTAAAACCACATCTTTTTGCTAACGGGTTTTTCTGGTTAGCAAAAAGATACGGTTTTACCTCGGTCACCCACAGGACTGGAATGAAAAAATGATGATGTAATGCAGTAAGGCAGCACAGAAGATGGAATGTTCCTGCTCTCTTGCTGCTTTTCTTCAGAGTGCGGTAAGGCCCTAAGTCACAGTTTTGGCCCAGAAACCTCAGGGTATGAGACAACGCTGAACTGACAACTCTGAATGGGTGCTATAAGAAACAAACACTTTATTTAAATAATTTTGCATTCAAACATAACTCTCTCAGTCCCTGTGCTATTCAGCTGAGTCACTTCCTGGTAGGATTCTCTTAATCTGTGTCTCCTGTTCTGCTATCCATTGCATCTATGGACTGACAGAAACATAGATAAATGGGTCCGAGAGCAAATGAAACCTGAATTTCCACTAGAAGTCAAAATGATGCCTGAGGCTGTCATACTTTGAACATACCATGAGATAACATGACTCATTGGGGGAAAAAATTGATAATGCTGGGAAAAAATGATAAGGCTGTAGGAAGACTGTGTCATGGTTGGATGGACTCAGTCAAGGAAGCAACAGCCCTGAGTTTACAAAACCTGAGCAGGGATACTGACAGCAGGGTCTCTTGGAAGTCTCTCATTTATAGGGTCACTATAAGGTGAAGCTGACTTAGAATCATAGAATCATAGAGTTGGAAGAGATCACAAGGGCCATCTAGTCCAACCCCCTGCCCTGTAGGAATACACAATCAAAGCATTCCTGACATCTAGCCTCTGTTTAAAACCTCCAATGAAAAAGACTCCACCGCACTCTGAGGCGGTGCATTCCATTGCTGAACAGCTCTTAGGATTTTATCAGACAGACAAAACACAGTGTCATAATAATGCCACATAACCGCAAAAGGGTGCATAGATCAGACAATGGAGATTTTCAGACCTGTAAAAATCACTGGACCGTGAGTAAAAAATAGCGCGGCCGCCTCCAGTGCTGGCTGCAACAGTCACGGACGACGCCGAGAGAGAAACGGCGTCGTCTGAAATTGACCCTTGCTGCGCAGCAGCCTCGATACTCTTCCGGAGGCTGCTTGCGCGGCAAACGGCGATTTTTACAGGTCTGAAAATCTCCAATGTCACCGTTTCACAGTTATGTCCTGGTCAAAACCCATACCTTTTAATTGATGGCTTAAGCTGTCAATAGATCACCCATCCCGTTTTGGTGCCAGCATTGCCGGCGTGCAAAACCTCTGGCCACTTAAATCTCATCACTGCAGTGAGAATGGCCCACCTGGCGCAAATACCTCCAGGTGAGATTGGGACATCCAGGTAAGTTTTGCTCTTTTTATGACCCTCCCCAGGTTACTTGGAACTTTTAATGTGTGGGTGGGTGCTTTGTGTAACTTTTTATATCTTATTTTTGTTTTTATTTTTGACAAAGTCTCACGGGATTTCAAACGAGGAAGTGAACAGGGCTCCTTTATTGCTGGGGCTGCCTTTGCCAGGAGAGGAAGGTAAGTGTGGGGGGGCATTCTTTTTCTGTTATAGTAATGATTTTTTATGCTGGCAAAAGAACGTTTAAAGGGCAGCATCTGATAAAGTCCTTATTGTCAGAAAGTTCTTCTTAATGTTTAGGTGGAATCTCTTTTCCTGTAGTTTGAACCCATTGCTCCATGTCCTAGTCTCTGGAGCAGCAGAAAACAAGCTTGCTCCATCCTCAGTATGACATCTCTTCTTATATTTAAACATGACTATCATGTCACCTCTTAACTTCCTCTTCTCCAGGCTAAACATACCCAGCTCCCTATGCCGCTCCTCATTGGGCACGGCTTCCAGACCTCCCACCATCCTGGTTGCCCTCTTCTGGACACATTTCAGCTTGGCAGATAACAAAAACAAACAAACAAAACAAAACAACTAATTGTCATAATGTGTGTCTGCGCGCACTGTCTATCAGTCGATTATAGCAGAGGTCAAACACATAGCCCATGGGATGCAAGCGGCTGCACTCCATTTTTTGTGGGCCCTTGGTCCCTCTCAGACTCCTTGGATTTCTCCTTCAGAAAAAGATGCCATATTCCCACTTCTTGCCCCCCTCAAAACAAAAGAGTCTGTCCCTTCCCATTGTGTTGTGGTTGTTTTGGGAGGGTGTGGCCTGCAGTGGGTCCCTGCGACAGATAATTAGTACATGGACCACCATCAGATACTGACCTGCAGTGTTGGGAATTGCTAGGGAACCTGAATAATGATGCTATTGTGATTGTGGCCCTCTTAAAAGCATTTTGGTTGACCACAGTGGGGAAAAGGATGTGGGACCCAGTCAGCAAGAAAGTTTAGTGGATCCTTAAACACTGGTGCATCATGGGAAACAGAGCTGACAAGATAATAACCTGTTCACTTTGTATTTGTTTTCTGGGCCTTCCTTGCTTATTCTTTTGCCCCCTGTTGAGCATAATGTGCTTGCTTGTGTGTTTTATCATATGTCATACTGTTTTTAGAGGAGCATTTTACTAATAATCCCTGTGTCCTTGGCAATGCATGGGGTGATAGTTGTCTCAGCGATATATGTGATTATGATAATGCTATTTCTGCCAAAATATAATTTTGTAGTCTTTAAAGCAATTTTTCCCCCTGATAAAGCTGAACAATTCACTCTTTCAGTTGGTGGCTGCATTGGAAATGTCTCATATAATTTGCCTGTATTCTGATTTAAAGAATCTTTGCTTTGACGATCAGATTACTGAAAATAGTAGGTTTGCTTGTGTCTTTGGGAAAAGGGTTGTGGAAACTTGTGCCGTCCTTCAGTTTCTAAGTTAATGGGTTGAAATAATGATAGTAGAATTACAAGAGTGATTGCATCCTGTCTAGCTACATTTACAGGTAAAGCAATCATGTTTTCAATTTTGTTATCATTGTTCAACCTATTACCTTACAGCCATCAATTCTACATATTGGAGCTTATATTTATAGTACAATTCAATTTCTGTTTCCTTACTACCTCTTTCCCATAAATAAGTTTAATATTTAATATTTAATCCCATTTAATATGAGATTTTTTTAAAAAAATATGAGACTAAGGACTTTATCACGTGAAGCCAAAATCATGGAATTACACTAGGATAGTAGCAGTAATGGCTTCCCGTTATTGCACAGCATCATCTTTTTACTGTGGTTGGTAAGCTCTCCAACCGTTACTATGACACACCTTTGCATTCACAGGCAAAACCTGTGAATAGCTGTCAGTATTGCTATTTTCCCAGTATTGACAAGCATGAGATAATTAATTCCTGCTGTAGTTCTGGTATTACGGTGTGAGTGGATGTTCCTTCCTCTTTTCCCCTCCCCACTCCCAATGAGAACACCTAATTCAACTTCCACTGCAGAGCATGAAGAGGACATCCTGTCAGGGGATGATAGGACACTCAATCCCCTACAGAAGCCAAAAACTCAGCAGACTTAGTAGCAACCCATTCCCAAGAACACTCACACACAATGTGTTTGATGTCCAAATAAACAGGAGGCCCTTTTATCTTCAAAGTCAAGCAGTTTCAATATGTACAAATATTTACAATTGAAGGACAAACTGCTTCACCAGGCATCAGCATTCACAAGAAGAAGAGAAGCGAGATCTGTTCTGAGCTCTCTTGTACACACAGCTACAGGACATTGGCTTACTCAATCACATGATCTTACACACCAATAAGAACTCTCCTTCTATAGCTGTGGCATGACTAGGCTGTTCATGGAGTCAGCCATTATGACTCAGCATGACTCTGCAGTTGTTTGGCCATTTTATAATGGAGTTCAGTCTCTAACTCCTGACACATCCATGGGCCTTTCTTGGTATGTTTTTTTGTTTGTTTGTTTAACTGTTAATTTGTTAATTTCTTTGTTTTTTGTTTGTTTAATTTAAGTGGCATCTTCTCACGATAACAGCTGAAACCACAATCTTGCAAAATTGCGGAAGGAGGGATTATTTTTAAAAAAGGTGCACGTGCAGGCCATCTCAAAGCAGCAAAGCAGCACTATGCCAACCCAACGCGAAAATTAGTGTTACAAAAGTGCAAGCTTTAATCCCATTTATAAAGCACTAGTAAGTGGTTGTGTGATGTTCCGTTAGCAGTAGTATTGCACAATTGTGGGAAAGAGCAATAATTAATGTAATAATGCCACCATGCTTTTGCTATCCTCAGTTGTGGAATTATAGTGTTTTTACATGCTCATGTGATAAAGTCCTTCAGATACCAGAATGATTCCAGACTCAGCTCATGGACTGACACAAAGTTGAGTATCCAAGATTCTTTTTTGTTTTGTTTTCTCTGAGCCCTTCACATAGTGTGCCTCAGTTAAGAACTTTGCTGTCCAGCTCTTTTACTCCCTGAATCCTGATGAAAACAAGGACTTTGGGTCAAATGGTTTCTGATTGGTTGGTATTATCATAAATAGGAATGGATAGAAGAATTTTTTTTTAAAGTACTGTATGTCTTCCATACATCTGCAGTCTTATGCATGCTGGCCTAGAAGTATGTCCCTCTGAAAAGAATGGGACTTATTTCTGAGTAAAAATATATAGAGTTATCTTGTATGTTATATGGAGCTGTTGGATCTTATGCATCAATTTGCTCTTCAGACAGACACATATGCCCATGTGCTGAGGTAAAGCCAGCATATGGTGTGCATTCCTCACACAGAAACTATCTGGCATCTGAATCTTCCTTTAACATTAGTAATAGGCTAGTATCTTCCACCACACATGAGTCAGCAGGTTTAGGACCCAGGATTGGCCATGTGGCACAAACACCCCTGTCTTCCAACAAATGGGAATAGTCAGGGGTTCAGGTATAATAGACAAAGGCTATTGCCTTCTTCCCCCAGTATTTGCTTCCTGAAATGGTTGCTTTATTCTTTTTCATGGTAAGGCTGACCCTGCTTGTGACAAAGTGTGCTTTGGATTGCATAGGTTTTTCTGTGTAAAGACAGAACAGAAGCTGTGGAGTCAATTACAATGTTATGGACACTGTTCTTCAATGTTTAGTGTGAGAGAGGTAAATCCAGTCCCTTCCCTCTCATGAGCTGAAAGCATATACAGTATATGTGAGGGAGATAGCTAGACTGTGCATGCTAGCCCTGCCCCTGTCATGCTTAATAGGTGCACACACATCACATGCATATACCCCACATCTGTGTATGAAGGGACTCTGTACATATACAGGTTAGGCACACAGGGCTCCTCCATGTAAAGTCAAACTCTGATTGAATTAGGGTCTCCCCTCCTGTGGAGAAGCCCTTCATATAAATTGTAGGGAACATAGACACTGTGAGCAGAAAATATAGTCCAAGTGGGCCTCTGACCCCCCTCCCTTCCTTTTAGTGCATGAGTGGGGTCATCACAGATGAACTAGTTTCACAGATGAACACAGATGAACCCTCCCTCCAGCCCAACTGCCACTGCCCTGCCTTGGAGGGAGAAAAGAGGAGGCAGGCAGAATGCCATCAGGCCTGGGCCCAGAAGCAAGTGAAAGGCCCTCCCTCCAGCCCAACTGCCACCGCCCTGCCTTGGAGGGAGAGAAGAACCAGCAGTATCTGCTGGATTTAATCCCTACCCCCACTGCCATTCCCTTATGTGTCTTATTTAGATTGTAAGCCTGAGGGCAGGGAACTGTTAAATTGACCATTTGTAAGCTGCTCTAATAGCCTTTGTGGTTGAACAGCAGGGTATAAATAAATAAATATAAAAATAAAAACTAGTTTCAAGGCTCATAGGTATGTGTCATGTACTGGCATTCCCAAACTTAGTAACCAGAAGTTTCACAGTTTAAAACAGAAAGCTTTATTGACACAGTAATCCAGAAAGTGAACCCTACAGGGCCGTTGTTCAGATTGATACATAACTGACAAATAGTACATTAAGAGCATATTCCAATCTTCCAAACCTGGCAGGCTTCACAACCATTGGCCACCCATCATCCCCTCTCCCTTTTCTCATAGCACCAGTAGTCAGTGCCTTTTCCCCAGAGCTGAGACCTAGCTACAGTGCTTATTAAACCATTCCCAACATAGACCCCATACTCCCTTCTCCAGTTAGGCTACACACTCAATAACAAGCACAGAGAAATGCAGACATAATTACCTACATGGTTACACAGTAAAACTGACAGTATGTTGTGATGTACACCAACTTGATTTTTTATTAAAGCCAGTTGGGTATAGGCAGTGCAGGCCTTTGGTTCATCTCACACAATATTGACATCTTGAAAGAAAGTGGAGGACTTGCAACAATAGGTATGTTAGCTTTAGTCAAAAGGAACAGAAAGTATTCTGGAGAACCACAGCTCAGATCTGAATGATGGGAAATGGAGAAAATACATTTCTTCCAGGTAATCATCATTTAAGATTGAAAGATGGCAGAAAGCCGGGGGGGGCGGGAAATCTTAGACAGATTTTTAAAGAATAGGCAATAGAATAGAATATAGCATGACAAATATGCCACAGAGAATAAAATAATAAAATACAAGCCATTGCAGTTCACTGCAAAATACAGTTTCTGATTGATAGGCATCGACAAGAAAGAAATGCAAGGGTGATTTTGCTTTACAAACCCAAGAGGACTCTTGATATATCTGCATTCTCAATATATATTTGTGTTTTAAACGCCCTGGTCATCTACCATCAATGATACTGATAATGATAGATGATTGCTAAGATAAATGAACAGATAAAACTTATAATCCCACCATGGCACTACCTTTTTGATAAACCACTCTTGAAGCCTTCTACCTTGGAAATCCTATGCTGCTGGTATGGTCTCCCAATGTGCTAAACAGCTACTGCACAGCAGTAGGAGTGGGGGTGACACTGGTGGAGGATTTCTCAAAGAACAATGTCAGTGACACCATAGCTAACACTTGTTAGTACTGTGCTGAAGAAGGCAATGGTAAACCACTCCTTAAGTCTTCTGTGTTGAAAACTCTATGATGAGACAATCTAAAATGAAGCAAGAGATAGTACCAGAAGATGAGACTCCCAGGTCGGAAGGCATTCATTGAACTACGAGGGATGAGCAGAAGGGACAAGTATGAGTAGTGATACAGATGATTTACATAACTTTAAAGCATATGACAAAGACATTGAAATAGTTCGAGATTTTCCATACCATGGCTCAGTCACTAATCGGAATGGAGGCTGCAGTCAAGAAATCAGAAGAAGACTAGGACGTGGAAGGGCAGCTATGAAGGACAACATCCTCAAGTGTAAAAATATATGACTGAATACCAAAGTCATGATTGTTCATGTTATTGTATTTCTGATTTCTATGTATGGTTGAGAAAGCTGAACAGTGAAGAAAGCTGATAGGAAGAAAATCAGCTCCTTTGAAATGTGGTGCTGGAGAAGAGTTTTATGGATACTGTGGACTGCAAAAAAGACAAGTAAATGGGTCCTAGAGCAAATCAAGCCTAAAATCTCCTTAGAAGTCAAGGTAACTAAACTGAGATTGGCATACTTTGGCCATATCATGAGAAGACATGACTCACTAGAAAAGACAATAATGCTTGTCTATCTTACCAAGCTTTTGATGGTCTATCTTGGTAAGAGAGAAAGCAATTTAAAAAAGAAGAAGAAGACCGCATTGCAGATGGATAGACTCAATCAAGGAAGCCATGCCCGAGTCTGCAAGACCTTAAAAGAGTTGTTGATGATAGGTGATTTGGAGGTCTCTCCTTCATGAAGTTGACTTGATGGCAGTTAGCATCAACAAATCTTGCCTCCCTTTAATCTTCTCTTCTCCAGGCGAATCATACTTGAAACAGTTCATTCAAGGGTTTCTCACAAATTTTGGTTTCCAGATCGCTTACCATCTAATATTTTTTTCTCTAGATGTACTCTAACAGTTTGCCCAGAAATGGACACAGTATTCCAAATGCATCCTGACTGATACTGAATAGATCTGAACTATTACATTTTCCTGTGACCTGTTTGTGATATTTCAGTGATCCTAATAAATGTATTGCACACCTCTCAATTTTGTTTTTGTTTTCTTCATGGATGACACAACTGATTTGTTGTTGCTTTCATTTTGTTTTAATTTCCTGTGACTTGCTGACAGAAGTACAACATTGATGAAGTTAGGCTGATCTCTTTTGGCAGTAATTTTTAGTATAGAAACAGCCACCACTGGGAAGCCCGGGAAGTCCTACCAGATAGTCCTCTGAGAGTGGCAGGACAAAGTGAAGAGCCACTCCCAAATGCCTTAAAACCTAGACAGGCAGATATGGGGAAAGTGGTGTTTTCAAATGGATTGGTCTGAAAGTATTTAATAGCACTTTGTGCTAGAAATGGACTGGTAACCAGTGCAGCTGTCATAAAGAGAGTCATTTGCTTTATATAGTAACCAGCCACACATTACCTATATTCAGCCAAATTACAGTTAGATATATGGTTTTCTGGAAGAATATTGTGAAATCAGACTAATGATGAAATCATAAATGTAAGTGTTAAGAACAGTGCACTGGATTTAACTGGTTTGTGGGGAAAAGTCTCACAGGCACTAAGGAGATTATGAGATCTGTCAAAAGTGTTACAGCACTGGCAAGAGATCGCAAAAGGGCTCCTTTACTAGATGACGATGGCCCCCATCGTTATACACCCATTCTGCTGCCGTTCTGTGGGCACTGCTTTTTATTGACAGGAGAAGGTATCAATAGATCCCCCACTCTGTTTCTGTTCTGGATTTGGCAGTGTGCAACAAAATGCCCTGTTTTGCTGGTGAGATCCTAGCGTCAATGGGTGGCCCCTGCCAGAACACTTCTGGGTGAGATTGGGACATCCAGGTAAGTGACACAGTTTTTATGATCCCCCCCCCAGGTTACTTGTACATTTTAAAGTGTGTTTTTGTGCTTCGTGTAATTTTTTTGTGTTATTTTTACTTTTATTTTTGAATTTCCCACACTTGTGTCTTCTTGCAAGAATTCATGGGATTTCACTCCAGGAAGTGAACGGAGCTCTGTCCTTGGAAGAGAAGGTAAGTGTGGTAGGGAGGGTGACTGTAATGGGACAGGGACAGTACAGGGGTAGGAGTGGAGATTGTGGGACAGGAACACTTTTTGTGTTCCTGTCTGATACTCTCCTAACTCTCTGCAGGAACTTACAGGTGAAAGGTTTTTAAAATGAACAATTAACCAGAAGGATGCCAAGTGAAATAAATCAGGTTGAAGACAAGCTAATTTTGTAGCAAAAACAATTATTTCTTTATTTAAAAGACAGAAGAAGATAGCAATAGAAACCAAATAGAAGTCTATATTCAGTCCAAGCTGTTTCTAAGCTGTTTCTCAAAGTAAAAGAGGGGAAAAACAGCATGGGTGTTAAAATCCTACTTCTGACCAGTCTAAGGGGGGGGGGCTAGAGGGATGTAGCTGAGCTTAAGGGCCTACAGTATAAGACACACAGAAATTTTCTCATCCTTTTGATGTGAAAGACTCCAGATCTTCTCGGGTAGAGCTTCTGGAAGGTGGGAGAAGAGGAGGAGGAGGAGGAGGGGAGCCAAATGCAAAATGAACTGACTCTCCCCTTTCTGGATAATATGTAGCTGTTTTCTAACTTGGGGGGTGTCTGTTGGAGTGAAGGAGACACCTATGGGCAGGGAAAGCTATTCTGTTGGAGGGTTTGAAAGCCCCATGTGCTTAGTGTGTGTGTACCAAAGTCATATATGAACATGATCTCTGCCTTTCACTCACTGGGCGCAGGTCTCTCTGGCTTTTCTTCACAAACGAAGATTCAGGAACGACTCATCCCACACTTTCTGCAAGTGCACTGATGACTGAAAAGGCCAATCTGAGATAAACAAGTCCGGTTGCAGAAAGCACAGCAGAAGGTCTCCTTAGGTGATGTTTCTGGGTTGTGATTCTTTCAGTGTTGTCGTTTCTTTTCAAGACTCGTTCAGCATGAGTTCCCAAATAAGGCTGCAGCATTGTGATTAGTGCATCACCATGCCTCCTGATCTGAGGCCAGGGTGGACCATTGTTGGTGATCAATTTGGCCAAGCCTGAGATGTTGTTTCAGGGAATCCTTGTATCACTTTTTTGGAGTGCCCCTCTTACGCTGACCGGTGGCAAGTTAAACGTGGAGTACTATTTTGGGGAGGCAATGGTCCTTCATCCTAGAAATGTGTCCTACCCAGCACAGCTGTGTTCTCGATATCATGGCCTCAATGCTGGTGATCCCTGCTTGCTCAAGGACAGCAACATTCGTCACATAGTCAGTCCAGTGTATATTTAGGATTGTGTGTAGACATCGCTGATGAAAGCGTTTGAGGAGACGTAAGTGTTGGCAATAGGTGACACATGTTTCAGACCCGTAAAGGAGAATAGACAGTACAATGGCTCTATATACACTGATTTTTGTGCTTCGCCTCAGGTGTTTGTTACTCTAGACTCTTTTGTAAAGTTTTCCAAATGTGCTATATGCCTTTGCTAATCTGTGATTAATCTCTTTGTCAATCATGGCATCTGAGGAGATGATGCTTCCCAGGTAGGTGAACTGCTGAATGGACTTAAGCACAGATTTGCCTACGGCAATGTGGGAATGGTGGTGTTCGTCCTGCGGTGCAGGCTAGTAGAGAACTTCCATTTTCTTCAGGTTGAATTCCAGCCCAAACAGTTCTGCAGCTGTTGCAAAGCAGGATGTTAGACGCTGCAGAGCTGCTTCTGTGTGGGCAACAAGGGCATCATCAGCGAAGAGCAGCTCACGGACTAGATAGTTTAGAGTCTTAGTGCGAGCCCTCAGACGGCTTAAGTTAAACAAGCTACCATCAATACGGTAACGCATATAGATGCCGTCTTCTTCTTCAAGCTCTGCTGTAGCCCTTTGGAGCATCATACTGAAGAAGATTGTAAATAAAGTTGGAGCAAGAATACAACTTTGCTTCACTCCATTAGTTATTAGAAAGGGCGCAGGTAATGACTCTTAGATGGCCCGGAAGAACCTGCTGACGTATTTGCAGAAATCAAGTCAAATTGGCATCACTTTTGCTTTGTTTCTCTGTCTCTATCCTTGCGTAATGGCTAGGCATGCAGAAATAATGGAAGCAAATAATACACAGTAATTTATTTTTATGAATGTCAGGAATTACAAGGCACTTGAATTTTACATCTAGCTCAAATGATGTTTTAGTCAGATACTTCATTCTTACAGACCTGTTAAATCTTTTTCAAAGATCTTCTTTCTCTGTCCTCAGTGTAATATATTGGTTTTGGGGTTTTTCCAAGGAGAGTAATAATAGTAAATCTTGTAAATTAGCATGAGGAATGTCAACAGGCACTCTATTAAAATCCATTTATATTGTTATTGGAATATTTATTAGCTAGTAAAATATTTAAAAGAAGATCTAGAACATATCCCTTTAAACTTTCATTTTTGCATTCTCCAAGATCAGAAACATGCAATCCAAATACTGTAGTTGTCTGCCCCATCCCTGGCTGCTTTCCATTGATCAATGAATATTTTTCTGTTCCATTCTGGCAAGATATGAGCTTGCCAAGCAGAATTCTTTTTTAAAAAATATTAGGAATGCTCTTTGAGGTTTTTATCTGTTCCTGTGCAGATAAATTTTACATTGATTTGTCTTGCATTCTTTTATTATGAGAATGCTGTATTTTGTTTAATTATTTTAAGGTGCCCTTTGAAAGGCAGAGTATAAATGTGTGTATTTTGCATATTCAGTTGCATAAACCCCATCCTCCATGTGCAAAATGACCATCTGGTTCGTATGTACAAGGACCTTGTGATGGGACGGGGCATGTGGTCAATGTCTGACCTTTCCTTTCATCTACAGTATAGAATGGCAGACCCCTACAAAAGCTGCACTTTGTCCTGGATCAGATGATGCATTCTACCTGCATTGCTTCCCTTCATGCAGTTCATGACTCAGCTTTGAGCTCATCTTCCAACCCTGCCCTCTTGATCAATCTGTCCCACATCTGATACCACACTGGATCTATTGTGGTGTCTTACTTCCAACAGCTATGCTTTAATTAATGTGCGTAGTCCCTTTACTGTTGGAAACCAGACCTATTCCACACAGTTGTTAGGGCCCATTCTTGTTCTTAGCTGGCTGGTTCCCAGACAACAGACATACAGACCATGTTTGGGACTTCCATAATCAAACCTTACCAACCTGGTAAAATATATGAGAGCTTACATTCAGCTGTCATAGCCTTTAAGAACCCTGGATTACTTCTACACCATGATGTGGCAGCAGAGTATGACCCTGTGAAGGCAGGGGTCATATATCCATAGAAACTGGTAAACCTAGGAGCTGATTACACAATTAATTTCCATTTTCTCATGTGACCTGAAACTCTCCTTTTGGAACATGGGTATCCAGTGGCAACACAGGTGAGAAAAGTATGCTGCATGAATGAGGAGGAAAAGGATTTTCTGCTTCCCCATCACAAGCAGAAGAATGAGGTAAGCAGTTATCTCTGGTAGCCTCATATGACTACTGAATGTGTATTTCAGTTCTACATTTTCAAACTGAACTAAAACTGAATTTCCCCTCAACCTTGAAAAACAGGCCAATTAAAAAGCTCAGAAAGTGGGTCTTTATTTGCCACATTTCTTTTAATTAGATAGTAGAACAAAGCAATTATACCAAACGGTCATTCTCTCTCTACAACAGCACACCAAAGTTACTATTACCAATATAAGTGAAGTATGCAACATAAGGAGCAAGAGTTTTCAACAATCTGGTAAGCAGTAAAAAGCTTAGTACCACTTTGTCATGGGCTTTATGTTTTTTTTCATGAGTTCCGAGACTGAGATAGTGGGCTGTAACAAAGTAATTGTGTTGTTTAATGCTGGGTCCAATGTCATGAAGATCCTATAATCTCCACTGTAAGAGGTTAAAGAAAGGGAATATTTAATAAGGTGGGGGGTGCAGAATGTATTGAGTCAGGATGCAGCATGATCCTACATGAGCACTGCTACAAGAAACTGAATGTGTCTGGGAGATTTTCCGTGTATATATATATATATATATATATATATATATAATCAAAGTGATGTTGAAGAACAGGTTATACTAAATTCCACTGACTGCCTGGGCTAAATTCAGTTCTACCACTCTTCAGTGCTGGTATGCAGAATCCAGGGCATGCTGGTGTGGATGCACACACTTCTTTTAGGGCCAGACAGAGCAAGTGTATCAAGAAGCACCATTGTGCAAAACAAAACTGTATAAAGGGGCCATTGGCTGGAGCACTAACTTACAGATGGACCTCATTCCTTGTCTTAAGATCTTAAATGTCAAGGGAAAGCTGCTGCGCTCTGGAGAAATGGAAAAAAATTAGTTTATATTTTTGACAAAAGTCTTAATCTATACTTCCTAAGACCTGTTGCAAAGCAAAGCACACCTTAGACCAAAAATTCACATATTTGCAAGGTTTAAAATGAATGTGGGAGCAATGATATACATACAAAATTGTGTGTATATTTCATATATGCAAATGTCAAAAAATGCATTCAGTTGAAAAATATATGCAAATATCCTTTACTCAGTGGGAAAATGATCACCATTCTGGGTATGTCAGGGAAAATGTATAAAAATTTCCAAGTGGAAGCAGGAGGGAGCCCCAAAGTGTTGGAATCTGAATGAGCAAAGGATGGGATGAAAGTGTAAGTGGAATTTGGAGAATGATGTTGAAGGAAAGGGCTGTTCCCTCTGCCCCACATCCCTTGTCCTATATTTGAAGCTAAGTGTATGGTGGGAGCAGGAAAAAACACCCTTGACCTTTATTTATTTATTTATTTATTTATCTCGTTTGTGTGTTTGTTTCTTTAGTAAAGTAGAAAAACACCAACCATTATCCCCAACCCCTACATATCTTCTCCATGTTATCCCTCCACACCCAATGGTGTATGTGTATAAGAACAGTTTGGATTGACTCTGCTATCTATACAGCAATCACTCATGTAGGCATAACAAGAATAGACAAGAGACATACACAAGAGTCACAAGCTCAAGAAAGGAAGGAACAAGGAAGATGACATTTGGATAATAGTCTTCATTTCCCCTCACAAAGCTAGATTTACTATAAGATAATTCCAAATACTATAAAATACTATAAAATAATTCCAAACTAATGTGGGCCACATATTCAAATATTTTGTTGGTACAGCACAGGAAGGACAGGTTTTTCTGAGACAGTTCAATGGAATCAATTTACAGTACTTGCTAAGAGAAAAACTAGGGATCTATGGATGGCATCACTAGGTGTCACAATGGACTGAAGGAGCTGTTATCCTCTTTAGTCTACTGGAAAGAGGCAGGGACCTGACCATTACATGGGTATGTGGGAAGGAACACCAATGATCCATTAAAGGGGTGGGGGAGGGAGAACTCTGTTTAAATGGCATCAGGGACAAAAATGGTGCTGTGAAAGGGAAACAATTTAAAGCCTAACCCAATCAGTTGGAAGAGGAGCAGTGTTTGACCTACTGTATGTCAGCTACTTCCTGACATCACCTTTCTTCCAGGCTTCAAATGAACAGAATGTAAGACCTGTTAGCTGACCTTACATCCCCCCTCCTTCCAATAATTCATAATTCCATAGGGGCTAGTATAGGTCACTAGGGCCTACGAAGGTGCCATTGGAAATTCCCCAGAATCAGACATGCCCAGGACATGATTAAGTGAAGCCCCGCTTAGACAGTCATTAGGGAGGAATGTGCTAATCTCTCCTGGATGCACCTGGCAATGAGTCATACTCCAACCACCCCAAGCACCCTGAAAAAACCAAAACCAAAACCAAAAACCAACCCACCAGTGACTGGAATACCTATTGTCTACACTCATCCAGGTAAATATCTTTTTCTCACACCTTTCCCCATCCACAATACAGAGGAGGCCATAAACCCATCAACCTTAATGTTCTGACTGTTAGCAGCAATCAACGAAGCTGGAGTTTCCATTGTTTAACTCTGAGAAACTCACCCAAGCATTGTCTCACACTCAAAACACCCCTATAAGTGTACAATACTGGGTATAAATATTAACCTAAAATCATAGCTTGTGCACAGTTGTGAACAGTTTCACACGTCATCATTCCCCACTGCTGTGCAACTTTTAGCTTTGGGTTTGAGTCTTTCTTCGCTGCCTGAATCTCTGCTCTCCAGACAGGTGATTATAGCCCATTCCCTGAATCTATTCCTCTATCCAAATACTTCCTCCTAATTCTTCATTAGTCTTGTGTGATTGCTTGTGAGCCTGAGTGCACGTGTCACTTCCATGATGATTTTCCAATAAAAACCATTTTTATTCAATTTTGGCTTGGAGTCTCATCAGTGCGTACTGGTATACACAGGTGCCAAGGTCCTGTGAGTTACCCAGCCTCTCACAGCCATACTTTTGAACTAATTAAAATTCCCTAATATAATATCTTAATTTGAGTGTCATGAGTGGGTCCCATGGACCCCACACAATTCAGGTAACTGTCTTGATTTCAGGGGTATAGCCGGGGTACGTGAAAAATGAAGCTTTTGCCGGCCTCAACAATAAGAATTCTGCCACCACAAAATGAAAGTTTTCTTCTATCCCCAAATTTCCAGCATTGCAGTAACTTCAAAATTCAGTTGAACATTTAGAATATAGTTTAGGCATCCAAAGAAAATGGGCAGGCAAAGTTACCAAGGGACTGTAAACACATCAAACATAGGAATTCTAGGTTCAATGATTTTCAATGTTTCATTATCTGAAATGCTAGAAATTTGGGGACCGAAGAATTATTTCATTTAGAGGACAAAATTCCTGTTTTGAGGAGCATTATCTTCACCACCACACAAAGCCATATCCCCTACTTTATTTCACCATGAACATTTTGTCCCTCATTTGTGGCTCTAGCTGCTAAACCAATTATGGAAAAAGACAGGTTTGGGCATCGGCACACAATTATTCTTTGGCATCTGGCACTATTCACCACTGCCACTCAACCAGCTTGAACTGTCATTTGCTGGAAAAGTTTTGGTATGGGAGCTGCCATTTTAGTTGCTCACAATGTCCCATGTGCCACTGTATAGCAACAGCATGATGAGAAATGAAAATAATGGTCCTCGTACCCATTTCTCTGACAATACTGCCAGGTAAGATGGACTACCAATACAGCAAAAGTAGATGAGGAGTCAAACCTGGTAAAAAATATGGAACAGTGCAATTAGAGAAGTGGGAATTCATATTTTCATTTTAAGTGCAGGTTAGGAAGATATTCAGGCAGTATTTATTAAGGTGAATGCTAAAGTTACTGGGGTTAGGCCCAGAGCTTGAAAAAAATAGTTTTTTGGACTACAGCTTCCAGAAGCCCCCAGCCAGCATGGTTACTGACTAAGTTTGTTGGGCAATTCAGGGTGCTCTAGATGCTTGTAGTGTTAGAGCCTAAATAAACAGCTGTTTTAAATAAACAGCTTGGCCAGGAAGTTGGTGTCTGTCCTTTTTGGAAGCTAGAGAATATCTTTGAAACCGAATTGAAAACATGCTGTAAATATAAAATAAAATAAATTGAATAAATTAAGTTTAATGTTGGCTTTTTCTACTTTACATACACATGATGAGAAATTCAAAGCAGTGTTCTCATGATTACTTTTGTGAAAATCTAAGTCAGTCTACACTCAGATAGATGACGTAATTATTTAAGCTAATGCTATGTGAAACTTGGAACAGGAGAGAGAATAACGTGATCAATGACTTTCGAAATAAAGTCAAACACAACTGTCTGCTATACCTGAGAAGCAAGATCATGCAACTGGCCCCTTAGGATGCCTAAATAATATTCCTAATTGCTCAGTGAAGTTTTAAGTTACTGCATTGCTAGATATTTGGGGACTGAAGGAAACTTTCATGGTGGGGGCTCAGAGTTCTTATTTGAGGGGGTCCATGTCCTCATTCACCCATCCTGCAATAGCTACATCCCTGGTTTCCTTACCTCTACTTTGGATGCAACTACATGTTCCTTGCACATTCCATTGATAGTGTCTTATGATTACTGAGTAATCCTCAATTTTTGTTGTATGCTGGGAATACATCTCATAGGGTGGATGGGTGGATTACAATCTATTTGCTCTTCTAGGAGTTTGTCTACTATAGTCTAATTCTGGAATTTGTCTTATCTCTCTGGCTTTTCTTCGCAAACGAAGATTCAGGAAGGACTCATCCCGCGCTTTCTGCAAGCGCGCTGATGACTAAAAAGGCCAATCCGAGATAAACAAGTCCGGTTGTCTTATAAAGAAGCAAATATTGACTGCTGATCTTCTTTTATTTTATTACCTTCAAATACTTTAATGTTACCTTCATCTCCTTTTTCAATTGTATATTTTTTTGTCTAAGGTTGGATGTTACTGGTGTATCTAGATCAGAACAAAATTCCACATAATTTAAAGGAACCACAAATTGACACAAGTAATTGAGGCATGTCATCCCAGCACTCAAAGTGATCTGTATATGAAACTTCCACAGGGGAGTAACTTTCGCCTGAAGGTTTACAATGGTGACAAAGACAGCTTTCTGAGAGTTTGCATGCCTCAGATTTATGACCAAAGTGAAGTGAAAAGAATAATCATGTATGTTACAGAACTGGCATTTTTATAAATGGATATGTATTTTATTGTGCACAGCTGTACATTTTTGTTAATCAGTCTATAAGTTTTGTTAAATCAACAGGCTTCAACAAGCATGAAATATTTACTTGGGGCATAAGTAAAACCCAAGCATTTATAATGCCCATTAATCTTATGAGAGAGTTTGGTTAGCATTTAACTTTGAGTGCAGGGGGAGCCAACTGTGGAAGGAGAGGGGGCATTTAACCCTTGTGAAAGGACTGAAAGTGACATGTCACTTCCTGTTTTGTTTCTGGCTAATATTTGGCCATTTTTGTAGGTTTTTTTCCCCTTATACCTGGGGGTGGGTCTTTGAGGGATTATATGGGAACACTACAGTGTTTTTTGGTGGTGTTGAGCCTTTTCTTCATTAGGGAAAAAAATTCACATGTGAAAAAGTTACATTTCTTTTTTGATGTGGGGGCCTCTGGGGGGGCTTCAATATGAACCACATACATTCCATGGACCAGACTTTCCCATCCTTGCTGTAGTGCATATATGTCCCATACACAGAGACCAAAAAGAAAAAAAGATACTAATGGGAAATGGTTGCCTCGTTTTGCTTTCCATTGGAGAAGTTTTGCTTAAGAAGCCCAAGATTTCACCTAAAAGAATGCTGAACGTTTAAAGACCTTGTTAATAAAAAGTTCCCAGCAGATTTTATTAACTTAATTTTAAGCACATTGTGTTTTGCATTTTTATAAGTCTAATGGGTATTGTTTGCTAATTCATTGGAATGAAGCTTCATTCTAGCTGTATATATTTTAAAGCCGTTATTTATGCTTTGCTTTTTCAACATGGGAGCCATTTGTTTTATGCCTTTATATTTATGGGTTACTTTGCTAACTTTGGTGTCTGTTAGCAGAATTTCAATAATATACTGTCCGGTTGGCTTTCTGTTTCTGGAAGTGAGAGTGAAATGTGTCAAATAAAAACAATCTAAACAATGGAACTTGAGAATAGATAGAAGAAAGAAAAAATGAACTTGTTAAAAGAAAGCTAATAAAAAAAGGCCAGATTCCTTAGGGCAATTTTGCTAGTGCAAGCTCATTTATATAAAAGCTTAATTGCCCTCATAAAAGTCCTTCACATATTTAAGCACTTAAGAGTAAACCATGTATATGTCATGATGACACTGGCCTTTATCATCTTAGTGCATTTGGTACAATTTGTCAACAACATTGACACGTATAAGCCCCTTGGAACAACAGGAGTTTCACAATATCATATTTTAATGATGATGAGATTTGATGTAGTGTAATAAGACAAGACTATAAGTTGGAAACTCACTAGCTAAAATCTTGCTGAAACCAGGAGTGCAGTATGTGCTGTAAGACATGCTTCCAGTGCCACATCCTCACATGGTGTATCTAGGTATTGTATTTGTCCTTGAGAAAGATCTTTGGGTTAAAAATTTGCCCACACCCTTACTATTTGTGAATGAAAAAAAATTAAACGGGGGTGGGGGATAACTGACATACATTGATCTTACTGTCTTACATACCCAGATCATGTTAGCAATACTACACTTCAGTTGCCCAAATGGTTGGCTGATGTATGAGGTCCTGTCATGGTATTGTCAAATTTCAATGGAACTTTTAGGTTCAACATGGTCAGCTATCCAAGCAATTGCCTATAATCTGATCCAGCCAAACCTGCGGCTCTCCATTAGATAGCTTTACATCATTAATTTTGGGTTCCAATTTCTCCCCTTGCATCTTCATACCCACTGAAAGGGGTGTGTGTGGAGTCGTAAACTTCTGGAAATTATATGTAAATAACCATAATTGGGGGTACCACAATTCAAGAAGGATATTGACAAGCTGGAACATATCCAGAGAATGGGTGACTAAGAAAGTAAAGGGTCTGGAAACAAAGCCCTATAAGGAACAGCCTAGGGGGCTGTTTAGAATGGAGAAGAGCAGATTGAATTGTTAAGATAGCCATTTTAAAATATTTGAACAGATGTTGTGTAGAAGATGAAGCAAGCTTGTTTTCTGCTGTGCTAGAGACTAGGACATGATCCAGTGGATTCAAATTACAAGAAAATATACAGAAAGAAACAATAGGAAGAATGTCTTGACTGCTGGGGAGGCCCTTCTCTCTGTTCCACCACTCTCAGACGTGCATCTGGTGGGAACTCAGGAGAGGGCCTTCTCAGTGGCTGCTCCCAGGCTCTGGAACTCCCTGCCCAGAGAAGTCAGATTGGCACTCTCCCTGCCTTCTAGAACCAAATAAAAACTTTCCTGTTTCGGCAGACCTTTGCTGATCTTTGTTAATGGCAGTGCTGTGGTATATGTGGTATATTTCATGGACCCTCTTGTCTCTCTGCAGCCTTGTCCTCATTGCCAGCTGGAGGAAGAGAAGAGTGCCATGGGTTGTGTGAGTATGGGCAGCTTTGTGCTGTTACCTGTGCAAATCTGGACTGGGACCGTCTCCAGGCTGGGACTGTGCTTGCCGTTGGGCGCTTAGGGCTGGTGTTGACTGTGAGCCTTCTTGCTCACAGGAAGGACCAGGACATCGTGCTGCTGAGTGTGGGAGGGGTGGCTGCTGGGGACTTGGTAGTGGTGGTGGCAGCTCTTCATACTTCCTGTGGTCTCCCATGGTGGTGAGTCCCGGCTGCCTTGGTCTGATGAGCATCCCCCCATGGGTGAATCTTTTTTTTGGGGGGGAAATCCCTCTTACAGTATTTTCAGCCTTACATTTGCATCTCTCTGCAGCCTCTCCAGCCTCACAACTGTGTTGTGTAAAGTACAGGTATTGCGTTGTGTACAGTGCTGTAGTTTGAATCACCTGGCATATTGTGTCTACTTCTGGGCACCACAATTCGAGAAGGATATTGAGAAGCTGGAAAGTGTCCAGACACCGATGACCAAAATGGTGGGAGGTCTGGAAGCCGTGCTGTATGAGGAATGGCTTAGAGACCTGGGTATGTTTACCTTGGAGAAGATAAGGTTGAGAGGTGACATGATAGCCAATATGAAAGGATGCCATATTGAAGAGGGAGCAAGCTTGTTTTCTGCTGCTCCAGAGACTATGACACGGAGCAATGGACTCAAACTACAGGAAAAAGAGATTCCACCTAAACATTAGGAATAACTTCCTGACAGTAAGAGCTGTTTAGCAGTGGAATGCACTGCCTCAGAGTGTGGTAGAGTCTCCTTCTTTGGAGGTTTTTAAACAGAGGCTGGACGGTCATCTATTGGGAGTGCTTTGATTGTGTGTTCCTGCATCGCAGAGGGTTGGACTAGATGGCCCTTGTGGTCTCTTCCAACTCTATGATTCTATGATTCTATATGTGATTGTTGTGTACATGTGTGTGTGTTTTTAGAACTTTAGCTGTTTTTAACTTTTTTAGTTGTTTAATTGTGTTTTAACTTTGTATTTTGCTGATTTTAACAATGCCATTTTATTAAATGCTGCTTTCCCAAACTGAGAAAAAAGCAGGATAGAAATAAAGATGATCATGCTAATGACAATGATGATGATGATGATGATGATGAAGATAGCTGTTAGACACTGGAATACACTGCCTCAGGGTGGATGAGCGAGTTGGACTTTCCTTCTTTGGAGATCTTCAAACAGAAGTTGGATGGTCATCTCTTGGGAGTGCTGTACTTATGTACTGTTGCATAGCAGGGGTTGGAATAGATGGCCTTTGTAGTCTCTTCTATTCCTATGATTCTATGATATATGCATACATCTTTAAGGTGATACCTCAGAGAAGGTGAAACACATGCCCACTCTGTCCCAGTCTGGTTGGCATACGCATAAAAAAAGCTCCCAGCATATGACCAGCATAGGCCTAAAGTAACCCTAAATCCATCTAGAGGAGGGGAGTGGGTTTGGGTTATTGTGAAGGGATGACAGGGACAACCATGCTGTTGTGCTGCTACTCACCTGCTGTAGCAAACCTGGAGAGGCTGCCAGCTAGCTGTGTTAGCAATGACTAAGAAGAAAAAAAACGTTGGTAACTGTGTTCTTACTGATTGCCCAGCGACAAGAGATAGCCGAAAACTCAGTTGGTGGGGGGGAGGGGGGCTGTGGCAACATAGAGATAAAAGCTGGTGAATAAATACAAAAATTAATAATATTCATACTGGCCCTTGGTGAAGGAAAACCCCAAATTCACAGATGAACAATACTTAGGCCAGCCAAAATGCTACAATGCATGCAAACCTTTGGGTTTTCAGAACACTAGATCAGGCCAGTTGCTACAAAAAGCAACAGATAAAGGAGAAAATACCAAGAACCGGACCAGATAGTGTGGCCATGCAATCTGCAGTGTAGATCTTGTCTCAGAACTGAGATTTTCAGGCTGAGTGACCTATTCACTGATAAATTAATCACGTCTAGCAGCGACTGATTTTTATGTTTGAAAACAGAAGTCAGCCATTCTTCTTTTTTTTTTCTCCTGTTGGTCACTCATCTTAAAATCTTTTCCTGCACGTATATACACAATGTGATCTGAAGACTTTATCAGATGAGGCTGGTAATTGCACAATTACAAAGTCATGGTAGCATGGATGGGTTCCTGCTATCACATGATGTCATTGTCCTCCTGTAGTTACTGGACTTTTATCAGATGCAACAAAAACCACATCACAGGAATGTTATAAGAACAAAAATGTGTGACATTACCAGGTGACGTTGTCCTTCAGCCATTCCAGGGGTGTAGCATGGGCATGAATAATGCATCCCTTTTTATTGACAGTTTAGCCCATCAATAGAAAAGGGACATGTTATATATCACACCCACACTATGCCCCCGGAACGGCTGAAGGATGCAGGCATCTGATAATGTCACCCTTTCTGTTCCTGTAGTGTTCCCGTGATGCGGTTTGGGATGAGGTTTTGTGCCACGTCCACTGTGAGCTCCAGCCACCAATAAGGCATCCCTTTTAATTGATGGGACAAGCCATCAATAGCTCTCAATATCACTGTTTTCACAGTATTGAAGACAGTGTGAAAACACGTCCTGCTGTAATCGCAAGATTACTGCATGAATGGGTGGTCCTCTTCCCCCCTCACCATTCCCAGTGAGAAAATGTCTGGGTGAGAACATGAAAATGATACGGGACACTCTTATAATGAACTGCCCCATTTTGTTTCCATGTGTTTTGCATCAAGTGTTTAAATGTTGATTTAGTTTGTAAATTAAGGGGTTTTCAGTGTTTTTAACTGAAGTCGTGTCTAATGGGGATTATTAATATTACCCCTGTGCTATACTGGGGAAACCTTTAAAATTGGCACCAAAGGACAGTTGGCTTTAATCCCCTTTGAAAGCACACTTAGCAGTTTCTGTTTTAAAGATACACGTGAAGAAAAAACATACTGATTCCAAACACACAGGTTTTAAGTAACCATTCATCCAGTTCCCCCACTTTCCACACCCTACCTTAAAAGAATCAAAGTAGCCAAATGTGGCTTATAAAACAGAAAAATACTTTACTCACGACTTTCATATGCATTTCAAGGTTACAGCAGTAATAACTTGAAAGTAGAAGGAATAACAAAATATATCTTGAAAGCTACATTTCTAAAAACAAAAACATGCAGGAGCTATGTCCTGGAGCTCCTGCCCCTAGGACATCTTCATGGCGTCTTTTTTCTCCTTGTGGTGGCTTCCAGAACAAAGAGAGACCTAAGACACACCTCTTCCCCTGGAAGGCACTCAGATTACAACAGAAAGTTATCTCATCCTTTCTGTTTACATTTACCATTTAACCTTTTCAGCAGTTGAACAAGTCAGCATATTGGATTGCAACTATATATCCTAACAGTTTCTTCTTGTGAGAACTGCTGAAATCTTGCCCATACTAAATCCCCTGAAGTAAAATCCTGTTCTTAAAGTGCTAGTGGTGGTAGCGTGATAATTCTGTGGTGGTAGTATCATGTGATTATGGTGATGTGCAATAAATAATAAGTGTAATAATGCCACTATGGACTTCATCAGACTAGCCTCTTTAAACGTTCTTTTGCCATCAATAAAAAGCTATGGGATTTTGACATCTGATCTGTGCGCCCTTTCATGTTTATGTGGCATTGTTAGTGTATCTGATAAAGTCCTGTATTTCTGCTTTCCTCAATAGTGGAATTACAGAATTTTTAGATGCTAGTCTGATAAAGTCCTTAGACTCCAATCAATTTTTTAAAAATGTGTTGTTTTAATCTGTAACATGCATTGAACCTGCTATATAGCCACTGTTGTTTTTTGACCGGACGACTATGCACAAAGCATGCTTCAGATGGCATCTATGGTGGGGTGTAGGCTAGATTTTTTTTTTTTTTTGGCATCAACTTCCATCAGCCTTATCCAGGATAGGCAGTGGTAAGGGATTATGAGAGATGCAATCGAAAAACATCTGAAAGTGACACAGAGTATAGCTCGGGGTGGGGGTGGGGAGGGAATTAGGAGAAGAATCCTTTCCACTACAATGAAATTTTCCTAAAGTCCTCACATTTCTAGCATTGTAGAGAGTGAGACTCTGACAATCATTCATACCTAAAACTATTTGACCTGTTTGTACAGACTTGGTAACTTTGTCTGTCCCTTTCTTTGGATGCCTAAACTTTATTTCTGAGAACTCAATTAAAGTTTTAAGTTAACTGCAGTGCTAGAAATTTGGGGACTGAAGGAAAATTCCATTGGAGGGCAGAATTCTTATGGGGGGGCAATGCACTCATTTCCTTGCTCCATAGCTACAACCGTGAGACACAGTTGCTCACTCCAGTCCAAGGCTACTATCTAAAGCACCTTTACTTGCAAGAAGCCCCAATAAATATTATCACAATTACTTTTGAATAAACATGCATAGGGTTATGCTCTACATTATCTTCTTATTATCTGTCTCAGATACTTATACACATTCTACTAATCAAAGTTCTCTGGGACTTTTGACATTACATTTCAAATACAATAATATAGACTATACCTTAATATAACAATACCAATCAAAAAGATAAGACCTGTAGCAGGAAAATCCATCACTAAATCCATTTATAGAATACACTATGCTAAATGCAAAATTAAGCAGTGCTTTTATCTAGGATTTAAGCTCATCAAGGTAGGCATAAGAGGAAAGGACAAAGAGAGTTCTCCCACTGGAAGGATACTATCCTATTTCCTGGGGACAAATTTTCAAGTTGTTGATTCTCAGTTCAGAACTAGCAATTCTGGTGAAGCGGACATACACACCCATTCCAAAACATGGGGAGTATTCATATGTTCCTGTTTCCAATCAGCACCACCTTCTTTCTCTTTTTCGCTGACTTAGCAAGATGGGCTCTTTCACTCAGTCATGGATAACACAGTGAATGACATTATCACAACATTATGAATTGGAAGGAGTTAGATTTGGTTACAGGGTCACAGAAGGAAAGTAAGGGCAAAGAAAATGAGGGGCAGAGGAATTCTAAAGAAGGAGGAGGAGGAGGAGGGGCAAAGCATCAGGGTGTTCACCACTTCCAGAGCCTTGCTAGGTCATGCCAGCTACAACAGGAGTTAGTGTGGTTGTTTTTTTAGGCTTTCTAAATCAGCAAATTTTTTAAATCCCCCACCAAAATCCACAATGGGTTAATATATCTGAGGGATTGGATCCTGGAACTCTCAGGAAAATGTGTTAGCATGCCCTATTACCTCCTCCCTATAATATCTCAAAATTGGAAATATTGGACACTTTGAATGGGTCTAGTAGATCGGGGTGATCCAAAGTGAGTTCAGATGTATGTCACAAGGACCTGGGAAGGTATAGAAATATTTTAATAAGCACACCCAAGGTAGATTTATGCGGATGCCCCTAGTAAACAAAATTATTAAGGAGGTATGTGCTTATCCCTTCTTGGCCCCCTCAATGGTGAGTCACACACCCTAAACAATCAAGTGATCTACACAACCCAAATCCCCAGGAAGTATCTCTCAAAACCCCCTCCTGTCCTACAATGTGAGGTTGCCATCAATTCCTATCTCCCAGCCATTAACAAAAATCAGCTACATTTTCATTTCCTTGGTTTACACAGTGGGAAACCAATCTAAGCTTTGTTCTAGCCAAAGTACCCACTTCAGGATACAAAGCAGGGTATAAATATTAGCCTCAAACAATAGCACAGTGTGCCACTGTATATGAGACACATCCACTTTCTTTGTCAGCGCACCCCTGGATCATTACTTCCATGACCACTCTCAGGTTTCAGTCTGAGTAGTTCGCTACTCTTCAAGACTGGTAACTATTATCCTCTTTCCAGAATTTGTTCCTCTACCCAACCTTTCTGCCTTAACTCTTTGACAGCTTTGTGTGCTTATTGTGAGCAGGTGTTGCATGTGTGAATGCTTTTTGTGCTTTTTCCAGTAAATTTTTTAAAATTCCACTTTAATCTGGAGTTCTCTGCAGCTAGTACTGGTATACATAGGTGAAAAGATCTCAAAATTATCTGCCTCTTGCAGCCTTCCATTTGAGCTAATAATAATAATTCCCCAAATAATAATATACTTATGGGCATCATGTGTGGGGCTCTAAAGCACCCCACCTCTTCAGGTAACAATGGAATGGCTTATGATCCAGTTGGTTCAAACACACCTCTGGAATGACATGTCTAGTGGATCTGTGGTTTAAAATCAGTATTTTAAAGAGATGCTTCTTCAATACCACTGGATGAGTAAAACAACAACAACAAAAAAACTTCTTGCTGCTCAGTTGCACAGAAGATAGCAAAATAGAAGACCCACCCACCCCATTTAAACTTTTCATTTGCACTGTCAGACCTCTGTTGAATCATAATCCTGTTCTCATCTGGAAAACCATTATTCAGCTCCAGTTAAGGTGCTCTTTCCCCTTTGGAACAAATTTTCAGCACATTGAATAGCACCCTATTTAGAATGAATGTATAATTTTCTTTGAGAAGGAAAAAGAAAAGATTAATTACAAGTCTCAGTGAAGACACTGTGCAAGATATTCTTGACAATGTGAGAGTGACCTGGCCAGCCACCAGCTCCTCTACAGCTCTGTGTTTAATTTAGAATGATGAGGTGGTTTGGTTTACTTGGTCCCTTTACTGTCACTCTCCCCCACTTTGTTGTTCAGCTTAGTAGCAACCCCCTGTGAAGTGCACTTAAGAAACTAAAGAGCTTAGTTATACCCACAGCCAATTGGGACCCAAATTGCCAATTTGGAATAATTGACAATTACTTTTTCCCTTGAAGGAATGAGACCCAAATGGATAGGGAAGAATCACCACCTTCCTAATTTCTAAAAGGAGCTGTAATCCAGAATATCTGGGATAGCATGAAAATTCCTTGGTGAGGGAAAGAGGTCTGTGAGGTCTGTTTCAGGGTGGAGCAGAGCACCAGAAGTCCCACTGCCATGGTGGCCTGCCAGCTCCTTCTTTCCAGAGGCTTGGTGCAGCCTCTGGGAGGCAGGATCCACCAGCTGATGAATTTAAACCACAGCTTGAACTCATTGGCTGGCATGCTCAGTCGGAGTGACCCAGATGTAGGTTTCACTCCAGTCAAATGGGTGGTTGGATATGCTCTGCTCCTGTGAACGCTTGGAGCATCGTCCCAGCCAGCCACCCTCTATTCTGGATGTTTTATGTTTGGAACTCATGTTGTGCCTTTCTGCTTTTGTATTGTTATCTTGTCACAGCTTTTGGGGACAGTTGGCATGGGTCTGGGATCCAGGACATCAGTTACCAGTTACATGTGGCATTGGAATAGGGCTCTCCTTAAGGGATTCAGGGTATGTGTGGTAGAAATGGCCATGCCAAGCATGGAGACAGTTCCCTTTCCTGAAGCCCTTGGTGGCAGGGGAACCACGCTTGGGTGTCTGCTCCTGTGGACCCCACACCTGTTATCTTGATGGCTCCAACATTGGGCCAGATGGTCGGGCTCATTGATCAACAGGCGGGTTGGTCAATGCCTGGATCTAGCCTACCTTTTCCATTGACATTGGTGGCCTACCTTTTCAATTCACTCATGTTTATTTGGTATGCTATTTCAAGTGGAGTGGGACTCACCCCTGAACATGCAAATGTATTTTACTGAGGTGGGTAAGCAAAATGGGCCCCAGCAATATGTTCACTATAACTTAGTAAGGTCATGACTATCGGGTGGATATTTTGGTCTTCTGCTATAGCTATAATAGTAATCATATAGATGCTAAAACATACTGTTTTAAAGCAATTGCAACTATGTTTGTTCACATCTCCCTAGTGCTTTCTGTGGCATATTACAGAATGAAGACCAGTTTCCTGGATCTATTTACCTCATAAGGACCTCCTGAAAGGTTTTTATCTGGGTGATAGGACATGGATTTTCACTCTGCCAGTACAAGGCAGAGTGAAAATTTGACATTATCTGAGTAGAATCCCTGCTCTGATACTAATTGAAAGGAAAGAAAGTTGGAGAGAAGAAACATACAATTGTACCTCTGCACAGCTGAAGAAAAAGCAATAAAGGTGTCATGGGAAGAGCAGGGAAGGCAGTACAGCTTAGAGGTAAAGGCACATCTGTAATGGCTTCGTTCAGTTATGTCTAGTTAATGGGGTTTCACTTTACATTTGAAGGAGTTTCATATAGATAGCTGCATCATCATATAGATTTTGTATCCCTGGTGAATTCTACTCTATTATGCAACAGTGTCTCCTTTTCATGCAGTTGTGTTGATCTATCTATAGCCATACACAAAGAGCCACTACAATTCTTCATACTATGTTCGAGGACAGAGAAAAGAGGAAGGAAAAATTTTGCAACCTTTTTGCAGGGCCATGATCTTCAAAACATATCCCATGCCTAATCAACAGCTACATCTCAGAGCCTAGCCACCATTCTGCTTCTTTCACAATGTCCCAAACTATTGTTGTTTTATGGCATAGTGGCAGGGAAATGGATGCCTCAAAAATAATTTTAAAAGTATTTGTAAGTGGGTGGGGTGATAGTTTATTTTAAACACAGCAGAGCAAGAGAGTATATTTGTAGAAAATTCTGCAAACTGCAATTTTTCTAGGTCACATCTGAGAGAAAAAACAGGTTGTTTACCTGTAACTGTGTTTCTTCAAGTGGTCATTTGTGCCATCACATAGATTGGTTTTGCACCTGTGCAGAGGTCCCATTTGGAAACTTCTAGAGCTGAGTAGATTTGGGGGAGCCCTGCCCCCTCCAATGTACCGCATATGTCCCAGCTCACCAAGCTACTGTCCTCTCAGCTTCAAAGTCTGCCATGAAATTTACAGGGACCTGAAAGAGGGAAGTAGGGTGGTTGTATGAGGGCACAGATGACCACTCAAAAAACCACAGTTACAGGTAAGAAACCTATTCTTCTTCATGGTCTCTGTGCCTCATACAAATGGGTAACTGTGAATCTTATCATAGGATGGTGGGTCAGGTCACTGAAGAACGGGAGATAGGACACCATGTCCAGACTGATCATCCACTTAGGCTCTGCAATCTAGTCTATAATGTTGGATGAACATAGAGGTCTGTGATCACATGTGACTTATGTGGCTCTACATAAGTTCAAAAGCGGAACTCCATGCAGCAAAGCAGCCAAAGATGCCACTTCAAGCCATTCAGCCTACATCGCTTGGCCAGCTCATATGATAGTTTAATGGTCTGGACATTCCATTTATAGAACTTCTGTGAAGAGACCTGACACCTTTCTAAGGTCCACCATAACAGTCCATCCCCATTGAAAGGAAGGTCCTCTATGCAACATTTAATGTCATCAGTGAGGTCAGCAGAGTGCAGCCAGGTGTAATGTCTTAGAGCTACTGCTCCCAGCATAACCTTAACTGTGGAGTCCACTGAATGATGTGCAGATTGAATGTGTTTTTTGGCAAGAGCATGGGCCTCCTGTTGGAAAATGAAGGTTGCATTACACTGTTGTTCAGGGAAGTGTGGGATAAACATCAGCATTTTGTCCCATAAGAACCTTTGCTAGGCTGCCATGCAGCCTGTACATTTCCCACGTGGATTGCTAAGGAAGAAGAAGAATAAAGAAGAATAAAAACATTAGCTGGAGAGGAGTGAGCCTTCGTTCCTCCCCTGGTCTGTGGAGCCTCAACAACTGTTGATCTAGGTGCTGGATGAATAAATAAGTAGGCAGAACCTTCCTGCTGCATCTTATACAGGTGCTCCAGTGGTGAGATGCTGTTGGAAGTGATGTAGGTTTATCCTGGACTGTTCGTTGAGGTCCTGTAAAGCAGGCAAGAGAGGAATAGTGGCTGGTGTAGGTGCCTGAGAGCCCACTATCTGAAAAACATGTTTTCTGAGAAATTTCAGCTCAGCTCCAGACAAAGAAACAACAGTATGCGGTAGTATCCAGTATGTTGCAGGATCCCACCCCTCTTCTTTTTTGGTTCCCCCCCTATTTTTATTATATTAAAACTTTCAATGCATATACAATAAACACAAATTGTTCTCTTTACATTTTTACATAACTAAAACAAACAAACAACATATTCACTATCCTCTCAAACACCCCTAATTCCTTGCAATATTTCCATACATACATATCTTCATACAATCCAATTCCACTTTCACTTTCACCCCTCCCCCTTCTTCAATCTTCTCTCTTCCACTTTCCACCCTTTTATACATTTCCAACTAAATACTCATCGCTTAGATTCATCTTGGCATCTTAGAGTCCTAACTTATCATGTCAGATTTCCATTATAGCAACAAATGTTAAAACATGTTCAGTTGGAACTGTTTAAATTCATCATCTTTTTACCATTTTTCATATAAGAAATCCTGGATATATCTTATTTACCCAGATTTCACCTAAAAATTCTTTCAGTCTCTTCCAATCTTCTTCAAACATATATAAACTATTTTCTTAATTATTTGCTTTAATTTGTCTAGGTAAATCATTTCTATCAATTTTATTGACCACTCCTCTTTTTTGTCCTATGTCATTCTCAGGGTTTTCCACAATCAACAAAAGGTCATCTGCATAGGCTCTTATTTTTAACTCTTGCCCTTTTATCTTTAATCCTTTTATTTCTTTATTGTTTCTAATTATATCAATTAATAATTCTATTACTAAAATAAACAGCAATGGCAAGATTGGACACCCCTGCCTTGTACCCCTTGTGATTATTATTTGCTTTGTTTAGTCACCATTTATATTTATTTTAGCTTTCTGTTCTGTACATATTGATCTGACCCACTTAATGAATTCTTGTCCACAGTTTATCTTTTGAAGTGTTTTAATAACTAAAGACCAATTTACACTATCAATGCCTTTTCTATATCTAAAAAAAATACTGCTTTTTTATCTAGGTGTCTTCTGTAATATTTTACGGCATTTAAAACCATTCTTATATTGTCTCGAATATGTCTTGCTGGTAAAAAAAACATTTTGTTCTTTTTGAATCCACTCTTTTAATACCAACTTTAGTCTATTTGCCAAAATATCAGAAAATATTTTATAATCTTGATTTAATAGTGATATAGATCGATATTTAGTTACATCTTTTGGATCCCTTCCTTCTTTGTGGATCAAGGTAATATTGGCTTTTTTCCATGAGTCTGGCATACCCTTGTCTTTTATATTATTTAATAACAAATGTAGAGGTGCTCTACATCTGCTCTGCCAAGGTTTTATAATATATCACTGTTAGTCCATCAGGTCCAGGCGCCTTACTTTCCCCCCCCTCTTTTGATCACTTCTGAGATTTCCATCAGCGATATTGGTTTACTTAATTCCATTCATTGGGATTCAGATAAAGTTGGAACATTACTTTTATTTAAATATGTATCTATTAGAGATTCTTTAACTTTTTTCTTTAAACAGTTGAGAATAGAATTTATAAAAAGCTTTTATGATGTTATCTTGATGAAATACTCTTTTCCTTCCATTTTTACTCCTATTATTCTATTCCTTTCTCTTTTTTCTCTAAGTTGATAGGCCAACCACTTCCCTGGTTTATCAGCCTGGTCAAAGTATTTTTGCTTATTTTGTAACATTTTTTAACTGATTTCCTCTGCCAAAATTAGGTCTAACTGTTTTTGTAGTACTTTAATTTCATCTATATTTTTTGTCTTTTGGGGATTTTGCTGTAATTATTCTTCTTTTTCTTTTATCCTCTCATTAATTTTATCATTTTTTTCTTTTTCTTTTTTCTTCTTAATATTTTTTTTGTTGAAAAGAAGCCCTTCATTCCAGCTTTTCCCACTTCCCATATTATATTAATACCCATACCCTGTGTTTGATTCTCTTTAAACTGTAATTCTAGACTATTCTTGGCTTTCATGAAAATTTCTTTATCTTTTAACAATTCATCGTCTAATTTCCAATTATAACTATTTTTCTTTACACTAATTGTCATGGTGATCACACTATGATCTGACAGATTTCTTGGAACAATTTCCGTTTTGGAAATGTACAAGGACCATGATTTTGATATGAAAAACATGTCTAATCTGGATAAGGAGTTATGTTTATCTGAACAGAATGTATAATCTTTAGTCCCATAATTTTTCTGTCTTCATACATCCACTAGTTCATACATCCACTAATTCCTGTGTTATAAAAAAAGAAGAAGAAGACCTTGGGAGTTTCCCTTGATTTTTCTTTATTGTCTTAACTGATTGTCTATCTGTTCCTGGATCTAGAACCCCATTAAAGTCACTGATGACCAGAAGGTGATCAAATGATTGCAACTTTACTAAGTTCAATAATTTTTCATAAAATATCTGTTTTTCTCCAAAGGACCATATATACCCACCATTAAATACTTCATATTGTTCACCATAATTTCTAATCATACGAAGTGTCTTTCCTGATCATTAAAAACTTCCTTCGCTTCATAACCTTTTTTTACATATATATTTACCCCCTTCTTTTCCCCCTTTGCTGAAGAAACAAACTCATTGCCTAATTTATTATTTTTAATCAAATGCTTATCAGACTTTCTAATTCTTGTCTCTTGTAAACACACTATATCCAGTTTTGTCCTGCTCAAATAATGATATATCTTTTTTCTTTTTTGAGGTGTGTTCAAACCCTTAATGTCCCAGGATAATATTTTTAATCTATTCATTATTTAAGTTTTAAGCTAATTTCTTTATTTTCTTTCCACCAAATATCTTAACTTTTCTTTAATCCTCTTCTCCTTCCTGATGTAATTCTTCTTCTTCCTCCACTTCCCCTTCTTCCCCTTCTATTTCTGATTCTTCTTCCTCTTTATCCTCTTTTCCCTGCTTTTTTGTCAAGTCTTGTTCTTCTAGTATTCCCCGCCCCCAACACCTCCTTGTGCTAATTTTAATTTTCCTTCTTCCCTTGGAGTTTCATTATCCTCTTGAAAAATCCCTTTTATATTTTTTCTGAAAATCTCTAGCTTCATTTATATTGTTTATTTGTCTGTATTTAAATGATAGCCCTTCTAATTTATTCCACTTGTATATTATTTTTTTCTTTCTAAGTTGAAATGTAAAAAAATTATAATTTTTCCTTCTTAAAATCTCTCGAGGGATATCTTTGAGTAATATTATATCTTTCCCTCCAAGCAAAAATGATTCTCAAAATTCCTTTGTAATATAAAATCTCTCACTTTTTCCCCTACAAAATATATAATTATATCTCCAGGAAAGTTTCTTGTGCTGTCATCTTATTTTTCAATCTGAAAATCCTATCCACTTTTATTTCAAACATTTCCTGACTTTTGCCTATAAATTCCGCCAGAGTTGGGATTAATCTATCTTCTAATTTTTCATGCTCTTCTCAGTTAACCTGATTAATTTAATATAATATTCTCGTTTTAATTCCACAATGCAGTTTTCTTCTTCATATTGTGATATGTTCTCATTTATTTTTTCCACCTTCTCATCTAACTGTTTTTGCTTTTTCTTCTACCAAATTTACTTTCTTCTCTGTTTTTTTTCTAATTGATTTGATACCTCCTCAACTGATTTCCTCAGTTCTCTCATTTCTGCCCTGATTTCTTCCTTTATCTCTGATTTTAATTCTCTAATCTCTTTCCTAATTTCTTTAACCTCATTTGTCAGCTCTTGGCCTATTTTCCTTATTTCATCCAACAATACTGTTTGTTCTACTATTTTTTCTGGCATCTTCAAAGAAGGTCTTCTTCCTGATTGAGAAGCTGAAGAACAGGTTTTTCTAGTAACTCTTGACATTATGATTCCACAATTATTTATTAATCTCTCTTTGAATATCTTTTCACTTATATTTTATAATCTTGTCCCCCCCCCAATTTTCTCCCCTTTTATCACACCAAATGGGTCCTAACTCTATTTCCACTTCATGAATTAACACCCTTAACATATTAAATTAAATAAATTCTTTCAAGCCTTTGTATATATAAGTTTCCTAATAACCATTCCAGCCCCCTCTTTTATATTACCCCTCACTCATTTTTCCCTCCCCACTTTACTTTCCTATATTAACCTTATCCCCTAAGGTTAATATATATTAACCAAATCCCCCCACTACAAAAATCCCCAATGTCCGAAATCTTAACTTTGTTTTTTTCCTTTTATCCTCTGGTTGTCTTTTTATCAAACTTAGCTTTTGTCTTTCTTCTTTCCTTCTTAAACTTTTATTCACCAAAGCTCCCACTTCTGTCATCTGTATCTTGCTTTCTATAGCAGCTGCTTTCAACAGTACTTTACTTGCTAATTGTTACAGCCCACTGCAGCTGTTTCAATTCTTCAGTATTTTTTCCGCCCTGTCTTCTCTTCTCCTCTTGTTTACCTTATTCTTTTGCAAAGTCTCTTGCTTAAATTTAGATTAAATTTCTTCTTTCATGTTCTTTATTCTTATTATTTCCCCCAATTCTTTCCCCACTTCTACTATATAATATATAGTCCAACCAAACACAGTCAGTTATTTCTTTCTTTCTGTTGCAGCTGCAAATTTTAAACTGCCAGTTTATTGCTGCACTTATGGGTTTTTTCCTTCCTCCTTCCTTCTCTCCACCCCACTCTCCAAACAAAGGAAAAACTTCCATGGTCATTTACAAGGTTTCTTAATCTACAGTGAGTCTTTAACTAAAAAACAAAAGTATTTTCAATTCCATTTGTCAGTTCTTCTCAGTAATGTTGCATCTTATAAGAGAAATGAGGGTGTACGATAGTCCTTAGCTTTTTTTTATATTAGCAGCAAGGCTTGTGTCATAAAATGATGACAGATAAAGCACCTCCTCAGCTTCTCCCACTTTTCCTAGGGCTGGTTTACATGGAAGGTTTTATTGCGTTAAGTTGCGCTGTAGTGCTTTCACGCATCAGTGGTGGGTAGTTTATACGGTAATTGTTTACACAGCTATATTTTGTGGCGTTCCCACAGCCAAATGTGGTGGGGGCATGGCCAAGCATTGCAGAGGGAAAGGAATGCCATAGGAATGCCTGCCCTGGCCCCAACTCCGTGCTGAACAGCTTAGAAAGTTTTCTTCCTTGTTTGAAACAGCATTTTCTTCCAAATACAGGAAAGCCAGAGAGAGAGAGAGATGGGGGGGGGAAGAGCAGTTCAGCTTGCTACAGCCCTTCATGAAATCGTTTCTCTCCCTCCCCCATGCACAGGAAAAAAGTTGACAACTGAGGTTTTACATACTTTTGAAACAGCAGAGAAGGTGAGAAGGAATGCTCCCTGAATGAAAATTGTTGGGAATCCTTTTTGTTTGAAAACTGGCTTGCAAAATAGCAGACAGGATTTTTGCAAGTTTCCTCTAAACGCTACAGTCTTTCCTCCCTCCCTCCCCCTCTTTTAAGCCCACCCCTGCATCATCAACCAATCACAATGCAGCTCTGCTTTAACCCTTAGCGGAATGCTAGTTTACACTGCAAATAAAGCACTACATTGCAAATATACCGGCAAAAATAGCGACATGCCCTGCCACGCTATATTTGGGTGTTTTACCTTCCCCCCTTCTGAATGAGGCGATGCTGTGCTGTGATCCGTGGGAACTATGAGCTATCTTAGCGGTATATTTAGAGGAATATTTGCCCGTGTAAACCACCCCTAGTTAAGCAATATACTTTAACTGGTTAATGGTTAGCTGGAATAGGTCTTAGTGAGTCCCCTTTGACCCCCCCCCCACATCCTGGGGGGGAATTTCAGCCTAATTGTAGTTGGTATTCAGCTCTTCACTGCTTTATGTTAGGATCTTTCCTAAGCTCTTTCAGGTAGCCTCTTCACCTTCCCATTGCTGACTGGAAGCTGATCCCATCCCTCTTCTGATGCAGTCCTTTGTGGTGGCAAGAACCTGCTTCAGATGGCTTCACAGCTCTCAAGAGGTTTTTAGGACAAAAGGAGGGTTGCAGGAGGAAAGATGAAGTCACTGATTTTGACAGAAGTAGCAGTATCGAGTATCAAGACCATTTCTAGCTGTAACTTGCTTGCTTTTTCTTTTGTACTAGCATATGGGTCAGTGAAGCAGCAGCAGCAACACTAGCAGTACAGATAAATGTTGTGTATATGTTGTACTGATTAACCCATAAAGTTTTTTTTTTAAACAGCCCATTTGATTGACAAAGTAAGTTGTTCATAAGGCAGCCAGAACATTTTTTTAATATTGTAAGCCACTGTGAACTAAGATTCAAGGTTGACAAAGTGTGTTTGAATTCAAGGTTGGCCTGTGGCAAAGATGCTTAAGGGGTATAGTAACCCAAACCGACCAATTTAATTTGAGAAATCAGGCAGAAAATCCCAGAAGCAAAAGTATAGCTCGGTGGGGTGGGGGAGGAGTGAGTGTATTGCCCCTAGTTCTGCCCTCCCCATAATATTTTCCTTCAGTCTTCAAATTTCTAGCATGGCAGAGAGACATTGAAAATCTTTCACACCTAGAACTTGTATATTTGCTGTGTTTGCATTCCCTTGTTAACTTTTCCTGTCCCTTTTCTTTGGAATCCTAAACTGTATTTCTAAGCATTCAAGTGAAGTTACTGCACTGCTGGAAATTTGGGGACTGAAGGAAAATTCATGGGTGATGGAGAAGTCTTATGTGGAGAAATGCTCTCATTTAGGCCCTCATGAATGATGTCTCATTGACTTTGGCCCTGAGAGGCATACCTTCTCTGAAATGGAAGGTCGCCTATAGTCTTCTTGACTATTATAGGTCTTTCCTTCATAAATTTGTCCAGTCCCCTTCAAGAAACATCTAAAGTAATGGGCATCATATTCTCAGGCATCATCATCATCATCATTCTTACAGGCTTTTGAGAACTCAAGGTTTTTAAAATAAGGGGATGCTGTTTTAATTATACTTAAAAAAACCCCACCCTACATTTTAGCATTTTTAGTTGTATGGTTAACACTGTTTTTAGTGTGTTTGATAGTTTACTTCAAATTTAATGTTGACCTTGAATATGTTTTAGATATATTGCACTTGTTTTAATTTCTAAGCCACTTTGAGTCCTGGTTTTGGGGGAAAGGCGAAGTTTTAATGAAGTCATTGTCATCATCATCATCTTCTTCTCATAACAGAGAATTCCATAAATTAGTCAAGGACCATGCAAAGAAGTGCTTCCTTTTATTTTGCAGTATCTTTTGCATATCAGTTTCATTGGCTGACACATCGACTCTGGTATGATGTGATTCAGGAGTTCTTAAAACCACTAAATCTGACTGCATTGATAACAGGAAATGATTAAAACTGTGTACAAATGAAGAGAACACACATTTGAAATGCTTCAGGCAAATTTAAAATGAGTGGGTTGAAAATTTTTCTGAAGTATGTTTCAGCTCATTTAAATTGTGTTTTGGAAATAACACCTGCTCTTCCTTTGTATAATAAATTATGTTCACCCACCAGTACAGAAAACTAGTGAAGTCCCATTCTAACAAAAATCATATCTGTAAGCAACAAAAGACCCTAACTGTTCATCCTGAATTACCTTATTACAAATAAAGCATTGTTGCCATCATGTTGTTGTGTGCTTTCAGGTCGTTTCTGACTTATGGCAAACCTAAGGTGAACTCATCAGGGGGGTTTCTTGGGAAGATTTGTTCAGAGGAGGAGTTGCCTTTGCCTTCCTCTGAGAGTGTGTGACCTGCCCACGGTCATCCAGTTGGTTTCCATTATTGAGTGAGAATTCGAACCCTGGCCTCCAGAGTCTTGGTCCAATACTCAAACCATTACACTATGCTGGTTCTCAATTGTTGTAGTCTACATCCAGTGAAATACAACCACATCTATGCAGGTATGAGAGTAGGGATCTGACAGTCTCAAGGCTGGATTAGTGGAAACATTAATAATAACCCTTCACTCTTGATGAAAATCTTTCGTGGCTGTAAAATTATATGATATGAGCAAAAGAAGAGCCATGCTAGATCAGTACAAAGACCTAATTATTCTAGTATTCTGTCCATCCAGTGACTAGTAGGAAACTGACCAGCAGGATGTGACAGCAATACCAGGGGGTGTAGCTGAGGGGGCAAAATGTGCTTGGGTGAATTCTGTTCTCCAATGACATTTTCCTTCCGTCTCCAAATTTCTAGCATTGCAGAGGGTGAGACATTGAAGATCATTCATACTTAGAACTCTTGTATTTGCCCTGTTCCCATTCCTTTGGTAACTCTGCCTGCCCCTTATCTTTGGATGCCTAAACTGCCTTTCTAAATGCTCAACTGTTGTTCACTAAGTTACTGCAGTGCTAGAGATGGGGGAGACCAGGACTCTCATCTTGCTACTAGAGGGGCAAGATGAGGATATTGCTTCCCAATAAGAATTTGCCTCTCCTCATGGAATTTTCCTTCAGTCCCCAAACCTCTAGTATTGTAGTAACTTAAAACTTTAGTTGAGCATTTAGAAGAATAGTTTAGGCATCTCAAGGGACAGGTTAGGCATACAAGGGAATGCAAACCAAGGGAAACCAAAGGAATGCAAAAACAGCAAATACAATAATTCTAGGTGTGAATGTTTTTCAGTGTCTGCCTCTCTCTAGAAATTTGAGGAGTGAAAGAAAAATTATTTGGGGGACAATGCCTTCATTTTGCCCCCCCCCCCGGCTACACCCCTGAACAGTACTCTTCTGGTCAACGCAGCAATTGGTATACAGAGGCATACTGTCTCTGATCATGCAGGCTCTTTTTTGTTATCTTCCACAATAATTTTATTGTTCTCTGCACAAATGTTGTGTAGTGCTGGTTGTTACTTGGTAGAGTGAGGAAGACAACCTATCCACTCAATCCTTGTCCATTTTTAAAAAGGGGAAAAAAGAAGACCCAAATAATTACCACCCAGTCAGCCTGACATCAATACTAGGAAAGTTTCTAGACCAGGTCGTTAAACAGATAGTCTGTAAGCACATAGAAAGGAATGCTGTGATCACAAAAAGTCAACATGGATTTCTCAAAAACAAGTCATGCCAGACTCTTTTTTTGATAGAGTTACAAACTTGATAGATGAAGGGAATGCAGTGGATGTAGTGTATCTTGATTTCAGTAAGGCTTTTGACAAGGTCCCCCATGATATTCTTGCAAAAAAGTTAGTAACCTGTGGGCTAGACAATGCAACTGTTAGGTGGATTTGTAATTGGTTGACCGACCGAACCCAAAGGGTAGTCAGTAATGGCTCTTCTTCATCCTGGAGAGAAGTGACTAGTGGGGTGCCACAGGGTTCTGTTCTGGGCCCAGTGCTATTCAACATATTTATCAATGACTTGGTAAATAGCGGAAATAGTAGGTATAAGCTTATCAAATGTGCAGATGACACCAAATTAGGAGGGGTAGCTAATACCCCAGAGGACAGGATCAGAATTCAAAATGACCTTAACAGATTAAAAAGCTGGGCCAATATTAACAAAATGAATTTCAACAGGGAGAAATGTAGGATACTACACTTGGGCACTTAAAATGAAATACACAGATATAGGATGGGTGGCACATGGCTTGATGGCAGTACATGCAAAAAGGATCTAGGAGTCTTAGTGGACCACAAGCTGAACATGAGTCAGCAGTGTGATGCAGCAGCTAAAAAAGCCAATGCGATTCTAGGCTGCATTAATAGGAGTATAGTGTCTAGATTAAGGGAAGTAATCGTGCCACTCTAGTCTGCTTTAGTGAGACCTCACCTGGAATACTGTGTACAGTTCTGGGCACCACAATTCAAGAAGGATATTGAGAAGCTGGAATGTGTCCAGAGGAGGGCAACCAGGATGGTGGGAGGTCTGGAAGCCATGCCCTATGAGGAGCGGCTTAGGGAGCTGGGCATGTTTAGTTTGGAGAAGAGAAGGTTGAGAGGGGACATGATAGCCATGTTTAAATATTTCAAGGGATGTCATACTGAGCATGGAGCAGGCTTGTTTTCTGCTGCTCCAGAAACCAGGGCACGGAGCAGTGGGTTCAAACTACAGGAAAAGAGATTCCAGCTAAACATTCGAAAGAACTTCCTGACAGTAAGAGGTGTTCAGAAGTGGAATGCAGTGCCTTGGAGTGTGGTGGAGTCTCCTTCTTTTGGAGGTTTTAAAACAAAGGCTGGATGGCCATCTGTCAGGAATGATTTGATTGTGTATTCCTGCATGGCAGTCGGTTGGACTGGATGGCCCTTGAGGTCTTTTCCAACTCTATAATGCTGTATATATCTGCAAATATGCTTCATTATGCCCAAGGAAAAAGTTTATTTTAGACACAAGTCTTTGTGCCTTATTCTTATGCCTAAAGGAACAAACTCTGCTGTTTATTTTTGCTGCCTGGACCTGTTTAGGTACCCAGTGTGTGCTATCACCTGACCTCTGAGACCCTCATGATCTCTTCAGAGACCAGGACAATTTGAGGCATGTATGGCTGTACTAGCAACTGGAGTGAAGACCATCTATTATGTTCTTCTATTTCTTCAAAGTCAGTTATTGCTTTGTGTCCCTGGAGATTTTAAAAACTACCTGCCTATTAATAAATATCAAACCAATATGAGGATATCTGTGTTTAGCGCTGTTTCTCTATTCAAAGATGTCAGGAAATGACATGGATGTGACCACAAGATGGAACTGTAAGCCTAGTAATGTAAATAGTTAAGCTCCAGTGGCAGGTGTGTGTGTGTGAGTCAGCACTTGACAGTATACACACCTGAGATGCCTGATGTAACAGGCATTGTTTAACTACCTATGAAAAGGAGATGGGAATTATCTCCAGTGTGGGTTTGTTGTGGATGGTGGTTGGCGAAGCAGTTTGTTGGTTTAAGAGAGATTGTCCTATACTCTGTATATTTATTGTAAGTATACTGCAAACAAAGATTAAAGCCCTCAAGTTGAGTGAAGCCTGGCTTTGTTGCTGTCTTTATTTGGCAAGCCAGAGCTCAAGGCAGTGTGCTGGGGTGAAGGAATTTTTTCTTCTCAGCCTAAAGTCTTTTGCAGAAGTATTTCCAGAAAACTTCTCCTTGGCGTCCTGTCAACGTGGAACAACTCTGCAGGTGGTCGTGGTGGACACAGCACGTCTTTCTACGCCCTAACAAAAGAGTCCAACTTTTTTCAAATGCTAGCTGAGAAAACTTTTAACTTATTTTAAATTGAGTCAATGGGACTGTGCCTATCACTAGGTTGGATGATGAGGGTTCCAATTCACAAAACCAGGCCAAAAGCTAAGAAAACAAGTAAAGGAGGTCACCATATACTGAGTCAGATAAGTGGTCTACCTAACTCAGTCCTGAGGTAGGATTTTTCTTTCCCTATGGTAATTCCCTAGAGCTTTTAAAGTGATGATGTTTAAATTACAGATTTGCTTCTTACTGCTAAGCTATCTGTAGAAAACTGTGGAGCATGTGGATAATACAGGATAAGAAAATGTGGATGTGTCCCAAGGGTGCTAATGAAACTCAGTGAAATTTAATTTCAGTAAACATGGTGCCCTTTCACACTACACAGTTTAACCTATGGAATCTTGCAATCTGCAGTTTAGGGAGCTATTTTTGGAATTGTCAGCCAGAGAGCTCTAGTACCTGATCATAGTGCAACCTAGGATTCTATAGGTTGGAATCATGGCAGTTATAGTAGAATCATCATACTATAATTTTGTAGCATGAAAGGTCCTGTGGACCACAGCTTTTCAATTATGATAAAGCTCCATTAACACAAAAAAAGAAAGAAAGCAAAGCAAAGAAAAAAGTGAGAGTCTTTGGTTTTGCATTCTTCCAGGCATTCTTTTTTTAATTCAACCTACTTGTTCCCAACAAACCTTGGCGAGATGGGATTGTTACCTGTCCTTACACACCCTCCTGTACAATAGTTTATTAATTTGCAACAATTCATAAGATTGGCATTAATCAACAGTTCCTATAGGTCTTGATAGACCAAGCCATCCATAGAAGAGTTCATGCAGACTTCACCAGAGACCTAAACAAAGTTGTCTTGCAAAATCCCCCAAAATACAGACACGCCCAGGATTGTTCCACTCTGGGAAACTCACTTGAACATTGTTCTCCACTCAAAATACGCCTTAAGAGTGCAATATGGGATATAAATATCACCCCAAAACACAGCCAAAGTGTGTGCAGTCATTCAGACACCGTTACTCTGCTGGTTTGCTGTGTCAACTGGTGCACATAGCCATACTTCTTTGCTGCATGAACCTCTGCTGGTCAGACAGGTAAAGTATAGCCCATCATACCAAAATCTATTCCTCTATCCCAATACTTCCTTCTAATTCTTCACTAGCCTTCTGTGATTGCTTGAAGTGTGAGTGCATGTATGAGTGGTTCCATGATTACTTTTAAATAAAAATCTTTTTTATTGTACTTTGTGATTCAAGTCTTATCAGTATACACAAGTATAAACATCCCATAGTTACCCAGCCTCTTGCTGCCATATTTTGAGCTAATTAAAATTCCCCATATTAATATCTTAAACTGAGTGACATGAATGGGTTCCCATGAATGCCTCACAATTCAGATAACAGGCTTATCCTAAATATCCTATAGATTTCACAAATACTGGTTTGTTTTATTTTCTTGTTTTCAAATTCTTTCACCCTAAAGTAAAAGATGGGGAAAGAGATACTGAAATGAATTATGTTCCCTAATGAATGAAAGGTGTGGCATCTTTAGATTACAGCTTCCCTTCTCACATGCTGGGCTCTGTTTCCTGCCAGGGGTTGATGGCACACTTGTGGGCAGGCATAATATGGAGCAGCTGCAGGAGGAGCTGCCATAAAACCAAAATTAGATTTGCTGCTGACAGACCCACCAGCTGCGTTGCTTCATTCAACTTTGGTTTTTCTGTTGCTAGGTTAAGTTTATCTTTCATTGTCACTTTGGGTAAAAATGCTTAAAAACTATCATTTTAGGAATGGAGAGTTAAGCACTTTTGGCACTGTAGACACAGGAAAGTTCTGTGAAAGAATATCCAAGGAGTCATTAAAATAGCTGTTAGCAGCATCACCTAATGCAATATGCAAAGCTTTGGATTACGCAGAACTCTTTATTAGGCCAAGGGAGGAGGATGTGTAACTCATATACCAAAATCAAAGCCCCTTCCCTATGTTCCATAGTGTGAATGTTAATTGAAACAAATGAAATTACTTCTTTACTAACCTGATCAGTTTTGTAATAAAATATATCATCATTACTTTTCTTTCTTTCTTTCTTTCTTTCTTTCTTTCTTTCTTTCTTTCTTTCTTTCTTAAAGCCAGGAAATCAGAAGTCTCTTGTACCGTATTACCATTTTTAAAGGTTTTGCTTATTCTTTGTAAATCTATACCATTGCTTCTGTGTCTCTGCTGGGATGGCTCATTTATAACAATCAATTTAGACACATGTTGAACCTTTGTGTGTGTTGTCTAGAGTTTTCACTGAGCATTTCATTTTACACAGACAGCAGGCAATGTAACCTAGAGTTGCTAAGCTGTATGGACTGTTATTTTCTTTTCTTTGTCTTCCTCTTGCTGATACAACTAGTTGGCATTCCTTTTTGGATTTGACAAGTTGCAGTCCTGGGGACTTCCATGAAAGAATGAAAGGTCTGTTGCTTAACAACCCTGTCCAGGCTCTTAACTTCTGAATTTTCTTCAGCTTGCTACTCAAGATCGAAGTCCAGGGAGAGAAACAAAATTATGGAATCTTCCTTACCAGACTCAAGAGCAGAGCTGAGTGTGTTTACAAGAAATGGGGAAAACTTTTAAGTGGAAAATGGTAGGAGGGAGGAAGTGTTGAACCTGTTGCTCTACCTTCCACTTTTCCTCCTTTAATATAGCCCTTCAGCTGAGCCACTCCCCTTCCCATCTGGGTTTTCTTCTCCCGGAACCCAAGTGGGAGAGCACTGGTGAAGGGAAGTGATTCCTGAGGGAAAAAATGGTAGGCACAAGAGCAGTAAGACACAGTCATTTTTTTCCATTTTAAATTACCTTCTTCTCACTTTGCAATCTTCTCGTATTGATCCGTGTTGGAGGGTAATGTTAGAGGCTTTTACAGGTGTTTGAAGTCTACTGCTCTCATACAGGGTCCCACACTTAGTACACTGTGTTAGACATGATAACAATTACCTGGACAACTGGTGAAAAGTGTTGACCTTTAGCATTCATGGATGGCTTTGTGCTAGATCTGTGTTATAATGTCAACTTGACAGAAGATGTAGTTTTCTCAGTGCTGAGGGGTAAAACACAAACCAGTAAATGTGGTACTATAGTAATTCTTCACTTCAGTATTCAGTATTTGGAATTTTATGAGTTGGTGATTAATTAGTTCCTCCTGCACAATAGGGTGTTAAGAAAAATGCAGAATGTTGACCGGTAAAATACCAAAGATAGCACTGCTGTGAAACACTGATAGAAGTGCAATAAAGTAAGAGATGGATACTGCTTTTAAAATTTAGATAAGATAAAAGAAAAAAAATCAGATAATATAATGAGCATAAGAAGCTACCTTAAATCAAGCCAGAGCAGTGTTAAAAGCATGTTTAAAAGAATGTGTTAAAAGCAAGTACATTAAATATTACCTTTTTGAGTAGCAAGTGCCAACATTTGTTACTTTATTAGCGTCGTGACAGCATTAAGGTTAATGTTTTGAATATCATTACATATCACTATAACATATTGTTGGCTGGGAGCATTTGAGGAATTAGGGGGCATATGTGATATTTTAATTCCACAGGGAAAAAAAATAAGAGTAACACTTTAGTAGCACATTACTAATGAGTAACACAACATACTAATGGTAGAACTGAGTAACTGAATTACTTTCCTCTAAAATAATATTGGCATGTTAGCTTTAGAAGCAACATTTCCAGGTTCTGGCCTATCAAACTTCCTACTATCTACACTGGGGGTAGACAGCTATGACTTTCCAGATTTTTTAGACTGCAACTCCCATAAAGCTTCTGTTGGATTGCAGCTCTCACAACCCCTCACTATTCTTTATGCTACTTAAGGTTAATGGAAGTTGTTATTTGCCTATAACTTCTATACAAGTGGGGGATTATGGGAGTTGCAATCTAAAAACCTGTGGAGGGTCACAGTTGCCCAACACCCTTCCACAACTGTTAGGCTTTCCAGAAATAGGAGGTTCCAGAAAGGTGCTGTTTAGTGATAGAGTCAACATATGTTGAACAAGCAATAGGATGATCTAAATCAATATGTTCAGTTTTGTTCTCTTCTTTACATTTCTTTCATTGTATATGGATGGAATTGGTTCTCAAGCTGGAGAGTTTTTCAGGAATAGAGTTACTTGATGTTTGTAAGAGGTTCAGTCCTGCTAGCTCCTTCAAGACCTGAGCAGTTTCTTAACTGAAGGTGAGCAGCTTATATGGTTCTATGAGCAATCTAATTTAGAGATGCCAGGCAAGTTCAAACCGGAGGATACTGGGATCTCTAGTTCAACACACCAACTTTTCAAAGCTTTGCCCTTGGCCAATTGAGCTGTCATCTGATAGAAAAGGTACTGTTTGTCTCTAACAGAGACTGCAACTTTCATTCCTATGTTATTTCCTTTGTGTAGTTGAATCAAATTATATGTTGCAATGTTTTTCTTCTAGCATGCCAGAGGGAAAGCAGTTGTCTTGCTGGGTTCCAACCAAAATGTGTCTCCCAGGTTTTTTAGGCAGAAGCTTTTAGCTAATAACACTATACTGGAGGACAGGTGATTATTCCTAACTATATTTATATTTGCTGATATAATGCCTGAAGCTGCTGTCAGTCCCTATCTTATTTTAAAGGTCGTAAGGACTACAGCATTCTCTTAACATATTTGATAGAACTGTTAGAAAAAAGAGAGAATGTTCTTCTGATGGATCCAGAAGTCATTATGGAGAGGTTCTTTGTACCTAAAAATGTAGCTATATGTTATTTCATGTCCTTTCAGCAAAGCATTGTGTGGGAAAGGTAAAAGCCACAAAGGCAGATGCATTTGCCTTGAGATTTCATGTAAGATCAATAGTATAAAGCTAAGTAGCATCTGATTGACACAGAAAGGCATCCATTTCCCTCTGTTCTTTGAGTACATAGTGAAAGCTGGCAATCCTGAATTTATTCTTACATATTCCTGGAAATAGCATGATAACAAGAAATCACTTTATCTTGGGCTCCGTGAGTTATAACCAACTCTGTGCATCCACCAGCAGAACATACTCCACTGCTAGAAGAGATTTTCCTTCCTGCAGTGCCCTGTGGTGTCCAATTGCTACGTATGGTTGTGGGAATGGCTACTCCCTTCCTGATATAACTTTCTAGCAGACTCTCTGGAGCAGCTTGGTAGGCAGTAGGGATGCAACAGGGAGAAGAGAAATGGGAAATCCTATTACATGAGTGGAATTCCTCTCACTTCCATGCATCACCTGGAGGAGCATCACTTCCATGCATCACTTTTTGAAGGATGAGACACTGAAGTATATGACATGGCTAGAAGAATTTGTGCTGAGGGAAAAACACGAGGTCCCATTTGACATGTGTCTTTTGGAAACACAAGATGCCAAGAGCATGGCCCTTCCAGGGATGATCTGCCTTCTCCAGAGGAAGGAGGGCTAGCTAAGAGGGTACCCCAAGACCGTAAAAGAACCTGCAGGATGCCAAGGCCTGGCCAAGGGGAAGTGTATGGCTTTGGGAGAAGACACCTTGGAAATAATTTGTCACACGTAGGAAGGGTTTCCCTGGGTGCCACTGTACAGAAACATACTCTACTCAACAGCTGATGCTGAAAACAACATCCCCTTTCACCAACTATGTTCCCTGCTGTCATCATTCCTTGAACTGCTGCTTAACTGTTATCCCAGCACCTGACCTTTGGCATGCTCCTATGATTTCTGGCTGATCCTTGCTCTGATTGATGGCCCAGTAGGGCAATGCTGTGTTATCTGACCTCGGCTTGTGGCCTGACTATCACTTTTGTCTTCTTCTTTGAACTATTGTACCTTGGCTGGCTCCACATAGACCTTCACTTAACCCTGATTTACAGAATCATAGAATTGTAGCGTTGGAAGAGACCACGAGGGCCATCCAATCCAACCTCCTGCCATGCAGGAAATCTTGATCAAAGCATCCCCGACAGATGGCAATCCAGACTCTGTTTAAAGACCTCCAAGGAAGGAGACCCCACCACGCTCTGAGGGAGTGTGTTCCACTGCCGAACAGCTCTTACTGTCGAAAAGTTCCTCCTAATGTTGAGGTGGAATCTCTGTACCTGGAGCTTGCATCCATTGCTCCGTGTTCCAGTCTCTGGAGCAGCAGAAAACAAGCCTGCTCCATCCTCAGCGTGACACCCCTTCAAATACTTAAACAGGGCTATCATATCGCCTCTTAACCGTCTTTTTTCCAGGCTAAACATACCCAGCTCCCTAAGTCTCTCCTCATAAGGCATGCTTTCCAGACCTTTCACCATTTTAGTTGCCCTCTCTGGACATGCTCCAATTTGTCCATATCCTTTTTGAATTGTGGTGCCCAGAACTGGACACAGTATTCTAGGTGAGGTCTGACCAAGGCAGAATAGAGCGGCACTATTACTTCCCTTGATCTAGATACTATACTTCTATTGATACAGCCCAAAACTGCATTGGCCTTTTTAGCTGCTTTTTAGCTTTTTGTAAACTTCCTTTATTAATACCTCATTGGAACTACTTACAGGCCTCATATACATCCCAATCCTGTAGGATACTTATAGCCATAAACTAGGGCCCCATTCATACTACACCGTTCATACTACACTATGATCTCATTTTAACTCACCTGGCTCTGTCCTGTAGAATCCTGGAACTAGAAGTTAACATAAGGGCATTTAGAATTCTCAGCCATAGCACTCCAGTGCCTTGCCAAACTATAAACCCCAGGATTCCATGGGACAGAACCATGAAAGTTAAAGTGGATTCATAGCACTATCGTTGTATAGTGTGAATGTGCCCCTGGACATTTATATCGTATTTGATATGATGAAATATTTTTAATAGTAATATTTCCCAGAATCTTATATGGCCTTTTTTTGTTACATAATTTTATGTATAGCTAGGTATTTAGCAGAGGTGCTAAGAAACCACTTTACTTAATTGCAAACATACATAATGGGATACCAGCAAGAGCACCAAATACCTATTGTGACTGATGTGCATTGCATTGGGGCGCAATGCACACCACTGCATTATGCATCCCAATTAACATCATGCACCAATTCTCATTGGGCACTTTGCCAGTCTACTATATAGTAACGTAGCAGCAGCCTCTACTGGATATGGACATTATGCAACAGCACAATTCTAATTCTCACAGGCCCCAATAGAATTCTGTTGATGAATTCTAACAAAAAGAACAACGATGATGATACTTGTATTTTAGGTTTAATACATTAACCAGACAATGTAAGTTTAATTTATAAATGTTTACTTAAGTTTTACTGTGTTTAGTGCGACTAACACCTAGGTAAAAATGCTAAGGGCTGCAAGTAAGAGAAGATACCATTGAACATCTTGAGTGTTAATTCTGCATAGTTTATTTGTGTTTGTTCAGGTTGCAAAAAAGCATATATTTTGTATGAAAAAAATATGACAGAATATTAAAGCACGATCTCATAAAACAACAAGTAGCAGCATAAAAATAACTTTACCAGGAGAGAAAAATATGAAGCCAGATTTAAGTGGTACAAATAGACAATAAATTACCAGACATTTATAACCCAGATCTTTGAGATCACAAATTATTTAAAGGTCTGGCTAAATAGACCTACATTTATCTTTGTAGGCACTACAAGATCACAGACACAAAGAAAATCTGTGTAACCAAAACACAGAGTTCAGAAGTAATTAGTCATACATAATGACATACTTGCAGTTATTTCCCTTTTTTGTAATAATTATGGCATAACTAATTTACATTATGATTATAAGGTCATGAGGATTAGTGTCACTTTTTTTGTGGTTAAAAAAGGTCATTTTTAAAAAGTGAGGTGTAACTGTTTTAGTTACTTTTATTGCTTCAGTGTGTGTTGTAGCTTCACTACCCTTGTTTTTAGCACAGGCCAGAGCTTGAAAAGCCACTGGGCATGCTGTTTTTTGTTTTTGTTTTTACAACTGTAGTTCCTTGCAGTAGCTTATAGCATTTCGTTTTCTTAAAAATTAAAAGGAACTGAATAATAACTTTTCAATAATGAGAAAAGCAATTATAATAGTGATTTAACTACTTTTGTGTTCTCTAAACTGGAACTTTAAAAAATGACTTTTCAACCTCTGTCCACACGCTTGCATCACAGATTGCTGCAGAAGCCATGATCTTGGATCTGCTTGGTTTATACTGCAGGATTTTATGAGAACCAAGGCCCAGCTCTGGAACTGCTCAGACTAGATGTCAGGACCAAACCACATGCCAAGCATTTTCTGGTCAGCTGTGTCACTTGCAAAAGAAGAGATCAGCAGCAAAGGATTCCTTGGATTTCATCGGGACAAAGCTATGCAGGAAGAGGTAGTTTTCCTTTGTTCCCTTGAAAACATTTAGGGGAAAAACACCCACCCATCCTGACTCATCTGTTAGCCCCAGCAGGAATACTTCCATTAAATGTCTCCATTGGATCAAATGCAGGGTGGGCGATATGCAGCCAGTGAATAAAACACAGGCTCTGGGTTGCATGCAGACCTTGAGACCCCATAATGCACCCCCTGAAGTCCCTCAGAAGCCCCACCCGCAAAGTCTACAGACCTATTTTTTTTTTTTAAAAAAACCACACATACTTTCAGGTGGTTTTTTTTTTTTTGCCTGAAAACTGGGAAAAGGTACCCCAAACCAGCCACAAAGTGGTGGTTTACCTCCAACACCACAGATTTCCTCCCTCCCCCCAAAAAACCTGCCTGAAAATTGGCCAAAATGATAACCAGAAGTGATATTTGTGTCCTGTCTTAGGAGAAAGGTAGAATATAAGTTAAATAAATAAATTTTAAATGATTTTATACTTTTAAAATTTAATGGCATTTTAATATGATGTTTGCTTAATTGCATTTTAACAACTTCTTCTTCTTCTTCTTCTTCTTCTTCTTCTTCTTCTTCTTCTTCTTCTGCTAATTTCTTTTTTAGCCTTTGTTAGCCAGTTTGGTTATGATATACATACAGTAGGACCTCTGTATCTGCTGGGGATTGGTTCGGGGGGACATGGATGCAAAAAAACATTAGTAACAGAAACACCATTGAAAATAATGGGACTTCCTGTTTAAAATACCATAGAGTTGCCTTGGAGGACTTAGAAAATGGCTAGAGAGGATGCAATTTCTAGGAAGACTCTATGGTAGGTGTGTTGTTTTATGTCCCGTGCATAACAGAATCAGTGGATAATGAATCAGTGGATACAGGATCCTTCTCTCTCTCTCTCTCTCTCTCTCTGTATAATGGTGTTGTTCTGGAGATCCCTTGGAAATCCATTGAGAAGCAGCATCTATGGCAGTGTTAATGGTGTGGACCTCCACCTAATGCTCAGCTCACATATCTGTAAATGCCAGTCAGTCTTCACTGGTCTTCTGAGGAAACCAAACCAAAAGCCTACAGTAGTTGGACAGCTGAAATATTGTAAGTTTGGAAACTGGAGTACATGTAGGGATAGAAAGAATATTTGAAAATATTTAAAAAATTGAAAAACATGGTTTTCAAGTCTTAAGAAACCCTGACAAGAAGAATCCTGGATTGCTGAAAATCTTTGCAGTTCAAGACTTATTCTGCACAAAATTTGCATGTAGTTGTTTTGTGCAGAAAACAACATTTTCTGCATAGGAAATATCATATTCTGGATAGAAAATTAATATTTGGATGCAGAAATATTAATTAATGTGCAGAAAATGTTGTTTTATTCACTGAAAAAAGCTGTAATTGGGGATTTGTTTTCTGTAAAATGCGCACATGGTTCATTTGCATAGAAAACAGCATTTCCTGTGCAGAAATAATATTTCTGAAATGAAATGTTATTTTCCATGCAGAAAATGCTTTCTGCACAAAACAACCAGGTGTGAATTTTGTGTAAAATAAGTCTCGAATCCTAAATAGACTTTGAAAATGGCATGATTTTAAAAGACTTTTTGCAGCAGAAAGAAAACTGCTGAAGTTACTCATTGCTACCATGGAGAAGAAACGTAGTGAAGAATTACATCCCTAGATGCATGTATCATCTGTTTTTTGTCTTTGATTCATTGAGTTTACAGTGTGTTTGTCTGGTATTTAGACCAGCTCAGTTGAATCAAATAAACAAAATGTCTTTTTCTCTGTGTTAAATGTGCCCACATTTTTATATTACACTGGTTAATAGCAACCCACATGTTTAATAAAAGATACATCACTCAGCCCCATTGCTGTGAACAAAACCTACGCATGGTGATAGAGTAAAGGATGAATCCTCAGACAAAATATCAACAGAAAAGACAACATGGCCTTTAATAACCAGAAGAGGGCAGTGATGTCCAATGTGACATTTCCCAGTAATTTCAAACAAGATAATGTTTATTTCTTTCTTAAATCTTCTTTGATGGATAATCTGAAAGTCTTCCTTTTCTTTCTTAGAAATGTTTTATGCAATTACGGTTTAGAAAATGGTATTCCTGTACATTAGTTACTAGGAAATCTCTGAGCCTTGTCCACTGATGCATCACAGTCTTCTTAAATTAAGTACATTGCTGACTTTAGGTGAATTGGAGTAACTTCCTTTTTTTCTCTCCTTATATATTCTAGAATTTAGTGTTCCTATATCCTTTTAGTTTGCCTCAAATATCAAGTCATCAATAAATCAGCAACCCAGCTTAAGGCTATGGATCTCAACATATTTAAGATCAGGCAACAAGGCTTTTGCTTTGTGTTGTAACCTTTTCTGGAAACCATATTAAACTTTCCAAAAAGAAAAGAAAAGAAAAGAAAGGAAAGGAAAGCAAGGCCTTTTCAGTTGCTGTTCCATAGCTTTAGAGTGCCTTTTTACAGATTGTTCATTTAGCAATCTTTACTGGTAAAATTATATCCCCCCCCCAGCATGTTTCTGGGGGTTAATGCTGAGGTTTGGTGTTAGCAAATGCTTTGTTGTTCTTAGAATCATAGAATTCTAGAGTTGGAAGAGACCACAAGGGCTATCCAGTCCAACTCCCAGCCTGGTGCTTTCTTTTTATTTATTTCTTTTTATAATTTTGTTTTCTTAATATTTATTATTATTTTAGTAACCCTGTCCATGTGTCACAGGGCACATCTAAACGGTGAAAATACCCCTCATGGAATTCGCTGGGAATCCTACCAGTCTAAACAGGATCCAGTGCCAATCCACACTGTTTGGAAGGAGGGGAGTCCAAAATGGCAAAAACAATGAGGTAAAAGCCTTTGCAGATTTCCCTGTATTTTTTCACAAACTGCAAGACTGGTGCACATTTTTGCTCATTTGGACTATGGAACAATGAAAAACTTGAAGGGAAGCACAAAGCTGCTTGGCTGGGCAAGAGCGGGGGCAGGGCTTGGTAGCCGAGCAAGTGCTCGCTGCCACCATGTTTGATTTCGCCTTAGTGATTGTTCACTAAGGCGATAAAAAAGGATCAATATTTTCTGTTTTGCTTTGGAGAATCACTCTATCGCACCAGCACATTGGGAAGGCTGTTTAGAAAACACCCGGTGGCAGTGAAGAACTAATGTGAGTAAATCACTTGCAGCTGCCATCAAGAATGCAAGGCTTATGGGGGCTTCTGAGGCTAGAAAAACTGTTTGGACATGTCGCTGCTGCTGCGAGATGCCAATACTACGAGGTATTTGGGATTCCCCCCCTTGTGTAGATGGGCCCATAGTCATTAGAGGATTAGACTGGATTTGGATTGGATTGAATCCCAGTTCAAGTGCCTACACAGATATGAAACTCAGTGGCTGATTAGGGGCCAGTCATTTACAGCCTAATCTACATCACAAGGTAGAGAGGAGGATAGCCATGTGCATGCCCTGGACCTCATTGAAGGAAAGACAGGCTATAAAGTAACTAGCAAATAGTAGTAGGTAATTTGCTATTCTTCCACTATACAGTAGCACTCCCATATCTGCTGTTTCACCAAACACACATTCAATTATCAGTGGCTGGTGATAGCAGGGGGAGGAGGGATTCTCACGTCTCCCATCCCTTCCCCTGTTGCCGCAGCGGTGATCGTGGGGGTTAAGGGGGCGGAGAAGCAATCTCGCCCCCTGCCTTTCTGCTTTGCCCCCACCGTGTCCCCACTGTGGCGCCAATCGCAGGGGTGAAGGGGGAAGGAGACAGAGGTGATCTCCTCCCCTTCCCCCTTTGCCCCTGTGATTGCCGCCATGGCAACAGGAGCCCTCCCAGGGGAAGGGATGGAGTGATCTCACCCCCCTTCACCCCTGTGATTGCCGCCATGGAGGGGCCATGGTAGGGGAGAAGGGGAAAGGGAGGAGGAGGAGCGAACTACCTCCCCTTTCCCTGGGATGTCCCTCCGGGATGGCATTCATTATTATATGCAGAATTCACCATCTGTGGGAGGCACCGGAACCAATTCCCCATAGATACAGGTGTGCTACTGTATATATCTGCCCAAGAACTGAAGTTTTCAGGAGATGGGCCCTCTTCTGTGTCCCACCATTGGGGGGGGGCAATATAAAATGGGATAATATGGGAAAGGGCCTTCTTGGTTGTAGCACCTAGATGGTGGAGGTCTGATTATTGCCAATGTTGGTTTGTTTCTGGTGCCATCCCAAAATGTGGCTTTTTGTTAAAGCCTCTGGAGACTAATTTGCTTCAAAAGCAACATGTACAATGTTTTTAAAGTGCTCTAGTTTTAATGGTTAAAGTGTTTTAATAGTTTTTAATTTTTTAAATATATATATATATATTATTTTAATTATTTTTTAAATCTGGAATTGTTTTAAATTGCTTATATTGTATGCCAGCCTGAGATCTCACGCTACAGTTTGGGACATAAATATTAAAATAAACAAATAATTTCCCACCCTGCTTTCTTTCTTCAGATAAATTGCTTGGAGAAGTTGCTGGAACATTACTTAGACTTTTTGGCATATAATTGATTGATTAAATAGCAGGCAGAATTTAAACAGTTAATTCTTTTCCCATTACTGTGTCTCCCCACCAGTTGCTAAGTGCTTGTATGTCATTAATATGTGAAAGGGGCCAGAACCCAGAAGGGCTCTGTGTGTGTGTGTGTGTGTGTGTGTGTGTAGTAAACACTAACACTAGATCGCACCTACTGTGCAGCAAGTAACATCACTTTCATAAAAATCAAAGTTTTTGATTATGGATATCTTATAGACAAGGGACCTGAATGCGTATGTGGAGTTCATAGGTTTTTCGTGAGTTTTTTTCCAGGCTGTGAGGCAGTGTTCTGGAAGAGTTTATTCCTGACGTTTCACCTGCATATGTGGCTGGCATCTTCAGAGAATGGTTGGGTAGGAGTGTGTGTGGGGTTTATGTACTGTGTAAATTCTTCCAGAACAAAGCCTCACAGCCCACGATAACTTATGGATGCTGGCTGTGAAAGCCTCCAACCCCATATATAGAGTTCCCTAATTCCAAAGGGCTTCCCCTTCCTTAAGTGAAAATGGCTGATTTGTGGGCTAATTCCTTTCCTTCTGCATATATACTCCCTCCGTTGAAATGAATGAGTCTGCTCCAAATGATGATGATGATGATGATGATAATAATTAAAAAACAATATATTTCACTCTTCTAGTAAGATAATTCCAAACAACAAATCAAGCATATACATAAGAATACAAGTACAAGGGATGTAAATGTTAGAATATTTCATTTTCAGAAGTCAGAATGAATAATCTCCATAGGCTTGTCCATGCAATTCTTTTCTGGTATTCACACGTTCCAGTGTGTTTCTGCAAATTATTCTGCATAGAATTTTTATTTATTTATCCAGATTTTCTCTCAAATTTGAGTGACATGTGGGGATTTTATTTTGCATGATAAAATTGTGGGCGTGGGGGAGGGTTGTGCATAAAAATATGGTTTCCAGAGATCCACATGTGTTTTCTATGCAAGATTGCTGTTTTCTACACAAAACCATCAACATCTTGCATTCTCTATGCAATCCCCCCAGCAATTTTGCACAATAAAAATCCTGTGCAAAAAATAGCAATCATCCACAATAAAGCCCTGTGACTATTTTTTGTTATGGCACTTTTTTTCATAGAAAACAGCAGTCTTGCCAAAATACATACATGATAGTATGGGAATGCTACTTTGAGGGCTGCTTTCCTAATAACACTTTAAAAGTGCCTTTCTGTGCAGAATAATTTCCTCAAACACTTCAGAAGATGCAAATACCAGGCCCAAACTGCACTGAATTCTTGCCATTGCATCATTCTTCCCAACCAGGTTTCCCACCCCCCCCCCATTTTTAGCCAGGAAACAAATAAAAGTTAGCATCCTGATCAAGTCCATAAAACATTTCTAAAATCAATAATAAATTATAACCTTTAAAACAGAGCAAAATGGAAACTTAACAGAAGAGTAAAAGATGCTGTACATAATCTTTCCACAAATAGGTGAAAAATTTACTCCAGTGCTGAAAGAGCCTAATATTCTAAAAGGAGGAGCTCCTGTCTGATCTTGGAAGCTAAGCAGGGTCAGCCTTGGTTGTACTTGGATGGGAGACCACCAATGAATACTAAGTGCTAAAGGCTATGTTTCAGAGGCAGAAACTGGCAAAAACTACCTATTGAGTATTTCTTGCCTAAGAAAGCCCTATGAAATTCATGGGGTTACCATAAGTCAACAGGCAGCTTAAAGGCATACACACATTGAACATGAATCCAGAGTACTTTGAGCTCTGTCTTCTATAGCTGGAAGGTTCTTGTATTCCACATTCATAATGAAGTGTGCTATATTTCAGGGACACCTGCTAAGTTTATTGAAACTTCAGTAGTTTTTGTTCTTACAGTTTTGGCAGTCAATGCTACTCCTATTAGAATGACAGCTAATAGTGAAAACACACACATGTTGCTTGGGGGTCAAATGATCCCCCCAAAATTTATTTATTTATATAGTTATTCTTTGCATTATAGATGTTGAGACCAGAACCATGTTTACTTCTGCAAAAGTAACATAAATGATGAAGAGAATATTTTGTCTATTGTCTACTTTCATTTTTATTAATAACACCACAATTATTGTGACGGTCAGTAGTTTCTCATCTGAGTAACAAAACTCTTTTGCATACCTGCATTTAAAAATAAACTATCTGTACCAGATGTAACATATTCTGGTGGTGCATTAAGGGTGAGTAGCTTTGTTGCCCTGCCACCACTGCCCCCAATTGACTGCCTGGGTCCCATCACAGCGGCAGCAGAGGTGGCAGGTCGATGATGTGACCCCCTGGGCACCGGACGACATCAAAACCCATATCAAAAGTTGGTGTCGTTCTATAACAGAGTAAATAATGTCTACTATTCCAAAGATCCAATTAATTAGTTGGGAGGGCCATCTTCACTGACTCAATTCTTACAAAATAAACCATACACACACACACACACACATATATATATATATATATATGGGGATGGGTATGTTTCCTTTCCCAGTGTGCTGACTGGCAGCTTAGGAAACATGCCTAACCAATCCCCTCACTCTCTCAGCCAATCACCACTGAACGGTGTGAAAGGAACACTTCCACTCCAAGCTTCATGCTGTAACCACTGCTAGAAACCCCAGCAGGGCACGTAACGGTGTATGTTACATTGGGCACACCTATACTAATACTAATACTATTATGGCAGTGGCTCTTAACCTTTTCTTTACCAGGGACCCCCTTTAAATACCTTTTGTTCCCATGGGCTCCCAAGACTTAACTCAAGATTTAAAACTCTAACAACAACAACAAAATTATGCCAGTGGCTCTTAATCTTTTCTTTACCAGGGAGCCACTTTAAATATCTTTTGTCGCCATGGTCCCACAAGATTTAACTCAAGATTTAAAACCCTAACAATAATACCTGATAAAAACAATAATAATATAATTACAACAATGCTTCTTAACCTTTTATTTACCAGTGGCCCCTTTAAATATCTTTTGTTGCCATGGACCCTCAAGACTTTAGATTTAAAACAACAACAAAAACAATACAATTGCACCATCCATGAAATCTTCCCTCAGAGGCACTGGAGTGGGAGGGAAGACTTTTCTCCTGCTTCATCCTGTGAGTTTGCAGCTGGAGTGGATTGAATGGCAATGCGCAGGCCAAGCCAGCCAGCCAGTGCCTTGGCTTCTGTCACATGGCCACTCCACTGCAGGCAGGAGGTGCCTTCAAGCCTTTGCAGACTCCCATGAGGACATTGAGGACCCTTGGGGGTCCACGGACCCCAGTTTAAGAACCACTGGTCTAGATACTTGGTGAAAGTAGCATGCAAAAGCTCTGTCTCATTTAGAGAAGAGGGGGTCCAGGCACCCTTGTCTACCACTTGTTAAAATACAAATGAATAGAAAAGGGTGCAAGAGTGTCTCTCCAGCAAGGGGTGGAATGGTCACCTCTAACTTTTCCGTGAGTCTTTGGCTCACCTTTGCCTGGCCCACAGACTGCGCAGCCTCAGCCTTCCGCTCTGACACCAGCTGCCCTTCAAGGGCAGCATGCTGGATTCCCATTGGAGGAAGCTGGCGGCTAATGAGAGCCCACTTTGCTCCATTTTATTCCCCCTCCCTCATCAGCTTTGGCTCCTCCCACTGGGCAGAGTTTTTTTTAGCAGGCAGCAGCCCATCCAGTGCAGCATTTGCAAAGAAAGATTTTCCTCCCCACAGGAAGCAGAGCCGGGGTGGCCAGAGGACCCCAAGGGGTCCCCCAAGGAGGAAAAGGAGGGCCCAGAACCCCAGGGCAGCCTCCCACCTCCTTACCACCCCTTCTCAGTTTTTTTTTGGGGGGGGAGGTTGCAGCCTGTAAGTTCCCCAGGACAGAAGGTGTCCACTCAGTACAGGCTCACTGAGAGGTACCTGGCACAGCCTGGGGACAAACTAACCCATGAGTAGCCAAAACAGCAGAAAGAGCACAAAAACAAAGGCTTCAGCTAGCAGCTGTTCCACAGCTTTGACTCACTTTCACACCCAAAAAAGCTTACAGACAGCAAGGTTTATCCAAAAATATCTGAAGGTCTTTATCTTCAGTTTAAGTATAAACAAACACAGTATACACACAGCAAACCTCATTAACAAACTGAACAGCAACACTCCCCTTTCTCCACAACACCAACCCACACACAATGCATTGTGTGCTTTGGCTATATAGGAGTGTTTGCTAGTCATCCCTCTGCCTAGCCACAGATGTGAACAAATCCACTTCAGCTGTGCTAGTCTGTGGTTTGTTGCTCCAACATTTTCCCTTTTATACTTAAAGAAATATTACCCTGACAGAAGGAGTGGGGAAGGGCTCAAGCTTTTGGGTGCAGAAGGGGTGAAGAGCAGAGGAAGGGGAAAAACCTACCCTGCAAGGTAGGACAGGAGGAAAAAGAAGAAAGAAGGTGTGGGAAGCATAGAAAGCAACATTATTTCCCCCCATGCATGCATATTAAAACAGCAAGGAGAGCTGGCTGAGTATTTAGTTACTTGCAGATCAACAGGCAAAGATGTGGCTGTAGGACAAGGAGGTGGTGCTGAAAAACACCCTCAAGCTGCTGATTGGCTGGCCAGTAGAGCCAACATACCCAAGATATTTCCTTCCTTACTGTATCATCCAATATTACCCTTCTTTATCATCCAATAGAAGTACTTTTTTAAAATCAGAGCTACTTGCAGATTTTATGTTGGATAATACTTATTAATTTGGCTTTGGGAATTATTTTGACCCTTCCACCCATTGCATTTGAAAATCTTTGCAAGGAGCTGGCATCCTTTAGTTTTAAGATTGTCTGGAGAGGCCTTTCTCTCTGTCCTTGTTTGGTGGGAACAAAGGAGAGGACCTTCTCCGTGGGTGCACCTGGTCTTTGAAATTTCCTCCCTAGGGAGACCAGAACAGCTCCCCCCTTGCAAGCCTTCCATCTGCTATTGAAAACACTCTTGTGCCACCAGGCTTTCAGAAATTGAATGGGGTGGCTTGTAATGATGTGCTGTGCAGTTTTATGGTTTATATAATCTTTTAATGAACTTTAATGTTGTTAATGTTTAATATTTATCTTTATATATTGTTTAATTGCTTTTAATTAACTCTAATATTTATACTTTTATCAACAATTTTCTATAGCTTTTTAATCTGTATTTTTTTTTTAGAAAAAAATGTTGTTAGCTGCCTTCCCCCCCTCTTCCTCATCTCAGCATTACAACTTGGCTAACTTGGTGACAATCCAAGAACTTTTGCATGACCTCTTTTGTCTGTTTGCAGAGAGATCTTTCTAAATGAATTGTGGAAGATTGCCTTAGCATATCCTCCAACATTCCATAGCTGAAAACTGGGAGACGTGCAGCCAAGTAACATCAGAGTATGATCAAGATGGCAAAAGTTAATGTTGAGGTAGGGCATACAAGCTAGGTGAGGATGTAGCAGTTTGATTTTTGCCTGAGCCTCCTGGGAAGGGCAAAACTTCATCCCTTGATCTCCTTTCCCAAATTAAATGAATGCAAAATAATTTTGCCCATTGAACTCAGTTTGTAGCAACTGAAGTAACTGAGCATGAAGAGTGGAGATAGGAGGAAGAGAAGAGAAACTGGGACATTTTAAAAGCAGCTGAAAAAGTTTGGCGATAGTGGATTGATAGGGACTGTCCCTGTCAAATTGGGATACATGGAGGATATGCCTTAGACATTTTTGTAACTATCTGACTCAGAGCACCATTAAGAATGTAGTTGCCCCCACTGAGATAGTGAAAGGAATCTTCTTCTGAATATAGACAAGTTTGTCTATTCAAATTCATCTTTCTTCCATGCATAAAGATGTAGCAATTTCAGTAAACAAATCCAAGCCAGAGAGCATTCATCTTGTACTAAGACTAAAACTGGGATACACTACAGATAGATGAAAAATGTGTTTGATTTGCCTTTCAACATGAACTTATCCAATCTGCATTTCTCAAACACATCAAAATATGTGCTTTCCCAAAACCAATGATATATTTTAGAGGGAGGGAGGAGTGTGATGGAAAAATTGTTTAGAAAAATACATACCTTTCAAAGTGTATACAGCCATGGATTCTTTATCTACAGATTCAACCAACCACAACTTGAATATATATATATATATGTATGTATGTGTATATATATATATATATATATATATCCAAAAAGTAAACCTTGCTGGTTACCATTTTATATAAGGGGTGCCGTTTTACTGTTCCAGTGTGTATAATGGGACTTGAATATCCATGGATTTTGGTATCCATGGGTGTCCTGGACCCAAACCCCAGTGGATATCAAGGGCCCAGTGTACAAAGAAGTATACTGCAAACCTTAGGTATCCACTGGGGTTTGGTTCCAGGACTCCCCATGGATATCAAAATCCATAGAAGCTCAGGTCCCATTATATATAACGGCATAGCAAAATGGTGTTACTTACATAAAATAGCAAAATAAGGTTTGCTTTTTGGAATATTTTCAAGTCATGGATGATTGAATCCATGGATACAGAATCCATGGGTAGGGAGGGCTGACTGTATCTTTGAAAATGTGTACAAATATTGCCTATATTCGGAAAGAAGATGCACATGACAATATACAATACTATTCATGTAGGGTAAAACATAACTTGTAATCCACTGTGGTGCTGAAGTTAGTACTTAGAAGTTACTACATTTGACCCTCCACATTTGTGGGTTAAGCATTTGCAGATTTGATTATTTGTGGATTACTGGACTTGCCACTGCCTCTGCTGCTGCCCTATATGTGATGAAAAAAAAAAGTTCTCTGAAGTTGACCATGGAATTGTGTGGAGGACTTAGAAATGCCTAGAGAAGTATTCCCTGAGGTAGAAAAAAATAGTGTAACCCCCACAAAAGTTGAGGGCCAACTGTTATTAATTTAATAGTGAAAAATGAGACCCAGCTGATTTCAAGTTTGGGAGATTCTTGCCCATCACTGTAGACACCTGTAACCAGATGGTGTCCACATATAATTCCAAATGTGTGATCAAATGACAGACAGTGGGTTTTTTCTCTTCAAAATATACAGTAGTAGACACTTCTTGTCTGAATGTCTGGCACCTGTCTGAATTGCTTTTTGGTAGCTGAACAATGCACAGTGGAGGAAACATTGTGAAAGATATACAGTATCTTTCTAGTAGAACCTTGTCTAGAGTTGATCAAATTCTGAGTTTTGACTAGAAACATTTTCCAGTTGCCTATAACACTGAGAAAGACAGCCTTAGATGTGGCAGGGCCTGCCACAGGAAGACAAGAGACACACAAACAAATCCTGTGGGATGTTATTAACTCAAATGATTTCTTTGTTGATATACTGTTTTATTGGAAAAGAAAAGTTTTTAGTACAAGGTATAGCATTCTTTTTTAAAACTTGCAAATGATATCACAGTTCATACTATCTCACAGTGTTTTATGCGTATTTATTTCTTCTCCTATATGTGACCTTTAGACATGATTTACCCAGAGGATGTTTCTATTGACTGAGGGTTACAACCAATAATGATAAAATTAGATGTTGTACAAGAAAAATAAATCAAAAGTGTTTTCCATTTATGCCATAAATGGGTTGACAAAGTGGGGCCTGTGAGATGCATGTGGCCCTTGGGATTCCCCAGAAGCCTCCAAAGCTCCCTGAATGTTCCATTTTTAAAAAATTCAGGCCAGCTTTCAGGTGTCAGTCCAAAAACTGACCAAAAATTTGCCAAAACTGCTTAACAATGCATCGGCATGCTTCTCTTAACCCTCAAAGACCACCCAGACTTCCTTAAAACACCAAAAAAGAAAAGGTTGTCGAAAATCAGCCAAAATGGTGGCCAGAAGTGATGTCATATCACAACCTGGTGTTGCCTGCTGGTTGAGTGCAGGGAGGAAAAATGGCCCCATCCCCTTTGCAGTTACCCATTCCTGATTTATTGCAAAGAGGATATGGCAATGATAAAAGGTACCAACTACCACCGGGCTCCTATAGTATTTTTGGATTGTAGCTAAGGGTTCCAGAAATACAAGATGAATTGGGCTGGGCCAGTTTTGGATGCCTACAATATAGGAAGAGGTATAATTACTCAGTGCCACAGCAGAAATAAACAAGTACACATGGATTTCCATTTCCTTTTCCTATCTTTGTTCCACTAAAATAGAATGTTGCAACATTTACTGCATTTTTATAAATCATAGACGTTTGTAATTTGTAGTCCATGGATAGGCTTCACATAGTCAGAAGTGGCTGTAAAAATTGTCTGTCTCCTTCAGCTTTCTGGATTACTGTGCCAATAAAATTTTCTGTTTAACTCTGAAACTGCTGGGAATGCAAGTACATGACACAGCCTTGGGGGAGTGACATGAAAGCTCACAGGGGTCCCCTTCAATTTCAGTAGGACAGAAGGAATATACAAACTCAATAGAGCAGAGAATATGCCAGTTATGGGTCACAGGAAGCATGCAAATCCTTTGTCCACCATTTAGGTATTTGATTGACTTGTTAATTATAATGCTGTTGAATTATGATAATACAATCCATAAATTAGCATTAATCTTATGGCTTATGACAACCTTTGAAAAAAAATCTTGCCATTGGCCCTGTTTAGAGCAAAAGTTATCCTGGGCGGAGAATGGCAAATGTCCCAGGAAAGAGGGCCAAACAAAAACAAAAACATCAGCCTGTAATTTGTTTCCACTGCGTGTTTTTCTCTGACTGTGCTTTTGCAGCACTTACTGCCTTTTTATATATCATCCAGTTTATTCCTGATGTATTTTCTGCAGTTTCCTTTAAAAAAAAAAAAGAAGAAGAAGAAGAATAGGAATCTGCATTTTCATCATATGACATTTGATGTCCTGCTCTCAAAGGCTCATTTTAATGGTACTTTTTTGTGATGTGATGATGGCACAAAATACAATTTCAATCTAAAGGGGTTGGGGAGGGAAGATGCCTAAATTGTTTTTTTTTTGTTGTTGTTGTTTACAGGCCAGGTTGGCAACAGAGCTGGAGTTTGTACAAATGAGGCGTACGTACCTCTTGGCAACAATTGTGCTCACAAAGTTGATTACATTTTTAAAAGTGTTGCCAAACTGGCAAGGAGAAGAAATTGAACAAAAGCAACTCTGAAGCTTTCAGAATAAAAATTCTGATGACTCCATGAAACATCTCTAAGCTTGCCCATAACAAACCACAGCCACCCTGAACTTGCTTCCCTCCAGATGCACTGAGCTTCATTGCAATTTTGGCTGCAGGGTAATGGGAGTCTGAAGGCAGCTAGATTCAAGGATGCTGATAATCTTTTGGTTTTGCTTATACTGACTCATGATCAATCACCATGACCACCTTCACCCCTAATCTTCCTTTGTTAAAGCAAACATGAGGAACTGTTTCAGGCTGAATGTCAAATTTTATTTCAGAGAAGTATTTCAAGAACCGCATTCCAGTGGTGGGTAGGACCTAAAAGAAAGTGTCTTACTAACAGTATTTAAGCCTTAGAATGGAGGAAACCTCATAGAATGGGGGGAAAGATACTGAAAAATCTGGGAAACCATAAAGCAAGGGTAAAATGAGGGAAGGGGGATGGCCTTAGGACTTTATCAGACGAACCTCCAAAAATATCTCTAGCACCATATTTTGCAGCGTACTTGCAAATCAGCACAATAACCCTTTTCATCAAACTGACCTGTAATTGTGAGAAAAAGCAGCCCCAGCATTACTGGAGCCCAAATGCTAGCTTTGTTTACTTCCGCAGTCGTGATCTTGGCGATTCTTGTGAGAAGACACGAGTGCAGTTTAAATTAAAAATACAGCAAAATCTCTGGCTTCTCTTCGCAAACGAAGATTCAGGAAGGACACATCACACACTTTCTGCAAGCGCGCTGATGACTAAAAAGGCCAATCCGACATAGACAAGTCCAGTTGCAGAAAGCACAGCAGAAGGTCTCCTTGGGTGATGTTTCCGGGTTGTGATTTTTTTCTGTGTTGTCATTTCTCTTCAAGACTTGTTTGGCGTGAGTTCAAAAAATAAGGCTGCAGCAATGTGGATAGTGTGTCTCCATGCCTCTCGATGTGAGGCCAGGGTGGACCATTGTTAGTGATCATTTTGGCCGAGCCTGAGATGTTGTTTCAGGGAGTCCTTGTATCACATTTTTGGAGCGCCCATCTTACGCTGACCCATGGCGATTTCACCGTAGAATACTATTTTGGGGAGGCGATGGTCCTCCTTCCTAGAAACATGCCCTGCCCAACGCAGCTGTGTTCTCAATATCATGGCCTCAATGCTGGTGATCTCTGCTTGCTCAAGGACACAACATTCATCACATAGTCAGTCCAGTGTATATTTAGGATTGTGCATAAACAGCGCTGATGGACGTGTTCGAGGAATCGTAGGTGGTGGCGATAGGTGACCCATGTTTCAGACCCATAAAGGAGAATAGGCAGTACAATGGCTCTATACACACTGATTTTTGTGTTTCACCTCAGGTGTTTATTACTCCAGACTCTTTTGTAAAGTCTTCCAAATGTGCTACATGCCTTTGCTAATCTGTGATTGATCTCTTTGTCAATCTTGGCATCTGAGGAGATGATGCTTCCCAGGTAGGTGAACTGCTAAATGGACTTAAGCACAGAGTTGTCGACGGCAATGTGGGGATGGTGGTGTTCGTCCTGTGGTGCAGGCTGGTAAAGAACTTCTGTTTTCTTCAGGTTGAGGTTCTTCAGGTTCAGGTAGCTAATACCCTAGAGGACAGGATCAAAATTCAGAATGACCTGGATAGACTGGAGAGCTGGGCCAAAGCTAACAAAATGAAATTCAATACGGAGAAATGTAAAGTACTGCATTTAGGGCGGAAAAATGAAATGCATAAATATAGGATGGGAGAGACCTGGCTGAATGAGACTACGTGCGAAAGGGATCTAGGAGTCCTAGTAGATCACAAGTTGAACATGAGCCAACAGTGTGATGCGGCAGCTAAAAAGGCCAATGCAATTTTGGGCTGTATCAATAGAAGTATAGTGTCTAGATCAAGGGAAGTAATAGTGCCACTCTATTCTGCCTTGGTCAGACCTCACTTAGAATACTGTGTCCAGTTCTGGGCACCACAATTCAGAAAGGATATTGACAAATTGGAGCGTGTCCAGAGAAGGGCAACTAAAATGGTGAAAGGTCTGGAAACAATGCCTTATGAGGAGAGACTTAGGGAGCTGGGTATGTTTAGCCTGGAAAAAAGACGGTTTAGAGGCGATATGATAGCCCTGTTTAAGTATCTGAAGGGATGTCACGCTGAGGATGGAGCAGGCTTGTTTTCTGCTGCTCCAGAGACTGGAACACGGAGCAATGGGTGCAAGCTCCAGGAACAGAGATTCCACCTCAACATGAGGAGGAACTTTTTGACAGTAAGAGCTGTTCGGCAGTGGAATACACTCCCTCGGAGCGTGGTGGGGTCTCCTTCCTTGGAGGTCTTTAAACAGAGGCTGGATGGCCATCTGTCGGGGATGCTTTGATTGTGATTTCCTGCGTGGCAGGGGGGTTGGACTGGATGGCCCTCGTGGTCTCTTCCAACTCTGCAATTCTATGATTCTATGATTCTATGATTCTATGACTTCCAGCCCAAACAGCTCTGCAGCTGTTGCGAAGCAGGATGTTAGACGCTGCAGAGCTGCTTCTGTGTGGGCAACAAGGGCAGCATCATCAGCGAAGAGCAGCTCACAGACTAGATAGTTTAGAGTCTTAGTGCAAGCCCTAATAATAATAATAATAATAAGCACACGAAAAGTACACAGAAGCACAGAAACACACTTAAAAAGTTCAAAGTAAGCTTGGGAGGTTCATAAAATGAGTGTCCCCTACCTGGCTTTCACATTTCAACTGGCAGTGTTCTGCCCATTGACACGGTAATCCCAACAGAAAAAAGGCACATGGATTCAAATGCTGGCAATATTGGCATCAAAATGCCATGGCAGATCGATTGACAGCTTGGCCCATCAATAAAAAAGAATGACTTTTTGATCAGATGAAAATATGAAAGCACTACATTGTTTGGCATGCATGCCCTTTTCAGTTACTTTGGCATCCTTAGGATGCCATTCTGGCCTCATCTGATAAAGTCCTTAGTTACATCCTGTTTGGATTACTGTAACACACTCTACATAGGGCTGCCTTTGAAGACTATTTGGGGGCTGTTTACATGGCAAAAAATAACTGGGAAGAATTTAGGTCCAACCCTATTGGTTCTCACACTCATCGGGGCAGACATACGCTATTGGGAAGGAGGGATAGCAACCCCCCCTCAGTAAACTGTGACTTTCCTTTACTCTATTTTCCATGGACTTTTTTTTTTTGGAAAATCTGGGAAATCCCACACTATTGGTTGTCTGAACAATCAGCAACCATCCCAGGAAAGGGGCAGAGTTTTGATTGGTTGGACTTTGGAGTGGGCAGGCTTGCAAGTGAAGCCTTGCAAATCTGGATCCATCATTTTTAATGGCCCTGCACAGGGTCCTCTGCTGCCTCCAAAGCCCGGCTGGCAGAAGCTGTGGCTAGCTGAGAGCCAGGCAAGGGATAAGTGGCCCAGACCTCTCTCCCCTCCCCTAGCTGGCCTTTCTCCCAGCTCACTGCCAGTTGCAGAGACTTCTTCCACAAAGGGGTCTTTCCCTCAGTGACAGAAGCTGTCATAGTCAGTGGTGAGTGCAAAATAGTTACAGAGGAAATATTACTTTATGCAAACTCTAATATATTAGCTTCAAACTCAATAATAAAGAATCAATTTTCTATAAATCTCCAGTGTATATTGTGATTCTGAATGACAGTTTTAGTGCATATATTATACCAAAGTGTCACATGCAAGTAATAATTACTCAAACAATAAATACATATAAATTTTTACAAACACATAATTAAGTCCTTATATATATGAACATATGGGATGCAAATTCCAAAGTATCCACAATGTCCATAAATGCTTATTTGCAGGGTTTGGGGATGCATTCACTTGTATGCAGTCATTTTCCTTTCATCATTCCAATTAGACAGGAGAACTATCTTCTTTCAAACAAGATGTCCAAATATGAGATAGTACAGTGATGAATGGGGTAAGCCACGTACTCCAATTACTTTCCAGAGTGCATTGCAGACAACAACCTCCAGAGATAAATTCTAGTTGACGTTTCGTTTCCTTTATGAATGCAATGCTAGGAGTCTATAATTAATTTACACAAAAACATTTAGTGCCAAAATGCCCCATTATCTCTTTTAAACATTGAAGATTAAAGAGTACAAAGCCCATAGCTGCTTACCTCAACTGTATGTTTGGGCTAGGTGAGGGGGGATGTCTGGCCCGCTCAGCCCTCGCCTACCTAACCGCTGACTACAGTGGCTTCTGTCACTGAGGGAATGGTCCCTTGGTAGAAGAGGCCTCCATAGCCAGTGGGGAGATGAGCGAAAGGGAGGGCTAGGGGAGGGGGGGACACTTGGCCCACTCAGCTCTCACCCACCTTATCGCTGACTACACTGACTTAATTTGCCTTGTCTGATAACATCCTATATGTATTTTTATTGGTAATTTTCTTTTTTTGTAAGCCACCTTATTTTGAGTCCCAGCTTAGAAAAAGGCAGCTTATAAAATACTTTAGCTGTGATCTTGCATCAGAGTCTACAAAACATAACTTTATGAACGCAGAACTACTTTGCTGATAACACTATGAATAATAATAATAATAATAATAATAATAAAATTTATTTATACCCCGCCCCTCTGTTAAAACAATGAACACTATGAACCAATGCTAATGAATTAAAACAACACACAACATCATCCTGGGATTTGCAGTTTAGGGAGAGGAATTTAGAATTCTCAGCCAGAGAGCTCTTGGTGCTTCACTAAACTACAAACCCCAGAATTCCACAGGAGACAACCATAGCAGTTAAAGTGGAATAATAGCACAATAACAGTATAGCGTGATAAAGCCCATAGTTCACTTGGGGAAATGAGAAGCCAGGTGGTTGATTAGCAGTCTGAAGATCAAGAGCCAGGGTATCAGTCAGAAACTGGGGCAAGAAAATCAACAGTGGCACGCACAGAAGTGTAGTTGGATTCAGAAACAGGGCCAAGTCTTTGAGCTTGTTTGGAAGTCTCTCACAGAGTGGGTGATCAATGTTCCCAGCAGCCATGGAGCATTTGCTGCCTACCTTATCTAGGGAGGCTGATAGTTCAATGCAAACAGCTGGAGCTGCACCAATGGAGCTGTGTCAGAGGGAAACCAAAGGTGTGGTTAGATTCACTTCGTTTTTCTGTGTGTGTGCCTTCAAGTTGTTTCAGACTTACAGCTACCCTAGGGAGAACATATCATGGGGTTTTCTTGGCTAGGTTTATTCAGAAGGGGTTGCCATTCCCTACGTCTGAGACTGAGACACTATGACTTTCCAAAGATCACCTGCTGGGTTTCTGTGGCTGAGTGAAGATTCAAACCCCAGTCACCCAGAGGCCTAGTTCAGCACTCAAAACACATGCCACACTGGCTCTATGAAGAATTTTGCACATTTTGATAAATTATTCAAAAATTTACTGAAACAAAATTCTTTGTTTGCCATGGCCAGGTTCAATAGATACAGCTATTTATGTCATAGAGGGAAATACCTTGTACCTGTCTGCCATGGAGCTGTTCAAGATGATAAGCCTCCTGGAAGGAAGAGGTGATGATTCTAATTCAGCACTACAGTATAACAAAATTTTAAAAGCAATAAGAATAAAAGTACAATGAACAAACACATAGACACACAGAGAAAGACTCTTCTGCACAACCAGTAAATTTTTAAATGGCTGGTTGTATATAAGAAGATATTTACTTTCTGGCAGGAGAACAGAAAGGGGCTCAGCATAACTTCCTGTGAAAGAGAATTCCACAGACTGGGATCAGCCACTGAGAAAACTCTCATGTGTCCTCACCAAACAGGCTTGTAAGAAGAAAGAAAGCCCTCCCTTGATGATTGTACAATTAAGGCAGGCTCATATAAGGAAATATAGGACTTTATCAGATGCGACAAATATGATGTCATAATGATACCCAATTAATGCAAAACGGCACGCATATCAAATGATGTCATCCTTTCACAATAATGTCCTGTCCAAAAGCTGTTCCTTTTTATTGATGGGCCAAACCATCAATTGATCTCCCATGGTGCTTTTTTCCTGGCATTGCCGGCATTTGAAACTTCACGCCATTGTGCTCAGTGAATACAGTGTCAAATAGTAGAACACTTCTGGGTGAGACTGGGACAGCCAGGTAGGGACACTCTTTTTATGAATCTCCACGGCTTAATTGTGATTTTTAAAGTGTGTTTCTGTGCTTGTGCACATGTTTTGTGTGTTTCTTTTTCTTTATTTTTTGAATTTGTTGCACTCGCGTCTTCTTACGAGAATTGGCGAGATCTGGAACCAGGAAGTGAATGGAGCAGTTACTGCTCCATTAGTCCTAGGGCTGCCTTTTCATGCAAGTAAGGTAAGGTCTGGTAGGGGAGGTTCTTTTGCCAACATAAAAATGTCACAAAATATGCCAGCAAAATAATGTTTGAGGATGGTGGTCTGATAAAGTCTGATATAGTCTTTCTGATAGCCTGGACCTAAGCTATATAGGGTTTTATAGGTCATAACCAGCACAATTAATAGTACTCTCTTCTGAACATGATATCTCTGGACCTGGAGGTGTGTGAGAATTACAAATATATTGTTTGTAGGCAAGGTGTCTAGGACTGTGGTGGCTTAGCATCTTCAGGGGTTCTTAGAGGAAACAGATTATGAAAATCTATTTCAGTCTATTTTCAAGTCAGGGTTAAAGGCCCAAACAGCTTGGTTCACCCTGATAGATTGTTTACTCTGGCTGAGCGATGACGTTTAAAGCTTTAAATGGCTGGGAGTTTCCAATATTTGTTGGAGCAGCTCTGAACCACCTAAATATTAAGAGCTGCTGATGTGCCTCTGTTTTCCACCATTAAGAGTACTACAGAAAACTTTTCTGCTATGCCACCCCATTTACAAAATGCCCATCCCTTGGAGGCCCAATTAGTGCTGATATCCATCTTACTCTGTCACCAAGTTAAAATATGGCTGTCTATGATAGCTCGTTCTGGCCTACTGGACTGTCAATTTGGCCTTCTTTTTTTGTTAATTCTCTTTCGTTCTAATTATGTTAGACAACAACAACAACAAAAATGGCTTTACAGTTGGTTCAAAGTCGCTTTACTTGATTGCATACTGCCCTGAGTTCAGTAAAAATAATCATTCGAAGGTGAAGAAAATGAATATAATAATATATTTTCAGCTGGTTAATTTGTTGCATGATTCGAGTGACTCAGGATTGTGATATACAAGGAACACATTGTATGATGACTAAAGAAATTAATTGGGCACAGAGTAAGTTATAGAGGTGCAGATGGAACAAACAAAGAAATATATTTTTAGCAGATATGATTCCTATAAATATACCTGTGATTTATCTCTCCTGGATTTGCAAACTTGGCATATCAGTGAAATCAGGTAGTGTTCACCACCATGGGAGTGGGTTGTGTTTATGTAGTTAACTTGGCTAAAGTAATAGTGGTGTCTGCTAGTTTAGGGTGGAGTGCTGAAATCTGAGCTCTAGAGAGATTTATTCACTGAATACATATGGAAGAAATTCCATATGTCCTCCTTAAGACTTTGAAAAGAAAGCAAAACACTTCAAACTGCAGGTTCACACTTAAGGTAAAAGGGAAATGGAAGTCAGTTTGTCATCAGAAAATGATCAGGCAGTCACTGGTGCATAATCAAAATTTATTTAAGTTTATAGAAAGTTGTCTTGATGTCAGTAGGTTTGCAATGCATTCATCCTCTAGACCCTTCCAGTTCTCTCCTTATATTGGGCATTGATATTTAAGCTTACATAACTGAACTTTTTTCCACCAGGAATGTCTGCCTGCCTGCAAGGATGAGAAGTTCATTCCAGCTCTGAATAGGAGGTTATTGATTTGTTGAGCCCATTCATTTCTTTGGAATGCTCTTAGCTTGGCTTGCAGTCCTCAGAGAGTTCAGCCTCAAGAATTTAAAACCTCAACTTTCCACGCATTTAGAAGAGTAGTGTGTCATCTTGGCAGACCTGGTGAATGAACTTGACAGACAGGGCCTTTTCTGTGTCAGTGCCATAACATTTTAATGCTCTCTTGATTGAAATTTGTCAGGCTTCCTCTTTGTGTCTGCATTGCCTGAAACTGAAGACACTTTTATTTCCATGGGTGTTTAATACATAACCACTAATATCACTGCTTCCCCCCACTTTATGTATAACATCTTTTACCATTGTTCCAATTAGGTTTTCAGTTTCATTTTTAAATGCTGGCTGCATTATATTTTATTTGTTATTGCTTTTTAGAGATGGTTTGCTTGCCCCACTTTATACTTTTACTGAGTATATATTTTGCACTTTTACTGAGTATGGTTTTATGGCTATGCTATTTGCTGCTATGGTTACTTTTAACAGACAAATGTGATGGTGCTGCTGCTGCTGATAATAATAATAATAATACTAGTGTTACTTTTACAGACTTTTTAAAACCATCAAACATAATTGAACATATGGCCTCTTTTTCTGGCAAAAAAGAAAAGAAAGAAAAAAGATGCATTTCATCTCCTCGCAGCTTCTGGGACCACGTCTGGTTTCATTGTTGATTTGTGGGGGATGTATTTGTGGCATTTTTAACAGCCCATGTGGCCCCAGAAGGTCCTAGGGACTGACAATTGGGACCTGGGCCTGCTACAGTTGCTGCCTCTGACTAAATTACTCAAAGAAGTGGGGCTCAAGTGTAGGGATGTCAATCCTGACTTAAGTTGTTCATAGTTGGAGAATGGAAAAACCCTCAAATGTTCCTCTTCCATGTAAGCCACCATGTGGGCTTTTTTTGGGGGGGGGGTGTCACTTCATAGAGAACTCATACATTTTCACAAATGGTTTTTGCATAGTTCCGTAAAATGTGCAATACTGGAAAATGTGATAATTGCTACCTTTGTTACATGAATGAGTATAAGTAGTAGAATCAAATGGTTTATCTCTTTGTAATTTGGTCAGACTAACTCTATTGTGCTCGCTGTATATGCCTAGCTTCCAAGAGAAAAAAAGGCACTAATTCTATGCAGAGGAAAGAGTTTAACACAAATCATGTTCTGCATGAATTATGATAACAATGACAGAACAAAACAAACATTGGGCATTTTGGGCTCACACTGGAGCCATGAGCTCTTGAGGGGGGTTGGAGAATCCTTGAGGTGCTATTCTCAAATTGTCTGTTTTGACTTGAATCTTGGCAACAGTGGGCTTCTCTATTGGCCAGAATATGCCACCTTCTGGTGATATATTCTCACCCTAGAGCTGGCACAGATTCCCCCCCCCCACATTACCATGACAGATGTCTGCATGCACACACCAGCTGATATTGGTGGGCACCTTCACTGTTGTCACACATCACACTCACTGAAGCCATGAAGAAGGCCCTCAGCATGTGATCAAGGCTGATCACATGCATGGGAGCTTGATCACATGCTGGGGGCCCCTTCCTGGCTGCAGAGCAACATGACTATCTTCGTGGTCATCGTTGGTATACAGAGATGCTGCCTGGCATGCAGATATGGAGCCTGCATCCTGGCTTTCACTACATGATGTGTTTTTTCCTGGGTGGTTCCCCCCCCATTTTAAATTGGGATTACCCTGGCTTCCCTCTGGCTTTGCCTCAGACATCATCAGGACCGTCTGGAGGCAAATTGGGATAAGAGCCCTGTGTTGTTTCAACTACAGGGCTCCAACACAGGGGGAAGCCATGGTAAATTGCCTATCTAGACAAGCCCAGTGAGATACCTTGAAATCTCTATTCATGAGACATCCCCAGCTTGCCAAAGCTCCCTTATAGCAAGCAGACAAGGCCATGGATGAAATGGATGCATGGATGAAATGGCCTGTTGGTTAATACAATAGTGAGCTTACCTTCTCAATTTGCATGCCAGCCCTGGGCTCAGTTGTTCAGGCAGCATAGAGAAGACCAAAGTAGTTTCACAGCAGAGTGCTTTCTAATAATATACAAAAAAAGGTGTGTCTGCAGACACACATGCCACATGCCCACAGCACTAAGAGAGGAAGAGCAGCTGCCACCCTGAAAAGAAAAGAAACTAGAGTCTGAAGCAATACAGCCATTTCCATAGCTATAGAAGGTAGTGATGGGGAGATGAATCCATGAGGGAAGCATCAGACCTACTGAGGAGGCACAGGAGAGCTGTTTCCCTGAGAAATACCTTACCTCTATAGTGGTCTGCATGGAAAGACAAGAGAAACAGGGAATGGTCATGGCTAAAAAGCCACATATAAAAGATGGACAGGGAACAGAAGGACATACCCTCCAACTCTCCCAGTTTGACAGTGGCAGTCTTAATTAATCTTCTATTATCCCACTTTTTCAGATGCTTTTAAAATGTTCCAATTTCTTTCTCCTCTTCCCACACCCCCTTCATCCTCAGCTTACATCAGCTACTGCAAACTGCATTCAAAGCACAAAATTATTTTGTACTCAATTAACTCAGTGGGATGGATGGGGGAGGGGAGAGGAGGTGGCAGAATCTTGCCCTTCCCTTTAGACTCAGACAAAAGCAAACTGCTGCAGCCTCTCCTTGCTGTTTTTTCCTCATTAATAACTATCCATCTTGACCATACTCTGATTTTGCTTACCCGCATGTGTCCCATTTTCATCTGTGAAATACAGGAGAGCATGGAAGGGGAGAATGAGAAAGAAAAGAAAAATTCTGTGGTCCCTCAGGATGGAGTAAATGACCTAAATTCAATTGTTAGTTCCAACTAAAGTAAACCCATTGAATCAATGGAAATTTGACAAGTCAATATTTGTATGTTTCATTGATTCAATAGGTCTACTCTTGTTGGGATTAACAATTGTATTTGTCCAAGTATAATCTTTTTTTTAGCTGAGACTTGACAATCCAAAGGCCATGCTTTGCTCCACACTGTTTTTCAGAGCTTCTTAACAAAGTCTTATACTGGAAAACATTAGGTTTTCCTCTAGATGTTGGGGGATTCTAGTTCTCATCAGCCACAGCAAATCTGGCCAGTGGAAACTAATGATGGGTATAGCAGTTCATCAACATCTGCAGGGCCCCATTTACCCAGCCGTAGTATAGATTTTTTTAAAAAAATTAAAATCCAGAAGAGGGACAGGTGCTGCTATGAACAAGTGAGTGAACAAGCAGACAGTAGTTCTGTTTGTGTTGTGGCTGGGAGAGAGATCTTTATATGGTTGGCTGTTTTTGCTTTCAGAACCACTAGCTTCTGTTGTCACTGCAAGACACTTTTCCAATAGATGCTTGTGTTAATTCAGACTGTTATTCTACAATGCTTTGAGTGCTACTGCACCTACATCTGAACTTAGAAAAACTGTGTTTGAACTACAATTCCCAGAATCCCCCACTGGCCATTCTGTGGGTGAATCTGAGATATTTTTAAATTTATTTATTTATTTATTTATACCCCGCTCTTCAGCCACAAGGCTATCAGAACGGCTTACAAATTGTTTTAAGCAATAGCTATTTACACATCTACACTGCATTAAACAGTTTCCAATGTGTGTTAGGTAATAGCCCCCACAATCTGGGTACTCATTTTACTGACCTACGAAAGGATGGAAGGCTGAGTGAACTTTGGAGCCCGCTGGAATCGAACTTGCAATGTGGTGACGTGCAGTACTGGCATTTAACCACTGCGCCACCAGGGATGTAGTCCAGAAACCAACATTTCTGATCTAAGATGAGGCAACAGGAAATCCCTAGAGTTTCTTTATTTTTCTCTTTGTTGTTGAAATTATAGTCCTAAATACAATAGTTAGTCCTGACTTGAATAGATTCACTTAATCACTGAGCCTTGGATAAGTGTTGACTTACTAAGTTTCTGATTATTCAATAGGACTACTCTGTTTGGGACTAACAATTGTATGTAGGACATGAAGTTGATGCCCTGGTTTTACCAAGATAAAAGAAATGACTATATAATGATACATTAGATGAACTCATTGGATGAAAGTGAAACGTTAGTGGAAAAGCAATGCAGTATCTGCAACAGAGACTGCTAGTTATGCATGCCAACTCATAATACAGAAATTCTGGTTTGCACTATTCACTATTTAAAAGTTTGCATCTTTCTAGCACAAATCTAGCTGAATGGTGAGAACTGTAAAACTTAAATGGTGAACCATTTGGCAAAGTGTGTACTAGTACAGAATACTTTCCTTGTGTGTTAAGCTCTTATATTGGCCACCAAGGCAAGGGATGGAAGAAACTTCATGTTTATTGTAGGACTGAAAATTTTCTGGTTGCCTTTGCATTTCCCGAATTCAGACAGTTTGAAGTACAGTATAGCTTATTTGTGTTCATGAAAAACGAGTCTTTTCCAGCAAACCATAATATTGGCAACTTACAAGAACCTTGACTACTGTTAGCCAGCTAGGCCACTGTCATCCAAGTGCGTGGAATAATGGACAAGACACAGTATGTATATATCTGCTGTAAGATTACAAGTTCACTTGTCTGTGCTAAAAACAATATGAAACATTGTATTGGGAAGAGTGTGTTAGGGCGTCAGCAGCTGCCAGCTGGAAAGCTACTATATAAAAGTTGTAAATGAGGGATTATACCATATAAATGGTATACATGGTATATATACCATATACCATGTAAACAAAATAATTATAGCCAACTGTTGTATTTAATCTAGGGGTGTAAACTCTGGATCATTTTGCTTGGGTCTCTGTACCTGCCCTGTGCCTTTAAGTTTGAATTCCATTTCTGGAAACCCTCCTGAGGGGCATCCATTTGGCCACTGTCCAAACATCTGTAATTGGCCTAGTAATTGCTGCACATTAATTTGAAAAAGAAATTGCAGTGTGTGTTTGTGTGCTTACTGACAACCCTTCCTTCACAGTAAACCAAGGTAACATCCTAGACGTATAGCATGCTTAATGACCCTTAATGCAGGACATGCTCTGAAGTAACTGTTTGGTTGTTCTGTTGCAGAGCAGGGGCCATTTTCAGCAAATTAGCAGGTGAGCATCATTCCTAACAGTTCTGTAAATGAGCTGAAAATTAATCTAGCTACACAACAAGGCAGTTGAGTAACCACTTTACTGTATGGTCGTCTGTAATGTTCAGTTGGGATCAATTTTAGATTGCCAAAGGAACCAGAAACCCATCTCTAAAATTGTTGGTATTAAAGTTTAGTTAAATATAGCAGTATCATACCTCACAGCCCATCTGGATACACTGCACTGAGCTCTCTCTCTCTCTCTCTATATATATATATGTGTGTGTGTGCAGGATCATAAACCTTATCTTGGTGTAGGAAAATGAAATGATAATTGCAAAGTGATATTGTAAAGACTGTTCTTTTCTTCCAGAATATTGTATGAAGCTCAGTCTGAAGCAGACTCTCCCTAGTCCTTAGAAATGTATTGTTCTTCAGATACCCTATCCAGAGAGAGGTACTTCACTACTCCTCATCCATACAACCTTTAAAAAATTTTTTTCAGAGTGTTCAGATCTTGGTGCTTTTGCTGGCTGCAACAGATGTCATAGTCAATAAAGGGGAAAAAAAAGCAGCTCAGCACCACAATAAGAAGCATCTTCCCAAGTTCTTGTAGTGATGGATGCTCTATTGATTTGAAAAGAAGAAAGGACTGAAAGAGAATCAGGCAGAAAACCAAGTCATTATGACAGCACAAAGCCTGGATCTCAGTAACTGTTGAATGCATCAATCATCCCCAGTGCAGAACAGGTTCAAGGAGTGCTGCACTGGTATCAGGGTCAAGCTATCCACTTCACTAAACAAGGGGTGCACATCTTTGGTTATTTTGTAATTACTTGCCAGAATGAATAATTTGAACAGTTTTCTTCAATATGGATATGAGTACAAGAGTTTTTGTGTATTTTACAATGATTTTTCACATTTCAGGACTGTTTGCAGAAAGGTGCCTTTTTCTTCTTCACAAAATCCTTTATTTTTATGCAGACAACTTACAAAATCTAACTTTTTGTGCACATTTTTTACACAACATTCTGAATTGTAAATAAACCTCACCCTTTCTCACTGAAGACTAGTTACAAATATTCTTTATATCCCTACACTAAACATATTTCTTCAAGTTGTATAAATTATTTTAATACTGAAACTTGTAGCTGGAGTCCCACCCTCTGAATCAACATCAAAACTGTTGGTGCATGTGTGTCTCTGTGTGTAGGATTTAACCATGCTAACAGGCAACTTGCCAATGCAAGCAAAAGGCAAGTTCAGGGGAGCAAGGATTATAATCAGGACCATGGCAGGCATAAACACTATTCCTGGGATCCTGATTTTACTTCCTCCTCCCTGGTTGCTAGTTGCAGTGAAAAGTCAGAGAGAGAGAGAGAGAGAGAGAGCCAGCTAGCCAGCCAGCCAGCCAGCCAGACTACTATTTCATTTAAAGCAATGTATTTAACTTTACTTCTAAGGACTTTATCAGAAACATCCCTTTTAAATGTTCTTTTGCCTGCATTAAAAAAAAAAAGCATTTTTATGCTGACAAAAGAATCCCCCCCCCCCGCACTTACCTTCTAATCCTGGCAAAGGCTCCTGGCAATAAAGAGGAAGTGAACAGAGCCCTATTCACTTCCTCACTCAAAATCCCATGCAATTTCATCACGTGGGAAATTTAAAAATCAAAGTCAAAATAAACATCAAAAAGTGAGGCAAAGCACATACACACACTTAAAAAGTTCCAAGTAACCCATGGAGGGTCATAAAAAGAATGAAACCTACTTGGAGTCCCAATCTGACCCAGAAGTGTTCGTGCCGGAGAGGGCATTGTCAGGGTAAGTACAAGATTTAAAGGGACAGGGGTATCGCATGCAGGCAATGCCAGCAAAAAAGCAACAGGGATATCTATTGACGGCTTAAGATGTCAATTATAAACTCTGGGTTTTGGCCAGGACATAGCTGCAAAAGGGCAATGTTGTCTGATCCACGTGACCTTTTGCGGTTATGTGGCGTCGTGCTGATGGATAGAAATGTTGGTAGTCTCAGTTGGGAGGATTTGTACCCCAAGTCAGTAAGACCAATGCATGTACAGACTTAGGGCTCATCTACATGGGACAGGTTATGCCATCTCCCCGCTGGTGGATCCTGCCTGTGGTTCTGGCCCATCCCTCCCCTGTTTCCCCCCCCCCATGAAATGGGAAGAAGCCTAGATGGGCACTCTGGCCTGTTGCTGCAGCCACCATCATTGCCTCTGTCACTCTCTCTGAAGGAAGGAAACCAGCCTGCAACATGTGACCAGGGGCCCCTGCCAGTGACCAGCCTTGGTCAGATGCGGCAGGCCTGCTTCCTGCTACAGAAGAGTGATGGCAGAGGGCAGCTGAAGTGACAGGCCAGCATGCCAGAATGGGCTCCTGCGATCACATGGGGCCTGATCTGTTTTTTTGCCAGTGGAAGTGGTATTACGTTAAAATGCTGTAATGGGCCCTAACTTGTCTCCCCCCCATCTTAGCCCCATCTTTGCCTCATGAGGATTGCCGAGGGGCAGAATGGGGCAAAAGCCTAGTATCACCAAGACTGTAGGGCTCTAAGATGGGGGCAAGATGGGGTAAATTGCCCATATAGGTAAGCCCCTAGCTGTTCATGAGACTAGGTTCAGATTTCATGCCATGAAGATACTGATTCAAGCCCTGGAATCCTTCAGAACTGCCATAAGTCTTTGTCACAATAACTTCTCCTATTTGCTGCTGTGAGAGAATCATTAGTCTTTCACCTGTACTCCCCAGTTTGCCCATGAGACAGCTTATTCACACACAGTTTAAGGGAATGAAGTTACAACATAACATTTCCTATGACTAGATAGATCATACTGTTTTCAATTATATACATCCTAATTTCTTAAATGAAGCATCAGGCTGCTAGCTTTCTATGCTAAGTGTGAGTTAGCAAATGCTGAATGATTGTCTTGAAGGCAGTGGTAGCACTGGGAGGGGGGTGCAGAGAGGCTGAACTGCACCAGTCAAGCCGGTCGGAGGGAGGGATGGCATTGGCCTTAGTAATGCCACAGCTTGAAGGATATATTTTATAGAAACAGCTATGTGCTGCCCTTGACAAAACCAATGCCTTACAACAGAAGCTCTGTGGCTCTTTTCCCCCCAAAGCTGTGTATTCCTGGGAGTATACTTGACAATAATAAAATTGTGGCAGGGAAGGACTGCTAGCCTTGTACTGTGCATTCCCAGTGCACAGTACACCTACTCAACAAAGTTACCTTGAAATGTTGTCCTTTGCCAATGAAAAATATGCTGTGACTTATGAAGGAAGACCTTGTAATGACAATATCAAAGGCAGTTGCATTTTTGGGAAACAAAGATCCCATATGTTCCTCGCCAAAAAATATAGTCCTGTCTCACTATTGAACAAGTAGGTTTTTATTCAAGGATACAAGTATGTGTTTCATTACTGTGACTGCCAATGCAGTTACTTACCAACATACCAATTTTTATCTTTAATTTTCTACATATGAGAGGATAACCATATCTTCATTGTTTTTCCAGTTACTGAAAAATCCACTTGCTTTCCTATTTCTGAAAGGCACCATTTCATCTGTACAGTATTAGGTTTTGTTTAACTGTAACAGCCACTTGGTTTCAGTAAACAGTTCTAGTTTTTCTATGCAGCATGCAAGAATTATATCAATCAAGTGAGGAACTTTCTTTTTACCAGGGATGTCTGCAAGGTTCACTGGAAATTTTAAAGACAACTCTTGAGTTTGTCAGCAGTAAACATTTGAGTTTCAAGATGTTGCTGTTTTAGTACAAGAAGATGGGCAATGTGAGTTATGGCTTTAATTTCAGCAAGCAAGCAGATCTGCAGAGTAGTTGTATGCCTATTTGTTCTGGGTTACTTCCACTTTGTTCAGCAGTGGTGGTTGATCCCAATAAGCTATGAATAGGATTGTAACTTGAACTTCATCTGCTGCTCTGTGGACAGGAATCTGATGTGAAACCAAGTAGCCGTAATCTTCAAGAAAGTAATTACAAGCACAATGGGCCCTTGGTATCTGCTGGAGTTTGGTTCCAGGAGTGCCCGTGGATACCAGAGTCCGTGGATGCTCACATCCCATTATATACAATGACATAGTAAAATGGTGTCTCTTATATAAAATGGCAAAATCAAGGTTTGTGTCTTGGAATTTATTTATTTATTTATTTATTTTAGAATAGTTTCAAGCCATGGATGGTGGAATATGTGGATGCCAAATCTGTGTATACAGAGGGCCAACTATAGGTATAATAGCATCATTCAAGACCTCAGGTCCTTTCCCCAAATTTTTTAAAATAATGTGTGGGGATGTGTGTTACCACTCATTTGGACAATTGATTCAGAATGCTATGCAGAGGATTGGTCAGACGTGTGTGTGTGGGGGCTTGCCACAGCAAGGAAGCGGCTGGAAGTGCCATTTTGGATTTTTGTGTTGTGATCATGCACTTTTTCGCTGCTCTGAGGTGACCAAATACCTTTTTAAAGCAGAAGGTCATATTTGTACACCTTTGCTTTAAAGATAAAAAAATTACAGTGCAGAGGTGACAATGTGTAGAGAAAAACAACACATTAATTTACTCGGTCGTTATCTTGATTCGCAGGTATGTGCATTTCAAACATGGATAGCTTTGCATACAATCGATTTTGCAAAAGACTGTGGAGATATCCTCTCATCTAGACAAGCCCTAAGATATTTTATTATGTACATGCAACACTTCTGGTCCCAAGCATTTTGGATAATGGATACACAACCTGTACTGTTTTGTGGAGGCAAGAGATGGGAGATTTAACAGAGAAACTGTCAAAAAGCTAAACAAACACACAGGACAGGACATGCTGTCCTCCATATCATTTTGGAGACTCTGATCTTCACAACATCCACTATGTCCAGCTCACCCTGCTATAGAAACAACCGGCATGCATTTTCATTCCTGTATGGTACATTAAAAACAAAACCAAGATGACAAAGGTCCATCTCTAGCCCTAGTGGTAATGACATGTGTCTACATTTTAGATGCATGATGAATTAATTCTCATAATGCTTATATGTCTGTTTTTCAATGTGACTGTGTTTGAGTTGTGTATAAATAAAGTCTCACTGGATGAGATGTCTTTGGGACAGTTTTCAGGGTCAGTGACTAGAAATACAAAGAACTCAAAATCTGCCACTCAGCTCTGAAAACTTCTGTTTTGAATAAATAATATTTGTATAGAGGAGAAGGCATGTAAGGAAGACTTATAACCTCTCAGCAGGACTTTTTAAAAGCTGCATTGCCTGATAGAGTAGACAAAAAAATCATTAGTGACAATTAGTTTGTAAGACAGTATGTAAGCCCCAGCAAATTTAATGAGATTTGAATGTTATCCTGTTCACTAATAGCTGGCCTCATGTATTTACTGCTACTGACTTAGGACTGTATGCCTATTTAAAGAGAACTAATCTCCCCAACCCTCACCTGTGTGTGAACCTCACCTGTAAATCTTTCTTGACACCAATCTTTCTTGACACTTGATAACAAGTGGATATTATGATTGTTCCATATAAGACAGCATTTGGAAAGAGATGTTGGGGGACAGATGAAAACTTTCAGATGAAAACTGTGTGGACTTTTTCAGACATGTAAAAAGTGCTGCAGAGGGCTTGGGAGAGATACGCGCCTGTTTTGCAGCAGGGGATCCTTTTTGGACGCCGCTGTCCCTCTCACGTTACCCTCTGTATTCCTTCCATGTTGCATGGAAGGAAAAGGCACCACTTTTTATTCATGAAGATCTTTCGTGAGTAAAAGTGGTGCCTTTTCCTTCCATGCGATACGGAAGGAACATGGAGGGTAACACAAGAGGGACGGCAGCATCCGAAAAGGACCCCCTGTCGTGAAACAGGTGTGTACCTCTCCCGAACCCTCCGCAGCACTTTTTACGCTTCTGAAAAGTCCTATGTCTATATCATATGTTAGAGGGCAGGCTGTAAGACACCAGTGTGCCACTGGTCACTTCACTGGGTGGGAGACTTCTAACAGAGAGAGCATACAATTTCCCAAACTTAACACACCATGGAGCTACATTTGGTGCCTGTATATAGGATTATAGCAGGCTGCAGCAATAGGAAATGAACTGGGATGGGAAGCAGGGCCATTCCACCAGGCCTTTTGAAGCCTCTTTCCAGCTCTGTTGTGCGGCTTGGGAAACGAAGGGAGATTCCCCCTCCCCTTCTGAAGCCTATTTCCATTCTGTTGTCCAAGGGGGGTAGCCTAGGAGGCCAGAGACTCACCACACACATGCAAGTAAAGTTACTCTGGGTCTGACTCCACTGCTGGCCTTCTTTCCTCTGACTTTCCTTCTCTCTCTCTGCTGCTGCCTGTTCTGCACTCTCCTGACTCCTGCCTTCTGCACTTTCCTACCGCGTGATGCCAGAGCCTTTGGACAGTGAGCTTAGAGTCAGAATCCAGGATCTGCTGCTTCAAGCAGCCCAACCAGGCGGAACAACTTTCTGTCCCTTTAATCCTGGATTTCCCCAGTTTTCCGGGACTTACTGCAACCCTAATCATATCTTCAGTGACAGGTGCCATTCTAGTGATGGCACTGGCAGAAATGATCAGACTCAGCTGGAAAAGTGAAAAGTGAAAACAATAGACATTGAATCAGGAGAGTATTTAACAAACTACATCAAGAACAAGAAGAACATCAATAACTGTATTTCTATCCATCCTTGGAGCACATACTTTCATTGGCAAGTCCAGTCTTCAAGGATATACCTCTAAAGAATCTTGGCTGAATTTACTTTTCAAAACATAGACTGTTTTTCTTCACCATTGTTTGTACTCATGGTGGAAATAAGTGCCAGGACAATTGTGGGTGTCTGTATAAATTATGGATTTCCCCTTTAAATTCCACAAACACTATACCTGAGAAAATCTAGCTGCTTGGTTGTTGTCTCCATGTGCCACCATGCAACACCAAGGTTGTTGTCTCCATGTGCCACCATGCAGTGAATCTGGCTTTTGAATGTGAATTCAAACCATCCTAAATGTAGTTTAGAGATGGTGTGCTCAAAGCTCAGCAGAGACAGCACGCAGCCATTCTGTTTCATATTGCTTTGGCCCTGAGAAAGAACATATAGGGGAAATGTTTAACTGCTGGAAAAAACTGGTCCAATCAAATATTTCTTTTTTCCTATTCTATATCCCCTTATCCTGCTTGGAGATGTTCCTATAGAGCTGTGCTTTCTGATTTCTGTTACCAGAAGAAGCTGGAATTTTGTGCGGCAGTTCTTGATCCACTGTTGCAAAATTGGTTCCAAAATATCTTTTGGAACATGTTGGTGCCTGTATATATTTTATATGCAACAAAGTTTAGGTTGGTCAAACCACACACAGTTAAGCATCATGAAGATCTTGATTTGAATTAGAACCCTGGGACAGGAGGGCAAACACTTTTTTTCCTACCCCAGTCCCATCATCTTCACAGAGATGGATGATGGGGCGCAGGATAGGGCCTTCTCTGTTTCTATCCCTTAGCTCTGGAACTCTCCATTGAAAATCAGAATATTCCTCCTTGTACACCTTTGATTGGCAGGCAAATACTTTACCCCCCCCCCCAATCCAACAGAACTTGAAGTGAAATTGTCCCTGCCAAATTGGGCCTATTGGAGGTATGCCATATAGACATTCTATGACATTGTCAAGAGCCAGCATGGTGTAGTGGTTGAATGTTGGACCAGGGCTCTGAGAGACCAGGGTTTGAATCCCTGCCCATCCATAGAAACCGACTGTGTGGCTTTGAGCAAGTTACTCTCTCTCAGCCTCAGAGGAAAGCAGTGGCAACCCTCAAGAGTCATCGTAAGTCAGGAACAACCTGAAGGCACTCAACAACATGACATTGTCATCTGAAGAGCTTTAAAGAGAGACCCAAAGCCCGGAGAAACCATGCTTGCAGTGGTTGCATCTGAAGCCTGGTGAAGAGGGTCACAGCTGTGGTAGACGCCATGTGTCCCAGAACAGTTTGAATGAAGTGTGCTGTTACTCTCCTCCAAGCAATACAGTGATGAGCCATGCTTTGCAGTGTGGCAAATCGGTCTTCCGGGAGGAACCCCTTGCCCTGAATAGAGTTCAACTGGGCCCCAATGAAATTTGCGATCCTTAAAGGCTCTAGATGTGGCTTGTCCATGTTGACCATGAGGCCCAAGCCTTTGATCAGAGATATTGTCAGGCCAACATCTTCTGCGACCTTTGCTCTGGATGGGCCCGTAATTAACCAATCATCCAGATACGGGAAGATCACCACACCTCTCGTATGAAGGTGAGAAACTATTCATGCCATGCATTTGGTGAATACTCTTGGAGCTGTACATAAGCTGAATGGGAGCGCTTTGAAACGATACATGTTGGAGTAGCGGCATTCTGCCACACCAATAGACTGTCCCAAAAAGGGGTTCATAGTTTCATCTCAGAGTTTCTCCAAGTGGGTTGCCTCAAAAATACAGATTTCATATGAGGCTATGGGTGTGCCCCTCCCTTCCTCCATATGCAGTCATTCTACCAGAGCAACAGCTACCTCAGCGACATTCCTGAATGGTGTGCTGCTGCCAGACATTTGCAGAGTGGCCACATGGGCAACACTACTAACCTTTGTGAAGAATTACAAGTTGGACTCTTCGGGTACTGATGGTGCAGCCCTCACCAGGGTGGTCCTTGCTCAACCACCCTCGGGTGATTAGCTCCTTACTCATAATATGTTTTTTAATATAGTTATTTTTCTGGGATAACACACTGTTGTCTTGTTTTTACTGGTCTGGACACCCCCTCCATCCTGACTCCTGAGCTTGTTAATCTACCCATTGTGTGCATTCACAGAGAACACAAAGAAGAAGAACGGGTTACTTACCGTAACTATAATTCTTCGAGTGGTCTTCTGTGAATTCACACAAACCCGCCTTCCTCTCCTCTGGTGTCCTACCTCTCACATACTTTATTTAATGCGGCTACAAGGAACTGAGCAGTTGGTGAGAGTTGGGGGCTTATATAGGCTACGGGTGAGGGGGGCAGAGCTGCCACCCAAAAGTTTGAATTGAGGTTTCTAGAAGTTTCCAAAGTGCTCTGTGTAGGCGAAGGATTAACCCATTGTGTGAATTCACAGAGGACCGCTCAAAGAACTATAGTTACGGTAAATAACCCATTCTTCTTTGGGTTCAGCTCCCCATTCCTCCAAATCCATACCACTCCATCCCATCTCTTCCCTTCCCCTCCCTAAATCTTGCTCCTTTCCTGAATCTCATGAATATCTCCCAGACCCGCGGCTTCTAAGCTGAGTCAGGCACTCTCTTCCTGGCTCCTTTAACCTTAACCTTCCCTTCCAAGTTCTGCCTGCCCCACTTCCCATCACAACTGTTCGCTGCTGCTTGAGAGTAATTCCGCTCCTCATGATCAGGTGCAGTATTACCCCCAAAGCCTTAGTCTAATCTGGTTCTAACAATTTTCTGCCTTACCCTAGTCTTGTTTGCTTGATAAATGAAGGAGTGTGATGTGTGAATACTTTTAATTCAGTTTAACAAAGTTTCATCAGTTGTTTTGGACCTCTGACTCCACATTTTTCCTGGCTCCAACCATATACATAGGGGACAAGATTGCAAAAATTACGCAGCCTCTCGCTTTGCCATTTGAGTTGCTATAAATTCCCCAATCTAAGATCAGTTAATGCATTAATTTTCCATGGAGATGAGGGTTTTGCATAACACATGGGGGCGGGGAGTTCTGGAACCAACCTCCAGTGGATACCAAGGGCCCACTGTACATGCTAAATCAGTACTCAGCAACATTGCTAACATTGCCAATCCTCAGTAAATTGGAATTTCAGTGGAATCTGAAAATGTACCATAGCTCACTCAATACAAGCTTCTAATACTCCTTTTCCATCCAGGTGCATGAGGGTTAAAATTTTCTTAACATAATGTATAGCTTGAATTAGAGCCAATTGACCAGTTTGCTTAAAGAAGGCACAGAAAAAAGACAGCAGCCACAAGCAAAGGAATTGTACTCATGGGCATTTGTTGCACACAAGTTTCAAACTTCTTGATCTATTTTTGAAATGGAGATGACACTTTAGACAGTTTTACAGGCATAGCTTTTACTGCAGTGTAGAACATGGTACATTATTCCTCTGGGTATACTACAGACCAAACCCATCTCACAATTGTATGCTATAAGCTTTCATTTTGAGGGGGGGGGGGAGGATCCAATGTGTGTTGATGAGACCAAAGTGAAATGTGAAGTCTGAATAATCAGATGAAGAGTATTTCCAACACAGTATCCAGTGCATAAATAATAGAAGGCCAGCTTGTCAATCTCTTGATCGACATGTTGTTGGTTTGCAGGCTAGTGAAGGATGTAACATCACAGATAAGATTAATGTGGTTATGAGATAAGTTATTTACTCCATGAATAAGCACACCTTTCAAAGCAGCCAGATATAATGAAAGAGCCAGGAATGGAAACATGATTTTTTGAGGAAAAAGAGAAGTCAAGGAAAATAGAGAAGAAGGGCATTTAAACTTATATAGTTTATGGCTGCAATCTGGCAGGCTTTCATGTTGTCAATTATGGGAGGGAAAAGAACTCCTGGCATAGGTGGTCTTCTTCCTCCACCACCAGAAAAGTGAGACCTACACATCCATTAGGATCAGTCACGTGGGCCCTCTTCCTTCTCTCTGGCATTCACCCAGCACAGAGTTGGGAGGAAAGGCTCATGTGTTTGTCCAACCTGAGACACACACTCAGGGATTCCTCTAGCCTGGAAATCCCTTAGAACTATGTCTCCCTTTGGTAGCCACCACCACCCACTGTGCAATGAAACCCCACTCCAGTGGGCAACTGGGAAAGTCCTCTGGTTAACCAGTGGAACTACTCACTCTGTTAAAGTATCACCAGCCCCACTCCTCAGAACCCTGTGGAAATTCCCTGTGAATGGAAATTACAGGGAATGGAAATTACAGATGATGGGAAATGTAGCTCTGCTAGATGTGTTCTGGCTCCATGATGGGAGTTGCAGTCACTCTATCATGACAGGGTCTATGCATAGTCTTTCAGCCACTTCCTGCTTTGTCACCTGATTCCTACTTATTGAAGTCAGTTCCACTTAGAAAGGTTTATGAATTTTTCAACCAGGATATTAGAATCCCAATTTATCTGGTCTTCTTTCCAAAATATTAGAAGCAATGGATTAGGAGTCCTTTATTGTTCTTTGTTTATTTCTCGTGTGTCTGTGTGTGTAACTTTGCATGTGCAGTCTGTCACAGCTTTCAGTTGCTTCATGATTTTTGTTTTCACTATTGTCATACACATGTGTGGAATGATAAAACATCCCCCTTGGAATTAATGTGTCATCATATGTTACACCAAGATTCCTTTTGTGCAGAGTTTCTGCACATGGACAAAATACTATAGCAAAATAATGTTGATGCAATCCTAAGCGCAATCATGAGTGTTTTATTTTGTTTTGGCATATATTGAATGGATGTGTACGGTGCCCATATGTAATGTAGATAAAGGATGGGGAGAAGTAAGGGACTGAAAGTTGCTGCAGACTGTAAATTCTCTACATACTTAGTTTTAAATATCCTCCTAGTTAAACTGGAATTCAGGATGTTTGGAACTCTGGCTGTGATAAACACATGGGACAATCAGTACAGCTCTCCTGAGTTCCACGGTAAACATTTAATTGAAAATCACTTTTTGTGTATATATAAAGCTATTGCACCTCACTGAAGTGATGTGATTGTGGAGATGTTGATGTTGGTTGCTAAGTAGAAAGGAGGAAGGAGATATGTAAGTACTTATGATGAAGTAGGTCAAGAGTTGTTATTTTCCTGAAACCGTTAGTCTAAGTAGGCCATTAGGATTAATTATGAAAACAATAATTTCTTGAGTACCCAACCAAACTAGAATTTGAAACTCTGCTCATTATGAGAATGACAATTGTGTCAACAAAATCAGTCACCATGGGTGCTGAAGCACTTTCGCATTCAGACATATTACAATCAGATAGTAATTTGACTGTTTTCTGCTTTTTAACTGCTCCTCTTGGGGTAATTGCAGCATCTAACTGAAATTGTTAGGTTCATGTGTAACCTGACACACCTTGACAGCATTATCCACTCTGAATCTTTGAGACAGTTCCCCTTTTGTCACACAATCAGACCTTCTGGGTTTGGAAAATTGTGTCACCTCATGATCCCCATTACTGCTTTCTTCTTGCTTAGAACTGTGCTCCTGCTGCACTTCAGTTTTAATTACCACAGGACTTTTAACATTAGCATCAGGCATAACTGGCTTTTGCACTTGTTTAATTTCTTCTGCATTTCCATTTACAGCCAGAAGCATGAACTTGGCACCAATTGCTATGTAGTTCAAAGCATTCCTGGAATTTAAGACTTTACCATTTCCAAGTGCAAATCTCTAAGCTTTAGAGACACTCTGATATCCCACAAATCTTAGCCTCTGTGCTTTGGGATCGCCCTTTCTCCTTGAAATCTTGGGTATGTTAACCCATGCAAAACTTCCAAAAATTCTAAGATGTTCAACTGAATGTTTTTTTTAACCATACAACAAAAAATATGGAGTATCCTTTACCACAGAGTTCCACAGTCTGTTATGCAAATAATTGGCAGTTAGGATTGCTTCGCCCCAGTATTTCTGATCCATCTTGCAATCATACATTAAGGAAACCTATGTTTGTAAAATACCAAATCTATGTTCTGCAATGGCATTCTGACTGGGCATAGAGGAGGCAGAGTGGCAGTGAAAGATGCCCCTCTGTTTCAACCATTTCTGTAATTTGTCTGACATAAATCTCCCCCAGAATAATTTTGCACATAGCCCACCTTTACATGGTGCTTCCTTTCAACATAATTATACCACTTTTGGAATGTTTCAAAAGCTTCAGACTTGTTCTTCAATAAAAAACAAAATCCAAGCATTGAATAATCATCAACTATTACCATAGCGTATTTGGCCCCTCCCAAAGATGAACAGAAAGGACCAATTAAATCAGTGTGTACTAACTCAAAAATTCTCTTAGATTTCCTATCACTAAATTTAGGTATTGGCAATAGTTTTGATTTGCTCTGCTTACAAATCAAACAATCTAAGAAAATATTGCAGTTGTTCACTTTTAAATCATAACACACATCAGGCATTTGTCTCAAAACCTTATAACTAGGGTGACCCATTCTTCTGTGCATCAAATGAATGCAGTCATTATGCATTGGGGTGTTAGTTATCACAGCCTGGGCTAAACCAGCTTTGGGGGCATATAATAAAGCTGATTTCTCAATTCCCCCTCTGCACAAACATTTCCATCTTTTAAAATAAAACATTTCTTGTCAGTAAAGGTAATCTCATACCCCTCTTCTACTAGTGTGCTAACAGAGAGTAAAGACATTTCAAGCAAGGGTACATAAATCACTATGTAAATATCTTGACCTAAACACGAAATAAACAATTTCCCTCTCCCTTCACAACAGATCTTTGGCCATCAGCAAGCCTCACATGGGAAATTCTGGATTTAGACATCTCAACAAATTCAGAGTTATCATTGGCTATGTGCACACTGCAGCTGCTGTCCAGAACCCACAAAGTTAAATCAGATGAATTGTCTTTCCTCACCATAGCAGACATGACAACTGTGCAGCATGCCTCTTCTTTCTTTTTCACCTTGGATTTAAAGCCACTGTTCTGTTTCTGTTTATTAGGACACTGTCTTGCAAAATGCTTAGCAGAACCACAGGTACAGCATTTTTTCATGGCAAATGCAGCCTCTGTCCCTTTGCCATTCTCCACTTTATGGCTGTTGGTGTCTTCAGGCTTCTTTGGCTTGAAGTGTTTTTCTTCCTCCCTTCACTGTTTGCATCTCTCTCCTTCCTCGAGCAGACGGCCACTGATATAATTCACAGACAGGTCTTTCTCTGGAATTGCTTCCACACTGTTTATTAAAGCATCATAGCCTGAATCTAAACTGCTCAAACTCATGTAGACCTTCTCTGGCTCCTCATAATTGAGCCCAGCTTGATGCAGCTTCCCAGATAATGAAGATACACCAAGTGTTGACTTACATCATCACCAGGTTTCATCTGTGGCTTGTAGAGCTTCCTCATGAGTAGGATCTTGGATCCTGCAGTCTCACACACATAAATAGCCCACAAAGCATCCCAGCATCCCTTGTCAGTGTCCAAATCAGACATAAGTCAACTGCAAATCTTCCAGATCCAAAATAATAGAGCTGTGTGCTTTTTCTTCTGCCTTTCTCTTTTCAAGCTGCAGTCTAAATAGTTGCTCTCATTTAGCCTTTCAAAAGGTAGTCTACTCATACCATGTGCAGATGCCATCTTAGCACTTCAGCAAGCTATCAAGCCCCTCTCACAGCCTTGCTTCTTGCCAACAGATCAGCAATCTCAGCCAGAAACTTCCAGACAGCTTACCACAGTTTACAGGTCTCCACAGTTCACTGTGGAGTGGTGTAGACCGGCATAGCCTGGGCCCATAACCTGACAGGTCATGGTGCAAATAGGGCATACACTGCACACCTAAACAGGTTCAGGCAGCAAAAATAAACAGCAGAGTATTGTTCCTTCAGGCATAAGAATAAAGGCACAGACAAGCTTTGTGTCTAAAAACAACTTCTCTTTACTTGACCATAATAAAGAATATTTACAGTAATATACAGCATCAAGAGAAAAACATCTTCACATTGTGAGATCCTAAACAGGACAGCTTCAGGCAGTGATATCCAAAACAGGACTGTTTAGCTCAACCCAGCCCAGCTAGCTTCTGCACAACTCTGCTCCAGGGCTGTGATCTAATCAACATGGATACATTTACCCAGCTATCTTCTGCAAACTACTGCTAGCTCACAGTGTTGCAAACTGCAGACTATTTGTTACATCTCAGCTCTGTACAGGATAAATTTACTGTATGTCCCAATATCCCAACAATCTCACCCGGAAGTGTTCTGCCCATTGACACTGTATTCATGTGAGCACAATGGCGTGAGGTTTGAAACACTGGCAATACTTGCAAAAAAGCATCATGGGAGATCTATTGACAACTTGGGCCATCAATAAAAAGGAATGGCTTTTTGACAATACATGATCGCATAAGGACGACATCATTTGATATGTGCAGGCTTTTGTGTTAATTAGGTGTCGTCATGACACTGTATCTGCTGCATCTGATAAAGGCCATAGTACTATGACTCCACTTCAACTATCATAGCTATATCTTATGGAATCCTGGGTGAGTCTTGTAGTTGGTGAGGCACTAGTTCTCTCTGGTTGAGAATTCTAAATAGTCCTTTCTACACTGCACATACCACGATCCTACAGGATGCTGACATGGGAGTTAAAGTGGAATCATAGAGATATAACTATGTAGTATGAAAAGACCCAACGTGATGGAGTGTTCATTCCTCCTCACTCAACTTTTCATGAAAAAACTAAGCTCCTTTTTAATCCACTCTGCTTGTATCAGGCAATGGTGTTTTAGAAGCTACAGGCATAGTAATAGGAAAATAATTTGTGTGTGACATTCTAATAAAAAATTCAGACTACATTTACAGTAACACTCTTCCAGGTCCTTTTGTATTTGTAGAGTAACAAAAAGAAACCAGAGTCTAGAACGAATGAAATCTGTATGCATTGATCACTGAAGGCACGGTGCGGAAAATATCTTCAAATTATAGGTAAATAGATTGGCAGAAAATCATCCTTTTCCTCTCCTGGTCTCCTAAAGTTACCATAATTTATCCCCATTTACCTTGTCCTACCTCAGTGAATCAAAAATGTTAGTCTTGTTTCTTTTCATTCTATCATTCTGGTGTGTAATTGCCAATTAGAAGGAAAATTATCAGACAAACCTGATGATCAAGTTTCAACCATCTAAACCAACAAAGCATATTAGTAACTTCCAGCAAATATGTAGTTTATGAAATAAGAGAATATTTATCATATAAAGTCCAAAATCCTTTTGATGGGCATCCCAGATGGTATGTGATACATTCTTCTGAAAAGATCAACAGAGTGCATAGAATATATTTTTTAAGTTAGCGAATAACAAGAAAATAAAGGGCTATATATTGTTTAGTTCTCTTCTTGACTTGTCATTAGCACTTGAACACTGGACTTGAGAATCATCTGTTAGCTTTACTGTTGTTAAAATTCAGGCTATTCCACCCCACCCCCCCAGATGTCAGAGAAAACTGAGGATAGTCTAGACCAAGGGAAGGTAACTTTGGGAAGCTTGAAGGCCAGTTTTTTGTTGATAGCATCTATGGTGGAATGCATATCATTGCATCACCCATAGCTCCTACATGGCCATTATTTATTATTATTAAAGTTTATTTCTAGAGCACTGTCAGTGTACACAGCGCTGTACAAAACAATCAAGGATAAAACAGAATGAAACCTGCCAAAGCCGTACAATCTTAGTAAAACAATAGGCAAAATAATAAAAATCAATTAAAACAAGGATAATTACAACAATTAATAACAACATCCACAGTAAACCCAAGTGACAGAAAAAATAAATGTATATCAGACAAAGCCAGGGAATGCCTCCCTGAACAAAGTGGTCTTTAACTCGGATTTAAAAGTGGACAAAGAAGTAATGGCTCGTATTTGAGGGGGAAGAAGGTTCCAGAAGTGAGGGGCGGCAAGCGAGAAGGGATGGATCTGGGATGGAACACTGGAGAGCCTAAGTTGGGACAGTAGGCCTTGAGTACTAGAATGAAGGGTACGGGTGGGAATGTAAGGAGAGACAAAGTCAGATAAATAAAGAGGGGCTAGCCCATGTTGGGCTTTGAAAGTTAGCAACAAAAGCTTATATTGGATATGGAAAGGAAAGGGAAGCCAGTGAAGAGAAAACAGCAAAGGGGAAACATGGTCAAAGCAGCGAGTGGAAGTAATGATGTGGGCGGCTGAATGTTGAACAGAAATTAAAGGGTGAAAATGAGAAAGGGGAAGCCCAGTTAAAAGGAGATTACAATAATCTAAGACCCCCAAAGCGTGGACCAAAGTCTTGGCAGTGGAGGCCAAAAGAAAAGGACCTATTTTGGCAATCTTGTAAAGGAAAAATCTGCAGGCTTTGACTGTGGCCTGAATATGGGGAATTAAAGCTTTCTGGTATCTAGTGATGGTTGTTAGTAGGAGAATGGAGTCATGCAGTTCCTTGCTCTCATACAGAGTTCAGATATAGTTTAGTGTTGTTAGGAGATCACCAGTCTTACAATTAGACTTTGGGTGGAATCTTGTTGGTGATTTAGACTGGCTGGAGCCTCACTTACATCGACGTAAGTCCTTTTTGACCAAGGCTGACACTGCTGACACACTGCAGAAATAATACAATTTGACACCGCTTTAACTGCCATGGCTCAGTGCTATGGAATTCTGGGATTTGTAGTTTTGTAAGATATTTAGCCTTCTCCATCAGAGAGCTCTGGTTCCACAACAAACTCCAAATCTCAGGATTCCGTAGGATGGAGCCATGATAAAAGCGGTGTCAAATTGCATTATTTCTGCATTATGTCTGCAGCCATAGGGCAGTGGGTGGTGGTTCTTAAGAAGCTCAGGAGCTGGCTAGACAGCTTTATCTACTGACAAGGGATAGCTTTCTCTTCTATGTGTCCCCCTTGTCATCACAATGCCCACAACATGCCCGTTCTTTGACGCTGCCTCTTCTGCAGGTGTAGTTACAGCAATCCATAGGAACTTGTCTGTTGACCTTCCACATTTCAATACCTTGCCATTGCTCAACTCCATCATCTTCCGTGTGCAGGAGCATGGATATCTGCAGCTGTGAGTTGGCTCTGCACACACACATGCCCCTTCCTCAATCTAGAACCAGCACAATTAAGGTTCTGCTCAGGAAGTTATCCCTCCAATGTAGGGTGGATGATGGATTTGAGCAATGGGAATGTGGCAGAGCGGATTTGGCCAATGAATGCAGTTCTACTCTCCCTACATACAATTCTAATCAGGTGCCAGATGTGAACTATTTATGGTTCTGAATCTTATTGGTTAGCCCACACTAGAACAGAGCTACTGATTCAAGTGTTGCATGGAGAGTCAACCCATAGATAAATCCCATTGATTCAAAAGGCTCACTCTAGTTGGGACTAGCAGCAGGAGTAAATACATTCTTTTTAAAAGAAAAATCTATCATGCAGCAAGCTGAAAAAGTCAGCAATATTTTAAAGCAATTTGAACATGTAAATAGGGTTTGTATGATTGGTTGTGTACTCTAGCCCTCAGTGAAGCTAAATATCAGTTGAGTATTCAGCTATATGGCCCTGCTTGTAAATTATATATACTAAAGCAGTGTGGACAATTGTCCAGATGTTGTTAGATTTAAACTCCCATCCACCTTAGCCAGCACAGTCAGTGGTAAGGAATCATGGGAGTTGCAGTCTCACAGCATCTGGAGGGTTGCACTTTTCCCTCTACTGTACAAAAGGAAATTGATGCTTTAGAGAAATGGAAAATAATTTCATACTCCGATTTGTTGTTTTAACAACCCATCTAATATATCACTACTGGTGAGATTTACTTCAGCTTGCTTTGTGGCCATGTTGGCAGAAAAAAATAATAACACCAGCTGGTGATGAGATTGTTTTCTCACTGCAGTCTAGTAGTCAGATGTTATTTAATCAACCACTCTATTGACCAGAAGGGGTGCAAGGAAATCCAAACATGATCACTGTTTAATGATGCCGCTGGCAAAACCTCTTTGTGCTCCAAAAGGAATGTTTGCCTGATTACGTACGCATATTGATTGGTGCCATTTGAAAATGTTTCTCTTTTGATTCAAACACATTCATCAATGCTCAATTAACAGCACAATAAAAATGTGGAAAAAGAGGGAAATGGATATGCTTTGGTAGCTAAACCTTAGGATTACTGTGTAGGAAACCCTTAATCAAATAATGAGCTGGTCAAAAACACCTGAAATTTGATCACAAAGTGCTCTTATAAGAGGTGTCCTGATTCAAATAATTTATTACTTCCACTTTCCCCTTCTCTTGTAGGTCACTGGCTGGTTTGACTTGAAAGATTTTAAATGGTTGGCTTCCAGCTGAATAAATGTAGTTAGCTGTTCTAACCTTAAGTAAGGATTTTTTTTTAATATAGTAGCTGAGGATAATAGTATTTTAACTCGGAAATAATCCTATGGGATAGAAGATTTAAATCTTCTGAAAGCTATTTTTATTTTCACAGTAGGACATCAAGACAAGAAAAAGGACCAGAAAGAATTGTAGGAAATTAATCATATTTTGTTTTTTTTAATTAATCATTATTAAAACAAATAATATATGATTACACAAAAGAAAACTCATATTATATTACATTATCTATTCCTTAATACTTCTTTTTACATTATTATCTTTTTTCCTAGTCAAGTAAGATATTATTAAATAACACAGTTGGCTATCATTTTAGATGAAGCTATTAATATCATTCCATACATTTTGTGCTTCCCACCTCCCCTTTTCCTCTTGTGTTAAACCTTGACAAGCTAATTACCAATTTTAATTCCTGTTTACCTCTTTATATCTCTATTATATTCAAGACTCTGTCACATATGTGCACACTTTCATAATTGTTTTAAAGTTTCAGTTCCTTATGATTAATACCAAATATCTATCTATCTATCTGTCTGTCTGTCTATCTATCTATTGTTTTTCCTTCCCCTGTAGAAAATACATCTATTTTCAAAAGATCAACTTATATATATTTCTGTGTATGTGTACAAAGATAAGAAAATAGGGGAAATTTGTAAAGTTAATAAAATAATATTTTAAATAATTCAAATAATGTTTGATTTATCTCATTACTATTCTATCTATCTATCTATCTATCTATCTATCTATCTATATTTATTTTTCACCTTTCCATAGTTAAATTATCCTATCTTTCCAATATTTCTTATAGTAATCCAGTACTTTTGACCATTGATCATCAAAACTTTTGAGTGAATGTTTTTTTTTATAGTGTAGTCAATTTATCCATAAGCATAATCTCACTCACTTTTAATAGCCAAACCTCCATTGTAGGAATATTACTTGATTTCCAATTCTTGGCATATATTATCTTTGCCAATGTGATCATATGAAGTATAACTCTTTTATATTTCTCTTCTGTTTTCTTATTTGTGATGTTCAATAAATATAATTCTGGTGTTAGTTCAAAATTCAAGATTAGTATTTTAGATATTGTATTGTGGATTTTAACCCAATATTTTCTTGCTTTTTCACATGACCCACCATACATGATAGAAAGTTCCTTTATGGGTTCCACATTTCCAACATTTCCCATCTCCCTTTTTTTGTCATTCTAGCTAGTTTAGCTGGTGTTATGTACCACCTATAATACATTATAGTACATCTTTCAAATCATTACTTAAAGGGAATTTTAAATTTGAATTCCATGCTTTCTCCCAATCTGAAATTTGTATGGCATGTCCTATATTTTTCATCCGTTGGACTGTACATTCTTTTATTGTCTCTGTTTCCATCTCTCTTTTTAAGAATAATTTGTATAATTTTGAAATCAGATGATTTTCCTTTGTTAATATTAATTTGTCTAGTTCTGATTTTTCTTTGCTTAATCCAATTGTTTTAATTGCCATTTTTGTTTTTTCGTAAATTTGTCTATGTGTAAACCACTGACATATTATTCTTTCTTGACATAGTTCTCTAGTTTTCATTTTAGGCTTATTATTTTCCCAAATTATTATCTCTTTAAAAGTTAGCCATTTTTCTTGATTCATTAAGTCCTGCTTTACAAAGGCTTCATGAGGTAACACCCATTCAGGTATTTCTCTATAGTGCTGAAGTTTAACCTTTTGCCATATTTTTATAAGCATCTTTCTTATACAATGATCATCAAATTCTCTATTTTCCCCCATTTGTCAAACCATAAATATGCATGCCACCCATAAATGTTATCCCCTCCTTCTAATGTTAATAATTTTTTTATCTTTGAGAAGTATCCAATCTTTTATCCACATCATACAACATACCTGATAATATTTTTTAAAATTTGGAATATTTAAGCCTCCTCTTTCTTTGGCATCTTCTATTATTTTCCGTTTAACTCTTGGATTTTTTCCTACTCAGATAAATTTTGTTAGATCTCTTTGCTATATTTTAAATGGTTGGTCATTAATAATTATTCGTAGGTTTTGGAATAAGAATAGCATTTTCGGCAGTATATTCATCTTTAATATTGAAATCCTCCCTAACAATGATATTTTTAGTTTTTTCCATTTTTCTAAATCTTTCTTAATTTCAGACTGCACATTCTGATAATTGTTAGCAAATAATTCCGAAGCGTTTTTTTGTCTAATCATATTTTGTTTTAAATGAATTGTATGGCTGAATATTTTTCTCTTATAATTACTTAAGTTTTTAACAAAATTGTGGGTGGATTGTTTGATTATTTGCTTGAATACCATGTATTTTATGTATTGTATGTAAGAAAGAATGAATAAATAAATATTTTTAAAAATAATTACTTAAGGTTTTAAGTTGAGTTAGAGTCCCTTCAAAATAAATTCTTTTTTCATGTTTGTTTTCTGTGCTTATCATTTTATTTCCACTTTGCTTAATGAATCAGTGAGAATTCCATGCGCACAGTTGAGCTATTCAGGTTTTTGTCTGCAACATGTGGAAGCTAAATGGGGAGGGGATGTAGATACATACCAAAGTCCTGCCCATATCTCTCCATATGCACCCAACTTCTGTTAGAGGTCTTTGTACTTTTGGTGTTCAGATCTGAAGTGGAGGGCATATATGTCGCAACTAAGGCCTTGTCTACATGGGCCAAATAAAATGATCTCATCTCATTTTCACAGTCAGCCATCCACATGACATATGGCTCAAATCCAAGGAGTTGTCTAAATGGTGGAAATACTCCTCATGGAATGCGAGGAGAATCCTACCTGTCTTAATGAGATCCCACTTTGTATTGCCTTATTCGGAAGAAGGTGGGTCAAAACCAGCAAAAACTCCATAGGAAAAGCCTTTGCAGCTTTCCTTGGAGTTTTTTTTTAAAAAAACAGCAAGAGAATGCACATTCTTGCTCGTTTGGACAAGTGATTCACTTTGAATTGGTTTCCCATAGGAGAGGAAGTGCTAACTGATTGGCCAGACGAGCATGGAACTGGGGCTTGCTAACAGGGCAAATGCCCAGCAGCCCCATGTTGATATTTTGCTTTAGCCTGGCTAGTCACTTGGAGAGGGAGGGGTTATTTATTTATTTAGGTAATTATACCAATTTTTCAGCCACCAAGGCTCCCAGAGCAGCTTACAAATTGTTTAAGCAATAACAATTTAAACATCTACACCACATTAAGTGGTTTCCAATGTGTGTTAGCTAATTGCCTCCACAACCTGGGTACTCATTTTACTGACCTACGAAAGGATGGAAGGCTGAGTGAACCTTGGAACCCTCTAGGATTGAACTTGCAATGTGGTGGCTTGCAGTACTGGCATTTAAGCCCTGCACTACCAGGGTTTCCTCCTCCTCCATACAGCTGGCCAAGTGGCTACTGATGTTTGTTCCCAGCCTTGGAGGATGGGAATGGGTTCTAGTCTGGCTAGGCACTTGGAGAGGGAGGTGGGGGTGTTTCTCCCCCCTCCTCCTCTGAGCGGCTGGCCAAGTGGCTACTGATGTTTCTTCCCAGCCTTGCAGGATGGGAAGAGACACTAGCCCCCTTGCCTCCCCACCCACAAGTGGGCATGTGAAGTTTATGGGGGCTATTTGACCCATTAAGACAAATCACAGCTGCTGTAACATGTCTTTACTGTGGGTCACTCCAGGTTTTTTTAGGCTTGTATAGACAGGCCCCGAGTCTTTTGAGTGCCTCAGGGCTTTAATACAGACCAAAATGAGTTGGGATTTACTCATGTATGTGTGTGGACTGTGGTCTATACCAACAGCAGTGTGGAGCCACGGAAGGAGTTTTGGAAGAGGTTGGAAGGAGGCTTGTTGGGCGAAGTGATGGACTTTCCTATCAGGAATTGCCTCTTTCCCTGTTCCAATTTCACTTTTTAGTGGTTCCTTCATTGACCTCTATTTTGCATATGCGGCAGTTGTTTGGAGAAGCCCAAACCAGCATACCCATATCATTAACTGCATGTACCTCTGCTTAATAGGATGTCCAAAGCCTCTCCAAGCTGTGGGAAAAGAGGCAGAGGTGATGTGGATGCACGTACATTTGCATGAACGTGGAAGAGAAAAATAATACCAGCGTGGCTACAGCTGTGTGGCCCACACATACTGCATTTTATTAGACTAAGGTGAGTTTGGCAGGGAGAAATTTGTGGACAGTGCTCCTGAACTCACTTCAGTGTGTGTGGTGATTGTGTGGACAAGTCCGTGGTTACTGCAGACCAGGGTGCTGTTTACATGATGAAAATGTAGTGGGAAGAATTTGTGTCAAACCCTGGTTGTTTACGTGTACATCAGGTCAGACACATGATTTTCACAAGGGGGGGGCACCTTTTATCCCACAACCTGTGGGACTTTTAGTCCCGCCGTTTGTGGCGATTTTAAAAAAAGTCACAGGAGGATTCGGAAAATCGGAAATGTAAACAGCCTGGGAGAAGATATCTCGGTACTAGGTGATGACTGGAAATGGTGACCGGGGGCGGGCTCAGAGATCAGCAACCAGAAAAGGAGGGGTCAGTCACCTGTTCAATAGATTCAGCCTCACCAGCTGAAAACAAAGGCATCCCCTCCAGCTGCACGTAGGTTTGGTGTGTGTGTCTGTCTGCACTACATCATCCTGTTCAATGGATTTCTACACTGCAAACCCTTCAGCTTTAACCTGTCCCTCCCCTGCATGCTGGGTTTAAATTTTAAAGAGAAAGTAAATTATAAAGAGACCGTGGGCAGAGGATCGCCAAGTCATCCCCTGCCTGCATCCCCTCCCTGTGTCTGAGCAGATGATCACATATTCATCCACCCCCCACCCAAGGCACAGTAAAGAATGCTAGCGTCTGGGTCTTTCAAAATGCCTTTTGTGTCCTCCCCTTATGATCCCCTGCACTGCCTTGAAACCTTCACTCCACAGCTGCCTCTGCTTAAAGGGTTAACATTTTAAAGAGGCAGGACAACTTCACACCTCTGGGCCCCTGCACTCGGCTTGGGCTTGTGTGTGTGCGTGCATGTCGGGGGCTCCAGTCCGCTCTGCTTTTGACCTCTCTCACACTCCCCAGCACCAACTGATCACTCCTTCCTCCCCAGTTTTAAATGGTGTTCTTTCAATTTGAAAGGAAAGTGCAGGGTTTAGCCACTGATTGCTCCTTCCTCCCCACGTTAGATCACGGATCACTCATTCCTCCCCTCATTGCCTCATCCCCAATGCAACACTCATTCATCCCCTCATCCCCAAGCAGAAGCCCGAACAAACATTTGAGCCAGCCAATAGCATCGCTCGTGGCGTGGAACTCTAAAGGAAGTACGTCACTGAGGTTGTGAAAAAATGAGTAATCGCATCCTTGATTGACAGTTAAAAAAAAATTCCAGGACCGTAAATCCGTGTAAACAAACACAAAAACAAAACAAAACAAAACAAAAACGGGGTAGTATATAGTGGGAGAAGATACATATCAGGGGACGGGATGCCATGTAAACAATGATCCCAGGATCTCCCAGGATCTCCAGTTCAGAGACAAAAATCGTGTAAACAGGGAGGGATGAATACAGGATCAAGAAGTCCCGGACGCCCCGCTACAAAAACTACCGTCTAACTGGCACCCAGGGTAATGTGAAGGTAAACTGGATTTTCCTGTCAATGTAAATGAGCGCTAAGTGGAAAAGTCTTTAATGAGTTATATGTGTTGCAGTTTTACTGTTCTTATATTTTAAAATGATTTTATATTGTTTTTAAGTGTTGGGGTTTTCACATGTTAGGGTTTTTTTTTAAAAAAACCTTTTTTAAATATTCGGTTTTAATTCACTTACCTTTCTTTAATTCATATTGTGAACTGCCTTGGATCCCATTTGGAAAAAAAGTTGGGATATAAATAAAATAAATAAATAGATAAAAAAGAGCACTCAGCTAAATGAACTTATGAGCAGAGCACTGGACAAATTCTCATGGCTATGTGTTGTAGCTCCCCAAAAGTACTTTTCCAAGGTCACCTTGCAACCCTTCCTGCAGCTGGGAACTATGAAAACATGGGGAGTTTTTAAAGAACACTCTAATTTGGAAATAGCTCTAACAGCAGTTAGGCGTGCAGGGGCATTGGAGGCTTGGTTTGCAGGTGCACTCATGTTCCCATCCCATCCCAGTTTAGTCCTGACATATCTCATTTAGCCCACGTAGATCTATTACATCATAAGGGATAGTGTTATTTTAGTAATACAGGTATGCCTCAGTTAACAAAGTACTGTAGATGTATTCCTGAGCATTATTTCCTCAACAGAAAATTTGGTACCAGAGGCAGAAATATCACAGAAAGGATCTTACAATTACACACACACACACACACACACACACACACCAACTTGTTTCAGCAAACTTTTTATTTAGAACCAACAGTATGCACATGTGAAATGAAACAACAAAATGCATCTAGGGACATCCCCCCTCCCCTTTTTTTTTTCCTGCCTTCACTTTTCCTATGATTTTCAATTTGGTGGCCAGACTTGTAGATCTATGTATTTTTTTATGTTGGGTATAGTTGGTGAGGCAAGTATATCTGCTCTCCCCTTTTCTGTTTTGATGTTCACACAAGCTTAGTAAGTGAATTTGGAGGAACCTGACGTTTACCTGGCCTGTTGTGGTTAGGCACACACGGAAACAGCAGGATCAGCTAGAGGAGAGTCCCATTATTTCCTAGCTCAAGCTTAACTGCATTATTTACTGTAGTCAGTACAAACCAAAGTTTGTGTTTCTGTAGTCTTTCATTTCCACCCTCCCAATGTTACTGCTGCTAAAGAAAAAATCCAACTAGGCAGAGGACAGGAAGGAAAAGGAGGGTTGGGTAAGCATAAACAGACTTTGTAAAAAGAAGCATCTTTTTCAGAGGCTTTGTTAAGTAAGGTATGCCTGCATGCTAAAAATATAGTAAGTTGTTATACTAAAAGGCAGCACTTGGCTGTGCTGGCTGTGGGGTTCCAGGAGCTGTAGTCCAAAAAACTCTGGTAAAAGTACAGTTGGAGCCCTATATCCATGGGGGTTTGGTTCCCAGACTTACCATGGATATCAGAAACTGTGGATAACAGCAAACCCTATTAAAATTAAGGACTTCCTGTACAAACATACCATAGAGTTGCATTGGAGGACCTAGAAGATGCCTAGAGGGGATGCCTCTCTAGGCATTTTCCAGTGTGACTCTATGGTGTGTATCCCCTATTTTGTGTCCTGTGGATAACTGAAGCCATGGATACTGGTTCCACAGATAAAGGAGTCCAACCGTATCTGCATTCCCAATAACCTCCAGTATGTAGTGACAATTTATTTTGCATGAGTCAACCTAAGGGCTGGAACAAACACGGGCATGTGTCTCATCTGTTGAGGATTGTCAAGACACGATCCTTGGATTGCCTTTAATCTGTAGGACAAAGTAAAAATTATTGGCATATGCTGTTCCTTTCTGCCTTCGTCATGTTAAATGATAATGGCAGCTTCCCACAGAGAAACCACCTACTTTTGTTCTCCTAGCAGATTGTTCTGCCAAACTGCATTGCTTTGCAAGATAGCATTAGTGCATAAACATGGTGGTGGTTTTTAAAAGAAAATCAAGCTGGTTTCATGCTGTCAGGAGAGATATTGTTTTTGTAGGCTTTTCCTTCTATGACCTTGATGCTGAAAGCTGATGTTGCTAGGAGGCAGAGAAGACCCTGAATTGCAGTAACTACATGAGATAAGAACCGTCCCCATGAGTTTATACTTAAGTCAAATCAGCACAAGGTTTTGTTATGTCCTTTTATAAACTAAGCCATGAGATGCCCATCAAATAATAACTTAAAATGGCCATAAAGATGAATTCTAATTGAGTTAGTAGGGACCTGCTAGCAACAGATTATGCTTCCATTTAACATTGTTCCTCCTATGTTTCCTTTTCTTTCTTTTCTCTACCCTAGGGAATTGCTCATGTTTTTGGTGCCTCATCTGCACTCTTACTTCATGCTCTACTCTTTGGTATTATTTACTGCATCTCTCAGGTCATGTTAGGGATATGTCCATCAAACAATGGAATTGTATAAGGGGATGTGGCATAAAGAAGGGTGAGTCTGTGTATAATGAGCAATCTTGACTTTCTGTTGGTGCAAAACTGGGGAGAGTGTGTACTTCTCCCGCATCTTCCTTGAATTGTATTCAGATGTTATGGACAATTAACTCTGTGTTCATGGTTATTCTTCCCTCTTTTGAGTATCTTACCTTAGATTCTTTTTCTTAGGATGAGGTATGCATAAAAATAGGTCCGAAGTGAATTTGATGGCTCACTTAAGCTGAAGTATATGTTCCTTCCCTATGTGTTTGTTAGGGAGAATTGGTTATTAGAGGGATGTTTTTCTCCAAAAATGAAGGATTCCAAGTTTGCCAAACAATGGCTGAGATTTTACATTGGTCATGTATAGCATAAGCGTTCCATAGGCAGAACTCTGTTCTGGCTCCCGCATCACCACCCTCAGGACTCACTGTGTTTCTGTGATAGTCACCCCACAAAGGCCATTCCAAGGCTGGTAGAGAGTGCAGGGTAGAGTGGAGAAGTTCCTGTCTATTTTACCATAAGCAGACAGATCTGCTGGGGTCCTCTGGAGGTCCCATCAGATGGTATCATCTCCACCAGCAATGGAATGGCCATCAGAAGCAGCTATTTCAGCAACACAATGAATTTGGGTAGTGAGGGCTTTTCTTATTGCAGAGGAAGGAAGTGAATAGCTACCTTAACAGCAGCAGCAGCAGCAGCAGCAGCAGCAACAACAACAATGGCAACAACACATACTCAAATGCAAAGTGGAATTGTGTTTTTGTATGCCACTGGCAAGATGCCAAACATATCTTGTCATTTATTTCTTCCACATCTGTGTTCTGAACTGATATTACAGCATAGCCATGTGGCTAATCTGGACTAAACAGAGTCATAACAAGGTAGGAAATTCAGTTGCTGTTGTCCAGGGTGGTCACTGCACGATCTCACTTAGTACTTAGCATATATCTTAGAAATATGTTTTTCAAAAATGGAGAGGAGGACCAGTTCTCAGAAGGCAATTTTTAGTTTGTTGTTAGCAACTGGCTCAAGGTTATAACAGCTATAAACCGTCAAGGCTACAGCTGAATTCATAAGGCAGAGCAGCACTGCAAACCTAAATCAGTTTAAATGGAATAACTTTCCTACTTCTCTGGCACTCTGTGGCTCACACTGGATACTTTAAGTACACATAAGGCCATGTCCTTTGGAATAATTACTTTAGGAAGGACACTACCCTACCATCATCGCAACATCTTTTGGCATATTGCACCAGTTAACTGTGTTCAGTATCCTTGCATATTTTGCTTAGCTTTCTTTTTCAACCAACAGCTCTTTGTCTTTTACTAACAAACCTGGACTCATTCACATTTAGAGTTTACAAAACAATTGAGACATTTTCTGTCTAATTCGCCACTCACATGTGCTTGGTGTTTTAAGCAGTATTAGAATGTTGCACTAGTGCTAATTTCCCCTTTGATCATTTCAATTAGCCAGAGAAGAGAGCTCTGGCAGCAATTAGTTTTCAAGTAAATGAGGCAGCTCATTAGCTGCCAGGGATTCCTTTTGAATTTATGCTTCATTTTTATTGAAAGAATAAAAATGGCCTGGAAGCTGTGGATGAACGGAGAAAGCCTCACTGAAAAACAGAGAGGTCATGTTTAGATGATACCCCAACAAATCTATGGGGCCAGTTACATGGCAGAATAAAGTGTGTGAAATTCCAGATTTCCATCCTTTTGCACCAGTGGTGCATAGTTCACACGATTTATTGCTAAATTGGAAGATCCGGTGAGTTTCGCCTTTCTAAGTTTACACAGACAAAGGTGGGGAGGCATGGCCTCCAGATCACTATCATTAAAGCCAGGCAGGAGACGGGGAGGAAGCAAGGAGGGGGCAGTGCGAGGGGGAAAGAGACCATAAGTTCATAGCTTCGCCTGTATATAAAGCAACAAATAAGAAGAGAGACTATGGAGGAGGAGAGAAATAATGACAAAAGAGGGAAGGAAAGCAGCCGAGATCCCTGCCAGCTGAGCAGACTGCTTCTCTCTCTGTGTCTCACATGCGCACACACACATGGACACAAAAGAACAATGCAGCTGACATTCTGTTCGCTCTGCAATCTCTCACAGCTGAGCAGACTGCTTCTCTCTCTCTCTCTCTCTCTCTCTCTCTCTCTCTCTATTTCACGCCGGCATGCATGAGTGCACAAACACACACACACAAAAGAACGATAAAGCAATCACTCTCTCTCTCTCTCATACACACAGAAAGAGGGAGAGAAGGAGAGGGAGAGAGGAACAGTAATTATGCTAGAAAGCAAGCCAGCTGGCTGGATCTTTTCAAGCCTCATCTCTTGCAAATCCACTCCTCTCCCCTTTTTGGTCAATTCAACCAATCATGGATAAGCTCTGCTGTGCCAATTTCGAAAAGACTGGTGACAGTTCCCACTGCCGTAAGCGAAATGGTTGTTCAAACAGTCGACAGTGCGCTAACTTGCGCTACTTTTCAAAAAAGATGGGGAAAATAGCGAAAGCTAATACTGTGTGACTTATGGGGTTTTTTGTCCCCCTCCTTCTGAATATGGCAACTTTGATCCAAAAGATGTGGGAACTTATTAGGACTCTTTGCAAATTCTTAGAGGATTTATTTTGCTGTGTAAATGGCCCCTATGTTACCGAGCGTTTCACTTTGGCTGTAAGCCATAAACCATAGGCAGAGAACCAGTATCTTTCCTAATGCTGTTGGACTTCAGCTCCATCATTCTTGACTGCTGGCCATGCTGTCTGGGGCTGATGGGTTTTGGAGCCCAACTATATTTTGAGAGTGGCAGGTTTCCCACCCCTGTAACATGCTGCTTAATACTGTTTGCAATGCAATGCAATGTACATACAACATGGATGCCTCCATGCCCCTGCAAAGAAGCTATAGTATAATGATCTGTAAACCAAACTCCATCAAGTTTTATGTTTAATTTAATTTATTTATTTCTGCATTTGTGCCATCTTTCAGATCTAGCTTTCCCAAGGCAGCTTATATCTTATTAAAAAAGATAGAATTAATTTCAACAAAATTGCATTTCTTTACTTGCTTGATTTCTGTCTTGTCCTTCTTCTGCAATGGAGCTGCCAGACTCATCCTTTTGTTGGCAGCTCAATTTGCAGTCCCGGCTGGCTGGTCTTCATCCCTTCCACATGGTGGAAAGGAGCAGCATTGGTGCTGCCATGGTCAGCCTGCCCAGTGGGTCGGGAGGAAGATGGAGTACCAACCAATTGGGCTGGTTTGGCCGGTTTGTATTCTCTCCCAGCCAATCAGAGGCTGGCAACAGGGCCTGCTATCTGATTGGCTGGGAGGTAGAACCTTGCTGCATTTTTCAGGAGTTTTCACTCAGGTCTGGTGATCAGACATATATTGCTGGCTGCTGCACCTGAGTGGCTCTTTGGGAGCTGACTCGCCCACCCACCCTCTTTTCTGTATTTCATGGTTTATTATTGCAAGCATATGCTCACTTACTGTCATAACATTTGGGCAGTTGGCATGGGTTCTGGTCCAAGGTAGGGAGTCTCTGTCAAGGTCAAGGTCAAGGTCAAGGTCACAGAGGCCCCTGGAGGGGGTTTAATGAGGAACATGCCAGCTTGGGGCATGTGGGTACATAATACCCCCTTTTGGGGGTATATGGTAATGGGAGGGGGAGGAAGAGAGATAGGCAGGCATGCCAGGGGCCTGCCCAGACTCCTCCCCTTCCCAACTGGTGATTGTCAGCATGCGGGCTGACAACGGTCTCATTGTCCAGCAAGCAGGTTGGTCGATGTCCGGATCTAAATTCATGTGTTGAGCCAACCAACTGCAGCTGTCACCAATAAAGTTGTGGCCTTTATTGCCAATATATCTTCATATATTCCTTATGATATCCAATATATTCTTTAAAACATATATTGTGTCTGTTTTTCTTGGGAAGTGGGTGAGAGGGGACACATATAGCGTGGACATGCAAATGGAGCTTAGAATAAAATAGTACAAATGCAACAAGAACATAAAATGAATACAGGCATAAAACAGTAAAACAAAATTTACAAACACACCAGTAAAATAAAAACCGAGCACTCATCCAGTTAACAGCTACTTCCACAGCAAGTGTGGTCAGTTGCCAAACGTCTGTCTGAATAGAAAGGTCTTTACCTGCTGGTGGACACAGAATTATAAACCAAAAAGCTGTGTCTTCCTTGATTAGGAATTCCAGAGCCTGTGAGTGGCCACAGAGAGAAACTTGTCTTGCATTTGCTCTAGACATATGCATGCCTTCCAACATTTCATAGCTGAAAACTGGGACGGAATGAATGCTATCACCCACCCCAGCCCTGTGCACTTGCTGCTGCTTCCTCCAAGATACATAATCACCATAGGTTCACTAATAAGCTGGGAATGTCCTTCTCTGCATAACTTTGGTGCCCCATTCAAGATGGTAGCAGAAGTGCTGACAGAAGGTAACATGGGCAGAGTGCTTGATACAGCAGGGCAGGGCAGGGTTGGCCTAGCCCCAGAGAGAATAGAGAAAAAGAGAAAGGACGAAATGACGAGGGGAAAGGGCTGCAGCTGTAATTGCAGCTGCAACTGGTAGATTGTTGGTGAGTTACACAGCAGAAGAGGAGGAGCTGTCTCTGGAGTTCTTGTGGCCACTACTGGAACAGCAAAAGTGGCTCAGGTGCTGCCCGGGGAAGCAATTTGATGCCTGGAGCTTGCAGTACATGCAAACCCAAGTGCGGGGGGAGGGGGGGAGACTGACTTCACACCAAAGTTGTTCATTCACTCTCTAGTGATTCTTGCCTGCAGATTGCCTGACACCACTGTAACTAGTGCTTCCCATCTCCATGCAACTTCTTCTCCTCTCACCTGCTACATCCTTAATCCCTCAGGCAGCCTGGGGGTTTGAGTGAGCTGAGAGATTGATGGAAGCTTTGCTCATGGCCAGGGAGGGGATGAAAACCAGGAGTAATGGCAGGTGGTGAAGCCAGCAGAGTAAATTTCACACAGAGCCTTGGTGATCTAACAGCAATTGTGCAAGCAATAAATGACAGGAAAGCTTGGAATTTGGGCTAAATTTTGAAGGAACTAAAAAGAAGGGTATTTTTAAAAGCACCTGAACAAGCAGGAAGGGCAGATAAGAAAATTTGTTCACCCCACCCAAACTAAGGCAGTTTTTGAGGTATGCATGCCTCAGAGAGTGGCTGTACCAAAATAAGTCTGTCTCTGAAAACCTCAAAGTCTAAGGTAGGTTTGTCTGGGAGATGTTGGTCCCTCTGATAGCCTAGTCCCAGGGAAGTGAAGGAAAATTAAAATGAGACTGAGGAAAGAGCCCAGACACAAGAATCTTTGCAGTTCAGGATTTTGTTGGAGGTAATTTGTTTGTGCACAAATTGCATGTGGGTTTCTTGTGGAGAAATCTTGCTTGGGGCAGAAAAATGTGTATTTTGTACAAAATCCACTGATCCTGGCACAAAATATTGTTTTTCACAGAGAAAATGCATGCAAGAAAACTACATGTGCATTTTCTATGCAGGTATTAGTGTATTTTCACAAGCTGCATAAACTGTGTACTTTTTGCACAACTTTATGCAACTTGCACACAGTCTCCTAAACAAAATTGTGCAAAATAAATGTTTTTGGCCTCTAAATGGATTTTATGTGTAGGAAAACTGTGTATTTTTGTGCAAGTTTGTTTTCCCCAGTAAAGTACCTAAGTATGAACAGTGTTTGAAAATTTCACAGAAACATCGTATTCTTTCAGGGCAGGGAGAAAATTGTTGAAATTATTATTATTTGTTTATGTGGGAATGAAATAAATGAAGCTCTACATCCCTACTTGAAGATAGCTCAGACCCAATTTGTCAGGACCAAGTCACATAATTACATTCTATAAACCCATACTCTTTAAAATACTAAAACATGGATGATCAATTGCTAGGAGCTGGAAATACAGAATGGACATGTTTCAGTTGCACACTAGTAGAGCATGAAGCTGTATGACATAGTAATTCTGGATCACCACTGTGTGCCATTATGTATGTAGCAAACACCATAGGATTGAAGGGACTTCAGCTTGTAGAATGAGGTCCTGAACACTTTGCTATATAAGTGGTGAAAAGGTCAAACCACTCATGCAATGTTCCAGTGTGCAAGCAGTGTCACACAATAGGATGCAGACCAAACTATTTGTATTTTTATTGTGTGTGTGTGTGTGCATGTGCGCGCATACACGTACATGCGTGTATGTGTAAATATGGCCCACAAGCTAATAAGTAGACAGTTACACAGCAAGGTTCAGGTTTCTTCCTATCACCCTAGCTTAGGCAATGAGGAAGGTTTGAAGGATCTTGAGACATGCATAGTAACAAATACAGGGTAATACTAAAATGTTACAAATGTGACACAGAAGGATGCAAACATTTATGGGTTCTAAGATTTTAAATTACAGAAATCTTGTATGATAGATTGGCCATTCTGTGTTTCTGCTCACAAATTCCTGATTTGACCCAAAGTAGAGACATGCTACTCTCAGGAAACTCAAGAGGTGGTGAGTTGTGATAGACAATCAATACTTTCTCTCCATCTCCAGCAACTAGAATGCTGGCTGATTCTGAGAAATGCTCATTGCCTTTTTTTGAAACGCATGATCTTCAAATTGCGTATCCTGCTAAGCTGAAAACTCATATGTTCACAATTACCTCTTCTCTTCATTGAACCTGTAGTATCCATCTTGCAGCTGCAGAAACACACAATTGCCAATCCATGTTTTGGAATTTTTGTTTCCTCCTCTGTCTCTGAATTTCTGCCCCACAATGCCTGATGATGAGCTCTGGAAAACTTGGAAGTGTGTCAGTTCTGCACCAAGTTTGTAACATTTTAGTGGTCCTAATAAAGGTATTATCCAATACCTTTGTTTTTGTTTTTAGTTGACATTGACACATTTACTTTTGTGTGTGTGTGGGGGGGGTAAGGTTTCCCGAATGATTCAGAGACAGACCATAATCTGAAATCCAAAGAGGGACAGATTCTCTGTAAAGGTCATCCAAATAATTTCCCGCAGATTGCTTTTGTTCCTAAAGTTGGTTTATTTATTCCTTGTTTGCATAGATATTTGTTCTGAGGATGCAAAGCAGTTTGGTGCTGAATGACAACAACAAAGCCTTCTTGTTTTAATGGAATTGGAGGTAGCAAAGGAAGAGAATGGCATATCATTTTTCCTTGGGGCAAACAGTGTTCTATATAGCTTTTAGGAGCTGTGGCCGAAGGCTATCCTGGATGCATTTTTTATTGTATTTTATGCATCACAAATGAAATGACAATGGACTGTCAAGGCAGAAGAGAATAATGAATGAATCAAAAAGGAGAGATGGCAGGCAGCTTTTGATTTATCAGAAATCTTTTCTTTTGATATATTAATGTAACAATGAGCAATGGCTGTTCCTCCCACCTTTCAAACATTTTCCTAATGAACCTTCATAAAGGAACAGAAAGCTTTAGGAGAGTCTTCAAGGTCAACAAAGATAAAAGACAGCTCAGGGCCAGCACACATGACAGCCTGTTTTGGTTCATAGGTTGCCAACCTGGTCCATGTATAGTGCAAAAAGCAGAGTTTGAAGCATCCTGGGTTGGGACCAGTAGGGCTTATGAACCTGAGTGTGATGTAAAGTGAGGCCTAGACTCCTATGCAACCTGGTTTAGCTTGCATTGTACAGCTGTTCAAGATGACATAGTGGGTGATGGGCCTGGGAGTCATGTCCTCTGAAGAAAAGCTTAAAAAAAAAGGAATATTTAGTCTAGAGAAGAGATGACTAAGAGGCAAAGTGATAGCCTTCTTCAAATATCTGAAAAGCTAATAGGCTGATGATGGAGCAAACTTAAAACTCTAGAGCAGAGGTTGAGCTTTTTTGTTAAAATGCATTATTTAGGGGTGATTTTCACTCAACAATCACATCAAAAGGGCCCCCCCCCAAAAAACCCAACCCTCTCAAACTACTTCCCCAAACCATACCAAATTACTTCCTGGTGACAGGGAGTAAAGATAATGTTACTTCTTGTTGCCATTTGTGGGGGAAATGGTGGGAGTGCAGCCCATGGGAGGTGTTGGGGTGGAAGATTGCCCCTCAGTCCCCTTCCAGTTTTCCAGCTTTGTTCTAGAGAACAGATCCCCAACCAATGGATTTATTTTACAAAGGAGAAGATTCTGACTAAAAATGAGAAAGAATCTCCTGAAAGTGCAATTCAGTCAGCCCTCCATATCCATGGATTCTGCATCCATGGATTTATCTACCCATGGCTTGAAAATATTCCAAAGGAAAAAAATCCAAAAAAGCAAGCCTTGATTTTGCCATTTTATATAAGGGATGCCATTTTACGATGCCTTTGTATATAATGAGACTTGAGCATCCATGGATGTTGGTGTCCATGGGGGATGGGGTCCTGGAACCAAACCCTAGCAGATACCAAGGGTCCACTGTACAAGGCTGTCTCAGAAGATGTTGGACTCTTCTTTATTGGAGATTTTTAGGCAGAAGCTGAAGGGCTACCTACTCTCAAGACTGCTATAGTAGGGGGCTGCTAATCAGCAGTGGGGTGAACTGCACATCAGTTGAGGCTAGTTGCAACACTCATTCTGAACATTGTAAGTATTCAGATGGCTTGAATCTCTTGTCTATTTGTTTAGAGCTATTCAGAGTAAGCCCATTATGACTCATACAATAACTATATGGGAAACGAGTTCAGTTGAAGCGGTTGTTGTTTTTGTGTGCCTTCAAGTTGTTTCCAACTTATGGTGACCCTAAGGTGAACCTAACATGGGGTTTTCTTAGCAAGATTTGTTCAGAGGGGGCTTTGCCTTTGCCTTCCTTTGAGGCTGAGAGAGTGTGACTGGCCCAAAGTCACCCACTGGGTTTCCATGGATATGCGGGGATTTGAACTCTAGTTGTAGTCCAATGCTCAAACCACAACAACACACTGGCTCCCTCTGCTGAAACTGCTGGATGACAACTCCCATTATCCCTAACAATTCCGCATGCCAGTTAGGACTGACTGGAGTTAAGAGATCAATAAATAATTGAAAGCCACAGTTTAATTACCCTTGTTGGGGAGGGGGCATGACTTAACCTCTCTCTCTCTCTCTCTCTCTCTCTCGATATAAAATGCATTATTCCTTAAAGATGCAATGTAAGCCATTTTAAGTTCCATGGGAATTTTGTTTTTTACTAATGGGACATGCACACTTAATAAGAGATACTGTGTTCAGTTCAGCAACTTACAGGTCAGGAAAGGATAAAGATGGTAAAAGGATATGGAGGCAACTTATATGAATATAGGCTGAAGAAATTTGGTATTTTAATCTAAAGAAAAGATGACTAAAAACCAAGGAATCTGCTGACATTCCTCAAATATTTAAAAACATGTCAAAAAGAGGTGGGCAAAATTTAGTCACACTTCCAATGTGGATATGACAAAAAGCAAATGTATTTAAACTACAAGAAGGTTGACTTACGTTAAACTTCAGGAAAATGGAATCTCATCCCTAAAACATTTTTAAATAAAATTTAGTAAGCAAGCATTTGATGACCAATGCTGAAATAATGAGGCCAGACACAGAAAATGGATTAAAAGGGCCACTTTATTGACCTAAAACCTATTTAATCACATTTCTGCCTGGGGATGAACTAAATAGGGGAAAGCAATCTGATGTGGGTCCAGCTGAGGACTAGGTGTCACCACGTGACCAGCCCCCCTCCCAGCCTTCCCTTGGGTGAAACACTAGACCCCAAGTGCAATCCAACAATCATTGGTTGCCACTCAGACAGTCATTTACTAGAAGGAAAACCTAGGGGGATCTGAAGTTGAAGGCTTTCACGGCGGGCATCCATAGATTTTCCTTGTTGTTTTTTTTTCCTGGGCTACGAGGCCATGTTCTGGAACAGTTTCTTTCTGACATTTCACCTGCATCTGTGGCTGGCATCTTCAGAGAATAGTTGGGTAGGTGTGTGTGTGTGGAGTTTAGGTGCTGTGAACACCTGTTGGGGGGTATATGTAAATTTGTGTAATTGAATGGTTAGTTTCTGGGAATAGAAATGCAAGGCTCGTTAGTGTCTGTTTGGCTAATGGTTGGTTGATGGGCCATTATCTGCTGGGAATCCTCTTGTCCCTGGGTGGAATTCTTTTGTAAGTGTTGAGTTTTGATTCTATTGTATTTCAAAAGTGGGAGCCAGCTTTTGTTTACTTTTAAGGTTTCTTCTTTCCTGTTGAAGTTGTCCAGGTGTTTGTGGATTTCCATAGCTTCTCTGTGCATTCTGACATGATAGTTGTTGGCCTGGTCTAGAATTTTTGTGTTTTCCAATAGCATTTTGTGTCCGGGTTGGTTTATAACATGTTCTGCTACTGCTGATTTTTCTGGCTGGCCCAGTCTGCAGTGTCTCTCATGTTCCTTGATTCATGTTTGCACACTACATTTAGTGGCCCCTATGTAAACTTGTCTACAGCTGCATGGTATGCGGTAAACTCCTGCAGCTGTGAGAGGATCTCTTTTGTCCTTCGCCGAGCATAGCATTTCTTCAATATATTTTTTTGGTTGGTCTATAGATTGTTTGGAGATTTTGTTTCCTCATCAGTTTCCCATCCTTCGTTTGTTCTCCCTCCATGCTGGAGGTACGAAAAAGGTGCCACTTTTCATTGACAGAAGTTTCCATCAATAAAAAGCAGCACCTTTTCCATTGCCCCAGTATGGAGGAAGCATGGACGAAGGATGGGAGGAGGACAGGGCATGAGGAACCAACATCTGGAAGTGGGACAATGCTGTCCTCCTCCTGACCTCCGTGGGTATTTTTTTATATAGTGACTGAAAAAGTCCTAAGAGTAGGGAAAATGAGGCCTTCAGATTTTGTTGGACAGCAACTCCTAGACACAGTGAGGGATGATGTGAGTTGCAGTCCAGCAACATCTGGAAGGCTCCTTGATTGTGGCATCCTACTGATGGGACATTAGCTCATTATGTTTTTTTTTTTTTAATGAGCAAGATGTTACTTCAGTAAAATGAACTAGGACAGACAACCAACAGCTTCCTTGAATCTCTATAAATATATGTTTATACATTGTAATGAGATCCAGGGCTGGGTCTATCATGAGGGAGAATGAGAAGCTCACACCAGGCAGTATATACAGAGTACTGTGAAGGGGCAGCAAATTGTTATTTATTTTGTTATTATTTTTCTAAATTTTTGTATGTCTGTGTTTATTCTGTGGAAGGTACAGGTAGAAGTCAATGTGTGATTTTGGATTCTGTTTGCCTTGATTTGGGACTACATATGAGGTACTCTTTATTGCCTAGCCTCAGACAGCAAAATCTTTTGGGCCATATCTGATGAAATCTGTAATATATCTAAACTGTAATACTTCTTAGGCTTTAATGGTCTAAATTGATCATTTAAATTACTCAGTGACATTTAGCCCAGTTTCCTATCCTCTGTGTAAATCTCCTTGATCATTGTTTATGTTCCTACTTATCTGTGCAAAGAAAATAATGATCCAAAGATTAATTTAGAGTATACAGAGCATATGCTTCTCTGATGAATTGTAGTAATGCTCATTCAAATAGTGGGAAAGATGAGCGTAAGCAAAAAAAGGGGGTAGAAATATGTATTTACAGCTTCCAAATGGTAAAAAAGTATTTGTGCCTCATTAATTTAATGGTTGCACATCTGTAGATGCCTCAGAAACTCAACTATGTAATTAATTACTCTATAAATAAGCTAGAATAAACTAGGAAAAGTTTTGCAGTAAGCTAGTTACTGGGATGGTAGATCCCCCCCCCACATATTTGAATGAATAGTGTAGAAGCTGTTTATACCTACTTCATAGCAAGGGTGGGGAATGTATGGGCCTTCTAAATGTTCCTGGACGGCAGCTCCCATCAGCCTTAGCCAGCATAATCAATGATGATTGTTGATGTGAGCTGCAGTCTACCCATATCTGGAGGACCAGGGATTCCATGTCTGTACTGGCCAAATACCTTGGCTTGCCACCATTCCAGAGCCCTACAGTCCAAATGATTCAGGGCATATATCCCAATTCTTCCCCTGGGCAGTCCAACTGACCCCTAGGGAAGGTATGGGGTTGGAATGAGGGCAAGCCGGGATAGCTCCCTTTACTGTGATATAAGATAATACCCAGTTTACTCAGTTTCTGCCAGATTGGGCCCCATATTTCTACGGAAACCCATCTGGCACACTGCTCCTCCCTGCCACTGCAGCAATCTAGCTCTTCTGGAAGCCAGGCAGGATTCCTGTGGCATGTGACGGAGACTGGGGAGGTCACATGCATGGGGCCTACAGTCACCTGTTGCAAGACCCCTGCCTGGCTTCCATGTTAGCAAGAAAATGGCAGCAGAGGCTTCAATGATGGGCCAGCATCCTGTTTGGACTCTGGCCCATCTTCTTCAGGTAATGGGGTGATAAATGGGCCACCTCCACTGTCAGGATACACTGGCAAGGAACTGGCAAGGACACTGGCAAGGATCCTGGCTAATGCAGATAAGACCTGAGTTTTATGGAGACATATGTGCTGCACTTAGTCTGATAACAAGGCAGCTATTTTTGTGATGGCTCAATAGAACAGAATGTGTCAGTGGCAGAAATGAGATTTGGAGCAGGAGCACTCAGGTGATTCCTCTTAAGCCCCTTCCCATGGCCAGTGCTACCCCAATGACTTTGTTCATAGCTTAGGCTGGCTAGCCATTTCACCTTGTTGCTTTCTCCACAGGGAAAGGCAGTAAGAAATAAATATATCATCATCATCATCATCATCATCGAATCATAGAGCTGGAGGAGACCACAAGGGCCATCCAGTCCAACCCATTGTCTTGCAGGAATACCCAATCAAAGTGTGCCTGGTAGATGGACATCCAGCCTGTTTAAAAACCTCCAAAGGAGAGTCCACCACAATATGAGGCAGTGCATTCCACAGTCAAACAGCTCTTACCATCAGGAAGTTCTTCCTAATGTTTAGGTGGAATCTCTTTTCCTGTAATTTGAATCCATTGTTCTGTCTTTTAGTCTCTGGACCAGCAGAAAACTAGCTTGCTCCATCCTCAATATCATGTCACATCTTAATCTTCTCTTCTCCAGGCTAAACATACTCAGCTCCCTAAGCCGCTCTTCATAGGGTATGGCTTCCAGACCTATTCCCATTTTGGAAACCCTTCTCTGGACATGCTTCAGCTTTTCAACATCTTTCTTGAATTGTGGTACCCAGAACTAGACACAGTATTCCAGGTGAGGTCTGACCAAACAAAATAGAGTAGCACTATTACTTCCCTTGGTCTAGACACTATACTCCTATTGATATAACCTAGAATCACATTGGCTTTTTTAGCTAGCACATCACACTGATGACTCATGTTCAGCTTGTGGTCCACTAAGACTCCTAGATTCCTTTTGCCTGTACTTCCATCAAGACAGGTGTGTGTCACCCATCCTATATCTGTGCATTTCATTTTTATTGCCTAAGTGTAGTATCCTACTTTTCTCCCTGTTAAAATTCATTTTGTTAGTTTTGGCCCTGCTTTTTAATCTGTTAAAGTCATTTTGAATTCTGATCCTGTCCTCTGGGATCCTGTATTATGTCCCCCATGCCAGAAAGGGGCAGGAAATTTTTATTTTCTTCTTTTCTCTGTAGAAAGTGAGATACAGTTAGCCTTCCATTTCCACAGATTCTGTATCCATGGATTCCAATATACACATCTTGAAAACATTAAAAAAATTGAATTTTTTTTTTTAAAAAAGCAAACCTCGATTTTACCTTTTTATACAAGGAACGCAATTTTACTATGCTTCTGTATATAATGGGACTTGAGCATCCATGGATTTTGGGTCCTGGAACCAAACCCCAGCAGATACCAAGGGCCCACTGTATTTTCAATTGGGTCACCCCTCAAAGAGAAGGAAAACCATACCTGACAAATTTTCAAAGAAGGAGGGCTATAGAACAATCAGCTGTCTTTCCCCTCCTAACTCTTCTTGCAACTAGTTTTGTGAACCATAAAACTCTTTGCAGTGTCTGACAAGGAGAGATGGCCTCCCTTTACCTGCAGCCAAGTGGAGTAATTCAAATTGTATTGACTGAGACTCACACAATTACAATGGAAATATCAAGTTATCTAGGTGATCCTACTGTAGCTGTATATGCTTATGATATGAAAAATGAGCAAGGTAAACAGCTGCCTCCACAATCACTTACTGAGCATGTGTGAAATGGGGGTGTGGAGGGGGAGAGAAAGCAGATTTGCCTGCCTGACTAGCTACTCTGGCAATTTTTACATAACCTCCACCATCTCATTTGGTGGTGACTAGAGAGGGCCATAAAACATTCAGCTGTCTTTCCCTTCCACAGGGTCTAAGAAGGGTGGTGCTGGCCTGTGTTTATGTTTAGACACAATGGAGTAATTCAAATTGCCTGGACTGAGACTCACACAATTTAAAATTAATGGCCAATGCACCGTTACTTTGATTACTTAAGCAATAAAAACATCTTGAACATCAAATTTCCCATTGAAGTGCTCTGCCCATTATTTATTTTACAGATGAAGCATTTGCAAATTCTTACACCTGGGCAAGCAGCTGGCAAATTTTTTGGCTTGTAAAGACAAATGTAAATTCATCGAGCAATCAAATATTTGTATGTTTTGTAAAAAGCACCAAATTATCATCACATCCATAATTATGAATATATGGATGAATGATGATGCTATGATCCTTATATAATTTCTTCTGAAACAAATGGGATCTCTTTAAAGAAATTAGTTGGTGGACTGTGGCCATGTCATCATCGATTTGAAATGCTTATTAAAATACAAGACTTGCCTTATTTTGAAACTATTTCAATTGTGAGGAATATGTAATTTTTAACAGGCAATTCAAAATCTTTCATTTTCAAATACTAACCATTTTACAATTGTATTAACATTTCTAGACTTGTGGCTCTATTCACTTTTCCACTCTCAAATGAGATTAAGCATCTGAATGCTCCAATCAATATATCTGCTTTCATCAAATTAGCATCAACTGTGTTTTAATAAGTAGTAAAACAGAAAATCTATAGTTGTTATATTGCTAACTATCAGAATTTATATTTTACGTGAGATATACTAAAGGATATCAATTGGATTTCAGCCTTAAAAAGCCACCTTGCTAGATATCATTTGATTCTAGAATCATGCACCAATAAATAGCTAATTAATTTTCTGTTGATTAGAAGCTTTTTTTTAAAAAAAAAGGAAAATTAATTGCATCCCTGCAAGATCGAGCATGAAAAGTTATTTCACATGTAATAAATCAAATATCAAGGGAGGCAAATGGATTGTGGATTAATCAAGGCAATGGGATAGAAAAAAAATAGCTGTTTCCAATCAAAATGGCTAGAGGCATAGACAAAATGGAACTTCAAATGTCAAGAGAGCAATCTTCAGTGAGTGGAGACAAAATGGTCAAGAAGGGGATCAAGGTAGGTATCTGTGGAGAAAATAATCTCAGATTAACTTTGAATAGTGGTTGATGGACTTCCATGAATTAAGGAGAGAGTTGATAGAGCTGGTATAATGTATGCAGAATTAGGTTTTCCTTGTTTTTTTTCTGGGCTGTGAGGCCGTGTTCTGGAATATGCAGAATTATGTTCTGAGCACACTGTAGGAGTGATACAGGCTGCCCCTGTAGATGTTATTGGACTGCAAGTCCCAACAGCCTAGCCAGAATAGACAATGGCGAGGAATACATGGATCATCAACAAGATCTAAAGGACCACATGATCCCCCACATGCTTTGGAGGAATGAGATGGCCATTGTTGCAGTGAAAGTATACAGTTTGAATATATCTCTTCTCATTGTAGTTCTCAGGAAGGGAAACTGCTGAAGGTTCCCTTCATTTGAAAGGTGAGCTTAGTAAGAACTCCAGCCTCTGGAATCAGCTAATGATTAAAGTTCCTTTTACTCTGATTTTGCTAAAATTCCTGTGGAGTTCTGAAACTTTCTTATTGAGGCAAACATTTGATTAAAACTGAATGTGATTTGTTAGAATACTAGGCTGCTTTAGATTTTGTAATCTGTAAATTTAATAATGGATTTTTGGTTTTTGCAGTATACTCTTTTAACACAAATTACTCAGAATTTGATAAATGAAGCAGGATATGAAAGCTTAAATAAATAAAATAATTTTATGAGCTGGTTGAAAATGATTTTTTTTAAAAAAGATTTCCAGATAACGTGTGCTAAGGGAAAGACACATAGGTCTGCCAAGTTATTTTATGACTTCAACTAATTAATATGAAGGATGAAAATAAAACTGTGTTAAGTCCAGGAGATTGCTAACCATCTCGGGCCATAAATACAATGAAAATGCCCAGGGCACAATGAATATTAGTAACATTAGATATGAAAGAGATTGGGCCATTGAAGGGCAGCTTGTTTCTTCTCTTTGTCTTGATGTCTATAAAACATTCAGAGTCGTGCAGGCCATGCAGCAAAATACAACCCTATCCAAAATTATAGAATCATAGAATCATAGAATTGCAGAGTTGGAAGAGACCACGAGGTCCATCCAGTCCAACCCCCTGCCATGCAGGAAATCATGATCAAAGCATCCCCGACAGATGGCCATCCAGCTTCTGTTTAAAGACCTCCAAGGAAGGAGACCCCACCACGCTCTGAGGGAGTGCGTTCCACTGCCGAACAGCTCTTACTGTCAAAAAGTTCCTCCTCATGTTGAGGTGGAATCTCTGTTTCTCGAGCTTGCATCCATTGCTCCGTGTTCCAATCTCTGGAGCAGCAGAAAACAAGCTTGCTCCATCCTCAACGTGACACCCCTTCAAATACTTAAACAGGGCTATCATATCGCCTCTTAACCGTCTTTTTTCCAGGCTAAACATACCCAGCTCCCTAAGTCTCTCCTCATAAGGCATGGTTTCCAGACCTTTCCCCATTTTAGTTGCCCTTCTCTGGACATGCTCCAATTTGTCAATATCCTTTTTGAATCGTGGTGCCCAGAACTGGACACAGTATTCTAGGTGAGGTCTGACCAAGGCAGAATAGAGCGGCACTATTACTTCCCTTGATCTGGACACTATACTTCTATTGATGCAGCCCAAAATCGCATTGGCCTATTTAGCTGCCGCATCACACTGTTGACTCATGTTCAACTTGTGGTCTACTAGGACTCCTAGATCCCTTTCGCACGTAGTCTCATTCAGCCAGGTCTCCCCCATCCTATATCTATGCATTTCATTTTTTCACCCTAAGTGCAGTACCTTACATTTCTCCGTATTGAATTTCATTTTGTTAGCTTCCACAAAACAGCAATACATGTATTGGCCAACCAAAATGCACAAAATATATCATGCAAGCTTTTGAAACTTCATTGACTCCTTCATCAGGCAAAGGTGTTAAAAATCATGCAGGAGAAGAAAAGTGACAATGTTAGAGTCACAGACCTACATCTTGCTTCAGATGTTACTTCTGCTGTTAATTAAAGGGCTGGAGGGATCTCAATGCAGCCAGTTAAGCTTTGAAAGCTTGTATGGTGTATTTTGTGTATTTTGTTTGGCCAATAAAAGTATCATTGTTTTGTGGATTCTGGACCTTGTTTTATTTTGCTGCATGACCACCCCTGAGTATATTTCCTGGATTTGAAGATACCAATTTTGTTGCAATAGGAAACTTTAACAAGAAGGGGGCTAATGGACTGGGACTTAATTCTTTGAGGTTTTTACCTCCAACAAAGGCAAAACTCTATCATTTGGACTACAATTGGCAGGTTTTACCTATATAGCACCTAAAAGTTTTTCCAGATGTAATATTACAGGGACTTCTTGAAAAATGTAATGTTCTCTGCCCAAGAAAAGGGTATTTAGCTTCACACAGGACAAGGATAGCATGGATCTTAAAGGAAGTTACTTATCTGTTGCTAATGGAGTTGAAACGTTATTACCTGTCTTTAATTGCCCTTTGTCCCTAGTCCCCACATGGCCAAGAAGCGGAGTGGCCTCTGCCTGCATTGAGATTCCCTCCAGACCATCTTAACCCACAACAGATGTAACATCCAAGACAAAAGGTAGGCCTCTAACTCTAATATCATCACTTTTCTTCTTCTGTATGATTTCAAACATCTTTGCCTGATGAAGAAGTGGTTGGCCAATAAAGATATTGCAATTTTGTGGATTTTGGATTTTGTTGCATTTTAAATATACACTGGACTGACTATGTGACGAATGTTGCTGTCCTTGAGCAAGCAGGGATCACCAGCATTGAGGCCATGATATTGATAACACAGCATCTCTGGGCAGGGCATGTGTCTAGGATGGAGGACCATCGCCTCCCCAAAATAGTACTCTACGGTGAACTCGCCATGGGTCAGCATAAGAGGGGCGCTCCAAAAAAGCGATACAAGGACTCCCTGAAACAACATCTCAGGCTTGGCCAAATTGATCACCAACAATGGTCAGCCCTGGCCTCACATCGGGAGGCATGGAGACACACTATCCACAGTGCTGCAGCCTTATTTGAGAACTCACACCGAACAAGTCTTGAAGAGAATATAATAATAATAATAATAAAATTTTATTTATATCCCGCCCCTCTGCAATGCAATCGGGGCGGCTTACAATATAAAAACCCCATACTCACAATACCCTAGCCCACCCACCCCTTAAAATAATATTAAATTACAAAGGATTAAAAACACGCATTAATTAAAATATATATAAATTAGAAGAAAATTTAAAACATACAATCATAGCCTAGAAAGGGCAGCTGAGTCTTGGGCCGGGATAATTATTCAGGAAAGGCCTGCCGGAAAAGATCCGTCTTGACAGCTTTTTTACAGCTGTCTAAGGTGGTAATAATGTTAAGGAAAATGCAACATGGGACATACAGTGAAAGAAATAAAATATGTATGTGAAAGTCACAATGACTAAGCAAGAGCAATTATGAAGCTACACAGGTGAAACTGCTAATGTAATCTAGAAGTCCTGAGAGCCAAGGACAGAGGTACTGAATGCAGAATGGAAACACCTGAGAATCATTAAGTGTACAAGGTGAAATGTTGAAATACATGGGTTGGTCTTAAGTATGGGTGGAACTACGTAGACCAATCAGAATGGAAGTACACACCCACTGGGTGGAAACAAACTAGTGGGTGGTGATAAACAATGGCTATAAAATTGCAATGTTTGCCAATGTATTGTTGTTGAGTAGAGGTGCAGTAGTTTGGAGATATTGTGGAGTAGTGTGTAGAGATTGTGATTTGTTGACCATATAGTATATTTATATAGAATAATAAAGTAGGTTTTATATAAAACTACTGAGCTGCCTGAGTGAATTCTGGAGATGTTTTGGAGACACCTGGAGAAGAGTGAGAAGGCTTGGAGGGTTTGTCAGGATCTTCAGCCTATTCTCTGAAACTCTGCTGCTTTGGAGGAAAGCATTAACCACTGATCTAAGCTGGTCGGCTCTGCTGCATAACAAGGTGGTGAGTTTGAGCCAGAGGTGAAGAGCTACAACTCCCATCATCCCTGACAAATAAGACAGATCTTGTCCGGCAGGCCATTCCATAATCTGGGAGCAGCAGCAGAGAAGGCCCTCTGGGAGGTCACCGACAGCCTTGTTTTCATAGGCTGTAACAGATTTCTCCCAGAGGACCGAAGTGTGCGGGAAGGGTTGTACGGAAGGAGGGGGTCCCGGAGGTAAGTTGGACCCAAGCCATGTAGGGCTTTAAAGGTCATAACCAACACCTTGTACTGTGCCTGGAAACAACGCAGAAAGAATCACAACCCGGTAACATCACCCGAGGAAACCTTCTGCTGTACTTTCTGCAACCGGACTTGTCTATCTCGGATTGGCCTTTTTAGTCATCAGCGCACTTGCAGAAAACGCAGGATGAGTCCTTCCTGAATCTTCGTTTGCGAAGAAAAGCCAGAGAGAGAGGTGTATATAAAGACCTGTCCTCATGGAGATCCATCGATTTACAGATAAGGAGAGAATGTGTTGCAACTAACATGTGACTTTATTAGATCTGTCAAATAAGGTGTTATAAAGATGCCTAATGATTGCAAAAGGGCATGCATACCAGATGACATCGCTCTTTCCTGATCATATATTATTTAAAACCTGTAGTTTTTTTATTGACAGCTTAAGCTGTCAATTGATCCCCTGTAGTGATTTTCTGCTGGCATTGCCAGCGTTTGAATCCGTGTGCCATTGTACTCATTTGAATGCAGCATCAATGGGCAAAATCATCTGGGTGTGATTGGAACAGCCAGGTAGGGGATGTTGTTTGTATGACACCCCCCCAATTTACTTGGAACTTTTAAAGTGTGTTTTGGTGATTTCTTGAACTTTTTGTGTGTTTATTTTGTTTATTTTTTTTTTAATTTCCCATATGAGTGTCTTCCCGAGAGATTTGATGAGATTTTAAACCAGGAAGTGAACGGAGCTCCATTCACTCCCCATTAGTGCCTGGGCTGCCTATTTAATTTGAACAAGGTAAAGTCTGGTAGTGGTGGGGATTCTTTTGCTGGCATAAAAACACCATAATTATTGCTGGCAAAATAACTTTTACAGGGGGTGGTCTGGTGAAGCCCTTGGTCTACAGTCTTAGACACACTTACTGGGGATCAACCATTATTGAACACTGTGTGATTTGCACTACATGCACACATATCTGATTGCTCTGTAAAGTAAATATTTAGGTGGATTGAGGCTATGTTTAATTTCCCATGGAAAGTAACAGTGTGGTTATACATGCATAATTCATGTTGTGTTGAGAAGATCCTCCACCTTTTTAAAAAATGTAGAATTAAGTCGTGGGTCTCAGTCAGAACAAATCCATTCAATCAATGAAACCTTGGAAGTGGATAAGTACAACACACTTTGCACAACAAATGAAGAAAGCCTACAGGGGGCAGCAGTAATCAGACTGGACGATCAGAGTAGGGCTGACTTTTCTCTTTCACATTTATCTGTTCTGTCGCCTTCTGTGATGTGAACTTATACACACTTCCTTCTTTGTTATTTAATCATCTTCCAGTTCTTTCCTTGCAATGTAGCTTGTTTAGATGAGTAGCCAAAATAAGTTTTGTATCAGATAGAATTCTTGTAGTAATGTTTATTTAGCCTCACACCCCAAAGTGATAGGGAATTAAATCAGTGCTTATCTTCATTAAAACTGAAACACAAGGATCATAGAATATGCCTTAGTACCAGACTATCTGAAATACCATGTCTTCCTATATTAACTTACCCAAGTCTTAAGATCCTTGGGGGTGAGATTCCTCTTAGTACAACCACTGCCACAGTCCCACCTGCTGAGGGCACAGGAGATGGTCTTCTTGGTTGCTGCTCCCAGGTGGCAGAATTCTTCTCCATGGGAGGTTAGGATCCTCTCCCTTTTGCTAGCAGGTGAAGATTTTTTTAAAAAAAATTAAACAGGCTTTTGATGATTAATTGGTTGTACAGAAAGGTCTTTTTACAGAGAGGTATGCTGTATTTTTTAAAATCTTTATCATGTTGTTAAATGGTTTAATACTTTCTAAATTAATGGTGTTTAAATATGATAGCTTGTTCAGTTGTGTTTCAATTTTTTTATTGTTATGTTTTTAACTCTGTCTTGTTTTAACTTTGTTGTAAGTCACCTGGGTTCTCATGTCATGAGAAAGGTGGTATACAACATCCTCTAAAGCAAAGGAGGGGGGGAACCACCTGGTCCAAGCACTGGCTCAGTAAGGAAGAAATTCCTTCCACCACTCCAAGATGGTCACCTTAAAGGAAGTATCAGGGATCATCTTCCTTCACAAAAAGGTGCTTCATGGTGTTAACCAGTATCTTGCCATCCTGCATTCCTTGTCAGATGTGACAAGAGGAAAAATAAATGCCAACCATAACAAATCCAAAACCCTTCACTTCCATAACAGTATGAAGGAAATGAAGCAAAGCAAAGCAAAACCTAATGACCAACGTGTTATAATGTACCTTCAACCTTCAAAATGTCTTCATTTTGATTTCTTATATATTATTTGTTCTTTTGTCATTAAGTTAATATTTCACATAATAAAAATATTTAATAAAAAAAATAATGTACCTTCAATCAAGGCCAACTTACAGTAATCCAATCATAGGTTTTTCTTGGTAAGAGTTCTTCAGATGGGATTTGACATTGCCTTCCTCTTAGGACTTTATCACCCCCTCCCGCAAAAGCCCGTTCTTTTGCTGGCATAACTTTTCCAGTTTTATGCCCGTAAAAGAACTCCCCATACTGCACTTACCTTGCCTCCTGTCCAAAGGCTTCCCGGAGCTCCATTCACTTCCTCTTTAAAATTCCCTGGAATCTTATGAGAAGACGCTCCTGTGGGAATTAAAAACAAACAAATAAACAAAAACAGCACACAAAAAGTTTTACAAAGCACATACACACACTTAAAAACTTAAAAGTAACCCAGGGAGGGTCATAAAAAGTGTGTCACTTTCCTGGATGTCATGATCTCACCTGGAAGTGTTCGTGCTGAGCCGGCCAGTCACGCTACCTTCATGTGAGTACAATGACATGAGGTTTCACACACCAGCAATGCTGGCACCAAATTGCCATGGAGGATCAATTGATGGCTTCAGCCATCAATAAAAAAAGTATGGGTTTTGGCCAGTAAATAAACACGAAAGGGTGACATCATCTGATATGCGTGCCCTTTCATATTTATGTGGTGTCATTATGACACCGTATTTAGTGTGTCTGATAAAGTCCTTAGACTGAGAAAGTGTGACTTTCCCAAGACCATTGCTCAGTGGAATTCGAATCCTGGTCTCCCAGAATCCTTGTTGAACATTCAAACTGCTATGGCTGGCTTTCTAGAGACCAATTTTGGATACCCTAAAGAATTTCTACTTAGCCCTAGTAGGTGCTTATCTAATCCTGTATTATTTATAGGGAAGGGTGCACGGGATAATCCAAAGCCCAGAAATAATTTTTAAATGATTTTAACTCTTTAAATTATTTAATTCGTTTTTAAATTTCATATGTATATTTTTAATGTTCTGTATTGTTTTAAATTTGTTTGATTTTAAACACATTGTTAGCCACCTTGAGTCCCTCTATTGTGAGAAAAGTGGGATAGAAAGAAAGAAAAAAGGAAAGAAGCAAGCAAGAGCCAGAGTAAGATCCTGCCCAAGACCCAAGAGACATCTCTCAAGATTTGTGAGTCAAAGGTCTGTTAAAACCATTCTTTTCATGGGTCTTCAACGTTGAGAGTCCTGGGGGCAAACCAGCTCTCAACATCTGAGAATGAGCTTTGTTTCTAAACTGGTTCTTAGTCTCCTTAATCGGAACTCCTTAATTAAACTGTCCACTTCTATGGAACTTATGGTAAATGTTGACTTCCCTGTTTCCCAGTCATTCAATGGATCTGCTCTATTTCAAACTAAGAATTAGATTTAGCCTCTACATTTTTAGGCCAGTAGACATGATCAAATAAAAGAGATAATTCTGATAAGTATCCGAAATTTACTTAGTGTGGGCGGACAGTTTGACACTTTGGAGCCAATAATTTTGACAAGTGGACATATTTTTCTCTTTTGTGATTAAATTAGTAAAATTTAATTGAACAGCTGATACATTTCTGTTAGTTCCAGAATTTTGTTTTAGTATTGAGTAGTTCCTTGCCTTTCCCTTTATTTGTTCCTAGGAATTACACACACACACACACACACACACACACACTCACTCTTCCTTGAGGATTCTTTAGAATCAGTGGAAACATTATTTATGATGCATAAACTGTGTTTTCCCATCCAGGATTTCTTCATATTTAAAGGAGTCTTCTGAAAGGTATGTGCACATTAGAGGTTTCAAAATGTGGATTGGGATATGCATTCAGACGTACATCACCATGGAATTAATATATACAAACAAACATGCATTATAATGGACTCCTGCTTCATGTGTATTTCAAGGCACATCTGATTTATGCCTGTGAATGAGGTAGGGATTTATACCAGGAAGGCAGCTTGCAGTTGCAGCGCTCCTAGGCTGGATGGAGACAACAGAAATTAATGCATATCTCCTCAACAGGATAGTTGCAAAAGGAGCTACTTCCAGCACAATTTTATATTCTTATTGTAATGAAGAAATTTAACGCATGAATGTGCACCAGAAATAGACATCCCAAGACAATTTTATATTCTTGTTATTGTGAATATTTGATGCATGAATTTGCCCTAGAAATGTAGAAGTAGTTGGAAGAGAATACACAAACTTTAAATTAAAAACTATTTAATCCAACAGTAGCTATGAAGACTCTTGAAATGTAAATAGGATTCTGTAGACTGAGGAAATGGTTGATTAAAAATGGAAAGCTGGTAACTATCTGGTCACAGTTGAAGTCAGTAATGTATTAACCTTTAAAGCTCTAAACGGCTTGGGGTCAAGTTACCTGAAAGGGTGTCTCTTTCCACATATGCCTCCCAAGACCCTGACATCATCTTCAGAGGTCCATCATGTTTTTAATGCATGTTTTATGTGCTTTTTTAATGTGTACATGCATTTACATGTTTAAAAAGCACATAAAACATGCATTATATATATAGTTTTTAACTCAGTGATCTGAACTCTATTATATTTTATGGTTTTAGCTCTGCGGTGAACTGCTTGGAGAATTTCAGGTATTTGGTAGAATAGAAATATAATAGGTAATTAAATAGTGAGCTGGATAGGAAGTCAATAAAATGAAGACCAATCGACAGAATAACCTGGTGCCGTTGTGTGATCAGACCATGAAATGTTACTGTTAAAAAGTAATTATATGCAGTTATAGAGGCAAAAGCCCCCCAAAATAGTTATCATTATTTCTACAGTTTAAAAGTTACTCTTTATTTTCCCATTTCTCAAAAATAATTAAGAGTTCAATTTAGTTACTTAAATTTATTTAAAGTTACTTTGCAATATATGAATGCTACAAGCCATTGCCTTGTGATACAAAATATACTCTTACCCATCCATCATATCCTACAACAGAATGCAGCGTAATCCAGCACTTGAACCATGTGATATTCCTCCTCTACCATACGGTAAAGACACATCCTCATAGCTATAGAAGTTAATTAAAAGTTGCAGTTACTCCTTGCTACTTTATGTTATTAACATAATGTTACAAACAAAATGTAACTTAGTAATAGTTTTCTTATTGGAGAAGGGGATTAATTACAAATAACTAATTATTTCCAAGCCTTCAGTATAATTGAGAATGAGCTTTTACTTCTCTTTATTTATTCAAATATTTACACACTGCTGTCTATCCAAGGATCCCAGGGTAGTGTAAAATAAAATAAGTTTAAGTAATTTAAAACAAAGACAAATTTAAATTGGCTTAAATTACTATTAATTCAACAATCTGATATGTTAAAACTATTTAAAAATTGTTAAATCAATTTAAGATTATTAAGCTGCTAGGACTTTAATTCATAGAGAGAGGAAGGAATATAGCATGCCAATCCTTACAGAACATTTTTAACTACTAGTCTGTTTCTGAATATAGTTCAAAGTACTGGGTTTGAATTATAAATTCTAAATAGTCTGCATCCAGAGTATCTAAAAAAAACCCACCTGTTCCCATCCTTTGCCCAACCCTAGAGTATAGTTTTCTCTGTGATAGGGCATTATCTGTGAAAACCTCTCCACTTAGCCATCCATCTGGTCGTTAATTTGGCAATTTTTAGGAACCACTCATACAACAGAATTTTCCCCCCTTTGAGCAACAGTCATATTTATTCATATAATTTTCCAGTGCTTTTCCTATGTTTCAAATCTATAACTAAAGAAATAAACTGTATGCCTGAAGATTTAAGTGTGGGTACAACTGAACCCTACATCTTATGTTCCTCATCAACTCTTACACAGAGACATATTCCTTTGATTTAGTGTTTGTTGTTATTTGCCATCATTGACTTTGACTTATAGCGACCCTATGACCTCCAAGATCCTAGGTCACTGATTGCCTTGATCAGATCTTGCAAGGTCAGGCTTGTGGCTTTCTTGATTGAATCAATCCTCTTGTAGTGTGCTCCCTCTTTTATTTACACTGTATTAATCATTATAATCTTTTCCAATGAGTCATGTTATCGTATGATATGTCCAAAGCAGGACAGCCTCAGTTTAGTCATCTTTGCTTCTAGTGAGAATTCAGGCTTGATTTGCTTTTCTATGACCCATTCATTTGTCTTTTTAGCAGTCTATGGTATCTGCATCAGAGGCAATCTGATAGGTAATAGATAACCATTATTACCAATAGCTATCAATGATCCTAATCTCTGTGAATTTAGCCACCATGAATCCCAGTTTTGGGGAAAAGGTGGAGTATAAATAAAACGATTAATTGATAATCCAATACCTTTTTCAACCACTCAAGTTGGCAGCCATAACTGCATCTTGTGCCAGTGAATTCCAAACTCCAAGTATGTGCTGAATTTTCTTTTACCAGCGAGGAATTTCCCATCATTCTCCTGTATCAACAATGGTTAAGTGTGCAATTAAAAACAACAACTCTAGTGTTGTTTTTAATTGCACACTCAGCATGGCATATGCTGATGCCTATTAAAACCCATGTCTGCTATATTCTTCATGGTATGAGTGGGCTGATTCCACTGCCTTTGCTGTCTCTGAGGTTGGTAAAAATTTAGAAATCACACTGGAGGCCAAGGGAATGAAATGAAATAGCAAGGGTGTAGGTAGAGAATACTGGGGAATTATAGGATGGGAGTTGGGAGAATGGATGCTGCCGGGGCATCCTAGGGGTTCACATTCAAAGCATAGCCAGTTCTTTTGCTGAAAGTCTCCTGGACTTCTACCATGTGCATTGAACAAGCCCACTGCTTCCACTAATCATCAGTAGTACTAAATAAATAATATCCTAATTATTTGGTCAGTTAGATTTTAATTATTTTAATTAGCTGAATCAGAAACCATAACACTGAAGCTTAATAAAGATGTTTTCTCTTAATTACAGAATTAAGTGATAGCTCCTTCAAGAACTACATAAAGAGCACAATATACATGTTAAGATTCTTGGAGATGAAGACTAATCATTATGCATTTTTAATGCTCTGTTTTACTGGGGGAATCTAACACCATAATCCCTGATACAGCACACAGATAAAGGCAACCTCCATTTTCATGCAGCAGGTCTCAAGATTCAGAAATGCCCTTGCTATGTTTTTTCCCTTGCTGTTCGGTGCCCTATTACTGTTTCTGTTGCTATAGAAGAGGTCTTTCACACTATGCAATTATAACACTATGATTCCACTTTATCTACCATGGCTCCATCCTATGAAATCCTGAGATGTGCAGTTTAGGAAAGAGCATTTAGAATACTCAACCAAAGAGCTCTAGTGCCTCACCAAATATAAACCCTGGGATTCCATAGGATGTTGCTTTGGCAGTTAAAGTGGGATGTGGCACTGCAATTGTGTAATGTGAAAGGGCTCCTGAGGATTTTGCATCCTGGAGCATGAATGGATTAGAATTTTCCCCATAGCTGAAATTAACCACTGACTACATCACCCATGCCCTAACCTTGATAGTCCAAACAAGCTGTTGCATATAGGCCAGGATTAATATCAAGGGGTGGGGGTTGTGTGTTAATTGCATATTACAGTTGGCATAATGGAAAAAGACTAACTGAAAGTGAAGGACATACATCAAAGTGAGCCACAGGAAATGATGGAAGAGAAGGCAGTGTCTGAGTTCTGACTTTCTATGTTTAAAGTGATGCAACTTTTCCATTAAAGATGTGTGCAGAAATCCTGTTCAGTTTACAGTTATTTCTTTACATACACAAGTCAATATACCCTTTGAGAGTGTTCAGTCTGCATATATGAAAGCTAAAGAAAACCAGGAATGAGGGAAAGAGATTGGGCAGAGAGGTGAGTACATGTACATATGCACATATGCCCATTATGCCATTAAGAACAAGGCAGAGAGTGACCCAAATTCTGGGCCCATTTATCCAAATTGCCCTCAAATTTGTTTCCATAGTCAGCTGACCCAGAAGAAGTTCTGCTCTGCTGAAATGGCTGCTTCACCTCTGTGACATTGACATCAGAAAGTCATCCTCCCCACCCCATTTCAAATCTTGTCTCTGAAATCTCAGGGAGCACAATGCTGGTTACCTGGTATCACTACTCTCCATCCCAAACTTCCCAGTGCAGTGTAGGTGAAAAACAAGCCTAGGTCAAACTGTGAGCAGGTTAAAAAGGCCCTACTTGGCTCAGTTAAGAACCAGATAAACTTGCACTACAATTAAGGGAGGATGAGGAAGTATGAGCAATTGGGGGGGGGGTGAAGGGAACAGAGAGGACTTTAAAGCTTTGTAGATTGTTCCTGGAATTATTGTCCCATAGTGGAAGATGGTAGCTGACATGTCAGTGGGGTGGTGTCTCTGTTCTGCATTTTAGGCCAAACTTTAAAGGAGATAGCCAAGGTACTGAACCCTATTCCCCAAATAAACCCAGAGCAGATTTGCTACCCTACCAACATGGGTGCCAGCAGCTGCCACAGCTGTCCCATCTCTGACCAGGGCCACATGCTCCCAGAGTGTTTCCTTCCCAAACTTTCTTGAGATGGACATACACTTGCTATTAGTTCCAGAAAACTGGGAAAATCCCAGATTAAAGGGACTGAAAATGGTCCCGTCTAGCTGGGCTGCTTGAAGCAGCAAATCCTGGATTCCTCCAGCTTCCTCTGCTGAAAGCAGCAGCTGTCAGCAAAAACACATGAGAAGACTGATACTGCAGGCTCTGGGTCATGTCATATTGTATTGCACAGGTGTGCTAGACCCAGAGCCCAGAAGGTGGGAGAGTGCAGAGAGTGCAAGAAAGTGAAGGCAAGAAAAGAAAGAGAGTTGTGTGGTGAGTTTGGCCTCCTAGCCTAGCTGTTTATTCTTAATGGGTGTTTTTTTTTTGGTCCCCATAAACTTCAGGCAGCAGGGAGGGCACCCACAAGGAGGGGGAAGAGGAGGGGAGAGCCATCCTCCCTCTCCTTGGTCCCAGTGGCAACAGTGGCAGGAAGGCTTCCATGGGGGGAGGGGGAGAGGCTGTGGGCTTTATAGTCTGTATATTTTTGCTGTTGAAATGTGGTTTTTTGGTCTTGTTTTATGTCGATAATACACACAATCCGGTCCTGTATACTTTTGTTCCGGCTTTGTGGCAGAGAATTATGGCAACCCTAGTTGAACAGGTGAAGGTCTGTCTTGTTACACATGTTATATAACTGCTGAAATGGCTGCAAAGTGTCCTAGTGACAGCCCTACTGGTCTCTTGATGCCCAAATCTCTCTAGATCAGTAAAGCCCTTCAAATATCTATCATACTCAAATGGCAGCTCCTCTATGCACAGACTCTTTATGACAGACTCTCAGCCACCGGGAAGAAGCTAGAACATCCTTCTGCCTCGCCTTGCAGTGCTTTGAATTGACAATGCAAATGCCTCTGCATGGTTTTAGGGTTTGTGATTGGGTGGCCCTTTTAAAAAAATGCCAAGAAAATTGGTCTGTAATCGCTCCTAGTGTTGTTTTGACAGTGACAGTGGCAGTATGGTCATCTGTCAGTGTTCTCTCCTCATATGTATTTACTGGCAGTGAACTTTTGCTTCAAGGCACATCTGTCTGACAGAACCAATTATGAATGTTCAAGAAAAATGAGGAGGAGGGATTATAACCGTCTCTTGACATTCTCCCTAATTTTCTATTCTGTTGCAGCCATTAATGCCAGAGATATAAAGACAGAAATTGAAGGCCTCTCTGAATGATGTCTTTATCAGATCTGAGGAAGCTTAAACCATGTTACATGTCAGATTCCAACAGCCAAATAATGAGGTAATTTAAACTATTACTTTTAAATGGTTGATAAGTTAAAGTTTTTCAACTGGGTTACAGAAACACAGTTATGAGAGTCAAATGGAACAATGCTTACGATCTTCCTCTTCATTAGTACCTGTAAAAGAGCCGCTTAAAATAGCAAGAAATATTTTGAAAATGAAAAATGAATTTATAGTTTATAGTCTTTATCTTAAGCTTATCAGTAGGGCTTGAAATTACACTATGTGTATGTGATTTTAATTTAGATTTAGCTACACGGCTGCATGCTAATTAGATGTGCAATGCAAACATTTAATCTTCAAAATGCTCACTCTGGCAGAGTTTCGCAGACTTTTTTTTCTTTAACATGGACTGGCAGTGGCAAAGCTTATATAATTCTAAATCTATATGGTTCTTCCAAGCAAGGAGAATGATTTTAAGGTTCATATTCAGATCAGAGGTCTGCTCCTTATCCTTTTATCTACCATATATTATTTGAACTGTATCATTGAGAAATTCTCCCCTGCATCATTACACTAATCATCATCAACAAACAAGAAGAGATGGGTGGTGCCTCCCCATTCCATTTATTACAAACTGACTGGGCAAACTGAATCCCATCACACCTGATGTAGGAGGTTAGTTTACAGCAGGGGTGGTCAAGGGATGGGCCGCATATGCTTCATTTCTAAGTCCAGTTTTGTACCCCACAACCCCCTCTTCTGGAGGTCTCTTAATAACCCCTGTGAAACATATTTTTCCCATGAATTTTTCTACTTTTGAAGACCACCAGAAGAAACAGTTTTGTTATTGAACAGGAAACAGTGTTACCATGCCTTACCTCCCTATAATATTTCATAATTTGGTAATATTGAGACACTTCACAAGATAGGCCAGGGTGGACCCAGGTTGAGGTCAGATGGAGGTCACCAGGCCCTAAACAAAGCTGTTATGGAAAATTACTGGCAGATACGCCCAAGAGAGGATGAAGTGAAGCCCCCTAGTGGACAACACCATTATGGAGGAATGTGTAATCCCCTCTTGGACTCTCTTAGCAATGAGTCATATCACAAACAAACAGTGATCAAAACACACGTTATCCCTGGAAAAGCCTTTCCTCACACCTTTCCTCTCCCACAATTAGGAGGTTGTCATAAACCCAACAATTCTAATACCTCAGCCATTAACCACAATTAGCGAAGTCACTGCACTTTTTCAGATGGGAGAAAAAAACCCTGAGGAAGTCGGGAGAAGAACAGGGCTCTTTCACTTATGAAGCCCCTTTCAGACAGCCCTATCCTCCTCTGCCCTCCTCTCGACCTCCTCTCAACCTTCCACCATGCTTCAGGCACCACTTTTTATTGACGGAGGTTCTCTCTGCTCTTCTGGACTGGTAACTATCACCCTGTCTCCCAACTCTATTCCCCTGTCCAAACTTTCTGCCTAAACTCTTGGTTAGTCTTGTGTGGTTCTTGTGAATGTGTGTGTGAGTGTGAATGCTTGCATGTTATTTTCCAACAAAAAACATTTTATTTTACTTTAACTCAGAATCTCTACAGTTAGTACTGGTATACATGGGAGAACAAGGCCCCATAAGTTACCCGACCTCTTGTAGCCATCCATTTGAGCTATAATAATTTGTCCATTTAATAACTTAGATTTGGCATCATGGGTGAGTCCCCCCAAGGACCTGCATGAATTCAGGTAACAACAGTTCCCCCAGAGGAGGTCAAGAAAGAGGGGAAATGGGGAGGAAGGGAAGAAGGAACCAAAGTTGAGATCCTGCATATTCAGATGTAACTATGACAAAAGAACTCCATCATTGTAGTTATGTCTGACAATGCCACCCTCAAAAAACATCTTTTCAGCACTGAAGGGGGTGCTGCTAATCAGAGCACTGGGAAATGACGCATCTTTTACTCTTCTGGCTGTGGGGTTCTGGTTGTGGGGTATGAGATTATTAGTCCAGCCTAGTCAATGAATAGGTTGGCAGTCCAGTTTTTTTGGAGGGGGCATTAAGGGCCTGATGCAGCCCTTACAGTGGGTCCTAGGAATGAAAATGGCACCTCTCTTAGACCTTTGAGTGTTGCCCATCCCTGGGCTAGAGGCTGTAGGAGTGGTTGTATAACACATACGGCACTGCTATCCACATGGCATCAAAAGAGTGGAATGATTGTGGGGCTGGCAATATTCTGAGTTCCCCCAGCATTTGTCACCTGATTCAGGCTCCTCTCTCTGTCTCATACTATTGCCAGCCTTGATCTGCAGGATAACTGGATTCTTGTCTGTGTATTAGTCTGGTCAGTGCATGTTGGGTTGGTTCACTTCAAGATGAGGAAAGAACAAAATTCTCCAACATTTCTACTTTCAGATCAACTGTTTCCTGATGCTTTTTAACTGGAACTACCAAAGACTGAACGTGGGGCCTTCTTTGGGCCAAATGGAACTGTAACGAGCCCCCAAACCCCATGTGTGTGCGATGTAGGAGTAGGCAGGTTTTATGAGGCAAAACAGCAATCTAAGTTAAAGTACTGCTGTTGCAATCCATCAATATCTTCTTGGAGGGGATCTATATTTGTTGATATTTTGTGATCATTCTCCCTGATTCCATATCATGTGGAGAATTTCACTGGACAGTAGTGAAATATGGGTGGTTGGGAGGGAACCAGCCCTGTAGTTTTAGGTATTGTTTGATAAAGTAGTTCTACTTGTGAATAGGACTATATTAAAACATTAATAATGAAAAGGTTTATCAGCATGGCCCTTGGATATTGAGAAAGTAGTTATGCCTACACTCCAGGGACTGAAAGATGCATTTTTCTGCTTAGTGGTAGTGAACTGAGTATAATCAGCACACTAACTGATTTCAGTAAAAGAAATGTAAAGGTGTGCTTAGCCATTTCCCACTGAAATCAACAGGAATGGATGAAACGTTTTCTATGACAGCAAATGGGAAAAAAATTACATCGGGCTGTATTGGTTAATGGCACAAACAGTTTTTTTTTTTTTTAAAAAAAAATAATGTTTCCTTTTCCTATGTAACATATGCCTTGACTTCTGCCTTTGTGTGATATGGTACTATTTTTTTCTGAAGGCAGTTTGTTCTGCTGGAAGATTCAGGCAAGAAATACAGGCAGGGGTACAAAGAGATATAAACATAATTTTAATATAAGGTTGTAAATATTGTTGGGGTTTTGTGGGGGAAGTGTAAATAAAGTTAAATGAGCACTCTGTTCCTTGAGTGGTGACAATTTCCAGGGTGCAGCCTTTTCCCCGGGATAGGTATGAAATCACTGGAGGTTTACTGGGGTTTATGTAAATAGAGCAGGAGCAAAAATTGAGGTATATCATTAAAAACCCTGCCACATGTCCCAAATTTCGCTATTTGAACATCAGATTTTAAGGGAAATAGCCAGCATATTCAGAGCTCAGCATGCATCCCAGCATCCATCAGCATCTTTGCAAATTGCCAGTATAGGCTCATTACACACACACACACACACACACACACACACACCTGGAATAACATCATCCCCAATGAAGTGGGGAAAGAGGTATGCCTGCTTCTATGACAGTCCATGGCCACTTCTCTTACATTCCACAAAGTCCTTAATTTAGGACTTAATTTAGAGCCATCAGCCACCTCTCTGTAACAAAGGGAAGCTGCTAAGCACTTTCCCAGCACCTTCAAAAGTCCAAAGGCTAGAATCCTGTTAGTGACACACAGACACAGCCACCAACAGTTGTCAGCAACAGGGTTCTAGTCCTGGTTAGAACTCTGGACTTTATAAGTATTCTGGGAAAATATTATGCTAGCAGTAGTAAGTTTTTAGCCATTGCACAGTAGTCAAATTCAGTTCGCATTAGTGTGAGCATAGTTATACAAGTATAACACAGTGTGCAAACATGAATCAAAGAACATGAGAGACACTGCAGACTGGGCCAGCCAGAAAAATCAGCAGCAGCGGAGCACGTGATAAACCAATCTGGACACAAAACGTTATTTGAAAACACAGAAATGCTGAACCATGTTAGAATGCACAGAGAAGCTATTGAAATCTGCAAACACCTGGATAACTTCAGCAGGAAGGAGGAAACCCTAAAAAGTAAACAAAATTTGGCTACCAGTCCTGAAAAACACAAAAATCAAAACTCAACACATGCAAATGAACTCCACCCAGGAACAGGGGGATTCCCAGCAGACAATGGACCATTAGCTAAATAGACACCAATCCTCCTTGTGTGTCTTCCCCCAGGAACTAGCCATTCAAATACACAAAGATACATCTCTTCTCCAACAGAGACTCACAGTATATAACCCCCCACCCACACACCCTACGCCACCATTCTCTGAAGATGCCAGCCATAGATGCAAGCAAAACATCAGAAATAAACTCTGCCAGAACACAGCCTCACAGCCCAGGGGAAAAAAAAAATGAAAATCCTATGGATGCCAACCATGAAAGCTTTTGACTTCACATAATGCTTTTTACTCCTCCTTGTTAATATTCTTATTTTGTAAATACCCCTTTCACACTATAGATATAACATCCACTAAACCTGCAGTACTTCCCTGTGCTATCTGTCAAACTACTTACCATCTTTCACTTCACAGATACTAAAGGATCAGAATTGTATCAGTGGACCATAAGTGGATTTTGGAGACAGCCTAGTCCACGGCCTCTTTATCCCTGTCTTTGTGTTACATATTCACTGTTGCACAACTGAAGTGCACACCTGTACTGTCAGATATATGTCTGGTTGTACAAATTTGCCATTCCCTATAACAATGGTGAAAGACAACCACTGTGGCAGAGATTTACACTTCAGAAGCTCAGATACATGTTCTGCCTATTAAATAACGAGACTGTCTTTCTATCTTTCAGACAAATCAGGGAGAACTGATTGTGAACACTTGAGTGATGACCTTGAACTTGTCTGAACCTGCATGACAAACATCAGCACTCTCAGCCATTCAGTTAACTGTCAGCTGTTGTTTAAAGTAGCTGTGTTGTCTGTTGTGTGCCGGAAAAATGCTACGTTTAAAAGTCAAGTAACATGACATTCTGCTGCAACTTGAAGCGGAACCAAACCTTTTTCAAAAAATCATCACTTGTGATGAAATCTTCCAGTATGATCCTGAGACAAAACGACAGCCAGTGCACTGAAAAATACCATCTTCACCAAGAATGAAAAAAGCACATCAAAGCAAGTCCACATTCAAAGCCATGCTCATTGTGTGTGTGTGTGTGTTTTACATCAGGGGCATAATTTTCGCGGAATGGGTTCCTGAAGGCATAACAGTGAGCCAGAAATATTATAAGGAATTTTTTTTTAGCCTGTTATTAAAGGTTTTGTAACAAAACAAATAAATATTAACACCATCAGAATACAATAAACAAAAAGTGTATGTTTTGATTAGTGATCTGAGAAATTTGATACGAAATGGTGGTCGAGAACTTCTGTGTCTTAGTGCAATCAAGCCACCTGTGCTTATAAGATCCTGATTTTTTACAACCTCTCCAGCATGTGGGTGGTGTCTTCTTAGTCATCCTAGACAATTGTACAGGAGTTAAATACCATATATTCACAAGTCTGAGGAGCCCTTCCTTAACAATGGTTGATCTAGATTTATAAGGAAGTTTAGGCAAAGCTGAGAGAAAGAGTTGGTGCGGGGAGGCCAGAACTGTGGGAAAAATGGGTTCATTCTTCATCAAGACAATACACCTGCTCATACAGCACTTTCTGTGAAGCAGTTTTTTGCTGATAAATGCATTACTACACTTCAACAACCTCCATATTTGCCAAATTTGGCACCATGCAACTTTTTTATTTTCCCTAAAGTGAAATGGTTGCTTAAAGGAACAAGTTTTGAGTCAACTGATGCAGTAAAGAAGAAAATGGCAGATGTGTTGACACAGCTGTCAGTAACTGATCTGCTCCATGCCTTCAACCAGTGGAAAACAAGACAGCATAAGTGTGTGGGTGTGAACTGAGCATATATTGAACGGGACAAGCATTAGAATTGTAATACAAAAAAAGATGAGTTATTGTATCAGTCTCGTTATTTAATAAGCAGACCTCGTATGCAACATTGATTGACACAAAACCTGTTCACTGAAATCTTAAAATCAAGACTCTCCAGATTCTTGTGTCTCATTCTAGCTCAACTCCTAGTTCTATCATAATATACTCTATTTCTTCATCATAATTTTCCAAAGTCAAATCTTGTGGGGGGTGGGCTTAAAGGATTCTGGTCAGCTTAGAGTTAGCATGCTTGCCATCAAATCTGTTCACAGGAACAGCCTACAGCATTTGTTCATGTCACAGTGGACCTGAGAATCTTTCTATTGTTCTCTTAGTGCAAGTGTGAGAATCATGTGGTCTTCCAGATGTTGGATTGCAACTCCCAAAATTCCTCAGCATTGGCTATACTGGTTAGGGATGATGACAGCAGCAGTCCAACAACATCAGGAGTATGTTGTTGATTCCCATCCCTGTCCTAGTACACAGGCTAGGCAGTTTTATGTCAGCTACATGACTCTGCTATGACTGACTCCCTGGTCTCTGTTACAACCAACTGTCCAAAATGTAACCAAGTCATATTTTGCCCATTTAACTCCCTCTTTTCTTGGCACAGACCTCGCTTCCCTGACCTGTCCTATTCTGTGGGCACATTTCATATTTCATTGCAAGGATTTACTAAGTCAGGATTTGGACAAACATTCATCTGGGATTCTGAGGAAAATTAACTGCAAGTAATTAATTAAGTTGATATTTCAGTTACTAACATAACAGCATAAATATGTTCTATAAAATGCAATAGGGTGTATAACACTGAGGATATATTGCTTCTCATGCACATTTAGGAGCACTATACAACACTGTGCTAAAAGTGGATCAATTTGTTTTATACAATGTACTTTTCCAGACTGATCTAAAAAAAAGTGAGTACTCCCATACAGCTCCTTGGTTTTTGCAGCTTCTTTTTTCTTTAAATAAATTTTATTGAACATTTTAAAATACCTTAAGAATTACAGAATTACAGAAAAAAGAAATAGAAAATTGAAAGCTAAGATTACAATAATATAAAAATTAAAAAGTGTAGCACAAACATAAAAAATGAAAAGAAAAGAAAATAAAAAGAGGGGGGAAAGGTAACTTCTGATTTTCGTTTCAGCAGTTATATATACATAAAATGATCATGCCTTTCTATCTAAAATTACATGTTCTCTTCTTTCAATAGCCTATTGTTTCTAATCATTAAAACCAAAAATTACCAAATAATTTCCCCCATGCACCCCGCAAAATATCTATAAGGGAATTCCAGTCTTTGAAAAATGCCACTAATGATCTTTCCCTTGGCAAATCAGACAGTTTATCCATTTCTGCTCAATCTGTCAGCTTCCAGGCCGTTACTCCATGGTAGATAATGCTGGATTCTTCCATTTCTACACATACAATATTACTGTTGTGGTCATATATTAAAATAATCTTTCATAATTTTTTTTTCCAGCAGTGCATTCATCAATCCCAAAAGAAAAAGTTAATTTCTTTAATATCATATGCCAAGAATACATCATTTTGTAAAAATTATCTTAAGATGATAACACAATATAAATTTCAGTCCCCTAAACCACATATTTTCCCATTGATACATCTGTATATTATAACCAAAATTCTTAACCCATTTTATCATATGCTGGTTTACTAGTTCTTGAATTTGACTTGTCGTATTTATTTTTGACATACAAACTTAGATGTACTGTTTTGGCATTGGTTACATGGCACATCAATTGTCAAACAGATATTGTCTGAGATAAAAAAAAAAAATCACTCACTGAAATTTTCCCCCACAGTAACACATTCAATTTCTCCCATCTTACTGTATCCTTCTTAATCTCCTTCCATGTCTTATAATACTTTTGAAACAGCATACAATTCATATTTGTCATAACAGTAGCTAAGTATTTAACTTTTTCTCAGTTTTAAAAGAAGTTTTGTCTATCAGCTTGTTAAGCATGGCTTACACCCCCACTTCCAGAGGCCTACACCCCACTTCTAGAGACCTCAGAAATGTGTATTATTAATTTGGTTCATTAATGTGACCTTCCACAAGGGAAAAGTCACAATGGTCTCAGAGAAGAGGACAGCTGAATGCCATGCTTTGCGCCTAAGGCTAAAAGCCAAAAAGGACACATTTCCCAGGAAAAGGGAGACAATGGATAAAATGAAACCTTTGTATTTGCTGATTTTGAAACTTCCTTTCCTTGATCCCAAACCTTAAGACACTTGCTCAAGCTTTTAAAATTCAATCACTGGACATTAAGAAACACATTAGCAACTTTCCCACATTTTGTCAGGACCAGTACACTCATTGTGCAATCCATGAAGGCCCAGGAAATCTATTGTTTCAATCACAGAAACACCATTCCCCTCAGGTGTATTTGGAGGTATAAATGACCCCCCCCCAAATATTCCCACTGTGCACAGTCAGTTATAGGGGAAACCCTTTCACTCTGTGTTAGCCACCCCAGGTTCCTCCATCCACTGTGCCGGATTGACTACAGGACAGGTTCTCTCTCTCTCTCTCTCTCTCTCTCTCTCTCTCTCTCTCTGGCTTTTCTTCACAAATGAAGATTCAGGAAGGACTCATCCCATTCTTTCTGCAAGTGCGCTGATGACTGAAAAGGCCAATCGGAGATAAACGTGTCCAGTTACAGAAACCACAGCAGAAGGTCTCCTTGGGTGATGTTTCTGGGTTGTGATTCTTTCTGCATTGTTGTTTCTCTTCAAGACTTGTTCGACATGAGCTCTCAAATAAGGCTGCAGCATTGTGGATAGTGCATCTCCAAGTCTCCCAATGTGAGGCCATGGTGGACCACTGTTGGTGATCAATTTGGCTGAGCCTGAGATGTTGTTTCAGGGAGTCCTTGTATCACTTTTTTTGGAGTGCCCCTCTTACGCTGACTCATGGCAAGTTCACCATAGAGTACTATTTTGGGAAGGTGATGGTCTTCCATCCTAGAAACGTGCCCTGCCCAGTGCAGCTGTGTTCTGACTATCATGGCCTCAATGCTGGTGATCCCTGCTTGCTCAAGGACAGCAACATTCATCACTTAGTCAGTCCAGTGCATATTTAGGATTGTGTGTATAGAGCAAGTTGAAAGCGTTCGAGGAGTCGTAAGTGTTGGCAATAGGTGACCCATGTTTCAGACCCATAAAGGAGAATAGACAGTACAATGGCTCTATACACATTGATTTTTGTGCTTCGCCTCAGGTGTTTGTTATTCCAGACTCTTTTGTAAAGTCTTCCAAATGTGCTCTATGCCTTTGCTAATCTGTGACCAATCTCTTTGTCAATCTTGGTATCTGAGGAGATGATGCTTCCCAGGTAGGTGAACTGCTGAATGGACTTAAGCACAGATTTGCCTATGGCAATGTGGGGATGGTCTCACCCCAACAAATCCTCTTGCTACTCTCTATCCAAGTTTTTCCTACTGCTTTTCCTATAGCCTTGCATAAATGCTTTTTCTGGCTGAATATGTGTGTGTCTGGTGTTATTTTTAACTCTTTAACAAAAACCATACTTAATTATACATGTGTGTGTATTCCATCCAGACTAGTACCGGTAGACAAAGTTTTGCAAGATTCCCTTGTTAGCCCTTTTCGCATAGCTAAAATAGAGTTGCTGGTAATTTCCCCAACATATTAGAAACTCGATATTTTCTTGGAATTTTCAAAGGAGCATTTTTGGTAACAAGCTCAATTTGATCTTCTATATCCATATCATCTTCATCTCCAATCTTTTGAGTAATACCATCACCAGGGCTTTCCAAAATCACTCCAAATCCCATACAACATTCTCCCTCTCTCAATTTGAACAATGGGAAATTGTCAGATCTTTTCCCATCTCTTCAACTATAACCTCAGTTTTATTCTCCAAAATTCCCACTCTGTCATCTACTTGTTTCACATCCCCAACAAACTTCCACACTACTTCTCCAATTTGTTTAACCTCCTTTTTCATCTCTTCCTTCAATTCCTCCTTCAACTTTACCATATCTTCTCTCATAAGTCTGATCTCTTCAAACAGTTTCTGTAAAATTTTGTCTTCAGTCGCTTTTGTCATTTTTCTAGTGGATGTCATATTCAGTAAAGCCAGCAATTACAGGGTTAAAAATAAAAAGCAAACCCCTCAGTTTTTTCTTTCTTTCATAGGGTTAACAATTTAGTCCCAATACAGTTTCTGTAGTTAATAGCGCTGTCTAGCTATTCTTAATCTTATCTTCTTTTAGAGTAAACTATCCACATTACCATGGAAGTCTAGTCTCTTTGCCTAATCAGCTTCAATAGACACAAATCACATTCATCAAAAATAAAATAAGAAGGTCTTCTGTCTTTTAAAATTACTGTCCCATTTATTAGTTTATAACTTTATCAAGCCACACTCCTGCCAAGTTTTTTGCTTTAAAACAACAATATGAATAGTCTATTTTCTCTCTTCTTGTTGACCGAAAGAAGGCAACTTTGATCTCACTGCTAGCTGGAAGATCACTCTTCAATTGTAAATCAATTGTAAATTGTGTCTTGATTAAGAAAGTGATTTTTCCCCCAGGTTCAATGTCCACTGAAGGCTCACTTAAGCAGTTTGAGCCTGATGTGAATCCCAATACCCCCCCCCTACTGCTCAACCCACTTTCTAACTTCTGAAGTTTCTGCAGTCTCCGAGTGAAGAACAATGTTTTGGAGCACACATGGGTAATTTTATGCTCTCTCCTTGTCCAGAGAGAGTTTTTGCCAGCTACAACTTGCCTCCCAGCTGACAATTTTTCCGCCTAAGCTTTCCCTGCTGCAAAGCATCTTTCAGGGATGTCAACCCACCATGAAGTCCCAGTTTTTCTAGTTCTTGTTACTCCTGTGCCCATTCACTCCATTTTTTGGAATGGGCTGTTTGTAGCAATTCCTTGGGGTTGATTTAGGAGTCTTTAAAAAAAAAAACCCAACAACAACTGGACACATAGTTTGCTCATGTGATCCTATAGTTTGAAAGGCAAATTTTCTCCTTTGAATTTTATTTTTTTCTTTAGAATTAGGATGTTTATGGTACCAACATGCCATTTCACTGATGCACTATGGCATTTTGTTTAAAGGAGAGAAAGAGAAGAAACCTTTTTTGTTCTGATATATCTTAGAATGAAAAAGAAACCCACCAAAGGTTGAGAATAAAATGTTGCTGCTTTTTCTGGGAATTGCCAGAAAATAGTCCAGAACAGAAATGTCTTTTAGATATTTAAAAAAAACAACCCAAGAACCACAGCAGCAAATACCACAATCTCCCTAGACATTTGCCCTGTGCAGAGAACCCAATATAGTAATCTACAATGATAGTTCCAAATAGTAAACTAGAAAGAGAAGAAAGAACAGAACAGTAGTCTGGCTTCCAGTCTGCACTCAACCATGCCTCTGTTCTACTGAAGTGTCACTCTCCTTGGTGCTGTAGCCCAAATGTTTAGACTTGTTGCTGCTGCTGCTGCTGTTAGGGTTTTAAATTTTGAGTTAAGTCGGGGGGGGGGGTCTGCAGCAACAAAATATATTTAAAGGGGGTCCCTGGTAAAGAAAAGTTAAGAGCCACTGGTCTAGACTAAAATATTTCTGGTTCAGCCACTTTCAGGTCTTTGGTCTGCAACACTATTGTGGCAATATAATTATTTCACCAGGGCCTAGATGTCACTACTCCACTTGCAGCTTTTACCACTCTTCCCTTCATCTCCTTCCCCTAGAGGGGAGATGGCTGGGAGAGTTGCATTTTTGGTAATAAACTTATATCCCCCCTCGTTTTACATCCAGTTTTCTAGCAGGATCACTAGGTCTGTGATTCTCTAGAATCAGCTGATGAGCTGAAGACGTGTCTTATTTTCATTTTGATTTTGAGCAGGAAGTCCTGAGAATATCTCTGAGAAATTTTTTTGACTCTCTTTTGCAGGAGAGCATGGAAATTAATCTGTGTAGATAGCACAAACTAGCCAAAGGAATCCCTCCCCCACATACCAAACCTCTTAATCTTTTGTAGTCTAGCTATTCTTCTTTGTTATCAGAAAAAAATGCAGGAGAAGTATTGTGCAGAACATTTATAAAGCCTATTAATGTTCACTTAACATTTGTTAGAAAAGTTCTATTTTTCTATAAAGAGTACCTAAGAAAATTCAAGGGGGTGATATAATGGTCTTAACAGGAAATGTTCTTCACTTTGTAGAGAGGAAAAATACAACTTCAAGAAATGGGATTTTGTTGAACGTTTTGACCTGAGAATGCAGTTACTTAGCTCTGTGAATTGATTCTCTTGCAATGTGGGCACTTAACCGATACATAGGACTTTTTCAGATGGGGAAAAAAAAACCCACCGAGGTCAGGAGAAGGACAGCGCTGTCCCGCTTCTAGTGCTCCATTTTGGACGACACCATCCTCCTTCTGTCCTTTGTTCATTCTACCTCCATCTTTCTTTCGTTTTGTCTCCACCAATTTTTATTAACAGAAGTTTTTGTTAATAAAAAGAAGTGGAGGCAAAATGCAAGAAGGACGGAGATAGAATGAATGAAGGGTGGGAGGAGGATGGCAGCATCCGAAACAGAGCACTGAAAGCGGGACAGCACCATCCTCCTCCCGACCTCAGTGGGTTTTTTTTTACCCTGTCTAAAAAAGTCTATAGTGTGAAATGCTTAATTCTTATCAAGCAGTGATGTACTAGAACTTTCTAAAGTATTCTAGACTCTTCACTATTTTTTGATTTGTTTTCTGTTTTGTTTTGCTTTTCACAGATCAGTTTTACTTTAATTGCTAGGACTCCTTTTCCACAGGCATTCCATTACTCAAAATAACTTCTGTTTACTTGGCTGTGGATGACTTTTGAGGATGTCTAAACATAGACTTTGCCAAGAAAGTAAACTGGATAAGGCCAGTGATAGTTGTATGGACCTTGAAGCAGAGTAATTTAAAATCAACTTTGGTTGTATAATGCAGTGTTTGCTGCTTTATGTGGATATTTGGTATAATGATACAGTGGACAATGGATCTTTCTTCATCTGTTCATGGTAAATTTACATGATAGTAAATTGGCCTTAGACTGGCCCATATTGAACCTATGAAGAGACAGTGTGCTGTAGTGCTTTGAATGCTGAACTAAGGCCTTGTCTGCACTGGCTACTTAATCTGTGGCCAGTCCAGAATATTACTGGGTCCAATCCAGTGCAGTGGCACATTTTTGTCCACATGGGCCAACTGGACTGACAGCACATCAGCCCAACTGGCCCATCCTCTGTTGTTGGAACTGCCACACCCCATTCTGAGCTCAGCAGAGAGAAAGCAGCTCTGATGGCTCCAACAGAGATCCATCCCCTTCCCTGCACTTCTGAGCACAGGGTAAGAGAGATGACACTGCTCTTGCTGTGTAGACCACTGGATGTGCCTAATTTGACCCAATCCAGCTGTCTAGATGCCAACAGAACTCAAAGACACTCCAGGGTTTCTGGAAAATATCTGACTTTCTCCTGACTTTGCTTAGTACAGGGCAAAGAGAAGTTAAGAGAAAAAACTGCATTACCTCCCCAGAATAGTTGTACATTGTTAGCACTGGATTTGGGGTGCGTACAGCATTTTTGGCCTGTGTGGACATGGCTGCTGCCACATTGCAGAAATAATGCAGTTTTCTGCTGCTTTAACTACCATGGCTCAATGCTATGGAGTCAGGATTTGTAGTTTTGTGTGATATTTAGCCTTCTTTGTCAGAGTTCTGGTGCCACAACAAACTACAATTTTTAGGAATCCATAGGATGGAGACATGCTAGATAAAGTCGTGTCAAACTGCATTATTTCTGCAGTGTGGCAGCAGCCTGAAACTCTAGGACAGCCTTTCTCAAATGTTTTACCCTGGAGGAACCCTTGAAATAATTTTCAGGTCTCAGGGAACCCCTACGTAAAATTACACCTACCCTTTAGCTGCCAGCTGAAGGCAACACACATTCATGAGCATTGCATGCTGGGAAAGCACAGGCAACATGCTGCACTGCCTTCCAACAGCAAAAATGCACACCAGCCCATTCAAGAAGGAACAGGGTAAAAAAATGCAAGGTAGGAGAATGGACAGCAGCTGCTTGTTTGGTCGTAAAGGAAAAAGGCGATCAACATACATTTGCAACCTTCATTGCCAGGCACAGAATGCTGAGCCCCACTCTCTTTTGCCTCTCCACATTCAACCAATCATAGCAAGCAACACAAAATGCAAGAGTGAAGAACAACCACAAACACAGTCAAAGAGCCAATCATCACCTAAGAACTCCAAAGAGGTGGGCCAAAGGACTCTTGAAGGGCAATTGGCTGATACCAAAAAATAGCAACCGAAGTAGCAAATCGGGAGAAGTAAAGGCCCAAACGGTATAAGCTGCCACTCGATTTTACTCCACTATTCTTCTGTCATGCCCCATGAGCCTGATGAGGCTATAGAGTCAGAGGAGGAGGACATAGCAGGGAACAGCCCTAGGGTCCCTGGCACAGGTTTATCTACACCTGTGCCAGCAGGGAACCCTGTCAACCTAGAGGCTTGAGCAGAGGAAGAGCCTGGTCTGAGTGGGTTGGCATCAGTTCCAGCAGAGAGTCCTGCCCATTCAGAAAAGGATGATGAAGAAGAGAGGGACTTACCTGCACGATAATATAGCCAGCAGTGAGCTCAAAAAGAAGCTCAAAGGAAGTCTCTGAGACTTTATGAGAAAAACCTGCTCATTAAGAAACACCTGACAAAACCTTAATTGCTTTATATATGCTGGGAAAGGCGATGGAGGCTTTGTCAGAATTAACTGATCTTCCTGGTGAAAGCTTCCTTCTGACTTCAGTGCTTGGATTCCAGTTATCTTGACTTCTTTTACCTTCACTCGTGCTTAGAACTTGGACTGTCCCTGACTACTCTGCTGCCTGCTCCTGTTGACCCTCAGACTGCTTTGGACCACACTGACTGATTCCCGTAAGTCTCTGACCTTTTGGACTGTGTTAAATCTTTGACTGTGTTTGCATTCCTGTGAGCTAATTAACAGTTGGTTCCCTTCCCGGACCAGTGCTGTTTATACTTTGCTGGTACCTAGTTGCTTTCGAGACATCTTTAGACCAAGCTGCTGCCACTGATCAGCTTACACGAGAAGCCCAAGCCCCACAGCGATCAAGGTGGGACATCCTCTCTCCCATCTCGTCACAATGACCAGTTCTGAGGGTCCCGCTCAGGGATGGACTCATGTTATTGATCACCACCAGCTGGTTCGCAATCATATTGTAAGGCTCCATGGCGAGCGCCCAAGTGCCGCCATCACCTCAGTCACTGCCAAGCTAGTGCCAAGCTTGGGCAGTGGAGCACATGCTTGGCAGAGATGTTGAGCAAAGCATGCCGGGAAAGTGAGGCTCTGAGGAAAATATGATGTGGGGAGAGAAATGGGGAAGAGAATGGAGAGTGAGCAAGGTCCCTTCCTTCACTCTCCGCAATGGCAGAATAACAGCAGCTCTGGCACAGGAGGACTGGGGAAAGGGGAAGAGGATGGCAGAGGCCCTCCTATCTTTCCTGATTCCCTTGGCAATGGCAGCTGCAGCACAGGGGTGGGGGGAGAAACAGAGAAAGGAGAGAAGGATGAGTGGTGGGACAACGGTGGCTACAGCATGGGGGGACTGGGGAAAGAGGGAGAGGATGGCAGTTGCCCTCTTACCTTCCCTGATTGCTCTGGTAAAATAAATGGCAGCAGCAGGCACTTGCCCTGTAACCCACCCCCTCCCCCTGTGCTTGTCCAGCCAATCAGGTTTGTGCTTCCTCTTATATGAGGAAGCAAGTTATGTTAAATAGATCATCTGCGGGGCTCAAAGAAACATACAAGTAGAGGCAACCATTTCATGCACACAGCTCACCACTTCCCTGTGATTTCTCATGGAACCCCTAGCGCTGTGTTGCAGAACCCCAGGGTTCCGCAGAACTCTGGTTGAGAAATGCTGCTCTAGGAGATAAAGGTTCAAATCCCTGCTCATCCATGGTAACCCACTGAGTGACCATGGGCAAATCATACACTCTCAGCTTTAGAGGAGGGAAATGGCCAATCTCTTCTGAATGAATACTGCCAAGAAAATCCTTTAAGTCAGACATGAAGGCACAGAACCACAAGAACAATCCAAATCATGTTTTGTATTATAATAAACATATGGAATAAAAGTAAAATCCTCTATTCAGAATCCCACAGGTATGTGTTTCTCATATGGCTGAGTATGGAGCATAGATTTCTGTGACTGTACTGAGCATGTTTACCAGTTATCACCAAGAATAGGAGAACCATCTTTAGGCTGTAATTCAGTACACACATTTCTGGGAATAAGGGGCCAAGGCATATAAGATTTACTTCTGACCAGACTTGTGGAATGCTGCACCACCAGATCACAGCTTTAGTTATAATGTAAATATAAGATGTGAAGGATGTAGTTGAAATTTTCTTTGGCAGTTTTTATAGCAGAATGAAATATACAAACTGCTCAAAGAGAAAACCAAATATAAACCTGCACTCAAATTTACAGGGAACACCCCCCCCCCACACACACCATAAACTGGATTAACAGAAATGCTGTGAGAAGGTGACTGCTCTCTTTGTAAATATTTGCATGAAGTACTTTTGGAATTGGCTTATCTTCATTCACGATGTTCAATATATTTAAGTGTAATGAACCCCCCACCCCCATGTCCATATTTATGAAATAAACATTCCTTTCCTTTTCTAGCTTCCCATTCTATCTGAGTAAAGGGATCCTGAATATTAACAGAAATGTATAGTTGGCCCTCCATATCCACAGATTCTGCATCCATTGATTCAACCATCCACAGCTTCAAAATATCCCCCCCCCCAAATATTTTTTAAAAAACCCTTGATTTTGACAGTTTATAAAAGGGACAGCATTTTCCTATGCCGTTGTATATAATGGGCCTTGAGCATCCACAGCTTTTGGTATCCACAGGGGGGTCCTGAACCAAACCCAAGCGGATACCAAGTGCCCAATGGATGTACCAACTGGCATTTGATTTTTGAGAAGCCATTGACTAGTAAGCATTAAAATGTCCTTCCTTTCTTCTGGGAAAGCGAGGCAGACTGGCAGCAGCAACAAGGGCCAGACTGCTGGGGCAGGCTCCAGTGGTCTTGCAGGGCCCAATCTATTGCTTCCTGGTGGAATGGATTAAAAGTGATATTATTTTACAACATTGAATATGGCCTTACCCTGTCTTAGCCCCCTATCTGTCCTGGGGCTGGTGAGGACCACATGGGGGCAGAACGGAGGCCATCTAGACAAGCCCTACTTTTCTTCTCAAAGAAAGCATTGAGTAATTTCAGCAATTTTCTTCCCAGAGGCTTGAGAAACTCTTCAAAAACATGCAGTTTTCAAAGGATAGTCACAATTCAGGACTTATTCTGTGCAAAATTTGCATGTGGATATTTTCTGTAGGAAAATATATATATTTCAATGCAGAAATATTAATTCCTGCAGAGAAAACATTGTTTTCTGTGCAGAAATAATTGATTTCTATGCAAATCCACCAGAACAAATCCCATATTACAGCTTTTTTCTGCATAGAAAACAACATTTTCTGCACATGAATGAATATTTCTGTATTGAAATATTATTGACCATGTGAAAAAGTGCTGTTTACTGCACAAAATTACCATGTGCAAATTTTGTGCAGAATAAGTCATAGACTGCAAAGCTTCTTGTCAATTCAGGTTTCTTTTCATCAGGGTTTCTTGACACTTGAAAAACATATTTTTGACCATGGATTAAAAGCATATGAAAAAGTATTAAATATAATCAAAGCTATATGTGGAATTTGAAACAATTAAAAATCTATCCATTGAAAAGCCATGAAATAAAAACAGTATGCATTGAAAACCCTTTCTTTATAAGCAGTCAAATCCCAAAAGCCTGTATGGTTTTAAAAAAAATCTTCACCTGCTATTGTATTAGCATGCCCTATTACCTCCTCCCTATAATATCTCAAAATTGGAATTATTCGACACTTCAAAGGGATCTAGTAGACTAGGGTGATCCAAAGTGAGATCAGATGGAGGTCACAAGGACCTGGGAAGGTGTCTTGGAAATATTTTAGTAAGCACACCCAAGCTAGGATTAAGTGGATGCCCATAGTAAACAAAACCATTAAGGAGGTATGTGCTAATTCCTTCTGGGGCCCCTCAGTCATGAGTCACACATCCTAAACCATCAAGTGACCTATACAACCCAAATCCCCAGGAACTATCCCTCAAAACTCTTCCCCCAGTCCTACAATGTGAGGTTGTCATAAACCCATCAATTCCTGTCTCCCAGTCATTAACAACAATCAGCTACGTTTCAGATTCCTTTGTTTATACAGTGGGAAACCAATCTAAGCTGTGTTCTAGCCAAAGTACCCCCTTCAGGATATGAAGCAGGGTAAAAATATTAGCCCCAAACAATAGTAAGGTATACCACTGTGGACGAGACACAGCCAGTTACTTTGTTGGTGCACCCCCAGATTGGAATTTCCAGGGCCACTCTCAGGCTTCAGTCTGAGTACTTTGCTTCTCATCCAGACTGGTAACTATCACCCTATTTCCTGAATCTATTCATTTATCCAACCTTTCTGCCTTAATTCTTCAATATTCTTGTGTGGTTCTTGTGAGTGTGTGTTGCATGTGTGAATGATTTTTGTGCTATTTCCAATAAAACCATTTTATTTCATTTTAACCTGGAGTTCTCTGCAGTTAGTAATAGTATACATAGGTGAAAAGATCCTGAAGTTATTTGCCTCTCACAGCCTTCCATTTGAGCTAATAGTAATACTTCCCTAAATATTAATATAGTTGTAGCATCATATGTGGGGCTCTAAAGCACCCCCCACCTCTTCAGGTAACAGTTGAAAGCAGAACAAGAAGGGACACAGTCTAGCTTCTCTAGGAACAGCAATCAAGAAGGCCCTTTTCTATGTTCCCAGAAAACATATCTATGATGGTGGTGGGCCTGGGAGAAGGCAGTCTCAGGAAGATCTCAAAGCCCAGACATACTTTTACGGGAGAAAAGGATCCTTCAGATAGAGTGGACTCAAGCTGTGTGGGGCTTGTAGGTCATAATCAGTATTTTGCATTGTGCTTGAAGCAAGATCAGTAGGGTTGTTGTAACAATAGAGTCATGTGTTCCCTATAATGAGCCCTAGTCAACAGTATGGCTAAAGACTTTTGGACCAACTGAGGCATCAACTGTAGCCCCATTTACAGTGTGCTATAGTAATCTGAACAGGATGCAACTAAAGCATGTATCATCATAGTCTTCCCTTTGACATATAGTTGTCTATGTGCAAGGGGTTTGGTAGAAGGGTATGGAGAGCCATTTGGATACAAAATTACTATCTTGTTGACATTAGCCTTATGGAATTATGAGCCTACTGCTCCTTCATTCACCATTGTACAACTTGGGTGCAAGAATGCACAATCTTGTTTTTCTAAAGGTCCTGCAGATCTATCTGCCCAATGACTATGATCCAACAGCAAACTGCTGTTATCCAAAGCCTAATGTAGAAGCAGAATGCCTTCATTTAGAACTCCTGGCATAACCCAATACTTTGCATCGCCTTGATCTGGGAAAATGACAATGAGCACTTTGTGTTTGAAAGAACTCATGAACATTCCATCTGTGCTATATATATTACTAGTGACAGGTTCCCGAGGCCTATTTGTTATCTGTTTAAATTCACTGCTAAATATAACTCATGAAATGCAGGTGTTGAATTGCAATGGGAGAATGGATAAGGGAGGGGAGAAAGGAGGAGAGCTTTGGGTTCAGTTGCTAGGGAAACTGCTCCTTTTCAGTGTGTTCAAAGTGCCAGCCCCAGCTAGACAAGCTTTAGATGTTTTCTGGCACAATGCCATCTGCTACAACTTCTTTCTCTGTACAGTGTTAGTTTGCTTTCTTTGGAAAGTGGTTGCAAAGGAAAACAAAATACGTGAACTGGATGCACATCTCTGTGCCAAGAACTTCTAGCTCAGTCACAGCTCACTGTTTGCTTTGGTAACTTGGCTGCCAAATTTCTCTTTGTCTTTGGGGACAGTATTCACTTATAGTCCTTACTGAGAATCAGGGCCCAAGTAGGGCTGACCTGGGAAATTTACTGCCTGAGGCAGAGTAGAAAATAGTCACCAAATTACACAGTGAGTAATTTATTTATATTCTACCTTTTAGCTGGCATGGGACCAAAGGTGGTTTACACAAAACTAAAACAGGAAAAACATAAACACCTGTTAATAAAAAGTTAAAATACAATTAAAAAGCTATCATATTAAAAGCCCATTAATTTTTTTAAAAAGTCTAAAATCATTTAAAAACCTAACAATAAGGTTTAAAATAAAACACACACACTGTAAAAAAGACTCACTGCAACCAATTTCTCATTAAATGCCTGATGGTGTGTGTGAGGGGGAGGCCTTCGCTTAAAAGCAAAAGGAGGGTGGGCAGGGGACAGCCTAGCCTCCTGTGCAAGAGACTTCCACAGCCTGGGAACAGCCACAGAGAAGGTCTTTCATGTGTCTTCACCTCCCTTGCAGTAAAAATACAATAAATTGCACCGGTTAAATAGTTTAGCAAGTTGCCATAGTTGCACTGCATCCAAAAATTTGCCGCCTTAAGCACCTGGCTCCTAATGCCCAATGGTAGGACCAGCCCTGTGCCCAAAACATTCTATTGCCAGGGAGGGAGAAACAAGACCTAGAATCCTGTGTCTAGTTCTGGGCACCACAATTCAAAAAGGGTATTGACAAATTGGAGCGTGTCCAGAGAAGGGCGACTAAAATGGTGAAAGGTCTGGAAACCATGCCTTATGAGGAAAGACTTAGGGAGCTGGGTATGTTTAGCCTGGAAAAAAGACGGTTAAGGGGCGATATGATAGCCCTGCTTAAGTATTTGAAGGGGTGTCATGTTGAGGATGGAGCAGGCTTGTTTTCTGCTACTCCAGTGACTGGAACACGGAACAATGGATGGAAGCTCCAGGAACAGAGATTCCACGTCAACATTAGGAGGAACTTTCTGACAGTAAGAGCTGTTCGGCAGTGGAACACACTCCCTCGGAGCGTAGTGGGGTCTCCTTCCTTGGAGGTCTTTAAACAGAGGCTGGATGGCCAAAGGGATGCTTTGATTGTGTATTCCTGCATGGTAGGGGGTTGGACTGGCTGGCCCTCATGGTCTCTTCCAACTCTACAATTCTATGAGTCTATGATAAGATTTCTACCTCTCTGTAAATGCAGAAACCAAATAGACTAGCTGTAGCAGTGGCTGGTGGTTTTTACCTCAGTGGGGTCATAAATCCACTCTGGGGCTTAGTCTGAACTTTCAAGAAGCTATGCAATCTGCTGAACCCTACCTCCTCAAAATAGGTTTAGCATTTTAAGGTTTGGACTAAAACCCAGAGTGGATTCATCACTTCAATGACTTGGAAACCCCCAGACCCCAGTGACTTGTAGCTGAATCTTACTTCAACACTACTATTTGGATAGGACATTTGGGCGCAACAGGCAAACTTAGGAGATGCAGGGAAAGCTTCTGCTCCTCCCACCTCACCATATTCTGCTCCTTGGGGTGGAAACCTCAATCCACCTAATAGAACAACCAGGTGATTCACTTACCTAATAGGACCTGCCCTTTGAAATATAATTATTTTTATTTTTATTGTATTCCTTTTAAAATACTAGCAAATTTTATGTCCTCTTCCCCCATTAACTATGCAGGCTTTAACTATGAGAATAATTTAACAATGTTCGTGGTTGAAAAATGCCTTACTGACTTCTTCTATATTTTGGGTGTGGTCTCCAGAAATCTAGCAGTAATATTTGCTTTTCTAGCATTTCTAGGTAAATCCTCAACTATTTTATTGTCACATTTGAGAATGAAGAATAATAGTAGTTTTCACCCCAGTGTGGAAGAGAAGTATCGTTCCTGCACAGTGTTCTTCCCATTATTTTTAATGTTCTGAAGTGTTAGAGAGGAATTACAGTCGGACCCCTGTATCTGTAGAACCAATATCTGTGGTTTCAGTTATCCACGGGACACAAAACAACAGACCTACCATAGAGCTCCTAGAAAATGTCTAGAGAGGCATCTTCTTTAGATGCTATCTAGGTCCTCCAAGGCAGCTCTATGGTATTTTAAATTGGAAATCCCATTATTTTCAATGGCATTCACTGTTATCCATTATCTTGTATTCTGCAGAGAATAGTGCTTTTTGTGTGCAAAAAACTATGCAGAAAACTATTTTCTAGAAGAGTATTTTCTTTGGAGAAAAACAGATCTTTGTGTGTGTGCACGCACACACATACACAAACCCTATGTGTTTTTCTCCATAAAATAATTTCCCCATAATATTTTAGGATTTAAAATACCAGGAGAAAAATATGCAAAATTCTCACTGATCTATGTTTCTAGGATGGAGGACCATTGCCTCCCCAAAATATTATTCTACGGTGAACTCACCACGGGTCAGCGTAAGAGGGGCGCTCCAAAAAAGCAATACAAGGACTCCCTGAAACAACACCTCAGGCTCAGCCAAATTGATCACCAACAGTGGTCCGCCCTGGCCTCACATCAGGAGGCATGGAGACACACTATCCACAATGCTGCAGCCTTATTTGAGAACTCACGCCGAACAAGTCTTGAAGAGAAACGACAACGCAGAAAAAAATCACAACCCAGAAACATCACCCTAGGAAACCTTCTGCTGTGCTTTCTGCAACTGGACTTGTCTATCTCAGATTGGCCTTTTTAGTCATCAGCGCACTTGCAAAGCGCGGGATGAGTCCTTCCTGAATCTTCCTTTGTGAAGAGAAGCCAGAGAGAGAGATTATTCTTCCCAGTGGGGTTTTCTAACTGTTGGGAATGAATTTGGGAATGAATAATTATTTATATAGACATGAGTCGATTGACTCAGAGGAGTCCAACTTGAGTTGCTTCAGTGACTCAACTTGGTCTTGACTCGGCAATAAATTATGCACTGAATCAACTTGACTCACAACTTGTATATTTTTAGCAACCAACTTGATGGCCTTGGTTCAGTCACATTAATGCATTCATTCAGAAACCTTATGAAATGGGGAAAAGTTTTCCTTCTTTGAACAATGTTTCCATCTCTTTTAGCCTACCAGTCACGTGACAGCATGTCTCAAGCCTAGATTGCAATGGGCTTCAGGTGGGGGTTGAGGTCTGCTTAGCAGCCTGTCCCTGCTACACATCAGAGGAGGCAGGAGCCCAGTATTCCCATGTTCTGAAGCTGGAGACACTTGGATGCCCATCAACACAAAAAAGCCTCCAGCTTTGAGGAGGGAAGTAAGAAGGATCATATTCCCCACTTCCCAAGCTGGATAATCTAATGCCCATCAGCACAAAAGCCTCCAGATTAGGGGAGGGGAGTAAGAAGGATCTTATTTTCCACTTCCAAAACTAGAGATTCTTGTATGCCCTTCAACACAAAAGCCTCCACCTTTGGGAAGGGGAGTAAGAAGGATCCTATTCCCCACTTCCAAAGCTAGCAATTCTAATGCCCATCAACACAAAAGCTTCCACCTTCAGGAAGTGGGGGTAAGAAGGATCTTATTCCCCACTTTTGAAGCTGGAGACTCTTGTATGTTGACCAACAGAAAAGCCTCCAGCGTCAGGAGGTGGCTGTTGTGTACACAATGAAGCAATGGTGTTGAGCCCAAGGCTGCCATGTGCTCTGGGCTTGAGGTCTGCTCAGCATCCTTTCCCTGCTGCACATCAGGGGAGCCTTCTAAATGTTTCCTAAGAGCAGCAGGCAAGACGGGGATGTGTTTCTTGGAGAGGAACAAGCTTTTAGGGTTTTTAGGTAAGCGGGAGGCTATAGAAAGGAAGATTAGCCCCTCTTCCTTGTGCTCACAGAAAGTGTTTCTGTGTGAGTGCAATGGCTGTGCCATATATTCATTTTATTTTAAGCATTTACTTATTGCTACTCATCCTACCACTGTTTACCCAACCGATTAAGAAAAAATTAGAACATTAACTGTAAACAGATAAAAATATTTAAGAAAAGAACATTTTTCTTAAACATTTTTAAACAATTATTTAAAAACCACACACAGTTAAAAATGCCAAGCTGTAAGGCCTGAAGGCCAGTGTGAAATAATCCAATCTTAGCTTCCTGCCAGAAACTCAGAAGAGATGGCGTCAGTCTAAGCAATATCTCCACATACTGGATACTGGATATTGATCATGTTGTCTAGTTTTTATCACTACAGCACTACAGCAGGGGTGGGAATTATGTGGTCCTCCAGAGGTTGTTGAACGGCAGCTCTCAGCATTCCTTACCTTTGGATATGCTAGTTGGGACTGCTGAAAGTTACAGTTCAACATGTGGAGGAACACATGATTCTAACCTCTTTGCAACAGGAAGGAAAGAATGAAGTTAACTGCAATAGCTGCTGCCTTTCAGATGCTCTGAGGGATCATTGTGCCATACAAATGAAAAAGAAGGGACATGAGTTAGGACTAGACAGGTGAAAACCTGAGAAAGCCTTCCTATAAGCTACTGTAAGGACTATACACCTTTGTGGTATAATGGTGTGAAGCCTGGGCTCAGACCTTTAGCAGATGAGGCTATAACTGCATTATTACTATGACACAGTAGCACAAACAGGTTCCAGCTATCACACAACACTGTTGTCCTCCCATGGTTATGGTGTGAATAAGGCATTGCTTTTAATTGACAGGACAAGACATCAATAGCTTTCAATATCACTATTTTTGCAGTATTGAAGAGCGTGCAAAAACACACCCTGCTATAATTGTGAGATTACAGCACGAATGGGCAATCCTCTTCCCCCCCTTCCCCATTCCCAGTGAGAAAACGTCCAGGTGAGAACATGAAAATAATCTACAGGAAGCTCTTTTAATGAACTGTCCCATTTTGTCTTCACATTGTTAGATTTGTTTAAGTGTTTATGTGTTGAATTACTTTGTCAATTAAGGGGGGGGTTAGTATTTTTAAGTGCACTTGTATCTTCTCATGAGAACCACTGAAATCTCACCCACACTAAATCACAGAAGTAAAATCTGTGATCTGCTATTTTTAAAGTGCTAGCGGTGGTCATGTGATAATTCTGTGGTGGTAGTATCATGCAATTATGGTGATGTGATACTTAGTGTAACAATGCCACTATGCTTCTGCTTTCCTCAATAGTGGAATTACAGCTTTTTTAGGTGCTAGTCTGATAAAGTCCTTAGACTCTGGAGATTTTCACACGCCGAAAATATCGCTGCCAGAAACCGGGACAGAAATATTTCTGTCCCGGAAGCAGCGCCGCGGTTCGCACGCTCACCTCCCTCTCCCGTTGTTCCGTCGTCCTCGCTTTGGGTTTTTTCCTCCCTCTTCTGGAATATTTTACTAACGGGAGTTTGCCGTTAATAAAATATTCTGGAAGAGAGAGGAAAAAACCCAAAGTGAGGACGACGGAACAACAGAAGAGGGAGGTGAGCGTGCGAACCACGGCGCTGCTTCCGGGACAGAAATATTTCTGTCCCGGTTTCTGGCAGCGATATTTTTGGCGTGTGAAAATCTCCTAAGGGACACCAGGATTCAAATCCCTGCGCAGCTGTGGAAATTGAATGTGTGACCATGGATAAGTCACACTCTCTGAGCCTTAGTGGATCCCTCTTTTACCCTAAGAGGTAGCATAGACCCATTAATGACTGGAATTTCTGCATAATCCTATCTTGGTTTTCCCACCATTATGATTCTGGACACAACTCAGGTCATTATGACCTCAACTGTCCTCTAGTCAGCCTGGCCCCAAACAGTGTCTGGTCAGCATGACCCCAAAAAGTGTCCATTATGTGCAATATGAAATCTTGTGGGGAGTAGTAGTAGGGTATGCTAAGACTTCTGAATGAGTCATGCAACAAAAGCTCTATGTTATGGTCACCATAAGTTGGAGCTGATTGAAGCCACACAACAACAACAACAACAACAACAACAGAAGGACTATAAATCCATCTGTACTGTACATCCAATATATGGGAAAAATCAGTCACATTATATAGGACAACTTTGTAATTTTGTGGATACAAGGCACTCCTTGAGCCACCAAAATGATGCATGAGTTCTTGATTCAGATCTTGCACTAAATACATTGTATGTTTTCATCTAATTTATTATATGCAAATATAAAGCAAGCATAGTGGCAGACACCAGCAGATGTTGTTAATCCCAAATCCTGACAGCTTTCTCAGCATGGGAATTTTTGTGTTAGTAAAAATTGTACAGAAGCTAAATGGTTCAAACTGTGACATTTAGCAAACGTAATTGTGAACTTTTAAAGGTCCTAAACATCTCCTCACGCAGCTATAATGGAATACATAGTATAAATAACTCATAATGGGAACTGTGATAAGATTTCTGTGTGATATTGTACAGTCACGATTTCTATCAACTCATGGTGATATCAAATGTTTATATCTCCCAGGCTTGATAATAATTTGTCATCAGCACAATTTAAATATAGGTCAGGTCTGTTTGTGAAGGCTGCACATGACTGACTTTTATATTCTGCAGGTGGAATATGTTTGTATGTGGATATGCAATGTATGTGAGTTGAAATGCCATGGCCAGTTTGACATGAAAGTAGAAGTTGGCTGAAGTTTATGAGATTACAATTGCTACTGCTATCCCATGCCATTTAGTATCCTGGCTGAATTTAAATCTGAAGTAGGATGTCAGTCACTGTCTCAAGATTTCTGTGAGGTTAAAAGTTGAGGATGAGGAGGTGATAACCATGCAGACTTCCTTAATCTCTTTGGAAGAAAGAGTTATCTATGTAAAGAAATTAAGGCATAGATTCAAACGAGAACTACATTTGTGGTTTACTTTCTGCCTGAATTAAGTTTTGGAATCTAGGAAAAATAAAGATAGTGGAATCCTAAATGAGTGACAGAAGGAAGTAGCTGGAAGGTCAAGCTGGAGATAAGTGTGGGGCTCAAAATGGACATAGGTGTTTATTGAGCTACAGTGAGGACTGAAGAGTGGAAAATTTACTCTTTTTTTGACCAGAAATCTCAGAATTCCTCAAGCACCATGGCTAACAGTAATGAGGTCCTCTATGGAGACTACAACACTATAATAGATACAGAACCTTGTGGTTCAGAGACATTCTCTATCTAGGACTCCTTTGTTGTAATCCCTGATAATGTAAATTTTGCAGATGTCAGCAGTCTTCATTTGATAATGGGAAGGACAGCTAAACCAGTGAGGTGAATCCAGCCAGGTTATACTCCAGAGTTCTTCCCCCCCCTTTTTTTTTTTTTTTGTCATAAAGATGGAGTGGGGTTGATTCTTCTTCCTCTTTCTTTTTCATCCCATTCCCCACATTTGGAGCTTATGTGGGGACCCATTAAAAGAACATTTACTTTTATGTATTTTGAAGTTCTTTGAAGATCACACCTTGGTCTTTGGATAGTGGTAGCCAAAGTCTTTGAGTCTCTAAGTGAGCTGTTATGTAGGTTTACATATCAATGTCTGACTTTCTGTAGATTTCCTCCTTGTGTTTGAGCTCTGGTGACTTGATCCTTGTCTGTTCTCTCATTTTCAGTCATACTCTGCCCTTTACTTGCTGTCTATGTCTTGTCTCTTTTCTATTTATTGATTTTAAGACCTGTTCTGCCACTGAATTTCTTCCAGTATGCTGTTAGTCTGTTTTGCCTTGACCTCTATTTGTCTCCTGAGTCTGAGATTTGATCCACTTAGGAATTTCTACCTGCAAACATAAAGCTTGAAACCAAGGGGAGGCATTTTACAGTGTAGTGTGTGTGTGTATTTGTTGATCCTTTAATATACATCCTTGAATAGCTAGAAGTACTTGATTTAGAATTGTCTTTGGTGTGTTTGTGTACACTTTTACTATAAAAGCAATTATAGTATTTAAAAATGAGCAGACCCTTTTCTTCAGAATGATCAAGGGACTTATAGGTATTTAGAGGACACTAGTGGGTGCTTAGGTGCAAAGATCAGAATAACATATGATTTCATATGATGTTAATAATAGACTAATTATAGCAACTATTTATTTCTCTTGCTTTGCTGGTCAGTTAGCACATTTAAAAAAAATCAGGACAAGAAAAAGTTTGACCTATAAAAGACCTTGAAATAACTCAGCAACGGTGTACTTATTTTTACAGATCTTGTGTTTCTTGATAGTCATTAACATTTAGCATAATTATTGTTCTTTCTTTGGATAAATCTGGGCAGACAAGGACATAATTCAGCATGAATTACTTGGGATAAGACCCATTGATTGGAATAGAAATTTCTCCCTAATGAGTAGAAGTAAAATAGCAACTGGTCTTTAAAAATTTATTAAAATAGCAACTTATTTTGAAGGATTGAGAATAGCTTATTGCTTTTAATGTTATATTTACTATTTAAATAGCTATTGCATTTGTTTCACACGAGCCAAATGATGTAGAACCTGATGCTGTGAGCTGACTTGGGGATTTGGGCTGACTCTATATGAGGGTTGTACCCCAGCTCCACTGTATAGCATCCCAGCCTCAGTTTGACCCCTTTACTGACACACACACATGTCTTAATCCAAATTGCAATCAGTTTGGAAAGCCACCAAGATCCCCATAACATAGCTGCATCATTGCAAGGAGGTGTTTCTTCTGTGTGCAGATGTTTGCCATATCTCTGTACCTTTGGTCACACAACCGCAGCAGCTGTGGAGGTGGGGTGGGGTTTGGGATTCCTGCTAAGCATGTATATATTCACCTATTCACTTAATCAAACAGCTTTTCTCTCTTTTCTCATCATTTTGATTGCCCACCTGCACTTCTATAAGGTGAAGCCTGTAGAGCAGGGGGACCTGAGAATGTGTATAATGGTATGTATGCAAAGGCTTGCATACAAACATCAATTTCAAAAAGGAAAATGGGGGAGGGTACACTGTCTTTTCCAGACACTGATACAAATAAGGGAGCTACCGTTCAGTGGCCGGAATGATCAGGTGAGCTAGGTGACCTCCCACCAATCTGGCCCCACCGTGATCCTGCCCCTCCTCCCGATTCTACCACAATCCGAATTAAAAGGTCAAACCACATAGGTTTTCTTTAAAACAGTTCACCAAGACTGTGGAGTAAACCAGAGGGTTTTTAAAAATTGCCTTAAAGCCCTCAGGCATCAAAAAGAAGTGTTTTCACATCAGGATGAGATGAACATTCTGGGAATCAAAGCAAGGATGCATTGTTTAGTCTGTATAGATCCAGCCTTGGATGGGCACTGCAATATGTGACAGTGGAAATTAGAACCGTTCCTGCCACATGAGGACAGCTGGAGAGTATGAGCAATTTCTGAAATATGTATATGTTGTATACTTGTAGCAATGTCTGAACAAACAATGACTCTCATTGGAGCCAAACCTAGGGCCCAAGATTTGGAGCCTGTATATCCTCTTTCAGAGAACCATCATGCAATGCTTAGAGAAGGGTATGGAAAAATTACTTGCTGAGAGTTTCTTGGAGTTGTAATCAAAAAGAACTTTACCAGACTGTGGTCTAAGGTGGATGCCTGGCTGTTGGTGCTGCAGATACTATTAATATGCTTTGGTCTATCTAATATCAATTAGTTAAGTCAAAGGAAAGGCATTCCAAGCTCATTGCTGTGTTGCACCACAAACTGAAAGATGAAATCTTCCCTGGGAAACAATACTTTTTGTAGCAGTACAGAGACTACTTGAGAAACTCAATATTCTCTGCCTAAGAAATGAACAGTTAGCCTCACACAAGATAGAGTTAGCCTGGATCTCAATGGAAGTTACTTTGCTGCTGCTAATGGATCTGAAATTTTATTGCCTATGTTTTACTACCCTTTGACCCTATTTTCCACATGGCCAAGGAGGGCCTCTGCCTGCATCAATATCCTCCAAGCCATCTTAGCTACAACAGAAGTAACATCTCAGGCAACATCTAGCCCCCTGACTTTAATATCATCAGTTTTCTTCTCTTGTATGATTTTTAATATCTTTGCCTGATGAAGAAGCCAGTGAAACTTCAGAAGTTTGCATGATATATTTTGTTTTTTATTTGGCCCAATAAAGATATCACTGTTTTGTGGATTTTGTATTTTGTTGTGCAGTGGGCCCTTGATAGCCACTAGTTTGGTACCAGGACCCCCTGTGAATACCAAAATCCATAGATGCTCAAGCCCCCTTATTTACAATGGAACATTAAAATGGCATCCCTTATATAAAATGGTGAAAAGAAAGTTTTGCTTTTAAGGAGGTATTCCCTAGTCTGGTGTGGATAGGGCCATACATCGTGTGGCATTGTCGCACCAGATTCAGGGAAAAGGTTGCATACCATGTGGCATTATCAGGCCAGATTTTTTTGGGGGGGAGGGATACACTAGTGTAGACAAGCCCTATGTGTCATCATTTTTATTTGGGCATGTGTACAGCTGTGAAATAGGTTCATTTGTGGGCCTGTCTGAATTTTATGGGCATTACATCTCTCTTACAAAATGCTGAATTATCTTCAGCTATTCCTGTAAAAACCCATACTTTTGTTTGTTGGCATGTCTGAAATGAAAAACTCCCCTTTGAATACCTAGAACAGGGCCACATTGTGGGCATATGGGCACCACTTTCGTGGCTCCCAGAGACTCCCAATTTTTCAAAAAATATATCATTGCAGCTTTTGAGTAGTCCCCCCCCCGAATCATACAAAAAGCCCCCAACTGCATGAAAACACAAGAAAAGACTCCCACCTCACAAACACTCCAGAACACTATACTACTCCAAAATACTTCAATTTTCCTTTGCAGACCTTCTCAAAATGGCAACAGGAAGCGACACAATATCACTTCCTGTTGCCATTTTGAGAGGGATTGCAGAAGAAAACAGAGATATTTGGACTTACTGTGAGCAGGCAATCCACAGAGGAGTCAAGATGGGCAAAAGTGTCCCCTAGCCCCCCCCCACAGCTTTCCTAAACCAATTTGGTTGTGCAAACGTACTACTTGAACAATCAACATGCTGTATTCTTAAACAGAAATGTATAGCAGAGAGTGGATAAAAAGGAATGGGAATACATAAAAACCAGTTGCAGAGCACTTCAGCATCTCAGACCTCAGAACAGCAGTCCTTGAACAATGATGACAACTACTACTACAATGAAAGATTAGAAAGAGAAACAGCAGAACTGGAATATATCTACAGTCCATCAACATGGAGTTAAACAGAGACAACGGTTTCTTGGCACACTATACACTGTAATGCTAGTTAACACCCCAGCCTCATGAGGACTCTCTTGGCCAGTTTATCATATTTCCTTTCTGGTTCTCAGCCAACATCATGCTACATTCCAAAAAACTCCCTCCACCATTCCTATGGTTATCTACTCACTTTGGGTTAAGGCAACACCTTTCCTCCTGTCTTTGTTTCATAACGACCACTGCTAAAACTGAACTTGTCATCTCAACACCATACTCACAAGTTTTGCATTTCTATTGCTCTTCACACATACCACCTGTTAATCATAGCTATAAAAGTCTGTTCCTAAGCACTTCACTCCATGCATCTGATGAAGTAGACATAAGTAGAAAAGATTATGCTACCAACTTCTTTCTCTCAGTTAGTTTCAAAGGTACTACAAGATCCCTTTGCATCTAGGCTTTACAGTAATTCTTGATAACTTCTCTCATTTAAGATTACTTCTTAAAACAAACACATTTGGAAAAAAATGACTATGTAGGTGGATAATGCAATCACAAATTATACTTGTACTCTGCTCCAAAATGAACATTTTGCTGTGCTCCTGATTAAGCTCACAGCTTCATTTAGAAACAATCTTGCAATAGAAGCTTAATATACTATGGAGTGGCATCAGGCTGAGCAAACCAATATGCTTAATACTTAATACAATGACCTTATCACAGCTTAAAAAATGAGTTGGAATACTTGTTCTGTTGAATGACCGGTGCCCCAAAGTGCCAGGCATTATGTATCTGAAAATACAGTATGTGAGTGTGTTATAAGTGGGACAAAATGTATTTAAACAGAAAAGATGTTCAGGATGAAACAGGATCCTGGACCAGCATGGTGAATAGCACTGTGGGGAGGGGGAAGTTTTGATGGTCCCCAGAGGAAGAGACCAGAAGTTTGTGCATCTGCAAAGCACCAGAATGGAGGGTGGACGTGGAGGCAATGAAAGGCCTGTCCGCTCCTCCATGTGCCTCTTGATCATTGATGCATTGTGGAGCAATGAAAAGATCAGATACAGAGACTGGATTTCAGTGGTGACGTGTTTGACTAATTGAGATGTAGAATTGTTTGGACTAAGGGTTTAGTGGTGCATGGGCCAGCAGAGGAAGGGTGGAAGGTTTCCCATTCCACCCTGTCCCCACTGGTCTCCACTCTGCATGAGTGGGGTGGTGGTCATTTTATCGTCTATTATTTTAGCTTAATTTCTGTGCCTTAATTATTTGAGTTGGTTATCTGGGTTTCCAGGTTGGTTGGAGGGCATTCAGTCCAGTGTATATTTAGGATTGTGCATATACAGCACTGATGAAAGCGTTCGAGGAGTCGTAAGTGTTGGCAATAGGTGACCCACGTTTCAGACCCATAAAGGAGAATAGACAGCACAATGGCTCTATACACACTGATTTTTGTGCTTCGCCTCAGGTGTTTATTACTCCAGACTCTTTTGTAAAGTCTTCCAAATGCGCTATATGCCTTTGCTAATCTGTGATCAATCTCTTTGTCAATCTTGGCATCTGAGGAGATGATGCTTCCCAGGTAGGTGAACTGCTGAACGGACTTGAGCACAGATTTGCCGACGGCAATGTGGGGATGGTGGTGTTCCTCCTGTGGTGCAGACTGGTAAAGAACTTCCATTTTCTTGCTGTCTTTGAGCAAGCAGGGATCACCAGCATTGAGACCATGATATTGAGAACACAGCTGCTCTGGGCAGGGCAAGTTTCTAGGATGGAGGACCATTGCCTCCCAAAAATAGTACTCTACGGTGAACTCGCCATGGGTCAGCATAAGAGGGCCGCCCCAAAAGAGTGATACAAGGACTCCCTGAAATGACATCTCAGGCTCGGCCAAATTGATCACCAACAATGGTCTTCCCTGGCCTCACATCGGGAGGCATGGAGATGCACTATCCACAATGCTGCAGCCTTATTTGAGAACTCACACCAAACAAGTCTTGAAGAGAAATGACAACGCAGAAAGGATCACAACCGGGAAACATCACCCAAGGAGACCTTCTGCTGTGCTTTCTGCAACCGGACTTGTTTATCTTGGATTGGCCTTTTTAGTCATCAGTGCACTTGCTGAAAGCGCAGGATGAGTCCTTCCTGAATCTTTGTTTGTGAAGAAAAGCCAGAGAGAGAGGGGCAGGCATTATGGCGGGGGTGGGGAGGAGCTTGCTTGGACGTGGTGCATGTCCATCCCAGACACCTTGGCCAGTCTGAGGGTACATATTGGCCTCATTAGCCCAAGGAGATTTTAGGTTGGTTTGCTGGGCAGACCTATTTTTGGCCAGTGGGTGGGTTTCAAGCCCACCAGGCCTTGAGGTGTGACTTTGTGTGTTTGGTTTCTTTTGGCTTTGGGCAAGTATCATCCCCTTTGTTACAGAGGTGTGCTATTTTTCTTTTGGTGGTTGAGGCTGGCATTGTTGGCTCCTCTTATTTGGACAGAACAGCTTGCATTATTAGGCCTTAGGTGGCCGTTTTGGGCATTACAGCCTTGTGCCTGAAGGGTGCAGCAGTATACTGAAGGCCTCTAGTTAGCCACATGAGAGCGCTTGGGCCTAGTAATTTTTGTTTGGACTTGAGGCCTGTGGGGTGCATTGGCTGTGACCTTTGGGGCATGTCTGCCTAACTGAGACCTGTATGTATTTCGACATGTGGTCATGCCTGGGCCTGCCAGTTGTACCAGTGACTTGTGGGTTCTAACCTAGGCCTCTACTTGATCATTTGGTCAGGCTCTGGCCTACTATTTTGTTTGGCTTCAGCCTAGACTAGGTGTCTTTTAGGCCATGCTTTTGCATAAACTTATTTTGGGGCACATGGTCATGTTTGGGCCTGCCAGTTTTGTTTTGGCTTGAAGCCTTTGGGGTGGTGCAGCCTAATCTAGGTCTCTGTTTGACCATGTGGAAGGACCTGTGCTTGCTATTTTGTTTAGCTTCAGCCTATCTTAGGCCTCTTGTAGACCAATCATTTGATTTTGGGCCCATTTTTTTTTCTTGTAGGCCTTGAGGCTTTCAATAGGCTATGTGGTTGTGTGGGTGTTATCTTGTTCCTTGGGCGTAGTGGCATTTTGGACCCTGGGTTAGGGCTGCATGGGTGGCCTGGTCCTTTGAGGAAAGATATATTGTTTCTTGGTAGGTGATCCTACAGGCATAGGCCTAGTGTACCAGGGCTCCTTTTGCCAAGCCATGGGCCTTGTGTGGTATTCATTTGAGTATTGAATTAGTAGTCTGACTCAAACTATCATGGCATCTAGGAAGGAGGGTGGAATTTCTAAGGTTAAGGGCCCAGCTAGGAAACCTACTCAGTTACACACCCACCACTATGTCTTCAGATGAGGAGGGTGGGGTGGGGTATGGCGGCCTTTCTGGCTAAGTTAGTGGAGCTTGAAAGAATTCATTTTCCTTCTAAGCAGGCTGCTGTCCAGGCTTCTAAACAAATTAAGAGGGGTGGTAGGGACAATTTTAACCAAATGATCTTGTTGCGTTTAGAGGTTTTGGAAAAATGCCTATAGGTAGATGTTCTGGCCATAGTGGTTGAAACTGATGCTAGTGTGGTAGCTCAGGCAGTTAGTTGAAAAGTCATAGATGTTGAGCACAGGCCAGCAGGTGAGTCTGTTGACACTTCTCCACTTTATGCAGACACACACAGTAGTGATGGTATGGGTTCTTAGGGTTGGCCATTGGGAGGAGTGGTTTGGAGCTACCCAGTGGTCAGGTTGGGATGAACACCAAGAGTTCTGTAGGGAGTTTACGGGGGAGGCAGACTTCCTATTCCTCAGGGTGGTGGTCTGGACTGTATGCAACCCCCTCCCCTATTGCTAACTGTAACAGTGGCCTTATGGTACTCAAGGGAATTTGCACCAGCCCTCCAGTAATGCATACAGTGGCATAGCTTATGGGGCCATCCATTTTGGGGATGATATTGTGCCCCTAGGTGATCATTTAGCTCAGGCCACCATGGACAAAATCTCTCCCCTCTCCACACTCTATAGGGAGTTGGAAAAAAGATTGGGAAGGGTTAGATGAGAAAGAGAAAGGGGAAATTTGCAAAAATAAGGTAGACAGGACATGGAGGAACTGGCTTTCTGGATTTTTCATTTACATAGGGGTCATCATGAGGGTGCAGCCATGGAGAGTGTATTTGCTCATCCAGTATCCAGGACATAATCCATAGGGCATATATAGAATTTTCAGTCTTGCATGGCTGCTGTATGAGGAATGAGGGTGGCTACGAAGTCCCTTCCTGTCCAGACTTCAGAATCCCTGATGTATAGAACAGCAAAGATAAGAATAAAAAAGAAGAGAGGAGAGAAGCACCTTCCAATGTGGGAAAGGAGAGGGGGGAAGCAATATCTCAGAGGGGTGTCTCCCCAGTGAACCAGTGTCTGCGCCTTGGACCAATGGGAATGGTGGGAAGGGGAAGAGAGGCTGGGCATGGGTGGGCAGCTTCTGCCTCTGATAGAGGGAGAGAGTGCAGACTGGAGTGCTGGAAGGAGGCATCCTCTTGGGGGCCGTTAAAGTGTGTGAGTGAGTAAGTGAGAGAGAGAGGGGGGAAGAGTTGCTTGGCATCTTGTGGCTGTGCAGGTAGCCACTCCATGCAGAGCCAATGAGGCAGGTCAAGCCTCCATTTCTCAGTTGCCACTTGACTTTTCTGCTTCATCTGGCAGGGTTATCCAGGTGCCTCCCTTGCTTTGCTCCTCATTCAGGACTCCCCCTTCAACCACCCATCCCTCCTCCTCCTCTCCCATCCCTTCAGAATATCAAAAGGGATAGCATAGCCTTCAGAATATCAAAAGGGATTATGAGGCTCTGGGTAGGAAGCTGAGGGTCTTGGATACACAGGTAGTTATTTTGTCTGTCATTCCAGTGAAAGGGAATGGCCCAGGGAGGGAGAGAAAGATAGGTGAACAACTGGCTGCACAGATGGTACTGCCAGGAACGGTTTGGCTTCCTGGACCATGGGGTACAGTTTCAGGGAGGTGGACTACTAGCAAAGGAAGGGTTGCACCTCACAGCAGTTGGCAGGAATGTTTTTGCGAAGACTCTGAAAGATTTAATCAGGAGGGCTTTAAATTGAGTTATGTGGGGGAGGCAGACAGTATTCATGAGTACAGGATTTAATCCAGTGCTAGAGATAATAACCCAAATGTTATACAGACAATAAGCCAAATAGTACAAGACCATGACAGTGGGAGGAATAAAACCTTTAAAAGACACATAGGGAAAATGGCTCATGGTCTTAGATGTCTCTATACTAATGCACAGAGCATGGAAGATGAACAAGATGAACTTGAACTCTTAGGACTCTTAGCACAGCAAAGCAAATATGATATAATAGGCATCACTGAAACCTGGTGGGATGAGTCTCATGATTGGAATGTAGGAATAGAGGGGTGTAACCTATATCACAGAAATAGAACAAACAGGAAGGATGGTGGAGTAGTATTATATGTTAAGGATGTGTACACATGTGAACAGATCCATGATTTAAATCCTGGCAGCCAGGTCAAGAGCATCTGGGTAAAAATCAAGGGGGAAAGAAATAGCAAGGATGTTGTTGTGGGGGTCTACTACAAACCTTCAAGCCAAACTGAGGACTTGGATGATGACTTCCTAAAAGAGATGACCGCACATTCAGCCAGGAGATATGTAGTAATAATGGGGGATTTTAGCTATCCTGATATTTGTTGGAAGTCCAATTCTGCCAAAAATTTAAGGTCCAACAAATTCCTCACTTGCCTTGCAGACAATTTCATTGACCAGAAGGTGGAAGAGGCAACAAGGGGAACAGCTATTTTAGATCTGATCCTAACCAACAGAGGTGATCTGGTTAATGGGGTGGATGTGGCAGAATCCTTAGGGGGCAGTGACCATGTCCTGCTGGAGTTTGTTATACAGAGGAAAGGGGAGGCCAAGCATAGTCAGACATGCCGTTTAGACTTTGAGAAAGCTGATTTCAGAAAAATTAGGGAATTACTGGGGGTTATCCCATGGTGAGGAATACTACAACAGAAGGGAGTTCATGATGGATGGGAGTTTCTAATAAGTGAGATATTGAAGATGTCAGGAGTTAAGAGACTCAACTCCATTATAAAATGGCTGAACAACTGCATAACTGTGCTACATGAACTACCAAGTCATGCCTAGTCAGGCCACTAGGGGGCAATGTCGTGTGTGTGTGTGTGTGTGTGTGTGTGTGTATGTATATGAGAGCTCAGGACAGAGCTCACTTCCTTCTTCTTGTGAATGCTGGCCTGGTGAAGCAGTTTCTCCTTGAACTGTAAATATTTGTACATATTGCAACTGTTTGAGTTTGGAGATAAAAGTGCCTCCTGCTTATTTGGATGCCAAACATTCTGTGTGAGAGTATTCTTGGGAACGGGTTGCTACTGAATCTACTGAGACAGTTGGGTTTTTTTTTGTTTTGTTTTTTGTTTTTTTGTTTTTGCTTCTGCTGGGGATTGAGAGCCCTTTCATCCCCTCACAGTAGTTATGGGCCCAGCTGATTATCTCAGATTAGATAAGGTGCACCCAAAAACTTCCCAGAAACTCTTTTGTTTTGAATGTTTTTGGCTAGTTGGCTGAGAAACAGTTAAGTTTCAGCCAGGCCCCTTTAATATTTTCAAACAACCTTGAAGTACTGCCAGCTGCTAGCTGTTTATGTTTCATACCTGGAGAATTGTTGACTCAATCAGCAGAATTGCAGGTAATAGTCTCGTCCACTTTGAAAAGCTGGCTGATGGAAATTATTCAGCATGGAATTTATACATGGAGGTTTTATTAATCAAGGACAACTTGTGCCATGTTTTGGAGAATAAGGAGATTTTCACACAGGCTATATATCCCGTGGCAGGAACAGAACAGGGTCGGGAAAAGTTTTCCCTTTCTGACGACATTGACCCCATTCTGTCCTGCATCCATCCTGATCCTGTAACTGTTCTGGAACAATGTAATCACGATTTTTCAATGTGAATAGACCTCCCATTCCGTAATTATCATGAAATCATGGGTGTGTGAACAGGAGCTCCGTTCCTGTTCTGAAATGACAGCCACGGAGGGGAGGTCCATTCTGAACACTTCCTGGTACGATCTGGACATCCAGGTAAGTGGCACCCTTTATTTTACCCTCCCTGTTTTGATTGTGTGATTTAAAGTCTGTTTTTTGTGCTTGGTGAACTGATTTTATGTTTGGGGGAGTTTTATTTTTTAAATTTACCACCCGGCCATTATCATGTGATAACGTGATAACGTTTAAGATTGCCAGTCATAAAAGCAGCCTTACGATGGCTGCATTTGCGGCTGGCCAGTGAGGGGGAGCCTGTTCCTTCCATGGAATTAAGGGAAGCGTGTGAAAGATTTATGTTATTCCGTGGCAGGAGGTGGCAGGGCAGTAACGGGGCATTTTGGCCCCATGTGAAAATCTCCTAAAAGTATGATCCCAGAGGGTTCAGAAGATGAAATAGCAGTGTTCAGACTAGCAGACCAGAAGGATAGAGCTGTAATTCTCTTATTGCTCAGCCCCTCTCAGTTAATACACATGGCCCCAGCAAAGACAGCCTTTCTGCTTTGGACAGCTTTGAAAATGGTTCATCAGAATTTGTCCTGCCTCTCAAAGATGATATGGACTAAGAGACTTTATAACACAAATCTGTCTACTGGAGGCTGCATGAAAGCCCATTTGGAGGAAATGAGGCAGCTTGTTCAAGAGGTGGCTAATAGAGGGGTGGATATTCCAGAAGCCCATAAGTGTTTTATTTTATTGGGCAGTTTGCCAAAGGAATGGGATTTCCTATTGTACAGTCTGCAGACCACCGGAGAGTGATTTGTCTGTAGACCTAATAGCTGGGCATATTCTGGAAGAGGTCCAATGCAAGCAATTTGATTCTTGGATGCTGGGAATAAACAGCCACAAATTACCAGACACAATCAGAAGAGCACTGAAACAGAGAAACCTGTGGAGGAGGGAGCCTGCAGCTATGTGAAATGCCATTTCAGATGCAAATAGACTGGTCATTTTCAGAAGGACTGTAAGATGCCTGCACCGGATAGGAGTGGTCCATCCTCTCAAGCTGCAAGCCATGCCTTTGTAGCACAGCACCATCCTGATGGTACTGAGGAAAGAATTTGGTTACTTGATAGTGGGGCCACACACAATATGGTTAATGATTTACAGTTGTTAACCAATGTTTAAAATGCTTCAATAACCAATATTACCCTTGTAGATGGTGCTCCCAGCAAGGTGCAGGAAATGGGCACTGCATATCTGCCCTCTTTTGGTAAAGATTTTGAAAATATGTTATGTGTTAACAAACTAGATAATTGTCTATTAAGTGTGTCCCAAATCACTACTGATGGTTATAAAGTGATATTTCAGGGGGAACACTGTAAAGTAACAGAAAGGCATAACATAAATAATGTTTGTGCAAAAGGGATAAGGAAACATGTGTTGTATTACATGTTGCCTAAAGGGAAGGTATCAAATGTGAAGCCTGCAGACAATGTGGCCCTACATGATAAGTGTGTTCATTACTACCACAGGCTAATGGGACATGCTAGTTACAAATGGTTAAAGGAGCTGGCAAAAGTTTGCCCTGGTTTAAGCACGAAACACTTCCAAGGTTCTTAGAATGTGCAGTGTGCAGGAAAGTTAAGGTGATGGCTTTCCCTATTGCCAAATAGACCCAATGTGTCACCAACAGACCCTTTGAAGTTGTCCACACTGATTTAGCAGGCCCCTATAAGCCCACTGAAGGGGTAAGTGCTATTTATTTGTGATAGTGGACAGACACACTAGGTACACCCACGTATAGTTACTGAAGGAGAAAAATCAGGCTGCAGACAGGTTCCATGAGTGGGTGAACGCAGTGGAATGAGAATTTCCTTCTCATAAGGTTTCCAGTCTAGTGATGGATAGGGGAGGGGAATTCTTATCTAATAATCTGCAGACCTGGATGTGTAGGAGGGGCATTAGACACAAGACCACAAACCCAGCATCTCCAGGGGAAGACGGGCTTGCAGAAAAGAAAACTGGGATGTTGAAGTGTGTGATGGAGTGCATGATGGAAGATGCACAAGCCCCAGCTGGGCTGTGGGGGGAGGCAGTGAAGACTGCTGCTTGCCATTTAAATAGACTGTGGATGTCTAGCGTCAACCAGACCCCTTATTGTCAGAGCACCAAACCTTAAGCACCTGAGGGTTTTTTGGACAATATGCAAATATGCTGATTCACCTGAGCCTAAGGAAGCCTGGGCAGCCTAAAACTAGGAGGCTGCATTTCTTAGTCTTTAAGGGTAATATGTGTTTTCTCTCCATCCTGGAAAGGTTACGTTCTCCAGGAGTGCAAACTTTGAAATGCACTCAGGGTGGGATAATATTGCATTGCGATCAGGAGGTGTTTGTTCCCTTGGGGAGGGATGTGTCAACAACTCCCCAAAGTCCCACAAATGGAGAGGTGGTAATGCCTGATGATGAAGAGGAGGCACAGGAAGAAAAGCCTGACACTTCCCATGCCACTCCACACACAGCATCACAAACAAGCATTGAGCCTGACACAGGGAGAGATAGCAGCAGCAGTGCAAGTGAGGATGAGTCACTCAAAACTAGGGTGCTCATCCCCAGAAGGTCAACGAGGCTCAGAAAGTCTCCTGATAGATTTGTTGTTCCGGAAGCCAGGCTATGCAATGTCATGGCAGATGAGCCTGCAAGTTTTTAGGATCTCCTAAAACTTCCCCAGAAGTAGAAGAGCAGAAGTAGAACACAGCCTTGGACTCTGATTTCGAGTCCTTGGTGGAGAGGAAAGTGTTCCAGGTAGTTGAGAGGCCCAAAGACCAAAAGGTTGTTGGTTGCAGGTGGGTGTACAAGCTTAAGGACATGCCTGATGGGACACAAAAGTATAAGGCACGCTTAGTTGTGAAAGGCTTTTCGCAGGAGCGCTGCACCAATTTTGACAAAACCTTTTCAACCACAGCAAAGCCAGAAAGTCTTTGGTTAGTGTTAGCTGTAGCAGCCAAGAGGCAGATGGTTGTGCAACACTTTGACTTTGAAACAGCATACCTGAATGCTGATCTTGAAGAGACAGTGTTCATGGAACAGGCCCCAGGGTTATTATTATTTTATTATTTATTTTTAGTTATTTATACTCCGCTGTTCATCCACAAGGCTATCAGAGCAGCTTACAAACTGTTTTAAGCAATAGCAGTTTACATATCTACACTGCATTAAGCAGTTTCCAATGTGTGTTAGCTAATTGCCCCCACAGGCTGAGTACTCATTTTAGTGACCTACAAGGAAGGCTGAATGACCCTTGGAGCCCTCTAGAATTGAACTTGCAATGTGGTGACTTGCAGTACTGGCATTTAACCGCTGCACCACCAGGGTATGACAGTACAGGTGAGAGCAAGGTGTACTTGTTGCGCAAAGCACTCTATGGCTTGAAAGAAAGTGCACGTTACTGGAACAAGTGCATTCACCAAGTTTTGGTGCCACTAGGTTACACAAGGAGTGTCGCAGACGCCTTTTTTTTTTTTTTTTTTTTTTTTTAGTTATTTATACCCCGCTCTTCAGCTATCAGAGCGGCTTATAAATTTTTTTAAGCAATAGCTATTTACACATCTACACTGCATTAAACAGTTTCCAATGTGTGTTAGCTAATTGCCCCCACAAACTGGGTAATGGCCTGTGTGTATACCAAGGGGCAGGTGATAGTGCTGTCATGCTAGTTATCTATGTGGATGACCTTTTTGTGGCATCAAAGAGTGCCAGTGATGGAAAGTGCAGATGGAGTTAGAAAACCAGTTCAGGTTGAAGGACTTAGGCAGCCTGAGATGTTATTTAGGCATATAGGTAGAAAGATCCAGTCTTGGAGAATTTTTTCTAAGACAGAAGAAGAAGACTGACAGTCATAGAATCATAGAATCATAGAATTGCAGAGTTGGAAGAGACCACGAGGGCCATCCAGTCCAACCCCCCTGCCACGCAGGAAATCACAATCAAAGCATCCCCGACAGATGGCCATCCAGCCTCTGTTTAAAGACCTCCAAGGAAGGAGACCCCACCACGCTCCGAGGGAGTGTGTTCCACTGCCGAACAGCTCTTACTGTCAAAAAGTTCCTCCTCATGTTGAGGTGGAATCTCTGTTCCTGGAGCTTGCACCCATTGCTCCGTGTTCCAGTCTCTGGAGCAGCAGAAAACAAGCCTACTCCATCCTCAGCGTGACATCCCTTCAAATACTTAAACAGGGCTATCATATCGCCTCTTAACCGTCTTTTTTCCAGGCTAAACATACCCAGCTCCCTAAGTCTCTCCTCATAAGGCATGGTTTCCAGACCTTTCACCATTTTAGATGCCCTTCTCTGGACACGCTCCAATTTGTCAATATCCTTTCTGAATTGTGGTGCCCAGAACTGGACACAGTATTCTAAGTGAGGTCTGACCAAGGCAGAATAGAGTGGCACTATTACTTCCCTTGATCTAGACACTATACTTCTATTGATACAGCCCAAAATTGCATTGGCCTTTTTAGCTGCCGCATCACACACAGTCTTGTGGCCAAGTGTGGGCTTCATGAGGCTAAGGTGGTCAGGACACCAATGACCACTGATTTTGTGTCTGGATTTTGTGAACTTAGAGGCAGAACAGGAATTTGAAAGGCCTGATCAGTGGTAGGCAGTCTGTTGTTTATTGCAAACAACACAAGGCCTGGCATCAGTTTTGCAGTTGGGGTGTTCAGCAGAAGAATCTCTAAGCCAAGGAGGGTGGATCGGGAAGCCCTGAAGAGGGTAGTTAGATTTCTCAAGGGGACCAGGGACATGAGCTTGAAGCTGGCAGGAAGTCAGGTGACCCTGGAGTGCTATGTGGACAGTTCTTTTGCTGCTGAGACTTCTGACAGGAAGTCAGTGACCGGGTTGGTGGTCAAGGTATGCAGAGAGCCCCATAATGCAGAGATCAAGAAAGCAGAACTGTGTGGCCATTTGTACTATGGAAGCTGAATCCACAGCCTTGTCTGAGATGGCAAGTGAGGTACAATGAGTAAGGCAGATGCTTGCAGACCTTGGGGAGCCATGCCAAATGCCTGTTGAAGTGCACGAGGACTCACAAGCCTGCATAGCTATGGCAGAAGCAGAAAATCTGAAATGCAGGACCAAGTACATTGCAGTACTATACCAAAATGTGGGGCAGATAATACAAGAAGGTGTCCTGTGTCTGAGGTATTGTCCATCTGAGGACAATGTTGCAGACCTACTCACAAAATAGCAGGAAGACATGAGGAGTTGGCAAAGAGGCTGGGCCTTGTCACAAGTGTGTAAAGTGAAAGGTGTCAAAAGGAAAGGTCAACCAACAGACGATTGATGTCCAACAATGTATGTTAATGATGTTATGTTGTGATGACAACATGTATCCTGCGCAGTAGTTTGACCATTTTGGAGGGGATTGTCAGGAGTTAAAAGACTGGACTCCATTATAAAATGTCCGAACAACTGCAGAACCATGCTGCATGAACTACCAAGTCATGCCTAGTCAGGCCACTACGGGGAAATGTCCTGTAGATATATATATATGAGTGCTCAGAACAGAGCTTACTTCCTTCTTCCTGTGAATGCTGAGGCCTGGTGAAGTAGTTTCTCCTTGAATTGTAAATATTTGTATATATTGCAACTGTTTGAGTTTGAAGATAAAAGTGCCTCCAGCTTATTTGCATGTCAAACACTCTGTGTGTGAGTATTCTTGGGAACGAGTTGCTACTGAGTCTACTGAGACAGGCTTTTTTCTTTTTTTTTTGCTTCTGCTGGGGATTGTGTGTCCTATCGTCCCCTGACAGAAGGCACAATTTCAAACAGTTCCAATGAGGAATAAAAATGGCATGTTTCTAAAGAAACCAGTATGCATGTCTAAGGAACTTTCAACTGATGTAAGACTTAAAAGAAGCATGTAGAAGAAATTGAAAAAGGGAGAACTCAAAAAAAAAAAAATAGCCAGCTCGTGTAGGGGGAAAATCAGAAAAGCAAAATCACAGGTGGAGCTCAGGCTTGCTAGGCAGGTTAAAAACAATAAAAAGTATTTCATATATATATATATATATATATATATATATATATCTGTCAGTAGAAAAAGAAAGAACAAGGAAGTGGTAGGACCGCTGAGGGGAGAAGATGTCAAAATGCTAACAGGGGAGAAAGAAAAGGCAGAACTACACACCACCTTCTTTTCCTCAGTCTTCTTCCAAAAGGAGAACAGTGCTCAACCTGGAGAAAATGGAGCAGATGATGCAGTAGGGGAAATGCAGCATAAAATAGGTAAAGAGTTAGTTCAGGAATACCTGGCCATGATAAATGAATTCAGGTTTCCAGGTCCAGATGAATTACATGGAAGGGTACTAAAAGAACTGGCAGAAGTAATCTCAGAACCACTGTCAATAATCATTGAGAAATCCTGGAGAATAGGAGAGATCCCAGCAGACTGGAGGAGGGGAAACGTTGTCCCCATCTTTAAAAAAAAAAAAGGGGGGGAGAAGACCCAAATAATTACCACCCAGTCAGTCAGACATCAATACTAGGAAAGATTCTAGATCATTAAACAGACTGTATGTAACCTCTTAGAAAGGAATGCCATGATCAAAAAAAGTCAACATGGATTTCTCAAAAACAAGTCATGGCAGACTCATCTTATCTCTCTCTCTCTCTCTCTCTTTTTTTTTTGATAGAGTTACAAACTTCATAGATGAAGGGAACGCATTGGATGTAGTGTATCTTGATTTCAGTAAGGCCTTTGACAAGGTCCCCCATGATATCCTTGCAAAAAAGTTAGTAACATGCAGGCTAGACAATGCAACTGTTAGGTGGATTTGTAATTGGTTGGTGGGCTGAATCCAAAGGGTAGTCACCAATGGCTTCTCTTCATCCTGGAGAGAAGTGACCAGCAGGGTGCCACAGGGTTCTGTCCTGGGTGGAGTGCTATTCAACATCTTTATCAATGGCTTGGATGAGGGAAAAGAGGGAATGCTTATCAAGTTTGCAGATGACAAGAAATTAGGCGGGGTAGCTAATACCCCAGAGGACAGGATCAGAATTCAAAATGACTTTAACTGATTGGAGAGCTGGGCCAAAATTAACAAAATGAATTTCAGCAGGGAGAAATGTAGAATACTACACTTGGGTAGTAAAAATGAAAAGCACAGATATAGGATGGGTGACACCTGCCTTGATGGCAGTACATGTGAAAGGAATCTAGGAGTCTTAGTGGATCACAAACTGAACATGAGTCAGCAGTGTTATGTGGCAGCTAAAAAAGCCAATGTGATTCTAGGCTGCATTAATAGGAGTATAGTGTCTAGATCAAGGGAAGTAATCGTGCCACTTTATCCTGCTTTGTTCAGACCTCACCTGGAATACTGTGTCCAGTTCTGGGCACCACAATTCCAGAAGGATATGGACAAGTTGGAATATGTCCAGAGGAGGGCGACCAAAATGGTAGAAGGTCTGGAAGCCATGCCCTATGAGGAGCGGCTTAGGGAGATGGGTATGTTTAGCCTGGGGAAGAGAAGGTTAAGAGGTGACATGATAGCCATGTTTAATATTTGAAGGGATGTCATACTGAGGATGGAGCAAGCTTGTTTTCTGAAGCTCCAGAGACTGGGACATGGAGCAGTGGACTCAAACTACAGGAAAAGAGATTCCATCTAAACATTAGGAACAACTTCCTGACAGTAAGAGCTGTTTGAAAGTGGAATACACTGCCTCGTAGTGTGGTGGAGACTCCTTCTTTGGAAGTTTATCTATCGGCAATGATTGGATTGTGTATTTCTGCATGGCAGGGGGTTGGACTGGATCGCCCTTGTGGTGTCTTCCAAATCTGTGATTCTATGATTCTAGGAGGAGAAGGTACACTGACCAGCTCTCCTTTATTTCCCACTATCTCCCTTATTCAAGCTAATTTTGTTTCATCCTTGTAGCTGCCTTATTGACCTTCTATTTCTCTGGTATATTTACAAAGGTCTGACATTCAGATGTCAAGGGCAAACAAGTTGGTGCACAAAGGGGACCTGTGAGTTTTCTCTCTCTCTGTGTGTGTGTGTGTGTGTGTGTGAGAGAGAGAGAGAGAGAGAGAGAGAGAGAGAGAGAGAGAGAGAGAGAGAGAGGATGATCAAAAAGCAAGCCAGGAAACTCCTGCAGGCTTGAGGTTTCTGTTTGCATTTATGTCAGAGAGGGGGGAGTGTGTGTTTATGTACATGGGGGAGGGAGAGAGAGGTATGTGTGTGTTGCATTTGTGTGCATGTGAGAAAAGGAAGTGTATGTTCATATGTTCCTGTAAGAGAGGTGGGGGTTTTGTGTTCATTTGCATCTCCCTATATAAAAGGTTTTTGATTTGTGTGTTGGGGTGAGCATGTGTCTTCGTGTGTCTGTTTTGATAAGATATCTGTAACAGTTCCTTCAATTTTCTTTAAAGTTAGTAGTGGTGCTTGGGATCTTTTTAGAATAGTTTTTGTTGTTCTTGTTGTTGCTCTTTAAGTTCCCTGGATAGTGCATACATACACAAACTTACAAAGCCAATCAAAATATTAAACAATATGTCCTGTCCATTAATCCTATACCAATGAACATTTGGTGGAGCGCTACTACACCTTTATAAATGCACAAAATTTGTGACAGCTAGATCTTCCTTAAATTCATGGTCAAAAGTTGGTCACCCTAGAAAAAGGAGGAGGAGGATAGGGAGGAGGCAGAGGAAAAAAAATGAGGAAAGTGAGAGTGCTTTTAAATGTGTTAAAAACAGGAGGGAAAAATGGGTTTTTATGTTTAAAGTGAAGCTTGGACAACTGCCAACCACAAAATAAATAAATAAATAAATAAATAAATAAAAATCAGACAGAAATATTTTCTATAGATTTTCCTTGGTTTTTTTCCGGGCTGTGAGGCCATGTTCTGGATGAGTTTCTTTCTGACATTTCACCTGCATCTGTGGCTGGCATCTTCAGAGAATGGTTGGATAGGAGTGTGTGTGGAGTTTATATACTGTGAACCCCTGTTGGGGAGTACATGTAAATTTGTTTATTTGAATGGTTAGTTTCTGGGTTTAGATATGCAAGGAGGATTAGTGTCTGTTTGGCTAATGGTTGGTTGGTGGACCATTATCTGCTGGAAACCCTCTGTCCCTGGGTGGAATTCATTTGCAAGTGTTGAGTTTTGATTCTATTGTTTTTTATGATTTGTTTTTTATTTGGATGACATGCTCTGCACATTTATGATTTGACACTTAAGATATCATGCTTAATGGCATCACCAGAGCCCAGCTCCTCCTGTGACATCATCTAGTGTCAACTCCATGTCTCAGGTTTTAGCCCTGGAATCTCAGGCCCTGGAATGCTTCTGACCTGGCAATCATAGTGAATGTCTTTAGAGGACAAGCCTAGCTAAGTACAGAAAGGCCCATTATCAGAACCATGACTGCCATGTGATGAACTGACTGCCACAGATATATTTGGAATAGTTGCAATCTGCTGTGCTGGAGAAAGTACCCGCATCAGTGAAATCATAGCTCTGCAAAGCATTCAAGAAATATAGTAAATTAATACACTGTGACTGAAATCTGGGGACATGAATGGAGTAGTGCTCACTACCTCTTAGAGTCATCTCTGAAAATGAACACATGAGCACATACACATATCCATCCATCCGTCCATCTTGATGGAGGGTGAGTTTTGTGGAAATGTGACTGAAATGATTGATATGGAGGTCCTACACTCTACTTGTCAGCAGAAATGAGAGTTTTTTTCCTTGGGTTTTTTCCGGGCTGTGAGGCCGTGTTCTGGAATAGTTTCTTTCTGACATTTTGCCTGCATCTGTAGCTGGCATCCTCAGAGGAAAAAAAAAAACAAGGAAAATCTATGGATGCCAGCCATGAAAGCTTTTGACTTCACAGAGAAGTGAGAGTGTTAGGCTGCTGACACACTGCAGAAATAATGCAGTTTGACACTGCTTTAACTATCATGGCTCCACCCTATGGAATCCTGGGATTTGTAGTTTGTTGTGGCAACTAAATCTCTGACAGAGAAGGCAAAATGTCTCACAAAACTACAAATTCCAGAATTCCACAGCATTAAGCCATGGCAGTTAAAGTGGTGTCAAACTGCATTGTTTCAGCAATATGTCAGCAGCTTTAGTTGTGAGCTGCATATTTAGCATATGATGTAGCTTAAACCCCAGTCATTAGTCCTTAGGATCTAAATCTAAGCATAAGTGAACTAACCATGTGCAGAACTTCATCCCAACACTACATATGGAAACTTGTAATGGACACTTCAACAAAGAACCTAAAATTCACCAGATACTCTTTTTTTGCTTTCATCTGCAAAATGACATTCAAAAAGGCCGGGGGAAGGGAAACAAAAGCAAAGAAAAAGAAGAGATCAGAAGCAGAATTAGCCTAAATGCCACATGTCTTTTCAACATGCTGAAATAGGTGTGATTTCAGTCCATTTATATGCAGTGAAGTGCTTCCGTGATGGATTCAGCATAACAAGATGATAGTTCTGGAGCTCATGGCTGTAATGCTTTTTTCCAAGATTCCTTGAGAGTCTTCCAAAGCTGCCTAAATAATAGGCACCCTTTTGTAGCAGGCTCAGACCACTAATGCTCAGTCTATACATATGACTGTAAATATAAATTTAATTTTGACATCGACCTGGAGTTGTCACAACTAGGGCTACTGACATACTGCAGAAAAAATGCAGTTTGACCCTGATTAAACTACCATGTCTCCATGCAATGGAATCATGGGGTTTGTAGTTTGTTTTGACACCAGCGCTCTCTGACAGAAATAGCCAATATCTCACAAAACTACAAATCTCTGGATTCCATAGCAATGAACCATGGCAGTGAAAGCGGTGTCAACCTGGATTACTTCTGCAGTGCACTAGCAGCCTAAGGAGATTATCAGAAAGGAATGAAAAAAGCATTCCTGTCCCACAATCTCCTCTCCTGTCCCAATAATTAAAAGTTTCAGATCTACCTTAATTGTGCATGCCGGGTAGCCCAGGAGTGAATGGAGATCTAATGGAGCTCCATTCACTTCCTGGAATGAAATTCCGCCCGTTCTCACATCTAAAGTAGTTTTTAAAATAGCAGATACAATTTTTTAAAAAAGTAATGCTTTACTTTTCAGGTTCTTGAAAGTAATTAAAATAGTTACTTTTTTAAAAGAAAACAATTTGAAGATATACAGTATGCTGCTGGCATGGGGTATCAAACAGGGACCATCCCATCCAATTTCTTATCACCTTAACATCCACAACACAACGTGAGGCATCAGCATTTGGCACTACACAAGCCAGCTGTGTGGCATTCCTTCTCCACAATTTAGAAGGACTATCCCCATGTAATTATAAAAATAACTTAAAACAGAGGCAAATGTTTGAAACTGCAGTTACCTTCATTAATTTTAACTGTAATGTATTTTAGTTATACCTTGATTACTGGGGAGTCAGGAAATTAAGTAAGTTTTTTTTACTTGTCTACGTTACTTTTGTCGTATGCACTTAAAAAAAAAGAAAAAAACCTAATTAATTAATAAATGCTGTTACCTTTTAGCTTCTTCTTGCTGTCCTCATTTCCATCTTCTTCCTCTATTCATAATGTTGAATAAGTGTTCTAGTACATCCTTCAGTAAAATACAATGGATACAAGTTTGGAGCCCTGGTGGCACAGTGGTTAAATGTCAGTACTGCAGCCACAACGTTGCAAGTTTGATCCTAGAGGGCTCCAAGATTCACTCAGCCTTCCATCCATCATCCATCCATAGGTTGGTAAAATGGGTACCCAGCTTGTTGGGAGCAATTAGCTAACACATGGAAAACCGCTTAGGGAGTGCTTTGGCACTGATAAGCGGTATAGAAATAGAAATGCTATTGTTACTGCTAAGTTTGGACTACTGTAACATTCTCTGTGTAGGGCTGCCTTTGGGAACTATTCAGAAACTATTCAGGGGGTCCAATATGTTGTGACCACACTGTTGACTGGGGCTGGTTACAGCAATCATGTGACTCCACCTATTGAAACAGTTCCATTGGCTACCAGTCCATTTCCGGGCAGAATTCAAAGTGCTGATTTTGATCTTTAAAGCTCTACATGGCTTGGGTCCAGACTATCTGAAAGACCGTATATCCTTATACAAGCCAGTGCAACCTTTAAGATCAGCAGGGGAGGGTTTTCTCTTTCTCTTATTCCCACCACATTCACAGACATGGTTGGTGAGGACACAGGAGGGAGCCTTCTTTGTGGTTGCTCCCAGCCTGTGGAACTGATTGGCTACTTCCCTGCTCTCTTTCTGCCAGCAGGTGAAGATTCCCCCCCCCCTTAATTTAGGCAGGCCTTTTGAATTGTAATTCAAATTGTAATTGAATTGTACAGGAGTAGTGTCTGTACAAAATGGTGTACTATATTTTTAAATCTTTAATTGAAATCATGTTAAATTCTAAGTGTGTTTAATTGTTTTTAATCATGCTTTTCATAATATTGTTTAATTCTTTTTAAAAACTGTTGTAAATTAATGTTTTAGCTTGAACTTTTTAAATTATTGTAGGCTATCTTGAATCCCATCTTAGGATAAAGGCAGGATATAAATTCAACAACAACACACACAAAAAATGCTGCCCAGATTCCAGTAATATTCACAATTTATTTAGGTACATATTATATTCTGGTGGCCAAGTATCTTTTAAAAAAATCTTTGCTGATACAATTAAAGTAAGCCTTAGTCTGCAGGGTAATCATCTGAGAAACTTTCAAAAGAGCTAAGTTTACTTTGAATAATCCTAAACAAAAATTTAAGATAACTTCTGGGTTTAGGTGACGGATCTCAATTTAGTATTTCCACTGGGTGGAATTATAAAGCCTGCATGAAAGTAGGCATGCTATGCTGTATAAAAGAAATATTTAATGGATTTGAGATTTATGATGAAAACCTTCTACAGCTCTAGGTAAAAATGTGGCAGCCAATAAAATATACTGCCTTCTATATTTTGTTTTTTCAATAGTTCCTTTCTCCAGTTATATAAGCAGGCAAAAATGGGGTGATATCTCCACTTGAGCCAGAGTGTGAGATATTTTCTTTCCCTCTCAGTATGGGCAGTGGCTTTGATTTTTATTTGTAAGGCAGCCTGTTATGACCTGTTATTTTTATTGTAATAATGTTTTCCATTTTTTTTAAAGTAGAACAAATGTTGCAAAGTTTAATGAAGCATTGGGGGAAAGAAGGAAAGAATGTAATTCATTCCCACTTGTAATCCATTCCCATTTGTAATTAATTACTTTTTTGTACCCCATTTTACTGTCTAGAGTCTAGAATGGAAGTGGGCAAATTGAGCCATTTTTGTGTACTTCAACCCTTCTAAATTCCCCAGGCTGCCTTTTTTCTGACCATAGAAAGGGGTCAATAGCATCTCCTGGAACCATTCAGGTTTATGATTCCACTTTAATTGCCACAGTTCCATCCTATGGAATCCTGGGATTTGCAGTTTAAGGGAGGTATTAAGAATTCTCAGCCAGAGCACTAGTGTCTCCCCAAATAACAAATCCCAGGATTCCATAGGATACAGCCATGGCAGTTACAGTGGGTTCATAGTGATGTAATTGTGTACTGTGAAAGGGGAGGCAATTCATATTTCAAACATGGTGCAGCCCCTTCAAAGTCCTCATTTTTCAAGACCAGGAGTGTACTGGTAGACAGTCTTGTTTCGCTTTTCTCTTTCTTAGGGGAACATTTTTGGCAGTCCATGCTGGAGGGTCCCAGTGACAGGACATTGGCCCCCATATCTGCCACAGCTGCCTACCACTGGTTAGCAACTCAAAGTAACCTACTTCTTAAATGTATTACCCAGTAATCCTAAAAGGGCAGGAGTGAAAGGGCTCTTCCAAAGCCCAGGACAAGAGCTGATGGTAGTGTGTGGGTTGTACCTAGTATTTTAACCCAACAGATCTCTAACTTTTTAAATCAACTCGTAGAATTGAATGAGGGAGAAATTAACCAGTTTGTCCAAGCTGATAAACTTTAGAGACCAGCCTAGGGGCCTTTTCAGAGGTGCCCCAGCCCTACCCAATGTGGACCCCTGATGAGAGCATTTTTAGTGGTACCCCCTACACCCATGGAGCTTTCTGTGGGCACAAGGGAACTGACGGACTTACCCAGTGGTTCGGCTGCAGTCTCAGTGGGGGACCCAGCATATCCTCCCCCTTTTGGGTGAGCCAGAGGGCGGGGGGTGCATGGCTACTGCCATGCTTGCTCCATCTTTCCTTGGCGGGCTTCCAAGATGGCTGGAGGAAAGTGGAGCACTAGCCAATTGGGATGAAGCTTGCTTTGCCCTGATTGGCTGGGGAAGTTCACCAACCAGCTAATCAAATGCGAGCCTCGGGTTCAAAGTGATTGGCTGGGAGGGGAGGGAGGCCTAGTGGCTATCCTGCATGTAATAAGTACTACAAATAATTGACAATAAATATATATTTAACAAAGCAACTGAGCGTGTTTATGTTACTTAGAAAAGTGCAATAGTGCTAATGGTATACTATATAATGTAAACACTATAAATAAACATCACATTGGTTACAATGAAGGGTCCCAGATGTTGTAAGTATATTTTGATAAAGTATGAAAAGTTCCTTCAATTGGATGTAATTCCTTCCTTCTCTGAAAAGCAGTATGCAGCATGGTTTAATCAAAGGAAACGGAACTCCATCAATAGCTGTGTGTCACAATTCAACTGGAAATCTTCTTCATATGAAGTGAGTAGTCAGTTATAGTTGAATGAGATTCAATACATTTAGTTGTGTATAGATTGGTTATGGTAATGTATGCTGTAATATGACTAATGAATCAAGCATATGTGTATGACTCCATAAACCATACAATGTCCAGTACGCAGATGGTCACCTCTAGAGAAAATTAATGGACAGTTTCGAAGTCTCTTCCTCAGTGACCAATATTCTGCAATTAGGCTAGGAGGGGAAGGAGGCCTGCACTGTCATAGAATCATAGAATTGTAGAGTTGCAAGAGACCACGAGGGCCATCCAGTCCAACCCCCTGCCATGCAGGAAATCTTGATCAAAGCATCCCCGACATATGGCAATCCAGCCTCTGTTTAAAGACCTCCAAGGAAGGAGACCCCACCACGCTCCGAGGGAGTGCGTTCCACTGCCGAACAGCTCTTACTGTCAAAAAGTTCCTCCTAATGTTGAGGTGGAATCTCTGTTCCTGGAGCTTGCATCCATTGCTCCATGTTCCAGTCTCTGGAGCAGCAGAAAAAAAGCCTGCTCCATCCTCAGCGTGACACCCCTTCAAATACTTAAACAGGGCTATCATATCGCCTCTTAACCATCTTTTTTCCAGGCTAAACATACCCAGCTCCCTAAGTCTCTCCTCATAAGGCATGGTTTCCAGACCTTTCCCCATTTTAGTTGCCCTTCTCTGGACATGCTTCAATTTGTCAATATCCTTTTTGAATTGTGGTGCCCAGAACCGGACACAGTATTCTAAGTGAGGTCTGACCAAGGCAGAATAGAGCGGCACTATTACTTCCCTTGATCTAGATGCTATACTTCTATTGAATATCTAGACCAAGGGAAGTAATAGTGCTGCTCTATTCTGTCTACAGGCTTCACTCCACGAGCTGACCCACCCACCCACCCTGTAGTACAGTAGTAAATATACATGATAAATATACTATACAAGCTGGTTGGTCGATGTCAGGATCCAAACCCATGTGTTTGAGCCAATCAACTGCAGCTGTCATCAATAAAGTTGTGGCCATCATGGCCAATATGTTTCAATCTATACTGACTCTCTTTGTGCATGGGGGAAGGAGGGGTATCCTGCCTGGACATGCAACTACCACTTCTGAGGTAGGAATGCCCTCCTGCCCCACCCAGCAACTCATTTCTTACAAGCTGAGGGATATCTTTTCCTTATCCTTACCTCCAACAGCCAGCATATCTGAGGGCTGTAACTGCACTGCTACTGCTGCTGCCACTACTACTAATTTGAAATGTTGAAATTTGTTAGGTTGCCTACAACCTCTCTTGAAAATTCTATTTACATTCTTATTATTTAATTTGTTGACTTGAATACAAATGATGTATATGCATAAATGATTATTTTTTAGTGCACAGGCAAATTGTACAATTTCTTTCTGCCCTGCCCTACTAGTTAGATTGTTTTCTTAAAGATTAAGTGGAAATTGAAATTCAAGGAATAAAACATTGTTAATGGTCTGGAGCTTTCCTAATGTGGGATGCTTGGTTGACATCCCATTCACCCTCTCCTGAGGGTGTGGTGTACCTGAAAAGAAATTGTCTGGGAAGTAAAGGGCCAAGAAAAATAAATCAAAACAAATTCAGTGCTCTCATTTCTATCTGTACTATTATGTTTCACCAATCAGATTAGGAAAATATGTATATGGAAGAATCAGATTATTATTAATAAGGCATTGTACAGATTATTACTCCAGAGTCAGACATCAACATGAGGTCATTAATGTACTTTTGTTTTCACTAAGATTAATATTGGTGGGAAAAGCTGTCTTATGTACCCACTCCTGATGGCCACCATTTTGTTTTTCTAAGAAATTACAAATGTTATTCCAGGGCATTCCAGTGGGGGAAATGGTAGCCACCTAATTGGAAGATATTTGCATAGAGACTAGATCTTCCATTTCCCCCTTCATAATTACACAGGAAAGAAAGAAAAGAATTGTGATTGGTGTATTCTGGGAAAAACAAAATGGTGGCTGCCAAGAGCAGCCCCATAATAGCAAAATTGTAGCAGTAGAATATAATAGGACAGAGAGGGAGACAGATAAAGGTAAGTAGTGAAACAAATTAAATGCTAAAATGTGGGTGCTAAAAAAACAATAAAATATGAACTAAATGAGACTTTCACTGACTAAAATAAGTGGTATCCCAAACAAAACCAAGCAATGTTTATAAACCCCTATGATTCAGTAAAGATAAAATGTCATCAGGCTGGAGATGAGGTATAGAACATAGTTTAAATAACTGAAAATTCTTGCACAGCATGGAAGATATGGCAACTGTTTGTCTGGCTCATTTTTCTGTCAAGCCAAGGGAAAAGGTTCACTTTTTCTTCGCTGTTTGTATGGCCACCACTTTATACAGAAAAGTCCTATAATGCTGGGTTTGTTCATTCTAAATTGGATACTAGTTATAATCAGCAATGGCTAAACTCCTGACTTGTACTTTAAATCATGTTTTCATATAGAGAATAAAGGGATGATATTGGGACAATTAGCAAAGCAACAAAAACCTTGTCAGCACTGCCTTTGATGAAAAGCAGATGAAGCAATAGTTGAACAAATTGAATACTCTTGCTCTACAGATCAGCAGTTCTGGGTAGAAGTAGCTAATAAACTTAATGGAACACTTAAAATTGCTGAATTGTATCACAGAGCAATTGGCTTGCAGAAGTGAAAGAAGGTAGTATATTCTCTGTCATATTTTTAACTAGCAATGCAGTACTTCCCCCTCATGGTTCAGTTATGGTTCTTAGGAGCTGTGCTAAGGTGTAATGGAGTCCAAAACACCTCCTTTAACGGACAGGTTTTTATGCCAGACCTCCCTTCACCTCCTAGCTTCATAGGGCATAATTGTTACTCTATTATTTCAAACTTTCCCCAGTGAAATGACATTCCACAGAGTTCAGGACAAAGTTATGCAACCACACCAAACTTGGTTTGCATTAATAAGTGCCAGGCTTAGTACATGATGAAATAAGCAGTTATATATCTGGTTGTAACCCAGCCTACATGTTTTTATGCTGCTGGTTTAGCCATAGTTTTATAGTGAGAGGAAATGTGACTAAATGGACACAAACACTTCATAAAATATCACTTTCTGATTAAGACTGGGCATTGGAGGAACACAAATTTCCATTTGTTTCATGCAAGCTTGTGAGAATCAATAATTTCTAAAGTTTTCTATCCAATGAGCAAGATTACAAGAGGTTTTACACATTTTTCAATTATTTTTTCATGCTGTGTAAATTGTATGTGTGCCCCCCCCCAAAAGGATTTTGTACAAAAAACTTGGCTTTAATGCAAAATCCTATTTTTGCACAGAAAATATATTTTGTTCAAAATACATATTTCAGTAGTATAAAATGTTGATTTTTTCACTAAGAAAAACACCAATTTTTCAGAATTTCTTAAAACCATTCGGCAGTTGACCATTTTATCATTAGGGTATCCTCCCCAAGAGGAAGAAAATTCATGACTGTATTATTATTTCTTTACATCCCTGGGCTGATGGCATCTAGTTGTCTCTATAGGAATGATGGCCCTACTAGCTTTGATCAAATGCAGGGGATTATGATTCCAAATGGTGTCTTCTAGTACTACTTAAATGATCGGGACAACTGTTCTGTTGAAATTCTATTTAACTCTGGAATAGGAAGCTGAATTGGGTGGTTGGCATAATGGTTTCTAGGCTTTTTCCTCCACTTGCTAGACCTTGGCTTCCCCATGGTTTAACAGACAGTTAGAGGCAATATGTGGGAGAACTGTGACAATGATAAAGTGATAAGCAAGATCATAAGGTGGAGAAAAAATCTTGGTAGATTTGACTGAACATGGTTTAAAGCTCATTTTGTAGTAGTGAAGGTTGCAAAAATGTCTCTCTGCCACTATTTTATCTGTACAGTCCAATTTAGGGGAACTTTTCTAAAGGTATGCTTAAAGTTATGTTGCATGTTATAACCTACCTCTTTGTGTGAATGAATTTTCACACAAAGATGTACATGTATTGAAAGTGACACCTACAACATATAAAGTATATGGACATGAAAAGGTATTTTTGAACAAATACAAGTATGTCAGCACATTTGTAAAGTGTTACTGTTGAAGTTTTGCTGGATTCTGCCATAACTTTTCCTTTGGATGCCTAAACTATGTTTCCAAAAGCTCAACTTCAATGTTATAAATGACTGCTAGATACTAATTTCCTCTAGTAGCAAAGGCAAGGTGCCTCTGCATATCATTTGCTGTGGAGCACAAGTAGTATTTTATGTGTGTGGAGGTGCCATTGTACTCATGTCCTGTTTGTGGGCTTCTTATAGGCAACTGAGTGGTCACTGTGTGAGGAGAATGCTGGCCAAGCCTCTGATCTAATCCAGCATGGTTTTTCTTATATTGTTTTGCAGCCAAACAAATGCCTATATGTAACTGGGCAATACTTACTGAGGGAAGTGCCCCAATGGAATGCACAATGGCTGAGGCTGAGCACTGTTTCATTGCCACAGCTGGTCCCGATCTAGCAAATCCAATGACTGAAGCAATGTCTGCTGCTTGGAACACCGGTGAGCATTGTGTTATTGACTGACATCCCCACTAAGATATAGTCAGGGGTGTGTTGAAGGCTGGGTAGGGTAGGGTGGCAGCACTCATAAAAGCTGAACATTGAGCAAGAAGAGGAAGAGGACAAGAGATGAGGAAGAATGGAGTAGAGTAGGGAGAGGTGGCTTGGAGAACAGTGAAGTGGACAGATGCTTAGAAGACAAAACAGCTGTGTGGACAGCACTTCCAGAGTGAGCTCCCTCTTGATTTGTCCTGTCATGGAGGATCAGCCTACCTAATCCAAGAAAACATAAGTGAGCTGTGCCAGCTGAGGCTAATTGGCCTTAACCCACCTGTCTGAAAGGAAAGTGGGAAGATGAGTGGTTCCATTTCTTGAACCAGTGTATGAGTTGCTAAAAGAGAGGTGAAACAATTCAAGCAATAATTTTACCAGCTAGTGGCCACTTGCTAGCACTGCGGCTGAGTTCCTGACCCATTGACTAGTTACTCTTGAAGAGATCCTGATTCTATGGTTACTAACGAAAACTGAGGTCTTGATCCTGGACTACTGACCACCAAGGGGAACCTGATCCTGATGCTACTTACAAAATGTGGGAGATACAGGAAACATATGAGAAAGATTCTCTTGAAAAAGGTTATCTGTCTGGTGAAATCAAAACGACAGTTTCTGGTCTTGCTGTAAAGCGATGTGTGGGGCAAAGCCAACAGTGTTCGATGTCCGAGAACACCATCCCCATGGTGAAGCATGGTGGTGGCAGCATCATGTTGTTGCAATACTTTTTCTTGACAGGTACTAGAGAACTAACCTGGATTCAGGACAAGTTGAATTGAGACATACACAAGCCAGTTCTAGAGGACAACCTGTTTCAGTCTAATATGGTGAATGATATAAGAATGTTAAGGGATGTCTGTAATGCTCCTATAACTAACATTTCCCTTACAGATGAGAATCCCACCAAGGTCCAAAGAATGGGCACTGTGTATGTGCCAGCTTTTGGAAAAGACTTTACCAAAGTATTATGGGCCACTGATTTGGAAAACTGCATTTTAAGTGTCTCCCAAATAACTGCTGATGGTTATAAAATGTCATTTGTGGGGGAGCACTGTACAGTATCAGACAAGAATCGTTTCTGTGCTAGAGGGGTAAAAAGCCAGGGTTTGTATCACATGTTGCCCAAGGGAAAAGTTGCAAATGTGAACCCAGCAACCAATGTGCCCCTGCATGATAAGTGTGTTCATTATTTCCACAGACTCATGGGTCATGCTAGCTTTAAAAGTTTAAGAGTGCTAGCAAAAGTCTGCCCTGATCTGCATATGAAACACTGTCCGAGATTTCTGGAATGTGCAGTTTGCAGGAAAACAAAGGTGAAAGCATTCCCAATTACTAAAAGGAGCCAGTGTGTCACACACAGACCTTTTGAGGTGGTCCATGCAGATTTAGAAGGTTCCTTCAAGCCCACTGAGGGGGAAAACTGCTGTTTCCTAGTAATTGTGGACAGACACACTAGGTATGTCTTTGTGTACCTGCCCAAAGAGAAGAGTCAGGCAGCCGACAGGTTCCATGAATGGGTGAACTCTGTGGAGAGGGAATGTCCCTACCAGGTTGCCAGTTTGGTAACGGACAGGGAAGGTGAGTTTTTATCTAATAGCCTCCAGTCCTGGATGCGTAGGAGGGGCATTAGACATAAAACCACAAACCCTGCATCTCCTGGGGAAGATGGTCTCGCTGCATTACTGTCTTGAGTCTGCATTACTGTCCATCTGAGGACAATGTTGCAGACCTGCTCACGAAGGCCCTTCCAGCAGGAAGCCATGATGAATTGGCAAAAAGGCTGGGCTTTCCACCAAGGTATCATGGGGAAGCGTGAAAGATGAACAGTATCTTGCAATGTATGTGATTGAATACAGTGTGCTATTATTATGTATGTTACACTGGAATATAATTGTACATGTGTAATTGTAAATGTGTCCTATGCAGTGATCTGCCACTTTGGAGGGGATTGTCAGGAGTTAGAGGCTTGAACTCCTTATAAAATGGCCAGCCAACTGCAAAGTTGTCAAGTCACTGCCAAGCTAGCTAAGGCCAAGTCCAAGGTTATACAGCCTGGAGGCCATAGCTGCACACATCATCCTTATATAAGTCATTATACAAGTGTAAGTGATGAGTGCAAAGAAAACGAAGGTGTGCAAAGTATAGGGCGCTGTGCAAAGGGCTTATACAAGATGTATGGCTCCTAGGTGATTGGAGGAGCCAGTGCCCTGTGACACCTGTGAAACTGTATAAAAAGGAGGCTATGCCCAGAGGTTATTATTGTGCCTATTCTACTAGACCTACTAGACTGACTAGGCTTGCTAAGCTGACTAGACGTGGGCTGAGACTAGCTAGAGGCTAGAGATGTGATGCTAGACATGATGTACCAGTGTACACTTGGAGAGATGTTGTCTTTTGACAGCCTGATGACTGGCACAGCAGTGTGTATATATTGTAACTATTGCAACTGCTGTTGAGCTGAAGATAAAGTGCTTCCTATTGATAGGAAGAAAAACACTCTCTGTGTGAGTATTATTTTGGGAACGGGTTGCTGCTAAGTCTGCTGGGATATTTTTGGCTTCTGCTTGGGATTGAGAGTCCTATCATCCCCCAACAACAACTTCTTTCTCTCAGTTTGTCTCAAAGGTGCTACAAGATCTCTCTGCATACTCATATTCCAGACTAACACAGCTACTTGAATTTTACCCGAATAGATGTTGCATAGTTAGATTTTCAAAGAGCTTTTGATGATGTTACTTTTTAAAGCATACTGAGTAAATTTAGAAACCATGGCATAAGATAAGAAATTCCATTGTACCTTGGTCCTAGCAGATGGCCAGAGGCTTCCCTCCATTCCAACTGCCATTACTCTGGCCTCTAAGGGAGAAGGATAGCACCCAGCACCTGCTGGACTTAATCACCTCCCACACCACCATCCCTTTTCCTTGTGTTTTGTGTCTTTTTTTAGATTGAAGGCTGAGAGCAGAGAACTGTCAAATTAACAATTATACACCACTCACGTAAAGCACCATGTACACTGATGGTGCTATATAAATAAATCATAATGATAAAAACAAACAACAATAACAACTATTTATGGATCGATAGCAGGTGTAGGGATGAGCAAAATTGTTCTCCATTTCACAGTAGGGGATTTTCCATCATTTATTTATTTATTTATACCCTGCTCTTCAGCCACAAGGCTATCATCTAGCATGATGAGTTTGTCTGTCAGTGCTCTAATCAGTTCATGGAATAAGTAGATGACCCAGGCATCTTGTAGGGTCATTTATAAGCATTGCCTCCTACATTGCAGAGGTTTGTTGCCTCCTTCAGCTATATCTTGGTGAGGGCAATGAAGCAAACTGGAGCATGACTGTGGCACAGGCTGTGGAAAATCTGTCTCATATCCAGTTGAATACAAGTAAGAGCTTTTTATGAGGTCTACTGTGTGGAAGTGGATGGCTCCTCCATCCTTTTATGTCCTTTCTGGTGGAGAAGTGACCCAGCAAGCCTCAGTAACTACAAGCTTGTGGCTAACAACCCGAGCATGGTAATTGCATGTGTGGTAACTACAGTAACTACAGGCTTGTGGCTAACAACCCGAGCATGGTAATTGCATGTGTGGTAGTCAGTGGCCGGGCACTCTAATAAAGTATGGCTGATTTTCTAGATCCAATTTAATAAGTTACAATACATCACCATGGGACTACCTTTTCATAGTGGTGGGATTCTGTGCTCCTGTGAGGCAAGAGGCTATAATGATGGTAGCAGTGCTGCTAGTAGGCTTTCCCTCAGCAGACACACTTCTGCTGAGGAGCCAGATTAAACATGGCACACAGCTACTTGCTTGCAGCAGTAGTGGGAGGTGATCATGCTGAAGGTTCTCTCAGAGACAACAGCAGTAGAAACATAGGTAACATTTATTAATATAGCACAGAAGGAGGCACTATAAACTCCCTTTGAATGCCTTTTGCCATGAATACTCCATGATGAGATAATCTAAAATGAAACAAGAGATAGTGACAGAAGATGAAACTCACAGGATGAATGGCACTCAATGACCTACTGAGGTATAGCAGAGGACAACTATGAATAGTAATATGGCTAATGATGCAACTGGACTCATGCTGAAAGGTTGTTCAGCTGTTGTAAAGCAAGTCTGAAGCTGCACAATACATGTTATAGGAACCTGGGGAAGATGGAGCAGATGATGCAGTAGGGGAAATACAGCACAGAATTGGTAAAAAGGTAGTTCAGGAATACCTGGCCATTATAAATGAATTCAAGTCTCCAGAGCCAGATGAACTTCATCCAAGGGTATTAAAAGAACTGGTAGTAGAAGTAACCTCAGAACCACTGTCAATAATTTTTGAGAATTCCTGGAGAACAGGAGAGGTCCCAGCAGACTTAAAAAGGGGAAAAAAAGAAGACCCAAATAATTACCACCCAGTCAGCCTGACATCAATACTAGGAAAGTTTCTAGACCAGATCGTTAAACGGATAGTCTGTAAGCACATAGAAAGGAATGCTGTGATCACAAAAAGTCAACATGGATTTCTCAAAAACAAGTCATGCCAGACTAAGCTCATCTTTTTTTTATATATATAGAATTACAAATTTGATAGATGAAGGGAACACAGTGGATGTAGTGTATCTCAAATTCAGTAAGGCTTTTAACAAGGTTCCCCTTGTTATATTCTTGCAAAAGTAGTTAGTAACATGCAGGCTAGGCAATGCAACTGTTAGGTGGATTTGTAATTGTTTGACTGACCAAACTCAGAGGGCTCCTCTTCATCCTGGAGAGAAGTGACCAGAGGGGTGCCACAGGGTTCTGTCCTGGGCCCACTGCTATTCAGCATCTTTATCAATGACTTGGATGAGGGAATAGAGGGAATGCTTATCAAGTTTGTAGATGACACAAAATTAGGAGGGGTAGCAAATACCCGAGAGGACAGGAGCAGACTCAAAAATGACCTCAACAGATTAGAAAACTCGGCCAATACTAATAAAATGAATCTCAACAGGGAGAAATGTAGGCTATTACACTTGGGCAGTAAAAATGAAATGCACAGATATAGGATGGCTGACACATGCACAAAGGATCTAGGAGTCCTAGTGGACCACAAGGTGAACATGAGCCAGCAGTGTAATGCAGCAGCTAAGAAAACCAATGCGATTATAGCCTGCATTAATAAGAGTATAGTGTCTAGATCAAGGGATGTAATAGTGCCACCGTATTCTGCTTTGGTCAGATCTCACCAGGAATGCTGTGTCCAGTTCTGGGCACCACAATTCAGGAAGGATATTGAGAAGCTGGAACACGTCCAGAGGAGGGCGACCAGGATGGTTGGTGGTTTGGAAGCCATGCCCTATGTGCGTATTCTTGCATGGCAGGGGGTTGGACTGGATGGCCCTTGAGGTCTCTTTCAACTCTATGATTCTATGAACGTGGAATGTGAGAAACATGAATCAAGGGAAGCTAGACAATCAATGGAATATATAAGTATTATAGTACTTGGGTGAACAAGCTAAAGTCACATAATTACAGTCTTTTACTCAAGAAATTAAAATCTAAGAAGAAACTGGGTGGCATTAATAGTAAGGAGAGATGTAGCAAAAGCAGACCAAATAAAAATAAGACTTCAGGGAAAACTCATCAATATAACCATAATCCAAGTTTATACTCCAACTACAGAAGCAGAAGAAGAAGAAATCAAAAGTTTCTATATTGGAGTCCAGAAAGAAATTGATCACACACCAAAAGAGGACTTCTTGTTAATCATAGGCAATTGAAATGCAAAAGTAGGAAACAGAGCAGAATCAAAGATGGTAGGAAAATTTGGCGTAGGATCAAAAAAAGAAGCAGGGCTGTGACTGATTGAATTTTGCAAGGCCAACAGTTTATTCATTTCATACACATTCTTCAAGCAACCAAAGAGGACACTGTATACATGGACCGTATCTGATGGTCAATGTGTGTATTGTGTAACTTTAAATCATTTCTGACTTATGATAACCTGAAGGTAAAAGTGCTGCAGGGCCCTTAAACCGGCCCTGTCAGGGGGACATGTTATGTAACCAAACAAATAAATAGATGATGAAAATGATACACTGAAGAACTATATAAAAGAGATGAATGTATGACAGATGCTTTCAAAAGTTCTTGGAAATATTTGTTCAGGGGTGTGTGCCTTTGCCTTCTTCTAAGGCTAGGAGAGTGTGATTTGACCAAGGTCACCCAGTGGATTTCCTTGGCTGAGCGGAGACAAATATAGAAATCAAATAGACTACATAATTGGGTCAGGAGGCTCCATTCTCTCTGCAAAAATAAGACAGAGCAGATTGTGGCACAGACCATGAACTGCTGATACACACACACACATGCACACACACACACTAAAGCCAAAGAGAAACAATAATCTAAACATTATGCCAAAATACAACATAAAGAATTCTGGACTGCAGCCAGAGACAATTTTGGGGAGGAATGAGAAAAGACATTATCTTCAGCCCAAAAGAAAGAGAAGCCTCAGTGATCTGCTCTAGCATCTTTCCTATTTTGATGTCAGGCTGACAGGGTGGTAATTATTTGGGTCTTCTTCCCCCCCCCTTTTTAAAGATAGGGACAACATTTGCCATGCTCCAATCTGCTTGGACCTCTCCTGTTCTCCAGTATGCTCAAAGATAATTGGCAGTGGTTCTGAGATTACTTCTGCCAGTTCTTTTAATACACTTGGATGAAGTTCATCTGGCCCTGGAAACTTGGACTCATTTATACTGGCCAGGTGTTCCTGAACTACCTCTTTACCAATTCTATGTTGTATTTCTCCTACTGTATCATCTGCTCCATCCCTCATGAATTCCCTTCTGTTTTAGTATTCCTGACTACGGGATCACCCCTAGTAATTCCCTAAGTTTTCTGAAATCAGCTTTCTTAAAATCTAGAATGCATGTCTGACTATGCTTGGTTTCCCCTTTCCTCTGAGAACATGATCAATCCCCCCTAAGGATCCCTCCACTTCCACACTATTAATCATTACTACTATATCTCTCTTTTCTGAATGTGCGATCATCTGTTCCAGGAAGGCATTATCCAAGTTCTCGGTTTGGATTGGAGGCCTGTAGTAGACCCCCAGAATGATGTTTCTCTCCCCCTTAATTTTACCCAGATGCTCTCAATCTGCTCCTAGGATTTGTGTCATGGATCTGTTCACAGGTGTACACATCCTTAACATATAATGCTACTCCACCACACTTCCTGTTTGGTCTATTTTTCTGAAATAGGCTATACCCCTCTGTTAGTACATTCCAATCATGAGACTCATCCCACCAGGTTTCAATGATGCCTATGATATCATATTTGTTTTGCTGTGCTAAGAGTTCAAGTTCATCCTGTTTAGTTCCCATAATCTGTGAATTCATATAGAGACATCTGAGACCATGGGCCATTTCCCCTAACTGCCTTTTAAAGGGTTTATACCTCCCATTGTTGGGTTGTTGTCTTATTTGCCTTTTTCTCTGTATTTCATTTGGGATATTACCTCTAGCACTCGATGAACTTCTGCCTTCAAGAGTACTATCTCCCTCCCCCATACAGCTCAGTTAAAAGCCCTCCTGATGAGATCTTTCAGACTCTTTGCAAAAACATTTCTGCCAGCTGCTGTGAGGTGCAGCCATCTCTTGCCAGAAGTCCATTTCCCTGAAACCCCATTGTATGGTCCACAAAGCCAAATTGTTCCCGGCAGCACCATCTGCGTAGCCATTTGTTCACCTCCACTTCTCTTCTCTCCCTTCCTGGGCCATGCCCTTCCACTGAAAGGACAGATGAAATGACTATCTGTGCATCCAGGTTCTTCAGCTTCCTACCCAAAGCCTCATAGTCCCTTGTGATCTTCTGGAGGCTATGCCTTGCAGTATCATTTGTTCTCACATGGACCAAAAGGAAGGGATAATGGTCAGAAGTCTTGATGAGTCTTGTCAGGCTCTCTGAAACATCTTGAATTTTTGCCCCAGGGAGACAGCATACCTCCCAAGACATTTTGTCAGGCCTGCAGACTACTGCTTCTGTTCCTCGCAACAGGGAATCCCCTACCACCACCCTCCTCCTCCTCCTTTGAGTCTTGGCAGAGTTTGGGTTGGGGGTTTATTTTGGTGGATGGTGGTGCACAAGCAGGTGGCCTCCTGATTGGGCAGCCTCAAATATTGTGGCTGATTTGACATTTTTAGAATTCTTTCCAATCTTGGTGGCGGCCAAGTGCATCTGTGCACTTTTGGTGCAATAATATGGCAACCATCCAGGTGATAAACTCCCTCACCTCAAAATCCCCTCGGGTGATGGTGCTCTTCAGGGCCTTTACATTAAAGTGTTTGAAGTTTAATATTCTGTTTGTCGCTTGGCATGTGGCGGGCATTAACAATGGGATTGCTGATGCTCTTTCCCGCACGCAGATGGAGCACTTTAGAGATTTGGCCCCAGATGCAGCAGCCGAGGGTGATCTGATGCCAGCAAGCCTGTGGAGGCTTGGGAGGCTAAGCTCATGAGGGCACTAGGTATATCCATGATACCGAGCACTAAAAAGGGATACACTAGGGTCTTGCATGAGTTTTTTTCAGTTTAGGGAACAGTTGGGCTTCAAGCAGGGCATTCCTGTGCCCTTTGAGCAACTTTTTCAGTTCTGCATCTTCCTATATCATAAAGGCTTGTCACCACAATCTGTTAAGATTAGACCCTCAGCGATTGCTTTCTGGCTTAAAGCCCAGGGGCTTTCTGCATTTCTGCAGGGTGGCTGATAGTAGGGCCCCAATTTCTCCCGCCATTTTGAAAGGGTTGGCAAAAGTTTGGTCAGACATTTGTATGTCTTCATATAAGGTGCCACCCTTATTTGGCACGTTACAGATTAGCGAGCTTGTGCAGGCATCTAAGACGGACACTTCTCATGAGGCTCTGGAATTGAGAGATGTCATCATGGATGGGCACCAGGTCACTTTGACCCTGTGTTTCTCCAAGACGGACCAGCGCAGAAAGGGCAAGCAATGTTGCTTGTTGCCATGCAATGACCCGGAGTTGTGTCCTGTTAGGGCTTTGCAACAATTTTTGGGAGTTCATGGGTCTCAACTGGGCCTGCTTTCTGTGCATGTTGATTTTTCCCCACTGACTAAATACCCATTTTGGACACTGACATCTAAAGCATCGGGTAAGTTGGGCCTCCATGGGGTCTGTTTTGCTACCCACTCCTTCCTCATGGGAGCTGCTTCTACGGCCTCTGCAATGGGGATGCCAGGAGCAGCAATCCAAGGGATTGGCCAATGGAGGTTCTTCTCCTATTGGCGCTACGTGCGTCTGCTCACCGTCTTCCCCTTTTGTTTTTCAGATTCTAAATCGATGCTGGTGAGACAGCGGGTGCTGATCTGCGGTCACAGTATGGTATACTGGGTGGCCTGACAGGCTTGGTTATGCCATTCTGGGCCTCAGCTGAGTCTGGGGGATGGGGCAACAGTTGAGTTGTTGGGAAGGAGGGGTCTGCGTTGGTGTGGCCTTTTGCCACTGCTTTTCAAGGAGCGCCAAGGGCCTCTGCCTAATGTCCTTATTTTGCATTTGGGGGGAATGATTTGGGGTTGTTAAAGGGGAAGGTGCTGGTCATTCAGGTGATCCATGACATGCGGGTAATCAGGTCACAGTGGCCTGAGGTTACCATCATGTGGTCTGCCATGCTGCCAAGATGGCACTGGAGAGGGGAAGGTGATCCCTGTTCATTGGATAAAGCCCAGAGGGGAGATAACCAGGAAATTGAGAATGCCATATATAGGGGTTTGGGATACTATCAACCACACCCTGACATTGTGTCCAAGAGGCCCGAGCTCTACAGAGCAGATGGGATACATCTTTCGGACACCAGGAATTTGATCTTTTTGAGTGATCTTCAGCAGGGGTTGAGGGACCTTTTGGATGAGCTGGTAGGGGGAAAGGGACTAAGCAGAGGCTTGCCCCTTTCTGTGGCAGGGAAGGGGGAGGAGTAGCTTCGATGGGCACCTTGGCATCAATTTTTGGTGAAGGTAGGGTCTCTGGAAGGGCCACGTCAGGTCATGGGGCCTAATGAGATAGAAGGAGATCTGCCTTGGGGTTAGCCTAATGGATAATCCTTCACCCCAATCCATGGGGCTTGGGTGAGGGACTTTTGGGTTCAGCTTCCAGATGTGGGCTGGCTGGTGAGCAACCCCAGGCAACTGGGGCTCCTCTCCAGGACCTAGGTGTTCGCCCAGGAAGCTATGAAGGAACTAGATAATGTTCTCAAATATACAGATGAATCATTAAAAACAAAGTCAGAAACATCTATGTCATAGTATTTCCAATTTTTGTTTGTGAAACCTGCATAGTGAAGAGAGCTGACAGGTATAACAACAAAAGAACCACTTTCTACCATGCTTATTATACTTGGTGGCCAATTAACAATATACATATTGGACATACATGGGACTTAAGGGAATTGTGTTCAGGAAAAGATTGGGCTTTTCCTTTTCATGAAAAATGGAGCAGACTTAAACATGATGGTGCTGATGGGCTTCAAATGCATTTTTTAAATTGTGCTTTTGACTATGACACCAAAGGCAGTCACAAGACCGCTTTATGGATATTGCAAAAAATAGAATTTGGATTTCCAAGCACCTTTTACATTTGGCGATGACCTAATAGGACTGCTGTGAATCTAGCCTCAAAAGTTTTTTTCAGACTTCACATTAAGGGAGTCATTGAATTGCTTCTTGCTAAAAACCTCTTTGAAATGCAGAATTGAAAATTATTATGAAGGTACGTGTTAAATTTAATTGAAAAAAATAATTAGGTTTAAAGTGGAAAGAGAGGAAATGACAAAAGTTCGCCTAATGCAAGATTACAACTTGCCACTCAAAATTAATAAAAATTCTAAATCACACTGCTACAGCATTAGGTTTGAAGAAGCTCACTTTTAATAATCATTTACAGAGATCAGAAGACAGACAAAGGCCTGAATCCTATTAAGAGTCCCAACGAGAGTGTAAATCAACTGAAGCAATTGTTGGATGGTGAGTTAACACTTGTGTAAATACTGATCCAATGGGTATATTCCAGTTGGAACTAATAACAGATTTCACTGTTAAGTCCTTTTTATTACAATCTATTGCATCACATATGTAGCCACTGGTAAGGCAATGGAGGACTGCTGCTACTTTTTATTTACTTATTTATATTTATTTATTAATTAAAATATTTGTACTCTGTCCTATATCAAGATATGCCAGGGTGGCTTACATTAGCATTAAAACAGGTTAAACAGGCTAAAAAAAGCAAGGTAGTTTAAAAATAAGCTCAAAACATATTCGACAATATAATGAGTTAAAAACAGATTTTAAACATTTTAAAGCTTTTAAAACTATAAATAACAGTCTTTGAGTTGCATTAATGAGGTCCAAAGGCTTTGGTGCACATCTAGGTTTTAACTTGGCACCTAAATGATAAGAGGGCTCACCAGCTTGCTGGTCAGGCTGTTTTGCAGCCTGACCAGTGCCCCAGTCACTCCTCTTTGGGCGGCCCTGTGGCTGCATGGCCAGCATGGGGGCTGCCATTTTGGTCTTTGTCTTCCTGGCCTGCCTTGTGACCAGGGGAAAAAGCGGGAAATGGGAGCCGATCAGGGTGACCATGCCTTCCCCAAAGGGGGTAGGACATCCGGCCATGTTTATGGCATGGCCAGATGACGGGAGAGCTGGGGCCTCCCAGTTGGCTCTTTGTGAACCGAAGACCTGCCACCCTCCCTACATTATGTTTCTTACTATTATTCATCATGATTTGCTAGGCAGATGGCATGGGTCCTGATCCAGGTAGGAGAGGGGAAAGGGGGGTCTCAGTCAAGTTCAAGTTCAAATCCAAGTCCAAGTTGAAGTTCACAGAGATCTCTTCCCCCCCTTTTTCCTGTTTAATAACACCTTGTTTTCAGAGGAAGGGAGAGCATCAAGCAGTGGCTGGGCCAAGAGCTCTCCCCTCCAGGAAGGTCAGTAGTGACTGACATGAGTCCATTGGCCAACATGGGGTTGGGCAATGATGGGATCATGACCCATGCAATAGTGCCAACCATTTGCAGCCATCAGCAAATTGCGGCCTTTTATAGCCAACTGTTATCTACTAACATGTACTTAACCATTTATCTTTATATTGTACTCAATACAATCATTAAATTAGAATTTGTTTCATGTGTTTTCTTTAAGGGAGGGAGCAGGGCATACGGTCTGGGTCCGCAAGAGTGTTGATGCCAGTCGAGCCTCCAGGGGGAGAGCACTGCAGAGTTGCGGTGCCATGGCTGCAAAGGCCCTGACCTATGTCCTGACACAGTGCATTGACCTCACTGGTGGGAGACAGAGGAGGGTCCTCCAGCACATCTCAATCCTCAGGAAGGTACCTATGGGGAGAGGCGGGTCACAAGCCATTGATTTTTTTCTGTAAGTGTTATTTACATTTTATTAGTCTTATTTATATTTTGAGGCAAGGACATGAAAGGAAAATGAACTTAAGAAAACATTCATGCTCTGTAAGACACAGTCATGATAATCAGAGACAAATATTATGTGCTTCCAATCCTTCAAAGAATCATGGAGTTGCGGGTTTACCCTTACCTTCACTCTGTGGTGGGGAGCAGGAGGAATTTAGCTGTTCTTTAGAAGTTGCTGAACCACAACTGCGAGCATTCCTTGCCATTGGCTATATTGGGAGTGGCATCCACAACATCTGGAGAGCTGTTTGATATATACCCCTGCTTATAAGATGTTGCATGTGAGCAGTTTGCATATGTATAGATGTGGGCCTTACCATTATCCATGCTTATTAATGATATTGGTGGTACTTGTAAGTGTAACTACTGTCAGAAGCAATCGTGTACAAAAATTCTGTGCCTCTCTAGAATTCCATTGCAAGAGCAGCTCTACAACACACAAATGGCTTAACATGCTCCAAAGGATTATACAGTTTTTTTTTCCAGAGAGCAACAATATGACCTGTGTTGCAGCTACAGAAGTATAAACAATCTTAACTCAGGCCCCGTCTACACAGTAAAAAAAATATGTACGTGTTCGGAAGATCGATCATCCATACACACGGATGTTCAGATGCATACGTGTCATTTGGAAGGAGAGGCTAGCAAATCCCTCGTAAAGTACGTGGATTCGGCGTTCGGGAGGATTAGTGAATCTCGACCTAAAATCCGTACAGCCATTCATATTGTCGATGGTCTGTACACCCCGTTCACACAAATATGAGCAGGCAGTGTAATCTGATTGGCTGGCTGAGCATAAGGGGCAGGGCTAGCAAATAGGGAATTGGAAGGGGCCACCATGTTGGATTCCTGGCTAAGTGAGAGTCCAGTAAGTCCATGAATTTTACATTTATTCCTTTTTATTCTTGTCCGCATAACAGGCACCTTTTTAAATTAAAAAAAAAAAGTGATGGGAGATTTAAAACCACTGCTTGGATTGCTTGCTCCAGCCAGTTGGGTGAGGGGAGGTCATATGGAGTTGGAGGTGGTGGTAAAAATTCATGTAGGTGGATCATACGTATTCGAACAGCTGCCTTTTCAGATTTTTTTACCCCCCAAACAGATTTTTTTTAAAATCGTGTAGACAGGGCCTCAATATACTGGAAAGACAGAATTGACATGGTGAAATATATAAGGACATTTATTATTTTCATTTGTGAGCTTATTTTATGGAGCCATGAAAGGAGGGGTTGTGGCTCAGTGGCAGGGCATGCACTTTGCCTGCAGAAGGTCTTAGCTTCCACCACAGGCATCTGCAGGTACAGCCAGGAAAGGATGCTGCCTGAAACCCTGGCGAGTCAGTGCTATCCAGCGCCAGCCATACTGAGCTTGATGGAGCAGTGGTCTAATTCAGGTGTATACATCAGTATGCCACATGCAAAAATGGGAATTCTAACTCTCATCTCAGTCTAATGAGCAGAAGATTTAAAAAATATTTACCTCTGTGCATAAGATAGACATATGCTAGCTTCCCTGTGTTGCCTTGCTTTCTATTATACGACAAAGCAAATTGTCTTTAGATTGAGAAGAAGACATATAGGAAGAAGCATATTTCATACTGTTGACAAATCCCACCAGTCAAGATTTGGAAAGGGCAGATGTCAGTCAGGAAAGAGACGATTTGTCAGCTGTCACCCAAGAGATAGCTGCTGTCTAACCTTTTGAAATATGTTTTTATTTCTGTTCTTTCTTCTTTTTTAAGAATAGAAGAATAAATATGTTTCAAAAAGGGTAGAACTGACTTGGTGAGTAACAAAACAAAAAGAAATGGTCAGAACAAATTATGTTGTAAATCTCACAATGTGAGGAAAAATAGTGGTTTTGATATTTTATGTCATAAAAATAAAAACACAAATAAACCTCCTGAAATCATGGTAGGGCTTCAGTGTCATGTCTTCTGTCAAAAATGTTACCATGAAAAAACATCATCTTTATTTACTGCTTGTCACTGAGTCTTGTTGTTGTGTGCATTCAAGTTGTGTCCAACTTATGGTAACCCTAAGGTGAACCTATCACTGGATTTTCTTGGCAAGATTTGTTCAGCCGGGGGCTGCCTTTGCCCTCCTTTGAGGCTGAGAGTGTGTGACCTACCCAAGGTCACCCAATGGATTTCCATGTCTAAGCAGGGATTCAGACCCTGGCCTCCAGAGTCATAGTCTAATGCTCAAACCACTATACCTCATAGAATCATAGAGTTGGAAGAGACCACAAGGGCCATCCAGTCCAACCCCCTGCCATGCAGGAACACTGATTTACTGGATCTACTCCTGTGAAATCGCAGGTGAAACACCATACACTTATAGGAGAGTAAAGTAAGAGTGCTTTGTGTCTGTGGGTGTGCCTTCAAGTTGCCTATCAACTTATGGTGATCCCATGAATTTCATAGGCTTTTCTAGGGCAAGCAATGCTCAGAACTGGTCTTACCAGTTCCTCCCTCTGAAATATAGCTTACAGCACCTGGTTTCATTGGTGTGAAACACCAGGTGTTTGTTGGTGGCCTCCCATCCAAGTGCTACATGGCCAGACTAGGGACTTTATCAGACATGGCAAAAATCACATTATAATAATGTGATACTATCATTACCGGATTAAATTATCAGATGACATCCTCCTTCTCCCATGGAAAGCATGTGTGCCAGGCGCGAATAAGTTATCACTTTTTATTGATGGGATAAGCCATCAATAGATTCTTAATATCAATTTTTTGGTGATATTTTTATATTTTAGGTTCTGGAATATTGTGAGCAAAGGAAAGGTGGAACTCCTATATACCAAAAACTTTCATAGACACCATGATGGATCTTGGATCAGACGAACCTCCGAAAATGTTTCTGACCAAGCAAAATAACCCTTTATACAATATGTACTTGTAATGGTGTGAAAAAGCAGCCCTAGCACTACCAGAGCATGAACGCTAGCACTGTTTACTTCCATGTTTGTGATCTCGGTGGTTCTTGTGAGAAGACCAGAGCGTGGGTAAAATTTTAAAAGAGCAAAATAAAAACACAAAACATGCTCACAAGCACAGAAACACACTTCCAAACTTCTAAGTAAACAGGGGCAGTTAAAAAAAAAATAGCATCCCGTACCTGTCTGTTATGTTCTCACCCGGAACACGACACTGTTCATTGATGCTATATTTGTGAGAGGGAAATGGTGCATGGTTTCAAATGCAGCAATACCAGGACAAAAACACCATGGCAGATCTATTGATGGCTTGGTCCATCAATAAAAAAGAATACCTAATTTACCAGCAACAGAATGTGAAAGGATAACGTCGTGTGGTATGGGTGCCCTTTCGCGTTCATTAGACATCATTATGATGCCATTATTTGCCACATCTGATAAAGTTCCTTTACAGCTGTATTCAATGTCATTTCGAGACGAAAATGTGTCTTCGAAGATAATATATGAGGCACAGGATTGGAAGAGTGCCATGAAATATGTAATAACTCCTTTAGGCTGGGCTAATGAGGAATGTTGAAAGAAAACACAATAGCAGCATTCTTTTAATATTCCCCTCATTAAATACACACTTTAAAAGTAAGGGCTTATCTAACAGTTTTGTCTAGCTATTGAATATTACAGAAGACTGTCAGAGCCCAGAAATGACTTTAAAACATGTTTTCAGTTCAAAGACCCACAACTTTATACTTTGCTGTTTTGCGGTTGTACTTACAATACAACATTGCAGTTTAGAATGCCACCACAGAGTGCAAGTCTTTCTTTCAAATCAATTTTGCTGTTTTATTTTAAATTAATTTAAATTAATTTCAATTACTATTTGCTGTATTATGTATTAAACTTTATGACAGATTGCATGTCCAAGCAAGATACTCCTCCTCAAATAAAAAGCCTGACACAAAAATTGACATTATTGGCAACAAATGGCAGCAACTTTATTGATGACAGCTGCGATTGGTTGGCTCAACACATTGGTCCAGATCCAGGATTCGACCAACATGCCTGCTGGTCAATGAAACCATTGTTGGCCCGCCTGCAGACAAGTGAAACCCAGGAGTGGGAGGAGTCTCTATAGGCCCCAGTGCCTGGTGTCCAACCTCCTCCCCCCTCCCCCATAAGGAGGGGGCACCCAAAAAGTGCATGTCTCAAGCTGGCATGTCCTCCCAGCCAATGCCCTCCCATACCCCCGGAGGGAATCTCTGTGACCTCCCAGTGATGGAGACCCCCAATTCCAATGACATTGGATCCAGGACCCGTGTCAACTCGCCCCAAAAGTTGTGACAATTATGAAATATGAAACACATGAGTAAACCCCTGCCTAGAAGGTGGGTGGGACAGCTCCCTGACAGTGACTGGCAAGTCTGGTGTGGTGGCTGGGAATTTGTACCCAGCCACTGGACCAGAGGGAAGCCTATTGCAAGCAGCAGCTTCCCTTTTCCACTGGCCAATCAGATTTGAGTATGATACTCATTTCTGATTGGCCACCCTGTGCAAACTCCAGCGAATCAGGGCAAGCGGTGCTGTGCCCTGATTGGCTGCCAGCTCATCATCCCCAAGCCAGGTGCTGTGCCTGCTGGAGAGAAGATGGAGGCATAGCGGCGGCCATGGCCATGCAGCGGGGGACGGGGGCCCATGCTGGCACTGGCAAAAAGCCACCAGGTGAGTCCAGCTGCTTGGCACCAGGAAAACTGGCTGGAATGATTTTCTGATTTGTAAGTTTTTCATACCCTCCAACTGTCTAATTTATTTTATTTATTTAATTACTTCAGTTGGTGCAAACTGAGTTCAAAGTGCCAATGTAGCTTGTATTCTATTAGCTCAGGAGGAGGGAGAGGAGAGGAGGGACAGAATCTCCCCCTTCCCTGTAAATTAAGGGCCCATCTACATGAGGGGGGAAAAACATGGAGTACCTCGTAGTAACAGGAAAAGAGATTCCACCTAAACATTAGGAAGAACTTCCTGACAGTAAGAGCTGTTCGGAAGTGGAATACACTGCCTCGTATTGTGGTGGAGTCTCCTTCTTTGGAGGCTTTTCAACAGAGGCTGGATGGCCATCTGTCTGCAGTGCTTTAATTGTGTATTCCTGCATGGGAGGGGGTTGGACTGGATGTCCCTTGTGGTCTCTTCCAACTCTATGATTCTATGATTCTAATGACATTCTAAAGCAGCAGTGACATGTCTTAATGGTGTTTGGGCCTCAGAACCCCCATAAGCCTCACATTCCAGATGGCAGCCATGAGTGATTTACTCGTCTTAGTTCTTCACCGCTGCTGTGTTTTTTGTTTGTTTGTTTGTTTTAAAAAACCATCATCCAAGGTGTGCTGGAGTGACATAGTAATTTTCTGATTTAACAGGAAAGCCCCCCCAAAAAACCCCACCCTGTTTTATCACATTAGTGATCGTTCACTAAGTCAAAAATCCAATATGGCGGCAGTGGGTGATTGCCCTGTTAGCAAGCCCTGCCCCTGCTCTCACCCAGCCAATCAGCTTCCCTTCAAATTGCTTGTCGATCGATTGTCCCAACAAGCAGGAATGTGCACCCTTTTCATGGTTTTAAAAAAAGTATGGGAAAAGCTGCAGTCTTTTCCTGCGTTGTTTTGGGCCCCCTCTCCTTCCAAATAGTGTGGATTGGTGCACAATCCCATTTAAATAGGTAGGATTCCCAGCAAATTCCATGAGAGTTTTTTTTAAAAAACATTTATGCAACCCCTGAGGCAAAAGCAAACAGCTGCAGACTTTCCTAGCCTGTCCGTCCTGCCTTATTAATATTTTTTTACTAACTTGACCAGTTTTCATCTATGAAATGTTGGATGGTATAACACCCAAACAAAAAGGAGTAACTACTCAAAATGCCACATCATACACCACAGGGAAGTGTTATGTGCATTATATCACCAACATTTAGTTGAAGCAAACTGTTCTTTTCTAAAAAAAAGATATAATGGTGTTGTAGCAGCCCTAGCCAGCATGGTCACCAAGCCCAGTAACATCTGTAGGACAACATGACACACACACACACACACACACACACACACTATGGTCACTGTGTTTTAATTGAAGTGGATGTTTTTTCTGTTGATTTTATGGAATTTTAAAAATCTGATCTGTTTTTATATTCATTATGATTACTACTTTTTATTTTACTTTTATGGCTCTTCTGTTGCTTTTGTCACTTAAGCACCATTTGATGGAAAGGTGGGATAAAAATAGCTAATACAAGAAATAAACTATTTCAGGAGTCTCTCAAGCAGCTTTGACTTGATTTGGCCATCTGTTTGGCCATCTGTTGGGATTGCTTTGATCGTGATTTCCTGTGTGGCAGGGGGTTGGACTGGATGGCCCTCATGGTCTCTTCCAACTCTGCAATTCTATGATTCTATGATTCTATGACTTTCATGAATAGAGCAGCATAATGTTCTGAGTATTGCAGTTACTTTAATGCCTTCTTTGTGGTCTTAATGCTTTTAAAGTCCATTCATTTATTTAGGTTTTTAGTGTTTTCAGCTGCTCTAACAGACTGGTAACATTTCATAATCACAGAACAGGAACTGCATGGGTTATGTGATCACTATTCCTGATCACCTTCATATTCAGTAATATGATTTAATATTGTTTTAAAATATTGGTTTTTTAATATAATAGGTAATTTTTTTAATATATACTTTGCTGGTCAAAATCCTGTATGGTCCTTATATATGTATAATCACTGTAGTTATGGTGCTTTGCCATGAATCCTGGCATGATACCCCCAATCCTCACTTACTAGGCAGCAACCACTGCAAGCTATGGGGGCCTGCTCCCCTGTTGCTTTGGAAACTGCTGACTGCCATTTCCAGATCCTCCCATGAGCCATCCTCATTGTGACAGGCAGAAACAGGGTTCCAGTTGCAATTTCCCCTCATGCCAGAGTTTGCTTGTGTGCATGGGGGATGGGGTGGGTGAAAATGGCAGCCAACCCTTCCAGAACAACCAGGCAACAGAACTTAGTTGATCACAGCAGCTACTTCCCAGGAAGTGGAGACTCGGGGAATTTCATAGTCCCTGAATAGCACCTAAACTAGGGGCTATGAGTACATAGCAGTCATAAGTATGTAACAACAGGTTACACATTTGTAACCATGATACAGGATTCTGGCCTATATTATTAGTTTTTAATTCATGTACCTTGTTTTAATTCATAGCTTTGGGTCCCGTTTGGGAGGAAGGTGGGAAACACATTAAATAAAAAATATTCCCACTACTTTAGTTTGCTCTGATCATAGAATAATAGAATCATAGAGTTGGGAGAGATCTCAAGGGTCATCTGGTCCAACCCCCTGCCATGTAGGAATACACAATCAAATCATTCCAGACAGATGGCCATCCAGCCTCTGCTTAAAAACCTCCAAAGAAGGAGGCTCCACCACACTCCAAGGCAGTGTATTCCACTTCCGAACAGCTCTCACTGTCACGAAGTACTTCCTAATGTTTAGGTGGAATCTCTTTTCCGGTAGTTTGAACCCATTGTTCCATGGAGATTTTCAGACGTGATTTTTGGCAGTATATATTCAAAAACAGCCCCGTTACTGCTGCGTGGCAGGGGAGCAGTTTTGGACGATGCCATTCCTCTGCCCAAGCCCTCTATGTCACTTCCATGACAGAATGGAGGAAGCCGCGTCATATTTCACTCACGGGCAACAATCGTGAATAAAATATGATGTGGTTTCCTCCATTCTGTCATGGAAGTGACACAAAGGGGTTTGGCAGAGGAATGGCATCGTCCAAAACTGCTCCCCTGCTGTGCAGCAGCAACGGAGCTGTTTTGGAATATATACTGCCGAAAATCACGTCTGAAAATCTCCCATGTCCTAGTCTCTGGAGCAGCAGAAAACAAGATTGCTCAGACCATTGATCATTGACCATTAATCTAGAACAACACAAAATTTAAATGAATTTAAAATTTATTGAAATAGCAGACCAAATCGTAAGAAGTCAAAGATATTTATAGACTGTGTAAATAACATATTGTATTAAAATAATAGTACTGATAATGATTAAAACAAAACAATTGAAACATGTATAATGTGACTAACATAGAAAGCTATAATAAATGAAACAGGAAAGCTAACTGCAATAACTAATCAAGGCACACTAGACAGCAAATAACATATAGGAAAAAGTACATTAAATATTAAACACCAACTTGGTCTATCACCCTCTCCAGCTCAACTCTCTTAAGTATTTTGAATTTCTAGCTATAGGAGAAATCCATACCTAGTATTCCAGTGGAGAGTTCAGGATTCAGAGATGGTTTTAGCAAAAAGTTTGAAAAAGTCTAAAGAAGTATTTTAAAATATTTTCTAGCCATAGGTTTAAAAAGGGTTTTAAATATAAGCTGCAAGGGGTGAGAAAAATGAAGGAAACAAAATAATAAAGGCCACAAGGACTAAGAAAAATAAGCTACAACTGCAGAGAAAAATGAACAAAGTAAAATAATAAAGGCCACAAGGGCTAGGAAAAATAATCCACAACTGTTGAGAAAAATGAAGAAAATAGTTTTTTTAAACAACAACAACAACAACAACAACAACAACAGACTTCGGCTGCAAAGCTGCAGAGGTCACTTGAGAAACAGTTTGTCCTCTAAGAAAGCAAACATACTCAAGTTTCAGGGAAGAAAACTGCAGTAGTCAGAAAGATCTAACTAGGAATATTCAGAGAGTAAAATTGCCTGTATTTCTATCTTGACACCCCAAGTATACAGTCACACAGCTAAAAAGCATCAAAGAAGAAAACGAGAAACCCAGAAATCCAGATTTTGGATTTGTATAGTTTACGTTTTAAAAGTTCTCTAAACTTAATTCTATGCTTAACTTGTTATTCAGTAAAATAGGAAGGCCTGCTGCCTCAGCCAAAGAAATATTAGAATTTCCGGAAATGTGTCACATGATTCTGATGTTAGGTAGACTAATCTCTCTGATTTCCTTGAAAATATGACATAGGAGATTATCATATGTGACAAATACGGTGTTATAATGTCAAAATGAGACCGCAAAACGGCCTCCCTATTGCATGATGTCATGCCACAGCATTCTGCAAGTGTTCTGTTGCTGTCAAGAGGGTGTTCTTTTTGATTAGTGGGCAGACGCTGCCAATTGATCTCCAATGGCATTTTTGTTGCAGTAGTCCTTGTGTGCAAAACAATGCCCCATTCTGCTGGCGTGATTCCAGTGTCAATCAGCAGTCCTGACCAGAACACTTCTGGGTGAGAATGTGAAAACTAGTTATGGAATGCTGTTTTTATGAACCTCCCCATGTTGCTTCCAAGTTTCCAAGTTTGTTTCAGGACTTGTGTGTTCATCTTCTTTGGTAATTTAGGTGTTTTTGGAATTTAAAGCATGCTTGCATCTTCTTGTGAGACCCACTGAAATTTCACCCATGAAAAAATGCGGAAGTAAGCAGTGTGAGTGGCCTTGAGGGGTGTCTTTGTCACATGATTATAGCAGCATGTGAAAAGAAGTGTTGTTATGCCAGGATACTTAACACTGTGTACATTTTTAGACACTTGTCTGATAATCTCCGTAGAGTAGAAGAGAGAATTTTTTGGTGCGCAGGTCACAAAGATGGGCTCATGGAGCAGAGGAACAATGATATTTAGGAAAGCAGAGGAGAAAAATAATATAAAAAAGAAAAATAATATAAAAAAGAAAAAAGTTATTCTTGGAAGGGAATGGAGTAGAAGGTAGTTATTTTTGTGCTTAGGAACAGAACGATAACAGTTATTGTGCTATTATTCCACTCTAACTGCTGTGGCTGCATCTTGTGGAATTCTGGGGTTTGTAGTTTAGTGAAGCCTAAGAGCTCTCTGGCTGAGAATGCTAAATGCCCCTAAACTGGAAATCCCAGGATTCCAAAGGATGCAGCCAGAGCAATTAAAGTGGAATAATTGCACTTTAAGACTGGATTGTGATGAAGTCCTAAAAAGCCGGGGGGGGGGAAGTTACATGGTAGAATAAAGTGTGTGAAATTCCAGATTACCGTCCTTTCACACCAGCGCTGCATAGGTTACATGGTATATTGCTAAATTGGAAGATCCGATGAGTTTTCAACTTCCGCAGTTCACACAGACAAAAGTGGGGGGCGTGGCTTCCAGACCACAGGCTGTCTGTCATTAAAGCCAGGCAAGAGGCGGGGAAGGATTGAGGAGGGGCAGTGAGGGGTCAAAAGAGCTCTGAAGTTAGCAGCTCTAGGCAGAGAACAGGAGATAAAGTAACCAAAAAAAAAAAGGAGACCACAGTGGGGGGAGAGGAATAATGACAAAGGGGGCAGCTTCCCTGAAGCCCACCTCCCCCTCACCCACTGTGACATGTCAGCTGAGCAGACTGCTTCTCTCTCTTTCTCTCACATGTGCACATGTGCGTGCACACACACACAAGACCACTATCATAGCAGGGCGAGAGAGCAATCAGCCTTGCCGGTGGAGCAGATCGCTATTCTCTCTTTCTCTCTCATAAACACACACACACAGAGAGGGGGAGAGAGAGAGAGATGTTGCAGAAATCATGGAACAGCAGACCCACAGTTTGGAAAGTAAGTTTTTGTAGTATGTGGAGAAATAATCATTGTAATGTAAAAGCAATCTTGTGTACCTCATTTACATCCTAAGATAAGTCTAGTGTTTTTTTCCTGCATGCCTTTTGTTCTCCCAAAATTTCCTTTCTCTTATTTCACTGGGCACTTCCAGCCAACTGGAGTGCTGGGTCATTCCACACATGACCTAATTTAGATTTTATTGCTGTGTGTAAGTTCTCTTTTAAGTTTGAGTCTCCATGAGGCTGGAGCCATCTTCATCTTTAGCCATCTTGGCCATCTTATACATCTTAAGCCATCTTTCCTGTAACCATGCAATGATGTTTACCATGCAGCCTGTAGGCTGGGTGAGTTTTTCCTACCCTAAATACCATTAGTTAGTTAGGAACCTCTTTCTAAAGTTTGTTTTAGTATGTAGATTGAGATTGATATACCTTCAGTAAACTTTTGATTTGCATTTTAAACTGACTCCTTTGTTTTGTAATGAGTCTAATTTAACTGAGTCAGCTCAGACCTCTGAATACACTTTTTAAATGTTAATTGAGCTTAAGTCAGCATTCTTAAGTTTGCACTCTGCATGAAGTTAAAAGTAAATGAATGATTTTTAACTCTCTTTTTTAAAGGAGATAATTCTTGTTGCTTTTTAAAAGGACTAGATCCTGGAATTTTTTAATACAATTTTATTTTTTAGACTCATTACTCCTACAGTTTTATTACACTGGTGGGCCTGACTGGAATTCCTTCCAAAGAGTCAGAGCCCAGAGCTATGACTACAGAATACCTTTATACAGTATAATGACAGTATGCAAAAAACAATTCCCTCCTTCTTCTCTTTGGTGTCAGCAACTTCCTTGAGACAATTGTTGATAGTTCAAGGCAAGATAGCTTAGGAACATTTGGGTACAGTTCAACCACTATTAGAGAAAGAATTTGTTTACATTAGCATATCATATGTTTATGGAACATAGACTTGATTAGTAAGGAACATTGACTAGGTCTGAGAGTTAAAGGAAAAAGACTTTGCAGAGTCCCAGAGTCTCATGGGCTATCTAGTCTGACCCCAAATAGTGATTGTTAGGTGACAGCATTCAGCAAATAGACATTAGAGTGCAAATGGCTACTACAAGAGAGAGAGAGAGAGAGAGAGAGAGAGAGAGAGGAACAGTAATTATGCTAGAAAACAAGCTGGCTGGCTGGATCTTTTTGGTTGAGGCTCATCTCTTGCAAGTCCACTCCCTCCTTGGTCAATTCAAGCAATCACGGCTAAGCTCTTCTGGGGCTGTTTCGGGAAGACTGCTGGTAGTTCCCACTGCCATAAGCAAAATGGTAGTTCACACAATCGATAGTGTGCTAACTTGCACTACTTTTCAAGAAAGTCGGGGGAAATAGTGAAAGCTCATACTGTGTGGCTTATGGGTTTTTTTTGTCCCCCTCCTTATGAATATGGTGACTTTGATCCAAAAGATGTGGAAACTATTAGGACCCTTTGTGAATTCGTAGAGGATTTATTTTGCCATGTAAACGGCCCCAGGGTTCTTTCAGAATGATCCATTCCATGGGCCTGTGTAGAAGGAAATCATTTGGCGTATTCCAGGGGGACAGGTATGTATGCATTGTGTCTGTTTAGTAACATCTCCTCTTCTACCGACTATGTTGTGGGCTGGTAATTATTATACAGGTCCCTCTGTATCCACAGGGGATATGTTCCCAGACTTACCGCAGACATGTGAAACTGTTGATAATAGCAAACCTTATTGAAATGAATGATTTTAGGCCCAACTTCCAATGGAAGCATACCATAGATTCACACTAGAGGACCTAGAAAATGCCTAGAGATGATATATTTTTTCAGACAAGTGAAACCACGGTTCTATGGATGTGGGGTCAACCTATATAATATTATCTGCGGTGAACTGCAGTAACCCTCTTTGCAATTCTATAGTGTATTACTCATACTCTGCTAGGCTCCTGGATAAGTAAATGAATGGTTTCCCTCAAGCCCCCCCTGCCCCATTTGTTCCTCTCTTGGCTTCTCTCTTTGTGTTCTCTCCCCTTCTCATTCTGCATTTTACCTGACTCCCCGCTCTTCCCCTTTTAATTATACAGTTAAAGTAAGATGGGTGCATAGAAGAGGTATTTTTAATACCTGATCATTACAACAGTAGATGCCACATAGTGTATTTGGGTTCCCTGACTCTATCCTGCATGCAAAATCTATGCTCTACCAGAATCTTTGCAGACCACACTTCTTGATTGGAAGTGGGAAGGTAGAAAGGATGCAGTGATTCAGTAGCACAGAAACATATTCTGTATATGTTCAAAAATTCAGATTAAGAATTCTCCATTCTTGATTTACTTTGCAGTTATCCATTTATTGTTTCTATGTGTGTTGGATCAGTGCCTTGTAGCTAAAAGAAATTGTTCCTTATTAACCTTTAACAAACAAGGCATTTGAAGAATGAAGTATACCAGTGTTGGTGAAGGTTAAAAGAAAAGAAAGAGACAGCTGAATGACAAATGGAATTGAAGAGGTTGTAAAATGAGATTGGATGCTTTGGGACAGCCTTTCCTAAGCAGTTCTCAGCCATGCTGGACTGCCACGGTTCTCAAGCAAGAATCTGACTATGGTTTTGTAATTCATGTTGGGGAAAATTGAAGGTTGCAGAAAGGAAACTTTAAAAGGACAACAGAAGCCATTTTGAAGGAGTCAGTAATAAAATCCCCCCCCTTAAATGAAACAGTGACAACACTCATGCCATTCTCTGTGAGGAATTATCAGACGTGCCAAAAATCCCACCACAGGGATGACCGGACATCACTAAAGGGCTAATTTTTTAGACAACGTCATCCTTGCGCCATTATGCCCCCATGCCTCTTCCATCCACTACTCATTTTTATTGATGGCTTAAGCCATGAATTGACCCATCATTCTGTTTCTGTCATGGAATGACGGGTATGTGAGAAGGTGCCAGCATAATGGAGAAGTCCATGCTGAACACTTCTGGTTCAGATCAGGAAATCGAGGTAAGTGACACACTTTTTCCCCTCTCCCCAGGTTACTTGGGGTTTTTTAAATGTGTTTTTGTGCTTCATGTACTTTTTTTAAAAATATTTTTACTTTTATTTTTAAATTTCCCGCACAACCGTTCTCTTGCGAGAATGGCAGGGATTTTGTTTCGAGGAAGTGACTGGGACTCGGTGAGATCTCCATTGACTCCTGGGATGCTGGAGGGGAGTGGAGCAGTTTCTGTCACATGGCAAGGTAGGTGTCTGATCACTTTTAATTTAAACAGTTATAGGGATGGGAGTGGGTGGGGTGGGAGGGGACATAGTGAGATGGGGGCATTTTTTTTTATCCCCGTCTCATAATCTCCTGAATCCCATGGCCTGACCTGACACTAACATTTTAATCAATGAGTTAATTGATAACTTAACAAATTAAACAATAAAAGTTACTAGTGCTTATGCTAGTGAATTATTTGTCAAATTTCTAACATTTAACATTATCAAACTAATTTTCAAAACTAATGGTTCAAGCTCTGCCATTTTACAGCAACCCAGTAGCCTTTGATTTAAGCAAAGATCTATTTCTCCTTGTCTCGATTGTCAGCCTCGAATTCCGATGGTGTCTCTCCTCTTAATGATTGTCTTAAAGCAGTAATGGGCTGGATGAGGAAAAACAGATTGAGATTAAATCCAGACAAAATGGAGGTGCTCACGGTAGCGGCCCCCAAACCAGGAGTTGGATTGCAACCCCCAGTCCTGAACGGGGTCACACTCTCTGTTAAGGACTGTGTTCGCAGTCTGGGGGTGCTCATTGATTCATCGCTTCAGATGACTAGTCAGGTGAATGCGACAGTCAGGAGTGCTTGTTATCAGCTTCGGTTGATACGCCAGCTGCGCCCTTTCCTGGAAATAAGGCACCTCGAGACTGTGGTGCACACGCTGGTAACCTCTCATCTAGATTTCTGCAATGCGCTCTACATGGGTCTACCCTCATGCTTGGTCCAGAAACTTCAGTTGGACAAAATATGGCAGCCAGACTGGTCTCGGGAACATCTCAGATAGACCATATAACTCCAGTATTAAAATCTCTCCACTGGCTGCCTATCAGTTTCTGGGCCCACCATAAGGTGTTGGTTATTACCTTTAAAGCCCTAAATGGCTTGGGTCCAACTTATCTTCAGAACCGCCTCCTCCCATACAATCCTCCCTGCGCACTCCGGTCCTCTGGGAGGAATTTGTTTCAGCCACAAAAATCTAGGCTGTCTGCAACCTCCCAGAGGGCCTTTTCGGTAATCGCCCCCAAATTGTGGAATGACCTGCCAAACGAGATCTGTCAGATGACAAGCCTGAGTAGCTTTTAAACAGCACTAAAGACTGATCTCTTTCGGCAGGCCTTTCCTAATTAGATCCCGGCCTCAGGAGCTCCTGGCCTCTTTTAATCTGCTGGGCATTTATTATTTTTTAAAGGTGCTTTTAGACTAGTTGTTTTTTAATTTATATTTGTTTAATATCTTTTTATGGGGGAGGATGGGGTGGGTGGTGTGTAGGGATTTTTATCTGTATTTGTATTTTAAATTTTGTAAGCCGCCCTGATTGTTTTTAACAGAGGGGCGGGGGTATAAATAAAAGTTGTTGTTGTTATTATTATTATTATTATTATGTAAAAAAAAACCCTGTCATTTCTGATAACACAAAGCTCTTGTAGATCTGACATCTCACTCCAAATAAAATTGGTTCCTACTTTGATTAGTTATTGTACCCAAACTGTACCAATTTATTTGATACTCTATAATTAAAAAGGAAGCTTTTTTTAGACTTTCATTATTATACATTTCAACAGATGATATTCCATTTTCTTGCAATTTTAACAGTGTGTTTTTTTTGTTTGTTTCTACAATTAATGTTTGCACTGTTTTCGTAATTTGCAACTTTAATAAAAGTTATTTTTAAAAAATCATACCCTAAACTAGGACACATAAGACCAAGATGGCAAAGGTTATTAATGAAGAAAATAGACAAGAGTTTGCTTTTGCCATGGGGCTTGTCTACACCAGCTAAAATACTCCACCTTCCAGCTGGTGTATTTTGACCATGGAGCTGGCCTGTCTCTCCCCCCACCCCCATTACTGAGACAAAACGGGCAGGAGTTTGCATGCACATGCTGGTAGCCGCACACACACATTAGCTGCTGTTGACTGGCATCTCCCCCACTGTCACATGTCATTCTCTCTGAAGCCAGGACAGAGGCTCTCAGCATGTGATGAAGGCTGGTCACATGGAGGGGGCCTTGATTATGTGCTGGGGGCCTCCTTCCTGGCTGCAGATCAATTCCAGTGTTGGTGGTGGCAGAGGCCAGCTATATAGGCTGGCATGCAGGTACAGACTGGATCCATCCAGGTTTCCCTGCATAACATGAGTTTTCCTGGGTGTTGGTTTAAAATGTTTTCAAAGGCTTTACCCCATCACCACTGGGCCTGCGTCAGACATTGTCAGGACCATCTAGAGGGAAATTGGGGCAAGAGCCCCACATTGTTTGGACTACAGGGCTCCAAGACAGGGGGGAAGCTTGAGTAAATTGCCCATCTAGACAAGCTTTTAGTCTACAGGGATGGACAAGATTTTGCCCCTTCCCTCCTCTCCGTCCTGCTGAATCAATTGAACTTTTGAACGTTGAACTCAGTTTACAGCAATGGAAGTAAGCTAAGGACAAAACGGCAAAGTGGGAGGAGAAGAGAAAAACTGTGACATTTTAAAAGCAGCTGACAAATTGGGATGACAGAGGAATAATTGGGACAGTCCTTGCCAAATTGGGACAATTGGAAGGTGTGGGATGTGTTACAACACATAAGTTCTTTATTAGAAAAATCTTTTGGCATGTAGATGCACAGATTCTTTTAAATTATATTCCAGTGATGTGGAATCAGGGTAAACGTGGTTGGATCCTTCATACTTTTACTGTTTCTAAAAGACTTATACTTCAAGGTTGAAAAGATAACAATTCACCATCTATCATTCATTGGTCCAGAAAGCTTACTCCTTTAGGTACACATGAATGCATGCTTTATAGAATCAACTTCAAGAAAATGTGTTTTTGGAAATATGGTCCATTTATATCAATGCCTCTGTCTAGCCCTTGATCATATCATATATCTTCCCCCCTTCCTTCTTTTCTTTGTAATCAGATATAAAAATCCAATCAATTTTTTTTAAAAAAAAATCTGTAGGGCTGCATGATTTATCAAATATAAATTAGGCCAAAGGCCTATCTAAATAAAAAAAATAACTTAACATGCTAGTGAAGGCAATTGAATTGAATTGAATCTAGCTAAGCTTCCCTTGGGAAAGAGCTCCAGTCACTAAGGCCCCCTGTTAAATTCTCACTAAAAGTGTTTCAGATGTTGACAGAACAGGGGGAAGAGACACCCTCCCCACATGCTCTTGAAACCTGAATTGTGCCTGGAAACAGACAAGTAGCCAGTGAATGTACCATAACAAGGGGATCTCACGCTTCCTATAACCAGCCCTGTTTTGCAGCCTGGACTCAGCCTCTTGAGCCAGACAAAATTTCTGAACACAGTTCAAAGCCATGTTGAACAAAGTCCAGAGAACTGTTTTAAGATGTGTTTGTGGGTGGGCAGGCTCAACACTGTCAGGCAAGTCATTATTTTGCCTACTTATGAGGGGAAGCCAAATTACTTTCCCCATCCAGTACCATACAAACATTCTTAAATATGATGACTCTTACAAGCACAAAGAGTGCTTAGAAGTGCCCTATATGTGTTTCGCACCAATGGGACTGCCTTTATGTGGAGGTCAGATTGTGTGCTCCTGCAAGGCAAGAGGCTATGCTGATGACAGCAGTGCTGATAGTAGGGTCTCCCATGTCAGACAGGTTTTTGCTAAGGAGACAGATGAAATGTGCCAAACAGGTACAGAGCAGCAACAGCAGTAGTGTGTGTGTGTGCTGGGAGGGGGGCTGACACTGCTGGAGGAAATGAAACAAGAGATAGTACCTAGAGATAGGACAGAATACAGAGGAACAGAATGGTTTCCAAATGGCAAGGAAATCAGACAAGGTTGAATTTTAAAACCCTAGCTGTTTAATTTGTATGCTGAATATCATATGTAAGGCAGGATTAGACTCAGAGAAAGGACATGTGAAAATTGGAGGGAGGAACATCAACAGTTTAAGATATGGATATGACACCATTCTACTAGTAGAATGTAGCAAAGACTTGGACGATTATTCAAGAAAGTGGAGGAAGAAAGTGCCAAGGCAGGTTTACAGTTGAACATTAAGAAAACAAAAGTAATGACCACAGGTGATTTACATAACTTTAAAGATACTGAAATAATTCAAGATTTTTCTATACCTTGACTCAGTCAATGAAAATGGAGACTGCAGTCAACTAATCAGAAAAAGACTAGGGCTTGGAAGAGGAGCTATGAAGGAACTAGACAAGATCCTGAAGTATAAAGATATATCATTGAATACTAAAGTTAGGACTGTCCATGCCATCATATTTCCAATTTCTTTGAATGGTTGTGAAAGCTGCACAGGGAAGATAGCTGAAGGGAAGAAAATCAACTCATTTGAAATGTGATGCTGGAGAAGAGTTTTATGGATACTGTGGACTGCTTAAAAGACAAATAAATGGATCCTAGAGCAAATCAAGCCTGAACCAAGATGAAGCAAAGATGACTAAACTAAGACTGTGTACTTTGTCTTCATGGGAAGACATGACTCACTAGGAAAGACAATAATGCTTAGTAAGGTAGAAGGCAGTAGGAAAAGAGGAAGACCACATTCTAGATGGACAAACTCAATCAAGGAAGGCACAGCCCTGATTCTGGAAGATCTGAGCAGGGCTGTTGATGACTGGGTGACTTTTAATGTAGCTTACTTGCAAATAAGTGTGTATAGGATAATTGAAGGCAGATTTTGATGACCAACCAGGAAATAATGAGCCAGGCACAAAGAAATAGGTTTAAATGGGGTCACTTTATTTGGCCTACGACTTAGCTAATGAATTGTACCTGGGACAAAGCGTCGGAGTGGGAAGCAACTTGATGCGGGTCTGGCTGAGGCCAGGTGTCAATCCATGACCACCTCCTCAGCAACTTTGGGCATCACACTTGATCCCAAGGACAATCCAACATAATTGGGTCCAGTCTTGTCTGGAAGGCAACCTGAGGCACTCCCTCCCAAGTCCCAGGACCCTATAAGAGATAGCAAACTCCCCAGGTTAGCCTCAAGGGCAGGCTCCTTCACAACCCTCCAGGTCTCAGGACCCAAAGAGGCCATTCTAGAGCCCTGCCCTTCACCATAAGAGGGCACCAAGGTGTATGCTGACTGATATTTTGCCCCCCCCCCATACCTGCCAAGGACAGCCTATTGAAAAACACCATCCTGATCCAAATATCCCAGTCCCTGCAGATACAATATGGGGTAGGCAACAACAGCAACAACCTTTACAAAATAAAAAAGGGGAAATTACTACCCAGCCCTGAAGCAACCAATGAAACTCACACTGCACTGAGGGTGGGAGGGTAGATTGCATGAAGATCCAACGAACTGGCAGTGGGAGGGTAATGTCTTAAATACCCGAGCCCACCCCTTCCTTGTTCAGGCTGGCACTGCATGCCACACCTCCAAAAACACTCTGGCCTCAGTTCCTAGAGGTGATCAAAATGTTTCCCCTCTGGCAACGTCATACTGACATGCCTACATGAGAGCACATTATTGTTCCTGGGAGGGCTCAATGACTATTGCTGTCTTCATAGTTCTTAGAGCTTGATCACTGAATACCTTTCTGACTGATAATATCTCAGGGGACTCCTCAATTGCACAGGAGTCTTAATGGTCCATTTTTGTCAGATCATTTCAGGAGATTCAGGCCCCCACCAGTGGAAGGGCTAATCCTACCTGTTGGCAGAGGGAGGTGGGTATCAAGAAAAGGTAAGACTTTTATTACTATTGGGGTGGATCAAGACTTCAGTCATAATTGGAATAGACTCACTGAAGCAAATGAGATGTACACCAGGAAAGATTGATTTAAAGCCCATTATTTCAGTAGCTCTGGTGTGTTTGTAACTCACACTATATTCTGCTCATTGTATATTTACTGCTAAGTACTGGGAAATGTGCCTATGGGAATTTCTGCCCCAGATGCCAAAACAATTTGGTTCTTATTGAACACTTATGCACTCTGACCAGATGGATGGATGGGGAGATTATTTACTGCTCTGTGGTCATGCTGGCTGGGGGATTCTGGAAATCACTGTCCAAAGGCTTTGTTTAAGGTGGTCTTGAATAGATCACTGGGTATTTAGAAGGTAGGGGATTTGGATAGGAGTCTTGAGTTATGAAATAAAAATAATAAAGTTGTGCACTTAATTTATGTCATACAAATGTGTGATTCTTCAAGGGACCTATCAACAAATCTGTAAGCTTAATATAGTTCATTTTTTGTTGTTTATAGCTGTTGAAAACACATTTAACTTGTCCTTGTGACTGAAAGCAACTACAGTACCATTGCTGCCATTCATATGGCAACTTTTCACATTTCAAAACGACAATTGGCACTCCACATTTGCTGGGGTTAGGGGTTCAGGACCCCCACAAAAGTGGAAAAACCATATATATCTCTTGGCACCCCAAAGCATATTAAATCACATAAAGTACAGTCCAGAGATTCAACCCACAATGTATTCCTTTGAGATGGTGGGATTCCTTTGCAAGGCAGAAGTGGTTGGTTGGAGAGGTTTGCCACTGCCTCCGCTGTTGTCCTGTACCATTTTTATTAGGGACTTACAAGCCACACCACATATTCACAGTCTCTTGCAGTCTCGCGAGGCTTGCAGTCCATATTAAAAATGGCATGGGCAGCAGCAGAGGCAGCAGCGAATCCACAAATAATCAAATCCGCAAAAGTTAAACCTGCAAATGTGGAAGGTTGACTGTATAGAGAAGAATGAAGCCTTTATCTTTTTTAAAAAAATATTTTTTATTAATTTTATAATCATACATTATAATATCCAATCAATACTTATTTAGTATAACACATAATATTGCCATAAACATCACAATTTTTCTATTAACTAATTTCAAAAGTTAACATAGATTCTTTACTATGATTCTTTTCAAGAATATTAATTCCCCTACCCCCCCCCACCTCAGTGCTCCCCTTCACCGGAGCCATTATCCCTTACCTAATCTTTCCAGAATCTCATTTCTTCTCGTGGAGTTAAACATCCCATCTTTTGTCTGTAATACTTTTTTAATAAATACTTTCCAAATTTTATCAAAATCACTTTCTTTCCAACTTCCTCTTCTTACTTTTATTCTACATATTAACTTATCATTTATTGCCATTTTCCAAACTTCTTTATACCACTCCTCCACTTGTAAATTTATTTGCATTTTCCAATGTCTTGCTATAATTAATCTTGCTGCCGTTAATAAATCTGTTATTAAATCCTTTTCTGCTTGGTTCCCATTCTCTCCATTATAAATTGACATCAGTGCTATACTCGGTTTCCTTTCTATATTTCTATTCAGATGAAGCCTTTACCTTTACAGATATTAATGGTTCTGACCTGACTTTGATCATTCCTATGATGCCATATTCTCTGTTGTATCTGTATGGAATCAGGTATCTGTGGAAGACGATTCTGACTTTATTCTACAACTTAAAAGTAGAAAGGCTCTGAGTATCAGTTATATCCATGCAGAACTTTTTAAAATTAATCAATATTGGTGTGCACCACTGCTGGTTGCTCTTTTTACCAAGATTAATAATGCAAGCAAAATCCCTGCTAGTTGGAAGCAAGCAGTTGTGGTGCCAATCTACAAGAAAGGTCAAGCCACTGATCCAGGGAATTACACACCTATTAGTCTGTTATCAATAATGGGAGTTATATGCTTGTTCCTATGCAACAGACTGACTTCTTTTTCTGAATTCTAATAACATTCTTGTTGTGGTACAGGCTGCATTGGGAGGAATATTCTAGGTTTGATCACTGTTTGGTCCTCTCTCACCTTGCTGAGAAATATTCTAGAGCTCTGCAAGGCAAGTTGTTTGTTGCTTTATGGACCTAAAATGGACTTTTGACTCTTATCTCCAGAACTAAGTTATAGGAGATGTTGGATAATGTTTTGACTGACAAAAGACTTTTCTGTCTTGTTAAGGCTTTATATAGTAACAGGCAGTTACAAGTCATGTGTGTCATCCAGAGGCAGCTTTCTAAAGAAATATTCATTACTGAGAGGGGTCAGACAAGGCTGTATTTTTGCACCAACTTTGTTGAACCTATTTGTAAATGACCTTGAAGGTGCCTTAATACATCCCCAGTGGTAATCTGCCCAGATTTGGGAGATTATCAGACTTGAGGGAACACCCCCTAAATTGCATTCCCAACCATGTCAGAAGAATGGGAGGAGAGCCAGGAAGGGCGACCTTACCAGACACCTGCATCCTTCAGCCATTCCAAGGGCATAGCGCTGCTGTGGATGAGGCTCCATTTTCCTATTGATGGGGACAAGCTGCTAATAGAAAAGGATGCTTTACTCACAGTCACACTATGACCCTGGGATGCTGGAGGACGTTGTCATCTGATAATCTTGTCCCTTCCTGTTCTTCTAGTGATTTTTGACAGTTTTTGCCACATCTGATAATCTCCTTGGAGACAGGAAAATTTACACTTCATTCTATGTAATGATGCAGTTATTCTGTCATGTTCTATGCCTGGGCTAAACTATCTACTACAGATGTTCTTGAATTACTGTTTGCAAAATGATCTAAAAATTAATTTTGGGAAATCTATAGTTAGGTATTTTGAAAAGAAATTTTTCCAATGCAGACGGGCATTAGATGACCACATTCTGGAACAGGTTACAAGGTTTAAATATCCAAGGCTGATATTCTATTGCATGATGTCCTGGACTATTTACAGATCTGCTGCCTATCAGAAAGCACAGGTTAGTCATTCTGCCATTTTGTGTTATTTTTATATCAAAGGGGGCCAGTATATTATACCTGCCAGTAAAATTTTTAATACTAAGACCATTGCACAATTTCTATAAGCTTCTGTTATTTAGATTAGGGGAATTGTGATAGAATTAGATATTCTTCTTCATGGTCTCTGTGAATGCACACAATGGGTTAATCCTGTGCCTGCCAGGAGCACTTTGGAAACTTCTAGAAACCTCAATTCAAATTTTTGGGTGGTAGCTCCACCCCCCCTCACCCTGGCCTATTTAAGCCCCCACCTCTTACCAACTTAATTCCTTTTTTCCCACCACGTGAGCAGCACTGAAGGAATTTCAGAGTAAACCTCAGCCTTCCATTGTTCTCTTTTGACCACTTTTTCTCTAAAATACTGACCTTTGGACTGGGTTTTTATTCTCCTTTGTCTTGCTGTTTTCGATTTGACTCATTTGGACTGGACTGACTCGGTTTTGATCTCTGGATTGGAATGGTACTGTGATTTTCTCCTGCCTCTCCCTTTGAAAATGTCTGGTATAGGCTTCTGTAAGTCTTGCTGCCAGTGCTCGGCCAAGATGATTGAATCTGATGGTCATTCCAAGTGCCTCATGCTTAGGGGAACTGCATGATGTAAAAACATGCAGGCACTGCAAGGCCTTCACTCTCCAAGCCAGGAGAAACCGGGATAAAAGGTTTAAGGCCCTACTATACAACCAGGCCCTGTTGGCTTCATCCCCGGTGAAGGCCTCTGCTTCTGGGTCTACACTGAAGTTGCCCAAGGAACCAGTGAAGAAAGGTTCCACCATGGTACCGTCTACTTCAAAGAGTACCATGAAGCCCACCCCATGTCTACTTGGGCATGAGACAACAGTACCTCCAAGTCCCACTCTGGCAATACTGGAGCTTCGAAGAGCAACTGAAAAGTGGTACTGCTGGGCAAGGTACCGGAATCTGGGTATAAGGAGAATGTGGGGCAGGAGCCTTCAACTAAGAAGGCCAAGACAAGCGGGAGCAAGGAATCCCCCAAACGGGGCTGGTCCCATGAAAGGAAGAGGCCCAAACAGCCAGATCAACAGCCACATAATCTTAAGATGAAGAGGCCTAAGAGAGAGGTAGACGGAGGTTCCCCAGTGTCTCCCCCTGCAAAGAAGCAAATGTCATGATGGTCTGCTCTGCCCATCATGGGAGTTAATCTCAACAACCTACATTTTACTACATTGGAAACTTCCACTGCTTATTTGGAAATGGGAAGGGGGTGGGAGAACCTCATTAAATAAACATGACTTCATATCAACTAAGTAGATAGCCACTCTGATTGGGCACAGGCAGAGCCAATCTGAGATCAACAGAAAGGACTTTTAAAATTTCTGATCTTCCCTTTGTTCTGAGTATCTCTGAGGTGAGCACATGGCCTAGCTAGATTGAGCTAGCTGAGATGGACTCTGATCCACACGGCCTAGCTCTGGGCCACATGGCCTACACAGCCATGGGATAACCAACAAAATACAAACTGTGATAACAAAAGGGTTGGGGGGAGCCAATCTTACCCAAAGGCCTCAAAAGGATCCAAAAGAACTCTGAAATTCCATCTACAGAGACTGTAAGTTACTTTACATTAGTAGAAATAGGGAACTGATTAGTTAGCTTGTTAGATTTATGTTTTTATTTGTAAGTGCTGTGAATGAATGCATATTGTATAAGCCTTAAGTTGAACCTGGGAATGTTTTGCCTTCTCAAGTAACATAGACTCCTAGAACGGAATAAAAGCTTTCTGTTATTTTCTAACCTGCCTCGAATTGCCTGCTTCTGGCTAGCTATCAGAAACTTCTCTAGATTAGAGAGAAGAGTTATTATTGTTCTTTAACACAGCACATCTAGTCTCACTGCCTGGACGTGGAAAAGACCATAAAGGAAATTGTAAAGACGGTGAGTGGTAGCAAATGAAGTGGAATCCCTTGGGTTTGGGATTGGAAAAAGGGCCAACCCTGGACTTCAGGTAGCAGAAACTCTAGGGTGGCCATTACGACAGCAACTAACGATACTGTCTCCAGAGTGATACCGAGAAGACGAACCCTACTATGTATCCAATGATGTAGCAGGAGGCTCTTCACCGAGCATCAGACTCATCAGAGTATCACACTCGAAATCACCGCCAGCCCTCGGTACAGTGGTGAGCCATCACGTCTGGTCCCGCTCTTGCTCCTGCTCCCACTCCTAGCCTCGCTCCCTGTCCTGCTCCAGATCCCGTTCTGGGTCTCATCAGAGTCTTCAACAGTCCCACTCTCAGTCCCGCTCATAACCTCGTTCACGGTCCCGTTCACAGGGATGGGCAAAGACTTGCTCTCGATCCCGCTCTGACCAGCATTGCTGGTCCCGTACACTGCTGCCAATGCAGCCCAGGTCCTGTTCCCACTCCAGAGGAGAGTCTCCACATCGGACACCAGTGAAAGCGGTACTGGACAACTCCAGGATCCCATTTCCAAGACCGCGTTCCAGGTCACCAGTACTGAGGTCTCGGTCCTGCTTCTCCTCAAGGTCTCTATCATCACGTCCGCGTCCACACCCTTCTCGCGCTGTCTCCTGTAGTTCACAGTATGCGGAAGATGCATCCTGGTATGAAGATGACTGGTCCTGGGACAGATACGAGCAGTACCGCTATGAACACCCTCCATTTAGGGGCTTCCACTCCGAACGGTACTATTGGGGGTCTGATCCCCGGTACCATTAATGTGACGAGCCTTCCCCGGTACCATACAACAGATGGTACCGCCATGATCGCTCACCTCGCTACCACAGGGATTGTCAGACAGAAGGCGATACCGTCAATCCCCAGATGAGTGATATTAGTACCCAAAGCCATGCCAACCAGCCCGTGTTGACTCTCCTCACCAAGGATGGAATGACCGGGGATCCAGGTCCCCATCAAAATGGGAAATGAAACAGCCTTCTCCACACTCTCTGTGGACACCTCAGAGACCCCCTTGGTCAACTCGTTTGCTGCCCTTCACCTAAGCCTGCTGATCCTCATAAGGCAGCAACTCCTATCAAAGCAGGGCTGCCGGCACCACCTACACCACAACCGATTAAGAGGACACCAGATCGAGAGTTGGATGAGTTGCCTTCTGACACCCCATTGCTGAAACCATCACCTCAGGGGAAGGGTGTGCAAGTTGACCCTCCATCCCCTACAGATGATGTTCACTTATTTGCAGAGGTTGTGAACCATATGGTAGCATTACTAGGACTGACGGTCACCCAGCCAGATGTGCATGTGGATGACCTTATCTTCCACGACCTACAGAGGCAAGCCCCTCCACTACCTCATATTCCAATTTCACCATTCTTGACACAAATTGTTAAGGCAACCTGGGCTACTCCATCATCTGTCCCTACTACTTCCAAGAGACTGGAACATCTTTAAAGAGTGTCGGAGGATGTGGGTCCTTGGTTGGCTTTGCACCCGAAATTGAGCTCTATCATCATTGACACGGCGCAAATGCACACATCGCACGAGGTCCATTCCTCTCCCATGGACTGCAAGGGTAAGAAACTGGATGCCATTGGAAGAAAGTTCTATTCCTCGGTGTGCCTCCTTACAAAAATTGTGAATTACACCACCTGTATGGGAGCTTATCAGAGACATCTTTGGGACACCATCTCCCCATACTTGGACAAGGTTCCCCAGTAGGACTTTGACCTTGTACATTACATGAGAGATGATGGCCTCACCTTAGCGAATTACCAATGCCAGTCAGCTAAGCATGTGGCAGACTGTACTGGGAAAGTTCTACAAGCGCTATTGCCATCCGCAAGCATGCATGGCTCCGTTCATCTGGTCTTTCCTCTACAGCCCAGTCAGTGTTTGAGGACCTCCCCTTTGATGAGGCTGGCCTCTTCCATGCAGACACAGACACGAAGTTGGAGCACACTCACAAGATGCGGAGAACTGCAAAGCGTGTTGGCATTCCTCCGCCTACCCAAGCCTCCTGGTCTCGCTTCTATGGTAAGCATTTCCCACCAGTGTTTCATAGGAGCTACAGTCCCCCGGATGCCTTCTCTCAACATGCCTCTCAGACATATTTACGATACCAGAAGAAGTTCCCGGCCACCTCAAAATCAAAGTCTCAGTTCCAGAAAAAGAAGACCAACTTGTCTAAACAGTGCGTTTGACTACCTACTCCCTACCTCCACACCCACTACATGAGCACCAGCAGATGGGCTTTTCACTGCTTTCCACCAATGGCATGAAATCACATCAGACACATGGGTCCTCAGTATTGTCATGAACGGTTACTTAGTTCGACAGCCTCCCCCCCCACGGGGGGTATTCAAGTCCATGCTCCTCTCCATACATCTCAGGGAAGAGGTGCACACCTTGCTCAAAAAAGGGGCTGTCAAAATGATCACCCGGTGCCAACTAAGAGACTCCTTCTTCTCCTGTTACTTCCTAGTAAACAAAAAAGATGGCTGATTATGCCCTATTTTGGACCTTCGAGACATGAACCACTACATTATACCCAAGCAATTCAAAATGGTTACCCTCTCCTCTATCCTCCCATTCCTCCAACTTGGAGATTGTTTCAGTACCATCAACCTTTGCGACACATACTTCCACATCGCAATAGCCCAGCCTCACAGATGGTTCTTGGTGTTTGCAGTGGGTTCCAACATGTACCACTTCACAGTGCTTCCATTCAGCCTATGTAAAACTCCAAGAGTGTTCACCAAGTACATGGCACAGATAATAGCTCACCTTCACACAAGAGGAGTGGTGATTCTCCCATATCTGGATGATTGGTTAATTACAGGACCCACCAGGACAAAAGTCGCAGAAGATGTTGCCCTGATAATTTCTCTGATCAAGGACTTTGGTCTGATGGTCAACCTAGACAAGTCTCACTTAGAACCATCACAGACCGCAAAGTTCATTGGGGCACAGTTGGACTCCATTCAAGGCAGGACGTTTCTCCCAGAAGACTGGTTCACTGTCCTGCAAAGTATGGTATGTCACTGTATTGCTTGGAGGAGAGTAACAGCACACTCTATTCCGATCATCCTGGGGCATATGGCATCTACCACAGCCATGACCCCCTTCGCCTGGCTACAGATGCGGCCACTACAGGCATGATTTTTACGGGCATTCAGTCTGATGAGGGATGACCCATTGAAGCTACTGTCAGTCCACGCCCTATACTCACGTTGCTGGAGTGGTGGACTCTTCCACAAAACGTGCAGTGTGGCCTACCTTTTGCAGTCCCTCATCCTTCCAGGTCCCTGACAACAAACACATCCACAACTGGATGGCGAGCACACTCTCACGGCTTGAAAGTTCACAGCCTCTGGTCACTGAAGGAAAGCGAACTTCACATCAGTGCTGTTGTATGTGGGGAAATAATCATTGTAAGGTAAAAGCAATCTTGTGTACCTCATTCACAATCTTAGATAAGTCTAGGGTTTTTCCCTGCATGCATTTTGTTCTCCCAAAATTCCCTTCTCTTACTTCACTGGGCACTTTTAGCCATCTAGAAGTGCTGGGTGATTCACACATGACCTAATGTGAATTTTATTGCTTTTGTGTAACTAGCTTCCCTTCTGAATCTGACTCTCCATGAGAATGGATGCATCTTAAGTTTTCCTGTAACCATGCCATGATGCATCGGAACCCAGCCCACGGCTGTAGGCTGGTGATTCTTTCCTACCCTATTCTTAGTCATTTTAGGAACCTTTTCTTAAGTTTGTTTTAGTATGTAGATTGAGATTGATATACCTTCAGTAAACTTTGTTTTGCATTTTAAACTGACTCCTTTATTTGGTAATGAGTCTGATTTAACTGGGGGATCCCAGATCTCTGAATACACTTTCAAATGATAATTGAGCTTAAGTCTGCTTGCTAACCGCACTCTGCATAAAGCGTGAACTCAAAGGTGACTGAACGTTTTTTTACTCTTTTTAAAGGAAATAATTCTTGTTGTTTTTAAAGGACTAGATCCTGGAATTTTTTAATACAATTTTATTTTTAGACTCATTACCTTCCAACAAATGCCCTGGAGCTCCTAGCAGTATTCAAAGCTCTGAAGGCGTTCAGGTCCTCTCTCCAGGGCAGAGTAGTGCAGATTGTATCAGACAACACCACTACAGTATTCTGCATCAACAAACAAGGGGGAACCAAGTCTCAGACACTGCTGGACTTAGCAATGCCGATTGCTAGCAGGGAACCAGAACGAGGTTGCAGATTCATTGAGTTGACGCACGGTCAACTTCCACAAATGGTCCATGGCTACAGATGTCCTGCTAACCCTCTTCACAGAATGGGGCTCGCCAACTATCAACCTCTTCGTAACATGGCAGAATGCCAAGTGCCAGCTCTACTGCTCGAGACAGCAACCATCTCATAGAAATCTGGGAGATGCTTTCCTGTTCAGATGGACGGGAACCTTGGTTTACACCTTTCCACCATTCCCGCTTCTCTCCAGAGTTGTGGCAAAGCTGAAACATGACAACTCGTAATGCATACTGATAATGCCCTGGTGGCCCAGACAACCTTGGTTTGCCCCTCTTCTCCTCCTCTCCAAGCAGCGATTCCACCGTCTCCCTCTGTGGAAGGATATTCTGTCAATGCAGAATGGCCAAGCTTTCCATCCTGACCTGGAAACGATCAATCTGACAGTGTGGCTCCTTGGCCAGTAGTGCCTCTATCAGACTCAGTGAAATCTATACTCCAAGTGACCCAATGTCCCTCCACGCTGAAAAGTATAAGCTGCAGAAGTTCTGCGACTTTCTCAACACTAAGGGAATTTCCCCTAACGAGGCATTGATCCCACTCCTTGACTTCCTGGCTTCCTTGTCAGCGAAAGGGCTTTCCCTCTCCCCCATGAGGACCTATGTGGCAGCAGTATCTTCAGTCTCCAGCATCTAGGAATAAACCCTTGCTTTACAGACCCCCTTGTCTGTCGCTTCCTGCAAGGTTACAAGAACTTGCACCCACTGGTAGTTGGTCCCATCACCCCATGGGATCTCCAATTGGTTCTGTGGGGTGTATCATACCCCCCATTTTAACCCTTAGACTTCATTGATGCACACCTTAGTCCTTCAAAATGGTCGGAATGGTCACCATTACCTCTGCAAGAAGGGCAATTGAACTTTGTGCTCTCAGAGTGGATGCCCGCTATACTCAATTCCACAGGGGTAAAGTGGTCCTTTGACTGTGACTGGATGTGGTGTTCCTACTCAAGATGTTCTCCTCCTTCCATCTTTATCAAGACATAGTTCTGCCATCCTTTGAAGCTCTATCAATGCCAAATGATGCTACTGCTTGCCATCCACTTGATGTACGGAAAACACTAGAACTTTACCTGCATAGAACGACGGCATTCTGCCACACCAATAAACTGTTTGTCTGCTATTCTAGCCCCAAAAAACCATCTCCCAGTTTCATCTCAATGGTTCTCCAAGTGGGTTGCCTTGACAATCCATGTTTCATATGAGGTAATGGGCATGCCCCTACCTTCCTCCATACAAAGTCACCCTTCTAGATCAACAGCTACCTCAGCAGCGTTCCTGAATGGGGTGTCACTGCCGGACATTTGCAGAGCGGCTACGTGGGCAACACCACTCACCTTTGTGAAGAGTTACAAATTGGACACTTCCAATACTGATGGCTCAGCCCTATCCAGGGTGGTACTTGCACAACCACCCTTGGGTGATTAGCTCACTACTCATAGTATATTTTAATATAGTTTTTTTTCTGGTTATAACATACTGTTGTCTTTCTTGGTCTGGACATCCCCACCATCCTGACTCCTGAGCTTGTTAGCCTACCCATTGTGCGCATTCACAGAGACCATGAAGAAGAAGAATGGGTTACTTACCATAACTATAGTTCTTCAAGTGACCTTCTTTGAATACACACAAACCTGCCCTCTTCCCCTCTGTCCTACCTCTCACATACTTTATTTAAATGCGGCTACAAGGAACTGAGCAGTTGGTGAGAGGTGGTGGCTTATATAGGCCAGGGGTGAGGGGGGCAGAGCTACCACCCAAAAGTTTGAATTGAGGTTTCTAGAAGTTTCTGAAGTGCTCTGCACAGGTGCAGGATTAATCCATTGTGTGAATTCACAGAAGACCACTCGAGGAACTATAGTTACGGTAAGTAACCCATTCATCTTCACATTATATTTTTATGGGCTCTTTTCCAAATTTCCATATGTGTTCCTAAATACAGATCTGTTGTTAGAAACAGAAGAATGTCCTCTCTTCATAAGGGTTTAAGATTTTGGCTTAAGTTTAATATTTTAGAATTGGACACAGGTTTATGTCTATACCTCCTTTACGATGGTTACATAAACCATTGGTCAAAGCTTGTTGGCCCCCAAGCTGCTTTAATTAGGACTTTATCAGACCTAGCAAATGTAGCATCATAACAAGACCTAATGATCACCAAAGGGCGCACATACCAGATGACATCATCCTTTCATGATCATATATTGTCCAAAACCCGTTCCTTTTTATTCACAGCCCAAGCCGTCAATAGATCTCCCATGGCACTTTTGTGCTGGCATTGCTGGCATTTGAAACCTTCTCACTTCTGGGTGTGCTCACTTCTGGGTGTGCTCAGGACAGCCAGGTAGGGGACACTCTTTTTTTTTTTTTAACCTCCCCGGTGTACTTGGGACTTTGTGAGTGTGTTTCTCTGCTTTTGTGTACTTTTTGTGGTTTTTTAAAAAAATGTATTTTTCAATTTGCCGCACTAGTGTCTTCTTGCAAGAATCAGTGAGATTTGGAACCTGCAAGTAAATGGAGCTCCATTTGTACTCTGTTACTGCCGGGGCTGCCTTCCTGACGTGGGAAGTCTGGTGAGGGGGTTTCAAAATATGCCGGCCAAAAAAAAAATAAAATAAAAAAATAATAAAAAAATAAATTATGGTGAGTGGTATAATAAAGTCCTTAGTCTGTCAACAGCCTTCCTTTTACATTTGGGTTATAACTCTGTTCTCAAATCAGTAAAACAAAGACTGTGGTTTATTGCTTTCTATGACTTTTGGGCTTGTTCATACTCATCTTGTTCACCAAGCTCCTTCTCCTTGAGTATAGAATATACTGGGCCTTTTCACTTAGCTGAGCATTTAAAGTTAATTATCATATACTTTTTTGTATACTTTTTACAAAAGCCAGATTTAATGTTTTTCCCTCAAAAAAGGTGTCCCTTGCACTACAAGATTATGTCCCTGCAATAACCAGGAAATAGAAAACATGAAGCACATTCTTTTGTCCTGTGGATCCTACAAGCAGGTCCAACTACATATAATTAATTCATCATTTGCAAATCTATTATTATTCTTTTATTTATTTATAGCCCACCTTTCTCCCTATGGCAGGACCCAAGGTGGCTGACAACATTTAAAACTAAAATAGCTAAAAACATAGTACAATAAATAATAATTTAAAAGATATTGAACCACTTATATAATTAAAATTTCACATAAATGATAAAACATTTTTAAAACTCCATAAAAATTAAAATAGATCTTAAAAACAAGCACACCAGCAGCCCAACCTTCATTTGTCAGCAAAGGCCTGGTGACATAAAAAAAAGTTTTAACTTACCACCTGAAGGAGAGTAAGGATGAGGCCTTCCTAACCTCTTTAGGGAAGGAGTTCCAAAGTCTGCGAGCAGCCACCAAAAAGGCCCTCCCCCTAATGCCCATAAATGAGCCTGAAAAGGTGGTGGGACAGAGAGAAGGGCCTCCCTAGCGAATCTTAATGCTATGCTGGGTTCATACTGGGAAATATGGTTCTTCAAGTAAACTGGACCCAAGAGATTTGGGGCGTTATAGGTCAAAACCTATATTGTGACCAGAAACAGGTCAGCAGCCAATGGAGCTGTCGCAATAAGGGAATTGTATGCTACTGGGACAATCGACCCAATTTTATGTCAAATTCTTATTAGAAGATAAGAATCCCAGTGTGACCTTGGTTTTTGCCAAGTTTTTATCTGAGGTGGCCAGGATAAGAGAACAGTTAACTTCTGTATTAGGGGAAAAACATCTGAAATGAGTTCTGTCCAATGGATCTTATGCTTTTAATTTATCTTAAATGTTCTTAATTTGAACTTGCTGGTTCTGTGGACCATAATAAAGAATTGCTGTCATCGGTGTTAATCTCTTGCAGCATAAAATGGAGGAAGGAAGGGGGAAGGAAAGCAAAAGAAAAAGAAAAAGAAATGTAGCAGCATCTCTAAGACTCACTGTTTATATTTCCACATGCACTTTCATGGATTTAACGTTATCAGATGAAGTCGGTTTATATCCATGAAAGCTCATGCAAAATTAGAAACCAGATAATCTTAAAGGTTCTGTTACATTTCGCAGAATCATAGAATCATGGATTTGGAATAGACCACAAGGGCCATCCAGTCCAACCCCCTGCTATGCAGGAATAAACAATCATTCCCAACAGATAGCCATCCAGCCTCTTCTTAAAAACCTCCAAAGAAGGAGATTCCACCACACTACGAGTCAGTGTATTCCACTTTCGAACAGCTCTTACTATCAGGAAGTTCTTCCTAATGTTTAGGTGGAAACTCTTTTCGTGTAGTTTGAACCCATTGCTCCGTGTCCTAGTCTCTGGAGCAGCAGAAAATAAGCTTGCCCCAACCTCAGTATGACATCCCTTCAAATATTTAAGCATGGCTATCACGTCACCTCTTAACCTTCTTTTCTCCAGACTAAACATATCCAATTCCCTAAGCTGCTCTTCATAGGGCATGGCTTCTAGACCTTCTACCAAGCTTCCCTTGATTCATGTTTCTCACATTCCATGTTCATAGAATCATATCATAGAATCATAGAGTTGAAAGAGACCTCAAGGGCCATCCAGTCCAACCCCCTGTCATGCAGGAATACACACATAGGGCATGGCCAGACTTCCCACCATCCTGGTTGCCCTCCTCTGGACACGTTCCAGCTTCTCAGTATTCTTCCTGAATTGTGGTGCTCAGAACTGGACACAGTATTCCAGGTGAGGTCTGACTAAAGCAGAATAGAGTGGCACTATGACTGCCCTCAATCTGGACACTCCTATTGATGCAGCCTAGAATCACACTGGCTTTTTTTAGCTGCTGCATCAGACTGCTGACTCATGTTCAGCTTGTGGTCCACTAAGACTCCTAGATCCCTTTTGCATGTACTGCCATCAAGCCAGGTGTCACCCATCCTATATCTGTGCTTTTCATTTTTTCTGCCCAAGTGTAGTATCCTACATTTCTCCCTGTTGAAATTCATTTTGTTAGTTTTGGCCCAGTTTCTAATCTGTTGAGGTCATTTTGGATTCTGATCCTCTCCTTTGGGGTATTTCTTTTTCTTTCTCTCCCTCCCTCCTTCTTATAATGTATTTACGTATGTATTCAGGGTGGATCAGGGTTGGCCCTACCATTAGTCAGAGTGAGAGAAACTGATTCAGGAGGGAGATGCTGCAGGGCAGCCAGTGTTATCACCATCACCACCATTCCCCTTGGTTGGCAGGTAGAACTGTTTTTGCCATATAGTCTTCTCTGTACCTTCTAAACTAGCCTGCTACCCTAAAGGAAGTGGATGACATTGCCTCATTGCTAGTATTAAAGTCAAATTCAGCTGTCCAGCTGGCTCACTGATGTATGTGGAATGGGTGAGTCCCCTTTGACTCAGAAAGCAAAACATCTTAAACTAGCATGGAATGACTTTTTCCATTCTGATACGAACAACTTAGGTAGATTCAAGATACATAGCTTCTGGACCTGGTGAGCCTTGGGAAAGGTCCATATTTGGAGTACAGCTGTCATAATCCCAGTGGCCACGTTGGTTGGAGTATTCTAAGAGTTGTAGTCCAAAAGTAAGATTTTCATGCTTTGGTTATTGGGACAATGCAAGCTACATCAAGGAGACTGAAGCTAGTGGTGGATGGGGGCATCCCCATGTCCACATAAAATGATCTCAAGATGGCAGAGCTGGAAAATCTGCTGGAAAACTGCTGCCAAACAGGGTAAAAGTAACGGGTTAGGTGGATTGTTGATATGATTTGGCTTCTTCAGTGAGACAGGCCTCATATGTGTCTATTTCAACCTTCTAGCAAATGATAAGAAAATGTTCCATATGCATTTTTAAAGATATCTGTTAACTAAAATTAGTAACTGCCTTGTTTATTATCTAGATTTCCACCAGAGAAAGCTGCATTCATACCCCTTCTGAAAGAGTCTGTCACACATGGATTAACAGAATTGTGTTTGGTCTCTGGCTAGGTAGCAATTTGGAATACCTCCTCTTCCCCACAATAAGGTCATTAGACTCTAATTAAAAGTAAATTTACAGATGTAATTGAAGCATTGTTAAATAATGATATGGAAAAGAAGGTGCTGCAAGAAACCAAACACTCCTCTTCCACCCCCTTTTGGCATACACTTCTAATGCTCTGATCAATCCATCAGTGTTTGGTATTAAATTTTACCTTAATTGTTACACTGTAGTGTACTTCTGTGGTTTTAATAACCTCAGAAAATCCATTAACTTGTTACTGCTTTTTGGAGAAATGCATGTAGCCTTAATTAAACAAATATTTCATTTTCCAGTCTTATCCAGTGAACACACAGTTCGCAATGATGATTAGGTTTAATTAGTTTAAGAATGATTTCTACATTGAGAATTGTTAACCCATTGAGATTTCCTCTTGTTCATTTCTTTTAGCTTCCATTTTTAGCACACAAAAGGAGAAAGGAAATCTAAAGAGCAAGAAAATATGTTTTTGTTTTCTTTCCTATTTTGTTTTTTCCCCCTTCAGTTTGCCTATTCTCCCTCTCCCTGCCACTGCCCCACTTCAACTTGTTTTGTTTAGAGCCAGTTAGATCAAGATGCTTGACAGAGAAGTTATTATTGGAGAAGTCAAATAACAATTGTCTTTGTCTTTCCCACCAGGATAGTCTTGTTTTTTTTAGAGCCAGTTAGTTCAAGATGCTTGATAGAGAAGTTATTATTGGAGAAATCAAGGGGGTGTCTACACAGTTAAAAAAATACGTATGGTAAACAAAAGTTTTTGTAAAAAAAATACGTACGGCATTTGGAAGATCGATCATGTGTACACATGGCCGTTCAGATGGATACATGTCTTTCGGAAGGGGGGCTAGCAAATCCCCCGTAAACTACGTGGATTCGGTGTTCGGGAGGTTAAGCGAATCTCAAGTGAAAATCCGTACAGCCATTCGTATTGTTGACAGTCTGTACACCCCGTTTGCACACATACAAACAGGCAGTGTAATCTGATTGGCTGACCAAGCACAGGGGGTGGGGCTAGCAAAGAAGGGAATTGGGAGCGGCCACCCTGTTGGATTCCTGGCTAAGCGAGAGTCCGGTAAGTCCATGAAATGGAGATTTTTACATATATTTATTTTTATTTTACATTGTAAATAGGGAAAACTGACTGTCCACAAAACAGGCACCTTTTAAAATAAAAAAGAAAGCGGTGGGAGATTTAAAACTTCCATTTGGATTGCTGGCTCCAGCCAGCAGGGCAAGGGGGGTCATACAGAGTTTTGGAGGTAAAAAATCGTGTAGGCAGATTGTACGCACACAAATGGCTGCCTTTTCGGTTTTTTTACCCCCCAAACGGATTCTTTTTTCCATCGTGTAGACGGGGCCCAAATAACAATTGTGTTTGTCTTTCCCACCAGGACAATCTCTAAACATCTGAAGTGACAGAAAAGATTTGGGATTTTGTGATGCTTAAATATTTATATGGGGGATTAGTTTAAAGGTGGTAGAGTCTTTTTCCCCCTTGTAATCTTCTCTGTATGGTCTTGAGTGCTTTATATTTATTGGACTTGTTCCAGACCTAACTATTGTTTGGGGACATGATAGTCAAAAGTGGGTTTTTTAATTGTAGTTAAATGTCGTTAAAACTCCAAATGCTACATACATGGGCAAAACCCCTGAGAGGTAGCAGACTGGAAGGAACAATCCAATTTTCACTTTTATTGAATGGCTGAACATGATGAACTAATACTAGAGCTGAAGTGGATATTCAGACTCTACTCCAAATACTTCACAAAACAAATGTTAAGTTTTATCAAAAGAAGGAAAACAAATAGCAGCAATAGAAAAATAATAGAATCAAAACTCAAAACGTACAAAGGAATTCCACCCAGGGACAGGGGGATTCCAGCAGATAATGGCCCATCAACCAACCATTAGCCAAAGAGACACTAATGAGCCTTGCATTTCTATACCCAGAAACTAATCATTCAATTACACAAATTTACATATACTCCCCAACAGGGGTTCACAGCATATAAACTCCACATGGATACTTCTACCCAACCATTCTCTGAAGATGCCAGGCAAAACATCAGAAAGAAACTATTCCAGAACACGGCCTGGAAAAATACCAAGGAAAATCTATAAATAGCAGCATACCTTCCAGTTATCCCTGTTTACTCTGGCTGTTTTTTTTTGGGGGGGGTTGTTTGTTTGTTTGTTTGTTTGTTTTTTGTACTTAAGTAATAAGTAAGAGCCTGTCCAGAATAGTGCAAAAAAGCAACAACTTGCATGACGGAAAGCCTCATTTATTACCAGTGGGACTTGTTTGATGCTGTGTTTAAATCTTTCCAGACATCAGAGAGGGGAGATAGGATGTGGCAAGGCAATTGGCCAAAAAACATCCAGATTTCATAATAGTATAAACAATTGGCCAGTGTGATGAAGTGGTTTAAGTTTTTGGACTAGAGCCCTGGGATTGGTCAATCATAGATCTTGTCTATGGGCTTGAATACATGGGCTGTTTACCCTGCCTTGCCCCCGTCTTTGAGCCCTTCAGACTTGATGGACTTCCAGGGAATTTTGCCCTGGTCTTCCCCTGGGCAGTTCTCATGACCTCTGGGACAAAGATGGGGCTACAAGGGAGGAAGACAAGGGAGGTAGGGCCCATTAAAGCATTCTGAAGTAATACCTGGTTTAATCTGTTCCCACCGGGGAAAAAAGGATTAGGCCCCAAGATCTGTTAATACTTGGAACACTGATCTTACCAAGGCTATTGACACGATTGCTCCCAAGCATCCTTTCTAACCCGCTTCTAACCGTAAGCCATGGTATACTTCAGAGCTTAGGAAAATGAAGCGGGTTGGACAACGGCTAGAGCGCAACTGGCGGAAAACTCAACTCTTATCCGACAGGAGTCGACATAGGAATTTTTTTTTTGGTCCTATTGAGAGGCAATACGTGTAGCACAGAGATCCTTCTCCTCTGCATGTATTACGTCTGCAGAGTCCCGTCCAGCAGAGCTGTTTAGGGTGGTAAGGGAGATGACGCAGGTTATACCTGCACAGAACCCCTTGCTTAACCCAACAACGGCATGCTGTGACACATTCAACAACTACTTTGCAGATAAAATCTCTCAGATAAGAGCCGACTTAGATGCCAGCATTTTGACAGAAACAATTGATGAGGTGTCCAGCAACTCCGTTGATGTAAGTTTACTGGATCAATTTCAATCCATGAGTACCGAGGATGTGGACAAGCTACTTGGTAGGGTGAGGAAGATGACCTGCCCTCTTGATCCTTGCCCTTCATGGCTGGCCATCCATGGGGGGTGGTGCCTTGATGGTGTTCCTTAAGGACATCATCAATGCATTCCTGAGGGAAGGGTGTGTTCCATCCTGTTTAAAGGAAGTGGCGGTTAGGCCGCTCCTGAAAAAAGACCCCCTGGACATAGACCGGTTTCTATGTTACCATTCTTGAGCAAAGTGATCGAGAGGGCAGTTGCTCTTCAACTCCAAGTGGTCTTGGATGACACTGATTATCTAGACCCATTTCAAACTGGCTTCAGGACGGGATTTGGAGTTAAGACTGCCATGGTTGCCTTGACCAATGATCTGCATCTAAGCATTGACAGGGGTAGTGTGTCCCTGTTGGTGCTTCTAGATCTCTCAGTGGCTTTCGATACAATAGATCATGGCATTCTCCTGGATCGCCTGAGAGGGTTTGGAATCGGAGGCACTGCACTCCAGTGGTTCCGGTACTTCCTCTCGGGCAGGTCCCAGAGGGTGTGGCTCGGGGACAGCTGCTCCAGCAGAAATGAGCTTACTTGTGGCATTCCACAGGATGCCATCCTGTCCCCGATGCTGTTTAACATCTATATGAAGCCGCTGGGTGAGGTTATTTGGAGTTATGGGGTTGGGAGTTATCAGTACGCTATTTCTCCTTGTCCCAATCATCGGCCTCGAATTCCAATGGCATCTCTCCTCTTAATGACTGTCTTAAAGCAGTAATGAGCTGGATGAGGATAAACAGATTGAGATTAAATCCGGACAAAACAGAGGTGCTCATGGTAGCAGCCCCAAAACCAGGAGTTGGGTTGCAACTGCCAGTGTTGAACGGGGTCACGCTCTCCGTTAAGGACTGTGTTCGCAGTCTGGGGGTGCTCCTTGATTCATCACTTCAGATGACGAGTCAAGTGAATGCGATGGTCAGGAGCGCTTGTTATCAGTTTCGGCTGATACACCAGCTGCGCCCTTTCCTGGAAGTAAGGGACCTTGAGACTGTGGTGTACATGCTGGTAACCTCTCGTCTAGATTTCTGCAATGCACTCTACATGGGGCTACCCTCTTTCTTGGTCCGGAAACTTCAGTTGGTACAAAATATGGCAGCCAGAGTGGTCTCGGGAACATCTCGGAGAGACCATATAACTCCAGTATTATAATCTCTCCACTGGCTGCCTATCAGTTTCTGGGCCCAGTATAAGGTGTTGGTTATTACCTTTAAAGCCCTAAATGGCTTGGGTCCAACTTATCTTCGGAACCGCCTCCTCCCATACAATCCTCCGTGCACACTCCAGTCCTCTGGGAGGAATTTGCTTCAGCCACAAAAATCTAGGCTGTCTGCAACCTCCCAGAGGGCCTTTTCTGTAATCACCCCCAATTTATGGAATGGCCTGCCGAATGAGATCCGTCAGCTGACGAGCTTGAGTAGCTTTAAAAAAGCACTAAAGACAGATCTCTTTCACCAGGCCTTTCCTGATTAGATCCCTGCCTCAGGAGCTGTGTCTCCTGGCTTTTTAAAATTATGTATATATTTGTTTTTAATGTGTTTTTAGGTAGAAGGTTTTAATTTTATAGTGTTTAATGTCTTTTTATGGGGGAGGGTGGGGTGGGTGGTGTTTTTAGTCATTACTACAATGTTTTAATTGTTGGAAGCTGTCCCAATTGTTTTTAGCAGAGGAGCGGGGTATAAATAAATTTTATTATTTATTATTATTATTACAAGACTGTAGGAGCCCGCCCCGGCAGGACAACCCATCAGTTCAGCTGCCAGTTTGCCTCACTCTTCTGCAGCAGAAAGCATGCCTGCAGGATTTGACCATGGCTAGTCACATGCAGGGGGCCTCAGTCACATGTTGAAGGCCAGCTTCCTGCCTTCAGAGAGAGTGAGGGAGATGGCGGCAGCAGCTCCAGTGGTAAGCCAAGGTGCCCATCTGGACCCGGTCCCATTCTGTCCTGGTAATGGGGGAGGAATGGGACTGATTTGTAGCCCTGTGCCTTTGGTTACTGTTGGCTTTGGCTATGTGGATAGGCATGCCTTTTTTTTAAAAAAGGCACAGTGTTCTAGAAATTTTACTATTCTAGCATAAAGGCCCTGCACTCCCTCTCCCATCCAGCAAGGTGGGGGAAAATGCCCTTTAACTGGAAGTAGACAAACATATGATTATTTATTTATTTATTTATGTCTATATCCTGGAATGAAAAACCCCAGCCTCTAAGTAAGATTAAAAAGTTGTTATTTTTGCTGGGAATTGCCTCTCGCTCTTCCATGAGAAAGAAAATTTTCTGTGGTTGTTTAAAAACCCAAGAACTATTGCAACAGCTAGAGCAACAAACAGGAACATTTCTTCTGTCTGTTTTCCTCCTAAATCAGTTTAATATTATAACCCCCAGTCGTAACAGAAGTCATAGGAAATGTATAATTGTTAAAATAACAACATGAGCAGTTTAAAAAATTGCAATCACTTGTGGTCTATTCTTTATATACTTTTTAATAACACATATATGTCCCTAAATAAGATTTTAAATCTATGGGAATAGGTTTGGTTCCTTTTCAATCCTTGTTGGAGAGAAAAGTGCAAATGTCAATAGTTGTCAATATTTTACTAGCTGGTGATTTCAATGCAAGGATTGGTTCCGATATAAACAATTTCTATAAAAAGACAAAGTTAATGTGGCTTGAAGTCATGCAACAACAGCACACTTTGGAAGATTCATGGTAGGTACTTTGCTTGGACTTCTTTAGCTATAGCACTGAATAAGCAAGGGATCGCTGTCCTGAATATGGCCTTCAGATTTGAGCTTTAAAGTCTTCACAGCAATGATGATGATAAACTATATGGCTTTTGTACACATTTAAGCACTATCACTGCTAGTGCCATTGATTATTTCTTAGTATTATCGTCAGTATTAACTAAGATCCATTTTTTTATATACATAACAGACTGGAGAGTGACTATTTACCATTGATTATGTCCTTTTCTGTGTGTACTATGCCTTCTGTAACACACTACAGTGTTCAAGGTCCTGCCTATGTTGAATGTTAACTTAGATGGTACCTAGGTAAATCATTATTTACAGTGTTATTGATGATCTATTGATGGATTAACCTGTCAATTAAAAGCAATGGGTTTTTCATGGCTGGGGAAAGGAATAACCATGACATCATGTGGTAATGGGGTCCATTCACACTGCCATGATGTTGTTATCCCACTATTTTTGCTGCATCTGATAAAGTCCTTGTTCTACCATTTCTTTTTTCAGTACTATTGAATGTTTTAAAGATCTGAAATATTTTGTAGCATTCCAATTTCTTCTTTATAGCTTTGTTAGAATAGCTTCTTAAATTTCTATGTTGACAGCACCAAATTTAATCTCTTCTTTTACACCATTTTATATTCAACTAGATAGGATTGTTGGAAGCACTATTTCAATCAGGCATTCTTTTCATGCCCCTGCCTCCTTTTTGCTGTTAGAGTAGTGGGTGTGCTTAAATAGTACAGTTGTCCCTCCATATCCATGGATTTGACATTCACTGATTTGAGTATTGATGGCTTGAAAATATTCTTAAAAAAATAATAATCCAAAAAGCAAACCTTGATTTTGCCATCTTATATAAGGGACACCATTTTGCTATGCCACTGCATATAATGGGACTTGAGTATTAATGGATTTGGGTATTCACAGGGGGTCCTGGAACCAAACCCCAGCAAATGTGAAGGGGCAACTATTTCGGCCTTCCTGCATGCATCAAGCCATATTTCACACTGTCTCTCAAGCATTCCCTTTTTCAGCCACAGAAGATAATGCATGGCCAGTGATGATCCCAAAATATCTGTGGTAACAGGGAGACTTCTCACTCTAGCTTCCTCTTCCAAAAAAGATGCTGGTGAGTCACAGCTTTGTACAGCTCCTCTACCTGAAACTTCCTTTCCTGCACTAAATGACTGTTTAGAAGCACCAAGTAATTTTTCAAGTGTATAACCTTAATGCTGCTCACTTGCATTTTTTAAAATGCTAGTTTTAGTGGGACATGCCCAGGATTCAACACATTAACAGATCTAGTCTTCATCCTTCCCAAAAAAGGCAACATTTTGGAAAATGTTGGAAAACCCTTCCAAACAGGGTTTGCTGTAGCTCTCCATATGTGATTTTATTCTGTCTGCTTGTGTTTTGTTATATTTTGGTTGGATTGGTGTGTGCCTTCATGTTGTTTCTGACTTATGACATCCCTAAGGCAAACCTAACACAGGGTTTTGTTGGCAAGATTTATTTGGAAGGGTTTGACCTTGCCTTCATATGAGGCTGAGAGAGTGTGACTTGCCCAAGGCCACTCCGTGGGTCACCATGGCTGAGTGTACATTTGAATCCTGGTTTCCAGCATCCTAGACCAACACTTAAACCACTAATTCATGCTGGCTTTTTATATTTTTCATGTCCTGCTTTTAATTTTGGGGGTTCTCTATGCTTATGTCATATTATCTTAAGGTATTCCAGATTGTTTACATTATTACATTTACATTATAGTTTCTGTTGTTTTTGTCTCCCATGATTTCTGTGTCACTTAGAAGATTAAGTTGATGAAAAACTGACCAATATAAATAAAGAGCATAAATAAAAAAAGAAAAAGGAAGGAAAATACTACAGTGAAACTTAATCCTAAAAGTATGTATATCATTGCACTTCCTTAATTTTTTATGGAGATTTTGAATGTGTCTTTTAATAATAATTTTAGCGTGCACTTTCATGCACCAGTGTTGCTGTTATTTAGGTTTAGTGCCATTGTTATGACTCTGGAAATCAGCTTTATGATGAAGTGGTGGTGGTTGGTCCTATGCATATAAATCCGGGGCCAGGGGAGCTTAGTTTGTTGGTTGTGTGAAGACCTTGAACCCTTTTTTGTCAGCCCCAGTGACTAGATTTCCCCAAAATTTTATTCTCAAAAAATTGATATCACAATCTGGCTTACAAAATTCAGCAGCAAACCCTAAATGTGGTATAGTCAATGAGGAAAGGAACTTTCATTTCTCTTTCATAGTCAATGGACTTTATCAGGTGCATCAAAAAACATATCATAAGGATGCAGCGATAACACAAAAGGGTGAAATTATCAGATGACATTGTCATTCAGCCATTCCTGGGGTGTAGTATGGGTATGAATAAGGCGTCACTTTTTATTGATGTCTTAGCCCGTCAATAAAAAGTGATACCTTATCCATGCCAGCCCTACGCCCTGGGAACATCTGAGGATGCGGGTGTTTGATAATTCTGCCCTTTGGGGTATCGTCCAGTCCTTATGACACAATTTTAGATGCGCCCCCCCCACTGCATTTTCTCGCATCTGATAAAGTCCATAATTATAGTCCATTTAGTAATGGTAAGTTTAGTATCATACTCAATATCAATATCATATTAAGTACAGTCAATTTAATTCTAAGAGTCATTTCTATATAAATATAGCTTAAATAATAATTATGTACAAGTGGGTAGGTTTTATTTCTTAATAACAAGTAGAGGAATTTTAATGAATGCCATAATTTATAATGAAGAATTATTTTTATTAATATCAGAAATTTCTTAATATTTACAGGATGAGTTGCTCTTATCCAAAATGCTTGGGACCACAGGTATTTTGGACTTTGGAATATTTTGGATTTTGGACTACTTGCATATACCGAATGAGATATTTTGGAGATGGGAACTAAGTCTGAACGTGAAATTAATTGATGTTTCTTATACACCTTATACACATAGCCTGAAAGTAATTTTATGTGCAATATTTTTTTCAGGAAACAAAGTTTGTGTACTTTGAACCATCAGAAAGCAAAGGTATCGCTATCTCAGCCACTCATGTGGACAATTTTGGAGTTTGGAATACAGGTCTCCCCCCAGCCCAGTATCTGCAGGAGATACATTCTCTGACATACTGTTTATAAGTGAAACCATGGAGCTCTATTAAAATAAAATAAAAGACTTCTGGTACAAATATACCATAGAGTTGTGTTGGATGACCTAGCAATTTCTTGAGAGAACACCTTTCTAGGTACTTTCCAGTGTGACTCGATGGTGTGTGTCCCTATTTTTTTCCGCTCTGAATAACTGAAGCTGTGGATATTTGTTCTGCAGATATGTGGGGAAACTTGTATTTTGGATTTCAGAATTCTGTATTAGGGATGCTCAACCTGCATATAGCTAATTTTTAATCTATTTTGAGTTAGAAAACATTAACCACCCCTCTACATCATGGCTTCCTGAAAAGTGAACCTTGGCTTTGTAGCAGTTTAGCTCAATGTAAATGATCAGAAATTAACATTAAAAAGTAGTTGAATATGCAGCTTGCTGGTTTTTTTAAAACTGATGTCATTGATTTTGAACAACTGTAAAATACTATATTATACAACAGATATTGGGGATAGGAGGAACAGTGGTAGGTGTTCCTAGCCAAAATAACAAATGTCCTCTTTTTAAAAGCCATATAAGGTATTTTAGAGTAAAAGAATTCAATTGCACAGTAAAACAAATGAGAAAGTGCCTTCGCTAACAGGAATGAAAAGAAATTTGTAGAATTTGCATTTCTCTATAGAAGAAGAGTCTCCAGAGACTGCCAATGGAACAAAACACATCTTGCCTCAGAAATCCATATCTTTGCAAGGTTTGTGATGTGCTATGGAGAGAAAAAATGCATAATTCCTTGTACACTTTTGAAAAATGCTCATAAACATACTTCAGTTAGTGTAAAAAAATGCATATAAAATGGCTACTTGAGAAATATACATAACAAAAATGTCCACATTTGTGGGCGGAAAGGCACACTAACCACAGATTTCCCCATGGGGGCAAAATGCTTGCAGCCTAAGAGAGAAACTGTATGAATCAAGAATCCTCATGGGAAACAGGGAAACTGAGTAAGAATTAGAAGGGTAGATTTTCCCATATGTGGGCTCATCTACTAGACTAGCCAGGATATGCCGGCTTCCCACCAGCATATCCTAGCTGTGGAGGTGACCTGTCTCCCCTCCCCCCGTTACCTGGAGAAAATGGTCTGGAGTCCAGACAGGACGCTGGTCTGTCACTGAAGCCAGTGCCACCATTTTCTCAGCTGACACAGAAGCCAGGTAGGGGTCCAGCCTTGGTCACATGCTGAGGGACCCCTGCCTGGATTCCAGGGGAGTCAGAGAGATGGCAGTGGCAGTGAGGTGCAGTGTGCCAGATGGGCTCCTGTGTACATACAGGGCCTGATCCATTTCCCCCCCTAAGTAAACCAGGCATTTTTTTCAAAATGGTTTATCAGGCCCTATCCTGGCTTGCCCTTATTTCAGCCCCATATCTGCCTCAGGTTGTTTGGACTGACTGAGGGCAGATTAAGGTAAATGCCCTGTGTCATTTGGACTTCAGGGCTCTGGAATGTGAGCAAGATGAGATATTTGGCCAGGGTAGATAAGCCCAGAATCTACCAATTTATAATAGCAAGCATTTGGGCAAAAATTGTCAATCATGTTACTAGCCATGACACCCCCTCTCTTCTCTGGGGGTCCCCTCATAATAACTGGCAATATTTAATAATTTGGTCAAAGACATGGTCTTCCACGTAGTATAGCCATTAACATAAAAACCTAAAGACATATTGCTTAAGTCAGGCACACACTAAGAGAGGGGCCAAGCCTAAATTCCAAAGAAGTGTTAATTTGTAGATCAACTGAAAGTAACAGTTTGTCAGAGCTCCAGGCTAATCCTATCTTCTAAGACTGGCACAACAGAAACTTGCGAATGACCCTCTCTCCCTGCACCCCACCTGAACAAAGGAATATTGCTTCATCTCTTTGATTTGCAAAATACTTGTAAACACATCTGGAATGTCTTTGTTGCTCTCTGAGCAACAGCTTAATGTATTGTCTTCTACTCAAAACCACATCTCTAATATTGAACATAATCCTTCCATTGTTTGCCAAGAAATTTCTTTTTTTGGTGTTTTGTTTTGTTTTGTTTTGTTTTGTTTTGGCAACCAGACTGTCTGAGATATATTAGAACATCAGAACAGATTTAGATTTGCTGCATTATTAATGGCATCCATTACACACTGGTGAACATACTAACATTCCTTCCAACATTTCACAGATGAAAACTGGAACATATGTGGCCAAGGAACATCAGAGTGTTGTTAAGATGGCAAAAATTATTAATGAGGAAGAGCAGAGAAGCTAGGAGAGGATTCAGCAGTTTGCTTTTGCCTGAGTTGACAGGGAAGGGCTAGATTCTGTCCTTCCTCTCTTCCCCTATCCCACTGAGTTAAATGAGTACAAACTATTTTTACACTTGGAACTCAGTCTGCAGCAACTGAAGTAAGTGAGGACAAAGGGAGAAGATCGGAAGAGAAAAGAGAAATGGGGGAATTTAAAAAAGTTAGCTACAAATGTGGGATAACAGAGGATTAATCAGGATTGTGCTTGTCAAATCAGGACAGTTGGAGTGTACATACTAATAGGTTATAAAGAATGAACTATATACCTCACTCTTTTTTTAAAATGCCAATATATGTGCATATGGCAATGATTTTAGAAATTCAACCATAAAAGGAAATTCAGAAAGTGAACACAGATTGGGCAGAGTAGCTATAATTAGATTTTCTTTTTAGATCAGCAGTTTTACCTGTGCCAGTGTAGCTGTCAAGAAAAGCTGCACAATCAGAATGATTGATTCATTCTGGGCTATAGTGGTGGACCTATTGAATACCCTATTGATGTGAGCAAGAGAGTCACTTTGATTTGGAGAATAATCTAGATTTAATTGACAATGGTAAGCTTGTTGAACAGTTCATTTTTTTTTTATCCTCACTAATCTTTGTACATTTCCTTCTCATATCCTGTTCTCATCTCTTTCAACCCTGTGCTCTACAGAACCCTATGATGTCTCTATCAGAATTGTTTGCCCAGGAAGGGATGTTAAGCAGATGGTGTCAGCTTCAGCTGATAGGTCATGATGTATGTTCCCATTCTGTAGTCAGCATCTGAAGCTGAAGCTGAAGAATTTGGAAGCAAGTGGTAGGATGGAGGTAGCATTCCTAATAAAGCAGTGGTTTTAAAACCAGATGAATAAGGCAGTGTTTCAATGAGGCTGTAATCCCACATTAGGTGTGGGCTACCAGAAGCCCAAAGGCTGCAAGCCCAGCCTAATTTCATATGGTCTTTACTTAGGGGCTTGCTGAACTCCAAGGAAAAGTGGCAAGGCAGCAGGAACATTCTGTTTCCTGTGCTGCTTTACTGCATGGCATCACCGTTTTTTCATTCCAGTCCCATGGGGGACCAAGGTAAAGCCATGTCTTTTTGCTAACCAGAAAATCCCATTTGCAAAAAGACATGATATCAGACATGATAAAGACATGATAAAGACATGGATCACCTTGGTCCCCTATGGGACTGAAACAAAAGAGCACCAGAAGAACAGTGACATCATGCTTAAGTCAGCAGGGAAGACAGAATATTCCTGTTGCCTTGCTGATTTTAATGGTCGACGCATGGAATAACGAGGCAAGATACAAGATCTGGGTTGAAATATGGGCCACTTTATTGATTTTGCCTATTTAGTTGTTTATTTCTGAGGGTATGCGAACCTACCAGGGGAGACCCAGTGCGGGACTGGCTGGAGCAGGCGGTCCTCCTGACCTGTTCCCCCAGCTTCCCTGGGCGAATCACCTGAGCCCCGTGGGGAATCCCGGTGTTTGGGGTGCCCCCCGGGCGCCATCTGCTGGGAGGCCCGCGTCTGACCGCAAGTCCTCAAGCCTTACAGCTTCTGGAGAGGGTTGCAACCCGACGCCGGCCCCAAGGATAGCCTACCTCTGCTGCACACCATCCGTTCGGATGCCAGTGCTGCTCAGTACGGTCTATCCTTCCACTCAAATTGAGGTTCTTCGTCTCCCCACTCCTGCCAGTGACCACCTATTTACTGAACCACACCCAAGCCAATTGTCCAAGTCCCAAATTCTGTTTCCTGTGCTGCTTTACTGCATGACATCACCGTTTTTTTCATTCCAGTCCCATGGGGGACCAAGGTAAAGCCATGTCTTTTTGCTAACCAGAAAATCCCATTAGCAAAAAGACATGATATCAGACATGATAAAGACATGATAAAGACATGGATAACCTTGGTCCTCTATGGGACTGAAACAAAAGAGCACCAGAAGAACAGTGACATCATGCGTAAGTCAGCAGGGAAGACAGAATATTCCTGTTGCCTTGCTGCTTTTCTTCAGTGTGGTAAGGCCCTTTGTTACTTATTTAATGTATATTCCATCTGTCCCCAAGCACAAGATTCAAGGCAATTTTTAATTTCAAAAGTCCTCAAAAAAGTGATGAATTAAGACCCTTGGCAAGAGGATTTTGCCTGTTGCCCAACCATCAGCTAGGTGTCAAGGAAGATAGCAAGGAGAAGAGAGAGAGGACCACTCCAAGACATTTTGTTGCCCAAGGCAAAGGAGTGTCCCATTCTTTTCCACATACAGAGTGATTTTAAATGGTTTTAACTGGTTTTAACTTGTCATGTTTTAAGACACAAATTATTTAGTCTGCGTTTAAGTCTTTTAAAGTTATTTTTATTGTTTTAAATTTATTTTATTGTGCACTGAGATCTTCAGATATAGGGGAGGAAACAGTGCAGCAGAGCTAGTGCAATATGAGCTTCTGGTGGCGACAGGAGCAATTAGTTAGTAGCTCTTGTAAGATAAAAATAAAACTTATGTTTATTGTCTCAGGAAATCCATCTTAGGATGGGAAAGGAGATAGACAAAAGATAGACATCTACTTGGCAACAAGACCCCCTAAATGTTTGATCTCATGTATAAGGGTAAACTAGAGCTTTATTAGGGTTGGAAGTGTGGTGTAGTGGTTTGAATATGGGACTATGACTCTGGAGACAAGGGTTTGGATCCCTAATTGGCCATGGAAGCCCACTGGGTAACCTTGGAGAAGTCACACCTCTCAGCCTCAGAAGAAGGCAAAGGCAAACTCCCTCTGAACAAATCTTGCCAAGAAAACCCCATGATAGGTTCCCCTTAGGGTTAGCATAAGTCAGAAATGACTTGAAGACACACAACAATCAATCAATCAATAAATCAATCTTTATTACGGTCATCGACCAGAGTGCAACAACAACAACTCCATGGATGCTCCCTTCCCTGACAAACAGAACAAGCATCTTGAAGAAGAGGGAAGTGACCTCATCAGTAAGAAGGAAGCAAAAGGCTTGCGTACATAAACCAAAGAAAGATATAGAGAAGTGAAACAAAATGCACATGTTGTCTAGACTCCCCTGTCTTCATACAAGTTTATGTCTCTTTGCTTCCATTAATAGCAAGGGATATAATTTTTTGAAGTAAAGCAAATAAAATTATTGCAAAAGTAAATTGGGCTGGCTATTGAACCATCTTCCAAGTTTCCCTCACTACACCTGAGGGCAGTGGCTAGTTTAGGGGATGCAGAATAGGCTGTGGTGCACACAGAACTCCATCCTCTAACAGAGAAAAATGGTTGGGGAATGTGAAGGAGGAATGGCTGGAGGGCTGCCCCATATGCCCTCAGCATCTCCCATTGGAGGTGATTGCCTCACTCTGCATAATGGTATGGCCAGCCTTGGATGGAGTAGGGCGTAGCATAAATAGATACCTTTGGCTTTGTCCCTACTCAATGGCTGGGATGGGACTCCTGCCAGATTACTCCTGAGGGAATGCCATTCTCTACAGAAAAAGTCCCCCCACTACTCTATACACAGTTACCTTGTGTCAAGACAAGCAGGTTGAACTTGGACAGGATTACACTATCTGCCTTATTTTACAAAAACTCAGACTCATCCCAAGGAATTGGAGCAGAGGAGAGCTTTTTCTGTGGAGGGTGAACAAAGAGTAAAATAAAGTTCTCCTTGAAATATAAAATTCAGTAACTTAAAACTGTCCAATGTGTCCTAATCCTAATTAATTAAACAACATTTTGCTATGCTTCTGGAATATGTTAAGGCTCATGTACATTGAAGTATTATACCTGCAGCTATGTAAATACCTAAAACATTCTATACAAATGCTTCAGTATCAATTACAGATTAAAATTTACCATAGCTCAAAGATCTTTACTTTGACTTCTTAGGAGATTTTCACATGGGGGAAATAACCCCTGCGGAGATCAAGAGAGAAACGGGGCGTTTCCACTGCCAGCACTCCATTTCGCATGCCCCCTTCCTTTTCCCGATCTCCCATCATCCTCCCTCTATCCTGCTTCCATTTCCCCTCTGATATTTTCTGATATTTTTTACTAATGAAGAACTTTCATTAGTAAAAATATCGGAAGGGAAATGGAAGCAGGATGGAGGGAGGACGACGGGAGATCTGGAGAAGGAAGGGGGTGCGCAACATGGAGCGCTGGCAGCAGAACAGTCCCATTTCTCTCCCGATCTCCATGGGGGTTATTTCCTCTGTGTGAAAATCTCCTTAGTCTCCATGTGTAGTGTCATCAGAATCTTGCCTCAGCTCTAGAAGAGTACATATGGATGGCAGGAAAGGTCAGGGGCAAGGGTGACTGGATGGGCATGTTTATTTATTTTAATTTACTTCCAAGAAACTAAAGCTAGCACTCAAGGTTCTCTTCATTTTGTCTTCACAACAACCTGGCAAAGTAGTTTGAGAGAGTGTGGACTTTTTCGGACGATGAAAAATAACGCAAGCAGCCTCTCCAGCTTGCGATTTCGTGAGTAAAAAATCAACGAAATATGACGCTTAGCTCTCCCTGCAGTACCGCAACAGTACTGGCAGGGGCGAGCGTCATACGAAAGGGGCGCTTTGCAGCGCAGCAGCCTCGCAAACTGGAGAGGCTGCTTGCGTTATTTTTCTTCATCCGAAAAAGTCCTAAGAGAAATAGTGACTGATCTAAGGTCACATGCTTAAAGTGGAGACTTGAACTCAAGTCTTGCTGGTCATTCCAACTTTGAAGTGCTATAAGTCAGGTATCATTCAACTGATTTCTCTGAACATCTCTTAAGAGATCTTATGCATTACCTTTCAGAAAAATATGAAACATATGCTGGAGTTTATTTTTAACCACAGGTGTTCAGTTTTTTGTATTTACGGTTAGAATGTGCTAATGTCTAATGATTATTACAGCTTCAAATGTTATTGATATTTGATACATTACTGTAAACTGCTTTGTGATGGCTCACTTTAGAAAGGATATAACTATGTAGATATTAAAGATCTACATAATAAAGGTAGGAGAAATCATCTCAGTCAGAATCCTGCTACTTATGCTACATATCCTTGCTAGGTACACTACATGCACTGAAAAATAATGCAGTCTGCCCTCTGCCTTCCAGGCCAAAGGAAGACATGGTACAATTCCAAGAAAGAAAGAAGAAAAAACGGGAGCAAAAGGGAAAGAGAATCAATCGGGGAAAGGCCTTAAGGATAGAACTGCTCTCACGGGTGAGGTTTGTAATAATGGAATGTTAAGTGACATACATTTGGCAGCCCATTTAAACCAAATCTAATATAGGTTGGGCTAGGAACTATACAGCTATCGGGCTTGTTAATGAGCTGTAGGCCATTTCATCTATGGGGCAATGGTCTGAATCTAGCGCAAACAAGCAGTAAATGAAAATTGTCACCACTTGATAGCTTTTAAGTGAACTCCAGCAAATGATCTTGTAGAATTAGTCCAGTTCCTAGTGGTTCCCATGATAGAACACACACACACACACACACACACACACACACACAGTAGATGACACTAATTAAAACCCTTACAGGTTGTTGCATAGGACAGGTCAATGAATGAGTGCATTTCGAAGTTAATTCTTATCCTTTGGGATTACTTTCAGTTTAGGCTTTCTACCCATTTTTTCAATCATGTGGAAAAGGTTTTTAATACATGTATTAATATATCTTTCCACCCCCATTTGCTGACTTGTACTTAGGCTGGGGGCTGTGAGGTCAGGCATGGTGAATCTATCTGGATTTTAGTCTCAACTGTAAATAATCTATCAAATTTGCTGAATCCTATACCCAAATAACCCCCAGTGCAGCCATTATTGGAACTGTATATTTTAAGGAAGAGATAGAGAAAGAGAAAGAGAAAGAGAAAGAAAGAGAAAGAAAGATGTCCCATGTTATTTCATAGCACATTTCCTCTGATAGCTGACAATATTCTTTAGTTATGTAAGAATCTATTTAAATAACTTATATTTTGCCTTTCTCTTTGCATGGACCCAAGGCAGCTTACAAGAAATTAAAACAAAGTGTGTAGCTGAGATCTTACTATATACGAGTTAAAAGAAACAACTAAATAAACAATCCTGTTAAAAGCACAACGTTAAAAGACAAATAGACCTCCGTATCCCCCGCACATTATTTGGGTACAGGATTCAGCAAATTTGATAGATTATTTACAGTTCAGACTAAAATCCAGAGTAGATTTACCATGCCTTCATAGTTATGGAAGCCCACCAGGCCTTCATAGACCCTCTGACTTGTAGCCTAAGTACAACATTGGCCATGGGGGGATACATTCTCAGACTTACCGTGGATACTGGAAACCACAGATAATAGTGAACCCTATTAAAATGAATGACTTCTGGCTCAAGTATACCATAGTGCTACACTGGAAGATCTGGGCAATGCCTAGAAAGACCATATATTTTTTTCACATGTGGGTAAGTGAATCCACAGATATGGGTGCAGTGGATACAGGGGGTCTATCTGTAATTTAAAACACATTTTAAATGACAAAAAGGTAAAAAAAACAATACAGCCCAACACATTAAAACACCTTTCCACCACATTATTTAAGAGCCAAAGATCTGCCTAAATAAAATGGTCTTTGCCTGCTCGCAGAAAGAGAGTACAGAGGGGGTCATGTGTCCTCCTGTGGAATGAGTTCCACAGCCAGAGAGCAGCCACTAAGAAGGTTCCTGGTAGTAATGGAATGTTAGTTAAATATGCCTTTATTTAAATATTTAACTGAAATATTTTTGATAATTTTTTAGTTAAACAAGATTTGTATATTAATTATGAGATCTAATTCTGAGGGCATTATTCCCATTAAATACCATGGGTATTTGTTAAACCTTAAGTCCTGTAATCAATTGTATATAGTGTATTCAACATCTTTATCAATGACTTGGATGATGGAATTAGGGGCATACTTATCAAATTTGCAGATGGCACCAAATTAGGATGAGTAGCTAATACCCTAGAGGACAGGATCAAAATTCAAAATGACCTGGATAAACTGGAGAGCTGGGCCAAAGCTAACAAAATGAAATTCAATATGGAGAAATGTAAGGTACTGCACTTAGGGTGGAAAAATGAAATGCATAGATATAGGATGGGGGAGACCTGGCTGAACGAGACTACATGTGAAAGGGATCTAGGAGTCCTAGTAGACCACAAGTTGAACATGAATCAACAGTGTGATGCAGCAGCTAAAAATGCCAATGCGATTTTGGGCTGCATCAATAGAAGTATAGTGTCTAGATCAAGGGAAGTAATAGTGCTGCTCTATTCTGCCTTGGTCAGACCTCACCTAGAATACTGTGTCCAGTTCTGGGCATCACAATTCAAAAAGGATATTGACAAATTGGAGCGTGTCCAGAGGAGGGTGACTAAAACGGTGAAAGGTCTGGAAACGATGCCTTATGAGGAGAGACTTAGGGAGCTGGATATGTTTAGCCTGGAAAAAAGATGGTTAAGAGGCAATATGATAGCCCTGTTTAAGTATTTGAAGGGGTGTCACGTTGAGGATGGAGCAGGCTTGTTTTCTGCTGCTCCAGAGACTGGAACACAGAGCAATGGATGCAAGCTCCAGGAACAGAGATTCCACCTCAACATTAGGAGGAACTTTTTGACAGTAAGAGCTGTTCGGCAGTGGAACGCACTCCCTTGGAGCGTGATGGGGTCTCCTTCCTTGGAGATCTTTAAACAGAGGCTGGATGGCCATCTGTCGGGGATGCTTTGATTGTGATTTCCTGTGTGGCAGGGTGTTGGACTGGATGGCCCTCGTGGTCTCTTCCAACTCTACAATTCTATGATTCTATGATTCTATTGTTATTAAAGTGTGAGATGTGGTTAATGGTACATCATTTTAAGATGGAAACAGAGGGATGACTTTTTATTTAGATGCAATTTGATTAAAAATAATAATACTGAAAGGTAGAACATGATGCAACTAAATTTAAACATAAGGAAAATACTGTGTATTGACCAAAGTCACTCTAGGGAGATTTTCAGACATGCCAAAATGCATGTCTGCTGCGCGAGCAGCCTCCCGAAACTGCTGCGCGGCAAGGCTCTACTTCGGACGACGCTGTGCCTCTTGCGAAACCGTCCGTGTCACTTCCGTGAAGCTTGGGACGGCTCCGCGCAATATTTCAATCACGGGCAACCTCTGCTCAACATGGCAATGGCTATTTTTTTTACCCCTGCCACTGATACCAACTATGTTGGCATAGTCAATTTTAATGGGATAATTATGCTTGGCTTTCTCCCACTGAAATAAATGCTATTAGAAGTGCTTAATTTTAGTTTGATTGTACTGTCAGTGACTTGTTTCTACTGATATCATGTAAGTTGTTTGTGTGTTGGAGTAGAAACCTGAGAGACCAGGCTGTGAATCTCTGCTTGGCCATGGAAACCCACTGGATGACCTTGGGCAAGTCACAGTCTCTCAACCTCAGAGGAAGGCAATGGCAATCCCCCTCTGAACAAATCTTGCTAAGAAGACACTGTGATAGGTTCACCTTAGGTTTGCCATAAGCTGGAAACAACTTGAAGGCATACAACAATAGAGCAATTAAAATAAATCCAAAGGGGGTGGTAAGTATTATTTTTGATACCAATAAACTTCCACAAATGTGTCCATTAAACAAAACTCTGTTGAGAGTACATCTCATAATTTTAAACACTGAGGTATCTAACTTGTTAGTATGCCCTACTAGCCCTTCCCCGTGATATCTCATAATTGGAAATATTGGACACTTTTTGGGGTCAAATTGGCTGGGGTGAACCAAAAGAGAGGTCAGGTGGAGGTCACACTGACCTGGGAATTATTTTAGTAAAGCAAGCCTATATTAGGATTGTGCAGAAGCCCCTTGGTAAACAAAGCCATTAAGGAGGTATGTGCTAATTCCCTCTTGGGCACCTCAGCAATGAGTCATCCAGCCAAACAAATAAGTGACCTTTCCTAACCCCAATCCCAAGGAAATCTCACCTCAGAAATCTCACCTGTCCTACATTGTGAGGTTGTCGTAAACCAATCAATTTCTATCTCCCAGCCATTAACACAATCATGTAAGTTTCTGTCTCTTTTGTTTACCTGATGCGAAAACCGTCCAGGCTTTGTCCTAGCCAGAGTACCCCTTCAGGACCTGAAGAAGGGTATAAATATTAGTCCCCTGACAATAAAAAGGTGTACCACCGTGGATGAACCCGGCCACTCTCTTTCTCAGTGTGCCTCAGTGTGATTGGAATCTCCAGTGCAACCCTCAGACTTTTGTCCAAGTACTTCACTCTTCAAGACTGGTAACTATAACCTATTTTCCTGAATCTCTCCATCTGTCAAATTTTTCTGCCTTACTCTTCGATAGCCTTGTGTGTTTGTTAAAAATGTGTGTTGTGCATGTGGATGCATTTTGTGTTCTTTCCAATAAAAACACTTTACAGTCATCCCTCCACATTTGTGGGGGTTAGGGGTGCAAGACCCCCACGAATGTGCAGAAAACGCAAATAAAAACAGGCCTTGCCGCCATCCCCCCGCCCTTCCCAAAGCGGCGATGGGACTCTGGTAGCCTCATCACTGCTTTTTTCCCACCTTTATTTGTTTGGGAAGGGCAGGGGGTGGGCGAAAAGCAGCAATGAGGCTCCCAGAGCCCCATTGTCACTTTGGGAAGGGCGGGGTGGGGGGGAAGTGGCGACAAGACTCCTAGAGCCCCATCATCGCTTTGGGAAGGGCAGGGGGTGTGTGGGAGAAAAGCGGCGACGTGGCTCACAGAGCCCCGTCATCGCTTTGGAAAGGTCAGGAGGGAGAAAAGTGGCAATAAGGCTCGCAGAGCCCTATCTCTGCTTTGGGAAGGGTGGTGGATGCGTGGGTGAAAAGTGGTGATGAGGCTCTGAGAGCCCCATCTCTGCTTTGGGAAGGGTGGGAGTGTGGGCAAAAAGCCCTTCTCCCACCCCTCACCCACCCCGCCCTTCCCACCCCCACCCCCCGGAGCCAAGCCCCAGGAGAGCGGGGCGTTGGGCATGCATTTTTTCTTGGGGAGCACTCCATTTAAATCTGTTCCCCTCCCTTGTGTGCGAGGGAGAGAAGCTGATTTAAATGGGGCACTTGCTGGGCAAACTGCGAATAGGCAGAACCGTGAAAGTGAAAGCCACAAATGTGGAGGGACAACTGCATTTTCACTTTAACTGGAGTTCACTGAACTTAGTACTGGTATACATAGATGAAAAGATCCCCACAGTTACCCTCCTCTTGCAGGCATACTGTTTGAGCTAATAATGCCCCCATCTAGATTTTTGGTACCATGGGTGGGTCTCAAAGCACCCCCCCACCTCTTAGGGTAACAAGAGAGTGTACTGAGATAACATTGAGTTCCCCTGGGCAAAAGAGAACTCGCTGCAGTCACATGTATTACAAATGCTGGTAATAGAAGTTTGGCTTCTGGGCAAAGATGATGTGCTGGTATGTGTGTTTATTTGGAGTGGGGGGTCAAAAGGTCCCATAAAGACTACTACAGAATGTTTTGCTTCCCTTTTCTCAGTCTCCTAGCAATTTCATGTTCTGCTCCAGAAAACTGGTTCATGGGAAAGAGTCCTCAGAAGCAAATGTACAAGGGAGATCTTGGATGCCCTGCTAGCATTTGGTCACTGACCTCATTTTTCACAAAACTGCAAGCATCCTCGTATTATTTGAGGAAGACATGGATCTAAGTTATGAGGTTATAACAAAGAGTTTAAAGAATGCTAGATGATCATTTGATACATTTTGCATCTTTTCCAGATGTTGGAGGGTCACAGGGAAATGGCTTATATCATAATCATAGAAATGTCAGTGAAAGTTGCCTAAAGGCCATTTAGTTTAACCTTTTGCTCAATGTGGGAAATTTAGAGCGTAAGTAACAAGTGCATTTCTACTGTCTGTTTCAAGACCTCCAGCTGGGGGAAACACATCCATCACTAGGTACCATTGCTGAACTGCCTTATGGTTTGTGTGTGGTTTTTTTAAAAAAAACTTATATTCATGAAAATGTAACCAAAACATAAAACTTATGTTTTATCCTCCTTGAAAGTTTTCCCAAAGACTACTGATGTGCTGTATTAAATTATTTGTTCCCTTAGGGGAGAACAAATGTTTAACCAATTTTCTCCTTGCTGCCAAAAGCCTGAAAAAATATACAGTTTTCAAAGATGTCATGCATGAGGAAAAGGTCTCTGGTAGTAGGGTGGGAATACCCCTGATGTGCCCCCACAAGACATTGTGACAACTCCTCAAAAAATCATTGCACCTCATGTGAGCTTCTGTTTCTTGGCTTTGGATGTTTGGGTATTGTGGAGTATCTTTAATTCTGCACCCAGAAATTCTGCACTCCTCTTGACATGGGACATTTTTATACCATGCAACACATTGAAATTTCTATAGGGTCAAGTTTTTAATCTGCTTGAATGAGGATGAAACTGTTTATCTTTAAACAGGAGATGGGAGATTTTCAGACTACACTATTATAGTGTTACTATTCCACTTTAACTGCTCTGGCTTCCTCCTGTGGAATTCTGGGGTTTGTAGTTTAGTGAGGCCTAATATCTCTCTGGCTGAGAGCTGTAAATGCCCCTCCCTAAACTTCAAATCCCAGGATTCAACAGGAGGCAACCATAGCAAATAAAGTGGAATAGTAACAGTATAACAGTGTTGTCTGAAAATCTCCTTAGACTGGACATCCTTCAAAGAGAAGATGCCTTCAGAATGAGTATTGGTATCTGAAAGTTCTTCAGATAGACTTTTTTCTATAATAGGACACATGGCCATGTATTAGGTTGTTTTCTTTCAGTATAGCCTAGTACACACTATCTGTCTTATAGACATCAAAAATCATATGCAGTCAGACCTCATTATCTGCGGAACCAATGTCCGCAGTTTCAGTTATCTGTGAGACACAAAATAGGAGCACATATCATAGTGTTGCACTGGAAAATGCCTAGGGGGAATCCTCTCTAGGCATATTCTGGGTCCTCCAATGCAACTATATGGTATGTTTTTACCAGAAATCCTTTATTTTAATAGGGTTCACAGTTATCCTTGGTTTCTATTATCCACGGTAAACCAGGGAACTGAACCCCTGTGGATATGGAGGTCCAACTGTACAGTCATCCCTTCCTTTTTGCAGCTTTCTATTTCACGGTTTTGTGTATTCGCAGAACTCTAATGGCCATCTGGCCACTCCGACACCCACTTCTCCAAGTTGGCAATCAGGCTGCTCAAAGCTGGCAATCAGGCTGCAAAAAGCCCCGGCCCTCACTGCAAATCTGCTCATTCCTAGGGGGGATCCCTTATAATCCTCCCCGCGCTCTCCGGTCCTCTGGGAGGAATTTGTTGCAGCCACAAAGACCTAGGCTGGCGACCACCTCCCAGAGGGCTTTCTCAGCTATTGCCCCCAAATTGTGGAATGGCCTGCCGGATGAGATCCGCCTATTGACATCATTAGACAGCTTTAAAAAGGCTGTCAAGATGGTTCTCTTCAGGCAGGCTTTTCCAGAATAGCTAACTCCGGCCTCAGGAACCCCCTCTGTAGGTTGCTTCTGGACCTCCAAACTGATGCTGCTTGCTCAAAAGGGTTTTTAATAAACTGTATTATATATTGATTTTAATTTGTATTAATTTAATAATGTTTTAAGGGGGGAAGGGATTTTGAGCTGTTTATACTGTGTATTATGTTATTGTTGTAAGCCGCCCCGATTGCTCGCAGAGGGGCGGGATATAAATAATTTTTATTATTATTATTATTATTATTATTATTAAAGCCACTTTTTCCCGGGAACTGCCAAGCAGATCGCCATGTGGCTTCGCCGGTGGCAGGAGGGGGTGGACATCAAATCCCTCTCCAGTCCTTCCCCACAACCTACTTAAATCCCATTAATCAAACCTACTTTCAAACCCCTTAATTTTCACTATCAATACCCCCTCCAATCCCTCCCAACATCCCCAAATCCTGTTGTTCTTTCACTCAATGTCTCTTCTTCTGCCTTCACTCCATCATGTTGTCTAACTTATCTCAATGTCTCCCTAATTTCCCTTCATCAACCTGCCTCACTGTCCTCAAGACGATTGCAAGACGTTTGGCTCCACTAGCCTAAGTATGTGTGTGTGTGTGTGAGTGCACCTGTTTTTTTCTTGGCTATGCTGGCTGCTCTGCCGGACAGCCATACCCTCCATCTGTGGGCAGGGGGAGGGGAGAGAGCGAGGGCCAGGGCACCCAGGACATTTGGCTCCACTAGCCTCCGTGTATGTGTGTGCAAGCACCTGTTTTTTCTTGGCAAAGACAACACAAATGTGCACACAAACACTGTTGTGGAGCCAAGTCCCAAAACACAATGCTGCCCTGACTAAAAGCCCTGCACTCCCAGCAAATTGCCTCCTATGCACAGTGCGGGTGCACAGGAGGCACTCCGCCAGGGGTGCCTGGGTTGTAGCTGTGACCTAGAGGACCTGTTTTGCCAAGTGTGTTGGGTCTTCAGCCCCCTGCCCCCGTGTTTGGTTTGGTCCTTGGGGCCAATTTGGTCCTTGTGGGTAACTGCGTGCACCCCCTCCTCCCACTGATGAGGTCACATGATGATTTGCCCAGCTGTTTCCAGAACAAGCGGCTTTGCGGTAAGTGCCATTTTTTTTTTAGCAGCCTGCTTGCCAACTTGGAGCAGCAACTTGGAACAGTCACATGAAGGGAGTACTGGGGGCTGAGCAAACCCCTGGTGTTCGGCACCAAGCCTCTTGTTCCTGGGGGGAGCAGAAGGCCTCAATAAGACTTTACATACATTTTTTATTCACGTTTTTACAATTTCATGGTGGTGCTCTGCCCAACCCCCTCAAATAGGAAGGGATGACAGAACTTTGTTTCCACTAGTCAAAAGTGAAAACAAAACTCCTGAGTTTTGTTAGATTTGTCTGTTTGTGTCTGAACCAAATGGTTCTGTTACAAATGTAACTTTTAGAATTACATGCAAAGCTTGAAAATGTTACTTTTTGTTATTTTAACTCCCAGAATCTCAAAGCCATTAAACTGAAAAGTGGGATGTATTTAGCAATGCTGCTTTGTAACAGGGAAAAATAATCACCTAATGGTGTTTTTATTAAGGTGTCATAGTATGTTGATGAGTCAAAACAAATAATTCAAGGTTGTTGTTGCTTTCCTTGTTAGCTTTCCAATGTAATTCCTTTTCACTTATTGGCATCTTTGCATCTCATGAATTTAATATGTTTTGTCATTGATTGATGCATAGCTGACTCTACCAATTGGGTGGTAGTGATAGTAGAAACTTCCCAGTCATTACTCCTGCAATTCTCAGCCTACCCTCAAGATCTCTAGGCCATTCTTATTCTTTCTCAGTATTGATGATCCTTGTTTGCTGTTTGTCTTTCTCCTCTGCGGACACTTTTAGAAAGACCTGCAAATACCTTTGGGAAGCAGAACTAGAAAAATCTCCACATGAGTAGGTAGGGAAGTAGCCAACCTAAGTCATGCTGTCCAGTAGGTATCATGCATCCACATGCTCACATGGTGAACTTTGATACCACTTCCATATAATTGCATTTAAGTGGGCAGTGATCAGGCATCACGTAGAACAGTGAACAGCTGGTGTCAAGGTGAGCAGGACAGACCTCAGTTGTGATGCCATATGAAACATGCATGGTTCCTCACCTCTATCTCTTTAGACTTAGGGACTGAGAGTCCTTACCACTTGTCAGCTATCTGGAATCTGCCTGGCGTCCCATTTGCATATTCTGGCCACCTGTGCCCAATTTGTAATAGTGGTTAAAACCAAACAGGCAGAGTTAATATCATCATTCCACTTAAGCATTCTCAAGTATTGGAGTCTCAGGGTATTTATATGGGAAATGAGCAGGCTCTTTGGCAATCTTTTAGGCTATTTATTATATGCATTCATAGATATGCAAACATATACACAGACTTATCAATGTCTTGGCACTTGCTTTCATCACATTATATTACATTTCATGTAGTATACATGATCATACATTCATTACATTACATCATATGACAAGTAAGATGTTACAGTCTCATAAAGACTGAACCTACTGAATTCTGTCCCTTGTATCATATCCATAACCATCTAACCATCACGGAATACAATCTCATCTGTTGAGACACTACAGTCTCTAAAAAGTCATTTGTGAACACACAGGTATTCAAAGAGCTGATATCCTTGAGCATTGTTAAATCTTAACAGCATCTGTTACATCCATTACAAGCATAATGACATATTTTGTCTAATTGGTTCTTACTAGTACTGTTTTTCTCTTACCAACATGGTTTATCTTTACCAGCATGTCTGGGCAGTTTATCAGTTATCAGGAACAACACAGCTTGAAGGCTACATGATAGCCCTCTCTTCATATGGTGCAGACTGTCAAAGACGGTCTAATCAACTGGCTCTATGTTGGCTCCATTTGTCCTCTCCCTAGCCTCACCCAAGCTATCCGTTGTCCAATCAAAATAAATAAAAGGTTTTGACTGTTCCACATTTATGATATCCAATCAAAACAAAGATATTTAGATATGACTGTACCTCTGCTACAGTGGGAGTCTTTGACTTCCTGCCATCATAATTACGTCAGCTGTTACACCTGCTAGGAAGTTATTGTCAGTCACATCTGCTCACATACCACAACGCTGCTAGAAGTGCTGGCATTCACATCCCTTATCTTGTTTACATTCTAGTAGACATTTGGCCCGGACTGAAGGTTCACAATAATACAAACACACACATTCTAATACATCTATCCTGCTGTATTATATTTTGTACCATATATGCTATTCTCTATAGGTTACAGCAGGTTATACTCATATGTTTATTCCCAGGCCACAAAAACGACAACCAAATAAGTCTGGCATGTAACACATATACTTGGCTTTTTTCTCTGTCCTAGGTTAGCATACAGCTCTAAGATGTGATGGATGACATTCTTCTTTTGCCAGTATTGAAGCAAGATGCAAATGCAAGATGAATTGCTTTATATAGGATGTGTGGGAAGTTGTCATCTTGTTTTCTGCCACAGGCAGCACAATGCCTTGACTCTTCTATCTCATACATGCAATTGCTTTGCTACAAAAACAATCCAATCCAGAATGTAGATTATGAACCTGAAAGAGAATGCAGAATGTTCCCAAACAAATACTGTAACAGCAAGACAAAGGGCTGAAGGAAACTATTCAGGATGAGGAGGGCAGAGAGAAGGAAACATTCCTCTAAGGCTGTTATAGCTAGAGACCTGGATGTCATCTGGAACCACTATAACATTTTCTTGGCATTGTTAAGGGCCTAGTATGTGTCATTTTATACATGCCTTGGTCCCAAATGGTGAAATTACATTGAATGCATCTTAGTATCCAACCTGTTTTTACTATTCAGCCTGTAATGAACCACTTCCCCATTGTGTAAGAGAGAAGAAATGAATTATATGCCTCAGTTATTTGGAACCCACACAAAATGTTAACAACAGGATTTGCTTTTTGCTCTCTCCCCTCCCACTAATCCCAGTAATTAAAAAAGGGGGTATACTCAGCAAATATTATCTGCTTGTTACAATAAGAATAAAGGCTGAATAAAGAAAAGAAACAAAGGACAGTCCAGTGGCACAGTCCAATTGCCTTTTCAAATTCATTGGAATGTCAGTTGGCATAACAAGGTTTTTGCCCATTACCTGTCTCTTCCTAAACTGTGGGATTTGTGCTTTGTTTATTAAATGTTGATCCCTTCATAGCACAACCACAATTTGATATACAATTAGTTAAATAAGGCATCATATATATTTATACCAATAAAATACATTTTTAATTTTACAGTAAAGCCATCTGACAATAATCCATTGGTGCATTTTTTAAGGATTATCACAATACCATATAATATTAGACTCCCCAGCTATGTATTTGGTATTTTTGTTGTTTCTTCCCAGGCTGTCTTTCTCAGCATGCCATCTTGCTTTCTCTTTTTGCAGCAATTAAAGAGGAGAAAGGAGGAGGAGGAGGAGGAGGCGGCATATCATTTTTCAGATTCAGTATGATGTAAACAACATATTTGGTATGATATTTGGTATGGTGTAAACAATGCTATGTAGGGAATTTTCCAGCTGGCTCCTACCAAGTTAGTTCTTACTGTATATCAAGTTAGAATGTTGTGACATGTCTCCACAATTTTGAATTGGGCATTTCCCAGTCTTATTTGGAGATCCCTGTGATATAACCTGGGGTGTTTTGCATGCAACACATATACTTTGTCTCTTGTCTAAAACTATGATCACTTTTCTACCAAAACTGGTACTCACATAGAAGGATGGAAGGGAGGGAGGGAGAGAGAGAGTGCTCAGGAAAGCGCGGAATATTTATTTGCTGACCAATCATGGGAATAATTAGGCTAGACAACAGAGATTGTGTTGAAAGGGCCACTTTATTTTGATTATTAGCATATTTAACCTTTAACCCCTGAGAGATGCAAATAAGGGGGAGCAACCTAGCATAGGAGCAGCTGAGTACCAGTATTCTCACTCAGACCTCATCCCCAGCTTCCCCTGATGGAAGCACCTGAGCCACAAGGAGAAGCCAAAAGCTAGGTTACTCCCCAGCCAGCCCACAACTGGAAGGCCAATCTGAAGATCCCTCCCCCAAGTCACATGACTTAAAGTGAGGTCACTTCCCTCAGGCCAGCCCCAAAGGAAGTCTTGTTCCCCACCCTCCAGTCACATGACGTAAAGGGTTCCAGAGCCCTCCTCTTCACCAAATTGGTGCCATAGGTGTTCACCAAATTCCACCCTATCTCCCCCCACTACCTGCCAAGGATAAGGAACAAACATCTGCGTAACCCCTATTGTTGGTTTAGAATCAGGATATAGATCCTTGGCTAAATATGAGATCATGTCTTGAATCTTGAGTTGGCCTTCCACATAGAAAGACTGTGGATCTGTTAGTGTATACGTGAGTGAAATGGGAAGTGATTGTCACTGATCCCCCTACACTCCTCCACTTCCCATGCTACTTCAGAGGACTACCCAAACTTCTGGAGACATTTTTCAGAGGAACACAAGGACTGGCAATGGGGAGGAGGAACTGGTAAAAATCACCTCCACTTTCTGTTATCAGGAGCATCCTGTGAGCAGAATTATTTTCATTAGAATTTAAGAAAAGAGCCAATTTCACATAGGAAAGTATTCTAACCACTACACAATACTGATTCTATAATTACAGTTCAGCATGAGAAAGCTGAGTCTTCACTCCACAGTGTTCCTGTTGGTGCTTATGAAGAACATAGACACTGAATTGAGCTGAAACTTTCACAACACACTTGTTTTTAAATATTTATGAGGGTATTTTGGAGGCAGGATGAGTGGTGAAAATTTCCAATTTTAGCACTGAAAACTCTTGCTAGCTTACATTTAGCGATACTGAAAAGCTCTTCTGTTCATTTTGGTGAAAAATATATGGAAAAGAAAATTCTCTCCCCAAATTCAGAAAATGTACTTCCAACACAGGAGATTGTCAGATAAACACCTAAAAACATTCTTTTGGCACTATATTTTACAGTGTGAGTATTCTGGCATAATAACACTTCTTTTTGCACTCTGCTGTAGTCATGAGACATAGACACCCCTTAATTATTGCAACGTGACCGCTCACACTGCTCACTTCTGCATTTTCGCATGGGTGAGATTTTGGTGGTTCTTGCGACCGAGTGTCAAGGAGCCCCCACCCCTCCCCAGCCAAGCTTACAAGGATACACACACAAGAATAACATGCACTAAATGAGTTTATTACAAGAAGTAAAATGATAGTTGGCACAATGGCCACAACTTTCTGTCTGGTGATAGATGTTAGAGGTTGGTCTGGGCATGAGTTTTCCGTGAGACTTGATGAGAGCCCTCAACCTGTCCAAATGCCAAATCCAAGTCCGCCCTAAAGGCGAACCTAACCCCAGGACATGTGTGGATCACGTGACCATGTCCCATGACCGGTCACGTGTCCAGAAGTGTAAAACTCACGTGACCAACACATGAGGGACCACGTGCCCAAATAATTATTCCTGGGAAGGGGGAGCAGCCGCAGGAGCGGTCCTGGCCCAGGACCCGGGAAGCCAAAGAGTAACTCCCAACTCCCCCCCAGACGGGACAAAACTCATGCCCACCGCCAACAAAGCTGAGCGATAAGCGCTCGGCTTCCGCCAACCCTACAGCTATCACCAGAGAGAAACACGACCTGCCTGGAGGGAACTGCTGCTTGGCCCTAACTGTGGAGGATATCGAGTCCTGGGCAGATGTACGTCGAGAACGCCTTGGACCACCATCTTCCCAAGTGCTGGATATCTGAAGTCGACATGCCTTCTGCTGTTGCGGTGGTGGCTGCGCCAATCCGGAAGGAGTGACCGCTGAATTTGTCTGGTGGGCATCTGATCTGCCGCAAGGCAGCCCGAAGAATGCTGAGAAACTGGAAGTGCATCAGAAAGGATAAGTCCTTGTGGATGAACAGGGGACCAGGGACATCAGCCCACTGCTCCAGGTACCTTTTCAGGAGGCGCACTGGCCAAACAGGAGATCCCTCCAGTGCCCGAAGCCAGATGACGGAGCCCTGTCCACGCTGGTCGTTTTTGGACCTCCAATGCCACAGTTGAAGAAATCCATCCATCATAACGTCTGACCGCTGCAGAGCATGACCAACCCTGGATGCCTTGGCTCTGCAGACCAGCTCCCTGATGCGAAGCGCTGCAAAGAAAGCAACCAAGAAGGTGGCTCAAAACAGAGAGGTTTCGTATCTGGACCAACAGATGGCTGCCAGGGCCGAGATCAGGTTGCACAGGAGCCCAAACAAGACTGGTCTGTGGGTGTCTAGCTTGCATCCATCTATGCGGTGCCACCCTTCGACCACCTTGCGAATCAGGAAAGAGCCACATGGGTCCTTGTGTCCGGCCACCTTGCTGAAGAAGGAAATGGCTGCCAGGTGGAGGGAGATAGTCCTGGGAGCGAGACCCTCCTCCTTCAAGGAATCGATGTAGTGGAGCACTTCTCATTCCATGGTAGGCCAGGAGCTCGGGTATCCATTATGCTTTCTGAAGGCGTCGAACTGCCGGACTGCCCGGGAATAACTGGCCTGGGTGGAAGATCCCCCCGGAGCACTGTTCCCTCCCAAGATGCCAGAGTTTGACCGGGAAGGTAACCGGAGTTAGGTCCGCTTCCGGAGCCAGCTCCCGGAATCTGCCATCCTGGAATCGAGATAAAGATCCGCTATTTCATTATTAACACCTAGAATGTGACGCACAGTGAAGGAAATGTTAGCTGTCAGGCAAACCAGGATGAATTCCCTGACGAGTCGCATGACCCTGTCAGACCAAGAAGATTGAGAGTTAATGATGCGGACCACCGCCTGGTTATCGCACCAAAAGCACACTCGGAACTCATCTCTCCACAGATAGACAGCTACTAAAATGGGAAAAAAATTGAGAAATGTTAGGTCCCGAATAACATCAGATTCCCTCCAGGTAGGAGGCCAAGGCTGAGCTCACCAATGACCATCAAAGAAAATCCCAAACCCAAAACCCCCTGCCACGTCTGAGTGGACCTGCAACCCTGCCCCAGGTGAAGCTTCCCCCTGCCAGAATGTGACCCCGTTATAGCCCTCCAAGAATCTGAGCCACACCCTAAGGTCCTCCTTAACCCCCTTGGTGAGCCAAATGTGGTGGTGAGGGGACTTGACACCCACGGTGATTCTGGCCAGTCTACTACAGAAAGCCCTGCCCGGAGCCACCACCCTGCAGGCAAAGTTAAGGTGGCCCAGCAAGGACTGGGCTTCCTTCAGGGAGGCTTTCTTCTGCTCTAAGAGGAATTGCAGCTTTTGTTTGATCCCCACCAACTTGTCTTCGGGCAGCCAGGAAACTTCGCTACTGAGTCTAGGGTGATACCCAAGTAGGTGATGCTGCTGGCCGGGCCCACCGTTTTGTCCGGTGCCAAGGGAATGCCTAGTTTCTGTGCCAACTCCTGGAAAGACTTAAGCAGAGACCAGCAATCCAGCCCCTCCGGCCACCCCAATCATAAGAAAGTCATCGAGGTAATGTGTGACCAGTGTCGAACCAGTCCTGTGTCACAGGGCCCATTCAAGGAAAGTGCTGAAGGCCTCAAAGGCGTAACAGCTGATAGAGCACCCCATGGGAAGAGCCACGGCGTAGTACCACTGACCCCGGAACTTGAATCCCAACAGGCAGTGGTCCTCAGGGTGGACTGGTAGCAGCCTAAATGCAGACTGAATGTCGCATTTTGCCATGAGCGCCCCAGGACCACAGGACCTGACCAGCTTAACTGCATGATCGAATGACGCATAGGGCACTGAGCAGAGCTCAGGCAGTATGACATCATTCACAGAAGATCCCTTGGGGTAGGAAAGGTGATGGATTAGGTGGAATTCACCCGGCGTTTTCTTGGGGACCACACCCAAAGGAGAAACCCTGAGATTGCTAAGGGGAGGGGAAGGGAAGGGGCCAGCAACCCTCCCCACAGTGCACTCCTTTGCAATCTTAGCAGCCACTACCTTGGGAAGCTCTGAGGCGGATTTTAGGTTGCCAGATTCAGAGGCTAGCCTAGGTCCCTCAGTGGGGATCCTGAAGCCAGAGGAAAACCCTTCCCTGAGGTACACGGCTGCCTGCTTATTGGGGTATAGTGCCAGGAGAGGGAGGAGTGCCTGAAGGGTGTGAAGGCTAAATGGCCCCTAACCGGACTGACACTATTGCTTCCCGCTTCCCTGCCCAGCGTTGTTCCCGACCCTGATTCCCTCTTGGCGCCGGGGGAATCAGGGCGTCCTGAGCGAAAGGGCTGGGCATGGGCGCCTGGTCAAGGGCAGCTGGTCCTAGGGTGGGATCCGTAGCAGTTCTCGCAGTAATGCTTGAACTTGCAGCGGGATCACTGGCACTTACCCACATTATATTCCCAACAAACCAACTTTCGGGCATCCCTCCTGCAAGGCAGCTTGCCTGCTTCAGGCTTGCCCTTAATGTGTGACCCCACAATGACAAGCCAAAGTTTGTCATTAATGAGGTCCCACCTAGCCCTGGGGTTCCTGGAGGCCCTCTTGCGGAAGGCGGTGTCATACTTGATGGCTGCTGCCTGCCCGGCCAGGGACTTGGCCTTGAGCACATTGCTCAGGTGGTTGGCCAAGTGCCATCCCCTTTCCGGATAAGCCATGCCAACTACTCCCATGAATACGGCATACCCTGATAGCCAATTAGGGAATGAGCGTTCCACTGGGTCAGGCTTGCTCTTGTCAGAAGATTTTTCTGACTTGGGGTGCTACCCACCTCCCCCTCAGGGAAGAGAAAAGACGTCCACATAATATTCCTTAAGGATATTGTTGTGGGTCTTCTTGTCTAGGTGGATCCCAGGCGGATCCTCGTGATCCTGAAAAAGTCTGGGAGTGGGGTGCCCCGAGGTGGCTGCCCCATCCCTCCATGCCCTGGATGGCCTGGCAGAGCCTGGTTCTGAGGTTGCCCTGGCCTTAATGGCCCAAGATGGCAACCCTGGAACCAAAGCCGCCGCTGACCAATACCCAGCCCGGTCCTCATCAGGGGACTCACCTGAAGATCCCTTGCTGCCTGAGTCCTCCTTCCTTTGCTTGGCCTGCTTTGTCTTGCCCTCCTTGTCCTCCCTGTGATCTTTTCCTCCTGAGGCTCTGCCCTCCCCCCCGCACCGGGGAAGCTTCGTCTGAAGACATCATGCTGATCTCACTTGGCGAAGGTGACCTGCGTTTCCCATGCCATCCTGCCATCCTTGCTGACTGCTGTGTCACCTGGCCCTTGGCCGCTGAGGATCCTCGGTCTCGAGGTCGGCTGAGGGCCCTGCGGCTTGCGCCGCAGCACCAACCTCCTGCCCCCTGCTTGACCTCAGTTCCCCCACCTGTTCAGCGAGGAGTGAGACAGCACGGGTCAGCTCCTGGAGGTTGGGGGCCGCAGAGCCACCTAGAATATGCTCGATGGCCTCGGACTCGCCTGCCACCCCCTTCGGGAGGTTGGCCTTCCGAGCTCGAGGTGTCAGGGTAGCCCAAGATTTGGGCCTTTGACCTGACTGAGCCCGGGTCACGGGCCTACTGGGCGCAGTGTTCTTTTTGGGCGGCATACCCGAAAAAGGACGAGGTAGCAGTGATTTCAGCTTTAAATAGTTGGCCCGATGTTGGCCTAAAAGTGAGTTCAGCAAAAAAGGGGGGCACCGTAAATTCAGCCCTGCTGCTCCCTGGCTGTGGGAGGGTCTCTCTTGGCTTGTCCGCCCTGTCTTAGGCAGCTCTGGGTTGAGCTTGCCTTCCTCCTGGCTGCAACTAGGAGCTTTCTATCATGGCTTGTCTGCCCCCGACTAGTGTGCTTCACCCCTGTGAAGTCCTTGCAAACCATCTGGGAGCCCACTTGCCCCAGCAGATCTGATGCCTGTCCTGGCTTGTCTGCCCTAAATGGGGGCTGCCTTCTCCCCAAGGGATAACCCCCCCACTTGGGGTCCCCTCAGCCCCTTCCCCCCCTGGAAGGTGCTCTCCAGCCCCTTTGAGGTGCTTCCCACCGGCAGCAGCCAGCCTGTGGCCTGTCCTCCCCCCTCATGGCCCAGATGGCCCTTGACCCTCCATGGGTCTGCTCTCCACCAGGGGCACCCCTGGTCCTGGTGCCCGGCCTCCCAGGCCCAAGCCCCTCCTAATTTTGGAAGGAGGGGGGTATCACCTGCTCCTCCTCTGCTGGAGCCCCCCCCCTTAGTGGCTGCCGCCCCAGGACCACAGCCCCTCCCAGTGTTGGAGGGGAGGTTGCGTGCCCCACCGCTGGAGCCGCTCCCTTGGGACTAGCTGCCAGCTGCTAGCCCCCTTTCCCTCACGGTGGCTGCTCCTAGACGGGTGCCACAGCCCCACTCAGCTCTTTAAATCCCTGCCAAGCAAGCTCCTTCTTCGGATGCTACTCGCCCTCTCGGGGGACTGCCGCCCTCTGCTCTCTCTGCACTGGGACCGCCTTTGCCCTCTTCCCTGGGGCACTCATTGGTGTTGCCAGCTGCTCTTCGCCCTCTTCTGGGCTGCCGACCACCGGTTCTCCCAATGCCCCGCTTGCTGCCGTCGCTCGCTGCTCGCTGATTGCTGCCGCCGCTCACTGTTCACCGCCTCTCCTTCTTCGGAGGCTCCCAGGAGCTCCTCTGTCTTCGGCTTGCAAGAGCCAACTGCTGGGGCTGCAAGCCGGCCGGGAATAAATACCCAGCCGGCGGACCGTGGTGGGGACTGGCCCTGCCCCCGGCCAATCAGAGGCCGCGCTGAGCGCAGGCCCTGATTGGCCGGAGCCAGCCAATTGGGTGGGGGCAGCCTCCACCCGATTGGCTGTTCCAGGATCCTCTCCCCTGCCTGCTGGAGCAGGCTGGGGGAGCAAGGACAGCCGGCATGGTGGCACCCATGCCGGCCATGTGGTTGGCGTGGTCGCGTGGCAACACTGGTCTCAAAGGCGGCCGCACGGTAAGTCCTGGGCAACCGGCTTGTGAGAAGATGGGAGTGTGCTTAAAAGCATTAAAACATCTAAATAAAAAACAAAAACAAAACGAACACACAATTACTGAAACACACTTGGAAACTTGCCAGCAAAATGGGGGGGTTCATAAAAAGAGTGTTTCATACCTAGTTTTCTCATTCTCACCTGGAAGTGTTCTGGTGGGGACCACCCATTGATGCTGGAATCATGCCAGCAGAACAGGGCATGGTTTAGCACACAAGCAATGCCGCAACAAACAAACACTGCCATGGTAGATCAATTGGCGGCTTTTCCCTGCTAACACAGAAAATGCCTTCTTAATAGCAGCAGAACACTTGCAGAACACTGGGGCAATAGGGAAGCCCTTTTGTGTTCTTGTTTCGACATAATAACAACATATTTGCCACATCTGATAATCTTCATAGTAAATCCAACGTGATGCATGCATATATGCAGCACGCATGAACACTCACACACACAAGTATGCATAAATGCAGTCTAGTGATTATATATATATATATATATATATATATATATATATATTATACACAGACACACACACACACACACACTGGAGTTACTGATTTTGTTTACCTTTAATTCCCATAATGGAACTGTAAGTATGGCAAATTTAATCTTGTGAATTTATAAGGAACATTTTTAGAGTTAATCTGTGTATGTCTGTGTCCTGTACATTTAAGTAAAGATTTCCAACTCTTTATACGTGAGTTGAATGTGTATATTCTGTCTATTCTGTTAGTTTTTATGTATCTTTTCCCCCTTTATGTATTCTGCACTGGCTATTTTTAGAAACAAATTGCACTCTTTGAGACCATTCTTTGATGCTGCTTGCATTCTATCCCAAAGTACTATTTAGAGTAAATCTGCAAGAAGCAGGCATAGAAAGAGCTTTAAATTCATTATTCTCCCATCTTCTACAAAATGCCTTGGAATGAATCTGTACTTCTGGCAGTGTGGTTATTTACTCAGCAGCTATGGTATCCTGCAGTCCCATGATCAATTTTCTCCTGCTGACATAATGAAGGCAGGAAAATAAGATACAATATGTGCTATGGGTACTAATGACTGATGATCATAGTAAACAGAAAGATAGATTGGTATTTGGATTTCTAGCCTGCTCAGCACCTATCTTACCTATGAAATGTTGCACTAAAAAATAGTGCTCCTCCATATCTATATCCCATCAATGAAATCTGGATATAAATCTGGATTTAAATACAAAATGTGTATATAGATGCAACAAATAAGAAAGCAATTCTTAGTTTTCGATAGAAGGTAGAGTCAAGTGGACGATCAATTGTCACTTTCATAGTCCTGACTTAGGACATTTTCAGACACATCTTACCACGCAAGAAGACACTGGGAGAGGTATGTGGCTATCCTGTGGCAGAGGATCCCTTTTGGATGCCACCGTCCCTCTCGTGGCATCGTCTGTGACAGTTCCAGGTCCCATCTACAGCAACCGCACCATTTTTTACTCACGGAAGTTGTCCGTGATTAAAAAATGGTGCGGTTGCTGTAGATGGGACCCGGAACTGTCACGGATGATGCCGCGAGAGGGGTGGCAGTGTCCGAAAAGGACCCCCTGCTGTGGGATAGCCGCATACCTCTTCTGGAGTCTTCTTGCACAGTAATACGTGTCTGAAAATGTCCTTAACCGCTCTGACCAAGACAAAAGGCTTTTCCTCATCTTTTTACCAGGCGGATTCTTCTGAAATGAACTTCCCCTACCAAAATCAATACAAGGATCAGTTATTGCAGCTCCATCCTGGTGTATCTATGGGACTCAAATCTGGGTTCTCTTGGGGAAAACAGAGGGGCCTTGGATTCATTAGATCCAATGACTTTTCTACCACTTGTTTTCTACCCCTAGAACACCCTGTTTTGATGCCTACTTCCAGCTGGAACATTAGAATAATTGATTTATGCCCACAGAGCTGTCTGAAAACATAGGCAGAGCCTCTAAAGCCACTGTCACTCGAGCTATATCCTGTTCTAATTCTATACTGGTGTATAGAATCATAGAATCATAGAGCTGTAAGTGACCACAAGGGGGATCCACTCCAACCCCCTACCATGCAGGAATAAACAATCAAAGCATTCCTGACAGACGGCCATCCAGCCTCTGCTTAAAAACCTCCAAAGAAGGAGACTCCACTACATTCCGAAGCAGTGTAGAACTTACTGTCAGAAAGTTCTTCCTAATATTTAGATGGAAACTCTTTTCCTGTAGTTTGAGTCAATTGCTCCATGTCCCAGTCTCTGGAGCTGCAAAGAACAAGCTCACTCCATCCTCAATATGACATCTCTTCAAATACTTAAACATGGCGATCATGTCCCCTCTTAACTTTCTCTTCCCCAGGCTAAATACACCCAGCTTCCTAACCCGTCTTCATAGAGCATGGCTTCCAGACCTCCCACCATTTTGGCCGCCCTCCTCTGGACACATTCCAGCTTGTCCATATCCTTCTGGAATTGTGGTGCCCAGAACTGGACACAGTATTCCAGGTGAGGTCTGACTAAAACAGAACAGAGTAGCACTATTATTTCCCTTGATCTAGACACTATACTCCTATTAATGCAGGCTAGAACCACATTGGCTTTTTTAGCTGTCATGTCACACTGCTGACTCATACAGTTTGTAGTCCACTAAAACTCCTAGATCCCTTTCACATGTACTGCCATCAAGCCAAGTGTCACCCATCCTGTCTCTGTGCTTTTCATTTATCCTGCCCAAGTGCAGCATCCTACATTTCTCCCTGTTGAAATTCATTTTGTTAGTTTTGGCCCAGCTTTCTAATCTGTAGAAAGATAAAGGTATTTATCACACATGAATAAAGGGATATGTGTCAGCTTTCTTTGAGTATATTTAGATTATTATTATTTTCCTGTATTCTCATGTTGTTGGATTAATTGTAAATAATTGGAATTGCTTACAATTGTAAATAATTTGTAAATAATTGTAAATAATTGTAAATAATTTTGAACCTTTTTTTTGTTAGAAGGTAATCTATATTTTGAAGGTAATATATGCCTCCTCCTCCTCCTTCAAGCCTAAACATAGGAAGGACAGGTTTAATTACACATGTGACTTTTTTTAATGTTCTCTTTATCATTAAATCATATGTAAATACCACACTGGAATTTGCATATGAACCCATTAGCTAGATCCACTATCTGGACTGAACATTTGTTTTTAAAGCAAGTCTCTTCTGCAATCTTTCCCTCTTCAAACAGATTCACACATGTCCTTAAAATGAAGGTTTCAAAAGAGGCTTGCAGGGTTCTGCATGAAACCCAAAAGTTCTTTTGGTGATTGAAAATGTCCCCATTACCATCTCTTCTCTTCTGCAGTGATCCAGCACATGGTATCTACTTCATTTCTGCTTTTAGACAGGTTGGAGAATAGTCTAGCAGTAACTGTCTTGGATCTAGCACCAGGAATGTTGAAATTCATCTCATTCTCAAAATTAGTTTCTCAATTTCTGGCGGTCTCATTCTGCCCCAATTACGTATTAGATTGTGAAACTTTACATCTCCACACAGAAATAAGTGTGCATTTTCTGTGTGCACTTCCCAAATGTACACATTTTGTGTGCATTTTAAATGTGTATTTTTGTATTCCTTTGTTTGCATTGAGTGAAGCATGTTTTGTGTGCATTTTTCAAATACGTGCATTTTTAGTCATGTATATTTTTCAGATATAGAGTTGTATGCATTCTTCCCTTTGGGAAACACATCAAAGCCCTTTCAACTATATGGATTTCCAAGGCAGGATGACTTCCATCCTACTGCCAGTCTCAGGAGGTGTGAAATAGGTATTTTAATTTGGAGTGACAAATCTGACAAATTTCTTCCACATCCCTGCCCAGTACAGAGTAGTTCTAAACACTGCAAGATTAAAACAGTAATTCAGTTGTTAAAAGCCAGGTATTATTGCATATGTTAAACATCTTTTAGGCAACCAAGGAGTCTTGTTCAGTAGATTGGGAATTACTTGCAAAGTAAGTTGTGCAGCCTGGAGTGGATATATTCATTTGCTTAATGAAAACATTATCTAGCATCAATATGTCACTGTATCATGCCATCACTTTTAAAGCAGAACATCCTGTTGAGCTCAGTAGGGAGTGCCGCTTAACAAATGATAGTGTGCTCTTCCCAATTAGATGAAATTTCCTTTGATCTACAAGTACTTAGTGTGTTAATAAATGGAAGTGATTTTGAAGGCTTAATTAAATTCAACTTATTACTCTGGCCGCTTTAATCAACGGGGCTACTACAATAAAATCTCCATGGGGGACAGAGGAGATGGAGATCTGCCATATTGCTATTTCCACTAATCAATACTCCCAGCATTTAGTGAAATTATGGCAATTGAGTTCTCTGGTAATAGTTTTCAACCCACAGCTTGTGTCTGATAGTGAGGCATTGGAGTTAACTTTGGAAAAAAGATGGGATTGTAGCTTTTTGAAGAAAGCAAACTCTAGAGGACCTCTCAATATGTGATTTACATGTTCCAAGAAAGCAGACCTCTCCCTGATCCTTTTCAGAAAGTGCATGCAGAGATGAAAAAAATTCAGCCAGAACCCAGGCTTATGATAAATAGATGTCCATGAAAATACTGGGGGGAATTCAATCCTTCTTTCCTAGGCTACTGAACTTCCATCTCGGGAGCTGTCCAGCTTCATTAAATATTTGCAGTCTTTGAGATGTCCTTTGTGTCACTGTGGATAGCAAACAGACAAGACTACAATTATGTCAGGGAGACACAGGTGTGCCCTTTACCTGAAAAAAAAATGTTTGTGATTTATTCCTAGACACCTGACAGGTACAGTTAGTGAATGATTTGTTTGCTCTTTTATTTTAAAAGCAAATGACTATTTCTGAAGTATTGTCTACTTGGTATTTTAATGAAAAGTAAGGGCTCAAAACTCTCAGACTGGAATCCTTTTGGTGACTCATGCCAGCTCTGGTGGCGCAGTGGTTAAATGCCAGTATTGCAGCCACAACATTGTGAGTTCGATCCTGCAGGCTCCAGATTGACTCAGCCTTCCATCCTTCCATAGGTTGGTAAAATGAATACCTGTTGGAGGCAATTAGCTAACACATTGTAAAACACTTAGAGAGTGATTAGCACTATCAAATGTTATAGAAATGTAAGTGCTATTGCTATTGCTAATGCTTCATTATGCCACAGAAAGACACTTTTTGGAGTAATGCACAGCCTCTGAGGGATGAAAGAGAAAACCGTCTTTGCCACCAAATAAAGTTGCCCTTTTCAAATAGTATATGCATAGCCATGCCACACAACTGAGACCTCTGCATGAATAACATTTAGCAATAGCATTTATATTTCTATACCACTTATCAGTACAAAACACTCCCTAAGCAGTTTACAATGTGTTAGCTAATTGCCCCTAACAAGCTAGGTACTCATTTTACCAACCTACAGAAGGATGGAAGGCCGAGTCAACCTTGGAGCCCTGTAGGATTGAACTCACAACATTGTGGCTGCAGTACCAGCATTTAACCACTATGCCACCAGGGCTTAGAACCATGAAAAGGAACCATGATGGCTACAACTATGTGCTTGTATTCTTTCCTGTCACACATCCCACCCATCCTGAAGACACTGGGGGCAGGAACACTCCCCCAATTGTAGGCATGTGATCAAATAGTTGTCCAGGTGAATTTGGACATTCAAAGGAAGTAGTGATGCTGCTTAGCTATGATTCATAAAGAATGAACAAAGGCATATGCAGACTTCAGGTAAAGCAAGCAACAGCAAGCAACAGGTTGCATATTTTTTTGTGCAGGTTTCTTTTTGTGAGCAATGTTATGGGCATGGTAAAAGGAAATAAAATATCTGTGTTCTTGGTTTAGATGGTAACAAGTGGTTACCCACTACTACACTACTCCATTGCCCATCTGAAGAATCCTGGCTGCAACTTTCTGGAGGGAAAAGGACAAGAGACACACAGAGAGATGCTGTAGATTGGATGTAAGCACACACAAAGCTGTATGGAAACCTTTGGTTTTCAAGAAATTTGAATGGTATGTAGAATATGTTGGATTTGAATGGGCAATATTTGGCATTCTTGCTGCCTGCTAACATAAAAGAGGCAATTGGTCAGAAACTCAGTTTATTAAGTTTTCTGTAAATGCACCACTGATGTGAATGGTAATGATGCTGATAGGAAATATTAATCTATAAACAAATTACCAAATAGGTAAAAATGCCTTTCATCTTAGTTTACTCATTTATTTGTTTAGTATATTTATCCCATCATACCAAAAAGGGTCCCAGAGAAGCCTAGAAGATAACTATGACAGACTCTGTCCTCTGACTAGCAATCAAGACATGTTTATTTGCACCATGCACTTAGAACAGGTTGATAGCACTTTAAAGCAATTCTTGGGTGTATATTAAGTGTTCCTAGATGTTTTTCTTAAAACATTAGAATAAAGGAATGAATAGAAATAATAAAATACCTACAGTTCACAAACTTCAAACCAAATTGACTGCTTAGTGATCCTATTAAAGCAGCTTAAGGATAACTTTTGGTCCACATTTTGGAGCAAAGAATCCTGATACACACTTCCTGGATTAGCATGCAGATTAAAAACACTGTTGTTCTTGAGATGTTGCTCCTCTCATTTTGCTTTGCAGTCCTCAGCTCCAGTACCAAAATGCATATAAAAATGCATATTTTAGAATAAAATGCACCAAGAAATGTGCATTTTGTTTGAAATACATTGTAAAATGTGTATTTAAATACACATTTAAATATCTTTTGATGTGGAAAAGATGACACATCAGTTTTCTCAACATTCCTTCATAGTGGAGTGCTTTCAAAGGGGCTCATTGGCAAGGTCACTCTGTGAAAACTTCATGGAAAAGCCACTTTGTCAAACATTTTGACTTCTTCATCGTCATACATCCCATTTTACCTGTTGGCCTTAGACCTTGATCCTAAAGAACTTTAGATGGATGCAGTGATTTCAGATAGAGTCTGGAGCCCTAGAAAGCAAAGGACATCACTTTTGCAGTCCACAAGATTTACTTCCTTGTGGTGTGTTGAAGGTTGGGGCATGAGAGGTTACAAAAGTATGACTGAAATAAGGCATAAGTCCTTTCCTCCAGAAGTTGACTTTCTACTGATCACAATAAAAAAAGTCTCATATCAAGACTGAATTTGCAGCAAGAGATAATACTGTTGGCATCAATCATATATTCTGGACAGGTGAAAGGCTTTAGTCTAACCTGCTTGAAAGCAATAGATCATTAAGTCATAAAATGTCAACATTTCTCCAGTGGGATAAACATAGTAGAAAAACCTAGTCCAGAGACTGCACCAATGTTTGCTCTGAGATTTTCTCCCTCAGCCTGAGACAAACACATAATAAATTGTTTATTCTAAAAACAGAGTGCTTTCTGCTGAACATCTGCCTTGTGTTGTTGAATATGAACTACACTAATTTTAAAAGAATGATGAACAAGAATTTCAGAACATAAAAACCTTGGCGAGCTCTGATGTCAGAACCTCCATGATATCCAAATACCTGCCATGCTTATGCTGGGATAGCAGTTTCTCCTATCCCAGCTCCACCAGTTTTAGATCTATTTCCCTCCCATTGTAAGCAAAATTATTTATACCACATTTTTGGCTGGTGTGAATCCTTTGCCTATGTTAGAAGCTGTAGCTGGGGGAATAGTAGTGATTTTGATCTAGTGGGTCACAAGCCTTCCCCAGTCCATCTCATGCCTCCAATATGTCTCCAGCATCAGAACTCTCTCAAGCATGAGAATTCTTACACAGGGGATGTAAGTGATGTGGAACTTTTCATGGGCTGGTAGAAGAAGATCATACAGAGAGAGAGGGAGGGAGGGAGAGAGAGGGAGAGAGAGATTGCTGTTTTTGTGTGCTTTCAAGTCATTTCTGACTTATGCCAGCCCTAAGGCAAGCCCTATCACAGGGTTTTCTTGGCAAGATTTATTCACAGGGAGTTTGCCATGGCCTACCTCTGAGGCTGAGTGGTGTGACTTGCCCAAGGTCACCCAGCAGGTTTCAATGGCTGAGTGATGTTTCGAACCCTGTTTTCCAGGGTCATAGTCCAACATTCAAACCACTACACCATGATGGCTCTCTTTGCCAGCATTCTTTGCCATTGGCTATATTTGGCAGGACTGCTGAGAGTGTCATCCACAACATCTGGAGGGCTGTATGATATCCACCCCTGCTCTATGAGCTGTTGCATAGGAGCACTGTGAGCACAGGTCTGCTATGACAAATGATGTGTATGCTCAAACCACTACACCACGCTGGCTGTGTATGTATATGTGTGTGTGTATCATTTACCTGGTTGGGTTTGTAATTTTTATTAAGATTTTCACATATTTAAACAAAACAGCAAACATCAAAGGAAAATAAATAAGTAGAAGATAAAATTAAAAATAATATAGGTAGAAAGAAGAAAAAAAGACTGAATAAATAAAAGTGATTTCCAATATTCTCTTCAGCAGTTATTGAAATATAGAATCAATTTATACCTCTCTCATCTATCACAATAATTCAGCACCCTCTTTTCTATAACTTATACTTACTAATAATCAAAGGACTTTTTCAAATGGGGAAAAAAACCCGGCCGAGGTCAGGAGGAGGACAGTGCTGTCTCGCTTACACCACTCTGTTTTGGATGACATCGTCTTCCTCCTGACCTTCCCCCGTGCTTCCTCCATGCTGCAAGCATGAGAAACACACAACTTTTATTAATGGAGAAACCCCGTCAATAAAAAGCATCATGTTTCTTGCTCCCCCAGCACAGAGGAAGCATGGGGGAAGGTTGGGAGGAGAACGAAGTTGTCCGAAACGGAGCACTGTAAGCGAGACAATGCCATCCTCCTCCTGATCTTGGCAGGGGATTTTTCCCCCATTTGAAAAATTTCAAAATCAAAACATATAAAATTATACACACACACACACATTCTCTACAGAAAGTCAATAAAGGGTTAGTAATCTTTAGCAGCAACTACTGTTACTCTTCTCCTAAATTAAACTAGACAATTTCCCCCTCTCATTAACTCATTCTAATTTAACAGCCATCTATCATAATACAAAATATCAAATGTTGTCCTTTCATCTTTCATCCTTTCATTAAGACAGTTTCCCCAACTCTTTTCTGTTTCTCCCTCCCCTCTAATTTTTTTCTGTTTGTCCCCAGAAAAAAACCAAAAACAAATCTGAACCTCATTGTATGTTTTTTTTAAAAAAAAACTTTCCATAGCTATTTCTAAAAACACCCCTCTCTCAAAATAACATCTCCTATATCTCCAGCCAAATCACAGAGTTGAATACATTTTCTGGTGGTTGAATCATTGCCTTTCTTCCATTGAACAAAAATGTGGTGTATATAGGGTTAACACTTTTGTCTCTACAGTGAGTCCTCAGATAGGGTGTTGCAATGGCACAGCCTGGCTGTTTAGTTTCTGGTGTTATTCAGATTGTTTCAATGGAAAGCCTCTCACAAACAAAACAAATTCACTTTCCCAAAACAAACGGATCTCTTTCCTTAATCCATTTTTTGCTTACAGAGCACTTGTAAAAACAGCCAATCTTACAACATTAAAAAAACCCTTTCCAACTTTTAACTTCTGATTTAATGTTACCATACTCCTTTGTCAATTTGACTTTTTTGAAGTCACACTCTTATTAAACTTTCTTCTTTCAAAATGCACTCTTAGAAATTTTAACAGCAATCCTTAAACTATCTCATATTGGTAAAGAAAGTAGGAAATTCACTGAGGTAATGATGTAACCACTGAATCAAAGATCTTTTTTGGTTTAAGTTCAGGCAATTCTAGATGTTATTATGAAGTAATGAAGAAAGTCAGTTTGTAGGCTCAGTGTCCTTTGTACGCCTCCATACAGTGGCATGAGCTTGGTGGAATTTTCCCATGGTTCCCCCTCCCCACTTCACTCATGTTTGATTTCTATGATCCCCACAAGCTTGGCAAGGTTCTTGGACTTGTGAGGCTGCTCACTACACTATCCCCCTTCTCCATGGGATAGAACAACCAGCCAGAACTCCAAGCCAGTGATTGTTGCCACTGCAGCTTTCCCTTTCAAGGAGCACCATGAAGGGATGTCAGCCTACCATTTTCTCACCCAGATGTCCTATATCATCTATCTATCTATCTATCTATCTATCTATCATCATCTTCCAATCCTTGGCACAAAAATCCCATACATAGATATAGGACTGAAGTTTTAAAGAGAACAATTACATTTGTCTTCAGTTCAAAGACCTCAAGGTCATTTAAACTGGACTTGCACGATTATAGCACTTTAAGACTGCAATGGTTGCAAGCTCTAGTAAACATAGTGGGGCTTGTTTCTGCATAAGCATGCATAGAATCATGCTATAAAGTTTATATTTAAATTCCTTCCGTCCTTCCTTTCTTTTCAGCATTGGCTTAATGCTGGAGCATTAAAGTAGAAAGTAGGGTAGGAAGATGATTACAGAGAAAAAAGGTGACCCATTCACAAGTGTTACCCTAAGTCTGTTGCTTCTTATTTCCATATACATCTGTGAATTTTTATGCATGAAGATTTTCATTTAAATATGTCCTTAAACATATATTTTCAGAAGTGTTTACTTTCAAAATATGCAATTTAAATGTATTTTTCTGTGGTTTTCGAGTTGACAGTAACACTAAGGAAATTGGGAAATGCAAATAAAAGATAACTAAGTTCTGATCTATATATTAATTCAAAGATATGGGCCAGGTCAGTTCATATCAGAATCTGAAAATATTAAAATCATGCATTTTATAACAGCCCTGATTCTGGGATTCAACCATGTTAGGAAAAAAATTATAAAGCAAGTTAAACACAAGAGTGGTAACTAACCAAGTTTCCCCACTGTTTCCCTCCTCTACTCTGAAGGGTTTTGTTATATAAGCATCACATTTTTGCTTATCTTTATTTATTGGTTGCCTTCACTACTGAGTAAATCCTTTGCCTGTGCTCTGTAGAACTGCTGTTAATGTTCTGGTGAGATGCACATATATTGGAAATGGGGATGGTGGTGGCATTGTGCCTCTGTAAAAGGAGATAAAAATACCAGACATTCTTTAATCTGGCTATGACCATATAAATACATCATCTGTCACAGGCAGGGAAGGAGAGCAATAGAAGTGATAAAGTAATAAAATAAACACAGAGAAAGTTCAGAAATTGTATAGTGCAAAGTAGTGGTTGCATGCTTTCAAACATGCATTTCTTCAGAGGAAATATTGTTCATCACCATATTGTGAAGCATTCTGAGAGGATTATCTATCCAATAATCCCCTTTACAATTCTTGAGAGTGTGCTTTAGATTTCCTTTCCTAATATATTGCGCCTGCTGCTTTTGTAGCTTCTGGCTCCATGCTGTGATGCCAGCTTTTTTAATCCTGTGAAGCAGAAACATGACAAACCTTTTCTTCCCCTCCCTGCTTTGGAAATTTTATTGGAAGCAACTTCTCTAGTGTCAGTTTACTTCTACAGGTAGATAGTGGCACTGGCCACCATAATGGGCAGAGATCTAGCAGCCTGCTTCCTACACCATTTTCTTCCACCTTTTTAATATCAGCACACTGAACTTCATTTTTTACTACACAGTTTAGTCTGTGTAGTACGTGTCTGCACTACACAATGGCAGCACTTTGGCCCCACTTTAATTGTCATGGCTCCATTCGTGGCACAAATATTTGCACAGGATTAAAAAGCTGGCATCATGGCATGGAGCCAGAAGCAAAACAGCAGGCACAATTTATTAGGAAAGGAGCTATTCTCTGCTAGAGACCTGTAGTTCAAGAGAGTGGGTTAGACCACAGTGGTATTCAGAGTGGTAGTCCATGATGGTACAGAAACTTTCATCTGCTTGTCATGGTGGCCTTCCAGGGGAAAAAAAAAGAGGCATCATAACCAATGGCACATATATGATACAAGTTTTTGACACTTTGGGGGGGGGGGTTGGGGAGGATTGCCAATCCACCACAGCAGATAGCTTGAGAAACCCTGGATGAGAGCTCTTTAGCAGAGAAATTTAGGCAAACTACAAATCCTAGTGTTTGATAGGAAAGAACCATGATAGTTGTAGAATGTCTTTCATCTAATTCAGGATTCTGCTTTCAACTGCAGTAAACAAAACACCCTTGGGAGCCAAGCAGTGTTATGATGGCCTTTTCTTCTTCCTATTCTATTTGCTGTTCAAGGCCCTCAGAGGGCCAGCTCCTTGTAGAGATGATATTAATAGCATGAATAAGTTGCCAGGAATTCTAGGACTGGTAGTTCAAGTCGCATATCTGAGAAAAAATCTGCCATACTTGTGGAGGACTCATTACTATTTTCCCTTACTCTCTTTCAACCCAGGGGGTGAATTCAATTTCATAAAAATTCTCAGAAGCCATATCCCAGCAGTGGGACCAAAAGTAAAAAAGGTGGAAGCAAAAATAAAAGCCTACTTTAAGTTAAAGCTCTTGTTGTCAGGAGAGGCATTCCAGCCTTTTAGAAAATTGGAAGATGAACAAAAGCTGAGAAGCCAACCAATGATGTTGTCATAGGCACAAAAAGTCAACATGGATTTCTCAAAAACAAGTCACGACAGATGAATCTCATCTCTTTTTTTGATAGAGTAACAAACTTGATAGATGAAGGGAACACAGTAGATGTAGTGTACCTTGATTTCAGTAAGGCTTTTGACAAGGTCCCCCATGACATTCTTGCAAAAAAGTTAGTAACATGCAGGCTAGACAGCGCAACTGTTAGGTGGATTTATAATTAGTTGACTGACCAAACTCAAAGTTTAGTCACCAATGGCTCCTCTTCATCCTGGAGAGAGGGGACCAGCTTCAGTCTCTGGAGCTTGGCGTATAGGAGCGAGGCGAACAGGAGAGAGGACAACAGGGGTGTTTGGCCTGCTTGTTTGGTGGGGGAGTTTGAGGGGGAGGCACAGAGTTCTTTTCTGAGAGGGAAGGGCTTCTGCTGAGCTGCTTGGGGGCAGAGTTAGCAGTCACTAGCTCTAGATAACTGCTGCTGTGATCATTAAAGGTTAATCTTAGAAAATCAGTGTCATGGTCAGCCAGAACTCTGAGGACACAGAAGGCGAGGAGGCTGAGAGAGTTGCAGAAAAGCTGGCTGAGTTTGAATCCAGCCCTGATGAACCCAGGTCTCAGCAGCCTAGCCTTCCCCCAGCACAGGGTCCAAGCCTGGGAGACATAGTTGAGCAACAGCAAGAGGTGGGCCCAGTGCTATTCAACATCTTTATCAATGACTTAGATGAGGGAATAGAGGGTATAATTATCAAGTTTGCAGATGACACCAAATTAGGAAGGATAGCTAATATCCCAGAGGACAGGATCAGAATCCAAAATGACCTAACAGATTAGAAAGCTGGGCCAAAATCAACAAAATGAATTTCAACCAGAAGAAATGTAGGATACTACACTTGGGCAGTATGAATGAAATGCACAGATATAGGATGGGTGACACCTGGCTTGAGGGCAGTACATCCAAAAAGGATCTAGGAGTCTTAGTGGACCACAAACTGAACATGAGTCAGCAGTGTGATGCAGCAGCTAAAAAAGCCAATGCGATTCAAGACTGGATTAATAGGAGTATAGTGTCTAGATCAAGGGAAGTAATGGTGCCACTCTATTCTGTTTTAGTGAGACCTCACCTGGAATCCTGTGTCCAGTTCTGGGCACTACAATTGCAGAAGGATATGGACAAGCTGCAATATCTCCAGAGGAGGACAACCAAAATGGTAGAAGGTCAGGAAGCCATGCCCTATGAGGAGTGGCTTAGGGAACTGGGCATGTTTAGTCTGGAGAAGAGGAGGTTGAGAGGGGACATGATAGCCATGTTCAAATATTTGAAGGGATGTCATACTGAGGATGAAGCCGGCTTGTTTTCTGCTGCTCCAGAGACTAGGATATGGAGCAATGCATTCAAACTACAGGAAAAGAGATTCCACCTAAACATTAGGAAGAACTTCCTGACAGTAAGAGCTGTCCGGAAGTGGAATGCAGTACCTCATAGTGTGGTGGAATCTCCTTCTTTGGAGGTTTTTAAACAGAGGCTGGATTGCTATCTGTTGGGAATGATTTGATTGTGTATTCCTGCATGGCAGGGGGATGGACTGGATGGCCCTTGAGGTCTCTTCCAACTCTATGATTCTATGATTCTGTGAAAAAAAGAGGTGTATTTCCCCAGTGTATGATTTTTGACATACTTTGTTTTCTAGAAGCAATTTCCTTTAATACACACACATGCACGCACGCACGTGCACACACACACACACACACCTTTGAAAAAGGTATGTCCATTGTCGGGTTTCTATTTATGTAGAGAAATCAATAAATGCTTGCTAATCAATATATATTCAGAGCAAGAGCTTGGCTGGGTTGTCGATTACTGGAGCTCAAGGAGGTCTTTCATTCATAGGGCTGCCATAAGTTGAAGTTGACTTGACAACAAATAACAACCAAGCCTTTTTTTTCTCCACCTACCCAAACATGGTTATTTATTACATAGATGTGACATCTGTGATTGGCCAGTTCATATCTTTTTCTATTCGTTCTGACATATTTTTCTACTGGCTGAGTGAGAAGAGAAAGCAAATAAGTGGGACAACTTAACCAATATATCTTTCCAGACTTTCTCTAAAGTAAACACAAGTATACTGAACACACTAAAATGGAGGTGGTGTAGCCTCAGAAATTACATATACCCCAGTGGTATCCTCTTCAAAAACATGCAGTATGTGATGACTCTGCCAACGCTCACATGCTGAGACAACATCCATTGATCAGAAATGGTTTATTGCATCAGGAATAGAAGCATTCAGGTTCATTGCAAAGATAGTTCTGGCATTTTGTGCCAGAACACAGGGGATAATAGGAAAGCTAAGTTTTGATTACAGCACACACACCTTCAGTAGTTAACAAGAGCATTCCATACAGTACTGTCCTCCCCAAGCAACAGCTAACAAGCTCAGTAGCTTCAACCCGGCAACCCATCTCCCAGCATGCCCTCTACTTGTCAGCCTCTGGCATTCTAACTATGGCCTAGCAGCAAAAGGACATTTGAGCTATCTAACTATACAAAGCCTATGCCAGAGTCCTGACAAAGTACATGGTCCATTCTTTTTAATGGTAGGGCTGCCTTGTTCAGTTTTGCTTAACTATCCTTTAAACAAAAGGGATTTTTTATTTTTCTGCAAGGTTATATTCTTACAACAGACTCATACTCAATTTATTTAATATGCCTGGCTAAACAAGGAATAGGTCATTAAAATCTGAGTCTGTTTCTGCTAAGTTATTCAACTTCTATTTGGTTCTACATATTAATGTTAGAGGTTAACAACTCTATTCTATCTTAAAAATTGTCTGAATTCACTTAATGCAATGATGCATAACTTTAATTAAAGAATAAACTCAGAAGTAATGGCAGAAAATTAACATCTAAATATGGGTGGCAAATAACCTTAAAAACAAGAGCTGCATTTAATGTTAGTAATTATTGCTGTCAAATGTAGCTTTATATAAAAAAAGGGTTTATATTATTTAGTGGTCACTTCTTAACACACAGTGTAACATCTAGAGCAGACTAGTATAGCACATTAGCGTGTTTCTCAAAGTACTTATACAGGTATCATTTTGAAATCTGAGAATGACTTCATTTCTACTATAATTAGACTACATTAAAACAATATTTTGAATATTAATAAAGGCAAATGACTCTAGAAAAGATCCAATGTGATACAGCTATTCTACCTTTATGCTGCTCCTATTCCTTTCAGTGTGTTAACTAGCTCTGAATGGTTAATATTAGAATTTGGTTTAATCTGTGTACCTTGTTTTATCTGATCAGTTACCTATTGCTCAAAGTCAGAAGTAGGCAACCATGGCCCTCCAGATTTTTTGGATTGCAACTTCCATAACTCCTCACCATTGGCTATGCTTGCAAGGACTGATGGAAATTGTAGACCAAAGCACCTGGAGGGCTTTAGCAGCCCATTCCTGCCCTAAGGGCTTGCTTTAAAACCATAACTAGAAACCCATTCAGAACTAGATTAAAAATATATATACTAATGCATATTATTGGCTCAAATAATTCTGTATTGCATTGTGGTCTACCAATTGCTATTGGATTATGGTTGTTTGTATGTATACATTTGTAGTTAAGATCTGTTAGCTTGGGGATACTAAGGCCCCATCCATACAAGGGGGAAAAATATGATCTGCTCTGAAGAATGACCCCCCACCGCCCAGCACAGCAAAGCATTGTGTGAGGGGAGGTGCTTTGATGGCTTCACATTATGAGAGGCATTTAATTGCGTCATGCCATTACATGCCATGATGTAGGATGTTTGGGGCAGAGCAGAGGTTATTTAATTCAGGGCCACCCCTTCCCTCCTCCTCTTTTGGTTGAATATGACCCACCCTCCAGTTCTGGCATAGTGTGAGTCTTCTGGTTACTTATGGGGCTGAGTAGGAATTGTTTCCCTTTTCCACTTTTTTTTTTTTTTTTGCCTACCCCACACTGTAACAAGGGAACTGGAGAATTGGCCTTAGGGTGGTGTCATAAATATGTGGTCACCTGGCAGGTTATGGGGGAGATGGGGATTAGTTCAATGTATACCTATGGCACCCCTTTTGGGTGAAGGATGGCTCTATCAAACTACTCTTCCAGATCATGTAACTGGTGGGTTGGGAGTAGACTATCCTTGAGGCTTCCCCGAGCGCTGGACCCTCGCCAGAAGTCATGCAACTTGAGATGTCTTGTCCTGGAGTTTTGCCTTCCAGCAGATGGTGCCAAGAGGGCAGCCCAATTGATGGAAACCCCCCTGGGGCTCCAGTGTTTCACCCACAGAAGCTGGGAGGTAGGTCTGGGTGAGACCATTGGCTCCAGCTTTTCCCGCAGTGGGTCTCCCTCTACTTTGTATATCCCAAGGAATAAAGATTAAATAGGTGATAGAATAAATAAAGTTACCCCTATTTTAACCCAAGCTTTGTGTCTGGCCTCGTTATTTCATGTGTTGGTCATCAAATAGTAACTCACAGCACTGGGAATTGTCTTAACAGTTTATACAGCCCCCCCCCTAAACTTTGCATGCCGCCTAGCCAAGATGGTGGCTACGAGTGAATTACTCATGCTTTTAAATTTGCTGCTGATGAATTTTTAAATATTTTTTTCCCATGGTGCACAAGTGATACTTCATATTTACAAAAGAAAAAAAGAATAAAATTGGGGGAAAGATTACTGTTTTATCGCCTTACCAAACTCATTTAGCTGAAAATCCAACATGGTGGCAGCAGGTGCTTTTCCTGTTTGCAAGCTCTGCCCCCATGCTCACCCAACCAACCAGCTTGCACTGCCTCAGCGCAGCAACATGAATGCAACTGTCTTAATGATCAGACATTCACATCCCCTACAGAACTTTTTAAAAATTGGCTCCTTGCCCCTTCCGAATAAGACATGTTGATGCAAATCTCCGTTTAGACAGATTGCCTTTCATGCAATTTCTATGAGGATTATTTTCACTGTTTAGGCAGGACCGAATAACAAAAAAGCCAGCCTGGTTTAGTGGATTGAGTGTTGGACCCAAACTCTGGGATACAAGGTTTAGATTCCATGCTTGGCCATGGAAACCCACTAGGTGATGTTGGGCAAGCCACATTTTCTCAGACTCAGAAGAGGGCAATGGAAAAACCCATCTGAACAAGAAAATCCCATGATAGGTTCAGCCTTGGGGTCAGGATAGGTCAGAAATGACTTGAAGGCATACAACAACAAAGAACACCTGAAAGCTCTCTCTCTCTCTCTCTCTCTCTCTTTCTCTCTCTCTCTCTCTCTCTCACACACACACACACACACACAGAGAGAGAGAGATCCAAGAAAGCCCTGCCTTTTAAAAAAAAGGCAAAAAAAAAAGCCTACTGTCTTAACATTAATTACTCGCTTTTCCCTAGCCATAAAATCTAGGGAAATACAGAATCCTTGTACAACTACCTGGAGAGCTGGATCTTCAACTTTGAAAGCCTTCCAGGAGAGAGGACTGGGCCTATGTGCAATTTTATGCATAGATGGCACCTACAGCATTCTGCTATGGATGTGCAACAGAACTGTATATGCACAAATATCTTCCACATGACAGAGACGCTCTTCTACTGGATAAGCAAATCAAGCGATTCAAGCAACCTTTCATCAATATGCATTACAATCCATCTGTGAGCATGACAACACATCCTGCTCTTCTAAAAATACTCACAGGGGGACTCTTGCCCAGATCTTGCTTGGTAAAGCAAAAGCCGCTTTCACACTACATAACTAATAGTGTTATGATTCTACTTTACAGCTGTATCATATAGAATCCTGGAGCTTGCACTTTGGTGAGGCATGAGAGCTCTCTGTCTAAGAATTCTTCATACTTCATGAAACTACAAATCACAGGGTTCCATAGGATGGACCCATAGCAGTTAAATGCCATCATAGTGCTGTAACTGTGTAGCATGAAAGGACCCAAAACAAATGATTTTGTGAATAGGGGAAAAACAGAATCCACTTGGGTATATCCTCACCTGGTATACAAATGAAAGAACCAAAGTAGGCAATTATCTTATTGCTATTGTTTCTGTTACTAAAATATGAGCTTTCACATGAATCATCCTATTTTATCCAAGTGGATGGACTATTCCATGAATTTAAGGAAAGTCAGAGATTCTGTACAATGAATGAAGAAAAAAAGCACTGTGTTCTAATTAAAAGTGTAAAAATAGAATGCCCTGACAAGAAAGCAATTTATATTATCCATATAGCGATGGCTTTGTTTTTGATAGCTCATTTAGTTTTAAAAAGTAAAAAGGTGTTAAACTTCCAGAAGCTTGCTCCATGGGGCTCATTTATAAAATATATAGCTAGAGACACCACTCCTTCCTCATAAATTTTGCTGACCTTTCCTGTGAATAAAAAATAAAAATAAAAATAAAAGGCAGTTGCAGACTGCATTTGGATAACCATGATCCGAATCCTATTACTTATTCCCAGCTAGAGTAGACCCACTGAATTAATTGTTTAATGGTGAGTCAACATGTAGGTGAATCCCAGTGATACAATGGGCCTACTCTAGGCAGTTAGGCCTGTACCTTAGTTTATTGAACTAAGGTATGAACAAGACTTTTATACTTTCACATAACCCCTTCATTTCCCCATCATTGGTTCTCACCATTGCATAGTCAAATCTGATTGTGTTACCTATCCTGACACCCCCAGCCTCATGGCTACTTTAATAATCAGAAATATTTAATAATTAGGTCAAATGTGGCTTTCCATGTAGTGTGGCCATTAATAAAAACCTGGGAAATTCCCCAGCTAGGAATTCCAAAGACAAACAGTTTCAGTCAGGTATGCACTTAGGGAGTCTAAATTCTTGGTCAGTTATGCACTTTAGAATCTAAATTCTAAAGAAATGTTAATTTGCAAGGCAACTGAAGGCATACACCTGGATGATCCTATTTACTAAGGCTGGGAAACTCAAGCCTGTAAACGACCCTCCATTCCTTCACCTCTCCCAAAGGAAGTTGCTTCCTCCTTTTCAATCACAAAGTATCCACACATTAAGATGCCATTAAAATATCTAGAGTGTTTTTGTCACTCCTTGAGCAACTCTGAGAAACATTGTCTTCCACTCTAAATCCCATCCCCTGAAGGCAAATTCCACTAAATGGTGCACAGATCTCCTTCCTGTGGATACTATGTCCATCTGTGTAGCCAAGCACACAGTTCATCTTCCTCTTGATTCCATGTCAAACTGTGTTCCTGATTGCCCCCCCCACCCTGCTGGTTTCTTCCATGACCCCAACTCTACAGGAAGGGTGTCATATTGCCCAATACAACTCCCTTCTCTACCCCTCTATCCCAATAATTCCTGCCTTATTTGCTAGTCTTGCATGAATGCTTGAAGCCTGAATGTGCATGTGAATGCTGCTGCTGTTGTTTTTCTCCAATATATATCAATTATTGTACTATCTAGCTTAATGTCTCCTCCTTGGTACTGGTAAAAATAGGTCAAAAGATCCTGTTGTCTTTTGCCCCCTCTTGCATAGCCGAATACATTGCTGAGTACAATAATTCCCCAAATTAATGTTGATATTTTGAGGGGTCTCCGTGATCCCTGAACATAGAGGGTAACAATCAGAAGCACAATCCAGAATATTGTGCTGAAGCCCCAGTAAAATTTACTGAAAACAGTGGCATCAGCCACAATTGAAATATATGCCAACCCTCCAAGTGCCACAGATTGCCAAGGATGACCATGAATTCCTAGTTTCTCAGTGGATGTTAAAATGTCCTGCTTTCCTCCCTGCCACTGAGTTGCTTGCTTCTGTTGTTATTATTTGCCATCCTCTCCCTCCTCCTCCTCTGCTGTAACCATATCTCCACACCTTCCTGATCTTGAAGGATGAGAGGGGGATGAGAACTATGGCAATGACAACAGCAGAGGTGGCTGTTCTAGTGCTCATTCATGTTTGTACTGTTTCTTTACTTCCCCTGCTTCTTATTTTCCAGCATCTTCACTTTTCTTATAGGTACAAAGGGACAGCATCTCAACATTGCCCAGAAAAAGCAGGAAGAAGAAACTCAAAGAAAAAAGAAAGCTCGGAAAGCAAAGCTGTAGCAATAGTGGGGAAATGTGAATTCATTCAGTCTTTTGCTGCTTGCTCACCACTTTCTTCCTTCTTTCCTCCACTCTGCTCACATCTTCTTCCAAGCCAGATGAAGAAACAAAGCTGCTTGCTTCTTGAATGCCTAAATTTTCAGCACCAGGCTGTTTGGAAGCATGACTGGGTAACTGAAAAAAATCACCTGTGCCACAGAACAAGCTCTTTTCCTCATACGCCCTTTCCTCTCTCACAGAGCCTTCTATCTCTGTGCAGGAGAGCCAGTTGCTGCAAGGGTGATGTTTTTTTCACTCCTTTAACCTTGAAAGGGCAGAGGGATAAGTGAGGGAATGAATGAGCACTAATTCTATCCTTTCTCCCATCTGTGAAATAATGGACGGAATGTGAATATTCCCACAGTCCAAGGCTTTTTGGAGACACACATCTGTTCTCCCTTACCTCGATTCACTATCTTCAGTTGAAAAATCAAAATGGAAGGGTGTTTAGTGCATATCAATGTGATATGCCTATAGCACGGAGCTTTGAAAAGTTACTTTGTTGGATCACACATCTCAGAACTCCATACAGGGTGGGGGACTCTGGAAGTTGTAGTCAATAATTTCTCTTCCTAACCCCAATCCATTGTAAAACATTCCTGACAGTTCTGAATACTGAATGACTTTTACCTTGACCATTACTTCCTCACTGGAGTTGATATGACCTTCCCAGCTCAAACTTCAAAATTTCTAAACACATTTATATGAAAAGAAGTCCCATTAACCTCAGAGGGGCTTCTAAGTAGATGTGTAAAGCATTGCACTATCAGTTGCAGATGTGATATGCTAAACAAATCACAGGTTCCTTGAAACTAGTCCTGCACAGTTGGACAGTGCTTGTGCTTCCAGTACGAGACAGTTATTTGCATAAAAGTCATTGGACATGATCTCAGTTGTTGAGATGACTCAGTTTCTATAAAAGTATTCTGGAGCAGCTCCTATGTAGAAAAAAAAATCACTGAACAGGATGTGTGCATAGCTTGTTTGCAGAGCACCATTCTGTTTTATAAATGCAATTAGTTTCTTTTCACACCCTAAGCAAAGTGAAAGAGCCAAGTTACACAAATGTTTTTATTTTATCTTCACAATAGCTTAGCAAAACAATGGTTCAAAATTTCACAATCTCCTTATGGAACTGTGAATGAGAATTAGGGCTGCATACTCCCATCATTCATCTTCTTCCCTGTCCTGTTACAGAATGGCTAGTGCCCAAGTAAGTGCATCACTCTTCCAAGGGAACAAACAATGGAGAAATCAAGCCTGTCCTAGGATCATATGTAAAGAATCCCTAAGACCATAAATATGGTCAAAGCATTTAAGCACAAAAGACAATCTGGTCAGGTCAGGGTCAAATTCCAGAGAGAGAGTCACCAAAAAGAATAGCCCAAGAAGAAAGCTTAAGTTCAAGAGAGAGAAAAAGCAGGAAATGCCATACAATGTCAAATGGAGATTGTGGAGCTGTTCTTTTGCAGCAAAGAAATGGCCTTGGCTATGCTAATTTTTATCTAACTGTAAATCAGCGTAGCTAATTCACAGAACTCTACAGTTTTAAAGTGTCTTTTCTCCACCTTTGTTGTTGCTGATTCAGTCTATGATGCTCTAAATGACGACATGGCTCAGCCTCTGACTCCCTTCCTTCAGGTTCTACATGGGGTAGTCCAGTGTCTACTCCAAGAGTACAGATGACAACTCCTTCTAGCTACAAGGCAAGGCTGCTAGCATCTTTTGGCTCTCACTGGAGCCTACTATCTTAGCTCTCCTCTTCCTAGGACTTTATCAGACACAGAAAATATGGTGTCATCATGACACTACATAACCACAAAAGGGCACACAGATCAGACAACATTGCCCTTTCATGGTTAAAAAGAGCCCCAAACTTGTCATTTTAAATTGATGGCTTAAGCTGTCAATAGATCTCTCTGCAACTTTTCTGCCGGCATTGCCGGCATGTGACACCTTTGTCCCTTTAAATTTCATACTTACCCTGTCAGTGGCTGGACCAGCGCAAACACTTCTGGGTCAGATCGGGACATCCAGGTAAGTTTCACTCTTTTTATGACCCCCCCTGTGTTACTTGGGACTTTTAAATTATGTGTATGTGCTTTGCTTAACTTTTTGGTGTTTATTTTGCTTTTATTTTTAAATTTCATGTGCAATGAAATCACATGAGATTTCAAATGAGGAAGTGAATGGGGCTCTGTTCACTTCCTCTTTATTGCCAGCAACCTTTGCTGGGATACAAGGTAAGTGCAGGAGTGCATTCTTTTGCCAGCATAAAAATGCCTTTTTTTTAATGCCGGCAAAAGAACGTTTAAATGGATTGCGACTTGTAAAAGTCCCATTGTATTTGGCAGCAATTCGGTAAGCAAACCTTTGCACAATACCTTGATTCATTTTTAATGCCTTTTGTGAGGAGAATTCCATCACATATATATAGGATACAAGAGACTTTATATGTGGGATAGAAAATAGAACAGTTAACAATATGACTTGTCTGGTGACTTTGGATGTTAATTCATTGTATATGTCCATCGCACATGAAGGGGCTAGGGAAGTTGTAGAATTTTATTTGAATACATGTGAGAATCAACATCCCCCAACCCATTTCCTCCTGGACATCTTGGATGTAATATTAGAAAAAAATGTTTTAGGTTTGGCCAATTTTTCCCCCTCCAAATTAAGGGTGTGGCCATGGATAGTCCCACAGCCGCTTCTATCACTAACCTCTACATGGCAAGATTAGAAACAACATACATTAATAATCCATTAGTCAAACCATTTGAAAAATTCTTCCTTCATTAGGTCATATACATTGATGATATATTTATTTTATTTTCAGATTACAATAAGGTGGATAAGTTTTTTGAATGGTTGAATACAATCAGTAACTATATCCAGTTCACTTGTTATCAGGATAAAAAAATCAATCTCATTTCTTGATGTTAATATGTTCATAGAAAATGGGAAATTGGGAGTACAAAATTACAGAAAACCCACTGATAAGAATTCTACATTGCATTATCAAAGTTACCATCCAGTAAGGCTGAAAAATAATTTACCATACTCTCAGTTCCTTAGATTAAAGAGAATTTTTTCCAGGGAGGAGGATTATGAAGATGCGGCAAAACAATATCAGCAAGATCTTCTTTGTGGTCTCTGTGAATCACACAGCTGGGTTACTCCAGCACCTGTGCAGAACATCGGAACCTTCTGGAATCGCTAGGCAGAATGTACTTTGATACATTTTTGGCGGTAACTCCGGCCACCCCAACGGTCCCTTATAAGGGATTCCCGCCTAAATCCCCTCAGTTCCTTTCTTTCCGCCATGTTAGCAGCTTGAAGGAACCTTTGTTCACTAGTTGTTTCACTTTCGATTTGACTGGATTTGACTTGGCTCTGATATTGACTATGATTTTCTCTCACTCCCTTGGATTTGGCATTTTACTTCTGATTTTCACTATTGACCTGCACTGCTTTGGCTATTTGACGACGGTCTCTCTCACTCCCTTGGATTTGGTATTCGACCTCTGATTTTCGCTGTTGACCTGGACTGTCTTTGACTATTCACTGGATTCTCCCTGTGAATTTGATGACTTCATGAGTAAACATGTCTGGAAGAGGCGCCTTTAAAAGGTGTGTTATCTGTCAGGCTAGACTTCTGAGCGTGGATGGTCATTCCCACTGCCTGATTTGCCTTGGAGAGACACATAATGTTGACTCATGTGTGCACTGCAAGGCCTTCACTCCTCAGGCTCGCAAGCACAGGCTCTTCCGACTCAAATCTTTTCTGTATGAGAAAGACCTAATCCCGGCCGCAACTTCAACTCTTGCCTCTGTCTCGGCCCCGGCCTCTACTCTGGCATCCGAGCCCCAAAAACGAGGTAGTTCTCCATCACCGAAGTCTATGGGCCAGAAGAGTCACCGTTCTCGGAGCCTGTCCTGACGCCGTTCAACGGCTTCTGACCCTGAGGCTGTGCGTACTTCGCACAAGCATGCTCCTTCGGATTTGGCTCGGGATTATCTTGACCAACATTGGCTCAGGACCAGGAACCTTCCACCTCAAAGTCTGTCCCTCGGGATCAGGCACGTACTGAACCTGTGAGTTGTCCAAGCACTTCTGCTGAGGCCTCCCAATCTCTTAAAAGGAAGAGAAAGGATAAACACATCTTTCGACATGATGACACCTCCAAGTCGAAGAGTAAGCCCAAGGAGACTTCTAAAAAGTCAAAGTCTTCGACTGCTCCGTCTGCAATCCTTCCACCTCCATTTGTACAGCCTGTTGAATCTCATCCAGACAATGGTACCGAGGCGTTATTCTCTAAACCGTCTGCTGTGTCAACTACGGAGGCTGGCATTCCTCGCCATTCACTTACTCCACTGGGATTGGTGGAAACAGTGGCTGTCGATGTTCCATCTGGTGCTGAGACAGAGAGCTCACCACAACGGCTGGACCGATCACCCACACTTGTCATTTCCTGGGCTCAACTGCTTGAACAGGCCTCTTCTGATGTTGACATCGAAGTTGTCGAGCCCGAAGTTTTGGCTCGAGGCCGATCGTCTCCTACCACCATCCATGAAGATGTACTGGCCTATACCGCTTATGACCTTGCCCAGTCCATCTGCCGTGCTGGATTCATGTCACCCATGGGCTCCCAGATTCTTACTTCTTGGGGTTAGGACCTCAGCAATGTCTTTGCAGGTCACTCTGTCTGTCGTTCTCCCAGACCGTTTCAACTGGAAGAACAGAGATCCATCCTGAGGAAGGATGCAGAGAGTCAGGTCTCTCCTCGTCCTGAATAACGTCCTCTGCCTCGCACTCTTCCAACACCTCCATTGCGCACCACCTCTCTACTTCGGGGCGACTGCAGTCCATCACCAGAGGGTTTGACATCCTCCTCATCCGCTTCCTAGGACCCATACCAACCCTACCTGCTGTCACCTTGGACAGAGTTGATTGACGATGATTCTGCTTCACCCACTGATGACATCCGTGCTTTTTCGGAGCAGATGGTGCTTATGTCTCACACCCTGGACCTCAAGGTGAAGGAGAAAGATGTCGAACCAATAGGCCCGATATTCCATTGGATTCAATCCAAGCCCCCCCCCCCACGGCTTCAATTCCAGTCTTGCCATCATTGCTGAAGCTCACCCAAGGGTCTTGGGAGAACCCTTCCTCGATACAGTTTACTTCCAAGAAGATTGACCGACTGTATCGAATTGGTGGTGAGCACATTGATTGGCTTCAAAACCATCTGAAGCCAAATTCTGTGGTGGTCGAAGCATCTCAAAATAGGAAGCAGCGCTGGCCTCAGTCAACCCCCCGGACCTGGAGGGTTGGAAACTTGACATCATGGGGAAGAAGATCTACTTGGTAGCAGGACTGAGTTTTTGTGTGGCCAACTACTCAGCTTGCATGGGGGCCTATCAACAGGTGCTGTGGGAGCGGATGACACCCCTCATCCAAGATCTTCCGGACGAATGCCATAGGCTGGCTGAAGCTATCCAAGCTGAGGCACAATCACTTGCGGGACAGCAGATGAACTCGGCCGTCATGTTGCGGATTGTGCAGCCAAGACGATAGCAGGATCCATCGCCCTGCATCAACATGCATCGCTCCGATCATTGGACCCCACCCCACAGGCCTCTGCTACCATTGAGGATCTCCCATTTGATGAGTCAGGACTGTTCAATGGATCTACTGATGAGAAGCTCAAATTCACTCAGAAGATGAGGACCACTGTTAGGAAATATGGTATGGCCACCTCCTCATTTTCTCAGTACCGTCCTAGGGGCTGCTACACCTGGCAGACATCATCATCAGGCCAACAGTTCCATCAGGGGTTCTCTGGCCAGTTGTATCACCGATCCTAATACGTACCCTCTCCCTCTCCAGCCTCATTGGTGAGGAGCCAGGGGTCAGGGTCCAGATACCAGCAGCCACCAAGACAACAATCAAAGGATCAAGGCAGGATAAAATTCTAAATTCCCTCCTCACTCTATCTCTTTCTTTCCTTAGACACCACTTTTCGGGGATCGATTGTCGAACTTCAAAGAAGCCTGGTCCTCAATAACATCAGACCACTGGGTACTTCAGATCATCCAGAACGGCTATTGGATCGAATTCAACTCTCTAGCTCTGACAGGTCTGGTTCGATCAACACCACCCTCCCCTCCCCTCCTAGAGGAGGTGCAGACTCTGCTGCAGAAGGGGGCCATTGAACTCCAACCTTCACCACCTCTGCTTCTTCTCGAGGTACTTCCTGGTCACAAAGAAGGATGGTGGCCTGCGCCGTATTCTCGACCTCTGTGGGGTGAACAGGTACATAGTTCCAAAGAAATTCAGGATGGTCACCCTGGCTTCCATCCTTCCACTTCTGCGACAGTACGACTGGTTCACGTCCATAGTCCTGAAGGACACCTACTTCCACATTGGGAGTCATCCATCCCACAGACGATTCCTTGCATTCCAGGTCGGGACCGACACATTCCAGATCAGGGTCCTGCCATTTGGACTTTTGACTGCTCCACGAGTGTTCATGAAATGTATGGTGGTGATAGCAGCCTTTCTTCGCCAATGGGGAGTAGTGGTCTTCCCCTACATCGATGACTGGCTGATTGTGGCGGACTCTCAACATCAGCTTGAACTTGATGTTGGCCTCACCTTAGATGTCTTAGACTACCTGGGACTTGTCAACATAGAGAAGTCTCAGCTCCAACCAGCTCAAACAATCTAGTTCACTGGATCTCGTCTGGATTCTGCCACAGCTTACCCCGAGACCGGTTCAACACCCTTCGGTCTCTAATCCATACCTATTGTTGCTCCCGGAGACTCCCTGCTCATTCGGTCCAGGTGCTTCTCAGGCACATGGCAACTACTACCTATGTGACCCGTTTCACCAGGCTACGATTCTGTCCACTCCAACATTGGTTTCTACAAGTGTTCGAACCTCTCCAAGACTCTCCAAACAAAATGCTCACAATGCCGCAGGCAGTTCGTCAGTCTCTAGAGTGGTGGTTGGTACCAGACAATGTCCTGTTGGGCATGCCGTTCGACGTTCCTCAACCAGACATCTCTCTGATGACAGATGCTTCGCTGCAAGGATGGGGAGCCCATCTTGGATCCTACAAGATACGGGATTCTTGGAATGCCAAAGAACAGGCTCTCTATATCAATGTCCTAGAGCTTCTCGGTGTCCAGAAGGCATTACGGGCCTTCAAATCCCTGGTAAGGAACAGGACTGTTCTGGTAGTGACAGAAAACACTTCAGTCATGTACTACCTGAACAAACAAGGAGGAACGAGATCCCTTCATCTTTTCCAACTCACGCTGGACATTTGGACCTGGTGCGTCTGCAGGAACATCCTTCTCCAATCCATCCATCTTCCTAGGGAGGAGAACACTCTTGCAGACGGACTCAGCCTTTCAAGCCTCTCCATCCATGAATGGCAGCTTCACAAGCCTGTCACCGCAGACCTGTTCCGACGGTGGGGCTTTCCCCAAGTCGACCTCTTTGCGTCTCCAGAGAACACTCAGTGCCTTCAATTCTGCTCCAGGGGACGCACTCCAGGATCGAGGGGTGATCCCTTCCTTTTCCATTGGACGGGTCCACTTCTCTACCTCTTTCCTCCATTCCCACTGCTGACAAGGGTGATTGCCAAGTTCCGTCGAGATCGAGCGGATGCCATCCTCATCACTCCATGATGACCCCGACAACCCTGGTTTGCAACCATTCTGCGTTTAGCCAGGCATCGCTTCATCCGGCTTCTGTCCCTTCCCAATCTTCTCACCATCCAGAACGGGAAGGTCAGGCATCCAGACATAGAGACTCTACATCTGACGGCATGGAGGCTGCTTCCTTGATTGTATCCTCTGTACTGATGGTCTCGGGTTCGTCCTCGATACCAATGCACTATACATCTTTTCCTCCAGAGGTCCAGGCTGTTATCAACTCTGCCCGACGACCGGCTACCCGCAGGTTGTACCACTACAAGTGGAAGAAGTTTGAAGCCTTTCTGTCTTCTTGATAGTTGGGCATGGAACCATTCTCCATCCCAACTGTACTGGATTTCCTTCTCCACTTGTCTTCCACGGGCCTGTCGCTTTCGTCTATCCAGTGCTATTTGGCAGCCATATCCGTCCATATCCGCCGAGCTCCAAGCAAGAGGTCACCCGTCTCCCTTTACAGATGCAACGGTTAAGAAGTTTTTGAGAGGCTACGCCAATCTCCATCCTCCGGTGACTGAGCCTACCCCGACGTGGAGCCTCGAATTGGTCCTCTCACAGCTGGTCCGACATCCTTTCGAACCCTTGGTTTCCACTGACTTGCGACTTCTGTCCTGGAAGGTTGCTTTCCTTGTGGCCATTACTTCAGCATGTCGAGCTGGTGAGCTCTGTGCCCTGAGATCTGACCCTCCATACACTGCTTTCCATAAACATAAGGTGGTGCTCCATCCAGACATCTCCTTCCTTCCAAAGGTGGTGTCGAGCTTCCATCTCAATCAATCCATCACTCTCCCTGCCCTGATGCAGGACCCGAAGGACGAATTCGAGTGTATCCTCCATTCCATGGACGTCAGGAGGGCACTTGCCTTTTACATTCAGAGAACTGCTCTCTTTAGAATGCCACCTAGACTGTTTGTGTCCTATGCTGACTCAAGGCTCGGAGAGCCCATTTCTCCGCAGCGGCTGTCGAAGTGGGTGACATCGACCATTGCTCTCTGCTACAAACTGGCGAAGAAGCCACTACTGCCATGGATTTGAGGATACTCTACGAGGCCTGTCTCCAACTCAACAGCATTCATTTCTGGGGTGCCTCTAGAGGACGTTTGCAGAGCTGCAACTTGGTCATCACCTTTGACTTTTGTTTCCCATTGCAGACTTGACTCTCGTTCCAGGAACGAGGCTGCCTTTGGGAAAGCTGTACTGTTGTCTTCTATTCAATGAGTGAGTGTTAATGTTTGCCAAGTCATTTGATGTTTTCATGATATAATGACTATATATAATTTATTAGTTTGCTTAAGAATGTGCTGCAAGACTCTAATTAAGGTTTGACTGTGCAACATGGTATTAGTGTCAATATGTATAGGACATACCCTCCTCCTGGAGTGAAGCTCGCCAGTCTACCCAGCTGTGTGATTCACAGAGACCACAGAGAAGATGGTCAGGTTGCTTACCTGTAACCATAGATCTTTGAGTGGTCTTCTGTGAATTCACACAGACCCACCCATCCTCCCCTCTATGTCCTACTACATCATATAACATGCTTAATGTTCCTGATACTGCAGATTGTGGTGTCATTCCAGGAACTGAGGGGATTTAGGTGGGAATCCCTTATAAGGGACCGTTAGGGTGGGCGGAGTTACTGCCAAAAATGTATCAAAACACATTCTGCCTAGCAATTCCAGAAGGTTCCGATGCTCTGTGCAGGCGCAGGAGTAACCCAGCTGTGTGAATTCACAGAAGACCACTCGAAGATCTATAGTTACAGGTAAGCAACCTGACCATCTTTTGGATAGAGCCTATCCCTCTAAAGTAATCCAATCAGTGAGAGAAAGGGCTGGTAGGAGAATTAGGGAATCCTTGTTAATATCATCTACAAAAACTGATAGCAGTAGAATAGTTACATCCTTCAGTTTCAATCATGCCACCCAGGGTATCAAATCCATAATTTACAAACACTGGCATATTGTCCAGAAAATTTCTGGCTGTTCTGAATTACCCATTTTTGGATTAAGGAGAACTAGGAATATTAAGACATTTTAATACATTCTGACTACAATCCCCCTAAAATTAATCGGCCCCCAGTAACATGACATTATAGATGTGGAAGGTGCAGCTGATGCCCACAGTCATTAAACCTAAAAAAGTTTCAAACATCCAGAATTAAAGGGACCTTATTATTTAAATTCATTTACTAACTATCAATCTAAAAATGTGATTTATAATATAATTTGTCCCTGTGGCCTCTATTATATGGGTCAGACTTAAAAAAATTTGAAGGGTTGGATTTCAGAACATAAAAGCAGGATTCAAACTCGCTACCTTGATAGTCCCTTAGTGGAACATTTCTTAGGAAAAAATCATAAACCAGAATCCTTAAGATTCTTTGTAATTGAAGAACTGCATTCTAATCCTTACAATTACCAGTGTATTCAAACCAGAGTCCTGCAATGTGAGTCATTTTGGATATTCAAATTACATTCAAGTAGACCCAATGGGTTTAATGAAAGAATAGATTTTACTCCCTTTTTGTAAGTATTGTCAGGAGCCATTATGTTTATGTCCCTGGATATGAGGGAGATGTTGGTCTCTTTAAGAAGATTTTAAAAAGCTAAAAAGTGCTAATGTGGGAACTTCAAGCTATCAGAGATTTAAATCAATGGGAAAATGGATACCAACCACACTGCTGCAGAAAAGGATTCTCAAGGAGTGGGATGTAGATGATGTTACAGGTAATAGAGCTAAGATATTATGATTATATGAATTTTAATTGTTTTGTATGATTCTAATGGTGACTATTTTAATATTAAGAATGGCAGATTGATAAGAACACAATTAAGGGGCAGCACTGATTAAGACTTCTGTTGAAATGGTGACCATAGTTCCTGGAGTAATTGTTTGCTGCTCTGTGTGTCATCTCCTATAACCTGGCAGCTTGGTCACATTATTACTGCACCAACATAACCCAGTTTATGTGTGGAAGGCATTACCAAGATTCCAGCACATATCAAAATAAATAACTGAATGTGCCTTGTACATTTATAATGCTATGTTCACTAATAGCTGGAGTTTCTACTGGGTTTTCACCTGTCGGTTCATTCTGGATTGTTTAGACCAGTTTACACCCTCCCACTGAGTATACTCTTAGTGTTAAGAGTGGCTTTATAGGAAATTGCTAATATTGTGTGTCATACTTTTGAATGACTTTGATACCCTTAATTGTCATGCATGCCAATTCAATGTTAATTCATTTTTTGAGGCTATTTTTGTATTAACAAATGTAATATTATTTTAATAAGGGAATGTAATTAACCAACTGATGTAAATTGGAATACAACTACTGTGATTAGAGTTGCCACAGCACTTGGAAGTTTCCAAAGCAGATGTGTTGGGTTTTGAAGTTCTTTTTGCATTAGCAATTGATTGAGATTTCATTTTGAATATGACAATCTGGAATGACTTTTGATATTGGTATGACTTCAGATATATTTACCTAAACATTGTAAAGACCATAACTTGTGCAGATAAAAAGGGCAGAAGTGAAATTAACTTAGTATCATCAAATATATGTGGTGTCATTAGAGATAAATTATTACCACTCAGTAAATTATGTACAGTCATGTGTTATGGTCTCTATATTGGGTACATGTGAGAGTGGCCACTCTATGAAATAATGTATCTTCAAGTTGTGTTTATATTACCTTGTCATTGTAAGTAATTCTTTGAGAAGACATTGGTGTATATCTGGCCTTTGATATTGCACTGTGTGAACTTTGAGTTATACATAAAATACATATGACATATTTAAGTGTGTGGTAATCAGTTTATTGATATTATTGACACATTTCTCCTAGTGTTGGGTTTGGCAGTAGTAGCTCCACCAGCTGCCCCTGTTGAATTGAGAAAGGTGGGGGGTGGAGAGAGACTGATCAATTATATGACGGGCTGCAAACTCCATGGACCTTTTTACACTACACAGTTATAGTACTAGAGATCCCTGGCTGAGAATTTTAAATACCTCTCCCTAAACTGCAAATCTCATATTCCATAGGATGGAACCATGGTTGTTAAAGTGTAATCATAGCACTGTAATTATATAGCGTGAAAGGGCCTTATGTAAGCAAGACTGGACTAACATATGATGAAGCCTTAAACTATGTTAAATTTAAGAAAACCCATAGCATTACACACAAAATTTGTGTATGTTATTCTGACAGGAAGGCAATGGAAATAGAAACAATAAATTTAGGCTTGTATTTGCCGACCAATTCAGTGAAGTAAGGAGACCAGACACAAGAAATGGGATCTAATAAATGGAATTTTATTTAACCCTACCTATTTATAACCCTCTACAGATCTTCAGCAGGGGAGGCAAGCTAGTGAGGGAGCAGCTGGGGCAGTAGTCCTATCCCAGGCCTTACTCCCCAGCTTTCCCAGGGTGAGCACCTGAGCCCCAGAGAGGAAACCCAATAGCTGATTGGCTAGCATCTGGAGGGCCAACCCAAAAGTCCCCCAGCCAAGCCATGTGACTTAAGTTGAGAGTTTATCCTTCAGGCCGACCCCAAGGTAAGTCTCCTTCTCCACCCCCAACTCACGTGACCTAAAGCGGCAGTTCACGAGCCCCTCCCCTTCACCAAAGTTGGTGCCATAAGTGCCCACTGAAATCTATGCCTCCTCCCTCCTCTGGCCAAAATCATTGCAGGGCTTGACCTATTTTCAGACACCACCCTAGCCAATTTCCCAATGCTGTCTGCCATAGTATTGTGTAGGAGAAAAACACCCTGTAAAAAGGGGTAAAAAATTCCTACCCGGTCCTGAAGCAATCATAATCACACTATGTTAATGGCAGAAGGGTGGGTCAATCCAGAATAAAGAGGAGGATGTGAGGGCAGACAGGGCCTCATATTGCCTCTGGTCCCTCCCCTCCCTTCTTCATCCATGGCACATGTGCCATGACACAATCTTTTAAGGCCTGCCTCCTTTCCCCTCATGCCTGGCAAATGCCACTCCTTCCCCAACATAGCTGTACCAGTTGGGAGGTGAGTGGGGTTATAGTTAGAAGCTAAAGTTATAGTTAGGCTAAAAAAATTGTGCCTCAATCTAGCATGGCACATGAGAATGAAAAGGTGCCCCACAGTGAGCTCCTTTACTTTAGACCTACTGAAGTGAATCATTGAACACCGGACTTGGACTCTGGAAGTCAGGGTTTGAATGCCCATTTGGCCATGGAAACCCACTAAGTGACCTTAGGCAAGTTATACACTCTCAGCCTCAGAGGGGGACAATGGTACCCCCCCGACCAAATCTTGCCAAGAAAATCCCTTTATAGGTTTGCCTTAAGTCGGAAATGACTTGAATGCAGAGAACAACAAACAACCAGAGTTAATCAGACTTCCCTCTCCCTCCACTGGGCCTGTTCTCTAACTTGCCTCTATTGATGCTTTAAACCCTATAGACACCCTCTAAACTACTATGATTCCCACTGATTCTATTCTGACTTGCTTTGGATCTAGCCCATGGTAAACAGTACCATTTAGCCATCATATTAATGGTTAAATTAAGTATCTTTAACAAGCATTAGGAAACTTTTTGATGGACCAATCAAATAAATGTTCTCTGTGTATATAAGTGGAGCCTTTTTGTTTTCTTTCAATGTTGATGTTCTGCATCTAAATGCAAACACATTACTTACAACAAACAACCATTTAAAAAGAATGAAGTATATTTCTCATAGATTTCTTGAGGCTCAAAGATTCTAATTTAAAGGTTAATGTGGCTTTGTACAATAATGAACACCTTTAAAATTCATAAATTCTGGGTCTATATTTCAAACCATTAATCTTTTAGATGCAACAGAGATAGCCCGGCACCATGCTTAGTGGAATTTCTTTTATACCAGATTTGGAAATGATATTGTTTTGTAGTTTTAATGTACAAGTAATATGTTGTGTGTGAGAGAAAGTGAGTGTGTTTGAGAGATTGTGTGAGATAGACATATTTTCCAAGAGTTCTGTTTTTCCCAGGAAAGTAATGGGAAATCCAATTTTTCCTAGTTCAGTTGTGGTCATGGAAAAACCCACAGATTACACAGCAAAGTATCACACTGCCTATTTCTTTATTTTTAAAAAAAATACTATTGGGGGCTTTTGAAAATCTGAGCACTAGTTAGCACTGAGCCGAACCTGTGAGTTATTAGAGGAAGGGCTATGCCACCATGCAAACATAGAGGAGAATGGCTGAGAGAGTGAGAACATGGTGGCTGTCTAGATACAGGAGCCATGAAAAGCTAGGTAGAGATAGATATGAGGATTGTGTGTATCAATATATTGGAGGTTGCATTTCTGCGTGTGTGTGAGAGAGAAATAGGGGGAGAATTGTGTGTGAGATTGAAGTGGGAGGGAATGTGTTTCTGTGTGAAATACAGATGGGGAGGAGTATGTGTGAGAGGGGGAGGGAAAAGTGTGTTTGTGTGTCTGTCAATTAAAATCTGCCTCTAATGGCTTGTCTGCATGGGCAGTTTACCTCATCTTGTCCCCATCCTGGAGCCCTGCAGTCCAGATGACTCAAGGACAGGCAGTCCTCACTACCCTTGGGGCAAAAAGAGGACTAAGATGGGTGGAAAATGGGATTGGACCCAATAAAACATTATAAAATAATACCCAGGAAAAACCGCTCCTGCCAGATGCATTTGTGACTGCAGGGGCCCATTCCGGCATGCCAGCCCATTGCTTAAGCTGCCCTCTGCCTGTCTTCTGCAACAGAAAGCAGGCTCACAGCATATGACCAAGGTGCCCTGATCACGTGTTGTGGGCTGGCTTACTGGCTTCAGAGACAATGAAGGAGACAGTGGTGGTGGCGGTGACTGCAGCAATGGGCTGGCATGGCCATCTGGACTTCCTCCTGTTCCATGCTAGGAACAAGGGAGGAGTAGCCTGATCCATGTGAAGCATATGCTTGCAGAGAGTCAGCATATCCTGGCCCATGTAGATGAGCCCTAAGAAGAGCAATATAGTCATCCCTTCATTTTCGTGGGGGTTAGGGGCACAAGACCCCCACAAAAGTGAAAAAAACAGAAATAAAAATAGGCCTCCCAGAACTCTGCCGCTGCTACCCCCACCTTCACTTGCCCCATCACCACCACCATGCCCCTGCCGCCATGCACCTTGTCACGAAAACCATGCAGCCACAGCTGCTGCAACCCCCATCATGCCACCTGTGCCTCCACTGATACTGCCACAATGCCCCAGCTGCCAAGCACCATGCCCTAGCAGCCGTCCCCAGCCTGAATGGAGCCAAGCCCCAGGAGAGCAGGGAGTTTGGCACTTTAGACTCAAACTAGCTGCTCTCCCAGGGCTTGGCTCCCCAACCCAAATGGAGCTAAGCCCCAGGAGAGTGGGGAGTTCAGCACAAGGTGGCTGGAGTTCCCTTGCTTCCCTCGCTTCTCGGCCACCGCCAATGACTCTGAGTCAAAGAGGCAGCCACGGTAGTGGCTGCTGCTGCTCCTCCTCTCGCAGCACCCTCATTGCTGCAGTCCCCATGGACTGGGAGGGGGAGGATAAGGAAGAAAAACCACAAATACATAAAAGCGCGAAAGTCAAAGTCATGAATATGGAGGAATGACTGTAATTTCATTTGAATTAATAATGGAATTACTATACAGATACATATCCTCAAGTAAGCAGCAGTGAGTTCAGTGGGACTTATTCCAAGGCAAATGTGTAGCCTAAGTGATTTCCTAAAAGGCTATTGAAAATGCATTGATTTCTTCATGATAGTCTTTTTTTCCAGGCCTGCTTCCTGTTGCAGAAGAGCAACAGCAAAGGGCAGCTGAAGGGACAGGCTGGCATGCCGGAATGGACTCCTCCAGTCACAAGTGCATCTGGCAAAGTGGGATGCTGGTGGTGGAGGCTGCAGAGACTAGCCAGCGTGCCAGTCTGGACTTTTTTCCATTTCGTCCAGGTAATGGGGGAGGCACAGGCCTGATACACAGGCAGAATATGCTGGTAGTGAACCAACATTCTGGCCTATGTAGATGAGCCCAATGACTTTGATCTTTTGTCTGGAGATGATAGTGAAGGTAGTATTGGTAAGCCCTGACTGACTCCCAGTATAAAGGTTGCTGCTGTGCAGGGTATCTGGAGACCACCTAGCTGTGAGCCCTGTAAGACATAGACCAGTGGTAGGGAAAGGTCCCAAAGGCTGTGCATAGCTCCCCAAGCCCATTTTTGTGGGTCTCCAAGGTATATTGCAAATCCCATAATTTTGAGGCCTCAAAATATTGTTCACTCAGAATTGACCAATAGTACCCTTAGCATCTTGATGGCTGTTTTGCTCCATTTTATTTTGGGCATTTAAAAACCCACTTCATTTGTTTCAGGCCCACATGGGGCCTTTTTTTTTTCCATCTAGAAAGTGATTGCTTGGTTGCTTCCTGTTGGGGAAAAAAAATCCTTGAAATAGGTTAGGATGTACTTAATTTCCCCCCCAAATACACTAAAATAGCCAATAGTGTTTTCTGGAGGCTTGGACTGTTATTGATCAGTTGGAGGCAAAAGAAATTGGAGCCTGAATTTGTGAGGGTGCATAAGGGGTAAAAATGAAGGGAAGTGCAGCCCTCTAGGTTCCTGCGGGGGGGGGGCAATGCAGCTTCCCAACCGCTGGCAATTGTCAACTGCTTTGGCGGCCCATTTCCAATAGGTCTGGGAAGGCGGGCCCTGGTTGGTTTTAGCTCCAAAGACTGCTGTGGTTAAAGGCTTTATTGGGGGTAAGGCAACATTTGTTGTTGCATTGTTGTGTGCCTTCAAATCATTTCTGACAGATGGTAATCCTAAGGCTATGGGATTTGTCTATTAAATAACGAGAATGATACAATAACCCATCTTTATTTATATGTATTAAAATTCTAATGCTTGTCCCCTTCAATGTACTCCCCATTTACACCCACACACCCATGCTGCCTTGTTTTCCACTGGTCAAAGGCATGGAGCAGATCAGTTTCTGTCAGCTGTGTCAACACATCTGTTTTCTTCTTTACTGCATCTATTGATTCAAAATGTGTTCCTTTAAACACCAATTTCACTTTAGGGAAAAGAAAAAAAGTCACATGGTGCCAAATCTGCGGAATATGGAGGATGTTCAAATGTAGTAATGCATTTACTGGCCAACAACTGCCTCACAGAAAGTGGTATATGAGCAGGTACATTGTCTTGATAAAGAATGAAACCATTTCCCTGCAGTTCTGGCCTTTTTTTCCTGACTCACTCAGCTTTGTCAAAACTTCCTTAATGCTGGTTTACTGTTCTGCCTTTTGGAAACCATAATGACAAAATTACATCCTTGATGTCAACACCCCTCCCCTCAGTAAGCATGACTTTGAATGTGGACTTGCTTTGACATGCTTTAATTATTTATTTTATTTTTATTTAAAAATAGCTATTAATGTAAATTACTGGTGGATTGTATAATCTAAGTTTTGATTTATTACTGTGAGGTGCTTATTGTATGATTGTTTAAATCTAGAGTTGTAATTATTGTCTGGAAATGTTGCTCTTTGGTATTATATAACTATTTTCTGATGTTATTGTAAGCTGCTTTGAGCATAATTTTAACCTGGTAAAAGCAGAATATGTAGGCACCCAAAAATTTGTAGGCTTTCCATTCCTGAAAAAGCATTACCTGTTGGATATCTACACCTCTTGAAGGCACAGAAGTGCCTTCTGTGAGGAAGAAAGGTGACTTGAAACTAGAATCCTGGGGATACGCAACACACACCTTGGGCTGCAGGTTGTTTACCCCCACATTATATGCAAAGAATTTAAGAAAACTCAACATTCTGTTTTCTATCTATAAAGCAATTTTGAAATGAGTTCTCAGTGAAAATTGGTAGTATGTGTATATGCTGATCAATCCTTCTGTGATCCACTATACCATTTGCATAATGAGCAAATAATTTGAAAAATATAGAAATGTGGCTGCCTAGATTTTTAAAAAGAGAATCTGTATATTGTTCCTGTTTAGGGGTGGGGGACAATTAGGAGATGGAAAAGCATGGGAGGAGGAAGGAAGGAGCAGCAAGCACGAAAAAGAGTTGTGAAGGAGAGAAGACAAACAACATTTGGGCTGGTGCTTGTCTAGACGAGAGGATATAAGAGATTTTCAGATGTGGCAAAAACTGCATCAAAAGATTGCTAAAAGAACAGGAAGGGGAAAGATTATCAGATACAATGTCCTCCAGTGTTCCAGGGGCATAGCATGTAAACCTTCCTTTCTATTAGTGTCTTGTCCCCATCAATAGAAAAGGGAAGCCTCATCCATGGCAGTGCTATGCCTCTGGAATGGCAGAAGGACATAGGCGTCTGGTAAGGTCACCCTTTCTGTTCTTATGGTGATTTTCTGGCATGGCTGGGAACGTGATTTTTTGGCACGTTCTCCTGCATCTGATAATCTCCACAATGCTGATTGCTGCACATTATGGAGATTTTCACACGCCGAAAATATTCCCTGCAGAAACCGGGACAGAAATATTTCTGTCCCGGAAGCAGCGCCGCGGTTCGCACGCTCACCTCCCTCTTCCATTTTTCCGTCGTCCTCGCTTTGGGTTTTTTCCTCTCTCTTCCGGAATATTTTATTAACGGCAAACTCCCGTTAGTAAAATATTCCAGAAGAGGGAGGGAAAAACCCAAAGCGAGGACGACGGAACAACGGAAGAGGGAGGTGAGCGTGCGAACCGCGGCGCTGCTTCCGGGACAGAAATATTTCTGTCCCGGTTTCTGCAGGGAATATTTTCGGCGTGTGAAAATCTCCTAAGGCAAAATCACAGCAGTGTTCTTTGCTTCCATGGTCCTTCGGCAAAATCGCTTGTATACAAAGCTATCCGTGTTTAAAGTTCACACACAGCCATACCTGTGAATCAAGATGGGCAGCCGGACATGAATAACTCTTGTTATTATTTTCCAAAAATTGTTGTTGCTGCACAGTTTTTTTTAAAAAAAAAACAGTAAATCTAAGGTGCACAAGGATGACCTTCCTCTAAAAAAAAAAAGTTGGTCACCTCAGTGCAGTGAAAAAGCACATACGGTAGTTGATACCACAAAACTCCAAAATGGTCACTTCATTGCTGGCAAGCCTGCCCCTGTGCATGTCTGACCCATCAGCTTTCCACTTATACCCTTTGCAGTGATGTGAATCAGTTCTTCAAATGAGCAGTAATCTGTTTTTCTGCATGTTTCTTTTTTAAAAAAAACCTCAGGGAAAGCCACTAAGGCTCTTCCCATGTAGTTTTTGGAGGTTTTGGCTGCCTCCTTCTGAATACGACAAATCACTGCAGGATCTCATTGGGACAAAAGGTACTCTCCTTGAATTCTATGAGGATTTTTTTCACTATCCAGACAACCCCTGGAGAAGAACAAAGTGGTCCCAAGCCCAAGTAAAGTTGGTACTAGCTGAATGAGTACCATGGTAGAAAGAAAGGCAGTTTTTTTTTTTTAAACACACATTGGCGTGTGTGTGAGAGGAGAGAAAACACATGTATGTATGACTAATCAGTTTTTCACTTTTGTGGAGCCAGGTACTTTCAAGTAAACACAGAGGGAGAATGGGACTTAACAATACTAATAAACCTCACTGTTGTGGTAGATTGAAAATGAATATATATATATATATATATATATGGTAAAATCACACAAATTAACCCAATACCATGTATCCATATATTACATAAATTGTAATAGTGAACTTTTATTTTACTGTTGAAATAAGCTGTAAGTATTGCAACAAGGTTATGTTAATTAATTTTGGGGGATTATACAGTATATATTGTGTGTCAGTGTATTGTCTGTATAATTTATAGTGGTGTTCAAGACTGCTCTGGTGATGTTAATATGTTTTTGGCTGAAGAAGACTAGAGAGTCAAAATGACCTTGGATATTTCCTGGGATTAGGTGTCCCAGCATTTCCTAGCAAATGTTGGCTTTACAGCAAGAAGTTATTCTTGTCCAACCTATAGTTGGTACTACAGTGATCTTTGATGGCTTTGATTTGGTGGAACAGACAAGTACATCTTTAAATGACTCAAAAGTTTACAAGATTGTTGGTTCTTTTTTCCTTCATGGACCTTAAACAACTTATCAGAACTTGATGCATGGATTTTCCTTTTATTTTAATTGATTTCATCACATGGGGCTGTGAAAGCGGAATTTCAATGAGACAGTAATGAATTTGACTAGTACTTATCAGATGACATCATGACAACCCTGTTGGTGGTTTGCATTCTAGTTATTACTGTTGTACCCTTTTCAATTGATGAGAAATTCCCACCAATATATGACAAAATTGCTATTGTTCCACTGCTGCTCCTGGTACAATAGGCCCCTTCACTTCAGTTCCGGAATGACTGCAGTCATGTGACATGAGGGGGCCTGATTCACCTCCTCTCCACTTCCCCCTCACTATTGCAAAGCAGCACAAAGTCATCCTGCTTTGGAATAGTGAGGAGTAGTGGGGGGGAAAGAGGGAGAAGATCACCCCCCCATGCCACATGACTGCAGTCATTCCAGAACTGAAGCAAAAGGACCTATTGCAGCAGGGGGTTGCCAAAGGAGCACAGTTGCATGAATGAAGAGAAGTGTGATAATAAATGTTTTACAACTGGCATGCTCCCATTTCTTTTATGAACCATGATTGCTGTGAGACATAAGGCTGGTGTGACAATGTAACGTCTCTCTAAAACCTGGTTGTTTTGATATTTCATCTTGAGACTGTATTTTCTTAGAAAAATTGGTTATGTATAATTTCATAGACTGATGGATGTTTATGTTATTTTGTATGCAATATATGGATACATGCATTGAGTGAATTTACCATTTCATGTTCAATCTAGCATAAATGTGATGTATATTAGTATTGTAAATCCTACCTTTTCTCTCTGTTTACTTGTTGGCTACTTTGATGTTGGCAATAGGGTTTCATTCAATAGGGTCTTTTGCACAGATAGGTAGGTGGATATGTGGAAAGGTAAAGAGTGAGGGATAAAGTCTTTAAAAAAAAACCCCACAACATTTTATAGCAACAGTTTAAAACATTTCAATAATTATAAAAAGGTCAAAAAAGGGTTTTTTTAAACCTTTTACCTTACAAATTTATTTTTAAATTTTGTGTGCATGTGTGTTTGTGTGTTAAAAAACAAAAAGAAATGTTAATTACCTTTCCTTGTAGGTTACCTGAAAGCACTTCACATGAGACAGGATTTTCCTTTTCTTTCTTTTTTTCTTTTTTTAATGACCGGTATAAACATTTCTCCCAACAATTAATTGGCAAAATTCTCTCTTCCCTGCAAATGAAATACAAACAACAAATACAAACAGGTATAATCCAGGGCTCACTTATAATTACCGTTGTGCTTATGTGGAGTAATTATTGAGAATCTGTGATAATTTGCTTGGATTTAAACAGTAATAGCCCTGAGGTATCCTGACTGTGTTGCTTTCAGGTGGGATCAGAAACTCATGGTTGCTGCTCAGTGTAGTTAGCCACTTTGGCACATTGCCCAGTTTAGCTGAGCTTTTGTCAGTGCTCAAATTACAAGTGTGTACTCAACAATACTGGGGCCTCCTCCTCACCATTACCATTTGTACGGTCCTCTTTAGTTATTTGGAAATAGAAGGCTGATGGGAAAAATTGTGCTTTGCAGGGCCAAGAGAAAAGTTTTGTGGACATCGTTTAGGAACCTGCTTTGTCTCCTTCTCTCCCAATTGAAGTACTGGTTTAACTGGATTCTCTTAGTTGATGCTTAAACTTAGCCTGAGCCTTATGAGTTCTACTTCAGATGAGTAAATATTCCAGGGAAACTTCACAGTGTTTGACAGTAGCTGTGCAAGTTGTTTCAGGTTTGTGGGATTGCCTTTATGGACTCAAGACACTTCCCCACTTCCCCTTAAACAAATATTTGAGTTTGGTTAAAGAGAAGTGTTATACAGGGCTTACTCTATATTTCTGTCTCCTCTGTTTTGGTCTCTATTTCTTCCCTTCCAGAATAGAAGGTAATCTCGGGTAGTTCTGATTCCTCCCAAGAACCATAGCTTCTGAAGTGCTCTTTCCTATTTTTAAACCTCTTTTATTTTAAAATAAATGAAATGAACTGGAATGTTAAATACAGATTTTCAGGTGTGCTGTTTTTTGTGTCTACCTTGAATGTGCCTGGGTTCAATGGTGACATCCTTCAGCTGCTATCCTTTGTTCTACTTCAGTTAGGTATCAGGACTTGACACCTTCTGCAGGTATCTCTCTTTGAATATATCCTGGTGAGTCTCTGTCCAAGTCACTACGTTATAAGGGTTTCCTGCTAATCTTCCCTGGCAGGACTCAGAGAATATGACTTTCCTTTGTTCAAAGAATTATCTGACATTTCTGAGGTCTTTCTTGGATAACTTCTCTTACATCCCAATATTTGTCCTTTATTCATCTGTACCTGATACCTGTGGATGATCTTGTTGTATTACTGCTGTATTGTGCCAAACTCAATAATGTTTTCTTAGGGCTTGAGCACCCAGAGTGTTTCCTTGCTCCAGGACTGGAAGGTCTCTGGCTGATTAGCTGTAGTAAAGGGCCTCTCTGTGTTTCTGTCATTTCCTTAGTTCAGTGAGGCATACTTCTGGCTTCAGTAGTCTCCCATTTTGACTCATTAATTGTTTGGTTCATTAGTCTGGGCACCACAATTCAAGAAGGATATGGACAAGCTGGAACATGTCCGGAGAAGGGTGACCAAAATGGTGGGAGGTCTGGAAGCCATGTCCTATGAGGAGCACTTAGGGAGCTGGGCATGTTTAGCCTGGAAAAGAGAAGGCTAAGAGGGGACATGATAGCCATGTTTAAATATTTGAGGGGATGCCATATTGAGGATGGAGCAAGCTTGTTTTCTGCTGCTCCAGAGACAAGGACATGGAGCAATGGACTCAAACTACAGGAATAGAGATTCCATCTAAACATTAGGAAGAACTTCCTGACAGTAAGAGCTATTTGGTAGTGGAATGCACTGCCTTGGAGTGTGGTGGAGTCTCCTTCTTTGGAGGTTTTTAAGCAGAGTCTGGATGGCCATCGGTTGGGAATGCTTTGATTGTTTATTTCTGCATGCCAGGGAGTTGGACTAGATGGCTCTTGTGGTCTCTTCCAATTCTATGATTCTATGTTTCTATGATACTGGACTTGTGTTTAGGCCTTGAGACAGAGTTTTTAAAGGAGTGCTAAATTTGGGTGTGTCCCTTCTACTTTGGCTTTTTCTGGCAGTTTCCTAGCTTTTTAAAAAGTCTTGATTCTACCTTGCAATTACCTTGAGAATGCCCAGATGACAAAGTGATGTGTTCAGAATCGCAATCCTTGCTGCATTCCTGGAATGTTCTGCAACAAACCGGAGCTCTATATCTGAGTACATGGTATCAAGTATCCATAGCTTGAAAATAAATAAATAAATAAATAAATAAATAAATCTTGTACTTTGGCAGAGAGATCTGGCAAATCTTGTACTTTGGCAGAGAGATCTGGCAAATAGTTTAACTCTCAAAAATTTGAGAAGCAGTCAGCAATGATAACATATTCCTTGTCAACCCAACTGAGTACATCCAAACCTATTTTTGTTCAAAGTGTCTCTGAGATGTCATGCTTTAACAGTGTTTATTTGTATTGGAGCTCTTCTGAGGATGTCCATAAATTTACCATGAATGTTTACCATTGTGCATTTATTCCTGGCCTCTCATAGATATCTTTAAATCCCCATATTTAAAGAATGCCCTTTGTATATAATTTCTGCCCAAAGAGCTTCTCCATAACTGGTTTTTCTCACCAGAAGATGGTGCTATTCTGCACTTTCAGTTCATCTCCTATCTGGAAGAGTGGTGCTTTTTCTTCTGGTATGTGGTCTTTTGTTTCTGGCTAATCCTATAATATCATTTGTTTTAGTTTTTACAGTAACCTGTTTTCCTTTGTTAATCCCTAACTGTCCCAGTGTTACCTCTGAAATTGATAAATACTGTACCACATTGATGGTTCTTACTTCAGCTTTGGATGATTGCTCCATAGCAGCTTCTGGTAGGTTTACCTGGACTCAAGGCCAATAGTTGATTTGTATATTATAATTCTTCAGGTGCATCATCATGTATTGTAGATACTTTGTAGATTGTCATGATGGAGTCCCATCATGCTGCTTTAAGGTGCAACTCCCATAATTCCTCTAGAGAACTATAACTCCCTTTGTCTGTAAACAGATTGTCTTGCCTGCATAGTATCAGGTAAGAAAAGGGTTAATGGAAGGGAGGGTCTAAAACACCACCTCCACAGAGCTAGTGAGATAACATCAAGGACATGACATCATCTGACCTGGACTGACCAATTAAAGCTCTAAATCCGGGAACTCTTATGAAGATTTAACTGCTTTTGTTTGAAGCCATTTAGAGAGAGAGATGGAGAGAGATTAGAGAGAGAACAAGGCTGGCCATGTGGTTTTGAACAAGGACTGATATGGCTGGTGGAGCAAAAGCCATTCCACCTCTGGCTTAGCTCCCTGGATAACACCTTAAGGCAAGAAATTGCAAGTATTTAGTAGAAATTAGGGTATGTTTAGTTGTGTTAGGGAATTCTTTTTTAATTTCTTTACTTTGGTTTGATGTAGTTAAATTAGTAACTGAATGTAACTCGAGTAATATAATGCTTGGATCTTAATACTCTGTGATTGCTATAACTAAGCCTGCCTGAGGTATGGGAGAAGCCTATCTCATTGAGATTGCATGACTGATTTCACTTGAATAAAGTAACTTTATTAATCTTCCTATAAATGATGCTTCCATGTGCCTATTCCTTGATCATGCTACTTTGAGCCTTCTCTGGGGTTAAGAGGAGGGAGTTAGTAGATTCTATAGTGGCAAGGAGTGCTACTAATTTTCAGAGACTATGCAAAATTTCCCACTGCATTGTGCATGAGAAGGGGTGGGTCCCAAGGGGAAAGACCCCCCCAGTTTAACTCAGTGGGTGGTGGCGGTGACTGGTTTGTTTTGGGGTCTGTAGGGAGCATCCTGGAGTGAGGCTTCTCAGGATTACCTTTACAGGAGAGCTAATCTGGGGGTCCAGGAGAGTGAACCCAGGTTTAGCCCTTCACATAAGTGCATTGATTAAGGGTCCCCCCATATATATGACAGAGGTTTATAACCTATCTAGACATCTACCATGCACCTATATGTGTATTGATGAGGTTTGCCATTCCAAAAAGTATTGCAAATAGAACTGCTTCAATTTGTCCAATTTGCTTCATTGGGGGGGGGGATAAGGTTCGGCTCAGTAAGATCTCCTTGTAATATGTTAGTTCCTAGACCTAGGAGATTATCAGACATGTCAAAAAAGTATCTTAGCAGAATGCCAGGATGATGTCCCTGTCCTGCAAATGGGACCCAGTTTCAGACATCCTCATTCTTGTCGTGTTCTGCTCCTGTGCTGCAGCAGTTAGTAAAGAGTTGCTTTTCATTGATGGGAGGTCCCGTCAATGAAAAGCACTTTCTTACTAACTGATGCAGCATAGGAGAAGAATGTAACAAGGACAACGTAATTTGAATCTGGGCCCCATTCATGGGATAGGAACGTCATCCTGGCATTCTGCTAAAGTACTTTTTGCGGTGTCTGATAATCTTACTAGACACTGAAGCATGGATGCCTCTTCAGCCACAATAATCATCTTTGTCTTTTTGAAAGCCTCTTCATACTGTTCTGTTCACTCCCACAGTTTCTTGAAGAGCTAATTGCTGTACAGTTTCACAGTTCTCAGAAAATTGCTTATAAGATTTAGCTAAGTAGTTGGCCTATCATCCATTGGCCATCCAGAGCACCATCTGGAAGCCCCTCTAAGGCTTTTGAAATATTTCAGGGGCAGGACTGATTCCCATTGGCATTCTTACTCAGATATATTTCCAGTGTGGGAAGGGTGTCGCAAATGTTGCCAAATAATTGGGGTTTTAATCTAGCTCAATATGCAAGAATCCATTTTTAACATTACATACAGAGAATAATCAGATTTTTGACAGATCAGGCAGTATATCTTCAGTAGCGGGCAATGGAAGAAACTTATTTTCAATGCTTTATTTATGGTCTTTGTACCTAGGCATATTCTGAGTTTCCCTGATGCTTTCCTGATTATCTTGAGGCTGCTTATTCAGTTTGCTTTTATCCCTCAAACACATTCCTAAATTCCTCCTGAATCCTTTCTTAATTCTAGCTTCCATTTTCAATTGAATTTTCAGTGACTTCCTTGTCTACTTTCTATATGTTCAGGTACCATATCATTATCAGTTCCATAGCCTAGATTGTTAAAGGGCCTACAAATGGTACCACTTTCCCCATCATTAATGACAAATTCTAGCCTGTTCTTGTTTCTTCTGCTTGTCTTTGGGCTTGCATTTTCCCACTGTTTTTTTTATACTGTGGTTATGCATTGGCCTCACATCGGGAGGCTTGGAGACACACTATACACAATGCTGCAGCCTTAGTTGAGAGATCATGCCGAACAAGTCTTGAAGAGAAATGACAACGCAGAAAGAATCACAACCCGGAATCATTACCCAAGATCTTCTGCTGTGCTTTCTGCAACTGGACATGTTTATCTCAGATTGGCCTTTTCAGTCATCAGTGCACTTGCAGAAAGTGTGGGATGAGTCCTTCCTGAATCTTCATTTGTGAAGAAAAGCCAGAGGTTATGCGTTATTAAAACCTGGCTAGTCTTTCCCAGCTGGATATTGAGGTCCCCAAGGTGAATGGGGATGGCACCCCAGTCTAATTGGAAGCTACTCTTTTATACCCAAAGCACATGGTTATACACAGTTGTTCTCAGTGCCTTTTGGCTTTTCCTGTAGTGTAATCATCCTTGATACACTTAATTACGTCAGCCTTTATAATGTGCACTCAGTCTGAGGTTTTTTTTTTCTCTTTTGCACTTTTTTCACTTTCCCTTGAATGCAAAGTGGTTAAATTTATCACACTTGTGGCATTTCTTCCCATCAGCTGGACATCTTTCTTTCATGCCTTCCAACTGTCCAAATTTGACAGAGACAGTTTTGATTTCACCTCTGTCATCCTACTTTTGTAGCAGCTTTCAAAATATCCCACTTAATCTCTCCTCCTTCCACTTCTGCCTGTTGTCTTCAGTACTGAGTTCTAAGTACAAAAGTATTTTACACTCATTTAACTCAGCAGAAGGACAGGACAGGGCAGAATCTTGCAGCCTCTCCTAGCTTGTGTGTTCTTCCCCATAATTTTTTCCCCATCTTGACCACACTCTGTGTTGCTTTGCCACACATGGCCCAGTCTTCATCTGTGAAATGTTGGAGGCTATGGTCTTTGGTTTATACCAGTACATGTTCCCCTCCACAATACTTGCATATGGTGATCACTGTTTTCCTTAATTCTTATTCCTCTCTCTCTTTCTTTCTTACTACATGGACATGTTCTGTTTTCTCTCCTTGCATGGTTCTAATCCTGTCTTTAGGCAATTCAGAAATCTGCAAATCTCCATGCTTTTTCAAGTCAAGTCTGCTTCCCACAACAAACTCTCGCTTATTTTTGTCTTCTGGATTCCAAACGCTGGCTGACTAGTGTTTTATGCACATGTAAGTTCTCCCATACATGTGGTTGCACTTTTTTGGTATAATGTCTGTATTCAGTTATATAAGCAAAGTTCTTAACTTAACTATGTGAACATAGATTTAGACTACCCAACAATGATGTAGAATCTCAGCTACTATCAGTGAATCTTGGATGTCTCCAAAATTGCAACCAGATGCATCTTTAAACTGGTACAATATTCCCTAATGAGTTCCCCCTTGAGCTCAGTGCTGAGTAAAAGCAACGACAGCCACCCAAAACCTGTTCCTGTTGTTTCATTCTTTGGGGGATTGCTGTTGGCATTAAAGCAACCTTTTATACCCAATGTACACTGTGTCTGAGGAATATTTGCATACAATACAGGTTTGTTTTCACAGTTTCCTCTTTATCTGCCATTGTATTCTCCAAATAGAGATTAAACTCTTCTTTCCAGTTTTCCTCTCATAGGAAAAATTCTGAGCTTGTTGATTTGGTGGTTTAAGGACCTCCTTTTCCACACTTGATCCAACTCACAGTTTGTTCTTGTTCTTCTATTTAGAATTCAGTCCCTGCTGCCACCACATTTCAAGTTTTGTTGGATTGCTTTTACAGACTCAGACACTGCTTTCTAAACAAACCTTTAGGTTTTATTTAAGATAAGTGTTTTTCAGAGCCCTCTCAAGTTGTGGCCTCTATTTCTTCTATTCAGATGGAGTTTGAGGTACTCTGAGCTAGCTCCTAGTTCTTCCGAGGAAGCATGATTTCTTCAGTAGTTTTTCATATTGTTACTCAAGTGAAAGAATATGAATCATATCTCACCTGAAAACAAAATATAGGCTACATCTTAATAGTGAAATCATCACAAATCAAAGGTCTGTGTATCTGTGAATAAAGAAACTGTCCATTAAGGACCTGCCGTTAATGTGTTGATTCCTAGTTGCCACAGTACTGCCCAGACTTATGTATCTGCTTTCTTTAAAACAAAACAAAACAAAACAAAACATCACTTGGAAACTTGTGCATTTCTATTTCAGGGAAATCACCTTTTCCCAGTGCTGTGACTTTGTAAAATCATTGTTGCTTGTACTGTTAATTTCTGTTTTGATGGTTTTGATATGAGTGTTAGACCATTCCTACTGTGGCTCTCAACTGGGGGCAATGTTTCCCTGCTCCCTTAATGCCTGGAGGGGGACATATGAGAGGTGTCTCTCAAGGGATATGATGTCTGCATGTTCACAATACAAAGTCTGCAAAATGCTGCTACTTGTCTCTACTATTCTGAGTGGCACACAATTTTTCAGAGGGATGTGGCTGTCCATCTCAGCTGGCATCACAATTATTAGAAGCAAGGCTATGACACATCATTGCATATTAAAAGTATGCTGCCAGCAGCCTCCTGCCCTTTCGTAGACTACAATGTAGATAAGGGATGTAACAATTTCTTCACTGATGACCTTCAAACCATTGACTGCACTTGCTTCTCTCCCCATCTGAATGTAAACTGCCCCAGCTTTATTGGATGACAAGCAGATACTGATGTCCATGCCATGCTTGGAATGTTTTATGTAAGCAGCATAGTACAGGTCTCCCTTCAAATTTGCAGGGGTTATAGGCAGAGCACACCGCAAGTAAAAACCGCAAGTAACAAGGAGGACTGAAAAGTCTCCCCACCGCTTGTCTGATTCCCTCCATCCCTTCCAAACCAGCCGGGAGGTTAGGCAAGCCTCCCCACCCCTGGGACCCTACCCCTTCTAAAGTGGCAGGGGGAGCTAGGCAAGCCTCCACACCGCCCACCCATCCCCCCCTTCCAAAGCAGTGGGCAGGCTCAGGAAGCCCCTCCCCACTGCCTGCCCCTTCCAAAGTGAATGGGGGGACTAGGCAAGCCTCCCCGCCACCTGCCCATATCACCCCACCACTTGCCCAATCCCCAGTCAAGCTGCTCAGAAAGCCTGCAGGCTCAGGTCTCAAGCAGCTTGGCTGGGGAGGTGGCGACTCGCCTCATCCCCAGTCAAGCTGCTCAGAAAGCCTTCAGGCTCAGGTCTTAAGCAGCTTGGCTGGGGAGGTGGTGACTTGCCTCCTTCCCAGTCAAGCTGCTCAGAAAGCCTGCCAGTTCGGGTTTGGTCAGCTTTCCTTTGCTGTGAGGGGAAAAGCTGAAAACTACCCCCCCTCCCCACAGCCTTGGCTTTTCCCCCAACAGGGAAGGAAAACTGACCAAGCTCTCAGCACTCGCCGCAGGTTTGGTTGGCTTTCCTTCCCTGTGGTGGTGGGGAAGCCGAAAGCCACTCACACCTCCCCGTGGCCTTGCAAATCCACGAATTCACAAAACCACGAATTAGAAAGATGCAAATTAGAAGGGATGACTGTAATTTCTTACTTATATGCCTGTAGCAGTGTTCCATGAATCTACAGCCAACCTTTGTTTATGTAACTGTGCAAGGTCCCTATCATGACAATTTAGCTGTGGTTGGCATGTACCTACACCTTCTGCTTTATTTTGCAGAAGAAGAAAGGACTTCCAGTACTGCTGTGACAGCTGAAACATCTGGTAAAGAGACCGAGAGGCAGCCAGGTATTCCTCATATGTTGCACATATTCGTGCAGACATTTTGATACAATATATAGAACATCACTACCATGTTTTCCATGTTTGCAGTTGCACAGGGAGAAATGCCCCTTTTTGTTAAGCAACATTGGCCCTTGTTGCCTTTATATTATCACAAACCAACCCTTCACATCTGCACTGTGTAAGCAGCTATGATTTCTGGGTCTTTTCCTGTAGCTAGAGTCAGACTGTATCAACAGTTGTGCAACATCCATTATGCTATTGTAACACAGTGCTTCTCACACTTTGGTTCTCCAGGTGTTTTGGACTTAAATTCCCAGAAGTCCCAGCCAACATGGCCAGTGGTCAGAAATTCTGGAAGATGAAGCCCCAAACAGCTGGAGCACTAACATTAGAGAAGTTTATTCAAGGGTAGTCATGTTGGCCATGTAGCAAAATACAGCAAAATCCAAAATCCTCAGAACAGTGGTATCTCTATCAGGCCAGCTCTTGTAAAAAGCACAAATTACATCATACAAGCTTCCAAAGATTCACTGGGTTCTTCATTAGGAAAAGATGTTAAAAGACATACAGGAGAAGAACAGTGATGAAGTTAGAGTCACAGGCCTACATTTTGTCTCAGATGTTACCTCTGTTGTCATTAAGATGGTCTGGAGGGATATCAACGTAGGCAGAGGCCCCTCTCCTTCTTGGCCATGTTGGAGATGGGGACAAAGGGCAGTAAAATACAGATAATAACATTTCAAATCCATTAGCAGCAGCATTGAGACCCAGGTGCTCTCTGCCCTGTGTTAGCCTAACTGCCTATTTATTGAGCAGAGAACATTGAATTTCTTAAGAATTCTCTGTACTGTTACATTTCAAAAAAGTCTAGGTGCTGCACAGTTAAAACTTGCCAATTGTAGTTCAAATGAAAGAGTTTTATCTTTGTTGGAGGTGGACACCTCAAAGAATTAAGTCTCAGTCCAGTAGCTCCTTCTTGTTAAAGGCTTTTTTAAAGGAACTAATAGAGATATCTAACCCACAGTGTTCTACAAATAGTAGAATGCTTCACCAGTTAGGACTGTGGCTTGCAGTCTTACAAAGTTGCAAATCTGGTCTGTCTGTCTTCCCATCACATTTCAGACTCTGGAATTGCAGTCCAAAAAGCCCTACTGTCACACTGTCACTCATATTACCATGATTAGATAGCAGAAGAACAGGAATCAGCACTGCTCCTCACTGCAGAAAATAATAACTCTTAGGAATACTGAAGTAGGCAAAAATTTTCTCCAGGTATGTAGACTGCATGGAACATGAGAAAGCTGAATTTTTTAAAAATAGGATGGTATTGTTCAGATATTTGGATAATCATTCTAATTTTCTGCAGAACCTAATCACCACAATAATTCAGCTTTTCTCTAAACCACAAGAAACCACTATTCATGTTCATCAAGATAGCCACAGGATTGATTATAGAGATTATCAGATGTCCTTAATATGGTGTTCTATGAATGCCAGGAGATCACCAAAGGGCCAACTTTTCAGACGACAATGTCCTCATCCCATGCCCCTTCCATTTTGCCCTCATTCTTTTTTATTGATGACTTAAACCATCAATAGATCACCTATTTTCTCTCTGTGATGGAATCACGGGTGAATGATAAGGTGCCCCGTTCTGCTGGCATGATGCCAGCTGCAGTGGGAAGTCCCTGCCAAACACTTCTGGGTGCGATCAGGACATCCAGGTAAGTGTCACCCTGTTTTTCCCCTCCCCAGGTTACTTTGAATGTTTTTTTTATCTGTTTTTGTGCTTGCTGTCAGTTTTAAACCTTTCCCTTTTTAAAAAAAATCCCACATGTTCATCCTCTCACAAGAATGGCCCGGGATTTCAAATAAAGAAGTGAATACAGCTCTTCATGAGCTGTATTCATTCTGTGGCTGCTGAGGGGAGGGGAAGGATGCAGCAAAGGTAGGTGCAAAAACTTTTTGTCTCTGTGCTGGGACAGGGTCAGGAGGGGGGCAGTAGAGGAGATAGTGAGACAGGGATGCTATTTTCCCCCCCTGTCCAATAATCTCTTATGGCTGTGACTTGTCATCTGTTAGATACAACAAGGGCAATGGTAATAGGGGAAGTTCAAAGTTCTGTCTGGTTATTTTTTATTAACAGTTTCCAAATTTCACAAGTTTGATCATCTAAGCAGCAGTTGATTTTTTAAAAAAACCTGAATGTGCGAGAAAGCAGAAAGGATTACTCTGTCAACCCTTGTACCTCCAACCCAACATGTGCACTTTAAATCTATGTAACACTTCTGAACATCCCACATTCACAAACCCTTCAACATATCCCTAATGTACAGGGACAGAGCACATGGAAGCCTGTCACAATTTCTCCTGCAATGACTCACATTTGTTCTAAACTCCCTTCTTCCAAGTGTGGGGCAGGTGGTGGAGTCTCCTCCTTTGGAGGTTTTTAAACAGAGGCTATATGGCCATCTGTCAGGAGTGCTTTGATTGTGTATTTCTGCATGGCAGGGGGTTGGACTAGATGGCCGTGTGGTCTTTTCCAGCTCTATGACTCTATGATTCTAAGTTTCTTTGGAATATCTGGTGCCATTCAGCATTTGATCTCACTTACATGAAAATGAAATTTCCTATTCTATAGCACAACAGAGTGAATCTGCAGGCTGGTGATCATAAAGAGGAAGTAATTTAGATGAAATGATCAGGAAAAGAAATAAGAGGGGAAAGTTTGATAGGTTAATGAGATTATTATAGAGTATTAGATTTCTAAAACTTTGCTGGATACAGTGTGTGCTTGTTGCTTAATAACCCTGTTAAGATTTCAGTGCCCCAGGTATCTGATTGTAATCTTATCTACTGTGCTACAACTGTTAAATCATATTAAACTCTTCCTTTAAAGTTATACATAATGTAATTTTGATCTTATCAGGGGTTGTTCTATCTTTGCTTACACTAGCTGAGGAAACTTTTAAGTCAGCCAGGTTTCAAATGGCAAAGTAAAGACTCCAGCACTTTTGCTATTAGTTCTCTACAGTGAAACCAAAATGTTGGAAATGACCACATTTTGTGTAGTTTGTACAGTGATGTGATGAGAAAGAACAGTGATACAAGAGCTTGCATTAATTTAAAAACACATCAGAAGATTGTGACAAAAACAGGAACAAGCAAGATTATCAGACAATGTCATCCTTCAGCGTCCTGGGGGTATAGTGCGGGTCTGAGTAAGATGTCCCTTTTTATTGGTGGCTTGTCCCCATCAATGAAAAAGTGAAGCTTTGTCCATTGCAGCACTACATCCTGGGAATGACTGAGGATGCGGGCATCTGATGTCACCCTTCCTGTTCTCCTCCCATTCTTCTGATGCAGTTTGGGATGCGTTTTTTTGTATTGCCGTTGGTTATGCTTGCTAATTGTTATATGAATTGCAGTTCACAGCATCTGGAAGACCCATTGAGACTTGTACCAGAAACTTAAGAAACTATGTTATACCAAGTCAGCCACTGGTCCATCTTGCTCAGTATTGTTTATGTTGCCTGCCAGTGACTTTCCTGGATTTCCCTGTCCTACACAGGAATGCTAGGAATTAAATATGTAAGAAATTGGAAAAATGAAAAAGTGCGGGATATAGATGATTGGTAATTGCATGCTTATGATATGATGGAGATAGAGAGATTGTCTCTATTAGTGTCTCAGAGCAAAGACCAAACACAGAGAGACTGAACACCAGAGGAGAGATGGAATATGAAGACTAAATAAATTCTTTTAACTTTCTTGGACTATGGACAATTTATCAGATTAACCTACAGTTCACAGAATGAACACTCCCCCCGCCCCCAGCACAGCGTAGTGTTGCATAGGAGAAGGTGCTTTGATGGCTACACATGATCAGAGGCATTTAATTGGGTCACTTGTACCATAATGTAGGAGGTGTGGGGAAGACAGGAGGCAGTTTAAGCAGAGTCCACCCTTTCTCTCCTCCTCTTTTGCTTCAGTTCGACCCTCCCGCCTCTGCCACAGTGTGAGTTCACTGGTCACTTATGGGCTGGGTAGGATTCCCCCCTTTTCCATGGTTTTTGTTGTTGTTGTTGTTGCCTACCCTTCCTGTTACAAGGGAATTGGAGAATTGGCCTTAGGGTGGTGTCATAAATAGGTGGTCACCTGGCAAGGTTGTGGGGGAGATGGGGATTTGTTTAGTGTACACCCATGGCACTCCTTTTGGGTGAAGGATGGCTCTATCAAACTACCTTTGCAGGTCATGCAACTTGGGGGGTGGGGAGTAGACTATCCTTGAGGCCGGCCTGAGGGTTGAGCTTTCACCAGAAGTCATGTTACTTGAGGTGTCTTGTCCTGGGGTTTTACCTTCCAGCAGATTATGCCTGGGGATAGCCCAATTGATGGGAACCCCCCAGCCCCAGGGCTCAGGTGTTTCACCCAGGGAAGCTGGGAGGTAGGTCTGGGTGAGAACACCGGCTCCAGCTTTTCCCACGTTGGGTCTTCCCCTCTCGTTTGCATATCCCAAGGAATAAAGATTAAATAGATGATAGAATAAATAAAGTGGCCCCTGTTTTAACCTAAGCTTCATGTCTGACCTCATTATTTCATGTGTTGGTCATCAAAAGATTAACGATCAACAATATAAAATGTAGCTGAAGAGGTATATTTTTAATAGAATATGGTTGTAGGAAAAGACTTTACAATAATATCCTGGATAAAAAAAGTGAAGGGAATGAAGTAATGGGGAAATTGTAGGATAATAATGTATGTTTGATTATTTTTTGTGTTATTGTTATGTTATAGTATGTTATTTTGGTATGTTATGTTTAGTATGCAGTCTGATATTTTTGTTGTATTTGGGTTTTTTGGGGTCTTTTTTAATAGAATGGATATGTATATTATATAAAAATAAAGTTTAAAAAATGTTCACTGTTTACCACTGGAGTCATCAGAATGCAGTAAGCCCTTTTTCCATTCTGGAAACCATTCCTTCCCAACCAATTATTTCCCGAAATCTGGCTGGTTCCCAGTGCATTTAGCAACACCCCTCAGTCTTACATCCATTGAGAATTACTCTTTCCTTAAACACTATTTACCTTTTCCCTCCTTTTATTACATCTCTCACACACAGCATCTACTGTACTGAAATATAGTGTTCTTCTTTCAGACAGAATCTGCAAAGAATTAGATAAAGCAGATGCTCTTTCTGAAAGGACTGAATGCATTCTTCATGATGCCACTGTCTGCCTTTGCCTGAAGACTGCTTATTGTGTACACAGCACTTCCATAAATTATAGGGACAATGATTCCAGCATATACATGGCTCTGAGAAATGAAGCAGAACGTATTGTTCCTTTGAATGCTCCTACACACATGATTTAGAATGATGCCAGCATCACTTTTGACAAATTATGTGGGGGAAGTGCTAGTTCTGAGCATTTAGCTACATTTATTAAGAGCCAGGAGCACTGCTACATTAAAAGGGTTGTTTGGTTTTGTTAAAACAGTGTGAATGTAACAGCTCTGCTTCACAGTAAGTTGACTTTTTGTATTTCTATTGTGTATGTCAAATATGTGGAAACGTTGGGCCTCAATTTGAAATTCAAATGTGTATGGTGGATATTTGAAAGACCAACCCCAACCCCACCTTTTAGCTGTGGTGTTACTAAGGCTGGTGTCAACCCTCCTACCCATGGTGTCACCTGGTGCGGTTTGACCTCTCTGCACCCTCCTACTGCCACCACTGCATCTTAGGATCATTTTTCCTTTTATCTTTAATTTAACATTTTTGCTTATAGACGTTTCTCTGGCTTTGTTAAGGCTGACATGTGAGCCTTTTGAGCTTTGTTAAGGCTGACATAAAGCTTGGATATGTCTGTGCATGCACAGGCATGTGACGTGTACACTGTGCGGCACTCACTCAAAGTAGAGCTAGAGTCCTCTCTGTAGAAGAGCATTCTGAATGAAAATGTCTGCTCCATTCCTGCTTCAGGACAATCACACAAACATCAAATCAACAGGGATAATATGGTTATATTTCACTTGGCTTTAGGAAATTTAGCTCCTGGGTCATAGCCCTAAAGTTGCTTTCAGGATTTATTTGGCTTATTGTATTTGGGGTTCTAAACAACTATTTTAAATGAAGAATTACCTAAATCCTGGCAAGTAGATTATTATTTCTGAATTGTATCCATATTGTTTCAAACTGTGTTTAGTAACCAGATAGAAACACTAGTAAGGACAAGCAACAACATAAAATTTTGTTTCATTTTCAGAAAGACAGTCATGCTAATCTGTTTTAGCATAAAAAGACACAAAAGAATTGAGACTGACTGAGAAGAAGGCATTTCGAGCATGAGCTTTCATGGATATAGTACACTTCATCAGTTGCATGGAGTGAATTAAACCTGCATTAAACTTGGATACATCAAACCTGTCTCCTACCATTGTCCTTTGATCTACTCTTTATAGAATCATAGAGGCAATCCAATCCAACCCCCCCCAACCATTCAGGAATGCACAATCAAAGCACTTCCCACAGATGGCCATCTAGCCTATGTTTAAAGACCACCAAAGAAGGAGACTCAACCACACTCCGTTCAACAACAGTTCAACACTGTTGAACAATTCTTACCATCAGGAAGTCCTTCCTAATATTTAGGTGGCTCTTTTCCGGTAGTTTGAATCCATTGCTCTGTGTCCTAGTCTCTGGAGCAGTAGAGAACAAGCTTGTTCCATCTTCAATATGACAGCCTTTCATATATTTAAACATGGCTATTATGTCACCTCTTAACCTTCTCTTCTCCAATACCCAGCTTCCTAAGCCACTCCTCATAGGGCATGGTTTCCAGACCTTTTGTTTGCCCTCCTCTGGACAAATTCCAGCTTGTCACTATCCTTCTTGAATTATGATTCCCATAATTGGAGACAGGATTTCAGGTAAGGTCTGATCAGAGTGGAATAGGATCTTTCTATTACTTCTCTTGATCTGGACACTATACCCATATTACCATTGTTAAATGGATACTTACACTTATCACACCTCCAACATGTTTTGCACTTCCATTACGTTTCATACTCTCCACCCTGTGTGTGTGTGTGTGTGTGTGTCTGTGTCTGTGTGTGTGTGTGTGTGTGTGTGTGTGTCTGTCTGTCTGTCTACAGAGCCTGCAAACCATGCAGTTCATGTCTGGCTATGAAGAAGAATTGGCCCTTGTAAGAATCAATCTATTTAGATTCTTCTATCTACTTCATAGCCCTTATCTTCTCCTAAGAAGAGGGGTGGGAATCATGTGACCCTCCAGATGTTGTTAGACTGTAACTTCTTTCAGTTCTCATCATTGGTTATACTGGCTTGGGCTGCTGGGACTTGTAATCCAACAACATCTAAGTGGGTGTATTATTCCCACTCCTATATTACAAAGAAAAGTTGGCAATAAGAAGAGAAACTATGCAACAAGATGATGGCCTTAGTCTTTGAAACAAGTCTCATCAAACCACATGGCATACATATTGACTACTGTGATATATGTCATTAGAATGATTAACAAGGAGGTTCCTGTTTCTTGCCCTGTCCCCACATCTGTTTCCACATGAAAAACCTCTTCAGGAATCCCTCATGAACAATGTTGAGGAAGTATCAGGGTCTACTGAAGGAGTGGAGAAATGCCCAAAATCAGATAAAGGTCTACACAGTTTGGGGTAATTTTCACCAGCAGTCCTCATACTTCCCATCACAATGTTTGGGATGATCTCTGACCCTTCAGTGGCTTTTCAGGGGCTGTTCTATTTTCTGTTTGGCTTTCTGACTGCTACTTTCCATAAAGGTACTCAGTGTGAAATCTATAAGCAATGTTTCTGCAGATCTGTAATGCGTTATTTCTTAAGCAACAATAGCAGCAGCAGCAGCAACAACAACAACAACAACAACAACAACAACAACAAACATTGGACAGTATCAAAATAGTGTGGTTTGATGTAACATAATATGCAAATCACATTAACACGGTCACTGGAGCAAAGTCACTTCTCAATCTATGGAGATTTGTCAGGAATGGTCAAGCTTCTTTGTGAGGGATGAACCAACTGAAACATCTTGCTCTCCACAGAGCAGGGAGAAGTGTAATGAATTTGGAAGAATAAAAAAAGAATTTTACATCACTACTGCCAGTCCAGACAGCTTCCTTATTTGGTGTGTGGGAGTGTATGTGTGAATGAGTGGCTGAGAGGGGGAGTGGGAACATGAGCATATCATCTTTTCCCTTCCTTTTGTAAAAGAGGGGATAGAGCGAGGGGACGGAAACACTGGTGATTTAAGGAGGAGCAAGAAAGATGTGGAGGCTATATCAAGTTGAATATTAATAAAGTAGAAATCATTGTTGTATGAAATTGGAGTTTTCTCTCTGTGTGTGTTGTGTGTGTGAGTGAGAGAGATTACAGATAATTCTTAATGCACCACTTTTGATTCAGAAACATAACCTGGTAATTCAAAATTTCAAAACCTGGGGAGAAATGGAATTGGGGAGAATTTCAGAAGAATTCCTTGTGCTGGAATCAAAAGGACTCCACAAACAGATCTTATTTCTCTACATGGATCTGCCTTGCTGCATCAAGGTGACTGGAAACAAAATGTGCCAGGTTAAGTCTTCTAAATGGTGAGTCACACTATGCCCCACACTGGCCAAATATAGCACTGTAAATAGAATATAAGCACTGGTGCTAAAGCTCTTGGTGGAGGGTGTCTTGAGATTAAGCAAAAAAGGAAAAAGCAAGAGATGGCTAAAGGAAAGCCCTTGAGTGTGCACTTTGTCTGTTGAGACAAGAACTCAATGTGAAAAATGATATGTGTCTAGTGCATAAAGTCAATGAAATCAATAGAAGCTCTAAGGACATTAATTTGAGCTCTTGGTATTCCAGTGCAAGAGGCAGCATGGAACTAAAAATAAATAAATAATTTAATGCAGTTAATTTTACTCTGAATCTAGACTGATTAGAACAGCAAAGGGGACCAGTGCCCCTGGGCACTTTTGATGAGAATTTAATGATTGGTTAGTTTGCCTTTGGCAATTGGCTCTCCCAGCTAGTCATTAATTCCGGGAAATGCTCTGGCTTTGATTGTTATTGTTTAATTAAAAAATATGTCAGCTATAGATGCAATGCTACAAAGGATGTTGAACAATTGTGCACTATTCTGACTAAATCTAGCTGAAGGCAGACCACCAAAATGCATTTAGAAACTAACAATAAAACTCCAGATACATGTACCATGGCAACCAAATGTTCTTAATTTAACACAGGAGTAACCAATCTCCAGGGGTCTAGGGGACAGTCCCTCCCCATTGAACCATCCCCTAAAAATTGATATTGAAACCAGAAATCCACTTCTAGATTTTAAATCCTCTTTATTTGTGCTTCCCAAGAAGAGCTGTGATGTGCTTCAAAGAATTGTCATTCCAGGAGTGGAAGTTCTTTTTGCAACTATTTCCACCCCCCTGTGTGTTTGTGTGTGTGGGATCTGGGATGGGGGTTAGGGGGTGCCCAAATGGGCATGAATTTGCATGTGACCTGTGTGCCATGTTGCCTATTCTTGATCTATTGGGGAAAGGTAAAGTAATGCAACAACAACAACAATTTGCAGGGTAATCTACCCAGAACATTTCCCATAACTCTGTGTTGCAGGGATAGGCCACTTATGACACTCTGGTATTGTTGGACTGCAACTACAGTCCTTACTGCATCTTCCATCACAGCTAGTGCTGATAGTCGATGGGAGTTGCAGTCCAGCAACATCTAGAGAACCAAACTTTATCCACTCCCACTGCATAATCACCACATGGCAAAGAAGACTGCCAGAACTTAAGCTAACACCATGAGATTTAAACCAATGAGTTGAGGAACCTCAGCAAGGGATTCAGCTGGGGGCCGTTTACACGATGAAAATGTCCTGGGAAGAATTCGTGTCGATCCCTGGCAGTTTACACGTACATTGGGTCGGGTACGTGATTTTCGGAAGGGGGCCCACCTTTTATCCCTCAACCTGCGGGACTTCCAGTCCCGCGGTTTGTGCTGGTTTTTAAAAAAGTCACGGGAGGATTCGGAAAATCGGAAATGTAAACAGCCTGGGACAAAATGTCTCGGTACTGGGATGACCGGAAATGGTGACTGGGGGCGGGCTTAGAGATCAGCGACCAGAAAAGGAGGGGTCAGTCACCCATTCAACAGATCCAGCCTCACCAGCCGAAAACAAAGGCATCCCTTCCAGCTGCACGAAGGTTGATGTGTGTGTGCACGCACATGCGCATGTACTCAATCACCTTTTTAAATGGATTTCTACACTGCAAACCCTTCAGCTTTACCTTTTCCTCAACTGCATGTTACAGAGAGATCATCATCACCCATTCATCCCCTGCCTTGGTCACCTCCCTGGGTCAGAACAGGCAGATTAAAATATCCAAGCCTCTGAGCGAATGAACACCCTTTAATTCCCCCTCTCTGTGTCTTTCAAAACGCCTGCCTATAGCCGGCTTGAAATCTCTGCAGCCTGCTGTTAGGGTTAATATTTTAAAGAGGCAAGGGGAAACCCAAGCGGCTTGATTTCAAAAGGAAAGCACTCAGCTTGATTTCAAAGCACTCAGCTTGATTTCAAAAGGAAAGCCCTGCGTCTGAGCGAAAGATCTCTCTGGATCTTTCAAAATGCTTTCTGCCTCTTCTGAAAGGGTTAAAATTTGAAAGAAGCAAGGGGGGATAACAAACCTCTGCCCCCTCTCCCCCCCCCAGCCAGCCAATAGCATCGCTCATGGCACAGAACTCTAAAGGAAGTGTGTCACCAAGGTTGTGAAAACACGAGTAATCGCATCTTTGATTGACAGCCAAAAAAAAAATAAAAATAAAACCTAAACAAAACCGGAACTTTGGACGTGTAAATATCAGTCACAGGACCACCCGGGATATCCAGATCAGTGACATAAATCGTATAAAAAGCGAGAGGCGGATTCGTGATCAGAAAGTCAGGGTAAGCACCGCGACAATTTCTGCCATGTAACTGGCACCCTTGTGAAACAGCACTGACCTCAAAGGAATAAACCATAGGGAGGTATAGTTCATAATCCAAGGTTCATAATCCAAGAAAGCCTCCATACAGCAATAGGGCAAACTGGATCATGTCATTCTTCCAGATGGAATCTCCATGTTACATTTGTTCACTGATCTGTAGAGAGCATTACAGAATTTGAAAAAAAATCTTTATTATTATTATTATTATTATTATTAGTATTATTTGCTTTTCTTCACATCCCATCTGCAGTCTTGTCCCATCCTTTGTTCGTATTGGATTGCAAGAGGTTTCTTTCACCCTGACCCCATGGGAATGTTTACACTTAAAAAAAAAAATCCAACAAAAGTCATCATAAAAGCAAATTTCAAAAAAACAAAAAAAACAAAAACACCAAGTAAACCAAAACTTCCTCCCTCAATTGTGTTGAACTTAATTAATACATGTATGCAGACTTTCTTGACTGATAATCCATGTTACTTCACAATAATAATACATCCCTGACAGAATAGCAGTAATCTTTATGTTTCTAACAAACCAGAAAAGAGTCGTTTTATACAATTAGTCCATGAACCATGTTATCGCCTCTTCTCCCCTTTCTATCTTCCAAAACTCTATTAAAAGTTTCCAACTTTCCCTAAATTTTGCTATAAATTGATTGTTAATCCAACATGTTAGTCGCTCCATCCTTGCCATTTCTTTCAATTTATTCAACCACTTGTCTGTAATTGGCACCTTAACTTGTTTTCAGTTTTAGGCATAGATCATTCTCACTGTTGTAGTCATGTATAATATTATGACTTTTAAATCTTTGGGAATGCCATCATCTGTAATGTTTAATAGATAAAGTTCTGGTTTCAATTAAAAATTATTTTTAATATTTTCATTATCATAGTGTGTATAGTATTCTAGAATTTTTTTGCAACTTTGCATGACCACCACATATGGTAGAACAAGCCATCCAATTCAGATTTTTCATATGAATTGCTTCTTTATACATTTTTGTACACATTTCTCCCATTGACTGTAATGTATGTGAATATTTTTCAACTGCATGCATTAGTTGTATATGGGTTACTACATTTTCTATTTTTCCATAAGCCCCACAATTCTCAAAAATGTGTGAACTTTTGATGCAAGGTACATCCTGTTTTGCACTCAGGAGGAGCAAAATTAATACTTTCATCAAGATTCTTGACCCCAACAAAATTCTTTTCCTTCTCTAGGCACCTGCATTTGCTGAATTTAACCTGTTTTTGCCTAATGCTTCTCAATCTCACTGCTGAGGTAGACAGGTATGGAGTCCTAACAAAGCAGGTCACCCATTTTTATAACTGATACTATTAAAATAACAGAAAAGAAAGGAAAAAATCATATAATTTCATGTAATTCAGTTCCCTCACTTCTCACTAAATGCTATTTTTGTGTTCAGCCTTGCATGCATTTTAAGTTTTGTGCCAAATGAAGTCATTTTACTGCAAAAACATGAGGATTTTCTGTCCTAGGAACAGCTGAGGTGCCAACCATGATGCAGAGGGAATGTACTATATACCAGTGATTTTTAACCTGGGGTCCGCAGACCCTCAAGGTGCCGCAATGTCCTCAGAGAAGTTCATGAAGGCTTGAAAGCTGCTCAGCCCATCTCCTCCCTGCAGTGGAGCAGCCACATGACAGGAGCCAAGGCAATGGCTAGATTGGACTACACATTGCTATTCAATCCACTCCAGCCACAAAAATGCAGGAAGAAACAGGAGAAAATCTTCCCTCCCCCTCCAGTGCCTCTGAGGGAAAGTTTAATGGATGGTGTAATTGTATTCTTATTCTTATTTTTATTATTAGGAATTATTATGATTATTATTAGGGTTTTAAAGCAAATTAAATCTTGGAGGTTCACAGCAGCAAAAGATATTTAAAGGGGGGCCCTGGTAAAGAAAAGGTTAAGAACCACTGTACTATGCTATAACTATATTCTACCATTAGAGGTCATGATGTAGGATTCATTATTTGGCACTAGGCCAACCCTAGAAAATTACAATTAAGGAGATTACTAGATGTGGAGGAATGCAGAAAAAAAATGTTCCAAACTGCTTCAGAAGAATGGGAGGAGAACAGAAAGGGTGACATTATCAGATGCCTGCATCCTCAGCCTGGGGTCTAGTGCTGCCAGGGATGAGGCTTCCCCTTTTCATTGATGGGTACAAGTCCATCAATCTTACTCATGACCTTACTCACAACCTTACTCGCAAACTTAATCACAACTGTGCTATGCCCCCGGAATGCTGAAGGATGTCATCTGATAATCTCGCCCATTCCTGTTCTCCTTGCGATCTTGATGTGGTTTTTGCCATGTCTGATAATCTCCTAAGTCTCACAGGGTAGTAGATTTTGAAAGTGGATGCTCCCCCATTGAAACCAGAGGCAATGGCTTCTTAAAGGCTATTCACTACCAAAATGGGACAAAGAAAGAGTAATATCAGCACAAGTTTCCATCCCCTACAAAAGGCCCATCATTCATTATTTACAGAACAATATTTTCTGATTGCTGTTTGTCTTTATTGTGAAAAAGTACAGCTTCATTCATCATTTCAGCTGAACTATTTGTACTTCACCATGCTTTTTATCTGCAGTTGTACTGTTACAAAAGTAATCTGTTTTGTACTATATTCTTCAACAGAAAAAGAAAATCTAATGGCTTCCCTTGGTTATCAGGAAATAACTCATTTTATAATTCTGCCCACCATAGTACATTTGTATCATTATTTGTACAGAGTAAATTGCCTAACGTTCTTTATTCTTTACTCATTTGTAAGTCCACTATGAGTATATGCGTGATGTACATTGCCTTGAAATGCTGAGCCAATATGTAGATGCTGGGACATTTCAACTGTCAAGCCCCTTTGCCAATGGTAGGGAACTTCTTTCAGCCTGAGGGCCACGTTCAACTTTAAATAGTTCTCAAGAGCCACATTCTTGTACTGGGCGAGGCCAAATGCAATAAATAAATCAATAAATCAGATACTGGTATATTTTAGTTTAGAGCTCTTACTAACAACGACTCCTCAAGAGAGACGTGTTAACATTTTAGAATGGGAAAAATCCCTTACAAAAGCTGAACAACTACCAAATGATAATGTGGAAGCATATAAATAATAGTGTGGGTATAGGGAAATGTACATTGGTATGTGGGAAATTCCAGAGGGTGATATTGAGATTCCAGGAGGGTAGGATTCAGCCTGAGGCCTATGCTAAGCTTCCAAACTTTCAAACTAGCTTTAATGATATTGAAAAGTATTCTACCATATATGAATAAGGACTTCATTTCCTGAATGCTGATTATGAATGCTGGTTTTTATCTAGCCAATATGGCATCACGCTTGACAATGAGGAAGGTTTTGGCATCAATCCACTGCCAGAAGATACAGTGATGGCTTCCAACTTGGATGGTTTTAAAAGGAACTGGATAAATTCGTGGATGATAAATTTATCCAATGTAGTCAATACGGCTGTAAATCACATCTGGCAGAGTTGCATTCATGTCCTGCTGGCGGGCTTCCTACGGGCAACTAATTGGCCACTGTGTGAACAGGATGTTGGACCAGATAGGCCTTTGCTCTGATCCAATATGGTTCTTTATATCATTGGGGGAGTTCTAGGGTTGTCAAAGTATGCAATGAATCAATATGTCTGCACTTCCAGGCTTGTGAGTTAGGACAAACTGTGAGATAATATTTGTGTCTTCCACAAAACTACCACTACCACCAATCACGTTTTAATACCTTTTATGTCCTGGATATAAAATATACTAATCATACTTACATGTGGAGTAAAAAATTATCTTTTTAATAAAATGCAGCTATAATGATAAGTAACTACTTTTGGGCCGTGTACCTATACCAACAACTTTCCAAGCTCTTGTTACAAGTACTGACTTTATACTGGAATGAGGACCCAAAAAGATCCAGCCAAGTTTCTTAGTAATGTAAATACTTGACTTAGTGATGTAAATACTTGACTTTCAACAGTTTTCTCCCCCCTATGTGGGGGGGAATAAATATTTTTGGTCAATACTTACTTAGTATTCACACATCTTGACATGTGTCAGAACTCCATGCATTTTTCTCAGTTAGTCTCAAGGTGCTACAAGATCACTTTGCAACTGTTTTAGGATATTATTCTACACAGAAATACATGTGGGTTTGGTGCAAGAAAAAACAATCTTGCAAAAAAAACATGGGTTTTCTAAAAGAGTTTTTCCTTTTTGCATTAAATATGTTTTTGTGAGAAAAATAGTTTTTATGCAAAAAAAAACAAAACAAAAAAAACCCCCTCCCACTCCAGAAACCCACATTTTGGTAACAAATGAGTGTTTCTTTGTTCAAAAAACGTCTTTCTTCAGTCTCAGAAAGGTGTGTGGCTAAGTAGCAAGCTATGAAATTGTGGGCTACAGGGGCAGGATTCAAGCTATACAAGGGGGAAAAAAACCCCTCTTCAGTGACTATTGTTAACACGGAGGGGGGGGGAGCTGAAATGTCAGATATATTTAACACCTCACTTCTTCACTTAACTTCTCTATTCCCTCTTCTTAATATATTTGATATTTCAACTTTGCTTTGCCCCTTTTAGCCAATTGTATACAAAACTGGGAGTCAGCTTATAGATCCCCCTGCCAAAAGCATCACCCAAAAAGAAGAGAAAAAGAAGATATGGATATGGATTTGCCTAATTTTTTCATATGCTAATTTATAGGTGCAGATACAAATGTGGCAATGAGTTCTGCAATTTAAAAACAAATCCAGTGCCTCAGTATAATGGAGAAGATTGTGACTGGGTGAGCTATGTTGCCTGCTCAGTATGATATATGTGCTTATTGCTGGGTGCTTCAAGACACCTGCTTTTCCTTCTTGTGGTTCTTTATCTTTAAACCTGGACTGAACAGTCCTTCAAACAGCCCTTCAAACAAGGGACTATCCTTTAACAACCCTTCAGATAAAGTAGGACACATGGCTACCCCAATAAGAAATCAGGAGTAGATTTGCAGAGATTGTACAGATAGTCTCCACTATTGATTAAGTGTCTCACTGGATCAGACCAAAATTCATCTAATCCAGAATTCTGTGTCCACATGTAACTAACTGGGGCTGCCTTTGAAAAGAGTTTGGAAACTTAAGTTGCCACAAAGAGCTGCAGCCAGTATGTTTGTTTGTTATGGAGATTATCACACAAGGGATATTTTCAAATGTGGGGAAATGCAGCAAAGCAAAGCAAAACAAAACAAACACATGTCCCCAACCACATCAGAAGAACATGATGAAAACACAAAGGGAAACATTATCAGACACCCGTGTCCTCAGCCATTCCTGAGGTGTAGCACTGCCATGGATGAGGCTTCACTTTTTAATTGATGGGTATAAGCTGCCAATAAAAAGGGATGCCTTACTCGTACCCATGCTACACCTCAGGAACATTGAAGGATGATGTTTTAATGGTGCTGTTTTAATATCTGTATTGGATTGTTGTCCAATGTTTGTATGATGTTTGGCGCCCCAATCCTGATGGGAGAGGCAGGATACAAATAACTCTTATTATTATTATCTGATAATGTCACTGATTCCTGTTCTTGTCATGATCTTCTGATGTGGTTTTTGTTGCATCTGATAATCTCCAAGGCTAGAAAAGTGGAATTAAAGCAGGATAGTACGATCTATGGCTGAACATTATTACACAACATTGTGACTGTCCTGTAGGTGGCATGTATTCAAACCATTACTGTGGCATCCCTTTTAATTGATGGGGAAAGCCTGTCAAGAGCTGTAAATGCTGCTATTGTTCCTTTGCTGGTCCTGGTAGGATAGGTCCCTTCATTTCAATTCTGGTTTTACAGCAGTCAGTGCAATAAGGGAGCGTAATTCTTCTCCTCTATTCCTCTCTCCCCCTCCCACTAGCTGTTTCAAAGCAGGTTAACTCCATGCCTGTCTTTAAAAAAAAAACCTTTCCTGTGTTTGTGTAATTATGGCAAAAGTGATTAAAATTGTTTTATTTTATTGTTTTACTATAAGTATGCAAACACAGCAAACATAAAATTAAAAAAAAAACCTGGCAGGCATGGAGTTAGCCTGCTTTGGAATAGCAAGTGGGAGGGGGAGAGACTAGGAGAGAAGATAATTCAGGCCCCCTCATGGACTGACTGCTGTAATGCCAGAACTGCAGGGAAGAGATATCACACCAGGGAGCAAGGGTTCAAAGCAGCACAGTCATACAAAAGCAGAATGTTTCTGGTTCCTTTCATAATGCGATAGCCCTGAGATTCTAGTCTCATGTGATAATCTCCTTTATTTGATTTCTCTTGTCACCTTTCTCCTGCCATGGGACCCAAGGCATCTCACAAAAGAAATAAATTAAAACCCAACAATACAATTTTAAAAACAATTAAAATTCTCACATTCAATGCAGTATGAAATTATTTCATAAACATAGAAAAGTTTCTTTTAAAAAGCACACACCCCAATGAGAAGCTTTTCTGCTCACATATTAAAAGTCTGGTAAACCAAAAAGGTCTTTGCTTGCCAGCAAAAGGAGAGCAGGGAGTTAACCAGCCTGGCCTCCCATGGAAGGGAGTTCCACAGGGTGGGAGGAGTCACTGAGAAGAATCTCTCCCATGCCCTTCCCAAATGTGTCTGTGATAGTGTTGGGACTGAGAGAAGTCCCTTCCTTAAGACTCTGGCAGGTTCTTAAGGGGAGACATGGTCTTTCAGATAGTCTGGTCCTAAGCCATATAGGCCTTTATAGGTCATGACCAGCACTTTGAATTGTGCTGGAATTTGGGCCTGGAAACAAATTGGTAGGCAGTGAAGCTGTTTTAACAAGGGAGTTAACATGCACCGTGTAACTGATCCCAGTCAGCATTCTGGCTGCAGCATTTTGGGGCCACTGACGTTTCTGAACAGTTTCTAAAGGAAGCCTCACGTAGAATGCATTATGGTAGTCCAAAGAGGACATAATCAAGGTATGTGTCACTGTAGCTAGATCTGACTTCCCAAGGAAAATGTGCAGCTGGTGCACTTCTTTTAACTGTATAAGTGCACTGTTGGCCACTGCCAAAACCTGGGCATCCAGGCTGAGTTGAGTTCAAGAAAACACCTAAGCTGTGAGCCTGAAATTTCAGGGGAAGTGTAACTCCATCCAGCACAGCTAGAGTCCCTGTTCCCTGATTTGCCTTTTGACTGACCAGGAACACCTCTGTCTTGTCTGGAGTAAGTTTCAGTTTGTATGCTCTCATACAGTCCATTTCTGCTGACAAACATTGGTTCAGTATCAAGACTGCTTCCTTGGAATCAGATGGGAAGGAATCAGAGTTGGGTGTTATAAGCATATTGGTGACACCAGACCCCAAACTCCAGATGACCTCTCCCAGCAGTTTCATGTAGATGAATGGGGGACAGAATTGAGCCCTGAGTGATCCCAGAGGCATTGGCCAGGGTATCAAACAGGAATCCTCTAACACCACCTTCTGAGATCAGCCCTCCAGGAAGAACTGGAACCACTACAGCACAGTGTCCCCAAGTCCCATCCCAGAGAGAAGGCCTAGAAGGATAGTATTATTACAATGCCCTACTACCCCCTCCATATAATATCTCATAATTGGAAGTATTGGACACTTTGAAGGGGTCAAGTATGCCAGGGTGATCCAAAATGAGGTCAGGTGGAGGTCACAAGGACCTGGGAAGGTGTCCTAGAAATATTTTAGCAGGCAAGCCCAAACTAGGATTCAGCAGAAGTTCCTTAGTAAACAAATCCATTGAGGAGGTAGGCATTAATCCCTTCTTGGGCCCTCAGTGGTGAGTCACACAACCTAAAAAATCAAGTGACATCTCCAACCCAAATCCCTAGTCAATATTCCTGGAATCCCCTCCTCTCTTGCAAGGCAAGGTTGCCACAAACCCAATAATTCCTATCTCCCAGCCATTAACAGCAATCAGCCATGTTTCAATTTCCTTTGTTTATTTGGTGGGAAACCCATCTAACCTTTGTTCTACCTGAAATACCACCTTCAGGACATGAAGCAGGGTATAAGTATTAGTCCCCCCAAAATAGAAAGTGTGCCACTGTGGACAAGACTGGCCACTCTCTTTCTCAGTGTGCCCCCAGACTGGAACTTTCAGTACCACCCTTAGACTTCTGTCTGAGTACATTGAAACTCCACTCTTCAAGACCGGTAATTATCACCCTATTTTCCCAATTCTATTGCTCTATCCAACCTTTCTGCCTTGATGTTTCGATAGCCTTGTGAGGCTCTTGTGAGTGTGTGTTGTTTGTGAATAATTTTTGTATTATTTCCAATAAAAACATTTTATTTCACTTTAACTTGGAGATGTCTGCAGTTAGTACTGGTATTTATAGGTGAAAAGATCCCAAAGTTACCCACCTCTCGCAGCCTTCCATTTGAGATCATAACAACATTTCCCCAAATATTAACATAGTTTTGGCATCATGACTGGTGCTCTAAAGCACCCCCACCTCTTTGGATAACATCATGTAAATGGTATCAAAATCTGCTGAGAGGTCCAGTAGAACCAACATGGACACACTGCCCAGTTCCCTGTGTAGGTCATCTGCCAAGGTGACCAAAACTGTCTCCATCCCAGGACCAGGCTTGAAGGCAGATTGATATGGATGTAGATAATTTTTCTCATCCAGAATCTCCTGGAGCTAGGAGGCTACAATACACTCCAGAATCTTTCCCCAAAATGGAATGTTAGACTCTGGCCAATAATTATACAGAATGGTGGGTTTCAGAGAGGGCTTTTTAAAAAGTAGTGGTCTCACCACAGCCTTTTTTAGTCAAGATAGAAACTTGTTGCAGTGAGGCATACACCACTCCCCTTACCCACTCAGCCAGTCTCCCTCTAGCTGCTCTCAGGAGCCAGGAGGGACAAGTATCCAGTACACATGTGTTGGCTTTCACCTCTCCAAGGATCCTGTCCACATCCTCAGGCTGCACAAACTGAAATGTATCCAATATTGCAGGACAAGGAGGTGTCAAGATTACATCCACTGGTCATGATTATTGTTAACTGGGGCTATCTACAGGGAGAACACAACTCAACTGCTGGTACATTTCTGTACTGGGTTCAAAATGCTTGTTGTTGTTGTTGTTGTTGTTGTTGTTATCATTATTATCCCACCTTTTTCCTAGTCTGGGTCTAAAGACGGTTTATGCCAGATAAAGGAAACATAGCTAAAAATATACCAAATAGAAAAGTTTAAAAATATCATTAAACTAGCCATGAAATAAAACCAGTTAAAAACATACTTATTAAAAACAACAAATAAGCAAAATGCAAATGATGGTAGTACATGATTATAGGACAGTTATGAGCTATAAAGCTTTGTTGACTTATGTCAACTCCATGAGTGAGAGACCTCCAAGTCACCCTCTCACTAACAGCCCTGCAGCCCTAACAGTCTTGCAGAGTCAGGGCCACAGCTTCCTTGATTGAGTCTATCCATCTGGAATATGGTTTTCCACGTTCCCAATATCTGCTGGGCCAGATTCATTTACCCACATCTGAAAAAATATGGTCTCTCCTGAGTATTTTCTAGGTCCTCCAGTGTGATTCTGTGGTATGTTTCTGCTACAAGTCATTCATTTTAATAGGGTTAAATGGTGTTAGCTTAAGTTTAATAGGGTTCACTATTATTTGCTGTTTCTGGTATCCATAGTAAATATGGGGATATATCCCCCATGGAATATTAAATACAAATGTGTAATATCAATAGAAACAATTCAACTTCCCATTTATTCTTGCAATTCTTTGAATTTTCCAACCATTACCCAAATCAAGGTGACAAGGGTCTAAGTCCTATTCCCTGGGAAAAGCAGATCCTTTTCTAACTCTCTTTCTACATCAAATTTGACCAGCATAATCCTTTCCTTAAGCATTGCCCATCCACTGGACTAAACTCATGAATCGATAAGGTTTCACAGTGACACAGGGCATATGTTTTGTTTTGTAATTAATAGAGTCCATACCAATGCTAGTGCTGACCCTAAAACCTTGGCATTTAGATTTTTGATGCTGGATTTTGTTGTTCAAAATGGTAATCTACAAAGAAACATACAACATACTGCAGCATAGTACAGGGTAAATATTTTCACCATGTTAGATGATTTCCCATTGAAATTGGAGAAAATGCTGTTTCCGTCTCTCAATACTGCCCATAAATATGAGCTGTAATTTGAGTCCATCATATGTAGGTACTGGTAAATGACTATTTGTGCTTCTGGGGGCTTTAACAGAGTTATTATGCCCCCATTGTGTTGGAATAAGAGTAAAGCATTCAGGCAAACCTACAGTATATTGATCAGCTAGTAAATACCATTTTCTTTAACTGTGTACATCAGAGATTGAGGGTCCACTGGGAACTTCAGAAACCAAGCATAATGTGTGAGCAATCACTGCTTCAGGTCCTAGAACCAGATTGCCCCAGCCAAGCTTCCTGTTGCTGAACTTTGCCCAAGTCTTGTGAAGCAAGAATGCAATCAAATTACCCAGGGCAACCTGTCCCAACCCCATGCCCTCTGGATGGGTTAGAATACAACTCTCACAATCCCATAGACAGCTGCTGTGGGATAATGGAATGTTTAGTCCAACACATCTGGAGGGACCAGCTTGGGGGAAGCTTACTTGGAGAGTGTCTCTAGTAAATATATATTTGTAAGGAAAGAAAAATGGTGGTGGTGGACTCTTAGAAAATACAATTTGTTGCAGCATAATATAAAAATAGCAAAATACAATGTACTTGGACCAATGTGTTCCACAATCTCTGGATGAGGCAGTCTTCCTACACAAAGCCCCGAGACTTAAAGGTTCTAGAAATTTCTTTGCCTTAAGCCACTTGAACATGTAGGAAATGTGTAGTTGGCTCCATGGTTCCCATCAACAGTTCCAGACAGTTTGTGGGATAAACTGTGGCAAATGTATTCTCAGAGCCATTGGCAATAATTTTTGAGAACTCCTGGAGAACAGGAGAAGTCCCAGCAGACTGGAGGAGAGCAAATGTTGTCCCCATCTTCAAAAAGGGAAAAAAAAGATGATCCCAACAATTATCATCCAGTTAGTCTGGCATCAATACCAGGGACGATTCTAGAGCAGGTCGTTAAACAGAGAGTTTGTGAACATTTAGAAGGCAATGCCATAATCACAAAAAGTCAACATGGGTTTCAGAGAAACAAGTCATGCCAGACTAATCTGATTTCTTTTTTTTTTTTCATAAAATGAGCAGCCTGGTAGATGAAGGGAACGCTGTGGATATCACATACCTTGATTTCAGTAAGGCCTTTGACAAGGTTCCCCATGACATTCTTGCAAACAAGCTTGTAAAATGTGGTCTAGACAAGTTAACTGTTAAATGGATTTGTAATTGGTTGACCAGCTGAACCCAAAGGGTGTTCAGCAGTGGCTCCTCTTCGTTTTGGAAAGATGTGAACAGTGGGGTGCCACAGGATTCTCTCCTGGGCCCAGTGCTATTCAACATCTTTATCAATGACTTGGATGACAGAATTAGGGGCATACTTATCAAATTTGCAGATGACACCAAATTAGGAAGAGTAGCTAATACCCTAGAGGACAGGATCAAAATTTTAAATGATCTGGATAGACTGGAGAGCTGGGCCAAAGCTAACAAAATGAAATTCAGTATGGAGAAATGTAAGGTACTGCATTTAGGATGGAAAAACGAAAAGCATAGATACAGGATGGGGGAGACCTGGCTGAACAAGAATATGTGTGAAAGGGATCTAGGGGTCCTAGTAGACCACAAGTTGAACATGAGTCAACAGTGTGATGTGGCAGCTAAAAAGGCCAATGCGATTTTGGGCTGCATCAATAGAAGTATAGTGTCTAGATCAAGGGAAGTCATAGTGCCACTCTATTCTGCCTTGGTCAGGCCTCACCTAGAATACTGTGTCCAGTTCTGGGCACCACAATTAAAAAAGGATATTGACAAATTGGAGCGTGTCCAGAGGAGGGCAACTAAAATGGTGAAAGGTCTGGAAACCATGCCTTATGAGAAAAGACTTAGGGAACTGGGTAAGTTTAGCCTAGAAAAAAGATGGTTTAGGAGCGATATGATAGTCCTGTTTAAGTAATTGAAGGGGTGACACATTGAGGATGGAGCAAGCTTGTTTTCTGCTGCTCCAGAGACTAGAACACAGAGCAATGGATGCAAGCTCCAGGAACAGAGATTCCACCTCAACATTAGGAGGAACTTTCTGACAGTAAGAGCTGTTCGGCAGTGGAACACACTCCCTCAGATTGTGGTGGGGTCTCCTTCCTTGGAGGTCTTTAAACAGAGGCTGGATGGCCATCTGTCAGGGATGCTTTGATTGTGATTCCTGCGTGGCAAAGGGTTGGACTGGATGGCCCTTGTGGGCTCTTCCAACTCTACAATTCTATGATTCTAAGAGTCCAGCAGCTTGATTAGCTCATTTCACGTTTGGAGTAAAAGCCAGAGCAGATTCATGGTCACACTGACATGGAAGCTATTGAGCACCAGTGGTTTCAGTCTAGAATGTGTCTTCTCAACATTGGGGATTTGAACTACCCATCTCTTTTTAAAACCAACACCAACTAAGATTAGAGAGAGATGAATTATAACTACTATCACATTGATTTGTCAATATCTGAAAAGTAAAGGCTTGTCTACATGGAGGGAAAAAAAATGGATTGCCCCACAGTATTAACAATTCACAGCAGCTGCAACCTGTTTTAATGGTTTTGCAGCCCCCATGAACTTTGCATGCCTGTAGCCAAGATGATGGCCGTGAGTGGATTACTCGTGTTTTTAAATCTGTAGCTGCCTAATTTTTTAAAAAAATATTTCTATGGTCTGCACAAGCAATATTTCACCTTTCCAAAAAGAGAAAGAGGGGAAATTAACACAAATTCCCCATTTTATTGCCTTAGCGATCACTCACTAAGGTGCAATTGAACACGGTGGCAGCTGATGCTTGACCTGTAACCCAGCATTGCCCCCTGTGCTCATCCAGCCATTTAGTTTTGTGCTTCCTCTCATTTGGGCAAGTAAATCAGATCAATTTGCTTGTCTTAATGAGCGGAAATGTGCACCATTGCGTTATTCTTTTAAAAAAACAGGATTTTTTTTATCTGGTGAGGTTTTTGCTGGTTTTGGCCCCCCTCCTTCACAATATGGTGAAATAAGGTGGAATGCCATTAAGACAGGTAGGATTCTCCTTGCTTTCTGTGAGGAGTTTTTTCATTGTTTGGACAACCCCTAAGGCTTATGAAAAGTTAGGCATGGATGCTTATGCTAATAGATATTCCATCCTACATGTTTATGCAGGCTGAGGGCTGAAATAACAGGAGAAGACACTATCTCATTTCCAGGGGTGAAGTAAGTTTCAATAGCTAGTCTATTCAGCTACCATATATATGGACTGAGAAGGGAGGGGGGTTACCATCTTGTCCTTTGCCTCAGGAAGCAAAATGTTTTGGGTCAGCCCTGTGCTGCAGAAAACAAACTAATCTACACAAGAAATCAACCACACTGCTGACTCCTCTCAAAATGGAACCTTATATCATCTTTAAAAACAAAGGTAAGAATTTCAAGCTGTCCAATATAAGTCAAAATTATCACAGAAACCTAGCATTATTTTTATTTATTGTTTATTTATTTATACCCCACTCTTCAGCCACAAGGCTATCAGAGTGGCTTACAAATTGTTTTAAGCTATAGCAATTTACACATCTACACTGCATTAAGCAGTTTCCAATGTGTGTTAGCTAATTGCCCCCACAAGCTGGGTAACTGCTGCTGGACTTGAGGTGAATGAGTAGACAACAAATACAGTACTGTATTTTAGGACATTTAAAATGACAATTAATAACCAGGATGAGATATTAGTAATGTATGTGGCATCTAGGCTCCACTTTGTGCAGGGTGAAGGTGGATATGAATTGAGGATTTCTTTCTCATTATAGACAGGATCAGCAAACCAAAGTTATTTGTAAGCTGCTCTTGAATATTTAGTGGGCATGTTCCAACTTTTCCTGATAGAAGCTCATGTACATATGATTCAGCACAAAAATGATAATAATGGCAATGAAGAGAATTCTTTCCTCTAGACAATCAAGTAAATCTCCATAGATGCATTCTTCAGTTTAATTCCTTACCATACCATACAGGCTGGGACACTGGCATAGACTACATTTTGAATGTCTTTATTCCCATTTTTATTTGTACAATAGCACCCCCATATCCGCACGGATTGCTGCACGGATTTGCCATTCACTGATTCAATTATCCATGGTTGGCAACAGCAGGGGGAATGGGGGAGGGAGGGGAGGAGGAGAGTTCTCACCTCCCTTCTCCCTTAGCCCCTGGGATTGCCCTCCTGTATGCTCCCAGTGATGGAAATGATGAAGAAGGCATTCACTATTATCTGTGGATTTCACTATCTACAGGGGGGCCTGGAACAAATCCTCTGCAGATACAAGGGTCCTAATGCACTGCTTTTCTAATATTCATCTGTTACTCTTTTCCTTTGTTACTTTTTTTCTGCACTACCTTCCATTTTTGTCTTTTATTTTCTTCTATATTTCTCTCTCTCCTAGTACTTTATATATTTCTTCTGTATTCCTCCCTTTCTCTCTGTTCTACCACTTCACCTTTGAGGCACTTCCTCCCTCTTCAACCAGCAGGTCTACAATATGTAGTTGATACACCTGTAGAATATCTGCAGCGTAAGCATAAGCGGGTCAGCGTAAGAAGGGCTCTCCAAAAAGCGATACAAAGACTCCCTGAAACAACATCTCAGGCTCGGCCAAATTGATCACCAACAGTGGTCTGCCCTGGCCTCACATCAGGAGGCATGGAGACACACTATCCACAATGCTGCAGCCTTTTTTGAGAACTCACGACGAACAAGTCTTGAAGAGAAACGACAACGCAGAAAGAATCACAACCCAAAAACATCACCCAAGGAGACCTTCTGCTGGGCTTTTTGCAACCGGACTTGTTTATCTCGGATTGGCCTTTTTAGTCATCAGCGCGCTTGCAGAAAGCGTGGGATGAGTCCTTCCTGAACCTTTGTTCGTGAAGAAAAGCCAGAGAGAGAGAATATCTGCACTACAGTATACTCATATCAGTTTTGTACCAAAGTATAACTATCATGGCTTCGCTTCCAAAGGGCCAGCCTAGATATGATGGTATACTGTGAGTAGGTGCACATTTTCACCCATTCACAGTGACAGTGTTTTGTTGCCACCATTTTTTTGCTAATTTGCATGCATGTGCATCTATTTGAATGGTGCATTCACATGCTCCAATAAAGGGCAATAGAGTAATTAACCCATTCACAATGATGGTGTTTTGTCTCCACCAATTTTTGCCAATTTGCATGCATGTGTATTTATTCAAATGGTGCATTCACATGCTCCAATAAAGGGCAATAGAGTAAAAATGCACATTGCTGCACATTTTAACGTCCACATGTACAAAAATGCACATCTATGCACATTTCCCAGAAAACTTCAGGGAAAATTGCAAACCCTTTTACTGCACAGTTTATGGAGTTTTTAGCCCCTCTCCTTCCAAATACCATGAATCTAGTTCACAACATGTTGGGACAGATCATATTCTACTTGCATTCTACAAGGAGTATTTTCACCATCTAGACAACCCTGTAGTTTAGTTCAGACTGATGAATTCTGAGTCAGTGATTGTAGTCTCCTCACAGAACCACTGATGGTCTAATAATTGAGGGAGGAGTGGAATGGAAAACTTAGGGATTCACTCGTTATTGTATTAAGAGTCAAAACCAGAGTCATAATGAGCATATTCTGATGACACTAGAATTTATATTTGCAACAGATAAAGTTTGTGCATGAGGAAGAAATGCTTGCAGTAGCTGTGACCTTGAAATTCTCTTTTGGTTTTCCGTGGTCCAAACAGGAGGGGCACTTCATCCCATAGTGGTGGAATGGTACAACCCCCTTGCTTGCACTAGAACATGGTTGGTCTTTCCATTATGAGTGGGGACCTAAGTGACTGTAATTTTTTATACCTCTTGGCATGATAGATCTAGGAGTAATGAAATTCTGAGGGTCCCCACCCCAAAGATTACAGAGAATTTTCAGAAAATGATTGCCTAGCATTACATGGAACTATAGTTTCTAGTTTTACTTTTTCCAAGATAAATGATTGTTAGGGATTGTCTAAACAACAAAAATACTCCTCACAGAATGTGTAGAGAATACAGGCTGTCTTAATGATTTCCTGCATCACCTCTCTATATTCGGAAGGAGAGGGGCCAAAATGCCAAAAACTCTGAAGGGCCAGCTGTCGTGGCTTTTACAGGAGTTTTAAAAAAATGGGAAAAGATGGACAATCAGGAAAATGAACTAAGAGGGAGGGGAAGTAAAGAAGTTATAAAGCGGAAGAACGACAAGAAGGAGAAAGAATCAATGAGTCAATTGGACTTGCGAGATCAAGAGTAAAGGAAGACAAAACAAGAAAAGGACAGAAAGGGGAGGGAGAAGGGCAAACTTTAATAAATATAAGTTAAATTATTCATTTAGTCAGGAACTAAATTTGTTACATGGAACATGAAAGGATTGAATCTTATGAAAAAAAGAAAGTTTTCCACCACCTTAAAAAAAATTAATGCAGAGATAACATGTTTGCAGGAAATTAGAATTAAAAAATCCCATGAACATCTACTAAGACAAAAGAACTTAGAGGAAGAATTCATGTCATTAGGAAAGAAAAAGGGAAAAAAGGAGTGGTTTTATATAGAAAACCAAAATTGAGACCAAAACTAATTTTATCAGATGACAAGTGAAGATTTGTATTTGTGGAAATTAATATGGATAAAATTAAGATGTTAGTGGTTGGCATCTGCTCCAACAGAAGGGAAATCTAATTTTTTCAAAGAACTGAGAATGAAAATAGTACAAACAAATTTTAGGAATTATTGTTTACTTGGAGACCTGAGCAGAATTTTAGAGCCATGTATAGATAGATATTCAAATAAGAAAAAAATAAAAAAGACTCAAGGTGTATTAACAAAATAATTCTTTGAAATTATAGAAGAATTTCAATTGATAGATACATGGAGACATAAAGAAGGGGATAGAAAATAATTCACTTTTTATTCAGATACTCTTAACTCGTTTTCTAGGATCAACATGATTTGGATTAGCAATAACTTAGCAAAGTCTATTAAAAGGGTAGATATCTTACCAAAACTGCTATCAGATCATAATCTTGTATCAATGGTATTGAAAAATGGACAAAATACAACTAGATGGAGATTAAATGAATCATTACTACACAAAGATGAAGTACTTAAGGCAGTTAAAGAGAGACTGAAAGACTATTTGAAATGAATCTTGATAAAGGGGTGGAAAATAGTATGGTTTGGGATGCTGGAAAAGCAGTGATGAGGGGAATATTTATACAATGGAATATAATATTAAATAAGAAAAAGAAGAAATTAGAAAAAAGTATTAGAGGAAATTAAACAAAAAGAACAGAATTAATAGCATCCCCATGAAACAATTTTTTAAAAAGAATTCATATTAAAATATTACAGGAACAATTAGCAATGTTAATGACAGAAGAGATGAAGAAGAAATTAGATTATATAAATCAAAAAATTTTTGAATATGGCAACAAACCTAGTAGGTGGTTAGTCTATAGGTTAAGGAAGGGAAAATCGAAAAAGATTATATCAAAATTAAAAATTGGTAACAGAGAAACAAATGATGTAGATATCCAAAAAAGATTTCACAATTACTTTAAAATGCTATATCAAGAGCAGGAAACTACTACTAGTAATTTGGAAGACTATATCAAGAAATGTCAAATTGCTAAATTACAGAAACACAACAAAAAGACTTAAATAAGGAAATTACAATAAAAGAAATTGTAGAAATGATTTTTAAAAAATGATGACAAGGAAAACTCTGGGCCCAGATGGGCTACCAGCAGAATATTATAAGAAATTTTATGGAGAATTAGCAAAGCCATTATCATTGGTCTTAAATGACATTTTAGTAAAAAACTGAATTCCAAGTGGCTGGGAAGAAGCTAATATAATTTTATTACCTAAAGAAAATTGAGATGATACATAACTGAAAAATTACAGACCTGTTTCTTTACTAAATGGTGATTACATGCAGTAATATTAGCAAACAGATTGAAGACATATTTACAAGAATATATACACAACGATCAAAATGGGTTCCTACCTAAAAGACAAATGAGGGACAATATGAGGGTAATAATTAATGTGATTGAATACTTGAACTACCATAACCAAACTGAGGGAACATTAATATTTTTTGACGTGGAAAAAGCATTTGATAATTTAAAGTGGCCCTTCCTGATAAGTGTTAAAAGAGTGTTAAAAGAAATGGACTTTGGACAAAATTTTAGTAATTGGATTCAGGCTGTATATAGAAGACAAAACGCAAAATTAATAATAAATCAGAAACTTACAAAAACATTTAAAATTGAAAAAGTCACTAGACAAGGTTGTCCCTTATACCCACTATTGATCATTTTGATTTTAGAAATATTGCATAATGAGATAAGAAAAGAAAAGAGAATAAAAAGGATAACAATTAGCAAAGAGGAATATAAATTACAAGCATTCGCTGATGACCTAGTAATTATAATGGAAGACCCTCTAAATGGAATTGAGACGTTACTCAAAACAATATCGGAATTTGGAAGATATGCTGATTTCAAAATACATTCAGAAAAAACAAAAACATTAGTTAAAAATATGGATAGAAATGGAAAAGAAAAATTTCAAAGTATAATTAATTTCAAAATTGTAAAAAAAGTGAAATACTTAGGGGTAAATTTAACAACTAATAATCAACAACTATTTGAAAATAATTATACTAAATTATAGGAAAAAATTTAAAAAGATTTATATAAATGGAAAGGCTTAAATTTATCCCTTATGGGATAATTTCCACTATTAAAATGAGTGTTTTACCTAAATTAATCTTTTTAAAACAATACCAATTATTTATACAAACAAAATATTTAGAACATGGCAAAAGGATATAATTAAATTTCTATGGGCATGAAGAAAACCAAGGCTCAAATGGAAACTTTTAATAGATATAAAAGAAAGAGAAGGTTTTGGATTGCTGAACCTACAATTATATTTTGAAGCAGTGTGTTTATCATGGATAAAACCATGGATCTCACTAGAAAACAAAAGAATATTAGAATTAGGACACAATATTTTGAAGGGGTGGCATGGGTATTTATGATATGGTAAGGTTAAAATTAACAAAGAATTTAAAAACCATGTGATAAGGAAATCCTTATTTAGAATATGGCAAAAATATAAAGATAGACTATGTCCCAAAATTCCAGGATGGATTTCAACGCAAGAGGCATTTGCTAGAAGAGAATTAAGAAACAATAATTGGATGAGATATAGAGATTTAATGGTGAAGAAAGCAGGAAAATGAGAAATCAAGGAATGGGAAGATTTGAAAAAAGAAGGAAAACTAATTCAATGGTTAAATTATTACTCAGTGGGGACTAAGATTAAAGAAGATTTAAGGGAGGCTCAATTTGAGCAATCAGCTTATGTTCCCCTCATATAGACAACCCCTTAGTCTAATTTGTAGAATAGATATATCTTCAGATATGGCAATTGCACACCGAAACCTTCCACAAATAAAAGCATAGTGAATATCCATTAGACTATGGAGATTTTCAGATGCCTCTTGCCGTGCAAGCAACCTCCGGAGCAGTAACGAGGCTGCTGCATGGCAAGGGGTCCATTTTGGACGACACCGTTTCTCTCTCGGTGTCGTCCGTGACTGTTGCGGCTAGCATTGGAGGCAGCCGCGCTGTTTTTCACTCACGAAGTTGTCCGTGAGTAAAAAACAGCGCGACCGCCTCCAATGCTAGCCGCAACAGTCACGGACAACGCCGAGAGAGAAACAGCATCATCCAAAATGGACCCCTTGCTGCGCAGCAGCCTCATTACTGCTCCGGAGGCTGCTTGCGCGGCAAGAGGCGGCAAGAGGCGTCTGAAAATCTCCTACATCTGTGAGGAGATTCATCTGCTTACATGGAGCAAAAGGGGAATAAGATCATTTAAAAATGACAGAACATCTGAACTGCTGTGTTGAATATTGAAAATTCTTGAAGATATCCAAGACCAGAACTGGAAAGAATAAGGAACAAATAACTAGGATGTTGCTAATTATAGAGTCTAAGAACTCTGAATAGAGAAAAAGATAGATAAAACAAATTTTGTGTTTCTTCACCACAACACAGCAATTATTCTAAAAAATATTCTAACCCGTGTTCAATTTTCCACTCTTATGACCTCATGGCATCTTTTTCAAAGATTTAAAAAATTGTTAGTTAGAAGCTAGGGTTGACACATGCCTTACATAATTATGGAAGAACTGTTAACAGCTCATATTTAATTAGAAAACTAATGCACCGATAGGCAGTAGTTGCTTTCTCATTAGCACTGTGTAATACCCACACAGCTAAGCTGACAGGCAATGCAGAGTGGAAGAAGGTCTTCTTGCAGCTTTTTCTATCTGTGTTTGCTTTTATAGTTTCTGGTGTATAGAAAAAAAAATCCTTTTCTCAATCTGGTATCTAGCCTGTGGATACTGTGCATGATGTTTACTTTTATCTGCTTTGAGGACACACCCACAAATTATGAACTTGAGTTCTCACATGCGTTCCTTAAGAAGTTTTCTGGGTTTTTTTTAATGTATGTCAGGTTGTGTATTTACCTAAACCAGGAGTAGACAATTGAGCTGGTGTGGGCCAGTTTTCACCACTGTGCACACCAGTGGGTCACATTGCTGGATTCTTTCAGACATTACATTACATCACTTCTACTTTCAGTTTTGGACCATCTTCAGACATGTTTGGGGAGTGCGTGGGGGGGGGGGAAGCAAACCTGTCATGTGGTTTGGGGTGGTTTTCTGATGTTTGAGGGCATTTGGGGGCAAAAATGGTCATTCCATATGCATGTTTTTCAAAATGGATCTGGTGGCTCTAACATACATAGGGTTGGATTTGCATGTGTGAAGTACAGTTTTATGGCAAGGCCCCTGTTTTGCATGCAGAAATTCTATGGCATTTCTACCAAAAATAACATGTAGTGTGTGATGAGAAAAACATCCTTTTGGCTTCTTGGAAGACTCCAGCCTCATCAAAGCTGATAACGGTGGGTTAAATGGACAAATAGTTTGATGTGGAATAAATCAGCTTTTCTGTCTTATTATTCTGTGGACTGCAAAAGACTAAGATGAGAGCAAGTAGGTCGCATGCGTGTAACACACATCTAGAAATATTCTGATGTTTGTAATCTTATTGCTTGGAGGAGCCCTGGAGACCACAAGATGCCCTCATTTTATAGTGAAGGGAGGCATTTATACCTGGCCATTGTAGAAAGAAAGCTTGAAAAGTTGCTTTGGGGATACAGCACTCTGAATTTTCCACCAGAGTTTCAACTGGCCATACTGTCTGGAGGACTCTGGAAGCTGTAGTCTAAAAGTAACCTTTCCAAGGTCTGCAAATGACACACAGGATGTGGCCCCTTTAGTTTTCTTCATTAAGCCATCCTTCAGATAGAACATGTTGCCAAAACAAAACAAAACACAAACAAACCAAAACCCTCCACTATGTCTAGTGGAGTGTATGGTATGTGCATTTGCAGAGTAGTGTCCAGCTCTATTTCTGTAGCTGGATGCACAGGAACAGATCTGGCTGCTTTTCTACTCTCCAGGGACCAGTAACTAGCTATGTTGGAGCAGGGTGTGTGTGCAGCTGTTAAAAGTAGGTGGGGTGAGGGAGAAGTTCTGCCTGGAGGAATTTTATGGTAACTCTTTCCAATCCAAGATCTGTTACTGATTGAGGTTAAAGGAGCCCCTTTCTGTATTCAGTTTAGCAACCGTAAACATAACACATATTTAACTTAAGAAAAGTCTGTGCCATAAATTATGGTGATGGACACTAGCTTAGGGCTAAGCTAGATGTTACATTGAATGTGTCTTTGGATTTGATGTAGAGTCTCCAAACCCAAGGCAAATAGAATCAGCTGGAAGGATGCATCATTATTAGGATTTCAGTAGGTGTAGCAGAGGATTTTAACCTGCTCCTCTCCATTTGAAGCCCTAAATCTGTCCCCTGAAGCTGCCATTTACATGGGGGGAAAATGTTCCAGTAGTGCCACTGCCAACTTTCATAAGATTTCAGCAGGGGAGGGGAGGCTTTAATCCTCCCTATATTCCTGCTACAATCCTGATACTTACAACTGATCAAATTTTATTTTGGAGAAACTTTGCATGAGAAATACAAAAATGGAAGTTCAATTTACTGTCACATCTAGTTTATTACATTTATACAAATTCATATAGGACAGGTATACCAGTGACTACTAGACATTCTGGATACATGGAACTCCTACTTTTTAAAAGAAGTTTGAATGTGGGCTGATGTAGGGAAACATTAGGAGAGGACTGTTCAATGTTGCTTATTTGTAGGCTTTGCTGGGGTGACCACTTAGATACAGATGTCTGCTACACATAGAGTTTATAGTTAAATGATGAAAGGAATTATTTTACAATTCTAAGATATATAATTTTATAAATTATAATTTATTTTCATTCATTACTGTTACTTTTTCAGAATAAATAAGTAGATGCTTTGGAAAAGAAAAATCTTTCTACATTATTTGTTAGGATAATGGGACATGCAACCTGGTAAATTTATATTGTAAAGAGCAAGCAGAACATATAACAGCCTGCAGGGGTCAGTGGTGAGAGGCTAAATGAAGCTGACCTGAGTATCTTGATGAAGGCCTGGGAAACTAGTCTTGACAGGAACTCTTATCTCCATGAGAGAGTGTGTGTATCTGTGTGAGAACCAATGTCTCTGTATATTGTTACTCTGTACTATGTGACTGTAAGAAGTTCTGTCTGGGCTTTGCAGTGACAGAACTGTACTGTACTGTATGCTGTGTAATGTAGTCTTCATGAGAAGAGTCTCTGACTCAATAAATATTCCTATATTATGTTCTAGTAAACAGGATTAGTTTAGACACACATCTGTGTCTGTGTGCTTATTTCCTCGCCTGGAGAATGAAAGCTCTGCTACAACAACTTTGCTGCCTGGACCGCTTGATATGCTCAGAGGTTCCAGTGTGCTACTGTGTCATTGGTCACCACCAACTGCAATGGCAACAGATAGCAGCAGGTGATGCTGCCACCACCATGGGATGAACTAGGCTGTATTTGTGGACTTAACAGTGTAAAGATAAATTTGGATATACACTATGACCCTCCAGATATAATTGGACTGTAACTTGCATGATCTTTCACCTGGCTATGCTTGCTAAACGAGTTGTAGTCTGGCAAACATTTGGAGGGCCAGAGATTCCCCACCCCTGTTTTAAAAAGTACCCAGGGATAATGATTCGATGACCTTAATTATCTTGCTTCTATTATGAACAACCATCTGAACCACCTGAATCAGTGGTCATTGACTGGTTTGAGGTTTTCACTGATTTATCAATCAATGATCTTTTTTCTCACTCATCATCACTTTACATGTTTGTAGTGATGAGACTGAACTCCATACAATAGGTGAAATAAATATGCTGTGTTTCCAAGTTGATCTGTCTATATCTCTATCTGCCTGCTATTATTATCTATCTTCTGTTCTATGTGCTCAGTACTGAAATGGACATTCCGGGATAACTAGATATTATCTCTGGGTCAATTGCTACATTTATGATAGGCTTGCATTCATATACAATTATATATATGCTTCATAACTATGATGCATAAATGCATGCCTCACTAAAATATTGAAGTAATTGGTACACAGATTGCTATCACACTGCTATTACTCTAGAATGGATTTGCATCTGCAGCTGGGGAGAGATTTTTCTTCTTGGATTTATTAGTAGCTTACAGGGTCCATTGTTAAATTTCTATATTTATCTCATCCTCTTCAAATGACAGGAGCTGTGGGTTCTTGGTGTTAGCTCTGAATGCTATGGCAAACAGCTGTAAATAATGTTCTTTTTGCCTGCAGTGTTTGTGTAAGTAACAATTTGCTTCTTTGTAACCTCCTCTGTGTCAGCTGTTCTCTGAGATGGAACAAGTGTATTCCGATAATGCAGCTAAATGTTGCTGTTTCTGAGCAGTAGTTTGCAGGTCATTGCACACAAGTGTAGTCAAGAGATGCTGGACCAGCATCAGAAAGTACATTTGGGGATGCTAATCAAGTATCAGTTTAATTGTGAATTGCCAGCCCAAAGGGTTTAATGTAGGTATTACGTTATACAACATGCTGAAACAGGAATTTTTGAGAACAACTGCTTGGTAGCAGTGATGGTGGTGATGATGATATCTTCTGAATTACCTGATCCAGAGCAAACTGGTCTACAAGATGAGACCTTGAGAGTAATTCATTAGAGTTTATATGTGCAGGGCAGACAGGAGTTGTCAGGTGGAACAGAACTGCTTCTGTGTCAGCTGACTATAGAAATAGGTAAACCAGGTAAATAGAATTTTAGTGAAACCCACCTAACCAAGTAATATGAAAATCCAGAGCCAGGGCAAACAAACAACAGCATTTTTCAGTGGGCCAATACCTAAAACAACAATTCCTGCTAGGGTTTGCATCCACCGTGGCCTTATCTACAGCACACATAACATGTGGGATGTTTGCCCAGGTCCTCTGCTTCTTCTGTGGCTTGTGGAAAGCTTAGTGCCAACTCTTGGGGAGGTTTCTTTTTTAAAGCCCTGTGTTAATGGTGCCAGGGCTTGTACAACAAGAAGACTTAACTGGTGCCCCACTTTCTACATTGTGCACATATCTGCTATCTGTACCCAGCCCTCATTTTTGGCTTTTTGCTGCATAGAAGCTCCATAAGCACAACACAATACACAAATACGTCTATGGTATTTGTGTATTGTCACTAGCCCTGTCACTAGCTGAGAACAGGAAGAAATGGGTGTTCAGTTTCTCATGTACAAGAATCAGACTTCTTCCTCTCCAGTGCCACTCAGTGATTGCAGTTAGCTCCCAGAGATTTGAGAACCCTAAGCCCATCACCAGTGTTGAGGAAAATTCATCTGTAAATATGGTTATATACTGTATATTACATTGGTAACATTATTGATCTTCCCTGACACTCCTCTACTTTGAGGACATTCATACTCCAAAAATTAAGATGGATAAGCACTTGATTAGAGATATTTTTTTTAAAAAAAAACACCTTGCTTCTTACAATAATGTGATCAGTAGCAAACAGCAAGTGTTTTCTCCCTGGTATAGCCAGTTCAAAGGGAAACAATATTTCCAACAATACTTCTATAACTTAACTGTTATGCTTAGAAAGGCCTTTACTGCCCTTCTCTTCCAGAAAATGCCAACAGCTTACTTAGATGGGAGGTATAAAGGGATTCCTTATACACAGTGGCTTTGCATCTGTGGTTCAGGGGAGGTGGAAGACCTAGTCCATTATCTTTTATGTTGCCCTTTATACAAGGATCCTAGGGGACATTTCCTGGGGGAGCTTTCAAAAGCGAGGGCAGATTGGTTGCACATGACATCATTTGTGATCCGCTGGCAGACAGTTCTAAATTCATCACCCTTAAGGTTGCAAACTTTTGCTGTAGCTGCCCAAAAGATTTGCCATAATTTTATAAAAACAAAGGTGAATTGTAAAGGGGATGAGATGTTGTAGATGGGATGTTATGACAGTCTGTTGTGTTGCCAACTTTCTGTTGCTTGATCTACTAACGTTTCCCTTATTCCTTTCTAGAAGTTGATAAGCTCTTCCTGTGAATAAACAGTAGATGTTGTCCAGTGAAATGTATGGTTGTTTTTTGTAACATTTTGTAATGGTCATTGTGCCTTATACAAATAAACTGGGGTTTTTTTTGGTTGTTGTTGTTGTAATGTATATTGGCCAACAAAAGGGCACCATCTTGTCCTTTTTGTCAGCTAACAAAATGTCTTAGGGCAGCCCTAGGTGAACTGCTGACCCACTCCCCTTCATAAGTAAACTTATCTTTGCAAAATAATGCCATGTTTACCTGTTAAGTAGACATCATGTTTATCTCTTGAGTGTGTCCTTTGCCCTTGGATTCCATCAGAAAAAAAAATTAACTTTCTATTTTATTTTATTTTTTTAAAAAAACTGTGAATCATTGGCAACTATAATCGTCACACATCCAAGCCACAACAGATACTCTACCAGCTTGGGGTACATAGAACATTTAGCATAAGAGCTACAGGGTACCAGACAACTCTACTTCATGGCTGCCCTTCTTCCCTTCACTAGGGTAAAATTGTTTGGATAAGGGAGATTTCCCCGGTGCATTAATTCCTGAGAACACTCTTTATAAACAGCTAAGCTAATTATGAAGTGAGCTGCAGGGAGCTCCATTTTACTGGATTAAAACATTATCTTTGGGGATAATAAACTGCTATTTCTTAACCACGGGTGGGGTTGTGGCAGGGAAATAAAATATATCATACAAACCCACCAGCATAATTCAGTATAATATAGTGTAAACATTTTAATCTGTATTTGTTTTACTATCATGTAAATCACCTCCAACCCTACTATTGGGGGAAAGATAGAATATAAATGAATCATTATCATCACCATAGAATCACAGAATCTTAAGAGTTGGAAAGGACCACAACGGCCATTTAACCAAACCCTTGCCATGCAGGTTATATACTTTATAACTAAAGCATTCCTAAAAGATGCCCATCCAACCTTTGTTTATAGTCCTCAAAGATGGTGAGTCCACCTCCCTTCAAGTTAAGCTATTCCCCCATCAAACTGCTCTTACAGTCAATAAGATTTTCCTCATGCTTAGGTGGAATTTCCTTTCTTGTAATTTGAATCCATTGGTTTGTATTCTAGTATCTAGTCTGTGGAGTAACAGAAATTAAGCTGGCTCCCATCTTCTACACAACATCCTTTCAGACATTTAAATATGGCTATTCTGTCTCCTATCAGTCTTCTCTTCTCCAAGCTCAGCATACCCAGATCCTTTAGTCATTCCTCATAAGGCTTGATTTCCAGACTTTTGCTCATCTTGTTTGCCCTTCTTAGGACACATTCTAGCTTTTTGATATCCTTTGTGAATTGTGGTGCCTGGACACAGCATTCCAGGTGAGGTCTGACCAAAGCAGAATAGAGTGGCACTATTTCCTTCATTCTGGGCACTATAGTTCTGTTGATGTAGCACAGAACTGCATTGGATTTTATGGCTGCTGCATCACACTTAGCTTGTTACACAGTGAAACTATCTAACTATAAGAAAAACTGGATAGAGACAGTATTTTGTCATACTGTGATTTTTTAATCAATCAATTAGTTCTTCCATGCTTGCCATGTGGGTATGTTTTGTTTAAGTTTTGCACAGAGACATTTCTGTGTAAACTAGAAAAACCTTGATGAAAAGCAAAGCACTTCTTGTCTCATTTCTGCACCAAAGGTTAGAATTTCACTGAGAACAATTCATTTAGTGAATTTTCTTCACATCTCTATTCCTGATCACCCAAAAGAAAAGCAACCCACCAGCCATGTGTGCTGGTTCAGAGGCGATTCTATTACAGGCTTCACGTATTCCCATATTCCATTTGCTCAAATCCAGACATCTAATTTGTATATTATGCAAATTGTTCTAATTATGCAAAATATTTTAATATTTTAATTATGCAAATTAAGCATGATAAATGTTGCATTTTCCCCTGTTTCAAACTTCACCTTTCACAGTTACAACTGATCTGAGACAACCAGTATAAAGTAATGTTTTGCTAGACTTGGAACAGGGAAATGAACGTTCAAATTTCTGCTTGCTCATGGAATTTGTCATGTCACTTCGGGGTACCACTACCTATAAGCAAACCTACGTTATAGGGTTGCTGTGGGGATTAATAGGGAGAGGGAGACCATGTAAAGTGGGCATGTACATTCCTAGCACAGTACAAATGGATGAACAGCAGCAATAATAACATTTTGTCAAGCACAGAGACTTCCAATGGTATTTTCATCAGATCATGATTTATTTTATTTTGTTATTAGCTTTTCACTGATGGCAAAAAGCTACAGATCCATGAAAACACCACAGGAGGCCCCTAAGAGTGATTGCTATCTGATTCAAAGGGCAAGATGAAGAGGAAAGTAAAGACAAGCTACAGTAATTAAAGGGGGGAAATGGCCTGATTTACTTCAGAAATACAGAATAAACATTTTATTATAACTAGAATACAGTCTACTTCATCTGTTTGACTTTTCATCAAAATTTATGTGCTAAGGAGCTCATACATGCAAGGATGTTTGATCTCTTGTCCAATTGTTGTATATTAATGCCAGTTAAGGTCATGACAAATGTTTGTATTTTTTACATTTCTGCTCCCTCTCACCACACGAATTACATCCTCTCACCACAACCATGAGTATAAAGATCTGGCAACTCTCTTTGCCTTGCCTCACCTCACATCTTTCCAACATGTCCATTGTACCCTGCTTCTTACATTCTGCCACTCTCACCTCTTGCTCTGCTGCATGTCCTACTCTCTCCCCCACCTCTATCCTCATGCTCAAAGGAGGGGTAGACATATTTTTTTGCCTCCACATTATGCCCTGTGTCTTGGCTTCTCCAAGGGCTTGAGATATGTGTGTGTGTGTGTGTGTGTGTGTGTGTGTGAAAGCTTGGAATCCAAACCAAATGATGGTCCAAATGGACCTAATAAATCTAGCTATCCAGGAGGCATGTTAAGTCTATTCTGTTAACTTCCCGTTTGGAGGTTTGTTTTGTTTTGTTTTTCTTTTTGTTCCTTCTCTCCTCCCTTTCTTTTGCTGTTGACTTTCTGAGACTGCAAAAAAAGCAATAAGAAAAATATTAAGGAACAGGCGATTTGCAATACTTAGCTTTGTGGACCTGACATAGGCACTACCTTTGCTGCAGTTTGAATTAATCAGTGTAGCCAGTTCTCGACTTATTTAGAACTTCTTTAGAAGTTATTGCTCACCATGTTTTCCACCAAAACCTGGAACAACCCCATTAAATTCCTTGCCTTTATTGCCATGATGCTAACTGTCCAAAGAATTCCTATATCTTCTAGCCAAATTTCTCATTGCAGCATTTCAACCAGGGCTCACTGGGCTTAGTCAAATTTTCAGAAATGGTGCTTACACTTAGAATCTAGGGTGCAGTAAGAAAGGTCAGGCAGCTTGTCCTTTCACTATATTTGGGTTCAATTGATTTGTGAATGGATTCCTTCATTCCCAAAAGGTGCAGCATCTGTGACAAGCCTGCACAACATAGAATCCAACCTTCTCTTAGAACTGAGTGTCCAAGTAACATCAAGTAAATTATAGTATAGTGTACCTCTCTCAAAGGTTTTATCTGTTTGGTGAAGAGACTACTGAGGGGTGACATAATCACACTCTTTAAATACCCCAAAAGTTCTTACAGAGAGGATGGGACAAGCCTGTTCTCAGCTGCCTCAGAGCATAGGATTGAGTCCAGTGGTCTGAAGTTACAGGACAGTAGATTTCTATTGAACATTACAAAGAACTTCTTGACAGTAAGAGAAGTTTGGCAATGGAACCAAATGCCTAGAGAAATGTGTGTGTGTCCTTCTTTGGATACATTCAAAAACCAGCTGGGCAGCTATCTTCTGGGGATGCTTTAGCAGGAGACCCTGCGCTGAGCAGGGGGGTTGGCCTCGATGGCCCACAAGGCCCCTTCTAACTCTATACTGTAATTCTATGATCTTATGTTGTTGCTGCTCCTTTTCTATTTGTTATGTCTTATTTGCTATTTTATTAATTTATGTAATTATGGTTGAGATTCTAGATTCTACATTCTAGCACACTTAACTAAGTAGTGTCTACTTGCCTAATCTCCCGAACCTTAACTTACCGGGCAGTACTGCTGTGAACAATAGGGCTCTGTTCTCTTGTCAATTGGGATGTAGAAGACTGTTTCCACCCCCTTCCCATGAGTTATCTCCAGTGAGACAGTCAGAGGCAGGATCACTGTCGCAATTCCTCCTTGCACCAGAGATCATTCACAGGAAGGGAGTAGAAATGTCAATCTGTTGCATCTCAACTTACACGAAAACAGACCCCTGTCACTTGCAGCTGCTGATCCCCAGCAAGCTAAGAATAGGAGATTTTTATGATCCCTACTTATTCCCTATGCTATTGAATATGCAGGGATCATGAATGCAAATCAATTGTAAATGTGTAATTCTAGGTTACACATTCCTAACTGTGTTCATGAATTCTAGCCATTGTTTTCAGAGATTGGCTGTGTATTTTGTATCTTCAATTAAGTTGCAACTGTCTATGTATTATTAACTGGAAAAGCAGCCCCTAAATCTGTGTAACGCTGCTGCTGTTGATGATGGTGGTGAAGAGCTGAAAAGAATGAAGACCAATGAGGAGCATGAAAAGAATAAAGTTGTTCCCACTGGCCCTGCCTCCCATCTCATGCTTGTCCCAGCCCTCTGCATTGATCTGTAACTGGAAAACTTTGCTATACATGAGTGTTCTGGATTCCAAAACACAGAGAAAGGCTATAGATGCACAGCAAGGGCTGGTCCAGATGGTGAAATAAATCCTCTCAGAATTCAGGAAGAATCCCATGTGTCCAAATGGTGTTCCGTCATTTTTTGAGGGAGCGGGAGCAAAATTTGGAAAAACTACATGGGAAAAGCCTTTGCAGCTTTTCCTGAGTTTTTTAAAAACTACAGGGGATAGGCACACTCCTGCTCATTAGGACAACTAAATCACATTGCAGCACATTCCTGAAGCAGATATATGATTGGGTCAGATGTGCATGGGGGGTGGAGTTTGCTAACAAGGCAGAGCCCAGAACCACCATGTTGGATTTTTGCAGTAGCAATCATGTGCTGAGATGATGAAACAGCCTTTCTTTCTTTCTTTCTTTCTTTCTTTCTTTCTTTAATTTAAGAGGAAGATTGCTCTTCTGCATCTTGGTTTGGCATGGACAAGTTGAGGAGAATAAAACCACAAGTAATTCACTCATGTCTGCCATCTTGATTCACTGGCATGCCTCCGTGTGAAGAGCAAACATTATAGCTTCGCACATGAGTGATGTTACAAAACACACACAGAGAGAGACAAATGAAAGCCACTGCAAACTGGTGTTACTGTGCACCAATCCACATTTTACTCCCTCATTTATACTGGCCCCAAGTTTCCCCATTACCAGGAGTGCTGGTGAATCTGTTACCATTGGGAAGGTAAATCCTCTTCTGGTTTTACAACTGCTTCACTTGCTCCAGGTGATATAGGAACTCTCCAAGTTCTAAATCTCGGCCAGGAATAGGATCCAGCTCCTGGTTGGCTGCTGTACAACTCAGAGCAGCTGTAGGAGGAGCAGCCATAAAACTGAGAGTGGATTAGCTTCCTCTTTAGTAACAGGGCCACCATTTCCCCCTGCCTGTAACAGATATTCTCACAGTGCCAGAACAGTAATGAACAGAGTAGGCGGGGAATGTGAAGGTGGAGCCAGCAAATCAATTCTCTCCCACCCCTCCACCTCCTTCTGATTACAATCTGTGCAATCTAGTGACTGCACAGGGTTTAGGAGTACATAAATTTTAGCTTAGACCATCATTTAGCTTACAGGATTTTTAGCGTTGTCTGTGCCCCTACCCTAGCAGGGTGCTCTTCAACTGATTGAGCCAAGATATATTCTTAGACTCCATTTTACAGAATCCTCAGCCAGTAGGCCAGCCATTATGGGAGTTGTAGTTGAAAAAAGTAACTTTTCCAAACTCTGTCAGTGCAATGTAGTAGATTCTGAGCAAGGAAGAAATAACAAGGAGGCCAACTGCTTCACACATACTTTCATGAAAGGGTGCCACTCATGTGAAAGGGTGCCATTTGTCTCCATATGTCACACTTGGAAATCTTGCAAGTGCTTCTATAAAATACTGTACGCATCTAGAAACTCATGAACCAAGGCATTAAACATATGCTACCGTCTTTTGTATGAGATATATAGTCTGTATACATACTGTACAACATAGGAGTGCACAGTGGGAGTTTAAATTAAATAGAATCCCAAATTTTCAATAAAGGATTTTTCCCAACATGCAAATCTGGTATATGTTGCTTACTTTGAGATATGAGCTATTTCTATTCATCTTACTCTCTCAGATGTTAAGTTACACAGATAAATGGCAAAGTGGGTTGAAGATATGCCTTGGCATTCTTAAATGAAGCTGATGACTTTCTTCAGCTCCATATCTTCAGCTTGATAATGGATTTTTTATGAGCTGAAAGATAAAGAAAAGTAAAAAAAAAAAAACTGGTAGGAACTGCTGTTCTTAAAAATGCATTTCCATTTGAAATGGAAATTCAGGCTTGAGGCCATTTGTCTTTACATGAGACTTTGATTTTTACAAATGAAGTTTTGCAGAATTAATTCAGTTAAGACATGAGTTCCTTTTAATAACTAGGAATTTAAAAGAAAGTCTGACCTGTAAAACCATGAAGGAAATAAACAGTTAGTAAAATTCATCCAGTGTCCAGCTTGGAATATGAATACACATATGAGAATACTCTATCGACTTTATCAGGCCACCCTCCATTAATGTTCTTTTGTCAGCATATTTTGCTGTGTTTTTATGCTGGCAAAAGACCCCCCCCCAATACCTTAGCTTAATCATGTTAAAGAGGCAGCCCAGGCACTAATGGAGAGTGAACAGAGCTCCATTCACCTCCTGGTTTCAAATCCAACTGATTGTCGTGAGAATCCGTGAACGCAGCAAATTCAAAAAGTAAAGTAAAATAAAGAGACAAAACGTACACACAAGTACAGGAATACACTTTCAAAGTCCCAAGTAAACTGCAGAGAGAAAAAAAAAGAGAGAGAGAAGGAGCATCCCCTACCTGGCTGTCCCAATTTCACCTGGAAACATTCTGGCATTGACACTCTATTCACAATGGTATCAAGTTTCAAGTGCCAGCAAAATGGTGCCATGGGAGATCAATTGATGGCTTGGGCCATCAATAAAAAAGTATGGCTTATTAGCATCACATGATTGTGGAAGGATGTCGTCGTCTGGTATGCACGTTCTTTTGCATTAACTGGATGTCCTTATGACACCATTTTTACTGCATCTGACAAAGTCCTAAGATATATGGGACTGGTCCAACATGTTTTGTCACTTGAGGCAGAACATCAAATTATGCCCCCTCCCCAAATCAAACTGTGTGGTACCCAAGGCTGACCACACAATTCTGGCACTTGAGACAAAAAGTCTCTCCAGAACTTCCATCCAGAACTAAAAATACAACAATAAACTAAATAAGTAACCAGAATGCAGCTCTTTCATGACACCTATATCAGCTCTTTGAGTCCACTGCTTCCCCCTGACTAATGGCAGAGTTGATCCTGAATGTGTGTGTGGACCCGATGGCTATGAAGATGCTAGTTTCAACCAGGTAGTGAAACAGAGAGAGAAGCAGGATGGGAGGGAAAAGTGAGCCAGGAGGACCCAAACATGATTGAATTATGAAAGTTCTTACCTTTACTAAAACTGATCCAGTCCTCTTCTAATGATGGGGAAGCTCCATATGATGATCATTCTGCAGCCACAGAAAGACATACATGATCTCTCTTTCAAACCTTGGAGAAGGAGATTTTAAAAAGAAAGAAAATAAAACAAAACAACCCTACTATCCCACATATGATTACAGCCTAAAGACTTCATACTAAGGATGGGGAACCTCCCTCTACTCCAAAAGAATCTATATCTGATCAAATGCAGGAGAGAAAAACATATTTTAAAATGTCTAAGAATTAAATACTCTGCAAGGAATGGAGCTGTACTTTGCATGGAACTGACCTGGGCTTTGCAGGCTGAAAAGCTTTTCCACAGAAATGAATTGTACTTTTGAGAGCCAGGAAGCTGTTGTGCAGATCTGGCATGTGCTCTGAAAGCTGGAAAACTGTTGCATTGAACAGATTTGTGCCTTTCAGGTCAATAAGTTGTTGAGATGACCTTACTTCCATGAAAACATGGGAAAAAATGAATGGTGCTTGGCAAGCTTAGTACTAAAATGTCCCAGTTGGTAAGATGCATGTCTCAACCTGCCTTTTTCCTTTGGCCCTATCTCTTTAATCCTTGGCCCTACTCCTTGTCCTTACCTCTGCTTGTAATGTGACTCAAGGCTCTTCCAAAGTAAAAAGTAGAAAAATGCCCTCTATGCCTGCCTAAAAATTAAAGGCAACCACTGGTTATAATGCCAGGCAAATAAACATGTTTTTACCTTGTGCTGAAAATAATCTGTTAGATACAGGTTTTTCCTCTGTGTTACTTATTTATTTAGTCTTATTCCTGCCTTTCTTGAATTCTCTTCAGAGACTACTTTTTACCTATAAAACATGCTGTGGTTGCCTACTGCCTAGAGCACTATCCAACTTCTCGCAGCTGGGAGAACGGATCTTGTTGTTGCTGGGCAATTATTAAGTATTTACTTTGCTCTTTCTTCAGAATCAGCAAAGCAGTGATCCAGAGCAGAAAAATTTGGCATCCAGTGAAGAGAAGGAGTGCCAAAAGATTTAGAGCTGCCCTTTGTTATATAACCACAGGCATTGAAAGGAGGCACTGGTCTATTACATGACAGGGGTAAAGTTTAAAGAGTCATTAAGGAGAAAAGTGACATTTTCAAACTTTCTTGCTGTCCTTTCACATGGTCTGTTAATGAACTGCTTTCTGGCTTCTAACTGAACTACAATGTATTGCTTCCCAGGGCACCTTGTAGGATGTGATCTAAGTTCCTTTAGGGTGTTCCCCTCTTGTCCTGGTAGGCCTTGTCAATTAAGTCATAAATACATGAAAAGATTGGTAGAAATCAGTAAACTTACTTTTAGAAGAGCTAGCCCTGCCATGGTAACTGTTGAACCTTTACACACCAGTGTGGGAGGTCAGCAGGTGAAGACACAGAATTGTTGACTGAAAGATGCAACATGACTTTAATGTGTTTACTCTAGGAGGAACCATTTGAGCTTCTTTTTCTTTATAGTCAGGTTTTTCCTCAGACATTCCTCCCCCAATTACATTAAGGTATAGTTTGAAAGCCACTGGTTACAAAGAAGAGGTGTCCAATTAAGCTACAGTATCACAATCTGTTATTTTCAATAATCAATTGCATCCTGTGCGAACAGAGCCCATCAGATGATGGCTTCATGGGGGCTGCCATTTCACCCCCCAGAAGGAAGGCAGATGCTTGCATCATGACACTGAATGTCATGACACCAGATCATGGGGACCAGGAAAGCTGGTATGAAGACCAGTGCTGCCTCCTCTTCTGATTCTTTTCTGCTTGGCTCAGCTCACCCACCCTATGTAATTTTTATGGTAGGCTTCTGCTGATTACTTTAGGGTCCATTGAGAATTTTAGACTTCCATTCTGTCAACTTTTGGATAGAGTCCCCCCTTCCCTATGTATTGCAGGGAACTATAAAATGAATGTCTTGCATGCCATTAAATGGCATTAAATGGCAGGTTAATGTGATGGTTCTGACCCAGAGAATTTCAGTGAAAACCCAAGGGCATCCACAAAGTAAAAAGGACATTTCTGACCCATCCTTTGGGTTCTGGGGATGATGGTAAAATCTTTGGGACTGCTATAGGTCAAGGTTACTGTTTAAATCACAAGGCACAGGCAGAGACCTGGCCAGGTCTTCCCATCTGTGTTGGCTGGACAGCAGTGAATTGTCACTGGGGGAATCGATAAGGTGGTTAGTCTGAAGGACCTCAGCCTTACCCCATGTGGTTTGGAAAGCCTATGGGAGCTTATTAAAGTGTGGCTCGTGTCTATTCTACTTATGTGTGCTTCCTCTTTCTTCCAAATGTTTGTGCAAATGGTGTAATTGTGTAATTAAGATCCAAGGTTTCATTTCCTGGATGTAAGCTGTGCTTTGATGTTGCCTTCTTGGCATTTTCCACCCCTGCTACTTTGCCACAGATTCTAATGGGCCATCATAGAATCTGTTTTGTACCTTCAATATACAGCCCCCCCCATATCTGTGGAACCAATATCCACAGTTTCAGTTATCTACAGTTAAAAAAAATAGGGACACATACCATAGAGTCACACTGGAAGTGCTAGATCTTCTACACAACTCTATGGTATGTTTGTACCAGAAGTCCTTTATTCTAATAAGGTTTGCTATTATCCCCAGTTTCTGGTAGCCACAGTAAGTCCAGGAACTGAACCCCTGTGGATACGGTGGGGGGGGGACTGTATTCGGTTAACAAAAAGGCCTTTCTTTTTAACAGGGTGTGCTGAGGACTTTACATATTTGCTTAAGCTGTGAAATTCTAGGAAATGGCAGATGTTACAACCCATGCCCTTAATAGACCCATTATTTAGGGGAACTGGATATGGCATAGTATCCTATGCTGTGATTATTTCTAGCTTCTACACTGTTTTGGAGCGGGATGATTTTCAGTAGTAGAGTCCTAGGATAAATGACACCATAGGCAAAAAAAAAAAAAATTATCTTCAGCATCCTTTCCCATCACCTTAGCTTTATATTTTATTTTATTTTATTTTATGTCTCAAGTATAGGGTTTACTGTACCTATTGTGCTTGGTAACTTTTCATGAAAGGAAACCCGTCTCCTGTTGATTTTGATCAAGAATGAATGACAACTTCAAATTGGAACCAGATTGAAACATAGCTAATTAAGGAAAGTTCATTTTTTGTAACTAGTACTGGACAACCTGTAGAACTTTGGGGCAGGCAGGTTGTGGGGAGATTAAAGCTATTTTCTACTTTTTTAAAAGTTGAACTCAACTGAACAATATACTCAACAAGTCACTTAGCCCTTTTACTTTGTGCTACCTGTTTTGGACTGTCGTATACATCCAGAGTCTCCATTGTGGTTTTTGAGTACCTCCCAATCAATTTTGAGATATTTGATCATCTTGACTTTTCCTTTTACCTCCTCCTCCTCCTCCTCCTCCTCCTCCTCTTTTTAGGATAACTCTCATTCTGGAGAAGTTTCCAAGCCATGCCAGAATGCCATGACATTTTTCCAGTTTAAATGGTATCTGAACACTGCTTCCTGGTACCTCAATTACATCCACATCTCAAATCCACTTCTTAAATTAGGTACAAAACGAATCATTTAAGATTAAGTCCAGGATCATTTTTCCTGTGCCTAGTTCCAAGACCAGCTTTTCTAGGGCATAATCACATATGGAGTTTAGACATGTTGTCATGACTGTGACATGTATTCTTATTTAGTTTGCAGGTAGGGATAATTGCCCATTATAAAAACATTCTTCTTTGAATTGCCTTCCTTTAATTCTCCATTTCTAGATTACCCTTAATGTTGCAGTGTTGGGAACAATAGCATCTGAAATGTTCAATTACTTATAAGGTTAGGATTGTCATTCACAACAATTCTGCAGAAGAACCAGTATTTACAGTTTATACTTTGATACTATGCACACTTTATTACACAGAGCAACACCACCTCCAGTGCATTAATTCCCATTCCCTTTATAGAGTTTGTATCCAGAGATGACTCTTTCCCATTGGTTCTCTCTGTTGTACCAAATTTCTGTTATGCTCACTGTATCTATGGTCTCCCTTAAATCTGAGGGAAGTTCTCCCCTGAAGTTCTCCCCCTTTTGGCTCAGAGACCTCTTTTATTAGGGTTGAAACACTCATAGATAGGATCTCTTTCCAGATGTCTCTGCTCCATTGGGATTCAATTCTTTGTCCATTTTTTTCCTTGAAGAAAGGAAGAAATGAGTAATGTAAGCAATTTTCTTCTCACGGTGCAGTTTTCAAAGACCATTTGCACTTTGGGATGTATTCTGTGCAAAATTTGCTTGTATAATTGTTCTGCATAGGAAACAATATTTCTGTGCATAAATAGAAAAATATTATTTTCTATGCAGAAAATGCTATTTTATAAACAGAGTATTCTTTTTCTGCACCAGAAAAGTACAAATTTTGTGCTCAATAAACCCTGAACTTTGAAGATTCTCGTCAGTCCAGGTTATCTTCATTCGTGTTTCCCAACATTTGAGAAACATATTTTTGGATCATTTTTTCAAGTATTTTCAAATATTCTTTTTACCCCTACTACTTTGGCCCTTTTTCACTGGATATCATATTTCATGATATGCTCATGGACTATTTCTCTCCCACCTCTATTTGGTCAACTGAAATCTTTTTAAACTGTTCTCCCTATGGCTGATTCAGCTTGAACCAGATGGTTCTCAGCTGGTTCATTTTAATAGCTGCTCTGCTGCTGTCCTTTAGAAGAAAAGATGATTCTGGCCTAGTAACTCATGCATTGACAGAATAATTCTTTCCAAGCTATTCTTCATAGCATTGGGGAAGTGCAGTTCTTTGTGGGTGTGGGTGTGTGTCATAGAGAGCCTCTGCAATCTCCCAGGAAATCAAGGATAATCTACATGACCACCATATAACAGTAGAGTGGAGAAATAGGTATGCAGCCATTCTCCTTGGGGATGTACTAAACCTGAAAACTATAAAATGACAGATGGTAAGGAAGGAAATTGTAATAGGGTTATGCATCTGTGACTTTCTTTCCAACAGCCATCAAGATTATAGACAATTCAGCAGAAACAGAGAATCCCATTGCAGGCACTCAGAAAGTAGCCCATGCGGAGAGCTTAAACTAATAGTAGGAGCAGCAAGAACTCTAGAATGGTTACTGCCTCAGGCAAACTAAAAAGATGGACAAATATACCTCTCAGACAATTTGTATTTAAGTTGTACTACAATCTTGTTGAAAAAAGGCAGTTTTAGAATCATTGTTAAATGGGGGACCCTGGAATTGTTGAGGAGAGCTGCAGATTAATCAGAGTTGCAGATGGATTTGTAGGGAGTAAGACTTGTTTAGGGCAGACTTCCAAAAATGTCCATAATGTTCAGTTGAAAGCAATAATGATTACCTACAAAACAATCATAATACCTAGGGTGGTTCAGAGTTTGCTTTTACTAATCCTCTGGCTGCAGAAAAGCAGCTTCTTCAGAGCTGTCCATTTTGATGGACTGAAATTCTCTCTCTCTCTCTCTGTTTGGCTTTTCTTCACAAATGAAGATTCAGGAAGGACTCATCCCGCACTTTCTGCAAGCGCGCTGATGACTAAAAAGGCCAATCCGAGACAAACAAGTCCGGTTGCAGAAAGAACAGCAGAAGGTCTCCTTGAGTGATGTTTCCGGGTTGTGATTCTTTCTGTGTTGTTGTTTCTCTTCAAGACTTGTTCGGCGTGAGTTCTCAATTAAGGCTGCAGCATTGTGGATAGTGCGTCTCCATGCCTCCCGATGTGAAGCCAGGGTGGACCATTGTTGGTGATCAGTTTGGCCGAGCCTTGTATCGGGAGTCCTTGTATTTCTTTTTTGGAGTCCCCTCTTACACTGACCCATGGCGAGTTCACCGTAGAGTACTATTTTTGGGAGGTGATGGTCCTCCATCCTAGAAATGTGCCCTGCCCGGTGCAGCTGTGTTCTCAATATCATAGCCTCAATGCTGGTGATCCCTGCTTGCTCAAGGAGAGCAACATTTGCCACATAGTCAGTCCAGTGTGTATTTAGGATTTTACTGAAATTAGTAGAAAAACAAATACAAATGGCAGGCATACAATGATGGTAAAAATTAAATGGCAAAGCATTGCCCATTAGTGCCAACTCCAGATTTGCTGCCTGAGGTGGTCCACATCAATGTACTTAATGAAATCAGTGCCTTCTATGCCTGCCATCATATCCTGTGGTATGGTGAGGCCAGCTGCAAGAGCCTTCAATTATTGTGTCTATGGCTGCTGACTCACTGCAGAAATAATGCAGTTTGATACTACTTTAACTATCATGGCTCCATCCTATGGAATCCTGGGATTTGTAATTTGTTGTGGCACCAGAGCCCTCTGACAGAGAAGGTTAAATACCTCAAAAAATTTCAAATTCCATTGCATTGAGCCACAGCAGTTAAAGCGGTGTCAAACTGGATTATTTCTGCAGTATGTCAGCAGCCTATTTATGTGATCTATCCATTTACCAGCTGCACTTCAGTTTTGTTGCAGGAACTCATCTCAGCCTAGGATCACAGAAAAGTTGTGACATTGTATGAAAACATACAAGAGAAGGTACATAAATAGATCTCTAACTTACTGCTCATTTACTCTAGCTAAGTGCAGTGTTATGACCTCAGTTGTAAGTCAATCACAAGATCCTAATTCTTATTTGCTTCTCAGTGTTCATAAGACAAAATATTGGAAAGCCAGTGTTTTGGCTACAAAAATGACCTCTTATTAGGGATTTAGCTGGGTGCCTCCCATTTCTGTTCATTTCTAATTATTAGTGCAGTAGTTCTTAACCTGTGGTCTGTGGACCTCTAGGGGTTTATGATGTCATAACAGGGGGTCCTCAAAGGCTTGAAGGCTGCTCAGCCCACATGACAGGAGCCAAGGCAAAGGCTGGCTGGCTTGATCTGTGCATTTTTGTTTAATCTGCTCCAGCCACAAATTTGCAGGAAGAAGCAGGAGAATAGTCTTCCCTCCCCTCCAGTGCCTCTGAGGGAAGGGTTAATGGATGGTGTAATTGTATTATTATTGTTGTTGTTACATTTTTAAATCTTGAATTAAGTCTCGAGGGTCCATAGCAACAACTGATATTTAAAGGGGGGTCCCTGGTAAAGAAAAGGTTAAGGGCCACTGGATTAGTGATTTCCCCCCCAATTTCCAGATGATTGCTAGTATTATACTAACTGTTGAGATTTGTTGTTGTTAGTAAAGTCTAATTTGATATATATTTTATAGATTTGTGGTGTAATGATAAGAAGTCTGTTTATCACTGAGAATTAGTTTTAAATTAGATAAAAACAAATTGAGATCATTCCAAAACATTAAGAATAATTCCATCTGGCAAGCTTCAGCGTAACAGCCTCACAGCAGGATTTCTTATGAGGCAGACTTTTTCTGATGACAATATACTCTTTCATCTTCACGTGGAACCCCAGGAGGTAAAAATAGAGGATGAATACATACATACAGAGAGAGAGAGAGAGAATTTCAAAATAGGGCAAATCACTTGCTCTGCTCACTCATACTACCTCCATCTGATATCTTCTGATTCCCTATTCCAGATGAAGACTCCCATCCTCTGTTCCTGAGCTGCACCTCAACTGACAAGAAAGGTTTTTTGGGAGCACATCAGACTGTAATATAGTGAGGAATTATCTCTCCTCACTATACCACCCAAAACATCTCCAGTTAAAACACTACTTTTAGTAGTGTGACTGGGGTGGGCTTCTCTGGTTTAAGGATGGGAAAATCTATCAGTTTCTCCCCCCCCCCGCCCGCCATATTTGATTTTTTTTAAAAAAAGATCATCCTCTCTCCATTCTGATTGTGAAGATTTTTGTTAACTTTTGTAATTTCTCCATAGACCACCTAAAATGAAATCCCTTTTTATTTGCATTGGACAAGAATTTCCTTCACATTCAATGCTCTAAATCTGACTTCAAGTCCCAAGTAGAGTGAACCAACTCAATCAATCGGATTTACATAGATGTTGGCATATTATTTAGCTGTTTAGTGAGTCTACTCTAATTGAGATTAGAGATTGCATTTAAACCCATAATATTTATGTTAGAGAAAAGAATGATATGTTGTTTGTAACCTTTGCTTTGTTATCCTGTTGTTTTTTTCTTGGAGGAGAGTCCCTGAAATTAAGGCACACAATTCTAAAGAAATGGAAGCATTTTTCTAAGTCAGTTCAAGTGAAGCCAAGTGTCCCCTTTCCCTTCACATTCTACTTTAAGTAGGAATTCTGGGATTTGCAGTTTAGGAATGGGGTATTTAGAATTCTCAGCCAGAGAGTTCTAGTGCCTCAACAAACTACAAACTCAAGAATTCCACAGGATGTTGTTATGGCAGTTAAAATGGAATCACAGCGCTATAATTGTGTAGGGTAAAAGGGCCTTATGTTGCACCTGCCTGCTATGAAGGGGTTAAAGATTAGGATTCTGTCAGGAAAGAAAAGAGGAGAGAATCCTGATCCAGCACCATTAAGATGGCTGAATTTGCAAGAATTCAAACCCATATTCTGAAGAATTAAGCACTCAGAACCCTAAGCCTAAATAGAATCTTCCAGTTTTTGTTTTTCCACAATTCATTTAAAAAAAAAAAAGACTTTCCATCCTTGATATGGAGAGATTTGTGATTTATGATAAGCTCAGACAGGAATTTGGAGAGGGGGCAGCTTTACATAGTTGGTGAGCAAATCTGGAAGGTACAGGGGCTATTTTTTTTTTTTACCTCTAGGTCTCCTTATAAGCTGCAGAAAGCCTGAAAATGAAAACAAAACCAAAATGGCTTCTGGCATACTCCTCTTTCATTTTAGGGGGCCTCCTAGATCTTACTGGATGTAACTCCCATCATCCCTTTTGCTTCTCATCTGTCTTTAACTGCTTGAAGAGTTTCAAATAGAGTTTTACTTGTCCTTTGGTTGACATTATGTTCTGTAGATATGTAGCTGTCATGATTGCCTCTCCCCAGTATCGTTGGGTAGCTTAGAGTCCAGCAGCATGCATTGCACCCTTCCTTAGTGATCTGTTCTTTCTCTCTGCAACTCTATTTTTTTCATATATGTAGGGAGTTGTATGTCTATGTATGCTCTGCTCTTTCAGCAAACCAACAAAAGCCCCTACAGCCAGAACACCGAAGACATATGATCAGAAAACCGAACTGAAGGGTTCTGCCAAAAAATAACCAGGATAAACCAATCTGACTTCCAATTATAAAAGAGCAACAATGTGAAGAAATAAAAGGATGACTAAACCCTGGAGCAGAGAATCCAATAAAATTAAATTTCTGAAAGGGTAAAAATACCCACTAGAAAGTATACAAATGCTACAAATAAGTATCTAAAGATAATAAAAATACCAAAAATCAAGGCCAACCCCCCCTGACCCCTGAAGTAGATGAGTCAGTAAAATTACTAAAAAGGTGACAATACCCCACTGAAAAGCATGCAAATGCTAAAAATAAAATATTATAATAATAGTAAATAATAAAAACTCAAGGCCAGACGCGTTTCGACAACAGTCTTCCTCAGTAGCCTACAAGCATTCAATATATATATATATATATATATATATATATAAAAACTCAACAGCTCACACAATAATTCAAAAGCAACAAGGTACTTCTCCTGCTCACAGAGTCTCTTATATAACCAGCTGAACTGGAGATGGGAACAATCCTGCCAAGACTCAAAAAAAGATCCTAAGGAAACCTTAGGGAGTGGAAGGACAATGAAAACTCAACTAACCACTTACACCCACATCTTTACCCACCAGGGGTACAGATTTACCAACCATGTGTCCTTTTGAGTACCAATCTTGGTAGTGGTTTTTTGTACTTAGTATTAGATATCCCATCAATGCACCAGAATTTAAATGAAGTTCTTCTCCTGTTCACAGAACCTTTTAACCAGTAGTGGCAACCATCCTGTCAAGACTCAAGAAAAGAAGTAAGGGGAAATTTAAGGTGTGGAAGGACAGCAAAAGACTCAAACTAGCCAATTCACATTTTCATTTAAACCCACCGGGGATTCAGATTTCAAACGATGAATCCATTTGAGTTCCAATATCTGTAATTGTTTTATGCTTTTAGTATTGGATATCCCATCTATGCACCAGAATTTAAATGAATCTTAAGTATGATGTTTCTCAAGAAAATCGTTTACCAATGGGGCTTCTATTTTATGGTTTTTGATACAACTTCTGTGTTCTGTGATCCGAGTTCTTATCGCCCTGCTGGTCATCCCCACATAAATTAATTTGCAAGGGCACATGTAAAAAATTTGTATATTTTATAACTTCTACCATCAACAGTATTCACAAAACATGTCAGATTTTGCTGTGTCTGCATACCCAACAATGTCCACAGATGTAATGTCCCTTGGAAATCACACTATTTTGTACAACCGGAAAATCAAAATCTGTCTGTACTAGTATATTCTTGATGTTTTGAGTACGTTTATAGGCAAACATTGGTTTATTTTTATATCCGGGTATATTTTCCAGCAAGTGCCAATGTTTCATAATACTTTCTTTAACCCTCTGCGAATGTGTGTTAAAAGTCAGTGGTATAACCACCCTATCAGGTGCTCTCTTAGGTCTGGAATCAAACAGAAGTTTCTTTTGATCTAACTTACGAACCTTGTCTTGTGCCTCTTTTATAACCTTTAAGGGATACCCTTTCTCCAAAAATTGGAGGAATGTAATATTCAATTCCCTTTCAAACCCTTCCAGTGTTTTACAATTTCATCTAATACGTAGGAATTGTGAATACGGAAGATTATTTTTAAGAGGCGTTGGATGATAGCTGTCATATCTTAAAAATGAATTAACATCCTTTGGTTTTCTATATAAGTTCGTTTCAAATGAGCCCCTATTTGTTTGAATGTTTATATCTAGGAAATTCACTGTACAGGAATTATATACCATATCAAATTTGATGCTTTCATGGATACCATTAAGAAAAACCATAAACTCCTTGAGAGAAGATTCAGATCCCACCCATATACAAAAAAATATCATCTAAAAATATTTTCCATGTATATATATGGGGGGGAAAAAATTCATTGCTTAATATATAGGAACGTTCAAAATGGTCCACATATAAATTTGCCAACTCTGGGGCAAACTTACACCCCATTGCCACCACAGAGGTTTGCCAGTAGAATTGGTTACCGAACTTAAAATAATTCTTAGTTAAAGTTATATCCATGAGGTGTAAAAGAAAATGAATAGGGGGAAGTCCCATAGGTTTAGACAACATAGCTGCTTCTAAGATCTCCAAGGCCTCTTTCTGGGGAATGTTAGTGTAAAGTGATATGACATCCAATGTCACCAAGAAAAATTCCTCTACAGGTGGTGTTAGTTGTTCCATATATTTAACAAACTCCTTGGTGTCATTTATATATATGATGGTATATCCGTAATTAGAGGTTTCAGAAAAGATGAAATATATGTAGCCAACGGTTCCAGGATAGATCCACAGCCTGATACAATAGGTCTACCTGGAGTAGGAATTTTATCCTTATTTATCTTAGGAAGTAAATAAAATAAAGGAATTCTACCTGGGGAATCCAGTAAATAACCATAAACATTAATTTATATATACCCCATATTTAATGCCTCTTCCAGAGAGATTTTAATGAACTTCAAAATATCTTCTGTCAGGTCTTTCATACATTTCTTGTAGTGTTTTACATTTGATAATTGGCTGTATGCCTCTATTCATAATCTTTCCTCCCCCATATGACTATAGCACCTCCTTTATCCACTGGTTTAATTATTATATCTCGCTTTTTTGCAAGTTATCCAAAGTAGCTTGATGTAGTTTGGATAGATTGTGCCATCTATTGGATTGGGAGGTAAAGATATCCTGCATGTCCTTTAACACTTTGTCTTGAAAGACCTTGATGTATGGGTCGTCTATATTGGGGTTAAAGTTAGATTTTTTTTTTAAAAAAAATTCTTATATCTATCTGTATCAGGGGGTCCCAGGTATTCACTGGTTGTCCCATTCCTAGAAAAAAACTTGGCCAATCTAATTTTCTGAAACAATTGATGGACTTCCCTCATAGTATCAAAAGAATTATACCTAGGAGTTGGAACAAACAAAAGACCTTTAAGACTTCTACTTCCAATTCAGATAATGAGGATTATGATATATTGACTATCAGGGTTTGGAGAGGTGTCTGCCCTTGTACATTTTCCTTCTCTTCATATCTCTGTCTTTGTATCTCCACCTGTTGGACTGTTTTTCTAAAAAAGGTCTACTACTGGTTTTAAAGTGGTCCACGGAATAATCAGTAGAGGAGTCAGTGGTAAAACCCCCAAGACTATTATCTTCTTTACTTGTATCTATACTGTGGTCAAAAGAAACTCTTTACTTATTATTTGTAGAAGTCAGAACAGTATGGGATTTCCAGGAATAAACCTTTCCTTCTTGGTAATCCCTGAGAACCCTTTGAAATTTTTTGAATTTAAGATCTTTGAGTTCATTCATTTTTTTAGTTACTTCTACATCAAATTCCTCTAGTTTACTGTTTAATATACTAGAGTTCATGACCTTGTTAAATTCCTGTTTATGATGTTCTAATTTATCAGTCAAAACCTTACACTCCTGTTGACTGGTTTCTATCAAGAAGACCATGAAATCTAGAGAGCATTTATTAAGTATAGCTTCCCACTTATGGGTGAACTCCTGATTTTCTAGAAACATACCAGGAGGCTTTATAATTCTTAAGCCTCTTGGGATCATCTGTGCTTTATAGTATTCCCCCAATGCTCCCATGTGTGTTTCTAGTCTCATTTTTTTCAGAGACAATTCCAAAAGTGTGTTACAATCTCTTTCATGCATGTTTGGATGTGGTGTGATATGTATTCACCACTGTTGTTAATGTGGAGAGGCAGAGGTTTTCTGTCAAACTTGTTTCTCTCAGTCATGACATATTCCTTTTAGTAGCTACAAGATGTGACTTTTCTCTTTGAGCAGACAGGTTTTTCCAGCACCTGGAAAAATAATCTTCAATAGTTAGTAAATAATAATTCCTTGTTATAGGGACTGAATGGATCCACACAGGTCCATGTGCACTAGCTCTAGGGGCTGCTTTGATTTGTTTTCACTCCTCTTGGAAATCGATGTCCTGGTACCTTCCACTTTATATAGTTTACACATTTGCTCTTTCCACTATTGCATGCCTTTACTTTTATACATTTGATCATACCATTTCTTTCCAGATCTAGTATGACATTTACATCACCATGTCCAAGGTGCCTATGCCATAATTCAAGACAATCTGTACTTGTACAGCAACATCTCACATTTCCTTGCTCTCTAGTACAGTCCAGTTCAAAGGCACCTTCTTTCTTAAATACTCTGGCATATAATTCTCCATCTTGTGTTACTGTGCACAGGTTGCCATGAAATGCATATCAGAGCCCCTGTCTGTTAAAACAGAAACTATTTCAATGTTTCCATCTACAGTATGTCTGGGATGTATAGGACATATGTTGTTTCATCTGGATTACTGCCACACTCCGAATTCCAATGGAAGACACCATCTCCTTGATCTTTTCTAGTTACAGTATTTCCATTCACCATACACACATTTCCAACTTGATACGAATTCAGATTATTGAAGAAATCTATCCTGGACGGTATATGGTTTATGGCTCTGCAGTCCACAACCCATGCCTCAATATTAAGACTTAGTCAGTTTGATATAAATGCTTTATGACTGTGTGTGTATGCATTGAGGGGGGGTGCTTGACTTAAAATGTCTCGAATCATTTCTATTTCTATTCTCTTGGGCTGCTTGTAGTCTGCCTTGGTTTAAAGTGAGAGCTATCATTGGCTGGTTTTTCTGATATCTTATTGCTTAAACAATGTCTTTGAAAATGTCCTTTCTGACCACAAGTATAGCATTCAAGTTTGTCCCTCTTTGCTGATTGGCCCCCAGGTGATCACATGCAAATTTCCTACCCCTTTGTTCTCCTCTAGCAGTGTAATTTAAGCCACAGTGTGACCCACCATTCAGAGTAGCAGATCCCCACCATCCACTAACTGGAGAACAAAGAATTCTCTACACAATTCAATTTTATCTTGGATATCTGTCTATCCATATAGATCTTTTAAGGATTAAGTCATATTCTTAGCAAATGTTTAATTTTTCACATCTATATACTGAGCATTCCACAAGATACTTTGCCCTACAGTTTCTGTCATCCCATCTTGTGATGTCTGCTTCATCTTGGGCTGGTCTATTCAAAGCATCCAAAATTCATACCTCTTCTATTTGAAACTCAGTTATTTAGATCCATGCATGGAAGCTGTCTGGTTGCAGTTTCAGAATTAAAGCACACTCATTTTTGCTATCTTGAGCCACATCTGCCCATCTCTAATCCTGTTTTTAAAAGCTTTGGGGGGGGGGGAATACTAGCACAGTATTTGGGGCTGATAACATGTCACTGAGAAGGGGTGTTGGAAACAAAGAGTATCAGTGCTGGTATAAAGTGACTAGTGAGAGAGGGGAGTCTGTATAATGCCTGTCCTTTGTTTCACTTATCTGTGTCTTTCTTTGGCCTATGTCTCAAGTCTTTGCAGAGGTCACTTTCCCCTTCTTTAAAAAGTTAGACTCTTTGTTCCCTTTGTGTGGGAAGGGAGCATCTATGGTGCTCAAAACCCAAGAATGGATGCTAGCTTATATCCACACATGAAAGCCAGCTTCTAGAGACTTTTCTAACAAAGCATATGCCAACTTCTTTCTTTCCTATTTCCTTTCCTATCCTAAGATGTTTTTCCTGAGATAATACATCACTTGTATGATATCTTACAAGAGCACCCAGAGTAATTACTCCTGTTTCTACCACAAGCTCATATTGCTCTAGCCCTGCTGAACTCTGCTTAATATAGGTACCAAACATTCATACAAACAAAATATTGCCAGTTTGTTTCTTTCTTTTTAAAAAGATGGCCAGTGAACAGCACTGCTTTGTAGAAGGAACATATAAAGGCAGAGATTGGAAAACTTTATTCTTGAGAAAGTATTTTTTTGGGGGGTGGCACATATGTTGGTCTACAACTCCCACATGCTAGTGGCACGGTGGTTAAATGCCAGTACTGCAACCACAACATTGTAAGTTCAATCCTACAGAGCTCCAAGATTCACTCAGCCTTCCATCCTTCCATAGACAGTAAAATGAGTACCTAGCTTGTTGGGGACAATTAGCTAGCACATTGTAAACCACTTAGGGAGTGCTTTGGCACTGATATGCAGTATAGAAATAGAAGTGTTATTGGTATTGCTATATGCTGTTTAAAGCAGTTCTTGCAAAGATGCTGAAAACAGAGCTGGGAAATGTTGGTGTTTTCTTCCCTCTGTTCAGTGCAGAGCCTGAAAAACTTAATTTCCAATCATTTTCGTTTTCTTCTCATAGTTTTAGAGTTTGACTTTTTTTTAAAAAAATGTGAAAGGCATGCTTTGAGAAAGTGTGATTGATGCTTAATGTATCATGATTATGCTTAATAATGTTACAAAGACCTACCCCATGACATCAACAATGTCATCCCTAAGTCTTGGTTTTGGCCATGTAATCTCAGGGTACAGAATGCTCCTGACCTGCCTACCCAATTTGAAAAGCTACATGTTGATCACTCCTACTGTAGATGAAAATATAGGGCTGATTAGTGAATTCATTTTTTCCAGATTTGGAAGCCTTATTTAGAATATCACTCTAAGACATTATTTAATTTTAATTCCATTGTTCTAGTTTTATTGGCTCCACTAGGACTCAATTAGCTTAAATCCAGCTACTGACAATTTTGGAAACTGCTGATTTTTTCATTTCCCCCCACAAAGGATAAATTTGTTCTTAGAACTATCATTTGGAATACCGTTGGATGAAAAATGCAACTTAATATTGCAAGTGAATTTATAAGTAATTCCTCACAGGTTGGCTGACACACGTTACTGTAGGATATAGCACAAGTTGTTGCTCAAGGAAGTTCTGTGAAAAACAATGGCAAATGCATATTCATTTCTTGTATTGCTTTAATGTTATTTGCTTGTAACCAGTAAATAACCTCTCACCGCTGTTCCTGAAACACTACACACAGCTTCTTCATGTTTATGATCCAGTTAGAAAGGTCCCAAATTGAAACCACTAATCTACCCAACTACACATTATTAAGAAATCCACACCCAGACTTTGCAGCTACGGATTATAAATGCCTTCAATAAAAACTCTTCAGTATGCAAGAGGAACACCCAGATGTAGCTTTCAGCCCCAGCTGCACAGATCCAGAAATGGGAAATGCAGGCACAGAATTCTTTGAGTGTATGAGAGGTGTTCACCGAAACATGGTCTTCTGAATTTGGGACAATGTTGATAGTTCTGGGCACAAAACTTATGGAATGATAATATTCCCCTCTCAGATATAGATATAGATTAATACAGGTGTCCGTCCACATTCACAGATCTGACATTCATGGATTTGAGTATTCGCGGCTTGAAAATATTCTTAAAAAAATAATAATCCTAATAGCAAACCTTGATTTTGCCATCTTATATAAGGGACACCATTTTGCTATGCCATTGCATATAATGGGACTTGCGGATTTGGGTATTCACGGGGGGTCCTGGAACCAAACCCCAGCAAATGTGAAGGGAAAACTGTATACCAATATACATACATACATACATACATATATTTTTCTCAGCTATAGAAAATGGAGGAGAGCACATATTTGGTATGTCCTAATGAAACTTGCAGTAAACTGTGTTTAAAATTAAAAGAGATCACCCCAAATAAATTATTTACAATTCAGGATATTGCTTTTTGTCAGATATTCCAAACTGGTAGAAGAATGCAAGGAGTGAAAAATGCTACATATTCAGGTGTTCTCTTGTCACCAGAAAAGCCAGCTGGTTCCTTGGGGAGAGCATTCTACAACAGGGAAGGCCTTTTTTATACACTCATCTCTTTCCTTGCTTCAGAAGTTGGTGGAACTCAGCCAAGGGCCTCTGCAAATGATTTTAATACTTGGATAGGTTTATATGGGGACAGAGAATTGGAACAGCTTCTGATGCAGATGCAATTCAAGGTAGTGGTAAAAGACAACGTGAAAGTCACCTTGGAATACAGATGAATAAATCAGTCCAGCCCCTGTCACTTTCACTTTCACACTAGCTCATAAATACATTGCAGCCTATTTTTACATTATATATCATACATTTCTACATTCTGTACTTTTTAAAAAAGAAACAATCTGAACAGCATTTGTCTTTAAATATTAAACAGTTATTATCCCCAGCTTTAAGGGTTCAGTTTGGAAAGTTGGGTCCCATTCTGGGAGAAAGGTGGCATATAAATAAATAAATAATATAAAAGCATGCTGAAGCAATTCATAACTATGTATTAGTAGTATTCAGATATAGCCATGTTAATCTGTATCAACATGAAAAGATATAAAAAGAATCCTATAGCACCTTTGATACTAAATCTAGCATAAGCTTCCATTGACTTCATTTTGCATCCAGTGAAGTGGACTGTTATCTACCAAAGATTATGCTAGAGATTTTGTTCTCTTAGGCAATGATTCCTTCATACCTTTGAGTGTGCTCAGGATGGTACTCTGAATCCCACAGATTTATCCCATCGCTGCTCATTTATGCATCCTCCTCCTGCTGTTTCGTTAGGTTTCAGCATGTCATTATATTTATTTTTTTCTTTAAAGTAATTTACCAAGCTTACATATATACATCTGGTTAGCCACTGTGGGAAACAGGATAGTGGACTACAAAAGTCTGGCATCCTCAAGCATCATTATTGGTGTATCAGCTTTTTCACACTTACTGCTATATGCATAGACAGCCTTAGCTTCTCCCCACTGTTTTCTGCCACTCTTTCACAGGCAAGCATTGTACAGACTAAACTGTCTCTGTTTAAACTAAAGTTCTGCCCTAGAATCCGCATATAATGCATATTAACAGGCAATTGCTAAGTCCTGGAACATGTGACATTATAACAAAAATAAACATATTTGAACATGGTCAGGAAGCACACTTCTCATTACAAGACAACTACAAGTAGAATCCCTGCATCTAGGATTTCCTGGAGAAGCTTTCAGAATTGGAAAAACGTCTTCTTAGCAGCCTTAGTTTCAATCAAAGAGTCTTGGAGGTTACTTTTCCAAGGCCAGTAGAGAAAAGGATTCAGTTTGCTATATGAGCAACTTTTTGATGTCCAGAAGCTAGTTCTATCCAAAGTTTGCCCTTTTCAGCTTTAGCTTTCTCAATACAGTTCTCTAACTACACGTGGTAGTTCTCTACCTTCCTTATTTTTCAAACAGAGCATGTTTCCTTATTTACTGCTATACATCATATTATTACATTTCACCATTTCCTCTACTATGTAGGAAGAAAAGAAATGCAGCCGTTATCTTTGTGTTCAGGTTACTTCTCTGTAATTTTAAGCAGACTCTTATGTCTTGTTCATTTCTTTCTTTACAATAATTTTGCAGCCAGGTACTGACATACTGATGTACTTCTTTCTTGTTACTGATGCAGAAGATATTTAGAAATGTCTTGAGATTTTGTAATAGTCTTTCTTTGCCTGAGAGCTGATGTTTTAAAAAAATAAAAATTGGGATGGGTCCATTCTTGGCTGGTAGGTTAAGGATGAAAGCCCAATCATACCTATCTATTCAAAGTTTTAGAATTCCATGCCAAGATTACTGTTACCTTTTTTTAATTTCTAGAAGCAACTTGTAGCAGAATCAATCAACATTATACAATTGTTATTGAATTGAAAATACAACCTTGTACAGGTATCATATAGATTTGTGGTACTCTTAACTCTGAACAAGGAAAGGTAACAACTTTTGAAAAGAAGCAAAATAAACACTTTCCTGTCCTATCTCTCAAATGGAAGTACTTGGCTGGTTAAAATTGGTTCATAATACAATACTTGGCCTGGAATTTTGTTTGACTACTCAAGAAAGAGAAAATGCCAAGGCTATGGAGCTGGAATGATAGCTTTATATGTGATACTATCCAAAGACATAGGTATGTAGTCTGTTTCAGCAAAGAAAGATACAAAGAATCATAGAATCATAGAATTGTAGAGCTGGAAGAGACCACGAGGGCCATCCAGTCCAACTCCCTGACACGTAGGAAATCTTGATCAAAGCATCCCTGATAGGTGGCAATCCAGCCTCTTTTTAAAGATCTCAAGGAAGGAGACTCCACCATGCTCCGAGGGAGTGCATTCCACTGCCGAACAGCTCTTACTGTCAAAAAGATAGAAGGAATCCTGTAGTACCTTTGAGACAAACTGATAAAACGAAATTTCTAGCATAAGGTTTCAGAGACTTGAGATGCATCAGAAGTGGATTAGAGTCGACAAAAACTTATGCTAGAGCTTTCTTTTTCTTGGTCTCAAAGGTGCTACAGGATTCCTTCATATCTTTCTATCTGCCCAAATAAGAGGTGTAGTTTTATCGTGCAGGTGGAGCAGGTATGCTTTGACTAGATCAGTGTTTCCCAAACTCTGGTCTTCCAGGAGTTTTGCTCTTCAGCTCCCAGAATCCCTGATCATTGGCCAAAGTGGCTGAGGCTTCTGGGAGTTGAAGTCCCAAACTCCTGGAGGACTAGCATTTGGAAATCACTGAACTAGATGATGTTATCAGTGTGTGCTGGCACAAGCCATCTATTATCGTTTGGGTAGTTAAAATAGATTTGTCTTCCCTGTGTTCTATCCTTCATGTTCCCAAGACTGTTTTTTATATTAATATTAATATTTATTTCTATATTAAAAAATAAACTTACTCTTCAAGGTGATACAGAAAAACCAAAATGAGCCTCACTGTAATACAACAAACTCTCCAAAACGAATCGAAAGCATAGCAAATAAGCATAAGCCAATATAATACATAAACAAAGGGGCTGTCTAAACAATAAAAATACTCTTCATATGATTTGAGGAGCATACCTTTTGTCTAAATGACATCCCATGATGAGTTGCCATATTTGGTAGGAGGGGGAGGTCAAAAATACCATATATTGAGCGGCAAAACCGTATACTGAGCTTTTCTCAAGATTTTAAAAGACTGCAAGGTAAATGTGCATTCCTGCTTGTTGGGACAACTGATTTGGCTTTGCAGTGCATTCTCAGCAAGGATTGAAGTTGATTGCTGATTGGTTGGACATGATTAGGGTGGGGCTTTCTGGCAACAAAGTGGCTGGAACCAGCATGTTGAATGTTCACGAAAGCAATCATGTGCTTAGGTGACAAAATGGGGGTTTTTTAAACCCAAAGATCATACTTCTGCACCTTGGATTTACTTTTTAAAAAAATACTGTTTAGTGACAACAACATGGGGAGAATGAAAACACAAGTAATTCATCTTGATTTGTAGGCATGCCCATGTGGATACCAAACATGGATAGCTCTGCATACCTGCGATCTTGCCAAAAAACTGTGGAGACAAATCGATACTGCTGTAAACTGGTGTTACTGTGCACCAGTCCACATTTTATTGCCTCGTATAGACAATCCCTAAGCTAGTTGAAATTATTTAAAATAACTGAGGAAATGAGTACATTTTAATCTATCACTGATCTGATACCAACATTGATGCTAGTCAAGCTTCCACAAGGAAAGCATTCCAGAGATTGGGTGTTGCCACAGAGAGAGCTATCTGCCTAGCTCTTATATGATGAGCTCCTCCTGGCAAAGGAAGACAGAAAAGTGTTTCCTCTTGGGACACTTTTTTCCTATTTTTGGAGTAGGGGTGGACAAATGTTTGAAAATATTCAAAATATGGTTTTAAAACATGTTTTATGAGTGTCAGGAAATCCTGAAAAGAAGAATGCTGGACTACTGAAAATCTTGGCAGTTCAGGACTTATTCTGTGCAAAATTTGCATATTTGTTTGCACAAAAAACAACATTTTCTGCACAGGAAACAGCATTTTCTGAAGAGAAAATAATATTTGCATGTAATAATATTATTTTCTGCCCCAAAATGCCAAAAAAGTTATGGTTTTCAAAGACTTTGTCACAGCAGGAAGAAAATTGGTAAAATTACCATTGCTTACCTTTAGGTGAAACGTAGGACTTTATCAGAGAACCCCTTTTAGAATGTTCTTTTGCTGGCTTAGAAAACCCATTTCTATGCCGGCAAAAGAATGCTCCCTTCGCACTTACCTTTCAGCAAAAAGCTCCCCAGCGATAAAGAGGAAGTGAATGGAGTCCCGTTCACTTCCTCGTTCAAAATCCCATGAAACTTCATTGTGTGGGAAATTTAAAAATAAAAACAAAACTAACACATAAAAAGTTACACTAAGCACCTAGGCACACTTTAAAAGTCCCAAGTAACCCAGGGAGGGTCATAAAAAGAGCAAAATCTGGATATCCCAATCTCATCTGGAAGTGTTCATGCCAGACCAGCCACTCTTGCTGCAGTGACGAGGTTTTGCATGCCTTCAATGCCAGCACAAAAGCATCACAGGGATCTATTGACAGCTTAAGCCATCAATTATGGAAGCACAAAGCCATCAATTAAAAGGTATGGGTTTTGGCCAGGACATAACCATGAAAGGGTGATGTCATCTGATCTGTGTGCCCTTTTGTGGTTATGTGGTGTCATTATGACACCGTATTTTGTCCATCTGATAAATTCCTTAGTGAAGAACTACTATTCATGTGCTAAAAATAAAGTAAAACCACTAATATTACTTACATTCTTAGAAGATGAGGTGGATTCAAATATACCTCTCTGTAATCAAAATGTGAAAATCTCTTAGTTTCATTGTTGTGTTTCTCTGAATTCCACCTGAGACTTTGTTGTTGTTTTTTCACATGTGCATTTTGAACATGTTTTACCTAATGTACACTTTCACCCATAAATTTAACTTAATTAATGTCTTTCCCCATTAACTAAATATGTTGGTACATGTTTTTTCAACTGCATGCATTTATACTTAGGCACATTTTAAAAGTTGTGTTCTTCTTTTGTGAGCACCTTATCTCTCTGAAATTCCCTGGATGCCTTAAATGTGTGTTTTCCTACAAGTCTTGAATGGAGCAAAAGTACTTCTTTCATTGAGTCTGTCAAACTTAACCAAATTCTCTTCCATCCTTCCTTTGCCATGAACCAACTCTATTTCTAGTAGAACCCTTGACACTTTTTTCATACATATTAGACATGCCCCTGAACAGGTTCACACTGAAAAGATTTCTGACTTAGGATTCAAGGTTGTGTGTGTGTGTTGGATGACACTGAAAAGATTTTGGACACATGATTCGAAGCTGTGTGTGTGTGTTGGATGATATAGATTCACATGACCTGATAGCCCCTTTTATATATATATATATATATATATATGTATATATATATATATACCTATTCCTTTTTAAATATAGGAGGTGCCAAATAAAAAAGAGGTCTTTTGAACCTTTTGGGCTGTGTATACTAAAAAATGGAAGAGACATTTTTCTCAGTTCTGCAGGATAAGCTATACGATGTATGTCTATTAAATAATGAGACTGATACAATAACCTATCTTTATTTTTATATATTACAATTCTAATACTTGTCCCCTTCAATATATTCCCCATTCACACTCATATACTGATGCAGTCTTATTTTCCACTGGTCGAAGGTGTGGAGCAGATTAGTTTCTGTCAGCTGTGTCAGCACATCTGATGTTTTCTTTGTACTGTATCAGTTGATTCAAAATGTGTTCCTTTAAGCACCAATTTCACTATAGGAAAAAAAAAAGTTGCATGCTGCCAAATTTGGTGAATATGGAGGATGTTCAAGTGTAATAATGCATTTTTCCCCAAAAAACTACTTCATTGAAAGTGCTGTATGAGCAGGTGCATTATCTTGAAGAATGAAACCATTTTTCCACAGTTATGGCCTTTTTCCCCCTGACTGTTTCTCTCAGCTTTGTCAAAACTTCCTTATAATAATGCTGGTTCACTGTTCTGCATTTTGGAACCCTTTCTGCCAATATTACACCCTTGATGTCCAAAAACAAACAAACAAACAAACAAAAAACAATGAGTGTGGCTTTGAATGTGAACTTGCTTTGAGGGTTTTTTTTTTTTCATTCTTGTTGTTGATGGTGTTTTCCAGTGCATTGACTGTCATTTTGTCTCAGGATCTTACTGGAATATCCAGTTTTTATCAGAACTGATTATTTTTTTGAAAAATGCTTGGGTTTGCCTCAAGTTGCTGCAGAATGTCACATTGCTCGACTTTTAAACTTAGCATTTTTTCCAGCACACAGCAGACAACACAGCTGCTTTAATCAACAACTGACAATTAACTGAATGGCTGAGAGTGTTGATGTTTGTCATCCAGGTTCAGACATGTTCAAGGTCACCACTCAAGTGTTCACAATCAGTTTTCCCTGATTTGTCTAAAAGGGAGGAACACAGTCTTGTTCTTTAATGGACAGACCTCATATCTGCCCAAATCTCCTAGTTTTCAGTAATGTACTACATACAGATGTTCTGCTCTCTGTTGCACCTGGATATTTTGACATTATGTTTGTCGGCAGATCCAAAATGAGGGAGTGGCTTATTTTTAAAAAAGGGAACTTGAATGGATTAGTCCCAGTTGGTCCCAATTCCACTTTAAAAGAAAGAACTACAACAAAATTTTGCAAACCTATCCCCCTCTACAGAGGATAAGGAAGAAAAAATAGTTAACTTTCTGCTGCAAAGAATTCTATACATAAATGGTAAGGGTTGTTTTTTGTTTTTGTTTTGGTAATAGCTCCTTACTTTCTTACATAGATTTCAGCAGCTGCCTAATGTTTAAAATAATTCCACTCCCCAGTGCCCCAAATAACCTGCTAATATACATCAGAAATAAGTATCTAATAATGAACTAGGCATAAGAAGCCTTGTGTTTTGTGCTAGAAAGAGTCCCGTTGCATATTTAAAGTTAATATGAAATTACCATTTCATACTGAGAAAAAGGCTACAGCAGATTGAACGCTTATTATGAACCCTACAGCCTTGCTGTGGAAAACATTCACTTTATTTAGAAAAGTTGAGTCATCATGCATACTTTGCATTTCCATTAAAAAAGCATTTAATTCCAGCTGAGTAAAAGTTCCACAGCTGAGGCCTTTTATGAATTATAATTACTTCTTATGCAAACCTTGATGCTGAAGGTTCCTTCATAATCCATTAATGTCAAGATACATGGGATAATGTAAATGCATGGTCTAATCATTTTTCTGAGGTACCTGACAAAAACTCTGTCTATAGATAGACATTGCACTTCAGTGTCCACACAAGCTGTCTCCACATGATCCTTACATAAACACACATTCCTAGAAGCAGGCCTGTCCTCTTGACCTTGATATCAGAGTAGCAGACATTAATGTGGTTGTCTGGAATCATGAGCAAGGAGTATACCTGAGCCCAGGAAAGGGGTGAACAGCAAAATAAACCCAAGACAGTAAAGCCTGAGGTAAAGCAATAAATAACATTTCCATCATGAAGGTTAAGGTATACAGTATTCAAAGACAGTGAAATGCATTTTGGCACATGAGGCAGAAAACCCTCCAAGTGCCATCCCCATCCTTCAAAATTAAACTTTAATTTATTACTTAAGTGTTTATTTTTTTAAAAAAAAACAAAACGTCTTATACCATAGGAAGACACCTCACTCTTACTAATGGAAGGGCTGGCCTTGAAGAGCAGCATGACCAACATCTCATGCAACCTTTGTAAGAATAATGCTTGAAAAAAGCTACACATATACGTGTAGCTCTGGCTCGATGGGGTGACACTTGTCGCTGCCAAATCACCCTTACATGCAGATTTACACTACAGAAGCACAAAGTAACTAAAGCATTTGCCTGAGTCACAAAAGAGCCCTTGATATTTCTACCTAAAAACTCTCTGGTTTCTTTCTGGAACAGAATATCTGTTCCATATCAATGATGCTGTGCATGTGGAAGCACAAGTATGGGGGAAATGTTGCAATCATGACAGAACAATCATATAACAATTTGTTCATAAATTAACTGATTGTTATACTTGCTGCTTGTCCTATTGCTACATACTTTTACACATACCCTGTTATTTTTAAATATACATCTGCCCTGCAGATATTTGTCATTATAAGTGTGTTTCTCAGTAAAAGAAAAGTGTAGGGAATACATGTCTAGCCTCTCCTCCTCCCCATCTTTTCCACTGCTTCTCTTTTGGTAAATGAGGAAGGTGCTATGTTGTTCACTTGTGAACTGAAGGCCAAGAAAGAAATAGTTGGTACTTAGACATGAGAGACTCCTATGGAGGATGTATGATTCTGCAATCATTTGTAAAATCTCATTTCAGTAGAATAAGGAATTCAGCCATATACCATAATTCCATTGCATTCATGGAAAAAAAACACTGATTGGCTTAAACTGATGTAGTTCCCTGAACAGTAATGTGATTCAAAGGCAGGGAGTGGGGGAGAATAAGATGGATGGGTAAAGAAAACAAGCAGTGGGAGTGAAAGCTGTATGCACAGCTCAGATCTTTTCCATCCTTGCTGCCTGAAGTAGTTTTAACTGCTGAAGCCAAAAATTGGCTCTCTGCATGGGATGACTGAGTTATGTTCCCTATTTCCAAACAGTGAAAATGCTCTGAGCCCCAAAGGTAGGAATGTTCTCCTCAGTTGACAGCAGTGATGGACAGAGAATGGTTAGAACAAAGGCCCCTATCTAGCAAAAGTTAGTAAAAAATGTATTCATCAAATAAGTTAGTCATCATGATTAACTGCTATTGATTTCAGGAGGACATAAGTGGAATTAATTGGCCTGGATTCAAAACATAAGACATGCAAAACATATTACTTAGCTCACTTTACAAAATTTGGGAAATGCAGTCAAGCTGTTGAATACATCCATTCCCTTCTCCCCTATCTCTGCTCAAAGAAAATGGCAATCATTTTAATCAGCATCCAGAAAATTCAGCATTTGCTGAGAATATACTGGTTTGGAAAAATCATTCTGATATTATCTTTTTTGTTCATTTTACTCATAGAATGATTAGTGATTTGAAATAGCAACCATGTTGTTCATTTGCTCAAAGTCGTACTTGTCTTCTCCCTTTTTCTTTTGAAGGGGCCATATATGATCTTAGCTTATGTTAAATTCCATGCTAAACCAATATATCAAAGCCCTCTAGCTTGTATACATCTGTTTTAAAAGTCATCCTTTACAAATAATAAACCTATATAATGTTTATTTTTCATTGTTATTCTGAATTTTCTAAAACTCTCTGGGGCAGAGGTATGCCAATACCTGTTGGAAGAATCCTTTACATAAATGGTAAATGGTTCACATACCTGCCTTGCCTTCATATTCCTCAGTGCTGCAGTGACTGTCTTCATGCTCTACAAACCCCTCTGTGCCTATTAAAAAAACTGAAAAACTGAAATGTAAGTCATGCCTTTGTTTCACATAATTATTAAATCACATTAAGCCTCGCTATTTGTTTTGGTGGGCACTAGCAACCATTTGTCAAGGGTCAATTTACTAAGATATAAAGAATGTTCAAAAATACTCAAAAATGGTTGAACCATCTGTTTCCATATTTTTTTCCTGCACAGAAAATGCTGTTTCTCATGCAGAAAATGCTGTTTTCTATGCAACTTTCCCAGGTGAATTTTTCATAGAATAAATCCTTAACTGCAAATAATCTTCAAAAACTGTGCAGATTTTAAGAATGCTCATAATGGGTAGAAAATAGCATCCGTTTGAGAATGAAATTAAATCCCCAGTAATGAAAAGAATTTTATTACTCCTCTGTGTCTTTAATATTACATCTAGGTTAGGGATATAAATCTCCCTCTCTTTTTTTCATATGCAAGAACAAATGGTTTGAAAAGTTTTTCTGCTATTTGGCAAAGATATGAGAGTGTTTACACACTTTTTATGGTTTTTCACATTTTGATTTTTTTTGTGTGTGAAAAAAGATCATTTCAGCACACACACATGCAGGCATAAACATTGTAAGATGATAGCTTTGCTGGTTACAACTACAGAAGATGATTTCTCCCTGCAGGTTCACCACAAAAAAACAAGAAATGAGGCTCATTTTCCCATGCAGCTCATCTTTCTCCTCTTAGCTCCACGCTAAAACTATGGGCGTGAGAGGAAACAGAATGGCAGTTATTTCAGCAGAGGTGTTACATTTACATTGGCTAGAATCCTGTTGGTTGATATCAGATAGAGCAGACCTATTGAATCAATATGTTAATGCTAAGTCAGCACATAAGTAAATCCCACTGATGATACATGGGGAGAGCCAGTGTAGCATAGTGGCTTGAGCAGTGGACTGTGATTCTGGAGACCAGGGTTCGAATCCCTACTTGGCTATAGAAACCCACTGGGTGACCTTGGACAAGTCAAACTCTCTCAGGACTTTTTCAAATGGGGGAAAATGCCTCCGAGGAGGTCGGGAGAAGAACTGGGCCGTCGCGTGTATAGTGCCCCATTTCAGACATCACTGTCTTCCACCTCCGTCCTCCTCCTGACCTTCCCCCATGCTTCCTCTGTGTGATGGGCACTACTTTTTATTAACGGAAAACCTCCATCAATAAAAAGTGGTGCCCGCAGCACAGAAGAAGCACGGGGGAGGTTGGGAGGAGGACGGAGGAGGACAGAGGAGGATGGTGGCATCTGAAACAGGGCACTGTACATGTGACAGCCCCATTCTTCTCCTGACCTCCTCAGGGTTCCCTCCCCCCATTTGAAAAAGTCATCAGTCTCAGAGGGAGGCGATGGCAAACTTTCCTCTGAACAAATCTTGTGAAGAAAACCTCACAGGTTCACGTTAGGGCTACAATAAATTGGGAATGACTTATAGTTGGGAGGAGCTGGTGTGGCATAGTGGTTTGAGTGTTGGGCTATGTCTCTGGAGACCATGGAAACACACTGGGTGACCTTGGGCAAGTCACACATTCTCAGCTCTTAGAAAACCCTATGATAGGTTCACCTTAGGTTGCCATAAGTTGGAAATGACTTAAAGTACAGAACAACAACAATTATAGTTGGTACTAAAAATAGAATTTAAGCCATTGTTTGGTTATCCTGTGTGTCTATTCAACCCTTTTTGGGATCAGTCACGGGACATGAGCGAGAAAAACATGGACTGGTGAGGTCGCCTGTCTCTTCTCCATTGTACCAATGAGGAGGAGTGAGATTGGGGAAGATGACAAGCAAACATTCATCAAGAGCCAAACACACACACACACACACACACACACACGAGTCAGGGCTCGTTTAATGGACCCAGTCAACTAGAAGCATGCATATTTAGATGTAAGTCCTTATGAGGACAGTTAACACTTTAACTCAGAGGATATCATTCTTTCTAATAATACATGCACACGCATGTAATGTTCTCTCAGTGGCCTGATATAATTCTAAGATCCATCATTTATTCAAGTGCATGTTGCACTAAGGAAGTATAGGTTAAGAATTCCTCTCTTTCATACGTTCCTCATCATAATTAGAACTGGAATTTTGACGGAAGACATCTCATTTTGTAGAAAAAAATCACCCATCCACAGTACTTAAAATGAATTTCCTATCTTCTCACTGACTACACCTTCTGTCTTTTGTACAGTTCTACACTACAGGTTCCCTGAGATCTTATCTTTGCAAGTCTGAGATCTTTAGGTGTTTACAGAGACAATCTTGCCAACATTAAAGAACCAGAAATGCAGGGCTTTAAGTTGATCTTATGGAACAGATGTCTTTTTTAAAAAGTCAAAACATTTATGGTTCTCCCCAGCAAGAGAATCATAAAAGGTCAGAAGGTAAGGGGAGATGTCATTCTGATAACAGATGGCTACTGGTAGGCTGGGTTCTGATATTACTGGAAAGGTAAACATTGTCAGTTTTACCATGTGACATCAGAGAATAAAATGACCTCACAATTTTTCCAGTTCATATATTTGCATTCACTAACAATGAGGTGAGATGAGATGATATCTTAAAAACATAATAATTTGAGCTTCATTGGATGCAACTGATTCTAAAGTAGTTACAAATAAATAAATAAATAAATCCTGTAATTGCAAATAATTTTGAAAGTTAAGGGAGGTTGAGATATTTTCTCAGAAAGTTTGCCATTACAATACTGCATAACTAGTTCCACAAGAGGATTTTTTTTTTTTTTTTTACAAAAAACCTTTGAATCTTCCTTTTCTTGTAATGACAGAATATTTAGGAAAGCAATCTTCTTGCTAGGTCTTCTGGTGCCCTCATGATGGAGCTTATGTGACTTTAAACTACTTCAGCAGAGCAATGCAATAATGAGGTCATCAGCAGTCAGGATTCTAAATCACACTTCTTACATTGCTTGCAACATAAAGCAGTTCACAGAATAATTCAGCCACTATAGTCTAATCACATATGCCAAGTGGGAGAAAAGGAGAGAGAAAGGGAATTGGTGTAGGGGGAATTAAATATAGCCCATGGCAAAGACTGAATGCACTCACATCTTAATATTCAAACCATGTACATGGAAAAATACTCCCAGAAGAGGACTAACAGTATTAAAATATAAGAAATATTTGTCTTTTTGTTATGAGACAACAGAGACTGACAGGAAATCAGATGAACTTCACAGGTGTGGGATCAAGCAAGGTAGAGTGATAATCAATAGTTGAATAAAAATGTGTGGCACAGTAAGCTTGATAATAATAATAATCCTATTGGCCTCAATCACAAGGATATGGAAAATAAGCAATACAACAATGCATGCAGAATTAGAAGGAAATAATAAAGCAGCAAATAACTCCTGAACAGCACCATCTGGGAATTATTAATGAAGTGAAACAGATGTTGGCCTTAGAGCTGAGAGACAGTTTCTTTCATAACCTCCTTTATGTTAAAAATTCTCCCATCTTTCACCTGAGATGAGGCAGTGAGGGATGTAGCACAGAGAGAAAGCTGGTGTTCAATTGTGAAGATATATAGATGCATTGGGGCAAGCATCTATGCTTTAGGGGCTTACCACACTTGGAATTAAAGTGGCAGCACAGCAGGAATGTTGTCATTCTTTTGTTCTGGTCCTCTGGGAGACCAAGGTAAAACCATGTCTTTTTGTTAACTGGAAAAACCCGTTAGCAAAAAGATGCAATTTTACCTTGGTTTCCCACAGGACCGGAATGAAAGAACACTGGAAGAATGACAATGTCATGCAGTAAGGCAGCACGGAAGGTGTAACTGGCTTATTTTACAGAACTATTGTAAGACTCACTGATTTAATCCTTCAATATGTTGGATATTACATTGGAGTGAATGTGTGTGTGTGTGTGTGTGTGTATCTTAGGGATGTAATTCTTCACTAAGTTTCTTCTCAAAGATAGCAATGAGTAATTTCAGCAGTTTTCTTCCCAGTGCAAGAAAGCATTTTCTGTCTGGAAAATAATATTTCAATGCAGAAATATTCATTCCCATGCAGAAAATGCTGTTTTCTGTGCAGGTTTCTATTCTGGTTTCTGTGCAAATCAACCATGTGTGAAATTTAACAGAAGACACTCCCCATTACAGGGTTGTTGTTTTTTTCTGTGCAGAAAACACCATTTTCTGGACAAGAATTAATAGTTCTGCATTGAAATATTATTTTTCCAGGCAAAAAATAGTTTCTTGCACAGAAGAATCATATTGAAATTTTGTGCAGAATAAGTCAAGAACTGCAAAGATTCTCAACAGTTCAGGATTCTTCTCATCAGTGTTTCTCAGCACTCAAAAAACCATGTTTTTTAAAACAATTTAAATAATAATAATAATAATAATAATGATTAAAAATATTTATATCTCACCCCTCTACGAAACATAATCACTTACAACAATGGCTTACACGAAATAAAATATACATCCAAACCCTCAATACCACCCCCTCTTAAAATACAATTAAATAATTTAGGAATTAAAACATAGTTAAAAAATACAAAAAAAAAAAAGAATAAAAATGAACAATGAACAGTGGCAAGATTGGGACAAGTTAGATTTTCTTTTCTTTTTTTTTTAAATGGCCGGGTATTTTTTTCCATCTCAAGTATATATACATTATACATTCAAATGGAATCTGCAAGCTGGATTTTGGAACGAGAGAGTGATGTCTAGAGCGTGCAGAGAATTCTCAGTCACCTGAGAACATTCCAGAATTCCCAGACATGGAGGGGGGGTCCATGACAGCAAAACCCCTGTGAAACTGATATGTTGTTGATACACAGTACTTTGATTCCTTGATAACTATAGCCTCTGACACCCTTATTCTAAAGCATGGAAAAACAAACTCTGTTTGTTTATGCTAATAACATTGTACTCTACAATCAGCTGTTTTGGTATGTGGATGTAGCCAGCTCATACTGCTCAGCTGTTATAAATCAAGTATTTAAAGGGTGGAAGAAGCAGCATATTTCTGCTCCATCTTGGTTCTGTGAATTTTCCTGTTCCACTTAAGTCTTCACTTTGTTTACTTGCAAGAAAATGTTCATGTAGTTTTATATGTGAAGTTGAAGGCTTTCACGGCTGGCATCCATAGATTTTCCTTGGTTTTTTTCCAGGCTGTGAGACTGTGTTCTTGAATAGTTTCTTTCTGATGTTTTGCCTGCATCTGTGGCTGGCATCTTCTCAGAAACTATTCCAGAACACAGTCTCACAGCCTGGAAAAAAACCAAGGAAAATCTATTTTTATATGATTTCCCCTCTAACACCAACAAATATTAAAGAAGATTTTGGCATAATGGGTGGGACGCTAACATACCCCGCACCTCTTAGGGTAACAGGGATTGCCAACAGGATAGAGACTTATATTTTTCTATGCATTTGTTCAACTAAGGATCACAGTGGGAAAATTTAGAGAGGTGAACAGTCCAAATGATAACTGTGTTCCAACTGCTGCTCACTTAAAAACATGGACCAAATAAAACGTGTTCAAATTCCTACCATTTTCCACAGGAAGGCTTAATTTACTGGAGATCTTAAATGAGCTTCTGAACAGTCAATAAGTCATCCCTTCACATTCGTGGGGGTTACGTTCCACGGACCCCCCCGAATGTGAAAAATCCATGAATATTGTTTGCCCCCCCTCCCCAGCCATAGCGACCATGGGGCCTCCGGAGGCCCCGCGGAGGCCTCCCCGGTCCTTCACCCTCCCTCCCAAGGCCTTCGCGGGGCCTCGCAAGGCCCCGCGGAGGCCTCCCCGGTCCTCCCCAAGGCCTTTGCAGGGCCTCGCTTGGCCCCGCAGAGGCCTTCCCGGCCCTCCCCCCTCCCTCCCAAGGCCTGAATAGATTTACCAGCTTTGACTTGGATTCATTTTTTTAAAATCCGCCTTCTCCTTGGATTCAACTGCCAGGACTGATCTACTGTCTTCTGAACTCGGTGTGGATGGTACTGTACTCCTTCCCCTTTCTTAAAATGTCTGGGATTGGCTTCTTCAAGCATTGCTTCCAATGCTCTGCTAAAGTGACCAAAACCAATGGTCATTCCAAGTACCCCCTTTGTCTTGGAGAAACCATGACATGCGGTCCTGCAAGCACTGCAAGGCCTTCACCCCACAGGCCAGGAAAAATTGAGACAAGAGGCTTAAGGCCTTGCTCTATGAAAAGGCACTCTCGGCCTCAGCATCAGCGAAGGCCTCGGGTTCAGGATCCGTCCCTAAATCGCCAGAAGGCCCTTCTAAGAAAGACTCAGTCTCGGTACCAACTAAGGCCTTCACCAAACCTGCCCTGATGTTAACCCGGGCAAGGGACAATGGTACCGGTTGGCCACATACCGATGATCCCGGCATCTCAGGAGCTAAATCAGTACTGGCGAAGTTGGTACAGGAGTCTCCTCGAAAAGCAATACCAAAGAAGGCTAAGACCACAGGGAGGAAAGAATCTCACAATCACTTCAGAATAATCATCTTCTCTTCCATCCTCCCTTTCCTCCATGCAGGAGACTGGTTCACCACCACAGACTTAAACGATGCCTACTTTCACATTGCAATCACCCAGGCTCACAGGAGATTCCTTGCCTTTGCGGTAGGCACCAAGATGTACCGATTCAAAGCCCTGCCATTCAGTCTGTGCACAGCTCCAAGAGTATTCACGAAATACATGGCACTGGTTGTCGCCTACCTTCATACAAGAAGCATCATGATCTTTCTGTATCTGGACGACTGGTTGATCATAGGTCCAACAGAAGAGAAAGTGGCAAGGGATGTGGCTGCCACTATTGCCCTGCTTTGAGATCTGGGCCTTATGGTCAACTTGAGCAAATCATACTTGCTCCCAAGAAGAGTTGCAAAATTCATTGGGGCATTGCTAGACTCCTCCAAAGTAAGAGCCTTTCTCCCAGAGGACCGCTTTGCTATTTTGCAGAACATGGTGTCCCACTGCATCACATGCAGGAGGATAATGGCACACTTTGTCCAGACACTCCTGGGTCACATGGCCTCCACTACAGCAGTGACACCCTTCGCCAGACTTGCAGATGCAACCCCTGCAAACGTGGCTCCTCCAGTCCTTCAATGCACTACGGGAAGACCCCATGAATCAGTTGTTAATCCCCAGGTCTATCCTGAGGCAGCTGGACTGGTGGTTCCTCCCCAAGAAAGTAAGGTGTGCTTTGCCATTCGAGATCCCTCATCCTTCCAGATTCCTCACCACAGATGCATCCACGACTGGGTGGGAAGTGCATTCCCACAGCCTGACCATCCACGGCCATTGGTCAACAATAGAGATGGAGCACCACATCAATGCATTGGAGCTCCTAGCAGTGTTCAAAGCGCTGAAGACCTTTGAGTCCTATCTTCATGGCAAGGTGGTCCAGTTAATATCAGACAACAACACCACAGTCTTCTACATCAACAAGCAGGGAGGAACCAGATCCAGAACCCTTCTGGATTTATCAATCCAGCTATGGGGATGATGCATAGCCAGGGACATATTCCTGAAAGTGGTCCACCTAGCAAGGAGTCAGAACAACATCGTGGACTCGCTGAGCAGGGCAAAGAGCAACTGCCACAAATGGTCTCTGACCCCAGAAGTCCTGTAAACAGTCTCCACAGACTAGGGCCAACTGTCGATAGATCTCTTCACCTCAAAATGCCAAGTGCAGACTTTTCTGTTCATGGTTATCCCACAGCAGCCTGGGTGGTGCATTCCTGTTCAAGTGGACAGGGGCCCTGTTGTATGCCTTTCCTCCATTCCCACTTCTCTCCAAAATAATAGCCAAACTCAGGAGAGACAGAGTAAGCTGCATCCTGTAGCACTGTGGTGGCCCAGGCAACCCTGGTTTGCCCCTGGTTTTCCCCTTCTCCTCCTCTCCAAGCATCAATTCCACCACCTTCCTCTGCAGAAAGATCTCCTGTCGATGCAGAATGCACAGGTGTTCCACCCGGATTTGGAGACAATCAGCCTGACAGCATGGCTAGTAAGCTGTTAGATAGGATTTCTGATTCTGCACGCTCTATCTTCCAAGAGGCTCAGTGCCCCTCCACGCTGAGGTCGTACATCTACAAATGGCAGAGATTCTGTGAATTCCTCACTGCCAAAGCAGCCTTGTCATCAGGGGTGTTGACACCACTCCTGCTCGACTTCCTTGCCTCGCTGTCTTCAAAAGGCTTTTACCTTTCATCCCTATGAACCTACATAGCATCTATCTCCTTCCACCCTCAGAGTCTGGGTGGATGCTCCTGCTTCGCAGACCTATTGGTCAGGCGGTTTCTCTATGGATACAAGAATCTGCACCCGCCAGTGGCTCAGTCTCCTCATGGGACTTGCAACCGGTCCTCAAAGAAATATCCGGCTCTCCATTTGAGCCTCTGGACACAGTGGACATTTGCCTCCTGTCCTTTAAAACAGCCTTCCTGGTCACCATCACTTCAGCCAGAAGAGCCAGCGAGCTCTGCATCCTTAGGGCAGAGCCCCCTACACTCAGTTTCATGGGAACAAGGTAGTCCTTAGACCGGATCTGGTTTTCTTGCCTAAGGTAGTCTCTTTTCATCTCAACCAGGACATTGTGCTACCGTCCTTTGAGCCTGCATCTTACCTGGTGCCACACCTTCATGCCACCCCCTGGATGTGAGTGAAGCACTGAAAACCTTCATCAATAAAACTTCAGCCTTTAGACGAAATAATGTACTTTTCATCTGCTATGCTGGCCCCAATAAAGGCCTGCCTGTCTCATCCCAATTTTTTCTCCAAGTAGGTGACCGCAACAATAAAAATCTCATATGAAGCTGCAGGCACACCCTTGCCCTCTTCCATCCAAGATCACTCCACTAGAGCAGCAGCTACTTCAATGGCATTCCTTAAGGGCATTCCACTGCCAGGTATCTGCAGAGCAGGCATGTGGGCGATGCCATTCACCTTTGTAAACTAGACTCCGCCACTATAGATGGTGCAGCCCTTGCTAGGGCGGTCATTGCACAATCATCCTTGGATGCCTGATTCCTACACTAATCTACCTCTGTTACAATACTGTGTTTCTTGGATTTTCCATGCTGTATGGTGTTTTTATTGGTCTGGACACCCCGTCCATCCTTTCTCCTGAGCTTGCTAATCTACCCATTGTGTGCATTCACAGAGACCATGAAGAAGAAGAATGGGTTACTTACCATAACTATAGTTCTTTGAGAGGTCTTCTGTGAATTCACACAAACCCTCCCTCCTCCCCTCTGGTGTCCTACCTCTCACTCAGCATTATTTAACCAGGCTAAAAGGAACTGAGCAGTTGGTTAAAGGGATGGGCTTATATACACCAGGGGTGAGGGGGGCAGCCCTACCATCCAAAAGTTCTAAATGAGGTGCTAGAAGTTTCCAAAGTGCTCTGTGAAGGTGCAGGATTAAACCCATTGTGTGAATTCACAGAAGACCATTCGAAGAACTATAGTTACGGTAAGTAACCCATTCTTATGTGACTAGGCCTTTACCAAAAGTTATGTGACCTAACAGCTTTTAATTGGATATATTCTCTATTTAGATTGAAAAGGTATCTTCGTCGTCTGTTGTATATGATTTATAAGGCTACTGCTTTCTATCCAGATCAAAAATAATCTCCTGTTCCAAACGCTGTGTTTTGGGAAGTGGGAGATTGAATTTACACGGTGGCTTTCTACCTTGCTTTGTGTCTTAAGACTGATGCTAGATGGATGAAGTCAGACTTCAGTAACTGGAGACAATACAATGAAGTGCATAAATGCATCTACAGAAGCCTATATGTACTACCAGCAGCATGAGGCAGGATAATATTTTTGGAAAATCGAGATGTATTGTCAGAACTTCTGCCATGAAAGTTCATAAATACTGAAGTCTGAATGAAGGTGGGAGCATTCACCCATCATTAATTCTTGATGAAATCTGTCAAAATACAATATTGATATTTATTAGTAAGGATGAGATTATTTTTCTCATTCAGTTGCTTTATTGTTTCCCTGTTTTGTTCTTCTGTTTATGCCACTCCTCCAGAATTCCAGTTCAACTAGGAGACTTTCTAAGAGTAATTTTAGAAATTGTGACATCTGCACTTTGCCCCAGCTTTCAGTTCCTTCAGGTTACTCATATTTTCCTCCCTCTTCAAATTAACAAAGTGAATTGAATTGATAAAAGAAGGATGGAAGAAAAGAAGGAAAGAAGGAGGTCACAAAAATAAAATAAAATGTTTTGATTTTTTTAAAGATGTCTGTATCAAGAGTTTTTTGTCATCAAATGCAGTCCTATATATCAGTAGAACTTCATGCCAAGCTAATCTTGATGCAGCTGTATATTCAAGCTTTGGCTAAAGTCTGCCCAAATTATAGAGCTCTGTGCAAATTGACTCCTTTCTCCACCCTACTTGCAGGCAAAGAAGTTAATGCATCATTCCCTAAATTTCTCCAGAGGAGTATAAATTTACCAACAGGGTGGTGTGTGGCATTAATATAATTTTCCCTCTGAGTGGGAGTGTCTCTCTGAGTGTGTTGGGACTTCTTCCACAATGAACAAGTGCTTCTGTTTTTGAGAAATGTGTTGGGGTAGGGAAGGTGGCTACCACAAATAATGGTGAAGATTCAGGGTAAATTCTGCACAGTGGGGGAAAATGAGAGGAGAAAAAACAAACAATACATACCCCCCCTCCCTCAAAAATGTGTTCTGAGAAGACATTCTCACCTGGCACAGATCCATGGGTTTCAGACATACAAACATCAAAAGTAATGGGGATGTTATGAACTGGAGCCTGGATCAGGACCACACACATCCTCAAAAAAAAAAAAAAATCCTAACAAACAGATTTGGGAGTGATCAAGTTGAGACAAAGCCACTGGGTAAAAAAAGAAAAAGAAAGATGATTAATGGATGTAGTAGATGCTTAGAGCAGAGAAAAGCATACACAGTCATTTCAGTTGACTGAAGTCCATGTTCCTCAAAGCTGGATGTGTATTGACATAGGACTTAAAGACATAGGACTAACAGCCCCCTCCTGGTCCCGTAGCTGGTACTAGCCTCATTCCTTTCCTTAAGGTGAACATGAAAATGAAAGAATCTACTTCTGTTCTGGAGATATCTATCTACCTATCTATCCACCTATCTACCTATCTATCTATCATCTCCCATACAGATGTATGTGGCCATGGTCTCTAGAATTGACTGGGAACTGCTTAAAGGAAGACAGAGGATGGGCAGGGGAGAGCTTCTCCCCTGTCTGTGCCAAAGGGCATCAACTTTCTATCAAGGGAGGGAGAGTTTCTAACTTTTTCCTGTTAGATAGGAAAAGAATATGGAAACATTGGTTCTGTCAAAACTGTTTACTTTTGGGTTTTCCCACCTGTTTGTTAACTGAGCACCTTCATAACCTTACTCAGATGATTTGAAGCTTTACTAAAGGGAAATGTCTGCCCAGCTGAGTTATTTTTTTTAGCCACTGCAACCAAAGCACAGTTTACTATATTGCTAACAAGTTCTGATGATCAGGACCCACAACCACCACCACAGTGGGATTCCACCCTTCTGAAGTGGCTCCCATTCTATAAAGCTAACATTTGAATGAGTCCTGAATTTTCATTAAATACACTTAGGACTCGGCTTTTAAAAGGGGTAATAATTAATTAAATAGCAGAATTGCTCATGAAATGTTAGAGAGTGTTTGAGTCTAATATTCATCATTAAAGTCTATGGCTATTTTTTTTTAAAAAAAAATCTTTACTCATGTCAATTTCAACATTCTCTTTGTAAAATGTGGACATTGAAAGACTCCAAATAATCTTCTGCAATTTAGTGTACAGTTATGAGTAGACATAAATCTTAATACTTGTTTAATCATTTCCCAGTGTTAATAATACTCGTACTTTACCTTCTAATGATATTTTGACAAATTAAGTATTCATTTCAGATTGACTTTGAAAGACAGGTGACTCCATTCTAAGATAGAAATTATAGTAATAGTCATAACAACCATATTAATATTCATTCATATTTATATGGTCATTTAACAGAGCACATGCTTTGCAAGCAGAAGGCCCTAGGTTCAGTCACTGGCATCACTTCATTTAGCTTCCAATTTTTTTTAAAGAAAAAGAACCGTTTTCTCTTACTAGAAAATGGTACCAGAAGTCATGTGAGGAAGAGGAAAGGCTGACATAATTTCCCCCAAATTAGGGGCATGTTTCATCACTAGGCAGGCATTGGTTCCTGTGGATCCAAGATCTCTCCCACTCCTTTCATGGTCCCCCTACACCAATGTTTACTTTTCCAGAGCTCCAACACGAGGAGGTAAAAGCTGTGGTTAGGAAATTCTGGATAATGTTGTTGACAATATTGCTTCTTCTTTTTTTTTTAATCACCATAACCGTAAGAATCACATGCTTTTTCATTAGAGAATGCTGAGCAATAAAGAGACAACTAATAAGAAGAGGGGTTTGTTTCTTTACTTTGAAATGTATAAGAAAATGAGCTTTATCTAGTGCTGTAGTTTCATCTCTTCATCATCCTAGCTCAAGCTCTTTTACATCCTGGCTCATTCATCTTTCAAAATTGTTTGTAAGAACAGTGTGCTTTTAAAACATCAGCTTGCTTTATGCATCAATATGAATGATTATGAGTATGGACAAAGTGTAGACAAAAGCAGAACATCAGATAAATCTCATTTTGTCTATTGATTTCTGGAGACTATGTATCTGAAAGAGATACAGAAAGAGCCAAAGAGAATACTATGCATGTCTTCTCAGAAGTAAGAGCCACTAAGTTCAATGAAGTTACTCTCAGCCCAGGTAAGCATATTTAGGAATGGACTGCAGCCAAAAATACCCACTTGCATAGGATTTCCATTACACATTTGCAGGATGTCTGCCAAGCACCTACTCTTGAATTGACTGAGGTTCTGGTAATGCTGCAGCAACTTTACTGCTACAATCCAAGAAATTTAGAGTTCTGCCTTATGCTGTTTTTACTGACCTACAAGATTGCATTTGGGAGAACTAAGTACAATGTATGAGCCTGCCTTATATTGAGGGGATCTCTTGACTCATCTAATCTAGTTCTGTTTCATCTGGCTAGCACCAGTATTTTCTAACCACACTCTCTACAGTTTTTTAACTGAAGAAGGGTTTCATGCCCAGAAAGCCAGGGTATTAATTATTAATTAATTCTGTTATACTTGTGGAAGATGCCTTTGTACTCATAGACCAGTTCCAGTTACCATTACCCACCCACCCTGATAGCATGGCCACAACAACCCTATTCAGATGTTTGTGATTACACAATTAGAAGCTGGACATGCTTGCTCTAGGCATATCCCTTCCACTCTCATTCTCCTAATGTTGACAGGGAAGATGTGGAATGAAACTTCACCACATCTGGCTCAACATAATTACACAGCTCCATATGATTTCAAGTTCCTTTTCAGATCTTCATAGCAAAACAGACAGGGGATACATGGAAGGGGCAGAGTTGGGCCACATGTACCTTGCTCTATCAATATGCACACACAAACAAACATTCAGTGGGTATGTAGGAAGTAGTGATTACTTGCACTGGGCAGCCACCAGTTTTCTCCAGTGGAATACAGTGGAATGATGCTGCTTCAGAAACACTATGCTACAATGCAGTGAAAAAGATAGTGATCCCTTCAAAGATCCACAATATTGCTTTTATTAAGAAAAGAGACGGAGAAACCTACTGGTCTGTTGTTGCAAATTGCCTCTTCTCATGAACCTTTTCAAAAATTCCATGCATCCACACAAAAAAGGTATGATGTCTCTTGTCCATTCACCATGTTGCCTGTGGGTTTCTAATTTGTCTTTGTCAATTTGTCAAATTTGATTTGTCTTTGGGTATGTGTGAATGGAGGAGACACTGAGTTTTAACTCAAAATACTGGCTGAGTTCCTGCATTGGGATGGCATAATGTAAATCTTCATACATAACATGGGGTTATGAGTTGATGGTTCTACATGACCATTTTTGAATGGTAATATTGTGCAAATGAAAGTACAACCAATAGCACAACCAAAGGAATACTACCACCAATTTTCATCAGGCAAAGATGGAAACACATTGGCTGAGAGTCCACATCCATATGCAGAATAGCCACACATACACAACTATGATTTGGCAATCTTGTACTAAATATGGAGGTTACATGTTGGACAAAAATACCCAGCTGCTTCCGTAAGGGGAACTTACTCATAAGATACAAACAGGATTCCCAATATTATCTACATAAGTGGGGGATTTCCCTGGGCTTTTGGTGCCCAGTTCCTCCACCCATTGGAGTGATAATCTTGTTCACATAGGGAACCCCAAGTTTATTAATACAGGGACTCTTATTGTTATAAATCCATACATGTCATGCTACAAATTAATCTAGATGATCTGCCCTACAGTATTAAAAATCAATGGACAGATATTTTTGCCTAAATAGTTGACAAATAAGGCATTGCTTCAAGAGATATTTACATGGTAGAGGATCTGCACACAATGGGGGAGGTAAGAGCCCAAGGACTTTTGCAAATAGGGTAACCCCCCCCCCCGCCCGAGGAGATTGGGAGAAGAATGGGGCTGCCTACACAGCCCCATTTCAGACGTTGCCATCCTCCTCCACCCTTCTCCCAACCTTCCTCCATGCTTCCTCCATGCAAAAGCAGCATGGAGGAAGCACGGGGAAAGGTCGGGAGGAGGACAGAGGTGTCTGAAGCGGAACTCTGTAAGCGCGACAGCCCTGTTCTTCTCCCGACCTCTTTGGGTTTGTTTTTTTTACCCCATTTGAAAAAGTCCAGAATCTATTTCTAATGTATCAAGAAGCTGGAAAGCCACTTATGAGATAACTAAAAATGAATACTCTGATTGAAAGCTTATGACATTTCTTAGTACAAGGTCACCAAAGATGCAAAAAGAGCACATATGGGCATTTGTGACTTTCACTGCTGCATGCAGAAAGCTGTACTTACAAGGGCTTTAGGGAGTAGCTTCAAAGACTGTCATTCTCACCAGTGCAATGTGTCTAGGGGAATACTGGATGACAAGGCTACGTGATTTTAACATCTAAACCAATCTCAGTACTTAACCATTTTAATAGGGAAGAGCAGTGTGAAAAGTAACCTGTATATCCTTGTCTTGGTAAGTTAAGAAAGCTGTAATAAAGAATACATGCCTAAACCATTATGAAGCATTTGTGGGGAGTAAAAGTTGCACAGTGTTTAAAATATTCATATATCTCCATGATGTATATTAATCAGGCCTAGTAAAAGCTAAAGCAGGGAAGGGCATAGCTTAGAAAATGTATTCCAACCAACATGTTCTTTAAGTTTTAATGGTGACAATTTTTAAAGTGTCATGTCCTTCTTAACTCATTGGCATTCATGGTAATTGTGCTAATCATAATGAATTCATTTGGAATTAATGTGGATATCATACACACTTCCATAATACATTTGCTGCAATTCAACATTAATTTAATGTACCATTAATGTAAAGTGTGACTGTTTTAAGTCATTCCGCAAGACTTTACTACAGTGCTCTAAAGAGTAGTAATTTGTGGTACTCCCAAGAGAGAGGGGAGGGGGACAGAGTGATTGAGAGATTAAAATCTCATCGAGTAACAGCCAGTGGCTTGTACCAAGGTTTGTAACGATATCCTGGTGTACTGAGTAATCCCGAGGTCAATAAGAATGGCTGAATGGAATACATTATACCAATATTATTTCAAGCTGCTGAGTATTAAATGTGTACCTGAAGAGGGCCTTTTATGTACATACCATTCTAGGATACATCAGAAGCCATTTACATGCATGATCACCAATTAATGATCAGCTACTGACTTACGGAAATAAGACACTAGTAGGCAGAATTTTCACAAAGCCTTGTTTCTCCTGAAACACATTTGCTCAGATCCCAAATTTTCATTGTCTGAATGAAGGCACTTCCATCCAAGTTCTGGTCTACTTGCGGAAGTCCCCCTTGCAGTCACAGATCAGTTCCAAGCACAAATGACTTTCCATGGACAGTGATTCCTTCCATAAATGGAATGAAAAGCTAGGACTGGAGCCAATTCTTTTAAGAATTACAAAAGCTGTTTTCATGTAGTTGGAAACCATTGGAAACTCTGCAGGGGTTCCAATTTTATGAAGACAGCAAATACTAAGCAATTAAAGCTGATAAGGAGTAAGATAGATGTGTGCATGAGCTAGACCTCTTTTTTTGGAAAAGGATGGAAAAACTTTTTTTTCACCTTTAGATAAAAGTCTTTATTAGACTTAACCTCCATTAACATTTCTGTTCCACCAAGGCTAAAAGTGAACTTGTCCTGGCAAAAGACACCCCCCCACACACCATCACCTACCTTAAGCAGCATGAAAAGGCAGCCTCAGCAGTAATGGAGCATGAACAGAGCTCTGTTTAATTCCAGGTTCAAGATCTCAGTGATTCTCACAAGAAGACGCTGCTGTGGTAAATATTAAAAATACAGGGGGAAAAGAGACAAAAAGTACACACAAGCACAGAAAACACTTTAAAACTTAAAAGTAAACTGGGTAGCTTCATAAAAGGAGTGTTCCCCTACCTGGCTGTCACAATCTCACCAGGAAGTGTTCTGTCATTGGTGCTGTATTCCCGTGAGCACAGTGGTACAAGGTTGTTGCTGGCAATGCCGGCAACAAAGTGCCATGGTAGATCTATTACGGCTTGGCCTGTCAATAAAAAAGAACAGCTTTTTGACAATACATTATCACAAAAGGATGATGTTGTTTGGTATGCATGCCCTTTTGCATTCATTATGCATCATTATGACACCATATTTGCCGCCTCTGATAAAGTCCAAAGTCTTTTTTTTTAAAAGAGTAATCTGCTGAGGGCCATATGCAGGAATAATACGAAAATGTTTGTGTGGGGAGCGGGGAGAAGAATTGGCAGTGATGGATAGAGGATTTTGGGAGCTTTTTCCAACCAATTCCCCAAGCTCTGATCAATTCACACTCATCTGTTCACATAGTAAAATAATGACCCACCATGATAAACCTTAATAATAGCAAAGTCATGATGCACTATTTTAATACAGGAGTTAAATATACAAACAACATATATCAAAGCAATCAATCAATGCCTGTAACCATTAGTCAGCAAAAATAATTGCTTTTTTTCTCAAGAGGATGTTTTGACTAGATGCTGGAAAGCTCTCAAGGTGAGCAAAGGATTCTCAGTGAAGCCTGGATTCTGTATTCTTGACATATATCAAACTCTGTGGAATCTTTCCCTCCTTTGAATTTGACTATATCAACTAACTTTTTTAAAAAGTCCTCCTCCTCCAATGTTGGAAAGTTTGGTAATTAATCTATGGATTATATCTAGGGGACTTTATTACAGAGATTTTAGTATCCAGTAATTGGGAGCCCAGTGACCTGCACACTGATCTGTCCTTCAGTCATGCGTGCTTCTGTCTCTATTACTCACATAGAAGCCTGCTATTTATTACTCAACTTGTTTTTTCTGCAAGCAAGCAGAGCATAATGCTCTATGCACACCGTCCCATGTTGTCTTCCCATCCTCACTGCTGTCCAGCCCTGGGAGGGGCTACTGATGCTGCTGACCAGTGGGGAGAAGACAGAGAGGGTGAGACTATTCAGAGGAGGAAGTTGTCATTGGTCTTGGCTACAAGGGGGAAAAAATGAGGGTGCACTTTCCAAAGGAATTGACTCTTCTTTACCTTCTCCCTGGAGGAGAGACAAGCCACTTCTTCATCCTCCAAGTTGTTTCTCCCTCCCCTCCCATAACTAAGGAGTAGAAGCACCCCCACCCTGCTCAAATATTGACAACTGTGAGAGGAGGGCTTTGGATGGGGTGTAAGGGGTTAGAGAACAGAATGCTGTATCTCATCCAAAAAGAGACATACATGTTCATAAGCCACACTTACGTGTATGCATGTCACCAATAGGTTATGGTTCAGTATCCCCCCACAATCATTGCATGATTAGTTTCAAAATTCAATCTAACTTTGCTCTAAATGAGGTCACTACTTTTCATGTACAGTAGGACCCCCTTATCCACTGGGGATTGGTTCTGGGGTTGCATGGATACCCAAAGCCATGGATAATAGTGAACAGCATTGAAAATAATGGGACTTTTGGTTTTAAAATACCATAGAGTTGCCTTGGAGGACCTAGAAAATGGCTAAAGAGGACACATTTTCTAGGAAGACTCTATGGTAGGTGTGCTGTTTTGTGTCCTGTGGATAATTGAATCAGCAGAAAATGAATCAGTGGATACGGGGGTCCTACTGTATATAGCTTTGAATTTAGAAATTCTTTCTTGGGAATGGGTATTTATGGGCCCTGGTCATCAGGACTGGCTTGAGTAGAGAAATATATAGCTCTTCTGTCTTATCACTGGCACTGCCCAGTAAATCAGGGAGGCCCCTAGTAGTAATAGCAGCAGCAACTGTTTTCCCCATTACTTTTTGGAGAAGGTTGTTTACGATTATCCTAGTGATTCAGCAAAACACAAGAACATCTTCAGATACAATTTTGGGAAGATGTATTCAAAGTCAACAGTTGATCAGTTTAACAGATCATCAGCACTCTCCTGCCACTACATAAACCCCAACTGCTGCCCAACTATGCCAGTCATAGATATCAGGCCTATGCCTGTGATCTTTTATCTTATGCAAGTGTACAGAACAGGTTGTAGTGGATCAGCTTACCCTTTCTGAATCTGATGAAATCACAATAATGGTATATTTCTTTTCTTTTTCCCCTTTTGATGACTGTGTAACAAAGAAACAGCAACTTGTAAGGGGACCTCTTTTTTTCTCAGTACATTCTCAACAAGGTGAAGAGGAAGAAAATGGATGAGAAACCTATCACCTGTTTCTAAACCAGTTTTTCATGCCTCTGTGCACATCTGGAAAAAAGTTCTACTTGAATTGATGACCAACCAGGAAATAATGAGCCAGACACACATAGATGAGTTTAAATAGGGCCACATTATTTGATCTACAACTTAATGCATTGAACCTGGGACAATGTCTAGGAGAGGGTGGGGGATACCTCTGTGCATATTTGAAAAAAAACTTCAACTCAAATTCCTCTCTAAAACAGACATACACTAATTCAATCATTATTGTGCATAACACTTATAATGGAAAGCTCAATTCTAGCTGTAACATTTTAATATTAATTAGTTTCATTTACAATTTGCTACAGATTTAAAGCTTTAAAAGAAAAGATTTTTTTTTCCCAATTGGAAATGGCTCCCTGGGTAGCCATGGCTTCCTCAATATTGGTGGCCATGCAGTACAAGTGTTATTCTCCCTACTGTCCCCTCACCCTACTTGGTCACTGCTTGGTGGTGACATCCTGATGAGGAAAGCACATAATTTTTCACAGATTGTAACTGGAGAGAATCAGATTGAAATTCTTAGTTTGAGCCACATCCTTCGATTGCTCTGTCTAGACGAAGTGGATCATCAAAAATAACACCTCCACTCAAACTCTGACCAATCTACTTCATTGCCCTGCAGATCACTATCAAATAATTACTTCATGTGAATTTTCTGGCATGGATCCGCAGAGCTGTGCAAAATCAGTATTGACATATTCATGAAGATATGAAAGAAAACTGTTGCATATTCGACATCTGCTCCACCACCAAAGACAGCCGAAGGTCTGTTTTCTTGAAAACATGCTATAATTGGGAAGGATGTTTTCTGTTGCCAGGAGACTACTGTGCTCATTTGCTGTTTCCATTTATCAATTTTGTTATCAATTGCCACATTGAGATAGCACAAGTGTGCATAGACACTGTTCATGAACAGGAAAGAATACATGATTTGTTTTGCCCACAGAGAGCAGCTGTAAAAATGAACTGAAATTTAATGAATGAGTGAGTGAAATTATATTGACCCAGTCAATAGATCTCACAATAGCACTTATATACTTATTTTGTAGGCTAATATATTTCTGTAAAATAAAAATATAACAAAAAACCTTGCAAGAATTCTTGTAAATTAAATTTTCTAATACATTTTATTCATATAATTTATATTGTGAGATCTATTGACTGGGTCAATACAAATATTAATTCAACAGACATTTGAGTTAGTCAAAATGTTTGGGTAGGATCTAGACTAAGTGCCCTTAGAGTTCATTGAAATTAATAGAACAAGTTACTTATGATTTAACCTCATTCATTAGCAATTAAAATACAAATAAACTAGTTTGGATCCATCCCATTTGGGAGACATTTAAAAATCTGTCTTAGGGTAGAATGGCCTTGCACATTCACTTTATGTACTGAAATTCAAGTGTTGTTTCCATGTGTACAGATTCCTCCTGCATCTGGGAAAGTTACTTTTTGAAAGTTATTAGTTATATTTCAAAGGCCCTACTAAACAGCTAGCTATTGTCATAGATAAAGGTTAGAATCCGCATCAGAAAATATACCAGTATCATGTAGCTATGTCCCTGCTTCTTCCCGCAACTTTTGTGACAGGAACTGATTGAATGGCACTGTGCAGGCCAAGCTAGCCAGCCACCCTTTGCCTTGGCTCCTGTCATGTGGCCACTCCACTGTAGGGAGGAGGTGGGCCAAGCATCTTTCAAGACTTCATGGACCCCCTGTGAGGACATCACGGACCCCTGGGGGCCTCTGGACTGCAGGTTAAGAACCACTGGTATAGACTTTATAAATTTGACCATCAAAGGGCTCTTTACCTAGTAAAGCTTGCATTCCACAAAGTTAGGCAAGCTTTTACAGCCCTTTATTTCCAAATAATGCTTACAGCTATGATCGACACCAGATATTCTCATACCCCTTTGGCCCTCCATTTGTTTATTTGTGGGGCCTCAGAAATTGAAGATTTGCCTCATTATTTGTTCTTCTGTTCATTATATTCTGAACCAAGAACCGACTTTCTGGGATTTATTCTGTCTTATTCACATCTATGGCAACTTACAACTTTTCTCTTTTTGCCCTGTCAGTGATGAAAATTTGGCCAAGATTTATTGCTGATGTTGCAGTTGATTGCTCTGGGGATGCTCTTATCTAATTTTAGTATTGTTGTTTGTAGTCTGTTTGTTTTAACTCTATTGAATTTTACCATTTTTAATAGGCAAGATTTAGATGGTATTTATTTTATGTAGTCCTTTTATATCATTGCACTTTTATATTGTTCTTATTTATTTTGCATGTGAATGGCCTATGGTCTAAGCATTAATAACATTACTTATGTACTTACGAGGCACACCAATACAAAGACATTTATTCATGTCTGTACATGTAAAGTGTGCTTCTTCTCCTTTTTTTTTATTTGCATCCCTTTCATCATCATGCACTACTTTCAAAACTAAAAAAAAAAAGAAATGTTTTCCACAGGCTTGTACAATAAATATCTCTGTGAATTTTGAGAACAGAGAATCCTTTCTACCTGGCCACAAATTTTGCTGAGACAAAGCAGGCTGACATTGTGAGGATGCTGCCCTTTTACAATAGGAAAAAAAATCTAGTAGAGTTTGCTTGCACCCTAGTCACGAGACTTAAAGATCACTTTGGCAGCCAGAATACTCTAGTTGGTTTTGTTCAGGACAGTTGGTATTGGTCTACCCTAAAATAGAGTTATTATGAATTGGCTCTACTGTTAGGTAGAATGAGGAAGCCATCCCAGGCAGCAGATTTTGGGTGTAGTGAAAGGGCAGAAAATGGTTAGTTATTTAATTTGCTGCTATTATATTTTTACTGTTAGAAGTGAGGAGTGTTGCTTGAAAATTTTTACAGCCACTCCAAAAAAAAAAAAATTTGGCTTACTTCAGGTACAATGTCATTCTATATAGGTGCTGGACAGTTGCTCCTTCTCAGGAGCAAAATGTCTTGGGATGGTCCTCAAATCATTTGATACTGCTTGTTAACTTATGTAAAGGCTTTACTTATGTGCTTTATTCTGTATCATAAATAATGTGTGATAAGATGAAAAATAAAAATGGGTAAATTCCAAAGCCTGAACATATTTACTAAGGACAAAATCCTTCTGAGCTGAGCAGGATTCACTCCTGAGTAAATATACTTAGTATTGTACAATAAATTGCTCACTTTACCTTCTAGCCTTCAAATATTAACTGATGACCTTTTTGTGTTTCAGCAGCATGAAAATCACTTCAGCAAAGCCTGATGGCTCAGTCATGCATCTGCTCATTTGCCCTTAAATGCTGAGACTCCCTTTACCACATAGGTTAGTGTTGCTGAAATCCAGACACTAAAGGCTTATTTTCTTTTTACACCATGCCTCAAGTGGGAACTGAAACTGGGTGGGTGGGTGGTAGTCACTGAAGCAGTGAGTGTGTCATTCTGAAGTGCTGTGTTTGGAGCTCTGTGGGAAAAGCGACATTTCGCAAAAGTATCCAAAAGAATTAATTTCTAGTTACAATATTTAGGGGTTCTTACAGAAGTGTGAGACACAGGAAAAGCAGTTTCCTTGAAGTGTGTCTGAAAGAGATTTGTGTTGATGACTAGACAACACACACACACACACACTTCTTGTAAAAAATAGTTGGAATGTGGCATAGCCAGAGTTTCAGAGAAACATTTAGAATCACCAATGGATATTTGTTAGATATTTTACTGAGGCTTAGCCACAGACACTGATATGTTCTGAGAGCAGATATTTGTCCTTGCATCTCTCCTTCCTTCCTTCCTTCTTTCCTTTCCTCACATGGTAGCACCATGACATATGAAATCACATTAAGAACATTATCTGCCTTCTAGACCATTATATTTATTTTGACGGGGGACACTATGAATGCCAATAATAAAAACAGGTGAGTAATGTGTGCCCGTGGGCCACATGCAGCCCCCAGGGCTCCACAGAGGTCAAAACATTGTTTCAATCCCTGCCCTGAGCAAATTATCCCAGAATGTCCTGTAGGAGGCTTGGGGGCATTTTCACAATGTTTGGCCTCATTGGGCCAATTTAGGTGCAGAAGGGGCCTTTATAAAAACCAGAATTGACTTCCTGTTTTTCAAAGGCATTTCCTGGGCCTAAAATTGCCCAGGGGAGCCTAAAACCATGGCAAAAATGCCTTCCCCACATCCTAGAGGGTGTTGGGAGCATTTGGAGACGTTTTAAAACAGTTTTTGGTGGTGCAGGTACAGCTCTCAAAAGTCCCTTATGGGGTTAATGTGGCCACCTAGCATCCCCCAGTTGCCCACCCCAGTTTATGTAGTACCCTCTTGCCTTGTGGCATGTTCCAAAACATATCAAAACATACACAAGATTCCACCATTTTGTATAAATGGATATATATGTAATTGTTGTTGTTATTTATATAGCGCGATCTATGTGTGGTGCTTTACAGTAAAACAAGCAAAAAAAAAAAAAAAATCAAACCAAAACCAGCCCAACAACACATTGGGTCCTGTGAAAGGTGTACAATCTAAAATACGCTCTCTGGCTTTTCTTCGCAAACGAAGATTCAGGAAGGACTCATCCTGCGTTTTCTGCAAGTGCGCTGATGACTAAAAAGGCCAATCTGAGATAGACAAGTCTGGTTGCAGAAAGCATAGCAGAAGGTTTCCTCGGGTGATGTTACCGGGTTGTGAATTAGGGGCATACTTATCAAATTTGCAGATGACACCAAATTAGGAGGAGTAGCTAATACCCTAGAGGACAGGATCAAAATTCAGAATGACCTGGATAGACTGGAGAGCTGGGCCAAAGCTAACAAAATGAAATTCAATACGGAGAAATGTAAGGTACTGCATTTAGGGCGTAAAAATGAAATGCATAAATATAGGATGGGAGAGACCTGGCTGAATGAGACCATGTGCGAAAGGGATCTAGGAGTCCTAGTAGACCACAAGGTGAACATGAGCCAACAGTGTGATGTGGCAGCTAAAAAGGCCAATGCGATTTTGGGCTGTATCAATAGAAGTATAGTGTCTAGATCAAGGGAAGTAATAGTGCCACTCTATTCTGCCTTGGTCAGACCTCAGTTAGAATACTGTGTCCAGTTCTGGGCATCACAATTAAAAAAGGATATTGACAAATTGGAGCGTGTCCAGAGAAGGGCAACTAAAATGGTGAAAGGTCTGGAAACGATGCCTTATGAGGAGAGACTTAGGGATCTGGATATGTTTAGCCTGGAAAAAAGATGGTTAAGAGGCGATATGATAGCCCTTTTTAAGTATTTGAAGGGATGTCACTCGGAGGATGGAGCAGGCTTGTTTTCTGCTACTCCAGAGACTGGAACACGGAGCAATGGGTGCAAGCTCCAGGAACAGAGATTCCACCTCAACATGAGGAGGAACTTTTTGACAGTAAGAGCTGTTCGGCAGTGGAACGCACTCCCTCGGAGTGTGGTGGGGTCTCCATCCTTGGAGGTCTTTAAACAGAGGCTGGATGGCCATCTGTCGGGGATGCTTTGATCGTGATTTCCTGCATGGCAGGGGGTTGGACTGGATGGCCCTCGTGGTCTCTTCCAACTCTGCAATTCTATGATTCTATGATTCTTTCTGCGTTGCCGTTTTTCTTCAAGACTTGTTCAGCGTGAGTTCTCAAATAAGGCTGCAGCATTGTGGATAGTGTGTCTCCATGCCTCCCGATGTGAGGCCAGGGTGGAAGTGTATACATAAACACAGAGAGAGGGAAAGAAGGAATATTAAACATAAAACTATAAAATACAATTTTAAAACAAATTATCCAGATAACTACAAAAACACAACAATATAGTATGAAAAAGAATGAAAATATTAAAAAGAAATCTACATTCTAAAATGATATAGGAAACAAAAGGATCTTTAAAAAAGAATTAGGAATGGATCCCTGCCAGCATGATGCAGTGGTTTGAGTAGTGGATTAAAACTCTGGAGATCAGGGTTCAAATTCCTTTCACACTACAGAATTATAGTGGTTACATTCCATTTTGTGCCATAGTTCCATCCAATGGAATCCTTGAATGTTTATTTTGGGGAGGGGCAGGTAGAATTCTAAGCCAGAGTTCAAGTGCCTCACCAAACTACAAATCCCAGGATCCCATAGGATGGAATTATGGCAGTTAAAGTTGAAAAATGCCACTATAATTCTGTAGTGTGAAAGAATGGCAAATTAATCTTACTTCTACATGATAGCAAATTTCCCAAGAATGGCAAATTAATCTTAATTCTACATGGTAATGGGATATCATCTTCTAATGTACCCAAGGACAGCAGAATAACTGGGGTCACATGGCACACCAATTCATATTCACAGCGGAGGTTGAATAGAAAGATTTTAAATTATAGAGAAATAGTAGAAAAAATTGAGCATGAATGGCAAGAATTATGGGAATTAAATGATAAAGAAGTATCAAAAGGAATTTTGTGAGATACTATGAACGCTGTGACAAGGGGGATATGCATAAAAGAAACCTTTAACTTAAAAAAAAGGCAAGAAGAAAGAAAAGGGATATTAGAAAGGGAAATAGAATTATTGGAAAATAAATATATATTAAACAAGGAGAAACAAACTTATATTAAGTTACGAGCAAAGAGGGAGGAATTGGATAAAATGGAAGTAGATGAAGTACAGGAAAATTTAATTTATTTAAGAAGGGAGTATTTTGAATTTAGTAATAAAAATTCAAAAATGTTGGCTAAATCCACACAGAAGAAGAAAATGGAAAATATGATAAATGGGATTAGAGACAAAACAGGTAAAATGTGTAGAACAATGAAGGAAAAACTAACAATTTTTTAGGAGTTTTATAAAGACCTGTACCAGTCAGGGAATAAATCAGTGGAACAAATAGAAAAATATGTAGGGGAAAATTGGAAGATTAAAATAGAAGAGGAAGATAGGGATTTATTAGAAAAACCAATTACAAAAATGGAAATAGAGGAAGCAATAAACAATTTAAAAAGCGGGAAAGCTCCAGGAATGGATGGGTTAGGACCAGATTTTATTATTATAAAGTATTTAAAAAGAAGTTGATAGCTAAATTATTAGAATTATATAATAATATAATAATGGGAGACAAAGTCCCTTTATCATGGCAACAATCATTGATAATATTGATACCAAAGCCAGATAAGGATTTGTTGGACCCCGGATCATACAGGCCTATATCATTGATAAATCAAGATGCAAAGTTATTATCAGTAATAATGGCAAAGAGAATGAATAGTTGTATGTATAAATATATATTAAAGGACCAATGTGGATTTGTGAAAGGGAGACAAATGTCAAATTTAATAGAAAGGGTGTTAAACAAAATACATATAATTGGCAAAACAAAAGTAAAAGCAGGGATATTAGAATTAGATATATTTAAAGCATTTGACTGTGTGGAATGGCCAACATTAAAAATAATATTGAAATAATTTGGAATGTGGAAGAGGTTTAGAAGATTAATAGATCAATTGTATTCCCATAACACAGCTATAGTGATGGTTAATGATGGAATAACAAGAGAAATAAAAATAACGAGAGGAACAAGACAAGGTTGCCCACTTTCTCCAATATTGTTTGCAATGGTAATAGAAATTCTAGCAAATGTGATAAGAAATGATAATAGTATAGAAGGAATTGGAGTAGAAACAAAACATAAGATAAGCTTGTTTGCTGATGATACATTGCTAACAATTAAGGAATTGATTAACGGAATAGAAAAAATTAAAGAACATTTAAAAGTATTTGGGGAGATGACAGGCTTACAGGTTAATTGGAACAAATCAGATATGATGTTGTTTAACTATAATAAGGAAGAAGAAAATATATTTCTAAAAGAGAAAAAATTAGAAGCAAGATTAAAAAGTAATATTAAGTATTTAGGAATAAATATTACAAAAGATTTAAAAGAACTAGAAGAGAAAAATATTATGGTACTAAGGAAAGAAATGGAAAAGAAGTTGGAAGAATACAAAAATATTCAACTATCATGGTTTGGAAGAGTAGCTTTAGTTAAAATGAAAATATTACCTAAACTAATTTTTTTGTTTAGAATGTTACCAATAAAAGTATCAGAAGTAGAACTGACAAAATGGCAAAATATGTTGAATAAATATTGTAATGGAGGGAAAAGGACAAGATTAAATAAATTATTTTGGTATATATCACAGAAGGAGAGAGGACTTGGTCTTCCCAAAATAAAAGGATATTATGAAGCTAATCAATTGAGATATGTTATAGAAGGAATTGTAGGACAGGGGGATTTAGAATGGTTAGAGATAGAAACAGGGAGAATAGAAAAGAGAATATGGAACATATTTTTGATAATTTTACAAAAAAGGAAATTAAAGGAATTGAGAACCCATTTCTGCAAAATATATGGGAAATATGGTATAAATATAAGAGAAAACGTTTGCCTATTGATTCAGTATTAAAAAAAAATCCCAAATAATTTGAAGGAAAATATGGGAAAGGAATTAAAGAAAAGAGGACTAGATAAAATAGAGGGATGGATAGGATGGATGAATGAGAAAGGGAGTATAAGAGTGAAATTATGTGGAAAGAAAATTTCATGGTTTAATTGCATAAAGTTAGAACAATGGATTAAAAATTGGAAAAAGAATAATAAAGAAACAAGGGAATTTACAAAATTTGAAAAATTGGTGAAAATAGGTGAAAAGAGGGATAATAATGAAAGTATGAAAGATATTACAAGTGAATTATATAAAATATTGATAAAAAATAAGGAAAAAAAGACAAAGGAGAATATTTAAGGAGAATATGGGAGGAAGATTTGAAACAAAAGATTGGAGATCATGAATGGGATAAGATATGGAAACAGACATCTAAAAAATATGTCGATATGGATAAAAGAAAATTATTATAAAATAATATGGAGATGGTATTTGACACCAGTAAGATTGCATAATATAGATAAGAATAACTCTAAATATTGTTGGAGAGGTTGTCAAGAAATAGGTACATATATACATATGTGGTGGAATTGTAAATTTGTACAGCAGTTTTGGGAAATGATTTTCATAGAAATAGAGAATATTCTGAATAGAAATATAGAAAGGAAACTGAGTATAGCATTGATGTCAATTTATAATGGAGAGAATGGGAACCAAGCAGAAAAGGATTTAATAACAAATTTATCAACGGCAGCAAGATTAATTATAGCAAGACATTGGAAAATGCAAATAAATGTACAAGTGGAGGAGTGGTATAAAGAAGTTTGGAAGATGGCAATATATGATAAGTTAACATGTAGAATTAAAGTAAGAAGAGGAAGTTGGAAAGAAAGTGACTTTGATAAAATTTGGAAAGTATTTGTTAAAAAAGTATTACAGACAAAAGATGGGAGGTTACCTCCACGAGAAGAAATGAGATTCTGGAAAGATTAGGTAAGGGATAATGGCTCCGGTGAAGGGGAGCACTGAGGTGGGGGTGTAGGGGAATTAATATTTTTGAATAGAATTATAATAAAGAATCTATGTTAACTTTTGAAACTAGTTAATAGAAAAATTGTGATGTTTATAGTAATTTTATGTGTTATACTAAGTACTGATTGGATAATATAATGTATGATTATAAAATTAATAAAAATATATTTTAAAAAAATCATATTCACAGCTTTGTCCTCCAGTATTTACTGGCACTCCATGTTCTGCTGTCTCACTCTGCCTAATGATAGAGCTGTCCCTTTTTAATGATATAGTAGTCTATACACAGCTGCCTTTTCTGCATAACAGCTTAGGTTGGCCCAGTTTGTTGAGGTCTCACAATGTTAACTATCATGTGATCCAGGAGTGGAGCAGAGCCAGTCAGCTCCATGCCTGATGTCATGTACCCCACCAATCTGACCTAAAGTGTAAGTATAACAACATGGACACCTATAAAATGAATGCCCCTGTGTATATTACAACCACGTGTGCAATGGCTTTCACACAATCACTGTCATACAGGATTTACAGTAGCATGAAAAACTTCACATCTAGGCTTGTACATGTAAGGGTTCCCCCTTTGTAGATGCCTGGGTCAGCACATGAATTTGGGAGAGCAGAGGCAGTTAGATCACTGATGCTTTGCCAAACTACAAATGCCAGGATTCCATAGGATGCAAACATGGCAGTTAAAAGTAAAATCATATCACTATAATTGTGTGGTATAATAGGGCCCTAGATTGATTTCTGTACATTTAATTGGTCGTGGACAGTTTCTTTATCTCAGCAAGCAAAAAGGTCTTGGGTCAAGTCTGCTAACAAGTAGACAGGGCTCAGGACAGTGTTACCCAAAATGCTCCTTAGAAAATTCCAAGAAAATATCGAGTTTCTAATATGTTGGGGAAATTAGCAGCAACTCGACTTAGCTATGCAAAGAGGGGGTAAGAAGGGAATCTGAAAACCAATTATACCAGTACTCGTCTGGATGTAATACATTGCACATTTAAAATTAAGTATGTTTTTTTTTAATTAAGGAGTTCAAAAATAACACCAAACATACACACATTCACCCAGAAGAAGCATTTGGTCAGGGCTATAGAAAGAAACAGTAGCAAAACTTGGGATAGAGGGTTGCAAGAGGGTTTTCCTGGGATAATATTACCTGTCCTGTAGTCAATCTGGCAGAGTGGATGGAGGAAACTGCATGTGGCAGCACATAGCAACAGAGTGTCCCCCTGTTACTGGATGTGCCCCCATGAGGCATGCTTTGGAGGGTCTTTTATACCTCCAAATACACCTGAGGGGATTGGTTGCTTCATGGGTTGAAACAATGAATTCCATGAGCCTTCATGGATTGCACAATGAGTTTCCTGGTCTTGACAAAAGGTGAGGAAGATGCTAGATGTGTTTCTTAATGTCCAATGATTGGATTTTAACAGCTTTGAGCAACTTCTTTTAGGTTGGGAGCTAAGGAGAGGAAATTTCACAATCAGCAAGCACAAAAGGGTTTCTCTCATACATTAACTTACCATTTATGTGGAATGTGCCTCCTTTTGGCTTCATAGCCTCAGGCCTTCCTTTCCAGGGAAAAAACCAGAAATGACCTTTTCTGAGACCATCCTGTCTTTTCCCTTGTACAAGGGCACAGTAATGAACTAAGTTGGCCAGTTTCTGAGGCCTATAGCCAATGCTAACATTCCAGAAGTGGGGTGCATTAGAATTATGGTGCAATGGAAGTGGGGTGCAAGCAAGCTTTGCTTACAACAGAACTGAATCATGACACTTACTGTGGCACCTTGAGGTATGAACTAAGTTCCAATCAGCTGGAACTGATTTGACTCAGATGTTTTCAAGTACAGCCAGCCTTTATTCTAATAGAAATGGCTTTTTTATATTAAATACCTTGGAAATATTGCAGCCCTTTTGTATTCTGCATGTTAACAGAAAAGACAGATCCATGAGCAGATGTCTCTGTGTAACCTCCTGTCTTCAAGCAGATTGAATATTTCATTAGTGCCATTTGCAAGCTATTGTATTCAGCTCATTCCACTGTAATTTCCTTAGCGACATTTAAAATGACGTTTTATCACAAATATAGGTAGGCGGATATTGTAATTAAATGTCTTGATACTTGACCTCTTCTGTGCTATCCATATGAAATTTAATTAAAATAACTGAAGTTGAGTCTCAGTGCATTCTTTTGATGATTCCAGAATTATTTTTGCAACTTATTTCTGTCACTTCGTACACCTGTTATCTCTTCCTTCAGACTTCATCTTGTTATAAAGGCTGATATTTAAAAAGGAGTAAACCAAGCTCTCAATCAATGCATTATGCACCATTGAAACAACCCGTTCAGCAGATCTGACTCAATAGTAGAGATGTAAACTTTTGTTAATTTAGTTCTCACAGGAAAGAATGAATCATTTAATCAATTACACAAATTTACATATACTCCCCAACAGGGGGTTCACAGCACATAAACTCCATACACACACCTACCCAACCATTCGCTGAGGATGCCAGCCACAGATGCAGGCGAAACGTCAGAAAGAAACTATTCCAGAACATGGCCTCACAGCCCGGAAAAAAACCAAGGAAAATCTATGGATGCCAGCCATGAAAGCCTTTGACTTCACAAATTGTTTAATCAATTGTAAGAAAGTCCACAAAAACTGCACAGTTTTCTAATACTATTTGTAGTTTGGAACTTATTCTGTGCAAAAACAATGTGGTTTTGTGCAGTGACGAAAGAACAGAAAATCATGTTCTCTATACAGAAAATTGGCTTCCTGTACAGAAAAACACATGTTCTGTATAGAAAAACATATTCTTGCATGGAAAATGATGTTTCTGCAAAAATAATGGGTTTTTGATCCCAGACAGTACAAGCCATGAGTTGCAGTTTTTCATTGCAAAGGTGTCTCCTTGTCAGGGTTTTCCAGCAACCATGAAGGACCTTTCCTGTCTCTTGTGTGAATATTGCTGCATATTCTTTTCATTCCCTACTCAAGATATTTTGCTGCCTCAAGGTTAATCAGCTTGCTTTCTACCAGTGGGAAGCTCCTGTAAATCATGCGTTACCAAAGCTGCTTCCTACAGTGAAATAATTTCCTTTTAATCACTCCCTCTTTCTCTATCACTTCTCTGTAACCTAGGGATTATCTATACCAGCCTGCCGGTGTATTCTGGCTGTGGAGGTGGCCCATTCTATCCCCTGTTAACTAGAGGAAATAGTCTGGAGTCCAAACAGAATGCCTGACTATTGCTGTAGCTACTTAAAAAACAAAAACAAAAACAACACATAACTCTGGCCACCAAAATAGAAATCATAAGAAAACTGGAGGCTGGTGATAGAAAAAAAATAATCGCTGGATGGATTTTGGAAGGTTCAAAATGTTTTTCTTCACTTAATCTAGGCTTGCCTGACCTGATTGTTTCACTTCTTGTCTGCAGGATATTTTGAATAAACAGTCTGCTGAAACATGTTGAACTCCTCTTCTTTCTTTTTCTTCTTCTCAGTCAGTCAGTCATCCTTAATTGCAGTCCATAGACCCAAAGTTTATACATACAAACAATAAAAACAATCACAATAGAGCCCACGTGTGACAGAAACATGACGTTCCTAAATTACACTCTGCCATTTAAGTATTAATGGCAGAGTATTAATTTTAGCAGCTTCTGAGATAAATTTGGCTACAGCTAGAGTAACTTTTGGGCATTTGTCTTGGATCAAAATTTTTACATAGTAAATTTCTGATCTTCCCTTCATCACGCTAACCAAGGGATAGATTATATCTTGACAAATTTGGCTATAGAATTTGCAGAGCAAGAGGACATGGTTCAAGGACTCTGCTTCCCTGTTGTTGCAAGGGCAACATACGGTGCACCAGTAAATCTGCAACTCAATATTTCTTTGGAATACACATTGCATCTGGCCCTAGAGAAACAGTTGCAGGACTTGCTAACAGTTAAACTCATCAAGTGTTTGGCTATATGGCAATGACTATTATAATGTATGTTCCACACATTAGGAGAACAAAACACATATGAATGGGTTATTTTCCTGTAACTATAGTTCTTTGATTGGTCTTCTGTGAATTCACACAATGGTTTAATCCTGCACCTGGGCAGAGCACTTTGGAAACTTCCAGAAACCTCAATTCAAACTATTGGGTGGTATCTCCATCCCCCTCACCCCTGGCCCATATAAGCTCCCACCTTTCACCAACTGCTCAGTTCCTAAGAGCCGCATATTAAAAAACACTGTGAGAGGTACGACAGCAGAGGGGAGCAGGGCGTGTTTGTGTGAATTCACAGAAGACCACTTGAAGAACTATAGTTACAGGTAAGTAACCCATTCTTCTTGTGGTCTCTGTGAATTCACACAATGGGTAGACTAGCAAGCTCAGAGACACCGAGAGGAGTGGGTGTCCTAAAACCAATAAAGACAGGACAACTACATAAGAAAAGACAATATATTGTAACAATCAGCAAATAAAAGCTCGTACCTTTCAGCCACAGCTGACTAAGGATGATAATACAGCCCTTCCCAGGGCTGAACCATCTTTCTCAGCAGAGTCCAACTTATAGTTATTCACAAATGTTAGTGGTGTGGCTCACATGGCCATCCTACATATGTCCGGGATAGGGAAACCTGCAGGAACACCACTGAGGTAGCTGTTGCTCTGGTAGAGTGACTATGTATTGTTCTAGGAGCCGCTTCTCCCATCAGTTGATAAGAAATCACAGAATCATAGAATCATAGAATTGCAGAGTTGGAAGAGACCACGAGGGCCATCCAGTCCAACCCCCTGCCACGCAGGAAATAACAATCAAAGCATCCCTGACAGATGGCCATCCAGCCTCTGTTTAAAGACCTCCAAGGAAGGAGACCCCACCATGCTCCGAGGGAGTGTGTTCCACTGCCAAACAGCTCTTACTGTCAAAAAGTTCCTCCTAATGTTGAGGTGGAATCTCTGCTCCTGGAGCTTGCATCCATTGCTCTGTGTTCCAGTCTCTGGAGCAGCAGAAAACAATATATAGATAGTGGAAGCCACCCACTTGGATAATCGCTGCGGAGGCACTGAGAGGCCCGTGTTCAGGCCAGCATAGCAGACACAGGACATTTTCAGATGCCTATTGCTGCACAAGCAGCCTCCGGAGTGGTAATGAGGCTGCTGTGCTGCAAGGGGTCCATTTTGGACAACGTTGTTTCTCTCTCGGCGTCGCCTGTGACTGTTGTGGCTAGCATTGAAGGTGGCCGTGCTATTTTTTACTCACGGACAACAGAAATTCTCTGTTTAAAACCTCCAAAGAAGGAGACTCTACCTCACATCCTCATTCTCAAAGTGTGATCCTCTCAGGGGAATGGACCATCTTGGATCCACTGGATCCAATGATAGCTCTGACATGGTCATGGAACTCTCTAAGCAGATCATGGAACTCTCTAAGCAGGAAACAGAAGGGTTAGCTTTCTATCCAAGGATGCATGCTCCCAAAGGATATTGACAAATTGGAGCGTGTCCAGAGAAGGGCAACTAAAATGGTGAACGGTCTGGAAACAATGCCTTATGAGGAGAGACTTAGGGAGCTGGGTATGTTTAGCCTGGAAAAAAGACGGTTTAGAGGCGATATGATAGCCCTGTTTAAGTATTTGAAGGGATGTCACGCTGAGGATGGAGCAGGCTTGTTTTCTGCTGCTCCAGAGACTGGAACACGGAGCAATGGGAGCAAGCTCCAGGAACAGAGATTCCACCTCAACATGAGGAGGAACTTTTTGACAGTCAGAGCTGTTCGGCAGTGGAACACACTCCCTCGGAGCGTGGTGGGGTCTCCTTCCTTGGAGGTCTTTAAACAGAGGCTGGATGGCCATCTGTCGGGGATGCTTTGATTGTGATTTCCTGCGTGGCAGGGGGTTGGACTGGATGGCCCTCGTGGTCTCTTCCAACTCTGCAATTCTATGATTCTATGATTCTATGATTCCAGGAATGTCTACCAAGGGGGCCCTTCTGTAAGATGTTAACCTGAAACATTGAAAGTGACAGGGCTGCACTGTTAGCTGAGTTGGGTTTACAGTACTGTTGGAAAATGAGAAAGTGCTCTTTAGAAAGAAAGCATCCAGGACTAGAACAGGCAGCTGCAGTGGCCACAGGACTAAATCCAGTTCCTATCCATGCTACAGGAGACCAAATGAATCAACAAGATTTGCCTAATTGTTGACTTACCATTCACCAATTGATTTGATAAATCTACTTTAGTTGAGATGAGGAATTGGATTTAGGCCACAGACTCCAGATACAGAAGGAAGAGGACTAGAAACTGTTCCACTGCTAAGTATTGATTTCAGTATGGAAATCTTCTGGACTAGATTTATCTGGCTGTATTTTCCTTTGGTTCCCCCTCATTTATTCTAATGGTTAACTTTCAAAATGTTTTAACATTAGTTGCTTTCCAACCCCTCCAAAACAACAACAATACAATCTTAATAAAACCTGTCCGAACTGCTGTTTTACAAAAACTGTAAGCAAAAGTAAAGTTTCTATTGGTAGAATTTTGTCTGGGGTACTGTTATTCAACCAATGCCTTATTGCTACTGATGCCATAGCACTCAGTACAAAGTCCTGACTGGGGCTGTGCCTACACTGACAGGAAAAACTCTTATGCACCTCATAGCTGCATATTTTTCTGGTCCACAGCAACTCCCCTAACACAACATTCACCATTGTTGGATCAGAGTAACCCACCACACATTTCCCTCAGATGAACTCGCTTTGGTGTAAAAAGGGCAGTCCTAACTTGATCATGTGTCCTATAGTTCACATTATTTCTGATCACACAGCTACGACTGTTCCATTCCCTGCCCATTCCCCTCATGCATGTGAATATGTGTTATCCCAGAGTACTGCATTACTGAATAGGTGGAGGATACACTAATACTGATCTCTGCACAAGCACATATTTGAAAAATAATAGCTCATGCTGGCAGAATGTAAAGATAACAGAGTGCTGCCCACCCAAAACTTCAACCCCAGCTCTGCACCGAAGCCAGCTCGGAGGTGGCCACACATATGATTATCCAGATTTTCCTGGCAAATGCAGAGTAAAAGGTAGTTAGTTGTGAATCATCGCAAACATCATGTGCCCAGGTCACAGCAGCTATGAGGTGAGTATGGGGTTATTGACCAGTGAAGGCAAGTCCTCCATCAGTAGACCGTTCCAGAGTTTAAAGGTGTGTTTATTTTGTAGAAATCAGAGAATGAAGCTATCCATTTAGGACTTTATCAGATGCAGAAAAAATCATGTCATAACAACACCTAATGTGTGCGAAAGGGCGCCAATACCAGACAACATTGAGCTTTCGTGATCATGTGTCTTGTAAGTATGCCATTTATAGGGTTGCCATATTTATCACTGACTTGATTGCAATAAACAACAAGATTATATGTGCTCAATGACATCTATGGTATGCACTAGAAAGAGATGCAGTCAATACTAGGAAATGGGCAGTGTTAAACTAATGTGAAAATACTCTAAACTGCATTTCACCTTCACTGTGGTTTTATGTTACCAGCCTCTTCAATGCCTGCATTCTCAGGTGTTGAATATGGAAAGGAAATGCGCCCCATTCTCTCCTGTCTAGAGACTATTACTTATTTCAGGCCTCCAAGGTTCCATCTGCCCTTTAGGTTTTGTAATCTGTCTTTTTATTATAGGCATAGTTGCCAATGGAAAATATGTTTGATTTCTCCAAAGTGCTTTTAGGTTAATTGTTTAAACCAGGTTTATATTCTGGTACATTAAATTAGCTTTAAATTTTAAATAACTACATCTTTTTGTGAACCCAGCTTTATGGATCAGAAATAAACAACAAAGTTTGTACTCACCAATTATTAAGGGAATTCTGTCGCAGCAATAGTTGTCTTTATATCAGTTAGTACAGCTTCCATCTGCTAAGGGGATATTTTTACTCCCAGTTCTCATCTACTATAGTTTACATACTTTGTCTCCTCTCCTCCCTGATTTTCTCAGTCACTGAGTCAGATCCTTGACATTAGTTTTGTACAAGGCTTATCTGACTGCAAGACAATAAAAGCCTAATCTTTTCATTAGCAAAACCGAATAAGAACTGGAATGTGATAATTTCAAAAAAAAACCCTGGTGACAATTATGCTTGCTTCTGAAAGACATGGGATGCATCTGCCAGTTTTTAAAAATAAGAGTCCATTCATGTGTGAAATTCTCAGTTAGAGATCTAGACAGATGTGCTATTAAATTGTAAAATGTACTGTAATGCCTGAAAATATAACAACAGTAGTTTTTGCTCCTAATCTTATGTTAGTTTGCAGAAGTCATTAACAGGCTATTCTTTCCCCATTGTGTATTTAAATTTCTACGGGTACCAGAGGAACACTTGCTCATTTTCATATCATCTGCACAAGAAGCAGGGCATATATGTCTTCTCTTTTGGAAACTATAGAAGTGAAGTTTAAACAATATATACTTTCCTAAAATGGACACAATGAAGGTAGCTTTTGTTTCCCTTATTTAACTTGCTGCAGAGAAACGTTATTATGGATCAATGCATTCCAAATCAGCCATGGATGAGTCTGTTGAGTCCTTAGGCTGTGAGTTAACCAATCTTTGCATGCCTCTACTCACTAATTGTTAATATGTATGCTTACTAATTGCCTGGGATGTATGGGTTGCTGCTACCAAACCCACTGTCTTCCTGCATCACTCAAACTTGCAGCCATTTTTGTCTTCTTCACTTTCTCCCACATTAGACCATATGTTTGACTATACACAAATAATTCGTAAATAAAACTATTTTTATTTTATGAAGAAAACTAAGCTCATTTATTTTCTGCTACACCCAGGGCTGGGGGCTTGGAATGGTTGTTTTTCACATTCTGCCTGGCATTTGATTACTCTGCTTGGGAGATCCAGTGCTTTCACACTTCCCAAAAGACTGGAATCTTGTTGGCTGCATTTCTTCCAAGGTAGCAAGGGAAGGGAGATAAATATTTGCCAGCTCCAACTAACCCACTTCTCAATTGTCCTCTTTCACAGCTGCTATACCCACAGCTTTTTTCCCCTCCTACTGCCACATCCTAAGTAGACAGAGTTATGATGGCATATCATGTATAGATCTGGAGGGCTTGTTCCACTTAGGTCCTGCTCAGTTTAGGTTCAAAGAATAAGCTGAGGTAAAAGTAAGCCACCAAAAGTCCAAGCAATAGCTTTATTGGTAAATAGATGGGAAACAATGCACAAGCAGAATAGAAAAAGAAAAATGTTCTCACATCCCTTTGCTAAGTAGTGACACAGTGTCATGGGCAGATGGTTGCTGAGTCTGCACTGCTAGAGGCAATTACCTTTTCCAAGCAAAGTAACTGCCCCCTATGGGAGGTTATATAGCTTAACAGGATAAGTCTTTGTTATCCAAATTACAGGGGCTTCATGGGAATCCCACACATGTCCAGATATTAATATGGGGAATTTTAATTAGCTCAATATGACAGCACGAGACCAGGTAATGACAGGATCTTTGACCTATGTATACCGGTACTAACTGACAAGATTCACAGCCAGGAAATAAAATAAAAATGGTTTTTATTGAAAAATAATATCAGAAGCATTCACACCAACACTCAGGTCTTTATCAGATGAGCTCCTTAAAATGTTCTTTTGCTGGCATAAAAATTCCATTTTTATGCCAGCAAAAGAACAGCTCCCACAACACTTACCTTCTCTTACTACACTTACCCGGCAAAGGCTTCCCCAGCAATGAAGAGGAAGTGAATGGAGCTCCATTTACTTCCTCATTCAAAATCCTGCAAATCCTTGTGAGAAGATGCTCATGTGGGAAATTCAAAAATAAAAACAAAAATTTAAAAAAAAGCACAGGAGCACACTTTAAAAGCCCCAGGTAAACTAGGGAGGGTCATAAAAAGTGTGTCACTTACCTGGATGTTGCAATCTCACCTGGAAGTATTTGTGCCAGACTGGCCATTCACACTGCATTCATGTGAGTTAAATGGTGCAAGATTTCACGCACCAGCAATGCCGACACTAAAGACCCAGCAGGGATCTATCCACAGCTTCATCTATCAATAAAAAGGCATGTGTTTTGGCCAGGACATAAACACAAAAAGGTGACATCATCTGATATGTGCACCCTTTCATGTCCATTATGATGCCGTATCATTATGATGCCATATTTAGTGCATCTGATAAAGTCCTCAGGCTTTGTCTTTATGTCTTTTAGGAATTCAGGATGGCCTCTTCCTTAGGTTTTCTGAGCACAGCTTAAGTCCTTGTATTTGGGAGGCTCTGGTCTACTACCAACCACATGGAAAGCCAATAAATAAGCCAATTCATGAAATGTAGCCAACTGATGAATCATTGGAAAGGTGGGGCTATCAGGGCAGGTAACACCTTTTGTAAACTACATCATGATGCTCATATATTTGGTACAGGTGTAATCCCCTCCTCTTTCACCCCAAGACTGAGAGAGGATGATGATTCTTGCTCTCAGAAAGAGTTTCTTAGCAGCACCAGGACTAGTGCTGTGACCCTGGCTGCATCTCTATTTACCTTTAGCCTTAGGACCTCTTTGCTAACTTGAGAAGAGTACAACAGAGCTATGAAACACGGGCTTTAAAACAAGGTTATATATATATATATATATATATATATATAGTTATATTATAGTAAATGTGTATGGTATATTATAGTAAATGTGTATGTATGGATGAGAAATTCAAATACTAGACTCCTCATAGATCTTCCACAAACAAACTTACTACATACATCAATATAACTGTAGCCTTAGTGTCTTCACAGAGGCCAGCTCTTTTGCTTTGTCAAAAGCCAGGCATGACATTTCAAAGAAGATGAAAACTGAGGTCATGCAGTCAATCATCTCATCAAAATGAGAAGCGAATCAGTACTTTTTTTTTTTTAAAGGTCCTTCAAAATATCCTTTGGTTTGGTAAAAGAGTGAATCGTTCCCCCAAAGTGTAATTTTTATATAAATAAAAAGCACTAGCTATCAGGACTTCACAATACATTTTTTTTTATGTCCTACATGCCTTAGAGATTCACACTATCTTTTGTCAGAAATTCTGGTTATATGGTGAAAATAATCCTAATGGGATGCGAATGGAAGGCAATCCATTCATATGCATAAATATGTGTCATTAGGCAAATCCATTGCAAAGTCCATGTGCATAGCATCTGGGGCTTTGTCCGGATTTTTAACCATATGACATGCGAATGTGCAATCATTCAAACACTTGCATTCATGGAGATATGAACAGGCAGTGTAATATGATTGGCTGGATGAGCATGGGGGAGGGGCTAGCAAACAGGGAAAGCGCCTGCTGCTGCCATATTGGATTTTCAGCTAAGCGAGGGTCCAGTAAGTCAATCAAATGGTGATCTTATACTCTCTTTTTTTCTTTCTTTTAAAAATATCAAATATCACGTGTGCACACCATGGGGAACTATTGTTTGTTTGTTTTTAATTGGTGGTGGCAGATTTAAAGTTGTGAGTAAACCACTTGTGGCTGCCATCTTGGCTAGGGGTCATCCAGAGCTTATTGGGGCTCTTTTGACCATGAAGACAGGTTGCATCATTGTGAATGCCTCCTTTTTCAGATGTGTTCATATTTCACCCCCTCGTATAGATGACCCCTATGCACTCACATTCTAGTGCCCTTCTTCAGGCACAGAAGGAAGATTGGGGTGTGGATGATGTTTTCCCCTATGAATGACAGACAGTTCCTGGGACTCTCTTGTAGCCTTTTCCAGGTGGTGAAGTTAAGCAAGTGAAATCACCTGGGGCTGGGGCTGGGGCTGGGGCTGGGGCTGGGGCTTGGGCTGAGGCTGAGGCTGAATCCTTCTCATTCTTTACTCCCTTATATTTCAACATTCCCCACCTCATGCTCCAAGGGCCCCATTACACTACCCAAATAAATAACTATAATTCCGCTTTAACTGCCATGGCAAAATCCTATGAAATCCTTGCAGTTTCATTTTAGGAAGGAATATTTAGAACTCTTGGCCAGACAGCTCTAGTAACTCACCAGACTTCAAATTGCAAGATGCCATAGGTTATTGCCATGGCAGTTAAAGTGGAATCATAGTGCCATAATTGTGTGGTGTGACAAGACCACAAGTGTAGTCAGCCTGATGTTTGTGCCATAGCACATTTAATACAATAGCCCATTCTCATTTCTCAAATTGCAGCATTTTTGGGCTAATTTTAGTTTATTTTCATATTGTACTATTCAGTTAAGAACTTTCTCTTGTAGGTCATATTGTGTTGTGTTTTTATGTTTTAGTTAGTTGTTCTGAGAAATCTAAATAGAAGCTAAAATCACCCTGTCAGGCTAATCTGGAGGCTCTAGCCTTGGAACCCCCAGATTTAGCTTCCCTTTAAGAAGGGAAACCCTGAAGAGCCTCAATCAAGGGTGCCTCCAGAGGCCAAAACCACTGCTACAACCCACTGAAATATTTATGAACAGTCCAGTGGGAGACTGGATAACCTGAGGACTGCTTGCCACTGTGGAACCAACAAACTCCTCCCTCCTATCCCCAGAGAGAGAAATGTAGCAATGACCAAGGGATAAGCACATGGGCATCAGTAATAGAAGACAGAAAAAGCTTATTTTATTCAAGCAAGGCTTAAAACATGCAAATCTCTCATGAAGAAAGCATCTCCTTCCTTTTGGTTCAGCTTAGAAGTTACAGAGAATAGTAAAAGCAAAGCATTTTAGTTACATCGAGCCAAGTAAAAAAATAACCATAAAATCCTAACAACATCTAACTAAGATATTCCTTACTCTCTACTCATAAACTGTGAAGTTCAGTATGCAGGATTCAGTCTTTGAATTCCAAGGAAGTTGTGAGCCAGGCCATTTCAGACCTGGCTCAGCAGCTGCCTCCATTGTTCTGCGCTGGGCCTGATGTCTGCCTCCCAGACCTTCCTTTGTGTCTCCTCATGGTCTGATTCTAAGCCATGTGCTCAGAACAAAGAATTTATAGTCCTTCTTTCAGATTTACCCCCTGGCCTTCTGATTGGCCACTTACTGTCTCTGGTACTCTTACCTCATTGCTGTCACTGACCTGGAGGTGTTACCTTTCCTCCCAGAGCTCTAACTAAGCCTAAAGTTGTTAACCCTTTGTTTAACTAATTGCTGAGATTGCAGCTGCCTGATCACTGAATGGCAGGATAATGGGAGATGCAATTCCCCCATTATCACACATCCACTTCTATGAATGTCAATATCTATAACTCAACACTCAAAATTAACAGTGGTACTCCGATGTCAAGCTATGTCTGGGACATATACTAAAGTGCTTGCCAGGACTTCACTAATTTGGTTATAGTGCTTGAAGTAATCTATATATTCTGTAAAAATGTGGGGAAACTAACTCTGACATAAAACATGGCATCAGAGTATGTGTGAGATATGAATTTTGTGTTTGACTTCCATCCTACTTTATTCCATGACTGATTGCTCCAAAAGGCTGACTCTTTTCTTTTCATCACTTTTTTGTTTGCTTGTTTACAGATACCAGACACACATAGTGTATGCATTGGAAATACTGTTGCAATTCCCACTAGAAGTGATGTGCCATTACTCAGTGACCCCATGGGGGAGCCATTTTTGTTTCCTGAGCAATATAGGCTCACTGAAAGTCTGTATATGGGGAAAACCTGTATATGGGAGTAACCTGACCCATTCTAGAGTAACATCAGGGCCTGTGTGTTCTAGCAGCTCCATCTGGCTAGTAACTGTAGAAATTAATTTTTAAAACTTTGTAAAAATAAGGAAAATATAGAAGTCATCTAGCTTGTTTTTAATGTACTTTTAAAAACCTTTGTGGTTATCTAAAATCATCATGTCTATGGATGTTTTTAAGGACACTCTCCTCCACCCCAAATGGATTAGTATGAAATGGATTTGATTTGAGGCACAAGATTGTATTTCTGAAAAGGAAGGACTGCTTGCATGATTTTGAGAAATGGGTTTACTAGTATCTGCTTAATAGAAATCTGTGTAATAACCAGTTTAGATTACTTAAATGAAAATTCTAGGATAAGGTAAAAAGAAACATGAAACGACCAAGTGAGATTAGATAATCTTTGAATCTACAAATCAAACTTCCTAATGTAGAGAAATATGAGTTAGAGCTAGTGAATCAATATTTATCTGAGATTAGAATTTATAAATTAGTTCAAGAAACTCAAGTCCAGTTCATAATACAGTAAAGGTCAATGGTCTTATGAATTAAATGTTGCATAGAAGCAGCAGTTTGGATTGATGATTACCCGGGAAGAAACAGATGAAACACAAATGAAACTTTTCTTCTATTACAGCACACTTTGTAATTTGCATTTAAATTAATAAGACTTAATTGTCCACTATAAACAAACGATTCATGTCCACCAGCTTTCAAGTCAGTATATGACATTTGAAGGATAGATTTATGAATTATTCTGTGATCATCTAGTTACCAAAAGTTACAGTGGACCTTCCCCCCCGCCCCCACTCAATTTTCTAGAGACTTAGCATGCACAGGCAGGAGTGTAGTTCAGTAAAGTCCCCTCAGGAACTGTAAGTAAGTGACAAGTTCTGATATTTCTTGTATGCTCATTTAATTACAGGATTGTTTTTTTTTTTTTAATGATCTGATGTGTTCTAAGCATTTGTACGTTACCATTCCTAAACTGATACATAGATATTTCATCTCATAGTGTAAGGATTGTGAACTGTTGAGGAGGGAAATTGAACAAGTAGAATGCTCTGAGGGCAGTTTCTATTATTTCACAGAAGTAAAAGGTGAAAGCAGCCATTCCAGCTAAGTCTCTGGGTCCTTCAGCTTTTGGAAGACAAAGAAAAAAAAATCCTGTGTTTGACCCCAGCATTTACCTTTTTCTCCCTCAATAATTTAGAAAGGAAGCAGCAATGTCCAAATGAAATGTGGCTCAAACAGCTGTAAAGTTCATCCTAGCAAAGACATAAACAGCTGTTGTCAGGAAATACAGACCAAAACATATATATCCTGATTTTTTTTTCTTGTTACACTCTTTTTCAAGGGTCAAACAAACAGCTACATTCCTGTAGTAAAGTTTGACATATGACTGGAGAAAAGGTATACTATTTAATCCTTGAGGGAGGGTGGAACACAATCTGTACCAGGAGAAATATATCTTTTCTGTACTTTCTGACAACAGGTGTTTTAATCTTTTTGCAAGGAAGTAGCAAAATCTATTGTATCATTCTAAAGGCAAGGAGAACATAAGTCTTTTCCATTTTTTAAAAAAGTCTATAGGAGGTTCTGTGACCTACTTAATGGAGGACAGTTCTCCACTAGAAAGTCTGTCAGAGGAGAACGCCTCTTGTGTTCTCTTTGTGCTGTCTAGTCCAAGTCCAATTTGAAGATAAAGAGACAGAAAAAAGGAAAGCAGGGGCCTTGAAGTTGCCCATCAACACTTAGGACTTGCCTAGATGGGCTATTCACCCCCATTTTGACCCATCTTGGAGCCCTGCAGTCCCGAAGATGCAGGACTTTTGCACTGTTTTGCCCCTGGGAAGTCTTCATGACTCCCAGGCAAAGACGGAGCTAAGGCAGGGTAAAGCCTGATAAAACATTTTTTTAAAAAAAACTACAAAAACACTTCTTTCCAGAAAAAACTGTATTGGGCCCCACATGACTTCAGGAGCCCTTACTGTCATGCTCTCCTGTCGCTGCAGCTGCTGCTCACATCACATTCTAAAGGCAAGGAGGACATAACTCTTTATCATTTTATATTAAAATAAAGGAACTGAAGTCTATAGGATGTCCTGTGACCTAGTTAATAAAGCCAGGAAAGAGTCCCACAGCATGGGCTGGCTTCCTGGCTATGGAGAGTGGGATATGAGTGGCGGTGGCAGCAGATGCAGAGACCAGCTGGTGTGCTGGTCTAGACTTCCTCCCATTTCATCCAGGTAACAGAGTAGCAATGGGTCTGATCCTCAGGCAGAATACACCAGCAGAGCTAGCATTTTCTGGCCTGTGTAGATGAGCCCTTAGTATCAAGTTTTCAGTAAGGATATCCATTGCAGCCCCAGGACAACAGCAATTGTAACTTTAATGTCAGGATTGGCCACCATATATGAGTTTTGCTTTGTTTTTTAAGCAGGGGCTTGGGAAGAAATTTGCATTGGGACTGTGTGGATGCAGGAGCTTTGGAGACTTACTTCACTCCAAGGAAAAGCAGCAGGAACATTCCATCTTTCCTGCTGCCTTCCCACATGATGTTGTTTTTTTCATTCTGGTCCTGTAAGGGACTAAGGTAAAACCATGCCTTTTTCCTAACTAGAAAAAAACTCTTTGCATAACGGCATGGTTTTAGCTTGGTCCCCCCCAGGGCCTCAATGAAAGGATGCCAGAAGGACACTGATGTCATGTGGGAAGACAGCAGGAAAGACGTAACATTCCTGCTGCTTTGTGGCTTTTTCCCCAGAGTGTGGTGAGGTCCTAACTCCATTGGGAACAGTACACATAAAAGAAAATAAAAGCTTCCATTTGGGCCAATGGGAAATTTCTTCTATGACTACCCACAATGTGTGTGTTGTCAGAACAGATGCTGTGGAGGAAACAATTAGCATCCTCTTTGTGTGCCAGATGAACAGGACCGGTTTAAGGAATTTGGGAGGCGGGGCTGCAATGCTTTATTTTGAGGGCCCCATATGTTTATCTCAGGTCAATGTAACCTAACTCAGCCTATGGTATCCACAGTACAGGGTATTCAGATTATTGCTAATAATATTTTTGCAGGAGGAGGATTACTATGGGGCCCTCCACAATGATGGGGCCCCCTGCAGATGCTGATGCCACTGGTGCCTTAAACCAGCCCTGCAGATGAACATCACTTCCCACATATAGTATTATTTAACATAAACAGCAGCCGCTCTGATATGTCTGCTAATCAAGCCATATAAATAAAATCTATCTTGTCCTTTAGTCTGTGGTAACTAGGGTTGCCAGTGGCATCTGCCATGAAATCTCCTAGTACTGTACTAGATTCTCATCTGCCATCCGCACAATGTTGGCCTGCTTTGTCTCAATAGAATTTGATGCTGGGTCAGAAGAATCCCCGAGCCTTGAATCTTGTGGAGATATTTGCTTCTGTGCTTATGAAAAAATATTGCATTACTTTTAAAATTTATGGCCATTGGACCTCCAGTTGGAGACATGGGCATGGCAGGACGCAAGAAGTGTGAGCTCTGGGCATTGAGCTCCATGCTCTGCGCTCACTGAGTGGGAGAGCCTGACAGTTTCAACGTAGTCAGGAAAAAACCTTCTGCGAAAGTGGTATCGGGGTGAGCTCGCTGCAAGGTTCATTACCCAGTATGAAGTCTCCCTTCCTTGCGTCACCAATGGCGCTGTAGGTGGGGGAGTGAAGATACTGTGGGGAGCGATAGAGCTGGCAAACAACACTCCCACTCAGCAACTCTCAACTGGGGGAGAAAACTTCTGCACCGACTTTCTAATATCCTGAATTAGACGTAAGTGGATAGTCTCACAGTAACCTGGGTCTCTAAATCTTTCTCAATGAGTCTGTATGACATCTGGAGTTACTGGAGAGGCAGAGGGGAACTAGGAGAAGAGAGAACTAGGAGAAGAGAGAAAGGAAATCAAATTGAAGATGCCCAGTTACTGGAGAAGAGGTCATACGGAGTTCAGAAGGCAATTGCTGGTGGGGGCTAGTAAGAAGGGGGGAAAGGGAGAGAAAAGTCTGAGGCAGACTGAGCAAAGGACAGTTTACTAGCTAATATTTCAAATGTTGGAACTTACAGGCTGGGGCAATAAAGAGGAGTAGGAAAAAGAGAAGTGCGAGGGAGAGAGAAATTTCGAACTTTGGGACAGAGTTATCTTTGCTTAGAGTGGATGGGTGGAAAGTGAAAACTTCAACAGTAGCCTGCAAGTAATAAGCGTGGTCGATTTCTGAAACGTGGGAGAGACTTAAGCTCTGAGGAATTGGTGGAGCGGAGGCTTCTCTATAAATACAACAGAGTGGAGTTGAAATGACAATGTTGGCAGGACTATGAGGAGCAGAACAGTGACGTGGACATAGTGAAGCAGAGCATAGTAGAAGACTGCTAGTAGATGAAACGAAAAGGAGTCGAGAACGGGCTAAGAGCCAGGGAGTGGCGCAGAGTAAGGGGGCTTATTGGATTGAGGACTTGATAGATTGAAAGTTTGCATTTTTATTGTGATTTATGTGAAGTATATTGATATTTTATGTTTAAATTCTGAAACCTCCATAATAGTGGTAAAGAGGATAAACAATGAAACTCCGGAAGGGTTTATAACGATCACTGATTATATATTGGAGTTCCCTTTGTAGGGCGGTGCATATATTCTTGAAAAAGTAGTTTTGAAGCTTTAGTGATCATATATATAAAAATAAGGCTTGAAATTCTTGGATTTAGTTTGACTTAACTTTGATATTTTGCTTCCTGTGTGGAAGTAAGGAAAATAAGAGAAATAATCTGCCCCACTTCTGGAAATTTATAGATAGAAATAAATACCCATTGTTTGAGAGTAACAAATAAATAAATAAATAAATTAAGTTAAGGAGAAACCTGGAAAGAAAGGGGAAGTTACAATTAAGCTTCTTGCCATAATATATATAGATATATACATATCTATAAAGTTAGACATTATAGAGAACACTTGGAGTTGCATATTGGGTTTTTGAGTATATCAAAATACCTGGGACTATATATTGAGTTCATGAAACTGAAAAGGACATGTAACTAGGGTACTGAGGTAGTATTGATAGTGGATATAAATGATATTTTGATCTTTGGTATAGACAACTGTAATGTGCTAAATGATTTACAGTATAGATTTATGGTATAGATTTATGGTATACATTTGAAACATCCAAAATACATACGAAGAAAACACACATTTGATCATATATAAAGTGCTTATATAAGATATATTACATTTGACTATACACATTTGATTATATATAAAGAACTTATATAAGATATATATTATATTTGATTATATAAAAACTATATTTGAGAGATAATTGATAAATAGTGGACTTTAAATTTGATAATTGACAGTTGATATATGATATTGGATATCTGAATCTATAAATAAGATACAAGAACATATAAGAGTAAAATAGTGTGGAAGATTTCAGAACTATATATATATATCTAAAACTGACTAAGTTTTGAGTAGAGGGATTACAATAATATTTACATATTTATAACTGCTTACAATTTACATCTCCACAATAATTAAAATGCCGATCAAAAAGCAAACACAAATACAAATGATCACTACAAGACAAGATTTAATTGAAACGCCTGATTCCCAACAAATGCTATTTCAAGAATTCAGGAAAGAATTTAAGAAATTAAGAGAGGAAATGGTATTGGAAATGAAGGAGATGAGGAAAGATATCAAGAAAGAATTAGATGACTTTGGAAAGAGACTAGAGAAAATAACTACAGAGATGGAAGCTTTAAATGGTAAGGTGGATGAATTACAAAATAAAACAAAAAAGCTAGAGGAATCGGCGGCAAGTATGAATTGGATACAATGACAACTGCAAGAGCAAAACTTGGAAATTCGATTAAAATTGAGGGGAAACTGTCTGAAATTGAGAGGTCTAATTGAAAAGGAGAATGAGGACTTACATGAAAGAATTACTCCCAAGATTGGCAGAGTATATAGATATTCCTGTACAAAATATGGAGTTTGAAATAAATGAGATGTTCAGAATTAATTCGAAAATAGCATCCCAGAGAAGATTACCACATGATATTGTGATCTATTTTACAAGGGGGGAAATAAAAGATCTAATTTTACAGAAGAATTTCAAAGAGAAACTTATAATTGAAGACTGTGATATGGCTTTATACAAAGATATTCCACCCCAAATCTTAAAGAAAAGAAAGGACTACCAGTTTGTTACATCAAAACTGATGACAAAAGGTATACAGTATAGATGGGAGAAAGTTGAGGGAATATCCTTCTCCTATAACCAGAGAAAATATAGGCTTAATTCTATCGAAAAGGCTAAAGAATTTTTGGTAAGGTTTAAAAAAGATTTTGAATAGGCAGACAAAGACACATGAGGAAACACAGAGAGATTTAAAACTCAGACGGACGAACCAGAAAGGTTGAAAAAGAGTTTAAGGAAAGTACAGAGGAAAGAACAAGAGGAGAAAATTGAAAATACGAGAAGTGAAAGAATGGATGATAGTGGAAGCGAAGATGAAGAACAACAAGAAGGAGAGGTTGGAGAAGAGTAAGTGGATCCAGGTGAGGGGGGATCTCAACTAGAGGACACAGAACGGGAAGATGATGGAGTCGAAGAATAATAATAAGAAGAAGAGGAGGTAGAGGAAGTAGAAACAGAGGACAGTTGAATTTGGATGTATTCATACAAATATATAATTAATAAATGAGTAAAAAGCAAAATGCCTATTAAAATTGTTTCCTGGAATATTAGAGGGATGAACTCCCCCAAAAGGAGAAGTCAAGTTTTCCACCGCTTGGAGAAAATGAAACCTGATGTCACCTGCATTCAGGAGACACATATCAGAACGAAAGATCAAAAGGTTCTGAAGAATAGAAGATTGGGACAGGAATTTATAAATTTGACTAGCGAGAAGAAAAAAGTAATTTTAATATATATTAGTAATAAATGGTCCCATACAATCCTCCCCATGCACTCCGGTCCTGTGGGAGAAATTTGCTTCAGTCACAAAAATCTAGGCTGTCTGCAACCTCCCAGAGGGCCTTTTCGGTAATCGCCCCCAAAGTGTGGAATGACCTGCCGAATGAGATCCGTCAGATGACGAGCCTGAGTAGCTTTAAAAAAGCAATAAAGACGGATCTCTTTCGGCAGGCCTTTCCTAATTAGATCCCGGCCTCAGGGGATCCTGGCTTTTTTTAGTCCGCTGACCATTTATTGTATTTTATTGTATTTATTGTTTTTAAATGTGATTTTAGATCAGTTGGTTTTAATTTATAATTGTTTAATTTTTTTATGGGAGAGGGTGGGGGTGGGGGGTGTTTGGGGATTTTATCTGTATTGTATTTTAATTTTTGTAAGCTGCCCTGATTGTTTTAACAGAGGGGCGGGGTATAAATAAATATTATTATTATTATTATTATTATTATTATTATTATTAAGGACTCATCAGGATGATATATAGGAGTCGAGGTTGAACTGTTCTCCAAAAGAACATTAATTCTCGGGGTCTGTGCCCCATCAGACAATAAAGATCGCTTTTATAGAAATCTAATGAAGGATATATCACAGACTGAATACGATAATATGATATGCAGGGTGATTGGAATGGGGTTTTGGACCCTTTGAAGGATAGAACAATTGGGGAAAAAGTCTAAAATAGATTAGAAACAAGGAAAACTGCCAAAATAGTTTTTGGACTTCCTTACTTGATCCCTGGAGACATCTTTATGGAGATAGTAGAGATTATACCTTTTACTCAGAATATCATAAATCCTTCTCATGTGTTGACATGTTTTTCTTATCAAAAAATCTAGTAGGTAAATTGGAAAGCATGTACATTTTGCCCAGAATAATATCAGCCTTTCATTGAAGATAAAAGACATCAAACGGGATTATAATTGGAGACTCAGGAGATTTTCACACGCCGAAAATATTCCCTCCAGAAACCGGGACAGAAATATTTCTGTCCCGGAAGCAGCGCCGCGGTTCGCACGCTCACCTCCCTCTTCCGTTTTTCCGTCGTCCTCGCTTTGGGTTTTTTCCTCTCTCTTCCGGAATATTTTATTAACGGCAAACTCCTGTTAGTAAAATATTCCAGAAGAGGGAGGGAAAAACCCAAAGCGAGGACGACGGAAAAACGGAAGAGGGAGGTGAGCGTGCGAACCGCGGCGCTGCTTCCGGGACAGAAATATTTCTGTCCCGGTTTCTGGAGGGAATATTTTCGGCGTGTGAAAATCTCCTCAATGAAAGTCTGTTGTGTGATGAGAAGGTCCAGGAGAGAATAAGGGATGCATTGATTTGCTACTTTAAAGAAAACACTGAAGATCAAACATCAATATGTCATATTTGGGATGCTAGCAAGGTGGTATAAGAGGAATACTAATGCAAATAAATTGGGAAAGGATCAAGAAGAGGAACGAAAAGATCCAAAAACTGCAAGATGCCCTCTTACAAAAAGAAAAAGAACATTGGGTCATGGTGGACATACAAGGATTTAGTGTCCTTCCAAAAGGGTGGATGTAAATTTAAGACAAAAGAGGAATTAGAACAAGACCAAAGAAGATGTAACTGGTTTCAGTATCGGCAACTTTTTGAAAGGTTTAAACTGGATATTAAAAACTGTGGCATTGAAAATTTGAATAACAAATTGGATAATATAATTATTGATGAAGGAGGCTTTAAGGTAACAAAGGTTTACTAATTATTGTTAAAATTAGAGTTGGAACCTGAAACCATTAAGGAGTATATGATAAATTGGTCACATAATGTTGGTAAAAGCATTTTGATAGAAGACTGGGAAGTTCTATGGAAAAAAAACCACATATATTTCTCCATAAATAACAAACAGAGAAAACTGTTATAACCTACTGTTTCGATGGTATCTGACCCCAGTGAAGTTGGCAAAAATGTATAAGGAAATGAAACCCAATTGTTGGAAGTGTGGGGAACCTAACGGTTCGTTCTTCCACATGTGGTGGACATGTAAAGCAGCAAAGAAATTCTGGGTAAATGCACATGATGAGATTACTAAAATCATTAAGAGAAACTTTAAACTAAATCCGGAATTACATTTGTTGAATACATTTGAGACAGAGTTTCCACGAAAATTCAAGAACATTATGCTTTACATGGTCACCACGGAAAGGATTGTCTATGCAAAACATTGGAAACAGGATACAATTCCAGGTCAAGATGAATGGATGTTTAAATTATTGGAAGCGGCTCAAATGGAGCAACTTACAAGTTGGGTTAAACTTCGCTCGGTTGAAAATTTTAGAGAAGAATGGAAACCTATATTTGAATATTGGAGTAGAAAATGGAATGGATATATGGTTACATGGCTTAAGTAATAAATCCGTTCTTCCTGTATTGCAGATGGACAAGAGAGACATTATGTATAAAGAAGTTGAGAATTTGTTTAAATTACAATATATTTGATGCATTAAGCTGTTAAACTCACCCAGTAATGACTAATTAAATAGTACAGGAAAATTTATATTGTGATTTAGAAAGAACAAATTGCATTTGATAAACCGGCTCAGAGCTGATGAGTTTAGAAGTCTTGTTAAGAATTGTGGAAAATGATGGTGTAACTGATGTTATAAAAAAATCACGCCTTTGGGGAGGGTGGAAGGTTGGCTCGAGGGGGGGTCTCTTCAGCCACTTATCCCCTCCCCGAGGCCACAACCAGGAGCCCAATCACGCCTTCGCGGAGGGTGGAAGGGTGGCTCAAGGGGGATTTTTCCAGCCACCCACCCCCTCCCTGAGGCCGCGACTTGGAGCCCGATCACACCTTCGGGGAGGGTGGAAGGGTGGCTTGAGGGGGGGGGATTTCCAGCTACCCACTCCCTTCCTGAGGCCATGACCGGGAGCCCGATCACACCTTCAGGGAGGGTGGGAGGGTGGCTTGAGATATGAAGATGGTGGGAATGGTCAGTGACTGTTGCAAACCGCAAGATTCCCCCCTTTCCTCCACCTTCCAGGAAGGTGGAGGAAAGGGGTGAAAATGCCCTGTTTGCCTCATCTGCCCCCTCCCTCCATCTCATTCTCTTTGGAAGGGAATGAAGACGGGGGAAGCGGGGGCGGCTGCTGCAAACCACTAGATTCACCCCTTTCTTCCACCTTCCAGGAAGGTGGAAGAAAGGGGTGAATGTACCCAGTTTGCCTCGGCCGCCACTCGATTTCCTGTGTGTTTGTTCCCTTTGGATCGAGTGGCGGCCGTGCCAAACCGCAACGTTCGCCCCCTCCTCTGTCTTTGATTGCTCCCCAAAGGGGGAGAAGGCAGAGGAGGGGGGTGAATGAACTGGTAAAAACTTTGCCTCACCCCCCGCCCGATCTCCTGCCTCTTTGCTCCGTTCGCGAAGGGAGCGAAGAGGCAGGAGATTGGTGGGCAGGTGAAGCAAAGTGTATCCAGCCTATAAGACGACCCCCAATTTTGGAGGATATTTTTCAGGGCTCAAAGGTCATCTTATACACTGGAATATACAGTAGTTTAACCATATGGTAATGAGACTTTTTTTCTGCACTCTTTGGGCTCATCTACACTGATTAAAAAAAAATATAGCCTCACCTCTCATATTCCTGGTCTTCAGTGACCCTGCAGGGATCCTAGTAATGCCATACATATCTACGTGTGATCATCCATAAGGGAGCGAACTTTAAATGTAAGATCAACAGTGAGGGGTTAGTGAGTGAATGAGTGAGTGAGGAGTGACTGAACTAGCATGCCTGCTCTGTCTGTCTACATTCCTTCTCCCTTCCAATTCTCCCCATTAAGTGAGTGAGTGAGTAAATGAGCCAGCAAGTGTGGGAAGAAGGATGGAGGGAATGAAGAAGAAGGGTGTGTGCACTTGATTGCTCACTCAAATGGAGATCTGCATACATACATTCACCGCCGTTTAAAAAATGTCAACAGAAGGCTGATTGGGTAGATTGGAGGAGTAGTAGGAAGGAATAAGGATGGGGCACACTCCCAGCCTCAGTTGCTCACTTGTGCAGAGATCTGCATACACATATTCACTGCAGTTAAAAAAAATGTTGACACAAGGCTGATGGGGGGATTGGAACGGAGGAAGGAAGAGGGAGAGCACATGCTCACTGGCTCAGTTACTCCTTGTTCACTCACTAGTGTGGAGATCTGCATACATACACTGAAGTAAAAAAAAAAATGGTGAGACACAGCAGGCTTCCAGAACCAACTGGTACTGCCCTCCAAAAATTCCTCCCTTCTGGCTCCACACAAAAGCTGCCTTTTTGCAACAGCTACACACAGGATTATCCAGATTTTCTGGAAAAGATTGGGATACAATGTGAGGTTTTGTTTTTTTTTTTAAGTGGGTTACAGCCTTCAGAAACACATTCCCTGTGAATTCTCTGCAAATCATCAAGAACATTGTATGTCCTGATCACAGGGACCATGAGGTGGATACAGATTCCTCCCCTTGTAAACAAGCCCTTTTGCCTGTTTCAATCTGCTAAATCCTAATTTATTATGCAAGCACTCTGAGATCAGCTTTAAACAGGTGATAAGAATTAACCTAATCTGACTAGATCCCCTAAGCCTCCCAGAAATCATTTATAGATGATTAAATTCATAAACTTCATTTAATGTTCATAAGTGCTCCTTGGTTTCAAGAAGTTTATTGTTAGTTGTGATAAGAATCCAAGCAGGCACATGGAGGTGTGGGGGGCAGACCTACATCTTAAGAATATTTGATTATTTTAAACCCTCAGAAGCCACTTAAAACTAAAAGCTGGGGAAATGAAACATTGGGGCACTCCCTGAGGCTTGAAGCAAATTTCCATGTGCCTAGACTAGGTACCATTCACACTACATTATTATAATAGTGTTATGATTCCACTTTAACTGCCATTGTTCTATCCTACAAAATCCTGGGTATTGTTGTTTAGGCTGGAGTATTTAGAGAGCAAGTGTAATGTAGTAGTTTGAGTGTTAGACTAGGACACCAGGAGACCAGAGTATAAATCTTGACTCAGCTGTGGACATCCATTGGCTGCCTTTGGGCAAGTTATACTCTCTCAGCCTTACAGGAAGGAAATGGTAAACCTCTTCTGGATAAATTGTGGTAAAAAAAACCCTTATGATAGGATTACCATAAATTGGAAATGACTTTAAGGCACATATAACAATATTTATTGTTATTACATTATTTCATTTATTTATATCCCACATGTTTCCCAGTATAAAAATTGTCATCATACATAAGTTTAAAATAAAATTGTAGTATTCATTGAATTAAAAGCAGTTAATTACAAACCATTTAAAAGAAGAATAACAGATATTAAAAAACACAGCATATAAAAGGATCTTTTCCCCCTGGACAGACAGCCCTCAAAGACTTACTAAAAGGCTAGCAAGAAGGGTCTAAACTCTCTAGGAAGGGAGTTCCAGAGACTAGGAGGAGTCACTGAGAAGACCCTCTTCCATATTGCTGTCAGATATACCAGTGATGGTGAGACAGCGAGAAGGGCCTACCCAGAAGATCTTGAAATGCAGGCAGCCTCATACAGGGAGATACAGTCCTTCAGTTTGTCTGGATCATTGAGATTTGCATATCTTTAGGAAGGAAATGCATCTTTAGGAAGGAAATGCAGGAGACAGGAAAAACTGACAGATTTTTCCATCTCTACCTGCAAATAGAAGCAGGCTGCCAGGCTTGGCCAGTGGCCCATTTGTAGTCCTCCCTGGCTCCCCTCGGCACCTGGGCATCCCCATAGCCATATGGCGGCCACCAAGGGCCCACCATGTTGGCTCTCTTCTTCTTGCCCTGCCTTATGGGCTGAGAGAAGGGTGTGAAGGGCCACCCAATCAGAGCTCCCCCCCCCACTCTGGTTGGCTGGCCCCACAGAAGAGACAGGTCTTCCAGCCAGCACAGCTGGATGACGTTGCCATGTGTATCATTTTGCAGGAGCCACTTTATGGCTGCTGGTTTACAATGCCGGGGCTGGTATAAAAGCATTGAGATGCTCAGTGGCTTGCTGGGAGCTGAAGAATACAGATAGCTGGTGGGTTGCCAAAGAGGCAGGAGACTGGGCACAGAGTGGGGGCAAGCAAGCAGTGTTGGAGGCTGGAGATTGATTGGGGGTGGACAATCCCCCAGAGATCAGTGGGTGAGGAGGTGACAAACAGCTGTGGTGGCAGCAGCTTTGGCAGCGGTGGGCCATTGGGCAGGCAGTACAAAGGGTCTCAGGCAGTGCAGTCAGTGTCCAGCAAGCAATAAATCCAGGGGGTATGGGTGGTGGCAGCAGTGGGGTGGTGAAGCCAGGGACACTCCAGGCCAGGGGACCTCTTGTTACATGCTGGGCTGCTGGGGAGTGCATAGGCAATGGAACCCTCAGAGCCACCAGGAACCTTTTAGGCCACCACAGCACCACTGGGGGGAATCGCTGGGCCACCAGAGGGCACTGGGCCACCAAGAGGAATCACTGGGCCACCAAGGACACGACTGGGACCCCAGGGACACCACTGGAGCCACCAGGAGCAACACTAGGCCACCAGGGCTACCACTGTGCCTCCTGAACCACCACTGGGCCACCAGGGCCACCACTGGGCCACCGGGGATGCCACTGGGATCACCAGGAGCAACACTAGGCCACCAGGGATACCACTGGGCCTCCTGGACCACCACTAGGCACCAGGGATGCCACTGGGCCACCAGGGACACCACTGGGCCACTGGGGACACCACAGGGCCATCAGGCCACCAGGGACATCACCAAGCCATCAGGGACAACAGCAGGGACTGTAGGACTTTGGTATCCCCAGGCTGTAGTGGTTCTCTCCAGGATCTATTCAGCTCTATTTGGGTGTATTTGTGAGGCGGCACCATGCCTCCAAAGAAGGTGGGTGTGACACCAAGACATTGCACTAGGGGCCAGTCTGGCAGGACCCCTCAATCCTGGACAGAATTGGCCCTGCGCAGAAGACCAGTTGCTCCAGGGGGCACGGGTAGGGCTGGACAGCCAGCGGAGACCAGGGTCCTGCTGCACTGTTTCGTGGATGAGGACCCCAGCTTTGAGGACCTCTCAGAGGTGGTTTCTTATGTTGTAGAGAAACTGGATGGGATGGGAAAGCAGCAGTCCGGAGGCACACGGGCTTCTACCACGTGGCGCAGCTCCACTAAAGTAAGTGAGCAGGGGACGTCTAGGGGCAGTAAAGCTTCCACTGAGCAAGTGGTTGGGGCAGCCAGGAGCAACTGGCATCGATATTCCCCATCACGCAGCTGCAGCCTATCAGGGGGTGTTGACATGCTTCACTTCAGCTGAAAGGGATTTGAGGTGTCACAAGAGCACTGAGAAGAGGAGGTGCACAAAAAGAAAGTGCAGAGGCTGCTCTGGGCATTGAGATGGGTCGGATTCAGATTTGGACAGGACATTAGGTGAGTCGTCTGAGGAGGAGGATGTGAACAAATTCAGATACTGGGCAGCTAGGGCAAAAAACAGGGTTGCAGTGGTGGGCGATCAGGTTGTGCTCACAGCAGGGGTGGGAGAACATGGTTCATCCCACTCAAAAGGGGATGGGGGGAGTCCACTGGGGAGGAACTCTCATTGTTCAGGAACAAGGAGGACCCGTGGGTATTCATTTGGACAGGAAGGTTCAATCCAACATCCTCAAGAGGTATTATGTAGATGTTTTCTCCCTTGTAAAACCTGTGCAGGAGGAAGCGAGAATACACAAAAGTGACAGGAAGAGCGCTGACAAGGGTAAGGCAGATCCCGTGGAGCACACATTCAGCAATTGGTTAAAGGGATACACAGTCTTCATGGAAGTGGTGACTATGGTCTGTCCGGACAGAGGTTGGCATTGCATCAAGCACTTTCGTAATGTACTCAAGACCTGGGCCTTGGCAGGGGAAAGGTGGCCATTGAGTACGACGAGGAGTGTCGCAAACAGGCATCCCTCAACAATAATCACAGGTGGAACCTCATCAATCGTGGGATTTGGCTGATCACGGTGGCGCTGAATGACCAGGAAAAGGGGGAGGTTGTCAAGGTATCTTGCAAAAAGGATGGGAGATGCATGGTGTCCTGGGAGTACAACCCAGGTAAGTGCACCAGGTCCAGGTGTCAGTTCAAACACAGTTGTGAGCCCTTCTTTGGCACACACACCAGGCTCAACTGCACAAGGCAGTCGTTGGGGCAAAAGTCCTTTTGGAATGGCCACCTTGCCTCAACTGGTACCAGGAGGGAGGCAGGGGTGGGAACCAGCACCGGACAGGGGAGTGCCAAGCAGAACTGAGCTGTAGGGTTCGATGGTGGGAACATGGCATTTACCCCCATCAAGTTTCATGCCTTGCTCCCCCTTCTCGACATCTACCTAAAGAGGAAGGTGGCTGCCCACTCAGTGAAGGGTTCGAATCTGAAATCAGGATCCCTTTTGTGAGTCCCCGGGAGGCCACAGCCTCAGGCAACATGAAATCAGCTATGGAGTTGCCCAAAGTGCTGGCAAAAATATTGACAAGGAATGGGAGGCAGGGTGAGTGGCGGGCCCGTTCACAGAACCTCCCATGCCCAACCTTAGAATCTCCCCCCTAGTGGTGGTGCCCAAGAAGTATTTAGGTGAGTACAGGCTGATTCATCACCTGTCCTACAAAAAGGGGGCATCGGTCAATTATGCCATACCAGTGGAGATATACTCTGTGAAGTATGCATCACTGGATCATGCTGTCAAGTTGATTCAGACATGTGGAAAAGGGGCACTCATGGTGAAGTGCAACATCCAGTCTGCCTTCTGACTGCTTCCAGTTCATCCATGTTCCAGGGTATGTGGTACCATGACATGGCCTTGCCAATGGGTTGCTCCTTCAGTTGTGCAGCATTCAAGACATTCAGCACATTCCTCAAATGGGCATTGCAGCACAGGGCAGGGTCACCATTCCTCACACACTATTTGGATGATTTTCTAATGATGGGAAAGGCTGGGGAGCCAGAGTGTGGGTCTTTGCTTTCGTCATTCCAGGCCTTAGCCGAGGAGGCTGGAGTTCCGTTGGCACCAAAGAATACGGTGGGACCTGCAACAGCATTAGTTTACTTGGGGATTCTGTTGGATTCGGAAAAGGGGGTCTCTTGCTTTCCAGCAGACAAATTGGTGGGTATGAAGGAGCGGCTGAAGGGCATCATGTTGCATGCAAAATCCAGTCTTAAGGAAGTGAAGTCCCTCTTTGGCCATCTGAACTTTGCATGCAGGGTTGTGGTCCCAGGCAGGGCATTCTGCACCAGGTTGGCATGTATCATGAAGGGTGTCAGGTCTCCACATCATCACATTAGGTTAACACGGGGAGTCAAGGAGGACATGAGGGTGTGGCTTGAGTTTCTTGAACACTACAATGGCATCACCTTGTGGCAAGGGCGACAGGTGCTGGGAGGGGGGCTGCAGGTGCACTCCAATGCTGCAGGTAGTGTGGGGTTTGGGGTCTATTACAATGGGCACTGTTGTGCTCAACATTGGCCGGCAGAATGAGGGGAGAGTGGCATTGTGTGGGATCTCACCTTCCTAGAATTTTTCCCAATTATAGTGGCAGTAGTTATTTGGAGGGAGGTGTTCCAAAACACAAAAGTCTGGCTTTTTTTTTGCAATAATCAGGCTGTGGCGAGGATTCTCAACAGGCAGTCTTAGAGATTGGAGAGAGTCATGCAGCTGGCCCACAATTTCATGCTGGTGTGCTTAACTTCAAGCATCAGCTTCTCAGCATGTCACATCCCTGGCATTGATAATGAGGTAACGGATGCACTCTCATGATTCCAGGATGGACGGTTCCATACATTATCTCTGGATGCAGACCCAGAGCCTGTCCCCTTCCCATGAACCTTTGGCACCTTGGGAAAGAACAGTGAATTGGGGGGGGTCATCGACTCCTTGGCACCATCAACGCAAGGAAGCTACAGAAGGGCAGTTGACCAGTTTTTTGCTTTCAGGTGGAGACACAGTTACGGTGGCTCCTGGCCTACATCAGAATGGGAGGTGCTGCATTACCTTGCATCCTTAAAGGACCAGGGATTGGCTCCACATACCATCTCCATCATGTGGCTGGGATTTTGTTCTTCAGCAAGGTAGTGTGATACGGTGATCCTTGCACTACCTTCCTCATCCAGAGGGCTGTGAAGGGATGGTGGAGGATGACCCAGTGGATGGCAGATGGTAGGTGGCCGATTTCTTATGGCATATTGGTCAAGCTGCACAGAGTTTGTAGGTTGCTATATGAGGCCCTGCTTTTCAGCACAGCCTTCACACAGCCTTCTTTGGGGCTTTGCGAATTGGTGAGCTGGTGTGTTCATCCAAACAGGATATATCCAGCAGGGCTCTGCTCCTGTCAGCTCACTGGAGGATGACACAGTGAGTATCCGGGTATGGTGTTCCAAATGCGACCAGCTTGGAAAAGGGGTTACTCTGCAACTGCAGAGTCTGCCTGATTCATCGTCATGCCTAGTGGGCATGATGCACAGGTTCCTAGAGGAGCACCACACTTGCTTGGGCCCCCTATTTCTGCATGAGGATGGGACTCCACTGACAAAGTTCCAGTTTGTTAATGTGTTGAGAGCTGCATTGAGGCAGCCGGGCTTGCCAGAAGAGAAGTTCTGGGGCAACTCCTTCTGGATTGGCACAGCCACCATGGCGGCACAAGGGGGCATGCTCAAGGAGGTTATCAAGCAGCTGGGCAGGTGGCGCTCTGGGGCCTTTGTGGGATACATGCAGCCAGAGTTGGCTATCACATTTCAGACTGACTGATGGAATGAGGAGTGAGGTCTGCTGGTGACAGCTGCTAAGGGTTGGTGGCAGGCTGGTCTCCATGGGAGGACCACCTTTTGTAGCAGTTGACATGGGTCCTGATCTGGGGCAAGTGGCCAGGGAGGGGTCTCCATCAAGTGCAAGGTCAAGTTCAAATTCACAGTTTTCTTGCTTTATTTCACAGTGGAAGGGAGGGTCGTCAAGTGAGTGGAGCTTGGCCAGGACTCCTCCCTTCTATGCGGCATAGTGTCAGTGGTGACCGACAGCGGTGCCATTGACCAACAGCAGATTGATTGATGATGGGACCCGGACCCATGAGATTTGTGCCAACCATTTAGAGAAAGTTGTGCCTTTTATTGCCAATATCATATACCTTTCACTATCTTATCTTTCTATATATTACATATCATTATGTACACAATATAATTTTGTGAAGTTACTTTCTATCTGTGTCTTTGTTATTGTATGGGATGAGAAGAGAATTTCCGGTCTGGGTACATAAGATGATTTCCTATAGAGGACTGTCCTCTGGGGGAGCAGGGTAAGAAGACATACAGTAGTCACTCTAGGCAGGGTTGATTAATTTAAATATCAGTTTTGGCATGCTTGTGTAAATATTGCTTATAGCAAATGATCCGTAGCTAATATAGAATTGTAGAGTTGTAAAGGACAGAAAAGGCCATCTAGTTGAACTCTGACTGTGCAGAAAACCATAGCTACAGCACTCCTGAGAGATTACCACCCAAACACTGTTTAAAAACTTCCAAAGAAGGAGAGTGAATGACCTTCTGGGGCAGTTTATTGCAGCAGAACAGCATGATCACAGAAGGGCAGGATGTTTAATTCTTGACCATTCCAAATTAGTTTTATTTGTCCTTGGCATTATATCCATTACAAAACAGTGGCATCTCCAATAGAAATTATCTCCAGAAGCAACACTGGAAGAGATTGTCACATTGAATTGTGAATAGCCACTATTGCTCCAAGACTGACTGTACTGTGATTACCAATAGTCTGAACCAATGTTAATCAGTACCCTTTATATGTCGATGTAGACTAGTCAAGTACTTAGTAATTTTCTTACCTTTATAGCAATTTGTTCTGCTTCTTAATCCTAATGTCAAATTCTCTTCAGCTCGGCCTGATTAGATAGGAATTGACATCTGCTCTCACATTTTATTAAAATGTGCTATTACAAAGCAGTTCATATTTCAACTGTTCATTGAAAGAATATCTAAATATAATTGCAATCTAATAGCTGTACTAATAGTCGGATGAGCTGTGGACTGTCTCCATGCTCCTACCCTGGTTAGAAAATGCTTTTCTGAAGCTGTCTGTAAGTGAAATGAAAATATAATGGATACAATTAAAATAAGTGAAAAGGTAAAGTTTTTTTTTAAAAAAAAAATCCATACACATTATATAAAAAAGGGGAAAAACCCAACTCAATTGAATGATAAAGCTCAATTTTAGAGCAATATCATTTTGTAAAAATAGCAGAAGTAACCTTTAGTGGTTTCCCATCAAGATTTGTCTTTTATAGTTTTTTTTTATTAAAAACAATCATTAACATAACATAACTTAACTCGACATGACTTAACATAACTTACATTTCTTAAAATAATATAACTTAAAATTATATAACATACATAACATTTTCCAAAAAGAAAAAAAGACCAATATAATACACACCAAAATTTTTCATACTTTCATACATCCAGATACCTGTAAATTATATTTATTTTTCTCATTATTCTAAAATATCTTCTTTCCAACTTTCTCATCTTCATACATCTTCATACCTTCTTCCTCACATGTTGACTTCCTTTCTTTCATTATTCAGGTCTATAACTCTCTATATATTCTTTCCCCTCTTTTCTGCTGTTCAACCTTTTGTTTAACCTACTTTTCCATCTTTATTTGATATTTTATTTGGATAAATTCCACACCAATATTCCAATTTTGGAATTTTACTAATTCATTCTTCCTCTAGGTTTTCCTCCAAATTCATTATATCTTCTCAACCTTCCAGATCTTTCCATGTGCTTTTTTCATCCAACATTATTGACAGTCTTTCCATTTCATAAAAGTCTTTCATCTTCCTTATCCATTCATTAATTGAGGGAAGTATTTTCCCTTTCCACTTCTGGGCAAATAATAATCTGGCCGCAGTTACAGCATATAATAATATTCTCCCATATTTCTTTTGGATATTTGGACTTAAATTATGCAGCATATTTAAAAGGGACTGTTCCGGTTCTATAGGCAGTTCTATTTTTAATGTCTTAGCAATTACTTTATAAATCTCCTTCCAGAACTTTTTTGTCTTTTCACAAGTCCACCATATATGCATGTAAATGCATTTTGCTTTCTCACACTTCCACCATATATTGGGTATGTTTTTATAAATTTTTTCCATTCTCTCTGGAGTAAGATGCCACATATTCATCATTTTGTAGACATTTTCTTTTAATGCATAGCTTCTTGTAAAACCAATATTTACTTTCCAAATTTTTTCCCACTCTTCTAATTTTATTTCATGACCTATTTATTGGGCCCACTTGATCATGTAATTTTTAACCACCTGTGTCTCCAGAGTCAATTTCAATAGCAAACTATATATTTTTGCAATCATCTTTTTCTTTTCTCCAAATAAGATTTTATCACATTCTGTCTCTTCTATATCGATACCTTCTATTTTGAAATCTATTTTAATTTTTTTGTACAATTGCCGGTATAAAAACCAATGACTTCTCTTGTGCTTTCATTTCAAGTCGACCTTCTTCTTTCTTAAGTATCATTTTATATGTCAGCCACCTTCCCATATATGGTTTTTCTTTTTTATAGAAAGCTTCATGGTTTGATATCCACCAGGATATTCTTAAATATAACTTCCTCTTATATATTTGCCAAACGTTTAACAAGGCTCTTCTAACATAATGATGGCTGAATTCCTTGTGGATGGTTGCTTTATTATGCCACATATATGCATGCCACCCAAATCTAAGATTAAAACCCTCTAATTGTATCAATTTATCATCTTTTATGTTTATCCATTCTATTATCCATACTAGTGCACATGCATGATAATATAATCTTTGATCTGGGAGGCCAAATCCGCCCCTTTCTTTTGCATCTCTTAATATCTTCAACCTGATTCTTGGTTTTTTTCCCATTCCAAATAAATTCTGAAAGTTCCTTATTCCATGATTTGAATATTGTATCTGTGGTTAATATGGGTATATTAGAAATAAGAAAATCATCTTTGGGAGTACCGACATTTTTACTGCTGAGATTAATCCCAAAAAGGAAAGATTTAAGTTCTTCCATCTATTTAAATCTTTTTTTATATCAGTCCATATTTCCCCATAATTATTATCAAAGAGTTCAGAGTTCCTATTTGTAATTGTTATGCCTAGCTACCTTGCCTTTTTTTACTAGAACAAACTGTGATTTTTTTGTTAATTCTTGTTCCTCTATCTTACTTAATTTTTTGGTTATTATTGATGTTTTTTCTTTATTTATTTTAAACCCCGCTAATCTTCCAAATTCCTCCATTATCCATATCAATTTCTCTATGCTTTTATCTGGGTCGTCTATAAAAAAGACAAGATCATCCGTGAATGCTTTTTGTTTGAACTCAGATTTCTGTACCTTTGGGCCTCAAATCTCTGAATCTAAATTTATCTTCCTGATCAAAACTTATAAGGTTATTATTATAAAGAGTAGGGGGGATAAGGGACAGCCTTGCCTCGTACCCCTCCCTATTTGACATAGTTTGGATTTTTCACCGTTCACTATTATTTGTGCCTGTTGATTTTGATATATGTTTTTTACCCAACTTCGAAAATTATTCCCGATATTCATTCTTTCCATTGTTAATATCATAAATTCCCACCTTATGTTATCAAACGCTTTCTCTGCTTCTAAGAATATCATTGCTAGTTTCTTTTCATTCTGTTTTTCATATAACTCCATAATGTCTAATACTGTCCTTATATTATCTCTGATTTGTCTGTTAGGAAAAAAACCATTCTGATCTCTTTGAATCCATGTTGACAATTCCTTCTTTAATATTTCTGAGAGAATTTTTGCGAATATTTTGTAGTCAACGTTCAACAACGATATAGGTCTGTAGCTTGGTGGTAATGTTGGATCTCTATCTAGTTTCAAAATCACAGTTATATCTGCTTTCTTCCATGAGGCAGGACAGCCTGTCTGGTTAATTCTATTAAACAGTCTATGTAACAGATTTATTAGCTCATTTTCAAATGTCTTATAATAGTTTGCAGTAAATCCGTCAGGTCCAGGTGACTTCCCTACCTTCATACTTCTTATGGCCTCTCTTATTTCTTCTTTAGTTATTTGTTTCTCCATTTCTTGTCTTTGTTCCGCATTAATTCCTTCCATTTTAACTTTATCTAAATAATCTTTTATTTGATTTGTGATATCCTCACCATCATCATGTTTTTATATAGTGCTCCATTAAAATCATAAAATATATTCAATATATCTTTTTGCTTAATATATCTTTGTTCCTCCACTTTTAGTTCTGTTATTAACTTCTTTTCATTTTCTTTTCTTAGTTTATATGAAAGCCATTTTCCCGGTTTATTCACTTGTTCAAAATGTCTATGTTTTACACGGTTCATTTTTTAAGCTATTTTCAATGTCATTTCCCCATCTTAATTGCCTTCTTAAATCCAACATTTCATGCTTGGCTTTTTTATTTTGAGGGCTTATCTTCAACAATTTCTCTCTTTCTGATATCTCTATCAACAACTCTCTTTCTCTTTTATTTTTATTTTTTCTCTTTAAGTACTCCTGTTGCATTTTCATCCCCCTTATTACAGCTTTTCCCACGTCCCACACTATTTCTGATGTTATTCCTTTATCTTCATTTTCATCTAAGAACAATTTTCTTTCTTTTTAAATCTTATTTACTATAGCTTCGTCTTTAAGTAAGATATCATTAAGTCTCCAGTTGTATTGCCTTTTAACACTCTTTATTTTTAATTTTATGGGACAGTGGTCTGATATTATTTTTTGTAATATATCCACTTCCCTTACTTCTCGTACCAGTTCCTTAGAACTTAAAAACATATCAATCCTTGACCAGGATTTAAATCAATCAGAAAAAAATGTATAATCTCTTTCATTATCATGGTTAAAATGCCAGATATCTACTAAACTCAACAGTTCCATCATATCTTTTATATTTTTTGGTAGTTTACCTTGTTCCCCATGTTTTGCTCTCTTATGTGGTCTATCTTTTTCTGGATCTAATATGCCATTCCAGTTCCCCATAATTATATATTTATCATAGTCAAATTCAAGTATTCTCTTTTTCAATTCCTCAATATATTGATATTTATTACTTTGTGCTCCATATACCCCCAATATTAGTACCTTAATTTCAAGTATCTTTACTTCTATTGCTAAATACGACCCTTTGTTATCCTTAAATATTTCTTTAGTTTCAAATTTTGATTTTACATAAATGGCAACACCCCTTTTCTTTTTTTCACCTTCTGTAGCATATACCGTACCTAGTTTTGCATTTCTTAATAGTCGTTGATCTTCCTTCCTAATATGAGTCTCCTGCAGACATATTATATCAACTTTCTGTTTTTCCAAATAATGATATACCTTTCTTCTTTTGTGAGGTGAGTTCAACCCTCTAACGTTCCAAGAGATCATTTTAATCACCATTTTCTGTACAATTTCTTTTTATTTTTGTTTGTTTTTTATTTATTTTCTTTATGCTTTAATTTATATATCTATCCCTCCTACCGCTCCTACTTCTTCTTCTATTTCTTCCACGACCTCGTCTGTCTCTTCTTCACCTTCTATCTCAGAATTTACTCCTTCTTCTTGTCTTGAATCTATTTCACTATTTTCTTCTTCACCTAATCCCGATTTTTTCTCTGCTTTATCTCTGAATCTCCTTTTATATTCATTTTCTCCTGTTTCCTTCTCCTTGTTTTCTTGATGTTTATCTTCCTTTTGCAGCAATTCCCTATTACAATTTTCCTGTTCACCTTTCTTTCTCTCCTGACTTTTTATTTTTATATTCTCCTTTTTGCCATTTTCCTTATTCTGTTCTTGTAATTTTTTTAGAAATTCTTTGACTTTTACAATGGAATTAATTACATTTTTTTTGTAATTATATGTTAGTGTTACTCCTTCGGTTTTATTCCACTTATACGTTATTTTTCTGTCTCTCAAAACTATGGTTAAGAAAGAATATTTTCTCTTCTTTTTTAATTATTTGAATAGGTATATCTTTGAATATTTTTACTGGTTGATCTTCAATTTTCAATGGTTCCTTAAAATTTTTTTGTATAACAATGTCTTTAATTCTTTCCCTAGTAATGTATATCACAATATCTCTAGGTACTTTATTCTTTTTAGAAATCCATGAATCTATGCGATACAATTTATCAATTTCTAAATCTAACTTTTCACAGTCCCACCCTATAAATTCTGCTATAACTGGAATTATTCTTTTATTTAAATCTTCATTAGTTTGTTCTTCTAGACCTCTTATCTTAATGCACTTTGGTCTGCTCCTTGATTCCAAAATCACTTTATAATTTTCATCTTGCTCTATTCTAGTCTCTATGGTTTTAGTTCTATTTTCTAAATTCACTCTTTTCTTGTACTTCCTTTAAATCATTACTAATCTTAGATATATCCTTTGTCACTTTGTCCAGTTGATTTCCAAAGACATCCAACTATCTTTGTATGTCCGTTCTTATTTCTCCCTTTAGTTCTTTCATGTCAGTTTTAAGCTCTGTTCATATTTTTTAAAATTCCTTCATCATTAGCTGACTTATATCAGTTACCTTGGTGGACATATCTATTGAAGATCTTCTCATAATTTGTAACTGTTCTTTTTGCTTAGCTAGTGCTCTTCTTGTAATGGGCATTACCTTCTATTAGAATTGAGGAATATCTTTTTTTCTCCTTCTTCTATCTGGATTCCTGTTCGTTCAGTTCTGTAATTGATATTCAGTTATTAGCAACTATCTTTCCTTTCTCTCAATTACCCAATCTTTTATCCTTTCCTTTCCCTTTTTTTCCTTCTTTCAGCCTCTTTCCCTTTTTTTCATTTCCCCCCTTTTGTTTTCTCTTGTCTTCTTTTTTGTTTACTCTCTCCCAATCTGATTTTTATCCTCCTTGTTTCCCTTCAATTTTTAACTCCTTTTCTCTTCTTATATTCTATATCTTAAATTCTCTGATTCTTACTTTCCTCTCTCCTCTTTCCCACCTCCTAATAGCTTTAATCCACTACTTTCCTCCTGCAAATTAGTCACAATTTTTTTCATAATACTTTCCAATATTCATACAATTATTTATATCTCTTTCCTATTAATTCATTAATTAATACCATTTACATCACATACTCCAACTTAAATTTTCCAATGAGTTACACAGTGTATTTATCATTAACTTATCAAAAAATTTCATTCATTATATGATCGACCAATAACATATACTATATTTTACATATAATTTATATAAATTATATTGTATATGTTGCTCTTTGACTAAAAGAAAAAAAAGAAAAAAATTCTTATCAATTCCTTATCAGATGTATTTACTCTATCCCATCAACTCATGTAATCATTAAATAATTCTTCCACTTTTACATTGTATAATATTAATTAATTCTTCCACTTTTACATTGTTTAGTAACTGATAACCAATAATCAAAGACAGTTTATGACCATTAATGATTAATAATGCAATTCTTAATTAATTCTTACAGGTGAATCCAATGTATATATATTCTATATATATTCTATATTCTATATTCTATATTCTATACATCAAATATATAAATGTATTATATATATATATATATATATATATATAACATATATCCAATATATCTATTTTTACATCTATATTTCCAATTTCAATTTCTCTTTCCCAATATCTCTTTCCCAATAAGATATCTCCTATCTTAAGATTTATTTTCCCTTATTTTTGTTATGTCTGTACATCAAATCCAATGGGTAGCCTATTAATCTTCATTCCTCTTTTCAAACTAACTAAAATTAAATGCAAATTATAGGTTACCGTTTATCCCTTCCTATCTACTCCAAATATCCCCAATCCTTTTGTATCCAATTCCTTTAAAGCTACTACAAAATGAAATATAAACTAATTAATTAATTACCCCTTTAACTGAATTACATCAGTTCATTAACTTAAATTTATTCTGTAACTTCTTTCTTTCATTTCTCTTCTTTGTTTCTTCTCGGTTCTTTCGGGTCTTTTCCCTCCTCCTCCAATCTGCTCCATTCCATCTTTTCCGTCTTTCCTTTTCTCCTTGACTCGTTTCTGTCCTTAGTTGCTTTCCCCTCTTCCTTTTTTTATATCTTTCTGTCCTTCTGACTTATAGTCCTGTATCTTATAGCTTCCCTGCTATTTTTTCTCCCCAACTTCTCTTCACTTTGTACTCTATTTTCACTTCAAATTCTCTCAGGGATCCCATCAATATTGTATAGTCCTTCAGTCCGTTTCTGCTTTGCTCCCAGCTGCTGCTTGATTTCCAGTTCACTCAGCTGTCGCGTCTTTTATTATTTGATCCCTCCCCTCTCTTCTTTCCTCTTTTTGTTTTATTTTCAGGTTTTTTTAAAAAAAATTATTTTCTTCCTATCTTTCCCCCACTTTTTTTTCTTTTTCACCACTCAACACAGAATACATATCTATCCCATTTGTATTTTCAGCCTGTTCTCCAGGTCCTCTGTCTGAACTCAGCTCGTATCCTTCTCCTAGGATTCTCCCACATCTTCCTTCCAGGTTACACACACCTGGCTTTTGATTAGCGCTGTTCATTATCACCAAAGCAAAGGAAGAAATATAAAGTACCTGGGCATTTATCACTCCTGAAAAACAAAAAACTAAAAAGAAAAAAAAGCTTTACATGTATAGTCTTTAAGATAAATTAAAAAGTGGTGGCTTTATCCCAATGGGTAGCATTGGCATGGGAGAGTTAGCATCCGACCCCCTCAGCTTTCTGCAAACAGTGCTGTTCTTTAGGTACTTTTGAAAGCTTCTGTTTACTCGGCTGGAATATGGGTCCACACAAGCTGCTACTGGCTGTCTATTCCCCAAGACAGTATTGTCCCCAAATCAACTTTCCTTTGGGGGTTTTTCCGCACGCCAAGCAGCTGGATTCAGGAGCACCTCCTCAACCTGACCTAATGCATCGCCTCAGCCACTGGAAGTCCAAGATTTGTCTTTTATAGTTAAGTAACATTCATGCAACATGTTGTCTTAAGTTGCTGCTTTTGTTATCAGTTAAGCTGGTCTGGAGTGATATCAATGCAGGTAGAGGTCACTCCTCTCTTTGGCCATGTGGGGACTGGGAAACAAAGAGCAGTAAAATCTAGCTAGTCAAACTGTGAAGTTGAAGGCTTTTACAGCTGGCATCCATAGATTTTCCTTGTTATTTTTTTTTCCGGGCTGTGAGGCCGTGTTCTGGAAGAGTTTACTTCTGATGTTATGAGCAGAAGGGCTTTTTTCTTTGTGCAAAGCCACTGATTTGTCCCCAAAGGAGGATCTCAGACGCCAGCCACAGATGCAGGCGAAATGTCAGAAGTAAACTCTTCCAGAACATGGCCTCACAGCCTGGGGGGGGGGGGACAAGGAAAATTTCAACTGCATTAGCAACCGAAAAGTAACTCCACTTGAGATCCAAGCTGCCCCTGTCCTGTGGAGGCTATCAAACCCTTTCTTAGACAAAGACCATTGAATTTCTTAAGAAGCCTCTGTACTGTTACATTTTAAAACCTCTTAGGTGCTATATAGGTAAAACATGCCAACTGTAGTCTTAATAAAAGCATTTTATCTTTGTTGGGGGTAGAAATCTCAAAAAGTTAAGTCTCAGTCTTTTGGGAATCCCTCTTTTTTAAGATTCCCCTGTTGTGGCTAAATTTGGTATATTGAAATCCAGGAAACAAATTCAGGTGTACCTGTGTTGGCCATACAGCAAAATACAACAAAATCCAAAATCCATAAAACATTGATACCTTTATTGGGCCAACAAAAAAGGGATCCAGCTGAGCTTCAAATGCTTGCATTATCTATTTTGTGCTTTTTAAAGTTGGCTTAATAAAGGTATCATTGTTTTGTGGATTCTAGATTTGTTGTATTCATACAACATGAAAGCTTATGCTAAAAATAAATGAGAGAATCTGTAAAAGTGTCATATGACTTCCCCCTTCTTTTTATACTGAAATAAACAGACACATCTCTGGAAGGCACCAGATTTAGCCAAAAGAAGTGGAAATCCATTAGTCTCAGTAATCTGTGAAAGCTCAGGCCAAATTCAATCATAGAATCATAGAATTGTAGAGTTGGAAGAGACCACGAGGGCCATCTAGTCTGATCAGTTTAATTTAATCAGTTTAATTTAATCAGTTTTAAATATTCCGTAAGACCCCCCCCCCCTTTCTCTGCTTCCTTCCTTCCTCTTTGAAACAGACTAACACATCTCTCTCTTTGAAAATTTATGGAACTATCATTCCATTACAAATGCTAGAGTCCACTCAGTTGAAAACATAAGGATAGTGTTAAGCAGATGTGGGACAGGGGGGAAGCAGGAGTTGAGAAAATTTATTCTAGTTAGGTTTTCCATTTTTTTTTCCCCAGACTGTGAGGCTGTGTTCTGGAAGAGGAACACAGCTTCAAAGCCTGGGGGAAAAAAACCCACAGAAAACCTATGAATGCCGGCTGTGAAAGCCTTCGACTTCATATTCTCGTTAGAATCTTTGATGACTGTTAGAATTGATGGAAGAGGGGTATTTGGTTTAGTACTGCCTGTACACCCTACTTCATCCTCACCTTGTTGGGCTGGCTACAATTCTGAATGAATAAGTAATTCTCTGCCTCAGGTTTAGGAGAAAAATCTACCATTGATTTCTTTCTGAAGTTACCAGAATACAATTTTTAGTCACACATTGAGAGAAGTAGGGGGAGTGAACTGCTGAAAAAAACCCAAAAAGAAGTCTTCAAAAAAGCCTGGATTAAGACCTCTTTGGTAAAACTTCAGCCCGACAGTGATGCCGCTGAATTGGACTATCTCATACTATAATTGTGGTGGGACTGATGTCTGTCTCCTTTTCCAGTGATGGAATGGTCATCAAAGAAGAAATTGTATGATCTAATGTCAACGTCATAGCTTTCAAATGTAGGATTTCTTTTAAAAACCAAAACACAAAATATTCTAAGAGAAAAGCTAAGGTGCTTAAAAATTCATTCATCTAGGTTCATCTGGGCAGGAAGAAAACCGAGAATCAAAATGAAACTTTTACAAGATACAACAATGAGAGGAGGACTAGAATTACTGAATTTGAAAATATATTACAATGCATCCTGTCTGAAATGGATAAAGGAATGGATAAGGTTAGAAGACAAAAGATTAATAACATTGGAAGGAATAAATATGAGATTCGGATATCATGCATATCTTTTTAATGATAAAATTAAAGAAGGAAATACTTAAAGGAAAAATTTATAAGGAAATTGCTGATAAGGATATGGAAAAAATATAAAAGACTGGTCTCCAATAAATAAATAAATAAATAAAACCCCCACACTGGATTTCAACAAATGAAGCTTTCATAAACAAGATGAAATGGCAAAAAATAGGTCGCTGAGGTACACAGACTTACTGAAAGAGGAAACAGGAAAATATAAATTAAAAACAAGAGAAGAATTGCAAGTGGAAGGATATAAATGTAATTGGTTTCTCTATAGACAACTAAAAGAAAGATTTAGCATGGATGAGAATCTTTATAGAATAGACTTTCAAGACTCAGATTTAGGGAAAATATTAAGAAAAGAAAAGATCATTTAATTTCAAAACTAGACAGATATTAATTAAAGGTTGAAATGGAACAGAAGAAATCAAGGAATGCATGATCAGGTGGGCACAGGATACTGGAGGCAACATCGAATTAGAAGAGTGGCAAAGAACCTAGAATAGATGAATAAGATATACTTTAAGCCAAAACTTGAGAGAAAACTATTTCAAAATGCAATATATGTGGTATCTGACTCCCCAAAGACTAGCCAAAATCAACAAAAATATGGATAACAAATGCTGGAAAGGTGGAGAAAGAACTGGGACACACTTCCATATGTGGTGGACGTGCAAGAAAGCAAAATAATATTGGAATAAGATAAGAAAAATAATGTCTCAGATATTAAAATATTGTGTAGAAATTGACCCTAAACTATTCTTATTGAACATAACAAAGAAAGACCTTGTAAAGAGGGGAAAATAGTCTTTTATATGACCATAGCTGCTAGAATTATATATACTAAAAAATGGAAGTTAAAACAATGATGGAGGCAGATAAGTTAACATGTCTATTAAGAAATCAAACAATAGGTAAATTTGAAAAAGAATGAAGGCAAATGAAGGCAAATTGTGAATAGAATATATTTGAAATTAGGAAAATAAATAAAGATAGGAAATTCAAGATTTTGTGAGCGACAATAGTGTTAAAGAAAGGAAGTACATAAAAAGTTTAAAAACAATTATAATATCGTCTTGCTTCCTTGAGGGGAAAAGAATGGAGAAGGAGGAAAAACAAGAGGGGAATAAAATAATATTTTAGATAAAAATCACCAAATAAAGAAAGTAGGAAGTCACAAGTGTTTTTGTGGAGGTTTTTTTGTGGTTGGTTTTTTCTTTTAGATAAATTGTATAGAAAATAGAACAAATGTGTTAACGAATGAGAAACTTAAATAACTAGATCATTAGAAGAATGGTACGTTAGTGGATGAGAAAATGTTATGTTTTGTAAATTTTTGTGTTTATTATAATATGGAATAAAAATTATATATTAAAAAATTATATATTAAAAATGCATTCATGCTGTTTTTTAAAAAGCATATGATTAAATGTCACCTTAACCTCAATGTCACATAAGCAGTAAATGCATTTTGTAGTTTTACATATATCTATGTTGTATTTAGCTCCAAGTTACCCCTTGAATTCCACTGGTTCCCACATTTAGGCCCTATGCTGATATCAAAATTATTTTATTTTCCAAGAGTTTCTCTAGCAGATGCAGTTTGGTTAGCAGAAGGATGCTTTTTCATACTGGCCATTGATAGATCATTACTAGACCAGAACACTAAGACACATGCAATTAAATTCTACAATTTGAAAAGGGCATCCCTAGTTGAACCTGTTAAGTGGGTAGATAAGACAGAAGGCAGATCTCCTTCCCCCCTTAAGAGCTGCTGTAAAAAGCCACCTCACTGTAAGAAAAGAAATAAAAAGAAATGATGCTTTGTCAAGGGTTTAAAACAACAGTACATTGTAAACATAAGTCAGAGAGAGAGAGAAACAAAAAACACACACACATCAATGGCAATATTGTCCTCCAGAGGCTAATCAAGTTAGGCAGATTAACAGGGAGTATGGAGTCAGTTAAGTATCACTTTAATTTAATAAATCATTAAAGCAAAGTCACAAAAACAAAGGGCCATTGAAAACCATCAGTGCAAATCTAATATAAATCAAGAATGTCCATATAGGACTATATAAAAATACCCTCAAGCCAGGCTATTACAGTTTTTAAAAACTGCCTTAATTAATAACTTCAGTCATTAACCCTTGCTAATGGGAGAGCACATTTAGCTGAGAAATTAACACAATAGCACCAATTTGGTTTATTTTGCATTTCACCATAGCTTCATTACAATTTCAATTCACATACAGAGAATTGGTTGCTACACAATAGAAAGCTTATCACTGACAATGCATTTCTCTGTATAGTCTTATCATTGTGAAAATATGTCTTGTTAGTCCATTCTTACCATTTTCAGATGATAATAAAATATGTTCCTGCCTAGATGAAAGAGTTATCCAGTGTGTTAACAGAATGAGCAGCCTTATTAATACATGAATGTTATTTGTCACCACTAAACTAGCAATAGCATGAAAGGCTTTTAGGGGATGTGGAACATTGTTACATAAAATGCAAATATAAATATAATTGTGTATTTGTCCCCAACAGAGTCAGTTGTACTAAAATCATCATAATGATTCTGCAGAGGAGAAAAAATTTAACTTAATCATCACCTTGGTAAGTAGATTTGTAAGTAGAATACATACCTCCCTCCTCAAATTGATACAGGTGTAATAGAATTCAGCTTTACAAATATGCTGCCTTTCAAATCCAGGCAATACCTACTGCATAAATGTTAATTACAAACATGATATTCAACTTTACTATGTTAAAATGAAGGTATGTAAATCACCCAATATGTGATTTTTCAAAAAAATTAAATTAACAGTATCTGCAAAATCAAATTGGCATGGATAAATGGAACATCCACCAATTATACTGTCTGATTCCAATTATCTTTTTATTTTCCACTATAAAGGAATGTTGAAATTAAATAACATTATTGATTGAACATAGAAATCAGTGAAGAAAAGCTGTTGGGAAAGGAGTAGTCTGTCTTCCTGCAGATGTTTGTAAAAAATGAACAGATTGAGTATTTTGAGGTCTTCCCTGTGCATTTGCCAAATACCTAGGCTTATTTGAAAGAGCCATTGTACTGGGGAAACATTGTGTTGAGATGTTCTTTCTGCAGTTGTCCTTCTTTGCTTTTTCAAGAAGATTGAAGTGGCAGGGTGAAATGTGGTAGGAACATGTAGAAAAGCATTAACCAAATCAATTCAAATACTCCTATCATCTATAAATAAAAATGACATGTCTTTGAAGAAAAGATTATTCTGATATCTGCATAAAGCCCAAATGTGGGGCTTGGGGGAGCCAAGGGGTACCCTAGGTCAAGGAAGGGAGTCCAATAGTATAAACCAGTGCTCTGTTTAATATAAAGGAAGGGTAGGCAGAAAGTAAATAAGGATTTTAAGAATGTTGCTATAGTGAGTGAATTGCCCCCCATAAGAACCTTGCCCCCACAAATGAAACTTTCCTTCAGTCCCCAAATATCTAGCATTGCAGAAAGTGAGACACTGAAATAGGGTTGGAAAGAATATTCTAAAATATTCAAGCAATTGTTGAAGAACATGTTTTTTGAATGTTGAGAAACTGAGATGAGAAGAATCCTGGACTGACAAGAATCTTCACATTGCAGGAGCTATTCACTTCCGGTTTACTACTCTGTCATTTTTTAAATGGTTTTATGCCTTTTCTTATTTTAAATTATTTTAATAGTGTTTTTATAGGTAAGATTTGAATTAAATACTATTCTATAGTGGTTGTAATTATGTTATTTTAATGTTTGTAGATTCTGGATTAATGTTTTAAATGATGTTTGCCTCCCTGATCCTCATGGGAGAGGAGAGATATAAATAAACATTATTATTATTACTATTTGAAAAATTTGCATGTGGTTGTTTTACACAGAAACCAGCATTTTCTGCATGGAAAATAATATTTTAATTCCTGCACCAAAAATGTTATTTTCTTTGCAGAAAATACTGTTTTCTATGCAAATCAACCACATGCACATTTTATGTAGAATAAATCCCCAATTACAGCACTTTCTGTGCAGAAAGCAGCCTTTCCTGCATGGAAGATACTAATTCCTGCACAGAAAATACTATGTTTTCAAAAAATGCTGTTTTCTATATAAATCAACCATGTGCCAATGTTATACAGAATAAATCACCAATTACAGCATTCTCTGAGCAGAAAAAAGCATTTTCTTTGCAGGAATTCTAATTTCTACAGTGAAATATTATTTTCCATGCAGAAAAGGCTGCTTTCTGTGCAGAACAACCATAGTTGTTCCCCACCCCCAGAATAAATCCTGAACTGTGAATAGTCTTCAAAAACTGCATGGTTTTCAAAGACTTCCTCACAGTAGGAAGAAAATTGCTGAAATTACTGTTTGCTACCTTCAAGAAGAAACTTAGGACATTTTCAGACATGCCAAAATCCCTGTTTGCCGCGCGAGCAGCCTCCCGAAACTGCTGCCTCCGTGATTGAAATATTGCGCGGAGCCATCCCAAGCTTCACGGAAGTGACACGGACGGTTTCGCCAGAGGCACAGCGTCGTCCGAAGAAGACCCTTGCCGCGCAGCAGTTTCGGGAGGCTGCTCGCGCGGCAAACAGGGATTTTGGCATGTCTGAAAATCTCCTTACTAAAGAATTAGAATACACATACACTGAGAAATATTCATACCTAGAATTCTTATATTTTCTGTTTTTACATTCCTTTGGCAACTTTGTCTACCCCTTTCCTTCAGATGCCTAAACTGTATTTCTAGATGCTGAAATGCACTTGTAAGTTACAGTAATGCCAGACAAATAGGGAGTGAAAGGAAATTTCATGGCAGCGGCAGGGGGCACAATTCTTACTTGGGGAGGGCAGTGCCTTTATGGCCCCCAATAACTATGCCCCTGTTGGATCTAAGGGTAAGTAGCTGATTAATTTGAAGTACATCAACAATGATTTAATATTATTCCCAATTATTTAAAAATATTAGCAACATAATGGTTCATCTTTTCCCTAAACATTATTACCAAAATGGATATCTGGACATGTGTGTGTGTGTGTGTGTGTGTGAGAGAGAGAGAGAGAGAGAGAGAGAGAGACCAGTGAACATTGTTCTTTTTTCTTTTTACCTAGTTCTTTTTACCTGGGCTCGGAATTATTTAATTCCAAATATTCTAAGTATTAACCAGACCTGATCCTGCTTATCTTCTAAAATCAAATGAGATCCAGCACATTCAGGGTGACATAATGCCCATTTGTTTTACTGGGAGAAAATATGTTAAAAAATGTTTCTAAAAAGGAACATAGTGGAAAATGGGGTGGGGAGGAGTAGAAAAACCAATCCTTTCTCTTTTGATATGCTGGCATGAGCCTGGCATTATTTCACAGGGTTCATCATTATTGTTATTGTTGCCACTGTGATCGTTGTTGTTGTGATCCCACCTTTCCCCCAGAACTTACATCCAGGGCAGCTTAAGATAGGAACACATAAAAGCATTATAAAAGTTATTGTTAACATGTAATTAATCTGTGCAATTTTTAAAAATGCAAAACATGTCCGTAAATTTCCATTTAAAACATATCAATTTAAAAGCCAAGATATAAAAACAGTGCACCATACTGTTAAAGACTCTTTACTTATAAATGGCCAGTTCCCCAATCCTGTTGGAATAATGAGGACTTCATCTGTTGACAGATGGACAGCAAGGAGGAAGTCATTCTAACCGCCTTAGGAAACGAGTTCCAGGATCTGAGACCAGCCACCAAGAAGGCCCTCTCCTGCATTTAATAATATTTTCACCAGATGTGCCTGTGAGGGTGCCAAGGTCAAAAGAAGGGACTCTAAAAATCCTCTGAACCTAGAAGGTTTGTATGTGAGGTGGTCATCTTTGAAATAGCTTGTATTCCCTAATGTACTATAAAGCCATAATGTGGCTTTACTGAGCATATCATCTCTCCAATTTAAAATTTAGGATTGCCCTGTTACATTGCACTTCTATGCATATATATTGAGAAGTAATTCATATTATGTTCATTTTAGACTTGTAGTGTACAGGTGTTACCCTAGGGTGCTTTAGAGACCACCCATGACATCAAAACCTATATTCTTGGTTGTGGGGATTATAGGCTCAAATAGTATGCCTGCGAGAGGAAGGTAACTGTGGGTATCTTTTCACCTATCTCACTCTCTGGCTTTTCTTCACAAACGAAGATTCAGGAAGGACTCATCCTGTGCTTTCTGCAAGCGCGTTGATGACTAAAAAGGCCAATCCGAGATAAACAAGTCCAGTTGCAGAAAGCACAGCAGAAGGTCTCCTTGGGCGATGTTTCCGGGTTGTGATTCTTTCTGCGTTGTCATTTCTCTTCAAGACTTGTTCGGCGTGAGGTCTCAAATAAGGCTGCAGCATTGTGGATAGTGCATCTCCATGCCTCCCGATGTGAGGCCAGGGCGGACCACTGTTGGTGATCAATTTGGCCAAGCCTGAGATGTTGTTTCAGGAAGTTCTTGTATCACTTTTTTGGAGCACCTCTCTTACGCTGACCTGTGGCGAGTTCACCATAGAGTACTATTTTTGGGAGGCGATGGTCCTCCATCCTAGAAATATGCCCTGCCCAGCGCAGCTGTGTTCTCAATATCATGGCCTCAATGCTGGTGATCCCTGCTTGCTCAAGGACAGCAACATTTGTCACATAGTCAGTACTAACAGCAAAGAACCCCAGGTTAAAGTGAAATAAACTATTTTTATTGGAAATAAGACAAAAAGCATTAACACATGCAACACACATTAGTAAAAACCACACAAGGCTATCGAGGAGTAAGACAGAAAGATTGGATAGAGGGAGAGATTTGGGAAAATAGGGCGATACTTACCAGTCTTGAAGAGTAGAGTTTTGAGTAGCGAAGTACGCAGACAGAGGTCTGAGGGTGGCACTGGAAGTTCTGATACAGAGGCATGCCAAAAGATTGTGTCCAGGCTCGTCTACAGTGGCACACCTTTCTATTGTTTGGGGACTAATACTTATACGCTGCTTCATATCCTGAAGGGGTACTCTGGCTAGGACAAAGCCTGGATGGTTTCCCCACTGAGTAAACAAAGGAAACCAAAACTCAACTGATTGCATTAATGGGTGGGAGATAGGAATTGATGGGTTTACAACAACCTTGCAATGCAGGACAGGAGGTGGTTCCAAGGTGTGATTTCCTTAGGATTGGAGTTGGGAATGGTCATGTAATTGTTTGGCTGGATGACTCATTCTGAGGTGCCCAAGAAGGAATCAGCACATACCTCCTTAATGGCTTTGTTTACCAAGGGGCTTCTGCACAATCCTAATATGGGCTTGTTTGCCAAAATATTTCTAAAACATATCCCAGGTCAATGTGACCTCCACCTGACCTCTTTTTGGTTCACCCTGGCCAACATGACCTCCCCCCAAAGTGTCCAATATTTCCAATTATGGGATATCATAGGGAGGAGGTAGAGGGCATGCTAACACAGCTATACCTGAGATGCGCTTTTGGGCATTATCTCTTTAACAGAAAATTTGGAGCAAGAGGCAGAAATAATATGGAAAATATAGAGAAAGGTGGGGAGGGTTGAAGACTCCTGAGCAGTTTGTCACAAAAATAGGCTTGGCCTCTTTTTTTGAGGCCAAGACTGTTTTCGTAGCAAACTGCTCAGGAATGTTTTTGGTCATGTAAAGGAGATTTGGTGAAGCCTCCTTGACTGTTCTCTCAGGAGGAAAGTTACCTTACTCCTATATTAACATGAGCCCACACTGAACTTGCTAGGCTTTTATGGAAAAATTCACACAATACATAGGCTAAACTCCCACAACTCCATCAGCCTGATCTGAAAGAATTTCTATATAGCTCAATAATGAATGCAGGGAGGGAAGGAGATCCTGAGTAGAGCAGCATCTTTTGGCTCTATCAGTATCAACAGGCCTTTTTTTTGAAACTGCTCAAAAATTGGCCAGCCCTACATCAGAGATCCAAGGAGCATTTCTTCCTCACTCAGTTTACCCCATGGATCACGCCATCCCCCACAGCAAACCAAATCCTTCCATTGCTTATGCAATCCCACTCAAAATGGTGACAGGAAGTGATACCCCATCACTACATAAGAAAACAGAGGTAATTGGGGGGGGGGGTTATAGAGGATTATGGTGAGCTTGTGGGGTGGTAATATTTTTTGCATGTTTTCATATGTATGGTGGCTTTCTGTGTGTTTTTGAGGGGAAAATGCCTGAAAATTCTGCTGATTTTTTAAAATTGGAAGGTGTTTGAGGTGATTGGTGGGATACTTCAGGGGCCATAAAAGTGGGGTCCAGGGCCACATGGAGACCAGAGGCTGCATTTTGGCTGCCCCTAACCTAAAACAGCCAGCCAGAAGGACTCCAAACCTGCAGCAGCCTCTTCTCCCTACTCCATCAGGCTAGAAGGCTGTAGTGGGCCTTCAGGACTTTTGGCAGCACAACAGCAGCAAGAGGGGGTGTGGCCAGGAGTGGCTGGCATTTTAGGCCACTCCCACACCCCTCAGGAACACCAGCCTGCCAGCCAAGAAGACCCAAGCCTGCAATCGGAGTCAACTGAGACCAGGAAAGGCCTGGGGGCAGAAATTGGAGTTGTACTGGGGAAAGGGAGGTATGGTCAGAACAGAGTGAAGAGATGTTACCAAAGAAGGTGGGATCGCTGTTTGTTAGCTATCCCACCTTCACTTCACCCTGTTTCCCGGAATGATTGGAGAGCGTACCTATCATTCCACAGAACCTTACTTTGCTCCTCTGCAATGACAGCTCAGTTAAGAAAAAACTCATGTTATTTATGATCTTCTTTTGGATGAGGATGCTGACCTGGCTTGCTTCACAGAAACCTGGCTGGGAGAGGATAGCGCTGTCACGTGGACGCAGGCCCTCCCAGCCGGGTATTCTCTCAGTGAGCAGGAGAGGGGAAGTGGGCGGGGGTGTGTGTGGAGTGGCTCTGGTTTATAAGGACAATCTGACCTTGACCAGGATAACTATCCAAAACACAGTCCACTTTGAGTGTATGTACCTTAGCCTGAGGACCAGGGATAGTTTGGGGATTCTGCTAGTATACTGACCACCCCGTTGTATAGCAGACTCCCTAACCAAGCTGACATAGCTGGTCTCAGAGTTGCTGTTGGAGTCGCCCAGACTTTTAGTTTTAGGTGACTTCAACATTCCACTCAAGACCAGCTTGAGAAATCTGACTGGTGCAGCTTGGGAGTTCATGGAAACCATGACAAACATGGCCCAAATGGTCGTTGGGCCCACACATTGTGCGAGTCATACCCCCGATGCAGTCTTCAATATGGAACAGGAATATCCGTGTTGCAGAGGTTACTAAAACCACTGCATTGTCATGGATGGATCATTTCCTGGTCAAGAGTGAACTAAGAGTCTCTTTCCACCCCACCGGGGGTGGTGGACCCAGTAGAATGGTCCGCCCCTGAACGCTAATGGAACCAATAGGATTCCAGAAAGCCTTGGAGGGTTTAGTGGTTGGTAATGCCAGTGACCCTGTCGAAGCATTGGTTAATACCTGGAACACTGACCTTACCAAGGCTATTGACACGATTGCTCCCAAGCATCCTTTCCAACCCGCTCCAAACCATTAGCCAGGGTATACATCAGAGCTTAGGAAAGTGAAGCGGGTTGGACAATGACTAGAGTGCAACTGGCAAAAAACTCGCCACTTATCCAACAGGACTCGTTATAGGAACTTTCTTTGCTCCTATCAAGAGGCAATACATGCAGCGCAGAGATCCTTCTTCTCTGCACATATTGCATCTGCAGAGTCCCATCCAGCAGAGCTGTTTAGTGTGGTAAGGGAGATGGCGCAGGTTATACCTGAGCAGAATCCGTTGCTTAACCCAACAACGGCCTGCTGTGATGCATGTAACAACTTCTTTGCAGATAAAATCTCTCGGATAAGAGCCAACTTAGACACCAGTATTTTGACAGAAACAATTGACGAGGTGTCCAGCAACTCTGTTGCTGTAAGTTTACTGGATCAATTTCAATCCGTGAGTACCGAGGACGTAGAAAAGCTACTTGGTAGGGTGAGGAAGATGATCTGCCCTCTCGATCCTTGCCCTTCATGGCTGGCCATCCAGGGGGGGGGGTGCCTTGATGGTGTTCCTTAAGGACATCATCAATGCATCCCTGAGAGAAGGGTGTGTTCCATTGTGTCTGAAGGAAGCGGCCGTTAGGCCGCTCCTGAAAAAAAACCTGCCCTGGACCCGCTGGACATGAACAACTATAGGCCGGTTTCTATGTTACCATTCTTGAGCAAAGTGATCGAGAAGACAGTTGTGCTTCAACTCCAAGTGGTCTTGGATGAACCCAATTATCTAGACCCATTTCAAACTGGCTTTAGGATGGGATTTGGGGTTGAGACTGTCATGGTTGCCTTTACTGATGACCTGCATGTAAGCATCGACAGGGGTAGTGTGAACCTGTTGGTGCTTTTACACCTCTCAGCGGCTTTTGAAACGATATATCATAGCATCCTCTTGGATCGCCTGAGTGGGTTAGGAATGAGAAGCACTGCACTCCAGTCGTTCCGATCCTTCTTCTCAGGCAGGTCCCAGAGGGTGCTGCTTGGGGACAGCTGCTCCAGCAGAAACGAGCTTACTTGTGGTGCTCCGCAAGGCACCATCCTGTCCCTGATGCAGTTTAACATCTATATGAATCCGCTGGATGAGATTGTTTGGAGTTATGGGGCTGGGTTTTATCAGTACACTGATGAAACCCAGATCTATTTCTCCTTGTCCTAATCATCGGCCTTGAATTCCGATGGCGTCTCTCCTCTTAAAGATTGTCTTAAAGCAGTAATGGGCTGGGGAAGTGCTCATGGTAGCGGACCCAAAACCAGGAGTTGGGTTGCAACCTCCAGTCCTGGATGGGGTCACGCTCTCCGTAAAGGACTGTGTTCGTAGTCTGAGGGTGCAAAATAGCTTTGGTTTAGAATACTGTGCTTAGATGCATGTGGGGGGAGGTAGGTAGCCATGTTACGAATGTTGCTGTCCTTGAGCAAGCAGAGATCACCAGCATTGAGGCCATGATATTGAGAAAACAGCTGCGCTGGGCATGGCATATTTCTAGGATGGAGGACCATCACCTCCCCAAAATAGTACTCTACGGTGAACTCACCACCAATCAGCATAAGAGGGGCACTCCAAAAAAAGCAATACAAGGACTCACTGAAATAGCATCTCAGGCTCAGCCAAATTGATCACCAAAAATGGTCCGCACTGGTCTCACATTGGGAGGCATGGAGATACACTATCCACAATGCTGCAGCCTTATTTGAGAACTCACGCCAAACAAGTCTTGAAGAGAAATGACAATGCAGAAAGGATCACAACCTGTAAACATCACCCAAGGAGACCTTCTTCTGTGCTTTCTGCAACCAGACTTGTTTATCTCGGATTGGCCTTTTTAGTCATCAGCGTGCTTGCAGAAAGCGCAGGATGAGTTCTTCCTGAATCTTCGTTTGCTAAGAAAAGCCAGAGAGAGAATGGTAAAGATATAGGGTATGGTGCAACGGGGGAATTAAGCACATAACATATAACTGTGTGTCTGTGTACACCCAGAAGATGCACACTGATAGAAAGTTCCTTAGGCTGTAATCCTGTACACAATTATCTCGATTAAGTCCCACTGAATTTAGTGGGGTTTACTTCTAAGCAGATATGAAGAGGATAACACCATAAGTGATGTTTTCTAATTAAAGTTTCTACGCTCTCTTGCTTTTCTTCGCAAACGAAGATTCAGGAAGCACTCATCCCGTGTTTTCTGCAAGCGCGCTGATGACTAAAAAGGCCAATCCGAGATAGACAATTCCGGTTGCAGAAAGCACAGCAGAAGGTTTCCTCAGGTGATGTTACCGGGTTGTGATTATTTCTGCGTTGCCGTTTCTCTTCAAGACTTGTTCAGCGTGAGTTCTCAAATAAGGCTGCAGCATTGTGGATAGTGTGTCTCCATGCCTCCTGATTTGAGGCTAGGGCGGACCATTGTTGGTGATCAATTTGGCCAAGCCTGAGATGTTGTTTCAGGGAGTCCTTGTATCACTTTTTTGGAGGGCCCCTCTTACGCTGACCCGTGGCGAGTTCACCGTAGAGTACTATTTTGGGGAGGCGATGGTCCTTCATCCTAGACACATACCCTGCCCAGCGCAGCTGTGTTCTCAATATCATGGCCTTAATGCTGGTGATCCCTGCTTGCTCAAGGACAGCAACATTTGTCACATAGTCAGTCCAGTGTATATTTAGGATTGTGTGTAAACAGCACTGGTGGAAGCGTTCGAGGAGTCGTAAGTTGTGGCGATAGGTGACCCATGTTTCAGATCCATAAAGGAGAATAGACAGTACAATGGCTCTATACACACTGATTTTTGTGTTTCGCCTCAGGTGTTTATTACTCCAGACTCTTTTGTAAAGTCTTCCAAATGCACTATGTGCCCTTCTCAATCTTGGCATCTGAGGAGATGATGCTTCCCAGGTAGGTGAACTGCTGAACGGACTTAAGCACAGAATTGCTGACAGCAATGTGGGGATGGTGGTGTTCATCCTGTGGTGCAGGCTGGTAAAAACTTCTGTTTTCTTCAGGTTAACTTCCAGGCCAAAGAGCTCTGCAGCTGTTGCGAAGCAGGATGTTAGACGCTGCAGAGCTGCTTCTGTGTGGGCAACAAGGGCAGCATCATCAGCGAAGAGCAGCTCACGGACTAGGTAGTTTAGAGCCTTAGTGTGAGCCCTCAGACGGCTTAAGTTAAACAAGCTACCATCAGTACGGTAACGTATATAGATGCCGTCGTCCTCTTCGAGCTCTGCCATAGCCCTTTGGAGCAAAATGCTGAAGAAGATTGTAAATAAAGTTGGCGTAAGAACACAACCTTGCTTCATTCTATTAGTTATTAGAAAGGGCTCTGAAAGAGCATCACCATATCTGACTTGACCACGCTGTCCCTCGTGTAGCAAGATAATCATTTTAAGGGATTTGGGGGGACATCCTAGTCTTTCCAGGATCTGCCACAGACCTTTCCTACTCACGGTGTCGAAGGCTTTGGTGAGGTCAACAAATGTTACATAGAGACCCTTGTTCTGCTCTCTACATTTCTCTTGCAGTTGTCTAAGGGCAAATACCACATCTCTAGTACTCCTATTGGCTCTGAAGCCACATTGGATTTCAGGAAGAAGTTCTTCAGCAATGGCAGGAACTAATCTGTTCAGGAGTATCCTTGCAAGGATTTTTCCAGCAATAGAGAGCAGTGTTATGCCTCGATAGTTTGAGCAATCTGATTTTGCTCCTTTTTTCTTGTACAGGGTGATGATGACTGCATCTCGGAGATCTGATGGCAGTTCCCCTTTTTCCCAGCAATTCACAAGGAGTTCGTGGAATTTATCATGGAGTACATGACCTTCGTGTTTCCAAACTTCAGGTGGGATTCCATCAATCCCAGCTGCCTTGCCATTTTTCAACTGCTGTATGGCCTTAAGGGTCTCTTCCAAAGTGGAAGCTATGTCTAATTCATTTTACATCGGTTTTTGTATCATATGTTGGATTGCTGAGTCTTGGACTACTCGGTTGGCACTAAAGAGACTTTGAAAGCGTTTAGCCCATCGATTCAGAATGGAGGCTTTATCAGTAATTAATGTTTCACAATCTGTACTGTATAAGGAACTTTGGAACTGAGAAGTAGGTCCAAACACTGCTTTAAGAGCTTCATAGAATCCTCTAGAATCACCCAGATCTGCACAGCATTGTGTCTTTTCTGCTTTATTGATCCACCACTTGTTCTGGATGTCTCGTAGTTTTTGTTGAAGTTTACTACATGTGAGACGGAAAGCTGCTTTTCTTACGTGGCAAGTTGGCTGGGCAAGGTATGCTTGGTGAGCAGTTCTCTTCTTTACCAACAGCTCCTGGATCTCTTGGTTGTTTTCATCAAACCAGTCTTGGTTTTTGTTGTGGGAGAACCCGAGGGATTCTTCCGCAGACTGGAGGATACTGTTTTTGATATGTTGCCAAAACACTGTAGGAGAAGGATCTGTAGGATGGTCTTCAAGTTTTGTTTGCAGGTTTGCCTGGAAGTTGTCTCTCATGGTAGCTTGTTGAAGATTGTTGACTTGGAGTCTCCTCTTTAAGATGCCACCCCTCTTAGGTTTGAACTTAAGATGAAGATTTAGTTTACATCTGACGAGGCGATGATCTGTCTGGCATTCCGTACTGGGCATCAGTCGAGTATGACGGACATCGTGAATGTTTCTCTGGCAGACTAGAACATAGTCAATGAGGTGCCAATGTTTGGATCGGGGATGCATCCAGGTTGTCTTCAAGCTGTCTTTCTGCTGAAAGATTGTGTTTGTAATAGTCAGCTGTTGTTCTGCACAGAACTCTAGCAGGAGGCGTACGTTATCATTGCAATTTCCAACACCATGCTTGCCTAAGACACCTTTCCAGGCTTCGGGGTTCTTTCCTACTCTTGCATTGAAGTCACCAAGGATAATAATTTTATCTTCTACAGGGACTTTTTGTATGAGGTGGCGTAGGACTGTGTAAAATTTTTCTTTCTCTACAGGGTTGGCTTGCATAGTTGGGGCATATATACTAAAGAGAACAACATGTGGGAGGTGTAAGGAAATAATGTGATCAGAGTGTCCTGTTGGCAAGGTTTCGAGTTTGGAGGCAATGGAGTTTTTAATCATGAAGCCTACTCCTGAAAGATGTTTTTCAGTTTTGGGTTTGCCAGACCAGTAAAGTGTGTAGCCGGTGCCGTGTTCTTTGAGGCTGCCTTCCTCATGGAGACGAACTTCACTAAGAGCAACGATGTCAGTATTAAGCCGTGATAGTTCATGGGCTATTAGAGCAGAACGACGCTCAGGCCGTCTATTATTTCAGAGTCTCGCATGGTTCTGATGTTCCAGCATGCAAGCGTCAGTTTATTTACACCTTTGGAGGCCGGTGTGTGCCTTTGTTTCTTTGCCTTGGTTTGACCGCATCAGAAGATTCCTGTTGGGCGCAGCTAGCCAACCAGGTAGTTGGGGATGAGCTTTTGTTAGGCCACCTTTTCTTGGCCCCTCTCCATATGGAGCAAGCAGTGCTCTCCTTAAAAAAGGCTGCTTGGTCATTCAGGATGCTGCCGAACAAGACTGTCATCTCCCGGGTCAGCCTCGAGCGACCAAAGTCCTGAACCGCCTGCATGCAGGGTTGGGTCTGCGGCTTCCAGTGCATCTTTACCCCTGCCGTTTCGTCCCTCGCCTATCACTACAGCGCTTCTTCTTCTTCTTCTTCTTCTTTTTGGAATTGGATTTGTCCTTCGAGCCTGTGCAATGGATTTTTCTGGTGGAGTGCAGCGTGCAGAGAACTGGCCTCACCCTTTAAAACAAAGGTTCATCTGCTGTGGCCTTGCAAGCATGGACGTAGCAGCGAGGTCCTCGGGCCGTAGGTTTGATTAGAGTTTCCTTCTCTTAGACGGTTGACCTTACAGGGTTGGACGAGCACCATCTGCCCAGGTTTGGGATTAGAGTTTTTCTTCTCCTAGGATGGTTGCCATAAGGCTACAGAGCCCATCCTGCCCTTTGACGCTCTTTGTTAGACCCTTCGGTTTTTACCTGTCTGGCATGGGAGACCCTACCAGTGGCTATTATGCCACCGCCAGCATAGCTGAAAACATCATTAGGGTACGCAAGCCTCTCTCCCACGACAAAGGGGCGTCAATGGAGAGGAAAGTTTCAACCTCAGCCATATTTACCAACAGATGAAATACAAAATAATTTTCTTACTTCACTTTGAGTATTGATTTCCTCCTTTTTATTCATCTTTTTTACAGTTTATATGAAGTGCCATTTAATTATTAGTCTCAGGTTTACAGACATCACCACCCTCCCTCTCAGTGTAACAAGATTCACATTAGCTGCTTTTCAAATTAGTGAAGATTGATGTTGCTTCAGCAAAATATTCTGACTTCCACAAATTAGCCATCATAAGCATTGAACTGAATATGTCTTCCTTGCAGAGGACAATTACACAATGGAAGGTTCAAGCAATTTTGCTTAGTCTGTTAATCTGGTTTGGAATAGTGTTTTTTCTTCTTTTGATTGATGGAACTGTGGCTTTTTATGGAAAGGCCTCTTCCAATTTCCTGATCAGAGTATTCGGTCATTTCAGTGATTCTCCAGTGGCTATTAACTGTCAGCAGAATCAAAGGAAGACAGTCAGTTAATAGAACAGATACATTTTAAGGAAATCCAATGCATAATTTCAGTAACTGTCATAGGATAAAGTTGTGATGTACGTTGATTAGTTTAGCTCACTCACTATGAAGTTTTGAGTGGTGTGACAGAATATTTGCAAAGCTAGGAGAGCACAGAACTGCTGTGTCCATGTCAGTCTTTTCGGTATTTACAATGTTCCAGGAAAGAAGCTTAATAAGACCATCTGTTATATATTGCATTATTCATGATAGTGATTGTGATGGCTCCTCATGGTACAGCTTCAGTGTTTGAAAGGGTTGTCTGGCAAATTCTATACGTTTTGCAAACTCCTCTTGCTCATCGATGGTATATCACAGTTTTGACCTCTCTCAAGGTTTCTTCCATAGCCAACCATGTGTCCAGGTGGTTATCATTTCATAAACCCCCACCAGGTGGGTGTAAATTATTATACTCACAATTGGAATCAAGAGGCAAGACAGGTTGGGTTAACCAGGGCTGCATCTTTGTTAACATGAGCAAAGAGATCTGCTGTGAAAATTGTCTGCCATTGGAACTAGCTGAGGCAGGACCCACTTTGAAGTTTGGTGAGCCTACCCCTGCTCAGGAGCAATGCATATCCTCCAACTGTCCTTGTTCTGTATTATGTAGTGAAGTTTGGATTTGGGGGGAGTGGGGTTGAGGTATGGAAATGTAAGCATGTTTTCCATGGCATATACTTCTATGCTTGCCCCACTCACATTCTCTCTCCCCCTCCCTCCCTCTCTCTCAGAGGGGCTTATTGCAGGAGGGCAGGAAAGCGGAAGTAAACACTGAGAGTAGCCTGTCCCACTTGGCCTTATCACATAGCATTGGTGTTCTTCAGCTGCTTTCCCATTCTGGTCCCATGGGAGATAGTGGTAAAGGAGAGTCTTTTTGCTAACAGATATTTTCAGTTAGCAAAAAGACTCATGCTTACCACTGTCTTCTATGGAACTGGAACAGAAGAGCAGCTGAAGCAGGCAGCTGTCAGCCAATGCACTATTCTTGGGCTTTAAAGTCACTTCCCTTGCTAGTCATTTGCATTTCAAAATGTATCCATTGTCTTGTGTGCATTTTATTTTCCTGAAACAACCCATAAGCCTTGCAAATGTGCAAAACATTGAGGCAAAATGAATGTCAAAATTCACTTTAAAAGGCACCCCCCTTGGGGCAAAAGTTTACTTTTTATGGGAACTGTTGAATCCAATGAAATTCTTTTCCATTCCCAATAGATATAGACATATAGATAAAAAGGAAAATATCAAAGTGTGTATCTGTTATTAAAAATCTGTCATGATCTTTAGTTTCTTTTCAAAATTCACCAGAAGTACCTTGTGTAGTTCAGGTGAGATTCTGGTTTTAAGGAACTAACAGAGTGAAAAAAGGAATGAGATGTGGGCAATTTGTGTAGAGGAATGATATCTCTGAGCATTGCAATTCTGAATTCCTGTTTGTTTGTTTATTTGAAGGTTCCTTTTTATTTTGAAATAGCCATGAGATTGCTCCTGGAACATCTTCAGGGAAAAAAAAAAGAATGAGGTGGCTATTTCTATAGCATTCATTCATATTCATATTCTTAGCCTGGAAATCCATGTTTGCTAGAAAAAGCATATGGGGAGAAATCTTCAGAGCAGGTCTTATTTGTGTTCCTCATCTCCCTTAAAAGCAGTGGGGATAAACTGTAATTGTCATATTCTAAGGAAACTAGGCTCCACCTCCAATGATGAAAATATAAAACATATTTATAGGTAATTTGTGTAAACAAATTTAACAGATACAATAGCTAGGTGAAAAATTCAGAGAGAAAGTCGATGAAAATAATTAAAAAGGGGGAGAAGAAAGATTATGACTTTCCAGCCTAAACACTCTAATATGCAAAAATGATAAATCTACATGAAGGCTGCCATGGAAAACACAAAATTTAATGAGCTGAGAATATGAGAAGCATTCTCATATTAAAATATGTGTATAGGGTCCCAAAGCAGATGGGTCATCAATGTAAAGATTAAAGTCCTGGGCTATCAAAGATTTCTCCAAAGACACCCCAGCGTTATCAGTAGATCAGGGGGAAAAAGTAGAAGTGGTTTAAAGCACAAAAACCAGACACCAGAAGTCATTTTTTTGATGTATAAACAAGATGGTCATGCATTAAAAATGCATTACAGGATCTCTCTCAGCACAAGCATGTGTAATCATCATTTCCTCTGTCTCTGCTATTCAGAGATGAGTACTGGTCCCTACACGGCCAAAGGATCATCACTCACGTGCCAGAGGAAGATATCCCCAAGTTCAGAGGACCCCCAAGATTTGCAGAGGAAGAGGAAAGAATAAAGTCCTATAGGTGTCTCCCACCCCACTGCTCCACTCCAAGTATGTTCACTGTCAACAGAATGCTGAGAGTTTTTTTGAAGTATTAGGATGGTAGAAAACCAGATGAGAGTGGGAAGGGAAGTGAGCACCATGAGGGAGGGAGGGTTGAGGAGAACTTAATTTCAATTAATTTTTTTGAATGAGAATTTCCCAGAATTTACAAATTTCTTCATATTCAGAATGGAAAGAAGAGAGTAAAAACAACAAAAGTATGAGAAACAAAAACTGATAGATCATTCACACAGTGTTTTGCTTTCAGTGTTTAAATTTTTCTAATCTGGTTTAGCCTCTGTGTGTTCAGCTATTTCTGTTGTGCTGAACAAGGATTGTCCCCTCTTTGTTTCTGAGAAGCTCCTTGTCTTACACACACACACACACACACACACACGTAGGTACAACATGGTACTCTCCATGATGGGGGTAGGTATACCTGTTGGATGTGGTCAGTGCAGATGCATGAAAACTTGGGTTCAGTTTGCTTTTGAACAATTTCCTCAGGTGTGCAAAACACATTCAGGACAGGAATAGGTTTCAAACACTTAACACAGAAGAATGTGAATCTGATAGACCTTCACTTCCCTAGGAGCTCATCTACACCAGGCAGGATACTCCAGCTCCCCACTGACCTATCCTGCCTCTGGAGCTGGCCTGTCCCCCCACCCTCGGTTACCTGCAGAAAATGGGCCAGAGTCCAAACAGGACACCAGCCCATTGCTGAAGCTGCCACCACTATTTTCTTTCTAATGCAGAAGCCAGACAGGGGACCCACAAAATGTGACTGAGGCCCCCTGCATGTGAACAGCCTTAGTCACAGGACCCCTGCCAGGGAGCTGGTAGCAGCAGGAACAAGGGACAGCGTTCTGGGATGGGCTCCCTCAGACATATGGGACTCGATCCAGTGGAAATGGATTAAACTTGGTATTTTCGTAAAACTCAGTAAAAGGCCCTATCCCAGCTTGTTCCCGTTCCAGCCTCATATGTATCCTGGGTGTCATTTGGACTGCCTGGGGGAAGATCAGGGTAAATGCCATTCATCATTTAGACAATAGGGCTCTGGAACAGGGGCAAGCCAGGGTATTTGGCTGGTGCAGACAAGCCCTAGGTCAAGGCAGAGCAGACTAACCGAACTTTAGATCTCCATGCTCAGTATTTTGTTGCAGGTTGCATTTTGTTATATAATATTAGAAAGAAGATTTTAAGAGTGTGGCTGGAATCTTCTCAGTGACATATGAGCATGTAACTTGAGGTTGCACATGAGTATGTCTCTATTTTGACATTAATTAGCTCCTCATACAATGTCAAAAAACAATCCTCAGGGCAGCTTTCAGTCCATGGGGAATGCCTCAGCCATTTACTGTCCAGGGCAGAGGGAGGAGGGAGGTGACCAGGCATTTAGCCACAGCAGCTGCAGTTCTGCTCCTGGAGAAAGAGAAGTGAGGAACATCATTGCTTCCCCCTCCCCTCCAGCTGCAAAAGTGAGTGGGCTTGGGTGCTTCCTGGTCATCTCCCACTCTCTTCCACTAGCCAGTAAATGACTGTGGCAGCACTCCTCGAGACTGACAGCTGCTTGGGGGAGAGGGGAATGGAGCTGCAAACAGGGCCGATTTAAGGGCCCTGCAGCCCATGCAGCTGAGGAGCCCCTGTCATAACCCTCCCTAAGTACTTAGGAAGACTCCTCCCCTTTTCTCCCCTAGATGGTGGCTACTTGAGGCATGTGATGACATCACAGGGTTCTGTCTTTCTCTCTTACATGTGCATGCATGCCAATTTCCCGCTCAGCAAATCTTTATCCTTAGCCATTGTGCCAGTTGTTCTTGGTTGGACCAAGCAGAGCAGCCAGGCAGAAAGCAGCGCTCTGGGCAGGGGGGACCTGAGGCCTCTTTTCCTGTCCAAGGATCATCTCTCCTCTGCATGGAGGAGAAGCAGGGGGACCTTTGCCAGGAGGGAGAGGGGACAGCTTGCCTGAATGCCTGGAGGCTGGAGGCACAGTGTCGTGGAGGCTGCATAAGTCCTGTTGCCCTCATCCAACCCCCTTGGCCATGTAGGGAACCACAGCTCATGTGTGCTTGGCCTCCAACCTCCTCTTACCCAAGACCCTCAAATCAGGGGAACCTGATTTGGATTATGACTCTGGAGACCACAGTTCGAATTCCCTTCGCTCAGCCAGGAAAACCCACTGGGTGAACCTTGGGAAGTCCCACTCTCTCAGCCTCTGAGGAAGGCAAAGGCAACCATCCTCTGAACAAATCTTGCCAATAAAACCTCCTGCCACTCTCCGGGCAAAGGCACCTGGGGGGGGGGTCTCACCTCAGACTTCTTTGATGCAAAAAACCAAAACAAAACAAAACCAGGGGGAGGAAGGCAACCACATGCACAGCCCCCCCAGGCTGAAGGGAGGGCTTCCCCTCAAGGCAACCTCTGCCCCGAGGGAGCACTGTGACCTCCCGGAGTGACCACTGTGGGGCGCTTTGAGTGGGGGGAAGTCACAGGATGAGGGATGTGGGCTACTTCCTCTTGGTTGCTGAGTCTGCTGCCCCCCTCAAGACATGGGTGTAAGTGCTGCAGGGATCAAGGCATGGGGCTCAGTTGCTCGTTGGCCCTCGCCCTGCCTCACCTGGCTGCCTTGGCTTCCTCTCCCTGCTGACCCCCATGGCCATCCACTCAGCAAATCTTTCTCCTTGGCTGCACCAAGCAGAGCAGACGGGCAGGAAGCAGCTCTCTTCTGCGGGGGGTGGGTTGGGTGACAGGGGACCCCTTGCCAGGAGGGAGAGGGGCCAGCTGACCTGAGCACCTGGAGACTGAGTAAACCCCACCACCACCCCATGTGACCCCCTTAGCCATGCAGGGAAGGGAACCAAAGCACATCTACCCCTGAATGTTGGGGATCCAGCCTTTCGCCCCAGACCCGCAAATTAGGGGAGCCCATCCTCCTCCCATTAGATTATGACTCTGGAGTCTGAATCCCCTTCACTCAGCCAGGGAAACCCGATGGGTGAACCTTGGCAAGTCACATTATCTCAGCCTCTGAGGAAGGCAAAGGCAACAGCAACAAACCTCACGTGAAGATATCTGGCCAAGAAAACCCCATGATGGGTTCACCTTAGGGCTGCCATAAGTCAGAAATGACTTGAAGGCAAACAGCAGCAGCAGCATCAACAAGGACAACCAACATCCAGGCAAACCATTCCACTGGAGTTGGAAAGGAGCCCAAAGGGTTATCTCATCCACCTACGTTAGTTCAAAAGGAATACACAACTAAAGCACTCCCAAAAGATGGCCATGCAACCAATGTTTAAAGACCTCCACAGAAGGTGAGTCTGCCACCCTCTGAGGCACTCCATTGCACTGTAAAACATCCCTTGCCATCTGGAAGAGCGTCCTACTCTTTTCTTGAAATTTGGATCCATTGATTTGGGCATGCCAGGTATAGAATGGTGGGTGGCATTTGGTTAATCCATATGATGGGGTTCATGGCAAAGCAGGGGGTGCTTCTTGGTTAGGCTGGCAAAGATCTTCATGACACACTGGGTCATGCGTCCCCATAACAGGATCTTTGATGGGCCACCTACCTACTGTTAAGGTTAAGGGCAGTGAATGTTCTATAGGATTTCGGATAAAAATTAAAATAAGTCAGTTTAAATGATGACAGCAAAGTAATATTTAGATTTATTTAAAAAAACCTAAATGGATTCACATACTAAAAACTTACAATAATATCATGCTGGCCCCCCTCCTAATCTAACGCCCCTGGGCCACCAGGCTAGAATCATAGAATCATAGAATTGTAGAGTTGGAAGAGACCATGAAGGCCATCCAGTTCAACCCCCTGCCACACAAGAAATCTTGATCAAAGCATCCCCAACAGATGGCAATCCAGCCTCTGTGTAAAGACCTCCAAGGAAGGAGACCCCACCACGCTCTGAGGGAGTGTGTTCCACTGCCGAACAGCTCTTACTGTCAAAATGTTCCTCCTAATACTGAGGTGGAATCTCTGTTCCTGGAGCTTGCATCCATTGCTCCGTGTTCCAGTCTCTGGAGCAGCAGAAAACAAGCCTTCTCCATCCTCAATGTGACACCCCTTCAAATACTTAAACATGGCTATTATATCGCCTCTTAACCATCTTTTTTCCAGGCTAAACATCTCCAGCTCCCTAAGTTTCTCCCCATAAGGCATGGTTTCCAGACCTTTCACCATTTTAGTTGCCCTTCTCTGGACATGCTCCAATTTGTCAACATCCTTTTTGAATTGTGGTGCCCAGAACTGGACACAGTATTCTAGGTGAGGTCTGACCAAGGCAGAATAGAGCGGCACTATTATTTCCCTTGATCTAGACACTATACTTCTATTGATACAGCCCAAAATCGCATTGGCCTTTTTAGCTGCCGCATCACACTGTTGACTCATGTACAACTTGTGGTCTACTAGGACTCCTATATCCCTTTCACACGTAGTCTCATTCAGCCAGGTCTCTCCCATCCTATATCTATGCATTTCATTTTTCCACCCTAAGTGCAGTACTTTACATTTCTCCGTATTGAATTTCATTTTGTTAGCTTTCCCCCAGCTCTCCTGTCTATCCAGGTCATTCTGAATTTTGATCCTATCCTCTAGGGTATTAGCTACTCCTCATAATTTGGTGTCATCTGCAAATTTGATAAGTATGCCCCTGATTCCCTCATCCAAGTCATTGATAAAGATGTTGAATAGCAATGGGCCCAGGACAGAACCCTGTGGCACCCCACTGGTCACATCTGTCCAAGACGAAGAGGAGCCACTGCTGAGCACCCTTTGGGTTTGGCCGGTCAACCAATTACAAATCCATTGAACAGTTAACTTGTCTAGCCCACATTTTACAAGCTTGTTTGCAAGAATGTCATGGGGAACCTTGTCAAAGGCCTTACTGAAATCAAGGTATGCGATGTCCACAGCATTCCCTACATCTACCAAGCTGGTAACTTTATCAAAAAAAGAGATCAGATTAGTCTGGCATGACTTGTTTCTCTGAAACCCATGTTGACTTTTTGTGATTATGGCATTGCCTTCTAAATGTTCACAGACTCTCTGTTTAATGATCTGCTCTAGAATCTTCCCTGGTATTGATGTCAGACTAACTGGACGATAATTGTTGGGATGCTCATTTTCTCCCTTTTTGAAGATGGGGACAACGTTTGCCCTCCTCCAGTCTGCTGGGACTTCTCCTGTTCTCCAAGAGTTCTCAAAAGATTATTGACAATGGCTCTGAGATCACATTTGCCAGCTCTTTTAATACTCTTGGATGTAGTTCATCTGGTCCTGGAGATTTAAATTCATTTAGATTAAGAAGGCATTCCTGTATTACCTCTTTGCTTATTCTGAGCTGGATTTCCCCTATTGTGACCTCTGTTCCATTATCCTCAGGTTGGTCCTCCTTTTCCTTTTCTGAAAACACTGAGGCAAAGAAGGTGTTGAGTAATTCTGCCTTTTCTCTGTCCCCTGTTAGCATTTTGCCATCTTCTCCACATAGTGGCCCTATCATTTCCTTCTTCCTCCTTTTGCTGCAGACATACCCTTCCTCCTTCTGCTGCGGACATACCGTATTTATTGTTCTTAACCTCCCTAGCAAGCTTGACCTCATTCTGCGCTTTAGCTTTTCTAACTTTACTCCTACACGTGTTCGCTATCTGTTTGAATTCTTCTTTGGTGATTTCCCCCCTTTTCCATTTCCTATACATGCTCCGTTTAAAACTTAGCTCTGTTGAAAGTTCTTTAGTCATCCATCCTGGTTTCTTGAGACATCTCCCATTTTTCTTCCTGAATGGTACTGTTTGAAATTGTGCCTTCAGTATCTCCCTTTTGAGAAAGTCCCATCCGACTTGAGGTCTCTTCTCTTTTAATATTCCTGACCATGGGATCAGCCCCAGTATTTCCCTGAGTTTATTGAAATCAGCTCTCTTAAAGTCAAGAATGCATGACTGACTATGCTTGGCTTCTCCTTTTCACTGTATAACAAACTCCAGGAGAACATGATCACTCTCACCTAAGGATCCCACCACTTGCACCCCATTAACAAGGTAATCTCTGTTGGTTAGGATCAGATCTAAAATAGCTGGCCCCCTTGTTGCCTCTTCCACCTTTTGGACCATGAAATTGTCTTCCAGGCAAGTAAGGAATTTGCTAGACCTTGAAGTTTTGGTTGAATTAGCTTTCCAGCAAATATCAGGATAGTTGAAGTCACCCATCACTAGTACATCTCTCCTTTCTGCATGTGTGTTCATCTTTTCAAGAAAGGCATCATCTAATTCCTCCATCTGACTTGGGGGTCTGTAGTAGAGTCCCACAATAACATCCCTGTTGTTTCCCTCCCCTTTAATTTTTACCCAGATGCTCTCCATCTAGCTTCCAGTATTGATGTCATGGATCTCTTCACTGGTGTAAATATCCCTGACATATAATGCTATTCCTCCTCCTTTCCTGTTTGGCCTGTTTCTCCTATAAAGGTTATACCCCTCCATTCCTACATTCCAATCATGTGACTCATCCCACAAGGTTTCAGTAATGCCTATTATATCATATTTGTTTTGTAGTGCTAGGAGTTCAAGTTCATCTTGCTTATTTCCCATGCTCTGTGCATTAGTGTAGAGACATCTAAGACCATGTATTCCCTTTACTTGCTGCCTGTGCAAGATTTTTGCCTCCCACTGTTGGGTCCTTGCGCTGTTTGCCTTGTTCTATCAATGACAGTTTGACTATATTCTCCAGCCCTTTTGACTTCCAGAATACTGTCTCCCTCCCCCATTTGACTCAGTTTAAAGCCCTCCTGATCAAATTCTTGAGACTCTTGGCGAAAATGTTTCTTCCAACTGTTGTAAGATGCACCCCATCTCTTGCCAGAAGTCCCCCCGCATGGAAGCGCAGCCCATGATCCAAGAATCCAAATTGTTCTCAGTGACACCATCTACGGAGCCAGTTGTTTACGTTGGCTATTTTCATCTCCCTTCCTGGACCATGCCCTTCAACTGGCAGAAGAGACAAGATGACAACCTGTGTGTCCATTTCTTTCAGCTTCCTCCTCAGGGCCTCATAATCTCTTCTGATCTTGGGAAAGCTGTGCCTTGCAGTATCATTAGTTCCCACATGGACCAAAAGGAAGGGGTAATGATCCGTAGGCTTTACAAGTCTTGTCAGCCTCTCCGTCACATCATGGACCTTTGCCTCAGGGAGACAACACACCTCCAGAGTCATCTTGTCAGGCCCACAAACCACTGCTTCTGAGGATACCGCAGCAAGGAGTCCACCACCACCACCACACACCTCCGCCGAGGCTTCGCAGCTGCTGTTCCTTGTGGTGGTACTCTCAAGGTCCCCTGCTCTACCTCTGAAGTCTGTCCATGCTGTTCTTCCTCGTTGTGCTTGAAAAGGGAAAGGGCTTCGAATCGATTCTGTAGCTGCAAGCTGCTCGAAGAATCCCTGGATTTTCTTGTTCTGTGTGTGACATTCCTCCAGCTGTCTACTTCCTGTGTCTGTGAAGTGACCCTCTCCTCCGCAGCCACTTCCTCTGTGCGGTCTCCATCCAAGACTGTTTGTTCTGTTCTGTCCAGGAAAACCTCTTGCTCCCAAATCTGTTGAAGTGTAGCTACCCGTGTCTCCAGCTGCTGGACTTTCTCCTCCAAGAGGGCTACCAGCTTGCACTTGGTGCATATGAAGTTCTCCACGTCTGTAGACAAGAATACAAACATCGCACAAATTTTGCACGTGATTGCCGCAGTCCCCTCAGTGTCCATGGTGAGAGTTTTTAGGTAATCTAAAAAGTCGTTGTGGTCTACTAGGTTTTCAACAATAATGTTGAGAATGCTAAGCTGTACTTTTAGGTATGCTGTATTTTTGTGTGGTCACTGCAATTCGCGCGCTGTTAGGCATGCGCCTCAACAACAAGCAGCCTCTCCCAACAGTTTTTTTAAAAAATTCAATCTCCCCAGTCAAAATGGCTGTCCAGAAGCTGCTGTCCTTCTTCTCTCTGGCAGGAAACTAGAGCCCTGTCAGCCCCCCACCTTGTGAGGGCCATGTACACACACACATACACATGTACATATATAGTTGTAACAGTAAATGTTGCATTCAGTCTTCTTGCTATTTCGGTTTCTCAGGATTGAAGAGAAAATATTTCTGAAACTAAAGGTTTTCCAAGAAAGCAATAAAAAAAAAATCTCCCAACTGAGCAATAGTGCTATCACATGCTAGGAAGAAAGTGTGTGTGTGTGATAATTATATATTGAGACTATTCCTCAAAAAGTCTCCATAATGGCCTTGTGTGTTATTTAAAGAGCTAGGTGTGTATTGTTAGTAATTGCTGTCAAGTTGGCTTTGACATATGGCAACCTATGAATGAGCAACCTCCAAGGCACCCTGTTTTTATCCAGCATAAAAAAAATATAAGGAAATCCTATACCAACTGTGAGACTAATGGAGAAAAAAAAGAAATATCTAGCATTAGCTTTCATGGACTCCAGTCCACTGATTGCATCTGATGAAATGGACTAGAGTCTACAGAGGCTTATACTAGAAATTTCCTTTTTGCAGTTAGTCTCACAGGTGCTACAGGATTCCCTTATATCTTTTTACATCTCGAGTATGTATATCTGTGTGGCTCCTTTGGGACTCTGTTTCTCAACCTTACATCATCATCATCCTCTCTCTCTCTCTCCCCCCCCCCCCCTCCTACTCCTTTCTCTCTATATACATATATGCCAGATCTGGAACTCTGAATAGGCAGTTTTCTTATGAAAGTAGAGATTAGCCATTTTAGGAGAAGAAAATTGTCTCCAAATAAACTTTTTCAGTGTTGTAATAGACACTGCAGTTATGTCTTTGAGAGAAAGGTTTGAACAGTTAGGTCATGGCTCCGATGTGTTCAGTGTTATTTGTGACAGTAAGAATTTGACAAGAAACAAGGAATATATGAATAACAGTTGTAAGAAGCTTACAGATTCTCTTAAAGACCTGAAATAAAAGTCAGGAGATGTAAGTACATCAGATCTTGCAAGTGCTAACCCCCATGTTACCACAATTCCAACAGTTGTCTAACAGTACTCCAGTATATCTATGAAAAACATTTAGAAGATATTTTCCCAAATTTATCATTTGCACTGATAATTTTTTTGTGCATGCCAGTGTTAGTGGCCTCTGAAGAATGGAGCTTTCTAAGCTGAAGTTAATGAAAAGGTACTTGAGATCTTCTATGGGTGAGGGGTGACTAAGAGGCCTTTCTGTAATAGCTGTGGAAAGGTAGATAGCACATTCCTTAGAGACTGAGAAGTTAGTGAAGGTGTTTGCTACTTAAAAAGCAAGAAAAGTTAAGATTTAAGTGAGTATTTTTTTTAAGTTCAAAGAAGCTAGAAGAGCAAAGCAAAGCCCATTTTATAAATGTTGTAATTTTAAATTATTTGATAAAAAATATGTAAACTGGCTAAAAATAATTTTAAAAGGATAATTCAGGCTATATTTTGTATTTCAAAATTTACAACATAAGATTGTAAAAGAAAGGACACAATACATTAAGTATACTAAATTGGACTCAGCTTTTTTTTTTCTTTGAGAAAATGCACACCATTATGTTAATTGCTAACAAATAAAAAATATTATTAGTTATATTAGTTAGTTAAAAAAAGTTAGTGCCTATAATATAGTTTTTAAATTAAATTATTGGTGGCAAATTATGTAATAATCTGAACATCCTGTACTCTGAATAGGTTAGGTTACATTGACCTGAGATAAACATATGGGCCCCCCAAAATAAAGTGTTGCAGCCCCCCCCCCACCAAAATTCCTTAAATTGGCCCTGGTTGCAAATGTGGAGCTCCATCCCAAACTGTATGTTTTGATCTAGTATCACTGCCTGCATGTTTTAATCTTTTAGTAATAACATCTGTGCATCAGTTTGGGAATCATCATCTAAATCATGATACTGTGGACAGATCTGGAAGATGCCAGAAGCAGGTTCCCTCCAAATCAGTCTTAAATAAATCTGATTCCTGCCAAAGATTCATGCATAATCCAGTGGCAAAAAAAGGAGACAGTATGCCTGCAAAACTGATACCCTGCCCTCAAGCTCTCTGTAAAAGGAAAATGCCAGGCAGGGATAGAGGGCGAAGGGATATGACTTACCACCAACACCATCATGGAGGAGGCAGTGTTTCCCCGAAACCCATCAAATTCAGCACAGTTGCTCCCACGCTGCTCCTAGCAGCTGCAAGACCTAGAATGAGGGGGAAGTCTCACAGGACTACAAATTTCATGAGACTTCCTGGGAATCTGGAATATATGGTATAGGCTTGCAAGCATCGTGGGCAGCCATTGTTGGCTGGGCCTTCAGCACAACTCACCCTACTGTCCTGTGCATTTGCTGGTCTGGGAACCATCAGGCACTTTGACTCCTCTACCTTATTTTGCATACGCATTGTCTACTAGAGGAAGAAAATATATATGCATATAGCTGATTGGTAAGTATTGTCTTTGTATTAAAGTTGTGGGCATCCCAATAAACCCATAACATGGTGTCCAGCTTCTCTGTCTTGGTGCAAGTTTCTCTAAAAGAGATCTCTAGCTTCAACTTTGCCAGGACTCTTTTGTCTTTTTACCTCCAGTTCCATAGACTTAACACCTCTATTCTAATTAGGACTTCTAACTAGGACTAGATTCATGGCAATGAGTCTTCTGGCACCCCAAAAGCTAACAAGTTCATGGACTGCACTCCACTTTATCAAATGGCTAGAGCTCTATGTATGTGTTTCATAAAATAATAATAATAGTAATAATTTCTTACCTGCCTCTCCCTCTGGATTTTCATGGAAACATATGTTTGTTTTAAATGGTTTTTATTCCATTGGTTTTTAAAACAGAAACAGTCAATAAAAAAGCAATACACTTAGAAATGTCTCAAATTATTCACATGGTGAATAATTATTCACATGGAAGTCAACCTGAAGAAAACAGAAGTTCTTTACCAGCCTGCACCACAGGACGAGCACCACCATCCCCACATTGCTGTAGGAAAATCTGTGCTTAACTCCGTTCAGCAGTTCACCTACCTGGGAAGCATCATCTCCACAGATGCCAAGATTGACAAAGAGATCGATCACATATTAGCAAAGGCACATAGTGCATTTGGAAGACTTTATAAAAGAGTCTGGAGTAATAAACACCTGAGGCGAAACACAAAAATCAGTGTGTATAGAGCCATTGTACTGTCTATTCTCCTTTATGGATCTGAAACATGGGTCACCTATCGCCACCATTTACGACTCCTCGAACGCTTCCACCAGCGCTGTTTATACACAATCCTAAATATACACTGGACTGACTATGTGACAAATGTTGCTGTCCTTGAGCAAGCAGGGCTCACCAGCATTGAGGCCATGATATTGAGAACACAGCTGAGCTGGGCAGGGCATGTGTCTAGGATGGAGGACCATCGCCTCCCCAAAATAGTACTCTACGGTGAACTCACCACGGGTCAGCGTAAGAGGGGCGCTCCAAAAAAGCGATACAAGGACTCCCTGAAACAACATCTCAGGCTTGGCCAAATTGATCACCAACAATGGTCCGCCCTGGCCTCACATCGGGTGGCATGGAGATGCACTATCCACAATGCTGCAGCCTTATTTGAGAACTCACGCCGAACAAGTCTTGAAGAGAAATGGCAACGCAGAAAGAATCACAACCCGGAAACATCGGCAGAGGAAACCTTCTGCTGTGCTTTCTGCAATCGGACTTCTCTATCTCGGATTGGCCTTTTTAGTCATCAGTGAGCTTGCAGAAAACGCGGGATAAATTCTTCCTGAATCTTCATTTGCTAAGAAAAGCCACAGAGAGAGAGAGAGATTCACATGGTTTGCCATATTTGTTTTAACAAGCAAAAGAAAGAGTTATTTCTTACACATTCCCAAATAAATACCTGTTTTCAGTATATAATGCTTGCTCTGTACATAGTACATGATTTAGTTCTTATGTGTATTTTACTTAATATTCTCATTGTGATTAAACATCTAGTATTTTTTTCTGTGCTGACATATGATAACCCTTCTGTCTTACATTCTCATACATTATCACCACAAATTATAATTAGACAGAGGTGACATCTATTTCTATTCATCAAGCCCTCTCCTCTAGCTTTCCTGATTATATCTCTCCATAAAAGAGAGCCATCCTATTTTAACATATTCATGACAGTTTCCTTTATACATCGTTTGATAAATGTATACCTTGTACTTTATTTTCTATTGACTTTTACTAATTTATTTAATTTTCCAATCCAACTTTACGCTCAGGCTGGTTGCAACTTTGCAATACTGCTCCATCTATTTGCAAAATAATTGAACAGAATTGACCAGTCTTTAAGATAAGTTTCCATAGTTTTCTCTTTAAGCTTCATGGTCAGATAGTCCATATGCATTGTTTCATATAGTTTTCCAAGCCATTGCTCAATGGTGGGGCAGTCTTTGTTTTTTCCACATTTTAGCAAAAGTTATTCTGGCTGTCACTATCATGTAAAAAATCATTTTCCCATGTTCTCTATCAACAGTCTCCTCTATCATACCTAATAGAAATATTTCAGGTCCCCACGGGATATCTATATGAAGAATTTCTTCCATGGTGTGTTTAATTTTTTCCCAATATTTGGCAGTCTCTTTACATTCCCACCATAAATGATAGAACGTTCCATTTTTTTTTACCACATTTCCAGCAGGAACCTCTGGTTCCTTTGCACATCCTCGACAGTTTATGTGGAGATAGATACAAACGGAAATACATTTTGTATATATTCTCCCTTATACTTTGGCTTAAAGTTGTTTTCATCTGTGTTGTCCATAGTTTCCTCCAACTTTCCAGTTTTATAATATGATCAATGTTTTGGTCCAATATTACCATATTAGATTTTATAGTCTCTTCTTCTGTGTCCCATTTTAACAACAAATTATAGAATTTAGATATCATACTTTTATTTCCTGCTTCGGAGATAGCTTCCCACTCTGATCTGTTAGTAGTGATTCCTGTTAATCTACAGTCCATTTTGTATCTTTCTTTCAACTGTCTATACAGATACCAGTGACACTCCAAGTTATCATTTTCAGCTCCTCCTGTGATTTGAATAAATATTGACCATCTTTTATAGTTAATATGTCCTTATATCTTAACCACTGAAGTGATGGGATGCCTTCCTTGTTGATTAGAGCCTCATGTGGCAAAGCCCACAAGGGTAAAACAATAATTTTTGAATCTTTGTTTTTAATTTATGCCAACTGCCCTGAGTCTCAGTTTTGATGAAAAGATGGGATGTAAGATGATGATGATGATGATGATGTTCACTTGCTCATGTATTGGGGCAGGGATGTGGGTATAATTGTAAATTCTGCCCTCAAACATAGCAGCATTACTGATAGTTGTTGAAGTACATGTGATTACACAGCCTTATGTAGACGTTTACACTCAGTGTACAAAGATCCACAATACTATGGGTTGCCCAGCAAAACTCAGGTTTGGGACAAATTTGCACAGTCAAGTTCCTATTGCTAGTTTAGCCCTACACATCAGCAGTTAGGTTTATCAGCAGATTAGGTTGGCAGATATTTATACACATACATTAGTGTTTGGAACAGATTTGGAAAAGCTACGTTCACTGATCATGATTTTAAAAGTACTCTGGCTTTTCTTCGTAAATGAAGATCCAGGAAGGACTCATCCCACACTTTCTGCAAGCTTGCTGATGACTGAAAAGGCCAATCCAAGATAAACAAGTCCAGTTGCAGAAAGCACAGCAGAGGGTCTCTTTTCTGTGTTGTTGTTTCTCTTCAAGACTTGTTTGGTGTGAGTTCTCAAATAAAGCTGCAGCATTGTGGATAGTGCATCTCCATGTGAGGCCAGGGCGGACCATTGTTGGTGATCGACTTGGCGAAGCCTGAGAGGTTCTTTCAGGGAATCCTTCTATTGCTTTTTGGGAGCACCCCTCTTATGCTGACCCATGGCGAGTTCACCGTTGAGTACTATTTTTGGGAGGCGACGGTCCTCCATCCTAAAGCACTCCCAAAAGATGGCCATGCAACCAATGTTTAAAGACCTCCACAGAAGGTGAGTCTGCCACCCTCTGAGGCACTCCATTGCATCCTACTCTTTTCTTGAAATTTGGATCCATTGATTTGGGCATGCCAGGTATAGAATGGTGGGTGGCATTTGGTGAGTCCATGTGATGGGGTTCATGGCAAAGCAGGGGGTGCTTCTTGGTTAGGCTGGCAAAGATCTTCATGACACACTGGGTCATGCGTCCCCATAACAGGATCTTTGATGGGCCACCTACCTACTGTTAAGGTTAAGGGCAGTGAATGTTCTACAGGATTTAGGATAAAAATTAAAATAAGTCAGTTTAAATGATGACACCAAAGCCTGAGAGGTTCTTTCAGGGAATCCTTCTATTGCTTTTTGGGAGCACCCCTCTTATGCTGACCCGTGGCGAGTTCACCTTTGAGTACTATTTTTGGGAGGCGACGGTCCTCCATCCTAGAAATGTGTCCTGCCTAGCGCAGCTGTGTTCTCAATATCATGGCCTCAATGCTGGTGACCCAAGGACAGCAACATTCATCACATAGTCCAGTGTATATTTAGGATTGTACGTATACAGTGCTGATGAAAACGTTCGAGGAGTCGTAAGTGTTGGCGATAGGTGACCCATTTTTCAGACCTGTAAAGGAGAATAGACAGTACAATGGCTCTAAACACACTGATTTTTATGCTTCACCTCAGGTGTTTATTACTCCAGACTCTTTTGTAAAGTCTTCCAAATGTGCTCTATGCCTTTGCTAATCTGTGACCAATCTCTTTCTCAATTTTGGCATCTGAGGAGATGATGCTTCCCAGGTAGGTAGACTGCTGAACGGACTTAAGCAAAGATTTGCCTACGGCAATGTGGGGATGGTGGTGTTCATCCTGCGGTGCAGGCTGGGAGAGAACTTTTGTTTTCTTCAGGTTGACTTCCAGCCAAATTTTAACAGTGATGATTAACAAACAGTAGTCAAGAGATTACAAAGACACCTTAGCATAGATAAACAAATTATAACATGGTGATTAAAAACTTTTGTCCATTCCAAGCACAGAAAAATATCTGATAGAGTCCTAGTTTGAATCAATTACTAAACAGTAAGGAGATTTTTAGACAGCGTTTAACAGTGCCTACTGCGGGATGAGGTCCCAGGAGAGGAACGGCGCTCTTGCGTGGCAGGGGGTCATTTTCAGACGCTGCTGTCCCTCTTCCGTGATCCTTTGTTGCACGTCCGTGAAGCTTTGGAAGTGGCCGCGCCATATTTTAAGCACGGGCAACTTCCGTGATTAAAATATGGTGCGGCTGCTGCCAAAGCTTCACGGATGTGCAACGAAGGATCCCGGAAGAGGGACAGTGGTGTCCAAAAATGACCCCCTGCCGTGCAAGAGCGACGTTCCTCTCCCGGGACCTCATCCCATGGTAGGCACTGTTAAACGCTGTCTGAAAAGCTCCTAAATCAACATTTGTGTATATCTTATTGACTAGATGGACTTACTCTGCTAGGGACTAGCACCTTGAATTAGGCCATTGAGCTTAGTCTCCCGATGAAGATTTGTGGGTGAGGGCTCATTTTGTGAGGGCTTGCAGGAATGGACTGAGAGCCAGAATTAACTATGGTATGTCTTTATATTCTTCTCCCTGCTCAGTGAGAGACTGCTGCTGTCATTAACACCATGCTCCAAACCAGGTATGTGAAGTTCCTCCTAATACTTTATCACTGGCTGCCTAGTACAGTAGAACATCCCTTCCTACTGAAGGTTGTGCATACTGACAACTCGTACTATGGGGACAATAGTTTCAGGTAACAAGAAGAGCTGGTAGAAAACATCTTGTCACTTTGGTCACCCCCTCCCCTCACTGCTCTCAATCCATTCTAAACTAGAGATTAGGGATGAGCTAGCTTCCTTGCAAGTGAGAATTGTGAATATATATGGCCAGTTTGGGGATCATACTTATGTAAGGTTGCCCAGGATCAACAGCCAGCCTGTAAGCTAGACTGCCACAGCCTCAAATGCTCTAACTTAGTCTGAGGCCAGGGAGAATCTAGACATTACAGGAAAACCCTGAGGCTTTTTACCAACAGAGGGCAAATCCTTGCACTTTCTGTTCCCAATAGCATCAGCCCAAAACAACATTGAAAATTCAATAGTAGTAACCAAACAGAAAGATGCTGGATTTAGAATTAGGCCATTCTTACCATTGTATACACTCAGGCAACTAAGTTTGGCATCATGGAAGGGCAATTAATTGTTACTTACTTAATATTATTAACGTATTTTATGAGGTCATGTTTAGGAAAATGCTTTTTGACTTGAGCTGGGAAGGGCTTTTCTGTTTCAGTAGAAAAATATTTTGGGCTAGTCCTACTGGTATCTCTAGCTATAACTGGGAAAGACTGAAATATTGGAGAGCCACTATCAGCCAACATAAAAAGTCTTGAAAATCTTCAACTTACTGTTGAAATCTTTCCCATACTCTCATTACTACTTCACAGGGAACTACTATAGCCAGAAGCATTAAAACAAACTAGTCTTTCTGCCCCTCCTGTATATGTTTTACATTCCTCTGAAAAGTTTTTTTTTTCTCATTTAGAACTCCAGGATAATTCTAAATCTTACCTGTCTTCAGAACTTGACATCTGGATCTGATCCATCTGTATTCCATTACAGAAACTGCTGAAACAATCTAAACGAGTTAATAGCACACATTAGAGAAAATCTGAGATGCTGTTGTCAGGGAAAGCATTTTGGAATAGCTTTAATAAATAAAATAAAGTACATTTTATCTTAGCTGACGTTTCCAACATTAACTAACTGAGAAAAGTTCCAGTGAAAAGTTGCCAAATAGTGCAGCCATATTAGTCTGTCACAAAGAAAATAAGAAAATTTTGAGGCACCTGAAACAAATGTATTGTGCCATAAGCTGAATGACTAGAGGTGACTTAGGTGTTTGAAATGTTATTCTAAGCTGCAGGTACATAATTTTATTTATTTGTTTTATTAGATTTATATCCAGCCTTTCTCCCAAGATGGGATTCAACGTGGCTTACAATCATTAAAAACTACAGCTAAAACATCACAAGTTACAAAAGAAGTTACAAACATTAAAAAAAGAATTACATTAAATTACCATTGTTAAAATATAGTTTAAACACATGAATTAAAAGGATAAAATCATAAATATACAACAATAAAAGTACAAAAATAAAAGCAACACACCAATTAAATTTTATGTTTCAAATGTCTGCCTAAATAAAAAGTCTTCATCTGCCTGCAAAAAGAGAGCATTTCTCAAGATGTCCTAGCCAGTTCCCAGCCCAGAATAGTAATGGAAAGAGGGTCTTCTTTCCTGGAGCCATGACTCCTGGTGTGCAGTCACTTGCCCTGGAGATTACATGTCTAGGCACCTCATTTGCCTCAGAGCAAGTGACTGTGTGCCAGCAGTGGCAGTACTAAGGAAGGAAAAACTTTCCCATCACCATTCTGGGCCAGAAACTGGTCTGGACAGTGAGGAAAATCATGGTACCTGCCAGGCAGTGATCTGTCCTGCCTCCCCCTCCCCCGAATCCAGGGTGAATCCATTGTTCAGACTACAGGAAACACTAGAGTTTCCAGCAGACTCCAGATCAATCTGTTTTAAAACTCAGGTTAAGGTGGTATGCTGTGAGTTTGGTGTGGATAGGGCCATACATCATGTGGCATATTCACACCAGAGCCAAAGATAAGGCTGTATGGCCTTATTGTGCAAGATTCGGGGGGGGGTATGTTCCCCCCTTATTTAGACAGTCCCTGGGATACTTACCCTGCAGAGGAAAAGACTAAGGACTTTATCAGACCAACACCCATTCATGTTCTTTTGCTGGCATATTTTAAAATGTTTTTATGCTGGCAAAAGAACCTCCCCCTACTAGACCTACCTTTTCCAGCATCAATGAGGCATCTCCAGCATAAACGGAGCATGCACAGAGCTTTGTTGACTTCCAGGGTTGAAATATCACTGACTCTCACGAGAAGATGCTAGGACAGCAAATTCAAAAATAAAAACAAAATAAACACATAAAAGTTCAGAAAAGCATAGAAACACGCTTCATAAGTCCCAAGTACATGGAGGGGGGAGTCATAAAAAGAGTGTCCCCTACCTGACTGTCCTGATCTCACCTGGAAGTGTTCTGTCATTGATGATGTAATCACATGAACACAATGGTGCAAGGATTCAAACGCTGGCAATACTGACAAAAACACGCCATGGGAACTCAATTGACAGCTTGGCCCATCAATAAAAAGAAACAGGTTTTTGACAATGTATGATTGCAAAAGGACAATGTCATCTGGTATGTGTGCCATTTTGCGGTCATTAGGCATCATTATGATGACATATTTGCCTGGTTTGATAAAGTCCTAAAAGGGGATATACCTTGTGGTAGCCAGGTCATAGGGTAAATCAGGTCAGCATGCTCATTCAGAATCAAGTCCTGGATGACTTTTGTCTTCCCATTCACTGATCTTGGGTTTAATAGATCATAACGTGTGACTTGATGTTATGGAACCACATTGCTTAGGCTTGCTGGTTATGTTTATGCTTATGTTCTTATTATTTGAATTATATTTTATTTGCATATATTATATTTTAATGAATCATTCTGTATATCTGGATGGGTAAAAATGTGGTACATATGTAGGAGTAATAAATGAGTCAATTTCCATTTCATGTCAATTTTGCATATGTTCCATCTTATGTTAACATTTTCTATTTTCTGTTATTTCAGACCATAAATATTTGTATTGTATACATTTATGCATAAATTACTCATTTAATTTTTTTTTTACTTGTAAATGAATAATCTTTGGAATAGCTTCAGTCTAAACCATGTATTACTGTGGGAAGTGCAAATTAGGTTGGTTCCCTTAAAATGTGGGCAGAACAAATTCTACAACATTGCTAGGTATGTGTGGTATAAATAAATAAATAAATAAATAAAACATTACAAAATAGGGTAACCCCAAGTCTACTTCTGTAAGCCTCCTGAAGGATGAGTGGAATAGAAATGTGATTAATAAATAATAAGTGTTTGGAACATCTCCAGGATTCAATAGAAAGACACTGCATGGCTTTCAGTATTCAGTTGATGCCACCCCAGATAAAGCATAAAATGTTCTGTAGGCTAGGCTAGTGGCTATCCTTCTTTGCATGTTTATCACAGAATTAAAAAAATAGAAAAGCTGGAATGGACCTTAAATGGAGCTTTCTGCATTTAAAGTAGGGATGACAGTACTAAAGTTGGTGTACAGGAGCATGATGGGATTAGTGATGGAGGGAAATGAAGTGACAAGGACTTAACTATCTCATTTTAGAAAGTATTTTATGATGTGTTATTAGCCATATAAAAAGTCATATTGAAATCAATAGGGCTACTCATTGTATTAAAATTATGTAAAACTATAAATGCTTCAGTGGTTCAAGGCTATGGGGCATCCCCAAGGTCACCAAGAACTGATACGTTGAATGGAATACTGTTGGCCAAGAAAAATATGGAATCCAACAGTGACACTGACTGATTTTTAATAATATAGTCTTAATTCAAGATATTGAAGGAGGCCAGTTGGTACAAATATATTCTCCTACTAATCTTAATTTAACTTTAAAGCAGAGTCCATACTAAGAGGAATACTACACAATGGCATTTTTGAGTGATTGTACCACAACATAACGAAGCGAAAGTATTGCAGAATACAACCCTTACCTACTGCACAGTGCCCTCCGTTCCATTTCTGAAATGGAACAACAGGTTTTCAAAGCGCTACACACAGACCATACACCATATGATAACCAGGCTTCCCCACAATCTCCTCCTTTCCTCCCGCTCCTCCATATTTAGAATGTAATTTCCTCTAGTTGGTATGCTCATGCACCCCTTTTAAATTTATCTATTGCATCACTCAACAAATCCTTCATTCAGCTCACATGGAATTCTGCTCTGTTAGCTTCTATGATCCTTGGTGGCAAAGTAGGCAGTGTCTTGGTCAAATAATCAGTAGGTCATCAGTTTGAGACTGATATGAGGTGAACCTCTCTTTTGGCATTTTAAAATTTCCTCTCCCCCTCCTCTCCCCCCGCACCCCAAAAGACTTATGTTTGTTATTTAAGATACTAAACTAAGAAACTGATACAGGGTTCCAGACAATACTTTTTAAAAGTCTACTTCCTGTTTCAAGATGGCATTTTTCTAAGTGATCATACATTACATCCAAGCAACCATTAATGGCTTGCCTTCCCCCCCCCCCTTGCCTTATAAAGATCAGAGTGATTTACCCACCAGCATTCACCCCTTTGGGAGCAAAAAGGGATTTTAATTGCATTGCCAAGGAAGAAGAGAAGGGGGCACAAACTGCTAACTTTCTAAAAATGATAAATGAAGGAATAAAAGTTTATCCTATGTCATTCCTTGAATTAATGACCTTCTGATTATGAGGCAAGTGCCCTGCTAACTTTGCTACCACAGCTCATATAGGTTGGGGCAGTAGAAATCTATCTGAACTGAAGGAAGGTTTCACGGAGTGATGCTCCTCTTTCTTTATTATATTTTAGCAAAAGACATCTCTGTTTATTTAAATGCCCAGGGCCTCCCAATTTTCTTAGTTTGGCAGATTTAACAGGTCAGGGACACCAAGGATTGATAGCAGACCCCTGATGGGAAGGAAGTATGTTTTTCAAAGCACCAGGGGAGGAATACATGTATTTTAAATGGTAGGGAAATGCATTAAATGCATTAAATGCAAGTATTTACTCTATTGGTAAATTTAGCTGCCATGGAATTTTGCAAATTTGGGGTTTAAAAGTTAAAGGATAACTCGGGAATGAAGTTATTATGCTGTGAATTTGACTGCTGGGAGCGACCACCGGAAGTTGAATGCCAGGGAAGCAGGAGGAACAAAACATCAGGGAGCTTTGGGTGGAGCAGGCACACCCACTACTCTGACGTGTTTTTTACATCATATTGCACTATTGCGGAATGTAACTACTGCACAGTTAATTATAGTGGTTTTAGATCGGAATGGATTCCATTCACTTGCAGTGCCCGTGAATTAAAAAAAAAAACCACTTCTGGGACTCAGCGCAAATGGTACAAGCACTGAAGGGGGGCGTCGTTGTCTGGTCAGAACAGATTTAGTTACGATACTGTTACAGAGTCATTGGGCTGTAACAGGTTGTGTAGTATTCCTCTGAGTGGGTTTAAATCAGCCACCTAATCTTTCATTATTAGCTAATCTAGTACATCTAATAGCTAATTTGCACAAGGTCAGTAAGATATGCTTTTGTTTTATTTTTGCATTGCAAAATACTTATATAGCATCAATTTCCCCCCCAGAAGTAACAGTACACAGTTTAAGAAATTTGATGTTCTCCATCTAAGAAAAGGGCCTGTGGCCTCACAAAGGACAGAGATGGTATGGATGCCAAGAAGAGTTGCTTTACTGCTGCTAATGGAGTTTAAATTTTACTGTCCTTTGTCTCATCCGCCACTTCTCTAAGAAGGGGAATGGCCTCTGCCTGCATTGAGATCCCTCCAGACCAGCCTTTCTCAAACTTTTTACCATGGAGGAACCAGTCAAGTGATTTTTCAGGTCTCAGGGAACCCATGTATTGAAAATATTATATCTGTAGCTTTAAAAAAATGTTTTAAAAATGTTTATTGTTTTTCAGTCACAGTTTCTTGTGGAACCCTGGGGTTCCAGGGAAGCCTTGTTGAGAAACCCTGCTGTAGAGACCTCAACCCCTGCTCTTCACCACCTCTCCACACACACACACACACACACACACAGAGAGAGAGAGAGAGAGAGAGAGATACACTGCCTCTAGTACTGGAGGCTCCATATAACCATGTCCTAAAAGGCTGAAAGGCTCCACACAGAACCCCACAGATTTAATTGACTTTAAACACGTGTGTAGTTAATTCCTGATTCTGTGGGGTGAGATTGCAGGCTGCACAACTTCATGGAACCCCCCCTACTCCCCAATGTATCTTCTTTTCTCCCTCACCCCCACTTTTCAGTCTACACCTCCTTTCTTCCCTCTTGCCATCCCCCATCTTCTTGCCTCTCCTGCAACAGGGAAGGGAGGGGAAAAGCTGAGTTGAGCCAGAGCCAGAGCCAAGGTGAGAGGCTGTGCCTTATCCCAAGTGGAAAGAAGCTCCAAGGAGCTGGTGGAGGCGTCTGGGACAGAGCTGGGTCCTAAAGCCCAACAGGTCTCATTAATATTTCTCACAGAACCCCTAGCAATATGTCATGGAAACCTAGGATTCCATGGAATCCCAGTTGAGAAACGCTGCTCCAGACCTACTGAACTGAAAGAGAAACACAATCTGATACAAAATGTAGGCCTGTGGCTCTAACATCGCCATTTTCTTCTCCTATATGATTTTAAAACATCTTTTGTCCGATGAAGGTGCTAGTGGAGCTTCAAAAGGTTGCATGAATATTTTGTGCTTTTTAATAGGACCCCCAAAAGGTAACACTTTTTTGTGAATTTTGGATTTTGTTGTATTTTGTATCTATATTTGTATCTGTATTTTCCCACATCCCTTTTCTCACATCCCTTTGTTTTTAAAATTAGACTGTATGCCTTTGGCAGGGCTTTCTTCCTCTTTTGTTTTATTCTTTTGCAGCACCATGTATATTGGTATATAAATCATCAGCATTTATCATCATCAGCAAGGTAGAAGCACTACCTAGAAAGATTTCAGCATTGTAGGAGACTTGGGAGGAATGACTTTTTTAAAATATTCAAACAGGTTTTTAATGATTAATTAATTGCAGGGAGCCTTTCATGAAGCAATTTATGTGCTCTCTCTCTCTCTCTCTATATATATATATATATATATTTAAAAATATTGTTACCATTTAAAAAAAATCGTACTTTTGAAAATCTGATGGTGTTTTATAGTGATGATTGTTATTGTGTTTTGACTTCTCAGTTATCATGTTTTGCTCATCTGCTTTTTAGTCTTGTAAGCTGCCTTGCGTTCCTTAACAGTAAAAAGGCAGAATATGAAATAAATTAAACAGTTACTAGATGATCAGCGTTCTTTATACCTCGAACCATTGTCAGCAGGTATTTAGAGAGTATAACACTGGCAAGAAAGTGCTTCACTCGATCACCTTAAACAACCTGGAAGTCATCTACATTATTTTGCCCTGTAGAGAATTACCATACAGTTGTGTGGTGTTGTAACAATGTAATGATACCCAAGAGTTTCCACCCATTATGACAAAGGAAAGGCCAGAGAATGGAGGAGAGACCTTTTGATAAAATGTATGAAGAAGAACTTTTGGACATGAACCTTATCTGAAAACTTTGCTTTTATAGGTTACACCTAGAAGTGTACGCAATGATTTATAGCACATTCATGCTTTCACTCCTCCTTTTTAATGTGCAAAAATGTACTGCCACATAAAACTATTTGATAATAGATAGTAGCCTAGCCCTCCAGGTTATATGGAACCAAGCTTGCTTAGGCAGAGGATTAGCTTGGGTTTAGAATGTTACAGTACAATTCCTTCCTTCTAGTATGATAGCAACCCCATACTTATGGGAAAATAACTAATCAAGCCCATTCCCTCCTTTTTCTTGGAACGGGATAGTGATAAAACTGTCACCATGAGAGCAAAGTCTTCTCAAAAATTGTTCAAAATGTCCACCTTTGAAAATTGTGTCCTAAGGACCTTCAGCCAACTCCATGATCAATACACAATGGATACTCTTGATTGAGATAATGCTTCACAACTTGATCCTGGAGGTTATAGCTTCAGCCTCAATAGTACATGTGTATGTTTTTCCTGGTTGGAATTCATGGGTTCTAAAAGCACATTTTAAAACAATATTTTAACATTTTTCAATGGTGAAGGTCTGACATTTTCAAATATGATGTTGAAAAGAGAATGTAATAAACAACTGTTTACCACAAAAGGGCACTTCATTCAAATGTGAGGAGTTAAGGGCAAACATTGTATTTCATTAATTAATGCATAAAAATACTTACACATACAAGCAAACAAACAAACAAAATCCCAGCATGACAGGATTCTATCTGCCCACTAATTATATATTTACTTTCCATTTGTGAAAAAAATGAAAGGCCCAAGAAACTTTAAATTCTGCTTTTCACAAAAGTTCTATTATTCTACATTATATGCAATTGTCTTCAATAGTCATTACTGATTTAATAACAACCAGTATGTTTTTCTCAATTGAACATAAATATATATTGAACACATAGAACCATTTGATGCATAGACAAAAATACTCATGAATTTAGACAATAATATTTCTTAATATATTCTTTCACATTCTTGCACAAAAGCTGATGGTTGATTGATAAAAACAAAGCCATTGTGTGCTATGCAGAATTGTGTGCTGTGTAAAGGGATATAAAGAACAGTCAAAAATGTTCTTGTCCTCACTGTAAAAAGAGTCTTGACATGTTGAAAAAACATCTGTAATAATAATAAAAATAATAGTAGTAATAATAATAGTTGTCAGCTGCCATGAGATCTTTTTTTTTAACAAGAACAAAAACATTTTTTAATTTTTTTTTGTTGTCTTACATTTTGGATGTGATTTTGCATAAAACATAATGTTTTGTGTACATGCCCTATGAAGAGTAACTTTGAGAACTGGGTATCTTCAGCCTGGAAAAGAGAAGGTTTAGATATCAAGCCACATTTAAATATTTGAAGGATGTCATACTGAGAATGGAGCAAGCTTGTTTTCTGCTGCCCCAGAGACTAGGACATGGAGCAAAGGCCTCAAACTATAGGAAAAGAGATTCCACCTAAACATTAGGAAGAACTTCCTGACAGTAGAGCTGTTTGGAAGTGGAATGGACTGCCTTGGAGTGTGGTGGACTCTCCTTCTTTGGAGGTTTTAAACAGAGGTTGGATGGCCATCTGTCGGGAATGATTTGATTGTGTATTCCTGCATGGCAGGGGTTGGACTGGATGGCCCTTGAGGTCTCTTCCAACTCTATGATTCTATGATTTCTTCCCAAATTACCAAAATGTTAAAAATATAGGTCCCTGTCTATCTTTAGCCCTGTGTTGTTGCATTCCAGCAGATTTGATCTTTTTTATTGATGATCATGCCTGAGCTGGAATCTTTTCACTGAGTTATCTAATGGGGGTTTAAAGCACCATATCTTCTTTTGGTGGCATTGCATAAGAAGGTATCCACTTCTTCCTTACACATTGATTTTGACAGGCTGTACAATGGCTGCCATGTGGTGTCATCTTCAGCTTCCTCTGTACCACTACCAGCTGACCAACTTCACACTTCCACTTCACTGGCCTCCCTTCTGTTTTGACCTCTGGTAGGTTTAATACCCTACCAGTTTCAGATAATTCTTGACCTTTGAGTTGGTAACTATATATTTGTTCTCCTGAAAAGGTGTGTTAATTCTTCCTAGCTGCTCTTTTGTGGGTTAAATATGTAAAATTAAGTTGTATAAGGAATGCTGACTTCCTCTATCAAAACTGCCAGATGTGATCTGACTGCACTTTTTCCTCGAGCATCTGCATATTATCAGACTGCTGCAGACATGTCCAATTTGGAAGCATGCATAGAAAAATGTTCACATTTCAAATACATGCAAAACCAGCCTGCTAGTTCGGGATTTGATCTCCAGTCAATATCAATGACTACTAACTATTGTGGCTATATGGTACCCATCATGGCCCATATAATTTTCTGGGAAACAACAGCATAGGAGTGGTATTGTCTTCATATATGTTGGATTCCATTATGAAAACAAAATGCTGATCTACAGGGAACTTTTGACTTGATCCCACAGAGCTTGTAATTTATAGTATAGCAGGGTTCTCTTTTGTTTGTTTTTTTAAGTAGGAAAAATACAACATTTTATGTATTTATTAAACAAATAGTTTGTGACCAAAGTGATACAAGGACTCCCTGAAACAACATCTCAGGCTCGGCCAAATTGATCACCAACAATGGTCCACCATGGCCTCATATCAGGAGGCATGGAGACACACTGTCCACAATGCTGCAGCCTTATTTGAGAGCTCACACAGAATAATAATAATAATAATAATAATAATAATATAATAATAATAATAACATTTATTTATATCCCGCCCCTCTGCGAAAAATCGGGGCGGCTTGCAACAGTAAAATAATACCTGTATATTCCGGCGTATAAGACAACTGGGTGTATAAGACCCCCCCCCCCAATTTCCAGCCAAAAATCTAGGCTTAGGCATATATTCACCAGATAAGACCCCCCCCCCAATTTGGCTGGCTGGGGGAGCCTTGCCAGCTGATCCTCTTTGTTTCCCAACTCATGAGGATCTCCTCGTGAGTTGGGAAAGTGAACAGGATCAGCTGGCAGGGCAACATTCGCCCCTCTCTTCAACCTTCCAGTCAAACTGGACTCGAAGGTGGAGGAAAGGGGCGAAAATGCCCAGTTTACCTCAGCAGCCCCCTTCCCTGAGTCTTGGCTCTTCTGAAGGGGACCAATGCGGGGGAAGTGGGGGCAGCCATGGCAAACCCCTAGATTCACCCCTCTCCCCACCTTCAAGAAAGGTGGGGAGAAGGGGCAAACGTGCCCTGTTTGGCTCCATAGGGAGGACGCGGGGCCGTGGAGCCAAACCCCGGGATTTGCCACCTCTCCCCAACATCAAGCGAGAGGGAGCGAATCTAAGGATTTAACTCCACAGCCCCAATCCCTCCTTCTGGGCTCCCTTCTCTCGCGATTCCCCAACCCACAGGAGGCTGCCCAGTCTCCTGGTGGGTTCTGGAATGCGGGATGGCCAGCTGGCTGGGGGGGTGGAGGGAGCAAGCCCCCCTCTCCAAAGCGTGGCTTTGGGGAAGGGGGGTGGCTGGGCAGATGGTGAATGGGTGGATGGGCGGAGGGGGCTTCGCAGCCACCCCCCTCTCCAAAGTGCGGCTTTGGAGAAGGGGGTGGCTGGGCGGAGGGTGGCTGGGTGGCTGGGGGGAGGGGGCTTTGCAGCCACCCCCCACTTCAAAGCGAGGCTTTGGGGAAAGGGGGTGGCTGGGCGGAGGGTGGATGGGTGGCTTGGCGGAGGGGGCTTCGCAGCCACCCCCCTCTCCAAAGTGAGGCTTTGGGGAAGGGGGTGACTGGGCAGAGGGTGGATGGGTGTCTGGGCGGAGGAGGCTTCGCAGCCACCCCCCCTCTCCAAAGTGAGGCTTTGGGGAAGGGGGTAGCTGGGCAGAGGGTGGCTGGGTGGCTGGGGCGAGGGGGCTTCGCAGCCACCCCCTCTCCAAAGCGAGGCTTTGGGGAAGGGGGTGGCTGGGCGGAGGGTGGCTGGGTAGCTGGGAGGAGGGGGCTTCCCAGCCACCCTCCCTCTCAAAAGTGAGGCTTTGGGGAAGGGGGTGGATGGGTGGAGGGTGGGCTGGTGACAGGGAGGAGGGGACTTCCCAGCCACCCCCCCTCCCCAAAGGTGCGATTCCCCGCCTTTGGGGAAGGGGGGTGGATGGGCAGTGTGGGCTGGTGGCAGGGAGGAGTGGGCTTCCCAGCCACCTCCCCCTCACCAACGGCACAATTCCACACCTTTGGGGAAGGGGGGTGGATGGGCTGTGGGTGGGCTGGTGGCAGGGAGGAGTGGGCTTCCCAGCCACCCCCCTCCCCAACGGCATGATTCCATGCCTTTGGGGAAGGGGGTGGATGGGCAGAGGGTGGGCGGGTGGCAGGGAGGAGGGGGCAAATCCCGGGGTTTGGCTCCACGGCCCCACGTCCTCCTCCTGTGCTTCCTTCGGAAGGGAGCGCAGAAGGAGGGATTGGGGTCGCGGAGCAAAACGGGGCATTTTCGCCCTTTTCCTCCACCTTCAAGGGCGAATCTAGCGGTTTGCCTCGGCAGCTGTAGAGGCGATCTCGCGGCAGCCGTGGCAAACCACAATGTTCGCCCCCTCCTCTGTCTCCATTGCTCCCCAAAGGGGGAGAAGGCAGAGGAGGGGGGCGAATGAACATCAAAACACTTTGCTTCACCCCCCTGCCCCATCTCCTGCCTCTTTGCTCAGTTTGCGAAGAGGCAGGAGATAGGCAGGCAGGCGAAGCAAAGTATATCCGGTGTATAAGATGACTGTCAATTTTGGAGGGCACTTTTGAGTGCTCAAAAGTCGACTTATACACCGGAATATACGGTATATAATATAAAACAACTCAAAATCCCTTCTCCCCTTAAAACATTATTAAATCAATACAAATTAAAATCAACATATAATACAATTATTATTAAAAACCCTTCCTAGCGAGCAGCAACAGTTAGGAGCTCCAGAATCAACTTCCAAAGGGGGTTCCTGAGGCCGGGATTAGCTATTCCAGAAAAGCCTGCCTGAAGAGTTCCAGCAGGTCATTCCACAATTTGGGGGTGACAGCCGAGAAAGCCCTCTGGGAGGTGGTCGCCAGCCTAGATCTTTGTGGCTGCAACAAATTCCTCCCAGAAGACCGGAGAGCGCGGGGAGGATTATAAGGGAGAAGGCGGTCCCTGAGATAGCTTGGACCCAAGCCATTTAGGGCTTTAAAGGTGATAACCAACACCTTGTACTCGGCCCGGAAGCTGATAGGCAGCCAGTGGAGGGACCTCAAAACCGGAGTAATGTGGTCCCTCCTAGATGTTCCACAGACAAGCCTGGCTGCCATATTTTGTATCAGCTGTAATTTCTGAACCAAGCACAAGGGTAGCCCCATGTAGCGTGCATTACAGAAATCAAGACGTGAGGTTACCAGTGCATGCACAACAATCTCAAGATAACTTACTTCCAGAAAAGGGCGCAGCTGGCATATCAGCTGAAGCTGATAACAAGCGCTCCTGACTGTCGCATTTACCTGATTTGTCATCAGGAGTGACGAGTCAAGGAGCACCCCCAGACTGCAAACACAGTCACTGGAGGAGAGTGTGACCCCGTCCAGGACTGGAGGTTGCAACTCAATTCTTGGTTTCAGCGCCACTACCGTGAGCACCTCCGTCTTGTCTGGATTCAGTCTCAATCTGTTTTTCCTCATCCAGCCCATTAATAATAAGAATAATAATAAATAAAATTTTATTTCTATCCCGCCCCTCTGCAACGCAATCAGGGCGGCTTACAATATAAAAACTCCATAGTCCCAGTACCCTAACCCACCCACCCCTTAAAATAATATTAAATTATAGAAGATTAAAAACATACAATAATTAAAAATATATAAATTAGAAAGACAAAAATTAAAACATACAATGGTTAAAAAAATCTAGTTGCCGCTTAGAAAGGACAGCCGAGTCTTGGGCCGGGATAGTTATTCAGGAAAAGCCTGCCGGAAAAGATCCGTCTTGACAGCTTTTTTAAAGCTGTCTAAGGTGGTAATAAGACGGATCTCGTCCGGCAGGCCATTCCATAATCTGGGAGCAGCAGCAGAAAAGGCCCTCTGGGAGGTCACTGACAGCCTTGTTTTCATAGGCTGTAACAGATTCCTCCTAGAGGACCGAAGTGTGCGGGGAGGGTCGTACGGAAGGAGGCGGTCTCGGAGATAAGTTGCACCCAAGCCTTGTAGGGCTTTAAAGGTTATAAACAACACCTTGTACTGTGCCTGGAAACTAACAGGCAGCCAGTGGAGAGCTTTTAGCACAGGTGTTATATGCTCTCTTCTGGAAGCACCAGAAATCAACCTGGCTGCCATGTTCTGAACTAGTTGAAGTTTTCGAGTCAAGCACAAGGGTAGCCCCATGTAGAGCGCCCGAAGACATTACTGCCCGAAGACATTCATTGAGAGTAGAGATACCGTCAGAATTCTAGGCCGATGAATGAGATACGGAGAAATAGATCTGAGTGTCACAAGTGTACTGATAACACCCAGCGGCTTCATATAGTTGATAAATAACATCAGGGACAGAATAGCACCCTGTGGTACTCCACAGATGAGCTCCCTTTTACTGGAGCTACTGTCCCCGAGGAGCACTCTCTGGGACCTGTCCGAGAGGAAGGACCGGAACCACTGTAAAGCAGTGCCTCCGATGCCTAACTCCCTCAGGCAATCCAGAAGAATGCTGTGATCTATCGTATCAAAAGCCGCTGAGAAGTCTAGGAGCATGAACAGGGTCACACTACCCCTGTTGATGCCCAGACGCAGATTGTCGGTCAAGGCAACCATGGCAGTTTCAACCCCAAAGCCTGTCCTGAAGCCAGTTTGAAATGGGTCTAGATAATCGATTTCATCCAAGACAGCTTGGAGAGCACCGAACAAGTCTTCAAGAGAAATGACAATGCAGAAAGAATCCCAACCCAGAAACATCACCCAAAGAGACCTTCTGCTGTGCTTTCTGCAACTGGACATGTTTATCTCGGATTGGCCCTTTCAGTCATCAGCGTGCTTGCAGAAAGTGTGGGATGAGTCCTTCCTGAATCTTCGTTTGCAAAGAAAAGCCAGAGAGAGAGAGAGAGTTTGTGACCAAAAAAGAAACTGCTTTATAATTCTGTAAATAGAAGATTCTGAATACAAAGGAATGTTAGGAGCTAATGTGAATCAAGAACAATCATAAAGCGGGGGGGAGGGGGTTCAGAAATGGGAATGTTATCTAGGCATACAGGGTGGGCTGTCCCAAGGTCAAGGGAAAGAGGCATCAGCAAAGAAATGAGGATATCATTTACTGCAATGCAAGGGAGCTATTTCTATACTGAGTCCAGAAGAATGCCTTGATTAAAATCAGTCAAGGGTATTGTTGTGTGAGAAGTGATTTCAGAGATGATACAAGTCTTCTTTCCCAAGCACTTTTTGGAGAAAGGAAGCTGGGAATGAGATGTTAGTAAGATAAATAGCTGGCAAGGTCATGAGAGTTTTCAAAGGAGTTGTAATTCTGGATATAATAAATCTTTCTCCATTCTGTCTTACCATTTCTGTGATAATACTGTACTGTCTAAAAACAAGGAAGTGGGGGAAATGTCCTACCAGGTGGATTATTGAATATATCTGAGAGAGAAGACAATGGGATAAAAGATCAATGCTGACAATAGAGGCTGCTTTTGGGGAAATTATCAAAATAATGGGAGAAGTGAAGTTTCAATAAAGATGCAGTAGTTCTAAGGAAAGACACAGAAAAAGTGGAGTCTGCTGTACATGAATTAAAAAGTGATGGATTTTTACAAATAATATCTATACCTCACTGTTGATGTGGAAAACATTGGTAGGAGGAGTACTTACACTCACCACAGGTAAGAAAGAGGGAATCAGTCAACAAATTCAACTTTACACAAAAATGCCAAGTCTCTGCCTAAGCTGAGTCACTTCAGAGGGAGATGAGGGAATGGGGACTGTCCGCAGAGTCACACAGTGATATATGCTTTGTATACTCTCAAGTGCTCCCACTATAGATTTTCCCTTTGTGCCATAAAAACTCGTATTAAGTCACCCTTACAATTCACACTTGTGTTCTATGAAGTTTTCTTCTTTCCCACAAGGAACTGTTATGGCTTTTCCCCATGCTCTCATCAGGAGAATGACATGGGACCGTATAGGAGTGTCTGGTGTGGTCCCATCTTGCTACAGCTCACCCCCTCCTTTTGTCCATGCTTCTTTTATCCTATGATGATGTCACAGAATGGCTATAGCACCAAGTGAAGCACTACCTTCTCCCTTGTCCATTGTGCACTCCCCAGAGTGAATAGGTGGCCAAGTGGATGAACTGGTGCCTGTAATCCTTTACAGAGCTAGAGAAAAAAGAGGGGAGGGGAAGTCTTAGCACCTAACCTGACAGCATAAACACATAGTGGAGACCTGTATTCTACCTGTATTCTTATTGGATCTCAGCCCTGTTCTTCAGCCCTTGTGCAGTTTCCATTCCCCTGCAAATACGATGTGAAGTGGGCTTCTATGAATGGAATGCTTTTGTGTGTATTCATCAGTATCCAGTCATGTAGCTATTACTTGCTGAGATCTGAAGTGATACAACTTTAAAGGCGGTGGGTGGGGTAAGTTAGTGTATGCCTCTGTTGACAGAAGAATGGCTATCAGTTGTCATCGATGAGATGACAATCTTATAAAATGATTGTTTGCTAATGTATATTAATGATCAGTTGCACTGATGCTTTCAGAATTAGCTGAAAATGCTTGCTCAGTAACTTTCAAAGCTAGAATACATTGTAGATTGTAAAGCCTTGCTAGATATTATCTATCTATCATTGATCTAAACTCACTTTTACACTTATGTAACTATCACTGTTGTATTATATGTTATGCAGAATTACAACATAATGAGGAAAGCAAATATTCTGTTCCTCTTGTACCCAGGACATGACTAAAAAAATGCATGACTACATCAAAATTAAATATTTAATTAGTATACTTTCTTTTATATGTTGTCATGATGGAGTGACTACAACTCCCATCATGAAGCCAGAACTACATCTGCCAGAACTACATTTCCCAGCATTTGTAAACTTCCAATCCCTGCCTTCCAGACAAAAGGTAATACAGAGGGTGGACCCTCATTTGCTAAACATGACATCACATCACCTGACTGGAGAGCCAATCAGATTTATTAATCCAGAGCCAATCAGATTTGGCTAATGGAGTTTTGAGTTTTCTGCAGTCTATTGTCTGAGCCACACGTTTTACTGAAGGTCTGAGGAGCAGATACATGGCTTAAGAGGCATTAGAGAGCCGCATGATACCATGAAGTCTGAGGAGAAGACTTCTCATAAGACTCTGAATTCCAACATCAGAGACTAAGCTAGGCTGCCTTCTGGTAAGCATGTGGCCTAGCCCAATTGGGACACAGACTGATACCACGGACTTCATAAAATGTGAGTTAGAATCTTCTTAGCTTAGGATAATGTGTTTAGATAGATTGGCATTAGTTTTTGTGATTTTTTTTTAATCCTCTGACTGAAAGCTTTGCTGCGTAACTCTAAGTTGGAACTGGAGAGAAATACCTTTTCTCCATAATGCTATTTCTGCTAACTGTTTAATTGCTTGAACTAGAAATAAAGCTTTTTCTGTTTCCTACTAAAGCCCACGTACACGTGCCTGGCTTGGACAAGCTACTTTGATTCTCTCTGGGATAGAAGAAAGGGGTTAGGAGTGTCAGGAGTTAGAGACTGAACTCCATAGAAAATGGCCAAACAACTGCTGAGTCATGATGGCTTAGGCCAAGGAATTGCTCAGGCATGCTAGCCTTGGAGCCACAGCTGCAGAAGAGGGTTACTGGAAGGCATAGCTTCTGGAGTGCAAGATCTGATATAATGCACCCATGTGGTTGAGTAAGCCAATGCCCTGTAACTGTGTATATAAGAGAGCTCAGACCAGAATTCATTCTCTTCTTGTAAATGCTGGTGTCTGGTGAAGCAGTTTGTCCTTCAATTGTAAATATTTGTACATATTGCAACTGTTTGACTTTGAAGATAAAAGTGCCTCCTGCTTATTTGGACGTCAGACACTCTGTGTGTGAGTATTCCTGGGAACGGGTTGCTACTAAGTCTGCTGAGATATTTTTTGGCTTCTGACGTGATTTAGTGTCCTATCATCCCCTGATAAGGAGTAACCCTCATTTAAGGCTGGAAAGTTTAAAATAACAATGTGATTGTCTCCTTGTAATCACATTTCAAAATTAAGATCAAATCAAGGAGTGGTGGCAGATACCAAAAGGAAAACTGTTCTAGGGGATTTCTGGGCTAGAATAATGAAGGTGTGGGTCTCCAAAAGGGTAGCTCTGGGGTTTCTCAGGCAGAAGGACCCCAGGGCCCCACCACATGATGGCAGCTGGTTTTTGAACCAACGTGGGTAGGAAAACTGAATAAAATTGACCTTTTGACTCTGGAAGGTCTGTGGCTTCATTGGTTCACGCAGGGTGGGGGAGACTGCTGGTTTCCTCCGTAGTGTGCCCTGGTGGCTGCACAGAGGTGCTGTAAAGTCTGTTGTTGAAACTGTGTCACTGTGAGTGAGGGGGTATTCTGATCTACTTCTCCCTGAAAATTCTCCTGTCACATATGTGATAGGATGTTTGTGTGTGTGTGTGTGTGTTTTAAACTATATCTGTTTCTCTATAGGTAATAGTAAATGCCTTTATTCTAACTTGAGGGTTATTTATAGAGGAAGTGATTAAAAGAACAAAATTTGCTGAGCTGTGAGACAGTTAGCTAGGGAAAGAGAGAGAGATTAGAGAATATTACTGGGGGATTATAAATATCTAATAATACAAAACTAGTTTGTAATTACAGCTGTGGGAGTTCAAAAACAAAGCTACAGTATTAGTTAAGATAAAATAAAAGACACAACACCATGACATAGATAATCAGCTCACAAAAGCAAATTCAGTGTAAATATTTTTGTCTGTTTTAGCCTTTAACCACCGCCCCCCCCCCTCAAACCTAATTGTCTCCCTTCTGACTGTTTTTGCCAGGCTTCTTTTAACATTTACATTGGGAGGTGAGTGTGAAAAACAATTGGAACTTCTGAGGAAAAGGATGACTGAGTGGGCACATCCCCATTCCATTACAATTTAGTATGGATTCTGTTTAATTGCCATATTAAAAAAAATATATAAACTCACATATAAAGGTGCAGTGAAGTATGTATTTTTAAGAACTCTCAAAAATTTTTAAAAATCTAAAAAATATTAATTTTAAATAAGCCAAGATCTATACTAGAACAATCAAAAATTACTAAAGCTAGTAGCTCCAACATTTGCCTAGAGGGGCTGATCAAGTCAGTTCTTCTCAGATGACCCAGCACCCCTGAAAGACACCCTCTTTTTCTTCCCCCAAATCTCTCCAACCTCCTGTTAACCCCCCTCCTCAAAATCTCCCATAAAATGGCCCCAACCACTACTAGAAACAGTGTTAGTCATCAAAACAACTAGCTCAACACCCAAGCATATCTAAACACTGCCAAAAAAAAAAAAAAAAAAAAAAAAGAGAGAGAGAGAGAGAGAGAGAGAGCTGAAAAACTCAGAGGTACATACATCTGATTGCTTTTGGACCACACCTTTGGCTAGTTTTCAGTTGAAAATACAGCAGGACAGCCCACTGCAGGGGTACAACTTGGCCCCAGTTTAAACACTTGTATCTAGAGCAGAGGTAGGGATTCTTTTGTTATATGTACAGCATACTTTATCTTTCGCTGTAGGTGTAAACCAGGTCATAGGGAAATATGTCCACAGAAGTCAATGAGCCTGAGCACCCTTGGATCCTTATCACACCATGCTGTTATGCCAGGTTATAACATTTGAAAACCACTTGAGCTGTACTCACAGTGATAGCTAATTGTTGACACTGTATGTCACACCCTTGCCACATTTGCAGTGTAATAGCATGGATTGCACAGTTTTTTCATCTGCACTAATGCAACACCCCAATTGTCCTGCCTTGTGTTTCATGGTCAGTTTGCACGCGCGCGCGCACACACACACATAATGTTATTGCATATATTATATATGTGAGATATGATATATATATAACATTACTGCAGCACAATGTCATTTCACCACACCCATCGCTGCCCAAATCTCTCATTGCAGGAGATAGCACAAGAAAATAAATAGATTACACACACAACATTTTTGATGTCTTTCTCCTATAGAAAAGAAAAGTACTTATCATACTAGTCTGTTGTTTCAGGCTGTCCTGTTCAAAATTGCTTCATTTGTATTCATTAAGCTATAATAACAATATTACAACACAACATCATTACAGTTCACCCATCACTGCTGAGACCTTGGATTGTGAGAGGTGACACAGGAAAAGAAATTGACCACACCATCCCAGGACATTTCTGATATCTTTCTCCTGAGAAAAACAAAAGCGATTATCATAACAACAGTGTGATGTGGCAGCTAAGAAAAACTAATGTGATTCAGGGCTGCATCGATAGGAATACAGTATCTATACTGAGGGAAGTAATATTCTCCATTGGTCAGACCTGACCTGGAATACTGTATCCAATTCTGGGCACCACAATTTAAGAAGGATTTTGACAAACTGGAACATGTCCACAGGAGGGTGACCAAAATGGTAAAAGGTCTAGAAGCCATGTGCTATGAGAAGCAGCTTAGGGAGTTGTGTATGTTTAGGTTGGAGAAGAGAAGGTTAAGAGGTGATCTTGTAGGCATGTTTAAATCTTTGAAGAGATGTCATACTGAGGATGGAGCAAGCTTGTTTTCTGCTGCTCCAGATACAAGGACACAGAGCAATGGGTTCAAACTACAGGAAAAAGAGATTCCACCTAAATATTAGGAAGAACTTCAAGAATTGTTCAGTGTTCATCGGTTGTTTCAAGTTATCCTGTTCAAAAACCTTCTTTCATACTCATTGAGCTATAATAGCATTATTGTGCCTTAATGAGCACAAATGATAGTAATGGTGTAACAATGAAATAATGTTATGTCATAATAACGCTATTACATCATTACCAAGGACAGTAGCAGAAAAATCTTTGGGAAACACCCCCACGCGGTAAAGGCATCAGAATAGCAATTTTAAATCATTAACAGGTCAGGATAACACAGTTATTGCACTCCAACAGCAAACCACACCACAGTAGTATACATATCTGAAAAGGTTTTCAAGAGTGTAGACCACAGAAAAAGCTACAGTCTTTGGAAGTTTTGTCCTCCCCACCCAAGCACTAGAAATAATCTGAGGTTTCTCTGCTGAAGATTTCTTTGGGACTTCCCAATGGAAGAACAACCAGAACATGCCCAAGCCACACCCACTATGATCGTACTTGCAGTGAACTGGAATGAGACATCCACACCATAACCGGCTACTGAATCATAGCAGGGAAGGGGGTCATTAAGAGATTATTTTCAGCACGAAAAAAAAAAGACATTCCCAATGCCTGGACAGTACAACAGCACTGGGAGAACCATGCTATCATGCAATAAGGTTGAGACAAAAGCAGAACCAAACCACTGCTATGACAGTATAACGATTTGATGTGATAAGGACCTTAGTTTGACATTAATTATGGCAAATTATACCAGCAAAGGACCCTTCCAATCAAAGTTTCAGTACATAGTTATTTACACTAATTCCAATTATTAGTCCATATCCTGCATCAAACGTAACCATGATGTTGTAGCTATATTTGAACTCCCCATATGATACCTGAAGATCCCCTTGAAAGCCACTCAGCCATCCAGAGTGATTGAGGTCTATTCTTCTACTGAGCAGTGCATGTCATGATCACATCACCAGTCCCTCCCACCAGCAATGAAGAGTTGCAACAGGATCCTGCAGTGGTCCTTGATTCTGTTCCTATAGCTTTTCTTGTTGGGAGGTCATTTGATCCTGGAGGTCCTGCTCAGCCGCAGCATAGACCTCCATTCCTCCACATACCTGAGTAGCTTTTAAGGTGGGTTTCAGGGTAATGTGCAGTCATGGCAATAGCACCATAATTACAAACAAGCATATGAAGTAGTTATGAAGTCTTAAGTCTAACATAGGGTATCGTAACTAACAGGATGCCAGTCATCATTTTCTTCATTAGAAATAAATAGGTAGTAGGCTTCAAATGGGAACATCATCTAGGCATTAGTGGAATAGTTTTCCCTCCCTCCCTAACTCATATTTTGGAAAAATTGGCTTTAAATTTAAATAGGACTCAAAGCAATTTAGAAAAAAACAACAACAAAGAAACAAAGAAAAAATGTCCATGCAATTACAAGGCTTCGTTAAGTCTCAATTTTATATTTATTAGCTAACTGTGTTAAATAAACCATTTCATTTTATTAGTAAAGCCTGATGTAAAAATTACTTACCTATTAGGAATACTTCCTTCCCTCCCGCATCCCTCAGGTTAATACAAGACCTTCACCAGTGCACTTCAAATTAGTTTTTCCTTAAATAAATTCATTAATAAATATTTATGATACTAAGTCTATGATTTGGTGTCAAGAATTACACACTGACTTCCCATCTGGGCCATCTGTACAGCAGTCTTTTCATTAACCTACTTCATCAAAGACAAATACGATACTTTAAATAGAGGGATTTAGTCACAGAATTGGTCTGAATTAGAACTAATCTCAAGTGATATGATTGCAGTCTAGTGGCTGACACCCTTCCAGGCTAAATCCTCAAGAATCAATGAGACTTTTTTTATATAGTGGTAGAAGAAACTGAATGTGCTTGAGTCTTTGGTGTTCGTTTGTGCATGTCTGAATGGTTGATTTCCCTCAGTATTACCTGAACTCTCTACCACCAGAAGTTTATCATCTTGATCACTTGATCAAAAACAGAAACATCTGTATCATAACCACCAATTATTCTACTACAGACAGAGTTCATGAACACTTTAAAAATCTGCACAATGTAGCATCAGAATGGACACACAAGTGCATACTTCAATACCTTGTTGATACCTACAGCGGCTTCCAGTACATGTACAGTTGTCAAGTGCATGTACTGAGATTAGTACCACATGCATATACTCATGTAGAAATTATAAATACTGTTCTGTATGTATGTTTATTATTCATATATGTATTAAGGACTTTTTCGATCGCGAGTAAAATATGACGCTGGGAAGGAAAAATATTACGCTCAAAAGTTTCGAAGAGCATCATTCGAAACTGGCGCCCTCTTGCGCAGCAGCATCGCAACCTGGCGACGCTGCTTGCGTTACTTTTCTTCCATCTGAAAAAGTCCTAAATGTATTTCTCCCAATATAGAACTGAAGGCCGCTTAATATATGTAGTAAAAAGTTACGTGACATATGGAGATTTCTTTTTCTTTTCTAAGGAGTTTGACACTTAAAGTAGGTTTGGGGCTGTACTAATTCCAAGTTCCATACCTAGTCCTTGATCATGGCAGTAAGACAACTCTTGCCAATGGATCTCCTAGTTTGGCAGCCGTGGCACCAATGCATCACACTGCTGGCAGAAACAATTATGAGGGTGTCATATGGCAGAATCATATTTTCACACTTCTGACATTTCCCACACAAAGAAATCAAATTGATTTGCAATCCATTTCTTTTGTCATTCTCTTTCATTTTGCCAGATTTATCAATGTCTGATATTTATCTCTTTTTATAGGAAGAACTGAGTGTGCTGGGGGGAAACAATGTGAAAAACTTTGGGAAGAGTTTCATTATAAATCAGCTGTTGATTGTGATTTTGATAAATGTGTAACATCATTTGAAAGCACTGTTCTGGGAACCATAAATAATCCATGGGCCAAACAGTTTTTGCAACTAGCAACAACTATTTCATGTGATCATTCTCAGAAGGAGTACTGAGAAAACTTGGTAACCCTTTACTGCATGAAAATATTCACAACTACCCATTTATGTTAATGTATAAACCTGTTCAATCCACCATTAGGTAGCAGTTTCACATGTATCAGGTAGTCTTGCATCTATTTCACATACACTTTTCACAAGTAATCTTCTTTATTAAAATTGTACCATAAGAGGGATTTTAAAAATCATGTTTACTTGTAAAGAATGATATATCATGGAAATAAATATGCTAATATGTATCTAGGCTGTTTTGGTGTGCACTGTCACCAGAACTACTCCTTTCATACCTATGTAATGGTAGTTTGATAGTCCTTGTTTTTAAGCCGCTGATCTAGAGAAGGGAAATGCTGGGACATTATACTTCTTCAGTTTCAATTGGTCTTTTTTCAAGAAGATTTTTTGAAAAATTGTCCATCAAATGACCATTGCATGCAGTTTGGTTGTAGTTTCTCAAGGCTAAAGGGTGGAATTGCCCATATGAGTGGTTTTTTGTTTTGTTTTTTTTAAAAGAAAGAGCATATCTGTAGAAGTTTAAGAGAAGTTCATTTCCTCCCCATAAAACAAGCAAAATTTCTCAGAGGCCTTTCATTCATCTATGTTCCATATGTTATGCCTACTGAATAAAGTTTGAGAGAGTCATGTTTTCTGTATTATTAACAACTGAAATGGAGGCCTGCTTTTCTCTCCATAATAAGATGGACATCTTATTGGGAGCATGTACATCTCCTCATGTCCTCAAATAAAATAAATAAATAAATAAATAAATAAATAATATCCTCATTTTGGACATGAGCAAAGTGTGAGGAAAGAAAGTGTGACTCACGTCTACTTCTGTTTGCACATTTCATTTTCTCAACTGATGTGAGTGCTGATGTAGAAGTACAATACATTGTAAGTTGCATATGAGTACTAGGCTTTATCATGGGATTGACTTTCAAATATATGCCTGTAATTTTTTTTTAAATGTAAAGGCAGATGGTGATGGTGGTGGTGGTGAAAACAACAATTATAATGATGACAATGATTATTTATACCTTGCTGTTTCCCCAAAGCATACAAATTAAACCATCTTGGTATGATCCTCCTTTTCCTACCTGTGGTTATTACAAGGGGTATAGCTATGGGTGGAGGATAAAGCCACCCAAGTAACAATTCTATATCCTCCAATGACACTTTCTTTCTTTCTTTCTTTCTTTCTTTCTTTCTTTCTTTCTTTCTTTCTTTCTTTCTTTCTTTCTTTAATTTATATCCCACCTTTTCTTTCATACAGGACCCAAAGTGGCTTATGTTGTGGTTGTATGCCTTCGAGTTGTTTCCAACTTATGGTGACCCTAAGTTGAACCTATAACAGAGTTTCCTGAGGCTCAGAATCTGTGACTTGCCCAAGGTCACCCAGTGGGTTTTCATGGGTGATTTGAGTAGGGATTTGAACCCTGGTTTCCAGAAATGTAATCCAAGGCTCAAACCACTACATCACTCTGGTGCCCAAAGTGGTGTATACTGCATGTTAAAACAAAATGGCTAAAAAAAATCTGACTACAAAAAAATTAAAAAGCACCAACAACAATCCACTTAAAAACATTAATTTAGAACAGTTAAAAACTGATTAAAACCTATTGCCTATTAAAACCAGCATGCTTGTTGCACTGCCCTAACCAGATAAAAGCTGAAGGCCTGTTTAAATAAGAAGATATTTGCCTGCTGGTGAAAAGAGAGAAGAGAGCAGGCCCACTGAGATTCTCTTGGCATAACTTGGGAGCAGCCATCAAGAAGACTCTCTTCTGAATCCTTACCAGACATACCTGTGATGGTCGTGGGGCTGAAGGAAAGCTCTTGAGATCTAAAACCCTGAGCAGGCTTGTATAGGGAAATATTGTCTTTTAGATAGTGTGGACCCAAGGTTTATAGCCAAAAATTTCCTTCAAATGTCTAGCACTGTAGTAACTTAACATTTCAGTTTCTCATTTAGCAATACAGTTTAAGCATCCGAAGAAAAGGGGCAAGCAAAGTTACTAAAGGAATGTGAACATAGAAAATATAAGAATTCTAGGCATGAATGACCTCCAACACCAGAAATTTGGGGACAGAAAGAAAATTTCATTTTGGAGTGTAGAATTCTTATTCAGTGGCAGAATGCCCTTATTTTGCCACCTCCCCCATAAGTTGCAACCCTGGTCCTCCTTTTCATATATGTTCAGTAGTGGTTGACAGTCAACTGATCATAGAATCATAGAATCATAGAATCATAGAATCATAGAATCATAGAATTGCAGAGTTGGAAGAGACCACGAGGGCCATCCAGTCCAACCCCCCTGCCACGCAGGAAATCACAATCAAAGCATCCCCGACAGATGGCCATCCAGCCTGGGTGGGTGGCTGAGTTGTGTGTCATGTGTCTTATTTAATGACATGACAAAAGTTCATCCTCTGGCACATAAATATGCTATGAGATTTTGGTGCTGTTGATTTGCTTTGATATAGAGACAAATACACTTATTTATATGCCAGACATTAAAGCATACCCTTGTATATATTCTAGTAATAGTCTTGTCCTTACCAACATTACCTTAGAAATATTTGCTTCCATTTACATAGGCACTGTAAACATCTCAAACACAGAATAAAGAAGAAGGAAAAGAGCACACCACATTTCCTCTAGAGAGTTCTTCATTTAAAACAAAACAAAACAAAAAAGCTTCTCCCATGTACAGAAATATTCATGGTATAAATCCCAAGACATCTTGCAATGCAAACTTTCCCCCCCCCCTGAGAGAATAAGATAGTCACATAATAAAGGTTAAGGGATATATATTTCACAAGTTCTGTTTTAAGCATGCTCCTTGTAGTAGATAACCAATTCTATATGCATACAAAAAGGTGCAGTTTAGTATTAGTCACATATTCATTTATATTTAATATAGAAATACATTATATATTCAATCCCACCTTTCTTCCAAGGAACTCAGTCCTCTGGGGGTTCCCTTCCACTGATGCCCTCATGCTTGTAACTGTGAGAGATTAGTTTGGTTCAGATTTTGTTTGACACTCTGATGCCTCAAGATTCTCCTAAGTTTTCCCTAAATTCAACCTTGAGTGAACCTACCCATTCTGGGTCAGTTAAATGCACACAGAAGGTGCTAGGCCCTCAATGCTTTGGAGGTTAGCCAGGAAAAAAAAAGCTGAAATGTATCACTTAAACAGAGGACTAAGATTTGCATAAAAATTGCCTATATTATTTTAAAAGTACTGATACAAAATTAGAAATAAATACTGCAATATAAATAGACATTCTCTACGAGTCTCTGCTAGCGTATCCTGTCTGCAGAGGTGCCTGTTCGCACCACCTCCCCGTTACCTGGAGAAAATTGGCCAGAGTCCATACAGGATGCTGGCCTGTCGCTATAGCCACCATTTTCTCTGCTGACACAGAAGCCAAGTAAGGGTTCCACAACATGTGACTTCAGCCCCCGTACATGTGACCAGCCTTAGTCACATGCTGAGGGCCCTCTACCTGGCTTCCAGGAAAGCTAGGGAGCTGGTAGCAGCAGCAAGGAGTGGCATGCTGGATGAGCTCCTTTGGACATATGGGGCATGATCTGGTTTTTCCTAGGTAAACTGGGTATTTTTTCATAACACTTTATTGGGCCCTGTCCCAGCTTGCCACTGTTCCAGCCCTTGGGGTTGTCTGGACTGCCTGGAGGTAAATGCCCTGCATTGTTTGACTACAGGGCTCTGGAATGGGGGGCAAGAAAGAGTATTTGGCTGGTGTAAACAAGCCCTTAGGCTGTTGAAACACAACAGAGGGAAATATTCTGTTTGAAGGGCTGTCTTGGGCTGCTGACACCTCCCTCTCTCCTCTGGCTTTTCTTCGCAAACGAAGATTCAGGAAGGACTCATCCCGCGCTTTCTGCAAGCGCGCTGATGACTAAAAAGGCCAATCCGAGATAAACAAGTCCGGTTGCAAAAAGCACAGCAGAAGGTCTCCTTGGGTGATGTTTTTGGGTTGTGATTCTTTCTGCGTTGTCGTTTCTCTTCAAGACTTGTTCGTCGTGAGTTCTCAAATAAGGCTGCAGCATTGTGGATAGTGCGTCTCCATGCCACCCGATGTGAGGCCAGGGCGGACCACTGTTGGTGATCAATTTGGCCAAGCCTGAGATGTTGTTTCAGGGAGTCTTTGTATCGCTTTTTTGGAGCACCCCTCTTATGCTGACCCGTGGCGAGTTCACCGTAGAGTAGTATTTTTGGGAGGCGATGGTCCTCCATCCTAGAAACGTGCCCTGCCCAGCGCAGCTGTGTCCTCAATATCATGGCCTCAATGCTGGTGATCCCTGCTTGCTCAAGGACAGCAACATTAGTCACATAGTCAGTCCAGTGTATATTTAGGATTGTGCGTAGACAGCGCTGGTGGAAGCGCTCAAGGAGTCGTAGGTGGTGGCGATAGGTGACCCATGTTTCAAATCCATAAAGGAGGATAGACAGTACGATGGCTCTATACACACTGATTTTTGTGCTTTGCCTCAGGTGTTTATTGCTCCAGACTCTTTTGTGAAGTCTTCCAAATGCACTATATGCCTTTGCTAATCTGTGATCGATCTCTTTGTCAATCATGGCATCTGAGGAGATGATGCTTCCCAGGTAGGTGAACTGCTGAACGGACTGGAGCACAGATTTGCCGACGGCAATGTGGGGATGGTGGTGTTCGTCCTGTGGTGCAGGCAGGTAAAGAACTTCTGTTTTCTTCAGGTTGACTTCTAGCCCAAACAGCTCTGCAGCTGTTGCAAAGCAGGATGTTAGGCGCTGCAGAGCTACTTCTGTGTGGGCAACAAGGGCAGCATCATCGGCGAAGACCAGCTCACGGACTAGATAGTTTAGAGTCGTAGTGTGAGCCCTCAGACGGCTTAAGTTAAACAAGCTACCATCAGTACGGTAGCGTATATAGATGCCGTCGTCTTCTCCAAGCTCTGCCATAGCCCTTTGGAGCATCGTGCTAAAGAAGATTGTAAATAAAGTTGGTGCAAGAACACAACCTTGCTTCACTCCATTAGTTATTAGAAAGGGCTCTGAAAGAGCATCGCCATATCTGACTTGACCACGCTGTCCCTCGTGTAGCAAGATAATCATTTTAAGGAATTTGGGGGGACATCCTAGTCTTTCCAGGATCTGCCACAGACCTTTTCTACTTACAGTGTCTAAGGCTTTGGTGAGGTCGACAAATGTTACATAGAGACCCTTGTTCTGCTCCCTACATTTTTCTTGCAGTTGCCTAAGGGCAAATACCATGTCTGTAGTACTCCTATTGGCTCTGAAGCCACATTGGCTTTCAGGGAGAAGTTCTTCTGCAATAGCAGGAACTAATCTGTTCAGGAGTATCCTTGCAAGGATTTTTCCAGCAATAGAGAGCAGTGTGATGCCTCGATAGTTTGAGCAGTCGGATTTTGCTCCTTTTTTCTTGTACAGGGTGATGATGACTGCATCTCGGAGGTCTGATGGCAGTTCCCCTTTTTCCCAGCAATTCACAAGGAATTCGTGGAATTTTTCGTGGAGTGCATGACCTCTGTGTTTCCAAACTTCAGGTGGGATTCCATCAATTCCAGCTGCCTTGCCGTTTTTCATCTGCTGTATGGCCTTAAGGGTCTCTTCCAAAGTGGGAGCTATGTCCAATTCATTTTTCATTGGTTTTTGTATCATATATTGGATAGCTGAGGCTTGGACTACTCGGTTGGCACTAAAGAGACTTTGAAAATGTTCAGCCCAACGATTTAGGATGGAGGCTTTATCAGTAATTAATGTTTGACCATCTGTACTGTATATGGAGCTTTGGACCTGATAAGTAGGTCCAAACACTGCTTTAAGAGCTTCATAAAATCCTGTATGATCACCCAGATCTGCACAGCGTTGTGTCTTTTCTGCTATATTGATCCACCACTTGTTCTGCATGTCTCGGAGTTTTTGCTGTAGTTTGCTACATGTGAGGCGGAAAGCTGCTTTTCTTACATGACAGGTTGGCTGGGCGAGGTATGCCTGGTGAGCAGCTCTCTTCCTTGTCAACAGCTCCTGGATCTCTTGGTTGTTTTCATCAAACCAGTCTTGGTTTTTGTTGTGGGAGAACCCGAGGGATTCTTCCGCAGACTGGAGGATACTGTTTTTGATATGTTGCCAAAGCACTGTAGGAGAAGGATCTGTAGGATGGTCTTCAAGTTTCGTTTGTAGATTTGCCTGGAAGTTGTCTCTCATGGTAGCTTGTTGAAGATTGTTGACTTGGAGTCTCTTCTTTAAGATGCCACCCCTCTTAGGTTTGAACTTAAGATGAAGATTTAGTTTACATCTGACGAGGCGATGATCTGTTTGGTATTCTGCACTGGGCATCACTCGTGTATGACGGACATCACGAATGTCTCTCTGACGGACTAGAACATAGTCAATGAGGTGCCAATGTTTGGATCGGGGATGCATCCAGGTTGTCTTCAAGCTATCTTTCTGCTGAAAGATTGTGTTTGTAATAGTCAGCTGTTGTTCTGCACAGAACTCTAGCAGGAGGCGTCCGTTATCATTGAAATTTCCAACACCATGCTTGCCTAAGACACCTTTCCAGGCTTCGGAGTTCTTTCCTACTCTGGCATTGAAGTCACCAAGGATAATAATTTTATCTTCTACAGGGACTTTTTGTATGAGTTGGCATAGGTCTGTGTAGAATTTGTCTTTCTCTACAGGGTCGGCTTGCATAGTTGGGGCATATATACTAAAGAGAACAACATGTGGGAGGCGTAAGGAAATAATGCGATCAGAGTGTCCTGTTGGCAAGGTTTCGAGTTTGGAGGCAATGGAGTTTTTAATCATAAAGCCTACTCCTGAAAGATGTTTTTCGGTTTTGGGTTTGCCAGACCAGTAAAGTGTGTAGCCGGCGCCATGTTCTTTAAGGCTGCCTTCCTCATGGAAGCAAACTTCACTAAGAGCAGCGATGTCAATATTAAGCCGTGATAGTTCAAGGGCTATTAGGGCAGAACGACGCTCAGGCCGTCCACTATCTTCAGAGTCTTGCATGGTTCTGATGTTCCAGCATGCAAGTGTCAGTTTATTTACACCTTTGGAGGCCGGTGTGTGCCTTTGTTTCTTTGCCTTGGTTTGACCGCATCAGAAGATTCCCATTGGCCGCGGCTAGCCAACCAGGTAGTTGGGGATGAGCTTTCGTTAGGCCACCTTTTCTAGGCCCCTCTCCATGTGGAGCAAGCAGTGCTCTCCTTAAAAAAGGCTGCTTGGTCGTTCAGGATGGTGCCGAACAAGACTGTCATCTCCCGGGTCAGGCTTGAGCGACCAATGTCCTGAACCACCTGCATGCAGGGTTGGGGCTGCGGCTTCCAATGCATCTTTACACCTGCCGGTTTTGTCCCTCGCCAGTCGCTACAGGGCTTTTTTGGTACTGGATTTGTCCTTCGAGCCTGTGCAATGGATTTTTCTGGTGGAGCGCAGCGTGCACAGAACTGGCCTCACCCTTTAAACCAGAGATTCATCTGCTGTGGCCTTGCAAGCATGGACGTGGCAGTGAGGTCCTCGGGCCGTAGGTTTGATTAGAGTTTCCTTCTCTTAGATGGTTGACCTTTCAGGGTTGGACGAGCACCATCTGCCCGGGTTTGGGATTAGAGTTTTCCTTCTCCTAGGACGGTTGCCACAAGGCTAGAGAGCCCATCCTGCCCTTTGACGCTCTTTGTCAGACCCTTCGGTTTTGACCTGTCTGGCATGGGAGACCCTACCAGTGGCTATTATGCCACCGCCAGCATAGCTCAAAACATTATTAGGGTACGCAAGCCTCTCTCCCACGACAAGGGGGCGTCAATGGAGAGGGCTGCTGACACACTGCAGAAATAATGCAGTTTGGCACTGCTTTAATTGCCCTGGTTTAATACTATGGAATTCTGGGATCCATAGTTTTGTGAGATATTTAGCCTTCTCTGTCAGAGCACGCTGGTGCCACAACACAGTACAAATCCCAGGATTCCATACGATGGAGCCATGATAGTTAAAATAGTGTTGAACTGCATTATTTCTGCAGTGTGTCAACAGCCAAAGACAGTCCTTCAAACAGAAAATTCCCCTCTAACAACCCTTCAAATAATGGGCCCATCCTCCTTTGTGATGTAAGATACTGGGCCATTCTAATGCCATGATTTATTGTGGCCTTTCCAATGGTCTCAAGTGTATTGGCAAGATTATTTAGATGCAGAAAGACAGAGCCACATGCACAGACCAAGCTAGAGACTGCCTCTGTTTTTGTATTACCCAACTGATTTGAGCTTGCTTCACACAGCACATGTGTGAAGGAATTTGAAGTCAAACTAAGGTGGCTGCCAAACTTACTCAACCGCTGGTTTGCGGGGGTTTTGGTCCCTGATACTTCACCCTCCCACATGGTTGGAGGGCAGGCATGGGCACTGCAATGTATGTTATATGTGTTATATAATAATAATAATAATAATAATAATAAGATTTATACCCCGCCCCTCTGTTAAAAAAAAATCAGGGCGGCTTACAAAAATTAAAATACAAAAACAGATTAAAATCCCTAAACACTACCCACCCCACCCTCCCCCATAAAAAGATATTAAACCAATATAAATTAAAAACAACTAATCAAAAATCACATTAAAAAATAATATATAGCCAGCAGACTAAAAGAGGCCAGGAGCTCCTGAGGCCAGGATCTAATTAGGAAAGGTGTGCCGAAAGTTCTTTGTCACAGCTTGTGTAGTGGTTGGCATGGGTTCTGATCCAAAGTCATTGGTTATAGGGCTCTCCATCAAGTTCAAAATCAAGTTCAAGTTCAAGTTAAGGGTCATGGAGACCCCGGGAGAAGTCCAGACATGACATATGCCAGTTTGGGGCATGTCAGCTGGAAATTCCACGCCTTCTTTACTTGGTGTGCCCCGTGAGTCATGGATCATGTGGGCTGGTGTTATGGGGAGGAGAAGAGGCTGGCAAGCAGTTGGGTGAGCCTTCTCAAATCTCCTCCCCATATTCTAGATTGGTGATGGTCAGCAGGCGGGCCGACAATGGGACCATTGACCAGACAGGTGGGTTGGTCGATCCGTAGATCCAAACCCATGTGTATGTGCCTTTCATTGCCAATATATATTCTTATCATCTTTTCATGTTACAATATATAGCTAAACAAAAATATGTGTCTGTGTTTTATTGGGGAGAAGGGTAAAGGGAAGGGGACAAATCACATATGGGCATGCAATGGTCAAAGTTTTAGCTCAGGGATGGGAAATGTATGGCCTTCCAGATGTCGTTGGTCTGCAGCCCTAGCCATTACAGCTACTACCAACTTTCAATGACTTTGGAAAGACTGAGGCAAAGACCCTACTTTTAAAAAACTGAAACAGATGTGCAGGCATTTACCGATCTTATGCACAATATATTGGAAACTAAACCTATTTTGAAAATAATCTGATTTAATTCCTTCCTCCTTCCAAGGAATAACTTATTTAATTTTAAAAAGGAAATGCATTAAATCACCTCACAAGAAAATACTGGCAATTACTCTGTCTGTGTGCTGCCCTGTGCTATTAGAAAGCCATGGTGAAATAGAAGTTTTTGCCAGGTTCCACTAATAACATTATTCCTCTGAAAGCTTTACTACCTTATGGTCTAATCCACTACCCTAATACACAACCCAAAGTCAATGGAACAAAATTATCTTGGCAAGACTGCACTGGCAGAGATCCACAGACTGCAGTTCCATTCATTATTTTTTTATATGCATTTGGATTTGATCCTTGTATTTCAGGATCCATAGAATGCTAAAACATTAATGTGAAAACCATCCTGTTTCATTCTCATGGTCTTTCTCAGAATCCCACCAGCATTCTTATCCCATTAAAGTCCCATAGTGACTTTATAGACTCTCAACTCCCTGCATTACTCCATGAAAATGTGTGCATATTTTATTTTTCTCAATCCACTTTTCACTAGACCAAACCATCTTCATATGCTTTATATAAAAAAGGAATAAAATCATGTCTATTTATGTGGGTGTAATTTGAAAAATAATTTTAAAAAATGAATGCTTCCTATTTCTTCCTGAAAAAAAAGGAAATTAAAAGATATATGTGCTCCATTGTTAACAGTCTTGCATTCCACAAATTGTATAAATTCATTTAAGAAACCCTCAGTTAATATAAATTTGTTTTCTGTCCCTAGGTTATAAAGACGTTGTATAAAGACACTGATAGCCTACATTTTCTGTCACTAGGGTATAAAGACACTGATATCCTACATTGCCGGCTTAGTTACGAATGTGTAAGTAAGTAATGTCTCTTACCTAAATACTTCAAACCTGTTTTAACAGACACCAAGGCAGCAGCTGCATCAAGCAATGGAAGTCTATTCAGTGGCTGATCAGGATGCAGGAGAATGACATTTCAAGCCCCCTTTCACCAGCAAGTGAGATTACAGCAAGGAACTGTGTCCTAGTTCTGATTGTTTCAGTCAGACTGGACATCACCCATCTGTGGCCCTAGCATCAGCTGAACAGACCTTCATTGCTTGGTGCTGCTGCTGGCTGTTAATGTAGGTGGGGGGGAGCATTTCTGATCTTGGCAATAGTTGTAAATACCTAATGAATACAGAGCAGTTACATATCAGTGCCTCTAGGTTATAAATCCATAATTGCTATACAGAATGGTAGGCAAATTTGTTTTACAAAATCCCAGTGCACTGAGGTGGCAAAACTTCATTGTTTACAAACTTTCAAGGTAATTTTTTGCAGTTTCCCAGTGCAGCAAACTGCATAAAGCCCTTCAGATGAACAGGAAATTCTGCCAGTATGCCAACAGCATGTATTTCTATTTGTCATGAGGATCAGATGAGGATGTGCAGTTCCTAGACCAATGTCTGAATGCTATGATGCGTGGATGAGGATCAATCAACTGAAGGTGAATCCCAACAAGATGGAGTCTCTGTGGATTGGTAGATCAGAAATTTGGGTTCAATAATTAGATAAGTGATGGGGTTCCACTCCTTCTGAAGGAGCAGGTGTGCAGTCAGAGAATACTCCTAAATCCATGAGCTAAACTATATGAGCTAAATTGGAAATGGTGAGAAGATGTCGTTTCCTTTCCTTGGTAAGGAAGTTTAGAGGGCAAAGATTCTAGCCCCAGTTAAGATGACTTCAGGGCCCAGCAGTTGGGTGGTTTTAGGGAATAGCAGTTATTTTATCACTGATTAGAACAATACCATCACTTGGCCAGATCCAACTGTTGAGAGACTGAGTGACCACTGAAGACTGGCAGCTCTCATGTCAGTGAGATAGAGAATCCTCTCCTATTTTTAGTCTGAACTTTGAAAAAGATGTCCAAGGTACTGAACCTATTTGGGGGACAGCTCCTTTAAATTCAGACTAAAATCCAGAGTAGATCCACTGTCTCACTGAGAGGAAAGTCACCAACCACCACTCGTGCCCACCCCACTGAGAACTTTGAGAACCACTATGAGTCAGAATGCTACTGAACTGAATGGACCAATGATGGGACTCAGCTTCCTGAATCAAACAGCTTTATGTGTTTACATGTGGAGGGATTCAACCACACAGCTAACAGGGACGGATGTTGATTATTATGAACTATACCCAGCTGAACCTGTGTCAAAGAGGATGACCTTTCAGTTTTGCAATATAAAACACATTTTGTCCCAGAATTTTAGGTGAAGTAGTGGTAAGGAAAAAAAAAGGAAAAACTGGGTGCCAAGGCACATGTAAGAATAACAGAAAGCTAAAGAACATGGTAGATCTGCCATTCCAGAATAACTAGTTGTACAGCATTGATATAATTGGCAATGTACTCCACTTTTGATTGGCTTACAGTATAAAACAAAATTCCCCTGAACCTCACATTTTTGAAAAAGAGACTGCTTCATTAATAAATTTAAATTTGCCTTGATGTTGTAATTTCTATTGTTTCTGTATGATTGGGAGGGTGGGTTGTCTCTATCTGTTGTCTATTTGCTTATCAATTATTTATGTATCTATACATTGAATTTGTTGCTATTAACTGCTGTCAGGTCAACTTTGATTTACTACAACCCCATGAATGAGAGACTTCTAAGTCACCCTATCATCAATGGCCCTGCTTCGGTCTTGTAGACTCCAAGCCATGACTTCCTTTACTGAGTCTATCCATTTGGAATAGTACTTAATTACTAGTACTTCTCTAATACTACTTTTATGTTTTAAATGTAATTTCGCATGCTTTGCTTCTGTGGAAACATCCCTACAGGTTGATGAAAGAATACAAATAACTATAAACTTCTGACTATAGTTTTAATGACTACTGGTTTTATATTACTACCTAGATAATGGCAATGTTAATGTTGTACAACCATAACTCAGCTATAGTTTATGACATAAGTGAAACTTGGCAGCAATATTTGCTGTACACTTAAAAGCCAAGGCATAATTGGATAAAAATATTCCTCAGTTCCTTTAATAACATGGCACTAGTTTTATTTTCAGTCTAAGGCCAGTTACTACCATTTAACCTAAATTGTTCATCTACAGATTGAACATCTCTCTTCCTCACATCCATCTATCTAATTTATTTTTTTAATGTTTGAGAAAATACTCTGAGCCGGAATATGAAAAACTCCCAACTCAATCTGAATGTCTATATCTAGTCTCATATATGGAAGTTCCTTATTTTTAGCTCAGTCTGAACCTGGGGTCCTGTTTGTGCATTGCACAGTGTCACAGTCCATTATATTCAAAGCTATAGCCAATGTTCATCTGGAATGCCAGTATGCAAAGGGATCTTGTTGCAATTAGAGAATAACTGAGAGAAAGAAGTTGCAGCATAAGCTTTCATAAACTACTTCCTCAGGTGTTTCCTCAGATCTATGCATCTGAGGAAGCAGACTAGGGGTGTGCCTAGATTTACCCCATCTTTCCCCCCATCTTGGAGCCCTGAAATCCAAACAATGCAGGGCTCTTGCCCCATTTTACCTCTGGACAGTCATCATGATACCTGGGGCAAAGATGGCAGGGAAGACAGGGTAAAGCCTGTTGCACCATTATATTTTAACAACCAAGAAAAATGTTTCAGTCAGAAAAAAAAAAAACCCACACCAGATTGGGCCCTCTGGGAACACAGGAGTCTATACCTCCATGCCAGGCAATACCGATGGCCACTTCTGCAGTCACCCACCTTGGTCTCTCTGAAGCCAGGACAGAGGCCTGCAGCATATGATCAATGCCCCTTGCATGTGACTAGCCTTGATCATAAGCTGCAGGCCTCCATCCTGGCTTCAGGGACAGTGAGGCAGACAGCAGTGGGGTTGGTCACCAGTATGGGCTGGGGTGTCCATGTGGATTTCCTCCTGTTTCATCCAGGTAATGAGGAGAGGCTGCACCTGATCTGGGGCCAGAATACTCTGGTGGGAAGCCAATATATTCTGGCCCACATAGATGAAGCCTAAGTCTATGAAAGCTTATGTTGCAACTTCTTTCTCTCAGTTAGTCTCGAAGATGCTACAAGATCCCTTGCCATATAGTCCATTAGCATGGCACACTTTCTTCAGCAGCAGCCTATTTCTATACTAGTGGTGGTTCTCAAAGTTAAAGAGAAGGGTGCCTTAGAAAATTGCCGGAGTCAGGTTGCTCACAAGCCAGCAGCTCTCTCACTGAACTTTGATGGAGACAGCTTTCTCTGCCTTCCATCCACTACCACAGCTGCCTATGTGGGTATGATTACACTGGCCAACAGGATCTCTATAACAATAACCTTGCCTCATGATTGTCCAGTCATGAGCACTTTCTCTCAAGATGTATTTTTAAAGAAAGAAAGAAAGAAAGAAAGAAAGAAAGAAAGAAAGATCTATATATGGCCCCCATTTAAAAGCTGAAAAAAGCCTTCCCCCTTACACACTATGTTCCTACCAAAAACTAAAACAAAAAACAATAAAAAAAATTTCCCCAGCTGCTGCTTTCTCCCAAAGTATCTTTTTCTGCAATGTTGATTTCAGGAGCAAATCATTTTGAGGGCTAATTTTCAATGAGAAAATGGCATCATGATTCCGATCTGGATCACTTCCATCCTGCAGCTGCTTTCATTCCTTGGCTATGCCATTCCCTTCTCTTTGCTGTGAATCACTATTTAACAGTGAAATGATGTGCCCAGATGAATTCTAGTTGGTTCCATGGAGAATAATATGACTTAAGCATGCATAATTGTTGGTGATATTCCAGCCAACATTAATTTCAGTAAGTGCTCACTTTTGTTTCTTGCATTTAAGATATAGTTTTGGATTATAAACTAAAATGTGTAATTGCACACAGATATGGAGTGATGACATGTAGCTCAAGGTATTGGAATTAAAATGGGCTACAGACATAATTGGTTAACAAGAAGATATGCAGTGACAAAATTACATTAAAATCCTACCTTAAAAAACAACTACAAAAATTTTATTGGATGAGAGGTAATGTGTGAATGACCATCTTTCTTATATCCCTATAGGATGACCCCTGTCTCAAAATTATGGAACAATTTCTCTCCTAAACCATCAGAATTCACACACCAAAGATGTAACAAGATAAACCTTAGGAGGCTCACAGTCATGATCATCCTCCTAAGTCAATTAGCTCCAAAAGGATATGGCAGGAGGCTCTCTTGTAGATAACCACACTGGCTCCCATAAGGGAAATTATTGGGGGGAGGGGCTTTTGATTAATATGAGCTAGCTCTAAACTTATTAGGTATGTCTTAGGACATTTTAGATGGGCAGTTTACTCTATATTGCCCCTGTCTTGGAGCCCTGCAGTCCAGACAATGCAGGGCGTTTGCCCCCATTTTGCACCTGGGCAGTCTTCATGACCACCCACAGGGCAAAGAGGGGGCCAAGATTGGGGGAACATTGGGTAAGGCCCTGTTACCCAAAATGCTGGAGCGGTTGAGGAGGACCTTCTAACACATTAATATTAAGATGGGGAATTAATATACTCTACTTGGCAATATGAGAGGTGGGTAATCGCAGGACCTTAAGACCTGTGTACTCATATACAGGTACTAAGGAGGAGACTCTAAGCCAACTAGATACAATTAAATAATCTTTATTGAGAATATAACAATAATAACATTCACACACACATTCAGGCATCAAGTACTCACTCAAGGCTAATGAAGTAAGTAGGAAGTATTTGGATAGATAAATAGAGTGAAGGGACAGGAGGATTTCTAGCAGACAATGGGCCGTTAGCCAAACAGACACTAATCCTCCTTGCATATCTATCCCCAGGAACTAGCCATTCAAATGCACAAATTTACATATCCTTTCCAACTGGTACTCACAGTATATAACCCCCCCCCCCAACAAACCATTCTCTGAAGATGTCAGCCACAGATGCAGGCGAAACATCAGGAATAAACTCTTCCAGAGCACGGCCTTACAGCCCAGAAGAAAAAAAAACCCACAGAAAACCTAGAGTGAAGGAAGTTTGTTGGGTGATACTGTACTAATCAGAGGAGTTGTGATCACAGGGAAAACCAGCCAGGTGGGATTTCAGAAGCAGGATTAGTGATATAGCGGATGTGGAGTCAAGAAGCAGGGGAACTGTGCATATTTTGGGTGTAGTTTTGAAGGGGTTTTTATACCTAATATTTCCCTTCAGGGGATGGGATTTAGAGTGGAGTACAATGCTTCTCGGAATCTCCAAAGGCTAAAACAAGGGTCACTCCAAACCACTAACGATTGTTAATGTTTTATCACTTTTAAATTGAATGATGCAAGCAACCTTCTTTGTCTGAGGTGGAGGAGAGGGGAAATAGCTCTTTTACAAACTTTAAGTACTCAGCTAGACTTGATTGGATTAGCCAGATGTTCAGACAAGAAGCTGCCTTTCATGTTACTTTTCTTTGGAATTTGGAATGGCTCCTCCCTAGGGTGTATGTCACTTAGGGATTGTCCAAATGGTGAAAAAACTCATCACAGAATGTAAGGAGAATCCTACCTGTCCTAATGGCATTCTGTGTGTTTTCACTGCATTGTGAAGGAGCTAGGCAAAAAAGGCCAAAAACTTCACCAGAAAAACCTTTGTGGCTTTTCCCATTACTTTTTTGAAAGCTGTGAGGGCGGTGCTTATTCCTGCTCATTAAGACAAGCGAGTCAATTTGATTCGCTTGCCCAAATGAGAGGAAGTTCAAATCTTATTGGCCAGATAAAGGCAGGGGGTGGGGCTTGTTAATAAGGCAAGCACCTGCTGCTGCCATGTTTGATTTTTGCCATAGTGAATAAGCTTTAAGGTGAGAAAACATGGTGTGTGTGTTTTTTTATTTTGAGCTCAATTGAAAAATCACTCAATTGCACCTTGGACATCCTTTTTTTTTGGGGGGGGAAGAGTCAGCAGTGTCAAATTAGGGTATGTGCAAACGTGAGTAAATCACACACAGTCACCATGTTTCCTAGTGGGCATGCAAAACTTATGAGGATAGAAAAAAAAATTAGGACAGGTCACAGCTGCTGCAAAATGTCATTAGTGTGAGACTTTTTTTTATGTGCTCGTATAGACAAGCCCTTAGTCTCAGCGCTAGTCCTTGGGGCTCCCTGGTTCTTTGGGCTCCCTGATTCTTTGGGCTCCCTGATTTACTTGCCACTCTCTCAGTTAGCCAGATTATTTACTATTACCAATTATTACATGGAAAGGGGGCTGGGGGCTGTCAGGGCTGGTAACAGCCCATTATACTGGTGGTTTTTGTTGTTGTTGTTGTTTTTAAGCCTGGTAAAATCTGCTCCAGGCAAAATAAAATGGATCAGCCCCACGTGACCACAGGAACCCATTCCAACACATCAGGCGATCACTACAGCTGCCATCTGCCTTGCTTTTCCATAGCCAGGAAGGAGTCCCATAGCATGTGACCAAAACTGGTCACATGCTGAAATCCTTGCTCATGAGTTGTGGGCTGACTTCCTGGCTACAGAGAAAACAATGTGGACACAGTGGCAGTGGCAGCTACAGAGACCTACCAGTGTGCTGGTCTGGACTCCATCCCATTCTGTGTAGGTAACGGAGGAGCAATGGGCTGCATCCAAGGGCAGAATACGCTGCCATATTTTGGCCCATGTAGATGAGCACTTATTTAGAGCAATAAAACACAGACAAACATGGACCCAAATTCTGATGGTTAATCCTAACTAGGGAAGTCCCACTGAATCAATTAGTCAATTGAAATTCAACACAATTGTAAATTACATCTGTATAATGAATCTATTCTAGTTGAGATTACCCATATAGTTCAAGCCATGATCATGATACCTAGATATTTAACATGCAGTGTACATAAGTGACCAATCAACATCCATGTATTAAAGGTAAACAAATCTGAAATGACAACCAGCTGATTCTGCCAAAAGAGAACAGCCAGGTAATGCACTGTTTGGTGAAGAATATGGCACACAGATTTAAAGGGTATCTCCCTGTCCCAAAGCCTAGAAGAGTTAATGCTTGGGATTAGAACTCCAGAATTCCCTGGTCAGTCTGACCACTGGTGAGTGATCATGCTTGCTTGGGTATTTGAGATGTTCTAATTAATTTTCCTCCCCAAGTGCTATCTTTTATTATATGCAGTTCAAATGCAGGAGGAAAACAGGAGAACACTCTAGACAGTGAAATGAATATTGGAGTCCCAATTCATATTATCTGAAATGCATTAAGCTTGCAATAAATATTCCTTTCATATTCTGGCATTATCTCCACCTTTTTTATTGTTTTGGTGGCACTTCCTTATTTTTTTGTTATTGGAGATTATCAGATGCTTCAAAAAGCCTGGAAGGATGATGTCACTGTACTGCATAGTTTTGCACATGCCGTCATTCTTGCGTGGTGCCTCCATGCAGACTCTGTGCTGCAGTGGAGAACAAGCCATCACTTTTCATTCATAGAAGTTTCCACCAATGAAAAGCAATGGTTTATTCTCTGCTGCAGCATAGGCAGCATGCAAAGATGATGACACATGCAAAACTGTGCAGTACGGTGATGTTATCCTCGTGGGCTTTTTGCATTTTTTTTCCCCTGTGTCTGATAATCTCCCTTGGCAAATTAAGGAGGAACTGTTGGAAATTTAAGAACTAATGCTTTAAGTCTAAGCATTAGCCATACTGGCTGGGACTTCTGAGATTCAAAGCCCAAAACATCTGAAGGAGGACCAAAGTTTGGGAACACTTTCTTTAAATGGGGGAAGTGGGGGGAAAAGGCAGATAGAAATCCCCTGGCTTATTTACTACTTATCCTTTCTAGATCTCTGTGTAGATTGCCATGTTTAGGCTTTACTTCTCTCCTTTTTCTGATGTCATTTTCTTCTGCTTCTTCTCCCTGCTAGAAAAGGCAGCACACAGAGTATCAATAAGGACTGCCTGGGGAGACTTGTGTACACAGAAGCCAACTTTAGGAACATCTGTAATCAAGATTAGGAATTCTCTACTATCTTTGGAGATTTTCAGACACGATTTTCGGCAGTATATATTCCAAAACAGCTCCGTTACTGTCGTGCATCAGGGGAGCAGTTTTGGATGACACCGTTCCTCTGCCGAACCCCTCCGTGTCATTTCCATGACAGAATGGAGGAAGCCGCGTCATATTTCATTCACGATTGTTGCCCATGAGTGAAATATGACGCAGCTTCTTCCATTCTGTCATGGATGTGACATGGAGGGGTTCGGCAGAGGAATGGCGTCGTCCAAAACTGCTCCTCTGCCACGCGGCAGCAACGGAGCTGTTTTGGAATATATACTGCCGAAAATCGCATCTGAAAATCTCCTTTGAATGAATGAATTTCATAGACCAATAAATATGGCTTGTTTTTGTTTACTTTCTTATGAGCACCCAGCATAGTTACTTCTTTTTTTTATAGCCCAAAGTTCACTGCACTAGCCTACAGCACTCTGCAAATATAAATGTCAAACATTCATACAGAAAAGTGGGAATGCTGTAACCTTTTGCCTTTTTTCCCCATTCCCATGATAGTATACAACACTTTATCTAACATAATAAACACAGAGCAACGCAGGGGGAAAAGCCAGTGGAATAATGTCAAGCTTTGCTTTTTGTATATGTGCAAAATGGTCCTTGTGTCATCACAGAATTTTACTTCCTGCCCACCCTTCTTCATGCATTTGGGTTTTGCTTGCCAATAAATGGAGCTGATATATTAATCAGGAAGCCCACATGATCTCCCAAGGTTTTATTTGTTTTCAGTGCAGATGGTAATATTATAACCTGGTCATCGTTAAGTGTAATGGTATGTTTTGATGGATTGGATTGATATGCCTACTTTGTTTGCTTTGGCAAACAAATGAACATAATGAACAATTAGTGCCATTACTCAGTTGAAGACATAAAATAGGATGTTAAGAGCAGTGATTTTGTGGATATGAGCAGCAGCTACTCATACATCACCAACTAAAAACATATAAATGCATAATCTTTAATTACTCTGCCATAGTTAACAGTCCCCCCGCATTTTTGCAGCCCCATTCTTCTGATTTAACAATACTGTATATGATACTTATCAGAACTCTTGAAGCTCCATTGGGCTTGTTGCTGATATTTTGGTTCCCCCAGGCAAGCTCCTCCTGTGAGCAAGTTCCTATGAGAGTATCACTCTTCATGAACCTAAATCCAATTGTCAGTCCGAACAGAATAAGGCCCATTAAATCAAAAGAAACATTTATTCATTCATTCATGTATTTATTTAATATGCCACCTTTCTCACAGAGTGGAACCCAAGGTGGATAAAAAATAAAATAAGAAGCATTAAAAATCAATACAGTTTTAAAACAAATAAAATCACCATCATTAGAACAATGTAAAATTATTTGAACATGCAAAAGTTAAAAGATAAAAACAAAAGATAAAAACAAGCCTAAATAAAAAACCTTCATGGGCACAGTTACACATTGAAAGCCTGCTTACATTACAAGATATTTGCTGGCCGGAGAAAGGAAAACAGGGAGACAGCCAGCCTAGCTTCCCACAGAAGGGAATTCCAGAGGTTGGGAGCAGCCAATGAGAAGGTTCTCTGTCCTCAGAGCATATTATGGTGGTACGACCAAGACAAAGCCTTCCCCTGATCTTAGGACCCTTACATATTCATATTGAGAGATATGCAAGACTATCACACTACACTTTTATAGTGCTATTATTCCACTTTTAATGGCTAAGGCTGCCTCCTGTGGAATCCTGGGATTTGTAGTTTAGGGAGGGGCATTTAGAACTCTCATCCTGAGAGTTCTTAGGCCTCACTAAACTATAAAAGCCACAATTCCCAGGAGGCAGCCATAGCATTTAAAGTGGAATAATAGCACTATAACAGTGTAGAGTAATAAAGTCCTTGGTCTTACAGATAGTCTGGACCCAAGCCATATAGGGCTTTATAAGTCATGAACAGCACTTTGAATTGTGCCTGGAAATGAGCCAGTAGCCAGAGAAACTGTTCTTTTTTTTAAAAAAAAAAATTAATTTAATATAATGTATTAAAATGTACACACACAACAGAATGGAATAACATTAAATTCCATTCAAAAGACAACACAAAGTATACAACCACAAGAAAAAAATAAAAATAAAGAAGAAACTCATGAAAACATACAAACGAGTACCTCTCAAAAATGTGCTAACCCAACCCTTTCCCACAGTTTACCCCCTTAAAATAAGACTTCCTGCCTCTCTCCAGATGATTCCATCTCTATCACTACTAAAACCCTCTTCATCTCATCCTATCTAAAATGAACAGCAGTATACCATCCCTAATATCAAAAATAAATCACAAGACTTCTAGCAGAAATACTGCAAATTATTTACTTCACAGTTCAATTCTCAAAACCCAATACAGCTAACTCTCCTTGCTTTTTCTTCATATACGTTATTACAGAATCCCATATTTTTTTTAAAAAACCCAATCAGTTGTGTTACCCTTAATTAAATTATTCAATTTTTCCATGGCTACAATTTCCATCAATTTCCCTATCCAATCCATAAATTCAGAAACTTTATTCAATTTCCAATTTCTAGCTAGGACTATTCTGGCCATTGTTGCCATGTATCTAATAAGATTACAAATTTTCTTCCCCCTTTTAACATTTTCATTAATCACATTTAACAAAAATAATTCTGGCTTCAGATTGAGTCTAAAACCCGAAATCTTTTGCATCCATTTGCTTACTCTAAACCAGAATTTCTTTACAATTTTACAACCCCAGTACATATGAAAAAGGAGACGAGACAACGTGCCTTCCACATTTCCAACGTAGGTTATTTGTCCCTTTATGCATTTTGGCTAACACATCTTGGGTAATATACCATTTGTACATCATTTAGTACCAGTTTTCATTAAGAACATGTAAATTTTTATTCCCTTCAACCAAATTTCCTCCCATTGGCTCATTTGAATTTCATGACCTACAGATCTTGCCCAACTGATCATATATTCCTTGACTTGTTCCTTTTCAGTGTCTAATTTTAGTTGTAATTTCTATATTTTCCTTATCAGTTGTTTCTCACAAGAACACAATAATTCTTCAAATTCTGCTCCTTTCCCTTCAAACTGCCATTTTTTCAAACCCTCTTTTACTCTTTCTCTAATTTGATAATCCAATAACCAATTTAATTTAATTTCCTTTTCTAATTCCTGGCTCTCCTTAATCCCCCTAGGTCTTTTTAAAATAAAATTCTATAAGTCATCCAATTATCTGTCCTCAGTTCTCATTTGCAGTAGTCTTCTTGTGGGGAAAGTCAACCCAGCATCTTTGGGTGAAATCTAACTTTAGATTTATCCCATATTCTCAATAGAGATCTCCTTATTATATGATTTTTAAAATCTGCATTAATTTTTATCCCCCCCCCATACCACAAGTACCTATGCCATCCTGCTTTCAAATCATGAGCTTCCAACTCCAAATCCCTCTAGTCTTCAAATAGAATAGATTTCTTCAACCATTAACGCAAGCTGCTTCAAAATAACCTTTTAGACTTGGAGCCCCAAAATCTCCCATCTCTCTTGTGTCCTCTAAAGTCTTCCATTTTATCCTGGGTCCCCCCCCCCCACATAGAAAGTTGGATAAATCTTTTTGCCACTTTGTAAAGGGAGCATTTGAAAAAATAATAGGGATTGTTTCAAACAGGTACATCATCCTTTGTAAAACATTCATTTTTATTACAGTTATTTTCCCTAGCATCAATACATCTAAACTCTGCCAGCTAGCCAAATGTTTTTTTGATGCCCTCCCACACTTTGAGGTAATTGTTTTCAAATAATTGTTGATTTTTCAGCATTATAATGATCCCCAAATATTTAATTTTATTTACAGCTTCAAAGCCAGCTATTTTATTCAGTTCAGCTTTTTCCAGAGCATCCATGTTTTTCACCAACATTTTGTTTTATTTATATTTATTTAAAATCCTGCAAATTTACCAAATTCCTTCAATTTTTGCATCAGTTTTCGTATCCCACTAATCAGATCCTGTAATGTAATAACCAAATTGTCTACAATGGCTTTCAATTTGTATTCTTCCTTTCTAATGCTTATCCCTTTCATTTCTCTACCTTTTCTAATTTCTACTCATTTTCTAATTTTCTCATTTAGAATCTCCACTACTAATACAAATAACAATGGTGAAGGGGGCATCCCTGCCTTGTATCTTTTTCTATTTGAATAGTTTTCATCACCTTTCCATTTATTACCAATTTTGCCTTTCAATGTGAATAAATTGAGCCAATCCATCTCAAATAATTATCCCCAAAATTCATCTCCATCACTTTTAACAGAAAAGTCCAATTTACATTATCAAATGCCATTTTGGCATCTAGAAAAAGTAAGGCTTGTTTAATCTCAATACGGAAATTAAGATTCTCTATTATATTAATCCTAAAATTTCTTAAAATGATTATCTTGCTACACAAGGGCCAGCACTGTCAAGTCAGATATGACAATGCTCTTTCAGAGCCCTTTCTAATAACTAATGGAGTGAAGCAAGGTTGTGTTCTTGTTCCAACTTTATTTACAGTCTTCTTCAGCATGATGCTCCAAAGGGCTATGGCAGAGCTTGAAGAAGAAGATAGCATCTATATACGTTACCATATTGATGGTAGCTTGTTTAACTTAAGCTGTCTGAGGGCTTGCACTAAGACTCTAAACTATCTAGTCCATGAGCTACTCTTCGCTGATGCTGCTGCCCTTGTTGCCCACACAGAAGCAGCTCTGCCGCACCTAACATCCTGCTTTGCAACAGCTGCAGAGCTGTTTGGGCTGGAAGTCAACCTGAAGAAAATGGAAGTTCTTTACCAGTCTGCACCACAGCATGAACACTACCATCCCCACATTGCCGTAGGCAAATCTGTGCTTAAGTCCATTCAGCAGTTCACCTACCTGGGGAGCATCATCTCCTCAGATGCCAAGATTGACAAAGAGGTCGATCACAGATTAGCAAAGGCATATAGCTCATTTGGAAGACTTTACAAAAGAGTCTGGAGTAATAAACACCTGAGGCAAAGCACAAAAATCAGTGTGTATAGAGCCATTGTACTGTCTATTCTCCTTTATGGGTCTGAAACATGGGTCACCTATCGCCAACACTTACATCTCTCTCTGGCTTTTCTTCGCAAACGAAGATTCAGGAAGGACTCATCCCGCGCTTTCTGCAAGCGTGCTGATGACTAAAAAGGCCAATCCGAGATAAACAAGTCCGGTTGCAAAAAGCACAGCAGAAGGTCTCCTTGGGTGATGTTTTTGGGTTGTGATTCTTTCTGCGTTGTCGTTTCTCTTCAAGACTTGTTCGTCGTGAGTTCTCAAATAAGGCTGCAGCATTGTGGATAGTGCGTCTCCATGCCTCTCAGTGTGAGGCCAGGGCGGACCACTGTTGGTGATCAATTTGGCCAAGCCTGAGATGTTGTTTCAGGGAGTCTTTGTATCGCTTTTTTGGAGCGCCCCTCTTACGACTCCTCGAACATTTTCATCAGTGCTGTATATGTACAATCTTAAATATACACTGGACTGACTATGTGATGAATGTTGCTGTCCTTGAGCAAGCAGGGATCACCAGCATTGAGGCCATGATATTGAGAACATAGCTGTGCTGGGCAGGGCACATTTCTAGGATGGAGGACCATCACCTCCCCAAAACAGTACTCTACAGTGAACTCACCACGGGTCAGCGTAAGAGGGGCACTCCAAAAAACCGATACAAGGACTCCCTGAAACAACATCTCAGGCTCAGTCAAATTGATCACCCACAATGGTCCATCCTGGCCTCACATCGGGAGGCATGGAGACACACTATCCACAATGATGCAGCCTTATTTGAGAACTCACGCCGAACAAGTCTTGAAGAGAAACGAAAATGCAGAAAGAATCAAAACCCGGAAACATCACCCAAGGAGACCTTCTGCTGTGCTTTCTTTAGTAATATGTTTTAACAAGGGAGTTATATGCTCCCTAAAGCTGGCTCCAGTCAGCATTCTGGCCACAACATTCTGGACCTGCTGAAGTTTCCAATCAGCTTCCAAAGGCAACCCCATGTAGAGTGTGTTATAGTAGTCCAAATGGGATATAATCAAGGCATGTGTCACCACAGCCAGATCTGACATCTCAAGGAATGGGCACAGCTGACACACTATTTGCAGCTGTGCAAATGCACTCCCAGCCACTGCTGAAACCTGGGCATCCAGGCCCAGAGTTGATTCCAGGAGAACACTCAAGTTGTGAGCCTGAGATTTCAAGGGGAGTGAAACCCCATCCAGCACAGGTGGAGTCCCTATTCCCTGATATGCCTTTTGATTGACCAGGAGCACCTCTGTCTTGTCTGGGTTAAGTTTCAATTTGATTGCCCTCATCCAGTGCATCACTGAAAATAAACATTGGTTCAAAACTGAGACAGCTTCCTTGGAATCAGATGGATAGGAGAGACAGAGTTGTGTGTCAACAGCATATCGGTGACACTGCACCCCAAAGCTCCAGATTACCTCTCCCAATGGTTTCATGTAGATATTAAACAGCATGGGGGACAAAACAGCACCTTAAGGAACATCACAGGGCAATGGCCAAGGCATTGAACAGGAGTTCCCAAGCTCTACTTTCTGAGTATGCCACTCCAGGAAGGATTATAACCATGCATAACAATGCTGCGAAGTATCATCCCAGAGAAGTGGCCTAGAAGGATACCATGGCTGATGGCATCAAAAGCTACTGAGAGGTCCAGTAGAACCAACAGTGACACACTCTGCCCATGTTGAATCTGCCCTCTACCAGCTCCCAGAGGAAGAGGTAGAAGAGATAAGAAGAGAAACAGCTAGGATCCTGAGGAAGGCAAAACCACCACCCAGCAACATAACCATAAAAGAAAGAAAAGCCATTAAGGATCTCAGTGCAGACCCTGAAATCATTATTCTTCCAGCAGACAAAGGCAATGCCAAACTAATCATGAAAACAGAAAAATACAGACAAAAAATAAGGGAGCTCTTGGACCTTGTAACATACAGAAAAGCAAGACCCGGCCAACAAAATAACCAGAAAAACAAATGCCTTGATCAAGAACTCATCAATTCAGCCAGTCATACACCAGAAAATCTATGCAGATCAGAGGCTCTCCCACCAAGACTATGTGGACTTCCCAAGCTCCACAAGGATTCCATTCTACTCTGACCCATAGTGAGTGCCATAGGATTCCCCACGTATGACTTGGCCAAGTTTCTGGCCACACAATTACAAACCCACATAGGACAAACCCCTCACTACATCAAAGACTCAGCTCACTTCATAAAAAAAAAAAATCAACAACATCGAACTGAAACCTGAAGACAGACTGATCAGTTTTGATGTTGTCTCCTTGTTCACCAAAGTCCCCATAATGGACACCATTGTACCCATACAACAAATATTTCCTGAGGACATTGCAGCCTTGTTCAAACACTGCCTCACCACAAGCTACTTCCAGTGGGATAATGAATTCTATGAAGATTTGGTCTCATTCCTGAACCACCTAAACATCATCCACCCAAATATCCAATTCACAATGGAAAAAGAGAAGGAAGGAACACTGCCATTCTTGGATGTCCTAGTCATCCACAAACCAAACCAACAGTTAGGTCACAAGGTATACAGAAAACCCACACACATGGACAGATACCTATACAAGAATTCCAATCATCATCCAGGACAAAAAAGAAGCACACCCAACCATTCTCTGAAGATGCCAGCTACAGATGCAGGCGAAAAGAAACTATTCCAGAACATGGCCTCACAGCCTGGAAAAAAAAGAACAAGGAAAATCTATGGATGCCGGCCATGAAAGCCTTCGACTTCACAGTGACACACTCTACCTGTCCAGTTCCCTGCATAGGTCATCCACCAAAGCAACCAACGCTGTCTCCTTCCCATAGCCAGGCCTGAAACCAGATTGAAATGGATCTAGATAACTGTTTTCATCCATAAGTCCCTGGAGCTGGGATGCTACCCCATGGTCTAGAACCTTACCTAAAAATGGAATGTTAGAGACTGGCTGATAATTATTCAGACTTGATTAAAAATTAGACTTCACATTGATTCACTGGGTCTGTTCTAGTTGGGACTAACAGTTGTATTTAGGCCTCTAAATTACTTTGCTGACAGAATATAGGGCAGTATGTTTCTCTTTCCTTTTTGTAGCGTACACTTCTTCATTGAAGCCTTCTCTATTCCAAAATCCTACCCTACCAATTCTCATTCTGAAGGGTTGAGAGATTGTCTGGAACAGAAATGGAGTTGGGGTAGCATTGATGCAGGGAAAGCAAAGGAAGAATAGGTGGAAATCAGTCCTCCCACCTTCTGCCATCTGGAACCTCCATTGGACCAGTCTTTCTATGAAAAGAACGCGTTCTATTCACAGAAGAGTAGATTTGGACCAAAGCCATTTATTTCAATCAATTTGAGTTAGGACTATATTTTTGCTAGATTGTGTCCAATGAATAAGAAGAAACTGCTTCTGTTCACTTATTACTGTACAACTTTGCTGTAATATCTGCAGCTCTTTGGCAAGTCCTTCCCTACTGATGGAAAGAGTCAGAATAGGCTAATTAAACTCATAGCCCTCAATCCACTTATATTTGAATAGTGTCATTAACTTCAGTGGCAGTGTTCCAGAATAAATGGTCTGACATTTGCAGCTTTCATTCTGGTACTCTATGACTAGGGTTCATGGGTTCCCCTTTGGTATTGCTGTAATATGTTGCTATTCAGACACACCGTATTGTATCAGATACTCTCCTTCATCAACTGGGAATGATCTCATGCAATGTAGAGAGAGGTATAAACAACTTAAAATATTTTTTAAAGCAGAAGCAAGTAATTTGTTACACAACTCTGGAAGTATGTGCATGTGGATGCATGTATGTTACCATGTAACACAATTATTTAACTCAAATCCAAAAAGATTGCTGCTACATTAAGACAAAAGACTGTGATTAAATTAATCTCTGTAAAAAGGTGGTCTACAGGAGATATTTTACTTGGAGATTGATGCTATCCTTCAATTAATATAATCCAGTAGGATGTAATGATCTATATTTTACAGATTGAGATAAATTATTTTTGTGGTCTGAAGATGCATGGAGGAGAAAGAAATGTGTTTTGATCTAAAATATGCATTAAAGCTTTAGTTGTCATGATTACCTTAAGGACTTTGTCAGATGTGGCAAAAATCACAGGATGATGACATCATGGTAGTGTGAATAGGCATGGCTATTGCATGCCGTCATCATCTTTGCGTGGTTATTCCATGATCTAGCCATGAATAAGGCAATGTTTTTAATTGACAGGGCAAGCCTTCAATAGATCTCCGTGGTTTTTTTCCAGGCTGTGAGGCTGTGTTCTGGAAGAGTTTATTTCTGATGTTTCACCTGTGGCTGGCATCTTCAAAGAATAGTTGGGTAGTAGTGCGTGCAGGGTTTATATACTGTGAGCCCCTGTTTGAGAGGATATGTAAATTTATGTATTTGAATGGCTAGTTTCTGGGTGGAGATATGCATGGAGGATTAGTGTCTGTTTGGCTAATGGTTGATTGATGGCCCATTGTCTGCTGGAAATCCTCCTGTCCCTAGATGGAGTTCATTTGCATGTGTTGAGTTTTGATTTTAGAGTTTTTCAGGCTGGTAGCCAGATTTTGTTTACTTTTAGGATTTCTTCTTTCCTGTTGAAGTTGTCCAGGTGTTTGTGGATTTCAATAGCTTCTCTGTGCATTCTGACATGATAGTTGTTGGCCTGGTCCTGAATTTCAGTGTTTTTAAATAACATTTTGTGTCCAGGTTGGTTTATAAAATACTCTCCTACTGCTGATTTTTCCGGGTGGCCCAGTCTGCAGTGTCTCTCATGTTCCTTGATTCATGTTTGCACACTGTGGACTTTTTCGGATGTCTCAAGGAGTGTTATATTTTGCCAGTTTTTAAGCACGAAAGTTGATTGTGATTAAAAACCGGCGAAATATAATGCTCAAATATCCCCGCAGTACCGCACCAGTACCGGCAGGGGAGAGCGTCGTCCAAAAGCGACGCCCTGCAACGCAGCAGCCTCGCAATGCCATGAGGCTGCTTGCGGTGTATATGAGATGTCCGAAAAAGTCCAGTGTTTATTGGTCCCTATGTAAATAATATCACTTTTTTTTTTTTTTTTTGCATTATTGAGGGTGTGCGAAACCACGTCCCATTGTGATCATGAGATTACAGTGTGAATGGTCGGTCCTCAGTGAGAAAACCTCCAGGTGAGAACATGAAAATAAAGAACAGAACATTCTTTTTATGAACTGTCCTATATAGTTTCAACATCTTTAGGTTTGTTTCAGTGCTTTTGTGTTCATTTACTTTGTTGATTAAGGTGTTTTTTGAGTTTTAAGCACACTCGCATCTTCTCATGAGAACTGCCAAAATCTCACCCATGCTAAATCACGGAAGTAAAGTCCTGTACTGCTAGTGGTCAGTGTGCGATAATTCCGTGGTGGTCCTTTCATGTGATTATAGCGACATTTGATAATAAGTGTTATAATTCCATGATGTTTCCACTATCCTCATTCACAGAATTAGTGTTTTTACACACTAGTCTGATAATGTCCTAAATGGTGTTTTATTTTGGACCATCAGCTTTCATATCTGTAGTTGGGTGATAATTTTATCAGTTTGGTTTTCAATAAGAATATCCCACCATTTTCATATTTATCTACAGATGGGATGGAAAATAATTTGAGGGTGTTGACTGAATGTGGGAAAAAGAGAAACTGGCAGATTCATCCAACCAAGTCTAGGAGCAGTTAGCTATGAAAAGACTGAATTTGAATTCCTGTGTATTGAGCCACATTTGTGAATGAGAGTAACAAAATGTTGATGGAACAGCAACAACTTCTTATTGTTTGGTCGGGTAGGGGGTATAGGTTGAGTTGGGAAGAGTATGGGTTGGGAAGGTCACTGATAGCATGTTTGAGAGGATTAGCACAGATCCATTAATGGCAGGGCATTTCATCTAATCCTATCTGAGCTTTCTCATAAATATTCTAGGCATGTCTCAGTTCATTGTAACCTTGACTGTCCTGTGGTCAACTTAACCCCCAACAGTGTCCAGCCAGCATGATCCTGAAAAGTGTCCACTATGTGCAGTTATGAAATGGGGTGGTGTTGGAAGAGTACATTAACAATAATCATGAAGAATGTTCACACCCTCCTTCATTTATTTACTTTATTCATTTCTATTCCACCTTTCCTTCAATGAGTTCAAGGTGGTATATGTGGCTTTCCTCCTCCATGCTCATCCATGAAGGAACTTGGGCTGAGAGGAGGGAAAATTTTGTCCCCATCTTTAAAAAAGGGAAGAAAGAATACCCAAATAATTATCACCCAGTCAGCCTGACATCAATACTGTCAAATATTCTAGAGTAGACCTAGAGTACAGACAGTCTGTAAGCACTTAGAAAGGAATGCTGTGATCACTAAAAGTCAACATGTTTTTTTAAAAAAAACAAGTCATGCCAGACTCATCTTATCTCTCTCTCTCTCTCTTTTTTTTTTTTTTTGATAGAGTTACATACTTGGTAGATGAAGAGAATGTTCTGGATATAGTGTATCTTGATTTCAGTAAGGCATTTGACAAAGTTCCCCATGATATTGCTGCAAAAAAGTTAGTAACATGAGGGCTAGACAATGCAACTGTTAGGTGGATTTGTAATTGCTTGATGGGCCAAATCCAATTCTAAAGGGTAGTCACCAATGGCTCTTCTTCATCCTGGAGAGAAGTGACCGGCGGGATGCCACAGGGTTCTGTCCTAGACCTAGTGATATTCAACATCTTTATCAATGACTTGGATGAGGAAACAGAGGGTATGCTTATCAAGTTTGCAGATGACACCAAATTAAGAGGGGTAGCTAATACCCCACAGGATAGGATCAGAATTCAAAATTACCTTAACAGATTAGAAAGCTGGGCCAAAATTAATATAATGAATTTCAACAGGGAGAAATGTAGAGTATTACACTTGGGCAGTGAAAATGAAATGCACAGATAGAGGATGAATGACACCTGGCTTGATGGCAGTACATGCAAAAGGGTTCTAGGAGTCTTAGTGGACCACAAGCTGAATATGAGTCAGCAGTGTGACGCAGCAACTAAAGAAGACAATGTGATTCTAGGCTGCATCAAAAGGAGTATGTTGTCTAGATTGAGGGAAGTAATAGTGTCCCTCTATTTTGCTTTAGTCAGACTTCACCTGGAATACTGTGTCCAGTTCTGTGCACCACAGTTCCAGAAGGATCATAGAATTGTAGAGTTGGAAGAGACCATGAGGGCCATCGAGTCCAGCCTCCTGCCACGCAGGAAATCATGTCAAAAAGTTCCTCCTAATGTTGAGGTGGAATCTCTGTTCCTGGAGCTTGCATCCATTGCTCCGTGTTCCACTCTCTGGAGCAGCAGAAAACAAGCCTGCTCCATCCTCAATGTGACACACCTTCAAATACTTAAACAGGGCTATCATATCGCCTCTTAACCGTCTTTTTTTCCAGGCTAAACATACCCTGCTCCCTAAGTCTTTCCTCATAAGGCATGGTTTCCAGACCTTTCACCGTTTTAGTTGCCCTTCTCTAGACACACTCCAATTTGTCAATATCCTTTTTGAATAGTGGTGCCCAGAATGGGACACAGTATTCTAGGTGAAGTCTGACCAAGGCAGAATAGAGTGGCACTATTACTTCCCTTGATCTAGACAGTATACTTCTATTGATGCAGCCCAAAATCGCATTGGCCTTTTTAGCTGCCACATCACACTGTTGACTCATGTTCAACTTACGGTCTACTAGGACTCCTAGATCCCTTTTGCACGTAGCCTCATTCAGCCAGGTCTCCCCCATCCTATATCTATGCATTTCATTTTTCCACGATAAGTGCAGTACCTTACATTTCTCCATAATGAATTTCATTTTGTTAGCTTTGGCCCAGCTCTCCAGTCTATCGAGGTCATTTTGAATTTTGATCCTATCCTCTAGGGTATTAGCTACTCCTCCTAATTAGGAGCTACTCCTCCTAATTTGGTGTCATCTGCAAATTTGATAAATATGCCAATAATTCCATCATCCAAGTAATTAATAAATACTTGGATGATGAACAAATGTTGAATAGCACTGGGCCAGGACAGAACCCTGTGGAACCCCACTGGTCACATCTTTCTAAGATGAAAAGGAGCCACTGCAGAGCACCATTTGGGTTCAGCCGGTCAACCAATTATAAATCCATTGAACAGTTAACTTGTCTAGCCCACAATGTACAAGCTTGTTTGCAAGAATGTCATGGGGAACCTTGTCAAAGGCCTTACTGAAATCAAGGTATGTGATATCCACAGCGTTCCCTTCATCTACCAAGCTGGTAATTTTATCAAAAAAGAGATCAGATTAGTCTGGCATGACTTGTTTCTCTGAAACCCATGTTGACTTTTTGTGATTATGGCATTGCCTTCTAAATGTTCGCAGATTCTCTGTTTAATGATCTGCTCTAGAATTTTTCCTGGTATTGATGTCAGACTAACTGGACGATATTTGCGGGGATCCTCTTTTTTTCCCTTTTTGAAGATGGTGACAACGTTTACTCTCCTCCAGTCTGATGGGACTTCTCCTGTTCTCCAGCAGTTCTCAAAGATTATTGCCAATGGCTCTTAGATTACATTTGCCAGCTCTTTTAATACTCTTGGATGCAGTCCATCTGGTCCTGGAGATTTAAATTCATTTAGATTAAGAAGGTATTCCTGTACTACCTCTTTGCTTATTCTGTGCTGGATTTCCCCTGTTGTGTCCTCTGTTCCATTTTCCTCAGGTTGGTCACCCCTTTCCTATTCTGAAAACACTGAGGCAAAGAAGGTGTTGAGTAATTCTTCCTTTTCTCTGTCCCCTGTTCGCATTTTGCCGTCTTCTCTGCGTAGTGGCCGTGCCATTTCCTTCTTCCTCCTTTTTCTGCTGACATACCCCCCAGAAACCCTCTTTATATTGTTCTTAACCTCTCTAGCAGGCCTGAGCTCATTCTGCACTTTAGCTTTTCTAACTTTACTCCTACACGTGTTCGCTATCTGTTTGAATTCTTTTTTGGTGATTTCCCCCCCTTTCCATTTCCTATACATGTTCCGTTTAAAACTTAGCTCCGTTGAAAGTTCTTTAGTCATCCATCCTGGTTTCTTGAGACACCTCCCATTTTTCTTCCTCAATGGTACTGTTTGAAATTGTGCCTTTAGTATCTCCCTTTTGAGAAAGTCCCATCCGTCTTGAGGTCTCTTCTCTTTTAGTATTCCTGACCATGGGATCAGCCCCAGTATTTCCCTGAGTTTATTGAAATCAGCTCTCCTAATGTCAAGAATGTGTGTCTGACTATGCCTGGCTTCTCCTTTCCATTGTATAACAAACTCCAGGAGAACATGATCACTCTCACCTAAGGATCCCACCACTTGCACCCCATTAACCAGGTCATCCTGTCGGTTAGGATCAGATCTAAAACAGGTGATACCCTTCTTGCCTCTTCCACCTTTTGGCCCATGAAATTGTCTTCCAGGCAAGTAAAGAATTTGCTAGACCTTGAAGTTTTGGTTGAGTTAGATTTCCAGCAAATATCAGGATAGTTGAAGTCACCCATCACTACTACATCTCTCCTTTCTGTGTGTGTGTTCATCTGTTCTAGAAAGGCATCATCTAATTCCTCCGTCTGACTTGGAGGTCTGTAGTAGAGTCCCACAATAACATCCCTGTTGTTTCCCTCCCCTTTAATTTTTATCCAGATGCTCTCCACCTGGCTTCCAGTATTGATGTCATGGATCTCTTCACTGGTGTAAATATCCCTGACATATAATGCTATTCCTCCTCCTTTCCTGTTTGGCCTGTTTCTCTTATAAATTTTATACCCTTCTATTCTTACATTCCAATCATGCAACTCATCCCACCAGGTTTCAGTAATGTCTATTATCTCATATTTGTTTTGTAGTGCTAGGAGTTCAAGTTCATCTTGCTTATTTCCCATGCTCTGTGCATTAGTGTAGAGACATCTGAGACCATGTATTCCCTTTACTTGCTGCCTGTGCAAGTTTTTTTTGCCTCCCACTGTTGGGTCCTTGCGCTGTTGCCTTGTTCCCTCTATGACAGTTTGACTATTTTCTCCAGCCCTTTTGCCTTCCAGAATACTGTCTCCCTCCCCATATGACTCAGTTTAAAGCCCTCCTGATCAAATTCTGTAGGCAAAAATGTTTCTGCCAACTGTTGTGAGATGCACCCCATCTCTTGCCAGAAGTCCCCCCTCATAGAAGCGCAGCCCATGGTCCAAGAATCCAAATCGTTCTCAGCGACACCATCTACGGAGCCAGTTGTTTACGTTGGCTATTTTCCTCTCCCTTCCTGGACCATGCCCTTCATGTGGTAGAATTGACAAGATGACAACCTGTGCCCCCATTTCTTTCAGCTTCCTCCCCAGAGCCTCATAATCTCTTTTGATCTTTGGAAAGCTGTGCCTTGCAGTATCATTGGTTCCCACATGGACCAAAAGGAAGGGGTAATGATCCGTAGGCTTGACGAGTCTCGTCAGCCTCTTGGTCACATCCTTGATCTTTGCCCCAGGGAGACAACACACCTCCCGAGACATCTTGTCAGGCCCACAAACCACTGCTTCTGTACCCCGCAGCAAGGAGTCCTTCCCACCGCCACTACCACATGCCTCCCCCGAGGCTTTGCAGCTTCTGTTCCCTGCTCTGCCCCTGATGTCTGTCCATGCTGTTCTTCCTTGTTGTCCTTGATAAGGAAGAGGGCTTTGAATTGATTCTGTTGCTTCAAGCTGCTCGAAGAATCCCTGGCTTTTCCTGTTCTGTGTGACATTCCTCCTGCTGTCTACCTCCTGTGTCTTTGAAGTGACCCTTTCTTCCCCAGCCACTTCCTCTGTGTTGTCCCCATCCAAGACTGTTCATTCTGTTCTGTCAAGGAAAACCTCTTGCTCATGAATATGTTGAAGTGTAGCAGCTACCTGTTCTCCAGTTGCTGGACTTTCTCCTCCAAGAGGGCTACCAACTTGCACTTGGTGCATGTGAAGTTCCCCACGTCTGTAGACAAGAAGACAAACACCCCACATGTGTTGCAGGTGACTGCAGCAGTCCCCTCAGTGTCCATGAGGAGAGCTTTTAGGTAATCTAAGAAATGTCAGGTAATGCTGAGAACTCTAAGCTGTACTTTTAGGTATGCTGTATTTTTGTTTAGTTACTCAAATTCGCATGCCATTAGGCATGTGCCTCAGCAACAAGCACCCTCTCCCAACAGTTAAAAACAGTTCAAACTCACCCACTCAAAATGGCTGTCCAAAAGCTGCTCTCTTTCTTCTTCCTGGGAGGAATCTGGTCTGGAATGTCTCTGCAAGGAGTTATATAGAGCTAGGCTCCCAGCTCCACCCCCTAGTGACTCACAGATGGTACTCACAGAAGCCTCAGCCCCTCAGCAACAAGCACACTCTCCCAAGAATTTTTTTAAAAAAATCAAACTCACAGAAGCTCCACCCCCTCAGCAAGAAGCACCCTCTCCCAACAGTATAAAAAAAATTCAAAGTCACCCACTCAAAATGGCTGTCCAGAAGCTGCTCTCCTTCTTCTTCCTGGCAGGAATATGGACAGGCTGGAACATGTCCAGAGGAGGGCAACCAAAATAATGGGAGGTCTCGAACCCATGCCTTATGAAGAGCAGCTTAGGGAGCTGGGTATGTTTAACCTGGGGAAGAGAAGGTTAAGAGGGGACATGATAGCCATGTTTAAATATTTGAAGGGATGCCATATTGAGGATGGAGCAAGCTTGTTTTTTGCGGCTCTAGAAACTATGACATAGAGCAATTGACTCAAACTACAGGCAAAGGGATTCTATCTTAACATTAGGAAGAACTTCCTGATAGTAAGAGATATTCGGAAGTGAAATACACTGTCTTGTAGTGTGGTGGAATCTCCTTTGGAGATTTTTAAACAGAGGCTGGATGGCTATCTGTCAGGAATTATTTGATTCTGTATTTCTTCAGGGGGTTGGACTGGATGGCCCTTGTGGTCTCTGCCAACTCTATGACTCTATGATTTGTGATTGACCAAAGGGCACACAATGAGTTTCTTTGTTCAACAGGTACTTCAACCCGAATTCCCCAGGTTTCAATCCAGCAGAGTTTAAGACCTAAACCAGGCACAAGCAAAATGAGGCCCTGGGGCCACATGTATCCTCTAAGGCTGTATTTACAGCCTTTCAATCAGCCTCCCAACTACCAGACTGTCCCTCTTCTGGTTAAGAAAGAAGAAAAGTTGCTTCTTCCAGAACCCTGCAGGAATGGCAATTCACCTCCCTGCTCCTCCTTCTCTTCTCTTATATCCAAAACTGAGACTCAAGGCAGCTTATAAATTAAAATAAATCCAATAAGGTTAAAATTATAAAAAATCAACATTGAAGTAGAACTAAGCTTTGTTGTGTTGTGTGCCTTCAAGTCATTTCTGACGTAGGGCAACCCTAAGACGATCCTATCATGGGTTCTCTTGACAAGATTTGTTCAGAGACGGTTTGCCTTTGCCATCCTCTGAGGCTGAGAAAGTGTGATTTGCCTAAGGTTCCCCCAGTGGGTTTCCATGGTTAAGCAGGATTCGAACTTTGGTCTGCAGAGTCATAGTCCAATGCTCAAACCACTATATCATGCTGGGATACACTATTAAAACTAAAAAAAAAATCAAACTTACAATAAAACAGTTAAGAATATGTGAAAAAGACAGTGCAATTAAGAGTACTGTGCATTCTTAAAAACCCTTCATGTAAAAGCCTTCAGTTCTCAAATGCCTGTTTTCTAAAACACTTCTGGCCACTTCAGGAGTGTGTGGGGGTTGAGGGAATATTTTGGCCATCCACACAGCCCATGGAGGGTCCCAGAAGCAGTAAATTTTGCCCTAGCTCTATGTGTCCTTCTTCTGCAAACTCCCTTGAATTTCTTATGTGGAGGGTCCTGAATGGACTGAAACATGGAATGCCAATTAACGGGAAATGAGGATTTCCATAAATCTTAATGAATTGAGACATGTAATGCAGATGAACAGGAAGGGGGGGGAATCTGCACATATGGCACAGATCCTTCTACAGTAAAATGCCTTTGCCCAGTGTTCAGACACCTGTCAAACAAAAGAGTGGCATACTGATGAAGTTCAGGTCATATATCAGTGTGATACTTACATATGACTAGTTATACCACATTAGGGGTGCTGATGACCATCACACTTGCTTTCCTATACACATGCAATACACTGCATAACTGTTAGCATGGCCTACTACCCCCTCCCTATAAAGGGGTCAAGTTGACTGGGGTAATCCAAAAAAAGGTCAGGTGGAGGTCATAAGATCATAAGGAATATATCTTAGAAATATTTTAGCCATCAAGCCCAAAGTAGGATTGTGCTGAAGCCTCCCCCACCCTCCGCACGCAGTAAACAAAGTCATTATGGAGGTATGAGCTAATTCCTTCTTTGGCACCTCCGCAGTGAGTCACCCAACCTAAACAATTAAGTGATTTTTTTCAACCCCAATCCCACTGAAATATCCCCTTAGAACCCCCTCCTGTCCTGTATTGCGAGGTCATCATAAACCCATCAATTTCTGTCTCTCAGCCATTAACAGCAAACAGTTAAGCTTTGGTTTCCTTTGTTTACCTGGTGGGAAACCCATCTAGGCTTTGTCCTAGCCAAAATACCCCCTTCAGGATATGAATGAGGGAATAAGTATTAGTCCCCCAACAATATAAAGGTGTGGTACTGTGGACTAGACCAGCCACTCTCTTTCTCGGTATGCCTCCAGATCGAAACTTCCAGTACCACCTTCAGACTTCTGCCTGAGTATTTCAAAACCCTCCTCTTCAAGACTGGTAACTATCATCCTATCTTCCTGAATCTATCCCTCTATCCAACCTTCCTACCTTACTCTTCAATAGCCTTGTGTGGTTCTTAGGAACATGTGTTGCATGTGTGTATGTTTTGTGTGTGTGTGTGTGTGTTATTTCCAATAAAAATACTTTATTTCACTTCAACTGGAGATCTCTGCAGTTAGTATTGGTATACATAGGTGAAAAGGTCCCTGCAGTTACCCAGCCTTTGTAGGCAAACTGTTTGAGCTAAGAATTTCCCCATCTAGATTTTGGGATCATGGGTGGGTCTCAAAGCATGCCCCACCTCTTAGCATAACAATGCAAACAGACAATTTCTGTGTCAAGATGCAGAAACAAAAGAGCCCATGCTCATGTTGGTTGGGAAGTTCTGGGAGTTGTAGCCCCCCAAAAGTAACTTTTCCAAGCACTGTTCCTGGTCCAGCAAATAATTCCCCTTCTGCATAATAATAATAAATAATAATAAAAATTATTTTTACCCCGCCCCTCTGTTAAACACAATCAGGGCAGCTTACAACAGTTAAAATACAACAATACTGACTAAAATCCCTAAGCCCCACCCACACTCACCCTCCCCCATATGCCTCCATTGTCATGTGCCTTCAAATCAACTATTATTTATGGCAACCCTATCCTAGGTTTTTTGGGGAAGATTTGCTCAAAGAAGGCTTGTCTCTGCTTTCCTATTACGGAAGGGTGTGATTTGTTCAAGGTCACACATAGTTTTCTATTGCTAGGCAGAGATTCAAACCATGGTCTCCTGGAGTTCTAGTCCAACACTCAAACTACCACACCACACTGGCTCTCTTATATGAATAGCCTTTTGCTTTTGTTCTGTTCTCAGAATGTGTGCAAGAATAAAGCTTCTCTACTATCAATACAGTTCAATTGGACTATGTATATTTTTAATTGTACGGTGCTTCTTTCTCAACTTCATTTTGATTCTGAAGGTGTGTTATGTAGAAAATTACTTTGTTACTGAAAATCTGGGTTGAGGTACCCTTTTTCTTTTCTTTTTTTAAAAAAATCTCTTTTCATTCTTTTTTGGAGGGCAGAAAGAGCTTTGGTTGTTCTTTCCTCAGAACCACTAATTTCAATCATATACAGCGGTGCCTTGACATTAGCAAATTCTTTTCCTCAAGGCATTTTTATTATATTTTTGTGCCATTTTTAATTAAGCTTCCTCAAATCCCATCTCATTTATTTATCTAGGATCAGTGATGAGAGTCTATTTTTAATGCCTCAAAGATGTTATTGAAACATTTCTCAATAAATGGATTTTTTTAAAAAAAATAAAATAAAAGAGAATCATTAACTACACAGATCAAAAATCTTTCAGACTGATGCAAAGCGTAACTTCCTCCCTCCCCTTTCATAATTCATGGGGGAAGGTAAGTTTTCTTTTTTTGGAACCTGAATAAAGTTATTAGAGGCAGCGGCAGGTATTTTATCATTGTCATCAGCAGGCAAAGGATTAATTACTGTCACTGTTAAGACTGTGGCACCTTGTGGGGTACAAATTACATTTTTGTAACCTCAGGACCTTAATCAAAAACAACATGATCAGAGCTCATATTAATCTGTTGCAGCCAGCCACAGCCATTCCATTGCAAACGAATGCAAGGTCAGTAGTGCAAATGTTTGGGGGAGGGGAGGAAGAAAAATGGACTTATCAGGAGCATGCACATGGTGTGGTCTAGAAGCAACAGGATTGTGAAAAATCAAGAGAAAACCAAATTAAAAAGGCACATTCATTTCAATTGCTTTTCAGTCAATTTGCTGAAAGCAGATTCAAAACAGTTGTGTGTATTCCTCCCCACCCCATTTCTGTTATGCTTGCTGAGCCACATGCGTGGAAATGCTGATAGAAAGTATGGGTGGGGGCGGGAAGAGTAATTGAACTTTCATAAAATTGTCAATTGTCAAAATGTTTTCCCCTTCAAAATACCATTTCAGCCTCTAATTACCATTTCAGTGGCTAATTTCTAAAAATAAAATTTGCAGAGACTTCGTTCAAGCTTCATCTCATGGTGTAATGTCACATGAGAATGGCAGCCAAGAGCTATGGTTATCAAGTGCTAATACACATTTACATTGAAAAAAAATAATGTCTTACTGGTAAATGCTGGTAAATAACCACTTCATAATAAAGGTGGTAGACCACAAATATGAATATTCCCCATATCAAAACCTGCCTAATTATGGTCACTTAGCATGTCAGGGATGTGATGTGGTTCCCTTGACTACAACTGAAAATAATGTGATTTCCCCCCTAAATAAATCTGCTGGAGATTGAGGTGTACATTCATTTTCCACCCCTTTCCACTTCAAGTTGTTGTGTGCTGCAGTGACTTTCAAGGGTGTTCCAGTTTTAAGCTGCATGCATCTCTGCAGTTAGATTTTCGACAAGTTTATGAAATACTTTTAAGTTCTTTGAGACATGCTGTTGTTGTAATGCTCCATTTTAGGGTGAAACCTATTTATCAATGTCTTTTGAGTTGTCTGTGAAACTGAGGTGAGAGGAAGTCACCATGAGTTTGTAGAACTGGAAAGCCAGCCTCCCCTCCTCCTACTTTGTAAGCCATGAATTCCCTTCTGCTTTTTAGATACATCAGGAAACACTATCAATTCCTGGAGGAATGTTTCGCATTTACTAAAATGCTCCTGGGGCAGCAAGATAACCACTTCAGAGTGCTGAACTATTAAACATCTTGTTGGTTCATTATTTAACCTTAATTTAATTGAACCTCGTGGCACATAATACCCATATGGAGCTAACAAGCTTTAGGGAAGGCCACTTATTCAAAGACTGCTGACCACACAAGTCTTCTGTCCGATTTCAGGTTGAACACAAAAATAAATCCCCAAAGTTTCCTTCTCTCCCTGTGTTCATGACAGTCTTATTGTGTGTGCGTATGCATGCGTGTGTGTGTCACAGATTGTGCAGGCTATAGAAAAGCACAGATGAGGCATTCAGCAGCTGCTGACTTTGCAGGTGTTGTCTCCAAAACCATTCCAGTTTGCTTTTATGAAGTAACCATTGTAAGAACATGATTGTGAAGCAATATTTGCGACCAACTTTCAGTGTTTCCATCTTTAAAACTTAACAAGTCCTCATATATTTGTAATCTTTTTAGACGCAGGCCATTACCAGAATATAATCAGAGTTTTCAGTTGGAAATGAAAGACTTCCATCATCTTGTCACCAAAAAGAAATGTATTTAATCCAAGGAGAGAACAATACATTTGTGTTGGCTATATTGCCCCCCCCCAGCATCAAAATGATGTGGTCTGTTATTATTAGTAGGAAAATATGCTCCCCCACCCACAATTTCCTTTTTAAAAATAATCAGCTCTAAAATTCACTCTGGGAAATCTGCTTACATAAATTGACTCTTGTATTTAGGCATCTTCACTCTGAATATTGGTCTTACATATCTGTGGATCTGCAGTTGATTTAAGATATTTGTATTGAGGTAGTATGGAATATTGCACATCCCTTTAGTTAAGTTTAGTTTAAGTTTTGTTTTTGTTTAAGCAGCTGTTGGTTTAGTTTATTTCACCTGAGAAAGTAGGTTCCATGGAATTTATTGGGGTTTTCTGTTGAGTAGATGTGCATAGACTTTCACTGTTAAAATAGTTTCCATTGTATTTCAAAGGTTTAAACATCATTACCTGAGTGGGATGGGCAAAAAATTTTTTTCCAGATGTTTCTGGACTGCAATTTCCATGGGGCCTAACCAAGATAGTCAATGCTAAGAAATACTGGGAGTTGCAGTCCAATGGCATCCCCCTCCCCTAATTGATTCACCCCTAATTTAAAGTAATCTTAACATGGGGTGGTTATTACTAACCAAAATATAGACAAGAAAGGCTAGAAAATTAGGAGAATTTAGAGAGGCAGTCTAGTATGGGATAGGTTATTTTAAGCAACAACATTGTGAAAAATCAAGAGAAAACCAAATGAAAAAGGCATATTCATTTGTTCATTCAATTTGTTGAAAGTGGAATCAAAACAGCTCTATGTATTCCTCCCCATCCATTTTTTTAAATGCTCACTGGGCCTGCATGGAAATGCTGATTGAAAGTATTGAGGGGGGGGGGATGAACTTTCATAAAATTGTCAATTGTTAAAATGTTTCCCGCTCCAACAAACCATTTCAGTCTCTGTGGCTAATTTCTTTTAAAATAAGCTTTGCTGAGACTTCTTTCAAGCTATATTTCATGGTGCAATGTCACACATGAATGGCAGCCAAGAGCTATGGTTATTCAGAGGTGATACACATTCCCATTGAGAAAAATAATATCTTGCCACCATGCTGGTAAATAACCACTCCGTAATACATTTGACAGATCACAAATATGAATATTCCCCATATAAAAATCTGCCTAGTTATGGTCACTTATCATGTCAGGGAGATGTGATGTGGAGAGCACGCTTGGTTCTCTTGAGTGCAACTGAAAATAGTGTGATTTCCCCGCCCCCTAAGTAAATATGCTGGAGATTGAGGTGTACATTCATTTTCCACCCCTTTCCACTTCAAGTTGTTGTGTGCTGCAGTGACTTTCAAGGGTGTTCCAGCTTTAAGCTGCATACATCTCTGCAGTTAGATTTTCGACAAGTTTATGAATCACTTTTAAGTACTTTGAGACCTGCTGTTCTTGTAATGCTCTATTTGAGGGTGAAACCTGTTTACCAATGTCTTTTGAGTTGTCTGGGAAATTGAGGTGACAGGAAGTTGCCATGAGTTTGTAGAACTGGAAAGCCAGCCTCCCCTCCTCCTAGTTTGTAAGCCATGAATTCCCTTCTGCTTTCAGATACAGGTTTAGATTATGTCTAACTAGCACAGTCAAAGTTAAGAAATGCTGGGAATTGCAGTCGAACAGCAACCCCCTCCCCCAATTTGTTCACTCTAATTTAAAGTAATCTTAATATGGTACGGCTATAATAGATATTCTTGCTATAGTAAAGCAAAACCAAAACTCCTCTTGTAAATCTCCTGTGAATTTAGGTACAACAGTAGTTAAGGGTGTGAAGGCTGTTGGTGTGAAAACTTGTAAAACCTGGTCTTCTCAAGGATCTCTTATTTCTGGCTCAAAGCTTGTTCCAGCTCATATCCATATCTGATTGTGAGGTAGGTTTCTTTGTTTGTTTGTCCACATTCATATTTTTCCTTAGAATTTTTGAAATGCACACAAAATACAATTTTCTGTTGTTGATCAAAATGCACTCACTTTTGAAATGCATCTTTGTTGTTGTACCAATTGAATCACAAATGTTGAAACTGATAGACTTCAGAATACAGTGGGCCCTTGGTATCTGCTGGGGTTTGGTCCCAGGAACCTCCATTGATACCCTGAATTTTGCAGTGGCTCCCAAGGGATGGAAAGAAAATTGGTATCGCTGGTTGGAAAAAAGTGGCCCTTTGGTAGAGATGGAAGCTGACCATTTACCAGAGATCTGCTTTTGTAAATACCTACCTGCTTCCAGTGGCAGGCAACTTGGCGGCTGTTTTCCCACCTCTGGATTGAGTGATTATAGAAGCTGATCAAGTTCTCTTCAAGTTCCTTTGGGCAATGGCCACATTCCCCCTGGCAAAAGCAGTGGCTTTTTGGGCAGGTAGAACAAGGGGGCCTGGACTTCCCAGCCCTGGGACCTAAGTTCATCACCATCTTTTCTGCCCAAAATTTTGGGAAAGTTTCTCTGTTGCAAAAGGGTCAGATTCAACCTCAGGCTTGGCTAGTTTTGTTTTGTGAGCGCTGGATGGGGACTAGATGGGGAAAGACTTGGTGGGAGGAAGGCTCATTAAGTTTTAGGTTTTCTTTGCCTGAAAAATTGAAAGCACCAGATTATTTGAGAGACTTTGTTTTTTATATAAAAAAATATAGAATCCATGCTAAGGAGTTGAAGGGGGAAGACAGACTAGGTCAGAGCATCAAGAAAGTTTTGTACAAGAAAATAGTGGAGGAGATTTATGTTAACCCGTGTTTGCAAAAACATCAGGCCAAACTAGATTTATCAGAATACCTAAATCACCAGACTAGCCCAATTGAGTATTTCATGGACAAAAGGGTGCCTAAAAAGTTGTGGGACTTGAGGTGGAGGCTCTACCATCAGGTTCTTAATCTGAGGGGATGGAGACCGTGGACCACAGAGGATGAGCAGACTTGTCCTCATCTGAAATGTAAAAAGGCTGAGATTTTGAGTGGTGTGGCACAAAGGGGGATGATCAGACATTTTGTCCAGGACTGCCCAAGTGCCCAGGAAACATGGGAGGAGGTGGCCCAGGTCCTGGATTGGCCAGATTTGTCAGAACAGGCTTGGGAGATGGTGCTTTTGGGGACTGAACCTCCGGAGGGTGTCAGGGGACCCAGAAAGTCAGTGGGCAGAAGAGGAAGGAATCTAGTTCCCCAGGGTGAGTTTTTGGACAGTCCACAGTGTGCCTGGTAAACCTCTATGTGATGTTGGGGTTATTTTTCCAAAGACAGAGGGAGGTAAAGAGACAAAATCTGCAGGATGTAAAAGGCACTGCTTATTACGTGAAAAACGTAATTGAAAATTTCGCTCTGAGTGAAAAAGAGAAATTGCCAAACCATCGTTGGAAAAAGTTTTGGCTGTGGTTTAGTAAGACAACCCCAACAATAACATAAAAGGATATTTTAAATAAATATTTTATTATTATTATTGTATGTTTATATTATTTTGTATTATTATTTTTATTAAGCTTTTATCAATTTTTTTTCTTTTCCAAATAGGTATAATTGTAATGTGTAAATATAATGTTCATTGGAAAAGAAAAAAGAATGATTATAGTGTGTTTAGATTAAGAGGAAACATGTATTAGTGTTAGGATAGATTGTTTTATTTTTGTATTAGTAAGAAAGAAGAAAACAATTACAGTTGTCCCTTCATATTCGCTGGGGTTTGGTTCCAGGACCCCCATGAATACCCAAATCCGTGAATACTCAAGTCACATTATATGCAATGGCATAGCAAAATGATGTATAAGATGGCAAAATCAAGGTTTGCTTTTTGGATTATTATTTTTTAAAGAATATTTTCAAGCCGTGAATACTTAAATCCGTGAATGCTAAATCCGTGAATATGGAGGGGCAATTGTATTATTATTATTATTGTGTTATTGTTACAGCCTTTTGTGGTCAGGTGTATTTTTCAGTAGAATGGTCTTATTCCAATAAAAAAATCCTAATTCCTCCCCCCCCCCCAAATTCCATTGATACCCAAATCCATGGATGCTCAAGTCCCATTATACACAATGGCATAGTAAAATGGTGTACCTTATATAAAATGGCAATATCGAGGTTTGCTTCTTGGAATTTTAAAAAATATTTTAAATATTTTTCAAGCCATGGATGGTGGTATCTATGGATGAAGAGGTACATATTGTATTGGGTTCCATGTTTATTACCAGGGTTTTCAAATTTGATAAAGAATGCTCAATGAACTTGGAACAACTTTCTAATCCATTCCTCTCATGCCACTTTTTCTTCTCACATAGGCTTTAAATTATCAAGGCAACTAGGACCCATGCTCAATGAACTTGGAACAACTTTCTAATCCATTCCTCTCATGCCACTTTTTCTTCTCACATAGGCTTTAAATTATCAAGGCAACTAGGACCCATTCATCCATCTAACCATCCATCCATCTGTCCGTCCCCTTCCCACTCCACTTCTGTGTACAATTGGGTTGTGTGCATGTCTCGTTTGGCTATATAGCTTTCTCTTTTATTGGTTACAACAGGTAGGAAGTATGGGTGGGTATACATTTGTTGAAGCTGATCAACTACATTAGGCACCTATCGAATAAAGGGTACTGCTCAGCCTACCTCATTGGCAAGTACCTAGATTGTGTTGAAGTTGAGAAATGATCCCATGCTGAGTTTAAAAAACCCTATTTGTTTTATTTTATTATTTTTATCACACTTTTCTCCCCACATGGGACAAGAATGGCTTAAAATATAAGTCAAAGCAAAACAGCTATAGCCATATGGGGTACAAAAGTTTTTAAAGTATTAAAGAATCAGTCCAATTAAATATTAATTTAAAACAATGAAAAGCAAGTCTTAAGGACCTTAATGGGTCAACAACTCTCAGTCTAACTGAGGGACACCCTTCCTTGTTTCCTCTTAGTTTTCTTCTACCTTTGACTGAGATATATTGTTGGTTGATTAAAAACAGATTATAACATTTCTTTTCTTACACACATACACACACTGAATATTAGGATACATTTTCCCTAGAACTTCAAATAAATCATCAGGGGGAGCTTATAGAGAATTTCCTTAATGACATACAGAATAAATGGAGACTCTGGCCTGAATCATAGTGTTCCAATTAGATTAGACCCACTGAATCAATGGAATTTACATACATGTTGACTTATCACTAAACAATTTATTCAATAGGTGTACTTTGTTTGGGACTCACCACTAGGATTCAGGTCTATATATTTGGAATTCATTTTTATCATTATCTCCTGACAAAATTCTCAAATAATGGGGAAGCTTTTCAGTCAGCCAATTTCCTCAATCAGTCAAGCCAGCTTCTAAAAGCATGTCCTTTGGGGCCATTCCAGTGTGCAGCTATTTCTATTCTAGCTGTCACAAGCAGCATTTTAAATCAGGGCTTTATGATACAGATCACTCTTCACATCTCAAATAGAGAGAGAAGTAGCAGCTTCTTCTCTTTTAAAGACTTGATTTGTGCTGTGTAATAAATTTGTGATTTGTAATAAAACAGGTGTCTTTGTTTCAAAAAGGCTCATATTCATGGGCAATGTTCCCTTATATGGAGGAGGGAACTCAACTGGAATAGAGACATGGAAGGTGACAATCCTCAATACATTTTGTGACCATCTGAAAAGAAGGATCTCAAAGATCCTACATCACAGACATAGTTAGAAATGTGTAACTACATCTCATCTCCCAATCCATCTCTCCAAACCTACCTTAACAGCCAGCTGCCCCATTGAGCGATGGAGGTTTGTTCTGCTGGCGATCAGGGCACAGCAAAATGATGTTTCCAGCCATTCCCACCAGTGCTAGGCAATGAAAAAGGAGCTGTGATAGGGGTGGAAACCCAACAGAACAGACCACTGGTCTGGTAGATTTGGGGGGGGGCATTTGTGATCATGGGAATAGTGTTATATTCATGAATACAGAACACGGCTGAAAACATAGAGCTATGAATCTGTAACTTTAGGTTATAAATCTGTAAGTGCAATGTAGGATCCCAGACTGTATCTAGATCTATTACTGGAATTATGTAAGTGGCAGCCATGCATGCAACTTAAGGTTTGCCATCCAATTGCAGGAATAATGAGACCATACACATGAAATGGAGTGAAATAAAGTATTTTATTAAATTCAACCTATTTAATACCCTCTAAGATCTTCGGCATGGGGAGGCAACCTGGTGAGGGACCAGCTGAGGCAGTATGTCTATGCTAGACCACACCCCTCTGCCTTACCAGGCGAACACCTGGGTCCTGGAGAGGAACCCCAGTTGCCTAGGATTGCTCACCAGCTGGTCCACATCTGGAAGGTCAACCCAAAAGTCCCTCACCCAAGCCGCATGGATTGGGGTGAAGGATTATCCTTTAGCCCAACTCCAAGGTGGGTTTCCTTCTGTCCGTTTAGGCCACATGACCTGAAGTGGCCCTTCCAGAGACCCAACCTTCACTGAAATTGGTGCCAAGGTGCCCACCAAAACTATACCTCCCCCTTCCCCACCACAGAAAGGGTCAAGCTTTCCCCCACCAGCTCATCCAAAAGGTCCCTAAGCCCTTGCCGAAGATCGCCCAACAATATCAAATTGCCAACTTCTGAGAGATGCACCCCATCTGCTCTATAGAGCTCAGGTCTCTTGGACACAATGTCCTGATGTGACAGGTAAAATCCCAATCCCTTATGCATGACATTTTAAATTACCCAATTAGCCCTTCTGGGCCTTGTCAATTAGATGGGGATCACCATCCCCTCGCCAAAGCCTTCTAGGCAGCATAATTGATGGCATGATGGTAACCTCAGACCACTGAGACCTGATTACCTGCATGTCATGTCATTCTCCACTTCAGGGAGGCACACGGGTGCGCCTGCTCCAGGGAGGCACACAGGCACTCCTGGAACAGAAAAGCAGCATCAGGTGGAGGTCCATGGCAAACCTGAAACAAGAACAGAGTATAGGATGGAAACCCAAGGCTCTCCAGGAACAGAAGAGGAATAACAGCACAGGACTCTCATCCCACCCATCAGACAAGGGAAACTGGCTCAGACGGACCTAGTACGCAGCCCTGCAAGACTAAATGTAAAGTTTAGAAATTATTTAGGCAACGGTCTCCCATCCGAGAACAGTCCCTGCTTAGCACCCAAAATCAGCCAGAATACAGAGTCCTCAAAAATATGGTATCTCTAAGGTATTTAAAGAAATGATGTAGACTAAAGAACAGCGATGAATTTATCAATTAAGTAATATGTAAAATCATTACACCAGTAAGTGTAGAAATCTATTAATCAATTACGTACAGTTGTCCCTTCATATTCGCTGGGGTCTGGTTCCAGGACCCACCATGGACACCAAAATCTGTGAATGCCCAAGTCCCACTACATGCAATGGCACAGCAAAATGGTGTCCCCCATACAAGATGGCAAAATCAAGGCTTGCCTCTTCGATCACTTTTCTTCCAAGAATATCTTCAAGTTGTGAATACCCCAATCCGTGGATATCAAATCCGTGGATATGGACGGACAACTGTAATTAATTAAAGCTAATAGACAGCACTCAGCAATAGCAATAGCACTTATATTGCTATACCGCTCCACAGTGACAAACACTCTACAAGCAGACCACAATGTGCCAGCCAATTGTCCCCAACCAGCTGGGTACCCACTTCTCCAACCCACTGAAAGTTGGATAACTGACTCAACTTAGAGCCCAGCAGGACCAAACTCCCAACACCGTGGCTGCAGCAGTGGCATTCAACCATTGTGCCACCATATTCTGCTAATATGTCATGGCCAGCCAGGACACTGAGGAATCAGAAAACGAGGAGGCTGAGCCAGTTGCAGAAAAGCTGGCTGAGTCTGAATCTACCCTTGCTTTGCCAGCTACAGAAGAACCCAGGTCTCAGCAGCCTAGCCTTCCCCCACCCAACACAGGGTCCAAGCCTGGGAGACATAGTGGAATAACAGCAAGAGGAAGAGGAGCAGGTACCTACCTTTAGCCAAAGAAGAGCAGAAAGGGAGGGGCTGTGACGCTCTCAGAGGTTAAAAGAAAGATGCTCATTAATCACCAAGCAGCTGTGAGTGGGAGCTGGGCCAACATAAGCAGCTGAGGGAGACGCTGGATTCCTTGTCAAAGGCTATCTGCAATCCCTGGAGAAAGCCTCTGCCTCTCCTGGCATTTGGAACCTTGCTTCTTGAAACCATGGATTATCTTGACCCTGGACTGTATTCATTGACCCACCTGCCGGAACACTTTGACCTCGGACTGCCTCATAGTTCTTCGCTCCCTCTGGATTCCTGACTCTATGGACTGCTATTGACATCTCAAGGTACTGTGTTTTGGAGCTGTGTTGTTGCTGAGCTGGGCTGTCTTATCAACTGTTGATTTGGTGGCTTTCCTGGACATAATGCTATCATGGGGTGATACTGTAGATGATGAATACAAAACAGAAGTTCTAGTGTCACAAAGAAGATGCAAAGAAATTAGCAGCAAAGACACAAAATGTTAAATCAATGATCTCTCATCCAAAAACAAAACATGGATGAACCCATGTGGCACCTAGTATGACTATGTCAGCAAGAACAGAAAATACAGAACCAAGTCTTCACCAGTGGCCAGTCACCTAATCACCAACCAGCTCTGACCCTGTTGAACATCCAAGAGCCCAAGTGCTAATTCAGAGTTCAACCCCCAAACAACTTAATGCCTCAAAAATAAGTCCATAAATGTGATAATCTCTCTCTCTCTCTCTCTGGCTTTTCCTCGCAAACGAAGATTCAGGAAGGATTCATCCCACGCTTTCTGCAAGCACGCTGATGATGTAACCAATATAAATAAAGCCTACAATGAGCCTTCATGAGTGGTCTCCTTTCCAAGCTACCACCAGGACAGACTCCCCTTAACCTCCAAGATGTAAAGCTGTCTGGTGGCCTGGAGAGATTATTAATGGCAAAACACAGGTAATATTGATAAAAATAAATTAACAACATGTAATCAGCTAATCCAATCATACCAACAACCTGTGCATTGCCAGCAACTATTTTATTCATTGTTATTTACATGAAAATATATATGTATGTAGTTATTCATTATACTTCCTAGGAACTGAATCACTGTAAATGTGTAATCAAGGAAGGTAAAATATCATTGAGGAAGTACCAAAATAGCCACCAGTGCCAGTCAACAAAATGGCTCCTGCAGCCTCACACCAAATGGCCACCAGTGCCAATGAACAAATTGGCACCCCTTGCTTCAACCAAAATAATCAGGCAGCAAAGCACCTCCCACTAAAAGACTAGCTGAAACAAACCATGTTATCAGCAATAAAATAAAGCAGTCTGTACCTGATGTTTCCCATCCAAGCACAAACCAGGACCAACCCTGCTGAACCCAGATCAAATGTGGTCTGGTGTCCTGGATATTTAATAGCTATAAATGCAAGAATGTCAACTATAAATTAAAAGAGTAGTATTTAATGCAACTACATTAATAAATTGTGTAGGGATACAATCCATCTCCCCACCAAGAACAATCAGGACACATGCAGCTTAGCTTTCAAGCTCAAGCAGATTTTGGCACTGTTAAGCGAGTCAAGCTAGCTAAAGACAATACAGCAGAAAGCAATATTAATGAATTTTGTAGGGATGGGAACTGTCTCCCATCCAAAGGCAATCCAGAGATGACCCTGCTTAGCTTCCAATAGCAGACAGGATTTGGCACAGTCAAAAAGATCAGACAAACTAAAATTAAGATAGTAGAATTCAACAGAAATACCTTACTAAATCGTGTAAGGTCAGAAGTGGTCCTTATCAAAAACGAACCAGAGATAACCCTGCTTAGCACGCCAGATCAAATGGGATCCAGCAAAATCCAACTATCTAAAGATACAACAGCATAATTCAATGTAATCCATAGTCTCCCATCCTAAATAAACCATAACTATGTAGCACCAAAGACCTGATGGGATCCAACAATGTTAAAAAAGTCCAACCTTAAAATTATGATAGCAGAATTCAATGAAGTCTATAGTAATGAATTATGTAGTAATATAATTGGTCTCCCATCCAAAATTAAACCACTTAGCTATCAAGACCCGATGGGATCCAGCAATGTTAAAATACATAAATAAATAGCCAAACAACTAAAATCAGATGGTAAAACTCAATGCAGACTATAGTTATGGATCTGTAACTTTAAGTTATAAATCTGTAAGTGCAATGTAGGATCCCAGATCTATTATCTAGATCTATTACTGGAATTCTGTAAGTGGCAGCCATGCATGCAACTTAAGGTTAATATGTATATATTTTGCTGAAGATCTGGGAGAGCAACTTTATTTTTCTTCTCTTGCTGGAGAACTGCAACCAGGACAGGTTCTGCCTGATCACCTCCCCCCTCACTCCATCCAAGCGAGTAAATTACTATGGTAGCAGCCCCCCCACAACCAGGTTGATAGCTTCAGGAGAGGTTGAACACTGTACAAGGAGCTAGCTTCTTGCACAGAGCTGCTTACACTACATCAAACAACAACAACAACAGACATACAGCGGGCCCTTGATATCCCCTGGGGTTTGGTTCTAGGACCCCCTGTGGATACCTAAATCCATGGATGTTTAAATCTCATTATATACAATGGCATAGTAAAATGGTGTCCCTTACATAAAATGGAAAAAAATCAAGGTTTACTTCTTTGGATTTTTTGGGGGGTGGGGGGTGGTGAAGGATATTTTCAAGCCATGATGGTGGAATCCATGGATGGCATATCTGTGGATACAGAGGGCTGACAGTATTCCTATGTAACACAAGTTACATGTTTGTATGTCAATAACTGATTTCAAGCCATAGATATAGGACTTTAAAAGTTGTGGCAAATATGGCATCACAACGATGCCTAATGATCGTGAAAGGGCACACATACCATGTGACATCTTTCACAATCATGTCTTGTCAAAAAGTTGTTCCTTTTTATTGACAGGCCAAGCCATCAATAAGTCTCCTGTTGTGCTCACAGGAATACAGTGTTAATTGTCAGAACACGACTGGGTGAGATCATGACAACCAGGTAGGGGACACTCTTTTTATGAACACACACACATCCTGGTGTACTTGGGACTTGTTTCTGTGCTTGTGTTTATGTTTTATGTCTTTGCTTTGTTTTAATTTTTGAATTTGCTGCACTTGTGTCTTCTCATGAGAATCTCTGAGATTTGGAGCCGGGAAGTAAACAGAACTCCATTTGTGCTCCGTTACTGCTGGGGCTGCCTTTCTGACACTGCTGGAGGTAGGTCTGGTAAAGGGGGTTCTTTTTCCAGCATAAAAACATTTCAAAATATGCCCCCAAAGAACATTTCAAGAGGGTGGTCTGATAAAGTCCATAGATATACTTATTATGGATAGTCAAAAAAGGAATTGAAGATTGTCAATTTATGCGGGTATACTTCTCAAGATTATACCCCTTTTGGAACAAAATCATCTATTTCATTGCCCTCATTTCTCTTTTTCCAGGTGCAGAAACCAGCCAGTCACAACCTGGTCACCTCCCCTTCTTCTCCCCCTTGGCAGCAAGCATCTGACATCTCTAAGGGAAGGCATATAGGGGAGAAGCATAGAACTACATGTGTGGAATATTATGCTTTGCACATTTTGATCTAGCATCTCAGCCTATATCTGCATATATATTTGTCCATTTCCAAGCTATAAATAACAGTCCTGACATTGACTGCCATATAGTGCATTGCTTATATTTCAGTTACATAGTTTTTCAATGTATATCATGAAGTCATCAGTCATTGGCTTCATAATATTATGTTTTATATACAGTATATGTATACTCTGTGTGGACAGAGAGCTAAGAAAAATGCTATGTAGCAAAAGCTGAGCACCTTTCTTACCTTTCATCTAATAACTGTTTTCTTTCATTTAAAAAAGATGTATTACTCTGATTAAACAGTGTGCTGGTCCTTGAGGGCTAGGCACTCCCAGTGTCTTCTCACATAACTCTTGTTTATCATTGTTACCTCCCATCGTGTTTATAAGGAACTCTTAAAATTTAATATTTATAGTAGCTTTTTAAAAGCAGACTAATTATAAACTGTCACATTGTCTTCTGTTAATATATTCACATACACAGCTTGAGACTTCAGGGAATGTTAATAGCTCTAAAAACTGCAAGCATTGCTTTTGCAAAACATAGCTGCATCAAGGAGATGTTTTGGAATATATTTCCAGTTCAAAATTCCTCTTTATTATTAAAATCACTCTGGGGTCATGAAGAACAGACATAAACTTCCTTTTGCTGCCTATGAGATGGGACTGTATCCTTCCCCTGCTTTATTGGTCAGGGATGAATTAGTTCAAATACATACAAATTGGCAAACTTCCTTGTTGAAAATAAAAGGAATAAACTGCAGTGTTTATAAACATTGACTCTAGTTAGCTTTTCCATGTTGGAAGACTTCTGCTCAACTTTAAGGCATTTGAGCTGTGCATTCCTGCAAGATGAGACCTTGTGCCCCATGCTTTTTCATCTCTCTGAACTTACCAATGACACCCAGCTCTAATTCTCTGGGGGCATCCATACTGGAGAAATAATCCAGTTTATTTGCATGGCTCTTTCCTATGGAATCCTGGGATTTGTAGTTTTGTGAGGCACCAGCACTCTTTGTCTGGGAAGGCTAGACCTTGTAAAACTACAAATCCCAGGATTCCATAGGAAGGAGCCATGCAAATAACCCAGTTTCAAAATGGATTATTTGTGTCATGTGGATGCCTCCTAAGTGTCATTGGGGTCAGATAAGACTGTTAAGGTGCTAAACCACTTGGCTGGTCTTGGTAGAGGAACAAATGTGGTGTAGTAAATTGCAAGGCACTATAGGTTGGTAGCAAAGATGGGGAAGAAATTTGTTTTAATTCAACTTTGATAAGAATTTACCCAAACTCACATGTTTTTCTCCTCTGGAGCAGAAAGAACTTTTTTAAAAAAAAAAAAGTGCAGGAGAAATTGAAGCTGACAAATCTATCCAAATCCAACCTACCTTAGTCCCCAGCTTGTGGAGGGCTGGTTTGAATGGGTTTTCCCTCCCTTTAAGGACTAAGTGTGCAGCCTAGGGGTGCTTGATTCAACATTGTCTATATAGACTCAAGCAACCCTGTTGATTCAGATTAGCTTAAGCAGTTCCATCTGGTTTACCACATGTGGCCTTTCCTGTATATGGACTGTCCTGCTACAGTGATTCATCTTCTGGTAACATCCCAGTATGAATATTGTAAATGACTGCTTTTGAAAATGGTTTGGAAATGTTAACAAGTAGAAACTAAAATTTTGACTCATTGATTATCATTTTGTCTCTCCTCCCAGGTGAAGGGCATGGAAAGGAGAAAAGAATATTGGGGGGAAGGTGAAGAACTGGCTCTGTAGATGGTGCTGCTGGGAACAATTTGGATTCTTGGATCATGTTCTGTGGTTTCATGAAGATGGACTTCTGGCAAGTGATGGGTTGCACCTCAAAGCAGTTGGCAGGAATGTTTTTGTGAAGAGTCTCACAAACCTGATCAGAGAGCTTTAAACTGAGTTATGTGGGGGAGGGAGACAGTAATCTTGAGAGCAAGAGTTTATCAAGTGCTAGAGATAATAGCTTGAATGTTATATAGAGAACTGGGTGAATAGTAAAAGAACCAAAGAGTGGGAAGAAAAGAACCTTAAATAAACAGCTTGGGGGGGATGACCTATAATCTTAGATGTCTCTACACAAATGAACAGAACATAGGAAATAAGCAAGATTAAGTTGTACTTTAAACACAGCAAACTAAATATGATATAATAGGCATTAATTGTTTCTCAGTCCTTCATCTTGGATGTCCCCTGCATCTTACAAAATTAGGTGGGTGGTAACCATGGAGAGGCCCTCTTCAGTGATGGAACAGAATCATTAGAGAAATTGGTGGGATGCTGAACATCATCCCAAATGTTTATTCTAGACAGTGAAATCATGTGCAGAGGGAATATGGGATTATGCATGCTGGCCCCATTTCTTCTATCCCAAGACCTCTGCACACTGGATAAAAGATGTGAGGAGAAACTTAAAGAGGACCTTTCAAATGAACAGTTAATATACATGTATGTGATATACATGTGTAATACTGGGTGGGGAGCAGCTGCCTTCTCTGCTGCTCTGCTCAAGTCCACCCAGCTGTTTATCTTTTTTGGAGCACACAGCTTCATGTACTTCACAAATTTCCCTGTGCTCCCTAAAATAGCTTTCTGTCATCAGCTGTAGTCTTGACTTAATATTCAACTAAATGACATTGGCGGTCATTTAGCCAACTATCTTGGGTTGGCTTTTATCCTGGCATGTGTTCCAAGTTTGGTGTTTTCAACAGCTCGTCATAAGAATGGTCAATAGTGCCTTGTACTTTGGAACATACACTGAAATTGCCTCCAACTGATGAAACATCAGCTCAGCTTGGTAGCCATTCCTTGATGAAATATACCTGGGTGAAAGCACATCTTAGAAAAATGTAAACAGTACTAGTTTTTATGTCAGCTGATCTCCCACGTTGGTTTTAGTTTAAAGCTCTAATGTGTGGATTCTCAGGGAGCTCCAGCAAACAAGAGTGGTATCACTCCAAAAGAATTCACACTCTGTGTAAGACAGAGTGAAAACTGCAATCATGCTATCGGTAAGCCCCAGCCATAGGAAAGATGAGTCGAGTGACAAAAGAGTACAGAATCAGATAAGAGAGAACGGTGAACAGGACAGATAGGATGGAGGCTACATAAAATTACTAGTATAGAGTCTTGCTTAAAATGAAAAGTTAGGATGGGCATATTCCCAGTTCATGTCACTTTCACATGGTATTTACCTACTGTTTCACTTTTGTATTAAACTGTGAATGTATGATTTCTAAATGCTCTCAACATAGTGTTGTTGTTGTTTTCCCACTTCCTCCCCAAAATTCAGACTCAAAGTGGCTCAAATTTAAAATAATAATACAATTAAAACATACAAAAAGTGAACATTAAAATAGAATTAAACTTATTTGCCATGGCCCCTTCCTATGGAATCCTGGGATTTCTAGTTTTACAAGGTCTTTAGCCTTCCAAGGCATTCTGGTGCCTCACCAAACATATCCCAAGATTCCATAGGAAGGAGCCATGACAAATAATCCAGTTTCAAACTGGATTGTTTGTGTAGTGTGGATTTGGCCCAAGTCACATAAACTGAAGTCTCTTTCTACCTTTAATACAGGTACTACCCAATCCAAAAACAGTTGTGAAAGATCTGGGTTTTATGTTCTGCCAAAAGACACATGAATTCCAAAGTAAATGTAACCCATTCCTATAATAGAATTGTTAAATACATTCTGGAAATAATAGCAAGCAAGCATACTAACATTGTGTAGTAGTTTGAGAATTGGATTATGACTCTGAGAGACAAGGGTCTGAATTTTACTCAGCCAAAAAACCAACTGGCTGACCTTGAGCAAGTTACACTTTCTCAGCCTAAGAGGAAGGTAATGGAAAACCTCCTCTGAATCAATCTGGCCAAGAAAACTCTATGATAGACTCACCATAACTCATAGTCATCTTGGAGACACATAGGAACACTTTTTTTAATTTGCTTTTTAAAAAAACATTAGAAGCAATTTCAAATAGTTAATGGATGCAGAACAGTCTTCTGCCACCTAGCACACTCCAGATGTTTAGATATCCAGCATGGACATTATCTTTGATAGCTGGCCATTGTGTTGGCCATAGGAACTGTAGTTCCAAACATCCAGAGGTCATCAAGTTGAGGAAGGCTGATTTATATGGAAAATCTAGTATTAGATAAATTGCTGGATTTCAGTAGGGGTTTTTTTTCCTGCAGTTTATATATTTTTCTTATGATTTTATCATCTCTGTTTTGAATTGTAAATGTCTCAGAAAGTCCTACATCCTAGGGACAGAGAATATATGGATAGATTTTGGATGGACAGACAGACACATGGAGAGGGAGTAAGTGAGAAGACACCTGGATTTCCAATATCATTCCCCATATTATAGTAAGATAGCTTATATGGTTGTTCTCCCTCCCTCCCTCTTTTTATTGGTGCTATGATTTCTTGTCCTTTGTTATCCAAGTCATTTTTGTAAAAGGTTTTCTCCCCATAAATATCACTACTTTAAACATCAGGGATTTACAGTGTAAGGATAAGCTAAAGATGAGGGTATTTAAGTATTTTGATGAAATCCACAGCAGGGCTGGATTGTTTATTAGGGGAAAAAGTAAAATGTCAGCATGGATTGAAATTAGAATTCTTTCATATCCATAGTCACCTCGGTTATTCTCCTCCCTGCCTTTCATAAATACTTGGGAAGTGAAAACAGCTATTACTCCTGTCAATCTCAGCAGGAAATGTCTTGCTCTTGCTCCTTTACACAATCTGTGTTGGTTGCTGAGAGGCAGAGACAGATGTTGTAAAAGCAGCAACAGCAGGCATTCATTTAAAAAGCATCTGTATTATAGCTGCATGATGTTTAAAGAAAAAAAACCTAAAACCTACAAGCTTCCTTTGGTGTAGGGTAGGAAATGGGCAGCAGTCTGAATGTGTGGTAAAATCTTTCAATAAATAAGATTGCCTACCTAGAGTAAAAAGGGACAAGACATGAGTGAGGAGGTGAAACAGACCCACTACTTCCTTGATTATTTAACATGTACCAATCCACACCTGCAGAAGGTGCTTGCCTAGTATAGGTTGTATTGATACACAGAGTCTCTTCCTCAGAGTCCCATTGTGCAAGCTAGCTACCCCTTCTGCAACAAGGTATTTATATGCCTTGCTACAGGGCTGTCTTGTCAAGGGAAGAGGTCCTATCTCCCTAATGTTTCCTCAAGTCCCTGACTCAGAAGGGGTGGTGGTGGTAGAAAATCAAGGGCACCCCAAAGACAATCTGCTCACCTGTCCCCAACCGTGAATTCCAAAGGGAAGATTTAATAGGTTGCTTTGCACTATGAAGTTATGCTTGGAAGCTTACCAACATTGCTGTGCCATGGATTCATTCAAGACCAAGGGAAGGGCCTGTGGAAATTCCCCCAAAACAAATACTCTCAAGTACCACTCAGCACTTGGAAGTGAGTCAATTATTAATCTACTCAGTGATAGCAAGAGACCTTATTGCCTGTGAAATGGAATTTTCCTCTCTTACTCCCCTCGAACAAAAGACATTGCCTGTTTCCTGTTCCCCTCCAAAATTATTGATCATTAACAATTGTTAACTCTTCTGGAGTACCCATTGTTTTGGCCTGGGAACCTCCAAGAACCATTGCATTTCACTCAAACTCCTATCCCTGCATGGGAATTATTTCATATAAATATCACCCCAAAACACCACCAAATTGCACACAGTTCCACTTCCTTTCAACTCCACATCACACTGTGTAGCCAGGCCATTGTCCAGACCTCCCTGCTGTCAGTTTACTTCACGATCTTCCCAATGCAAGATTAGTATAGTATAACCCGCTCTACCCCCTTACTCTATTCCTCTATCCAAATACTTCCTATTACTTTCAATAGCCTTGTGTGAGTGCTTGAAGCCTGAGTGTTTGTGTGAGTGCTTTGATCTTTATTTTCCAATAAAGATCATTTAATAGCACCATTTGGCTTAGAGTCTCCACCTTAGTACCAGTATACATAGATTATAAGGCCTCACTGTTGAACGTCCTCTTGCTGCCGTAATTGAGCTAAATAAATATTCCCCGTTTTAATATTCAGACATTACAGGCTCCCCATGGACCCCACACAAGTAGGGTAATACATTGTGCATGCCTAGTTAAGGCTGCCTTGCTCAAGCCAATCTTCCAATCATTTTTATTTTGTATCAATGCATGTGAGAGTTTAGGGATAGCCATTGTGGTATTGTGATTTGAGCATTGGACTAGGACTCTGGGAGACTAAACTAAATCCCCACTTAGACACTGAAACTTCTCGAGTGACTTTGGGCAAGTCACACACTCTCAGCCTTAGAAGAAGGCAATGGCAAACTTGTGAATAAATCTTGCCAAGAAAACCCCATGATAAGGTTGCCTTAGGATTGCCATGAGCCAATAACGACTTGAAGGCATGCAACAACAATTAATGCAAGAGTAGCATAAAACCAGCATCCTCCCCCCCACAACATTGCCAATCAAGGAAGCAAAACTAAAAATTCTTACCTGGTCTTGGGGCAATCAGCAAAGCCTACAATAAAACAAAAGGCAGATCAGGTTGACATAGTGCATGAGAATGTCTTAAAAGCTCTGTTTTGGACCCACCTCAGTGCCAGCAATGGAAACAGCAGCATCATAGCATGATATGTCTTGCCTCCTTTGAAGGTGGGCAATAGTAGGTCAAGAAGCTTCTCTGCTAAGGAAATTATGCACAAACACTAAATAAGTGGTTCACAAGTAAATTCTATAGCTGTATTAGACTATGAGTTCTAATAATTCATATTTACTTCCAGTTTGTACACATGATTTAATGATTTGGGTTCAGTGCTCCACCAGTATCTGACTATGGCCATCACATTCAACTTCTGATGTTGTGCTGGCCACATTTACCTGTTTTATTTTTACTGCTATACCACCTGCAAGGCACAACCAATCCAGGGGATGTCCAGTGATTATAGCTAAAATATAAATATATGTCATAATTATCATTAGGCAATATAGTAAAAACCATAATGACAGATGTCATACGAAATCAAATGCTGAACCAAATAAAACATGATTTTCAACATGTACTGGAACATATAATATGGAGTATTCCAGAGATGGAGCCAGTGTGGCATAGTGGTTTGAGAGTTGGACTATGACTCCAGAGACCAGGGTTCAAATCCCCACTCAGGCATGAAAATTCACAGAGTGATCTTGCACCAGTCACACATTCTCAGCCTCAGAAAACCCCATGGTAGCTTTGCCTTCAGGTCACCATAAATCAGAAATGACTCGAAGGCATGCAACAATTCTAGAGAGCTGGTGACTCTACAGATTTATGGTGACCTGAAGGAGAAGAGAACCTGCTCCTATCTATTGTGGCACAAACCTTATCATGATAACTGCAGTGACTAGGCAGATCCATATGAGAGGGAGTGTTCTGTCTTGGGTATCCCAGTCCCAAGTTATTTTATAGCCTTATACATTTAAACAAGAATCTTAAACCTGCAAAAGAAAGATTCAAAGTAAAGCCAAATCGACACTACACAAATAATCCAGTTTGAAACTGGATTATTTGCCATGGCTGCTTCCTATGGAATCCTGGGAGTTGTTGCTTGGTGAGGCACCAGCACTCTTTGGCAGAGAAGGCTAAAGATCCTGTAAAGCTACAAACCTCAGGATTCCATAGGAACAAGACATGGCAAATAATCTAGTTTCAAACTGGATTATTTGTGCAGTGTGGATTTGGCCCATGTGAACAAACCAAGAAAATACATTAAAACCATGAAGATTGTCAATGGACATGTTTCCCAAAATGAGATCTACAGTAGGGAAGATAAATGTAGTTGTGGGAGTTGTATGATATGTTCTTCAAGTGGGGAGAGTATTCTGAATTTTTAATCCCAAAAGATTTAATCCCAATCCAGCCATGCCATGATAATTTGCGCTATTTGTATATTCAAACTGTGCTATATTAATTACTGTACATACATAAATAAGTGCTAGTAACAATTCTGTCTCTACACCCTCATCAAACTTCCCCTGCACTGTATATGGAATGAACAGTTATTAAAACTTCATCTAATATTTATTAAAACATGTATAAATTCTTTTTATATTCATGAAGTTGTCATAGAATATATATATATATATATATATATATATATATATATGCAAGCAAAGTTGGTTATAGGAGCAATGATACATAGTGTGTAGATTTACAAAGTGTGAATGGTGTGAAACTTATCTTGAAAGAAAATAAATAAATAACACTAATAATGAATGTTCTGCAATTCATACAGAGAGATAGCAGTGTTCTACAAGTAACTAACCTTTCACACAGTCTTATGCATTACTCTAAAGTAGCTTGCATTGAACTGTTGTGTTTACTGCTAGGGAGATGTGTGTGTATAGGGCTACTGCATTGATTAATTATACAGTTAATGCCATTTTTAATATTATCAAATTATAGTAGAATTTGAGATACCCCTACTTTTTAAAACAGAAACAATTTGTCTTTGTGATCCCTTTCTCCTCCTCCATAGGGAGTAGAATGTCCTAGCACTCTGTTTCTATGGTTTACCAATGATGTACAACCAAGGATTATACTTCACAAATGTTCATTGGCCCCCAATTTATTACACAGTTTAATTTTGTTTTCTGAAGTTGTACATACATATATTCAGAAGTTTCTTCCCCCTTCCAACTATTAAAAATGTACAATTGTTAGGTTTTTTTTTTTTTTAAAAAAAAGCCAGACAAGTAACCTTGAGTTAAGTACCTCAAGGATGACATAATCCCAAACAAATGACTCCAGACTGCAATCTCTGAACATTGTTTGTGACTCCATAAATTTGTGCACACACTGTATAAAGCACCTTTGGGGGAAGATTCTCATATTAAAGGCAATAATGTATCCTTGCGTAATTTGTGTTTATCTTTCTTTGTAATCAGAATAGAACTGCCAATGTTTTGTTGTTTGCTTAATCCCTTTAATTGTAGTCTCTCTTTTGCTTTTAGTTCAAATTGTTCTAATTGTGCCTATACATAGATGTATAAATATCATAATATTTTAAAAGTCCTTAATTTATTTCTGCTATATTTACTAGACTTCCTGCCCACATACACACATACACAAAAAAAGGAAGAAAAGAAAGAAAGAAAGAAAACAGACTTGTATCAGGTCCATATATTACAAACACGGAAATAAGAAATATATAACACTTCAATCTAATCCATGAGACCCGTATGACATCTCGCACAGAGAAGCCACTGTAGAATTTGTTAACCAAAGTATATCCACATCTGTGGGCACAACCTCCTGCAGTACATTGGCAAAGAATACACATTAATCACTGACCAAGTTCAGTAACATATTTTTGGACTACAACACCCAGAACCCCAGCTAAAACACCATGAGGATGGGTGGGTGGATAGATTGATCATGTGAGCTGCCAGGGTTAGAGAGTGGGCCAAAGGAACTAATGGGCATTTGAAGAAACCAGGTGATTGGTCCTTGCAGCATCCCTACTGACTGAGGAGATTTTCAGATGGGGCCAAAAAGCCCCATTGCTGCCCCGCCACCTCCTCTCCCATTTCTGCAATGGAATGGAGGTAAATGTTCAGACACTTACCTCCATTCTGCTCCAGAAATGTTCTCCCTCCCTGCTTGATAGCCGGCTGTAAATGCAGCCATCATAAGGCTGCTTTTAAAACTGGCCGGGGAAAATTGTACTCGTTCTCGCGAGAGAACGAGCGGGAGGGAAATTCAAGAAGAACCCCCCCCCAGCTGTCAAAGGAAGAAAACAAATATAAAAATAAAGTTAAAATAAAAAAGGAACCCAGGGAGTGGGGAGGGAGAAGGGTGGTGCTTACCTGCCTGTCCCGATTGTGGCAGGAAGTGCCTGTCATGGAGCTCCTCCCCTGTGCCTGTCATCGTGGAACAGGGACGGGGCTTCATTTCCCACATCCCTGATTCTGTGGCAGGCATAGAAGGGATGTTCTATTCATGATTTTTTGTCATGAATAGAATATCCCGGGAGCAGCACAGGGGCAGGATGGGAGCAGGATAGAAGGGGTCAATGTCGTCCGAACGACAGTCCCTTTCTCGACCCTGTTCCATGCCTGCTCCACAATATTAGCCCCAGCTGAAAATCTCCTGAGTCATCTTCCCACCTTTCCTATGGTGAGGTTGTGGTCTGAATTTAGATTTTGAACTCCCTGTATATGGAAAGTAAGCTGTTCTACCCAAGTAAGTTCCCTACCACATCCCCTGTTCTGGTATCTTTAAATGATGGGGGGGGGGGGTTAGGTGGAGATGGATGAAGATAACCACTCTGTCCCATATTGGGACAGAATACAGTAAAATAATAAAAAAAGTATGTTTCTGAATCCTGTCTGATGCTGGGACTAAGCAATTTGGGGAGTTTACAGTAAGGAGCCCTGGTGGCACAGTGGTTAAATGCTAGTACTGCAACCACAACATTGCAAGTTTGATCCCAAGGGCTCCAAGGTTCACTCAGCCTTCCATCCTTTCATAGGTAGGTAAAATGAGTACCTGGCTTGTGGGGGCAATTAGCTACACACATTGGAAACCGCTTAGTGCCTAGTGTACTATAAAGTGGTGTGGATGTGTAAAATGCTGTTGCTTAACAATTTGTAAGCCACTCTGAGAGCCTTTGTGGCTGAAGAGTGGGGTATAAATACAAATAAAATAAATAAATAAATAAATATGCAGTGTGGACTTGAATCTTGGAAATCCAGCCTCTTCTCCCCACCCGCTTTTCTTACATACTTTTCCTCTTTGCGTTGCAAGTGCAATGTGTGTAGAGTCATCTGGTGAGGTGTGGATTCCTGATTCTTGCTTGCCAGACTCCTGCCTCAATGGAAATGTGTGGCTTTCACATTTCTGGGATAGTACATTTACTCTGGACTGTCGTTCAAACTTTAAAGAAGCTACCCAAGGTGATTAGCCCTATCCAAATATGTTCAACACTATGATACCTGCTGTAAAGTTTGGAGTGAAACCAAAAGTGGAAGCCACTGCTCCTCACTGCCCTGTCCTGTGCAGACAAAAGTTTTAGGCTCTCCTTGTTATGTGTCTTGGCCATCTCCTTGGCCACTTATTATTTCATTCTGTGGCTGAATCATGAACCATTGTTCCAACATTGTTCCAGTCAGGGCTAACTGTATTATCCAATGTCTTCCTGCTCAATAGTTGCATGGATGTAACATTTTGTGGGCCCTCCTTCCTTTTCTCTGTGTCAACAGTGCTCCAAATATGCAAGCAGCATAAAGGAATTTAAATCCCTCCCTGCAGGGATGCCTGGGGATGCAGTACTAGGACCATGGGAGGGGGAAGAGGAATTCCTGACTGTATCACCTGAGTTAATGAAATGTATGTGTGTGTGTGGGGGGTCTATTGTGTGGTTGTTCTGCATCCTGAATGTGATGTAATGGAGCAGTCTGTGCCTCTGGGAATCTTTCTGTATCATCCTAAGTTTGTTGGATCCCTCCATTGTGATGGATGTCTGGGCATTCTTGCCAGTACATTCCTGAACTGATGGTTCATCTTCATGGTCTCTGTGAATGCACACAATGTACACAGTGGGTAATCCTGCACCTGCACAGAGCACTTTGGAAACTTCTAGCACCTCACTTTAAACTTTTGGGTGGTAGGACTGCCCCCTCACCCCTGGTGTATATAAGCCCATGCCTCTCACCAACTGCTCAGTACCTTTTTTCCTCCATTTGGAAAGCACTGAAGGAACTTCTACTAAGCCTCACTGTTACCATTTTTTAACTTTTTGTACCTTTCCACTGACCAGATTTTTGACTATTCTCCTGCCTACTCCTCTGGCTTTGGTTTCTCGGATCGGACTGATTGTGTTTTGACCTCGGATTCCATCAATACTACAATTCCATCAATCCGAATACTTCTGGATTCGGCTTCTAGGACTGGACTGCCTGTTTCTGACCTCAGACTGGACAGTACTGTGTTTTTCCATCTCCTTTAAGCATGTCTGGTGCTGGTTTCTTGAAATCCTGCTCCCAGTGTTCTGCTAAGATGACCAAATCTGACAGTCATTCCAAGTGCCTTTTCCATCTCAGAGAGGCCCATGATGTATCATCATGCAGAGACTGCAAGGCCTTTTCCCCACAGACCAGGAAAAATCAGGACAAGAGGCTTAAAACCCAACTTTATGAGAAGGCCCTATCTGTCTCAGTATCTGGGAAGACCTCAGGCTCAGGAATCTCTCTTCAATCTCCAATGGGCAAAAAAGGTTCCACCTCAGTACCTTCCAAGACCTCAAAGTCTGTCACGATGTTGACCCGGGCAAGAAATAATGGTGCTGGTTAGTCCCGTCCCAGTTATCCTGGGACTTCCAAGAGTAGGAAGACGGAGTCTCCTCAGAAGGTGACAAAGGCAAAGGACCCTCTAGTAAAGAGGGCCAAGGATGCCAGGAGGAAAGATTCCCCCAAGAGATGTTAATCACGGGAGCATAAAAAGACCAGACAGCAAGATCGCGAATGGAAGAGATCTAAAGGGGAAATGGAGGAAGGTTCCTTGGTATCACCTCTGGCAAAATGACCCAAAATGATGCCTATCAATACTGTCCCAGATCAGTATCAGGTAGAAGAATCTACTTATACTGTGGTGAAAGATTATTCGGCGTCAGAATAATCAGAGTCTTGAGCTCGAGGTCACCATTGGACATCGGAACCGTGGCACAACATCGGGCCTGGTCCTGGTCTCGATCCTGTTCACAGTCTCAGTCACAATCTGTGCACCATTTGAGGTCCTGCTCTGCCTCTTTGTCCCAATCTGTCTCTCAACACTGATCCAGTCTCAACTTCACTCCTGGTCCCAGTAGGCAGAACAATATCGAAAGTCTCAGTCTCACTCTCATTCACCACTGATCTGTCACTCGCGTTCCCCTTTAATGCAGAGGTCATGCTCCTAGTCTCCTCTATCAACCTTCGAGATCCCTACTTCCACATAGCAATAGTGTCATCCCACAGGAGGTTCCTGCATTCACAGTGGGCCCCAGAATATATTGCTTCAAGGTGCTCCCATTTGGCCTCTGCATGGCCCCAAGAGTGTTCATGAAGTGCATGACTCCAGTGGTTGCCCATCTACACAAAAGGCATCGTAATCTTCCCATATCTGGATGATTGGTTGATCATGGGACCTTCAAAGGAAGAGGTGACAGGAGATGTAGCCATCACAATCTCCTTACTTGAAAATCTGGGCCTCAGGATCAACATGGACAAGTCACACCTAGCCCCCTCGAGAGTCACAAAGTTCATTGGGGCCCAACTGAACTCCATCCAGGGCAGGGCTTTTCTTCCAGAGGGCCGCTTCATCATGCTTTGCGCTATGGTGAACCAATGCATGGCATGGAGGAGAGTGACAGTACAATTCATCCAGACCATTCTTGGCCACATGGTATCGACCACAACAGTGACCCTCTGTGCCAGGCTGCAGATGCATCCTTTGCAAGCCTGGTTCCTTCAATCAATCCACCCGATGTGGGATGACCCTCTGAAGTTGCTGTTGGTTCCCCGGACAATACTCAGACAGTTCAAGTGGTGATCTCTTCCACAAAATGTAAGATGTGGTCTGCCCTTCACAGTTCCCCACCCATCCAGATCTTTGGCAACAGACGTGTCGATGACATGATGGGGTGCACACTCACACGGCCATGAAAAGTGAGTGTTGGAAGTGTGGGGAGGCGAAGGGTACATTTTACGACATGTGGTAGACCTGCAAAGTATCAAGACAGTTCTGGATTAATATTCATGATACAATCAGGAAAATATTGAAAATTGACTATAAATTGAAACCGGAATTATACCTATTGAATATCCTTGACAAAGATTTCCCTAATGAATTTAGACATGTGATGTGCTATATGATAACAATAGCTAGAATAGTATATGCAAGATACTGGAAGCACAAAGAAATTCCAAGCATAGAAGAATGGATGTTAAGGTTACAGAAGGTGGTTAGATTAGAACAATTTACCTGTTGGATACGATCTCAATCCTTAGATAAATTTAGGAAAGACTGGGAAAATTTGATTGAATTTTGGAAATTGGATTGGAGCATTCATGCAACAACATGGTTTACAGATTAAACCGTACTGTTGATAAAACTAGAAATATGGAGAAAATACCAGGCTTTTTTTCTTTTTGAGTTACCTTTTGTGGGGAGATATGGTAAGAAATAAAATTCAGGGAAGAAGAATGGATAACATGCTTCTGTATCAATAATTTTATTGTAATAACTCAACTTAAACTGTATGTAAGAAAGCCAAAAAGTATGTAAAAAATCAAGTTCAAAGTACAGTTGGGAAGGAAGTCGACTGTATGACTATGTATGGTTTTATGTGTTTGGAAACTTGACTTAAAGATAATTAAAAAAATAAAGTGAGGTTCTATAAGTATGTGAAGTGCTCAGTGCAGGCGCAGGATTAACCCATTGTGTGCATTGAGTGAATTCACAGAAGACCTCTTGAACAACTATAGTTATGGTAAGTAACCCATTCATTTTAGTTGTATTTCCAGGAGTTTTGGTGGTGTCTCTGCCATTTTTTACACCATTTGAGCATTTAGTGGTTGTGTGTTTTTTTCTGCTGCCCTGGCCTCAAAGGACTGGGCAGCTATGGAGGCTGCAGGGGCTAATCCTCCCTGTGCCCCACTGGAGGTTGCACTGTCATGTTTTTATGTGATGGAAGTATTGTCATATCATGTATGACTAGCATTTTGGTTCTTTTTCAGTCTTTTTCATTTTGTGGGGGGTAGGCTTGGTAGAGTTCTGGAGTCTAGAGGGGGAATAAACTACTGCATCTATGGCAAGTTTTAAGCCAATTGGCCATTTTAAGTCAAAAATTGTCACATTTTATAAAAAGTTCAGTTTGAGGGCTTCAGGGGACCATCAGGGGCCACCCTTCAGGGTCCCAAGGGTTGCATGTGGCCTATGGACCACCCACAGGTATCATGTGCTATGTGGCTATCATTCCACCAGTATGGTGGAACCATCTCTCTCTTCCCCATTCCTTTCCTTGGCACCATTGGAGTACCGAATCAGAATCCTGACTGCACACAGCATTAGTGTCTGCACTTTCTCCAGGGGCAGGTAGTATTGGTGAGGGAAGGTAGGACAAATCTGCTGGCTCCAAATAGCCTAGTTTTGCAGTGCCTTGCTTGCACTCATACTTCTTTTATGGCCACAGTATGCAGAGGTTTTTCTCTCTTTCCACCATTAGCACAGTAACACCAGCACAGTGTATCAGCATTCTTGCTTTCAATTGTCCAGCCATTTCTTTGTTGTCCGTTGGGTGCAGCAACACTGGACAGCAATGCAAGGCAAACACCCATCAATATTAAAATGACAAGATGTTAGATTCTAGTGAAGATCATCGACATTTTTCAGTTTATATCCGATTCAATTTCAATTACAGAAGTACATTTAGCAGATCACTTTGAAATTCATTTATCCATATGGCAATTAATCACAAGTATCAAAATACATTTGACAGTGCTTTGCAATTGCCAAAGCAAATGTAACTGCTTGTTGCATTATCTTATTATCATTAGCATATAGGAATTCATTTTATTTGCAAATTAGGTCACTATGTACGTCCTTTGAGGAGATAAGGAACACATTTTTTTATTAATAATTGAATTAAAAGTTATTTCTTTCTTTTCTTTTTTCTATATAACATAGAAATCAGCTTCAGGGTTGGAGGATGACATTTGGCAAGGAGTCTTACAAATGAAAACTTCTCCCCCACCTCATTTGCTGTAAAGAGGAAAAGTTTACAGTGGTGCTGATAACTGTTCATTGCCATATGCATCCCAGGGGCCAAAAGTGGTACTAAATGTATTGAATAAGTTTTAATGTGTGTGTGTGTTTGCAGGGTCTATACCACAATAGTAGGAAAATATGTGGTGACCTTGCAGTTACCATTGTCTTAACTGTGTGTTTTTATCATGCTGAACCTGGTGCCTAGTTTCCAGTTCCTTTTTCCAACAAATTAATGCATTAACAGCCTACAAAGTTTATTTGACCTTGCTGCATAAAATATCAGATATGGTAATCAGTATCATACATCTCCATCACTAGGAAACTTTGCCCATTGAGATCATTCTTTGGGGCAAAAGGTGCTTTTTTGTGCAAAGCATATCAGTATGTAATGACCACAGTCTGCAGTTCTGAATAAGTGAAATGTACCCTTATTACCAGAGAAATGTTTCTTATAGCATCCCCTACATTACCAAAGGAATGTTCCTTACAACATCCCCTAAAATTCAGTCCAGCCCACTGCATTCTTTTTCACAAGCACTAGCAACCATAGCAACTTAAAAAAAAACCCAATGCTAACACAATTTCACATTTTATTTAGTTTCTGCTTGACATATATGGTTTAACGTGTTCATTTTTAGGCTACTCATCATAATGATTACCCATCTCCTCCTCAAACAGACGTTCATTATCTTTGGTAGTCAAGTCCTGATTAGCACTGTTGGTTGGTTTGGATATATCAGTGCATGTGAACCCATTTTCCATGCACCCACATTTTGGTAACTCACACTTTATTAGTCATTGTCACTACTCTCTTGTCCACATGGGGAACAGTGGCAAGGGTCAGCAGTATTTGCTACCTGCTCACTCATTTATCCTTTTGTGGGTAGCAGAAAGCAATGTGGGTGCTCTTAGCTTCCATTGCCACTCACTCATTTTGGCAGGTAAGCAAATAAGGAGGCAGCAACAGCTAGGGCCAGTTAGAGTGAGATAATTTCCTCAGGTGGTAGATGATACAGAGTAGGGTTGCTATAATTCTCTTCCATAAAACCAGGACAAAAGTGTACAGGACTGGACTGAGTGGATTATCAGGGGGGAGGGAGACCCCAAACAAAGCAGATTTTGACTTTTAATATTATTTTATCACATACTTCAGTAGTAGTAGTAGTAGTTATCATCATCATCATCATCATCATCTATTTATATCACACCATCAATTTACATGGTGTTTTATAAGTACAAAAAATTAAAAAAGGGCCCTAGAGATAAAGTGGGCCCTGGTGTTGCAGAGCAGGTGTTGTTCGTTCCTTGCCAATTTAAATCTCTGGAAGTTCACAAAGATGGCACAAAGCCAATAGCTCTCCTATTGTTTGGCCAGAGCACGTAATATATATATATATATTTGTTTGGACTGCAGCCCTGCAAATCCTCCCAGCTAGCAACTGGCCTTCAATTAGGCCTACCTCCTGCTAATGAGAGTCACAGCTGCCTCCAAATAGTGCCTCCAAACACAGAGCTGGTACCCATGCTGTTTATTTTTTTTAAAAAAAAACAACATTGAACATGGTATGTGATACTTACACCTTGTTGCTGGTATACACAAGGCCTTTCCCCCTCACTCCACATCCTGATTTGCGTAGTGCTTAAAACTATTTTTGCAGAGATAACAGCAGAAAAGCTAGGGGCAGATTTTCTACCCACTGAAAATTAGGGTTGCCTGATTGAAATCTGGAGAGAATTCCAGCACTATCAGTGGTTGTGCAGAAGAGGGAATTCCAGCAGGTGTTACTTGTTCCCTGGTTGCAAGACAAGCAAGGCCTGCTAAAATGCCCTCTTCTACATAACCATTAAAAGTTCTCGAAATCTCTCTCCAACTAAGGAGGAATCTGGCATCTGCTGCTTCAATTGGCCCAGCCAGTCAGGACATATTTTTAGTTCTGTCAGTCTGAGATTTTTCTGGTTTCCAGGACATATGACAACCCTAGTCCAGAGCCAACAGCTCTCAGCCCTTCCTCCTGACTCCTTTGATCATTCTCCTCTCTTGGAGGACAAATCAAGTTCATACAAATCAAGTGTTTCAAGTTCCTTCGCCCTAAACAATTTCCTCATGTTGCTGTTGGGTGTGAAGGCGGAGCCTATCCTGTTGTCAGTGCTGAAGCAGAATTCAGCTGGAATTTCAACTGGCATGTATGTATAGAGTGATAGGGAGTGCCATCTTGTTCTTTGCCTCAGCCAGAACAGTGTCCTGGGCCAGCCTTGTAGGGAAAAGCAGCCAATACGCCCACCCCAACCTTCTGCAGAAGGGAAGGAGGAGAAGCCACTATGAACACAATTCTTACAATACCACCCAGAGAGAAAGAAAGAAATCAGCAACTATTTCTGATCCTTCACATTGGTAGTTGCTGAAGAATAGAATTTGGTAATAACCATGCTAGCTGGAGGATTCTGACAGCTGTGGTCCAAAATACAATTTTTCTTAAACTAATTAAGGAGCAAGTGTGGGCCCTGCCAGGGTGCTCAAGTCCCAGGAGTTGTCCATGGATACCAACCCTGATGCACACTGGACCTTAGCATCCAAAGGAGATTTACTGGATTTACAAAAAAATGTTCTTGCACAATGCAGTGAATAATGAATAGATTCAGCGTGACAGAAAATGAGCATAGGGATTCAGTAATTCAAAGCCTGCTTACAAAGAACTTTGATTCCAGATTGTTGTTACTTCAGGCATATATGCTGGGCATGAAGTTTGCTGGAAATACGTGATTCTGCTCTATAAATCAGATTCTGTCTGAGTGAGTAGAAGAGTATATAATGAGTCACTGACTTAATGAAAAAAATATGACTGGAACCTCTGTCTCCAGAAGGCTATTACCATCCAAGTTTCACTAAAGTGTCACCTTGGTGATGCATGACTTCAAATTTACTCATGTTCTACTTTGATGAGAGTTTGTATATTTTTATGTCAGTCAGTCTGCAAATACATTTGATAGATGCTAGTGATGTTTTAGAATCATAGAGGCATAGAATTGTAGAGTTGGAAGAGACCACGAGGGCCATCCAGTCCAACTCCCTGCCATGCTGGAAATCTTGATCAAAGCATCCCCGACAGATGGCAATCCAGCCTCTGTTTAAAGCATCCATTGCTCCGTGTTACAATCTCTGGAGCAGCAGAAAACAAGCTTGCTCCATCCTCAATGTGACACCCCTTCAAATGCTTAAACAGGGCTATCATATCGCCTCTTAACCGTCTTTTTTCCAGGCTAAACATACCCAGCTCCCTAAGTCTCTCCTCATAAGGCATGGTTTCCAGACCTTTCACCATTTTAGTCGCCCTCCTCTGGACACGCTCCAATTTGTCAATATCCTTTTTGAATTGTGGTGCCCAGAACTGGACACAGTATTCTAGGTGAGGTCTGACCAAGGCAGAATAGAATGGCACTATTACTTCCCTTGATCTGGACACTATACTTCTATTGATGCAGCCCCAAATTGCATTGGCCTTTTTAGCTGCCACATCACACTGTTGACTCATGTTCAACTTGTGGTCTACTAGGACCCCTAGATCCCTTTCACACATATTCTCATTCAGTCAGGTCTCCCCTATCCTGTATCTATGCTTTTCGTTTTTCCATCCTAAATGCAGTACCTTACATTTCTCCATATTGAATTTCATTTTGTTAGCTTTGGCCCAGCTCTCCAGTCTATCCAGGTCATTCTGAATTTTGATCCTGTCCTCTAGGGTATTAGCTACTCCTCCTAATTTGGTGTCATCTGCAAATTTGATAAGTATGCCCCTAATTCCATCATCCAAGTCATTGATAAAGATGTTGAATACCACTGAGCCCAGGACAGAGCCCTGTGGCACCCCACTGGTCACATCTTTCCGAGATGAAGAGGAGCCACTGCTGAGCACTCTTTGCGTTCAGCCAGTCAGCCAATTACAAATCCATTGAACAGTTAACTTGTCTAGCCCACATTTTACAAGCTTGTTTGCAAGAATGTCATGGGGAACCTTATCAAAGGCCTTACTGAAATCAAGGCATGAGATATCCACAGCGTTCCCTTCATCTACCAAGCTGGTCATTTTTTCAAAAAAAGAGATCAGATTAGTCTGGCATGACTTGTTTCTCTGAAACCCATGTTGACTTTTTGTGATTATGGCATTGCCTTCTAGATGTTCACAGACTCTCTGTTTAATGATCTGCTCTAGAATCTTCCCTGGTATTGATGTCAGACTAACTGAACGATAATTGTTGGGATCCTCTTTTTTCCCTTTTTGAAAATGGGGACAACGTTTGCCCTCCTCCAGTCTGCTGGGACTTCTCCTGTTCTCCAAGAGTTCTCAAAGATTATTGCCAATGGCTGTGAGATTACACTTGCCAGCTCTTTTAATACCCTTGGATGTAGTTCAATCTGATCCTGGAGATTTAAATTTATTTAGCTTAAGTTTTAGTTCAACACATGTATAGTATTCAGTGTTCAAAAGATATTCATTTGTATGTTTGTTTTGTTCACTGAACATGGGTCAGCTTTCTTGCCTGTGAAGGCTGTCTGAAAAGGAATGACACAGTATGGTTACACTTCTGTTGTATAATTTATTTCATATATCTATTAGTATCAGAACATAGATAAATAAAAATATCAGCCAAAATCCTGTTGATTACCTATGTTGGAGTAAGCGGGGCATCGCAAGATAATTTTCATGGCAGAGGGGAAACAGATCAAAATTGAGGGGTAGAAGAATTTGAGCACTGGTCTTTATGAAAGAGATTTCTGTAGGAAAGGGGTTTTGTAATTAGACAAAAATATCTCCCCAATTAATGCATTTTAATTAGAAAGTGCTCTGTATGCTGAGAAGCTTTCCCGAAAAAAATCAATGTAAAATACAATATTTACCACATGCAAAATAGTTGTGTAAACAAAATAACACTGACCAAGAAGTGAATGCAAATTGTGCAATTATGCTGCTGTAATGATATGAACTGTTAATAAATTCTAATGTTCCATGATTTCTCTGCAATCATATGAAGAAACTGTCCACTTGAAATTCCTTCAAATGTATTACCTTCAAAACCCAAGATTACTAAGGAGATTATCAGACAGGAATGAAAAACGTTTTCCTGTCCCACAATCTCTTCTCCCACCCCTCTCCCATCCCTGTCACACCATGTCATAAGGGCCACCCTAGAGTTTCTGCTGCCTGAAGTCCAGGGTTGGCCCTTTTTCCAATCCGAAACCCAAGGAATTCCTCTTCGGTTTGCCACCACCCGTTGAGTCAATGAGGGGTTTCTTTCCTTGTCTAGTGCAACGGGAAGCTAGACCAGTTATGGGAATAAGAACACCTCTTTTCTCTAATCTAAAGAAAGTTCTTGATAGCTGACCAAGCAGGCAATTCAAGGCAGAGTTAGGAAATACAGAAAGCTTTATTTTCAGTTCTAGGAATCTATGTTGCTAAAAAAGGGAAACCATTCTTAGGTTCAATTTAAGGCTTATACAGTTTGCATACATTCAGAGCACTTACAAATAAACATAAAATCTAACGCAATCTAACTACATATTCCCTAACTATTACATACAGATTAATTTACAGTCTCTGTAGATGGAATTCAGAGTCTTTTTGGATCCTTTTGGAGGCCTTTGGGTAAGGTTGGCTTCCCCCAACCCTTTTGGTATCATAGTTTAGCATTTTGTAGTTATTCTAGGCTGGGTAGGCTATCTGGCCCCAGAGGGAGGCCATGTGGATCAGAGTCCATCTCAGTTAGCCATGTGCTCCACCAGTCTGACTCAGAACAAAGGAAAAGATCAGAACTTTTAAAAGCCCTTCTTGTTGATTTCTGATTGGCTCTGCCAGTGCCCAATCAGAGTGGCTATCTAGTCAGGTGAGGTGACGTCATGTTTATTTAATGAGGTTCTCCCACCCAGTTCCCATGTCCAAATAAGGAGTGGAAAAGGTATCCATGATGCTACCTATAGGTCATCATGACACACCATAATAACAAAAAGTTTCAGACATACCTTTGGAGCATCACCAAGGCAGCCCAGGAGTGACTGGAGCTCCAATGGAGCTCTATTCACTTCCTGGAGTGAAATCCCCCCAGTTCTTGCTAGAAGATGCAAGTGTGGGAATTTCAAAGTTAAAAAGAAAAATAAAAGAGAAAAAGTGACAGCAAGCACCACAAAAAAAAAAAAACCACTTTAAAACTTCCAAGTAAACCAGGGAAGTTTTTAAAAAAGCATGTCACTTACCTTGCTATACTGATCTCATCAGGAAGTGTTCTGGCAGGGACCTCCAATTGACGTTGGGATCTCGCCAGGGAAATGGGGCACCTTTTCAGTCTCAGGAACATCCATGACAGAAAAGGAATGGGGGATGTATTGACAGCTTCTCCAATCAATAAAAAGCAGTGCCAGCAGAATGATAGCAGAGCGGGTGCATTATGAGGGGGAAACAACGTCATCTGCAAAGGGAGCCCTTTAGCAATCTTCTGACGTCATTATAAAGCCATTTTTAGCACATCTGATAATGTCCTAAATCTACCTTTCTCTGATGGAGCATTGAATGCCTATATGATGTCAGCACATGTGTCAAAGTTGAGAATGAGTTTCACACATAGCTGTAGATACACCATAGGTAAGTCCTGCAAAATATAAAGTGTACATGCTTGAAAAAAAGCTTTTGTATATCTGTACAGTGTTTTAGTGAGTTTGTGAAGTACTAGTGTTCAAGGTTTGAAGGTTTCTATCATATCTTTGTTCTTTGAATGCTTAAACCATAGTTCTAAAAGGACAAGTGCAATGCGAGAAATTTGGGAACCGAATGATTCTTTCTTTGCAGGGCCAACAACATTCTTTATGGGGGAGGTGGGGTTATACCCTCATTTGCCCCTTATGGCCATGCCCCCAAGTAACCCCCTGTTAGACCAATGTATGAACTGTTTTGGAATGTGGAAGAAGGAAGGAGGAACTATACATCACTTCCTTCCCCAACAGCAGCCCAGGGACTCCTGAAAGCAGCTTGTCTTCCGTCATCATTTGGCTGTAGAAAATGTCCTGAGGTGTGTTCCAGATGCAAGTGATTATCCAGGAAAAGGGATCTATGAAGCTGTTGCTTCTTCTGCAGATGATTAGGGGCAGGTGTAACAGGCACAGATACATATCCATAGCTGATCATTGGTTGCTGGCAGGGAGACAGAGCTGGCCTGGGAAGCATCCTGCCACCATCTTCTATTTATTTTATTATCTATATCTATTTATCTACATTTCTATACTGCTTGTCAGTGCCAAAGCTCTCCCTAAGCACAGTCAGGGAGGAAACAGCTAAGAAGGAGTAGCCTTTGTCCCCAGAAGATGGTGTGTGAAGACATCTTTGTATGATGCGCACTCCACCAGTGGCATGGAATGATCTTGGTAACTGTTCTCCTTGTAGTGAGATTTTTTGTTCGTTTCTAAAATATGGTGATGATTCCGTCTCCCTCCACTCCAATTCCCCTCGTATCTATTCTTATACAGTAGGACTCCCATATCCGTGGGGAATTGGTTCCGGGGGGCCCTGCAGATACTGAAATCCATGGATAACAGTGAACACCAGACCCCCTGTCCTCCACCTCACTTCACACTCTTCTCCTTCTCCCCTCCTCTTAACACTGAATCATGAGGAGGGGAAAGACAGTTCCTCACACATGGCCCACCTGGTGGCAGCAGCCCCAAGAAGTACCTTTTCAGCCCCATTAAAGTGTCCACCACCTCAGCTCCCCCAGCCACTGAAGGGAAAGAGAAGTGGTTGAGGAGAAGCAGGAGAGTGTTCAACACACACTAAGGCCCATCACCACCGCCACTGCTTCTTTGCCCTGATGTCTTCCTCCAGTGTCTTGGGGGCAGGCATCCCTCGTCCATGGCATCGGGGATGGGGAAGGGAATCTTGCCTACCACCACCCCGCTGCTGCTGCAGCCACCCTAACAGAAATGGGAGAATGGAGGTGAGTTCTCTCCTCTTCCTCTCCCTTCCTCATTCGCCCCAACTGCCACTGCCACAGCCCTCACAGGGATGGGAGAAGGGAGGCGAGTTCTTTCTTCTTCCTCCTCTCCCTTGCCCATTCACCACTGCCACCACAGCCCTCATGGGGATGGGAAAAGAGATGTGAGTCCTCTCCTCATCCTCTCCCTTCCCTATTCACCACTGCCACCACAGCCCTCACGGAGATGGGAAAAGGGAGGCCGAGGACAGTGCTGTGTAGTATCAGGACTTTTTGCCCATCATCAGCTATAGATAAGTGAATCAGCAGACGGTGAATCAGAAGATACGGTGGTCCTGTTGTACTGCAGGGGTCGAATTGTGTGACCCATGCATGCAGTATTACAAGGGCTTCAGTGCAGCTCTCAAATCTCTCCCTTTCAATATCCCCAAACCATTGCCAAAATGTATAGAACAAAACTGAGCACTTGCACTCACCCCACCTAAAGCCTCCATTGGATGCAGCTGCCCATTTTAAAATTATTTTGTCCTCTATTTGTAAAAGCATCAATAGCCTTTTTTTCCCCACAACCAAAAGTGACTTTTCACTTCCAGCTTTGAAAAGATAGTCTAGTGCAGCCTATGTGGGATGGGGGAAAGTTGAAAAATGGGGCAGGTATGGTCCCTGGTGGCCTAAATACCCTAAAGGCACCAGATCGTGTCAGGTCTTGGAGCAGCATCAGCTCTGGTTGGTACTTGGACAGGAGACTGCCAATAAATACCAGAGGATGTAGGCTATATTTCAGTGGAAGGAACTAGCAAGGCCACCTCTGAGTATTTCTTGCCTAAGAAAACACTATGAAATTCATAGGGTCACCATAAGTAGATAGGTGACTTGAAGGCACATGCACACATTGTTCTTGGACCCTCCATGGGTGCCCATCTCTGTTGTACTGTATGTCCTGCTCCCACCGGTTCAGAAAATGGCTCACATCCAGTGTTGTGCACTGATACAGATGGTGGGCAATCCATTATCCACAGACTTAGTTCCTGTGAAACACATGCAACCAAAGACCTAAAGCTGTGAGCCTAAACATTCTTATGTGAAAATGAACTCTCCTCATATCAGAGTGTGGAAAAATTTATGGGAGCTGAAGTCCAAAAATATGACTTTGGTTAAAATAATGTGACTTTGATGTGTTTGGTATTTTAAAAAATTAAAATTAAACAGCTCTGGTAAGGTGGCCTATACACAAGAATAGCCCAAGACATTTTGCTGCCTGAGGCAAATGTCAAGATGAAAATCCCTTCCCACAAATTCTGTGCATTAAAGCAAATGAGACTGGCAGTTTGGATCTTACCTCAACATGGATAATGGGGTAATATCATTTCACAGCTGAAATCCAGGACATTTGTGTACAAGCAACATTGGAGTGTGGTCAAGATGGCAAAAAAAAATTATTAATGAGGAGGGACATGCAAGCTAGGAAAAGCTTCAGTAGTTCACTTTTGCCTGATCATACTAAGAAAGTCAAGATTCTGTCCCTCCTTTTCTATTCCTCCAGCTGAATTAATTTAGTATAAACTCATTTACACATTGAAATCACTTTGCAGCAATTGAAGTAAGCAGAGGATGAAGGGGATGTTGGAGGAGGAGAAAGAAACTGGGATGTTTTAAAAGGAGCTGAAAACCGGGATAACAGAAGATTACTTGGGACTAGCTCTGCCAAATTGGGACAATTGGAGGATATGTAACATTCTCCCACATATCCAAGGCAGCAGGCTAATGGCTCATCTACATGGCCAGTTTGCTCTGTCTTGCTCCCTTCTTTTGCCCTGCTTTTCCCCCAGGCAGTCCTCACAACGCTCTGGGGCAAAGACAAGGCTAAGAATGGGCTAAGAAGAGGTAGGGCCTAATAAACCATTAACCGTATAATAAAATACCTGTCAAAATGTCTTCCAGCCTGGAAGAAACAGATCAGGCCCTGCATGACCAAGGGAGCCTGTTCCAGCATGCCAGCTGATCTTTGCAGCTACCATCTGTAATCACCCTCCCGCAGCATGAAACAGGCCCACAGCATGCGACCAAGGCTGGTCACATGCAGACAGCCTTGGCCATGTTTTGTGGGCCAGCTTCCTAGCTTCAGCGAGAGTGAAGGAGACTGTTGCAGCAGTAGAAGCAACAGCGTGCCCATCTGGACTTCCTCCCATTTCATGGAGGTAATGGGGAGGAACAGGCCTGATCCACAGGCAGGATACACTGGCAGTGAGCTGGCATATCCTGGCTTTTGTTTGAGCCCTGGGTGAGGGGGCCTAGACATAGCTCCATCCTCCATAAGAGGGAAAGGGTGGGGAAACTCAAGAGGGGGAACAACAGCTTACAGATTGCCACTGCTGCCTCCCTTGCATCACTGCTAGAGGCAATCTCCTCACTGCATAATGAGAGAGCCAGCCCTGTATTGAACACTCTGGCTAATTATGATATTTCTGCTCTGTTTCAAACTCGTTGGTTCACTTATTAAGTTCAGAGAACAACTTCTGACTCTCTCATTATTGCCTGCATTTCCTTTTCTGGCCCCAGTAGCTAGTCACACAGATTCCTAATGTTTTGATTAGTGCTGTGAAATGGAAATCGTATATATTAAACTCAGTTTTGTTGGCCAACCAAGATGACCTACAGTCAATTCCAATGAAATACATTTCAGGAAAAACAGGAATCAGCTGAAATTGCTGTCCAGGGACCAGAGGTATAAATGAGATTGCTCTTTGTATGACTCTTTCCTTTGGGGGGATTGTGACAAATTAATGTGTCAGTTTACCTGACAATAACTCAGAGAACAAACCACAGAATTACAGCTATTACACATTTAACAAGTAAGAGTGCCAGAGTATTAGAACAAGATTTTAGAACATAAAGCTTTATTAATAGTAAATGAGCACCTCTTATTTTTTTAATCAGGTCAAGTGATTTTCAAGGGTTCTGCAGTGTTTGTTTGTACCAGGCATGATCCATAGGATCAACACTTTCAGATTTGTGAATTATGTGGAGCACAACTGAGATTCAACATGGTGGTTGCCATCATCCTAACTTATAATTGTTTATGCTACTTGAAGAAAAATAATTTCACAGTACATTAACGGTGTTTATGTTGAGATTCACTGCAGTCTATCTTGTCACAAGACACAGAAAAAGGAAAATTGACATGCATATCCTCTAGGATATAATGAGTTTCAGTGAGTCAAGATTCATAATCAAACTGGTTAATGAAAACATGAAACATCATACATGCAGTATCCACACAGGTTTCTGTCTTCATTGATCTTGTCACCTGAATGTTGTGCTTAGAAGTGAAATTCTGAGAACATTGCACCTTCTATCCTCTTTAGTAATTATATTGTTTATAACATATGATCAGCAGTAGCATGGTCTGTTACAATAGCCATGAGGCCCTTGCACATTAGATAATTATAGTGCTATGATCCTGTCATGATGGAGTTCCATCATGTTGCCACAAGGTGCAACTCCCATCATTCTGCTAGAGAACTATAACTCCCTTTGATCTCCGATGGCTCCACAATGTCCAGGGGGCTAACAAGAAGTTACTCCGGTGGAGCTTATCTCTTCAAGACTTTGACTTTGAAATTCAATGTGTCTGGAACCTCCAACACGGTTGCAGACTCTCTCTCTCACAGGGACTTGGTGGGAGGGTAGGAGTACTGGTGTTGCATGCTGTTCTATGCCCATGGTTTGTTTCAATGTATTGTTTGAGTTTGCATATGTTCTAACTCTTTCTGCTTTAGCTCACAGGTTGAAATCCCAGACCGTTTGGACCTGCTTTCAGTGTCCCAGACTGTCTGAGATTTGGGGGGGCGTGTCATGATGGAGTTCCATCATGTTGTCACAAGGTGCAACTCCCACCATTCTGCTAGAGAACTATAACTCCCTTTGTCTGTAAACAGATTGTCTTGCCAGCATAGTATCAGGTAAGAAAAGGGTTAATGGGAAGGGGCTCAAGCATCACCCTCACAGAGCTAATGAGATGACATCATTACCATAACACCATGTGACTGGACTGACCAATTACAGCTTTAAGCCCGGGAAATCTGGAGAGGATTTAATTGCTTTTGTTTGAGACCAGTGTGAGTGAGATGAGAGAGATTTGGAGAGAAAGATTCTGGAAAATGTGAAGGTGAGCTCCCATGCTGGCATAGCAAGCCAGCATGACAGATCCGCATTTAACTTTCTTGGCAACATGTCCCCAACATTCAAGGGGATGCCACAAGTTGACAGGAGACTTGAAGCCACATACACACATGCAACATGGTATCATCTGCACAATCCATGGAATGGAGTCATGGCCATCAAGGTCGTATCAGCCTGATATCACTGTACATACCCTGTCATGCAGCCTTTTCCCCAAACAAAGTTATAGCTCAGTGGAATTACTTTTTTCTACCATGGCATCAACCTGTGGAATCATCTTCAGCCAAAAAAAAAAAAAAAGCCTCAGAGTATGAAGACATTGAAGTAGTTCAAGTTTTTCCATACCTTTACTCAATCATTAATCAGAATGGAGACTGTAGTAAAGAAATCAGAAGACTAAGACTTGGAAGGGCAGCTATGAAAGAACTACACAAGATCCTGAAGTGTCAAGATATATCATTGAATACTAAAGTTTGTATTGTCCATGTAATTGTATTTCCAGTTTCTATGTATGGTTGTGAAAACTGGACAGTGAAGGAAGCTGATAAGAAGAAAATCAAGTCATTTGAAATGTGGTGCTGGAGAAGAGTTCTATGGATACTGTGGACTGCTAAAAAGAGAAATAAATGGGTCCTAGAGCAAATCAAACTTGAATTCTTTCTACCTCCAAGATGACTAAACTGAGACTCTAGTACTTTGGCCATATTATAAGAAGACATGACTCACTAGAAAAGCCAAAAATGCTCATTAAAATGGAAGCTAGTGTGGTGTAGTGCTTTGTGTGTTTGACTATGACTCTGGAGACCAGAGTTTGAATCCCTTCTGGGCCATGAAAACCCACCAGGTGACCTTAGGCAAGTCGCACACTTTCAGCACTCAGAAAACCCAGTGATCAGTTCACCTTAGGGTTGCCATAAGTCAGATATGACTTGGAGGCACACAACAAGAAGGTAGAAGGCAGGAGGAAAAGAGGAAGACCACACTGCAGATATATAGACATAATCAAAGAAGCCACACCCCTGAGTCTGCAAGACCTGAGCATGGTTACTCAGGATAGGGTAAGTTGGAGGTCTCTCATTCATAGGGTCACCATAAGATGAATTTGATTTGATGGCAGTTATAAACAACAAAACCTCTCCACTATCTCTAAAGTGCTCCATCAGTTCCCATGGAAGTAACCATTCCCAACACTTAAACTTTAGTAAATATTAAATATAACATAAAACTTTACTAAATTGGAAATATTAAATACAATATGAAGCTGTATTACATTTGAAATAGTACAAATAACATGAAACTTCCTTAAATTTGAAATATTAAATATAACAATATCAAATTTAAGAAGACAAATAAAGAAGACAGCACCATATTTTATTTGTTTATTTATTTATTTATACCCTGCTCTTCAGCCACAAAGGCTATCAGAGTGGCTTATAAGTGATTAATTTAACAGTTCCCTGCCCTCAGGCTTACAATCTAAAGAAGACATGACACATAAGGAAAAGGGAATGGCAGTGCGGGTAGGGATAAAATTCAGCAGATACTGTTGGTTCTTTTCTCCCTCCAAGGCAGGGTGGTGGCAGCTGGGCTGGAGGGAGGGCCTTTCACCTGCTTCTGGGCCCAGACCTTATGGAGTTCTGCCTGACTCTTCTCTCCCTCCAAGGGCATTATGAATAAATAAAAACATATTGAACTAATGCTTTTGCTCATCAGGGCCTAGATTTTTCTATGAGGGGGGGAGTCTTGGGGCCATACATGGGGTTCCTTGCACCTCTACTTTGCCCCCTACTTTGCCCTCACTCAAAGGCTGAGGTGATCACCTTCTGGCAGAAGGAAGAACCACAAAAGGACATTGATGGCTGTACATTTTCTTTGTCAGACAGCATTGGTCTTGGACATTTGCTCTTCTTTGAGGCAGGCTCCCTGCATGGAGCTGCCATGGTGCTCCCATCTGCTGTGATGAGCTGGGGTACCAGAATGGGCACTTGAGGTCATGTGGAGCCTGATATGTTTTTCACTGGCAGGAGCAGTTTTTCTTGGGTATTATTTTAAAACATTTTATCAGGCCCTACCCCATCTTCTAGAGCATATCATTAAACATTCTAGAGCATATCATTAAACAGACAGTTTGTAAGCATTTAGAAAGGAATGCTGTGATCACAAAAAGCAAACATGGGTTTCTCAAAAACAAGTCATGCCAGATTAATCTTATCTCTTTTTTGATAGAGTTACAAACTTGGTAGATGAAGGGAATGTAGTGTATCTTGACTTCAGTAAGGCCTTTGACACATCCCCATTGATATTCTTGCAAAAAAGTTTAGTAACATGTGGTCTAGACAATGCAACTGTTAGGTAGATTTGTAATTGGTTGACTGCTTCTCCATTGACACCCCCTTGTTGTGGGGGAGAGGCTTACACTACACTGCATATACTAATGATGTTTTGAGCTATGTTGGTGGTGGCATGATAGCCACCGGTAGGGCCTCCCATGCCAGACAGGTAAAAACCGAAGGGTCTGAGAAAGAGCGTCAAAGGGCAGGATGGGCTCTCTAGCCTTATTGCAACCATCCTAGGAGAAGGAAAACTAATCCCAAACCAAGGCAAATGGTGCTCGTCCAACCCTGTAAGGTCAACCATCTAACAGAGGGAAACTCTAATCAAACCTACGGCCCAAGGACCTCACTGCTACTGTCCATGCTTGCAAGGCCAGCAGATGAATCTTTGGTTTAAAGGGTGAGGCCAGTTCTGTGCACGCTATGCTCCACCAGAAAAATCCATTGCACAGGCTCGAAGGACAAATCCAATTCCGAAAAAGCTCTGTAGCAAAAGGCGGCGGATGAAATGGCAGGTGTAAAGATGCACTGGAAGCCACAGACCCAACCCTGCATGCAGGCAGCTCAGGACTTTGGTCGCTTGAGCTGACCTGGGAGATGACAGTCTTGTTTGGCAGCATCCTGAATGACCAAGCAGCCTTTTTTAAGGAGAGCACTGCTTGCTCTATATGGAGAGGTGCCTAGAAAAGGTGGCCTAACGAAAGCTCATCCCCAGCTACCTGGTTGGCTAGCCACGGCCAACGGGCATCTTCTGATGCAGTCAACAAAGGCAAAGAAACAAAGGTACACACCAGCCTCCAAAGGTGTAAATAAACTGACGCTTGCATGCTGGAACATCAGAACCATGCAAGACTCTGCAGATAGTGGATGGTCTGAGCGTCTCTCTGCTCTAATAGTCCATGAACTATCATGACTTAATATTGACATTGCTGCTCTTACTGAAGTTTGTCTCCATGAGGAAGGCAGCCTTAAAGGACACAGAGCCAGCTACACATTATACTGGCCTGGTAAGCCCAAAACTGAAAAACAACTTTCAGGAGTAGGCTTTATGATTAAGAACTCCATTGCCTCCAAACTTGAAATCTTGCCAACAGGACACTCTGATCGCATTATTTCCTTACGCCTCCCACATGTTGTTGTCTTCAGTATATATGCCCCAACTATGCAAACTGACCCTGCAGAGAAAGACAAATTCTACACAGACCTACGCCACCTCATACAAAAAGTCTCTGTAGAAGATAAAATTATTATCCTTGGTAACTTCAATGCCAGAGTAGGAAAGAACTCAAAAGCCTGGAAAGGTGTCTTAGGCAAGCATGGTGTTGGAAACTGCAATGATAACAGACACCTCTTGCTAGAGTTCTGTGCAGAACAACAGCTGACTATTACAAACACAGTCTTTCAGCAGAAAGATAGATTGAAGACAACCTGGATGCATCCCAGATCCGAACACTGGCACTTCATTGACTATATTCTAGTCCAGGCAGAGAAACATTTGCGATGTCCGCCATACTCGAGTGATCCCCAGTGTAGAATGCCAAACAGATCACTGCCTCATAAGATGTAAACTAAATCTTCATCTTAAGCTCAAACCTAAGAGTGGTGGCATCTTAAAGAAGAGACTCCAAGTCAACAATCTTCAACAAGCTACCATGAGACAAAACCTCCAGGTAAATCTGCAAATAAAACTTGAAGACCACCCTACAGATCCTTCTCCTACAGTGCTTTGGCAACATATCAAAATAGTATCCTCCAGTTTGCTGAAGAATCCCTTGGGTTCTCCCACAAGAAAATGCAAGAAGGGTTTGATGAAAACAACCAAGAGATCCAAGAGCTGTTGGCAAAGAAGAGAACTGCTCACCAGGAATATCTCGCCCAGCCAAGTTGCCATGTAAGAAAAGCAGCTTTCCATCTCACATGTAGGAAACTTTAACAAAAACTCTGAGACATTCAGAACAAGTGGTGGATCAATATAGCAGAAAAGACATAACACTGTGCAGATCTGGGTGATCTTAGAGGATTTCACAAAGCTCTTAAGGCAGTGGTTGGACCTACTTATCATATCCAAAGCTCTTTATACAGTACAGATGGTCAAACACTCATTACTGATAAAGCCTCCATTCTGAATCGATGGGCTGAACATTTTGAAAGCCTCTACAGTGCCTACAGAGTAGTCCAAGACTCAGCTATCCAACATATGATACAAAAACCAATGAAAAATGAACTGGACATAGCTCCCACTTTGGAAGAGACCCTTAAGGCCATACAGCAGATGAAAAATGGTAAGGCAGCTGGGATTGATGGAATTCCACCTGAAGTTTGGAAACATGGAGGTCATTTATTCCACGAAAAATTCCACGAACTCCTTGTGAATTGCTGGGAAAAAGGGGAACTGCCATCAGATCTCCGAGATGCAGTCATCATCACCTTGTACAAGAAAAAAGGAGCAAAATCCAATTGCTCAAACTATTGAGGTATAACACTGCTCTCTATTGCTGGAAAAATCCTTGCAAGGATAGTCCTGAACAGATTAGTTCCTGTTATTGCAGAAGAACTTCTTCCTGAAAGCCAATGTGGCTTCAGCGCCAATAAGACTACTACAGATATGGTATTTGCCCTTAGACAACTGCAAGAGAAATGTAGAGAGCAGAACAAGGGTCTCTATGTAACATTTGTCGACCTCACCAAAGCCTTTCACACTGTGAGTAGAAAAGGTCTATGGCAGATCCTGGAAAGACTAGGATGTCCCCCTAAATTCGTTAAAATGATTATCTTGCTACATGAGGGCCAGCGCGGTCAAGTCAGATATGGCAATGGTCTTTCAGAGCCCTTTCTAATAACTAATGGAGTGAAGCAAGGTTATGTTCTTGCTCCAACTCTATTTACAATCTTCTTCAGTATGATGCTCCAAAGGGGTACAGCAGGGCTCGAAGAAGAAGACGGCATCTATATACATTACCGTATTGATGGTAGCTTGTTTAACTTAAGCCATCTGAGGGCTCGCACTAAAACTGTAAACTATCTAGTCTATGAGCTGCTCTGCGCTGATGATGCTGCCCTTGTTGCCCACACAGAAGCAGTTCTGCAGCATCTAACATCCTGCTTCGCAACAGTTGCAGAGCTGTTTGGGGTAGAAGTCAACCTGAAGAAAACGGAAGTTCTCTACCAACCTGCACCACAGGACAAACACCACCATCCGCACATTGCCTTAGGCAAGTCTGTGCTTAAATCCATTCAGCAGCAGTTCATCTACCTTGGAAGCATCATCTCCTCAGATGCCAAGATTGACAAAGAGATTGATCACCAGATTAGCAAAGGCATATAGCACATTTGGAAGACTTCACAAAAGAGTCTGGAGTAACAAACACCTGAGGCGAAGGACAAAAATCTGCATGTATAGAGCCATTGTAGTCTATTCGCCTTTACGGGTGTGAAACATGGGTCACCTATAGCCACCACTTATGACTCGTCGAACGATTTCATCAGTGCTGTATACGTACAATCCTAAATATACAGTGGACTGACTATATGACGAATGTTGCTGTCCTTGAGCAAGCAGGGATCACCAGCATTGAGGCCATGATATTGAGAACACAGCTGCGCTGGGCAGGGTACTTTTCTAGGATGGAGGACCATCACCTCCCAAAAATAGTATTCTACGGTGAACTCACCATGGGTCAGCGTAAGGGGGGTGTTCCAAAAAAGTGATACAAGGCTACTCTGAAACAACATCTCAGGCTTGGCCAAAGTGATCACCAACAATTGTCCACCATGGCCTCACATCAGGAAGCATGGAGACGCACTATCCACAATGCTGCAGCTTTATTTGAGAAATCATGCCGAACAATTCTTGAAGAGAAACAACAACACAGAAAGAATCACAACCCAGAAACATCGCCTAAGGAGACCTTCTGCTGTGCTTTCTGCAACCGGACTTGTTTATCTCAGATTGGCCTTTTCAGTCACCAGCACGCTTGCAGAAAGCACGGGATGAGTCCTTCCTGAATCTTCATTTGTGAAGAAAAGCCAGAGAGAATTCGTTGACTGACAGAACCAGAAAGGTAATCACCAATGGTTCCTCTTCATCCTCGAGAGATGTGACTGTGGGCCCAGTCACATGGTCCCATAGATGGGCCCAGTGCTATTCAACATCTTTATGAATGACTTGGATGAGGGAATACAGGCCATCCTTACTGAGTTTGCAGATGACACCAAATTAGGAGGGGTAGCTAATACTCCAGAGGACAGAATTCAAAATGACCTTAACAGATTAGAAAGCTGGGCCAAAACTAACAAAATGAATTTCAACAGGGAGAAATGTAGAGTATTACACTTGGGCAGTGAAAATGAAATGCACAGATAGAGGATAAATGACACCTGGCTTGATGGCAGTACATGCAAAAGGGTTCTAGGAGTCTTAGTGGACCACAAGCTGAATATGAGTCAGGAGTGTGACATGGCAGCTAAAAAAGCCAATGTGATTCTAGGTTGCATTAATAGGAGTATAGTGTCTAGATCAAGGAAAGTAATGTTGCTCTATTCTGCTTTGGTCAGAACTCCAGTTCTGGGAACCACAATTAAGGAAGGATGTTGACAAGTTGGAATGTGTTCAGAGGAGGATGACCAAAATGGTAAAAGGTCTAGAAATCATGCCCTATGAGGACCAACTTAGGATGCTGGGTATGTTTAGCCTGGATAAGAGAAGGTTAAGAGGGGACATGATAGCCATGTTTAAATATTTGAAGGGATTTCATATTGAGGATGGGGAAAACTTGTTTTCTGTGACTCCAAAGACTAGGATACCGAACAATGGGTTCAAACTACAGGGAAAGAGATTCCATCTAAACACTAGGAAGAATTTGCTGATGTTAAGAGCTGTTCAGCAGTGGAACACACTGCCTTTTAGTGTGGCGGAGTCTCCTTCTTTGGAGGTTTTTAACAGAGGCTGGATGGCCATCTCTTGGGTGTTCTTTGCTTGTATATTCCTGCATGGCAGGGGGTTGGACTGGATGGCCCTTATGGTCTCATCCAACTCTATGATTCTAGATTTCCCCCATCTTCCCCTTGTCCCAGCCCCATCTTTGCCCCAGAGTGGTGACAACTGCTCAGGGGCAAAACGGGGCAAAAGCCCTTCATCATTAGGACTTCATCATCAGAGCTCCAAGACAGGGGCAAGATGGCATAAATTGCCCATGCAAACATGCCCTCAGAGTGTTTACTCATTTTCACACTCCCTGACTAGCCCTATTTAGGAAGTATTGGTGTGAATCCTATTGTTAGTCCCAGCTAGAGCAGATCCATTGAATCAATAGTATTTCCCTATGGGATTCACCATTCAACAATGGATTTAGTAGTCTAGTCTGTTTGAAACTAACCAATAGGATTCAGGTCATTGTGTCCTATCTGTAATTAATTTCATTTGCTTTTAGTGACATTCTCACATAGCCACATCTGTCTGGGGACTCCCTTCTAGGTAAAGGCAACTATGCCTGACATAATGTTAATGTGTTACCATGACATAAGTCTGCCTTACACCATTGTAACTCACATTGCTCAGAATTTCTGATCTCTGCAAAGACCAAAATCCCCCCAGAAACCCCAGTTTTTTTCTGCTATAGTCCAGCAATAACATCTTCCTTCAAGACTTTTGGAGGATTCATGGGAGGTCCCAAAGAATGCCTGTCACTGTGTGCCCAACTGTAGGAAAATATCTACTGTATGAGGATGCTTCTCTGCTGCTCCCCCCACTCTCCATCAGCCAGGAATTGCATGTGTTGAGGGGGCTGAAGCAGAAAAAAAGGTTGGTTTGAGGGTGTTGGAGAAGAGATATATTGTGGTTAGACATGTGTGATACATCTTCCAATTCAGGATCTTAGCTTACATTTTATTTCTGGAGTTTTTAAAAATGGCATAGCAGGAGCTGCCTATTATACTGAGAACACAATGTGCACCAGCACGAGACAGGCATACATTGTGGGGGAGGATTTTGTTAAGAGAGTTCCTGGTTTAGAGGTAAAAGGAAAAGGGCGAGAAGTGGTTGAGTCAAGAAAAAGAGGATTTGGGAGTTCCTGTTTTCTGCAGTTAATAAACAGTTCTTCCTCTTGCTAAGCTGTGGGACTTGATAGCTAAAGAGACAAAGGGGCTGAAACAACATGGCTTTCAGGTAACTTTTTGCTCTACTGAAACTTTCCATTGAAAACATCAGGCTATGCTTTCTGAGGACATCTGATTTATCTCTGGATGGCATGCAGCGGTGCCCATGTCTGTGGGGAGGTAAATCCACTGTGAGATTTCAATCCATTTTGAGTGTAGGGTTCACTACCTTGATAGCCTCTTTAATGTCTGAACAAAAATGTAGAGTGTATTTACTGCCCCACTAAAATGGAATGTACCAGATGCTATTGCTAGTCCTCAACTAAGAGAAGAAGAAACAAAGTCTAGGGGTGGATAATAATGCATTTTGACACCACTAAGTACAGTAGCTCCATCCTATGCAATCCTGGGATTTGTCATCTTACATGGTCATTAGCCTTCTCTGCCAAAGAGTGCTGGTGACTCACCAAGTTAAATTAAATTTATGTTGACATATGAGTTTTCCACCACATCATTATCCCAAACTTATAACAAAGGCCTGAGTTAGGAGGGCAAGGAATATATCATAAAACTAAGGATTTCTACTAAGAGAATTAGCGCATTGCCATTTCTCACCTGGAATACTACTTTCATTGATAAAGTATATGGCAGAAAGCTCAAACAGTACCATTTTGAGGCTAAGAAATGAGCAGATAAGACATCTGTTAAGAACTGCAGAGCTAATGAAATTAAATACCAGACTGGTACAGAAAAAGGCCTGTTTGTTTCCCTCTCCATATTTGTTTCCATTCAAAATGTTACTTTAGTTGCAAAATAAGTATCATTACAAGCAGCAGTTTTTGTTTCTAAAACACTGAAATTGAACTCATTCACCTGTACAGTATAACTGAGAATCTCTTTGCTGTTTAATGAGAACCTTTTACAGTCACTTGAATACACAAGAATTCAAAAGGATTGTCTGTTGTTTCATTTTTAATCACACTTCAAGCTACAAGAAATTTAGTTACTTTAGAGCAATATCATGGAATCTTCAAAATTAAAGTGTATTTTCATTGAATATCCCATATCTAAAATACAGTGATAAAAGTATTGTAGATAAACAGTGGTAATATATTGTAGAACTTACTGGCTAGAATGTACCATTGATTGTATAATGGCTTTCTTTGGTCTACTAACATACATTAGTAACATTCTCACAAGCACAAAAATCCCCACCCTTAAAAATTGCTCCAAAATGCCCTTTAGGATGTGGGGCATTTCTGCCACCTTTTACTCCCCACTGTCAATTTAGTCCCTTTTTGGAAACAGGAAGTGATCAGGAAGTGACTTGTTCCCACTTCATATTGACAAAAATGGCTTCTCCCAGGAAGGCCCCCAAAACATGGTGAAAATACCCCCGCCCCATGTTTCCTAGAGCATTGGAAACATTTGTGGGCAATTTGTTTTGCAGAAGTGGGAGTGGTAGAGGTGTTTGGCACTCCAAGCCCCCACTCTTCTACAGTTGCTCACCCCTGCTCTAGCAGTTGGGATATTCAAGTATGTCCATATGTATGAATAAAGAGAGAGAGGAGGTGCATTGTACAGGACTGGACTACTCATTGGGTGATTTTGGCTGTCATAAAATGGCAATAAATTATTATTTATTTATCATAATATTCTTACAGCCAGGGAAGGGGGTGCTTGTGGGAAGGCTTGATGGTCCTGTGTACTGTGAACTGGGGTGGGGCGGTGGTGGAGAACATTCCCTACTCCAGTTCCATCAGCAGCATGTTTTTGGCCAGATTTGGTCTAAATCTGACCAAGCCCCTATATATATATATATATATATATATATATATATAATTGCACAATGGCAGCTGATGACTTCTATGCCATTGTGGAGCAGTGACTCCACTCCAACTTGTGTTACAAACTTTATAGCTTTTTTTAAAAAAGCTGTCTAAGCTTCTAAACCATTCCCAAGATCATACTTCATGAATACAGTTGTGAACTGTATTTTTTTGGGGGGGGGGACTTTTTGTGGAGTTCTAGGTTCTAGGCTAGTGAGTGTATAGTGAAAGAATAGATAGATAAGTAAGAAACAGGAGGTATTAAAGTTTTGGAGAGATAGCTGAGACAGTGTTTCTGTGTTGTAAATGTCTAACTTATGGTAAATGGAAATGTTTCCTGTCACACCACTCCCAGTGTAACTCTCTCTCTCTGTCTCTCTGTCTCTCTGTCTCTCTCTCTCTCTCTTTCCCTCTCTGTTTATACATATCTCCTGAATTCAACATCTCCTGCCATCTGTCAACAAGACAGTCTTCTCATTCAGGAAATCAATGAAATTTGATGGAACATACAATTTTACTGTATTGATATATTTACTTCCATGTTCATCATGTTCTGTCTTACCCTATTGCTGTTTATCCTCCATCTATTGCACCAGTTACTTTTGGTAGACACAAATCTGTTGGTTTTCATTCATAAGACATAAGCACATGGCCTTGACTGCTACTCTGCTCACACATCCTTGACTGTTTCTGTTTGGCACTGTAGCAAACCAAATTATCTATCAAGTTCAATTGCAGCCCTTGGATTTGGGGCAAGTTTTTCACCCCACTTATATTACTAGAAATATCAAATATACTAATAGCAGACACAAATCTCTGAGTGCTGCTCATTATAGATCTTTGACTATTGAGAGGTATAACAATTTTCCTGGCCTGGGTCTCAATAAATTATAGCTGGAGTGAGCAGTGCCGCAAATTGTGCAAGCAAACTTGAATGTGCATATTCTATATTTATAGCATATAGAAAAACAATAAAGGTCCTAACAGACCAGCAAGGGTTGACTGTAAATCTAGTGTATTCCAGTTGTTGCCCGAGAAGGGGCAATGTCCAATGACTAGATTATTAGTTAACCTGTGGTGTATTTGCACTGCAGAAGTATAGCTGTTTGATATAACTTTTTAACTATCACAGCTCCATTTTATGGACTCCTGGGACTTGTAACTTGGTGGGCTACTTAGAATTCTGTAGTGTAGTGCTTCTCAAAGTTTGGTGCTCCAAATGTTGGAGCATATGGTGCCACTTTGGTGTTCCTGACCATTGACCATGCTGACTGGGACTTCTGGGAGCTGAACTTCAAACTATCTCAAGCACCAATATCTGAGAACAACTGATGTAGTGCACTCCCCTCAACCAGTGCACTAGAGCTCACTGGCAGATAGTTCTAAATAACTCATGAAACTATAAATCCTAGGGTTCCATAGCAGTTAAAGTGGTTTCAAATGTCTATAATTCTGTTGTGTGTATACACCTTTGATCACAGTTTGTATGGCTAGCATGGGAAGAGAGAGGAACTGGAAGTAAAGGGTTTCTTGAGTTATCACTTGGAGAGTGAAGGGGGATTCTCAATTAGTTTTTCAAGGCTATTGCTATCAGTTAAACGGGACTGGTGCTACTTTGTGGCCTATGTTTATTCCCCATCCTACAATAGATTAAGAGGGCCAGGCTGTAATGTCTTGCCCAGATCCCTGTCAACATATATTTGGATATGTAGCTGATCTGCTAAACCAGTTAATAACACCTCCTTTCCCCCTGTTTTGTGGCCACTGTTTTTGCTGTCTTGAGACACCTACTGTATATTCCTTGGAAGGGTTTCCACATCCTTTGTTTACTGTAGGACTTCTATCTCCACCAGCTCCTTCTGATAACTGAAGGCTAAACCTTTTTTAGCTGTGTTTGCTTTCACAATCTCCAATAACACCACAAAGGGAAAATGTTTCAGAGACGATACACACAATATTGAAAGTGTCAGAGTAGTCTTAGAATCACAGAATCATAGAGTTGGAAGAGACCACAAGGGCTGTCCAGTTCAACCCCATGCTATGCAGGAATACAATCAAAGCACCCCCGACAGATGGCCATCCAGCCTCTGTTTAAAAACCTCCAAAGAAGGAGACTCTACCATGCTCCGAGGCAGCACATTCCACTGCTGAACAGCTCTTACTGTCAGGAAGTTCCTCCTAATGTTTAGGTGGAATCTCTTTTCCTGTAGTTTGTAATCTTGTATTAAAAGTCTAGAGTTTTTGTGGAAAATGACATAATGCAAATTGGAAATTGAGAAGGAGAAAATGCACTAGAATGTTAGTGGAAGGGGAAGACCTTTTCATAACCTGGAATACTTCAGACTGGTGGGCTTCTTTGAGTCCATCGCAAACCCTGAGATATAACAGAATCATGTGCTAACAAAGAAAAGAAAAGAATGGGGTGGCATGTGAACAGGCATACATGTTAAATGTTGTTTGCCCTGGGAAGATGATATAGGAATGAATACCAAATTATATAGTGAATATCCAGGAGTTTGTAGGCATGTAAGTCTTTAGTGTTTCTAGGAGGAAAACTACAGTACAGACTCATTTTTGCAGAACAGCCGAAACCTTGGAGAGCTCTTGGTATCAGTGTAGACGATACTGAGCTAGATGGATCAATACGCTGGTGTGAGACAGATTCCTATACTTCTAGCCTTCAGGAACAATAGGGCAAGGAGGAGAGTTTGAACATAGATCCTTTGTGTATGAAATGTTGAAGGCTATGGGGAGAGTAGTGAGTAGTTTCCAGGTCCTCAGCAAGGATTTATTTTAATACATCTGTTCGTATTTCCAGCAGAACCTCAGTTTCTGTCTGACATTTATACTTACAATGGTCAATAAATGTAAAAATTACAGGATGTCAGAGAGTCCTTGAGAATCTTTTCCTGAGGAAATCAAATGCACAGTAAGTTAGTTTGTCTGTCCCATTCTTGTGGAGATTTTATATATCAACTTGGATTAAAAATAGGATAACAGGCTTCAGAGGCCCTATTGGCATTAACACTGGCTTCATTCCATCGCTATGTTGAAATGTGGCTTTTTATGAAAGCATTTGGGGTTTAATTGATTTCTTCCAAAATGTACATATCCATGGTTTTAAATAGTTTTAACATTTTTAACCTGTTTAAACTTAACTTGTTTAAAATGCTTTTACTTTGCTTAAAGTATTTTTGATGGTTTAACTGTTTAAAACAGTTTGACATTTAAAATGATTTTACTTTTAATTTAGAACAATGTTTCTTCCTTTCACTACCATCTCAGGGAGGAAGTGAGGGAGGAGGAGTTGGAGGAAGAGGAGTGCAGCTAAATGAGGGGAAATTCTTAGGTGAAGGGGCGTAGGAATCATGAGCCTTTCCAGATGTTAACTCCCAGCATTCCTTATTATTGGATATTCAGGCAAGGATTCCTGAGAATAGCACTCCAACAACATCTGGACGGCCACATGATTCCCACCCCAGAGGTGAACCCTCCCCAATCCTGCCTATTAATTGCATAGGAGAGCAAAACTCTCTGTTGTGGTCCAAGAGGGAGCATATGATGTGAGAAAAGAAACTCTAAACCCAAGGTCAGCCTAATATATTTTGTTCCCTGAGGCAAAAGATATGATCACTCTATTCATTCTGCTAATAGAAGGTGATCAAACTTTCAGCTGAATCTCACTTTAGCACATGTAATAGGACAGCTCAAGGGATGTAATTTGATTAATTCACAGTCTTCAACAGTCTTCACATGATCATGATGATGATCATCTAATGTTTTCTCCCACCTGGGTGAGATCATGAGTTCTCTCCTGCTTCCAAGGAGGCCATCAGGTATTGTGATGTGTAAAAGGTCATGGTGGTACAGTGTTAAGTAGTCTTTTCATTCCAAAGGATTCACTGTGAATTACATGCCAGCACCTTGGACAGCAGAAGTGCACACTGAGGACCCATCTACACGAGGAACAAAAAATCCGTATGGGGGTAAAAAATCCAAAAAGGCAGGCATTTGAATGTGAAAACTCTGCTTACATGATTTTCATCTCCTGTAAAGTCCGCATGGCCTGGGAGGGAGGAGGATGATAGAGGCAGCAGTGGGGCTGGGAAAGGGGGCAGGGTCCAGAGGAGGAGGGTGGAGGAGGAGAGCAGCTGCAGTGCAACTGTGAAGGGGGCCAGATGGAGGAAGAAGGAGGAGGAGGACAGCAGCAGTGGCATGGACCGCTTACCTTTAAACAAATTGTGGCCTCCTCTGATTCCTCTCTTTCCAACCCCTCCCCCTCTATCCTGCGAGCCAACAGGTTGCACTCCTGTTCGTATCTATGCAAACAGGAGTGTACAGACAACCAATCAATCAAAAGCTGTCCAGAGTAAACCCTGGGATCCAGATGAAGAGCCGGATCCACCAGACACAGACTAAAAGGTGAGTTTTACACCTCCCCCTGTGAATAACATGTATTTATTCAAACAGCACTCTATACAGGTCACTGATTTTTCAAATAAATGTGTTATTTTTTGTCATGTAGATGGGACTTGAGTATACGAACTTTATCAAATGCACCAAATATGGTGTCACAACAATGTCTAATTAATGTGAAAGGGTGCCTATACTATATGATGTCATGCTATGGCAATTTTAAGAGGAGAATAAGCCATCAATAGATCTGCTCTGGCATTTCCCCACCATAGTTTTGCCCGCATTTGAAACTGTGTGCTATTGTGCTCATGTGAGTGTCAATGGACAGAACACTTCCAGGTGATATTAGAAAAACCAGGTACTGGACACTCTTTTTATGAACCTCCACAGTTTAGTTTGAGGTTTTGAAGTGTTTTTCTGTGCTTGTGTGTACATTTGGTGTATTGTTCTTGGTGTATTTTTTAATTGTACCACACTTATGTCTTCTCATGAGAATCACCAAGGTCATGAACATGGAAGGAAACAGAGCTCCGACCGAGCTCCATTAATGCTGGGGCTGCCTTTTTAATGCTACGGAAGGTAGTTCTGATAGAAAGAGTTCTTTTGTTGGCAGAAAAATGCTGCAAAATATGGTGGGAAAGAAACGTTAATGGAGGTTCATCTGATAAAGTCCTAAGTTGAAAGTAGACAACCAAGCTGTGAGCAACCTGTTGATTTTCCTAGTGCATCCTCTATTTTAGATTCCTTTTGCCATCCACCAAAGATTCAGCATCTGCTTCTCAGTGAACATCCCAAACCACCTGGCCAAAAGCTGATCACCTTCCTGTCTGAGACAGCCCCCCCCCCAATGGGCATTTTAGCTGTTTTCTTGTTTGAAAGTATATTTTATTATTTTGTTTTGTTTTGATTATATCCTGCCTTTAGCCCAGCACAGGCCCATGTTGGCTATGTTTGTGCAATATTTATTCATTTGCTTAAAATATTTACATATATGCCTTCAACAAGTTTCCATGGTGGTTTGTGAAACATAAGCAAGCAAGCAAACAAAACCCAAACAAATAACTTGGGTATCATAAAGACTGTAGCACTGGTGCATATAGTAATTCCTCTATTTTAAAAAAATAAAATTCTGTGACAAGATTTAAAGAACAACCATGTTTTGTGCACAATTTTCACAAGATTTTATATCCCCTTCAGGAACTTATTTTTCTTTGCTTTTAAGTCACACTAGATGCACATTTGTCAATAGCTGCTATATCTTACAGGAGTCTTGACAAACCCTCTAATTGTAACCTGAAAGAATGACAGAGGACAAATGCATTTGAGATGCTCCAAAGCCAGGAAAAAGGTATGTGAAAGAAAGGAAATTACAAAGTAATTCCCTAATAGCAACTCTTCCTTGCAAACATTGCTTATCCTGTGATAGCAATCACAGTTTGAAACAAGATATGCCAATGTGGGAGAAGGTGGAAATTTCAAGTAAAATAAAGGCACAGATTTCCCACCTCCACACATCCTTCATTTGTGCAAAACCCAACTCTTTTGCACTATGCATCAGTGATGGCTCTTGGCTTCCATGTTAACAGGGCAGTAACTATATTCTAGCCTTTAGTTTGAACTTAGAGTTATTCACGGTGCTAAGTCTGTTTTGGGACCAATGCTCAGCACCATGATTAGCTCTTTTAAAGATAGGACTTACAGCTGATTCACTCCCCAAAAGACCTGGAAGCTTTCAGCTGCCACTGCTGTGGACATATAATACTTCTTTATCTACTGTACTTAAAATAACTAGGCAATTAATTAAAAACACTTTGCTTACTTGTCATTATGTGATGGCTTTGATGATGTGCCAGTGCTGTGGTTTCTCCCACATACATTTACTGGTGGTTTAATAAGGCAATATGAAAGTTGCAAGCATTGGTAACACAGCACCAGTGGGTAGTGATTAATCTCCTCACAGATAATGCTAAAGAACTGAGAAATCCTTTTATCAGCTGACTGCTGTGATATTTTTTCTGCAGCTCGTTATTAAGATTTGCATGGTTTTTCTTTCTCTGCCCCAATCATCACCCATCTCAAGGTGTCCCAAAACATTTATAGGGGAAACCTATATTCTACCAAAATGCTTTGGCCATACCACCAGTAGCAACTGACAGGATAAACAGAAAATTTCTGAGGAGATGACAACTCAAAGCAATAAATGGCTATATTTTTGCCAGCTAGTTCACTATGTCAGATAAAAAGCTCAATTCCTCAGAAAGAGGCCTTCTTTATGAGTAAAATGACAGATAAACAGTCCAGACATACTGTAGAGATAACTTATAAAATCTAGTCTTCTGTTGATCTTTATTCTTAAAGTCACTGCATTATGGAAGCATTGCAGAGAAATTCTGTCAGAAAATTATGATAATATATGGGGCATTTGTGATTAAACACATAGCATGTGAGGTAGACATTAAAAGTTAAATTTCAACTAAATTGCATTTCTGTCTACTGGGAAAATAAGAGGAACACAACTGTGTACATTGATTTTGCATCATACCTTTCCCTCAACATTTCATTTTTTTTCTTGCAACATACATATGGGCTGCCCTTTTAGTATGACTTCTTTTTTTAAACCACAGCCTCTTATTCTATTCATGAAAATAGAAAATAGGTATGTGCCTGCAGACATACCTTCATTTTTGGAAGAGCTCTATTGTGTAAAATAAAATGATTCTTCTATAAAAAGGCCTCAGAAAAATCTGGAATATATGCCTTTGTTGTTATTTGCTGTCAAGCTGGTTCTTACTTATGGTAACATTATTAATGAGTGCTCTCTACGTACCCTGGCTATTGACAGCCCTGCTCAGTTCTTGCAAACTCCGGGCCGTGGCTTCTTTAGTGAATCAACCCTCCTCTTCCTTCTCCTCCTCCTTTCAGTGCCAGCAACATCTGAAAAACCCTCTCTGACAGAAGCTGGGGACTGCTCCTGAGAAAGGTGGGGTGGCACATGGGGCTTTTTGTGTGTGTGTGTGGTACGGATGATAAAATTTCCTTACACACATGTCTTTAAATAATTCAGGCAATTCCTACATGAACATATTTAAGTGACACCATAGAGGGTGGTCATGGTGTGGTGAGTGTTGGACTAGGACGCTGGGAGACCAGAGTTCAGACCCCCCACTGAGCCATGAAAACCAACTGAGTGATCTTGGGCAAGTCACACTCTCTCTTAGCCTTACTAGAAGGAAATGGCAGTCCTCCTCTGGATAAATCTTGCCAAGAAAAGCCTAGGGTAGGGTTACCATCAGTCAGAGTCAATTTGAAGGTACATAAAAACACATACAAAAAAATGCCATAATATAGTTCAAGAGCCCCCGCCCCCCATGCAGGATCACATGTTTCAAAGGAGGTTGCAAAAGTAGACAAGAGACAAGGGGAACATTACTTCCATTATTTTCATTAGGTCAACCTATATGAGGATCTAACCCAATAATCATATAATGACACATGCTTAAATTCGAAGCCCTGTTGCGATGCTTGTGTTTTTGTGTTCCAAAGGCACAAGCGGGTGGCTGGCCTGCTCCCTGGAAGTTGGGGGGGGGAGCCATCCAGCCACTACTACCTTTGGAAGGAGTGAGGAAAACAGACACCCCCGGATCTGTAACAATGAATGATCCGGGGGAGGTGTTTTAATGACGTGCATGGGGCGAGGAAGAAAGAATGGCCAGGGTGTAGGCATGCCCTGGCTGGGAGGAGGCAGGGGTGGATTGGAGTCAGGCCTATTTAGCCCTTTGCCACCCCTGGCCTCCTCCTCTTTTTCCTTGGAAGTGGAGCCCACCCACCCACCTCTGCCACAGTATGAGAGTTCTGGCCGCGTCATGGGCCGGGTAGGAATTTTTACCTACCCTTTTCCGGGGGGGTGTTTTGCCTACCCCATACTGTCGCTTTGGACTTGGACAATTGGCTTGGGTGCGGTTCAGTAAATAGGTGGTCACTTGCAGGAGTGGGGAGACAAGGATCTTGCATTCACCTATGGCAACTTCAATTTGAGTGGAAGGATGGACCGTACTGAGCAGCACTGGCATCTAAACAGATGGTGTGCAGCAGAGGTAGGCTATCCTTGGAGCCAGCATCAGGCAATCCTCTTCAGAAGGTGTACAGCTTGAGGATTTGCGGTCAGACGTGGGCCTCCCAGCAGATGGTGACCGGGAGGCACCCCTAACTCTGGGATTCCCCCCCCCCCGGGGCTCAGGTGATTTGCCCAGGGAAGCTGGGGGACAGGTCAGGAGGACTGTCTGCTCCAGCTGGTCCCGCACTGGGTCTCCCCTTGTAGGTTTGCATACCCTAAGAAATAAATAACTAAATAGGTATAAAATCAATAAAGTGGCTCATATTTCAACCTAATTTCTGTGTCTTGCCTCATTATTCCATGCGTCGATCATTACATACCTTTCTCTTCTCCTTGCTCCTTCCAAAAGCAAAAGGAGCAGCTGCCATGGTCCCCAGGGTGGGGAAGCCCACCAGCTATCTGCTTCTGTCTTTGGAAGGAAGCGAGCACAAGCTCTACAGCAGGGTCTCAAAGGCGCTTGTGCTCATTCATTCCAAAGACAGGTGTTTCTCCTCACTACTTCCAAAGGCAGTAGTGGCTGGTGGGCTTGCCCCCCCTCCACTTCCAGGGAGCAGGACAGCCACCCGCTTGCACCTTTGGCACACAAAAACAAAAAGCACGAGCAACAGGAGCACGTGTCATTATATGATTATTGGGTTAGATCCTCATATACGTTAACCTAAAGAAAATAATTAAGCTTTAAGAGTTATGGGGTGGGGCCCCAAGAGATACTCATAGTTTTTCTACTTTCACAGTGGTTCTGTATCCCTAACCCCTGTGAATGTGGAAGGAAGACTGCATATTTACATTTTTCTCATGCCAACTCAGTTTGCATCCTGTATTCATGAGTCATTTTCCCAATCCCATTTTTCAACCCACTCCCACATATATATATATACACACCACATCTGTGCAAACTCAGGATTTCACAACTATTTATTTATTTTACAGCCCACTTCTCCCCTCCCCCCCCAAAAAAACCCCAGGGACTCTGGACTACGTTTGCTATTTGGATAAAGATTACCACCTGCACTAGCTGTCTCTGCTCACAGTGAAGTACATAAGTGATTGGTACACATCCAAACAGGGTTACAGCAAATTTTAATCCACAGAGAATTTGAGAAGAAAATGGCATCAGCTCCTGGTTTCAGTTCAGAGAATTATAACTTTAAGAAGATGTCACTCAACATAAAACGAGGAGGATAATGTGACAGATATTTTTCTAGAAGAGAGAATATCAAAATTTGTCCCTACCTGGAGAAAAAGACATAACAATCCTATGAATATTAACTCAGAAATAAGTCCCACTTTGTTGATTGGAGCATGCCCCCTAGTGTGTTTAGAATTTCAGTCACAGGATAAACTCCTACACTTACTTGCAATTAGGCCACATAGACTGTAATGGCTTAAATCCAACTGCTATCCCCAACTAGAGTAATGTGTGTTGGGGGCAGATTAACCCTTCATTCATGAATAGAGGCTGCTGGTAGATTTAACATAGCAATTCATTAGATAGGCACCATGCTGAGTAAAGTGTGGCATACCGCATACATTCTCAAAATCTACTGGTTACTAGGCAATTGAACCATTGTTATATAGAATTACAAAATAATTGAACAACTACAGGCTATGAGTGCAGTGCAAACTAATCAATAATGAGCAAGCACTATTTTTTAAAACATGTACATCACCCTTGTATCTTACAGTGATGTTCTAGTTGGTATCCTTATTAGCTGAAGGAGTATAGATGTTTAAAGACATGGCTCAGAATGTTGCATACATCTTCAGCATAACTTGAAATCTCTAACAGCTAACAACATTTTCTATGAGTAAAGCAGACTTTTCTTCAGCACGGCTATATCTTACTTAGGTCTTATGCTCAATTTCTGACCTTTTCTCTTCAGAAGACCTATTAAATCAATTGAATTAACTTAATGTTGACTTACCTTTTAGCAACTGATTCAGTGGCTCCAGTGTAGTTTAGATTAAAGTTGAATTAATGTAGGGGTGGAGAAAGCACAGCCCAAAGGCCTCAAGCAGCCCCAGGGCTATTGCTGTGGGTCCAAGGATCCCTCTGGGGATCACATTTTTGCTGCATCATCATCATCATCATCTTCCAAATGTCCTCTGGGGGGCCTAGGGATATATCCACCATGTTTTGGAGTGGCCAGGGCCAAATTAATCCCTGGAGATGCCTTTTTTGAAACATGAAGTAAACAGGAGGTACCTTCTATTCCCATTCTGTTGTTTAAAAAAGGCCTCTCCTGGGCCTAAAATGCTCCAGGATGGCCTAAAACTTGGTGGCATTGGAGGCATTTTGATTTTTTGTGTGGTGGGGTGCAGTGGGAAGGTAGATCCTTCCAAGGTCTCCTGGGGGTTACTGCAGCCCCCTAGACTTCCACTGTTGACCACAACCAATTTAGAGCAATGTTCTTTTCACTACCATCTCAGGAAGAATAACGTATTGCATGATCCTATATGTGATGTACTGTAAAGTTAAAATAAATATTCTGTGAGCTGCTTTGGGTCCCACTTGGGAGAAAGGCAGTGTATAAATTGCACAGATGAATGAATAAATAAATAAATACCCCACCCAAGATTAACTTTAGAGTGGAAACGTACAAGATTGCACAGTAGTCTATTCTGCTTGATATGCTACTAATGGAAACCTTACCTGACCAAGAAGCCAAAAAAATCTTTGCTTTTTTAATGGTGATACTGCACTCTGCCTATCCTTAAATCTCTCATCTGATTTGACCCATTAATTGAAAATATGTGAGAAATTGTGATTCAGCTTGTGAAAGTCCTTTGGAGATATTTGGAAACATGATAATCAGCTGAATTGAACAGTATTCTGTCCACACAACAGGAAAATCTTCTGAAATTTCACATAATTCTCTTTTCCTTCACCCCACGTTTTCTTCTCCTACCCAAGGATGGACATTATCATGGTTAAACTCTCTGGCTGCGGCCACCCTGAACAAAGATAGTGGCCTGAATTCAATTGTTAGTCCCAACTAGACTAGATCTACTGTATCAGTGGAATTTACATACATGTTGATTCACCACTTGACACTTAATTGAATATGTTCACTATAACTGGGCCACTGTATTGCATCCAAGCTGTTCTCTAATTTTTTTTCAGCCAAAGTTTTTACTTCCTTTCCTCATTTATTTTTTCTTGAATGGGAAGCTGCAAAAATCTATGTTTTTCATTTCTCATTACAGTGAAGGAACACATCTTAGAGCAATAATGTTTTTCTGGTCAAAATCTTCCTTTGCTTTTTAATTAGTTTGTAGTGGGGACTTGCAAAGTCTAATGTAAACCTACTTTGAAAATACAGAAAGGTGTTAATGATATAGATATAAGTTTGACATCCCTGTATGCTCTTGGAATAAGATTTTTCCTTATGTTTGATTTAGTCATATTGATGCTATACCTAGATATGTAGTATCTTGGCTGTATCTAATCCCAGCATTCCATTCTTGGAAGACTAATTTATCCAATGGAAACTTCTGCAAATAGAAATGAAGTAGAAGTATGATGTCGAAGGCTTTCACGGGTGGCATCCATAGATTTTCCTTGGTTTTTTTCTGGGCTGTGAGGCCGTGTTCTGGAATAGTTGACTTGTGACATTTCACCTGCATCTGTGGCTGGCATCTTCAGAGAATGGTTGGGTAGGAGTGTGTGTGGGATTTATACATTGTGAACCCCTGTTGGGGAGTATATGTAAATTTGTGTATTTGAATGGTTAGTTTCTGGGTGTAGAAATGCAAGGATGATTAGTCTCTGTTTGGCTAATGGTTGGTTGATGAACCATTAACTGCTGGAAATCCTCCTATCACTGGGTGGAATTCCTTTGTATGTGTTGAGTTTTTATTCTATTGTTTTTTCAAAACAGTAGAAGTAGAAGTAGCTTTGCTGATGCTCTCTGCTCTCTGCAGCCCAACTATACTGTCCAAATCTATGCCAAAGAATCAAGGGATCTATTGAAACAGTGAGAAGGTTGATATGAAGAATGGTGTCTGGTGGCTCCCATGTACTATATGTACTACAACAGCCTTAGTGCTATTCCTAACTTTGCCTCCAATTGCTACTTGGTCAGCAAGAGTAGAATATTAGCATTCAGACATTATATTCTGAGAGTGTTGGTTAATTTCCCAGTTATATTATGTTGAAACAGATAGAAATGAGAAACCTTCAAACAGAGTATTTGCAGCTGTTGAACTGTGGGATGGGCAAACTCATGGTCTGTGCTCTCCCTCCTTGGTGGTTCTTTATTTTTGAAATGGGCTTGGATTGAGGACAGCCCTTCAAAAAGAGGATGCCTTCAAAAAGAGGAGTATTCTATGATAGCCCTTCAATCAGAGGATTGTTCTCTGCAACACAGGGAACACAGACCTAGGAGATTTTCACACAGCAAAAATATCCCCCAGAGAAATCGGGACAGAAATATTTTTGTCCCGGAAGCGGCGCTGCGGTTCGCACGCCCACTTCCCTCTCCCAATATGCCGTCGTCCTCACACTGGGGTTTTTCTTCCCTCTTCCATAATATTTTATTAACGGCGAACTCCTGTTAGTAAAATATTACGGAAGCGGGAAGAAAAAACCCAGTGTGAGGACGATGGCATATCGGAAGAGGGAAGTGGGTGTGTGAACCACGGCGCTGCTTCCGGGACAGAAATATTTCTGTCCTGATTTCTCCGGGGGATATTTTTGCCATGTGAAAATCTCCCTACAGAAAAGCAGGACACACAGCTCCTGGAAGAAGGTGAAGACCATTGGGGGCTGGGAAGGGCTGGCCTTGAATTGTCATGGCAAGAGCATTAGAGGTACATTTGAAAAGGAACAGAAAATATTTGTAGAAAGTTCCATTTCAAAGAAGATAGATATGTACACCATGTCTTCTGTCTCATCTTCAGTCTCCCTTCATTTACAGTTTCTTATGACTTGCAACAGGTTTTAACTGGAGAATAGAGGCTAATTATGTAACAAAATGCAATAACCCCCCCACACACCAGTTGAATAATTGTGATGGCTGTTTTGAAAAAGTATCACTGTTCCAATATAAGTCTTAAATAACTGAAATAACATTAATTCTGCTGGTAACAACAACTTTAACAGATGGCCCTTGTGGTCTCTTCCAACTCTACAATTCTATGATTATAACAACAGCTGCTGCTGCTGCTGCTGCTACTACTATAAGGAGATTTTCAGACGCGATTTTCGGGTCTATATATTCCAAAACAGCTCCGTTGCTGCCGCATGACAGGGGAGCAGTTTTGGATGATGCCGTTCCTCTGCTGAACCCCTCCGTGTCATTTCCGTGACAGAATGGAGGAAGCGGTGTCATATTTCACTCACAGTCAACAATCGTGAGTGAAATATGACGTGGCTCCCTCCATTCTGTCATGGAAGTGACACAGAGGGGTTTGGCAGAGGAACGGCGTCGTCCAAAACTGCCCCCCTGCCATGTGGCAGCAACGGAGCTGTTTTGGAATATATAGACCTGAAAATTGCGTCTGAAAATCTCCTAAGTGGAAGGCATTTCATAGCCATATTATTTATTCAGAATCATTATTAATAAACAATATGAAAGACGATTTTATGTTTCCATATCTTTTTGCATATGTGCTGAACTAATTACTGTTTGTTTGTACTGTTTGTTGGTTTTTGCTAATCACTGTTTTGTTTTAAGTGGCCACATGGACACAGTGGCTAAGATCCTATAAAAGCAGCAGTTGGTAATTGTATGGATGGGCAGAGGCTATTCCAAATATTACACAAAAAATGCAATAGAATAAATTGGGGTGGGGGCTCAGAGGGCTTGGGGAAATTCTAGAAGCTTTGGGGTCCATATGGGGCCTACAGGTTGCACTTTCTTTTTTATTTATCTTTTTTTTTCTTTTAGCTTTTTTAACATTTTATTTTACAAAATCTTACATGTCACTTAAGAGATTATTTTCTAAATGCGGGTGCAAAATACCCACCATACAAATAATGCAAAGTTTAGTATCCTTGCTTGTCCAGAAACTGAAAGATTTTTTTTATTTTTTATTTTTTTGCAACCAGCATATTAACAACTGTTTCCTCAAAAAGAGAAATGAAACATTAGATTCTTGAAATGATAACAGTAGCATTTCATGTCCTCAACTTTCCAACACAATCATGACGGGGTGGGACTGGAAAGTCCTGTACCTCTTTTGAAACCTAATAATTTTTCTTTCTCCCCCCCCCCGCCCCATAATTAAAATGAAAACATTTTTATTTTGGATTGTTTCTCTCTCACACACACCATGGAACACTTCTTATGTACAGCCTGGTACTGAACACTTTATTCACAACAGCTTAACAGTCATTAACTGTTAACATTAACATTAACTAACGAAGGACTTTTTCGGACAAACAAAAAATAATGCTAGCAGCCTCTCCACGTTGCGAGGCTGCAGCGCTAGAGGGCGTCCATTTCGCATGACGCCCGTCCCTAGCGGTACTGTTGCAGTACCGCTGGGACATTTGACCGTCATATTTTGTAGAGTTTTACTCACAATCGTTGATCGTGTTTATAAGTGTATTTCTGCGCTTATGTGTTTGTTTCATTTGTTTATTTTTGTGTTTTTTACACTTTTAAGCACACTCGTGTCTTCTCACAAGAACCACCGAGATCACGCGCCCCGGCGAATGCTATTACATCAATGTTTGATAAAAAGAGTTATTTTGCCAGCACACAAATAGTTTATTTTTTTTATAATATTCTTTATTGGTTACAGTTGTTTTATTCTTACATATTAATTGTTAATTATTATCACAGTTTTATTTTATTACATTGCTTTTTGTTACACGTCAAATCTTAGAGTCATCTTTCTTTAATTTATTGTAACCTTATTTCCTTATCTAAAAAAAGTTTTTAAAACAGAAAGCTTATTTGTATCGTAAGTCCATTCTTATTTATTTTTCTAGTTCACTTTCTTTCTTGCCAATTTTCTTCTCTTTCTTCTATTCTTATTTCTTCCTTCCTTCCTCTTCACTACTGCAGGGGTTTATTTTCTCTGTTTCTTTTTCTGTTTCCTAATTCTATCGTATCTCAAATGTTCCTTTTATGCTTTTCCACCCATTCATCCTCTATTGTTTTACCCCTGTATACCTAACTGCTCTCTTATCTCTAATCTCTTTATATCTATTTTCCTTCCACATATGGCCTTATTTCTCTTACAAAGGTCATTAATTCTTTACTGTCTTGTATTTTGCCCAGAATCTTTCCATCAGCTCCCATTCTTTTATAATTTTATTTACTGACCTTCCCCTTCTTAGTGTTGTTGATTTATCAGCTTCCCACATTTCATACATTTTTATTATCCATTGTTCCCCAGTTGGGTTTTCCTTTCTTTTCCATTTTTGAGCATATAGGATCCTTGCTGTTGTTATCATATATAACACAATTCTCCATTTCTTTTTGATCTCTGGCCCTTTTATATCATCTACCATATTTAAAAGGTATATCTCCAGACTTTATGAATAATCTATCTTCAGTATTTCTTTAATCTTAACGTGAATCCTTCTCCAGAATATCTTACCTATGGGGCAGTTCCACCAAATATGTATTAGCGTTCCTACCGCCTCCTCACATTTCCAAAACTTTATTGATCCTGTTTTATACATTTTATTTAACTGGAGTTAGATACCATCTGTAAAATATTTTGACGAAGTTCTCTTTCAAATTTTGTGACAGAGTAAATCTTTGCATATTTATCCAGGCTTTTCCTCACTTTTCTATTTCAATAGTTTTGCCTATTTCTTAGGCCCATTTTATCAGGTTATCTTTCACCAGCTCTGTTTCCAGGTCTCTCTCTGTTAGAATTTTTTAGTACAAATAGTTTAAAATATGCTGGCAAAGAAATGTTTTTAGAGGCTTGTCTAATAAAGTCCTATGTCCTTGTTCAGAAGACACAATTTCTATTCATGCAGCAATGTTCTAGATACCTCACTATGTGAGTGGCAAAATCAATGTACTTATGCTACAATGATATGGATAGTTTCACTCAATACTCATGGCCAATGTTGTTAGTTATCTTCCTTATAAAAACCAGGAAAGAGTTTTCTTAGTAGAGGCCAGTCCAATCAAACATTCAGGAGTGAAGACAAGGTATTCAGTGGTGGTGCTAGCGAGGATGTGGACAGGCCAAACTGCACCAGGTGATACTCTTGGTGTGAGGGGTGACACCAGCCTTAGTGACGCCCCAGAAGAGATCTACAAGCTTTACTCAGAGAAAGTATCTCTGCCTGGTTTCAAATGCCCCCCCCCTCAGCAGAGCCTACCCCATTTAGCATGGTCCCTCACCTTCTGTATAGTGTTTTTGATCACTCAGATGAATTGTTATAGGAAAAGAGGGAGGAAAGAAGAAAGACTGAATTCACCAGCCCAATTGTATGTGTCTAAATTTAAATCTAAGCCATGTCTTGTTGACTAAAACTGCACACTTATCTGTACATGCCATTGCCTACTGAACACAGTGGAATTTACTTCAGAATAGTATCCAAAGTAATACCTGTGCTAGTTCATTTTAGCATGAAAGAAATAAAGGAACTCAGTAGCACTTTTGAGACTAACACTGAGAAGAAGAAGTTGCAAGCGCAAGATTTCATGATCCAAGTCTACTTCATCAGATGCCTTGAACCTCCAGATTACCCTCCTGGCTTTGTGGCCTTCTGATCACTTGCATTTATTGAAGCAGACTGAGTTTTTTTAAAAAATACCTGATGTTTGAAATTACTTCTTCCCAGTTAGTCTCAAAGGTCCTGCTGCATTCCGTGATGTCTCCTTTTTATTTCTGAATAAACTTGCTTTCAAGTTTTCAAGGAGAGGGAGTAGTCATGGTAGCCTGGTGCAGCAAAACAGCAAAGCGCTTTGCAGCACCTTCAAGATAACAAATTTTATTTGGTGTAAAGTGTTGAGGCCATCACAAAGGGGGATGCTCTCCTTGTAAGCTATGCCACATAAAAGGTGTTATGTTTCAAAAATGTGCTACAAACCTGAGTATGCTCATATTCCTGGCCAGCCTTGACTTCTATATAACCACACAACTCTTTTGGCTCTGCAATCTGCTGATCACCTGCTCAGGAGCTATGGCCCATTGAACCCTTGCCCCATCTCCCCCCACAACACACAGCAAATGGTCTATTTGGCATGGTGGGGGATATTTGTGTTCCACAGCATATGTTTTTAATCAGGGCTTTGGGGTATAATCCTTGAACCTCTTTCATTCTCACACATGTTAGTTTCAGAATTCTGCCACAGCTGCATAACTGGGTTGAAGTGATATTTCTCTCCACATTTTAGCATTTGGAGACATAGGCTAGAACGTTCTTGGTGACATATGCTGATGACAATGACAGTCCGGTCAGCATAAGTACTTTCTCAGATGTTATGCAAGGAGGTATCCAGTACTTCTTCCCCAGTTGTGCAGCCAGAGCTGGACATTGCCTAGGTGTAGCTTACCTCAGCCAACCCACTGATTTCCAACATAGACATGTCCTAGTGCTGTCTTGCAGCTGTTGCCCAGCCGGGTGAAATGGAGGAGCTGTTACCCTCCTTGAGCAATGCAACCACAGTGCTGGAGTTTTACATTTTATCAGCATCCAACAGGATCTTGTCCATGGGGTCCAATCCAATAAAAGTTCATTGCACAAACACCATTGAAACTGCAGGTATCTTATCCCATAGATTTCAGTAGGGCTTAAGCATTACTACATTTATCTGGATTGGGGTCATGAAAGTGTTGGGAGCCCGTATGGAACTTGATGAACTCAAAGCATTTAATTGCAAAAGAATCCTCTTTACATTCCTTACAGCAACTTGTGCTTGCATTTCATTTTCAGAATGTATGAGCTGCAGGTAGCACAGTCCATTTCCAGCCTCAAAGTGCTAGTGCAGGCATGGGAAGCCCATGGGAAGCATGCAAACCCCTTCTCATTTTCCTTTCCCTTCAGCATCTGGAACTCCTCTGCCCACATACACACACTATAGCTAAATTATTACTTTCACTTATAATAAGAACTATGCATCCTGGAAGCCTTCATGAAGTGTAATCTTTTAAAATCAGACATGCAGGATCTATTCATTACAAATGGAAAAAAAACCTTTTTTTTGTCCAACTAGATGTTGACTTGTGGTCCCTTCCACTGTGGAATTTGGAGACACACAGGGTTTCTAGTTACTGGGGGTGATAATGACATTGGCCCCCATATAAGAATGTTCCTGCAAGTGACATTTTCCATCAGTTCTGAAAATTCTAACCTTTCAGAGAACAAGACACAGCAAATTGCTTGCACTTAGAACTCTTATATTTGCTGTGTTCATATTATTTTGGTAACTTTGCCTCCTCATTTTCTTTGGATGCCTAAACTGTATTTCTATGTGTTCAACTGATGTTTTAAATTACAGCAATGCTAGAAATTTGGAGTGAAGGAAAATTACGTTGGGGACATCATTCATATTTGGTGTGTGTCTATGTGAAATACTTTTATCTTGCCCCTTGTAGCTACACCCCTGATGACATACAATAATAGTAGGGATGTGTGTGGCCTTTATTGGTTCTGGTGTGGGACTGGCACTCAGACACATAGAAATTGTCTGACCCTGTGCTACTTCTGTCCTTTACACTTGTGCATGGCACAGGTGCCAACTATTTGTTGGTCCATTTTTCTTCTGTGCATTGAGGTTTTCATCAGATGTTCCTATCTAGTTGGCTGCACAATCAGAAGTAAGGTGTGAAGGTTCTCTATTTGTGGAAAATTTTCCCAAAATATTCTGCCATTAATTCAGCATGAGAAGAATTCCATTTTCTTAAATGTCTCAATGCTTACTGGTTTTCCTTGGTGATGACTGTTGGTGCTGTTTTATTGCTATGGTTTTAGACAGATGTTTGTATTGCTGCCATTGCAATTTTCTATTATTATTATTATTTAAAAAAGAGGAAATGTAATATGTCTGTCCTGTCCTTTCTCTTGAGGGAGTTGTGCATATATCTTAGAAATATGCACACGTGTGTGTGTGCGCGCGCGCACACACACACACACATTCATCCATTCAAACTGTAGAATATAGGCCAGGTAAGAAAAACCAGATTTAATATCTTTCCTATCTATTGTCTCTTTACCCATTGTATTGAAATCAGCATAAATAAACTCATCTTAAAAGTTGGTTCCTCATTTTATATTAAGATATGTGTGAGCTATCAAAAAAAAAAAAAGATTAAGAGAATGTTTAAGAAAAAGGACATTCAAAAAGTATATCCTTTGGCATTTCATAGCCCTTCCCCAACCTGGTGCCCTCCAGATGTTTTCTTTGTGATTCTCAGACCTTAAACCAACATGGGCATGGATGATAGGAGGTGCAGCCTAATATGTTGAGAGGGCACTAATATGCAAAAGTCTGCTTTAATCCTTTAATACAGCCTGATGAAGTAAATGGAACTTCCTTTCAGGAGTTCAGCAAACCGAATGGCTCCTCATATTTCACTCTAGTAACCAGCAAAAAATATTGGATAAGCTGCTCTTTATTACAGTGTTCATTTTCTTTCTACTTTAGTGCCCTTGGCTTTGGCATATTTCTGGAGTTGATACTGGAAAATTCCTTGTGCTTTGACAGGTTAAAGATTTATGATGTAGCTCTGGGCAGTTTTGAATTCAAGGGAAAAAATCATAATCATAACCACACAATAACAACAATAGTAATACAACTATTACCCTTGGTGCACTCCTTCAGCTCTATTAGAATGTACACCAGATCAAAAATGTCAGTTTGGGATTTCAATACCATTTAGCCATTTTACCAAAGAAGTCCCTGCCCACCACAGTACTGAGGATACAACTAACATCACCTAGAAATGGGGGAGGAATGCAAGTGGCTCACATTTTACAGAAAAAAATGTTGAATGAACTCTGTCCAAAACAGTAATGAGCTGAGAGCAGAGCTTAAAAAGTTACTTTGGGACCAGAATCTCTGAATAGACTAATCACTGGGGTATTCTGTGAGTTACAGTCCAAACAGTACATTTTCTACATTCTGAAATGCAGTTGTAATGCAAAATTAACATTTTACTGAATTCTGAATTCAGTTTTCCAATCAATTGATTGAAACAAGTTTTATGCTAGGAAAAAAGATTTAGCAAAAACCACCTTGCATTAGGGTGCTTATATTAAATTGCTTAGGAAAGCATACATGTTAAGAAAGCATAGTGAAAATCTGTATGTTAAAAGAAATTGACAGGGAAATGTTTACAAATATTGCTGCCCTAGAGGCTAGGAGCTGATGTGAGCCAAAGGGAGCTGCAATGCCAAGAAACTTACAATCAAGTTTGGAAGAAACTGGCCACAGCTTTAATGTATTTACACCTTTATAGGTTGGCTAGGCATGAGGCATAGATCCAGTGCCCTAAAACCATGGACCACATGATTCAAATCACTCAAAGTGATATGCTCTCCTGACCCAAAGCAGGAGGCAGCCAAGGTGATGGCAGCTAAGAAGCCAGTTGGACACCTAGCCACTGTGTGGTCCTCTATCATTGGTGGGTGAGGAGGTGCTACCCTCAAACTGTGAGTTAACTGTTAAGGCTCTACCCCCAATGTCCCATAAAGGGACAAATGGGAATGTTGGGTTCAAAACCCATTTTCCTTCCCAGCACTGTGTGTTGTCACATGCCACACCACCACAATTGTGAAGAAGTAAAGTCAACAGTATTGAACACATGCATTAACAACCATATCAAACTAAACTAAAGAAGCAAGGGGGGGGGGAATAGGAAGGCAGTTGAAGCCAGACCATGGAGCAGACTATGAACCTCCTGAATGTATACTTCCCAGGTAGACCAGAATGAACCCTTCAGCTTCAACATTGTGTGCCTGGGAAGCACCTCCCACTCACTGCTGATTGGCTGCTTTTCCCCAGGCATGCAAAAACCTCCAGAAAGACTGGGAATAAGAAGCTGAACTAGAGCAGAAAATGGTGGCTCTCTGCAGCTCACCCAGCACCTGAGGCAAGTAAGTCTAAGAGGTCTCTCCTTATATGGACTTAAACAAAATGAAACTCATGGTGAAATGAGGTGAAATGGACATTTTTTAAAAAAATCAGCAAAACTGAAATTAACATATATAAGTATGAAGGTAAGGATTTAAATATGCAAGACAGAAGAAAGATATGAAAGATTAATCCTCACTATTGGCCAAAATCAAAACTCATATAAGAATAGGATTGTGTCCAGACTTATCTACCACCCATCAAAGAACAGACTTCACTCAAGGCAGTTTACAGAATTAAAAGTATGTATGATTACAAAGATTATTAAAAGTATATATGATGACAAAGATACAAGTAATATAAAATATACAACATTCTGTTAACATATATTTTATATTTTGTATGTAGAAATAGTGAATAGATTTTTCTGCGGCAAAGAAAGTATTTCAACAGAGGCCAAGGCGGCCTATCTACATCTGCAAATTATTGTAGAGTCTGGAAATGTGGGGGAGGATCCGGCACTAAAATCTGGAAAGACTGGTATCTCTGTGTGAAAGGAATGTTCAGGCAGTGAGCCTGAGAAACGGAGTTCATAGACATAACTGTATATCCCATCCAGATATACATATGTATCTATGTGCCATATTTGTAATGTAATATCTGTAGTGTTCTGCTCTTTGACAAGTAAAGCCTGCTTGCTGTACACTTCATCTCTGAGTGATTTCTCTCAGCACAAGACCACCTGCATAGATCTATTACTATGCTGATGTCTGACTCTCTGTACATGCTCAGGAGGGCAATACACTGCACATTCAGTACCAGAAATAAAATCATAACAGTCTTTCAGTTCTTCAGCTGCACTGACCATCATGAGCTGGCCAGTTAAAAGCAGTTTCATACAAAAATGTTTCAGGTCTTGTTTTAAAACTATCATTGGGGTAGACAGATGCTCCACAGTGGTGGGGTAACCACCAAAAAGGCAATATGAGGATGAATTTGCACTGATGCCTCAGGTCATTTTTTAATAGTACAATCTCACAAATGCCTAATCAGAAGTAATGGCTGATAGGTTCAAGGGAATGTACACTAATCCCAAGTTAGTCTATGTAGGATTCTAGCCTGAAAGAACTGAAGCATTTTACAAAACTGATTCCAAACACAGACAAATACGAGAGATTGTGATGTTCTGAAATGTCTAGTCACTGGTTGTTCGAGCTTCCTGGTCAGGATAGCCAAGTTATCATTCCTAAAGTGTGTACTCAGGCCTGTGGACTCCAACTTATGGCAACCTATCAAAGATTTACTCAGAGGAGCTTTGCCATTGCTTTTCTCTTAAGCTGAGAGAGTATAACTTGCCCAAGGTTACCCTGTTACTCAAATTGCATGGGGTCCACGGGGCCCACTCATAACCTTTGACTTCTGATGTTATATTGGGGAATTTGTAACTTGCGAGATCTTTGCTCCTGTATATGCCAATACTCACTGAGGAAACACGAAGCCAAAATGAAATAAAAATGTTTTTTAATTGAAAAATAATCATGGAAGCATTCACACATGCACTCACATTCACAAGTAATCACACAACGCTAATGAAGAACCAGGAAGAAGTTTTTGGATAGAGGAATAGATTTGGAGAATAGACTATAATTACCTGTCCAAAGAGTAGAGATTCATGCAGTGAAGAAAGATGCACTTAGAGCTGAGGGTTGCACAGCAGATGGGCAGAGTAACAGTGTGTGTGTGGGGGGGACTGTGCACACTTTGATTATGATTTGGGGTAATATTTATATTTAATATTTAAGGGTGTTTTAAGTGAGAAACAATGCTTGGGTGAGTTTCCCACAGTTAAGACAAAAGAAACTCTGGCTTTGTTAATTGCCACTGAGAGTAAGAACATTAAGATTGATGGGTTTATGGCCTCCTCTATATTGTGGATGGGGAAAGGTGTTAAGGAAAGACTTTTACTGGAATGTGTGGGGATAATAATAGGTGTTCCAGTCACTGTTTGTTTTTAGAGTATGACTCACTGCCAGGTATGTCCAGAAGAGATTAGCACATTCCTCCCTAACAGCTGTCTAACGGGGAAATTCACTTTGCTTAATCATGTCCTGGATGTGATTGCTAGGGAATTTCCAAGACAACTTCTTTGGGTGCCCTTCATTCAAACCTAATTTTATGGCTGGTCTGGTCTACCAGAGACCTCATGAACTGTCTAATATTGCCAAATTATGAATAATTGGAGGGAGGGGATAATTGCCAGGTAACAAACCAGTCAGGTTTCTGTGACTGAATGGGTATTTGAACCATGGTGTCCAATAGTCCTTGTTGAACACTCAAATCACAGTGCCTCCATATATACATATTTATGTGAGAGAGACTGAGAGAGATAGAAAGAGAGATACAGAGGAGAGAGAGAAAAAAATCACTGAGTAATCAATGGAAAACATTTCTCTTTGTTTCCTAATACAGCAATTCTTATCCTTAGATCTAATCCCATCTCCTTAATGAGAATCCAGTCCAAGATTGGTGTGATGGTTCAGAATGCTAAGCTGTTTGTTTCATTGACTGCCTCAATTACTTTCTACCACTCTAGGTTGTCTTTGTTCAAAGGTTGACTGATTTATCAATAAATGTGCTTTTCTTGACAGCTGCTGTCCATTCTTTTAATCAACTCCTTTTTATTGTGTTTTTCTCTTCATTCTACCACATTGTCTGTCACACTAGGCCTATTTTTGGGTGAAGTGGCAATCCTTGAGGCAAAAGCCATGACTCTGGAGACCAATTTTGTGATGATGAGCTGGTTATAACAAGCATGTTGTTCATTTATAACCTCTCCTTCAAGCTGTTAACTGGTGAGGAATTGCCAGTCATTCTAAGAAGACTTACATCCCAGTAAGTGGTTTCGGGTTGCGGTTTTGGATCATGTGGTCAGGAGCATTCTTAAAATATATATGAAAACTAGAATTGCCCCAAGTTTTTGCTGTGATTTTATTTTCACAAAGCTTTGAGCATTCTCAGAGAAGACAAAGGTATGGGAGAAAAGTAATAAAAATTCAGAGGTAGCAATAAAACCATGAAGCTTTTCATGTGCTTTGAGTTTTACTGCAAAAACAATACCACTCTTTTTACTTTTTATTTTACTGATTTTAAAAAAAACCAGACTAAACTCTCCCCTAAAAAACTGTTTCAGTTATAAAAGTATCTACAAAGAACTTGGCAGCCATGTCTTCATCATAATGTTCCCTATGGATGGTGTTGCTTTTGGATATTTTGTCACCATGCAATGAAGTCTTCCTCAATTTGGTACCCTTTAGGTGCCTTGGGTGTCAAGTCCCATCAATTCTACCTAACATGGACAATGGAGGCAGATGATGGGGATTTCACAGTTTATTCTGCACAAAATCCACACATGATTGTTTTGCATTTACTTAGCAACATTTTCTATGCAGAAATGTTATCTCCTGTGTAGGGGGGGGGGACACATTCACCTTGTTTCTCTGTAGTAAATGCTGCAATTGAGGACTTATTATGTCCAAAATTCACGCATGGATGATTTGCGGTTTTCTGTAGAGGAAACAGATTTTCTGCAAAGAAAAAAAGCTGTTTCATGTGCAGAAAATGCTGTTTCTGAGTCCTGAGAGGCAATTAGGATTCAAAAGCTGTGTTGTTTTTGAACACTTTCTCATAGTGGGGAGAAAATTGCTAAAATTCCGCATTGCATCATTTGAGAATAATCTTAGTGAAGAGCTATATCTCTAGTCCCCTTCATGAGGTTATTCTTCAAAACAGTGTTTGCTGTACACATAAGGCATATCAATCTGATTATAATTGTTTTTGCACATGTCTAAATGATTTATTTATTCATTTTGCAACCCCCCCTCATTTCTGTAGAAAAAAAACCCTTTTGAATTTTGTGCAAAGCACATCTAAAAGCCCATCAACATATCACCTTTTCTTGTGAAGGACAAAAAAAAAGTGAATGTTCTTTACATTTGTTCTTTACTAGAACAAAATATCTGACAGGACTGATACCAATTTTTGCAGATAGCATAGCGTGGAAGAGTTTATTAAAGGTACAAAGATTTTTTTAAAAAATGCTCTAAAACTTCAATAGGAGTATAGTGTCTAGAAAAGGAAGTAATAGTGCCACTCTATTCTGTTTTAGACAGACCTCACCTGGCATACTGTGTCCAGTTTGGGGCACCACAATTCAAAAAGGATATGGAGAAGCTGGAGGGTGTCCAGAGGAGGGTGACCAAAATGGTAGGGGATCTGGAAGCCATGCCCTATGAGCAGTGGTTTAGGGAGCTGGGTATATTTAGCCAAGAGAAGAGAAGGTTAAGAGATAACATCATAGCCATGTTTGAAATGTTTGAAGGGATGTCATACTTAGGATGGGGTAAGCTTGCTTTCTGCTTCTCCAGAGACTAGGACAGGGAGAAATTGACTCAAACTACAGGAAAAGAAATTCCACCTAAACATTAGGAGGAACTTCGTGGCAGTAAGAGCTGTTTGGAAGTTGAATGCACTGCCTCAGAGTGTGGTGGAGTCCCCTTCTTTGGAGGTTTTTAAGCAGAGGCTGGATGGCCATCTGTCAAGAATGCTTTGATTGTGTATTCCTGTATGGCAGGTGGTTGGACTAGATGGCCCTTGTGATCTCTTCCAGCTCTATGGTTCTATGATTCTTTGTGGCCTAATGGGTGACAATGCTGCTGTCTTTTGATGAATGAATTTTTCCAGTGCTTTGTATGAACCATTGTCTTCAGTATATAATCCCCTACTAGGAGCATGGATATCAAGTAAGGAAATATCACAGTTATATGCTGTCTGAACTTCATCTGTCCTAGTCCACAGGTTTGGCATTGCAGAAGGAAACGAAACTCAAGTGTGTAAGCAGTAGCCACAGGAATTACACTATGATGGAAGACAAGTTCCAGGTCTCTAGTGTAGCTATGATTTGGGCATAACATTATGACAATATGGTAGGAGCCGTAGTGGATTTAAAAATTTGGCTTAAAAACAGCTACAGTAATGCGGGGAAACAGGAGAGGCTGAATGGTAACATGTATATATGCATGTCAAAAACCATGGAAAAATCACTTTTCTCTAATGTAAATTCGCATTTGCCACAAACCTAACGGATTTGAACACCTTGTTTAAGGCTGATTACTGATAATGACTTGCCTCTTTATGTATTTATTACTCCCTTATGTATTTATTACTTCCTTATTGCCTCCTTATGTGTTTATTACTCCCAGGTGCACAGCCTTTTGCTTTCATTGATCTAACTACAGTTTTTGACTCTATAATTAGACACCGTCTTTGGGTTAAAATATTAAATATGAATATAGTTTAGACAACTTTGTTTTTTTATTACAGCTCTTTATTCAGAAATGTGTTTTGAAGGTCCAAACTAATACAAGCCACATTCTATCAGGCAGGGTGGCAGAAGGAACAAAATTTTAGAGGCCTAGACCTCTGTAAGGCCCAACTATCCAAGTCTTCTTCTTGTTGTTAGCTCCCGTAAGAGATTATCACACTACACTGGAGATTATCACACTACACTGTTATAGCACTATTATTCCACTTTAACTGCTCTGGTTGCCTCCTGTGGAATTCTGGGATTTGTAGTTTTTTGGGGGGCATTTATCATTCTCAGCCAGAGACCTCTTAGGTCTCACTAAACTACAAACCCCAGAATTCCATAGGAGGCAGCCAGAGCAGTTAAAGTAGAGTAATAGTGCTATAACAGTGTAGTGTGATAATCTCCACAGTGACTATAACATCTGTTGCTAAACTTAGGAACAAGTGCCCAATCATCATCATGCCTCAGCCCTAGTACCACCCTTCAGTGACCTTGTTTTCAGGCATGATCCCAACACTGTGCATAAGGGTTGTATTTTAGCTTTCCTCCTTTCAAATGTTTATATGTACAGCATTGTAATATTTCTGCACAATCAGAATTACCATAGCTCTAAAATCTCGATTACAGCAGCAAACATTCTCCACTAAGGGCTTGTCTAGATGGGCAATGTACCCTGTCTTGTCCACACCTCAGATTCCTGCAGTCCTGACAACATAGGGCATTTGCCCTGTTCTGCCCTCGGGTAATCCTAACCACCTCCGGGGCAGATATGGGGGTCAGTTGGGGTACGGCCCAGTAAAACATTTTAAAATAATACCACATTTAATCCATTCCTACTGGGAAGGAATAGATTTGGCCCCGCAAGACTGCAGGAGCCTGTCCCAGCAGGCTGGCCGCTTGTTGCTGCTGCTGCCAGTCTGCCTCACTCTCCTGGAAGTTAGAAAGGAGTCTGGCAGCATGTGACCAAGGTTGGTCACATGCAGGGGGCCTTGGTCATATGTTGTGGGCTGGCTTCCTGACTTCTGAGACAGTGAGGGAGAGGGTGGCAGCAGCTGCAACGACAGGTCCGCATGCCTGGACTCCAGCTCATTGGGGGAACATTGGACCAGGCTCATGTTGATGACCCCTTTGTGTATGATCTGAGGGTCCATCTATACGATTTAAAAAAAAAACAAACCATTTTGGGGGTAAAAAATACGAATAGGCAGTTGTTCATATGCATATGATCCACCTACATGATTTTTACCCCCCCCCAACTCCTTATGACTCCCTTTCCCCAGCTGGCTAGAGCGAGCAAGCCAAGTGGTGGTTTTAAATCTTCTGGCGTTTATTTATTTATTTATTTAAAAAGGTGCCTGCTTTGTGGAAATTCGGTTTTCCCTATTTACAATGTAAAATAAAAATAACTATATATATAAAATTCATGGACTTAGCGGACTCTCACTTAGCCGGGAATCCAACATGGCAGGTGCTCCCAATTCCCCTCCTTGCTAGCCCCACCTCCTCTACTCAGCCAGCCAATCAGATTAAACTGCCTGTTTGTATGTGTGCGAATGAGGCGTACAGACCATCACCCATTCGAACGGCTGTACGGATTTTGTGCTGAGATCTGCTACTCCTTCTGAATGCTGAATCCATGTAGTTTATGGGGTATTCACTAGCCCCCCTTCTGAATGACACGTATGAATCCAAACGGCCATGTGGACGGAAGAGAGATCTTATGAACGGTGTTCGTATTTTTTTTTTACCGTGTAGATGGGCCCTGATTTTACTTTCAGCATCTGTCGTAGGTGTGAGATAATTAAGACCGTTCACTTTCTATTATATAAAAATATAGATAGTTATTAATGATTCTGAATCCAAAGTAGTAGTTTTTGGCAAAAGAGAGAATCCTTTTTAATGAGCTAGAACAGTTAAAAACATATAGCTATCTTTCCATAATTTTAACATGTTTAGGAACCTGGGAGCTAACAACAACAACTGACAACAACAGCAACAAGTGAAATTAGAGCCCTGTATACAATCTTTCAACTGGCAGCTGAGTTTCAAAGACCACAGGCTAATATACAGATTTAAAAATAAAATAAAGGAAATGTAATTCTGATGGTAACACTTCATGTATAAAACTGGGATTACACAGATCTTACTTAAATTGAAAAAGTCTAAAACTGTTTCTTGTGTCTTTAGCATTTTTAAATATACCATAGCCTGTTTAATTAAAGGGGAGAAAATTACTACCTGGACCCGAAGTGACCAGTAAACGCACCCTGCACTGAGGGCAGGAGGGTGAGCTGTGCTGTGCTGATCCAAAGAGGTCCATGAGGAGGCATCCAGGCCTTAAATAGACTATTGTTTCACCTCTATGCACCTTGTGCCCCATGCAAAGCCTCCGGGTATCTTCTCCACAATGTCTTTGCCCCACTTATCCAGGTACTTAAACACTCCAGACCATTTTAACTGACAACAGAACTAATGCCTTAAGACAAAATGTAGACCTGTGATTAACAGCATGATGTTTTTCTTCTTCTGTAAGATTTTTAACACCTTTACCTGATTAAGAAACCAATGGAGTGTCAAAACCTTGCATGATGGATTTTGTGTGTTTTTTCTTGGCCCAATAAAGGTATCACTTTTTTTGTGGATTTTGGATTTTGTGATAGTTCATGATACAGTGCAAATGCAAAGAATAAACTACAAGCAACTAACCAGTATGTGATCTGGAAGGTTTTTGCAGTTAAGATAGCCAAGTGCATGGAAAAGTATGTGGATTCCATTTCTGTAAATTGCCATGGAGATTTGAAAATACGAGAAATGTATCCTGACATAAATTCTAAAGGTTAACTCTCCCTGCTTCTTGTTAGCAATGTTATCTATTTTACAAGTAAAACTTGTCTGTTTTAAGAATGTGTATACATTTTACCTATTGCCAATTTTACCCATTAAAACCATTTTAATTATTAATTTTGAAAAGTGATTATTGAACTTTTATGTAAATTTGTGACTTGGATTTAATCTGGACTGGTCCAAGGACTAATGCAATGAGTGTTATTCATACATTTGTGCTATCTGCACAATCAATCATACTGCTAAGTTGGAATAAATATTCAGCAACCATGACAGGTCTTTTGTTATCACTGTACCTGTCTTTCAGCACATCTTTAAAAAGTTTTTTTTAAAATAAATAAATGTGAAAGTAGTCTGCCAAGTAATTCTACACTTCAAGCTCCATTTTTTTTTTAATGGAAGAGTGACTACTACTTTCAGCATTGCCAGCACGGTATTCATTCTCCCAATAATGGAACTCAAAGTGGTTTAAAATTACTAAAACCAGTACAGATTAAAAACCCAAAACAGCAGTAATATATAATATCTAAATATAAAGAATATTTTAAAAACAAGCCATCTGTAGTGGTTAGAGTGTTGGACTAGGACTCTGGAGACCAGGGTTCAAATCCTCACTCAGCCTTGGAAACCCACTGGGTGATCTTGGACAAATCACACTCTCTCAGCTTCAGAGGAAGGCAAACCACCTCTGAATAAATGTTGCTGAGAAAACGCTGTGATAGGTTCACCATAGGATTGCCATAAGTGGGAAATGTCTTGAAGGCTCACAATAACAAAAGCAGGAGGTAAAGCAATCAAAAATTCATTAAAATATAATGACTGGAATCTTAGATCAGTTACTTTGTTAAGGGAAATGTAACAAAATAGTGTCTCCTGGCCTGACTCCAACCCCGCCACCCCATTCCTCCTTCTTCTCCTGATCCACCTGGGTGGATAAGAAAGAGGAGTTCTAGTTGGCAATTGGGGTACAAGGAGGATGACATTCCCACCTCCATTCTGCCAGTGAGTGAGATTGCAAAAAGGACTTCTGACAGGGTCCTGTTTCTGATGGTCACAATCTCATTAACTGGTGGGAGGGGGCTGGAAACATCATCCATTTTGCATCCTGATCACCAGCTGGGTGGATCTCCTTCATCCAGTGCAGAGACTGGCTCTTCAGGTAGATTGAGGTGGCATTTATGTAGATTAACAGCAAGACTATATAGTCTTAGGGAGCCAGTGCAGCATAGTCGTTTGAGTACTGGACAATGACTCTGGCAACCAGGTTCAAATCCCTGCCTGGCCATGAAAACCCACTGGGTGACCTTGGACAAGTCACATACCTTTAGTCTCAGAAAACCCTATGATAGGGTTGCCATAATTTGGAAATGACTTGGAGGCACACCACCACCACAACAAACAGTCTTACTGAATACAGATCAGTTATGGATCTGTAACTCTAGGTTACTGACCTGTAACTGCATTACTGATTACCAACCTTTAAAAAAAAACTCAACAAAACAGCACAGCACACCATTAAAAGCTGATCACAGTCAATTTCTTTTTTAAAAATGTGACAGAATACAGAACATTTTTACTTGCTGGTGGAAGGAGAGCAAGGAAGGAGCCACCTGAGCCTCTCTAAGGAGGCGGCTTGTCTGGGAGAAACCACTAAGAAGGCCCTCTCCCTTGTTCCCACCAAACAAGACTGAGGTAGTGGGACAGAGAGAAGGACCTTTCCTGAAGATCTTAGAGCTATAACAGGCTGGTATAGGGAGACATGGTCCTTCAAATAGCTTGGAACTGAGTTATATGGGGCTTTATAGGTTATCACCAGTGCTTTGTTTTGTGCCCCAAAACAGACCAGCAGGTGTTCCAATAAGGTTGTGGTATGCTCCCTGTACCCAGCCCCAGTTAACAATCTGGCTGCATCTACTTTTGCTAATTGCAGGTTTTTTGATATTTTCAAAGGCAGCCCTGCAAAAAGCATATTACAGTAATTCAAATAGGATATAACCAAGGCATGTATGACCATGGCCATATCAGACCTCTCCAGGCATGGGTGTAGCTGGTACACTAGTTCTAATTATGCAAGTCATCTCCTGGTCCCTGCTGAAGCCTGGGCCTCCAGGGTAAGGGCTGAATCCAGGACTACACCCAAACTGTGAACCTGAATCTCCAGAGGGAGTGTAACCCCATCTAGGACAGGCTGAATCCCTATTCTCAGATCTTTCTTCATACTGATCAGGAGCACTGAACAGCTCTTACTGTCAGGAAGTTCTGTTCAGAAGTGGAATACACTGTCTCAGATTGTGGTGGAACCTCCTTCTTTGGAGGTTTTTAAGCAGAGGCTGGATGGCCATCTGTCGGGAATGATTTGATTGTGTATTCCTGCATGGCAGGGGGTTGGACTTTGCCCTTGTGGTCTCTTCCAGCTCTATGATTCTATGATTCTATCTTGTCTGCATCAAGTTTCAATTTGTTTGTCCTTATCCAGTCCATCACAGATGCTAGGTACCAGTTTAGGATGAGGACAGCTTTCTTGGACATAGGGAGCATATTGGACTACTTCTCCCAGAAATTCCATGGATGGCCCTTGTGGTCTCTTCCAACTCTATGATTCTATGTGTACAGTATGTTAAATAGCATAGGGGACAAAACTGAAACCTGAGTATCTCCACAAGACAATGGCAAGAAGTCAATCAGGACTCTCCCAGCACCACTCTCTGAGAGTGTCCCTCCAGAAAGAACCAGAGCCACTGTGGAACAGTACTTGCAAACCCCATCCAAATTAACCAATCCAGTAGTATGTCATGGTTGGTATACTTCTGGTTTGAGCTCCAGCAAAACCAACAGGAACACTCTTCCTGTCAACTTCCTGATGTAGGTCATCCTCCAAGGTGACCAAAACTATCTCCATCCCACAATCAGACCTGAAACCAGACTGAAATGGATCTAGATACTCTTTTTCATCCAGGAAACTCTGGAGCTGAGAGGCTACAACTTATACTCTAGTGCCTTGTCCATAAATTGAATATTGGAGACTGGCCAACAGTTATCCAATATAATATGATTCAGGAAGGTCTTCCACCCCCACCCCCACATAGAGGTCTTACAACTGCCTCCTTCAGGCATCCTGGTACCCTGGTTAGCTGTAAAGAGGCATTAATCATTTCCTGTACCAACTCAGCCAGTCCCCTTCTGGACTATTTAATAAGCCAGGAAGGGCTAGAGTCTAGTATGCATGTGGTAGCTCTCACCTCTCTAGGGATCCTGTTCACATCCCTAGTCTAAAGAAATTGTAAAGTATCCTTTGTGACTGGACAAGCAGGGGCCAGGGCTACATCTACTCACCCTGTATCAGCTATACAGTAGGACCCTCTTATCTGCTGGGTGTTGGTTCTGGGGGCCCGTGGAAACTGAAAACCATGGATAATAGTGAACACCATTGTAAATAATGGGTCTTCTGGTTTAAAATACCATAGAGTTGCCTTGGAGGACCTAGAAAATGGCTAGAGATGACACATTTTCTAGGAAGACTCTGAGGTAGGTGTGCTGTTTTCTGTCCCATGGATAATTGAATCAGTAGATACAGGGGTCCTACTGTAATGCCAAAGTCAGAGTGAATCCGAGTGATTTTATCTGCAAAATGTTGGGCAAATTCTTCACAGTGGGCTTAAACAGTTTTTGCCAATGTTACCAGTGGTTTGTGTCTACAATACAATTACTGGTACAAAATATCTTGAGCAATGGCTGCTATCATAAAATGGTGATGAGAGAAAGAGATTACATGTTTAACATTAAATCGTTTGCATTTAAACTGAGTCTCCAGACTTCTAAACTACTTTTTGGTTCATTTTCTATTGTTTTTTCCCGCTGCTTTTGAAACATTATCCTGAAAGCTTGGAACGGAAATTTATTTCCCTACTATACTTACCTCAAGTTACTGAAGGAAAAAAACAGAAAATGAAATATAACTCTCACATGACATTTTAATGAACTTTCCTTTGAAAATAATGATATACTGATATATGTGAAAGATGTATTCTTGCTATGCACTAGGACTTAATCTTTAGTAATAGAAAGCCCAACAATTACGTTTGAACAATATTCCCTAATGACAGAATAAAGTGAATGAAGACATGTTTATAAGAATGATAACATTTATAACATTTCAATAGTAGCCATATTCAGGTATTTGTCCTGCATGTTTTCCTATGTATATTTTTTCTGTTCTCTCTCTCTCTGCATGGGAACATACACATTTGCATAGCAATTGGTGAATTCTGCACAAAATACATGTTTTCTGCCCTAAAATATATTTTCTGTGCTGAAAAACTATTACAATTACAAGTTACAGTTGTTAACCACAAATTACAATTACAAATTACAATTACAAATGAATTTCCCCCAGCAAAGTCCCAAAATATGACTCCTGCTCAAAAACTGTGCAGAAGCCCTTTCAATCTTGCAAAGTGGTAGAAAAATGCTGAAATTATTCATACTTGCTTGAGGGATCAAAATAAGCAATGATTTAAATCCTTATATAGAGTTCCCATGATCGGAAAACCACCCTCATCCCGGCTCTCTATCATAGGAGCTCTGTAACTGGATGCAGCTGAACATAGTTACAGAGCCTTCTGTACAGAAATGTTCGTTCAACACACAAAGATTTGAGAAATCTGTGGATTATGCAGTGACATTCAGAGGAAACATGACATATACACCTGTGTGACTCCCTTCTGTTTAATCATTCATGTCATCCTTCAAGGTGGGCACAAAATTTTGGTCATAATGTACAAATGGATGTATGGGAGAGAATGTGAATTAAAGACATAACATTTACTCTGTGTAATAACTTGAAAGCAAATATGCATAAGATGATGTAGAGATTATACGTAACTCCAAATAAGTTGTAAAAAATATTTAAAATTGTTTCAAATCACTGTTGGGGTTTAGGATAAGGAAGGATCTCTCTTTCATATGTGGTGGAGTTGTAAGAAATTGAAAAGCTATTGGTCTAAGATTTATATGTTAATTAAAAAGAAATCTAAAGGTAGAGTTTGTAAAGTTACTGGAAATGTTCCTGTTGGGTGTTATGGATAAGGAATTGGATAACAATCATAATACATGATAACAGTGGCAAGAATACTCTTTGCTCAAAAATGGAAATGGACAAAAGCTTAAAAACTTCAGAGAGGTCAGAGCTCTTTTCTGTTTTAGTTAGTTTGTATTAGTCAGGCTGTGTTAGCATTGTATAGATAGTCTAGTTCTAGTTCTGTATAGGCATTATGTATGCATAGGATGTTTTTCTGTTTTCTTTCTTGGCCTTTTTTCTTTCTTTGTTTTGTTTATGTATTCTGACTGTAACAATTGGGTGTGGTGAATGTCTTTGTATGTTTTAAAATCTAATAAATATAAATTTAAAAGCCTGTCATGTTACATTTTCAAACATGCAATTCCATTTTGTTTGTCATATATCCACCTCATAAAAACCCAGCTTCAGGCAGTACATAGCCTTCTCTTCTTCCAGTGTAGGTTCCCATAGCTGACTGGCTAAATTCTATAGTCTGCCCAACCAGTAGGTAAAGTTAGCCTATTTGACTTTCTTTAGTTAACCCAGCACCTCAAATTATCAACTTTGGAGATTTTTAGACAGGGACAATATATAGCATCCCTGTCTCACTACGTTTCTCCCACCCTACTCCCGTCCCTGTTGCACTTATTTTTTTTTTCCAGACCTACCTTTCTAGTGTGACAAAAACTACTCCCCTCCCCTCCAGCAGTCCAGGAAGTAGATGGAGCCCTCACCGAGCCCCATTCACTTCCTTATTTGAAATCCCGGGCTGTTCTCACAAGAGAACAAGTGTGCAGGAAATTTAAAAAAAAAAAGGGGGGGGAGAAAGGTTTAAAACTGTCAGCAAGCACAAAAACAAACAAAAAATTTCCATGTAACCCAGGGAGGGGGAGAAAAGGTTGTAACTTACCCTTATGTCCCAATCGCACCAGAAGTGTTCAGCAGGGACCTCCCACCATGACTGGCATCACGCCAGCATAATGAGGCCATCAATAAAAAAGAATGAGGGTGAAACGGAAGGGGCATGGGATGAGGACGACGTTATTGATAAATTGGCCCTTTGGAATCTGTCGATCTCCTGGTGTTCCTAGAATGCCATATTAAGGGCATCTGATAATCTCCTTTGTCAATATAATCTGTTTTTCATCCATGAAGGAATGTGTGAGCTTCAAACAGCACAATGATCATTCTGAATTTACAATGGCGTTGTATTTTTTTCATAATGGAGAATGAAATTTTACTGTTTTTTCCCCTGCAGCCAGCAAACTTAGGGAAGTATGTAGAGTGAAACATAACACTAACACACCTGATTGCATCACTTCAAGAGGCTGTAGACCCTTCCTTTTCAACACATCTCAAGATGAAATGCAGACTACATGACCTTACGATCACATTGCCTCCTGCCCTTTTTGTCTCTCATGCTGGTTGTTGTAACATCTTGCTTGAGGAACAGCTCTGTTCTAATAAAGGTACTTCCACAATTGGATTATGGTGTTTTTCTTTCTTATAAGTACAGTAAAGTGTGCCTATTAGTAGTATTCATTTTCTACCATCCCATATTCAAGAAAATCATTTTCAATCTGTACCACATCAAGAAAGCATCTCCCCCTTCCCTCCACAACCTGCTGTGTATTAGTGATTTCAAATAACAAAATAGTGTGGTGAAAATCAATATAAATCTCAGCTTGCAAGACAATTTGAGGGTTGCTGCTGCTGCTTTTAATGGTAGGATCATTTCTCTAACTCTTCAAATATAATACAGCTATGTATCCTTTACAAAATCAATCCTTTCTTGACTCATGGCCCATATGATTCTCAAGACAGACTACAAATATCTACAATTACACGCCTAAGCTTTTCTTCCTCTTCTGCTATTATTTCCTAGAACTTGGTAGGTAAAACATTGTGACACCAGGACTATAATGCATGCTCAAATGATCATTATTTAATTTCTGAATCAACTTGTGTCCTCAAGGTTAAATGGCATAATACATCAAATATGTATTGTTTGGTTTTGGATTCTATTCTGTTTCACTCTTTCATAAGCATGTGCATTTCCCAGATAATTTGGGTGGGTACACCTTCTCCCAAGTATTTATTTGAAAATCCCTATATCCATGAAAATGAATACATATTATCTAGTTTAAGATACTTCCTGGTTTTACTCTCTAATAAGCTGTGTGGCTTAGTTTCTGTCTCACTTCTTTATAGGCAAAATGCAACACACACACACACACACACACACACACACAATCCCTCCCCCATGGATTTAATTATCAACAGTTTGAAAATATTCTTAAAAAAATAATAATCCAAAATGCAAATCTTGATTTTGCCATCTTATATAAGGGTCACCATTTTGCTATGCCATTGCATATAATGGGACTTGAGTATTCATGGATTTTGGTATTGATGGGGGGTCCTGGAACAAAACCCCAGTGAATATGAAGGGACAACTGTACAAATCACTTTGCAAATCTTTTGTATTCATATAATTAATACTGTTTCTAGTTTGACTGTCGTATTGGAATCTGTACATAGACAATTCACCATCTGTTGGACACGTTTAACACCCCCGCCCTAGCATGGCACAGCCTTGCTGAAGGGGAGGTGTTTTAATGGCCTCACGTGAGGAGAGGCTCTTTAATTGGATTATAGCACATTGTGCCATGATGTAAGAGGTTTGGGGCAGACAGCAAACTATTTAATGTAAGACCTCCCCTTCTCTCCTCCTATTTCATTCAAATCAACAGAAATTGCAAAGAAGTTTGTAGTCAGCCTGTTCCTTTTTTCAGGCTTCATTTTAGCTCAGATGAACAGGGCTGTCAGGAGGGCTTCTGAGGCATTTGTTGTCTGGGCTGGATGGTTGCTGAGGTTAGAATTCGTGGCAGGAACAATCTGTGTCCACCACTTGACCCCTGTGCCAGTGATCACCAGATCAGGCTTTGGGGGTTCAGTGGTGGGTGTGAAGGAGTAGACCTGGGGTGGCTTTCTTAATGCAATGTTATTTTCACTGGCTGGTGTTTACTTCTGCTTTATTCCTTTTTACTTACTCCCTCCCTCCCTAGTCGTCTTTATTGTTATGGAGTACCCATTTTTGTGCAGGCTAGTGCTGTGCAGTGTATTTGGGTTTCGGCATCCTCTGCCTTTCATGCTAGCCTGTTTGCTGGCATGGGATGTTTCCTTGACAGCATGTTGCTTGCTGGTTTGGGAGGTTATTTTGCTGGGTTTTTACAGTCTGTGTATGGTTTTTGTCAGCAGTAATTTCCAGATATTAGCTGATAGTTTTTATTTTATTTATTTATTTGCCCTGGGTAGCAATTTATGAGCTTAAATGAAATGAATTGGCAGGCCAGGCTCAACATTGCATAGAGAAGAAAAAGCAAACTTAAAAAGTCAAAATTAAAGATAATGAAAATATTTATAGTGTAAGAAACATATTCTAAAACTATGGGCAGCACTGCCTGAAAAGTCAACTGCATGAAAGCATTTTGAAGCCCAAGTAGTGAAGGGTAGACACAGGCACAGGGAAACAAAGAATACAGATGAACCTGTAGCATTTCAGGACTTCCTGGAGCTTCTCCCTGGTGTCAAAGTGCTTTTTGTGTTTTGTCTCCTGAGAGAAGAGGGTGGCGGCTTCTCCCCAGTGATAAAGTGCTTGTGTTTTGTTACCTGGGAGAAGGGGGTAGTGGCAGGGTAGCTTCTCCCTGGCTATGAAGCTGTGTTTTGTTGCCCAGGAGAAGGGGTGGCATCTTCTCCACAGTGACAAAGCATTTGCTGTGTTTCATTGTCTGGGAGAAAGAGGAAACTATGGATATGTGATCTGCAGATACGCGAGTCTTACTGTACACACACATGGGTGGTTAAAGTTTAAAAGGCCATAAACTTGTTGGTTACAGGTATAGAGGCTTGGATGCTTATTATTGTTGTTGTTGCTGCTGCTGCTGCTGTTGGCTGAGATCCTGTATCAGAGGCTATGATTTGGAACTTTAAAGTGATTCAGCTATGTCTCTGACATGTCACACGGCACTTCTAGTCAATTGTGATAATGTGAATCAGGGCATCCTGTGCAACAAGGCAGTGCTGCGCTTCTGCAATGGCCCAAAGACTTTGCGATATCCCTGCTCTCCTCCAGAGAATACAAGCTTTGTGCAATGGTGCAGTTCACCTTTGTGTGATTGTAAGTTGGTATGTAATGACATAACTACTTAACAGGATGCCAGCCATTAATGTAGCACCACCATATCCACAGAGGATTGGTTCCTCCCCCCTGTGGATACTGAAATCCACAGATAACAGTGAATGCCAGACCCCATCCACCACCACCACCCCACCACCACTTCTGAAAGGTGGCTTTCAGAAGTTAAAACAAACATAGTTAGAAAATTCACAGAAAAAAAAAGTTAAAATATAAATAAATAAAACAATAACAGTTTAGAGCAACAGATTCACATATAGTTGTCCCTCTGCATCCATGGATTTGGCATTCACGGATTTAAGTATTCACAGCTTGAAAAATATTCTTAAAAAAATAATAATCTGAAAAGTAAACCTTAATTTTGCCATCTTATATAAGGGACACCATTTTGCTATGCCCTTGCATATAATGGGACTTGAGTATTCATGGATTTGGGTATTCATGGGGGGTCCTGGAACCAAACCCCAGCAAATGAGAAGGGACAACTGTATTGGACAGCTTGCCATCCACTGGCTCTCAGATTCCCAACCTCACTACTAAGAAGGCAAGCATGGAGTTGGGGATCCCAATTCAGTCTTACATGGATGCAAGTCACTGGGTGATCCCCCTGTAACTCAGTGTGAAGCAGGTCTATACAGCCCCTGGGATGGTGTAGGCTGCTAGCCTGTACCTCCAGGTGCTTTGGATCAATACAAGACCAATGTTCCATCCAGTTCTATGCCACCCTGTCACAAGTGTGGATGTGGCACTGGAGGAATAATTTTAATCTTCTAGTGTAGACTGAATGGGAGACTTCTATTTCTGTGCATCTACACTGTAGAAGTAATGCAGTTTAACACATCTTTTAGTGCTATAGCTCCATCCTATTGAATCCTGGGATTTGTAGTTTTACAAGGCCTTTAGCCTTCCCTGCCAAAGAGTGCAAATCCCTCAAATTGTCCCATTTTAAAAAAAATGTGTGATTTTCTAGCAAGTTTTGTCTCTAAACCAAGCAAAAGGCCCCCATGCAAAATATATATATATATAAAATATGCAAAAATTTCTCTATGCTCACCCACATCCACCCAAGACCCAAACTACCCAAAATATCTCCATTTTCCTCTGCAATACCTCTCAAAATGGTGACAGGAAGTGACTCCGTGACACTTTCTTGGGAAATACTTCAGAGGAAAATGAGATGTTTAGTCTTGCTGCATATGCCCTTGTTGTCCACACAGAAGCAGCTCTGCAGCACCTAACATCCTACTTTGCAACAGCTGCAGAGCTGTTTGGGCTGGAAGTCAACCTGAAGAAAACAGAAGTTATTTACCAGCCTGCACCACAGGACGAACACCACCATCCCCACATTGTCGTCGGCAAATCTGTGCTCAAGTCCGTTCAGCAGTTCACCTACCTGGGAAGCATCATCTCCTCAGATGCCAAGATTGACAAAGAGATCGATCACAGATTAGCAAAGGCATATAGTGCATTTGGAAGACTTCACAAAAGAGTCTGGAGCAATAAACACCTGAGGCAAAGCACAAAAATCAGTGTGTATATAGCCATTGTACTGTCTATCCTCCTTTATGGATCTGAAACATCGGTCACCTATCGCCACCACCTACGAATCCTCAAGTGCTTTCATCAGTGCTGTCTACACACAATCCTAAATATACACTGGACTGACTATGTGACGAATGTTGCTGTCCTTGAGCAAGCAGGGATCACCAATATTGAGGCCATGATATTGAGAACGCAGCTGCGCTGGGCAGGGCATCTTTCTAGGATGGAGGACCATCGCCTCCCAAAAATACTACTCTACGGTGAACTCGCCACGGGTCAGCGTAAGAGGGGTGCTCCAAAAAAGCAAAGACTCCCTGAAACAACATCTCAGGCTCGGCCAAATTGATCACCAACAGTGGTCCGCCCTGGCCTCACATCGGGAGGCATGGAGACGCATTATCCACAATGTTGCAGCCTTATTTGAGAACTCATGCCGAACAAGTGTTGAAGAGAAACGACAATGCAGAAAGGATCACAACCCAAAAACATCACTCAAGGAGATCTTCTGCTGTGCTTTCTGCAACCGGACTTGTTTATCTTGGATTGGCCTTTTTAGTCATCAGCGCGCTTGCAGAATCTTGCATCTTCGTTTGCGAAGAACCTTCTTGAATCTTCGTTTGCAAAGAAAAGCCAGAGAGAGAGAGATATGGGAGTATGTGTGGGAGACAGGACACCTGGGGAATTGACCCCCATGTATTTGCCCACCCCAGCTCTATATGCTTATTATGGGAGATGTACATATGTACATATGGGGCTACAGAGAAAGGAGAAATCCCTGCCCCCAGTTCCGCAGAAGGAAGCAGTTTCATCAGTGGAAAAAATTAATTAGATTTATCTAGAGTGAACAATCAGATAAATATCTATTTAGAAGTAAATTGCATCCAATTCAGTGATCTAAATCCCAACTAAATAGTTATAGGACTCCAATCTAGTGATTTCAACAGTGTGCTTTTTGTCATATCCCAGTTGTGAGTTTCACCACCAGCACCAATTCACACTGATTCTCTTCAGTTCTTAAGCTTTACATTTCAATGGAAGGATTTCAGTTATAAAACTTCTGTCTTTTACATCCATATGTGCCCCTGTAAAACATAATGACAGCTGACAAATAACACAAAAAACACTTGGCGTTTCTGTAAAGCATTAAGTGAAATGGGACTTAAATATTTTCATGGTGTTTCATGGCGTTGAAGTTAGTCTGGCAAATACTAGAGCATAGAGAATGTTAAAGAAAATGTAAACTGCTATTTGGAAGCATACATCTTTGGACTGAATTTTTAATAATTTCATCACCCTTTTCATCTGCTTCCTGGAAGGATGCTTGACAATCATTTTGTTTTGTCTTCCTACAGATAATTAAAATGAAAGTACTGTCCATCTAAAAATGGAAGATCTGAACAATGGCTTATTAAAAAAAAACAGCCCTCTCCTCTCTCAAATTATACTTATGCCAGAATGTCTTCATTCTCTAGTTCTTAGAAAGCCAAGGGTCAATGCATTAAATAGTGCAGTGCATTATTTTGTAGATTGAACATCATTCTTTTTTTCCTCTAGCGTAAAAACCAATTTAATGAGATAATTATCATTGACATTCATGTTTCATTTCCATAATTATTACAAAATGTGCTTAAGTATGTAAAGGAATTAACCTTGAGGAAATAATTATTTGCTGAAGAAATCATGGAGACTTTTTAAACACATGTAAAAGAGCCCATCATATCAGCTTCAAGTCTGAAGTTGTTTAATTAAGGGATCTTAGCAGAGTTTCTCTACTGCCTACAGCATTCTTGAAGTTTAAACCGAACATGGCAACACTATGTTGGTCAATTCATGATGATAAAGTGACCAGTACCAAGACTACCTTCTTGCACTTCAGTCTTTAAAAAATTAAGAATCTTGAGTATGTGTTGTGTGTGGGGTGGGTATGCAGACCTAAGCTCTACCATGTTGAAGAGGTTGTGTATCAGTCTTGTAGAACTTTCAAAGCTATAATATCTGTAGAGATTTGTATAGTTCAAACAAGATCTTGGAAAAATTAATATTTAGGACCTCAAATGCCAGTATCCACTATAGCCAGTGAAACAATATACTGAAGAAATAATATTTCTATGCTATAGTTCAGACCCACTTTTGATCTGTGAAAACTGATAGGAACATTTAACAAGATATACATCTTAAATGCAGTTCTTCAGCATTGTGAAGGAATAGGATTTCCTTTTCTTCCCTCAGGTTGAAATGAGAATGTGATAGAAATGTTTCCACATCCAAGTGGCAGCACTTGGGATAGGATGGGGGACTGGGAGACTTGCCTATTGAAAGCAGTCCCATCTTCCTTACCACAACTGCAGTCCCCTGGCATGATAGGGGAACAAAAAGTCTTACCATGCCATCTTCATATATTCCACACAGACATCTGGTCATCAAGAAAAGCAGCAGAGACCATGATTTTGTAGATAGATAGATAGATAGATAGATAGATAGATAGACAGACAGAGACACAGACAGGCAGAGAGGAAAGTCTTAAGATGAAGGCCAAGTCAGAGAAGATAATTTTGTATGTTCTTGATCAATGGAGCACTGTTTTATGCATCTTCTTGGTTCTGAAATGTGATCAGAAATTTTAGTTGCTCAAGAATGCTGTGGTCTTATTGCTGAGTTAGGCCAGCTGTGGACACATATGAGTCCCAAGTACAGTTGCCCCTCCACTTTCATGGCTTTCACATTCGCGGTTTTGACTATTCATGGTTTGCGCAGGAAGCGCAATCGTTGATCGTGAGTAAAAATTGCCAAAATATTCCACTCAAATGTCCCTGCGGTACTGCAACAGTACCGGCAGGGACGGGCATCATCCGAAAGGGATGCCCTGCAGCGCTGTAGCCTTGCAACGTGACGAGGCTGCTTGCGCTGCATTTTACTTGTCTGAAAAAGTCCTAAATCAGCTTAAAGGAGCCAATTTAAATGGAGTGCTCCCTGACCAAACCATGCTGCCTAACTGCACGCTCTCTTGGGGCTTGTTGGAGAGCGGGGAGTTCAGAGTAACGGCGCTTTTCAGCCACACACCCCACCCTTTCCAAAGCAGCAATGGGCTTCTTGGGAAGGGGGGTGAGAACTGTCCCACCTGCTGGATCTCCCTCCCACCCATCCTTTCCTTCCCAAGGCAGATCGCTGCCTTGAGAAGGAGTGTATGTGAAAAGCCTCCCTCCCACCTGTCCCTTCCTTCCCAAGGCAGATCGCTGCCTTGGGAAGGGGTGTGTGTGTGAAAAGCCTCCGTCCCATCCGTCCCTTCCTTCCCAAGGCAGATCGCCCACTCAATTCTTATTTGCGGTTTTTTCACATTCATGGGGGTTGGCTGCCCCTAACCCCCACGAATGTGAAGGGATGACTGTAACTAGCCCCACCAGCTACTAGTCTGGTTTTTTGTTTGTTTGTTTGTTTGTTTGTTTGTTTTGGTAGATGCTGGACACATTTCAAAGCACCAGTTCTGAGCTATAAAGCCTATATAACCTGAAACCAGGCTATCCAAAAACTGAAGAGTATATTCCTGCACACCAGGCTGCAGGGCTAGTTTAAGGGCCCTGCAGCACCTGTAGCCGCAGGGGGCACCATCATCGTGTGTGTGTGCATGTCATAACCCTCCTCCTGCAAAAACATTATTAGTAATAATCTGAATATCCTGTACTGTGAATAGGTTATGTTAGGTTAATTGATCTGCGATGAACACATGGGCCCCCCAAAATAAAGTGTTGCAGTCCCCCTGCCAGTTCCTGAAACTGGTCCTGACCAGCCTGCCTGGGGTTTCAGATCTTCCACTGGTTTTGCCCTCACTGGAGATACATTCGATGGGGATGCAAGAAAGTCTTCCCCACTGGCTGCTCCAAGGCTCTGGAACTGCCTGCTCCCATGCTTTGGAGAATAGACTTATTCCTTCTCTTGTCTTCCCACTGATAAGCAAATACTTTAATTTAATATTCAGACAGACTTTTGGCATTTAAACTTGATTGCTCTTGAGGAGTGGTTTAATTGATAGGGTGCTGTAATTTGTTTCAGTTGTTTTTTCAGACGTATTTTTAATTGTGTTTTGAATTTGGTCCTTTTGTTTTAATTGTATTATTTATTAAGACATTTCTATGCTGTTTTCTATTCTAAAACCCCCAAAGTAGTAGCAAGAGTGGATATAAAATAACCCAATACAACAATTACATAATACAATATTTCATTGCATTGTTAAAAATTAATTTGCGTGTCCAAGAGAGATGTTGGGCCCCAGGTAAATAACCACAGACACCAAAATAACATTTGGCAATAATAGGCCACAAATTTATTGATGACAGCTGCAGTTGGGTCCAGATTCAGGCATCAACCAACTTGTGTGTTGGCCGCTGAATCTGCTTCTGGCCTGCTGCCGACATCCTAGTGACCAGGAAATGGGGTCCCCACAAGCCCAATGCCTACTGGCCTTCCCCCTCCCCACCAGGGGCACCCCTGAAGGTGCATGCCCTCAGAGATGGCATGTCCTCCTGACCAGTGCCCCCATACTGGCCAGGGACACCACCTCCCAGTGATGGAGACCCCCCCCCAAACCAATGCCCTTGGATCCAGGACCCATGCCAATCACCAACAAAGCTGGGCCTGAGAAGAGGCCCATCTTTCACCAACCTGCCACAGCTGCCACCAAAAAGTGTGAAGTGCCCCCATATGCCAGTTGTACACAGCAGCAATTAATCCCCCCAAACCCCAAAGTCCAGACACTGCTGAGATCTTCAGGCTTTCCCCACATCAGTTCATGCCCTTGATCCCAGAAGTCCAGTTGCATGGCCATAAGGCCAGATGTGTCCGCGTAGTCTTTCCCATCTTGGTGATGCTTGCCTTTCCCGGTAGCACCACTCCTCTGCCTGGTCTGTTGCCACAAGTTGTCCCTGCTGCCCTGCAACTAAACAAAAAAGTCTAAAACACGGTAAATGGCTAGGTCTGGCCTTATGCACCTGGCAAAGGCCCCAAAACTCCATCTGCCCAGGAGTTTGATAGTCTCTGTGGGAATGCCACATGAAGTTACTGCAGTGACTGCCCTGATCCTGAAGGAATGTCCACTAAATTCATATGCTGGTAGGCCCAGATGCCTCAAAGCTGCCCTGAAGACATTGATGGACTGGAAGCGCATGAGGGGGAACATGTCCCAGTGAATGAAAAGGTGACAATGCCCTGAAGGATGCCTGGCCAAGAACCTTCACATGGTGATGATGGGCAAGGAGACAAATCTGCCAGACCTTCCAAGTGCACCTAAACCTTTTCCAAGCTGGTCACGCTTGGACTGCCGAATCCTGATGCACTGGTCAGCCATATTGAAGGAGACATCCTTGAACTGGAGATCTCTGCCAGATAGGTCCTGTTTAGACCTGCAGACCAGCTCTCCCATCCTCAGGGCAGCGAAGAACACTGTGGTGAAGCAGCACTGAACAGGAGTGCCTCAAAGCTGGAATGGCATGTCTTGCCCAGCTGGACCACTAGTTTTCCCAGGAGTCAGAATTAGACTGGCCTGTAGGTGTTGATCCTCTGGGGACTCACCTTTCTACAGCCTTCCACAGCCTTCCAGATATGGAAAGTGGCACATAGATCACCGTAACCCCCTGCATTTCTGAAAAAGGAAACGCTCGCTAGGTGCAGAGACATAGAGCAAGGAGCCAGGCCCTGCTTTTTAAAGGAAGTTAAGTAATACAATACCTCCCACTCTGAAGTGGGCCAGGTGTCCCCATAACCATGCCTCCTCCTGAAACTAAAAAAAAATGGCCTATTGCCCTCTTGTAGGCTGTCTGGGTTGACAGTGCCAATGAGTTGAGTATTCCTTGTATCACAACTCATTCCTAAGCTGCCAGAGTTCTTCCAGGAATGCTGTTGGCTGAGGGTCTACCCCTGGGGCCAATGCATGGAACTGTTCTTCCTGGATTGAGACAACACATCTGCAATATTATTAACCAGGCCAGGGTTGTAGCGGGCAATGAAGCTGATGTTAGAAGTCAAGGGTAATAGTACAAATTTCTGCACCAGCCTCATGACTCTTTCAGACTTAGAAGTCTGTCATTAATAATTTGTACTACTGCCTGATTATCACACCAGAAGCATACCTTTTTGTGTCTGAACTGTTCCTTCCAGAGTGCCACATGTGATATCAGAATCCATTCTCTCCGGTGGCTAGCCCTGGACACACCAATGTCCTTTGAAGAAAACCCTGGACTCTAAATTTCCAGCTGCATCAGTATGAACCTGCAACCCTGCCCCAAGTGCCTGTTCCTCTTGCCGCAAAGAAACACTTGTAATTTTCCAGAAATTGTAACCAAACCTTGAGGTCTTCCTTGATGCCCCTAGTGAGTCTAATCCGGTGATGGGGGTGTATGCTTGATTGCCTTCTTGATCCCAGGCAATCTGGTGCAGAAGGCCCTGCCTGGAGCAACTACCCTGCTTCCAGCCTATTTGTCCAATCCGAAAACACACTCTCAAGGGTTCCTCTAGTCTAGAAATCCCTTTCTAAGGTAATGCCACCACCACTTGCTGAGTTAACCCTTTCCTTTGTCTAGTGCAGCAAGAAGCCAGACAGGTTGTGTTAAAATATCAACAAGGACCTTTTCTCTATCCCAGAGCAGTTCAGATAGTTGACCAAGAAAGGCATGTGAACATGGAGATTAGGAATACAGAAAAAGCTTTATTTTTAGTTCCAAAGGCTTAAGGCTACTTGGAGGAAACGCCTCCAGGATTTCAGTTTAGAATTACAATGAAATGCATTCAATCAGAGTACTAAAATGAAATCGTAAAAGCTAACACAACTAGCTAGACAGTCCCTAAGCTAAGAATAATAGTAACTTACATTTCTGGTGTCATGCAATCAGTTCCTGTCCCAATTGGGATGGTTAGGCCAGGCTCTCCTAGCCTGCCTAATTCAGTCTCTGGAGATGGAATTCAGAGTCTTTAAATGGAAGTCTCCTCCTGAGGCTTCAGGTATCATTTAGGGCCCTTTTGATGTTATCAGACCCATGAGAGAGAGACTGGCTTCCCCCAACCTCTGTTATCACAGTCTAGTTATCTTGCTAATTAAGCTATGTGCTCTTCCCATGTGCTCTCTCAGAACAAAGGGAGGTCAGAACTTAAAAGTCCTTTCATCACCTCTAATTGGTTCTACATTACCATATCTGATTGGATCTCCATTCAGGTGATGTCATGTCATGTTTAGGAAATGAGGTTCCCACCTCCTTACCATACCTGACCAGGGAATAGAATTTTGCACTGATGTGAACTGTAGGGTTTTTGAGATGAATTCCCCATGGTGGCTGGGCAATCCATCATGACACTTCTGATCAGGGCAGTGGAGGAGTAGAGGGTGAAGAGCCTGGAGTTGCACTGGGGTTAAGGGCAGTTCCCCCACTAGGCCTCCTGCACCACCTGCCCTACTTTGCTCCTCCCAGGCCAGCAGCATTCCCAGACCCTGCTTCCTTCTTACTGCCAGTGGGAGAAGGGTGCCCATTCTGAAAGGACTGGTGCCCAGGAGTGGGGTGGGGGAAGCTAGCTTGTGAGTGTGGACCAAGGTACGACTCACAGTTGTGCTCAGATTTTCATTGTGCCCTGAGGCACTTCCCTTGATTGAGCTCCCAGCACACCAGACATCAGGAATCCTTCCTCCCTGATCCATGAAAAGGCTTGCTGCATTTTCCTCTGCCCTTAATGTGAGGCCCAACAAGGACAATCCACAACTTGTCATTGTGAGGTCCCACCTGGCCCTGTCACTTTGGGAGACCCTCTTTCTGAAAGCAGAATTGTAATCAATGGCAGCAGCATCTCCAGCAAGTGCCCTGGCTCTAAGTACATTGCCTAACTGGTTGGAGAGGTGTCAACCACATTCAGGGTAGGCAACTTGCACCACCCCAATGAAAACTGTGTAACCCAGAAGCCAACTGTTGAACAATCTTTCAGCCATGTCTACCTTGCCCTTCCCTTTACTCTTCTTGTCTTCCCTAGGTGAGCACCCCTCCTCTTTCTTGGGGTTAAGGAGGGAGAAGACATTAACATAGTATCCCATAAGGATTTTGTCTTGGGTCTTTTTATCAAGGTGGATACCTGGGAGGTCCTCATGGTCAGTGAAAGGGGTAAAGGCCAGGTTCCTTGAAGAATCTGACTCACCCTGCCAAGCCCGGCTAGGCTTAGGATCAGCTTGCTCCCTTTTGTTTCTGATCTTGATCACCCATGAAAGGAGACTGGGAACAAGGGCAACAGACCTCCAGTAGGAGGTCCTGTCCAGACACTCCTTTCCAGAAGACACACCTGAGGTTCTGTCTCCCACCTGCATGGGTGCTTGCTACACATCTTCTTCCTCCCTTTCTTGCTCTTTCACTTTCTTCCTTGCCTCTCACTTGCCTCGTCATCCTCTTCAGAAGAAGAGCTGCTGCCAGACACAGTGTTACTGCTTCTGCTGGAAGGAGAAGCCCATCAATATCTTCCCTTAGTCTTCTGCCTGGCAATGGCAGGTCAGAAACTGCCAGAACACCCAAGGGGTTGCTCTCTTGGGAGCTGGCTGTTGCCCAAGCCTCTACACCTCACCAGCAAAGAGATGGCCTAAGAGACCTTCCAGTGAAGAGATGCCCCATGGATGTGCTGATGAATGGGGTGTGATCCAAAGAGCTGCCAGGCAAGGTGGCTGTATTCTTTCTGGATAGAGCCAAACCCCTGGAGCCAGGTGCCAGGTCAGCCCAGGACTTTGGGGGGTCTTCCTTCTTTCCCCCTGGTGTGAGACTGGAATGGCTGCTGAGCCTTCTTGGGAGGCATGACTCCACCTGCCAATCAGCCTGAGGGACTGACCCTTCCAGGAGGCTGATTTGTTTCCTTGAGGACAGATTCCCTCAATTGCTGGGCTTCTTCCCACTAAGGCACAGGCACGATGCCTGACAAAGGAGGAGCAGGCACAGTGTGGCAACTGCTGCCAGCTGCCCGCTGCTCACTTGCCATGCCCCCCATATGCTGAGAGCAGCCCACTCGGTCGAAGGAACAAGCACTGCCACTCCAGCTGGGCTGCCCAGCTCTGACGGCCCAGGGATGTTTTCAGCTGGTAGAACTGACAAGAACTGTTGGCTGGCCAAAGGCCCAGGGTGTAGACTGTGCTGCTGCTGCCACCCTGTTGCTCTGACAACCTGCAGCGCTGCTGCCTTTTCTGCCATCCACTGCTTCTCCTTCCAGCCATCTGTCTCCTCTGCTGCTTCTCTCCACTGATGCCACTTCTCTCCACCATCTATCACCCCTCTGTGCCATCTGCCACTTCTCTTTGGTGTCCCTCACTGCTTCAGCTGTTTCCTTCCTCCTCAATCTTCTCCTTTCAGCTCAGTGAGAACAAATGAGGAAAGCAGCAATGTGACTGGGAATAAATACCTGGTCACCAGGCCTGAGGGAAGCCTGCAGCAGGAGAGAAGGCTTCCACCCATACAATCAGCTTGCAGCCCCACACCTGCATATGATTGGTCATGGGATGAGCTTACCCAGCCAATCAGCTCAAAGCCAAGGATTTAAGCTAATTGGCCACTGGTTGAGTACTTATCCCAACACATGGCTGCTGGCATGGCAACGGACCCCGTTCAGGCCTGGGAGGCCCTCCCCAGATTGTAAAATAGCCTCCAGGTATGTCCAGCAGCCCTCTTCATACAACCATAGAAATATAGAGTTCTATGAGTAGAATACTGTGACCATAAGAGACCACAAGGATCATCTAGTCCAACCCCATGTCCGGCAGGAATACACAATCAAAGCCTTCCTGACAAAAAGCCATCTAGCCTCTGCTTAAAAACCTCCAAGGAAGGAGACTCCACCACACTCTGAGGCAGTGCATTCTACTTCTGAACAGCTCTTACTATCAGGAATCATAGAATCATAGAATTGCAGAGTTGGAAGACCCCATTAGGGCCATCCAGTCCAACCCCCTGCCATGCAAGAAATCACGATCAAAGTTTCCCCGACAGATGGCCATCCAGCCTCTGTTTAAAGACCTCCAAGGAAGGAGACCCCACCACGCTCCGAGGGAGTGCGTTCCACTGCCGAACAGCTCTTACTGTCAAAACGTTCCTCCTAATGTTGAGGTGGAATCTCTGTTCCTGGAGCTTGCATCCATTGCTCCGTGTTCCAATCTCTGGAGCAGCAGAAAACAAGCTTGCTCCATCCTCAACGTGACACCCCTTCAAATACTTAAACAGGGCTATCATATCACCTCTTAACCATCTTTTTTCCAGGCTAAACATACCCAGCTCCCTAAGTCTCTCCTCATAAGGCATCGTTTCCAGACGTTTAACCATTTTAGTCACCCTTCTCTGGACACGCTCCAATTTGTCCATATCCTTTTTGAATTGTGGTGCCCAGAACTGAACACAGTATTCTAGGTGAGGTCTGACCAAGGCAGAATGGAGCAGCACTATTACTTCCCTTGATCTGGACACTATACTTCTATGCAGCCCAAAATCGCATTGGCCTTTTTAGCTGCAACATCACACTGTTGACTCATGTTCAACTTGTGGTCTACTAGGACTCCTAGATCCCTTTCGCACGTACTCTAATTCAGCCAGGTCTGCCCCATCCTATATCTATGCATTTCCTTTTTTTGCCCTAAGCGCACTACCTTACATTTCTCCGTATTGAATTTCATTTTGTTAGCTTTGGCCCAGCTCTCTAGTTTATCCAGGTCATTTTAAATTTTGATCCTGTCCTCCAGGGTATTAGCTACTCCTCCTGATTTGGTGTCAGCTGCAAATTTGGTAAGTATGCCCCTAATTCCCTCATGCAAGTCATTGATAAAGATGTTGAATAGCACTGGGCCCAAGACAGAACCGTGTGGCACCCCACTGGTCACATCTTTCCAAGAGGAAGAGGAGCCATTGCTGAGTACCCTTTGGGTTCGGCCGGTCAACCAATTACAAATCCATTGAACAGTTAACTTGTCTAGCCCACATTTTACAAGCTTGTTTGCAAGAATGTCATGGGGAACCTTGTCCAATCAAGGTATGCGATATCCACATTGAAATCAAGGTATGCGATATCCACAGTGTTCCCTTCATCTACCAAGCTGTTAATTTTATTTAAAAAAAAAGAGAGAGAGAGAGAGAGAGAGAGAGAGAGAGAGAGATCAGATTAGTCTGGCATGACTTGTTACTCTGAAACCCATGTTGACTTTTTGTGATTATGGCATTGCCTTCGAAATGTTCACAGACTCTCTGTTTAATGATCTGCTCTAGAATCTTCCCTGGTATTGATGTCAGACTAACTGGACAATAATTGTTGGGATCTTCTTTTTTCCCCTTTTTGAAGATGGGGACAACATTTGCCCTCCTCCAGTCTGCTGGGACTTCTCCTATTCTCTAGGAGTTCTCAAAGATTATTGCCAATGGCTCTGAGATTGTATTTGCCAGCTTTAGAAGTTCCTCTAAAGTTTAGATAGAATCTCTTTTCCTGTAGCTTGAGTCACAATTGCTTAATGTCTTAATCTCTGCAGATGCAGAAAGCAAGCTTGCTCCATCCTCACTATGACCTCCTTTCAAATATTTAAATATGGCTATCATGTGCCCTCTTAACCTTCTCTTCTCCAGGCTAATCATACCCAGCTCCCTAAGTCGCTCCTCATAGGGCATGGTTTTGAGACCTCCCACCATTCTGGTCACCCTCTTCTGGGCACATTGCAGCTTGTCATTATCCTTCTTTAATTGTGGTACCCAGAACTGGACACAGTATTCCAGGTGAGGTCTAATCAGAGCAGAATAGAGTGCCACTATTACTTTCCTCGATCTAAATACTATACTCCTATTGATGCAGCCTAGAATTTCATTTGCTTTTTTAGCTGCCGCAACACACTGCTGACTCATGTTCAGCTTGGGGTCCACTACTACTTCTATATCCTTTTTGCATGTACTGCCATCAAACCAGGTGTCACCCATCCTGTATCTGTGCATTTCATTTTTACTGCCCGTGTGTAGTATCCTACATTTCTACCTGCTGAAATTCATCTTGTTAGTTTTGTCCCAGTTTGTTTGTTTGTTTGTTTATTGTTTTACTTTGAATTTACTGTTAGTTTTCTTAAGTTTTGGCAGAGACAAGGGATAAGAAAGAAAGAAAGAAAGAAAGAAAGAAAGAAAGAAAGACAGTTAATTGTCTAGTTTTGAGTTGTCTAGTTGTGGGTACTTGGGCTGTGCATGCTATTTTTTTATATACCATCATTTTGTAGGACTTGTGATATGGACAGGAAGAAATGATAAACATGGATATTACATTTTTTAAAATTTACATTTAGACTATTGTTAATGAGACTTTAGCAAATGCTCTGCCTCAGGCAGAAAAAGTCAACATGTAGACACATAGGGTTCCATTGGCAGAGTTAAAAGTGATATATTCGTATGGAATACTAAGCAACTGAGATAACAGGTATCACCAAGTAGAATACCTGCTCATATTTGCTTATAATATAAACAAAAGGTCAGGAAGCTTATGTTTCTTCTTTTTTTTAGCCCTGACATGCAAATATCTTCAGGAGGAAAATCAAAATTAGTATTTTATTATGCACATTTCAAAACTATAATTTTCTAACCTGTGCCTATCCCCTCACTGCTGAGCTGTAAGGATTAACTTTCTTGACAGATCAGATTTTGGGGGGAAATGTTAACACTGAGCTAGAAGAAGATGTTGCCAATTATTTTTGTGTAAATATACTGACATCTCTGAGGACACATGCTGCAACTTTCTTAACAAGGAGAGAATAAATGTTCAAAATACTAAAATAAGGCTTCGTAAAATAATGATATACTAGAGAATCACAATGCTTGAGGGGTGGTTTCTTTTCTTTGCTGCCACCTCATAAAATAAATATGGGAGTCAAACAGATGTTCACAATGAAATTCTAAATGTATTAAAAATTTTAAAAGGACATTGACAAGCTGGAATGTATACTGAATAGGGTGGCCAAAATGGGAAAATATCTAGGAACCAAGCCCTTGAAAAAAAGGTTGTGGCAGTTGGATAGGTTCAGCTTGGAGAAGGGTAGGCTGGGAGATGATACAGTAGGACCCCCATATCCACTGGGGATTGGTTCTGGGGGGCCCCGTGGTTACTGAACACCGTGTATAATAGTGAACACCATTGAAAATAATGGGACTTCCGGTTTAAAATATCATAGAGTTGCCTTGGAGGACCTAGACAATGGCTAGAGAGGACACCCATTTTATAGGAAGACTCTATGGTAAGTGTGCTGTTTTCTGTCCTGTGGATAATTGAATCAGTGGATAATGAATCAGTGGATATGGGGGTATTATGGTGACCCAATGAACAAGAGAACTCTAAGATATCCTGATATCAATGGCCTTACTCAGGTCTTGGAAATATAGGTCCATGACTTCCTTGATTGAGTCTATTGACCTGTAATGTGGTCTTCCTCTTTTTCTACCTTGCCAAGCATCATTGTATTTTCTAATGAATCATGTCTTCTCATGATATTTCCTAAGTATGACAGTCTCAACTTAGTTATCTTGGCTTCTAGGGAGAGTTCAGGTTTGATTTGCTCTAGGATCCATTTATTTCTCTTTTTAGCAGTCAATGGTATCTATAGAACTCTCCTCCGGCACCACATTCTGATGAGTTGATTCCTTCCTATCAGCTTTCTTCACTGTTCAGCTTTCACAGCCATGCATAGAAATCTGAAATACAATGCCATGGACAATTGTGACTTTGGTATTCAGTATTCAGTCATATATTTTTATATTTGGTGATGTTGTCTAGTTTCTTCATAGCTGCCCTTCAAAATCCTAGGTCTTGTCTGGACCAGCTGCTTAGTCTGCCAGTCCAGAGTATTCTGCTCTAGACTGGCGCCGAATGAATTACAATGGTGTCTGCACACACAGGACCTCATCACCCTTGGTTCTGTTTTTCACATTACCAACATACATTTGATGTCCCCTTATACATCTTAGAGAGTTTATCTGGTGTCATGTACCAACAGTACGTCATTTTGTAAAAATTCTCTTTAAGATCAAAACACAAAGTAAATTTTGAATCTTTTGACCACATCTTTCCCCACTGCTCCAATTTTATATTCTGTCCAAAATGCCTAGCCTATTTTATCATGAAATCCTTCACTTGTTCATCTTCTATCTCAAATTTTAATATAAGCTTATACATTTTACCAATTACCTGTTTATCAGACTTAGCCAGTTCAAAATCATAATTTTAAAAATATAATTTAAAACTTTTGAACAACTGTAACTAAGAAAAAGCCTTCATTCAAAGGCTGTTCTTTCATTTTGATTTTCAAAGTGTGGTGGAGTCTCCTTTGGTTTTTTTTTTTTTAAACAGAGGCTGGATGGCCATAAGTCAGGAATGCTTTAATTGTGTATTCTTGCAGGGGGTTGGACTAGATGGCCCTTGTGGTATCTTCCAACTCTATGATTCTGATTCCATTATATTCTCCTTGACAATTGTCCAATGTACCCTAACCATTTTTCTTTGCCAGTTCTTTCTTTTCTATAAAAAGCCACTTGTGCTTAGACCCATAGTGGCATTTACTGACATAAACTGTCTTGAATCTTGTCCATATTCTCAATAAGGCACATCTCACACAATGATTATTAAAAACCACATTCACCTTAATTGTATCATAATCTTGTCAGGAACATAAAACAGTGGGAGGAATAAAGCCTTTAAAAGGCAGATAGGGGAATGGCCCATGGTCTTAGATGTCTCTCTAGTAATGCACAGAACATGGGAAATAAACAGGATGAACTTGAACTCTTAGCACTCTAAGCACAGCAAAGAAAATATGATTTAATAGGCATCACTGAAACCTGGTGGGATGAGTCTCATGATTAGAATGTAGTAATAGAAGGGTCTAACTTATTTCAGAGAGACAGACCAAACAGGAAGGGTGGTGGAATATACATTCTGGATCCCCCCGCATCAGCAGAGCTGTTTTGGGAGGGAGCCACCTTTGCCGCCAAGAAGGGTTAGAGACCCCTCAGAATGTTGCAGGTGGTGTCACCTGCAATCGGAGGAGAGGGGTGGGGCCAGAGGCCATATAAGTCCCTGCCGCCCCTCAACTCCTGCTCTTCAGCCAGAATCAGTTACCTTTTCTGGACCAACCTGCCTTTTAATGGGCTGTTTGCATAGCTTGCTGTTTGGCAGGCTTTCTACTAACTATGCTGGGCTTATATTCGTAGCCTTTGCATTTTTGGTATACTTTCATGTTAGGCCCCATGCTAGTTGCTGTGTTCACAGGGTTTTGTTTTTTGTTTTTGTTTGGAGGTAGCTAAGCATGATCAGCTCTGGTTGGACCTTGGATGGGAGATCACAGTGATTCCCAGGTGCTGTAGGCTTTTTAGAATGGATTGGTAGTAGGGGCAGAATAACCTTACTGCCCCAGCAGGGCCGGTTTAACCAGACTGCCAAATCAGCATTGGCAGGGAACCCCAAGGTCAAGCCCCCCCCCCCCGCTAACCTCCTTATCTGATGAAGGAGACAGGCAGGAGACAGCCGGGAGGAGCCACTGCTTTGCAACCCAGTCCCACTCCCTCCTGAGGCGTGGCGTGGCAGTAGCACTGAGAGGTGGAGGCTGCTGGTGAGGGAAAGAATTAGAGCAAAAGAAAAAAAAGACGGAGCTGGTGAAAAGATTCTGGCTCCTTTCACGTGCTCACTCGCAGCTTTGCCTGGCTGCCCCATCTGCCGGCTGGTTTCCTCCTTGCTCCTTTTTCTCTCCTTTCCCTTGGGTAAGGTGCCTCAGACCGGGCAGCCTCTCCTCCTCCTCCTCCCCACACCTGCCTCAATGCTGTGTGGAGGAGGCTCCAGCCATTCAAAGCTCTCTCCTGGCTGAGCCTAGCCCATCTCCTTCGCCAGCTCGGCCCTGCTGAGGGATTTCCACAATGCTTGGATAGCATTTGAATGGCTGCTCTTCAAAACTTCAGTCAGTAACACAAAAAAGAAGGTGAAACAGAGGTAACAATGACAGCAACAGCATCTGAATCTTGTGGAGGGGAGTGATTTTTATTTATTAATCTAAAACAGTGATTCTTAACCTTTTCTTTACCAGGGACCCCCTTTAAATATCTTTTGTTGCCACTGACCCCCAAACCTTAACTCAAGATTTAAAACCCCTACAACATCTATAATAGTACAATCACACCATCTCTTAAATCTTCCCTCAGAGGCACTGGAGGCGGAGGGAAGATTTTTGTGCTACTTCTTCCTCCAAATTTGTAGCTGGTGCAGATTGAATGGCAATGTGCAGGCCAAGCCAGCCAGCCTCTGCCTTGACCGCTCCACTGCAGGGAGGAGGTGAACAGAGCAACATTCAAGCCTTTGTGGACACCCTGTGAGAACATTGCAGACCGCTGGGGATACCCAGACCACAGGTTAAGAACCACTATTAACCCAAAGTGACGCTGCTTGGGACATGCCACATCATCCCCCCATACCTCACTGATTTCCTAAATGGTTGGATAGTATAAGAATCATATCAGAAACTTCAGTCAGTAACACAAAGTAGACAGTGAAACCAAGATAACAACAGCAGCAGCATCTGAATCTTGTGTGTGTGGGGGGGTGTTTATTAATCTAAAAAGAATGAGTTTCCTGTTAGGGGTTTTTCCCCCACTAAAAAAAAGAAATAAGAATAATAGAATCATAGAGTTGGAAGAGACCTCAAGGGCCATCCAGTCCAACCCCCTGCCATGCAGGAATACACAATCAAATCATTCCCAACAGATGGCCATCCCGCCTCTGTTTAAAAACTTCCAAAGAAGGAGACTCCACCACATTGCAAGGCAGTGTATTCTACTTCCAAACAGCTCTTACTGTCAGAAAGTTCTTCCTAATGTTTAGGTGGAATCTCTTTTCCTGTAATTTGGACCCATTGTTCCGTGTCTTAGTCTCTGGAGCAGCAGAAAACAAGCTTGCCCCATCCTCAGTATGACATCCCTTCAAACATTTAAACATGGCTATCATGTCACCTCTCAACCTTCTCTTCTCCAGACTAAACATGCCCAGCTCCCTAAGCCACTCCTCATAGGGCATGGCTTCCAGACCTCCCATCATCTTTGTCGCCCTCCTCTGGACATGTTCCAGCTTCTCAATATCCTTTTTGAATTGTGGTGTCCAGAACTGCACACAGTATTCCAGGTGAAGTCTGACCATAGCAGAATACAGTGGCATTATTACTTCTCTTGATTTAGACACTATATTCCTACTAATGTACCCCAGAATCACAATGGCTTTTTTAGCTGCTGCAACAAATTGCTGACTCATGTTCAGTTTGTGGTCCACCAAGACTCCTAGATCCTTTTCGCATGTAATGCCCTCAAGCCATGTGTCACCCATCCTATATATGTGCATTTCATTTTTAGTGCCCAAGTGTAGTATCCTACATTTCTCCCTGTTCAAATTCATTTGTTAATATTGGCCCAGCTTTCTAATCTGTTGAGGTCATTTTGGATTCTGACCATGTCCTCTGGGTTATTAGCTACTCCTCCTAATATGGTGTCATCTGCAAACTTGATAAGCGTAAGTCATTGATAAAGATGTTGAATAGCACCAGGCCTAGGACAGAACCCTGTGGCACCCTGCTAGCCACTTCTCTCCAGGATGAAGAGGAGCCATTGGTGACTACCCCTTGAGTTTGGTCAGTCAACCAATTACAAATCCACCTAACAGTTGCATTGTCTAGGCCACAGGTTGCTAACTTTTTTTGCAAGAATATCATGGAGGACCTTGTCAAAAACCTTACTGAAATCAAGATACACTACATCCACTGTATTCCCTTCAGATAAGTGCCCCAAGCAGATAGTGCCCTCTGCTCTTTGACTGAAGTTCCCTGCACCCACAATCAAGAAACTTTTTTAAAACAAAAACAAAAAACCTGGTGTATTCTTTCTGCCAACATCTTAAAATCTAATGCTGGAAGGAGTGAAGTATTTAATGTACTCTCAATATACAGGTCACTGACACACATACACAGAGACCAGTGGGAAGCTGGGTTTTCTCACCCTCAGTTTCCATGCTTCCATGCTGCACCTGTTGAATTTCTGAGTTGTCTTCTGGCTGCTAGCAGCAGATGCATAGCATCAGCAGCAGCCCTCTTGTTTCAGAACTGACCCACAGAATTTGCAGCTATGAAGAAACCAGTTTAAAGGCCCTGCAGCACCTGCAGCCGCAGGGGGATCCATCAATGTGGGGGGACCCCATCATAACCCTCCTCCTATAAAAACATTATTAGTAATAATCTGAATATTCTGTACTGTGAATAGATTAGGTTACGTTACATTAACCTGAGATAAACATATGGGGCCCCTAAAATAAAGTGTTGCAGGGCCCCCCAAATTTCCTTAAACCAGCCCTGTGCCTCAGATCTTGTGTGATCTTGAAGTGCTAGGAGGGGTCAGCCCCAGATGGTGCAAAGGGGGGTGGGGTGAAGCCCCTGGTGGAGCTGATTCTCTCTAGTAAGTTTCCTTTATTACCTTTGGCTACACTTTGGTGGGCCTTTGGCATATTAGCCCCACTGCTGGTTACTCTGTTTGCAGGGATGTTAGCTCCCCCTGGATCCACACGGCCATTGCCTGATAGTTTTTTTCTTGGTGGTTTTCTCTTTCCAATTAGTATATTGTCTTATTAATGCATATATACATACTTAATAAGTAACCACTAGATTTTGTTAATATGCCACATGCACTTCAATAAAAAATTCATAGCTGATATTCAGTTGTCATCATCTTTTTGGATATGACTTCATCACATCTATCTAATTGGTGCACTAATAAATATATACACAATTTAAAATATCTATTTGATATTGGATTATAAGTCACATTAATCATATATACGTAATTGATTGGCATAATAATACATGCAAAACAGGGTTGGCTATGGTTTATTTTTGGATGGGACTGTGTGTATCACTACATAATTCTTCACTATATATTACGTTGCATTTTATTATCTTATCCTTAATTTGTGGACTCTCTTAATAGTGCCAGATCCTATTAGATATAGCAAGCTAAGCAGCATCAGCTATGCTTTCTTCTTGGATGGAAGAGCAATTATATTACTCCATAATCATTCCTATAGATTGTATAAAATTCTACTATCTATAGATTATATTGAATTCTACTATCTTATCATTCGTTGGCAAGGCTTTACTACCAGTGGATCCCATTCAACTTGGGAAAATAAGTTGGGTCCGCTATGGTTTATTTTTGGATAGGAGATTGATTATATCGCTACATAATTTAATACTATAGTCTACATTGAGTTTTATCATCTGATTTCAGTTGTTTGGCTATTTATTTATTTATGTATTTTAACATTGCTGGATCACATCGGGTCTTGATAGCTAAGTGGTATCATCTATGGTTTAATTTTGGATGGGAGACCAACTATATTACTCTCTCTGGCTTTTCTTCGCAAACGAAGATTCAGGAAGGACTCATCCCGTGCTTTCTGCAAGCACACTGATGACTAAAAAGGCCAATCTGAGATAAACAAGTCTGGTTGCAGAAAGCACAGCAGAAGGTCTCCTTGGGTGATGTTTCTGGGTTGTGATTCTTTTTGCGTTGTCGTTTCTCTTCAAGACTTGTTCGGTGTGAGTTATCAAATAAGGCTGCAGCAGTGTGGATATTGCATCTTCATGCCTCCTGATGTGAGGCCAGGGCGGACCGTTTTGGTGATCAATTTGGCTGAGTCTGAGATGGTGTTTCAGGGAGTCCTTGTATCAATTTTTTGGAGCACCCCTCTTACGCTGACCCATGGCGAGTTCACCGTAGAGTACTATTTTTGAGAGGTGATGGTTCTTCATCCTAGAAACGTGCTCTGCCCAGTGCAGCTGTGTTCTCAATATCATGGCCTCAATGCTGGTGATCCCTGCTTGCTCAAGGACAGCAACATTCATCACATAGTCAGTCCAGTGTATATTTAGGATTGTGCGTATACAGCGCTGATGAAAGCCTTCGAGGAGTTGTAGTTGGTGGTGACAGGTAACCCATGTTTCAGATCCATAAAGTAGAATAGACAGTACAATGGCTCTATACACACTGATTTTTGTGCTTCGCCTCAGGTGTTGATTACTCCAGACTCTTTTGTGAAGTCTTCCAAATGTGCTATATGCCTTTGCTAGTCTTTGATCGATCTCTTTGTCAATCTTGGCATCTGAGGAGATGATGCTTCCCAGGTAGATGAACTGCTGAACGAACTTGAGCACAGATTTGCAGACAGCAATGTGGGGATGGTGGTGTTTGTCCTGTGTCGCAGGCTGGTAAAGAACTTCCGTTTTCTTCAGGTGGACTTCCAGCCCAAACAGCTCTGCAGCTGTTGCAAAGCAGAATGTCAGACGCTGCAGAGCTGCTTCTGTGTGGGCAACAAGGGCAGCATCATCAGTGAAGAGCAGCTCACGGACTAGATAGTTTAGAGTCTTAGTGTGAGCCCTCAGATGGCTTAAGTTAAACAAGCTACCATCAGTACGGTAACATATATAGATGCCGTCATCTTCTTCTAGCTCTGCCGTAGCCCTTTGGAGCATCATGCTGAAGAAGATTGTAAATAAAGTTGGAGCAAGAACACAAACTTGCTTCATTCCATTAGTTATTAGAAAGGGCTCTGAAAGACCATCGTCATATCTGACTTGACCACGCTGGCCCTCATGTAGCAAGATAATCATTTTAAGGAATTTGGAGGGACATCCTAGTGTCTTTCCAGGATCTGCCACAGAGCTTTTCTACTCACAGTGTCAAAGGCTTTGGTGAGGTCGACAAATGTTACATAGAGACCCTTGTTCTGCTCTCTACATTTCTCTTGCAGTTGTCTAAGGGCAAATACCATATCTGTAGTACTCCTGCTGGCTCCGAAGCCACATTGGCTTTTAGGAGGAAGTTCTTCTGCAGTAGCAGGCACTAATCTGTTCAGGAGTATCCTTGCAAGGATTTTCCCAGCAATAGAGAGCAGTGTTATGCCTCGATAGTTTGAGCAATTGGATTTTGCTCCTTTTTTTCTTGTACAGGGTGATGATAACTGCATCTCGGAGATCTGATCGCAGTTCCCCTTTTTCCTAGCAATTCACAAGGAGTTTGTGCAATTTATTGTGGAGTGCATGACCTCCATGTTTCCAAACTTTTTGTGGGATTCCATCAATCCCAGCTGCTTTGCCATTTTTCATCTACTGTACGGTCTTAAGGGTCTCTTCCAAAGTGGGAGCTATGTCCAATTCATTTTTCATCGGTTTATGTATCATACATTATATTTACTACATAATTAATGACTATAGACTACATTGAATTCTGCTATCATAATTTTGGTATTGGACATTTTTTAACATTGTTGGATCCCATCAGGTCTTTGGTGCTACATAGGGTCAGTTATGGTTTATTTTGGATGGGAGATTATGGATTATGTTGAATTTTGCTATTGTATCTTTAGATAGTTGGATTATGCTGGATCCCATTTGGTCTGGCATGTTAAGCAGGGTTATCTCTGGTTTGTTTTTCATAAGGACCAGTTCTACCTTACACAATTTAGTAAGGTATTTCCATTGAATTCTACTATCTTAATTTCAGTTTGTCTCACCCTTTTGACTGTGCCAGATCCTGTCTGCTATTGGAAGCTAAACGGGGTCATCTCTCGATTGCCTTTGGATGGGAGACAGATCCCATCCCTACAAAATTCATTAATATTGCTTTCTGCTGTATTGTCTTTAGCTAGCTTGACTCACTTAACAGTGCCAGATTCTGTTTGATCTTGAAAGCTAAGCTGGGTCTATCCTGGTTGTTCTTGGTGTGGAGACTGATTCTATCCCTACACAATTTATTAATGTAGTTGCATTTAATACTACTCTTTTAATTTATAGCTGACAGTCTTGCATTTATAGCTATTAACCATCCAGTACACCAGAGCATATTTGATCTGGGTTCACCAGGGTTGGTTCTGGTTTGTGCTTGGATGGGAAACCTCAAGTACAGACTGCTTACTTTTATTGCTGACACCATGGTTTGTTTTAGCTAGTCTTTTAGTGGGAGGTGTTTTGGTGCCTGATTATTTTGGTTGAAGCAAAGGGTGCCAATTTGTTCATTTGTTCATTTGGTGTGAGGCTGTAGGAGCCATTTTGTTGACTGGCACTGGCTATTTTGGTGCCGCCTTAATGATATTTTACGTTAATGATATTTTCTTGATTATATGCTTACAGTGATTCAATTCCTAGGAAATGTAATGAATAACTACAGACATATATATTTTCATGTAAATAACATCGAATAAAGCAGTTGTTGGCAATGCACAGGTTGTTGGTATGATTGGATTAATTGATTACATGGTGTTAATTTATTTTTATCAATATTACCTGTGTTTTGCCATTAATAATCTCTCCAGGCCATCAGACAGTTTTACATCTTGAAGGTTAAGGGGAGTCTGTCCTGGTGGTAGCTTGGAAAGACCACTCATGAAGGCTCATTGTAGGCTTTATTTATATTGCTTACATTATCACATTGATGGCTTTATTTTTGAGGCATTAAGTTGTTTGGGGTTTGAGCTCTGAATTAGCACTTGGGCATTTGGATGTTCAACAGGGTCAGAACTGGTCGGTGATTAGGTGGCTGACCACTGGTGAAGACTTGGTTGTGTATTTTCTGTTCTTGCTAACATAGTCATACTAGGTGCCACACAGGTTCATCTATGTTTTGGTTTTGGATGAGAGATCATTGATTTAACATTTTATGTCTTCGCTTCTACTTTCTTTGCAGTTTCTTTGTGACACAAGAACTTGTGTTCTGTTTTCATCATCCACTGTATCACCCCATGGTAGCATTAGCAGAATCTGGTGGTGCAATATTTGAATGACAGTGCTGCAGCCACGGCGTTGGGGATTTGGTCCTGCTGGGCTCCAGGTTGACTCAGCTGTCCATCCTTCAGTGGTTTAGAGAAGTGGGTACCCAGCTGGTAGGGTGACAATTGGCTGGCACATTGTGGTCCGCTTGTAAAGTGTTTGTCACTGTGGAGCGGTATAGCAATATAAGTGCTATTGCTATTGCTGAGTGCTGTCTATTAGCTTTAATTAATTACAGTTGTCCCTCCATATCCACGGATTTGATATCCACGGATTGGGGTTTTCACAACTTGAAGATATTCTTGGAAGAATTGTGATCAAAGAGGCAAGCCTTGAGTTTGCCATCTTATATGGGGGACACCATTTTGCTGTGCCAGTGCATGTAGTGGGACTTGGGCATTCACAGATTTTGGTGTCCATGGCATGTCCTTGAACCGGACCCCAGCGAATATGAAGGGACAACTGTATTTAATTGATTAATAGATTTCTACACTTACTGGTGTAATGATTTTGCATATTATTTAATTGATAAATTCATTGCTGTTCTTTTTTCTACGTCATTTCTTCAAAAACCTTACAGATACCAAATTTTTGAGGACTCCATATTCTGGCTGATCTTGGGTGCTAAGCAGGGACTGTCCTCGGATGGGAGACTGTTACCTAAATCATTTCTAAACTACCCTTTTTGTCTTGCAGGGCTGCATACCAGGCCCATCTGAGCCAATTTCCCTTGTCTGATGGATGGGAGGAAAGGCCTGTGCTGTTATTTTCAGGATAATAGGTTTTGCAGTCCTGAGACTCTGCTCAGAAATTTATACAGTGAACAAATAGAGGCCTGTCTGAGTTTTCAAGCCAGTCAAAGCAGGCCTCAAAGACAGTTAGTAAAATAAACAATTAGCTCATTGCAGATAAAGCTGTACACCTTATCTTTCCTGGGAACCACCCTGTGTTTTGAAGTACTATCTGCTGAGAAAATGAGTTCCTGTGTTTGGTCTTATCTGTATGTACTATTGCAGCTCTGAGAAGACACAGAGATGCTGTTTTTCCACTCTGTAGTCAGAGAGAGCTCCTTTTGCTTTCTAAGCTGGAAGGCTGCATTTTCATGGCAGTAAGAATGTAGTCTGTTTTTGTAGTACTTTTATAGAACTTTAAAATAAAACTGGAAAAGATTATTTTCGTCTGTCTCCACGTCTCCATGCATCCACACACCTAGATATGCAGAGGGGCATCTATTTCCTCATGCTTCTGCTGTTTTCTGCTATTTGTTCCCTCTGAACAGAATGCTCAGAGGGGCAGCATACCATGATAGGTTATGGGCCCAGAACTGGAGTGATCATGGACATGAGATTGTTCATGGTGCCCTTTTTTTGCTGCCCAGGTGTGTTACCTGATTTTGGATTTAATTTTGGAGATGTTTTTGGGATTCCTGTCTATGTCTGGCAAGTCTGGAGGAGTTGACGAGCCTGGAGGAACAGACCATCAATCCTGGATGCTGGGTGTACCTGAAAGCTGCTGAAGGAGCTGTCTGATGGTCCCAGCTGGTAAGCTACCCTGTTAATGAATTTACCTACGTGGGAAGGGCTTGATAGTTCAAGCTTGAAGTCATGGCACTTGGTCCAGGAGGGGGGAGTCTACCTTTTGAAAGACTTAATGACAGGAATTATCATATGTGGGCTGTGAAGATGAGGCCTATCTGAGCCAGCCGTTGATTTATGGCCCCTTCACAACAACCCCAGGGCCCCATGCTTCACCTGAGGACAAGAGAGCTGAAGAAAAGGCCAAAGCTTCAATTATTCTGGGGCTGGAGGACAGCCAGTTGATGTATGTGCAATCATGTGTCTTGGCTCAGCAAAGCTGGAGGGCTTTCAGAGAGGTTTACGTCCATGAATCTGCTGGCTCCCAGATTATTCTGATGCACAAGCTGTACAGGACAAGGCTGCAACTTGGAGCGGATGTAGCTGCACATATAGCCCTGATGTGTGATCTGTTTGACAGACTGCATGAAGTAAACATGGATTTTCGTGAGCAGGATAAGTGTTATGTCTTGTTATCATCCCTTGATGATACTTTTGATAGTTTGATTAATAGTCTGGAAATTAGTCCAGCTGGAGAGCTGGTGGGGGAAAGGGACTAAGAAGATGCTTGCTCCTTTCTGTGGTGGGGAAGGGGGAGGTGTAGTTTCAGTGGGCACCTTAGCACCAATTTCGGTGAAAGTAGGGACCCTGGAAGGGCCATTTCAGGTCGTGTGGCCTAAGGGACAGAAGGAGACCCAACTTGCGGTTGGCCTAAAGGATAATCCTTCACCCCAATCTGTGAGGCTTGGGTGAAGAACTTTTGGGTTGACCTTCCAGATGCGGGCTGGCTGGTGAGAAACCCCAGGCAACTGGGTTTCCTCTCCAGGACCCAGATGTTCACCTGGGAAGGCTGAGGGGTGTGGTTTAGCATAGACCTACTGCCTCAGCTGGTCCATTACCAGGTTGCCTCCCCCTGCTGAAGATCTTAGAGGGTATTAAATAGGTTGAATTTAATAAAATACTTTATTTCACCCCATTTCATGTGTGTGGTCTTGTATTCCCACAATTGGCCAGCAATAAGGATGTGTACACCTGTGAACAGATCCATGACTTAAATCCTGGGAGCCTGGTTGTGAGCATCTGGGTAAATATCAAGGGGGAGAGAAACAGCAGGGATGTCATTGTGGGGGTCTACTACATATCTCCAAGCCAAACTGAGGATTTGAATGATGCCTTCCTAGAAGAGATGACAACACATTCAGATGGGGGATATGCAGTAATAATGGGGGATTTTAACTATTCTGATATTTGTTGGAAGTCCAGCTCTGCCAAAAATTTAAGATACAACAAATTCCTCACTTGCCTTGTAGACAATTTCATTGTCCAGAAGGTGGAAGAGGAAACAAGGGGATCAGCTATTTTAGATCCTAACCAATGAGGATCTGATCCTAACCAATGAGGATGCCCTGGTTAATGGTGTGGAAGTGGCAGGATCCCTGGGGGGATGTGCCCATGTTCTCCTGGAGTTTGTTATACAGAGGAAAGGGGAAGCCAAGTGTAGTCAGACAGACCTTCTAGATTTTATGAAATCTGATTTCAGAAAATTTAGGGACTTACTGGAGATGATCCCATGGTCAGGAATGCTAAAAGAGAAGGGAGTACATGATGGATGGAAGTTTCTTTTTAATTTTTTTTAATAACTATTTATACCCCCACTTTTCAGTCACAAGGCTATCAGACTGGCTTACAAATTGTTTTAAACAGTAGCAAGTTACACATCTATACTGCATTAAGCAGTTTCCAATGTGTGTTAGCTAATTTCTAAAAGAGAGATATAGAAGGAACAACTTCAAACAGTTCCAGTGAGGAATAAAAATGGCAGGTGTCTAAAGAAACTAGTATGGATGTCTAAAGAACTTTTAACTGAACTAAGACTTAAAAGGAACATGTACAAGAAATGGAAAAGGGGGGAAATCACCAAAGAAGAATGCAAACAAATAGTCAGCTCGTGTAGGGGGAAAATCAAAAAAGGAAAGGCACAGATGGAGCTCAGGCTTGCTAGAGAGGTTAAAAATAATAAAAAGGGCTTTTGGGGGTATGTGTATAGTAAAAGAAAGAACAAGGAAGTGGTAGGGCCACTGCATGGAGAAGATGGTGAAATGCTAACAGAGGACAGAGAAAAGGCACAACTACTTAAAACCTTCTTTGCCTCATTCTTCTCCCCAAAGGAGAACAGTGTTCAACCTGGAGAAAATGGAGCAGATGATGCAGTAGGTGCAATGCAGCACAGAACTGGTAAAAAGGTAGTTCAGGAATACCTGGTCAGTATAAATGAATTCATATCTCCAGGACCAGATGAAGTACATCCAAGGGTATTAAAAGAACTGGCAGAAGGAATCTCAGAACCATTGGCAACGATCTTTGAGAAATCCTTCAGAAAAGGAAAGGTCCCAGCAGACTGGAGGAGGGCAAATGTTGTCCCTTCTTTAAAAGTGGGGGGGGGGTAGAAGACCCAAATAATTATTGCCCTGTCACCCTGACATCAATACTAGGCAAGATTCTAGAGCAGGTCATTAAACAGGCAGTCTGTAAGCACTTAGAAAGGAATGCTGTGATCAGTAAAAGTCAACATGGGTATTTGAAAAACAAGTCATGCCAGACTAATGTTATCTCTCTTTTTTGATGAAGTTACATACTTGATAGGTGAAGGGAATGCTGAGGATTAATGTATCTTGGTTTCAGTAAGGCCTTTGATAATTTCCTCCATGATATTCTTCCAAAAAAAGTTAGTAATCTGAGGGCTAGAAAATGCAACTGATAGGTGGATTTGTAATTAGTTGATGGGCTGAATCCAAGGGAAAGTAAGCAATGGCTCCTCTTCATTCTGGAGAGAAGTGACTAGTGGGGTGCTACAGGTTTCTGTCCTGGGCCCAGTGCTATTCAACATCTATATCAATGACTTGGATGAGGGAACAGAGGACATGCTTATCAAGTTTGTAGATGACACTAAATTAAGAGGGGTAGCTAATACCCCAGAGGACAGGATCAGGATTCAAAATGACCTGAACAGCTTAGAAAGCTGGGCCAAAACTAACAAAATGAATTTCAACAGGGAGAAATGTAGAGTATTACACTTGGGCGGTAAAAATGAAATGCACAGATAGAGGAGGGGGGCACCTGGCTTGATGGCAGTACATGCAAAAGGGATCTGGGAGTATTAGTGGACCACAAACTGATGTGAGTCAGCACTGCGGCGTGGCAGCTAAAAGCCAATGCAATTTTAGGCTGCATCAATAGTAGTATAGTGTCCAAATCAAGGGTAGAAATAGTGCCACTGTATTCTGCTTTGGTCAGACCTCACCTGGAATACTATGTCCAGTTCTGGGCACCACAATTCAAGAAGGATAAGGACAAGCTGGAATGTGTCCAGAGGAGGGCAACCAAAATGGTGGGAGGTCTGAAAGCCATACCCTATGAGGAGCATCTTATGGAGCTTGGTATGTTTAGCCTGGGTAAGAGAAGGTTAAGAGGGGACAAGATAGTCATGTTTAAATATTTGGAGGGATGTCATGATGATGGTGGATCGAGCTTGTTTTCTGTTGCTCCAGAGACTAGGACATGGAACAACGGACTCAAAGTACAGGAAAAGAGATTCCATTTAAATATTATGAACAACTTCCTGACAGTAAGAGCTGTTCGGCAGTGGACTGCACTGCCTCAGAGTGCGGTGGAGTCTTCTTCTTTGGAGGTTTTTAAGCAGAAGCTGGATAGACATCTGTTGGGAATGCGTTGGTATTTTATTCCTGCATGGCAAGGGTTGGACTGGATGGCCCTTGTAGTATCTTCCAACTCTATGGTTCTATGATTCTATTATCCATGTCTTCCAAACCTCAGATTATGACTTTCTATTGCTAGTAACCTTTTATTCCTCAGCAATATCCAATCCTTTGACTGCACTATGCAACATGCAGCAAAATATAATTTCATGTTTGGGGTTGATTTCATTCCACATCTTTTCATAGTTGTTTTGTAAAGACATACAGTTTGACTTTGTCATTATAAAACATAGAAATGTTTATTAGGTGTCTTAGAGTATATGCTGGGGGCAACCGGTGTTACTACTGCTCCTCTGCTACTATTTTTGTCTGCCTGGATGTCTGAGCATGTACAGACTGTCCACTGCACTGTAACATGTCAGGTTATGGGCCCAGCTATCCAGGGGCACTATCCAGCTGTCCAGAAATGTTACCAATTCATCTGAGAAGTCCCAGTGTCTCCCAGTTTTCACCTGTCAAGTCTGGATACTGAGACCTGGCGCCTGTGTGCTGGAGATGCCTGCAACCTGCTGAGAGCTGTCTGGAGGTCCTAGTTGGTGAGATGCTCTGTTGCTGAGAGATCACAGCTGAGACGGGCTTTATTGTTCAGAATTGCAGTGATGGTGTTTGCACCTGCTGATCTACCTTTTAAGAGGCTAAATGGCAGGAACTAGCTCAATCGGTCTTTGAAGATGGAGGCTTAGAATCATAGAATCATAGAATTGCAGAGTATTTGAAAAGGGAACAGTGTTCGGAGCCTGTGTTGCAAACTGCTCCTGTGCCTACAGCTGCGCAGACAAAAGCCAAGGAAAGTGCTAGATCATCAATCATTCTGGGGCTTGAATATTTCCACTTGATGTACATTCATGGTTTGCAGACTGTGCAGGGATCATGGGAAGCTTTATGAGAGGCATATGTTAAGTGAAACTGGTGGTTCCACAATTCTGCTTACATGGAAGCTGTACAAGGTGAGGCTGAAGCCTGGTGGGGGTGTAAGTACTCATCTTGCCACTATTCATGGTTTGTTTGGAAAACTTCACAAAATTGGCATTTACTATAATGAGCCTGATAAAGTTTATATAATTTTATCTACTCTGGATTCTTCATGGGACGCACTGGTGAACTCCATAGAAGTGATTCCTGAGGCTGACCTCAGTGTAAATTTCATTGCCGGGAGGCTACTTAAAGAGCAATAGTAACAATGCAAGGATGGCAAATGGCTAGCTAAGCTGAAGTTTAAAGGAAAGAATAATTCCAACAATCCCAAAGGCTCCGTTGGAAGCCACGGAGTCTGCCTACATTGTTAAAAAGGTGTGTTGGTTCTACGGCTCCAAAAAACATTTAGCTAAGAATTGTGATAATAAATCACAGAAGAAGAAAAGAGGACAGCCAAGCTGGGCTTATGAAGTACTGTCTGTAGTGGTGGTAAAATATAAACCAGATGTTGCTGATAAGAACTATGAGTTGACTGAACTTACTGGATTTTGGATTCCAGATGCAGCAATCATCTCAGCAACTGCGATGAACATTTTGTATTTTTTTCTAAAGCTGACCCATGTGCTGCGTGAGTCTGGACGATGGGTCAAAAAGAGAAAACCTGGGGGTGGGGCTTTGCTATGTATCCTGTCTTGGCAAAAATGTTAAAAATGTCCAGTATGTTCCTATGTTGATTATGTGCCTGTTGTCTGTATCTATTCTGGCACAAGAGGGGCATGAAATCAAATTTACTTGGGAGAAATGTTTTGTTACAAAGGTTGGCAATGTGGTGGCTGATGAAGTGCTTAGATATCAGCTGTACTACATATAGACAAAAGCTAGGGTAACACAAGCTGAAGCTGTTATGTCAAATGTCCCAGTACATGACAATTGCATTCATTTGATGCATAGACTGATGGGTCATCCAAGCTATAAGGTATTAAGACAAATGCCAGAAATGTGTCACCATCTAAAGGTTCAGGAATGCAATTTTTTTTAGATTGTGAGGTTTGTAAAAGAAGTAAAAGTAAGCTATTGCCAATGCCAAAATACAGTAATAGTCTATTGCAAACAGTTTTTGATCTAGTCCCTGTTGACTTAGCAGGTCCTTTTCAACCATCTCTGGGAGGGGCCAGATATGTTATGATCGTAGAATCATAGAAATGTAGAGTTGGAAGAGACCATGAGGGCCATCCAGTCGAACCCCCTGCCATGCAGGAAATCTTGATCAAAGCATCCCCGACAGATGGCAATCCAGCCTCTGTTTAAAGACCTCCAAGGAAGGAGACCCCACCACGCTCCGAGGGAGTGTGTTCCATTGCCGAACAGCTCTTACTGTCAAAAAGTTCCTCCTAATGTTGAGGTGGAATCTCTGTTCCTAGAGCTTGCATCCATTGCTCTGTGTTCTAGTCTCTGGAGCAGCAGAAAACAAGCCTGCTCCATCCTCAGTGTGACACCTCTTCAAATACTTAAACAGGGCTATCATATCGCCTCTTAACCATCTTTTTTCCAGGCTAAACATACCCAGCTCCCTAAGTCTCTCCTCATAAGGCATCATTTCCAGACCTTTCACAATTTTAGTTGCCCTTCTCTGGACATGCTCCAATTTGTCAACATCCTTTTTGAATTGTGGTGCCCAGAACTGGACACAGTATTCTAAGTGAGGTCTGACCAAGGCAGAATAGAGCAGCACTATTACTTCCCTTGATCTAGACACTATACTTCTATTGATGCAGCCCAAAATTGCATTGGCCTTCTTAGCTGCCGCATCACACTGTTGACTCATGTTCAACTTGTGGTCTACTAGGACTCCTAGATCCCTTTCGTACGTAGTCTCGTTTAATCAGGTCTCTCCAATCCTATATCTATGCATTTCATTTTTTCGCCCTAAGTGCAGTACTTTACATTTCTCCGTATTGAATTTCATTTTGTTAGCTTTGGCCCAGCTCTCCAGTCTATCCAGGTCATTCTGAATTTTGATTCTGTCCTCTAGGGTATTAGCTACTCCTCCTGATTTGGTGTCAGCTGCAAATTTGATAAGTATGCCCCTAATTCTGTCATCCATGTCATTGATAAAGATGTTGAATAGCACTGGGCCCAGGATCAAACCCTGTGGCACCCCACTGGTCACATCTTTTCAAGATGAAGAGGAACCACTGCTGAGCACCCTTTGGGTTTGGCCGGTCAACCAATTACAAATCCATTGAACAGTTAACTTGTCTAGCCCACATTTTACAAGCTTGTTTGCAAGAATGTCATGGGGAACCTTGTCAAAGGGCTTACTGAAATCAAGGTATGCGATATCCACAGCGTTCCCTTCATCTACCAAGCTGGTAACTTTATCAAAAAAGAGATCAGATTAGTCTGGCATGACTTGTTTCTCTGAAAACCATGTTGATTTTTTGTGATTATGGCATTGCCTTCTAAATGTTCACAGACTCTCTGTTTAATGATCTGCTCTAGAATCTTCCCTGGTATTGATGTCAGACTAACTGGACGATAATTGTTGGGATCATCTTTTTTTCCCCTTTTTGAAGAAGGGGACAATGTTTGCCCTCCTCTAGTCTGCTGGGACTTCTCCTGTTCTCCAAGAGTTCTCAAAGATTATTGCCAATGGCTCTGAATGGATGATCATTCCAGGTATGGTTTTTGTTACCTGCTCAAAAGCAAACCAGAGGCGTATGAAACTTTCAAACAATGGTGTGCCTATGTTGAAACAAAACATCAGGTGAAGGTTTCCTCTCTGCAGACGGATCATGGAGGGAAATTAATGGCTGGTAATTTTCAAAAGTGGTTGAAACAGAAGGGCATTTTCCACAGAAAAAGTGCTCCATTTACTAGCCAGCACAATGGGATTGCTGAGAGAAGGTTTGGGGTTCTCCAGACTATGAAAGACAGTCTAATGATAGATGCTGACATTGATCAAAAGTATTGTGGCAAGCCCATGCTGATGGCAAATTATTTATATAATATACTTTGGAATACTGTTGTGCTAAATACCCCATATTTCATGTTGTATGGACGAAAACCATCAGTGAGTCATCCTAGAATTTTTGGAAGCTATGCATGGGTACACATTCCCAAAGTTTTCAGGAGAAAGGGTGATCCAAAAGCTCAAAGGCTAAGGTTTCTGGGGTATGAGCCTGGCAGTAAGGCATAGAGGTTTGTTCTACCAAACAGCAGGATGTTAATCTCCAGGAATGCTGAATTTGAAGAGCACTATAATTGATGCCATGTTCACTCAAAACCAGAGGTGTTTCTGCCTTTAAGTGAGGATGCACAGGAGCATCAGCAGCAAGCAGCTGGACCAAGTTTGCCTGGAGCTGGTGCTGGTTCTAGTGTGCAGGGCCCTAGCGCATAAGTCCAAGTGCAAAGGGTCCTGGCCATAGTCCAAAGGGTCCTGCTATGCCAACAAAGCAGCAATGGCAACAGTGGAGAAGTCCAAAAAATTGAGGAACCTGATGCTGAAAATGAATCTGAAGGGACACAATTTTTCGCACCCAGACACTCAAGTAGGGAAACAAAAGGGGTTCCATCTCAAGGATTCAAAATGTTATAAAATCCTGAAGAATAATTTTCAGTCTGTCTGCCAAAATCATCACAAACAACTTATAATCATTATTCAACAACAATATTGGTCTGTAGTTTTTGGTCAAAGTCAAATTTTGGTTTTCTTCAGGTATCTAAGCTGTATACTAAAGTTTTAGTCCCTTGTAAATCCATCTGGGTCCTCCTTACCAACCTTTCTCATAAACCAATACCAGCTCTGGGACCACAGCAAGATTAATATACAATGTCATGCCATTATTCTTCCTCTGTCCTCAGGAAATAAATTCTTGTCCTAATTTTTTATGGTTCAAATGTTTTACACCCTTCTTTCTATTATGTACCTCTTGTGGTCAAATTATATCTAAATTAAGTTTCCCCAAATAATGAAAAATATTTCTTTTTTCTGGGGAGCATTAGCTCCATTAATGTTTAAAAAAGCATTGTAATTCATCATTAGAAGATTTAGTATGACGAGTCCCTAGTAGCAGCACTCAGTGTACCAAATCCTCTTTCCTATCCGATCGGTGTTGTTGGCCTAATCCTTGATCCTCCTCATCGAAGGAATTCTGCTCTCATTGATCTTTTCTCTGTCTTTGTTCTTTGAATGTCACTTCTTTTTAAAATTCTTCTTGGCTTCCTTCCAAATCCTGACGATATCTCCTCATGAAATCCCTTGTTTCTGCACTGAGTCCATCCGTAATCATTAACCTTTTTAAAATAAAACTCAGTCCTTCTATTTTTTCCCATCTAAATTGGATCTTCCTCTTTTTCAGCTTACATAAAATTCTCATTGGAATCTTCTTGAAAACTATTATCTCTTTTCCACTTTCAATTTGCTCTTGAATTATTTCTGCAGGATTGTATTCCTTGCAGTCTTGTCAAATTTCTTGCCTCACCTTTCCTTTGTCCAGGAAGTCTGCATCAATCAATTTCATCCTTGCACTTTCCTATGGGTCTTCGAGAATTGATCTAAATCTTAAACGTTATTCTTTTCCCCTCATTTCTAAAAGGGCCAAATTGTCCAGTTGTTGTGCTTTCTCTTTGTCCATTGTTTCCACTTTCAATTCCAATTTCTCCACTTTCTCATTTATCAACTTTACTTCTTGTGTTAATTGATTCCTTAATCTCTTTCACCCCTCTCCTGATTTTCCATTATATCTCTTGTTTCAGTTATTGTTTTTAATCTTGATTATTTTGTTATTGCTTCGCAAATTGTTTCATCATATCTTTTCTGATCCATTTTATTCCTCCATCATTCGAGACATTTCAGATGAAGTAGCCTTTTCAGCTGGTACATCCACTAATTGCCTCTTTGTTTCAGTGACTCTCTTGGTTTTTGTGGCTCTGATAACTCTAGTTGCCATATTTGTTTTATAATTTTACATCTATTTGTCCACTGGGTGGCAGTATTTCCCAGACATTTTCCAAAAATATTTTGGCTGCTGTTATTCTTATGGCCACTAGATGGTTCTACTTTGCCAAATCAATTGCACTCACTCCATAAATTCCACAGCAGTATTTACCATTTTCTTATGGTAAACATGTTTATTCACTCTTTTATTTGTTTATTCATTAAAATCTATGTAAAATTAATATCCGCTTTAACATATAAATAAAAGTTCTTATAAGGCTTGCTTAGACTTCTTGGTTTTAAAAGGCATTTCTCTCCTCCCCCCTTCTCTTTCATAATCAGTCTTGTTGAATAGTGTCAAGGGACTTACCGTGGTTCCTGGTTACTGAATAGGGTAGACAGCCTCTTCACTTAATCCAAATGTATATAACAAAAACATTGAGAAAGCAAGGTAGACATGAGTATTGTCCTTTTTAAAAAAAAAGGCTTGGCAACCAGGAGTTGGGCAAAGGTGTTCCATCTGCCCCCCTTCCACCCTTGGATACTTCCACTCCTGGTCATTTCCCCACTAGGAGCTGGGGAAATGACCCAGCTCCCAGTGTTATTTATCCTACATCCCCCCATTCATCTGGGGTGAGTTGTCTCCATCTGGGGCTTTTCCCCAGCTGGTAATCACTGCTGGTGCCATCTCTATGAGCCAGCATGCTCTCAGACATGTCTGCATGCCATATACTTACCCACGAGCATCTCCATATTCAGTCCTGATGGAGGCCTCATGTCCTGAGAACAGGTTACAAATCAGGAGAATCAAATGTTGTGACACACTCATTTCTCTAAGACTGGGCCATAGTTTTTCATGATCTGCACAAAGGCTTTTCTATAGTCTGTACAGTAAATCATAGGTTGACTTTCTTCTGAAATTCTTTGGTGCATTTTATTAAACAACATATGATTACAACATGCCTCCTAGTGCTTCTTCCATTTTTGAACCAAGTTTGGACCTCTGGCATTTCTCACTCCATATTGGATAAAATATTTGTTGTAAAATTTTGTGGCATCTTTAAATATGTGAAGGACTGATATGAGGAGGAAGAAGCAAGCTTGTTTTCTGCTTCTCTAGACAGTAAGGCCTGAACTTGTTGCAGAGGATATGTCCCAAACCAATGGATTCAAATTACAATAAAGGAAATTCCATGAAATATTGGAAATAACTTCCTGCAAAGAGTTATTTGACAGTTAAATAGACTGTTTTTAAGGATGATAGACTCTCCTTCACTGGATATTTTGAAAAAGATCTAAGATGGCCACTTCTCAGGTTTGCTTTAGTGATTCAGTGGTTCAACTAGATGGCTCTTTAATCCAATGATATGATTCTATGATTCAGTGTTCTTACATACCACTCAAACTCAGAAGCCAGGATTTCTTATATAATGTAGAGAAAACAGGAGGAGGCTAAATTAGGTATTTAATGGAGCTGAATGTGTGTGTGTGTGTGTGTGTCTTCAAGTTATTTGTTGACTCATGACAGTTCCATGAATTTCATAGGCTTTTCTTAGGCAAGGAATACACAGAGGTGGTTTGTCATTGCCTTTCTCCTAGGACTTTATCAGATGCTCTTAAAAAGCAAACATGGAGGTCAGGAGAAGGACACGACTGTCCCGCTTCCGGTGGTTGATACTGCACGCCCCGTCCTTCTCCAATCCTTTCTCCGTGCTTCCTCCATGCTAAAAAGTAGCAACTTTTTTTCCTTCCAGCACAGAGGAAGCAAGGAGGAAAGACGGGAGAAGGACAGTGTGTGTGTATGTTATTGGCCACAAGAAGCAGGATAGCTATGTCCTCCTCCTAACCTCCATGGGTTATTTTTAGAGCATCTGATAAAGTCCCTAGTCTCTTCTCATTCTTCCACAGTAGAAGTATTTGAGAACTCACGCCAAACAAGTCTTGAAGAGAAACAACCACCCAGAAAGAATCACAACCCGGAAACATCACCCCAGGAGACCTTCTGCTGTGCTTTCTGCAACCAGACTTGTTTATCTCGGATTGGCCTTTTTAGTCATCAGTGTGCTTGCAGAAAGTGTGGGATGAGTCCTTCCTGAATCTTCATTTGCGAAGAAAAGCCAGAAGAAGAAGAAGAAGAAGAAGAAGAAGAAGAAGACGACGACTTGGCTACTGAATATTCATATAATTGAGCAGGGACCTTTTTTCTAATTGTCTTCCACACTTTCCTGTAATGACTTTGTACTGATTTTACTAATATTATTAGATGAAAGATTTTTTTTTCTCTAGAGTTTTACACCTATATCTAGCAAATAATGTTTAAAATAAACTCCCTTCATGTGTTCAGGAGTTAGTTTGGTCATGACCTTGAGAAACAAATAATATGGAAAGTGTGAAGAAACACAATTTTAGGCTAAACTATACAGAGAGACATTGATGCATGCTTTACTTGTCACAAGAGATTTCCAAAGAATAATAAAATGCCTAGTCTTTGTTTGTAAAACTGTTACATAAAGAAAAGTGATTGATCACAATGGAGAGCATTGCATAATCCAATGGCCTGCAGATCAGATAAAAGTATTGAAATGTCTGAGAGATACCTAGGGGTGATATATGGCCAGTTGTATATGAACTCATAGTGCAGAAACCTGTGAAAAGCCTAGACATTTTGACTATTGAGTGGTTTCAAATGCAATGAAATGGCAATGCTGTTATATATTGACATTACATGGTTACAGTATGGCTCTGTACTGCAATTACGAGAAATACCTTGTGCACAAAAAGAGATTATTCATGCTACCTCAATTGTTGCAAAAAGTTTGCTCTAGATAGCCTCAGCTAATGGATCACTGCACAGCATAATAGCAAAAAAATTATGTGGCATCTGTCTCCCAAAGTTTAAACATACCTGCTTTATAAAAGAGGCATTAGAAAGTATAAGGGAATGTTGGATGTTTTGTTCTCTTGTTTGCCGGAAAGAATTAATGCATGACTTATATCATCCTTTGCCTCTCAGTCTTTTTTTTTTTAAGAAATAACAGTAAATGGCAGTGGATATATGAAGCAGGGATAGCAGTAATATAAAGGGACATCTCAACACTTTTTCCAGAATTTGCATGTATTTTACAGTCCTAGCATGCTTTAGAGTGGTATGGCATGTTTCTGTGAAATGGTTGGGCCAGTTAGATACCACTGTCATCTATGGATATCTACACTGATTTAATACCAAAACTGTAGGGCAACATTTATATTAACATACTCAACATTATCAGATTAATAACAGTTAAAATAGTCTATTAATTAGCAATCTAAATTAAACATCATATATTTGTTCTATTGATAATATCCTTCTATTATCTTTATGTTGGGAAACACCAGCATGTGATGTTCTATCAGATGCTTTCTTTTATATATATATTTAATATCACTAAGGGGTGGTTTACACGGGCAAATATTCCCCTAAATATACCGCTAAGATAGCTCATAGTTCCCACGGATCGCAGCACAGAATCGCCTCATTCAGAAGGGGGGAAGGTAAAACACCCAAATATAGTGTGGCAGGGCATGTCGCTATTTTTGCCGGTATATTTGCAATGTAGTGCTTTATTTGCAGTGTAAACTAGCATTCCGCTAAGGGTTAAAGCAGAGCTGCATTGTGATTGGTTGATGATGCAGGGGTGGGCTCAAAAGAGGGGCAGGGAGGAAGGAAAGACTGTAGCGTTTAGAGGAAACTTGCAAAAATCCTGTCTGTTATTTTGCAAGCCAGTTTTCAAACAAAAAGGATTCCCAGCTATTTTCATTCAGGGAGCATTCCTTCTCACCTTCTCTGCTGTTTCAAAAGTATGTAAAACTTTTTTCCTGTGCATGGGGGAGGGAGAGAAACGATTTCACGAAGGGCTGTAGCAAGCTGAACTGCTCTTCCCCCCCCCCTCTCTCTCTCTGGCTTTCCTGTATTTGGAAGGAAATGCTGTTTCAAGCAAGGAATAAAACTTTCTAAGCTGTTCAGCACGGAGTTGGGGCCAGGGCAGGCATTCCTATGGCATTCCTTTCCCTCTCCAATGCTTGGCCATGCCCCCACCACATTTGGCTGTGGGAACGCCACAAAATATAGCTGTGTAAACAATTACCGTATAAACTACCCACCACTGATGCGTGAAAGCACTACAGCACAACTTAACGCAATAAAACCTTCCATGTAAACCAGCCCTAAGTGATGGCCTCTATAGTTCATCAAAAATATCCCTGTATCTCCATCCTAAATATAATATGCCTGCCTGTTCTAGGTGATGTGCTTATATTATGGCCCTATCAACTCCTCCCAACCTTTATTTTACACAAAACAGAGGAAAATAATATACACTTGTAGTGTTGGAAGAGTTATCTGTGTAAAGCTAGCCTGACAAGAATGGTATTTGATATCTGAAAAATATCACTTCACAATTTTTAAAAAAATGATTTTGTCTCATGGTCAAGCCAAACACAAAATGTTCAAGGACTATGACTCACAAAAATGTAATAATGTTGATGGTATCAAACCTGTGATACCATCTTACTGCCCATATTGCAGAAATAGTAGGTATTGTACTATTTTTAATTTCCTCTTTCTTACAACAGGAGAATTTGTGGGGCCAAAAGAATCTCAAACTAGAAATAGATTTCTCTTTTTCGATTCAATAATGCTGTGGTTTTGATTGCTCTGGATCTTTGTCCCTTTGGTCTCTAGATAAGGTAAAGATGTCCAAGTGAACATCCACCACAATTCCTGCTTCTGGTATTAGGAATCACATGGACGATAATAGATTCCCACAAAGTGCAGAAAATCTGGATATCAAGCTGCCACAGAATGTATATTTAAACAACCAGGGCAGCTGATTGTCAATGTTCCAGCCAAGTGTTGAGGAGAATTCTATCACATATTCATAACCAGTTAAGCTAGGTGAAGCTGAGTGAGGTAAGTTCCCTCACCATTTGGTTAGGTAACACTGCCTGGAAAGAAGTGGGGATGTAAAAGTATAGGTTCTTGTTGCCTGAACATTTCTTCACATTGACGGTAGTTACTGCCTGAGATTCTGACTACGTTAGGAAGAACTTCGTGTTGCTAAGAGCTGTTTGATAGAGATACCAGCTACCTCAAAAACTGGTAGACTCTCCTTTGCTGGAGCTTTTTAAACAGAAGATTGGATGGCTACCTGTCATAGATGGTTTAGTTGTGGATTCATGCACTAAAGGAGGCTGGAGTAAAGGCCCTTCTTGTCCCTTCCAGTTATATCATGCTATGACATTATGAGCTATCTTTCAATGTCATGATTCCCTTGCTGTCTACAGTGACATTATTTCATGCCACTGGAGGTTCTCCTCAATTATATCAATTGACAATTCATTTTTGAAAATTTATCTAGATACCACATCTCACTTAATTCTTTGGTGCAGTTCAGATGTAAAGAGGTGACTCTGCCCACCTCTGCTACTGGGGGGGACCATCCCTTCCCTAGGGATCCATCTTGTTCAGTCACTCACAAGTATAGTATGTAGGTCACATTTATTATGTATATACGGTCTTTAAATTGTAAGGGGGAAAAAACAAAATAAAAACACCCACCACCAACCAAAAGAGGAATGCCAAGGATCTCCTTTACTTCAGGGAAGGCCCTGGCATCCAGAGTACAGATGTCTCTCCCCCCCCATCCTCTCTTTAACTCCTTCAGTCCCCTCTCTTCCTAAGCCTTCAAGAATGAGCAAACAACATGATAGTGAGTCCAACCCCTTTAAAAAGGCAAAGAGTAATGCCCCCCCCCAAAGGGGAGAGAACATAACTTCCCCTTCACCTTTTTCTCTGGCTTTATGCAGTTTCTCTATCCGTCCTTGTCCCTTTCCTAGCTTCTCCATGGATCCTGCATGCTTTTTTCTCCATTCCCATTCCTTTCAGTTCAAATTTGTTATTGCTTCTATACCCACTCTCACATTACCACTCAGTCCCTTCATGTTCTCCTTCTCTCCTTCCCCCAACTCCTGATTTCTGCTGTCCTCCATAATCCCACTTGTCTTGCCTACATTCTCTGTCTTCAATCTTTCTGTGTCTGCCTCCACCATCTCAGTACTTTCCAGTTCCCTTTCCTTCATTAAGGAGATTATCAGATGCAGCAAATGTGATGCAATCATGATGCCAGTGGAACTCAAAAGGGTGATAATATCAGACAACAATGTCGTTTTGCATTCCGCTGGCGTTATTCTTCCATTTCCAGCTGAAAGCATCAATAGATCCCCATGTTGCTTTTGTGCCGGTATTGCCGGCATGCAAAACCCCGGGCCATTTAAGTCCCATCACTGAAGTGGGAATGAATGGCTGGTCCGACATGAGCACTTCTGGGTCAGATTGGGATATCCAAGTAAGTTCTGCTCTTTTTATGACCATCTCTGGGTTACTTGGGACCACTAAAGTGTGTGTATGTGCTTTGTGCAACTTGAAGGGGAGCCTTTGCCAGGAGAGGAAGGTAAGTGCAGGGGGAGTGTTCTTTTGCTGGCATAGAAATGTGTGTGGGGGGGGTTATGCCAGCAAAAGAATGCTCTTAGGGGGATCATCTGATAATCTTTAATCTCCTACATCTGCCTCTTTGCCCTCTTTCCTTCCATTCTATTCCATCACACCCTCAGCTTCCCCCTTCCCTTGGTGTCCTTCAGATTTCCTATGGTCCTTATTCCCCTGCCAGCTGTTCTTTCTCTCCTTTAAGCATCCCACCACTTTCCTTGACTGCACCTCCCTCTGCCATTTGAAGAACTATGTTCCCATGCTCTGGCACATCCAGTTTGGCCACTGTCCCCCCCTGCTGGCTTCTTCCTCCAGTGGCAGCAAATCCTATGGCCTGTGGTGTACTGTAAGTTTGGGATTGCAGGAACAATGATGGCAGGCACCTTATGACCCCTCTCTGCCTGTCACAAAAAGGAAATAATGCTTCCTGCTACATAAATGAATTGTAACGAACCTTGGGACGCTGGTATGAATGAAATCCTTCCCAGTTCTTTTTTTTGACACTGGGTAGATCAGATCCTTCTATTTCTGTTTCTAAAGAAGCCACAGTTCCCTGTAATCTCTGAGCTCAAAGCAATGTGATTGGTTTAAAAGGGTTAATAAGAACAAACATGGATCAAAACAGGGTTTCAAGTCCTGGCTTATTCTGGAACTAGAGTTTAAACAAATCACTATTCTCTGATTTCCTTTGAATAGCTTGAAGTAGGCCAGCTAACTGCATAGAGAATATATGGTAAATAAAACATACAGTAAACATACAAATAAAATATATAAATAAAAACTTTTTTTTCATATGCAGATGGACTCAGCTAATAGCTGTTATATGCATAAACATTCACTGAAACTTAGAGTTACACATTGTATTTGAAAGATGTTGCTTGGCTTTGCTTCATTTAAAAATTATATCAGGAAATTTCCATTTCCATTAATTAGAAAATAATCTGTTCCACAGAAAGCAAGTGTTATGCACCATTCCATTAGCAGGGAGATATTTGTTTCGACAGTTTTGTAAAATATTTGACTCTTGCTTTTCAGTATAAATGGAGAATACCAAATAGATGTCAAATAATTCATTAGTCAAAAGTATGTAACAAACACGCTTTATCAAAGCAGTGTTGGCTAGAAAATAACCCATGCTGTTTGTTAAAATAACAGATGTACAATGTGCATCTTTTTGATATTATTGAAAATGTGCTTTATATCCCATTATACTTTTTAATTTATGAGTTACATATAGACATATAATTCTATACTGATTCATAAAAGGCTATTATCATTTTATTCCTTATGCACTCCAAGACATAATAAATTGATAGTCTCAACTATAACAGGCTCATGGTAGCAATGGGAACTTGGTAAATTAACACTTATGCAAATTCCATCAATTCAATATATCTGTTTTAGTTTGAGCTGTTAGTCATTAGGATTTAGGCCTAACAATCCAACTCTATGCAGGTCTACTAAGAAATAAGTCCTAGAAATGTGATTAAATGAACAACGTGTTTCTTTAAGCAGGGGAAACTTGTAGCATCTTTGAGATTAGCTGAGACAAAGCAGTTGTAGCATAAGCTTTGATAGATTTGGTCTATGATTCTTTGTAATGGTTCTATGAAGAACCTTGGTTTTGTGTGTATACCTTCAACATATTTCTAAATTACAGCAACACTAAGGCAAACCTGTCATGGGTTTTCTTGGCAAGATTTCTTCAGAGGAGGTTTGCCATTGCTTTCCTCTGAGACTGAGGAGATTATCAGATGCATCAAAAGCGACATTATAAAACAATGCCAGGAGATCACAAAAGGGCTTCCTTACAAGACAACGTCATTCCCCCATCGTTATGCAGTCATTCCGCTGCCGCTCCACGGGCGCTCTTTTTTATTGACAGGGAGAAGCTATCAATAGATCCCCTGTTCCATTTCTGTTACAAACTTGCTGGTGTGTGACAAAGTGCCCCAAGCTGCTTGTGAGATCCCAGCATCAATGGGCGGTCCCTGCCAGAACACTTCTGGGTGAGATTGGGACATCCAGGTAACTGAAGCACCTTTTTAAAACTTTCTTGGTTTTCTTGGAAGTTTTAAATTGTGTTTGTGTGCTTTTTGTAACTTATTTTTGTGTATTTGTGTTTTTATTTTTGAATTTCCCACACTCATGTCTTCTTGCAAGAACAGGTGGGCTTTCGATCCAGGAAGTGAACGGGGCTCTGCTAGAGCTCTAATATCAGATACTTATTCAAATATTACTCTGCTAGAGCTCCGTTCACTCCTGGGCTGCCTGAACAAGCCCAAGGACAAGAGGTAAGTGTGGTGGGGAGAGTGATTGTTGTGGGACAGGGATGGGAATGGAGACTGTGGGTCAGGAATGCTTTTTGCATTTCTGTCTGATAGAATCATAGAATCATAGAATTACAGAGTTGGAAGAGACCACGAGGGCCATCCAGTCCAACCCCCCTGCCACACAGGAAATCTTGATCAAAACACCCCCGACAGATGGCCATCCAGCCTGTTTAAAGACCTCCAAGGAAGGAGACCCCCACCGTGCTCCGAGGGAGTGCGTTCCACTGCTGAACAGCTCTTACTGTCAAAAAGTTCCTCCTCATGTTGAGGTGGAATCTCTGTTCCTGGAGCTTGCACCCATTGCTCCGTGTTCCAGTCTCTGGAGCAGCAGAAAACAAGCTTGCTCCATCCTCAGCGTGACATCCCTTCAAATACTTAAACAGGGCTATCATATCGCCTCTTAACCGTCTTTTTTCCAGGCTAAACATACCCAGCTCCCTAAGTCTCTCCTCATAAGGCATCATTTCCAGACCTTTCACCATTTTAGTTGCCCTTCTCTGGACACGCTCCAATTTGTCAATATCCTTTCTGAATTGTGGTGCCCAGAACTGGACACAGTATTCTAGGTGAGGTCTGACCAAGGCAGAATAGAGTGGCACTATTACTTCCCTTGATCTAGACACTTTACTTCTATTGATACAGCCCAAAATCGCATTGGCCTTTTTAGCTGCCGTATCACACTGTTGGCTCATGTTCAACTTGTGGTCTACTAGGACTCCTAGATCCCTTTTGCACGTAGTCTCATTCAGCCAGGTCTCTCCCATCCTATATTTATGCATTTCATTTTTCCGCCCTAAATGCAGTACTTTACATTTCTCCGTATTGAATTTCATTTTGTTAGCTTTGGCCCAGCTCTCCAGTCTATCCAGGTCATTCTGAATTTTGATCCTGTCCTCTAGGGTATTAGCTACTCCTCCCAATTTGGTGTCATCTGCAAATTTAATAAGTATGCCCCTAATTCCCTCATCCAAGTCATTGATAAAGATGTTGAATAGCACTGGGCCCAGGACAGAACCCTGTGGCACCCCACTGGTTACATCTTTCCAAGACGAAAAGGAGCCACTGCTGAGCACCCTTTGGGTTCGGCCGGTCAACCAATTACAAATCCATTGAACAGTTAACTTGTCTAGCCCACATTTTACAAGCTTGTTTGCAAGAATGTCATGGGGAACCTTGTCAAAGGCCTTACTGAAATCAAGGTATGCGATGTCCACAGCATTCCCTTCATCTACCAATCTGGTAACTTTATCAAAAAAAGAAATCAGATTTGTCTGGCATGACTTGTTTCTCTGAAAGCCATGTTGACTTTTTGTGATTATGGCATTGCCTTCTAAATGTTCACAGACTCTCTGTTTAATGATCTGCTCTAGAATCTTCCCTGGTATTGATGTCAGACTAACTGGACGATAATTGTTGGGATCCGCTTTTTTCCCCTTTTTAAAGATGGGAACTACGTTTGCCCTCCTCCAGTCTGCTGGGACTTCTCCTGTTCTCCAGGAGTTCTCAAATATTATTGCCAATGGCTCTGAGATTATATTTGCCAGCTCTTTTAATACTCTTGGATGTAGTTCATCTGGTCCTGGAGATTTAAATTCATTTAGATTAAGAAGGTATTCCTGTACTACCTCTTTACTTATTTTGAGCTGGATTTCCCCTATTGTGTCCTCTGTTCCATTATCCTCAGGTTGGTCCTCCTTTTCCTTTTCTGAAAACACTGAGGCAAAGAAGATGTGGAGTAATTCTGCCTTTTCTCTGTCCCTTGTTAGCATTTTGCCATCTTCTCCACGTAGCGGCCCTATCATTTCCTTCTTCCTCCTTTTGCTGCAGACATACCCAAAAACACCCTTTTTATTGTTCTTAACCTCCCTAGCAAGCCTGAGCTCATTCTGCGCTTTAGCTTTTCTGACTTTACTCCTACACATGTTCGCTATCTGTTTGAATTCTTCTTTGGTGATTTCCCCCCCTTTCCATTTCCTATACATGTTCCGTTTAAAACTTAGCTCCATTGAAAGTTCTTTAGTCATCCATCCTGGTTTCTTCAGACACCTCCCATTTTTCTTCCTCGATGGTACTGTTTGAAATTGTGCCTTCAGTATCTCCCTTTTAAGAAAGTCCCATCCGTCTTGAGGTCTCTTCTCTTTTAGTATTCCTGACCATGGGATCACCCCCAGTATTTCCCTGAGTTTATTGAAATCAGCTCTCCTAAAGTCAAGAATGCATGTCTGACTATGCCTGGCTTCTCCTTTCCATTGTATAACAAACTCCAGGAGAACATGATCACTCTCACCTAAGGATCCCACCACTTGCACCCCATTAACAAGGTCATCTCTGTTGGGTAGGATCAGATCTAAAATAGCTGACCCCCTTTTTGCCTCTTCTACCTTTTGGACCATGAAATTGTCTTCCAGGCATGTAAGGAATTTGCTAGACCTTGTAGTTTTGGCTGAGTTAGATTGCCAGCAAATATCAGGATAGTTGAAGTCCCCCATCACTACTACATCTCTCCTTTCTGCATGTGTGTTCATCTGTTCTAGAAAGGCATAATCTAATTCCTCCATCTGACTTGGGAGTCTGTAGTAGAGTCTCAGAGTAACATCCCTGTTGTTTCCCTCCCCTTTAATTTTTATCCAGATGCTCTCCACCTGGCTTCCAGTATTGATGTTGTGGATCATTTCACTGGTGTAAATATCCCTGACATATAATGCTATTCCTCCTCCTTTCCTGTTTGGCCTGTTTCTCCTATAAAGGTTATACCCCTCTATTCCTACATTCCAATCATGAGACTCCTCCCACCAGGTTTCAGTAATGCCTATTATATCATATTTGTTTTGTAGTGCGAGGAGTTCAAGTTCATCTTGCTTATTTCCCATGCTCTGTGCATTAGTGTAGAGACATCTGAGACCATGTGTTCCCTTTACTTGCTGCCTGTGCAAGTTTTTTTTTGCCTCCCACTGTTGGGTCCTTGCGCTGTTTGCCTTGTTCCCTCTATGACAGTTTGACTATTTTCTCCAGCCCTTTTGCCTTCCAGAATACTGTCTCCCTCCCCCATTTGACTCAGTTTAAAGCCCTCCTGATCAAATTCTTGAGACTGTTGGCAAAAATGTTTCTTCCAACTGTTGTAAGATGCACCCCATCTCTTGCCAGAAGTCCCCCCGCATGGAAGCGCAGTCCATGATCCAAGAATCCAATTTGTTCTTGGCAACACCATCTACGGAGCAGATGGTGATAATCTCCTGAGAGTGTGACTTGACCAAGTTAACCAGTGGGTTTCCATTGCTGAGCAGCAATTCAAACCATGGTGTTCCAGAGTCCTAATCTAATTCTCAAACCACTAAACCACACTGGGACTCATGAAGAACCCTCCCCACCTTATCCAAAAAATAAAAACTTATACCAAATCCCCACACACAATTAGCCTATAACTCTTTTTTCTCTGGTTTAATATTTGAATAAGTATCTGATATTAGAGTGAGAAAAATGCTACTTAAACTGAACAAATTAATAAACCCATCTGGCTAGGATGATGATGATGATGATGGTGATGATGATGATATTATTCTTTTATTATTACTATCCTGCCTTTTTCCCAGTTTGGGACTCAAAGTGGTTTACAAAAATAGTTAACAAAATATCATTAAAAATGCAGAAGATACAAAGGTTAAAATGAGATTAAACATTCAGTGAGTTAAAACCAGATTAAAACAGATAGGATATATATGTTATCTCGCAAACATTATGGCTGCCTACAATTCCTTGCACTCATTCATAAGATGGATTGGGGAATTAAAATTACATTAACCATGTTACATTATGTTGCCTTGTTATGTACAATTAACAAAATCAGTTTGCTGCAACAACTTGATGATCGAGTCTTCAGAGAATTTCTTCAAATACAAGTAAACCCAAACCATGGTGAATATTCTGTACTGTAGACTAAGATTTTATTTTATATTTGTATATTAAAATTTCTTCAAAGAGACAAGGGGAATGCAGAAGGTTACCCCATTTCACAATCCCATCAATTCTCTAGGCAAGGAGTGCAGCTTACAGGCTTGTATTTGACCCCAAAGGCCATTTGTACACAGCCATACCCCCCCCTTTGCACCCAAATTGGCAAATTTCAATCTTATAAATGCTTAGATGACACAATGCAGCAATGATAAGATCCCAGGGCAACAATGATAACATTCACTATAAGATTAATACAATTCTAATTTGTTGTAAAATACGTTTCTTTCATTCATAGCAATGATAGACATTTTACCTAGTGTCCATTGATGAATACATTGACTAGCTAGGAAATTGTCATACTGTAAAAATCTGAAAGTAGACTTGTGTTAAGGTCAAAACAAACTCATTTTTCATTTTGAACCATCCAATTCAGTTTTCATTCTCATTCCATCTGTTCTGTTAACTTTTATTTGTGTTTTGTGTCTTCACATTTCAAGACCACACAGACAGAGGATTTATCAAACATGTTCGTTCTGCTTTTTGAATAACAGTTCAATCTGAACCCAACAGTGTATCCAACAGCATTGTCCTAATCTGCTGGAGTTTGAGATGAGGTTAAGAAACCTCCAAACTCTACTTAGAGATCCATTCCAGTGATGGAGGGAGGGAAGAGCTGCAGAAAAAAATTGGAAAATGTTGGAGAGGAGTGGAGTCAGGGCAGTGGCTGAAAACAAGTGCAGACCCTATGTTGAAAGGGCATGACCCCATCAAATCTAGATTTGGAAGGGCATCAAGGTTCACCTAGTTCTTTCTCCATGCCATACCAAGACCAAAGTCACATTCAAATAGATCTAGGCAATCTTGAAGGTGAGGTGCAAACACACTTCCAGTAACTTGCTCAGAAAAAGAATACTGGAAATTGTCTAATACAGTAATTATCCTAAAGTAAGAAGTAATATGAAAGTAATCTTCAAATGTATGCAGAGCTGTCACGAAGAAGCTGGAGTGAGCTTGTTTTCTGCTGCTCTAGAGTAAAGGATTTGAACCAATGAATTCAAATTAAAAGAAAGAAGATTTTGTCTACACATTATGAAGGACTTCTTTATGATAAGAGCTATTTGACAGTAGAATAGGCCATCTGGGAGAGTTGTGGACTTCCTTTTGTTGGAGGTTTTAAAGCAGAGGTTGAATTACCAATTCTCATGGTTATTTTAGCTGTATATTACTGCATTAGAGTTGAGCTAGATAACATTTTATTCCCTTCCAGCCCTGATTCCATGATTCTGAGGTTGACATTTCTTAATCTCTGCCAGTAACTGATTCAATTTTTAAACTCTTAACATTTAAGTCCAACCCAGACCTCAGCATCTCCTGCCATTATTGGTGTTTCTCCTTTAATTTTAGTTTCATGGGCATCTCTGAAGCATTCTGTGACACTACGAATTATAGACAAGTTGAACATCTGGGCTGGATATTTTTCTTTGACTTTCTATGTATGTTTGGTTCACCATTTAGATGTATTAGGATGACCTCTGTACCTTCAAGGGAAGGTATTTCTTTTTCTGAATATAATATATTTATTTATTTTGCAAATTTATAAGCCAATCTTTAATACAAGGATGCCAAAAGTATTTCGCATTCTTAAAATTGGATTATGCTTTTGCCTTTTTACACTAAAGTCAAGGCTTGATAAGAGCAGTGAAGTACAACAGCCAGGAAATAAAAACACACAGTAGGTATTACCTTGCTTCTGAGAGATGTCTACTGGCTACAAAGAATCAATTTGATGAAATGATAGATCACCTTTGCTATATATTGGTTGTGATTCATGGGCTGTCATCAACTTCTTCAAAGAATTTTGGCTCAAACCATGTGCTCATCTTCTTTGTTGGTAAGAGATTAAAAACCTGCACATGCAATTTGATTTTTTAATAAACAATAAAGAAAAGATGTTAGTTCCCTAACAGCCCACATCTTTATATGGCACCATTCTCCATTCAGGACTCATACTGAGTGTCTGATGTTAATCGATCACAGTTGAAGCTTAACTAGTGAGATTCAATTTGTGGAGCCAGAATGTTATGCAGTTTATTTATCATTTACTGCTGTAATTTTTGTTGTTGCTTCATTCAATTCAATGCTCTAGCTGATTCCTGGACTCCTGAACATATTACTTTAAAACTTTCTCATCTAGCTCCATTGTGTTTAGTTATGGGGGTTTTTTTGCCCCTGACACCCATAAATAAGAGCATGCTAGGAGGGAGTGGTACTTTGCAACTAGTTCTCGCCTCCTCCAAAAATATGAGCAGCTGTTGAAACAGCATTCTTAAATATGCATACCAAATGTGTCTGGAAGAAAAAAGATTTGCCTGGATGAATGCTGAACTGAATTTCCCCATAATTAAAGAGTTAACTTCATGCTTTATTTATTCATATCCCATCCTCTCCTGTGCTTGTCTAGAAGACAATATTGTTTTGGATGATAATGTTTGGGATGCTTACACACAGCACATAATGACTTGACTGAATATGAAAAGTGAAAGCTGTGATCTGATTTACATTCCCATTCATTGAACCTCGTTCATTGTGGTTATTTGTGCATAAAAGTTTCAAGCAAGCCAGGTCTGTACTCATTTTAGAAGAGAGAGCTATGAAGGATCAACCTGAACTTGGTCCCTGCTGGACTAGTGTGTCTAAAACCTGTGGGGACTTCAATATAATGCAGTATAATGCAAAATAAATGTGTGACAACATATCCGCACAAAATACACTAAAATGGTACCCCATTCATATATAAAATTGATGAGGAAAAGTGGGGAAAAGAGTCTTGTGTCACTCTTTATTTTAATGTATTAATTTATGTTAATGAGGGATGTAAATCTGCACCTATATCACTCTTGCTTTCAAAGACAAATCAGTCCTGTAGTTTTCTCCCCACCACAAAGTTGTCCAAGGAATTGTTCTGTGCAGAAACATATGTTGTTTTCCTGTACAAAACTCCTCACTTTTTTTGCTTAGAGAGCATCTTTTCTGTATAGGAAACATTGCATTTTGTGCAATAACTCACCCCACCCTTGTTTCATGAATAGAAAATGTGTTTTCTGAACAAAAAATAAAATGAAAATAAATACCATGTTCTCTGGAACACTTGGCAGAGCAGGAATACCAGGGGGAAAGTATGCAAAAATCTCTCAGCTCACAACAGGGATATCTCAGAATACTCTTTCTATATCTTATTTTAGCATGAGCTTTCACAGATTATAATGCTCTTCCTAGGTGCATTTATGGAGTCCGATCTTAACATAAATTACAGTTGTCCCTTCATATCCACGGATTTGGTATCCACGGATTTAAGTATTCATGACTTGAAAATATTCTTTAAAAAATAATAATCCAAAAAGCAAACATTGATTTTGCCATCTTATATAAGGGACACCATTTTGCAATGCCATTGCATATAAAGGGGTTTGAGTATTCACGGATTTTAGTATCCACAGGGGGCCCTGGAACCAAACCCCAGCAAATATGAAGGGACAACTGTAGTTATATCTTAGGCATCACAAGGCTTCCTTCCCCCAACCCCTTCTCCATTTCTTTTTTGATTGAACAGACAATCTCTCACATTCCATTCCCCAACTCTTTCACAGAAAGGAATGTTGGTAACATTTATTCATTTGTGATGTTGGGAACAGATGCAGACATTCAATAATGTGTGAAAATGTGAGGGTCTTCACTGAACATATGGGGCTGTCTAAATGGTGAAAATACTCCTCATGGAATGTGAGGACAATCCTACTTGTCTTAATGGGATCCCACATTGTTTCCCTGTATTCGGAAAGAGGGGGTACAAAAATGTCAAACACTCCAAAAGAGACGTCTTCGCAGCTTTTCCCAGAGTTTAAAGAAACAGCAAGGGGGATGCACATTCCTGCTCGTTGGGAAAACAATTCGCTTTGAATCACTTTCCCATAGGAGAGGAAGTGCAAAGATGACTAGCAGGATGAGCGCAGATGTCAGGCTTGCTAACAAGGCAAGCACCCGGCACTGCCATGCTGAATTTTCGCCTTAGTGAATGAGTGCTGTTGTTCCCCCCTTTTTTTTTCTACAGGCAAAATATTCCTCTAGTGCACAATGGAAAATAGTTGTGTATTTTTTAAGTTCAGTGGCAGCAAATTAATGCAAGTAAAAACATGAATAAATCACTCACTGCCACCATCTTGACCAGCAGGCATGCAAAGCTTTTGGGGGGTAAAATACCATTAAGACAAATCACAGCTGCTACAATTTGCCATAACTGCAGAGCAATCCGGGGAGAGGGGGTTGTCTCATATAGAAGGGGTGTATGTTGCTGTGCATGTCCCCAAAACATGTTAGATTACAAAGAAGACTGGACAGGTTGCCAGTGAAATATTTTGTGTGTCTACTCAGTAGGAAGACCAATTGGTTCGGTGAAGGGTTACTTTCAGGTAATTATATATAGGATTGGAGTCTAGATCTACTTAGATTTGTGCTTTGCTGAAGTGTAGATTGTGTTAAAAGCAAACAAATCTATTGGCTGCATTAAAAAAAAGCCATGAAAATGTGACCCATAAGTTTTTGTCATACTGATTTTAACCCCACTTTGCACTTCATAGGGGATAGAAAGTCCCTTACATAGATGGGCAAAAAGGTAAGTCTTCTAAATTCTGTCATACTATCAAAGATGAACCTTTGATGGAAAATGGAAAAGTAGGTAAGAAGAAAGTATTTTACATTTCCAGCCTTTGGAGTTGTCTTTGATAGATATTGTGACAAGGATCTTTTTCACCATTGTCTATTTTTAAGTAGTTTCAAACATGAGTAGTCTCATCTCATTTAATTCCCCAGAAGGTAGGTAGATAGATTTTCAAGGTAATTTCATGGTAGAAAGAACATAACATTTGAAGGAAAAGTTGCAGTGCTATTTCAGGTCTCCTGGACAGTAACCAAAGAACTTGATTCAGATACTATAAGCTCTTCCACTTTATTGGGGATTCCAATCCAATTTCAGTCCAATACATTCATTCAACAGATGTTTTGGGTGTGTCATTTATGTGGGTTTTCCAATAAAATGATCCTAACATTCCACACACCAGAATAGCAAGGCTTTGCCTGACTGAGCACCACCAAAATCAAGCGAAGGACAGTTTCCCTTACCTTGTTGGTTTCTCAGGCTGCCTACTAAAATTCTCCTATTGAGACAGCCGATTTACAGCACAACCATATGCATTTTTACTCAGCTGTAAGTCCCACAATCTTTGCTTGACTTAGATAAATGCACCTAGGCTTACAGCCTAGCTACTGTTCTCTACTGAAGAATAGAGATGGGCAGAAGAACCCCAAGAGGTTTCAAGAAAGAGTGACAAGAACCAGCTACTTCATCCAAAACCCTGATTTATTTTTCCACTCCTGACAGAGTGGTGGTGGGTGTTTCACAGCGTTGGTCAAGATTTGCTATTGGTCACAATGGGAACAAATCTTACATTGCTAGCTAGGCTAGCAATGTATACCAACTTATACATTGTGGTTTAACATAATTTAGGAAGCAGAAATATGAGGACTGGATCAGCAAGAGGTTTAAGGATCCCCCTCCTGCTTTTTGGTGGCATTTCCATTCATATTTCCATATGCACAATATAATGAACTATTCTAATCCATATCAAATCAATGATACAAAACAACATTCTAGTGTACTATGGCCTGAAACACAAATCATGTATAAAAAACAACAACTCATATCTAATACCAAGGGAATACAAAGTTAGACATTTTAATTAAAAATAAATGGGCTGTTGCCTCTCCTTTACAGCATAGTGCAATTCCAGTATGATCTTAATTAAACAAAGAAACAAATATTGATATTTCTTTTTACACTCTAAGTCTGTCCCTCTATGACTTTAATTCAAGACTATGACTTTAATTCTTAATTCAGTGATAACATTCCATCCCCCATGTTGCTTTAAGCTACCTTTTGCCTTATAGCCAGCTCATTAATGAATGAAGCTACAGTGGCCATGTGTCCTAATTTACAGAGAGCAGTCCTTGATTTGGAGAGTTGTCAAAAAACAATCCTCTGTTTGAATGTGCCCTATGTGCTGTGAATGTGTCCGGTCCAATACCAATGTAAAGACAAAGCAGCTGAAGAACAGAGAAAGCAGCAGACGCCTTGCAGTTGCCTGTGAATAACACCATTACAGTGTGGCATAGAGGCTCAATTATTGGACTAGGACTCACATCCCTGCCCAGTCATGGAAACCTACTGAGTAACCTTGGACAAGCTTTTGCACACTCTCTCAGCCTAAAAGGAAGGTAGTGGCAAACCTCCTTCGAATAAATCTCACCAAGAAAACCCAAAGCCAGGGTTGCCATAAGTTGGAGTCAACTTGAGGACACACAACAACAATAGCAACAACAAAGCATCTAGACAACAAACTAAGAGGAGAAATGGGTCATTCAGTCACAGTCTTCCCCACTATGGTGAAATGTATTTCTATTTAAATTACAGCAATTATTTCTATATTTTCATATATAAATATAAATTAACCTATACAAATTTTATGCAAACTTGTGGTCACTTTTCTCCTCCTTTGATAGTTTATTCCTCTTTTTGAGGATGTGTCAATGTCTATCCTAAGTGAAACATGGCTTGTGCAAGGCCAGCAATGAGCCCTAATGAGATATTGACAAGGTACTATTGCATTCTCTCTACCAGAAAAAAAAGGGAGTGTAGAATTAATATATAGTGGAGGATCACACATACTGTCTCTTTCCCTGTGTTGATTCTATAGGTGAAACAAGGCCTACATGTTTGGTATGAGTGATTAGGAACTTGACAAATTGCAGAGGTTCAAATCATATGTTACCTTACAATACAAGTGCAGTAGTATAATTAAAATATTCATTTTTACAGAGTAGTTATTGACTTTGATGAGTGAGATGTTTAAGCATAGAGAAACATAATACTTAACACAGATTTCATTAGTCTTGCTTAACATACACTGAACTTCCTTTTTGAAATGAGGTTTTGATAAGTAAGGAAATAATTTACAGTTAGAAACTGGTAGAACAAAATAGGAGGAAGCTTTACATCCCAACATGTGATTCTGTATGCAGCTTCTAGAATACCTACAGATGGAGTTCTATATATCTGACGTACATGGGATTATGTCCATTAAAGACGACATGACTTCCTTCCCCTGTATATATCATACTCTCCAACTGTCCTGATTTGAAGGAGACAGTACCAATTAATCCTATGTTGTCTCACTTTTCCATCTGCTTTTAAAAAATTCCCAGTTTCTTTCTCTTCTTTTTACTTTTCCCACTTGTTTGCAGCTTACTACAATTGCTGCAAACTGAGGGTGTGGCTATATGATCATAAAAAAAACCGTTTTGGGGGCAAAAAATATGAACAGCCTGTTGTTCGTATGCATACGAACCGGCTATACGATTTTTAACCCCCCTAAACTCCGTATGACTCCCTCTTCCTGAAGCTGGCTGGAGCGAGCAAGCCAAGCGGCAGTTTTAAATCTCCTGCCACTTTTTTTTTAAAGGTTCCAGCTTTGTGGACACTCGGTTTTCCGTATTTACAATATAAAATAAACATAAATAAACATATGAATTCACGGACTTACCGGACGCTTGCTAGCCGGGAACCCAACATGGCGGGCACTCCCAATTCCCCTCTGTGCTAGCCCTGCCCCCTCTACTCGGCCAGCCAATCAGATTACCCTGCCTGTTCGTATGTGTGCGAATGGACTGTACAGACCCGTCAGCCATCCGAACAGTGTACGGATTTCTCTTCATGATCCACTTTCCCTACCGAATGCCGCATGTGCGTATTTCAGGGTGGAAAAACGGGCCCCCCTTCTTTTGCATTCGTGTGCATCCGAATGGCCATTTGTACCGAAGCGCGAACTTCCGCACACTGTACGTATTATTTAAATCGTGTAGATGGGACCTGACTTCAACATTCAAAAGTAGCTTGCATTCAATTAAATCACAGGGAGAAGAAAGCTGGAATCTTGCCCTTCCCAGTAGGCTGAGGCAAAACCAAACTGCTACAGCCTTTTCCTAGCTTGTGAGTTCTTCCTCATTAATATTTTTTGCCATCTTGACTACACTCTGATTTTGCTTGGCCATACATGTCCTGGTTTTCATCTGTGAAATGTTAAAGGGTATGAAATATGGAACAGTTGGACTGCACTAGTAAAGATGTCTAACTGTGCATAGGGCTATACTGCAAATCTGCTATTTTTTTATACTGACTTGATCAAAACTGATGCTTCATTTCAGCTCTGGCACACCACTAGTAATCGTCTATGGAGTGAGTGGATTGGCTGCTGGGAATATTCTGTAATGTAGGTGTAGGCATACTTTGATGCCTGGAGGGCTCCACTAGTGGATCATTTGGAGCTTTGGAGAGCCACAGGATGCCATTGTGGCCATTATTTTGGTGAACAGAAGTGCTGATGTCTCAGTTTTGTTCACCTCTCCAGTGCCTTTTCTCCCTCTTTTTCTTTTCTTTTTTGATGTTGAGTTTTTGTGCTTTGGGGGCTGGAATTTCCTGGGCAGTTCCAGGGCCTAGAGGGTCAGAAGAGTTTCCAAGGGCCATTCTGCCCCCGAGCGGACACACATGTACTGGAGGCTGCATGACCCCCCTCCCCACTGTCGCTATGATGTTTACTTGGTTTGCAAGTTCAAATACAAGAAGCACTTCTGTTTTAAATTAGTATGAGGGTAGGGTGGTCTGTGGTTCAAATTTCATTCCTTTTGGATGTACAGCTCCAATTATAACCTTTTGCTTTTAATCATGGGATTTTCCTCTTTGGAAAATTAGAAAAAGAATTTACTGTACAACTTGCCATTTTTATCCTAAAAGAATTGATTGTGCTCATAGAAGATCCTCCCAATTACTTCTTAAGAAAATGTGTTGGAGGCAAATGAAACTAAATGGGATTTAGTCTAACTCCCTTGGGAACCTAGGCTCTTTAAATCCCCCTTAATTAACTAAAGGAATTACCTAAATGAAAAGCCAACTCTGCCAGTTCTTACCCTACCTCCCCTGAAGCTCTGGCACATGGTTTGGAATGAACGTTAGCAAGGAACAGAGTAAATGATTTCAATACAGATGGTTTTGTAGACACCACAACCATTTGGATGAAGAATCCTCAGGCAGGAACAAGAGCTAAGGCAGTTTTATATATTTAATCTCTCTGGCTCTTATATAGTATGCCATCTTCCTTTACTATTCTAGTGGAAAATGTCCTATAAGTTTATGTTTGGCAAAATACAGAAAATGGCTTGACTCTTACTATTCCTTACAATTCCATTCTACATCAAAGGAAAAATGGAAGAAATTAACATAATAAGTTCTTTGTTGCTTGGCCATTTTAGACCAGCAGAGCACAAGCCAATGTCTTACTACTCAGAAGAACTGTCCTCTATATTCAATGAGACTTACTTTGAGGTAAATGTGGATAGTGGGACAGGCAAAGTAAAGCCTGCAGGGAACCATTTTATAGCCCCGGAAACTTCGCATAACCCCCAGACAAAACAAATATTTTAAAAATTGTGATGGGGGGGGGGCAACAGCCAACTGTGGTAGTTTCATTTCCACAGCCCTCCCACAATCTTGAACTCCCTCAGCCTCCTTGACGAACAGCTGAAAACCAGATGAAAATGAAAATGGAAGTATTGTGGTCACTTCCAGTTGTGTCTGGAGTGCTGGTGAGACCCTTCTGGGTGATCTGGGGATGGAAAAAAAATGCCCCTTTCTGCAAGTGCTCACCCTAGTGTCCAAGAAGACTCAACATTTATTATCCCAGTCTGATAGTCAGCAGACCTGTCTTATGGCAACTATGGTAAACTATGACTTGACCTTAAGATATCAAGCCATCTTGCAACTTTTGTCTCATGCTTTTTGTAAAACATATTGTCTGAAGAAGGGGACTGGAAACCTTGAACACTTGCCCAATTTTGTGTGTGTGTGCCTTTTCAATTCAATAATAAATGCATTACCATAGAATCATAGAATCATAGAATTGTAGAGTTGGAAGGGACCACGAGGGCCATCCAGTCCAACCCCCAGCCACGTAGGAAATCACAATCAAACTATCCCCGACAGATGGCCATCCAGCCTCTGTTTAAAGACCTCCAAAGAAGGAAACCCCACCACGCTCCAAGGGAGTGTGTTCCACTTCCGAACAGCTCTTACTGTCAAAAAGTTCCTCCTAACGTTGAGGTGGAATCTCTGTTCCTGGAACTTGCATCCATTGCTCCATGTTCTAGTCTCTGGAACAGCAGAAAACAAGCTTGGGAGGTGTCTCAAGAAACCAGGATGGATGACTAAAGAACTTTCAACGGAGCTAAATTTTAAACGGAACATGTATAGGAAATGGAAAAAGGGGGAAATCACCAAAGAAGAATTCAAACAGATAGCGAACACGTGAAGGAGTAAAGTCAGAAAAGCTAAAGTGCAGAATGAGCTCAGGCTTGCTAGGGAGGTTAAGAACAATAAAAAGGGGTTTTGGGGGTATGTCCGCAGCAAAAGGAGGAAGAAGGAAATGATAGGGCCATTATGTGGAGAAGATGGCAAAATGCTCACAGGGGACGGAGAAAAGGCAGAATTACTCAACACCTTCTTTGCCTCAGTGTTTTCAGAAAAGGAAAAGGAGGACCAACCTGAGGATAATGGAACAGAGGACACAATAGGGGAAATCCAGCTCAGAATAAGCAAAGAGGTAGTAAAGGAATACCTTCTTAATCTAAATGAATTTAAATCTCCAGGACCAGATGAACTACATCCAAGAGTATTAAAAGAGCTGGCAAATGTGATCTCAGAGCCATTGGCAATAATCTTTGAGAACTCTTGGAGAACAGGAGAAGTCCCAGCAGACTGGAGGATGGCAAATGTTGTCCCCATCTTCAAAAAGTGGAAAAAAGAGGATCCCAACAATTATCGTCCGGTTAGTCTGACATCAATACCAGGGAAGATTCTAGAGCAGATCATTAAACAGAGTGTCTATGAACATTTAGAAGGCAATGCCATAATCACAAAAACTCAACATGGGTTTCAGAGAAACAAGTCATGCCAGACTAATCTGATCTCTCTCTCTCTCTCTCTCTCTCTCTCTCTTTTGATAAAGTTACCAGCTTGGTAGATGAAGGGAACACTGCGGACATCGCATACCTTGATTTCAGTAAGGTCATTGACAAGGTCCCCCATGACATTCTTGCAAAGAAGCTTGTAAAATGTGGGATAGACAAGTTAACTGTTAAATAGATTTTTAATTGGTTGACTGGCTGAACCCAAAGGGTGCTCAGCAGTGGCTCCTCTTCATCTTGGAAAGATGTGACCAGTGGGGTGCCACAGGGTTCTGTCCTGGGCCCAGTGCTATTCAACATCTTTATCAATGACTTGGATGAGGGAATTAGGGGCATGCTTATCAAATTTACAGATGACACCAAATGAGGATGGGTAGCTAATACCCTAGAGGACAGGATCAAAATTCAGAATGACCTGGATAGACTGGAGAGCTGGGCCAAAGCTAACAAAATGAAATTCAATACGGAGAAATGTAAAGTACTGCACTTAGGGCGGAAAAATGAAATGCATATATATAGGATGGGAGAAACCTGGCTGAACGAGACTACGTGCGAAAGGGATCTAGGAGTCCTAGTAGACCACAAGTTGAACATGAGTCAACAGTGTGATGCGGCAGCTAAAAAGGCCAATATGATTTTGGGCTGTATCAGTAGAAGTATTGTGTCTAGATCAAGGGAAGTAATAGTGCCACTCTATTCTGCCTTGGTCAGACCTCACCTAGAGTACTGTGTCCAGTTCTGGGCACCACAATTCAAAAAGGATATTGACAAATTGGAGCGTGTCCAGAGAAGGGCAACTAAAATCGTGAAAGGTCTGGAAATGATGCCTTATGAGGAGAGACTTAGGGAGCTGGGTATGTTTAGCCTGGAAAAAAGACAGTTAAGAAGTGAAATGATAGCCCTGTTTAAGTATTTTAGGGGATGTCACGCTGAGGATGGAGCAGGCTTGTTTTCTGCTGCTCCAGAGACTTGAACACTGAGCAATGGATGCAAGCTCCAGGAACAGAGATTCCACCTCAACATGAGGAGGAACTTTTTGACAGTAAGAGCTGTTCGGCAGTGGAACACACTCCCTTGGATTGGGGTGGGGTCTCATTCCTTGGAGGTCTTTAAACAGAGGCTGGATTGCCATCTGTCGGGGATGCTTTGATCAAGATTTCCTACATGGCAGGGGGTTGGACTGGATGGCCCTCGTGGTCTCTTCCAACTCTACAGTTCTATGATTCTATGATTCTATGATCTTCAACATGACACCCCTTCAAATACTTAAACAGGGCTATCATATCGCCCCTTAACCTTTTTTTCAGGCTAAACATACCCAGCTCCCTTAGTCTCTCCTCATAAGGCATGGTTTCCAGACCTTTCACCATTTTAGTCACCCTTCTCTGGACACGCTCCAAGTTGTCAATATCCTTTTTGAATCGTGGTGCTTAGAACTGGACACAGTATTACAGGTGAGGCCTGACCAAGGCAGAATAGAATATGAATGTTGGAATTTGTCTAATGGCCAACAGGTTGCCTTCCCTTTTAGCTTGAGAATGCAAGACTATTCAGGTCTACTTGGATAGGATTACCTTAGGCAATAACCCTATGTACTAGGGTTTCTCAGCCAGGACTTCCTGGAACCCTAGGGGTCTGTGAAGGGTTGCTAGGGGTTCTGGGAGAGATCATGATCTATTATTATTATTATTATTATTATTATTATTATTTCTTACCCACCTCTCCCTGTGGATCAAGGCAGGGAACAACACATCAACACATAAACATAATCCTGAGAGCCAGATTGAGAGCATCTGGGTAAAAATCAAGGGGGAGAGAAACAGCAGGGATATCATTGTGGGGGTCTTCTAGAGGCCTCCAAGCCAAACCGAGGACTTGGATGATGCCTTTCTGGAACAGATGACCATACATACAGAAAGGAGAGATGAAGTACTAATGGGGGAGCCTAACATTTGCTAGAAGTCCAACTCTGCCAAGAATTTAAGGTCCAACAAATTCCTCACTTGCCTTGCAGACAATTTCATTATCCAGAAGATGGAAGAGGCAACAAGGGAATCAGCTATTTTAGATCTGATCCTAACCAATGGAGATGACCTGGTTGATGGTGTGGAAGTGGTGGGATCCCTAGGGGGGAGTGACCATGTTCTCCTGGAGTTTGTTATACAGAGGAAAGGGGAAGCCAAGCATATGCAGACATGCATTCTAGACTTTAAGAAAGCTGATTTCAGAAAACTTAAGGAATTACTGGGGGTGATCCCATGGTCAGGAATACTAAAAGATAAAGGAGTTCACGAAGGATGGAAGTTTCTAAAAAGTGAGATATTGAAGGCACAACTTCAAACAGTTCCAATGAGGAGGAAAAAGGGGAGGTGTCTAAAGAAGCCAGGATGGATATTGAAAGAACTCTCAAATGAGCTAAAACATAAAAAGGGCATGTACAAGAAATGGGAAAAGGGGAAAATCAGCAAAGAAGAATTCAAACAAATAGCCAGCTCAAGTAGGGGGAAAGTCAGAAAAGCCAAAGCTCAGATGGAGCTCAGGCTTGCTAGAGAGGTTAAAAACAATAAAAAGGGCTTTTTTGGGTATGTCCATAGCAAAAGGAAGAATAAGGAAATGGTAGGGCCACTGTGGAGAGAAGATGGCAAAAAGATAACAGGGGACAGAGAAAAGGCAGAACAACTTAACACCTTCTTTGCTTCAGTCTTCTCCCAAAGAGGGAACAGTACTCAACCTGGAGAAGATAGAACAGATGATGCGGTAGGGGAAATAAAGCACAGAATTGGTAAAGAGGTAGTTCAGGAATACCTGGCCAGTATAAATGAGTTCAAGTCTCCAGTGGCAGATGAACTTCATCCAAAGGTATTAAAAGAACTGGCAGAAGTAATCTCAGAACCACTGTCAATAATCTTTAAGAATTTCTGGAGAACAGGAGAGGTCCCAGCAGACTGGAGGAGGGCAACTTTTATCCCCATCTTTAAAAGGGGGGAAAAAGAAGACCCAAATAATTATTGCCCAGTCAGCCTGACATCAATACTAGGAAAGGTTCTAGAGCAGATCATTAAACAGACAGTCTGTAAGCAGTTAGAAAGGAATGCCATGATCACAAAAGTCAACATGGATTTCTCAAAAACAAGTCATGCCAGACTAATCTCATCTCTTTTTTGGATAGAGTTACAAACTTGATAGATGAAGGGAACACAGTGGATGTAGTGTATCTTGATTTCAGTAAGGCTTTTGACAAGGTCTCCCATGATATTGTTGCAAAAAAGTTAGTAACCTGTGGGCTAAACAATGCAAATGTTAGGTGGATTTGTAATTGGTTAACTGACCAAACCCAAAGAGTAGTCACCAATGGCTCCTCTTTATCCTGGAGAGAAGTGACCAGTAGGGTGCCGCAGGGTTCTGTCCTGGACCCAGTGCTATTTAACATCTTTATTAATGACTTGGATAAGAGAATAGAGGGTATGCTTATTGAGTTTGCAGATGACACCAAATTAGGAGGGGTAGCTAATACCCAAGAGGACAGGATCAGAATGCAAAATGACCTTAACAGAGTAGAAAGCTGGGCCAATATTAACAAAATGAATTTCAACAGGGAGAAATGTAGGATTCTACATTTGGGAACTAAAAATGAAAAATGTAGGATGGGCGACACATGGCTTGAGGGCAGTATATGCCAAAAGGATCTAGGAGTCTTAGTGGAACACAAGCTGAACATGAGTCAGCAGTGTGATGCAGCAGCTAAAAAAGCCAATGCATCTAGGCTGCATTAATAGGAGTATAGTGTTTAGATCAAGGGAAGTAATAGTGCCAATGTATTCTGCTTTGGTCAGGCCTCACCTGGAATACTGTGTCCAGTTCTGGGCACCACAATTCAGGAAGGAAGGTGATTCAAGGGGTTGTCAACTCCTTGGCCCCATCTACATGAGCAAGCTACAGAAGGGCAGTGGATCAGTTCTTTGCCTTCAGGAAGAGACATGATTATGGGAGTTCCTGTCCAGTCTCAGTGCACTATGTGCTGCACACCTGGTGGCTTTTAAATACCAGGGATTGGTGCCACGTACCATCTCCATTCACGTTGCTGGAATTTCCTTTTTTAGCAAGGTTGCCAACTGCAATGACCCTTGCACCACCTTCGTTGTTCACAGAGCAGTGGAGGGCTGGAGGAGGACAAGCCATCACACGGCCAATGGCAAACAACCAATTTCCTATAGCATACTGGTATGACTGGTACCCATGCTACACAAGGTATGCAGGTCGTGGTATGAGGCCTTGATTTTTGCCACAGCATTTACAACTGCTTTCTACGGGGCCCTGCAGATCAGCGAGCTGGTCTGTTCCTCCAAGTCAGATGTGACGGGCAGGGCTCTGCAGGTCACAGACATATCATTGGGGGATGACCTGCTCCACATTCGGATCTGGTCTTCAAAATGTGACCGACGGGGCTGCTGTACTCTTTGCAGCTGCAGAGTACACCAGGCTTGTTGACGTGCCCAGTGGCAATGATGTGTGGGTTCCTGGATGTGTGGCACACCAGGAGCTGCTCCCTGCTCCAGCAAAAAAAATTGGGACACTGTCAGGGGATGATAGGAATCCCGAGCAGAAGCCCAAAAACTGTCTCAGTAGACTCAGTAGCAACCCGCTCCCAAGAATATTCACACACTGAGTGTTTGACATCCAAATAAGCAGGAGGCACTTTTATCTTCAAACTGAAACAGTTGCAATATATACAAATATTTACAATTCAGGGAGAAACTGCTTCACCAAGCCTCAGCATTCAAAATGGTGATCTCTGTTCTGAGCTCTCTTATATATATCTACAGGACATTGCCCCATAGTGGCCTGACTAGGCATGACTTGGTAGTTCAAGCAGCATGATTCTGCAGTTGTTCGGCCATTTTATAATGGAGTTCAGTCTTTAACTCCTGACAGACACCTCTGACAAAGTTTCAGTTTGTCAGCACACTGAGTTTTGCCAGTAGAGGAGTTTGGAAGCCACTGCTTCTGCATTGGGTTGGTGACCACAGCAGCACAAGGGGGCCTGCCGAAAGAAGCCATCAGGCGGCTGGGCGGGTGGCACTCCAGGGCCTATCAGGTGTACATCTAACCTGAATTAACTCTCTCTGTACAGACTGCCTGAATGAGTGGGAAGGCTTTGTGGTGATGGCTGTTGGGGTTGGAGGAAGGCTGGTCCCATTGGGGGACTGCCTTTTGTTGCAGTTGGCATGGGTCCCAATCCGAATAAAGGGATGGGGGTACATATCTCCATCAAGGTCTAGGTCAAGTTCATGACCAAGTTCAAGGTCACAAAGACTCCCCTTTTCTATAATCTTGCTTGTTTCACAGGGGGAGGGGAGGGTCGTCAGGCGGGCAGCCCGGCCAGGACTCCTCCCCTCCATGCTGAGTGGTGTCAGTAGCTACTGGAAGTGCCATTAGACAACAGTGGATTGGCTAATGAAGGGATCTGGACCCATGCAATGTACACCAACCATTATCAGCCATTATCAAAGTTGTGGCTTTCTATTGCCACATATACTCTACCTCATATATACTCTGCCTCATACTTATGCATATCATGTACCATGTTTATCCTTATTACTTATCTCAATATATTTGTTGAAGATACACTGTGTCAGTGTCTTGTGTTATATGGGTGAGGGAACAGTCCGGTTTGAGCCCACGATAAGAATATTAATTAGACTTATTTAATTGATAACAATAATGGATAATTGTTTTTAAGGACATAGGAATATAAATAATAACAATAATAAATATGATTACATGGTTTTTTTGCTAGCTAAATTTTTTCATTCTTTTTTTCAGTTACATTCCATTACAAAACAACAAGTTTACATATATGTCTTTGTATATCATTTCTCTTCTTTATAATTTTTCTATATATACATTTATACTCTAATACCTTTCTCTCAAAATCTGTAATTTCTTTTCTATAAAATTCAAATCTTATTGAGAATTTCCAATAATAAAGCTTCTTCGACTCTTTCTTCTTCCCCCTTCCTTCTTCCTTCCTCTAATTTATATTGCTTTAGCTCTTTTCTATTTCTTCCTTTTCCATTGCCCGCCTATCTGATCTCTTTTCTTGCTAGCTTCTAAGCTTGATTGTCTCCTTATTTGTAATGTCTTTACACCTTCAAATTGTCTGAATTTTATTTCCTTCTTTCCTTTTTCCCATTTGACCTTAGTTCTCACTTCCCTTTCCCTTTTCCAGGAAACATTTAACCAATTCCCATTCTTCCACCAATTTCCCTATATTTCTTTCCTTAAGTAAGGCTGTCAATCTATCAGCATCCATCATTTCCCATAACTGATCAGTCCATTCATCTATATTAGGATTTGGTTTTTTTTCCCCATTTTTTAGTGTATATGATCCTGGCTAGTGTTATCATGTGTAATATGATTCTCCAATCCAATAAATATGATTACATGTTTAATAACTTTACTGTTAAGGATAATAGTTCTGAATTTTACATGGTTTTAGAATTGGTGCAATTATACAATTGACCCTCTACCCACAGATTCCACCACCCACGACCTGAAAATATTTCAAAAATAAAAATTCAAACAGCAATCCTTGATTTTGCCATTTATATGGGGGGAACCATTTTACTGTGCCATTGTGTATGGTGGGATTTGAGCATTCACAGATTTTGGTAGCCATAGGCAGGTCCTGGAAACCAAACTCCATGAATAACAAAGGTGTTCTATCTATTGTACCTGTAGAATTTGGTTGTATAGCCTTTACATTTGCTTAGTTAACACATTGCTCACTACCTTTGTGGGATGGGATGCCCTGTGTTTTTTGGCTTTCAGCCTAGGACAGCTAAATTCACTTCCCTCCTTTTTTGTTAGGAAGAGGAAAGTCCAGAGATATTTGAGGAGGTTAGGAACCACAAAAAAAAGCAGCTTGGGAGCAGTACACAGCCCGTTTCTTAATCTACTACAGTTGTTCAGGCAGGTTAACTCAAGATATTTTAAGAAATGAGGTTGTTCCTCACCTTGATCCATGGGAAGACCCAAGCTTTGTGTCTGGCCTCATTATTTCTTGTGTTGGTCATCAATAAAATTCACAATTTCAAATATTCTGGACAGGACTTCTAGAAGAGACTGGTCTTCAGCTCTACTTTAAATTAAAACCGTGTATTTAGCTATCGTATGGCAGGCCATTCCAGAGTCTAGGGGCGGTTGAAGAAAAAGTCCTCGGGGTGACAGTTGCCAACCTAGTCCTAGCTGGATGGAGCAAATGTCCCCCAGAGGACCTAGGTGTATGGGATGGATTGTATGGGGGGAAAGCAATCTCATAGGTAACCTGGACCCAAACCATGTAGGGCTTTAAAGCTAATAACCACGGATGTGAGGGTGATCTGGCTGCGACACCTGTCACCCCATTGATTGCCATGGTTGATTCATCTAATCTGGTTGGCTAGTGTCCCCTCCCTCCCTCACCACTCCATGTGTGTCCCTCCTGAAGCTGCACGCTCGGTGGAAGAGGATGACCATCCCAGATAGGAGTGTACTGTTCTTCGGTCAAGGGTATACAATAGCTAATAACCAGAACTTTGTATCTTGCCTGGAAATTAATTGGCAGCCAGTGGAGTGATTTTTATATTGGTGCAATACAATCGCTTCTGGGTGTACCTGTGACTAATCTGGCTGCCATGTTTTGAATCAATTGAAGTTTCCAAACTTGGTACAGAGGTAGCCCAATGTACAGTGCATATAGATAGATGGTAGATAGATAGATAGCAGAACAATAGATATATTTCAAGGGTTTCTTCAGGGTAAAACGGTTGAGAAAGGCTACCCACACTCTTTGGTTGAGGTGAACGTGGTCATGCTTACTTTTGAGTAAACCTATAAATGTTACACTGTGTATGCAGTTATGTTATTAACTGGGCAGTTTTATTTGCTTTGTATTTTTATTGTTGAAAACAACAACAAATCACATAAACAAGCTTCAGACTTTAAGCGAAATCTGAATCAGGGTTTGGTCATTCAATCATTCAGGGCAGTATATAATTGTTCCACACTGTACAATTATACCAGTTTGTTATCACATTAACTGCCACGACTCCATTATATGGCAACCTTGGATTTGTAGTTTGTTGAGAGGTTAAGAAGTGTCTATGGCAATTCCATGACAGTGCTAGAGCTTTCAAGCAGAGAATTTGAAGTTATTCCCCAAACTACACATCCCAGGATTCTATGGGATGAAAATGCTATAAATGTGGAGTGTGAAAACACCTTTAGTTTCATGGACCTAAATCCAAATGTCAATTCCAATTAAAGCAGGCCATGAGTTGTCTACCCTAACACATGGTTTGTGGCCCCATGCCTTTCCTAAACACCCTAAAGCCTCCACACTTCCATATGTATTTCACAGGTAAATAAATTACCCACTGAATGGCATAAAAACTGAACTGATATCCATGGAAGTCTCACGAGTGGTGGCTTATCTTAAAATGTTCTTTGCAGCCTTCAACACACAAAAGGCTCAAAATAGATCCAATGAACCCAGAAAATGCAACTGAAAGTGATATAACCCAAAAGCAGGTAGTTCAATCCACCATGAGAGTGAAAATTGGTCCCTACTGCAAAAGTGTGCTGCTGAAGTACACCCATCAAATCATGATCCCTATGGTTCAATAGATCTACTCTAGTGGAGACTAACAATTGGATTTAGGCCTATGACCAGGGTAAAGGACTTCCATTGCTGTTCCTTCAAGGTACCATCATTGGTCTTCTCGTGAGAGTAGTATACTAAGATGAGCTGAACAGCATGTAAAAGCTAAAATGAGTTTATCTCTTTATTCTATTGATTTTGCTGATAATTAAAGGTTTGGTAATCTACTACATGTGGTAACAAAAGGAATCCCTGTGCTTCCATCGCATTGCCTAATACAAAATGCTTTGTTGTTCTCATCCTAAGTTTAAAAATCTCTATATGAGGGAACTATTTATCTCTTGAAAGACTTACCTCATGTCTGAAACTTATTTCTAAAGAAGACACTGTGCTGGAAAATCATGAAGCAAAGCCTGTCCTCATGAGAGCCTATATATGATTTAAAAGCCTATTATGAAGCAACAGTACAAGGAAAACAAATAATTGAGCAATGCAATGCCAACATGAGCTGGGGCAGAACATTCCAAATGTACAGTTTCTCTAATGAGATTTTCCTTTGCCATTAGTTTTGCATCCATTCAAGAAATGTTTCCTTATCATGACACACAGCAGCTCCTTATGTGGCAGACCTGAATGAGATTTTAGTAGCATGGAATAGGAGCAAGGAAACTTTTATAGATTAAAAGCAAACAGTGGCTTGATTTGTACTCCCTCCCTCCTCAAACAGCAGGAAGTTACAGAAACAGCCTTTTACATAGCTCTTTCCCTTGTAAGAGGTAAGTAAGAACATCAGAAGGATGCTGTGGGATGAGACTGAAGATTAATCTGGTTCAGCATCCAAGTTTCAGCTATCATAGGAGAGATGGTTCTGCAAATCCCACAAGCAATGAATGAATACAACAGTCTTCTTGTTTCTTGCTGGTCAGCAATAGGTTTGCAGCTGCATAATGATTTGGGACCTGAAAGTACTACATGGTTATCATAGCCATTGATAGAATTGGCCCCACTGGCCCATCCCTTTCTCCCTGGTACTACGGCCACCACTGCCTCACTGGCCAAGCAGCTCCCTGCAAAAGCCCGGCCTTCACTGTTGCTTCCGCTGAGGTCAGACTGGGGCACCCAGATGTGTGATCAACAAAGAGAGGGTCACTCAACCCCTCATTATTGATCACATGGCTGCTCCATTCTGACCTCAGCAGATGGCACTGGCCACAGGATGGCAGTGGTGCTGAAGGCTCTGAAAAGGATCCATCCTCTTCACTGTACTGTTTGCATGTGGACAACTCGATTGGGCTGAATCAAACCCAGTCCAGCTGTATAGATAGCAAAAGAACTGGAATTTTAAGGGGTTAGGAATTTTTTATTGGAATAAGACTACTGAAAAATACACCCGACCGCAAAAGGCCATAACAGTAACACAAAAATAATATTGTTTTCATCTTTTCTTACTAATACAAAAATAAAACTATCTATCCTAACACTAATACATTTTTCCTCTTAATCTAAACGCACTATAATCACATTATATTTACACAATACAATTATACTTACTTGGAAAGGAAAATTATTATAATAAAAGATTAATTTAAAAAATAATACAAAATTATACAAAAATATAACAACAATAATAAAATATTTATTTATTTAAAATATCCTTTTAAGTTATTGCTGAGGTTGTCTCACTAAACCACGGCCAAAACTTTTTCCAGCAATGGTTTGGCAATTTCTCTTTTTCACTCAGAGCTAAATTTTCAATTACGTTCTTCACATAATAAGCAGTGCCTTTTACATCCTGCAGATTTTGACTTTTCAGCTCCCTTTGTCTTTGGAAAAATAACCCTAACATCACATAGAGGTTGACGAGGCGTACCCGTCCCCTGAACTATGACCTCATGGACTTCTTGTTCTTCTATAGGAGAGACCAACCTCCTCCTGTCCTCTGGACTCAAACACTTATAGAGGGTGCCCATCTGGTCCTCTGAAAAAGCTTGGAAAAAAACCTTAATCTCTTCTATATCTATGTTCTTCCGAGCATATAACTGCCTATAATATCCCTCCATGATATCCAGCATCTCACTTGGTCTAAATGCAATAGAGTCTGACTCAGAGGCCCTCAAGCCATTTAATTCGATAGGAGCCTTTGGACTCCGGGCACCTGCCCACTCATCCACATCGACCACACCACCTTGAGTCCTGAAATTTTTACTCCTCTTTCTGTTTTGTCTTTGATTTTGGCAAAATCTTGCTATCACTCCCTTTGCCCAGTTAAGCTCTTGTTCTGAAAAAGGAACTCCTTAGTTCAATTGATAATGACACTTCAAAAAATGATAAATGGCCAAATGATACTCCTGAATCTGTCTCCCGTTAACGTTGGTCTCATAAGCCTGGCTAGTGACCCGGACTGCGCGCTTCACACATTCCCACCACCTGCACAAATCATCCTTGTACATGTCAGCAAGAGTTAGGTTGTGGGGTAGTGCTGAGGCGATGCGCTCTTTACATGCCACATCTTCCAAAAATTTAGGACGCAACCTCCAGAGAGGTCTCCCTTTGGGGTAAACCTGACCTATACCAAACTCTACAGCCAATAAAAAGGAGTGATCATAACAGTGCACTTTTCCACTTTCATTTCTTTCACTGCCCTCACATGGTCTATTCTGCTGGCTGAGGTTTTGTGATAATGAGTAAATCGAACTCCTTCCATTGGGGAAAAATCCAAACCAAAAGCCTTTCTGCAATAAACAGGAAAAAATTCTAACTCATTCACCATGTCAAGAGCTGCATCCTTAAGACCTTGGTTCTCTAGAAAAAAACTCCAACGCTCTTTCCTCTGCTGTCAGGGGTTTGGGCAGGGACAACTTTGTCCGCTCTTTCTGGTCTGCGTAAGCACTCCTGTCCATCATCCTTGCCCTGTTATTGAAATCTCCTACGATAATTAGATGCTGCCGAGTGTTACACTGATCTTTCAAACACCCCAAAAACTTTTTCCATTCAGCATATTTTACAGGAGCATAAAGCCCACACAGCCTGAAAGCCTTCTTTTCTACTCTTCCATCTTTCTGCTTTTCCTCCATACTAAAATCCACCAACAATAACCTCCCCAAAACTACTTCTAACATGAAATAAATGGTCAAATTGTTCCTGGCCCTAAACAGGACCCCTACTCCCCAAACGCCACACTCCCAATATGACCATACAGAAGGTCCTTGTGTCCACAATCTCTGACACCGGCTCCGCTGTTGTTCGTTACAGATATGAGTTTCCTGCAACACAATGACATCATGATGTCATAATGCAGGCCGCTAAGGCAGGGCAAAATCTCATTGCACCTATCCTCAGTTCACAAGCCACGAACATTCCACGTGGCAATTTTTAATGAACCCATTGTTTTATGTACCCAAAAATTTATTAAGGCCTCCATTATACATAACCAAAAACTAACAGAAGTATATTGGCCATACCGATTGAAATAATTATTTTCCTACTAAAAATCTAACTTAAAGTCTAACTTAACTGAAATCTAGCTTACAGTCTAACTTATTAAAACTCTCTTTTTTAACACACTCTTACAAGTGTTGGAGATGGAGGGAGGTGAGGATGGAGTGAAAGGGGGTTGGGATGAAAAAAAAGGGTCAGGAGCCAAGGGGCCAGGGTCTGGAGGTTTAGGGAGTTCAGGGGTCAAAGGGCATGATACCAAAAGCTGCTCTGTGATCAAGAAGTCTTGAGAGCCAACTTTTGGAGTCAGAAAACAACCTTGTTCACTTGTATCCATCTCTTCCACTCTTTCACTCATTTCCTCCCCCAATTCCTTTGCAAATGCCTCCCCTTCTTTTCCCTTTTTCTCCAAGCTCTCCTGATGTTCCATTTCCATGACTGTAGACTCCTGAAGCAATTCCTGATCAGTCATTTCTCTTTCTGTACTTTCTCCTACACCCACAGCAGCCTGCTTCTCTTCCTTCCTCTCTGGAACTTGATCACCTTGCCCAGAACTGGAGGCACTGTGGAGTTTCCTGTGGTTTCCCTTAAACTGGATTAATGACTTAATAAAGCAGATGGGTTGCATGCTTCGTCTGGAGACATTGTACCAGGCCTAGGGTAAGTTAGGTTTATTTCCTTAGTATATAAAAGCCTGTAATAGAGATTCAGCTTGTGCTGGATTGGATTACACTCCACCTAAAATCTCAGCTTTATATATTGTTGTACTCCTGGACTTAGCCCCTGAACCTGGAAATCCAGGTTTCAGTGGTGGCCAAGAGTATATTTCACAGTTAATATGAGTGTACCAGCTGCATGCAATTCTGATACAGCCAGTGTGGTTATATGCCATGTTTACATCCTTCTTTGCATTACTGTAACACACTGATTGCCTTTCTGTTGATTAATCCCAGCAAGGACTGATTCATGCAGTCTACTGATTGGTGAGCCAACAAATAAAGGAATCACATTAAGCCAATGAGCCCATTTTAGTCAGGACTAACAACAGGATTTAAGCCTCTATACAGTAGCACTCCCGTATCTGCTGATTTACCAACTGTGGATTGAATTATCTGTGGTTAGTGGTGGGGGGGGATGGAGGGGGGAGGAGGGAGCTTACTTCTCTCATCCCTTACCGTGGGAGGGCTTCTGTTGCTGCAGCAGTGATCACAGGGGCAAAAGGAGGGGAGAGGAACGACCTGGCCTGCTCCCTTTTCCCCTTTGCCCCCACAATTGCTGCTGTGGTGGGGCCATGGCAGGGGGCAAGAGGAGGAGGAGCAAACTCGCCCCCTTTCCCCTGGGATGGCCCCCCAGGATGGTGTTCAATATAATCTGTGGAACTTGCCACCTGTGGGTGCCTCCGGAACCAATCCCCCATGGATGCAGGAGTGCTATTGTATGGGGTTGGCTTTGCTAAGTGTTAAGCAGGAATGTAATCCTTCACTAAGTTTCTTGTTGAAGGAAGCAATGAGTAATTTTAGCAATTTTCTTCATGCTTTGAGAAAGTCTTTAAAACTGTATTGCAGTTTTCAAAGACTATTTGCAATTTATGACTTATTCTGCAAAAAATCACATATGGCTGTTTTGCACAGAAAACATTTCTGTACAGGAAACAACATTTTATGCACAGAAATAATGTTCCCGCATAGAAATATTACTTCCTGCACAGAAAATGCTGTAGACAACTGCTGTTTTCTGTGTAGAAAATGCTTCATTCTAGGCAAATCACCCCTGATCTATTTTTTTTCACTGGGCAACATAGCTGTATGAGTGTTAGCTTACTTCCAGATGACCAAAGGGTTAATGCTTAGGGGTTGCCTAGACAGTGAAAATAATCCTAACAGAATTTGCAACAAACACCTTTTGTCCCAATGAGCTCCTATGGAGATACGACTTATTCAGAAGGGGGGGGGGACTCCAAAACCTGAAGTTTTTAAAATAATGTGTGTAAATGCACATCACCACTTGTTTGGACAACCAATTTGCAGAGCAGAGCATTCTTGGTGAGTGCAGAAGTAGAAAGCTGAGTGGTCAGATGTGTGCTGGGGGTTGGCTTGCAGGCAATTAAGTGGCCTAAAGCACCATTTTAGAATTTCACATTGCCGGTTGTGACTTTTTTTGCTCTGCTGAGGTGACCAAACACCATTTTTAAGTGGAAGTTTGCACTTCTGCTCCTTTGATTTGCAGTTAAAAAAATACTGTGCCGCAGCAACAACTTGTGGAGAATAATAATATGAGTAATTCACTCTCAGCCACCATCTTGATTCACAGGCATGGCTGTGTGTGAACTTCAAACACAGATAGGTTCTTTGCCAAAGGAATGTGAAGATAAATGAATGTTGCTGCGAATTTGTGTTAATGTGCAGCAATCCATATTATATCTTCTCATCTAGACAAGCCCTTAGATTTAGGGAACAACATGATCTAGGAGTTTCTGAGGATCACAAGAGACAACACTCACCCAAGGGGAATTCCTCTTCAAGAGAAAGTATGAAAACATCTAGCTCCTCTGGGCCAGAGGTCTTTTAAGAACAAAGAGCCAGGTTGCCAATTGTGATGTGAGTTGAACAGGAAATCTGTCTAGAGAGCCACCTTAGATGTTTAATTCTTTCTTTTAAACATAGCTGAATGTGGCCTAAGTCTGCTCTGTAACTATTGTTTATGATATTTATGAAGGGAGGTTGCCCTTGTGTGTACGATGTCTTCAAACATGATGTGGCTACTTATTTGGAATAAAGACTTTCCTCTTATGCACTCCTGATTCCTTTCTTGTTCATGTCCTATCTGCCTGGTATACTTATGAGATTTCCCTTCTCTTGTAGGAGAGAGGGGAAAGACACTGGGGAAACCAGAGCTTTAAAAAAGGCATTTATAATCACCTCTGTCAGTGACTATGGATGCTCTGAAAAGAAGGAGGTCTGCTGGTGGCAGCTATTTAGGACTTGCTCAAGGAGGAATCATAGAATCATAGAGACCAAAAGGGCGATCCAGTCCAACCTCCTGCTATGCAGGAATACACAATCAAAGCATTCCCAACAGATAGCCATCCAGCCTCTGTTTAAAACCCTCCAAAGAAGGAGACTCCACCACACTCCAAGGCAGTGCATTCCACCGCTGAACAGCTCTTACCATCAGGATGTTCTTCCTAATGTTTAGATGGAGACCCCCACTCCTCCACTCAAGTGTGTGGGGGCAGGAGCAGATCTAATACAGGACTTTGTAACTGTGAAAGAAGTTAGGGCTCCCATGCTTTGTAACCAAGAGTCAAGAGGGAAGCTTATGAAGGCTCAGATTTTCTGATGAATTTCCAATTTGAACCTGAGTCAAAACAGTTTCTCACCACTCCCCCTGAAGTGGTCTAGCTGAAATAATCCAATTCCAAAAGCAGAATCCCAACAGAACCTTTTATTGATCCAAATATTTATACAAACAGAATTCAAGTTTGCATATATCTCTCACATTAACATAAAACCAGACTAAATCCAGAGTGATGATTTGGGCAGGAGGACAAACAGCTTCCTTCTGATTAAGCACATCAGTTTAAAACATAACCATAGCCAACACGCGCTTTCATATGATCCAACATAATGTTAAGATGTGGAAAAAATCAGGACACGTCGTATAGAACTGAACCACAGGAAAGCATCAGAGGTAAGGATAAATAAATCTTACCAGTTTTGCCATTCATTTTTTAACAGGCTCTTTATTTCAAATTTATGAACACATGGACATTTTGGAAAGTTCTTATCATAAAATGAACTAAAGAAAATTTGCACCGCTATTTGCACTGGCCAAATACAAAAGATACAGCTGTTTTCAGTACAGATTGGGTCACGTGGTTCCTGCTGGCCTGTAACTGTTAAAGATGAGGAGTCTGTTAGGGGGAAAAAAGAGGTGGCAAAACTAATTTAGCAGCATAAACATGTCTGAATACATGAGAATTCAAAGCGAAATTTTGGAGAGCTACTACTTTGATGGGAGCCACCAATGAATATCAAGTGGTGTAGGCTATATTTCATATGAAGAACTGGAAAACCACCTCTGAGTATTCCTTGCCTAAGAAAACCTTATGAAATTCATGGGGTCACCATAAGTTGACAGGCAACTTGAAGGTGCGAGCGCACATGCATGCACAGACGGACGCACACACACAATATCTCAATGCTGTTTGCACTGATGAGTGTACATACAAGTTTTGTTTTCTACCACAATTTAATTTTAAAAAAATGTCAATATCATGTTTATGAAAAAGAATGCAAATTTTGGAAAGTTCTTATCAAAACAAAGGAAACAAAATTCTCACTCATCCCTTATTAGAGGGTAAACTGGAGTATTGCATTAGGAGCTCCATTTTGTGTTGTCAGAGAGAGCACTTTTCTAGAAACAATTTGCTCAAAATGATTTACAAGAAAGCAAGACAGAAAAATAACATTAATGCAATCTGATAGATCAGATCAGTTCAGAATCTGATTCAGCTTTTTGAATCCAGATAAATTTGACCATGTAAGTTAAACAGAGCATGTTGGCATATTCATAGAGTCATAGAATCATAGAATCATAGAGTTGGAAAGGGCCATCCAGTCCAAACCCTTGCCACGCAGGAATACACAATCACATCATTCCTGACAGATGGCCATCCAGCCTCTGTTTAAAAACTGTGTTTTTTTAATACGTGTCGATAACCTAATAAAAATTTAAATTAAAAAAAAATAATGTAATCCCTTTTGGGGAGTACATGTAAATTTGTGTAATTGAATGGTTAGTTTCTGGGTATAGAAATGCAAGGCTCATTAGTGTCTGTTTGGCTAATGGTTGGTTGATGGGCCATTATCTGCTGGAACTCCCCTTGTCCCTGGGTGGAATTCCTTTTTAAGTGTTGAGTTTTTATTCTACTGTTCTTCAAAAATGGGAGCCAGATTTTATTTACTTTTAAGGTTTTTTCTTTCCTGTTGAAGTTGTCCAGGTGTTTGTGGATTTCAATAGCTTCCCTGTGCATTCTGACATTGTTGAAGTTGTCCACAAACAACCAGATATTTTGCCAAATGGGCTTTATTCCCAACTTCCCTCTGTCTTTCCCCTGTCTTTGCCTGGGCATTGTCAGGACTTCCTGGGGGCAAAATGGGAGGAAAGCCCTGTGTTGTTAGGACTGCAGGGCTCTAAGACAGGGGCAAGATGGGGTACATAGTCTTTCTAGACAAAGCCCTAGTCTCACTCCTGCCTTCATTCCAGGGTGTATTGGCAATTTTGTTTTGAGCACATCTTATGTTTTAGCAATATTGTCCTGAAGTATTTTATCTCAGTTTCCTTACATTTTCAGTTTCAACTCACATTTATTTGTCCAGAATTTGTGTTTCTTTTGTTTTCCTCATTTGAGCTAGATCTTCACTTCTTAAAACAAGTCTTTAAAGCCCTTGACCACTTCCTTGACCCTGTTTGCTAACAATGCTCAGCTTCCCTTGCAATTTTTTGTGCCTTTCCTAATCTCTATATATCTGAGCTTCTGTTATGATTTTATGTAACCTCCAGTTCAGAGGTTGGAAGAACTGTAGATCTATAGTGTTTTTTATAATATCTGTTTATTTATAGTTTGAGGGCTAGAGAGCTGGCAAGCATCCAAATTTTTATTGCTAGTTGCCTCATTTTCTCTAAGTGACAACAAAAACCAGGGTTACATCTTGGCAGCTAGCTGTGGAGAATCAGCTTTTCTTTATCTTCAGTGGCTACATTCAACATTATGAAACAATAGCCCTTTTTTCCTTTACCCAAGCAGGTGGGATTTTCTACAGTTAGAAGTCATGAGTCATTGAAAGCTGCTAAAAAAACCCACATGTTTTCTTATTATGTTGTTTGTGGAATGAAGGTCATTTCTGTATCCAAAGTATGGTTTAGAACAGTAGTCCCTTTGAATATCCTGTTCCAATTTTCACAGTAAAGGATTAGTCTGAAATGTACATACTGGTCCAAAATGCTAACTGGTTTTAGATTGTGTATAATTAATTTATTGATTAGTAAATCCATAAGTCAATGAGTTTTCCCCTGGGAGTCTGGATGAAATCATAGAATCATAGAGTTGGAAGAGACCTCAAGGGCCATTCAGTCCAACCCCCTGTCATGCAGGAATACACAATCAAATCATTCCCAACAGATGGCCATCCAGCCTCTGTCTAAAAACCTCCAAAGAAGGAGACTCCACCACATTCCCAGGCAGTGTATTCCACTTCCAAACTGCTCTTACTGTCAAGAAGTTCTTCCTAATCAGTACATCACAGTACACCATGAGTGGTATATAATGGTTAATGAAGAGTGATATGTGAATACATTAAATAAAATAAATATACAGTTTGAAGGGGCAGAATGAATACTCTGCTCAGCTTCATGGGAGAATTTCCCTTCTGTAACAGGGTGTGAGCCCTTATTGGGACACTGTAGAGGACTGAAGAGCAGAACAGGCTGTTGTTACCTGAAAATCTTACTGGTGTTTTTAAAAGACCAAGTTAAAATCTACCCAGTTCTGTGTCATCTTAATGATAAACAACTAAACATGCATATTAAGGAAATACTAACATTTACCCTGAGCCAAAGGATAACGCAAAGCTTTCTTTGGTCTTTCAGCTCCCCATCAATGCAAATGTTCAGCAAAAAGGACAGGGTGACTAATTGGTCCAGCTTCATCCCATTTCAATAGTTCATACATTCAGGGCATGAGTACCCTTTGTCCTCTTGTGATTATACCATTTCAGAAAGTTGATAGAGAACTGCATGTTTGAATTATCCTCTATATCACATATTGCTTGCGGATAACCAGGCAAGAAAAATTCTCTGTATCATAACAGCTTTCCATGGCCAGGCAGTTTTTGACATGTGGGATTATTCAAAGCACTAAATATCTTCTGTCCTACATTAATGTCACTGGTACAGATGTAGCCAAGGGATGAAGGAGGTTCCTTTTGTTCAAGTGGCTGCATTCAGTCCCAAATTTTATGTTAATCTATAAGGCTGAACAATTTTCATACACATTTTAAAGGGGAAAAAAATCACATGAAGTAAACAATAAATAAAAATATTTTTACTGTTGTTATACATACAGTGCAGGCACATGCATACAATAGTTGAATAAAATAAGTGAATAGCATTGTTTTCAGGTAGAACCTGGATCCCAGAAGAATATAATAGTACTAAAATAGATTTAATAAAATGCTTGAAGACAGGCATTTGCTTCAAATGTTTTAGCTTACACACACACACATGCATGTTTTGAATGCAAGTCACAACAGACTAACACCAGCTCCAGAATGCCTGAATGAGGCTTATCCTGGGGAGAATTGAACTCCCTCAGCTATTCCATTCTCTTGGGCCTGTGAACTGGTTAGACAAACACAATATTTCTTTCTTTGTTGTATTTGCTTTGCAAGTTTTCCCAAAAGAATGATGCTTGAGGTGGGTGTTGCTCCTAGCCTGGACCACTGGGTATCTACTCAGTTCTCTTCTCCAGATGCATGACAGTATTGCTTTGAATAATCTCCCATCTTAAAATGAGCAAGGCTCTGGGAAGTGATAATATTCTTTCTGAACTTACAAAAAAGAATATGAAATGGTAGACCCCTATTATTGCATGCTAATTTACATTGGTAAATCAGATGTCCATTTTCCCAAAAAGACTGGATTTGGTGATAACCATCCCCATTTATAAAAAAGATAAACTCTCAGAATTAGAAAATTATAGGCCAATCAGTTTGTGAAATGTAATTAGTAAATTATATGCTAGGCATCTACAGGTTAAATTATTGGACTGGATGGAACAAGAAAATATTGTGAAAGAAGAACAAGCAGGTTTTAGAATAGGATGATCAACTACAGATCAAGGGCTTATTCTTCAACATCTATTTCACCCCAGTGAGTGGAGCACTATATACAGTATTCATTAATTTAAACCTGCCTTTGATTTAATACCGACACTATGGGGAAAAATTACAGGACACATCAATTGATAAAAGATTATTAATGCTTATTTGTGGCCTGCATGTAAATACATCCCTCAGAATAAGATGGAACAATTCAGGCCAGCTTACTAATGAGGTAGCTACAAATAGAGGTGTCAAGCAGGGATGTGTTTTGGCCCCTTTATTATTTAATTTATACATCAATTTGTTGGTTAAAGCCCTAAAGGGTAAACTTTTTCACTCCCTGCAACTTGTTTTACATCTAATTTCAGTCCTTCTTTATGTGGATGATGCTGTACTGTTATCCTACATGGTGATTGGTCTAAGATTATTAAAAAAAAACTGGCCAGATATGGTAGTAATGAAGCTCTAACAATAAATTATAATAGTAAAGGTCATGATCTCTTCTAAGAAAAAGATTACTCATAACTGGCAAAGAAACAGGTCACCAGTTCTAAATATTTAGGAGTAGTGTTCCACTCTTTGGGCTCCTGGAATTATAGGCAAATGTGGTAAAAATAAGTGCATACTGGCATTGCACGGATTCTTTTTTTTTTTACTAAGGGAGGTCAATTTATACCCACTGTAATACAAGTTTTTGTATCTAAGGTTATTTCCATTCTATTTTATGGAAACAAAATGTGTGAGTATCAAAACTATGATATATTTGAGGTCATTAAAACAAAATTTCTGAGATGTATTTTTGCTGTCCCATGTTGTGTTTCTAACACAGCCATATGATTGGAGGTGGGTTTAATTTCTATCGAGGCTAGAGCTTAGATTCTTATGTGCAATTATGGGTTGAAATGCTATACCATGTGGTTTAGCCCTTTTGACAATAGCAGACAATTATCTTTCTTCTTGGAAATGGATGGTGAACAAAAAATTATCTATATGTGGTTTCTCACAAAATGTTTTGTTACATATGGAATATATGAGGGCCAAATGAGCTGTAAGGCAGTGTATATGGGACATTGAACTACAAAATCATCATAGTCTAGTTAGTAACATTTATACACTGGGCAATATAGAGGTGCCTTTTGACCTTCCCAGATATGTTACTAATTTATTAGTCCCCAAGTTTAGACGTGCTTTTACTGCAGTACATTTAAATGTCCTCCTATCATCCATTTTGGAAGGTAGCTACAAAAACAAAAACAACAACCAAAAAACCCCTTACAACAAGCATATCTGCCCATGTTCAAATACTAGAGTCACTTGAGCATGTGTTACTGTACTGCCCCTTTTAGCAAGGTAATCACTCCAGGCTAATCACTCCAATTTTACAAAAATATCCAGGGTGAATGGAAAGATTTTATCTATCTCTCTTGCTTGGGGATTCAGATAATCAAATTACAGAGAAGGTTGCTAGGTTCTGTTCATGAGCCAGGATATGCTGGCAGTAGATCAAATTCTGGAAGGCCAGAGGACTATCCATTCTCAAAAGACCTGAGAGACCTAGCGGTTGAGGCCCACAGGCAACTGCCCAGCTTAGGGGTCTGGCAGATGTGGGGATGCTGATTAAAACACCTCAGGCTGGGGAGGGCATCAACTAGCATGATGATTGGATCCATGTTCTATTTCATGCCAAATCATACCCCAACATATTCCATCAGTTTGTGAGGGCCATTTCATCCAATGCTTAAGTTGTCCTGGTCATTTATTCCGCACACACCAAGGACTGAACCATCTCATCCTATACATGATTAAAATCAGCTTGACAGCTAAAGTGCTTGTGAAGATTAATGTGTGTGTGTGTGTGCGTGCGTGCGTGCGTGCGTGCTGGTGTTGCCTGTTGACTTATGGTGACCGGATAAATTTCATAGGGTTTTCTTAGGGAAGAAATACTCAGAGGTGGGTTTGCCAGTTCTTTTCTCTGAAATGAAGATAAATAGGAAGCAAAAAATACTATACTTTGCAAATAATTCAGTCATCATTGAATGATGTTTTGAACAATTCTGATAAATAGACTGATTACTTTTACAGATTTCTCAGTCCTTTAATTATGCTCCAGTGTTATTTTGAGTAATGTATAATTCTGGTGTGATATTTTACTAAAGGTCTTAATTAATGATTGATGCATGAATGTTGAAAATAAGCTACTATCTTGCAAAAAAATAGCAAAAAATAATGTAATGTTCTAATTACCATGATTTTTACTGTGATATGAAGTGGTATTTCTGTACATAATTCTTAGCTGTAAAGAGCATTCAGAGTTAGCTCAGTGCTCTACCCCACCAATTCCTACTCTGACCATTTTATATATATATATATATATATATATATATAACTACAACTCCCAGTATCACCCAGCCAGCACACTGGATGGGAAATTCTTGGAGCTGTTGTCCAAATAAAAGTAATATTTCTATGATCTGGCTGGCAGCAGTTCTCCAGGATCTCAACCACCTTTGAGATAATTGAAATAGAAATGCCAAGGACTGAACGAATGACTTTGTGTGTGTCTATTTTCTGAGATAGAATCCCTTCCTTAATCAAGAATGCCTTCCTTTGTCAAATAGGGACTGATGGATTTTTACTGGCTCCAGCCTCTTTCTCTGTGCTCTGATGTGTCTACTAAAAATTCATATTCTTTATATCCTGCCCTAAAGCTAAAAAAGGCTTTCCAAAAATCATTTTTTCCCTTGTGATGTACAGGCTTAACTAAAAAGCTAACAGTGACATTCAGATGTTTGAAGAGAGCTATTAAAGTAAAGCTGCTTAGAATTACAGAAAGTGCTGGAACAGATGGGAAAGGAGGGCCTTAAACAAACAAAACTCTTTAAAGAGGAAGAAGAAGAAGAAGGAGAAGGAGAAGGAGAAGAAGAAGAAGAAATGCATGGCAAAAGTGTAACTTGAGAATAACAAGATGCAGATGACCAACTTAGTGATAATCATCATAATGAAATTGTGAAAGATGAGAACCAATGAACCACCAAGGAGTTCCTTACCCCCTCTTCCACTTCGTGGTGGCCCTATCCCCACAGCCATTCCTACAATCAGGGCCAAGAGTATTATGAGTTGAAGAACAGAATGTTCTGAAAGAAAAGATGTCTGGAGTTAGAAATTGAACTCCATTATAAAATGGCTGAACAACTGCAGAACCATGCTGAGTCATAATGGCTGACTGCATGAACTACCAAGTCATGCCTAGTCAGGCCACTAGAGGGCAATGTCCTGTATATATATATTCACAGGAAGAGAAGGAAGTGAGCTCTGTTCTGTGCTCTGATATATATATATATATATATATATATATATACACACACACACATACATATCAGAGCTCAGAACAGAGCTCACTTCCTTCTCTTCCTGTGAATGCTGAGGCCTGGTGAAGCAGCTTCTCCTTCAATTGTAAATATTTATATATATTGCAACTGTTTGACTTTGAAGATAAAAGTGCCTCCTGCTTATTTGGATGTCCAACACTCTGTATGTGAGTATTCTTGGGAGCGGGTTGCTACTGAGTCTGCTGAGATAGCATTTTGGCTTCTGCTGGGGACTAAGTGTCCTATCATCCCCTGAGAGTGGTTATGGGCCCAGCTGATTGATCTCAGATTATATACGGGTGCACACAGAAAAGTTCCCAGGAACTCATTTGTTTTGAGTGTTTTTGGCTAGTTGGCTGAGAAACAGTTAAATTTCAGCCAGGGCCTGTAATATCTTCAAGTAACCTTGAATTCTGCCAGCTGCCAGCTGTTTGTGTTTTCATAGCTGGAGAATTGTTGACTCAATCAGCAGAATGGCAGATAATAGTCTGGTCCGCTTTGAAAAGCTGTCTGATGGAAATTATTAAGCCTGGAGTTTATATATGGAGTTTATTAATTAAGGACAATTTGTGGCATGTTTTGGAGAATGAAAATATGATCCCAGAGGGTTCAGAAGATGAAATAGCAGCATTCAGACTAGCAGACCAGAAAGCTAAAGCTGCAATTCTCTTATCACACAGCCCCTCCCAGTTAATACACACGGCCCCAGCAAAGACAGTCTTTCAGCTTTGGACAGCTTTGAAAATGATTCATTAGAATTCATCCTGCCTCTCAAAGATGATATGGACTAAGAGACTTTATAACACAAAGCTGTCTACTACAGGCTGCGTGAAAGCCCATTTGGAGGAAATGAGACAGCTTTTTTAAGAGGTGGCCAATAGAGGGGTGGACATTCCAGAAACCCATAAGTGTTTTATTTTATTGGGCAGTTTGACAAAGTAATGGGATTTCCTAATGTACAATCTACAGACCACCAGGGAGAGTGATTTTTCTGTAGACCTGTTACCTGGGTGTATTCTGGAAGAGGTCCAATGCAAGCAATTTAATTCCTGGATGGAGGGGAATAAAAACAGCCACAAATTACCAGACACAATCAGAAGATCTCTGAAACAGAGGCACCTGTGGAGGAGGGAGCCTATACCTACATGAAATGCTGTTTCAGATGCAAAAAGCCTGGACATTTTCAGAAGGACTGTAAGATGCCTGCACTGGATAGGAGGGGTGCATCCTCTCAGGCTGCAAGCCATGCCTTCATAGCACAGCAACATCCTGATGGTACTGAGAGGAAAGAATTTGGTTACTTGATAGTGGGGCCCCACACAATATGGTTAATGATTTACAGTTGTTAAGCAATGTTAAAAATGCTTCCATAACCAGTATTACCCTTGCAGATGGTGCTCCCAGCAAGGGGCAGAAAATGGGCACTGCATATGTGCCATCTTTTGGTAAAGATTTTGAAAATATGTTATGTGTTAACAAACTAGAGCACTGTATATTAAGTGTGTCCCAAATGACTACTGATGGTTATAAAGTGATATTTCAGGGGGAGCACTGTACAGTAACAGAAAAGCATAACATGAATTTGCAAAAGGGATAAAAAAAATGGGTTGTATTACATGTTGCCTAAAGGGAAGGTGGCAAATGTGAACCCTGCAGACAATGTGCCCCTACATGATAAGTGTGTTCATTACTACCACAGGCTAATGGGCCATGCTAGTTACAAAGGGTTAAAGGAGCTAGCAAAAGTGTGCCCTGGTTTAAGCATGAATCATTGCCAAGGTTCTTAGAATGTGCAGTGTGCAGGATAGTTAAGGTGAAAGCTTTCCCTGTTGCCAAAAAGACCCAGTGTGTCACCAAAAGACCCTTTGAGGTTGTCCATGCTGACTTGGCAGGCCCCTATAAGCCCACTGAAGGGGGTAATCATTATTTATTTGTAATTGTGGAAAGACACACTAGGCATACCTACGTGTATTTACTGAAGGAGAAAAGTCAGGGTGCAGACAGGTTCTGTGAGTGGGTGAACATGGTGGAATGCGAATTTCCTTCTCATAAGGTTACCAGTCTAGTGACTGATAGGGGAGGGGAATTTTATCCACCAGTCTGCAGACCTGTATGCATAGGAGGGGCATTAGACACAAGACCACAAACCCAGCGTCTCCAGGGGAGGATGGGCTTGCAGAAAGGAAAATTGGGATGTTGAAGTGCATGATGGAGTACATGATGGAAGATGCAGAAGCCCCAGCTGGGCTGTGGGGGGAGGCGGTGAAGACTGCTACTTACCATTTAAACAGACTGTGGACATCTAGCATCAACAAGACCCCATATTGTCTATTGAGTACTCAGCTTGTGGGGGTAATTAGCTAACACACATTGGAAACTGCTTAATGGAGTGTAGATATGTAAATTGCTATTGCTTAAAACATTTTATAAGCCATTCTGATAGCCTTGCGACTGAAGACTGGCGTATAAATAAATAAATAAATAAAAATATTGTATGGTAGAGCACCAAACCTCAAGCACCTGAGGGTTTTGGACAGTATGCAAATGTACTGATTCACCTGAGCCTAAGTCATCCTGGGCAGCCTAAAACTAGGAGGCTGTGTTTCCTAGGCTATGACAGTAATAAGTACATGTTTTCTCTTCATCCTGGAAAGGTGGTGTTCTCCAGGAGTGCAAACTTCGATATGCACTCAGGGTGGGACAGATTGCATTGCAATCAGGAGGTGTTTGTTCCCTTGGAAAGGGATGATCCAACAACTCCCCAAAGTCCCACAAATTGAGGGGTGGCAATGCTTGATGATGAAGGAGAAGTACAGGAAGAAAAGTGTAACACTTCACATGCCACTCCAACACACAAACCACCACAAACAAGCATTGAGCCTGACACAGGGAGAGATAGCAGCAGCAGTGTAAGTGAGATGAATCAGGCAGAACTAGGGTGCTTATCCCCAGAAGTTCAATGAGGGTCAGAAAGGCTCCTAGCAGATTTTTTGTTCAGGAAGCCAGGCTATGCAATGTCATGGCAGAGGAGCCTGCAAGTTTTCAGGATCTCCTAAAACTTCCCCAGGAAGAGCAGAAGTGGAACTCAGCCATGGACTCTGAGTTAAAGTCACTAGATGAGAGGAAAATGTTCCAGGTAGTTGAGAGGCCCCCAAACCAAAAGATTATTGGTTGCAGGTGGGTCTACAAGCTGAAGGACATGCCTGATGGGACACAAAAATGTAAGGCACACTTAGTTGTGAAAGGCTTTTCACAGGAGCAGTACACCAATTTCAACAAAACCTTTTCACCCACAGCAAAGCCAGAAAGTCTTAGGTTAGTGTTAGCTGTAAGCAGCCAAGAGGCAGATGGTTCTGAACACTTTGACTTTGAAACAGGATACCTGAATGCTGATCTTGAAGAGACAGTGCTCATGGAACAGGCTCCAGGGTATGACAGTTCAGGTAAGAGCAAGGTGTACTTGTTATGCAAAGCACTCTATGCCTTAAAACAAAGTGCACGTTGCTGGAACAAGTGCATACACCAAGTTTTGGTGCCACTAGCTTACACAAGGAGCATCGCAGTTGCCTGTGTGTACACCAAGGGGGCAGTTGATAGTGCTATCATGCTAGTTATCTATGTGGATGACCTTTGTGTGGCAGCAAAGAGTGCCAGTGATGTCAAGAAAGTGCAGGTGGAGTTAAAAGCTGGTTCAAGTAAAAGGACTTAGGCAGCCTGAGATGTTATCTAGGAGTAGAGGTAGAAAGAAACAGTCTTGGAGATTTTTTACTAAGTCAGAAGAAGAAAATTGAAGTCAAAGGCTTCCATGGCCAGCATCCATAATTTTTCACTGTTTTTTTCCCAGGCTGTGAGGCCGTGTTCTGGAATAGTTTCTTTCTGACGTTTTGCCTGCATCTGTGGCTGGCAGTTTCAGAGATTGGTTGGGTAGGAGTGTGTGTGGAGTTTATATATTGTGAACCCCTGTTGGGGAGTATATATAGATTTATGTAATTGAATGGTTAGTTTTTGGGTATAGAAATGCAAGGCTTGTTTGTCTGCTGGGAATCCCACTGTCCCTGGGTGGAATTCTTTTGTAAGTGTTGAGTTTTGATTCTTTTGTTTTTCAGGACTGGGAGCCAGATTTTGTTTCCTTTTAGGGTTTCTTCTTTCCTGTTGAAGTTGTCTAGGTGTTTGTAGGTTTCAATAGTTTCTCTGTGCATTCTGACATGACAGTTGTTGGCCTGGTCCAGAATTTTGGTGTTTTAAAATAACATTTTATGTCCAGGTTGGTTTATAACATGTTTTGCTACTGCTGATTTTTCTGGCTAGCCCAGTCTGCAGTGTCTCTCATGTTCCTTGATTCGTGTTTGCATACTGCGTTTAGTGGTCCCTATGTAAACTTGTCCACAGCTGCATGGTATGGGGTTAATTCCTGCAGCTGTGAAAGAGGGTCTCTTTTGTTCTTCACTGAGTGTAGCATTTCTTGGATTTTCTTCGTTGGTCTGTAGATTGTTTGGAGGTTGTGTTTCCTCATCAGTTTCCCTATTCTGTCTATGACTCCTTTGATGTATGGTAAAAATATCTTCCTTTGGGTGGCTGTTTTTCTTCTTCATTCCTGTGGTTTTTTTCTAAGTCTATGTGCTCTTGTGATGTCTGATCTGGAGTAACCATTGGCCTGTAGGGCCCAGTTTAGGTGCCTCAGTTCATCCTCCAGGTTGTGGGGTCCGCAGATCCTTTTTGAGTGGTCTACCAATGCTTTTATTGTACTTCTTTTTTGTCCTGGGTGATGATTGTAATTCTTGTGTACATATCTATCCATGTATGTGGGTTTTCTGTTTACCTTGAGGCCTAACCGTTGGTTTGGTTTGCGGATGACTAGGACATCCAAGAATGGCAGTGTTCCCTCCTTTTCTTTTTCCAACGTGAATTGGATATTTGGGTGGATGCTATCTAGGTGGTTCAGGAATGAGGCCAAATCTTCTTCTCCATGGCTCCAAATGGTGACAGTGTTGTCCACATAGCGGAACCATGTTGTGGGCTTTTTTGGTGTTGTTTCCAGGGCTTGGTTTTCAAAATGTTCCATGTTAACAGTTTGCTCTCACGGGGGTCAGAGGGCTGCTCATGGCTACCTGATCTATCTGTTCATAGAATTCATTATCCAACTGGAAGTAGCTTGTGGTGAGGCAGTGTTTGAACAAGGCTGTGATGTCCTCAGGAAATATTTGTTGGATGTATGCCATGGTGTCCATTATGGGGACTTTGGTGAACAAGGAGACAACATCAAAACTGATCAGTCTGTCTCTAGGTTTCAGTTCAATGTTTTTGAGTTTTTCTATGAAGTGAGCTTTCTTTTTTATATGCTCATTTTTATTGATGGTGCAAGCCATCAATTGATCTGCCATGGTGCTTTGTTGCCAGGATTGCCAGCATTTGAATCCTCATGCCATTGTAGTCATATAAATACAGCATCAATGGATAAACACTTCCAGGTGAGATCATGAAAGCCAGGTAGGGAAGACTTTTTTAATGACCTCCTGCCATTGTACTTGAGATTTTTAAGTGTGTTTTTGTGCTTTGCTGTACTTTTTAGGTGTTTATTTTGCTTTTATTTTTGAATTTCCCATGCTAGCATCTTCTCGCAAGAATCATTGAGATCTTGAACAAGTGTTCACTCTTTGTTAGTGCCTGGGCTGCCTGTGAATGCTGCTAAAGTTAGGTCTGACCAAGGGGGTTCTTTTTCCAGCATAAAAACATTTTAAAATATTCTGACAAAAGAACATTAACAGGGGGTGGTGTGATAAAGTTCATAGAGAGAACAGCAGTGATAAAGTCAAATAGTGTTTCAGTGACCTACAGTCTGTTGATGTTTTATCCATTATCCTAACCTCTCTGAGATGTGGGCAGATGTTCTCAGGGACCACCCCATGTCTTCTTCCAGACCCCTTTATGTTCTCACTTCTACAAAAGTGAAATCAACTTAGACTTCTTCTGTCCTGTCCCTGTTTAGTCTAGCTTAGATTAGCATCCCTAGAGAGCTTTCCTATCTCTAATGGAGTTCATGGCTTAGTGAATCTCCAAGGTTCCGGACCAACCAGCCAAGGCACCTTTCACCTTTACAGACTGAGGCTGGAAGCAAATCACTGCACTCACTTAAACATAAAACAGAATTTGGAAAAAGTACTTAATTTTTTTATAGCCATTGGTGCCGTTGCTCCTTAATCATAATATCGAGCTGTTGCATACATGCTCTCTCTGTCAGGTAGTAGTAGTAGCTATGGTAGTACTTTTAAAAAGGATTGTTGTTGTTGTTGGCTGGCACCATGTATTTAACTTACAGATTTGTAACCTAGGGTTAATGATCTGCAACCACTCTATATTCAGTTATACTATGTATTTATGATTGTGACACTATTGCCACAATTATAAATGTCCTCCAAATCTCACCATAAACTCCAGGAAACTGCTCCACTTGATGGAGGTTTGTTCTGCTGGTGTTCGGGACACAGCAGGATGATGTTTCTAGCCCCCTCCCATCGGTGAGAGAGGCTGTGACAATAAGAAGCAGAACACTTGTTGAAATTCCTCATCACACCACAGATCACTGGCAAGATGGGGCTGAAAATATCCTGTGTGCCCCAATAGCCAGCAGAATTCATCAGTCAGAGCAGCTATAGGCTGTTAAGGTAGGTGGTGCAGGCAAGGTCAGGCCAAAAAATGATACTTAGTTACACACCTATAACTTAGCCAATTATATAGGATCTTGGTCATTATTAGTATTCTTCTAAAAACTTTCTCAATTCTAGCACTAGGCATTAAGAGTAATAATGCTGATGGTGGTACTGCACCTCTTCCCTTCTTGAAGGATTGGATTCCTTGCTTTTTGATTTATTACATATAACCTTCAGTATCTGGACAGGCTATTTCATTTCATCAGGCATGGTCATGACATTGGGCTTTGATGAGATACATATCACTATGAATAGTAGCACTGGGTCAATGCTAGGGCCTTCAGTTTTGTTTCAGCTTTGAACTTCGCAAGGCTGCTTAGAATTTACAAGGAATAAAAAACATCTTTGATGATACTGAAGAACAGTGCTCTTTGTACAGAAGCACCAACCCATAATAACCCATAATAATGTCTCACCTGAATAATGTCTCACCTGCAAAACTCCCTGAAACTTACCTGGCCCACAAATGAAGAGTCTAAAACACTGTTTTTGCCCACCCACCAGGTCTGAAGAGAGGAGACAGTTAAGCAGGATGAGCAGAACTTGATTAAAGAGATAGAAACTGGGACAGTCTCTCTAGTAAAGACATATTAACAGAAGATTGACATCAAACAGTGTAAGCTACCTTGTCTCAAAATTTGAAAATGTTACTTTCAGGACTACAGACCACCCTCCAGTCCTCCCAGCCAGCATAGTCATTAGCCATACTAGCTGGGGATTTTGAGAATTGTAGTCTTGTTTTAAAAAGGAGTACTTTTTCCAAGTTGTTCTGAACATTTAGATGAGTGTAGGAATTTGCTTCCAGTCTGTAAAGGGGCAAAGGTGCCCTGGCTGGCTGGTCTGGAGCCTGGGAGATTCAGTAAGCCATGAAATTTACTTGATTCTTATGTACTACTCCTCTCCAGGCTGAGAGTCTGCAGTTACTCTTATAAGGTTATTCAAAGGACAAAAATGGGATGGAAAAGAACAATGTATCAATATAAATGTACATAACAAAGCAACTGGTTTGTGGTTATTATGAGCGTAGGACAGGAAGCCCTTGATTCAGCTTTCATCTCAGCTATGAATACCCTGGCCAGAATCCTGTTGGTGTCCTACATGTGTGTAAGCTAGGGATGGAATTCGTCTCTGAATTTCTTCTTCCAAAAAGCAACATTTTTTTTAGCAATGTTCCTCCCACTGCAAGAAAGTTTCCAAGGCTATTCTTAATTTGAGATTTGGCTTACCGGCCAGCCCGCACAGCCTGCCGGCTGGGGAGCCCCTTCTTGACTGCTCAGAGGAAAGAGACCTCTCAGACATTGCTGGCAAGTGCCAGCGACGAGAGGAGAGGGGCGGGGCCAGAATTGTTAAAAAGGCCTGCCACCCTTCCCCTCGGCCTCTTTCTTCTTTGCGAGCAGCAGGAGGGAGTGGTTTGCAGCAGAGAGAGCAGCACGGTTGATGGGCAGTGGTGCCTGCGTCGGAGGCCGCAAGTCACCCCGGCTGGGGGTTGGAAGGGTCCGCAGGGTGGGGGATGGTTCACGGGCTTTCCGCGGCTGCAGAGCTCTCCATATATAAATAAATAAATATAAGTGACATAGTGGGAAAAGGCCAGGGAGTGGGTTAGCGGTGCCAAAGCCCAGTCGGGCTTTAGGTAGCCACCTGGGCAGCTGAGGACTCCACTGGGGGTGTGGTGGCCTGGCCGCAGCAGCCATTCGCAGGCCCATTTTGGCAGCTTGGAATGGCAGCCGCGGGGTGGACTCCCCCCACCGCTTCAACTTTGGCAAGAGTCATGACAAGAGAGCTGCGGGAGGCCTAATTAGGCCTTTTTTGGGTAGCATAGGAAGGGGGTTTGTCGCGTGCTTGCCACCAGGGGGCACCATTCAGCTGTGTGCTCTTGGTGGGCCTGTGAGGCCTACGAGGCCTGTTAGGCCCAGGACCTGGCAGTGATCTGCTAGACGGCTGGCAACCCACCATTTAACTGGCACATTAGTAATAACACCATTTGTGCAAGGGTGGTGGAGCCCCCAAGGCCTAGTGAGGCACCTGGGCCAGTGAGGCCTGCTGGGCCCGAGGCTTGGGCCCCTTGGTGGCCTGTTCTGTATAACATTTGGTAATAATAATAATAATAATAATAATAATATACTGATAACAACAACAACAACAACAACAACAACAATAATAATAATTTAGTATTGATACGGGAGTAGTGTGGCCCCCAGGGCCTGTAGGCCTGGCGGGGGCCTGCTAGGCCCGGGCCTACTCATGACTGGGCCAATTTGCATCCATTTAGAAGGATACTACTACTACTAATAATAATAGGGATTGTGCTGTTATAGTGGATAGCGTTATAGTACTGGCATTTGGGGAGGGCTTCATAGTTAACTGGATCCAGTGGCTATAGCAGAGCCAGCACTGTCTGTGACGTATACACTCCCAGACATCGTTATTGGGTTTCTTAGGCATGTTGCCTGATGGCTCCTAAGAAAGACAAGGAGGGGGCTAAGGGTAAGGGACCTGCCCCTAAGCGCCTGGCAACCTCTCCCCCTTCCTCCTCATCTAGTGAGGAGGAGGAGGAAATTCCCTGGCAGACAATTTTGGATAGAATTCAACAGCTTGAGAAACTGCAAGGGGTTGTGGCTGAGGGTCAGCCGCGCAAGTCCAAGCGGCAAGTGAAGAAGGGTAAACTTGCTAATCAAATTCTTGCTCACCTAGATTCTTTGGAATGGAGGATTCACGGTGATGAGGCGTCTGGATCTGCACCACAGGAGGAGGTTCTGATGGGACCATCCAAGACAGACTTGGAGGTGGAGGTGGAGGAGACACCGATGCCAACTGGTGAGTCCCCTGGAGATGTGGTGAACCCACAAATGGCTCCCATGTGGCCATGGGGTTGTTGGCCACGCACTGCACCCATCATTGCATTACAAGGGGTGGGTACACAGGGGACACAGACAGGTTGGCACATGCCACAACAGGCCTTCGCGTGGTCACCCCAGCATTGTCCCCCTTGGGGACCATTTGCCATAGGAGGGATGGGTACCCCCCAGTCAGGCGATTCTGTCATGGCAGGAACTTCACAAATGGGTGGCTATAATTCTGTAGCCTATGCAGCGATCCCTTTTGGGGAAATGTCGCTCCCCTTGGGGGGATCATTTGCTGCAGTCTAGCAGGGATAAAATACTTCGGGGAGAATACGTGGAAGTGTTTTCTCTTTTGTATAGGGAGTTGGAAGCGAAAGACAAAGATATCCTTGATGATAAGGAGAAGGAGAAGCTTAGAAAGTGCAAGGTGGAAAGGACTTGGTCAAACTGGCTCTCAGGATTCTTAATTTTGGCCAGTGTACTGGTTAAGGGCTAGCCTCAATGGGCAGCAGCTCTATCCAGTATATCGACATAATTCATAGGGCCTATGTTGACTTTGCCGGCCGGCATGACTTCTTTACGACGAGGCCTTTCGTATGCAGGCAGCTATTTACCCATCGCTTCGATGGGATATGATGCATCCACAGTTAAGGATGCAGCTGATGACACCAGCTCGACCAATCCAAGGGGAGCACATGCATATCGGTCACCTCCTTAAGGGTCCTACGCCTGGACCGAGCAAGGCCCCTGCAACCATCTCCTCTGGGCAGAAGCTTTTGTGTTGGGAGTTCAGCTCCCATGGGGCCTATTCTCAGAAGCCCTGTAGATTTAGCCACAAGTGCTCTATCTGTGGGGCTTCGCATTCCTTTCGGAACTGCCCAAAGGGCAGGGGGCAGTTTTGTGGAGGTAGAGGAGGGTCAGGTGCAAGTAAAGGAGGAGGTCCCCCAAGTCAACCTCAAAAAGGGCCCCAGTCCAATTAAGGTGGAGGCTCTTAACAGGTGGCTAGCATGGTATCCCAATAAACAGGCAGCCACATACCTTTCCCAGGATTTTAGTTTTGGATTTAGAATTCTGTATCAGGGGGTCCAATGACCCTTTAGGGCCCGTAATTTACATTCGGTTGTGGGGAATGAGGCCATAGTCAGGGAAAAGGTCTGCAAAGAGGTGGCTGAGGGAAGGGTCCTCAGCCCCTTCTCTCAGCCACCGGTCCCAAATCTTAGGGTCTCCCCACTGGGTATAGTTCCCAAAAAGACACCGGCTGAGTTTAGGCTTATTCACCATCTCTCCTACCCAAAAGGTGAGTCGGTGAATGACTCCATACCCCAGGAACTGTGCACAGTCAAATATACTTCTTTTGACGCGGCTGTTAGGGAGGTACAGAAGCATGGCTTGGGAGCTTTAATGGCAAAGTGCGACATTAAGTCAGCATTTCATCTTTTACCGGTTCATCCGGCTGATTTTGAGTTGCTAGGTTTTCAGTTTTAGGGAATGTTTTATATGGACCGTGCATTGCCCATGGGCTGTTCTGTTTCATGCAATGCCTTTGAAACATTCAGCACATTTTTGGAATGGGCACTAAAAGTTACAGCTCTTCAAGGGGGGGGGGTTCATTACTTGGACAATCTTTTGTTCATAGGTCAATGGGGGTCCAGTCAATGTGAGTACTTATTGTCCCAATTCGAAGGGATGACCAGGGAATTGGGGGTTCCGCTTGCGCCAGAAAAGACTGAGGGTCCTTCTCAGTGCTTAATCTTTTTGGGTATAGAAATTGATTCAGTAAATCAACAGTGCCGCTTAGCTGAGGCCAGGGTAGTGGACCTGCATGAGCGAGTTACTCAATTTCTGGGGCTATGCAAGGCCACCTTGCGGGAGTTTCAGGTTCTTATTGGACACCTGAACATTGCCTGCAAGGTGGTGGCTCCTGGTAGGGCTTTCCTTCTCTAGCTCTGTGATGCTGTAACAGGCGTACGAATGCCATATCACAAAGTCCGTATCACCCATGACATACAGGAAGACTTAAGGATATGATACGATTTTCTGGTCAACTTTAATGGCGTGTCATTCTGGCATGAGGAAAGGAGGTTACAGGGTGCATTGCAGATAGCCTCTGATGTTGCATGGTCCACTAGATTTGGGGTTTATTTTGGTGGCCACTAGTGGGCCAGTAGATGGCCTCATGAATGGATGGGGACGGATGTTGTTAGGGACCTCACGTGGCCTCCCCCATCTGGGCGAAGGAGTTGTCAAATTTGTCAGTAAACTTTTGGTGTGACAATTAATCAACGGTCCAGGTTATAAACACGCTTACGTTTAGGTCCCCCCATGTCATGAGGCTCGTCAGGGCCTTCACTTTGCAGTGCCTTCAATATAATATTTTATTCATTGCACAGCATATGGCGGATGTGAACAATGAGATTGCTGACGCTCTTTCCCTCATTCAGATGGGGCGCTTCAGAGAGTTGGTTCCAGATGCGGCGCCAGAGGGGGACAGGATGCCAGTAAGCCTGTGGAGTCTTGGCAGTCCGAGTTTTGCAAGGCCTTAGGTATGTCAGTTGCCCCTAGTACAAAAAGAGGGTAACCAAAGCGGTGCAAGAATTTTTTCAGTTCAGGAGACAAGAAGGTCTACCGCATGTCCTGGTGACCCAGTTGATGCATTTCTGTGTCTTTCTACATAGGATAGGCCTTGCCCCTCAGTCAATTAAGCGTTGCCTTTCAGCAGTTGCTTTTTGGCTGAAGGTGCAAGGGGATGTAGACCACACAGGCGATTTTTGGATTCGGAAAGCCTTGGAAGGCTGGGCCAGAAAGAGAGGTAAAAGGAGGGACATGAGGATTCTCCTGTCATCCCAAATTTTGAAGGGCCTACACCCAGCATGGGTGGGGATCTGCTCTTCACATTACGAAGTGGTGCTGTTTCACACCGCTTTGCTTCTGGCCTTCTTTGGGACTCTTAGGGTGAGTGAGCTGGTTGTGGCATCTAAGGCAGACACTTCCAGCTGAGCCCTGGAATGGAGGGATGTTAGCGTTAGCAGTAAAGCCATCACATTTACATTGCGCTTTTCAAAAACTGACCAGGTTGGAAAGGGGAAAACCTTGCAATTGGCCCGGTGCAGCGACCCTGACATTTGCCCTGTCTTAGCGATGCAGCAATATATGCAAGTTGGGGGGCCTAGGCAGGAACCTCTGTTTATTCATGAGACTTTTACCCCTTTAACTAGGTACCAGTTTTGGAAGGTGACAGCTAGAGCTCTAGAGAAGCTGGGGCTTTCCTGAGCACGCTTTGGCACCCATTCCTTTTGTATGGGGCAGCATCGACGGCAGCAGCCATGGTCATGGCGCCAATGGTGATTCAGAGAATTGGGCGCTGGAGTTCTTCCGCCTTCAGGCGGTACATTTGCCCACATCCCTACTAATCTCTTTTCTTCCCCTTTTGTCTTCCAGGTCCTAGATCCTTGATGGTGAGAGGCCGGGTGCTGATCTGTGGCCACAGTATGGTCTACTGGGCAGCACGTCAGGCCCAGTTGAGTTATCTGGGACCTCAGCTTGGCCTGGGAGACGGGGTTGTAATTGAGTGGTTGGGGGAGCGGGGTCTTCATTGGCATGGGCTCATGCCACTGCTGTTTGGGGAACATCGGGGCGTCTGCCAGACATCCTTATTCTTCACTTAGGAGGGAACAATTTGGGCCTTCTTCAAGGGAAGGCATTGATCATTCAGGCAACACAGGATATTTGGGAGATCAGGTCTAGATGCAGTCTCCCTCGTGTGGTCGGCCATCTTGCCCAGGCAGCTGTGGCGTGGGGAGGGGAACCCCCGTTTGATTGACAGGGCACAAAGGATGGTGAATAGGCAAATCCACAACTTCCTAAATGAGAGTGGGGGACACTACATGCTGCACCAGGCCATTTTGTTCGAGAGGCCTGAGCTCTACAGAGCAGATGGGGTTCACCTCTCTGACAAAGGGAACATGATATTTCTGGAGGATCTTCAGCAGGGGTTGTGGGACTTATTAGACAAGCTAGTGGGGAAATAAGGGACTAAGCGGACGCTCGCCCCTTAATGGTGGCGGAAAAGGGGGAGGCATGGCTTACAGTGGGCACCTATGGCACTGATTTCGGTGAAGGGACAGCCTCTGGAAGGGTCTCCCTAGCTCGTGTGAACTGGGAGAAGAGAAGGAGACCTACCTTGGGATTGGCCTGAGCAATGGCATGAGCCCATGCCAACGAAGACCCCGCTTCCCCAACCACTCAATTACAACCCCGTCTCCCAGGCCAAGGTGAGGCTCCAGATAACTCAACCGGGCCAGCTGTGCCGCCCAGTAGACCACACTGTGGCCACAGATCAGCACCTGGCGTCTCACCATCAAGGATAAACCCCTCACCTTAACCTGTATGCGTTGGGTCAGGGGCTTTCGGGTTAATCTTCCAGACACGAGCCGGCTTGAGAGCAACCCCAGGCATTGGGGTGGCTCAATAGGGCTCAGGTGTTTGCCAGGGGAAGCTGGGGGCATAAGTCCAGGAGGGACGATCTGCCCCAGCTGCTCCAACATTAGATTGCCTCCCCCTGCTGAAGATTTAAGGGCTTTAAATAGGTAGGGTTAAAATAAAGACTCTTTATTTCATCCCATATCTGTGTGTGGTCTCTTTATTTCTCTGAGTCAGTTCATAATTATTCTGCATAAAATTCACACCTGATTGATTTGCATAGAAAACAATTTCTGTATGGGAAAAAAGCATTTTCCACATGGAAAATATGATTTCAATGCATAAATATTAATCCCTGTGCAGAAAATGCTGTTTTCTGCACAGAAAATACTGTTTTTTAGGCAAATTAATTATGTACGAATTTGCACAGAACAAATCCACAATTACAGCTTTTATCTGTACAGAAATTAATATTTCTGTATTATTTTCCAGATAGAAAATCCTGTTTCCTGTGCAAAGCAACCAAGTACAAATTTTGTGCAGAATAAGTCCCGAACTATAAAGATTTTTGTCAGTCTTCCGGTCAGCACTAAAAAAAAAAAATGTTCAGCTTCATGTTTATTGTCTTGGCTCAGTTGCATAATGTTGCCATTAAGAACAAGGGTTGCGCTTCATCTCTCTCTCTGGCTTTTCTTCGCAAATGAAGATTCAGGAAGGACTCATCCCGCACTTTCTGCAAGCGTGTTGATGACTAAAAAGGCCAATCCAAGATAAACAAGTCCGGTTGCAGAAAGCACATCAGAAGGCCTCCTTGGGTTATGATTCTTTCTGCGTTGTCATTTCTCTTCAAGACTTGTTCAGCGTGAGTTCTCAAATAAGGCTGCAGCATTGTGGATAGTGTGTCTCCATGCCTCCTGATGTGAGGCCAGGGCAGACCACTGTTGGTGATCAATTTGGCCAAGCTTGAAATGTTGTTTCAGGGAGTACTTGTATTGCTTTTTTGGAGCACCCCTCTTACGCTGACCCGTGGCAAGTTCACCATAGAGTACTATTTTTGGGAGGCAATGGTCCTCCATCCTAGAAACGTGCCCTGCCCAGCGCAGCTGTGTTCTCAATATCATGGCCTCAATGCTGGTGATCCCTGCTTGCTCAAGGACAGCAACATTCGTCACATAGTCAGTCCAGTGTATATTTAGGATTGTGCGTAGAAAGCACTGATCAAAGCGTTCAAGGAGTCATGGGTGGTGGCGATAGGTGACCCATGTTTCAGACCCATAAAGGAGAATAGACAGTACAATGGCTGTATACACAGTGATTTTTGTGCTTCGCCTCAGGTGTTTATTACTCTAGACTCTTTTGTGAACTCTTCCAAATTGCGCTTCATAATTAATATGTAACTACCCATGTGGAGATATATGCTGTGCAACCCTAATAAAGATCCCTGGCCTCCAGGATTAGTTATCCCATATATGTAAGCCTAATCAACCCTGTCACAATATGCAAAATGAGAATACAGTTGTCCCTCCATATCCATGGATTTGCTTTCCACAGATTTAAGTACAGTCATCCCTTTACATTCGTGGGGGTTAAGGGCAGACAACCCCCTCAAATGTGAACAAACCACAATTAAGAAATGAGTCTGCAAGCGAGCGGCTTTCCACCCCAGTCCCTTCCCAAGGCAGCAACAGGCTTTGTGAGAAGCCCCTCGCTGCCTTGAGAAGGGAGTGGGCTGGAAAGCGAGCATGTGAGGGGCTTTCCACTCCGCCTTCCTAGGGCAGTGACAGGCTTCCTGAGAAGCCCCTCGCTGCCTTGAGAAGGGAGTGGGCTGGAGAGCACACACATACCAGGTGCTTTCCACCCCACCTTCCCAGGGCAGTGACAGGCTAAGCCCTTCGCTGCCTTGGGAAGGGATGGGGTGGAGAGCGGTGGGAGGTGCAGGCAGCTTTCAGCGAATAATCGAAACAGCAAATGTAAAAGTCTTGAATGTGGAGGAGCAACTGTATTCATGGCTTGAAAATATTCTTAAAAAAATAATAATCCAGAAAGCAAACCTTGATTTTGCCATCTTATATAAGGGACACCATTTTGCTATGCCATTGCATATAATGGGACTTGAGTATTCACAAATGTTGGTATCCACGGGGGCTCCTGAAACCAAACCCCAGCGAAGATGAAGGGACAACTGTACTAGTATTTGCCTGCCTTGCAGGGTAGTGGTATCTATTTTGTAATTAGTAACTATGAATATTGGTACACTACATTATTGAAGGCTCAATCCTATTGCATTTTTATGGTGTGTTCCACTTGTGCCTTATTCCAGGTAGTATCTGCTGGCATGAAAGAGTTATTTTTCTTAATCTCTGCACTGTGTAGGCCAAAAGTGAGTAACTGTAGCAAAATTGGGCAAAATTTGTTCCCCTCAGACTCTCCAGGGGCTACACAGGGGCTACAACAATTACGCTATGGCCACTTCTGATTTTGAAAAGCAAAGTGTTCTCTCTCTCTCTCTCTCTCTCTCTCTCTCTCCCTCTCTCAGGATTAAGCAATACAAGCATCCCCTGCAATCTATTTAAAGGGTGAATCACCAGTCCTGGAGGCTTATACAAGAGGCAATTCACCCCTTTCACCAGAAAAAGGGAAGTCTGGGGAATCTGAAAAGTGTGGGGGCTGCAAAAACAGCATTGGGGGCTACCCAGGGCCCCATTTTGCCTACCCTAATAAAATGTATAGGGGTTGGGCAGACATATAGAGGAGACTGCCAGTTGCTCATTTCTGCAAGACCTATTGACTGTGCATGTTTCAAGGAATATGTGAGGGAAACTACATTCCGTGTTAAGTTCAATAGCCTTCTCTTGTTTTGCATATCCTGGGTTGTCCACAGGGTGGATGCAGTGTGCATTCTGGAATCTTCACATTGATGGAGAGTTGTTGATGAACAATTGAAAAAAAAAAGTACAGATATATGTGCACAAAAACCCCTGCTGATACATGCCTAGTCAATGTGGTGAGGGTTCAAGTAAGATGTAAAATTTAAAACATCTACATAAATGTATAGACATTGGGGTCAATGAGCATAGAAAGGGAAGAATGTTATTCCATTTATCATAGAATCATAGAATTGCAGAGTTGGAAGAGACCACGAGGGCCATCCAGTCCAACCCCCCTGCCACGCAGGAACTCTTGATCAAAGCATCCCCGACAGATGGCAATCCAGCCTCTGTTTAAAGACCTCCAAGGAAGGAGACCCCACCACGCTCCGAGGGAGTGTGTTCCACTGCCGAACAGCTCTTACTGTCAAAAAGTTCCTCCTCATGTTGAGGTGGAATCTCTGTTCCTGGAGCTTGCACCCATTGCTCCGTGTTCCAGTCTCTGGAGCAGCAGAAAACAAGTCTGCTCCATCCTCAGCGTGACATCCCTTCAAATACTTAAACAGGGCTATCATATCGCCTCTTAACCGTCTTTTTTCCAGGCTAAACATACCCAGCTCAACATCAACCGATGGAACTGCACACAAGTGATCTATGGATACAAATGCTACTGTGGTGCATATCCCTGCTCACTTCCTTCTAGTTAAGAGGTGACCTGAGAACAATGCCTCCTGCTGGAAAGAAAGTACTTGGACAAGGGCATTTTGTTACCACAAGTGCAGCCCAAAATTGTCCTTCTGCCATGCTAGGTCAAAACTTAACAAAATAGTCTTGCTGTACCATTCAGGCAGCAATTTTTAGCATCATCTGTCCCTGCCCCTTCCTTTTCCTAATGCTGAAAATCAATGAACACTAGGGAAGGAAGCATGTTTAAAAAATGTTTGCACACATGGTAATATTTTACATGGTAAAAAAAAAAGGGGGAAACAACCTTATTTCTTGAGTGGCAAGACATGCTCATAGGAAGAATCTTAGACTGATGATAATCTTTGCAGTTTAGGAATTATTATGTGCAAAATTCACATTTTTTTGCACAGGAAATAGATTTTTTTTTCTGTGCAGAAAATATATCTTCCTAGAAATATTATTTTATGTGCATAAAATGTTGTTTCCTGCACAAAAAGTGCTGTAGTTGAGGGTCTTATTTTGCACAAAATTTGCACACAGTTTCTTTGCCCAGAAAATAGCCTAAGTATCCGGTCACAATTTCATATAAAATAATACTTCATATTATTTTCTCTGTAGAAAATGCTGTTTTCAGCACAGAAAAGGGGTGCATCTGCACTGTGGAAATAATGCAGTTTTACACCATTTTAACTGCCATGGCTCCATCCTACAGAATCCTAGGATTTGTAGTTTTGGGAGGTACCCCTATACTTTAGCAGAGAAGGCTAAAGACCTTGTAAGACTACAAATCCTAAGATTCCATAGGCTAGAGCTACAGCACTTAAAGTAGAGTCAAAGTGCATTATTTCTATAGTGTAGATGCACCCAACCCAACTACAGCATTTTCTAAACAGGAAACAGCATTTTTTTTTTGTACAGAAAATTCTGTTTTCTTTTTTAAAAACCACATGCAATCAAATAGAGCCAGAGCCACTCAAAAAACAAAACAAAACAAAAACAATGCTTCAAAGTCCTATCCTAGGCAAGTATCCCAGAGGGATGTGATTCCATGTGTAGAAGAAGCAAGTACTAAAGAAAAGACTTTAGGGTGGGATGAGGAAATTAGAGGAGAGTAAGGTCAGTCCAGGGCATGTATGTGATATCCTACACTGAGGGGAAGCATAGTAGCAAGATTTCAGGTGTTTCAAAAGTCAAGCCCTGAAAGAAAGCTATCACAATGGGCAAAGCTGGAAAAGAAAAAAGTTAAAGAAGGACACGCATCTCACAACCAGGCTGGGGATCAAGAATTCCAAATAATCGAAGAGCGCACAAAAGCATACAACAGTTTCCTGAATGGTTGTCTACAACAAAAAATCCCCTCAGCCACTCACAGGTTTATATACCTGACATCGACATGAGAGATGGCCAGTTGCTCACCATCCCCAATTTAAATCTTTTCAAAAGGTGTAGGCTCTTTCTGCACTTTTGTTTTTCTTTGCAAATTGTGCTTCAAATGACTTTGGTGTCTCCTTTGCATCTGCCTGCTTTGGCTCATCTTGCTGAAGGTTTTTATCAGTTGCACCAGCTCTTAACTGCCCAGGTTCAAGGGAAGGGGGAGTTCATTTGGAAATGGGAGGCCCTTCAGGTCTGATTTCTCTCAGCAGGATTCCTCAGGATGAATTATGACCAGCAGAATCAACAGGAAAACCCACACGCACCCTGTTTGGTTCCAAGCATACATCATTCATTAAGGTGATCAAAACAATCTCTTTCTCAGAAATAATCCTGAATCCTGATTGTAGTGGCTCTAGAAAATCTATTTCATCCAAAAATGCCTGGATATGAGACATCAGCATATGGTCCAGTACCATATCCATTAACTGGATACTGGAACCTGACTCAGAATTATCCACACAATGGACTGAACCAGGAAGAAGTTGTTGTTGTTTTTTAAACAACAACCACCACCAAAGGTCTTGTTTTTACCTGTTTTAGGAATGATGGGACAACACATTCACCACTCACTCAGTCCCCCAGCTACTTTTATATTTTGCTTTTACAAAGTTATAAACCTAAGCTTAATATTTGTCTAGAACCCCTACATTCATATTTATAAAATCAGTGTAAGGATATTCCACTAAAACTGTGTACACGGATTTGTTAGTAGTCTGTTTTCAAGGCAATATAACCCTGAACCCTTCCCTTAAATAATAGCAACCCATTTTCATTTTTCAGTTAAAAGAAAGCTTTTAACTGGACATTAGTATATAATCTCCCCAGAAATACTATGACACAATTTGTACACTACAGCATCATTTAAGTAGATATTTATCAAGACTGGATTCATTTTATTTTAATTTAGTATTCTCTGCAGCCATACAATGACACTGTTTAGGCTTGACATTATAACATAATCTGCATAAATTTGCATAAAGTCGTTAGGTCCTGTTTGTGAATCACAAGCAATCATTGTAACTGTTCTGCAGTCTCACCTCAGCTGACAAAATCTATATAAACATCTCATCTCTCTTTCAAAGGTCATAAAGGAAATGCAACTTTATTTCTGAATTCTCCTTACAGAAATAAAACATGATTCACAAGGCCTTCCTCCCTCACCTGAGAGAAATGGAGGGCCATATTGGACACTGGAGAGCCATATTGGACACAGGTAGCTAGCTACTTATGAGTCATAATAGATTTTCTTAGCAATGTCAAGCCATTTACACAAAAGTAGGAAAAAAAGCTTGGTTCGTTTTTTATTCAACAGAAATGTGATTGCAACAACTGCAGGGAGGTATCTCCCACTTTCCTCCCAGACATTGTGCCCTGCTGGGCTTCAGTACAATGGAGGAGGGTATAACCATGGTCCCCCCTTCTTCATATGTGACTCTGCTTGCTTCTCATTTTACTACTGCTGCCATCAAGGTACAGAAATTGAAAGTAGAGTAACAGTTATTCCTGGGAGACCTGCAACTTGTTAAGTCTTGGGACTTGGTTTGTGTGTGTGAGCTTTATTGGCTGGCCTGGTGGGGGAAAGGGACAAAGCAAATGCTTGTCCCTTCTCCATGAGAAGTAACAGAGGGGTGTGTGTGTGTAAGTGTCAGTGTACTCCATGGCACCCTTTTGGTGAAGGGTAGGGCTCCACAAGGTCCTGGGGCTGGGGCTGGAGAAGATTCTATCCTTGAGGTGAACCTGGGGTTTTTGCTTTCACTTGTTAAGCCTTGGGACTTGGTGTGTGTGTGTGTGTGCGTGCGCGTGCACGCTTATGCCCCCTGGGCTTGTCTTCCAATAGATGGCCAGCCAGGGAACAAGCCAGTTATTGGATTAACCTTGGGGCTCAGATGTTTTCCCCAAGGGAAGGCTAGGGAGGTAGTCAAGGGGTAACACCTGGCTTCAGTTGATCCCACATCAGGTTGTTTCCCTCTCTCACTCCTTTTCAGGTTCAACACAACTTAAAAAGGTTCTAGGTCAAAAAAATGGACCTTACTTAACCCAATTTTCTGTGACTGGCCTTGTTATTGCATGATCATCAAATTCATTTGAAACAACAACATGCTATTGTTATTTTAATACTATGCTTCCTCTGCATATCAATTCAGATGTGATATTAAATTATCTGTTGTTAATATCAATATCATCATCACCACCACTAACATCCTTATCACCATCTTTTATGCCCTGCCTTTCCCCCAAAACTAGGATTCAAAACAGCCTTTGTTCTGCCCCAAAGAGCATTTCTGTTTCTTTGTTCTGTTCTAACTGCCGTAAATGTAATTTTAAGTGTGTTATCTTTGGAACCGCCTCCTCCCATACAATCCTCCCCGCGAACTCCGGTCCTCTGGGAGGAATTTGCTCCAGCCACAAAAATCTAGGCTGTCTGCAACCTCCCAGAGGGCCTTTGCGGTAATCACCCCCAAATTGTGGAATGGCCTGCCGAATGAGATCTGTCAGATGACGAGCCTGAATAGCTTTAAAAAAGCACTAAAGATGGATCTCTTTTGGCAGGCCTTTCCTAATTAGTCCCCAGCCTCAGGAGCTCCTGGCCCTTTTTAGTCTGCTGCTTATTTATTATTTATTATTTTAATGTGATTTAAGATCAGTTGTTTTAATGTACTTTGGTTTAATGTCTTTTTATGGGGGAGGGTGGGGGTCGGTGGCGTTTGGGGATTTTAATCTCTATTGGTATTTTAATGATTTCTTGTTTCTGTGTTTGATTGGTTATCTTGTACATCTTGCTTTGTTCACCTCAGCTTAATTTATTTTCGGTATATGAAGGGCCTTGTCCACACATCTCTTTTATACCTCATCCTGCCAGTCACTCCACCACTTATCTTTCCATTCTTTGTCTCCTTTTTTAGTTACTGTTAAGTTCCACAGTAAAGTTCAATTTTCATTTACTTCAGTGTTTGGATGTGAGTTGGCTGTCTGGATAGACATACAGCTAAACACAATGTGTATCAATGCCTGAACAGCCTTTAAAGTTATGATCCTGTCTCAAACAGCATTAACAGATTTACATCTTATCTGAAATCATCATCAGCTTAGCTAAATGCTCTTGCTATATTCCCTTTCCCCAAAACACCTTGGATAAAACAATGTTTATAGCAGATCTCCTCCACACATTCTATTCTTTCACAGTAATTTATTATTTATCTGAGTTATAATAATAGTAGTTATGAAAGCTTGGCAAAGTTATATTTTTCATAATACAGTTGCTAGGTGCCATGCCAGCTGAGGCAGTTTGGAGCAGTCCAAAAGTCACTCTATCAGGCTCTGGTGCTAAGAGTGTAAGAATACTGTAGTCATTACTTTGAATATATACTCCTCTTTTATGTTCAATTGTATTACACAAAATTGTATTGTGCATTTCCTAGCTGTGCATTACTTCCTTCTCCTTTCAGAAGTTATGGAAGTTTACATTGACATAAATAAGAGTTTGGTGTAATGAGAAGAAGTCATGAGGAACCTCAGGCTGGGAGACTTCTATAGAGAATATGTTATTGAAATGTTCATTCTTATGGGCCAGATTAATGATTAAACTTTTTTTCAGGTTATTCACAGTTAAGAATGTATTCCATGAAAGATCCAGATATGGAAGAGGGGGAGTTGTACCAAAAATAGCATTTTATTTTGCTTTCTCTCCAGAAATGCTGCTTTATGTGCAGAAAATTCTTCTGTGCAGAAAATGCTATTTTCTGTGCAAAAAAGTACATTTTCTTTGCAGAATAAATTCTGAACTGCAAAGATGCTCTTCTGTATAAGACCCTTTTACATCTGGAATTTGAATATCTGCAAATGTTTTTCTCCCCCTCATTTCCTACTTCCTTATACCATCATTTAGGATTATTAATTTCTTCTTATCTTATTGTAGTTTTCAGTAAACCATAGTTTGCCATTTCATCTAAACAGGAAAACTATAGCTTGTCCTTGCCTGCAAATCATAGCCAAGAACCATAGTTCATAGCACATAATCTAAACATTATGGAACATCAAAACAGTTAATAATAATATTATATATTGTAATGCCAGACTCAAGGGTAAAAGAACACAAGGTTTTCAATTTATCCTGTTGTTTGAACGACAAGTTGCTCTTACAGGTAAAAATAGGAGATGTTTATCTTCATGCAATTAATTTATTTTCCCATCATTGTAGCTTTGAGATAATCTACTTCCTTTTATCAGAGTATATTCCATTGAGGAAAGATGTGCTTCTTTTTAAAAAACACACAATATAATTTCTTGAAAGTGAAACTGGAACTACGCAAGAAATAATGTTACAAACCTCCATCCATTATTCAGGAAGCTAGTGAAGCAAATGAAATAATCATACCTTCTTTGATCTCAATCCCTTATTATGGGTTTCTGTAAAATGTACAGATACTAATATGCATTATATTTTTCAATACATGTAGGAATCTGCTACACATCTGCTATAAACACATAACCATGTTCAAAGCTTAAACCCTGTTGCTTGGTAAATTCTGGGTGTCATAGTGCAAACAGTTAACTTTTCCATGCTTTTCCCATATGCTGAAGCATAAATTCAAAACATTAATGCTGCAATCCAGAACCACCCAACCACATATATGCAAGTTATGCTGTTAGTCCATATAAGCCAAACTTGTACTGTAGTTTTCCTTCCATCTTTGGAGGCAATTTATAGGGCAACATATATTTTCAGTTTAAATTTGCCCATTCTCAAAAGCAATGTAACTTTTTTAAGTGGAGGGAGAAAGATCCTGCACAGTGGCTTGAACTTTCTGTCAGGGTAATATTGCTTAAAGTGCAAAAGGAAAAATGTTGGAGCAACAGACCACAGGATAGGACAGCTGAAGTGGGTTTGTTCACAGCTGTGGCTAGGCAGAAGGATGACTAGCAAACACTCCTATATTGTCAAACCACAAGATGCACTGTGTGTGGGTTGGTGTCGTGGAGAAAGAGGAGTGTGGAGAAATTGCTGTTGAGTTCATTAACAAGGTTTGCTGTGTATATACTGTGTTTGTTTATACTAAAACAGAAGACAAAGACCTCCAGATAGCTTTCAATGAACCTTGCTGCATATAAGTTTTTTTTTGTGTGTATGAAAGTGGGTCAGAGCAGTGAAACGGCTGCTAGCTGAAGCCTTTGTTTCTGTGCCATTTTGCTACACATTTCTGCTGTTTGGCTACACCTGGGTTTGTTCATCCCCATGCTGTGTCAGGTGCCTTTCAGTGAGCCTATACTGAGTGGACACTTTTCTCTCACTTCTGACTCCTGCTAGCATTCTCCCAAATTATACGAGTATAATGGAGGGTTGTGGGTGCTTTTAAGGCTTCCACAACTGTCTCTGATAATCATTTGGACTTTGCATGTCCTTCACAGAAGAGAGTCTTCTATTTGAAAATGCACTACCTCTTTTTAAAACACTGTCTAGTTCAAGTTGTCACTTCCTCTCATCCAAACCTGCCTTACAGGGTGTTTGTGGGGATAAATTGGGAGGGGGAGACATATAAAGCAGATCTCTACAATACTGATGCAGTACAGATTAATGAAACAACAATTTTTTCCACCTGCTGTTAAAAATCATTTTGTTTTCCAGTTACCTCAGCTGTTAATTGCTCCTTTCCCCCTCTGAAGTAAAAATGGAAAGAATATTTGAAAATATCTGAAAAATGGTTGAAAAACATATTTTCTGAATGTTAAGAAGCTCTGATGAAAAGAATCCTGGTCTGATGAGAAACTTTGCAGTTCAGCACTTATTCTGTGAAAAATCTACACATGGTAGCTTTGCACAGAAAACACATTTTCTGCAGAAGAAACAGCATTTTCTGCATGGAAAATAATATTTTAATGCAGAAATATTAATTCCTGTCCTGAAAATGTTGTTTCTGCACAGGAAATAACCCCTGAAATTGGAGATTTGTTCTGAGTAAAATTCGGCTGTGGTTGATTTGCATAGAAAATCACCAATTTCTGCTGTTTTTTGTTCACAGAAAACAACAATTTCTGTACAGGAGCTAATATTTCTGTATTGAAATCAGTCCACTAAGCCCATGGTCTATACTGAGTCTCCACCCCAAGATTCCATATAGCTAACAACATAATATAATTAAACAAATGACCTAGAATAGAAGAAGAATTATGCTTTTACCATTTGAGTAATGAATAAAAAGTATTACACCACTAAAAGTGTATTTAATCTATTAAAAAATAATTAAAGTAGAGGCAAAGGCATAAATGGTGAATCTAAGGCCTCTGGTAGCTTCCAAACCCAGCTGGGATGTGGCACTGTTAAGAGAGTTGGACTGCAATATAAAACAATAATGAATTGCATAGGGATATAAACAGTCTCCCATCCAAGGGTAAATAAAGTAAGGCTATGGTATAAGAAATGCCCAATTAAAGGTCTCCCATCCACGAACAAATCAGAGCTGACCTGGTTCAACACCCCCCCCCCCAGGATTGGACAGAACATGGTGAAAACAATGTATATATGCATAAAAACATGGAATTGACAATTAAATCAATTAAGCCAAAACCAACACCCACACATAAATGACATGTATAGTCCCTATATGGGGAACAGCTAAGCCAAATCCCAGAGTTAGCCCAGAATTCAACTAATCAATAATGGAATTGAATATCATTGAAATGTTATAAGTATTGATAAGTATTGGTGTCACAATTTAAATCCATCAAATCAGTTTGTATAAATTACTTATGAATTAAATATCCAATCTTATAAGGTATCTAAATAAATTAAAGAGCAAGCAAAGGCCGGAATACCTCAAAAGCCTTACTGCAGCTGCTGCCACCATAGCTTATATATGGGTAACAGTCAAGTCTAATTCCAGAGCTAGCCCAAAATAAAACTAATTATTAACGGAATTGAATATCTATGAATTGTTGTGAGTATTGATAAGTACCGGTGTCACAATCTGAATCCATCAAATCAGTTAATATAAATTAATCTAGTCAGACTAAGTACAACAAAGAGAGTAGAATTCCCTACTTCACTTCTGTTAAGAGATGAAGAATTAGTTGAAGCAGCATCCAACCATTTATTAAATAAATTAAAGTTGATAAATTAGAATTCTTTTAATCCCGCTATAGATGAATCTAGTCCAACAATCCACATCCACACCAATAATTATTTATCAAAAATAAATGTTAAGGAATAAGAGTCTTTTAATCCACTCATATATAATTCCTAGTCTAACACTAACATTCACACTATTAAAATTATATAGTGATGAATTATTTGTAGCAGCATCCAACTATTTATTTAAATAAATTAATGTTTCTGAATTAAAATTCTTCTAATCCAGTTATATATAAAGCCTGCATACTATTGTTGGCACCGCAAGGGAACTGCAATAACAATCCCACATGGCCTCGCTAAGGAGAAGGTTGCATGACACAGAGTGTACCTGCGCCGCCTGCCTATCCCAGCAAATGCTACGCAGCCCCTCTCCTCTACACACACACACACACACACAGCAGGAGGAGGCTGCACAATGTGGAATGTGTCCACACAATGTGGAGTGTGCCTGCACCACCTGTCTGCCTCAGCAAATGGCTGCTCAGTCCCTCTCCTCCTCCTCCACACAAATGCATGTGCACATACATAGGCCTGTCAGCAAAGACCTGCCAGGCAAGTAAACCCTTTCAACCAGCTCCTGCTCTTACTCCAACCAATCAAACAATTAAAAGGAAGAGGCAAAGGGCAGTTAAGTGTAAATACTCTCTGCCTCTGCCCCCTGCTCTCCAAGTGATGGAGCAGGCCCTGAGGCCATGTTAAAGGCCTCCATCCTGTACTTCATCAAAAGGGGTTCTTCCAGTGCAGTTGTGACCATATCAAGAATCCAATTTTCTGAGAAGCAGCCAGCAACATGAGGCAGCTCAGCCTCAAGATGCCTTATATGCACACATGAGAGTCATCTTTTAGGAACTCTTATACCCAAGTCATATAAAACTCTTCTATTTATTTTCCTATCCCATATGTATTCTCTGCCACAATAAACATACATTTTGCTTTTTAACCTTACTAGGGCATCCTGCAGATTTCTATCCTGTTTATATTGTACTGGGGCTGTCCTTCACCCTGCTTAATATAAATACCAATAAATTCCTACATAGGCCATGTGTTATCCTTCAGCCACTTTTCTGTGACCCTAGTGACCCACTACAATCAACAGTGGAATCCTATTAGATGCTGTATCCAGCAGTTTCAAAGGTGTCTATAGTATGGGAGGACAGTTTGGCACTATTTACTATAGGACTAAAGGAACTGTGTAGGTGAGGGAAGGCTACAGGCTCTGAAAAGTTGCAAGGGGTTGGAAATGTGGCTATCAGGTATCACAAAGTTATCCACTCCTGCTCTAAACAAGTACTAGCCAACTTCTGCACCTCAGTAGCAGCTCTGTTCTGGAGATACAAATAATCTGACCTCCATTACCTGTGAGTAGACTCAGTAATTAAGTCAGAATCATATAGCAATAAGAACGTATCATTATGGAGAGATACATGCAGGTATAGCTGGGTTATTTTATGCAAAATCCAAAGCCAGGAACAAGATTAAAGTGAAGAATATCTCAATTTCTTATATGATGTGAACATAAACTTCCTCCAGCATGGAGCCATGGCCTATCTTCCTATGACATCTTGATTAATATTTAGGGCTGCTAAAGGCCTGGGAAAATAGCTCTGGGTGAAATTTATCCTGCTTGCTGCAATTTGGTCATTCCTACTTTAAACACAAGTGACACTTAACACTTATTGATGTGCTTCTTGCATCAATACGCTCAATGAAAAGTTATCTTCTCTGGGATGTGCATTTGATTTAAGATAGATGTCTTCTATTCTAACATCAATTAGCACATTCCAATTGTGTGTGTAAAAGTTCATTGATATGGCTCCCTCATTGACAAATCAGATGAAGAACTTAATGGCCAGGTCTCAGTTCTTTAATATCTTTTGTAATTGGCACAAACACAATTATAACCCTAGTGTTATATGGAGTTCTTTTGCTAGCACAAAAAATGACAAATGAATGAAAAATATAAAAAGCATTCTTGTTCATCTGGTGAAATTATTTAAATGGTTTGGAAGCCATCCAGACCATTGTAAATCTCCTGTTTCTTAAAATTCCCGAGACTCATTATAAACTCATATTTATATTTTAATTCAGCATTAGTATATTATTTACTCCAAAATAATTTCTTAAATCAGTGAGCTATAGCATTGATATTTACATTTCTCCATGAAAGATACACTGAAAATGAAGGATGGGTATATTAATGAAATACTCTGTGTGTGTGTGTGTGTGTGTGTGTGTGTACGTGCGCAACGAAACACTAAAGCAAATCTAAAGCTATATATCTCTTAAGAATAAACTAATGTAAGATTTAAACTCATTTATGTTTTAAACTTCATTTTTATATGAACATTCATCAGAACAACCAAAGGTTAATTTTAATTGCATATTTGTCCTTCAACTGATCCATTGCAATTATAATCAGAAGCCCTTGCATTTGTCCATTATGTGGAAGCTGTTTGTCTATTATATGGAAGCTTTTGAATCATACATATGAGGAAATATTTTCATCTGATTCCAAGGCAACTATCTTAGTACAGAACCATTGTCAGTAATGGACCTGATGAGGGCAATACATTGAAACGTAATCCAGACAAGACAGAAGTGCTCCTGGTCAGTTGAAAGGCAGATCAGAGAATAGGGACTCTGTCTGTACTGGATGGGATTCCACTCCCCCTGAAATCTCAGGCTCGCAGCTTGGATATTCTCCTGGACTCAAATCTGAGCCTGGATGCCCAGGTCTCAGCAGTGGCCAGGAATGCATTTGCACAGTTAATAATAATAATAATAATAATAATAATAATAATAATAATAATTTTTTATTTATATCCCGCCTCTCTGCAACGCAATCGGGGCGGCTTACAATAAATAATAAAAAAAACCCTAGTGCACCAGCTGTGTCCATTCTTTGAGACATCAGATCTGGCTTTGGTGACACATGCCTTGATTGCATCCTGTTTGGACTACTGTAACACACTTTACATGGAACTGCCTTTGGAAACTGTTTGGAAACTTCAGTGTGTCCAAAATGTTGTGGCCAGAATGATGACTAGGATCAGTTACAGGGAGCATATTGCTCCCTTGTTAAAACAGCTTCACTGGTGAGAGTCTTCTCAGTGGCTGCTCCCATCCTCTGGAACTCCCTTCCATGGGAGGCTAGGCTGTTACCCTCCCTCTTTGCTTTCACCAGCAGGCAAAGACCTTTTTGTTTAAGCAGGCTTTTAATGTGTAAGCAGGAAATCTTCTGCTGTTAACTGCTGTCAAGTCAATTTTGACTTATGGAAATCCCATGAATGGGAGACCTCCAATCCACCCTGTCATCAACAGCCCTGCTCAGGTCTTGCAGAAACAGGGATGTGACTGCCTTGATTGAGTCTATCCATCCTTCCTAAATCGTTTGTCCTAAATCCTTTGATTGAGGAAGGGGTACCATCTCATCCTTCACCTCAGGAAGCAAAATGGCATGGGCTGGCCCCATCCAACACTGCTACAGCCACGGCTGGTGTAAGGGATCTGCAGCACCTGCAGTCACAGGGGCTCCATCATTGTGTGTGGGGGGGGGGCTGTTGTAACCTTCCTCCTGCAAAAACATTATAACTAATAATCTGAGTATCCTGTACAGTGAATAGGTTAGGTTAGGTTACATTGACCTGAGATAAACATATGCCCCCCCCAAAAAATAAAGCATTGCAGCCCCCCCCCCATTCCTTAAACCGGCCCTGGCTACAGCTGTAACAGATCAATTCCCAAAGATGCCTTAGATGTAACAATTCAAAGCTCAGGAGTAATGTTCCCAGAATTGTCTTGAAGAGCAAAGCTATCCTTTCTCAAGATCCAATATGACAGCAATTAGATATCTGGAAATGGAATTTTGATCAGAGTTCTCTTTGTGGTAATCAGGTGTGACAAAATCATCTCCCAAAGCAAAGCAAGTATTGTCATTTCTCCTAAGAAGTAGGAATCAAATTTAGAGGTACTTGCCAAAGAAAAGCCATTACGATTAAGCGACTTCTCATTCCAGAAGAGTCAAACCTAATTTACTGAAGTGATTGGAGGAAACAACTGCAAGGGTATATTTCCTCTAAACAAGAAGAAATTGTCAGGCATTGTAATTCTTCTTGTCATTGTACATTGTTCTGACAAATAACATAATCTCTGCTTTATTTTGCACACAAAATTTGGATTGGGGCTCTTTTGAGTGATTGAAGAAGAATAAAAGTACCACTTATGAACCACTTCTATTATGCTGGAACTATTTCATCAAGCCTCTGTACAGCTACTCACAATGAATCAAATAGGTATGCTATGACTATGTGCTATCTTGGCTTATGGTCTATCTGTCTAGCTAGCTAGCTAGCTCAAAACTGACCTATTGCATCAAGGATTTCCTAAATGTCATCATACAATCAAATCCAGCTTACCTATATATGTCAATATATATAAATACTACTGATTACTACTAGAAATGATGGACTAAACAATGTAAACCTTTTTAAAGGAAAGATTTGTGAATGGTTTTAAATCTCCACCTATAAATCAAGTGTGTGTGTGTGAGAGAGAGAGGGGGGGGTGGAACATCAAGGCACATGTTGACATATGGTGACCTCATGATTTTTTTTTTTTCATACGGAAGGAATAATCAGAGATCAGAACTGGTTTGCCTCTGATTTCTTTCATTCGAAACATAGCCTACAGCATCTGGTCTACCGTGGTTTCCCATGCAAGTACTAACCAGGCCTAACCCTGCTTAACCTCAAAGATTACACAGGATCTTGTACCTTCAGGGTATTTAAGCCTCTCTTGTAAATCACAGTTTAGGGATACAATCCTATACAAGCCAATGTTAATTGCCTTTAGCCATAGGCCATTGCAGTTTGGAACAAAGTGCAACAAAATTAATAGGCTGAGATAAAATAAAATACATTGTGTTGTCTATAAGGGCTGACAAAACAACTTTAGGTTGAATGTTTTGGATGGAAGTCTAGTTTTTCAGATTTTCTGTAACTCTACAATATTTTAAATACATGTAATAAGACAGTAGCTTATAACATCTGGAACATTTATTAATGTAGTATAAAGCAAGGAGTCATTGACAGTTATCTTGTTTCTATGACATTTTGGAGTGCCCAAATGACTCTTGCCATGTCAAGGAAAAGGACACACCATGCTAGCATTACCACCTCCAATATTCTTCTGGATATGTGCTGAATGGTACATATATGCTGTACAAGGGTTTCCTGAATGTGAAGCCCAGTACACTGATTCAGATTCAGACCTGATTTGGTCTAGATTGATTTGGACCTGATCCAATTTGACTCCAAATCCAAACCAAGTGTTTGAAATCTGGATTATTGGTCATTAAATTTGGAGATATGTTAGATTATAAGGAGGACACGAACTCTGCCACATTAAATATAGGTAGCTTCAGGATCTTGTGTACTGGGCACCCTTAGAAATTGCCATTTTCCTTAAAAACCAAAACAAATAAGCAAAATTTATTTTAAAAACCGAACACACTCAGTCAAGTTCTCGGTCCTTCTGGTTCATCCCAATTTTCACCTGGCATCGACTTCCAAATATTGGGAAAACTTCCCTGGAGGCCTGAGAAAATCTCTCCCAGTTCAAGAATGTGCTAGAGTTGATTTATGTTCTCAATTAGAGAACAAAAGTTAAGGTTGGTTAAAGTACTTCACTGAAAGAGAACAAAGCCGGCCTGTGGTAGGCACGTAGCAGTACTTGGCAGAGGTGGGCAAACAGGCAGATGCTACAGAGCAGCAGAGGGCTAAATCAATGATACCCTTTCCAGGCAAGTCTTATCCCATTACTTGGAGGCACAGACTTGAACTCCAAAGAGCATCTCAAAGGTTCTGAGCTAAAGAATTTTTGTGCCAAGTCGTGTAGCAAAGGTCAAAGGTAATGGTCTAAGCTGAAACACAGTTTGGTGATGGGCACTGCAGGGACACCAAGCAAGCAGAAGTGGTTGACACAGGTAGGAAGTAAAGAGGATTAAGAAATGATGTGAAGCAGGGTAACCAGCAGCTAAGTAAGTCTACCTAGCCAATATTAGAGGTGGGTCTCCAAAGAGCATGCTTGTTCCCCTAAGAGCACACACAAAATTCAGAATTAAAGTACAGCATGGAAGAACACAGCAAGGACCATCTAGTCATCCAGTACTACAATTTCACCTAAAGACTTGCAAAATAGCAGAGGATTTTTGACTCTCCCTCCCTCAGTCCCCCTCCCTCCCCCCTCTCTCTCGCTTGCTCTCTCTCTCTCTTGCTCTCTCTCCCTCCCCCAAGCAGAGCTGACAGATGGGAACTTTACGACTGAAAGTTCTTGGGAATCATTTTCCTTGGCAGACTTGCAAAATAGCAGAGAGAATTTTTCAAAGTTTCCTGAACGCTACTGAGTCCCCTTCTTTTAAGCCCACCCCTTGTATCAGAGCAACCAATCACAATGCAGATCTGCTGCAGCCCTTAACGGAATGGTAGTTTACACTGCCAATAAAGCGCTACATTGCAAATATACCAGCAAAAGTAGTAACATCCCTTGCCACACTATATTTGGGTGTTTTACCTTCCCCCCTTCTGAATGAGGCGATGCTGTGCTGTGATCCATGTGAACTATGAACTATCTTAGCGGTATATTTAGAGGAATATTTGCCCGGGTAAATGGCCCCCTGGTGTTCTTCAGTTTATGAATCCGAGCTGTGCTTGGCCTGAACCAAAGCTTTAATCTTCTCTGTTGTTTCTTTGTATTTGAGAAGCAGAAAAGAAGATATGTAGGACTGCTCTTGCACTGCTAACCCAGACTTGTCCTTTTCTACACCCACCCACAGCTATGCAGTTACTGGCAGGAAGGTGGAAGGAGGTGAGCATGTAAGATTGTTTCCAGTGTAGCCCATGCCCCATAATGACATCATCCTGCAGGACATCTGGAGGACCCCCCCCCAAAAGGTCTCAAATGTGCATGCTGTAGCTACAACGGGCAATCCTCCTCACTTAGCTGTGCCCTTGTGCCCACAGAGCCACTACATGCAGTGGGTGGGAGGAGGGTGAGGGAGAATAGTTGATCCATCACCAGCTAGCCAGTAATGTGGAAGCCTCTATTTAGCTGCTGCCTCTACCCCACTGTCTTGCCATTACATGGCTATGTGGGTGGGAGAAGCTGGGGGAGAATAGCTGACCAAAGCTTGTACAACACAGGCTCCGATGGCTGGCAATGGGAGAGCCTCCTTGCCTGTCTGTTCTCTCCACCCCTCCCTCCTGTCTGCTAATATATGGTGGCGGTCAGGAAGAAGGTGAGTTGGGTGGAGAATTGAAAAATTTGTATAATTTAAACAAGCACATCTCTGCTTGCAAAACACTTGAATAATTATAGCAATAGGATTGATATGTACATACCGCTTATCAGTTTCAAAGCACTCCCTCCGTGGTTTATAATATTTTTAGCTAATTGCCCCACAAAAGCTGGGTACTTATTTTACCAGCCTACAGAAGGATGGAAGGCTGAGTCAACCTTGGAGCCCTCTTGGACTGAACTCATAACCTTGTGACTTGCAGTGCTGGCATTTAACCACTGTGCCACCAGGGCTCAGTTTCATTGTCTAGATTTTTCTGACTTGGATTCTTGGCTACACTTCGTTACCTGTGTCACCTGCCCATTCATAAATTCCTTATGGAAAGCAAATTGTTCTAAACATGGAAAAGAAGGGTGTGCATTACAAAGGTGCAGGGTAACATATGATGTACACATAGGACACAGCAGACATCTCATATTCAAGAACTGAGAACAGAGTAGCCACACTGGTACAATTATCCAAAATTCATCATCATACTTTTCCTACACATAAATAAAAAGGATCTATTCACTTATACTGATTAATATTAAGGGATGCAACAAGCGACACTGTCTTAGCTGTAGACAAGGCACATGGTACACTCCATTATGCAGTCCTATATTAAAGAGACATTCTTAGACACCTGTGTATATAAAGTTCCAGTGAGCTATTGACAAAGAAAAAGAATTAGCCTATTGAAATAATGAGAACTGGAGAAGTAAGGTAAATATTTCTGTTAGAACTTAGCTTTTTTTCATTTCACCTTTCCTCCTCCACAGTGTTTAGAACTTTCATAGTCCTGTTTGACACTGTCTTGACTAGTTGTTAATGAAGCTGTTGAAAATAAAAGGTGATTTCTCCTTGCTTTTGTTGTTGAACTTTGTTTCACTGAAAAACAGAACCAGAGAAATATCTATGAAACAGAAAGAGGGGAAAGCAGGAAGGGGGGGAGTGAATGTTTCTTGTTTAGACAATACTGAAAGAAACTTGAAGGCACACATTACAAACACCCATATAATACTCTTTTAAAATAAATCTTTGGTCATTTTAACAATGCTTCTTTTATTGACAAATGTGATCATACTAAAGATGCATTGACGTAATTTTACTGTCACTTAGGATGCTGCATATATATTGCATATATACAAATTGTTGAATTCCAGGAAACTGGAAGGTACTAAATGATAATCCAGATCAAAAAAGGCATGCCCACCACATAATTTACTACACTACTGTTTTACCTCTTTAGTGAGCAAGAAAAAGTACAGAAAAATAAGTGTTGTGTGAGGTATATAGATTTCTTGATGTTTAGATTTTAAATGTCTATGGGGAAACACAGGTAACAAGATCTTTGTACTATGACCAGCTATTTTTTGGATTAAGTAATGCTGGAGACAAATGGTAATCTGTCCTGTTATAAAGCCATGTATATATTAAGAGTTGAGAGGAAATGTGGATTATAATACACTGGTGTGCGATTTCCATATATAATAAATAAATGTGAGGGGATTTTTAAATTTATATTTTAATATAGAATCATAGAATCATAGAATTGTAGAGTTGGAAGAGACCACAAGGGCCATCCAGTCCAACCTCCTGCCATGCAGGAATCATGATCAAATATAAGCCACCATTGTTTACATTGTCAGAAGTAATATGCAAAACAGGATGAAAATACCCTTTGGTTTTGCACTTCTCAAAAGTCATGGGCTAGCACAAGAATGTGCAAGCAAAAATGTGCATATTAAGGCAGTTTGCATACAAAAATGTATACAATAAAGGAAAACACTTGCAAAAAATGGATATATTAGATGAAATTGCATATAGAAATGTGCACAAACTATCAGACTTTAGAAAAATACATTTGTGAACTGATGCAGAAATGGGATGAAATCAATGTGTAGTCAGAAAAAGTTAATGTGAGAGAAAGTGAAACAGACAGATTTCCCCATTCCTAGATTCTCAGCTGCTACAGGAGGAACACTCCATGTTTCCCTCATTTTCTTTGAGTGAGATAGATGAACATTCAAGTGAGAATGGAAAGATGTAATAAATATAATAATGTACTTTTCTGGCTACATCCTCACCGACACGGGGGGTGGGGGGAAGGAATTTTTAATTAATAATAATAATAATAATAATATCCTCTGCAAGCAATCGGGGCAGCTTACAACAATAATTTTTATTAATATAGGATAGTTTTGTTGGTATTAGAAGCCATCTATAAATGGTCATTTCCATTATAGGGACTGAAGAACTCTTAAATGCAGCTTTAGTTCATATGATTTCCCAGTCTTTTCCTAGTTACTTCAGTGTTTAAATAAGCTTCTTTCTCCCCGCCCCCATGTCCTTTATACAGATCTTCTACCACCTACTAAGGAAACTAAGGCCTTGTCTCCATTGGCCAGCATACACTGGCTTCCAACTGGTGTATTGTGGCCCCAGATCAGGCCTGTGCCTCCCCCATTACATGAAAGGAATGGGATGGAGTCAAGACCACCACACCAGTCTGTCTGTGCATTTGCCATTGCTTCCATCTGTGTCACATTCTCGGAAACAGGACAGGGGCCTGTAGCACATGATCAAGGCCCCCTGCCTGTGATCAACCTTGGTCACTTGCTGTGGGCCTGCTTCCTAGCTTCAGAGAGAGTGACATGGATGGAAGCTGCAGTGATGGGCTGGCATGCCAGTATGGTTTCCTGCAGACCCACAGGGCCCAATCCATTTCTTCTGAAAGGAAGCAGGTCTTCCTGGGTATTTTGCTGAAATGTTTTATGAGGGTTTATGGAGGGGAGAGCTCATGACCAAGCCGTCCTGCTCAACTATCTCCCCTCCCCTGCAAACAAGCTGTTAACCAGGAATGGGGGGGATTCTCCGTGAACTTGAACTTAAACTTTAACTTGAAAGAGACCCCCTTTTCCCCACTTACCTGGATTGGGGCCCATGCCATCCTCCACAAAAAGCAATCCTCATGGGATCTGCCTTCTGCCAACCATTACCCAGCTATCAACAGGCAGCCCTAGTGGTTCTGCACCTGCGTGCACTGTGCAGCTAGCAGCCTCTCTGGCCTGATGTATGCTGCGAAGGCCCCGGAGTGCCAGCATCCCAACCATATTATGGTCTCAGCAGACAATCCGCCCTCTGCTGCTGTTGTCACTGCTCCGATCCTGAATGAGTGGCTCCCGAAATTGCCCGCTGGCAAACTGAGCCGCCAAAGCACTGCCTTCATCATGCCCACAAACTGGAACCTGGTCAAGGGTGAACCATCTGCGTGCTGGAACAGAGGCCCTTGTTCTGTGCCCCGCACCACCATGAATTTCTGCATGCTGGCCATGGGACACAGAGCTGAGCCCTCCACTTTCTGGAGCTGTGGCATCACCCCTTTATCTCGTTGATCACACTTCAATCGCCGGATCTGCAGGCTCAGTGTGTCATCGTTCACCACCACATCTCGCCACAGCAGTACTCTCTCGGACCAGTCCTATTTGGAAGAGCCCACCACCACCACCCTCTCAGCACCCTGAAGAAGGCGGTGATATATGTGGTGCTGAACAAGGTCACCATATAATCTGAATGGCATACCTCGGGCAATATCCCCAACAGGCGAGGCAACAACCCATAGGATACCGGGTGCCATGTATCTGTGGCCTTCAGGGTGGCCCTCCTCCAACCTTCAACCACCCTTCTGACCGTGAAAGTATCACATGGGTCACCCCACTCCACTGCCTTGCTGATAAAGGAGATACCTGCCACCTGGACAGATAGCGTCTTGGGAGCAAAATCTTGGCCCTTCAAGTAATGCAGTACCAGACACTTTGTAGGTGGCCATGAACCCCAATAGCCATGCCTCCGCATGAATGCCAGGAACTGGGCTACTGCCTTCTTGTAGCTTGCCTGCATCAAGGGGGCCAAGGAGTCTGCAACCCCTTGAATCACCGACCACTCCCAAGGTTCCAGAGTTCTCCTGGGAAGGGAACCGCTATCTCGTCAGCATCTGGGCTCAGCTCTCGGAACCTCTCACCCTGAAAATGAGACAATGCATCCACTATCTCGTTGTCCACACCCGGGATGTGCCGTGTGTAGAAACTGATGTTGGACTCAAGGCAAACCAGCACAAACTTGCTCACCAGCCTCATCACCTACTCGGACCTGGAGGACTGCCTGTTGATGATTTGGAGCACAGCCTGATTATCACACCAGTAGCAAACTTTCATGTTCTTGAACTCCTCCCTCCAGATGGCCACTGCCACCAAGATAGGGAAGAATTCCTAGAAGGTGAGGTCCTTCACCATTCCCTCCTCCCGCCAGCTCTGAGGCAAAGGTTGAGCACACCAATGGTGGTTGTAATACACTCCAAAATCCAGGCTACCCACTGCATCCTAATGCACCTGCAAACCCCCTTCTAGGTCTTTTTGCTCCTGCCACATAGTAACCCCATTGTATCAGGCAAGAAACTCCAGCCATACTTTGATATCCTCCTTCACCCCTCTCATTAGGCGAATATGGTTGTGGGGAGAGTGAAAGCCACAGTGAGCCGTACCACCAGCATGCAGAATGCCCTCCCTGGAGACACCACCCTGCAGGCAAAGTTTAAATGTCCAAGCAGTGACTGCACTTCCTTGAGTGTAGCCTTATCACACAGGATAAGTTTGTGCATCTTTTCCTTCAGCACCTCCAGCTTGTCCTTGGGCAGGAGTAAAATGCCCAGAACAGAATGCAGCTTAAGCCCCAAGTAAACTAGGGAAATTGTTGGGACCTCCGACGTGTCTGGTGCCAGCGGAACCCCGATCTCCACAGCCAGCGCCTGGAATGAGGAAAGAAGAAGCCCACACTCCAGCCTCCCAGCCTGCCCCATCATTAGGAAGTCGTCCAAGTAATGCATCACAAACGGGGACACAGTCTTGTGCTGCAACGCCCATTCCAGGAAGGTATGGAATGTTTCAAAAGCTATGCAACTGATGGAGCAACCCATGGGTAATGCCATGTCATAATACCACACATCCCAGAATTTGAAGCCCAGGATGTCACACTTGGCCATAAGGGCACCATGTCCGCAGGCCTGCAGTAGCCTTATGGCATGGTCCAATGACACATACCTCACCAAGCAGAGCTCTGGTGGGATAGCGTCATTAACCGATCACCATTTGGGGTAAGAGAGGTAGTGAATGAGGCAGTACTCCCACAGGGCTTTCTTGGGTACCACTTCCAGGGGGGAAACATGCAGGTTGGGCATGGGAGGCTCTGGGAAAGGGCCTGCAATTCTACCCGCCTCCTGATCCTTATCAATTTTTTTGGCCAGAACATCTAGCAGCTGTGCCACTGATTTTAAGTTGCCTGATACTGCTGCTACCCATGGGCCTTTGAATGGGATTTGGAAGCCATGCTTAAAACCCTCGGCTAAGTACTCACTGCCTTCTTGTTTGGGTAGGCTTTGAGAAGAGGCTGCATGACCTCCAGTTTCACAGGTGTGTAGGCCATGCAACCTCCCCCAGCCCCTCTTTTACCTCCTTCACTTAGCATTGCCCTGAGCAGTGTTGGATCCTGACCCAGCCTCTTTCTTGGTGCCAGTTGAGGAAGGGCAGGAGCTCCGAAAGGACTACCTTTCCCCTGGGTGCCTGGAGGACAATACTTTTGGGTGCACCCCCACACACAATTCACAGGTATCCCTGGCACCAGCCTCAAGGACAGCTTATCTCCCTGCCCCCAGACACATGACCTGAAGGTGCAGTTTGATAGACCCATCCTACACCCAAAAGTGGTGCCATAGGTGAACACCAAAGTAATTCCATCTCCCCCACTCCCAGCCACAGATAGGAGACCAGGTGTGGCAAGGCCTTAAATAAGGTAAGTTCTGCCCCTAACCCAGTCAGTGAGTCATCTCATGTGAGGCCATTAAAACCCCTCCCCCTATGCCACCCTTTGTCAGGCTCGGTGGGGGAGATTATTATCTTAGGAAGCTGTTTTACAGGAACATATGAAGCTGCCTTAAATCAATGCACATGCTGCCCCATCTTGCTTAGCATGGTCTACACTACAGTGACTGAGGAGATTTTCAGATGGGGCCAATATTGTGGGGCAGGCACAGGACAGGGTTGAGAAAGGGACTTCCTTTCTGATTATGTTTACCCCCTCCGTCCTGCTCCCGTCCTGCTTCCAGGGTAGTCTACTCACAATGAAACATCGTTAATAGAACACACCTTCCATGTCTGTCATGGAATCAGGGACGTGGGAAAAGGAGCCCCGTCCCAGTTCCGAGATGACAGGCATGGGGGAGGAGGCCCGTGCTGAGCACTTCTGGCCATGAATAGGACATCCAGATAAGTGGCACCCTTCCCCCCCTCCCCAGGTTACTTTTAAAAAAATTGCATTTTCTTTCTTGCTTTGACAGCTGGGGGGGGGTATTTTTGAATTTCCCTCCCACCTGTTCTCTCACGAAAACAAGCGGAATTTCAGCCAGCCAGTCATAAAGGCAGCCTTACGATGGCTGCATTTACAGCCAGCCGGCAATGAGGGAGAGAGCCTGTTCTTGCAGTGGAATGGAGGTAAGTGGGCAAACATTTACCTCCATTCTGTGGCAGGAACAGGAGAGGAGGTGGTGGGGCAGTAACGGGGCATTTTGGCCCCATGTGAAAATCTCCTGACAGTGGCTCACCAGTTTCAGACAGGAGCCTTTTCCAGCACTGCCTTAAAATGACAGAGATTGAACTTGAGATCTCTTTCATGCAAGGCATGTGCTCTGCTACTGAGCTATGGCCATGCTACTTGTCATCTCAGTTTGCTGTCTGATTCCTGATTTAACAGCTGGGAAATTGAGTGGCAGGACCATTGCAATATAAATCAGATACAGACTTTAGTGATTTCCATGTCCATTACCTACAGCTTATTGTCAACAGTGTATGCATGATGGTTCCTCCTCAAAATTGAAAGCTATTTATTTAATTCAGAGTTCAGTTGACTCAAGTTTAAGTGCATATAAGTCTCAGCAATGAACAGCCATCTCAAATATTACTTTCAGACAAGAGTTCTCCCACCCTTGCAACAACAAAAAGACTGTGTATAGTAAAGCACATTGTCTAGGATCATGGAGGCACATCTTATCCTTAGCTATACACTCTCAGTTTCCAGCTTTATAACTTGTCAGGCTGAGGAAATGACAACATTCATAACTTCTTCAAGAGGCCTTTATGTATTGCATTATCTTGTATGTCCAGAAAAAATATTATCCCTCTTTTCCTTTTGTACTCTATTATACCTGTTACTGCACTAATTTTGGAATTTCTAAAAACGAAACTTCTTTTTGAAATGGTATATGGAGCTGGAGTTATGGGGGACTAGTACATTACAGTTATGAGAAACTATACAAAATACATTTGCCCATTTATCTCAGGCTGCTTCTCTCTCAACAATGACAGTTTTAATCAGACTCAAACAGTCAGTATATAGTAGTAAGTAATAACTTTGTTGCACGACACATTAATTAATTGTTGGTTAAAGATTTTAGTTTGTACCCCTTCAGTCTTTTTAATATGCACATGTGATGAAATGAAATATGAAGAGTTTTGAATTAAATTCAGTTGGTAAGTTTGGGCTTTCAGAACAATATGTAAGGAGCCTTGGTTTCTACATTGACAAACCCTCACTTATACAAAGACTGAGGGATATAACAATACAAACAGATTTAGGATTATTACCTACCATGAGCTCTGCTAATATTTATGAATGAATCGTACTCCTCCCTCTAACCCTTGCATCTATCTTACAAACTTTGTTTATAGAAAGGCCTTCATGAAGGCTCATTTGAACACATTGCCTTTGCCAAACTAGAAGGCCACTATAGTGGGATTTCTTATAATGTTCTGCCTTTTTGACAAGTCTGTTGAAGACCTAGCACATATGATACTTTGTTGTCCTATATTTTGACTGAGCAGGAAAAAAATTTTGCAACCCATTTTAGGAAAATTTCCAGGAAATTCATCAGGACAAATCAGATAAAGATAAATTTGTCACATTTCAAATGGCAAGTGTACTACTTTGGTTTTTAAGTCTAAGTTAATGTCAAAACCTAAAATGTCCGTAATGCCCCAAACTGGCAGACCAGGTACTTCGCTCTAGGTTACCTTTTATTAGATACTTGAATCATTAATATGTCAGTCAGGTTTATATTTAGGTATTATTGCTTTTTTATTGTTTTAATATATTGCACACGGAGATCCTGTGTTTTAACTTAATATGGTAGTGTTTAGACTGTTTTATTGTATTGTAATATTTTGTTTTTGGCTATGGTTTTGTGCTAGCACAATAAAACTGAATTGATCTGAATTGTATTATTCTTGTTGTCCTTTGCTAGTAGGTGAAGACCTGAGGACATCAATAACTGACTGCTGATCAGAGGAGTTTGATGGATGTGATGAACTTTTAATTATTTTAATGCCTTTTTTAGTATGGCGTTTAAAACTGTTTTCAATTCAATTTGCATTTTAATGGTACAATTGATGTGTATTTTAACATGTTTAATTTATTGGGTTTTATTGACATTTTAAAAGTATGTTGGAAACCACATTGCAACCCAGCTCCAGGAGAGACACAGGATATAAATCAAATAAATAAATGAATGAATAAGATTTGCACGTATATCCTACCTTTCTGCAGCTACAGCATGCATTAGGTTCCCATCTAGGAACACCACTCAGTCAGATCTGGTTAGCTCCATCAAGTTTAAGGCATGACCATGCATATGTTATCATGAAACAATGGCAGATAACCAAGTAATTTGTTTAAAAGTTGATATTGCTTCACATATTTTTTTTCAGACAATGCAAATACTTCATTTTCATTACAGACACTGTTTGCTCTGAAAACTTCATCCAGCAGTCATTATTACCTTTCAATTATGCTAACCAATTATGTTATATCTTTTCATGTGAAAAAAATATACTTGGTTCTGAATATATTGCAAACAATTATTGTCTCTGAGTGCCTTTGAACAGAGACAAATGAAATTGTGCCTTATTTAGTGTGGGGATTTAGAAAAATATTATAATTGATGTTGTTTAATCACCAAGTACATTTGGAATCTACTGTATTTCTATCTAAATTATAACAAGGTTTTCATCTTAAACCTATAGGTTAGCTTATGTACATTTTATGCCAATCTCTGCCATCTTTTGGATGTGATACATAAATTGCCACCCTATTCATGAGTATATAATATATACCAAATGAACAGAGATGGCAGATATGTTTAGAGCCAAAGTGTTAGCCCAAGATATTCTGCTGCCTGAAGCAATATCAAAATGACACCTCAGTCACCATGGCCAATGTTTTAAAAGATCCTGCTGAACCATTCATATACCAGCTCCTGCCTTCATCTATTGTTTTCTCATAGTTCATCACAAGTCTGAGTTTGTGCAACTACTGAGAACTTGTCATTTCAATTTTTCTTAAAGAAATCTTTATTGGCTTTCTGGCCAACAAGAAGAGGGAAACTTTGAGGGGTGTTGTAAAGTTGGCCCCACTGGGCTGGCCCCACAGTACCTAACACTGGCTGCCTGTCACTCTCAACTTGCCCTAGCCCCCCCCCTTTTTATATCCCTTTTTGGATTTGGGTTCTGGGCCTCCTGGTGACCATTTTGTGGACAAGTTTGGATAAAAGTGTTTCTTCTGATAATACGTGTGACCAACCCTTATTCCGGGGTGAGTAAAGCCAGTCTGATTCAGTGTGAACAATTTAATAAACCAGTTCAGATGATTTAAGCTTTAACAACTTCCATATTTCAAACAAATGATATCAGACCTTACCTCCATTTAATTCATACACCCAGTAACATTCACTCTCCACAGACTCTCACACTTGACTCAGCCAACTGACTTTCTCAACAGTCAACTCTCAACTGTCATTCCCAATGACATTTTCACAGACTCTTTCCCTCACAGAGACCCCTCCCTCCCATCATAGCATTCTGTGCTGGGATTGACTGCCCTCTGTCCTTCCAAGCACTGCTTCATGCCCATTTGTCCAAGTGCACCTCACAACATAGTTGCAAGGTGGCTCTTCACAGGTGTCCCTAAAAATCAGTTGTGATTCCAATTGGCCACTTACCTATTTCTGAAGCCACATCTCACAATTTTGTATTCAGCGCATGCCATGACATAGATAATGAATGCAGAGAGACAAACGATGTCAGTGCAGCATATCATATGGCAAAATAATATGTAATATTGTAAATCAAATTAATTTGTTTATCAAATGTTCAGGATAGCAAAGGAACATGGAAAACCAAATTTGCACTTCACTACACAGGAATGCAACAGCTACATGGTAAAAGAAAGTTCTAGGAAGCAAAATAATTGAGTAATTTATTTCATGAGATCAAGAGAGATAATTTATGTAATGATTTTGGAATGATGCTGTCTGAGCATCCAGAAGCCATCTCATTTTGGACCTCCTTATCAAATGAAGCAGCAAAGCTTAATTTCTATCTTAACAGATTTCCCTTCTCCTTTTGCAGTACATATTTAAACCTGTCAGGAAGATACATTTGTTTTGCCAACAGCTAATTAAATAAAATTGGATTAAAATAGCTGCATGGCATAAATAATTCAGTGGAAAAACATAGAGTCAAAGGCAGAGTAAGTCCGTCTGGTTTCTCCAGGTGGAATTGTCTTGACCTACATTTGGTAAATGCCCAGGAACCTTTATATTTGACAGGCTTTTCTCACGCCATATTTATATGGTTGACAGAACTTCAGACACACACAATCTGTTTTTGTCATTCTGTTTCAAAATGGAAGGGGCACCTTGTATATCTTGCATGAAGTGTGACTTATTATGTGACAGAGCTGAGTGCTAACCTCCAAGTATATTACAGAAACTCTTCTTGAGGATCTGGACATTGGCAAGGGACATTTATATTAAGGACAACTGATACATGCACCTGAAAATAAAACATAACATGGTACTGCAAGGGTGGAATAATATTTCTGAATGTTGTTAGCAAGAGGCTGTGAATGCCTGAGACTAAGCTGAAGCTCCAGATTCATCTTCTATATGGACCAGAATATGCTGGTTCCCTGCCATTTTCTGGGCACAGATCTGGCCCATTCCTTCCCTGTTACCTGAATGGAATGAGATGGAGTCCAGACCACCATACCAGCCACCACGGCTACCACCTGTGCTGCTCTCTCCAAAGCCAGGAAACTGGCTTGCAGCATGTGACCAAGGCCCCTGCATGAGACCAGCCTTGGTCACATGCTGAGGGACTCCTTCCTGGCTTTGGAGAGAGTGCCACAGACAGCAGCTGAAATGATGGGCAGGGATGCCAGCATAGGCTCCTGTTGTCATGGGGGCTCAATCCCCCCCACCCCCAATCTGAGGCAGTTTTTCCTGGGTATTTTAATACAATGGTTGAAATTACTCCATCTTCTCCCCATCTTTGTCCCAGGCATTGTGAGGACTGCCCTTGTATTCAGTCAACTTGGTAGGGAGCAGAGCAATCTTACTCTCCTCTCTAGGCTCAGGCAAATGCAAACTTCTGTATGTTCTTGCTCACTAATAATGTTCACCATCTTGACCACACTCTGATGTTGATTGGCCACGTGTGTCCCAGTTTTCATGTGTGAAATGTTAGTGGATGTGGGAGGGTCAAGAAAACAAAGCCAGAGGAAGCTGACAGTCCTGCCATGGCAATGTCAGAAGCAGAGCAGGGTCTATTTCAGGCAGAGGTATTACATACTGTGGAATAATGTAAGTAAAATACTGGTTGCAAAGGGTCAAGTAACACCATATTCCACTTTAAAAGGAGGACACTGACCAAAAGAGACCAACTGAGCAGATATGCTGCTGTCTATAAGTGAAAGCCTTTCCCAGAGGACCTTTTCATCAACGGCCCCCAGACTGTAGAATGACCTGTCAGAAGAGATTTGAGTGCTAAACACACTGTCAGAATTCAAAACATCACTAAAGACCTATCTCTTCTGGCAGGCCTACCCAGTTGATTTTAATCTATGAATTTTAAATTTATATGGATTATTTTAATGTAATGTTTACTTTAATCTTATATGTTTTTACTTGTGTGTTTTAATGACTTTATGTTATATATTGTGTTTTAATTAATATTGTACCCCACTTCAAGTCTTGGGGAGAGGTGCGTAAGAAATAGAAATAATAATAATAATAATAATAATAATAATAATTCCATTGTTGTATATAAAGAGCTCCAAAACTCCCTTGTGACCCTGTCTGATGTTACTAACTTTGTGGATCTATGACCTTTGGCATGAACCTTAGGCTAATCTTTCTGGCAATTCACTTAGCTTTGCACCCTGCTCAAGATTGCTTTTCCCATTTGATCTCATACTAGCTGACCCATGCTTTTGCTTCCACTGAAACCGCATGTATGACCTAGGATTGGCCTGGTTTTTCCCCTGTCAGTTCCTGTGGACTGTAGGTGCTCTTACCTGGACACTATTCAGCCTTAAACAGGATGGCAATAAGGGCTCAATTTACTAGAAGGAAGAACTAATTACACTCTGGTAGAAAGAGTGCATCTATTCCAAATAGTTATAGCAGTCTGATATGAATCTTACTGTCATGGCTTGATCCTATGAAATCTTAGGATCTGTAGTTTAGTGAGATATTTAGGATTGTTTGCTACAGAGCACTAGTACTTTAGTTCAAGGCATGTGTTAAAACTCTTTATTAAGGAATTCTAAGTACTTCATCAAACTACAGATCCTAAGATACCATAGGATGAAGCCATGGCAATTAGAATCATATCAAAATGCAATAATTTGGTGGTATAGATACATTCTTTAAATCTCTCGTAGGGATATCAGTCCTGTGCATGGAGAAAATCACTCTTGCTTGAAGTTCAAGGTGTATGTGGAGGTTTACAGCAACCTAACACATGCTCCCAAATCTCACACTGTATTCAAAGCCTACACATTGTTCAATACTGTGACCCCCAAGATATTGTGGGGCCCTTTCACACTATACAAATATTATGTTATGATTAGCACTTTAACTGCAATGGCATCATCCTATGGAATCCATGGATTTGAAATTTAGGGAGGGAGATCAAGAATTCTCAGTTAGCGAGCTTCAGTGTTTCAAGAAACTACAAGCCGCAAGATTCCCTAGGGTGCAGCGAAAGCAGTTAGAGTGAAATCTTAGTGACATATTTGTGTGGTGTGAACAGGTTGCTGGATTTCAATCTGCTTTCACTCTCAGATATTAAATTCATTAGGGAACCCAGGATAGTCACCATCTTAGTCTAACCTACATCAACTGATTATTGTGAGGATAAAATGGAAGATAACAGTATGTGCTGTTCCAAGCTCAATAGAGGAAAAGTAGGATAAAAATACAATAAATAAACCAGCTGATATTCCACACATTAGAGATCACAACAGATGCTCCAGCATATTCTAATTATCCATGTAATAAATAATCCTGAGGATTAGTCATACATTCAAGCAGAATGTGTAGTTTTCTGAGTGCTTGTTAAAACTTGACTTTTGTCATGCTTAGGATTTTTAGTCCAACAAAGCATTTTAATCAGACATGGCTATATTTATTTCTGCACCATTGTTGACTACTGAACATTTCTTTGCCCATGAACCTTTGATCTCACTCCCCCAATTTTTCCTAATTACCACACCAGCTAGAACAAGCCAATTTTGTTTTGTTCCAAGCACTTTACAATTATCTTCCAGTGGCATGCATGCAGACACAGCCTGGCTACACAAAGGCTGATAAATGAGCCATTTATTTGATACAGTAATAATCTGATTCATCAAAGGCCCATGCATTGGCTGCCTTACAGATGTATTAATCAGTAGCTACTAGCTGAACTTCCTCAAGGTGACAACTGGCAATGTCCTTCCAGAAAGCCTATTTTCTTGTTTACCACATATAATATTTTGATGTTTGTAGCTGCTAGAGTACAATATATGAACATATTTGGCAGGGGAATCACTTTCTATATTCAGTGGCATAATCTGAATGATCTTTTGGGTTTTGTTAGTCTTGTCTGTCCAAGACTCTGCAATGTGGTATGTTGGAAATTATTTAAGAAGGCAGAAGTTTCCCCCTATCAGGAGATTCTAATCTTATACATTCTTATTTGCAGCCCCTGATGCTACATACTTATAGCACTATGATTACACTTTAATTGCCATGGCTACATCCTACGGAATCCTGTAGTTTAGTGAGGCACTACAGCTCTTTTGTTAAGAATTCTAAATACCCCTCCTTAAACTGCAAATACCAGAATTCCACAGGATGTTGACATGGCAATTGAAGTGGAATTATAGTGTTATATTGTGTGAAAGGCCCCCTGGAGTAAGCCCAACTGAACAGAGAAGGATGTGCTTCTGAGCCAACACATGTAGAATTCAACTGCAAATTTCTGGAGAAATCAATGCATTTTCTTTAGATGGCAAATAAGCAAACTACTTAAGTTAAGGAAAGTCACTGAAATATTCCTTCTTGATGAGACAGACTGCCTTGACACATAGAGGCAGTCTGTTCAGATTTTTTAAAAAAATCTGTGAAATTTCTCATCTGCAGTATGAGAAGAAGAACAGGGTTCAAATCCCTGTTTGGCCATAGAAACTCACTGGGTGACCTTGGACAAGTCACACTGTCTCTCAGCCTGAGAGGAAAGCAAAGGCAAACTCCATCTGAACAAATTTTGCCAAGAAAACTCCTTGACAGGTTCACCTTAGGGTCGCTATAGGTCAGAAATGACCTGAAGACACACAACAAGATGTGAAGGAGACAGTGAACATGGGTGGTCTTTTTTGTTTTGTTTTGTTTTTTGGGGGGTTCAGGTTTCCTCCACAGTTTATGCAAATGCCAAAACAACTCCTTGTTTAGCATGAAAGAAGCAAGTTATCTATAAAGAAGATATCATCATCCCACACATTGGCATTACTTTTTTTTTTTTTTTTTTTTTTTTTGTGGTAGTGGGATTTTGTGCTCTTGAGAGGCAAGAGGCTATGCTGACAGTAGCATTGCTACAGGTCCCAAGTCAGTCAGGCTTTTTCTGAGGGTCCAGACTAAAGGTGCCAAAACCCCATTAAATATGGTGCAGAAACCAAAAACAAATTCCGTACTTGATTGGACATTGCCAAGGTAAATAAGGGCTATGTCAGATGTAGGAGTTTCTATTCATTGGACAAAAACTGGGGTACAGGATTCAGTATCTTTTGCCAGGAAACAAGGGCAAGATATATGAAGCCACCAAAAGACCAACCAAAGCAGAAGACATGGAGAGAAACAGAAAACAGGTTAATAATCAAATGCTATCATAAAGCAAATTCATTAGTCCAAGGTCACCAAAAAAGAATGTATGTGAAGAAATGTAATCTAACATTAGTGAAGCAGACTCTAATGTAACAGAGCAGCAGTTATGTGATCCAAGGCAAGATGCTATCAGAAATAAACTATTTTCAAATATAGAACTTGAAGAACTGCAAAGAAAGATCAATGAAGCCAAAGAACTAAAGAGTAAGAGTGAAGAAGAATAAATGGAAATTCTTAACTTACCAAATAAATAAATAAATAAAAGCATTTGAACCACTAACTGAAAACCATGCTAGTACTGGAGATTTAAAAAGTGTAGGAATACCACAAGAAAATTTAGAAATTTAGAAAGAAAATAAATCCTGATTCTTACTGATCAACAATCTGAATTCCAGAGAAATGTTTTTTTAGGAAATAATGCTCAAAACTGGAAAAGGATAGCAAACTGAAAATTTGCATCAAAGAAAGCACTGAAAAAAATTACTGGCAATTATAACAATCACTGACCCACCATGGGAATAAAGAGATACAAAACTTGAGTCAAATGAGGGCCAATTTATTTAATTATTAACATATATAACTTTTAAATCCTGAGAGGTGCAAGAGGGGGAAGAAACCTAGAGCAGCTGAAGTAGGTGGTATCTCCTAGACCTGCCCCCTGCTGCTTCCCCTGGGTGAAACACCTGAGCTCTGAGGACTGACAAAAAGTCTGAAAGATATTACTGTGGACAGAATCACAATAGAAAAATTCCAAAAAGTGAAACTGCTTGGAACATGCCACATCATTTGAAAGTACCACATTATATTCTCCCAAACAAGTTCAGCACCCTGGACAGCTCACTTAAATTTTTGACTAAAACTAGAGTAGATTCACTGCTCCACTGACAGGAAAAGTTTCAGGAAAATACCTTTTCTGCCAGGCTGTATTCCAGGGTCTCTGTGGGAAACTTCCTTACTCCATAGGAAATTTATACATGCTTTATGAGTATCATTAAGTCTTTACAGACATATTTATGAACATTGTTGTTTGCTTGAAAACCTAGTACTGGGAGCAGACAACAGAACAGGCACGTTTATTTAGTCCTTACAATGTTATGTCAACTGCCTTTTGAATATAAACTGTGATATCTCAATTGATTGGATTTCATATGCTTTCCAACTGTTATATGCATATGAAGAATGCTTCCTTGCTCTTTTGATCCAGACCACTGAGCTTTTGCTTATGTGTGATTGTTTTGCTTATGATCTTTTCCAGTATTACTGAGAAATATTGATCTAGACAGGATTTCAGAGCTACTTCCCACAGTGACATTCCTTCCTATTCATTTGGAAGCTCAGTGAATTACACACTGAAAAAGAGTAATTATAAAACCAGTCACATTTTATATCTTGAACAAGATTGCAGAACCTAATCAATTTACAAACAGACCAAGACATAATTCTATATTATTTACCAAATGTGAGGAATACTTGTAGAAAAGGGATTGATCTTTTTCTATTATTGTATATGTTTCTGAAGGATTTTTTCAACAACTGACACAGGGAGATTTCTCCACTGTGGAAGTCCCACCATACTTAAAATAAAAAATGCTGCTTCGACACAGTGCTTATGGAGATTCTACCACTAAACACTACATGTGGAGGTACCCCTCTTACTCGTGAATAAGTTTGGGGTACAACATCATTATATCATGCTTTCTTACTGATTTCTCTATCAGCACCATGTAACCTAAAACAGTTTGTTAATTTAATATTCTTTTTTGTCACCTATACTCCTTTCTAAAATATAACAGCTCATTGCATAGACATTTTAAAAATAGAAGTATCTGATGAGTTGTTTGCATCTTTTTTCTAAATCATCCAGTCCTTCTATGCTGGCTACGGGTCTGTCCTTTGTTTCTCAAAGAGAAAAGTCACTAACTTTGTACATAGACATCATCACCACCATCATCATCAGTGGGCTCATTTCACATGCATATATGTTAACACGATGCATCCTCATTTCATAAAAATGCATCATTAAAAAAACATGTGAACTAGTGAGAGGTATACTATTTGCATGGATGGGTCTTTTACATATACAAACTCTCATGTGGGATTGCAGTCATAATTGATTGAACAACGTGCATGTGTGAACTTATCCTCCAACACTCAGAAGTGACAAGCTGAATAGAAGGATTGCTGTAAGTCTGCCAAGTTTGAAAAAAGAAGTTTGTCAGTAAAAGAATGTGGGTTTTTTTGTTTGTTTGTTACCAGTGTAGTCACATCCATTAAATATCTTTTTGGTTTTATGGCACTTTCAAGATTTAATTAATGACAATCAAAGTCTGAACTGAATGTTCCATTTTAATATTTCAAATGCATGAAATGCCAGCAGAATTGTGAGAGAAAAGCATGTTAATACAAGACTGAACATTACTTCCTTGATGTTCATTATCATATTCACAAATGCATACATAAAGTAGCCAGGCAGAAATGAATAAAGAGAAACAAATGTAAGGATCTCTATAATGTTCAAAGGTATTTGCCAAGATGGGGCAGAAAAGCAAATAGAAATGATGACAAGTTTACAACATGACAAATTAATCTATGTGGATGCATATATAACCAGATCCAGAGATGTGCCAGCATAATAGTGTTGATTTAGGATTCATCAGAAAACCTTTTACAAGGAGATAGTACAGTCAAAGCACTCCTCAGAGTGCATGGTTAGAACCAAAAGAATAACATGCTGTGAAGAGAGTGTAAGTTTTGGGTAGAAAAACCTGAGTTTAAATGTGCACTCAATCATAGAACCCACTTGGTAACCCCTAATGAGTCATAATCGGAAGTATCTCATATTTATTGTGCTGATATAATGGGAATAACCTGCATATGCTGAGGACAACTTCCTAGAGGAAAGGTTGGACAGGTACACAAACAATAGATCTCTAGATCAATTATCTCCTGGAACTAATTTTCACAAGAAAGTAGATACTAACTTAGACAGAAAGGTTAAACAAATGAATGGCATAGGACTATCAGCTATTGACACTTGGCCATGAGGCAAAGTGGCTAGGTAAAAAGTTACATTAACATTAAAGATCTAGTGAACAGTACAGTTCAAGAAAGTGATCAATGCTTAGAACAGTTAAACATCACAACTCTTCCCCACAACAATAAAAAATTATAATTCTACCTGTCCTTCTATGAATGTAATCATTATTAATTGCCTTAATAAATGTGCTTTATAAGCCCTATATTTTAGATCATGAGCAAGTGCCTTCCATAGTAAGCATGAATTCAAGTGAGAGCTATTTCATTTTGTTTATATTGTTTCCAATGCAATTAAAGTGAGAATTAGACAGTGGCTTTTAAATGCATATTTACCAATATGCAGTTGTACATGTGTACATGTCAGTAACTCTGTGAAAACTTAGCCATTCAGATATTGTTCATTTGTGTTTTCCTTTATGCTTCATAAAGATTTTGAATTGCAGTAGAGAGACAGCAGACAAGAACACTCATTAACAATGAAATTCTTGGGAAAAAAGTATCCAAAACAAACTTAGGAGGAATTATTTAGTTATTTAAGGAATAACAACACACTATTTAAGTCCATATATGAATTGAAAAGGTTTTATAAAAGCACTAGCTATACCCAGCATAACATACACTGTTATCTGCATATATAAAACACTTCAGCACAGAAAGCCCAGCAACAGACAGCACAGAAGACCATGTTGTGGTAGCTAAGACTAGGACCAAATGTTGTTCTTAAATAGCAGTTCCCCCAGGCTGCTTCAGGTGTGCTGCATGACTGTAGCTGGCTGCATCTGATAACTTGGCCCTGGTTCTTCAAAGACTCCTGGTGAAAAAACAACAAAAGCAGAGGTTCCTATGGAACAGTTAAAGAAACAACAAAGGAGAACTTCATGTAAGCTATTTTACTCAATACATAATAAGTAATCACCTCTTTAAAGTGCTATAGAAAAACTACATAGTTTCTAATTGGTGACAAGCTAGGATAATGACTCCTCTCTGAAGCTAACATTCATTCAATAGTACACGTCAATGGGTTGTTCACTCCACAATACACATCAGTGGGTTAACTATTAAATGATCAAAATATTACAGTATCACAACCAAGTAATGATTGTATAATATGCCAGTTTCTATAGATGATGTCTTTGATTTGTAACTATAAAACCAATTTTAGCAAGTGATTTTAAACCTTTGTTTTCATCTATTGATATATTATAATCAGGTTTGGGTAAAGATTTTTTCATTTTCAAAATGTCTTGTAGGACAAGAGTCTCAAATGTAAAAATTAAATGGCATAAATTTAGAAGGATGTTTAAATTATTTGGTCACTGCTTATAGGGAATCCTTAAAGAAAACTTTTAATTTTATAAGTCTAAACAGTTTAAGTAAATCAACTTGAGTTTGAAAAAAATCATAGTAGGCACAGAGCATAATCCATGTTTCAAAACTACTATTTCATTGGTTGATAGAACATGTGAGGATAAATTGACTGTCAGGTTTTGGCCTTTTTCCTCAAATTGTGTCTCAGATTTCGACCTTCAGATCTGTTGGAATGTCAGGGGAAGAGGTCCTAAATCTAAAAACTTGGCATTTTTATCCTCTCTGATACTAGAATCTGTACAATAACCACCGCCATCTGAGGATTCACCTTCTGAAAAATAATTTGGTTTCTCAGAAAAACATACTCTATCTAATATTAAGGACTCTCTAGTACATATGGATTTGCTAGTATATTTGTGCTAATTAAGTAGTTTTACTTATGAGTATGTGTCCACAGACAGATCTAAATGAAATAAAATAGCACTGAGGAAGACAAAATGGATTGTTGAAACAAGGAAGTAAAAATTCCTGGGCATTCCTGTACACATGTTATGATTCATTGCTAATCTATTCAGGACTACATCTCCATCATAAACAACCTGTTAAAGAAATGATGTTGATTAACAAAAATAGTAGTTAAATGTTTGTTATTGACAGAAGTTTAACCACTTGTATCTTATTCATTGTTGTTAAATATTGCATTTCCATTGTGGTTGTTTAAAAATACCATTTCTTTTTGGAATATTTTCCTCATAACATTGATGTTACTATTATGTGTTAATAATATGTTGGTCATTTAATAGTTAACCCACTGATGTGTATTGTGGAGTGAACAACCCATTGAGGTGTACTATTGAATGAATGTTACCTTCAGGGAGTCATTATCCTAGGTTGTCACCAATTAGAAACTATGTAAATTTTGTGTAACACTTTAAAGAGGTGGTTACTTATTATGTATTGATTAAAATAGCTTACACAAGTTCTCCCTTGTTGTTTCTTTAACTCTTCGAAGACTCCCACAGCCAGGGCCTGAGTCTGCAAAGAGGCTGTGCCAGCTGCTGTAGCCAGGGTCCTAGTCCTGCGAGGAGAGGAAGACCCAGACATCTAAGCACCCAATCAGCACACTGAAAATGGCGACATACCCAAGAGTATTATATATATATAATAATAGATAGATTTTTGTATTGCAGGCATAGACAAGCTTTAGGGTTCCACAACAATTTTTCTGGGCCCAGAACTATTCAGAAGCTGCAGGAGCCCCATCACATAAACCAGGAGGTACATAGTTTGGATGATGGCAGTAAAAAAAAATGCTAGAAGTAAGTGTGAAGCCCCCACACCTTGCTCTAGAGGAGAATAGCTGCTTAGCAGTTTTCTGCTTCAGTGTGTTTTATTGGGCAGTGTTTCATTGGGGAGAGTCATGAAAGAACAGTCTTTGGGAGCTGCATGATTCTAACCCCTACTTTATTTAAATAACTAAACAGTATTATGGAGAAGAAGTAATGCTGGCCTGTTGCAGTATGATTTTAAAATAGTATTTTGTGGACTAAAATAGTTATTTCTGTGTGTGTGTTTGTCTATGTATTAGGACTGAACCGAAAATGGCTCTAAATTTATTACCTTATAGGTAATGAATCTAGTAGTGATGTGATTCTTCACTAAGATTCTTCTCAAAAGTAATTACTAGTAATTTTAGCAATTTTCTTCCTGCTACAAGGAAGTCTTTGAAAACGATGCAGTTTTTGAAGGCTATTCACAATTCAGGACTTACTCTGTGCAAAATTCACATGTGGTTGTTTTGCACTGAAGACAGCATTCAAAAGTACAGTTATACCCCTGTATCCACAGGAGGCTGGTTCCCAGACTTACCATGGCTACCAGAAACTGTGGATAGCGGCAAAACCTATTATAATAAAGGACTTCCAGTAAAAACATACAATAAAGTTGTGTTGGAGGACCTATAAGATGCCTAGAGGTGACACCTCCCTAGGCATTTTTCAGCATGTGTCTATGATATTTTGTGTCCAGTGGATAACCGAACAGGTGGATACTGGTTTCATGGATATCGGGGTCTGACTGTATATTATTTTTCATGCAGGAAATGCTGTTTTCTTTGCAGAAAATGCTGTTTTCTACACAAAACAACCACGTGCAAATTTGTCACAGCATAAGTCTTGAACTACGAAGATTCTTGTCAGTCCAATATTCTTATCATCAGAGTTCTGCAATACTTTAAAAAATGTGTTTTTTGACCATTTTCCAAATATGTTCAAATATCCTTTCCACCCCTAGAATTTAAGACACATGTTGGTGATTTAGTGGGGCTTCTGTTTAAGGAAGTATGGTTTTCCAAAATAAAACAAGAATTTTCATTGCTCTTGATATGCAGTGTTTATCTGTGTTTTGCAAATAAAGGATCCTGCACCACTGTGCTATTGAGGGTGGTCAAATCAGGACAGAAAACATGCATGCAGCATTCTGTAGAGCTGCTACTCTAGCAGCACATGTTATTATTGTTTTTGTTATTATCTTTATTTTTACCCTGCCATTTTTGGCATTTCAGGGGAGAGACTTCAAATAGCAAGGGCTAGGAAGATTCTCTACCTGAAAAGCCTTCAGTCAATTACACTATCCAAGAAATTTCCAATCAAGACAGATTGGGTAGTATACTTTCTAGATGGGCTGGTTGGGTTTTGTGCTCCTGCAAAGCATGCCAAACCCAAAATTCAGCAATTTGATGGTTTCCTTGAGGAGAAGTTGGACCAGTAGTCATTTGGTGTGCAACAATGAATGGGTGGTGTGATGAGGGGGCATGGTCAGTATGAGTTTAGCTGGTTGCTTCTAGAGCCAGGTAGGAATTTTTTCTCTCCTGTAAGGGAGGGTTAATGGTTACCCCATACTGTATCTGATTGGTATTGGGCAATTGGCTTGTGGTGGTGTCTTAAATAGGTGTTCATCGGCAGGTAGCAGGGGGAGAAATTAAGCGATCGGTGATTATCTTGGCACCCTTTTGGTGAAGGGTAGGGTCTCTGGAACTGCCTTTTCAGGTCATGGGACCTGGGAGGTTTGAAAAGGGATTGACCTGGGGGTTTACTCTTTCTTGTAAAGTCCTGGGACTTGGGGGAGAGCCCCCTGGGATTGCCTTCCAGTAAATGACTATCTGAGTAACACCCAACAATGGTTGGATTGCTCTCAGGGTCTGGTGTTTTGACTAAGGGAAGGCTGAGGAGGCTGGTCACATGTTGACACCTGGTCCTCAGCTGGATCCACATCAGGTTACTCCCCTAATTTTGGTTCATTCCAAGTCTACATTTGATTAAATCGATTTTGGGTCAATCAAGTGGCTCCTTTTAACTCATTTATTGTGTCTGCCCTCATTATTTCAAGGTTGATGATCAAAAGGCAAATTCCTTTGTGTATAGTGTACTTCTAAATGATTTTGTTCTACATCCTTGTATTTGGCATGACCCTTCAAGAGAAAAAGAAAGGTCGTATCATTTCATTACCACCTCATAGACTTTACCACTTTTGATGTGGAATACTCTAAGATGAAGGGTTAACTTAGTTGAGAAGTTCTTTCTTTCTTTCTTTCTTTCTTTCTTTCTTTCTTTTTTTTTTTTTTTGTGGTATCACAACAGAAGAAAAAATCCAGCTGGTGATGTATTGATCTTCTGTCATCCTATGACATGTTTACAAAGTGGAAAGCAGCAAAGTTCTTTTCACACTGATTTTTCTCCATTTGTAGATTGAAAGAATGGCCCTGAAATAATGCACAGCCACTGTGTTGCCCTCTTACAGAAATTCTTAATGGGTCAGTAGGAAACTACATCCACTGCTTTTATTTATTTGATCAAAGTGTTGCTGGAGATGTTGGTCCTAGCAAAACAGAGGCATAGGATCATGGTGATGATCAGTGAATTGAAACAAATTTTTTCATTAACAATGACATTTGAAGTTAAGGTGGGAAATTCTCTTCAGGCAACACTTCTGAAGGGAATGGGGAAACATCCAGGGTGGTGGACACAATTGCTCCTTAGCATCCTCTTTCATGAAGTTAAACTAAACCAGCCCCTTTGTTCTCTAGGGAGTTGGTGGAAATGAAACAAATGACATAGAGACTAGAGTGACATTGGTGGAAAACTCAGAGTGAGTCTGTCCAAACACCAGCTAATGCACATTTGAAGGTCTCTTCCTGACTCTCTAAGCGGGGGGGGGGGAATAATCCCAGGCACCATTGCAATTCCAAAGAGTCATCCAGCAGAAATGTTTTTAATGGTTAGGGGTCTCCTACACCTTGGCCCATGACAGCAGAATCCAGACCCTGCTGTGAACAATTTGCTCAGCACTTTGCAGATAAATTGCTCGGACCTACTCTGACTTGGAGCCTATAGTTAATACAAGGCTAGTGGATATAACCTTGGTTTCTGTTGTCCAACATTAATAGGTACTTTTCAATTTGTAAAGCCCAATGATATAGGCAGGATCTTTAGAGGGGTGAATGGAAAGCCATCGCATGTATGCTGCATCCTTGCCTTTCCTGGCTTTTTAAAAAGGCTGGAAGGGGACTGTCACTGTGATAACAGGGATGATTAATGTGCCTCTCCAACTAGATAGGCATACCCTTGTTGAAAAACCCCTCTTTGAATCCCACTCTATTGGATAATTATAAGCCAATCTCCAATATTCTGTTTTAGAGCAGGGTACTGAACAGTATGGTGGCCTCCCAGCTCCAGGGGTTCCTAGATGAGATGGATTGTCTAGTTCCATTTAAATCTGGCTTCAGGACTGGTTATGGGACAGAAACATCTTTGGCTACCAGGGTTGGATGAGCTTCTCCAGGAACTAGACAGAAGGAGTTTGTAACTGTTGGTTCTGCTGGACCTCTCAACAGCTTTTGATTCTATTGATCATGGTATCCTTCTCAGCCACCTTGCTGGGATGTATATTGGGGAACATTGTGTTACAGTGACTGTATTCTTACACAGAGGAACAAACCCAGAAAGTGGTGCTGGGGAAACTCCTGTTTAACCCCTTAGATGTTGGTCTATCGGTTTGGTTTTGTCTCCTGTGCTGTTCAATATGTACATGAAACTGCTGGAAACAGTTGACCAATGGTTTGAGGCTTATAGAAATTTTCATTCTATAAGGCTCCTTGAGTCTCACTTTTGGGTAAAGGTGAGATATAAATAAACTGATTGATTGATTGACTGACCAAAGAATTTTGAAAAAAGACAAAACTAATTCCAATAAGGCTCACATTTTTTTTTCTCAAAGAGGTCCTACACAATTCTAAATTGTTACCAAGTTTTTCCTGCAGTGATCATTTCATTCAAATTTGGGAACTTTTCGCAGGTGAAACATTGGAGAATAATTATGCTAAAATAATGTTTAGTGGGCCTATTACTCAATCAGAAGTATAGAGATTTGGCCAGCAGCTGCAATGCAAAAGTACTCTACACACAAGTTGATATATTTTGAATAGTTGATGGAGAATGTTTTTTTTTTTATTATTTTATTTTCTGGAATAACACTACCCTCCTGGTCAAATAGTACATGAATGATATTTCTTTAAAAACTTGCTTAAGCTGATTTTGATTAAGTTCAAGCTTCTGGTGCAAATTGCATGTCCATATTAGTTTCCTGCTGAAAAAAACCCTCCCCATTCCTTGTATGCTACTGGAAGGGAGATTTTAAGCAGGGAAATGGGTCTGGGGTGTTGCTATTAGAGTACAGTCTACTTATATTGAGGCTTTTCCTTCCAAACATACATGGACAGCTCTTTGAAAAGTATATTTAACATATCATGTTGCTTCTTCTATTACACTCTGTTCCACTCCCACAACTGTATAAATCTGCTTTAGACCTGAGGCCTTAACATCACTCAGTAGTACATCTGAAGAAGTGGGTTTATATCCACAAAAACTCATGCTAAAATAAAAACCAGTTAGTCTTCAAGGTGTTGCCACATTTTTTCCTTGCCCTCCCTTCCCCTTTTCATCTTGTTTAGTCATCTTTTACTTATAATGATTTGCAGGGAATATAAATATCAATCAGGAAAGGGAAGTAAAGCCATATTTGTCTCACTGTGGAGATTATCAGACACTTGAAAAAAGCCCAAAAGGAGCTCGGGAGAATGACATCACTGTACTGGGAAGGATTCCTGTTATCCCACACATCATCCTCCTGGCATGCTTGCTCCGTCCTCCCTCCATGCTGAAGTGACAAAAAAGGTGCCACTTTTCATTAGCAGACATTCTTGCTAATGAAAAGCAGCACCTTCGTCATCAGCATGGAGGGAGGATGGAGCAAGCACACCAGGAGAATGATGTCGTGCAATACCGGGACCCCTTCCCAGTACAGTACATCATTCACGTGAGCTTCTTTGGGGCTTTTTCAAGCATCTGATAGTCTCCTGGGTCACAAGTGTGTGTGTGTTTGTGTTTGTATGTACACATACACAGAAACAGGCACATACTAACAAAACTTTGGGGAAGGAGACAACCAATGTTCAATAGAGCTTGCAGTTCTGCATCCCAGCAGGAGTGCCCTACTTCATGCTGTTAGACTTATCTTGTACTTGCCAAGGGAGGGTAAATCACTAATAAGGGAAACTTGAAGTCTAAGCAATTCACAGAAAAATTCATGACCATGGGCCGGTTTACACAGCAGATTTATTGCGGCAACTTGCGGTTTAATTATTTTCCGCAGCTGTGCCAGTCAGGTTTTTTTTCTAATTATGTCGCTTTGCAGTTCAGACTTGAATAAGTGTGGGGTGTGTGACTCTGTGTGTCTCTGTAAACCTGCCTGTAAATGAACTCACTCCATAAAGCAGAGGGAGAGTAATCTCTCTGCTAAAAGACCATGCCGCGGATCGTGGATTGCAAATTTTTCCAGCTGCTCTCTGCCTCTCTATTTCCCCCTCCCTCCTTCCCCCAAGCAGAGAGAGAGAGGGAAAATAGCAGTTCGTCTTGCTACAGCCCTTTGTGAAATGGTTTCTCTCCCTCACCCGTGCACAGGATAAAAGTGACGAACAGCTTTACATACTTTCAAAACAGCAGAGGATTAGAAGGAATGCTCCAGGAATGAAAGAAGTTGGGAATCCTTTTTTTTTTCCCCCAAACTGGCTCGCAAAATAGCAGACAGGATTTTTGCAAGTTTCTTCTCTAATGGCTACTGTCTTTCCCTCCCTCCCTGCCCCTCTTTTAAGCCCACCCCTGCATCATCAACCAATCACAATGCAGCTGTGCTTTAACCCTTAGTGGAATGCTAGTTTACACTGCCAATAAAGCACTACATTGCAAATATTCCTGCATAAATAGCGACATGCCCTGCCACGCTATATTTGGGTGTTTTACCTTCCCCCCTTCTGAATGAGGCGATGCTGTGCTGCGATCCGTGGGAACTATGAGCTATCTTAGCGGTATATTTAGGGGAATATTTGCCCGTGTAAACGACCCCCATGACATTTGAACTGAGTGTCATACCTTGCCTGTGGAGGAGTCTTTCTAGGGTGAAGGAGAAGAGGAGTTCCAGGAACAGGTGCCAAGCTGGAGCCAGAGACATTAGCAGTGCTGTTGGAAGCAGAGACTGGTACATCCCAGGCAGCACCTGCAGATTTGGAGGAGGGAATAGATTCTCTGCATCCTGTCATATGTCAACAGCTCAGACACCAAGAACAGGAATGACAGAAGTGCTCTCTTCCACCTTAAGTAAACTATGCTGAATGACTGATACAGGTCTTGCTGATTCACTGCTGCCTATAAATTAGCCATCTGTTGCTGCTGCTAATAGAGCTAACAGCCCCTGATAACCTCATGTGATATCTGCACCTTTGTGTATCTCTGACCTTTGGCTTGAACTTGTACTAATCTGTCTGGCAACTCCTTTTTTGGTTTCAGACATGGCTTAGAACTGTTTGCTTCATTTGACTTCAGACTGGATTATACATCTGTTTCTATGGACATGGGTATCACCTTGAGACTGGCCTGGCTTTCCCCTGGTTAACATCTGTGGACTAGAGGTGTACACACTAGAGCACTTGTCTGATTTAAAACAAGACACCAATGAACATGCAAATTGTAGAACTTGAATGAGTTGGGGGTTTTGGACACCTCCTCCACAATCATCCAGCCCACATAGCCACAATATTTAAAAAAAGAAGCGACATTTCCAAGCTGTGGAACAATCTGACAAAATCTTTCTAGGGAAAGAGTTCTATGACTTGGGTATCACAAGAGATCAAATACATGAGCAGATCCTTTATTGCCAACTGTAATAGATAGAGATTTCTGAACAAATATGGGACATTTTACTCTACCACAACTCACAGCAGGAAAGCTTTGAGTGGGCTTCTGCCACCCTATTGTAAAAAATAAATAAAAAAATGAGCTACATTTTGTCTCATCCACTATTCCTAGAGAATATAATCATGACCAGGAAATGAATTGAAGGAACAAGAAGGAAAATCCACAACTTAGCAGACATGATTGTGTCTCCAGATATTATTTGGATGAAAAATATAGAAATGTATGGTAATTTTGTGAAGTCGAAGGCTTTCACGGCTGGTATCCATAGATTTTCCTTGTTTTTTTTTCTGGGCTGTGAGGCCATGTTCTGGAATAGTTTCTTTCTGACAGTTCGCCTGCATTTGTGGCTGGCATCTTCAGAGAATGGTTGGGTAGGAGTGTGTGTGGAGTTTATATGCTGTGAACCCCTGTTGGGGAGTGAATGGTTAGTTTCTGGGTATAGAAATGCAAGGTTCGTTAGTGTCTGTTTGGCTGACGGTTGTTTGATGGGCCATTATCTGCTGGGAATCCATCTGTCCCTGGTTGAAATTACTTTGTAAGTGTTGAGTTTTGATTCTATTGTATTGCAAGACTGGGAGCCAGATTTTGTTTACTTTTAAGGTTTCTTCTTTCCAGTTGAAGTTGTCTAAGTGTTTGTGGATTTCAATAGTTTCTCTGTGCATTCTGACATGATAGTTGTTGGCCTGGTCTAGAATTTCTGTGTTTTTAAATAGCATTTTGTGTCCAGGTTGGCTTATCACATGTTCTGCTACTGCTGATTTTTCTGGTTGGCCCAGTCTGCAGTGTCTCTCCTGTTCCTTGATTCGTGTTTGCAAACTGCATTTAGTGGTCCCTATGTAAACTTGTCCACAGCTGCATGGTATGCGATAAACTCCTGCAGCTGCACAGTTAAAACTAGTGTGCCAGCTGTGCCCATTCCTTGAGATGTCAGATCTGGCCATGGTAATGCATGTCTTGATTACATCTCCTTTGGATACCTGTAATGCAGTTTACATGGAACTGCCTTTAGAAGCTATTCAGAAACTTCAGCAGATCCAGAATGTTACAGCTAGGCTGTTGACTGGGGCTGGTTACAGGGAATATATAACTTCCTGTTGAATCAGCCATCAAAGTAATGCTTATGACCATTAAAGCCCTATATGGTTAAGATCCAGTTGTCTGATACTGCTCTCTCCCCATATGAGCTCACTTTCCTGGCTCAGCTAGCACACAGTCACAGACTGAGCAAGAGAGGAAACCATTACCTTGGAATATAGAAACGGGAGGTAATGAAAATTGAATTCTGAGATAGTAATGAATTCTGAGATAGTTCAGCAAGGGCAGTAAATCAACAGGGCTCAGAAAGTGCCCTTGACAGACCTTTTAGCAAAACTGGAGCCAAGTCTGGTCCAGGTTTAGGAAAGAAGTAGCATCATCAGGCAGTCCAGGGTCAAAGAATCCAGCAAGGATCACCAGGCAGTCCAGAGGGTCAGATTCACAGAAGTCACAAGCAAGAATGTCAGTCAGAAAGTGCACATGTTGCTTCCAGCAACTAGCCCTAGCCAGAGTTGGCTCTTAAATGGACTGACACTGGCTTGCTCCAATCAGGAGGCCTTCCCTTGCTGTTTGGCAAGTAGTCTCACTGAGTGTTGCTGCTCTGCTCTCTGCTCCACACATTGGGTCCATGGCCTTAGGGGCCATGCTGTTTTCCCAGCCATGTCTTCTGCCAACTCAGCTGCAGGTGAATCTTGACTCTGTTCCTTCTCTGCTTGCGGCTGCTCTTCAACTGGGAGACCTGCATGAGTCTCTTCTTCAGACTCAGAATCCAAATCCTGGCCCATGACACCTACCTGAGTTTTACAATTATCAGGGAAGAGCTCTATTCTACCACCCTCCTAGTCTTGTGGAGAAACAGGAGAGAGTCTTTTCAGTGGCTGTTCCTAGTCTATGGAATTCTCTCCCAAGGGAGTCTCAGATAGCTGTTCTTTTTTCAGTGGTGGGCAAAGACCTTTCTATTTAAACAGGCTTTAGCTGATTGAGGTAGAAGAACACAAAATGGGCGAGCTGCTTATGTAATATGTATTATATGTGTTTTCAATTGCGTTAAAATGATATTTGAAAAGTAATGTTTTAATTGGATTGAGGGTTTAACGCTTTTTAAAATTTTGTGTGATGTACTGTTTTACTTATTTTGCTTTAACTTGTACTGTGTGCTGCTTTGCGTCCCATTTTAGGACAAAGACCAAATTTAAATCAAATAAATAAACAGATAAATAAATATCAATCCCTGGGGTGGCATAATGTAGAACCACACAAAAGAAACTTAACTGCACAGGCATGACCTATGTCCCATTCGAAAAGATATGAGACTACTACAAGGAAATTGCTGACAGAAGGTTTACTCCACTATTCTGTTTCCAACCTCTTCTATATCCTTGAATGCCAGTGTAAAGCATGGACTACATATGTAGCAGGGTGTACTGAACCCAAAATAAGCCTTCTTAAAGACTGCTGTTAACTTTTAGGCATGTTGCTGATCAGAATCTTAAAAGCACCTGCCTAGTGATGGGGACAAACTACACAACAAAAACAAAATCCAGAAGACTAGCTCTGCTGATGGATTTCCATCTATTAGTAGAAACTGGAAGAGAACCTACCCGCCTCTATGCTGCAGCTCCTTAAACAAGACCAACACCTGCTTTAGAGGACTGGGAAACTGTTCAGAGCCCATTTTTAAGAATTATAGATGGCTGTAGGGTCCAGGGAATTAAGTTTCATCATTGTGGTGGTTAGGTTCCAGGGTGGCTTTAGTTTTAGGTCCACATCAGTAATTTTTGGTACAGTTGTAATAATATTGAAGCCTTCACAGGTCACACTGAGTGGGGATCTGTAAGAGAGCAGTTAGAATAGATGTCAAAACATCTCACTTTTGTTGAGGTTCTAGTCAAGGCTGGCTGACTTGGCATGGCAAAACAGCATATTAAATGCTCTTTATCTCCTATCCCTGAGATATTTTGCTCCAGCATTAGAACAAGACGGCAGCAAATGGTTGGGGTGTGTGTGTTCATTTAATGGTTTCTGAAATTTTACACAAAATATGCTGCCTATGAAAAACTATGAACAACTTCTTATGAACAACTAATGGCTGGCATCTCTTCCCATACAGAAGTGGTTGGCTATTTTTGTCCTATTTTGTTGAACATTGTAGGAGCAGAATTGTGCATGTGGTACCACTGCACATGTAAGTGTGCAATGTGCACCTCTCATTGCATATGCAGATGTGTATTTCACATTGCAATTGTGCATTGCACATTTGTTTGCACATTCAATTGCAGAGTTGCAATTCAGTTAAACCTTTCCTGAACCCAGCTTGGACATCTGATATTTGTCTCTCCATATATGGCAAAAGTCTTTGTTGTAGAATTTGAGCATCACTTTGCTTGCATGGGAAATTAATGCAATGGTCCTGTGATTACTGCAATCCTTGATGTTCCCTTTTTGAGGAACTGAAATGTATATTGAGCCTTTTCAATTTGTGAGCCATTGTGTTTTTCCATATTTGATGACAGATTTTAGTTAGAACTCCAGGAAACTGCTCACATCTAAGAGCACATTCTGTCTCTTTAGCTTGAAGTGCCTCTATTGGTATGTATTTCATAGAATCATAGTATTGTAGAGTTGGAAGAGACCATGAGGGCCATCCAGTCCAACTCCCTGCCACACAGGAAAGTTTTTATTTTATTTTATTCTATTCCTGTTGAATTATTTCTCCCAAGTGTTCTGAGGGCAGCTTCCACTTTGCTTTCTAAAATTGGAGGTTCATCTTCCTATAATTCTTCATCCAATGAATCTGTCACCCTTTCATCTCTTTTATATAGTTTGTCCATCAATTGTGTCCATCTTCTCTTTATTTCTACTTTGTCACATAATGTGCTCCCCTGCTGGTTGTAGACCATCTCCCCTCTTGGTTTAAGTTTCTCTTTGATTTCTCAGATCTTTTGGAAGAGGTCTCTTATTCTTCCTTTTTTGTTGTCACCTTCTATTTCTCTGACGTGATTACCGTAGTTCTCCTTGTCCCTGAACAGAAGTCATTGAACAGTTGCATTCAGTTTTCTGACTCTATTTCTGTTATCATTTGCTTTTGCTTTTCATCTATCCTTAACTGTTTGAAGAGTTTCATCTGTCATCCATTGAGGCTTCTATTTCTTTTTGGATACAGATAATATATTTTTTTCATTCCTCACTGACAATGTCCCTGGCATCAGTCCAGAATTCTTCCGGCTCCTGGTTAATTAGCTCAATAGTATAAATCTTTTTTTTCTTTTTTTTTTTTTGCATTATCTTTAAATTCTACAAGAATATTCTTCAGATCGTAATTTGGCATGATGTTTGGGGTTGTGTTCTTCTTTAGCTTTACTCTAATTTTTTTATATTAGTAGCTCATGGCCTGTGCCACAATTTGATCCTGATCTTCTTTTTGCACAGAGATTGGAGCTTTTCCATCTTCTGCTTCCAAATATGTAGTCTATTTGATTTCTATATTGATCATCAGATGATGTCAGTGTATGCAGTTGCTTCTTGGGTGTTTGAAGAATGTGCTTGTGATGAACAAACTGTTAGCCTCATAAAATTCAGTCAGTCAGTCTCCTGCTTCATTTCTTGATCCTAGGCCAAATTTTCCTACAGTCTTTGATTCTGCTCTGTTTCTTGTTTTTGCATTCCAGTCTCCTATGATTAACAAGAAGTTCTGTTTTGGTGTGTGATCAATTTCCTTTGGATTCCAGCTTAGAATCTTTCAATTTCTTCCTCTTCTGCCTCTGTAGTCACAGCATAAACTTGGATTAAGGTTATATTGATGGTTTTTCCCTGACATCTTATTCCCTGACATGATTTGGTCAGACTTTGCATTGATGTTCTTTGACTGCTTTTACTACATTTCTCCTCATTATAAATGCCACCCCATTTCTTAGATTTTCATTGCCTGAGTAAAACGCTGTGTAATTATGTGATTCAAAATGTCCCATACCTGTCCACTTTAGCTCACTCACCCCAAGTATTGCAGTGTTGATATGTTCCATTTCCTCTTTTACTATGTCTAGCTTCCCCTGATTCATGCTACTCACTTTCCATGTTCCTATAATATGTGTTGTGCCACTTCAGATTTTACTTGCACCTCTGAGCACATCAACAGCTGGGTGTCCTTTCAGCTTGAGTCCAGTTGCATCATTAACCATAGCACTACTCATTCTTGTCCTCTGCTGTATCCCAGTAGCTCATTGAGTGCCATCCAACCTGGGAGTTTCATCTTCTGGCACTATCTCTTTTGGATTGTCTCATCATACGTTTTCATAGTAAAAAATACTGAAAGGGAGGTTTACCATGCCTCTTTCTGTACAGTACTAAGATGTGTTAGCTATGGTGCCACTGCTGCAGTCTCTGAGAGATCCCCTGACAGTCTGTCCCTGCCCCACTATTGCTGCTGCCCAGTAGCTGTTTGGCACATTTAGGTCCCATCTACACAGTAAAAAAAAATACGTACGCTGTTCGGAAGATCGCTCTTCTGCACACACAGGCGTTTGGATGCATACGTGTCATTCAGAAGGGGGGCTAGCGGATCCCCCGTAAACTACGTGGATTCGGCGTTCGGGAGGATTAGCAGAACTTGGCATAAAATACGTACAGCCATTCGAATGGCTGATGGTCTGTACGCCCCGTTCGCACACATACGAACAGGTAGTGTAATCTGATTGGCTGGCTGAGTAGAGGGGGTGGGGCTAGCAAGGAGGGGAATTGGGAGTGGCTGCCATGTTGGATTCCCAGCTAAGCGAGAGTCCGGTAAGTCTGTGAATTTTATATATATTTATTTTTATTTTACTTTGTAAATAGGGAAAACCAAATGTCCGCAAAGCAGGTAACTTTTTAAATTAAAAAAAAAAAGCGGTGGGAGATTTAAAATTGCCGCATGGCTTGCTCGCTCCAGCCAGCTGGGGAAGGGGGCTCATAGGGAGTTTAGGGGGGTAAAAAAATCATGTAGGTGGATCGTATGCATACGAACGGCTGCCTATTCGTATTTTTTACCCCCCAAATGGATTTTTTTTAAAAAATTGTATAGACACAGCCTCCATCTGGCTCCTCAGCAAAAGCCTGCCTGACATGGAAGACCTTACCAGCAGCACTGTTGCCAGCAGCATAGTCTCACAGGAGCATGTAACCCACCACCATGGAAAGGTAGTGCCATTGTACTGCATGTACTCCATACAGTATTTCAAATGTAGCTGCTAAATACATATGGGTGGGGGGGGGAGAAAGAGATTACAGTTCTAGCCACTTTTGTTTCAGTCCCTTTCTTCTAATATTCCAGCTGTACACTGAGGTAATGTTCTCAGTGAGCTATCCATCACACACACTCAACTCTCTTTTCAGGCTAGTTTGAACAAATTATACCCATCAGCATCAGTGTGATGAAGACTGCCCCCACATCCTGCATTGTAAAATGCCATAATCCTATCCACTAGTTGTTCAGAGCAAAATATCCTTTAAGTCTTTCACTTACATGTCAGAAAGTTTTGTGAACAGAATAGCTACCTGATGGGCAGAGCTTACAATTTCAAGCAAATGGCCTTCAACCCTTCAAGATTCCCAATGTTTTTCTTGTCAGGTCATGTTATCTTGTACCTCTTCCTCACAGGGAAGCCTCCCACTGATGTCAGTGGGGGATTTGTACCTGCCAAACATGAAAGTGCACTTTCAGCTCCAGGAAATGAGTTGCCTTAAGCAAAAAGGTTGGGGAGGGTGTTTGAACTGCTCACATCCAAGCAGCAGTTTGGAAACATTGAATATGTTAAGAAGCACATATCATCTCACCCTCCTACAGAGATAAGAATCAAGCTACCAGCTTATAATTGCTATTATGTTCAGCCAATGATCTAATCAATTCTATAGTCACAAACTATTAAAACCAGTATATAATATCCATCAACATGTATTTCTCTAGTTACAGGCTATGTGCATGAACACTATTGGTCAAAGTACCTTCAGCAGCTTCTAGACAAGTTTCCTCTTCTACAAGAAATCATAACTCTCTTATAGGGAGTCATAATGGAAGTGGCTCTACCAGCCATCTCTATAGATCATAAGGCAGATTCCCCCCACCCCCGGGCAGGTTGTTTTCATGGATGGATGGATCATTCTGTTTCTGGTCTGTGTCAGTTTCATGTCTGTTCTGCACTGTTTTCTGCATCACTTTGCAATTAAAAGTACATGAAAATTTCCATTATTTTTTATTTAGTTCTTCCCTAACAGCTGCATGTTTATGTACATTCTTCTTAATAGACTTTTTAAAAATGCTTTCCCCCATAATATATGAATTTTTGTATTCTGTTTCAAAGCTAAGAAATGCATTGCCAAATTTGGTGAAAAGCGCAGTCCAAATTAATTGTAATTGTATTCTGAACCACATAGCATTCTGGAAAGTGAATATTAGGTTGGTGTCTTAAAAATGCAAACCAAACAATATTCTATCCACCCCTGCAGCTGTTAGATTAACTAACAATAAAGTGAAGCAGATGGTTTCCTATTCGGCTGCTGCTTTTCCTCCTCAGATTAAAGCAGTTAGTTCTTAGTAGTACAACTCACTGGCTCTATGTGTAGAGATGGCACAGCAGCATTGTGCTATAACTGGTAGGTAATTCTGGAGGTTGAAGATGAAAACATCTCTCTCTCTCTCTTCTGCATTAGTGTTTGTAAGGTAAGGCAATTCATTCAAAGGTGTTTGGTTTGGAAGATTCTGGAAACTGTATGGCACTGCCCTTCTAGGAGGAAGATTTGTGATTTATAAGTGCTGAGAACTTAGTGATGAATGAGCTACTTCCATTTCATTGAATACAAGCAACACACAAAGACAAATTAACAGTCCACTACAGAACCTAATTTAATTTAAGGTTGTGCATCTGTATATCCCAGATCATAAGAGAGTACCTAATTCTATTTGATATTGAATCAATGACTTGGATAAGGGAATTAGGGGCATACTTATCAAATTTGCAGATGGCACCAAATTAGGAGGAGTAGCTAATACCCTAGAGGACAGGATCAAAATTCAGAATGACCTGGATAGACTGGAGAGCTGGGCCAAAGCTAACAAAATGAAATTCAATACGGAGAAATGTAAAGTACTGCACTTAGGGCGGAAAAATGAAATGCATAGATATAGGATGGGAGAGACCTGGCTGAACGAGACTATATGTGAAAGGGATCTAGGACTCCTAGTAGACCACAAGTTGAGCATGAGTCAACAGAGTGATGCGGCAGCTAAAAAGGCCAATGCAATTTTGGGCTGTATCAATAGAAGTATAGTGTCTAGATCAAGGGAAGTAATAGTGCCGCTCTATTCTGCCTTGGTCAGACCTCACCTAGAATACTGTGTCCAGTTCTGGGCACCACAATTCAAAAAGGATATTGACAAATTGGAGCATGTCCAGAGAAGGGCAACTAAATTGGTGAAAGGCCTGGAAACCATGCCATATGAGGAGAGACTTAGGGAGCTGAGTATGTTTAGCCTGGAAAAAAGATGGTTAAGAGACAATATGATAGCCCTGTCTAAGTATTTGAAGGGGTGTCACGTTGAGGATGGAGCAGGCTTGTTTTCTGCTGCTCCAGAGACTGGAACATGGAGCAATGGATGCAAGCTCCAGGAACAGAGATTCCACCTCAACATTAGGAGGAACTTTCTGACAGTAAGAGCTGTTCGGCAGTGGAACACACTCACTTGGAGCATGGTGGGGTCTGCTTCCTTGGAGGTCTTTAAACAGAGGCTGGATGGCCATCTGTCAAGGATGCTTTGATCGTGATTTCCTGCGTGGCAGGGGGTTGGACTGGATGGCCCTCGTGGTCTCTTCCAACTCTACAATTCTATGATTCTATGCTATATTCCTAACAGTTATTTAGAATCATAGAGTTGGAAGAGACCACAAGGGCCATCCTGTCCAACCCCCTGCCATGTAGGAATACACAATCACATCATTCCTGACAGATGACCATCCAACTTCTGTTTAAAAGCTTCCAAAGAAGGAGATTCCACCACACTGCAGGGCAGCATATTCCATTGCTTAACAGCTCTTACAGTCAGGAAGTTCTTCCTAATGTTGAGGTGGAATCTCTTTAACTGTAGTTTGAACCCATTGCTCCATGTCCTAGTCTCTGGAGCAGCAAAAAACAAGCTTTCCCCATCCTCAGGATGACATCCCTTCAAATATTTAAACATGGCTATTATGTCCCCTCTCAGCCTTCTCTTCTCCAGACTAAACATGCCCAGCTCCCTAAGTTGCTCCTCATAGGGCATGGCTTCCAGACCTCCCACCATCCTGGTCGCCCTCCTCTGGACACATTACAGCTTGTCCATATCTTTCTGGAATTGTGGTGCCCAGAACTGGACCGTATTCCAGGTGAGGTCTGACCAAAGCAGAATAGAGGGGGCAGTATTACTTTCCTTGATCTAGACACTATACTCCTATTTAATGCATTCTAGAATCACATTGGCTTTTTTTGAGCTGCTGCATCACACTGCTGACTCATGTTCAGCTTGTGGTCCACTAAGACTCCTAGATCCCTTTAGCACATACTTCCCTCAAGCCATGTGTCACCCATCCTATATCTGTGCATTTCATTATTACTACCCAGATGTAGTATCTTATATTTCTCCCTGTTGAAATTAATTTTGTTAGTATTGGCTCAGCTTTCTAATCTGTTGAGGTCATTTTGAATTCTGATCCTGTCATCCGGGGTATTTGCTACCCCTCCTAATTTGGTGTCATTCACAAACGTGATAAGCATACCCTCTATTCCCTCATCCAAGTCATTGATAAAGATGTTGAATAACACTGGGCCCTGGACAGAACCATGTGATACCCCACTAGTCACTTCTCTCCAGGATGAAGAGAAGCCATTGGTGACTACAGTTCGGGTTCTGTCAGTCAACCTATTACAAATCCACCTAACAGTTGCATTGTCTAGCCCACAGGTTACTAACTTTTTTGCAAGAATATAATGGGGGATCTTATCAAAAGCCTTGCTGAAAGCAAGATATACTACATCCACATCATTCGCTTTATTTGCTACAAATGAATTCCTTCTGTACAAGGAGAAAGGGTCCCAGTCTACCATGAGTCCTAGTTTTGGGGGAAAGCCAAAGGTTGGGTGGGTATATAAATAAAGAGGTAGGGTGGGTGGGTGATTAAAAAGAGTCTTTGTTGATTTACTCTTGCTATTGTATGATTGTGATAGACACAAATAACACTGGATTTAAATAAAATCTGTGTGACTAAGGGTTTGTCTAGATGGTACAAAAACTATGTGGGAAAAGTCTTCATGGCTTGTCCCAAGGTTTTTAAAAAAATAGATTACCTGTGCAAAAACAGATTACCACTTGTTTGGACAACCGATTTGCATTGCTGCACAGGGTGGAAGTGGAAAGCTGATTGGTCAGACACGTGCAGGGGGTGGGCTTGCCAGCAATGTAGTGGCTGGAAGCACCATTTTGGAGTTTTGTGTTAGCTATCATGCACTTTTTCTCTGTGATGAGGTGACCAAACATATTTTTTAAGTGGAAGGTTGCATTTGTGCACATTACATTTACATTTAAAAAACAACTGTGCAGGATCAACAACTTGTGGAGAATAATAACGTGAGCAATTCACTCCTGGACACCATCTTGATTCACAGGCTGCACATGAAATTCAAACATGGATAGCTTTGCATACCAGTGATTTTGACAAATTACCATGGAGACAAAGAATGCTGCCATAATGTTCTGTTAATGAGCAGGAATCCTTGTTATATCCTCTTGTCTAGACAACACCTAATGTGGAAGGGGTGATGGGAGAAGGGAAGTCTCTCACCTATATAATTACTAATCATCTACCTACCTATTTATCTATCTGACTAAGTAATACCTCAGCCAAACTAAATTGACAACTATATGGGTAAATCAAATTTAAGGACTAGATTATAGGAAATAGTTGGGGAGTCTTGTAGGAAATATCTATATTGGAAAGGATTTAAGGAAAAGTGGGATGGAATAAACGCATACATAGTAAATTTCTAAAAAATAAGCCCCCTACAGCACTCTAATATGCACCACAGCTTTCAACTTTCCTGAAACGGAAAAAAAAATAGCAAAGAGCACAGAGCAGTTTAGAGCAACTTTGATATGTTTCTATCAATATCCCTCCACAAAACACTGTGTTTGGGGAGTTGGGAGAAAATAATTTCCTCTGATGATTAGACGCTAAAACCATCTGTACTCCAACTAGGTTATCTTCTTATCCATTCTCCCCTCTGACATGTTTTTAAAATAGAGAACATGGGGAGAGGGCTCTCCATTTATGAAGACATATTTTCTGTTTCCCTTTTGAACCTCTAAAGCTAGCCCAAAATTTAGAGAAAAGCTTGGTTCAATTTGGACCACTTTGAAGCATAATTTCTTCATTTCAGAAAAGTTTCACATCTTAGGGCCCAGGGTGTGGTGATGTGGACATGCTTCCATCAACTCAAGTTGACCTGCAATCAGAAAGAGTAATAAGCAACCCAAAAGAAACTATAGATCTTCCTTGGTTTTTTTCTGGGCTGTGAGGCCATGTTATGGAATAGTTTCATAGAATCATAGAATTGTATACTTCCCTTTATCATTCTAAATCCTTAAACACTGGATGGAACTACCATTGAGGTAGAGTGGGCACTTCAACAGCCATTTTAACACCTCACAGAAACAAGCAAAAGCAGTTGCATGTTAGTTTTCCCCTCCCCCCAATTAAGTACATACAGTGTTAGCATCCTCTTGAACAGACTATTGAAGATAGCAGATGTTAAGGATTTGTACAGGTCTCCCCCAATATCCATGGGGTTGAGTTCCCAGACTTACAATGGATACCAGAAACCATGGATAATAACAAATCATATTAAAATAAAGGACTTCTGGTACAAATATACCATAGTCTTGTGTTAGAGGTCCTAGCAATTCCTAGAGAAGATACTTCCCTAGGCATTTTCCCATGTGACTCTATGGTATATATCTTTTTTTTTTTCAGCCACAGGTAACTGACAGGATATTGGTTCCACAGATATGAGGTGTGTGTGTGTGCATGCTATAACTGAAAAACAGATTCTTCCCAGGTAGTTAACCTGTACCAGTTGTCTGCTAACGTGAGTCTAAGAGCAGTGAAGGGCCAATTTCATATTCATTCTGTAAGAAAGCCTACAAAACCAATGGTACCATCAGAATAAGACCTCAGGGCAGAAGTCTAGAGGCCCCATCAGAAGAATGAGCAGGAGAATTTTTGCCTGGATCTGTGAGCATCTGACGTTTCGCCTGCATCTGTGGCTGGAATCTTCAGAGTATGGCTGGGTAGGTGTGTGTGTGGAGTTTATACGCTGTAAACCCCCGTTGGGGAGTATATGTAAATTTGTGTAATTGAATGGTTAGTTTCTGGGTATAGAAATGCAAGGCTGATTAGTGTCTGTTTGGCTAATGATTGGTTGATGGGCCTTTATCTGCTGGGAATCCATCTGTCCCTGGGTGGAATTCTTTTGTAAGTGTTGAGTTTTTATTCTATTGTATTGCAAAACTGGGATCCAGATTTTGTTTACTTTTAAGGTTTCTTCTTTCCAGTTGAAGTTGTCCAAGTGTTTGTGGATTTCAATAGCTTCTCTGTGCATTCTGACATAATAGTTGTTGACCTGGTCTAGAATTTCTGTGTTTTTAAATAGCATTTTGTGTCCAGGTTGGTTTATCACATGTTCTGCTACTGCTGATTTTTCTGGTTGGCCCAGTCTGCAGTGTCTCTCATTTTCCTTGATATATGTTTGTACACTGCATTTAGTGGTCCCTATGTAAACTTGTCCACAGCTGCATGGTATGCGGTAAACTCCTGCAGCTGTGAGGGGGTCTCTTTTGTCCTTCACTGAGCGTAGCATTTCTTGGATTTTTTTGGTTGGTCTATAGATTGTTTGGAGGTTGTGTTTCCTTATCAGTTTCCCTATTCTGTCTGTGTATGGTAAAAATACCTTCCCTTTGAGCGACTGTTTTTCTTCTTCATTCCTGTGGTTTTTTCTGGGTCTGGCTGTTCTTGTGATGTCTGATCTGGAGTAACCATTCTTGGATGTCCTAGTCATCCACAAACCAAACCAACGGTTAGGCCACAAGATATACAACCCCCCCCCCACACACACAGACAGATACCTACACAAGAATTCCAATCATCACCCAGGGCTAAAAGAAGCACAATAAAAACATTGGTAGACTGTGCAAAAAGGACAAGCTGAGGCACCTAAACTGGGCCCTACAGGCTAATGGTTACTCCAGATCAGACATCACAAGAACAGCCAGACTCAGAAAAAAACACAGGAATGAAGAAGAAAAACAGCCACCCAAAGGGAAGGTATTTTTACCATACATCACTAAACGCAGTGTGCAAACACAAATCAAGGAACATGAGAGACACTGCAGACTGGGCCAGCCAGAAATAACATCAGCAGGAGAACATTCTCTGAAGATGCCAGCCACAGATGCAGGTGAGATGTCAGAAAGAAACTATTCCAGAACACGGCCTCACAGCCCAGAAAAAAACCAAGGAAAATCTATGGATGCTGGCTGTGGAAGCCTTCAACTCCAAAAGAAACTTCTCAGATTCTTATCTGGGACCAAGCTCATTCACAGATCTAGGGAAGCATGACATTGGCAACTTGTTTTATGAATCTTGCCTAAACATTTGACTTGTAAATAGAAAAGAACTGCATATTTGTCTCAATCTCAATGACAGTACCTTTTAAAAAAACACTTCTTGAGTAAGTTCTCAGAACTCGAGGACTTGCCTCGAGTCTCATGATTTTGGTCCTCTTCTACAGTCCTTGGAGTAAGGAGCAGGAGTCTCAGTGCAAGACACAGCCTTGAAAAGTATATACATTTTTTTTTTCATTTCTAAGACTTGATTTTTTGTTTGTTTGTTTGAATAGCATACTTTTGTGCAACTGTGGTTGACACATAAAGTATCATGCTTAGTAATATCACCAGGATCCAATTGCTATAGAATAACAAATGGTCATCCATAGGTCTCATGTCTGAGCCTCAAAATTGCAGGACTGGATACTTCTGACCTAGAGACACACATCAGCTCACCTTGAGAATTCAATTTCAATGCAAGAAGAAGAATAAAATCTCACAGATGAAACCAGAATGAGAAGAAAATGCAGATGGGATTCATAGAAACACAACAAAATCAAGATGAAGGATTTCTCACAACCCTAATATGCTTGCTCTGTAGTTCAATATTTGTTTGTTGCAGATCTGCTATGTAAATTGTTAATAAACTCTGGCTTTATTTATTTTAAATCCAATGATAATGCATGTCTTGCCTCTTATTTTGAATGTGGGCACAACTAGTCTTTCGGGTAACTGAAAACACAGGTAAATCTATATCCATCTGACAAGTACTCAGAAATAAGATGTTTGCTTGCACACTCCTGTATCTCCTCTCTCTCTCTCTCTCTCTCTCTCTCCCCCCCCTCTCTCTCTGTGTCTGTGAGTTTCTGTCTTTCTGTGAAACTGTCTGTGTGGTTTGTGAAGTCATTCTTGAGAAATCAGATTTTTTTTCTCTCTTTTTGCGCTACCCTTTGGTAAACACATAACACAGAAATACGGCTCATTGATTTCTATGGAAGTTACACACAACTGTCTTTAGAATTATGCCTGGAAGATATTTCATTCACCTTCTGAACCCTGCATGCATTTTAATATGCTATTCATGTTATGGGAAACAGGAGGTTACATCTTGCTACGTCTTCTCATTTTAAAACTTAATATACATAAAATTGTATATTTTCCACTCATATTAGTATGAGGAGCAAACAAGAGGTCAGCATCTTTTTGTTTGTTTGTTTAAAAAAGTCTGGTTTCCCTCTAGTAGTTTGTATATTCTGGATAGTGTACAAGATACTATTTGACCCCCAGAAACTCAATAACCTTCAGCTGACATTTACAGAAAATGTTAAATTATCAGGATGCCATCTTTTTCAGCAACTCTCATTTACTGGTTTGCAAAGGAAAGAAAACTGTACTGAAATATTTGGATTGGATATGCCTGAGGCCTTGTTCATACAGTATATGTGTTCGTAAGAACATTTTGCTGTGGAGAATTTGAAGTAGAAATATCTTTTTAAAGGTCACAAACAGTGAAGTAGCAAACCTTCACAGATGGCTCTAAGTTAAATGTGTGCAGTCTAAAACAGACTGTGAAGAGTTACAGGAGGCTTTCATAAAACTTGGAGAATGGACAATAAAATGGTAGATAAAATTCTATCTTGACAAGTTCACAGTGAAACACACTGGGAAAAATAACAATGCTAGCTATTCTCAATGAGGGCTGGGCAGTACATTACTTCTGCCACTCAAGACAGAAACCTTGAAGTGGAAAAGAGACAAGTATTGATTTGGAAGGATAATCTATCACTGAATTATATAAAATCATGAGTGGGTGGGGAAAAGAAATACTAGCATCAGAGACATGACATTAAATTAAAGCTCAGGAGGTTGAAATCGAATATTTTCCCTCCTAAACAATGAGCAGTTAAACTTTAGAACATTCTCCCTTGAGATGACATAGTGGCCAAAATTATAATCTACTATGAAAAGAATAAACAAAATAACCTGAATATAGTAACTTCAACAAGTGCTAAGAAACTGATATGATCTCTTTTTGATATTCAAAATCTTATACTTGGCCAATACTTAAAGTGCATTTTAATCATGATAAGATGTATGTGAAAAGCTGTTCTGTAAGTCTCCACACATCTGATGAACTGAATTGTACCTTACTTTGTAATTTCCTTAGATTTCCAAATTGTTATGTTACAAGTTATGCTCAATAAATACGAACTGCAGCTAGACTTTGATGCATCAGGCAGGGACCTGCCCCTTGTCAAAATCTGCAGAAATTGTAAAGAGGCATATTAGATGTGTAGTGCAGTGAAAAGCCTGGCTCCCTGTCCATCTTGGAGAACTCAGCACTCATTTTAGAGTACGAATTGGAATTTCCCTGCCTCCTGCTGATAAGGAAATGGTCACATTGAGAGCAATTAGTGATTAACTGTCTTGCTTGCCTTAACTGAATGGAGAACCTGCCAAACTGGCTCAGACTGGTACACCCCCTGCATGTAAACACACACATTGTAAGGTACTGTGCAGTTTCCAGAGATGTTGGACAATCCTATTCAGAGCTGAAGGAGGCCAATGTCTATACTTGAATGACATTGTCTCAGCTGTACAGCTCCACTGTGTTCATTTCCCCAGACCATCTAAGAGTCATTCATTACCAGTGCCCAGAGGGTGAAAAGCAAAGGTCACATTCACATCTGCCTTTTGCACACAAACCAAAACAAACAAACAAACCCTTTTGCACATGAACCATAGGTTTTACATTCATCACTCTAAGCACATGTGGCCTTTTGAACCCTCCATAGAATAGCAATAGTGATAGCATTTATATTTTTATACCACTTATCAGTGCAAAGCACTCCCTAAGTGATTTACAACATGTTAGCTAATTACCCCCAACAAGCTGGGCACTCATTTTACCAACCTAAAGAAGGATGGAAGACTAAGTCAACCTTGGAGCCCTGTAGAATGGAACTCACAGCCTTTGTGGCTGCAGTAACAGCACTTAACCACAGGTTTTGTTTTGCTCCACCTGAAGGTGTCCCTTCACTCCAGGTGACAAAGTTAGAAAAGGGCTATACAGTGGGCCCTTTGTATCCGCTGGTGTTTGGTTCTAGGACCCCCTGTGGATAACAAAATCCATGTCTCTTCAAGTCCAATTATATACAATGGTGTATGTAGTAACGGTGCCCTTGTGTATTCCTGCATGGTAGGGAGTTGGACTAAACAGCCTTTGTGGTCTCTTCCATCTCCATGAGAATCTGTATGTGTGTTAGTCTATAGTCCCTTAAGCTTAGCTGCATCCCTCTAGCCCCCTTAGATTGGTCAGGAGTAGAGGAGTTTTTTTTAACACCTGTGCCATTGTTCCCCTCTTTTTTTTTTCCTTTGAGAAACAGTTATTAACAGCTTGTATTGAATATAGAGACATTGTTCATCTGTCTGACTGGTGTTTATTTGGAGAACTGCAGTGCACAGGACCCAGTTTGACTTGGGAATCAATGTCTTGGTTTTTGTTTGTTCCTATTTTGTTAGGGAGCAATACAGACCTGCCATGATCCAATTCCAGAGTCTAAATCCAGATTGTGATTCAGATGACTGCTGCTTCTATCCACTTCTATTAAAAAATCTAAATCAGGCTGCAGGAGTCATGCTGAGGTCTTTTTGTTTTGCAGTCCAGAGTTAGGATTAGGGTTAGGAGATCAGCCAGCATGGTGGCATGGTGGGTTTCTTCTTCCTTGGGGCTGCATGGTACAGCTCACCATGGGAAGAAAGAAGGTAGTTCAGCCAATGAGTGTAAAGCTGGTTTAAACTCATTGGCAGGGGAGCCAGACCAGAGTGAGCTGCTTGCTGTTTTCACTCCAGTCCACTTTGGGGGTATAATTTGAGCTGCTGTCCTTGAGCTCTTTAATTCTCTTCAGAGTCTCTGGGTATTAGTAGAGCTGCCCCGATTGTTTTAACAGAGGGGCAGGGTATAAATAAATTTTATTATTAGTAGTAGTAGTAGTATGGCACAGGGGTCCTCTTATGGGACTTGTCGGGTGGGCCAGAAAGGGTAGGGCACGAGGATATCACTGGGCTACTGCTCACAGGGATCCCCTCCTTGTTTCCTTTGGTTCCAGCTGCATACTGGAGTGTCAGAGTTATCAATCAACAGGCAGGTTGGGTGATGGATTCAGACCATGTGTGAGCCAAACCACCCACAGCTATAATCGATAAAGTTGTGACCAATGTTTTCCATTCATTACTAGAGTTCCTCTTTTCTTTATGCTAAGTGTCCTTCCTCTTGGACACAGAAATGGCTATAGCTTTTTGTTTCTTCACAAATGTAGATGAAACTTGTGGAGCATGGTAAATCCTGAAGAGAGGATAGACTCTGACTCATCTGGACAGGGCATATATCTTGGGACATTGTAGTATTTGTTTCTGTAGGTTTTTTTTTTTATTCCTTTAAATCCCCAATGGAGCTTCTGTTGTCCTGAATTTTTTTCTGGCTATTGCTGGCACCATTTACAACATTTTATTTCCACACACAAGTGCATTTCTTTTAAATTCCAAGGGAGCCCTGGTGGCAAATTGTTTAAATGCCTGAATTGCAGCCAGAATGTTGCAAGTTCAATCTTACAAGGCTCCAGGTTGACTCAGCCTTCCATCCTTCCATAGGTTGGTAAAAGGAGTACCCAGCTTGTTGGGGGCAATTAGCTAACAGGTTGTAAAATTCTTAGGAAGTGTTTCACGCTGATAAGTGGCATAGAAATAGAAATGCTACAAGTGCTAAGTAATAGTGCCACTCTATTCTGTTTTGGTCATACCTCACTGGGAATACTGTGTCCAGTTGTGGGCATCACATTTCAAGAAGGATAGTGACAAGCTAGAATGTGTCCAGAGGAGGGCAACCAGAATGATGAAGGTTCTGGAAGCCATGCCCTATAAGAAGTGGCATAGGGAGCAGGGTATGTTTAACCTGGAGAAGAAAAGGTTAAGAAGCGACAAGATAGCCATGTTTAAATATTTTTAAAAAAATATTTGAAGGGATTGAACAAGCTTGTTTTCTGCTGCTCCAGAGACTAGAACATGAAGCAACAGACTCAAGCTACAGGAAAAGAGATTTCCCCAAAACATTAGGAATCACTTCCTGATGGTAAGAGCTGTTTGACAGTGAAGTGCACTGCCTAGGAGTGTAGTGGAGTGTAGTGGAGTTTTGAAGGAGACCCCCCCCCCATAGAATTAATAAGAAAATGGGATAAAACTTGAAAAAATCCATGTCAGAATGCTTCTAAAAGTGACCTTTAAAAGTAACCTTTGAAAGTAATTAAAAACTGTTACTTGTGAAATATATGATATGATTTTGGAGGTTTATAAATGGCTATCTGGATGGCTATCTGTCGGGAACGCTTTGATTGTGCATTTGTGCATGGCAGGGAGTTGGACTAAAGGGCCCTTGTGGTCTCTTCCAACTCCATGATTCTATGATTCGATATCAGGAAAAAATATAATTTTCTTCTTCATTCTCTCTCTTCAATGTTATTTTAAAAGAGTTCAGTGCTATAGTACATCTGTGCATCAATTCATTACACGTAGAATCATAGGAGATTATCAGACACAGGGAAATGTGGCAAAAAAAAATGGTTACCAAACTGCATCAGAAGAATGTGACAGGAACAGAAAGGGCAACATTATTTGATGCCCGCATCCTAATTATTATTATTATTATTATTATTATTATTTATACCCCGCCCCTCTGTTAAAACCATCGGGGCGGCTTACAAAAATTAAAATACAATACAGAATAAAATCCCCAAAGACCCCCCACCCCACCCTCCCCCATAAAAAAATATTAAACAATTATAAATTAAAACCAATCCTCAGCCATTCCTGGGGCGTAGCGCTGGTGCAGACGAGGCTTCACTTTTTCATTGATCGGGCTAAGCTGCCAATACAAGGGGACACCTTATTCATAGAATCATAGAATCATAGAATTGTAGAGTTGGAAGAGACCACGAGGGCCATCCAGACCAACCCCCTGCCATGCAGGAAATCACAATCAAAGCATCCCTGACAGGTGGATGATAACCTGCCCATGCTATGTTCCCAGAACACTGAAGGATGACATAATCTGATAAGGTCACCCATTTCTGTTCTCGTCGTGTTCTTCTGACAGGGTTTTTGCTGCATCTGATAATCTCCATAGAGTTGGAAGAGACTACAAGAGCCACCCATGATCAGAATGGGGCAAATGCCCTGCAGGGATTTCAGATGGAGAAGAGCCGGCTAAATAGCCTGCGCAGATAAGGCCCTAGTCTCTGAAGAAGAAGAAAAAAAACTTGGTCCATCTTCAATATCACATCCTTTCAAATATTTAAACTTGGATATCATGTCATTTCTTAACCTTTTCTTCTCTAAGCTAAACATACCCAGGTCTCTAAGCTGCTCATCATAGGGCATAGTTTCCAGACCTTTTATCATTTTGATTGCCCTCTTCTAGACATGTTCTAGGTTTTGGTGGTGTAGCTTGTTCCCAAGTAAATGTGCATTGGTTAGTTTTCAGACAGCCTTTATTATTCATAGTAAACCTCAACAAGAATACAGTAGGCCATTGTTATCCACTGGGGTTTGGTTCCAGGAACCCCTGTGCATACCAAATCCATGGATGCTCAAGTCCCATTATATGCAATGGCGTAGTAAAATGGTGTCGCTTAAAGAAAATGGCAAAAACAAAGTTTACTTTGAGGGGGAAAATATGGAATATTTTCAAGCCTTGGATGGTTGAATCCGTGGATACAGAATCCATGGATATGGAGGGCCGACTGTAATTGTCTTACTAATTTTGTATGGATTGGTCATTTAGTATAGATCTAACTGATAATTAATGAGGAGGTTCCTTGTGGGCCAGTCTTGGTGGTCCAATTTTGGCAGATCTTTTGGGAGGGGACTCATCTCCCTCAGCCTAGTCTTGGGGAGCTTGACCCCTCCCTGTGTTCCAGGATCCATGATTTTTAAAAAAATGCTGGAACAAGGTTTTGATTTTTCTGTGTAATAACAGATATCATATATTTTACAAGTAACAGTTTTTAATTACTTTCAAAGGGTACTTTTAAAGGTCACTTTTAGAAGCATTCTGACATGGATTTTTCAAGTTTTATCCCATTTTCTTATGAATTCTATGGGGGGGGGGGTCTCCTTCAAAAAGTAATGGGAACAAGTCATGTGACCAGGTACCCTATTCAGCATTGTGATTTATAAAGATTATAGATTACTTTTCAAACACTGCAGCAAGTAATGGAAGTGAATTATGTTTGAAAAGTAACTTCCAAGCTCTGATCAACATACTATAAACAATGTAATTACAAGGCAGATTTCTGCTAGCAAAGGCTTGTAAAGATTATTTTTTTTTGTTTTTTTTAAAAGCCCCCCCCCCTTGAGAGCGTTCATGTGAATCATTAGTCTCATAGAGGGAAAGATGTGACCTAGACAGTCTTGTTACTACAGAGGGCAATGACTGTACCCAAAGAGACTTTCCAAAAATATCTGGGGGGAAAAATGACTACAGCACGGTTTTTTAACCTCCTCAACAGAACAGCTGCTATGAACACCTGCGGTAGCCTATTAGACAATCCCTTGATACTGGTTTGTTGTTCCACATGTCAACCAAGCCAGCTAAGCATGTAATCATTATTGTAATAACAATTATTACCTTTATACCTACTGTCGAGTAAGGCAAATTTTTGTACTGAAGTTCTTGTGACAGGTGGTCATTTCATGTTCATCAGGAATGCACTATGATTGCTTTACTGATTAACTGAAAGGACTCTTAGCAACAATAACTACTGCTAATTGAGTACATGGAGGTACAGCGACATGTCAGAGCAATGTTATAATCATTTACATCCAGTGTAAGTCACATTTTGGCATTCAAAGTTTTTGCTTCTTATGCATATATACATTGAGTGACTTTATGGATAGTCTCCAAGTTTAGAGTATGTAGTAATTTAGTAGTTAATGAGTCTTAGCCCAGCATGTCTAAGAGGTAATCTGATTTAAAACTGGCTCAGAATCTGACCTAATATATATAAGAGATATTCCTGTGGACACTCCTAGAGTTACAAATACAAAATCACTCTGGGTAAAGTACTTTTGGGAATACACATCTAAATGTATCAGGAGAAAGCAATTGAACTTCACCTTTAAAAGTGTGAGATATTCAGTATATAATTTTCATGCTTTTCAGAAGTTTGTTTTCATAAGAATGTATGGAGAAAAGCACAGCCAAAACAAAGTTTATTGTTACAGCTCCTTCATAAATTAGGCTCATGGAGTTTCATCTTTTTGGATTTGTAATACGTATGAACAATTCATATAAATTGGGGTTAGGTAACAGTGTGTGGGCCGGGGGTCAATTTCATCACCCAATCCTGCCATGGGCTCCATCCACAATGGAAGCCCAAATACATCATTTTTTCTTCTTAATCCTTCTCAAAATGATGACAGAAAGTAACCATGTCATTACCTGTCACCATTTTGAGAGGGACTGCAGGGGGAAAAAAGAGGTACCAGTACATAAGGGTAATACGAGCTTTTAGGCTGCTTGTAGTGGTGGAGTGGGTGTTTTTTGTGTGTTTTTATAAATTGGGGGGGGGGCTTTCTGCATGTGAAAATCTCATTTTTTAAAAAAGGGGGGTTGGAAGCCTCTGGAGGACTGCTAGGAGTTTCAAGTTCCACAAAATAGGGCTTCAGGGCTGCATGTATCTTACCAGTCACAATTTGCCTACCCCTGGTATAAATAGATCACATCTCTTATCCCTTTCAAGATGCAATGCTGTATCAGAATTCAATTACTCTTCTGGAATACTGTCAAGCTGTAAAAATAATAATGTGATGCATATTTTACTTTTTTTCTGAAATCTGTGGCCTCATATGTTTATTTTTTATTCATTCTATGTCACTCAGGGGAATAATTCTTGGTAGAGAAATGTAAAATAGCACAAAGAGGGAAGATATAAATAACAAAAGAAAAGCCAAGCAGAGACCAGCCTCAAGAGTCTGTGATGTTTTATTAAGCTCAACACATTTCAGAATATAGATTCATTTTCTAAGGGCCTTTGAAATAAAAATTGGAAACAAATAAAAGCAAACTTAACATTTTTTTTGTTTAAAAATGTCTTAAAACATACATAAAATATGCTTATACAGGATAATTTACTACCAAATTCACCAATTCTATTATGTGTAGACAAAAACTTATGGTCCAATCACACTGTATGAATTTTTAGCATATAAACATTGTGTTGAAATACAGTGGTTCCTTGCTGATGTACTAGCTGCTACATCCTACTCTATAACAATGCAGGCATCTCTGCTATTCAAGCCAAGCTAATGAACTTGCTTACAAAAACTCTTTGGCAACCAGAAAATAGTATAACCCTTCCAACAATTCTGACAAATATTTAAGTCAATACACATGCAGAACACATTTTCCACAAAAAACAAACAAACACAAAACACTGCTAGGAGTAATTGACTTGCTATTCTTCTCACAGAACTATCTTTGTTGCTCTTATTTCTCCTTCTACTGAAGCTACAACAATAATATACCAACCATCTATGCAGCATAAATGTGAGGAAATTTTACAAACAATTCAGAAAGTCTTTTCCTAACTGAATCTGTCCATGATTAATTATATTTCTGCAGAATGTGTGATGAATCCTTTTCCCCCCACCCACCAATTATTATTCTCAGATTTGTTCCTGCTATTCTTCCTGAAAGCCAATGTGGCTTCAGAGCCAATAGGAGTACTACAGATATGGTATTTGCCCTTAGACAACTGCAAGAAAAATGTAGGGAGCAGAACAAGGGTCTCTATGTAACATTTGTCAACCTCACCAAAGCCTTTGACACTGTGAGTAGAAAAGCTCTGTGGCCGATCCTGGAAAGATTAGGATGTCCCCCCAAATTCCTTAGAATGATTATTTTGCTACACGAGGACCAGCGTGGTCAAGTCAGATATGGCGATGCTCTTTCAGAGCCCTTTCTAATAACTAATGGAGCGAAGCAAGGTTGTGTTCTTGCTCCGACTTTATTTACAATCTTCTTCGGCATGATGCTCCAAAGGGCTACAGCAGAGCTTGAAGAAGAAGACAGCATCTATATACGTTACCGTACTGATGGTAGCTTGTTTAACTTAAGCCATCTGAGGGCTTGCACTAAGACTCTACACTATCTAGTCCATGAGCTGCTCTTTGCTGATGATGCTGCCCTTGTTGCCCACACAGAAGCAGCTCTGTAGAGCCTAACATCCTGCTTCGCAACAGCTGGAAGTCAACCTGAAGGAAACAGAGGTTCTTAACCAGCCTGCACCACAGGACAAACACCACCATCCCCACATTGCCGTCTGCAAATCTGTGCTCAAGTCCGTTCAGCAGTTCACCTACCTGGGAAGCATCATCTCCTCAGATGCCAAGATTGACAAAGAGGTCGATCACAGATTAGCAAAGGCATATAGCACATTTGGAAGACTTTACAAAAGAGTCTGGAGTAATAAACACCTGAGGCGAAGCACAAAAATCAGTGTGTATAGAGCCATTGTACTGTCTATTCTCCTTTATGGGTCACCTATCGCCACCACCTACAACTCCTCGAACACTTTCATCAGCGCTGTCTACAGACAATCCTAAACATACACTGGACTGACTATGTGACGAATGTTGCTGTCCTTGAGCAAGCAGGGATCACTAGCATTGATACCATGATATTGAGAACACAGCTGCACTGGGCAGGGCACGTTTCTAGGATGGAGGACCATCGCCTCCCAAAAATTGTACTGTATGATGAACTTGCCATGGGTCAGCGTAAGAGGGGCGATCCAAAAAATCAATACAAGACCTCCCTGAAACAACATCTCAGGCTCAGCCAAATTGATCACCAACAATGGTCCACCATGGCCTCACATCGGGAGGCATGGAGACACACTATCCACAATGCTGCAGCCATATTTGAGAACTCACGCCGAACAAGTCTTGAAGAGAAACGACAACACAGAAAGAATCATAACCCAGAAACATCACCCAAGGAGACCTTCTGCTGTGCTTTCTGCAACCGGACATGTTTATCTCGGATTGGCCTTTTTAGTCATCAACACACTTGCAGAAAGTGCAGGATGAGTCCTTCTTGAATCTTCATTTGCAAAGAAAAGCCAGAGAGATTCTTTTCCCCACACAGAATATATAATAGCAATTGATATGTGTAGATGTCAATTGACACCATCCTGCTTACTATCTATGTCCTTGCTTGTACTTTAAACACACACACACTCCAAATCCAGATTACTAAAGCCCCTATAAAGGAAAAATTATCTCAGGCCAAAGCAAAGATTAACCAACAAAATGTCAGAATGGTTTATTTTTTTATTCAGATCTTGTTCTGTAAATTTAGTGTATTTCCCCCCATCCAGTTTACAGACATAGATATCTACAATATTAGAAGTGTATGTATGTGTCTCAGGCTCTAAGTCTGCCTGCCTATCTCTGTCATAGCTGAAAGAGACCTTGAACTTGGCATGGACCCTAAGGCCCCCCCCCCTTTTTTTGGAATATTTTCAAGCTATGGATGGTGAAATCCATAGATGCCAAATCCATGGCTACAGATGGTCAACTGCACAACTTTTTGTTGTTCTTAATTGGGGAACCACATGATGACATTTAGAGAAAGGATATTTCTGTGCTGCTTTCCATATTAGTTCTTTTTGTGTATGGAGAGGTTAAAATATGAACCAAACAAATCCTCCCACATTTTTCTTGGGTTTTTTTCCCAGGCTGTGAGGCCATGTTCTGGAGTAGTTTCTTTCTGATGTTTCGCCTGCACCTGTGGCTGGCATCTTCAGAGAATGGTTGGGTAGGTATCTGTGTGGAGTTTATATTCTGTGAACCCCTGTTGGGGCGTATGTAAATTTGTGTAATTGAATGGTTAGTTTCTGGGTATAGAAATGCAAGGCTCATTAGTGTCTGGGTGATGACTGGCTGATGGACCATTATCTGCTGGGAATCCCCCTGTTACACAATTTACATACTCCCCAACAGGAGTAAATTATACAAATTTACATACTCCCCAACAGGGGTTCACAACATAAAAAACTCCACACACACCCCTACTCAACCATTCTCTGAAGAAGCCAGCCACAGATGCAGGCAAAACTTCAGAAAGAAACTATTCTAGAACACGGCCTCACAGCCTGGAAAAAAACCAAGGAAAATCTATGGATGCCGGCAATGAAAGCCTTCGACTTCACATTACTCACCTCCCACAGTTGTTTGTTACAAAGGACAATTGCACATCAGTGTATTATAGCATACATTTGTCTCTCCACTTCTGGACCATACATGGCCCTGTAGGAGGACAGACTAACCCCTTTCCCCAGCATCACTTACTTCCAATAAGTGTCTGGTAGCAATGGAAAAGAGCCTCACCCTTGGCTTTCTCCATGGAAATGTGAAATCTCAGGAACAGGGAATCCATATCCCACACTATACTTATTTTCTTGTACTCTTCTTAAGCACAAAAGGGGCTAAAACAGTAAACTCTACAATGGACATTCCTTTTCAGACCTAACCCATCATTCAATATCTTCTAGTTTCCCAAAATCCATCAATTTACACATGTGCAAAATATATGTAGCCTCTTAGCTGGCAGTAAAAATGACCCCAATGTATCCTTAGCATGACCACATTTGTCAATATAAAAAACATGATTAAAATGGCAAAAGGGTCTCATTTTAGAGTATTGTTTGGATGTTTCTAGTGAAAGCCTGGCAAGTTGATTTCATTCCTTTCAAAACTATTGCAAGAAACTCCCCCCCCCCCAACCATCTTGCTTTCTCATCTTTCTGAGAGCTTCACAGACATTTGTCTTGTTCTGTCTTTGGGTGAAACAAAGTTCAATTACAAAAGCAAAGAGAAGCCACTTTTTCTTTCCAACAACTTCATTAACAACCATTCAAGACAGTGTCAGGCAGGAGTCCTACCTAGCCTATGAAAAGTTCCAAACACTGTGGAGGGGGAAAGATAAAAAGAAAAAGGCCAAGTTCTAACACAAATGTTTACCTTATTTGTTCAGTTCCCAAAATTTCAGCAGGCTCTTTCTTCTTTTTATAGCCCAGTAGGATTTTATTTACAGATATCTTCAGGTCCTATGTTTATAGATTAACTTACCTGCATCTGAAAAAAATATGATCTCTCTAGGCATCTTCTAGGTACTCCAGTGTGAATCTATGGTATGCTTCCACTGGAAGCTGATCAAAGAGTCACACTGGAGGACTTAGATGTCTAAAGATGTGTTCTCTCTAGGCATCGTCTAGGTCCTATAGCACAACTCTATGGTATGCTTCAGTTGGAATTCATTCATTCTAACAGGGTTCGGTATTATCTGCAGTTTCTGGTATCCATGGTAAATCTGGAAACATATTTTCCACAGATACTGGAATCTATATGTAAACACAACTGAAAATACACATCTTTTAAATACAAACCTACATGGCTACATAACTACATGTATTATAGCTATATGTCTATAAATAAAATATTTGGAACCTATACAGATTTCCAGAGGTTAGAAAGTTACTCTGAAAGGCCCAAGAAAATAGTTAATTACTAGTATAAAACTCTTTACTTTCACCTGTCTCAAACTAGTTATGTTTTGTCACTTTTTAAAAAAAATCAATTCCACAGCCCAAGTCACTTATAAACATAATATTACTGAGGTCCATAACTACAACTACAATAGTTAAAGTTGTATAGGAAGTGAAGTGAAGTTGTCCCTTCATAAGTTACAGTCATAATGGAATGTAATTACGCTTTTGTTAGTGGAAAAAGGAGTGGATTAAAGTAATTCATTTTGTGTCACAATTTATTTCCAGGCTCTGGAGATCTTGACCTGAATCTTATTGATTACTTCCAGCTAGAAAGAGTCCAGTAAGTCAATTTTGAATGGTGAGTCAACACACAAGTAAATTCTATTTAGTTCATGAGTTTACTCTACTTGGGACTAAGAACAGAATTCAAGGCATTAAAACTGTTAACAATCTTACCCAAACACTACTTTAACCCTAACTTTGCCCTGCTGGCATTCTGTCAAACTCATACATGTCCATAAAATTCCTATTTCAGGAATTCAGGGGCAAGATTCATCAGAAGAGTATAACATCATCAGGAACTAGGCATAGATTTAGTCCTCATCGAGATGGTATCCTTGATTGCATCTCCTCATGTTACCTTATATAAGTGTATGGTTCCTTTTGCTCATATGTGGGGAAAGTATGGTGCTGGGTTTTGGCAGTGAAGGTTTGCTTTTTGTGTCCTATATGTGATTGTTATATGTAACATGTATTTATATACAACCTGAATCTTTGTAATATACAATGTTCTCCTTCATAATTACAATTTGCACTCTGCATGGAGTTTATAAAACTGACAATTGCCATAGCTCACAAAGCACAGCCAAGAATCCAGATTAGAACAATCTATTAGAGTGTTCCTCATGTACACACAAAGGAAATATATGGAGAGGATGTTACTATATAGTATTGTGCTAAACCAGCCCTTCTCAACCTTTTTACCCTGGTGGAACCCTTGAAACAATTTTCAGGTCTCAGGGAACCCATGCCTAAAAATTATTATATTGATATCTAATTTCTTTTTTCAATCTCAGTATCATGCAGAATCCCTAGCAATCTCTCGTGAAGCCCTAGGGTTCCAGGGAACCCTGGTTGAGAAACCCTGTGCTAAACCAATGCCATAGTAGAATATGCAGCCTGCAGTGTTAGTGGTGGGCAATTGTGGTAGTAGCCTTTCTGGAGCACTTGCAATTCTAGTGTTTTAAGAAACAGAAGAACAAGAATATATATATATATATTAAGAAACAAAAGAACAAGAATAGCAAAAGACTAAGAGTTTTAGTTCAGATCAGGCACAGCTGAGATTCATAAACAGAGGCACTCCAGGAACTTTCATTGATGACACACAACTAAGGTCTCGGTTATACAATGGGGAAAAAAAGAAGAAGAATTTGCTAAGATTCCTAATTGTTTACATGTGTTGTGCCACAAAGTTCCACTGCCACGCAACAGCATCGTAACTATTCCAGAGTCTTTTTGCATGGTAAGTCCTGTCTGAAAAAGTCCAGAGAGAGAGAGAAAGGAAGGAAGGTTGAGTAGCAATCTGCTTCTCCAGATGTTCACTCCCTCACACTCCTGTGATGGTGTGCAATCGTGTGTGTGTGTGTGTGAGAGAGGGGGGGTGAGGGGAAGGGGGGCTTGAAGGGGGGATGGCTCCTTGGAGCTGAAAGGCTGCCTCCTTCATCCCACCCTTCTCGCTTTGGGAAGAAGAGGGAGCACTCCCTGCTAAGGCATGAAAACTTAGCCGTTGTTCCTCGCGTAATCAGAGGAGGGAAAGATCCCAGCACTTTCTCTTTCTCTCTCTTTCCCTCCCTCCCTCTTATCTTCCTGGCATCTTCCCCCAGATGTGCTTGGGAGGCCACACACCCCACCTTTGCCTGTGTGAATTGCAAAGTGGAAAAATAAGCAGAGCAACCGATTTCCCAATAGATCATGTAATCTATCTGGCACTGGTGCGAAAAAGTGCTAAAGTGCAAACTAGCTCATTAAAAACTGCCATGTAACTGAGCCCTAACATTTAAGGTGATTCTTCTCATTCTAAAAGGAGCAGCCATTTCCATACTTGTCTCTACTTCTGTGTATTGGGTTTAAAGTAGTCTGTGCTTTGAACAGAGAGACATATTGTTTACATTAACCACATTTTACTACAGATGTGAAGAGGCAATCTTTTAAAACTGGTTAAAGAACACCACTTTAGAGATAATTGTGTGCACAGCTTATTATCTCCAGTAGCAGTCAGAGGAAACCAGTACAACATCTTGAAACATTACAACTTTAAACATCAAAATAAGTCTACTAGACAAAATTCACCAGAGACGTGACTCAAAATTCATCAGAAGCTTAAAGAATATTCTTAAATTGGCTCCTCCTTGATATGAATTAAATTCATATCAAATGAATGAATGAATGAATCCAGTCAATTGCCACAAGGTTTTTAGGATATTTTTTGCAAAGACTTTGCTAACTTTTTCTACAAGATAATTGATTTTATGTAAAAGTGTGGACTAAGAGCCTAAATCACAGATGTAGTTATGGATGTTTATATATTGCCTCCTGACTTAATTTCCTCCAAACCTATCTTAACAACCAGCAGCTGCACCAAGTGATGGAAGTCTGTTCTGCTGGCAAAGGATGTAATAGGATGATGTTTCCAGCCCCCTCCCACCAATGATCTATGGTGGGACAAGGAGTTGTGACCGGGGTCCTGCTTCTGATTTTCACACTGCAGGTTGCTGGAAATGTAATCTTGCTGGGGCCTGATCACCAATCCTTCATTGCTTGATGCAGCTATGGACTAAGTAGGTATGGCAGGTGGCATTTGTGATCATTGCAATAGTGCCACTGTTGTAAACATGAATACCTTCATAACTTTTCAACAGGATGCAGCCATAGGATTTTGCAAAAGCACCTTTTTTATTAAGTGGGGAGATGCTGGTGCACAGTATGTTGTGGAGTCCACTGGTGTATTCACCACCGCTGAGAAAAAACAATTTGTAAGCCGCTCTGATAGCCTTGTGGCTGAAGAGTGGGGTATAAATAAATAAAATTTAAAAAAACTTTATGAAAAAGATGCAGAATGGAAACAATAATAAACAGTGTTCAAAAAAGCCCTCTCCTAAACAAATGGGATGGCGAGATTGCTGCACAAAATCACTGCAGATATTTTAAAAACACAGTTTGCAAAGTTTTGGGTTCCTAAGCATCAGCATGGCTCCCAGAACACCAAAGACCATGTTCTAAGCAGAAGGAGTACTTTGATTCAGAATTGTGGGGTGAACCCACTTTGCTCAGACTATGGCTCTCAGTGTTCCAAATACCAACCCACAGTCAGTTATAGATGGTATTAACATGTTATTAGAATAAACTTTCCAAACTCTGCTCTGATGCATTTATGTTCAGTGATATGAGGAAAGAGAACTTACATGCATTCATCTATATGTGTGTTGGGGGAAAACCCTGAGTCAAGTGAGAAACTCAAGTATTTAGTTCTCAGTTAAGAGGACAACTTTTGTAATGGGCCAGTGGAAAAAAATAGATTAGGTCAAAAGAAGGTCATGTTGGTTTTTGCTGAGTTATTCACAATTCATACTCAGCACCTATCCATGTAGGAGCAATACATACTGAGAAACACTTTGATATACATGGGGTAAAAAGTAAAATTAGTGTTGGACTAGGCCACTGGGAGACCAGGGTTCAAATGCCCATACAACCATGGAAACTTGACCTTCAGCAAGCTATACTCTCTCTGTCTTAGAGGAAGAAAATGGTAAATTGCCTTTGAATAAATAGTGCAAAGAAAATAAGCTGGAATTGACTTGAAAGGATATAGCAACAGCAACTAAAGTCATCCCCACTTGGATGGAAAATTGCTTAGAAATAAATTGGGGTAGCCCTCCAGATGTTGAATAGCTACTTCTTACCATTGGCCATACTGTAAGGGGCTGAGAACCTCACCAGAACCAGGAGGAGCCATAGGTTCCTTAGTTCTGAAATAGGTTTCATGCACATAACATCCCAGTGGGGTTGTACGTGGATGTATTTTTAAAGGAATCTACTAATCATGTAGGTGTAGAGGATAGTTTCAGTTCCTCATTCCTTTCTCTCTTGCATGAACTTTGCATGATCCTAGCTCCCTTTCAAGGTTTGCACATGCACAGAAATGGTTATGAACACACACCCTTTTGCTGGAGAGTCTACAAAAGTAATGCCTGCCACAGAGCTTTATGAAATCAAAGGACGTCTTAATGTGTAAATCAAAAGTTTAAATCTTTAGATGGCAGTATAGTCTCTGGAGTTGAAACTCTTAGGTGCTTGTTGCACGAGGGAAGGGAAGTGGTAGTACAGCCCGATAATAGCACCACCTGCTTTGCTTTATCATACAAAGTCAGTATTCAACAGCTGTTCTTCCAGTCCCATGGGAGACAGTGGTAAATGTGTCTTTTTTTTCTAACAGATTTTTCCAGTTAGATAAAAGACTCATGTTTACGAACATCTCCCATGGGACAGGAATAGAAAAACAGCTGTTGAACACCTATGTTATATGATATGGCAATACAGGCAGTGCTATTATCGGGCTGTACTGCCGCTTCCCTTCCCTCATGCAATAAGCTCCTGATTGCCAATTATTACTTATGACAACTGTAGAAGTGGGTCATATTGACATAATCCCACTAAAATTAATAGTGGACCATACAAAAGCTAGTGATTCAGAAAGAGACAAAATAATTGTTTTTATTTGTGCACAATGCCTCTTGTTAATCATCACTTTTGGATTTTTGAAGGCCAATTCACATTTAAAGGAACATCTGGCAGTGTAACTTAAGGCTGTCAAAGGGTTTAAGAGTGATAGACAGGCACAATTTTATATCCACAGAAATCTGGAAAAAGAAAACTGTAATAAGATTAACAATCTAGATCAATTCACCGGGGGTCCTTCATCCTGTTAGTTATTGACAGTGATTAATGACAGTGATTGCAATGGTTCTTATAAATATCAGTGTAAGACTCTCGGTTTTTGTACATGAAAAATTAAAGAAAAGTAGGGAGTGATTTTTAAGCTGTTCCCCTATAAGAATAATTGCTACAACAGTTAGCATGTTACAATCAAAGCCTAGAAAAATCTGATATAAACCCCACTGTGTTCAATGTCTTACTCCTAGGTAAGACAAGTGTGTATAGAATTGCAGCTTTAGCCTGTTGGAGGAAAAGAAAGATTCTAATAGAATCTTAAAGATTAATCAATGTATTGTAGCATAAACATTGATGGAAAAGATTCCACTTTGTCAGTTTCATGAAATTTGAGGTATATTTGTGACATATACACAATTTCATCCCTATAGAAATCCTGCCAGCTCCATTCGTATTCACCTTTTGATGGAGAATTATGATTAATTAAATTCTACCAGGCCCTTGTCTCTCATTGATAATCATATTTAAATTCTGCAGCTATATTTCATTGTTATTCTGGTACTGTTGATCTTTGTAAATTTTAACAATTTTAACCAGTTTCAAATCTTACACATGTCAGTCAACTCAGAAGCAAACTGCACTGGGCCAGGGTCGAAGTGGGACTTCTCAGTTTCCATCTTAATGCAAATTTACCTACCTAAATTTCTCAGGTTTTTTTTTCCAGAGGAAACACCATTTTCTGTGCAGCAAAAAGCCTTTTCTGTGTAAAAATTGGACCAAATTTGCATGGAATAAGTCCAGAACTGCAAATAGCTTTCAAAAACTGCAGTTTTTGAAGGCTTTCTCACCACGTCAAGAAAATTGCTAAAATTACTCATTGCTTTCTTCAAGAAAAAAATTAATGAAGAATTGCATCCCTAATAAAGAGAAGATTGACATGTGAAGTCGAAGGCTTTCACGGCTGCTATCCATAGGTTTTCCTTGGTTTTTTTCTGGTCTGTGAGGCCATGTTCTGGAAGAAATTATTCCTGATGTTTTTCCTGCATCTGTGGCTGGCAGATGCAGGTGAAACATCAGAAATAAACTCTTCCAGAACACAGCATCACAGCCTGGGGGGGGGGGAACAAGGAAAACCTAAGAAGTTTGACATCTTTAAATATCTGAAGGGATATCATATAAAAGATGGTAAGAGCTTGTTTTGTGCTGCTCCAGAGACTGGGCTTATTTACACTAGCCAGGATATGGTGACTTCCCACTAGTGTATTCTGAATTCGTAGCTGGCCCATTTCCCCCATCCCCTGTTAGCTGGAGAAAGTGGGCTGGAGTCCAAATTGCTGCCATTTTCTCTGCTGATGTGGAAGCTAATAAGTGGGCCCACAACATGTGACTTCAGGCTTCCTGCATGTGACCAGCCTTGGTCTCATGCTGAGGGACCCCTGCCTGGCTTCCGGAGGAGCCGGGGAACTGGCAGCCGCAGTGAGGAATGGCATTCTGAGATGGGCTCCCACAGACAAGTGTGGCCCAATCCAGCACTACTGGATCAAACCAGGTATTATCTTATATCACTGTAAAGGGCCCTATCCTGGCTTGTCCCTGTTCAGGCTCTGTATCTGCCTCAGGGCTTGTTTGGACTGCCCAGGGGCAGATTGGGGTAAATGCCCTATGTTATGGACTGCATGGCTCTGAAATGGGGGAAAGCTGGGGTAAATTGCCTGTGTGTATAAGCCCTAGGATACAAATCAATGGGTTAAAACTTCAACAAAAGGTTCCTCCTTAAGTTTAGGAAGCACATCTTAATATAAAAGCTGTTTGACAGTAGACTAGATGGCCTCAGAGAGAAACGGGCTCTCCTTCATTGGTGTTTTCAGGACTGCTTTAGCTGTGTATTCCTGCATGGTGAGGGATTGGACAAAATGACTTTTATGGCTCTATGATTCTATGATAATAGTGGGGGAAGTCACAAGAATCTCACAGTTAGAATTATTCATGAACCAACCCACTGAGCTATATAATTCAAGGCAAAGAGAAGAAAAAAAATCAGTCAATATAAACATCTCATGAGACTCTTCCTTGAGGTACAATACTGACATGCTGCACATCTAACATTCATTGGTCATATAGTTTATTTTGCATGTCATGGCAAGTTTTGAAGGAGGAGAGGCAATATGCTTCTGAGAGAGAAATTTCTTTGGTGTAGTAATGACAGATTTTTATGCAGGCAGGGGAATAAAAACTCTTAAGGGAGAAAATATCCCTTAAGATATTGTTGTATCCCATGATACTGTTGAAAAGTTGGTATAATATTTACAGTTTTGATCACACCACTCTGCAATTTCAATAGTTCTAACCATTTCTTCATAAATGGACAGAAATATATGCTTCAGAAATGTGCATTAGTGATGTCACCAAAGTCCTTGTAAACCTAGCTTATTCGTCACTTCATAAATCTTTTGGGGCTTTCCAGTGGCCTTGGCCCTTTCTCCTCTCACTCCTTTTTGCATGGTAGAGTAACCCAGTCACTTGGGACTGAGTATTGGAGAGGCTGGCATTGGGGCAGAAGCCTAGTCAGACCTGCAGGGCTAGGCTGGGGTGAGCTATTGGGCAACCTAGCACCATCTCCACTCTCAGTTTGTCTACACCAAGGATAAATGTGTACTCACTCTGAATCCAGTGCAATTTGTGCATATTATGCATGGAGTGAATCCACTCCCTTTCACCATTAATGGCTAAATAGATTAATAGAATGGCATAAACTCCAGAATGGCCCCAGTGTTTCAGATATGTAAACAGCTGGCTCAGGTTGGACTTGGAATGACCCAGCTGTCTACATGTCTGCACACCCACTGCATTAGCCCTGATGACTGCCTCTCCCCTTATGCCACCACTGCTGCCTTGCCCACTGGCCAAGCAGCAATCCGAAGGGTCTGGCCATCATTGTCACTGTTGGTAAGGTCAGAATGGGGCACCACAATTTGTGATTTTTTTTTTTTAAAGGAAGAGCTTGTTCTGAAGGGGTAAAGCCTGGCTTGATGAGCATCTTCACTATTTGGGACTTATTCTTCAGAAAATCCAAGTTTGGTTGCTTTGCACAGAAAAAACCATTTGATGCATTGAAAACAACAAATAAAATATAATTCTGTGTGGAAAAGCTATTTTCTACATAGATTAACTGCTTCCTGTACCAAAAATGTTGCAGTTGGGGATATTGCAATCCTGGGCCCAGTGCTATTCAACATCTTTATCAATGACTTGGATGAGGGAATAGAGGGTATGCTTATCAAGTTTGTAGCTGACACCAAATTAGGAAGGGTAGCTAATACCCCAGAGGACAAGATCAGAATCCAAAAAATCCTTAACAGATTAGAAAGCTGGGCCAATACTAACAAAATTAATTTCAACAGGGAGAAATGTAGGATACTACACTTGGGAAGTAACAATGAAATGCACAGATATAGGAGTGGTGACGCATGGCTTGAGGGAAGTACATGCAAAAAGGATCTAGGGGCTGGTTTACACGGCAGATTTATTGCAGCAACTTGTGTTTTAATTCTTTTCCGCAGCTGTGCCAGTCAGGTTTTTTCTAATTATGCCGCTTTTTCGTTCAGAATTGAAAAAGTGTGGGGGGCGTGGCCTCCCAAACAGAGGCAGGCTTTTATGGGGAAGGGCATAGACCTTCCTTTGAAGCCCTGCATTTTCAAGCTAAAGAAAGACTCACAGACTGCCAAAATAGCAGGGGGGAAGATCAAAGAAGTGGCTCTGTCTCTGTCTCTCTCTAAATCTGCCTGTAAATGAACTCAATCATTCCCCGAAGCAGAGGGACAGCAATCTCTCTGCTGAAAGACTTTGCTGCCATGCCGAGGATACTAAGGTGAATCTATCACAAGTTTTTTCAGCATGATTTGTTTAGTCAGGGTTCACAGACTTGCAAAATAGCAGAGGATTTTTGACTCTCCCTCCCTCAGTCCCCCTCCCCCCTTCTCTCTCTCTCTCTCTCCCTCCCCCAAGCAGAGCTGACTGATGGGAACTTTATGACTGAAAGGTCTTGGGAATCCTTTTTCTTGGCAGACTTGCAAAATAGCAGAGAGAATTTTTCAAAGTTTCCTGAACACTACTGAACTCAGTCCCCCTCTTTTAAGCCCGCCCCTTGCATCAGAGCAACCAATCACAATGCAGATCTGCTGCAGCCCTTAGCAGAATGGTAATTTACACTGCCAATAAAGCGCTATATTGCAAATATACCGGCAAAAGTAGCAACATCCCTTGCCACGCTATATTTGGGTGTTTTACCTTCCCCCCTTCTGAATGAGGTGATGCTGTGCTGCGATCCATGTGAACTATGAGCTATCTTAGCAGTATATTTAGAGGAATATTTGCCCGTGTAAATGACCCCCAGGAGTCTTAGTGTAGCACAAGCTGAACATGAGTCAGCAGTGTGATGCAGCAGCTAAAAAGGCCAATGCAATTCTAGGCTGCATTGATAGGAGTATAGTGTCTAGATCAAGGGAAGTCATAGTGCTCCTCTATTAAGCTTTGGTCAGACCTCACCTGGAATACTATGTCCAGTTTTGGGCACCACAATTCAGGAAGGATATTGAGAAACTGGTAAGTGTACAGAGAAAGATGACCAGGATGGTGGGAGGTCTGGAAGCCATGCCCTATGACGAGTGACTTAGGGAGCTGGGCATGTTTAGTCTGGAGAAGAGAAGGTTTAGAGGTGACATGACAGCCATGTTTAAATATTTGAAGGGATGTCATGCTGAGGATGGAGCAAGCTTGTTTTCTGCTGCTCTAGAGACTAGGACATGGAGCAATGGGTTCAAACTACAGGAAAAGAGATTCCATCTAAACATTAGGAAGAACTTGCTGACAGTAAGAGCTGTTCAGAAGTTGAATACACTGCCTCCTAGTGTGGTGGAGTCTCCTTCTTTGGAAGTTTTTAAACAGAGGCTGGATGGCCATCTGTCGGGAATGATTTGATTGTGTATTCCTGCATGGCATGAGTTTGGACTGGATGGCCCTTGTGGTCTCTTCCAACTCTATTATTCTATGATTCCATGCAAAATTTGCATGTGGTAGATTTGTACTGAAAGCAGATTTTTTCTTTTCTTTCCTTTCTTTCTTTCTTTCTTTTTCTTTTTTTTTTGTTTGCACAGGAAACAGGTATTTCTGTGCAGAAAATAATATTTCTACTGAAAATATTATTGTTTGTGCAGAAAAATCTGTTTCTAGCAATAAAATGCTATTTTCTGTGCAAAATGACTGTGTGTATTTTTTGTGCAGAATATGTCCCAAATTGCAAATAGGCTTTGAAAACTGATATATTTTCAGTCTTTCTTTTAGCAGGAAGAAAAATTGCTAAAATTGCCCATTGCTTCTTCAAGAAGAAAAGTAGTGATCTCTAGCAAGGAGAAGGAGAAAGAAGAGGAGGCAGATAAGGAGCATTTCATAAATACAAGCTTAATTGAACCTAAAGAAATTACATGCAAAAGATTTTGTACTATCTCCACAGCCTTCTCACAAGCAGTGAAGGACTAGCTATGGAGAATATATTCATTCAGACCACATTACCTAATTTGTACCTCCTAAACCAATGCATGGACCAAAATGCACTGGTGCACCCTATTTCAGATATTCATGATTTTTACACTGAAGTTCTCCACCCAACCAATGTATAAAAACATTGCATATATTAGAAAAGTGCACATAGAAGTATGCATTATGTACACATTAACCGTGGGCTCAGTTACACGGCAGTTTTTATTGCGATAGTTTGTGCTTTAGCGCTTTTTTGCACCAGTGCCGGGTAGTTTAGATGATTTATTGGGAAACCGGTTGCTCTGTTTATTTTATTTTATTTTATTTTGCTTTCTGGTTCAGACAGGCAAAGGTGGGGGGGCGTGGCCTCCCAAGCACATCTGGGGGAAGATGAGATGGAGGGAGGGAAAGAGAGAGAGAGAGAGAGAGAGAGAGAAGTGCTCTGATCTTTCTCTCCTCTGAGGAATGCCTGTTAGTTTTCATGCCTTAGCAAAGGCTAAGGAATGCTTTAGGAATGTCTGCTAGTTTGCATGCCTCTTCTTCCAAAAGCCCTTTCATGGAGGAACTATTCCCCCCATCAAGCCCCCCTTCACACAAATGCAATCAGAGGGGTGCAAGTGAGCGAACAGCTGGAGGAGCCCATTGCTACTCAATCTCCCTCTCTCCCCCCCCTCTGTTTCTCTCTCACACACACACACAGCCAAGCAAGCTGCAGACAGCTTGCTGGACTTTTTTTCCGTGGCTGAAAACAATAGGGGCTTGATCTTTTCATTTCAGGCTCTTCCATCTCAAGCCCACCCCCTCCTTGGACAGCCCAACCAATCACAGACCAGCTCTGTTGTGACTGTATCGCAATGATTGCTGGTAATTCACACAGACTTTTCCGAAATGGTAATTCACCCTACTTTTCAAAAAAGTAAGGAAAAGTAGCAAAATCCCCTATCATGCTACTTTTGAGTTTTTGAGCCCCCTGCCTTCTGAATGAGGCAATTAGAAATCTTACCGATTTATTTAAGGGAATATTTTGCCATGTAAACGGGGCCTTAAACTTACATTTTGTGAAACAAAATTGATAGCAGAAATGTGTTCATTAGAACAAATCCAAACTTTGTTTGTATGGGGAAATTTTCTCAAAAGTATATTTGAGTATTCATGTGGACTTTTAAAAAACCAAGACTCAAACTTTATTTAAGAAATGTATGGGCTGAGCAAAAACAAAACTGACAGGGTTGCCCATGTTAATGTCAGGTAACATTCATAAGAAAAACCCATTTTGATCAGTTTGAGAAATTATTTCATACACAGTTAGCAATATAAAAGACAGCCTGAGAGAGGAATAAGTCCCTTCCCTGTTTTGTAATCAATCATGATCAGAATTTTTATATTAAAGTAAAATGCAGAACTTGTTTTGGAAAAAAAAATGTAAATAACTTGGCATCAAAAGATGGCATTGCCAATGTAAAAAAAAGTAGAGTGTAAAATCATGCAAAGGATGTGAGGGAAAGATTTTTTTGACAGAATGTGCATTGATTGAAGAAAGGATAAATGACAGGCAGGGAGGCTAGCAAGCAGCAAATGACAATAATCAAGACAAGAAATGTCCAGAGCAGAAAGAAGAATTTAAGCAATCAAAACATTTTTTCCAATCTTAACTCCTGCTCCATATGATGTTTTTAAAGTCCACATGAATACTCTAATTAATTTAAATCTATCAACATGTCCAAAATAAATAATTTAGTAAATTATATGAAATAGATCAAAAACTCACTGATCTATGAGACAGAATGTATGAAATTATGTAGCTACTTGGAGAGTGATCCCAAACATTCTTATTTATAAAAATAAGTAAGTTCTTCTGAGATTAGTGAATTTAACAATAAACTCTGGGAGGGCTTCAGAGGGGGCATAGGGTTAGAGTTAGTTCTTCGTTCTTAAAAAATGACGGAAGATACTGGCAGAGAAATCGAAGCAGCACAGAGTGAGGACGACGTCGGATCGGGAGAAGGAAAGGGGCGTGCGAAACGGAGCTCTGCTCCCGGAAGAGCCCCATTTCTCTCCCAATCTCTCAGGGGAATAATTGCCCCTTGTGAAAATCTCCTATCTTTCTACTGAGTGGCTGATATAAACCCTCCAAGGGTCTAAATGGCCCCTTCCTCACATCTCCTCTCTCAGACTATAACCAACACCAAGGCTTAGTGGGTAGGGAGGGGTCAACATGGAGAATAACTGAAGGTGGTACACAGGATTACTGCCTTGTGACTTTACCTTTCTCCATGTACTTCAACCTATCCTAAATGCCGATTTTCTTTCTTGATCTGGGGTGCATTGTTAGCCAAAGTATTAATTTCTTTCTTCTATTCTTATTACGCAATTGATTCCTTTTGCTTTTAATTCTTGATTTCACTCCCCCCCTTTCTCATGTTCTCCTCTTTATCTTCCTCCCCCAGAACACCTGGGCAGACATTTTATCTTTCTTCACTGCCTCCCCACAACTCCTTTCTACATTCATCTCCTCTCTCATTCCTTAGTCCCCTTTTTACACTCTTTCTTGTCCTTCTCACCTCCCCCCTCACAATTCCTGGCTAAAGGTGTTTCATTTTTCTTCTCTCTTTCTGTTTCCCATCCCCCCTTAACTGCTATTTTTCTTCTCCTTCCCCATTCCTTTCTCTCTCTTTATTTTAACTCTTTTTTCCTTCAACCTCCTACTTCTCTTAGCTATTCTTATCATCTTCATTATCCTTTCCTCCCTCTCTGTCTCTCCAACTCTTTCCTCTTTCCCCCCTTCCTTAAAAATAATCTGAAGCCATCCTTAGGATATGTTAGTGTCATATAATAGCTTCTTCAGACTCCGTGACCAGCAGTTTCAGAGTTAAACAGTAAACTTTTTTGGTACAGTAATCTAAAGAGCTGGCAGGCTACACAGTCATTGTCTGGCCATCATCCACACTCCCCTTTCTCACAGAGAGAGGGCATATACCATAATTCACATGGTGGCCACCAGGTACATACTTTAATCATACAGTTGCAGACATATAGCATATCCTCCCTTGTCTCCCAGTATAGTACAGGCTCATTAGCAAGCACCAAAGAATGCAAACCTAATTAGCTGCAAACATGATAGAACAGAACTGAAACTTGGCAGGAAAAGGTCATATCTAGGACCAATTCTGGCATCTGGCTCTCCCAAAGACATTCCTTCCCCTTCCCAGTTCTTCACACAGGGTCTGGTTTGTCTGGCTACTTCCAGTGAAAAGCTTGCAGCAACAATGGGGCTTCTACATGCCTAGCATCCACCTACTCCCTTTCAGCTGCAGGCAAGATCTTCCAATGGAGGTACTATTGTAAATGTCTTTTGTGGAGCCTAGAGTCCAAAATCTCCCGCCACTTCAAAATGTTGGTATCCATCCACCATGACATGGGGAGGGTGCAGGACTTGCTGTCTCCAAGCATTGTCTGCCTGCGCCAGTTTCAGCAAACGGAAATGAAACGTAGGGTAGATTTTACTACAAGTCCTTGGCAATTCCAGTTCTGCAGTTACAGCATCCACAAGACACTTAACAGGAAAAGGTCCCACATATTTAGCAACCAGTTCCCTGAATGGCTGCTCAGTCTTTAGGAACTTTGGTGACAAATGCACTGACAGTTAGGTTTTTTAGCATTTTAAAGGACTTCTTTTAAAAAGTGGCCAGTGCAGGGCTCTGTTTGGAAGAAAATAGCTCTTTCAACCACATCTTATATTATGAATACTCATAAATGAATAATAATTACAAGGTCTTTTAAAATGTGCACCATACTCAAAGAGAAGTGCACTGAGTAATGATGTTGCCAGAACTCATAATTTCCATGGTTCAGCAGTTTGCTTAGTTTAAAAAAGAACTTTAAGAGCCATGCCTCATCAGACTAAGCACAGCTTATCAAATCCGGCATTCTGCTCCTACAGTGCCAACCAAATGTCTATGGAAAGCCCACAAGCAGAACATGAATGCAATAGCATCTTCCTTCTGATACTGCCTGGAGACAAATGTTAAGGGGCATAATTGTCTTTGATATTGGAGCCATCATGACTCATAGCTGTTGTAAGACTGATACAATATGAAACCTGGATTTTAAAATAGTCTACAACAATGAAAAATCCTCATAAGACTCATTTGCTGTATGCTATAAGCCCATATTGAGGCATTCTTAAAGTATGTTGAATAAACATACAAGAAGGATGCTTACTTCTGTCACCTTCTATGCTTTGTGTATCTGTGAAGGCTGTCTACAAGATCTAGCACCCTGGAAAATCAGCATTGAAATTACATGGAAAGTCACCCTCCACATACAGAGGTGACAGAAATAACAACAGGGAGGACAGTGTGAAATTATTTGCTTATGTATTAATGCATTTATGTATTGAAATATTTATATCCTGCAATATATCACAAGTTCTCTAGGCAGTGTAAAATCAATATTCACAGACTGAAACAATAAAAATAATACACTAAAATACACTAAAAACAATTTGGTCAGTTAAAACCTGTTAAGAAGGTTAAAACCTTACGCATAAATATTTTGGAGTGAATCATTTAGGCTCCAAAGGCTTTAGTAAATAGCCACATTTTTTACTTTTCAAAAATTAAATAAAGCCAAATTAGGAAGTAGCTGGGTTTTCATTGGGAAGGTATTCCACAACTGGGATGCCATAGCTGAGAAGGCCCTCTCCCAGCATCCATGCATTGACCATACAGCAGAGGGGCCCCACAGAAGACCTCAAGTCTTGGCCAGGCACAGATAGAGAAAGAAATTACATCTCATTTCAGTTCAAATGCCAGTCTCCAATAGCTTCTTAATTAGAGTTAAACAACTATGTCACTGGGCCTGTCTAAATGGTGAAAATAATCCTCTTACAATTTGCTTAGAATGTGACCTGTATTAATGGGATCTTGGTAATTCCACTATATTTGGAAGGGGAGGGCAAATCCACTGTAAATTCCTCAGGGTTTTTGAAAAACACTGGAGAGAATGTGCATTGTCGATCATTAGGACAGGTGAGTGCATTTATTTGCAAAGTCTGAGAAAAAAAGAAGTAGAAAGCTGATTGGCCAGATGGGAGCAGGGGGCAGGGATTGCTAAAAGGAAAGCTCCCTGGAACTGCCATCTTGGATTTTTGTCTTAGCAATTGTGTGCTGATGTGACGAAACAGCCTTTTTCTCTTCTTTTTTTTAACAGTTATGTAGGTAGGATAGCACACTATCCACATGCACACCTTAGAGATGCCTTTTGAAGCAGCAACTGTCAAAAATAAAAAAGCAAGTTGTGGCACCATTTTGAATTGAAGGCACACCCATTGGGACAGCAAAAGCAGATAGCCTCACATGCCTGTGATTTTGCCAAACCACCATTAAGACAGGTTGATCATGCTTCAAATTTGTGTGAGTGCGCATCAATCCACATTTTCCCCTTTGTATAGATGAGCCCACAGATAATAGTCCAATTGCGCTCCAAAATCCTAGTGGGAGGAAGAAGAAGAGGATGCAGAAGTGGAATCTTGGAGTCACTGGGAAGCCAGGATGATAAAATGCCTTCCTCTTCCATCCCCTTCCCCATGATCCCATAGCAGTGAGCATTACTCCTTTCAACTCTCAGTGACAACACAGAACCAATCCGTTTGGACCCTGAAGAAACAGGATTGCTGGGTTGCAAAAAAATGTTGCAGCTCCTGTCCTAGCAGTATTAAGCCTTTTGCCACATGTGTACATTTGTGCATACATGTAGTCTCTAGTCCCTACTACCAGCAACTGAATGCTTGATTCAGCCATTAGGAAATTCCTTAGTAATTTCTTAGGGATTTTGCCTTAGAGCAAAAACAGACTAAAACAAAATGTTGTAAATCCAGGTACCTTGGTACCTAATACTTAGATCTCAGTTCTTTACCTGCTGTTAGTCAGTGCCCTCTTCTGAGAGGAAGCATTTGATATTTCATAATCTCAGTGTGTAATTTCTTCCTTATAAACAATCTATTCCCAAACAATTTTGAATTGCCATCAGTACTCACTACCCCATCCTTCTTTTTTCCTTAAAGGCTTTCAATCAGTTTTCCCTGTTCCAATCCCCATGTGTGTGCCTATTATCAAGACTATATATTTTCTTGTCCGGTACTCATAGGCTAGACCAGTGTTACTCAGAGTTCTGGTCCCTGGAAAAATGAAAAATGAGCTGAGAAAGTTCTCAGTCATTCAAGACCACCATCTCTACCAAGAAAAAGAGGTGCTATGCTGATTATTTGCAGCATCAAAGATCTAGTGGAATTCTAAGGAAAATTCAAAATTGATAGGAATTAAAAATGGATTTTATCTGTAATAAAGTAATCATGACAATAATTAAAAGGGGAATTGAACATACTAATAGGGAAGAAAAATCATTCTTCAAAATGTAGTTAGTCATCCTAAAACACATATGTAGCAGTTTAGCAACATGAACATGCAGGGGATTATATACAAGCAGTCAAGAATGGAGAAGTTTCAATGGTCAGTGACAAGATTAAGAAGCAAGAATGGCAATCAAAGGAAGTAAAGAAATGAAAACAAACCTATATTCAGAAGATAAACTTATAAGAAAATTATGGGAAATATATATATGGAATAAGCGGTAATATTAGAGATCAATAAAAAGTAAGGATGTGTACTGGCCAAAAGATTCACACATCAGTTCTGTGTTTTGCAAAACAGTCCAATTTGGCTTGGCCTGAATGGCAGAGTACTCTATCTAGTTAGCTTCAAACCCAAATCTCAACTTTGTGCTTCTGTTGACTCGCACTAAAAATCAAGAAAGGTCTATAGTGTTATTTTCTGTTTGTGTTAAAAGTATGAAATTTACTGGCAGAGTAGCAATGCCTGCCAAAATTCTGACAAATTGGTGTAGGGTGTTTTGTACAACACACCTTTAAATTTTGATTACTGTTCCCCCCCCCCAAAAAAAAATACACCCTGTCAAAAACAGTTTTTTCTCTTGGCAGGACTGGAACAATTTGCAGAGAGAACCTTCCCTTCTGCGTAGATCAAGACTGCCAAGTTTCTGAAGAACAGATACAGGAAATGCTGTTCAAGAACAACTACAACAACTGGGGATATCCCAAACAAGGATGTTCTTATACACTTACATATTTTTAGATTTGTTTGTTTGTTTATTGGTCTAGACAAATGTTTAAAAAATGCCATTCCACCATTCTAAATGTCCCCCTCTTCCTCTTAGGAGTAGTGAGGACCAATCCAGATGACCTCAAAGACTAAAGACTTTATCAGACCACCCCCTAAAGACATTATTTTGCTGGCATTAAAAAATCCATTCTTATGCCAGCAAAAGAACATCACACACCACACTTACCTTCCGTAAACAAAGCCCCATTCACTTCCTCCTCTGAAATCCTTTCATAGTAAAACAAAAAATAAACATCAAAAAGTTACACCAAGAACCTAAACACACTTTAAAACTTAACAAGTAAACCAGAGAAAGTTTTCAAAAGTGTGTCACCTACCTGGATGTTGCTATCTCACCCAGAAGTTTTGTGGCTGGTCTGTCCATTGTCAGGGTAAGTACGAGAGAAAAAAAAATCTGCGATGTTCTATATGCCAGCAATGCCAGCACAAAAGCACCACAAGGGATCTATTGACAGCTTAAGCCATCACTAAAAAGGTATGGGTTTAGGGCTGAATATAACTGTGAAAGGGCAACATCATCTGATCTGTGCACGCTCTCACAGTTATGCAGCATCATTATGACGCCATATTTGACTCATCTGACAAAGTCCTTTAATTATCTTCAAGTGAGTAGTCAGTTTGTTAAAGATTAGAACTGCTAGTCTCAATGCCTCATCCTCTCCTTTCTCCCCCACCACTCCCCACTCTGGTGTTTTGCTTAGATGGAGGGCTTCTATTTCTCTGTAATACATACTTGCTTGGAATCACACTCTCTGTGTCTCTATGTACTCCTAAATTCAAATTGCTAGTAAATATTTAGGAGTATTGACATTTGAATTCAGTTTGCTTTGATCCTGCCTAGATGTGGACATTTCCTGAATTCATCCAAATCCAGTTGATATGAATTTGAAGCCTGTTTCCAGTTTCCATAGTACAAGTACACATACTGCCTTGAGAATCACGGGACAAAAGGAGTCATGTGTTTCATTCTGATTATACAATTGTAACTGTCCAGAAAAGCAGCTCAAAATGCCAGCAGGATAAACAAGGGCTGGGAAAGCAGCCAAGCCCCAGTGATAGTTAATTAGGGATAGCCAGATAAAGTTCAGAACAAGCAAGGTTCCATTTCTTGGAGAAGCAGCAATACAGGCAAGACGGCACACAGAGAAGAGTCCAGAATACAGGCTTACAGAAGGCAGCATTGTCCAGAAGTCAGTCCAGGGGTCAGCAGGATCAAGCAACAGGGTCGTCAGGAACAGTCCAAGGTCAAGGCACAAGTCAAGATAGCAAGGATTCAGGCACTGAAGTCAGCAGAAAGCTTTCTCCAGTTGATCTCTTGAGATCAGTTGATCTCTGACAAAGCCTCCATTGCCTCTCCCAGCCTATATAAAGCAATTAAGGCTTTGCCAGGTGTTCCTTAATGAGCAAGTTCTTCTCATAAATTCTCAGAGACCTCCTTTGAGCCTCTTTTTGAGCTCACTGCTGGATATATGATGGTGGAGGTAAGTCCCTCTCCTCTGCTTCATCCTTATCTGAATGGGCAGGATACTCTGCTGGGACTGATGCCAACCCACTTGGACCAGGCTCTTCCTCTGCTCGAGCCTCTAGGTTGGCAGAGTTCCCTGCTGGCACAGGGGTAGATAAACCAGTGCCAGGGTCCCTAGGGCCATTCCCTGCCATGTCCTCCTTCTCCTCTGACTCTATAGCCTTATCAGGTTCACGGGGCATGACAGTAACACATCCAATTGATTTGTACTACCCAACATTCAGGTGCTAACGGAAGAAGTTACAAGGTGCTATAACTGGTGAGTATCGGGAGCACCGAGAACGTGAAAGTGAATTCTGATAATTTTGTGAGACTTGGGGCTTGTCTATACAAGCAAAATAAAATGATCTCATGGGTTGAATCCAGGTCTTTTCAGTGCCCCAGGGCTTTAATCTGGACCAAAAAGAGTTGGGATTTACATCAGATCTGAGCAGAAAATCTAGATATTTGTGTGTGTGTGTGTGTGTGTGTGTGTGTGTACTGCACTCCATAGCGATATTTGAGTGGCATAGGGGAGGAGTTTCAGTGGGTGGGCGGAAAAGGTCAGGAGGAAGCTACCTGGATCAGTTGATCAACTGATCTTTCCCACCAGGAAATGCCTCATTCCCTGTTCCAATTTCACTTTTTAGTGGTTCCTTTGTCACAATTTATTTTGTATACATGCCAGTTGTTTGGAGAAGTGAATATTAGCATACCGATATGGTTAGCTGCATGTGCCCCTGCTTAATAGGATGTCTGAAGCCCCTCTAAGCTGTGGGAAAAGGGTCAGAGGTGACGTCGACATATGTACATTCATATGCATGGGGGGGGGGGGAAGGAAAAAAAAAACAGTGCATCTATGGCTGTGTGGCCACGCATACTGTGATTCATCAGACTGGGATGAGTTTGGAAGGGAGAACTGTGTGAACAGTACTCCCGAACTCACTTCACTGTGTGTAGCAATTGTGGGGACAAACCCATGGTCACTGCAGACCAGGGTAACCCAAAGGCAAGCTGGGTTTTTCTGTCAGTGTAAACGAGCCTTGGTGGCAGAGAAAATAACGCCTTTGGGAAGTGACTGGGCCACACATTAAGAATATTGGATTCCAGATGATTGTGACTGACAGTATGTCCAAAGGGACAGAGGCAGACAGCAGATGGTTTGTGGACTCAGAGCTAGGTCAAATTCACCCCCCCCCCATTCAGTCAGTACACAGAGAGGTGAAATTAACCTCCCATCTTCAGAGTACCTGTATTGCTTGATTCATTTCTGGTGTCTTTTGTTGTGACATTAATGAAGTTGTGACCCTAGTTAACCCAATGTCAAGTAACACACTTCTTTATTTCTGTGTGTGGGCAGAAAAATGGAAAGGAACTTAAGAGGGAAAATATAAGAAACTGTAACTAAGGGAGAAAGCCCATGGGTGGCTAACACTACCACCTCAGCGTGAAGACTATACCACCCCAGCTTGAAGACTATAAGGTAAAGAGAGACCACTAAGGCAAGACAATTAACTGACCAAGAAAGATGTCATGTAAAATGAGTAATAGCAACAGGAACGCTTGACAGCAAAGATGAAGAAAATAATTTTTTCCTCTGCGTAAAGATCTTTGAAATCTTCTGCCAGTAAAATTCTGCCAGCAAAGCATTTATGTTTATACTTACAATGGACAAGTTAGCACATTTTACAACTTGCCATGTTTTGTTTAGCATCCCAGGTTGTGAAATCTACAGCATATATCTTTGCATAACATGTTACTCTGTAACATCACTTTGCTCTGCTTTGATGGCCTTCATGCATTCAAACTAAGATGCCAAACTGCTTTCCTTTGGGAACAACCACTTGGAAACTATAAGCAGTTAGGTTATTATATTCCTACAACTGGCCTAGAATGACAGAAAATGCTGAGGCTATGCCTGGAACACTGCTTCTGTTCATTGGCAATGTCTCTCTGAGAAGCTGTAAAACAATCTCCATTTGGCCAGCAGCTTTTGCTACTACAGTACTCATATCTATTTCCCAGGCAAAATTACTTCATTATCTTCCACTACCAGAATAGGATTCAAATCAGGAGATCGCTGGCAATGTTTCATAATTTTTTGAGAAGCAAATCTGTGGGCACATGAGATCCAAGGCAATGTGATGTGTCAGTATGCCTTCAGACCAAACCTATGTCTTCCAAAGCTTACACCACATTTTCTTTGGTGTTCAAGCCAGCAAAACTTGTATTGGAAACACTGAAGCCTGTGTTGGTAAACACTCACCAGGCAGAATTCAAGAGAGCAAAATGCTCTGAAGTTAGATCACTGTAACACAGTTCAAACAAGCCTTCAAAGTCTGATCTGGAATTACTGAAATTTTGAATAACTATGGAACATTGTCCCCTTAGATAGTGCAGGAATGGAACCCCATATGTCTCCCTAAGTGACTGACAAAGCTGAACCTGGGCTTTTGTACTCTTGAAGTCCGCAGCTTTTCATGAATCACATTTAATCAATCTTCTACAATTAAGCAGAAAATTTGCAAACATTCTCTTGATTGTGTATGCCACTGAATTTCTTTCAGAAGCTGGATTGCATAATGATAGCATTGAGAGTAATTTAGGGAACAGCTGTTTCCTGAAGCTCCAACACCTGTACATAATTTGACTTCCCAGAATATGCACTGAGAAGACTGTGCAAAATAATAGATTTCTACCACATCCCAGGAACTTCAGGTCATCTTTATTATTTTTTTTAAAGATGCCTTGAAGTGGGTTTATATCCATGAAATCTCGTGTAAAATAAAAACCACTTCATTTTAAAAGTGCTGCTACATTCCTTCCCCCCTCCCCTTCATCCTTTTTTTTTTACTTTTCTCATTGACTGTTTTTGTGAGCAAGAACATTTGCCCAATTTATCATGCTTTTCTGACATTGCTGTTTAGTAAAGTAAACCAATGCAATGAACCTCTAATAGTGTCACTCTGTGAAATATCTCCCAGCGCTACATTGTGTCTTATTCCCCATAAATGTGTGCTTACTCTAGGATTTCTTGTTATTGTTGTTGTTCTCATTATTGTTATGGGTCTTCAGGCTGACTCCACTTGATGGTGACTATATCATAGGATTGGCTCAACCAGATTTATTTGGAGGAGGTTTGCTGTTGTCTTCCAGTAAGGCAGATAGAATATGACTGAATAGGGATTCAAACCATGGTCTCCTGGAATTCTAGTCCAATACTCAAACCACTATACCATACTGATTCCTACTGTCAGATTACTACCACAACACTGGAGCTGCATAGCATCAGATACACATCTACTACAAACTCATAACTACTGATACCATTCAATATATGTGAATGGTTGTGCACCTTTCAAACGAGAAAAAGCCAGAGGTGAGCAGGCCGAGTGGGTGAGGGGTGTGATAAATGCCTCACTGAAGCAAGGAAATTTTCCATCCTGCCTAATAGAGGCTGTAGTGGGGCCATTCCTAAAAAAAAGGCCTCCCTGGACCCCACCACTGTGAATAACTATTGACCAGTCTCCAACATTCCATTTTTGGGCAAGGTTCTGGAGCAGGTGGTGGCCTCTGATCTCCAGGGGTTTCTGGGTGAAACGGATTATCTAGATCCATTTCAATCTGGTTTGAGGCCTGGTTATGGGATGGAGACAGTTTTCGTCATCTTAGTCGGTGACTTACACAGGGAACCGAACAGGGGGAGTGTGTCCCTGTTGATTATGTTGGATCTCTGAGCAGCTTTCAATACCATCAACCATGGTATCCTTCTGAGCCACCTCTCTGGGTTGGGACTTGGGGGCACTGCTATGCAATGGTTCCAGTCCTTCTTGGACAGGAGAACTCAAAAGGTGCTGGGGGACTCCTGTTGGATGCCCTGGCCATTGACCTGTGGTGTCCCTCAGGATATGGTTTTGTCTCCCATGCTGTTCAATATCTACATGAAACCGCTGGCAGAGATAATCCAGAGTTTTGGGGTGCGGAGTCACCAGTATGCTGATGACACCCAACTCTATCTCTCCTTATCATCTAATTCCAAGGAAGTTGTCTTGGTACAGAACCAATGCCTGTTGTCAGTAATGTACTGGATGAGGGAAAATAAATTGAAACTTAATCCAGACAAGGCAGAGGTGTTCCTGGTCAGTCAAAAGGCAGATCAGGGAATAGGGACTCAGCCTATGCTGGATTGGATTACACTCCCCCTGAAATATGAGGCTTGCAGTTTGGGTGTGCTTCTGGGCTCAAAACTGAGCGTGGATGTCCAGGTCTCAGCAGTGACCAAGAGTGCATTTGCAGAATTAAAACTCGTGCTCCTGCTGCACCCATTCCTTGAGACATCAGATCTGGCCACAGTGACACATGCCATGATTACACCCCGTTTAGACTACTGTAATGCACTCTACGTGGGGCTGCCTTTGGAAACTGTTCGGAAACTTCAGCATGTCCCTAATGCTGTGGCCAGAATGCTGACTGGGGTTAGCTATAGGGATCATATAACTCCTGTGTTAAAATAGCTTCACTGGCTACTGGTTTGTTTTCAAGCACAATTCAAAGTGCTGGTCATGACATATAAAGACCTATACACTTGGGTCCAAACTATTTGAAAGATGGTATAACCCGATACCAACCTGCCAGAATTTTAAGATCCTTAGGTGAAGGCTTTCTCTCAATCCTGCCATAATCCCAGGCTCGCTTGGAAAAGACATGAGAGAGAGCCTTCTCAGTGGCTGCTTCCACCCTCTGGAACACCCTTCCTCGGAAGGCTAGGCTGGCCCCCTCCCTGCTTTCCTTTTGCCAGCAGGAAAAAAACTTTTTTCCCCCCCAGCAAGCTCTTAATTTGTAGCTGCAGACACAAAGGCTTTATTGGGTTGTGCTTTTATGTGTTTTTGTTATTTTAACTTGTATATGTTTTTTAAAATAATTTAAATTGTTACTTCAACTATTTTTAATTGTCTGTTTTTAACTTGTTTTTTTTATGTTGTAAACTGCCTAGGGAGTGCTTTGGCACTGATAGGTAGTATAGAAATGCAACAAATAAATAAATAAATAATTCTATGTATTTTGTAGCAAATACTCCATGTAATGGCAAATGATGCCATTACTATAGTCTCACTTTCATTAATTTCATTATGTATTAACCAGATGCACAAATGTAGGATGGGCAACATTTGGCTTGAAAACATATGAAAGGGAGTTAGATATTAGATATCATGACAGTTTGATACAGTGGCTTAAAAAACCAATGCAATTCTAGGCTCTATCAACAGAAATACAGTGTTCAGATTAATGGAAATCATAGTACCACTCTACTATGTTTTTCCCAATAACACCTAGGGTCCTACAGACATAACACTATGATGATTATAATGATTATTTTAAATAATAATAATAATTATTATTATTATTATTATTTATAATACTCTTTTCACCAAAGGGTGGAATATCAATGTATACAATCAAGGACAAAGAAAATAAAACAACACTATAAATATACATGAAATAAAATCCCCCCCATAACCCACCAGTCAATAACATTTCAGCAAGTTTAGGCAGAACTCAGCAGCTTAATCCAGCAAATCAAAGAGGAAGGTCTTCAACCCTTTATAAAAACAGGTAAGATCCTCCTCCAGCTGGAGGTCGAAAGGAAGTCTGTTCCACAAATGTGGTGCAAGGTCTTGAAAGACCAATCCTTTTCCTGTAGAGCTTGGATTCCTAGATGGTACATACTATGCTAGCCAAACTGCCAGGTACTGGGGGGAGGTTAGAGCACAGAACCTTAAATACCAGAACCTAAAGTTTGAAATGGGCCCTGGCCCAAACTGGTAGCCAGTGAAATGATCTATGAGGAGAAGAAATTTGTGAAAATTTAGGGAGGTTTAAAATAAGCCAGAAAGCACTGTTCTTTTAGTACACCCCACTGCCAGAGACCTCAGAAATTGACATATAATAAGATTGGTGTATTAATAAATTGGCATATTAATAATTTGGGTCATTAATATGGCCTTTCACAAGGGAAAAACAGGATGGTCTCAGAAAGGTCATCTGAGTGCCATGTTTTACCCTAGGGAAGACAAAAGCTAAAAGCCAGAAGGACACATTTCCCAGTGGAAAGGGAGATAATGGATGGATGAATCCTTTGTGGATGCTGATTTTGAAATTCCCTGTCCTTAATCCCCAACCATAAGAAAGAGGTTGCTCAAGCTTTTAAAATCCAATCACTGGACATTAAGGATAGTTTGAAACACATTAGCATCTTTCACACCTATTGTTAAGACCAGGAAACTAATTGTGCAACCCAAAGAGGCTCATGGAATCTATTGTTCCAACCCAGGAAGCATCCACTCCCCTCAGGTGCATTTGGAGGTATAAATGTGACCCTTAAAATCTGCCTCATTGCACACAGACAGTTATAGGGGAAACCCTATCACTCTGTGTGTTAGCCATCCAGATTCCTTCATCCACTCTGCCAGATTGACCAATGAATTCCAGACTACAGGACAGGTTGTATTATCCCCAACAAATCCTCTTGCTACCCTCTATCCAAGTTTTTCCTGCTGCCTTTCTATAGGCTTGTGTGAATGTTTCTTGTGTGAGTGTGCGTGTGTCTGGTGTTAATTTTTGTACCTCTTAATAAAAACCATAATTAATTTCACATGTGTGTGTATTCCATCCAGGCTAGTACTGGTTTACAGAGGTTTCAAGATTCCCTTGTTACTCCCTATCACATTGCTAAAGTCGAGTTGCTGCTAATTTCCCCAACATATTAGAAACTCTATATCTTCTTGGAATTTTCCAAGGATCATTTTGGGTAACAGTTCTGGATTAAAACCAGAAGAAGAAGGAGAAAGCAGGAAGGCAAACCTGCCAGTAGGCTATTACAATAATCCAGGCATGTGATAACCAAGGCCTGGACAAGTAGATGGGCAGTCTCAATTGTCAAGAACCTATGGATCCTACAGATGTTCAAAAGATGGAAATTGCTTGCCTTTGCAGTCACCCCGATAAAGGGGCACAGGGACAAATGGTCATCTAGCAGGACTCTGAGGGTCCTGGCAACTGAGACAGGAGCCAATGTGCAACCCTGTAAACACAGTGGCATCAATTGAATTAAAACTCTGGAAAATCTGAGTGTCATCTGCATAGATGTGATACTGAAAACACAATTCTGAAATAAGAATAGTTAAAGTGATTCCATTTTAACTGCCATGGCTACATCCTTTGGAATCCTGGGTTTTGTCATTTGGGAAGGCGCTAGAGTTCTCTGGCTAATTTCCCTTTCTAAACTGTAAATCCCAGGATTGCATAGGATGGGATGATGGGAACCAAAGTGAAATCATTCTGCTATAATTTTGTATTATGAAAGGGCATCTGGAGGACTGTGCCCACTTCTGAGAACCACAGTTCAGGATTGTCCAGAGGAAGGTGACTGAGATGGTAAAATTTCTGTAATCAAGTACCATGCAGAATGGTTGAGGAGCTGGAGATGTTTATCTAGAGGAGAGAAGATCAAGAGGTGGTATGATTAGATATGGAATATTAAAAAATACTCAGAAAATGGTAAAAAAACAACAACACATGCTTTTCAATCTCCAATGAAAAGAATCCTGGACTGAAGATAATCTTCACAGTTCAAGACATCTGTGCAAAATTTGCACATAGTTGTTTTGTGTAGAAAACAGCATTTTCTTCATGGAAAATAAAATTTCAATGGAGAAATATTAATTCCTGAACAAAAATGATGTTTTCTGTGAAAAAAAAATGCTATAATTGGGGATTTATTCTGAGTAAAATTTGCATATTGTTGATTCACATAGAAATCAGGAATTAAGCTTTTTATGTTGAAATATTATTTTTGCATGCTGAATTAAGCTTTCTTTGTTGAAATATTATTTTCCATGCTGAAAATGCTTTTTCTGTGCAGAAAATGCTTTCTTTTCTGCAAAACAGCCATGTGAGAATTTTGTGTAGAATTTATCCCAAATTGTGAACATGCTTCAAAAACTAAAAATGGGAAGAAAATTGCCGAAATTACTCATTGCTACCTTAGACAAGAAACTTAGTGAAGAATTGCACCCCTAGATATGATATCTGTTTTCAAATGTCTGAAGGTCTGTCATGAGAGCAAACTTATTTCTGCTCCTCCAGAGAACACAACCTGGATCAATGGATTAAAATTAGAAGAAAGGAGTAAACATTAGGAAGAACATTGTGATGGTAAAACAATTTAACAGAATGGACTACCTCACAAGATGTTTGTGGTCTCTTTCACTGCAGGTTTTTAAACAGAGGTTGGATGGTCATCTGGCATGAATGGATTAGCCATGATTCTTGCACTTGAAGGGTCTGCCAATAGATTACCCCTGGAGCTCCTTCCAACTGTAATACTATATGGCCACAAAACTCCCAGATTCACATCTTTCTACAATTTAAAATATTTCATAGAATATTTGGAATTTGCCATCTAATCTAATCCTTTTTTCCAATGCAGGAAAATAATTTTCTGTGAATCTTTGTATGTACAAATTGAGCCTGTGAATAATACTGTCTACTTGATGGAAAATATAGCAATGTATTTCAAAATGATGAATCAATTCCCAAGTGCAAAAATCAAAATTCACTATTTTCCCAGCTAGCCTCATATTTTCAAGAATCTGAGGAACTATGATACAAGAGGGTCTCCCTCAACATCAGAAGGGTGCACCTGAGGGAACAAAGAAGCACTGCACAGACTCATCCCCTTAGCCATCAGAGGAGTATAAATCTCACACCAGCCTTCAGTCCATTACAGATCTTCTTGACAGTAATGTTAATCATTTGGGGCCCTGGCTAATCCGGTACCAAATATTTATCACTTTATGGGAACAATTACTAGAAGAAATCAATGAATCATTCTCAAAAGCCCAGTTGGTCACAGAATGAAAGGTGTTATGATCACAGCTGCTGGTAGGGTAGAAATAGATTCACTATACCATGAGATGTCAGCATTTCTAATATACTGTGAGATGTTAAAAGAATTCAGAATTATTGTTTACATAACAATACTAATTCATAATTGACAGTAGATCAGTTACAAGAGCTGATTAGTTATAAGAGTTCATATTTACAAACATCATGATATTGATATTGATAAATGACAATGATCATTTGGCCTATATCATGTATTGCTATTATGCTAGTGCAACACCCATTGCACTAGCAGACATACATTTACAAAGTTAGTGCAACATCAGAATTTGGAAGCATTTGTTGCATGATGAGTTGTACAAGAGTCTATTTCTGTATACTGTCTCTGCATTACTGCTTATGTGACAGTGGCAGCACAACTATGCTGGCAGAGTTTTTCACTCCTTTGCTGTCACATGAATTTGAATTCAACATTTTGTCATTCAAAACATGTAGAACAAAATGAAAAGATCCAGTGTATCTTTATTCCATATGTAATGTCAAGCAATTAATGTAAGCAAGGAACTGATAAGCTTGTCATGTTTTCTGTCAAAACTCGGGCTCATATATTCACACACAGAGCTCCAGGCTCTTCATTTCAATAGGTGTTTGCACAGCTGGAAGATCAAGCTGTCAACTTTTGTTAATGAGCACATTAAGATAAAACATTTTTCTTCTTTGATGGGGAAAAGTTTATAAAAATGGCTTTACAAAGTATTACTTCAACCCCATTTACAGATATAGCAAAATGAAATCAAATATCAAACTATTGTAAGGTGATTATTTATGAAAAGTATAAATGTAGATTGTTTATAAAGGGTAGCATTACAAAAGAATTCACATAAGTACCAAAATAATTTCAGTTTGAGATTAAAAGGATGGAAACAAAAAGCTGTCTATGATGCCTTTCTTTTTTTGCAGTCAATTTGTCACTACTTCTTCCTGTCATTTCAGTACTGTTTTATAGCAGCAGCAAGCTATTTTAAAAATATAGTGCTGTTGACATTTCTACTTGTCTGAAAATGTATCTCCAGTATGAAACAGTCAAGGGTACACCTGAAATGCCTAGCCTTCTGGGCTTGCTTTTAAAGTGAGTATTGGTATTTCTAAATCCAGTAGACATGATGTGAAGCAGAATCTTAACAATGCCACTTCTCTGTTATGAAATGAGAGAACCATATTTCTGACTTGGTGTTCCTGTTACCACGTAAAAGTCAAAAGCTCAAACAAGTGCAAGGGGTTGCCACTCTTTTGTTGCTTTTCTGGCAAGGCTCCTGTGCCCTTAACAGGTATATGAGCTGAAGGAAATGAGCACATGAAGTTCACTGAGCATGACATTTCCATGTTCCAGCAGAGCCAGAGGAAAAACCCAGGAGAAATGTAAAAAAGAGATAGCCTTAAAATTATGTGATATGCTTTAAAAGAAAAATGAACAAACCTAACCCAATTCGATTTGGTGGGTGATTTTGTTTTTCTTGTTCACTCTTCCATCCCTGAGAAACTAAGGATTTTCAGGCTCCATTTAAGATCACAGCATTCCTGGAGCCACAAAGGGGGGGGGGATACAGTATTATCTTCACCCAGAAAAAAAAAACCCACCTTCACTTGTCTAACTCTATTTTTTTTAAAAAAAAAAACCTTTAAATATATGTTATTCACAGTGATGCCACAAGTCACAAAGCTAGGTGGCACGAGATCTCTTGAATATCATTTCCTTTTCTCCTACCAAGGCTTTTTCATTTGATGGTTGTGTAGAAATTCCAGGGGTGGAACTTTTCCTTATTGCACACTAGTGTTTTCTAGAGTTGGATGAAAGCACTATGTAGGTGCTGCTGTCCCTCCTCCTCCCCCTCTTCCTTCTCCTTTTTATCACTTTCTCATATTCAATAATATCTTGAAATGATGTATAACAGCAAAATAAAAATGATTTTTACTCTGAAATAAAAAATGTTGCTCAAGAATTAAAATAATTGTCAATGAAAGCTTTTAAAACCAGAAGCTCAGAACAGAATTCTGCCACTGGGCAGCCAAAACAGTTTAAAATAGGCCAGGATGAAATGCGTGTGTGTGTGTGTGTTTAACAGATCTCTCAAGATCTGCACTACTGCTATATCATAAATACAGGGGCAAAGATATTTTGAGAAGTGGGGACCATTTAGGTGGTTTTTAATTTTATACTAGTTTAATATCTTTTTATGGGAGAGGGTGGGTGTGGGTGGTGCTTAGGGATTTTAGTCAGCATTGTTGTATTTTAATTGTTGTAAGCTGCCCCCATTGTTTTTAAGAGGGACAGGGTAAAAATAATAACTCCGCCTGCTTCCTAGTTGCTGCCACACGAAAATCTGCAAGACTCAGTGCAACCACTAAGGTCTTTTCTGTTGGCCTTGGTGATTGCCCATTAAAGGATGAAAAGAATAATCATAAATATTTGAAAAATTCTAAAAAGAAAACCTGATATTTTTTATTGTTAGAAAACCCTAATGTTTTCAATGTGTAAATTGATCTGAAGTTGAAAATGAAAGAACCTGTGGAAAAATATTTTTTTGTTTGGTGTAACAGGGGAAGTAATGAGGTATTAGTTAAGTAATAGCAAAATCTACAATTGTAATATATATATATATATATATATATACACATTGATCATACCTAGATCTCAATAACTACTTTATATATTGATATGCCAATGAGTTACTTTGACCAGACATGCGTCACAACTGTTAAACCCTTAAATAAATATTTAAAAAAAGAAAAGAAAACCCTAATGAAGAGAATCCTGGACCAGTTTGCAACTTCATAATTCAGGACATATTCTGCACAAAATTAATTTGGTATGTGTGGATGTTTCTGTGTGCATGCACAGGAAACAGCATTTTCTGTGCAGAAAGTATTTTGCACAGAAAAAGCTGTTTCCCATGCAGAAAGTGCTGTTTTCAGGTCAGGGAGTGAAACTGAGCGAAGTGTTGTGCTACAGGTAGTGCACCGTTGAGCAAATTTGTTACATCAGAAGGTACTAGATAGCTCCTTGAAGAACATCCACGGGGGAAGGCTTTCTCTCCTGCCACCATCACAAGCTCACTTGGTGAGGACACGAGAGCAAGCCTTCTCAGTAACTGCTCCCAACTTCTGGAATAGCCTCTGCAGGAGGCTAGGATATCCCCCTCCCTGCTTTCCTTTCAGTGGCAGGCAAAGATGTGTTTATTTAAGCAAGCTTTTAATGTATAATCTATAAGGGGGGATTTTAAATGGATGTTTTGTTTAGCTTTGTAAACTTTGTTAAAATCACATTTTTATCAATGACTTAGATGGTAGGGTGGAGAGAATCCTTATGAAGTTTACAGATTACACAAAACTGGGAGGGGTTCGTAACACATAGGAAGATAGGAACACAATTCCAAAGTACCTAGATAACCTAGAAAAAAGGGCAGAAATTAGTAGAACAACATTCAATAGAGACAAATGCAAAATTCTACATTTAGTCCCCCCAAACTAAATGCACAGGTATAGGATAGGGGATAAATGGCTCAGCAGTACTACATGTGAAAATGACCTTGTGATTATTCGTGATTGTAAGTTGGACATGAGCCAGTGGTGTGAAGCTGAAGTAAAGAAGGTGAATGCTATTTTAGCCTGCATTAACAGAAGCATAGTTTCCAAGCTGAAGAAAGTAATACTCCCACTATATTCTGTGCTGGCAGACCTCATCTAGAGTACCTGTATTCTGTTCGGTTCAGGGTGCCTCATTTTATGAAGAATATAGATATGTTGAAGCAGATTCAGAGAAAGGCAATGAGGATGATAAGAGGCATGGAGAACAAAATATATGAGGAAAAGTTGAAGGAGCTGTGCATGTTCAGCTTGGTGACGAGAAGACTGTGGGGTGATGTAATGTGGCTCAGGGTCCTTCTGGCACCCATTGCCAGAATGTAATCAGCCTGGGGGTTGGATAATTCCTTCTGCCTGAGAACCCCTTAAGCTGCCACTTTGGGAGATGCACCCTTGGTGATTCCTCTGCCTGGGAATTCCCTTAAATTGCACCCCCTACTGGTATGCCACCACCTCCCTTTGAATTTACCTTGTTCCACAAAGTCCAAAGGGAGACTGTGTGGAGGACCGGCAGCCCCAGAAGCAGCTGTTGGTTCCCACCAAGTACAGAGTACAGTCTGGGTCATGATCATGCTAGTGAACATGCTGGGGTGAACCAAACCAAAGACAAAATAGGGAAGTCCTTTTATTGGGAGGGGATGGACAAGGATGTCTCTGAGGATGTCAGATGCTGTGAGGTCTGCCAGAAGGTAGGGAAACACAGGGATCAAGCTAAGGCCCCTCTTCAACCACTTCCCATCTTTGATGTTCCATTCCAGAGAGTGGCCATGGACATGTTGGGACCATTTCCCTGGAAAACTGCCAAGGGGGAAGCTAAATGTCCTCACTTTTGTTGACTTTTGTACCAGGCAGCCTGAAGCTACTGTGCTAGGGAGTATCTCAGCCAAAGCCATAGCTCAAGCCTTGAGTGATATTTTTTTCAAGGGTGGGGTGCCCAGGCGAGATCCTGACAGATGCTGGGACTAATTTCAAGTCACAGACCATACAGTGGCTACATGAGGATCACAGAGTGTGACACCTTATGTTACTCCCTTATCATAACCAGACTAATGGCTTGGTGGAGGTTTTAATGCGACGTTAGGAACTATGACATGTAAGCTTGTGAATGAACACTCTAATGACTGGGACTTGGCACTACAGCAGTTTTTGTTTGCATATAGGGCTGTGCCACACCCCAGCTTAGGCTACTCATCTTTTGAGCTAGTGTATGGACATGAGGTGAAAGGGCCACTACAGCTAGTGCAACAGCAGTAGGAGGGAGATTTGCTTTCTCAAGAGACAAATGTGATTGACTTTGTCAAAAACTTGCAGAAGATACTACAGAAAGTGTGGGTGGCTGCAAATGACAACTTCCAACTAGCTCAGCAACATCAGAAAGGTCGGTACAATCAGTGTGCCAGAGAATGCTTCTTTGTAACAGAAGATCACATGTTGGTCCTCAAGGCAATCTGCTCTAACAAGATGGAGATGGCCTGGGAAGGTCCAGCCACAGTCTTAGAATGTATCTGGACTGTGAACTACCTCATCCAGTTTCCAGAAGTTGGGACGAAGCTGAACATATTCCATGTGAACTTACTAAAACCCCAGTGGGAGAGACCCAGACATCTCCTGACACTTCCAGCTCCAGCAGCAGAGGAGGAAGAATGGCCGGGAGGAGTCTTTTATGATCACATGGGAGATTTTCACATGGGAGAAATAATCCCCGCAGAGATCGGGAGAGAAATGGGGCTGTTCCAGTAGCAGAGCTCCATTTCGCATGCCCCCTCCCTTCTCCCGATCTCCCGTCATCCTTCCTCTGTCCTGCTTCCATTTCCCTCCCAGTATGTTCAGCTATTTTTTTTACTAATGAAGAACTTTCATTAGTAAAAAATAGTGGGGGGGAAATGGAAGCAGCATGGAGGGAGGACAATGGGAGATCGGGAGAAGGAAGGGGGTGTGCGAAACGGAGCTTTGCTACCAGAACAGCCCCGTTTCTCTCCCAATCTCCCTGGGGTTATTTCCCCTGTGTGAAAATCTCCATGGAAGTTGTTGGTCTGGAGGATGAAAACCCCCCTTCCAAGGTTAACCAGAAGCAACATAAGCAGTTCATGCAGTTGATAGCCAACTTCACTGTTTTCACCCATTCCAGGTCTCTCCACAGATCGTCAGCACATAGAGGTGGCTGATGACAACAGACCATCTGCAGAGCAGCCACAACAAGCGTCACTTGTAGGGAAGCAGGCAATTGAGAAGGAGGTGAAGGAGATGCTGGAGATGAGAATTATCTGGCCTTCAAAAATTTCAAAAAATTGGGTGTCACCAATTGTCCTTGTGCCCAAGAAGGGGAACATGGAGATCTGAATTTGTGTGGAATACAGAAAGTTGAACCCTGTGATGCGCCCAGAGCACTATCCCATGCCACATGTGGATGAACTGTTAGAAAAACTAGGACATGCAAAGTACTTATCCAGTTTAGATTTTACCAAAGGCTACTGGCAGGTTGACTTGGCTGAAGAGTCTAAGCACCAAACAGTGTTCATCACACATATAGGCCTGTTTGAATATAATGTTCTTCCTTTTGGCCTACACAATGTGCGAGCAACATTCCAGAGGGATTGAACTGTCTGCTGAGACGTTGCAGTGACTTTGCAGTTGCCTATCTGAATGACATTGCAATCTTCTCTAACTCTTGGGAAGATCACCTGAAGCACCTGGAGACTGTCTTCCAATGGATCTGGGACACTGGACTGACTGTCAAAGCAAAGAAGTGCCAGTTTGTGCTGGACCAAGTGACTTACCTTGGCCATGAGGTGGGTCAAGGGATCATCACTCCTTTGCAAGCAAAGGTGGAAGCTATACACACCTGGCCTACCCCATGCACCAGAAAGCAAGTGCTGTCTTTCTTTGGTCTGGCAGGGTATTACAGGAGGTTCGTACCAAACTACAGCCATGTGCAACTCCCCTTACAGATTTGACAGGTTCTAAGAAACTGAAAGTAGTAAGATGGACAGTGGAGTGTCAAGAAGCATTCAAGGCCCTAAAGTGAGCTCTCATGTCCGACCCAGTGCTGATGGCACCAGACTTTGACAAGCCGTTAATCATGGCTACAGATGCTTCCAACAGAGGGATTGGAGCAGTGTTGACACAAGACGGTCCAGATGGCATCTTGTACCCTGTCTTGTTCTTCCACAAGAAGTTGAATGTGTGGGAGTCCAGCTGGTCCATACCAGAGAAGGAATGCTATGCCATTGTGTTTATGCTAGACAAGTTGAGACCCTGGAGATTATCAGATAGGGACAAAAAGCATCCCTGTGTTGCAGTCTCCTTTCCTGCCCCCATCCCATTCCCTGTAATGCTAGAAATAGGCTTTGATGGTAGGGAAGTACATAACATCAGGGGTGCATTCCACAGGAGAGCCTTGCTTGCCATGTCAATACATGGGGCTGCATGTAAAACAAGGTATAAAGGAAATTAGTGTGTTAAAAAAATCTTAATGATACTCCGATTGCATGATTTAAAAAAAAGATTGATTGCCACACACAGGAAAAGGGAAAGAAATATAATCTTCATATCTAAGAGCTAAAGCAAGAATGAGTAATAGTAAAAGAATCGAGACGACATTATTCACATGGGTTACAGGAGCAAAAAAAAAAGAGTTTCTGTATGAACAAACAAGAGAAACTGCAAAAATCACAAGGGATGTGGGCGTTATTTACAGAAGAACATTAAAAAAAAGTACTGGTAAAGAATAAGGCAAAACAGACCACAGAAATAAGAAAAAATTGAAAAGAAATGTAATGGGAAAGAGAAAGGGCATAGCTTTGGGGAAACATCCACAGCTAGAAACAAATTAGTGCAATATCCAAAGCAGACTGGATATCAGCCCATGTCAAAGGCTATAGTAGAAATAAGATTTCAAGCAAGGAGAGGAAACAATAACCAGTTCACAAAGCTACCAGTAGTCTGATTACAATCTAGGTGGAAAAAGTACAGCCTGGCCCTGTTTACCCCTGCAACCTAGAATATGTCCCTCTGTCCAGTAACAAATACAAGTGGGAGAATATGTTGATTGATAGAAACACAGGAAGAAAATGGTGAGGAAATCCAGAATTTGGATGGCTGCTTTTTAAAAAGTAAGTAGTTAAGTCAGTTCCAAGGCCTCCCAAAACAGTTGGTTAGTCTTGTAGTTGTGGCTGCTGAATTGTAACTTCCCAGTTGGAAAAACAATTATATAGTTACTTTGAGTTGCTTTAAAACCACAATGGTACAAGCTACTGATGTCATTGTCACCTCAACACACATAAAAGAGAACCAGACAAAAGCAAGAGCCAGCACTTCAAATACCATATTCTTCCTCCACATTTAGTGAGATCACTCCCCACCCCCTGAAAAAAATAAGTAAAACTTACCCTTACACCACAACAGGGGTGACTCCTTTTATCCTTTGCAATTAATTAAAAATAAGTAGTTATCTGTAAGTTACTTCTTAAAGTCTGGGAAAACCCCTCCAGTCCTTTTCAGTTTTCAGACAGTGGCAGCTGGTGGTTTGCTTGTCAGTAGGGCAGTGAATTCATTCTGGGCTTCAGTTCAAATTTTAAAGGAAAGTTCTGAACCTATGCCCAAAATAGATTCAGCACCTTGCATAGTGCCATTAAAGTTTGCCATTAAAACCCATAGGAGATCTACCACCACAATGATGCGGAAACTAGCAGCTGTCACTAGTCTTAGACAACATTTTTTCTTCTTCATAAAGGTTCCTAGCCGGTGTGTGTGGGGAGAACCTCTGTTAACAGGAAGCCTTCAGGCTAAAAATTTATATTTCCTTGTTCTCTTCAGTATACTAACCAGGAATATAGTGGATTATCAAGGATTTCAACAGGGCCTCTCCTACTCTTTCTATAGGAATCTCTTAAAGGGTTGTGTCACCTCTGATGCTGGACTTGGGCAGCTGACCCCAGTTGCGCCAGAACCTTAGAAGAATAAGACAGTGTCTATATGCATGTGTGTCAGGGTGGTGGTGGTCTTTCTCAGGACTACAGATGCCACCAAAATGGGAGGTTAGTCAATTCATACATCAAATCAAGTATGTGTGTTATTTTTGAATTGAATTATATAATGGTCCCTGAGTTTGGGTCAATCTGCTTTGGAACTCAGCTATATTTTCTTTGCTTGCATAGTCTTCATGTTTGGCATGTCTAAGCAGAGAAACTCCATCAGCTTTGAGCATGCTCCCTTGTTTGTTTAATTTCTAAAATAATGGGGGAGGGTCCAATTTGCAATGTGCATGTGTGGACTGATTCAATTATTTTTTAAAATATTTTTATACTGTCTTTGGAGGTAAAGCCTCATCAAGTATGAGGCCATGCATATCCATACTCTTGTCTCTCTGTCTGTCTTTTTCTCTTACACACTCGTTTACACACATACAGACACACACTCACCAGTACTTGCTTGGAGTACTGTTTTGATCTCCATAATGATTTCTAGTTTGCTACCTACTAGATCTCCTATATTTTGGCTTAAATGTAATTCACAGCTATTATGTTTACAAACAAGAATTTACTGCTACTATTAGATTGCAGGGTGACTACTCATCAGTTTCTGAATGGACTTGAAGTCTCTTATCTGAACTTGTACATTTGGCCAGAATCATAACTCTGTAAGAAATTGGAAAAATCCCCCTACCCATTATAAAGTTTTGATTTCTTGAGCTCTCAGAACCAGTTTTTCATTACTAATAGTAATTTCAAGGACTGAAAATAAGGAAACACATAGGTTGGTTGACTGAACATGTGCAGCTTTTTTAGAAACCTTCAGGCACTTTTAAACTTTTTGGATTTGAGGCGGTTGAATATCAAGTGAGGTATAAAGCAAGACTTATTGGGCATTAAAGGAAAATCTACTTGAGCATTGCAAAAGGGTTTACAAGTTGATAAATATTCCTGTTGAGTATTCATGGTAAGCTGTAACTCCTTCATATGTGTGCACTGCCTGTAAATTGCCCATCTCAGAGTGAAGTCCTTCTTCAGGGGTTCTAGTGATGTGTGAAGTAGTGATGGATGAACTTGCCTCATCTCAATTTGTAATTGCCTCACACTTTCCATACTTTCCAGGAAAGCTCAGGCAATTTCTGAAAATTCTTCTCTAGCTTATGATATTGGTACACGTGCACTGATGGAACCTAATGTGAGCATAATTTCAGTACTGCTGACATTTCTATCTTATGTGTTTCTATCAGAATTTGGAAGGAACTATTTCCAAGTAGCTACCTATTTATCATCAGTTTCTTTACCAATAATTAAGTCTGACTTCATTCCATTATGGTTGTAACTTAAGGGATAACTTCACTTGACTCCTTTTGCAGTATAATTGTTAACATTTACATTGCTTTTTATTGTTGCAAGTGTTCAGATTCATTACATAGAGAGCAAATATCACACGGTTCAAGGGGTGGCTTGTGGCATGATTATTCTGGAAGGGTGCGAGTGTGCTTTGTACTTGTACCACAATTTATCAGCTTATAATAATCCATTTTAATGAATTAAAGAAAAGTATTATTAAAGAAAATAATAAAGTTACTTTCAAGAAATGGGAAAGTAAAGAGATACTTATAAAAACTGTGGCTGGCATTCTGTTCAGTAGTTATGAGATTGTAAACAGGATTTACAATCTTGTAACTACTGGGAATTCACATTTATGGTCATTAATGACTGAACATGACCTCTAAAACCTACTGTATACACTCATGTGTAAGTCTGGAAATTTTAAGTCAAAAATTGACCCAAAAAAACCTGGGTTGACTTATTCAGTGTATGTTTGGTACCTCAACTCTTAGACAAAAAGGAGCCATCTCCTTATTTGGGTAGAGTAGCAAAAGGCAAGGGCTTAGTCTGTCCTGGGAGAACCTAACGGAAGCACTAACCACCCACTCACTGTCTCCACCACTGTGCTGCTTCTGGCCTTTTGGAATGCCTGGCAGCAGCAGCAGCAGTTCTTTGATACTTCCCCTCAAAGGAGCACTGAGAGAGTAGAAGAGGCTGGTGCTTCTTTAAGGTTCTCCTGGGATACACTAAGTGCTCACCTTTTGCCATTCTCTTCAGAGAAGGCGATGTTTCCTTTTATGATAAGAGGTAATATTGTACCTTAACTTTTATCCAAAACAAAAACCAAAAAAAAAAAAAAAAAAACCAAAAAAACAAACAAACAAACAAACAAAAAAACAGGAATCATCCCCTTTTCTGAATAGAGTGACAAAAGGTCTTTTCGGATGCCTGGGTGAGAAAATGGTGGCTGCAGCAGCCAGGAGTGAATGGTACTTGTGCTTTCCCCTCTCCATTGAATGACCCTTGACTTATCCATGGGTCATATCAAAATCCATAAGTTTGGTCCTAAAACCTTCCCATGACTTATACATGGAGTCAACTTGTATACAAGTATATATGGTACTTGTTTTAGCACGGCTATGCTTCATCTGAAGGCTTTCTGAGGTGCTATGGATCAGGGCACCAGGAAATGATGTCTGCAGCACTCTTCTGGTTGTGAGGCACCTTGAGACAAGCAATTGAGACAGGACCCTGAGGGAAATCTACAGCAGCCTGTTCACAGTGTGTCCCATGTCCAGGAGAGCATGACAAACATCATTTCCTAGTGACTGGATGTGCAATGCCTCAGAAACCCTTTGGTTGAGGTGCTGCCAGGCTAAAATAGTAGGGGAGATTGTGGGTGGTGGTGGTGGTGGTGATGGTGGCATCATGAAACATAAGTATGATTATGAAGCTCTGTCACTGTAGTTACATCTGATGATGCAGGATCTCAGCCTGTAATTATAATCCTAACTATTTTTGAAGCCTTAAACTATATTTTGTTACTCTTAAAAGTAAATTTCCAAGTTCTGGTTTCTATGCTAGTGTTTTTCAATGCACATGGAGCAAATGAGGTAGGTTTCATAAACCATTGTTTCTTCCCCCCGTCCCTGTTGTTGGGCTCCTCCAATACACAATTTATTCCTTTCCCCAATGACAGGGTGGATTAAGAGAAAGCTTCTTAATTAAAAATTCCCAATGTCCTCCATGGTAAAGGCTTTCTAATTATCTGGATTCTTTCCATCACACCAGAGGGTAGTCATATATCGTCTAAAAGGTGTTTTACAAAGGTGATCATTCAGCTGTCATAACCAGAAAGAACTAAACGAGTAGGAGTTTATGATAAATTTGTTTCTCTTCATTTTTTGGTAAAAGTTACCAAAATGGACTCTTTTTTTCTCATTTTCCATATCTCTCTAAGCAAGGTCAGTCCTGGTTAGTATATGGGTGGGGGATTGCCAAGGAATATAAGGTACTTTAGGCTATATTTCAGAGGAAGGTAATGGCAAAACTACTACTGAGTTTTCCTTCCCTTAAAAAAGTCTTGTGAAATCTATGGGGTCACCATAAGTCAACAGCTGTCTTGAAGGAATATATATCCACAATTGTGTGAGAAGTTCTTGTATCACTTGCAAGATGCAATGTATAAACTGGGAATGGTGCAAAAATGTAACTAGTTCCTACATTTTCAGCTCATTTCAGACAGTTCATGTGAGTTTCACAGCCATCTGTGAGAATATCTTTGGCATAGGTGGCTATTTGTAAACAATATCTGGGCAAATGATATTCTTGAAAGGGACTGCAACTGCAAAATACAGCTTCATATTTTGAGTGAGTGGTGGTATTCAGCATCAGCTCAACATTATAAGATGAGGAAATGCATACCGTAAGACTGGTAATTATGAACTTCAGTATCATCACTGTTATGACCTAGCTAATAACCAATCAGATCCATCAAATGAAAATAACCTAGCTGAAAGATACTTGTAGAAACTATTCATTAATGCAAAATAACAAAAATTGTTATACCATATATATGGAAATGTATTTGGCAAGGCAAGCAAGTAGCCTGATGATGTGTGTGTGTGTGTGTGTGATTTTTGAACTACTTCTGACAGTTACAGAGATGCTGTTAAGTCAGCACATGCCTGACAGGCTGGCTCTTTAGGGGAAGAGAAACCTCATTGATAGAAATTACTGTGGAAGGCTGACATGTCATTTTAATTTTTTAAACCTTTATCTCTTTAGCCCAGAGGACTGGCCGTAAAGTACAATCATTTCAGAAGAGAGCCATCCTTACAGAGATGCACACTTCAGTTCTAGCTGAGAACTGAGAACAATAAGAATTTGTTCTCATACAAATTGTGATTGTGACTTTGGGAAGTGTACAGAGGCTACAGTGCTATGCAGCAGAGATGTTACTACTTTTTAGTTCTACAGCTAGTGTTTACTGGGGAGCTGGAGAATGCACATGCCTCATTGTGCTGTTAAGCATGGCTTACACCCCACTTCTAGAGACCTCAGAAATTGTGTATTAATTTGGTTTATCAATGTGACCTTCCACAAGGGAAAAAGTACAATGGTCTCAGAGAAGAGGACAGCTGAATGCCATGCTTTGCGCCTAAGACTAAAAGCCAAAAAGGACACATTTCCCAGGAAAAGGGAGACAATGTATGAAATGAAACCTTTCTATCTGCTGGTTTTGAAACTTCCTTTCCTTAATCCCAAACCTTAAGAGACAGGTTGCTCAAGCTTTTAAAATCCAATCACTGGACATTAAGAAACACATTTAGCATTTTCTACATCTTTTGTCAGGACCAGGACACTCACTGTGCAATTCATGAAGGCTCAGGAAACCTATTGTTTCAACCCATGAGACATCTGCTCCCCTCAGGTGTATTTGGAGGGATAAATATCATCCCCAAAATATTTCCAAGTGCACACAGTCAGTTATAGGGGAAACCCTTTCACTCTGTGTTAGCCACCCCAGGTTCCTCCATCCACTCTGCCGGATTGACTACAGGACAGGTTGTATCACCCCAACAAATCCTCTTGCTACCCTCTATCCCAAGGTTTCTTATTGCTTTTCCTATAGCATTGTGTGAATGCTTTTTATGGGTGAATGTGTGTCTGTCTGGTGTTATTTTTGAACTCTTTAATAAAAAACATACTTAATTTTACATGTGTGTATATTCCATCCAGACTAGTACTGGCAGACAAAGGTTTGCAAGATTCCCTTGTTACCCCCTTTTGCATACCTAAAATTGAGTTGCTCCTAATTTCTCCAACATATTAGAAACTCAATATTTTCTTGGAATTTTCCAAGGAGCATTTTGGATAACAATGCAATTAGTTATACTCACACATACATATAGACACACATACTGGGGCTTCTCAGAGGATGCTTTCAGACTGTTGTGGGAAGGGGATTTGCTCCCTTCTTGGGCATCATTAGTTGCATATGACCAATAGGTGCATTGGAATTATTTTCTTTCCAGCAACCCTGACTTACAGCACTGTTTTTGCACTATCATTAGTAGCATGGGAACAATATTATTTGCTGGTTTGGGGTTGCTGAGGAGTGGGAAACCAAGTTTGGGGGTACGGAAGCACAGAATTTATTAGTTGAGAAGGGGATTCAGTGGTGGGAAAGGGGAAAATGAGGGTCTCACACCAGGCCTTTGTGGGTTATATGCGGACCACTAGTTATGTATCCTTGCTGTACCAAGTTACCCTGCTTAATTTCACTGAAATCAATGAAACTGATCACGCCTCCTTCTGCCTGGGTGGTTGACAAGTAATCAGTTCAGCTTCAGTACAAGATTGTCAGCACCAATCCTACACCTGTCTGCTCTGAGGTAAGATATCCAGGAGGGAAGAATCTCAATGGGGTGTTTCAGTAAAAAATAAAATAATGTATGATTGCACCGTCTCAACAGGATTCCTTTCTTTGCTTTGATTTAATTAATACACATGTAATATTGTGCACTGTACATTGACTGAATATCTACAAATATATATTGAATACATTTTGCCACAGGAAGGACACTTTTGGGATCCTGTTAGAATGGATTGCTTTTACATTGGTGCCATTCCACAGTTTGAGTAATTTAGATCCCCAACCCCAGATAGAAATTTTGATGGAGAGAATTTAATATATATCCCTAAGGTCAGTCTTTATTTGCTGGAAGAGAAGGCATCTAATTTATTCATTCTTATTTTCTCCCACAGAGTCCTTGTGGGGTGGAGCAAGGCTTGTACAGCATGTACTTAAACTTTTTTTTCTTTCTAGATTCTTAAGCTTAATTGATCAAAAGATAGATTCCAAGTACCTTATGTTAATATGAACAAGAAAACATGCATTATTCAGTAAGTTGACCTATATGCAACTAAATATAGAGAATTAAAAGTGAGATTTTTTTTTATTAATCTTATTCTTCCTACTACAGTAGCATTCCATGTTCATGAAGAATCTGTGTCTTTGAAACAGAGTCTATAACATAGTACAGCTTTATTTTGGCTTTTTGCAGGAAGGCAGAATAATCCCATTAACTTCACGTGAAAGGAGTTAAGCACATGCTTAACTATTCTCTTGAAAGCACTGGAACACAAAGAAATCCATTTTTCAGCTATTCCCCATTATGACAAAGTTTTGGTATCATTCTGGGCAGCTATGTTTATTGTCAACCCCTATGCATGTTTAGTCAAAAGTCACTCCAGCTAAGTTCACTGGAACCTACCACTGGGCACCAGAAATGAAGGTGTAACTATTTGAAACAACATCATATGGTTCTATTCAGCCACAAAGAAACATTCTTTCTTATCTCTCTTATGTCTAAATTTAATAGTGAAGGCATGGTAGTTGCTGTACAGAATACAGAAATGATACTAAACAATGACCCTAAAGAAACTGAACATAAGAAACTGCCTCAGACAAAGTCAAATTGTTGATTCATCTGGCTCAGTTTTGTTTGCACTGACTAGGGGTGCATCTACAGTGTAGAAATTATGCTTTTTGACACCACTTGAACAGCCATGGCTTGATCTTGTGGATTTTGGCACCAGCATTCTTTGGCAGAGAAGACTAAAGACCTTCAAAAACTATAAATCCCAGGATTTGATAGGATGGAGCAACAGCACTTAAAGTGGTATCAAACTGCATTATTTCTACAGCGTAGATGGATCCAATGGAGCAATTCTCCAAGGCTGGTCCAAGGTGTAGTTTTGTTGCCGTTGACAACAGAAGCAGCAGCATTAGCAATAGTTACATTACCCACAGAACAAATGGTCTTAAACCTCTTTTGGCATGATAGGTAAATAAGTTAATAACATTTTGCATATTAATATCAGTGATAATATCAAAAATAATGGGCTCAGAATATTAACTTATCCAGCTTATAACATCTGGAAAGATGTATTTGGAGGAGATGTCTCTTGCCCTAAAATAGTTGCTGTGTTCAAGTGTAAGAATGCAAAAAGAGACTATTATAAGTCAATGTACTGATTTTGTGCTGATCAGACTTAGCATTACAATTGCCGCACCAATTGCCACATGCTTAGAAGTTGATTACTTAATGCCAGTATTCTTGATGAGATTGTCATTGATTGCTTCAGCTGGTTAGAATTTCTAAAAATGTGAATTTACAGGACATTGGCTGGTCCAAGAATAGCTGGCCTAGAAATATTTCATCCAATGATGTCCATACTGGTTTTGGGTGTTTGTTTGTTTTTTTTTAAAAAAAGCCAAAAACACACATCAGGTACATGTACCCTCTAGAGCAAATTATGCCATTTAGTCGTGATGAAGAAACTAACTTGTTTTTATGGACTTATCAGACTAGTGGCTAATAATGTCAGGAAATGACATGAATGTGCCCACAAGATGGAGCTGTAAGTTTAATCATGAAAGTAGTTAAGCTCCAGTGGCAGGTGTGTGTGTGAGTCAGCACTTGAGAATATGCACACGTGAGATGCCTGGTGTAGCAGGCATTAACTGCTTATAAAAAAAGAGATGGGAAATATCTCCAGTGTGGGTTTGTTGTGGATGGTGGTTGGTGAAGCAGTTTGTTGGTTTGAGAGAGATTTAGGAGTATTAGAGATGGCTGTCCTATACTCTGTATATATATATATATATATATATATATATATATATATATATATATTGTAAATATACTGCAAACAAAGATTAAAGCCGTCAAGTTGAGTGAAGCCTGGCTTTGTTGCTGTCTTTATTTGGCAAGCCAGAGCTCAAGGCAGTGTGCTGGGGTGAAGGAATTTTTCCTTCTCAGCCTGAAGTCTTTTGCAGAAGTCTCTCCAGAAACCTTCTCCTTGGCGTCCTGTCGATGTGGAACAACTCTGCAGGTGGTCGTGGTGGACACAGCACGTCTTTCTACGCCCCAACAAATAATGCTGTAACTCCATGAATGAGGAAAATGGAAACATAGTGGCATTATTATACTTACCATATGTCACTGTAATCACGTGATTCAAAGGCTATGGAATTATCGCACAATGACCATTGGCACTTTAAGAATGGTAGTTTACATCCATGATTTCATGGTTCAGTGGTTCTCATAAGAAGACACAAGCACGCTTAAAAACAACCCCCACAAAAACCCTTTATTAGCAAAGTAAATCAACACATAAACACTTAAACTCACCTAAGAATGTGCCAACATTACAGTTCATACAAAGAGTGTCCTGTGGATAGTTTTCACATTCTTACCTGGATGTTTTCTCACTAGGAACAAGGAGGGAAAGAGGACTGCCCATTCACACTGTAATCTCACGATTGCAGCAGGCCATGTTTTCACACACTCTCCAATACCAATAGTGATATTGAGAGCTTTTGATGGCTTGTCCTGTTAATGGAAAGTGATGCTTTATTTATGGCTAGAGCACACAGTAAGCATGGAAGGACTACAAGATCCTGCAACAGCGGATCCCATTTGCGTTATCGTGGCATCATAATCATGTGATTTTTGCTGTGTCATATAAAGTCCAAAGAAACCCTACATTATTGCTTACTGAGATCTGGTTCTTCTTGCACTAGACCAAGAAAGGAATGGGAGGGAATGTAAGGAGTCAGGCCACTAGAACTGGCACTTTCACCTGCATAGCAGCTCTTAGTCAGTTCCTGGTGGGTGGCATTGCCATTAATGCAGCAGTGACTGCTAGCTTGAACTGCTTTTCCTAATCCACATCAAATTTCCCAAGTGGCATTTCAAGAATGCATCCTTGAAAGGATATGCCTGTGTCCACAAAACTGTGTACCAGTCAAAATAAAATTATTTTCTCCTTTTATTTTTCCCACATTGATAAAATTTAATCAGACTTCTTGTAGATTCTGTGAGGTCAACTGGACTAACTGAAAAATTATAACCCACACACTGATTTCCAGTGATGTAGACTCAAGTTGATGGAGTCAGACTCAACTTGGACTTGATTCGACAATAAATGATGCACTGACTTGACTCAACTCACGACTTATATATTTTTAGCAACCGACTTGCTGGCCTCGGTTCAGTAACATAATACATTCATCAAGAAGCATTATGGAACAGAAAATGGTTTTCCTCATTTGAACAACATTTCCATGATCTTGCTGCTTTTTGCCTATCTATAGGGGTTGACAAGTATTTGATGGAAGCAGTAACAGCAAATGTGTTAGGCAACAGGCCTGAGGCAGAAGTATCCTTCTAAAGCTTTTCCAAAGCTTTAGAAGGCTCCACCAATGTGCAGCTGGGACAGGCTACTGAGATCTCATACCTATTGCCTAATGCAGAGTCCTGCCTCCTGCTCTTAGGAAAAACAGCAAGACTCGCCCCTAGAGCATGGGACATGTTTCCCATAAGGGAATACAGCAAATGTGATAGGCAATGGGTGTGAGGCAGGAGTTGAGGTCTTCTTGGCAGCCTGTCCCTGCTGTACATTGAAGGAGCCTTCTAAAGCTTTTACTTTAGAAGGCAACCCCCACCTCAAGTCCACTGCCTAATGCATTTGCTGATATTTTTTGTAACCTAGCTTTGTACCTGCCTTCTTGATTTTCTAGTTATTGAAACTCCACCTCCCTACACACCCCATCACTGCCTCCTTTTTTTTCCTTTTAAAGTCAGCTCCCAGACTTGAGTCTCAGCTTGAGACTTGAAAGTAGAGTCTTGAGACGTGACTTGAGACTTGGAGTAAAAGACTTGAATACATCACTGCTGATTTCAATAAACCTTCACCACCTATCACTGAACCTAATCATTTGAAACAATCAGGATTGTAGTCCAAAAGGCTGGGGAGGGGGAGACAAAGTTACCAGGCTAGAGCCAAGCCACATTACCAATCTATTGTTGTAAAACCACTAGCTTGGCATGACAGGCCACTCTCTTATTTTTAGGACTCTTATTTCATCCTCAGTTTTAATGGCAGCTGTTTCCACAGATACTCAGGGTGTTAGTATCTCCAGGTTAGCACAGTTGTCCCACTGTATCCATGGATTTGGTATCCAAGGATTTAAGTATTCACGTCTTGAAAGTATTATTAAAAAAATAATCCAAAAAGCAAACCATGATACACCAGCCAGCAGCCAGAAGGACTCTAAGCCAGCAATTGGAGTCAGCTGAGGCCGGGAATGGACTGGGGGCGGAAATTGGAGTTGTGCTGGGGAAAGGGAGGTATGGTCAGAACAGAGTGAACAGATGTTACAAAAGAAGGCAGGATCGCTGTTTGTTAGCTATCCCACCATCAGTTCACCCTGTTTCCCGGAATGGATTGGAGAGTGTACCAACCATTTCACAGAACCTTACTTTGCTCCTCTGCAATGCCAGGTCGATTAAGAATAAAACTCATATTATTTACAATCTTCTGCTGGATGAGGATGCCGACCTGGCGTGCTTCACAGAAACCTGGCTGGGAGAGGATAGCACTGTCACGTGGGCGCAGGCCCTCCCAGCCGGGTATTCTGTCAGTGAGAAGGTAAGGGGAAGTGGGCGGGGGGGTGGAGTGGCTCTGGTTCATTAGGATAACCTGACCTTGACCAGGATACTTGTCCGAAACACAGTCCACTTTGAGTGTATGTACCTTAGTCTGAGGACCAGGGATAGTTTGGGTATTCTGCTAGTATACCGACCACCCCGTTGTCTAGCAGACTCCCTAACCGAGCTGACACAGCTGGTCTCAGAGTTGCTGTTGGAGTTGCCCAGACTTTTAGTTTTGGGCGACTTCAACATTGCACTTGAGACCAGCTTGACAAATTTGACTGGTGCGGCTCAGGAGTTCATGGAAACCATGACAAACATGGGCCTATCCCAAATGGTCGTTGGGCCCACACATTGTGCAGGTCATACCCTCGATGCGGTCTTCAGTACGGAACAGGAATATCCATGGGCGGAGGTTATAAAAACTACCGCGTTGTCATGGACGGATCATTTCCTGGTCAAGACTGAACTAAGAGTCTCTTCCCGCCCCACCAGGGGTGGTGGACCCATTAGAATGGTCTGCCCTCGAAGGCTAATGGAACCAAGAGGATTCCAGAAAGCCTTGGAGGGTTTAATGGTTGGTAATGCCGGTGACCCTGTCGAAGCTTTGGTTAATACCTGGAACAATGACCTTACCAAGGCTATCGACACGATCACTCCCAAGCGTCCTTTCCAACCCGCTTCAAACCATAAGCCATGGTATACATCAGAGCTTAGGAAAATGAAGCGGGTTGGACAACGACTAGAGCGCAACTGGCGGAAAACTCAACTCTTATCCAACAGGACTCGTCATAGGAACTTTCTTTGGTCCTATCGAGAGGCAATATATACAGCACAGAGATCCTTCTCCTCTGCACGTATTGCGCCTGCAGAGTCCCATCCAGCAGAGCTGTTTAGGGTGGTAAGGGAGATGACACAGGTTATTCCTGTGCAGAACCCGTTGCTTAACCCAACGATGGCCTGCTGTGACGCGTTTAACAATTTCTTTGCAGACAAAATCTCTTGGATAAGAGCCGACTTAGATGCCAGTAATTTGACAGAAACAATTGACGAGGTGTCCAGCAACTCCGTTGATGTAAGTTTACTGGATCAATTTCAATCCGTGAGTACCAAGGACGTGGACAAGCTCCTTGGTAGTGTGAGGAAGACAACCTGCCCCCTTGACCCTTGCCCATCTTGGCTGGCCGTCCAGGGAGGGGATGCATTGCGGAAGTTCCTTGTGAGCATCATCAATGCGTCCTTCAGGGAAGGATATATTCCATCATGTCTAAAGGAGGCGGCTGTTAAGCCTATTCTGAAAAAAAAAAAACTTCCCTGGACCCCCTGGATATGAAAAATTATAGGCCAGTCTCTTTATTACCATTTTTGAGCAAGGTGATCGAGAAGGCGGTTGCTCTTCAACTCCAAGTGGTCTTGGATGAAACCAATTATCTAGATCCATTTCAAACTGGCTTTAGGATGGGATTTGGAGTTGAGACAGCCATGGTTGCCTTGACCGACGACCTGCGTCTAAGCATTGACAGGGGTAGTGTGACCCTGTTGGTGCTTTTAGACATCTCAGTGGCTTTCGATACGATAGATCATAGCATCCTCTTGGATCGCTTGAGTGGGTTAGGAATCAGAGGCACTGCGCTCCAGTGGTTCCGGTCCTTCCTCTTGGGCAGGTCCCAGAGGGTGTTGCTCGGGGACAGCTGCTCCAGCAGAAAGGAGCTTACTTGTGGTGTTCTGCAGGGCGCCATCCTGTCCCCGATGCTGTTTAACATCTATATGAAGCCGCTGGGTGAGATTATTCAGAGTTATGGGGCTGGGTGTTATCAGTATGCTGATAACACCCAGATCTATTTCTCCTTGCCCCGATCATCGGCCTGAAATTCCAATGGTGTCTCTCCTCTTAATGATTGTCTTAAAGCAGTAATGGGCTGGATGAGGAAAAACAGATTGAGATTAAATCCAGATAAAATGGAGGTGCTCACGGTAGCGGCCCCAAAACCAGGAGTTGGGTTGCAACCTCCAGTCCTGGACGGGGTCACACTCTCCATTAAGGACTGTGTTCGCAGTCTGGGGGTGCTCCTTGATTCATCGCTTCAGATGACGTGTCAGGTAAATGTGACGGTCAGGAGCGCCTGTTATCAGCTCCGGCTGATACGCCAGCTGTGCCATTTACTGGAAGTAAGGGACCTCGAGACTGTGATGCACACGCTGGTAACCTCGCGTCCAGATTTCTGCAATGCGCTCTACATGGGGCTGCCCTCATGCTTGGTCCGGAAACTTCAGTTGGTACAAAATATGGCAGCCAGAGTGGTCTCGGGAACATCTCGGAGAGACAATATAACTCCAGTATTAAAATCTCTCCACTGGCTGCCTATCAGTTTCCGGGCCCAGTATAAGGTGTTGGTTATTACCTTTAAAGCCCTAAATGGCTTGGGTCCAACTTATCTCCGGAACCGCCTACTCCCATACAATCCTCCCCGCGCACTCCGGTCCTCTGGGAGGAATTTGCTTCAGCCACAAAAATCTAGGCTGTCTGCAACCTCCCAGAGGGCCTTTTCGGTAATTGCCCCCAAATTGTGGAATGACCTGCCGAATGAGATCCGTCAGATAACAATCCTGAATAGCTTTAAAAAAGCACTAAAGACGGATCTCGTTCGGCAGGCCTTTCCTAATTAGATCCCGGCCTCAGGGGATCCTGGCCTCTTTTAGTCTGCTGGCCATTTATTGTATTTTTATTGTATTTATTGTTTTTAAATGTGATTTTAGATCAGTTGGTTTTAATTTATAATTGTTTAATATTTTTTATGGGGGTGGGTGGGGGTGGGGGGTGTTTGGGGATTTTATCTGTATTGTATTTTAATTTTTGTAAGCCACCCCGATTGTTTTGACAGAGGGGCGGGGTATAAATAAATTTTATATTATTATTATTATTATTAGAGACACCATTTTGCTATGCCATTGCATATAATGGGACTTGAGTATTCATGGATTTTGGTATCCATGGGGGATCCTGGAACCAAATCCCAGAGAATATAAGGGACAACTGTATCTTCTCAAGGCATTAAGGGAACTGTCCTGGTTCTGAACCCTATTCTGAACCTATTATCTTCTGTATTATCTGAAGAAATGCTAAATCCTGGAGAACCTGTGGAGGAGACCAACATTAAAACTAAGTGTGGAGTTGTCACCCCATAAAAATGGAATCACTAGCTGTGCCTGGCACTGCTAAAATAGGTAGCTCTAGAACATCACTGGTATCTATGCAAGATTCTCTTCCGAAGCTGCAATGTTTGACATACTTATCTGGGAATAAGTACTGTTAGACTCCCTTCAAACCCATTGAACTGTGAGGAATGTTCAATTTCAACAATTGTTCAACAAATTGGAGCATGTCCAGAGTAGGGCAACTAAAATGGTGAAAGGTCTGGAAACCATGCCTTATGAAGAGAGACAAAGGTCCCGTCTACACAATTTAAATAATACGTACGGCGTGCGGAAGTTCGTGCTTCGGTACAAACGGCCGTTCGGATCCACACGAATGCAAAAGAGGGGGGTGGTTTTCCACCCTGAAATACGCACACACGGCGTTCAGGAGGGAAAGCGGATCGCGAAGAGAAATCCGTATACCATTCGGATGGCTGACGGGTCTGTACGGTCCATTCACACACATACAAACAGGCAGGGTAATCTGATTGGCTGGCCGAGTAGAGGGGGCAGGGCTAGCACGGACGGGAATTGGGAGCGGCCGCCATGTTGGTTTCCTGGCTAGCGAGCATCCAGTAAGTCTGTGAATTTATATGTTTATTTATTTTTATTTTATATTGTAAATACGGAAAACTGACTGTCCGCAAACCAGGAACCTTAAAAAAAAAAAAAAGTGGTGGGAGATTTAAAACTGCCACTTTGCTTGCTCGCTCCAGCCAGCTTCGGGAAGAGGGAGTCATTCGGAGTTTAGGGGGCTTAAAAATTGTATAGCCAGTTTGTATGCATACAAATGACAGGCTGTTCGTATTTTTTGCCCCCATACAGATTTTTTTATGATCGTATAGCCGCACCCTTAGGGAGCTGGGTATGTTTAGCCTGGAAAAAAGGTTAAGAGGCGATATGACAGCCCTGTTTGAGTATTTGAAGGATGGATGGAGCAGGCTTGTTTTCTGCTGCTCCAGAGACTGGAACACGGAGCAATGGATGCAAGCTCCAGGAACAGAGATTCCACCTCAACATTAGGAGGAACTTTTTGACAGTAAGAGCTGTTCAGCAGTGGAACACACTCCCTCGCAGCATGGTGGGGTCTCCTTCCTTGGAGGTCTTTAAACAGAGGCTGGATTACCATCAGTCAGGGATGCTTTGATCAAGATTTCCTGTGTGGCAGGGGGTTGGACTGGATGGCCCTCGTGGTCTCTTCCAACTCTACAATTCTATGATTCTATGATTCTATGAATGTTGGGGTTATGCCTCATTCTTTCCCCACTGAATACATGAGCAGAGAAAGATTTGGAAGCACAATTGGTGGCACTGGATTCAATCAGGTATTTGGCAAGCCATTAACACCAAGCTGTTAGACCATCTGTAACACCGTGTGTGTGCATGTGTGTGTGCGAGTGTGCACGTATGTGCCTTCAAGTCATTTGTTGACTTATGGCAGTCCCATGAATTTCCTAGGTTTTCTTAGACAAGGAATACTCACAGGTGGTTTTGCCAGTTCCTTTATCTGAAATATGGCCTGCAGAACCTGGCATTCATTGGTGGTCTCCCATCCAAGTACTAACCAAGGCTGACTCTGCTTAGTCTCCAAGATCAGGCAAGATCTGGTGCTTTTACCCTACTAAATAAGACTGCGTATAGAGTGTTACAATTAGCATAAGCAGCCTATCTGTTATCTTCAAAAATGTTCATATTCATCTTTTCTGGGAGCCATTAGGGATGAAAGAATATTTAGGGGAAAAAAATAGTAGAAAAATTGATTTCTTGAGTTTTGGGAAACTCTGACAAGGAGGAACCAAGATAGTCAAGAAACCTTGCAGTCTGGATCTTTCTTTCCGAAACTGCACATTGTTTTTTTCTTCAGAAATAAAGTCATTTTCTGCACAGAAAGCAAGTTCCCTGTGCAGAAATCACATTTCCTCTAAAGAAAATAATATTTGTGTTCAGAAAACTAGTTTCCTCTGCAGATAAACAGCATTTTCTTAATGGACAACAACATTTCTGTACATAAATTCTATTTTTATGGAGAAAACTTCTGTGTCACTTTCTGCACAAAAAATGAACATGCATCAATTTGCAAAGAATAGGTCTGGAATGATGAACAGCCTTTAAAAACTGTATAGTTTTCAAATATTTTTTTCACTGCAAGAAGAAAAATGATAAAATTATGTCTTCTTGCCTTTGGGAATGAATTTTATGAAGATTTAAATCTCTAGCATCCATATAGCAAAAACTGGGTATCTATTTAGTAATCCATGTTTCTTTTATACCAGACCCTTTCAGTTTATACCTCTTTAATATGGAAAAAAAGGGGGAGACACAATACCAGCTCATAGCTGGTTAATATGAGGAAAACTCAAACACAAACCTAGCATGTTTGCTCAGTTTTAACATTGCAATCTTTTTTTAATGCTATGTAAGTCAGCTTTTTGTTAAAAAAAAACCTGAAAAACAAATACCCTCTTTGAACAGTAACTGAATTCTTGCTTTATTAACAGAGATGATAATATGTTACTTATAGGTGAAGACCCAGGGAATGGAGTCAGGGTGTTAAAATGCTTCAGTGGATCTACTACGCTTTTTATAAATGCAGCACCTTCACTGCAGCACTGTAATGAAGAATAATATATTTGGCAGGCATTTCTACATCCAAGAAAAGTCCCCAATGGAGAAGAAGCAAGTAGCAGCACAATCCTTTATGCTGCCCTCTTGGTCAAGTGAATGCTATCACCTGTCTGCTGCCTTCAGGTTGTTTCTACTCTTTGGTATTCATTGAGAGAAACTGCTGCTCCCCCCAAAGCCCTGAACTGTTTAGTTGTTTGCTCCCAATGCTCAATGGAAGAATGGAAAGCCTGTATTGGATATTGTCCATAGCTGCTACTTTTTAGCTTACAAATGAAATAAAACTAGACTCGCCAAGCTTTTCTGCAGTTTCTTGCCAACAGTTTTGTGCTTCACCATCTTCATTTTAAATCAATGGAAGCAAGAACGGGAATCTCACCTCCTTTTACTTTTATTGCATAGAGCTGATCCACAAATGTCGTGAATCAGTCTCATTTTTGCTGTTTGACAGGCAAAAATAAAAGAGAATATATATATATCTGGAAGTTGTTACAAAAAGACCAATAAGATCTTATGAACATTTAAATTATTTTAACCACATAAGCATGTTTTGCCTGGAATAGATTTCATATTTAGATGTATTTTATGAGAGACCAATTTATCATAAAATGGACGCTTAATGCTGAAGAAATAGCAGGGATTGATTCCAGTAGTATGTAATATATGTTAAATTAATGAAATTGATTATATTTCTCTTTCTGGCAGAACTTTAGTTTATCAGCTGAGAGGCATCAAAGGATTTGTAGTTTGAGGAAGCTTTGGAGTTCACAATGAATCATATATGACACTATACTGAACCTTAGTTTTGTCACTTAAAATAGAAAGGGAGAAGTTTTAGTACCACCTCTCCTCATCTATGTATTTAGCCAGCTTCATTCAATCCTATAAGCCTGTCATCATTTTTTTTTAAATGGAGCAAATATGCAACCTATTATTAGGAGACACTGTAGAGCAATTGCAAGCTACTTTTGTCTTTATATTAAAATGTGGAGTGTTCAGTTTAATTCTAAAAAAGAAATCCTATTGACAGGTCTGAGTAAAACTTCACTTACACACTCCCTAAAACCCAAATGTCCAGCATAACAATGTATGTGTTTGTCCTGGGTTGCGTTGGGGCCAAAAGGAACTACTCCCTGTTGCCTTCTGAACCCAATGCCCACTATGTGACCTCTCACCCTGCACCAGGCATGCAGGAAACACAAGCTGCATCCACAACTGAAAATCCATCATATCCCAGCAAAGGATGGGATAAGTGGCCACTCTCATGTGAAAAGCCTCATCCTACAACAGCCAAGCAGTATCTGAAAAATCCACATACATCCTATAAAGAATGTCCAAGAATCTGTATCAGAGGTGCAGCCCACATGTGCTGAGCCTTAGCAATCATGCACACATAAATGAAAAAATCTGGACAACCAATAAGACCAATTTTCCTCTACTTTCCTCCTCCTAAGCTTCTCCTTCTCCTCCAACTCTTCCTTGTTCTTTTCTTCATCTCCTTACAAAGGAGCAAAAATAGAGCAACATACTCACCCTTCAATATCCCCTCTCTGGTTGACTGTAACAAGTGATTTCCCAAGGGCAGGGCCAATTCACCATAAAGAATGGCTTAATATGAAACTGTATGAAATGTGAACCTGTCCATTCAAGGGGAACCAATGCACTGCTCTCACTCCCTTGCTATGATTTAGGTGATACCCTAAATGAAGTACAAGACCAGGGCACCCACTGGGGGGGGGTCCAACCCCAGAAGCGTTGCAGCATTTGCCTGAAATCACTGTGGAACTACTGGGGCCCTGGGTGTTATTGTGCAGTGCAGAAGCCACGGCCACCCCCTCCCAAAGCCAGCAATAGTCAGCATATGTCTACTTCGTGAGTCAGCGGGCTTACATTCCACTGCAGCAGCTTCAGTGGCTTCAGTCTGGTTGTCTTGGTCCTCCAATGCTGTAGTCTCCCCCTCCTCTCATGTTCCTACTGACATAGATCCAGATGACTTCTCCTGCTGCAGCCACTTCTCTAGCGCATCAAGATGGACCAAAATCCCATTAGGCATCCACCACTGCTTAGATTGTTTGCTTCTGCAAAAGTTGGGAGACCTGGCTAGGAGGTGTTTTGGCTTCCCCAAGGGCTTTTATCCTATCCAAAATAGCTTCCCATTGCACATCATCCCCTTCATCTCCGGATGGGTATACTTGGGAAATTTGTCTCTTAGTGGACCCCTTGCCCTTAGGACCACCATACCATTTTGGGGTGCTGTCCCAACACAGTACACAAATCTGAGTCCATCAATTGCAGACCAGTCCAAAGTAACCATCCCACAAGCTATGAAGGATCAGAAGGTGGGGGGTTCAACCTGGAAGGTGACACATCTCACTGAGAAGGAACCAACCTATTGAGACCATAATGCCCAGGTGATCCTGCCAAGCCTTGGCAGTGTAATGTGCACGGTGCTGCCCATAATAAAGGGTGGGCCTAGTCTAAAGCATCAGGTCCAGGCAGGAACTACAGGCCAAGCCAAGAATTCCCCTTGACTTCAGACACTCTAGCATCCTGGATAATTCCCCACAAATGAGGCCCACTCCACAGGAGTTGCCATAAATAGACCACATGGTGCAGCAAGCCTCAGCCAAGTCTAGAATGGCTATATGGTAACTGTGTAATATGTACTGAGGGAGGGAGATTATGCCACTAAATGGTCCTGACGTGGTGCCACTAGGTCGCATGCCAAGGACCAAGATCACCTGCATTGGGGGGCTGGTAGCGCCACCTGCCAAGCCTACCACATCTTCAATAGAAGGATGATGGCCCACTCAATGAGGCCACACAAGCTCGGACTCCACACAGCCACCCTCACCCATGGAGTAACAACTCCCAAGCTTGCCCGCCCCCTGCCTGGGTGCTGCCAGATGACTGCAGGCTGCAAGTCTGTGCGGCACAGTAGCTAAATGCATCTCCGCCACATGACCATGCCTGACAGCTATCCAGAGAACTCCACAAATACTCAAAATGCTGCTCGTCACAAGGAATCCTTTACATGCTTGCCAGACAATGTTCTGTTTGTTGGTTGAGCACTTGCAAAAGAGGAAGAGGCAGGGGCAGCAGGGCCTTTAATTGCCTCTTCCCACTCATACTTGGCAAAGGTGCCATGACGTATTTAGCTGGCTTTATCTTCCTGGCCAGCCAGCAAACATGCCTCCCCCTCTGCCTGGCTGAATTATGCCAATATCCAAACTTGATAGGAAAATGTAGGTATGTGAACAAATCCTGATTGTTTAAATTTTGACAAATGACAGTTACTGTGTTTGTTTATTTATTTAGAGGAGGAGGAGGAGGAGAAGGAGATGATGACAAGTCAAGTTTTGTAGCATAATATTATGTAATAGGTCTCAGGGATAATATGCTGCCTGGATCACACCGTTATTTAACAGGTTGCACAAAGTGTGCTGAGATAAGGCACACAATGCTTTAAATATAACTCCCATAACAGTTACACTGGTAGAACTCTCCTTGAAAAATCCTACTCAAGATGCAACCATTACACGATGTCCTAAAAAGTGCAACTGGCAGCTTAAGGTGTATGTCACTAACAGGATTCTAGCCAGACTGTCCAGACAATTTAGATTTCAGGCCAATTCAGGTTGACCCCATAGTTCCAGCCTTTGGGCTCATAGCATTCACCTTGCCCTTTTACCCTCAAGATTTATCCCTGTATCTGATACTCAGGTCTCATGGTGAACACTATTGTGGACAAGTGACTGTGTTGATCAGTGGATTCAAGGTGGTAAAGTATGATCAATTGTCCTTCGTTTTTAGAATAAAATGTTCAGATAAATGTAAAAAATAAAATAAGCAAAGATTTATTATAGAACAATTAGGTTAGCTAATAACTCCCTGAACTTTCCCCACATTCTCAGCTTCCCAAACTCTACTGAACTCTTATCCATTCCTTCCTCCTAATAAGGCTTCACTCTCTTCCAGATTGGCTCTCGGTTCCTTCTCCTCTCTAACCCTTTTACAGACAAGCCTCTAGGTTATATCCCTTCACAATGTTCCAAAGGCTATGATTGCCTGGCCTCTAAACAGGCTTGCCCAGCTTCTCACTTCACATGATATTTTAGGATTATGTTTGATCTCTCTCTCTCTCTCACTCACTCTCTCTCCCTCCCTCCCTCTCTCTCTCTCTCTCATTAACTGCTGATTTTCACTTATGGCAACCCTATGAATGAGAGACCTCCAAGTCAGTCTGTCATAGACAGCCCTGTTTAGGTCTTGCAGACTCAGGGCCATGGCTTTCTTGATTGATTCTATGAGGTCTTCCTCTTTTTCTATTGCTTTCTACCTTACTAAGCATTATTGTCTTTTAAAGTCATGTCTTTTCGTGATGTGCCCAAAGTACAACTGTCTCAGTTTAGTAATATTGGCTTCTAGGGAGAGGCAGTAATAGTAGTAGTAGTAGTAGTAGTAGTAATATTCATCATCATCATCATCATCGTCGTCATCGTCATCATCATCATCACTGTCATCATCATCTATTTATTTATATAGTGCCATCACTGTACATGGTACTTTACAAGTAGAAGAAAAACAAAACAGTTCCCTGCCATCAGGCTTATTGTAATTAAGATATGACACAAAAGGAAAAGAGGATGGCAGTGTGGGAGGGGATTAAGTCCAGCAGATGAAAATGAAGAGGGCTGCAACACTGAGGGGGTATCCTGGAAGACAGTCACCAACAGGAGCAGACTATGCACAAGGGATTTGGAACCACTTCAGCTAAGCAATCACTTCCTACATCTTCCTGAGGATAATGGTGGTGAACAGGCACAAGCAGGAGGCCAGCAGTATGAGGCACTGCATGCCAGGAAAGGAGGCAACCTAACCACCAACTGCAGCAAGAAGAAAAGAAAGGTGCTGGTGGTTGGGGACTCATTGCTCAGGGGTATAGAGGGAACTGTCTGCCAGCCAGACAAGATGAATCAAGTAGTGTGCTATCTTCCTGGCACACATATCCAGGATGTCATTGACAAGCTGCCAAAGCTCATCAAGAAGCTCATCAAGAAGCATTTCCTCTTTATTCTGATCCATGTGGGCACCAATGACAATGCAAAACAAAAACAAAAACTTTTTGTTGCCTTGTTCCCTCTATGACAGTTTGACTATTTTCTCCAGCCCTTTTGCCTTCCAGAATACTGTCTCCATCCCCCATATGACTCAGTTTAAAGCCCTCCTGATCAAATTCTTGAGACTGTTGGCAAATTTTTTTCTGCCAACTGTTGTGAGATGCACCCCATCCCTTGCCAGAAGTCCCCCCTCATGGAAGTGCAGGCCGTGATCCAAAAATCCAAATTGTTCTTGGTGACACCATCTACGGAGCCAGTTGTTTACATTGGCTATTTTCCTCTCCCTTCCTGGACCACAGCCTTCATCTGGCAGAAGAGATGATATGACAACCTGTGCCTCCATTTCTTTCAGCTTCCTCCTCAGAGCCTCATAATCTCTTCTGATCTTCGGAAAGCTGTGCCTTGCAGTATCATTGGTTCCCGCGTGGGCAAAAAGGAAGGGGCAATGATCAGTAGCCTTGACCAGTCTTGTCAGCCTCTCCATCACACCACGGATCTTTGCCCCAGGGAGACAACACACCTCCCAAGACATCTTTTCAGGCCCACAAACCACTGCTTCTGTAACCCACAGCAAAGTGTCCCCACCACCACCACACGCCTCCCCTGAGGCTTCGCAGCTGTTGTTCCTTGCGGTGGTACTCTCAAGGTCCCCTGCTCTACCCCTGAAGTCTGTCCATGCTGTTCTTCCTCATTGTCCTTGATAAGGGAGAGGGCTTTGAGTCGATTCTGTAGCTGCAAGCTGCTTGAAGAATCCCTGGATTTTCTTGTTCTGTGTGTAACATTCCTCCAGCTGTCTTCCTCTCTTCCCCAGCCACTTCCTCTGTATTGTCCCCATCCAAGACTGTTCATTCTGTTCTATCCAGAAAAACCTCTTGCTCACGAATATGGAGAAGTGTAGCTACCTGGGTCTCCAGCTTCTGGACTTTCTCCTCCAAGAGGGCTACCAGCTTGCACTTGGTGCATGTGAAGTTCCCCACTTCTGTAAACAAGAAGACAAACATCCCACAAGTGTTGCAGGTGACTGCAGCGGTCCTCTCAGTGTCCATGGTGAGAGATTTTAGGTAATCTAAGAACTCTATGCTGTACTTTTAGGTATGCTGTATTTTTGCTTGGTTGCCCAAATTTGGCGCACGCCTCTGCAAGGAGTTATATAGAGCTAGGCTCCCAGCCCCACTCCCTAGTGACTCACAGATGTCACTTACAGAAGCTCCACACCCTCAACAACAAGCACACTCTCCTGAGTTTTTAAAAAATTCAAACTCACAGATGCTCCACCCCCTCAGCAACAAGCACCCTCTCCCAACAGTTTTTAAAAATTGTTCTCACCCACTCAAAATGGCTGCCCAGAAGCTGCTGTCCTTCTTCTCACTGGGAGGAAACTGCTCTTCTGTTGCATCTTGTCCATAGGTCAGAGCTCCTGGGTCCTTCTTTGATTGCATACATGCACACATGCACACAAGCACACACAACCCTCGCTGCTTACAGAGAAGGAATGGCTTCCAGCATGGGGCCATTTAAAGAGTTGTGTGAATGAGGAAAATGCCTGTCCACAAGGCCAGATGGCTCAAATGGCATGTGGGATGGAGGGGCAAAGCTCCCACAATTTTTTATCACTTTCTGAGGGAGCTCATCTTGCCCAACTGGGTGAGGATCAACCTCGGCCTCTGCTGGATGGCTGCTCTTTCTCTCCAGCTCTTTTATCACTAGTGGCACATCCTCCTCCTCTTCCCTGCTCCAGTATGTGAGAAAGCCCAGCCTCTCTGGAATGAGCCAATGGTGTGTTTTACTTAAGGGCAGTGAAGAGGAGGAGGAGGAGAAGGCATGGCAACCCTATACACATCCATTAAAAGATCCTTTCTCGGCAACCAATTAACAGTTTAGTTAGGTTCCAGCTACTATAGGTGTTGTTATTGTTATTGGCCATATACAGGACACAGTGGAACACACAGAAGCTGCAACGGAGAAATGTTTATGACCCACCCACTCTTGAGAAAAATCAGTTTCTCAACTTGGCTTTGAAAAACCATGCTGTCCTGGGCTGCTGCTGCTGCTGCTGCTGCAGCAGCAGCAGCAGCAAAAGCTAGGCTGTTGTTTGTGGTTGGTTTAGTAACCAGAAAGTTGCCAGGCCTGCCAGGGCCCCAGAATATGGCAGGAGGGGAGAAGGGGGGTTGCTGCTGGCTGGCAGGCCATTTTTGCAGCCCGGCTGGCTGCCTCTTCACCCACACCTCCTGCTCCCACTCCTCCCCCTCCCCATGAGGCCTTTGTTACCTGGCGGGGAGGAGGGTGGCCACATGGCGAGCCGATGGGCACCACCATGTTCCCGTCTCCTTCCCAGCGGTCTTTGCAGCTGGGAGGGAGAGAGGGAGGACAGCCAATGGGGGCAGGTCTGCCTCGCCCCCATTGGCTGGGGAGAGGCGTGAATCTGGGCACTTTTAAGACTGCAGCATGGCATTCCAGGATGTACAACACTTACATAAGACTTGGGAGGGCTTTTCCTGTGCAGCCAAGGATCCCGGAAGACCGGTAGGCCTGCCTGTTGATGGGAGCAATGGTTGGCGGAAGGCAGTTCCCATGGGGAACGTCTTAGTGCCGGATGTATTGGGTCATGTTAGGGCAGAAAACAGGGGGGGCTCCATCTAGTACAAGTACAAATGCAAGTTCAAGTTCAAGGGAGGCCCCGCCCATGTTTGCTAACATGTACTTGTTTGCAGGAGAGGGGAGAGTGTTGGGCGGGCGGCTCGGCCATTGGCTCTCTTCTCCAGTAGGTGGATCGGGATGGACCGACCCACAGTTGCCCTCATGGATGGGCAAAGGAGAGACCATGACCCATACATTGCCGCCAACCATTTAGCTAGCAAGTTGCAGCCAATTTATTGTCAAACATATATCTACCTCAAATATGTATCTATCTCAACATGTATTCCTGTATTACTAACCTGTACCTAACCATGCATTCCAAATATGTAACAATACAAAGTAGAAAAGGAATGATGTGTCTGTGTGTTATTCAGTAGGGTGGAGGGGGCTGTATGGTCTGGGTCCGCAAAGGGAGAGCCAGGATCCCAATGAGCTTGTGTCAGCTGTGGCTGCTTCCCTCAGTTGCCAAGGGGCAAGTGAGTGAATGGGAGATGATGGGGCAGAGGCTCCACCATGGGTTGGTTACACTGTTTACAGCCCTGCAGAAGAGGCAACCTTAGAGACTGGCACACATGTGTTCTCTCCCTTTCTCTCTGCTGGGAGCAACTCAGTATGATGTCAGTAACATGGCTAGGGCTGGTGTCACAGCCCTCTGATGGTGTCACCCAGTGCAACTCATCCCACCCCCCATGACACCACTGTCATGGAGGAAAATTTAAAATAGTTTTCCATCACTGGAAGATGTTTCCCCTCACTTTCTATCTTTCAGCTTCCTGACAGAAGCTTTCCCATTGCTGCCATAAAATCCCTCATACTCGTACTATAGATCATGCATTTCTTTCCAAAACAGCTGTGCATATTAGGCTAGATATCAAACCCAAACTGTAACATTTTGTCATTAGTGTGCATATCAAGTTTTATTACCCTAACTTAATGTGCAACAGGGATACTGCATGCAGACAAAGAAACAAAATAGACTGATCACCTGGTTTCAAATGAAGGCTTCACTTGCTTGGCCAACAAACATACCTAATTTGGGGTGGAGAAGGAGGTAATCTAAAATCTTAGCACGCATATACTGATTCACTTCAGAGGAAGGAAAATGTCAATTATTCTGTTCAAAAACTGCAAAGTACAAAGATCCAGATGGAATGGTGAGAATTGCTTAAAATATTTACAACACACTGACAGACTGAAACCTACAACTGCAATTTCCTATGGGTCCTAATGCCAGAAAATTAGCAAACAGAACAGCTTTAAAAAAGGAAAGCTTCTGTATTCTCCATTTTCTGAAAACATACTTATCTGTGCGTAGGCAATAAATGAGATTCCACAAACAAGCCTTAAGAGGTATATTTGAAAGAATATTTATTCTTCACATAGTTCATTCTTCACATTTTAGCAAACCTATATATGATTTTTTACCTTCATTGTTTTAATCTACATTGAGTTTTAACTTACACTGCCTTGGGAGTAAGGTGGGATATAAATTAAATGAAAGGATAAATAATTTTAATGAATAGTAAGTAATGAGAGACAGTCAACTATGCTTCCTGTCATCAGAGGGAAGTTGACAAGAGCCCTCTGCATGAAAAATGCATCAGGAAATGAAACTGACATGAAGAAGTCTGTGTTGGAACTTGCTCAGGCTGGCTTCAGATTTGAGGAGAAAAATATCAGCTGGTGGGTCCCTCAAGTATGGGTAGACCTTTTGGTGGATTTACCAGACAGTGTTAGCATGAGTACCAACAGCATGTGCACCAGTGACTGACTGAGACAGACATGTCATATAAGGTCCCAAAGCAACACTATACTGAGTATACATGGAGAATAAAGAGGGTGTGCACTGCACATACCCAGGTTCCACACAGGGCAATATAAATAGGCTAAATATCCCTTTTTGTTCTCTAGTACCCATCTATAATTTAAATTCTCCTTCATAATCATCTTCTATTTATTTTGAAATATAAGTGTGGTGTTGTAACTTAAGTGAGTCCAGCCACTAGGTAATTTTCTGATGTATTGATGAGACCATATAAAAACCAGTCACCTATAAGGAGGTGTTTTCTAAGATTCATTTGCTGACATCTCATTGGTCTGTCCAATACGATCTAATCAAAGGCCAAGGTGCTCTTTCTCAGATTATCCTCTCGACAATTAACTATATATTCATAAATTCAACACTCTGCTGATGTAGGTAACATATAATTAGACTGTCTTTGATTTGACTGGGATTTCTCCATGTAATCATATGCCCTGCATCCCTCTGCAGGAACATCTAGACAGTGGTCTCCAACCTTTGGTCCTCCAGATGTTTTGGTCTTTAGCTCCCAGGATTCCTGACTGTTGGCCAAGCTGACTAGGGTTTCTGGGAGTTGAAGTCAACAAGACCTGGAGGACCAAAGTTTGGAAACCACTAGTCTAGAGCAGAACACTTTTTTGACCCTAATGAACAATAGCAGAAGGGTTGATTTCTAAACATGAAGAAGCTGAGTACTTTGAAAGTTTGTGTCATGTATTGGTTGGCCTAATCAAGGTATCACCATAAGCTGGATTTTGGATTTTGTTTTGTGGCCAGCATGGCTCCCAGTACACTCCCCCCACCCTGGATCTAAAGATACCTAACATAGCTACTGAGTAGGGTGAGCCTAGGAAACTGTGACATCAAATTGTGGTAACTGGAGTCCAGATTCACTTCTTTTCATTATAATGAAAGCAGCAGAGCATCATCAGTGGATTGTAAAAATGGAGTTCTTCTACAGAGCGTTTTATGGGACTGGAACTCAGGTGATCAAGGGGAATGCCATTACCCAGGCAGATTATTTTAAAAAAGAGAGAATAGCTTTTCCTTCTCTGTATCATTCCAATTTTAGTATATGTGCTGCCAAAGTGAGAACATATACTGAATATACTTATTAAAAGAGAGAATAGCTTTTACTTCTCTGTATCATTCCAATTTTAATATATGTGCTGCTGAAGTGAGCACAAAAAAGAGAGAATAGCTTTTAAAGTTGTCCATACATGTTCTTTTTACAGGGGTAATTGAATAATACCCTGGACTAAGAATTAGAGATGTGAAGATCTGTCATTTTAATTTTTGCTGTATTTCCCAGAACCTCACAAAGGATTATCACCCATATACACTCTATATTAGACTGCTATCTGGTTTGTTTGTTTTTACTCTTCCTTCATGAAGATCCATGGGTATTTTGGCACACATTAATCTTAATGTACATATATTCTTCTGTATTTTCTCAATGACTGAAGTATGCTTATGCACATATTTCTAGTTGGTTTTTTTTTTTGCACACATTTTATTCTTGCCCTCCTGCAAAAGAAAAAGTGCAAAAGCAGAGTGACAGTTGAACATTAAGAAAACAAAAGTAATCCACAGATAATTTACATAATTTTAAATAGATGATAAACACCAAAATAGTTAATTTTCTGTACTTTGGCTCAGTCATTAATCAAAATGAGACTACAGTCAATTAATCCGAAGATTGGGATTTGGAAGGGCATCTTCCAAGGAGATGGATGAGACCCTCAAGATACATCAATGAATACCAAAGGGCTTATCTACACCAGTCAGGATATGCTGGCTCCCAGCCACCATGTCCTGTTTACAGAGCTGGCTCATCCTTCCCCCATTACCTTGACAAAATCAGAAAACATCCACACAGGAATGCTGGTCCATCACTGCAGCCTCCACAGCCACCATTTTTCTCTGTTGTCGCAAAGCCAGGAACGGGCTCTGCAACATGTGACTGAAGGCCCCATGCATAGAATCATAGAATCATAGAATTGTAGAGTTGGGAGAGACCACGAGGGCCATCCAGTCCAACCCCCTGCCACGAAGGAAATCACGATCAAAGCATCCCCGACAGAGGGCCATCCAGCCTCTGTTTAAAGACCTCCAGGAAGAAGACCCCACCATGCTCCGAGGGAGTGTGTTCCAGTGCTGAACAGCTCTTACTGTCAAAAAGTTCCTCCTAATGTTGAGGTGGAATCTCTGTTCCTGGAGCTTGCATCCATTGCTCCGTGTTCCAGTCTCTGGAGCAGCAGAAAACAAGCCTGCTCCATCCTCAACATGACACCCCTTCAAATACTTAAACAGGGCTATCATATCGCCCCTTACTGGCTTTTTTTCAGGCTAAACATACCCAGCTCCCTATGTCTTTCCTCATAAGGCATGCTTTCCAGACCTTTCACTATTTTAGTCGCCCTTCTCTGGACACGCTCCTATTTGTCAATATCCTTTTTGAATTGTAGTGCCCAGAACTGGACACAGTATTCCAGGTGAGGCCTGACGAAGGCAGAACAGAGTGGCACTATGATTTCCCTTAATCTAGACACTATACTTCTATTGATGCAGCCCAAAATCACATTGGCCTTTTTAGCTGCCACGTCACACTGCAGACTCATGCTCAACTTGTGGTCTACTAGGACTTCTAGATCCCTTTCACATGTAGGACTTTTTCAGATGGCGATTTATAACACAAGCAGGCTCATTCCTGTTGTGAGGTTGCTGCGCAGCAGGGGGGGCATTTTGGATGTTGCTATCCCCCTGCCAATACTGTTCCGGAAGAGCTGGGAGGCTGCAGTGCCATATTTGGCCATTTCCTAATCACGGTCAACTTCCGTGATTAGGAAATGGCCAAATATGGCACTGCAGCCTACTACCTCTTCTGGAACAGTATTGACAGGGGCACAGCATCATCCAAAACAGTCCCCCTGCCACATAGCAGCCTCGCAACAGGGATGAGCCTGCTTCCATTACAAATCATTGTCCGAAAAAGTCCGTAGTCTCATTCAACCAGGTCTCCCCCATCCTATATCTATGCATTTCATTTTTCCACCCTAAGTACAGTACCTTACATTTCTCCGTATTGTTAGCTTTGGCCCAGCTCTCCAGTCTATCCAGGCCATTTTGAATTTTGATCCTGTCCTCTAAGGTATTAGCTACTCCTCCTAATTTGGTGTCATCTGCAAATTTGATCAGTATGCCCCTAATTCTGTCATCCAATTCATTGATAAAGATGTTGAATAGAACAGGGCCCAGGACATAACCCTGTGGCACCTCACTGGTCACATCTTTTCAAGAGAAAGAGGAGCCACTGCTGAGCACCCTTTGGGTTTGGCCAGTCAACCAATTACAAATCCATTGAACAGTTAACTTGTCTAGCCCACATTTTACAAGCTTCTTTGGAAGAATGTCATGGGGAAACTTGTCAAAGACCTTACTGAAATCAAGGTATGTGATATCCACAGTGTTCCCTTCATCTACCAAGCTGGTAATTTTATCAAAAAAAAAAAAAAAAAAAAAAAAGAGAGAGAGAGAGAGAGAGAGAGAGAGAGAGATCAGATTAGTCTGGCATGACTTGTTTCTCTGAAACCCATGTCGACTTTTTGTGATCATGGCATTGCCTTCTAAATATTCACAGACTCTCTGTTTAATGATCTGCTCTACAATCTTCCCTGGTATTGATGTCAGACTAACTGGACGATAATTGTTGGGATCCTCTCCCCCCCCCCTTTTTGAAGATGGGGACAATGTTTGCCCTCCTCCAGTCTGCTGGGATTTCTCCTGTTCTCCAGGAGTTCACAAAGATTATTGCCAATGGCTCTGAGATTACATTTGCCAGCTCTTTTCATACTCTTGGATGTAGTTCATCTAGTCCTGGAGATTTAAATTCATTTAGATTAAGAAGGTATTCCTGTACTACCTATTTGCTTATTCTGTGCTGGATTTCCCCTATTGTGTCCTCTGTCCCTTTATCTTCAGGTTGATCCAGCATGTGACCAGAGAGGGCCAGGGAGATGGCAGGAGAAGCGAGGGCCAGTCTGCTTGATGGGCCCCTACAGGCACATGTGGCCCGGTCCAGGTTTTGGCTTGCAGGAAGGGTTTAAACTGGTTATTATTATGTAATGGTTGGGCCCTATGCCAGCCTGCCCCATCTCAGCCCCACATCTGTCCCACGGTGGTGAGGACTGCCCGGGGGCACAACAGGGCAAATTCTCAGTGTCATATGGACTGTAGGGTTCTGGAACAGGACAAGCCGGGGTATTTATCCCAAGGAGATTAGCCAAAGCCAGGATGACCATGACATAGGATTTTTGATACCTTTTTATATATGTGAAAGCTGGAGACAGAAGAAAGCTGACATTAAGAAAATCAGTCATCTGAAATGTGATGCTGGAAGAGATCTATGGATAAAATGGACTTCCAGAAAGGGAAGTAAGTTTTTTTTTTAACAGCATTTGAAGGCTGATGCTTCCTAGAAACAAAAATTACTAAACTAAGGCTCTCATAAAAATGCATATCATGAGAGGACATGATTCTTTACAAAAGATTATAATTCTCAACAAAGTGGAAGTTAGTGGGAAAAGAGGAAGACTGCATTACAGAGGGATAGACTTAATCAAGGAAGCCAAGGTCCTGAGTTAGCAAGATCTTAATAGGACTCTTAATAAAAGTGTATCTTGAAGATTTTCTCATTCATAGGGTTATCATAAGCTGAAGTGACTTGATGGCAATTTAAAATAACAAATACAACAACAAGGAAAAAAATAATCTACAATTTGGATTTTCTTTCAGCTGTTTGGAAACTGAATGGTTCACATTCATATTTTTATTAACAGAATTGCAGGCCATGCATAAATTGATTTTAAAAAAACACTAGTCAGTTAATGTAAATTTCTTTTGTATCCCTTATGAAAAAATTCTAAGGTATTTCTAGTAATTTAACCTTCTCTTCATCCACTGCTATGATTTTGCTTTATAAGCAAACAAGAGGGGATCGTTAGCCCTTAATGTATTATGGAAGGCAGAATGTTACCTTCCAACAGCTTGTCTCATAAACATGCTCCTTAATTAAAATGGCAAAATGTGAATCAGCCCTAATCCACAATCACAGAATGACATGAGTTTCTGATGCTTTTGATTCAAGTTTCTTAGGTGCAGCTAGATGAGCCCTTTGGAAATTCTTTCTGTGATATAAGTAAACATCACGATGCTAAGGATGGCAAAAAGAAATTAAAATTTTCATCTTGTCCAGACACATATTTTCCCCCCTCTGTTTAGCCTGCTCTTCTTCGTCAGCTGTTATGTTCCATTTTATGGACTTGGAATTCATACAACCTCTTGACACACAGCAGCTCACCAACTGAGATAACAGTATTGATCATACTTGCAGAACATGTTTTGATGTTGATTTAAAAAAAGGTTCACCCCTCCTCTAGTTTGGGTTCATTTTACAAAAAAGAATGCCTTCAGTTGCTCACTATTGTTTATGCACTTGACACAACAGTGTGCATTAAAAGCAGTGCTAGCATAAATGGCCATTTAGCTTTCAGTTTCCCTACATGTCATAGGTCTCTTAAGGCGACAGTCTGTCTTCAAATGAAACATGGGTTCCTTAAAAAAAAGGGGGGGAGGTAAAAAAAATTCAGCTTCTTGCTAAAATGAATGAATGTATGGATGAGTTTCATAAAGTATTTTGTTTTGGAAATATTGGGATTGGCGTGTGAAGCTTATTAAATGCAATGAACCAAAATATGGAAGTTGGCCTTTTATTTTATTTCTCTGTCTAATCAGTACAGGGTTGATTCTGCATTTGAATGTTCCCCAAGAGCAGCCTAAATAGCCTGGCTCAAATGGCCTGGCTCCTTTGAGGTGATGGGTGTGGGACATGGCACAGGAGCTGCTGTTTTAGTCTCCCAGTACCCCAGCAAAGAGTGAGGTTGAGTCAAGGGTATTGGGGAAAGATTAAAAAGATAATCCTTTTGGCTCCTTTGCAGTACTCCTCACAGTACTAAGCAACATGTTAGGGAAGATTCTAAAAGGGTCCCACCCAGCCCAGTTTAGCTACCTGTTAGGGATGTGAAAGTCTGTCAGTTTTACTTGCATGGATTATACCCATAAAAGGGTATAAATACCCTAAAGGCACCAGATCCTGTCTGATCTTGGAAGCTAAGCAGGATCAGCCCTAGTTAATACTTGGATGGGAGACAGCCAAGGAACACCAGGTTTTCTAGGCTACATTTCAAAGAAAGAAACTGGCAAAATCACCTCTGAGTATTGGCTTGCCTTAGAAAACCCTATGAAATTTAATGGGGTCACCATAAGTTGACAGGCAACTTGAAGGCTGTGTTGATAGCCACTTGGTTCTCTTCTCAGCACTGAGTGGCAAGGGAGAAAGGATCCTAAAGAATTCACCAGCACCAGTGTAGAGACAGACAAGGAGGTAGCAGTAGTATTGTGCCCTGATATTTACACAATGATGCTGTGGGCCGATGATGAGCCTGGGTCAAAGTATTTCTGCCCTGCCTCTGACAAGAGAAATAGTTTGGCATTATCTTCTGCACTGGAGAGACACTTCTATTTGTGGCATTAATATACTATGCTACACACACATCATGTATTAATTGTATATTTTGGAGGCTATCAATCCGGTTTCTTTGGTGTGACACTTTCATTAAAAAAAGACTAATTAAGAGAAATGTCAGTGGAGGGGAACGTTATCATAAGATATTAATAGTCTCCTGCTGCTAGGTAAATGCTAATGACATAATTGATGTAGATGAAATCATTTAATCTGATAGGTGTTGGTGCCTTGAACTGACAGATTTCTTAGAGCTCCATTATTAGATCTCCAGAAGACTGTTATTGTTAAAAAGATTTCCTCCAACTTTTCAAGGGCAGATGTCATCTGCATGTGTGTCCCTGTAGTGGTATTGCCCCTCCTTTCATTCAGTGTGGAAGAATTGTCTCCTTTTAAAATGCAAAACAGCATTCTTGGACTGTGATTCATATACACATACATTGATGAAATTTCTAATTATATCAAAGGGATTTATTTCTATGTAACAACCTAGTACCTTAAGGCAGTGCTTCACCTTTGCAATGCATATTCGAGCTGGGAGGTAGGGATCCTCTTTATTTTATTTCTTTATTCAAAATACTTTGCCCTGTCCATACTCCCACCAACTTGCCACAACTCAAAGACCTTGACATCAGATTGCAAGAAATATATTTGCAGGGCCACAGCTAAGGCATAGAATAGAACAAGTTGCACTGTATATGGTAAACTATACCTGCTGAACTTTCTTCTTCTATACAACTGTTAATGGTGCAGGAGCTCTGCTTTGTTTTGCATCTGGCCTCCTGAGCAGCTGCAATACGGATTTATCACATGTTTACATGAAGAAGGTCCCAGCTTATATCTCTGGAAGCTCCAGATAAAGGTGGAAAAGATTTGTGTCTGAAATCCTGCACAGCTGCTGTCAATCAATGTCAAAACTATAGATGGTTGAAGAAAATTCTGTTCTGTAGGGAGCTGACAAATGAAGCTTCATATGGTTCCATAGTATTGACACACAATCTTTGTGGAACATATGCCATGAATTAGTGCCAAATTATGATATAGGGTTATGCATATCGGGTTGATATAGGAAGCATACTCTCAGCTTATTTGTTATATTTATTTATACATTGTCTTTCTCCCGATATAGAGACTCAAAGTGGCTAACAATGGATTTTAAAACAATACATAAACATTAAAAATATAAATATGAAATTAAAAAATTAAACAATTTAGAATGTTAACATTTAAAACATTTAAAATATTAAAATATAATAAAACTATATACAGATTAAAAACATATAAGCCCAACCCCCATCAAATTGTGAATTCTTGATGACACAAGAATGTTTTTATTTATTTCCTGGCCTCTCTATGGAGGGAGTTCCAAAGCCTAGGAGCAGCCACTGAGAAGGCCCAAGCTTCTGAAGTTTTAGTAGTTTTTCTTCTTGTCTCTAGTGCTGGGGAGCTGGCAGCAGTGCAGCACAACAAATGAAGGATGAAGATCTCAAATGCCCCAATAAGATTTGCAGCCCACCCTACTATCTAAGAGTATGCTTGCTATCTCCCAAAAATTATTCATGCAAGAAGATGGTCAGTTTTAAAGAGGACAAATATCAAAATAGCTATTTCTTTTTGCTAAGTCTTTGGTTTCTCTTGACCAAAATTTAGCTGTTCCAAATACTAGCAAGCATCCTATGCAGTCTTTCACTTTAGCTCATCTTAACATGACTTAGCTAGTTGAGGTTAGTAATGCAGAATTAGTGAAAGATGCTAGTTAGTGAAAGACACACATTCTGTATGCCCAATTGTAGGTCAGAGAAAAATCACATGGTAGTTGTTGCTGTGCTTGGAAAATCCCAAAGTATCATCCTACCACAGCTCAGTTGTGAATGGCTTCATTGTACCATTGTATTCATTCTTCTGAATGAGAAATTGGCTTAAGAGATGGATACTCTTCTGTTGTGGATAGCAATTGGTCTGCAGAAGTAAGGAAGGAAGGATAGGTTCACAGGAAGTCTGATCTTATCAACTCTGTCAGGTAGACAGGAGTAAATTCTACCCCATCTGGTTTGTTCTGTTAAAGCTTGTTAAGAAAATTATTGAGGAAAGTGTTGTTGATTTTGTTGCACCTCCAAACCTGCTCTGAAATCTCAGTAAGATCCAAGCTATGTTCACTTGTCCTTGTAAATATGAGTATGGGAGAAATAGTGGGAGAACTTTCATGGACAGAAGTTGTCTTCTACTAACAGTCACTTCCCACAAGAAAAACTGATGAGTATGGAGAAGGACTGGGAAAGCTCACATATGAAGCATATGTGAACTTTTTCACTCCTTCTCCATACTTATCAGTTTTTCTTGTGGGGAGTGACTGTTAGTAGAAAACAGCCTCTGTCCATGAAGATTCTCCCAATATTTTAGAACCCTGTGAAGTCAGAGTTCTAAACTCTCATGGAGAGTTTCCATATATAAATGGGAATCTTTTCTGTAGGTATTTGCATTCCCTGTGTGGAGAGCAAGGAGAATGGCAAAGGGAGGAGAACAGAATTAGTATCGTCTCACTTCCCTCCTCCCACATAGAGCTTACAGACAAGGAGAATGACTGAACAGCTCTGATGTATTCCAAATGCGTTCCTACTAGCCTTCATTTGTCCATGTTTTCCATGCATTCTCAACCTCCTTGAAACCTACTTTCTTGAAACAATGAAGTTAACCTTCAAGCCGTGTTTTCAGGAAGAGGAGATCAAAGAGAGGCTGCATTTTTACCCTTCATTGTTTTATTAGGTCCAGAAAGCTGGCCAATTGGTAGTCTCTAGCATAAAGATCTCCAGGAACCATAGTTTTCTAGGACTTCTGGGTCCATAGAAAGAACTAAAAAGCTCTAGCAAACTAAAGGTGTTGGGGATATTTGTAATTTGCTTTCTAGATAAGGCTTTAGGCTAATGGAAGAATCTTACCTCTTTCACCAAATATTTTCCTGGTGGAAGGCATAGGTTAATGGAACAAGACACTGTAGAAGCCACATTATTTTAAAAGCTGGATTAAAATTCCAAAATGATTTTGGTTTGAGTCCACTTAGTCCAATCCCCTGCTAAGTGCAAGATCTCCAGCTAAGCATCCGGCAGGTAGCTGTCCAGCCTCTTTTTGAAGATGACCAGGGAAAGAGATCCCACCATTTCTCTAGGCAATTGGTTCCATTGCTCAACTGCTCTTACCATCAAGAAGTTCCTTCTAATGTTCAATTGAAATCTACCCTCCCATAACCATTCTTTATTCAAACCATTATACCTGATCCTGTCCACGGGAGAAGGAGAGAACAAACCTGCACCTTTTTCTCTGTGACAGCCCTTGAAATATTTAAAATAATGCAATCATGTCACTCCTCAGTCTTCTCTTCATCAGGATGAACATGCCCAACTCCCTCAACCTTTCCTCATATGTTTTGTTCTCCATGCCTCTTATCATCCTTGTTGCCTTTCTCTGAACCTGATCCAACTTGTTTATATCCTTCATAAAATGAAGTGTCCAGAACTGAATGCTGTACTCCAGATAAGGCATGACTAGTGCAGAATATAGTGGGACTATTTTACTTCCCTTGTCTTGGAAACGATGGTTCTATTAATGCAGGCTAAAATATTATTTGCCTTCTTTCCTGCAGCATCACACTGCTGGGTCATATTCAGTTTATGATCAACAATAATCCCAAGGTCCTTTTCATATGTACTGCTGCTAAACCAAGTATCTTCCACCCTAGAAGTGTGCAGGCAGTTTTTGTGGTCTAGATTTAGAATCTTGCATTTGTATATATTGAATTCCATTCTAATTTTTTTTTCAGCCCAGTTCTCTAGTTTTTCAAGGTATTTTGAATTTGCTTACTATCTCCCAGTGCTTTCCCTTCCAGGTTTTTTTTTTTAAATCATCCACAAACTTGATGAAGATTCCCTCTAACCCTCTGGCACTCCACTTGAGGCTTCCCTTCATTCTGAAGTGCAGCCATTAATCATGAGCCTTTGAACACAGTTTTCCAACCAATTATGGATCCAGCTCACATTGTCCCCATCTACTCACATTTAATCAGTTTCCTTATCAAAATATAATGGGGAAATTTATTAAATACTTTGTTGTAATCCAGATAAATAGCATCTACAGCATTCCTACTGTCTACTAAACTAGTGACCTGATTTTTTAAAAAAGATACAAGATTACTTTGGCAGGATTTGTTCTTGACACGTTGGCTCCTACTAATCACTACATTACCATCTAGATTCTTACAAACAGACTCCTTTATAACCTGTTCTAATATTTTTCCTGGTATTGAGGTCAGACTGACTGGCCTGTAGCTAGATCTTATTTTTGGCCACCCTTTTTTTGTTGAAGAGAGGGACAATGTTTGCCCTTCCCCAGTCCTTTGGGATCTCACAAGCTTCACACACAAAAATCAATATCTTGGACACATCATTTGTGGTTTTCTGCACAAAAACTGTGCATACCCCCACCCCAAGAAATGAATCTTGAATTGTAAAGATTCTCATGCACCTAGGAATCTTCTTATTGAGGTTTCCTGACACTCAAGAAACCCATTTTTGAATATTATTTCCATCTGTAGTCTTATCACCCCTTGACTGGTCCATCGTTTGACTATGTGTGTACTGACCTGCCCCAAAAGCCATCAGTATAACTAATCTTAAAGGAAACACACCATGTTTTAACCAAAGTGATAACAGCTAAACTTCTCTCCATGTGAAGAAAGAACATTTTAATTTAAACCAATTTAAAGCCAATATAAACCATCTAAACAAAATGTTGCATGCTTATGGTTTGTTCCACTGTGTTGGATTTGTATAAGCAGGTTTGGAAACCCTCCAAAATTCTGTTCACATGATGAAGACCTACAGGCGCACTAAACTGCAGCAGTTGGATGGCAAGAGGATAATCTAATGTAAAAAGGTAAAGGTGATCAATTACAATTGTTTGATGTGGAAAATCTGAAAAACGCAAAGTCTGGAACATTGTGAGAAATTTAGCTTCAGGTTATTGCTGTCTGAAACACTTCTATCAAGATCACTGATGTATGGTCATCGTCATAATATCATATTTCAGTAAAGAGCTATCACTGCTTAAGAACCTTTGTCTTACAGTGCACATGAATGTGCATGAGAGTACAATTTGATTGTACATACAATTTGATGCATACTTACTCAGAAGTGGTTCAGTGATGCTTGCATCTGCCTATACTCTTTGTAGACAACACTGAATATTCTGCATCTACTATTAGGGCTTTTTTCTTTCTCTTGCTATGCAACAGAAGTTTTAACTTTTGAAAATCTCCTTTTTTAACAACAATACTATCAAATTCCATGTTTTTAAAAGAAAAATCAAGCTCTTTGTTTTAAATAGAAATGGAACTCTGTGCACTATAGACTATAATCAAAAGCATTGGTCTGCAAGACCAGCTTGAATGTTTTAGTTGTAATTTACAGGTCATTGACTTCATTATGGGCAGCCCTTGGGGAAAGTAGTTGCTAGGGTACCTATACAGTAGCTAAGCTGCAATGAGTGGGCACTGAAGCAGCTTGCCTGAGACTGCAGGGTTTGAATATGCATTTAATAAACATTTGCATCCAGCCTCAGCTTACTAAACAAAATTAGTTCCTACTGGGAAGCAAAACAAGGTAATGGGACAAATAAAGACAGTCAACAAACAACCCTCTATTTCAAACAGCAATATTTTGCAACATTAAATTTTACTGCCTTCCAAGACCTATAGTAGTATTTTTAATGACAGGAGCAGTTTTCAAAATGACAAATTCATAAGATCCTCATAGCCACTGCTCTCTTTAACATCTCTAAAGATAAAATGGGCTTCCTGAATCAGTTTACAGGTAATAGCATTATCTGTATATATTTCATTTTAACAATCCTGTGATCTTCCCATTATTCTGAATATATATATATATATATATAGAGAGAGAGAGAGAGAGAGAGAGAGACAGAGAGACAGAGAGAGGAGTGAGAGATCAGAATTCTGAACAGTACTGGGCATCACAATTTTTTCCTGAAATCATATACAGATAAGGTGCTATTACTTATCTACAGGGACGTCAGAGAGATTATGAAATCAAACCAATGGGTTCAAAGTACATGACAGGAATTTTTGAATAAGACTTCTTGATGAAAGACACATTTTGACAATGGAAGAGACAATCTCAAGTTAGAGATTTTTACTCTCATTTTTAGATTTTATTTTATTTTTTAATAAGAGGCTGAAAACCCCTGTCAGGGTGTTCTAGCTTGTGGATTTCCTGTCGAGCTGGACTAGATTATGTGCAGTGTTTTCCAAACTTTGGTCTTCCAGATATTTTGGACTTCAGCTCCCAGAATCCCTGACTGTTGGCCAAGCTGGCTGGGGCTTCTGGGTGTTGAAGTCCAAGACAGCTGGAGGACCAAAGATTAGGAACCAGTGTGTTAGAGATTCCTTCCAGTTTCAGGCTTCAATGATTCTATGAGACAAGATTACTAATTAAAAACTTTTTCACTTTTTATTTTATTAAGTTTTACTGAATATAAACAGCATTTCCCCCATTATTGTTTTATATTGGGTTCTGAGATTTCACATTTGCATCCTGCACTGAAATCCATGCAAATTTTAAACTAGGGATGTGAATCTTTGTGTTCGTTATTCCTCTCAGCCCAGAATGACAAAATCCTACACTATTCTCTCCATCGAATGAGAGAACAAAGATTGCAGCAGATTTCCTAATCATTATTCATGGTCCATTAAGTATTCATCATTGTAGAAATACACATAGTTTTTCTGCACAGAAAGCACATTTTCTGCACAGAAAATTTACTGTGCAGAACAGTGTGTTCTGTGGAAAATGTATTGGTTTTTTTTTCTTCCACAAAATCTGTTTTCTCTTCAGAGAAAGTGTGCAAATTTTTGCACTGATGACTTCTTATGTATGAAGAATGAAGTATGAAGAATCTCATGGGAAACTTACAGCTGCCACATTCTTTCTGATAGGATATCCTAAGCATTGAGAAACCTCATTCTCAGCTGGAAAAGAAATAATGATGAATATTCTTTTCATGCCTAAACATTTTCCTAACCTGCACTTTTTGTATAATTTAGTAAATTTTTGCATCCACCCGCAATAAAGTGTGTTGCTGCATTTTTTTTATTTTTGGAAATTCTCTGTAACCATTACTAATACTTGAGTGCAGGTATGCATTTTCTTACAATTCTCAGGATAAACAGAAAGGCTATTTCACTGATACTATCAAATCCAATAAAATTCCTTCCCATTCTCCCACTAGTTAAGAAGCAGGCAACTGTGTGAGGCTAAGGGGGCAATTCCCCCCTGAACCCCCTGTAGGTCATGCCCCCACACACATACACAAGCTAAGCCCACACGGCTATTGTTCTCCTCTACAGTATCTCTTGAAATGGTAACAGGATGTGTAGACGAAAATAGAGATGTTTGGGGATAGTACAGGATCCCGTGGTTCTTGTGGATATAGTTTGGGATTATTTTTGGGTGTTTTCACATCTTTGGGGACCTTTCTGTGTGGTTTAGAGTCAAAATATGTCCCCCAAATTTTACTTTTTAAAAAGTTGGTGTGTTAGAGGCTTTGGGTACTGGTGGGGGGGGTTCAGGATCTACAAAAGTGGGTTTCAGGGCCACACTTTGCCCTCGTCTGCACTAGATCGATGGAGAAAAGCAACTCAATGTATCTTTCAATATCATTATTTAGATTCCATTCCCACTTAGTCTGCAATGTTGACTATAGATGCTTTACCTCATTTTGGTCTTATCAAGATTTCAGGGGGGCGGGGAGATGGAGTGGTACTCTTTTTTTCCAAATTGTAGAAGTGGATAGCTATACTGTGACCTGGTAAAGTGAATGGATTGCTGTTTCCCAGAGAGATGAAGGTACAACTGTGACTTTGCAAGTGGGAATTCTGTGCTACACATTCAAAGATATGGGTATAGGACAAATTAAATCTGATTATTTATACAAACCCTAAATCTGGACTTTCCAAGCAAATGGAAACACATTTGTTCTCTGAAACATTCATTCCCTGCCCCCTCCCCTGAATTTTGTCATTTGGTTCTCAGTTCCCAAAGATGTGGACAGAAATGCCTATAGTAAGAAAGAAAAATCTCATACAAAATCACACACTATATATTAGGGATAGTAAGCACAAAACATAATACATTAGAAGAAACTGCTTGCAAAAAGAACACACCATAAGAAATGGGATGCAAAACTGAGTATTTGGGAAAAGGTGCACAATTTATTTATTTATTTATTTATTTATTTATTTAATATGTCTCCTTTCTCCCAGAAGAGATCCAAGGTGGCTCACAAAATTACATAAAATACAATTTAAATATATATATTAATTTTTATGCAGAGTGGGATTTTTAAAAAATTATTTTTAATGAATTATTATGCTTGTAAATGGATGGGAAAAGAGTCCAAAACTTGCAGTCAGAGCAATGAAAAATTTGGTGAGATAGAAATTCATGAGATTGACCCTTCCTAGATATAGACAATGTTGATGCATTGCTTGTAAGTGGCTGTTTGGCCACAGATTAAGTTCTAATAGTTTCTGTTACAGCATTGTAAAACTACAGTATACAAGAACCAATAGTTGTACAATTCAAATGTTTTCTGACTTTCCAGCATTTGTACACAAATGTTGTTGACTTGAGGTCATTTTAATGACAGTCAGAGATGGAAACTGAATGAAAGAAAGCAGAACTTAGGCCACTTGAAATCAGTAGTCTGAAATTCCTACCTGAAATCAGTTTGTATCAAGGTTAGCCCTTTCCTGGTACTTAAATTTGCACTTAAGCTTAAAGACACATTGAGCATACTGATATTTATAAATGTGTTAAGGCACTGATATGAGAGATAGATGGTTTATGTTATTAATACTAATAGACACTACTATAGGTCCTTTATAAGATTATAAGTGCCATGATAAAACTAAAGTGACTATCCAACATGTCAACATGGTGTGGCTGTTGGGGTGCTAAGGAAAACCAATGATTTCAGAAAGAGTACTACAGTTTTGTTTTGTTTGTTTTTTCCTGTTTTGCAGCAAGGCTGTGGGTACTAGAGACAAGAGATTTCTTGTTTCTTCATCTGATGAATACATTCATTCATTCATTTTTTAATGATAAGGAACAGGTGGTGAGCATTAGGACTACATTGAGATTTTGGATTATGTTTAAATACCTCAGCTTTAATGAGATAAAAGCATTTCTGATTAAGCATCAATTTGTGAAGTTTACAATGTGTAAGGGTAAAACTCTGGTGAGTAACAAAATGTATGGATTTTTTTATGGCTTATACCTTTGGCACTTAGCATTGGGTAGCCACTGATATTTGTAAATGGTATGATAAGGGCTGAAATATGTTTTGAGGATCAATAATTCTTTTTCAGGCATTCTTTGTCTATATTCAATAAACACATGGGAGGATCACAGTGGCAGTTTGCAGATCCCACTCCAAAGGGACAATGAATCCATGCTGAGTTTTAGTCCAAATTTTAAAAGACCTATACAAAGTGTTGAACCTAGTTGGGGGATAGGGTTCAGCAGTGCTGATGGTTCCTTTGAAATCATAGAACCATAGAGTTGGAAGGGGCCTCATGGGCCATCGAATCCAACCCTCTGCTCAATGCAGAATCTCCAGCTAAAGCATCCCCAGCAGGTAGCTGTCCAGACATCCAGAGAAGGACCCCACCACCTCTAAAAGCAATTGATTCCATTGCTGAACCATTGTTCATTGTCAAGAAGTTCCTCCTAATGTTTAATCGAAATCTACTCTTCTGTAACTTCATACTATTAGACCTGGTCCTTATGGTCCTACTCCCTGGGGCAGCAGAGAACAGGCCTGACCCCTCTTCTCTGTGACAACCCTTGAGCTATTTAAAGAATGCTATCATGTCACCCATCAGTCTTCTCTTCACCAAGCTGAACATGCCCAATTTCTTCAACCTTTCCTCATATGATGTGTTCTCCGTGCCTCCTATCATCCTTGTTGCCTTTTTCTGAACCTGATCTAACTTGTCTATATCCTCCCTAAAATGAGGCATCCAAAACTGGATTCAGTACTCCAGATGATGCAGACTAAGGCTCAAAGTAGATCTACCACCCCACTGATTTGGGAGCCCCATCCCATCCATTAGCAGCTCTATCAACCTCTACGTGTAGAGGGTGATGATCTGAAGAGGAGATCTTTCTGTATCTCAGTTTTTGGAATCCTGAGAATCAGTGGAAATGGCACTAGTTGGGACTATGGATATTTTCAGACAGCTAAAATCAGCCTCTTGCCACACAAGCAGCCTCCGGAGCAGTAACGAGGCTGCTGCGTGGCAAGGGCCCATTTTGGACGACGCTGTTTCTCTCTCAGCGTCGTCCGTGAGAGTTGCGGCTAGCATTGGAGGCAGCCATGCTGTTTTTTACTCACGGAAAAACAGCACGGCTGCCTCCAATGCTAGCCGCAACACTCATGGACGACGCCGAGAGAGAAACGGTGTCGTCCAAAATGGACCCTTGCCGCGCAGCAGCCTCGTTACTGGTCCGGAGGCTGCTTGCATGGCAAGAGGCTGATTTTAGCCATCTGAAAATCTCCTATAAGAACATCAACTCCAAGTCATCCACAATTTCTACTAAATTCTTCAAAATTACTTTGAAGTTGGAGGAAAAGATCTACATGATGATGATTAGCTTATTGACATACCTTTGACACCTTGGCCAAAGTAAATGTGATAGTAAAGAATATAGCCTTTATTATAGTTAATAACCCTAGTATGGCAGTGCTCTGCAGTTGCTGGTTTGCATGCCTCTCTATGAGTTTAGGTGTAGCATGTATTCATAGCATTTCCTGTTTGTAGGACTTTGCCACACCTTCTCTTTTTCTGTATCAGTCAATCTACAGTTAGTCTGAGTTAGTTCATTCTCCATTTCAAAACCTGCAGTTCTCGCTCTTTCTCCTCCATATTTGAAAAGTACATTAGATCAAACCTCTCACCATGAGATTTTATAAAACCTTTGATATTTGTAAATAAAATTAGTTCATATGTTTTTATTAAAAAGGCTTGATTTCTCTTGTAGACCTTTTGTGTGTATGGTGGTCTTGTGGGACTAGTTGTTGTTCATCTGCTCCTTGTGAATACTAATTACTCTGCTTGTGAAATACAGAAACATCTCTCACGTTCCATAATAGTTTTTAACAAAGTGAAATGGGTAAACCCATGAAGCTCCTTTGTAATGTCAGGAATTTACCCAATTTAATCTATTCAGATTAACTGCTAGTCAAGTTTTCAGGCAGGTGTCTGAATCTGCTTACCTGAATCCATTACCTGCAGATGCCAAGGACTGGGACCTCCTGCATACAAAACATGTTCATGATCCCTAAACTAAAGCCACTCTCCAAATCCATTAAAAAGCACTTCAAAACATGAGAAGTTTGTTTGAAATGACAAAAATGAATAACCATGTTTCTAAGTATTGGAAGCAGCACTTCTTCCATATCAACTTGCTTTTGTACTGTGTTCATCAGCTCAGGCATTTCTCTGTGTTACTTCTAGAAGAGAAGAGGAGAGAAAAGGACCTTCTTGGTGGTAGCACCCACATTTGAAACATCCTCCCATGTGAGTTAGACCTAGCAACAGAGCTCTCTTAATGTTGATGTCAGGTTAAAATTTTATCACAGGCATTTTATTTTTTAAACTACATGAAATATTTCAAAGCCTCTCCATTAGATTGTTTTATATTTTAAAAAACAATTTTTATTGCACTGAATTGTTTGTGTGTGCATGTATGTGCACGCACTCACCTCTTTAGAACCTGCTTTGCAGTGAATGTCCAGGATATATTTATAAAGAGTAAATAAGTCTTTAAAATCTAACAGAGAAATTTGGCTATAGAATGAAGTTCCAGCAGAAAAAATGCATAGGTGCTAGGGAAAATCTACTAAAACACAAGGTAGGTGCATTGTGAAGTTTGCTTCTTTTCATATAGCCATGCAGATTAATAAAACATATTGACCTAAAACAAAAAGACTAAAAGTATTATGTATTAAGTAAGTACTAATTTACTGAAGTATTCTGCCTCCTTAATAAATTAATAGTGGAATCCAGAGCAATTACTCAGAAGTACACCCCTATGGCACTTACTCCAAGGTAAGTGTATATAGGATTGTAGCTTAAAATATTTACAGTATTTTACAATACTATATTAATAACAATATTTTCTCTTAAGGTGCATTGTTAGTATTCTCATTCAAATTGCTTCAAAGGAGAATATACCAGTTACAAACCATACGAAAAATCACACATGTCACTTGAAATGTCATATCAATTTTAAATATACTTTACTTAGAAATGGAGAGAGAAATTTCTAAATTCCAGAAATAACAGGATTTAACTTAAAATGGATCATTATGAGATATAACCACCCATTTTATAGAAGAATAGCTCAAACATATTGCCACTCGGACTCTCATTATTACAGTACAACCGATTATTCATGAACTTCAGTTGATGCATTTTACAATCTATGGATCATCTCTTCTTGAATCCATCTCCAAAACTCAAAAGGCTTTTAAAAAATGTCCACTCCAGTATCAGGAATAACTTCCCCCATCAATTGTAGCATTCTGTGATGGCTTGTTATTGTTACCTAGCACCGTAAACTTGACCTATGGCAAGCCTGTAAGTGAGAGACCATCCTCAACTGCCCTGCTCAGGTCTTGCATACTCACAGGCATGCCTTCCTTGACTGAGTATATCCATCTGCAATGTGGTCTTTTGCTTTTCCTATTGCCTTCTGCTTACCAAACATTATTGCCTTTTATAGTAAATCATGTCTTCTCTTGATATGGCCAAAGTATGACTCAATATGACTCATTTTAGTCATTTTGGATTCTAGTGAGAGTTCAGGCCCACTGTTCTCTATGACCCATTTATTTGTCTTTTTAGCAGACCACAGTATTGGTAGAACTCTTCTCCAGCACCCCATTTCTCCAAGGCCAGAAAAACTTCATCCAAGGGTATAAAAAGAAGTGGCAGAAATAATATCAGGACCACTATCAATAATCTTTGAAAATTCCTGGAGAACAGGAGAGATCCCAGCAGACTGGAAGAGGGTAAATGTTGTCCCCATCTTTAAAAAGAGGAAAAAAAGAAGACACAAATAATAACCACCCAGTCAGCCGGACATCAATACTAGGAAAGATTCTAGAAAGATTCTGCAGTGTGGCAGAGTCTCCTTCTTTGGAGGTTTTTAAACAGAGGCTGGCTGGCCATCTGTCAGGAGTGATTTGATTGTGTATTCCTTCATGGTAGGAGGTTGGACTGGATGGCCCTTGAGGTCTCTTCCAACTCTATGATTCTATGATTCTATATCTTTACACTGCCTTTCCAAGTCCTAATCTAATTCTGATTTCTTGATTGCAGTCTCCATTTTAATTAATGACTCAGCCAAGGTATGGAAATTCTTGAACTATTTCAATATCTTCATCATCTACTTAAAAGTGATGTAAATCATCTGTGATCATTATTTTTGAACCTGGTGGAGAACACCCAACATGCAAACAAAGCTAGACTGATATAATCCATTTGATCAATGGAACAAAGGCAAGAATTAAAAGTTGTCATGGTAATGTGATAGAAATATGATAGAAATGTGCAGAAGGGAAAGGAAGAGTATTTAGAAAAGCTTTGGGGATATGAGGTAGCCTGTAGATTGTGTACTGTTGTAGAATGTGACAGCAAATTCATAGGCTTATTTTAAGCCCAATGAACAAGAGGCATATTCCAAAGTCAAGCATATTCTCATTCTTATATTTCTTCCACTTAAACTAATGGTGCTTCAAAACATGCAATTCTGCTTTGATCATATCCAGATTAGGGAGATTAGCATACGTGGGGAAACGTGGCAAAAAAAAATGGATCCCAAACTGTGTCAGACAAACACAACAAGAACAGAAAGGGTGACATTATCAGATGCCTACATCTTCAGCCACTCCTGGGGCATAGGACTGATGAGGACAAGGCTTCACTTTTATATCGATGGGGTAAGCTGCCTATACAAAGGGACGCCTTATTCATGCCCACACTATGCCCCCAGAACGCTGAAGGATGACGTTGTATGATAATGTTGCCCATTTCTGTTCACCTCATGTTCTTCTGATGTGGTTTTTGCTGTGTCTGATAATCTCCTAGGTTGCTCTGACTGTGATTATTATATCTGCTAAACCAATGTTACATGCAAATATAATAATTGCTATATCATTGCACTACTGTGGATTTAAATTTGGTTACCTGAGTTCAGAACTACTGTAGGCTGTAGGAATCCAGTGCCTTTTCTTTCATCCCAAAGGAGACATTGCAATAAATATAAACTGGTGAAATAAGGACTCCAAACAACATACTTTTTTATTTCACAATGCAGAGTAAATGTGCTAATAAGACATTAGGGGGTTATTTAGAGAATTGTTAAGTAGCTTTGCTGTTTAGAAAGGTCACATTTTTCATTATTTGGTGCATGTGGCACTGAGAACTATAGCAGATTGTTCATTAAGAAGGAGAAATCCATGTTCCGAATCAACCAAAGTAGATCTCTATTGCATATTCAGCACTTGTTCTGCTCATATTAATCGCACTGATAAAAATAGATGTCCACATGCTGAAAGGTTAACATGGGGGAATGGAACAGATAACTAAAGAAGAATTCGTTAAAATTGAGCTCTATAGTTGTAGCAAAGTAGACAGTGCAGATAGGTTCATTAGTGCCAATGGTGTTGAAGAAACAGGCTACTGCCACACTGCAGAAATATACAGTTTAATACTGCTTTAACTGCTATGGCTCAATGCTATGGAATTCTGGGATTTATAGTTTTGTGAGATATTTAGCCTTCTCTGTCAGAGAGCTTTCATGCTACAACAAACTACAAATCCCAGGATTCCATAGGATGGAGCCATGATAGTTAAAGTGGTGTCAAGGTGCATTATTTCTGCAGTGTAGCAGCAGCCACAGTTAAGAATCATGCCTCAAACTATCTGTTCCTAATCCAGCCAGCTTACTTGATCTTAAGGATGGGCGAGAATTCTGTTTCAAGAATTTACAAAAAAACACATTGTTGTTGTCGAAAGAATTTGAGATTCTGAAACATTGAATGTGGAATAAACTGAGACTAAAAGGCTCATCTGTCTAGGTCCAGAACTGTAATTGCTTACCTCCTAAACATCTGGGTTAGAATTTTTGTGTATTCAGCTATGCTAGTGCTGAATTACTGGTGTCATCTCTTTTCCCAAAAAGCATTTCTACTTTAAAGGCAACATGGAAGGCAGATACAGCACAGTCCTTTTGGGATATAGCTGGAGGGTCAAATTGGGGTCCTAACCCCCTCAATAAATTTTTCCTTAAGTCCTCTAATTCCTATTGCATTGCAGAGAGGGAGACATTGGAAATCACTCACACTTTGAACTCTCATATTTGTTGTGTTTGCATTCCCTTGGTAATTTTTCCTGCCTCTTTTCTTTGGATGCCTAACCTATATGCTTGGCTCAAGTTTCTATATGCTTGGCTCAAGTTTTACGTTACTAGAAATGCTAGAAATTTCAGGAATGAAGGAAAATTTCATTTTGGGTCCAGAATTCTTACTGGAGAAACACCCTTATTTTATGCCCCATGTGGGTACACCCCTGGATCTTTCTACTCAAAGTTTACAAAAATTTTTTACACATTAATGACTGAGAAAAGTTGAAATAATTATATTTTTAAAAAATCAAAGCATGGGGGAAAACTGAAACTGAAGTATTCCAGCCCTGCCCCTGTGGTGGTTTCCCCCAGTTATCTGCCCTTCCATTGTGGGAACAGAGGAGTAGCCACACACCCATGGCCCTCCACGAACTGGCACTTCTGTTCCCTGCACCAGTCACATATTCCAAGGCCAGGAATGAGGTGCCTGGCTGTGGTCACATGACTGGCTACCTTGCAGTGACCTCAGCACATGTGATGAACACAACCCAACCAGGAAATGGTTGTGCCAGGCACTGTGTGGCCTGTGTGTGCAGACACACACACACACACCCAGTTGTGGTAATGGAATTCACTGTTTCCTTCAGAAAAAATGCAGCAAACTGTGAGGGGTTTTTTAAACCACGTGTCCACTCTGTTTTAAGGGGTGTTTACCTCAGTTTCTCATCAGAACTGCTAGGGCAACTGCCAGATCATCAGATGTCAGGGCAAAAAAAATCTGTGTCATCCAAACTGCTAGGTATGGGGAACAGGGTAAGGCCATTTCACTTGGCCCAAGTAGATATGGCCTACGGCTTTGAAAGCTAACTCTGAGATCTCTGTGCTTTTTTGTTTTGCCTAACACAGTTATTACCACTTCTTGTATAAGTGGCTACCACTGCATTTTTAGCACAGAAGTTTCTCTCTCGGCATGCTTCCTGTTGAGACTTTATTCTGCAATTCCCTGCATCATTCATAAATTTTTGTGATGATCTAGACAGTATTGCTTTTTACTTGCAATCATTCCCTGGTTTTTTGACCATAGGAAACTGAATCAGATAATTCATCTGTAGCCTGCTACAATGTTGACAATATGAGCAATAGCAGCTCACCCAGGTTATAAAAAAGCCTTTTTTTTTAAAGTTCTTCCTGGATATGCTGGGCACTGAAATTTGAACTTTTTTCATATAAAGCATATGACCTGCTCTCTCTCTCTCTCGCTCTCTGGCTTTTCTTCGCAAACGAAAATTCAGGAAGGACTCTTCCCACGCTTACTACAAGCGCATTGATGACTAAAAAGGCCAATCCGAGACAGACAAGGCCGGTTGCAGAAAGCACAGCAGTAGGTTTCCTTGGGTGATGTTTCTGGGTTGTGATACTTTCTGCGTTGTCATTTCTCTTCAAGACTTGTTCGGCGTGAGTCCTCAAATAAGGCTGCAGCATTGTGGATAGTGCATCTCCATGCCTCCCGATCTGAGGCCATGGTGGACCATTGTTGGTGATCAATTTGGCCAAGCCTGAGGTGCTGTTTTGGAGCACCCCTCTTATGCTGACCCGTGGCAATTTCACCGTAGAGTACTATTTTGGAGAGGTGATGGTCCTCCATCCTAGAAATGTGCCCTGCCCAGCCTCAATGCTGGTGATCCCTGCTTCCTCAAGGACAGCAACATTCGTCACATAGTCCTGTGTATATTTAGGATTCTGCATAAAGAGCGTTGATGGAAGCATTCGAGGAGTCGTAGGTGGTGGTGATAGGATGTTGCAGGAACCAGACTCAGGACCACAGAGAAGTTGAGCAAATGAGCTTTTTTTTCAATTACACGCAGGCCCTCAGTTGGAATAATTTCCAAAAATCCAAGGCGCCCTGAGCCGCTTTGAAAGCAACTTTTTATAGAAAAATACAGTGTGTTGTGAAATACAAACAGGAGCACTTCCCTCCACCCATCTAGTGTCCACATTTGGCACTTCCCTTTCTTGCAATACTGTTTACATTTCAGGAAAGCAGTTTCCCTTGAGTTTTCCATGAGACAGTTTGTTAATAGTTCAAGGCAAGATAGCTTAGGAACATTTAGGTGCAGTTCGACCGTTATTAGAGAAAGAATTTGTTTACATCATATGTTTATGGAACATAGGGTTGATTAGTAAAGAACATTGAAAAGACTTTGCAGACTTCCAGAGTCTCATAGGCTATCTAGTCTGACCCAAAATAGTAATTGTAAGTAACATCATTCAGCAAATAGACATTAGAGTTGAAATGGCTACTACATGTTTCAGACCCATAAAGGAGAATAGACAGTACAATGGCTCTATACACACTGATTTTTGTGCTTCGCCTCAGGTGTTTATTATTCCAGACTCTTTTGTGAAGTCTTCCAAATGCGCTATATGCCTTTGCTAATCTGTGATCAATCTCTTTGTCAATCTTGGCATCTGAGGAGATGATGCTTCCCAGGTAGGTGAACTGCTGAATGGACTTAAGCACAGAGTTGCCGATGGCAATATTGGGATGATGGTGTTCGTCCTGTGGTGCAGGCTGGTAAAGAATTTCGGTTTTCTTCAGGTTGACTTCCAGCCCAAACAGTTCTGCAGCGGTTGTGAAGCAGGATGTTAGGTGCTACAGAGCTGCTTCTGTGTGGGCAACAAGGGCAGCATCATCAGCGAAGAGCAGCTCACGGACTAGATATTTTAGAATCTTACTGCGAGCCCTCAGACGGCTTAAGTTAAACAAGCTACCATTAGTACGGTAGCGTATATAGATGCTGTCTTCTTCAAGCTCTGCTGAGCCCTTTGGACCATCATGCTAAAGAAGATTGTAAATAAATTTGGAGCAAGAACACAACCTTGCTTCACTCCATTAGTTATTAGAAAGGGCTCTGAAAGAGCATCGCCATATCTGACTTGACCGAGCTGGCCCTCGTGTAGCATGATAATCATTTTAAGGAATTTGGGGGGACATCCTAGTCTTTCCAGGATCTGCCACAGACCTTTTCTACTCACGGTGTCGAAGGCTTTGGTGAGGTCAACAAATGTTACATAGAGACCCTTGTTCTGCTCTCTACATTTCTCTTGCAGTTGTCTAAGGGCAACTACCATATCTGTAGTACTCCTATTGATTCTGAAGCCACATTGGCTTTCAGGAAGAAGTTCTTCTGCAATGGCAGGAACTAATCTGTTCAGAAGTATCCTTGCAAGGATTTTTCCAGCAATAGAGAGCAGTGTTATGCCTTGATAGTTTGAGCAATCGGATTTTGCTCCTTTTTTCTTGTACAGGGTGATGATGACTGCATCTCGGAAATCTGATGGCAGTTCCCCCTTTTCCCAGCAATTCACAAGGAGTTTGTGGAATTTATCATGGAGTACATGACCTCCTTGTTTCCAAACTTCAGGTGGGATTCCATCAATCCCAGCTGCCTTGTCGTTTTTCAGCTGCTGTATGGCCTTAAGGGTCTCTTCTAAAGTGGGAGCTATGTCCAATTCATTTTTCACTGGTTTTTGTGTCATATATTGGATAGCTGAACCTTGGACTACTCGGTTGGCACTAAAGAGACTTTGAAAGTGTTCAGCCCATCGACTCAGGATGGAGGCTTTATCAGTAATTAATGTTTGACCATCCGTACTGTATAAGGAGCTTTGGACCTGATAAGTAGGTCCAAACACTGCCTTAAGAGCTTCATAAAATCTCTAGAATCACCCAGATCTTCACAGCAGTGTTGTGTCTTTTCTGCTATATTGATCCACCACTTGTTCTGTATCTCTTGGAGTTTTTGTTGAAGTTTACTACATGTGAGACGGAAAGCTGCTTTTCTTACATGGCAAGTTGGCTGGGCAAGGTATGCCTGGTAAGCAGTTTTCTTCTTTCCCAAACAGCTCCTGGGTCTCTTGGTTGCTTTCATCAAACCAGTCTTGATTTTCTTGTGGGAGAACCCGAGGGATTCTTCTGAAGACTGCAGGATACTGTTTTTGATATGTTGCCAAAGCACTGTAGGAGAAGGATTTGTAGGATGGTCTTCAAGTTTTGTTTGCAGGTTTGCCTGGAATTTGTCTCTTGTGGTAGCTTGTTGAAGATTGCTCACTTGGAGTCTCTTCTTTAAGATGCCACCCCTCTTAGGTTTGAACTTAAGATGAAGATTTAGTTTACACCTTACGAGGCGATGATCTGTCTGGCATTCTGCACTGGGCATCACTCGGGTATGACGGACATCATGGATGTTTCTCTGGTGGACTAGAACATAGTCAATGAGGTGCCAATGTTTGGATCGGGGATGCATTCAGGTTGTCTTCAAGCTATCTTTCTGCTGAAAGGTAGTGTTTGTAACAGTCAGCTGTTTTTCTGCACAGAACTCTAGCAGGAGGCATCTGTTATAATTGCAATTTCCAATACCATGCTTGCCTAAGACATCTTTCCAGGCTTCTGAGTTCTTTCCTACTCTGGCATTGAAGTCACCAAGGATAATAATTTTATCTTCTACAGGGACTTTTTGTATGAGTTGGCGTAGGTCTGTGTAGAATTTGTCTTTCTCTACAGGGTCGGCTTGCATAGTTGGGGCATATATACTAAAGAGAACAACATGTGGGAGGCGTAAGGAAATAATGCGATCTGAGTGTCCTGTTGGCAAGGTTTCTAGTTTGGAGGCAATGGAGTTTTTAATCATAAAGCCTACTCCTGACAGATGTTTTTCGGTTTTGGGTTTGCCAGACCAGTAAAGTATGTAGCCGGCGCCATGTTCTTTAAGGCTGCCTTCCTCATGGAGACAAAGTTCACTAAGAGCAGCGATGTCAATATTAAGCCATGATAGTTCATGGGCTATTAGAGCAGAACAATGCTCAGGCCATCCACTATCTGCAGAGTCTTGCATGGTTCTGATGTTCCAGCATGCAAGCGTCAGTTTATTTATACCTTTGGAGGCCAGTGTGTGCCTTTGTTTCTTTGCCTTGGTTTGACCGAATCAGAAGATTCTCACTGGCTGTGGCAAAACAACCACGTAGTTGGGAATGAGCTTTCATTAGGCCACCTTTTCTAGGCTCCTCTCCAATAAGGAGCAAGCAGTGCTTTCCTTTAAAAAGGCTGCTTGGTCATTCAGGATACTACCGAACAAGACTGTCATCTCCCGGGTCAGCCTTGAGCGAACCGCCTGCATGCATGGTTGGGTCTGCGGCTTCCAGTGCATCTTTACACCTGCTGTTTCATCCCTCACCTATCGCTACAGGGCTTTTTTGGAATTGGATTTTTCCTTCTAGCCTGTGCAATGGATTTTTCTAGTGGAGTGCAGCATGCACAGAACTGGCATCACACTTAAATGAAAGTTTCATCTGCTGGCCTTGCAAGCATGGACGGTAGCAGTGAGGTCCTTGGGCCATAGGTTTGATTAGAGTTTCCTTCTCTTAGATGGTTGACCTTACAGGGTTGGACGAGCACCATCTGCCCGGGTTTGTGATTAGAGTTTTCCTTCTCCTAGGATGGTTGCCATAAGGCTAGTGAGCCCATCCTGCCCTTTGACGCTTTTTGTCAGACCCTTCAGTTTTGACCTGTCTGGCACGGGAGACCCTACCGGAGGCTGTAATGCCACTGCCAGCATAGCTCAAAACATCATTAGGGTACACAAGCCTCTCCCCCATGACAAGGGGGCGTCAATGGAGAGGATATGACCTGCTAATGAAGTGAAAAATCTATCAATCCTGTTCTCTTTCATTTAATGATTAACACATGAAAGAATGAGTCGAGACTCAAAAGTTGAGTTGAAATATGGGCCACTTTATTTAATATCTAATCTATTTATTTATTTCTTTAGGTATGCTCTCAGAATACCTCAGGCATTCTCATTCACTCCTAGCTCTTTGTCAGAGACTTTTTTTTTTACTTTGTGGACAGAAATTTGTGTTGATTTGTGTATGCATTTTACCCAAAATGTAAAGATTTTGGTATATCTTTTTATTTCATATCTTTTCTCTATTAATTAAATCATGCTTATGAGCATTTTCCAAATGTACACATTTTCAGTTGTGCACATTTCTCAATTATGCACATGCTTTTGTGGGCATTTAGCCCTATCAAATGTATCACAACCCTTGGAAGTTTGTGAATTTTTATGGGAATCATAGAAGGAATCATAGAATCATAGAGTTGGAAGAGACCACAGGCCATCTAGTCCAAACCCTGCCATGCAGGAATACATGTGTTGTCTTTCATTGCCTGTCTTGGGAGGTGTAAAATGGAATATTTCTCTAGTGAAATGTGAACACAGTAACTTTTTTCCTCAGCTCTTGGCTCTACCATTGTGATAGACCAATTTTGTCCTTTTATCTTTCCACATTGTTTTATTTTATTTTATTTTAAAGTTTCATATGTCATTCGACAGCAGTGGGCAAAAGTATAGCTGGTATGTAGCTATTAGTATTTTATAACAAAGAAGAAACATTTTTATGAGATAAGTTTCATGGTACATAACTAAAATTTAAATGTATGTGCTTACAGTAAAAGTTTGTGCTCTCTCTCTCTCTCTCTCTCTCTCTCTCACACACACACACACACTAACTATGGTGGACTGAAGATAAATACTCCAAACATGAACAGTATAGTATCCCAAGAAAAAGATATGATTAATGTGGGGGGATTATATTTCACTAAATCAAAAGCTGTCCACATTTGTTGCTTTAATTTAATTTCTTTTTTATTGATGGAAACTTAATCTCATTTACCCTCTAGAACATTAAGCAATGAATCAAAGCTGATAAGTTAAAATGAGGGAGACAAGCAGTGGACATGAATAAAGTTCTTTCTATGTGATCATTATTCACTAGCAGAAACTGCCATATAGTTAATGCCAAGCAGAGCTTTTGTGTTGAATTCCAAAAATTCCATACATATAAATTTGGTTAGTCTACAGCCTATGCCAAAGCAGAATTGACAGAAAGCTAGAAATGTGATGATTTGTTTTGATAGAATTTGAAAAGAATTGCCTGCTACTACTATGGGACTACCACTGAAAGAGATGAAGTATCCTCCGCCCTGTCCTTCTAATTTGTTTAAAAAATTTACCCCTTGTTGTCATGTCTTTCTATCATTATACTGTGCATGTCTCAACTTCCATTCCATTTTATAGTTTGTCACTGGCCGGTGTGGGCAAATGTACTATGTAATGATGTCAAGACACTCAGGCCTAATCCACACTGTGGCAGCCATATCTCCTTCCTATCTCATGACTTTGAGAACAGGGCTATAGCTAGAAACAGACTATTGCTTGATGCTCTAGCAAGGCTTTTGTATATCATCATCATCATCTTCCTACATTTATGTCCCTCTTGAATGAGGGCAGTGTACTGATAGGGAAGGAATCTAACATTGGTTTTCTTTAGCTTTTGCTTAAGGTGCTAGAGGCCTCAAACATAATAAGGTTTGTCATAGCTAATAGGGAATTCCACCAGAAACTCCTAATCTAACAAGTGAAGGTGACACCCAACATATCTTGTTCTTCACTGGTACAAAGGAATACAGGAGCTTCCTCACAGAATAAGTTGCTCATTCAGAAGAAAACAATAGACAGCCAGTCTGATGCTTGGCTTGATAGATGACCAAAACATCAGTCTGAAATGTATAGCTTGGTGAAAAATTGTCCTAGCACATGTGCAATGTATTAGGCCCTTACAAACTTTCTGGAACTACAGTATTTTAGAGAATACGAACCACTGGTTCAGAGCTCTCATTCTGTACAGCAGCCTGGCCATCAGAATGTGTGAGAGAAATGCATTTATTTTAATAAAATTGGGTCCTTGATTCACCGGCATGGTTTTCTAATTTTTTCCTGGGGCTGCTGAAGGAAGTAATCATTCTTCAATACATGCCTTGCCTCCTCCCCACATTGTCCTCACAACCATGCTGAGAAGTAGGTTATATATGTGGTTTGCAAAACTTGTGACCCAGAAAGCTGAACATTTTTATATGCTTGAGCAAATATATAGTATTTTTGAAATCTGTAATTTTTGGAATATTTTTGTAACTTGGGGCTTGTCTAGATGAGAAGATATAATATGGATTGCTACTCATTAACACAAATTCGCAGCAGCGTTCATTCATCTCCATGGTCCTTTGGCAAAATTGCTGGTATGTGAAGCTATCTGTGTTTGAAGTACACACGTAGCCATGCCTGTAAATCAAGATGGTGGCCAAGAGTGAATTGCTTGCATTATTATTCCCCACAAGTTGTCACTGCTGCACAGGTTTTTTAAACTATAAATCAAAGGTGCTCAAGTGTGACCTTCTGTTAAAAAAAAACTGTTTGGTCCCCTCAGCACAACAAAAAAGTGCATGAGTGATCACACAAAACTCCAAACTGGTACTTCTGGCCACTTCATTGTCAGCATGGCAATCCTTTTGGTGAGTTGTGCAGAAGAACACTCTTGTGTTGAACTCTTGTCTCTAATAAGCAATATATTGTACCAGAATGTGTAAAGTAACAGGTAGAAGGCAAATTGATAGCATGGATCGCTAGTTTCTCAGTTCTCCATACACATAGGCCATGCAAAGGCCATGCTAAGCAAAGATAGAGCATCTGTTTCATTTATGTGTGCTTATGTAGTGCTTTCCTCAAAGATAAAATATTTGCAAAGGGAGGTTGGAGATAGACTGTTTTCAGTAAGGATACATAACAAATGTTTTGATTTTTCTTTCCCAGCCATACAAATTACATCTCATATGATATTTTTGTTTTCTTTTGTTTTGAATGTGTTCCTTGTTCAATGTGTCTTTCTATGTTGGCATCTTAGAAAAAGACAGAAACAGCTCTAAACAGGTGAAAGTTTATGAGACCACTGCTTCTTAATTCTCAATATGCATCTGATGTGAAGGGAGAATGTAGTTGCTTGGTGGTAAGAGGACAAGAACTCTGTGATTCTCTCACAGGAGACCTAACAATATAATTTTTATTTCATCCTCCCCCCTTCTTCCCCTTCTCTTCCTCCTCCTTTTGCTATACATTCACTTATTGATCTTAGCCTAATTGCTGCATTGTGTGTGTGTGTGTGTGTGTGTTTCACACATCTTCATCTGTGGAAAATGGAACCAATGTTCTCTAAATGATTCAATTAGTACATACATTATGTTGTATGAATTTGAGTTTTCTTTTAAAATGTCTCTGCATTATATAGTTATATGAGTTTCATATCACTTTAACTATTATGGCTACATCTGATAGAATCCTGGGAAGTGTAGTTTAGTGAAGAATTTAGAGTTCTCTGTTAGAGTGCACAAGATGAACATGAGTCATCAGTGTAATGCAGCAGCCAGAAAAGCCAATGCAATTCTAGGCTGCATCAATAGGAGTATAGTGTTTAGATCAAGGGAAATAATAGTTCCACTCTATTCTGCTTTGGTCAGACCTCACCTGGAATACTGTATCCAGTTCTGGGCACTACAATTTAGGAAGGATATTGAGAAACTGGAGTGTGTCCAGAGGAGGTCAACCAAAAATGGTAAAAGGTCTAGAAATCATGCCCTATGAGAAGTGGCTTAGGAAGCTGGGCAAGTTTAGACTGTAGAAGAGAAGGTTAAGAGGGGACATGATAGCCATTTTTAAATATTTTAAGGGATGTCATAATGAGGATGGAGCAAGTTTGTTTTCTGCTGTTCCAGAAAACAGGACACAGAGCAATGGGTTCAAACTACAGGAAAAGAGGTTCCAGCTAAACAGTAAGAAGAATTTCCTGATGGTAAGAGCAGTTCAGCAGTGGAACGTGCTGCCTCATAGTGTCGTGGAGTCTCGTTCTTTGGAGGTTTTTAATCAGAGCTTGGATGACCATCTGTTGAGAGGTGCTTCGGTTGTGTGTTCCTGCATGGCAGGGGATTGGACTAGATAGTCTCTTCCAACTCTATGATTCTATGGTCTTGTTTATACGAAGGGGGAAAATATGAACATGTTCAGAAAGGCAGGCATTCGCAATGATGTGACCTGTCTACACAGCCAAAAAAGACCCCCTAAACTCTGCATGACCCCCTAGCCAGCTGACCACTGCAAGTGATTTACTCGTGATTTCAAATCTGCCACCACCATTTTAAAAAAAAAAAATTCCCAGGGTGCGCAGAAGAAACACTTCGTATTTACAAATAAAAGAAATTTTTTAAAGAGTAAAAATCGCTGTTTGATTGACCTACCAGACCTTCAGTTAGCCAAAAATCCAACATGGCAGCCACAGCCACTTTCCCTTTTTGCTAGCCTCACCCCCTATGCCCATCCAGCCAATCAGATTGTACTGCCTGTTCATATCTTTGCGAACATGAATGTTCAAATGTTCATACATTCGGAAGTCATACTGAGCTTTTCAGAAAATCCATACAAAGCCCTGGACCCGGCACACACGGATTTTGCAGTGGATTTGGCTGCCCCCCTTCCGAATGACACATATTTGTGTGAATGGCTATTTGAACAGATTGCCGATCTTTTGCATCTTGTTCGTATTATTTTGACCACATAGACAGGACCTATGATTCTATGATTCTAATGTTAATAGGCCCACTCACAGCCATGCTTGAAACAATCATAGCTACATGGTAACAGCAGGAGTGACAGAGAGGCCTCTGAGACTGGTTATAAGAACATCTTCTAGAAGGTGCTGTGGCAGCTTCCCACAAAGGACTCTCTTATTCATGTTACATTGTAGAAATGTCAATGGCTCTCACATCCACACTCCAACCGCAATCAAGGTCAATCATTCTGAGATTCGCAACAAGATCATTTTCTAAATCTATCTGATGTGGGGGCCTAATTTTTTTCCCCAGCATGCCAGGGACCACTACCATATTAATTCTCATTGGATACATTGTTTCATTATTTCCTGGAAACCCTCCAAAGACCAGGAGCTGATAGCTCATGTAACAATAGAGGTCTGTAAAACATCAATGTGAGTAGCACTATCCTAAAAGAAACTATGGCAATCACCATCAGGAAATTGTATTACTCCTGTTACCTTGCAGAATTTCATAGAAATGATCAGCATAATTGGCAACAGAAATGGGGAAAGGATGCTGGTCAGCAATGGGGGAAGAGAGCAACAGAGAGAGCTGGGCTGCAATAGCAGCTGACGAGAATGGTGCAGTCTCTCTATTGTCTGGGTATAAATGCAAAATGTAAAATGTAAATTATCATCATCTTCATTATCCCCAGTGGTCAACAGCAATGTCGGAGATGTCAACAATAAAAGATAAATTAAGTACTTCATAGGTTGTTTTGTGATGCTGGCAGAGCTGAAGATTGAGATTTTTTTCTTGTTTTCTTGCAAATTCTGAATGGTAGCAGCAACAGGTGGGAGAGGGGGACACACAACATGTGCTGTGGAGCCACATACAGACTATGGGTTGTGCATCACTGCTCTAGACAGTCACATACATTTATAAATAATTGCAACTATGTTTGTTTGCCTCTGGGAAAATATGAAGTTTCGCTTCTGCCCCATGTACAGGCTGGCAGAGCAGATGTGATGTCCTCTTTCATCATACATCTTCTCTCGATTCCCTTCTGCCTCACTGACATTTTAATGGCAAGAACTTACTTTCATTTTACAAAATTACAGCATGAGTTCTAAATGGCTGCAGTTTGTCCTTTGTTGCCACAACTCACCCCATTTCACTTCTCTCTGACTGAATGTCTACTGCTATCTTTTGGGGGGCTTTTTTTAAATGCACATACACAGAGACAAATGGAAAATACACTAATGGTGCAGGTTCAGTTTAGTTCAAGCAAGAAATGGGTGGTTCAGGCTTGATCCATATGCTATCTACAGCAAAATGCAACTTCTCAGTTCTCATGTAACAATTTCATTAGGGTTAAATGGGGCTATAAATCCATGTCTAACTTTGAAATATGGTGATCATGGATCAGGCAATTGGAGAACTCAATTTCATGCAAAAATAGCTCAGTTGCGGCAAGGGAAAAAAATTTCTGGACCATCTGTCAAATCAAAACTTTTCGTTGCAGCTCACAATGATGTTTGTCTGTATCTTCTGATTAATTCCATTTCAGCATTGGCTTTGGAAAAAGAAGAGAAAATAATATGCTCATTTTAATTTTTAAACAGTTCTAGTACTCCCAAAAGGTCACAGTTCTTTCCCAACCTGTCCTTATTAAAATTTCATTGGACTCAATTAAAATGTGGCTGTCAATGGATCATAATAAAAGACAATAATGAGCTAAATTAGTCCCTGGTGTAATTTAATTAACCTCAGTGGAATTGCAGCAGGGATAAATTTGGACCCCTGATTTATGATATTATAGTGATATCACTTACATGCCTGTTGTTTGAAAGGAATAGCTGAGTGTCTTCCCAATATCTTACCCTTTCTGATTATCTTTATTCAATTAGTTATACATACACATACTAAATGGCAACACAGCTTCTCTTACTACTTTCAGCATGTTCACATTGTTCTGTTTTAATTTCTATTGTAAATCAAATGTGATGGTTGTCTGGGGTAATAAGGCTATGCACTTCACTGTTTTAGAGGGCAATACTTACCACTGTGATCTTCACTGATGGCACTCCTGGGAATAATACAGTTCTGATTTAATCACTGTACAATTAGAGGGTTTATAAATTTTCTTTCATAGATACAAAAGTAAGGAAAAACTGACGTTCCCAATCTAGAAAAGCCTTTTCCTTAAAAAAAAAAAAAAAGCTACCAAGTTCTGATTCTCTTCCTCCCTCCTTCTCCATTTCCAACTTATTGAATGTGCAGCTGAAACATACATGCCTCCTCACAGTAAATAACATGCACATCTTGTGACTTCTTGTGATCAAGAATGATAGCCCAAGTAAAGGGACTACAGAATGTTAACTGTATATTCCACACAACAAACATTCCTCATTTCACAGAACCACAGAATTTTAAGGACTGAAGGAATATTGGATACCAGCTAGTCCATCCTTGGAGGTCTTTAAACAGAGGCTGGATGGCCATCTGTTGGGGATGCTTTGATAGTGATTTCCTGCATGGCAGGGGGTTGGACTGGATGGCCCTCGTGGTCTCTTCCAACTCTGCAATTCTATGATTCTATGATTCTATGATTAATTCATGACTAAATTCCAGAAATTTTTCTTACACTAACTTTTTTTTAGATCACTTTTCCAAACATTGTTTTGTTTTGTTTTAAGAGTTTTTGGACAGTTTTGGCAGTATGTGCAGACTCACAGAGTCAAAGGGGCAGAAAACCCCAGGCCCAAAATATTTACTCATTTCTGTCATCCATAGATTTATAAAATAAATAAATAAAATTCATATTAGTGCTCAAAAATGGCATGTGTTTAGGCTACTAGACCCCACTGTCTAGTTAATTCTGGATCTATTCTATATAAGTTTAAAGAAACATGCCAGTTATTATTTTTTATAAAATGCCAAAGATATAGAAACCAAAAGGATTATTGCAATATTAACAGAATGCATCCTCAACACAGCATGAATCTTGTGTGCTTCTGCCATTGCACCTTGAAAAATTGATCCCTTCATACCACTCATCATTCAAGTGTGGTCTTTGTGTTTGTGCAGCAAGGGAAATACACTGAGAAAAAATGCAGCAGGGAGACAAAGATTAGCTGTAAATAGCCACAGAAGCATGAGATCTTAATTCAAATATTGCCATCAGGTGTTACCTGTCAGTTCTGACAAAAAACTAGAGCAGTAACATATTACTAAGCAAAACTGACAGATCCAAATTAAGTAGAAGGTCTGGAAACTAAAGTATCAATGCATACATATGCTTTCATTTTCAAGCAAAGGGACACACACTGGGTATAGAAAATAGGGAGAATCATACATAACCTAGAAGGCTATTAATATACCAAGATCACCTACCAGAGGAGTAACAATCCTTCTTGGAGAAACTGTGTAAGTAGAAGCATGAAGTGCTGTTTCTGTCTCAATGGTTTGCACTATTTTATTATTTATTTATTTATTTATTTATACCCCGCTCTTCAGCCACAAGGCTATCAGAGCAGCTTACAAATTGTTTTAAGCAATAGCTATTTACACATCTACACTGCATTAAACAACTTCCAATGTGTGTTAGCTAATTGCCCCCACAAGCTGGGTACTCAATTTACCGACCTACAAAAGGATGGAAGGCTGAGTGAACCTTGGAGCCCGCTGGAATCGAACTTGCAATGTGGTGACTTGCAGTACTGGCATTTAACCACTGCACCACCAGGGTTCCTTTTTTACTGAAGAGACAAGCTGCTTTTAAAACAAAGCTGTAACTTGTTTCTTCAACTGTAGGAATAACAGCAATAGAAACAAAATCCAAAACCCACAACCAAGTGATACTTTTACTAGCCAACAAAATGCAAAACATGTGATGCAAACTTTCAAGGCTCTACTGGCTTCTTCATCAGGGAAAAGATGTTGAAAGGAAGGAAGGAAGGTAGGAAAAAAAAGAAGGAATTACCATGTTGGAGTCACAGGCCTACATGCTATTTCTTGTGTTAACTTGTGTTGCTCTTTAGCTGAGGGAACTCACACAGGCAGAGGCTACTCCTACTTCCTAGCCATGTGGAGTTGAGACAAAAGTATAGAGAATGGGATTTACACAATTTACACAATAAACCCAATTTACACAATAAACCCAATTTACACAATAAACCCAATTTACACAATAAACCCAATTTACACAATAAACCCAATAACTGAATAAACTGTCTCAGTGTGTTATTTCAAATCATAATTGTAAAGATAATATTTGAAAAGATAAGTAATTGCCAATTATATTTATATCCTCTTTGTAACATTACTTTCATATACATGTATAAGTAAACTATAAATTCCAATGAAATAATGATGTAATTAATGAAATTGTACAGCATATTTATATATTATTTTAACATTACTTTCATGTACCTATATAAACCGCTATGAATCCCAATGTTGCCTAACAAAATAACAATATAATGCAACAATTTTAGGAAGTTTCCAAATAGACTAAACACCATAAACATACAATTTAACTCAGAGAGAAAGGTTGTCAAAAACTATAGTAAAATGTAAGTACGATCTAAATAGGACAGTATAAAAATAAATAAAAACAAAAACGGTGTGGAGACTTCACTGTAGAATCAAATGAACAACTCAGTGTGTAAATTTCACATACAAAATCAGATACACAAACAACAAGCTCTGGAGAATCCCAATGCTGTTTTGTCAAGGTTCCCTCAATGTGTATCTAAATTAAAAATTCTATTTGTTATTCCTATTATGAATGAAAACAAAAAAAAAAAATTATAAAATAAATTAGCTGAGCTCATCTCACCAAAATTGTCTGTCAGGAAGGTTTTCCTAATCATACTATTCCAGTATCTTTCTGTAATGAAATAATGGATATTGGTAAAAAGCAATGCCTGATTTATGTTTTTAACAGGAAATTAATAAAATTAATTAAGGCTCACCTGTATTGAATTTTTTGTTGCAGGACAATAACTCCCATTGAAACCAATGTATTTCAATCTCCCTGAAAATATATATTAAACTATATTAAACTATAAATAATTATATTGAGGCTGTCTTTGTTAAATTATTACTACCTCCATGGGAAGCAACATCCCACATTCTCTCTGAAAGAGCATATAATTAAAACTCTAATGTATTTTTTACATAAACAATTATGACAAGTAACCCAAGTAGCTTACCTCTGACTGCCTTGGAATGTAAACCAATAATGCAGTAAAGACCATTGGGAACAGTTGTGTTTATAACACTAATTGTAAAGCATATTGCAAGAAACATTCTCTTAGTTCAATTTAAAGTGATAGGATATCTTATTTTAACTAACTCCCACAGAAGCTAAAAAGCTGCCGCATAGTACATCCTGGGGATATGGCCAAGTGTAATATATTACAAGAAAGCTAAAAAATCCAGATGCTCATTAAAACCAAAAACCAAAAATCTGAGTGTAAACATGTATGCATGGGGAAGGGGAGTTAACTTTAGCATAAACTAGAAAGATTATTGAAAGTTTAGAAATTTTAAGTTGACAAGAGAAAGAACCAACAAATGTAGAGATCTTCTTTTCTGAGGGAGAAAGTTCCATGCTCTGGGTGCTATACAAAAATGGCCTCTTCTCACTTCTCAATAAACGATTGTCTCCAAAAATGCTAGGAAGTGCTATATGGTCTCTGAGATGTTGAACATCATATGTGAAGAGCATCATATAGGAGGAGATATTACACCTCAGCTTGTCACCCCACTGGTCCTGGGTGTTTCCATAGGCTGCTGTCTAACACTCTCAGACCAACACACCATTGTCTGCCTACAGCAAAGACAAGCCCAGGGGGGGGAAGAGACATCAAGGGCAGATAAGTGAGTACAAATGGTCAAGTAGCCTCAATGGCTATTGAAGGAAGTATGTGGTTTGTGTGTTGATAAAACTAAAATAGTTGTCTTGCTCACAGGGTTAAAGAAGATATGTGAGGAGTTTGATTATGATAAGGCAGTTGAGCTCCAGAATTAGTTTGTGACCAATTTTAATGATACAGAAAACCAAAACTATCATATTGAGATTTACATGTATGAATATTAAAGTGGTATCTATGGTACTTAAATAGATTGAAAGTGATTAACAAATAGGAATTGCCAAAAAGGCACTTGCTATTAATGGTGTTCTCTTCTCTTATAGCTTCACACATTTATTTTGCAACCTACTCATATGCCCACTAAGCACAACCGCATTAGGACAGGCACACAGATATAGATTTACCTGATATTTCCCCTTTACCTTATCCTCTTTACTGGGAAAACTGCATCACATGTGTGTGGCTGACAGACAGTGTTTTTAAGTGGTTGCTTCAGCAACAAATGGTCTAGGTCAGTGGCTTATAACCTTTTCTTTACCAGGAACCCCCCTGTAATTATCTTTTGCTGCCACAAATACCCAAGACTTAATTCAAGATTTAAAACAACAACAACAGCAATATAATTACACCATCCATTAAACTGTCCCTCAGAGTCACTGGAGGGGGAGGGAAGCCTTTTCTCCTGCTTCTTCCTGCAATTTTATGACTGGAGCAGATTAAATGGCAATGTGCAGGCCAAACCAGTCAGCCAACATTTGCCTTGGCTCCTATCATGTGGCCATACCACTGTGGGGAAAAGGTGGTCCAAGCAGCCTTCAAGCTTTCACGGACCCCCTGTGAGGACATTGTGGATCCCTGGGGGTCTGCAGACCACAGGTTAAAAACTTCTGGTCTAGGTTACCTTTGGGATCTCCTTCTCCCATATAACCCACCCCATACCTTCAGGTCCTTTGGAAGACATTTACTTCAGTCAGCCAAAACCAGGCTGACAACTAATATCCAGAGGAAATTTTCTTCAGCCACCCTCAGATTGTGGAATTACCTGTTGGAGGGCATTTGCCAGCTGGATTCACCACCTGAATTCAAACAAGCTGTAAGGACTAATGTCTTCCAGCAGGCCTCTCCAGATGTTTTTTTTTAAAAAAAATATGAGTTTTAAAGTATGAATTTATTGTTTTTAGTATGTATTAATTGTATATGCTCCTTTAACTGATGGCATGTGTTTTTAAATATATGTTAAGTATTCTTAATGGGTGTTCTATGCTTTGTTGTTGTATGGTATTTCATTATATTGTTGTATGTTAATCTATTGTTTTCCATCTCAGTCTACAGGCAGGTAAGACATAAATATGATGATGATGTTGATGTACTAGACCACCCCTGCACAAGTAAGATGAGTGGCATGAAAGGGAACAGCTGATTAGCAAGCCTTACTTTGCTCACTGTTCCCCCCCCCCATCACTACCACTCTAGCCCCAAGACCATCTCTAACCAGCATCTGGATTGAAACACCACTTTCATCTTCAAGTGGCTATTCATATGACAGAACATTTCCATATGAAACCAAGCTTCTTTTTGTAATCAGAAGGGGCTAATTACATATTTTCTTTCTGGTATTTATTTTCTGCAAAGATTTCCCTTTCCCCCCTCAGAGAAGCAGGTAGTCATGTGAGTCCACATCTCCAGGTTGAAAAGGGATAATGCAACACAGTGATTCCCAAACTTTAGTCCTCCAGATGTTTTGGACTTCAGCTCCCAGAATTGCTAACTGTTGGTCAAGCTGGATGGGGCTTCTGGGAGCTGATGTCCAAAACACCTAAAGGACCAATGTTTAAGAAACATTGATGCAACACATAGCTGGTACCTCAATGTAAGCCAAAGTGCATGTAACACACAGTGGAGGCTGGACGCTCTGGCACCAGTGGGGCAGTGGCACTTTTCAGAGCTTTTGTGTAAATTTTTAAGGAGCTAAATAAGTTCAGTACCTTGGAGAGCTCCTTTTAGGTTTGAACAGAAGAGATTTTCAGATTGCAAAAGATTGCTGGAAGAACAGGAAGGGACGATTTTACCAGATGACGTCCTTCTCCAGAGTTCCGTGGTCATAGTGCAGGTATCAGTAAGGTGTCCTTTTTTATTAGTGGCTTCTTCCTGTCAATACAAAAGGGAAACCTTATCTGTGGCAGCGCTATGCCCCCAGAATGGCAGAAGGACACAGCTGTCTGGTAAGGTTGAGCTTTCTGGTTTTTTTTAGCAATCTTCTGACATGTTTGGGTATGATTTTTGTGTGTGTGTGTGTGTGTGTGTTCCCCTGCATCTACCAATCTCCTAAATGTCAGAGGAGATTCACCATCCAATTGAAATCAGAACCACTAGCTTCCATTGATTATATACAATCACAGATAACTTTGCACTGTAATTTTTTTGATGAAAAACAGCCAGAAGAAGCTGGAATCTTCATACAGAGCATTTTCATTGGTGAGGGGTTGACTTTTTTTTTCTATTACAAAAATGCTTTTAAAAAGAAATTCACCAGATCCTGAACAAAGAATTCACCAGTATCTTATCAACAGAACAGAAAATCCACTGCAAGAGAGTTTGACCAGAAATGCAATCAAAATGTGAGCAGGTTTCCATGCTGCCAGTTTTCTTTTTGAGACTTCTGGATCCTTTGCTTCCTTTCTTTGGAGTAATATAATTAGGTTCCTTTGGCTCCTTTGATTTAAAAATAAAGAGGGTGGAGTGGTGGCACTAGGGGGTGCAAAGAGGTCGAACCACACCAGGTAATACTGTTACAGGGGTGACACCAGCCTTAGTGAGTCCATGGGATGTGTGTGTGTGTGGGTGCTACATGCAACTGTATGTAACACTGAATTGGATCCTAAGAACTAAACCAGGTTCCAACTAAACCACCTGTGAAAATAGTTGCTGCATTTCACACAACCCAGCCCCCAGTTTTTGAGTCATCCTTAAGGGCAGTTGAAGCTGGTCTCTGGAACACTGAGCCACAGAATCCATCTGAGTCTCCAGTGACCGAGAAAAGTGTAGGAATATCTTAAGCTACACATTTGCTCCTTCAACTGGAATGCAACCCCATCCAGGCCAGGGTGTTTACCCAGTTTCCAGACACAAAAATCAAACAGCCCATAAAATCTCAATTTTATCAGGAATCATCTTTTGTTGCTGAACAGATGCTGAACAGGAGTGTTGTAAAATAATGCATCCTTAATAGAGGGCCATGTTTTCACCAACTTGAATGAATGCTTGCAAACACGTTCTGGTTTTAACAACCATATCCCCATCTACATCTTGCTTTGGCAAGGAATGAGGTGCTTTAATAAGTGGTGCTACAGCTACAGAGAAGAAATGACATGTTTAAAGACATCTCTGAATCACAGTTTTCAGTTCTTGTATATTAGTATTCAGCTAATGCACAAATTAGAATGCATTCTCAAATTAATTCAGCATAAACTGCAAACTAATTAAATGACTTAAATTGTACATATATTATTATGTGTACAGATGAAAACAAGATGTTATCATAATTTGAAACTCAATTTAGTACCTTCTCAGAAGATACCAGAAGCATATCTAAGTGTCTTAGGAAAACTGGGGAATGTTATCAGATTGTACCAATTCATTTAGAGGCCAGAACATTTAGGCTATTATAAATTCTAATTATCTTCTGAAAGTTTGATGTCTCCCAAAAATGTATAGATGTTGGATTTACTTTTTATACCATCAAACATACACCCTCAATTTATAAGGTAACATTTCCTGTCTAAAAATGTAGATTTAGACCATAATTTAAAATTTGAACAGAAACAAATGAATGTGAAGTCAAAGGCTTTCACGGCCGACATCCATAGATTTTCCTTGTTTTTTTTCCTGGGCTGTGAAGCTGTGTTCTGTAATGGTTTCTTTCTGACGTTTCACCTGCATCTGTGGCTGGCATCCTCAGAGAATGGTTGTGTATGTGTGTGTGTGGAGTTTATATGCTGTGAACCCCTGTTGGGGATGATATGTAAATTTGTGTAATTGAATGGTTAGTTTCTGGGTATAGAAATGCAAGGCTCATTAGTCTGTTTGGCTAATGGTTGGTTGATGGGCCATTATCTCCTGGGAATCCCCCTGTCCCTGGATTCCCCCTGAATTCCACCCAGGGACAGGGGGAGTTCCAGCAGATCCTCCCCAACAGGGGTTCACAGCATATAAACTCCACACACACATATACACAACCATTCTCTGAGGATGCCAGCCACAGATGCAGGTGAAACGTCAGAAAGAAACTATCACAGAACACAGCCTCATAGCCTGGATAAAACCCAAGGAAAATCTATAGAAATAAATGAAATGTGGGTAACTTCAGACTTCATTTATTTTCACATACCAACTTTAGCAAGATTGTATATATGTGACCTGCATAATTAAAAAAAAAAAACACCAAATAAACAGATGTCATATTCTGGCTTGTCATGAGAGGAATTATTTCAAATATGAGATCCTAGTAGTAACATTTTCACGGAAACTATGAAATTTATTGTAATTTGTCTTGAAGTATCTTTCTATAGAATTTGTAGAAAACCACTACAGATCGAGTATCACTTAGCCAGAATTCCAAAATCTGAAATACTCCAAAATTGTCCACAGAGATAGTGACACCTTTGTTTTCTGATGGCTCAATGCACACAAACTTTGACGATGCACAAAATTATTAAAAATATAGTGTATAAAATTACATTCAGGCTTTGTGTATAAGGTGTATATGAAACATTAATAAATTTCATGTTTAGACTTGGGTCCCTTCTCCGAGATATCTCTTTATGTATATGCAAATGCAGGTATTCCAAAATCTAAAAAAGTCCAAACTATGGAACATTTCTGGCCCCAAGCATTTTGGATAAGGGATACTCAACCTGTGCTCTCTATAAATGCACACCAGTTGAGATGGGTGATAAATTTGTTTCGATCTAAATTTCTTTCAATTCATTTTTAATTCAGTTTTTCAGTTCACATTACCCATACCTTGAATACAATTTTGACTATCTGATGACCACCCTCCAAAAAAGTATTTGGCAACTGTGTACATTTAAAACATGTGCATGAAAAATGTGCACAAACATGTCTCAGTCAGTGGGAGAAAAGTATTCCTCAAGATATTGTATATTCAAGATTAACGGTGGAATCCCATCAATGACTACGTCAAAGCAAGCTTTATAGAAATCAATGGGACTCCTCTTGTTAAATGTATGTACTTTGAAACAGCTGTGTTTTAAGAACTTGTGATTAAACTTCATTTTATTCAGTTATATTCCTCTAGTATAAACATGCTTTAAATACAAGTGAAAAATGATGCCTGTATTTGCCCTTGAAGCACATGCCCTTGAAGCACATGTCTCCTTTGGGATGGAAAGATGAAAATGTTTAGTTCAGCATTCTCCAACCAGGTGCACTTCAGAAGTATGGACTGTAACTTTTGTGAACCCCAGTTACCATTGTTAATGGTGAAGAAGTTAATGCCCATAACAGCAAAAAAAGAACCAGGTTGCAGAAGGCTCGTATAAATTATCCTGATAAGTATTGTATTTTTTAAAAAAGTCTATCGTGTTTTGTTACACCTTGGGCAGCAACAAAAATTGAAGGTGTTTATAGCATTATTTGACAACCCATTGGGCTGCCCGGATAAATCCAAGGTGTGGGTGGCATTGTTCTCTAAATTTCCCCAGCCTATTCAAAATTCCACACAAACTCTTTGGTTTTGTCACATACTTAGCAGTATAACTAGCACATTCAGTAAAAAGAAATGGAGAAAAATACTTTAGGCAAGATCCAACACTGATGGAGTATCAGAATCCAGAAAAATCAAGAAGGGACATTCCTCTTTCTCACAATGTGGCCCCAAAACTAGTTCCAGATGGGAATTTCTTTGAATCTTGTTTGTGAGTGGTGTGTAAAGCTACAGATGAGAGGGGAGGAAACGTTCTGAAAACTCCTCCATCAGAATGTTGGATTTAGCACTTTGTTTCTCTTCTTAATGCCTATAATATTAACATTTCCTCCCCTTTTTAATGGTTTCTAAGGGCTTGTGTAGACAGGCAATTTACCCTGTCTTTCCCCATCTTGGAGCCCTGCAGTCTAAATGGGTATTCAATTAATTGATCTAAGTCAAATATACTGCCAATGGGAGACAAGGTGGACTCTGGTGTACTTAAAACATGGTATTTTCAATATTACCCAAATTCTATTACTTATTTGGGTATAATTATCACTAGGGACTTATCCAAATGATTAATCCTAATATAAATAATATAAATAAGCTATTAAAAGATATTGTACATGATTTAGAGAGATAGATGGGCTTAAGGATGAGTTTGTAGGGTAAGGTAAATGCAATTGAGATGACTATTGTACCCGGACTTGTTTATGTTATACATGGAATTCTTCTACTTATACCTTGCAAGTATTTTCAAGAACTAAGTGCATTGTTAGGAGATTTTTCATGGGGGTTCAGCCCCTAAAAAGAAAAGGATGCAAATACCAATCAAAGGATATTCTTACACATCATCAGGCATATGTGTTATGTTGTATTCATTTTTGGATATATCCACTTCAAGTAAGTAATCCATCATGGTCAGCTTGGGAGTCTTTATTTCTGGCACCTCTGTTTAAATAGGCAGTACTTGTTTCTCATTTTATTTAAAAAAAAAGTCAGTGTTTTGCCAACAATTTCAATGGTTAGAATTTTGTGGCAAATATTGTTTCATCAATTGCAATTTGATCCATACACTCAAGCCAAATGACTTTTATAGCACATCATGCTTAGACCAACCTTCTTGCTCAATAGAATTGATCTGAAACAGTTGCTGAATATAATAAAAAAAGAATTCCAAGGGCAAAGTTTTAATGAAGTTTGCTTCTTGCTTCCTATGGAACCCAGATTTGAAAATTGGTAAGGAACCACTTTTATGGAAGGTGCGGGCCAATAATGGGATTGTTATCTTAAACCAGATATTTGGTGTTGATTATGAGCTGTTGCTTTTTTAATTGTGCAAGAGCAGTTAAACTACCTCTATCTGCAAAATGGCATTATCTACAACTGAAAAATTTCTTACAATCCAGATTTGGTCCTGCAGCTTTAAGTGCATCAGAGGTTACCTTAATATTAGAGATATTAATTGAGGCCATTCCCATACCCAAGCCAATAATCTTGTCTTAAGATGGTACATGTGGAAGAGTATGCATTCTATTAACTGGGATTCACCAGTCACCATCCCCAATGTCTTTGATTCTGATGGGGAAAAAAAGCAATAAAAAAACAAAGCAATAAATTATGGTTGACCATTTGAGAATACATTTGAAAATATACTGTGACTAATTTTATACTATAGATGAACTAAAAAACAAACAAACACATTCCCAGGCTCCCTGGCATGTCATGCTGCCATGGTAATATAGCCACTGAAGCACAAAGAACTGGAGCTGCAGAAGTTCAGATGACAACCTGAGTCAGAGACACTCCTTGGGGAAGAACAAATGCAGTTAATCTGAGTGTCTATTAATAAAGACAGACATCTGAAGCTTGAGAGCTGGAGAGCACTGAGTTATCAGTTCAGAAAAAGGGCAGAATTGAGTAAATATGAAGTAGATCTCAAAACAGTAATGTGTTGACATTTGATAATCCCTACTTTGTAGCATCATAAATCATTTGTACATGTACTCTGGCTTTAAAAATATTCACAGCTGAAAGCATTAGGTTATCTCCTTTAGATCTTGCAAAGTTCATAACAGCTTTTGTAGCTTTGATGGCCTACAGCCTTGCTGTTTGACAATGGACTTCCTAAAAATTCTTTTTTCATATAAAAATCATGTGATTTGATATTTAAATCATTGGCATGTGAAGGTTTTTGTATTATTAATTTTCATTTATGGAAAATTGCAAAGGCAACAACATCTGAACTATAACATTAGGTGACACCCCTAAGAGAGAAGTCTTACATTGGGCTGGATTTTCAACACACCAAGGGATTAATTTAATATGAAACAAATGCACTAGACAATGGAACTGGTATTATTATTATTATTATTATTATTATTATTTCTTATCCGCCTCTCCTGTGGATCGAGGCAGGGAACAACACATCAACACATAAACATAATATTAGTTAAGGACACATATCAGTTAAAACGTATCCATTTAAAAAACAAGTAAGACTAGGACATTTTAAAACAATCAGTACACAGTTTAAAATTCACAATTTAAAACAATCTGGATAGGCCTGCTAGAGGTTTAGCTCTGTGTGTGTGTGTGTGTGTGTGTGTGTGTGTGAATTCTAAAGAATAAACATTCGGAGAAGCCATTTACTCTACAGTCCAAAACCTCTTTAGGAATTACCTGGCGGTCACTGCAGATGTCATTCCTTTATTAACTTTTATAGCACATCATGCTTAGACCAACCTTCTTGCTCAATAGAATTGATCTGAAACAGTTGCTGAATATAATAAAAAAAGAATTCCAAGGGCAAAGTTTTAATGAAGTTTGCTTCTTGCTTCCTATGGAAGTTTAACACTGAATGTGGATTCTCATGAGCATTTTCTCCTCTATGAAGTAGTTTTATTCTTTGTTGTTTTTTTTTTTAAATGATCAAGATAAGTATTGTTTCACTGCCAGGGACATGCAAGGCCCTGTTTATTTTATTTTATTTTATTTTATTTTGTTTTGTTTGTGTGCTTTAACTGAACATTACATAGACCCTCAAGGGTTCACTTTTATTTGTTGATTTATTTAATTTGATTTGATTTCTATTAATAAATAAAATAAATAATAAATATCCCACATTTCTCTCAAAAACTTGAACTAAAGGTGGCACACAGACATCTGATACCTAACAGACTTGTCACATGATCAGGAATGATGTCTGCAATGTCAGAAATTGTGCTTGTTTACAACTTACTCTATGTATCTACGCTGGATCTTTCAACTCCAGGTCCAGATAAGAAGAGCAGAAGGCCAAAAATCAGAAAGTTCTTTTGAAGTTTTACCTGGTTCTAAATTGCCTTATGAAGCAACTGAGCCTTGCTGTACTGCTAGAGGAATACTCCTGTGTGTTGACCACAAGAATATTCCTGTGAGTTGAGCTAGTCCTCTCTCCTAAGAGCTGGAAAGTTAAAAGAGATTTTGTTCTATTCCATCCCCTCCTCACTCAACAGCTAGTATATTGTGTTTAACCTGGGCTATTGAAAAGTTTCAGGGTTGCTTTTTAAAAAAAAAAAAGAAAAAAGAAAGAAACTCTTCACCAGTCATGATACTGTTCATGAGCATGCAGCTCCTTCTGTTTATCCTTCCTTAGGCTACCTCAGCAGCACATCTTGTCTTCTAATTTCATTTTTAAATATCTGCCCAAAAGCGCTTTCAATGATTGTTCTCATCTTCTTAGTGATATAAGGCCACCTGGTATCTCTTGAACCTTTCTGCTTAGACTTTGTATCCCACAAAACTACTTTGAACAGTCCTGCTGTTGTACTACCTCACCGAAAAACAGAAAAACTACCACCACAGGTAGTTGCAGCATCTTATCTACTGATGGTATTCAGCAGTGTGAACAGCACTAGTGGCATGTCAAATCTCCTGTATTATTCTAAGGCAATTCTAGGAGATAGAAGTCAATTTCTGGAAGTTCTATGTCAAACCTGGAGACTTGACAACCCTAATTGATACAGCCTTCAGAAAGTCATAGTCCATGCAGTGAGAGCAGTGAAATGATATAAAAGGTGAGAGAGCTAGCACATTTCTTCATCTCTCATGTTTTTATTGCTCAGTTTTACAATATTGAAATAGGGTTCATGAGTTCATCACTGTGTATAAACATGTGTGCATTTATTTTATTAGGCACCTCCAAATCACAATGAAGCAATGGAGTAGGTCTTTGGGGAGAAATGTATATGTATGTTGATTAAACCAGGTGATTTGATTGTGGCATTGTATCAAAATTCTGCTTTGCACCTGTATGTTGTTCTGAACATAGGCATTGATTAATTCATGTTGAAAAATTAGATCTGGTCTATTGAATGGATAAGTACAGATAGGCATTTCAGTAACTGGATGCATAAGTTCAAATAAAAATATAGGCATGCATGATGATGACACTGGAGAAAGAGCTTTCTCAGTGGCTGCTCCCAGACTTTGGAATTCCCTCCCATGGTAGGTTTGGCTGACCCCCTCTCTTTTCTCTTTCTGCCAACAGGCAAATGTTTTCTTATTTAGGTAGGTCTTTGCCTTATAATTCCACGTATGCTATCCACAGATCAGGCCCATTCCTCCCCATTACTGGACAAAATGGGATGGAGTCCAGACTGCCATGCCGGTCCGTCGCTGCAGTCACCACCGCCACATTCATCCCAATCTCTGAAGCCAGGAAGCTGGTCTGAAACACGTGAGGGTCACATTGGTCACACGCTGCAGGCCTGCTTCCTAGCTGTGAAAAATTGATGGCAGATGGCAGCTGCAGCGATGGGCCTGGGTGGCAAGGTGGGCTCCTGTGTTCAACTGGAGCCTGATCTGTTTTTTGCTGGCTGAAGCAGTTTTTCCCAGGTATTTTTAAAAAGTGGTGTAATGAGCTTTACCCCATCTTGGCTTCATCTTTGCCAGACTGCCCAGGGGGGAAATGAGGCAAATGCCCTGTGTCGTCTGGACTGAGGGCTCCAAGACGCAGTAAACAGCCCATCCAGACAAGGCCTTGGATATAAACCACATTGGTTTCTATACAAGGAGAAAGGTGGGATTGAAAATAAATAAATAAATAAATAAAGTCAGAACTTTTCCTTTTAAAAAAAGGAAGTGGCAGCCAACAGGAAATTTTCATTGGGAAAATGGCATGGAGAAATGGGCAAAACTCTATCCCTTGCTGCTTCCTATTCTCCTTCCTATTGTTATCTGCATGATTCCTATTTGCATTCATATATGTAATGTCACATCTATTTATAAACGTTACAAATGTCAATGGGGGGAACAGACACCCCCCAGATCTGCAAGAATGGTAGATCCGGGGGAGGTGTTTTAACGATGGCAGGGAGACCAGGGCAAGGAGTGGCCAGGGTGTAGGCATGCCCTGGCGGGGAGGAGGCAGGGGCGGAGTTCAGTCAGGCCTATTTAGCCCCTTTGCTGCCCCTGGCCTCCTCCTCTTTTCCCCCTGAAACAGACAGAGTGGGATCGTGGATCTGCACTGCATCTTTGGGACTCATTGAGTTCGACTGGGCTGCATTTATTTGTGCTGGATGCGAGGCAGCCCAGCCATGTGTGCATGGTGTGTGCATGGTGTTTTTATACTCTCTTTGGTTCTTTTGCCTCTTTTGCCCCCCCCCTTTTTTTGTGCTGCCTCTCCAGGCTTCTCGCTGGAGAAGCTTCTCCCCCTCGCTTCTCCCCACTTCGCTCCACTCACTCTCTTGCCCCACTAGCTCTTAGCCCTTCGGCTGCCTCGGCTGGGGCTAGGGTGCAGCGCGTGCTAGCGTGGCTGGCCGGGACCTCCTTAGTCTATGGCCTTCGTCTGCGGCATTTACTAGGGTGGGGGAGGCGGCGCAGGCGAGCGCGGCCCTCTTGTGGCCTTTACGGCATTTAGTCTTTGCCTGAGTGGGGGGGTGGCAAGCACAAGAGTGGCTGGTCAGGCCCTCCTGCCTTTTGCCGTGCCTTTTGCCTGGGTAGGGGAGGCTGCGCGGGCGTGAGCGATCGCGGGCTCGGAGAGACCTGCGGGGGGATGCCCACAGGGGTTGCCACATGACCTGCTTTTGGCCTTCACCTTGGTGAGGGAGGCAGCGTGCCTCCTTTAGTCTTTGTCTGAGTGGGGGGGCTTTGTCTGAGTGAACAAGCGCAAGAGCACAAGAGCGCGAGAGCGGTTGGTCGGGCCCTCCTACTGCCTTTACTGTGCCCTCCTTTAGCCTTTTGCCAGGGTGGTGGCTACATGGGTGTGAATTGCTCACGAGACCAGGTAGGGTCCTTTGTTCGGCAGCCTCATAGCCTCGCCACGTGGCTTGGGGTAGGCCTCCTTGGGGCCTTTGTTTGGGGCCTGTTCTGTTCGGGCCTTTGTTTTGTGGCTTCTTGACACGTGGCCCAGCCTTTTTGAGGGGAGGCTTGGTTCTGGTGGGCCTTTGTTTCAGAGACCTTCTCGCCACGTGGCCCGGCCTTTTCGGCTTGGTTGGGTTTATACCTTTTGAATTTTATTTTGCAATTTATCCTTTGAATTTTGAATTATTTTTATATATCACCCTTTGCATTTTGATTTATCTTGCATTTTCAATTTAATTTGATTTTCTAGGAAATTTTTCTTGATTTTCTGGGCAATTTTGTTGCACAATTTATATTTTGCTTTTGAATTTATTATATTTAGGTTCATTCATTACTTTTTTTAATTCTTGATTTAGGTGTATTTTTATTGCTTTCTGGTTAATTTTGTCAAGTGATTTTAGTGTCAGTACTGGGAATTTATACTTTATATTCTATTCTATTGTGAATCTTTAGTCCCTTGTCTTAGATCATTTCTTCAATTTAGTTCAATTATTCATTTATTCATTTGCTTTTGATTCTATTTCTGCATTTTACTTTTATTTCTGCATTTTCTTTAGTCCCTTGTCTTAGTTCATTTCTTCAATTTAATTTAATTGCATCAGTTATTCATTTATTCAATTATTCATTTATTCAATTGATTTTGATTCTATTTCTGCATTTTACTTTTATTTCTGCAATTTCTTACTTTTATTTCTGCAATTTTTTACTTCTGGTTTACATTATTTAATACATTCAATTAATTTTACTGCTACAATTTAATATTCATTTATTCAATTGATTTTGATTCTATTTCTGCATTTTACTTTTATTTCTGCAATTTCTTACTTTTATTTCTACATTTTTTTACTTCTGGTTTACATTATTTAATACATTCAATTAATTTTACTGCTGCAATTTAATTCTGGTTTACATTATTTAATTCATTCAATTAATTTTACTGCTGCAATTTGCTTCTGGGTTTGCATTCTTTAATTCATTCAATTAATCTACTGTTGCAATTTAATTTACTTCACTACAATTTAATTCTGGTTTATATTCTTTTGTGCATGCTTTAAGTGCTTTAAGTGCTTTTTGTTAAGCGCGTTTGTGGGCATTTGCCACCAATATGGCTCCCAGGAAGGGAAAAGGGGGTGCAAAGGGTAAAGGGCCTGCCCCTAAACCTGCACCCCTCCTCCAGACAATGAGACAGTTAATGAGGGTGTTTTGCAAAAGATACTAGAACATTTGCAGGCTTTGGAGGATGCACGTCAGCCAAGGCCAAAGCGGCCTGCTAGGAAGAATGAAGGGGGTTTGACCAATGATGTTGCTAATCAACTTCTTGCTCACATCCAGGCCTTGGAAGAACAGGGGATGCAGTGGCGAACTGTGATGACTTCGATGAGGTTGAGTCTCCCGGAGAAGGAACCAGTGGGAACCTGACTCCTCCTCCTCCTGCTCTGAGTGAGTTACCCAATGATAACACTGACACACGTGCCTGGCCATGCCCTCCCCTGAGCAAGGCAATAACACTCATGTACCTAACACTCTACCGGGAAGCCCGACCTCTGCCATGTTTGGCTGGTACCCAGGAGCGGGACTGCCATTTATGTCCCCATATGCATTCAATCATCTAGGCTCCCCAGTGATGCCAGGGACACCGGTGGGTGGTCAAGCACCTTTGGTGCCACCCCACACCCCTTTGGGTTTTGATCAGGCGCCTGCTTTGTGCGAACATTTGGCTCCTGCTACCAAGGAGAAAATCTTAAAGGGGGAATATGCTGACATATTCTCACTGCATTAAAAGGAATTGGATAATAAGAAAAAGAGGAATTAGATGACAGGGAGAAAGAAAAGATTAAGAAACAACACGTTGACAGAACCTGGTCTCATTGGTTAGCGGGATTCCTGATATATGCTGGGGTGGAGTCTCAGAGCCAGCCTCATAAGGCCTACGCCCTTATGAGGTACCTTGATATCATCTACAGGGCTTATGTGGATTTTTCGGGTCCCGCTTGGCTTCAATATGATGAGTCTTTTAGACTGATGGCTGCTTCTTACCCATCCTTGAGGTGGGATGTTCTTAACTCGCATCTGTGGTTGCAAGTTATGTCACTGAGCCAACCCATACTTGGTGAACAGGCACAGAGTGGGCATTTATTGCAGAATGCCAAGTCAGGTAACATTTATTGCAGAATGCCAAGTCATGGCAACCGGTCCAGTTGTGTCAGACATCTAATCAACAGCGGCGGCTCTTATGTTGGGAGTTCGGCACTAAAGGGGCATGTTCTCACCACCCTTGCCTTTTTCACCACAAGTGTTCCATCTGTGGAGGGGGACTAGAACATATCTTTAGACAAAAAATACAAAAGGAAGTGAGTGAAGACAGGGTCATCGGCCCTTTCCTTGTCCAGTCCTCTCTTAATCTGAGGGTCTCCCCATTGGGTATCATCCCTAAAAAAGCTCCTGGTGAGTTTTGCTTAACCCATCATTTATCTTACCCAAGAGATCAGTCTGTTAATGATTTCATCCCACCAGAATTGTGCGCTGTCCATTACACTTCATTTGATACAGCCATTAGGATTGTCAAACAGTATGGCCCCAGGGCTGATTTGGCGAAGTGTGATGTCAAATCTGCATTTTGCCTTCTCCCTGTACATCCTGAAGATTTTGAAGTGCTGGGCTTCTCATTTGATGGATTTTTCTACATGGACTGGGCTATGCCTATGGGCTGCTCTGTCTCATGCTCTGCTTTTGAGAAGTTCAGTACTTTTCTGGAATTGGCATCAAAGCACTGAACGGGATTCGCGGGGGTAGTACATTACTTAGATTACTTCCTTTTTATTTGCAAATTTGGCTCAGGAGTATGTCGCTCTCTCCTGGAGCAGTTCCACTCTCTCATGTACAAATTTGGAGTCCCCCTCACACACAAAAAGACAGAGGGTCCCTCACACCAATTGATTTTCTTGGGGATCGAAACTGACACTGTCAATCAATTCTGTAGACTTCCCTTGGGTAAGATAGATGACCTGTTGGCCAGAGTGATGTACTTTCAGGGCCGCAGGAAAGCCACACTGAAGGAATTTCAGGAATTAATTGGCCATCTCAATTTTGCATGTAAAGTAATGGCTCCTGGAAAGGCTTTCCTTTGCCGAATCTGTGATGCCACTGTGGGGGTTTTGCAACCTCACCATCGAATTAGAATCACCCGTGAAATTAGATTGGATTTAGACACATGGTATAACTTCCTAGAGCAATATAATGGTGTGTCCTTCTGGAGGGAGGAATTGCAGGTGCGGGATGCCCTTAAGGTGGATTCTGATGCATCTGGTTCCTTAGGTTTTGGGGTCTACAATGATGGCCGGTAGTACGCTGAACGTTGGCCGCGGGATTGGTTGGATTCTGCTGTCATGTCTGATCTGACATTTTTAGAGCTATTTCCAATACTGGTTGCAGTCAGGTTGTTCGCAGCGGAATTTACCGATTCTGCAGTGTGATTTTGGTGTGACAACATGGCTACAGTACAGGTTGTTAATTCTTTGACATCCAAGTCAAAGCGGGTCATGGTGCTGGTTAGGGCATTCATGCTACATTGCTTTAAGTATAATATTTTGTTTATTGTTAAGCACATTGCGGGGCTGGACAACGGCATCGCTGATGCTCTCTCCCGCATGCAGATGGAGCACTTCAGGCAGTTAGCCCCGGGAGTCGCTGAGATGCCGGATCTGATGCCAACCGATTTGTGGGAGCTTGGACATGCAAAATAATTAAGGCCATCAGCCAATCCATCACTCCCAGCACATGGAAGGTGTATAAGAGGGCCATCCTGGAGTTTTTTTTTTAAGTTTTGGACCAGTATGCACCTTGACAACACGTGGCCAATACCCGTCCCCATCTGCTCCACTTCTGTGTTGTCCTGAGCAACAGGGGCCTTGCCCCTCAATCCATATGGTCCAGGTTGGCAGCCTTGGCCTTCTGGAGTAAGGCCCAAGGGCTGCCAGATACCACATCAGATTTTAGGATAAGGCGTAGGAGGGTTGGGAGAGGGAGCGACGTAAAACTGCTGACAGTAGGCAACCCTTATCGCCAACAGTTCTTAGAGGGTATTTCCAGGTTTGGCCCACCATTTGTTCAACGCCCTTCGAGGCTGCATCCACTCCGCATCCCTCACAGCTTTCTTCGGTGCCTTACATATCAGTCAGTTGGAGGCATCATCTAAACGGGACAAGTCTGGCCTGGCCTTTGTTTGGGGGATCTCAGCATGGGTTCTAATGAAGTTACGATTCGTATTCAGTGCTCCAAAACTGATCAATTGGAAAAAGGGGCGAGAATTGTGCTCCGGGTATGCCAGGACAGGACCTTATGCCCGGTGGCAGCCCTAAAGGAATTTCTTAAACTGAGGCCCACACAACCTGGACCCTTACTTTGTCACATGGATGGTTCTCCCCTTACCCATTATCAATTCTGGGCACTCACTAATAACGCGTTGACACACTTAGGGTTGGGAGGGGTGCGCTTCTGCGCACATTCTTTTCTGATTGGGGCCGCCTCTATGGCAGCGGCGATGGGCATGCGGCCAGAGGCAATCAAAAAGTTAGGCAGATGGAAGTCCGGGGCTTATAAGGGTTATGTTTGACCAATTTGCTACTAACGTGGGATAATTTTTGCTTCTATGTGTCCCCTTGCAGCTTTGGGACAAGTTTGGCCTCTATGTGTTCTTTTTGACCTCTATGTGTTCCCTTTCAGATGTATTCAGGTACCGGGTATCGATATGTGGCCACAGCTTTGTGTATTGGGTAGCACGCCATGCCAGAACCAGCCACCTGGGTCCTTATCTTTTTTTTTATCTTATTTTTTTTTATCTGGGTCTCAGCAAGACCACCACGATTGAATGGCTGGGCAAGAGGGGTTTGAAGTGGAATGGTTTAATCAATTTGTTGTTTCAGGAGTGTCGTGGACCTCCTCCTCATCTTCTGGTGTTACATCTTGGAGGAAATGATCTGGGCCTGCTGAAAGGCAGGGCATTGACCCTTCAGTCAATACCGCTGACATGTGGTATATCAAGGTGACGTGGCCACATGTACACTTGAGCTGGTCTGACATCATTCCATGGCAGACTTACCCCGGGAAGGGGGACACCAAACAGCTGGATATTGCCCGTAAGAAGGTTAACAGGGCGGTTCACCTGGCAATGGAAAATGGCCTGGGCCATTTCATCCAATATCTAGGAATATCATATCGATTCCTGGATCTCTACAGGGTTGACGGGGTCCACTTATCAGACAAGGGGATCCAGTTATTTCTTGAGGGTATGCGAGCCGACGTGAGGGCCGTTTTGGCCTCCCTAGTGGGGGGTAGGGGCTAAGTCGACACTTGCCCCTTATGCGTGGCAGGGAGTGGGGAGACAAGGATTTGGCATTCACCTATGGCAACTTCAATTTGAGTAGAAGGATGGACCGTACTGAGCTGCACCGGCATCTGAACGGATGGGGTGCAGCAAGATAGGCTATCCTTGGGGCCAGCGTCAGGTTGCAATCCTATTCAGAAGCTATGCGGCTTTAGGATTTGCAGTCAGATGTGGGCCTCCCAGCAGATGGCGCCTGGGGGCACCCCAGACACTGCAATTCCCCCTGGGACTCAGGTGATTCACCCAGGGAAGCTGGGGGACAGGTCAGGGATGACCGTCCATGCCAGCCGGTCCCACATTGGGTCTCCCCCAGTAGGTTCACATACCCCAAAAAATAAATAACTAAATAGGTAAGATAAATAAAGTAGCCCATATTTCAACCCAATTTCCTGTGTCTTGTCTTGTTATTCCATGCATCGATCATTAAATATCAGTTCTTATGTTAAAGCTGCAATTGTATAGTTATGTACCTTAGAAGAAGCTCAGAGGAACATATGATTTTTTTAGTAGACAAGAATATGTTTCCACAGTAAATGTAGTTTGCATCTTTTCATAATTACTTTTACTGTTGTTTAAGCCAAGAAAAATACCATGTAACCAAGAAGAAAGTGTGAGGAAGAACCCTAATGTCTGTAGCAGAAACTTTAGAAGGGAAAACATTAAGGCGGTGGGTGGGAATCCCCTAACATAGCCCAGTGAGGACAGATAACAGTCAGTGACCATGTAAGACTGACTGGCAGGGGACCAAATTAAGGCAGAAAATATCACTTCCATAAATTTTCTGATGCCTTTGCTCAAATGGTTATTTGGCTTTCATTCTAGGTTGGTGTCTTTTGCTTTGTCACCTGTAGCTTGAGCAGGGGTGGGAATCATACAACCTGCTACATGTTGTTTGAGTGCAATCATGAGGCAGGGACTTTTTCATGCATATCCTTCAATTCCAGGTGTCCCTCCCAGCTAGGCAAGAATGACCCCCAATCCTTGCTACCTTTCCTTATCAGGAAAGGGCTTTTTATTCTGATAATTGATTAGAAATGAAGATTTTAAGGAAAAGGTTTTTCACAAGCTGGGGGCCTCCTTGCCAGCTTCAAACTGACACCAGTGGTGGCAGTGAAGGTGTCCAGCAATACAGCCTGGCACACACGTATGGAATCCTGCATTCCCGCATTGGACTGATCTCAGTTTTCCTGCATATTGTTTTAATTGCACTGTTTTTAACTGTATGAATAAAGATGGTAAGCACCAGCCTTGCCAGCATAACCAATGGTGAGGAATGATGGTACTTGCAGTCCAACAGCTTTTAAAGGTTCTTATCCCACTTCTGAACTAGAAGTATACGTCCAAATCCTGTTGGTGTGTAATGTAATGACCATTTTTAGGAGGAGAACCACTTTTTCCACATTCATATTTGTGTGTGTGTGTCACTTCTGAGCAGGATCAAAATGCTATTGTAAGTGCAGCCTAGATAAATGCTTGTGCCTTGTTACAGGCAACGCTCCAGGCTAACTTTCCTAGAACAAAATGTCTCCAAGATATATCCTCCCCTGCCATGATTTGGAGGGAACAGCTACTCAAAGTTGTCAGCCTTCCCCTCTCATTTCAGCAAGTGGTGACTTTTTCTTTCCTGGCTTCTCCTTTCCATTGTATAACAAATTCCAGGAGAACATGATCACTCTCACCAAAGGATCCCACCACTTGCACCCCATTAACCAGGTCATCCCTGTTGGTTAGGATCAGATCTAAAATAGCTGACCCCCTTGTTGCCTCTTCCACCTTTTGGACCATTGAAGTTTTGGTTGAGTTAGATTTCCAGCAAATATCAGGATAGTTGAAATAACCCATCACTTCTACATCTCTCCTTTCTGCATGTGTGTTCATCTGTTCTAGAAAGGCATCATCCAATTCCTCTGTCTGACTTGGGGGTCTGTAGTAGAGTCCCACAATAACATCCCTGTCGTTTCCCTCCCCTTTAATTTTTATCCAGATGCTCTCCACCTGGCTTCCAATATTGATGTCATGGATCTCTTCACTGGTGTAAATATCCCTGACATATAATGCTATTCCTCCTCCTTTCCTGTTTGGCCTGTTTCTCTTATAAAGGTTATATCCCTCTATTCCTAAATTCCAATCATGAGATTCATCCCACCAGGTTTCAGTAATGCCTATTATATCATATTTGCTTTGTTGTGCTAGGAGTTCAAGTTCATCTTGCTTATTTCCCATGCTCTGTGCATTAGTATAGAGACATCTGAAACCATGTGTTCCCTTTACTTGCTGCCTGTGTAAGGTTTTTTTGTTTGTTTGTTTGTTTGTTTGTTTGTTTGTTTGTTTTTGCCTCCCACTGTTGGGTCCTTGCACTGTTTGTCTTGTTCCCTCTATGACAGTTTGAGTATTATCTCCAGCCCTTTTGCCTTCCAGAATATTGTCTCCCTCCCCCATATGACTCAGTTTAAAGCCCTCCTGATCAAATTCTTGAGACTGTTGGCAAAAACGTTTCTGCCAACTGTCATGAAATGCACCCCATCCCTTGCCAGAAGTCCCCCCTGATGGAACCACACCCCATGATCCAGGAATCTAAATCATTCTCAGCAACACCATCTACAGAGCCAGTTGTTTACATCAGCTATTTTCCTCTACCTTCCTGGACCATGACCTTCAACTAGCAGAAGGGACGAGATGACAACCTGTGCATCCATTTCTTTCAGCTTCCTCCCCAGAGCCTCATAATCTCTTCTGATCTTTGGAAAGCTGTGCCTTGTAGTATCATTGGTTCCCTTGTGGACCAAAAGGAAGGGGTAATGATCAGTAGGCTTGACCAGTCTTGTCAGCCTCTCCATCACATGACGGATCTTTGCCCCAGGGAGACAACACACTTCGTGAGACATCTTGTCAGGCCCACAAATGACTGTTTCTGTACCTCACAGCAAGGAGTCCCCCACCACCACCACATGCCTCCGCTGAGGCTTAGCAACAGCTCTTCCTTGCAGTGGTACTCTCAGAGTCCCCTGCTCTGCCCCTGAAGTCTGTCCATGCTGTTCTTCCTTGTTGTCCTTGATAAGGGAGAGAGCTTTGAATCGATTCTGTAGCTGCAAGCTGCCAGAACAACCCCTGGTTTTTCTTTCTATGTGTGACATTCATCCAGCTGTCTACCTCCTGTGCGTGTGAAGTGACCCTCTCCTCTGCAGCAACGTCCTCTGTGTGGTCCATATTCAAGTCTATTCATTCTGTTCTGTCCAGGAAAACCTCTTGCTCATGAACATGGAGAAGTGTAGCTACCTGGGTCTCCAGCTGCTGGACTTTCTCCTCCAAGAGGGTTACCAACTTGCACTTGGTGCATGTGATGTTCCTGACATCTGTAGACAAGAAGACAATCATCCCACAAGTGTTGCAGGTGACTGCAGCAGTTACCTCAGTGTCCATGCTGAGATGTCTTAGGTAATCAGTGCTGCTTATGGTGTTCATTTGCTTGGTTGATAAAATTCGTGCACCGGTAGGCGAGCGCCTCTGGAAGGAGTTATATAGAGCTAGGCTTCCAGTTCCACCCCCTAGTGACTCACAGATATGGCTCACAGAAGCTCCACCCCCTCAGCAAGAAACACAAGAGTTTTTTTAAAAAAAATTCAAACTCACCCACTCAAAATGGCTGCCCAAAAGCTGCTCTCCTTCTTCTCCCTGGCAGGAAACTGGCCTGGAAAGCCTCTGGAAGGAGTTATATTGAGCTAGGCTCCCAGCTTCACCCCCCCAGTGACACACAGATGTGACTCAGAAGCTCCACCCCCTCAGCAACAAGCACACTCTCCCAAGAGTTTAAAAAAATTCAAACTCACCCACTCAAAATGGCTGCCCAGAAGCTGCTCTCCTTCTTCTCCCTGGCAGGAAAGTGTTGGTGCAAAGCAAGATGTCAGTTCTGCACAGGCAGAGTCTGCTAATAGAGTTATGTTTCAATATTTCACACACTGTGCTGCAGAGGTTTCTGAACAAATCTCTGTCATTACTTAGATAAAAGCTGTACCTTATTTCTATTATGTTTCTCAGTATAAGTGCAGTTATTCTGCTTGATTGCCTTTCCATTAAAGCATTCCTTTCAGCATGCCTCTTGGCCAAAAGGTAGACCTCCTGCCTAATCCCCCTTCCAAGAAGTCAATGGATTTGAAAAGATTTTTCTTCTGATCATTTCTTTTTTAATATATAGTATGTAGCATTCTTGTTTCTTTCTGCCTCTCAATTGTATTGCCAAATCTGAGAGTTTGTTTATAACTGGCCAGATTATGTTTCCTTCTGGCCAGAATATTCTTGTCGCAGAGTTGGCCTGGATCCCTCCGTTACCATGATGAGATGGGCAGAAGTCTGCACACACATGTTGTCTGGTATTGGTGGGTACCTTCACTGTTGTTGCACTTCACACTCTCTGAAGCCAGGAAGGAGCATATGATCAAGGCTGCTCACATACAAGTAGCCTTGATGACATGCTGGGGGACTCCTTCCCAGCTTCAGATTGACACTAGTGGTCAGGGTGGAGGCTTCTAGTGAAACAACCTAGCATGCAGGTACAGACTCATATGTTCCCACACTGGTGTCTAAACAATGACCCAAAGGCTGATTACTACACAGCTAATAGCAGAGGCACAGAACAGTCAAGCTAACTACAGGCAAAGGAATGAAGCCAGCATTCAGTAAAGGCACTTAATTTATTAGCAAGGAAAATACATGTCCACAAGCAAAATCCAATATACAAGGTCCAGGTCTGACAAACAGAGTTCAGAGTAGTCCAGCAGAATCCAGATCAGGAAAACAGAGTCCAGAGTAAACAAACACAGTCCAGGCCCAACTCAGCTAGCATGAACACGATGGGTACTCAGGCAGGTCAAATAATCTCCAACAGCCCCTGGAGAGTATTGCTGCATATTTATAGAGCAGCAGCTAACACAGCTGCTGCTTAACTAATTGCTGCTTCCTATAAATATGCTGAGACCACCTCAAGCCCTCCTTCTGCTGTCTCCATGCAGTGAAGGTAGGTATAGGTAAGTTGTCCTCTGTATCTGGAGGGGCAGGACCCTCTGCCATTGCTGGTACTGCACTATTGTCTGTATCTGAGGCCCATGGCTCCGGAACATCCTCCTGCTCTGGTTCAGCAGGTCCTGGCATGTCCACTGCTTCAGTCTCTGAGTCAGAGTCCATTTCCAAGTTCTGGAAGCAGGGCATGACAACTGGACCCATGTGGGTTTTCCTGCATCATGTGGGTTTTCCTGGGGGTTATTCTGAGATATTTTTTAAAAGGATTTACTATGGCTTCCCTCTGGTTTCACCTTGGATGTCATCAGGACTGTCCAGACGCGAATCAGCGTAAAAGCCCTCCATCATTTGGACTGCAGGTCTCTGACATGGGGGTGAGGGGAAGTTGAGATAAATTCCCCATCTAGACAAGCCCTCAATGTTAATTCACACTCACATGTACATCACTGTTGTTATATGCATTCAAGCTGACTCTAAGTTGTAATGATACTATCAAAGGATTTTCTTGTTGAGATTTATTCAGAAGAGGGGTGCCATTGTCTTTCTCCTCGGGTGAGGAGGAACTTGCCCAAGGTGACCCAGTAGATTTTTATGGCTGAATGAGGATTCAAACTTTGGTCTTCCAGACTCTTAGTCCCATACTCAAACCTCTATACCATGCTGGCTCTCTGCATTTACATTATGTATGTTAGGTGCCTTATTATTTCAATAGTTATCTCCTGTTTTCTTGCAATCTGAACTGTGAACTAACCCAAAGAAAAATACTTTTCTCCACTCCATATTTTGTTTTATGGAGACATTTTACGGATGAAATCTAGTGCAGTTTTTCCTGTAATGGAATGAGGTCCATCAGCAGAAACAGGAGATAGTAAATCTTTCTATCCTCACTTCTGAAATCCCCTACAGACATTTTAAATTTATTCCAAAGGGTTAGGAAATATTTCAGAGCAGAGCAGATTTTGTGGGGGATATGATGGGCTCCAGAGAAGTGACGGGGATAAAAATCAAGATGGCTAACTAGACTTTGTGTTGCATAGCACTGGGTTTCACCCAGTATCTTATTGTCCAACTGGGATTTGCTCATACTTTAGTAGGAGACATCATACCATAGTATTATACCTGAAATAAATTCTTCATTGTTGTGTCAACTTATTTAAGTTTGTTGTGTTTTGCTGCATGTTTCATTATCCTTTTTAGGAGAAACCTCTTATAAAGTAACAAAAAGAACAGCTGAGCTTTAGAATGCTGTTACTATTGGGATTTGACTGGCACCATCATTAATAATCATATTCATGCCAGTTTGAAACTTACATTATTCCTAGGAATTTTAAAGTTGCTGCATTGTTTGGTCTGTTTCACTTGTTGCCAGCTATCTTGGAATGAAAATTTTCTTATTGTTTTATGATATTACATTCAATAATCATGAAGCCAAAGAGTGGTCTGCCCATATTTTTAAAGAATAAATAAGAATTGTGATTTAATTTTCATTGGATTCAATTATTACATGATATTATTCCATCCACCTCCCTGGAAATTATTATATTTTTGTATGCTATTTTGTATTGGATGTAGTCAACCATGGGCAAAGTTCTGCTCACTGAAGGGGGAGAAGTGTTACCCTAAGAGGAGGCCCACTCATGATGCCAAAATCTCCTGTAATGTCTGGGGAAATTATTAGCCTGTGTGGATTATTTTTCACCTATTTATGGATCTGAAACATGGGTCACCTGTCGCCACCACTTACGACTCCTCGAACACTTTCATTAGTGCTGTATACGCACAATCCTAAATATACACTGGACTGACTATGTGATGAATGTTGCTGTCCTTGAGCAAGCAGGAATCACCAGCATTGAGGCTGTGATATTGAGAACACAGCTGTGCTGGGCAGGGCAGGGCACGTTACTAGGATGGAGGACCATCGCCTCCAAAAAATAGTACTCTATGGTGAACTCGCCACGGGTCAGCATAAGAGGGGTGCTCCAAAAAAGCGATACAAGGACTCCCTGAAACAACATCTCAGGCTCGGCTAAATTGATCACCAACAATGGTCCGTCCTGGCCTCATATTGGGAGGCATGGAGACGCACTATCCACAATACTGCAGCCTTATTTGAGAACTCACGCCGAACAAGTCTTGAAGAGAAACGACAACACAGAAAGAATCACAACCCAGAAATCCGGCATACTAACAGAAGGTAGTTTCATTCCCAGCAACTCTTTAAAACATGCTCCAATGGACTGGAGCATGTAATGGAACAGTAATGCAGGTAGTACAGGACTTTGTAGGAAGAGAATCAGCTAATACCAGCTCTCCCACTTCGCACTTCCATAAGAGGAGACCTGTGTTAGACTATAACGCCTTCCTCATTATAAAGGAAGGGATTTTTTTTTTATTTATTTTGCTCCCCAGATGTTTTGGACTACAACTTCCACAATCCTTTGCCATAGAGAATTCTGGGAATAGAATTCCAAAACTTTTCATCACTTCTAATGGGAGGACTACTTGATTCAAACTGTCGTTTGGTGGGTTTTATCATCCCTAGTAAACAACTACCATTTTTAGTTTGAACATAAAATGAAGAGTGTTCACAATGGGTGATGTTTGGCCGTCTGTGATGTTTGAGTTGATCTTTTTCATGCTTGGACATGTGCAAGTGCTGGACATGTACAAGAGAATTTACTTTAACCCCTTACTTTACAGTGTCCCTGCATGGACTTTGCTTTTTTCAGGTCAATCTATAATTTGTATGAGCAAGACTATAACTGAGAAATGTCTGGGGTCTACTTCAGGGCAAGATGTGTTGTTATTATTCTTCAAACAATTTCTGTTTTGTCCATGATGGATACTGTAAATCCATATTTAAAAATAAGAATGCATTGCATAGCAGTTATTATCGCAAAACAAGCTTCATCCAGTGAAGCAGTGATAACTGATGAAATAGTATGGCCACACAGTTTGCAAGGAGAGTTGCCTACAATTTTTCATTTCTATTCATTTACTTCCAGCAATTGGATTTATATGTCTAATCAACACCAGCTTTAATTGTGAATAGAATTCCAGGAGCTTTGTAATGTTTTGCCACCTAAAGCAAATTTCATTTATGAGACAGACCCAAAATATAGTAAATCTGTGACATTATGAGTGGAATGCAGCCCCAAATGACTACTCATCTAGCATATTAACTCTTGAAAGAGTAAATGAGAGCTATAACTCTTCTCTACTGAAGCTTAAGTATTGTTCAAAATGAAAGCACACAAGGAGATACATTTTATTTCTCATGTCGCTGCCTGTATCATTGAGATATATGAATAATAAAAGTGCTCAGGATAAATGTGTCAAAAATTGGCAATTCAGTAAGTACATAAAATTTTAACCTGTGGTTTAATTTTTATATTTGTTTTTTAAAGAATAAATATAAATTCAAATAAAATTACATCTCTCTGAATAGGCTGTAGACTCTTTATTCCTGTAAGAAGTGGCACAAAATTATATGTCTCTCCACTAAGAATTCTTTGCTACGCTAGCCTTTAAATATAGTGATTTAAACCAAATATGAAACCTTTTTAGAGTTGGTTCTAAATGAATATAGTTTGAAACTGCTTGAAACTTGCAGGATATGTGATGAACGTTGCTTTCATTTTTCTGGATTTTATTAATGGTTGGCTAATCAGACATTGGTGAATACTGTTGCCATTATTTATAGATTTTTTACATTATAAAATGAAGTTTGCTGCTCCTAATTCAACAAAGCAGGAGCCCATACCAGGCTAAATGGTGTTGAATTACTTATCAAAAACATAGGAGCCATTTCCAAGTAACTACTTTGTCACTCTGAATGTGTTGATCAATCACTTTCTGGGAATGTATTATTTAGTGAGGAAGCAATTTTAGTGATATGAACTCTTCATAATATCATAGAAATGTAATCTAATATGTGAACTCCAAGCTGATGAACTTTCACTCCATTCCACTTTGCAACATGAAGTTGACATTCATGGTTTGAAAATGTTATGGCTTTGACCGCACTGCTTTTTTATGAGTCTGTGTGAACTATAGGTGACTGAAAAGACAGTGCTGGTGGTCGACAGTGAGAGGTTGGGAAGTAGTGATCCTGCCAGTGTGTAATGATGTATCTACCACTTCTCTAGAAACCCTGGACAGACAGACTTCAAGCAGCTAGTCAACCTCATTAGAACTGGAGTTTCCAGCCTTTCCCTCCTTTGATTTTAAAAGAACTGGTATGAAAAGTATTCTGAACAACAACATAATCCAGAAGCCTCCCTGACCCTTTCTTGATTTGTGGTAGTTGTAAAATTCTCATTAAGGATTCAAAGACCTCCTTTAGGTAGAGATGCTAGAGGATTTTTTTTCTTTTAGAACGTTTCATTATCCTTGTTGCTCCACCCACTGCGCACAGTGATATGTTAACAGAGGAGATGTATACAATACATAGTCAGCTGTATAGGAAATGTCTCATGCAGGAAACAATTAGCAACCTCCTGCTTGCAAGCCTAATTAAGGATTAGCATGACCATGTCCTGAGCAGCTTCAAGCCTTCTTGATGCACTTTTGGTGTTGGGAGTACAGGTTTGACTAGAGTCATCATTCTACTGAACCCAAGTCCTTCAAAAGTGTAATCCAGGCAAGTTCCAAAGGGGTTCCTTTCCCTCCCCCAGTCTTAAACTCTTGCATGACAAGAACTGAGGGATTCCTTTTCACCATACTGGAACCTCATAGTGCTCAGCAGTGACACCTTTTCTAATCAGCTCTTCAGTACTGCCCTGCTATTGTAATCAGTTGTCTACACTGCTATGACTAACTTATACAGTAACACCCAACATTAATTGCCTCAGGACCTACTTCTGTCAGGAAAAAAAATCCTACTCAAAGAGACCTGCTGGTATGCCTACATGACAAAATCACTGGGTGGTTGTACGAATGGCAAAATAATTAACAGATGGGTCAGCTGAAGTCAGTGTGAACATTTTAAGAATGTCATGACTCCTTTACATACTCCATACTTTACATCAGAACACTATGCATGTTTAAACATTTGTCTATGCTGTTTCACATCACACAGCAATGCTGTCTTCATAACGCATGTATGCCTTGGATAACGCTGGGAAGTAAGAGGTCATATACACAATACTACTTGAAAAAAATGTGGTACTTGTTTTGGCTTTATCTTTTTTCTAAGTCAGTTCTTTCTATTGAGTCAAAAGAGGGAGGGAGGGAGGGAGGGAGGGAGGGAGGGAGGGAGAAAGAAAGAAAGAAAGAAAGAAAGAAAGAAAGAAAGAAAGAAAGAACTTCATTGTCATTGTTGGAATCAACTTTTGAAAAGTATAGTATAATTTATTAAATGCTGCAAGATAAAGTTGGTTTTCATGTAATAATATTGCTATAAATGTTACTTGATAGAGGAGATTGACATTTAAATTATTTTAAAATGTTATTGTATCCCAACAGCATTTTGAAAACGCTGTCTTACATGTATTTAATCAAACTTACAAAGGTTACTGTGGCATTCTTTGAGTAAAAGTCTTCTAAATATATTCCTGTAACATAAGGTAATAGAATCATAGAATCACAGAATCATAGAATCATAGAGCTGGAAGAGACCACAAGGGCCATCCAGTCCAACCCCCTGCCATGCAGGAATACACAATCAATTCATTCCCGACAGATAGCCATCCAGCCTCTGATTAAAAATATCCAAAGAAGGAGACTCCACCACACTACAGGGCAGCGTATTCCATTGTTAATAGCTCTTACTGTCAGGGAGTTCTTCCTAATGTTTAGGTGGAATCTCTTTTCCTGTAGTTTGAATCCATTGCTCCATGTCCTAGTCTTTGGAGAGCAGGAAACAAGCTAGCCCCAATCCTCAGTATGACATCCCTTCAAATATTTAAACATGGCTATCATGTCACCTCTCAACCTTCTCTTCTCTAGACTAAATATGCCCAGCTCCCTAAGCCTCTCCTCATAAGGTATGGCTTCCAGACCTTTAATCATTGTTGTCACCCTCCTCTGGACACGTTCCAGCTTATCAATATCCTTCCTGAATTGTGGTGCCCAGAACTAGACACAGTATTCCAGGTGATGTCTGACCAAAGCAGAATACAGTGGCACTATTACTTTTCTTGATCTAGACACTATACTCCTATTAATGCAGCCTAAAATCGCATTGGCTTTTTTAGCTGCTGCATCACACTGCTGACTCATGTTCAGCTTGTGGTCCACTAAGACTCCTAGATCCCTTTCTCATATGCTGCCATCAAGCCAGGTGTCACCCATCCTATATCTGTACATTTCATTTTTACTGTCCAAGTGTAGTATCCTACATTTCTCCCTGTTGAAATTTATTTTGTTGGTTTTAGCCCAGGTTTCAAATCTGTTAAGGTCATTTTGGATTCTGACACTGTCCTGTGGGGTTTCTTCTACCCTTCCTAATTTGGTGTCATCTGCAAACTTGATAAGCATACGTTATATTCCTTCATCCAAGTCATTAATAAAGATGTTGAATAGCACTGATCCCAGGACAGCACCCTGTGGCACCCTGCTGGTCACTTCTCTTCAGGATGAGGAGAAACCATTGGTGACTACCCTTTGGATTCAGCCCACCAACCAATTACAAATCCACCTAACAGTTGCATTGTCTAGCCCACAGGTTACTAACTTTTTTGCAAGAATATCATGGGGGACCTTGTCAAAAGACTTACTGAAATCAAGATCCACTATATCCACAGCTGTCAGGATGGAGTGCTCAAATCCATCATGGTTAGTTCATCCACAAAACCTATAGATAACATCATTTGGAAAATTCCACTCCCAGTTTTCCATAGCAACAGGTATTGTAGAGGGTGAGACCCTCATTTCCTAAACATGACATTACATCATCTGACTGAAGAGCCAATCCAAATTTGGAAATGCAGACCAATCAGATCTGACCAAAAGACTTTTATTTTTCTGAAATCCTTTGTTCAGTGGGAGACACATGGCTTAGGCCACATGCTTGAGCCACACGGCTTGACCAGCAAGAGAGGGGACATGATAACTGAGGTCTGGAGAGCAGATCACCCCCCTCATGGGCTCCCTCTAACATCAAAGAGCCCAAATGATATCTGAAGTCTGGGGCAGAGACTTCCATTCCAATGACTCTGAATTACATCACAGAGACTCTTACATGGACTTCATAATTTGTAAGTTACTATTTTCTTAGCTTAGGGAATGTCTATTTAGCATGTGTTAGGTTTATAATTTATTTTCAATCTCATGACTGAATGTATTCCTGTAACTTGATTAAGATGAGATTCTGGAGGAGTGATTTCCCTCCATGCTGTTTCATTACTTGAACTAAAAATAAAGCTTTTGTTTGTTTGTTTTTCCTAAACTCCATGAACACGTGCCTGCTTGGGCTTTCTATCTGAATTTCTCTGGGATAGAGTAAAGGTAGTTGTTAGTGATATTTTAACACAACCTGTCCAGCTCCTCACTGCACTGGGCAAAAAAGGGTTAAAACTCAATGAGTGGTGGCAAAATTCGAAGAGAAAAATCCCACAGGTTTGAGATTTACAAAGGGCAACCCTGGGATTTCAGGCAGAGAGGCTCCAGAGTCCCATCACAACAGCATTCCCTTCATCTATCACGTTTGTAACTCTATCAAAAAAAGAGATAAGATTAGTCTGGCATGACTTGTTTTTGAGAAATCTATGTTGACTTTTTGTGATCATGGCATTCCTTTCTAAGTGCTTACAGACTCTCTGTTTAATGATCTGCTCTAGAATCTTTCCTAGTATTGATGTCAGGCTGACTGGGCAGTAATTATTTGGGTCTTCTCCCCCCCCTTTTTTTTAAAGATGGGGACAACATTTGCCCACTTCCAGTCTTCTGGGACATCTCCTGTTCTCCAGGATTTCCAAAGATTACTGACAGTGGTTCTGAGATTACTTCTGCCAGTTCTTTTAATACCCTTGGTTGAAGTTCACCTGGCCCTGGACACTTGAACTAATTTATACTGGCCAGGTATTCCTGAACTACCTCTTTACCAATTCTGTGCTGTATTTCCCCTACTATATAATCATAAATACAAGTGAAATTATTTATAGACTCTTGCTAAGCAAGGGGCTTCCCCCACCCCCCATTATTTCCCTGCAATATCTTGATTTTTTTCTTACAGAGCTAAATTCATTTTTTAAAGAACAACAACCAAGGATTACATTGTGAAGATGAAATTGGTAGTTTGGTAGAAAATATTTAAACAATTTAGCTGTATCTGTTTAGCTGGCTTGTTGAAGGGTCTTGGGACAATGGTTTTAACAAACATGCTAACCTTGATTAGGAAAGAGAACTTCAGCAGCTTGTGTAATCTGCTGATACCACCAAAGACCTGATGTGTTTTGCAAACCATCTCTCTTTTCAAAAATGCAGCTTAAGGGGGAGAAAAGAAAAAAAAAAAAGAAAAAACCCTCAGTATGAGAATATATAGTTTCAAAAGTTGTCTTTGGAAATCAAACTTGTTAGAGAATTGTTTTTTCTTTCCCTTGGTGTCATGAGGAAAATGAAACTTGTCCCACTCTTTATAAAATAATGGCATCCATAGTAAATATGCTAGCAAATATGGTCACTAGTATGGATCAGCTGGGAAGAGAAAAGGGAAGATTTATGGGACTATTCTGTGGCAAGTTTTGCCATAGACATAGATTACATCTCAGCCTACTCTCAGTTCATGACAGTTTCATGTGTATTCAATTTCCCTTAAAATACATGTTGTACACAGATTTTCCCACAATACACATTATTGTATGCCTCTTTCCCTAATATACATGATTTTAAATGTATCGTGCTGTGATATGCACAATTGTATTCATTTTTGAGACAAAAACTGCATCACAAAATCTGTACAAGTGCATCTCTGAACTGATTGACATAGTAGATCAGGAAGTGTGAATCAGGTGTAGTCACTTTAAAAGTGGGCAAAACAAAATTCTTCCTTAGCTCTGCCTGTTTGAAAATGAAATTTTATCCCCCCTTCATTCCATAGGCAGGTGACAATTGAAGTGCTTATCAGAACCAGCAGAAGAATATTTGATTGTTTGGTCCCACTAATAAAAGAGAGAGATTGACTAGAATCATGTTGGTTGGTCCATTGAATCAACTGTTAAATCAACGCATTGAAGATAAATCCTGCTGATTCAATGACTTTACTTTGGTTGCAACAGGATTTGGGCCATTGTCATTCCTTTGGTTTATTAGTTAGGTGAGTAAGAGTAAAAATACTGGAATATTGTCTATTCAGCTAGATTTTAACCATGCCCGTCAACATGTTACCATGGCCAAAAATCCTCTTGCATTTTTTTAAAGCGAGACAGCTTAATACGTTTTCCATTGTGGAATATAGAATTAACTTAATTACTCAATGCAAAATGTAACAGTATTTTCCTTCTTCAAATGTAACAATTGTTAATCTATCCTACATAGATCCAAGATCAGCCACGACAAAATTGTACTGAAAAGACAATATTCTAAAATGGTATACCAGGGTGCCAGTCACACGACAGAAATTGTCGCGTTGCCTACCGGGACAAAGTGATAACGAATCCGTCCCTCGCTGTTTATACGATTTATGTCTCTGATATGGATATCCCGTGTGGTCCCGTGACTGATATTTACACGTCCATAGTTCCGGTTTTGTTTAGGTTTTAAATTTTTTTTTTTTGGCTGTCAATCAAAGATGCGATTACTCGTGTTTTCACAACCTCGGTGACGCACTTCCCTTAGAGTTCCGTGCCACGAGCGATGCTATTGGCTGGCTAGGGGGGGGAGAGAGAGAGGGGGGCAGAGGTTTGTTATTCCCCCTTGCTGCTTGAACATTTTAACCCCTTCAGAAGAGGCAGAAAGCATTTTTAAAGATCCAGACTGAGAACTTTTGCTCAGACGCAGGAAAGAAAGAGTGCTTTCCATTTGAAATCAAGCGAGTGAGGGAGAGGGGGGGGGAGGGGAGGCATCGTATTCCCCTTGCCTCTGTAAAATGTTAACCCTTACAACACAGATTAGCTGCAGAGTTCATGCTTCAAACCAGCTACAAACAGGCTGTTTTGAAACACACACACACAGAGAGGGGAAATTAAAGGGATGTTTATTCGCTCAGAGGCTGGAATGTTTTACTGTGCCCGTCCACCACGATCTCTCTGTTCAGAACCAGGGAGGATCTGCCCACCACGATCTCTCTGTAGCATGCAGTGTAGAACTCCATTTAAAAAGGTGATTGAGTACATTTGCGCGCGCGCACACACACACACATCAACCTTCATGCAGCTGGAAGGGATGCCTTTGTTTTCGGCTGGTGAGGCTGGATCTGTTGAACGGGTGACTGACCCCTCCTTTTCTGGTTGCTGATCTCTAAGCCCGCCCCCAGTCACCATTTCCGGTCATCCCAGTACCGAGACTTTTTGTCCCACGCTGTTTACATTTCCGATTTTCCGAATCCTCCAGTGACTTTTTTAAAAACCGGCACAACCTGCGGGACTGGAAGTCCTGCAGGTTGAGGGATAAAAGGTGGCCCCCCTTCCGAAAATCACGTACCCGACCCGATGTACGTGTAAACTGCCAGGGATAGACACGAATTCTTCCCAGGACATTTTCATCGTGTAAACGGCCCCCAGGGGTTGGAAATCATACAGCCTTCCTCTGTAGTTGGACTGCACTTATAAGCTTTCCTCGTCATTTGCTATGATGGCTAAGGCTATGGTACTTGTACTCCAATGACATTGGGAAGACTGCACAATTCCTTCCTCTGCTGAAGAGAGATGCTGAGAAGATGCATGTGTGAGACAACAGCTGGAAAGAGGGATAAGAAAGACATTGTTGGGTGGCCCAGAAAATTCAGCTCTAATTTTTTTCCATAGAATCATAGAGTGGGAAGAGACCACAAGGGCCATTCAATCCAACCCCCTGCCTTGCAGGAATACACAATCAAAGCACCTCTGGCAGATGGCCGTCCAACCTCTGTTTAAAAAATTCCAATGAAGGAGACTCCACGACACTTCGAGGCAGCAAATTCCACTGTTAAACAGCTCTTACTGTCAGGAAGTTCTTCCTAATGCTTAGGTGGAATCTCTTTTTCCTGTAGTTTGAATCCATAGCTCTGTGTCATAGTCTCTAGAGAGCAGGCTTCCTGTCTCTTCAATATAACATCCTTTCAAGTATTTAAACATGGCTCTCATGCCACCTCTTAACCTTCTCTTCTCCAGTCTAAACATACTCAGCTCCCTAAGCCACTCCTCATAGGCCATAGCTTCCAGACCTCCCACCATTTTGGTTGCCCTCCTCTGGACACATTCCAACTTGTCAATATCCTTCTTCAGTTGTGGTGCCCAGAACTGGACACACTATTCCATGATTACCAGACTTTCCTTGGTCTTAAAGCCTTAAACCTTAAGCATTTATCATCATAGTTTACAGGCATCTAAGGGCTGTTTTGCACACTAGTCAGCAACAAAGCCAAGTTTGTGAGGAATATACACTCAGTCATGAGTGGCTGACTCTAAGGTCTTGGTTTGTCTCAAACAAGCTAGTCAAGTCATTGACTGTAGTGCCACCCATTTCTGGAAGGTATTCTTCCCCACCCCACATCTTGAAATTGCTTATGTTATCTGACTATTGTGCAAGATTTTGTTTTCATTGTGGGACACTTCTTGTTTATTATCTGTTTTGTTCTGCTTAAGCTTTGACTTTGGACTGACTTGGTATTAACTGCTGTTTAACTGACTTGTTCTATTTGACCATGCTGTTAGCTTCCACAGTATGTGTTGTCCCTTCTCCACCTGCGATTGACCCCTGGCATTGGAGACTGCCTGACCCTGCAACTCTACATGGGGTCACTGTTTTGTTCATTCGGTGTTATCATTAGCTGCTGCCCAATTGATTGAGGGAGCTGACACTCTAGGGCAGAGCTGAGCAGCATGAAATCCAGAAGCTGCATGAACTCTCCTGATGAGTTTTGTGGCCTTCACAGCTTTATTCAGCTGCATGCTGATGAACTTCAGTGATGCAGAATGACCCTTTTCCTCCCTAAAACAAGGAGCACAGGAAATATTTACCTTTTTAAAATATGAATTGCGTTCTAATAAGCCTCCAGGAAGCACAATTGTTATTCCAAACAAGGTGTGTGCTCCTCCCATAACTGTTTTAGGGCAAAAATTGAGTTTCTGTGAAACCACAAGGACCACCACCCCCCTTTCTCTTTGGCATGTGCCACCAAATATCACTGGTATGTGGCAGTGATGGAGAATGAAGGTCATCAGGGGAGGGGGACTCATGAAAGTCTCACATCCCTGCTAGATGCAAAAATATATACCTAAATTACAGAGTCACGGTGATTCTGTTTCTTGAGTTCTGTAACTTTTTAGTGCTAACACCTCTGGAATAGTTTAGAGGACTTCTAAACAACAACTGAGGTGCAGGAGCTTTTAATTTCATCTAGTGTTCTAGTGCGACGTGCACCACTGGTTAGTTGTACACAGCTTAGTCATATGTCCCAGTAGCTTCACTAGTGACAAATGTATTATTTTTATCTCCCTATCTGCAGACTCCCTATCTGGGACTTTTACTTGTAAGAAATGACAATGTGACTTGAATTATCAACAAAGGCTTCTTAGACATGAAATTACTTTAAATTGATCTTTTTATTCCAGTTACTTGTTTTCAATTATTTCAGAGAGAACAATTTATATAGTCTGTGTTACAAAGCATTTTAAAGATTAAACATACAGTCTCATACTGCATATGTCTACTCATGAAACATACACTGAGTTCAATAAAACTATATCCCAGGTACTTGTATAAAGGACTGCAACTTAAGTGGCTTGAGAAAAATAACAGATATTAGCAGTAAAATTAATTAACATAATTAATGGATATGTAGCTGACAAATACTCTTCATCAGGTTCTTAATTTAAAAACCTGTGTGCACAGCTCATGCATGAGGGTTCATATCCCTGATAAAGTGTGCATCTCATTTTGCTAATAATTGCAGTTTTTAATCAATTCTATCTTTTATTTATTTGTTTATTCAATTTTTGTCCTGCCTTTCTCCTGTCAAGAGACCTACGGTGGCTTACAAAATGTTAAATGAAAGTTTAATTTAAGAATATACTATTACAAAACTTGGAAAAAAAACAATTAAACCTCAGTTCTATTAAAAATGCATTGTTAAAATACATTAAATACATGTTCAAATATATGTTTTAAAATACATTTTAAAATACAGATGTCCCCCCATATTCACAGATTTAAGTATTCATGGCTTGAAAATATTCTTTAAAAAATAATAATCCAAAAAGCAAACCTTGATTTTGCCATCTTATATAAGGGACACCATTTTGCTATGCCATTGCATATAATGGGACTTGAGTATTCATGGATTTTGGTCTCCATGGGGGGTCCTGGAACCAAACCTCAGCGACGATGAAGGGACAACTGTACATTTTAAAATACATTTTGAGCATAATTTAAAACATGCAAAATAAAATCAGAGCATACTACTTGAACACTATTCTGCCATATGATTAAACTCAGTCAAAGAGCTGCTTAAATAAAAAGGTCTTAAAATGCCAGAGAAAGAAGAGCAGGGATGGGGCTAACTGAACCTCCTGTGGGAAGAAGTTCCACAATCTAGGAGCAACCATAAACTTCTCTCCTGTGTTTTTTACCAACTGTGTCTCTGACAGCAGTGGTATCAGGGCCGGTTTAAGGAATTTTGGAGCCCCCTGCACTGCTTTATTTTGGGAGCCCCATATGTTTACCTCAGGTCAATGTAACCTAACATATTCACAGTACAGGATGTTCAGATTACAGTAGGCCCCCTGTATCCACGGATTCATTATCCATGGGACACAAAACAGCACACCTACCATAGAGTCTTCCTAGAAAATGTGTTCTCCCTAGCCATTTTCTAGGCCCTCCAAGGCAACTCTATGGTATTTTAAACCAGAAGTCCCTCCTCTGTCCTCCTCCCGACCTCCTCCCAACCTTTCCCCATGTTGCAGGTGCTGCTTTTTATTCACAGAGGTTTTTCGTCAATAAAAGACTTTTTCAGATGGGGGAAAAAACCCCAAGGAGGTCAGGAGAAGAATGGGGCTGTTGCGCTTACACAGCCCTGCTTCAGAGAGCCCCATCCTCCTCTGTCCTCCTCCTGACCTCCTCCCAACCTTTCCCCATGCTGTGGGTGCTGCTTTTTATTCACAGAGGTTTTCCGTCAATAAAAGCAGCACCCGCATCATGGGGGAAGGTTGGAAGGAGGTCGAGAGGAGGATGGAGGAGGACGGGGTTGTCTGAAATGGGGCTGTGTAAGCACGACAGCACTGTTCTTCTCCTGAGCTTCTCGGGGTTTTTTCCCCCATCTGAAAAAGTATTTTTTTTAATTAATATATTTATTGTCCATTTTTCTGTTTAGTAAAACCATCCATTTCATATTTTATACATTTCCATCCATTTCACTTTTGTACATTTCCGTCCATTTTCATCCATAATATACAATCATATTATACAATCATATCCACATCTACAATTCCCATTCTTATTTTCTTATACTTATACTTGATTCCATCTCATATTGATGTTTTATATCAACACTCACAACTTCTACCACTGTTACTTCCTCTTTACTTTTAGTCTCGTGTCTTAATTACATACCTTTTCTCCCCCTCCTATCTACCTTGCTGTCTTTTATTCTGTTATGGCTTCCATTCAGTAACTTCCACTTTTTTTCCCCCCTTCATCTTTATGCTATACATTTCATTTCTTTCTCTTTAAAGTAATTAAAACTCTGTGTTTACCACAATACTATCTCCCCATCTTTCTTCCCAAAGTGAGGTTACAATTTTCCAATCATTGAGACTTTCATGAGTTTTTCTCCCCTCCATCAACATCGTTAGTCTATCCATCCCATACAGCTCATGTAATTTAAGTAACCAATTGTCTACTGTTGGAGTTTGTTGATTCTTCCAATTTTTTGCCAAATTTATCCTAGCCGCTGTTATCATGTACAATAAAATCTTTGAAAAATTCCCTTTGTTCCACTTTGTTACATTATGTAACATGTTTAATAGGTATACCTCCAGTTCGCAGCGGAAGTCCACATCTAGTGTCTTTACAATGATCTTATGAATCCCATTCCAGTATTTCTTTATCTCCACAAATCTCCACCACATATGATAGTAGGTACCTCTGTTTTTCCTACACCTCCAACATAGCTCTGATGAATTTTTATATATTTTTGATATTCTTTCAGGTGTCAAATACCATCTATAAAGCAATTTGTAATAATTTTCTCTTAGATTATAGCTTCTCGTGAATGTTAAATTTTTACACCATGATTTTTCCCAATGTTCGAGTTGAATTTCATGCCCTCTGTCTTGGGCCCACCTTACCATATGTGTTTTTATTCTCTCTTGCTCTAGATTGATTTTTAGGAGTAATTTATAAATTTTGGATACAGTTTTCTCCCTTCCTCCTTGCAAGATTTTATCTAACTCCGTCGTATCTAGTTCTATCTCTTCTTCCTTGATATCTTTCTTGAACTTTTCTGATATTTGTCTATGAAGGAACCAGTGACAATCTATGCCCTCTTCCTTTAGTTCTTCTTGAGTCTTCATTCTGACTATGTTCCCATCCCGTTTTAACACTTCTTTGTACATCAGCCATCTATTGTTATATAAATTTTCCCTCTTATGAAAAGCTTCGTGCACTGACAGCCACAAAGGTGTCTTTGGACAGAGTATCCTCTTGTACCTCAACCAAACTCTTAGTAATGCTCATCTTACATAGTGGTGGCTAAAATCCTTGTGAACTAATGCCTTATCAAACCATAGGTAAGTGTGCCAACCAAACCGTAGGTTAAAGCCCTCCAGTTGTAAGAGTCTATTGTTTTCTAAAGTTATCCATTCTAAGACCCAAGCTAAACTATTTGCATAATAATATGTTCGCAAATCTGGAAGACCCAACCCTCCTCGTTCTTTAGTATCAATTAAGGTTTCCCTCCTTACTCTAGGCCTTTTCCCTGCCCAAATAAACCTTTGTATGTCTTTATTCCATTTTGTAAAGACTTTGTCATTTGATATAATTGGGATATTTTGAAACAAATATTGTAGCCTCGGCAAGATATTCATTTTTACTGTGGCTACTCTTCCCAATATTGAAAGTTCTAATCTGCTCCATTTGTTTAAGTCTTCTCTTATTCTATTCCATGTTTTGATGTAGTTATTTTCTAGCAGTTCTGAATTTTTATTTGTTAGTATTATTCCCAAATACTTTACTCTGTCTTCCACTTTAAATCCTGTTAATTCTCTCATCTTTTGTGCTTCTTTTTTATTTAAGTTCTTATTTAGTACAATTGTTTTTTCCTTGTTTATCTTTAGGCCGGCTAAATTCCCAAATTCTTCTATTGTTACTATAAGCTTTTGTACATTCTCTAGGGGGTTATCTAAAATAAACACCAGATCGTCTGCATAGGCTTTATACTTAAATTCTTGCTTTTGTATTCTCAATCCTTTTAAATCTTGATTCAATCTTATTTTTCGATTCAGCACTTCTAACACCATTATAAATAACAATGGTGATAATGGGCATCCTTGGCGAGTGCCTCTATTAATTTGACACGCTTCCGTCTTTTCACCGTTTATTATTATTTGTGCTTCTTGTTTGTCATATATTTTCTGTATCCATTTCCTATAGTTTTCTCCTATATTCATCTGCTCTAGCACCTCAAAGAGGAACTTCCAGCGAATGTTATCGAATGCTTTTTCAGCATCAGCGAATATCAAGCTCAACTTCCTTTCATTGTGTTTTTCGTAATACTCTAATATATTCAACAGAGGTCTTATATTATCCTTTGTTTGTCTTTTTGGCAGGAATCCACTCTGATCCTCGTCAATCCACTCTTTCAATACCTCCTTGAGTCTTTCTGCTAGTATGTTTGAGAATATCTTGTAGTCAATATTTAGGAGGGATATTGGCCTATAATTTACTGTAGATGTTATATCTTTTCCCTCTTTTGGTATCAGGGTTATATTTGCCTGCCTCTAGGAGTCTGGGATTTTCTCCTTACCCAATTCATTAAATAATCTATATAGTGGGTTTATCAATTCCTCCTCAAATACTTTATAGTATAGGACTGAGAAGCCATCTGGGCCTGGTGCTTTGCCTGTTTTCATGTTTTTTATCGCCCTCCTTATTTCTTCCTTTGTAATTTGTTTATTTAATTCCATTCTATGTTCGTTCGTTATCTGTGGTAATTTTCCCCTCCCTATGTATCTTTTTTATCTCTTCATCAATTCCTTTCGTGTATGGGTATTTTTCATATAATTTTGTATAGTATTCCTGAAAGGCCCTCATAATATCTTTTTGTCTTGTGATGATTCCCTTATTGGTTTTAATCTCCGTAATCAATCTTTTTTCTTTCTCTTTTCTCAGTTTATACGCCAACCATTTCCCTGGCTTGTTCGAGTGTTCAAAATATCTTTGGTTGGTGTACTTTAATTTTTTGCATATTTCTGACATCATTTCTATATCTAATCGTCTCTTGAGTATTTCTAATTCTTTTTTTGCTTTGTCATTTTCTGGTGTTAGCTTTATCTCTTTTTCTTTCTCAGTAATCGCCTCCAAAATTTTACTCTCTATATCTTTCTTTTTCTTATTTCTCTCCGCATCTTGTTGTATAAAATGTCCTCTGATCACTGCTTTTCCAGCATCCCATACTGTACTTATATCTACCCCTTTATCCAAATTGTCCTCAAAATATTGCTTCACTATTTTTTTCATCCTTTCTATTACTGTATCGTTTTTAATTAACATATCTTTCAACCTCCAACTATATTGTTTTCCTTGCCTACCCAGTTCCATTATTACTGGACAGTGATCTGAGATTATTTTTTGCTGGATTTCCACTTTCTCTATCTCTTTTTGGAGAGATGTAGATATCAAAAACATGTCGATTCTAGACCAACAATTGTGTCATTCTGAAAAATATGTATAGTCTTTTTCTATTTTATGTGTTATCCTCCAAATATCTTGAACTACTAATCAGTCCATAATATCCCACACTGTTCTTGGGAGTTTTCCCTGATTGTTCTTCTTCTTTGTAACATTCCCTGAGGTTCTGTCTAGTGGTGGATCCAGTACCCCATTCCAATCCCCTGCTAGTATATACTCTAAGTAATCATATTCTATGATTTTTTCCAATAGTTTCCTAAAAAATTCTTTTTTGTTTTCTTGGGGCGTATAGATTCCCACCAACAGCACCTTTCTCTCTAAAAGTTTTATCTCTATTCCCAAGTAGTATCTGTTCACATCATTAAATATCTCTTTTGACACAAATTTTTTATTTACATATACTGCCACACCTCTTTTTTTCTTATTATAATTTGTTGTATACAGTTCTCCTAGTTTTGCATTTCTTATGTATTTCTGATCCTGTTTCCTTATGTGTGTTTCCTGCAAGCAGGTAATATCCACCCTTTGTTTTTCCAAGTGATAGAATATCTTTCTTCTTTTGGATGGTATATTTAGGCCTCTAACGTTCCACGTTATTATTCTTTCTTTCATCTCTATTTTTTGCTAATATTTGTGTAGTATCTCTTAACTTTCTGCCTGTTTTTTTATTTGAATACCTCTTCCTCTGAGTCCTCTACTTCTCTATCTCCCTCTTGTTCCAACTCTTCTATCTCCTCTTCTGAAAAAGTATTGTATATATTTTATATACATTCCAGTAAAGACAAGTAGATTTAGACACTACATTTGTGTCTGTTCTCTTTATTTTCTTCACCTGGATGATGGACACTATGCTAAAAAAATTTACTGCCTGGAACTCTTAACATGCACAGAATCACCAGTGCACTAACATGTCAGGTTATGGACCCAGTCCATCCCAGTCTGCACCAGTCTATGCCAGTCATGACCAGTCTGTGTTTATCTGCTGAGACCTGTGTGCTGTGGATGCCTGTAAGCTGAGGAGAGCTGTCTGGAAGTTTCTGGCCATTCTGTTGGTGAGAACGAGGCTGGAGATTGCTAAGATTTGCACAAGGTATGAGTGATCTACCTCTTGAGAGGCTAAATGAGCACAATTATCTGGACTGGAGCTTGAAAATGCAGATGTTTTTAAGATGGGAACAAATTTGGGAACCAGTTTTGCATACAGTCTAAGTGCCAACTGCTGCTGAGAGAAGGGCTGAGGAAAGAGCTCATGCTTCCATTATGCTGGGGCTAGAGGATACTCAGAACTTTTTCAGATGGGGTAAAATAATTCTGCGGAGGTTGGGAGGAGGATGTTGCTGTCTCACTTCAAGAACTCCATTTCAGACGATGCCATCCTCTTCCCATCCTTCATTCATTCTGTCTCCATCCTGCTTTCATTTTGCCTCCACTGCTTTTTATTGATGGAAGTTTCTGTTAGTAAAAAGTTAGTAAAAGTTAGTAAAAAGTGGCAGCAGCAAAACAAAAGCAGGAGGCTGAATGAACAAAGGATGAAAGGAGGATGGCTTCATCCAAAATGGAGCGCTGGAAGCGGGACAGCAGTGTCCTCCTCCTGACCTCTGCAGGGATTTTTTTTACCCCATCTGAAAAAGTCCTCAGTTGATGTATGTGAGAAACCACACCAATGCCAAGGAATGCTGGGATGCCTTAAGGGAGGTGTCTGTTCATGAGACAGGTGGGTCTAAAATCCTACTCACAAGAAAACTCTACAAAGCGCAGCTAAAGCCTGGCGAAGATGTAAATCAACATCTTTCCCATCTCTGGAGTCTGTTTGGGAGGCTGCATGAGACAGGAATGGATTTCAAGGAGGCAGAGAAGGTGTATATCATTTTGAGTAGTTTGGATAGTAGTTGGGATGCTTTGATAAACAGCATCAAGGTGATTCCCGAAACCAGATCTGACAGTTAATTTCATAGCCAGAAGGCTGATAGTAGAAGAAAGGCACTGACAGCTCAGAGATGATGACAGCCAGGTTAGACCGAAGAATAAAATCAATAATTCTTCTAACAGCTTCAGAGTGCCAAATGAGGCAATGGAGGCTGCTTATTCTGTAAAAAAAAGTGCTGGCATTGCAGGTCTTTGAAGCCTCTAGCCCAGCAGTGTCCAGATAAGACAGGAGGTAATACATCTAAAAAGAAGAAAGGAGGACATGTCACCCACTTCATCAGAAATACACAAGCAACCAAATGTCATAAATGTATGGGTAGAAAAGGCAACAAAGCCAAATTTAATGCAATTTTGTTAATAATTATAATAATAATAATATTTTATGTTTAACCCACCCCTCTGCTCAGCAACCGGGGCAGCGTACAACAGGATTAAAACAACAGCAAGTTAAAACAATCCTTCCGAATCCTAACCTCCCACCCCTTAAAACTAAATTAAACTAGTGGAGAATTAAAACAAACATAAAGTACAATACAATATACAAATTACGACAAAAAAATGGCAATAGTGGCAGGGGGTGGGTAGGCAATCAACTCCACTTGAGCTGGGAAGTTATTCCGGGAAGGCCTTGTTTACTCTGATGTATCATTTGTGTTTATTGTATCAAATCAATTTTATGTAGCATCTATAGTGTAGTACAGAACAGATGTTTCTGAAATGAAATTGGGGTACAATATATTGGGATTATATTTTTAACAAAACAAAACAAGCTAGCAAATGTTTTCAGCATAGGAAGCCCTGGTGGCGCAGTGGTTAAATGCCAGTACTACAAGCCACAGCACTATGTGTTCAATCCCAGAGGACTCCAAGGTTGACTCAGCCTTCCATCCTTCCATAGATCGGTAAAAATGAGTACCCAGCTTGTTGGGGCCAATTAGCTAAAAAACATAGTAAACCGCTTAGGGAGTGCTTTGGCACTGATGAGCAGTATATAAATATCAATGTTATTGCTATTGCTTCAACATCATGAAATTTGTTCTTACTTCTTTTTGGCTTGTCAGGAGATCCTTTCTAGTGTGTTTACATTCATAAAATGTTTTAGAATCATAGAATCATAGAATTGCAGAGTTGGAAGAGACCACGAGGGCCATCCAGTCCAACCCCCCTGCCACGCAGGAAATCTTGATCAAAGCATCCCCGACAGATGGCCATCCAGCCTCTGTTTAAAGACCTCCAAGGAAGGAGACCCCACCACGCTCCGAGGGAGTGTGTTCCACTGCCGAACAGCTCTTACTGTCAAAAAGTTCCTCCTCATGTTGAGGTGGAATCTCTGTTCCTGGAGCTTGCACCCATTGCTCCGTGTTCCAGTCTCTGGAGCAGCAGAAAACAAGCTTGCTCCATCCTCAGCGTGACATCCCTTCAAATACTTAAACAGGGCTATCATATCGCCTCTTAACCATCTTTTTTCCAGGCTAAACATACCCAGCTCCCTATGTCTCTCCTCATAAGGCATCATTTCCAGACCTTTCACCACGTTAGTTGCCCTTCTCTGGACACGCTCCAATTTGTCAATATCCTTTTTGAATTGTGGTGCCCAGAACTGGACACAGTATTCTAAGTGAGGTCTGACCAAGGCAGAATAGAGTGGCACTATTACTTCCCTTGATCTAGACACTATACTTCTATTGATACAGCCCAAAATCGCATTGGCCGTTTTAGCTGTCGCATCACACTGATGGCTCATGTTCAACTTGTGGTCTACTAGGACTCCTAGATCCCTTTCGCACGTAGTTTCATTCAGCCAGGTCTCTCCCATCCTATATTTATGCATTTCACTTTTCCGCCCTAAGTGCAGTACTTTACATTTCTCCGTATTGAATTTCATTTTGTTAGCTTTGGCCCAGCTCTCCAGTCTATCCAGGTCATTCTGAATTTTGACCCTGTCCTCTAGGGTATTAGCTACTCCTCCCAATTTGGTGTCATCTGCAAATTTAATAAGTATGCCCCTAATTCCCTCATCCAAGTCATTGATAAAGATGTTGAATAGCACTGGGCCCAGGACAGAACCCTGTGACACCCCACTGGTCACATATTTCCAAGATGAAAAGGAGCCACTGCTGAGCACCCTTTGGGTTCGGCCGGTCATCCAATTACAAATCCATTGAAGAGTTAACTTGTCTAGCCCACATTTTACAAGCTTGTTTGCAAGAATGTCATGGGGAACCTTGTCAAAGGCCTTACTGAAATCAAGGTATGCAATGTCCACAGCATTCCCTTCATCTACCAAGCTGGTAACTTTATCAAAAAAAGAGATCAGATTAGTCTGGCATGACTTGTTTCTCTGAAACCCATGTTGACTTTTTGTGATTATGGCATTGCCTTCTAAATGTTCACAGACTCTCTGTTTAATGATCTGCTCTAGAATCTTCCCTGGTATTGATGTCAGACTAACTGGACGATAATTGTTGGGATCCTCTTTTTTCCCCTTTTTGAAGATGGGAACTACGTTTGCCCTCCTCCAGTCTGCTGGGACTTCTCCTGTTCTCCAGGAGTTCTCAAATATTATTGCCAATGGCTCTGAGATTATATTTGCCAGCTCTTTTAATACTCTTGGATGTAGTTCATCTGGTCCTGGAGATTTAAATTCATTTAGATTAAGAAGGTATTCCTGTACTACCTCTTTACTTATTTTGAGCTGGATTTCCCCTATTGTGTCCTCTGTTCCATTATCCTCAGGTTGGTCCTCTTTTTCATTTTCTGAAAACACTGAGGCAAAGAAGGTGTTGAGTAATTCTGCCTTTTCTCTGTCCCCTGTTAGCATTTTGCCATCTTCTCCACGTAGCGGCCCTATCATTTCCTTCTTCCTCCTTTTGCTGCGGACATACCCAAAAAAACCCTTTTTATTGTTCTTAACCTCCCTAGCAAGCCTGAGCTCATTCTGCGCTTTAGCTTTTCTGACTTTACTCCTACACGTGTTCGCTATCTGTTTGAATTCTTCTTTGGTGATTTCCCCCCCTTTCCATTTCCTATACATGTTCTGTTTAAAACTTAGCTCCATTGAAAGTTCTTTAGTCATCCATCCTGGTTTCTTGAGACACCTCCCATTTTTCTTCCTCAATGGTACTGTTTGAAATTGTGCCTTCAGTATCTCCCTTTTGAGAAAGTCCCATCCGTCTTGAGGTCTCTTCTCTTTTAGTATTCCTGACCATGGGATCACCCCCAGTATTTCCCTGAGTTTATTGAAATCAGCTCTCCTAAAGTCAAGAATGTGTGTCTGACTATGCCTGGCTTCTCCTTTCCATTTTATAACAAACTCCAGGAGAACATGATCACTCTCACCTAAGGATCCCACCACTTGCACCCCATTAACCAGGTCATCTCTGTTGGTTAGGATCAGATCTAAAATAGCTGACCCCCTTGTTGCCTCTTCCACCTTTTGGACCATGAAATTGTCTTCCAGGCATGTAAGGAATTTGCTAGACCTTGTAGTTTTGGCTGAGTTAGATTGCCAGCAAATATCAGGATAGTTGAAGTCCCCCATCACTACTACATCTCTCCTTTCTGCATGTGTGTTCATCTGTTCTAGAAAGGCAACATCCAATTCCTCCGTCTGATTTGGGGGTCTGTAGTAGAGTCCCACAATAACATCCCTGTTGTTTCCCTCCCCTTTAATTTTTATCCAGACGCTCTCCACCTGGCTTCCAGTATTGATGTCGTGTATCACTTCACTGGTGTAAATATCCCTGACATATAATGCTATTCCTCCTCCTTTCCTGTTTGGCCTGTTTCTCCTATAAAGGTTATACCCCTCTATTCCTACATTCCAATCATGAGACTCGTCCCACCAGGTTTCAGTAATGCCTATTACATCATATTTGTTTTGTAGTGCTAGGAGTTCAAGTTCATCTTGCTTGCTTTTTTTTTTGTGGGCCAAGAAACCATTAAATCCAATGGCTAGATATTCTGTGTACAATTTATACAAGTCAAGGTCAGTGACCCATTCCCAATGAGCAGGTGTTGGGATTCTAGCAAGAAAGACAAGTACTGCTGACAGTATTGACCACTTGTGGTTGGGGGGATGGGATGGAGAGACTGGAAAAGAGAGATATTTAGGGGAAGGACTGTCACTCAGCACTATGCCACATGCTTAGCCTATATGGTTGCCAGTTCAGGACTGCCCTAAGCTTTGAGGCTCCTGGATCAAAACATGAAACTTAGGGGTGGCTCCTGGTGATGTCATTAGGTGTTATACATTAAGTTGTTATACATTAAAGTTTGCAAACTCACTAGTTGCATTTAAGTCCAGGAAACAAGTATCAATACCCATTTCAACTGCAGAAACTGAACTGCTGCACTTTCAGAATATGCACTGAAGTAATCTGGTTTATACAAGTGTTGAAAGATTTAAATGTGCAAGTAAACCAGCCAGTGAAACTCAGTGAAGCCAACCAAACATGCACCTACATGGCTCATTCTGGAAGACTGAAATCACATAGCAAACATGTAGATATAAAATACAGCAATGTACGCCAAGCAGTGGAAAGTTGATTGATTAAATTGGTGTATTGTGATTCACAACACAATCTGGCTGACCTAATGACATAACCACTTTGTGCTTTGAAGCACTATAACTAACAAAAATAGGAATGGTGAATCAAACCGTGTAAATAGTAAATGTTGATTTATTGTCTGACCAGAAAAAAAGAAGGGGTTATAGTATATAACCTTTCATTTATATAGTTTTTTTAAGGTACTGAAAGAAAAAGGGGCAAGGCCATTCTGTTTCACACTGTTATCTCCTTCTGCAACTGGTCTCACTCAGACCTAAGGTCATTTTTGTACCTTGAGTCTAGTATGCATAATTATGAACTCCGTAGCACTAAGACGTCTAACTGCAGATGCATCCTGTTATCTCTAATTGGGCTCAGACAGGGTTTTTCTGTATATATTTGGACCCTGTGGCCATAATGTTTTTTGGACCACCAGTAAACCCTTACTGATTGAAGTTGCTGTCTATCTGTGTTCTTTCAAGATGGTATGGAAGGTACTGGATTGGTGCCACAGTAGTGGTACGTTGTGCACTTCTGCACACTCCTCAGAGAGGCATGATTAATTTGCACTGACATAAGTACCAAACATAGTTGCTCACAGATTGTCGTCCAAACACTAAAACACACATAGATAATATTTTCCTGATTGGAAATTTAAATAGAAATCCTAGAAAGAGGGGTAGTATGTTCCTAGATCAAGGTGAAATGTGTGTGTGTGGGGGGGGTTATTCCTTCTCCCTTACTTAGGGATAAGGAACATTTGATCTAGCCTACTTGTTTCTAACCATGATGCAGAGCAAAGTAGAGCATGAGCCCTGGTGCCACAATAATTGGGAGGAAAAGAGGAAGCTAACTAAGTAAATATCTAGATCCCCTGGAGATTCATTGTAAGTTACAGCAACAAATCAGTTAAGTCTTGCAAACTGCAGGAGGTTGATCTGGAGATTAGACAGAGCCCTTATCTCTTGCCTAGAGCTGAGCACACCAACACTGGATGATTTGAACCTGTGTCTCATTCCTGGAAATGACTCACAAAAACTAGAGACTCAGAGCCAGGCAAACCTATTAGCATATGAAAGATATGCTCAGGTAGGGGTGGACAGATCTGTGAAGTCTATTTCTGTGGTCTTTCTCCCTATTCTAATACCAAGGTTTTGTGCTTGTTCTGTGTAATTTTAATAGAATATATATATTCTGAGCTTATATCAAATAGATGCATTAATGAACAATTGTCCATGACTCCATGGACTAATGCGTATGTTTGAGTATTTCAGAAATATACACAATATTTTTTGTGCACTTTCAAAATATTCACATGTTGTCTGATACAGCTTCTTCTTTCAGGGGGGAATTTTCACAAGACCAGAAATATGTGGATTGGAAATGCAAAATTGTGTCCATTCCTTTGTTGCATCAGGAAGCTACAGATTGTTTAAATCTATTAAATAAAATCCTGGACTGAATTTTTTGTGCATGCCTAGTCTTGGGTTCAATCCCAGCTATGTATAGGAACTAATTTATTTTAATTATAAATTTGTATTTTAATTATCAACATAATTAAGTATAAATTTAATGCTAAGAAAGACCACAATATGAAACCCTGGGGAGCTGGGTTTCTGTAGGCAGTACAACAGTAAGAGGTTCAATGATTCAGCTTCATATAAAGCAGATCTGGCAATGTGAACACCTTATAAGACCAAGCATGTATGCTGGATGCAACTTTCCCCTACGTGTACTGTATCTGAAATTCCAGAAAAGTGATCTGTGTAAAGACATTGTTTCCAACTAGTTGATTTCCATTTGTGTCCCACCATGGTTAACAATGCATCATATGGAGGTGTGGGGGGCAGCTTTTTCAGCTTCAACACCTAAGCTGTAGAATATGCTCTCTACATTGATGCAGACCTGAACCATAGAAGAACTGGCCACTGCAACACTTTTAAGAACCAGCCGTTGTGCTCTGAAAGTTTCCAGATTACTATCATGGGAAGTTTGGGGTTTCAAGAATACTATGAGCAGCTGAGGAGACTGCCTTCTTTGAAAACAACTAGTCCATGGGTTATGCTGTGATACTGAGCCCCGGTCAGCTGCAAGAGGCAACTGGACTTTTGGACCACAGTCATGGGCTCCTGTTTTAATGTAAAAAGATAACTTTCAGGGCCTAGTAGTTTTTCCATGGTATTCTCCTTATGCAATTTCAGTTGGGCTAAGTGTTGAATCATACCTCTGTAGTCCCTGATGCATATCCTGATATTCTGGATAGCAATGGGGTGGTCTCACTTCAGCAGTCATATTGATGCATAGCTATGTCAGAGTTAGCACAGCCATTGGGAGGCCAGATTCATTTCTGATCTTGAATAAAAATGTGTTTGGCAGCTGGCTTTAGATATTCAGCAGTATCAGTTTTCCTAATGTAGCACAAGGTTCATTTTCCTGCAAACATTAACTTGGATCCAAAGTTATTTTTGTACAATCAGAACATATTATATTGCTGGTTTCTCTCTTCCTTTCCCCCCTCCCAGCTACTGTCCCATTATTTATGTAGCACACCATTCTAGAGGCTATACAGAATCCTCAAGGGCTGCAGTAACAAATGGGCAGTAGGAAAATCCCATTGCATATGTGCAGAAGTATTTAAATATATATATATATATATATATATATATATATATATGCTTTTCTTGGAGGCCTGACTGTTGCTGATACAGCTCTTACTCGGCAAAAAATTAAAACTTGGTAGTTTATCTTAACATTATCTTAGTGGGGTCATGCTTTGAGGCTTTGATTGGGAAATTTCTGTCCAATTCTGGTGCTAAATTCTATCCATTCATTGTTGCCTAACCAGAGAGCCAGAGCAAGTATGGTGTTGTGGTTGAGTGTTGGACTAAGACCCCAGAACACCAGGGGTCTTAGATCTCTGCTCAGCTCCAGAAACCCACTGGATGACCTTAGGCAAGTCACACTCTTTCACCCTAAAAGGAAGGCAATGACAAACCTACTCTTAACAAATATTGCCAAGAAAAATATTATTTTCTATACAGAAAATGCAGTTTCCTGCTCAGACAAATACTGTTCTCTAATGCAAATCAACCATGTGTGAGTTTTATGCAGAACAAATACCCAATTACAGCTCTTTTTTTCTGCACTGAAAATGACATTCTTGGCATAGGAATTCCTATTTCTGTATTGAAATATTATTTTCCATACATAAAATGTTGTTTCTTGCACAAAAATGCAGTTTTCTGCACAAAACAACCCTGTGCGAATTTTGCACAGAATAAGTTTTGCACAGACTAAATTGCAAATAGCCTTCAAAATTTGTGTGGTTTTTGAAGATTTTAGAATCACATCCCTGGTCCATAACAACTACATTCCATTCCATATGCTGGACCTATGGCAGAACAATAATGTTCCTTAATAATTTGTCATTCAAATGGCTGTTTAACAGAGCAGTGCACAGGCTATTTGTGATCTGTTTTTGAGCAGTATCCTACAACTTCTGCTTTCTTTTTGATTTCTCTGTTTCATACTGTCTCCCCATCATCACTAACCATCTATCAACCCTCCCACTGCAAATCACACACACTCCATTGCAGGTTTTTAAAAATGTACACACTGAAACTCCAGTGCTTCTTTGAAATCAGTCTCTATCATTTAATTATGATTTCCATGGAAATTTGTTTTGGACCATAGTGTTCCTCTCACAGGCAGGAAATATTCAAAATGAAACATTGAAATTAGACTGCAGAAAGAAATCATGTTATACTAAAATATGAAGAGAGGAGGTAGAATTACAAAAACTGGCAGTCTGAAGGACTTTCATTCTGCAATTTATGCCTTTTGCAATCAGGAGAAACTAAGCAGCAAATAAAAATGCTTACAGATACAATGATGCAAACAGACTATAAAGGTGGCTTGTAAAATAGGTAAGTGCTACTTGTTTATTGTGGAGATAAAAGCAGGCAGTTGAGCTCTAGTGTTAAGCTTTTGTGTGGTAATAGATGTACATTGCTGCTACAGAAAGTCTTCAAGGCACTTCTGATCTGCACTGTCTTTGGAGTCAATCAACATTCAGTATGTAGATGCATAATTCAAAAGAACGAGCAGCTCAATACCCTTCTGCTTTTACATATGTAACCTAGAATCAATTTTGCTATAGTGTAGATCAGGAAAAGTTATTTTTTGTAACAAAACATATGAAAAACAACAAGAATAAAACCAATGTCTCCAATACAACAGAGCCAATAATTAATTCTATATGACAAAATTCACATTACAGACTATCAATTTCATTGTTAGAAGAGCAAGCATGGCTGAATTTGAAAGCACAGTACTTTAAATGAAGAATGAGTTAGTTCCCCCAGGACCCTCAGAACACTACTGTCCTTGTAAGTCAGAAGAATATAATTTATATTTACAATTTGTTTTACATTATCATCTGAATATAACTGGTTTGAGAAAATTAAAAGGCACTCAGCCAAATAGAGTTTTCTTTGATAATGAGCTGAAAGAAACTAAATTGATTTTTTTCTATATATACAAAGCCTCTTAGAGATTTCTCATCTAATAAATTAGGAACTCAATCATGTCTTATATTCAGACTTGTCATCTAAGAGCTGGGTTCTGATGAAAAGGACTTCAGCACAGCTTTATTTTCATTGTCATCTCTCTCTTTTTAGTGTGAACTTTTCAAATCTTGCTCTGAGCCTTGGTTCTTACAAATCTCATGAAGAGCTTGCAGACTGTACTCACAATGGAACAGTTTAAAAAGAGCCCAATGTTCAAGAAAAGTAATAGCAAGGTGGCCGTGGGTTTGAAAGAAAATATGTTTGCTGAGAACTTCAGATTTTTTTGGCTAGTAAAATATTTCAATTAGAATTGAACTAGAGATAAATTCTAAATCCAACTGATTCCAATGAGAGTGATATAGATATTTATTTGGGGGGGGGGTTTGAAGTTCTTACTTTTGGTTGGACTATGTTCATAATTTGCTTAATTATTTGTCTCATTTGTTTTTGAATAGAAAAGTTGAACACCTAAACCAAAATATTGGCATTATGCCATGGGAAACAACATCTGCAGCTATATTTCTTGGGTTTCCGTTGGACAGGTGAGCATGAGATTTCTGGGACAAATGGGACATTAAAGTATTCAACTTTAAATAGACAGTGTCCCTAGTTTTTAATATACAAAAACAGGTTTTGTGTTCTAGCCATCGATGGAACCTATCATAAGAGAGAATGAAATTGCAGGTTAACCATCAACAAGTCATTCACCTGAAGTCTAATATAAGTCTCATTTAGAGTAGACCCATTGAATGAATGTGATAACAATTAATTCAGTGGATTTATCTAGCTGAGATTATCAAATAAGATTCATGCCATTATGTCTGAGACTGACCTACCTTAAAGATATTTTTGTGAGGATATACTGTGGGGAAGGAGGATCATGTACACTATGTTGAGATCACTAGTGGGAAGGTCAGACATAAATAATGTTGGGAGACAAGGGGCAGGTGTCAGGAAAAGATATATAGATGTGATTCAGTCATCTAAATGTAACCCCACCCAGGACTTGGGAAAGTGAATCTGGCAAACTACAACTCCCAGAATCCTCAGCTAACAAGGATCATTCTGGGACCTGTAGTCCAATAAGCTAATAGTCCCAGACTACATAAAGACAACATTTATCCCCCTGAAATTAACTCCTATTGACAGCATCCAATAACTGGACCAATATAAAGCAATTCTAGAAGCCAAAGACAGGTAACCTGGTTGGCAGGTCCAAAGACAGGAATGTATTCTTCACTACATTTCTTCTTGAAGGAAGCAACGATAATTATAGCAATTTTCTTCTCACTGTGAGAATCTTCAAAAACTATACTGTTTTTGAAGTCTAGTCATAACTTGGGAGTAGTTCTGTGCAAAATTGACATGTAGTTGGTTGTTGCCACAGAACATCATTTTTGCACCCCACAATTACAGCACTTTTGCACAGAAACTGCTCTTTCCTACACAGAAAATGATGTTTTCTGTGCAAAACAACCAGGTGTGAATGTTGTGCAGAATTAGTCCCAAACTGTGAAGATTCTTACCAGTTCAGTATTCTCTCATTGGGGTTTCTTGACACTTAAAAAACATCTTTTTCCAAATATTCCTAATATTATTTCAATCTCTATCTAAAGGCCAATTTTCAGCCTTTGAACAAGGGTGAGCAATTGTGGACAGCTAGGGAGGCTGCATAACCCTCCCCCCTGAGACCTTGGAGGTTTGCACCTGTGCAGAATTTTCTCCTCCCAAAAAAAAAAAAAAATGTTTTAACCCCCAAATGCACTCTAGGGGCATGGGTCTGTTATTGCCATGTCTGTAAGTGCTTCTGGGTACTTGCATGCCCAGGGTAGGACTTTTGTTAACATCACAGAGTGAGTAGAAATCACTTCCTTTTTACAAACAATGGCATCTCATGGACCTAAAATAACCTGGGAGGGGCCAAAAATGTGCTGTATATGCCCCCACCACCTAGAGTGCATTGGGGGCATTTGGACATGGAATCTTCTCACCCCTGGGGGCCACAAAAACAGCTTTAAGGGGCATACAGCTCATGGGTTGCATTTTGCCTTTGACTGCTCTAGAACAGTATGCAGGCTGCATTAGGCTTGACAGGGAAAACATTTTTGAAACACACACACACACAAGAAGTGACCAGAAATCTATTTCTAGGGATTTGGGAGAAGACTGGGAGGACTGCAACCAATTTGTATGTGAAACAACCACTCTTGCACAGGAGGCAGGGTCAAAAATAGCCTTGGGCCACATTTGGCCCATATGTACTGCATTTTGACCATCTATTACCACGTAGGTATAATTCTGGTACATGGATACATCTATTTGCAGGTGTTAATTTCAGACCTTAAACATGTGCACAAAGCACTCAAGAAAGTGGACCTACTGTATTAATAAAACCTTGTTGATTTATAGCATCTATTTATTAGAATAAGCTCTAGGCCAATGCTCACTCAGTCTGTCTTTAAAATGGAGTGGAGTCATGACTTACTTTTGTCAGGCCATTCTATACAAGATAAGCCATGTGAAGAAATTCCCTCTTTCACTATGATGTATAAAAGTAAACCAGCTAAAATAAATGTTTCTCTTCACTTCAGTAGATTCCCTAGCTTTAGCTCACTTAGCTTGCCCCCAAGACTATTTATTGTGACATTCTTAGAACACTTCTCACTGTGTGTTCACTACATCATTTGATGTCATCACATATCTTTTATTACTGAGCAAAAGATTGCTGCACTGAAGGACAGGAAGAAAGTACTAACAGGTATGAAACATCAAGCAACTGGTATTAAGTAGGGATACAATGTGAACAAGCAACCTGAAGAGTGTGGTAAAATTTGAGGTCCCAGGGTCCCATCCTCAGCCCTTTCTGGGAAACTTCTTAAAAGTTTAAACTGCCAGGAATTAACTTTATTGTAGCAGAGCAGGGCATGAAGCATGACTCAAAGATACAGTGCTTTGACCCAACCACAAGAACAGAGACAGGCAACCTCTTGTTGAAAGAAAAACTTAATCTTTACTAATGGCTTTAAATCTACATATGCATGTAGCCTACATCCTAACTAAGCTAATGAATAGGTTTTGGATAAGAAAAAGGTTCATCTTCACTCACCATTTCAGTGAGAAGGAAAGCATTCTTGCGAAGCAAGATGGAGAGAGCAGCCTCAGCATTCAAAGCAAGAAGAAAAAGTAATAAAAGATCAAAGACCAGAAAGCAAATAACCTAGGTCATGTGATCTTGTAGTTTGGTTGTGAACTATTTACAACCATGTTCATTAAAGATAGGATGAGAGGAAGGCATGCAGGAGACCCTATTTTAATTGTTACTCATTTGGTCTAATAGAAAGAATGCTGGATTTGCCCAACAAAGAGTAATTACAAAAGGATCGGAAGATTAGTTTTTCTGCAGGTGCTGAACACCAGCCACACTTGCTGATCTAAACTGTTCCATGGTGACTTTGGAGAGTTGCTTTCTTTTGGGTTTCTTGAGAAAGCAATCTGTATTTGGTTGCTCACAAGACTCATTAATCTTTCCAATAAAATACTTTCCGAAGCTCTGAAGCTCCAAATAAAGTTTTCAAAATAAAGAAGAAATGACAGGTGCTTCCATTCCTATTGAATTCTTCATTAACCAAACATGATTATTAACACGTAGCAGTGAAGAGAAAATCCTTTATTGTATTTCAGTTTTGATCACATGGAGATAATGGTCAATAACGTTTTAGCCACAATAGTCAGCAATTGATGGTAAATAAGGGCTCTGCTGAGACAGAAATTGTTCTATACTTTCCCAAGATTTTCTGGGGGGGAAAAATAGCCCATAAGATTCTGCTACTTTTTTTATTCATCTGGTCACAATTCTGGGATTGTGACCCCAAATTACCATCTCTGATGTCCCCTGAATGTTTCATGATGACTGACTTTGAGTTTTGGATCTGTTGTAAATAATAAATAGTTCTAGTTCTGGCAAACATTACCATGAGCTACCATTTAAATATGCTAAAGCGCTGAGACTCCCCTGGGTACCATCAATGGACCAACCCTATTTTTAATTAGTAAAAGAAGAAGTCAATAATTTTGGTGAGTCCACCCCCAACCAGAGTGGCTTTAATTACAGTAGCACCCCAACATCCACGGATTCCCATCTGCAGTTTCAATTATCCACAGTTTCAGTTTTGGCACAGCTACCATAGAGGCTTCCTAGAAAATGTGTCCTCTCTAGCCATTTTCTAGTTCCTCCAAGGCAACTCTATGCTATTCTAAACCAGAAGTCCCATAATTTTCAATGGCATTTGCTATTATCCGTGGTTTTCATTATCCACAGTGGAGCCCAGAACCAATCCCTCATGGATATGGGGGTCCTACTGTACAGTAATCCCTACAGCACCACAAACTCCCAAATCTCAAAAAAAAAAAAAAAAAAAGAGAGAGAGAGAGAGAGAGAGAGAGAGAGAGAGATTGACCTAAACAAAATCTGCAAGTGAAGGATGTCACTCCCACCAAGGATAGAAAGAATATTTGAAAGTATTCAGAAAGAAAAGTTGAAAAATGGGTTCCTCAAATGTCAGGAAAGGACAATCTTAGATGAGTGAGAATCTTTTCAGTTCCTGATGCACACGGGTTTTTATGTGTATGTGCTGAAAACATCTATTTTCTATGCAGAAAACTTGTTGGTACAGTATCAGACGCTGAATAGTTTTTGAAAACTGCAGTTTTTAGCAAATTTCACACAGAGAGAAGAAAAACAGCAGAAATATTCATTCTTTCCATAAGAGTGAAATGTGTAAAAATTTATATCCCTACTAACGCCCTTCATGCAGTTGCTTACATTTGCACTAAAGCCATGCCATAGAAATGGGATACTAGTCACAGACAATCACTTGTCTACATAATCACTACACATAGCTGGCATTATGTTTAAAAACAGAATGAGGAAATTGCCAGAGATGGATGACAAGTTTTGTCTCTTCCTGATTGTTCTCTAGCCCCCTAAATTTTTAGGGCTGTCATATACCCTATCCTTTCCTTGGTGGCACCTAATGTGCACAAGAACTTCCCTATGGAGCGTGTTTTGTCAGAACTGCAATAACGTTATACTTTCAAAGATAGCAACTACTAATGGAGGCTATAGAGTGGCATTAAGTATGAATCAGCAATTGATTCAGTGGGTCTCTTCTTGTTTGGACTAGCAGTGGTCCTTTCTAGTGATCTAAATCTTCATAAATTTCATTCTTTCAGCCAAGGACAATATTTGTTTGTTTGATTGAATAAAATGGTGTTTCCTGTTTCCTGTTGGTGAAAGGAAAGGAGAGAGGGGGCCAACCAAATCTCCCACAAGGAGGGAATTCCATAACCTAGGAGGAGCCACTGGAAAGGCTCCTCACCAAATGTGCCTGTGGTAGTGGTGGGATCAAGAGAAAGCCCTTCCCCAAAGGTCTTAATACTCAGGCAGGTCCATATAAGGAGACAGGTCTTTCAGACAGTGTGGACCCAAGCTATGTAGGTAGGGCTTTAAAGATCATAACGAGCACCTTGAATTCTGCCTAGAAATGGACTGGTAGCCTATGAAGCTGTTTCAACAGTGGGGTCATATGTTCCCTGTAATCTATATCCTGGCCACAGTTTTTTTGAGCTGCTACAGTTTCTGAACAGTTTCCAAAGGCAGCATCATGTAGAATGAAATACATCTTTGGTGTCACTAAGGCTAGCATCACCCCTTCCTCCAACTGTGTCACCTGGTGCTGCTCAACTTCTCCAAACCCATGTAGTGCCACCACTACATTACAGTAATCTGATAATTTTACCATTTTTCTCCTTGCTGCTAGGAAGTTGTTGAAAACTACAGTTTTCAAAGAATATTCAGTTTGGGTCTTATCTATTGCCCCCCCCCTCCAATGCATGTAGGGTTTTTGTTTTGTTTTGGGCTTTTTGCACAAAAAAGGGCATTTTCCATGCAGGACAGATGTTTACTGTACAGAAAACAAGTTTTCTGGAGAGAAAAAAACCAGCATTTTTCTGCATAGAAATATTTTCCACACACCCCAAAACATTTTTTTTTTGTTCAGTAAACTTGTTTTCTATGCAGAAACGCTGTTTCCTGAACAAAACATGTTGTTTTCTGCACAAAAATCCTGTACGCATTGTTCATGCAGTGTCAAACTATGAAGATTCTGCCATCTCAGATTCTTCTTGTCAAGGTTTTTCTGACACTTAAGAAACCATTTTTTACCACTGTCCAATTTTTAAAAATATTCTTTCCATCCCTCATTCTTACATACCTCTTCTAAAGAACACAGAACTCATTAGCATAGCTAATACTTCTATAGGAAACTAGGATAGGAAAATCTACTGGTCAGCCTGACCTCATACTGTTTTCTTAGGATTTCAAGGTTTTATGTTCACAGTTTGAATGGTGTAGCTCATCATAACATCAGCTAGCTTGTGCCAGAAAGGATTTAAGTATCATACTGGCAACAATCTAATTACACTGGTACTGTTTTAATCCAGCCAACAGATGCCATTTTATGCCAGTAGGAGATGTTTGCACATCCTGTGGCCTATTTACTCTTTACAACATTCATGTTGCCGCTGGGCAAGACCTTCACAAACATTCACTGAGCTTTCATTGTAAGGCCAATGAAACTCAGCTTTCTCCTCTGCTCAAGCCTGAAATTGATTCAACTGGCATCTTGTGCAATTCAGAGCACTTCATTAAAATGTAGTGACTACTGAATGCACTTCATGCAAAGGTTCACTGTAAAATTCTGCATTAAAAGTAGCCTGGTATTCATTATTAAATTATTCATATAACCCAGGTGAGCTGCTATTGTGTATTCTAAAGGAACAGCAAAAAAATGCAATTAAGGCTTCTTTTATAACACCATATCAAATTAGTATTAGATGTCAATATTCAAAATGAGAGGTGAGTAGTGAGTCATGTGGTCATTACTTTGGACAACAACTGCCCCCCCAAAAATGTTGTTTATGCATAACTAGATGTACATTTGGTTCAAATTCAGTCAGTTACTCAGCTAACTAAAATGTTGTCCTAAAGCAAACATATTTTCTTTAAAATGTGTCTTTACTTAATGCCCCTTTTGTAATGGTTTGGGTCAGTTCATCATACCAGGGTTTTGTTGAACTGGCTTCAAGTGAGGATAGTTACGTACTTATGAGGATAGATACATACTTATCCTCAAGTGAGGATGCTACAGAGAAATAGAAACTGTTGCACATAGACATATTGTGGAGTGAAAGTGGCCTTCCCCCAAACCATTTGCAGGCTGGTTGATCCTGGAGCTTCAGACTGCTTCAGGGCTTCATAGACCATTGGGCCAGATGTCAAAGCCTTCAGAGTCTTTAGAGCAAGGCTAAGCAGTGGGACTGTTGGGGAGTAATTATTTGCCCCCATCAACCACTGCCAACCACACCAGGCCCCAAGCAGCAAAAAAGAAAAAGAAAGAAATGTCCAGCACTGAAACCGGAAGTGAGTGGTTATGCAAACCAGTTTGGATATTTAGATTTTTGTGGTGGACACCTATCATGGGTCCTGAACCCCTGTCTGGAAGGACAGTGCCCCCCCCATGTTTGGCTCATCACACACTGACACTTAAGCTAGTTTCACCATTCTTTACTGGAAGAGGTTGGCACCAACTTAACTCTCCAGTCTCTTAGAATTGCTTGTGTAGCTACATTCCCCTGCACAAATCTAACTCAAAGACAGATTTCTTCACCAAGCAACTAAAAGGAGCAAACCCTTGCCTCGGGTAAATATAACAGTATCCTACTAGGGCCCACCCTCCTTTGGGAACCCTCACTGTCTCCCACTTACAGGAGAGATGAACAGTTCCATTTCTGACTCATGCTTCTCCCTGACAGCTATCTTTCCTAGCCTTGCCCTAGATTACCAACCCTTACCTTATAGTATCATGTCTTCCCAGCAGCTCAGATGAGTTTTCACCTCTACAATCTTGTCCTATCAACATAATTCACTTCAAGCCCTGCTATCTGGGTCTTTGAGGATGTTGAGCCATGCACCCTTTCTGGATGCTTGCCCAAAACCCCTCTGCACTCATTTCCCTTTCAGATGTGACAAATGCTGCCTTGCTTGAGCCCTCCAACATTGCCTCCTTCTAACTCCTCCTGCTATCCAGTCTTGTCTCTCTCCTTTATGCTGTCTGTGTCCCTTGTCTTCTTTCCTCCCCTTTAAACTCCCTGCTCCTTTGATGCTGCTCTTTTCAGCATGAAACTCCCACTCCTGCCCTGCTCTTAACCTCCAACCAGGTTCTTAGCTGTTGCTTCAATAAGCCATGGAAGCAAGAGGTATCTGGTGTCAAATATTCCATAGTTAGGAAAGCTGTAAATCAGGAGTCATGATTCCAGGGAGTCACCATAGCCTAGTCATTAAACAGTCCAGGTGTTATAAATCTGATAGACACACTTTCACGAGCCCAGCTGTCAAGAGGAAGACTGAAGTTGTACTCAGCAAGGTAGCTGGTGGTTGCAACTTCCTTTTATAGTCAGCATGTTCAGCCAACACCTAGATCCTAGGCAGTATTTAGGAAGAGCAATCTACAACTGTGTTCCTCCCAGTGCCCTGATTGTAGCCTCTTAGTTCATCTACAGGGAATGGTCTGGGCCAGATGCCTGGAGACCTTTTCTGGGACTAGGCAGACTCTCCTCCAGCTCCTCTTCCTTCTCTGAACCCAGCCTGACCTGCTGAACAGAAGGAGGCCTTTGTTGGCTATCAGCATCTGCTGTGACTCCTCCAATGGTAAGTGTGGTTTGTCTTCCAATGAAGACCAACTCTCAAGTGGGGTGGGGAGGCATGACACTTCCTTTTAGAGTCTCATCTTTCCATGTTGCACCAGGGGCATCTAGCACATAGTGTCTTCAGGTTTCTCTTTTCCCATTTTTGCTGCTTCCCTTGGTCTAAAGCCATCTCCTATCTCTGTGCCTCCACCCACATAAGGCATTTGCCACAGTGGATCTTCCACTGCATCCATGTCCTTACTACAGTGTCCTGACCACTGTTAGCACAGAATAACTACACCTGAAAGTACTCAAAGGGGTTGAGATGTTTTTAAAATGAATTTTAGAACAATTTTTTGTAATAGAAAGTCAAATTATAAACCAAGAAGTTCTTGTCAGTCCAAAAATAGGATTTCACTTTTCCCCTATTGAGACAACTGTTAATTTGCATCCCACAAAAGATCTTAATCCTCAAAAACTGCTGTCTGAAGCCTTGAGGGAAAATGAAGTGATACTCTGCTTTGGTCTAAAGCAAAGAGAATATTGCCTGAGTACTGAAATCAAGCACCAAAATGGGTTCTGAAGTATCCCACCCCCAAAAGTGAGCACTCTACTAAAAATGTTAATACAAGGTATGAGCTGCTCCATACTGACTTAACATGGGCAGAGCAGAAATGGTGGTGATGAACTGTGAGACTTGAAGTCCTGAAGAAAAAAGGTTTTGACATGAATCTCTCCAATGTATAGCAGAACTAGTCCAAAACTCATTTGAAGTGACCACCAAATAATTTCTTACAAGAAGTGACTGAACTGGAACTGAACCTGAGAATAATGAAATACTGATTAATGTGAGCTACAACTGAACCTAAACATTAAGTAGCTGATCTCCTTGAGTTCTTAACACAAATGTTCTAATCAGTATGACTTTAATGAGATTGCATTGGTATTAATGGCCACTGAATAGCCCCTGAAAATAGTACATTGCCAACAAAGAACACTGGCAGATAAAATATATAAGGAAACAAGATGCAGGGGACAAGCTGATTTCATCATTTCCCCCTGCCTGTAATGTTTGTGTAAAATTGCCCATTAGTTGATAAAAATAAATATACAGTATTGGCTGCACTATAAAGAGCTTTGACAATTCACATTGTAAGATGTGGTTGTTTTGCTTATCAAATCCATGGAATCTAATTCCATGCAGTGTATATATGTGAAAATGATACAAGTTCTCCATCCACCACCACTGCTGGATGGTGTCACATCAGAAATTCATTTAATAGTTTAAAAAATGTGGGAAATGACCATATTTTAACATAATACTGCCCTAGTAATTTTCATTCTGCTTAACTATATGGAACAAGTTTTACCATTTGCAATAAGTAACCTCACCAAAGCATGAAAATGAACTCTATTTCCTTAGCAATTTGTTTTCTGAGATTGTGTTCCCCCACCCCTTCAGTTCTGTGTGGCAGAAATTCTCTGGGTTACGGCTGGAAGCAGAGAAGTCTAACAAATCCAAACCAATGGCCATGTGGTTTATCGAAAGAATCAGAAAGGATGCAATACCATTTACGGACTAATTTCTAAAAAGAAAGGAACTGTCTGAATGATTCTCATCATCTATACCCACCCTTTTGTCATAACTCACCCTCTGAGGTCAGAAGGCTGAGACACAGAGGAGTCAGATTACCAGGAATCTACAGCTCCTGATGATAGTGGACTCTCTGAGGCTGAGGAGCTGGAGGCTGAGATGTGTGTGTGTGGGGGGGGGTACTGCCAAGCAGGAGATTGCAGGCACTGAAAACAATCACCATCCCTTACAGAGCAACAAAGAGACAAGAGAAATTAGACCAATCCCGGTGGCTGTTAAATAGGAGGTGCTGACCCAGTTAGGCACCTGGTGTCTTGAGACAGCTGCCTATAAATCTCCCAGCAGTTCCCTGGCAGCTTTGTTGCTGACAACAGTTGTCTCTTCGTGATTTGAGTGTTGGATTTTAAAAACATTCTGTGATCTCAGTAGCAGAGTTAACATTGCCCTTGGCAGAAGTGAAGGGAGATAAACCAGCCACCTCCCCCCCCACACACACAATATATAGCTAAGAAATAAAACAAGCTTAGTCTTCTTTAAAAAATATAAAAAGTTGTTTACTTACAAACCAGCTTATGCATAATTCAATCCACAGGTTCAGCATCTTCAGGTAGGTAGTGTCATGGCCAGCCAGGACTCTGAAGAATCAGGAGATGAGGAAGCTGAGCCAGTTGCAGAAGAGCTGGCTGAGTCTGAATCTAACCCTGCTTTGCCAGCTACAGAAGAACCCATGTCTCAGCAGCCTAGCACTCCGCCAGCACAGGGTCCAAGCCTGGGAGACATAGTTGAGCAACAGCAAGAGGAAGAGCAGGTACCTACCTTTAACCAAAGAAAAGCAGAAAGGGAGGGGCTGCTACACTCTCGGAGGTGAAAAGAAAGACACTCATTAATCACCAAGCAGCTGTGAGTGGGAGCTGGGGCCAATAAAAGCAGCTGAGAGATGCTGAATTCCTCATCAAAGGCTATCTGTGATCCCTGGAAAAAGCCTCTGCCTCTCCTGGCTTTTGAAACGTTGTTTCTTGAAACCTTGGATTATCTTGACCCTGGACTATATTCATTGACCCACCTGCCAGAACGCTTTGACCTCGGACTGCCTCATCATTCTTCTCTCTCTCTGGACTCCTGACTCTATGGACTGCTATTGACATCACATGGTACTGATATCACATTGGAGCTGTTGTTGTTCCTGAAGCTGGGCTGTCTTATCAACTTCTGACTTGGTGGCTTTCCCGGACAGGTAGGAGGAAGGGGGTCTATATACTATTTAGATTCTAGAACTTATAAGCATGTCAGCCAGAGAGCTCCTTTAAGCCTACGTGCTTCATGGAGAAAGAGCAGCTGGAGAGTGAGGTACCCAGAGAACAAAAGGTGCCCACGTGGCCAGGATTAGAAGAGGTATGTAAACAAGGAAATCAGCCATAAACATGTATTGCTTAAACTCCTAGAGAGAACATACACTTTAACTATCATAGAGTTCAAAGAGTTCATGCACGAAAGGTAGTACTCTTCCAGGTTCAGGTTTTCTTGACATTGTTATGGCTATGATTTATGACTCTTGTTCTACTTCTTGCTAGATTTGTTTATCTGGACCACTGACTTGCTGTATGACCTCTGAACCAGCTGACCACCACCTCCTTGCTTTTCTCTTCATCCTGCTGTATCCTGTGACTGTTCTGGACTGAATTAACTACTCAGCAGAACTTGCCTTCTAACCACCTGATTTCTGTGAAGCTTGCTGACTGAGCATAGGACAGATTGTCAGCAACCAAACACTGGCGGCATGGAGGCACTGCTCCAACAGAACCAGGCTTTGTCTGAGCAAGTAAATTAGCTGACCACAGCTGTAGCTAATCTCCAGGCACAACTTAACCAATAGAAGGCACTTCCACAGCAGCACAAGTGCCCGGTGTCTCCACCAGAGAAATTCAATGACTCCCCACACCAGTTCCAGGCCTTTTTGGCTCATTGTCAGCTGTATGTGCAGCTCCATCCTGAAGATTTCCCTACTGTCCAGGTCAAGGTGGCATTTATAATCAGCCTGCTTACTGGTCCAGTTGCAAAACAGGCCACTCTCTTTCTCCTTCAGTCAAGCCCTCTTTCTGACTGCAGCTTAGGACACCTTTCCCCAAAACTGGAGATCAAGGTATTTTACAAATTAAAATGAATACCATATAATTAAAAATATACAAAATAACACCATTAAAATAGAAATAAACTATTAACAATTAAAATAACAGGCAATTAAAACAGTACAATTAAAATGATGCAGAAACTGATTAAAGGCCCCTTCCTTTAAAAAAAAATCATAACCCTTCAATTTTGAAAGCCTTTCAGAAATAAAATAAAAAGTTTTTGCCTGCCAATGGAAGGACAGCAAGGAGGGAGCCATTCTGGCCTCTGTAGGAATACAGTTCCACTTCCAAACCCACTGGTCCTATTTCATGATCTTGTGATGTTGTGTCTGTGAAGGTGGGTCAGACTGAGAGACGGCCCTCTTCTGAAGATCTTGGGGTCCAGGCATACTTAAATAGTAAAATGCCATTTGTCAGACAGTCTGGACCTGGGCTGCGTACAGCTTTATAAATGATAACCATCACTTTGAATTGTGCCCAGAAACAAACTGGATCAGGGTTGTAGTATGGGAATTTTATGATCCCTGTGACCAGTCCTACTTAACATTCTGGCTATGGTGCTTTGGACCAATTGAAGTTTATGAACACTTCTCAAAGGTAGCCCCACATAGAGTACTGTACAGTGATCTAAATGGGATGTAATCAAGGCTTATCTCACTATGGTCAGATAAGGTATATCTGGGAATGGGCACAATTAGTAAATCTAGCTTTAAGAGTGCAAAAGCACTCATGGTGACTGCAGGAACCTGGGCCCCCATAACGAAGGTGGAGTCCTGGGAATCTCTGTCTTCAATCTCTGTATAATCCCATCCAGCAATAGGTTGACTCCCTAATCCACCTTTCAAAGCACTTGTCTTGTCTAGAGTTAGGTTAATTTTTGTTCATCCTCATCTAGTCCAGTACTGATGTAAGACACTGATTTAGAACCAAAACAGCTTTCTTGGAGTTTGGTGGGAAGGAGAAATAGAGTGGGATGCATACTGGTGGTACTGGAAACCTCTAGGCAACCTATCCCAACACTTTTACATATATGTTATATAACATGGGAAGCAGAACCAAGTCTTGAGGGAACCCATAGAGCAATGTCCAAGGAGTCAAACAGGAATTCCTCAGAAGCACCAACTTTTGAGTTTGTCCCTCCAGGAAGGAATGGAGCTACTGTGAAACAGTGCCTTCAGCTCCCATCCTAGGAAGGTGGCCCAGAAAGATACCATGGTTGATGGTATTGAAAGCCATTGAGAGGTCCAGAAGAACCAGCAGGGACCCATTCCCGACCCAGTTCCTGGTATAACTTGTCCACCAAAGTAATCAAAGCGATCCATGTTCCATGACCAGGACTGAAACCAGATTGAAATAGATCTAAATAGTCAATTTAATCCAGAAACCCTAGAGCTGAGAGACCACCACACACTTTTTTACCTGGAATTTAACTGACATTCAGCTTTATTGGATTCTGTGTGCTTTTACTGATGTAAAAGAGTTCTCACCGTCATCAGTGGGACTGGTATTCCAGAACTCCTACCTTACAAAGGGGGTAGAAAGTGAAGAGCTGCTTGCTGCATATGGGAGAAGCAGATGCCTTCTATTCTGGAAAATGTTTACACACCATTAAGGTGATTCAGTTATTAGTTGTCACTGGCATCATATAAGGCCCCTGAAAGAGCTGAACACAACCTGATTATAGGTGAGTTCAATACAAGTAAAACATTTGTGCCTTCTTACTTTCACTCCAAGAGAGCCAACACAGCTATCACTGAATTTTTAGAAATCTGAAATTAGCATATTTTGTTATGCATTCAAAAGGGTGTGGGTGTCTGTGACTTTACAGCAGCTAAGCTAATTAACTTTGTATCTATTTTCCCCACTGAATTCTCATGGGACAGAGGAATAATATTTTTTATTTAATTTTTATTTTTAGGTATTTATACCCCACTCTTCAGGCATGAAGGCTCTAAGAGCAGCTTACAAATTGTTAAGCTATAGTACCTACACATCTACACCACTTTTATCATGTGCTAGGCACTCTTCAAGCAGTTTCCAATGTGTGTTAGCTAATTGCTCCCACAAACTGGGTACTCATTTTACTGACTTACAAAAGGATGGAGCCTTGGAGCCCTTGCACTCAAACTTGCAACATTGTGGCTTGCAGTACTGGCATGTAACCACTGCGCCACCAGGGTTAAGTAGTAGAAGCTGTAGAAGTTGATTACTAAGTTGTAGAAGTTGATTTCATGTAGCTCTGATATACTAAGTTCAGACTCACATGTTCAGAATAGGGCTCCACTGAACATTTTTTTAAAAATGGATATGCTTTTTAAAAAAGTATTTTTTGTTTTTGCAAGACAACCTATTTTGGCCACTTTTGCTGCTATTGTTTCCTCTGTCTGCTGCTGCTGAGGTGACAGCACCTACCTAGGGTTTCATAGAATGATCCTCCCCAATCAGGGACTGTGTAACTAATGTGAGGATGTTATAATGTGACTTTCTCTATCACATTTGATTATGTGTTGATGTCACTGAGGGCAAATGAACCCCACTGCAAGTGAGGGAAAAGGATTACTATATCGTTCTTAGAGGTTGCCAACCAATTTGTTCACCAGCAACCTTCTTGCAGGCAATGATTAAGACCTTTCAAAAGTGTAATAACTGACCTGAAATCATAGCCATACTTTTTAAAGCTCTCAAATTATAGATGATGGCCAGAATGTCTGCAGGAATTAGAACTGGGCAGTTCCATAATGTCCATATCCAGTAAAGGACTGTTGTTACATTACTATGTAGGGGAGCCAGAAAAGTCACCCATATGAATTGTGACCAATGCAGAACAGGACTGACGTTCATCAGTCAATTGTTCATCAGTCCCATTGTGTATCAGGACATCAACTAGGGAGTGGTGATGCATGTTGAGACTATCTTGTTGATGTCCCATTACACATCTTTGTAATTTGCTAACAGGGTTTCTTAGCATCTCTGCTATGTAGCTAAGTATACATAAAGTTATGTAACATACACTGTGATAGAGGATTCCAGCCATCATCAATACAAGTAAAATGTTCATGCCTTGTCACTTGTGCATCAAGACAGTTGACAGCTTCTCTCCCCCCACCTCTACCCCCCCCCAGAATCCCATGTTACCAACCCTCTAATCTTGAAAACACATCTCCTCTTCCACTTCACTTGGAAATTGGTATCAAGAGTAGCAGTGGTGCAATATTGGGAAATGAGCAGTTTTGAGCATAGGAGTCCTCTATGTCTTACTGATTGATAGTGGACCAGGTTCTCACACAACTGCAGAAATTTTCATGAGAACTATATTTCTCATAGTCTCTGCATTTTCATCACAGCTCATGAACATTTGGAACATGTGAGAGATGAAGGGAAAGAAGCAAATCTCTTTCCTTCCCCCGCATGTTGAGGCTCTTCTTCAGCTTTGTAGGGGGTTGCATGGGGTTTAGGAGAGATGGCAGGTATATGGGGTGTATTTATTTTTTTCTAAGGCCTCATTTACACAAGCCAGAATAAACACCGGCTCCTCGTCAGAGTATGGATCAGGCCCATTGTTTCCCTGTTACCACCTCCAAACAGGCCAGAGTCCAGATGGGTATGCTGGTCCATTACTGCAGCAGCCGGCACCACCATTTCCCTGGCTCTCTTGCAAGGCAGGAAGCTGACCCGCAAAATGTGACCAAGGTTCCCTGCATATGACCAGCCTTGGTCACATGCTGTGGGACCCCTTCCTACCTTCTGAGAAGCACATCACACTGGCAGCAGCAGTGAAGACCAGCCTGCTGGGACATGCAGGGCCTGATCTATTTCCTCCCAGTGGAAGCAGAGTAAAACAGGTATTATTTTAAAATATTGATCAGGCCCTACCCCGTCTTCCCCCTGCCTGAACCCTATGTCTGCCCAGGGAGGTGAGGACTGCCTGGGGGGGAAGAATGGGGCAAAAGCCCTGTATCATCAGGACTGCATGGCTCTGGTACAGGGGGGAAATGGAATATATTGCCCATATAGACAAGCCCTAAGTCTCAGATTGGTTCAGAAAAATGATTTTGTATTCTTTTGTTTTCCCGCAGATTTCCTTCCTAGCTAATCGAAGATGAGTTTCCAAAAGCACAATCTTTCTCCCTGTTTTGACACAATCTTCTAAAATTTCTACAAAATATACAGATGGGTTTTTTTATATTTTTTTATAAGTAAAATTCCTTAGGAAGAAGGTGGGGTGAGAAGAAGAAATTAGAGGTTACACAAAGCTATGCTACAATGGTCTCCCTCTTCTAATTTGGCAGCATTCCTCAAATGTTTACCACTGTAATATAGTAAACTGCATTTATTCAGATTCATTAAATTCATGGGGGAAAATCTTGGAGCTACAGCTTGTGACTGAAAGCAATTAACAAACCTCATGTTCACAGTATTGTATATTTTGTTACACAAATATTAAAGCTGTGAAATGAGATCCAAATAAATGTATTTTAAAAATGCAGTTCTAGGCCATGAAGAACAATTTTGAGTATAGGAATGCAGTTCTAGGCCATGAAGAACAATATTTTCATTAAATGCAATATATATTACAAATAGTGGCCAGACATATTCATAGGCGTTTTCTATGATCTCATGTATCTATAGACACATTAAATAACTAGTTACCATAAAATTGCTTGCAGATGAAATTCTATATAGGGGATAATGCATTTTAATAATTGGGGGCAATTCACAAGCTGCTTACAACCATTGGAAAAGGCCTATAGTTACAAACATTATATATTTAACCATGATTGGGTGAGGGAACACCCTCAACAGTTCATTAAACTAAAAGAAATTTTAATGTCTCCCTTAGCCATCCTCCTCCCTATCATAAGTGATGAGGAAGTGATTTGGCTATCAGATTTTCCTTTCCCATGAAATACTCACTGCTAATATGTTCATATATTAGGGGTTATCCATTTGATCATGCTATGCTGTAACTTCTTTATCATAGCATGTTTCATCTATTTGTAATATGACTGCCAACATTTAATAATATGCCACATAGTTTTCTGCAACCTGCTTTATCACTTTGTATGCACTTGTGGGCTCCTTGTACCCTTATACCTAATTAAAATATTTAAGGCAGAGAGCAAAAGAAAGAATTAAGGTAGGGATGTGAAGAACACTCAATATGCATCCACACTGACAAGAAAGGTGTCTCAACACTTGAGTAACCCAGCTGAAAAGGAGATCAGCTGTTAGATTCTTTGAACTACAAGATTTCATTTGGAAGATTTGTTTTCACAAAAATAAACACAGTTTTTTCTGTGTGAGAAATGTATTTCGGAACAACAAATGCATTTTCTTTAGAAAAAGCAATATATTATATATAAAACACAACAATTACTGCACAAAGTACTGCTTTTTGGACAGGAAATGCATTCTCCATGCTAAAAAGCATGCTTTCCATACAGGAGTCAGTGTATCTGTACAATTCATGCAAATTTACAAAAATTTTGCAAATTGGTACAGTTTACACAAGTACATTAGTTCTTGAAAAGACAACATGCTCTTTGGAGCAGAATATGTATTTTCTGCAGAAAAAGTGGAATTTTTGAACACAAATCAGGAAAACACACTGCCTATTTTGCAGAAAACAAAACAATTCCTGTTCTTAAGCAGAAAACTCATTTTCTCAACCCAAACATTTTCTGCACAGAAAAAAAGACACATGCATTTTTTGCACAAATGAATTTTCCCTCCCCAAATCCCAAAGAATTAGCCTGGAGAAGAGAAGGCTGAGAAGTGACATGATAGCCATGCTTAAATATTTGAAAGGATGTCATATTGAAGGGGGAGCAAACTTGTTTTCTGCTGCTCCAGAGACTAGGACATGGAGCAATGGATTCAAACTATAGGAAAAGAAATTCCACCTAAACATTAGGAAGAACTTCCTGATGGTAAAAGCTGTTTGACAGTGGAATCGGCTGCATTGATGTGTGGTGGAGATTTTTAAGCTGAGTCTGGATGGCCATCTGTCAGGAGTGTTTTCATCGTGTATTTCTCCATAGCAGGACATGGAACTGGATGGCCCTTGGGGTATCTTCCAACTTTATGATTCTATGATTCTGTGATTTTAAGTAGTGAGAAAACCCTGAAGCTATATTTGTATACAGAAAAGAAATAAGAGAAGGTTTACATCCTTATATTAAACACATGGCAATGAAGCCACATTCAATAGAACCAATACAAAAAGAACACATTCAGGGTAGCCATGTTGGCCAGCCATGCAGCAAATCAAAATCCAGAATCTACAAAAAAGTGATACATTTATTGGCCAACAAAGGACTGTAAAATCTAAATCTTTTTGTAGCAGTGACACAACTTCCCTTGTATCTGTCCCTTTGTGAAGCTATGAGCTCCTTTGTTAAGGCAGAGATCATTGGATTTTTCAAGAAGTCTCTGTACTACTGTATCTTTATTCCAGCCCACATGACCAAGAAGCAGGAGTGGTCTCTGCCAGCATGAGATCCCTCACCTAAACAACAACAAACAGAACATCTGAAATGACATGTAGTAGGCCTGTGACTCCAACATCATCACTTTTCTTTTCTTCTTTTTTATCTTTAAACATCTTTGCCTGATGAAGAAGCTGGTAGAGCTCTGAAAGCTTCCATCATATATTTTTCATTTTGATTTGCCAATAAATATATCACTTTTTTGTGGAGTCTGCATTTTGTAATACAAAAAGAGTACATTACCCATGGATTGACTCAATCAATGAAGCCATAGCCCTTAGTTGGGGAGATGTGAGCAGGGCTGTTAATAACGAGGTCTTGCTGAGGTCTTATTTTCAAGGGTTGCCATAAATTAGAGCTGACTTTGACAATGCATTACAACAACAACAGGAACAAAAACATGAAAATATTTCACAACTAACATAAAAATATTTCACAACTAAGATCAGATTAGTTGGATAATTTAGGTTAAAGATGCTGACTACAGCCATGCACAAAGAGACTGAACGGGTTCCTTTAATTGTACAGCTATGAACAGGGCTGCAGTCATCCTTCCCCCTTTGGATACAGCCACCAGGATAGCAGAATCAATATTCAATATTATCATTAATATTATACTATTAAACCTGGGATATACAGAGAGAGGGGGGAGAGAGGGAGAGAGAAAGAAAGAAGCTATTCAAGGCAATGTTCCAGCATCTACTAAGAAGACTCAATTCATCCCTCAGTATAAAAAAATATTAATAAAGTTGTTAGTTGAAGTGATTTAGCTTTACACGGTAAGGAAAAAAGCACTGTATACTAGCTCAATGGTATTAATACCAAGAAGGGGAGAAGTCTGAGGTTAGATTAGGGATACACCAAACATGCCTGACTGAAAACCAGAGCATGAGCTAAAAATTAGAATCATGATTAAGATTTTACGAAAGCCGATGATTTGTTGTACAGATACTTGGTTAAATTAAAGACCACAGATTGCTAACATCAATGGAGTCACTGAATTTGAGCAAGGGAAAACCCTTCAGGTGTACACTGCAGAGGGAATAAAAAAAGGTTCGAGGTGAGTAACTCATTTATCATGGGGGGGGGAAATGAAGAAAAAATACAACACAAATTGCCACAAAATCTGCATATACTAATTTTATATGTATATGCACATTTAGAAATAATTACATTTAATTATTTAATCATTTAAAGGATGGATGGGAATCATGCAACCCTCCAGATGTGGGTCTCGGATGATTAATCATGGCTGCTTCATTGCGGCAGCTTCATCGCAGCTGTTTCAGTGCTGCCACTTCAGCGTGGCTGGTTGATCACAGCATGGCCAATAGAGCACAGTGATGGTTCAACACCACTCTCTCAGCGCTGCAACAGTTTCAGTGCTGATCACTTCAGTGCTGCTCTGTCTCCTTTCATGCTGCTCCTGTTTCCTAAGAATCCCTTTTGCAGGCAGTAGGGACATCCCAGAGATGGGAATACAAGGAAGGTAAGAGAGCTGGTGAAATGAATGTGTGCTTCTTTTTTCTTTCTCTTCATTTCTTATTTCAGAAGACATAGGACTTTTTCAGATGGGGCCAAATGTCCCATTCCAGCCCCGCAAGTTCCTGCCACAGAATAAAGGAAAAATGTCTACACACTTACCTTCATTCCATGGCAGGAAGGTCCTCCCTCTCCCCTTGTTGGCCCATCATAAATGCAGACATCATAAGGCTGCCTTTACAACCGGCAACCGAAATCCCACTCATTCTCATGAGAGAATGGCTGCACAGGAAATTTAAAAATACCCCCCCCAATGTCAAAATAGTACAGCAAACACAAAAACACATTTAAAAAGTATCTCAGGGAGGGGGGAGGAAAGGGTGCCACTTACCTAGGTGTCCAATTCATGTCCGGAAGTGTCCAGAACGGACCTCCCCCCCACACATAGCTGTCATCGTAGGAGAGGAATAGGACACCTTTCAGACCACCCTGATTCCATGACAGAAACGGAAAGGGTGGTCCAAAAACGATGTTTCCCCGTGATGAAAATATCATGGGGAAATCCAGAATAGGGACGGGGGAGACACAGAAAAGGGTCAACATCTTCTGAAAGGAAGACTTTTTTCCAACCCTGCTTCATGTCTCCCACAGAATAAATAGTCCATCCGAAAATCTCCATAGGCTAAGAATACTGAGGTAGACAGAAACAGAGGCTGTTTTCCTTCCCCTCAATTTCCCCTCTTCAAGTTTTCCAGTAATTGCTTTTTTCAGGCAGACCAGTGAAGATTGGTGAGCAGCCAATCAGTACCTTGTTTACACTGGGTGATAGACAGTGAGCTTGGGGACTGCCAACCAATCCAAGGAGGAAGGAGAGGAGGAAATAATGAAAAAACCAAAGGCTGTATGTTTAATCTCTCTGTTGCTTGTGAGAAATAACACATCAAATGGACTTCCCTGAGCCTGTGAAGCTCATGTTTCAGATGCTTTCTCTACCTCCCCCACACTGAAAGGGATTCTTAGGAGACAGGAGCAGCGTGAAATGAAACAGAGCAGTGTTGAAGTGATCAGCATTGAAATGGCTGCCACACTGAAAGAGCAGCATTGAACCATCTGTTGCACTTTATTGGCCATGCTGAAAGGGCTGCACTCAACTGGCTGTGATGAACCAGCCATGCTGAAGCGGCAGCACTGAAACAGCCATGCTGAAGCTGCCACAATGAAGCAACTGTGATTAATTATCCAGTTCTACCAGATGTTGCTGAACTGCATCTCCCAGCAGCCCTAGCCACCACAATCAGTGGTGAGGACTGCTGGGAGATGCAATTCAATGACATCAGCATAACCACATAATTCCCACCCCTGATTTAAATGGAGATGCAACACATCTCATCAGAGTGGAGAAGGCTATGACTAAGGAACATGTGTGCTTGCTTAGGATGATGTCAAGGTGCTAAGTAGTGATGGGAACCTCAAGGCTCCTGCTCTCTCTTATGATTCTTTATCTTAACAAAGGAAATTGAGGCATAGCAGACCTTTAAACAGAGGACCCATTCAACTATGGAACCATCCACTATAAAGTAGGACATGTAGCCACCCTAAATGGTCCTGATCCAATAGCTGATAGTTGCACATGGATGGGTACCTCAGACAATCACCAATCTGTAGGTCAACAGGGAAGGGAAAATGAGTGTGGGAGGAGCACATAGGCCCAGGGATGTAATGAGATAATTTTCATGGGAGGGGGGGAAGCAGAAACAAAAATTGAGAGAGGACAGAAGAGTTAGGGCATCAATCACTCTCAAAAAGATTTCTGAGGAAAACAAGTTTTCATAGGTAATGATAAAAATAGCCCTCAATTAAAACAATTTAATTAGAACATATGTTGTGGAGTTCACACACACACACACACACACACACACACCAAAGCAAATCCACTTAAAATACAATATTTTCCACCTGCTAAATAACTGTGTAAACTAAATAACAGTGACTAGGAAATGAATGCAAATTGTGCAATTATCTTACTATAATGATTTGAACTGTTAATAAAGTCTAATGCACCATAATTTCTCTGCAAACTTACAAAGAAACTGTCTAATTTGAATTCCTTTAAAAATGTTTCTTTCAAAAGCCAAGATTACTACATCTGATTTTCTGTGATGATGTATTGAATGTGTGCTTAGTGTCAGCACCTGTGTCAAAATGGAGAATGATTTTTTTACACACAGCTGTAGATGCACCAAAGGCAGTCCTGCAGTATACAAAGCAGCATTCGTGTACAATGTTTGAGTAAGTTCATGAAATCTTAGTGTTGTGGTTTTGCAGTGTTCAATCATATTCTTTTCTTGAATGCCTAAAGTGTATTTCTAAATGCTGAACTGCAATGCTAGAAATGTGAGGGGGGGGCAGAACAGACATTTCATTTGGGGAGGCACAGTCTTACTGGGGGAGCAACACTCTCATATTCGCCCCAAAATTGCTACAGCCCTGCATTAGGCCCCATAACTATGATTTTTTAAAAAGCAGGGCTGTTTGCAGCATGAGCAGTTGATTTGGGATAGAAACTTCACTCATAATATATATTTGTATATTCATTTGCTTACCTAAGTAGAGATGGATGAGCAGAAGCTTGTTCCCATGTGTATTTGCCCACTCCCTGCTGAATCTCCATTAATACTGAAGAGTAAGATGTTACTTTTCTTACCTTTTATTACCATGCTTTTGTAGGGAATCACAGTACAATTGATTACTACTTTACTCTGAAGACCTTGATTGAATAGTATGTTTATAACTGTGGTAAACAACTATGCATTGGATTTATTGATATCACATCAGCAATTGATTGTACTGACAGAATGAAATTGTGGGGAAAGTTAGAAAAGATACATATTGATAGATGAATTCTTAGGCTACTGATTGAACTGCATTCCAACATAACAATTAGGGTAAGAGTGGGGGCCTGCAAGGATCCCTCTCTGATGCTATTCCTTCAAGGAGAGGTGTCAGATAGGGTTTCCTGTTATCCCCTTTCTCATTTAACTTCTATATTAATGATGTTGTTCAGGCCATGGAGTCATAAATGTCCCCCCTCCTATAATGGATGTAAAATCTCCATTCTATTTTCTCTCTCTCTCTCTGGCTTTTCTTCGCAAACGAAGATTCAGGAAGGATTCATCCTGCACTTTCTGCAAGCGCGCTGATGACTAAAAAGGCCAATCTGAGATAAACAAGTCTGGTTGCAGAAAGCACAGTAGAAGGTCTCCTTGGGTGATGTTTCCGGGATGCGATTCTTTCTGCATTGTCGTTTCTCTTCAAGACTTGTTCAGCATGAGTTCTCAAATAAGGCTGCAGCATTGTGGACAGTGCGTCTCCATGCGTCCCGATGTGAGGCCAGGGCGGACCACTGTTGGTGATCAATTTGGCCGAGCATGAGATGTTGTTTCAGGTAATCTTTGTATTGCTATTTTGGAGCACCCCTCTTATTCTGACCCGTGGTGAGTTCACTGTAGAGTACTATTTTTGGGAGGCGATGGTCCTCCATCCTAGAAACATGCCCTGCCCAGTGCAGCTGTGTTCTCAGTATCATGGCCTCAATGCTGGTGATCCCTGCTTGCTCAAGGACAGCAACATTTGTCACATAGTCAGTCCAGTGTATATTTAGGATTGTGCAAAGCTCTGAAGAAAGTGTTCGAGGAGTTGTAGGTGGTGGCGATAGGTGACCCATGTTTCAGACCCATAAAGGAGAATAGACAGTACAATGGCTCTATACACACTGATTTTTGTGCTTCGCCTCAGGTGTTTATTACTCCAGACTCTTTTGTGAAGTCTTCCAAATGCACTATATGCCTTTGCTAATCTGTGATTGATCTCTTTGTCAATCTTGGCATCTGAGGAGATGATGCTTCCCAGGTAGGTGAACTGCTGAATGGACTTGAGCACAGATTTGCCGACGGCAATGTGGGGATGGTGGTGTTCATCCTGTGGTGCTGGCTGGTAAAGAACTTCTGTTTTCTTCAGGTTGACTTCCAGCCCAAACAGCTCTGCAGCTGTTGCAAAGCAGGATTTTAGGCACTGCAGAGCTGCTTCTGTGTGGGCAACAAGGGCAGCATCATCAGCGAAGAGCAGCTCACGGACTAGATAGTTTAGAGTTCTATTTCTATTTTACACTGATGAAATGGTTTTTATTTCCAATGGTGAGGTTGGGTTTGGAAGGATTATGGTAAAACTGGGTGACTATTGTGAAAAGGAAAAGTTAAGCCCTGGTGGCGCAGTGGTTAAATGCCAGTATTGTGAACCACAAGGTTATAAGTTCGATCCCAGAGGGCTCCAAGGTTGACTCTGCCTTCCATCCTTCTGTAGGTCAGTAAAATGAGGACCAGCATAATAAAGAGGTGGGGCGATGTGCTGTGGAAAAACTGTTAACACAGTTTCAAAAAGAAGCAGCAGCAGCCATCGTTATTAGTACAATGCATTTTCTGCAGTGTCATTCCTGCAGTATGGTTACATGCCAACAGTGCCATCTACTGGCATCTGCATTGTATAATTGTTTGTCTTGTGTGTAATTTGATTTGACTTGTATGTATTCAAGTGTATTCAATTGAATTGTATTGCACTGTATTGTATATTGTAATGTATATTGTGATGTTGTACCCTGCCCCGATCCTGAGGGGAGAGGTGGGTAATAAATAACTAAGTATTATTATTATTATTATTATTATTATTATATTAAGAATTAACTATGGCCAAAAAAAAAGAGGTTTTGGGAGAGGAGAATTAAGCATAGATAATTAATTAATACACAGCAAATAGAACAATGCCTCTTCTTTAAATATCTTGGCATTCTATTTGTAAAGTCTCTGATCTGAAAGGTACATTTAAAGCAGCCTTAACAAGTGCACAGCAATCAGTGAGAGCAATCATGATTTTTTTCTCTTTACAGGGTGTCATCTAATAGCTTTCCCCTTGAAATATTCTGAGGCAAAATTATGGGCTCATCTACATGGGCTAAATCCCCGAGCCCACCCCCATTCCAGAGCCGTGCAGTCCAAATAAAACAGGGCATTTTACCCTGATCTTTTCCCCAGGCAGTCCAAAAGACCCCCAGGAGAGATATGGGGCTGGAAATGGGTAAGCAAGGATATGGCCCAATAACCTATTACAGGAAAGTACCCGGTCTACCATGGTTTACATGGGAAAAACCAGTTTGGGCTCCATGTGTCTACTGGTGCCTGTACGACATGGTGCTTCTCCCTGCTGCTGTCAGCTCCTTGGCTCTTCCAGAAGCCAGGCAGTGGGCCCTCAACACATGACTGAGGCTGGTCACATGCAGGAGGCCTACAGTCACATGTTGTGGGACCCATGCCTGGCTTTCGCATTAGCAGGGAAAATGGCGGCAAAGGCAGTTTCAGTGAAAGGCAAGCGTCCTGTTTGGACTCTGTACCTTGAGGGCAGATATCATAAGGTCCCTGTAGAACAGCAACTTTATTCCTGTGGGTTGAGTCAAGTAGAAAATATTAAACACGATGTTTTAAATTGTCCTTTTATTTTTTATTTATTTATTTATTTATTTTGTAACATAGGAGGTAAACTTCTGTTCCAGATCATTGTAAAATTCTCAGGGTCTGAAGAGGAATGGATCAACTATTTACGTATTTGCAGATGCACTCCCATGTGTTACTTATCAAATGGCTACTTTTCCTTTTTTTAATCGCTTAAAATTAGAAAGAGACCTGTATTTGTATCCTTGCCAAACTGTAATTGGCATTTTAGATTTTATATATGGGTTTTCTTAAAATTATGTGTTGTAACCACCACTTTGTATTTTTATATATATACCCGTAGTTGTTTTTGAAATTGCTGTGTTAACTGCTATGTATTTTATGTTATGACTTGGAGTTGCAGCATTAAACCATTAAAACTGTAGGTATTCAAAACACAGCAATCCTATTTTGGTGACAGATAGAACAATGTATGCACTGGTACCTTAATCTCACCTGTTTGGAGAATTCTTTTAGTACATAGCTGTAGCCATTTTCACTCCATCAGTAGGTGTTTAATTTACTTGTTGAAAAATGCTATAAAGAAAGGTGAGGAAAGTTTGGCTGCATTTACATTATAATACAAATTGAGCCATACAACATGTCAGTCAATTTGTTTTATATTTCTGTAAGTGTAGGACATGAATGCTGATTCCTTCAGCATATTTTTTTTAAAAAATCCATGAAGAAAATGTTAATTTTCATTGACAGCATGTGCACCTAAACACTGAGTTGACAGAATATAATCACAGGCTGGGGCACCCCATGGTTTCCTTGCCACCTCCTGGGTTGATCCTTAAATTAAGGGCAGGAACCTTCTCACCACTTCCATTATGATAGAGTAACCACCTGTATTTACCTCTAGTGAACTACTGATGACCACATATGTGATCCCTCTTTTATAACTAAATTTGTCTACATATACCATTATGCACAGGAAAGGATAAAGCATGCCAAAGAGGCTGTACAACTGTGGTTGTATCTTTCTTGCTGACAACATATGACACATCCTGGTAATTCTATCCATATATTCATATAGAAATCTGAAGCACAAATGTCTATTGCATGGAAAAATGTCATTCACAACTCAAAAGAGAACTGACAGTTATTTTTGGATCATTATATCAGCAACTTATTGATCATGCTAGTATACCTTAAGTTGTAGATATAAGAATTTTTATGCAGTGGTTCCCTGAAACCTGAAAATTATTTCAAGGGTTCCTCCAAGATAAAAAGTCTGAAAAAAGCTGTTCTAATCAGTGATCAAAGGCTCTTTGAAGAGAGCAGATATTTTCAGGGAACTAAGCTCTGATTTGCAGCCCAGGAGGTTTTACCATGCCTTACACCCCTCCCTATAATATCTCATAATTGGAAATATTAAGACACTTCATGGGGTCTAGTAGACCAGGGTGGACCAAAAGTGAGGTCAGATGGAGCTCACCAGGACCTGAGGAAGGTGTTGTGGAAAAATACTAGCAGACAAGTAAGCTAGGGTTAAGTGAAGCCCCTAATAGACCAACCTTAACAATCATTAAGGTGGTATGTGATAATCTCTTCTTGGTTCCCCTGGGTGATGATTCACACATGACAAATGAGGGATCTGCACACCCCTCATCCCCAGGAAATATCCCTTCATGTCTTTCCTACCCCAAAATATGAAGGTTGTCATAAACCCATCAATGTCAATCTCTCAGCCATTAACAGCAATCAGCAGAGAAGTGGTTTCTTTTGCTTAATGGTGGAAAACCCAAGGCTAAGCCCAAACACCCCTTCAGGACACAAAATACAATATAAATATCAGTCTCCAAACAATAGCAAAGTGTGCCACTGTGACTACACTCTGTCAGCATGCCCCTGGAACATAATCCAGTGCCACCCTCAGATTTATTTTTTTTTTGTCTGAGTCCTTCGCTTCTCTCTCTTCAAGACTGGTAACTATAGTCCCAATCTGCTTTATCCAACCTTTCCACCTCTGACTCTTCATTAGCTTTGTATGGTTCTTGTGAGCATGAGTGTATGTGTGAATGCTTCCATGCTATTTTCCAATTTTTTTAAAAAAAACATTTATTTTACTTATTGGAGTTCTCTCCAGTGAGTACTAGTATAAATAGTTGCACAAGGTCCTGGAAAGTTACCCGACCTCTCACAGCCATCCATTTTGAGCTATAATTCCCCCAATTAATAACTGAGATTTTGGCATCATGGGTGAGCCCCCACAGACCCCCACTCACCTATTCAGGTAACAAGGTTTTGCATGGCACAAAAGTCCTGATGTACAGACAGGAAAGACTTTGCATGGAACAGGAGCTTTGTTTTGCATATTATAGAAACCTATGCTTTATTTTAAATGTGTTAACATAGATATTAATGTAACAAATCAAACGTTTCCACTGCTAATGTTCACAATTAGTAATTATTTTTGGAGTTTCCTAACAATTAACAAAGTGAATAACAAAGTTGACATTCCAAGGTCTGATCTTGCTGCTTCACACAAGTTTCAGGTGAGGAAAACCAAAGCAAACTGATATCAGGGGAGACGATTCTAGCCTTTCCTGACATGCTGGTTTTCTATGTGTAGGAACAAGTTGGTATTGTTGAATATTCTACCATGTGAAACAGTCTTAAATTGTATGTTGAAGATACAGTTGCTACTAGGGAAAACATGTTGAAAATTAGCTGTAACCCCCAAGGTGTAAGTACAGCTGTGGTCCACATTAATCTCTCTCTCTCTGGCTTTTCTTTGCAAACAAAGATTCAGGAAGGACTCATCCTGCACTTTCTGCAAGCGCACTGATGACTAAAAAGGCCAATCCGAGATAAACAAGTCCAGTTGCAGAAAGCACAGCAGAAGGTTACCTTGGGTGATGTTTCCGGGTTGTGATTCTTTCTGCATTGTCATTTCTCTTCAAGACTTGTTCGGCGTGAGTTCTCAAATAAGGCTGCAGCATTGTGGATAGTGCATCTCCATGCCTCCCAATGTGAGGCCAGGGCAGGGATCACCAGCATTGAGGCCATGATATTGAGAACACAGTTGCGCTAGGCAGGGCACGTTTCTAGGATGGAGGACCATCGCCTCCCAAAAATAATACTCTACGGTGAACTCGCCACGGGTCAGCATAGGAGGGGTGCTCCAAAAAAGTAATACAAGGACACCACATTAATATACTCAAGAGCCAAAACCAACATGATGTTAATTGCATAAATGTGATTATTACAAATATTTTTGTTACATAAATGTGTAGATTTATAGCCTCTGTATGAAACCTGACTAGTTCTGTGTTCTGGAGCTTGTGATGAGCTTCCTTCCTTCTTTAATTTCTACCCATTTCCCTAGCAATGTGTGTTAATGCATGCAAACAATTAACAACATGACTAGTAATGCTTTCACTATCACAATTTAGTTTGAACTGCACAGTGATTGATATTCCTATACAGTACATCTTTGGTGGACAACTTTGAAGGAGGTATACTGAGGGGTCACATGTGTGTTCTAGGAATCTGTTGTTGCCCATGCCTTGTGCCAAAACACATTTTCTTCATTTTTAAAAAATGGAAGTAACTGGAAACTTCCACTAGGGGAAAGACACCAGTCCCCACACATTGAAGCAAGGACTTCTGCCAAAAAATGGGGGGAGGGGATGCAAAAATGTCATTAGGATTGTTTGTGATCTTTGGGGGCACATGTCTATGGCTGCTAACACACTGCAGAAACAAGGCAGTTTGACACTGCTTTAACTGCCAAGACTCCATCCTATGGAATTTTGGGATTTGTAGTTTTGTGAGATATTTAGTCTTCTCCGTCAGAGAAGATATTTTTGTGAGATATTTAGTCTTCTCTGTTTGTTCCGGTGCCACAACAAACTACAAATCCCAGGATTCCATAGGATGGACTCATGATAGTTAAAGTGGTGTCAAACTGCATTATTTCTGCAATGTGTCAGCAGCCTATACTGCACATCAGTATGTTTGATTTTTGGAGGGTATTAAAAAAACTATTAGAGGAGTTTTTTTTTTCTTTTCTTTTAAGAATATAGGATCCCTGTGCTTAAACAAAATCAATACTGAGATGACCAGTTAACATAAGATGAGGTAAGGAGGATAGGACTGACTGGGTGAAGCTTAACATGTGTTTGCTGAAGCTAGCCAGACTGCTTTAACTCCCTTCCTCTACTATCCTTCTTCTGTTAGGACTTGTCATGGTTTTCCATTCAGGTGCCAATGGTGGAGGAGAGAAATTAGTGAAGGGAGTCCAAATTGTAGCATTAGCAGGGAATCTCTATTTACCTCTATATATAACAACTGAGTCCAGTGGAATACAAGGTAGAACTTTCATGCCTCTTCAGAATGCCAATTTTTATATCTTTTTCAGGAGGGAGAGAGTTATAGTTGCTCCTTCTACTAGAAAGTTGTTAAGTTTGTTTGCTACCTCTAGTTCACTTTTTCAGCAGAGCATCTGTTGTCCCATGTCCAGCCACAAGGGATGTAATTCTTCACTAAGGGGTCAGTTACACAGCAGTTTTTAATGCGGCAATTTGTGCTTTAGCGCTTGTTTGCACCAGTGCCGGATAGTTGAAATGATTTATGGGGGATTCAGTTGCATTGTTTACTTTTTTGCTTTCTGGTTCAGACGGGCAAAGGTGCGGGGTGTGTGCCTGCCTGTCTGTCTCTTAAATGCCTGCCTCTTAAAGCCACTCACTGAAAACACAGACAGTTGACGGAGGAGGGGCTTGATGGGGAGGAATAGCTCCTCCATGACTGAAAGGGCTTTAATTGCAGGCATTCCTCAGAAGGGGAAAAGAGACCATAAGTTGTCTGTATACAAAGCAACAGTATTGCCTTTCCCAGCTTCGTCTGAGCTAGAGAAAACCAGAAAGCAACTAAAAAGCAGGGATACCCAGGAGGGGGGAGGATTAATGACAAAGGAGGGAAGGAAAAGAATTCTCTTTGCTCTGCATTTCTCCTATCTGAGTAGACTGTTTTCTCTCCCTCTCTCATGCAGGCGCTGCATGTGTGCACACACACACACAAACCAATGATCTATCGATAGATCAGCTGCTGGAGCATACACACACACAGAGAGAGAGAGAGAGGGAGGGATGGAGGGATGGGCAGAGGAACAGTAATTATGTTAGATAGCAAGGCAGCTGGCTAGATCTTTTCTCATCTCTTGCAAGTTCACTCCTTTCCTCCTTGGGTAAATTCAACCAAACACAACTAGTTCTACTGTGGCAATTTCAAAAAGACTGCTGACTGTTTCCACAGCCGTAAGCAAAATGGTTGTTCACACAGTCAATAGTGTGCTAACTTGCACTACTTTTCAAAAAAGTTTGGGAAAACAGAGAAAGCTTATACTGCATGACTTATGGGGTTTTTTGCCTCCCTCCTTCTGAATATGGTGACTTTCAACCGAAAGATCTGGGAACTATTAGGACTCTTTGTGAATTCTTAGAGGATTAATTTTGCTGTGTAAATGACCCCTAAGTTTCTTTTTCACAGAGGCAACAAGTAATTTTAGCAATGTTCTTCCTGTTGCAGGAAAGTCTTCAAAAATCACAGTTTTTGCAAAGGAAAAAAAAAGATTCAAAATATTTTTTTCCCTTTACAGTGACCTTGTGGTGGTTACTGACTTGGCCTTACTTGAACTTGCACTGTTCTGGTGTTGCACGTTCACTTTTGTTTGATTAAAACACTAGAATGTCTCTGTAAAATAACTAGTATTCAATCTGCAATTTGGTGACTAACATGGTGCATTGTTTTCAATACTCCTTGTGAATATGACCACTTCTGTAGTTGTATCCTTCAGGCTGAAAAAACAAACAAACCTTTGTACTGAAAAGTAATGAGGGAACTATCTTTATATTGTGTAAAAAAAAAATCAGATTTGTATACTAAAGTTGTTTTGAAATAAAAAATAAATAAAAATGCAAAAAAAAATATCACAGTTTTTAAAGTCTACTTGCAATTCAGGATTTATCCTGTGCAAAATTTGAATGCACTGTAATTGTTTTGGGCAGAAGATTGATTTACTTAAATAAAATATGTATATCCTGCCCTATATCTCAAGGTGGTGATAATAAAATCAGTTTAAAACAATAAATAAGAACAATAGTTTGAAAGATTAAAATATATTAAATAGTTTATCAATTAAAAACCAGCAATTTAAAACTAGTAAAGCAATTTAAAGCAATTTAAAATAGTGTAACCATAAGACACATAGCCTGGATAAAATCATTTGGGCCTGAAAGCTTTAATTAAAAGCCAGGTTTTGCCTTTCTGCAGAAATGATCCCAACATTGGTGCCAATTAGTCCTCCAGGGGGAGGGAATTCCACAACTGCAGTGCCACTGCAGACAATGCCCTCTCCCATGTCCTCCCACAATGTATTTCCTCTACTGGTGGGATACAGAGAAGGAACCCTACAATGGATCTCAATTGCCAGGTAGGTGTGTGTGTGTGTGTGTGTGTGTGTGTAAGCTCCCTCAAGTATCTAGGTCCCAAGCCGTTTAGAGCTTTAAATGTTTTTACGAGCACCTTGAATCAGGCTAGAAGTGTATTGGTAGCCACTGCAATTTCTTCAGAACTGGAGTTATATGGTATCTGAATGGAGTTTCAGTGAGCGGTCTAGGTGCTGCATTTTGCACTAGCTGCAGTTTCCAAGTTATCTTCAAGAGCAGCCCCACATAGAGTGCATTCCAGTAGTTTAATCTGGAAGTTACGAGTGCCTGGACTACTGTGGCTACATGGTCCCTGTCCTGGGAGGTCCATAGCTAATGGACTAGTTGAATCTTGGCCCCAATGACCTTCTCCAGCAGCTTAATGTAGATGTTGAACATCATAGGAGACAAGATTGAACCCTGTGGCATCCCACACCACAATGGCCATAGGACTGAGTAGGAGTCCCCAAATGCCATTCTCGCAAACCAACTGGGAGATCCAGGGAGTCACTGGGAGATCCAGGGAGATCAGCAGAATAGCAGTCCCCATCTTTCTCCTGGAGTAGGTTGTCAGTCAGAGCAACCAAGTCAATTGAGGGTTCTACTTCTGGTCTCCCTGAACCTGATTTCATTCTCAGTAGAGTCTTCATCATTCAGAAAAAGTCTGTTGGAAAACAGCCTTTTCTGCACAGGAGACAGCATCTTCTGCACAGAAAATATCTGTGTAGAAATATTTTCTGCACAGAACATGTTGTTTCCTGTGGAGAAAATCACGTTTTATGTTCAAAACAGCTATATGTGAATTTTTTAATATTATATTATATTATATTATTATTATATTATATTATTTATACCCTGCTCTTCAGCCACAAGGCTATCAGAGCAGCTTACAAATTGTTTTTAAGCAATAGCAATCTACACATCTACACTGCATTAAGAAGTTTCCAGTGTGTGTTAGCTAATTGCCCCCCACAAGCCAGGTACTCATTTTACTGACCTACAAAAGGATGGAAGGCTGAGTGAACCTTGGAGCCCACTGGAATCCAACTTGCAATGTGGTGACTTGCAATACTGGCATTTAACCACTGCACCACCAGGGTTCCTGGCACACAGAATAACTCTCAAACTGCAAAGATTCTCATTACTACAGGACTCTTCTCATCAATATTTCTCAACACATGAAAAACAGCCATATTTTTGAATATTTTCAAAATACTTTCCATCTCTACCAGCACAGTGTACCTACCTTCTTCACAATGGCTGAGTGGAGATTCAAACCATGGTCTCCAGAGTCATAATACAACACTCAAACCACTACCCCACACTGGCCCTATAGGCGAGCTCCAGTACCCTTTTAAAAACCAGTTATACTCTTCTGTAAATTATTATACAGAATGCTATTCCCCCTTGCAGTCATCATATCTTAAAGGTGAATCTTAAAATAGACAAATGCCATCTTTCCAGATAGCTCTAAGCAGCAATAAAGAACTCTCCAGAACTGGAAAATGTGACATTTTCTCCCCACATTTAAAACATACACATTTCTGCATTTCTCTAGCCACATTTTGTCACTCTCTAAAATGTGCAACACTCACATGACAAATATCCTAATACATGCTACATTGATGCTTCAATAAATATTAATAAGTGGCCTTAAAGACTAGAAACAGGGTCCTAATAAGGATTTTAAAACTTCTTCCATGAGGTATAGAGAAACTCTGGAGGAATGGGGGCTAAGTTTCAAGTGGCTAGATGTCCATGTCAGATTCTGTAAAACCTCTGAGAGGGTTGGGGGCAAAACTAGGCAAAAGGATATCTGTCCAGGAGTCTTCTCAGAAATGAAATTATAATTTTAAGGCATTTTTTTGTGTGCAGGGATAGAGGGGACAAAGGCCTGAAAACATGGCCCTGGGGTCCTCTACAGCTTATGGGTCACAAAATTGCCTCCTCATCTTACCTATTTAACACAGAGAGGAATGGTATCCTGGACATTGATTATTCCAATCCTCCCCGCCCCCGACCAGCATGGCCGTGTGGTGGTGGGAAGTGTGTTTGCCAACCTCAAGGAAAAAGAGGCCAGTTAAGGCATCAGGGCATGCGCTGTGAGCAAGGGCTCTGTAACACCTTGCCACCACCAGTCCTTCCTCTTTTCATCTTTTGGTTTTGGCTTACCTTCCCACCTCTATTAAATTGTGAGCTTTGCTGGTCACTATTGGGCTGGGTAAGAATTCCCCCCCCCCTTTCTACAGTTTTGTTGCCTACTGCACACTGTTGTTTGGGGAACTGATTTATTGACTTAGACTAGGTGATCACTTGGCAAGTAGTATGGGAGATTTAGGAGTTGGGTGAGAACCGATGGCACCCTTGTGGTGAAGGAGAGTCCTCTAGAACTGTCTGATTAGGTCCTGCAACCAGCAGGGTGGGGAAAGAGACTTTCCTTGGGGCTGGCCTGAGGCCTAAATTGTCACTTCAAGTCCTGTGACTTGGGAAAGGAAACCTTGGATTGGCCTTTTAGTTGCAGGCCGGCCAGGCAGCAACACACCTTTTGAGTTCTCCTTGGGGCTCAGGTGTTTTGCCCAGGGGGAGATGCAGAGGAGGTCTGGAGGAAGACCACCTGCCTCAGCTGCTCCCACACCAGGTTGCTCCCTTTCTTTTGCAAGTCCCAAGAAGAAAACAATAAAAAGAGTAGATTTAAATAAAGTGGACCCACTTACAATCCAGCTTTCTGTGTCTGGCCTGATTATTTCCTGAACTGGTCAGCAATGGAAGCTAAGTAAATAAACAGAAGTATATTTAAGAGTCATTGGATGAAAGAAAAATGAATTATAAAGTCACAGGAGACCTATGTTTTCAAAATAAGCATTTGATATTTTGTCTCTTTCTCATTGTGCATATTTTGGAATTTAAATATGAGGTATAGAAGAAGATATGTCATATTATTGGCCTATATTTCCCTGACCTGCCACCTGAGATTCTTTCTTTAAGAGTGGTGTCAAAGATTCAGTTAAGAGTCTTGAAGTACTAAGCACAGACATCATACTGCTGAGCTATTTCCTTCCTCCTTCCCATTAGGATACTGCTGCAGCTATTCCTGAATGCTTTTAGTGATGTATGATTTAGATATGATCAGTGGTAGTTCGATGTTATACTACTGCTGTTGCTGTTAGACCCTTTTTACACTATACAATTATAGCACCATAATTCTACTTTAACTGCCATAACAACAGCCTATGAAATGCTTGGGTTTGTAGTTTGGTGAGGCACTAGGAATCTCTGGCAGAGAATTCTACATACTCTTCCCTAAACTTCAAATAGGGCCTAAATACCCTAAAAGCACCAGATCCCATCTGGTTAGTACTTGGATGGGAGACTGCCAACAAAGACCAGGTGCTGTAGGCTATATTTCAAAGGAAGGAACTGGCAAAAACACCTCTGAATATTCCTTGCCCAAGAATGCCATATAAAATTCATGGGGTCATCATAAGTCAACAGGCAACTTGAAGGTGCATGCACACACACAAACTGAAAAACAAAACAAAGCAGGATACCATAGATGCTGCCATGGCAATTAAAATGGAATCAGTGTGCTGTAACTATGTAGTGTGAAAGGTTCCCTACACTGCTCAGTGAGTATAGTATACTTACTTCTGTTCTTGTAGGCAGAAAAGGAGAGTCCTTTTAAAAAGTGGTGCAACCTATAGTACTTTATTCTTGTCAAGGAAATAAAAGATTGTCAGTCACTGCATATCTTTGTAACCCAGTCTGGTCTAGTAAAGATTCAATAGTTTAGATGCAGTCACTGATAAGGTCCTCTCTACTGTTCATTTCCAGCATAACTGGGACACAGATAAAGACTTCTTCACTGGATCTTTGAGCATCAGTAGGGCTTTGAGTTAGGGCTCTGAACATCATCACCAACATTGTGAATTGTACCCAAAAACAAACTGGTAATCAGTGCAGCCTTTGCAGGGCAAGCCTGTAAGTGTGCTCCTTTTTTTGAATAACTGTAGAGGAAAAGAGACCAATGCTTGAAGGAGTGGTTATGAATAAAAACAGTGACATATTAAAATGATCTAAAGATAGTAGTATTCATTTTCCTGAGAATAACTGCCCACATAGGATGAATATTTTCTTTAGGTCTCCATAATTGAGAATATATTGCTCTGGCTAGTGAGCAGACTGAATATAATCTATGGTAACATTTAATAGGGAGAGTTCTGCCTTCTCACTAAGACCACAAAGAGATCCTTGGGACAAAAAGGTCATTAAGAGACAAACAACAAAGCAACCAGCAATTCAAGTGAAAGTGCAACTGCTAAGTGAGGTTGCCAAGGTTGTGGGTTTTTCTTTCTTTTTGAAAGGCTTACAAGTGGTTTCTTTAGCACTGCAGTTTGAATTCTATCCTTCCTGTTGCAAGGGAGACCTTTGCTGTTTCCAAGGGAGCATGGTATATGGAAATCATAGTAAAATAAGTATACGAGGTACAGTTCTAATGAAAACTTTGTTGGCAGATATGTAGTATGTCTGGTGCATTTGAACAAAGAATGAAATATGGTTGCCCTGGAAGAATGTTATTGAAAGGCAAGGCCCAATGTGGCCCTTCTATTAGCCAGAGGAGGAACAGCAGTAGGAAACTTAATTTCTCCCCTCCCTGCCAGTCAAGCTGGAAATGTCACTTGCCCTGAGACTGTAGAACTGGGAAAGAAACACTATCACCTCATCCACTGGGCAGAAGATTAAGGACAACAAAATTACCTGTGTATTTTGGGGGAGAGGGGTGTTCTCTTTTTGTGGTCTTTGTGTTGTACAAACCTTGAAGATTATCTGCTCATAAAGAAGAATATAAATCTTCTAAATTCATCAGTCAAAAGATAGAATATACTGTAAATCTTTTAAATCAATCAATCTCTACTCCTAAAGCAAAGAAAGAAAGGCATACAGTTTGACATGATTCATCTATGGCATGGGTGCAGACAGGAAAGAATATTCATATGCAGGAATGGCCGTAGCAGATAATTAGACTGACTCTAGTCTTTCTCACTTGGTACCACAACAGTCATCATTTTCAATGAGAGACTTGTGGTATTCTCTCCTTTCTGGACCATCATCTTACAAATGATTTATGCCCTCCCTTGGGAAAAACAAAACAAAACAAAAACACCCCAAGATATGGCTAAAGGAAATTACTAACATGCTGTAGGAGCTAGAGAAGGAGAGGGAAAGTGAAGGGTTCAGTGGACTTCACACACCATTACTAGCTTCTCTAGTCCTTTCAACTATTTCCAAAATAGGAGTTTGGAGGGTTACTTGGAAGTGATTTGTAACAGCACAAGTGACCAAGAAAAGGGTTTTTTTTTCCCTCTATCCTTTCAAATCAATTAGCATAGGTCTAATCTGTTTGCACATCCCGGTTGTCCAGCACGGTCATTAGAAGTAAGCAGGATGATGGATAAGGAAAAGAGACAGTGGAAGTTATGAAGTTATGTAGAATATGAACTGTAACAAATCTGAGTTTTGTGTGTGTGCATGTGTTTATAATAGATGTTTGTATGTTGTAAAACTGTGAGTTCATTTCTTTTATATGTTATGAAAAAAGAATAAAAAATAGATTTTTAAAAAAAGAAGTAAGAAGGAACAACCATGGCTAGGAGAATGAATAGAGTCCCACCCCACCCCCAAAACAATCTGAGATGCATTTACTCAGGATATGTCCTCATTGAGTTCCATAATGCTTATCTGTTGATAACCAAGTGTAGGATTACAACCCTTCTTGCATTTTTTATTGCCTGTGGGCAGGAAGGCAGGTGGGCTAATGGTGTGTGTACCCTCGCTAGTGTGGGGGGGCTGTATCTGAGGCAGAACAGAATTTGGGAGTCAGTCCTACCCATTTACTGAGGAATGTCACAATGAAATTTCAAAACTCAAGACTTTCTTTAAGCCTGTGTGCAAGGATTTATTTTAAAGTTAAATTTTCTATTTTGTGGATCACAGACATGCTTTACTAAATTTCAGAGAAGATCCCTATCTAAATCTATAACACAAAACATCTAAAGTCCAGGTATTCCAGGTAGTAAGAATGTTCTGTGTACATATGGAGCAGAATATTGAGCAACCATGAAAAAGATTGTTGGAAGAGAACTAAAAAAAGCAAAAACAAAAACAAAAACAAAAAAGCTAGATCTTCAGACCTATGAAGGAAATGACACTTAGAGAAACAAAATAAATGAAAATGAAAGGTGCATTTCAGCCAGGCAAAGTAGAAAAAAATGAAAATAAAATTAAACACAGTAGCTCAAACACAATGATGTATGGTAAGAAGAGAGCAATACAAAATATTATTTAAGGGGAAACGACCAATTAAGTGTTTCCAAGGAACATGCTCACATGCATATGAACACTCATACCACCAATTACCACTTAGACACCAGACTGAGTAGGCACACAGGTTATTTGGTCATAGTTGCCCCCACTGTAGTGAGATATGCTGTTTCTATTTATAGTTGTTATTTTTCAACACACACATGCACGTATACACATTAGCAATTGCAATTGTACTTTTTTGCCAATTTATGCCCCCCTTTAACTTCATATCTGATTATTGTTTTCACTTGTCTGACAATGTGTTACTAGCCACACCATCTGGAAAAATGGGGTCTTAGTTAACATACAGTAAAACTGCAAATGAAATATCACTAGTTAGAAAGTATTGGTTTGGTAATTGCTGTACATTAAAACAGAAATCACTGCAGTTCATATTGTTAAATGACTATAATGATGATGATTTCCATGGGCTCTGAATCCCTTTTTGCCAACAGATTCTACTGCAAGTTGCTAGAAGCAAAAGTTTACAGTTGTAATTGGCTTTACAATCTGTTGCTGTTATGTAATTATGCTTCCTCATTGATTCAAGAAACCCAATCTACAAGCCAGTTATTACCATCTTTAAAAAATCGAGGAGAGGAACATGAGTCAGAATGAACTAGAGGAAGAGTATGGGAGAAACATCTCATCCTTATTTACAATAAAGCATTGCCCATTGTGGGTTCTACATATTTGAGACACCACTTCATTCTTTATATTTAGTCCTATTTTGTCTCATTCATGTAATAAATAGGGCATTTGAGCAGCTGCACTCCAGCCTTGGCCCATTGTCCTCTAGTTCAATGCCAATGTTCTGCTTCAAAAAGGTATAAAAGGAGCTGGAGACATACTGTACATTCAGACCTCTCCTCCCCCTTATCCCCAACCATCCAATGTTGACAAGGAAGGTATGTTGTGAGAGATGTAACTGCATTTCTGTAAATCATATTATAGTTTCACTATCAGCTTTCTTCCTTTACATGGGAAAGTTAGGTGAGGAGGGGGTGTGATTGGAACAAGCCTCCTCAACTATACATAATTATAAAATGGAATGCTTTGTTAGATCTTCTCTCAGTCTCTTTCTCTCCCCTCCCTGCACTACTGTAGTCAGCATTTCTTCCTTTCTGGCTTCTATCTCAGCACTCTCATTAGGAAGGGGTAGGTTAGAGTATGATATAGAGGAGAGGGCTTTCTCCTCCATTGGTAGAGCTGCTGGTCTCAATGTGTTTCCTTGCTCAACTACAAGTGGGTCACAGGCTTGATTTTAAAAATGTCAGTAGCATAGATAATTCTACAGGGAAAGCATTAAGAAATGACTGTTCTCTGGGGTCACAAAAACATAAGATGACTGCCTCAGTAAATATGAAGCTCTGCACTGATATCATTCTAGGCCACTTGAATCTTTTTGTTGCCTGCAGCTTTGCCTCTAGTCTAAACCTTAGCCGCTGAGCTAAAGCTTATGATACATGTCATTACTGAGTTTTCCCACAGCTGAAATCTGGATTTCACCAGCTACTTTCAAAACGGGGATTTTCATAGCTGAAGAGATGAGAGAGAAAAAGGACAGTTAAGCTTTCATTTACCAGGGAGGCATAGTGAATTATACACCTTCTCAATCTAGTACCCCAGTACATATTTTTCTTCTGTTTCAAATACTCAAATAGACAACTTTATTGCAATTTAATTATGTCCTGTTTTGTATGACCCAGTTGTTGTCGTTGTTGTTTTAAAAAAGGATTAGATCTAGTTCATATCCCCTGTAAGGCACAGCCATGATGGTGCGGAGACAACTTTGCTGGCCAGCCAGGAGATGAGACCAGTTAAAATGACATTACCACACACACACTGTGAGCAAAAGAGAAAAGGGCAGGGGCTGTGTCCTCTTAAGGCCACTCAACCCCTCACCTCTTCCTCTTGGATTTTCATTGCGCAAGTGTGCAGAACAATCTGAGTGAGTGAGGAGAGCTATCTGGTTCCTGCAAAGAAAGAAAGAAAGGAAGAAAGGAAGGAAGGAAGGAAGGAAGGAAGGAAGGAAGGAAGGAAGGAAGAAAGAAAGAAAGAAAGAAAGAAAGAAAGAAAGAAAGAAAGAAAGAAAGAAAGAAAGAAAGAAAGACCTTTGACAAATGACATGGGACAACAAAGATTCCTCAGTGGTCTGCATGATTGGATGGTGGTCAGTTCACAGCTGTGTGACAGAGTTGCAGCAGTGGCTGCACTGCATGGCCTCATGGCTGACAGTTGCCCAACTGGGCCCAGGTAGAGGGTGGAGGATACCTTGAGGATTGGATTGGGTGGCCTGGTTAACTGGGGGAATATTTAGGAGTTGCCCTGAGGGAGTGCCCATAAGAATATTACTTTAGGTTCTAGTAGCCATTGCGGCTTGCAGCCTGCATTGCACTTGAGGCCCGGGGTAGGCCTCAAGAATGTTGGGCCTTACTACTAGACCTTGGGTAGGCCTTGAGCCTGTTTGTCCATATTGTACAACAGCAATTTCTATCAGGATCTCTGGCTTTACTTCGCAAACGAAGATTCAGGAAGGACACATCCCACGCTTTCTGCAAGCGCGCTGATGAATAAAAAGGCCAATCCGAGATAAACAAGTCCGGTTGCAAAAAGCACAGCAGAAGGTCTCCTTGGGTAATGTTTCTGGGTTGTGATTCTTTCTGCATTGTCGTTTCTCTTCAAGACTTGTTTGGCGTGAGTTCTAAAATAAGGCTGCAGCATTGTGGATAGTGCGTCTCCATGCCTCCCGATGTGAGGCCAGGGCGGACCACTGTTGGTGATCAATTTGGCCGAGCCTGAGATGTTGTTTCAGGGAGTCTTTGACAGGGCTGATATTTTAAACTTTATATCTTATTAACCCTAGGACTCTTAGTTGTTATACCCATCCTGTTATTTATTTTGGGGCCATATTTTCAGGGGTTTTATTACCTCAATTTTGGATAGGGCAGGAAGGCAGTATGGGAGGCTTCACAGCCGGGGCTGGTTATGATGCAGCTCCATATTCAGCCTCCCCATACAGGGAATTAGCCCTTCCATTAGATGACCATCTGCTTCAATCAACCAGAGATAAGATACTCTACTCAAGGGTGAATATGTGAATTTGTTTTCTGGCTTCTTTATTTATTCTGGTGTAATTGCTAAGGTGCAACCATGTGGAATTCCCCATTAATACAATTCATGGATATTATTCATTATGTCAACTATTCTGGCCCAGCATGGTTGCTGTATGACAAGGCCTTCTGGATCAGACTGCTATCTATCCTACCCTTCATTAGAATATGATGCACTTTCAGCTCTGGATGTAGCTTATGACCCCAGTGTGCCCTCCATAAGGTGGAAGATCGCACAGTGGACATTTAGTACAAAAGACTAAATGGTCCCTTTCAGCCCCAACCTGGTTTAGGGTAGGGTCAGAAGTTGTTGTGTTGGGAGTTTGGGTCACAAGTGGTGTGCACCCAAAAGCCTTGTAAATTTAAACTTGAGTGCTCAGTTTGGAGGTGAACTCATTCCTTTCATAACTGTTCCAGAGAGAGATGGCAAGAGGAAAACCCAAAGGAACAGCAACAGGGGAAAAGAGGAGGTGGTTCTGCTCCAACTCAAAAAGGAACCCAGCTCAGTTAAACTGGCAGTACTCAGACATTGGTTGAGTGGTTACCCCAATAGGAAGCAGCAGCTTATTTGGTGGAAGGGTTTACATTTGGCTTTCAGATCCAGTTTAAAGGGGTGTGAAAACTTTGTATAGCTAATACTTTGAAATCAGTTAGGGACTTAGAACAGGTGGTGCATGACTAGATTGGGAAGGAAGTAGCTGAAGGCAGAGTTGTTGGCCCCTTTCCTGCCCCTCCCATATCTTATGTGAAGTGATCACCTCTCAGAATAGAAAGAAAACACCTGGTGAATACAGACTGATGTACCATTTGTCCTACCTCAGAGGGGAGTCGGTGAATGATGCAATTCCCCATGAATTATTGGGTATACTTCTTTCAGTTCTGCTGTATGAGAGGTGGGGAGGCATGGGATTGGGGCTGCGCTAGCAAAATGTAATATTAAGTCCACAGTCTGGCTCATGCCTGTGTATCCAAATGACTCTGAATTGTTTGGCTTTTGTCCCACATCAAGCAGTATGGTACCGATCAATGTTTAGCCTTGTTACAGGAGTTTGGTAGATTGACTGAGGAACTGGGGGTACCTTTGGCCCCAGAGAAAACTGAAGGACCTGCACATCAGCTTATGCTTTGGGGAATTTATATTGATTCTGTTAATCAGCTATGTAGGTTACCTGATGCTAAGGTGTGCGATTTGAGGGATAGAGTTTCCTCTTTTTTGCATGTAGGAAAGCTATGTTGAGGGAGTTCTAAGAGCTTATTGGACACCTGAATTTCACCTGCAAAGTATTAGCACCTGGCCAGGCATTCCTCCAATGCTTGTGTGATGCTATCAGCGGGATGTCTAAACCCCATTACCACATTTGGATTAATGGTGGCATTAGAAAGGGTTGGGGGACATGATTGGAATTTTTGAACGAGTTCAATGGCATTTCCTTTTGGCAGGAAAATAGGAGGCTTCATGGGATGCTGTAAGTTTCATCAGACATGGGAGGTTCAGTTGATTTGGGGGCATACATCAAAGGTAGATGTTGTGCTCAGGAATGGCCAGATGAGTGGATTGAAGCTGGCATTACAACTGATCTGACTTTCATGGAATTTTTTCCTATACTTGTTGTAGTAAGCATATGGTCCAATGAGCTAGCCAACTCTTCTGTCCATTTTCAGTGTGATAACATGGCTACCGTTCAAGTTATTAATTCACTGACCTCTAAGTCACATAAGGTCATGAGGCTGGTATGTGCTTTTGCTCTGCAATGCCTTAAGCGTAACATTTTGTTTACCATGTGGCACATTGCTGGCATTGACAATGCTATAGCAGACATTCTTTCCTGTATGCTGATGGTGTGCTTCAGAGCACTGGCTTCAGAGGCAGCTACTGCAACAGATCTAATGCCCATAAACCTTTGGATGCTTGGAAAGGAGAGGTAGTGAGGGCTTTTAGTCTATCCATAGCGCCAAGTACCAGGAAGGAATATCTTAGGGCAGTAACGGAATTTGTGGATTTCAGATTACATGAGGACCTTGCTGAGGCGTTAATGGTGCCAATGGCACAATTGTTGCAGGGTTTTGTTTTTGTTTTTTGTATCACTTCATGATAAGGGATTGTCACCACAGTCGGTTAGGTTCAGCTCTCAGCTATTGCATTCTGGTTGAAAGCCCAAGTGATGGCTGACACCACAGGGAATTTTAGGATCCATAAGGTGCTGGAAGGATGGTGCAGGGAAAGGGGTCTGATAGGTGATACCAGAACCCCTCTCTCACCCAATATTCTAAAGAGGCTCCAAGGAGTATGGCAGAATATTTGCAGCTCCCTATACAAAGCCCTTTTGTTTCATGCTGCTCTGTTAACAGCATTTTTTGTGCACTAAGAATCAGTGAACTGGTGGTGGCATCAAGGAATGACAGGTCTGGCAAAGCATTGGAACTTAGGGACCTCCATATGGATGATCAATCGATTAGATTGCTTATATTCTCTTTCAATGTTGATCAGCAGGGTAGGGGTGCCTGCTTATAGTTGCAGGTTTGCAGTGATCAGTTGATATGCCAAATTAGGGGTTTTTGTTCATATTTGGAGACCAGGGTTTCCCATCATGGCCTGTCATGCAGACCTTCCACCCTTGACTAAATTCCAGTTCTGGTCTATTACCTTCAGAGTTCTATCTGCTATAGGCCTTGAGGGGGTTAAATTTGGTACACACTCTTTTAAGATCAGCACAGCTTCAACTGCTGCTGCTTTGGGTATGAATTCAGTGGCTATTAAGTGGATAGAGGACTGGAGGTCTTCCGCATATCATAAGTACATTAGGACATTGCATCACTAATATTACAAACTCTGTCTTTCAGATTCTAGATCATTGCCAATCATGTGGTGATCTGTGGCCATAGCATGGTGTATTAGGTAGCACGTCAGGCCCATCTCAGCCACTTTGGAGTGCAGGTTTGGGGCTAGGTGACATGGCCATCAAGTAGTGGAGCAGGAGGGGCCTTTGCTGGCACAGCCTCATGCCTATGTAGTTTGGAGAGTGCCATGAGCCTCCACCAGTCATCCTGGTAATTTACCTGACTTGGGATTGATGAAGAGTAAGGCCCTGATCTTGCAGGCACTGCATGACATGAGACGCATTAAGAGTGAATGGCCAGACATTTATATTTTATGGTCTGCTATGCTGTCCAGATGAGTTTGGCGAGGGGAAGGAAACCCACACCTACTGAACCAATCACTACACCATGCAAATAGGAAAATATGGAATGCCCTGGAAAAGGGCCTGGGTCACTACTCACCATACCTTGAACTTGCTCTAGAAAGGCCCAAGCTCTACTGAGATGATGGTGTACACCTGTCTGACATAGGTAATTCTGTCTTCTTGGAGGTTCTGCAGCGGGGTCTGGTGTCCCTGTTGGATGGTTTAGTGGGGGATAGGGGCTAAGCAGACACTTGCCCCATATCTATAGCAGGAGGGAAGGGGGAGATTTGGTAGTCTGATGAGCACCTATGGTACCACATTTTGGTGAAACAAGGTTCCTAGAATTGCCTCTTTAGGTCTTGTGACCAAAGGGGAAGGGAAAGCCACTTCCCTTTGGGCTGACCTGGGGGAGAAACCCTCATTCCAAGTCCTGGAGGAGGGTTGGAGGAGGGACTTTCAGGTTGGCCTTCCAGATGCAGGCAGGCTGGGATGCAGCCCAGATTTTGGGTTATCCCTGTGGCTCAGGTGCTTCACCCAGGGGAAGCTGGGGAAGTCTGGGGATAGACCTACTGCCCTAGCACATCCCACACTAGGTCGCTCCTCCCATTGCAGTTTCTCCTGAGAAATAACAAATAGAATAGATTTTTTAAAATTGGCCTGCTTTCAATACCACGTGTTTGTCTGGTCTCATTATTTCCTGGGTCTATCAGCAATTCTGTTTGAAATTTCAACAACATTTAAACACAATCCTGTACATGTCTAATCAGAAGTAGAGATAGTCTCACTGAGTGGATCATAGAGTTCAAAGAGGCTTTCCTACTGGAAAAGAAAGGCCAGACTACTTCAAATATTCTCACTGTTTCGTTGTCATGGCCATCATTTCCCACCTCAGTCAGTACCCCAGAATAACACTAGGTTCAGGGCCTTTGTGTGAGAGGATGAAAAGGGGGAGACATCCAGTGAATACATCCTTAGGTGAGGGGGGGGAGGGAGGAAGAAGCACAGCTACTGCCACTGGTGATAGTGAGCTCCACCTCTGGTCAAATATTGGAGAATTTCCCCTCCCACAAATTGGATGGCTGCCATTTGTACACACCTCTAGGCACAATGGCCAATATTCTGTGATGTGTACCTATTCTTATACATGTTTTGTGGGAATTCCCACTATGCTCCCACAACTTACTCCCACAGTATTTACAGACTTCATCCTGTCATGGTTAACTTACATGCCTGGAGGTTAGAATAATCCTTCTTAATTCTACTGTAGGCTGCTGTGATATTATTTCTTGCATGTACAGTTTCTTCATGCATTTTGTCAAGGAACTAGATACAGACTGCAAGGATCTGTGACTGACAGGGATTGCCTTATGGCATCTAAGTATATTTCATTGTTTGCAAAGATGATTTAAAGAGAGCCAGCATGCGTAGTGGTTTGACCATTGGGCTACAGCTCTGGAGATGAGGGTTCAAATCCCCACTCAGCCATCAGAACCTATTGTGTGACCTTGGGCAACCTGAAAGGAAGGCAATGGCAAACCTCCTCTGAAGAAATCCTCCCAAGAAAACTCCATGATACTACAGCCTTAGAGTTGCCATAAGTTGGAAATGACTTGAAAGCGCATAACAACAAAACATGCTTTAAAATTCTTGTTCTGGAACACAAATGCTATTGCTTAGGTTTGTTATTTGCAATATGGAAAAACTCTTAACAGCTTAAGAGACAACATTTCTCCAGGGTTCGTTTAGGATGTAAGGTCAGACCATGGTTGAATGCAACATAAACTAAGCTGGAATTGTGAACATTATGTGTACACTCTTCTTTTTATGTCATAGTTTTTCCTCATTCTTCTTAATTTTTTATTGCCATTGTTAGCTCTTGCTTCCAAATTAATAAACTATGTGGGTTCTTTTTTCTACTTGTAAACCAAGTCTATAAATGAGGGTTTGATTTGTGATTTGTGCAAAGCACACAGCCCTTGATTTTCAAACTGAAAATAATGACAAACTACAGTTTGCCACAACCTAAGAAAGAAAGGAGGGACATGAGACATATGAAAGGAATGAAGAAGGTAAAGACTGAGCAGCACACCTAAAATTCATTACTGATTCATTTCCTGTTTGTCTGTTTGCCATTACATCTGAATGACATGCAAGCATCTCTGAGCAGTTCTGTGACTGCTGCTAAATTGTACTAACCATGGTGCTGAAACTTACAATCTATGGTGACTGTTTGTAGGACTTATCTTAATGCCTCCCTTATCAAATCTGAATTCTGATAAACCCACAAGTGTGCATCCATTTTTAATGTTATTTTTTTTATAGTGAAGTCCTGTGTATGCTTTCTAAGAAATAAGTCTTTACCATGTTTGATGGGAGATGTGACCAGCTAACTGTGCATAGAATCACAGCCTTCAGTTTCTTACTGTTTATCTCCAGCAGCCCAATCCTAAATACAGCTACTTCCTTTTTTTATATAGTAATTACACTGTTTTCAAGGTAGACAACAATTGTGTTTTTGAAAGGCTTTGTAAAGCAATTCTAATTAAAATCTTGTCAATTTATCTCCTTTGCTAAACATTCTTCAGTGTCCCTGAGACTTAATTTAGAGCTCTGCTAACCTTCATGAAATAAACATGTAGAGTTTGCAACAATTCACATTCTAGCAGTTTGCATCGTGAGCCTTCCAATGTAATCACATCAGATATGTCTGATTAGGAGGCAGCAATTAATTCAAAATAAATGCCACAGAGGGAATCACATGATGCTTCTGTAATCAAAAGTTCAGCATTAAATGCCAAGCTATGGGAAATTCCCCTAATTTAGGAAAAGTCTGGTTTTACAAATAATATATAATATATACAGCTGCTACTGGTGTCGATTCCAGTTCGCCATGGTCAATGGTATGATACATCTGGCATGCTGTTGTTGTTTTTGTTGTTGTTATTAATTTATATTTCATCTTTCTCTCAATAATGAGATTCACAGTGGCTTATATATTTAAAAGCAATACAGGTTAAAACTATACAAAATATGTTGTTATACAAATATAACATGCTTTAGAGTGATACAGATTAAAGCTGTACAAAAGATTCAATAAAAGTATAAATATATTTTTTTAAAAAAATTAAAGAATGGATAAAGTTCAGAACATTAAACATTAAAATAAAAGATAATTCATTAAAAGACAACATTCATTCCATACAAACCTTTAAAATAGCAAAATGCAGCATTAAAAGCCTACTCCAGTCAAGTTTCCAAAAACCTAGCAACATAAAAATATCTTAACTTACTGACGGAAGGACAGCTAGGAGAGGCCATTCTAGTCTTCCTCAGGAGGGAGTTCCAAAGCCACTGAGAAGGCCCTCTCCTTTCCCTTATTCTCACCAAACGAGCCTGGGAGGGTAATACGAAAGAGAGAAGGCCCTCTCCCAAAGATCTTAGAGTTCTAATAGGTTCATATAAGGAGATTTAGTCTTTCAAATAGCCTAGACCAAAGGTTTATATGGCTTTATAGGTTGAATTGTGTGTGGAAACAGACTGGTAGCCAGTGGAATTGTTGCAACTAGGGAGTTGTGTGCTTCCTGTAACCTGCCCCAGTTATGTGCATGTGTCAGAAGGTGGAAAGCATTCTTAATTTTCATTAAAAAAAATCTCAGGCGGAATTCTACCATTTGAATGTGTGTGTGTGTGGCATCCAGTGTGGTATCATTCCATTAGCACAGACATTACTAATGTTACACTCATTACCACTTAGTTCTGAACTATGAATGGGAGTGTGTTGGGGTAGGGGGAGGTCTCCAATACAATTTTCAGTTGTGTGTAGAATACTGGAACTAGTTAGCCCCAGTATTTTAATCATTAGCATACCTAAAGACCACAGGAACTACAGTTTGCACGCAGCAACTAGCACACTGTTTTCCTCTCTTAACATTATACTGAATTTAGACCAAAGTTTCAATGTACAGTCTTGTTGCGCTTTTTACTGATGGCCATGTGACTGAATTAGTGAGCTAAAATTCTTTTGACTTGCATATGGAAAAGCAGATTATAAAGCACTTCCACATGCTGAGTACCAGCTAGCCTGTAATTCCTTCACCAATGCTCAGAATGCATCAAAATAGGTGAACCTATAGTGGTTCAACATTGCTTGCAAACTAAGTACAAGGGTAAAAGGACTTCAATATTTACCATGCTTCAAATTTGGTCCTATTCAACATACACTTATCACCCAATTGATTGATTGATTGATTCTTAACACTAGCAATCTAATTTACAATCAAAATAATATATATTCAAAAAAAAAATAAACAGAAGAAAGAAAAAGAGAGAAGAAAAAGAAGAAAAAAACCACATAACTAAAACACTATAGGGCTTTGACCCTCTTCTCCCACCCCCCTGGGAAAAAAAATATTATTCTACCATTACAGATCCAACTAAATAATCCTATTAAATTTACTAATAAACATAACTACAGATTTTTATATTGTTAGATTTTGTATTGCTCAAAAAATCCATAAACAGTTTCCAATGTTTCAAAAAATCTTCCATTGGCTTATTTTTTAAAACCTACATTAATTTAGCAATTTGGGGCCACTCAGCAACCTTAACAATCCTGTTCAACACAAACACTTGGTCATAGTAGAAAAACTGGGTTGAGTGAATAGGGCTTTATTTTCCAAAAATGATCAAGTCGTTAAAATAACCAGTCCGGTGAATTAATTATAACAGAATAAAAAATTTCAATTCATCAAAATATGAGTTGGGAAGAATAAATAATTAGAACATCAATTGCAATACTAGACATTATCATGCAGACATAGAGAAGGTGGGGGTTGGAATCCCAAAAGAATGTTGTTGTTTCTGTTTCAAGTTCTTTAGCATAAATTCAGTATGAATAGACAGGTAATATAGCACTGATTTTACATTATTTTTTAAAAGAAGAAAGAAAGGTTTTTCAGCTATTTACAATCAGAATGCATCACTCTGCATATATTGTTTAAAACATGTAAAGAATTCAATTACAGTGAATCTTTCATTGTAAGGATTAAAATCTACTCAGTATTTTGTTTTTCAGAAAAAAAGAGGAAGGGCATGATCCACTATCTCACATAAACATTACAATTTATCTCTATGGGCCTCTTACACTCCACAGTCATAGCACTTTGATATCTTAATTGACATGGCTCTATCTTATGGAATCTTGAGATTTACACTTTAGAAATGGGTATGCAGAAATCTGAGAGCCAGCATGGTGTAGTCGTTTGAGAATTGGACGATGACTCTGGAGACCAGGGTTCAAATCCCCGCTCAGTCATGAGCCCCCTCTGAGTGACCTTGGGCAAGTCACACCCTCTCAGCCTCAGAGGAAAACAAAGGCAGATCCCCCCTGAACAAATCGTGCCAAGAAACCCCCACTATAGGTTTGCAGTAGAGACACCATGAGTCGGGAAATGACTTGAAGGCACACAACAACATCAAACTTAGAAATCTCTGACAAAGATCTTTAGGGCTTCAACAAACTGCAAATCCCAGGATTCCGTATGATGCAGCAGTGGAATAAAATAACTGTGCAGTATGAAAGCGCTCCTGAGCAACCTCTGTCCTATGTCCATGAGAAGGAATCAGCTATTGGGCACCTATAGTAAGTCTCAAGAAGGCCTGCTGTTGGAAATAGACAGACTAATAAGGGGCGATATGATAGACCTGTTTAAATATTTGAAGGGGTGTCACATTGCGGATGGAGCAAGCTTGTTTTCTGCTGCTCCAGAGACTAGAACACGGAGCAATGGGTGCAAGCTCCAGGAACAGAGATTCCACCTCAACATTAGGAGGAACATTCTGACAGTAAGAGCTGTTCGGCAGTGGAACACACTCCCTCGGAGCGTGGTGGGGTCTCCTTCCTTGGAGGTCTTTAAACAGCGGCTGCATGGCCATCTATCAGGGATGCTTTGATCATGATTTCCTGCATGGCAGGGGTTGGACTTGATGGCCCTTGTGGTCTCTTCCAACTCTACAATTCTATGATTATATGATTCTACATAAAGCCTAACAAAAACACACCTGGGCTGCTGCCACACATCAGTTTGAAACCGCTTTAACTATCATGGCTCAATGCTATGGAATCCTGGGATTTGTAGTTTGCTGCAGCACCAGAGCTCTCTGGCAGAGAAGGCTAAATATCTCACAAAACTACAGATCCCAGAATTACATAGCATGGAGCCATAGCAGCAGAAATAACATTGCATTATTTCTTCAGTGTGGCAGCAGCCTGGATAACAGCCAGTTGAGGGTGAGTGTGGATGGCTGAAGAGTTGGCTCTGTTCAATATAATCCATATGTTGAGGAGAAACTAATTGTCCTTTAGAGTTGTTAATAAGCAAAATGCTCTATCTAAATAACCCTTCTCTCATTACACGGAAGGTCTCAATGCAAGAATTCTCTAGCAGATTAAGATGGAATTAATTTGGCATGGCAGTGGTTAAATATTCCATATGGCCCATTACTAATGAATTGGTTAAATTGCTTAAAATTGTTAATGGAGTCTGGCAATGGTTGTAACACAAAGCTTGAGAGTTTATAATGTGACTTCTGTCTCAGAATTTCCCTGGAAAGGGACTCTGAGTTAAAGAAGATTAAAAAGGATCAGGCTTGTATTATGTCAAACTGCTAGGAGAAAAAAGAAATTATGATTCTGGAAAATATGATGAAATAGTAAGTTGCCTTTAGAAATAAGCTATCCTAAAATTTGAAACGTATCAGGTAATAACAGCAGGGTAGAGGAAAATTAAGTGTGTATATGAAAAGGTGTTTGATGAGGAGGGGGCATATTTTCTCTGCAAAACACAGCTTGGTTTTGGTCATTTCTGATGGTATGGTTGTGAACTAACAGTCAAAGCAAAAATATTGCCCTTCCAGTGAATTCACTTAGTCCTATCATCACATTAAAAACCTGATTAGATTTTCCTGTGATTCCTGTTGGCTAGAATTGTACAATTGTAAAAGACGTGGCAGCGGTGGTGGTGGTGATGCTGATGATGTTGATATAAATTTTTATATCAATTTGATTATAATTTTACTATCATGTTCCAGTGTGTGTTTGCTAAACCCTTTGTGATCATTTGCATTCTCACAGCATAAGTTTATGCAATCTTGTTTCTTCTTTGTGCTTGTACAAGTTGTAAAGTAACATATGATATACAGTATATGTGATGCTGGTCTTGTGGAAAATTTTCTCCTGACTTGTCAAACAGTGCTCAGCTTAAATTTAGCCTCCCTTGCTACCATTCAGGCTCCAGCCAAACTCCCTCCATGCAACATCTGTTCAGAATGAAGCTAATGCAAGAATCATTGCCATTAATCTGAATTGGCATCCTGGCATTGACAGAAGGCCAACTCAACCTGATTATATGGTGCCACAATATTATGAGATTCCCAACTGACTTTTCCAGTAGGGATATGCACAGATCTTTCTCCCCAGAAAGATTATGGCTCTCTCAGCATGACAAGACAGCCCCCTGAGAGATTGTCGTTCTAGAGGAAAGTGGAGGCTGACCAGGATCTTTTCCCCCCCACCATGGATTTCATTATTTGTGAGAAATATAATTTGTGTCAAATGGTGTGTCTCTTGCACAGAACTAGTATTTTTCCCCCCTTTGTGAAACTTGGCACTCTCATGTAACAAGCAAAACAAGACAAGCTGATTGACTGGGGAGCCTTTTGCACTACATAATTATAGCAGTATGATTCCACTTTAACTGCCATTGTTCCAGCCAATGGAATCCTGGGATTTGCAGTTTAGGAAAGGGCTCGTAAAATTCTCTTTCCAAAAACATCAGTTGCCCCATAGAACTACAAATCCTAGGATTGCATGAGATGTTGCTTGGGCACTTGTAAAGTAGAATCAGGGCCCATTGCTGGGCCCATAACCCCAAAATATGTGGGGAATTAGAGTGTCCCAGGGTGTTGGCCTTTTGGGGAAATCCTATGAAGTTACAGCTTTTAAGAGTTAACTTTCTTGTAGCTGAGTGATTCAATTGTATGTTACTTTGCTCTGAACTCAGAAACAAAAGATGCAGTCACCTTCAAGTTACAAACTTAAAAAGTTTACTCTTGGCTATGCATTTACATATGCACAGAGAGCCTACATCCTAACTAACTTTACCCACTTTAAAAATACCACATCAAATAGTATAAAATTATTTAAAAGACCTTCAAAAAGTTTTTTTAAAAAAATAAACACGCAGCTCAATAAGAAGCCTCCCTAGAATCATAGAGCTGGAAGAGACCACAAGGGCTATCCAGTCCAACACCCTGCCATGAAGGAATACATAATCAAATCATTCCCGACAGATGGCCATCCAGCCTCTGTTTAAAAACCTCCAAATAAGGAGACTCCACCACACTACGAGGCAGTGTATTCCACTTCCGAACACCTTTTACTGTCAGGAAGTTCTTCCTAATGTTTAGCTGGAATCTCTTTTCCTGTAGTTTGAACCCTTTGCTCCATATCCTAGTCTCTGGAGCAGCAGAAAATAAGCCTGCTCCATCCTTAGTATGACATTCCTTCAAGTATTTAAACATGGCTATCATGTCCCCTCTCAACCTTCCCTTCTCCAGACTAAACATGTCCAACTCCCTAAGCTGCTTCTCATTAGCTTCCAGATCTCCCACCATCCTAGTCGCCCTCCTCTGTACACACTCCAGCTTGTCAATATCCTTCCTGAATTGTGGTGCCCTGAACTGGACACAGTATTCCAGGTGAGGTCTGACCAAAGCAGAATAGAGTAGCACCATTACTTCCCTTGATGTAGACACTATACTCCTATTAATGCAGCCTAGAATTGCATTGGCTTTTTTAGCTGCTGTATCACACTGCTGACTCATGTTCAGCTTGTGGTCCACTAAGACTCCTAGATCCCTTTGCACACAGAGTCAGAGAAATAATGAGACCACAAACATAGTTTTAGGGTGAAATAAAATGGAATCTTTATCACCCTACTTATTTAATCCCCTAAATCTTTAGCGGGGGGAGGCAACCTAGTGAGGGAGCAGCTGGGGCGGATCGTCCCTTCTGGACTTATGCCCCCAGTTTCCCCGGGTGAACACCTGAGCCCTGCTGAGTAACCCCAGGACATGGGGTTGCTCACCAGCTGGTCCGTGTCTGGAAGGTCAACCCGAAAGTCCCTCAACCAATCCATACAGATTAAGGTGAGGGGATTATCCTTCAGGCCAACCCCAAGGTAGGTCTCCTTCTGTTCTCCCAGATCGTACAATCTAAGGAGACCCTTCCAGAGACCGTCCCTTCACTGAAATCAGTGCCATAGCTGTACACCGTAATCTACGCTTCCCCCTATTCCTGCCATAGATAAGGGGCAAGCGTCTGCTTTGTCCCTTAATCCCCCACCAGCTTATCCAATAGGTCCCTCAACCCCTGCTGAAGATCCCCCAGAAATAGTAAATTAGCAGCGTCCGAGAGATGCACGCCGTCGCTCTGTAGAGCATAGGCCTCTCAAACAGAATCTCAGGATGTGCCAGGTAATGCCCTCCCTTTGAAAGTAAAAACTTCCCCATCAGCCTGTTGACCTTACGCCTGGCCCTGTCAATCAAGTGGGGATCTCCCTCCCCCCGCCAGATCTGTCTGGGCATTATGGCCAACCACATGATGGTGACTACAGGCCATCTAGACCTGATAACCTCCAAATCCTGGGACACTTGGATTACCAAAGCCTTGCCTTTTAGAAGGCCCAGATCATTCCCCCCTAGGTGCATAACCAAAACGTCAGGCAGAGGCCCAACACGCTCAGTAAACAACAATGGCATGAGCCCATGCCATCGCAATCCCCGTTTCCCCAACCGCTCGATCACCCCCATGTCTCCCAGGCCAAGGTGAGGTCCAAAGTAACTTAATCGGGCCTGTCGGGCCGCCCAGTAGACCATACTGTGGCCGCAGATCAGAACCCGCCGACTCACCAGCTGTGGTCTAGGACCTGGAAGACAAAAGGGGAAGAAACTCAGTTAGTAAGGCAAAGGATGAACATATCTCCGGTATGAGGCAGACCTCCATCGCCCAATCCTCTGGATGGCCATAGGCGACAGGCCCATAGCTGTGGCAGTGCAGGCGTCCCCTATCCGGAAAGAATGAGTCCCGAACTTGACACCTGTGAGGCCCAACCGGTCTAGAGCCTTGGCCGTTACTTTCCAAAACTGGTACCTAGTTAGGTGGGAAGAATCAGCATGATTAAACAGCGCTCCTGGGAGTTCACCCCAAACTCGAAGATATTCCTGCAATGCAAAAACCGGACATATGGTGGTATCGCTGCAGCGTTGTAGCTGCACAGTTTTGCCACGCCCAAACTGATCAGTCTTTGAAAAGCGAAGCCTAAAGCTAATCTGTCCCTCAGTACCCCTTATGTCTCTTAATTCCAGTGCTTTACCTGAAGCGTCAGCCTTAGAAGATACCACTAGTTCGCTAACTCGCAATGCGCCAAAAAAGGCCAACAAAAAGGCGGCGTGGAAAAGCAGTGCCTCATAGGGAGAAAAGCAAATCCCCACCCAGGCATGGTGCAATCCCTTCAGGATGCGTGGCGAAAGAGGAACATGAGAATCCTTTTTCCGGCCTCACTCTTGGGCCCATCCTTCCAGTGTCTTCCGAATATGGAAATCGCCAGTATTGTCAGGGCCCCCCTGTACCTTCATCCAAAACGCTAAAGCAGAGAGTTTGCTCCTGATGGACTGTGGAGCCAAGCCTCTTTTATGAAGATGCACGCAAAATTGCAGCAGATGCGCCACTGGTGCCTCAGCTCCTAATTGAAGACTGAACTGTTCCCTAAATTGATAAAATTCACTAACCACCCTGGCATATCCCTTTCGTGTGCTAGGAGCTACTGACATACCTAGGGCCCTCCAAATTTTGGATTCCCTATCTGCCATAGCTCCTCCGGCATCCTGTCGCCCTTGGGCTCCGTGTCTGGGGCAAGCTCTCTGAAGCGCTCCATCTGCATGCGGGAAAGAGCATCAGCAATCTCATTGTTAATGCCCCCACATGCCGTGCAACAAATAAAATATTGTATTTAAGGCATTGCAACATGAACCGCCGAACCAGACACATGACCCGTGGAGACCTGGATGTGAGAGAGTTTATTACCTGGACCGTTGCCGAATTAACGCACCAGAAATGTACTGACGAATTTGCCAGTTCGCATGCCCAGATAAATGCAGCCAGCAAAATCGGGAAAAAATCCAAAAAGGTAAGATCAAGTGTGATGTCTGTCCCACACCATTCAGAGGGCCATGTATTGGCACACCATCGGCCACCAAAATAAACCCCAAAACCAATAGAGCCCGCAGCATCCGACGCAATTTGCAATGCCCCCTGGAGCTTCCTTTCCTGACGCCAGAATGAAATGCCATTAAATTGATCTAAAAATTCCTGCCAAACCAGCAGGTCATCCCGTATTTCATTTGTAATACGGATCTTATGATAGGGCCTTTGAACTCCCATAATGGCATCACATAACCGGCAAAGGAAAGCCCTGCCGGGGGCCACCACCTTGCATGTGAAGTTCAGGTGTCCAATGAGAACCTGAAACTCCCACAAAGTGACCTTATGTCTAAATTTGAATTGATCAACCCTGTCCCTTAAATCCTGAATGTTAGAATCAGACAGAGGGCAGAGCTGGTTGACAGCGTCGATCTCAATACCCCCAAAGGCTAAAAGTTGTGAGGGGCCCTCGGTCTTTTCGGGAGCAAGGGGAACACCCAGCTCCCTTGCCATCCTTTCAAAAAATTGCAGTAAAAATCTACACTCAGAAGAGCCATACCTTCCAATAAACAAAAAATCATCTAAGAAGTGAATTACAGATTAGGCACTGGTGGCCGAGTAAAGGGGCCAAGCACCCTACCTTCTAAAACCTCTTTATGTATTTTTTCTAAAACAATGTGTTCCAAGCCCTTGACTGACTTGAGATTTTGGGCCAAAAAGGGGTGCCTGGGACCTTGATATGGGATCCTAAAACCAAAATGAAAACCATCTGATAAATAACTGGCTACCTGCCTATTGGGATAAACGGCCAGCCACGAATCCAAAACATCCAATTTAATTGGGCTGGGGCCCTTTAGGAGGCTGGGAGGAGGAAGTACCTCCCCTGCCGGCACCTTGCCCCCCTCTAGATCCCCGGAGCGGTCCCCTTCCTATCGGGCAGTTCCGAAAGGAATGTGAAGCCCCACAGATTAAACTCATGATTAAACTGACAAGGTTTCCGAGAGCACACACCGTGTGAGCTAAATTCCCAACACAGCATTCTCTGTCCCCCGCTAGCCGAGGAAGGTGCACCCACTGTCTTGCTCCCAGCGCTTGCAGCTGGCCTCAACAAGTGGCCGCTATGCGTCCGTTCCCCTTGAATGGGACGTGCCGGGGTCATGAGCTGCATCCACAATTGGGGATGCATCATATCCCAGCGAAGGGAAGGGTAAATAGCAGCCCTCATACGAAAAGCTTTGTCGTATAGGAGCCAGGTAGGGCCGGCAAAATCTACATAGGCCCTATGTATGATATCCATGTATTGAAAGAGGGCCCCCACCCGGTGCGGCTGCACTTTTGCAATTACACTGCCCAAAATTAAGAATCCGGATAGCCAATTGGACCAAGTCCTCTCAACCTTATGTTTTCTCAATTTCTCCTTCTCCTTGTCATCCATCTCCTCCCTATCTTTCTTGTCTATTTCACGATACAACAAGGAGAACACGTCAACGTATTCCCCCTTTACTATTTTATCCCTTGTAGATTGTAAGAGATGGTCACCCAAAGGGAGGGACATCTCACCAAAGGGGACTGCTGAATATGCCACCATATCATATCCCGGGGTCTGCGAAAAACTAAATGGGGGAGATGCCCCAAATGAAGGTGCATTGTACCCGCCAAAAGTGACAGGGCCCCAAGGAGACCATTGGGAACCCGGCCACCCAAAGACCTGTTGAGGCATGGCCCACGTGCCCTGTGCTGTCTGAGCACTTGTCCCTTGTGATGCCTTGGAATGCATGTGTGCCTGCCAGTTAGCCCAAGACCAAACCAAGTTTGTAAATTGTGTGCTGTCATTGTTGGGCAACTCACCCGAAAGCGCCAGAGCAGCTGCGGGCCCGGATTCAGTGTCCTCCCATGATGGTATGCCAGAGGGGCCATCCTGTTGATGTGATCCTGAGGCATCCTCCCCTTGGATCCTCTTCTCCAGCTCATCTAAACATTCGATAATCTGATTAGTAATTTTACCCCTTACCCCCAGCAGGTTTAGCATGGTATGCAGATTCAACCTCCCTTATCCCCTGAATTCTCTCAAGATGTTGAATTCTTGGGCCGCCTTATATGTGCTCTGGCCCTGCCCCTCTCCTCACGTCGCCAGCGCTTGCCGGCAATGCAATCAGCAGTCTCTCTCTCCTTGCCGCGTGCAAGGAGTGCTCCCCAGCCGTAGGCTCCACGGGCGGCCTGGGGAGCAGTATTCTCAAGCTAGATGTCACCCATCCTGTATGTATACATTTCAATTTTTTTACTGCCCATTTTGTTAGTTTTTGCCCAGCTTTCTAATTTGTTCATAAACAAAAAGGTCTTTGTCAGATGACAGAAGGAGAGAAGGTAGGGGGGTCAACCTAGCCTCTTGTGCAAGGAAATTCCACAATTGGGAGCCTCTGTTGATAAGGTGTTATATCGTTTCCTCATTAAGGGCTCATCTACACTAGTCAGGATATGCTGGCTTCCCACTGGCATATCCTAGCTGTAGATCAGGCCTGTTGTTTCTGCATCGCTGCCTCCAAATGGGCTACAGTCCAGACAGGAACACTGCCCATTGCTGTAGCTGCCTCTGCTGCCGTCGTCCTTGCTGTCTCAGGAGGTAGGAAGCCAGCCTGCAACATATGACCATGGCTCCTGGCATGTGACCAGCCTTGTTCACGTGCTGCTGGAGTTGTTCCTGCCTTCTGGGACAGCGAGGCAGTCTGGCAGCAGTAGCGAGGGCTGGCCTGCCAGGATGGGCTCCTGCAGTCTGGTGGAGCCCAATCCATTCCTTCCCAACAGGAACTATTATTGTAAAACATTTTATCAGGCCGTACCCTGTCTTAACCCCATCTGAGCCTCATATCTCCCCTGGGAGTGGTGAGGGCTCCTGGCGGCAGAATGGGGCAAATGCCCTGCATTTTCTGGACTAAGGGCTTTGAGATGGGGCAAGACAGGGTATGTTGCCCATTTAGATAAGTCCCAAGTGAACCTGTGATGGTAACAGAACTAGAAGAAAACCCTCCCTTGTAGATCTTAAAATACTGGCAGGTTTATATGGGGAGATATGGTCTTTCAGATAGTCTGGTTTAAACATACTTCCAGGTAAATTTGTACAGTAGCTCATGCCCCAAATTGGTGTCATCCTGTGTGGCACTCCCCTCATCTTAGGGATGGATCCTATGTGGCACTCCCCTCATCCTAGGGAACAGGGTTGCACCCTGCTCTCCAAAAGAAATCAGCATTTGTATACCTCCCTAGTCTTGTTGAGAGAAGAAAGGTATCTTGTCTTTAGCATTCACACATTTTTGAAACCTACACAGCATTTCTGAAAAATAACATGTGCACAAAACTTGTCCACATGTTTAAACAGGTAAATGGCTCAAATGTGCCTAATTGGGGTGGGGGAATAAGAAGAAACACACTTTAGTCAAGGGTGGAAAGTTATGTAAATTAAGTAAATTGCATACATTCCTGCATAAAAAGAAAATGCAACCTGATGTGAAACAAAGACAGGAAGAAAACATTCATGGGATTGAGATAAACTGAATGAGAGTCAAACTTGAGAGATTTTCACATTCTTACATAATCATTGACCAGTAGGATAATTGGCAACAGGCTAGAGAAGAAAAGTGTTACACAAGTTGCTATAATGTGTGAAAATCCATGCGTGTAAAAGACCTTACTGTGGGGAATTTGGATTAGCTCAGTTGGCAAGCAACAGGCCACATAACCTTGAAGGATCGTGCACCCTGTGTACACCGGTACTGACTAGAGAAATAAGACAGTCAAACCAAATAACCTTGAAATCTGTAGTAGAACTGAACTGAAACTGTATTCACACCACAAACATGTATCCAGTAGACTCACAAGAACTATCAAAGAAAATCTGAAAGGTGTGTTAGTTTTAGGCCGATGAGGCAATACTATACCAATCCTGAAGAGGGCAATGTGGTGATGTGAAGGTAAATTACTTGTGAGTAAAATGTTGCGAAGACAGACAGTGGCCAGATGAAGTGAAGGGGAAAAGGGGATGTTAGAAGTGGAGAGAGAGAGAGAGAGAGAGATTCAGAAGGGGAAAAAAGGGGGAGGAAGAAAGAAAGACAGAGTAGCATGAACATGAGAAGAATGGGGGTCTGAGCACGCTCAGGGGAATCTTGGGGTATATTTATATGCAAAATCTCCCTTGAAGCTGCAATCTAACAAAAGAAAGAAATTATTTTTTGGAATATTCCCAACATTAAAACAAAGAAAGCTCTGGGTAAGCTAGTGTTATAGGGAAAGGGCAGTTTTTGACTGATGAATGACAGACAGCTCACTCTTTGCAATGCAGATAGAGCGATAAGGAAACTAGACTCCACAGAATGATGATATTTCCAGCTTCCTTTTGAAACAGTCAAAAGGATGCATCCTCCTGTTGCCTTCTCAGGAAAATATGGCATTATTTGGGCAAACTTCAATGAAATTCTACTTCACCTTTGCCCAAGGTGTGACACTCTTTGCAGAACCTGAAACAGCCTGCCCTTGGCTTGTACATGTAGGGCAAGTGTGTGTGCTCTATTCCTGGCCTGTGTTCTTCTCATCAGCCTCATGGAGGGCCTAATATTGATATCAAACATGTATCCAAAATGGATGGAGCTGTTGCTCTAGTTACACAAGTGTGTAAGACTGAAGCTTTAATCATCAAATAATTGTTTACTGGCATCTGTGCTGCACAAAGTTAAACTGAGAAACTATATCAAACACATATACTGTATATTAGCAAAGTACCTCTTGTTACAATGGACAGTAGAGGAATAGTGAACACATATATTGTAATGATCCTTTAAAAGCCCAGTATACCACAGAGACACAATGAGCCCCATAGGCTGGGAACCTTCTGAACTGAGAAAAGACAACTCAAAAGAATAAGAAGAGTGAAGAAGCATAGGGGTGGGCAAATATGTCAGTTTTAGTTTTTTCCCACATTCAGACTTTTTGAATGCCAGTGAATTTTGACAAATAATCAATAGAAATGAACTTCTCACCCAACCTGGTAAAAAGGGCAAAGAGGTACTCATTTGTAGTACATAGAAATAATTTTAAATGAAAAAATGCAACAAATATATTTATAAAATATTCATATCCTACTTCTCTGTTTAAAAGGCCTTCAAGAGACATCACAAAGAATAAATGCAATTAAGCATTAAAAAGCAATACTCTTTCAAAAACCTAGTTAACATCTTACATTAAAATAGAATAGACCATTAGAAAAAAATGGGCAATAGCACTTTTAGTATAATTCAGAACAATGTGGAACATTTAAAGTAACACTTCAGAGTCCAGGTAGAGAATCATATGCATGTAGAAGAGGGGTTTAGTGCAGGAGTGATGTTGTACTGTTGTTATCATTGTCTGAAGTGATATAACCCAGAAATTTACTACCTCAATTTGCCACTACTTAACTCTGGAATGGAATCAACATTGGAAGAACCATACAGTCCTTCCAGCATTCCTCATCATTGGCTATCTGAACTAGGGCTAAAGATACAGTAGTTCTTAAATTAGTTCTTAAGGTCCGTGCACCTGTACAAATTGAATTAGTCTAGCCTACATTTAATGACTCCACCACCTGAATGACCATATAGGAAATCGTTTCTTTACCAGGGACCCCTTTTAAATATTTTTGGTTGCTGTGGACCCCCAAGACTTAACTCAATAATAATAATCAGTAACAACAACAATAATGCCACCTGAACAGTGAACCATTAACAATTACACCATCCATTAAACCTTCCTTCAGAGGCACTGGAGGGGGAGGGAAGACTTCTGTCCTGGTTCTCCTGCTCCTTCCTGCCAGTTTGCAGCTGGAACAGACTGAACAGCATTGTGCAGGCCCAGCCAGCCTTTGCCTTGGCTGCTGTCATGTGGCTGCCGGGAGAGGATGAACAACAGTGGAGCTGACAGCTAGCCTTTGCCCTTTTTTCTCTCTCCCCCTGTCATGATGGCCTGCCCTGCCCATCATGGGAATTCATCTCAACAACCTACACTTTACAACATTGGAAACTTCCACTCCTTAGTTGGACATGGGAAGGGGGTGGGAGAACCTCATTGAATAAACCTGACGTCACATCACTTGACCAGACAGCCATTCTGATTGGGCAAAGGCAGAGCCAATCAGAGATTACCACAAAGACTATAAAAGTTCTGATTTTTCCTTTGTTCGGGGCTGAGCACATGGCCTAGTGGCCTCATGGGCTCAGAGCACATGGACACATAACTGAGAAGCCTAATGCCTCCTGTGGCTGGTGAGAGCCTCGAGCCATGGAGTAATCAACAAGATAGAAACTGTGATAACAAAAGGTTGGGGAGAGCCAATCTTTCTCAAAAGCCTTATAATGATATTAGACTTCAGGAGGAAGTCCCTATCTAAAAAGCACTCTGAATTCCATCACAGAGACTGCTGGTACCTACCAGACTGTAAGTTGCTTTTTCATTTAGTAGCTTAGGAAAATATGTAGTTAGTTGCGTTAGTGTTATGATTTATTTTGCAAGTGCTCTGTACTGAATGTACTGTATAACGTTGTAAACCCTAAGTTGGAACCTGGGGAAATGTTTTTGCTCCCCCACAAGTAACATAGACCTCTAGAACTAAGTAAAGCTTATCTCATTTCTCTATAACTTGCCTCACATGCCTTCTTGGTCAAGCTATCAGGAATTTCTCTAGGATAGAGAAAAGGGTTATAATTGTTTTCTTTAACACAGCCTGTCTAGTTCTCACTGCATTAGATATGAAAAGGGGTAAAGTCAGTGAGTGGTGGTGGCCTGCCTTATAAAAGGGATTTCTAGACTAGAGAACCCTTGAGAGTGTGTTTTCAGGTTGTACAAATAAGCTGGAAGCCTTCCCTTCCTGCTGCAAGAGAAGGGCCAGCTTATGGTACCACCTGCCCTCCTTTCCAGGGGAAAGACAGGACACCTAAAACAAGGACCCGAAGTGATACAATGGAGGTGTGTGTGTGAGAGAGTAAGCCAACCTTTTTCTCCAAACTCTCCCTTCAAACAGTGACACCGCCAAGAAAAACCCTCTGTGTCCCCAGACTAAGGCAACTACACCTCACTCATGACTCCTCCTCCTCCATCACCACCACCACCATCTCAACTGTTCCTGTACCTCCAAACTCAAGTTCCTAAACTCTGTAACTTCCTCCTCCACACTGAAAGGGGGAGAGAAGATACAGATGTTTCTTCACCACCATGCTGCCCTCACACATGGGGGTCAGACTTATTACCCTTTTTTGGTGTGCACGCCTCCTGAAGTGATATGTTGGTCTTTGCACAGCATTCAGATGGACATTTCTGCATTGAAATAGTAGAGGTTGGAAAGGGGAGGGAACAAGGAAAAAACTGGGGGGAAGAGGTGTTCCAACAAAACACCATCTCCAGAGAAAGTATCACGATCCTAAAAGCCCACCTTTACAATTGCTTGCAGAATAATCCAGCATGTCAGTTCCCATGCAAACCAGTCAGTCTCCCTGGAGTTTTGGGTTGGGGTGCCAACCTTTTGTTCCAAGCTCTCAACTACTAACATCAGTGATGAGAAGGACTGCCAGAACCTTTGCTTGCTTGCCTGTTTGCTCACCCGCTCTTTCTTTTCCTCCCACCTTCTCCTGTCTTGGTCTCCTCCCCTGCTGATGAGGAAAGGGGAAATGGGGGGGGGGTTGAAGTGTTTCTTCAACAAGCAACTGAAAAAGTGGGCATCTAAGACCATAGCACTTTCTCAAGAGCTGGTGTTTTGGTGGTTTTTTCCCCCCCTTTTCCTCTCCCGCTTTCCAGTCTCTCCCCCACGATAATCCTTCAACACAGAAATGTGCATGTCGACACTGTACAAACACCAACACATTGCTTCAGCACAACACATAATGGTGGTAAGTCTGACCCCATGCATGAGGGTGTGGTAGTGGTCAAGAAACACCTGTATCTTCTCTCCCCGTTTCTGTGAGGAAGAGGAAGTTACAAAGTTTAGGAAGTAGGAGTTGGTCTGATCAGCCTTCAAGCCTTCATGGCCCTCCTGTGGAGACATTGTGGATTGCCAGGGGTCTGTAGACCACAGGATAAGAACCACTGATTTATTACAACATGCTCCCATGTTGAAACTACAGGCTGTTATATTCTATTATTTCTGCTATAAGGAAATATGCTCCCTTAGAGTGCTGAGTTTGTGAATGTGGGTGGAGGTGTCTGATACCTTTTTACATGATGAACATAACTTTGACATAAAACTTTCAATGAATTGCCACAAACGTTTATCCTGGAGCATGTATCAGGAGAGGTCTCATCAATATTAGAAGCAGGCAAGCTTAAGAAAGCTCACTTTCAAACAAATTACTTCCAAGATTGCCAGGTTCATGAGCCTCTGGCTTCTTTCAAGTCAATGGAGAATTTATAAAGTGATAAAAAATGTAGGACAATAAGAAATATTACATATAAAATGCTAGATTAGGTGGACCCTAATGAGAACCATAATTAATTCAGTATAAATGTGTCAAGAATAGAGGATTTCTTCAGGAAACAGTAATGAAGCCAAAGGAGACAACCAGGTGCACAGCCATCCCACCCCCTGCCTAATATCAGACAATATAGGCAAAAAATGTTTGGGTCATTCATGAAAATGTATAACTTCCGCAAACACCTCAAAATGTTGAGTGATCTCAAACACATCTATTTATTCTGGTTCCAGCAATGTAAGCTATAATGTAGCACAATGAAAGACTGCAGAGACCTGTCCAGAAAGTATTACCACAGCATTTCTGTACCCTGGTAAATAGTATACCCAGAGTGGTTATGGGGTGGGAGTAAAATGAAGGCACTTCCACCCAATAAGAATTCTGCTTTCCCCCACTAATGAAATTTCCCTTCAGTCTCCACTGTAAAACTTCAGTTGAACATTTAGAAATACAGGCTGGAATCCTAATGGGGAGTTATGAATACATAACTTGGAGTTACACATTTTTAACTGTGTGGAATTCACAATCACTACATAGTCCCTAGTTTAGGGGGCACAATGTTTACCTGTGAAAGTCTGTCGAATATTGTGTTAATTTGCTACTTGGTAAAGGCATAGAAAATCATCAGAAATCAGAAAATCACAGAATCATAGAGCTGGAAAGGATCACGAGAGACAGATAGTACAACCAGGGCAGGTCATTCAAGCTGGGTGGTGCTTACCTACTTTACACTGAGATATAGTTAAGGAGGTCAGGGCATAACCTCTGTATCCATGAAGATTGATTCTGACTGCTGGAGAAGATATTATTATGCTAGTTATTGGCTTGGGCATAATAAATCTATAGGGCCCAAACTCATGTACCATGTTCCTTGCTCTCAGAACTACATTGGTGCCTGGGACTGCTTACTAGAGATAAGCCCTTTGACACACCATCTGTTTTCCACCCTTATTTATTTATTTATTTAAATTCCAAACAGTCTCAGCTCTGGACCTTAACAAGCCACTGAGGAGATTACCAGGGCACCTAAATGGTTAGGCTCTCTCTGATGCAATGGCCCTGTTAACTGGTAAACCAGTGTCCTTCTGTTTTATGTACTCAACTCTGGATGTCTGTAGTCCAGAGATGGGAAACTTATTGAAACAGCCACAGTCCCTTTCACTCTGATTATTGGACAGGCTGGTTTTGATCACCCTGATTATTGGACAGACTGGTTGGGGAAAGTGGCAGTTGTAGTCCAACAGCTTCTGAACCTGTGCTGTTTACGGCAATAATAGGAAGAGACATTTTAATTAAAAAATAGAAGCCAGGCCAGAAAACTAACAGGGAGGGAAGAAAGACCAATGAAATCTTATGGGTAAAGTGGAGTAAAGTATCTATTTTGACAATCTAACCTATGCCTTTCCTCTTCTCTGACTTCAATCTCTCCATCTCATCACTGATTCACTCATTTCCCCCCTCTCACAAATCCATTTCATCAGTTAAGGTGTGTGAATGGTTAGCCATAAACCTCCCAGCCCTTCTCCACCTTGATCTAGAAAAGGGATGGTGAAATGCAGTCCATGGACTACATGTGACCTTCACCATCAAATTTGTGGCCCCTTAAGCCCACATGGGGATCCTCCAATACCTTCAAGATTTAAAAATACAATTTCATGTGATTTTACTTACAAACTGGCCAAAATGGTCTAAAACTACCCACTGTCTCTGAACCCCCAAACCCTGCAACACAACCAAACAAGTGCACAATAGCAGATGGAAGTGTTGCAATCTTACTTCCAGTGTGTGCAAATGTAACAGAATGGGCTAGCTGCGGGGGGTTACAGGAGTGAACATTTTCCCTCACATATTTGACCAATCCTACTCTAGAAGTTAATTTCTGGACATGAAGGCAGAGAGTCAATTAACCTTTGGAACCCAAAAATCATCTGCTATTCAAGTCCTTCTCAGATGTTCAATTTTTATGAGTGTGGAGGGTGACAGAAACATGTATTCTTACCTTGCCCCCTCCATGCCCAACAGCCTAAGTTTGTGGTTAGTCCCTCCTGTAGTAGACTCAATGAATCGATGCTGACTCACCATTCAACATTTGATTTACTGGGTCTACTCACTGGGTCTAATCAGGATTGTACCCATGATCTCCAAGTTGATGGGGAAGTGGTAGCATAATGATGTTTGGCTGAACTGAGTAAAGTTTTGCTGTAAAATAGGAGAGTTTAAACTTTTGTCACAGGGCTGCCTGCCTTCTGCTAGTAGTCTAGAAATGTAACTTTTAATGTATGCTTGCAACCCTATATACACTTTATTTAGAGCAAGCCCCACTAAATTCATTGGACCTTGTTTCTGATTAGATATATATAGGACTGCACTAATGGTTTCATTTGTAATTTTCAGTGCTAGGAGGAATCATTTTTAAGGCAGGAAAGGGCTTTTCTCTTTGATTACTAGCAAATGCTAACAGCACAAGACCTGACACCTTAATTAATCTCACAGGCTCATAAAAGAAAAGGGCCATGATAGGATCTCCCTTTTCTTATTTCTATTTTGCAAAATCCAGACCGTTTGTACAGTAAAAAAGTAAACAAACAAACAAACAAACAAAAAACCCTCAGCTTATTTACTTAATCTGGGGTGTTTTCTAACGAGGCAAGTAACGCCATACTACTAGCAGAAGATTGCAGACTTGGAACAATTAATGAAGAAATGAAGGGAGAACGTCCAAAGCTGGGTTTGCAGTGGAACATTAGGAAAACAAATATAATGACCACAGATTGCCACCATTTTGCCTGTGGCAACTCCTCCTTCCCAGGGGGTACTGTGTGGGAAAGCCAGGAACTATGACCAATGAGTTCAAACCATGGGTTGAGCTCATTGGTTGAAGGATTCTGGCCAGGGTGAAGAGTGGCAATCTTCATTCCAGTTGGACTCTCTAGCATAAATTCCCAGCTACTGGCTAGCTGGGATTCATTCCCTCCTGGAGCTTCTTGAAGGAAGAGGGCGGCAAAGATGAAGATGAAACAAATAGTGGCAGACTGTAGTGGTGGTGAAGAGAAAAGGACTAATGGTGGAAGTGATGCAGCAGCGGTGAAGAAGCGAGGCAGCTTGCAGCAAAGGTGCTATGCAGCAGCAATGCAGCTGGGGGCAGCACACATGTGGCTGGATGCACGTACACAACTTAGTGGCTGTAGCCACTTGTCAAAAAAAGCCCTTCTCAGGGCTACGCGGTGATGTAGTGTGCACAGGAACACCCCCCCCCAAAAAAGGCCTTCTGAGGGATAGCTGAAATATTCAGCAGGAGCTGCTGTGGGGCTCCACAGCAACCTCTTGTCCACAGCAACCCAATGGGTAGGGTCTTTACCCAACCAGAGTTTTCTGGATCTGTGGCTATCCTGTATTTCTAGATATAGACTCTCCTCTCACTTCTGGGCTTGGAGCATCAGGCCGCCGGTTTCACTCCTTTTTTTCATTCTCTATCTGGAGTTTTTTCACCTTCAGCAGCCAGAGGACTTCTTTCTCTTCTCTAGACAGCTCCCTCCCTGCTCTCCTCAGCTACTTTCCTACCTCTTCTGGGCACCTTGCTTGGCAGCTTCCACCCTGCCCTACTTGGTCCAGCAGGCCCTACAGTTTTGATTCACTGTCCCAAACCCTCAACATGCTGGTGGAGAAGGTGAGGCGGCTAGAATCCCAAGCTTCAGCAGCAGCTGCTTCTTCAACATCAGTACCAGACACCCCAGCCTTGGTGGGGTGGGGAGGCATTGAGGGCAGCAAAAGAGCAAGTCCAAAGGAAAACACAGTCATCATACTCCATCAAGTCACAGTGCCAGTGGCAACACTGCCACCAGCACAAGCAGCAGCACCAGCAGCAGATCACCATCCAAAGATGCAGGCTCCAGGAGCCACATGGCTGGTAAGCATTCAGGGAAGAGAAGCAGCAAGAAATGCAAGAAGGAACACAATAAGATAAGATCAGATAGTAAGTCATTGGGTGAATCTTCAGGTGATGAGTGCCACAACAGGGAGGGATATAGGAGGGAAGTTGCCGACTCCCAGGTTTACCATCTTGGGCCATCAGGTGCAGGAAAAAAGGGGCTCAGGTTGACTTGAAATTGACTTGATGGCAGTTAACAACATGAGTCTGGTCTCCCGGAATCCTAGCTCAATGTTCAAACAATATCATGCAGAGTCTCACAATATCCAAAGCTTGGGAGTATTTTTTAAATTATACACATTTTTAGCCTTTCACATTTTAAAAATATGCACATAGATTTGTGTGTATTTTTTTTCTGAAACGCAACCTAAGCTGTACAAAAATGTAGATTTGGGGAGGAAAAGTGCATATACCCTGTACTCATTTAATGAAGATGCCAAATGGATGCTTCCATAGATTAAAATTTCATACTTTGAATAGATACATCCAAAGAGGAACTCTTCTTCAGTGAAATAATTCTTTGTACCTCCTCCTACAAACCACATTCAGAATAAGGTTGTAAAGAATATTTGCAAACTTTCTCATCCTTCACAAGAAAGGGTGTCTCAACATGACAAGACATCACATCAGAAAATTGGCAGCTCCTGCATGATTTCTCACCCCTTGCCTATGACCAAAAAGATGAATGTTTTCCCCATCTCCAATATGTACACAAAATTTCTGGGCAAAACAAGTCTGTTTTTCTCTTTGTTAATCAAATTGTGCACAGAGCTTAAAAGGATACGATTGTTGATCAAAAATGCACAAATGTTCCATCCAGTGCATCTACTTTTAAAAAGTGCAAGCAGCCTGGCAACAGCAATTGTAGTTTGCATAGAAAATGGCAATGTTTGAATGAAAACATTGTTGTTCATGTAAAAATAACCACACTGGGAGAGACTCATCAATGACCAACAATCTTGCAAAACTCTGCAAAAATTTTCGTGACTTTATCCAGAGGGGAAATAACTTCTGAACTTTTTCAGTCTCGTGTGAGAACAACATAACCAAACTATTACATCCCTAATTCAGTGTTGTTTTTTAAAATCTCCTTATGCTAGCCGGCTTTAAATATATAAAACTTCTTTTTCACAAAGGCATAAATTTACAAAGAACTTTGCTTTAAGTGCATGATGGTGCTACACTTCACTTGTGATGATGATAAACCTTCAATTTAACATTAAGCTACTGACTAGAGGAGGGAAAGTATTTCTGGAATCTGTCACCCACTTGTAAGAAGAATTTTCAGTGTGACATTATGACAATCTCTGCTTCTTGTGAAGCCTGCTGTGTAAATATGTATGTACACAAAAGATGGTTCCCCATTTCCCATCCTTTCTCAGAAGTCCCGCTGGTGTTGACCCAATTTATTCATTTCCATCTCTTCCTTTTTCCCTCCCCTGCAGAGAGTGTACAAAAAGATTTTCAGTTGCTTAGTTTACATAGCAACATGGAATTGCTTTGAATTACCTATTTTTAATCAGTTGATGTGACCGTTGTCATTTGCCATTTTCTATTGTACTATTTGTTTGATTCAGTGAGCAACAGGGAAATGGCTGCATTGATTTTACAAAGAAAATGCAACATATCATTACACACCACCTGTAAAAAGAAAAAAGAATATGAAAATAATTTTCATAGTTGTTCCGCCCCATCCCAGAGAGTATTATAAGAAATCCCTTATCTTAAAATGGAATGGGAAACTTTAAGCTATGAAAACAAGTGCACTCATGCAGATAGAACTTCAGTATTTGTTTAAACATCTAAAGTATAGTGCAACTCCAGGCAAGAAAGTACAAAATGTCAGTCATTTTTTTGTATCTTCTAGAACACGGATGACCAACATATGGGCCAGGGACCAAATATACCCCCTTTTTCCTAGTTTTCTGTTGCCACCCAATCTCTTTATTCTGCTGGGAAACATGGAAGGGTGTGCCCCCATAGTTGCATCCTGCAGAATTAATGCAGTTTGACATGACTTTAACTGCCATGGCTCCATCCTACAGAATCCTGGGATTTGTAGTTTTGTGAGGCACCAGCACTTTTTGGCAGAGAAGGCTAACGATCTTGTAAAACTACAAATCCCAGGATTCCATAGGAGGTAGCTTCAGCACTTAAAGTTGTGTCAAACTGCATTAATTCTAACATTCTAGATGCACCCTAAATCCTAGCAAAAGCTCTTTCACACTACACAGTCACAGAGCTATGATTCCAGTTTAACTGCCATGGCAATTTCATATGGAATCCTGGGACTTGCAGTTTAGGGAGGGATGCATAGATTTTTTGTTTATTTGAGGGTTCATCTGTTTTTGTTTTGTTGCTAAAATTTGAGGAAACCAGGAGTTTTGTCATGCCCTGGGGAGCTTGTGGGGGGGGGGAGCCTGGGGGGTGCAAATCCCAACTAAACAAATATCTGGGATTATGGAGTAGAGCTTCAAAAACAGACTATTTTTTAAAGAAACCTCTTAGGAATACAGATGGCTACTGACCGATGGTCAACCATAATTAAATGTGGACCAGAAGGGTAAAAGGGTAATTGTTGGTAGATGCAGGAATAAAGAGAGCAGACACAATAAAGAGACCACACATATACAGCTGGGTTGTTAAGGGCCACTTTTATTAAACTATAACCTATTTAACCCCTTATCTGAGAGATGAAATGGGGGAGCCACCTAATGTGGGAATAGTTGGGGCCAGGAGGCCAACACCAAAAACCCCTCCCTAGCCTCCCTTGGGCAAAATGACCTGAACCCCAGGGAGAACCCATAAGCTGTGTTGCTCCCCAGTCAGTCTGCATTTGGAAGGCTGACCCAAAACTCCCTCCCCCAAGTTTCAGGAATTAAAGAGAGGGATTATCCCTCAGGCCAGCCTTAAAGGAGCTCACTTTCCCCACCACTCCACTTGCAGGAGCTAAAGGGCAAGTTCCAAATCCCCCCTTCACCTCCAAAAGGGGGAGGTGCCTTAGGTGCTCAGCAAATTCCAAATCTCCCCCTCTACCTGGCAAAAAAGGGGGTTAGCATCTGCTTATCCCCTTTCCCCCCACCAGATTATCCAATAGGGCCTCACACCCCACTGTAGATCTCCCAGAAAATAAAGTACCTGCATCTGACAATGAACCCAATGGCCTTATGAAGAGCAATGGCCCTATGAATGCCCCTCCAAGTATTGTATCCTGGAGGGGAGAATGATATTTAGTGTTGCGCGAAGGTTGATAGCGCACATAGTATCTCTCATACGGCAAGCGGAGGCCAACAGTGTTCCCATACAGCAAGCAGAGGCTAATGGCACTCCCACCATCAGGTGGAGGCCCACGACTCTCCAATAACAGAAGATCAATACTACAGGTAGAGGCCCACGGCACTCCACTCCACTCCTGGAATAGATGAACAATATCAGGTGGAGGCTACCAGCGCTCCCTGAAAGAAAAGGGAACTATCTATGCCAACACAGGCCTCTGCACCCCCCTAACCCTAGGGTAAACAGGCAAACCAACCAAAACTATGAGTCTAGAAGACAAAATATACATGTTAGAAGATCAGGGCAAAATTGTCCTAAATTATGAAGGACCTGCAGCTCAACTGGGATGGTTCCCCTTGGGAGGACAAGTGAAGCCACCACCTCCCTCATGGCCCTTCTGCCAGTCTCCAGCTCCACCTAAAGGACCTCACCTCTTTGGGCAGCTTTGGAATGAATGAGGTCCACTACACACAGAACACTCATGCCTGAACCTACACGATTCACATGTGCAGGTGCCCTGGAAACCAATCTTCCAAAACAAGGGTCTCTGATTCAAACCTGTGGGCCCATGATGCCCAGCTGAATTGCCCCTGGAGAACTTAGTAACCAGGTGTCCACCAGGAGGTGGAGGGCGGGACCTCTGGCTCTGCCCTCGGGTCTCTCCACAATGGCGCAGGTGCCAATGCAAATTAATGGCCTCTTCCTGCACTTCCAACAAAAAGGGGGTTCCTCCAGAGTAGACATCAGTGCTGGGAACCTTGTTTCTTAAATTTGGTTAAAAAACAGAGTTAAGTTTAAAACTTTATTATTGATGATGATGATGATGATGGTGATGGTGATGATGATCTTCAATTTCTATAGCACCATCAATGTACATGGTGTAATCCAGTGTAAGTCAGAAACACTTTAGGAAATCTAATATTTGAACTTCTCTTTAGCTTAGTTTTAGTCGAGTATATGTTATGTGTTATGTGTAATTTTAGGAACTAGGAATTTAGGTATTATGTATTGAAGTTATTATTGTTTGATTGCTGATTTAGTTGTTTAGCTTGATTTTTTATTTAATCTAACAACTTGTGATTTGGTTATTATGAGAGCATAATTTTTGTTTTTAATGTTTGTTTGTTTTTGTTTTTTGTATGCTGCAGCCATTAATAAAAACATTGTTTAAAAACACACACACACACACACACAAAGCAGACTGCCCTACCCGGTATAAATAAGTTGTTTAAGTCCATGGGGCCTAGGGAGGGCTTTTTAAGAAGTGGTCACACCACCACTTTTTTTAAACAGGATGGAAAACTTCCCTCTCTGAGCAATGCATTAATAATATGTGGCAGTTGCAATCTAACTGCATCTCCTTCCTGGATGACCAGCCAAGAAGGGCAGGTATCAAGAGGACAAGTTGTCTTCCTTACTTGTCCCAACGGTTTGCCCATCTCTACGGTACTCACCAACTGAAAATGATCCAGTGTAACCCTACTCATGGAATTACTGGACACCTCATGGTCAACTTCTGCTATAACAATGGCATCTAAGTCAGCTCTTCTCTGTTACCTTAAGAGGTGGGGGGTGCTTTAGAGACCCATGCATGATCTATTATTAGCTGGGAGAATTATTACCTCAAACAGATGCCTGTGAGAGGGGGGTAACTGTGGGAATCTTTTCACCTATGTATACCAATGCTAACTGTAGTGCACACTCCAGCTTTAAAGTGAAATAAAACATTTTTATTGGAAATAACACAAAGTGAACTCACACATACAACACATATCCCCAAGAACCATACAAGATTATTTGGAAAGAAAGGCAGGGAGGATGGATAGAAAGAGGTTCAGGAAGACAGAGGTATAGTTACAAGTCTTGAAGAGAGAATTCTGTGCAGTGATGTGGCTCAGACTGGCCCCTAAAGGTGGCACAGAGTATCCTGCAGAGTGTCGTTTCCCTTCTGTGCCACATTTAGCTGGGGTCTGGGCTGGGATATTTATACACTATTTCATAACCTGAAGGGGTACTTGGGTTATGACAAAGCCTGAATTACTCTCCCATGGGATAGACAAAGGGAACGAAACTCAACCTATTGCTTAGACAAAGGAAGCCGAAACTCAACTAATTGCTTTAATGGCTGGGAGATAGGAATTGATTGGTTTATGACAACCTCATAATGCTGGACAGGAGGGGGTATGATGTGAAGTTTCCTTAGGAGAGGAGTTAGGAATGGTCACTTAATTGTTTTGTTGAATTACTCATTGCTGAGGTGCCCAAGAAGGGATTAACACATACCTCCTTAATGACTTTGTTTACTAAGTGTCTTACACACAATCCTAATATGGGCTTGTTTGCCAAAATATTTCTAAAACACATCCCTGGTCATTGTGACCTCCACATGACCTCTTTGTTTCACCCCAGCCAACCTGCACCCAAAAGGTGTCCAATTATGAGATAAAATAGGGAGAGGGGTATGCTAACATATCCAAGAGATTTTATCCATGAAAGGACCATTGAAGGCATCACAGTGAACTGCGAAAGACTCTATAATTGGATCCAGCATATATATACTACTATTTTGAGACCTCTAAATCATTATGTATTTATACCTCTAACAACTACTCCACAACATTCAGAGAAGTGCCAACTGCAGTGCATAGTCTTAGTTTCACCCACCTATTGGCCCAAGAGCTGCAGGTCATCATGTCAATCCAAGTAGAAATTTATTCTGCTATGAATTCCTCCACCCTCCTACGGCTGGTTGTTTGGCTGTGGCAAGAACATTACCAGCAATGCTATGAGTTCCTCAGTAATGAGACCAAAGTGCTGTGTGCCTTCTTCTCCCACAACCTAACATCAAATCTCTCCAGCAGGGTTGCTTCTGTCTCATTTTGTGCTCTTCTTTTTTCAGTATTAATTAAAACATAAATTGCTGCCTCTTAATTATTCTGCAGTTTGAAGTCAAGCAGTAACAAGCAGTTATTTTAGTTGTTGTCTGATTTAACTAACTCCAGACATGGCAACAGGATAGTAACACTATTGTTTTACCCTGTTATTATTGCAGCATCACAGTGACTGCTCTGATGGTACACTATTGTTCACTCATGGTTTTCTCTTGCATGATGGATGCCATAAATGGAAAAGGGGCCTCTCAGAACGAAAGACTAGAAATAACAATTGCATAATAGTCATTGTGCATGTTTTGCTGTGATCCCCAATGTAGCTTATTTAGAGAAAACTGCATGATAAGAAGCTGACAATCAGACTATTGGTCCATCTAATTCAGTACTGTCTTCAGTAGGGGTGAGCAAAATGTGGCCCTCCAGATATTGTTGCACTGCAGTTCCCAATATCCCTCACTGTTAGCTATGCTCTCTGGGGATAATGGGATCAGCAGCCCAACTGCCTCCAAAGTGGTGCACTTTGCCTACCTCTGGTCTACAGACACTACATTTTAGTTTTCAACCAGGGCTTTTTTTTCCCCAGCCCTACCTGGAGATACCAGGATAGAACTAGGGATCTTTGCATGAAAAAGAAATGGTCTACCATTAACACTTTTCTTTAAGAAATATGGCTGCTGGTGTCCAAATATATGATGCAGAAAAGTTTAGAAGCAAAGGGTGTATGCTTCAGTATTTTCTCTTTTATTAAGTGGGTTATACTATATATGTGATAGATAGAAACACTTGTAAAACCTTGTCACTAGAATTTAATAAAGACATTTTAGGAGATTTTGAACAGCTTCTTTTAGAATGCAGCCTAGAATGCAAACATACTTATCTTCTCACTCCTTACGTGTTATTAGCTGTGCTTTATAGCAATTTCTTGCTATTTAAATACCTTTTTATAAGAATGTTGTAAGTATATGATGAAAGGCAGACTGATCCAAAGTATATTCATGCAGCTCAGACATATTCTCTTGGATGTGACTATTCTATTTTTTAACAGGCTGGCCATGAATCTTATATTCTTGTTTACAGTATTCTTTTTTATTTAACTGTATATGCAAAATAAAGGAAAGGCAAGAGGATTTTGCTAATGAATCCACAACCCAGCTAAGCAGAAATGTTCAAATTTAAGCTGACTCTCATTCCCATGAGACCAATGGGCTTTAACACAAGTATTTCGTCTTTATTTCCTGTGGGCATACTTAGGGCATACTTATTTAAAAATATCGGTCTCCTCATGTGGGTGATACAATTCTGCTTCTTGATACCAGATCATCCATATAATTGATGTTAGCCATTCATTATCCTCTCACCATAAAGATGAAGGATGGGGCTCTACTGACCTGCTGGATCCCACCCCATTGGCCATTGATTGAAGGGGGAAAGCCTTCAGGGCCTATGGTCAGCTTCCCTCTCCAATCCCCTTGATCTGACCAGCAAAGAGAGAGGTAGCATGTATGTCAGTAGAGCAATAAATCAATGTTTATTCCAAATTTAAGGCATCTATCCCAGTGGCTCTTAACCTTTTCTTTACCAGGGACCTCCTTTAAATATTGTTTGTTGCTGCAGACCCCCAAGACATAACTCAAGATTTAAAACTCTAACAACAACAACAAAATTACACCATCTATTAACACTTCCCTTAGAGGCACTGGAGGCGAGGGAAGACTTTTCTCCTGCTTCTTCTTGCAAATTGGTGGCTGGAGAGGATTGAACATCAATGCACATGCCAAGCCAGCCAGCCAGCCAGCCATTGCCTTGGCTTCTGTCACATGGGCTGAGCAGCCTTTAAACCTTTGTGGAACCCCAGTGAGGACATTGTGGCCCCCTGGGGATCTGCAGTCCACAGGTGAAGAACCATGGATCTATCCCAAGTGCTAAATACTATTTATTGCCAAATAGGTTTAGTGCTTTGGATTTTTTTTTTAAGCGTGGACCAAAATCTAGAGCAGATTGACCACTCAACTGACGTGGAAGCTACCAATTGCCACAGGTACTTTGGCTATCTGATGTGGGTGGGAGTGGAGCCTCCCAGACCTAAGGACTGACTGTAGGAATGTAGCAAATCTCTGGTGTTTCTTCCCCTCTCCATCTATGTCCGAATGCTTAATTATAATAGATGAGACTAGCAATACAGGTTTTCATTGTAGCAACCCCTTACCTTGTCCCATTCATATTTGGATTACAAATGCTCCTTGGGAAAGTCCAAGGCAAACACTATTTGAAAAGTGTCCAATGTAAATTACTAAAAGGCTTATTTCTGAAACTCTGTTTCTGCTTGATATATATAATAATAACTTTAGATGATGATGATGATGATGATGATGATGATGATGTCTGGAATATGAGCCCTGTGTGATAATGTCCTCGGGATTTTATAGAGGTTCATTAATTCAAACAAACCATTTCAATTAGCACTGAAAATTGCATTAATTATTATAATCTCTCTTTCCCTCTCTCCCCCTCTCTCTCCTTCTTTAATTTGATAGATCCAAGAAGAAATTTGATTAAGGTGTAGTTTCCATAGTGTTTGTAATGGGCTCTCTGTGCTCCTTTGACTACTGTTTGAGTTCAGAAAAAGGGCAAGTTTATTAGATACTCTTTGCTAGATTATGTCCCTGTGAAGTCTCAAGAGCTGCTGCTTGCTGAACTCCACATTTCTCATTTTCCTAATCATCAGCTAACAACTGAAGCCCGTATATAACATTGGTTTGCCATTTACAAGGCTTCTGTGAAATGACTGATGGTCCCTCTGACATGAATTGCAGCCACAGTTTTTGAAGCAGCAGCGTTTACAAGAAATATGTGCGAACAATCAGATTTCTGCTTTTAACTACAATGCTGACATTTACACCATATAGAGCAAGGATGATTACAGAGTCTAACAGGTAGGGGATGGAGCAGAAATAAAGGAATATTTAAAATGTCAGTAAGGTGGCAGGAAGGATTTGAAAATAAAATTACTAGTGAGCTCCCTTTTCCCTTTTTCCTTCTCTCCAAAATAAAATTCAGGAAGAGAAAAGATAGTGACAGACAGTTTTTAGTGGTCAAATAGTAGTGGTATGAAAACATCACAGCAGGTACTATGAATAAAGTAAGCAAAAAACTTAAGACAGGTGTAAGAGAGACTCACTCAGTTCCATCTTGTTCATGTCTAAATCGGTGGCAGGTGGTGGAGTCTATGTCAGTGGCGGGAGGTGAATCTAATCTGCGTTTTGGTCCAAACTTTAAAGAAGCTATACAAGGTGTTGAACCATGTCCCCAAACAGATTTAACATCTTGGACAGCTCATGGAAAGTTAAAAATAAAATCTAGAGTGGATTCACTTCAGCACTAACAGGGATGCATCTGCCACCATTGTGTCTACTCAAAAGCAAATCTCATTGAGTTATTCAAAGTACATATGTAAGCCTCAGAAAGCAATGCTATACCCTGTAGCAAGTCCCACTGTACTTATATTTTGTTCCAAAGTAAACCTACAAAGGACTACAGTCTTAAGCTACACGCACAAAGATGAGGGTACACTTTAGTAGCCCAGAGTCACATTTTGCCACAGAATCTACAGAGAAGGATATCTACAGTGTGGGCATTCTACAGCACTGTCACCTGCGCAGTAGTGATTGTCTCTAAATTTCAGCCACTTGCCATGCACAGAAAACAGCTGAGACAAAATAATGTTCCAACACACCTATTGATTTTTGTCACTGGGTTACTTTTTTGTTCCAGTTACATGTATTTTGTGATCTTAGAGGTGGGAGATAACTCATTCAAAATGGTGGAGTGAAAAATGTCCTTTGCTGCAATAACAGGACACCTGTGGTTCCATGTAATTGTTTGGTTGACCATGAGGCAACAAAGCAGAACTGGCATGTTCTGGTTGTGAAAAGGTTGGCCCTATTCAGGGTACATCACAATTTCTTCAACTGTGTGTCTTTGGAATTCATTAAGTTCAAGAAAAACTCCATAATACAAGAATGGCATACAGTGGGCCCACTGTATCCATGGACTTGGCATCTGTAGATCCAGCCAACTGAGGATTCAAAATACAGTACTGTACATAACAGAATACCCAATACCTGTACTTTACACATCACATTTGTGAGGCTGGAAAGGCTGCAGAGAGATGCAAATATGAGTCTACAGAGAGACACAAACACAAGGCTGCAAATACTGTAAAGGGGGTTAAAGAGATTCATTTGCGTGGGATGCTCCTCTTGCTAAAGCAGCTGGGACTCATCACCGCAGGAAGCCATGACAAAACAGCCTCTGCCACCACCACATCCCTAGAAGCCACCCCCTTGCATGTTCAATAGCATCATGCTCTGGTCCTTTCTAGTGAAGAGCAAGAAGGCTCCCAACTAACACCAGCCCCAAGCCCCCTACAGTGAGTACAGCCCTAGCCTGCAGAGTGTCCTGGCTCAGATTTGCACAGGTAAGAGCCCAAACCTGGCCATACTCTCACACACCATGGTTTCATTCTCTTGTTCTAGCTGGCAGCATGGACAAGGCTGCAAAGTGGTGCAAAGATCTGTGAAATAGCAAGAATCCAAGCACAGTGCAAATCCACACCTCATGTCATTTTTGCCTCTAGGGAACATGGTAGCTGCCCAGTCTTGCCTTGCAAATCCCTTGCAAATGAACAAGTAGAAGCAGCACAGCCACCACCTCAAAGGCACAAGCAGGTAGCTGGTATGCTCCCCAGAGGCGGGAAAGCCCAAAGAATGAGTGCCTGACTGCCAGGGCTTGCCACTGCCTTTGCTGCTGCCCTACACCATTTTATAGATAAGGGACATGGCCATCTATGTTTTTCAGTATGTGTGCAGGGTGCTGGAACCAAACACCCTCAGATATGGCAGGCCTACTATATTGTTTTGATTTATATGCTTTTGTTTTATTCTTATTCTACCTTGTGTAATTTTGCTCTAGGTCAGGGTGGGAATCATGTGGCCTTCCAGATGTTGCTGGATTGCTACTCTCATCAGCCCTAGCCAGCATAGGTAGTGGTGAGGAATAATGGGAGTGGCATTGCAACATCTGGAGGGCCACAATATTCTCATCCCTGCTCAAGGTATTTGGTGTAACATCCTTGATACTGCACGCAAAAACATTCCATGGATGTGGGTTTGCACCACATGTATTTGCACTGCACAATACATTGGTGCTCTCACTAGAGTCAGAAAATACCTCACAACTTATACAATGCAGTTTTCCCCCTTGTGTATGAGTTGTGGTATTCGTAGCTCTGCTTTGAAGCTAGTAAGGGATGAGTTATACTACAGATCATGAGAACAAAGATCAAGTGTGTTATTAAAAGTTTATCATTAAATCTGGAGGATTAGAATGTGCTGATTATTTGTGAGCAAAGAAATCAATGTTTATTCCTTAACTCTGAGCAGCAGATTTCCTCACAAATTCTGCTTCCCAGTGTGAATGGAATTTCCATTTGCACATCTATTCAATCATCATTATCATTTCCCAGTTTTAACCCTCTTTTAACTCTCTTTTCCCCTCACCACATCAAGTAACAACTGTACCAGTGACTGAGTCTGTGACAAGAACTTGGGACAGGAGCCCTGTTTCTGATTGTTACACCCTTGCTCAATAGCAGGGTGGGTGTAAAAAACATCCTCTGTAAGTCCCTATCAGAAGTTGAGTGGACCTTCTTCACCTGATCTGGCTTCTGACACTTAAGGTGGGCTGGAGTAGTATTTATTTCATTTTACAGTAAGACTACATAGTCAGACTGAATACAGAGCAGTTACAGATCCACATTGTACCTCTGGGTAATTGCAATACTGAATGCCAGCCATTGTATTTTAGCATATTACTTTTGTGGATTTTTCTAAATATTCCATTTAATAGAAAGGTGGCACATTTATTTATTTAATTTTTGGCACACGCAAATACATATTACCTTAGATTTTCCTTGTTTTTTTTCCAGGCTCACAGCCCGGAACAAAACCAAGGAAAATCTATGGATGCCAGCCATGAAAGCCTTCGACTTCACACATATTACCTTGGCGATTCTAATTCAGAGAGAATATTTCACAATCCCTGTTGCATATGGAGAAATCTGCCCCCATTTGCCTGTCATTTGCTGTACCCTTGTCTATATTTATAATCAATAATTTACTGTTATCATTTTCCCATATCAGCAATTATAATGACAGCAGCAAAAATGTTACTTGATTTGTGTTGTGAGGAGAGGTGAAACAGCCAGGAATAGGAAGTAAAGTATTTGTTCCATTGCTTACTGTTTTATTATGATCTGTTCCATCTAATGGATATTTTTATTATTATTATTGGCATCTGCCTTGAGTTTGCGTGTGGTCACACAGAGAAGCATACATTTTAAATAGACTATCTTTTTTACATCTACCATTTAATCACCCTCAGAATATTCACAGCAAACTCCATCAACTGGCAAATCAGAGAGATATTTTTTCCATGCCACTAAGGACTTTTTCGGATGCATGAAATATACGGCAAGCAGCCTTGTCGCGTTGAGAGGCTACTGCGCTGCAGAGCGCCTGTTTCGTATGACGCTCGCCCCTGGCAGTACTGTTGCGGTACTGCAGGGAGATTTGAGCGTCATATTTCCTCGATTTTTAAGCACGAAAGTTGATCGTGCTTAAAAATCGAGGAAATATGACTCTCAACTCTCCCTGCGGTACCGCAACAGTACCGCCAGGGGCGAGCGTCATACAAAACGGATGCTCTGCAGCGCAGCAGCCTTGCAATGCGACGAGGCTGCTTGCAGTATATTTCATGAATCCGAAAAAGTCCTAACACTGCAAGCTCAACATGCCATGCAAAAATCATGCTGTGTGTCCTTTCTGCTTCATATAATAGCCCCAATAAGGGAATTAAAAAAAAAATTAATATTGACTAGCTATTTTATTGATATTGCATGCATGAGGTCAAAGAGGATACAGTGTTAATTAAGCTGTGAGACTGTCACGTTTAAACATAGAAAACTTTCTCAAGTCAAAAGTTTGATCCATGTGTCCACTTTTTCAAAAGGATGGATTTGAAATTTTTGTTGGGATTGGCAATGTGGATTTATAGCCTGCCATTCAATCTCTTACATGTATGTCCTGTCTTATTTGTATTGCTCACACATTGACCGTTGCAACAAAATTGCATAATATCAAAACTGACATGTATACCTGTAACTTTGCCACAGAAAAAACATGGTGGGCCATGAGACTCAGTTGAATCAGTTGTACACAAATCATCAGAACCTCTATCCAACAACTTACAAGGATGGGCGGTATGCTTTTGCTTTTCCTAAAACACTATTTTGGAAATAATTTCCTACAAGAAAAGGCCTTGGACACATAGGATTGAGTTGTCAAGATGTTTGGCAAATAAAAGTAAGCCTTGCTTAAAATGGCATTCATCTACATTTCAAACAGGCTTTCAAATATATTAGTAGTATTGCCCTTAAAGCCTCTGCAATCCATCTGACCTGAACCCCTAAGGTGATAGCGCTGATGTTTATTTCTCACATAGTAACATCAGTGAGTGATCCTATTGGCTTTCTTATTAGTTATTAGATAATTTCAAATGTTACCAATGTGAGCAAAAGTTTGTGAATAACAATTGGGTGAATATAGTATGGGCAGGACAGGAGGGGCAATTGGCAGTCCTCTTGCCCAAAGAGGCCTTGGTGTTGGACGCTTGCTAATTTTTTGGCATTTGATAAGTTTTACCATTGTGCACATCCTACTGGACCAAGTAAAGAACTATCATTGTTCATCTCTAGGACAATAGTGTTTGAATGGGCACACTGTGCTTAAAATCAATTATGATGTTGTATGAACTTTTTTCTCAACTAGAAACTAGAAAGAAATTCACACACACACACACACACACACATATGAGCCTTTTCATATACACACGTGTGTGCATGTGCACACATGCACACATGCATTCAGACACAGAAAAAGATTTGATTTTTTTCCAAAAAAAAAAAAAATGGTTACCCCCCCCCCGAAAAATCCCAGATTTCTCAACTGTCAGGAAACTCTGAAAAGGACACTATTAGATGGGTAGCATCTTCACAGTTCAGGACTTATTCCGTAGGCCGTGTAGAAAATGGCACTTTTTCTATGCCGAAAATAATTTTCTTGTACAAAAAAACAAACAAACCTGTGTATACAATAAGATTTCCATGTAAAGAACAATGTTTCCTGTTTTCTGCGCATCAAAACTGCCAGCATTCTTCTTATCTCTTGGCAGCATAGCAGCTGACAGCCTTTCCAGTTTGGGAGAAATAGTAGGAAAGGAGGGTAGCAGCATGACAGACCCTGATACCTTCTCATGGGAACATTGATTCCCATGTGTCCCACAGATGCTGCTAGACTGAAATCCACCACAAATGGCACATAGTGTGGATTCTTGTTTGTTTGTCCCAATTAGATCACGGAATTAGTAGTTGTAAATCAACACATAGGTAAATCCAGTGGAATCAATGGCTCCGCTCAGGCTGGGACAGACAATAGTATTAAGGCCATGATGCTTACTATTGCTTCACTAACAGCTTTAACTGGGGGGAAAAAAAAAAACTGGAAAAATATTGATGTGATATTCAGTGATACAAGCAAGATATCCTCTGCAAAACTGGTATTTCTTAAATTCATTGTTAAATTAAATATTATATTAACTCTGTTCATCCTACAATCAAGCTTATTTTCAGAAGCATCACTGAACATCCGTACAAGCATTTCTTTGATATCTTTGCACCACTGAAAGCCATAAAATTAAAAACTGAAGCCTTGCCACCTTTGATCATGCAAATATAAATGTAATCTACATCTTGGATCTAACTAAGAATGTGATTCATCTGCAACACTGAATAAAATTACCACAAAAGAACCACTGCTTTGGTTTGATAAGATTTAAGGTTTCAGTAGAATTTAGGGAACTTTTAGGGATTAAAAATGGTTGTGTGTTATTCTGTTCTGGAGAGTGGAAGCAAAGTATACCCTGTTACAAAGACGGGCTCCATGGAAAGGTAAGAAGTGCTGAATTCAACAGAAAGAAATGTGAATAAAGTTTCCTATGAATTTTCCTAGGCTTCTACTTGTATTGCATAAACACTATATTCTAGCCTTCTGATGACAAATGTACAGCCTCTAAGTGCAAGTTAACATTCTGGTGTTTATTCCCCAAGATACTTGTCACAACTCAGAGATTTTTGAATACACACACACACACACACACACACGTATATCTGAGAGAGAATGAATTGGTATTGCTGCACATTGCACCCAGGAATTGCAAGAAAACTGAAAATTGAAATAAGTCATCACTCATTGCCAGCATTTTGAATCATCCTAATTTGCACTTTCCACTCCGATCAAACAAATAAAATTTAAATGGTTATTGGACTGCAAAGTGCTCTTCTGCTATGTTTGATCATCTTTATCAAATGGAGTGGGCAGGGAGATATAAAGTATCATGTTTTATTTTATCACTATAGCCCTGTTCAGTTATGATGAAAGCATGTTGTAGAAACATACAAAGAGGGGGGCACCTTTTTTTAAAAAATCCATCTTTCCATGCCACTATTTACATGTAACAAACTCTCCTACTCCTTCCTCAGACCTTTAGACTTGAGGACAACATCAGAACAAGGCATAGAGGGGCCTGGCTAGTGCATTTCTCCCTTTGTGTGTTCATGAAAATCATTTTCATCATGATTGAATTGGGTTACTGAAACTTGCCTATTATAAGAACATTAAAAATAGCAACACTATTAGTTATGAAGATAAGACCACTGGCACTGAAACCATCAAAATCTTACTAATTACAATAGGACCTTGGTATCTTCTGGAATTTGGTTCCAGGACCCTCGTTGGATACCAAAATCCATAGATGCTCAAGTCCCATTATATACAATGGTGTAGTAAAATGGTGTCCCTTATATAAAATGGTGAACAGTAAGGTTTGTTTATGGAATCCCTCCCCCCCCCAAAAAAAAAGTATTTTCAAGCTGTGGTTGGTTAAATCTGTGGATGCAGAACCCGTGGATAAGGAGGGATTACTATATATCTTCTGGAGGATCTGTTGGGCCTGAATCATTTGCAAGTATGCTTTTTTTTTTTAAAAAAAGCTTATCTCAGAATATTTTTGTGGCGGATTTTAATTGGCAATCTGTAAAATGTTAACCCTTTGTAAAAATTTTCCTCAAGCTGCTCTTGAAACTGGTCCCAGTGCAAATTTGAATATATACTTATAACATAAACAATCAGTTTCAGTCTACTTGGGAAAAAAAAACCCACAGTATGTTTAGAAGCTGACTCCATCTTAAATGGAAGAATTGCTTGGTTAATAATAAATAATAAAATAATAAAATTTATTTATACCCCGCCCCTCTGCTAAAAACAATCGGGGTGGCTTCCAACAATTAAAACATTATAATAATGACTAAAAACACCACCCTCCCCCCACAAACAGTTAAGAACAGTTATTTGCCAACCGTCATGTGTACATCACCTCCAAATGTGATTATAAATGATCCTTAAATGCCGACTTTACTGAAGATAATCAGCTTATGCCAGTGAGGAATTTGTGTTTTCTTTTTGCCACACGACTCAGGGAATAAAGAGACCAGACACAAGATGTATGGGTGATATAAAGATGTATGGGTGAAAATTTTGGTCATTCCAGAGACCCTCCCTTCACTCAAATAGGTGCCAAGGTGCACACCGAATCTGCGCCTCCCCCAAATTTCAGGCCAATAAAGTCATGGGACTTAGCGGAAGGGAAGGAGACTCACCTTGGGGCTGACCTGAGGGATAAGCCCCCACCCTAATCCGTGTGGCTTGAGTGGATGACTTTTGGGTTGATCTTCCAGACGCAGGCCAGCTTGAGAGCAACCCCAGTGCTGGGGTTCCTTTCAAGGGCTCAGGTGCTCGCCAGGGGAAGCTGGGGGGTAAGGTCTCAGTTAGACCTACGGCCTCAGCTGCTCCCTCACTTGGTTGTCTCCCCCCCCCATGAAGATCCTAGAGGGCTTAAATAGGTAGGGTTCAATAAAGACCCTTTATTTCACCCATACATCTTGTGTCTGGTCTCTTTATTCAGCTTTCAGGTGGGGATTGCTCTTTGCCATGGGGGAAGGGTGGAGACCAGTGTTTGGATGTCGGGCTGGCATCCCGATGTCATGAGAGGGGGCGGGGCTGAGCAGGAGGCCTATTTAAGGCTGCTCCGCCCTCCCCACTAACATAAACAATCAATTTCAGTCTACTTGAAAAAAAAAAAAACAACCCACAGTATGTTTAGAAGCTGACTCCATCTTAAATGGAAGAATTGCTTGGTTAAGAACAGTTATTTGCCAACCGTCATGTGTACATCACCTCCAAATGTGATTATAAATGATCCTTAAATGCCGACTTTACTGAACATAATCAGCTTATGCCAGTGAGGAATTTGTGTTTTCTTTTTACACCCTCTGAGGATCTGTCAAGGTCAATAATGCCAAAGCTGTACATATGAGATAGTTGTTTCCAAGTACTGTGGATCTGAAGAACCAGTGGGGAGTGGGCGGGAGAGTGAGCAATCACTCTGCTTTTCAGCAGATTGTGTAATTAATCTCAGAGCACTCTACTTATCACATAAACTTTGAACTAGCTAAAGTATGTACTCTACTAGCAATCCGTAAATCAGAAGAAATCAAAATGAGAGAAACACTGGCAACGAAGAGCAGAGTTCAAGCTGGTACTGTTATAGCAGGTATGGGTATGCTGTAGTGTGCAACATTGTCTATTCATTTTGCATTCTGTTCCCACAAGGAATACTAAGGACTCATCTATTCAGGGGGAGCGGGGAATGGATTGCTCCACAGTTATTGCAATTCACAGCTGCTGTGACCTATCTTAATGGTTTTACAGTCCCCATAAACTTTATATGCCCTCTAGTAGACCTGCCAGCCACAAGTGAATTACTCACGTTTTAAAATCTGTGATGCAGCATAATCAACACAATTAAGATACAATGTTGGAATTAAGGTATATCACTTAAGATTTAAAGGTAAAGGTTTGTTCCAGTAACTAAAAGGATGTGGCATTCACAGAAGACTTGGTAACCTCCAAAACTGACCAAGGGAGAAATGTTTATGATCCACCAACTGATAAGGAATGAATATAAGAAAGGGACTATAGAATTATATCCAGGGCCGGTTTAAGGGTCCTGCAGCACCTGCAGTCATGGGGGTCATTTTGGGGGGGGGACCATGGTAACCCTCCTCCTGAATATCCCATACTGTGAATAGGTTAGGTTAGGTTCTGAGATAAACATATGGGCCCCCCAAAATAAAGCATTGCAGTGGGCCCCTAAATTCCTTAAACCAGATCTGATTATTTCCCTTTCTCCTCATAAAAAGTTAAATCTTGAGATGACCCATGATTCGATATAGCAAGAAATTAAATGTAATATGAGGGAAATGTAACCATTGTAGCAGTTGAAAAAGCTAAGTTTAGAGATTCATGCAGAGCAGGAACGTTGAATAATGTTTATGGGGTAGTAAGAGCTGTTTGGTAAGGGAATGTGATGCCTCAAAGTGTGGTGGAGCCTCCTTCTGCTAGAGGTTTTTAAGCAGAGGCTGGATGGCTATCTGTCAGGAATAAATTGATTGTGTATTCCTGCATGGCAGGGAGTTGGATTGGATGGCCCTTGTGGTCTCTCCCAACTCTATGATTCTATGATTCTATGATAAGCCTATGGATTGTAATAAGAACTATCACAGAGATATTAAAGAAAAACAGTTTTGAAATAGAAACCAAAAATCTTGTTTTTCACGACCCTTGTAACATGCCCTGTTTGTTTCTATCTAATAAAAATGTTGAAATTTGCTAAAGTATGTAAGTTTTTTTTCCCTAAAACTAGTTTGGATATCTTGCTAGACTTGATGACGGGGCATACGTGGCATGTGAAAGGGGAGTTGCTGGAAAATTACTGAAATGCCTAATTTCCTTGTCTGTGGACTGGATAAAAGAACTTCTGCATCTCTGATACTTTACTCAGGCCCTGTCTACATGGTTTAAAAAATCTGTATGGCGTTTGAAAGATCGATCATGTGTACTCACGGCCGTTCAGATGCATACGTGTCTTTAGGAAGGTGGGCTAGTGAATCCCCTATAAACTACGTGGATTTGGCGTTCGGAAGGATTAGCGGATTTCGACCTAAAATCCGTACAGCCGTTTGAATTGCTGATGGTCTGTACACCCCGTTCACACACATACAAACAGGCAGTGTAATCTGATTGACTGTCTGAGCACGGGGTGGGGCTAGCAAAGAGGGGAATTGGGAGCGGCCGCCATGTTGGCTTCCCAGCTAAGCGAGAGTCTGGTAAGTTCATGAAATGGAGATTTTTACATTTATTCCTTTTTATTTTAGATTGTTAGTATGGAAAACTGACTGTCCGCATAATAGGCACCTTTTTGAATTAAAAAAAAAAAGTGGTGGGAGATTTAAAACCGCCACTTGGATCACTTGCTCCAGCCAGGTGGGCAAGGGGGGGTCATGCAGAGTTTAAGGGGGTAAAAAATTATGTAGGCAGATCATACGCATATGAACGACTGCCTTTTTGAATTATTTACCCCCAAATTGATTTTTTTTCATCGTGTAGATGGGGCCTCGTTGTGTTTGTATAATTATTATCCCAATGGGTCCTTGTTGATCAACTTGCAATAAATCGTTGTGTGTTTATTCTATTAAACTTGTGATTTTTGCGTCTTTACAGCTCTGAATTCACTCTAGCTGCTTTACACGGCTACATCTGCCACCACCAAATTATTTTTTTTAAAAAAACTACCAGCATTTCCACAGTGTGCACAAGCAATATTTTGCCTTTACAAAAAAAGAGAGAAAACATCTGTTTTGCTGCCTTAGCACTTACTCGCTAAGGCAAAAATCCAACATAGCAGTTCTAGGCACTTGCTGTGTTAGCAAATCCTGCCTCCATACTTATCTGGCCAAACAGTTTTGTGCTTCCACTTGTATGGAAAGTGAATCAATGTGATCACTTGTCCCAATGAGCAAGAATGCGCACCCCTGTCGGAGCTTTTTTAAAAACTTCAGGAAAAGCCGCAAAAGCTTCCCAAGATTGGTTTTTGGAGTTTTTTGGTCCCTCCCTCTGAATATGTCTCATTGGCATTCCCATTAAGACAGATAGCATTCTATATGAATTCCATTAGTATTTTTTTCACCATTTAGACGACCCCTAAGAGCATTGGCCTTCCTGAGAACTTTAAATCCTATGTCAGTGCAAGTAGTAGCATTACGGTTGAAGGAAAGTGGAAAGAGAGAAGGAAAGTGAGAAATGTCTCTTTACTTTGGGGATAGGAAGTGTATTTAAATATGATCAAAAACTGCGGGTGGTGGTGGTGGTGAGTTCTGAGAAATCCTGACAAGAAGAATCGTGGACTGATAAGGATTTTGGCAGTCCAGAAACTATTCTGAGCAAAATTTGCATGTGTTTGGGGGTTTTTTCCTGAGCATTTTCTGAGTGGGAATTCAAAAATTGAATTTTATAATATATCTTACCATATTTAAGGTTATTTAAGTAACTCCAAGAGTTGAATTTGAATGTTAATTTGAAATGTTTCATTTTGGTGTCATGTCTAGCTGCTCCCTCTTGCAGAGCAAGTGAATTCATTTCCACTGATCCCATGGATCTTTACCTAAGTAGCACTGTCTAAGATCTTTCTAGAAGATTTAATTGGTTTGTATGAATGCTTATCAGAGTCCATGTTTCATTCTAAATGTTATTGAAAATCAACTGTAAAACTTTAATTAGCCGAAACTAGTCTGAATTCAAATTAGCATGAGCTGACTACAAAATCACTGCAAGCTAAGGATAGACCTTTTGTAAGTTCTTGCTGGTGGTACATCATTTTAAGTTCAAAAGCATCTCATATGTATGTGTTTTCCCCCTGTACCTGTTCAGGAAAGGAATCATTTCAAGTCATCCATCTTTGCTATTTCATGGTATGGCTTTCAGTATGGCTGTTTGTAATATATGCAGACAGCCAATGTCATTCATTTTGTGTTTGACAGGATGAGAACTGTGTTTAGACAGACTGTTCAATCATTTGAACCAACATATGTAGAAGTCAGGAAGTATTCTGAAAGACAGAACAACCATTGTGGCTCCATTTCATTTGATCAAAGAGGATTTATCTGTATTTAAAAACATAAGTCAACAGTTATTTCTTCTAGGCAGCCAGACTCACTATGATCTAATTAACAAAAGGCCTGGTCCAGCCAGTCTCAAGCACTTAAAGAAATTGATTTCAGTTTCTCTTTGTACAGCCTTCTATGCAAATGCTACCATGCCCTGTGTTTCCTGTTAAGAGGCTGTTATATAACAGGCTTGGGACCTGAGATCATGCATAGCCAGTGCTGATCACAGTAGACAACCAGAGCTTGTAAAAGTTACTTTTATGGACCACAGCTCCCAAAGTCTTCCAGCCACCAAGGCCAGTAGCTGTGTTAGTTGGGGAATTCTGGGAGAGATCATCCATAAAGTAATTTACAATATCTAGAGTAACTCAGTATCTGTATTTAGACTGGTGTAAGGTAAGGTCATAGTTTTACACATTACTTTGAACTCTCACATCCAAGTGAAATCAATGGGACTTAAGCAGTGTATTTATGTGTAGGATTTCAGCCCTTTGCTGCTAAAGGTTGTGATCTATGCTCATTTGTTGAAGATATAGCCTCAGCGTTGCATGATATTCCTCCTAAGTATTTTCTTGCTAGCAAAATAGAAGAGAAATTAGAACACAGGATGAAACGTAGGAAATGAAAAACAGGCATTTGTTTTCAAGTATAATAGTCACTATGACTAATGCATTTTGTATCAGCAAGACTGTATACTATGCTATATCCTTTACAACCCATTTATTTAGCCTCTTGAGTAATAATGCACATTTTAATTTTATACCCAGTCCTTTTTCAGTATTTAACCACCTAAAGAAATTGTGCACAGGAGATCAAAGCAAAAAAGTTTATTTTTTCTGGCACTAAAAGATAGTATTAGCACAAAATTATGTACATAATTATTGAGCCACAATGTACATTGTATAATGGATAAAAATGAACACAGCACTCTTATCAAAGAGAACAGTAATAAAAGGAAGCTTTGGGGGTTTTCATACTACTGATGAAAAGAAGGATATCAAACTGCATAATTCTGTTTATTTTCCCAAAACCAAAAAGTTGATTGGAGTAGAGAAAAGGGGAACATTTGGTGTTAAGATGTGGAATATTTTAAGTAGGAAAAATAAATAACCAAAGAAGAAAGAATACATTGTACCATACCATATCTTTAAGTATTGCCATTTCACATAGAAAACTATAATATGCCTGTGTACATATTATTAATATTAATTTCTTTGTAACAAAAGCAATACTATTGAGTACTGTTGATGGCATTGTGTATTTTGATATAACCAGAAGCATGTTTATTTAGGAATAGTTTCTATTTAAATATACTGAGCTGGATAAAATATGTCATCTAGCAGATGCAAAGATAGTTAATCCAAGCCATATTAGAAATACATGGGTGATTATGATGATAAATATGAGCTCCAGAGGGCTGGAACACCTTATTAATGCACTGCTTTTCAGTCACTTTTGTTGTTGTTGTTTACATAAATAGAAAAATCACCCAGAATTTTCCAAAAGTCCTTCCAAAACAATGTTATAGAAGCAGTGGTAGAAAGAAAAAAGATACCCTGTCTTCATTCTGAAAAAAAGGAACATTATAGATAACATTGTTACCTGCAGGATCTTACCTCTAGCCTCAGGTTCAGCTCATGCACATTAGAGGATATGTGGAGAAATTAAGTACTGTGTACACAGAACCTAGGATAGAAATGCAATATTTATAGACTGTTCAGCACCATTTATTTTGATGGTGTCACTCATTTTGGTAAAGGCGTAGATGGTGAGATTTGAAACATGACCTTATGTAGGCATTTCAATGAGGCTCACTTTCTGAATTAATCAGATTTCTTTAACTAACTGAATATAATTGTATGGTAAAATGATGGTATTCGGGGAAAGCTAACTTCTGAAGTGGTTCTGGGCATCCACCAAGAAGCTATAGAACTTATCAAAGGTGATAGAGATAGTCTACTACTGGTTCAGCTACTGTTCAGCTGAGGGCCTGATCCTTGCATAGAACTCACTGCTACACACAAGGATCACAATCAATGAATTGTCTTTGCACATATATAAATATGGACTATTTCAAATGAAGGAAAACATAGAAATGGTATTGGTGTGTATTTTACAGGTATACCAGCAAAACTTTCCATGGAATCTGCTAGTACCAGATTTGCCTTTTTCTGAAGGGGAGGCATTTTTGCAATAACAGACTGCCTTGTCTCAACAAAATCTGGAGCTGGGCAGAAATGATTCCCCCCCACAACCCGCAAATATATTGACATGGAAAGTGCTATGTAAAAAATATGGGAAATGATGAAAGAGAAAGGAGCACATTTTAAAATCTACAAATATGTATAACTGCTTCTTATTGGTGTCCATTGTAGAAAAATGTATATTTTCACCCAAAATCAGCTATCATGAAACAAGTAATGAAAGGATAAAAGAGCACCTGGGCTGCTAAGCACATAAAGGACAGATTTTGTTTGAATTTTGAATATCACTAATAAACTCACTGGGTGACCTTGGGCAAGTCACACACTCTCAGCCTCAAAAAACCCTGGGATAGGTTTGTCTTAGGGTCACCATAAGTCAGAAATGACTTCAATGCACAGCACAAGATCATATCCTTGTGACTATGCATGTATACATTATACTGTGCATGCATGTGCAATATCAGAAATTTACTTCTGATATTATGTGTGTAACTTCCACATCATGTGGGTTACTTCCACATCAAACTAGAATTTCAAATTCTTGTTACATGAGATGTAATACCCTGTGATCCGTCATACCAATATATTTAGGTTCTATGGAATTATTATTGGAGAATGCCAGCCCTGAGCCAAATTTATCCTGAAAGTAATTCCAGTGATGTCAAAGAATGAATGACGGATACACCTTAGCAGTAAATCTTTTAAAAGTCACCTGATCCATGCTTATGGTGTCTTATTTTGTACTTTCACAGATTTAGTAATACTATTGTGTGTGTTTTTTTTTTCAAATTGAAATTTCTTATCCATTTATATTTGTTTGGTCTAGTTGTGAATGATAATTAAGAACTGTACAGAATATTAATGTAAATGATAAATATATTAAGTTAGGAAAGGAAGCTTTTTAAGTATATTGAATGTTAACATAAATTGCATTAATGAATATACTCAAACTGATTTTAAAAATGAATAATAGTTAACATTTCAGATCATTTTTATGTGTGAATCAGTTTGTGTTTAAAGAAGTGTATAATGAAAACTAGAGGTTTCTTTACACTGGCAGGAAACCCTGTACCTACCTTGTAGCCATAGTGGATTTCTTTGATCTGTAGTGGCCCTGTAGATGGCACACATACTGGGCTTGTTCAGAGTATCCTGCCACATTGTAATCAGCATTGGAGTAAAAGGGAGGTTCTACACAGATAATGTGTCCTATACATTGTACTGTATCTGGCTGCACAGTCAAGGAATCTCCATTGTTTGTTTGTCTGTTTGTTTGTTTGTGTTGGGTATTTATACCCTGCTCTTCAGCCACAAAAGTTTTCCAGAGTGGCTTACAAATTGTTTAAGCAATAGCAACTTACACATCTACACCACATTAAGCAGTTTCCAATGGGTGTTAGCTAATTGCCGCCATAAGCTGGGTACTCATTTTACCAACCTGAAAAAGGATGGAAGGCTGAGTGAACCTCATAGCCCTCTGGGCTTGAACTTGCAACGTGGTGGCTTGCAGTACTGGCATTTTACCATTTAACCACTGTGCCACCAGGGCTCCTTCCTGCGCCACCAGGGCTCCTTGTTTTTTTATTGTTCACTCATGCAGGTGAATAAATAGATATACGTGGTCTCAGAGCCCTCTATTACTAGATGAGTGGAGATATGGTTATCCAATTATGCATATGACTGAAAAAAATATTTTTTAAAAAAAGCACCAGAATAGAGTCCCGTCCACTGGAAGTCCTGCCCTGGCTTTTCTCCAGAGCTAGTCCTTGGCCGCCACAGGGCCAAATAATCCAGGTTTCCCCCCTCAAATGTGGAGCAAACCATGAATCTTACAGATCTGGAGTTTCCTGTAGAAACCCTGGTGAAAATGTGCATTGTTGAAAACATTGTGTGTCAACTGTGCCATGAATACAGGGTGAGTATGGGCTTTTTTGCCTGTGTAGACAAGCCCGAAGGGTAGGCTCTCTATATATTTGAAACCTTTCGACATGTTTCATACTTTTATGTGATGATTTATTACATGAGTAATAAAACTTGGTATTAGTCTTTCACTTGAAAGAATGTTCTTGTTGTGGAACAATATAACAAAACTTGAGAGTTAGGTAGGACTGCCAGTAGAGATAAATATTCAAAGTCATAGCCTTGTTAGTCTGGAATATCAGTAAGCAAGGGGAGACTAACTGAGAGAAAGAAATTGTAGCACAAGCTTTTATAGACTTGGTCTTCTTCTTCAGATGCATGGAGTGAACTGGTGCCTAGGAACAGACTTTATAAGCATGCTGTTGAATAACCATAGAAATGCAAAATCCATGGGTGTGCTGATGAGGTGACAACTTCAGTTTAACAATGGTTGTTGAGGGACAAAGGCAGGAGGTAAGATGTTGATTACAATCAGGGTGGGTGGGTGACCATATACATGGTGGAGGGAGTTTTTGGAATATAGTGTGATGCTGGATGGGAACCAGAAAAGAGATGTAATAAACTGTTCAAGCAGAAATGAGATGAGACTTAGAGATGGCATTTCCCATCAATAATATATGTCACTACTTACAAACTTTAAACTCATTTTCAAACAGTTCCCTGTCCCCTGTACCTTTCCACCTTAATCTTTGAAGAGTTCTTATCTAGAAACACTGGTATTATGTATGCCATTTAGTACTGTGTGAGGAATCCAGTTTAGCTATAAGGTTCACATTTGGCTTAGTCTACACTTCCCAGACTGTGGGTACAATTTGAGTTCCAAAATCTTTACATTCACAAATGGCTTTAAATATGTCTGGGGAAATAAGTATACCTTCAAGTAGGCTAAAATGTTGCTTAAACATACTTTTAAGTTGGGAATGAGGCAGGAATCCAGCAGCCCTCAACATATTGTTGGCTGGCAAGTTCCAGTGGCCTTAGCCAGCAAAGGCAGTGGTGAGGAATACTGGGGTCATCTACACAGTGAAAAAAAATCCTTAATTTGAGGAGAATGCCAGTGGCCCTCATGGACCCAGGAAAAGATTTGCCATATTCAGAAAGAGGGGGACAGAAAGCTCCAAACTGATTGCAATAACAGTTGTCACTGTTTCTTGCAATTCTTTTTAAAAAATGCATGAAAAAGTGCATAATTGGTCATCTGTTTTCAACCAGTTTGAAAAGGGGCAAACAGCAGAGCTGAAAACTGATTGGTCGGACCTTGGAGAGGTCAGGCTTGCAAGGGAGGGCTTGCAATGCTGGAGCTGCCATTGTTGTTGTTTGCAAGATCATTCAGCTGGCAGAGCAAAAGTATGAAGACTCTTTTTCATAGGAAATAGCTATTTCTCATCCGTCATGATTTTTTAAAGGGGGGGAAATGGAGGGAGATTTTCCACCAGCAATTCACTTGTGGCCACCATCTTTTCTTGGTGGGGGGGCATGCTTCATGTGAACTACAAATTCAGCTAATTTTCTATGCCAGCAATCTTGTGGGCACAAATGGGCATTGCAGCAATAGGGAGGTAAGGTGATATTTTTCAGTACAAATTCTCCCATCTAGCTGAACCCATTGAGTCCAGTTCAACAACATCTGGACAGCTGAATGATATTAGAGGGTGAAAAATGTGGCAAAATGCCTCCTATGCCCCCTAGAAGGCATTGATTTTCTTTTTTGGAGGGAAGTGTGGTGAGGGCACTTCCTTCCAAGGTATCCAGGGAAGGTAATGCAGCCTCCTAGCCTCTGACATGTGTTCATTCCTATGTTAGAGGTAGCAAGCTTAACATGGCAATATTCAGTAGTTGGTAGTTTGCATCTCTCTAAGACTTAATGCATTACATGCATTCATGTGATTTTTTTTATTGGTTGGTCTCAGCCACACCATCTCTTCCTGAATCAGGTAGTCTGTGGTTAGCCTGAGTTTGATTGATCCAGTTTTTACTCTGTCATTTTTGTCTTTCCTCTATGTTTGATGAGCACGTTATAAAGCCTCTGATGTGAGATTTTATGAAATAGTATTATATGTAAAGCTGCCTATTTTTTACAAAAAAAAAAAAAAAGCGGGGGGCTAAGGAGATTTTCACACAGGCTATATATCCTGTGTCTGGAATGGAACAGGGTTGGGAAAGGTTTTCCCTTTCGGACAATGTCCACCCTGTTCCGTTCCTACATTGTGCCTGTTCTGTTTTCTCACCGTGATATACTAATCACAGGGAGAAGTCATTAATAGGCACCCGGTTCTGTTTCTGTTATGGAATCACGGGTGTGCGAATCGGATCCCATCCCTGTTCTGGAATGAAAGGGATGGGGAGGAGTCTGTGGCAGGCACTTCCTGCCACAATCTAGGCAGCCAGGTAAGTGCCACCCTTCTCACCCCCTTCCCAGGTTACTTGCATTTTAATTTTTTTTTTAATTTTTATTTTTTCTTTAGACAGCTGGGGGTTTTTAAATTTGAATTTCCCTCCCATTCGTTCTCTTGCAAGAACGAGCGGGAGTTCCCCTGGCCGGTTGTAAAAGCAGCATTATGATAGCTGCATTTACGGCTGGCTGGGCAAGGAGGGAGGAGGACCGTTCTTGTTCTGGAATGGAGTTAAGTGTGCGAACATTTACCTCCATTCCGTTGCAGGAATGCTAGAGGAGGTGGTGGGACAGAATCGTGGCTTTTAGCCCCTGTGTGAAAATCTCCTAAGACTACTTTATTTTTTACACAAAAAAAAGAAAGAAAAAAAGAAAAGAAAAAGAAAGAAAAAGAAAAAAGCCTGCTATATTTCTGTGCTAGAACCAGTGCGGTAGTGGTGTGGGACTGGTTGTTACTCACATTCTTACAAATACTAATTGTTCTGCTTGTGAGATACACTACTATCACATTCACCAACAGTTTTAGTCATTGGTGGAATGTGTTCAAGCATTTTGTGGGCACAAGTTAAGCATACACGCAAATCTGGAAAGAAAAATAAAACCTAAAAACAGAATGGAATGGATAATGGCAGAAATATAGTCTCGATGTGGTATTAGAGAAAAGCAGACCTGAAGTTTATAGATAGGACCTGAAGACTTGAAGTTTATAGACAGCCATACCCCTATGCCATTTTATACAAATTGACCAGGAAACAATGGGGTGATGGAGAATTCCACATAATGTGAGGATACCCACATAAACTGTTGCACCTATCATTACAGAACTTTGTGCTGGTTTGTTAAGTGGGGATACATAGCAACCTAGAAGAATGAGCATTCATTTCTGGGCAGCCTCAAAATATAAATGATGCTCTTGCACAATAATCCCTGAAACTATTCATCTGAAAGATGATAACTTTGGTTTTCTTAGAATGGGTTAACTATGTCTGCAAATTTCTCCCACTTCTGCTAAAAAATTAAAAAGCTACTTGCATTTCCGTTTAAAGAAAAAATCAAACTCTAAGTGGTCATAGCAACAAAAGAAGAACAAAACAAAACACATATATTTGTCTATAATTTGGCAGGCATAACCCCCCCCCTCGTAACAAGTAGTTACTAGTCTTGCATATTGCATCCATTTCTGATGAACAAGAAAGAAGGTATTGCCATTTTAGTATTCTGACTGATGTTAGTGAGAAGCACAATCTATTGGACTTCAAAACCTTGAGTTGGTTTGAACTGGAAGAGCTCCAAATCAAGCTAACCTCTGAAATATTGAACTGATGTCTGGATGCAATCTTGTGCTTGGTGAACATTCGTGCTAGGTTTTTATGCTGTCTCTGCAAGACAGCTATTTGCTGTTGACAAGTGATGGCGGATACATTAACATGCAGGTCTCAATTCAACACTAGCAGCATGATGTCTCGGGGTATAATTTATATCTGATTTTTAGACAGACTGTCCATGTTTATTAGTTCCAGTGAAAGAAGAACTAATCAGAAAACAATTCAGTAAATGAAAATTCAAGTTAAACAAGACACAACTGAAAGAGAAGAAAAGGTAACTGAAAGCAAAGCGTGGCAGGATCAAAGAAAACCAAAATCTAAAGCAATCCACAAGCAAAAGAGGAGGCCAGAAGCAAATGAAAGGAAGAGTGGAAAGTAAGTTGTGTCACATATTAGTTAATTGCCTTTCATCATCTCTCATTTGTATTTGTGAGGACTCCTTTAATCAGGCTTGCTATAATGGCTGAGCCAAGGATATTTGAAAAGGTGGAGCCACTTCGCCCACCCTCACCAAACATTTTCATTAGTGAACATCAGGTATGCTTCCCCAAAGCACCCCCCCCCATTTATATTTTTAATACCAGTTCATGGGTGTTCACAGTCCCTGTTAAAAATAGTTTCAGTGCCATATTTAACAAACCAGTTTTTTACCCTAGTAACAAAGGCATCATGAAATAGTACTAGAGCATCCTCATAGGGACTGACCAAAGCTTCATAGCCAAGGACATGCCTTGAATGCAAAGAGATCAAGATTTGGACTCTGACAACTCTGCTTAAAAAGAATCTAGAAGCTGGTGAGAGGAGATGGCTTTTCCTGAGTTCCACTGCAGTACAGGTATACTTCAGTTAGCAAAGCCTCTGACAAAGAAGTTCCTATTTACAAGTCTTTTTATACCCACCAGCCTTCCCTTTCCTGATTGTCTTCAATCCAGCTGATTTTTATTTTATTTTATTTTATTTTATTTTATTTTATTGCATTGCATTGCATTGCATTGCATTGCATTGCATTGCATTGCATTGCATTGCATTGCATTATCAGCATTGGGAGGATGGTGAAGGAGGACTGGAGAAATTCTGAAATCTGAAATACTTCAAAATCCAAAATTGTCCACATCGGTGGCTGAGATAGTGACACCTTTGCTTTTCGATGGTTCACTGTGCACAAACTTTGCTTCATGCACAAAATTATTTAAAAATATTTTCTATAAAATTGCCTAACGCTCTCTCTACCCCCCCCCTCTCTGGCTTCTCTTCGCAAACGAAGATTCAGGAAGGACTCATCCCGCACTTTCTGCAAGCGCACTGATGACTAAAAAGGCCAATCCGAGATAAGCAAGTCCGGTTGCAGAAAGCACAGCATAAGGTTTCCTTGAGTGATGTTACCGGGTTGTGATTTTTTTCTGCGTTGTCGTTTCTCTTCAAGACATGTTTGGCGTAAGTTCTCAAATAAGGCTGCAGCATTGTGGATAGTGCGTCTCCATGCTTCCCGATGTGAGGCCAGGGTGGACCACTGTTTGTGATCAATTTGGCCGAGCCTGAGATGTTGTTTCAGGGAGTCCTTGTATCGCTTTTTTGGAGCGCCCCTCTTACGCTGACTCATAGTGAGTTCATCGTAGAATACTGTTTTGGGGAGGCAATGGTCCTCCATCCTAGAAACATGCCCTGCCCAGCACAGCTGTGTTCTCAATATCATGGCCTCAATGCTGGTGATCCCTGCTTGCTCAAGGACAGCAACATTCATCACATAGTCAGACCAGTGTATATTTAGGATTGTGCGTAAACAGCACTGATGGAAGCATTCGAGGAGTCGTAAGTGGTGGCGATAGGTTACCCATGTTTTAGACCCATAAAGGAGGATAGACAGTACAATGGCTCTATACACACTGATTTTTGTGTTTCGCCTCAGGTGTTTATTGCTCCAGACTCATTTGTAAAGTCTTCCGAATGCGCTATGTGCCTTTGCTAATCTGTGATCTATCTCTTTGTCAATCTTGGCATCTGAGGAGATGATGCTTCCAAGGGAGGTGAACTGCTGAACAGAATTAAGCACAGAGTTGCCGACAGCAATGTGGGGATGGTGGTGTTTGTCCTGTGGTGCAGGCTGGTGAAGAACTTCCGTTTTCTTCATTATGACTTCCAGCCCAAACAGCTCTGCAGCTGTGGCAAAGCAGGATGTTAGGCGCTGCAGAGCTGCTTCTGTGTGGGCAACAAGGGCAGCATCATCAGCAAAGAGCAGCTCACAGACTAGATAGTTTAGAGTCTTAGTGCGAGCCCTCAGACGGCTTAAGTTAAACAAGCTACCATTAGTACGGTAACGTATATAGATGCTGTAGTCTTCTTCAAGCTCTGCCATAGCCCTTTGGAGCATCATGCTGAAGAAAATTGTAAATAAAGTTGGTGCAAGAACACAACCTTGCTTCACTCCATTAGTTCTTAGAAAGGGCTCTGAAAGAGCATCACCATATCTGACTTGACCACGCTGGCCCTCGTGTAGCAAGATAATCATTTTGAGGAATTAGGGGGGACATCCTAGTCTTTCCAGGATCAGCCACAGACCTTTCCTACTCATGGTGTCGAAGGCTTTGGTGAGGTCGACGAATGTTACATAGAGACCCTTGTTCTGCTCCCTACATTTCTCTTGCAGTTGTCTAAGGGCAAATACCATATCTGTAGTACTCCTATTGGCTCTGAAGCCACATTGGCTTTCAGGAAGAAGTTCTTCTGCAATGGCAGGAACTAATCTGTTCCGGAATGTCCTTGCAAGGATTTTTCCAGCAATAGAGAGCAGTGTTATGCCTCGATAGTTTGAGCAATTGGATTTTGCTCCTTTTTTCTTGTACAGGGTGATGATGACTGCATCTCAGAGATCTAATGGCAGTTCCCCCTTTTCCCAGCAATTCACAAGAAGTTCGTGGAATTTATCATAGAGTACATGACCTCCGTGTTTCCAAACTTCAGGTGGGATTCCATCAATCCCAGCTGCCATGCTGTTTTTCATCTGCTGTATGGCCTTAAGGGTCTCTTCCAAAGTGGAAGCTATGCCCAATTCATTTTTCACTCGTTTTTGTGTCATATGTTGGATAGCTGAGCCTTGGACTACTCGGTTGGCACTAAAGGGACTTTGAAAGTGTTCAGCCCATCGATTCAGGATGGAGGCTTTATCAGTAATTAATGTTTGACCATCTGTACTATATCAGGAGCTTTGGACCTGATAACGTTGGTAATGCCAGTGATTCTGTAGAGGCTTTGGTCAGCATCTGGAACACTGATCTTACCAAGGCTATCGACACAATCGCTCCCAAGCGTCCTTTCCAGCCCGCCTCTAATTGTAAGCCCTGGTACACAGAGGAGCTTAGGAGGATGAAGCGAACTGGACAACGGCTAGAGTGCAAGTGGCGGAAGACTCGACTCTTATCCGACAGAACTCGCCATAGGAGGCATCTTGATTCCTATCGGGAGGCAATACGTGCAGCACAGAGATCCTTCTGCTCTTCACGTATTGCATCTGCAGAGTCCCATCCAGCAGAGTTGTTTAAGGTGGTGGGGGAGCTGACACAGGTTCCTCCTGCGCCAAATCCCCTACTTAACCCGACAACAGCATGCTGTGATGCATTTAATATCCACCTTGCAGATAAAATCTCTCGGATAAGAGCCGACTTGGATGCCAATGTTCTGTCAGAATCCATAGATGAGGCATCCAACAACTCCATTGATGGCACTTTACTGGATCAGTTTCAATCGGTGAGTACTGATGATGTGGACAAGCTCCTTGGAAGAGTGAGGAAGACGACCTGCCCTCTTGATCCCTGTCCATCTTGGCTGGTCATCCAGGGGGGGGATGCATTGAGAGTATTCCTACGGGACACAATCAATGCATCCTTCAGGGAAGGTATTGTACCATCTTGTTTAAAGGAGGCGGCGGTTAAGCCACTCCTGAAAAAAACCTCCCTGGACCCCCTGGACAAGAACAATTACAGACCAGTTTCCTTGCTACCTTTTTTAAGCAAGGTGATCGAGAGGGCAGTTGCTTCCCAACTCCAAGCAATCTTGGATGAAACTGATTATCTTGATCCATTTCAAACCGGCTTCAGGACAGGATATGGAGTTGAGACTGCCATGGTCGCTCTAACCGATGACCTCCACCTGAGCATCGACAGGGGTAATGTGACCCTGCTGGTCCTCTTGGACCTCTCAGCAGCCTTTGACACTATAGATCATTCCATCCTCTTGGATCGCCTGAGAGGGTTAGGAACCGGAGGCACTGCTCTGCGATGGTTCCATTCCTTTCTCTCGGGCAGATCCCAGAGGGTGAGGCTCGGGGACAGCTGCTCCTCCAGAATTGAGCTCAACTATGGTGTCCCTCAGGGTGCCATTCTGTCCCCGATGCTATTTAACATTTATATGAAGCAGCTGGGAGAGATCATCCGGAGGCATGGAGCTCGGTGTCATCAGTATGCCGATGACACTCAGATATATTTCTCCATGACCAGGTCGTCGGCTCAGACTTCAGATGGTGTCTCTCCTCTCAATGACTGTCTTAGAGCAGTAATGCATTGGATGAGGAAAAACAGATTGAGACTAAATCCAGACAAAACGGAGGTACTGATAGTCACAGGCCCAAAACCAGGTCTGGGAATACAACTTCCAGTCCTGGATGGACTCACACTCTCCTCTAAGGACTGTGTTCGCAGTCTGGGGGTACTTCTGGATTCATCGCTTCACATGACTAGTCAGGTGAATGCGATGGCCAGAAGTGCCTGTTATCAGCTTTGGCTGATACGCCAACTGCGCCCTTACCTGGATACAAGGGATCTGAAAACTGTGGTACATGCTTTGGTAACCTCACGTTTGGATTACTGTAATGCACTCTACATGGGGCTTCCCTTGTGCCTAACCCAGAAACTTCAACTGGTACAAAATATGGCAGCCAGGTTAATTACAGGTACATCTAGGAGAGAGCATATAACATCTGTGCTTAAATCTCTCCATTGGCTGCCGATTAGTTTCCGGGCGCAGTAGAAGGTGTTGGTTTTAACCTTTAAAGCCCTACATGGCTTGGGTCCATCTTATTTCTGGGACCGCCTCATCCCATATGACCTCCCCCGCGCACTTCGGTCCTCTGGGAGGAACCTACTGCAGCCTATGAAAACTAGGCTGTCGCAGACCTCCCAGAGGACCTTCTCTTCTACAGCTCCCAGACTCTGGAATGGCCTGCCGGATGAGATCCGTCTTATCACTACTCTTGATAGCTTCAAGAAAGTGCTAAAGGCGGATCTCTTCCGGCAGGCCTTCCCGGAATAACTTCCCGGTTCCAGTCGATTGATTGCTACCCACCCCCTTGCCATCGTTGCCGTTATTTATTTATTTATCATATTTTATTCTTGTTTTAACTTTTCATTAGTTTAATTTAGTTTTAAGGGGTGGGAGGGTTAGGATGGGGAGGGATTGTTTTAACTTTATGTTTTAATCTTGTTGTACGCCGCCCCGGTTGCTGAGCAGAGGGGCGGGTTAAAAATAAAAATTTATTATTATTATTATTATTATTATGATGATGATGATAAGTAGGTCCAAATACTGCCTAAAGGGCTATATAAATTCCTCTAGAATCCCCCAGATCCGCACAGCATTGTGTCTTTTCTCCTATATTGATCCACCACTTGTTCTGCATGTCTCGGAGTTTTTGTTGAAGCTTACTACATGTGAGAAGGAAAGCTGCTTTTCTTACATGGCAAGCTGTCTGGGCAAGGTATGCCTGGTGAGCAGTTATCTTCTTTGCCAATAGCTCCTGGATGACTTGGTTGTTTTTATCAAACCAGTCTTGATTTTTCTTGTAGGAGAACCCGAGGGATTCTTCCGCAGACTGGAGGATACAGTTTTTGATATGTTGCCAAAGCACTGTAGGACAAGGATCTATAGGATGGTCTTCATGTTTTCTTTGCAAGTTTGCCTGGAAGTTGTCTCTCATGGTAGTTTGTTGAAGATTGTTGACTTGGAGTCTCTTCTTTAACATGCCACCCCTCTTAGGTTTGAACTTAAGATGAAGATTTAGTTTACATCTGACGAGGCAATGATCTGTCTGGCATTCTGCACTGGGCATCACTCGAGTATGGTGGACATTGCGAATGTTTCTCTGGCGGACTAGAACATAGTCAATGAGGTGCCAATGTTTGGATCGGGGATGCATCCAGGTTGTCTTCAAGCTATCTTTCTGCTGAAAGATAGTGTTTGTAATAGTCAGCTGTTGTTCTGCACAGAACTCTAGCAAGAGGCATCCGTTATCATTGCAGTTTCCAACACCATGCTTGCCTAAGACACCTTTCCAGGCTTTGGAGTTCTTTCCTACTCTGGCATTGAAGTCACCAAGGATAATAATTTTATCTTCTACAGGGACTTTTTGTATGAGGTGGCGTAGGTCTGTATAGAATTTTTCTTTCTCTACAGGGTTGGCTTGCATAGTTGGGGCATACATACTAAAGAGAACAACATGTGGGAGGCGTAAGGAAATAATGTGACCAGAGTGTCCTGTTGGCAAGGTTTCGAGTTTGGAGGCAATGGAGTTTTTAATCATGAAGCCTACTCCTGAAAGATGTTTTTCGGTTTTGGGTTTGCCAGACCAGTAAAGTGTGTAGCCGGCGCCGTGTTCTTTAAGGCTGCCTTCCTCATGGAGACAAAGTTCACTAAGAGCAGCGATGTCAATATTAAGTCTTGATAGTTCATGGGCTATTAGAGCAGAATGATGCTCAGGCCGTCCACTATCTTCAGAGTCTCACATGTTTCTGATGTTCCAGCATGCAAGCGTCTGTTTATTTACACCTTTGTAGGCCGGTGTGCGCCTTTGTTTCTTTGCCTTGGTTTGACCGCATTAGAAGATTCCCATTGGCCGTGGCTAGCCAACCAGGTAGTTGGGGTTGAGCTTTCATTAGGCCACCTTTTCTAGGCCCCTCTCCATATGGAGCAAGCAGTGCTCTCCTTAAAAAGGGCTGCTTGGTCATTCAGGATTCTGCCAAACAATACTGTCATCTCCTGGGTCAGCCTCAAGCGACCAAAGTCCTGAACCGCCTACATGCAGGGTTGGGTCTGCGGCTTCCAGTACATCTTTACACCTGCCATTTTGTCCCTTGCCTATCACTACAGGGCTTTTTTGGAATTGGATTTTTCCTTCGAGCCTGTGCAATGGATTTTTTTTTGTGGAGCGCAGCGTGCACAGAACTGGCCTCACCCTTTAAACCAAAGCTTCATCTGCTGGCCTTGCAAGCATGGACGGTAGCAGTGAGGTCCTCGGGTCGTAGGTTTGATAAGAGCCTCTTAAATGGTTGACCTTACAGGGTTGGACGAGCACCATCTGCCCGGGTTTGGGATTAGAGTTTTCCTTCTCCTAGGACGTTTGCCATAAGGCTAGAGAGCCCATCCTGCCCTTTGGCGCTCTTTGTCAGACCCTTCGGTTTTGACCTGTCTGGCATGGCAAACCCTACCGGTGGCTATTGTGCCACTGCCAGCATAGCTCAAAACATCATTAGGGTACACAAGCCTCTCTCCCACAACAAGGGGGCATCAATGGAGAGGGAAAATGCCTATAGGCTATGTTTATAAGGTGTATATGAAACATAAATGAACTTCATGTTTAGACTTGATTCCCATCTATGAGATATCATGTTATTTATAAGCAAATATTCCAAAATCTAAAATACCTCTGGTCCCAAACATTTCAGATAATGTAGATTCAACCTGTAGTCTTAATAACAAAGCCAGGTGTCAGTTACATTGTTTCAGCCACTGTGCTTCAGCAGTCCTCCCACAAAACCTGTGTGTGTCGAACACAGCTTAGTCACTGAGTATCTTTAGCTCAGGGATATCTGGCTCAAGATGACAGCTGGGCTCAGTTTTAGGGCCTCAGGTCTGGCACTTCCTCAGTTTGGATTCCTGGCCTTCCCAGTTAGGGATAAAAAGAATATTACTCATTTATTGGCTAAGACATGGACTTCCTGACACTTAGGAAACCTGTTCAGGAAGACTAATACAGGGGTGAGAATTCTGTGCAGGTTTTACCTGACACAGATACATCCCAAAGTTTTTTTTAGTAAATATTCTGCACAGAAATACGTATGAGTTGTTCGTGTGACAATTATGGGATTTAGTATTAAATATTGTCTACATTTTTATCCCAAACAAATATGGTTTACAGATAGCCCCATGTTTTTTGTGTGTGTACAGGACTGCTTTTTGTTGTTGTTGCTCAAAATCATATCATATAACAATTAGGAAAAACAACAACAATCCAGCAATGTTTTGCCAAAACAAAGTGACATGGGGAGATTTGTGGGTTTTGCACAAAACCCCCAGAAATATTGCATAAAAAAGACACATGTGAGTATCTGGAAACTGGGGGCTTGTCTAAACAAGGTGATGTAATGCAGATTGAAGTGCATTATCACAAATTTGCAGCAGTGCTCTTTTGTCTTTGCACTTTTTTGGCAAGATCGCTGGTATGCAAAGCTATCTGTATTTGATGTCCACATGGAGGCATCCCTGCAAATCAATATGGTGGCCATGAGTGAATTGCTCATGTTTTTATTCTCCACAAGATGCTGCTACTGTACAGTATTTTTTAAAACAGTAAATGTAAGGTGCACAAGTGTGACCTTCTGCCTTATGCATCATGAAAAAGCACACAATCACTACCACAAAAATCCAAAATGGCTGCTCTGCCACTTTGTTGCCATCAAGTCTCCCCCCTGACATATGTCAGACCAATCAGCTATCCACTTCCACTCTTATTCAGGAATGTGCAGCAATGAGATTAGGTTGTCCTAACAAGTGGGAGTGAGCATTTCTCCCGCATTTAAAAAAAAAAAAAATCAGGAAAAGCTGCAAAGGCTTCTGTCACATAGTTTTTATCCTCCTCCCTCCAAATACAGTGAAACGCCATAGGATCTCATTGGGACAAAGGGTATTCTCCTCAAATTCTATGAGGATTTTTTTCACCATCAAGACAATCCCTGGTGTTTTTTTGAGTACAAAAAAGCCATTTTTCTCGTGCAAAACCCCCATGTGCATTTCTGCATAGAATAATTTACTTTAAAAAAACCTTTGGCCTGTGTGATATCAGGTGAGGACTGGACAGACGTAATCATTTTCTCTGCAGTGGGGAGAAAATTGTGAAAATTATCTGTCCCAAAATGTAAGGAAATAGTCTAATATTTACAGCCTTATATCCTATCTCTCCCTTCATCATACTTGTCATCAGCTGGTTACAGCACATAATTGAGGTTAGTAACCAAAACCATTAAGAGGTATGTGCTAATTCCTTCATTGGCCCCTCAGTGGTGAGTCACACAACCTAAACAATCAAGAGACTATTCCATCCTAAATCCCCAGGAAATATCCCTCAGAACCCCCTCATGTCCTACAATGCAAGATTATCATAAAGCAATCAATTCCTATCTCCCAGCCATAAAGAACAATCAGCTAAGTCTCGGTTTCCTTTGTCTGTTTGGTGGGAAACCCATCCAGGCTTTGTCCTAAGCTGAAGTACCACCTTCAGGATGTGAAACTGGATATAAATATTAGCCTCTGACAATAGAAAGGTGTGCCACTGTGGATGAGACTTGGCCACTCTCTTTCTCGGTGCACCCCTGGATCAAAACTTCCAGTGCCACTCTCAGACTTCTGTCTGAGTACTTCAGAACTCTGCTTTTCAGGACTGGGAACAATCACCCTAATTCCTGAAACTATCTCTCTATCCAACCTTTCTGCCTAATCCTTTGATAGCCTTGTGTGATTCCTGTGAACGTGTTGTGTGTGGATGCTTTTTGTGTTGTGTGGATGCTATTTGTGTTGTTTCCAATAAAAACATTTTATTTCACTTTAACCTGAAGTTCTCTGCAGTTAGTACTGTTATACATTGGTGAAAAGATCCCAAAGTTACCTGCCTCTCACAGCCTTCATTTGAGATCATAACAGTTCCCCCAAATATTAACATAGTTTTGGCTTCATGGGTGGGGCTCTAAAGCACTCCCACCTTTTTGGGTAACAGTGGCTCCCTAACTCCTTCACAGCAGGCAGGTCTCAGCACCAGCTGGATTGCGAGAGAACATTCTTTAAAAGGTCCACCCTTTAAGGACCAGATGGGCTTTTTTGAGATGGCAGACACTGGAGGTTTCCATGTCAATGAGATGGTGAAACTGCTCTGGGTTTTAGTTAAACCTTAAGGGACTTGTGCAAGGTGCAAATTTCTCTAAAATTCAGACAAAAATCCAAGAGCAGATTCACCACTCCACTAACATGAAAGCCACCAACCACCTCTGCGTTGAAATCTTTGCCACTTGAGTGGCTGAAGCAAGAAATGATTAGATCTAAAAGAACAAATGGTGAACTTCAGTGATCCCTTAACTGAGCCAGGGAGGGATACATCATCTGAATCTGCATTGCATACCTCTAATGGAAAAGCACTAATGTTGTAAAGGGAGAAGGATTTAAATGGGACAAATGACAACAGAAGGGGACAGAGCTACCATGCTCACCCCATTCCCTCTCTTCACCCAGTGCTTCATTCAGTGTTGCCTCCTCACTTGTTGCACTTTATCCATTCCATTCACTTTCTCCAGACTTGAATGTGGCCTAGAAAACAGGCATGTGATCTATGAAAAATCCACAATCTAGAACTTCTGTCAGTAGCTCAAATTTAATATGCATTTGGAAACTAATGACAAGAAACAGAGGTCTTCCAAAATCATTTCAATATACCTGGTTTTAGTTAGAAAACATACATCTAGCCTCAAGGCAGCAGTTGTCGTCAGTTTTCATATGTAGCTGTCAAGCACACTTGTAACGGGCTGTGCAATCTTGTTTGCATATCTCTAAGAACAAAAACCTCCCTAATTAAAGTTTCTTATATTTCAGAGCTGTCTGGAAGAGTGATGAGGCACATCACTTCTGGCAACAATGCTTAAAACTGCAGTTCCCTGAAAAAAAATTCTACTTGATTGTATTAGAGATCTTTTTATCCTTCTTTGATCAAAGTATTTGCTCTTTAATCCTGGCTTAGAGATGGAGTCATTAGTTCATAAATATACCAACACTTGGACAATCAAAACTCTAACATTAGCTGGATATCAATGATTTCTAGTCATGACAGCTATTGAATACTTCCAGATGTGGCATGCTTCTGCTTCTCAGTGCCTGAGGAACAACAATAGCAGAGGTCTATTGCCATCATATCCTCTTTGTGGGCTGAGGTGGCTAAATAGGTTTATGTTTTGCCACCTTGAGAAATAGGATGCTGGATTAGATAGAACTTAGACTTCAGAGCTGTTCTTCTGTTCTTAGGTTTAGATGTCTTCCAGAAAATTGATTTTGCTTCTCTGTGGTTGCAGCAACCAATGGTTTGTTGCATCTTGCAGAGCTGCCTCACACTATCCCTAGGCAAAACACCTGCACTGTGGCATTATGAGGATGCTTAATATAGTTTCTGTTTGCCTTGTGATTTTTGAATTGAGACTCCCAGTGAATGGCATTCCTCTAGTCTGTAACATTTTCAGTAAGAAAACATTAGATTCCACGAGGAAAGTAGAGAGGGGCTGGCTGTTGAAATCTTTCCTCCATGCTTGGCAGTTCTGATGTTGAGAAGGAACACTAAGTTGCTTGATCAACTGATAGACATTGATTTTGGTGATTCCAGATGTCAAGCTTTTCTGTGATGGAAATTGTTGCAATTCCAGGCCTCTTCAAGACTTTATTCGGCACTGAAAACTGATGTACATCTCTGCTATAAGGTTTATCAGCAGTAGATGGTGCATGGGGAACTAGAGCAGAAGGAGCATGTTAGTCCTTTAGCTGATGGAGTCTAGCATCTCCTTGCAGCAAATGGTAGAATTGGGGGAGTATTCTATTCAGACTAACCCATGCAGACAAATTATATCCTGTGGCTAGTTAACAGGATCCCTGGGCTGGGGTGTACTCCTCTGGCTGAGGCTGGTGGAAGATGCACTCATAAAGGTTATGAGAAAGAAACAAAGGAAATCAAAATGCTCACATGTGACCCATGTTCCATCCTAATAGTTATGAGAATTGTACAATGGCCTCAAGCACATTCTCAGCCTGCAGCTGATAAGCTAAAGCAAAACAGCCCAGCAGAACCTAGTAATACAAATTGACTCTTTCGTGTCACTGGACAGTGGTTAACATTTGGCCATGATGCTAACAAGATCTTAAAATCCATCCATCTAGTAGCAGAGGCCATGTTCTCTACACAAGCTCACAAGCAGTAGTTAATAGTTAGGGGATCTTGGGTGATTATCTGCTCTTCTTCCCTTGCTTCAAGAAGGCAAGCTAATGAGGATTTTTAAAAAGGAAATATAGGGGCAAAACTAAGTTTGGAGTCCAGGGGGAGAATCCAATGAAGAAGTTATCTATTAATCATCAAGGATATGCAACTAAAGACAATGGCTGCCAGCTAAGCATCCATGCTACAGTAGGACCCCTGTATGCCTGGGGGATTGGTTCTGGGGGCCCAGCGGATACTGAAAACTGTGGATAATAGTGAATACCATTGAAAATAATGTGGCTTCTGGTTTAAAATACCATAGAGTTGCCTTGGAGGACCTAGAAAATGTCCAGAGAGGATGCCTCTCTAGGCATTTTTGAGGAAGACTCTATGGTAGGTATGCTGTTTTGTATCCCAAAGATAACTGAATCAGTGGATAATGAATCAGCGGACATGGGGATCCTACTGTATGCTTTTCAGAGAACTAGTGCAAAAGCAAAACAATCACTAGATCATCTTTTTCCCTGTTGGATTAGCATCACTAACATTCCATGTGGCTGTTGACATAATTAGACGCACTCACTAATCTATTTCTTCCTGTATTCAATGAGTTTGTGTGTCTGGGAAAGACAGTTTGGTTTAACCAAAGAAGATTCTCTGCTGGGTAAAACCAAAGGTCCACCTAGTCCAGGATCTTGATTCCCACAGTGGCCAATCACTTACTTCTGGGAAGATCATGTGAAGGCAATAGATCTTCTTACTGTTGCTTTCCAGTAATTGGTACTCAGTGACATATTGTTTCTGAAGCTGGAGGGTGCATATAGCCAACACGACTAGCAACCATTAATAGACCTTTTCTCCACAGGTTAATCCAAACCTCTCTTGAAGCCATCTCTGCAAGTGTTATTCACCACATTTTCTTTTTCCCCCCAACTAAAATTATCTTTTTCATTTACATATATACTAATTACATATTCAAGGCATTCGTACAATGCATACAGTTAATCCATTTTGCTTGCAGACCTCTGAAGTATGAATTATTTTATATCAAGTGTATTATTATACCAGTTCTCTAGAGTCAATATCAACTGCCTTACCATAAAAATGACAAAATGTTTTTTTTAAAAAATAAATAAAAACAAACTATCAAACATCTTCAGCTGTTATGCTTGTTTCTAGGATGAACTTTGCAATTATCATGGCAACTATTTTTGTGAGCGTTTCAGCCTGAACTGACAGAAAAGAAGAAGGAAGAGAAACCTGGCATCTGGGCTGAAGAACATCATCATTCAGTATTTAAAATAAAATAATTGCACTGTTCCCATGGCCGAAGACAACAATGGTAGTGTTACCATAAAAGAAAGTACAGTAATATTTTTGTAAAAGAACAATGGATATCCTACAGATTGAGCTCTGGATGACATTGTGCTACATCATGGTTATAACGAAACAGGAGGATCACTCAGTAAATTCTAAGTATTAAACAATTAATGTTGTGTGCAGTACAATCCCATTCATGTCTACTCAGAAGAAAGCCGTACTGAGTTCAATGGAACGTATTGCCAGATAACTAATTTTGTATAGCATGGGCAAAAACTAAATGGCCTATGGATCACACATGCCCCCTAAAGCCTCTTTTGTGGGTCAAATTGCCCACAAGGGAACCAAATTCCACCAGCATTTGATTGATTGATTGATTGATTGACTGATTGATTGATTTCACAAAATGAGAGAATTGTGCCTCTGAAATAAGAGAACTGCATCCCTCCTCCAAAACAAGGTTTAGGCACATGTCTTGTCTTAGGAGGTAAAAAGAAAAATGGAGAGAGGAAGTGATATTCTTGTTGGTTTGGAAGGGCTGATACAGTTCCCCGGCACTACAGGATCTACAAAATCCCACCTCCCCCCACCCACAGACACACACATTGATTTCACGCTTGTTTCATTAGATTGTAACTGAACAAAAGAGGCATAATAGAACAAAAAGAAAAGCCAATGTAGTGTATTTGTTTAAGTGTTGGACTAGATCTTTGGGAGACCAGGCTTTGAATCCCCACTTAGGTATGGAAAACCACTAGGTGATTTTGGTCAACTCACAGTCTCTCAGCCTCAGAGAAGGCAATGACAAACCTAAAAAACCCACACATTATAAATAAACAAATATGTCTTGCCAAGAAAACCTGTGATAGGTTCACTTTAGGACTGCATAAGTTGGAAGTAACTTGAAGCACACAACAACCACATATTATTCTGCCATTTTTGCCCTCCCCTGGTCATTTTTATGCTTCCTTAAATTTTTCTTTCCCATTACTTTCAATCCTTCTCTCCAGGGAGGGTGGGGTGAGAGAGAGAGAGAAGTGAGACAGGTTCTGCAAAATCCTCTGACTACTACGATGCTGTCTCTAGAAATGTACACCTGAGCTCCATCGGTTGAGCATTAGATGTTCTAATACCTCTTTGGGCACTGTAGGTCTTCAGCTCATGAAACCCTTCAGGTCTGCCCATATTATGCCACAGAACACATGCACAGATCTCACTGCAAACCCATTTTCAGTGTGCTGACACTTGGGACTATATCAGACTCACTAAATATGGCATCAAAACAATGCCACATGAACATGAAAGGGCTTGAAGATCAGATGACGTTGCCCTTTCACTTTTATGTATAGTCAAAATCCCGTACGTATTAATTGATAGCTTAAGCTGCCAATAGATCTCCCTGCTGCTTTTTTTGCCAGCATTGCTGGTGTGGGAAGTCTTGGGCCGTTTAACTCTCATCAATGCAGAGTCAATAGCCCGACCAGGCAGAACACTTCTGGGTGAGATTGCAACATTCAGGTAAGTGACTAACTTTTTTTTACCCTCCCTGGGTTACTTGGAGGTTTTTTAGTGTGTGCATGTGCTTGGTGAGACTTTTAGATGTTTATTTCTTTTTTTAATTTTTGAATTTCTAAAGAGGAAGTATAAGGATCTCCGTTCCCTTTCTCTTTATTGCCAGAGCTGCTTTTGCTGGGAGAGAAGGTAAGTGCAGGGAGGTACGTTCTTTTGCTGGCATAAAAATTAATATTTTTTTATGCCAGCAAAAGAGCATTTTAAAGGGAATGTCTGATAAAATCCTTGCTCTCAGTGAATTAAGGAGCAGAAAACTAATGGGTGAAATATTTTCCTGAAATATTACAAACAAACATCTACCCTTTATTTGAAATCCACACTGTTGTGTTTAGATGGTTATATTAAAAACCATTATTAAAAATTATTGGAATATCCTGGCAAGGGAATTAAAAGAATATGGATAACATTTAATAAACAGAATTAATTATTTAGCTAAAGTATTTTAACCTTGTTAATAATTATCCTGCAAATTCATCTTTAAAAAAGAATAACTCTTGAAGCAGTATTGTAATGAGAATAAGGTGTCTAAAGCTGATCTTAATGATTCACAAAGTGATTGCTCATGGTAGCTTAAACTTGGCCACGGTTTATGAAAGTTGCACAAACTATTTCAGCAGCTATAGGAGAAAATAAGACCCAATAGCTGATCAGCTAAAGCAGGGGTGAGCAAATGGCATGGGGGCAATTTTTTCCTCCCCTAGACCTTGGAGGGAATCCTCCCTCTGGCACTTCCATCCCTCTAGGCCTGATTTCTCTCTGTTGTCACATTGCAGAAATAATGCAGTTTGACACCACTTTAACTAACATGGCAACATCCTATAGAATCCTGGGAATTGTAGTTTGCTGTGACAGAAAAGGCTAAACATTTCACAAGACTACAAATCCAAAAACTCCATAGCATTGAGCCATGTCAGTTAAAGTAGTGTCAAATTGCAATATTTCTACTATGCAGATGCACCCTGGGTCTGTTTCAGACCTTCAAGGCTTGAATTGGAAGTGTCCAGTCAATTACTTGCAGCTTGTTTAAAAAAAAAAAAAACATGCAAAAAATTTTAAAGGTCTAAAACAAGTCAGAAGGGATAAAATATGTTTTACTGGGAAATTAAATTCCTTCAAAGGATTCAGGCGGCAGCAGGGCCGGTTTAAGGAATTTTTGGGGGGCCTGCAATGCTTTATTTTGGTGCCCCCATATGTTTATCTCAGGTCAATGTAACCTAACCTATTCACTGTACAGAATGTTCAGATTACATTAGGACCCCCGTATCCATGGATTCATTATCCATGGGACACAAAACAGCACACCTACCATAGAGTCTTCCTAGAAAATGTGTTCTTCCTAGCCATTTTCTAGGCCCTCCAAGGCAACTCTATGGTACTTTAAAGCAGAAGTCCCATTATTTTCAATGGCGTTCACTATTATTTATGGTTTTCAGAATCCACGCCCCCGCCCCAGAAACAATCCCCAGTGGATAAGAGGGGCCTACTGTATTACATAATTTGCCACCAATAATTTAGTTTAAAAACTATATTATGGGCACTAACATAATATTTTTTGTTTATTAGCAATTAACGTAATGGTGTAGATTTCCTCAAAGAAAAGAAAGAGTGGACTACAAGCTGAACATGAGTTAGCATTGTAATGCAGCAGCAAAAAATGTCAATGTGATTCTAGGCTGCATTAATAGGAGTAGTGTCTAGATGAAGGGTAGTAATAGTATCACTCCTTTCTGCTTTGGTCAGACCTCACCTGGAATACTGTTTCCAGTTCTGGGCACCACAATTCAAGAAGGATGCTGAGAAGGATGGTGGGAGGTCTGGAAGCCATGATGCCCTATGAGGAACGGCTTAGGGAGCTGAGTATGCTTAGCCTGGAGAAGAGAAAGCTGAGAGGTGATGTGATAGCCATGTTTAAATATTTGAAGGGATGCCATACTGAGGAAGGAGCAAGCTTGTTTTCTGCTGCTCCAGAGACTAGGACACGGAGCCATGGGTTCCAACTACAGGAAAAGAGATTCCACCTGAATATTAGGAAGAACCCCCTGACAGTAAGAGCTGTTCAGAAGTGGAATACACTGCCTTGGAGTGTGGTGGAGTCTCCTTCTTTGGGTTTTTTTAAACATAGGTTGGATGGCCATCTGTCAGGAATGCTTCGATTGTGTGTTCCTGCAGGCAGAAGCCGATTGGATGGGATGGCTGTTGGGGTCCCTTCCAGACCTATGATTCTATGATTCTAGGCTGCATTCAGAGCCTGGGAAAGTTATTCTTGGATTACACCTCCCAGAATCCCCCTGCCAACACCCTTCTCAAGGTCTGGTTGCATTGTTCCTTTTCCAGCATTCTCTAGCCCAGTGGTTCTTAACTTGGGGTCCGCAACGTCCTCACAGAGGGCCCACAAAGGCTTGAAGGCTGTTGGCCCACCTCCTCCCTTTAGTGGAGTAGCCACGTGACAGGAACCAAGGCAAAGGCTGGCTGGCTTGGCCTGCACATTGCCATTCAATCCACTCCAGCCACAAACTTGCAGGAAGAAGCAAGAGTGCCTCTGAGGGAAAGTTTAATGGATGGTGTAATTGTATTGTTGTTGTTGTTAGCTATTATTATTAGCTATTATTATTAGGGTTTTAAATCTTGAGTTAAGTCTTGGGGCAACAAAAGATATTTAAAGGGGGTCCCTGGTAAAGAAAAGGTTAAGAACCACTGCTCTAGGCCAATGCCTCTCACATAGCACTAATAGGATACTGGTGTTTTAGTGACAACAATAAAACCATTGTTCCCAGTAATATTACTCCAAAATTTTAATTTATATTCTTTATATTCTTCTGTTAAAAGAGCTAGAGTGTTGTAGAAGTTTCAGCATTGCACTATGACTATGGAGACCAGGGTTTGAATCCTTACTCAGCCATGAATACCCACTGGGTGACCTTGGGCAAGTCACACTCTCTCAGCCTCAAAGGAAGTCAAAGTCAGACCCCCTTTGAACCAACCTTCCCTAGAAAACCCCATGGTAGGTTGGCCTTACTCAGAAATAACTTGAAGGCACATAGGCAAACACACACAAATTTCTTTTGCAGGCTGAACTCAGTTGGCAGCAAGGGGAGGAAGCTGAAGAAGACCAAGGGAGAAAGGGAGGGAGGGCAGAGACCACAGGAAACCATGTTAAGAGCAGCTGGAAAGATGGACTGGACGGGATCTATGTGGAAGGAAGGAAAGGGAAGGAAGGAAGGAAGGAAGGAAGGAAGGAAGGAAGGAAGGAAGGAAGAAAGAAAGAAGCCCTTTCCGAGGGATATACAACCCTCAAATCCCCTGTGTCTCTCTCTCAGGAGTGGAGTGCAGTTTGCTATTTGGAATCAATTTCATACTCTCCATCTGTCCTAATTTGTAGGAACAGCCCCAGTTAATCCCCTGCTGTCCCACTTTTGCAACTCCTTTTAAAATGTTCCAGTTTTCTCTTACCTCCTCCCACATTTCCCTTTTATCCTGGACTTACTTCAGTTGCTGCAAACTGAGTTCAAAGTGAAAAAGTACTTTGCACTCAGTTAACTCTGCACGAGGGAGAGGAAAGGAAGGTGCAAAACCTTGTCCTTCCCAAGCTCATCATATACATTCCTGAGTTTCTCTACTTAAAATAGTAGGGTTTTTTTCTTCTTCATTAATAACATTCGCCCTCTTATTGCCTGGCCATACCCTTTTGACCATGTAGGTGGGCCACATTTGTTCTTTTCTTTTCTTCAGGGTATTGGGGAATCAGGAGACTGCTAGGGCTGCTTTTTTTTCCCCAGGCCAGACTTTGTCCATTTATGATCTAAACACAGGTGAGATACAGATAGTCTGAGCTCTAGGTTAAAGAGCATTCCTAAGGTACACAAATCTTTTTTCCCCATCCCACTTCTCCTACTGAATTTGTCAATTTGGGGTGGAAGGGAGAAGCAATATTTTTGCTTTAAATTTGCTGCCTTTGTACTGCAATTTGCTGGTTCAATGGTGGGAAAAAAAAAACACCCACATTTTAAATCAATACTTTTGCTTTATATGTAAGGAGTGCATACATTATTCTGAAGCCAAATCATGTACCCCAAAGTCTCCTAGAAGAAGGTTTTGCATTTTTAAGGGCACCCACTCTCTTCTTATAAGGTAGAAGCCTTCATTTTATGGCTGGAGAGGGAAGAGAGGTGTGTTGCTGTCACTGTTGACATCAAAACCAGTTTTGGTAACATGATAGTAGAAGGTGCATCCCCAACAGTTTGGAGGAAAGCAATGTGGACCCCCAACTTCTGTCCCTGGCTTAGATGTTGCCCATTCCTGGTTTAGTTAATTATGAATGATCCTGCAATGAGCCACAAACATTTTCCCTTTTCCTCCTTTCCTTCACACATAAGGGGAGTGAGAAAATGACAATTCGCACTATAAAATAAATATGTTGCATTCAAATGGAGAACACTGCACTTTGTGCTCTCAAATAAATCAGATCAAACTGTGGTGATGCATCCCTGTAAGTAATGTGGTGCTGTATCATGAAGACTGATTGATTGGCTATAGTTTTTAAAATACCCACTAACCAATGTTCTGTGGGCAGTGTCAAATGTGTTAAAAATGCCAAACACACCAATATAGATAATGACTTTAGAAGCAGAATGTAAAACCAAATAAAACTAGCAGCATGGTATAAAGCATTTCAGAATGCAGTTTCTACATCCTCCCACTATAACTTTGCTCAGTTATAACCAACCTCTCTCCTGCATCCTTTTGCTGATCAACCAGGGAAATAATGCAAATAGACATGGAGATTGGGTTGAAAAATGGGCTTTTATTTAATTCTAAACCTATTTATCCTTTAACCCTGAGAAATGCAAGAAGGGGGTAGCAACCTAGTGTGGGAACAGCTAAGACAGGTTGTCTCACCCAGACCTCCTCCCCAGATTCCCTTGAGCAAAACACCTGAGCTCCAAGGAGAACCCAAAATCTGGGTTTGCTCTCCAGCTGGCCCACAACTGGAAGGCCAACCTGAGAATCCCTCCCCCCAAGTCTCATGACTTAAAGTGAGGGTTTCAGGCCAGACCAAGGAAAATCTCCCTTCCCCCACCCCCCAGGGCTTGGCTACACCAGCCAGGATATGCCAGCTCCCTGCTGGTGCAAAGGGGGACTATTCTTCTCCTGTTACCTGGAGGAAGTGGGTCAGAGTCCACAGAGGAATGCTGGCCATCCCTGCAGCAGCTGCTGCTGCCATTTTCTTTGCTATCATGCAAGCCAGAAAGGAGGCCCACAAGATGTGACTGAATCCCACCTGCATGTGAACATCCTTGGTCACATGCTGCAGAACTCCTGCCCAGCATCCAGGAAGGTCAGCGAACTGGTGGCAGAAGCAAGGGCTGACATGTCAGATGGGCTCCTGCAGACACGAAGGGTCCAGTCCAGGTTTTGGCCAGTGGTAATGGATTTAAACAGGTACAGAAGCACCCCCATATCCGCTGATTTGCCAAACACTGATTCAATTATCCATGGTGGGTGACAAGGGGGGAGGTGGATCGGGGAGGGAGGGGAGGAGGCTTCTGGATGGCAATGGTGATAGAAGGGCAAAGGGAGAGGAGGAGATCTTGCCTCCCTTCTTCCTTCATCCCCCCTCCCCATGGCTCCAGTGGCTCTGGTGGCTCCAGTGGTGGCAATGGTGACGGTGGGACAAAAGGGGGAGAGGTCTCACTTCCTTTCTCCCTTTGCCTGGTGGGATGGATTCTATGGTGGAAATGGCAACTGGGGGACATTCTCTATTATCCACGGAATTCATTATGCACGGAAATCCCTGGAACCAATCCCCCAAGGATACCGTGGCCCTACTGTAATATGCTACGATGCTTTATTGGACCCTATGCTGTCTTCCCCCCATCTTAACCCCATATGTGGTCCGGGGGTGGTGAGGACTGCCTGGGGAAATAATGGAGCAAAAGCTCTGTGTCATATGGGCTGCAGGGCTCAGAAGATAAGGGAAAGCTGGGATATTTAGCCCATGTAGACAAGCCCTCAGTCACATGACATAAAGAGGCAGTTCCAGGGCCCTCCCCTTCATCAAAAGGGTACCATAAGTGTTCAGCAGATTCTTCCTTGCCTCCCCCCACTACCTGCCACAGATAAAGGGCACACATTGGCTTATCCTGTATCCCCCACCATGCTGACCAAAAAGGCCCTTGCTTCCTGTTGCAGAACTCCCAGGAACAGCATATTGCCTGCATCTGACTGGTGAACACCCTTGGCTTTTTGGGCTCAGGCCTCTGGAAAATCATCTGTGCATATGGTAGGAAATGACACAACCCTTTCATTAAGGCATTCCAAATTTCCCTATTTACTCTTCTCCATGCTCTGTCAGTGCATCGTGGCTCCCCTCCCACCACACCTGCTAGGGGTAAAATGACAAACCACACTATAACCACTCTAGGCCAGCTACATTGTATAATCTTCATGTCATGAACAGCTTGCAGGGTAAGGTCCTTGCCCTTTAGCAAACCTAGGTCATTACCCTCCCCCCATCTTGTGAATGACCAGAACATACAGCAGAGACCCCTGGTACTTTCCAAATAACATTGGCATCAGGCCATGCCACCAAAGGCCCCTCTTCCCCAGCTACTTGGCCAAAGTCAGATTTCTCAATCCCAGGTGGGATTCAAAATGGCGGCTGCAGGCCAGGAATGCCGCCCAATACACCATACTATGGCCACAAATCAGGACACAATGCCTGACTGGCCATAATAGAATCTGAAAGGACAACAAAAGCAAACAGCAAAACAAATTAATATTAAAAAGAATGAACATATATATCTGGTATTCCGAAGACCTCCAGTGCCCAATCCTCTGAATAAGCTGAGGACCCATGTCCCATGTTGCCATAGTAGATGCAGCCCCAATCCAGAATGAATGGGTACCAAATTTAAACCCCTTTAAACCCAGCAAGGATAAGGCCCCAGAGATTACATCCCAAGACTGGTATTTGATTAAGGGCAACAAATCTCCATGGCAAAACAACAGGCTTAATCCTCTGACTTGAACATAGTCTTTCAAAGTGCATACTGGGCATAGCAACAGGTCGCTGCAGGTCTGTAGCCGCAAAAGGACCCCAGACCTGTGTTGATCCATTTTGGTTGAATGAATGGTGGGGGTTATATTACCATTGCCTCTTGAATAGACTTCAAAACCCACTGAGCCTTTCACATCAGATAATACCTTGCAGGCAATCCCAAACACCCAGATTTTCCCTAATCACTTGTCTGATCCTCATTCTGTTATGCAGTTTGCTAACTCCACCTATGGCATCACAGAGATGCTGGAGGAAATCCCTTCAGGAGCCACAACATGGCAGGAGCTCAATGAGCTCCTGAAACTCCCTGAGTGTGGGCTTTCTCTGGGTAAGGAATGTGATGATTTTCTCCCTCATGCCTTGCAACTTCTCCCAAGGCAACCTTGGGAACTTATTATGGATCTATTTAAATACCCAGAAAGATCAGCTGGTGCACTGGACCCCAAGCCTTCTTTTGGGCTAGCAGAACTCTCAGCTCATCCACCAAGGAACACATTCTACCAAAAATGTATGCACATTGACTTGTCTCATACTGCCCAAGAAACAAAACAAAACAAAACAAAAATCACCCAGTTAGTGCACCACTCTCTGTGCCCTGTCCTAATTCTAATTGCCCATTTGGGAAAGGTACTAAATTTATCAAACACTGAACATCCCTTAAGAAGTGTTCATCTAGAACATGCCATCAAGCAAAAAGCCTAACATCTCAAAATCTTTGGGGTGTACTAGCAAAAAGTGAAATGCCGACTTAATGTCACATTTCACCATTTCCCCTCCTACACTATGTCTGTGAACCTCTATCACTGTTGCATTGAACAAAATGTACCTTATGGTACACACTTTGGCAGGAATAGCATCATTAATTGACTCACCTTTTGGCTAGGGCAAATAGTGAAATAATCCTATATTCACCATAGAATCATAGAATCATAGAGTTGGAAGAGACCTCAAGGTTTCATACCAACAGCTGACTTTATATTACTGGACCTATAAGGACAATGGATTTCCTGAAATGAAATTGCAGAAACCAAACTTAAATCCCTTTTCTAGATAATATGCTGCCTTCCAATCAGGGTATAATCATAGCAAAAACATTAATCTGAGTAGCTTAATGGGGCTGGACCCCTTTAGAAGGTGGTTGGGTGTTTCCAGGCACCTTTTTACCTGAGCTCTGTTCCCTGCTACCTCCTGATTGACCACTTCCTCTGGTACAATTTTGAAAGGAATGAGGGTCTCCAAAGACTGAACATTCAGCATGCACATGCACCCTGAACACCAAACTCCGAGCAAAACAACTTCTGTGGCTGTCCTGATGTGCTAGGGGTCCAAACTGATCCACCTCATTGAATCTTCTGTACTATATGGCCACTGTGGCACCTCTCGCCTTGTGTTGGTCACATAGTGGTCATAATCTGCATCCACAGCTGTGGCTGCATTTGATCCCACCTAAGGGCAGGGTAAATCACTGCCCTCATCCCAAAGGCCATGCCACAAAGTTATCAAGCAGGGCTAGAGGCATCTACATGTGCCCGATAAATAATGTCCCCCTACTGGATAAGGGAAAAGACTTGCAGAGGCTGTGCTTTGCCAATAACATCAGCATATATGGAAAAGCTAGGCAACCAATTTGTCTAGGTCCTTTCTACTTTGCATTTCCTCATCTTCTCTCTTTCCTTGTCATCTATATTCTTATCCTTCTTCTCTAACTCCTCATAAAGCAGGGTGAACACATCCATTTATTCCTACCACAGTATCTTGTGGGTTGAACCCTTGTGGGTTGAAGGACATGGTCACCCAAAGGAAGCATCTACTCCCCATATGGAATGGTCAAATAGGGAGCTGCATTATATCCTCTGCTGGATGAATGGACCATAGCTCTCCAATCCTCTCTCTGAAATTCTTGAGTTTCTATAGTAGGAGTAAAACTGGACTATGGCATCCATTGAGGTGGAGCCCATGCCCAAGCAGGTTGTGTGATCAGACCAATCCCTGAAGCTCCTGGAATACTGCCACCACCCAACATACCAGGATGCCCCATTGATGCACTCCAAGCTCCCCAGGGCCAGCTACAGCCTCCTGACATCCCCCAAATCTAAGTCAGGAGTCTCACCTGTAGCAACATGAGCTGCTGAAGTCTCAGGTGCTCTGCCCAGGTCATTTGATGAAGCCAGAGACAATGTATCGTCACCATCAGGAGCTGTAGTGGGTCCTGAAGGATCCTCTTGTCATATTTGTCTCACTAAGCATCAAGCCAGGCCAAAATTTGATTAGTGACCCTCTCCTTGTTGATTAGTGACCCTCCCCTTGCTTCATGGGTGGAGGAAGTGACAGTTTTGGAGGAGCCTTGGTTTTCTCTAAAGCCTCTAGCCTGGCCAGAATGGCCATCAAAGTACCACTATCCCTCTCATCCTCAGATGATGATGATGATGATGATGATGATACCTCCAGAGGTGGGTGCTTCAATGGCTGCCAATTTGCAGGACCCCTTTTTATGTATCCCCATTCCTAATATCTGGTTTATGTCCTTGTATCTTCTGACACAGGGACTAGCCTTTTTTCCCCAATGCAGAGTGCTGAAGGTCATCGATGAGAGATGATGACATATATCACATTAGAGAATGAGCAAGTGAAAGTACCTTAATATTGTGCGTGTTGTGATTAGGTTCTGTGATGGGGAGAGTTGGCATTTGGGTTTGTGGCAGTGTACCCATCTACCCATTCATGCTATGTGTCCTCATTTAGATAAGTAATTGTTAAAGATTTAGAGGCTATCTTTAGGCAAGTAAAGGCCTGCTACCAAGGCCCCCTGAGAAGACGGGATTATTATCCAGAATGGGCTGTAGTTCATTGATGATATGTGTGAGTGGTCTCAGTTGGGAGCTGTATGTGACCACTAGAGGAGTTCTTCCATTTCCAGTCTGGGATCTCCTTCAGTTTACTTATTACTGTAAAAAATATATTATATTGATTCTGTGGCAAGGACATTTATTCCATTTAAAGCCGGGTGGGCAACTGTACTGGATGTGCAGCCCATTTTCTGCCTTGAAGAGCCCCCTCCCCCATATTGCCAAAATTGCCCAAAACTGCAGAGGCCATGATATTGAGAACACAGCTGCGCTGGGCGGGGCATGTTTCTAGGATGAAGGACCATCACTTCCCCAAAATAATACTCTACGGTGAACTCCCCATGGGTCAGCGTAAGAGGGGCACTCCAAAAAAGCAATACAAGGATTCCCTGAAACAACATCTCAGGCTCAGCCAAACTGATTACCAACAATGGTCCATCCTGGCCTCCACATCGGCAGGCATGGAGACACACTATCCACAATGCTGCAGCCTTATTTGAGAACTCACGCCGAACAAGTCTTGAAGAGAAACGACAATGCAGAAAGAATCACAACCCAGAAACATTACCCAAGGAGACCTTCTGCTGTGCTTTCTGCAACCGGACTTGTTTATCTCGGATTGGCTTTTCAGTCATCAGCGCGCTTGCAGAAAGCATGGGATGAGTCCTTCCTGAATCTTTGTTTGCGAAGAAAAGCCAGAGGGGGGGGGTAATGAAAAGTGAAACCAGAAGTAGCCAGAAAGCAAGAGACAGAAGTCCACTTCTAATTTTGAAAAATTGTCAGGATTTTTTTTTAATGTGAAACACTGTGATATGTTTTGATGTATACAGTTATAGGAGTATGAATCTATTTCAGCTGCAATACTTGCATCCTGTGGTAATATTCACCTAACGAGTTGTGATCTTTGCTCTGTTAGTGAAGATTCTGCACATGGCAACTAAACTGTTAATCTTCCATGGCAACAATGTTCAATAGTGGATTATTATGATGGACATGTTAAACACTGATACAACCTCACATCCATAATGGAGACAATTCGTGTAGTGTAATGTGGACACTTGTGAGCTGGAGGATTTCAGTATACTCAGGCTACAGTTAAGGCATCAAAGTGATGCTGCATTGCAATAGGTGCTTGTCTTGAAGATCTTCTGGAGTCCATCTGAAGTCATATGTCCAGTATTACCACATCAGTCAGCTCATCCCCATTGGCCTGTGCAATGGATTTTTCTGGTGGAGCGCAGCGTGCACAGAACTGGCCTCACCCTTTAAACCAGAGATTCATCTGCCGTGGCCTTGCAAGCATGGACGTGGCAGCGAGGTCCTTGGGCCGTAGGTTTGATTAGAGTTTCCTTCTCTTAGATGGTTGACCTTACAGGGTTGGACGAGCACCATCTGCCTGGGTTTGGGATTAGAGTTTTCCTTCTCCTAGGACGGTTGCCACAAGGCTAGTGAGCCCATCCTGCCCTTTGACGCTCTTTGTCAGACCCTTCGGTTTTGACCTGTCTGGCATGGGAGACCCTACCAGTGGCTATTATGGCACCGCCAGCATAGCTCAAAACATCATTAGGGTACGCAAGCCTCTCTCCCACGACAAGGGGGAATTTGTCATCTAGCTAAGAACATATTTTGGTGCTGGTCAATTGATAGGAAAAAAAACTGGCTTTACCTCAGGAAGCACCACAGCTGGTGTGAAGTAGCTTGACTCAGCTCAGCCAAACCCAACACACACCCCTAGTCATAACTATAACATCCCTAGTTATAACTGTCCCTCAGCAGGTGGGGGAAAAAAGCAAGCTGGAAGAGAATGGAAGAGTGAAAGAAGAGAGACAAATCAAGCAAAGAAGAGAGGAAGATCAATGTTTTTAGATGGGTATGGCTGCACAGGGAATGATTAGAGAGAGGGATTTCGAGTATGCTGTGGGGGTAACTATGCTTTTTAAAACTGAGAAGAAGATTGAAAATAAAAAGAGGTTGACAGACAATGAAGGTAAATGATAAGAAGAATTGTTACCATTCTTCCTTTCACTCTACACCCGGCAGAAAGGAAGAAAAATGCCTGCAGAAAAGAAAAGAATGGAAAACAGGAAGGGAGGTGGGAAGTGAGACACCATCCCTTCCTCCATATCCATTAAGAGCTTTCAGAAAGAAAGTTTGTGTATACACATTCCACTGAATTTTCCCTATGAAGCCATTTCTGTATTAGGTCACTTCTTCAAGCAAAACACAAATCTTTGGAGCCAAGAGGCAGGGAAATATCTAAAAAGGTTGCAAAACTTAGCTCTCCTGACAACATAATTCTCTCATACCTCCCAGTATTTCCTAAAACTTTCCAGTATTTCCAGAATTTTTCCAGTACAACATGTGCAAGAATTACACTGCGATGACTATATCTGATACAAAGCACTATATATTTTTTGCAATGTTACTTTTTCTTTGTAAGGACTAATAAATAAAATACATTTCTAAATAACATCTTGTAATAGAAGATGCAATTTGGTTTTATAATGAATCTTTAATACATATTAGTTCATTGCTCCCTCTCAATGTTATTGTTATTGGGTTTCTTTAGTGTAAATATGGGATTAAAATATAATGAATGAAAAATGTAATAAAAATCTGCACTGGAATCTTATTTCACCTTTTACTTTATGTAAGTTTACATATACTTAGCTAAATAGCAGAGGTGCTAAGAAACCCTGTTAGTGAATTGCAAAGATACTTATTGGTACACCTGCAAGTGTTCCTGATGCACATCAGTGCATGATGCACATTGTTGCACAGTGAACACGGTGTGCAGTGCACATCAGTGTGCAATGTGCATTGGGTACTTTGTAGGCTCTGCTACAGTGTAACATAAGAGCAGCCCTCTACTGGATAAGGATATTATGAAAAGCATATTCAGGGGTAGCTATGTTGTCAATGCAGTGGAATACAACAAATTCCATGTGACCATGTGGGAACTGGGAAATCCAGGCAATAAAATGTACAACTCCATTACCAACAGAAAAAGTAACTCCCATTGAGATCAAGGCTATTTCTGTCCTGTGTGAGGCTACCTACCTCTTTCTTAGGCAGAGAACATTTGGACACACAGGGACTTGATATCCCAAGTCCAGACCATCTTAACCGACAACAAAAGCAGCATCTTAAGACAAAGTGTAGCCTGTGGCAAAAACATTGTCATTTCTTCTTCTCCTGTATGATTTTTAACACCTTTGCATGATGAGGAAGCCAGTGCAGCTTTGAAAGCTTGCAATCTTGCATGATGTATTTTGTGCTTTTTAGTTGGCCCAGTAAAAGTATCACTGTTTTGTGGATTTTGAAATTTGTTGGATGTTATGAAACTGACCAATTCTAATTCCCATTTATGTAAGTCTGCTTACAAAGACATAACTCTCATACAGGATTCTGGCTATCATAGGTAAATGTATAAATGACTGGACTCAGGACCACATAAAAATGTTTTAATACCTAAGACAAGATGATGCCCTGGTCCATCATGGTAAAGAAACCAAAAAGGACTGGCTGTTGGATTTTATTCCAACACTAGTTGTGGGATGGTCTCCTCTTTTTATCCAAGAACAGGAGGCCAGCTTAGGAGGTGCAGGCTAGACTGTGTGGTACATACTGTACACCTTCTCTTCCAAAAATTTAATTTTGTTTCCACATGTGGCCACCAGCATTTGCCTCAGTCTGGTAGCATTCACAGAATCAGAATAAGACAATTTTAGAGTTGGGACATCTAGTCCCTTTAGATCCAAGGGACATCTAGTCTAATAATCTGCCAGTGCAAGAATACAAAGCAAAAGAAACCCTGATATGCAGCTATCTAACCCCATTAAAAAAAAAAAAACCAACTCCTAAGGAAGGAATGTCCATTATCTTGTGAGATACTCCATTCCGCAGCTGAATATCACTTGTCATCAGGAAGTTCCTCCTAATGTTTAGTCAGACTCTCCTTTCTTGTACTTTGAATTGTACTTGTTTAGTTCCAATCCTATGGAGAAGTATGCTAGCCCCTATGGAATTATCATCTAAAGATGGTTGTCACATCAATCATATCTTCTCTCAATCTTTTTTTTCCTCTGGGGAAAAGTATACCTTTTGTGATTCCTCATTGGCCTTTGTTTCCAGAGTCTTTACTATTCTTCTCTGGACACATTCTAACTTGTTGATATGCTTCTTAAACTGTGGAGTCCAGAACTGGGAACACACAGTACTCCAAAATATTCTAACCAAAACAAAATAAAGTAGTCCTATTATTTTCTTAGATCTGACCACTATACTTCTATTGATGTACCCTAAAATTGTACTGGCTTTTTTTTTTTTTTTTTGCTCCACATCACAGGGCTGATTCATAGTGAGCTTGTGGTCTACTAAGACCTTTCTCATACATATTGCTGCCAGGCCAGGTGTCACTCATCTATATTTCTCTATTTATTTGTCTTGCCTATATGTATTAATTACCTTATTTATCCAACATGACATTCATTTTGTTCATTTTTGCCCATTTCTCCAATCTGTTTAAGTGATCTTGAATCATTTTTTTGCACCTGAAGTGTTAGATACCCACTCCATTTTAATGTTATCTGCAGATTTGGTGAGCATGCCTTCTCTTCCTTTCCCAAGTCATTTATAAAGATTTTGAATGGTACTGGGGATAGGACAGAACCCTACAACACCACAATTGTCACATCCCTCCAGTATAACAAGGAATCATTTGTGAGACACTTTGATATTTTTCTCCTTCAACCAGTTATTTATTTATTTATATCCCAGCTTTCTCCCAATATAGGGACTCAAAGTGGCTAGCATGGGTTCAAAACAATGCAAATTAAAACAATGCACAAACATTAAAAGTACAAATATGATTTTTTTAAAAAAACCCAAACCATTTGTAGCATTAAAAACATTTAAAATATTAAAAAGTGGTCAACTATATAGACCTTAACATCTAAACCAGACAGCATTTACAAGCCCAACAACATTTGCTAGCCCAGCTCCCATCAAACTATAAATGGCTGATAACACAATGTTTTTACCTGTTGGCAGAATGAGAGGACAATAGAGCTATTACAACAAGGGAATTGTGTGCTGTCTGACCAACTACAAATCCATCTAAAAGTAGCATCATCTAGCCTGCATTTAACCAGCTTGTTTGCAAGAATTTCAAGGAAAACCTTGTCAAAAGCCTTACTGAAGTCAATAAACCTTGCATCTACTACCTCGAGTGAAGGGACCTTCTAAACGGACACAATCTTATAAATGGACACAACATTCCATGGTTCTTTAGTGCACTTCCATGACTTAAGTGCACTTCCCTCTTAAGATTCTTCTCTGTTTCTAGTAGTGAAATTGTTTGGTAAAATAACCAATTATAGAGATGTTCTTAAACCTGCAGTGAAAATGACTAGTGTGGGACAAAGAATATTGAGAGCATCTGCTAATGTCATTGCAGTGTTATTGAAGAAAACAACCAACTGACAGCTGAACAGAAGCAAAATATCAAAGAGTTGTAGTGTGAAAGCAGGTTGGTGTGAGATCATTATTTAATAACACAGCTGGGAGTGCCAAGACCAGCAATAATCAGATATTTTGATTTTTTTAAAATAATTACTGTAGACAAAAGATACAGAAAAAAAAAATATAGACCTTAGAACACAAACAAAAGAAATGAGTAAGTATACCAAACTTTCCCAGAAGATGAATAGGACTGAAATGAAATATCACAGTGTTCTGGTATGAAAGTAAGTGGGTAGCAAGTTCACCTACACAGGATTTTTTTTAAAGTCAGCAAGTATCCTGCATGCATTGATGATTAATCATCTAATCTGGAATGATCAAGTGCTGCAAGTGAAAACCTGGGGAAAGAAAAAATTTCCTCTTTGCAGGCCTTAACAATCTTTGGGACCCAACTCTACATAAAGTGAGGATTGAGAACTGGTGGCCTTATAGATACTGGACTGAAACTGTCAGTATTCCTGACCTGGGAACATTTTGGCAGGGGCTGGTGGAAACTGATGTCCAACAACATATAGATCAGGCATGGGGAAAGGTGGTCTGTGGGTCACATTTGGGTCCTAATGCCCACTTTTCTGGTCCCCAAAGCCCTTGGTGCTCCCCTAAATCCCCACCACTTAATTCATTTGGGTGGCTTATATTTGGCTTTTTTTTGTCCCCAGATTGCTGAAAATACCACAGCTCAGTAGTTTGCACTACATTTACAAATGCAGTGATTTGCCTTCTTCCTTCCTCATAGACCCCCAAGGGGTGAGGAACAAGAAACAAAAACTTGATTTTCAGCTGTAAACTGGAGGCAAACAGAACTGGGCATTGATATAATTTCACCTCTCATGTACTGCTGTCATCCCACTGTGGTCCATGGAGGGATAAGGTGGCAAAAAATGCCCCAAACACCCTGATCTAGAAGTCTGCAGGTTCTCCTGGAGAGGTGTGAGCTATTCCTTTGTTATTACTTAATCAATTGAGCAGGTAAAAGGTCTGGAGTTGATTCCAAGTGTGGCATTCACATTTGGAAGCTTTTGCTGTGAACCCACATCATGCATTCAAAGAAGCTCTCAGCACAAGTGAAATAGGCCAACCAAAGGCTGCAAAAAAATCAAAAATCCATCAGAGAGATAGCAGGAACATTAGGAGTGGCCAAATCAGCAGTTTGGTATATTCTGAGAAAAAAAGAGTGCACTGGTGAGCTCTGCAACACCAAAAGGCCTGGACATCTATGGAAGACAACAGTGGTAGATGATTGTAGGGCCCTTTCCATGATAAAGAAAAAACCCTTCACAACATCCAGGATTGTATTGTCGATCATTCATTTTTAATAACAGTCACAACTTAGAGTTATAACAATTTCACTGTTGAAACTCTCCACATATTAGTAACCACAACTTTTAAAAATGTTGTTATAAGAAATAAGAAAGATATACATATGACAATGTGATTGATTTATCAACTACACAGTACTGTGTGAACTGACTGTGTGAAGCCAATAATGCTGCTTTACGGCTATTCCATATCTCTATCTGATGGACCAAATATCATGCTAGTAAATTGCTTTCACAAACTTAGAGGCCATAATTGCAGATGTTGCCCATTGAACTGACAGACGAAATAAAATATCCATTCAGGTACATATTAGAGAGAATTGAAAGAACACGAAGCTCCTCTTCTCAAATCAAAATATTTCAAGAAATACAGTCTTTTGACAGCATGGGCTTTTCTAGTAGAGCTGGGATTTAAAATAGTTTATAGAGAAGTACCAAGAAGGCACAGTGCATAATAGCATACTGTCACCACCAAATAATAGGTTATAGATTTCCGTTCAGAACTGCTTCTGTCAATCAGATTGGGTATTCATTCTCCCACAATTAAGCTATGGAAGTTACCATTTTAGCTTCAAAAGCCAAACCTAAAGCTAGCACTTTGTGTGAAACTTGGATGAATAATTTCACTATACAAAGACACCAAGATTTAAATAAGGTTTCTGTTTTGTTTTAAATATGGACTCTATAAACAGTGTACAGTCATTTTGGCAATATTGTTATTACTGCATTCACTCAGGTTGTATTTAAAAGCCAAAAACAAAACAAAATCAAAACAAAACAAAATCAAAACAGATCTAAAGTAGTCTTGTCTGAGATCAGAATCAACAGTTTCACCTTGAAAACTCAAGACAATGTTTCACAAGCGGAATGTCATAAATTACTCTTAGAAATGTAGCTAACTCTCAACCTTTTATTTCTGGTTAGGTGGGGATCTTTGTCAATTTCTGTGTAGAATTCATCCTGTTCTTCCCCCACCATCTGCCCAGCAAAGATGGGCGCGTGGGGAGGCTATTTGCTGGAGGACTGGGAAGAAGAAGCCAGCAAAAATGACACGGCAGTGCATGCACCGCTTGATAGAGCTTGGGGAAAAGGCAATTTAAGGCCCTGTCACCCCTGCCATTTCCTCTTTGCTTTGGATTGAGATGGCAGTGTGTTATCTCGAATGGAGTGAGAGTCCTTGCAGATGACTGGAGAAGGCTTTCCAGGAGCAGAGCAAGAAGCTTTGGAGGAGGTGAACAGAGGAGGCTGAGTTGGAGCACCTGTGATTGCCAAGTAGGGCAGCATAACAGAGAAGCACTACACTGCACAGTCTCATGCCAGCAGTCTCCCAGTAGAGGCTGGGTGGGAGGTAGAACTACTGGGAGGTGGCTTCAGGTTGGTCTATGTGGCTGTAGTAGAAGACTAGCACAGCATGGGTGATTGGGCACCAGCTGTTTTTGATATGTTGCCAAAGCACTGTAGGAGAAGGATCTGTAGGATGGTCTTCAAGTTTCGTTTGTAGATTTGCCTGGAAGTTGTCTCTCATGGTAGCTTGTTGAAGATTGTTGATTTGGAGTCTCTTCTTTAAGATGCCACCCCTCTTAGGTTTGAACTTAAGATGAAGGTTTAGTTTACATCTGACAAGGCGATGATCTGTTTGGCATTCTGCACTGGGCATCACTCGGGTATGACGGACATCACGAATGTCTCTCTGATGGACTAGAACATAGTCAATGTGGTGCCAATATTTGGTTCATGGATGCATCCAGGTTGTCTTCAAGCTATCTTTCTGCTGAAAGATTGTGTTTGTAATAGTCAGCTGTTGTTCTGCACAGAACTCTAGCAGGAGGCATCCGTTATCATTGCAATTTCCAACACCATGCTTGCCTAAGACACCTTTCCAGGCTTCGGAGTTCTTTCCTACTCTGGCATTGAAGTCACCAAGGATAATAATTTTATCTTCTACAGGGACTTTTTGTATGAGTTGGCGTAGGTCTGTGTAGAATTTGTCTTTCTCTACAGGGTCGGCTTGCATAGTTGGTACATATATACTAAAGAGAACAACATGTGGGAGGCGTAAGGAAATAATGGGATCAGAGTGCCCTGTTGGCAAGGTTTTGAGTTTGGAGGCAATGGAGTTTTGGAGGCAATGGAGTTTGGAGGCAATAAAGCCTACTCCTGAAAGATGTTTTTTTCGGTTTTGGGTTTGCCAGAGCAGTAAAGTGTGTAGCCAGAGCCATGTTCTTTAAGGCTGCCTTCCTCATGGAAGCGAACTTCACTAATAGCAGCGATGTCAATATTAAGCCGTGATAGTTCGTGGGCTATTAGGGCAGAACGACACTCAGGCCGTCCACTATCTTCAGAGTCTCGCATGGTTCTGATGTTCCAGCATGCAAGCGTCAGTTTATTTACACCTTTGGAGGCCGGTGTGTGCCTTTGTTTCTTTGCCTTGGTTTGACCGCATCAGAAGATTCCCGTTGGCTGTGGCTAGCCAACCAGGTAGATGGGGATGAGCTTTCATTAGGCCACCTTTTCTAGGCCCCTCTCCATATGGAGCAAGCAGTGCTCTCCTTAAAAAAGGCTGCTTTGTCGTTCAGGATGCTGCTGAAAAAGACAGCCTCAAGCGACCAAAGTCCTGAACCGCCTCCATGCATGGTTGGGTCTGCGGCTTCCAGTGCATCTTTACACCTGCCGTTTTGTCCCTCGCTTATTGCTATAGGGCTTTTTTTGGGAATTTGATTTGTCCTTCGAGCCTATGCAATGGATTTTTTTTGTGGAGCGCAGCATGCACAGAACTGGCCTCACCCTTTAAACCAAAGGTTCATCTGCTGTGGCCTTGCAAGCATGGACAGTAGCAGTGAGGTCCTCAGGTCGTAGGTTTGATTAGAGTTTCCTTCTCTTTGATGGTTGACCTTACAGGGTTGGACAAGCACCATCTGTCCTGGTTTGGGATTAGAGTTTTCCTTCTCCTAGAATGGTTGCCATAAAGCTAAAGAGCCCATCCTGCCCTTTGATGCTCTTTGTCAGTCCCTTCGGTTTTGACCTGTCTGGCATGGGAGGCCCTACTGGTGGCTATTATGCCACTGCCAGCATAGCTCAAAACATCATTAGAGTACGCAAGCCTCTCTCCCATGACAAGGGGGCGTCAATGGAGAGGTTTATAACAAATATAAACAGTGCAGAGCATTCTGAAAGGCCCTTTTCTCCCAAGCATTCAGCCATCAAAGGATTGCCAAAACAGAAAAAGTCTTCAGTTGCCTAGAAAAGGATGACAGGGACAGTGCCACTCCAGGAAGGGAGCTCTAGAGCCTACAAATAGCCACCCAGAGGGTCCTTTCCTGTGCTCCCTCCAGGTGCACCTGTGAAGGTGATAGGGCAGAGAGAAGGTGTTACCCAGAAGGTGTCAAATCCCAAGCAAGCTCATAAGGGAAAATATAGTCCTATAGTCTGGACCCAAGCCATATGCGGCTTTATAGGTCATAACCAGCACTGTGAATTGTGCACAGAAACACAGCCACTAGAGCTACTGCAACACAGGAGTTGTGTGCTCACTGTAGCCAGCTCCAGGTTATTACTCTGACTGTAGTTCTTTAGACCAGCTGAAGTTTCTCAACCCTCTTCGAAGGTACCCTGACACTGAGCACATTACAGAAATCCAAACAGGATGCAAGTGAGAAACAGTGGCCAGATCCAACATCTCTAGGAATGAGCATAGCTGACTCCCAAGTCTTAACTGTGCTAAAAACACTCATAGCCACCACTGAAATCTGAGTTTCGAAGCTTAGGGATGAATCCAGGAGTACACTGAAGCTGCAGATCTATGTGTTCAGGGGAGGTATAATCCCATCCAGCACAGGCTGAATCCTTGTTCCCTGATCAGCCTTTAGTTTGACCAGAAGCACCTCTCTTGTCTGCATTAATGTTCAATTTGTTCTCCCTCATCCAGTCTATTACAGATGCTAGGCACTGATTTAGAACTGAGACAGCTTTAATTAATGTAAAATAACTTGCCTTACAGAATGTCAGACTCTTAAGGAGTTAGGTGTCACATCCACACAGGTAGACAATGCAGAGGTGGTGTAAAATTGGTCATCTTGTGACAATCAGGCTGGAGAAGAAAAATGAAAGAATATAGTTTGGGGGTGGACCAAGGGTGGGGCCAGGAGCCAATTTCACCCACCCTTCCCCATGGGATTGGCAGCAAGCCCAGATGTTTTCCTCTGCAGTCCTTCTCAAAATGGTGATGGAAAATAACACTGCATAACTTTTTATCACCATTTTGAGAGGAACTGTAAAAAAAAAATCAGAGGTATATGGAGGTAGTATTGAATTCTGGAGTGCTTGTAAGGATAATTTCACATGTTTTTCACATATCTGGAGGACTTTCAGCATATTTCGCTGGCAATAAAAATGTCTGAAAATTATGCTGATTTTCCCCCCAATCAGGGCTTTGGGGGCTTTGGTGGACTTGTGGGGGATTCAAAGGTGGGGTTCAGGTCTGCATGTGGCCTGTAAGCTACACTTTTCCCACCCCGATACAATTAAATATTGCTCTATTGTTACAATACTTCTAAACAAGAGTTGATGCAAAGACTCTATTTTCCTAACATTCTTCTTGATCTAAAGGTAGCACTGTTCTCAATGGTGCTTATGCTATTTGATGCACTTGGTGACAAATATTCCCATAATATGATTTATCCTATGATACGTGTTCATCCATATGTGCTTTTTAAAATGAGAACGTTAACTAAAAAAAAAAAAAAATGCTTACACTCCCATGCATATTTTACATGACTACTGCAGGAGCTCTATTAATCTTTATTCTGCATTCCATTTATGTCTTTTACAACCCTGGCAACATCCAGCAGTTAGAAAGACCCTGGGAGTATGGCTGTCAGTTGTGAATCCTATAGCAAAAAGAACTTTATATCTCTGCTTTTAGGTAGTCTAGATTTATTCCTTTAGAAAAGGCAATAACCCCATAGTTAGTGGAGATTTCACCCCCATAAATTCTTCACAGCATCATTCATGGCCATAAAAACTCATAAAAAGAAAGGGAAAACATTCAGATTTATGTTCTGAATCAGCACAAAAGTTCTGAGAAGTGATCCATAGTCACTGGAACTTACAGAAACAGTAGCACATTGAGAAAACAGTAGCACATTACCTTCATTATGAGTGGATGCATTCTAGACCCATGGACATAAAAAATGGTAGTCTAGTCAAAAACCTTCAGTGGAATATGTGTTGGATTTTTTGAAACAACACACAGTTTTTGTAGTAGCAGCCAACTGGAAGGTACTTAAATATATATTTTTAAAAGGATGAAAGACAATTTCTCGATAGAGAATGGTTTCTATGGCTGCTTCATTTCTGTAGTCTAACTTGGACCTAAGAGAACTGTTACCTATTGGAAACAGTTTATATGAGTTAGATAAGGAGACATATACTATATGTAAAAGAGAAATCATAACATCTTTTTTTTTCTCTTTCAGCCACAGTTCCCTTTTAAAGTGCATTAAAATAAGTTTTTAACAAAGAAAATCCCCAAACAGGAAAAAGATATAATGCTTCACCAGAGGAGTGGGGTGACAGATGGAGAGAGACTGAGACAGAATGTGATGCTATAGAGAATCTCAGTGAATTAGACCAGAGATGAGCTTGGCAGTCTAATTAGTAGCATTAGCTGACACAGTGAGAAAGGCAGGGTAGAGATACTTTCCCCAGTATCTGAGGAAAAGATGAAATTGACGGAAATTATGCATAAATCCTAGTATGTGGTGGTGGCTTATTTAAGGATGATTCTAGCAACTACAGTTGTACTCTGCACATGGATATGAAATCCTAAAATGAGTCATTTGTAATATTAGTGGCTGGCATCCTATTTGTGAATTAGGATAGGATAATAAACATGTGCACCATCTCAACTCACTTTTTGGTCATTTTAGATGTCAGAATGCATTACTGACTTCACATAATGATCAAAATCCCCCCCCCCACACACACACACATACACAAAGATGCAGCTGCATCCCCCTGAACCTGGCCATTTACTGATTGATGGAGAGCACAGAGAGCAGCAGGCAAGGTTCCTATAGCTGGATACAGTGCAACGACATCATCTGCAGGGATTTTTGGAGGTCCCTCAGAGGAAACGGTGGATGCCTGTCACTGGGCACCCACTTATAGGAAAATAGTTGGATGCTCATCTGCTGATCTCCCATTCTCTACTGACCAGAAGATGTCCAGGTTTGGGGGACTGCTGCTGAGAACAGGTAGGTGGAAGGGCTGGGTGGGGCACTATTGTAGCTACATCTCACAACTGTCCCGCAATGCAGAATTGTGTCCGGTATTGTACAGTGAGAATTGAAAACAAGAATGCATCACCAGGAGATTTATGGATCCACTGTTGTCTTTAATCTCCCAAGTCCACAATACATTTATTAAAAATTATTCCCTTTAGGACCTCCTAATATTGTGCAGAGTGCACATGTAGTTTGCTAGAGAATCCTTAATGAAGCCCACATCAGGTTCTGGAACTCATGAATCATGATAGTACAGTTGTCCCTCCACATTCGCGAACTTGACATTCGCGGTTTCGGTTATTCGCGGTTTTGGGAGGGCCCCCCCGGCCCCCCCAAAACCGCGACACGGGGCCTCCAGAGGCCCCGTGAAAGACATAGAGGGAGCGGGGAGGCCCAGGGAGGCGTCCACGGGGCCCCCGGAGGCGCTCCGGAGGCCCCATGAAGGCCTGGGGAGGCGATCCTGGGGCCTCCGGAGACGCTCCGGAGGCCTCAGGAAGGCTTGGGGATGGGGTGGGGAGGGCTGGGGAGGCGATCCTGGGGCCTCCGGAGACGCTCCGGAGGCCCCAGGAAGGCCTGGGGATGGGGTGGGGAGGGCTGGGGAGGCGATCCTGGGGCCTCCGGAGACGCTCCGGAGGCCCCAGGAAGGCCTGGGGACGGGGTGGGGAGGGCTGGGGAGGCGATCCTGGGGCCTCCGGAGACGCTCCGGAGGCCCCAGGAAGGCCTGGGGACGGGGTGGGGAGGGCTGGGGAGGCGATCCTGGGGCCTCCGGAGACGCTCCGGAGGCCCCAGGAAGGCCTGGGGACGCGGTGGGGAGGCGATCCTGGGGCCTCCGGAGCATCTCCGGAGGCCCCAGAAAGGCCTGGGGACGGGGTGGGGAGGGCTGGGGAGGCGATCCTGGGGCCTCCGGAGATGCTCCGGAGGCCCCAGAAAGGCCTGGGGACGGGGTGGGGAGGGCTGGGGAGGCGATCCTGGGGCCTCCGGAGACGCTCCGGAGGCCCCAGGAAGGCCTGGGGATGGGGTGGGGAGGGCTGGGGAGGCGATCCTGGGGCCTCCGGAGACGCTCCGGAGGCCCCAGGAAGGCCTGGGGACGGGGTGGGGAGGGCTGGGGAGGCGATCCTGGGGCCTCCGGAGCATCTCCGGAGGCCCCAGAAAGGCCTGGGGACGGGGTGGGGAGGGCTGGGGAGGCGATCCTGGGGCCTCCGGAGACGCTCCGGAGGCCCCAGAAAGGCCTGGGGACGGGGTGGGGAGGGCTGGGGAGGCGATCCTGGGGCCTCCGGAGACGCTCCGGAGGCCCCAGAAAGGCCTGGGGACGGGGTGGGGAGGGCTGGGGAGGCGATCCTGGGGCCTCCGGAGACGCTCCGGAGGCCCCAGGAAGGCCTGGGGACGGGGTGGGGAGGGCTGGGGAGGCGATCCTGGGGCCTCCGGAGACGCTCCGGAGGCCCCAGAAAGGCCTGGGGACGGGGTGGGGAGGGCTGGGGAGGCGATCCTGGGGCCTCCGGAGCATCTCCGGAGGCCCCAGAAAGGCCTGGGGACGGGGTGGGGAGGGCTGGGGAGGCGATCCTGGGGCCTCCGGAGACGCTCCGGAGGCCCCAGGAAGGCCTGGGGAGGGCGGGAGGGAGGGCCGGGGAGACCTCCGCGGGGCCTAGCAAGGCCCCGCAAAGGCCTGGGGAGGGAGGGAGGGAGGGCCGGGGAGACCTTCGCGGGGCCTAGGAAGGCCCCGCGAAGGCCTGGGGAGGGAGGGGGGAGGGGTGTCGTTATTCGCGGTTTTTTCACATTCGCGGGGGTCCGCGGAACGGAACCCCCGCGAATGTGAAGGGACGACTGTACTCTCCCCCAATCCCATCCTTTTCTCCTAGGTTTGTATTCACCCCTCCCTTCTCACTACAAATGGTTGAGTTTCAAAAATGATTTTATTCATAATCCTTGCTAATTCACTTTGTAGCTTGCTTCCTTCCTTCCTTCCTTCCTTCCTTCCTTCCTTCCTTCCTTTATTTCACTTTAACTTCCATGGCTGTATCTTATGGAATCCTGGGATTTTTAATTGGGGAGGCACTACAGCTGTCTGGCTGAGAATTGTGAATACCCCTCCCTAAACTGCAAATCCCAGGATTCAAAAGGGTGATGCCACAATAGAATTAACTATAGCATAATAACTGTGTTATGTGAGAGGGCCTCTCTCTCTTCTGCCTTTGTGAACAAATAAAAGAATTTCCCCAGAGAATGGGTTCAAATAAACTATTTAAAACATTTAACCAAAGACCTGCAAGTTTTTGCAAAGTATGAATATAACTGTAATCAAGTATAAAAAGTGTCTATTATGTCATAATTCTCCACTGAATTAACTGAAGGATACCTCTTATAGCAGATGGCAAGATAGCTTTTCATTCTGAAGGGAGGCATGAATTAGGACAGTTAATTATCTTCATCTGTAGCCTCATTTCAGTAAGAATGAGCACCAAGTCCAACCACATATTTCGTAGCATGCATCAGCCTGAAGCTGAGGTCTCTCTCCTGGGGATAAGAAAAGCAGAGTTGTAACAGATATATTCCCTGTAGATGCTGAAATTGGTTTTATTTCCTAGCCCAGAATCACCCCTTAGGTGAATGAGAAACATAGAAACAGGAAGAGAGTCAGGTAATAAAGAGACATATTTGCCTGTGCTTGATGTGGCACAAATGATTTAATCAATCCCTGACATCTTGGCTAGGGTTCCAATTCTTCTTAAATAGCGTTACTGCTTTCATGGGAGAAATTGTCTATCAATTTAATTTCAGACTGAAGTATAGAAACATCTAGATGTTAGGTGGGTTTTAAACATTTCTTAAGTGAATAAAAAAAGTATATACTGTATGTTATAGGGTTGCCAGGCTGGAAACTACAGACAGCTCCTGTACATTGTATACAAGAGGGAATTTCAGAAGGTGTTGCTTTTACATGGTTACATGAGAAGCAACACCTTCTGAAATTCTCCCTTCTATACAGCCATTAAAGGTACAGGAGCGATCTACATTTTTCAGTCTGGACCAACACTATCAATGAGAAATCCAACTTTTCTGTAGTATTAACAGCTTACAATCACTAAGATTGGTGTCACCCCTCCCCCTGATGGTGACACCTGGTGCAGTGAAGCCTCTCTGTATCCCCCTAGTGCTGCCAATGTTTACAGCATTAAAAATAATACAATTTTTAGTTGTAGTGGATAGAGAGGGACAGGAAATAAAAGTGACTTTAACTTTCTATTTTGTTTGTGATGTCAGAAGGGCAATTTGTTTTTCGGCTTGCTCTGATTGGCACTTGCACTTTTCTTTGTGATGTGAAAAGGGCAAATTGCAGTGTGGACAAGTTGGTATAAATCACCTGAGATTTTGCTCCCTTTCCATCCATAAAGATACTTCCCCCACAATAAAAATAAGGACACACTCCCTGACTGTGGTCTCTGCCTGCAACCCCACTGCACCAGACAAGAAGCTGAGCAAAGTCAGGAAAATATATAATTACTATCATGAGGAATGTGGAGGGAAAGAACAATCTAAGTCCAAACAGTAAGCCCATTATAGAATACAATCTATTGTCAGTGGCCTACAAGCTATAGCAGACATTTTGACACAAAATATATGCTGTTAGAAGGGAGGGTGGGAAGGCCAGAACAGCAAGGGCCAAGGAAGAGAACTTGTGAACAAACTAGACAATTCAATATAGGAAGTCTTGAGTTTGCAAGTCCTGAGCGAGTTCGTTGATGGCCAGGGCTCTTGGAAGTCTCTTGTTCATATGGTTGCTGAAGTTGAAGCTGATGTGATGGCAAATAACAACATCATATGAGAACATGTATTTTCTCCACATTACACAGCTCAACATTCTCCACATCTCAACAGGTCAATGCAGTCATCCTGGATTCCCATTGCAGCATCTCCCTCACTAGGCTGTCTGTCTTCTGACCCAAAGAATCTTTACACACACAGCAGTGAGGGGTCCAACTTTATGAAATAACATTCTTCCTTACCTTCCTTCTAGTATCAAAGATAAATAAATCTATGTTAAGAGCCGACTTATTGCCTACAAAGACCTACATAATTTGAGTCCAGGGTACCAAAAGGAACACCTTATACATTTGCTTACCCTAAGTTTTGACAGAGAGGCCATACTCTGTGTCCCAGAACATTGCTACATAGATTCACCCCAATTATGGAGCCATCTTTTTCCATGAGAGTTTTACCAATCCTCCCACTTTTACGTTCTGCCATCTTATAAGACTGTTCTGTTTATGTGGGCTTTTTTTGTTGGCTTTTTATTGAGAATTTATGCCAGCTTCTTTTTTAAAAAAATACTTACCTATTGTTCTTTTTTGTTTTGATTTTATTTTTTATAAATAATACTATTATACAATTGCTTTATTATTTATTTTTTGAATTATGCTTATGAATTTACAGTTAGCTGCCCTGAGTGCTCCATTTTTATCCAAAAGTCAGCATATTCATTGTCCTTCTACAAAAAATAAAATGACACATGCAATAATAGTGATAAAATTAAGTAGCTTAGTTATCTATGAATCCATTTCCTCTCAGTCAAACAGATCCCCCCCCCCCAGACCCCCAATTTCACTAAAAGTTTCCCATCTAAATTTATTTTCCAGGCAGGTAACTATATTACTTCTGAAAATAAAACAGCATTTAGATTTTACTCTTAATTTAATCCTGATGATAAAATTGAGTGAGTCTGTGAAGAAGAAGAAAAAATCAGCCATTTCACATGAAATCACATTAAGTCAAAATGTTGCAAGAAACTGAAGACTGCTAAGCTATGGCTATAAGAAGGATTCAGAAAAATACCGTTTGTATTTATAATATATGACTTTTTAAAGCATTTGTGTCATGCCATTTCATAGAATGATGGAGGGAGGACTTGGAATCACAGGACTGAAAGTCCCTTCATTCCTCTGTCAAGCTTACAATGCATATGGCACAGGACTCCAGCCTGGGAGCTATGGAACCTATGGGAAGAAAAATATGAAGAAGAAAATAAAATGATGAATTTTTTTAAAAAATCTGGAATGTGTGGATTTGTAGAACTGTTGTGTAATTTCTGTTATGCATTTTAATAGCTTTATTTGATGGCATTAAGAGAATCAGACTGTCATTAAAAGACGCTCAAGCATTATAAATCTCATTCAAATTACATGTGTGAGGTTGGTATATTGCCTTCTGTATTTAGAAATGTTTTAATACAGTCATGAAATATTGTCCTCGCAGCTTGTCAACATTATTGCCCTTCTCTTTGGATGTGAATAGTCACTTTTTAACAATGCCTGATATTCTCATTCCATTGGCAATGCTTGCAATGGGTGCTGAAAATTATACCAAATCAATCTATCATCCTGACGTAAAATGTAAAATAAAATGAATTTAAGCCTGGGTTGTTCAATTGTATAATAATTCACTGATTTCAATTGGCATTCTTTGCAAAATTATAATCAAATCAAACTATTAAATGGATTTACAAATGTTTGAGATCTTCAGTAAACAATTGTGCTGTTGGGTTTGTGGGATTTCTAGTCTAGGGGAATAGTGTTGTTAAACTCTAATGCAATTAGACTCAGAGAAAAGTTTTGCAATTCATAGAAAACAAATCAATGTGTTTTTAGCAAAAACTGTGTGTAGGTGCATATGGTTGGGTTAAGTCTATGACTGTTGTTTTTAATATCCATTTAAAATTCTTTCCATCCCCTTTTTAAGAAATTTGCAAATTATGATAAATTGTGTATTTTCTTTTTAGTGAACAAATGAAATTCTTATCCATCTTCACGTGCCAAATTCAGTAGGCAGAATTGTTTCCATCATATTGTTTAGTGTGTCAACTACATTGAATCAGTTGTTGAATCGTGAATCAGCACATAGGGGTTAGTGAACATGGAGGTGTTTCTGCTTTCATATCCTACTGTGAACTCTCTATGTGTTTCTGGTTAGTTGCTATGGGAACAGTTTGCTTGATTAGACAGGGATTTGGTTTGATCTAGCCTGGTCTTGCTTATGTAATATAAGAGTTTCAGGAATATATATATATATATTCCTGAAACTCTTTTAGATTTAGAAATCATGATTTCTGCTCAATTTAGATGAAGAAACCAGAATGGAAAAGTTGTGACAGAAGTTTTTTCATCAAGGAGATAGGCTCTGTTTTTAAAATCAACATTATGATTAGTTTTGATATATTTAGTGATAATGGGCTCTTACATTATCTTGGCTAACAGAGCTGAAGGGTGTGGTCTCACTCCCAGGTAAACAAAGAGTTAATGATATGGTGGGTTCGGTTACTGTCCTGTCTTAGCAGCCAGCCAGGGAAGACAGTTCAGCAGAGTTGTAATAGCTGTCTTACCAGAGCTTCCAGCCAAGCATTTTAGAGTTCTAAATAACAAAGCCAGTCTGAGTCCACAGGAGAAAGCAATCCATCAATGCATCAAATCCAAGGGGTGTTGGTGGCAAAGCCAGCTCATGAAGCATGATTTCAGTCTTGGAATCTCATGAGCCAAGAATCCAGAGCAAAGTCCCTTGCACATCCAGGAAAGGTTTGTTGTCAGCAGAAAAAACAGATGATAGATGAAGGGAATGCTGTGGATGTAGTGGGCTAGACAATGCAACTGTTAGGTGGATTTGTAATTGGTTGACTGACTAAACCCAAAGGGTAGTCACCAATGGCTCCTCTTCATCCTGGAGAGAAGTGGCTGGTGGGCTACCACAGGGTTCTATCCTGGGCCCAATGCTATTTGACATCTTTGTCAATGACTTGGATGAGGTAATAGAGGGTATGCTTACCAAGTTTGCAAATGATGCCAAATTAGGAGGGGTAGCTAATACCCCAGAGGACAGGATCAGAATCCAAAATTACCTGAACAGATTAGAAAGCTGGGCCAAAACTAACAAAATGAATTTCATCAGGGAGAAATGTAGGATACTACACTTGGGCAGTAAAAAATTAAATGCACAGATACAGGATGGGTGACACCTGGCTTGATAGCAGGGCATTTGAAAGGGATCTAGGAGTCTTAGTGGACTGCAAGCTGACCATGAGCCAGCAGTGTGATGCAGCAGCTAAAAAAGCCAATGCAATTCTAGGCTGCATTAATAGGAGTATAGTGTCTAGATCAAGGGAAGTAATAGTGCCACCCTATTCTGCTTTGGTAAGACCTCACCTGGAATACTGTGTCCAGTACTGAGCACCACAATTCAGGGAGGCTATTAAGAAGCTGGAACGTGTCCAGAGGAGGTAGACTAGGATGGTGGGAGATCTGGAACCCATGCCCTATGAGGAGTGGCTTAGGAAGCTGGGCATGTTTTGTCTGGAGAAGAGAAGGTTGAGAGGTGACATGATAGCCATGTTTAAATATTTGAAGGGATGTCATACTGAGGATGGGGCAAGCTTCTTTTCTACTGCTCCAGAGACTAGAACACAGAGCAATGGGTTCAAACTACAGGAAAAGAGATTCCACCTAAACATTAGGAAGAACTTCCTGTAAGAGCTGTTCGAAAGTAGAATACACTGCCTCGGAGTGTGGTGGAGTCTCTTCTTTGGAGGTTTTTAAACAGATAGCTTCTGTCAGGAATGATTTGATTGTGTATTCCTGCATGGCAGGGGGATAGACTGGATTGCCATTGTGGTCTCTTCCAAATCTACGATTGTATGATTCTGTGATTCTATAAACTTCTGAGAGCAAGGCTTGGATATTCATGGTCTAGAATCCTCCTTCAACTGCTGCCTGATTAACAAGCTTTTTCTATAAATATGATCTGAACAATGCAAGCCCTCCCTTTCCAGTCTATGTTCAATTGTGGTAAGTATTGTCTGGTTTTTATCTGTGTCTTGTGGCTGCTAGTGAGTATCCCTGCCCCTTCCAGTTCTAAAATATTATATATTTATTTTAGTTATCATTTATTACTTGTCTTTCCATTTTTCCTAACCTTTCCTGCTTGTCTGTAAGCTATCTTTTTGGTTTCCTCATCTACCCATTAGTACCAAGGATTAACATTAGTACCAAGGATTGTGAAGTCTTCATTTCACAGAAAGTGCATTTTTTTGTTTTTAATTCCAGGTATGGTATCCTAGTCTAGATCCATACCAATTCAGGCAGCTTAAAGTACACATGTGATCCATTTTTATAAAAGCTAATACATAAATACAGGAAGCCCCCCTCATCCCACAGCTTAGAGACTGCAGTAGTGTCAGAAAATGCAATTGATCAAAAAGCAGAACCTATGTAGGGGACATGAGGGAATTATGGTGGCTTGCTTAGGACTGCCTGTGCCCACCCACCAATATTCTGCTTGCAAAATCTCTCAGTGACTCCCCACACCCGTCAGCTTGCTTTGTGCGCAGCGCACATGCATAGTCAGTTCCAAGCCTCCGCAGGCAAGAACTGTCAAAACAGTAGATTCCTCATTGAATGGATGGAACTTGTCCTTAATTTGCAAGCATCAAAAGAGCAAGTTATCAGATAATGTGCCATCAAAACAGGGGCTTCCTGTATAGATGTTTTATACTGTAGTAAGGTGTAAACTTCAAACCTGTATGCCAGGGTGGGAAATGTTTGCCCTTCTAAATACATTTAGAGTGCATCTCCCAGAAGTCCCTCCAAGCATGTGAAAGTGAAGTAGATGTGGAGTGCCATTTTGAAACATCTTCTCCTCCAAACATATTCCATTCATGCTATAAACTAGAAGTGATAAGAATATTAAGAACTCTTTGGAAAATGTTGAAAAAATGTTTTTCAATTGTCAACAAACCTTGATGAGAAGAATCCTGGACTGGCATGCATCTTCCTAGTTTGAAATTTATTCAGTGCAAAATTCACACATGGTTCTTTTGGAAACATCATTTTTCTGAAAGAAAGTATTATTTCAGCATATTCAGAAATATTAACTGGGGACTTATTCTGGGGAAAGTTTACATGCAGAAGTTTTGTGCAGAAAACAGAACAACCACATGCAGATTCTATGCAGAATATATCCTGAACAGCAAATGTTCTTCTCAACAAGAAGACAATTCCTCGTTGCTTCCTTTGAGAAGAAAAATAGCAAAGAATTACATCACTACTATATGCACTTACCTGGGCATAAACACTACTGAATATGGCAGACATGCAAAGGAGCAGTCATGCAAAAGAAATTGCTTAACTTTTTGACCATCTAACAATCACAAAAAGAATGAAACCTGATCTGATTAGGTTTCATCTCACTGACACCCACCTTATGGGATCATATTAATTTCACACTTGGGGGCAAGTGTTTTAAAAATCAGAGTTGAGTAAAGAACAGTTCTCTCCATTCCTTATAAATAGGATGCCAGGATTTCCAGATCATTATTTCACAAAACATTATTTCAGTCTCGGGTCAGCAGTATTTCTACCCCTACAACCCTTATATTGTTCTCTACAGAAGTAGCAGATCTTAAGGGATAACATGTTGCCATTATAAACAGTTTAGCACTGCACTATAGCATGCTTCAGACCCATAAAGAAGAATAGACAGTACAATGGCTCTATACACACTGATTTTTGTGCTTTGCCTCAGGTGTTTATTACTCCAGACTCTTTTGTAAAGTCTTCCAAATGAGCTATATGCCTTTGCTAATCTGTGATCGACCTCTTTGTCAATCTTGGCATCTGAGGAGATGATGCTTCCCAGGTAGGTGAACTGCTGAATGGACTTAAGCACAGATTTGCCAATGGCAATGTGGGGATGGTGGTTTCCGTCGTGTGGTGCAGCTTGGTAAAGAACTTCCGTTTTCTTCAGGTTGACTTCCAGCACTTTCAGAAAGGGTGGGACAAGTCCTTCCTGAATCTTTGTTTGTGAAGAAAAGAGAGAGAGGAGATAGCATGCTTATATGACCCATCTGTAACAATAATACATTTTGCCCAGATAGGCAGGAAAAGATTAACAATGGGGCTCCCCCCACCCCCAGAGATTAAAAAAAAAAACTTCCACAATGCTCTCTCTCTGGATTTTCTTCGCAAATGAAGATTCAAGAAGGACTCATCCCATGCTTTCTGCAAGCACGCTGATGACTAAAAAGGCCAATCCGAGATAAAACAAGTCCGGTTTCAGAAAACATAGCAGAAGGTCTCCTTGGGTGATGTTTCCGGGTTGTGATTCTTTCTGCGTTGTCATTTCTCTTCAAGACTTGTTCGGAGTGAGTTCTCAAATAAGGCTGCAGCATTGTAGATAGTGCGTCTCCACGCCTCCCAATGTGAGGCCATGGCGGACCATTGTTAGTGATCAATTTGGCTGAGCCTGAAATGTTGTTTCCAGGAGTCCTTGAATCATTTTTTTTGGAGTGCCCCTCTTAATGCAGACCTGTGGCGAGTTCATCATAGAGTACTATATTTGGGAGGCAATGGTCCTCCATCCTAGAAACATGCCCTGCCCAGCACAGCTGTGTTCTCAATATCATGGCCTCAATGCTGATGATCGCTGCTTGCTCAAGGACAGCAACATTTGTGACATAGTCAGTCCAGTGTATATTTAGGATTGTGCATATACAATGCTGATGAAAGCGTTAGAGGAGTCGTAAGTGGTGGCAATAGGTGACCCATGTTTCAGACCCATAAAGGAGAATAGACATGACTATCAGCTAAAATACTGACATTTTATTTATGTGACCATACATCAGCATTGTGACAATGCCCACATTAGATCAAAAGTGCTTGAAACATAGTATATATCATCATTCAACAAAGACTGGTGGTTCAATGTCAATACTGAAACTGTGTATATGTATATTTCAGTTAGGTTGTTGTAAAAGGAAAATAAAATGTAGCTCTCATGCTTAAGTATAACAATTGTACATGAGGTCAGACTCATTAGAGGTATTACTCCTTCTACATGCTTACACACAATGTGTGTTTTTCATATTTAATGGCCATTCTGGTTGACATTTCATTTCTGATTTCAGTACAGAAGTAGGTACACATTTTGAATCTGAAAATAAATGTTTGAATTGAAGATGTGCAGACAGGGATCTCTTTAGGTTCATTGTCAGGTCAGATTTTCATCAAAGCACAAAATCTAATTTCACTTCTTATTCACAGAAGTATTAATCATGTGCAAGATTGTATTTAGATTCAGCATTTCTTATTACGTTGCTTTGTTTTGTCTTGTGACCAAATAAAGCACAACCCAACCATACATCTGATCACATTATTAGGGAATCTAAACATTCCAGTTCTGGTAATGATCTGAAGCAAATTTTTAAAAATATGTCCTCTCTGGCATTTTCTAGGTCACAGAACTTCTGAGGGATAGGAGAAGCATTTAGGATCCACTCTGTGTTGTAAGCCATACCTTTCAAGGAGCTATGGAAGGCACTGAATCTATTTGGGGGTTTAGCACCTTGAGAAGCACCTTTAAGTTTTAGAATTGGAGACATGGAGCAGATTCACTGGCTCATTGACATAGAAGCTACCCGATGCCAGTGACAGGATATTCAACTGTACCAAGGATGGCCTCAGAGTCACACCAGACTATGTGTCTACTTAGAAGATGTGCTTCCTCAAGTGGTGAAAGATATCTGTTGGTCACAGTGTCAATTGTGTATCATGCTTTTAGTATGTTTTGTTTTGTGATTGCTCATTAGAAAGCAAATGGGCTTAATTTTCAAGACTTATTTAATGGAAATTAAATCCAATTTCCCATTGTGTGAGAGAAAATATGTTAATAGCCAGGAATATGCATTGCCCTCAATGTCTACTTTGACCATCAAAAGCTTGTCATAGTTTCAAAAGGAATAAGGAAATGAAAACTACCAAGGAAGACACCTTCATTACAGTACTGACAATCAAAATATGTATATGTACACATAGGGAGTGCACACACATAGTTTCAGAAGGAGAAAGAAAAAGAAAATCAGCAAGAAAGACACCGTCATCATAGCACTGACAGTCAACATGCATATGTGTACTGATCCTGATTGTTCCCATCAGTGTCCAAGCTAAATCCATGTCCAAATCAAGATATTGGCTTAGTACAAATCAGAGCACAATCACCAGTGAGCCACAGAACCTCAAGTGCACAGTTCTGGCATTTGAAAGTTCCACTTTTACAGTTTTCTGTTTGCTCATGCTTTCCAGCAAGAGAGGTATAATGGCACCCAAAGAATCAATCCCTTAGGAACCAGCTTGTGCTTTGAGATCTGCCATGGAGGCCCTTCTCTCTGTCCCATCACCGTCACAGGTACATCTGGTGGGAACATGGGAGAGGGCCTTCTCAGTGGCTGCCCCCAGACTCTGGAACTCCCTTCCCAGAGAACTAGATGGGCATCCTCCCTACTAACTTTTCTCAGACAAATAAAGACTTTTCTGTTCTGATAGGCATTTGATGAGTGACTGTATAAGGCCCATCTCACCTAAGCAATGCAATGGATCTCACCAATTGTGTTTGTGTGCGTGTGTTTAATGATGTATGTTTTAATCTGGTTTTAATTTTTTGATTGCTGAACTTCATTTTAACTTTTATTATCTTGTGAATGTTTAACTATGTGGGTGTTTTGTTTTTGTTTTTTTAATTTGTTGTAAGCCATTTCGAGACTGTGGTCTGCTGGCAGACAACAAATTTGAAAGCATCTTTCTCTTTTCAACTCTTTCAACCCTTTCTCCATTGTGCCCATTCTTCAGAAGAGCCCATAATTTATTTATCCCTATCCCCATTCCTTCCTAAAATTAAAAATGTATCTCATTTCAGTTCTTTGGCTTCATTGAGATATGCAACAACAGCCTCATTTTTAAATCTTATTGTTGTCTGTTTGCTGTTTTAGTCAATCTTCTCCACTGATGTTGTAATGTGGTTTATAGGTGTTTATTTTTTATATACCTATACCTTTGTGCCTGCTTCATTTGTTTCTCATACGTAGGTTTATTTATAGTGCATGAATTAATCAATTATGTGGTGCAAGGTCCATGCTGCCACTGAACTTGATATAACAGTGGCCTTGGGGGAGAAAAACCTGGCAGTTTTCATTTTAAACTATGGCTGGAATCTTAATCAGTGACATATACGAGTGTGTGTGTGTGTGTATTGGAATATTATTATTTTGGATGTAGCTGTTCACAAGCTCCATATGCAGTGTCCAAGAAACACTCCTCAACAGCTGCCATTGCTGCACCAGTTTATTGTCTTGGGAGGAGAAATAACCAACAGCCTCAGTGGCTGCCAAAGAGAAGAGGAATGAAGTCACTCTCCCAGTCCCAGATCTCAAATGACCATATTCTTCTTCCCATCTATATATATAATTCTCTTGGGTATGTTGCTGTTTCCAGAGTGCTGACTGGCCGCTTAGGGACCTGACCAACAAATCACAGGTCTGTTGGGCAGCCAACAGAGTGGGACCATGTAGATTCCAAACATGGCTGCCAGAGAGGGAAAGGGAGTAGCATGGGGGTGAATGTGGTATGTGCTGGAGTGCAGGGGGTGGGGGCCAAGTGGCAGGGGGGAAGAACAAGCAGAGGGGGCATAAAGAGCGGAGGGGGAGGCAGGGGGACAGAACAAGCAGAGGAGGAGGCAGGGGGACAGAACAAGCAGAGGGGGGCTTCGGGAGGAAGAATAAGCAGAGCGGGTGGCAGGGGGCAGAAAGAGTGGAGGGGGGCTTCAAGGGGGAAGAACAAGCAGAGGGGGTGGCAGGGAGCAGAAAGAGTGGAGGGGGGTGGCAGGGGCAGAACAAGCAGAGGGGGCAGAAAGAGCTGAGGGGGAGGCAGGGGGATAGAACAAGCAGAGGGGGTGGCAAGGGGGAAGAAAGAGCAGAGGGGGGCTTTGAGGGGGAAGAACAAGTGGAGGGGGTGGCAGGGGGCAGAAAGAGTGGAGGGGGATTCAAGGGGACAGAACAAGCAGGGGGTGGCAGGGAGCAGAAAGAGTAGAGGGGGGCTTCAGGGGGGAAGAACAAGAGCAGGGGGTGGCAGGAGGCAGAAAGAGTGGAGGGGGGATTCAGGGGGCAGAACAAGAGGAGGAGGTGGCAGGGGGAAGAAAGAGCAGAGAGGGCCTTCAGGGAGTAGAACAAGCAGAGGAGGGTGGCAGGGGCAGAACAAGTGGAGGGGGGTGGCAGTGGGGAAGAACAAGAAGAGGGGGATGGGAGGGGGAAGAAAGAGAAAAGGGGGATTCAGGGGGCAGAACAAGCAGAGGTGGTGGCAGAGGGCAGAAAGAGCACAGGGGGATTCAGGGGGGAGAACAAGCAGAGGTGGTGGCAGGGTGGCAGAACAAGCAGAGGGGGTTGCATGGGGGCAGAACATGTGGAGGGGGGTGGAAGGGGGAAAAAGGAGCAGAGGGGGTGGCAGGGGGAAGAAAGAGTGGAAGGGGAGCTTCAATGAGGTAGAACAAGTAGAGGGGGTGGCAGTGGGGGCGGAAATTGGAGTTGTGCTGGGGAAAGGGAGGTATGGTCGGAACAGAGTGAACAGATGTTATAAAAGAAGGCGGGATCGCTGTTTGTTAGCTATCCCACCTTCAGTTCACCCTGTTTCCCAGAATAGATTGGAGAGCGTACCAACCATTCCACAGAACCTTACTTTGCTCCTCTGCAATGCCAGGTCGGTTAAGAATAAAACTCATATTATTTACGACGTTCTCTTGGATGAGGATGCCGACCTGGCTTGCTTCACAGAAACCTGGCTGGGAGAGGATAGTGCTGTCACGTGGGTGCAGGCCCTCCCAGCTGGGTATTCTGTCAGTGAGTAGGTGAGGGAAAGTGGGCGGGGGGGGGCGGAGTGGCTCTGGTTTATAAGAACAATCTGACCTTGACCAGAATACCTGTCTGAAACATAGTCCACTTTGAGTGTATGTACCTTAGCCTGAGGGCCAGGGATAGTTTAGGGATTATACCGACCACCCCGTTGTCTAGCAGAGTCCCTAACCGAGCTGACACAGCTGGTCTCAGAGTTGCTGTTGGAGTCGCCCAGACTTTTAGTTTTGGGCAACTTCAACATTCCACTCGAGACAGCTTGACAAATTTGACTGGTGCGGCTCGGGAGTTCATGGAAACCATGACAAACATGGGCCTATCCCAATTGGTCATTGGGCCCACACATTGTGCGGGCCATACCCTCGATGCATTCTTTAGTACGGAGCAGGAATATCCATGGGCGGAGGTTATAAAAACCACCGCATTGTCATGGACGGATCATTTCCTGGTCAAGACTGAACTAAGAGTTTCTTCCTGCCCCACCGGGGGTGGTGGACCCATTAAAATGGTCCGCCCTTGAAGGCTAATGGAACCAAGAGGATTCCAGAAAGCCTTGGAGGATTTAATGGTTGGTAACAACGGTGACCCTGTTGAAGCTTTGGTTAATACCTGGAACACCGACTTTACCAAGGCTATCGACACAATCTCTCCCAAGCGTCCTTTCCAACCTGCTCCAAACCGTAAGCCATGGTATACAACAGAGCTTACGAAAATGAAGCGGGTTGGACAAGGACTAGAGCGCATCTGGCGGAAAACTCAACTCTTATCCAACAGGACTCGTCATAGGAACTTTCTTTGGTCCTATCGAGAGGCAATATGTGCAATGCAGAGATCCTTCTCCTCTGCACGTATTGCATCTGCAGAGTCCCGTCCAACAGAGCTGTTTAGGGTGGTAAGGGAGATGACACAGGTTATTCCTGCGCAGAACCCGTTGCTTAACCCAACGACAGTCTGCTGTGACGCCTTTAACAATTTCTTTGCAGATAAAATCTCTCAGATAAGAGCTGACTTAGACAGTTCTAATCTGTCTGTAATTAGACAGAAACAGTTGACGAGGTGTCCAGCAACTCCGTTGATATAAGTTTACTTGATGAATTTCAATCTGTGAGTACCGAGGATGTGGACAAGCTACTTGGTAGGGTGAAGAAGACGACCTGTCCTCTTGATCCTTGCCCTTCATGGCTGGCCATCCAGGGGGGAACTGCCTTGATGGTGTTCCTTAACGATATCATCAATGCATCCCTTAGGGAAGGGTGTGTTCCATCTTGTTTAAAGGAAGCAGCTGTTAGGCCACTCCTGAAAAAATCTTCCCTTGACCCCCTGGACATGAACAACTATAGGCCAGTTTCTATGTTATCATTCTTGAGTAAAGTGATCGGAAGGGCAGTTGCGCTTCAACTCCAAGTGGTCTTGGATGAAACCGATTATCTAGACCCATTTCAAACTGGCTTTAGGACGGGATTTGGAGTTGAGACTGCCATGGTTGCCTTAACCAATGACCTGCATCTAAGCATCGACAGGGGTAGTGTGACCCTGTTGGTGCTTTTAGACATCTCAGCGGCTTTCAATACAATAGATCATAGCATCCTCTTGGATCACCTGGGAGGGTTAGGAATCGGAGGCACTGTGCTCCAGTGGTTCCGGTCCTTCCTCTCAGGCAGGTCCCAGAGGGTGTTGCTTGGGGACAGCTGCTCCAGCAGAAAGGAGCTTACTTGTGGTGTTCCGCAGGGCGCCATCCTGTCCCCGATGCTGTTTAACATTTATATGAAGCCGCTGGGTGAGATTATTCGGAGCTATAGGGCTGGGTGTTATCAGTACACTGATGACACCCAGATCTATTTCTCCTTGTCCCGATCATCGGCCTTGAATTCCGATGGTGTCTCTCCTCTTAATGACTGTCTTAAAGCAGTAATGGGCTGGATGCAGAAAAACAGATTGAGATTGATTCCGGACAAAATGGAGGTGCTCAAGGTAGCGGCCCCGAAACCAGGAGTTGGGTTGCAACCGCCAGTCCTGGACGGGGTCACACTCTCCGTTAAGGACTGTGTTCGCAGTCTGGGGCTGCTCCTTGATTCATCTCTTCAGATGACTAGTCAGGTGAATGCAACAGTCAGGAGCGCCTGTTATCAGCTTCGGGTGATACGCCAGCTGCGCCATTTCCTGGAAGTAAAGGACCTCGAGACTGTGGTGCACACGCTGGTAACCTCTCGTCTAGATTTCTGCAATGCGCTCTACATGGGGCTGCCCTCATGCTTGGTCCAGAAACTTCAGTTGGTACAAAATATGGCAGCCAGAGTGGTCTCGGGAACATCTCGGAGAGACCATATAACTCCAGTATTAAGATCTCTCCACTGGCTGCGTATCAGTTTCCGGGCCCAGTATAAGGTGTTGATTATTACCTTTAAAGCCCTAAATGGCTTGGGTCCAACTTATCTCCAGAACCGCCTCCTCCCATACAATCCTCCCCGCGCACTCCGGTCCTCTGGGAGGAATTTGCTTCAGCCACAAAAATCTAGGCTGTCTGCAACCTCCCAGAGGGCCTTTTCGGTAATCGCCCCCAAATTGTGGAATGACCTGCCAAACGAGATCCGTCAGATGACAAGCCTAAGTAGCTTTAACAAAGCACTAAAGACGGATCTCTTTCGGCAGGCCTTTCCTAATTAGATCCCGGCCTCAGGGGATCCTGGCGTCTTTTAGTCCGCTGGCTATTTATTGTATTTATTGTTTTTAAAGGTGATTTTAGACAGTTGCTTTTAATTTATATTTGTTTAATATTTTTTATGGGGTAGGGTGGGGTGGGGGGTGTTTAGGGATTTTTATATGCATTGTATTTTAATTTTTGTAAGCCACCCCAATTGTTTTAACAGAGGGGTGGGGTATTATTATTATTATTATTAATAATAATAAGCAGAGGAGGGCTTCAGGGGCAGAACAAGCGGAGGGGGTGATGGGGCAGAACACATGAAGGGAGGATGGCAGGGGCAGGACAAGAGGAGGGGGCAGTGGCAGGAGGGCAGAACAAGTGGAGGGGTGATGGCAGGGAGGAGAACAAGCAGAGGGGGTGGCAGGGGATAGAACAAGCCGAGGGGGCACGGGGCAGAATAACCGGAGGGGGGGTAGCAGGGGGCAGAAAAAGTGGAGGGGTGGCAGGGGGGAACAAGCAGCAGGGGGGACAAGCAGCAGGGGGCAAGTTAAACCCACCAGCCTATCTCAAAGGGTTCTCATGAGGTCTCCTAGGCATTTTGGGGAGAGTTTTTTAATGGCGTATGGTACACCGGGTCCAGCTAGTTAGGATATAATTCTTCACTATGTTTCTTCACAAAGGAAATGATGACTAGTTTCAGCAATTTTTCTTTTCTTGCAAGAAAGTCTTTTTTAAAAAAAAACACACCATTTTCAAAGGGTATTTGTGATTTGGGACTTATTCTGCGCAAAATTCACATACATTTGTCTTGTGCAGAAAAGAGCACTTTCTGCATAGAAAACAGCATTTTGTGCATGGAAAATATTTCAATGTGGAAATATTAATTCCTTCACAGAAAAAAATATGTGTGGAAAATAATATTTCAATGCAAAAATATTAATTTCTGCACAGAAAATGCCATTTTATAGGCAAATCGACCACATGCAAATTGTAAGAACAGTAAATCACCCAAATTACAGCATTTTCTGCACAAGATGCAACACTTTCTGTGCAGGAATTAATATTGTTGAGATATTCTATTCCATGGAGAAAATGTTGTTTCCTGTGAAGAAAATACTGTTTTGTATTGAATAAGTCCTAAACTGCACAGATTCTTGTCAGTCCATGATTCTTCTCAGCACTAAAAAATATGTTTTATCAACCATTTTATTACTATTTTAAAATATTCTTTCAATCTCCGAGAAATGGTAGAAGCCATGGGATGGATCCTCATGTGATCAGGGAGTGTCACTGTGGCATCCCCCCACCCAGGTGTCCACCCCTTGTCTACTGTGAGCGGTAGCAGTTCATCTAGGTCACAGATCAGACATCTTCTAGGTCACAGGTAGCTGCCGGTCACCTTCTGTATGAAAAACAATTGCTCTGTGACATAGCTGTGGGCTGAAGAGTAGATAGAAGCACTCACCTTGCTCTCTCTCTCTCTCTCTCTCTCTCTCTCTCTTTTTTTTTTAACCAGAATTTCCTTGTAGAATGACTTTGATTTGCTCACAGAGCTTTCATCCCCCTCTAGTTTGCACTGTTAAGGAGAGTAATGGCTTCAATCACACCATACTTTTGCTCCCCCTCTAAATCCAAGGACTTTTACCTCTGACTTATTCCCTCTGTCATACCAACAAACAGAGGCCCTGGAATTACCCTTCTATCTCCTTTCTTTCATGATCTAATATTGCTAATTAAGACAGTGACATGAAATGCAATTCTTGGAATTCTGTGGGACTGTTTAAGTTTGTTTGCTGTTGCAAGGCCAAGAATCATTCAGGCTTGACAGATTGTTGTCAGAAGAATTATGGGTATGTCAAACAAGGAATAAACTGGATCTCTCTTTTGTGCAAAGACTACCACTGATCCTTTCTTAATACATAACATGGAGGCAAATTTCATTATGTTAAAATCTGAGGAACATATGGCCTTCATGGGTTTATAGACTGTTCCATTGGTTTCTTGCACTCCATATTTTGGGGGATGATATTTCTAGCATAATCAAAAAGATTTCATCACTGAGAATACAAAGGGCAGTAAAGAGAGGTGCTGCGTGTATCAAGCTTTCACACACCTATTAGATTTCTCCCCCAAGAATCAGTTCAACAGCATGGGAAACTCTCCCTTTGACATTGAAAGTATAAAGCAGATAAGGAAGAACTGGCAACTCATTGTACTATTTTTTTTGGTCTAAATCCTGTTGTTACTCGTGACTAGAGTAGATGCACTAAATTAGGGAAATTTGCCTGTGTGTTGACTCACCATTCAATAATTGATTTGATCAGCCTACTGTAGTTGGAAGTAATCAACAGGATTCCATCCTTTGCTGCACAACAGAGAGGGAGTGCTAAAGGGGGAGTGTACACATGAGCTCCTCTTTTCAGACACTGTGCTTATTGTGTGGATATTAGATTATGAAAATTGCACCTGTGACTACTCAGAGCTTGAGAAGTTATTATTTTCACTACAGATTTCAAAATCCTGCAGTCAACAATGGCCATGCTGGTTGGCAGATTCTGAGTGTTGTGGTCCAAAAAAAGTAACTTTCAAAAGCACTGTAAGTACTATAGTACAGTGGGCCCTTAGTATCCACTCGGATTTGATTCTGGGACCTCCCATGGATACCCAAACCTGTGGATGCTCACGTCTCATTATATAATCATACAATGTTGTAGTAAAAAAGGTGCCCCTTATATAAAATGGCAAAATCAAGGTTTGTTTTTTGGATTTTTTTTGGGGGGGGGATATTTTCACACCATGGATGGCTGAATCCATGGATGCAGAATACGTGGAGCAATTAAAAGAATGGCTTTTTAAAACATTGATAAAATTTATCAAATTACAGATAATATATTAATGTGAAGTTGAAGGCTTTCATGGCCAGCATCCATAGATTTTCTTTCGTGTTTCCCCCCCGCCCCTGGGCTGTGAGGCCCTGTTCTGGAAGAGTTTATTTCTAACGTTTCACCTGCATCTGTGGCTGGCATCTTCAGAGAATGGTTGGGTAGGAGTGGGGGGGTTATATACTGTGAAGCCCTGTTGGGGATGATATGTAAATTTGTGTATTTGAATGGCTAGTTTCTGGGTGAAGATATGCAAGAAGGATTAGTGACTTTTTGGCTAATGATTGGTTGATGGTTCATTATCTGCTGGAAATCCGGCTGTCGCTGGGCGGAGTTCATTTGCAAGTGTTGAGGTTTGATTTTAGTCTTTTTCAGGAGTGATAGCCATATTTTGTTTACTTTTAGGATTTCTTCTTTCCTGTTGAAGTTGTCCAGGTGTTTGTGGCTTTCAATAACTTCTCTGTGCATTCTGACATGATAGTTGTTGGCCTAGTCCAGAATTTCTGTGTTTTTAAATAACATTTTGTGTCCAGGTTGGTTTATAACATGTTCTGCTACTGCTGATTTTTCTGTCTGGCCCAGTCTGCAGTGTCTCTCATGTTCCTTGATTCGTGTTTGCACACTGTGTTTAGTGGTCCCTATGTAAACTTGTCCACAGCTGCATAGTATGCGGTAAACTCCTGCAGCTGTGAGAGGGTCTCTTTTGTCCTTCACTGAGCATAGCATTTCTTGGATTTTCTTGGTTGGCCTATAGATTGTTTGGAGGTTGTGTTTCCTCATCAGTTTTCCTATTCTGTCTGTGTATGGTAAAAATACCTTCCCATGTGGGTGGCTGTTTTTCTTCTTCATTCCTGTGGTTTTTTTTTTCTGGGTCTGGCTGCTCTTGTAATGTCTGATCTGAAGTAACCATTAGCCTGTAGGGCCCAGTTTAGGTGCCTCAGTTTGTCCTCCAGATAGTGGGGTTTGCAGATCCTTTTTGCATGGTCTACCAATGTTTTTATTGTGCTTTTTTTTTTTTGTCCTGGGTGATGATTGGAGTTCTTGTGTAGGTATCTGTCCATGTGTGCGTGTTTTCTGTATACCTTGTAGCCTAAACACTGGTTTTGTTTGCGGATGACTAGGACATCCAAGAATGGCAGTGTTCCTTTGCTTTTTCCATCGTGAATTAGATATTCGGGTGGATGCTGTTCAGGTGGTTCAGAAATGAGACCTAATCTTCTCCGTGGCTCCAAATGGTGAAAGTGTCATCCACATATTAGAACCATGTTGTGGGCTTTTTTGGTGTTGTTTCCAGGGCTTGCTTTTCAAAATGTTCCCCTTCCCCTCTCATTTTAATGTTTGCCTTTGAGGTTTTGCCCAATTGATCAGGTTTTGCAGGTGCACATTAACTTCAACTAGATGTAGGATATTTTTTGAAGATTCAGTCTGACCCCAAAAAACTCACAGGCTCCACCTCTTTCCTTTTACTTTGCACAAGTTAAAATATTGGGTGGCATCCTATTGAGTATTTATGATGCCATAAGCAAGACTTACAACACTGTAAATTTTGAAGTGTACATTTTGTGTCATTGCACCATTGCAATGACCAAAAGGCCCCCCCAAAAAAAACCTACCTTAGAAAGCAGACAGGTCTATCACCACAGGCATCTCCAAGGCACAAGAGAGCAGGATCATGAGTAAAGCAGCACCCAGCCTTCTCCCTTTTGTGACAAGTACTCATAGGAATCCCAATGTTGGTGGGGCTGACAGACTTCTAAGGTAGGCCTTTGGGGCTCACTTTAGGAGATGTTGTTACAATGCTGGAACACCATTGTTTATTTTTATTTATTTATTATCTACCTTTCTATACCGCTAATCAGTGCCAAAGCTCTCTCTAAGTGGTTTACAACATAAAACCAAGTAAAAATAAAACAATTAAAACAATTAAAAAGTAACAATTAAAATTATTTTTAAAACATATACAAGTTAAAACAATAAAAATAATAAAACACATAAAAACACACCCCAATAAAAGCCTCTCTGCCTGAAACCAGAAATTAAAAGCTGTTGTAGTTACGGTAAGTCTTCTGATATATGATCTTGGCCACTGTTATTCTGCTTGACTTTCAAGAATTATATTCTTCTCCTTGATAACTTAAACTTTGAGGCTTGTGACAAAGTTTATTTACTTCTGCTACTGTTTGGCCATTTGAATGGTACTGATTTTATTTTCTATTTTTGTTGCTGATTGTTGATTATCCAGTCATGATAAATCACATTGTAAACAGCCCTTGAAAAATAGTTTGTACAATTTGCATCCCACCTTCTTCTTTTTGACAAGGTGGTCTCAAGGGAGCTTACTGTAATAAAACTATAAAATGAAAGCAAATGCAAGGAAACAACTAACTTCAGTTTAAAACAGCAGGTCCAGCAGGTAGAAACAAAGATTAAAAGATAAAAGATAGCAGCTATTGCTCATTAAAAGGCTTTCAACAATTATATTGCAAAATAAATGTTATAACCAAGAAAACCCAAGTTGCTGCCTGTATAGCTTTCATTGATTCAAACTGATTCTTATCACAAATAAATTGAACTAAATTGAGATCAGACTTCATGCCTCAGATGAAGAATGCATGCTTGCACTTACAAACTGGCTCAATAAAAATTACAACTGTACCAGTGAGCTAGCCTCAGTCCTCTTCCTTTGGTCATGCTTCATTTCATTTTTGTAACCAGTAACTGGTGTCCAACCAGATTCACCAGCTGTGATCTCTAACAGGGCCATTTTAAGCCTGGTTTTTCTACACATGGTGGTCTATAATTCCCACAGATCATTTGGTTTTAGAATAAAGGAACTAGGATCCTTTAGTTCCTAGTTCTAAAGGAACTAGGGGTGCTCATAGGTGGAGAAGAATCCATCATGGGTTCTAGTTATGTTTTACTTCTTTAAATCATCATCATCATCATCATCATCATCTGTGCTTAAGTCCGTTCAGCAGTTCACCTACTTGGGAAGCATTATCTCCTCAGATGCCAAGATTGACAAAGAGATTGATCACAGATTAGCAAAGGCATATAGCACATTTGGTAGACTTTACAAAATAGTCTGGAGTAACAAACTCCTGAGGTGAAGCACAAAAATCAGTGTGTATAGAGCCATTGTATTGTCCATTCTCCTTTATGGGTCTGAAACATGGGTCACCTATCGCCAACACTTACGACACCTCAAACGTTTTCATCAGCGCTGTATACGTACAATCCTAAATATACACTGGACTGACTATGTGATGAATGTTGCTGTCCTTGAGCAAGCAGGGAATATGGCAGCGAGACTGTTCTCGGGTACATATGGTCTCAGAGACCATATAACACTGATCTTAAGACTTTACTAGCTGCTCATTAGTTTCCGGGCTCAGTAGAAGGTGTTGGTTATTACCTTTAAAGTCCTAAATGGCTTCGGTCCAACCTATCTTCGGGACCACCTCCTTCCATATAATCCTCCCCATACACTCAGGCACTAAGCACGAAGGTAGCCCCATATAGAGTGCATTATAGAAATCAAGATGGAAGTTTGCAGAGCAACTATCCCTGAGCATCACCCTCTGGAATCTACCCAAGACGAAGGAGCAGAACCACTGCAAGGCAGTGCCTCCAATTCCTAACCTTCTCAGGTGATCCAAGAGGATGTCATGATCTCTTGTGTCAAAAGTGGCTGAGAGATCCAGTAACACCAACAGGGTCACACAACCCCTGTCGGTGCTCAGGGGAGGGTCATCAGCTAAGGCAACCATGACAGTCTCAATTCCAAATCCCATCCTAAAGCCATTTTGAAATGGATCTAGATAATCGGTTTCTTCCAAGACAGCTTGGAGTTGGAGAGCAACCACCCTCTCAATCACCTTGTTCAAAAAAGGTAATAAAGAGACTGGCCTATAGTTCTTCATATCCTGAGGGTCAAGGGAAGGTCTTTTTAGGAGTGTCTTACCACCACTTCCTTGAAGCAAGATGGAACATGACCTTACCTAAGGGATGCATTGATGATGTCCCTGAGGAACATCCTCAAGGCATCACCCCCTGGACGGCCAGCCATGATGGGCAAGGGTCAAGGGGGCAGGTGGTATTCCTCACTCTACCAAGAAGTTTATCCACATCATTGGTACTTACAGATTGAAACTTATCCAGTATAACCTCATCAGTAGAGTTACTGGACACCTCATCAATTGAATCTGCTATAACCCCAGCGTCCAAGTCGACTCTTATCTGAGAGATTTTGTCTGCAAATAAGTTGTTGAATGCATCACAGCAGGCTGTTGTCAGGTTTAGTAATGGGTTCTGCACAGGTGGAACCTGTGTCAGTTCCCTCACCACCCTAAACAGCTCTGCTGGGTGAGACTCTGCAAATGCAATATGTCCAGAAGAGAAAGATTTCCTCGCTGCATGTATTGCTTCTCTATAGAAATGAAGACATTTCCTATGATGCGTCCTGTCATATAAGAGTTGGGTTTTTTGCCAGACACACTCTAATCATTGTCCAACCCGGTCCATCTTCCTAAGTTCTTCAGTATACCATGGTTGGTGATTAGAAGCGGGTTGGAGAGGACGCTTGGGAGTGATCGTGTCAATAGCCCTGGTAAGATCGTTTTTCCAGGTATAGACCAAGACTTAGACAGAATCACTGGCTTTACCAACCAATAAACCCTCTAAGGCTTTCTGGAATCCAATCAGTTCCATTAGCCTTCAAGGGCAGACCATTCTAATAGGTCCTCCACCCCCGACAGGATGGACAGTGGCCCTGAGTTCAGCCTTGATCAGGAAATGATCTGTATAAATATATAAATACAATATAAATAGAATCTATGATGTCTATTAGGTCTTTATCGGACTAGTGGCTAAAAATGCTGTAATTCCACTATTGAGGAAAGGAGAAACATAGTGGCATTATTACACTTATTATCGCACGTCGCCGTAATCACATGATACAACTACCATGGAATTATCACATGACCACCACTAGCACTTTAAGAATGTGATTTTACTTCTGTGATTTAGCATGGTAAGATTTCAGCGGTTCTTGCAAGAAGATGTGAATGTGCTTAAAAACTTCCAACCCCATGAATTTACAAAGTAAATGAAAACACAAGCACTTCAACAAACCTAAAAATATGCAAACAAAATGGGACAGTTCATAAAAAGAACTTCCTGTGGATAGTTTTCATGTTCTCACCCTGATGTTTTGTTGCTGGGAACTGCAAAGGGGATAAAAATGCCACCTGTTTATGCAGTTATAGCAGGATGTGGTTTTGCATGCTCTTCAATAGTGTTAAAAAAGTGATATTGAGAGCTATTGACAGCTTGTCCCATCAATGAAAAGCAATGCCTTATTTGCAGCTGGGGCACAGATTGACCACACAAGGATGACAACAGTGTGCAATAGCGGGACCCATTCGCACTACTGTGATGTCGTAATCATGCAATTTTTGCCATGTCTGATAAAGTCCTTAATTTCATTCACACAATTCACATTGTGTCTGGCTTGGCCATTATTCCATTATCAAGAGACGCCCTAACAGAAGACTTTCAGGCCTCTGCTTGAAGAAGTTGTTGTTGTTGTGTGCCTTCAAGTCATTTCTGTGTTGTGACGACCCTAAGGTGAACCTATCATGGGGTTTTCTTGGCAAGATTTGTTCAGACGAGGTTTGCCATTGCCTTCCTCTGAGGATGAGAGAATGTGACTTGCCAAGGGTCACCCAGTGGGTCTTCATGTCCAAGCAGGGATTCAAACCCTTGTCTCCAGAGTTGTAGTCTAATGCTCAAACTACTACACCATGCTGGCTCACCTGAAGACTACTAGCAGGTATCACTCATTTTGCCAACTGGCTTCATTATCAGTCTGCTCTTACTGTTCTTACCATTATCAGTCTGTTAAATTATGCCCATTTAATCTATGCTCATTTGCTTTAGGGCCAGGAGGAACAAGTCTTTGTCCTCTCCTATGTGATAGCCATTTAGAGTGTGCACTTCTATTCTCCCTGAAACTTTTCTGAGTTAAATGTGGTAAGTTCCTTCAACCTTTCCTTATGTGATTTGTCCTCCATACAGTTTACCATCTCTGCTGCCATCCTCTGAACTCATCCCACTTTATCTATATTCTTTTTAAACTGTCTTCCACTTGAAATGTGCATGTTTATGTGCAAAACTGGATTAAGGTGATTGGTGCCCTGGAGCAGTTCCTAAAATAGTCCCCATCCTCATGCATGTGAGCTGTTCTAGGCCTGGTGGCATAGACATTAAATAGTGCAATAGACAACAGCCCCAAAATCTTTATTGTGTGAAACTGTTTTCAGCCTTGCAGCTTTGATGAAACTAACAGCCTAGCTCCATGCATTTTAACTTATTTAATCAAGTAACACAAAAAACATTGATGGTAACTGAAACAATGTTTACTGGGGTAGTGGCCCATAAAATTAAAGGGTCCAAAGAAATCAAGACATGAGCATATCAGCCCTGATTTTGAGGCCTGTAAATAACTCTCTTAAATTTCCCCGCATTGCTAGACTGGCAGTCACTTCTCTTTTTCACTTCCCCCTTCATTCCGTTTCTCTCCCTTGATCAATAGTAGTGATACATTCCTGCCATCTATTCTTTCTGCTCCATGTAACCTGACCTCCTTTACACATCCTCATCTTTTCTGCTCTCAGATCATGCATTGGCACCTCGACCTATTTGTATTCTTCTCCCTCCATGTCATTTTCATTTCACTGACCTGAGAATAGAGCATCCTTCCTACCTTCAATCATGTTGTTCTTCATTTCATAGGCCATGGCATCAATTCTTGCCCTTCCCTTTCTCTCCTGTACCTTTCCCATTTTTTGTTGTATCCCACCCCAACATTCTGTTCTCATGTTTACCTTCTCTATATTTCAGAAAATTACCATCTCCACCTTCCTGGTTCCCATCTTTCCAGTCATGTTGCTAGTTCTCCCCCTTTATTAAAAGTGCACATTTGCTTAAATTACAAACCCCAACTACTTTTCAGGGCTCTAGAAGAGTCTCTTTTCATAGATGTTGGTGTTGTGTGCCTTCAAGTCATGTCTGATTTGTGGCGACCCTCAGGTGAACTTATCACGGGGTATTCTTGGCAAGATTTCTTCAGAAGAGAGTTGCCTTTGTCTTCCTCTGAAACTGAGAGAGTGTGACTTGTCCAATGTTACCCTGTGGGTTTCCATGGCCAAGCAGGGATTTGACCCTGGTCTCTAGAGTCCCAGTCTAACATCAAGACCACTGCACTATGTTGGCTCTTGGCTCATAGAAATATAGGATTATAAAATCATAGAGAATCATATGTTTTGTTCTCCCTGCCTCTTATAATCATTGTTGTCCTTCTCTGAACCTGCTCCAAATTGTTTATATCCTTCTTTAAATAAGGTGCCCAGAACTGAATCAAGTACTCCAGATGAGGCCTGAGCAGCACAGAACATAGTGGCACTATAGTAGGACCCCTGTATCCATGGGGGATTGGTTCTGGGCCCCACCATGGATAATGAAATCCATGGATAATAGTTAACACTATTGAAAATAATGGAACAAGCAGTTTAAAATACCATAGAATTGCCTTGGAGGACCTAGAAAATGGCTAGAGAGGATGCATTTTCTAGGAATACTATGGTAGCTGTGCTAAAACTGAAAACCACTGATAACTGAATCAGTGGAGAATGAATCAGCAGATACAGGGGTCCTACTGTATTACTTCCCTTGACTTGGAAGCTATGCTTCTATTAATGCAGGCTGAAATAGCATTCACCTTCTTTGCTACAGCATCACACTGTTGACTCATGTTCAATTTATGATCAACAACAATCTGAAGGTCCTTTTCACATATAGTACAGCTAAGCCATGTATCCCCCATCCTATACCTGTGCATTTGGTTTTGGTGGTGTAAATGTAGAATTTTACCTTTCTCTCTATTGAATAACATTTTATGAATTTTTACCCATGTTTTTAGTTTATCTAGGTCCTTTTGAATTTTGATCCTATCTTCCAATGTATTAGCCATCCCTCCTAGTTTTGTGTCATCTGCAAACCTGATATAGATTCCCTCCACACTGTCAGATAAGCCAATGATAAAAAGTGTTGAAGAGTAATGGCCCTAGGATATAACCCTGAGGCACTTCTCTAGAGACCTCCTTCCAGTTTGAAGTCTGGCCATTGATTATGATGCTTTGAGCATGATTTTGCAACCAGTTATGGATCTATCTGATAGCGTTCCCATCTATTCCACGTTTAATCAGTTTGCTAATCAAACTATTGTAGGACACCTTATCAAATGCTTTGCTGAAATGCAGGTAAATGGCATGCATATTTCTACCATCTACTACATTATTGATCTGATCAAAAAAAGATATAAATGTAATTTGACAGGATTTGTTCTTGAGAAACCCATGCTGGCTCCTACTGAGTAGTGCACTGTCATCAAGATACTTGCAGATAGACTTCTGTATAATCCATTCTAAAAAAAATTTTTCCAGTCAGGCTGACTGGTCTGTAATTTCCTGGATTTTTTCTAATTTTTTGCTTTTTCTGAAGAGGGGAACAAATATTTGCCCTTCTCTAGTTCTCAGGCACCTCACTCATTCTCCAAGGTTTCTAAAAAAATGATGGCACATAGTTCAGAAAATACATCTCCAAATTCCTCCAGGAGTACTGGTCCTGCAGATTTGAATTAATTTAGGTTAGCTACATGATTGCTCCCTATCAATCTTGATTTGCAATTCAGATACCTTGCCAAGGTCTCTGCTGCTGCATGGAAGGGCACAGTTCTCTTTCTGCAGGGTGGGGAAGTAAAATAGGTATTGAGAAGTTCTGCCTTTTCATTGTAATCTGTTAGCGTTTTACCATCCTTATTGAACAGTGGCCCCTTTGTATCCTTGGTCATTCTTTTGCCTTGAATATATCTGAAAAGCCCCTTTTTGTTGTTGCTCCTTATTCAGTTTCAGCTCATTCTGAGCTTTAGCTTTCCTTATATTATTCCTGTAAGTTTTGACTACATATCTGTACTCTACCTTTGTGATTCATCTTTCCTTCCTTCCATATGTACAGTATACTCTCCCCCACCCCCACTTCAACCTTAAGTTTGCTGTGCAGCCACATTGGCTTTTTCAGATGTTTTCCATTTTTCTTCTGCCATGGGATTGTTTGTGATTGTACTTTTTGCAACTCATTCTTCAAGGACTCCAACCCTTGCTCGGTGTCTTTTTTTCTTTAGCATGTCCAGACATGGGATTCCACCCAGTATTTCCCTGAACTTGTTAAAATCAACTTTCCTGAAATCCTAGGTCAGTATTTGGCTATAGTCTTCTCTCCCCTGTCCCACAATTGTGAATTCTAGCATTACATTGTTATTTACCCCTAAAGTACTGACTACTTTGATTCTGGTGACCAGCTCCTCCCTATTGGTTATGCTCAAGTCCAGGACTGTCAATCCCTTCCTCTACTTTTTGAAATTGGAAATTTTCTGCAAAGCACATCAGGAAGTTGTTGGAGAGCCTATGCTTAGCAGAGTTAGCCTCCCTATAGATGCCAGGGCAATTGAAGGCCCACATAACTATTAATTCTTGCATCTTTGAGATTTCTGAGATTTGTTTCTGAAAAATCATTGACCACGACCTCTCCTTGGTTTGTTGGGCTGTAGTAATCTTCTACCATAATGCTGGATTTATGTATTTCTCCAGTTATTTTTACTCAAATGCTCTCAACTGGGTCACTCTGATCACTCACATGGATTTCTGTACAGCTGAAGTTGTTTGTTTGTTTCTACATATAATGCTATTCCTCCTCCTTTTCTGCCACATCTACCTCACATCGGGAGGCATGGAGATGCACTATCCACAATGCTGCAGCCTTATTTGAGAAGTCACATCAAACAAGTATTGAAGAGAAATGACAACGCAGAAAGAATCACAACCTGGAAACATCACCCAAGGAGACCTTCTGCTGTGCTTTCTGCAGCCGGACTTGTTTATCTCAGATTTGCCTTTTTAGTCATCAGCGTGCTTGCAAAAAGTGCGGGATGAGTCCTTCCTGAATCTTCGTTTGCGAAGAAAAGCCAGAGAGATTCTTTTTGATTAGGTTATTACCCTTCAATGGTAATATTCCAATCATGGGAGTAATCACACCAGGTCTCCATTTTGTCTATAAAGTAATATTTACCTTCCTGCATTAGGACCTCATGCTAACCTTGTTTGTTTCCCAAACTCTGTGTGTTGGTATTGTCACGGGGCTCAAACCTGAGTTCCCTTCCCAGGAGCTCCAGGCTAGCCCTCTCTCTGTAGGGTTAGTCCTGGGTGTCCTCACCCCAGGATCCTCCTACAAACCCCAAAAACCATCGTCCTGCCACCACCCACTGGGTTTTAACTGGGGGGGCTTATTTCCCCCTTGGGACCCCCCCTTTTACACGCACAACGCAGTGGGAAGTTGTGCGTAGTCTATGTTAATCAGTGGCACTCCTTGCCACTATAGAATCAACTAACTCCCTCCTCCTAACCCCAGAGGAGGTTCACAGTAGCATAGTCAAGAGTAAGGCACGTGGTCAGCATCAGCATAGGAAGATAGAAATTTACTTTATTCAAGAGAAGTAGTCATGCAGTCTCACATGAGGCAGGATTCCCCCCTACCTCAGGCAGGCAGGCTTAAAGTGATAGCAATACAGAGTATCAAGTTCAAAGCATTACATCACTCAGGTTACATTCAGTTACTGATTTAGCTACATTCAACCAAAGTCAAGAAATTAAAAAGAATTCCCTAACGCAACTAAACAGGCCCTAATCTCTACTAAATACTTGCAGTTTGTTGCCTTGAGATCTTGTCCAGGCAGCTGGGAGCAAAAGCCAGAGATGGAATGGCTGTGCTCTACCAGCATAGCAGTCTCTGTTCCTTCACATTTTCCAGAATCTCTTTCTCCAAATCCCACTCATCTCACTCACTCTCTGGTCTCAAACAAAAGCAATTAAAACCTCTCCAGATTTCCCGGGCTTAAAGCTGTAATTGGTCAGTCCAGTCACATAGTGTTATGTTAATGATGTCCTCTCATTAGCTCTGTGAAGGTGGTGCTTGAGCCCCTTCCCATTAACCCTTTTCTTACCTGATACTATGCTGGCAAGACAATCTGTTTACAAACAAAGAGAGTTATAGTTCTCTAGCAGAATGATGGGAGCTGCACCTTGTGGCAACATGATGGAACTCCATCATGACACGCCCCCCAAATCTCAAACGGTCTGGGACGCTGAAAGCAGGACCAAACAGTCTGGGATTTCAACCTGTGAGCTAGAGCAGAAAGAGTTAGAACATATGCAAACTCAAACAATACATTGAAACAAACCATGGTCATAGAACATCGTGCAACACCAGTCCTCCTACCCTCCCACCAAGTCCCTGCGAGAGAGAGAATCTGAAACCATGTTGGAGGTTCCAGACACATGTTGAATTTCAAAGTCAAAGTCTTGAAGAGATACGCTCCACCGGAATAACTTCTTGTTAGTCCCTTGGACAGTGTGGAGCCATCGAAGAGCAGCATGGTCATCGCACCGGAATCTTGGAGCTGTTGAAAGACTATCTTTAGGTGATGTAGGGGATCACCCCAGTCATCAGGGAAGATAACAATGACATCTAGGAAGGCAATCGCAAAAGCCCCACTACCTCTCATCAGAGGGGTTACAAGTCCCTGGAACGGTGTGGGCACTTTGTGAAGGCCAAAAGGAAGAACACTGAATTCAAACAGGCCCACATGGGTTATGAATGCCGTGCTATGGCCATACCCTATGGCTAAGGCCCCCTGCCAATAGCCTATGGTCCAAAGCAAGCAGAATAGACACAGGACAAGCTCCAAATTCTTGAAAGGGTCTCCTGCATGCAGCATTGGGCAGTGTTCAGGATCCACCTCCTCCTCCAAGGCCGTCATCCCAGCATGTGACACACGTCCGGGCTGCCCTGAAGATGGCTTGCAGTCGTCAGCAGCCACCACATGCTGAGGATGAGCGGTGAGACCTGGAACAGGTGAGAACAATGACGCAGACTTGGCCGCCAGCTGAATGAACTGCTGCTGATGGTTCTCGTTGAGGTTGGAAGGGGGTGTAACATCCTCCAGGCCACCACCTTCCACACGAGTATCACAGGCACTATCCAGCCATTTCCCTTCATCCTCTTCTGGGATTGGCAGAGTCATAAGATGCTTGGGTCTCTTGTAGAATGTCTGCAGGGAGACCACATAGTTCATTGTCAGCATGAGCCCAACTTCCGGAAATTGGACAAGGCATTCCACAGTCCCAAGCTGCTCTAAGACTGTGGCCATACCTTCCCATGACATCTCCGTCTTGGTGGGCCAGATCAACTGGAGGACTAACACTGGACCTCTCAGCATGAAGGAACATCCTCCTGCACCCTGGTTGTGCCAAGGAGTCTGTTGCTGTGGGGCCAGCTGGAGGTTCTCATTTGCGGTCACCCAAGTCACCCTGGGCTTCTCCTGCAACTCAGAAGACAAATCTCCCTCCCACTGGCACTGTATCAGACTCAAGGGTCTGACTCTGAACTTGGAGTGGACCAACAGCTGTTCCAGTGGCTGCCGGCCTTCCTGTTGGCCATCCGGCCAAGTCTCTTTGGAAAGCGGGTCATTGGCAATCACAGTTCTGGCCTGCTGGGGACCTGAATGCCTCTGTTTGTCATCCTTCGCCTTCTGCCCTGCAGCTTGTTGAGTCTGATCATCTTGCTGCTCTTTCTGGAGTTGTTGGAACCCCACCGGACCGACATCTTCCATCGGTATCGCAGGCAGGCATGATTCAGACTGTTGACCTTCCAGACTTGCCAATGAGTCATTGTTGACAGGGACAGGTTCTCCCCCGTCAACTCCTGTGGGTGTGTTGTTGACAACAGCATCCTGTAGGGCTACATCTTCCACTATGGCGCCATCTGATGGGAAGTCCTCCTCGTCAGAATCTACAGCTGTCGGATGTAGACCTTCACTGTGCATCTGCATTGGTTGCTGCTCTTGAGTCTCATGGAATTGCTCCACATGACAGGCCAAATCTTCGCCCAATATAGCAGGGCAATTAAAGTCATTGTAGACTGCAAACGTCCATTGGCCCTTCCATCCTTTGTATTCCACTGGCACACGAGCCGTAGGAAGCTTGATGGGTGGGCAGTGGAAAGGTCGTACAGAGACCAACGTGTTGTCCTTCAAGAACTTAGGATCAACATAGGTACGATGAATTGCAGACAGTTGAGCCCCTGTGTCCCTATACGCCATGACTTCCTTCCCATCCACCATCAATGTATGGCGTTGACGAGGCGGAATAGTCATAGGGTCAGGTGGCACCTCCTTCTCACCTGTCATATGTGCAAACGTGGATGCCCTTATCATGTTAATTGCCTTGGGCTCCTGTTTACAGTTCGCTTTGATATGGCCAATTTCTCCACATGAGAAACATGTCACGCCAGTCTTTACCTTCCCCTGTCCTTGAGGAGGTTGCACAGCCTCCTTGGGAGCTGGTTGGGATGGTTGTTGCTGCTGTTGGTTAGGCACACCTTGTGATCCTGTCTTCTGGAATTGTGGATTCCGGCGATCTTTGGTGGGGGATTGATTCCCCGACTTGTGGACAGATTGATTCCCTGACTTATGCTTGTGTGGTTCCGCTTCCTGTGGCTGCAAGTTCTGGTTCCCTCGGGTTTCCATAAACCATTGAGCCAGCGTAGTCACCTCAAGCATAGTCTTAGGGTCTTTATCCAAAATATAATTGCGCATAGCTGGCGGTGTATGCCACAGAAACTGTTCCATGGCTATCAAAGAGATAATGCTTTCGACGGTGTCAGCTTTGGCAGCTTTAGCCCAGAGTTCACACTTGCGAGTGATACGATGTCCAAGCTCACGACAATTGACTGTAGGCGTCCACCTTGTGGCCCTCATGTGTTGTCGAGCTGCCTCTGCCGTTAAGCCCAGACGGCTCCTAGCCAGCTCCAAGAAAAGATCAAAATCATGCATCTCTTCTGGTGTCAAACCCGCCTCCACAGACCTGAGAATTGGTGGGAGCAAGGGGCGCAGCTCACGCATGTAGTGCTCCTTGCGTATCCCATAGTCAACACAGACTCTCTGAAAAGTCGTGATGTATTCATCAAAATCGTCTTCCTCCCGAAACGTGGGGTAATGGCGGGTTGGAGCTGTTAACATGGCAGCCGGCTGTGGCACATGTGTTATTGGGTTTTGCGCCTGTTGCGCCATTTTCAATTGAAATTCCTGTTCTTGAAGTTTCAATTCCAGTTCTCTTTGCTGCAGCGCCATCTCCTGCATTTGCAATCGCAGCTGGCGTTCAGTGTCTTTTTCTTTAGCTTCTACCTCCTGAAGTTGAAGTCTGAATTGAAGTTCCTTTTCTTTGTGCTGCATCTGCAATTCTTGCAATCTCAGCCACCGTTGTCTTTCTTCAAATTCCTGTGGAGTCAACTGGGTGACATCCAATAAATCATCAGGTACAGGAGAAGCAACAGAGGTACCAGCATCACTGGCTGTCACAGGGTCAGTCATGTTTGCTTTAAATTTCCCAGATCTCAAAATCATGTGAAAAGCAAAGCACGTACTTTCTTAAACTCCTATCATAGCAGAACCCGTCCACTATAAAAAAAAATTAAAAACTTACTTTGGTTGAATGTGTAATAATTTCTTTTTGCCAGCAGAGGACAGTGATTCTGTGGGGGGGATTGGCTGCCCCCCCCAGGTAGAAGCAACAGGAAAGAACAGAACACAGGCCAAAAGGCAGATTAGAAAGACAGGCTAGAATCCTAATCAAGGTTCCCCTCCCTTTCTATTTAACAACAGGAGAAAGAGAAAAAAACTTTAAATGGTCCAAGCAGCACTTGGGAACACAGGGAAGGTCCCCCCTCCCCTAGGAATCCAACTAGCTCTTGCAGTTGCCTAGCAACAATAGCCAGCCACACAGAGCTTCAGCTCCTCCCTAGTCCCTCCTTTCAGCTCAGCTCCACCCCCTTAGCAAAACCACTTTGCAAGAAGGAACCAGCTTTAAACTTAGGCAGGGACCCCAAGAGCTAGCATCTCCACCTGGAGACCAGACCAAAGGGAATTGCTCTCTGCTACAGTGAGTGGGACAAGGGAATGGCCTGGTGGGCTTCCTGCCCCCCCTTCCTATCACTTACACAGAAGCACATCCAACACAAAAGAAATGTAAGTACACCTTTCCCTCCCAACAAAGGGAAAACAGCCAAGACTTGAGACCTCTTTGTTCACTTTCAGTTCCACCAAAAGCAACAAACCCCTCCCTTCCCAGGGAGTTTTGGGCACAGCCTATGAGCGAATGGAGCAGAGACCTCAGCCTCTCTCACTTTCTGCTCTCTGTCCCCCACTTGAACAAGCCAAGACTACAGCACCCCCCAATCTCCCTTTCTCTGAAGGCAAGAGGCAGAGCCTGTAGTTCTCCTAACTTCCCAAACTGAGCTATGTCCAATCCCACAAGCTGCCATCCATGTCACGGGGCTCAAACCTGAGTTCCCTTCCCAGGAACTCCAGGCTAGCCCTCTCTCTGTAGGGTTAGTCCTGGGTGTCCTCACCCCAGGATCCTCCTACAAACCCCAAAAACCATCATTCTGCCACCACCCACTGGGTTTTAACTGGGGGGGCTTATTTCCCCCTTGGGACCCCCCCTTTTACACGCACAATGCAGTGGGAAGTTGTGCGTAGTCTATGTTAATCAGTGGCACTCCTTGCCACTATAGAATCAACTAACTCCCTCCTCCTAACCCCAGAGGAGGTTCACAGTAGCATAGTCAAGAGTAAGGCACGTGGTCAGCATCAGCATAGGAAGATAGAAGTTTACTTTATTCAAGAGAAGTAGTCATGCAGTCTCACATGAGGCAGGATTCCCCCCTACTTCAGGCAGGCAGGCTTAAAGTGATAGCAATACAGAGTATCAAGATCAAAGCATTACATCACTCAGGTTACATTCAGTTACTGATTTAGCTACATTCAACCAAAGTCAAGAAATTAAAAAGAATTCCCTAACGCAACTAAACAGGCCCTAATCTCTACTAAATACTTGCAGTTTGTTGCCTTGAGATCTTGTCCAGGCAGCTGGGAGCAAAAGCCAGAGATGGAATGGCTGTGCTCTACCAGCATAGCAGTCTCTGTTCCTTCACATTTTCCAGAATCTCTTTCTCCAAATCCCACTCATCTCACTCACTCACTGGTCTCAAACAAAAGCAATTAAAACCTCTCCAGATTTCCCGGGCTTAAAGCTGTAATTGGTCAGTCCAGTCACATAGTGTTATGTTAATGATGTCCTCTCATTAGCTCTGTGAAGGTGGTGTTTGAGCCCCTTCCCATTAACCCTTTTCTTACCTGATACTATGCTGGCAAGACAATCTGTTTACAAACAAAGAGAGTTATAGTTCTCTAGCAGAATGATGGGAGCTGCACCTTGTGGCAACATGATGGAACTCCATCATGACAGGTATAAAGGCATTTGAAACTTTGTGTGTTCTCACTTATTAATTTACTGTCAGTTTCTCTGTGGATCCCATTCTCTCCCTCAACTTCTCTTTTAGAACTCACATCCTTGTTTTTAGAACTGGTCTTTGGGCTGATGTTTGAGCTATCATCTCCAACCATCACCCCAAAGATCAAGATGAAACCCTCTTGATCAGACTTCCCATGCTACTACCAGAGACATTATTCCCAATCTCCATGAGGTTCAGCCCATCTGTAGCCAGTAGTCCACTCTCTGAGAAGTAAAGCATGCAGGCTCAGAAGCTAAATCTTTCCTGTCTACATCATCTACATAGCCAGTAATTCACTTTTAGTTGGCAGAATTGACAAGAATATCACCTGGGCCTGAAAACTCTTCGGTTTCCTGCCCAAAGCTTCATAGTCAGAGGTGATTGTTGGTCATATCGATGGTACCCACATGAATAAGGAGAAAAGGGTACTGATCTGTGTTCTTGTTGAGTTTTGGCATATTGTCAGCAGCATCCTAGATAAGTGTGTTGGGAAGATAGCACACTTCCCAATTCATTTTGCCAGGGTGGCACACAGGTACCTCTACCTCTGAGCAATGAATCTCCAACCACAAGCACCTTTCTTTTCTTGTTGTAGTTGGCAGTTATCTTGACTCCTTCTTTAGCATACAGTATCCCTTGTTGTTGGTTTCCTGTTTGTGCATCTTCATTGTTGCTATCCTTATGAAGATGTATGAAGCAATTGCTTGGTTGGAGAGGCTCTGAATCCCTTCTGTATGATCTGCTCCCAATAGTGACTGTCCTCCAGGATTTTTCCGTATTGTTACAGGCCACTTCAGTGGTTAAATGCCAGTACTGCAAATCACCACGTTGCAAGTTCGATTCCAGCGGGCTCCAAGGTTCACTCAGCCTTCCATCCTTTCGTAGGTTGGTAAAATGAGGACCCGGCTTGTGGGGGCAATTAGCTAAACACACATTGGAAACTGCTTAATGCAGTGTAGATGTGTAAATAGCTATTGCTTGAAACAATTTGTAAGCCACTCTGATAGCCTTGTGGCTGAAGAGCAGGGTATAAATAAATAAATAAAATAATAATTATAAAAAAATTCCTTGGCAACTTCTTCCTGTTGGTTCTGTAGGATCAATTCTCCCTGTGTTCTATCCAGGAAGTCCTCCTGTTCTCTGATGCATTAAAGAGACACAATGTGCAACTGTAGTATACTGACCTTCTCTTTCAAGAGAGCTACCAATTTGCACTTGATGAAAGTGTAGTTGGTGATGTTTTCTGGAAAAAAGACAAATATTGCACATACATTTCAGCAGACAACTATGATTCCTTTTACCACCATCTTTGCAGTGATTTCTCTCCCCTTCCTCCCTTCTCTAAAGAGTCACATTGCTTCTCAGTTTTCCCATATCCCTTGAAATTTCCTTCCAAGGCTGCTCCACCATTCCTATGAAGTTTATCAGTATCAGTCCAATGGCTCCAGGGCTGCCCTAGTATCACCTCTGGCCCAGGCAGAGACCTGTGCTCCCTAATGGTTGTCATTGCCACACCAGTGGCAGGGGTCATACTGGCAGAGATCATTGTGGTGGGGGGGGGAAGGGCTGAGGCTGCTCTGCATGGCATCTCTACATGGCAAGGGGCTCAGCTAGATGGCCCTTTTGTGGTACCTTCCACAAAATGTTTCCCACTAGGTTTCAGCAATGCCTATGAAATCATATTTGCTTCCATCTGTTAAGAGTTTTAATTCATCTTGTTTATTTCCCATGCTCTATTCATTAGTGTAGAGACCTCTAAAAATTGTGACAGACTACTACTTCACTCTCTTCAAGACTCTTTTCTGCCCACTTTTGGGGTTCTTGTACTATTGGCCCAATTTGCCGTGTATCATCGAGGCTATTGTCCCCAGTACTTGGTGTCTCCCACCTTCTGGAATACTGTATCCTTCCTCCATGTAGCTCATTTTAAAGCCTTCCTAAACAGGTTTGTGACATTCCCAGTAAATATGTTCTTACTAGTTTCTGTGAGGTGCAGCTCATATCTTATAAAGAGTCCTTCTTCATGAAAGGAGAGAACATAGTCCAAGAAGCCAAATCTTTCCTTATGACACCTTTGCAGAACCAGTCATTCACTTCTAGTATTCTTCTTCCTCTTCCTGGGTGATATCCTTCAGCAGGAAGGAGTGATGAGAAACCAAGCTGTGCCCCAAGGTCCTTTACCTTCCTATCTGGAGTATCATATGTCAGGAAATGACATGGATGTGGCCACAAGATGGAGCTGTAAGCTTAGTAATGAAAGTAGTTAAGCTCCAGTGGCAGGTGTGTGTGTGTGTGAGTCAGCACTTGAGAGTATGCACATCTGAGATGCCTGATGTAACAGGCATTGTTTAACTGCCTATAAAAAGGAGATGGGAATTATCTGCAGTGTGGGTTTGTTGTGGATGGTGGTTGGTGAAGCAGTTTGTTGGTTTGAGAGAGATTTATGAGTATTAGAGACGGCTGTCCTATACTCTGTATATATAGTAAATATACTTCAAACAAAGATTAAAACCCTCAAGTTGAGTGAAGGCTGGCTTTGTTGTTGTCTTTATTTGGCAAGCCAGAGCTCAAGGCAGTGTGCTGGGGTGAAGGAATTTTTCCTTCTCAGCCTGAAGTCTTTTGCAGAAGTGTCTCCAGAAACCTTCTCCTTGGCGTCCTGTCAACGTGGAACAACTCTGCAGGTGGTCGTGGTGGACACAGCGTGTCTTTCTACGCCCCAACGTCATAGTCCCTTGCAATATATTGATGGCTGTATCTTGAAGTATAATTTGTTCCAATGTGGATCAGAAAGAAGGGTTAATGGTCAGTAGGCTTGATGAGACTTTTCAGCTTTTTGTTACTTTATGGATCTTTGCCAGTGGGAGACAGCACTCCCACTGAGATGTCTTGTCAGGCCCACACAGCACTGCTTTTGAGCCTCTCAATAGGCAACCACCAACAGGGAATCATCTACTACCACCCCATGTATCTTCTTCCTGGAAACTGGCATCCATAGAACCCTCCAAGGTCACCTCTATGTCTTCTGAGGAGTAAGGCAGTTGTGCCTGTTTCTGTGCCTCATAATCACTGATTGAGGGGAGAGATTGGAACTGAATGTTTACTTCCAAACTTGCAACATTGTTATTGACAGTTCAGCTTCTGTGTGTCACATATTTCCAAGTATCTGTCTCCTGCATTTATGAATTCCCACACACACACACACCTAGAGGCATCTCTTGTGTCTTGTCATTCCTGGATAGTCGTCTCTGCTCTTTCCAAAAAAGCTTCATCCTCCCTAATAAGTTGAAATATAGATACACAGGCCTCAGACTTCTGTGTCTTGTGCACCTTCTTTTCAAGCACGATAACCACCTTGTTATTGGTATAGCCCTGCCTCATCCTTTCAGAAGAAAACAAAGATGACACAAATGTTGCAGGCCAGTGCAACAACTCCCTCACCATCCAGTCATCCTATACAGGCAGTGGCACAGCACTTAAGGCCTCCCCATAAACTCCTCTGTGAAATGCCCACATATTTTTTTTCCCTCTTCCTGTATGTCTGGCTCCACAGACTCGCTCAGTCCCAAACATGTCAGTGACTTACTTCCTCTCATGATCCCCTTAGACCATATACTCAGGGAGACCATATGCTCAGGGAGAGCACTCAACCACCCACCCATACACACACATGCAGACACATCTCCAAATAGTTTAGCCAAACAATCAACCTTGATCCTCCCTCCAAACAACCAGAATCTCATCTCCTTCAGTCTCCTTTTGTATACAAAGGACTTTTTCGGATGTTTCAAATACACCACAAGCAGCCTCCTCGCATTGCGAGGCTGCTGCGCTGCAGGGCGTCGCTTTCGGATTACACTCTCCCCTGCCGGTACTGTTGCGGTACCACGGGGACATTTGAGCGTTATATTTTGCCGGTTTTTAAGCACGAAAGTTGATTGTGATTAAAAACCGGCGAAATATAACGCTCAAATGTCCCAGCGGTACCGCAACAGTACCGGCAGGGGAGAGCGTCATCCGAAAGTGACGCCCTGCAGTGCAGCAGCCTCGCAATGCGAGGAGGCTGCTTGTGGTGTATTTGTGACGTCCGAAAAAGTCCTAAGTCACTGAATCATGGAACCATCAAAGGTAAGAGACAACCAGCGAAGTGATACTGCTCTGATTTGTTTCAAAATGTCAGAATCACTGGTGTAGCCAGTTCCAAACTTTACTATAGTTTGGAAAAAGCTACTGTTGGACTGCAGTTCCAAGAATCTGGCATGCTGACTAGAGAAACTTTTCCATACTATGGAAATTGTTGCCCATCTGAAAAAGAGGACAACACTTAAGTAGAAAAAATTCATACATGACCCTGCCCATATGGGAACTTATCAGACGTGGCAAAGACTGCATCAGAAGATAGCTACAAGAACAGAAAGAGTCAAACAGATGCTGGATATCCTCCAGCATTCTGGGGGCATAGCACGGGCATCAGTAAGGTGTCCCTTTTAATTTGCAGCTGCTCCCCTTCAATGGAAAAGAGAAGCCTCATCCATAACAGAGCTATGCCCCTGGAATGGCAGAAGGATGCAGCATCGGTTAAGGTTGCCCTTTTTGTTCTTTTAGCGATCTTCTGACGCAGTTGGGAAAGCAAATTTTTTGTGCATTCCCCATGTCTGATAATTTCCATGGTTCCTGTTTTCATTAGCATAGCACAATGACACTGCAGTCTGCACTATAGGAAGCAACTCCAAGTCCGCTGTGTGTTAATGGGACCATTATATCTATATATTATTTTCTGGATTGATCTCTGAGTTACTGTTTCTGAAATCAATATTATTCCTTGCCTCCCATATGAGCTACTAAATAGAAATTCAAGCCAATCTCTGTATTTGCTTTATACATTAACATGTGAAATATCTTCAAAAACCAGCACAGGATGGAAAATTCATGTATCCAGAATTTAGCCAATGCCATTGTAATGCTTTTCAGACTTCTGACATTATTCAGCAGCTTTTTGTCTGAGTATCCTTCATTGAACTGTCTAATGCATTCACTGCAAATGCATTTATAGCCTAGCTCCTAGGGGATCAGAATGAGAAATCACTTTTCTTACCTTAGATGTACTATTTGATAGTCTAACCTTTGGAGAAAAGAGGCTTGCATGTAAAGCCAATGAGTACAAATGTAGCACACACACAACAGTGAATCAGGAAGTGAATATCTTTCTTACATGTATTTGGCACAACAAGCTTTTAAGCTGAATGTTTTATTTCTTACAGAAAGGAAATTACAATAAAAAGATGCCATGTCCCAAGAAATATTCAAGCGAAAGATGAGTTACAAAGTCAAAGCATTCTATTCATTGAGTATCAATAATATGCCAGAAAAGCAAAGTTTGAACTGGGAGCTGGTATACTTTTTTATAGTTTTTGAAATATGCATGTTTGATGAGGGTGGACCTTTCACAGAACGACAAAGTAAACTGCATAGAAATTAGTTTTTCTGTTTTTTCTCCAAGCCCTTGAAAATTATGGTGGTTCATACAGATTTAGGTAAAACCTCTCCAAGGCCTTTTTTTTAAAAAAAAGGATTTTTAAGCTTCCAATGTTTGTGTTTTCCCATTGGCTGTTTTCTAGAAGCACTGCTTTCTGAATGTAAGAGGAAGAGGCTGTTGTTGAGTCATACTGGATGAGGAGGGTTTAGAGGTAGGATTTGGGGAGGCTATTGGGGTATGTTTAATACCTTTTTACTAAGGCTCATGAGGTTCCATGAGCAATGCCTCAAAGGTTAGCTTAGAAATTGTATAATTTATTTTGGGACATTAAAAAAATAATTGGAAGCTTATATGTATACTTCCTTCCAGAGCACAGGTGCAATATTTATTTGTAGTCTGTGAGAATCAAATTTACCTTTTGGAGAATCTTCCAGAGTTTTCATTACAGAGTTGGGTATGTCTTCTTACAAAAAGAAGCTACATCAAAATGAATGTGGGTGCAGACACTTTTCTCCTTATGTACATATATTTGCATGCACGCACGCACACACACACACACATATCATGCACACCCATCTTCATGCAGTGAATCCAAGTAGCTGTGAGGGAGGAGGCAGCAGGAGGTGAGGAAGCCATGGACCAGGTAGAGAAGAAGTAGATAGATTGGAGGTTCCCCATTTCTGTTCTAGAAGGAAGATACCAAAAAAGTTCTTAAAATGTCTTCACCTGAGTCAGGCGGGGCTGGGAAGATCCTGAACCAGTATCTGGATGAAGCAGTGGTCGGGAGAAGGGTAAATAAGCTGAATTATGAATACTGAAAATGACACACACGGAGAGTGGGGAGGGAGAAAGTTTTAGCCCAGTCCTTGTTTCAAGGAGCCAAATGTACGGAAATTATTTTTCATGCTTTGGCACACATAAACACTGAAGAATGCAACAATCTTCAATGTTTTCAGATGGAACTGACTAGAACTTAATTTTTATTTAGGCAAAACATCTGAACAAAGTAGAACTCTTGCCAAGAGGCAGTTGCCTAGTCTCCTAGAGCAAAGATGTTAAAGAAGCTGATGAGTCTGTGAATCCCAGAAATCCAGAGGGTTACAGTGAAATGTTAATTACTTGGCAAGTAACAACTGCTTTCAATCCAAGCCTATCATTGATAAACAGTTGAAACATCTGTAAAAGTTTGTCTACCAGTTCAGTTGATGAAGTCCTTATTAATAGTATTGTGTTTAATGAGATGAGTTGTAGAAATAAAGACCAAACACTCCAGGGCTCAAACAGACCAGTTCTCACTGTATAAGATATGGTTAAGATATGCCTTTTTAAAGAGCATCATGTGCTTTGACTCTATTTTTTAATGCAGAAATTTATCAGATGCTAGAATGGGTCATATCAATGAGGCATGATCGAATGGACAGTGCAGTATGATATGTTTAACATTTGTACCACACTGCATAGTTGGACAGGTTCTGAAGTACCAATTTGACAGGGATTTTACAAATGCTGATGGTTGATTTCTGAGTGAGATATCATACAATGCCTTAAAATAATTGCACTGATTGCCATTACACTGAAGGATCAGCCCTTTCTATACATGCTTCCACAAAAATCAAGTTTTTTCTTGAGGAGCCCTCTTCTGTGTCTTAGCAGTGTTAGGATGTAGGAGAAGATCTTCACAGTTGTAGCACTCCAGTTTTGGAATTTGGAGAGCAACACTGAGTCTCCCTTGGTTTTTTTCTGGGCTGTGAGGCCCTGTTCTGGAATAGTTTCTTTCTGATCCTCTCTCGGAGGATACCAGCCACAGATGCAGGTGAAACATCAGAAAGAAACTATTTCAGAACACGGCCTCACAGCCTGGAAAAAAAACCAAGGGAAATCTGTGGCTGCCGGCCGTGAAAGCCTTCGACTCAACACTGAGTCTGTTTAAACAAAAAAAATAAAAAATAAAAATAAAAACATTGCTCTTCACTAAAACCTTTAGGTCCTGACTGATTCAATCTCAAAATATTTATGCACATCGTTTTAAATTGTTCCAACTTTCTTAACCTACTTTTAACCTGTCAACTTGGTTATTAAATCTGTTTAAATTAATTGTTTTGCTTTTAACTGTTATGATCTGTGGATATTGGTTTTACTTGCACACTGGCCAGAGTTCTTATGGTATAGGACAAGATATAAATATTAAAATAAATAAATATATAAATAAATAAGGTCTCGAACACTTGCTTATAATCTACTGTTGTGCTAACAACCATCTCATGCAGCCTTTGCTCCTCACAGGCTCTGCACATCACTCTGCTCCAGCAGGTTTCCCAGCCTTCCAGGCAGGTTTTGAAGGCACAGGGGGCAGGACAGCAGGGAGAAGGAGAATGGCCCTTTTCCTGGTTCTGCTAGTGGAAGCCCTTTCAGAATTTGAACAAGTGTCCAGTGTCCAGAGGAGGGTGACCAAAATGGTGGGAGATCCGGAAGCCATGCCCTATAAGGAGCAGCTTAGGAAGCTGGGTATGTTTAGCCTTGGGAAGAAAAGGTTAAGAGGGGACAAGATAGCCATGTTTAAATATCTGAAGGGATGTCATCCTGAGGGTGGAGCAAGCTTGCTTTCTGATGCTCCAGAGACTAGGAAACAGAGCAATGGACTCAAACTACAATAAAAGAGTTTCCACCTAAACATTAGGAAGAATTTCCTGATGGTAAGAGCTCTTTGGCAGTGGAATGCACTGCCTCAAAGTGTGGCAGAATCCCCCTCTTTGGAGGTTTTTAAACAGAGGTTGGATGGCCATCTGTCGGGAATGCTTTGATTGTTATATTCCTGCAGGGCAATGGGTTAGACGGGAAGGCCCTTGTGGTCTCTTCAAAATCTATGATTCTGTCTCTATCGGATCTTGGTCTTTTGCTCTAAAGTAGCCCCAACAATCTGAATCTCACTAGCAGTCAAAATGGGTGACTTCCATGTCAGTGGGGTGATGAATCTGCCTGAGTTTTAGTCCCAACTTTAAGAAATCTACCCAAAAGGGTTGAATCATATTCCCAAAAGAGGCTCCACACCTTAGATAGATTTTGAAAAGTTCATGCTAAACCCCATAATAGATTCACTGCTTTCTGAAATGGAAGCCAACATCCATCCATCCATGCTCATTAGCCCTGAAACTAGGCCTTAATTAATGTTTTAAAGTGATGTGATCAAAAAGGATTTTTCTGTGCTGGTGTCAAACTACACAAAGTATTATTTCTGCTGGCAACTTAAGAGCCTGTCATTATTTAAAGATTAACATGGAAAACTAAATTCTAAGAAAATGGAGTTGGTTGATAGATAATGTACCAGCTGTCATTCTGAAGAGTTTTATGTGTAGATAGAAAAAAATGGTTTAGGCTCGTGGCAGCTTTCCCCCAGATTATGACTGATCAACTTTGATGGTTATGTCTAAATAGATTTTAAGGAACATGACATCAACTCTCACAATGGCAAGGAAAACTCCAGAACAACATTCATAATATATCACGGGCCCATCTCATTTCCATTTTCTGTCACCTGCCAACAGATTCCATACATTAATGGAAACAGCATCCAGTCATAAGGGAGAAAAATTGAAGCAGGGGCTCGGTCTGGCAAAAGACAGCATCGTCTACAATGGGAAGGGGAGGGATGCTGAATTACATGATTTGTTTTCAAATGTGGCAAAATCAAGGAAATTTATAACATTGGCTGGAAATTTAGTTATTTTATTTTATTTAAAAATTATATCATGCCCTCTGTCCAGAGATCTCAAGGTGGCATTCAATAAAAACAGGCTGAGAAATTTAAAACAGATTATATAACAAAAAATATTTTCAAAGGATAAAAATATATTAAACAGTTAAACAAGTTAAAAAATACAGGTCAAAACAGTTAAAATAGTTTTAAATGAGAAAGTCTAGAAATGAAGCCTTATGAGAAATGACTTGGGGAGCTGGGTATGCTTGGCTTAGAGAAGAGAAGACTAAGAGGAAACATGACAGCCATCTTTAAATATCTGAGGGGATGTCATGTAGAAGATGGAGCAAGCTTGTTTTCTGCTGCTCCAGAGACTAGAACCCAAACCAATTGATTTTGTTTTTATGTTCCTGCAAGGCAGGAGGTTGAATTGGATGGCCCTTGTGTTCCCCTTCCAACTCTAAGGACTTTTATCAGATGCAGCAAAAATTATGGGATTAAAATGTCATAGTAGTGTGAATGGCTGCAGCCGTCATATGGCATCACAATCATCTCGTGGCTATCCCATGTCCCAGCCATGAATAAGGCATTCCATTTAATTAATGGGATAAGCCATCAACAGATAACCAATATCATTTTTTCGCAGTATTGAGGGCATGTGAAAACCCGTCCCATTGTAATTGCGAGATTACAGCATGAATGGGTGGTCCTCAGTAAGCAAACATCCAGGTGAGAATGCAAAAACAAAGCAAAGGGTACTCTTTTTATGAACTGTCACATCTAGTTTGCACTTTTAAAGGTTTGTTTTGGTGGTTTAGTGTTTATTTACTTCATTAATTTAGGTTTTTTGGGGAGGAGTTTTAAGCACACTTGCGTCTCCTCACGAGAACAGCTGAAATCTCACCCATGCTAAATCCAGAAAGTAAACTCCCATTCTTAAAGTGATAGTGGTTGTTGTGTGATAAATATGTGGTGTTTCTTTCATATGATTACAGCTAGGTGTAATAACAAGTGTTATAATGCCATGATGTTCCCACTATCTTCATTTGTAGAATTGCAGTGTTTTTAGGTGCTAGTCTGATAAAGTCCTAAAATTCTATGATTTTACAATTCTAAAATTATTTAAAACCATGGACATGCAAGGGTTTGTGTAAAACCAATTAGGGCTGAAAGTTTTAGTGAACTACCATGCTTTCCCTTGGCTCTGGAATGACAGCAACATTGGTACCAACCAAGTCTCCAAAGAAGCTGGAATTCTGCTGGGGAGTTACAAATACATAACCTAGAGTTATACATTCATAACTTTGGTATTCATTATCCCTATGTCTTCCCTAGTTTTAGAGACACAGAGGGACCATGAAAGTTCCCCAATTCCCACATACTGGGAAGCAGCTGCTGGACAAGTGACAGTCCATTCCCTTGTTGCTCAGAAAGCAGCTGGCTGACATTACCACTCCCCCTCATGTGACCAATCTCTGGTGTAAGGAGGAATTTCAACAGGGACCCCTCTTCTGCCTGTTGCAATGGAGATCACTCACAGGAGGTGGAAAGAATTTAAGCCAGCTGCATCTCAAATAACAGGGGAGGGCAGCCCATTGATCACAGCAGCTGTATCCTGGTAAGTGGGGACTGGGAGGGTTGAGCTGGGATCAACTACGTGGCTAAGAAACTGCAGTGGTCACATGTACATAGCTCACCAACAGGATTCCAACCAATGTTCTGTAACTAGAGTGCCACAACAGAGAAGGCTTCCCTCACATCTTCTCACAGCATATTGCACTGACTGATGGGACACAGAAGATGGCCCAGCAAACCTTAAACTTTGAGCAGGCAAATAGGTGGAGAGGTATTCCTTCAAGTATCTGAATCGCAAGGCATTTAAATGCCATTACCTGCATTTTGAGAGCTAGTGACGTATAGTGGTTTGAGCGCTTGGCTACGACTCCGGGCACCAGGGTTCTAATCCCCACTCAGCCATGGTAACCCCTGGGTGACCTTGGGCAAGTAACACTCTCTCAACCTCAGAGGAAACCAAAGGCAAAGCCACTCTGAACAAATCGTGTCAAGAAAATGACATGATAGGTTTGCCTTAGGGTTGCCATAAATTGGAAATGACTTGAATGAACATAAGAACAACAAACAAGCAACTTGAATTCTGTCTGGAAGTGACAACTTATTCCAGCGTACCTGGGAGTTAGACAAGGTTACTTTTTTATAGATGTTGAGCAAGGAGGTATTCCTGTACCTTCTTGCACAATATTTTTGCCCAGGCTGTGCAACAACAGCTAGATTGTGGAAGGCATATTTCTCTTCCCAAATCCGCATGGCCACTAGGTTGCACTGGGTGAACTCCACTGAACCATCACTCATCTGGTAGCCATTGCTTTCTGGAGTTTCTGGGTTAGTATATTAAATAGAATCATGCCCCATGTGATCCAACCTTAAAATAATGGCAGAAATTGGCAGTTGTACATAAGATTGAAAATGAAATAGAAGCAGAAGCAATCACACTGATACTAGAAATATATCAAAGGACTAAGCTTAAAGTGTGTTATTTTCAGGGCAGCACAGCCATTTCCACAAAACTGTAACTATTCCTGGACACAAAATTACTTGCTTATAGTTATTCATGAACTGGAAGCATTGAAGCTGAATTACAGCACATCTTTGTGTGTTGTATATGGGACTGTCTTTGGCAGTTCAGTTTAGAAGTCCATCCCAGTTAGGAATGCACACAACCATCAGTTCTAGCTGCACTCAGTTTTCATTTTGCCCAACCATAGCTTCGTTTCATCTTGTTTCCATATCAATTTGCATTTCTGAAGTCCACGCAAAAAGAAGACTATGTATTTCTCTGCTTATTTCTCATAATATACATATTTTCCTACTCTAGATATTGTTGCAAGCCATTTTCCCTAACATAATAGAAGTGTCTGCTTTTCAGCCTTTTTTTTAAAAAAAATCAAGCACTGCTTTACAAAAATCAAGACTGTACATTTTTATTTATTTTTTATTTATTTATTTATACCCCGCTCTTCAGCCAAAGGTTATCAGAGTGGCTTACAAATTGATTTTTTAAGCAATAGCAATTTACACATCTACACCACATTAAGCAGTTTCCATTGTGTGTTAGCTAATTGCCCCCACGAGCCAGGTACTTATTTTTACCAACCTACGAAAGGATGGAAGGCTCAGTGAACCTTGGAGCCCTCTGGAATCAAACTTGCAATGTGGTGACTTGCAGTACTGGCATTTAACCACTGCACCACCAGGGCTCCTTAAACACTGAAGTATAACTGGATTTGAGAAATATAAATCAAATCAAGTTCATCTTTAAATGCAAATGGGACACACATATCCCTCATCCTGAGCTTCAACTAGTCCAGTTCTGGTTTTCTAACTGCCCCCCCCCATCCCCAGAAGGGGCAGCAAAATGAGGTACAGTGGGTCTGTGTCTTTAAAAAAAAAAAAAAGAAGTCACAGAATCTGGAGTAGAATTCTCAGTTTTAGCTGATATTTTTTCCTTGCAGGGTGACTTCAGAGAGTGGGTTAGCTTTGGGCTTTAAAATAAGCACCCTTTGCCTATTGACTTTGATGCCAATCACTCCATATGCGGGCAACTACAGCCTTGAGCTGGTGGATCATTTTGTACTACAACGCCTAATAATAAGTAATGTAGTCCCATCACTATTTTTTTTTTAAAAAAAGCACTCAGTCTGGGAGACTGCAAATACTAACATTGTCTCCTGATAGGAATATAGCCCTTGAAGAAGCATTGTAATCCAAATCACACAGGCCAAGAAAACTGCATTCAGCTAGTGGAATGTGAAATTCTGGAGAGGATAAGGCAGAAGTGACTGGCCCAGCAGTACCTTGACAAAGCTTTCACTCATGGTCATTTGGTTCAGGCATTTAGTCTAAGTAGAGGAGGCAGAGTTGAGCAGAGCCATTGCACTGTCCATTGATCCACTTCCATAAGGAGGTACTAGGAACCACTTTATGCAAAGCCACAGAAAATAGAAACCCTAGCACAACTCCCAGCTGCCCTTGTGCAGTAGTACAACAGGATGTCAGTGCAAGTTTCCACCCACAAAAGACATGATTTTTGTTGTTCTGTTCTGAATCATATTTTCTGCACAAAAATCACTTTTTCTGTCCAAACCCCCCAAGAGTGAGTTTTCTTTCACAGAATAAATCCTGGACTGTGGGTAGTCTTTGGAAGCAGCACAGCTTTCGAGGACTTTCTCACTGCAGGGGAAAATATGGTAAAATTACTCATTCTTCCCATGAGAATGAAATTTAAGAAGATTTACATCCCTACTTTCTTGTTCCTTTACTAACTTGTGCTGTTCTCCTTCTTCTTCTCCAAAATAATAAAATGTAAAGGTGGGGGAGGAGAGAGCTTGAATTGTGTGATCCATAGGGATAGCAGAAATGTGAATTCCTCTCACTGGTAGCATGTAAAGGCTGGATTTCTTTATTCCAGCAGCATCTATAGCAGAAGTGTACAGTAGATAGTTATTCCAGTCGCATTATCGTTGAAATCAGATAATCGTGTTAAGAGATAAGTCAAGCTATCTGCAAGTAATGAGATAAGCCAGTATATAATTAGTCTGCCTTTGTAACAAAACATGGGAATTTTCTGATTTGATATAATGTAACCATAGCATTGCTTTGAAAGAATAGAGGAGGAAGGAATAACAGGGTTTCTGTGGAGCTCCATGGCAACAAAAATACTCAGTATAGCATCGCTGTTTATTCTACAGCCTTCTGCAGTTAATATAAGTGGAGACTCTTTCCAAGATTTTTATAGCAGTTGTGCTGTTAAGTTGGTCTAACATACCAACACTGACAAAATTATTTGGAAGGCATCACCAGTGCCTGTGCCACAAGATGTTCTGCAAGTGAATTTTGCTTCAGGTTAGAACCTCAGAGCAAGGTCATCGGTCATAAGTGGAACACCTGCTTTGCATAGAGAATATCCCAAATTTAATCCACAATATCTTCAGATAAGGCAGGAAGAACACCTGATTGAAACCTTAAAGACCTACTGCCCATCAGTGTCTCTCCCTAAGCTGTATATATTTCAAAAAAAGATTGAGGTCTTCAGGAGGGACCCTCCTCTGTATTGCACCAGTGGGAAGTAAGAGGATATGGGAGAGAGGGCCTTCTCTGCAGTGGCACCCCAATTGTGGAATGATTTCCCCTTACAGGCTAGGGATGATGACAGCACTGTTCTCATTTTGAAACAACTCTGAACATGTGACATTATTTTAGATTGTTTTAAAGCTGTTTCATAGCACACACACAAAACTGGATAAATGTTATGGAGGATGAGGCAAGTTGGCTCAAGTATTGGATATTTACTGAACATTACAGCAGTTCTAGACTCATCCTCTCTTGCTGGATTGCTCTTGCATGATCTTTGACTAAAACCATTTTATAAAAAATAAAATAAAATAAACCAGTTCTTGCTGTATTGAAAGAATACCAATCTAGTACTTCTTTTAGTACAAAACATACGTCACATACTTCTGGGTAATAAGATTAGTTAGATAATGAGGTCGATAAAAATAGAAAAGTGAAACAGTTTGGTATCTTTGATAAGGGGCTTGTCTATATGAGCCCCCCCCCCTCAAATGGAGTGCCAGACTGTAATGGCATTTTGCAGCAGCCGTGCCTTGTCTTAATGTTCCCCCCCAAAAAAAGGTTTGCATGAAGATGTACAGAACACCCTTGCTTCAAGTTGTACACCACTGCATTGCATGTATATGAGCTAATGTCATGAGAAATTGCTATGATTTGCCAACAACAAAAAATAATAAACCTATTGCATTTTCTGCTCGGCATTGCAGAAATCAAAAGTTCAAAAAGATACTTGGTATAAAAAAAAAAACAGAAAAAGAAGAAATGGGAAGTTTTGGATGGTTTTTGGGGGGCACATAAAAAGCCAACATAAAACATGGTAAGCAGGGTGATCTCCTAGAAGAAGAAGAAAAGAAGCAGTGAGAGCCAGCAAAGCTAACTTCTCCAGAAAAGGAAAAAGAAAAAGGGGACCAATTATGAATATATGGAAACATGGTCAACCAGCCAAGTCCATGTCTGGATAGATAAACAAAAGTCAATCATGTTTCCTCACACATTCTTCCTGAAGACAGTAGTAGCGAAAGTAGAGGATAAAGACAGTATCTTCCTGGCAAGAGGCCAAGATCATCAGTCTTGGCTCCCCAAGACATTTTTAGCTTTTAGAAAAGTGTTAGAACAAGGACTTTGTCAGACCACCCTCCTGAAATGTTCTTTTGACAGTATAAATCGTGGATTTTTATGCTGGCAAATGAACTCCCCCCACAAGACCTTACTTTGCACTCACAAATGAGGCTTCCTAGGCACTAACAGGGAGTGAACGGAGCCCCATTCACATCCTGGATTACGATCTCCATGAATATCACGAGAAGACGCTCACATGGGAAATTTAAAAACAAAAGTAAAAGAAAGACATAAAAAGTTAACACAAGCACATACACACACTTAAAAAGTCCCAAGTACCTGGAGGGGGTCATAAAAAGAGTGTACCCTACCTGGCTGTCGTGATCTCAGCTGGAAGTTTTTGCCCATTGATGCTGCTTTCATGTGAGTACAATGGCATGTGGTTTCAAATGCAGGCAGTGCCAGCAACAAATTGCTAAGGGAGATCTATTGATGGCTTGGGCCACCAATAAAAAGGAACGGATTTTTAACCAGATATGATCACAAAAGGGGGATGTTATCTGATACACGTGCCCTTTCACAATCATTAGGCATCTTTATGATGCCTTATTTGTTGTGTCTGATAAAGTCCTAATCACAACGTAAAGTTTGGGTGGCATGCATATCTCTTCTATGAAAAAAATCAAAGTGGACAAAGCTTTCAATAGACCTTTGGTAAGAAGAGCATTGCTAATTGTATGGAATACGATTAAAAAAGGTTTTACAATAAAATACCTTTATGGACTTCACCTTAAGAAGCTCTTCAAAACAGATAGAAAACGACAGAAAAAATGGTTGCAGTATAAGGAATCAGGACATATTAATACAGAAGGCAAATTTGTAATAAAAACAAAAGAGCAATTGGAGACAACAAATAAACTCAATTGGTTCAATTATTACCAGTTACAGATTAGATTTAAAGAAGACATAGAAAATGAGAGGTTAGAATTACAAGAAAATGAATTACATAAGATAATCTGGGACAAACTGAGGAAGAAAATGATTACTAAATTATACAAATAGGCTATCTTTTAGAACTAGAGGCGAGGGAAGTGGTGAGGGAAAGGACAAGTAAATTTACAGCAAGCCAAAATCTGAAGGGAAATTATATGAAATTAGCAAATAGGTGGTATTATGCTCCCCTAAGGCTCAGCAAAATGAACAAACTGATAAACAGTAATCGTTGGATGTGCAAAAATAATATGTGTTCTCTTATACATATGTGGTGGCAGTGCAAAATAATCAAAATTTTTGGAAAAACATGCATAAAATAATCAAAGAAACTTTGCAGATTAAATCTGAGGCGAAGCCAGGGATTTATTTACTAAATATGATTAATGGAACATAGAAAAAAGAGGAAGAAGGTATTGGAAAATTCTGCTTTATTTAATAACGGCTGCCAGAGTACTAATAGCCCAAAAATGGAAAACAACTAAACCACCTACCATAAAGGAATGGATCCCCAAAATGCAAGATATTTTAGAATTAGACATTCTAACAGCCAGATTACATAATATACCCAGGGGAAAATCTTTGGAAAAATGGCTTCCGGTATTGAGGTTATGGGAAAAAAGGGGAGTAGGATATGATATGGGAAATCTGTTATTTCTCTCTCTGGCTTTTCTTCGCAAACGAAGATTCAGGAAGGACTCATCCCGCGCTTTCTGCAAGCGCGCTGATGACTAAAAAGGCCAATCCGAGATAAACAAGTCCGGTTGCAAAAAGCACAGCAGAAGGTCTCCTTGGGTGATGTTTTTGGGTTGTGATTCTTTCTGCATTGTCGTTTCTCTTCAAGACTTGTTCGTCGTGAGTTCTCAAATAAGGCTGCAGCATTGTGGATAGTGTGTCTCCATGCCTCCCGATGTGAGGCCAGGGCGGACCACTGTTGGTGATCAATTTGGCCGAGCCTGAGATGTTGTTTCAGGGAGTCTTTGTATCACTTTTTTGGAGTGCCCCTCTTACGCTGACCCATGGCGAGTTCACCGTAAAGTAGTATTTTTGGGAGGCGATGTTCCTCCATCCTAGAAACGTGCCCTGCCCAGCGCAGCCGCGTTCTCAATATCATGGCCTCAATGCTGGTGATCCCTGCTTGCTCAAGGACAGCAACATTCGTCACATAGTCAGTCCAGTGTATATTTAGGATTGTGCGTATACAGCGCTGATGAAAGCACTCGAGGAGTCGTAGGTGGTGGCGATAGGTGACCCATGTTTCAGATCCATAAAGGAGGATAGATAGTACGATGGCTCTATACACACTGATTTTTGTGCTTTGCCTCAGGTGTTTATTGCTCCAGACTCTTTTGTGAAGTCTTCCAAATGCACTATATGCCTTTGCTAATCTGTGATCGATCTCTTTGTCAATCTTGGCATCTGAGGAGATGATGCTTCCCAGGTAGGTGAACTGCTGAACGGACTTGAGCACAGATTTGCCGACGGCAATGTGGGGATGGTGGTGTTCGTCCTGTGGTGCAGGCTGGTAAAGAACTTCTGTTTTCTTCAGGTTGACTTCTAGCCCAAACAGCTCTGCAGCTGTTGCAAAGCAGGACGTTAGGTGCTGCAGAGCTGCTTCTATGTGGGCAACAAGGGCAGCATCATCGGCGAAGAGCAGCTCACGGACTAGATAGTTTAGAGTCTTAGTGTGAGCCCTCAGACGGCTTAAGTTAAACAAGCTACCATCAGTACGGTAACGTATATAGATGCCGTCGTCTTCTTCAAGCTCTGCCATAGCCCTTTGGAGCATTGTGCTAAAGAAGATTGTAAATAAAGTTGGTGCAAGAACACAACCTTGCTTCACTCCATTAGTTACAGACCTCTGAGATGCAGTCATCATCACCCTGTACAAGACAAAAGGAGCAAAATCCGACTGCTTAAACTATCGAGGCATAACACTGCTCTCTATTGCTGGAAAAATCCTTGCAAGGATACTCCTGAACAGATTAGTTCCTGCTATTGCAGAAGAACTTCTCCCTGAAAGCCAATGTGGCTTCAGAGCCAATAGGAGTACTACAGACATGGTATTTGCCCTTAGGCAACTGCAAGAAAAATGTAGGGAGCAGAACAAGGGTCTCTATGTAACATTTGTCGACCTCACCAAAGCCTTTGACACTGTAAGTAGAAAAGGTCTGTGGCAGATCCTGGAAAGACTAGGATGTCCCCCCAAATTCCTTAAAATGATTATCTTGCTACATGAGGGCCAGCGTGGTCAAGTCAGATATGGCGATGCTCTTTCAGAAATCTGTTATTAATATGAATATAAAGAGATTTGGATTTAACCAAGAAACAAATGGTAAGCATAGAAAAAGGAGATATATGCAGGAAAAGACTTTATTATTACACAGCTAAGTTGGGAAAAATACAAATGTCAACTGAGGTCAGATAAAGTGAAACATAAGGGGAATTTACTCCAATTGTGTCAAGTTAGGAACTCACAAAATGAGATTTGCTGTTAAAATCAAAGAGAAGAAACAACTCTATTTGTGTGTACAAATTTGTATATACTGTATATATGTTGGATGAAAATGACTATTAAAAAAAATAAAGTCCTAAGAGTCTTGAAAGATACAGATCAAAGAAAAATGCAGCTATATAAGATGTCTGATCCCAATTAAGGAAATAATATTTTAAAATATTTGAAAAGTGGTTGAAAAACATGTTTTAGTGTCAAGAAACCCTGATGAGAAGATTTCTGGGATTGATGAGAATCTTTGAGACTTATTCTGTGAAAATTGCATGTGGCTGTTATGCACAGAAAACAATTTTCTGGTGAAAATTGAGATAGAGGAAACATTTTCTGAGTGCAAAAAGGTATTTCAACATAGCATTAATTCCTGCACAAAAAGTTGTTTTCTGTCAGAAAAAAAGTTGTAATTAGAGATTTGTTCTGCTAAAATTCAGATATGGCTGGCGGATTTGCATAGAAAATAGTATTTTTTGTGGAGAAAACAGCATTTTCTACATGAAAAATAATATTTCAACACATACATCCTTTTCTGCACAGAAAATGTTTTGTGTGCAGAAAAAAGCTGTAATTGGAGAATTGTTCTGTGTAAATTGGCATGTAATATGCATAGAAAACATCTTTTTCTGTACAGGGATTATTTCTGTGTTGAAATAATATTTTAATATACTGTTTCCTGTGCAAAACAACCAGATGCTAATTTTGTGCAGAATGAGTCTTGAATTGCAAATAGACTTTGGAAACTGTGTGGTTTCCAAAGACTTTCTTGCAACAGGAAGAAAACTGCTGAAATTACTCATTGCTATCTTTGAGAAGAAACATGAGAGTCAGTTACACGGCAGAATAAAGTGTGTGAAATTCTGGATTACCGTCCTTTTGCACCAGCAGTGCATAATTCATATGATTTATTGCTAAATTGGAAGATCTGGTGAGTTTCGCCTTTCTAAATTCACACAGACAAAGGTGGAGGGTCATGGTCTTCAGTTCACTATCATTAAAGCCAGGCAGGAGGCAGGGAGGAAGCAAGGAGGGGGACAGTGTGAGGGGGAAAGAGACCATAACTTCGGAGCTTCATCTGTATATAAAGCAACAAAAAAAGAGGGAGACCATGGGGGAGGAGAGGAATAATGACAAAGGAGGGAAGGAAAGCAGCTGAGAGCACACAGACACATAAACACACACACACACAAAAGAACAATGGAAGCAGCTGAGATTCCATTTGCTGTGCAATCCCTGTCAGCTGTACTTCTCTCTCTCATGGGTGTACACACACACACACACACACACACACGAATGATTGAGTGATCAGCCAGATCTCTCTCTCTCTCTCTCTCTCATACACACACACACACAGAGGGGGGAGGGAAAGAGGAACATTAATTATGCTAAAAGCAAGCCGGCTAGCTGGATGTTTTCATTTGAGGCTCATCTCTTGCAAGTTCAGTCTTCGTGAATCCAACCAATCACCGCTCAGCTCTGCTGTGGTAGTGTGGTAGCCATTTGTATTCTAATGTCTATTTGCTGAATGCTGTTACTTACAATTACTATTTGGGGTCAGACTAGATAGCCCATGAGACTCTGGGATTCTGAAAAGTCTTTTTCCTTAAACTCTCAGCTCTAGTCAATGTTCTTACTAATCAACTCTATGTTCCAGAAACATATGATAAGCTGAGGTAAACAATTTCTTTCTCTAATAGCGGTCGAACTGTACCTAAATGTTCCTAAGCTATTTTGCCTTGTACTTTCTGAACTATCAACAATTGTTGCAGAGAAATTGATGACACAAAAGAGAAGGAGGAGGGAATTGTTTTTGCATACGTTCATTAAACTGTATAAAGGTTTTCTGTAGTCATGACTCAGGGTTCTGACTCTTTGGAAGATATTCCAGTCAGGCCCACCGGTGTAATAAAATTCACTTTCCAATCCATGGGTCTGCTGTTCCATGATTTCTGCATCAGTAGTTTTGGGAAGAGTGCTGGTAGTTTCCACGGCTGTAAGCGAAATGGTAATTCACACAGTCGATAATGCGCTAACTTACGCAACTTTTCAAAAAAGTCGTGGGATATACTGAAAGCTGATACTGTGTGATTTATGGGGTTTTTTTGCCTCCCTCCTTCTGAATATGGTGACTTTGATCTGAAAGATGTGCGAACTATTAGGAGTCTTTGCAAATTCTTAGATGATTTATTTTGCTGTGTAAACGGCCCCTTAGTGAAGAATTACATCCCTAATGGAAAGAACAATAAGGTTACTAGAGATCTGGGACTAGGAGAGTGACCTGATTCCTCCTCTCTTTGGCAGACACTGATTGTTTCAATAACTTGTGTCCTGTGCCAAAAATAAAGAGATGACTTGGCTAGTTGCTAACCTATGGGATGTATGGCAAAGTACAAATAGATGGGGTGAGGAAAACTACACTTGTTTCACTAAGGAAACCTAACATTCTGTTTCCAATTACTAAAACTTCTGAATGGGAAACTAGTGTTGTGTGTCTGTGTGATGTGGATGAGGGAGTGCTAATCAATCATTTCATGACCTACCACATAATGAACAAATCTAAAAATATGGCTGCCTGCGTTTGGAGAATTGGATAAGAGGAAGAAAACTAGAATAAAGAAGAAAACTAGAGGGAGTGAGAAAAGGAGGAAAATTATAATAAGAGGGTAAACCCACAGTAATAATAGAAAGAGGGAGAGAGGGGAATATGCTTCTGGTGCCTGGCAATTTCAGGAAGGAAAATTGAAAGAAGGCTGGATGAACTGGGGGAAGGAGTGGGTTGAGGAGATAGATTGGCAAGGAAGAAAGAGTTTGGATGAGAGAGAAGAGTGACAGAGATTGAGATCAAAGTGGGGAAGGAAAGCTATCAGGGACCAGTGGTTGACAGTGTGGTTACTTATCCATATGCATCTCGTGCCAGTACGGAGGTGGAAAAATACTGCTAGAATGGGAAGGTTTTTTGAACCCAGAGTTTATGAAGAGGTCTGCCAAGGTCCATAACAGTTTTCAAACAGTCAAGGTGGTGGGGAAGGAGGGAGGAAGTGCATTAGTTTGTCCAAAACTATTAGAAATCTCTGCCCAGTGAACTGGATGTTCATAACATATGGACAAATATTTGGAACACATAGCAGACTATTTTGTAACAGCATGACCAAATATCAGGTTTACATTTCTCTGTGTTAGAGTGTGATGTACCAGACACACATGCTCGCATTAACTCAATATGATATCTTTATTAAGCAAGGAAATGTGGGTCAGTGACATAGGCAAAGCCAGATCTAAGCACATCCTAGTACAGTCTCCAGATAAACCCTTACAGCGTGAGAATGGTATGTAGGGAGGCCTGTAGGCGGGCAAGCAGCTCCAGGTGCTGTGACCTTGAGCTGCTTGAGGAACAGCGTTCCCAGACCCAAAAGGTGGGCTGGTGCCCAACCAAGGGCTGAGAGGCCCAGCCAGAGAAGCAGAGAAAACAGGCCAAGAACCAAACTCATGTCAGGGTCTTCCATGGGGTCTACTCTAATGCCCAGAATGATTTGTTCTACAGTGTCTCAAGAGTGTGCTGAAACTCCAAGTAGATTTAATTTACATTAGCATTAGTTCAATTTTCAATCACTGACATGAACTAATTCGACACATTGCTTGATATGTTCTTTCAGGCTGGTGTCTCTTTAACCTGTACTTCCCCCTCAATTTTTTCCCCTAACCTTATCTGCAGCATAGCTGGGGAAAAACCTACTTTATTTTTAGGGTTTTTTATTTAAGTACCTGTGAAGAGATGTTAGAATGATAGGATGTAAATTTACTGTGACTAATCCTTCTGCATTTCTAGCCACTCAGGTGCAATTAGTCTGAACTGATAGGAGTTCACTGCCATCCAAAAATGGGCAAAATGCAAATTCTACTTCACATCATGTATTTCATACCTTTACTTTTAGTTCTGGGAAACTCTTCCTTTAGTGCAGGGCTGGGCAACTATGCACACACTTTTCACTGCAACTCCCATCACCATTGAGATTGGTGAAAGCTTACTTTTTAAATGTTATTTGTCAAAATATTTATATCCTGCCCTATATCATAAGATCTCAGGGTGATGGACAAATGAGATAAATTTAAACATCTTTAATAAAAAAAATAAAAAGCACTAAAGGAGAAACAGTGTAACAATCTGATTAACAATGTTAACGGGATTAACACTGTGGGTTTTCCTATTTAAAACTTCATAACCTCTAAGAATACAGGCAAGTATCCTGTTCAGTATTTACAACTTCATAAGCAAGACTTACAACACAATAAATATTGCAGTTTTTGTTTATGGGCATGGCACCATTGCCCTGAAACCCACCTTAGAAGCCAGGCAGTAACACCAAATAAAGGAGTTCCAACGTTCTAGAGGGTGGGGCACTGAAAAATGATGCATCCAGCCACATCTTGCCAGTGAAGTGGGACAAGCAGTTCAGACAGGACCCTGCTGGCATTGTTGTAGCAACATCCAGCAATGCAGAATCTCAACCACAGTTTAGGAACACATGAAACTGTACCTGTACTACATAGGGTCATATTATTTATTTACTTTTTTTTATGACAAAAAGTTTTATTGGTTGATGAAAAACTAGATGTAGCATTAGAACAAACTAGGTTTTGAGCATCACTGTATTATTAGTTTCCAGTTTCTCTCTTTACACTAGAACTAAAATAGGTTGAATATTTAGATTGTTAGTCAATTAAACTATACTCCTAACTCCGCCCAAAACTGCATAGTTAAGCAATAGTACAAATATACATTTTTGCAAAACCCTGAATACTCCCCCCTCTCTTTGCAACCTGCACTGGTCAGACTCTGAGGGGTCAGTTACACAAAAGTTTTTAATTCGAAAAATGCCAGCTTACTTCTTTTTTCAAACCAGTGCCTATTAGTTTACACAATTTTCTCTGGAAAGTCATTTCTCTGATAAAATCCGAAAGTTTTCCAAATTTGCAGCCACATGGGGAGGTCGGGTCTCCGTGACTGACAGTCATGGAGGCCTATCTCTTGCCAGGTCGGAAAGATGCCTGCAGTGTGGGGGGAGGGGCCAGAGGCCCAATGACAGCCCTGGAAAGGCCCACCGACATTGTTGTTGTTCGGTCTTGGCTGCGCCACCCCCTGACCAGAGGCCCTGGTTCAAACAGTCACACCACTATCGAGGCCTCCAAGGCCAGCACCTTCAGTGTTTGTGTGTGTGGGGGGGGGGGTCGAACAGAGGCCCAATGACAGCAATGGTGCTATGCCATTACTGTGGTTGGGCCTTGGCTGCGCCCCCACACTACACTCCCCCAGAGGCCTCAGGAAGCAGCGCAGCAGTTTAAATCACCACAACACTCCGAGGCCTCCAAGGCCAACACCTTAGGTGGTGGGGGACTGCTGGAGGCCCAATGACAGCAACGGTGCTGTGCCATTGCTATCATTTGTTATCATTTCTCCAAGCCCCCAAACAACGCCACCCCAGAGGCCTCCAAAGCCAGTGCCTTCTGTGGGGGGTGGCCGGAGGCCCAACAACAGCAACGGTGCCATGCCATTGCTGTTATTGGCTCTCAGCTGTGCCCCCACCCACGTCCCAGAGGCTATGTGAAGACGCCACAGGAGGACAGGCAGGCAGTGGGACTGTCAGTCCCATCATTGCCTGGCCTTTCCCCTGCTGCTGCCTCTCCCTCCTGCCTTGCACTTCTCTTCACCATTCTCAAGCAGCGGATGAAGAAGAGAGAGGGGGAAAGGAGGAAGAGGCCGCAGTGGAGCAGAGGCAATTGATAGGACTCAGAGTCCTGTTGCCCACCTTTCCCCCACTGCTGCTCCACCCTCCTGCCTCACCCTTCTCTTCCCCATTCACAAGCAGTGAACAGAGAAGAGAGAGGAGGGGAGAAATGGAGGAAGAGGCTACAGTGGAGGAGAGGCGGTTGATGGGACTCAGAGTCCATTTTCCCTGTCCTCTCTCTTCCCTATTCACTGCTTATGAATGGGGCACAGAGGGTTGAGGCAGGAGAGAGAGGCAGCAGTGGGGGAAAGGCAGGCAATGGGACTCTGAGTCCCATTGACTGCCTCTTCTCCACTGCAGCTTCTTTGTCCATTTTCCCCCTTTCTCTCTTCCCCGTTCTCTGCTTGTGAATGGTGAAGAGAAGGTCGAGGCAGGACGGAGAGGCAGCAGTGGGGGGAAGGGTGGGCGACGATGGGACAGACAGTCCCACTGCCCACCTGTCCTCCTGCAATGTCTTCCTGGGGCCTCTGGGTCATGGGGTGGGGGTGTGGCTGAGAGCCAATGACAGCAACGGTATAGCGCCATTGCTGTCATTGGGCCTCCAGCTGCCCCCCACAGAAGGTGCCGGCCTTGGAGGTCTCTGGGGAAGCATGAGGTGGGGGCTCAGACAATACCCAATGATAGCAACTGCATAGTGCTGTTGCTGTCCTTGGGTCTCCAGTCACCCTCCCCCCCGAACCAAAGGCACTGGCCTTGGGGAGGCCTCTGGAATGGCGTTGGGGTTTAAACTGCTGCACCGGCCAAGACAAAACTACAGCAATGACATGGCACCATTACTGTCCTTGGACTACCACCCCCCCACACACACACCAAGGCCGAGACCCAACAACACAACAGCAGCAGAACGGGGAAGAGGAAAGTGCTGGGGTGACAAAATGATGGATAACGTTTTGCAAGCCATCCCTTGTAAGCCCGCCTCCTCTGACCAACGACCAATGGCATCTCAGCTCTGCTGTGAGCCCCTGCTTCACAGTTGTTGCTGGTAATTCACACAGCCAATACTGCACAATCTTCCGAAACTTTTTTTAAAAGTCTGGAAAAACTGAAAACTTTTACCACGTGACTTTCGGGTTTTTTGGCCGCCCTCCTTCTGAATAAGGTGACTTTGAAGTAAAACATGTGGGAACTATTAGGAGTCTTGGTGAATTCTTAGTGGATTTATTTTGCCGTGTAACTGACCCCTTTATTTCTTTTATCTTTTTCTTCCACCCTGATAGTTTGTTAACTCTGCATGGAGTAATTTCACTTTAGATCTTTCTTGTTCCAATGCAGCATGAAGTCTGGTAGCCTGTAATACCAGCACATTCTTAATACTTTGAGATTCATCAATTTGAAGTAATATTTCAACTTTATCTTTCAGCTGTGCATTTCAGACTTTTACTTTTTTATACTTTGCCTCTCACTAACTGATTGGCTGTTCAGGATGTCAGGCAAAGATCTTCTCCATGTTTACCAAGTGTTTACTAAGGATAGATTCTAGGATAATCTGCATGCAGTGCTACTAGCTATCTGTGGTCCCTTCCTACTTTATTCTTCATCTACTGAACTATCATTCTATCTATTTGTTTACGGGACTCAAGGTGAATCATAATTTGAGTTAAAATAAAATACAGCCATTAAAATAATAATGTTAAAAAATGCAAACACAAATACAACACACCTCAGTTAAAAGGCCTTCTGAAACAGACAGCACTCATTTAAGACCTGGGTAAACAGAAAGGTCTTCACCTGCTGGCAGAAGGAGAACAGAAAGCTTCCCATGGGAGGGAATTTCACAGTCTGGAGCTGCCACTGAGAATGCTCTTTCCCATGTCCTCATCAAATGTGCCTGTGATATCAATAGGAAGGCAAGAAGGCCTTCCCATGAGGATACCAAAACTTGGGAAGGCTCATATAAGGAGATACACTCTTTCAGACAGTCTGGACTTAAGACATATAGGGCTTTCTAGATCAATCGAGCACTTTGAATTGTGTCTGGAAACAAACTGGTAGATAGTAAATCTGTTTCAACAGAGGAGTTATATAGTATATTCCCTATAACCAGCAGCAGTCGGCACTAGGTTTGGGGAAGATGTTTTTAAATACCCAGAACTGCAACTCCGTTCATATCATATGGGAAATTGCTGGTAAATCAGTTCATCCAATCAGTACACTGCACTTATAGAAAAGTAAGGTCAGTTCTTGCATAAGCAGACCCCATCTGCACCATAGATGATAGCTAGATTTCATCAATGAAATGTTTGTATCATGTGTGACTTCATTTGCATGCTGGGGGATGTGCAAATTGGAGGGGGGTGTCCTTATGCCACATCACACAGAGCTCTTTCTGTGAAGGCTTCTTGTTTGAACTGCAGCACTCTTTTCATCTACTTTTGTTTGATCTTTCATTAGCAGAATAGAATCACACTTTCTCCTAATTATCACAACAGGGTACTGCTGTTATTAATAGATACTGTCATTAACAGATTGATGGCCCATTGTTAAGGTTTCCACTGTATATTCCTCTCTTAAAACATTCTAATAAATTATATTCTAATAAATCCTATTCTAATCACTCCCAACACAATTCACTGTTTTCACAAGTCACTGTGAAAACATCTACCCAGATTTGAGGGGGAAAGGGCTGACATTTGACCAAACACTTCAAATTTGCTTTTATGTTCAAGAAAGAGCTGATATGATCTATAGCTAATTGAACCTTACAAAATTTTACCCAGCTCCTGTTGATTAACAATGGCAACTGATTTTTTTCTCTTAAAGAAAAATAATAACAGAGTAGCCTTGCATTCCGATGTAGAAAAGCAATTATACGATATAATTTCTTTCTTATTGCAATTTGAGGGGCATTGACACATTTTGCAGCATCTACATTCTTCACAGATATTATTTTCAAGAGTTACTTATATAGTCAAATACATATAGTGTACAATGGAGACCATAATTATTCTTCTGTTCTTGAGGAGAAGTGAACAAATGATTTTAAGACTAAATGAGAAATGGCCAACAACTCAGGTGACTTAATGGTTTGATTTAAAATGAGCAATGGGCCCCACCTGTAGCCCTCCTCCTGGGAAAGAATAGATGGTGAATATATTACCATTGTTATTCCCAACAATGAGTATAAAAATTGAACAATATTTGCTTCAGGCAATATGTAATTTGAAGTAGCAACTTTTCCTTTCACAGTTCTTAACACATACCAGTTTCCAGCCCAAGGCAAAACTTCACATCAGTATCTGTGTAATACACTGCATTGTTAAAACTGTGAATGATGAACATGGCAGATGACTATAGGATTTAGATCAGGACATGAGTACATGGACATTTTTCTTCATTCTTTGATCAGTTCTTCGAATTCCTTATAATGCAGTGCTGGGGATGTATAATCCTCCACCTGTTGTTGGACTGCTTCTACCATTAGCCCTAATTAGTGCATGATCCAGAGTGATGGGATTTGCAGTCCAATCATATTTATAGGACTACTCAATCCCCAGTCCCACTGCACAATAAACACAGAGTCATATAATTATGTGTTCAGAGAATCTTAGAATTGGAAGGGACCACAAGGGCCATCTAGTCCAATCCTCTGCTATGTAGGAATACCCAGCTGAAGCGCTGTTGAAAGATGACCATCCAACCTCTGTATAAAGATCTCCAAAGACAATGAGTCCACCACTGTCTGAGGCAGTCCATTCTACTGTCAAACACCTCTTACAGCAATAGGTTCTTCTGAATGTTTAGGGGGAATCTGAATGTACAGTTGGCCCTCAATTTTCACAGGGGTTAGGCTGCATCAACCCCATGAAAGTGGAAAAAACATGAATATAGGCCCACTATTGTTTTTGTTTATTTGTTTTTTACCTGAGAGAATACTTCTCTAGGCATTTGTAGGTCCTCCCGTGCAAATCTATGGTCATCATCCAGGCCTTTCAGATATTTAAAGACAGCTATCATATCTCCTCAGTCTTCCCTTCTCCAAGCTAAATATACCCAGCTCTCTCAGTTGTTCCTCATAAGGCTTGGTTCCCAGACTTTTGATCATCCTGGTTTCTCTCCTCTATAGACATTCCAGTTTGTCAATATCCTTCTTGGGCTGTGGTGCTCAGAACTGGACATAGTATTCTAGGTGAGGTCTGACAAAAGTAGAACAAACTTGCACCTCCTCATAAACTACCCCACCACCTTTGCTTTCCTCATTCTCTCCAAGGCATCTGATTTTGACACTTTTACCATGGCATTGTTATGCAATTATCATATCAAGTCTTATGACACTGCATTGACACAGCCCTTTGTACAACTCATTGCAAGAAGGGGGCCTGCCAGTTGCCGGCGGGCCTTTTTGCGGCCTGGCCGGCGCCCTCATGAAGCTCTCCAAGGCGTCCCCCCCTGGCCCAATGATTCGGGGGGGATCCGGGGGACCACATGGATCCCCCCTGGTGGCCGCCATCTTGACTTCCCCTTCCCAGGCTGCCCCATGACCAGAAGGGGCGGGGCAGCCATGGCCAACCACTCAGGCGGGGCCTCCCAGCTCCTGATTGGCTCGCGGCCACAAGGGGGGTGGGACATCTGGCCAGCCTATGGTGCGTCCGGATGACGTCATAAGGGGAGCGACGGAGCAGATAAAATCTTGCTGACATGGCAAGATTTCAGTTTGGGTTGAAATGACTGAAGAAGTGGGGCTGATTCTCATTCTCAAGCAAATACTCCTAACTGATATTATTTTGTATATCATCATAATCATCCAATGGGTATTCTCACAATAGGTTTTCCCCCAAGATTTCCAGTTATCAGTTTTCTAGGTGTAAACCTATTGTTTCGGTCCAGACTTGTTCCTCTTCTACAGAAGTTCTCCCTCCTTTCATGGAGAGAACAAGGATCATAGAAGAGGCTTCCTTCTGGAGGAAGTGGTCTGACAGTGTTTGCACTGTCCTGCTCACCTCATTGCTGTTACCCATGCTGTCCTGAAGCACCCTTCATTGAATTTGGCACTCAGGCTGAAAGAGTTTACTTAATATTGTTGTATGGGATCGCCTAAGGCTGCAATTCTGTGCATACGTACCTGAAACTAAGGGCTCATGTACACCAGCCAGGATATGCTGGCTCCCTGAAGAAAACAGGCCAGAGTCCACACAGGAACGCCAGTCTTTTGCTGCAGCCACCGCTCCCACCATTTTCTCTAATTTTCACTAATGTGGAAGCTAGGAAGGAGGCCTACAGCATGTGACTGCAGGCAGCCAGCATGTGACTACCTTTGGTCACATGCTGAGGGACCCCTACCTGGCCTCCAGGAGAGCCAGAGAGCTGGCAATGGCAGCAGCAAGGGATGGCATGCTGGGACTGGCTCCCATGGACATGCAGGCCTGATCTGGCAGTACCAGATTAAACCAGGTATTATTGTAAAATGTGGTAGAGGGCCCTGTCTTGGCTTGCCCCCATTCCAGCCCTGTATCTGCCCCAGGGATGGTGAGGACTGCCTGGGGGCAGATTGGGGTAAATGCCCTGAGTCATTTGGACTGCAGGGTTCTGGAATGGGGGTAAGCCAGGGTATTTGGCTGGTGTAGATAAGCCCTAAGTGAGCTTTGTTAGACTCAGTGAGACAAATTGTATTTGCTTAGGATTTTCCCTCTCCATCTGTCTTTGTTGTTCCGCCTGATTCAGTTTTTTGAAGGAACTTCTCATATATGTTAATATCAGTCACACCTGCTCTAACCTCACTTTTTCACATTTTGAACGAAAAGGGCCCATCTTTGGGTAGTTCCTCTAGCCAGAAATAGCATAAATTCTTTGTTGATGCAAAAGGAGGACATTTGTCAAGTATTTTTGGGGGAGATAAGCTAAGAGGGATGTTGTTCCTCAGAGAGCACCAATATTAAATTAAAGTGTTTTCTAAATTCTTCATGTGTATTTGGAACACTGTGTTTCATTATGTTCTCATTTCCAAAGTTTTCTGTCTGAAAAGCACAGACACATGTACACACACACTCAATCCAACGAATTGTCACAAACATTTCTGTTCCAAGTTAGTTCTTTACAGCCCAGATTTGAAGTGAGTACTCAGCAATCCTAATGCATGTTTAATATAAATTATTCACTGTGATTCTGAAGTGAAAGTGCTCTCTACAGCAGTTGCTGTGTGCCTTCTGTTTACTATTTAGAATCTATTATCCAAGATGTCAGTTTTCTTTTATTTACATCATTTGTATGTGCCCCAAGGAAACACTTTGCTCCCTATGCTCATTTAAACTAAGGCTCTCTGTTTACTCTACTTCACCATCCTTTGATCTAACTGAAGTATTTAACTGTAATTTTAAGTTAAATGTGGGGTAATTAAAATTGTGCAGTGTATACCCCTGGATCTTGACTAACCTGGCTTCACAGTTGTTGACCTTTCCAAGGACATAATGGAAACAGTAGTTCTGTCAGAAGGCAAGGAGAACATAAAGGCTGACCCTGCCATTAAGCAGAGTGAAGTAGTTACCTCAGGTAGCAGATTTCAGGTTCTAAGCAACAAAAATGGAATAATGCTGCCTGACCCAAAAAGGCATTCTTTACCAATAAAACAGTCAACATGAGAAAAATAATGACTGTAGGTAAAAACATTTTAAACATTTTTTAAAAAAAAATATTCTCAAATGTGAAATACACAAATTAACCTTTCAAAGAATTAAAACTGAAATTATTTATAAAATGAATAAATACTAAAATGAGCTACAATACTACAATATCACAAAACTGAACAGTCTTCCAGAGATTACATTATACATATAGAGATAATGTGTCTCATACACCAATGCCAGATTTTTTTTTCCAGTGGGCAGTAAGTAGGAGTGAATCAAATGTTCTCATGAAAGTTTTTTTTTTTTAAAAAAAAAACCCTTCTATCATATCAGACATCATTTCTAGAAAATAATTATTCAATTAATTTTCAAGTTTTATCTCAAATAAGGAGTCAAAAATACAAATTATGACAGTTCTGTACAAGTTCCAAGAGAAATTTTATCAACTGGCAATTTCTCTTTCTCTTTTGAGGCCAAATCTCACATTCATACAAGGACTGATAAGCAAAACAAAAACAAACCAGAAACAGAAACAAAAACAAACATACACAATACAAACTTCTATACAGACTCACCTTTTCTGTTTTACATTGGCCATGGCAGGGGCTTTCCTTACTGGAAATCTGTGCCTGAGCCAATATTATAAGATCTGGTTGGTATATTGTATTTGCACTGAAATATATTCTTGCTTTCTTATGCTTATAACTTTGTATTCCTACCTTTTGCACAGTCTTTTAGTTGTTTCAAAAAGTTCCCAGGTTCCAGAAATATTTCCCAATGCATACAATGAGCAGAAGGCTTTAAAATTCATAATACATCGAAACACATATCTAAATATCTCTATTATTTTCCCACACCACTAAACACCTTCTCTCTCTTTCTCTCTATGCAATAAATACAAAACAAACTATGCCATACTCATGAAGTGTGAGTTTTTGAGATGCAGTTGGTTGTAATTCCATGTCTAGGCTGATTTGTTGTCCAGACCAGTGCCTCTACCTTGTAATTCATAAGAAACTATTTTAAAATAGTCTGCAGTAGCTCAAAATTATAGAAATAAGCCCTTTGCAAAACTGAAACTTTATGACTACAGACTCCTTGCTGAGGTCAGAATTTCTTGAATTGTTTCCATGAAAACAGACCATTTGGTGAGAGCAATTCCACCAGGGAAGAAAAAACACATGAGAAATAAACACTTTGGCATGTTTTTTTTTCCCCTTCCCATTTGTCCCCTTAGTTGCTGAGAATAGCACAAAGAAAGCTTTCATGCCCTTTCAAGAGACTGAGTCCTTCCTGGAAGCAAACTCCATTCAAAAGCTATTAATTCAACTAGTTTTTCGAACCCCATAGAGTGCCAAGTAGCAAGAGACACCATCATGCACTGAAGGTCATGTAACTTTCAGATATTAATTTATTTGAAGTCTGTAGCTGTTTACTTGTTATGTTTTGTTCTTTAAGGAAAAAAAAATACATTTCTTCTTCAGATACTGCTGGCTGTCTCAGCATCCCTGTTCTTCACTGAATGAAGCCATGAACTTTGCAGCAAAGCAATAAGCTTTTAAATGGGTTAAATAAAGCAGAGCACCTATTGAGATGTTGCTTCTCTGACTGCAACATGTCAAGTGATAGTGATAGCATGCAAGTTCAATAGCCTCTATCTATACCAGGTATTGTTGAGGAAAGAAAAAAGCTATTCTACAGTATATAACAACAGTAACTTCTGCCACACATTAGTAATATTTAAGGCAGTACTCCAACCACTTCTTTATTGCATCTTATTTGTCTCTCACCTACATCAAAAATTATCATGTCAGTTATATTCTTCTGTCCCTTCAGACATCCTCATCCATCCATCTTGTTTCTCCATGGCCACATTTGGCTTCATTTCTATTGACACTTGTCACCTAAGTTCACTGTCAAAAGATGTGGATGCTTCCCTGTGCAAGACCCAAATTCTTCAAAAATTAAGAGAGAAAATGAGAGAGAAGCTGCTTGGTTAAAGGGAGAGAAGAGTGAGGCAGAAGGAAAGGCTGAATGAGCACTACTTTGGAGCAGGAGAAATGCCCTTAAAAATCAGTGTAGAGGGCAGAGAGAAGAAAAAGAGGGGAGAGAAAGAGATAGAACCCTGGGGGCATGGGAGAGAAAGCTTATTGTAATAGAATTAGTAGGGAAAGAATGGTGAGGAGTAAGCTGACATAGCACCCTTCTTTTCCCTCCAGCAGTTTGCAGATGAAAACTAGGGTGTTATTGTTATTCAAATGGTAAAAAAACTCCTCATGGAATGCGAGGAGATTCCTACCTGTTCTAATGGCATTCCATATTTTGCCCTATTGTGAAGGAGGGGGGCAGAAAAAGCAAAAAACAAACAAAAACAAAAACAAAAACACCTCTCCAGAAAAGCCTTCACAGCTTTTTCCATTTATTTTTTTAAAAACAAGATTGGGCACATTCCTGCTTGTAAGGACAAGTGAGTTGATTTGATTCACTTGCCCAAACGAGAGGAAGAACAAATCTGATTGGCCAAACAAGCACAGGGGGCAGGGCTTGCTAGCAAGGCAAGCAGCCCACAGCCACCATTTTTCCTCCCGAATGATTGGGGGTGGGGAAGGGAGGGGGACGGCTGTAATTTCCTGGTTTCTCCACTACCTGCCTGCTTAGGAATGGGGAAGAGGGCTCTCTTGCCCTCTTCTCCCTTCCTCAGCTGTCATCTGGGATGTGAAGCTTATGGGGGCTGCTGGGGATAAAACTACCATTAAGACAAGTCACATCTGCTGCAACTTGCTTTTTCTGTGGGGCACTACATTTTGGAGGGCTTGTATGGACAAGCCCCGGGATGCATGTGGCCAAACAACATCTGAGTGTGATCAAGATAGCAAAGTTATTCATCAGAAAGGACAGACAAGCTAAGAGAGTCTGTAGCAGTTTGCTTTTTCCTGAATCTACAAGAAAGGGCAGGATTCTTCACTCTCCTTTCCTCCCCTCCAAAGTTTATTGAGTGCAAACTACTTTTGCATTTTGGAGAAGTTGAAGTAAACCAAGGAGGAAGGGGGAATGGGGAGAAGGAAAGAGAAACTGGGACATTTTAAAAGTAACTGAGATAGTGGGATGGCAGAGGGTTAATCTGGCCTATCCCTACGGAATTGGGGTAGTTGGAGAGTATGCCCTTCAGAAAACTTGGGACATTTTCAGATGATCCTTGCAGCACAAGGATCAAATGGGAGAGGTTCGTAGCAGCAGCGCGGCAGGGGGTCGATTTCGGATGAAGCCGTCCCTGCTGCGAAATCATCCGTCTCTCTTCCGCTTAGGGTTGGAGCCTGCCACACTATATTCAGCCAGATTTTATTCATGGACAACCTTCATGAATAAAATCTGGCCAAATATGGCGCGGCAGGCTCCAACCCTAAGCGGAAGAGAGACAGATGATTTCACAGCAGGGACGGCATCATCCGAAATCGACCCCCTGCTGTGCTGCTGCTACAAAGCTCTCCCGCTTGATCCTTACACTGCAAGGATCGTCTGAAAATGTCCTTAGTCTGAAAGAATGCTGTATATGTTGGGGTGTATGAGCATAAAAATTAAAAATTTATTAAAGAATCCATGAAGCAAGCCCTTTAGGAATATCTTCTTAAGAAAAGTTTCTTTTTAAGTAAGCAGAGTTAATGTAGGAAAGACTGACCAAGCTCAATTTGCATTTATATGTGTTCTGAATCACCCAGTCATTAAAGTCAAGCTGACAAATTAAGGACAATAAAGATGTTTGCTTAAAAATACATATCTAAAGTTTACTGAAGGTATAGCAATCTTAGGACATTTTCAGATACATCTTACCGAGCAAAAAGACTCCAGGAGAGGTACGTGGCTATCCCGTGGCAGGGGGTCCTTTTCAGATGCTGCCGTCCCTATCATGGCATCGTCCATGACAGTTCTGGGTCCCATCTACAGCAACCGCACCATTTTTAATCACAGAAGTTGTCCGTGATTAAAAAATTGTATGGTTGCTGTAGATGGGACCCAGAACTATCACGGATGATGCCGCAAGAGGGACGGCAACATTTGAAAAGGACCCCCTGCCACAGGATGGCCGGGTACCTCTCCCAGAGGCTTCTTGCATGGTAAGACGTGTCTGAAAATGTCCTTAATCTACATATTCAAAACAAATCTAGGTCCTTAACTAACTAAGAGGATTATTGTTCAGGGTAGTAAACTCACCCATTCTTGGGAGGTTCAGGTTAGGATAATCCGATCATAAGTTTCTAAGTATTACAGCAGTAACATTCATATTTCCTCAGAAAAAGAGATATTTGTAGGTAAGCGAGAGCTCATCTCCCTTCTTCATGTTTGGAGGTCAGATGCATGGTGGGAAGGGAAGAAAAGGGAAGTGAAGAGTCTCGTGGAGAGGCTGTACATCCCAAGAAGAAACACAAAGAATCATAAAACATTTAAATCAGGAGGCCATGTGATGAATGACTCAATGGTCACCCCATAGCTCCAAATGGCTAAGATAGCCTGAGATGAGAAGGGGGGGGGTAGAAACTTAAGCATGCAAAGAATTTCCTAAAACTAAGCAGGGGTGCAAGAAGAATGTTACATTTCCCACAATATAGCCACATTCTTATCTAGAAAGATTGGCCTTCCTTGTATCCTACTGGGCTCTAGCCAAGCATTGACATCCTAAAAGGTAAATTGTCCTATATATGTTAGGTTTTGGCTTCCTCTTAACTCACCCACTGATCAGACTTGCTTTAAATGGCACATATCTCAGAGGAAGAATGTTTTAACCCCTCCCATGAGGGAGACAGAGTGACCTGATTCTCTTTCTGAAAGCAATTTGTTTCCAACTTACATTTCTCATGTCAGCTAGAGAGAGAAATCTATAAAACCACAACAAGATTGCCCTCTCTTGCCCTTGGGGAGGAGGAAGTGTGGATTTGCCAGTATGAGGAGCAAGGTTCTTGGGCATCTTTGGGGGTAGCATCACCACCAGCTGTGAGGAATCTCCGCTTCCATCATGAGTGTGCTATAAAGCTGTGTAGATGTTTAAGTGCTATTACTTAACAATGTGTAAGCCACTCTGAGAGCCTTTGTGACTGAAGAGCATAGTATAAATACTTAATTAAATAAATAAAATCAGTGTAAGCTTCCCACACTTTTATTAATCATTTTCCACGAGGATATCTCAACTGTGTATAATCAATAAATTGTATGTTAACTTGTTACACAAGGGGCTTTGTTTCATGTTGGTAACCCCAGAATCTGGTTTGTGAGGGAACTCAATGGATCTACCTCCACTCCAGCTCTTATGATCATATGCATTAGTGAATGAGTTAAAAGAAAAGACATAATAATGAATAAGAGAAGATAAAGAAAACTTAGCTCCACAGGAGTGTAAAGAGCAACAGGATAGTTGGGCACGTGAGGGGAGACAAAGACTGTCTAAGTCAGTGGGTGATGAGTAAGCAGAGAGAAAGAATCCCTGGTAGAGGAGCAAGAAAGAGCACTGAAGAGAGATGGGGACCAAAGGGTTTCTAATTCAAGCAAGGTTGAGTACTTTTGCAAGTCTAAAATCATTCTTGAGGTCATTATCTGATTTTTCACCATAGATTTTTATTTTTTTAAAAGAAACCATTCCAATTTTAATTTGGAGAACTTTGCATTGGTGTTTCTAAAATTAAGATGTCAAAAGTGTTTGAAATAACTTCCCATCTCTATAAATTCATTGCAACCTAAGTCAAGTCAATAAGCTTCTGTTTTATTTTATTTTATTTAAAAAAAGAATCAATAAATACCTGAGGTGGTAATGGGAACAAGGTAGAGAGGAGCAAAGGACCTCAAAACAATTTTAAATAGCTTTCTGAAATAAAGCTACATGCTCTTTATACTTAAACCTCACAGAGAAACCTCAAAAGATTGCAACTTACTGCAGAAGTAATTCGGTGAAGTGACCAAATGCCCTCATTTTTAATGGACTGTATCAGCCTCCAAGGGATTTTCACCGGAACATTAACTTGTCCCTTTTATAGCTACATTCTAAAATGGTAGTATGTTTACTGACTTTCTGAAAGAGGACAGGCTAAAACATATTTTTCTCTGACCCTCCTGACAGTTCACAGAAGAAAATTATAAGAGCTGGGACAGCTTTTTTAAAAAAAGGAATGACAAACCCAAACAAAAGACATCACTTTTCTAAACAGTGCAGGATCCATGAATTTTTATTGATAGAAAAGTAAAGAAGCACCTTTCCTGTTCAAATCTATGATCCTGGGCTGTCCGAATCAAAAACAGGGACTTCTCCTTAGAAAAAGCAGGCAGTCATAAAGAGAACAGATTTCAGAAACTAGAAATATGAAGCAAGTTCATAGTTTGATGGGCTTTCTCTGCCCATACCTCCTGGACTATCTATTGGCAGGACTCAGTATGTGCTTTAGAATCTTCACAATGACAGCTGTGTGTGGATGTCTCAAAAAACAAAAAACGACAAAAAAACACAACCTATGCACTTGAAAAGTGTGTGTAGAAAAATGTGCACTTTTCAAATGTATGCAGAACACTGCTTAAACACACTTTAGGTGTAATTTTGTCCAATAACTGCATAGATTGAAAACATGCACATATATACATGGCCCAATCAAACAGAGCACAGACTGGATGTTGAAGTGGGAAGAGTGCACACTCATAGCCTGGACTATATAGACATGCACATTCTTATCAAGACTGTGCAGCAACATGGGCAACTACCCATGATCCAGGACACACACACCCTGGTGTAGAGTGCATGAGGGGAGTGTTATAGTTACCACCTGGGTAAGTTGTTGTTTTGAAATAAGTTCCTAGCTAGCATAGCCATTGCAGTGCAGAGATCCACTGAGCATGAGTGTGTGTGGGAAAACCATTGTTAAGTTCAGAAAGGGAAGGATGACATTGGGCTGCATCAGGGGTTTAAAAATAGAACTGCTATTATCTCTAGGAATGACACAACAGAAACAGGTGGCTACTGTTTATGGGCATGTTTTCTTCATAGGGGTTCTCTAGACAGGCCAAATGAAACAGCCTCCTCCCCCTCACCCCATTCCTGCACCCAGCAGTCTGGATGATGCAGGATTTTTGTCCCAATCCTAGGACTTTTTCAGATGGTACTTACTGCGCTAAGAGGTCTTGTGAGAGGCACGGCACTGTCACATGGCAGGGGGTCCATTTCAGATGCCATCATCCCTCTTCCAAAATCATTTGTTTCATTTCCATGAAGGACTGGAAGTGGCCGCGCCATATTTTAATCACAGGTAACTTCCGTGAATAAAATCTGGTGAAATATGGCACGGCCGCTTCCAATCCTTCATGGAAGTGAAATAGACGATTTTGGAAGAGGGACGACGGCATCCGAAATGGACACCCTGCCATGCAACAGCGCCGTGCCTCTAGCGAGACCTCCTAGCGCGGTAAGTACCATCTGAAAAAGTCACTAGTCTGAACTGTCCAAATGATGTCTGCTCAGTTGCAACAAAGATCCATGGCAAATGTCCTTAAAACGAAGTAGACATGTGTTTTTAAAAAAATTACCATGAGTTTGTCTACACTGGCCAGAATACTTCACATTCCAGATGGAATATTCTAGCCCTGGGTCCTCATAGTGGTAATGCAATGCACTGTTTGCTCCAGAAAAACTGCAGCAAAAGGTGAGGGGATTTTTTTACCATGTGTCTGCTCCATTTTAAGGGATATTTGCCCCAGATTCTCATCAGAACTGCCTAGATGTCATCTGGACAGTTCAAACTACGATCAGGACACAAACCCTGCATCATCCAGACTGCTCAGCACAGGCACAGGAGGAAGCCATTTCATTTGGCCAGTCTAGACTTGACCGCCCCCGCCCCCCCGGAGAAAATGGTGAATTCTGTTACTGCAAGCGGGCAATGACTCCTTCTTAGAGATGTAAGTATTCCACTGTTTTATCCTTGATAGTGAGGAAGAATAATTTGCACCATTTTCTCCTTGTGGCATAGAAAACAAATATTTCTGTTCAGTGCTCAACCATTGTTTGCACATTCCAGTGTGTTTTGGGAAATTGTTCTGTGCAGAAATACACATAGATTTTGTGAAAATTGTGTGGGTTTTGAAAAAAAAAAAGTGTGTGAATTCTCAGTGAAGCTTTAAAAAAATCTTTTGGCTAAGAAATGAATAATGGTGAATATTTGTTCCCTACCTACTCCTTCTTACCTGTTTAGGTAGCCTGAGAAGGGAACATTTTATTTGGCCTTCAGACCAGTCACCACAGGAACATTGAAGCCTAGCATGTTGGAGATTTTACATATAAAGGTTCATGTGTGATGACTAATTCTTTCAAAGGCTGTAGTCGAAGGCAAAAACAAAACAAAAGGAAAACTTTTTCCAGCTCTATGTTAATATTTTCCCAAGCCTTGCTTTTTAATAATGTAACAGTCAAATCAATGTACTCTTTTGGAACCGTGCCCCATCTCAGACCTCTAAGAGTCAATGGATCTTACTTCCACATTAATTTGTATTGTATTCCAATATATAATAACTTTGGGGATTTTGATGGATTCACTTGTTAAGAAGCATCAGTCCCTGTACAAAGGACCACCAACCCAAGAATACTTCACTTCTTGTTTCCCCCTCTAATAAAAAATAATAAAAGTCATTTGGCAAAAGAAAGTGGGGAAAGAAAACTTCAGTCTAGAGCAAATTCATTCTTTTAGTTTGCAGGTACTTGCCTCCCTAAAATAGTACTCTTTACAATGAACTCACCATGGGTCAGCATAAGAGGGGTGCTCCAAAAAAGCGATACAAGGACTCCCTGAAACAACATCTCAGGCTCGGCCAAATTGATCACCAACAATGGTCCACCCTAGACTCACATTGGGAGGCGTGGAGACGCACTATCCACAATGCTGCAGCCTTATTTGAGAACTCATGCCAAACAAGTCTTGAAGAGAAATGACAACACAGAAAGAATCACAACCCGGAAACATCACCCAAGGAGACCTTCTGCTGTGCTTTCTGAAACTGGACTTGTTTATCTCAGATTAACCTTTTTAGTCATCAGTGAGCTTGCAGAAAGTGCAGGATGACTCCTTCCTGAATCTTTGTTTGCAAAGAAAAGCCAGAGAGAGAATGAGAGAGAGAGAGAGAGAGACTCATCGCCAAGGTTTCCTGACCCCACACCTAACAAAGCAAAAAACAAAACAAAACAAAAATTCCTTGTAACTCCCCTTCTCCCTCTCCTGCCTTTTCAGCTTCTTGTCCTTTTCATGTTTTTAAGTCAAAATAAATAAAAGCTGATTTGGTTCCAAACAAAATTCTAGGAATGGAAGATATGCTGTTATGTCTCAGTGCAAATGCATGTTAAAAGGACTGGAATTTAGAGAAGGAAAAATGTTGCTTTTGTTTTTAAGAGTGCTCCTCCATACTGTTTTCTCACAACTAAATATATTGTGACCATATAATCTGAAATAATTATTTCTATATATAACTTACCATTGTTGATGTGGGCCTTCACGTCATATCCAACTTATGCTAATCCTAAGGCAAACTTATCAAGGAGTTATCTTGGCAAGATTTGTTTGGAGGAGGTTTGCCTGTGCCTTCCTCTGAGTTGCCCAAGGTTACCCAATCAGTTTCCATGGCCAAGCGGAGATTTGAACCCAGTTCTCCAGAGTCCTAGTGCAATGCCAAACCATTACACCATGCTGGCTCCCATATAATTTACCATACCTCTCCCAAATAAAGAAATCAAACTGAGACTATAGTCCTTTATACTCCCATGGAAACACCCACATGCATGGAGATGCACACAGAATGTAGCAGGGAGTAGGGCAACCGATGCAGTGAAGGAAACTAAAGGCTTAGATGCATGCTGTGGTGAGGAGGAGGAGGAACATGAATTAAGAAATAAAAAGGAAGACATCAGTTTCACCCATTCCATAAAAATATCTCTCTCTCTCTCTCTCTCTCTCCCAAGCATCTGGGAACAGCATGAGCAAGTTCCTGTTGCATTGCTTTGGAATTCACTCCTTATCTATGACCTTTGCCAGAGAGTATTTGGGAGAGGGGAACAATCTCATAAATTTTCCAATAATACTTCATTATTTGGCAATGCACCTACAGATGCCCCTGGAATTGGAACGGAGGTTGGTACTATGTGGATGACTAAACTTATGACAAAACAGATGTCATTTCTTCACAACTGATTCGTAAAAGAAAGGCCATGGACCATTGCTGCAAATGAGGAATTGGCCAACTTAAATTGAGATGGATCTTTCATACCTCAAGCTCTAATAGAAATGGCTTCTTGAAATTCTCAACACTCTATGGAGAGTATAGAAATTGGGGAGATCATTTTGCAAAATTTCCCTTGGAGTAGCACAAATTATCTAGCAAATTCTAAGGGGTGGAACAGGGGTCAACATTGTCAGAAGCAATGAAATAGCATGTCTCTTGCTCTCCTTTTCTCAAGGAAAAAAAATGTTTTTGCTGACGGTGCAAATCACAAGCCAGCAGGAACCTAATAAGCCTTAGGATATGTTGGCATACTCTCACAGTCATAGGATTGCTCTGTCCAATAAGCAATTACAAGTGCCAATTTTGTTAGTAAGTGAAATGCCCTTGTAAAGTCCGTTCATAAAAATACAAAGTATACAAAGTATTGTATACTTTGTGATGTTGTACCCCGCCCCGATTCTGAGGAGAGAGGCGGGTAATAAATAAGTATAATAAATAAATAACTGAGTATTAAAAACAACACATAAATGCTTCCTTTGCCTTTTGCCTAGTGGTGGACAGAGCTGTTGATCTTAGGTTCTCATTTATTTATCTTTTCACAGTCTTCATTCCACCTAGGATCCACGTAAGCTAGTAAATTTAAATGGGGAAAAATACATGTGACATTTGTATGCATTTCCATGCACATTTCCCAGTACATTTGTATGTACTTCTAATATACTGACTTTTTGAAAGGAGTTTTCCTTAATATAATATCATTTTGTATGTACTATCTCCACTAATATATTCAATTTTTATGCACCTCTCCCTAATATACATTTTTTTCCTGATGCATTTGGTTTCCCTGCCCTCCTAAAACTCAATCAGTACATTCTGAGAAGTGTGAATACCAAAGGACTTTGGTTCATAAATTGAGTTGGGAGGTGTGCTGCTAGTAAATTCTTGTCAAAACGAGAAACCAACAACAACAACAACAACAACATCTCATCTTTTTTTTTGGCCTAGTTTTGTTGGACATAAAAGACTAGGAATAAGCAGCAAGATGAGCCATCAAAAGAAAACTTGATGCTGGAGTGAGGTTTTGCCTCCCTATTACCATCATATAGCTACTGGCTCACAACTCAGCTATCACCCATGAAATCTCTCATGCCATAATAAATCAATTACTGCAAAATCTCTTTTCTTCCCTCTGTTACATTTACCTTCTGACAGAAAGTAAAAGTCATAACACCCTCATTAAGGATTGCAAAATACTAACAGGTCACCCGACAAGAGGCTGCTCATTGAAAATAACATTATGGCAAATTGTCGTAGGAGATTATCAGATGGGATCAAAAAAAAAAAAAGGTGTTCCTGTCCTGCAATCTCATCTCCCACCCCTCTCCCATCCCTGTAACAACAAAACAAACAAACAAAGTTTTCACACCTACGTCATTCATGCAACAGGGCAGCCCAGGAGTGAATGGAGCCCTAACGGAACTCCATTCACTTCCTGGAATGAAAGCCCACCAGTTCTCGCAAGAAGATGAGAGCATGGGAAATTCAAAAATAAAAACCCAGATAAAAGAGAAGAAGTTACACTAAGCATAAAAACAAACTTATAACTTTACAAGTAACCCAGGGAGGGTACAAAAAAGTGTGTCACTTACCTGGATGTCCCTATCTCATCAGGAAGTGTTCTGGCATGGACCTCCCATTTACGATGGGATCACATCAGCAAAATGGGCACCTTTTCACTCGCACAAACCTCTGTGACAGAAATGGAACAGGAGATCCATTGACAGCTTAGCCTGTCAATAAAAAGCAGCGCTGGCATAACAACAGCCAAACGGGAGCATTACGAGAGGGAAACAACATCATCTGAAAGGGAAGCCCTTAGCAATCCCCTGGCGTCATGGTAACACCATATTTAGATCATCTGATAATCTCCCTAGTGTCATCCTTGGTAGGAACCACCATCAGAAAAGGCTTAAACAATTTTGTAAAAGAATGACTCCAGAGGGAAAATAAAATCTTGTCACAGAACATCAGGGAACAATTTTGCTCATAATTTCTCTCCACTGAAAATGCTTGTGCGTTTATGCCTCTTAAATATTCTGAACAAGAGCACTCCCTTGCCACCTCAGCTTCTATTATGCCAGATATTGTACTGCTCCTGACAAACCACATGCCACTCAGTTACTCAGGAGAGCTGAATGAACAGCATAATAAGCAACGTGGGGAGCAGCTCTCCTACATGCAAGTGCCAAGCTGGAAAAGAGAAAAGAAGCTAGAGGAATGTGTGCACATATGTGTCTGTGTTTGTGTCTGCATCATGCAAAGATACTTGTGAAGTCAAATAGAAATGCTGAGGAAAGCATAGCTGTAAAGAATGATAGAAAGGCACAAGAAAAAAAATGAATATGCTCTGCATATGAATAAAGTATATTGGAGGATGTTAGGGGTGCAAATAATATTCTAAAACATTTGAAAAAATGATTGAAAAACATGTTTTTGAGTGTCAGGGAACCCTGATTTGAAGACTCCTAGACTGATGAAAATCTTCACAGTTCAGGACTTATTCTGCATCAAATTTGCATGTGGTTGTTTTGGGCAGAAAACAGCATTTTTTATTTTTTATTTTTTTATTTTGCATAGAAAATAATGGCTGTAACTCTACATCATGGGACTTTATCAGTCATGGCAAATATGGCATTGTAACAATGCCTGATGAATATGAAAGGGCACACATACCAGACAACATCATGTTTTCGTGATTATATATTGAAAATAAGGCATTCTTTTCTATTGACAGGCCAAGCTATCAATAGACCTGCCATGGTGTTTTTGTGCCAGTATTGCCTGCATTTGAAACAATGTGCCATTGTCCTCTCACGATTACATCGTCAATGGGGAGAACACTTCTGGTTGAGATGAGAAAGCCAGGAATGGGACACTCTTTTTAGAAACCTCCCCAGTTTACTTTGGACTTTGTGAGTATGTTTCTGTTCTTGTGTGTACTTTTAGTGTGTGTTTCTTTTGCTGTATTTTAAAATTAAACCATGCTCACGTCTTCTCACGAGAACCACCAAGATCACGAACGTGGAAGTAAACAGCACTAGTGTTCATGCTCCAGTAATGCTGGGATGGCCTTTTCACATTATGATAGGTAGGTCTGATAGAAAGGGTTTTTTTGCTGGCAGAAAAACTGTGCAAAATATAGTGGCAAAAGAACATTTGTAGAGGCTTGTTTGATAAAGTCCATAGTCTACATTGCATAACTTTATTCTTTACACTATGTAGCAGAGGTGCTTCAGAATCCTCCTAGTGAATTGCAGAGATGTGTATCCCACACTGCCAAGATTGTCCTCATGCTCATCAGGGTCTACTGATGTGCATCACCAGTCCCTATGGTTCAAATGGCAACTCATAATACTCATAGTATTCTGCATTTAGTTTTTAAACAGTAACTTAAAAAGAAACTATTTATCTTTCTTTCTTTCTTTCTTTTTTGAGAAACTGGAAAGCAAGGAGTTACTCTAAAATTCTAACTATAATGGTAATTGAATAGATCATACAGATCTGTAACTAATAACTTTTAAAAAGTAATTTCCCAAGCTTGGGGAATTCACAGTACTTTTGCAATTCCTGTAGTTTTGATGCTGCAGATGAACTGAAGTGGAGGGATGTGAAGAATACTCATTAATATCCAGATCCTTGATGAAAAACTTTTGCTCAATATACTACTATGGAAGAAGAGACCAGCTGAAGATTAGGCTGTTTGGGAGATTTGAACTTGAAAGTCCTGACTGGCATTCTGCTGGTGACATATGCATGTGTTAAGTTCCCCTACAGAAATGGTTGGACACTTTTGTCCAATGAAGTACAACTGTACTCAGTTCAAGACTGCAGAAGCAGTGTTCAGCATGAGTACACATGCTCACTGATTCACATTATGACTGGATGCACACTGATGTGTATTGTATGTGCACTGCGTAATTTTGCACTGTGTATTGTATGTGCACTGCACAATATTGCACATTCAGATGTGCATGCACATTTGCTGTTCCAGTTCTGTTTTTAAGTAACTCAATTGCCTATGTCCTGATGTTACTCCTGATTAGAGCAGACCAAATTGGATTTACCTATGGGTTGACACACCCTTCAACAATTGGTTGAATGGGTCTACTCTAATTAGGAGTAACCAATAGGATGTTAGCCCACGGGTGTAAACTTATGCTACATCTTCTCAATGCAGGATCTTAGCCCTTTAAAAATGATACCATTTCCCTATATGACACCTCATTTTCAATCAATAATTACAATTTTGAATTCTTTCCTATGAGCCCAGACAGGGCAATATATATATATATATATATATATATATATATATAGAGAGAGAGAGAGAGAGAGAGAGAGAGAGGAGATATCAAATATACTCTTGGTGGGTTTTTTTAATTAAAAAAATACAACGATACCAGTATCTTTAAGTGCATTAAAGAAATGGCTGTCATTCTATTGGGCACTTACAACTAGTTTTATGAACCTGTACAGGATCCGTGTTCATGGTCTTTATGTAGTCACAATAGTGGCACTGTTGTCACAAATGTAACTGCTCTCCCAAACCTACTTTACTAGGTATCAGCAACGTGAAGAGACAGGTGTCTGTTCTGCTGACAATTAGAGCATGAGAGGATGAGGTTTACACCCACTCTGACCAGCCAGCAAGGCAGTGACTATCAGAAGCAGAACCCCTCTTGCACTTTTGTGTCACAGCTACACTGGCTTGGAGAAAAAAAATGTAAACATTACTCATCTGTGCTCTGATCACCAGCAGAATGGACACTCTTATTTTCATGCAACTGATGCCTGGTAAAGTAGGTGCGGGTGGGGCGGGGGTAGGAGATGCTACTTAGCTATGCCATGAAGCCACACTATGCAGCATAACTAAGTAGCACATGTAGAATTCTGGCCTATATTATTAAATTTTATATCACAAGAGAGCAAGAGTTGCAGGAAAAAAATGTTTGAAAAATTCCGTGAAAAAGGTGGACTTAAAAGTACCTAATTTGGTAGCATATTATTATGCAATTCATCTAATGGCACAATTCATGTCAAAGTACACTATACAAAACTGTGCCAAGGTTCCATGGGCATTATTGTGTTGGCATAGAACAACAAAAGACCTAAACTACAACCCATGAAGCACTGCTTTAATTACTGCTGTAATCATTACTACTGCTTGAGATAGTCTTAAGGATTTTCTCTCTCTGAAAATTTCCTAGCTTTCATCATTTATTTATATTGATAATAATATCACATTAGTTAGTGAATTCTCAAATTGGATTAGCCATAATATTTATAGGTTTATACAAGTGCTGACTAATGAGGCTTATGTTTCTCTACCTGATATTTTATACAAATTAGGATATGCCTCTCTTTGGCTGGAAGACAAGCAGTTTAGTTCTTTCATAAATACTAACTTCTACAATAATACTATGAATTCAGATCTTACGGCTTTTGAGCAATTAATTTGTGAATGAAAGAAGTTGAAACCACAAGTTTACTTGTTAATTATACAGTGGGCTCTCTTGGCATCCTCTGGAGTATATTTCTAGGACCCCTCGTGGATACCAAAATCCATGGATGCTCAAGTCCCATTATATACAATGGTGTAGCAAAGTGGCATCCCTTATATGAAACAGCTAGGTTTGCTTTTGGGTTTCCCCCATCCACTGAATACAAGCCATGGCTGATTGAATCCTTGGATCCAGAATCTATGGATATGGAGAGCCAAATGTATAGAGGGATGAACATAAAGGCAATAATTTCAAAGCTAATGTGAAAGCGTGGCCATCCTATTTCATGACACACATGGAAGAAAATATTTGTCCAGCATGTTCACCATGTTATTGTTATCCTAAATGCTTGGGGGGGGGTTAAGGACCCTCAAAATATCCAGATTAATTTGGGGAATTGATATACTCTGCTTGGCTATGCGAGAGGGGCTAACAGATAGCAGGATCTTTTAACCTATGTTTACCAATACTAAGGAGGAGACGTTGAGCTAGACAGTACAATAAATTGGTCTTTATTTGAGAAAACAATAATGACAACATTCACACATGCATTCAGGCTTCAAGCACTCACACAAGGCTACCAGATAAAGTAGGAAGTATTGGAATAGAGGGTACAGTAAGGGGAATTTCAAGTGGGCAATACAACACCTGTCCTGTAAAGCAGAGATCACAACAAAAACCAGCAGAGTGATGGTCTGGAAGCAGATGGCTGACGTGACGTCCAGAGGAAAATGAACTGTACGTACTTGAGTGAGCTTTAGGAAGGGTTTTTATAGTAAATAACTGCCTTCAGGGAATGGGATTTAGAGTGAAAGACGATGCTTTTTGGAGTTGCTCAAGGTGAGACAATGGACACTCCAGACATGCTAATTGTTCTTAATGTGCAGATATATTATAACTGAATATAGGAAGGAACCTTCTTTGTTTGTGGAAGGGTAAAGGTATGAGGATCATTTACAGGTTTGAGTATCCCAGCTTTAGTTGATAGGATTAGCCAGGTGTTCAGACATGTAGTTGCCTTGCAAATTAACATTGCTTTGGAATTTGGGCAGCCCCTCCTTAAGTGCATTCCTGACTGAGCAATGTTTGTCTTTGGGATTTCTGATTGTGGAATTTCCCCAGCTTTAATGGCCACACTATGTGGAGAACCATATTTGACCTAATTATTAAATATTGCCAATTTGTTATAGTTATGGAGCATGGGGTGTCAGGGTAGGTAACATTATAATATGAAAATGAATTACTATGAGATGCTATATCAATACTGTTTAACATCTGCTCGGTTGAATCATATCTACAAGTACTGTGAGGGAACAATAAAATGTAGACAATGTGGTAACAATAAAACTAATTCACTGCATATTTGGTGAGAGTGTCACCCTATTAAAAGTTACTGGGGACATGGTATATGTACAATATTAATTATAGTGGATGTTTGTATACCTTGTGAACTTCTACTTGTGCTTGGTTATGTAGATGGGGACATAGATCCTATACATGGAGACATGCTTCTGAATCTGCTGATTGCTGCTAGCCCTGTGATTACTATCGAACAGAAAACCAGAGTGATCCACATTCTGAAGAAATTGTTGTGCAAAATTTGAAAAAAAAATGCAGAGATGACTAAACAAATAAGTTTTTTCTAGGTAATGGTAGAAAAAAAGATCACCTGTTTCTACAATGTCTGGTGTACTTTTAATAATTTTATTAAGGATAGATATAATTAGGATATTATAGGGTTCTTCAAGATTGGTCTTACAAAAGGTAAGTTCTTATGACATTTGTTGTTGTTGCTAAGTGCCATCAAGTTGACTTTGCTTTATGCTGACCCTATGAATGATAGACCTCCAAGTCATCCTATCATCAGTTGCTCTGCTCAGGACTTGCAGAATCAGGACCGTGGCTTCTTTGATTGAGTCTGTGCATCTGGAATGTGGCTTTCCTCTTTTCCTACTGCTTTCTATTATTATATTTTCTGGTGAGTCATGTTTTCTCATACTATGGCCAAAGTATGACAATCTCAGTTTAGTCATCTTGGCTTGTAGGAAAAGCTCAGGTTTGATTTGGTCGAGGATCCATTTATTTGTCTTTTTAGCAGTCCATAGTATCTGTAGAACTCTATAGTTCTTCCTTGAATGAATCTATCTCATGATGTACCTGCTTGGATTTTGCCAGTTGTTGCCTCCATGTCCACATTTTCTATTCTTTTAGTGAGCTGGTTGTAGTAATTTTTTGAATCTGTGTTAGGGCTCTTCAAGGTTATTTTTTAATGTAAAATTGAAGCATGGTTTGCTGAGGTAGTCTTGTAGCTTGAAGGTAAATGTTTTCCTGTCTATTCTTGTTCTCCATGCTGCTGCTGTTATATAGTTATAGTGTAAAAGTGCTATTTCAGAGATGCACATTCTTTTTTCTTTAAAAGAATAGAAGGGAACATATTGCTCAAATATATCTTGGAATTAAAAAGAAACCCATTTCAGGATGAGAATAAAATGTTGCAGTTTGTACCAGGAATTGCCAGAAAATAGTCTGGAACAATTGAAACAGTGTGTGTGTGTGTGTGTGTGTAAGAGAGAGAGAGAGAGAGAAATACAACAAATATTGCAACCTTGAAAAAAAACCTCCTATTATTCCTTTTCCTTTTTAAAAGTAAATTTAATTGCTGCAATAGATAATATTAATATTCCTTTTGTGTTTTTCTTGTTCATTTCATAAAATTTGTTTTACAAAATGAAGGGGGAAAGTTAGTTTTTTTCTCCCACATTCATTTTTTAAAAACAAAAATCAAGTTCTTTCCTGTCCATTTATTGAAGAAGTCAGTGAATATTGGGAAGTGAGTTAAAAAAAATTACCCCCCCCCAAACATTCCCACCATTCACTAGCTTGGAGTCTTAGGACTTTATCAGACACATCAAATATGGTGTCATAATGACACCACATAACCGTGAAAGGGCATGCATATCAGATGATATCGCCGTTTCACAGTTATGTCCCTGCCAACACCCATACTTTTTAATTGATGGCTTAAGCCATCTTTAGAACCATAGCATCATTGAGTCATAGAATCATAGAGTTGGAAGGGGCCTCATGGGCCATTGAGTCCAACCCCATGCTCAGTGCAGGGTATCCAACTAAAGGATTCTCAGCAGGTAGCTGCCCAGCCTCTTTTTGAAGACATCCAGCAAAGTAGACCCCAATTGATGCCATTGCTAAACCACCCTTTCTGTCAAGAAGTTCCTTCTAATGTCCAATCAAAATCCACTCTACTGTAACTAACTTCAAATGATTAGATGTGGTCCTACCCTCTGGGGCAGCAGATTTAGTTAGATTTATTTATTTATTTATTTAGGCATTGTTGGACATTTTGAGACAAGCTTGGCTGTACAATAGGAACTAGCTTCAATGAAAGATCATGGGATCAGATTGCTGATGCTTAACATTTTTAAAAGTAGTGCTTTTAAAATGAACCCTGGGGAAAGCAACAAGAAGTGGTAAGCATCTGGTTGAGGATGAATCAGCCCTAATAAAGGTACAAGCACAGACAACTGTCCAAATAAGGATAGATAAAAACAGGCCTTAAACATACATTAAAAGATTATGGACACTAGAAGAGGTCTAAGGGACTATATGGAAATCCACAGGGCAAAGACAACTGGAGAGAAAAATCATGTTTTGGCATTTCTGTGCTAATGCCAGAAACCTCCATGCCAAAATAGGGAAGTTGAATTATTTTGTTTTAATAGAAAACAGATATATAATAGTAAGCATAACTAAAGAATGGAAATAAGCAGTCAGATATGGTCAACCCTGGAAATAAACTCTATGGAATAAAGTGGAGATTGCTTTCTTCTCTCCATCAAAAAGGGCAAAGTGACAAACAAGCAAGATTGGCTCCTCTACAGAACTGTTCTGGCTGACAATACCTGAAACCCAAAAGTAATTTGGTATTAGAAACATCCTATCACCTCCCTGACCAAAGCTCTCAGTGTAATCTTGAAATGGAGAATGAAATCAGAGAGGCATTCAACCCACACATTGACTAAATAAATGCATATTCAGGTTACAACAAGGAGGTAACATTTCTAGAGATCCTAAACAACTGTTCAGAGAAGTGATTCTCATAGAATCATAGAATTGCAGAGTTGGAAGAGACCATAAGGGCCATCCAATCCAACCTCTTGCCATGCAGGAAATCATGATCAAAGCATCCCTGACAAATGGCCATCCAGCCTCTGTTTAAAGACCTCCAAGGCAGAAGACCCCACCACACTCCGAGGGAGTGTGTTCCACTGCCGAACAGCTCTTACTGTCAGAAAGTTCCTCCTAATGTTCAGGTGGAATCTCTGTTCCTGGAGCTTTTATCCATTGCTCCATGTTCCAGTCTCTGGAGCAGCAGAAAACAAGCCTGCTCCATCCTCAGCGTGACATCTCTTCAGATACTTAAACAGGGCTATCATATCGCCTCTTAACCGTCTTTTTTCCAGGCGAAACATACCCAGCTCCCTAAGTCTCTCCTCATAAGGCATTGTTTCCAGACCTTTCACCATAACCTTTTCTTTACCAGGGATTCCCTTTAAATATCTTTTATTGCTGCAATAAAACTCAAACTCAAGGAATGGTGTCAATAAAAATATTGCTAGTAAGTTTAAATTTAGGCATGAAAAATGCCAATGAAATTGTTTTTAGGAAAATGTATAGAATCATAGAATTGTAGAGTAGGAAGAGACCACAAGGGCCATCCAGTCCAACCCCTTGCCACACAGGAAATCACGATCAAAGCATCCCTGACAGATGACCATCCAGCCTCTGTATAAAGACCTCCAAGGAAGGAGACTCCACCACGCTCTGAGGGAGTGTGCTGTTCCACTGCTGAACAGCTCTTACTGTCAGAAAGTTCCTCCTAATGTTGAGATGGAATCTCTGTTCCTGGAGCTTGCATCCATTGCTCCGTGTTCCAGTCTCTGGAGCAGCAGAAAACAAGCTTGCCCCATCTTCAATGTGACATCAATTGATCCCTCCTGCCATTTTTTAAAATTTATTTTGCCGGCATAGCTGGTGGGTGTACCCTCATGTCATTTTTTTACTGTACTTACCCTATCAATGACCAGTCAGTTGTGAACTCTTCCAGGTGAGATCACGACATCCAGGTAAATGATGCACTTTTTATGACCCTCCCTGGGTTGCTTGTAAGTTTTAAAGTGTGTTTTTGTGCTTAAAAAAATTTTTTTTAGTGTTATTTTTGTTTGTTTTTTAATTTCCCATGCAATGTAGTCTCATTATATTTCACAGGATTTCAAAGGAGGAAGTGAACGGAGCTTCATTCACTTACTCTTTCATTGCTGGAGATGCCTTTGCTGAGATTAGAGGTAAGTGGGAGGGGGAAGCATTATTTTGCTGGCATAAATATTGATTTTTTATGTCAGTAAAACAACACTTTAAAGGGATAGTCTGACAAAGTCTTTAAACTGTTTATTTTTGGAAGCAATCATAATATAATGTCCTAGCACTGCAGAGAAATAGAGCAGTGGAGTTTCTGACAGTGGGTAGTTGCAGGGAAAGAGTTTTCAATGTGGAAGAAGAAACCTTAAAAATAAACAAAATCTGGCTCCCAGTTTTGAAGAACAATAGAATAAAAACCCAACACTTACAAAAGAATTCCACTCAGGGACAAGGGGATTTCCAGGTGATAATGGCCCATCAACCAACCATTAGCTAAACAGACACTAACAATCCTTGCATTTCTATACCCAGAAACTAACCAATCAGTTACACAAATGTACATATACTCCACAACAGGGGTTCACAATATATATATAAACTCCACACACTCCTACCCAACCATTCTCTGAAGATGCCAGCCACAGATGCAGGCGAAAGGTCAGAAAGAAACTATTTCAGAACATGGCCTCACAGCCCGGGGAAAAAAAAAAACACAAGGAAAATCTATGTCTATTTTCCATTTGTTGTTGCACTATTACAGCATCTAGCTTTAAATGGCTGCTATGAAGGAGAAAAGGCTCTATGTCAGTTAATGGGGATTAGCTGATAGAGCCCAGTAGACAGAAACCAAACTTCTGTATGGTACACTGCAGGTGCTAAATTCAATTAAGATAAAAGAATGATTAAAATGTAATAAAATAATCATTTTGAAAAGATTTTCATGTTTTATAGCAATAATCAGGCAACTTCAGTACTGATAAAAAGAGTGGTGAAAGTGAATATTTAACGATTCTTCCATATATTGTGATAATACACTAAATAAAATTATGCTAGAATGTGAATTTATTAACAGTTTCTTAGGATTTACTTAAGGGATTATTTATTTTTCATGGGTTGAAGGTGTGCTTTCACATGCATTCATCCTATCATCATTGGCAGCTTTAATCCAATTAATATGAATTGGAATGGCTGTAATTTTCTTAATCAACCCTGAACTCAATAGTCAAAGTCAGTAATGGTACATCATGAAGAAAAACATCCTCAATGACTGCTATTAAGCTGAGCAATGTGGCAGAAAAGAGGTCATTTTCTTTATACCAATGGCTAATTACATTGGAATGTATGGTCAGTTACTCTTCAAATAATCATGGGATTTTTTTTTTATAGCAAATCTTTAATGTTCATTTTGTTTCTTGGTTTTCCCTAACATGAAACTCTTCAGAATTCTGAGGTGATAAACTTAACTTTCATTTTCAGAGGTTCATACACAGGAAGTGATATACTTTTGATGGCCACTCCTTATTTTCTTTGATAGGACAATCTGTTTGACTTGATGTTAATACAATCTTCATGTATTTGGTGATACTTAAGCCTTTTGCTATTCTCTCTTCTGCCAAAAAGAACATTAACTGTGGGAAAAATATTATCGCAACATGGAAGTTCTAGACAATGCATCCTATAGGAAAGAAAAACAGTTGGACCCCTGTATCTAATATTTGCAGTTTCAGGTATCTGTGGGACACAAAACAGGGAAGCCCACTGGCCTGAAGGGAAGGCATTGACAACCTCCTCTGAATATATCTTGACATATAAACATTGTGTCACCATAAGTTGTAGATTACTTGAAGCACATAACAACAACAGATTCCAGGCTTATGACAGAATCCATTCTTTGCCAGAATATTTCAAAACTGAACCTAATGGTTCCTCTTATCACTTTGTTTCCCAAAGAGTTGGCCAACCATGAGTATTATGGAGCATTAGAGCCTGCTCAAAGACAAAGCAGCAAATTGCAACCCCCATTCACCCAAGCCAGCTACACAAAACTAGTCAAGTTATTTCGGTACAGAAAATCCCATAAGCATCCCTATCTATACTCAGCAGTAAAAATGCTACATTAACCATAGCTACTATAACAACAATGATAACTAGGTAAATATTTAACCAGTCTTCTTTCATTTCATAACTCTGCTGCCTGAGATAGCTACCTCATTTTGCCTAATAGGCTGGTTGTCTGGAACACTGGTAATCAGACAGAGTTTCATTAGCTTCTTTAGGGGGCAGATGTGGGGGTCAGTTACACGGCAATTTTTATTGTGATAATTTGCACTTTAGTGCTTTTTTGCACCAGTGCCAGGGAGTTTACATGATTTATTGGGAAATTGGTTGCTCTGTTTATTTTTTTCGCTTTCTGGTTCAGACAGGCAAAGGTGGGGGAACGTGGCCTCCCAAGCACATCTGGGGGAAGATGAGACGGAGGGAGGAAAGAGAGAGTGTGTGTGTGTGTGAGAGAGAAAGTGCTCGGATCTTCCCTGCTCTGAGGAATGCCTTCTAGTTTTCATGCCTTCGCAAAGGCTAAGGAATGCCTGCTAGTTTTCATGCCTCTTTTTCCAAAAGTGAGAAGGATGGGAGGAAGGAGGCAGCCTTTCAGCCACAGAGGAGCTATTCCCCCCATCAAGTCCCCCTTCCCCTCACCCACTCTCCCTGTCTTTCTCTCTCTTGCACACACAAATGCTATAAGAGGAGTGCAAGTAAGAGCACAGCTGGAGGAGCCAATTGCTACGCAATCTCCCTCCCTCCCCCTCCCTCCCCCCCTCTCTCTCACACACACACAGAGCCAAGCAAGCTGCCGACAGCTTGCTGGATTTTTTTCTGTGGCTGAAAACAACAGATCTTTTCATTTCAGGCTCCTCCATCTCTTGCAAGCCCACCCCCTCCTTGGACTGCCCAACCAATCACAGCACAGCTCTGCTGTGACTGTATCAGGAAGATTGTTGGTAGTTCACATAGCCCTTAGTGAAATGGCAGTTCACACAATCGATGATGCACTAAGTCGTGCTGCTTTTCAAAAAAGTTGGGAAAAGTAGTGAAAGCCCCTATTATGCTACTTTTGAGTTTTCGAGCTCCCCCCTTCTGAATGAGGTGATATTGTGGTGTGATGTGTGTGAACTATTAGTAATCTTAGTGAATTCTTCACAGACTTATTTTGCCGTGTGAACGGGCCCCTGGTATTTGATTGGCCCTCTGCTTACTAATCTCAATCTACTACAGTCGCTATTTTCAGTCTACTACATCTGCAGTCTCTGGCAGCTGTGTTGATTCTCTGACAATCTAGGGATAACAGAAAGAGAGACATGAATGCCTAATGCATTCTGCAGTTCTGGGAGGTTTGCAGAGCAATCTGAGCTAGTGAATGCCAATAGAATTGAACTGATAATGACTTCTTTTCTTACAATGCATTAGCTACTTCAAAAAAGTATATTGCATTCACATCACAGCCAGTGTTTCTAAAATATTCATGTGTTTACAAATCCATCTCTCTGAATGCAGTTTTATCCATCTGATATTGATAACACATATTTTTATTAACAGTCAGCATTATTTATTGTGAAATAACCAATGGGGGAATGAAGGCTAGTTATTCTTGCATGAAAATGGGAAAAAAACCTGTTTGGTTTCATAGGGCATCCTTTTAGGCACTTGGCAAATATTTAAAATATGAATGCATTCCATACTTTTTATAAGCTTATTTTTTTATTACTTCTTATCAGAGAAAATGCCAGGGATAACCTCTAGCCTTATTTATTCTGTTAATATTGGGAGGTGGGCATTTCTATTAGCAAATTCAAAGTCAGGAAAAATACTTTCTGGTTCACTGGATACATTAACATGAATGGAAGGAATAATATTTTTTTTCAAAGTGAAAATATGCAGCATTTACAGACATTATATCCTTCCTGATGGACTGTCTTCTACTCCATGAACATTTCCAAATACCATCACAGTGATGGCCAGAGGCCCTTCAGCAACTTCTGCTTGCTCTCAGTCAGGAAGGAAGTAACTGAAGACAGGGTATTACCAATTGTGGCACCTCACAGATTAGAATATCTTTTCCTCTTTCTGTGTGAGAAAATATTTTATTTACTCAGGTCATCTAGCATTATCAGTTAGATTGTTTTAATTTGTGATTTGTAGTGTTTCCACTGGTTCCACTGCTTTTATTTTTCTCCTGCATATTATTTTGTTGCTGAGAGCTGTTGGCTAAGAAAAAGCTTCACATTATAGAATAAATGAATATGCACTGTGCACTACTAAAAGAATCCTACACTTGTGCTACCTGATAACAACCTCTGTTTGTGAAGTTTAATTAAATCTTTATGATTTCTAATGGCAAAAGTTAGATTTTTATCAAACATCACCAGAACAGTGGCTACAATACTGCAGTGCTCCTATTTAAAGCCGCCCTTTAACACTAGCAAGGATACATTTGAGAGATAGATAGCTATTACCTGTCTATCCATCAGTTTATCTAATTATTTAGCTAGATAGATAGTCTATAATAGATTTCATTTTATGAACTTTTGAAACATTGCTTTTGAAAGGCTGTTCATTACCCTACTAAGAATGATACACTATATGTGTGTTCCCTATGAGGTTATAATAGCCTGGGTGGGGTTATTAGTCCCAACTAGTCTTTGTTGAAGGATTTTAAACAGAGGCTAGATGGCTGTCTGTCATGGTTGTTTTAGCTGTGAATTCCCATATGTGGGGGGTTGGAGTAGCTGATTCTTAGTTGGACTAGATTGCGTTGCAGAGAGGCGGGATAGAAATAAATGTATTATTATTATTATTATTATTATTATTATGGTCCAACTCTGTGATTCTATCATTTAGAAATGTGTACTTAGGGAGAAAAATATACCTTGAAACATGTATTTATGCACATATTTAAAGCAAAATATCCATGCATAATTCTTTTTTAGAAAACAGAATAGTCAGAATGGCATATAATGGTCTGAGTGAACATTTGGTGAAGTGACTAGAAATAGAAACTATTCACTTATTCTTAGTTTGAGGATAGAATTGTTTCTTTTTATCACTTTAGTTTCAACAATTTTGTGAACAGTTTCATGATATACATGTTGTACATGTCTGTGATGTCAAAACTTTGCTGATGGAAAAGTCACCACATTAAGATTAATTAGCAGCTGATCTGATGCTCATGGGACACAGTTACAAAGTTGCACTTGGCCCATCTACCTTCTGTGGAAAAGACTGATGAGACATGTCTGACAGGTTCTCTGCTGAAAGCTCTCCTAGCTTTGGAATATGACAGTGAAGATTTAGATGCTTTTATGGCTTTGGATGAAAGTGATGACATTCAGTTCATAGAAGAAAGTCTGAAATGCTCTTGAGACATTTGTATGCAAAAGGTACTCACAGATATCTACAGCAAGGGCAGTGAAGGACCTGGGGTAAAAGGAAAAATGCTTCATTCAATACAATGCAGAAAAACATCATGACCTAAATATGTTTGATGCAAAGTTCAGCCATTTTGAATTAAGGTATTCCATGAGGGAAATCTGGAAGCCTATGAACATTGTTACATTTTCTGTTACCAGCAAAACACTGTTTGTGCTGCAGTGGGAAACATTATTAATTGCCAATCTGTGCTTTTCAAAACATCATTTTGTATTAGCTCTGAATTAATCAATAGTTCTGCATGCCTATGCTGAACATGGGATATAATAAATATAATCCAGTTGTACATGCTGTTATTTTGTTGCTGTTTTTGTTGTTGACTGTTTAACACTAGCTGTTTCCTCTTAATGCAGGGATAGAAATCATGAAGTATTAGATGTCACAGGACTGCAAGTCCAAGCTGCCCTAGCCAGCACAGTGAATGGTGAAGAATGCAGGGAGTTGCAGTTCAGTAATATCAGGAGGGCTATGTGATTTCCACCTAAATATTATTTCCCCTTATTCTAGAAGTACATTTTCTCTCCCTCTCTCTTTTCCAATTTTTAAAATTTACCTAACTTTAAAGAAAGTCAGAATCTCCTTCCTCAGAATATACATACCTGGTAATTCATAAAGCGCATAGAATCACAGAGCTGGAAGGTATTCCAAGGGTCATCTAATCTCAACCATAGCTAAAACATTCATTCTGGGTGACCATTTAACCTCTGTTTAAAAACCTCCAGCCTTCATTGTAAGAAAAGCTTTTATGGTTATTTTTCTAGCTGAGGATCAAATCGAAGCAAGGCAAGCCCTATCGTTAAGCAGACTGAGGAAGCCAACTCAGGAGGAAGATGCTAGTGGAAGGGGGCAACAGTGAGAGCCCCTGGTTGTTCCGATCCCTGGCTGTTTCTTGGTTGAAGCACAGGAGTTTTATGTTTGCCACATGGACTGTTATCCCTACACTAGCTTTACTGCCCTCAGGGCAGTAAAAAACATTATTCTGTCACCATAGAATCATAGAGTTGGAAGAGACCACAAGGGCCATGTAGTCCAACCAGCAGCAGACTGGGTTTAAAAATATTGTTTTCTGGGAGACAAAGGGAGCCCACCCACATCTATAAGGCTATCATTTAATTTTTATAAGAACTAAAATTTTCAAAAACATAAGTGAAATAAATGTATATATTTTTTTTAATAATTACAGTGTACCTATACAGTTGTCCCTTCATATTTATTGGGGTTTGGTTCCAGGACACCCCCCCACCACGGATACCAAAATCTGTGGTATCAAGTCCCATTATATGCAATGGCATTGTGGTAGCCATACAATGCAAAATGGTGTCCCTTATATAAGATGGTAAAATCAAGGCTTGCATTTTGGATTATTATTTTTTTAAGAATATTTTCAAGCTGTGAATCCATCATAGGGCAAATCCATCGTAGGGCGAAAAGGAAAGGCTGGGGGTGAGGCGAGTGAAGGATAGAGGGAAATTTCAGGTGGGGCCTTCTCTGGAGTTGCTCTGCAGCAGAAAGAGATGAGCCTGGTTTCCCCAGCAGTGAAGAAATCCATGGATACCAAATCTGTGGATACAGAAGGACAACTGTACTGTACATATTACTGGCAGCATACAGTAGATACTAAATGTAAATACAAGTTATTATAATTGAATTTTTAAATTATTTTTTAAATTTTAAATAAATGGTGGATATTTTTAAATAGTTTGCTTTTACACATTAACAGGTCACTCAAAAGCTGAACATTTTACACATTAACAGGCAGCTCAAAAGCATATTGCATGCAGTCTACTATATTAAGAGTGATAGTTTGAAATTCACTAGATCGGTGGTTCTTAACCTGTGGTCTGGAGACTCCCAGAGGTCTGCAATGTCCTCACAGGGGCCCTGTGAAGGCTTGAAGGCTGCTTGACCCACCTCCTCCCTGCAGTGGAGTGGCCATGTGATAGGAGCCAAGGCAAAGGCTGGGTGGCTGGCTTGGCTGGCTTGGCCCGCACATTGCCATTCTGTCTGCTCCAGCCACAAACTTGCAGGAAGAAGCAGGAGAGAAGTCTTCCCTCCCTGTACATTACCGCTGAGGGAAGGTTTAATGGATGGTGTAATTGTAATACTATTATTATCAGATATTATTGTTATTATTATTATTCATGGAATCATAGAATTGTAGAGTTGGAAGGACCACAAGGGCCATCCAATCCAACCCCCTGCCATGCAAGAAATCACGTTCAAAGCATCCCTGACAAATGGCCATCCAGCCTCTGTTTAAAGACCTCCAAGGAAGAAGACACCACCATGCTCCGAGGGAGTGTGTTCCACTGTTGAGCAGCTCTTACTGTCAGAAAGTTCCTCCTGATGTTGAGGTGGAATCTCTGTTCCTGGAGCTTGCATCCATTGCTCCATGTTCTAGTCTCTGGAGCAGCAGAAAACAAGCTTGTTCCATCCTCAATGTGACACCTCTTCAAATACTTAAACAGGGCTATCATAACACCCCTTAACCATCTTTTTTCCAGGCTAAACATATCCAGCTCTCTAAGTCTTTCCTCATAAGGCATGGTTTCCAGACCTTTCACCATTTTAGTCGCCCTCCTCTGGACACGCTCCAATTTGTCAATATCCTTTATGAACTGTGGTGCCCAGAACTGGACACAGTATTCTAGGTGAGGCCTGACCAAGGCAGAATAGAGTGGCATTGTTACTTCTCTTGATCTAGACACTATACTTCTATTGATGCAGCCCAAAATTGCATTAGCCTTTTTAGCTGCCGCATCACACTGTTGACTCATGTTCAACTTGTGGTCTACTAGCACTCCTAGATCCCTTTCTCACGTAGTCTCATTCAGCGAAAGGGATCTAGTTTTGTTAGGGTTTTAAATCTTGTGTTAAGTCATGGGGGTCTTGCTGAAATTACTCTCTTAGCTCTCTGTGTTCCACAAATCTCCTTCCTTCTTTTCATCCAATCAACAGTAAGCTACCAAACTAGCCATGCCCACATTCTTGTCTGTATATGAGGAAACTGGTTAACAGTTCCATAAGAATAAAATACTTTTTGAAGACTTACTTTGAAGTGTGGCAGATGATAATGTATAAAGGATGGAGAACAGTTTTGGTTTTATAACCTTTGCCTCCATTCCTGATCAAAATAAATCCATTAAAAAAAACACAGGTGGCAGATACTGAGGACATGGCTAGATAAAAGTAAATTATTTTTATGGAAAGAAAAAGTGGGAGGGTGAGAGAGAGAACAGTTTTTTTTTAAGCACAACCTACTTGTTGGGGGTGGCAGGGAGGGCAGCCTAGCAAGACACACACACTTTGAGTGCTTCTTCACTGCTGGGGAAACCAGACTCATCTCTTTCTGCTTCAGAGCAACTCCAGAGAAGGCCCCACCTGAAATTTCCCTCTACTCTTCATTCAACTCACCCTCAGCCTCTCCTTTTCGCCCTACGATGGAGCAAGCAAGAGGCGGGTGGCTTCCAAATGGATTGCCCACACTTGAATGCTCCTCTGAAACAGCAGGGGAAGCAGAGCGGGAGGCTCTAGGACCTGGGAAGGAGTGTGTGTGCTGGGCGGGGGAGGGGTGTGTCACGATGACCTACAGGTGCCATCATGGATACCTTTACAATCTCACAGGATCAGTATGGGAAACTTCCACTCCTTATTTGGAAATGGGAAGTGGGTGGGAGACTCATTGAATAAACATGACATCACATCACCTGACTAGATAACACTCTGATTGGGCATGGCAGAGCCAATCAGAAATCAACAAGAAGGACTTTTAAAAGTTCTGATTCTCCTTTGTTCTGAGTCACATTGGTGGAGCACATGGCCTAGCTAGATTGAGCTAGCTGAGATGGACTCTGAGCCACATGGCCTAGCTCTGGGCCAGATGGCCTACACAGCCATAGAATAGCTGCAAAATGCTAAACTGTGATAACAAAAGGATTGCAGGGAGCCAATCCTATCCAAAGGCCTCAAAGGATCCAAAAAGAACTCTGAAATTCCTTCTACAGAGACTTTAAGTTACCTGCATGTAATAGTTATGGAATGTGTAGTTAGATTTATGTTTTTATTTGTAACTGCTCTGAATGAATGCAAACTATAGAAGCCTTAAGCTGAACCTCGGAATGTTTTACCTTCTCAAGTAACATAGATTCCTAGAATTGAATAAAAGCTTCTGTTATTTCCTAACCTGTCTCGAATTGCGTGCTTCTGGTCAGCTATCAGAACCTTCTCTAGATTAGAGAAAAGAGTTATTATTGTTCTTTAACACAGCCTGTCTAGTCTCACTGCCTAGACATAGAAAGGAAACTATAAAGTCAGTGAGTGGTGGTGGCCTGCCCTTAGAAAAGGGATTTCTAGACTAGAGAACCCTTGTGAGTGTGTTTTTCAGTTGTACAAATACGCTGAAAGCCTTACCTTAACCGGTCTGGCTTCCCGTTGCACCAAACAAGGAAAGAAACCCCTCATTTAACTCAATGGGTTGTGGTGAACGGAGAGGAATCCCTTGGGTTTGGGATAGAAAAAAGGGCCAACCCTAGACTTCAGGCAGCAGAACTCTAGGGGAGGCTATCACAGGGTGTGCAAGGGGAACCACTTCATCAGGTACCAAAGGGACCACTTGCCATTGGCCAAGCTGATGCCCTGGCCAGTTCACCACTGAGTCCAACTCCCTTCCTTATAGGAATACACAGTCTAAGCCCTCCCAACAGATGGCCATCCAGCCTCTTTTTAAAAACCTCAAGAAGGAGACTCCACCACCCTCTGAAGCAGTGCATTCCACTGTCGAACAGCTCTTACTGTCAGGAAGTTCTTCCTAATGTTTAGGTGGAATCTGTTTTTCTGTAGTTTGAGTCCATTGTTCCATGTCCTAGTCTCTGGAGCAGGCAAAAACAAGCTTGCTCCATCCTAAATATGACATCTCTTCAAATATTTAAACATGGCTATCATGTCACTACTTAATCATCTTGTCTCCAGGCTAAACATACCAAGCTCCCTATGCCACTCCTCATAGGGCATGGCTGCCAGAGCTTTTACCATTTTGGTCGCCGTCCTCAGGACATGTTCAGCTTCTCAATATCCTTCCTGAATTGTGGTGCCCGGAACTGGACACAGTATTCCAGGTGAGTTTTGACCAAAGCAGAATAGAGTGGCACTATTACTTCCCTCAGTCTAGACTAGTACTACAGTAAGATTCAACTGCTAATTCACTTTGCTTCTCTTTGTGGAATGGAGGGGTGCCATCTTCTCCCAGAAAAACATATCAGGACAGCTGACTCCAACCATGAAAGAAACCCCATCCTCCCTTCCACTGTTCCTTCTTCCTGACATAAAATCAGCAATGGTCCCAAGCAAGATAACTAAAGATGGGATTTAAATGAGTGTCTATCCCAAAATGATTGTGTGGATATACCATTATACCATTAGCAACAAGAAATACCTAACTATAGTAGAAAATCCATCTGCTATGTGATAAACTTTGACTGAATTTTTATATACAGCATTTGAGTGAACAGAAGACTGCAATTAATTAACATATTAAAAAGTGGAAAGGGTGTTTGGTGATTAAAAACTAATAGGGTGGAAAACCCAAAGATGCTACAACATCCCTTTGCCAGACCTGTTACTGTTAGTGTAAGAAATTTTAACCAAGAGACTTTCATGAATCAGAATCCTATTAATTTCTAAAGGAATTTGGAGATTATGTACAACATCCAGTAAGCAAAATGACAGACCACAAGTTTTCCCCAGCATACCCATCAGTGGGGGGAGGGCTGTTCCTCCCCTGATGCACAACAGCAGCCAGGTGGGCTCATGAGCACAGCTCAGTCTCCTTAAAAACCAAGGCTGGGTGGGGGTACCCTCAAGTACACTCAAGGTGTCCTTGAACACTTTGGGAAGGAATAGCCTCTGTTTCTGACATAAAGCTTCTCCTTCTTTCCCGGGTGCATGAGGGCAACACACTAAGGGAGTAGCAAACCATACCATCATTCTCAGGGAAGACAGAGGATCTGCTATGTCAGGATCGTCCCTGAATTCTGGGTTATAGAGTGGAGTTCATGGAAGACCCTGACAGTTAGTTAGTTTGGGTTTGGTTCTGTCCTAGGCTTTGGAATGTCTGGGAAATGAGCCAGGCCTTTTGGTTGCCATGGGAGCCCAAGTCCTACCAGGAGCTCAAGGTCAGGCAGACGGTTCAGAGCTTTCGCTCCCCCTTGCTGAACTGCCCTCCCTATGCTGCTTTCTCATGCTGGGTGTCTTTTTATCTCTATCACTGTTAGTCTGAATCTCAGTTGCAGCTTTGCCTATATTCCTGACACATGATTCCTTTCCAATAAAGAACTTTATTGAAGAAGTGTGAGTTTGTGTTCTGTGTATACCACAGAAAGCTGCAACTCACTCAACTTTTATTTTCTCGTCCTGAAACTGTGGAGCCTTTACCCACAATGTCTGAGGACGCGGAGACTGGCACGCAGACAGACCAAGATCTGATTGTGGCCAGCACCAAAGAAGCCGATGCCTCGAAGCAGGAGACCGGGGCAGAGGGAGGTGCTGCAGCTGTCGTGGCTGGAGGCATAAGCCGAGACCGCTGGAGGGCTGGAAGATTTACGCTCTCCTCCGAGCCCTGGGAGCTGGGAGTCGAGCTGGCTCCAGGGAGGGGCAGCCTGCCAAGCTTCGGCACTCTGGTGAGAGAAGTTTTGGCTCCCGCCTGGCCATGGGCAGGGGCCGGCTGCCGAGAAGAACGCAGATCCCGGTGGGACAGGCCCCAGGGTGAGGGGCCTCGGGAGCCAGAAGCGAAGTTTTCGTTGGCAGAAGTTGGAGCCAAAGTTCTTCAACTGAAACAGCAAATGGGTGAGATACGGGAGGTACTCCTAGAACTCCTGCATAGAACCCCTCCGGCTCCACCAGCCCCAGGGGGGCCTCAGCCTCCCCCAGCTCAACCAGCGGCTGCCCAGGCACCTGGGGATGGAGTCCCCGCTCAGCCTCCTGATGTCCCTGGCCCGCTAGCTCCTGGACCAGCTCCCCCTGCCGGGGCTGGACCAGTTGAGCCGTGGGAAAGACCCAGGGGTCTGAAGCAACAGCATCTGAAGGCAAAGTTTGATGGGGATGCAGCAAAGCTCCCTACTTCATGACTCAAGTGGTGAGTTTCATGACCCAGTGGGAAGGGGAGTTCCAGACTGAGGCTGAGAAAGTGCAGTATGTGTCCAACCAACTGGAGGGAGAGGCGGCCCAGTGGTTGGTGGGACTTTATGATATGGGGGCATCTGAACTGGGAAATTTCCAAGAGTTCCTGATGGCTCTCAGGGCCCAGTTCGAAGACCCCTTAAGAGTGAAGCGAGCTCAGGTGGAGCTTAGGCGCCTGAAGCAAGGTACCAAGACAGTGGCAGAGTACGCGGCTGAGTTCCGCCGCTTCGCCAGTCAAGTGCCTGAGTGGTCAGAAGAGGTCAAGGTGCAGTTTTTCCAGGAAGGGCTGAATCCTGACATCCTAGAGTGGGCCATGTTCCAGGGAAACCCCGAAACCCTCCTAGGGTGGGTGCGTCTGGCTGGCGAAGTGGAGTCTGTGAAAGGCAGCATCAAGATGTTGTGCCGCCAGCTAAGGACTGAGGGGAAGCCCTCTGGGTCCACTGGGAAGAAGGCCAAGGCGGGGCGCCGGGTCGGAGCCACCACCAGAGAGTCAGAACGAGAGTGAAGGATGAGAAAGGGCCTGTGCCTGCATTGTGGGAAAAGCAGACATCGCATAGCGGAGTGCCCAGAGAGGAGCCCTCGGGAGCAAACCGTCACTGCCAAGCCTTCACGGAGCGAGGGGAGAACCGGGCCCGCCAAGACTCCCTTCAAGCCCAAGCCTAAAGCGACGGCCCGGGCCCTGGTGCCAGGCCATGCGGCCGGGGAGTCTTCAGATGATCCTGATGATAGTGGGTCCTACTCCTCCGATGCTGAGCCAGCGGGAAACGGGCCCAGCCCACCCTATTGAGCGCCCGAGGGCGGGCTAACCCCGAAGGGTGCCCAGATGCTGTGGTGAGTGGAGTGAAAGGCCCGTTCTTTATCAAAGCTCGAGTGGGGGTTGGAGGGGAGGGCCCCACCCAAAAAGTAATGTTAATGATTGACTCTGGCTGTACCCAAGTGCTCATCCACCCCACCTTAGTCAGTGAACTGAACGTTAATACTGTTAAGCTGGACAAGCCCATGTGGCTGTCCCAGATGGATGGGGGGATGATGAAGGGGGGCCCTGCCAGGCGCATGACCGGCCCCATGCACATGAGGATGGGAACCCACCAGGAGGAACTGCAGTTTGTGATTGCTCCAGGCTTAGTCCCCGCGGCAGTCGTGGGTCTGAACTGGCTAAAGTACGACAACCCCACCATAGACTGGATAAAAGAGACGCTGACTTTTACAGACCCACTGTATACCAAGGAGCATGGGGTGGGGAGAGGATCCCCAGGGGACGGGGTCCCCCTGGAGGGTGAGTCACAGAACTACACGACTGCCTTAGTAAAAGGGGAGCTGAAATGGCTGCCAGTGGAATACAAGGCATGGCAATATGTGTTTGAGGAGAGGGAGTGCGACATTTTGCCACCCCACCGGGCTTTTGACTGTGCCATCGAAATACTCTCGGAGTCAAGCCTACCTAAGCCTTGCATTTATTCTATGACCCCAGCTGAGATGGAGGTGCTCCAAGAGTTCATAGACAAAAACTTAGCCCGAGGGTTCATTAGGCCCTCAACCTCGCCTGTGGGGGCGCCGGTGATGTTTAGGTGCAAGGCCGATGGGGGGCTTTGTTTGATTCAGGATTACAGAGGGCTAAACGTGATTAGTGTCTCCAATCAGTACCCCCTGCCCCTGATGAAGGACATATTAGCCCATCTCTCCAAAGGGAAGATTTTCACGAAGTTGGATCTGCGGGAGGCCTACTACAGAGTACGGATTCGGGAAGGGGCCGGATGGAAGACTGCATTTAATTGCCCCTTGGGGGATTTCGAGTTCCTCATCATGCCTTTCGGCCTAAAAGGGGCCCCTGGCATTTTTCAGAACTTAATCAATGACGTGTTACGTGATTTTCTGTACAAAGGGGTGTTGGTGTATTTAGATGATGTGTTGATTTATTCAGAGGACTATACGTCCCATGTGAAACTGGTGAAAAAGGTACTTGCCAGGTTGGGGGGAAATCATCTGTATGCAAAAATGTCCAAGTGTGAGTTCCATCAAAGCCGTTTGGATTACTTAGGGTACCGCATCTCAATCAAAGGGATTGAAATGGACCCAGAGAAGGTAAAGGGGTCTTGGCATGGGAAGCCCCTAGAACCAGGAAACAGTTACAGAGCTTCCTGGGTTTTGCTCATTTCTATCGGTCCTTCATCCCTGACTTTGCGTCAGTAGCCCTCCCCCTGACAGATCTGCTGAAAACCAAAGATGGGAGGGGCAAGGGTTCCAAGCTCAGTAAAAGGGATAAGCCTCCCCAAAAAATTGTGTGGACACCACAGTGTCAACAAGCATTTGACAAATTGAAATCCCTTTTCACTTCTGAGCCTATTCTCAAACACCCCGACCCTTCCCAGCCTTTCGTGGTCCAAGTGGATGCCTCAGATGTGGTGATGGGTGGTGTTCTGTTGCAAAAGGGGGAGGAAGGGGATTTGAGACCATGTGCCTACTTGTCCAGAAAGTTCAATGAAACTGAACGAAATTGGCCGGTGTGGGGAAAGGAGGCAGGTGCAATCAAGTTGGCTCTAGAGACTTGGCGCCACCTACTGGAGGGCTCGCCCAAACTGTTTGAAGTTTGGACTGATCACAAGAATCTGGAAGTGTTGGCTACCCCTAGGCGTTTGAGCCCCAAGCAGGTCAGATGGGCCAGTTTCTTTTACCGATTTAATTTCACCCTAAAATTTATCCTGGGAAAAAGGAATTTTCTGGCTGATGCTTTATCTAGGCTCCCGCAGCATGAGAGTAAGCGTAAGGAGGTCATTGACACCATTTTTTCTCCTTCCAACTTGGGATTAGCAGTCCTCACGCGGAGCAAAGCCAAGCAGAAGGAATCCCTTGCTAGCCCTGCTGTGGAGCCTGGATCAAATGAAATTGACAGTGGCTCGCCTCTGCCGCCTGGGCCTGAGCCCCAGCCCTTGACCTCCGACCCCCCCCTCCCCAGACACTGGGCCCCGGGAAGTGACCCCTATGGCAGAGGGCTCTGCCACGCCTAAAGGTCCTCAGGTGGAAAAAGGGGGTGGCATTCTCAGTTGGCCTTGGAACTCCCTACGGATCAGTGGTTCTGGACTCACCCCAATGAGGTGACAGTGAGAGAGGGTTTGGCCTGGAAAGGGGATCACCTGTATGTTCCTGAAGTCTTGAGGGCGACCATCCTCAAGCAGTGCCATGATGTCAAAAGTGCGGGGCATTTTGGGAATCTCAAAACTTTGCATTTGGCCGGGAGACAGTTTTGGTGGCCCCGAATGAGGAAGGAGGTGGAGGAATATGTGAAGGGGTGTACCACCTGTGCAGTGGGCAAAGTGGGGTCAGGGAAGCCCAAAGGTTTGCTCCAACCTCTACCCACCCCAACCAAGCCCTGGGAGGTCATTAGCATGGATTTTATAGTTGAGTTACCAGAGAGTAGGAAAAAGACGGTTATTTGGGTGGTCACTGATTTGTTCTCAAAACAAGCGCACTTTGTGGCCTGTAAAAAACTCCCCACGGCCCCCCAATATGCCAAGTTGTTCATCCAGCATATTTATCGGATTCACGGCATTCCTGCCAAGATTGTGTCTGATCGGGGGGCCCAGTTTACCTCGCAGTTTTGGAAGGCTTTCACAAACCTTCTCAGGGTGGAGCTTGGCCTTAGCAGCTCCCATCATCCCCAGTCGGACGGGCAAACGGAACGAACGAATCAACACTTGAACAATACCTGAGGTGTTACGTGAATTTCCAACAGTCTGATTGGGTTGATCTTCTACCTTTTGCTGAAGTGGCTTACAATAATGCCACCCACCAGAGCACTGGACTCTCGCCTTTTAAGGTTGTGTCTGGACATGATTTTGGTCCCTTGCCTTTGTTGAAGGGGTCCCCCAACTCCGACCCTGTTTCAGTCTCCCAGTGGAGTGAAAAGGTCAGAGACGCTTGGCCTCATGTAATCTCGGCCTTAGACTTTGCCAAAGCACGCTACAAACATTATGCTGATCAAAAGCGGGACCCCTCTCCAAGATATGAGGTGGGGGATCTGGTTTATTTGTCCACTCAGTTCTTCTTCTTCTTCTTGCTCCTTCTTCTTCTTCTTGCTCTTCTTCTTGCTCCTTCTCTGCCTAGTGGACCACTGCCTGGTGACATTCATCCTCTCCAGGATTGGACCCTCTATCAGGGAAAATGGGTGTTATAATCAGAAATCTATGCCCCCCCTTTGGGTAATTTTAATCACCAGGAAAAGGCACCAGCTAGTCTTGTTAAGAAGGTTGTAAATCTGTCAGTTGATGTTTGGTTTCTATTTTGCCTCTCAAGGCTAGATAAGCAGAAATGAGAGTAGTTTACTTTCATTTCTCTTGAAGGAGGCTAAATGTTTTAAAAGAATTCCATTATATAAGCAAGGGAGGGATTTTGGTGCTATGCGATTTGAGGCTCCATCTTTCCCTGTTTTAGTTTTGAAGAAACCTTTGGAGAAAGCAGAAGCAGGAATGAATGCTTTCTGTACTTTATTTTGACTTGTTACCTTTTACAATAAAAGCTATGAAAGATTTTAGCCTTTATTGAATTTCTTACCAGAGGTATGCAATCTCTTGCTCAAAGCCCACGTCTTCTGCTGAAACTCTGCAACTGGTTGCTGCATTGCTAAACAAAGCGGGAGTGGACATTGCATTTTTTACAACACTCTCTCAGGTAGTAAGCCAAGCACTGGCTAACTACCAGCCAGACTAACAGTTGTCCCCTTCCTGCAAGAGGATATAAGCTGGTCACCTGGAGCAGAAAGCTTGTTGCCATGGGGTTGCCCCTTTGGGACAACCTCCTTTCCCTGGATTAATGGATTGAAGTAGGAAATGATGGGAAACATATCTCCCATGCTTCTTCTTAGCAAGGCTTTTGTTACAGGAAGACCTCCCTGTTACAATGCTCACCCAAAGGGAACATTTAATTAACTGGGTTGTGATTCCATGAACGATCTTGGTAAGTGAGGTGGGATCATGCTGAACCCCTTCTGAAACCCTTCTAATATTAAATGGTCTTCCCCCCCCCCAACATTGGAACAGGGGGACATCATTTCTGATTATGAATTCCTGTTTTGAATTAAGTTTTTGTTTTGATTTGTATCTATTTATTTATCTGTCTATCTAACTATCTATCTGTCAGTATGTCTACCAGCCTGTTTGGCTGTCAGTCTGTCCATCTACCTGTCTATGTCCCACCTTTGACCTAATACATGACCCAAGGGAACTTACAACATTAAAGACAGCTTGCAAGACTAAAACAAAATGCAGCTGAAGGTATGTGAAGATGTGCAAGCTATGGTTCTTCAGCTCTGAGAAGAGGAGGTTCTCTCGCTCTATAGTCAGGCAGCTGCCTTGTTTGCAAATCTTGAACATATGCCAATGTTCTGTCTTGCTCTTCAACTTCTTCTTCTGCTGTGCCTTCAAGCCAGCTTCTTATGTGAAATCTTGCCCAGTCCTGTTTCTGGCTCTTGGCCTTTTTACTGTCATGATATAGATCTGTAGCTATCATGTTGAACTTTAGTTACTCCCTATATGGTTCAGATACCATGTTTGACTGGACTGACTTGAATTGTTGCCTTCATGCCCTCTTGAGCCTTTCTTTTGGTCCTGTTTATAATTCTCCATTTGTTTGACTAAAAGGAGGTGAAGAGGTCCCACAGCCTTCCAAAACTCCTTTGCCAAAAACATTGCATCCACTGCTCCTGTATCATCAAGAAGACAAAAGAAGAAAAAGGAAAAGAGATCCCTTTAGAGAATGTGCTTAATTTTGTAACACTGTTTCAATCTGTACCATATATCTCAATCCTTATGAAAAGGTTCTTTCCTCCCCAAGCAATTATCTTTATAAGAAAAAGCTTTTTACACTAGTAATGCTCCCTTGATTCCCCCTTATGCTGTTTGATGTTGATGATGTTCTTACTTAACTTCTCTAGTAAAAGATGCACTGTTTTTATATGTTTTCTAAACTTGCATTACATTGCAGAGAACAATTAAATCACAAAGTAAGCAAAGCCAATCCAATGGTGAATGAACGACCACAGCTACAAAACAGTATTAAAAATTGAAACTGAACACAGTTTCGCTTTACCAGCTAATTTACTTAGGTATTGCCCTAAGGCATCAACACTGTTTATCACTATCACTCCAGCCTGGCTTGACTGCTCTATCACCAACAGTAGAAAGAGTTTGTAGAGAATAAACCAACAATACAATAATTCCCATTCTTTATATATGCTGGGACATAAATAGGAAATGTGTATACTGACATTTTTCCACAGAGTATTGGATGTTGCTATTGAGAGGAAGTCATACAAACATGAGGTTGGAGGCCTGAAAACTAGGTTGATATATTCTCATAATTTACAGAGGGTCTCAGACTTGGAATATGTCAGAATGCTGGTATTACCCTCCATAGGACTGTAAATATCAGCAAGAGGAAAGGCAAGTTGGGTTTAAGGCTTCAGGAATAAGAGGGAATAGAGAGGTAGTGCTTAGAGATAATGCAAAAAATGTAAACTCCATTCTCATGCTATTCTTGATGAGTTATGAGGGTTCTTTATCTCTGCACCACACAAATGATCATCTTTTTGTCCCATGGCAAAAGTAACCAGTGATAGTAGGACTCATCTTGAATTGTGAAGAGGGGGCCTTCTAAAACTGGAACTTGGAACCACCAGCCATTTTGTTCTTGCTGACTTCAGGTCATGCTTGGGGGTGCTGTTTAAGAAGGATGGGACTTGTAGTCCAACAACATCTGGAGAACCACATGATTCTCATCCCTGTTCCAAAGTATAATGTACAATACAACATGCAATTGAATTTGTTTAAGAAAATGTAAATGTCCTGGACATTTTAAAAATAAACTCAAAATATCAAAATACATATTCATGGAAGCAAGAAATATGGATGGATGGATGGATGGATGAACAGACAGACGGATGGATGGATCAAAGTAGGACAGAATTAAATTAAAACCTAGGGCCTTGTCTACACCATCAAATACCCTGAATCCCCATGTGAATGTCCCCAAATCTTCTGAGATCAGGCCACGCATGGCATAGTCTTTCCCCTGAATCTGGGGCTATCTGGCCACGCACGGCATGGCCCAGATTCACAGCATTTCAGGTTATATTACAAGGATACACATTATGTGGAATCTGGGATTTTTCAGGGAGTTTTGTCTGCTGCCACAGCTGCCACCACCACTGTCACTGCCACTGACAGTTACAGTGACCAATTTTAAGGCTTTCTTTCTTAGGAGATTTTCAGATGCGATTTTCAGCAGGATATATTGCAAAACAGCTCTGTTGCTGCCGCGCGGCAGGGGAGCTGTTTCGGATGATGCCGTCCCTCTGCCGAAACCCTCCGTGTCACTTCCGTGACAGAATGGAGGAAACCGCGCTGTATTTCATTTATGATTGTTGCCCATGAGTGAAATACGACACAGTTTCCTCCATTCTGTCACGGAAGTGACACGGAGGGGTTCGGCAGAGGGACGGCGTCGTCCGAAACAGGTCCCTTGCCACGCGGCAGCAACGGAGCTGTTTTGCAATATATCCTGCTGAAAATCGCGTCTGAAAAGCTCCTAAAAGCAACAGAAGCACTCAGGAAGCAATGGGCAAGCAAGAGAGTGGGTGGATGAGGTGGCACTGCTGAGCTGGGGAAGTTGGAAACCTCTTCCTTCAGCCGGGAGCTGCCTTTGGAATCTTAAAATTGGTTGCAGTAAGTGCCAGTGGCAGCAATGGTGGTGGCCGAAACTCTGCAGGTACTGAGAAGATGTCCCTGCAGAGTACAATGATGTCCAGGGCTTTGAGGGGAATGTGAGGGCATGTGGGCAAAACCCCATTCCGAGATTTTATCCCACATGTAGACAAGCCCCTAGTCACCATAAACACAGTGAATCTCATAACATAGCATTATTTAAAATTATTTCTCCCATACCAGGAGAAAGGTGAGATAATAAATATATGATAGATAGATAGATAGATAGATAGATATTGATAAAATAAGAAAGTACAAATACAGCTATTTTGAAAGAATATAGATCTGAATTATTTTATTAGAGCAAGCCTTTGTATTCAGATTGTTGTTATATAACTAAATTCCTCTTCTTTTTCTCCTTCTTCCCTTTTTCTAGGCCTTTGAATGGTGCAAACTAATGAGAACTGTATGTGCATCCACTATATTGAGGTTCATTGTTAGGATAATTGGATTTTTCTTGGGCTGTTACATTATTAGAACAGTACTGTCTTAACCAAAACCAAAACTGCAGTATTCTGAGTATTACATATGAATGGAAAGTGATGATTCCTGTCCCAAAAAAGCTTACAGTCCAACCAAACCAAATCTTCTGAGCCTTGCTCTAATGTCTTAATTATTATTCTTAACATGCAATTATTCTACTCTTGTTTTACCATTAACTGTATGAAGAAACTGGAGTATTAATACAGTTGACAGCCAATGTATTTTGAAAAAGAACATTGTGTTTTCTAGCACTTCTGCTGCTCTAAGATACCGCCCAAATGAAAAAGCCTGTGGGGTCAGCAGATTCAATCTATAGGCTGTGTTTACTTCCTAATCACAAGCAATAAAGCTAATGGATTTAACTGGGGCAAGGCAAGCCAATCTGAGGGTTGCATATTCATTTTGTTCTCTTTCCTATTTAACTAGCTAGATTTTTGTTTGGGTTTTTTAAAGTCCGTAACGAAGTAATGTTGTGGAAATGTGTACAGCAGATTTGCGATAATAAGCAAAGTACTGAAGAATCAAAATAACAGATGAAATTTCCCCCTGCCCATTATTTCTTTTATAAAAGAAAATGATCGTAATCATTCCAATCAGATTACTTTCTATTATCAGGCATCAGTCAAAGACATAGGTTGAATCCAGATTAAAGGCTGCAACTCTATACTCAGGTACATGAGGGGAAACTAACCTGAACAAAATTGGACTTACTTGTAAGTAGGCATATATAGGCATGTATAGGACTTACTTGTAAATAGGCAAACATAGGGTTTACTTGTATGTAGGCATACATAGGACTGCGCAATGAGATAGTTATACTTAGGTCTCACTGAAAGCTGTGATATATTAGCTGCAGCTAATATAATTTCAGTGTCAGCTAGATGCAATTAATTTAGTCTGGATCCAAGGCTATGAAAAAGGCAAAGTGCAAAAATGTGTAAAAAAATACAAGGATTTATAAGACACAGCCAGAGAAATGGAACTGCAAAATAATTAATGATTACATCATTTAGTACAGAATGAATGAATAAGCATTTATTGGTGGGGGTCCTGACTTAAAGCAGATTTTCACACCTTGGGATGCCCCGGGCACCTATGGGGCAAGCAACGCAATGAAATAAAAATAACTGCTTTCTTTCATATATCATACTGAATACTGAATATTTTATGAAAGAAAGCAGGATCAATTTTATAAGATACTGTCAAAGATAGGAGGTCATCTCAGAAGAGATGAAGGTGATTGGTTTCTAAATGAAGGTTATGATAAACAGCAAAAATGATGTAGAGATGGTATCTTAAAGCAAACAATGGGGATCATGTTAAAGCTTGTGCAGAAAACCTTGGGACTTCTATTGCTTCAGCCAGATGGAAGAGGGTCTTTTAGCTCTGATGGCTGCTTCTGCTCCTCTGTATATGAGGGTGAGGAAAGTGCAGCAGATGGGCCTTGTCTAGCCCACAAGCTATTTTGTGCCCTCCCAAAGGTTACCTTACCTCCTGCTAAAAACTGAGGGTGTCGGGGGGGGGGAAGGAAGGAAGGAAGGAAGGAAGGAAGGAAGAAAACAAGCATGTTCCCCCCCCCCAAATTCCTATGTGGTGTCTTTCTTCATTTTGCTACATTTTGGCCCCTTTTTTCACACCACCTCCACCATTCTCAGGCTTGTACTAGTCCTTTTTCCAGGAATTGGGAAAAAAAAGCTCCACCCTGGAAAAGGTAATGAGTGCAAAAGCCTCCCCTCCTCATGCTGCAAAATGACCAACAACACTTCCAGGGGCTTGAGGGGTACATTTGCCCATTTATTGGACTCCCAAATTGGGAGTTGTGATGAAAATGGGGTGTGTGTGCAGTGCTCCAGAGTTCCAAGAGGCATGATGCAGACCCCAAATTCCACTCATTTATTTAGTGACCCACCATTCTCCCAGCATTGGACCCAAGGTGGCTTACAACAATTAAAGTACAACTAGAATCTTATTATGCAAAAGTTTTAAAAAATAAACAAATTATTCTGTTAAAAGCACAAAGTTAAAATAGTTTTAAACCCATTTAAACATAATTAAAAAGATAAAAAGCACAGCAATCCTTCCCCCCTCAATCCTTATGCCACACAGATAAAGAGCCAAAGGCTCACTTAAACAATTTTTTAAAAAAGCCTTTCCTGTTGGTAGAAGGAAAACAGGCAGGGGCCAAGCAAACCTCCCATGGGAGGGAGTTCCAAAACCTGGGAGCAACCACAAGCTGGCTGCCTCCCATCTCCTCACCAAATATGCCTCTGACCATGGTGGGACTGAGAGAACACCCCCTCCCCCCCAAAAAAGATCTTAAAATTTAAACAAACTCATATAGAAAGGTATGACTTTTCAATTATTCAGGACCCAAATCCTAGCAGCTACCAACTCCTGCTGTCAGTGCTTATCACATGAATCAGTTGTTTTGGGCTGGGCTGTGCAAAAACTGCTTCACCTATACTTGTGAAGACAGCTGAATGTGATGTTGTGTATCACATCCTAACCATGATTGCATTTTAATAGTGTAAGTGCCACTATTTTTCTTTTCTGCAATATAAGTTCTTCAACAACAGCAATGCTTTTCAGGTTGTCTCATTTGACCTGCCTCCTTCCTCATGACTTTTTTTAAAAAATTAAGCCTGAAAAATTACAGCTTCAACTACAGTGTCACAACCTTTTTACAATACTGTCTTAATTTATTTAAAAAAACCCACAAATAAATGATTTTTAAATAAAAGAAAAGAAAAGTAACAATATGACAGTAAAACTGTGACATGTGGTACTGCATGAAAGCAGAAGAAAGATCTTTGGAAATCACCTCTGTGTAATAAAGACATTTGAATAGTGACTTCCAAAGGTTAATAGGTCAGGATCACACCATGATTGCACTATACAGTAGGACCCCCATATCTGCGGGGGATTGTTTCCAGGCCCCACTGTGGATGGTGAAATCCATGGATAATAGTGAATGCACCCATCACCATACCTGCCACTGAGAGCCATCTGGGGGGAAAAGGAGAAGGGAGGGAGAACTCCTCCTCTCCCTTCTCCCCCCATTATCATTGCCACCACTGAGAGCCCTCCTGGGATGTCCAGAAAGCAACTAGCTACCAGCAAAGTATAAACAGTACTAGTCTGGGAAGGGAGCCAATTGTTAATTAGCTCACAAGAATGCAAATACATGGGGGAAGGGAGGGGGCAGGAGACCACTCCTCCCCCTCCTTTCCCTTACCATCGCCATCTCTATCGCCTCCCCATGACTGGAACTTTCTCGGGATGGCAAGAGACATGAGATCACTCTTCCCCCTCCCTCCCCCCAGCATCGCCATCACCCCCTCCCCATGACCAGAGCTCTCTCAGGGGAAGGGAGGGGAAAGACTAGATCCCTCTTCCTCCCTCCCCCACCCTTCACCCCCCACTGCAAATGGAGCTCTCCTGGGGGAAGGGAGGGGGCAGGAGATCACTTCTCCCCCCTTCCCTTACCACCATCACCATTGCCCTCCCCATGACCAAAGCTATCCCGGGGGAAGGGAAGGGGAAGGAGATCCATCTTCCCCCTCCCTTCCCCCCACCATCACGAACCATGGATAATTGAATCAGCAGTTGGCAAATCAGCGGATGCGGGGGTGCTACTGTAACTGTAAACCATTTATATAAAAAAAATACCAAAAAATCTTAATAGATTTCAAGAAGGTAGAGCAGAGAAAATACACCAGGAAATGCAGCTGTTCTCTTGAGTAGTCTTGTCTTTCCCACCCATGCACCAGAAGTAGTCTGAAGTTTCCATTCTTTACATCTGCACTTTTATTGGGATTATGGAAAAATATTTGAGACTGGTGATCTCGGTTAGCAGAGCAAAATATAGCACATCAGCAGAAGCTTTCTAATGTCAGTACAGCTAAGCCAGTCCCCAAGAAACTGCTCCTCCCACAGATCTAGTTAAGAATAAAGACTCTCAAACTTCATTAGAAGTATATAAAAGAGTTTACTTAAAGTAAATATCTTGTGTATGGATACACAGGTACATCAACTTGAGATGTGCAAGCAGAGAAGTAAAAATAGAAGTTCTACATCCTACAAATCCTCTACAAAATGTGGGTTTTCAATAGTTAAAATAAAATGTGCCTGCCCCACATAAGCATCTCCCTTGGAATGGCAACTGAGCTGAAGCTCAAACAAAAGATCAGAGCATTTGCTCTGTGCAGCAGGAAGGTAGACCATAAAGCTAACAAACAACTCTAACAAACAGGAAGTTTCCCATAAACACCCTTTACATGCACTTTAACTCTTTAACTACCATATCCCATGCATGCTAACTTGCCATATCCCAACAACTTTGCTGGTTGTATTTGGCTTTTCTTATCTAGTTAGTGACTTTTCAGTTAGAGATTATTTTGAAAGTGTATTAGCCAGAGATTTCCTTGGGAATCCCCAGAGGTTGGACTATCAAGACCACACCCACAGCATGCCCACTAGTCAATATTTCTCCAATGAATGAATCATTGGCACTTGAACTGGTTACTGAACCATAGGGGAAAAGAAGGTCATTATCAGAATGTTTCCAGCACACACATGCACACGAATTTGAATTATCAATGACTCTACAGCAGAATAACACTGGGAAAGCCACAGCATTCTGTGATAAGGCTAGGGCAAAGGGAGGATTAATCCACCACTATAATGTTGTAACAGCATTCTGTGACAAGCATCATAGATCCTGATTCTTTCTCTGGCCAGAATGAAGCATAAAATTATTTTCCGCATGGCTTCCGTCTTTATCTGCCTATCCGATGGAGCTTTCCATTCATCTCTACTTGCTGTTGTTGCCTTTGACTTTCCAAAGAGAAAGCCCTTATACTTGAGCAAGCAATTTCTTTCAAGAAGGTTTCCCAATGGCTCAAGACAACTAGACAGTTGGGAGACCATAATGGAAAAAAGGCAGCTGCATATATTTTGCCTCCCCATATCTCCCATAAAATTTCTCTCATTTAGTTCAAATGTAAACCCTGATATCCAAACTTGCAGACTAAAAGGATTCATGAAAATGTAGCTTGAGGCCAAAGAAAGATGATCTCATTAGGATTACCCAAATGGTCCAAACAGATACACTTTAAAAAAACCCTCTAATTTAAATATCACTTTATAACTGGATAAGAAAAGCCAAATGCAACCAACAAAGATCAGATGTAAACAATGGAAATCTGAAGGAAATGTGTTACTTGGTAAAATGTGTGGCCTTCATATTTTTGAATTATTCAAAAGACAAGCCATTAGTAATGCGAATATTTCATTTAGGTAGAAGGTAAATCCAAGCTGAAAAGGTTAAAATATCTGTATAATCCTCTTGCAAAAATATTTCTTAGCCAAGGGACCTGATTTTTTTTAAAAAACATTTAAGGTACAGAAGCATAATCACCACAAGAGTAAGGTAGCTAATCAGGATAGTTTGGAAAATATTTTCCATCTGACCAACAAAGTATTTTAATTTACAATGGTGCCTTAGGTGATGGCATGCAGCCATGAACATTTGATTCTTCTTTCATTACGGTCAACAGGATCTTTGGTGCAAAACATCAAAGGGACTGCAAGCTTTATATGCATTCCCCTTAAGCATATGTTTGACTGGTAGTCTAGGAAATGAAAGCGTTCAAAGGTTTAGAGTCTTAGGTCTCCTGATTTAAAGAGCTAATGCAGTAATAATTTCCCTGGTCATGCCCTGAAATATACCAGATAGATGTGACTGGTCTTTAATGACATCGCTATGAAATTGAAGATGACTGACATTATGATATTTCTTGCACAGAAACTCAAATGGTCTTGATTTAAGAGTCCTACATTATACAACAGAGCAGAACCAGGCAGACACAGTAGAGTCAGTAGCTGCTAGGCCTGTTATGGTACGTTGCCAAAAATAGCCATTTTGTAGAAGTGACCAATGCTTGTAACAGTCAGAATTACTTACTGTTTTGATTTCCACTTGAAATAGCTCCATACCTTTCCATCTCTCTGTGTTATAACAAATGCTGCAGATGGTGTTGATTCACTTAGTAAAGGACATCTGCAGGGGCATCTGGTAGTTTTTGTGGCAGGTGTGGTGAATTTGCACCAGACTTGGAAAGAGCTATGCAAGGTGATGAGCCCTATCCTCAAAATAGGTTCAGAACTCTCAACTCTGGACACTCTTTTAAAACTCAGAGTGGATTTTTTGTGGGGGTTTTTTTCTGGGCTGTGAGGCTGTGGTCTAGAAGAGTTCATTTCCGATGTTTCGCCTGCATCTTTGGCTGGCATCTTCAGAGAATGGTTGGGTGTGTGGGGTTTATATACTGTGAGTCCCTGTTGGAGAGGATATGTAAATTTGTGTATTTGAATGGCCAATTCCTGGGCGGGGGGAGATATGCAAGGAGGATTAGTGTCTGTTTGGCTAATGGTACATTGTCTGCTGGAAATTCCCCTGTCCCTGGGTGAAGTTCATTTGCATATGTTGAGTTTTGATTTTGGTGTTTTTCAGGACTGGTAGCCAAACTTTGCTTACTTTTAGGGTTTCTTCTTTCCTGTTGAAGTTGTCCAGGTGTTTGTGGATTTCAGTAGCTTCTCCATGCATTCTGACATGGTAGTTGCTGGTCTGGTCCAGAATTTCAGTGTTTTTAAATAACATTTTGTGTCCAGGTTGGTTTATAACATGTTCTGCTACTGCTGATTTTTCTGGCTAGCCCAGTCTGCAGTGTCTCTCATGTTCCTTGATTAGTGTTTGCACACTGCATTTAATGGATTCCCCTCACCAGACATAAACACCTCTAGCTGATATAAACACCATAGACATAAACACCTTGAACACACACTTTGCCACTATTATCATGGCACTAGTAATCTAGCATCACTACCAGGGATCTTTCTAGACAAGCAGCTTTTTGTATTTTTTTGGATTATTCTGTTAAGATTGTACATGGTTGCATTTTGGAAATAGTCCTGGAAACAGGAAAAAAGGGTCCAGCTTAAAACATCTAGTTAAAATATGCCCAAGGAGGGTACCAGTGGGGTGAAGATTTAAGTATTTATTGATCGGATTTATACTGTGTCTCTCTACAAAGAATTACACTCAAGGCAAGTAAAAGGAATAAAATTAGCAAGGCAAGTACAATACAAGATTTTTAACTGCAATTAAAATACACCACTAAAAGAAAGAATAGGTAAGAAAGAAGAGTAGCCATCCTGCTGAAAGCTCCTTCCACAACAACCCGGTTTAAATTCCCAAAATTTGTCTGATTACACTGACCCTTTGTCTGTTTGTGGAAAGACATTGGGAAAAGCTAACTCAGCCTCCCTTCATACTAAAAATGGTGCACTCCTCACATCCACAAAACTAAACAACATCATCAGCAACAACAAAACACACACCCCCTCATCAGAAACCATATAACTCAGGAATTGTTTCATTCAACAAATTGTGTTATTCATCTAGAGAGCCTGAAAGTGAGGGGATTATGGGCATTGTCAAAGACAAATAACACTTCCAAGTTCAGGGGCCTATTTATATCTACTCAGATATATCACCTGCTATTGCTCTTAAGAAAGGGGAGGGACTAGGTAGAATTGGTCCTAGATAGAGCATTAGCATATATGGGGACCATGGAGTACATTTACTCAAAATCCATTTCAATAACATTGTATAAATTAGTACATTCACTATTATTTTGAAACTGAACACAGTCAGAAAGAAAGAAGGCTTTGTCATTTAGGAGATTATCAGATGCATTTAAAGTGGCATTACAGGAATGCCAGGAGATTACAAAAGGGCTTCCTTACCACACAACATAATTCCCCCATTGTTATGAACCCGTTCTGCTGCCGTTATGCCGGCACTGCTTTTTACTGATGAGAGAAACCATCAATAGATCTGTCCTTCCATTTCTGTGATGATTTTCCTCTATGTGACAAGGTGCCCCATTTTGCTGGTGAAATACCAGTGTCAATGGGCAGTCCCTGAGGAAAACATTTGGGTGAGATCAGGACATCCAGGTAAGTGACACATTTTTTAAAAAAACTTCCCTGATTTACTTGGAAGTTTTAAAGTGTATGTGCTTTTTGTAACTTTTTGGGGGGTGTATATTGGTTTTTATTTTTCAATTTCCCACACTTGCATCTTCTCACAAGAATCCATGGGATTTCACTCCAGGAAGTGAGCAGAACTCTGTTAGAGCTCTGTTCACTTCTCGGTTTCCCTGTTGTTGGAAGAGAAAACAAGTGCAGTGGGGAGGGTGATTGCAGTGGGACAGGGAATGGACAGGGGCAGGAGTGGAGATTGTGGGACAAGAATGCTTTTTGTGTCCCTGTCTGATAATCTCCTTAGTTTGCCATTTAAATTTCCTTCACTGATGTCTTCACATGGAGAGAGAGAGAGAGAGAGGGAGAGAGAAAAATTGTCATTGAGTGTTTGGGAGGGTCAAGAAAAAATAAATAAAAATAAGGACTTGATTTTACACATTCAATAGTTTGCACTTATTGAAAGAATTATATTATGCAAGGCTTTTCAATGAGTGAGTGTATTACAGAGAAAGGATTAGATCTCTTGGAAGCCCAGCTGGGCATGTATGGGGAAAAAAAAGTACTTGCTAAGCATTCCCTCTGCTTTTAAACTAGCACTATTAGCAGAAAGACACTGGCTATTCCTCTCTTTTCAGCTCTATGGGTTTCTGCTGTATCTTTTGATAAAAGGACGGAGCATATAAAAGCACTGAGAGTGCAAACATCTTGCCTTCCACACAACACATTCATTTTGAGGGAAAAGAAATCTTTAAAATGTTACTTCCATCTCAGCCTAAGGGCTTTTTCAAATGGTTGAAAAAAACCCCAAGGAGGTCGGGAGAAGAAGGGAGCTGTCACGCTTACACAGCCCCATTTCAGACAGCCCCATCCCCCTCTGTCCTCCTCCTGACCTCTCCCAACCTTCCCCCATACTGCTGGCACCGCTTTTTACTGACAGAGGTTTTTTGTCAATATAAAGAAGCTCCAGCAGCACGGGGGAAGGTCAGGAGGAGGTCGAAAGGAGGTTGGGAGGAGGACAGGGCTGTCTGAAATGTTCTGGGTCCTAGTCTCTGGAACAGCAGAAAACAAGCTTGCTCCATTCTCAATGTGACACCCCTTCAAATACTTAAACAGGGCTATCATATCACCCCTTAACCGTCTTTTTTCCAGGCTAAACATACCCAGCTCCCTAAGTCTTTCCTCATAAGGCATGGTTTCCAGACCTTTCACCATTTTAGTCACCCTCCTCTGGACATGCTCCAATTTGTCAATATCCTTTTGGAATTGTGGTGCCCAGAACTGGACACAGCATTCTAGGTGAGGTCTGACCAAGGCAGAATAGAGTGGCACTATTACTTCCCTTGATCTAGACACTATACTTCTATTGATGCAGCCCAAAATCGCATTGGCCTTTTTAGCTGCCACATCACACTGTTGGCTCATATTCAATTTGTGGTTTACTAGGACTCCTAGATCCCTTTCGCACGTAGTCTCGTTCAGCCAGGTCTGCCCCATCCTGTATCTATGCATTTTGTTTTTCTGCCCTAAGTGCAGTACTTTCCATTTCTCCGTATTGAATTTCATTTTGTTAGCTTTGGCCCAGCTCTCCCGTCTATCCAGGTCATTTTGAAATTTGATCCTGTCCTCTAGGGTATTAGCTACTCCTCCTAATTTGGTGTCATCTGCAAATTTGATAAGTATGCCCCTAATTCCATCATCCAAGTCATTGATAAAGATGTTGAATAGCACTGGGCCCAGGACAGAACCCTGTGGCACCCCACTGGTCACATCTTTCCAAGACGAAGAGGAGCCACTGCAGAGCACCCTTTGGGTTCGGCCAGTCAACCAAATACAAATCCATTTAACAGTTAACTTGTCTCTCTCACATTTTCCAAGCTTGTTTGCAAGAATGTCATGGGGAACCTTGTCAAATGCCTTACTGAAATCAAGGTATGAATATCCACAGCATTCCCTTCATCTACCAAGCTGGTAATTTTATATATATAAAAAAGGATCAGATTAGTCTGCCATGACTTGTTTCTCTGAAACCCATGTTGACTTTTTGTGATTATGGCATTGCCTTCTAAATGTTCACAGACTCTCTGTTTAATGATCTGCTCTAGAATCTTCCCTGGTATTGATGTCAGACTAAGGACTTTTTCAGACGTTTAAAAAGTAACGCAAGCAGCCTTGTCAGCTTGCGAGGCTGCTGCGCTGCAAAGCGTCAGTTTCATATGATGCTCGCCTCTGGCGGTACTATTGTGGTACCGCGGGGAGAGTTGAGTGTCATATTTCCTTGATTTTTACTCACCAAAGTTGTTCGTGAGTAAAAATCAAGGAAATATGACGCTCAACTCTCCCCGTGGTACCGCAACAGTACCACCAGGGGCGAACGTCATACGAAACTGACGCTTTGCAGCGCAGCAGCCTCACAAACTGACGAGGCTGCTTGCGTTACTTTTTAAACATCCGAAAAAGTCCTAACTGGACGATAATTTTTGGGATCCACTTTCCCCCCCTTTTTTTAAAGATGGGGACAACGTTTGCCCTTCTCCAGTCTGCTGGGACTTCTCCTGTTCTCCAGGAGTTCTCAAAGATTATTGCCAATGCCTCTGAGATTACATTTGCCAGCTCTTTTAATATACTTGGATGTAGGTCATCTGGTCCTGGAGATTTAAATTCATTTAGACTAAGAAGGTATTCCTGTACTACCTCTTTGCTTATTCTGTGCTGGATTTCCCTTATTGTGTCCTCTGTTCCATTCTCCTCAGGTTGGTCCTCCTTTTCCTTTTCTGAAAACACTGAGGCAAAGAAGGCGTTGAGTAATTCTGCCTTTTCTCTGTCCCCTGTTAGCATTTTGCCATCTTCTCCATGTAGTGGCCCTACCATTTCCTTCCTCCTCCTTTTGCTGCGGACATACCCCCCCCCAAAAAAACACCTTTTTATTGTTCTTAACCTCCCTAGCAAGCCTGAGCTCATTCTGCGCTTTAGCTTTTCTGACTTTACTCCTACACGTGTTCGCTATCTGTTTGAATTCTTTGGTGATTTCCCCCCTTTTCCATTTCCTATACATGTTCCATTTAAAACTTAGCTCCATTGAATGTTCTTTAGTCATCCATCCTGGTTTCTTGAGACACCTCCCATTTTTCTTCCTCAGTGGTACTGTTTGAAATTGTGCCTTCAATATCTCCATTTTATGTCTCCGCCTCTAATTTGTTTGTACTTTCTTTGTGACAGTAGAACTTGTGTTTTGTTTTCATCATCCACTGTATCACCCCATGGTAGCATTAGCAGAATCTAATGGTGCAGTGGTTGAATACCAGTGCTTCAGCCAAAGCATTGTGGGTTTGGTCCTGCTGGGCTCCATGTTGATTCGGTCATCCATCCTTCAGTGGGTTGAATAGGTGGGTGCCCAACTGGTTGGGAAACAATTGGCTGGCACATTGTAGTCCGCTTGGAGAGTGTTTGTCACTGTGGAGCAGTATAGCTGCTATTGCTATTACTGAGTGCTTTCTATTATCTTTAATTAATTACTTAATCGATTAATAGATTTCTACACTTACTGGTGTAATAAATTTTACACATTACTTAATTGATAGATACATTGCTGTTCTTTATTCTACATCATTTGTTTAAATACCTTACAGATACCAGATTTTTGAGGACACTGTATTCTGGCTGATCCTAGGTGCCAAGCAGGGATTGTTCTCAGATGGAAGACCATTACCTAATTCATTCCTGACCTATACATTTTAAAAATAATAATAATAATAATAATAATAATAATTATTATTATTTATACTGTTAAAACAATCAGGGCGGCTTACAAAATTTAAAATACAATACAAATAAAATCCCTAAACCCCCCCACTCCCACCCTCCCCCATAAAAAAACATTAAACAAATATAAATTAAAACAACTAATCTAAAATCACTTTTAAAACTATAAATACAATAAATATAATAAATGGCCAGCAGCTTAGAAGAGGCCAGGATCCCCTGAGGCCGGGATTTAATTAGGAAAGGCCTGCCGAAAGAGATCCGTCTTTAGTGCTTTTTTAAAGCCACTCAGGCTTGTTATCTGACGGATCTCATTCGGCAGGTCATTCCACAATTTGGGGGCGATTACCGAAAAGGCCCTCTGGGAGGTTGCAGACAGCCTAGATTTTTGTGGCTGAAGCAAATTCCTCCCAGAGGACCGGAGTGCGTGGGGAGGATTGTATGGGAGGAGGCGGTTCCGGAGATAAGTTGGACCCAAGCCATTTAGGGCTTTAAAGGTAATAACTAACACCTTATACTGGGCCCGGAAACTGATTGGCAGCCAGTGGAGAGATTTTAATACTGGAGTTATATGGTCTCTCCGAGATGTTCCCGAGACCACTCTGGCTGCCATATTTTGTACCAACTGAAGTTTCCGGACCAAGCATGAGGGTAGCCCCATGTAGAGCGCATTGCAGAAATCTAGACGGGAGGTTACCAGCGCGTGCACCACAGTCTCAAGGTCCCTTACTTCCAGGAAATGGCGCAGCTGGCGTATCAGCCGAAGCTGATAACAGGCGCTCCTGACTGTCGCATTCACCTGACTCGTCATCTGAAGCGATGAATCAAGGAGCACCCCCAGACTGCGAACACAGTCCTTAACGGAGAGCGTGACCCCATCCAGGACTGGAGGTTGCAACCCAACTCCTGGTTTGGGGGCCGCTACCGTGAGCACCTCCGTTTTATCTGGATTTAATCTCAATCTGTTTTTCCTCATCCAGCCCATTACTGCTTTAAGACAATCATTAAGAGGAGAGACGCCATCGGAATTCGAGGCCGATGATCGGGGCAAGGAGAAATAGATCTGGGTGTCATCAGCGTACTGATAACACCCAGCCCCATAACTGCGAATAATCTCACCCAGCGGCTTCATATAAATGTTAAACAGCATCGGGGACAGGATGGCGCCCTGTGGAACACCACAAGTAAGCTCCTTTCTGCTGGAGCAGCTGTCCCCGAGCAACACCCTCTGGGACCTGCCCGAGAGGAAAGACCGGAACCACTGGAGCGCAGTGCCTCCGATTCCTAACCCCCTCAAGCGATCCAAGAGGATGCTATGATCTATCGTATCGAAAGCCGCTGAGATGTCTAAAAGCACCAACAGGGTCACACTACCCCTGTCAATGCTTAGACGCAGGTCATCAGTCAAGGCAACCATGGCAGTCTCAACTCCAAATCCCGTCCTAAAGCCAGTTTGAAATGGGTCTAGATAATCAGTTTCATCCAAGACCACTTGGAGTTGAAGCGCAACTGCCCTCTCGATCACTTTGCTCAAGAATGGTAACATAGAAACCGGCCTATAGTTGTTCATGTCCAGGGGGTCAAGGGAAGATTTTTTTCAGGAGCGGCCTAATGGCTGCTTCCTTTAAACAAGATGGAAGGCACCCTTCTCTGAGGGATGCATTGATGATGTCCTTAAGGAACACCATCAAGGCAGTCCCCCCCTGGATGGCCAGCCATGAAGGGCAAGGATCAAGAGGGCAGGTCGTCTTCCTAACCCTACCAAGTAGCTTGTCCACGTCCTCAGTACTCACAGATTGAAATTGATCCAGTAAACTGACATCAACGGAGTTGCTGGACACCTCGTCAATTGTTTCTGCCAAATTACTGGTATCTAAGTCAGCTCTTATCTGAGAGATTTTATCTGCAAAGAAATTGTTAAACGCGTCACAGCAGGCCGTCGTTCGGTTAAGCAACGGGTTCTGCGCAGGAATAACCTGCGTCATCTCCCTTACCACCCTAAACAGCTCTGCTGGACGGGACTCTGCAGACGCAATACATGCAGAGGAGAAGGATCGCTGTGCTGCACGTATTGCCTCTCGATAGGACCAAAGAAAGTTCCTATGACGAGTCCTGTCGGATAAGAGTCGAGTTTTCCGCCAGTTGCGCTCTAGTCGTTGTCCAACCCGCTTCATTTTCCTAAGCTCTGCTGTATACCATGGCTTACGGTTTGAAGCGGGTTGGAAAGGACGCTTGGGAGCGATCGTGTCGATAGCCTTGGTAAGATCGTTGTTCCAGGTATTAACCAAAGTTTCGACAGGGTCACCGGCGTTACCAACCATTAAACCCTCCAAGGCTTTCTGGAATCCAATTGGTTCCATTAGCCTTCGAGGGCGGACCATTCTAATAGGTCCACCACCCCCGGTGGGGCAGACAGTGGCTCTTAGCTCCATCTTGACCAGGAAATGATCCGTCCATGACAACGCGGTGGTTTTTATAACCTCCGCCCACGGATATTCCTGTTCCGTACTGAAGACCGCATCGAGGGTATGACCCGCACAATGTGTGGGCCCGATGACCATTTGGGATAGGCCCATGTTTGTCATGGTTTCCATGAACTCCCGAGCTGCACCAGTCAAATTTGTCAAGCTGTTCTCAAGTGGAATGTTGAAGTCCCCCAAAACTAAAAGTCTGGGAGACTCCAACAGCAACTCTGAGACCAGCTGTGTCAGCTCGGTTAGGGAGTCTGCTAGACAACGGGGTGGTCGGTATACTTGCAGAATCCCCAAACTATCCCTGGTCCTCAGACTAAGGTACATACACTCAAAGTGGACTGTGTTTCGGACAGGTATCCTGGTCAAGGTCAGATTGTTCTTATAAACCAGAGCCACTCCGCCCCCCCACCCACTTCCCCTCACCTGCTCACTGACAGAATACCCGGCTGGGAGGGCCTGCGCCCACGTGACTGCGCTATCCTCTCCCAGCCAGGTTTCTGTGAAGCAAGCCAGGTCGGCATCCTCATCCAAGAGAAGATCGTATATAATATGAGTTTTATTCTTAACTGACCTGGCATCGCAGAGGAGCAAAGTAAGGTTCTGTGGAATGGTTGGTACGCTCTCCAATCCATTCCGGGAAACAGGGTGAACAGAAGGTGGGATAGCTAACAAACAGCGATCCCGCCTTCTTTTGTACCATCTGTTCACTCTGTTCCGACCATACCTCCCTTTCCCCAGCACAACTCCAATTTCCGCCCCCACTCCATCCCCGGCCTCAGCTGATGCCAATTGCAAGCTTGGTGTTCCTGAGGGGTGTGGGAGTGGTTTAAAACGCCAGCCACTCCTGGCCATGCCGTCTCCTGCTGCTGCTCTGCTTCCAGAAGTCCTCAGGGCCCTCCACAGGCCTCTGGCCCGGTGGAATGGGGAGAAGAGGCTGCTTCAGGCTTAGAGTCCCTCTGGCTGCTGGCTGGTGTTCCTGAGGGGTGTGGGAGTGGCTTAAAACGCCAGCCACTCCTGGCCACGCCCTCCTGTTGCTGCACTGCTTCCAGAAGTCCTCAGGGCCCTCCACAGCCCTCTGGTCTGGTGGAATGGGGAGAAGAGGCTGCTTCAGGCTTAGAGTCCCTCTGGCTGCTGGCTGGTGTTCCTGAGGGGTGTGGGAGTGGCTTAAAACGCCAGCCACTCCTGGCCACGCCCCCTCCTGCTGCTGCTCTGCTTCCAGAAGTTTTCAGGGCCCTCCACAGCCCTCTGGCCTGGTGGAATGGGGAGAAGAGGCTGCTTCAGGCATTTTGTCTTGCAGGGCTGCACAACAGGCATGTCTGAGCCAGTTTCCCTTGTTGGATGAATGGGAGGAGAGGTCTGTGCTGTCATTCCCCTTCTGTTCCTGGAGAGCCTTGGGCTTCCACCTGATACTCTGTTCTTGTTTCAGGTTTGCCATGGGCCTCCACTTGATGCTGCTCTTCTGTTCTAGGAGCTCCCATGTGCCTCCTTGGTGTGGGAGCACACGTGTTCCTCCCTGGTGTGGGAGTGCCCATATGCCTCCCTGGTGCAGGAGCACCAGTGTGCCTCCCCAGACTGGGAGTGTCAGTGTGCCTCCCTGGAGTGGGAATGTCAATGTGGCTCCCGGGGACGGGAGAGTCAGTGTGCCTTTTCTTCATATCCTGGTATTGGGATAATTATGCTCTCTGCATGGCAATGGAGAAGGATTTAGGGCATTATCTACCCCTCTGTGATATAATTATTTAAGAAGCCTGCTCTTCATAGGGCTGATGGTTTTTTTCTGTTCGATGTAGGGCATTTAATTTTCTGGGAGATCTGCAATGGGGATTTGAGGTCCCTATTGGACAATCTGGTGGGGGAAAGGGGCTAAGCAGATGCTTGCCCCTTTTCTATGGCAGGTAGAAGGGGGAGATTTTGGTAGTTTGGTATGCACCTTGTCACCTCTGCCTTTTGGAGGTGAAAGGGGGATCTAGAACTTCCCATTTAGTTCCTGTGAACTGAGGGGTGGGGAAAGTGATTTCCTTTGGGGCTGGCCTGAGGGATAAACCACACCCTTTTTGCAAATTGAGGGAGGGACTTTTGGGTTGGTCTTCCAGATGTGGACTGACTGGGGAGCAACCCAGATTATGTTTTCACCCAAGAAAAGTTGGAGAGGGGGTCTTGGAGTTGACCTCCTGCCCCAACAATTCCAACACTAGGTTGCTACCCCATTGCAGCTCTCTCAGAATGGGGTTAAATAGATTATAACTAACTAAACATGGCCCTTTATATCTCAGCTATATGTGTGGTCTCTTTATTTGTGTCTGGTCTCCTTATTCCTGTGTCTACCATCAAAAGGGCAGTCCAGAGAAGGAGCAAGGACCATTAAAAATGCCCTAGAGGGCCCCTGGTGGCCCCAGGGCCATGCTTTCTCCAAAGTGAGAAACTTCAAAGAGAAATATGCAAGTCAACACATATTGGCCATTAGGAAAAGATATTGTGTGTGTGTGTGTAAAATGGAAGCTGGCTGAATTTCATGGTTGGAATTTCAGCTATCATTTCGCCTGTAGTAAAAGACTTTTTGAAGTAGTCGCCTTTGTTAGATTTCACGCTTATGATGGATTATGTTTGCTTGTTAATGAATATGATTCTTGTTTCTGATACACTGCTTTCTTTTTAAAAGATGCTGTCATTTCAATTTCACTGCTAGTTCTTTTGTTAAAGGGCTGTCCCACTGATCATTTTAAAGTCGCTGGTTGTGGTGGTGGTGGGGGTTAACAGTAAAATCATACTATGAATTGAGTTATATAATGAACTATATAATGGAGATTTTTAAAATAAATTTTATGTTATTTACAAATGGAAATTAATTCAAAGGTAGAACACTAGTGCTGCTGAATGGTGATACTGAATATTACTGACCACCAGGAAGATGACATTATGGCTTGTTATATTAAAGATATACTATGAGACATAAAACAAACTGTGCACAAACAAATGACTGTCTGAGCTTACATAGCCCAAAGTCCTAAATTGCTAGTCTTATCCAGCTGAATCAATTTCTAAACAATAAGTAAACAGTTATGTAAATCCCATAGATTTATTGGTTGCATTTCATTCTTAATCATCATGGTAGGGATGGGCAAAGTGTGGCTTTCTACAGGTCCTTTCATACTATACAGCTATACCACTATGATGCCATTTTAACTGCTATGGCTACTTCCTGGGAAATCCTTGGAATTGGAATTTAGGAAAGGATACTTAGAATCCTGAGCCAGAGAGGCTCACCATACTACAAACTCCAGGATTCCAGAGGATGTTGCAGTTAAAATGGAATATAACATGATCACTGTGGTGCCGTTTACATGATGAAAAAGTAGTGGGAGGAATTTGTGTCGAGCACTGGCTGTTTACATGTACATCGTGTTGGGCACGGGGTTTTGGGAAGGAGGCCACCTTTTATCACGCAACCCGTGGGACTTTCAGTCCTGCGGTTTGTCCATTTTTTAAAAAAAGTCACAGGAGGATTTGGAAAATTGTACATCTAAACTCCCCGAGACAAGATATCTCAGTACTTGGTGATGACCAGAAATATATGTGACCAAGGGCGGGCTCAGAGAGGAGTGGTGGGGTCAGTCACCGTTTCAATAAATTCAGCCTCACCAGATGAAAACAAAGGCTTCCATACCAGCTGCAAGTAGGTTGTGTGTGTCTGCATTAAATCACCATTTTCAATGGATTTCTACACTGGGAACCCTTCTATTTTAACCCATTCCTCCCTTGCATGTTTGGTTTAAATTTTAAAGAGAGAGTAAATTGTAAAGAGATCACAGTCAATCCCCCCCCGCCCACCTGCATTCACTCCATTTGTGTAAAAGCACAGTAAAAAATGCCACCGTCTGAGCAGAATGATCACATATTCATCCACATGCACACAGACACCAGCATCCACTCTATTTGCTTAAAGCACAGTAAAAAATGCCATCGTTTCTCACACACATACCTGCATCCTCACTTTCAATGGGCTTTAAATTGTGTCCTTTCAATTTGGAAGGACAGCAAAGGGTATAGCCACTGAGCACCCCTTCCTTTCTCACTTTCAATGGGATTTAAATGGTGTTCTTTCAATTCAGAAGGACAGCTGAGCACCCCTTCTTTCCTTGCTTTCAATGGGATTTAAATGGTGTTCTTTCAATTCGGAAGGACAGCAAAGGGTATAGCCACTGAGCACCCCTTCCTTCCTCACTTCCAATGGGATTTAAATGGTGTTCTTTCAATTCAGAAGGACAGCAAAGGGTGTAGCCACTAATCGCTCCTTCCTCCCCATGTTAGGTCATGGTCACTCATTCCTCCCCTCATCCTCTCATTGCCTCATCCCCAATGCAACACTCAATCATCCCCTCATCCCCAACACAGAAGCTTTAACAAACATTTGAGCCAGCCAATAGCATTGCTCATGGTGCGAAACTCTAAAGGAAGTATGTCACTGAGGTTGTGAAAAAACGAGTAATCACATCCTTGATTGATAGCTAAAAAAAAAATCCTGGGACCATAAACTCATGTAAAAAAAAAACCTGGGGTTGTATATAGTGGGAGAAGGTACATATCGCAGGACATGATGCCATGTAAACAATGATCCTGGGATCTCCCAGGATATCCAGTTCAGAGATAAAAATCGTGTAAACAGGGAGGGACGAATATGGGATCAAGAAGTCCCGTGACACCCTGTGACAAAAACTACCATCTAGCTGGCACCTGTGTAGTGTGAAAGGGTTCCAGATGTTGTTGAACTGCCATTTGCAGCATTCCTCACAAATGGCTATGCTGATTAAGGCTTATGGGAGTTACAATCGAATATCATCTGAAAGGCTGCACTTTGCCCTCCCCTGCATTAGCAAATAGCTGTATCTATTGGAGTTGAATGGTCAAAAGAAGGGCAATTTGTTTTAGTTCAGTTCTGAAGGAGTTATCAGAATTCATGCACATGTCTTCATAAACAGAATGGAAAGAATGTGGGATATTAAAATCTGAACATAAGGGAAAGCAAAACTGACAGATTTCCCTCACCCTCAGTCATTAGTCACTCTAAATTCTTTTAGAATTGTAATTACTATGGATTGTGTTCCATATTGTCACAGCTACATGAAAAATGAAAGGTACATATTTCCAAGCACATTTCACCTAGATATCCTGAAGGGAAGAGATCAGGAGTTATAGAACCAGTGAACTATTCTTCCACTGTGCTATCCATTCACTTCAAGGGGAAACACCTGCATTGAATCACTTTATGTGAGGTTCTGTCCACATAGAAATAAGCAGGATATATCTAACTTCTCCCAGACTGAATAATTTTCAGCAAAATGTGGGTTACTCCCATATTATAGCATTCTGCTTGACAATTTCCTCTCATTTTTTTCCCTCTGCTCAGAAATCCCAGTTTTGTTTGTCACAATATTTCTATCCTATCCTATATTGAAAGCTGTCAGGGCAGCATGCAAGTACAATCAGTCCAAACAAATTAAAACAATAAAAATAATTTAAATAGACTAAAATATTAAATAGAATTAACAAGTTAAAAGGGTTTAAAAGGTTTAAAAAATTAAAACCATGTGCATTAGCATTTTGAGATAAATCAGTGAGACCCAGAGGCTTTAATAAAAAGTTGCATTTTTACTTGGTGTTTAAATGAAACCAATGTTGACACCAGTCAGGTCTTGAAGGGGAAGGCTTTCCACAACTGACATGCTATGGCTGAGATGGTCCTCTCCCATACCCTCACAGTGTGTTGTCCTCACTGGTGGGATACAGAGAAGACCCCCCCCACACACACACACACATACACATACACCAGACCTCAGGCCTTTGGTAGGCACCTATAAAGAGAGGCATCAATCTCCTGGGCCATTTTGGGCTTTAAATGCAATCACAAGCATGTCAAGCTCAAAGCAGAAGTGGATTGGCAAGTGGACACCTGTGGAACCCTGGGCACTTTAGAGCACTGAAGAATGTTTACTAAAGTTCACTTCTTGTACATATTGTAAACTACAGCCTGTTGGTGCTTGGCATTGTCCCATGCAGAATAAAAGTCTGCCTTTTAATCTACACCAAACTCTGTAACTGAACTACAGGAAAAACTTGCGGGGTGTGTGTGTGGAGATACATTTTCAGGGAAGTTTTTCTGTCATTAAGGAGTCCCAGATGATTTTCCAAGGGGTACCACAGTTCCTAGGAACATAGTTTGGATGGCATCATCATCATAATGAATTTTAATGTGATTTAAAATGGTGGTTAAACACCTCACCTAGCACTTTTCTGTATGATTTTTCCATAGTTTGCAATGGGGAAGGTGGATGAGTGAATTAAACTGCTATCAGTTTTTGGGCTTGATCTAGTCATTTATTTTCTTTTTTAAAATAAATAATTTGATAATCCACAATAATTAATTAATGTTATATAGTGCCCAACTAAAAAGCACCCTAGGGCAGTTTATAAACATAAAAGCACAAAATTAAATAAAGTAACAACCAATATAAATGAAATTCCTCAAAATGTATTTATTTGTGCTCTTCTGTCCCATTTACTTATTACATTTCAGAAAGAAGGAATAAGAGATCATAACCCTATATAACATTTTTATTTTAACATGATTAGGATCATTTGAATGCCAGGAAGCCATAGACAATTTCTCAGGGGCTACCTATGATGCAGAAAACTAACCAATAGGATAATTGAAAGTCTTTTTAAAATGTGACATAGATACCCGAGTTCATTGATGAAAACAGCCATGAATTCAAGTAAGCAATGCCTGTGATATCAGAATAGGTATTCAGTAAGAATAACAGTTTAGTTCTTACTGATAAAACCTAAAATAATTGTTAAAGGGACGTATTTTTACTCTATAACAGTTAGCTCCAGAGCAGTGCATTAGCATTTGCATCATTGTCTAATTCATATTGCAGATGTGTGAACATTTTCTTCTCTACCTTAGAACAAAATGAAGCAAGAAAAATTTGTACAGGTAATTGCTGATGCTCTTACAAAGATGAATTGTCTGAGCTTGTCACCTGCCTGCAATCCTAATGCTGACAAGAGGCACCAGGGATCATAATTCTCATTTCTGTGTTAAATCTAGAACACATGATCTATGGATGTTGCTCACATAAATACCCGTTGCCCTTTTGATTATTTTCTTATCACTCCAGGGATTACTGTTTGCAAAGGACTGAAAAGAACAGTTTGCAAATCATTTCCATCCTCCACAGGAAGATTTATTTTTGTATAGCAGCATTAAATCATGTATATTTATTTACCTATTTTATTTAGGTAAAAAAATGTCTCTACTGCCTTTCTGATAGCTGCCAATGGAGTTTACAAAATATTCAAACATACAATAATTACCAAAAAGTAGCAAAAGAATCTAAATAAAATGACATTACAACTATACAAACAGTTTTAAAAGGCAAATTTAAAATCTGCAGCTTGATCCACTTCTATCTACGATAGTGATCCACAATAGTACCATTTGCTGGTTTAGGGGGAATGAACTGCCCACCCACATGGAAGAAAGAGGCAGATGCACAAATGTAAGGGTAAAATAAGGGGTTATTTTATTAACTATTTAATTCTGATCTGCTGGAGAAATAAATAGTATGATATATCTTGAAACAGGTATATCTTTATTCCTCTTTGGCATGTTAAGGAAGAGTAATCCAGCCCCCAGAGCCAAGCTATTAAACTTAGCTTGCCTTTTGCTGTTCTACTCCCAGGAAGCCTATACATGCTGACCCTGCCTCAAGGCCTGAGCCCTAAAGAAGAAAACCAATCAAGTCCAGCCCCAAAGGTTTTTCCATTCCCTGACCCCCAAGCAGGGCCGGTTTAAGGAATTTTGGCGCCCCCTGCAATGCTTTATTTTGGGGGCCCCAGAGACTCCCTAAAACAACATCTCAGATTCGGCCAACTTGATCACCAACAGTGGTCCGCCCTGGCCTCACATCGGGAGGCATTGAGACACACTATCCACAATTCTGCAACCTTATTTGAGAACTCACGCCAAACAAGTCTTGAAGAGAAACGAAAACGCAGAAAGAATCACAACCCAAAAACATCACCCAGGGGGACCTTCTGCTGTGCTTTCTGCAACCGGACTTGTTTATCTTGGATTGGCCTTTTTAGTCATCAGTGCGCTTGCAGAAAGCGCAGGATAAGTCCTTCCTGAATCTTTGTTTGCGAGGAAAAGCCAGAGAGACAGATGTTTATCTCAGGTCAATCTAACCTAACCTATTCACAGTACAGGATGTTCAGATTACAGTAGGACCCCCATATCCACGGATTCATTATCCAGGGGACATAAAACAGCACACCTACCATAGAGTCTTCCTAGAAAATGTGTCCTCCCAACCCATTTTCTAGGCCCTCCAAGGCAACTCTATGGTATTTTAAACCAGAAGTCCCATTATTTTCAATAACGTTCACTATTATCCACAGTTTTCAGAATCCTTGCCCACACAGAACCAATCCCCAGTGGATAAGGGGGGCCTACTGTATTACATAATTTGCCACCAATAATTTAGTTTAAAAACAATATTATAGGCACTAACATAATATTTTTTGTTAATTAGCAATTAATGTAATGGTGTAGATTTCCTCAAAAAAAAAAAAAAGGAAAAAGAAAAAGAAAGTGTGGACTGCAAGCTAAACATGAGTTAGCAGTGTGATGCAGCAGCAAAAAATGCAAATGCGATTCTAGGCTGCATTAATAGGAGTATAGTGCCTAGATCAAGGGAAGTAATATTGCCACTGTATGCTGCTCTGATCAGACCTCGCCTGGAATACTGTTTCCAGTTCTGCGCACAACAATTCAAGAAAAATACTGAGAAGAATGGTGGGAGGTCTGGACGCCATGATGCCCTATGAGCAGTGGCTTAGGGAGCTGGGTATGCTTAGCCTGGAGAAGAGAAGGCTGAGAGGTGACATGATAGCCATGTTTAAATATTTGAAGGGATGTCATACTGATGATGGAGCAGGTTTGTTTTCTGCTGCTCCAGAGACTAGGACACGGAGCAATGGGTTCAAACTACAGGAAAAGAGATTCCACCTGAATATTAGGAAGAACCTCCTGACAGGAAGTGCTGTTTGGAACTGGAATACACTGCCTTGGTGTGTTGTGGAGTCTTCTTCTTTGGAGGTTTTAAAGCAGAGGCTGGATGGCCATCTATCGTGAGGGCTTTGATGGTGTTTTCCTGCAGGACAGAAGCCGATTGGATGGGATGGCTGTTGGGGTCCCTTCCAGCCCTATGATTCTAGCTGCATTCAGAGCCTGGGAAAGTTACTCTTGGATTACACCTCCCAGAATCCCCCTGCCAGCACCCTTCTCAAGGTCTGGTTGCATTGTTCTTTTTCCAGCATTCTCTGGGGTCCACAATGTCCTCACAGGGGGTCCACAAAGGCTTGAAGGCTGCTTGGCCCACCTCCTCCCTGCAGTGGAGCAGCCTCGTGACAGGAACCAAGGCAAAGGCTGGCTGGCTGGCTTGGCCTGCACATTGCCATTCAATCCACTCCAGCCACAAACTTGCAGGAAGAAGCAAGAGTGCCTCTGAGGGAAAGTTTAATGGATGGTGTAATTGTATTGTTGTTGTTGTTAGCTATTATTATTAGCTATTATTGTTAATATTTTTAGGGTTTTAAATCTTGAGCTAAGTCTTGGGGCAACAAAAGATTTAAAGGGGGTCCCTGGTAAAGAAAAGGTTAAGAACCACTGCTCTACCCAAATGCTCTCACATAACACTAATGGGATACTGGTGTGTTTTAGTGACAACAATAAAACCATTGTTCCCAGTAATATTACTCCAATTTTTTATTTATGTTCTTTATATTCTTCTGTTAAAAGAGCTAGAGTGTTGTAGAATTTCAGCATTGCACTATGACTGTAAAGATCAGGGTTTGAATCCTTAGTCATGAATACCCACTGGGTGACCTTGGGAGTCACACTCTCTCACCCTCAAAGGCACACCCCCTTTGAACAATTCTTGCCTAGAAAACCCCATGGCACGTTTGCCTTAGTCAGAAATGACTTGAAGGTTCATAGGCAAACACACACAAATTCCTTTTGCAGGTTGAAACTCAGTTGGCAGCAAGTGGAGGAAGCTGAAGACCAAGGGGGAAAGGGAGGGGAGAGAAAACAGGCATGTTAAGAGCAGGTGGAAAGATGGATTCAGGGGATCTTTGTGGAAGGAAGGAAAGGGAAGAAAGAAAGAAAGGAAGGAAGGAAGGAAGGAAGAAAGAAGAGAGAGAAAGTCAGAAAGAAAGAAGGAAGGAAGGAAGGCAGGGAGGGAGAGATGGGGGATAAAAATTGAGAAAGAAGGGAGAGAGAGAGAAAGAAAGAAGCCCTTTCTCAAGAGAGAGGAAAGAGATGCCCCCCCCTCACACAACACACACACAGACACACCTTCTCCTGGCTGGCTGGCCTTTTGACAATGATTCTGGCAGGAGGAGGCGAGTGAGTAGCAAACTCCCTCCAGAATCAGTTTCGCTTTCTATTTGGGAGATTCTGTTTTTTTTAAGCCAGCAGATTTTTGCAGGAGGAGATTTAGGACGGGAGGGCTGGGTGGGGCCCCTGCAAATGCTGATTTGGCAAACTGGTTAAGCTGGCCCTGCCCCCAAGTTCCAGGGCCAAAAGGACAAGTACAGAGAATCCCCTTTCACCAAAAGGTGCTGAGGATGCTCATCCAGAACTGCCCCAAACCCCCTTTTTCACACTAGCTTGCCAATAAATGGCTGACAATCCCAGCTATACCCAATTAAATGTCAATTGACCCAATTAGCTCAAGAAATGATCTATCCCTTACCAATGACTTCAATAAAGCCAAGTAAATCAATTCATTTAAGGACCATCCAAAACCAATTGTCCCATATGATACCATGGTGAGTCAGTGCAGGGTAGAAAAAACAACCTCCCCTTCTTTGAAGGCCAAAGGGGAAGCAAAATTCCTACAGGGTCCCAAAAATGACCAGCCAAAGTCAATACTAAACTCAAGGGAGGGAGGGCCAAATGATGACACCCCCCCCCAAAAAAAAGAGGAAGAGGGTGAAGCTGAGTTATACACCAATTCATGTATAACTTTCCTGCCAGGGAGAAGAAGGAGAGCAGCTTCTGGACAGCCACTTTGAGTGGGTGAGTTTGATTTTTTTTTTAAACTGTTGGGAAAGGCTGCTTGTTGCTGAGGGGGTGGAGATTCTGTGAGTCACATCTGTGAGTCATTAGGGGGTGGAGCTTGGAGCCTAGCTCTATTTCAGTGACCAAACAACAGCATACCTAAAAGTACAGCTTAGAGTCCTCAGCATTACTTAAGAGTTCTTAGATTAACTAAAAGCTCTCACCATGGACACTGAGGGGACTGCTGCAGTCACCTGCAACACTTGTGGGATGTTTGTCTTCTTGTCTACAGATGTGGAGAATTCACATGCACCTAGTGCAAGCTGGTAGCCCTATTAGAGGAGAAAGTCCAGCAGCTGGAGACACGGGTAGCTACACTTCAACAGATTCGTGAGCAAGAGGTTTTCCTGGGCAGAACAGAACGAAAGTCTTGGATGGGGACCACATAGAGAAGTGGCTGCAGAGGAGAGGGTCACTTCACAGACACAGGAAGTAGACAGCTGGAGGAATATCACACACAGAACAAGAAAATCCAGGGATTCTTCGAGCACCTTGCAGCTACAAAATCGATTCAAATCCCTCTCCCTTATCAAGGACAATGAGGAAGAACAGCATGGACAGACTTCAAGGGCAGAGCAGGGGACCTTGAGAGTACTACCGCAAGGAACAGCAGCTGTGAAGCCTCGGGGGAGATGTGTGGTGGTGGACTCCTTGCTGCAGTTTACAGAAGCAGTGGCTTGTGGGCCTGACAAGATGTCTCGGGAGGTGTGTTGTCTCCTTGGGGCAAAGATCCATGATGTGACCGAGAGGCTGAAAAGACTCGTCAAGCCTACGGATCATTACCCCTTCCTTTTGGTCCATGTGGAAACCAATGATATTGCAAGGCACAGCTTTTTGAAGATCAGAAGAGATTATGAGGCTCTGGGGAGGAAGCTGAAAGAAATGGATGCACAGGTTGTCATCTCGTCTCTTCTGCCTGTTGAAGGGCATGGTCCAAGAAGGGAGAGGAAAATAGCCAACGTAAACAACTGGCTCCGTAGATGGTGTCACCGAGAACAAATTTGGATTCTTGGATCATGGGCTGCGCTTCCATGAGGAGGGACTTCTGGCAAGAGATGGGGTGCATCTCACGACAGTTGGCAGAAACATTTTTGCCTACAGTCTCAAGAATTTGATCAGGAGGGCTTTAAACTGAGTCAAATGGGGGAGGGAGACAGTATTATGGAAAGCAAAAGGGCTGGAGAAAATAGTCAAACTGTCATAGAGGGAACAAGGCAAACAGCGCAAGGACCCAACAGTGGGAGGCAAAAAAAACTTGCACAGGCAACAAGTAAAGGGAACACATGGTCTTAGATGTCTCTACACTAATGCACAGAGCATGGGAAATAAGGAAGATGAACTTGAACTCCTAGCACTACAAAACAAGTATGATATAATAGGCATTACTGAAACCTGGTGGGATGAGCCACATGATTGGAATGTAGGAATATAAGGTTATAATCCTTATAAAAGAAACAGGCCAAACAGGAAAAGAGGAGGAATAGCATTATATGTCAGGGATGTTTATATCAGTGAAGACATCCATGACATCAATACTGGAAGCCAGGTGGAGAGCATCTGGATAAAAATTAAAGGGGAGGGAAACAACAGGGATGTTATTGTGGGACTCTACTACAGACCCCCCAAGTCAGACGGAGTAATTGGATGATGCCTTTCTAGAACTGGTAACCTCCCGTCTGGATTTCTGTAATGCGCTCTACATGGGGCTACCCTTGTGCTTGACTCGGAAACTTCAACTAGTCCAGAACATGGCAGCCAGGTTGATTTCTGGTGTTTCCAGAAGAGAGCATATAACACCGGTGCTAAAAGCTCTCCACTGGCTGCCTATTAGTTTCCGGGTACAGTACAAGGTGTTGGTTATGACCTTTAAAGCCCTACATGGCTTGGGTCCAACTTACCTCCGGGACCGCCTCCTTCCGTACGACCCTCCCCGCACACTTCGGTCCTCTGGGAGGAATCTGTTACAGCCTATGAAAACAAGGCTGTCGGTGACCTCCCAGAGGGCCTTCTCTGCTGCTGCTCCCAGATTATGGAATGGCCTGCCGGACGAGATCCGTCTTATTACCACCTTAGACAGCTTTAAAAAAGCTGTCAAGACGGATCTTTTCCGGCAGGCCTTTCCTGAATAATTATCCCGGCCCAAGACTCAGCTGCCCTTTCTAGGCTATGATTGTATGTTTTAAATTTTTTTTCTTCTAATTTATATATATTTTAATTAATCCATGTTTTTAATTCTTTGTAATTTAATATTATTTTAAGGGGTGGGTGGGCTAGGGTATGGTGACTATGGGGTTTTTATATTGTAAGCCGCCCCGATTGCATTGCAGAGGGGCGGGATATAAATAAAATTTTATTATTATTATTATTATTATTAGAACAGATGAACACACACTCAGAAAGGAGAGATGTGGTAGTGATGGGTGACTTCAACTATCCTGATATTTGCTGGCAATATAACTCAACCAAAACTTCAAGGTCTAGCAAATTTCTTACTTGCCTGGAAGACAATTTCATGGTCCAAAAGGTGGAAGAGGCAACAAGGGGGTCAGCTATTTTAGATCTGATCCTAACCAACAGGGATGACCTGGTTAATGGGGTGCAAGTGGTGGGATCCTTAGGTGAGAGTGATGATGTTCTCTTGGAATTTGTTATATAATGGAAAGGAGAAGCCAGGCATAGTCAGACATCATTCTTGACTTTAGGAGAGCTGATTTCAATAAACTCAGGGAAATACTGGGGGTGATCCCATGGTCAGGAATACTAAAAGAGAAGAGACCTCAAGACGGATGGAACTTTCTCAAAAGGGAGATACTGAAGGCACAATTTCAAACAATAACAATGAGGAAGAAAAATGGGAGGCGTCTCAAGAAACCAGGATGGATGACTAAAGAACTTTCAATGGAGCTAAGTTTTAAACGGAACATGTATAGGAAATGGAAAAAGGGGGAAATCACCAAAGAAGAATTCAAACAGATAGCGAAAACCTGTAGGAGTAAAGTCAGAAAAGCTAAAGCACAGAATGAGCTCAGGCTTCCTAGAGAGGTTAAGAACAATAAAAAGGGGGTTTGGGGGTATGTCCGCAGCAAAAGGAGGAAGAAGGAAATGGTAGGGCCACTACATGGAGAAGATGGCAAAATGCTAACAGGGGACAGAGAAAAGGCAGAATTACTCAACACCTTCTTTGCCTCAGTGTTTTCCAAAGAGGAAAAGGGGGACCAACCTGAGGATAATGGAATAGAGGACACAACAGGGGAAATCCAGCACAGAATAAGCAAAGAGGTAGTACAGGAATACCTTCTTAATCTAAATGAATTTAAATCTCCAGGACCAGATGAACTACATCCAAGAGTATTAAAAGAGCTGGCAAATATAATCTCAGAGCCATTGGCAATCATCTTTGAGAACTCCTGGAGAACAGGAGAAGTCCCAGCAGACTGGAGGAGGGCAAACGTTGTGCCCATCTTTAAAAAAGGGAAAAAAAAGAGGATCCCAACAATTATCATCCAGTTAGTCTGACATCAATAGCAGGGAAGATTCTAGACCAGATCATTAAACAGAGAGTCTGTGAACATTTAGAAGGCAATGCCAGTACTGCAAGCCACCACGTCGCAAGTTCGATTCCAGCCGTCTCCAAGGTTCACTCAGCCTTCCATCCTTTCGTAGGTAGGTAAAATGAGTACCCGGCTTGTGGGGGCAATTAGCTAACACACATTGGAAACTGTTTAATGCAGTTAGATGTGTAAACAGCTATTGCTTAAAACAATTTGTAAGCCGCTCTGATAGCCTTGTGGCTGAAAAGCGGGGCATAAATAAATAAATAAATAAATAAATAAAAGTCAGCATGGGTTTCAGAGAAACAAGTCATGCCAGACTAATCTGATCTCTTTTTTTGATAAAATTACCAGCTTGGTAGATGAAGGGAATGCTGTGGATATCGCATACTTTGATTTCAGTAAGGCCTTTGACAAGGTTCCCCATGATATTCTTGCAAACAAGCTTGTAAAATGTGGGCTAGACAAGTTAACTGTTCAATGGATTTGTAATTGGTTGACCGGCCGAACCCAAAGGGTGCTCTGGACTCCTCTTCATCTTGGAAAGATGTGACCAGTGGGATGCCACAGGGTTCTGTCCTGGGCCCAGTGCTATTCAACATCTTTATCAATGACTTGGATGACAGAATTAGGGGCATACTTATCAAATTTTCAGATGATACCAAATTAGGAGGAATAGCTAATACCCTAGAGGACAGGATCAAAATTCAAAATGACCTGGATAGACTGGAGAGCTGGGCCAAAGCTAACAAAATGAAATTCAATACGGAGAAATGTAAGGTACTGCACTTAGGGCAGAAAAATGAAATGCATAGATATACGATGGGAGAGACCTGGCTGAATGAGACTACGTGCGAAAGAGATCTAGGAGTCCTAGTAGACCACAAGTTGAACATGAGTCAACAGTGTGATGCAGCAGCTAAAAAGGCCAATATGATTTTGGGCTGCATCAATAGAAGTATAGTGTCTAGATCAAGGGAAGTAATAGTGCCGCTCTATTCTGCCTTGGTCAGGCCTCACCTAGAATGCTGTGTCCAGTTCTGGGCACCACAATTCAAAAAGTATATTGACATATTGGAGCGTGTCCAGAGGAGGGTGACTAAAATGGTGAAAGGTCTGGAAACCATGCCTTATGAGGAGAGAGTTAGAGAGCTGGGTATGTTTAGCCTGGAAAAAAGATGGTTAAGAGGCGATATGATAGCCCTGTTTAAATATTTGAAGGGGTGTCATGTTGAGGATGGAGCAGGCTTGTTTTCTGCTGCTCCAGAGACTGGAACACAGAGCAATGGATGCATGATCCAGGAACAGAGATTCCAGCTCAACATTAGGAGGAACTTTTTGACAGTAAGAGCTGTTCGGCAGTGGAACGCACTCCCTCAGAGCTTGCTGGGGTCTCCTTCCTTGGAGGTCTTTAAACAGAGGCTGGATGGCCATCTGTCGGGGATGCTTTGATCGTGATTTCCTGCATGGCAGGGGGTTGGACTGGATGGCCCTCGTGGTCTCTTCCAACTCTACAATTCTATGATTCTATGATTCATTCCCCGCACCTGCCCTCTTTTGTGACAACTAGCATTGTGATGCTTCCAGCTTTCTCTTCCTCCACCAAGGAATGCAAACGGCAGCCCCTCCTCTGCTACGGGTGATCAAGAGTTAAAAAGCCAGAGTCCAGCATCTTGGAATCACAGAGAAGCAAGGTCTTTGTGCCTGGCAAGCAAGACTTTGGGGGATCTTCAAAAGGGTCTGAGGACTTTATCAGACTATCAGCTAAAAATGCTGTAATTCCAGTATTGATGAAAGTGGAAACATAGTGGCATTATCACACTATTTATTGCATGTCGCTATAATTACACAATACAACCACCATGGAATTATCACACGGCCACCACTAGCACTTTAAGAATGGAGTTTTACTTCTGTGATTTAGTCTGGGCAAGATTTTGGCAGTTCTCATGAAAAGACACAAGCATGCTTAAGATCTCCCCAAACACCTGAATTTAAAGAGTAAATGGACACACGCACACACCCCTAAACAAACCTAAAAACATGCAAACAAAATGGGACAGTTCATAGAACGAGCATCCTTTGGATAATTTCCACATTCTCACCCAGACGTTTTCTTTCTGGGAACATGGGGCGGGGGGAGAGGACCTCCCAGTCATGCTGTAATCTCATGATTACAGTGGGACATGGTTTCACACACTCTTCAGTACCATGAAAAAGCAACACTGAGAGCTATTGACAGGTTGTCCCATCAATGAAAAGTGACACCGTATTCGCTGTTGGAGCACAGATTGACCATGCAAGGATGACAATGTTGTGCGATAGTTGGACCCATTCATTATTTTTGCCACATATGCTAAAGTCTTGAGTGAGTAGGCAATCCCTCAGATATTAAATATTGGGATGATACGATCATGATGCCTTGTGCTGGGTTACAGCCTACCATTTTCCCTGAAATATTCTGCATCATAATCAAGGCATGACTAACTGTTGCTAGATGAGACCGAGGCAGGAATGGTCACATATTAAAACATATTAAAACACAACTGGCATATTAAAACATAACTCTACAAATGAGCTCCTCACTACTGCCATCACCTGTAAGGATCTGAGGACCATGTAAGATCTGGCAATGTGACAAAATCCCACTAAATTACTCATTCTCAGTAAGACAGAGTGTTTTAACCCCTCAAGACAACTTGTGAAGAGTTTGCTACTTTCCATATGATGTCTAGCCTTTAGTGCAAGAACAAGACAATGAGTTGTCTCTCCTTCTTTCTCTTTTTGTCAAGGTTTCTACAATTTGTGTCAAAAGGAAGGAGAGACAATTTGTATTCATTGGTGGTGTAATAGAATATGGAATTTAACTTTGATGGAAAAGCTTATGCAACTATTAAAGGGAGCAGGAAATTATCACAGAGCACAAGACATTTTTTATATACCTAGTTTCTCCTTGTTGGTTATATAAGCCCAAACAGAGATGCAAGCCTCCCTTTGATCTTTCATTATAATTTGTGGGAAAATACCATGAGCTAAAGACAACCTGAGCAAGCAAAGTATGTAGTGCTGTACAGGTCTGTAAATTCTGTGCTGTATTTTACCTTACTTCCTTTTTAAATTATAGCTGATGTCATGGTCTTTTCTTTGAAGGTTAATAAAAATAAAAGTTAGAAAGGATTCCACAATTTGTGCAGTTTTTTTTCTGTGCAGAACTAGAATCTTTTGTCTTTGGGCTTGTCTACACAAAGAAAAAAAACCAGACTGTTCCACAGTAATAGCAAATTGCAGCAGCTGCAACCTGTCTTAATCGTTTTACAGCTCCGATAAACTTTATATGCCTGTAGCTGAGTCTGGTGGCCGCAAGTGAATTACTCCCATTTTTAAATCTGCTGCAGCTAAACTTTTTTTTTAAAAAAAACATTTCTATGATGTGCACAGGCGATATTTCACCTTTCCCCAAAAAGAAAGAGAAAAAAAAGATAACACCAAACCTCCATTTTATCGCCTTAGTGATCACTCGCTAAAATGAAAATCCAACATGTTGGCAGCAGGCGCTTGCGCTGTAAGCCACCCCCACCCCCTGTGCCAATCAGGTTTTCACTGTGTCCTGCATGGGGAAGCGATTCATGTCAAATAGCTTGTCTTAACAAGCAAAAATGTGCATATATCTCTGGACTTTTAAAAAAGTCAGGAAAAGCTGTGAAGGCTTTTCTTGCATAGATGTTCCTCTTTTGGGCCCCCTCCTTCACAATACGATGAAACGATGTGGGATTTCATTAAGACAGCTCGTTTTCTGAGTAAATTCTGCTGTATATATCTGTACATATTTCAATTGCCTTGAGACTGAAGATAAACTACCTCCTATTGTTTGGACGGCAATCACTTTGTGTGTGTATTCTAGGGAACAGGTTGCTGCTGAGTCTGCTGAGATATTTTTGGCTTCTGCTGGGGATTGAGTGTCTACCATCCCCCAACATTTACTTGGGCCCATTATGCTATTTGGTAAAGGTGGAGAGATAGCATCACAACTCATGAAACTGGAATAACAATGCGGGGCCTTCAAAAGGCAAAAGAAAACATAAGGGTTCACAGTGAGTCTCCAAGCAGCCTCGTCAGTACGCGTGTTATAGATAGGAACAGAAAGAGTATTAAAAAATGGTTGAATAACATATTTCTCAAGGGTAGGAAAATCCTGACAAGAAGAATCCTTGACAGATGAGAATCTTCAGTTTTTGAAGTTACTCTATACAAAATATTATACCATTTTGCTTCTCAACTTCAGGGTTTCCTGGATTATATAGATCCATTCCAGTATGGTTTTAGACCTGGTTATGGGACAGAGACAGCTTTGGTTGTCTTGGTGGATGACCTATGTAGGGAACTGGACAGGAGGAATGTGTCCCTGTTGGTTTTGCTGGACCTCTCAGTGGTTTTCAATACCATTGACCATGGTATTCTTCTGAGTCACCTGTCTGGAATGGGGCTTGGAGGTACTGTTCTACAGTGGCTCTACTCTTTGCTGGAGGGGTGCTCTCAGAGGGTGGTGCCAGGGGATTCCTGTTCAGCTCCTTGGCCATTGGCCTGTGGAGTCCCTCAGGCTTCAGTCTTATCCCTTATCATTTTCAACATCTACATGAAACTGCTGGGAGAGGTTGTCCTGAGTTTGGGGGCCAGGTGTCACCAGTATGCTGATGATACCTAGCTCTATTACCACCTAATTCAAAGGAAGCTGTTCCTGTGCTAAACCAGTGTCCGACAGCTATAATGGACTGGATGAGGGCAAACAAACTTAAGTTTAATCCAGACAAGACAGATCTGGGAATAGGGATTCAGCCTGTGTTATATGGGGTTACACTCCTTCTGAAAACACAGGTTTGCAGTATGGGGCTATCCCTGGATTCAGTTCTGAGCCTGGAGCCCCGAGTCTCAACAGTGACCAGGAGTGCTTTTGCACAGCTAAAGTTAGTGTGCCAACTGCACCTGTTCCTGGAGAAGTCAAATCTGGCCATGGTGGTATATGGCTTGGTTACGTCCCATTTGGATTACTGTAATGTGCTCTATGTGGGGCTGCCTTTGAAAAGTGCTCAGAAAAATCAATTGGTCCAAAGAGCTTCAGCCAGGCTGTTAACTGGGGAGGGCTACAGGGATCATACAACTCCTTTGTTGCAACTGCTCCATTAGATGTCAGTTCATTTCCAGGTACAAATTCAAAGTATTGGTTTTGACCTATAAAGCCCTATACAGCATGGTTCTAGGTTATTTGAAGGAGCCTGTCTCCTTGTAGGAGCCCCGTTGAGCTTGAAGATCATCTGGAGAAGCACTCCACCATCTTCTCAGGCTCATTTGGGAGGAACAAGGGTGAAGGCTTTTTTGGTGGTTGCTCCTAGACTTTGGAACTCCTTATCCAGAGAGGCCAGGATGGACCCATCTTTGCTTCCAGCAGCAGGTTAAGACATTTTTATGCCACCAGATTTTTATGAATTAACAAGGGTTGGGCTAGTGAGGCTGTGTGTGTGGTGTGGTTTTTTAAAAAAATTAAGTGTTTTTAAAGGCATTTTGATATTTTTATTGTAATGTTTTAGCTTATAAGTTGTTTAATTCTTTTTAAAATTGTATATTTATAATGTAGTTTTAATTCTGTACTGGTTTTAGCTTGTATGGTTTTAAAGAGGTTGTTAGATATCTTGGGTCTCATTGGTGGAAGAAAAGCAAGATATAGATGAATAAGCTGATGATGATGATGGAGTAGGTTGACCAGAATCCTATCAGGAATGTATGTTTTTGGAAGTAGACTTATCTCTGCGGGAATTAGAATGGGGCAGTTTCATAAAGTCAGTATCCAGTAAAGGGCTGCTGTTACGTTACTATGTAGGGGAGCCAGCAAAGTGACTGAGGCACAATGGGACTGATATGCACAAAAGTCCTTTTGTGCATTGGGACACCATCTAGGACAGGAGTTGGGAACCTTTGGCCTTCTAGATGTTTTGGACTATAATTCCCATAATTTCACACCACTGGCCATGCTAGCTAGGACTTGTGCGAGTTGAAGTCCAAAACATTTAGAAAGCCAAAAGCTCCCCACCCCTGGTCTAGCGACTACCAATGCTCATTGGTAGAGTCTGATGAGCATCAGGACACACTTGCCAGTGTCCCATTGTTCATCCTCGCAATTCACTAACAGGATTTCTTAAAGCCTCTGCTACATAGCTAAGTGTCCATAAAGTTACATAATGTACATCATGATAGAGGATTCTGGTTGCCTTTTATTTAAAAATCTAGGGCCCAGAGTGGAAGGTGGAATGATATCCATAGGTTCCCAACTTCATTTTCTTCCACTAAGGTTTGATTTATAGGGCAGAAATGGATGAGAGCTCTTAATAAAGTTCGCAAACAGCATCCTGAGCTGTACTTATTTTTAGAAATAATGTTCTTCCAGCTTTAATGAAACTTTAAGGAAGGCATCACAAAATGAAACGGGCCTTATACATATACATGTCATGCACACTATGGTATAGAAGACTCTATTGCTTCTGAGACTTCCCATTTTACAGAAAGCATAATTCAGCTATGCATTCATGGAAGAAGAATTTGCTAGATACACTTAGAGTTAAAAGTTATGTGTGTCTACATGATTTTGTACAATTTGTGTGATTAGTCTGTTCTTGATAGGACTACATAATAGCAGTGAACATGGCAAATTTCAAACTTTTGTTTGGTATACACAAATTCCATGATATCAGAAGTTCTCCCTCAAGTTACAGTTGCATTTTCTGTCTAGTGGGAAAGTATATAGTAACTTAGAATCCACACTGAGTATTCCATTTAAATGCATTCCTTGTAATAAAAGATTTAGAACCTGAAATCAAAATAACAAATATAATCCATTAAAAAAATCCATAGCTCATAAGCAAGGTTGTTGTGCTGTGATGAAAAATGTATTCCTTTTTGCTTGGTTTGAGTAATGCATTTGTTTATTATGTGGACTGTGCAAGATTTATAGTATTCTTAGCAATTCATTTTCCTGCTTTTTAAATACTGTCAGTTTCTGAAATGATGCAATAGGTAAGCATAATTATTGTCACTTAACACCCATAACAATATTCTTAATGACTTTTGGGGGTGCTGGACTGTTAATGCCTGAAGGGGATTAATGACAAAGGCTGGGAAGTTTTGCCTAATTTGCTTGTATTGAAGTCAATAGGCTTATATATCATGCCAAACTTTACCTTAAAATAGTGTTTCCCATTAGATTACACCCTGTGGTGATTTACCCTATGACTGCATGGAAGAGAAAAAGTATTACCAGGTAGCACTAACATTTCTTTTAGGAATAGCTGGCCCTTATAGCCTTAGGATAATGGTCATATGTATTACCTTGGGTCACCATATTTTGAAAAGTCAAAAAGAGGACACACTTACTGACTATTTCAAACCACCAATCTCTATGACAATTCTCACCTTAAATATCCCTTCTATATAAGCTGTGATAATTGCTAGTAGAAATGTTCCTAACCTTCATTGCATTTAAATAACAATTTTGCCTTCCCTTTTCTGCCTCTTCCAATAGACATTTCACCCACTCCACCACCTATTCTATTGTCACCTCAGTAACCTAGCTCACCCACAAGTTTGTCAGTCTGTCTCTCTCTCTCTCTCTGTGAATGCTCCTCTGGGCCTTGTTTCTCCTTGCTGAGCTCTCAATGGAGATGGTGAGATAGTTGCAGTGCTGGCGGGCAGGTAAAGTAGTAGCAGACATTTTTAAAATTCCTAAACATTTTAAAAATCCTCTTGGACAGGAAGTTTAGCTCTGAAAAGGAGGACATGTTGGGAAAGAAGTATTTATGGTAACCCTATGTTACCTATACAGTCTTTCTCACTTTATTCTAGTACTCTTATCATTTGGTGTTCATATCCTTTATCTAAGACTAAACCTCAGAGATTATTTTTCCAAGATGAAAGGCTGAAATCTGAATCTATTTTGAGACATCATTCATGCCTGAAAGAATATTTATTTTATTATTTATTTTAGAGAAAAGGGTTCTTTCGATTCTTCCACTTTTCCTGCCCTCACAAGGTGGCTCTGACTCTGTTCTTTGATGCTGATACACAACTTAATGAAATGAATAAATTCAGTCCAATGTCAGAAATAATGGAGCTTTACTTTAGTTTCATACACACTTTTCCCTCACCCAGGAACAAGTTAATGAAGAGTGCACTTAAAGTGGTTTTCTCACTAAAGTGGTATTGTATGAGGATAAAGTGATCTTGGTTAGAGGGCTGAATGAAATGGACATTTTGAAGTTTTATAATACATGCATTTTGTAGTTTGTGATTGTCTTCTTGTTGTTGTTTTATTTAATTATATTATCAATTCTTCAGGGAGGGTTTGAAGTACACAATTATATATTATTCTGCAGACCTGCCACTTGCTTTTTTAAAGATAAATCTAAATATCTAAATGAAGAAATGGCCAATCCCACAATGGTTCTTCAATCATTTCATTTCTGAGCTTTTTTGCTATTAGCATTGAACAGGACCACACATTTCATACAATAATTGCTGATGAGGACATTTTCCTTTCAAAACATTCAGCTAACCTGAATGTTCACAGAAAAATCAGTTACAACATAATTTTGTTTCTTTTAGGGCTCATCTACACAGGCAGAATATTCTGGCTCCCTGCCAGCATATTCTGCCAGCAGATCAGGTCCATTCCTCCCCTCTTACCTGCAGGAAACAGGATGGACTCCAAACCACCATGCTGGCCAGTCTCTGCAGTTGCTGCAACCGCTGCCACCCATGTCCCACTCTCTGAAGCCAGGAAGCTGGCCTGCAGCATATGAGCAAGAGCCCCTGCATGTGACCAGTCTTAGTCATATGCCGTGGGACTCCTTCCTGGCTATGGGAGAGCGAGACAACGGTCAGCTACAGTGTGGTGAACTCCATCAACATCCACTCACCAAAACAACAGGCATTGCTTAAAACCCTTTATTGTCTCAGGGTATAGATGTGAACAGTAACAGTTCATTGACAGATCTGAAGTCTTGGCACCAAAAGCCCATCATTAATACATTCCTTAGGTTTCGGTTTCCCTCATGCACAACCTGGCTAATTGGTACTATCAGCTCCATGCTTCACTCCTTAAACTTTCCCAAGAGAAATGACCTTGACAAGTTGTGTAAGCTTCCACCAGCACATACCAGCCCCTCCAGCTTCCCATAATGCCCTCTGCCCATGTCAAGTCCCTGGTGCAATTACTAGCAGGTCCAACAATGTTAACAAGCTACCTAATACAGCAAAAAAAAGCTATATATCCGTAGGACACCAGGGACATGACATAAAGCAATGGGCTGTTGTGCCAGAATGGGCTCCTGTGGTCACATGAGGCCCAATCCATTTTGTGCCAGCTGGAGCAGATTCAAAAAGGTATTTTTAAAAAAAAGTGTAATGGGTCTTACCCCGTCTTATCCCCATCTTTGCCCCAGGTGTTGTGAGGACTGCAAAATGGGGACAAAATGGGGCAAAAGCCCCATGTTATCAGGACTGCAGGACTCCAAGATGGAGGCAAGAGACTGTAAATTGCCTGTCTACTCAAGCCCTTAGCTAAGCATGCCATGATGTGTCCAGTGGAGTATTCTCATTAAATAAGAATAGTTCACTGTACACATCATGGCATGCTTAGCTAAACGAACCAAAATTGAGTAGTAACTGGTTTTTCTGTGAACATTCAGATTAGCTCCACTGACAATCAATTGCTAAGTCCTAAGTACAGTTGTCCCTTCACATTCACTGGGGTTTGGTTCCAGGACCCCCCGTGAATACCCAAATCCGTGAATACTCAAGTCCCATTATATGCAATGGCATAGCAAAATGGTGTCCCTTATATAAGATGGCAAAATCAAGGTTTGCTATTAGAATTATTATTTTTTTAAGAATATTTTCAAGCCGTGAATACTCAAATCCGTGAATGTCAAATCCGTGAATGTGGAGGGACAACTGTATATCTCTTCATTTCAATGGTTAGCATCATTCAGGGCAATTCTATGCAAGTACTCATTGCGGATCTTCAAACCAGAAGACTCCAATTATTCCAGTGTGATTCCTTCAAAGACAACATGGATACAGTAATAATAGCTTATTGATCAAACTTCTGGGTTTATCTATGAGAGGACAAGAAAGGAGAGGAAAAAAGAAAGAAAGAATCTGTATTAAGCAATATAGCTCCCCACTCCCACTCCCATCCAAAGTACATTATCTTTCATACAAATAATATAATGAATCAATCATAGTCTGGCATGTTAATCAATATTTGAGCAAGCTTTTTAGGACTTAGGAATACCAAGAAAACAACCAAACTCATTCTAATGTAGAAGGCATGACATACTGTGATGCTGGATGTCTAGTTTGTAGAAATGGAAATGTTAGGAAGACTGACTAAAAGTTTCTTTGTCACAAGCTTGTGAATAATTTACTGTCAATCCAAATGCAACACAGCAGATTTTTTTTAGGCCATATTTTTAAGTATAGCCCTATTTCTCTTTATTAATATATTGCTATTTATGCATAGCATTTAGACACCATCCGTCAGTTGCAATGGCTTTCAGAATGACTTACAAAATGAGACAAGGCACTCCTTGACTCTGTGCTTATAGTCTGAAAGAGAAGAAGCAAAAGGAAAGGGGGATAGAAAGGGGAAAGGAAACTGGTATACACTTTTGCTTAAAAGAGGAATGAACCTGGACATATTTCCTTGGAAAAAATGCCTTTTTCAGGCATCCAGAAAGCTGGATCTTCCACCTCACATGCTCAAAAGTGAGGGGAAACAGAGATGTGATTGTGGTCCCCACATGCTCCATCACCTCCCTGCCACCCTCTACAAGTTGAAGGAAAAAGTTAAACAGGCAGCCTATTCTGAGATTGTATAAATGGTCAACTTAATCCTCATGGAATTTGCTTGGAAGGTGATCTATCTAAATGGACATTCATATCGATGCATCATATTTGGAAGGGGGACAGCCAAATCCACCATAAACTCCATCAGGGAAGCCTTCACGGCTTTTCTCAGAGTTTTTAAAATGCTCTGTAGGGGATGTGAATGTCCACTCTTTAAGACAGTCGCATTTGCATCGTGGCACTTTTCCATAGGAGAGACAGTGCAAACTGATTAGCTGGGCGAGCAAGGGGGAAGGCTTGCAAACAGGGCAAGTGCCTGCTGTCATGTTAGATTTTTGGCTAAGTGAGAGATCGGTAAGGTGATAAAACGGTGATCTTTTCCTCTCTTTCCTCTTTTTTATCTTTTGCAAATGTGAAATATCATTTGTGCACACTTTGGTAAACTTTTTTTTTAAAAAAATTCAGTGGCAGCATATTTAAAACTGCGAGTAATTCATTCATGGCCACCATCTTGGCTAGGGGGCATGCAAAGTCTATGGGGGATGTAAAACCATTAAGACAGGTTGCAGCTGCTGCAAATTGCTACTACTCTGGAGAAATCTCCTTTCCCCCCCCTCGCTTGTATAGATGATCCCTACATGTGGAGAATCTAGATTGCCCAGAGTTCTAAATCACGTGAGTATTCCTGTCTTCCACTTCAGACCTTCACCATGTAATATGTGGATGGTAGAAATGTGTGCTGGGAACACACAATGTATAAAAAAAAAAAAAAAGACTACTATGACCCTTTTCTCCCCTTTCACAGAATTGTGCTGTATATGACCACAGGAGTATAAAAACACTGTCTAACTAGGAACTTTAATGAATATCCAAAAGGGACAACAATAATCAAATTAAAACAACCTGAAATTGTTAATCCTAAAACCTCACATACTTAAAATGTTATTAACAATCAATGGGACTTGAACTACTCCGAATGTATCCTTGTCTGAGGTGTAACAACGACAGGCAGCTTAAGTAATTATTTCAAATCCCAAAACAATGGAATGAATGAAAAGAATAAAGGATGGAACAAAAGATGTTAATGAGCTTTCTGTAAGTCTTATTTTAGATAAGCAGTCCTGTCCAGAGAACAGTAGATATTAAAATGAGTTTGCCCTTTAATTACTTGATCCATTGTGTGAGACAATGGATTCAGTTTATTGGGGCGGGGGGAAGGGGAAAATACAAGAAACAGAATATAAACCATATAGTCCAGGAAATGGTATAAGCCTTTGATTTATAATTTTACTGTGGGACAACAAATGCTGAGTTAAATATAATGTTAGTCGTACCCAGAGAAGACCCATTCAAATCAGAAGGACATATTTGTTGAGACTTACAAGTCCCATTCATGTCAACTTGTCTGTTCTAAGTAGGACTAATATTGGATTTAGTCCTTTGCCCAACATTTCCAGCATCCATTTAGGAAAGCAAGTGTAGAGGCCCAGTGTTAACATGAAAGAATTGGATTGCTATTGGCAATATTATTAACTGTATTACCATACTTTACATATTTTATGGGACTAGAAATATTATTCATGCTTAATATCCTCAGTCATAAGACAGCCTAATTGCTTTAAAAGAGGAAATATCTCAAGTACCTGAAGAATCATGACTGCTTCCAATTAATCATTGCTTGCTAGAAATACAGTATATTGAACATATAAATTATTATAATTGGATATCTCATGTAGATAACCTACACACACTGAAAATGTGACTTTTTCTACATATTTTCTATAAGTCTGTGTAGGTAATTTTATATGATAGTCAAATACAATAGCAATTGACCCTGATTACCTTGAGACGTAAACCTTTTGATCATACAATAAAATAGACAAATGTGTAATTACTGCCTGATCTCCAAAGCAAAGTAAAGATATGTACAGTGAAAGTATATAGATAATATACATGAGTAAATCTAATTAAAGTTGAGATTCACTTTTGTTTAAATATGCATAAAACCTGAGGGGAAGAATAGTGGTTATAATTGTCACTATGCACAATATTATGCACAGGATTTTTTCCCCTATCCTGTTGTGAACTCTATTCAGACTAGTCTTACATGATTTCAGTGTTTCACAGTAGTCAAAAGCATGAAAACATATTTCATTATATTTGGCAAGAAATGTACTCTTTCCTCATAGTAACGAGCCAAGACAGTTTCTGTCCTAGTCTCTGGAACAACAGAAAACAATCTTGTTCCCTCTTCTACATGAAATCCCTTCAGACATTTAAAGACAGCTATCATGTCACATCTCAATCTTCTCCTCAGCACATTAAACACACCCATAGCAATTCCTCATAGACCAGACCATTTACCATCGTGATGGCTCTCCCATGAAAACATTCCAGCTTGTCAATATCCTTCTTGAACTGTGGTGCCCAGAACTGTATTCGAGGAGACCAAAACATAATCAAGTGAGACAATTACTTCTATCAGAGCATGTCTACATAGCAAAAATACAGCAATTTGACACCACTTTATCCACCATAGTTCTATCCTATGGAATCCTGGTATTTGTAGTTTGTGAGGCACCAGACTTCTCTGATAGAAAAGGCAAAAACCCTGCATCATACAGACTGCTGAGTGCAGGAATGTAGGAAGGTCATTTAATTTGGCCCCTCTAGACAAGCCCTGTCTTCTTCTGATTTCTTGATTGAAGTTTCCATTCTGATTAATGACTGAGCCAAAATATGAAAAATCTTTAACTATATCCATGCCTTCATCGCCTACTTTAAAGTTATGTAAGTCATCCATGGTTAATTTGTTTTCTTAATGATCAACTGTAAACCTGCCTTTGCACTTCCTTCCTTGACTTTCTTCAGCACAAATCTTTGTATATTCCTTGTACATGTTCCATCTAAATCTTAGCTCATTGAAAGTACTTTATGCACCCATCTTGGTTTCTTAAGAGACCTTCCCCTTTTCCTCTTCACTGGAATTGTTCCTAATTGTGCTTTCAATATATCATGTTTAAGAAATGCTCATCCTTTGAACATTTCTGACCATGGGATCTCATCCAGTACTTCCTTAAGCTTACTGACATCAGCTTTCCTAAAGTTTAGGGGGCATGCCTAACTACATTTGGCTTCTGCTTTCCTTTGTATAACAAATACTACTCAATGTTCCCACTGTTTTCTCCTCATTGACCAGTTCTTCTCTGTTGATTAGGATCAGGTACAAGACAGTCAGTCCCCTTGTAGCCTCTTCCACCCTCAGGACAATTAAATTGTCACCAAGACTAGTGTAGAATTTGTTGGAGTTTATGTTCTTTGCAGTCTTTGACTTCCAGCAAATATCAGGATGGCTGAAGTCTCCCATTATTATTATATAGCTCCTTTTTGAATATTTGATGTGGTGAGTGTCTCTATAGAAACTGGAAGCAGCAGTGTAGGTAGGCCAGGAGACTTATTCAGTGTTATAGCTACTGGGTGGGCAAATGAGGGCATTGACCCCACCCATAAGAATTTTCCATCCTCAATTACATTTTCCTTCAGTTCCAAATTTCTAGCATTGCAAAGAATGAGCTAGTGAAAATCATATAGAACTCTCATGTTTGCTGTATTTACATTCCCTTGGTAACTTTGGAGATTATCAGACACGGTAAATACCACATCAGAAGATCACAATGAGAACAGGAACAGGAAAGATTATCAGATGACGTCATCCTCCAGCATCCAGGGATGTAGTGAAGCTGTGAGCCCCTTTTTATTCACAGTTTGTCCCCATCAATAAGAAAGTGAAGCCTCTTCTGCAGCAGTGCTATACCCCTGGGACTGCAGAAGGACATGGTGTCTGATAATGTTATCCTTCCTGTTCTCCTCCAGCATCCCGGCGCAGTTTGGAATGCAAATTTTTGCCATGTTCCATCACATCTGAAAATCTCCTTTGCCTGTCCCTTTTCTTGCTGCAATGCTAGGAATTTTGGGGACTAAAGGTAAATTTCATTTGGGGGAAGCAGTTTTTTTTTCCCCCAAAACAATGCTTTCATACATTTCTGGCCTTATTCACTGCCTGGCATACTCCTTCCCATACATGAAGGCTGATGACTGAACTGGGAAAGGGTAACAGTAGGGGGAGGTCTATCTTTGCCCATCTGCTGGAACACTAGGGCAGTCAGGATCAGGAGAGAACATCTTTTAAAAATGTAAAATGAAAGTGATCATAGGGGTTTCACATACGGTACTTGTCTTCTCAGAAGTAAGTCCCACTGGAGGTTTATTCCTAGGCATTTCTTTCTAGGCATTTCTTATAGGGTTTCAGTCCTCGATATAAAGATTTTTTTTTAAGTAGTTGCTTCTCTCCTTTCTTCCTTCTTTCTCTTTTAAATAATGCCTGTGTTCCTTCCTTGTGGTAAAAAAATACAGTTGTACACCTAGAGATTTTGGAAAGAACTGATTATTTCTTGGCTTGAGTATAGTAGCTTCTTGCCTTTGGGACTGTCTGAAATGGTGTAAAAGTGTGCACAGAAGGACAAAACCAGTTAATCTCTATAATGTTTTCCTGCCAGATCATGCTTTTTTTTTCCTCCAGTGTTTTTTGAAGTGGGTGGAGGAGCCATCAAACTGTTATATAAGTGTGTCATTCTCTTCTCTGATACCCTTACTTTAGTTGTCACTCCTCACACAGACAAACCTTTCAGTCTCCCACATGCCCTTTTCTCAAGGTTTGGTGTGAGTTTGCATGTGTGTGTGTATTTCTCTGTGGATGTGTGTTAGCAACATGGGCCTGTTTGGCTGCTGAAGAAGGAAGTGCCTCTACCTCTTTCTTTATGAAAGATTAAAATCAAGGGAACACCTAGAAACATGGAATGAGATTGTATGCTTTACAGTATTTACAAAATGAAGATTTTCTTTCTTTCTTTTAAAAAAGTCTGTCCTGTGAAGGTGAGGAAAACGTCTAGTTGGATAAGAGGGAGAAAAAATGATTTAAAAAAAACTGATATCTGAATTTGATCTTGTTCAAGCCTCTGTTGTCTGATAAGTGGGTCAAAATAATAGAATCATAGAAACACAGAGTTGGAAGAGACCACAAGGGCCATCCAGTCCAACCCTCTGCCATGCAGGAATATACAATCAAATAATTCCCAACAGATGGCCATCCAACCTCTGTTTAAAAACTCCCAAAGAAGGAGACTCCACCACACTCTGAGGCAGTGTATTCCACTTCTGAACAGCTCTTTCTGTTAGGAAGTTCTTACTAATGTTTAGGTGGAATCTCTTTTCCTGTAATTTGAACCCATTGCCCTGGAGCAGCAGAAAACAAGCTTGCCCCATCCTCAGTATGACATCTCTTCAAATATTTAAACATGGCTATCATGTCCCCTCTTAACCTTCTCTTCTCCACACTAAACATGCCCAGCTCCCTAAGCCGCTCCTCATAAGGCATGGCTTCCAGTCCTCCCACCATCCTGGTCGCCTTCCTCTGCACATGTTCTAGCTTCTCAATATCCTTTCAGAATTGTAGTACCCAGAACTGGACACAGTATTCCAAGTGAGGCCTGACCAAAACAGAATAGAGTGGCACCATTACTTCCCTTGATCTAGACACTATAGTCATATTAATGCAGCCTAGAATTGCATTGGCTTTTTTAGCTACTGCATCACACTGCTGACTCATGTTCAGCTTGTGGTTCACTAAGACTCCTAGATCCCTTTCGCATGTACTGCCACCAAGCCAGGTGTCACCCATCCTATATCTGTGCTTTTAATTTTTACTGCCCAAGTGTAGTATCCTACATTTCTCCTTGTTGAAATTAATTTTGTTAGTTTTGGCCCAGCTTTCTAATCTGTTCAGGTCATTTTGGATTCTGATCCTGTCCTCTGGGGTATTAGCTACCCCTCCTAATTTGGTGTCATCTGCAAACTTAATAAGCATACCCTCTATTCCCTCATCCAAGTCATTGATAAAAATGGGTATTATTAAGGTATGTATTAATGGGAGGGGAAAAGGTGGGGGGAATTTTAACCTACCCCATCCATACAACCCAGGTATGGTGGGGCTGGGCTGGGCCTCAGAGGAATTCAGAGTAAAAAAAGAGAAAAAAATCAGCTACATGCTACTCATTCAGCAGACTTTGTAATTTACACTCACACTTGCTTGCTGTAATCCAAATCTTCTTCTGGTTTTTCAAGTGTAGCTAGCTTTTCTTTTGTTTGCCTGAGTTAGTAGAAGATTTCTACTGTCACCAACAACACTGTCCCTGCTGGCTAGTGGGATTTTTTAAGTGGTTTATTGACTTTCCACTGTTCTGCTTGTAACCCCAGATACCAACTACCTATGATTTTACTTGCTGTTAGTGCCTCTGAGCACTTGCTCCCACTATTCTCCATCCAAAGTCTCCTCTTTTTGTGGTGATCACAGAATAGAAAACAGGTATTTTGAATCACAGAATAGGAAAATATCATTACAGTTGTCTAATCTGACCTCTTCCACTGCAGAAATTCATAACTAAAACATCATTGACAGGTGAGCAGTCAAACTCTGTTTCAACGCCTTCCACAAAGCAGAGCCCACCTTCTGAATCAGTCTGTTCAGTCTGTTCTCCCAATTACAGTTGTCCCTCCACATTCGCGGGGGATAGGGGCGCAAGACCCCCGCGAATGTGAAAAAACCGCGAATAAAAAAGGTCATGCCACGCCCTGCAGGAACCCCCCCCCCCGCCCTCCCAAAAGCGGCGATGGGGCTTCTAAAGCCCCGTTGCTGCTCCTCTCCCCACACACACCCGTCCTCCCAGAAGCAGCGAGGGGCTTCTAAAGCCCCATCGCTGCTCCTTTCCACCCCCCCGCCCTTCCAAAAGCAGCGATGGGGATTCTAAAGCCCCGTCGCTGCTCCTCTCCACCCCCCCGCCCTCCATCGCTGCTCCTTTCCACACACACCCTGCCCTCCCAAAAGTGGAGATGGGGCTTCAAAAGCCCCATCGCTGCTCCTTTCCACCACCACCCCGCCCGCCCAAAAGCGGAATGGGGCTTCAAAAGCCCCGTTGCTGATCCTCTCCACCCCCCGCCCCAGCTGCTCCCCCCCTTCTTCCCAAGGCACCGAAGGGCCCTTCGGAGCCTTGGGAAGGGGGTGGGGCGCAGAGGCAGCGCGCCAGCTGCTTCCCCCCCTCCTTCCCAAGGCACCGAAAGGCTTCTTCAGAAGCCCTTCGGAGCCTTGGGAAGGGAGTGGGGCGCAGAGGCAGCGCGCCAGCTGCCTCCCCCCCTCCCTCCCAAGGCACCGAAAGGCTTCTTCAGAAGCCCTTCGGAGCCTTGGGAAGGGAGTGGGGCGCAGAGGCAGCGCGCCAGCTGCCTCCCCCCCTCCCTCCCAAGGCACCGAAAGGCTTCTTCAGAAGCCCTTCGCAGCCTTGGGAAGGGAGTGGGGCGCAGAGGCAGCGCGCCAGCTGCCTCCCCCCCTCCCTCCCAAGGCACCGAAAGGCTTCTTCAGAAGCCCTTCGGAGCCTTGGGAAGGGAGTGGGGCGCAGAGGCAGCGCGCCAGCTGCCTCCCCCCCTCCTTCCCAAGGCACAGAAAGGCTTCTTCAGAAGCCCTTCAGAGCCTTGGGAAGGGAGTGGGGCGCAGAGGCAGTGCGCCAGCTGCTTTCCCCCTCCTTCCCAAGGCACAGAAAGGCTTCTTCAGAAGCCGTTCGGAGCCTTGGGAAAGGAGTGGGGCGCAGAGGCAGCGTGCCAACTGCTCCCCTTCCCTGAGAACCAGTGCCCCAGCTGCTTCCCACCCCTCCTTCCCAAGGCACCGAAGGGCTTCCTCAGAAGCTCTTCGCTGCCTTGGGAAGGGAGTGGGCGCAGAAGCAGCACATTAGCTGTTCCCCACCCCTCCTTCCAAAGGCAGCGAGGGGCTAAGCCCTTTCCTGCCTTGAGAAGGGAGGGTGTGTTGAGCAGGGGGGGGGAGTAGACCTCCGCGAATAATCAAAACCGTGAATGTGAAAGTCGCGAATGTGGAGGGGCAACTGTAGTTGATTTCCATTCTACCTGGCCTGCCTTTCTCCTTAAACCCTCAAGAGTTTTAAAAATATTTTCTTAGTGTTTTGTTTCTAGAATGCATCTTAGGAGTTTTCCGATGTTTTTGCATGTCAGGTGAAGGTACTGTGTGCATTACTAAATCTGCTTTACATTTTTATTATTTTAATGCAGTCTTGCAATTCCTCTATTCTCTTACAGGAGGGTGGGCAAAATATAGACTGCTGGAAACCTCAAGTCTGTTTTTGCAGTACAGTCATGGGTGTAGTTATGGGGGGTGGCAAAATTAGGGAATCTCCTACAAATAAGAGTTCTCCCATCTCAGTTTTTGTTTCAGCCCCCAAATTTCTAGCATTGTCATTACTTATTCCAGTTGAGCTTTTAGAAATACAGTTTAGGCATCCAAAGAAAAGGGACAGGGAAAGTTACCAAGGGAAAGTGAACACAGCAGATGTAAGAGTTCTACATGTGAATGATTTTCACTGCCTCAGTCTTTGCAATGTTAGAAATTTGGGGACTAAGGAGAACTTTCATCTGGTGGCCTGTATTCTATTTTGTGGGGGCAATGTCCTCATTTTGCCCTCCTCACTGGTAAGCTACCTCCTTGAGTACCAGCTGAAGCATCCTCTCTTGCTGACATAATCACTCCTGCAATTGAGTGATGCAGCAGCAATAAAAGAAAGGACATATTCACCATGTTCCACACACCTCCTTTTAAGTGAGAAAACATCCTTTTTTGCTGCTGTGCCAATTAGTTATGGTAGCCTGCTGTGGCCTCCATTGTTTCTGAGGGGGAATACCCCTGGACCCAGAGAAACTGCCCACCCTAGTCTAATAGTGATTTAAATAAATCATTTCTTTTAATTGGTGATCTGAATTTGATTAGGTACCCTTGTTGCCTTGCTATCTGCCCATCCACCAAGCTAAGATGAAGTGAACAGAAAGAACACATTTGAGTCTGGGAGGCACAAACCATCATGCTCAAGAAGCATTGTTTTCCTACTAAGGTCTATAATTCTGTTATGGTGCTAACTTCAAAACAAGGAAATTTCAGAATTAGCCGAAGAAACCAACCACAAGAGGGACATTCTTCCTTTGCATTTATGTTCTCATTTGTCACACAGTGACAGATGTCCTGCTTGCAAGAATTAATGAGAAATTTGATTCACATGTGGTGTGAACGGCTATGAGTAACTATTTACTATATTTATGAAAACAGTTTTAGGGGCCCTATAGGACAGCAGTCTTTCTGGGCAGCTTCCAAGATTAAAATCCATTTTCAGACCAACAGAAAATAAAATATGGAGCCAAATCCACCAAACATAGGAGATTATCAGATGCATCCAAAAAAACCAAGAGCAGCATGTGAGGATGACATTACTGTCCCACAAATGGGACCAATTTCAGATGTCCTCATCATTGTGTGCTCCTTCTGTATAGTAGCCATGAATAAGGCATTGCTCGCAATTGATGGGGAGGTCCCATCAATGAAAAGCAATGCCTTACAGCTGCAGCAAAGGAGGAACATGTGATGATGTTGTCTGAAACCAGGTCCCATTCATGGGACAGCAATTTAATCCTTGCATGCTGGTCTTATGGTTTTTGACACATCTGATAATCTCCATAGTCATGTTTTAAGGTGACCAGAATCAGTATGTTTATGTTTGTTTAATTGTACCCTGGACATGTGCCACAGAGTTCAATAGCCAATAAAAACAACTGCACATTGATGCTGATTTTGAATCCAGACAATCAAATTCACCAGCAATGCAATACAAAATTAGGAACTGGACTCTTTTTTTTTTTTTTTACTTAAATTCTGTCAGAAAAAAACTAGTATTTAAGTTACATTTAAAAGGTAACCCTGATGGAGCCAACCATTGACTCTTTGTGGAATTCCATAAAGTAGAACCCAGTACTGAGAAGGCTCCATCTCTTGTGTTTGCCAATATAAATGATCTCACTGGTAAAATATTGGAAACATTGGCTGGAATTCTGTATCAGCTACTTGTATACTTAACTGATTATGCTTAACATAGGACTTTATCAGACACTCAAAATATGGCATCATAACACCACATAACCACAAAAGGGCACATGAATCAGACAACATCACCCTTTTGTGGTTAAAAACAGCCCCAAACCCATACCTTTTAATTGACGGCTTAATCCATCAATAGATCCCTCTGCTGCTTTTTTGCCAGCATTGCTGGCATGCTAAACCTTGGGCCATTTAAAACTAGTACTTACCCTGACAGTGGCTGAACTTCCCAGAACACTTCCAAGTGAAATCGCAACATCCAGGTAAGTGACTAACTTTTTTTGACCCTCCCCGGGTTACTTGGAGGTTTTTTATGATGTGTGTGTGCTTGGTGTGACTTTTGATGTTTATTTCTATTTTTATTTTTGAAGTTTCCACACAATTTCATTGCCCGGGTTTTCAGAAAAGGAAGTGAACGGAGCTTCATTCGCTTCCTCTTTATTCACGGAGCTGCCTTTGCCGGGAAAGCAAGGTAAGTGCCAGGGGAGGGGGGGAATGTTCTTTTGCCAGCATAAAAACTTGTTTTTTTATGCCAGCAAAAGAACATTTAGAAGAGGATGTCTGATAAAGTCCTAAATAGTTCAGTTGGTTTGGAGGGATCTCAGTGCAGGAAGAAGCTACTTCCCTCTTGAGTTTACCTATATAGTACCTAAACGTTTTTCCTGATGTAGCAGTACACTGATAAATTCAGTGTTCTCTGTCTTAAAAAGGGCCCAGTGGCTTCACAAGGGACAGAGACACCCTGGATCCTGAGATAAGTTTTTTACTGCTGCTGATGGAGTTTAAACTTTACTGTCCTTCATCTCATTCTCCACATGGCCAAGAGGCGAGTGACCTCTGTCTGCACTGAGATTTGAGATCCCTCCAAATCAGCCTTTCTCAACCTTTTTATCCAGGAGGAACCCTTGAAATAATTTTCAGGTCTCAGGGAACCCCTGCCTAAACAGTATTCTGTATACTGCTATTGCTTTCCCCTCACAATCACAATCTCTTGAGGAACCCCAGCAACTTCTTGGGGGACCCTAGGGTTCCAGGGAACCCTTGTTGAGAAACACTACTCCAAATCAACTGAAGTACAATAAAAACAACATCTAATATAAAATGTAGGCCTCTGACTCTAACATCACCATTTTTCTTTCCCTGTATGTTTTTTAAATCTCTTTTGACTGATGAACAAGCCAGTAGAGCTCCAAAAGCTGGCATGATATATTTTGTGCATTTTGGTTGGCCAATAAAGGTATTGTTCTTTTCTGGATTTTGGATTTTGTTTTATTTTGCTGCTTAGCCAACATGGCTACCTCTGAATATGTTAACTATGAGGCTGATACAGGATTCCAGCCATTTTTTATATTACAACTTCCAGGTGTGCATGGCAGTAGAACAGATTCAGGACTTTTTCGGACACCTCAAATACACCGCAAGCAGCCTCCTCGCGTTCTGAGGCTGCTGCGCTGCAGGGCGTCGCTTTTGGATGACGCTCTCCCCTGCCGGTACTGTTGCGGTACCGCTGGGACATTTGAGCGTTATATTTCGCCGGTTTTTAATCACAATCAACTTTCGTGCTTAAAAACCGGCAAAATGTCCCCGCAGTACCGCAACAGTACCGGCAGGGGAGAGTGTCATCTGAAAGCAACACCCTGCAGCGCAGCAGCCTCGCAACGCGAGGAGGCTGCTTGTGGTGTATTTGAGACGTCAGAAAAAGTCCTCAGTCTATTGATATCACTGGAAGAAAACAAGGTTTAAATATCTTTCTACCTGTCAATTCTCAATCTAGTTTCTGTCTTCTGCTAATCCTCAAACTTTATCTATCAGAAGGAATGGTGACAGGTGGACCTTGAAATAAGGAAAACTGATATTGGGCCTCCATTATGAATGTGGGTACCAGTGCAACAGCTATATTGGGCCTCCATTATGAATGTGGGTGCCAGTGCAACCACAAAAAGCTATATATTATGTGGCCAGGCACCTTGGGTGGTCTTGCTGAAGTATTCTAGGAATAATGGATATCTTATCATTAGTCCTTTCCATTGCCACTGTCATTACAGCCAGCTACATTTGGATGGGAAAGGAAAGGTAGTGGCCACTGCTCTGGTAAGAGGGAGAGATTGTTCCCTGCCTGTAGTGAGCTGATCCCAAATATTGGAAAAGTATTGGGCTCATCCTCCCCATGGGTTGAAAATTTTTGAACTGTTTCTTTTTTCTGTAAGCCCAACCCTCAAATCCAAACCCACTATAGCTTGAAGCTGTAGCTTGAAACTCCCTGTATCCTTTCTTCCTTTAATATCCTTGATAAACAATTGTCACTCTTCATCATAATAGATTATTTGAAAACACCTATCACATTTCACCTTTGCCTTGTAATTTCTACTGCATTGTAGCAGTTTCAGTTGAGTTGAGGAGTTGATCCTCAAACTAGGTGTTATCTCCCATGAGTCTGATGAGGCTATAGAGTCAGAGGAGGAGGACATGGCAGGGAATGGCCCTAGGGACCCTGGCACAGGTTTATCTACACCTGTGCCAGCAGGGAACCATGCCAACCTAGAGGCTCGAGCAGAGGAAGAGCCTGGTCCAAGTGTGTTGGCATCAGTCCCAGCAGAGAGTTCTGCCCACTCAGATAAGGATGAAGAAGAGGAGAGGAACTTACCTCCACCATCGTTATCCAGCAGCAAGCTCAAAGGAGGCTCAAAGGAGGTCTCTGAGAATTGATGAGAACAACTTGCTCATTAAGAAACACCTGGCAAAGCCTTAATTGCTTTATATAGGGTGGAAGAGGCAATGGAGGCTTTGTCAGAGATCAACTGATCTCCCTGGAGAAAGCTTCCTGCTGACATCAGTGTCTGAATCTTTGCTTCCTTGACTTGTGCGTTGACCTTGGACTGTTCCTGACTACTCTCTTGCCTGATCCTGCTGACCCACAGACCGACTTCTGGACAATACTGCCTTCTGTAAGCCTTGACCTTTAGACTGTGTTCTGGACTCTTCTCTGTGTGCCTTCTTGCCTGTATTTCTGCTTCTCCAAGAAACGGAACCTTGCTTGTTCTGAACTTTATCTGGTTCTCTCTAATTAACTATCACTGAGGCTTGACTGCTTTCCCAGACCTTGTTTATCCTGCTGGCATTTTGAGCTGCTTTTCTGGACACCAGGTAATATCCATTTGTAATTTGTTCACTGTTACAAATGTTTACCATTACATTTGTTTAGCATTTATTATTATATAGTCCTCTCCTAACAAGCTAGAATCGTGAAACAAAATTTGTTCTTGACTTACGATTCAGGCTTGTTACAAGAGAACCATGCCATAAGTCCTGGTCTGGATATAACAAACATACCATGTGTAGAATTTCCATGGTTCACTAACAGGAGGAGCCATGTGAAAGGGAAAAAGTAGTGTGAATGAGCACACTTGCTCAGAACATGGGAAAGTCGCTTTTTTGGACCATTATTTGTGGGTGCTGGAGTCAAAAAAAAAAGAGGCTTTTTTTTCTAACCTCCACATTTGTTCAAGGAAGCCCTGTTGGTGCAGTGGTTAAATGCCAGTACTGCAAGTCACCACGTTGCAAGTTTGATTCCAGAGGGCTCCAAGGTTCACTCAGTCTTCCATCCTTTCATAGGTTGGTAAAATGAGTACCCAGCTTGTGGGGGCAATTAGCTAACACACATTGGAAACTGCTTAATGCAGTGTAGATGTTAAATTGCTATTGCTTAAAACAAATTGTAAGCCGCTCTGATAGCCTTTGTGGCTGAAGAGCAGGGTATAAATACCTAATTAAAAAAAATTTAAAATTAAATAAAACTATACAGTGAGCCAAAATTCCTTCCCATAATGTTTCACCAGTCCAATATTTCTAGAAATAGATCTTTATTTGCAAGATTAGAGAGTTACTTTGAAATATACTTTTTTGTTATTTGATTTTTTAAAAAAATGATTAGGAATACTGGAGGGAAGGAAAGTCTTGGCTGGGAGGCAAATGTTTACCATGTGGTGTTTACTGCAATTAATATCTAAATATGTTCTTGTCTTGTAGAGTCTTCATTGTGCTAAGTTTGGGACTAAAAAAAAAAAACATTTCAGGAGAAGGAAGCATTTGATAATTTAATCACCGTTCTTCTCTGCTTCCCCACAGTGTTTAAATGGGAATCATTTTGAAAATAGTTATTGTTGTATCTCCCTGGAAACCTTAGAAATAACAGATGCTGATGCTCAATGCTTAGAAAGCTAAAATAAGTAGTAGAGTCTAATGTCATCAGATTACAGAAACAGCTAGAAACATTACTTATTTTTCTTTAATATTTCTCTTCTTTCCAGTCCGATATAAAACCTGCTGTGGACCAACACTACACAAATAATCCAGTTTGAAACTAGATTATTTTCCATGTCTCCTTCCTATGGAATCCTGGGATTTTTAGTTTGGTGGGGTACCAGCACTCTTTGGTAGATAAGGCTAAAAACCTTGTAAAACTACAAATCTCAGGATTCCATAAGAAGGAGCCATGACATATAATCCAGTTTCAAACTGGATTATTTGTGTAACGTGGAAGATTCAGCTACCTAGAGAAGTCTGATATCTGTGGAGCTGCACACAACAGATACCAATGGTGAGGAAGCAGAGGGGGAAAAACCCCGGCCACTAAGGCTTCCTTTGGTTAAAATACGCCCAGATTTGAAATTAATGAGGTCTGATGGCAAGAACGGTTCAACAGTACAATTAACTGCCTCAGATGATGGTGGAATCTCCTTCTTTTGAGATCTTTAAGCTGACATTGGACAGCCTTCTCTCAAGAGTATGTATTTCTGAATGGCAGGGTGCTGGATCAGATCACCCTTGGGGTTCCTTCAAACTCAATAATTCTATGGAGCCAGTATCAAAACAGTGAGAACTGCTACAACTCCTCTCAGAGTTTAACCTGCTGTGTCAGATACTGATATGAGCAACAAGCAGACATGGGTGAACTAAAAGGAGGATTATCTAGCAGTATTGTAACACTAAGATGCTTTGTAAAGCAATGCAGAACAGTTACATGGGACATTTCAATAAAGCTTGACCTGGGAAAGATTGGGATTCTGCTCTAGGCAATCCTACTGTAGGTATGTGTACTCAGATAGAGCAGGCAAGGTAAATAGCAGCTGCCTCCAGAATCACTGTGCATGTGTGAAGAGCAAAACAGAAAGAAAAGGGAGAAGCAGATTAGCCTGCCTCACTAGCTACCCTGGTATGTTGAAAAGGCCTAGATCTATACATTTCACCACCAAAACAGAAATCATAAAAAAAGTGGAGGCTGTTGAAAGAAATAAGATCATCTCAGGATGCATTTGGGAGGAAGCTTTCAAGTGATCTCTAGAAGATTAAAAATATTTTTGTAGACTTATGCAAGGCTTACCTGAAACTGGTTGTTTCACAATGTTAGTTTTGAATATAAAGTTTGCAGAAACACATTGAACTATCTCCTTTTTTGTGTGTGTGATGTAGGAAACAATCAGTTATCTTTTCATGCTATTTCTATATCTGATACCAAAGTTTGTGTTAAAGAAGTAAAGTCGAAGAACTCATCTACTTCGTTAACTGAGATATACTTGTAGTGCATACAACTGGGTGTAGATTTGCTGTTGTTAGCCCAAGTACAACTTACAGGCTGTAAGTACCTTGTCTATTTATCAGACAAGGTACTTACAGCTACAAATCCACGTCAGAAAGACACGACGATAACAGAAACAGGCAACGTCATCAGATGCTCATCGTTCAGCCATTCCAAGGGCACAGTGTTGGTGCAGACGAGGCATCACTTTTTTATTGACGGACTAAGCCATCAATAAAAAGTGATGCCTTATTCATGCCTATGCTACAGCCCTGGCACAGCTGAACTATGTTGTTGTCTGATAATGTCACCCCTTTCTGTTATCATCACTTCCTTCTGTTTTTGCTGCATCTGATAAAGTCCCACAAGACAGCCTCTCATTCCCTCAAGCCTTCTACTTTCAGGAGAGCAAAAGCCTGCTATTCCATTGCTATCAAGAAATCCTCAAATAATGTAGGATAGAACACTTTTCCCCCCAAGTTGGACAGAATGGAATGGACTATTTAGTGCAGTATTCTCAGCAAGTAGCCTTTTCACTATATAACTGCCTCAAATATACCATGACAAAGGTATGTGGGAAAGGTAGGATTAGGCAAGGAGGCTAAACAACAAAAGAACAAAAGAAAACCTGCATCACAGCAATTGTCTTGACATTGGTTCCCTGTGCTGCTTATTTCTCTTTGTATCAGAAGCCACAAGTCTTTTATAGAAGCCTAGTTTCTCATGATGTGCTTAAATTTTTCAGTCATCTAGTACCCAAATGGTTCCTGACATGAGCCTCTGTGCTCAGAATTCTGTCTACAAGAAAAGTGCATGATGAACTGTCTCGAGATGCTGTGAAAAGAGATAAAACTTTATTACCACACATTGAAAGTTAGTTAGGAAAGTCTGTCATGGCAAACTGAGTGGGAGTCTGAAGTTAATGAGCTGCTTTCAGCATGATGGGCTTCTCTGAGAGAAGCTGAGCTTTTGCATAACGATACCCTTGGAACAAAACAATCAGAGACGCAGTGGGAGGCATCATAATTAATAAGGGGCAACAAACACATTGCTGTTTAATCTAACATGACAATGCAGAACTGTAGACAGTAGCAGCATGGGATTTCATTTCCAAAGACAGTCTATCATTTGATCGCCCCAGAAAATTAGGAAGTATCAATCTCATCAGCAACCAAAATGGTACATAGCTACTGGAACCCAAATGACTTCAAAGCTACACAGAAATATTTCAAAAGGGTAACAGTGAAAAAGGGGTGGGAAGGAACAGAGGGCAGCAATAAGGGAGAATAAATTTCTTTTGGTTATTCCCTGCCCAGCATATACTGTATATTTATATTGTAGTTGGAACTCCTTAGAAAACATTCTAATCTTGCACCTGTTTTGTAGATCAATTTGGATCTAGGTTTGATGAAATTGGCCCATAGGGTACATATATATCAAAGTGAAGGCTAAAATGCAAAGCAAATGTACAAATTGGCTGAAAGCAAAGTGCCAATGTGCTTGGAACAAGCAAGAGGGCAACATGAAAACAGTTTCCAAACCAAGCTTTAAACTGCAAACATCTAATATTTTATTTTCACTCTTATCCCATTGTCTGTGGCACATAGGATGGAATAACTTCTCGGAGATAAAAACAGTTCTCATGAAAGAAGGCCACATATAAAAAAAGTCATTTTTTAAAAAATTAATAATATTAGATTATAAATTCATTGTCTCATGAATGGCCAGAATATTGTGTCTACAGGGCTCCTTGTTCTTAGATTCCTATGGTCTTTTCCAGATTGATGTTCTTATGTTTCTGGCCATTTCAACCAAACAATTTTCAAATTTTCTATAACTCAGACATCTGGCAATGTGAGCTGATTATTGGGCACAGGGTGGCTCCAAAAAGGGTGGTGAGGTAGAGAGATTACTACATTTGATGACCAACACATGAAATAATGAGGCCAGACAGAAAGGTTGGGTTAAAATAGGGGTCACTTTATTTATTCTGTGACGTATTTAATCTTTATTCCTTGGGGTATGCAAACTAGGGGGGGAGACCCAATGAGGGAAAAGATGGTGCTGATGGTCTCACCTAGACCTACCTCCTAGCTTCCTTGGGCAAAACACCTGAGCCCTGGGGGGGTGCCATCAACTGGGCTACCCCCCCCCCGACACCATCTGCTGGAAGGCAAAGCCCAGGACGAGATACCTCAAGTCACATGATTTCTGGCAAAGGCTCAACCCTCAGGCTGGCCCCAAGAATAGTCTACTCCCCACCCTCCAGTCGCATAATCTGTAAGGGTAGTTTGATTGAGCTGTCTTTCACCCAAAAGGGGTGCCATAAGTGTACACCAAATTAATCCCAATCTCCCCCACAACATGCCACAGATAAGGGGCAAGTATCTGCTTAGCCCCTATCTCCTACCTGTCTAACACAGCCCTTACCCCATATTGTATATCCACAAGAAATATCTGGATTCCAAACTATCCGATGGACCCCACCTGACCTACACAATCCAGGTTGCTGATATGTAACACCAGGATGTGGTAAAAACCATCCAAGCCACTCATCCATGGCTTTGTTATTTTTTCCCCTCTGAACCACATCTATAATTTAGATCACACACACCAGTGTAAATCAAGAAATATATGATGGCAAGCCAGATTAAAGATAATTGGGGCCATACAGACCTAATGTTTTTCCACATCCTGGAGGGCACAAATGGCTAAGCCATGACCCTGAAGAAACCTAGTTGATATCACAGATAGGAATGACTAGAATATGCAGCAGAGGCCAACAGCACTCCCCAAACAGAACTGGTGATAAACTATGCCTAAAGTCATGGCCACCGAGGTGACAAAAAAGTATGGCATAGGCCGAGGCACTCCCCAACAGAGCTGGATACAAACTGTGCCAAAGTCCTTGCCACCAAGGTAAACAACTAGCATGTGTGGCAGAGGGCAACAGCATTCCCCAACAGAGCTGGAGACAAACCATGACATCTAAAGCCATGTTTGCCCTGCCATTCAACAAAAGCCAGGGTGTCTAACTGTTCAGTCGGCCCAGCCAGATGCCCTCAAGCAGCGGTGGCCCCTTTGTTGTCTGTTTGCATCATCCTGGTGTACCAGCAGCTTTCCTCATTGCCTCGTGTAGCAGATTAGGCAAACAGTGCTCCCAGAAAGGAATAGCAGCAGACCAAGATGAAGCCCATGGCACTACAGAAAATTAGGCAGCAAAACAATGGGGTCCTCACGGCAACCCTTGAAAAGAAGAGCAGTATCAGGTGGAGTATGAAGGCAATCCTGAAAAATAAGAACAGAATACCAGATGAAAGTCCCTGGAACTTCAGGAACAGAACAAGCATCAAACCATGACAGCCTAGGTCTCTCCTTAATATCTATTCAGCAAGTGAAAGTGGTTCAACAGGCCCAATAACCCTGTAAAACAAAATTGTACAGGTTAGAACTGAAAGCATCAACTAAGTCCATGGCCTGTAATTGACTTGCCACTCAACGAATTCATACATCTATCATCAGTGCATCTGGTAAAATAAAACCAAAACCCTGAACTGCCAAAGAGAGAAGGAAAACCAAGGAAAGGAATAATAGTAAAAGGCACTGCTATCCCCTTCAAGAACCTATTGTGGCCAGCCCAGCCCAGCTTCCAAAATAAAAAAAGGTCTGGTACCCCCAGGATATTGAAGCCCAATAGAAAACAAATAATTATTCCAGCTTTATATTGTACAGATGTAACTAGATGCATTAAGAGGGTCAAACTAACTAAATATAGGATGGTAAAATTCAATATAAATAGCAACAAATTGTGTAGGGAAAGAATCGGTAACCCTTTCAAGGGCCAACCAAAACACACCTTGCTTAGCTTCCAAAATTAGGGAGATTTGTCACCATAAAGAGGGTCAAACAAAGTAAGATAAAGTAAAATACTCCAGCAGTCAAACCTCTAATCAATACGTGAAAAAAGGTCATAACGCAAGTTCTAGTCCAAAACTCAAACATTGAAATTGACACAACAAACTGTCACGTGGTCAGCAGCCAATGATGGCAATGATTGTAAGGATGGGGCAAAAACCTATTCGCAACCCCAATGCAGCTAGCTTTGGTTTAAATCAAGTTCAAAATATCAGACAGGGCACCAGGCCTCATGAATTGTAGGATCTGATGCCACCAGGGCATTAGGCCATGCAAATTGTGTTAGCTAAGTGGTAATCTATTGATCACAATGTATTTATTTATCCAATTATGTAAAAACTAATTAAACTGGCAAACCACCTTCTTAAAGGAACAATGTATGATTTGTGTATTTGCTGTTATGTCAGTTTGATCAAATCAAAGACCAAGCTAATTCAAATCAGGATTAAGATCAAAGGGAATAAAAGATCCAACAAGATATGGCATCGCTAGGGTATAAAAATCCTCCAATAAACAATAGATTAGTCTTGAATCATTTTCATTATTACTGTTATTCAAATTTATTTGCATATTTTCTTAAAACTTATATTGATCATTCATAAGCCAATGGGTTAACCAGGAAATAATAGTCAATAATAAAGAATAAAAGTTGTTAGCATATAGTATAGTATAGTATTTATGAATTTCTTCAAAAATGAGAAATGAAAGGAGTAGGAGGTAGCAACAGCTGTGCTGAGGAAGCAGTGCATAAACTGCCTCACACATGAGAAGCACATAATGTAACCCATTTTAGTGAAAATGATATGCAAAAAGTAAAAACAAACTAGCAAAAACAATTGAAGTCCAGCATCCTGTTTGAGATGTATACACACACACACACACACACACGTGCAGCTTGTCCCTTTGAGAGCCCACATCATCATACCCTCCAGAATTTAAACCAAGGCACATGTGGCCAAACAGGAGAGCAAGGTCAGGCTGGCAACAGCAATCAATATGGATGAATGCACAAGCTTCCCACAACCTAAGCATGCTGAGAACAAAAGAGAAAAAGTGGGAAGAGAGAGAAAACCAAGAAGCCCCCCCACCAAAGTGGCTGAACACCTACAACACATGGCGTTTGCTATCAAGTCTCCAATCCAAGCAGCAACCAGTGCTGGTCTCACTCAGCCTCCAAAGTCAGATGGAATCTGATGTCTCTTAAAGTATTTAAGCCGTATGTGGTAAGATGAACCTAAGTTGGGGAGGGGGGAGCAAAAAACAAAACAAAACAAAACCAAAATAAAAACTAAAAAAAAAAAAAGAAAGATCAGTCTTTCTAAAAAATGAAAATATAGCCTACAGCACCTGCTACTTGTTGGTGGTCTCCCATCCAAGTACCAACCAGAGGCAATCCTGTTTAGCTTCCAAGATCTAATGAGATCTGCCACTATTAAGAGTCAAACCAATTACTGATAAGATGGTAGAAAACAGTATAATACATAATAATGAATTATGTAGTGATATAATCAGTCTCCTATCAAAAAATAAACCATAATTAACCCTGCTTATCTTCCAAGATCGCATGAGATCCAGCACTATTCAGAGTTAAAGTAATTACAGATAATATAGTAGAAAGCAATTTAATATATAGTAAATAATAATAATAATAATAATAATAATAATAATAAAATTTTATTTCTATCCCGCCCCTCTGCAATGCAATCGGGGCGGCTTACAATATAAAAACTCCATAGTCCCAGTACCCTAACCCACCCACCCCTTAAAATAATATTAAATTATAAAAGATTAAAACATACTGTAATTAAAGATATATAAATTAGAAAAAAAGGTTAAAACATACAATAGTTTTTTAAAAAATCTGATTACAGCTCAGGGAGGACAGCCGAGTCTTGGGCCGGGATAGTTATTCAGGAAAGGCCTGCCGGAAAAGATCTGTCTTGACAGCTTTTTTAAAGCTGTCTAAGGTGTTAATGAGATGGATCTCGTCCGGCAGGCCATTCCATAATCTGGGAGCGGCAGCAGAGAAGGCCCTCTGGGACGTCACCAACAGCCTTGTTTTCATAGGCTGTAACAGATTCCTCCCAGAGAACCGAAGTGCGCGGGGAGGGTCGTACGGAAGGAGGCGGTCCCGGAGATAAGTTGGACCCAAGCCATGCAGGTTGGGTGATATGTAGTGATATAGTTGGTCTCCCACCCAAAAATGAACCTCAGCTGACCCTGCTCAGCTTCCAAGATCCAATGAGATCCAGCACTATTAAGAGTCAAACCAATTAAGGATGAGATAGTAGAAAACAACTTAATATAGTAGTGAATTACCTGGTCACAGAGGTACATGATTTAGGAGATTATCAGACAGGGACAAAAATAGTGTCCCCATCTCACTATCTCCTCTCCCGCCCCCCACTCCCGTCCTCGTCCTGGCACAGTAACAAAAAGTTTCACACTTAGTTGTGTGATGCTCCCTCACCCTCAGCAGCCCAGGAGTGAACGCAGCTCTCACGGAGATACATTCACATCCTTGTTGAAGTCCCGGGCCGTTCTCACGAGAGGACGAGCATGCAGGAAATTCAAAATTAAAATTAACAATACACTTTTAAAAAATAAAACAAAGCACCTAAACATACTTAAAAATTTGCAAGTAACACAGGGAGGGTACAAAAAGTGTGTCACTTATCTGGATCTCCCGATTGCACCCGGCACAGACCTCCCATTGACACCGGCATCATGCCAGCATAACGGGGCACCTTTTCACTCGCCTTTCTTTCCATGTTAGAAACAGAACAGGCAATCTATTGATGGCTTAGCCCATCAATAAAAATAACTGCTGGCAGAATGGGAATAGCACGGGAGCATAACAACACAAAGATGATGTCATGTGAAAAACAAGAACTTTAGCAAACTCCTGGCATCATTGTGTCACCATATTTACAGCATCTGATAATCTCCTTAGCATCAGTACTAAGGGTCTTATCAGATCAAGTATCTTATTAGGGTAATATTGATGTATTAAATAAAGAAGAACTGGAAAGGAATCCTCAGAGGTGATTTTGTCAGTTTTGCATCTAAAATAAGGGTCTACAGCATCCAGCCTTCTCTAGAGATCTCCCATCCAAGCACCAGCCAAGGCTGACCCTGCTTGGCTTTCAAGGTCAGATAAGATCGAATGCCTTTAGGGTATTTAGGCCCTCTAGGGTATAATTACTAGGCTTGACTTAATTAGCCAGATGAGAAAATATGCTCAGGTCCTTGAGCTTTTATCATTTAATCATAAATAATATTAATAACCTATGATACAGTCCTATAATTTAATCTACAATGAGGCAGTACTGCAACTTCCTGCAAGATGGCACTTATCTTATTGCTCAAAGTGGTGCCCAGAATACCAAAATATTGTCATGGCAAACAAGACAAAGATGGCTGCCTCCATGTGTAGCCACAAGGCTCTAGGCTTCAGACAAGCCCTCTTAAAATGGTGCCTGATACTGACAAATGGTGTCTGCAGCCCCTTCACAAAATAAGGCTGATCCAGAGGCTGGAGGGGGGGACACACCACTCTCTTATGCCTGTTGCCCACCCCACTTTCCCTCAGCCAAATTAAAGTGAAAAAGAAACCTAAGAGGAAAACCCTGTGGAAACCCAGAATTGAACCAGGAACCTTTAGCTCCTGAGGCTGGCACTTTCCCAACTGAGGCCCTGTCTACACAATAAAAAAAAATACATATGGTGTTTGAAAGATCGATCATGTGTACACATGGCTGTTAGGATACGTACGTGTCTTTCGGAAGGGGAGCTAGTGAATCCCTCATAAACTACATGGATTCTGCATTTGGGAGGATTAGTGGATCTCAAACTAAAATCTGTACAGCCATTCGAATTGTTGATAGTCTGTACCCCCCGTTCGCACATGTACGAACAGGCAGTGTAATCTGATTGGCTGGCCCGGCAGAAGGAGGTGGAGCTAGCAAGGAGAGGAATTGGGACAGGCCGCCAAGTTGGATTCCTGGCTAAGTGAGAGTCCAGTAAGGGCATGAAATGAAGATTTTTTTACATTTATTCATTTTTATTTTATGTTATAAATATGGAGAACCGACTGTCTACATAACAGGAGCCTTTTTAAATTAAAAAAAAGCAGCGGGAGATTTAAAACCGCCACTTGGCTCACTTGCTCCAGCCAGCTGGGCAAGGGGGGGGTCATACGGAGTTTTGGGGGTGTAAAAAATTGTGTAGGCAGATATACACATTCAAACACCTGCCTTTTCAAAATTTTTAACCACCAGATGGTTGTTTTTTGTTTTGTTTTTTGGTCATGTAGACGGGGCCTACACATGTAATTTGTGCAAAATTCCTCATCATTGAAAATAAGTGTACAAGATTGCTTTAGAATTTAATGTTGGGATTTTCCTATAGAATGGTCCCAAGATTCAGTGGTTGGAATCCTCTCAGTGAGTTATGCTGCTGTAACATTTGGGAAAGGTGAGTAGTGTCAGGAGCACAGAAGAGAAAGCTTTCTCCATCACCAGAAAAAGCTGCCCTACTGGCTCCTCAGTGGCTTGAGAGTTAGCAGAGCTGTTTTTGCTCTTGACATATATTATGTCCTCTGTCACCCCACCTGTGGCCATTTTTTATCCTTGTTGCTATTCTTCGCTATCAACCATATATTCCACCAGGACAGTTATGCCAGCCAGTGGGATTGTGCCCAGGGAATGCAAAATACATCCAGTGCTATCTAGTTCATGCAGCCAATAAGTCAACACCAATACCATACGTTTTAATAAACATGCAGGAGCCCTGGTGGCAGAGTAGTTAAATGCCAGTACTGCAAAGTCACCAAGTTGCAAGTTTGAGTCCAGCGGGCTCCAAGGTTCACTCAGCCTTCCATCCTTTCGTAGGTCGGTAAATTGAGTACCCAGCTTGTGGGGGGGCAATTAGCTAACACACATTGGAAACTGTTTAATGTAGTGTAGATGTGTAAATAGTTATTGCTTAAAACAATTTGTAAGCCTCTCTGATAGCCTTGCGGCTGAAGAGCGGGGTATAAATAACTAACTAAATAAAAAAATAAAAATAAATACACACACACACACACACACATATATATATATATGCAGGCACATTGAATAAATGAAATGTAAACAATTAGTTGGTGGAGGGATTTTGCCATCTCACACTCTGGAGAATTATTTCCCCCATTTTACTTGTGAACCATGTGAGGACAAGTCTAACCAGTATTTATATCTCTACAATGAGCACATATTCAGCAGATACCTATTAACTATCTTGAAGCCTCAGTGTGGTAGAAAAATAGGATACAATATCCCATAAATTATACATATGTATTTAAAGAGAGGGAAACCCTATATGTTCTGCTCTGGAGTTTAAATGTATGTCAAATATTAACTAATGTGGATTATTGACGGCACACTAGAATCTTATATAATTCCCCACAAACTCTTCACTGACATTCCCAGAACTCTTGTGAAGGACAACCAGTACACAGATAAAGATAGCAAGTAAGTATCTGTCCTTAGTATTAGTAGACAGTAGAAGAAAAATAGCATAAGATGTTCTACTTATAAAATCCTAGCTCTAATTTTTGTAAAGCCAAACAGGCATCATCCTGATTAAATAATAATAATAATAATAATAATAATAATAATTTATTTATATCCCGCCCCTCTACAAAATGCAATCCGGGTGGCTTACAACAATAAAATCTACATACAACCCCTCCATCCCACCCACCCCTTAAAATACAATTAAATAGTTAAACATTAAAAACACAATAAATACTAAAAGTACTCAAAACAACACAATAAAAAGCTGGAAGGGGTTGGACTAATTAAGATGGCTGGGTATCTATTCAGGAAAGGCCTACCAGAAGAGATCCATCTTAAGAGCTTTTTAAAATGTATTTAAGGTGGTAGTGTGACAGTTCTCATCCAGCAAGCTGTTCCATAATCTGGGAGCAATACCCGAAAAGGTCCTCCGGGAGGTTGATGAGAGCCTAGTTTTTAAAGGTTGCAACAGATTCCTCCCAGAGGACCTGAGCACACGGGGAGGATTATATGGAAGGAGGCGGTCCCGAAGATAGGTTGAACCCAAGCCATTTAGGGCTTTAAAAGTGATAACCAACACCTTGTCCTGGGCCTGGAAACTAATGGGCAGCCAATGAAGTGATCTTAAGATTGGTGTTATATGGTCTCTTCTAGATATACCCGAGACCAATCTGGCTGCCATATTCTGCACTAGTAGAAGTGTCTGGACCAAGCACGAGGGTAGCCCCATGTAGAGTGCATTACAGAAATCAAGGCGGGAGGTTACCAGAGCATGTCTCAAGGTCCCTGACTTCCAGGAAAGGGCGCAACTGGCAGATCAGCCGAAGCTGATAACAGGAACTCCTGACCGTTGCATTTGCCTGATTTGTCATCTGGAGCGACGAGTCCAGGAGTACCCCCAAACTGCAAACACAGTCCTTGGAGGAGAGTGTGACTCCATCCAGGACTGGAGGTTGTATCCTAGTACCTGGGTTCGGGGCTGCTACCGTGAGAACCTCTGTTTTGTCTGGATTCAGCTTCAGTTTGTTTTTCCTCATCCAGTCCATTGCTGCCCTAAGACAATCATTGAGAGAAGAGACACCATCTGAAGTCAGAGCTGAAGACTGGGACATGGAGAAGTATATCTGGGTGTCATCAGCATACTGATAGCATCCCACCCCATGCCTCCAGATGATCTCTCCCAGCGGCTTCATATATATGTTAAGTAGCATCAGGGACAGGATGGCGCCTTGTGCGATGCCACAATTAAGTTCTTTCCTTGCACAGCAACTGTCCCCAAGCATCATCCTCTGGAATCTACCTGAGAGGAAGGAGTGGAACCACTGCAATACAGTGCCTCCGATTCCTAACCTTCTCAGGCGATCCAAGCGAATGTGGTGATCTATTGTATCAAAAGCCACTGAGAGATCCAGTAACACCAACAGGGTCACATTACCTCTGTCGATGTTCAGGCAGAGGTCGTCAGCTAAGGCAACTTTCTTAAACTGATTCATGTTAATGTTTTTTTTTAAAGAGTCTGTGAACTGATTTTATTCTGTTTTTTTTAAAACAGTTCCACATCAACACGCGTGACCTTCTTTTCACTGTCTGTCTCTTTTTGGCCTTCTATCAATCTCTTTGTTTCTGTCCTATGTGCTATATGGATAACATGATCAAGAAACCAACTCACAGGCCCTGGAGCAGTTTGCTGCTTCATGCTTCTTTTTAAATATCAATCTCCCAAAGGCCAGAATCTACTTGGTGTCTTACATATACAGTATGTGAGTTCTCCTATGGAAGAATTGGAATTTTGGTTGGATTTTTTTTGGGGGGGGGGTCTGATGCTCAGTGTCCATATTCAGTCAAAAGTTGTAGAAGTGAAGTACTGCATATGGTGCCATGGTACATGTGGGTGCACAATGGCCAATAACTGCCCATCTCCTCTGGTGAAATTGGCAGTAGTTCTCCTTAGGTTGTTAATTTCAGCTATGCTTTCAGTTTTACTGACCCATATGAAAATAAATATACCAGACACAAACTATGTGGTTGAAATGGCTCCACTTTATTTAAACTATTTAGCTCTATGACTTTAACGCGACCTGCAAAAAGGAGGGGAGGAGAACCTGGTGTGAAGTTTAGTGAAGCAGGGGGTCACCACAAAACCCTCTCCTCAGCCACACTTGAGTGAGGAAATTGAGCCGTAGCTGCCCTCCAACATACTGGATTGCTACTCAGCGTGCCCTGTTGGAAGGAAGGCCAATCCAAGGTTCTGTCTCCTTCAAGTCCCATGACCTAAACTGAAGATGAACCTCAGGCAAACTTGAGTTAGCTTCCTCTCCCACCCCCATGAGACCGACAACCTAAGGGGGGAAATCCAGAGACCTCTTCTTCATACAACTGGTGCCTTTCTGTGCTCACCGGTATTCTAACTCTTTGTCTCCCACTACCTGCCAAATCACCACTTATTTAAGTGCACCACCCTGGCCAATTATCCCATCTGCAAACAAGATACAGTGCAGGGTACGCAGGAAAAAAGCAGAAGAGGGAACAAAAATTCATGCCTGGTCCCTAGTTACCAGCAACTGCCAGCACTGCACCATAGGGTGGTAGAGTGGGTGACCATTCACACTGAAATAATGAGTTATGAGGGTGGCCAGAGCTTAAGACGCCTCTGCTCCACCCCTATGATTCCATGCTGTGGCCACACTGCTCCACGGTGCACTTCCTCCTTTGTGTCCCCCTTCCTGTGATCTCCCCTCCCCATCATCATGCTGGGTGACCCAGGTGCATTTGGTTATGCAGAAAGCATTTGGTTATGTATTTGGTTGTAGAACATTGTCATTGTCCAGAAGAGTCACATAGTTCCTCTACACTAAGCAAGGCATAGTAATATAGGCATGGCAACCTTGGCAGTAAACCAGGAAACTCCATTCATGTCTGGAAAACCCACATGTAACTCCACACATGGAATGTATGCTGTGTAATAGGATCTCAGGTAAAGAATAAGAACATGGAACTTTGTCCTTATATAAAATAAATGAAAACAATCAAAGCTTCAGATCACCAATTGTACAAAGATGACTTCTATACAATCAAAGACATAGCCATGTTAGTCTGAATCAGTATGCAAAGGGATCTTGTAGCACCTTTTAGACTAACCTGAGAGAAAGAAGTTGGTAGCATAAGCTTTCATAGACAAGTCTACTTCATCAGATGCATGGAGTATGCTTCATCAGATGCCTAGGAGCAGAGTTTATAGTTATGAATGAACAAGTTATAAAACAATAAACATGCAAAACTTGTGGGTAAGATGATGAGGTGACAAGTCCATTCTGTTTCTATCAGTGAATTGATTCAATTGTCTTGAAAAAGAAAATGTTTTGGGTGTTTTAAAAAACTAGTATGAAAAGTATTACAAGGGGGGAAACAATTCCTCTACAACAGTGTTTTCCAAGCTCTAGTCTTCCAGGTCTCTTGGGCTCCCAGAATCTCTGATCATTGGCCAAGATGGCTGAGGGCTTCTGGAAGTTGAAGTCTGAAATACCTGGAGGATTAGAGCAAGACAAGCAAGGGTATACACATGACAGTGTAGGCAGTAAATCAGGAAACTCCAATTGTGTCTGGATGATTTTGATGATGATGATGCTTTTAGAAACTTTGTTGTTTCCCATTTGACATTCAAATTGCCTTATTTGTCTGGGGATTTATCACACTACGGTGTTATAGCACTTTTATTCCACTTTAACAGCTATGACTACCTCCTGTGGAATCCTGGGATTTGCAGTTTAGGGAAGGGCATTTAGTATTCTCTGCTAGAGAGCTCTTAGGCTTCACTAAACTACAAACCCAGAATTCCGCAGGAGGCAGCCATAGCAGTTAAAGTGGAATAATAGTGCTATAATACTGTGCTGTGATAAGGCTCGAATGTTGTGAAACTGTAATATGCAAATGAAGCCCACTAGTACAGAGAGAACAAACATGAAAGAAAGCCAGACTGAAAACTTGTGTCGTTATAATAATAAATGAAACTGAAGATAAATCAGGTTGTTGTTTAAAGTTGTTGTTTAGAGAGGTGTGATTATGGACCAAAATCTAATTGTTCTTTCCAAATAGGGTAATCCAATTGAATCAATTATTGAATGGTAAATCAACACTTGTGTAAATGAAACTGATTAAAAGGGTTTACTCTAATTTGGATTAGCAATTAGCTCTAGGCTATAGATTAATGCAAGACTAAAATTCCCTGTTGTCTAAAACCCACAAAGTCTGGATCTTACATATGCAGTTCAGAGCTTTTAGTCTTCAAACATGCTAGAATCTGATCCAACTGCATCCTTCTGTCCCTCCATCACTTTATTTGGATCCTGTCTTTTTTGCAAATTGGGACTGAAGGCAGTTTACATACTACGGTGAATTTCAAATGCAAACAACATATGGTGAAAAACATACAAAAAGTTGTGATTAAAACAGTAATAAACTAAGAACAAAATTAAAATCATGTATAACATTAGTTTAAAACAAAGAATAAAGGAGAACAGCACACGAAATGCCTCCTTTTTCGTAAAACAACCATATCGCAAATCTTTCACCTGTTGAAATAATGTTTATATATGTAGTTATTGTTTTATTATTTCACTTGTAGTCTTTTAAATAATGATAATAATAATAATACATTTTTATTTTTAACCCACCCCTCTGCTCAGCAACCAGGGCAGCGTACAACAGGATTAAAAGAAAAGCAAGTTAAAAAATCCTTCCCAATGCTAACCCTCCCATCCCTTAAAACTAAATTAAACTGGTAGAGAATTAAAACAAACATAAAGTACAATACAATATACAAATTACGGCAAAAAATAATGGCAATAGCGGCAGGGGGGCGGGTAGGCAATCAACTCCACTTGATCTGGGAAGTTATTTTGGGAAGGCCTGCTGGAAGAGATCCGTCTTTAATGCTTTCTTGAAGCTATCAAGAGTAGTGATAAGACAGATCTCGTCCGGCAGGCCATTCCAAAGTCTGGGAGCCGTAGTAGAGAAGGCCCTTTGGGAGGTCTGTGACAGCCTAATTTTCATAGGCTGCAGCAGGTTCCTCCCAGAGGACCAAAGTGCAGGGGGGGGGTCATATGGGATGAGGTGGTCCCAGAGATAAGATGGACCCAAGCCATGTAGGGCTTTAAAGGTTAAAACCAACACCTTGTACTGTGCCCAGAAACTGATCGGCAGCCAGTGGAGAGATTTAAGCACAGGTGTTATATGCTCTCTCCTAGATGTACCCATAATTAACCTGGCTGCCATCTTTTGTACCAGTTGAAGTTTCCTGGTTAGGCACAAGGGTAGCCCCATGTAGAGTGCATTACAGTTATCCAGACGTGAGGTTACCAAAGCATGTACCACAGTTTCCAGATCCCTTGTATCCAGGTAAGGGCGCAGCTGGCGTATCAGCCAAAACTGATAACAGGCACTCCTGACTGTCGCATTCACCTGATTAGTCATGTGAAGTGATGAACCTAGGAGTACCCCCAGACTACAAACACTGTCCCTAGAGGAGAGTGTGACTCCATCCAGGACTGGAAGTTGTATTCCCAGACCTGGTTTTGGGCCTGTGACTGTCAGTACCTCCATTTTGTCTGGATTTTGTCTCAATCTGTTTTTCCTCATCCAATCCATTACTGCTCTGAGACAGTCATTGAGAGGAGAGATGCCATCTGAAGTCTGAGCCGACGATCTGGTCATGGAGAAATATATCTGAGTGTCATCAGCGTACTGATGACACCGAGCTCCATGCCTCTGGATGATCTCTCCCAGCGGCTTCATATAAATGTTAAATAGCATAGGGGACAGGATGGCACCCTGAGGGATGCCACAATTAAGCTCAATTCTGGAAAAGCAACTGTCCCCAAGCCTTACCCTCTGGGATCTGCCCGAGAGAAAGAAACAGAACCACAGCAGAGCAGTGCCTCTAATTCCTAACTTTCTCAGGCGAGCCAAGAGGATGAAATGATCTATATTGTCAAAGGCCGCACCAGCCTTTGGTCCAAGACCACCAGCAGGGTCACACAACCCCTGTCAATGCTCAGGCGGAGGTCGGCAGTTAGAGCGACCATGACAGTCTCAACTCCATATCCTGTCCTGAAGCCGGTTTGAAATGGATGAAGATAATCGGTTTCATCCAAGACGGCTTGGAGTTGGGGAGCAACTGCCCTCTCAATCACCTTGTTTAAAAAAAGATAGCAAGGACACTAGTCTGTAATTGTTCCTGTCCAGGGGGTCCAGGGAAGGTTTTTTCAGGAGTGGCTTAACTGCCGCCTCCTTTAATCAAGGTGGTACGATACTTTCCCTGAAGGATGCATTGATTGTGTCCCGTAGGAATACTCTCAATGCGTCCCCCCCCCCAGACAACCAGCCAAGATGGACAGGGATCAAGAGGGCAAGTCATCTTCCTCACTCTTTCAAGGAGCTTGTCCACGTCATCGGTACTCACAGATTGAAACGGATCCAGTAAAATGCCATCAACAGAGTTGTTGGACACCTCATCTATGGATTCTGTCAGAACATTGGTGTCTAAGTTCGGCTCTTATCTGAGAGATTTTATCTGCAAAGTGGATGTTAAATGCATCGCAGCAGGCTGTCGTCGGGTTAAGTAGGGGGTTTGGCACAGGAGGAACCTGCGTCAGCTCCCCCACCACCTTAAACAGCTCTGCTGGACGGGACTCTGCAGACACAATACATGCAGAGCAGAAGGATCTCTGTGCTGCACGTATTGCCTCCCGATAGGAATCAAGATGCTTCCTATGGCAAGTTCTGTCATATAAGAGTCAAGTCTTCCATTTGCACTCTAGCTGTTGTCCAGTTCATTCCATAACAAAAATATTTGTTATTAGTGTTTCCACTGTATCTTCAGCTAAAGAATATTTGAAATGCATGGGGTATGTATATTCAGTAGATACACAAGTTCCGTATCAAACATACCAAAACCTAAATCAAAGTGATCTGTTGATCAACCGATCAATCAATAGATGTATGTGTGTGTGTGTGTGTGTGTGTGTACATACATATACAGATAGACATATACAGATACAGATACAGATATTAGGTTCAGATTCCTATGTTGTGAGCAGGTTTCATGACATTTTGCCTTTACAACCAGAAATGGAAGAAATGCTTTTTTCAGTTTACACTCACAAAACAGTACAGCAGATTGATATATAAGGCATACCAAAACAAAGAAGGTAGCTCTGAGGATCTTCTCTGTTGATTTTTGAGATAACAGTGCTTGGAAAGAAAGATAATTCACTGGTTTTTGTTTCCAATTAGACTGAAACTGGAACTTTATAACTCAACAGGTTCCATTGATTCAGTGGCTCTACTCTAACCATCAGATTTAGGGCTAGGAGTTTAAATTTGATAACCAAGTCAGGCTAAAGCCCTATTATAGAGGCCTCCTGAATATATGAGGAGCTGAATGGGTGGTGCAGGATATTGGCACACACCTAGGCAGAGATTCTACATAGTGGTGGCAAAGCATAATATTTCACCAGCACTGTTCCACTGGACTGTCTTTCAGCGTCAAGAAAGGCAGCATTTGCACCACTGGGGAAATGCCCATTTGGTGTCTGGGTGGGGTGGGGGGACAGGAGCCACGCAGTCAGCATGCGGCTGCACTTTTGCAGCCAGGAGAGAAGAGGGAAAGTTGCTGTTCCCTGATCTCAACCAAGTATGCAACTCAATGTTGAGTATTACTGTAGTTATGTGCACTTCTCTTACGCAAATTAAAGTAACAAATTATGATGCATGAGGTTTATGTCTCTCTCTGTGTTTATCTGTAATGACAGAAGTGTGAGTGATGTGTGTGTCTTCTCTATAATAACTCAAAGAATGTGAAGTCTTGTCAAGCTTACTAAGGGGGCCTTGAGGATATGCATTAGAGTAATTTTGTTTTTAAAACAGGCTAATTTTAACTAATTAAAAACTGTGTGTAGCCTGCTGTACCATATTGAAGGACTAGATGACACCAAATTTCTAAGAAACAGACAGTAAAACCAGAAAGCCTTGAAATTTGACCCAAATGCTTGCAGCTGGTTTGGGGTAGAAAGTCACCATGTTGTAATGGTTTCCAAGTTGTTTCCAACTCATGGTGTTCCTAATGCAAACCTATCATGGGGCTTTCTTGGCAAGATTTAGTGAGAGGCTGTTTGCCTTTGCCTTCTGTGGCTAAGATAGTGTGGCTTGCCCAAGGTCACCCAGTGGGTTTCCATAACTGAGCAGGGATCCAAACCCTGCTCTCCAGAGTCCTGTTCTAATGGTCAAACCACTATACTGTGCTGGCTCTCATACAGCAGTTGGCTACTATTATTATGAAGCCATGGAACACCAATGGTTTTAGGAGACAAAATAAAATGTTATTCCATTCCATTGACATAGGAAAGTTCTCTAAGCTAGGCTAAGCAAGGACAGAAGAGGGAAGAACAAATCTGGTTTCACTTTTGTAGAAGTGAGCTAATAAAGAGGAGTCATAGAAAATAGTTGGAATGATTCCTAACAATATTGGCCTATTATCTCAGATAGGTTAAGATAGGTGGATAAGACTTGAGGAGACTTTAGATCACCTAAGCACTAGTTAGCCCTATCCCTGCTGTTCTCCCTTTAATTCTTTCCACACTGCACATTGTTGCATTTCCCAGATATAGAATACAGTACAATATGATAGGGCGTGTGAAACAGCAAACAGAGAGAGCAAACAGTTCAAAGGAAACTTCTGTATCTACTTATTGCTTACACCATCCATCAGAAGATATATCTGCATGTATATATAATTCAGCATTCCGGAGGGAGGGAGGGAGGAAGAAAGAAAGAAAGAAAGAAAGAAAGAAAGAAAGAAAGAAAGAAAGAAAGAAAGAAATCCCTAGAACAATCCTGACCTGCAATGCACATTCCCTAAGCTTTCTTGTCTAAACTCATCTTTTGATTTAAGGTCCCTTTCACTTGTAGGGCCTGTTGAATGAACTCCTTTTCTTTTGCAGAACAGTCTTTTAAATTCAATAGAGATTGGAAAAGGCTAATCTCCACAATGGCTATTTTGTTGCTGGGCTTTCAAGTGCTAGATAGGTAATCTAGAATGATTCATACCCTGCTACAGTTGAGCATCACTTTTGTGATGAATGTGCAGGAAACAGCTTGATGCTCTGCTCTGATAATAAAGTTTTAGGACTGGTTTACAAATCTTTTACTTGAACTCAAGAAGCACAGTAATGTTAGATTGCCAAATAGATCACAATCAAATTAGATTTCCTGGCACAAACAGTCCTGTTTCCCAGTAAAGTGTGTACTGAAGTAAGCATCCTGAAAGACTAAAAAAAAGTTTATGATTGTTTTATTTCTTTAAAACCCTACTGTTTTATATTTTGACAAGGCATTTGCAATGTACAGTTCTAAAATGCTCCTTCCTGAAATTGGTGTTAGTCTCCAGCTAGAATTTAGTTAGAGATTCCTGTGTCATATAGCCAGTGATTAATTGAACAGAGAAGGAGCCAGATGCCCATGTTGGAATTTAAACTGACCATGATTTTATTTGCATAATAACAACATAGAGAACCAAACACAAGAAGGTGATAAGGTGAAACCTCAAATTGTAAGGTCTGGTTACTGCCACCACTACCCATGCCTTGTGCCAAATCACTGGACCAGGTGTTTGTTCTGGCCCAAGCCTGACCTGTAATGTGCCCAATTAGAGCCCTATGGAAGGGCTGGTGAATAAAGTACCAAGTCATACAGTTACCCTAATTTGCAAGGTGGCTCATCAAGTGCTGCCCCTTCCAGCTCAAATGACCTCCCCTCTGTCCCTTCTTTGGGCATGGGGTTAACCTCACTGACCTCACTTATCGTCAGTTGTAACCAAAAGCAGAAATCTTGGCTTGATATTGTCCATGTAAACAATGCTTGCAACCATCCAGTAAGCATCAAATATTACAAGCAGCTTTGACTGCAATGCATAGGTTTGATAACACAGAGCCAGCATGGTATAGTGGTTTTAGCATTGGATTAGGACTCTGGAGACTAGGGTTCAAATCCCTACTCAGCCATAGAAACCCACTGGGTGATCTTGGGCAAGTCACATTCTGTTGGCCACAGAGAAAGACAAATGCAACCCCTCCCCCCCAAACAAATCTTGCCAAAAAAACCCCATGATAGGTTCACCTGAATGTCACCATAAGTCAGAAATGACTTGAAGGCACACAATAGCAACAACAACCTTTGATAGCAAAACAACAGCAGCTAACCAACAATCTAATAAGTGGTGTATCATCAAGAAAAGCCAATAAATGCCACAATGGCATGAAAAAAAATCCTTCCTGACCTATAGAAGTGGTCAGAAATTGCCTGAGGAACCTGAAAAGCAGTTGCTGGAGGGCAGGTATGTGGTGTCTGGCCAAGACATGGGAGATTATAGGATGCATTAAAAGTGGAGCTACACGAACACCAGGAGATCACAAAAGAGCTCCCTTTTCAGATAACGTTGTTCCCCCCTTGTTATGCACCCATTCTGCTGCTGTTCCACCGGTGCTGCTTTTTTATTGATGGGATAAGCCACCAATAGATCTCCCATTCCATTTTTGTCACGGATGTTCCTGTGAGCGAAAAGGTGCCCGGTTATGCTGGCAAGATCCCAGTTTCAATGGGAGGTCCCTGCCAGAACACTTCCAGGTGAGATCGGGACATCTAGGTAAGTGACACACTTTTTATGACCCTCCCTGAGTTACTTCTACCTTTTATAGTGTGTTTTATTGCTTGCTGTCATTTTTTCATGTTCTTTTTATTTTTTTAATTTCCCACGCTCACGTTTTCTCATGAGAAGCCGTGGGATTTCGATCCAGGAAGTGAATAGAGCTCCATTAGAGCTCTGTTCACTCCTGGGCTGCCAGAATGACAGGAGAGGAGGTAAGTGTGCTGGGGAGGGTGATTGTGATATGATAGGGATGGGACAGGGATGGGAGTGAAGATTCTGGGATAGGAATACTTTTTTTCATTCCTGACTGAAAATGTCCATGTACAACAGTGTCTTTGTGCAGCTTCCAGCTCCCATGAGACTAGGAAGTCTCAGGAGCAGGGCATGAAACAGGCATGGTTCCTTTCCCCTAGCCCTTATGTCTGAGGGACTGAGGGTCCTTGTCACTTGTTAGATAATCTTGCTGTCTAGGGTCACCTCTCATCACCTTCTAGACACAAGTACCCAATTTGTGATGATGGTTAAACCAGACAGAGTTAACATCACCATTCCACTTTTTTAAGTATTGGAATTTCAGGATATTTATATGGAAAATGAACAGACTCTTTAATACTATTTCAGGCTATTTATTATAAGCATTCATAGATATATAAACATAGCATTCCCTTTAGGAGAAAACACAGACAGGGCAATGCCTGGGCACTTAGCTTCATTATACTACATTGCATGTAAGTCATATTACATTAGCGATATTACAGACATTACATTACATTATATGGCCATCAAGATGTTGAATGTTCATCAGGACTTTCATAATGACTTTTTGAGGGACTGATCTTTTATCTCTCTCTCTATTCATCTCTTTAACAGGTTTGCTAATAATTAATACATTTAAGAACATGATCCTTCTAAAGCATTTAACATAGCTATTTGTCTATCATCTTCACATTCTCTCTGTACTTCCACAGTGTCTCTTAAGGCATTTTATAGACATTTCACAGAGGCTTTCATGTATGTCCCTTGTATCATAGCCATAACTGTCTTAACAATATAACTCTACCTATAATCCATATGTGGCTCAAGCATTGGACTACAGTTCTGGAGACCAGGGTTTGAATTCCCATTCATCCATTAAAACCCACTGGATGACCATGGGCAAGTCACATTTTCTCAGCCTCAGATAAAGGCCAAGGTAAATCCCCTCTGAACAAATGCTGTCCAGAGAAACCCATGATAGGTTTGCCTTAGGGTGACTATAAACTGGAAATAACTTGAAGGCACACAACAGCAATCCATTCAGGCATACATTGTGATCTGGCTTCTGCAAAAGCATAGGCATTCAAGGATTTATCTGATTGAGGATTGTTAAATGTTATCAGCATTAATAACACATAAATATATATCTACTCTTACCAGTATGAGCATATATCACCATTTTAGGGCAACATGTGAGGGCCAATTATAGGACTATCAGGAACAGCTCAGCTATCTATGAAAAACAGTCTTCTTCATATGCTGGAGATATGCAAAGCAGCTTAAGTTGTAGGCTTTATCTTAGTTCTTCTATTCTCTCTCTTGACACCCACTCACTATATCAGTTATCCAATGATAACCAAGATTTTTCTCTAGGGTTATGAACTTTCCCATCTAGTTTCAATATTTTTAGGTTTGTTTTAGTGCTTATGTGTTCATTTACTTTGTTAATTAAGGTGTTTTTGCAGTTTTAAGTGTGCTCACATCTTCTCATGAGAACTGCCAAAATTTTGCCCCTGCCAAATCGGGGAAGTAAACTCCTGTTCTTAAAGTGACATGTGATAGTAAGTGTAATAATGCCACAATGTTTCCGCTATCCTCATTCGTAGAATTCCAGTGTTTTTACATGCTAGTCTGATAATGCCCCATGACTTCACTACATTTTTTTTCCATTAATAGAGCTGGTTCTAGGTTCCTCTTGGTATAGCAGCCTCCAATACTCCCCCCCCCAAGTAGGACACTGCTTCATCAAGAGAGCTAACTTGGAGCAGCCCAGGATTCTTTTATCCCAAAACAAGTCAACTAAGAGAAAGTATCACTGAATCATGACTACCTTGTCCCACTGACTTTAGTAGATGTAGTCTCAGTCATACTGTCATACATGTCTGGATCCTTTTGGTCATGCACAAGATTAATTCATAATATGCAGCTAAGGCTGCTGGCACACTAGAAATAATGCTGTTTGACACGAGTTTAGCTATCATGGCTTCATCCCATGGCATTTGTAGTTTGTTGTAGCACCAGAGCTCTCTGACAGGGAAGGCCAAATATCTCATAGAACTACAAATCCCAGAATTCCATAGCATTGAGCCATGGCAGTTAAAGCAGTGTCAAACTGCATTATTTCTGTAGTGTTTTGGCAGCCTAAGACAAAATGCTTTACATAGCACAGTTAAAATTTTAATTGATCCTCATGTAGGGATAAATAAGATATTCCCAGAGTTATTTTCATAACCATGCTCTAAATCTTCTGTGTTCCTACACAGCCATTCCATGTGTGCAAACCATTAATTTTATTTAATCCTTTCCAGATAGCTTGCATTGCTGTGTCTACAATATTTGAAAGATGCTACAAAAAGTTAAATTTTTCTGCAAAAAAGTGCATCTTAAAAAATTGACAGACATCTAAGAGTTCATGCTGATATAGTGTTAATTTTAGCAGCAGAGGTGCTCTCATGCATATCAAATATGCTTGCATCATAAAATAATATGACTATAAAAATGACACAGATGTTTGAGAATGTGAATTGACAAGTGCTGTGCCCTTGTCGAATTATTATTGTAGTCATCTTAGAGTGTCAGCAGTTTGTTCCATTTTGCCCAAGATTTTATATCATTCTAAATTTGTTTATTATGTGTATATGTGTAGAATTATTAGTATATACTATGTATTGCAATCTTTACACACTGAAACAGAGTGTGATTGTCAAAATCCAACAAATGTTAAGCAGCGGGCTCTCAAAATCTTGTTTGTTTAATTTTTTATTTACAAAGAAAAGGTAATACTTTTGAAAATATGAAAAATCTCTCATAGACCTACCTCCCTACCCACAAAAAATCAGTATGTTGAGGCAAGGATTTCATACAGATAACACAGCTGAACATGTGCATGCAGGCATATATAAACATGTGCAGGTTAGAAACATGTATACAGAAAGAAAGAGGCACACGTGTGCATGCATAGTTTTGTGTAGAAGATACATGCTCTTGTGCACTCAGAAATAATACTTTATCAGGCTAGCATCTTAAAATGCTGTGATTATGTGAGTAAGGAAAGCAGAAACATCATGACATTACAACAAAAATTATCAAATGGCCACAGCTTGCATTTTAAGCATGGGATTAAGGGTCCCACTACAGTAGCACTTGTCTTCACATTGTCTTTAATTAACAGTATGTCAACACTTTGCACTGGTCCACATATGCTCCTTTAAGGGAAATGTCCACTTACTTCCATGTTAGCCAGGGCACATTATTTTGGCAGTTCTCACAAGAAGACACAAGTTCACATAAAAACAGCACAAACACTTAAAATAACAAATGAAATAAGCAAATAATCACTGAAACAAATATACAAACTTGATAGCAACATGGGACAGTTCATAAAAAAGGGCATCCTGTCAATTGTCTTCCTGTTCTCACCCAGAAGTTTTTCTCACTGGGAATGGGGAGAGGGAAAGAGGAACAACTATCCACACTGTAATCTCACAATTACAGTGGGATGTGGTTTCACACACTCTCAATATTGTGAGAACAGAGATATTGAAAATCTATTGATGGCTTAACCCATCAGTTAAAAACAATACCTTATTCATGGCTGGAGTATGGACTGGCCACAGGTGTGGGATGATATTGTGTGATAGTGGGAAGCTGTTCCAGCTAACGTCACATTATAATTGTGTGATTACAGCCCTGTCTGACAAAGTGTATAGAAGGGTGGGTTCACTGGGGAGAGAATTCAGCTTTCTTCCTCTTAACAACCCAGGTTGAGATTGCTGCTTCCCTACTGTCTGTAGTGCAGTGGAAAGGCTCATTCAAGTTCAGATGGATGTATCTGTCCCTTTTGCTGTCTTTCACATTCCTTTTTTTTTAATGTCAAATTTTATCTGTACCATTTATAAAGGAATAGAAGCTATTTTTGTAAGTCCTTAAACACACCTTAAACACAAACTGACTCACAAAGGTGGTAGAAATCCAGCTGAGTTGATGCTAGCCCAACTGTTGAATCCAAATCCCTCCCAGCCTGGAAAATAACTAAAGGCTATCCTGGTCCTGGGCTAACTTTGTGACAACCTAGTGGTGGAGGAGGTTCCTCTACTGCAGTGTTTCTCAACTATGGTTCCCTGGAACCCTAGGGCTCCCCAAGAGGTTGCCAGGGGTTCCTCAAGGGATTGTGATTGTGGAGGGAAAGCAATAGCAGTATATAGAATAATGATTATGCAGGGGTTCCCTGAGACCTGAAAATTCTTCCAAGGGTTCCTCCAGGATAAAAAGGTTGAGAAAGGCTGCTCTACTGGCTAATTTTAGCTGGCAGGAGGAGCAGTTGTGCTGGAAGACCTCTCATCAGCTGATCCCTGAAGTGAACCAGCAGAAGGGTGGCATATCAGCCTGCCCCAGCAGGCTAATATCTGTTCTTAACTTCTTCTAGCTGATGCATCTTTGAGTTAGGAATATATTGTAAATGAAATGCACCTGCCAGATTAAGTAGAACAGCTATATCCAGTAAGGTGAATATCACTTTATAGTTGCCTGTGCCATAGCTGTTAAAGATGTGGAGTATGTCAGCAAAAAGATGGAGGAGGAGGGACCTCTCATTCAGCCTATGAAACATTGCTGGATAGAGGGAGGTGCAAACCAGTCTTTTTGAAGTAAGCACTGAAAGCTCTCTGTTTCACTTTCTCACACATTCATTTTTTTTCTTTTTCTCCCCTCTTCTTTTTTGGTAAATCTCAAGTTCTTTCCATTGTGTGTCGGGGGGGGGGGGAGAGGGAAATCTGTATATTCAGGAATGTCCTGATCAAAAGACAAATTGGACAAAATTCTCAACCGCCCCTAGGAGGGAGAGTTCATCTATTTCTAAGCATTGTGCAGCACCTCTACAATAAAGTTTTTGAAATATCTGGTGATATTATCTCCCTGCATATTTCTTTGATGTTCAACCTCTTTTTGAACCCTAGCCCTGGCCCAAAGTGGATGCTCTGAGTTCATCATACCTTGACAGAAAGATGGCATTTCCCCCATTCAAATAGCCCATGCTGTGCTGACTTTTGTTCTAAAGCTCTGTGAGGTTAATTGAGTGGATATGAAGTATAAGCCAGGCTAAAATTACCTCTGCTTTAACTTGCAAAGTGATAATCCTCTGGACTTAATTTAAGGCTCTCCTATTTCATGCATCAGAGTGAATCATGTAATAGATGGTTTAAAGGAGGAAACACCAATAAAAAGACAACTTAATTTTAAAGAGATGAGTGAGAACAAGCATTTCAATGCAACTCATATCATGGATTTGCTGTGTATTAACAAAACTAAAGATTGCAACACCAAATTGTTTATATTGCTCTGTAGAAGGAAGCAAGTGGTAGGAGCTTATCTGTAATTGTTAAATTTGCAGGATTGGCTAATAGAGAATATACGATTTAATGTTTTCAGTATTTGGTGCCCTTCTCTTTTGCATGGTTAATGATATATTCTAGCAGATTTTCTTTATATACACTCATTAAAGACATGTTCGGTTCCTGTTATATTTAGTAAGTAATTACAGGGTACATCAGAATGATTGCTGCTGAATTCTACCTCTTTGAGTAAACTTGACAAGGAATTGACTTGGCTGGAATAAACAAAATGTATTGGCATTAAGTGGACCTTCTTAAACAGTACAACTTTATGTAATTCATTATAGGCCCTCTTCCCTAAATTAACTTCTTACTACTGGGTTCCACTTTGGGAGAAAGGCAGCACAGAAATTGCACAAAATGTAAATGAATAAATAATATTGCATAGAGGTTTTAGTAGCTTGCTCTATTACTTGTTACACTGCAAATTATTTTGTAATTCCTTTTTTTGAAAAAAAAATCTAAAAAGTAAATACATAGTCTAAAGTTAGAGGAAAAATCCCCTCCTTCAATGCCCCATGAAAGAATTGTACCCCTTCCTAAAGAATTGTACCACTTCCCAAAATAATGGGAATAGTAGCCAGTAAACTTTACTCATTAAACAAATTCTCTCTCCCCCTCTATGTATATATACAGTTGTCCCTCCGTATCCACGGATTTGGTATCCATGGATTTAAGTATTCACGGCTTGAAAATATTCTTTAAAAAATAATAATCCAAAAAGCAAACCTTGATTTTGTCATCTTATATAAGGGACACCATTTTGCTATGCCATTGCATATAATGGGACTTGAGTATTCATGGATTTTGGTATCCACGGGGTGTCCTGGAACCAAACCCCAGCGAATATGAAGGGACAATTATTGTATCTGTGTGTATCTGTTACATTACTTCCAAAAATAATGTCAATATGCCCTCTATACCCACCCCAAAGTAATGTGTTACAGATAGCATCATTACTAATAATATTATTTCCAAATTCTGGTATTAATCTAAAGAATGCAACATGTAGTCTTCCGATTTTGTGGACTATTATCTCCCATCACCTGTCACCATTGGCTATGAAGGTCGGGACTGATCAGGGTTGCAGTCCCACAACAAGGGGGTTCGCCGCTAGCCAGCGGGCCATTTTGCTGCCTGGCCGGCACAGCCCTGAAGGAGCCCCACCTCACCTGCTAGCCACCCCCCCATCATCCATGGGGGGGTTGGCAGTGTGGGCGACCGCATGGCCGGTCGCCATGGGGGATGCCATCAATCCCCCACCTCTCTCCCAGTGCCCCCTGTGGCTGGGAGAGGTGGGAGGGAAGCGGCCAATCGGGACGGGCCTGCCCGTCCCCGATTGGCTGCATGGCTTCTCAGGGGAGGGTCATCCCACCACGCAATTGGCACGGGCGGATGACATGTGCGGCTGCGACAGCGCTGTTATAAGGCAGCACCGTCACAGGCGCGCAGCATTCTGGCTTGGAAGACCCGCCCACCCTCCCTGTATTGCTGAGTCTTATCCTGTCGCAATTTGCTGGGTGAATGGCATGGGTTGTGATCATGGAGTGAGGCATGGAGTGGTCTCTGTTAAGTGCAAGTTCTAGGACAAAGTCAAGTTCTAGTTAAAGTTCAAGGGATACCATGCCTCCAGCTCTTAACTGGTACTTGTTTTCAGGGGAGGAGAGAGAGTCAAATGGATCGGATCGGCCATCATCTCTCTCCTCCATGGAAGTCGGAATTGACTGACATGGCTATTGGTCCACAGGGGTGGAGCCAATGTGAGATCACAACCCATGCATTATCGCCAACCATTTATTGCAAGTTGTGAACTTTTTATTGCCAATGATGTCTTACTAACCTGTATTTAACCTGTGTTTTCTGAATATGTAATCAATACAGACAAAAAAATTGACATTGTGTTGGAGTGTTCCTGGGGGGGGGGCATATGGGGTTGTATGGTCTGGGTCCGCAAATGAAGTCTCACATTTTCTCCACCACATATTAACATTTAAAAACCTTCATGGCTTGAGACCAGGCTACCTGAGGGATATACCTGACAAGCTTTTCTATCAGAAGTCTTTCACAAATTTGAGATGAAGTGGTGACGGCCTATTGAAGGGGTCTTAAAAATGGAAGCAAGGGAATAAGAGAAAGTGTTTCAGATCAGTTGAACAGTAATAAGTAACCAGTGGATTTAAAAGTGTGTCATCCTTTTTCTAAAGTAAACTCAAACAGGAAAAATAACCAAAATATATCAATGAATGGAAAAGACAAGGATGTGTTCTCCTGCTGATCATGTTTTAAATCAATTACTACTGTCTGGTTTTTCTAATATGTCAGTTAGAAAAATCTGTAATTGGACACTTTTATAGAGTTTGGTGCCCTTCATGAGCAGGACAGAAGCCATTTATTGAAGCTTTTATATTTTTATCAGCTGCACAGCATGTACTGAATAATTATGCTGTCTTTTGAGAGCTAATGTTCAGTAGACATTATTAGTAGTTTTAATATGTCATTGTAGCCCTTAGTATCACAATAGGGAATAAGAGAGAAATCAGGGTACAGAGGAAGATTGGAAAAGCCCATTCAATTCATATATAGATTCATTTTTTAAAAACAAAGTGGTAGTGTAGTTGTAGTTCTTCTACAGTCAATGTGCAATTTACAATCATAGAATCATAGAGTAGGAAGAGGCCACAAGGGCCATCTAGTCTAAACCTCTGCCCCACAGGAATACACAATCAAAGCATTTCCAACAGATGGCCATCCAGCCTCTGTTTAAAAACCTCCAAAGAAGGAGATTCCACCACACTCCAAGGCAGTGCATTCCAGTGTCAAAACAGCTCTTACCATCAGTTAGTTCTTCCTAATGTTTAGGTAGAATCTCTTTTCCTATAGTTTTAATCCATTCTTTCACGTCCTAGTCACTGGAGCAGTAGAAAACAAGCTTGCTCTATCCTCAATATGACATCCTTTCAAGTATATAAATGTGGCTATCGTGTCACCTTGTAACCTTGACTTTCCCAGGCTAAACATATCCAGCTCCCTAAGCTGCTCCTCATAGGATTTTCCTCCCAAAAGTGTTGGAGGAAGTTCTCACACAAGGTCCTTTCCCCAGCTCTTATGCCGACCCCAGTAACACAAGGGGACCTACCGAACTTTATGTGCTGTGTTTTATAGGGCTATAGTGAAAAGGGGAGCCCCTAAAATTGGTGAGCCTGTATGAACCTCTCAGCCTCAGAGGAAGGCAATGGCAAACAGCCTCTAAACAAATCTTGCCAAGAAAACCCTACGATAGGTTCGTCTTAGGGCCTTCATAGGTCAGAAATGATTTGAAGGCACAAAACAACAATAAGTGTGACCCTTATATTAAAATTCCTGCAACTCTGTCCTCTCACTGCAGCTTGGTAAGATACCATCTACATTATTCAGCAAGTTCCTTCAAGGGAAAGGAAGAGGGGATATACAGAGGTACAGAGGACAGAAGAAGATGCCTTTCAGGGATGTACAGAGAACTATAGTGGAAAAGGGTGGGGTGGCCCACTGTAAAAATTGCCTTCTATTTCCACCTAACTAGATGGGGTTGTCTAGATGACAAAAATACTCCTTATGGAATGTGATAAGAACCCTATCTGTCTTAGTGGCATTCCACATTGTTTCTCTGTTATGGGGAGGGGGGGAAATCTCAAAAACTTCACAGGAAAAGCCTTTGCAGCTTTCCCCTGACATTTTTAAAAACAGTGAGGGGGATGTGCATTCCTGCTCATTGGGACAATTGATTCTATTTGAATTGCTTTCCCATGGGAAAGGAAGCACAAAGTTGATCGGCTGGTTGAGCACAGGAAGAGATTTCTAACAAGGCAAGCACCCACTGCTGCTGTGTTGGATTTTTGCCTTAGCCAGTGAACACTAAGGCAAGAAAAGGGGATTGTTGTTGTTATTATTATTATTATTATTATTATTATGCTTTGCTTTGCTTTGCTTTTCTGTTAAATCGAAAAATCACTCTATCACACCCTGGATATTGGGTTGTGTGTGTGGTTTTTTTTTAAAGGTTTGGTGGCAGCAAATTGAGGTAAGTACAAATACAAGTAAATTGCTCATGGCTGCCATCTTGTATGCAAAGCTTATGGGAGCAAAAACTGTCAGGAGTTAGAGACTGAACTCCGTTAATGGCTGAACAACTGCAGAACCATGCTGAGTCAAAATGACTGACTGCATGAACTACCAAGTCATGCCTAGTCAGGCCACTAGAGGGCACTAGATAGGAGGGGTACATCCTTTCAGGCTGCAAGCCATACCTTTGAAGCACAGCACCATCCTGATGGTACTGAGGAAGGAATTTGGTTACTTGATAGTGGGGCCACCAAATCTTATCCATATTTTAGAAGTCAACCATTCTTCCAAAGAAAAGTATATCAAGTCAGTGAACTGTATCAGCACTTCCCCTGTGTCTTTACTATTCTACAGTTCACAGCTGACCAGGAATATTTTGGTGTTGAATTACTGCTATAAGATCCAGAAATCGCTAACAAGTCTTTTAAAATAGCAGTCTTATGCACGATCTATTATTACATGTAAGAATTGTGAGACAAAGTAACTATGATTTTCCTTCTCAGGTTGAGTATAAAGCAGAGAGAACACTAGCATTCCCCCCGCCCCCCTTGCTGAAGTGATAATGAAAATTATGCAGAGAGAAGAACTATTCTATTGAAAGTATTCCCAGAGCAAAATACTGAGCTTGAGATGGCTGGTGTAAACACATTCAGAGTTGAGAAGGACTGCACTAGGGACTTAACCATTGCATACCACACAATATGTTTTCATCTTTCTATCCATAATCCAAACAACTACTGTATGTATTCTCAAACTGATTTTGTATTTTCAGAATTTCTATCTATTTTACCCAGTGGATTTTTTTAAAAAAAACTTTAATAACTCTTTAGGAGTTAAGCAGAGAGAAATGGTTCTTGGATTAATGGTGTTCCTGATATTCCTTGATGTTCCTTATTCTTTGAATTAATGAGATGGAACAAAGTGCTGAAGTCAGCAATAGGAGTAAATATTGTACATCAATCTGAAAGGAAGCTGAACAAGGCTTTGGAAAAAGAAGAAATACAAAGGTGTAATTATTCATTGTAATTTGGTGTCAAAGTGATGTGTACTGGCTGGTATTCTCTTGGGTGGATCCATTCTTTGTAGAGAACAAGCATTTATAAATACAGTTATGAGTCCATTCATATGGACTCATATGAATGGTTAAGGTGAGTCATTCTGTATTGAACTTGTAATATATAGACAGTGCTTTTTTATCCTGTGTAAACATTTTTTTAAAAAAGAAGCTTCTACAACACAATGTATTTTACCATCCTGTCTAATCCCCTGGGTTGTGTTCCCACCCACACTCAATATTCAGTCTAGCAATTTTAATTATTTTTAAATGGCTTTAGCATGTGTAATTAAATTTATATCTTTTTTATTTGCTATATATGTCACCTTGAATATTTGACTGGATGGTAACAATTATAATTAGATTAAATATTTATTAAAATAAGTAGTAAAAAGATACCATGGCCTAAATATCCAAAACCATCAGATCCCATCTGATCTTGGAAGCTAAGCAGGGTCAGCTCTAGTTAGGACATGGATGGGATACTGCCAATGAACACCTGGTGTTGTATGCTATATTTCAAAGGAAGGAAATGGCAAAGCCACATCTGAGTATTTCTTGCTTAAGAAAATCCTATGAAATTCATGGGGTCACCATAAGTTGATAGGAGACCTGAAGGCATATAAACACCCACAAAAAGAATAACATACACAGAGCAATAACAGGCAGGAAAGAGGAAGTAGCTCAACTCTGCTATTGAAGGCAAAGAATTTGCTAAAGATCTTTATAAAAGACTGTAATAGAATGCAGCTCTAGGATTAAGCAAGCTATTAAATCCAGCTAATGACTCATTTAGATAGATTTGCATTGCCCCCCAATGGTCTTGAATTCACAGCAAATTCAAAGTGATCACATGCTAAGCAATTATCACGTTGCTTCAGGTCATGGTCAGATCAATTTTCAATGCATGATTAATATATTTTTGATAAATGTGGTAACTTTGTCACATGCTGAAAACTATTCTGGGTTGTAAGACAGAACATTAAGACATTTTTTCTAATGATCAGCCATATTATGTTTTGAATTCACCAAGAGAATGGTTGTGTGAATTGATACATTGGCCTCATGTCTGGTACAATTTCTGGTTTAAAAGAAAGTATGGGCAAAAGGAAGGTGAAGCTTTAATAAGCTTCCTTCATCTCCATGTAAGATCTTAGCCTACTATGTTAAAGAAATCTTGCCCTAGTTTTCTTGGCTCTATTTGTCGACAAAGGTCTGGTCTGATCTACACAGCAATTTATTGGTGCTCACACATACATTATATTGGTTCACAGGGTATGTCTTTCTCTCTAGTTCTGCTACTAAATTATAAGTAAGTGCTGTGTTAACATAACAGAGAATTAGCCCATGTCAAACATTATCCACAGGCTTTGTGGACAAGGTTTTTGCACCAGGATCTCCCCAGTGAATAAGCTCATTTACAAAGATGATCTATCAAATATAGAAAGGCATTGAAACATTTTCTGCCTTAGTGTTTGTATAAAGATAGATAGTAGATAAACACATAAAATAAGCTTCAGCCAATGGTGCAATGAGTAGAAACATGAATCCCAACATTTATAACATTGTAAATCCAATTTATGACATCATAAATACTGAAAAAGATGTCAACCATCATCACTTCAGTGGGTCTGTTATGCTAAGAGCTCTTGGAAATTCCAAGAAAGTATAGAGTTTCTAATATGTTGGGGGAATTAGCAGCAACTCAACCTTAGCAATGTGAAAGAGGACAACAGAGAAGGGGATCTTTATGCCAACTTTACCCCTACTAACTCTGAACACACACACACAAATGCAAAATGAAAAATTAACAATATTTATTAAAGACTTAAAATAATAACACCAAGCAAGTAATTCATTAATTGGATTATTTAATTTTTTGGAGTGTGGTTGGTGCAGGAAGAGGAGAGGGGACAGGGCCCAATAGGGAAGGGGCTATTTCTAATCCTATAGTAGATAGTGTGTTGTAGTGTAGTAGAGTGTTGGCCTGGCACTTGGAAGATCTGGGTCCAGTCCCCACTAAAACAGGACACATTCTGGCCCAAATCTTGGCCCAGTTTCTCTGTCTGTTGGCTCACCTGTCTGACAGGGTTGTTGAGAGGATAAAATGTGGCAGATGAGAAGGTTTTTAAACCAAAGGCCATCTATTTGGTAATGATTTGATTGTGTATTCCTGCATGACAGAGGGTTGGACTGGATTGGACTCTTCCAACTGGAGGATTCTATCATTCTATCATCCTATCATTCTATCACACACACATTCATACAAGAAGCATTCATACAAGACCACTAGGAATGGAAGAAAGAGGTTGCCAGAGGATAGATAAGGAGATTTCTGGGGTGTTATGACACCTGTCTTGTAGTCTGAAGTCATCAAGCAAACTGACAGTGTGGATGGATAATTTGTAGTGGCTAGCAAACAGAGAGACATAGTGTCCCCAAGCAAAGGTTCTGTGCACAATGGCTACACAGAGGGACAGAGTGTCCTCAGGAATAGGCACTGTGCACAATGAGACAGGATTTGTGGCTGACATTTATACCAAAAATATGCCCTCAGGTGAGGAAGTTTCATGGGTTGAAATGATAGTCTCCAAACATTGCACAATGAGTTCCAGGAAAACTCCTGGGGCTGGTTTACACAGCAGATTTATTGCGGCAACTTGCGGTTTAATTATTTTCCGCAGCTGTGCCAGTCAGGTTTTTTTTTCTAATTATGTCGCTTTGAAGTTCAGACTTGAATAAGTATGGGGGGCGTGTCCTCCCCAGCAGACAAAGGCTGTATGGGGAAGGACATAGGGCAAGACTCACAGACTCTGCCCAAATAGCAGGGGGGAAAGATCAAAGTACAGTAGTGGCTCTATGTGTCTCTGTAAATCTGCCTGTAAATGAACTCACTCCGTAAAGCAGAGGGAGAGTAATCTCGCTGCTAAAAGACCTTGCTGCCATGCTGTGGATCGCAAGTTTTTCCAGCTGCTCTCTCTCTCTCTCTCTCTCTCTCCCCCTCCCTCCCTCCCCCAAGCAGAGAGAGAGAGAGAGAGAGAGAGAGAGAGAGAGAGAGAGAGGGAAAATAGCAGTTCAGCTTGCTACAGCCCTTTGTGAAATGGTTTCTCTCCCTCCCCCGTGCACAGGATACAAGCTGGCGAACAAGCTTTTACATACTTTCAAAACAGCAGAGAGGATGAGAAGGAATGCTCCCTGAATGAAAGTTGTTGGGAATCCTTTTTTTTTTTTTTCCCAAACTGGCTCGCAAAATAGCAGACAGGATTTTTGCGAGTTTCTTCTCTAATGGCTACTGTCTTTGCCTCCTCCCTGCCCCTCTTTTAAGCCCACCCCTGCATCATCAACCAATCACAATGCAGCTGTGCTTTAACCCTTAGCAGAATGCTAGTTCACACTGCCAATAATGCACTACATTGCAAATATACCTGCAAAAATAGCGACATCCCCTGGCACGCTATATTTGGGTGTTTTACCTTCCCCCCTTCTGAATGAGGCGATGTTGTGCTGCGATCCGTGGGAACTATGAGCTATCTTAGCGGTATATTTAGAGGAATATTTGCCTGTGTAAACGACCCCCTGGTCTTGGCAATAGGTGTCAGAAGATGCAAACTGTCTTAAACATCTTAGCGATTACATTTATAAAAGCCTGAATTGCCTCTTTGATGGCTAGGTGATTAGGGAAGGGAAGCTCAAATACCTACAAAGGAATACTCCATCTGCTTAATGGAAGCATTGCCTGTCCCTTGGGTGTGTGGTGGAGACAATGTCCTTTTGACCTTATATTTCCTCATAGTTTTGGAATTTTTCAGTAGTCCTTCCTTTGATGATGCATGGCTTTCAGAAAGTGCCTATTGGGATCCAAACTATGAGTCCCTGAAACCTTACTGCTCTTCCCAGTGGAAGACCACGTTAATAAGCCAAATTATTAATAAGCCATTTTGGGGGGTTTCTGGAGGTGGGGGCTTATTGGGGGCACTAAATGGTCTAGCAATTGGATTCAGGTCTATGGCTGCAAACTTAAACTTGTAAACACTTACTAAGACTAAGCCCCGCAGTGGAGTAAGAATTCAGAGGGTTACTCTTTTACAGATATGCACGCAGTTGTACCATAAGAAAGAGAAGTATTATTGATACACACTTATTGAGATGTGTTGCTCTGTTCATATTTTTAATGCAATAATTAGCATATTTCTTGTAAAAATGGAACCATTACCACACCACAGCATGGCTATATTATAGCAGATGTTGGGCAATATCGCCTGAAGGAGATTGGTACAGCTTGATAGCTCATGGAATCTCCATTTTTAAAAAAGCCAGTTAGTAGTTAATATATACAAGTGCTCCTAATTTATTTCAGTTGATACATCTGACAGACAAGCCAAAGTAAGATAACTTAAGGAAGTTCATACAAGGAAACTATCTGCTCCTTGCAGCCACTTGTGTCCCTACCACCTCTATGAAGATGGTGGGATGTCTTTTTTTTTCTTTTTTTGTAGGAGAGGGTCCTGAGCAATGGGAACAGGGGCTGCTGGGGGAAAAGACTCAATCAAAATAAGGCAGGCATGCCAATTTTGGATTATTTAACCTTCCCCCAAAGCACTCGCATCCTTTCCCACTCAGAAGAGATGAGAGCCCACTCAGAGACTTCTAATGGTTGCAGGTGTTTGGAGAAGAGGGCATGAAACATTCCCTCCCATGTCTAAAAGTAACACATTTCAGGATGCAAGCCAATGTGTGTATTCAATGCACAAACTAATCTTCTTGGTGGATGCTCCTAGACTCTAGAACACCCTCCTTAGAAAGGCCAAGATGACCCCATCTCTGCTCTCCTTTGGGCAACAAGTAAAAACATTCTTGTGCCATCAGGCATTTTCAATCTGATTGGGGCTGGGCTTGTATGTGCTGTACACTTTGGTTTTTAAGTGTATAGTTTTATTGTATTTTAATATTTTAAATGTTTTTAAATGTTTTTAAATCTTTTAACACTGTAAATTGTTTTAATTTGTTTTTTTAATTTCATATTTATATCTATATTTTTAATCTTTGTATATTGTTTTAAACTCACTGTGAGCCACCTTGAGCCCCTATATTGGGATAATGATTGGATATTATTATTATTATTATTATTATTATTATTATTCCAGCAAGTATGATTCATGTTCTGAATTGTCATTCTGGATGCACTGGGTGTACATGTGCAGGGATTATGCTGAAGGGACACCCTAGTGGGTGAAATGATTTGAACATTTATTTTCACTCATCTTCATCTCTTGTTGTTGTTGCTGCTATATAGCTGAGGATGGGTTTGCCCTATCCGCAGGAAAGATCAGGAGTTCTTTTGTTGTGATGCTGTACGTCGATGGCACATAGAAATTTTTGCTCTCAGTTCACCTGGCTGGTGTATATAAAAAAAAGTGGGTGGGGAGTTTGTTTGTTTTTGCTTCTTCTACACTTAATGCACTTTTGGCATAAAGATAATATCAAGGGTATGCTATGTTAAACAGGTAGTCACTTTAAAATGAGAAATATGGAATAGAAGGACTGAAATGGTAAATATCCAAGGGTACTGCTTTGTAAAGAGGTATTTGCTAGCCTGGCTCCATACGTCACTGGATTTGAAGGCTGGATGGAAGAATAATCTATGGGGTAGACCTGCAGGATAATCATTCATTCAAAAAGTTAGGGATTGAGGTTAGGAGTGGCAGGCTGGCTTCTCAAGGAAATTGCTGGCCCATGTTCAGCTGTAGGAATACTACTAGACACTAGAGCAGTATTTTCCACATGATAATAGGCAAAGGAGGCTTCTGCCTTAGTTCTGCATAAGGAAATCACCCTCTGTTTGATTGTTGATAACAGATAAAGTTGTGGCCCTAGTTCAACTGCATCGCTGGTGTTCTGTCTTTATTTACAAGTCATGGGGGGAGGATTAGGAGATCCATTTTTCCACGCCCTGTTTTATTGATATGAATGCATTCAGCATTTTTAAACAGGCAGAGGGACCATGCATTTAGCTCTGACCATAAAACCTGCCAAGTCTTTCACCCTCACCAGACTAAACAATCCCCAGTCACTTGCCTTCCCACTCAAATTACAGTTTAAACATGCGGGCCAACAAGTCAGACGAAGCCAGGTTTAGCTGCCTCTAACATCCCTGGAAAAGGCAACAACCCAGCAACAATCTAAGTTTGCTGCTCAACCAAAGCAGAGTGCACGAAAAGGTCTTGCTCCCGACCGGAGAAGAAACACTTCAAGAGCATGAACAAAAAAGCTATGCTAAAAACACACAGGAAAGCACACTGAAACCAATGCAAAATCATAGAATCATAGAATTATAGAGTTGGAAGAGACCATGAGGGCCATCCAATCCAACCCCCTGCCATGCAGGAAATCTTGATCAAAGCATCCCTGACAGATGGCAATCCAGCCTCTGTTTAAAGACCTCCAAGGAAGGAGACCAAAACAAGCACACACACAAACACATACACCCAGCTCCACACAAACACTCAACTCCCAGAACCTATGCCACAACAAGTGCGCGCGCGCACACACACACACACACACACACACACAGCTCCCCAGCAGAAGAAAGATACAAGAACACAGCCACCAACACTGACAGCAACCGCAAAAGATGAACAAAAAACAACAACACCCCCTAAACTGGAAAAGGAGCAGAACTGCTGAAGCTGCCAAAGAAAAAAAACACCCCCCACATACACACTAAACATCAAATAAAAGAACTACCAAACACTCGAAACAACCAACCACTCAAATACTTCATAGCACTCCCCCAGCAACTCGCAAAGACATCAGAATAGGCACACATCTGGCTTTCTTCGCAAACGAAGATTCAGGAAGGACTCATCCCACGCTTTCTGCAAGCGCGCTGATGACTAAAAAGGCCAATCCGAGATAGACAAGTCCGGTTGCAAAAAGCACAGCAGAAGGTCTCCTTGGGTGATGTTTTTGGGTTGTGATTCTTTCTGCGTTGTCATTTCTTTTCAAGACTTGTTCGGCATGAGTTCTCCAATAAGGCTGCAGCATTGTGGATAGTGCGTCTCCATGCCTCCCGATGTGAGGCCAGGGCGGACCACTGTTGGTGATCAATTTGGCCGAGCCTGAGATGTTGTTTCAGGGAGTCTTTGTATCGCTTTTTTGGAGCACCCCTCTTACGCTGACCTGTGGCGAGTTCACCGTAGAGAAGTATTTTTGGGAGGTGATGGTCCTCCATCCTAGAAACATGCCCTGCCAAGCGCAGCTGCGTTCTCAATATCATGGCCTCCATGCTGGTGATCCCTGCTTGCTCAAGGACAGCAACATTTGTCACATAGTCAGTCCAGTGTATATTTAGGATTGTGTTCCAAAAGCTTATCCTAAGAAATTCTGATTGCGCCAAGATCTGAAGAAGAGCTGGATGGGGGAGGGCAATGATTTAAATACCCCAGTTCTTCCTCTACCAGCTCAGGATGGCGCTGCATGCCCAGCCTCCAATATACACTCTGGCCTCAATTCTTTGAGGCTATCAAAATGCTCACTCAATGCCATACTGATATGTCCACATGAGATCACATTTCCATGACAATTCACAGATTTGTGAGGTCTGTGGCACAATTTTGGGGGGAAAATGTGCACAAAACTGTACAGTAAAAAATATGTACAAAATGGTTTGGTTGATGAGAAAAATGCATAAGAAACATATGTACTTTTGAGAAAATATGTACAAAAATATGTAACAATTTATGTTGGTGAGGAACATCTCAGAAACTGATATAAATATGAGGGAATGAGAACATAGGTGGAATTTGGAGAAATACAATCATTTTCAGTGCATGTATCTAAACTATCTAGTCCGTGAGCTGCTCTTCACTGATGATGCTGCCCTTGTTGCCCACACAGAAGCAGCTCTGCAGCGCCTAACATCCTGCTTCGCAACAGCTGCAGAGCTGTTTGGGCTGGAAGTCCACCTGAAGAAAACAGAATTTCTTTACCAGCCTGCACCACAGGACGAACACCACCATCCCCACATTGCCGTCAGCAAATCTGTGCTCAAGTCCGTTCAGCAGTTCACCTACCTGGGAAGCATCATCTCCTCAGATGCCAAGATTGACAAAGAGATCGATCACAGATTAGCAAAGGCATATAGTGCATTTGGAAGACTTCACAAGAGTCTGGAGCAATAAACACCTGAGACAAAGCACAAAAATCAGTGTGTATAGAGCCATTGTACTGTCTATCCAACTTTATGGATCTGAAACATGGGTCACCTATCGCCACCACCTACGACCCCTTGATCGCTTTCATCAGCACTGTCTACGCACAATCCTAAATATACACTGGACTGACTATGTGACGAATGTTGCTGTCCTTGAGCAAGCAGGGATCACCAGCATTGAGGCCATGATATTGAGAACACAGCTGCGCTGGGCAGGGTACATTTCTAGGATGGAGGACCATCGCCTCTCAAAAATACTACTCTATGGTGAACTCGCAACGGGTCAGCATAAGAGGGGCGCTCCAAAAAAGTGATACAAAGACTTCCTGAAACAACATCTTGGCCAAATTGATCACCAACAGTGGTCCTCCCTGGCCTCACATTGGGAGGCATGAAGACGCACAATCCACAATGCTGCAGCCTTATTTAAGAACTCACGCCGAACAAGTCTTGAAGAGAAACAACAACGCAGAAAGAATCACAACCAAAAAACATCACCCAAGGAGACCTTCTGCTGTGCTTTCTGCAACCGGACTTGTTTATCTCGGGTTGGCCTTTTTAGTCATTAGCGTGCTTGCAGAAAGCGCGGGATGAGTCCTTCCTGAATCTTCATTTGCGAAGAAAAGCCAGAGATCTATATGTATATACAGTACTTGTCTGGTGATAGTGTTACTCAAAATGTGCTGGGTTCTTTGTCTCCAGTGCATGGTATGCCAATAACCACACCAAAGAGGGAGATCCAAAATCTTTTTATTTGTGCCACATAAAGGTGTCTGGTGAAAATTCCACAAAGCAGACACACGCAGAGGAAAGCAAATGTTTAACCGTTTACAGTATACATTTCTATATGGCGATTAGTATTTCATTCATTACTACGTCAGAACTACATCACTAATTACCAGATCACATTTCTAGAGCATGCGTACTTGGCTAGCATCCCATAATAGTCAGTTATATAATTATTTTATCTTTATTAGCATACTAAATTCTCCTCCCAGGGCATGATTTTTACTATCCTAATGAGAAACATACGTTACTAGCATTCAGAAACTTTCAGATCTGTGTCTCTCATTCTCCAGCAGGTCTTATCTATATTCCTGTAGCTAGGGCCCTCATTATCAGTTCTTCCGCACTTACCATTTTCTACTCCCTGAAGGAGGAGACACAATCCAGAGCAATCAAGGAATTTAGGAAGGGGATAAGGTACGAAGAAGAGCAAACTGGCCTTCACAACCTTTGTTCTCTGAGTTGGCAATTCTATTTCTTTGTTGAATCCCAGCTTCTCCCAGTTCCTCCGATTTTGCCCCTTTCAATAGGTACTTACAGTACTGTAGAAACATATTGAGAATATCTGAAGGAACTCCCTAGGATGCCCACTGTGCATAGCACTATGTATATCAATTGTCCTTCGAGGATTTGTCCTTCGAGCCTGTGCAATGGATTTTTCTGGTGGAGCGCAGCGTGCACAGAACTGGCCTCACCCTTTAAACCAGGGATTCATCTGCCGTGGCCTTGCAATCATGGACGTGGCAGTGAGGTCCTCGGGCCGTAGGTTTGATTAGAGTTTCCTTCTCTTAGATGGTTGACCTTACAGGGTTGGACGAGCACCATCTGCCCGGGTTTGGGATTAGAGTTTTCCTTCTCCTAGGATGGTTGCCACAAGGCTAGAGAGCCCATCCTGCCCTTTGACGCTCTTTGTCAGACCCTTCGGTTTTGACCTGTCTGGCATGGGAGACCCTACCAGTGGCTATTATGCCACCGCCAGCATAGCTCAAAACATCATTAGGGTACGCAAGCCTCTCTCCCACGACAAGGGGGCATCAATGGAGAGGATATCAATTGTAGATGATGGGTAAACTATATATTATAGTTCAAAAACCCGCCAAAGCTCACTATAGAGTGTGGTTATGGGAACACAGCTGTTTTGTACTGTTTGCCCAATACAGGAATTATATGTCAGCAAAGGAGATTACATTTTGATTCATATGAAATAAGATAAATGAAAAAGACACACCAGACTCTTTAAAAAGGGGCACAGGATCAAGTTCTAAAAATGAGAGTATAATACAATGTTTTACTTAGGGCATCTGACAAAGGTTTGTGGTTATCTTAGATGTATTTGCAGATCTTTTGGGGAAGGTGGAAGATGAATTAACACATGTTATAGGCAGAATAGCTTAGAAATACATTCAGATTTACAGAATAATTATGATTCTTCCTAAGAGTCTGAATTCATGTTTTTACTTTTCATTTTTATGCATGAAACCCTATCTGTATGCACGAAGACTTAGCAAACCATAGGGTACAATTTGTGGGAAAAGTCATTTAATAAGATAGGCCTTAGCAGAAAAATCTACTTATCTACTGGGGTAAGATTTTAATAAAAATCTGCAAAAGACTTGATGAACAAAGCCAAATGCTGAGCTATATAGATATGGAGAACATGAGTGATGCTTAAATATTTTAGCAGCAGGAAACAACACATGTACTTGCCTAGATTGCACTGAGTCTCAATTTTTGCATGGCTGTGCTTAATCTTAAAATAAATTAAAAAGCTCCCAAAGGATCATACTGATGAATGCATTGGCTTCCTTTATTCCAGCTTCATATCCTCAAAATTACTATGATTATAATAAGCAATCATTCCACATGCTCTGGTGCCATGAAACACGTGTAATGATTGCTTGTTCATACAGAATTGTGAATCTGCTCACATTCACAGAACAAAGCATAACATCTTTGTGCCTCCCTGTAGGAACATCTAAAATAATCTGTCCGAACAGGAAGCTGTAGTCAACCAACAACATTTAGTCTCTTTGGCTTGGGACTTTGTTTTTTGCATTTGAATTAATAAAATATTGGTAATGAGAAATATATTGCAGATCTGTTGGGTTTTTTTCTCCTATATTCAATTTTTTTAAAGTTCTTTCCAATACCATGGAGAATATTCATCCTTGCAGGTGAAGACTTGCACCTTTGTCCTCAGTTAGGGCTAACTCACATTGTAGCCTAGTCTTAATTTCTCCTACTGTACTATTGAACTGCTCATTAGTGGTAACATCTATAGTGCCCTGCCTTAACTGTCACATGTTCACTGTCTTTGAATGTGTCAGGACTAGGAAAAGTTACTTATTATGGACTTCAGCATGCTAGTTGGTCATATTAGCAAGGAGTTTGGGAAGTAGTTGTCCAAAAATACTTTTTTGAGCTCTTGAATATATATTGTTACACATGTTCTTTGCTCAACAGCTATTGCCAGAAATATTTGCATTAATCTGGGCAATTCTATGCTTTAGGTATATTGCTTTTCCAGGTATCATAAAGTGTGAGAAATATTTGGATAGGAGGATTGTTTCTATAGAGTGCAGCAGTAGAAAGCTTACAGCTGCCTTCATCCCCCCTGCCCCACTTCATAGGCAAGTAGTGAATAATGAATTAGTCAGTGTACCTGTAATTTGGAAATATGCTCTAATTATTCAAAACTTGATCCATACTAGTTTTAAAAATTATGTACCTAGGACTACCTCAGAGGAAAAAAATGAATGTGGTCTTCATTTGCTCATCATTAGTTCTTAATCTATTTCTGGAATTGAAAGAAACTGCCCCTCCTGGTAATGATTAACTACACATAATGAAGTACAAATTCCAGTTTGCAACATAGAGATCGATCAAGTCACGAGATTGAATCCCACTTTAATTTTAAGAGACATTTAAATTATCACTACATGACTTTGTCTTCCATGATTGATAATAATTGTTTAGAATCTGTGAGGAATGGGAGCTCAGGGGTTTCAACTGTGATAATTTCAACTGTGATAAAATTCAAGCTACTTTCAGGTATGCTTGTTGCTGTTGTTGATGATGAGTCATTTCTGATTTATTGCAACCCTAAGGCAAACCTATCATGAGGTTTTCTTGGCAAGATTTTGTTCAGAGGGGGTTTGCTTTTGCCTTCCTCTAAGGCTGAGAGTGCGCGAGTTGCCCAAGGTCACCCAGTAAGTTTCCATGGTTGAGCAGGATTCAAACGCTGATCTCCAGAGTCATAGTCCAATGCTCAAACCCCTACACCACACTGGCTTTATGCTTATTATATTACAGAAAAATTTTGCATATATAAATGCTGAATTTGCTTATGTAAGGACTTTTTCAAACAGTGATTTTTTTAAAAAAAACGAGGAGGTCGGGAGAAGAAAGGGGCTGTCCCACTTACAGAACCCTGTTTCAGACAGCCCCATCCTTCTCTCAACCTTCCCCTATCCTTTCTTCATGCTATGGGCACCACTTCTTATTGACGAGAGTTTTTTGTGAATAAAAGTGGCACGTTTCTCATGCGTGCAGCACAGAGGAAGGATGGGGGAAGGTCGGGAGGAGGACGAGGCTGTCTGAAATGGGGCTTTGTAAGCATGACAGCCCCGTTCTTCTCCTGACCTCCTCGGGGATTTTTACCCCATTTGAAAAAGTCCTAACTGAAGTACAGAGCCCAACTTGTTTACACTTGCTAGTTTGGATCCTTAAGCAATAATTCCAGACACATGTTGATGAGAATGAGGTGGCTAATATTTTTAAAAGGAACCCTAAAAGAGACAAAGGTCATCATGCCAGCTAATAAGTAAAGGGGACATACATAATGGAAGAGATAATTTATTTGGCTTTCTAGGCGTTCCCGTTCCTTTGCAAAGGGTAGCTACAGCAGGTGGTGAAACCAACCAACCCAGAAGTAGCCAGAAGTCCATCTATGCTTTTGAAAAAAAGAATATCCCATAGATCTAAATTACTATTCACTAACTCCTTCCTCAGTGTCCAAACATCTCCCTCCAGAAGCTTTCAAGGTAGACAAGGAACTTTCATCCCCCATTTACTGGCTGGAGAGATGAAGTGTGTATGTGACTTGTTGGGCCTGTCCTGGCTCTAGTTCACCTGAGTGGGAGCAGGAAGTCATAGGGCTAGACTAATGGATCTTCAGTAACCTCATTTTTTCTTTCCCCAGTTATAGACCTGGAGCCAGGTGCTACCTGGTTTTTTCCTCCTCCCTTCTTCCTGGCCAGTAAACAGTCATGGCAGCACTGCCCAGAGCTTGAAAGGTCCTGTGGAAGGGGCAGCATGGAGAAGCATGTCTGAAGCACTATACCCTTCATGCTCTAGAGCAGGACCTTGGCCTTTGAATTTCCTTTTGATCCTTAAATTCATGGATACTATAATGCATTTTTCTTATGTCCACATTTATTTGTGCAATTGATCCATTTTAATTTTTTATTATTAGAAATGTGAATTGAGGCCAACCACGTGTCGAAGCCAACAATACACACACACACACACAGACATTTTCTGTTATCTATCAATACATATAACATGAGAGGCTTACAGCAAGAATGGAAGAGAATTGGAATACCCAGTTCAACTAATCAGTGGCCATTGGTTTTAACATCTATAACTAGTATGGCTAGTCTTATACAGCAGAAATGGCTTTTTCAGGTATATTGGTCGCCATGACATCTAATAATAATAATAATAATAAAATTTATTTATATCCCGCCCCTCTGCGAGCAATCGGGGCAGCTTACAACAATAAAATCGTACACAGTATAAAACAACTCAAAATCCCTTCCCCCCCTTAAAACATTATTAAATTAATACAAATTAAAATCAATATATAATATAATTTATTAAAACCCTTTCGAGCAAGCAGCATCAGTTTGGAGGTCCAGAAGTAACCTGCAGAGGGGGTTCCTGAGGCCGGGGTTAACTATTCCGGAAAAGCCTGCCTGAAGAGAACCATCTTGACAGCCTTTTTAAAGCTGTCTAATGATGTCAATAGGCGGATCTCATCCGGCAGGCCGTTCCACAATTTGGGGGCGACAGCCGAGAAAGCCCTCTGGGAGGTGGTCACCAGCCTAGGTCTTTGTGGCTGCAACAAATTCCTCCCAGAGGACCAGAGAGCGCGGGGAGGATTATAAGGGAGAAGGCGGTCCCTGAGATAGCTTGGCCCCAAGCCATTTAGGGCTTTAAAGGTGATAACCAACAGCTTGTACTGGGCCCGGAAGCTGCTCTATTCAAGAAAAGGCTTTCTAAAATCAGCAAACTGTTGGTGAAGTAATACTGCTTAATGCTCCCTTAATATATATGTTTTAGAGTTGTCCCATAGTAGGCACATTTTGGGAGGAACTAATCACATAAGTAAATTTAGTACTGGTTAAGTTCCTTGATATTCAGGGATGTTGCATGTCCTTTTGAATTGTACGCAGACTCGGAGAAATAAAGAGGCCAAACACATAGTATGGGTGAATAAAATGGAACTTTATTTATCACCCTACCTATTTACATTCCCTTTAAATCTTCAGCGGGGGGGAGGCAATGTGGTGAGGGAGCAGCTGGGGCGGATCGTCCCTTCTGGACCTATGCCCCCAGCTTCCCCTGGCGAACACCTAAGCCCTGTTGAGCAACCCCAGGAAGTGAGGTTGCTCTCCAGCCGGCTCGTGTCTGGAAGGTCAACCCAAAAGTCCCTCACCCAATCCATACAGATTAAGGTGAGGGGATTATCCTGCAGGTCAACCCCAAGGTAGGTCTCCTTCTGTTCTCCCAGATCATACAATCTAAGGAGACCCTTCCAGAGGCCGTCCCTTCACCGAAATCGGTGCCGTAGGTGCACACCGTAATCTACGCCTCCCCCCTTCCCGCTACACTTTGGGTGATAATTTACCTAATTAAGCGCCACCACAGCCAATTTTCCCATTGTGCCACCTTCCTAGTATGGGGTAGGCGAAAACCCCCCCTAAAAGGGGGAAAAAAATTCCTACCCGGCTCCGAAGCAACCATTATCACACTATTCCAGCGGCGGGAGGGTGGGCGCTCAGCAAAGGAGAGGCCGAAGAGAGGTGCGGGCAGCCTTTTAAATCCTCCGGCCCCGCCCCTCTCTTCGCGTCGCCGGCGCTTGCCGGCGACGTCATCAGGGCCTCATCCTCCTCGGCCACACACAAGTCAGTCTCCCCGGCCCCAGGCTCTTCGAGGGCGGCGGGTGAGACTCATTGTACGCAGACTCGGAGAAATAAAGAGGCCAAACACATAGTATGGGTGAATAAAATGGAACTTTATTTATCACCCTACCTATTTAAATTCCCTTTAAATCTTCAGCGGGGGGGAGGCAATGTGGTGAGGGAGCAGCTGGGGCGGATCGTCCCTTCTGGACCTATGCCCCCAGCTTCCCCTGGCGAACACCTAAGCCCTGTTGAGCAACCCCAGGAAGTGAGGTTGCTCTCCAGCCGGCTCGTGTCTGGAAGGTCAACCCAAAAGTCCCTCACCCAATCCATACAGATTAAGGTGAGGGGATTATCCTTCAGGTCAACCCCAAGGTAGGTCTCCTTCTGTTCTCCCAGATCATACAATCTAAGGAGACCCTTCCAGAGGCCGTCCCTTCACCGAAATCGGTGCCGTAGGTGCACACCGTAATCTACGCCTCCCCCCTTCCCACCATGAATAAGGGGCAAGCGTCCGCTTTGTCCCTTACTCCCCCACCAACCTATCAAAAAGGTCCTTCAACCCCCGCTGAAGATCACCCAGAAATATCAAATTCCCAATGTCCGAAAGATGTACACCATCAGCTCTGTAGAGCTCGGGTCTCTCGAACACTATTTGGGGGTGCGTCAGGTAGTAACCGCCCATCGAAACCAGAAACTTCCCAATTTGCCTATTAACTTTGCGCCTGGCTTTGTCAATCAGGCGGGGGTTCCCTTCCCCACGCCAAAGCTGCCGAGGCAAGATGGCAGACCACATGATGGTGACCATAGGCCATCTAGACCGAATCACCTCCAAATCATGCGATGCCTGTATAATCAATGCTTTGCCTTTAAGAAGGCCCAAGTCATTTCCACCCAGGTGGAGAACTAAAACATCAGGCGGAGACACCCTACGCTCCTCAAATAGCAGTGACATGAGCCCATGCCACCTTAATCCCCTTCTCCCCAGCCATTCAATAACCCCCTTATCTCCCAAGCTGAGGTGAGGTCCATAATAGCTCAGCCGGGCCTGTCGGGCCGCCCAGTAGACCATACTGTGGCCGCAAATCAGCACCCGGCGTCTCACCATCTGCAGACTAAGATCTGGAAGACAAAAGGGGAAGAGAACAAGTCAATAAGTGAGAGGACGAATATACCTCCGATAGGCGGATGACCTCCAACGCCCAATCTGTTGGATTGTGGTTGTTGGCAGACCCATCATCGCAGCCGTGGAGGCAGCCCCTATCCGAAAAGAGTGTGTGCCAAACTTAACCCCTTTTAACCCCAGTTGTTCCAAGGCCTTCGATGTAACGGCCCAAAACTGGTATCTGGTAAGGGGAGAAGAGTCAGCATGAACAAATAACGCCCCTGGGCGTCCCCCTCTGACACGAAGATAACCCTGTAAAGGAATTACTGGACATATTGAGACATCACTACATTGTGTGAGCGTTGTTATTTTACCCCTCCCCAATTGGTCAGTTTTGGAGTATCGCAAGGTAAACGTCAAATCCCTTTCTGTCAACTTTATATCCCTATACTCAAGGGCCCTCCCAGTGGAGTCAGACTTTGATGCAACCACTAACTCTCTTACCCGAAGGGCTCCAAAAAAGGCAAGCAATGCAGCTGCATGAAAGAGAAGTGCCTCATAAGGAGAAGAGCAAACACCAACCCAAACTCGACGTAACCCTTTCAAAACATCAGGGGAAAGTGGGACCCGGGAGTCCCGCCTTCGTCCCCTCTCACGCGCCCAACCCTCCAAAGCCTTACGAATACGAAAATCCCCTGTATTATCTTTGGCCCCTTGCGCCTTTAGCCAAAATGCTAATGCTGCCAACCGATTCTTAATGGACTGAGGCGCTAGTCCCCGTTTATAAAGATGAACGCAAAATTGCATCAGGTGTGCTACAGGAACAGCGACACCCTGAGTCAACCCCTTCTCTTCCCTAAACTGGTAAAACCCCCTGACAGCCCTGGCATAACCCTTCTTTGTACTAACTGCCACTGACATACCTAGGGCCCTCCAAATTTCAGATTCCCAATCTTCCAAAGACCCACCGGCATCCTGTCGCCCTCGGGCTCCGCATCTGGGGCCAAACCTCTGAAGCGCTCGATCTGCATGCGAGAAAGAGCGTCAGCAATCTCATTGTTAACGCCCGCCACATGTCGAGCGATAAACAGAATATTATATTTGAGACATTGCAGAGTAAAAACCCTAACCAGGCGCATGACCCGAGGCGATTTGGAAATCAAGGTGTTTATCACCTGGACGGTAGCGGCATTGTCGCACCAGAATTGTACCGACGAATTAGCCAATTCTCTCGCCCAGATGACAACAGCAACTAAGATCGGGAAGAATTCTAAAAATGTGAGGTCCAATGTGATGTCAGTCCCAACCCACTCAGGGGGCCATCTGCTGGCGCACCACCTGCCACTGAAATAAATTCCAAACCCAATTGACCCTGCAGCGTCTGATGAAATTTGGAAAGTATTCTCCAGTCTTCTTTCCTCACGCCAAAAAGAGATGCCGTTAAATTGGTCCAGAAATTCCTGCCATACCTGTAGATCAGACCTGATTTCTTGCGTAACACGAGCCACATGATAAGGTCACTGAATCCCCTTAACGGCATCACACAGTCGGCGTAGGAAAGCCCGCCCAGGCGCCACCACTTTACAGGCAAAATTCAGGTGTCCAATAAGAACCTGAAATTCCCTGAGAGTGGCCTTGTGTCTACCTATAAACTGAGTAACCCGCTCCCTCAAATCCTGAACTTTCTGTAGTGAAAGACGGCACTGCTGGTTGACTGTGTCAATCTCAATGCCTAAGAAAACTAACTGTTGTAAGGGGCCCTCTGTCTTTTCCGGCGCCAGCGGAACTCCCAATTCCTCAGCCATAGACTCAAACTGGTGCAGCAGGAAGTTACAGTTGCCGGTCCCATATTCCCCTATCAATAAAAAATCATCCAAATAGTGGACTACTCCAGACATACCTGTTCTTGTTCTCAGGGCCCAGTCCAGAAACGTACTAAAGGATTCAAAGGCATTGCAGGACACAGAACACCCCATGGGTAAAGCACGGTCCATATAGAATAGCCCTTCGAATTGGAAACCTAACAACTCAAAGTCGTCTGGGTGCACTGGGAGGAGGCGAAATGCAGACTTAATGTCGCATTTCGCCAACTCAGCCCCCCAGCCATGCCGTCGTACTTCCCGTATGGCCGTGTCAAACGATGTGTACCTAACGGTGCACAGTTCGGAAGGAATGAAATCATTAACTGATTCCCCTCTGGGGGAAGATAAGTGGTGAATAAGTCTAAATTCACCTGGAGCCTTCTTGGGTACTATACCCAAGGGGGACACCCTCAAGTTGGGTACTGGTGGGATGGAAAAAGGGCCAATCACCCTTCCCTCTGCGACTTCCTTACCTATCTTTTCCCTTACGATGTGTTCAAAACCTATTATGGACTGCAGGTTCCGCGCCCTGAAAGGGTGCCTAGGCCCATTGTAAGGGATCCTAAATCCAAAATGAAAACCCCGGGAAATGTAAGTGGCTGCCTCTCTATCGGGGTATACTGCTAGCCAGTTATCTAAAACCTCTAAATTAATTGGACTGGGGCCCTTTTGGAGGCTGGCCGGTGGAGCCGCCGCCCCTACTGGCCTCTTGCCCCCTTTTACCTCCACGAAACTGTCCCTTTCCTCTCGGACAGTTCCGAAAGGAGTGCGGTGCCCCACATATGGAACATTCGTGATTAAATCTACATGGCTTTCTGGAGCATGACCCCTGGGAGCTAAATTCCCAGCAAAGCATTTTTTGCCCAGAAGTAGAAGCGGAAGGTGAGAAAGCAGTTTTCGCCCCTGTTGCGGCCGTGGGCCGCAGTAGGTGGCCACTGTGAGTGCGTTCCCCTTGAATAGGGCGTGCCGGGGTCATTAATTGCATCCAAAGTTGCGGGTGCATCATGTCCCAACGCAGGGTAGGATATATAGCTGCCCGCATACGGAATGCCTCGTCATACAGAAGCCATGCAGGCCCGGCGAAATCTGCATAGGCCCTGTGTATTATGTCAATATACTGAAGTAGTGCGGCAGCCCTGTGGGGCTGTGCTTTAACAATCACCCCGGCTAAAATCAAAAAACCCGATAACCAATTAGACCATGTATGCTCCACCTTCCGTTTCCTCAGCTTCTCCTTCTCTTTGTCATCCATCTCCTCTTTATCTTTCCTTTCCACATCTCTATACAGTAGTGAAAACACGTCCACATAATCTCCCCTAAGGATCTTGTCCCTAGTGGATTGCAATAAATGATCACCCAAAGGGAGAGACATCTCCCCAAAGGGGATCGCAGTGTAGGCTACCATATCATAACCAGGGGCTGGTGGAAAGCTAGATAATACTGAAGTCCCAAAAGGGGTTGTGTTACCCCCGCCGAAGTTAAATGTCCCCCAGGGTGCCCACTGAGGGCCTGCCCACCCGCCGGTGTGCAACACCGCTCGGTCCACTTGGGCACCAGCCCCCTGTGAGGCAACATTGGGCCCAGATGTAGGCCAAATGGACCAAGGCCAACCTTGACCTATGGCGTGGGTACTAATATTAGCATTTGACTCACCAGTAGACGGCTGTACCTCAACCAAATCCGGCTCCCCGACTGGTTGATGCGGTAGCGTATTGATTTCCTCCTGAGGCTGTGATCCAGAAGCGTCATCCTTGTGAATCCTTTTCTCCAGCGCATCTAGGCGTGCAAGAATTTGATTAGTAATCTTTCCTGTTTTGCCAGGATGTTTGGTGAACTGTAGAGCTTCCTGTCCCGTTATCCCCTGCACTTTTTCAAGATATTGAATCCTATCCAGGATTGCTTGCCAGGGAACCTCTTCCTCATCCTCACTGGAAGACATAGGAAGGGGGGCTGGAGCAGGACGCTTAGGAGCAGGCCCCTTGCCCTTCCTTCCCCCTTTACCTTTTTTGGGAGCCATCGCAATAAGATCCTGGTCCTATGGCCCAAAAAAGGCTTGTAAAACCAACCCAAAGGCCGTGAGGACAATGCAGTGACCCTTGTCTGTATCACTACCTACCTTCAATGAACCCAAGTAATGTTCAAGCAACTAGGTGCACGTATTATTATTATTATTATTATTATTATTATCTATGAACAGTACAACCTATAACAAACCACAGCAAGTACTATCTTCTTCTTCTTATTATTATTATTATTATTATCTATGAACAGAACCTATATGATCAACCACAGAATAGGCCGATCGTGATGATAACTGGGTATTATTATTATTATTATCATTATGCACCTAAAATGGCCACCAGTGTAAAATAAAATTATAAAATGGCTTCTATGCCCTAACCAGGTAGGAGGCCCCCTATAGGCCCGCCCGTGGAACTGAAGGTTGTGGCAGAATGTACAAAGGCCTCAGCGCCACCTGGTGGCCCGCCAAAGGCACCACAGAGCCTGAAAGTCCCAGAAACAACCCCCTGGTGGCCCGCCAAAACACAGTAAGGGAATAAGCAACTACAATAACCCCTTTCTATATACAGCAAATTAGCCTCCAAAGCCAGTAAACTACCCGCTAATACCCTCCTTCATCCACCCCTCACCCTCCCTGCCGTTATACTCCCTGATTGGAAGGCGAAGGGCTATGAAGCCCTGAACAGCCGAGAGGCGCAGCGCCCGCTGCCCCCGCAGCACCAGCCGGACCCGTCCTCCTGCCGATCGCAGCCGCGACCGGCCGTTGCCCGCAGCCGCAACCGGCCAGCCAGATGCCACCAGCCCACCGCACACGCCGCCACCTCGATGCCAGCCCGACCCCTCCTTCAGATCAGCCGCAGCCGCGACCGCTCGCGGTGGAAGCCCCCGCCCCCGCACCCCCCGGACCGGCGACCAGCCGCAAAGAGCAAAGGCAAACTCGCCACCAGCTGATCGCCAACCCGAGCAGGTGAGCGGGAAATTCAAACCCTCCAAAGCACTCCAAGCTAGGGCCAGGAGCAGCGATCTCCGTGATCGCTCAGCAAAGGAGAGGCCGAAGAGAGGTGCGGGCAGCCTTTTAAATCCTCCGGCCCCGCCCCTCTCTTCGCGTCGCCGGCGCTTGCCGGCGACGTCATCAGGGCCTCATCCTCCTCGGCCACACACAAGTCAGTCTCCCCGGCCCCAGGCTCTTCGAGGGCGGCGGGTGAGACTCATTATTTACCTGTTTCATGGAAATTAACAAATGGACAGTGGAAGTGGATTTTCCATGCTGTTCATGCTGTGAACCAATGGACAGAAGAGCTAACAACACTTACAACATTTGAAAGTATGATGTACAGATAAAATTTATAAATGGATTTATATTTAGATATTTGGTCAGCTTTTATAGAAACTTATGACTAATGTGGTTATATTTTTTCCTTTTATGTTTTTATTTTCTTCCTTTTGTTATAGCGGAACATTACTGTATGTAACGGAGAACCCTTTGGAAAGTAAATAATTTTTTTAAAGAAACTTACCAGGTTTTACAACTTACACACATTAAATCACTCACACTTTAAAATAAATGCATTGTTTTGTAACTGAAATATATGCATGAGAGATTTTCACACAGGGCCAAAATGCCCCGTTACTGCCCCGCCATCTCCTCTCCTGTTCCTGTCATGGAATAAAGTAAATCTTTCACACAATTACCTTAATTCCACAGCAGGAACGGGCTCCCCCTTCCCTCACTGGCCGGCTGTAAGTGCAGCTGTCGTAAGGCTGCTCTTACGACCATCCATCTGAAACATTATCACGTTATCACACGATAACGGCTGGGTGGTAAATTTTAAAAATAAAACTCCCCAAACATAAAATCAGTTCACCAAGCACAAAAACACACTTTAAATCACACAATCAAAACAGGGAGGATAAAATAAAGGGTGCCACTTACCTGGATGTCCAGATTATACCAGGAAGTGCTCGGAACAGACCTCCCCTCCGCGGCTCTCATTTTGGAACAGGAACGGGGCTCCTGTTCACACACCCGTGATTGCATGATAGCAACGGAACGGTAGGTCTATTCACGATGAAAAATCGTGATTACATTGTTCCAGAACAGTCACAGGAGCAGGATGGATGCAGGACAAAACGGAGTTAACATCGTCCGGAAGGGAAAACCTTTCCTGACCCTGTTTTGTTTCTGCCACGGGATATATAGCCCGTGTGAAAATCTCCATGGTTTTGAGTGCATATTTCTTTGAAATGCCCTGTAAGCCTCATAAATGTGTGAATGCTTAAGAAAAGATGCACTTTTTCTCACAACTCTGGGAGTGGGGTTCAAGAAAGCTATTTCGTCAATATGGTTGTGTCCAATATTTTTTTTTACATCCTTGTTGATATTGATTGATTGAAATTATACCTCACAAGAAGGGATTCAAAGCAGCTTGTTGTTGTGTGCCTTCAAGAAGTTTCAAACTTATGGTGACACTAAAGGAAACCTATCATGGGATTTTGTTGGCAAGATTTGTTCAGAGAGGGTTTGCCTTTGCCTTCCTCTAAGGACTTTATCAAACTACTCTCCCAAGATGTTCTTTTCCCGGCATAATTTGTGCAATTTTTATGCTGGCAAAAAACACCCCATACCTCACTTACCTTGCATCCTGGCAAAAGGCTTCCCCAGAAATGAATGAGGGGTAAATGGAGCTTTGTTCATGTCCTCATCTGAAATTCCACGGGAATTTCAAAACAAAACAAAAATAACACTCAAAAAGTAAAAGAAAGCACACAAACACCTTAAAAATTTACAAGTAAACTGGGAAGGGTCATAGAAAGAGTGTCACCTACCTGGATGTCATGATCTCACCCAGAAGTGTTTGGGCCAGACTGGCCATTGACGTTGCATTCATGTGAGTACAATGGTGCATGGATTCAAATGCTGGCAATGCCAGCACAAAAGTGCCACAGGGGATCAATTGATGGCTTGGGCCATCAATAAAAAAGAACAGGTTGTTAGCAGTACATGATCACAAAAGGACAACATCATCTGGTATGTGTGCCTTTCCACAATCATTAGGCATCCTTATGATGCCATATTTGCATGGTCTGATAAAGTCCTAAGTCTGAGAGAGTATGAGTTTTCCAAGGTCACCCAGTGGTTTTCCATGGCTAAGCAGGGATTCAAACCTTGGTTTCCATAGTCATACACCAATGCTCAAACCACTAGACTATGCTGGCTCTCCCAGATGGCTTACAGTTATTTTTTTAAAAAGATTAAGCTAAAATCTTATTTTACAAAAGTTTAAAAAAGAACTAAATAACAATATTATTTTTTAAAAAATGATTACACCAGTTAAAAACACATTTAAACATAGCTACCAATAAAAGATTTAAAATATATCACACACTATTGATGCATAATTAAATTTCAAAGGCCTGCCTGAATAAAAAAGTTTTCATCTGCTAGCAGAAAGAGAGCAGGGAGGGGTCAAAACAGACTTCCCACAGAAAGGAGTTCCACAGCCAGGGAGAAGTCAGGGAGAAGTTTCTCTTCCATGTCCTCACCAACTGTGCCTGCAAAGGTGGAGGGACAAACAGCTCTCCTCTGCAGATCTTAAAACTCGAGCTGGTTTGTCTACATGTTTCATGTAAAAAAAAAATGTGAATAGGATGAACAAAAATTAATAGGAAAGGAAAACAGCAGAAAAATGCAGCACAATAATAATAAACATAATATAAAAAATATTTAAGAATGGCTTAATCCTTTAGTGTTCATATCTGTCTGAAAAAAATCCTTCCAGCCCATGTAATAAGTTTTCTGGTTCCCTGAGAGTGCCTGTCATAGTAATATGAAGTTCATATCGATGACTCCAACACAGTAGGTCAAAGATCATTTCAACTTCATCAGAGATGGAATAAAAGAAAGACTATAAATGGAAAGGGAAGGGGGAAAGGGGAGATAAAACATCAAGAAGGGAGAAAGAAGAGGAATAGTTTGAAGTATGATGCATACCCTTCAAAGTAGCCCTGAACGTCCTTTTTATAGTAATCAGAGACAGGACCAGTTCTTTTCATCATTTACATCATTTTGGACCTGGACCTGAACCAGGGAAACTTTTCCACTTTCAGTACATTCCTAGAATCTTTCCAAGTGAAATGTGCTATTGTTACCACAATCAGCAGAGGCTCAGAAATTATTTTTGGTCTTCACTTCCAAGAATCTCTTCACTAGTGGTCATGCTGGCTGGGGGGATTATGTGAACTGTAGTCCATAAAGTAACATTTCGAAATGGCGATTTGCACACATTACATTGATTTCCTCTTTATCACAATGGTGAAGAAGTATGTTATTTTCCCACATCCACTGTGATGCTGGTTATTGCTCCTTCCACAATCATAGTAGGTTTCATGTTTTCTTTTTCCTTTCCTGCAATGTGAATACCAAGGTCGTCACAGAGGCAGTTGGTATGCCAGCAGTTCGAAGTCCAGTACAGGAAATGGGCTTGGAGGATTCATTTCAGCAATGTCAGTTACAGCCATGACAATAAGGAACAAATATTTATGTATGTATGTATTATTTGTTAAAACATTTATATATCCTGTCCTACATCTGAAGATCTCAGGGTGTAGTATCTCAGGGTGTAGTCCAATAAAATCAATTTGAACAGTCTAAAACAATGTAAAACAATACAACCATATTTTCTTTGAATCCCTTATGGACCAACCTAGACTCTTTGGTCTGCTGTGGAGCCCTTCTCCTTGTCCCACCACCCTCACAGGTACATCTGGTGGGAACTCGGGAGAGGGCTTTCTCAGTGGCTGCCCCCACACTCTGGAACTTCCAGCCCAGAGAAGTCAAGATTAGCACCCTCCCTGTCTTCCTTCCAGAGCCAAGCAAAAACGTCCTTGTTTTTGGCAGGTGTTTACTGGTCTCTGTTAAAGGCAGTGCTGGTGTGTATGTGTGTAGATATGTATGTGTGTTTTCAAAAATATTAACTGTTTTTAACTTTTCCGTGTTGTAATTGTGTTTTAACTTTCGTTTCCTGATTTTAACAATGTCTTTTTATTGTACATCACTTTGAGTCCCAAACTGGGAAAGAAGCGGGATAGAAATAAAGATGATGATGATGATGATGACTACAAATATTTTGAAGATTGAAACCATATGAAACTATTTAACATTTACAACAGGACAGTTTAAAAAAAAATTAAAACCACTCATATGTGCAAATTCAGACAAAAGCAATCATAAACTGAAACACTGCAGTACACAGCTGGCTGGCATCCTGTTCAGTACTTATGATGTTGTTGGTCCTTTTAGCATTGTGATTCATTTCTATGGTTGTTGTGCATTCACTAAGAAAAACTATTCCCCAAACCTCACCGTTCAGCAGTGCAGCCCCTCCATGACCATTTCCATGCTGCTGGAGACGTTAGGGATATGTGGAGATATATCCAGTTCTCTTCCTGTAGATTGATGTGCTGCAACAGACAGCCAAGCTAAAGGAAGAGTGCTGGACACATGTCCACCCCCAACAACATGAAAATGGTCATGTGGGAAGGGGGTGCACTGCTGAAAAGGTATATCGGGGGTAGCATTGGGAGCTGTAGCTATGTCTCTGTAGCTACATCTCCTGAAGCAGGATCTCGGCCAGCTATATTTTTAATTGGCATCTGAATGGCATCAGTGTTGGCACCAATCAGACCTCTAAGGGAAAGTCATCCCATATGTGAGGTTTCACACTAGAAAAGTGCTTATCCTCTGTCCTCCCACAGTGTGTAGTACTGATGGATGGGACACAGAGAAAAGCCCCTCCAGCAGACTTCAGACTTTGGACAGGTATACACAGAAAGAGGCATTCCTTCAAGAACTGAGGTCCCAAGCCATTTAGGACTTTCAATATCATCACCAGTATCTTGAATTCAGACTGAAATCATATTGACAGCCAGTGCAATTCCTTTTAAACCAGTGTCATGTGATTTTCATATGGTGTTTCAATCAGCAGCCTAGCTACTGAATTTTTCCCTAGTTGCAGTTTCTGACTCATTTTACAAGGACATTCCCATCTTGAACGGATTACAATAGTTTAATCAGGAATTTACCAGTCTAGGGACTACTTTGGTTAAATTATCCATGTCCAGAAAAGGCTATAGCCAGCAGACCAGTCCACACTGCTCCCAGTCACTCCATACCTCAAAGTTCACTTGAGCCATCATAACAAAGATGGATGTAAGAGCACTCCCAAGCTATGTACCTGCTCCATAGGGGCGTACAGCCCCATCCAGGGCAGGTAGCTTAATTTCTAACCCCAAAGCCATCAGCCCAGAGAACCTGCATCTCATAAAGATTCAGCTTCAGTTTATTGGACAGCATCTAAGTACTGTCCTAGCAATTGTACAGTATTAGTTGATCTTGACAATAAGGAGGAAGCAGAGCTGCATGTCATTAGCGTTTTGACTGTACTCAAACCTAGAACTCTAAATTACCTCTCTCAGTAGCTTCATATAAATCTTGAACAGCATGAGAGACAAGATAGAACCTTGGGTCACTAGAGTCATGATGGTAAATCCCAATTTTCTGCTTCCTTACATATGTCGAGGAGCATGATTCAATTTTTCTTCCTGTAGCTCTCAAGAAACACGGACTGTTTTCCCCCCATCTTACCAAAAATCTGTGCAGCTTTTTGGGAAAACTGTGTAGCTTCTCCAGAAAGCAATGCAACTTTCCATCATTGCTAAAACAGCACCTTTTCAAAAGGGGGGAAAAGCTGCATGGCTTTCTTTGAAATACATTTTCTTTGAAATGCATTTCTCCCACTTGCAGCAACTGACAATCCAAAGCTTCAGTCCTGTTAGATGATCATTGTTGCCTTAGTCTTAGCAACTTCATGTTGGTTTCTATCACTGTACTCCAGTGGCTTCCCTGTTTTGCACCTCATATTGTGGTTGTTACATAATTTGTGTGGTTGTTCCTGAGATGATGGTGATGGATTCTAGTCCAAAGAGTTTAGGACTAACACTAATTGGGGTTGACATCCAGCTGTTAGGGTTTTCAGTACACTTGTTTGAGAGACCTCTGCATGGCTTGGACTGGTTAGGAGGAAGGGGGAATTCCATCCCAAATATTTTTTTAAGTTAACCAGATAGGGGTTAATATTCTGATATTAGTACACCTGATTTGGGAGACCTCTGTGTGCCATGAATAAGTCTAGAAGAGGAGGACAGAAGAGGGAATTCCATTCTAAAGGTCTTAGGGGTAAAACTATTAGTGCCCCTGACAAGCCCCATCCTCAGGAACCCCCAAAAATGGCTTATTAATAATTTGGCATATTAATATAGTCATCCACATGGGAGGACTGTAAAATTTAGGGACTAGCTATAAGAATCCCAAAGGCAAGTACAGTTGTCCCTTCATATTCACTGGGGTTTGGTTCCAGGACTCCCCGTGGATACCAAAATCCATGAATATTCAAGTCCCATTATATGCAATGGCATAACAAAATGGTTTCCCTTATATAAGATGGCAAAATCAAGGTTTGCTTTTTATTATTATTATTTTTTAAAGAATATTTTCAAGCTGTGAATACTTAAATCCATGGATACCAAACGGAGGGACAACTGTACTAAGCCATGGATCACCCACGGGAAGGACTATTGACGAATTCCAAACTGAAGGAAATGCAAGAAGGTCAAGCTACACCTAAGGACGTTGTCTGCACACACCTTGGTGACAAACAATTGATTCCATCATCGGTGGTTGGAGTCTTCCTTTGTCTGGAGGTATCATCCTTCCCTTAGTCCCAGACCCAGCCATCAAGGAGAGAGCTCATGCTTTGTAAATTTAATTACCAGAACATTTAAGGTAGTTGCAACACATTAACATCTTTGGAAACCCATTGTTCAATCTCTGGAGGTTCCTGGAATTCATTTTTCAACACACAAAATCCCATCACCTGATGACATGTTTTGGGGTATAATTACTGGCTCAAAACTCTGCCTCAGAGTGCACAGATCTCTTTCCTGGGGATACTCCACCCCTCTGTGTAGCCAGGCACATAGATCTAATCCCTGAGGATACTCCATCTATCTGTGTAGCCATTCCTGCTTCATCCATGCTGCTCTGATCCGAGACTTCAAATTACAGGATAGGTGTCACATTACAACAGAAAAACTCCCCATCTATTCCTTCGTCAGCTTCTTTTCTTCCATTCCTAGTGGTCTTGTGGGTGTATGTCAGTTCAGAGTTAGTAGGGGTAAAGATAGGCATCAATGCCCCCTCTGTTTCCCCCTCTTGCATTGCTAAGTTAAGTTGCTGTTAATTTCCCCCCAAATAATCGAAACTCGATATTGCATGGGATTTCCATGACCGATTTGGGTAACAAAACATATTGGGATAAATATCCAGGTGTTAGGGCTTTCAATACATTGATCTGACATTCTTCTGCATCACGTGGACTAGCATGGAGAGAAAGATGAGAGCAGAAAATGTGGATTTCATTCCAAAGAGCTTAGCTAGCATGCATTAGAGTTAACATCCAGATGTTAAGGTTTTCAGCACATTGATATGGGATACTTTTTCATTTTATTTATTTAGTTAGTTAGTTAGTTAGTTATACCCCACTTTTCAGCCACAAGGCTATCAGAGCGGCTTACAAATTGTTTTTAAGCAATAGCTTAAAATGGACTGGTGTGGTAGAGGAGGACAGATACGGTTAGCTTGATTCTCAGCATTTTAATTTTGTGGTTCCCATCCTGTCGATCTCTGTGTCACTTCTGTCCCCCTCCTCCTAACCCCATTCACTTTCTTGTGTCTGTACACTGGAGGACGGTGTGGGGGAGGAAGAAAGTGACAGGGATTATTGAAATCAATGGGTTAAAATGCTGAGAATCAAACACCATTCCTCCTCCTCCCCATCCCACACCTCTGCTCATACAGAAGTCTCCCAAATCAGTGTATGAAAAACCCTAATATCTGGATATTTACATCAGTCGATGTGAAGCCTAAGATCTTTGGGGTGGAATCTCTTTCTCCACCACCACCTCCTCCTCCAGACTAGTCCTTGCCACACAGAGGTCTCCCAAATCAGTGTACTAATATCAGGATATTAACTATCTGGACTGAGATCCATAGATATGAGTAAAACTAGCATAGCATAGTGGTTCCCTACTCCAATCTGATGGAGCTGATCCAGTAGGAAATAAAAGGCCACTGACAGTTCCAGGAAGATCAAAAAGGGAGTGCTCCCCTGTCTTTAATCAAAAGGTCATCAGCCAGGCTACCATATGGTCAAACTCCTTGCCCCAAAGGAGGATATTAGAAATAGGGTGGTAGTTCTCACATACCTCTGGGTCCAGGAGGTCTTTTTTAGGAGAGGGTGCGCTACAGCAAGTTTACATAGGGACCAATAAATGCAGTGTGTAAACACGAATCAAGGAACATGAGACTGCAGACTGGGCCAGAAAGAAACATCAGCAGTAGCAGAACATGGTATAAACCAACCTGGACACAAAATGCTATTTGAAAACACAGAAATTCTAGACTAGGCCAACAACTGTCATGTCAGAATGCATAGAGAAGCTATAGAAATCCACAAACACCTGGACAACTTCAACAGGAAAGAAGAAACCTTAAAAGTAAACAAATCTGGCTCCCAGTTTTGAAATACAGTAGAATCAAAACACTTACAAAAGAATTCCACCCAGGGACAAGAGAATTCCCAGCAGATAATGCCCCATCAACCAACCATTAGCCAGACACTAACAAGCCTTGCATTTCTATACCCAGAAACTAACCATTCAATTACACAAATTTACATATACCCCCCAACAGGGGTTCACAGCACATAAACTCCACACACACACCTACCCAACCATTCTTTGAGGATGCCAGTTGAATCTCAGATTCAGTTGAAACATCAGAAAGAAACTATTCCAGACGTCCAGTCGGTGATGAGATTGCGAGCAGACATGGGTAGCTCAGCGGGAGCACTTACATTAACCGAGCAGGAAAGCCCTGATAGCGAGGAACAGATTGGTCAGGAAAATTTCCTCATGGGAAAGAGAAGCCGGAGTGGGCTCGAAATGGGACTCAAATGCTCAGCGCTAAGTTTTCACTTTCTTGTCTGTTGGTGAGAAAGGGAAAGCAAGAACTCTGAGGGAGCAGCAGACCCATCAACACTCCTACCTGGAATCCCTGCCTCTGTGAGAGGGACAAGCAACCTCACCGACTTTTTACAAATAATAAAATATCAAGGAGCAGAAGTTTGATAAAGATACTCACTGTAAGTTTGAACCTTTCAAATTCTTCTGCAACAAAGTTATACATCCAAAGGGCAGAGACTAAGAGCAACAAAAGGGGAAAGCAAAGAAAAGAGGGACAGGTGGGAAAGCAAAACAGAGAGATAACGGAGAGATACAGAGAGATACGGAACAGCTGGAAAGAGGGACAGAGTAACAGAATAGAAGATAATAGAAGAAAAGCAGAGCAAAGGAGTAAAGGAGCAGATAAATTCAAACTAAGGAAAGAAGAAAAGCAAGGAGGCAAATATAAGGGGTGAGAAGGACCCAACAAAAGAGAGTTCAAAACTTGGCAGGAGCAAACCAAAGGAGACATGCAGAGGTGGAGGAAAAGTATTGAAGAAACAGAGCGTGATTTGCGGAGCAGAGACTCAGTAGAGAAGGAAGGGGGATAAATGCACTATAGAGAACGGAGAACAGTATTTTGAAAAAACTAGCAGAAAGACTTTGAATAAGCAAACACAAAAAACGAAGAAGGGAGTAAATAGAATTGCGCAGCGGATAGGCAAGTGAACGGGTCTCAAGAAACAGTTGGAGTAAGCCGCAAGACAATTAAAGAACTGAGAACAGAGAGTCAAAGACGGTGGTGCGAGCTGTGAAATAGCACTTTAAATGCAGGAGCAAAAGATTTATGAGAGACGGAATTAAACTGATAGAGTGGAATTTTTTGGTGAAGCTGAGCACAAACCAGATGTAAAGAGGAGAGTGAAAGACTAAAAATTTAATTTTCATGACAGGCAAGGAGAAGAAGAGGAGAAAACAGAAGGGGATTAAACAGAAGGACGATGTATTGAGAAGAGAGCTCAGCCGAAAGCTACTTTGTCTTACTGGTTGAAATAATATAAATTGTTACAGAGTGTTGTTACAGATGCTGATATATTGGGCAGTTGACTTTAATTTATGTATAACAAGTGGTTTTGACTTTGCAGCCTCTGATGTTTCTCCTATTGTTGGGAAAGTCTGGGTTATGATCTGAGATTTCTTTCTTATCTTTTCCTTTTTCCTTTTCTCCGCTTCTCCTTCCCCTCCCTTTATACTATATTTTCGAAGTTGAAAAGAAAAGTGGGGATACAAGTGAATTAAGTGGATAAATACTCAAATATCAGGGGTTTATTTGATATATATATATATATATATATATATATATATTTACATAAAATTTGTATAGATATATGGATAGAGATATGTTTAAAGATATAGATATATAGATAACATTTACAAATATTTGATGTTTGTATTTAAGCATATATATATATACCCCATACGAACACAAATGAAAGATTACAAAGCACAGAACTAATAGTAAATCAAATAATAATATCAACCAAAACTAACAGCACACAAAAAGAGAGAGAGAGAGAGAAGAAGAAGAAGAAGAAGAAGAAGGTGAAAGGGAGGGGAAGGGTAGGGAGAGAGGAGAGAGAAAAAGAGAAGAAAAAAAGGGAAAAAGAGAAGTAGGGAAGTAAATCTAAACTTAACATAAACAGAAATGCCAGTGAAAAAACATACACAAACACAAATACAAACTTGACAACAACTAGAAGACACTCAACTGAACTTCCAGAAATTCAACAAACCTTATTACAGGAATTCAAGAAACTCAGAGAAGAAATGATATCTGAAATGAAAAGATGAGAAAAGACATAAAAAAAGAACTGGATGAATTTGGGGAAAAATTAAATAAAATAACAACGGAAGTAGAACAGTTGAATGAAAAAGTAGAAGAGCTTCAATCAAAAACAAGGAAATTGGAGAAAATAACAGATAATTTGAACTTAGAGAAGGAATATGCTGTAGAAAAAAATCTGGAAGTCCAACTGAAATTAAGGGAGAACTGCTTAAAATTAAGGGGACTACTGGAAATGGAACAAGAAGACTTATATGAGAGAATACGACCAGATTTGGCAGGATACATTGGTATCCCATTAGAAAGAATTGAATTTGAGGTGGACAAAATCTTTAGAATAAACTCGAAGATAGCAAGACAAAGAAAGCTACCTCGTGACATTGTGATATATTTTACTAGAGGAAAGATTAGAGACTTGGTCCTGCAAAAAAACTTTGAAACAAAATTAAGGATAGATGACTGTGAGGTAGCAATATACAATGATGTTCCACCTCAGATTCTGAAGAAAAGAAAGGATTACCAATTTATTACATCTAAACTTTGATGAAAGGGGCTGCAATATAGATGGGAAAAGGTTGAAGGGATATTGCTTACCTATAATCAGAGAAAATATAGATTAAATACGTTCAAGAAAGTGAAAGACTTTCTGACCAAGTTCAAAAAAGTATTCGAGGATATAAAAAAAGATACGAGAGGGAAGACAGAGAGATTCAAAACCTCAAAAGAAGACCTAAAAGAACAGGGGAAAGAACAAGAAGAGGAAATCGAAAATATGAGAGGAAATAAAGATGAAAGAGTAACTAGGGAAAATGAAAGTGGAGAGGAAAGGGAACTGGACTTGGAAAAAAGTGAGGAAGAAGTGGCCGATGAGATTGAAAGCGAGCTGGGGGAAACAGAAGGGGAAGAAGGCGAAATCAAGAAGAAAAAGCAGATATTAACTAAAATATGAAAACATAAACTATAAGATCAGACAAATATAATAAACTATTAAAAATGAACATTAAAATTACATCATGGAATGTCAGGGGGATGAACTCCCCTCATAAAGTAATCAGATATTTCATCGATTGGAGAAAATGAAATCAGATGTAATATGTTTACAGGAAACTCATATAAGAGAAAAAGATCAAAAGCTGTTGACAAATAGGAAATTAGGACAGGTCTTTATAAACTCTATTAAAGAGAAGAAAAAAGGGGTAGCCATGTACGTTAACAGAAAATGGACGGCAAGAGAAATTACAAAAGATCCAAATGGAAGATATATTGGAGTAGAGGTTAATTTGCTAGGAAAAAGAATCCTGATTATGGGGATTTATGCCCCATCTGAAAATAAAGATTAATTTTACAAAAATCTTATGAAGACAGTATTAAGCATAGAATATGATAGCTTAATATACTTAGGAGACTGGAACGGAGTTCTAGATCCCTTGAAAGATAGAACCTTTGGGGAAAAGTTTAAGAAAAAACAGAACCAAGGGAAATTGCCAAAATCCTTTCTGAACTTTATGGAAAACCTTTCATTAATTGATGTAAGGAGACACTTATATGGAAATATGAAGGAATACATTTATTACTCAGAATGGCATAAATCCTATTCCCATATATATATGTTCCTCCTTTCAAAAAACATTGCAAAAAATCTTGAGAGTATGGAGATCTTGCCGAATACATTATCTGATCATAATCCAATAAAACTGATTATAAAAGATATTAAACAAGAGCACTGTTGGAGACTAAATGACATATTGTTACAAGATGAAAAAATACAAGATAGAATAAGGGAATCGATAAGGAACTACTTTAAAGAAAACAGAGTAGGTGAGACATCAATCCAAAATATATGGGATGCAAGCAAGGCAGTTATAAGAGGAACCTTAATGCAAATAAATTGGGAACGAAATAAAAGGAAGAGAGAGAGAATGCAAATGTTATAAGAGGCTGAATTAAAAAAGGAGAAAGAGCACAAAAATGAGCCATCAAACAACAAATTATTAAAAGAATTAAAAATAATACAGGGCCAAATTAAAATAGAAATAATGGAGGAAATAGACAAAAAGATGAAATATACAAAACAAAGGTATTTTGAGAGTGGGAATAAGATAGGTAAATGGCTTGCCTACAAGCTGAGAAAAGTACAAGAGAGGAAACAAATTCTGAAGTTAAAGGAAAATAAAAATACAATAACAAATCAGGAGAAAATCAGAAAGTTTTCAAGGATTCTACAAGAATATATTCAAAGAGTTCCCACTAAGTGAATCTAGCAAAAGAGGAATAAAAGAATATCTAAAAGATCAAAATATCCCAAAGGTAAGTAATATTGACAGAGAAGAACTAGATAAACAAATAACTTTAACTGAGGTAGAAAAAGGAATCAAATCACTAAAGAATGGGAAGACCCCGGGCCTGGACGGATTCCCAGCCAGTTATTATAAGACCTTTGAAGGAGAGCTGAAAATACCTTTATTAAAGACTTTCAATAGTATAATAACAGAAGGAACAATGCCAGCATCCTAGAAAAATGCAAATATTTCATTAATACTAAAAGAAAACAAAGACCCGGAAGAAATGAACAATTATAGGCCTATTTCATTGCTGAATACTGATTATAAGATCTTCGCAACAATCATGGCCAAAAGATTGAAGAAAGTACTAAATGTATGGATTGAAAATGACCAAACCAGCTTCCTACCAAAAAGATACTTAAGAAACAACATTAGAAGGATATTAAACTTGATAGAACACTTCGACAAACATCCAGAAAAGAAATTTGCATTAATATGTCTGGATGCATTAAAGGCCTTTGAAAGTGTAAATTGGTTTTTCATGATGGAACTTCTGAACAAAATAGGTATAGGAGAAAACTATCAAAATGGGATCAAAGCTATATAAGAGCCAGACGGCTCAAATTATAATAAATGGACAAAAAACAAAGACGATAAAGGTGGGAAAAGGGGTAAAGCAGGGGTGTCCTCTCTCCCCACTATTATTTATAATAGTGTTAGAAGTTCTATGTAGGAAAATAAGGCTAAGAAAAGATATATGTGGGGTCTGAATTAAAAAACAAGATTATAAAATCTATGCTTTTGCAGATGACCTGGCTGTATCACTAGAAGACCCATTAGAATCAGTCCAAAATTTACAAGAAACATTGAAGGATTTTGGCATCTTCTCTGGGATTAAGATCAACAATGAGAAAACTGTTAAGTTAACAAAAAATCTGGATAGGAAGGAGGAGGAAAAATTAAAGAACTATCAGGATACAAAATAGAAAAGAAAATCAGATATTTAGGTATAATAATGACAAAAAATAATATTGACCTAGTAGACAATAATTACAAGAAAAAATGGAGTGAAATTAAAAACAATTTGGAAAAGTGGAAGCAATTGAATCTGACTCTACTTGGCAGAATATGGGAGGTAAAATGACGGTACTGCCCAAAATTCTATATTTGTTTCAAAATCTCCCTATATTATATAATGATAAGCTATTCAAAGAATGGGATAAATATTTATCCTCCTTTATTTGGCAAAACAAAAAGCCTAGAATAAAATGGAAAATATTACAGGAGGATAAATCAAAAGGTGGGTTGGGCTTACCCAACCTGAAAATATATCATCAATCATGTGCCTTGGTATGGCTAATTGACTGGTTTCTCCTAAAAGAGGATAGAACTTTAACCTTGGAAGGATCTGATAAAAGATATGGCCTACACGCATATTTGTGGTCCCAAAAGGATAAGATAGATAAAAACTTTAATAATCATTTCATCAGAAGATCATTATTAAAAGTATGGAACAGAGTTAAAAATAAGATCTACAGTTGTCCCTTCACATTCACGGGGATTACGTTCCACGGACACCCGCGAATGTGAAAAATCCGCGAATGCTGTTTGCCCCCCCTCCCCTGCCATAGCGACCATGGGGCCTCCATAGGCCCCATAATCGCTTTCCCCCGCCTCCCCAGGGCCTTCGCGGGGCCTCCGGAGGGTCTCTGGAGGCCCCGCGGAAGCCTTCCGGCCCTCCCCAATCCACCCCCAGGGCCTTCGCGGGGCCTCCGGAGACCCTCCGGAGGCCCCGCGGAGGCCTTCCCGGCCCTCCCCACTGCCCCCAGGGACTTCGCGGGACCTCCGGAGGCCCTGCGGAGGCCTTCCCAGACCTCCCCAATCCACCCCCAGGGCCTTCGCGGGGCCTCCGGAGACCCTCCGAAGGCCCCGCGGAGGCCTTCCCTTCCCTTCCCTCCCCACTCCCCCCACAGGGCCTTCGCGGGGCCTCCAGAGGGTCTCCGGAGGCCCCGCGGAGGCCTTCGTGGCCCTCCCCAATCCACCCCCAGGGCCTTCACGGGGCCTCCGGAGGCCCCGTGGAGGCCTTCCCAGCCTTCCCCACTCCCCCAGGGCCTTCGCGGGGCCTCTGGAGGGTCTCCGGAGGCCCCACGGAGGCCTTCCCAGCCCTCCCCACTCCCCCACAGGGCCTTTGCGGGGCCTCCGGAGGCCCTCTGGAGGCCCTGCGGAGGCCTTCCCTGCCCTCCCCACTCCCCCCACAGGGCCTTTGCGGGGCCTCCGGAGGCCCTCTGGAGGCCCCGCGGAGGCCTTCCCAGCCCTCCCCACTCCCCCCAGGGCCTTCGCAGGGCCTCCTGAGACACTCCGGAGGCCCCGCGGAGGCCTTCCCGGCCCTCCCCAATCCACTCCCAGGGCCTTTGCGGGGCCTCTGGAGGGTCTCTGGAGGCCCCACGGAGGCCTTCGTGGCCCTCCCCAATCCACCCCCAGGGCCTTCACGGGGCCTCCGGAGGCCCCGTGGAGGCCTTCCCAGCCCTCCCCACTCCCCCACAGGGCCTTCGCTGGGCCTCCGGAGGCCCTCCGGAGGCCCCGCGGAGGCCTTCCCAGCCTTCCCCACTCCCCCCAGGGCCTTCGCGGGGCCTCCAGAGGGTCTCAGGAGGCCCCGCGGAGGCCTTCGTGGCCCTCCACAATCCACCCCCAGGGCCTTCACGGGGCCTCCGGAGGCCCCGTGGAGGCCTTCCCAGCCCTCCCCACTCCCCCACAGGGCCTTCGCTGGGCCTCCGGAGGCCCTCCGGAGGCCCCGCGGAGGCCTTCCCAGCCTTCCCCACTCCCCCCACAGGGCCTTTGCGGGGCCTCCGGAGGCCCTCTGGAGGCCCCGCGGAGGCCTTCCCAGCCCTCCCCACTCCCCCCCAGGGCCTTCACAGGGCCTCCGGAGACCCTCCGGAGGCCCCGCGGAGGCCTTCCTAGCCTTCCCCACTCCCCCAAGGGCCTTCGCGGGGCCTCCCGAGACACTCCGGAGGCCCCGCGGAGGCCTTCCCGGCCCTCCCCAATCCACTCCCAGGGCCTTTGCGGGGCCTCTGGAGGGTCTCTGGAGGCCCCACGGAGGCCTTCCCTGCCCTCCCCACTTCCCCCACAGGGCCTTCGCGGGGCCTCCAGAGGGTCTCCGGAGGCCCCGCGGAGGCCTTCGTGGCCCTCCCCAATCCACCCCCAGGGCCTTCACGGGGCCTCCGGAGGCCCCGTGGAGGCCTTCCCAGCCCTCCCCACTCCCCCACAGGGCCTTCGCTGGCCCTCCGGAGGCCCTCCGGAGGCCCCGCGGAGGCCTTCCCAGCCTTCCCCACTCCCCCCAGGGCCTTCGCGGGGCCTCCAGATGGTCTCCGGAGGCCCCGCGGAGGCCTTCGTGGCCCTCCCCAATCCACCCCCAGGGCCTTCACGGGGCCTCCGGAGGCCCCGTGGAGGCCTTCCCAGCCCTCCCCACTCCCCCACAGGGCCTTCGCTGGGCCTCCGAAGGCCCTCCAGAGGCCCCGCAGAGGCCTTCCCAGCCTTCCTCACTCCCCCCAGGGCCTTCGCGGGGCCTCCGGAGACCCTCCGGAGGCCCCGCGGAGGCCTTCCCGGCCCTCTCCAATCCACTCCCAGGGCCTTCGCGGGGCCTCCGGACAGTCTCCGGAGGCCCCGCGGAGGCCTTCCCTGCCCTCCCCACTCCCCCCACAGGGCCTTCACGGGGCCTCTGGAGGGTCTCCGGAGGCCCCATGGAGGCCTTCCCAGCCCTCCCCACTCCCCCACAGGGCCTTCACGGGGCCTCCGGAGGCCCCGCGGACGCCTTCCCGGCCCTCCCCAATCCACCCACAGGGCCTTCGCGGGGCCTCCGGAGGCCCTCTGGAGGCCCCGCGGAGGCCTTCCCTGCCCTCCCCACTCCCCCCACAGGGCCTTTGCGGGGCCTCCGGAGGGTCTCCAGAGGCCCCACGGAGGCCTTCCTAGCCTTCCCCACTCCCCCCAGGGCCTTCGCGGGGCCTCCCGAGACCCTCCGGAGGCCCCGCGGAGGCCTTCCCGCCCCTCCCCAATCCACTCCCAGGGCCTTTGCGGGGCCTCTGGAGGGTCTCCGGAGGCCCCGCAGAGGCCTTCCCTGCCCTCCCCACTCCCCCCACAGGGCCTTCGCGGGGCCTCCGGAGGGTCTCCGGAGGCCCCGCGGAGGCCTTCCCTGCCCTCCCGAATCCACCCCCAGGGCCTTCGTGGGGCCTCCAGAGGGTCTCCAGAGGCCCCACTGAGGCCTTCCCAGCCCTCCCATATCCACCCCCAGGGCCTTCGCGGGGCCTCCAGAGTGTCTCCGGAGGCCCCACGGAGGCCTTTCCAGTCCTCCCAGGGCTTTCACGGGGCCTCCGGAGGCCCCGTGTTGCGGTTTTGGGGGGGTCTGGGGGGGCCCCTCCCAAAACCGCGAATACTCGAAACCGCGAATGTCGAGTTCGCGAATGTGGAGGGACAACTGTATATTAAATTACCTTTGTGGGCCTCTCCCCAGGAGGCTTTTAGACAAACAGAGATGTTATATTTAGAAAATTGGTGGACCTATAAAGATTTAATAATATTTCAGAAAGGATCTAGTAGATTTAAAACAAAAGAAGAACTAGAACAAGAACAAAAGAAATGTAATTTATTCCAATTACTGACAGCTTCTAGAAAGGTATAAAATGGATAAGAAATTACTGGGAATAGAGAACTTAAAGACAGAATTGGATGAAATGATAATGGATGATAAATATAAAGATTTCAATGTGTCAAACTTTTATAAACTATTAATGAAATTAAGTTTGGAATCAGAGACGGTCAAAGTATATATGGTTAAATGGTCACGAAATGTGGGTAGAAATATATTGTTAGAAGATTGGGAGATCCTATGGAGGAAAAATATGAAGTTCTCACCAAGTAGTGAATTGAGAGAGAACTGCTATAAAATGCCGTACCGATGGTACATAAGCCCATCGAAATTAGCTAAAATGTAAAAAGGGAAAACAAGTTAATGTTGGAATGTGGGGAAATAGAGGGCTCGTTCTATCACATGTGGTGGTCATGTAAAGTTTCAAAAGAATTCTGGATAAAGGTCCACAACCTGATAAGAAAGATAATTTAAAAAAAATCAGCCTAAGTCCACAACTATATTTGTTGAATATGTTTAACAGAGATTTCCCACAAGAATTTAAAAGAGTGATGTGTTACATGACCACCATAGCAAGAATTGTCTTTGCTAGATATTGGAAACAAAAAGTGACCCCAAGTTGTGATGAGTGGATGATTAAGCTCTTAGAAGTAGTTCAAATGGAATAACTGACGTGTTGGGTCAGAAACCAATCAATAAATGAGTTTAGAAAAGAATGGGAAAACTTAATTGAATATTGGAAAAATGAATGGAATAAATACACAGCTATATGGTTTACAGATTAAACAGATTAAATAGAGTTGTTATGGGTACGATCAGTAAAATGTATAAACCTTGGATTTATGATACTATACCTTCTGTTGGGGAAGTACAGGGGATAAATGGGAAGTTAGAAAAATTGTAAAGATATCATAGATACTGTACAGATGACTTTATTGTATAACATGAAAAATGACGATGCTTCTGTAGAAAGCCAAAAAATAGTAACTAATAGCAAATTCAAACTACAGTTGGGAATGGAAGTGGAAATTTAGATTCCTTCTTTTTGTTTGTTTGTTTGTCTGGTTTATTGTTTTATTGTATATGAAAACATACTTTAAATATAATAATAATAATAAAAAGAAAGAAACTATTCCAGAAATAAACAGCCTCACAGCTCAGGGAAAAAAACAACAAGGAAAATCTACTTGAAGTAATTGTTTTCTGTATGACTTTATCAGTCTCTCACATCATTGTGGAGGAATTTTGGCCCACTCTTCTTTGCAACATTGCTTCAGTTCATTGAGGTTTATGGGAATTTGTTTATGCACAGCTCTCTTAAGGACCTGCCACAGCATTTCAATTGGGTTGAGGTCTGGGTTGGGACTGGGCCATGGCAGCACCATGATTCTTTTCTTTTTCAGCCATTGTGTTGTAGATTTGCTGGTGTGCTTGGGATCATTGTCCTGTTGCATGACCCAATTTCAACCAAGCTTTAGCTGTCGGACAGATGGCCTCACATTTGACTCTAGAGTACTTTGGTATTCAGAGGAGTTCATTGGCAACTCAATGACTGTAAGGTTTCCAGGTCCTGTTGCTAGAAAACCAGCCCAAATCATCACCCCCTCCACCACTGTGCTTGACAGTTGGTATGAGGTATTTGTGCTGATATGCTGTGTTTGGTTTTCACCAAATGTGTCACTGTGCATTATGGCCAAACATCTCCACTTTGGTCTCCTCTGCCCAAAGGACATTGTTCCAGAAGTCTTGTGGTTTGTTCAGATGCAATTTTGCAAACCTAAGCCATGTTGCCATGTTCTTTTTAGAGAGAAGAGGCTTTCTCCTGGCAGCCCTTCCAAACAAACCATACTTGTTCAGTCTTTTTCTAATTCTACTGTCATGAACTTGAACATTTAACATGCTAACTGAGGCCTGTAGAGTCTGAGATGCAATTTATCTGAACATTGCATGGTCTGACCTTGTGGTGAATTTGCTGGGACATCCACTGCTTAGAAAATTGGCAAGTGTTTTTAAAGTTTTACACTTCTGAATAATTTTCTCACTGAAAAATGATGGACGTTGGGAACTGGACTTATAAACCTTATAAACCTTCCGAGATTGATGGGCAGCAACAATTGCTTTTCTAAGATCATTCCTGATGTCCTTCCTCCTTGGCATTATGTTAACACACATCTGAATGCTCCAGATTAGCAAATTGCTAAAACTTTGGCTTTTATAGAGGTGGTCGCACTTGCTGATGATCAATTGATCAAGGGTATTTGATTAGCAGCACCTATCTGCTACTTAGCATCCTAATTCCTATGGAAGCAGTAAGGGTGTACTTAGTTTTTCACACATGGATTCTCCATTTTGGGTTTATTTTTGTTGAATAAATCATGACACGGTCATGTAATATGTTGTAATGTATGGTGTAATATGTCATGTGTTGTTGTTCATCTGAGGTTGCATTTACCTAATTTTAAGACTGCTAAGGAAGAGAGGATTGTTATTATGTCCTAATATGTAAAACAATAGAATTCAAAGAGGGTGAACATTCCCCCCTCCCATGACTCTCTCTCTCTCTCTCTCTATATATATATATATATATATAGAGAGAGAGAGAGAGAGAGAGAGAGAGAGAGAATAATTATCTTGGCAATTAGACATATTTTAGTGCTGCTTCTGAATGTGACCAGGTCTCAGAATTTTAAACCTCTACAAGAAAGAGGTAAGGACATGTGAGTTAGCCAATATTACAAGAAAGTAATACCTTCTGAAGACTGGGAGATCAGAGCAAACACAATAGTTGTGGAATCCAGATAAAGACTTCATTTGGTCATGTACCATCTCAGTTCAGTATTTTTATTGCCCTCCCTAGAGGTACTCTGATCCTTTCCAGGAGAGTCTCATGGGCAACAAAGAGAAGTGAGAACAAAGGACATTTTGTTCTTGTTACCATCAATGCATCTTTTTTTTTTTTTTAAGTTTTCTCTCTACAGAAGAAGACAAACCTGATGGGAAAGGTTGAAATCTTCTATTCCAGATCTCTGATGTAGTTTGATGAATAAATACTTTTCAAATGGAATATGTTTTTTTAAAAAAATATAAAAATCAGTGATGGATTATTTCATTACTTTTACTGTCATGCACAAATGGTTATTCCTGATACTTATCTATCAATGGTCCATATCATTTTTTAAAAGTCAGGTGTAATAAAAGCATGGCACAGAATCATCCTAGATATTGTCGGATAGCTTCAATAAGTAATGTGTGAGTGTTTGAAGTCATGAATAATGTTTTGTACTGAGTGCATATGAGTGAAAATCAGGATTGACTGATGAGTGTCATTTAGGTGAAACGGTTTGTCACCTTTGTCCCTTGCATTCAGTACAATATGGGGGAAGTATATTTTAATCTTCTATTCATGGCAATTTAGTCCTGGGGGAGCAAGAGGGAAAAGGGAAAGTGGATTTAAACTCCCATTCAACTGCTCATCCTCTTGTCCCTTTAGAAGCTTTATGAGACCTTTTATTGCTATATATGTATAGCCCTGAACTAATCAGACAATATATTTTGAGCTCATGTCTGAATGACTAATAGGACACAAGGATCTTGTAATGTTATTATGTCCTATAATGATGTATGCCTCACATCTGCCCACTTTACTGTTACCTGGCCTTACAACCCCCTCCCTCCAATAATTCATAATTTGGCTTATTAGACACTTCATGTGGTTTCATGTAAACCAGGGCCATCCAAATATAGGGGCTATGAAGGTCACTAGGGCCTACAAAGGTGTCATTTGAAATTCCCCAGAATCAAACACGCCCAGGATTAAGCCCCCTCTTAGATAGTTATTAGGGAGGAATGTGCTAATTCCCTGGACGCATCTGGCAGTGAGTCATACTCTCAAAACAAACAGTGACCAGAACACCTAATGTCCACATTAATCTACACAATTAACTTTTCTTCACACCTTCCCCATCCACAATACAGAGGATAGGGAAACCGATCAACCTTAATGTCTCAACTATTAATAGCAATCAATGAAGCCAGAGCTTCCATTGTTTATCCCAGGGAAACTCACCCAAGCATTGTTTTTTCACTCAAAACACCCCTTAATGGGTGTATATTGGGTATAAATATTACCCCAAATCATAGCCAAAGTGTGCACAATTAGCTAACACACATTGTAAACTGCTTAGAGATTGCCTAGTGTTGCAGATGAGTAAGTGCTATTGCTAAAACAACTTGTAAACCACTCTGAGAGCCTTTGTGGCTGAAGAGCTAGGTGTAAATACTATATTAAAATAAATAAAATAAAATAAAAGTTCTCCACACATCATTACTTTGCCCATCTGCTGTGCAACCCTCACTTCCAAGTCTGAGTCTTTCTTGGCTGCACAAATCTGTGCTCTTCAGACATGTAATTATAGCCCTTTCCCCAAATCTATTCCTTTATCCAAACACTTCCTCCTAATTCTTCATTAGCCTTGTGTGATCACTTGTGAACAGGACTGTATGTGTGAATGCTTCTGTGATTATTCCCCCCTCCCCAAAAAATCATTTCTATTTCACTTTGGCTTGGCGTCTCCTTAGTACTGGTATATACTGGTGCAAAGATCCCATAAGTTACCCGGCCTCTCGCAGTCAGACTTTTGAGCTAATTTAATTTTCCCAATATAACGTTATAACTCACGGGTAATGTGTGGGTCCCATGGACTCCACGCAATTCAGGTAATGTAACTACAGAGGGGCAATGTTAATTCACCATTCTACTTTATTTTAGATTCTCAGAAAAAGAATTTTTGTTATAGACCTAAATCAAACATAGCATAGAGGCTGTTCATTAGCACAATGAGATCTTCCCCCTCCTCCCTGCAGACTTCTATGCTTACCAAAAACCTTCTTGGAAGGGTGCAAGGTGACCATGTGGAGTGACAGAATCCCCTCCCTCCAACTTTTGCTGATCAAAGCATTCAGTCATTTTTGAATCCTGATTTATACTACCAAAGGAGGTGGGGAGAGTTAACAAGTTAATTTTGCTATATATGTTTTTAAAGAACTATATTTTCTACACTACAGTGTTATACAAATTACCCTCCAGAGACAAGCAAAATATCCTCTTCAAATTCACAAAATGTTGAACAGGAGCTTGCCATAACAAAACCCAAGAAAGCTTTCAAAACTTGGGTGAGCTTGTAAAAGCTGTTTGAGATTTCTCACCGTAGCAGATAAAAATGAAAAAGAATGTGAATTTATGCCCATATTTACTTTCCCCCCCCTTTGAGTTATAATTTCAGCTGTTCCTCTGATGACTCAGAAATGAAAGCTGCAGTCTTTTTGAATTTGAGCTAATTTACACAATAGAACTGGGGTCAGCAAGTCCCAGGGGTCAAGTTGAATACCCTCTGGGGTTTTCCTGACTATTTTGATTTGCTGGTTGTAATTTTTGAGTCATAGGGGATTATCAGACATGTCCCTTGAAACTGTTTCTATACCACTAATCCCCACCCGTACCACTCCTGCCCCGCTCCTGTCCCTGTAACAGAATGATATTTTCCCCCGGACACTTGCCTTATTCCGTTATAGGAACTGTTCCACACCCCTCGGCTTCACTGCAGTAAAGGCAGCTGTCGTAAAGCTGCTTTTACTGCAGTGAAGCCAAATTCCACTTGTTCTCGCGAGAGAACAATCATGTGGGAAATTTGAAAATAAAAACAAAACAAAACATCAAAATGGAAAAACAAGCCCCAAAACACACAATACAAACACCAAGTAACCCGGGGGGTGGGGGGAAGGGTGTCCCTATGAAATCTGGAAGTCTTCAGCACAGACCTCCTGGTGATGTCATGTGCTGCTGGCATCACGCTGGCACAACCAGGCACATTTTCAAATGCCCATGATTCTGTTATGATAACGGAACGGGCTTCTTATTCACAGCTTAAGCCATGAATAAGAAGAAGCAGGGGGGAATGGGAGCAGGATGGGAGCTTCCTGGACAGGAACGATGTCATCTGAAAAGGGAGACAGATAATGATCTCCCGTCATCCCTCGAAGGGTTATTGGACATGTATGATAATCTCCATAGAATCATAGAGTTGGAAGAGACCACAAGGGCCATCCAGTCCAACCCCCTGCCATGTAGGAATACACAATCAAATCATTCCCGACAGATAACAATCCAGCCTCTGTTTAAAAACCTCCAAAGAAGGAGACTCCACCACACTCCGAGGCAGTGCATTCTGCTTCCAAACAGCTCTTACTATTAGGAAGTTCTTCCTAATGTTTAGGTGGAATCTCTTTCCCTGTAGTTTGAACCCATTGCTCCATGTCCTAGTCTCTGGAGCAGCAGAAAACAAGCCTGCTCCATCCTCAGTATGACATCCCTTCAAATATTAAAATATGGCTATCATGTCCCCTTTCAACCTTCTCTTCTCCGGACTAAACATGCCCAGCTCCCTAAGCCTCTCCTTATAGGCCATAGCTTCCAGACCTCCCACCATCCTGGTCGCCCTTCTCTGGACACATTCCAGCTTCTCAATATCCTTCCTGAATTTTGGTGCCCAGAACTGGACACAGTGCTACAGGTGACATCACCAGGAGGTCTGTGCTGAAGACTTCCAGATTTCATAGGGACAGCCAGGTAAGTGTCACCCTTCCCCCCCCTCCCCGGGTTACTTGGTGTTTGTATTGTGTGTTCTGAACAGCTCTTACTGTCAGGTTACTCTTACTTTCAGGAAGTTTTTCCTAATGTTTAGGTGGAATCTCTTTTCCTCTAGTTTGAACTCATTCTTCCATGCCCTAGTCTCTGGAGCAGCAAAAACAAGCTTGCCCCATCCTCTGTATGACATCCCTTCAATTATTTAAACATGGCTATCATGTCCACTCTCAACCTTCTCTTCTCCAGACTAAACATGCCCAACTCCCTAAGCTGCTTCTCATAGGGTATGGCTTCCAGACCTCCAGAGTCACATCCTCTGGTTTGCTTTCTTATCTCTCCACATAATGATGACATATTTGCTAATAAAGAGGAGGAGGACACCAGGAAACTGGTCCATTCCACTTATTGACTGTGGCTGGTTCCTGTCAAGCCATCTGAGAAACATTCTGATGGCAAAGCACTGGCTGGCCATTCTGTGGCCATCACTGAGACAGCTCATAAATGGGGATCTCATAGTAAGAAGTCTAGGATAAACTTTATCAATGATTTCAGGGAGAAGGGCAATGTGGTTATTCTATCCAAATGGGGCAACGAGCATGAACCTGACCAAAGGGCATGCTGGGAATCAAATTAAGGGAAATATCAGTGAACAGAGTGTAATTTTGATGCAATGATATTAAAAGCTCCAATTTACAGCCTTGGTTGTCCTGTTCTCATAGTCATCGCCATCAGCCCTTTCAAGGTGTCCAACCTCTCTCCAACACTACTTCAGGGGGGGGGGAGCACTGCTGCCCTTACCACTGTCATTTCAAGCAGATACCACAGGCCAGGCAAGCTATGTTGGGACTAGGGATTGAAATAATATTTGAAGATTGAGGGATGCACAGAAATAAGGGGCTCTTTGAGTGCTGGAAAATCCTGACAAGGCAAATCCTGAATGCTCTCCCACCCACTCCTGAGGAACAGACACAGAGAACTATTATCCTGCAACTGTTTTTCTGCCCCTGCCCCCAATATGGCCATGTAGTGAGTGGGGGAAGGGGAAGCTAAGGATCATCAGCCAGTTGTGTTCTGATAGCTGGCACATGACAAAACCACCATATCTTTCAGGACATCTCAATGACCCTCAGGAGATCATGTAGGATGCCTGAACATTTGTGAGTCAACTATTGGGATATAATCAGATAAAAAACCTACTCTGGCCCCCACCCACGGGCACATCATAGCCATGTTGGGTAGGAGTGGGGAAATGGTGAGTGCAGTGGGAAGACTTCTTCCATCCTGAGAGAACATCTTCAAAAATTGCACAGTTTTCAAAGACATTCTTGCAGCAAGGAGAAAACTGATTAAATTATTCATTCTTCCCTATGGAAACAAATAATCATCAAAAGTGCATCCCTAGTTGGAACTGGCAGTCACTCCTATCCACCAGAAGACCTTTTACTCCCTTCTTGACTTTTATTCTAACAAGAATGCCACTAAGGACCTATTTGAAGGTCTCAGCCATGGTTTCTGCACATCATTCACTGCTCCCCATTCTATATGGACTTGGACATTTTGGAATCAGCTCATGAGCTGCCTCTGCTTGTGGCATCTTAGATTGTCAAATAACCTGTTGCTGGCAGGTTGAATCCCTTATAATCCCCTTTTGGAAACATATTAGTTTCCTTATTGGGGGTAGTTCTCAAGAAAGCTTTTGGCAAAAGCATCTGACTTCCTTTCTTATGTAAAAAGCTGTTGGTTAATGATGTCATCCAGCCAGAATTTTGATCAGTGTGGCACACTCTTTTGCCCACGAAATTAGCCTGGCCAGACATTGTGAGGTTGGGGCCCACTGTTTATTCAGTTACTGCCCATGCATCCTCTGGAGTTTTATCTATATGGTTTAAAGTTTAATATAAGTACAGTTCTGGTATGTAGACAAGAACCTCTATGGAGTGAGTATTTTAGCACTTCTGAATGGACTGCCATGGACAGGACCCACTGCCTCTCATGACATAGATGATTTCCTACTCTCAGGTCCATCTAGCAGCTTATCTTTCTGTGCTGACTGCTTGGTGACTTTCCAGGACCTGGCTGTGGATCTTGGTGTCCTGTTGGTCCACCAGTGGAAATGATATACTGTGAGGGATTTGGGAGAGGGCCTTCTTTGTGATGGTGCCCTGGTTGTAGAATCCCCCCCACCCCTTGAGGCCTGATTTATACTGACTCTGGCTTCATTCAACATGGCTTTTTATTAAAGACTTCAGAGGCCTAAAGATTTTATCAAATCTGTAAATGTGCATAGTTTTAAATCTGTAGGGTTTGTCTACACAAACCAGGATACACTGGCTCACTTTGGTGTATCCTGGCTACAAGGCTAGCCAGTTCTCTGCCTGTTATCTCTACAGAATGGGTTGGAGTCCAAACAGGTACATTAGCGCATCCCTGCAGTCACCACCACTGCCATTTTCTTTGTTGACTCAGAAGGCAGGAAGGGGGCCCATGACATGTGACTGAAGGCCCCGTTGGTAACATTATGATGTACTATTTCCTGGCTTCTGGGAGAGCCAGAGAGATGGCAGAGGAAGAAAGGGCTGGTGTGTCGGATGGCTCCTGCAGACAAGAGGGCCCTGATTTGCTCGTTGCTGGCAGTACTGGGGCAAACTGGGTAATTTTAAAAAAATGTTGTATCAGGTCCTACCCTGCCTTCCTGGGGTCAGAACGAGGCAAATGCCTTGTATCATATGGACTGCACTGTTCTGAGATGGAGGCCAGATGGGGTATTTCAGCTGTGTAGACAAGCTCTTGGTTTCCTTTATATTGTCAAATTGTTTTATAGGATTCTAGACTGTTTGCATTTTTTCCTGTTTTAAAAGATTACATTGTTTCAAATTGTTTTACACCAGTTTTATTTATGCCACTCCGATTTCTTATGATACAGTGTGGGATATAAATATTTTAACTCATAATAAATATGGGTATCTTACTGATTAGTAGATCTGCTAGTAAATGCAGGGCTTCAGCTTGTCATTTGCACTGGTAGACTGCAGCCCATGCCTGCTAACTAAAGATGGAAAGGTTATTAGACAATATTCAAAAAAATTGTTGAAAAACATTTTTTTGGGGGGTGTCAGGAAGCCCTGATAAGAAGAAATCTGGACTAATGAGAGTGTTTGCAGTTTGGAACTTACTCTGTGCAAAATTTGCACATGGTTGTTTTGCGCATAAAACTGCAGGTTCTGTACAAGAAACAACTTTTTCTGTGCAGAACATGGTATTTCTATGCATAAATATTCTCTTCTGCATAGAAGATGCTGTTTCCTGCACACACAAAAATTGCTATCATTAGGAATTATTTTGCACAAATTTCACACGTGGGTGAGTTGCATAGCAAACATCTCCTGAGCAGGCAACTGCATTTTTCATGTAGAAAACAATATTTCTATGCCAGAATATTATTTTCTAAAGTTAAAAAAGCAATTTTCTGCATAGAAAGGGCTGTTTTCTGTGCAAAACAATCAACTAGAATTTTTTCATGGAATAAGTCATGAATTGAGAATAGGCTTCAAAAACTGTATGTGGTTTGAAGACTTTCTCATAGGGGGAAGTAACTTGCTAAAATGACTCATTGCTTCCTTCAAGAAGAAACTTAGTGAAAAATTGCATCCATACTGCAAGCAGATTTACTTCAAAAAAAAAAGGGGGGGCTGAAGAAAAGGCCAAATCTTCTGTCCAGAAAAAGCCCTAGTCTGCTATTTCAAGCAACCCCAATTTAAACTGTGATTGATTGAGGAGGGATTCAACTGCCCCTCTGCTTGTGTGCTTTCACTTAAAATAGACTATCAAGAGATTTGAATGAATTATCTCCAAGGGGTGACAACCAGCATCTTACTGAGCAGCTGATATTAACTGTTGTGGGAGAGACAAGGTCAAAGTCAGTCTTTTTGACAGCATGTACAGTTTTAGTGTCTGTCACTAACACTGCTGAAGCAAAGCACTTTTTTCTGGGCTTTATTTTACCTTTGCACTAGCTGTGGCTTCAAGTAGGATTTTGTGGGTGAAACTTAAGATAGGTACACCATTTTAGCCTGGGAATGATAAGGACTTAGTTGACAGCTACAAGAAAGAAAGGTCATATTTTTTTTCCTCAGCTGCTAAGGTTAAAAGCATAATATTACTAAAGCTGCATGGGTGCTTAAATGGCATTTTCTGATGACATTTCTTGGGAAAAAAATGGAGGTAAAGTACTGTATCTGGAGTACAGACAATTACAAGTTTGAGGAAATAAAATTCTTGATTTTGTATTTAAGGATTCATGGGCTATTCATCTTTTCCACAAAAAAAAAAAACTTGTTTAATTTAAAACATTATCTAAACTGCTAAAAACATTCCAAAATACAAAAAAAATTGAAAAGCAATAAATACAAACCTCCTAAAAACATTTGTTTAATGCAATTCAAAGCATGTTAAAACCTACTCATTGCACTGCCACAACCAGTTAAAAATGGAAAGCCTGTTTGAAAGGTTTTGGCCTGCCAGTGGAAGGGGAGCAGGAAAGGGCCAATTGAACCTCCCTTTGCAGTGAGTTCCATAGCCTGGCAGCAGCCACTCAAAAAGCTCTCTCCCAGATCCTCACCAGCAGTACCTGTGAAGGTGGTGGAACTGAGAGAAACCCTCCCCTGAAGAACTAAAACTTGGTTAGGATCATACAGATAGAGGCCAAAGCCTGTGAAATAATTTTCATCGAACTGAAAGAGCTCATCAGAACCATACTGTACCAGACTGATCCCCTCACAACAAGTGCCTACATAATTGCCCAGTTTATATACCTTAGAAGAACCATGGGGAGAGGCAGAATTTGGCACAAGCCTCTTTTATGAATAGAACTGTCCTTCTGCTAGAAGAACAATCAGATCCCATTGATGGATTGAATTTAAGTAAGGCTTAAACTCTCCACTTCACAGTGGCTACTACATACATTTTTTTGGGGGGGAAATGAAATTTAAAAGCAATAATGGCTAGCTTGGTCCTAAGTATGATCTTAGAAAAGAAGAGAAGGACTTTCCTCGGACATTTTGTTGTCTGGGGTGGTCACCATCCACCCAAAGACAAGATTTATAGTACTAAAAGCCAGCCAAGTGCAGGGCCGGTTTAAGGCACCAGTGGCATCAGCATCCACAGGGGGGCCCATCATTGTGGGGGCCCCCATAGTAACCCTCCTTCTGCAAAAAAAACATTATTAGTAATAATATGAATACCCTGTACTGTGAATAGCTTAGGTTGAGTTAGGTTACTTTGACCTGAGATAAATATATGGTCCCTCCAAAATAAAGCATTTCAGGGGCCCCCAAAATCCCTTAAATGGGTCCTGGGCAAGTGATTCTGACATCTGATGTCAAAGATCCTACAAGCACTCTCCACACCCCGATGGTAAAAATACAGAAATAAGACACTAAAGAAGTAATACTTTGCTGCACTTTTGTGACATCCAAAATCTGCCACCTATGATGGCCACTTCCCTCTGCCTCTGAGTGGAAGCAAGCAGATGGATGTGGAGAAACAGGGTCTTATAAAAGGAGAAAGCAGGGACTGAGGGAAAGGGGCCTAGGGAAAGCAAGGGAGGCTAAAGTGGGAGAACAGATAGTTCTTTAAAAAAGGGGAATAAACAGAAGAGAAAGCCAGAACTGGGAAGAGATAGTCACATGACCAGTATTTGTGAAAGTATGGGAAGAGCTGGAATGTATCTTTATTTTAAACAATGAGGCACAGTTTTATTTTAAAAGAGTCTGATTATCTTAATGCATACTTCTGATTGATTTCAATTTGTATATTCCTATGAATAAAGCTAGACAGGGCAGACCTCATATTGCAGTATTTCTGTGTAAAATGATTAGATGAGCTTTGGTGGCTTCTTACTCTATAGAGGAGAACATTACCACAACTGCCCATGAAATCAGGCACTGTCTTTCTCTTTAGGAACAGATGTGTCAAGAGAGTGGGGCAAAAACAACAATAATATAGCCTTCTATCAAAGGTTGGGAGGAATTCTTATGGCTGAAACTCTGGCAGTCCAGAGATCACACCAGAATCACATGGAGCTATGCCTCATCTCTTAACACAGGACTTTATCAGACAAGCCTCAACAAACGTTCTTTTGCCACCATATTTTGCAGCATTTTTCTGGCAGCAAAAGAACTCTTTTTACCATACATACCTGTAGTAGCGTGAAAAAGCAGCCCTAGCATTATCGGAGCATGATAACTAGCACCGTTTACTTCCATGTTTGAGATCTCTGCGGTTCTCGTAAGAAGACGCAAGCATAATTTAATTTAGAAATACAGCAAAATAAACACATAAAAAGTACACACAAGCACAGACACACTTCAGTATTAACACCGGTTATAATGGGAAAAAAAAATCCCCAAATAATTTGAAGGAAAAATGGGAAAGGAATTAAAGAAAAGAGGACTAGATAAAATAGAGGGATGGATAGGATGGATGAATGAGAAAGGGAGTATAAGAGAGAAATTATGTGGAATGAAAATTTCATGGTTTAATTGTATACAGTTAGAACAATGGATTAAAAATTGGAAAAAGAATCATAAAGAAACAAGGGAGTTTACAAAATTTGAAAATTTGGTGAAAAAAGGTGAAAAGAGGGATGATAATGAAAGTATGAAAGGTATTACAAGTGAATTATATAAAATATTGATAAAGAATAAGGGGGAAAAAGACAAAGGGGAGTATTTATGGAGAATATGGGAGGAAGATTTGAAACAAAAAATTGGAGATCATGAATGGGATAAGATATGGAAACAAAGACATCTAAAAAATATATCGACACGGATAAAAGAAAATTATTATAAAATAATATGGAGATGGTATTTGACACCAGCAAGATTGCATAATATAGATAAGAATAACTCTAAATATTGTTGTAGAGGTTGTCAAGAAATAGGTACACATATGCATATGTGGTGGAATTGTAAATTTGTACAGCAGTTTTGGGAAATGATTTTCATAGAAATAGAGAATATTCTGAATAGAAATATAGAAAGGAAACCGAGTATAGCATTGATGTCAATTTATAATGGAGAGAATGGGAACCAAGCAGAAAAGGATTTAATAACAAATTTATTAATGGCAGCAGGGTTAATTATAGCAAGACATTGGAAAATGCAAATAAATGTACAAGTGGAGGAGTGGTATAAAGAAGTGTGGAAGATGGCAATAAATGATAAGTTAACATATAGAATCAAAGTAAGAAGAGGAAGTTGGAAAGAAAGTGACTTTGATAAAATTTGGAAAGTATTTGTTAAAAAAGTATTACAGACAAAAGATGGGAGGTTACCTCCATGAGAAGAAATGAGATTCTGGAAAGATTAGGTAAGGGATAATGGCTCCAGTGAAGGGGAGCACTGAGGTGGGGGGGGGTAGGGGAATTAATATTTTTTGAATAGAATTATAGTAAAGAATCTATGTTAACTTTTGAAATTAGTTAATAGAAAAAATGCAATGTTTATAGTAATTTTATGTGTTATACTAAGTATTGATTGTATAATATAATGTATGATTATAAAATTAACTCCCATACCTGGCTTTCACATTCTCACCTGGAAGTGTTCTGCCCATAGACACTGTATTCATGAGATAAAAATGGCACGATTTTTCAAACACTCACAATACTGGCCCAAAAACAGCACAGCAGATATATTGATGGCTTGGCCTGTCAGTAAAAAGTATATCTTATTAATAGCAGTGGAATGCTAAAGGATGACTCCCTTTGGTATGCACACCTTTTCACATGCATTAGGCGTTGTTATGATGCCATATTTTCTGAGTCTGATAAAGCCCATAGTCAAGTTATAAAAAACAACTATGGGGAGTAGCAACACAAATGCTTTACTACAGCTATCTGGCAATTATTTTGTAATCTTTACTTTGGTATGATGGATAAGGGCCTTTTTTTTTAAAAAAAAAGAATGTTGATCAAATTCTTCATGCCTCTGTGTTATAAATATACAATTTAAATTATTTTCCTTGAGACATGTTCTTACCATTCTCCTGTATTATCTCAGGCTGTTCAGAGGTGGAATCCAATTTCCAAAGGATTGAGGTGAACAACAACAACAACAAAAATTAAAGGTCCTTTCCTGAACAACAGTCAGCTTTGGCATGTTACTATTAATATTCTGGTGTTGGAGTTGCAAAATGGGGATCAGGGCTGACAGACACTGTGTCTTAGCTAACATTGTCTTGTGATTTCTCAGTTGTGGTGGGATTTGAAATGTCATTTCTAGTTTCTAAGTCTGACAAACTATCCACTAACCTGGACTGTCCAAAAATATTTGAAGAAAGAGAATGGATTCACACAATTGGCTTAGGATGTATTCCTATGCACACTTATTTGGAAGTAAGCCTGACAATAAGAATGTAAATCTTTGCTTATTCTTTTGATATATGCATGCATTGATAATTTCAAACATTTTCTCCTCACTGGTGAAATTATGACAATTTTGCATATTTGTTTTTGTGAGGGTTTGCATTTATGTTTTTTTTTTTTTGTGAAAAATGCAAATAATAATAAAATAAATGTGATTCACTGTTTTCCCAATAGGGTATCTTGATATGTTGAGGTACCCTTCTTCAGCAAGGGTGGAAAAAATGTGAGTATTCTTTACATCCTTACTCAGCCATTATTTCTGAATAAACTTGTATAGGTGTGCACTATTAACAGAAAAGTAAAAAATGGTGGTCCACTTGTGCTCACTGTTTGCTGCAAATACAAATGGCCTCATTTGAATTATAAATTAAACTGTTCAAATCCATCTCTAAGACAGATAAAAACTATTAAACCATCTATTGATTCATTTTCTTCTGTTCATCAGACCCAGTTTAAGACTTTTTAAATGTCAAATGTCAGAACCAGGTGTGCATACAAATCAAAATCCAGCTAATATGTGTCTGCTATTTTAAATGGACCACAAATTATGTATTCCTATCTTCAGCCACACTCTTGACCAAATTATTCATTCAGCTGGAAACAGGGAACAATTTGTAGCTCACTTTTCATTGTATGTTCTCAACAGGGATGTGGCCAGTAAATTCCCTGAAGCATAATAAAGGCTGTAGAGGAAAGGCATCCCATGCTTCAAACAAAATGTCTTTTAGAAAAAGAAAAACACACCTGAGATATTTAGAAAAGGGACAGGGACAGTTTTGGTGTGTGTGTGTGTGTGTGTGTTTGTGTGTAAGTAATGAATCTCTCTCTATGTGTATCTATACCTGTGTGTAACTGTATCTCTATTTCTGGATGGAATCCTGGGGTGGGGAAAGCAGCTTTGGGGAATGAACCTAAGTAGGCAATTGATGGGATACAAAAGGACTATGTACCCCATTCTACACTTATATCTTCCAAATTGCCCCCATACTTTTTTCAGAAATAAAAGTGTGGAAATCACTAAAGTTCAGTCATATCTCATTGGCCAAACTCCTACAGGGGACTGCATACTATAAATCTTTGCATTCAGAGTTACGTGTTGATTGTGCTCCATGACTCTTGTGTTGATTGGCAATGTTGTATAACTGAATGCATAACGTAATATGCAATAAAATACACAACAAAAGGAGTACTGTTGCCAGTTTCATCACAAACAGGTGTATACAAATTGGCTAAGAATGTGCGTCTGCATACTTAATGGCATTCCATGTGCAACTCTGCTTCCATGGCCTTGAAATGAGTGAGAACATTTGCATCAAACAAAAATGTCTAACAGCTTCCATAGGGGAACATACACATGTGGTAAGTCTTTCTCATCCTTTGTAAAACTCTATAATTGTGATGCCAGTATTCTTTTTGAAGCTATAAATGGTGTCATGTTCCATTCAGATTATGTAATAAATGATACTGTTTGCTGATTACATAAGGATCAGTCCACTGGTGGAAGCAGTCTATTGGCTCCTCAAAATGGAGCAAATGTACCAGGATATTGTATTATTTGCTGGTATAATTCTTGGGTCTAAAAACCTGTTGTCTCAGACAATTGCTTGCCAGTTCTCAGCACAAGGTGTAACATTTTGTTCCCACCATTGACTGGAGATGCATCTGCACTGTAGAAATAATCCTGTTTGACACCACTTTAACTGCCATTGCTCAATGCTATAGAAATCTGGAATTTGTAGTTTTGTGAAATATTTAGCCTTCCTGTTAGAGAGCTCTGGTGCTACAACAAACTACAAACCCCAAGTGGTGTCAAACTGGATTATTTCTGCAGTGCAGATGCAGCCTCTGTTTCTTTTTAATTCCAAGACATAGCTGAACAATATGCCATCTGTCTGTCTATGAATTATTGTGCTATAATCCTATACGTATACTATATGTATATATGTACTTTCAATCAGCCTGTTGACTTGTGGTGACCCCATGAATTTCATATGTTTTTCTTAGGCAAGGAATACTTAGAGGTGGGTTTTTCAGTTCCTTCCTCTGAAATATAGCCTACAGCAATTCCTATTCATTGGTGGTCTCCTACTCAAGTACTGACCAGGGCTGACCCTCCTCACCTTCCAACATCAGATGGGATCTGGTGCCTTTAGGGTATTTAGGCCTATAACTCTTCTCTAAAATAAATAAAATACCAGAGAAGAGAAAATTTGCTATTTAAACTGTAGGATCACTGCAGCAAACCATGGAAGGTTTGTTGTTGTTGTTTTCAAAGAAGCTTTGGAAGAGCCTTAGCATACATCCAAGAAATCACTACAGACAACACTTCTAAGAAATGGAATGACTGGATGTGAAGGAGATGACAACTAGTAAAACCCAAGGACCTCCATCACAAAACCTCATACTTCTTTAGACCAATTTGGAAGAATCTAGTGAGTCTAATTCAGTTTTACAGCAATCATAAAAGGCACTCAAAATCCTTTCTTCTGTAGTGCTGAAATGATGCCTGATGTGTGTTAGTGTATTGTCAGTAAGGATGGAAGAGATATTCAAAAATATTAGGAAAATGGTTGAAAAAACAGGTTTCTTGAGTATCAGGAAACCCTGGTGAGGATAATCCAGTATGCTTGAGAATGTTTGCATTTCAAGATTATTCTGCATGGAAAAAGCATTTTATGGGTGTGCAGAAAGCAGCATGTGCTACGCAGAAAATAGCATTTCATACAATCAGTTTAGAACAACTTAAAAATAACAATAATTTAAAAAGACTGAAAGCATATTAAAACATTTATAACTTAAAACAAGACAATTTAAAATCAGTGAAAACAATTTCAAAAAATATACACCATAGCACATGTGCAAATTGGAAGAAATCAATTCGGTCCCAAAGGCTTTAATAAAAAGCCATGTTTGTTTCCATGACACTGGTGTTGGTGCCAATCAGGCCTCTGAGGAGCAGGCATTCCATAGCCAGGGTGCCACCACAGAGAAAGTCCTCTCACGTCCCTTTCACAGTGCATTGCTCCCACTGGTAGGATACAGAGGAGGTCCATTCTAACAGCATGGCGTATGTAGAAAAACTATATTTATGTGCAGAATCTTGCCTAGCTGAATTGAGGCATTAATATAGAATGATTATCTTAAGAGGCAAATTAAGAAGCCCCAAATTTCTTGAGCAAGAATATCTTATGTTATCACATGTCCTAAATATTATCTGCTCTAATGTGTCCTTGTCTCTGTGCCTTGGCTCTTCTCACCTGTATCCATGGAAACTAAGTCAAATGTTATACACTGATAGAAAGATATGAGAAACAGTGCAAATAACATTTCAAAATAATCACAGCCTTTGTAAAACAGTTCGATCAAATATTCAACATATAAAATAATTAAAGTTGGGCAGAAAGTTCAGGGAAAATCCCCATCAACAAATGAATTTCAGTTAAATTTCATTTTCAGAGAGATCAGTCAATGAGACCAAATATGTAAACAAATGAAATCCATGTTGTACATATATACTTTCAGAAAGAATGGAGTTACTTAAAAGTTGGCCAATGACTATTAATTTCTAATGTAGTTAAACATTTAAAGAACATTTAACTACATTTGAAATTAATAGACATTGGCCAGCTTTTAAGCAACTCCATTCTGAAATATTCAATTTCATAAATATAATACATCTCTTTTCAGCAACCTCATTGCACACAATAGGGCAATGAATGAAAGAAGCTAGGCAGTCATTCCATTGTATTTTAATCATCTGGTGGTCTCCTCTCCTTAAATTAAATTAAATTTAAATTAAAGAAGAGAAAGTAGCCAGCTATTGCTCATGAGTCGCAAATGATTCTTGTGTGTGTGTGTTCTGTTCCTTCAAGTCATTTTGACTTACGGAGACTCTAAGGTGAAGAACCTATCATGGGGTTTTATTGGAAAATTTGTTCAGAGAAGGTTTGCCATTTCCTTCCTCTGAGTCTGAGAGAGTGTGACTTGACCAAGGCCACCAGGTGGGTTTCCATGGCCGAGTGGGGATTTGCACCCTGGTCTCCAGCATCGTAGTTCAATCCTCAAACCACTACACTACACTGGGACTCTCTTTGGTACGCTAAGCAAAACTGTTGAAGAAAGAGGAATACCTTTCATTTATGATCTTCTGGTGATACAGAACTCTCACGGGAACAATAAAAAGCTGTCTGACTGGGCAGAAAGAAAACAGCAAAATACATTAAAAGTCTGCTCTTAGTGACACATGCAGCGCAAGGAAGAAATGTGTTACCATTAACCCAGAACAAGTGTAATATAATGGCAAGACCCGAGAAATCCAGGTTCTGCATTTAAGTGAACCAATGAAATTCACTGGGTTAATCATCTTGAGCTGGTCAGTCACATTATGAGACAGTTATGAGACTTTATCAGACACAAAAACAAAGCTGCCCAGGAGGTTGTGAGGATAACACCACTGTACTGCCACAGGTTGACGATACTGCATGACACCGTCCTCCTCTCGTCCTTCATTCATTCTCCCTCTGTGCTGGAGTGATGGAAAAGATGCTGCTTTTTATTGATGGAAACTTCTGTCAATGAAAAGCAGCATGTTTTGTCCCTCCACCATGGAGGAAGCATGAAGGAAGGACAGGAGGAGGACAGGGCATGCGGTATCGACCGCCAGAAGTAGGACAGTGGTGTCCTGCTCCCAACCTCTGCTGAGTTTTGTTTAAAGCATCTGATAAAGTCCTTAGTTAGGCCTTCATCACAGGGTTGTTTTGAGGGGATGATGACAGCCATGTATGCCACCTTGAGCTTATTGGAATAAATAAAGGACATAAATGTAACTCAAGTTTCTTGCTAAAGACCATCACACATACAGTTTGAAGACCAAACAAGAACAAACCTGCTGTGAATTAGTTGCTTAAAATCTTCCTTGAAAACAGCATAGTTAAACTGTTTCACATTATTTAGTGTATATGAAATCATACATAAGATCATATTACATTTCTTGATTACATTTGCCAGCTGCATAATCAATTTATTTAAATGGCACATATAAAAACAACAAGCCAGCTTTTTCATAGGTGAGAGTACAGCTGTTCTTCCATATCCACAGATTTGGTATCCATGGATTTAAGTATTCATGGCATGAAAATATTCTTTAAAAAATAATAATCCAAAAAGCAAGCCTTGTTTTTGCCATCTTATATAAGGGACACCATTTTGTTATGCCATTGCATATAATGGGACTTGAGTATTCATGGATTTTGGTAACCACGGGGGGTCCTGGAACCAAACCCCAGCAAATATGAAGGAACAACTGTATATGCAGTTATGCTTCTTCCTACTAACTTGGTACTCATTTTGTGATGCTAGGTGGAAAGCATCTCATTATACCCTAAAATTGAAAGATTTTAGTAGCAACATTTTACAGCTCATCACTGGCCTGTCTAGCCAAGTTATGTTTGAAATTAAGCATAGATTTAAGATAGATCATAGATTTTAGACCTTTTAATAGAGTGCTCTTTATGTCCAGCAGACTTTGTCTTCCCATTAAAAGTAAGTAACAATTAGCTCTCTTCACAGGTTATTGCTGTGGATAGGGAAATCATTATGAAAGTGGGCATAAGGATACCAATTCAGCTCTGCTTGCAAAGTTGTGTTATTCATATGACACTTCGGTGCTGGAGGTGGAGACAAAGGTGGTGCTCTTCACCAATGAACCTGCAGAAACAAAGAGACATGGCAGTTCAATTTCCCTCTGACACTAGTAATGGGGCAACATCCTCCCCCACACCCCAGAGGGAGTTGGCTTGATTAGAGGATGCTGTGTTGGCTGTCCTTGAACACTCAAATCTATGGTTCAGTAGAGAACAAACAAGAAGCTGTTGTGCTACCTCCTCTGTACTACACAGAGACAACTGCCTGAGTATAATGGTAGCTCTGGCCCTGTTTCTACCTTACATCTGAATGGAGGAGGTTCTGTAATTCTATGAGATTGAGAACTGCACATAATTCAAGTTTAGTCTGGTCACCATGGGGGGGGGGTCTTCATTTAGGCCCACCATTTTATTTTGCAGCATAACTTTTGGAGACTCTTAATGCAATTTTTTAGTGGGAACACCATTTTCTCTCAGTCCTTTTTTCCTGGTCACCATCTTGGAGCATATTTGATCAAGGATTTTTTCAGATGTCCTAAAACCTGTCAGGGGAGGGCAGGAGAGGTACATGGCTATCTTGCGGCAGGAGGTCAGTTTCAGATGATGCCATCCCCCTACTGTCATTGTCCGTGTTACTTCCATGTTCGATATATTGCAAATGCACCACTATTTACTAGGAAAGCTTCTGTGAGTAAAAAATGGTGCCTTTGCAATAGATTGTACATGGGAATAACATGGACGATGATGGAAATAACATGGACAATGATCATCCGAAACTGACTCCCTGCCGTGGGATAGCCACGTACCTCTCCCGCCCTCCCCTGATGGGTTTTAGGGCATCTGAAAAAGTCCCAAGGCTCTATGGGGATCTCATTCTGCTGCCATTAGTTTGTGCAGTGGCCATTTTTGGGGTCCCACATTTTGACAGGAATGGCATTTTGTCTGGGGGTTCTTGAGGGGACTGCCATTTTTCCAGAAGACGTTTAGTGCTTTGGAACTGCTTCTTTAATTTTATGGTTTATCTATTTTGTCAGTTTGTTTTGGATCTGCCTTTTTACACCCATGAGTGTTAATTTATTCTGCTGGCTCTGGGGCTGCCTCTTTAAACTTCTGAGCAACGTCAGTGTCACTATGCCTCTTAATTCCTATAATATTATTGGACCCATTTCAAATTTCAGAGGGATTGCTTATCTCCTGGATTTGGTTCACTTCTAGTTCTTAATATATTCTGTTGTGTTTCATTCCAAGGATGCCATCTATAAAGGGTTTGGGTGTTGCAAAAGGGAAGGCTCCTTCTAAGAAACAAACCTGCAAAGTGCTTCCCAACCCCACCATCTACAGATTGTTTGGGTGAGAAATTGGAAGCTGCTGAACATACTGTAATTTTGGCTAAACTTGCTGAGCTAGAACAGCATCAAGCCTTCTCTGATAAACCCAATGATCTGTCTAAGGGAAAAAGTGGTAAGGATTTGTTCAATAAAATGGTGTTATCGCATTTGGATGCAGCTTAAAGGTGAAAATGCAGCATGCTCCAAGGATGTTGCAGTGGAAGAGGAGGTTATGGCACCTACTGGCACCACCTCAGAATATTCAATTCCAGGTGAGTGTGTGGATGCACAGGTCCATGCGCCTTCGCTGCTCCTTTGGGCACTCCTGACACACATTCTGCAGGGTGGCCATTGGGTGTCTTGTGAGGACATACGGGGCACCTAGGTGCAGTGCCTCATACTGCCTATTCAGGTTTAGGTGGCATAGTGGCTCCTAGCACAACAGTTGCCCCAGTTCAGCAGGTGTTCCCCCTTTCAGGCTTTAGTTGGTGTCCAGAGGTAAGTTTCACTTATGCTTTGATAAGCCAGCAGGCTGTGACACTTCCCACCCAGGAATTGAGGTTTTGGGTTACACATGGGGCAGTAGGTTAAAATGTGGGTCAGTGGCCATGTGTGTCCACTGGGGTTTTCCCTCAGCCTTCGGTGGCTCCAGATGCAGTGCTGTGTATGATGATCTTCCAATGGGTGATGCTGATATGTCTCCCGGTGACCACCTTATGCAGGCTACAAGGGGCAAGATTTTTAAAGGGGAGTTTGTTGATGTTTTTCACTTCTGTAAAGGGAAATGGAGAAAAAAAGACTGGGAATCCCTTGATGGAAAGGAAGGGGAGAAAATGTGGAAATGCAAGGTGGATAGGAATTGGAGGAATTGGCTTTCTGGGTTTTTGATTTATGCAGGGGTGATTGTTTGCATGCAGCTATGGAGAGCATAGTGTGGTGCCAGGCTTCTTCCTAGTGGCGCAGGAGCCTTTCCTTTCCCACTGCTGCCACCAAAAATATGTGTGATGCACCAACCACTTTCTATTGGGACAGCCCTTTGTGTCCCTGATATCAGGTAGCATGGTTTAAATTCAACAGAGGCCAAGCAGCTTAAAACTCTAACAAAAGTTTATTGAAAAATATAAAATAAATAAACTGTAGTTGAGTATTAAAATTGTTAATCTTCTTAAGGCTTAGTTACATCAGATTCCTTTTAAAATAATAACATCAATCTAGTCCCACGAGCACTGCTAACTCAGGCACAAAGTCCTAAATCCCCTTTATATACTTGACTTGTTCTGAGCCTCTCCCTATTAGACTCTCCAAGTCTATTCAGTCCCTCTCTGGACCCTTAAGACCTTTCTGTGGTCGTCAGACTGAAAAGTTTCCTCAGGAACTCTAAGAGCACCCCCTCCCTTCAGTGTAACTCTTTCTTTCCAGTCAAACCTCAAAACAACTAACCCCCCCCCACTCACTCTCTGTCAGGCCTTTTCATAGCCATGCCCAGCTGCCTTCCTATTGGCTGGGCACCTGCTGCTCTGAGATTGGCTAAAAGAGCGGCCTTTTCATCACACATAGCCACTTATCCATTATTTAGATATTATTCATAGAGCATACATATATTTTGCAGAGCTGGCATGCCTGGCATATGATAAAGCTTTTTGAATGAAGGCTGCCATGTTTTCCAGCCATGAGGTGGGACCAGGTCCACGTGCAGCTATGGATTAAGTTGATGACCCCTGCTCGTCCTATTGTTGGAAAACATTCACAAAGTTGGCATATAGTTCAGAAATCTCAACCATAGGTGGGAGGCCCAGTTAAGTGTCAGCCACCTCCTGAGGAGCAAATGAAGCTCTGTTGGAAGTTTGGAACTCAGGAGGTATACAATCATTGCCCCAATAAGTTCCAACATGAGTGTTCCATTTGTAAGGGACCTCATTACTTTCATACCTGCCCCAGTGGCAGAGGCTTTGGGGGGGAGCAAGAAACAGCAAGGTAGAAAGGGTCAAGGGTACCCTTATACTGTACCTCCAAAAGGGGCCCAGTCCAATTAAATTGGATGATTTGTGTTTTTTCTTATGTGGTTACTCTGATTGTGCAGCAGTGTGCTATTTAGTGGATGGTTTTAAGTTTGGTTTCCAGATTCCATTCCAAAGGAGACAGAGGCCTTATACTTCAAGGAACCTTCAGTCTGTTGTGGGTTTTGAGGATGTTGTTTGGGCTAAAATTGATAAGGAAGTTAGGAAAGGTAAGGCAGTAGGCCCATTTGCTTCTCCCCCAGTGCTGAATTTGAGAGTGTCTCCATTTGGTATTGTCCCTAAAAAAAGCCCCTAGAGAGTATAGAGTCATTCACCATCTCTCTTTTCCAAGGGGGAATTGGTTACTGACACTATACTGGCTGAGCTTTGCTTAGTTTGCTATACATCTTTTGATAAAGTGGTAACGGTTGTGTGTAGGAATGGTATAGGTGCTGAATTAGTGAAATGCAATCTAAAGCCTGCATTTTGCCTGCTGCCAGTACATCCAAGTGATTTTCAATGGTTAGGACTCTCTTTTGAGGATGGTTTTTATATGGACTGAGCTTTGTCAATGGGATGTTCTGTGTCTTGTAGTGTGTTTGAAAAACTGAGAAATTTAGCACCTTTCTTGAATCAGCTCTCAAGTTGCACTCTGGCCTGAGAGGAGTAATACACTATCTTGATGATGTTCTTTTTTGTGGTTAGATCAGGGATGGGATAATGTGGTGTGTTGATGTTTATGGCTCTAACTGACAGGTTGGGAGTACCCATGTTCAGGAGAAAACTGGAGGGTCCTTGCATGAGTCTGGTTTTCCTAGGCATTGAGAGTAACACGGTAGCTCAATATTGCAGTCTGCCCATTGAGAAGCTACAGGATCTTAATTGCAGGGTGTCAGCCTTTTTGGAGCTTAGGAAAGTTACTCTAAGGGAGCTTCAGGAGCTTATTTGCTTGTTGTGTAGTAGCTCCAGGTAAGGCCTTTTTGCATCACTTTTACAATATGATTGCTGGTATACTGTAAGCCACCTATAAGTGCTATATAGTGCTGCAAATGTCCCATGTTGGCAGAGAAGCAGAGAAGCATGTATAAATTAAATACATTTCAATATTAACCCTGAATCACTGACCCTTCTTGTACCCTTTGCTGAATCAGTGACTCATCTGTGGAATTAACAGAGAAATCCTATGCATGTCTAAGCAGGCGTAAGCCACAATGAATGTAATGGTACAAGTATATAAGACTGTAGCATGTTTCTCATACTGTTTAAAGGAACTGTGACAATCTTATGAACAATTCCTTTGGAGAAGCCCAGTGGGACTTACTGTGTGACTAAGCATGGATGAGGCTGTTCATTATTTTAAATCCAAGAATGCCACATTAATTAGTATATGCTTCAGATAATTCAGCCCCCCCCCTGCTAGAGGAATGAGTATATCTAGGGGGGACTGATAAAATAAAGACAATTGGGTTAAACTGGACAAAGTTCAAATATTGCTTTCAGAAGTTGGAAAATAACCTTTCAGAAGAATATATAATGACATGGAGAAACCATCCATAACTGAACAGTAAAGCCCTCTATAAAGGAACATTGAGCATCCTTCTATCTATGCATTGTAATGGTTGTCATTATACTCAATCAGCTTGTCATTATATTCATTCTTCTTCAAAGTAACTTTCCAGACTCTGATTATTTTAATTGGACAGCATTTCAGGTACTAAGGTAATGACAATATTTGATTCCCCTCTTTTCCATTTAATGCCTATTGAGTGCCATTGTGGACATAAACAATATTTTGTCAGGATACAAAACTCTTTCATCCTTTCCTAGGAATGGTTTCTCATGCCTGACATACATCAGTGTATCTAGGGATACTCTGTGTACATAAACTATGGGGAGTGCTTCACTGATAATGATTACATTTTACCAGAGGCAACTGAGATATCGCAATCACTGCTAAATAGAAAGAGTGGAGACTGAGACTCCATTGGGATTTTCCTTGTTTTTTTTTCCAGGCTGTGAGGCCGTGTTCTGGAAGTGTTTATTTCTGATGTTTTGCCTGCATCTGTGGCTGGCATCTTCAGAGAATGGTTGGGTAGGAGTGTGTGTGGGTTATATATACTGTGAGCCCCTGTTAGAGAGGATATGTAAATTTGTGTATTTGAATGGCTACTTTCTGGGTGGAGATATTCAAGGAAGATTAGTGTCTGTTTCGCTAATGGTCCATTGTCTGCTGGAAATCACCCTGTCCTTGAGTGGAGTTCATTTGCATGTGCTGAGTTTTGATTTTAGTGTTTTTCAAGACTGGTAACCAGCTTTAGTGAACATGGCCTCGCAGCACGGAAAACAATGACGGAAAACCTATGGATGCCAGCCGTGAAAGCCTTCGACTTCATGATCCATTGGGAATCTGAGGTTAGCAGCTAAAACAAAAGACTGTTGATACCTTTAAAGTTGCCCTGTGGACACAGCTTAGGCAAAGGAGGTCAAAATCAATGCAGCAGAGAGAGAGAGAGAGAGAGAGAGGTTTGAAGCCTGCAAAAAGGCCTAATTGTGTTGAAGGAGCTGTATTATTGGTGAAGGGGAAAGATCAGTCAGTACAGCTGCAGTTTGAAAATGAATGTGGAGGTAAGTATGAATTCATCTCTGGCAGCCTTCCTTGTGTTAGACATGAAAGACTTTCTTCAAAGAGAAAAAAAAGGAAAGAAAGAAAGAAAAAAGAAAGAAAGAAAAGAAAGGAAGGAAGGAAGGAAGAGAAGGAGGAGAAGCAACTGAATTTTTATCATCCATAAAAGCTTCTTGGATACTACTATGACTTCAATACTCTTTTTTTAACTAGTTAAGAAAATGAAAGTGATATTATAGTGAAGAGGAACTGATGATGGGGAAAAATATGAGTTGGCCCTGATGCAGCTGTAAAAGAGTTGATTTGCCATGTTAAATTTGTCAGTATAGTATCCAAGATAGGTACTGTTCTTCTCTGATTGTTATTCTTTTTTTTCATGCTACCCTAAATATACACTGGACTGACTATGTGATGAATGTTGCTGTCCTTGAGCAAGCAGGGATCACCAGCATTGAGGCCATGATATTGAGAACGCAGCTGCGCTGGGCAGGGCATGTTTCTAGGATGGAGGACCATCGCCTCCCAAAAATACTACTCTACGGTGAACTCGCCATGGGTCAGCACAAGAGGGGCGCTCCAAAAAAGCGATACAAAGACTCCCTGAGACAACATCTCAGGGTCGGCCAAATTGATCACCAACAGTGGTCCGCCCTGGCCTCACATCGGGAGGCATGGAGACGCAATATCCACAATGCTGCAGCCTTATTTGAGAACTCACGCCGAACAAGTCTTGAAGAGAAACGACAATGCAGAAAGAATCACAACCCGGAAACATCACCCAAGGAGACCTTAGAGTACTGTGTCCAGTTCTGGGCACCACAATTCAGAAAGGATATTGACAAATTGGAGCGTGTCCAGAGAAGGGCAACTAAAATGGTGAAAGGTCTGGAAACAATGCCTTATGAGGAGAGACTTAGGGAGCTGGGTATGTTTAGCCTGGAAAAAAGACGGTTTAGAGGCGATATGATAGCCCTGTTTAAGTATTTGAAGGGATGTCACGCTGAGGATGGAGCAGGCTTGTTTTCTGCTGCTCCAGAGACTGGAACACGGAGCAATGGGTGCAAGCTCCAGGAACAGAGATTCCACCTCAACATTAGGAGGACCTTTTTGACAGTAAGAGCTGTTCGGCAGTGGAACGCACTCCCTCGGAGCGTGGTGGGGTCTCCTTCCTTGGAGGTCTTTAAACAGAGGCTGGATGGCCATCTGTCGGGGATGCTTTGATTGTGATTTCCTGCGTGGCAGGGGGGTTGGACTGGATGGCCCTCGTGGTCTCTTCCAACTCTGCAATTCTATGATTCTATGATTCTGCTGTGCTTTCTGCAACCGGACTTGTTTATCTCAGATTGGCCTTTTTAGTCATCAGTGCACTTGCACAAAGCACAGGATGAGTCCTTCCTGAATCTTCGTTTGCGAAGAAAAGCCAGAGAGAGAGAGAGAGAGAGAGAGAGAGAGAGAGAGAGAGAGAATAAAATTCTACTATGAACATTCATTTATTTGAACAGTTGGCATATATTCAAGATAAAGAACTTGGCCACAATCTCTACTAATGGGATCTTGTGAAAATACAACATATGGCAATTTCTGAAGTGGTAAAGGTTATGTTACCACTTCTGATTTGATAGCATTAATGAGAGTGTCATGCTTCTGACACACAATGTACAATGCACTTTTCTTATTATCAAGCTGCTTGACATTGGCTGGAATACTTTTGGTTAGTCCAAACAAGAGCACGCCCATTCAGTAAACACAGTTCAAATCAACACGAGGTTCAATCCAATTGATTCAATAGCTCTACTCTTTCAGGGATTAACAGTAGGATTCAAGTCATTGTTTCATAGCTAAATCATGCATTGATTAGATGGTAATGAATCTCTCTCTTCCATTCTACATTGTTGTACTTCATGTGCAGAAGCCATCATTTAGTTATACCAAAATTTGTCTAAGGTCTCATTGTGTGAAGACAATCCCATGCTCAGTGGCTTGCAAAACCTTCATTCTGTTAACATATTTATTTCTTCTTCTTCATTTCTAATATTCTCACCTGTGCCATGGGAACAAAGTATCTGTCATAAGTTGATTTGAAACTCAATTCACATTTGAAGTTAAAGGTTAACTTTGAAGTGAATCCAAACTGAATGAAGGCTTTTGTCTTCTAAACTCACTCCAAACTGGTGGCATTTTTTCAAAGATGCAAATGTTGATTCTAGAGAATCAAAGATGTGTGTAAAAATAGATTCAGAAAATTTTGGGATCCCTTTTCATTTTAACTTTAACTATGGTCCTGTCTATATGAGGGGGGGGGATATGAACACATCCAAAAAGCAGGCATTCACAATGATGCGACCTGTCTTCATGGTCAAAAGAGCCCCCTTAAAGTCCGCATGATGTCCTATCCAAGATGGCAACCACAAGTGATTACACATGATTTTAAATCTTCTGCTGCTGATTTTTTAAAAGAAAGTTTTCCATGGTGTATACATGAGATAGTTCATATTTTAAAAAAGAAAAAGAAAGAGTATAAAATCGCCATTTGATCGACTTACTGGATCCTTGCTTAGCCGAAAATCCAACATGGTGGCAGCAGGCACTTTTCCTCTTTGCTAGCCCTGCCACCATGCTCATTCAGCCAATCAGATTGTGCTGCCTGTTCATATCTGTGTATCCAAACAATCACACATTCACATGTCCTATGGAGCTTTTTTAAAAATCCAGACGAAGCACACAGACTTTGCAGTGGATTTTGTTGCCCCTCTTCCTAATGACATGTATTTGTGTGAATGTCCATATGAATGGATCACCTTCCACTCGTATGTCATTCATATTACTTTCATGGTATAGACAAGCCCTATGTTTGGAAACACAGTCAGATCTTTGGAGTTTCAGAACACAGAGGGGAGAACAAAGACACTTCTTCTGTTGCTGTATCCACTGACCATGATTCAGTGATGTATATCTGTATCCAATTGTAAGAATCAGAACTTTCTGTCTTCCTACCCCCTTGATGTGGAGAGGGGAAAATCCTGCTCCAGAGGGATTCCCAGTCCTCTGGAGCATATTCTAGGGTTCACAGTGGGCTGCAGGGGTGAAAGAGGATCACTTATTCGATGCAACACAATCCAGGGAAATACTATGTTGAGTCCTGGCCCTTTTCTCTTATGGATGTGTCTTGGGAAGCAAAAGGTCAAGTGCAAAAATATCTTCACTACCGGACACACAATAGGTGGGTTCAGCAGAAGCCATCAGTAGTCTCGTCTCAAACCACTTCACCCACTTCCCTACCTTACCCCATTCCAGCATTATTTGATGTGTTCTGCTAGTCCTCTCTTCCCAAGAGCCATTGCAGGCCCTTCCTCACCTTTGATTCCAATGAATATAACAAAGTGAAAACCAACTGAATTCTCTTCAATTGAACAAAGTAATTTAGATTTATTATTTAAAAATTTTAAAATGTACCTATGGTGATGAATGGGATAGATATTCAAAAAGAAGAGCTCAGAATGCACAAATACTCTTGAACAAGGCAATCCCAATTTGATTCAGTGACAGTCCTCCTGATCTTTTCATAGAATCATAGAATCATAGAATCATAGAATTGCAGAGTTGGAAGAGACCACGAGGGCCATCCAGTCCAACCCCCTGCCATGCAGGAAATCATGATCAAAGCATCCCTGACAGATGGCCATCCAGCCTCTGTTTAAAGACCTCCAAGGAAGGAGACTCCACCACACTTCGAGGGAGTGTGCTCCACTGCTGAACAGCTCTTACTGTCAAAAAGTTCCTCCTAATGTTGAGGTGGAATCTCTGTTCTTGGAGCTTGCATCCATTGCTCCGTGTTCCAGTCTCTGGAGCAGCAGAAAACAAGCCTGATGGCGACGGACTAACAACTTCTGAATTGTCCTCCCACTAACATCTGGCATTACCACCTACATATACCTCAAAAATGCCATCCAAAGGCAAGAAAAGAAATTGGATGAGCCCCTGTAACAATCAGGAATCCTTCAAAGCAGAAAAACAGATGAGGATTGACTCACTCTTCCCAGCGGCAGAGACAACACAGCCCGTGAGTAACAGATCTGTAACAAAAGCTCCTTCTATACTCCCTAAGCCATCACAGACACCTGAACTAAACAAAACAGCCCCCTCAGTTCCTCAAAGTGTAAATATAAATTATGGGACAGAGCAAGTTGATAACAAAGTTGATAACAAAGTCAAACTCCTGGAGCTTGGCAGCATTCCCTACAATAACAGCGCTCAGCTCTTTTATGATTTCTGCAAGCTATCCAAAGAGACATTGATTCTTATTTTGCAAAGATTAAACGACATTACAAATAAGCTTTCCCAACAAGATCTTCAAAGGCAAAACCCATATGGTACACAGGGGGTTAAAAATGTAGCAGATTTGGAGGAAATGTGTCCTGCTACATCACAGGATGCAGTTAATCACTGCAGAGTATTACAGAAAAATCAGCTTCTGATACAAATACATAACAATGCCCATTTGTGGAACGGACAGAAGTCTGTTGTGAGATATCTTTCCCAACTTTTAAACATGCACAGCAGAACAATGGATTTACTAGACTGCCACTTTTTACCCAGCTCAAGAGCTACTAAGCGATTTTTTCTGACCTTTAGCCAGGCAAATATTCCTAACAGGCTGTTACAGAAAAGAAATTTCCTCTGGAATGCACATTGTATAGAAATTAACAGAGTTTTTAAGGATGAGATAGTCTGTGACCTCATGACAGGGAAAACAGCAACAATAACACAAAGAAGCAATAATTCTGCACTCCAAGAGGGAGAACCTAAACACACCTCAAAGGAAGCTCAGGCTACAAATCAAGAAGTAATTAAACTGAGAGAAAAACTCACAGAAATTTGGGAACACACTCCCAAAATACAGCTGATGAGAGATACCATCCTGAGTCAATCTAACAGCAATCCAGCCCCATTGAAATCTGCCCCCCCTCGCAGAAAACTGTCAGTGCATTTCTCTGATTTCTGTGACAATGAAAGCGAAAGTGATGACTCTCTACTTATAATCAAGGAAACCTTGAAATCCCAAGTTGTAGCCAACACCCCTTCAAAAATGCAATATACTGCAGATGCACCCCCATCTACAATTAAACCCTAGGGGACTCAAACATCCCTATGCAAACCTAGTTCGAGGGAAAAACAGTCTTCACTGCCACCTACCTCATCTCCTAAGCCAAAGAATGCCCCCCTCACTAAAGAGATAGGATCCTTGCTTGCTTGTGATCCTCATTTCGCTTCCCATGCTTCATTGGTTCTTCCAATTTCCCTTCCAGAACAGGCAGGGCAGGAAGAACAGGAATGTGATTCACTACCCTCCATCCACAGAGGAGGACACAGCCACAGTCAACCCAGTCATTTAACCAACTGCCATCAGATGAATTACCCATTCAGCCCGTGTCCTGCAATGTGACTGCCTGACTTCCAACAGACCAGCACAAGGTTACCCTTATGACCTGGAACATCGCTGGGTGGCCGACGGCCCACAGAGATCCCTGTCTTAGTGACTTCCTCACGCAATATGACATTATACTGATCCAGGAAACATGGACTAATAAGGATCTGTTATTAAATGGCTTTCACTCATTCTCAATTCCGGCAGAGCCAGGGAAAAAGCATGGAAGAGCTAGAGGCAGCCTGGGCGTCCTGGTTTCCACCACCCTACGTGCCATAACAAGGCCTCTTTCCACTTTTAAAACATATGCCATGGCAGTGCTAATTCAATTTAACAATTGCACTTTGCTGATAATAAATGCCTACATGCCTCCAATGAAGAAGAAATCCGAAATCAGAGGCCTGTGGGCTGAATTGGAATCATACACTACTAATCTCATGTTGCAGAACCCAAATGCATTTGTAATTTTGGGGGGCGATTTGAATGCCAGACTGGGCCCCAACAATCATACCCTATATGCACAGCACAAATGCCCTCCTCCTGATTTTGAAGATGATGGAACCCACCTCATCTGATGCTCAAAGGACAAGAAATCAAATTTTGCAGGACTTTGTCTGGATCAAACAGCATTCAGGCTGAACCTTCAAATCCTAAATGGTGCCCTGAAAAATGACTGCCCAGCCGAATTCACTTATCTCTCTGGGTCCAGAATGAGTGCCATTGATTACATAATCATTTCTAGGGACCTTCTTCCCTATGCCAAGGAAATAGAAGTTATGCCCAGATTTGAAAGTGATCATTTTCCAATTCGGCTACATCTTAGCGACTTCATTCAGGAGACACACACCAGGGAGCGCTATCATCTCTCTGTGATACCAGCAGGAAGGACCTATCGCCAAGAAAAATGGACCCCCAACTAAACCAAACAATAATAGAGGTATTGGCTTCAGACCAACTTCAGCATCTTAGGACTGCCCTGATATCAGCTGAGTCTCCTGATGAAATCTTGGAAAATTACAATACACTTACCCAAGCTCTACACCAATATCTAATTTATTTTTTATTTATTTTTTTTATTTATTTATTTATACCCCGCTCTTCGGCCACAAGGCTATCAGAGCGGCTTACAAATTGTTTTAAGCAATAGCTATTTACACATCTACACTGCATTAAACAGTTTCCAATGTGTGTTAGCTAATTGCCCCCCACAAGCTGGGTACTCAATTTACCGACCTACGAAAGGATGGAAGGCTGAGTGAACCTTGGAGCCGGCTGGAATCGAACTTGCGACGTGGTGGCTTGAAGTACTGGCATTTAACCACTGCGCCACCAGGGCAAAGTAGCGCACATCAGTGGAAACAACAACAGCACCACTCCAAACCATGGTTTGACAAGGAATGTGTTAATGCTAAAAAAGCCCTCAGTGATATTTATCAGGGTTACCTATCTAATAACATCCCAGATGCTGCACCAATGCTGCTTCAGCAGAAAAGAGACTACAAAAAGCTGCTGATGAACAAGAAAAAAGAAGCCATGAAGAATGACTGGACACAACTTATCCAGGCAATCAGATCCAACAACACAGCTCTATTCTGGCATATTACATCAACTTCCCAGAGAAATGGGCCAGCTACAGTGGATTGTCACATCCCTCCAGGGATGTGGGAGGATCATTTTCAAGCTCTTTATAAGGACAACTACATTGAAAGTGGATACACTAGCCAAAATATAGAAAATATCCAAGGGTGGCCACCAGTGACAGCGACAGAGATCAAGAACCTTGTAGCCCAGCTGAGAATGGGGAAGGCTCCAGGGGAAGACCTAATACCTGCAGAAGCCATTAAAAACAACCTTGAATTTTGGGCCCCTATCCTGGCCTCACTTTTCACCTGTATCGACAAATATGGTCGAGCACCCAAGGATTGGGGCCTTGCAATCATCATCCCCATATATAAAAAAGGAAGCAAGGATGATCCTGTCAACTACAGAACAATTAGTCTCCTCAGTACAATCAGCAAACTCTATGCAAGACACTTACAGTGGAAATTTCAAACCTTGTTGGAACAAGAAAACATACTTGCAGAAGAACAAGCTGGCTTTAGGGAAGGCCGCTCCACCATAGATCAGTGCTTTGTACTCCACCACCTTATTGAAAAATACTCCACCTGCAGCACAGTTTCACTCTATGCTGCCTTCATAGACTTTAAAGCAGCTTTTGACTCTATATCCCGAACCAAACTGTGGAAAAAACTGGAGGCTTCTTCGATCGACCGACGTTTACTCCACCTAATACGTATGCTGCATGAAGGGACCTCATTAAAAGTAAGATGTAACCCCCGGGACATCTCACCAATGACATTGTCACTGAGAAGGGTGTCAAGCAAGGCTGCATTCTAGCTCCACTCCTGTTTAACTTCTACATCAATGATTTGGTGGATCACCTCAAGAACACTAACTTCCACCCCCCAAAATTAGAGGGAAGGCATATCTCAACGCTGCTTTATGCGGATGATGCAGCAGTACTTTCAAGAACTCCCATTGGACTAAAAAGAGCCCTAAGAGCACTAACACAATATTGCAGAGTGGAACAGCTAGAAATCAACTATAAAAAAACTAAAATCATGGTATTCGCTAAAAGGCCTAAGAACTACAATTGGAATATAGATGGCCACAAGATTGAGCAGGTCTCTTGCTTCAAATACCTGGGGGTAATTTTTCAAGCCACTGGTAGTAGGAAAGTGCATGGGGAGTATGCTGCTTGCAATGGGCAGAGGAGTACAACAACCATTCTCAAATTTCTTAAGACAAGAGGAGGCCACTATTTACCTGCAGCATTTAAACTCTTTGAAGCCAAACCAGTAGCACAACTGCTTTATGGATCCCAATTGGGACCCTTCCCCAACCCTGCTCCATTAGAACTTGTCCAATCCAAATTCTTAAGATCAGCTTTCCAAACTCCAAAATATGTCTCTTACGCAGCTCTGAGACTAGAGTCAGGATTTATGAAAGTGGAGGCCAGAGTGTGGGTGACCATACTCAACTACTGGCTCAGACTATCCCTCTTTCCCACTGGCCTTGCTCCACTAACCTTAAGTGATGATTTCCAATCCAGCTGGAAACAGACAGTGATGACTGAAATTTCAATGCTGGGCCTTTCACTAGATCTTCTGCTTAGCCTGGGAATGATAGGGCGAAAACTACTATCAAACAACGGGTAGTAGATATAGAGCGACAACTGGATCTAGCCAGTACGCCAACCTTCATTGCTAGTGACTCCAATAGATATCTGGCCTCTCCTTTGGCATACTTAGCAACACTTGAAATACCTAAACATCGAAGGGCCTTCACTCTTGCACGGTGTCGTGCCCTCCCTTCAGTTGTCCTTGAAGGCCGATACAAGAAGATCCCCTTCTCAGACAGACTGTGCCCCTGCAATTCGGGCCAAATAGAAACAACAAAGCATGTATTACTCCAGTGCTCATACTACAGGGACATACGTCTCAGCCTTATTTCACCCCTATTGCATAAATATCAAGGGCACACTGGACAATTCTACATAAACTTGTTGCTTTCAGACACCAACCAGGAACAACTTATAATGTTGCCAGATTCTGCGCAGCTGCGGTTAAAATTCAACAGACAATGTTCTCAACAGTAGAATAGTATCAACCTAGTCTTGTTATACTGGAGCCAATATTTTAAATACTGCTTTTAGCCTGTTTTTATCCTGTGTTTTTACCTTTATTCTGTATCCCCTTTTTACCTGTGCTGGTCTATGACCATAATAAAGATTCTATTCTATTCCAGAAAACAAGCCTGCTCCATCCTCAATGTGACACCCCTTTAAATACTTAAACAGTGCTATCATATCGCCTCTTAACCATCTTTTTTCCAGGCTAAACATACCCAGCTCCCTAAGTCTCTCCTCATAAGGCATCGTTTCCAGACCTTTCACCATTTTAGTCGCCCTTCTTTGCACATTGCACACACTCCAATTTGTCCATATCCTTTTTGAATTGTGGTGCCCAGAACTGGACACAGTATTCTAGGTGAGGTCTGACCAAGGCAGAATAGAGTGGTACTATTACTTCCCTTGATCTGGACACAATACTTCTATTGATGCAGCCCAAAATTACATTGGCCTTTTTAGCTGCCGCATCACACTGTTGACTCATGTTCAACTTGTGGTCTACTAGGACTCCTAGATCCCTTTCCTGACTTGACTAGAACTTACCTCCTAACTCCATCATTTCCACTTTCAGTCAGAGATAGTGGGGCTTGAACTCCCCACTCCCTCAAAAGATCTCAATCTAATATGTGAACAAGATTCATTTTTTGCATACTTTCTGCAATTTGCACAAAATATATTTTGTGCAAAATTCCTGTCTGTGCAAAACTAGTTTCTTTTCCCCATTTGGGAAGCTAAACACACAGAGCAAGCACAAAGAGTTAGGCTGATCATCACAAAGACACAAAAATCCCAACCTGATGCTGCTGCTTAATCCCTGCAAATTCTATCACATTTCATTTGGCACATTTTACAAAAACATGCACAAAAGATGTCAAAAATATCTCCTAAACTAACCTCCCCAAAATTACTGTCTTCTTTCTCTGTAACTATCTCTATATCTATCTCTCTATCTCTGGCTTTTTTTGGGGGGGGGCATTGTCTCATGGGATTCCTTCCTCTGCAATGGGAGAAGAAGCAAGGAATTAGGATCAAACCTCATGGAGAACTTTGTGCTTAAGTAAAGTATCCACTGAGTCAGGAAGACCTCTTGCATTTCTCCCAACACAGTAGGGGTCAATACCCAACCAAGACCGAATAAATCTGGAAGGCTGGTCACTAAAAAAAATGGTATTGGCATGGCTCATCACATGTGACAATGGTCAGCATCCACTGTCACTTAACTAAGAGAGGGGAGTAATGTGGCTTATCACAAGGACAGTGGTTTGCAGTTGCTGATGCAGCCCATTGCTGGAAACATCATCAACACTGTCCACAAACAGTTGAAATTGTGCTATAAAGAAGAAAATGCCACAGTGAGTAATAAAAATGACTACAATCACTTATTCAGAGGAGCAGGCAAAAATGGGGAACAGGATAAAAAGGACAATGAGCAGTCAGTGATTATTTGAAGAGTGTGTCTTGAAGCTGGAAAATGTTGGTATATTGCAGACCTAGTTACTGCCATCATTGCCTCTAAACCAAGAATCAGTGGATTCTTTCAAAGGCAAAACTAAGGAATCGCAAGTAAGGCCACACAATACTGGTGATGAATTAGGGAATGATCTGTCTCGCACTAGAGTTGAACAGACAATTGCATCATACGTAGGTTCTACAAAAGGATTGTAAGCACAAGCATGGCTGAATACACAGAAACTGAGATTCTGCGTATCATAAAGTTCCACCATGCTGGAACTACAAAACAGCCCCTCCCCTCCTGCAGAATGTACCATCTTCTTGCACCTCCCCTCCCCTCCACAGTCATGCAGTAGCTGGTGGAGAGTGGGGAACAGCTGAGAAGCAATTGGCTATGTGACTATAGCTAAATGCACAATAACTATGTCATCTTCCAGAACTCTAGTGGATACCCAGGAGGTCTTGGAGGATGACATCATTGTTATGTGTCTTGTTATAGGCTGAAGGAGGAATGTGGGTTGTCAGGGGGTGGGGGTGGTTGTTGTAAAAAGGAAAAAGAAAATTCCACAATGACCAAAATATATATATATACATTGTTGTTAATTGCCATCAAGTCGACATTGACTTATGGCAACCCTATGAATGAGAGTCTCCAGGTCAACCTGTTATCAACATCCCTGCTCAGGTCTTGCAAACTCAGAGCTGTAGTTTCCTTGATTAAGTCTATTTACCTGTGATGCAGTTTTCTTCTTTTCCTACCGCCTTCTAACTTAACAAGCATTATTGTCTTTTCTAGTGAGTCATGTCTTTTCATGATATGGCCAAAGTATGACAGTCTCAAATTAGTCATCTTGGCTTCTAGGGAAAGTTCAGGCATGATTTGCTTTACGATCCATTTGTCTTTTTAGTAGTCCATGGTATCTGCAGATCTCTCCTCCAGCACCACATTTCAAATGAGTTGATTTTCTCCAATCCACTTTCTTCATTGTCCAGCTTTCACAACTATACATAGAAACTGGAAAGACAATGAAATGCACAATCCCGACTTTAGTATTCAATGGCATATCTTTACACTTGAGGATCTTGTCTAATCCTTTCATAGCTGCCTTGCCAAGTCCTAATCTTCTTTTGATTTCTTCACTGCAGTCTTCATTCTGACTCAGCCAAGATATGGAAAATCTTTAGCTGTTTCAATGTCTGCATCACCTACTTTAAAGTTTTAAATCATCTGTGGTCATTATTTTTGTTTTTTAATGTCCAGCTATAAACCTGCTTTTGCACTTTGTTTCTTGACTTCCCTCAATAGTAATTTCAAGTCTTTGCTATTTGCTGCTAGGGAAGGAAGGCAGGAAGGCAGGAAGGCAGGAAGGCAGGAAGGCAGGCAGGCAGGCACAGGAGTAAGTTGAACACATAACACCTGCCTCTAACAGGGTGCCACCCTCTGGTTCAGAGCAGACATTTTAGAATCAAGCACTCATAGAAAGCCATTGACTAGGGTGAGTGAATATGCCACGGGTTCCCCCCCCCCTCACACATTTGCATTTTTAAATCTCAGGATCATTCCATCCTGTTTATGAAGACATACGGGAAATTTTGTAAGCACTTGGCAAAAATGAATGAAGTGAAAATTTCACCAGTGCTTAGTACTGGCAGGTGGTAAATTCTGTGTTGTTACCCACTGAGAAAGCAGCAAATCCATTTAATCATAAATCTACTGAGAGACGTATTCTAGCCCTATTTGAGTGTTACAGTAGCACCCCCATATCCACTGATTCGCCAACCACAGATTCAATTATCTACGTTTGGTGATGGTGGGGGTAGGAAGGGGGAGGAGGGATCTCACCTCCCCCATCCCTTCCTCTATGAGGGCTCCTGTCACCTTGGTGATGATCACGGGAGTGAAGGGAGGGGGAGGAGCAAACTAGCCTCATCCCCTCCCCTTTTGCCCCCGCAATCGCCGCTACAGTGGGGGCGGAGGGGGCGGAGGAGTGAACTGGCCTCATCCCCTTCCTCCTTTGTCCCCACGATTGCTGCCGCAGCAGGGCCATGGCAGAGGGGAAGAGGGAAGGGGCAGAGGAGCAAATTGACATCATCCCCTTCCCCCTTTGTCCCCATGATCACCACCGTATTGGGGCCATGGTGGGGGGAGGGGGGAGGAACGAATCCATCCCCCCCTTCCCCAGGGATGCCCCTGGGATGGTTTCACTATTATCCTTGGAATTCACTATCTGTGGGCACACCTGGAACCATTCCCCTGTAAATGTGGGGGTGCTACTGTATATTTTGAAAGTGAATGGAGAAAGGCAGAGATGAGCAATCACTGCTCTTCTTAAGAAATGGCTCAGCCTTCCCAAATGAGCCACCAATGACATCTTGCATATTACTTACTGACATAGAGGAATAGGGATTCCTAAGCTAGGGAATTCAGGAGATGGTGTGTAACCCCACTGCATATCCCATCATCCTGATGTTGAATTGTAATACCACTGCATAACCCATCACCCTGATTTGGGATCAATGTTTAATTGGCAACAGTGTTCTGATTTTAATTTGTCCAGTAACCAGGCCATCCATGAGCTGACAGAAGCAAAGGTCCTCTGGTAAATAGGAGTCAAACAAAGTTCATGTGCATACTGTGTCAAGTGTATGGGCCTGATAAATTATCCAAACATTCACATCTTAAAGACAATCATGCAGCATTCTTTTGTGAAAACAAGGAGACTCTTCTCATAACAGGCATGACTTGATGAACAGCTGTCTACTGAGTTGGAAGATTTCATTGCCTTGCAAATCACAGACACATCCTTACTCATACATCCTCTAGTCAAAGGAAAAGTGTATGTCAATCACTTGATACCAGATTGCCCATTTCCCCAATTCCTGACTGGTTCAGAAATCCTTAGTTCATGCAATTGAGAGTTATCTGAGGACAAATGCTCTTTTCACAGAGTCTGGAGTAATAAACACCTGAAGCACAAAAATCAGTGTGTATAGAGCCATTGTACTGTCTTTTCTCCTTTATGGATCTGAAACATGGGTCACCTATCGCTACTACCTATGACTCCTCGAATGCTTTCATCAGTGCTGTCTATGCACAATCCTAAATATACACTGGACTGACTATGTGATGAATGTTTCTGTCCTTGAGCAAGCAGGGATCACCAGCACTAAGGCCATGATATTGAGAACACAGCTGCACTGGGCAGGGCACGTTTCTAGGATGGAGGACCATTGCCTCCCAAAAATACTACTCTACGGTGAACTCGCCATGGGTCAGCGCAAGAGGGGCACTCCAAAAAAATGATACAAGTACTCCCTGAAACAACATCTCAGGCTCAGCCAAATTCATCACCAACAATGGTCCGCCCTGGCCTCACATTGGGAGGCATGGAGACGCACTATCCACAATGCTGCAGCCTTATTTGAGAACTCATGCCGAACAAGTCTTGAAGAGAAATGACAATGCAGAAAGAATCACAACCCGGAAACATCACTCAAGGAGACCTTCTGCTGTTTTTTCTGCAAATTGACTTGTTTATCTCGGATTTGCCTTTTTAGTCATCAGCGCGCTTGCAGAAAGGGCAGGATGAGACCTTCCTGAATCTTCCTTTGCGAAGAAAAGCCAGAGATCCCAGCTCCTACCCTTCCATCTCTGATACCGCTTGCTTCTACTAATAAACCCTGGATCCCTGGCCGGCCTCCATGTTGAGTTAGGTGCTCCATTCCTGGCTTCCTAATCCTAACATTCCCTTCCTAAGTTCCACATACCCCAGTTTCTGTTGCTGCTACTCGAGAGTAATGCCGCTTCTCCTGAGGAGACCCAGCTACAGGATCAGGTGCAGTATGACCTCAAATCTCTGATTTCCTTTCTATTTCTTGCCTTACTCTGGTAGTCTTGTTTGCTTGCTTAAATGAATGTATGTCATATGTGAATGCCTTACTTAGCTCAATAAAGTTTCATACATTATTTTTTGACATCTGATTCCCATGTCTTTCCTGGCTCCACCCATATACATAGGGTAAAGACCTTGTACATTATTCAACCTCTCATTCGCCATTTGAGTTGCTAGTAATTTCCCTTTGTAAGATCATTTTCCTGAATGGAATTTCCATGGACACAAGGTTTTTGTGTAACAGATGCAACCACCATCCATGCATTCCATCTTCTTATGTGCCTTGAGAAGACTGTAAAATTTGTCAGTCTATGTTCCCCTAAGGAATTTGCCCAAAAATGTATAGCCAGAATTCCATCTGACCGTAACCTGGCAATCTCTCTCTTTAGCTCACTGGAAAATGAATTTTGACGTGATGGTGGTGATTTTTCGTTCCAGTTCGCCCGTTCCCTGAATGTAACCTACCATTTAACAAGTTAGTTGGTTGCCAAGGGTCTAGGGTCCTGACGATGGCCCACAGCTCATCACCACCAAAGACAGCCCTTCAGTGGTACAAACTTTCTTCCATAAATAAAGATACTTGCTAGAAAGCTCCTTGAAATAATTCCTAAGGGAAAAATACACCACCATTGTTTTGAGTAAACCTGATCAGGGCAAGGTCTTTGAGGTAACATCACAATGGGACTCAAGTAATAACTCTATACCATGTGGAGACTTTGCCTGTTTTGCCAATTGGCAATTTACCCATCAAGCTCACCTCAATGCTGTGCCTCTTAATGGTACCATTATATCTGGCAACCATAACAAACATTGTCATCAATTCAGCCACCCAAATGTGACACTATTCCATGTGTTCTGTAATTGTCCCCTATACTTCACAACCTGGAAACATCAGCATGATGTAATGATGAACCAATTGGCCAAAGTCATCTCAGCTTCATTTCTTTAAATTGAATTATGTCAGAGACAGGTAACTAGTTGTGACCAGTAGTTATCAGAGATGAAAGCCAGAAGAAGATAACCATTGTAGACATAACAATGTCTACAGAACAGGAACAGGAAACCAGCCATGAAAATGTAAACACCCTCTGATTGATAAAGGGGGTATGAGGTCTCAGTCATGCATTATTTGTTAGTGGCTGGGATCTGGCAAATGAGACCATGCTGAGAGTTTGTAGGGTGGGGACATGCTATGCCAAACTTATATGCAAGCTAATGATATCAGCTGATGGTCCTGAGATATTTACACAGAACACATTTCAGGTCACTTCCAGTACAAGGAGTCAATCACTATTCCTATATTCCATGATAAGCTCCTAAATGACTTTCCTATGTGACTGAGAAGAGCTGTAGCTAAGTTCAAATAGATCTAGTTAGCAAGTGCCATGTAATTGGGGAAGGTTAAGGAGAGGGAACAAAATTCCTGGGACCATGACCTGAGGAGGTCCAGGGCCTCTAGGGATTCTGTATAATAATAAAGAACCAAATGACACATTGCCAAGTAATTGTTGGTATTTCAACAGACTAGAGAGTGGCTATAATATCTGCTACCAAAGCTTAGCTTATCTAGGTGTATGAGCACCAGCATATATTGATATGATTCACACATCCCAAAGCACAACACACAGCCTGAGACTAGAACTGCAGAGATCTTCTCATTATGCCTAAACCTAAGTCATTTCTTTAAAATGATTTGTTTACAGAAAGTAGCAATGTTTCATTTGTAGAAAGATTGGGGGAGAGCATAATCATGCATCTCATCCCACTGCCAGCTCTCAACAGCCCCAAGATTGGAAACTGTCTTCTCAGAGTTCCCAGTCCTATGTTGTTCTGTAACATAGTTCCCAGTCCTATGTTGTTCAGCCTAAAGCAATTACATCTCTTTTGCAGACTTTTCCTGTCAACACGATAAGACTGGGAGCACATTCTGGAGCATGTTTCCACAGTGCCTGCTATAGATTTTGAAAGCAGCCCTGACTAAGGGTATTTGTTCTATTTTCGGTAGGTGGAGCTCAGCAGCAAGATCTACAGCAAATAGTCAAATGCCTGTAAGATCCAATACAACAAAGAGACTAACCAGGCTAGAAGATTCCAGAAGCCGTGCCAGGGGCAGAGCCAAGGTTAAAATGCCATATCTCACAGGGGAAAAGTAATTCTAAACTATGGTAGATGAAGAGGCAAGGTCAGGCAGCCCAATGTCCTCTGGTTCTGGGGGCTCAAATTCATCTTTGACTGAAAAGGGCTATGACACTCTTTTAAATTGCTTGACAAGGAAACATATGGATATGAAAAGAGCTAAAGAGAATCCATATACACAATACTTGTCCAGATGTGTGCATATGTGTGTGTCAAAGGAGATTATCAGATGCAGTGGAATGCAACAAAAAAACACATCCCAAACTGCATCAGAAGAATGGGAGGAGAACAGGAAGGGCAACATTATCAGAAACCCACATCCTCAGCCATTTCCAGGGCATAGCAGTGCTGTGGGTGAGGCTTCCCTTTCTCATTGAAGGAGACCAAGCCATCAATAAAAGGCATGCCTTGCTCACACCCACACTACACCACCTGAGACGCTGAAGGGCATCATCATCTGATCATATCCCCCATTCCTGTTCTCATCATGATCTTCTGACATGGTTTTGCAGCATCTGATAATCTCCAAAATAAGGGCAAAGTGCAGAACTTCCAGCATCCATGAAAGAAGTCAATGGAGCTGGTGTTCTGTCCAAATATCTATCCAACTATTTGTGAAGTTGAAGGCTTTCACAGCTGGCATCCATAGATTTTCCTTGGTTTTTTTTCTGGGCTGTGAGGCTGTGTTCTGGAATAGTTTCTTTCTGACCCCACTTCCTGGTGGATGAACTGAGGTGCCTAAACTGGGCCCTAGAGGCTAATGGTTACTCCAGATCAGACATCACAAGAGCAGCTAGACCCAGAAAAAAACACAGGAATGAAGAAGAAAAACAGCCACCCAACAGGAAGGTATTTTTACTATACATCAAAGGAGTCACAGACAGAATAAGGAAACTGATGAGGAAATGCAACCTCCAAACAATCTATAGACCAACCAAAAAAATCCAAGAAGTGCTACACTCAGCAAAGGACAAAAGAGACCCTCTCACAGCTGCAGGAGTTTACCGCATACCAGGCAGCTGTAGACAAGTTTACATAGGGACCACTAAATGCAGTGTGCAAACACGAATCAAGGAACATGAGAGACACTGCAGACTGGGCCAGCCAGAAAATCAGCAGTAGCAGAACATGGTATAAACCAACCTGGACACAAAATGCTATTTAAAAACACAGAAATTCTGGACCAGGCCAACAACTATTATGTCAGAATGCACAGAGAAGCTATTGAAATCCAAAAACACCTGGACAACTTCAATAGGAAAGAAGAAATCTTAAAAGTAAACAAAATCTGGCTCCCAGTTTTGAAAAACAATAGAATCAAAACTCAACACTTACAAAAGAATTCCACCCAGGGACAGGGGGATTCCCAGGAGATAATGGCCCATCAACCAACCATTAGCCAAACAGACACTAACGAGCCTTGCATTTCTATACCGAGAAACTAACCATTCAATTACACAAATTTACTTATACTCCCCAACAGGAGTTCACAGCATATAAACTCCACACCCACAGCTACCCAACCATTCTCTGAAGATGCCAGCCTCAGATGAAGGCGAAATGTCAGAAAGAAACTATTCCAGAACATGGCCTCACAGCCCGGAAAAAAACCAAGGAAAATCTATCCAACTATTATTCTCCCTCCCTCCTTCCCAGGTTGGGGCAAAAAGAAATAATCTGATTTTGTCATTTGATAATTTAGTTAGGATCAGAAGCCTAAAGAGAGAAAAGGGGTGAAAAAAATACATACACAATTGCTAGCTTTTTGTTTTGGAGGGTAGTTGCAGGAGGAGCACTAACATGTCAGGAGGATATTGGCTGGTAAGCTGAAGCTTTCTCTTACTGAAAGGAATGGCATATAAAATGTATATCAGGATAACTGAAATAATTCAGTGTTCTGATTCCACAAGTTTCCACATACACTTGCCAATTCTTTATTCTTCCTTTCACCCAGTCTTTGTTGCCACACCTGAGACTATCTACAGCCTACACCAGGCTTGGGAAGCCTTTCATTTTCCAAACGTTTTGCATTACAACTCATGCCATTTGATCCCATGCCATTTGCAATTCTGGCTGGGGCCTTTGGAAACTGAAATCCAAAACATCTGGGGATCCAAAGTTCCCCAGCTCTGGTGTATCTTAACTATTGGTTCGATCCTGTTTTTTCTTCTGTAAGCTACATCAACCATGTTTCAGGCTTCTTCTGCTTTGCCATGACTATATGGAAAAAGAGGCAATAAATGTGGCTCTAGCAGTAAAGGGAAACAGCCTAAGGGAAAAGAAGAAGTAGCTATTAAAACAGTGCAGCTGTGAGATAAATTACCCTCAGGACCTTCTTATAGTTCTTAAGTGCATGTACCACCTAAAACTAGAACCATACACCTAAAATAAATTCATTAAAGTAAACTTTGGCACTGCTGAATAATGCTACAAACTACAGAATAAAAGACAAAGCAAGTTGTAAAACAGAAATCTAGGCAGGAAAATAACATAATGATGACAGTGCAGGTAATAGAATTGCAACACACAACAGAAAACAGGAAGCAATAACTTTGCAATAGGAATTAGTAGCAATGCAATGAATCTCCAACTAGGGCAGTGATTCCCAAAGTGGATGTTACCGCCCCCTGGTGGGCACTGCAGTGATCCAGGGGGACGGTGATGGCCACAGGTGCATTTGGGGGCAATGAATAACTGTAAGGGGGCATTGAAAGCATGAAAGAAAGAAGAGAAGGTTTAGAAAAATTGATTTATGTATTCTGCTCATAACACTTAATTATTCTTTGAACAACGTACTGGATGTTGGCTTGGTTCCCACATACTCCCTCACTTGCATTGAGGTATGTGCAATCGCGCACTGCTACTGTTCATGTGGTGCCACTGAATTGCCATTCCAAAACACGTGAGCACTACAAGCATTGCTGCGGGCAATTGCCACTCATGCGATTGGTCGATCGCAAGGCCAAAGCCTGGAACGGCAGTGGCAGTACTGGCTACTGGCAGTACTACCAGCAGATTTTGGCACATGCTATGAATAAGGAGATTTCCCGTAATTTTTTCGGGAAAATTACAGCATAATATAACTGTAAGGACTTTTTCGGATGGAGAAATACACCTCAAGAAGGTTCGTCCCTCTTGTGACACTGCTGCGTGGCAGGGGGGTGTTTCATATGACACTGTCCCCCTGCCGATTCTGTTCCAGTACAGATCATAGCTCCAGCATAATATTTGGCCGTTTCTTAATCATGGTCAACTTCCATGATTAAGAACTGGCTAAATATGACACTGGAGCTCCAATCTGTGCTGGAACAGAATCGTCAGAGGGACGGCATCATACGAAACACCCCCCTGCTGCACAGCAGTGTCACAAGAGGGACGACCCTTCTTGCGGTGTATTTCTCCATCTGAAAAAGTCCTAAGTTAGATTGTTGTGATATTTTGACAAGTTAAAGTTAACTAACAAATAGTGCGACTATGATTGGTGAGTATTATTTATTTATTTTGTAATAATTATATGTGCTTTACAATTAATATCAAGTTTATTTATTTCATTATTATTTATTTTAGTTTGTTTTTTACAAAAATATTTCAGAAAATTACAAAAATAATAATTAAAAATACCTCCATAAAAGATTTATTTTTTCTACAGATAATAATGGCTCAACCAAAGAAAAAATGTAGACAATATAATATCGAATATTTGAAATATGGCTTTATTGAGTTGCCTGTAAATAACATTAGCAATGTGCCTGATTTGCCAGAAAGTGTTATCAAACGAAGCATGAAGCCTTCCAGACTACAAGAACATTTGACTAAAATTCATGGTGATAAAAAAGATAAGGATTTATCTTATTTTCAAACACTAAAAGAAAAATTTATCAAACAACCAACACTGGCAAAACTCTTTTCAACTGCAACCACACGAGATGGTGATGGCTTGCTTGCTTCTTACAATATTTTGTTAATGATTGCCAAATCGGGAAAACCTCATACTATTGGTGAAGAACTAACTATACCGGCTATAAGTGAAGTAATACGTACTGTACTACACAAGCCAGCATCTGATATTATCAAGAAAATTTCGTTGAGCAATAATATAGTGCAAAGAAGAATCGATAAAATGGCTCAAGATGTTGAAGATTCATTGTGTGGCTATTTAAAAACATCTGTTTTCTATTCAACTTGATGAGTCAACTTTTTTAGGAAATGAAGCTTAACTTTTAGCATATGTGTGGTTCACAAAGGAAGAACAAATTTGCCAAGAATTATTATTTGCTAAATATTTGCAAACTGATACTAAAGGAGAATCAGTATTTCATGCATTGGATGAGTTTTTTAAAGAAAAAGAAATACCTCTGAGTAATATCGTATCAGTAGCCACAGATGGTGCTCCAGCAATGGTAGGGCACTACAGGGGTTTTCTTGCATATTTAAAAAAGGAGATGCTGAATGCATTCACAGTACACTGTATCATCCATCGTCAACATCTAGTTGCCAAAAATTTAAGTGCAAACCTACATATATCTCTCTCTGGCTCTGGCTTTTCTTCGCAAACGAAGATTCAGGAAGGACACATCCCGCGCTTTCTGCAAGCACGCTGATGACTAAAAAGGCCAATCCGAGATAAACAAGTCCGGTTGCAAAAAGCACAGCAGAAGGTCTCCTTGGGTGATGTTTTTGGGTTGTGATTCTTTCTGCGTTATCGTTTCTCTTCAAGACTTGTTCGGTGTGAGTTCTCAAATAAGGCTGCATCATTGTGGATAGTGCATCTCCATGCCTCCCGATGTGAGGCCAGGGCGGACCACTGTTGGTGATCAAAAAAATTTAAGTGCAAACCTACATAATTTATTACAATATGTAATTAAAGCTAATCAACACAATCAGAAGCAAATCATTGAATGACAGATTATTTAAACAGCTTTGTATTGAAAACGATGAAGAATTTAATCATTTGATGCTTCATACAGAAGTTCGTTGGTTGTCAAAGGGTGTCAAAGGTTGTCAAAGGTTGGTTGTCAAAGGGTGCCTGTTTAGATAGGTTTTATAAGCTGTTTAACTTGGTGCTGGAGTTCTTGAAAGATAAAAATGATGCTTTGCTATCCAATTTAATTCAGTCCAAAAGTGACATTGCTTACTTGACCGACTTATTTCAAAAATTTAATGAAAGCAATCTTCAGTTTCAAGGTGATGAACTGAATTTAATAAAAACAAAATCTGTTATTTCTGCATTTGTGACAAAACTTCTTCTGTACAAATGAAATTTTGGACGAGGGGAATTAAGCCAGTTCCCAAATTTATCAGGAGCAGAAAATAAAGATGAAGACATACTTTGTTATTGTGAGAACTTGGATGCTCTCCATTCAGATTTTAATCAACGATTTGATGATATTTTGAAAATGAACATACCTGATTAGATTTTGGATCCTTTTTCAAGTGCAAACACAGAAGAATCTCTTCAGTTACAAGAAGAACTGATGGAAGTAACTACAAATGATAAATTTAAATTTAAATTCAAAAGCGGCTACCAGCAATTCTGGCTGCAAAAGTAGATCCCTATGGCTTATCCTGAAATATGGGCTGTAATTCAAAAGTTCTTAATTGCTTTTCCTTCATCATATTTAGTGGAACGTGGATTCAGTACAGTAACCAATTTATTAGCAAAAAAAAGAAACCGATTGCAAATAGTCAATCGTGGTGATTTAAGATTACTGCTAACGAAAATAGAGCTGAGGATGACTAAATTGGTAGCAGCATACCAGGTTCATCCTTCTCATTATGATGATTTTGAATGCTTTAACTTTTTTTTGTATTACCGTTCTTTTCTGTGTTCAATAGTTTCATGATTTCAAACTTCAATGTTTCTAATTTACACCTTTCTTTACTATATTTTATGAAAAATGTAGAAATATTAATATATATATATCCTTCTGTTTAATTGCTATTAAAATTTTAAAAAAAAATTAATTTCCAGGGGGCACTGAGTAATATTTTTTTCTGGAAAGGGGGCAGTAGGCCAAATAAGTTTGGGAACCACTGAACTAGGGTCACCATGTATAGGAAAGAGGACAAAAGAAGACACAGATACACAGGAGATTATCAGCTGTGTCGAAAGTGGTGTTACAGCAATGCCAGGAGATTGCAAAAGGGCACTAGACAGCAAATCAGACAACAACGCCCCCCCTCGTTATGCACCTGATCCCCTGCCCTACTCCTGTCATGGATTTTCCTGTGTGCAATAAGGTGCCCCGTTTCACTGGTCAGATCCCAGCATCAATGGGAGGTCCCTGCCAGAACACTTCCAGGTGAGGTTGGGACAGCCAGGTAAGTGACACACTTTTATGACCCTCCCCAGGTTACTTGTACTTTATAAAGTGTGTTTTTTGTACTTGCTGTCACTTAAGTTGGTGTTCTTTTTCTTTTTGAATTTCCCATGCTCACATCTTCTTGTGAGAATCCATGGGATTTCGATCCAGGAAGTGAACAGAGCTCCATTAGAGCTCTGTTTACTCCTGAGCTGTCTGACCAAGGGGAGAGGAGGTAAGTGCAATGGGGAGGTTGATTGTGGCAGGAATGGGACAGGACAGGGAGGAGAGTGGAGATTGTGGGACAGGAACACTTTTTGCATTCCTGTCTGATAGTCTCCACAATTCCTGTGTATGTATACACATACAAACATATACACATACACTTTAAAAAAAACAGTCACTGTAATTTAAATAAATACAATACATTGTGGCATAACAGACAAGACTCTTGACCACATAACTGTGTGCCTGCTCAATCCACAATCCAGGTGTTAACTGTTCAAAGTCTTTTTTCTCTCCCTTCTTTGGATTCTTTATTGTTAAACTGCACTTGGACTGGCCGGTACTTCAAATAAGAGATGACTTCAAAGAAGAACTTTCACTTTATAGACTTGAAGTACAGAAAGTAAGGTATTTGATCACCTTGCCTGCCAAGGGATAGCAGTTAAAGAATGTTCAAATGGCTAACTGATTTATGAGGTACTAACATTGGAAGGAAAGGGACAATTTGAGCCTGCTTTAATCAGGATAGCAGATGACAGTTTTGTCAGGAACTGGACATCTAGTCCCATTGGCATTAACTCTATGCTACTATCATGAGCTTGGTCTGACAGGAAACACTTGGGATCATACTTGCAAAAGTCAAATTATCAGAAGCACATCCCGCTTTCAGATTGGTAACTGATGAGCTCATGGATATGTGCTTTACCTCTAACAAGTTCAGAAATAACCTGTCCAAATCCGTCCTGGGCTCCTGCCACAAGGATGGAAGGAATGGAAGGAATATATTCAAGGATCTTCATTTTTGTTATTCCTATTTCTTGAATGACCCTTATGTTGGGATTACCTACAAGAACCTAGAGCTCCTGGGATTCTGTGGATAGCAGGCTTAAGCTGGTCTTCTCACATGATGCCTCCAATTCACTATTTTCTGGAGTTTTGACACCAAAGATATGAAGCTACTGACATTTTTGTGGGCTGAGACTTTAGTCCCTGAAATGATCTTCCAGCTAGCACCCCCTATTCAGTCCAGCCGTGTGTGGGGGAGCTGCCTTTGCCAGATGAGAGGGGAAAGGAGACCTGCAAGATAGCACTAGGGTGCATGCACTGGCGCTTGGAGGACAGAGAGCGGGGTCAGAGGCTATATAGAGCTCTGTTGCCCCCTGCCTCTTCCTCTTTCCCTCAATCATCGGCCCACCCTCCTGCTGCTAACATAGTGTGATAATGGTTGCTTTGGGGCCGGGTAGGAATTTTTTACCCCACTTTCCCGGGTTTTTTTTTCACCTACCCCATACTATGGTAGGCAGCAATGGGAAAATTGGCCAGGGTGGTGTCTAAATAGGTAAGCTTCCTATATTTTGAATGGAAATGGGGGAGGCATAAATTTTGGTGTGCACCTTGGCACCAATTTTGGTGAAGGCAGGGTCTCTGGAAGGGCCACTTAAGGTCATGTGGCCTAAGGGGACAGAAGGAGACCCACCTTGGTGTTGTTGGCCTGAAGGATAATCCCTCATCTTAATCCGTGGGGATTGGGTGAGGGACTTTCGAGTTGATCTTCCAGATGCAGGCTGGCTGGGGAGCAGCCCTATTCATTGGGGGTCCTCTCTAGGACCCAGGTGTTTGCCTGAGGAAGCTGAGGGGTGTGGTCTCAGATAGACCTACTTCCTCAGCTGCTCCCTCACTAGGTTGCCTCCACCCACTGAAGACCTTTAGTGGGAGCCAAAAACTTGGAGGAGGGGTTTTCTTCCCCCAACCCTTTTAGGTTTTTCTGGATGAATGTTGTTATATTACTGAACCAAGGCCAGCAAATCAGTTGCTAAAAATACACAAGTAAGTCCTGAGTCAAGGCACTGCCTCATTTATTGTTGAGTTGAGTTCAAGTAGAGTCATTGAGGTGACTTGCATCTGACTCAAGTCTGATTGAATTGACTAGAGTCTACATCACTGCAATTTGCATCTTCATACAGTTTTCAAATGAATATGAAGATGGTGGGAGGAATGGCTGAACTCTCTAGTTCTCCATCAGTTCTATTCATTTTTCGTTTTTGTTGCAGAACTGAAATGTAGATTACATCCAAGTTTTCTTCAGTGTTATATAATCTAAATACATGCTCATGCAGTTGCACTTGGTTGCAAAATTGCAGGAACCTGAAGCTAGCGATTCCTGTTGCATGACTGGAAAGAGGTAGGGACACACTCTAGTTAGGACTTGCATGTTTTTACATATAGAGAAAATGAAACTGCTTATGGACCCTGATACATGTGATTGGACATGCAAACATGTTCTGCTGGATGCCTCCTTCTCCAAGAAAGTGACAATCACTGATTGCAGCAGGAGTAATGAGTGCAAGGGTTGGTAACATAAGGAGCCAGTGTTGGCCCATCCTCAGTAGGGTGTACACTGACCTTGTCTTTCTCATTGCTTCTCTTGTCATTGTCATTCACACACCTGCATACTTTCCAACATTTCACAGATGCAAACAGGAACACATATGGCCAAAGAAGACCAGAGAGTGGTCAAGGTGGCAACATTTATTAATGAGGAAGAACAAAAAAAGCCAGGAGAGATTGCAGAAGATTGCTTTTGGCTTATCCTACTGGGAAGGGCAAGATTCTGTCCCCTCCTCTCTTCTCTCCCAGTAGAATCGAATGCAAACTACTTTTATACTTTGAACTCAATTTGCAGCAATTGAAGTAAGGTAGGGACAAAGAGGAAAAGTGGGGAAAGGAGAGTGAAAGTGGGGTATTCAAAAACAGCTGAAAAAGTAAGAAAACAGAGGGATAATGAGGACTGTCCCTGCCAAATCAGAGGGTTGGAGGTTATGTGTCTATTCTGTGCAAATGGCAAAGGATTTTATCAGACAAGTGTCTAAGGACTTTAGCAGACCAGTCAAATACAGAGTCATAAACATGCCTAATGACAATGAAAGGGCACGTGTACCAGACAACGTTGCCCTTTCACGATCATATAGTGTTTAAAAAAACATACTTTTTATTGATGGCCCAAGCTGTCAATTGATCCCCCATGGCGGATTTCTGCCAGCATTGCCGGCATTTGAATCTGTGCACCATTGTACTCATGTGAATGCAGTGTCAATGGCAAACACTGCTGGGTGAGATTGTGACAGCCAGGTAACACACACTTTTTTTTATAACAACCTTCCCACCCATTTACTTGGGACTTTTTAAGTGTGTTTTGGTGCTTTCATGTACTTTTTGTGTCTTTGTTTTGTTTTGTTTTTTGAATTTCCTGTCTTCATGTTCTCCCCCAGATGTTTAAATATATGTTCTCGTTGGGAAAGGGGAGGCGGAAAAGAGGACTGCCTTTTCATGCTGGAATCATGTGTTTACAGGGGGATGTGATTTCACATGCCTGTCAATACCACTAAAAGAGTGATATTGAGAGCTATTGATGGGTTTTGCCAGTCAATGAAAGTGACATATAATTAATGGCTGGAGCACACAGAAAGCACAGGAGGATGACAACACCATGTGATAATGGGAACCTGTTTGTGATACTATCATGTCCTACTCATATGATTTCAGCATTGTGTGATAAAGTGCCAAGAGAAAGCACATTCTTGATTGCAGGGAAGAAAAGAATGGCCCACTAAGCAGTTTGCCTGAGCATTCCTCCAAAGGAGCAGTGGTAAACCCAACTGTAGTCATTTGCAAGTATGTGTAATGATGTACAAGTTGTCCCTTCACATTTGTGTATTTCACATTCATGGTTTTGCATATTCATGGTTTGTAGCTGCTGCTCAACTAGCTCAAACTCCCAGACCCCACCCTCCTCCTCCTCCTCTCTCCTCCTGTCCTGGCAACAAAACACTCCAGCTTTCTTTCTTACTTAGCACCAAAACAGCTCTGCCCATTTAAAACACTCAGTAAAGTTGTGTTGTTGGCAGGGCAGAGGGAGGGAGGGAGAGCTGTGGGGGAGGCGAGTGTGGGTGAAGGGTGTGATTTGTGCGATGGGGGGTGTTGCTACAGTTGCAATTTTAGCTTCAGATTGGGAAAGGAGTGACCTTACTGTTTTAGATGGCCAGCACTGTTTTGGTACAAGGTAAGAAAGCAAGCTGGAGTTGTGTTGTTGGCAGGGCAGAGGAAGGGAGAGCTAGCAGGGAGGCAAGTTTGGGTGAGGGGCATGGTTTGTGTGCCAGGGGCAGTTGTTGCTACCACAGTGGCAGGTATGGGCAGTCTTGTTGGCGGGAGAGGAGTCTACAATACTGTACTGTAGTGTAGTATGTATGTTGAGGGTGGGGCTTAACTTATTCACATTTTTTTTCACTTTCACGGTGGTGCTCCACCCCTAACCCCAGTGAATGTGAAGTGACAACTGATGTAAGTATGTGTGTGAACAAGTTCAAAGGTCCTATTTAATTATGGCCTCTTTTATACCACTTTAGGCAGAGTCACACATGAAGTGAGGCCATTAGATTTATTTGAGGCCCAAATTTAATCCCCTCCTCCACCCAGATTGTTTTGCAAGCCCACATGCTATGGCCTTTGCAGCTTTGTTTTCCAGGTTCTTTTTACATTACTCAGCCATCTTCATTGCTAATACCCATCCCTTTGTTTTGTTTTGAAATGCTGAAGGTATTATCATAACTGAAGTACCTGCATTATGAAATGCTACTTACTTATTTGACAAAAAGAGTGTAAATAATGGGCATAGCTCTTGTTCTGTTCAGAGTTCTAAAGTTCTGTTTCTGAATATCAAATATGCATCGACTTTTCTTCCATTTATATATTCTGTTTGTTAATGGCACTGCTTTGCCTAGAAACTGGATTAGTGTATTTGATAGGGGTGCTTTGAAAAACCCTATTTTCTAAAAGTCTGCTAGTTCATTTGAAAGAAATGATTGTGTGCCTATTAAACCATAAATTAAATGTGCAACAACAAACTGGCAGGTCTTTTATTAATAGTAATAGTCAAAGGAGTATAAGTCACTGAATTACATAAAAAGCCTTTTATTAAGTCTGACATCCCTTTCTCTTCTATTACGATACACACACACATACATAAATACACAAACATTTGTTCATGGATGCAATAAATCAGAGTCTGAAAAGATTTTGGAGAACCTGATCTGTGTATTTGAACACATCAGCTGTGTCAAATTCAAATGATGTTGTACATTTAACAGGCAGTTTTAATGCCTAGATTTTGTGTAATGCAGAGGTTCTTTTAATGCAGAGATCCTTATGTATACATAAGAAATTTTAACAGTTAGGCAAAGCCTTTGTGTTAGCAGCTTTGGAAAGAATATTTCACAAAATGCTCCCATAAGTTGGGAACAAAGCTGTTGTTTTGGAGACAGTTCCAAATGAGCTGTGCCAGGCTATAATGTTGCAATTTTAATGAGAGGAATGTATTGGCACACAAACTGCAAGAAGTAAATTTAACCAGCAGAATTTTAATTTCTGGTGCAAAAGACCTTTAAAGAAATAAAAGGCTGTCATGCTTGTTTTGGTGCCTCATGAAGAATTTGCATAACTCATTTAAGTGTTTTGGATTATGTATGTTTCTAATAGTTATTTATTACATTCTGCTTTAATATTGTTGCAAAGAATGCTGTTGTATGTTGCTTGACATTTCTGGTACCAAGTACAGGGTCAAACCTGATGAACCTGATGAACAGGCCTGAGTCATTATTAAGACAGGAATACAAATGCTGTGTGTGTGTGTGTGTGTGTGTGTATCTAGGGGAGGAATTGTATGAATCTGACACTCCTGTTACAGCCAATGGCTTAAATATTAATATGAAGCCATTGTAGCTTGACAGCATTCAGCATTGCACATTGCCAATATGGATGTACAGCTGTCTATATGTTCTGGTTGCAATGACTGATAAAGCTTAAGGACTGAGATACAGGAGATTATCAGACACATTAAAGTGGCATTACACGAACACCAGGAAATCACAAAAGGGCTCCCTTTTCAGATGATATTGTTCCCCCCTTGTTATGCACCCGTACTGCTGCCGTTCCGCCAGTGCTGCTTTTTATTGATGGGATAAGCCATCAATAGATCCCCTGTTCCGTTTCTGTCACGGATGTTCCTGCAAGAGAAAAGGTGCCCTGTTATGCTGGCGAGATCGCAGCATCAATGGGCGGTCCCTGCCAGAACACTTCCAGGTGAGATCGGGACATCACACTTTTTATGACCCTCTCTGAATTACTTCTACCTTTTAAAGTGTGTTTTTATGCTTGCTGTCATTTCTTCGTGTTCTTTTTATTTTTTAATTCCCTGTGCTCGCGTCTTCTCATGAGAATCCATGAGATTTCAATCCAAGAAGTAAAGGGAGCTCCGTTAGAGCTCTATTCGCTCTTGGGCTGCCAGAACGATGGGGGAGAAGGTAAGTGTGGTGGGGAGGGATTGTGGTGTGCCAGGGATGGGACGGGGCAGCAGTTGAGATCCTGGGACAGGAACACTTTTTTCATACCTGTCTTAAAATCTCCACAGAAGCAATAGTATTTTCTCCAAATAGATCAGTCTGGGACATACTGGATAAGCGTAAGTTGTACATTCAGGGAAGAGCAGATTGAGAGAGGTTTAAAGCCAGCATGATGCTTGTGCATATCTCTTCATGGCAGGGGGTTGGACTACATGGCCCTTGTGGTTTTTTTCCAACTCTATGATTCTCCTTTGTGCAGGTTTTGAAAACCAACTGGAGGTGGGGGTTTCTGGTCCTGCAGAGCAACTTTTGGGGGAATTGGATACTTCAGTGGGAAGGAGAGATCACTCCTCTCTCTATTTAAGCTGGATTCTGTTATTTTGCCAGTGGACATTGACTGTAGGATACAGCTCAGAGTACTTAAAGTATTCATTATTTCTCTGCATTTGGGACATGGGCAAATTCATTTATCCACAAAAAGAACTTCAACACATGTCCAGATCACACTTAACCATGCTTCACATTCATAGGTCCATGTGATCACCTTGGGAGCATTCAGGAGTTCATGTCCAGTCTCCACTGCACTCTACACAGAGATACCATTTGTAAGAACTAGTATCTTCATATAGGAGTTGTACACAGAAAGTTATTTTGTTACTAATGGATTTGCAATGTTATTGCCTGTCTTTTACTGTCTTTGTCCCTAGTCCCCACATGGCCAAGAAGCGGAATGGTCTCTGCCTGCACTGAGATCTTTCCAAACCATCTTAAACTGACAACAGAAGTAACATCTGAGACAAAACATAGACCTGTGACTCTAACATCATCACTTTTCTTCTCCTGTATGGTTTTTAATATCTTTGACCAATGAGGAAGCCAGTGAAGTTTCAAAAGCTTGCATGATGTATTTTGAGCATTTTGGTTGGCCAATAAAAATATTGCTCTTTTATGAATTTTGGATTTTGTTATATTTTCTTCTTGGTGAACATTAGCTTTGCATGAGTTCATTCATTATTTCATTAGCCCCGCCCCTGTATCCATGGGGGATATATTCCTAGACTTACCATTTATAAGTGAAACCATAGACAATGGCAAACCCTACTAAAAAAAAAAAAAAAAGGATTTCTATACCAGAGTTGCAATGGAGGACCTAGAGATTCCTAGAGAGGACACCTCTCTAGTCATTTTCCAGTGCAAATCTATGGTATATGTCCCTATTTTTTCAGCTGTGTATAAATGAAACCACAGATATTGATTCCGTGGATACCAGGGGCAACTTGTTCATTTCAGTTTTTATTCCACCTGATGATTGGGACTTCATCTCCCTGTAGTCCCAGCCAGCATGGTAAATGGTCACAATTCTGGTACTTAAAGGGACTATAGTTTGACAACCACTACATTAGCCCATCCTGATCCACTTCTGCAACAATTTGCATTTTTTTAAAAAAAATGGCATGCTGCAAGGGTGAAGGGGGGTTGGAGATGTCATCATTCAGCATCTTCTGTCCAGTACCTTGAAGAACCTTTGGTTGATGTGACTGCCCAGCTTCTAAGATGAATTTGGGGTGTTGAATTGGGAGAAATAGCTTCAGCAATAGAGGTATGTTGTTGCTGCATTTGACAATGTAGTATCTGACCCTAATATTTCTTTTTCCATCCAACAGTAAACAATTAAAGCTGGATTTTGGGTCCAATTTAGCAATATAATGGTCAAATTAAAGTCAGTGAGTTCTGTACATATGTATGATGTAGGAATGTCACCTCCATTGTAGTTAAAGGATTTTTTTAATGGGTAAAGAAGTGCTTTAGTTGCTTTTGTACTCTTCAATCTCAAATAATTGAAAGCACTGTCAGAGGAGGGGATTTTTTTTTTCATTCTCATACCTGTGAATGAAATAAGTAAAGCTTTACATTTCCACCACTTTGTATGGTAATCTATACTTCATTTGGATGATTTTAAAAAAATAGAAAAGACTAGCTATTTCAGTTATATGATCATTAAAATCCTACCCCTTGCCTTAAATAAGTGTCCATCAGAACAAATAATAATTCAACAGCTGTAACAAGATTACACTCATATATTATGATTATAGATCCCTTATCTTAATTGTTGCATTTGTCGCATATCTCTGCATTGGTGCTGATCTCTGTCTTTCAACAGTATTTAATTAGAAAAAAAATCACTGGAAAAGAAGAATTTGGTCAGTACAATGAGCAGAGGGATTTTTCAGAGATATTATTAGTATATTAGAAGACTTAGGTGGCCTGCTTTTAAGGTCAAGAGGACTTCATAATTAATCCATTAAAACAGAATTTTGCTTTTAACTAGTGTAGATCTTCAAGTATTTTTTTTAGAGTTGACTTATCTTTTAACTAGGCACAGTCTAATCTAGAAACACCTATAAAAACACTGATAACATTTTAAATCAGTCTTGTCATAATGAAAAAAGACTGTTCTGTTTTCTTCCATGTGTATGCTTGTGTTTTAAACAACCATTCATGTAAATATTTGAGTATGTGCTTAATAATTAATATCAAAATGTCCTTCAAGAAACCAAGCTCAATAACAAGGTGAGACAACATGTCTCCATTGCAAAGCTTAAAGTGCTAATTTCACATCATGCAAAACAAAAATCTCTTTCGATCTCTTCAGGTCATGGTAGTAAGCTAAAAGTCAGTGTGTTTCTGAGTTTGAATATAGAAAACCAGCAAAGTAGTGAGTACCATATTCTCTGGAGTAATGCTCTGTCTGGCCCTAGTATCAAGTCCATACTGCATCCCACCAGTGTTTCTGTAGTTTGAAGAAGTCAGCCCCACACCTTTGGAGCACCAAAAGAAAATCTGAAGTGCTGAAATGCTAAAATATATACAGTATGAAATGAGAAATCTCAAAATCCAGTAGAATATGGGAAAGACTCATCAATCTGTAGCTATGTGTTAGTAATAAATAAATAAACTCCGAAACTTAATTTGACAAACTCTTAGAAAGGTGTTTAAAATATCAATGAACCGTGATAAAGTAAAAATTTTATGACACTAAAATTCAGTAGATTAGTTAAAAGGTATCATTTTGGTGAGCATCTTGGGAGTAATGTTTTATACAATGTAATTGGGGAGAAAGACTGAGGACTTTATTATACCACCCTCCAAAAATGTTCTTTTGCTGGCATAATTTGTGCCATTTTTATGCTGGCAAAATAACTCCCCATACCACACTTATCTTGCATCCAGAGAAAAGGCAGTCCCAGCAATGAATGAGAAGTGAATGGAACACTGTTCACTTCTTCAACTGAAATCTCATGGATTCTCACGCGAAGACAGAATGTAGGAAATTCAAAAACAAAAACAAAAATAACATGCAAAAAGTTTTAAAAAGCACATAAACACACTGAAAAACTTCCAAGTAAACCGGGGAGGGTCATAAAAAGAGCATCATCTACCTGGATGTCACAATTTCACCTGGAAGTGTTCTGGCCAGTCCAGCCACTCACACTGAAATTACGTGGGGGGAAAGCACAAGGTTTCAAACACTTGCAATGCCAGCAAAAAATCGCTACAGCCAATCTATTGATGGGTTGGTCCATCAATAAAATAGATCAGCTTATGGACCGTACATAAATGTGAAAGGGCAACATAATCTGATATGCACACCCTTTCACGTTTATGTGGCATTGTTATGATGCCATATTTTGTGTGCTTGATAAAGTCCTAATACATTCTTATTGGTCAGCTTCAGGCAATGCATTCAACCCACTTGAGGTAGATCATACACATTCTTTTGTATCCATATTCCACCTATCTTCAATTTTTAAAAAAATATCTTGTAAAGGGTATAAGGCAGGCTGGATATTAACCACATGAGTATGCATACTTCAGTCTTCCAAGTTACAGTTTCCTCACCCCCCCCCCGCTCAATCCAAGTAATTAGGCTCATCTTCAATGGAAGACACATGGTATAAATATACTACCTTCTTTCTTTGAACAGGCTAGCCTCCTGAACAGAATGAAGAACTCATAACAGAATTCATAACAGTTACTGTAAGGATCCATCCAAATAGTGTTTCCAGTGGTGAAGCCCTATATTTGAAATTCTTAGGCTATGTCATTATTAAGGCCAGTGACACCATTCCCCCTAATAGTGTCACCTGGTGAGGTTCAGCCTCTCTGCACCCCCCCCCTAGTGCCACCACTGTTCTTAGGAAGGTCACTTTAGTGACAGAGCTCAAGTTCAACTTGAGGCATCTTTAGCCACCAGACACACCCTTCCAAACACATTTATCCAGAAGCAGTGTTCTCACTACATTGGCTGTGGAGCAACAGGCTCCTGAACAGACCAGTTTGGTGTCCAGTGCTTTAGGAGATAAAATGTTGCTTTAAATGCTGCACTGGAAGATGTATAGTTGGCCCCCTGTATCCACGGATTGGTATCCATGGATTCAACCATCCACAGCTTGAAAATATTTTAAAAAAAATAAATTCCAAGAAGCAAACCTTGATTTTGCCATTTTATATAAGGGACACCATTTTACTATGCCATTGTACATAATGGGAATTGAGCTTCCATGGATTTTGGTATCCACTTGGGGTCCTGGAACCAAGGGCTTACTGTACCATAAAGTTCCACCATTGCAGAACAATGAAACATCTCCCCCTCCCCTCCCACAGGACTTGTTTTCTTCTCAAGGCTTGCCCTTTCCATGGCCATGTAGTAGCCAATGGAGAACAGAGGATGCCTGAGAATCATCTGGCTATGTGGCTATAGCCAGACACACAATAACAAAGGCATCCTCTAGGGTTTCCCAGTGGTTTTCCTGCAGGAGGAAGGTAGGTTGACAGAGGGTTTCATATCTTTTATGAGGGAACAAGAGAAATCTGCCCTCCACAATGACCAAAAAAGACAGACACAGACATAAGTTGGACTTACACTTGCATAAGTTACTAACACGATCCTAGCCTTTATGTTCACCTGTTACCCAAATTGCATGGGGTCTGTGGGACCCACTGATGACCTTTGCGTTGTGACATTATATTGGGGAAATTTTAATTAGCTCAAAAATCTGGCTGAGACAGCCTGGGTAACTTATAGGATCTTTTCACCAGTATATACCAGTACTAACTGAGGACACTCCAAGCCAAAGTGAAATAAAAATGGTTTTTATTGGAAAATAATCACATAAGTATCCATACATACACATATGCTCACAAGCAATCACACAAGGTTAACAAAGAATTAGGAGGAGGTATTTGGGCAGAGGAATAGATTTGAGGAATGGGTTATAATTACCTACCTGGAGAGCAGAAATTCATGCAGCAGAGAAAGACTCAGACTTGGGTCTGAGGGCTACACAGCAGACGGGCTGAGTAATTGCATGTGGGGACCGTGAGCAATGGCTATGATTCAAGGGTAATATTTATACCCAATTTTGTACCGTTAAGGGGTGTTATGAGTGTGAGACACTGCTTGGGTGAGTTTCCTAGGGTTAAGCCATGGAAGCATGAAACATTAAGGCCTCCTCTGTATTGTGGATGGGGAAAGGCGGGAAGGAAAGACATTTGTTGGGAGGAGTGGGGATAATAGATGTTCTAGTCACTGTTTGTTTTTGGAGTATGACTCACTGCCAGGTAAGTCCAGGAGAGATTAGGACATTCCTCCTGTCTACTATCTTGGGGAGGGGGGCTTCACTTAATCATGTCCTGGATGTGTCTGATTCTGGGGAATATCCAATGGCACCTTCAGAGGCCCTAGTGACCTCCACTAGCCCCTATGTTTGGGTTGCCTAGTCTGCTTGAAACCACATGATGTGTCTAATAAGCGGAATTATGAATTATTGGAAGGAAGGGGTTATAAGGCCAAGTAACACACCAGCCACCAGCCATAGCTGAGTGGCTACTCAGCTTTTAACTCATGTAACGAGTTATGCTAGTGGTCAAAGTACTGCTGCTGTGCATGCTGGAAGAACATTTAACGTCTGGTACCCCACCAAGAGCAGCTTGGCCAGGAACCCCACATCCTCCTAAAAACTTGGAGCAAGCTTGGCTGGATGTCAAATCTCTGTACACACCCTCCTTCACATGCATATTCTTTTATTCACTAGAACTACTTGACATATATCCAAAACTCCTTTGTAGTTATTTCCAACAGCTTACAAATATAGGCCAAGATTCTGCATTGTCGTTTTAACTACCATGACAGAGCTCCATCATCATAGTTATAACTGACAATGCTCCTCCTCTAAACCTACCTCTGCAGCCTGGCAGCACCCTAACCAAAACATTTCCAAGGTGCTGGGGATCTGAGCACTGGGAAATGAAGTCTGCAGCATGCTCATGGTTGCAAGGTGCCTTTAAACAGGCAGCTGGAGAGACCCCTCAGTGTCATGCCACAACTGCTTGTCCCGAGATACCACATAACAGGGAACACGCTGTAGACATCATTTCATGGCACCTGTGAATTACTTCAGTCAGGGAACTTCCAAGCTGTGAAGGTAGGTTTTAGGGGGTCATGCTTGGTCATTCATAACTATAAATATAACTGAATATTACAGCTTATGATACTGTAATTGCTGGACAGGATACCAGCCGTATTGTCTTCTTTTGCTTTCTTGAAGGTGCCTCCTGACAGCGTGAGACACAGGGAAATTCTGCTGTCAGGGGGTGAAGTACTCCAAGCCAAGGACCAGAAATGGCCCATTGAGACTCCACTTCTACTATTTTCTTTACTCAGTAACTGGAGATAATGTGGTATTCAAAAATGTCTAACCTTTGCATAATCTTCAAGAGGTTTAATTTGTATCTGTTAGAGGGACTTTGCAAGCTGTTGCATGGAATTTTGTTCTGCATTTTGCAAGCTGGGAAATATGGAATTATATGGCAGCAAAATCATGGAGGAAGTGATGCCAATTTATTGATCGGCTTACCATGTAAATTGGCCTTGTTATAAGGAGAGCAGGGATAGAAAAATATATTCACAAAAAAAATCCAAACATGGTGAAGATTTGCCCAAGATTTACCTGTTTTTTTGGGGGGTGGGGGTGGGTTGTGATGTTTTGTTTTCTACACAGAAAACAGCATTTTCTGCACAGAAAAGACTTTTACCTGTACAGAAAAGGCTGTCTTCTGTGTGGAAAATACCATGTGTGAATGTTGCACCAAATAAGCCCCAAACTACAAATAGTCTTCAAAAACTGTGCACACTTACTCTCACTGGAAAGAGAATTGCTACATTTATTAATTGCTTCCTTCAAGAAGAAAATTACTGAAGAATTACATCCCCTGCCATCCCCACCACTCATTCTGCCCCTTGCCACCCCCAATGCTTGTTCTGCCCCTGCTGCCCCCATCGCTCATTCTTCCCCCCACCATTTGTTCTGCCCCCTGCTGCCCCATCGCTCATTCTGCCCCATACCACTCGTTGTGCCCCTCCCACCACTCATTCTTCCCCCCACTCATTCTGCCCCTAACCCCATTAGTTCTGCCCCTCCCACCACTCGTTCTGCCCCCACCACTCATTCTGCCCACCACTCGTTCTGCCCCTCTCCCCACTTGTTCTGCCCCCACACTTGTTCTTCCCCCCACTTGTTTTGCCCTCACCTCTCGTTCTGCCCCACCCCACTTGTTATGCCCCTCCCCCACTTGTTCTGCCCTCCCCCCACTCATTCTTCCCCCACTACTCATTCTGCCCCTCCCAACACTTATTCTTCCCTCCCACTCGTTCTGTCCCTCCCACCACTTGTTCTGCACCTCCCGCCACTTATTCTGCCCTCCACTCATTCTGCCTCACACTCGTTCTGTCCCCCACCACTCATTCTGCCCCTCCCCCTGCTTGTTCTGTCCCTCCCACCACTCATTCTGCCCACCCACCCCACTCCCTGCACTCCAGAACACACAGGCACACACCACATCCACCCCCATGTTACTCACTCTCCAGCTCCAGCCACCATATTTGAGGTCAACATGGTCCCACCCCCAGTGTGCTGATTGGCTGCCCAACAGACCTGCGATTGGTTGGTCAGCTCCCTAAGCAGCCAGTCAGCACATTGGAAATGGCAACATACCCAAGAGAATTATATATATAGATATTGGCATGGATAATACCAGAAATTCAGCAATCCCTCCTTTTGTGCAAGTATAGATGACTATCCTGTTCCTCGACTGTGCTGTTTTCAAATGCTTGTTTAAAATATTTGCATACCACCTTTATGGGTAACCCTCCCACCAAGTAGTTAACCTATGGCCTCCAGATGTATGGAGCTATGTCCTTTTGAATCGTATCTCAGTTGCCCCAGCATTGTCACCCAAACACCATGTTACATGAAAATGGAAGTAACAAAGACCCAACAGGGCTCCATCCCCACCCCACACCCACTTCGTGGTGCTACTGAGCAGACTAAAAATGCAGCCAATACAATAAAATGAAGTCCCCCTTTATTTTTTAAAAGAAAATTTCAGGCATGGAGATGAGAGAGTAGGTGGTGGTGATCATGGTGGAGGAGGAAGAGGAGGAGGAGGGGTATTTTGAGTGTAGAAGAGGAGGAAGAAGAGTAGCAGAGATGACTAGGGCGCCATTTACACAATGAAAATGTAGTGAGATGAATTTGTATCGATCTCTGGTTGTTTACATGTAGAGTGTGACAGTTTCAAGCTTTTCAGAAGCGGGACCACCTTTTATCCCTCAACCAGCAGGACTTTCCGTCCCGCTGTTTGTCCCGTTCTTTAAAAAAAGTCATGGGAGGATTTGGAAAATCGTAAATGTAAACAGCCCGGGACAAGATATCATGGTACTAGATGATGACCGGAAATTGAGGTGACCAGGGGTGGGATCAGAGATCAGAGAGGAGGGCTCAGTCACCCTCCCTGTCCCCTGCATGGAGGCTTTTTTAAAAAAGGGGATTCTCTCACTGGCGGCTCTTCCCTGCACCAGCCAGCAATCTCCGTTTAAAGGAACATGTTCTCTTTAATTGGATGCTATCACTGGAGGCTTGTACTTTTCTTAAAGGCTTGTGCCCCTGTTCTTTTCCCCTCCCCGTCTTCAATCTAGGCTGAAAGCGGGTGGTGTGTTTCTGTGTGCACGGACGTGCCTGCCTGCCTGCCTCAGTAGATTGCCAACGACTCCATTTCTGGGCTGAAAGAAAAACAGTGTGTGTTTGTGTGTGCGCGCGCATGTGTGCGCACATGCCTGCCTGCCTCAGTAGATATGTGTGTGTGTGTGTGTGTGTGTGTGTGTGTGTTCAAGCTAACTAGGTGGCTTTGTAAGTTCCTTCCTCTGAAATATAGCCAAAAGTTTTATTTTTCAGTAACCTCTGTGGATTTACAGCCAAGGCAAGCCCATCAGGTTTTTTTTTAACAGGAGTTGTGCAGAGGGGGTTGCCTTCACCCTCCTTCTTTGACCAATGCAGACGCTTGAGCAAACATATGCGGCAGCCAATAGCATCACTCATGGTGGGAAACTCCACAGGAAATACATCACCAAGGTTGTGAAGAAACGAGTAATCACATCCTTGATTGACAGATATATATATATATATCCCGGAACTTTTTCCTGTGTAAACAAAACAAAAAAAAATGGGATACTATGTCTCGAGATCTTGCTTTTGTCACGGAAAAGATTGTTGTGTAAACAGCTATCCCAGGATATTGCTCATCCAGGGTAAAATCGTTTAAACAACAAGGGACGAACTTGGGATCATGAAATCCCATTTCTCCCCGTGATAAAAACTGTCATGTAACTGATGCCAAGGTTTACCTCTTTCCCTGTTTCTCTGCTCCAGCTGCTTTCCTCATGTTTGGAATCCAGGGGTTGGTTGGGGCAGAGACTATCTTGGGGGATGTGACTGGATGGCCCTTGTGGTCTCTTCCAACTCTACAGTTCTATGATTCTATGAATCGGAAAAGGAGTAACTATTCATGCCTGCTCTTGTGTGTGTGTGTGTGTTTTAATTACATAATTTTATTTGTTTAAAATCATTCAATTCCAAATCTGCAAAGGGGAAGAAGAGAGACAGAAGGGAAGGCAGGAAAGAAAGCTTAGTCAAGATTCAGTTGCATACAGTGGTTGTTTACAGTGGTTTTGGGGATGGGCGAAGTGTTATGGAGATGTGGTGGGCAGCCCTTGGAGCCCTGAAGTACAGCCTCTAAAGCTTCTGAAGCCCCCAGTCCACTTTTTGTAAACTCTGGGGCAATTTTCCCCCCACTCCACAAAAGCTCAAAATGGTTCTACACAGTGGTTTTGCTACCCAAGCCCTACACATACTTTCAAACCCTGCTGGGGCGGGAGGGACAAAGCCTAGCAAAAACGGTAGTGTCACTTCTTATTGCAAAGGGCACTAGTGTGGTGTGCCAGAGAGGGGTGTGGGAGTGAATTCCCCCCTCCATCACTGCAATGGCCTGCCCTTGCTTTAAAATATAGAGGGCTCTTTTTTGAAGAGTTAAACATAGTCCAGATTAGAGTAAAACTCATAGAACAGAGAACAACAGCTAACTCTGATTACAGTAGGTCTATTAAATCAATTCTTGAATGCTCAGTCAACACTGATATAAATACAATGGATCTGATAGTTCTACTCTGGTTACAATTAACATTTAGGTTTAGATCTGTATGATGACAAGCAAAAATAAGTAGGTAAGTCAGCAACTAACTAACTAACTAAATAAATAAAACAAAACACCTCTCAAAATCAGTTCATACAAGAAAAGTCCCCCCTTAACAAACCTCACAGAATAAAATGGGAGTTGTCAAAGAGCATAATTCTCTTTCAGTCATATAAGGCCTCTAGATCAATTCTGTGACATGTTGCTCTGTAGCTTAATGAACTATAAAGTTTATTGCTGTTAATTATATCCTTGTTGTGCAAAAACCCAAACTTGTTGCAAATTCCATTATGGCTTTAAGCAGCAGCAAACACCGTCAAGATCAATACCCCTTTGGGGTGCTTGATTTTCTGCTGCTGAGTATGCATGATTAATTAATCTTTGTATCACACAATTTAATTTAATGGATTTAAAACTGGCAAATTTTGGTCATAAGCAATGGATATCAGTTTCACAGCTCAAAGGATGACATTAATGGAATTCAATTAATATATTGAAATTAATGCATAATTGGGGAAAAAAGTTGCCACCTGGTTGGACAATTTGCCCATTGTTAACCTCCTGTTAACCACTGGTGTGTGGAGGCGGGAGTAAATAGAATGAAATCAAAATTGGTCATTTTGCTGGCTTTCAAAAAGTTCCTATTATAATTTTATTTTATTCTGACTTTTTAAATGTAATAAAACCTTTTCAAACTATTCCTATTATATAGTATGTGTATGGCTTTTGGCAGCAAAATGAAGAAATTGTGATAAATCATTGTGGACATTTTAGAGACCCATCAATTTCAGCCGAATACTTGGACAGCCATGCAATTCTACAAGAGAGCTGCAACACTCCCCTTCATCTGAATCCAAACTGCTGAAATATGAATCCAGGACATGAATACTAAGCTAGCTACTCCTGTTCTGTAACCTCAGCCCTGAAGAAGTTGTATGCCATAATATAATGCAGACTGAATTAAAAGGGTATTGTATTGGCTTCTTCGTTACCAAGCACTTAGAGTGTAACTAATTAACACCTAGGGCTAAAGTAGCTTATAAGAACAGATGAGTTCTCAGGTAATGAGTGTGCTTGAGGAAAATTCTGGCATTTAGAGATGATGAATTTAGCCTGGTGGTTCATCTTTTCTAAAGCCTCCTTCTGCTTTAAAGAAGGGAAACAATCACAGGTTTTGAGCATATGCCCACACAGTAGCACAATTCATTTGCTCCGCAAGTCATATGACAACCTGCAGGTTGAATACATTTTTCCTTTTTTGGGTAAATAGTAAAACCTTAATCAGATGTTAAAATAAGGATGTGAAAAGCTGCCGGTCTCCATTTTGTTGAGTTATTCTGAATCCAACTTGCATTTCCATCCCATCCCCATTCTTTGTTTGTATCCATTTATAGGGCATGGGCTGGTATCTTCTTAGTGATTTACACTGGTATAAGTTCAACTTATACATGCATAAGTCCTTTTGTGTCTGTGTGTGGGGGATAATTCTGAAGTTTGGAATTCTCTCTCATCCTCATATAATGAGCAAATGAAATAAGAGGAGTAGGAAAGCTTTTTCACAGTTTTGTCTGTGCAGAACATTACAATATCTCTCCTGAACTAGGATCTTGGCCTCCCCCACCCCTCAACAACCCATCCACATTTCCATATAAAAAGTATGTCTTTTCCATAATGTACACATTTATATTATGCACTTTTCCTGGGGCACACATTTTTGACACATTTTCCATTGATGAAAGCACGCTTGTGCGTATTTTTCAACTCTGCACATTTTGAACTGTTCATATTTTAAATATATTTGTATGAAGTGAGTCATATGAAATTTACTGCAAGCTTTATAGATGTATGCATTTCTGAAGCAAGATGCATTTTCCCTTGCAGCAAGTTTCAGGGAATGCAACCAGGTGGTTTCAGGGGATTCTCAAAACCACCTCAGTTTCATTCTGTTCCTATGAAGAAGCCAGTACAGCTTCAAAAACTTGCATCATGTGTTTTGCATTTATGTGACGAATGTTGCTGTCCTTGAACAAGCAGGGATCACCAGCATTGAGGCCATGATATTGAGAACACAGCTGCACTGGGCAGGGCATGTTTCTAGGATGGAGGACCATCGCCTCCCAAAAATAGTACTCTACGGTGAACTCGCCACGGGTCAGCGTAAGAGGGGCACTCCAAAAAAACAATAACAAGGACTCCCTGAAACAACATCTCAGGATCGGCCAAATTGATCACCAACAATGGTCCGCCCTGGCCTCACATCGGAAGGCATGGAGACACACTATCCACAATGCTGCAGCCTTATTTGAGAACTCATGCCAAACAAGTCTTGAAGAGAAATGACAACTCAAAAAGAATCACAACCCGGAAACATCACCCAAGGAGACCCTCTGCTGTGCTTTCTGCAACTGGACTTGTCTATCTCAATTGGCCTTTTTAGTCATCAGTGCACTTGCAGAAAGCGTGGGAGGTGTCCTTCCTGAATCTTCATTTGCAAAGAAAAGCCAGAGAGAGAGAGAGAGAGAGAGAGAGAGAGAGAGAGAGAGAGAGAGAGGTCAATAAAGGTATCACTTTTTTTGTGAATTCTAGATTTTGTTTTGCTGCATGGCCAACATGGATACCCTTGAATGTGTTTCCTGGATTTGAAGATACCTCATTTTGCCACAACAAGAAGAATCCTAAACAAGAAGGAAATATGGACTGGGACTCAATTCCATGAGGTTTCTACCTCCAACAAAGGAAAGCTTCTATTTTGGATTATAATTGTCTAGTTTTACCTATGATCTCTACCTAACAAAGGAGCCCATGACTTCACAAAAGAACAGAGACATCCTGGATACCAGAGAAGTTGCCTCATTGCTGAAAAAGGAATTAAATTTTACTGTCCTTTGTTCAGCTCCACATGGCCAGGAAACCCGTCACCTGAACAGCAACACAAGAAACATCTGAAACTACATGTAGGCCTGTGACTCCAACATCATCACCTTTGTTTTTTAACATCTTTTGACTGATGAAGAAGCCAGTAGAGCTTCAAAAGCTTGCATCATGTGTTTTGCATTTTGTTTGGTCAATACCGGTATTTTTGTGTGTGGATTCTGGATTTTGCTATTCTGTTCCTATGTGAAAGTTTTCAAACAGTGGTGAGAGAGAGGTTCTGCATGCTCCATTGTCTCCTCATTACTCTGTTGTCACCCTCCATGTACCCTCCATGTACCCACCCATTGTACAGTTGTGGGCTCTTTATGCAATTTGGAAGTCTGACTGCACAAGGTTCTAGAACATATTACCTATGGTGTGTCTCCTTGCATATAGAAACCTTCCTATTTCCAACCATCTACTTTTAACTCATAGAGGGCTGTGAGGCTTGCTGCAAAGTGCCATGACATCATTCAGACCCTTCACCCATACCATGCTCTACGTCCAAATACAACCCCCCCCCCCAAAAAAAAAAATCTTTGACAAACTGCCAAGGATTCCATGGTGGTGGAAAGATACAGCTGTACAGGATAAATGGGATAAAGGTAGAGGGAGTATATATAGAGGGGTATAGTTTTATCTGAGAAAATAGTACAAATCTTATGCTGCTTCTCTCATCAAACTAGCAACCTCTTTCCTATAGGAACAGAGAAAATCCAGATGTCCCAATGCCCTTAGCTGTGGGTTATTTTTTTACCCTTGCTTGGTCTTTCCATTCAGTGGTGATACACAAATTAGATACACTTCTTTCACAGTCCCATTTATTTTCAGAATGGATCCTCTAAGGCCTCCTTCTCAATTCACTTCTCAGCCTATGAAGTAGGCACAATGATTCATGGCTTGATAACAATGATTAATGTTGTGATGTCACATGTGGTCTTGTAATGCTCACATCTCCACTGACAGGAAGCATGGTGTTGAGTAAATAAGATTGTTTTCAGTGTGGCATATGGAGTGGTGAACCAGGTCAGAGAAAATTTTGATTTCTAGCTTCCCCAACTCCAGCCACACTCCTTCTGAAACAACAAAATGAAACAGTCAAGAGAATGAATGTTGAAATCTAGCTAGAAGTCAACATTTTAATGATGCGGGCTTGACAGCTCTGTGCTCTGTGCTTTTAGCCAACCCCCATTTATTAAATCTGCAGTTATTGATAAAGATGCAGGCTGAATTGTTCTGCACATTTTTCTAAACAAGTTTTGGACACAAATATAGACAATACTATTTTTTAAATCCATGTTTCTTCAGAAGTAGTGACATGTACCTCTTAGGGCAAGATATTATTCCCAGTGTTCCATAGCACAAAGACACAATAGCAGATTAATTATCAGAATGATGTAGATAAATACAGAGCCAACTGCCCACTGCTATGGTTAGATATTAGTAATAAACACTTACCAAACTTCATTACAGAAATACCTTTCAGATCAGGGTGGACAACTTGTGGCCTTCCACACATTCTTGGATTGCAACTTCCAGTTTCCCTCACAGTTGGCTACACTGGGTATAGCTGATGGACACTGAAGTCTAAAACATATGAAGAATGAAACACCTGCCCATCTCCTGCTTTAGATTTTTTTTAAAAAAAAAAATGTCCACAGGTTTGCCACAACATATGAAACAGCAATGTTGTAATCTCGTCATACTTTTTCAAGGTAAAAGACATTCCAGAATGGTTTGCCATTCTCTTCTTCTGTGCAATACTAACTCCTTTGGTGTTAGAAAAAGAGCCATTGCAGTTGTCTCTGAGAAATCTCCACCAGTGTCACCTCCCACCATTGCTGCAGTAGCTGCTGGTGCATTAAGTCTGGCTCATCAGCATAAATCTGTCTGATTTGGGAGCTCCTGCCAATAGTAACATTGCCATCAACATTGTCTCTTGCCTTACTGGAGAATCATCCATGCCATGGTACTTCTGATTTCTATGTAAGGATGTGAAAGCTGGTGCATAAAGAAAGTTGTCAGAAAGAAAATCAACTCATTTGAAATGTGATGCTGGGGGAGAGTTCTATGGATACTATGGAACACTAAAGAGACAGATGAATGAGTCCTAAAGCAAATCAGGTCTGAACTCTCCCTAGAAGGGAAGATGACTAAACTGAGGCAGTTGTACTTGGTACATATAACAGAACTCATTGAAAAAAGCAATAATGCTTCGTAAGGTGGAAGGCAGTAGGAAAAATGGAAGACCCCATTAGAGGTGGATAGATTCAAACAAGGAAAGCCATGGCCATGTTTACAAGATCTTAACAGGGCTTTTGATGGCTGAGGCTCTTGGAGATCTCTTATTCATAGGGTCTCCCACCTTGACAGCAAATAACAACAAAGCTTGCTATACCTAAGAAAGGTTACTAGTGAGTAAAAGTTGTTGAATTCAATTGGACATAGTTCTAAGTAAATATGGGCATGCTCACTTCCAGAGTAATCCTATAGACAATGATTAAATATTTCCCACTGAATTCAGTGGAATTTATTCCTGAGTATTAGATTCACACAGTCTATTCCAAGTACTGATTTTTAAATTAATAAATATTTGATACATAAGAATTTAGCAAGGAAGCATTGATCTTAAGTGACAGTAAGTTATGCATGACCATTTTTTTCTTTCAATATAAGAATGAAAATGCAGTCCATATATAAATTACAGTCATTAGGATTGCACCTGGCTAAAGATTAATCTTGTTTAATCTTTTTAAAATACACACATACACACATGGATGAGAGATATGATATACAGTCTCCCAAATACTGAGGTTAAATATGCTGGGATGCAATATTAGACACAATATTTCAGTGAACTTATTTGAGTTATTGAAGATCTACTGGAGAAGATAACCTTGCATCATGGAAATTTTGGGAAGCAGGTTAACTGTCTACAGTTTAACAGGCAATTATCTAACATAGTTTTTTTTAATGTATTTCAAATAAAAGTGCATATTTAAAATAAGCAATATAAAAAAGAAATCAGAAATAATATTTAAACTACATTAAGGGTATGTGTTAAAGTACATTGTTTCAAATAACTTCCAAGATTTCAAGAACAGCAACCAAATCAGTGCAGCACCAACAGAACTGAAGCAAAATGGGGCAAGTCAATGGATTTTCAAAGTTGCCTTGTGTTTTAGTGCAAGCACAGCATGAATGGACTTGACACTAGCTGATTTAAGATGTGCATCCATCTAGTAGAATCTGACTATTTTATGAACAGGAGACCATATACAGCAGATGGTCTGGTTTTGAGAGCAGTCTACTGGGATCACTTCAGCTATGCCTGAACAGTTTTGAATGTATTTCAAATTGTCTGCCATCCCATGATGTGCCTTTAATAGTAAAATTCTTAGATATGTCAAAGATAAGAAGAAATTTCAGTCAAAGGAAAAAGCATTCAGGCCTTTTGAGGGATGCATCTATGATCAAAATTTATATCTATTAATAATGAAAGAGAGCAAAATTAGGAATGTAAGAAACCTTTCCTTTTATTTCCACTGACTTTGCAGCAATTCCATCCCATGACCTGTGAAGCTTCTACACATAATCTATACAAATTCCTAATGTATACAGATACATGCACCTGCCAACACCTTTTGACCCCCACCATGATAATAGCATCACTAACTACATATTGTCTGTTATCCATGCAAATGCTGCCAAGATCAGCGATAAAATGGAAGAGCTCTCACTCTGCATGGAGAGATTAATGATGCAGACATGAATGTGAAAAAAGTGTGGCTACTCCCAGCTGAAGTTTGTCAGCTCCGATTCTGCCCTTTGTAGCCATTTTTACCAGGACCATTGTACTACTGATTTCCACTCAACAACTGAGTTCAATTTCACAGAGAAACTTGGGAGCACATTCCAGTGGTGGAAGAAGCCAATGGCAAAGAGGTGGATGAAAAAATACCAGTACAGTTTAGTTCAAAGTCCAGTAACTAAGCTTTAGCATAGATACACCAACCTTCTACACTGGCAAAAAAAAAAAAAACATAGCAAAGAAGATCACCAAGGGCTTGTCTAGATGGGCAATTTGCCCTGACTTCCCTCTGTGTCAGAGCCCTGCAGTCCAAATGACACATGGCTCTTGCCCCAGTTCATTTCCTTACAGTCCTGATGACATCCAAGGAGAAGCTGTGTGGGGGGACAGGGTAAGGTAAGCTCTTTTAAAACATTTCAAAATAACCCTGGGAAAACCTGCATCATGAGGGAAAACCTGGGTGGGTCCACTGCGGGAATGCAGGAGTCTGTACCTGTATGCTGGGCTGTATCACCGGATTCTGCCTCCAATGCTGGTGTCACACTGAAGCTTAGAAGGTGGCCCTCAGCACATGATCAAGACCCCCTGCATGTGACCAGCCTTGCTCACATGCAGAGGGCCTTTTTCCCAGCTTCAGAGGGTGTGACGTGTGGCAGCAGTGGAATCACCCACTGATACCGGCCAGTGTGTTCATGTGGACTTCAGCCTGTTTAGTTGTGGTAATGGTGGGGAGGGAATCCAGGCCAACTCCAGCACTAGAATACTCTGACTGGAAGCAGCATATTCTGGCCAGTGTAGACAAGCCCCAAATGGTGTTGTCATGGGGTATGGGGACTGGTTATGTGGTGAACCAGGGGACCAAACTGGAACTTCTGGTGAGACAGATTTGGTCATAAGGCCTGAATATCTCCAAGTCTAGATTATTGTAGAAAATTATGTGCACCTCACCTCTCCACACACCTTTCAATTTATACTTTTGAAATTATAGAGATTCTCTGGACTTGCTTCATGAGCTCTGCTTATTGATAATTTTTTTTAACTCCATACACAGATGCTCAAGATCAATCCACCATTTGCATATTTAAATTGTTTAATGATGAAAGTGCAAGCAGAATTTGTATTTTCTACTTCCCCACAACAGAAGTGAGAAAGGGTAGAGCTGGCAGAATCGTCTTCACTGATAACAAGAAAATGATTTAGAGCTTCATATTTGCTATCATTTCCAGCTCTGCAGTGATGGTGGAATGATGTTTCTACCATGTTTTTCTATTACAATGGACAACTCAATTAAAAAAAATGATTTTAAAAATGCATAATTCAAGTGACATTTAAAAACCAACACACACACAGAATATAAATGTTCCAGTAGCAAAGGTAAAATTCCACATTGGTTACTTACCGTGAAGGTGCATTCTGGAGTTGGAGAGAGGAGGGATCCAATGACAATTGGGATATTCTGTCACCACCCAGAGAGAGGCAGGAAGTTGCATCATGGTCTCATGGAGATTGAAAATTGCTTTGTCTTCTCCTCCTTTGGATCTCCACAAGGCCAGTTTCCTGACTAGCAAAGCCCCAGCAGAGGAAGGATAGGTGGAATAAGGGAAAGAACTCAGAAGAAAGAATGGTACACATACATGCACAAAAACCAGCTTACCTCTTTGCAGTCAAAGTTAGGGAGAGGTGGATTCTTCCTCTCTCCATACCCAGAATGCACCTTCATGGTAAGTAATCAATGTGGCATTCTCTGGGTTGGTGAGAGGAGGAATTCAATGAAAATTTGGATGTGCCCAAGCTTTTACCACCCCTAAAGGACGGGTATGACCGTGAGACAGGATTCTAATCATTTATAACTTTCCGAAGGACCCTTCTTCCGAAAGTGGCATCCACAGACCTGTACCTGTCCATTCTGTAGTGCTGGATGAAAGAAGAAGGAGTATTCCAGGTTGCCGTCGGACAGATCTCTGATATGGGAGTATTAGATGAGAAGACTGCCGATGTGGCAGCCAACCTTGTAAAATGTGCCATGACACCTGCTGGTCTGGGTGTTCTTTCCAGGTCATATGCCATCAGGATACAAGCCTTTATCAAGGAGGCTATGGTTTGCCTTGATGCCTTTGATCCCATGGATGGTGGGTTGAAGGACACAAAGAGAGGGTTGCAGCATTTGAAGGAGTTTGTTCACTTGACGTAGCTCCTGAGTGGTCTCTGAACATCGAGCTTATGCCACAACCGTTCCCTTGGATGCATTGGATTTGGACAGAAAGAAAGTAGAATCAGTTCCTGGGAGAGATGGAATTCTGACATAACCTTTGGTCTAAAGAACGGGTCTGGTCATAGGGCAACATAGTCATCGTTGAACGTGCAAAGATGTTCCCTGACTAATAGTGCTGCCAGCTTGGAAACTCACCTAGCCGAGGTTATGGCCACTAGGAAGAGCACTTTCAGGGTAAGTATCCTCGGGTGTCTGAATTCGTTGCTTTAGGACTAACGGGAGGCTCCATGATGGAAACCTGTGTTGTACTGGTGGAGAGATTAATGTTGCTCCCTAAAGGAATCTCCTCATGTGTGGGTGAGATGAGAGCATCCCACCCTGTGGGAGTGGAAGAACTGTTGACAGGGTGGCACCTTGTCTCTTTAGGATATTGGGCCTGAGCCCCAGGTCCAGGTTCTTCTGCAGGAATGCCAGCAAGTGCTTCAGTGCTACTTCTTCAAAGGGGATGGAAATGGATTCACACCAGCATTTGAAGGCTTGCCATGTGGCTTCATATACTCATCCAGTAGATTGCCTACGAGATGAGAGGGATGTCTTTATGACCGACTCATCATAGCTGCAATCCCTTAGGGCTCTCCGCTCAATCTCAGGTAGGACGAAATGTGTGAATGCCCCTCTGTCTGTTGAAAGCCTGGAGGGGTGAAAGGACAGGGATGAGTGAAATCAACGCTTGCTCCCTCTTCTGTCCCCTTGTCTGGACACGGTGGGCATTACTTGTTTCTTATCCTTGGTCTCTACCAGGATAGCCTTCAGTGCCTCCTCCTCAAATAACTTGGCTCCTTTAAAAGACATAGTGGACAAATTGGCTCTGGAGTGTGTGTGTACCTCCCAGTGTTTGAGCCAAACAGAGCACCGTGCTACTTCTGCAGCTCCTATGGACCATGCTGCAAATGACATGGAATCCTGCAAGGCATCCACAATAAACTGTAAGGTCCTATCTATCTTCGATAGTTCTGTGCAGGGTTTTGGTTTCCACGTGCTGTTTGTTCAGGAGATCCTCCACCCAGAGGATGGCCACTCATGTGAAGAGTGAAGTCGCCGCTGAAGCTCTGGTGCTTAGGTCTGAAGATTCATGGATCTTCCCCAGGGCCCCATCTGCTCTTTTCTCATCTGGATCCTTTAGGAACCCCTCACCTTCCTTGGGTGCTACCAAATTAGAGACCACTGAGGCCACCGGCTTGTTGACTGTGAGCACCTCCAGGCTGCTGAGGACCTACTTATTAGGGGCATAGAATTTCTGTGCTAGTTCCACTCTTTCCTTGTGTTGGCTTCTCCCACTCCTCCACATTTAGATGAATGAAAAGGGAAGGGAATAGTAGCTCCTTCTTCTGGACTTCTGGGGGACATAGAACCAAAGCCACTCTTTCATTCAGCCCCTGAAATATTTGCTCTACAGCCTATTGTTCGGCAACAGCAGGCGAGAGGTGTAGGGTTGTCCCCACCTTGGACAGCAGAGGTGTGTAATCGTCACAGTAGAACAGCCTGTCTGATGAATCTGGCTCAGAATCTGACCATTCTCCTTCCTATTTTTCTTCATGATGGCTTCCGCCATCTTCCTCTAGGTCATGGATTTCCCTGATAACATCAGCCAGACGGGACTCTTCATTCAAGTCATATTCCAGCCCTTCCAATGAGTGGGGGGAGGGAGGAGATTTCCTTTACCTCATTTGGTCTCTAGGAGGGGCAAGAGGCCCCCCCCTGACCTATCTGATTGGATACTCCAAGGCTCTCAGAAGGCCCTCTATTTGCTGGATGGCTCAGATGGTGCACGTCCCCTTGGCAAACATGATCATTTTTGTCCTCCTATGCCATTGTGGCTTGGGAGGCAAAATACTGCCTGCCAACCTCCCGAAAGGTGAGGGAAATCCCAGGGGAAGTACCCATTGTTGTTGCTCTGAGCTGCGGGGCCTGTTGGGAGCCTGGTCTCTATGGAGGCATCAGGCTTGCATACCTGACCTCCTCAGAGTGAGGGAGAAGGGCGTTAGAAGGCAACTGCAGGGCTGCCCTAATGGCCTGCTCCCCACCAACTCCTGTGGCACTCTAGCCCCCATGATGGCATCCTTGGCACTCCCCCCCACCACTGCCATTCCCTCCTCTTCAGATTCCTCCCTGCTAATGATCACCACCTGTGGGGAGAATTCCAATGTGGGTTGTATGGGGGGGTTGTTCTGTCCTGGTTTGCTCTAGCTCTGGAAGGGGAGGGGGCTTGGGGATCATGACCAGATGAGGGGGTTGGCCACATGTTTGGGGTTGCCCTCCCTTGGTTGTCTCCCAGTACCTTCTTTACCACTGCTCTGGGATCCTGGTTTTTATCGGCCCCTTGCTTCCCATGTGCCTGCCAAGAGATCGGCGGCAGAGGTAGAGCAGTTGTGGCTGAGGGATGATCGTCTCGACCCCTCTGCTGGGCTGCTTTCATGTGCCTGGGCTGCCTCTTCTCCTCCAGTCTTCGCATGCCTCCAGCACAGCTCCTGTCCAGTCCACCTCCTGCTGCAAGATTGGTTGCCCTTGGCATGCTCCTGGTGCAGCTCTGGGCTTCACCTCCATCAGCTGTTTGGCCTGCTGCCCATGGCATGCTCCTGGAGCAGCTCTGGGCTTTAAATCCTTCCGTTGCCTGGTCAGATGCCCTTGACATGCTCCCTGTGTGGTCCTGGGCTTCTCGTCCTCCTGCTGCTTGGGGATTCCCCTTTGCAGCCATCTTCCATTGCTTTCCTTGCTCCTTATCTCCTTGAGCCATAGCCCCAGAGTTGATGGTAGGGTAGGTGGAATAGAGAAGTGGGGAGATAGACAGGTACACATAGGAAGACAAGGCATCCAGGGAAAAGAAGGAAATGGAGAAAGAGGATATGGATAAGAAGGAGTGAAGAGGATTGGAAAATTGGGAAAATAGGAAACAACACACTGATAAAGGACAAAGGACATGATCTGAAAGGAGGAGAAAGTCCATGGTCTACTCTGGGTGAGGCATGAAGCTGAAACTGGCCTCATGGAGATCTGAAGGAGGAGAAGACAAAGCAATTTTCAAATCTGCATGAGAACATGATGCAACTTCATGCCTCTCTCTGGGCAGTGACAGACTATCCCAATTGTCATTGGATTCCTCCTCTCACCAACCCAAAGAATAGGCTACATAATTAAAACTAGTAGCAGTAGACTGGGGGCTAGTTCCAACATGAGACCAGTAAAGAAAAAAACTCCACTACTTTCTTTACATTTCTCAGCAGAGCAAACAGTAGTTGTCTTTTGCCCAACCACAGTTACACAATCAAACACTGTACTAGATTCTACCCTTGCCCTTACTTTAGAAATGTGTATCTGCTATTGTGGTGATGCTGCACTACTACAATGACAATGCTATAGAGGTAAATGTTGCACATTAAAAACATGCTGAAATAAATTTGTCCATGTTTCTTGTAAAAGGTATGAAGGGATGAATTTCAATTAGGAGTACCTTTCAGAGTTGCAGAACTACCATAGAAAAGCCTCAGTTTTTCATGATCATTCCCTGAATCTTCTAAAATGGCATTGTCTTGATCCAGAACTGGGTGTAGCTCCAGGTCTCCCCAAAAGTTCTTCCAGTGCATAGCAGTGACATATGTCACTGGTATAGCATTAGCTATATTGGTGGTAGATGGTACAGTAGATGCTACACAACAGAGAAGCATTCCAAGCCTTAATAACTGATGGGGTCTACCACCCCCCTACAGCCAATTGTAGAATTGGGTCTCCACATGAATTCTACCCAGACTTATCCCTTCAGCCAACAATCAAATCAAATCCCTATTGCTGGACATGTAGAGCACCTGGGTCAGAGCCAAATGAAAGATAGAATCTTAAGGGTTATATAGTGCTGAAGCAAATCAAAGTGTGCATGTGTGATCCATCTCTCCCTTAATAACTGTGAGAAATGTGTAAGCAGATAGCAGATTATCAACAGAGAAAAGTTAACTAACTCCCCCAGTTTTGGTTGTCAGCCTTCATATATTTTCCCAATCTCAAACTGCAAAGTGAATGCAGAAAGTGTCCAACAAAGTCATTAATACAAGTAAACTATTTCATGCCACTGGACAGCTGTGAACATTTGGGCATGATGCTAAAAAGGACTCAAAAACCCATCTGCCTGGCAGCAGAGGCCCAGCTCACTACAGGCACTGAAAGCAAGACTTCTGACATCAATCTTAATCCTCAGGCTGGTCAATAGGAAAGAAAACATAGGCTGGTGCTAATTTTTTTAGAGCAGTTCTACTCAAAGTAGTGATCCATAGACTGATGGTGATCCACAAGCTACTGGCTGCTGGTTCCTGGTGAGTTTCAAAGAAAGAAAGAAACAATTGAAGCCAAATGGCACTGACCCCTGGCATATAGGGGGAAAATTTGCTGGCCTTCACATCAGATAGCATGGCAAGCGTTTGTTTAGAAAGAAGAGATATCTTTCTCAATATAGACAGTAGGAGGGAAGTATGTAAATTTCATTGCTGCTCATTATAGCTATTGCACAAAAATCTCTGAGCCCCTTGGACCAGAACAGTATGTGCAACAGTTAGCATGGGAACACCATAATATATTCAAATCTGAAATTAGAAATGGATTCTGGCAAAATGCTGCTTCATTCCCAATTAAAATCAGACTATATCTTTTTTCTAACTACGTTATATCGCTTCTCGGCCTTTTGGCTAAGATCAAGTGTAACTACATTATTAGGTCATACTATATTTAGTACACTACATCACACTAAAATTCATGAAGTTGATCTATGAGCTGTTAGAGACTGACTTCATTGGTATGCAGACTTTACCTGGGGTGGAAGAAAACAGACAAAGTGATTTTCATTGGATTTTAAAAAAAAACTATTATAAGACCAGTGTTATGTGAATCATTAACATCCATGGAAAGCCCATGCAAGATCTTGGCTTCAAAGAGGAATCTGAAGCATCTTAAAGCATCTTAAATGGCTAGCAAGAGGTCAGTGTAACTTTGCAGGGTCTTTACCTGTATACAAGTGTAGCCTAGGAAATACATGGGAGTTGGGTGTACAAAAACAATGGATGGAACTTTATTGATCTAAAATGAGGCATTAACACATCACACACATTGATTTTATCAAGCAGACAAGACTACCAGAGTAAGGCAAGAAATAGTTAGAAGGGAATAGTTAGGATATAGGGTATACTACACCTGGGAGATTTTCAGACGCCTCTTTCAGTGCGTTGTCCGTGAGTAAAAAACAGCACGGCTGCCTCCAATGCTAGCCACAACACTCACGGATGATGCTGAGAGAGAAATATCATAGTCCAAAATGGACCCCTTGCTGCGCAGCAGCCTCGTTACTGCTCCAGAGGCTGCTTGCGCCGCAAGACGCTGAAAGACGCCTATGGAAATCTCCCTGCTCTTGCACCTTGCCTTCATAGAGAAGCAGCATAACTCTTGAGTAGCAGCAGCAAAAGTGGGGCGGAAGAGGCTTGGAAACTAGAAGGGTTAAGGTTACTGGAATGGGGGAAGGAATTCCTGAAGCCAGCTGAAAGCCATCTCAAGGTCAGGGAGGATTAGAGGGTAATTTTGAAGGTGGGGGCGGGTAAGGAACAGAGAAGTGTGAATTCAGTTAGAAAGAAGGACTGAACCAAAGAACTTAAGCTTTCCTGGAGTTCTTATATTTTTAAGCTTTCCTGAAGTTGCACTCTGGATCAAAGGAACATTTGATTTCAGATAGTTCTCAATTGTTTTAGAAAGGGATTCTGGACAGCCAGGATCTGGGAGATTTGGGACAATCCGATATTCTACTGATTGGCAGGTAACCCCCCTTGGTCTCTCAGATGTAAGGGTCTCAACTTAATCTACATAGCAATGAAGTTCCCTCTGTATGTTTGATGCCAGTAAGATACCTATCTCTCCTAGAGACTTGACATTCCCATTTCAGAGAAGATGCAAGATGTTTGTATCCAGGTGTGAATTTGTGGGGAATTTATGGGGGCCCTTCCCAGGCGTATCTCATACTTTCCCTTAGCTTGACTCTTGACTATGTCATGGAGTGCATTTTATTTCCTGGTAGCCCTTGAATGGCCCTTCCAGCCAAATCAGCCAAATTTGATATCAAAACACTGTTTCCAATCGCTGTGAACCAAAATTGTAGATTATGGTCTTTGCATCAGGAACATATAATTATGCCAGAGAGGGTAGAAATGGTAGGATAGGCAAAAAAGAAGGAAATGTCAAAATAAGTGACATTGTATCAGAGCATAAATACAAATCCATACATAGCTATATAGGCATATATAACAGATCATACACTCAGCCTCATATCTCTCTACAGTCGGACCCCCATATCCACGGAACCAATATGTGCAATTTCAGTTATCTGTGGAACACAAAATAGGGGATGCAAACCATAGAGTTACACTGCGAAATGCCTTGAGAGGTAGCCTTTCTAAGCATCTTCTAGGTGTAATGCAACACTATGGTATGTTTTTAACAGAAGTCCTTTATTTTAATAGGGTTAACTGTTATCCAAAGTTTCTGGTATCCATGGTAAGTCTGGGAACCAAAGCCCCAGCTACTGAGGTCTGACTGTACTTCTTTCTACAGCAGATGGGCTATAAATATATTCTAGATCATGGAGGGCTTGATATTAAGGATGGAGAGAATATTTGAACATATACAAAAAAAATGAACCCAAACCTCCACCTTTTATGAATGTTGGGGAATCCTGATAAAGAGAGTCCTAGATGAACCAGAATCTTCACAGTTTAGGAGTTATTCCTGTGGGGAAAACTGTGCTATTTACAGACAAAATGGCTTTTTCTGCACAAACTCCCTCCCCTATTTCTGTGCAGAAAATAGCATTATGTTATTTACTGCACATAAAATGTAGGAAATTTGTTTTCTGTACATTTTTGCACATAAGTCTAGAACTGTGAATATTTTTTTAAAAAAACTGTACAGTTTTTTATGACTTTCTTGTAGCAAAGAGAAAAATAGTAAAATCATTCATGCTTGCCTGGGAGAACAGAATTTAAAGAGAATTATATCCCTGCTTGATATTCAAAGCCCACTTTTTTCTACTATTAAAATAAATGAAACAAAGACACAAAACTGCACACTTCTTTTATGCATGTTGTTTAAGCAGGATAGGGTAGAGACTCATTCTCTCTCCTCTACAATTGTTACCTAACCTGAAACCCCCTGCCCCATATCTATAATAATTTGGCAATATTTAATAATTAGGTCAAATATGGCCTTCCATGCAGTGCATCCAGTAAAGCTGAAGAAATTCCAAAAACAGGAATCCCAAAAACTAGGGTTCAGACTCAGTCAAGTTAAAGAGGGGCCAACCTAAATTCCAAAGAAGGATAATTTGCAGGGCAACTACATGCCTGAACACCTGGCTAATCCTATCAACCTAAAGCTGAGATACTTACATCTGTAAAGATCCTTTGTAACTTTGCTCTTTTCCAAACAAAGAAGGTCGCTTTCTCTATTCAACAGCAAAATATCCACACGTTAAATGCTATTAGCATATCTGGAGTGTCCATTGTCTCACCTTGGGGACCTCCGAGAAACATTGTTTTATACTCTAAATCCCATCCCCTGAAGGAAACTATTGACTATATAAACCCCTAAAAACAACAACAACAACAACAACAACAACAACAACCCTCAAGCATTTACAGACATCTCCTACCTGTGGACACTACATCCATCTGTGTAGCTGTTCCTGCTTCGGGACCCCCACTCTGCTGGTTTCTTCCATGACCTCATCTCCTCAGATCAGTACAGTATCACCCGAAAACAATCTCCCTTCTCTATTCCTCTATCCCAATACTTTCTACTTTATTCACTAGCTTTGTGTGAATGCTTGAAGCCTGACTGTGTATGAACACTGTTATTATTTTTCTCAAATAAAGATCAAATATTGTACTATCTAGCTTAATGTCTCCTCCTGACTACCGGTATACATATGTAAAAAGTTCCTGCTATCTGTAGCCCCCTCTCACATATCCAAGCTGAGTATATTAATTCCCCAAATTAATATAAATATTTGGAAGGTCCTTAAGACCCCTGAGCATTTAGGGTAACACAAGGAAGCATACACATCTCATACTCTGAGTGGTTCTCTCCCATTGCCCCAAAATAATCGAGTTCCACTATGAGTTCCCATTTTGGGAGAAAGGTGGAATTGAAATCAAATAAATAAACTAAAAGACAGTACTATCACATCACTGACAACAACATAAAATTAAGAATTCAGATTTAGGAGAAGCAGATAGCAATTCTTTAAAAGTAGCAAAACATATACAAAAATGGGTCTTTCTTTTTTAAAGTTTTCAATAACCATCTATAAGAGAAAGTGAGAAAGAGAAAGATCTCTTCATTGTGGGCACTCTCTTGGAACCAGCAGCATTATAACTGGTTGTACTATCCAAATCTTGGAAAAGTTGCTCTTTTTTGGACTACAAATTACAGAAACACAAAGCCAGCATAAGCTAATGGCCATTCTGGCTGGAGGATTCTGGAACTTGTAGTCCAAAGATTTTCCCAAGCTCTATTATCCTCATACTACTTACTGGTATTATGAGCACATGCAGTTTATGTCTCTATTCTTTGAAAGCAATGGCTAAAGGGGAAAATGATCTGTATGTAGCTGAAAATTACAATTCCATGGTGCTTGGCAAGTAGCATTTGCTATGACATTTGAATTTAAGAGGATAAGAGCTATGCTGAATTAGATGAAAGGCCTATCTATTACAGCATTCTCTTTATATGGTGATCTGCCCACTAGCAGAAAACGAGTCCAGTTGCCATAGCGGCTAGTTAGATTTTGTCTAGATTTTTTTCCACCAGAATCTAGGCATCATACCTAGTGTCTGTTTGCAGCATTGGATATCCTGAATTTGAAACTTTTGTTTTTGTTTTTGTTTTTTTAAAAAGCAAGTGTCTACACTTTATAGGACTCAGATATGGAGCAAAAAATGTAGGCACTATTCTGCTCAGACATACTTCAGGCAACAATGCAGTGGCTTATTGCAGGTGCCTACCCTGCCTGTTCCCTCCCCTCTCCCCCAGTTCCAGAAATGAGAGAGAAAGAGAAAGCACACCAAAGCTAAGAGGATGAGAAGGCAGAGAGATGCAGAGTGGGGAGAGACAGTGGGAACACAAGTATGAGAGCTTTCGTGTACACAAGATGGAGGAAGGACAGCTAACTAGTCACACAAGCTCTGGAAACAGGTTGACTATATAGTCCAAATCACCTAGAATCATAGAACCATAGAGTTGGAAGAGACTTCAAGGACCATCCAGTCCAACCCCCTGCCACACAGGAATACACAATCAAATCATTCCCAACAGATGGCCGTCCAGCCTCTGTTTAAAAATATTCAAAGGAGACTCCACCACACTACAAGGCAGTGTATCCCATTTCTGAACAGCTCTTACTGTCAGGAAGTTCTTCCTAATGTTTAGGTGGAATCTCTTTTCCTGTAGTTTGAACCCATTGCCCCATGTCCTAGTCTCTAGAACAGCAGAAAACAAGCTTGCTCAATCCTCTGTTTCTTTTCTTTCTTTGTTTTTTAAAAAAAGGTTTATTAATTTTTGACATGAAAAATCTAATTTACATTCAAAGTAATATGCAATCAAAATTAAAGAAAAAGAAAGAATAAAAACAAAGAGAAGAAAGGGGAGAAGAAAGGCATGCAATTAATAGACAATAAGGCTCTGATATCCCCCACTGACTGTAATGAAAAGAAAAAGAAAAAAGAAAAAATATTCTACCATTACAACTAAATAATTCTACTAACATGACTAATAACGATAGCCATGGATTCTTACATCATTAGATTTCTTATTGCTCAAAAAATCCACAAACAATTTCCACTCTTTCAAAAAGGCTTATCCTTTAAAACCCAAATTAATTCGGCCATTTGGGCTAAGTCAGCAATTTTAGCAATCCATTCTTCCATAATCATGCTTCCATCCATTACCAAGTTTGAGCAAACAATATTCTCACGGTTGTTGCCATATACTGAAGAAGTAATCCATACTTACTATTTGTGTGCGTGTGTGTGTGCGTGTGTGTGTGTTTATCCATAATGCCCAATAAAAACAGCTCTGGTAACATTACGAAATCTACCTTTAATTTTTTTTTTTTTGGATTAACATATTAATCTTAGACCATTTACTTTTTGCCTTCTTACCAGTCCACCACATATGAAAAAAAGAGCCCTCCTTAGCTTGACATCCTCCACATTGGTTTGAGACATTTTGGGACAGCTTGTTTGAGGTTAGATATCATCTGTACATCATCTTATACAGGTTTTCTTTTAAATTAATGCACAAAGTAAATTTTATCTCTTTGGACCACATTTCCCCCCATACATCCATATGGACACTATGCCAAAATTTGGGGGGCCACCTCATCATATACTCTTTTACATGCTTACTGCTATAGAATTGTTTGGGAAGGGGAGAAATAAGGAGAGCTAGGCTGCTGACACACTGCAGAAATAATGTAGTTTGACATTGCTTTAACTGCTATGGTTCACTGCTATGGAATTCTGGGGTTTGTAGTTTTGAGCAATATTGAGCCTTCTCTGTCAGAGAGCTCTGGTGCCACAACAAACTATAAATCCCAGGATTCCATAGGATGGCGCCATTTCTGCTGTGTGTCAGCAGCCACAGGCGTGGTGGTGAAGGAGGCAGCAGAAGGGGAAGAGGGAAGAGAGGGAGGGGACTAGGAGGAACAGGAGGAAATTTTAAATCAAGCAGCCAGGGAGCAGGATACATGTCCTGCATTTTTAGGTCATAACTGGGAACATACTGAAGATTAGAGCAGCCTGGAAGGAGAGCAGCCAAAGAGCATAATGAATGGCAAAAGCTCCATTCTGCAACAAGAGTGCAGCTATTTTGATGTCTTCAATCCCAGCTTGCCCAGTGGCTGAATCCTATATGACTATTCTTTTTAGTCATCAGCATGCTTGCAGAAAGTGCAGGATGAGTCCTTCCTGAATCTTTGTTTGCGAAGAAAAGCCAGAGACTACATAGCACTGTAACAATATTTCTGTGTAGTAAATTCTGGGATAACTCTCCCCCAAACTGCACTTATGAGTAAGCAGTCGCTGGGATTGACAGGGATCTCTTCCCCTGTTGGTTGAGAAGCAGCTGCCTGACATTCCTACATTCTCCTGTGAGTGATCTCTAGTGTGACAGGCAGAAAAAGGACCCCTTTCACAAATCCCCCTTGTGCTTGAGATCTTTTGCATGGGGGGGGGCATCAGGCAGCTGCTTCCTGATTGACAAGGGAATTGGCCTCTGTCAATCCCAGTGGCTGCTTACTCGGTAATGGGATTTAGGGGACCTTTACAGTCCCTACGTAGCCCCTAAATTAGGGACAGCACAGGGTTCTTGAACACATAGCATTTGTGAGTGTGTAAGTGTAGGTTATGTATTTGTAATTGACGAAAACAATTCCAGCCAGTGTTTCTGTTCCTTACAAGGTGGAAGCTCAGCAGTGGTTCAGATTGGTGACTGGTGAAACTGTGTTGGAGCCTGGAAAGAGTTTTGAGTGATTGTGTATGGGCTTGTCTATACAAGAAGAAATAATGCACACACCTGTACATTATAGGCAATTCGGAGCAGTGTTATTTTATATTCATGGTGTTTTGGCAAAAATGATGGTATGCGAAGCTCTCTGCCATGATTTTCACACAACCGTGAATCAAGATGGCAGCCATGTTATTGTTTTGTGCAGTTGGGGGAGAGGAAGAAGAGAGCTGCCCACCCTTCACCCATCCCGGCAATGGCGGAAGTGGCATCCTCCAATACTGTGCCCTCCAAAACCTGTTGATGTCAAGCTCGGAGAAAAGGCATGAGCAGCCCAGGTGGGGAAGGTAAGATGAAGCCGGAGCAGCAAAGAGCCACCCTGTTCTTCCTTCTTCACAACCTGTGGCTGGCAGGTGGCTCCGCCTATCCCTTTAATTGCAGCCAAAATTGGAGGCTGCTGTCGCCACCGCCACCACGATGAACGAAGGTTGGGCCACTTGGTCTTTCCTCCTCTTCCTCGCAGTGGCCGCCCTCCTCATTGTCTCTGGGCACTGTGGTTCCCTTTAGACAGTTTTTTTTAAAAAATAAAAGTATAAAAAATGCACAATCACTAGTGCTTCTGGGTGCTTGATGGCATGCTCATACCTGCGCACATCTGACCAATCAGATGTAGAGTTCTGCCCTCTCTAGATTGTGCAACAAATCACATTGGTTGTCCAAACAAGCAGGAATGTGCATTTTCATTGGAGCTTTTTTTTAAAAAAAAATGGGAAAAGCCTCAATAACTTGTTCTGCAGAGTATTTGGAGTTTTTGGCCCCCTCCTTCCCAATATGCCAAATTGCTGTGTGATCCCATTGGGGCAAAAGGTATTCTCATCACATTCTATGAGGGCTTTTTTTCACCGTCTAGACAACTCTTCAGTGAATTAGTGGGATCTGTGTATATTCAGATGCAAAGGGTGCTGGGAGTCCTCAACCACTTCCCTGATTTAACACTATACTAAATATATTAAATAAAATCAATCCTAATGGAAAGAAAAATTCAACAGTTACAGACCTTTCTAACATGGTTAAATATCGGATTTTCATCTCTTTGCTCCCCCCTCCTGCTGTGTCCTCCACCATATTTTTCCTCCAAACTCAATCTGAGGGATTATTTTTAAAATATATATTGCTGTGAATATGTAAAGTCACCAATTCTCCCTTTTCAAAGAAAATTATTAATAAATTTTAGATGGTTACACTAGGACCCGCATATCCACTGATTAATTATCCACTGATTCAATTATCCATGGGACACAAAACAGCACACCTACCATAGAGTTTTCCTAGAAAATGTGTCCGCTCTAGCCATTTTCTAGGTCATCCAAGGAAACTCTATGGTATTTTAAACTAGAAGTCAAATTATTTTCAATGGTGTTCACTATTATCCATGGTTTTCGGTATCCATGGAGCCTCCCCAGAACCAATCCCCAGTGGATATGGGGGTCCTACCATATCTTTTTGAAGGAAACAATCCTAACTATGTTCACTGAGGATTAAGACCTATTGAGCTCAGTGGGACATGCTTCTAAATAAACAAGCTTAGATTTGCATTGTAGTATTCTGCCAGATTATAAACCAACACATATACTAAGGCAGGAGCCACATATAGGTGCTTAAAAGAGGGTTTGGATGGTTTGCTAGCATGGAGCTCATGTTATATCTCAGGGAATGTTGTGGATCTTACAGATCCCATAAGCCTTAACCAGCATAGTCAATGATAAGAAAAGCTGGGAGCTGCTGTGCAACAATAGGCAGATTGTTGCAGCCCTAGTCTGGCCATTAGACTTGTGTACTAAGGTATATGCCCTACTAAGGGAGTCGGTCTTTGCATAACAAGTGTATACAGAAAATATTTTTGTGTGTATGCTTGTAAGCAATGATTAATTAAGGACAACCATACTTCACTACCATGTATATTATTAACCTGTGATGCATTAAATAGCAGTAGGGAATGTACCGGTAGTTACAAAAACAGCAAGAAGGCACTAGGTATGTTTGCATGTGTGTGTGTGTGTGTGTGTGTGTGTAGAAACCAGAAGCAAAATATGGGGAGATGGTATTATCATAACCTTCCAAGTATAGTGATATAATATACAATATAGTTATATACATTACTTTATATAAATTACACAATAATAAATATACTGTACTATACTTTAAATTACAGATCTTGGATGGTTAAAGTTCATTGCATGCCTAAAGCCACCTAGTGGGGTTCTCTGGGTAATCTTGTTGCCTGAGGTGGGATGAAAAGAGAACCTCTACTAATTGCTGCATTCTTCCCCAGCCCCACCTCACACCTGCCACCACTGTCTTTTTCCTCTACATACTCCCACATACCCCCCCCACACACACACATCTAAACTCACCTCTCTCTCTCTGCTCTTTGCCTTGCGGCTCTGACAGAAGCACTACCACTGCCTGGCTGGCTGTCTACATGTCATCTTGTTTAAAATAGTGTCAACCACTTTGTGGTGCTTTAGACAGGATAGATGAACAGGTTGGCTGCAGTATAAGATTAGGCTGAACGGAGGCTCAGAGATGCTCCAAGGTTCAAGGCAGGTAGATGAGGGAAAGGAGGAAGAGGTGAGACAATGTGATGGAAAACAGGGGAATGGAGAAAGGCCAGGCAGCCATGACAGACCCTCAAAGAAGCAGGGATAACTACAGTTCATTGCTCTTGTTGCTCTGTCTTACTCTGCTAATGGGTGGGCTAACTGTATTTTTCAATGAGTTCATGCCAAAGGTGAGAATAAACTGTGTTTTTTTTTCTTTTTACTCCTCTGTCTACTACTAATGCTAAAGTTCATCAAGTAAGCTTTATGATCATGTGGATTTGAGTTGGGGATTCCCTGTTCCAGATAGCCAGCATGGTGTAGTGGTCTGAGTGTTGGACTAGGACACTGGGAGACCAGAGTTTGAATCCCTGCTCAGCCATGGAAACCCACTGGTTAAACTGGGGCAAGTCACACACTCTCAGCTTTGGAGGAAGGCAAGAGAAAACCCTCTCTGAACAAATAAACAAATACTGCCAAGAAAACCCCATGAAGGTTCATAGGGTCTCCATAAGTCAGAAATGACTTGAAGGCACACAACAGCTCCTTGTTCCAGGTCCAGGCCCTGCACTCTAACTATTACACTATACTTTCTTTCTCTCAGATCCGTGCTTGCCATATAAATAGTTACATGGCTGAAACATAGTTACTGTACAGCATTTACATATTATGTAAAATAGTCTGCCCAGATTTGGAGAACTGGAATATGGCAACCTGAGACATAAATGCAATAGTACTTTTACACTTATATTTTCCAACAACTGATATTCAGCAACATTCTGCTTCAATATTGGGACAACCTCTGGTCTGAGATCATGTAATCGTAGGATCTTTTATGTAGAAGTGAAAGGCTGCAGGAGTTTCAGGCTATGAGATAAAGAGCTGTTCTCCTGTCTACTTTTTTAATATTTAACGATCTAACACTTCTTGTGAAAAAGAGCACTACAGAAACTTGCCAAAGTTGAGTAAAGCCTGTCAATCACAGCCTTTGGAATGTTCTGAAACAGGGCTAAGAGGAAGAATATATAAAGAGAGGTTTAACTGTTCAACAGTCAGATAGGGACAATTAGACATGTGAACAGGTGGCAGGTAAGAATGGACAAGATCAAGACAGGAACAAGATAGACATAAGATCAGATGGAGCAAAGACTTTAGTTTCTTGGGAGTTGCATGGATAGGAAGTGCTGGGTAGAGTTTAGGGGAAAACTGTAATATCAATATTATATAGATTGATACACTGAGGTAACTATGAGGTCACCATACATGTGTGCAAGTTGAAACATTTTTAATCAAATAAATACTTGCTCTGGTTTCATTTTATATCTGTGCCTGACAGTTACTAATTTAAGAGTTCATAAGAGGGGACACTCAAACAATTACCTTCGGAACCCAGCATGAGACATATCTACCTGTTCAGTGTGATTTAGGGCTCATCTACATGAGCTAGGATATGCTGGCTTCCCACCAGTGGATCCTGGCTATGGATCTGGTCCATTGTTCCACCATGCCCTACACAGAATGGGAGGAAGTCCTGAGAGCCACGCTGACCCATTGCTGCAGTCACCAATGCCATTCCCCTTGCTGTCTTGGAAAGCAAGAAGGTGGTCTGCAACGTGTGACCAAGGCTGGTCACATGCAGGACTCCTTCTTGCCTTCTAGGAGAGCTAGAGAAATGGCAGTGGCAGTGAGGTCCAGCCTGCTGAAATGGACTCTTGCAGACACAGGGCCTGACCTGTTTCCTCCTGGTGGAAACAGAGTAAACCAGATATTATTCTAAAATGTTGTATCAGGCCCTACCTACCTCCCCCCCCCCATCTCAGCCCCATATCTGCCCTGGAGGTGGTGAAGACTGCTCCGAGGCAAAACGGGGCAAATGTCCTATGTTGTCAAGATTGCACGGCTCTGAGACAGGGGCGAGACAGAGGATATTGTCTGCGTAGACAAACCGTTAGTCACTGCAGAGTCTGCATACTAAACAGAGGGAGTGGTTTAACAGTTATATAGGTGAGGTAAGTGATAGGAACCCAAGGGTTAGTGTTTTAGTGAGTAGCTTGGACAAGAGACCAAGCACACTTCCATACTCCCATGCTCCTAGCAATATTTTCACCAGGTTCAGAAACCAAACTCTTTCTAAATATTATAAAATCATAAAGCATATTAATTAACTAATATTTGCAATTTAGAAATACTCCTCATTCTTCCTTATTTACTGTAACATTTTAGGAGCTGATTTTATAAGAGAAGCAAATCTTACAGTGAATAGTAATAGTTTAAGTGCTCCAAATTAAAATATTTAAAGTTGAAAGCATATATGATGATGTACAATATCAGATTGCTGAAGCTTAAAATGAGTAAGAAAGAACATAAAGAAAAATTACTATACTGGATAGAATTTAAAAGCATGAGAGCCAGAAAAATAGTCAGGATAGTGCCAAATGACATTATTGATCAGCATATCATTTAATCACTGGGTACCAGGTTCTGAGAAAAAGTAGTACAACCTAAATACCCTAAAGGCAACAGGTCCCATCTGATTCTGGAAGCTAAGCAAGGTCAGCTGTAGGCTATATTTCAGTGGAAGGAACTGGCAAAGCCACCCCAGAGTATTCCTTGCCTAAGAAAACCCTTTGAAATTCATGGGGTCACCATAATTTACTATAATGGGATCAGGCAAATTTAAACCACTCACGTGCACTCACACAGACACACAGCCATACATTTAAAAACACATTTCCTTGAATGCAAGCCCCACCAATTTCATTGAGGCTTCCCTTCAATTGTGGCTGAAAATTTAGAAATATTTTATTTAATTGCTCTCTTTTGTATGTCTTGACATTTTAAGTTTCTGAAACTTCTTCGTTTTTTTCTGACCTTTCTCTAAATATCATATTTTGCATTGTATTTTGATAACTCAATAACTATTTCTTTAAAGAAGGAACTAAATACATTCAGACCCCACCTGTGTTTGCTTCAAAAAGGTTTGTCAGTAGGTTTGCCATTTTGTTTTGATTTACTCCAAATTGGATTTGTCCTTTTACAGGTTTAAAGATCAATTTGAATATGTAAAGCTTTCAGACTAGTACTCTCCTTTCCTTTTTATTTGTACAGCTGAAGTTAAGAAATAAAAGATTTATTTTTATCTGCTAGTGCCTTTAACTTCACATATTTAGATAAGATTGAGATCTATATTGTACAAATCTTATTTGGACCGTCTTATTTGGATCATGTCAGATATAAAATGCTTTCTTCTTGAGAAAGGCCAGGGAGTGGGGATGGAAAAAAAGATTTAATATTTTGAAAATAACAACACCATCTAATCAAGTATCTCAAGTGTCAGACTATCTTCATAAGGAGAATCTTGGGGCTTGTCTATAGAGTGAAAATACTCCTCATAGAATTCAAGGAGAATCAATTTTGTCTAAATGGGATCCTGCATAAATCCATTGTATTTGGAAGAAGGGGGGCCAAAAATGCCAAATACTCAGCCCGTTTTTTTTTTTTTAAATAATGTGTGGGAATGCATGCTATCACTCATTAGGACAACCAATTCAAATCACTGTGCATTCTCGGAGTGGACAGTTGATTAGTTGGATGTGTGCAGGGGGCAGAGCTTGCTGGCCCAAAACCACCATGTTGGATTTTCGCTGTAGCAATCGTATGCTGAGGTGATGAAATAGCCTCCCCCCGCCATTTATTTAAGTGGAAGATTGAACTTCTGCACCTTGGATTTCCTTTTATTTATTTATTTTAAAAAATACTGTTCGGCGGTGGTAACTAGTTGGAATAAAAATGCAAGTTATCCACTCATGCTTACCATCTTGATTCACAGGCAAGCCCATTTGAACAACTATTGTGGATAGCTTCACCTGCCTGCAATCTTGCCAAAAAATCATGGAGACAAATTAAATCTGCTGCAAATTGGTGTTACTGCACATCAATCCATATATTGTTGCCTTGTATAGATGAGCCCTTAGACAAGAATCTTTGCTATTTGGGACTTATTCTTTGCATAAAATACATGTGTCTGTCTTTGCATAGAAAATGCCATTGATTTCTCTCAGAGTAGACAGTGTCAGTGCTGTTTTCTATACAGGAGACTTGTTTTCTGCACTGAAAATGTCATTTTCTGCACAAAAGTGCTTATTTTTTTATTTTTTTGCTCAGTATCAGTCCTGAACTGATGACTAGTTTTCAAAAACTGCACAGTTTTCAAATACTTTTTTTCCCAGAAAGGAGAACAATATTAACATTATATATTCTTCTCTGAGAGAATGAAATTTACAAAGATTTGCATCCTTACATAGCATTTCCATTGATTCAGCTTTCTTTACTGCCCAGCTTTCACAACCATACACAGGAGATTATCAGACGTGTCAAAAGTGGTGTTACAACAATGCCAGGAGATCACAAAAGGGCTCCCTTATCAGACGATGTTGTCCCCCTTGTTATGCACCCATTCTGCTCCCATTCTGCCAGCACTACTTTTTATTGACAGGAGAAGCCATCAATAGATCCCCCTGTTCTGTTTCTGTCATGGATTTGACAGTGTGCAACAAGGTGCTGCGTTACGCTGGTGAGATCCCAGTGTCAATGGGAGGTCCCTGCCAGAACACTTCCGGGTGAGATCAGGACTTCCAGGTAAGTGACACACTTTTTATGACCCTCCCCAAATTACTTGTTAATTTTAAAGTGTGTTTTTGTGCTTGCTGACACTTTTTGAGGGGTTAGGGTTCTTTTTATTTTTGAACTTCCCATGCTCGTGTCTTCTTGCGAGAATCCATGGGATTTCGATCCAGGAAGTGAATGGAGTTCCGTTGGAGCTCCTTTCACTCCTGGGCTGCCCTGTTGATGTGAGACAAGACAAGTGCAATGGGGAGGGTGATTGTGGTGGGACTGGGATGGGACAGGGGCAGGAGTGGAGATTGTGGGACAAGAACACTTTTTCGTTCCTGTTTTATAATCTCCATAGAAATTGGAAATACAATGGCATGGACAATCTTAACTTTAATATTCAATTATATATCTTGACACTTTAGGATCTTATCTAGTTCTTTCGTATCTGTCCTTCCAAGTCCTTCTAACTTCTCAACTGTGTTTCCATTTTGATTAATGGCTGAGCCAAGGTATGGAAAAGCTTCAACTATTTCAATGTCTTCATCATCTGCTTTAAAGTTGTGCAATCTGTGATGATTATTTTTATTTTCTTAAATAAAACTTGTAAACCTGACTTTGCACTTTCTTCTTTGACTTTCTTCAATAATTGTTCCAGGTATTTGATATTTTATGCTAGTAGTATGGTATCATCTGCATATCTTAAATTGTTGATGATCCTTCTTCCAATTTTCACACCTCCTTCCAAGTCTAATCCAGCTTGACATATATGTTCAACATACAATGTAAACAGTTATGGTGATTAAATGCAGCCTTTCTTGACCCTTTTGCCAACTGGAAACCCTTCTGTTTCTCCATATTCTTTCCTTTGGTCCTGAGGACAGGTTACACATCAAAACAAACAAATGTTGTGGCATGCCCTTTCTGTAGAGAGTAAGTAGTATTTCTAAAATCAAAAGCTTATAATCTCATTATTGCTCCAGTCTCCCTGACAGACTTATTTGATCTTATGCTTGCTCTTCCCGCTTTTGCATTTCTCAGGTGAGGTTTACAGTGTTTCTAGTGAATGATCTTCTCGGCTTTGTAATACTATTGAGTTCATCCAGGGTCTCCACACTATTTAGCAGGGTGATATTGCAGGTCAGATGTTTCATACTTGTTCTTACAAGTTTTTAGAAGCTTAGTTTCCTTGTTCTATACACTGGTCAAAGGTGTCAGTCTTGAAAGATCTATTTAGATTAGATTTCTGAAGAGCAAATGTGTGAAGGACAGAATTACCCCTTGCTAAGATAGAAAAGAAGGACATACACCACAAATCAATTGTATTTTTTGAAAAAGCTATAGAGAAGAAGTGGGGAAAATTTATTTATTTAGTTAATTAGCTAGCTATTTGATTAGTTGGTTGGTTTATATTCCATCTTTCTCTTAATATAAGGCCCTAAGTGTCAATAATTCTGCTGCAAGGAATTGATGATGATGATGATGATGATGATTGGGGAAATATAGGCCCACCTTTGGTTGGTCTGTGCAACAGGCTGGCTCCATGATCCCCATAGCTACACCACAAGGCTACCCTCCATGTCAAGGTGCCCTTCTCATCTAGCTCTGTGGGCTCATCTGATAATACTCCTTCATTGATCCTCCATTGATCCTCCCTCCTCACTTGGTGGACCCACCTCCTTCTGCACCACTCACTCACTGCAATGTGGAACCACCATTCTGTGTTAAAATATCACACATATTGACAAAATATGTTTGTCAAACACTGCATATATCCCATATATCTGCAGTAAGATGTGTTGCCATAGGACTTCAGTGCAGAAATATTGGTCTGGTGGAACCATGAATTTGACATCTCTCAGGATAATAAATACCACAGACATTGTGCACTGCTGTGTGTGTGTTGGTAGGGGGAGGCTTGTTGATGCCAATAGCTGTAATGCATATGCATACACATCTATTTCAGTTTCATTTATTAACAATATTTTTACCCTGCTTTTCTCACCAAAAAAGACACACAAAGCCAAAGGTGGCTATGGATAGTAAAAAAAAAAAAAAAGAAAGAAAAGAAAGAAAAAAAAGAAAGAAAAAAGAAACATGATACAATGTACCATGCAGCAACCAAATCACAACAATACATAAAGTGGAATCCTTCCAAATATTTTTGTAAAGGATCTTTAAAATATCCAGTGCAGCACATATTTTATACACTGTAACTGTGTAAAAAAAAAAATCAAACAACTTGAAAACTTGATTTAAGCCAGAAGAAAAAAAGCAGAGAGTATTTCTGAATGACTAAAATGCCTCAAGCAGAATTATAAATCAGCAGTTCCCCAGGAGTGAGCTTCTGGGTTATCTTATTGCCACACTGAACTGTATTTTACATAAAACCCCAAAAGACATTGTCAAGCCCGTGTAGCCATTTTTGAGTTATATGCACAGTCACAATGACATCAGAAGCCACAAACAGAAATGTTTTAACTGTGTCTAGAATACTCAAAGTATGGCAGTTTTATGAGGAAAGAGATTTCCACAAAATGTAGGCAGTAACGTTGTTCTATTTAAAAGCAAAAATAAGCAAAACATAATCGTTCCTTTCTTAGAAGGACCAAGGAGATTATCAGATAAGCTTTTTAATCCAGAACAGAGGGCTCTCTCTTCAGATGACATCGTCCCTGTCCAGTTCTGCTCCCGTACCCCCTCCATTCCATTTCCGTTCTCTTCTATTGATGGATTAATCCATCAATAGATCACCCGTTCTATTTCCATAACGGAATAGCAGGCTTGTGAAAAGGGGTCCTGTTATGCTGGCGCTATGCCAGCCACAGTGGGAGGTCCCTCCCGAAGACTTCCGGGTGTGATCGGGATGAGGAGGTAAGTGGCACCCTTGTTTCCCCCCTCCCTGGGTTACTCTTTTAATTTTAAGGGTGTTCCGGGGCTTAGTTTTCTTTTTTGACATTTGGTTTCCTTTTTATTTTTAAATTTCCCATGCATCGTTTTCTCACAAGAATGTGTGGGATTTACTTTCCAGGACATGAATGCAATTTTATGATAGCTGCATTCACTCCTGGAGGACTGAGGGGAGGGGAAGCAGTTACTATTGCGGTATAAAGTAGGTGTCTAAAAATAAATATTTACTGGAACATGGACAGGAGTGGGGTGGGAGTGGGGCGGGTGGTGGGACGGATACACTATCAGAATGTTCGTCTGATAATCTCCCAAATGAATACCACAGTAAGATACTTTTCCAATTTTGTAGAATTATTCCTTGTCAAAAAGCAGTTAGTCCCAGTGGAAAGAGTAGGTGAAGTCCAAATTACAATATCCAACATAGTAAATCCAAATTACAATATCCAACATAGTATGTTGATGACACCCAGATATATTTCTCCATGTCTCGGTCGTCAGCTTCGACTTCAGATGGCGAGTCCCCTCTCAATAATTGTTTTAGGGCAGTAATGGACTGGATGAGGAAAAACAAATTGAGACTGAATCCAGACAAAATGGAGGTACTAACAGTTACGGGCCCGAAACCAGGTCTGGGAATACAACTTCCAGTCCTGGATGGAATCACACTCCCCTCCAAGGACTGTGTCCACAGTCTGGGGGTGTTCCTGGACCCGTCACTCCAGATGTCTAATCAGGTAAATGCGACGGTCAGGAATGCCTGTTATCAACTTCAGCTGATACACCAGCTGCATCCTTTCCTGAAAATCACGGACCTCGAAACTGTGGTACATGTGCTGGTAACATCCCATCTCGACTTCTGTAATGCCCTCTACATGGGGCTACCCTTGTGCTTGACTCAGAAACTTCAACTGGTTCAGAACATGGCAGCCAGGTTGATTTCTGGCGTTTCCAAAAGAGAGCATATAATACCTGTGCTAAAAGCTCTCCATTGGCTGCCTATTAGTTTCTGGGCACAGTAAAAGGTGTTGGTTATGACCCTTAAAGCCCTACATGGCTTGGGTCCAACTTACCTCCAGGACCGCCTCCCCCTGTACGACCCTCCCCGTGCACTTCAGTCCTCTGGGAGGAATCTGTTACAGCCTATGAAAACAAGGCTGTCGGTGACCTCCCAGAGTGCCTTCTCTACTCCCGCTTCCAGATCATGGAATGGCCTGCCAGACGAGATCCATCTTATTACCACCTTAGACAGCTTCAAGAAAGCTGTCAAGACAGATCTTTTCCAGCAAGTCTTTCCCAAATAGCTATCCTGGCCTGAAGATTTGACTCTTTTCCCTTGAGCTGCCATTGAATTATTCCATTATTTTCCTCTTTTTAATTATTGTATGTTTTTAATCTTTTCTAATTTAATATTGTTTTAAGGGGTGGGTGGGTTAGGGTACTGATGTACTTATGGATTTTTTTATGCTATAGCCACCCCGATTGCATTGCAGAGGGGTGGGACAGAAATAATTTATTATTATTATTATTATTATTATTATTTTAATCACTATAATTCATTTGTAAGTCACTGATCAAATGTGTTGAATGACAAGTTGGAGTCACCAATAACAGTCATTTACAATGTGAAGTTGAAGGCTTTCACAGCCATTATCCATAGGTTTTTGTGGGTTTTTTCCTGGAAGAGTTTATTCCTGAAAAACTGTGTTCTGGAAGAGTGTTGTCTTCTGTGAGGCTATGTTCTGGAAGAGTTTATTTCTGATGTTTCACCTGCATCTGTGGCTGGCGTCTTCAGAGAATGAACAGCCACTTCCAGCCTTGCCATCAATTATCAATGGAAATGAGGTTTGGGAATTAACTAGGCCATTGTAAGACATTCCGTTCCCACTACAGTGTTACGTTGACTGTATGTTTAGAGTCATTGTCCTAATGGAAGATGAACCTCTGCCACAATTCTAGGTCTATGTCTACTTCTTCTGAGTCAGAAGACAGAAAATTCTCTGTCTGTTCTATTGTTTTGACAGTGTATTTTCTCCAAATTTAAATGGAAAACCTCAAGTGTAAGATATTGTTATCCAATCACTCTTTGAGTTTTAAAGGCATATCTTTTCATTAAAGTACTTTGTGATAAATCTGCCAAAATCTCATTGGGTCTTCCAATTTCTTCATAGAATCATAGAGTTGGAAGAGACCACAAGGGCCATCCAGTCCAACCACCTGCCATGCAGGAATACACAATCACAGCATTCCTGGCAGATGTTGATCCAGCCTCTGCTTAAAAGCCTCCAAAGAAGGAGACTTCACTACACTCCGAGGCAGTACATTCCACTACTGAACAGTTCTTAATGTCAGGAAGTTCTTCCTAATGTTTAGATGGAATCTTTTTTCCTGTAGTTTGAGTCTATTGCTATGTGTCCTAGTCTCTGGAGCCTCAGAAAACAAGCTTGCTCCATCCTCAGTATGACATCCCTTCAAATATTTAAACATGGCTATCATGTCCCCTCTCAACCTTTTCTTCCCCAGGCGAAACATACCCAGCTCCCTGAGTCGTTCCTCATAGGACATGGCTTCCAGACCTCCTACCATTTTGGTCACCCTCCTCTGGACATGTTCCAGCTTGTCCATAACCTTCTTGAATTACATTACCCAGAACTGGACACAGTATTCCAGGTGAGGCCTGACTAAGGCAGAATAGAGTGGAACTATTACTTCCCTAGATCTAGACACTATACACCTATTGATGTAGCCTAGAATCACATTGGCACATCGTACTTTGGCTATTATCTTCAGCACTTGATGAACTCCTGTCCTCATGAATACTGCCTTCCTCCCATCTTTCAATCTGAACTTCTTCCTGAGCACTAAAAGCATCTAGTACAATATCTCCAATATTTTAAGAGGTAAATTTAACCAAAATATAATGGGATGTTTTCAGTTCTCTTAACATGTCTCCTGTTATTCCTGAATATATTTTCCACTAGATATCCTTGTCCATACTCTGATCCAACCCCTTCTTGAAACAAACCCCAAATGTACTCATTCCACTTATATACTTCTGTGTTTATTTAAGCCTTCTAAATATATAATTATTACATCATGGTTATGTATTTTCAGTCCTTGATCAATTATATTTCCAATTTCATATGCTAATCATGTTCCAGAGACACCAGCCTTGTGCAAATTCTTCTGAATTTCCGTTGCAACTCTCCTGCACTTCACCCCTGTTTATCCCTTGGGTTCCCCCCCCCCGCTACTTCTTACCCTCTTTCTGATTTCTTATCATCTTCTACTTATGATAGTCTATATTTAATGCATGTTTGACTGCTCGTGTATGACTGCTCATTTACTTTTTTCTTGCTTCACTTCTGTTAACAGTATGTTGAACTTTTAAAACAATGCTGAAAACATACCTTTTGTCCACTCTAAATGTACCCCTTTCAGTTCATTCCCTTATTCCTTTTTTAAAAATAAATTATCTGGTTCATTCTGAAGTATTCATCGAATACAATGCTATTGCAAACAATATTATCTTATCTAATAAACACATACAATCATTCCTGGACTAAAAGCAATAAAGAAAATTGTTTTGGTTCCTGTTCCAGTTTCTGCTAATTAGGGCCCCACTTTTCTTGCTGCCCTAGATAGCAAATACTTTGGATCAGTCCCTTTCATGTCTCCCTGTCTCTGTCTTGAACATTGGCAGATGCAAATGTCTCCTTTTCAGGGAGATGTAGCCTTGTCAGGAGACCCCAAACAGTGTGTCTCAACCAGGTAGCAATTTTCCAGAGCAAAGGTGGCAAATGCTCTGCATTGAACAGGCTTGGATCAATATCCATTGCTCCCTCTTTCAGTCACTGACTAAGCTTAATGGATGTAAATAGCTCCTCTCCAGAGAGATGGAGGCCTGTTAATGAGGTGGCTGGATATTCATCTGTTCTGGTCTTTTTCATTACCCTTTCCTTGGGAGATGGTGGACACCAAATAGTATGTGTCTCACAGAACAGAGATAGTGAATGCTCTGGATCTGACCCCCTCATGTTTCGCTGGATGTTTCATAAGTAGTCCAGTTGGTTATGTGGCTCTTCTAGTCATTTTCACACCGTACTTCTTGGGTGAATGCAGACCCGGAATGATATGTATCTTAGCCAGGTAGCAGTCTCCCAGAACAAAGTGCTCCAGATCAGTCCCCCTCTCGTCTTTCTCAACTTCTTGCCCCTTCCAGTTGCTGCCAAGTGAAGAATATGAGGTGCCAAGTGCAGCTGGCCACTGCTCAGGGCACCCCCCTGCTCCCCCTGGCTACTAAAAGGCCATGGGAGCCCACTCTCCTGCTGAGGATGCTGCCTTCCTCAGGACCAGAGGAACAGTAGCACTGTATTGAAACCCTGTAGCTGGAAGCAGATCTCAGCAATCTGATAGGAGCTGGTGTTAAATAGCCGCTCAATAACCAACTATTATGTTCTATCTGAAGATACAGCTAATGCCTTACAGATACCGATAAATCCTTCCCTCCATGTTAACACTTCAGAGATTTCATAAATGTGCACAGATAAAATAATAGTAATAATAATTATCGCTTGGATGCTCTCCCTCTGTAAAATCATCCAGTCAAAGAATGTGACATTCTAAACATTTGAAACTCCTCTCTAAGACAGTGACTTCTATTGCTCTATCCTTATTAAAAGATAGAGCCAGGGCTTTATTCAGGCAGACTTCTTGGCAGAAGGCCTCTGCTTCAGTGTTTAAAGAGAAGCAATAGTTAATGAAAGAGAAAGAACTCTAATAAGCAAATCCAGAGGCATCCACCAAATATACACCAAAAGGCACCATAAGAAAATAAAACAGGATCAGTGGAGCTTTCAAGTTATAAGCAAAACAAACCAAGAATGTGGAAGAAAGCTTGATGCATCACCTACAGGCACCACCATTTTCTCCCTTAAAAATAAAAGTCAGCAAATATTTCAGTCTTTCTTCGAGCAGAAATCTTGGATCTCTTGCAGGACAGAGATGAGAAGAAGAAAACCCCACAATAGTCTTTATATTGGCAGTCCTTTAATCTGGAATAGTAAATGACTTTTACTGACAAGCAGAATTATTCAGTTTCTTTCATGATCAAGATTTTAGTGTTCTGAAGGATACTGGCAATTGAAGTTTTTTATGCATCCATGTTGTAGAAATAAAGTTGAAATAGTAAGCAATAAAATAAAGATTGGAAAGAAGAACATATATGTATCTATTTTATAATAGTATACTGAAACATCTTATTTGATTGTTGAAGTATGCAAACTTATTCCTTACAATACTGTTAGTTCCTTCATATATTATTGGGATGTTTTATGAGTTTATGTAATTTATGCACATTACCATGGATAATATGTGAATTACTGACCACTGTTTCTCATTCATTGCCGGTAAGGGTAGACTCTTTAATAATCACACTTTTTCATATAGCTGGAAAGATGAACGATAATGAAATTTTATAAAGTACACAGCCATAAAAATTTCAAATTCTATTTTCCATCTTGGGTAGAGTATGCACCCACAGAAACACTGTGAACATGCACATGCACTTGTTATTTCAGTGATATTCACATTCCAATAGTTAAAGATGACTTGACAGTCCCATTACAATTTCTTATTTTTATGTGCCTGTCTCTAGGCTGGAAGAGAAGTATTGCAGCTTTATACATTCCAAAATCTGAATGCAAGACTATTGTTTTCCTGAATTATAAGAGTAAAGTAAATATCCCTAGAACTAGAGATGTAACTCAAAAAGCAGGGTCAGCCCAGCAGCACTAACAGGACAAGTGACTCCTCAGTGGCCCATTTTACAATGTGGAAAAGAAGGACCACAGTAGCAGGCAGAAGAGAGGTATGAAGTAATTACTCACATAGACCAAATTAAGTTCCTCTCTCCAGCATAAGTGTATGACATGAGAACTTCACAAGGTCTCTGAGGTCTCCATAGTCCACAAGTTCTCCAAAGTTTCCAAGGAGAGAGTAGAAGGTGAGCTTTGTTTTGGGGTGATCCTTGACTCTCTGGAGGTTATCAGAAAAGCTTAATAATCTGGGGCAGGGACACCACAGGATCAAGAAAGGGCTTCCTTTTCAGCCAACGTCGGTCTTGTCCTATTCTGCCCCCATGCTGCTTCTGTTCTGTTTCGTTTGTTTGTTTGTTTTTGTTTTTTTAATTGATGGGGAAAAGCTGTCAATAGATTTCCTGTTCTGTTTCTGTAATCACAGGCAAGGTTCCTGTGGTGCGATCTAGGAGGTCCATGCCGAACACTTCCAGGTATGATTGGGACATCCAGCCTTTTTTGTACCCCCCTTGGGTTACTTGGTGTGTTTTTTAAGGTGTTTTTGTGCTTTGCTTAAATTTTTGACATTTAGTTTAATTTCTATTTTTAAATTTCTCATGCAATGCTGGCCTCTTTGTAAATTCTTGGAAGATTCATGCCAAACACTTCAGGAGGCGATTGGGACATCCAGGTAAGTGACATTCTTTTTTGTACCCTCCCCTATTTACTTGTTTTGTTTGTTTGTTTGTTTGTTTGTTTTTACTGCGTTCAGGTGCTTGGTTTAAGTTTTTGATTCTTTTTTTTTTTAATTTCCCACATGATGCCAGCCTCCCCCTAAGGTCCTGGAAGAATACTTCCAGTGGTAATCAGGACATCCAGGTAAATGACAGCCTTTTTTGTACCCTCCCTATTTACTTGTTTGATTTTTTGGGGGGTGAGTGGGGGTATTTAGGTACCTGGTTTAACTTTTGTGTGTGTATTCTTCTTTTTAACTTTGAATTACCCACATGATTGTTCTACTGCAAGAACTGCCAGGATTTGCTTTACAGGAAGTGAATGGAGCTCTGTAAGAGCTTAATTCACACCTGGGCTGTTGGAGGGGAGGGGAGGACTTTTTATTCCACTAAAAGGTAAGTGTCTGAAAAAAAATAATCTGTTACAGCGACGAGAGTGGGGCAGGAATTAGAAGGCAAGATGGAGATGCTTTCTTTGGTCTCAGTCTGATAATCTCCTCTCTCTCCCCCCCCCTCTGTGTTTTGAAGGCTCATTTGGGGGCTTTTCTTTGCTTTTTGCTGTGCACTCTCTCTGAGCACATGGTCTAAGGGGATGGGCCTTCTGCTAAGTCACTGATTTGCTTGGGGATGGAGCTAGAAGCTACTAGCTCAATATAACTACTGCCACAGTTTTAGAGCTCAATCTCTGGGGGCCTGCAGCACATGCAGCCATATCTGTAAGAATTATTACAGTATGAAAAGGGTGAAAAAATAACTGTGGAGATGGAGGAAGAAGGATTTGTCATTGCCTGCTGCAATGGGGGTGCAATACAGTACCAACCCCGTATCTGCTGATTTGCCACCCGCTGATTCAATTATCCATGGATGGTGACAGTGCGGGGGGGGGGACAGGAGATGGAGGGGATGGCTCTGGTGGCAGTGGTGGGGCACATGGCAGTGGTGGCAGAGACCTAGGAGATGGGAGGGCATGCAGCTGTGGTGGTGGTGGCAGCGGAGGCACGAGAGCCTGCAATGGTGGCATCCATGATGGCAGTGGTGGGGCGCATGGTGGTGGCAGCAGTGGAGGAGGAGGAGGCCTGGAAGGCTGCCATGGTGGCACCTGTGATGGTGGTGGTGGCATGTGTGGTGGCAGCGGTGGAGAAGGAGGCCTGGGAGGTTTTGGCAGTGCTGGGGCATGTGCTGGTGGTGGCAGCAGAGAAAGAGGAGGAGGCCTGGGGGGGTAGTGGTAGCAGCAGCAGAGAAGGCCTGGGAGGCTACGGTAGCAGTGCACACATTGGCAGTGGTGACAGTGGAGGAGGAGGCCTGGGAGGCCATGGCCTAAGTGGGCCGGGCTGCTGTGGCAGCAGCCTGGGCCATGAGCTTCCCTCCCTCCCTTCCTTCTCCTCCAGGGTGTTTGCTATTATCCAGAATTCACCATCTGGGGGGGGAGAGGAACAAATCCCCCACGGATACAGGGGTGCTACTGTAGTTGTCTTTTTGCTGGAAAACTTCACTGATTACACTTGCAGCAAGTGCAAACTGGTGGCTCTCTTGGAAGAGAAGGTCAACACACTACGGCTATGTGTTGAAACTATTCAGCTCATCAGAGGACATGAAGACATCCTGGATAGAATGGAGGGGGAATTGGTCCTACAGAACCAAAAGGAAAAAACTACCAATGAAAAATAAAGAGGGCTGGAACACTGAGGAAGAATCCAGGGGGCAGTCACCCACAGGAGCAGACCATGCACAAGGAATTTGGAACCACTTCAGCTAAGCAGTTGCTTCTTACATCTTCCTGAGTATAGTGCCCATGAAGAGGCTCAAGCAGGAGACCAGCAGCAAAAGACACTGCATATCAGGGGAGGAACCAACCTAACAAGCAACTCATCAAGAAGAAAAGAAAGGTGTTTGTGGCAGGGAATTCGTTGCTCAGGGGTATAGGGGGAACTGTGTGCCAGCCAGACAACATGAATCAGGAAGTGTGCTGCCTTCCTGGCAAAAGCATCCGGGGCATCACTGAAAAGTTGCCAAAGCTTATCAGGAACACAGAACAGTACTCCTTTCTTCTGGTTCATGTGGGCCTTCACTTCCTAGACAAAGGATTATTGGCTACAGAATGGCTACTCCTCACAAAGACTGGGAAGAATTGCAAAAGCATGGCAAATCTGATCAAAGGGATTATAAATTAAATTCTTGGGGAACTGGAAATCATAACTTAATCTGTCTGACGGAAAGCTCTAAACACAAGGATGTGAGTGCCAAAGGAGAAGCTAAAGGAGAGAATGGGAGACACAGTATAACTCACAGTAGAATAAAAGATAACAACAAGCAATGATTTAGATGCCTATAAAACAACACACAGAGTTTGGGAGGAAGGAACAAGAGGATCAGTAATCATAGACTTGATCCTAGCCAAGACGGAGGAGTTGGTCACTGGAATCAAAGCAGTTGGTACTTTAGAGAGAATTGACCATGTAATGCTAGAATTTATGATTGTGGGACAGACCAAAGAGTATAGTCAAACACAAATCTTGGATTTCAGGAAAGCTGCTTTTATCAAGCACAGGGAAATACTGGGGGAAATCCCATGGTTAGAGATGCTAAAGAAAAAAGACACCCAGCGTGGGTGGGATTTCATGAAGAAGGAACTGCTAAAAGCACAATCACAATCAATTCCATGGAAGAAGAAAAATGGAAAAATCTGATAAAGCCGTGTGTGTGTGTGTCCAGTGTATCTCATGAAAGCAAGGATGAATCACCAAGGAAGAGTACAGCTGTGTGGCCCAAACTTGCAGGAATAGTATAAGGAAAGCAAAAGCTCAGAATGAGCTGAGACTGACTAGGCAAGCAAGGATCAACAAAGGGGGGTTTTCAAGCAAGACCAAGGAGACAATGGGGATGTTGTTCAATGAGGGTGGTAAAATGCTAGCAGAAAAACTGGGCTGAAATTAATAAAATGAGATTCAACACAGACAAATACAAAATTCTACATTTAGGCCAGAAAAGCTAAATGCACAGGTATAGGATGGGGAAATACTTGGCTCAGCAGTACTACATGTTTAAAAGACCTTGAGATTGCTGTTGATCATAAGTTGAACATGAGCCTGCAGTGTAATACTGCAGCAAAAAAGGTAAATTCTATCTTAGCATGTCTTAATAGAAGCATAGTTTCCAAGCTGAGGAAAGTAATAGTCCCCCTATAATCTACACTGGTCATGCCTCATCTGAAGTAGGGCATTCAGTGGGCACCTCATTTTTAAAAGGATATATACAAGTTGGAGCAAGTTCAGAGAAGGGCAACAAGGAAGATATGAGGTATGGAGAACATAACATATGATTAGAGGTTGAAGGATCTGGGCATGTTCAGTTGGTGAAGAGAAGATTGAATGATGACTTGATCACACTCTTTAAATACCTTGAGGCTGCCACAAAGATGGGGTTGCAGGCTTGTTCTCTGCTGCCTCAGAGGGGAGAATTAGATCTAATGGTTTTAAGTTACAGGATGGTGGATTTTGATTGGACATTAGGAGGAATTTCTTGACAGTGAGAGCAGTTCAGCATTGGAACCAATTCCCGAGAGAGGTGGTGTGGTGTCTTTCCCTGGATGTTTTCAAAAAGCCTGGACAGCTATCTGCAGGGGATGCTCTAGGTGGACATCCTGCATTGAGCAGAGGGTTGGTCTAATGGCCCATAGGTCTCCTTCCAACTCTGTGATTCTATGATCCTATAACTCTAACTTTTAAAGGTACTTTTATAATGACAGGAATGTGGCTTCACTAAATGGCAAGGGGCTATCTCATGGTTCAGGTGGTAGTTCATGCCACTGCCTTGTGTTATGTCATGGGTATGGATGTGTCAGTGAGGTGGATGGGAGGAAATGGGCTTGCAGAACTCATATGTAGTTTTTTTTAAAAAAAAAACTTTAAAAGTAATTTTCTTTTTAGAAATAGAAAAAAGAATTGCCTTAAAACACCACGATGGCAACTAACTACTTTGGGGACCTAAGTACTACAGTGAGAGGACTTCCTTTTTTGAAAGTAATTTTCTGAGCATGGGTTAGAGGGATACACAACAGAGAAAGGAGAGGATGAACATTCAAATAGAAGGGTTATGTTAACAATTATTTAGAGGAGAAGTATGATGTATGGTGTACCCATTTGTGAAAGAGACTGGTACATGAATGGTTTGGCAGTCTTATTGATCATGCAGGGGAGTACCCTCCTTCCTGAACAAGTGGAAGGCCTTCCTTCCTTCAGTGGAGCATTAGTGTCAAATGGTAATCCTATCCATCCACTGCACATGAAGCTTCCAGAATTGCCTAGCTGGCATGGCTAGTGGCCTAGCAGGAACCTGGCATGATTACTATATAGTCAGTTAGTTTGTGTGTGCTCTGCTTGTTAAGCCTAGCCAGCATGCTAGGGCCTGTCATGAGGCACAGAGCATACTGGGGTTTTTGGTAGATTGCTAATGCTGTAGAATTGGCCTCAGTATTATTGCTTGTACTGGCAGACAGCCAAGGTCAAATGTTTAATTATGTTGTGGGAACTAGCATGTGTTGTTATCAATGGCATGCTCTCTAGTTAGTACTGCAGGTGTGTGTGTAACTGAATCTTACCTGTTTCCTTCTGTGAAATTAGCTGCTCTGAGAAATCTGTTTCAGGACATTCTTTGACCATGATCTTGAATGCTTCAGTTCCTGTTAAACCATTTCTGATCAATGGATATTGACTCAGTGCCTGTGTATTGACAGAGTCATCACATGGCCATACTAGTATTCTGTGAGCTGTCGTCCAAAAAGTAACTTTCCAAGTTCCATGATGGTTGGCATATGCTCTGGAAAATGAGAATGATATAAGGCATGCTGTAGAAAAGATGACAGGTCAGGAATAAAATGTACACTTTATAGGCAATGGCATACATTCTCATAATCTCTGAGATGAAACACTCAGGCAGCAGGTGATGCAAGACACATCTGTTGAAGACCTTGGAGAATGGCTGCCACTCAAAGTATTCTGCTATAAGGCAGCATTCTATGATCCTGTGCACCACCAAGTAAAAATAAGGTAGAGCCCCTATATATCATGGGGATGCAAATGTAAGAGAAAGGAAAAGGCATAATTATCAGCCCTTTAAGAATTAAATTGTGCACCACCAAGTGAAAATATGGTAGAGCCCCTATATATCATGGGGATGCAAATGTAAGAGAAAGGAAAAGGTGTAATTATCAGCCCTTTAAGAATTAAATTGGTGGAATTAAAGGGTGGGAAGAGAATAAAGGAGAAAATCAAGGGAGGGTCTAGCATTAGTGCTGTTATCTTAGAAGGTGACTGGAGAAGCTGTGGCCACTGCTGGCTTCCGTACTAATGGGTCAGTGAGTCTGATGTGGATTTATAGGAGGTGCTGAACTCTGTTTCCAAAACAGGTTCAGTACCTTCGGACACCTCATGGAAAAAGCAAAATCACTGCCCCACTAACATGAAAGCCACCAGGCATCATTGTATAGGAGGAAGAAGCAAATGACAAAATAGGCCCAGTACCTATCTTTGTTCCCCTGACAAAGATAGTCTTTCTTTTATCTGTTTCAGCCCCTGTCTAGATTGTATGAATCTGTCTAATTCATTTTTCTTCCATCAGAACTCTCTTGCCACAGTTTTTCCATTTCCTGTTCATTGCAAATCTGCAGCCCTTTGTCCTATCACAGATTTGTCATCATTTTTGTGCCCCTTAGGGTTCACCATAAGAAACCTCCTACAAAAGAAATCAGCACTATAATCTCCATGTATGAGGTGGTCCATGCAGCTCAGTTCCTCCTCCCTCTTCCCACCAGGCACAAGCCTCAAGAGGTTGCTGCTACTAGGGCTGCTATAAATTACTGGGGTCTGGAAATCTGGAAGGACGCCCAGAGTTTATGTTGCACATATTTTTGTTTTCCTCAGTTGTATTGTTATTTGTCAATTGTTTTTAGCATCCATTGTAAAAATAAATTAATTTGAAAGAAAATAATAATGGCATACAAAATTCTGTCAGCGATTGGCTAATATAGATACAACCCAACCAAAGAACTACTAGTTACATGTTGAGAACAGAACATATAAATTTATGTTTAATTTAATTTTTAGAAAAATCTATATTTCATGTCCAGTGCAGACACAATTCTGAATAACAGCTTGTGAACTTGTCCCATGGATAAAGGTTTTCCAAGATTTTTTAGCTTGTCTGCCCTCAGCTGGGAAGCTAATTCCACCACCACCCCCAAGAAAGACCTGACTGAACCATCTCTCCGCTCTACAGTCTTTAAATGGTCACCAGAAGGGAGGTGACTCAGCAGTGGGGACTGCCTCTCATATTTAGTGTAGTTTGCTGCAAAGAGAGGCAGAGGAATGCCAGTTTCTTCCTCTCTCTAGTGAACTTCAGCAGAGACAAGAGTCAGTTCCCACTGCTTGGCCACCTTCCTCCTGCCCTCCCTCTCCACTGCACTTGCCAGAATGTGGCAGGTGCCATGCGAGGCGGGGGCAGGAATGTTTGGTATGGAGCATATGTGGCTAGGCAATAACTTCTTGTCCCGATTCAAACTAAGATACATGCATGCTTAAAGTACATATATGTAACTAGTTGCATATTGGCCCATATAGAGTAGAGGGTGATATTTTTCTCTACAGCTTCTTAATGGTTATTTGGAGGTGTGGGGATTGTTTTGTTTCTCTGTAATTCTTCATTAATCAGCGGCTTGTTCTATATTCATTAACATAAGCTGTCCCCCATGACATTCTTGCAAAAAAGTTAGTAGCATGCGGGCTAGAAAATGCAACTCTTAGGTGGATTTGTAATTGGTTGACTGACTGAACCCAAAGGGTAGTCACCAATGGCTCCTCTTCATCCTGGAGAGAAGTGACCAGTGGGGTACCACAGGGTTCTGTCCTGGGCCCAGTGCTATTCAACATCTTTATCAATGGCTTGGATGAGGGAACAGAGGGTATGCTTATCAAGTTTGCAGATGACACCGTAGCTAATACCCCAGAGGACAGGATCAGAATCCAAAATGACCTTAGAAGATTAGAAACTGGGCCAAAATTAACAAAATGTATTTCAACAGGGAGAAATGTAGGATACAACACTTGGGCAGTAAAAATGAAATGCACAGATGTAGGATGGGTGACACCTGGTTTGAGGGCAGTACATATGAAAAGAATCTAGGAGTCTTAGTGGACCACAAACTGAACATGAGTCAACAGTGGGATGCAGCAGCTAAAAAAGCCAATATGATTCTAGGCTGCATTAATAGGAGTATAGTGTCTAGATCAAGGGAAGTAATAGTGCCACTCTATTCAGCTTTGGTCAGACCTCACCTGGAGTACTGTGTCCAGTTCTGGGCACCACAATTCAGGAAGGATATTGAGAAGCTGGAATGTGTCCAGAGAAGGGCGACCTGGATGGTGGGAGATCTGGAAGCCATGCCCTATGAGGAGCGGCTTAGGGAGCTGGGCATGTTTAGTCTGGAGAAGAGAAGGTTGAGAGGGGACATGATAGCCATGTTTTAATATTTGAAGGGATGTCATACTGAGGATGGAGCAGGCTTTCTGCTGCTCCAGAGACTAGGACATGGAGCAATGGGTTCAAACTACAGGGAAAGAGATTCCACCTAAACATTAGGAAGAACTTCCTGACAGTAAGAGCTGCTTGGAAGTAGAATGCACTGCCTCGGAGTGTGGTGGAGTCTCCTTCTTTGGAGGTTTTTAAACAGAGGCTGGATGGCTATCTGTCAGGAATGATTTGATTGTGTATTCCTGCATGGCAGGGGGTTGGACTGGATGGCCCTTGAGGTCTCTTCCAACTCTATGATTCTATGATTCTAAGTCATGTTTATCTGGGGTTCACATCTCTTTTCTTTGAAAAAAGTTTTTAAAGACCCCAGTGTATGTTAGCCTTCTGCTTAGAAATGGTGCAATAAATTTAATAGGAAACTGGGGTAGTCAATTGCCTATGAAACAAAATGGAAGTCGAATGTTTTCACAGCCAGCATCCATAAATTTTCCTTGGGGTTTTTTCAGCACAGAAAAAAACCAAGGAAAATCTATAAACAAAATGGAACCATCCAGTACTCCACCCCACACAATGAAATACCTATGAACTTCTAGGAATTATGGAATCTTGAGATTAAAAAATTAGAGCAACTCTTCTCATTTTCTGGGGAGAGAGATTCTCGTTTCACATTTAAAGTAAACAAAACAAAACCAGGAACTCCTGCTTTGGTCACTGCCTTTCGGGTAGGAGGGAGGTGGAAACATCGTACTGCTTCATCAGAAACCCCATATACATGATTAAAAAAAATCCGTTTGGGGGGTAAAAAATCCAAAAAGGCAGCCATTCATATTCATATGATCTGCCTACACAATTTTTTACCCCTCCAAACTCCGTATGACCCTCCCCCTTGCCCAGCTGGCTGGAGTGAGTGATCCAAGCAGCAGTTTTAAATCTCCTGTCACTTTTTTTTATTTCAAAAGGTGCTTGTTATGCAGACAGTCGGTTTTTCCATATTTACAATATAAAATAAAAAGGAATAAATGTAAAATTCATGGACTTACTGGACTCTCGCTTAGCCGGGAATCCAACATGGCAGCTGCCTCCCAATTCCCCTCTTTTCTAGCCCCTCCCCCTGTGCTTGGCCTGCCAATCAGATTACACTGCCTGTTCGTATGTGTGCGAATGGGGGGTACAGACCATTGACAATACGAATGGCTGTATGGATTTTAGCTCAAGATTTGCTAATGTTCCCAAATGCTGAATCCACGTAGTTTACGGGGGATTCGCTGCCCCCCCTTCCAAATGACACGTATACATCTGAACAGTTGTGTGTAAGGATGATTGATCTTCTGAACACTGTATGTATTTATTTATTTATTTACTGTGTAGAGGGGTCCACAGTTTCACTACAATTCTAGGTTCTCTTTTGGAAATGCAGGCATACTGCAGACAGGGCCTTCAGAGTTTGGAATGCAACAGATCAGAAGGACAGAAGTTTCTCTGACCCTGGACCTCTAGATTCTGAAATCAAGGAAAAGAGCTATAAATGGTTGCTATAGTGACCAGGCCCTGGTCAAGCTGTGAAACTACTGTGAAGGTTAAAAAGTTTAAAATTTTGAACAGCTCTTGGATCACTGGGGAAACTTTGTGGTACAGCATGTAAGGTAATAAGTCCAATCCTTAACATCTCAAGGTAGAGCCAGTGCTATCTTAATGCATGGGCATGCTGGGCCGTTGCTTGGGGCATAGAGCATAGGGGCCCCATGATAATCTATGCACAGTCCAGAATGTAACACTAATTTTCTGATCACCCATCTCAACATTCAAATCTCCTGCTAACTCAGTAGAAGGAGAAAAATTATGACTTGTAGTGGAGAGTAGGCATGTCTGCATTTGAAAGAATATAGAACGAAGAAAATAAAGAGTGGAGGAGCAGGGATGGGCAAGGAGGAGGAGGAGGGATGGTTGGTTGGAGTGAGAGTCCTGACTTAGGAGCAAACTAAGGGAGGCAATAGGGAAACTCTGCCAGAAGAGGCAGAAAAGCCAAGTGGCAGCTGAGAAAGGGAGGCTTGACCTGCCTCCATGGCTCTGTCTGGAGTGGCTGCCCAGTGCTCTTCCCTCTCTCACACACACAAACACTCTCCAACAGCCCCACCAAGATGGTGCCTCCTTCCAGCCCTCCAATATGCACTCTCTCCCTCTTCCAGAGGCAGATGCTTCCCACCCATGTCCTGCCTGTCTTCCCCTTCCCACCATTCCCATTGGCCCTTGGCGGAGATGCCGGCTCACAGGGGAGATGCCCCTCTGATACATTGCTTTTGCTTCCCTCCTCCTTTCCCACATTGGAAGGCACTTCTCTCCTCTCTTCTTTTTCATTCTTATCTTTGCTGTTTTATACACCAGGATTCTGAAGTCTAGACAAGAAAGGACTTTGCTCCCTATGAAGATGTACACTGGGGAGAAAGTCAACACATTGATTTTGTTGGAGGTACCAATAAATCTAAGTTTGTTTTATTGATAATTTATATTTTTATTCCTGTGAGTGGTTGTATAGGCAGGGTCCAGTGTAGGTAGGGCCCTTGCCCGGGGGCCTATAATGCTGTTAAGATGGCCCTGGGTAGAGATGTAGGTAGGCCCTTGCCATCTGTTAAGATGGCCCTGAGTAGAGCTCAAAAATGTCCCCAGTGAGACCCTGGACAATTGCTTCCAGTTAATGTTGCCATCTGGATAGAGCTCAAAAATGTCCCCAGTGAGACCCTGGACAATTGCTTCCAGTTAATGTTGACTAGGTGTGTAACAATAAGATTTATTTTGAACCCCAATATGGTAGTTTGGATAACAGATTGATGCTGAAGGCGGCCTGATTCAACTTGGCTTTCAATCCCAATTAAAAAATCCAGCAGTTTCTGCTTCCAGTTGATAGTCATTGGTAATTGAAAAGGGAGCAACAATATTTTTTCGATTTACTATAATGGGACAAATGGTTCAGGAACAATAGCTCTTAAGAAGGCATTACAAATATCAAATTTTAGTGGAACAGATTTTGTTCATGCACTGTGCACCTTTAATGGTTTTTTTTTAATATAAATTTTTGATTTCTAGACAGAAGTGGATGAAATTTGCAGGAAAAGTTTCCTTTCTTGAAGAAATAAAGCCTGTTACATTTCAACAGATTAAGTGCAAAGATTTTTGTGCAAAAGCAGTTTTTATAGTGGTAGTTCCCCCCTCCCCCAAACGAAGACGCAATTATCTCTGCACATTTTTGTGAGCAGTTGCTATTAAAAAACAGAGTACTGTAGTTACATGGGTTAAGAAATCTGCAACAAATTTTTTTTGTGGAAGGAGAGCCTTAATATTGGGGGGAAGGCAATGATTCACTTCAGTTATCCATGAAGATTGGAGGAGGGGCAATTAATATAAAAATGGCTCCCTGTGCCTTTCCGGAATGTTCACACCCTTTACTTTTCCACATTATGCTGTGTTACAGTCTAGAACTGAGGAGATTATCTGTCCTGATACCCTCCCACCCAACCCACTCCCACCCCACTCTCATCCCTGTAACACTAAAACAAAAAACTTTGCAAACACTTACCTTAAAGTGTGAGAGAAATGGCTCCCCCTCCCCTCGGCTTCCCTGCAGTAAAGGCAGCTGTTGTAAAGCTGCTGTTGTAAAGCTGCTTTTACTGCAGTGAAGCCAAATCCTGCTCAATCTCATGAGAGAATGATCACGAGGGAAATTTAAAAACAAAACCCCAACCAAATGCCAAGAAAGAAAACCAAGCCCCAAAAAATAAAAATAAAACCCCAAGTAACCCTGGAATGGGGGAGAAGGGTGTCACTTACCTGGCTGTCCCGATTGATCCCGGAAGTCTTCGGCATGGACCTCCCACTGACGTCACGTTCCATTGTCATCCCAGGAGCAGAACGGGGCTCCTGTTCACTCACCCGTCATCCTGTTATAATAATGGACAGGCTTCTTATTTATGGATTTTCCCATGAATAGGAGGAAATGGGGGAGGAACAGGAGAAGAACAGGAGCATCCCAGGACAGGGACGACGTTGTCTAAAAGGTAAGCCTTTTAGCGACCTCCTGTCATCCCTGTCCTGGGATATTATGTGTGATAATCTCCTGGATTTGATTGGCACTGTTACCACTTGATGGGCACACAATACTCAACATTTTGATGATGCTTTTTTTAAAAACTGTGGCACAAAAATTAAGTAACAAAAACCAACTGGCACTTATTGGTTGCATAAGTACGTTCAACCTACCACACTGCAGGCTTAAATTTTGCTGATCTGATTATTCACAGATTATTTTGTTGCCACTCTGCTGCTGCCCTATGACATTTTTAATAGGGACTTGCAAGACTGGAGGGACAGCAAATGTGCAGCAAGGCATGTATGTCTTTAATAAAAATGGTGCAGGACAGCAGTGGAGGTGGTGGTAAGCCCTGCCACTCACTCGTTTCTGCCTTATGAAGGAACGTTGCGACTTCAAAGGCATCCATAGTGAGTTGAATCTACAGATCATACAGTACTTTTTTTGTATGTTAAATATGGTTTTGGGGAGGGCTAGAGCTATTCACTGTTCTCCCACTTTTGCAGGAGTCCCTAATCCCAGTGAATGTGGAGGGCCAACTGTGTTCATACAAACACACACGCACAAGTTAATACTTTGTAGAAGCATCTGTGAGTTTTTATCAGCCATGCACATTTGAATCCTGCAATTTTGGCCTATTCATCTCTATTACTGTCAGGTTGACTTGGGACCACTACTTCCAGGTCTTGCCACTGATTCTCAATGGGATTTACCTGGGCCATTCTAAGACCTTCAGGTTCCTGTTTTTAAAACACACCGGTGTTACTGTGGTTGTGTCTTTAGGGCCATTGTCCTACTGGCATGAGAACCTCCATCCCAGTCCCAAGTCCCTTGTGATCTGCAACAGGTTTTCCTCTAGAATCACCCTGCATCTGGCTCTATTCATCTTACTCTCACTCTTGACCAGTTTCCCAATCTCTGCTAAGGAAAAGCATCCCCACAACATGATGCTACCACCACCATGCTTCACTGTGGCAATGAACACTGTTGGCTCTCTGCAACACATAGCATTCTGCAGCATGGCCAAAAAGTTCAATTTTGATATCATTAGACCAGAGAAACTTCTTACACATGGGATTGTTGTGTCTCTACATGCACTTTTTGCAAACTCCAAAAAGGCTTTGCCATGGGTTTGTTACAGAAAATGGCTTCTTCTCTCCACTATTCCACAAAGCCCAGCTTTGTGGGGCATCCAAGTAATAATTGTCTCATGGTCAGTCTCTCTCACCTCAGCCACACATCTCTCTGGTCCTTCAGAGTTATTGTTAGCCTCTTAGTTGCTTCTCTAATGTCTCTCTTTCCTGGTCACTGAGTTTTGGTGGACAGCCGTCCAAGACAGAGTTGCACTTGAGCCGTATTCTTTCATTTTGTTTCTAGGATGGGGGACCATCTTCTCCCCAAAATAGTACTCTACGGTGGACCCGCCACGGGTCAGTGTAAGAGGGGCGCTCAAAAAAAGTGATACAAGGACTCCCTGAAAGAACATCTCAGGCTCGGCCAAATTGATCACCAACAATGGTCTGCCCTGGCCTCACATTGGGAGGCATGGAGACGCACTATCCACAACTTTTTGACAATAAGAGCTGTTTGGCAGTGGAACACACTCCCTCGGAGTGTGGTGGGGTCTCCTTCCTTGGAGGTCTTTAAACAGAGGCTGGATTGCCATCTGTCGGGGATGCTTTGATCAAGATTTCCTGCGTGGCAGGGGGTTGGACTGGATGGCCCTCGTGGTCTCTTCCAACTCTACAATTCTATGATTCTATGATTCTATAATCCGAGGTCATGTACCACTGGAATTGCATGCAAGTGGGCTCCATTCAACTTTTGATGTAGCTTCTGAAGGCAGTGGATTTCACCAGAGCTCTTTTAACTGTGTCAATGTGAAGAGAGTATATATTATGTCACCAAAGGTGCCAATTTGTTTTTGTTTACTTACCTTTTGTGCCACAATAAAAAATATTTTATACCTTCACAGTGTTGAGTTTTTTCTGTGCATTAGATGGCGGCGATGACAATTAAGTCCATTTCACAGATTGTAACACAACAACATGTGGAAAAGCCTAGGGGGGTAAATACTTTTGCAAGGCATTTATGCCACAGATGTATCCCTAGGCAAGAAACCTGGAAATTTTCAGAAGTATCCCTGAGAGGCCCTAAAAAGTTATCATGAATGAAAAAAACTTGAACTCTTTTTATTTTGTTTTTCTTTCTACTCAACTCACACTGAAGTAAAAGAAAATGCAAGTGGGCAGGAGTGGATAATGAATGGGGCATGTACAGTAGCAGAGACAGTAAGACTTAAATATCCACTTTTTCCAAGAAAGCAGCCAATGCACACTCCCAGATCCCACTGACTCCACAAAAATTCTTTTTTGTTTAACATCCTTGCTCTTGAGAGACAGAACCTGCAAAAACCACTGACAATATATTACTTCAACAGCCTGCAACCTATCTAAATCTAAAACATACTCCTACTATAAAGTCCCCATCACTAGGATTGAATTTCCTCCATAACTAGGACTGAATTTCCCCCATATTTTTGCATGTATTGCAAATCTTTGTTCAATATTGCTTTGCATATCTTAACAGTGTTAAATACTTCCTTAAACATTTCATTATTATTTTAAGGAAATTCAGCAGCTGCACATGGATATTAAAATGAACTAATTGCCATTCATTTTTGCAAGCTTTCTGCAGTGTCTATAAAGTGAATGAATTTTTTTAAAGATATGTTATCTTTTGTGTGCAGATTATAGATAGGCTTTCTGACAATTAGAAATGTTCCAGCTCTGGTCTTGAGAGTTAAAACACATTTCCCTTTTAGATATTTATAGTGTTACACCTACCTTGATATTCAAAATCGGTAAGACTCATTTTCTGCGGGGAAATTTATACTACTGCATTATGACACATGCTCTAGTGGCCTGTTTGAGAAAGCTCTGCTGACTTTAATAGGAGTTGTGGGTTCTTTGCTTTGCATCTCTGGAAATGAGGTCATACTGTTTGTCTTATAGCTTGGATACATTTTTCTTCTTCATAGATTTCTTTCATTTTTCTTTTCTCCCCCCTGTCCTTTTGCTATTTATAAGTATTGAGCTAACAATTTTAAGCCAAATTCTCCAAGGCTTGCTAACTTCCAAAAGCAAAAACATACACTCTTTACAAGGAATATATATCTTCAGGAAAATGGCCTATTAGAACCTGTGCTGTTCTAATGCCGATCTCTGGTGCTTTGAATACTTGAGATGTGGTAATGTTTGCTATATGACAGTGCTGGGGTCAATTGTAGAAGAAAAACAACTCAGAAGCAGGAATGATACTTCAGGGGCATATAATTCAAAAGCTCTTATTAATTGGTTTTGGGCATAAGAAGTGTGCTAGCACATATTATACAACCACACTAGACAGCTGTCTTATTGACTGATCTCACTGTTCCAGTATTGTACTTAAAACACCACAGTCTCAGAAGCTTTGCAATAATAATATCTAATTGGCAAGTATGTTCAGTATTAATGAGATGCTAAGAAAACGTGCTGAATTGTCCTTAAGGAAACTTCAGTGAAGTTTGGAATATTTGGAATAGCATGTGTTATAAGCCAGATTTGGTCATGATCCAACATGCCTTAGTGATACCTCAGCTGGTTAATTGGAAAGAGCTCTCTATGGGCCTGCTCTTGAAAGCAAGTTGGAAACTTCCACTAGGCAGGAAGCTAAAACTTTGACAGACCATGTAATTTTTTTTCCAGCAAAACTGAGACCTGACTAATTGAAGAACTCTGTATATATGCCATTGTCTTCTTCTGAGCCCTAGTTGGTGGCAAAGTGCAAGGGGACTATTTTTTGTGGTAGTGTCCCCCTTGTGGAAATGCCTGACCCCAAAGCTTAGGTTATAGTCCTCCTTTATGTTTGTTCTGCTGGCAAGTCAAAGCGTTTCTCTTGAAACGGGTGTTTGAGTCTCTTGTTGATTAATTTGATTGCAGGATTTGGTTCTTTAAGCTTTTGTCTTTGATGCTCAATGATGATGATGATGATGATGATGATGATATTTATTTCTTACCTGCCTCTCCCCATGGATTGAGGTGGGGAACAACAGTTACACACAACAATGAATATCAGTTAAAATACGTATCTGTCAGGGAAAGCAGCCAACTGGATGGATTATAAGATGGAGACACACAAGAAGCAAAGCTTTGCAACAACACAGAAGCAGTGCAGAAGCACAGTACCAGTCTAATAGCAGAAACCAAGGGCAAGCCAAAGATCCAAGAGTTCAGAGAGCATGTCAGTGAGTCCAGTCCAGGATCAAGAGTTCCAGCAAGTAGGCCAGCGAGTCCATTCCAAGGTCAAGAGTTCCAGGTAAATCCAAAGTCTAGGAGGCAAGGTTTCAGGCAACAAAATAGTCATAGTCAGATGCTTTCACCAGGGAACACAGATAGGCTCTGACGAAGAAGCTCAACATCTCACAGCTGTTTATGTTGGCCCAGCTCCTAATCACAGCTGTTTGGTGATTGCTGAGCATTTCTCATATTTAATCTCCAGAATCACCAAAGACACGCCCTTTCTGATTTTCTCTGACTGAAGGTAGGTACCTGCTCTTCTATGTCTCCCAGGCCTGGACCCTGTGCTGGGGGAAGGCCAGGCTGCTGAGACATGGGCTCTGCTGTAGTTGGCATAACAGGGCTAGGTTCTGGCTCAGCTGGCTCTGCTGGAGCTGGCTCAGCCCCCTCATCTCCTGAGTCCTCTGAGTCCTCAGCCTGGCTGGCCATGACAGTATCAGTTAAAAATGCATAAACCCATTAGGATTGTCCAAGCCATCATATTTCCCATCACCATGTACGGATGTGAGAGTTGGACATTGAAGAAAGCTGATAGAAAGAAAATCAACTCATTTGAGACATGGTGCTGGAGAAAAGTACTACAGATACCATGGACTCCCAAAAAGGCTAATAAATGTGTCCTAGAACAAATCAGGCCAGAACTCTTCCTGGAAGCAAAGATGACAAAACTGAGACTGTTGTACTATGGTCATATTGTGAGAAGGTGTGACTCACTAGAAAAGGCAAAAATGCTAGGAAAAGTGGAGAGTAGTAAAAAGAGAGGAAGGCCATATACCAGATGGATAGATTCAATCGAGGTCACAGCCCTGAGCCTGCAGGACTTAAGCAGAGTGGTTGAGGATAAGGGGTCTTGAAGGTGTCTCATTCATGGGGTTGCCATGAGTCAGTCAATTCAAGGGTAGTTAACACAACAAACCCATTAAAAACATGATATTAATTTAAAAGAACAAAAACCAATATATTTTTAAACTATTTAAAATTCACAATTTAAAAATCATCTGGATAAGCCTGCCGGAAGACACTGGTCTTTAATGCTATTTTAAATTCAGTGTATTCAACTTTAGAATCTCCTCTGGTAGGTAGTTAAACACACATACATGTATGCACACACAAACACACACACACACACACACACACACACACCTCAGTTAATGAAGTAGATGTGTTCCTAGGCATTACTTCTTTAACAGAACCCCGGTTCCCCCTCATCAAGAATAGCCTGTGGGAGGGGGGAGCGGCATTTGCCTGCCACGAAGGGTGGAGACCAGATCCTGGGACGCTAGGCGTGCTAACGCCAGTGTCAGGAAAGGGGGCAAGGTGAGCAGAGAGAGTCTATTTAAGGCTGCTCCGCCCTCCCCTTTCCCTCTCTTTTCGTTTGATCGATGGGACATGATGCATCCTCAGTTGTGGATGCAGCTTATGACCCCGGCCTGGCCAATTCAAGGGGAAAGGACACATAGCGGACATCTTGTCCTGAAAGGCCCCACGCTGGCCACACAACAGATGCCAGCAGGGAACACCCAGGGACATAAGCCTATATGTTGGGACTTTTCTTCTCAAGGGAACGGTAACAGAAAGCCTTGCAGGTATAGCCATGAGTGCTCTATTTGTGGGGCTCCCCACTCCTTTCACAACTGTCCGAGAGGGAGGGGGTAATATTGAGGTGCGCGGGGCTGTCAAGGTGGCAACAGGGGTCAAAGCAGCAATACTCCATCTACAAAAGGGCCCTAGCCCAGTTAAGTTGGAAGTTTTGAGCCGTCTCCTCAAGTTTTATCCTAATAAGGAAGCCGCTGGTTGCCTGTTTAATGGGTTTAAAGTTGGGTTTAGGATTCCTTTTCAAGGCCCTAGGCGTGCCTATAGATCGGGTAACTTACAATCCGTTAAGGGTTTGGAAACAATTGTTAGAGATAAAATATTATAGGAAGTTTCAGAGGGCAGGGTGGTAGGTCCCTTTAAACTGCCACCAGTACCCAACTTGCGGGTTTCCCCTTTGGGTATTGTACCTAAGAAGACTCCGGGGGAGTTCAGATTGATCCACCACCTATCTTATCCAAGGGGTGAATCAATTAATGATTTTATACCTGCTGAGTTGTGCTCAGTTAAGTATACCTCTTTTGATGAAGCCATTAGGGTGGTCAAGAGGCACGGCCCAGGTGCCAAAATGGCAAAATGCGATATTAAGTTGGCCTTTCGCCTTTTACCGGTTCACCCTGAGGACTTCGAGCTGTTGGGTTTTTGTTTTGAGGGTCAATTTTACATGGACAGGGCTCTTCCCATGGGTTGTTCTGTGTCTTGTAATGCCTTCGAGACATTTAGTACGTTTTTAGAATGGGCTTTGAAGGCTAGAACAGGAATGTCAGGTATTGTGCATTATTTGGATGATTTTCTTTTCATTGGGAAAGGTGGCTCAGGCAACTGCGCACATTTGCTACATCAGTTCGAGCTGTTGGCGGAGGAGCTGGGAGTTCCTTTGGCCCCTGAAAAAAACGAGGGACCAGTGCTACAAATCACATACCTGGGTATTGAAATTGACACCATTAATCAGTTATGCCACCTGACGGACGCTAGGGTGACTGATCTGATAAGCAGAGTGGCAGTGTTTTTGTTACTTAAGAAAGCCAGCCTCAGAGAATTTCAAGTGCTAATATGTCACCTGAACTTTGCTTGTAAGGTGGTAGCACTGGGGAGGGCTTTCCTGCGCCATTTGTGCGATGCCATTAAAGGTGTTTCCATGCCTCACTACCGGATTCGCATTACGGCAGAGATGCGTAGCGACCTCCAAGTTTGGAGAGAGTTTTTAGGGCAATTTAATGGTGTCTCATTCTGGTGGGAGGAGAGGAAGTTACAAGGGGCCCTGCAAATTGCGTCTGACGCAGCAGGCACAATAGGGTTTGGGGTTTATTTCACGGGTCGTTGGTGTGCATCGGAATGGCCCCCGGATTGGGTGGCTTCAGATATATCAGGGGACCTAACTTTTTGGAATTTTTTCCTATTTTGGTGGCAGTTCATATTTGGTCAGCAGAGTTGGCAAACTCCACTGTTCATTTCTGGTGTGATAACATGTCCACAGTTCATGTTATTAACTCCTTGACCTCCAGATCTTCCCGGGTCATGCGGCTGGTGAGGGCTTTCACTCTGCATTGCTTACAGCACAACATTTTGTTTGTGGCTCAGCATGTGGCGGGTGTGGACAACGGTATTGCTGATGCTCTTTCCCGCATGCAGATGGAGCGCTTCAGAGAGTTGGCTCCAGACGCGATGCCCGAAGGCGAGCCGATGCCCACACACCTGTGGACGATTGGGAGGTCGAGGTGATTGGGGCACTAGGTATGTCCCTGGCTCCTTCCACTAGAAGTAGTTACACACGGGCGGTTTGCGAATTCAGCCAATTTGGGCAACACATAGGTTGGAGGCAGGGTACACCAGTACCTGTTTCATTATTACTATAGTTCTGTGTTCATTTATATCATAGAGGTTTGGCCCCACAATCCATCCATTCTAGGCTGTCAGGAATTGCCTTTTCGCTTAAGTCAAGTGGATTTGAAGACAATACAACTGATTTTGCGATACGCAAGGTCCTGGAGGGCTGGACTAGAGAGAACGGGAGAACGAATGATGTTAGAGCCCCTCTGTCACCAAACGTCCTTCGTGGCCTATTCACCACCTAGACAGAAATTTGCGTATCCCCCTATGAAAGGCTGCTATTTCACACAGCGGCGCTGGTGGTATTTTTTGGTGCTTTCCGCATCAGTGAGCTGGTGCGGGCATCAAAACATGATCAATCTAATCGGGCCTTGGAATTTAGGGATGTGGAGTTATATGAGCAGCATTTGGTGTTTAATCTATGGTTTTTCAAGACAGACCAGCGGGGAAAGGGTACGCGTTGTACACTTCAGGCCTGCATCCAAAGGGACATTTGTCCGGTAAGGGCATTGAGGCAATATTTGGCAGTAAGGGGACTCACTCTGGGGCCTTTGTTTATGCACGCTAATTCTTCTCCTTTAACCAAATTTCAATTTTGGACGGTGACTTCTAGAGCCTTGGATAAACTGGGCCTAACAGGTATGCGTTTCGGGACCCGTTCATTCTGAATTGGTGCAGCATCCACTGCATCTGCACTTGGTTTCCAACCACAGGAGATACGTCAGATAGGCCGTTGGCGTCCTTCCGCATACCGGAGGTACATTTGGCCATTTCTGAGTTAATCATTCTTTCTTTGTTTTCCAGATCCCAGACTGGTGTTGGTGAGATGACGGGCAATTGTATGTGGCCACAGTATGGTCTAATGGGCGGCACAACAGGCCCAGCTGAGCCACTTTGGACCTCACCTCGCCCTTGGGTACCAGTTAATCGTTGAGTGGTTGGGAAGGAGGGGCCTCCGCTGGCATGGCCTGTTGCCATTGCTGTTTGAAGAGCGTTCATGGCCTCCTCCTGATGTTATCATTCTCCACTTGGGTGGAAATGATTTGGGTTTGTTAAAAGGGAAGGCACTTGTCCTTCAGGTGATCAATGACATGTGGGTGATCCGGTCATGGTGGCCAGATGTCACCATCATGTGGTCTGCCATTCTACCCCATCAAGTTTGGAGAGGGGATGGAGATCCTTGGTTGTTCGATAGAGCTTGGCGTAGAGCTAATAGAGAAATAAAAAACGCTCTCGCCAAAGGTTTGGGTTGGTACATCCCTCATTCCGCCATAGTGTTCGAGAGGCCCGAACTCTACCGAGTGTATGGGGTACACCTCTCGGATGCGGGGAATTCAATCTTTCTAGCTGATCTTCGGGGGGGGGGTAAGGACCTTTTGGTCAGGCTGGTGGGGGATTAGGGACTAAGGGGACGCTTGACCCTATCCATGGCCTAAAATTGGGGAAGGTATAGATGTTGGTGTGCACCTTGGCACCTATTTGGGTGAAGGGAGGGTCTCTGGAATGACCAATAAAGTCGTGGGACTTAGCGGAAGGGAACGAGACCCACCTTGGGGCTGGCCCGAGGGAGAATCCCCCACCCTAAGCCATGGGGCTTGAGTGGGGGACTTTTGGGTTGGACTTCCAGACATGGGCCAGCTTGAGAGCAACCCCAGCTCTGGAGTTCCTCTCGAGGGCTTAGGTGTTCACCCAGGGAAGCTGAGGAGTAAGGTCTCAGTTAGATCTACGGCCTCAGCTGCTCCTTCACTAGGTTGCTTCCCCCCCACTGAAGATATTAGAGGGAATTAAATAGGTAGGGTTAAATAAAAATCCTTTATTTCACCCCATATCTTGTGTCTGGTCTCTTTATTTCCCGGAGTTGATTGGCAAAATTTTGTGCCAGAGACAGAAAAAAATAGGGATAGGTTCTTGCACCACAAAAAAGAAGAGCTGTTCAACATGTTTCAGCAATCTTATAATATGCACATGTGAAATGAAACAACCAGGTCTAGTAAGCCTTGCATAAGTAAACAAAACTATTTTCAATTTTCTAGAGACCACCTGAAAACTTTTTTCAAAAGGTATCCAGGATTATTTATTTTATTTTATTTCACCAGCCTCCACTTCTTTATGATTTCTATTTTGAAGGCCAAACCTATAGATCTATGCCTTTTTAACCTGCTGGGGAGGAGGGAGCTGGTGAGGCAGGCTTATCTGCTTTCCCCCTTTCCTTTCTGGTTTGCTGTTCCCACATGCTCAGTAAGGGATTCTGGAATTAGCTGCTGTTTACCTTGCCTGTTGTGGACAGGCACACACAGCTACAGTTGGATCAGCTAGAGTAGAATCCAGCTATTTCTCAGTTGAAACTTTATTGCATAGTTTACTGCAGACATTTGGTTGCAGCCCAATTCCAGAAGTCTGCATTCCCCAGCCCCCTTTTACCAACCTTCCTGTTTAGCAACCAAATATTGCTAAAATATTTCCCATTAAACTGAAGATGTGCAAGAAATGGAGCACTGGGTAGGTGTTAAGATATATTGTAAAATGGAGCTTCTTTGTCAAAATCATTGTTAACTGAGGTATGCCTGTAGAGATATATTTTATTTCTATATGAAAAAGGTCTACATATTGGACAACACAGTGTATGTTGTGTACTTGTTCCACTGCAGACATCTGAACAAGGAAACAAGCCTTCTACAGGCATCCACTCAAACAGGAGCTGGAACCATACAGTATTTTGACTTTGATTCCAGCTCTCAGCCAAGCACAGTGGTCTACATGTACATTCTTCCCTGGCTCAGACATCCATGGTTAATGGTAAAGCCATGCAACATCATGGCATGGCCAGAAGCATAGCCCCACTGAGTTCTTCTGTGTATCAACACCAATGACACATAAAGGTGCCAACCACACATGGTTCAATTTAGCATAGTAGTTTTCCATGTGGAACTACACCACACTGAGCCATTTACCACCACTACCTTGATCCGGGGGTGGTGTCATTATTGCCAAGGGAGGAAGGGAATACCAACTTTCACAGTGACCAAAAGTAGTCATATTCCCGTGTAAGGTTAACTTATGTTTCCATGTGCTATTAACAGAATACCAGTCAAAGTGTGCAAGTCATGCATTATTTATATAAAGTGTGAAGGGTCATCTGGTCATTATCCTTTTTAGATATCAATCATGTGGAATATTTATAGGTATTATAGCATCCATTATAGTACCAGAATACCTAATCTTCTCGTGAATCAGAATTAGATTGTCCTGTGGTAGAAAAGTATGAAAGATTGTAGATTCTGAGTTACCCATCAGAAGTGGGTAACTCATGGTCCTGCAAATGTTGTAGGACTGCAGCTCTTCTCATGCCCCACTATCACTAACTGGCTGGGGATGATATGAACTACAATTTAACATCATCCCAACCTTGCTCTACCATAACTTTTGTGGATTTCCTATAAAGATTTTTTTTAACAAATCAGTCCCTTACTATAGGTTTATACAGCAGGCCCTTGGTATCTGCTGGGGTTTGGTTCCAGGACCCCTGTGGAAACCCAAATCTGTGGATACTCAAGTCCCATTATGTACAACAGCATCTCTCCCAACTGCCATTGCCTTGGCTGCAAAGGAAGACAAGGAAAGGCAGGTAGTGCATCATCTTGCCTCTGCCCAGAAGCAGAACGGTCCTCCCTCCATCCCAACTGCCATTGCCCTGGCTGCAGAGGGAGAGAAGGAAAGATAGGCAGAGCTCCATCTTGCCTCTGCTCAGAAGCAGAACGGTCCTCCCTCCATCACAACTGCCATTGCCCTGGCTGCAGAGGGAGAGAAGAAAAGGTAGGCAGCGTTCCATCTTGCCTCAGCCCAGAAACAAAATGGCCCTCCCTCCATCCCAACTGCCGTTGACCTGGCTGCAGAGGAAGAGAAGCGAATACTAGACTTAATCCCTTCCCCTACTGCCATCCCCTTTCCTTTTGTATCATGTCTTCATTAGACTGTAAGCTTGAGAGCAGGGAACTGTTTTGGTGTTGTTGTTGTTTTTGTAAAGCACATTGTACATTGATGGTGCAATAATAATAATAATAATAATAATATTTAATAATAATATGGCAAGATCAAGGTTTACTTCTTGGATTTTTTGGGAGATGATGGTGGATATTTTCAAGCCGTTGATGATGGAATCCATGGATGGTAAATACAGGGCTGACTGTAATCTATTGCATGCTGGGAGAAAGGTGAGATAAAAATTTATTAATAAAACAAATCTAATAAATATGATGGGGAAAAGAAAGGGCGGGAAAGATAGATAAAGACTGGAAAGGAAACTATTGACCAGGAAGATGTTGGATCCCTCTGAACCCAAAATAGTACGGAAAGTTCAGAAATGAAAAGATTTTTATTCAACCCACTTTGGAAGAGCCTTGCTTTGATCCAGAAATCTCCTAAATCAGATCAGTCCTGAAGCCACCCTATTCCTATACCTATTCTGAGCATCTTTTTATCAATCATTCTACTGTACAACTAAATGAGATACAAAAAGCATATTCATGGAGTTTAACTATGTTCACCTTAACACCTTTTACTTGAAGCAGTGATAGATAACCTTAATTACTTATTTGAAAAGGTAATTAGAAATTACATATCTGGTTACGCTCCATAACTATTAACAGTTATGGAAATGTATATAGTTCAAAGCCTCTCTAGGTAAGCATAAAGCAAATTACAAGGTTTAATCACTGTGATATCCTTTTCAGAGTTGCTTTTTGCTTTATTTCTAAAAGGTCTTAGGAGTTATAAAATTAATTTGCCAGCCATTTCATGGAATCTTTTCCAGAATTCCAAAGTTCTTCCATTAAATGTACCAAGTGGAATCTTGATCTCATCCAGTATGGAGCATGGTTCTGTTCAGTCAATGGAATCAGACAGGGTTGTATTACTACTGGCATATGAAATTAATTCTAGGGCATTTCAAGTGCTGTTTCTAATGGTGCCCATGTATTGGCATCCTGGTGACAGAAATGTAAATGGGATCAACTTGTAATTTTATGCACTGTGCTTTATTTTATGTCTCTATCTTATCTGTCAAAATATTAAACCTTTGTTCACATAATTAGCTTCTTCACTCAATCAGTCCTCTTGGTGACCTTAGTGAAAGGCAATTTGTGTATTCTAAATTGGAAATGCTAATAAGATATCAGAAGACAGAATTTGCTTGTTAGTTTAATGAAGCCATCATGTGTCATTTTAAAAAACTTTTTTATTATTTTTTTGAAAGCCTTAGCAATTGGGAGAGTTGAAGTGTTACTTGGATTTTCAAAGTGGGAAGCAAAAAGGGAAAAGAAAGAAGAAAAGAAAGAAAAGGATGAGTTTAGTTACGATTCTTTTTACTATTCATGATTCTTCTGAAATATAATTCATACTATGTAAGCAGTAGACCAATTGTGGGTCCAAGGATAAACTGTTCAAGGATCCTTGCACCCTTAGTATCTCTCTTCCTGGGCCCTTTCATGCTTTTTCTTTTCTTTTTTTTTAAATATATTTATAATATATTTATAAATAAATATATTTATTTTGCACCAGTTCGTCATAACATCACACATCAACATAGTCCATTTAACATTTTCATCAATTAACATACAAGGTATTATATTACGAAATAAGAAATACAAAAGATGGAGCATGCTGCACATTTCTAGCACAATGGTTCCACTGTAACTTTCATTGCTACATTCTTTGGAATCCTGAGGTCTGCAGTTTGGTGGCTACTAGAGCTCTGGCTGAGAAATCTAAATGCTCATCCCTAAATTTCACATCCTAAGATTCCATACATTATTGCCATAGCAATTAGAGAGAAATCATAGTGATATAATTGTGTAGTGTGAAAGGGTCCAGGAAGGGAGATACCAACTGTTTTACACAACTGTTTCCAGAATTCCAGAATAAGGAAGTTATAAAAAATGTAGATACCTGTAACTAGTTTTGTGTGTGTGTGTGTGTGTGTGTGTGTAATGATATAGCATTTCAAAAGTAATGTCATGAGTAAGAAGACATAGATTTGATTGGTGTAGTAGATATAATGAGTAACAATTATTCTTCTAAAAGTTTCCTGTAAGGGTGTTTTCAAAAACATTTTGACAGGAATTCTGTGGGGTTTACACATATGCTATTCTTTTTATAAATCCTAAGTGCATTTTATCTCAACAAAATAACAGAAAGTAATATAAAAACAATGAAAAGAACAACAATTAACATAATGGCCTCGTTCCTATTGGTAGTTCTTACTAAAACAGACCTGATAATTGGTGAGTAAACATGTGTGTGTGTGTGTGTGTGTGTGTGTGTGTGCATTGCATTGATTCAATAGGTCTATTGTAATTGGGATTATTCCATTTCCATCTTCTATATGATATCCCTTCAGATACATAAAGATACATTTGGGGCATGGCTTGGTCTTCAAAGCTTGGAAAAGTTACCTTTTGGGACCATTACTTCCAGAATTCCTTGCTGGCTGGGGATTCTGTGAGCTGAAATCCAAAAAAAGTATATTTTTTGTTCTATGAGTTATTGATGCTCACTCTTAAACAGTGCATGGATGTGCAAAGAGGTAAAGAAATATTCCCACCCAGTGCACTGTTCACTGTATATTTTAAAATACTATTATAAATACCTACATAACTTTCTGTAGTTCCAATTTAACCTCTTGTTGTACCACAACAATTATAAATGGAAGTGGAGCAACAATCAGAACCAAACTGGACTTGAGTGTTGGCATGCCAGATAGATTATCAGCATCTCCAGCTGGAAGCCCAAAGTTCCCCAGCTTTAAAGATGATGAGGTTGCACAATTCTATGTTCCCCTTCTGTACCTCCCCTCAAAGTTACTGTTAGTATTATGGTACAGAAAACAAATATATATGATTGTATGTTTTCCCTTGCAGAGCTAAGAGCAGCCACAATACAAGTTAGATCAGGAAAACAGCATGAGAAAGGAAAGGAAAATACCTTCACATCCATCCTATCTGCAGGACATGATTTTCAATCATAAGTAGAAATGTGCTTCTCCCTCTATTGCTTTGGTGGGATAGGTAAATTTGTGGGCAGTGCTAAGGATGAATTATTTAACCCTGTTGCACTGGCAAACAACTACATACTACATTGTGGGGCATGGTACAGTCTTTCATTACAGGCTAAACCCTGTCTCTCTCCTCATGGCTTTCATCTACCTACTCATCCTTAAGTTTGGGCTGGTGGGTTTGAACTTATGGGCTGGTCAGGTTTTTTCACCTACCCTGAATGGATTGATGTAGTTTGGGATTGGGGAAATCTTGGACAGATTAATATGGTCAAATATGTTGGTTTGTATTTGGATGGTGAAGATAAAGGATGGGTTTTGTTTTAGTTTGGAATGTTAGTGCCTCTGACAAGCCCCAACCATCAGGAACCTCAAAAATTAGCTTATTAATAATTAGGCATATTAATACAGTTGCCCATGTGGGAGGACAGTAAAACCCAGGGATTCGCTGTAAGGATCCCAAAGGCAAGTATTAAGTCATGGATCACCCAAGGGAAATACTATAGACAAATTCCAAACTGAAGGAAACATAAGGAGCTAGACCAAACAACATTTCCTTCACACACCTTGGTGACAGGCAATTGATCCCATCATCAATGGTTGGAGTATTCCTTTGTCTGGAAGTATCATCCTTCCCTTAGTCCCCAGACCCAGCCATCAGGGAGGCAGCTCATGCTTTATAAATCTAATCACCAGAACAGTTAGGGTGGTTGTAACATATTAACATATTCAGAAACCCATTGCTCAATCTCTGGAGATACCTGGAATCCATTGTTTCAACACATGAAATCCCATCACCTGAGGGCATGTTTTTGGGTATAATTACTGGCCCCAAACTCTGCCTCAGTGTGCACAGACTCCATTCCTGGGGACACTCCATCTCTCTGTGTTAGCCATTCCTGCTTCATCCATCCATTATGGAATGGCCTGCCGGATCAGATCCGTCTTATTACCACCTTAGACAGCTTTAAAAAAGCTGTCAAGACGGATCTTTTCCGGCAGGCTTTTCCTGAATAATTATCCTGGCCCAAGACTCACCTGCCCTTTCTAGGCTATGATTGTATGTTTTAATTTTTTTTCTTCTAATTTATATATATTTTAATTAATGCATGTTTTTAATCCTTTGTAATTTAATATTATTTTAAGGGGTGGGTGGGCTAGGGTATTGTGAGTATGGGGTTTTTATATTGTAAGCCGCCCCGATTGCGTTGCAGAGGGATGGGATAGAAATAAAATTTTATTATTTTTTATTATTATTATTATTATTATTATTATTATGCTGCCAGTCTGCTCTGAGACTTTGGACTATGAGACAAGTGTTGTATCACCCCAGAAAAACTCCCAATGTATTCCTCTGTCAATTTTCTCTTCTTCCATCCCTAGTGCTCTTGTGTGAATGCTTTGTTCTATGAATGTGTGAATGATTGGTTATTATTTTTAAGCCCTTAATAAAATTTGTTGTTAACTTTCCATCTTGTATGCATGTGTATATCAGTTCAGAGCTTGTAGGGGTAAAAATAGGGATAAAGGTCCCCTCTGCTGCCCCCTCTTGCATTGCCAAAGTCGAGTTGCTGCTAATTTCCCCAAAAATATGAGAAACTTGATATTGTGTGGGATTTCCATGAGCAATTTGGGTAACAGAAAGTCCTGAAACATCTTAATATTGTTTCGGTTGACAGGTGTTTGCAGGTAAATCAAGGTGTTAGAGAATTCCATATACTAAATTGATGGGGCTCAGAGAAAGAGTAATCAAATGATTACCTCTCTCCAGAAATCAGGCTCAACTTATCCATTACCTTCAGCAGTCCTGTGGTGTGTTTTATTTGTTAGGATACCTACACTTACACCATTTGTAGATTGGGGCACATTTAAAGTACACAGTTTTAGCACTATGATTCCACTTTAAGTACAATGGCAACATCTTATGTAATTCCATCATTTGTGGTTTGATGAAGCACTAGGAACTTTATCAGACCAGGCAAATATGGCATCATAACAACACCTAATTAACACGAAATGGCACACATATCAAATGACGTTGTCCTTTCATGCTAATGTCATGTCCCAAATCCGTTCCTTTTTATTGATGGGCCAAGCCATCAATAGATCTCCTGTAGTGCTTTCTTGTCGTCATTGCCGGTATTTGAAACTTTGTGCCATTGTGCTCATGGGAATACAGCATCAATGACAGAACACTTCTGGGTGAGATTGAGATAATCAGGTAGGGGATGCTTTTTTAATGAATTTCCTGCTGTACTTGGGACTTTTAAAGTGTGTTTCCATGCTTGGGTCTATGTGTTATGTCTTGATTTTGCTGTAATTTTTGAATTTGCTGTGCTTGTGTCTTCTTGCGAGAATTGGCAAGATCTCAAACCACTTGGAGACCACTTGGAGAGTGCCTAGAGTGATATAAAGCAGTGTAGATGAGTAAGTGCTATTGCTGAACAATTTGTAAGCTGCTCTGAGAGCCTTTGTGGCTGAAGAGTGGGGTATAAATACCTAAGTAAATAAATGAATAAATAAATAAATAAAAACAAATATATCCCATTGAGATTTTCCATTTACCCTTACAACTTCTTCCTAGGGCTTCTTCTTGTTTCCTAAGTCCTTTCTCCATATAGGGAAGAGCTCTTTTAGGCATGCAGAGACAGGGACATTTTTTTTCCAATTACAAGACTCTACTTTCTAGTCCACTGGTGGTTGCAGATAATAGTTCTCTCATGAATACTGGGAGGCTTTGCTTAGTCCAGGATTTGGGAAAGAACTCTTATTTCCAATCAGTATCTCATCAAATAATAAAGTTTTTTCCCTGTTCGGTGCTGAACAAAGTTCCCATACTTGGTACTTAGTAGGGAAAATACCTTCTTCTGTAATCTACATGGGTTAGTTGCACAGGGGGCAAGGGGAGGCAGTGTAGGAGTATGAATGGAGTGGGTTGCAGTGTGTATGGATGGGATGTGGTGTGCATGCTAGAGAATGAGGAGGCCATATTGTGTGCAACTCCTGGGAAGTTTTCCAGGTAGTAATTTGGGCCTTGGGTCAGACAATACACACACACACATGAGGAAGGGAATAAGGGAGAGCATGCAAAGTTCTATTTATGACCATCAGTCCTTAGTAACATCCACATGAGAGATGTGGGGCAGACCTCCACAAAGTTGACAAGGGCTGCATCTCCCCCATTTTCAGTCTTCCTGACTTCCATGGGCCACACCTATCCATTTTGACGATACAGAAAGTGTCCAACAATGCTATTTGGAGTTTCAAAAGTGTGGGAGTGGGAGAACAGCAGCATTATACTGCACTCCTAGAGTGCATATTCTGACACTGGGAAGGAGCTCCAGGTATTACAGAAAAGGCTGCACAGGCTGCACAATTCCCACTTCTGCTACAGAGTAAGGAGTATAGAGTAAGGGCTGAGCATGACTTGCCCTACCATTAGGTAGAAGGAGGCAACCACCTCAAGAAGTTGATTTGTGGTGTCACAGAAGGGAAGTAAGTGGCTATTTATTTCATTTATCATGGTTGCATTTTCCCTATAAGAAGTGCTTGTGAGATTTTCTGCCTCGCTTACCAAAATAACTTGAACAGTCCTTGAGTGCTATGCAGCTTGACCTGCTGTGTGGACCATTTGCTCTTCTGTCTCAAGCAGCAAAATACTTGAGTGTCACTTAGGCAAGAATGTTATTTTTGTTACAGTTGGGACAATATGACCTGTTCCTGTCTTCATCCATCTTCTTTCATATACCTTTCTACCATCACCTCATTGTACATTTATTCATTATAATGCACAATTATTAATTTGCTTATTTTTATTTCACATTCAGTAGCTACCATTTGTCAATTTTTAAGATAGTGATGGTCGATAAGGACAAAGGCCCTAATAGAAATTTAAATACAGTCAATGCCAACATAATTATCTTCAGAATAATGCACAAAGAAGAAAGATAATAACAATGAATAGTAATTCTACTCACTCAGGTAATATTCATGGTAAAATAAAAATCTATGATAATTAAAGCACTACAATAAATCTTTAGAAAAAAAGACTTGTACTGAAAGAAAATTATAAAAATCCTACTGGTAGACTTAAAAATGCTATGTTTCATTCTTCTTGATTCTTTAAAGACTGGAAAACAAATACAGACCATTTAAGAGGACAAACACTTAGATCCCATTAAACTGAAATGCAAGTGATCTTTGTATGTAAAATAACAAATATATCAACTTTGTTAATCTGCTTATCAAAATGTGTAGCATAAAGTGTGTGAAAATGTATTAATGACATTAACAGCTTCTACTGAAATTACTTAAGACCAAGGGTGCTTTTATGGTTTGAATGCCAGACTAGAATGCTGGGAGACCAGGATTCAAATCCTCAGTCACCCACGGAAACCCATTGGGTGACCTTAGACAACATAGGCTCTCAGCCTTAGAGGGGAGCAATGGCAAATCCCTTCTGAATAAACCTTGTCAAGAAAGCCCCATGGTAGCTTCACCTGTCAGGAAATGACATGGATGTGACCACAAGATAGAGCTGTAAGCTTAGTAATGAAAGTAGTTAAGCTCCAGTGGCAGATGTGTGTGTGAGTCAGCACTTGAGAGTATGCACATCTGAGATGCCTGATGTAACAGGCATTGTTTAACTGCCTATAAAAAGGAGATGAGAATTATCTCCAGTGTGGGTTTGTTGTAGATGGTGGTTGGTGAAGCAGTTTGTTGGTTTGAGAGAGATTTATGAGTATTAGAGATGGCTGTCCTATACTCTGTATATATATTGTAAATATACTGCAAACAAAGATTAAAGCCTTCAAGTTGAGTGAAGGCTGGCCTTGTTGCTGTCTTTATTTGGCAAGCCAGAGCTCAAGGCAGTGTGCTGGGGTGAAGGAATTTTTTCCTTCACAACCTGAAGTCTTTTGCAGAAGTCTCTCCAGAAACTTTCTCCTTGGCGTCCTGTCGACGTGGAACAACTCTGCAGGTGGTCATGGTGGACACAGTGCGTCTTTCTATGCCCCAACATCACCTTAGGGTCAATGTAAGTTGGAAATGATGTGAAGAAACAACAAATTGAAATTGCTTATGTTTGTTACTGATATGCCACATAATACATAAAATATATACTATTGTCCCTCATCAGATACTTGTATAACTTTAAAAATATTCATGGAGCTTTTGTACGCCTCTGTTCATTTCAATAAGGAGATCCAGTCTGGGTGCACCAAGAAATCTGCACAAAGATTTTTTTTCCCCTATGGATATGAAAATCATCTACTATTCCAGCCAGAGGCAATGGCTTTTATCAGATGCAGCCTCTTTAAATGTTCTTTTGCCGACATAAAAAAAAAGAAGCATTTTTATGCCAGCAAAAGAATGCCCCCCCGCACTTACCTTCTAATCCCAGCAAAGGCTCCCAGTAATAAAGAAGAAGTGAACAGACCCCCATTCACTTCCTCATTTGAAATCTCACATGGTTTCATTGCGCAGGAAATTCAAATTTAAAAACAAAAATAAAGCATTTAAGTTACACTAAACACACTGTAAAAGTCACAATTAACCCAGGGAGGGTCATTAAAAAAGTAAAACTTATCTGGACATCCCGATATCACCCAGAAGTATTTGCACTGGAGTGGCCATTGTCAGGGTAAGTCTGAGATTTAAATAGCCCAAGGTATTGCATGCCAGCAATGCCGGCAAAAAAGCAGCAGGGAGATCTATTGACCGCTTAAGCCGACAATTAAAAACTATGGGATTTTTGCTCTTTACAACCATGAAAGGGCAACATTGTCTGATCCACCAGCCCTTTTGCAGTTATGTGGCATCGTGATGATACCAGATTTTCCTCATCTGATAAAGTCCAATGACAATCCACCCACTCATCTGTGGATTCAAATACAACTGTCAATTTGTTAGTTATCAAAGAAGAGAATATTACTTCAGAGGGAAAGTAATTTATCAGTTGAATCTGAAAAGTGTCTTCTTTTCTTCCTTTTTCCTCTCTGCCCAAAACTCAGGTCAGTTTTAAGGAAGGGTTTTTTTTTGAGAGGGGGGCAAAAGGTTGTATACAGTTTTCTCAGTAAATAAGTCCATAAGACTATAGGAAACTATCTTACAGTGAGTCACACTTGGCCAATCTAGCCATGTTTTGTCAACTCTGACTGGCAGTGGCTGTCCAGGTTGTCAGTCAGGATTCTTTCCTGGCCCTATCTGGAGATCCCTGATATTCCCTGGTAGTTTTGCATCCACATACTATGGCCTCTTGTTAGTTTTCCAAGTTCAAGTGCCCGTTCACACGAGACAAATATAGCACTATAATTCCACTTTAACTGCCATGGTTCCATCCAATGGAATGCTAGGATTTTCAGTTTAGAAGAGGCATTTTGAATTCTCAGTCAGTGAGCTCCAGTCCCTCACCAGCAGCCTTTCTCAGCCTTTTTACCCTGGTGGAACCCATAAAATAATTTTCAGGTCTCAGGGAACCCCTGTCAAAAAAAACCTGTTATGTCTACAGCTAAAAAAAAAAGGGGGTTGTTTTGTTTTGTTTTGTTTTGTTTTTTCATTCTCAATATCTCATGGAATCTCTAGCAACCTCTTGTGGAACCCTAGGATTGCAGGGAACCCTGGTTGAGAAACCCTGCTCACCAAATTAAAAAATCCAGGGTTCTAAAGGACAGAGCAATGGCACTTGAAGTGGAATCACAGTGCTATATTTGCGTAGTGTGAAAGTATAGATAACATCATGTAGATACAAAGAGATCATGAAGCAGAAGCTTCTTCTATATACTACAGGTTGACCCCTGTATCCACGGGCTGGTATCCATGGTTTTAGTTATCTATCTCCAAAAAAAGGTCATCTCTAGGCATTTTCTAGGTCCTCCAACAAAATTCTATGGAAGTTCGGACAGAAGTCTTTCATTTCAGTTGGGCTCCTTATTATCCATGGTTTAATGTATCTATGGTAAGTCTGGGAATATACCCCCATGGATACGGGGTGCAACCTGTACTGCCTGTGAGTAAACAAAGAGCTGTTATGCAATATCCCTTCATTTCCCTATCAGAGGGCTCCTACGTCTTCAAATGTCATCCAATTCTGGCAGAGATTAAGAGAAACAAGAAAATCTTGATCACTGATTTTCAATAAATCAGTGGGAATAATGAAGATAAGGATTTTCAAAGCCAAACCCCTCCCTCCCCTCCCCCCATTTTGGAGAAGACATTGTAAGGATTTTTAAAAATCTAGTTTTGTGGAAAATACTTTTCTTTTGTAAAATCCCATAATTTTCTTTTGTCCAAAACCTCTTTGCGAAATTTAACAAAAAGTTTAAAAATGAAAGAAAAGAAGAAAAAACAGCTCACAGTGGTTGACTTTTTTTTTTTTTTTTGACAGAGTGACTCGATATGTCAAGTAATATTATTTACATACCTAATCCAAGTTATGGGGCCCATATGTTTGAGGGGGGGGGAAATGGAGTACCTCATAGTAATGGCAGTTTGCAGCAGCAGCAGTGGCACATCTTAATGGCATTTTTGTTCCCAGAAGCTCCCAGAAGCTTCACATGCCACATGGCAGCTGTGAGCAATTTACTTGCATTATGTCTTCACTGCCACTGAACTTTCTTTTTTTAAATGATAAAGCAATTTTTCCAATTAATCCTGTTCAAATTAACAGGAAAGCAAAACAACCCCCCACCCCATTTATCACCTTAGCAATCACTTGCTAAGTGAAAATCCAACATGGTGACAGCAGATACTTGCCCTGTTAGCAAGCCCCACCTCTGTGCAAAGCCACTCAATCAGCTTCGTGCTTCCTCTCACATGGGGAAGCGATTCAAAGTGAATTGCTTGTCCCAATGAGTAGGAATGTGCAACCCTTCACTGTGTTTATAGAACCAAGGCGAAAGCCATGAAGGCTTTTCCTGCATTGTTTTTGCTGTTTTGCCCCCCCCCTTTCCAAATACAGTGGATTGGTGCAGGATTCCATTTAGACAGGTAGGATTCCCAGCAAATTCCATGAGGGTTATTTTGACCATTTAGACAGCTCCATGATGTAGAATAGCAGAAGATGAAGAATGTATCTACACTACACTATTATAGCCATTCAGTATCACTTTATTTGTCATGGGTCCATCCTACAAAACCTTGGTTCAGTGTGGCAGTTAGACTTCTCTGCTGGGCTGTTAGACTTCCCTGCTGGAGAGCTGTAGTACATTCTCCTGAACTACAGTAATAGATTATTCTAAGTGATTCACCAAACTAGGAATCACAGGATTTCATAGAATGGAACCACTGCAGTTAAAGTATTATACTGCTTTAACAGTGCAATATAGACACAGAAATAGCTGTTGGAGATGCAACCAATCAAGAGTTGATACACCTCTGGTGAATGTCTTCCCTTATTAAAGAAAAAGACATTTCAATCTATTATTCTAATTACTAAGCACTTTTTCCCTCTGATCCACTAGCAATTCTCACTGGGTATATTTAGTATTGTAAATATTTCTGTAATTGTGTGGGGTTTTCTGAAACTAAGTGTGTGTAACTTGCCCAAGGTCACCCAGTGGGTTTTCATAGTCAAGTGGGGATTTGAACCCTGGTCTCCAGAGCCATAGTCCAACACTCAAACCACTATGCCAGTACTGGAAAAGGATTTTTTTTGGTATCCGCTGTCAGCTGCCAAATTTTGATCACATAGAAATTCAATGAATCTGTTGCTCCTACATTAAATAATCAAGATAAGGAAAGTCAGGTGAACCATTAAAACTAATTCTTTCCTTCCAAAATAGAGTAAACAGAGACTTTGGAATATGACTTACCTAATGAGAGGTTATTTTTATTATTTATTTATTTATTTATTTATAACCTGCTCTTCAGCCACAAGGCTATCATAGAGGCTTACAAATTATTTTAAGCAATAGCTATTTACACATCTACACTGCATTAAACAGTTTCCAATGTATGTTAGCTAATTACATACCCTACACTTCATAGCCCCACCTTTTAAAAAAATACCTCTATTTTTTTAAAAAAAGATTCTCTATTTTTAGACTGGGGGGGGGGAATCACCAATGTGTGGGATCTCTGGAAGACCACACGGGGGTTGCCTTGGTTGGCCATGGGCTGCATAAACCACAACCCTGGTATCAATATTTCTGATATGATCAATTTGTTTTCTGATTATAGTCATCTTTTCTGTTGGAAACTTGCATATTCCTATTTTTGTATAATACCACCAGCAGCAAGTATACTACTTTCTACTGGATTTGCCTTTAACAACAGGAGCATGGATTGGTGCCATCATGTGGACAGTCTCCATATTTTTCACCATCAGCTGTCAGGAATGTTGTATGCAATGTGGTAAGAGTAAAGGCAATCTATATCAAGATGGAGACTCACCTGCTAAAGCTCTCGAATTGCTGCAGTCACAGGGTAACAGTGAGTGTTAGGGCCAGAGCAGGATCCTAGAGGAAAGTGTAGTGCAGCCAACCAAAGATGCTGTGTAAACCAAGCCTGTCCCATCTATAGACTTTGTATTGTCTACCAGTCATAGAGGGTTGTATTTCATCGGGTTGTTTGTTTTGTTTTGTTTTGTTTTTACACCTGGTGGCGCAGTGGTTAAATGCCAGTACTGCAAGTCACCACATTGCAAGTTTGATTCCAGAGGGCTCCAAGGTTCACTCAGCCTTCCATCCTTTCATAGATTTGTAAAATGAGTACCCAGCTTGTGGGGACAATTAGCTAACACACATTGGAAACTGCTTAATGCAGTGTAGATGTGTAAATTGCTATTGCTTAAAACAATTTGTAAGCTGCTCTGATAGCCTTGTGGCTGAAGAGAGGGATATAAATAAATAAATAAATAGGGAGTGTAGCTGTATTCTTGATGACAAGCAATCCACAGTAGCACACCAGATGAGCCCCCAATCTCAATTTGTGAATTTTGAAGGTAAAATCTTGGAACCTTCAACTGTGACTGGGTTTTGAACTAGGAATTTGTCATGTCACTTCATTCTAAATGATTGTTGTACTGATTATCTACGTGGCACTTGATAAGTTGTCTGCCTTTGACAACGTATCTATTTCATAGAATCATAGAATTGTAGTTGGAAAAGACCATGAGGGTCATCCAGTCCAACTCCCTGCCATGCAGGAATACACAATCAAAGCATCCCTGAAAGATGGCCATCCAGCCTCTATTTAAAGATCTCCAAGGAAGGAGACTCCACCACACTCCAAGGGAGTGTGTTCCACTGCCAAAGAGCTCTTACTGTCAGAAAGTTCCTCCTAATGTTGAGATGGAATCTCTGTTCCTGGAGCTTGCATCCATTGTTCCATGTTCTAGTCTCTGGAGCAACAGAAAAGAAGCGTGCTCCAACCTCAATGTGACACCCCTTCAAATACTTAAACAGGGCTATCATATCACCTCTTAACCATCTTTTTTCCAGGCTGAACATACCCAGCTCCCTAAGTCTTTCCTCATAAGGCATGGTTTCCAGACCTTTCACAATTTTAGCCACCCTTCTCTGGACACACTCCAATTTTTCAATAACCTTTTTGAATTCTGGTGCCCAGAACTGGGCACAGTATTCTAAGTGAGGCCTGACCAAGGCAGAATAGAGTGGCACTATTACTTCCCTTGATTTAGACACTATACTTCTATTGATGCACCCCAAAATTGCATTGGCCATTTTAGCTGCCACATCACACTGTTGACTCATGTTCAACTTGTGGTCTACTAGGACTCCTAGATCCCTTTCGCACGTAGTCTCATTCAGCCAGGTCTCCTCCATCCTACTACTCCTAATTTGGTGTCATCTGCAAATTTGATAATTATACCCCTAATTCCCTCATCCAAGTCATTGATAAAGATGTTGAATAGCACTGGGCCCAGGACAGAACCCTGTGGCACCCCACTGGTCCCATCTTTCCAAGACGAAGAGGAGCCACTGCTGAGCACCCTTTGGGTTCGGCCGGTCAACCAGTTACAAATCCATTGAACAGTTCACTTGTCTAGCCCACATTTTACAAGCTTCTTTGCAAGGATGTCATGTGTAACCTTGTCAAAGGCCTTACTGAAATCAAGGTATGCGATGTCGACGGCATTCCCTTCATCTACCAAGCTGGTAACTTTATCAAAAAAGAGAGAGAGAGGGAGAGAGAGAGAGAGAGAGAGAGGAGAGAGAGAGATTAGATTAGTCTGGCATGACTTGTTTCTCTGAAACCCATGTTGACTTTTTGTGATTATGGCATTGCCTTCTAAATGTTCACAGACTCTCTGTTTAATGATCTGCTCTAGAATCTTCCCTGGTAGTGATATCAGACTAACTGGACGATAATTGTTGGGATCCTCTTTTTTTTCCTTTTTGAAGATGGGGACAACATTTGCCCTCCTCCAGTCTGCTGGGACTTCTCCTGTTCTCCAAGAGTTCTCAAAGATTATTGCCAATGGCTCTGAGATTATATTTGCCAGCTCGTTTAATACTCTTGGATGTAGTTCATCTTGTCCTGGAGATTTAGATTCATTTAGATTAAGAATGTATTCCTGTACTACCTCTTTACTTATTTTGACCTGGATTTCCCCTATTGTGTCCTCTGTTCCATTATCCTCAGGTTGGTCCCCCTTTTCCTTTTCTGAAAACTGAGGCAAAGAAGGTGTTGAGTAATTCTGCCTTTTCTCTGTCCCCTGTTAGCATTTTGCCATCTTCTCCATGTAGTGGACCTATCATTTCCTTCTTCCTCCTTTTGCTGCGGACATACCCAAAAAACCCCCTTTTTATTGTTCTTAACCTCCCTAGCAAGCCTGAGCTCATTCTGCGCTTTAGCTTTTCTGACTTTACTCCTACACGTGTTCGCTATCTGTTTGAATTCTTCTTTGGTGATTTCCCCCCTTTTCCATTTCCTATACATGTTCCGTTTAAAAACTTAGCTCCATTGAAAGTTCTTTAGTCATCCATCCTGGTTTCTTGAGACACCTCCCATTTTTCTTCCTCAATGGTACTGTTTGAAATTGTGCCTTCAGTATCTCCCTTTTGAGAAAGTCCTATCCGCTCTCCTAAAGTCAAGAATGTGTGTCTGACTATGCCTGGCTTCTCCTTTCCATTGTATAACAAACTCCAGGAGAGTTTGTTGCTCTCCTGGACAATAATAAGTCCCACATAAAATCTGGACTCAGAGAGAGCAAAAAATCAACATCAAGCTCTCTCATTCTAACTAAAAAATAACAATAACAATAAAAGTTATATGAAGGGTAATGCAAATAAACCTATTTTCTAAATATTCCTGTGCTAGTGATTAATTGCATCCCCCAAACTTTCACACATTTACAAAGTGAGCAATTAGATACATAACACTTCTGTTTTTACTACAAGACTGATACAATAGTTTATGCACAGTGACAGGATCAGTTAAGTGTAAGAAAAAGTCTATATTACTTCATATCATTCACCAAAGACTTTGGAACTTTTCCTTCCAGCTAAGGAATTTGGCATTTCTGTAGCTTTTCTTATTGCAATGTGCAGCTAGATCCAATGCTGCAAATATATTTGGAACTTCCATCATCTAGTTATCTTTTAATACCTAAGTACGTCACTCTCTCTCTCTCTCTCTCTCTCTCTGTGTGTGTGTGTGTGTGTGTGTATTACTATTACTGGATGTACCATCTGAATTAAATATTAATTTTTATTTAAGAAACCATTGCTTATGTGATAAGAATATGCCCTAAATTGAATTGTTAGTCCTATGTAGAGTAGCCCCATTAAATCAATAGGAACTTTGTAAACCAGCATTTAGGAAATTCCATTGATTTAATTGATCTATTGTATAATTCCCCAGATGATGCTCTACACTATGTACAAGAACACATTTGCCAGTAGAGTGTCTCACATTAACTGGGCTCTCCACTTAGGGCTTGTCTATACGAGGCTATAAAATATAGATTGATGTGCCAATTCACGGCAGCTTTCATTTGTCACAATGCCTGTGAATCAAGATAGTAGGTGCAAGTGTATTACTCACATTTTTATTGACAGCAGTTGTCTCAGCTGAACAGTATTTTGTTTTTTAAAAGCATATCCAAGGCGGGGAAGTGCAATATTCCACTTAAATAATTAGAAAAAATACTGTTTTGACACTTCAGCACATGATTGCTATGGTGAAAACCCAACATAGCAGTCCAGGGCACTTGCCTTGCCAGCAAGCTCTGCCCTCTGAGCACATCCAACCAATCAGCTTTCCACTTCTGCTCTTATTGGAAATGTGCAGCAAAGTGAATTGGTTGTCCTAATGAGTGGGAATGCTCGTTCCCACAGAGCTTTTTTAAAAACTTTGGGAAAAGCCGTGAAGGCTTTTCCTGTGCAATTTAGGCATTTTTGCCCCCCTCCTTCCAAATATGGCAGATTGAGGCAGGATCTCATTAAGCCAAATTGTATTCTCCTTTAATTCTATGAGGAATATTTTCACCATATGGATAACCCCTTAGATGAGGGGTGGGCAACTGTGGAGGGTCTGGTGACCATACCTGGGTCCAGGGGCCACTGTAGGCTCTCAAGGCACCCTGTGGGCTACACCACATTTTATTGAACTGGAAATTCTGGTTTCTCAAAATTGCCATTCAGAGCATTTTAAAGAAGGAGGTCATTTCTTGATCCAATGGAGAATTGTGTCTCCTGTGCCCCTGACTTAAATGGCAGGGGTGGGCCAAAACGGTTATCCCATCATCTGATGGAGTTACAACTGTGTGTTACAATTGCCAGTCTTTCTGGAGACCCTGGTCTAGATCTAACTAGACTGAAAAATGCTACTCATGTAGTTTTGTTGGATTTAACAGTGGAGCATATGATACCACAAGAGATAATGTGTGCATGTTGTCTCTTGCCCAAGCCATTACACAATGGAAAACTGCTGAGTTTAATGTAGTACTTTGGTGGGTTTACTGTAGCAATTTAGAATTAACAACTGGATTTAGTTCATGGTGCCATCCCTGATCATTGGACATGGTGGATGTGCACTCTGTGAAGTTCACTCCAAAATATCTGAAAGGTACTAGCTTGCCAATATTTGCATCAGCATGACTGGAAAACTGCAAAAAAAAAAAAAAAGTCTTGATGGGATCATACAAATACATCAAGACCTCCTTTTTTGCTAAGCATTTTACTGCTGTGGATTTTATGCATTCATAAAGCCCACAAATAATATAATACTTTGGCATCAAGATTTTTTTTTGTTTGATGTTTCTTTCACTAGTACCCATATTTTACATCACATAAAAAATGTCCTAAAAACAAAAGAACATATGCAATCACGTGTGCTGAACATCTGCATTTCATTCATTCATTCATTCATTCATTCATTTTTAGAAGTGTTTTATCATAAAGGTGCTCAGGCAAGATTTTACTAATTGTAGATTTCATTCTATATCCTTCAGCATACTATGATCAAGGGTATATAGTTCCTATGGCCTGATTATACTCTTAGCATTAGCTAAGTATGACATTGTGCATCATATACTGTTGAATACATTTTTGTCTATGTTTATAGGCCTATCTATAATGGAAATTCTTTGCAGCTTGTTATCTAGCTTGAGGGATTTGATGTTTGAGATTTCTGATGCAAACCAGCCTGGCTAATGTGCAGGCTGAAATATACTTAACTTCAAATTTTGTACCTCTGAATTTTGCAACGTAAAACATTGCAATGCAAATGTATTTCCAAATACACATTTGAGGATACAACACATTTAGAAATACACATTTTGAGAGATGTTTGGTTCAAAAAATAAATATAAAAAAACAAATTTGCATGTAAATTTAAAAAAGCACCCTGCAGTTTAATGCAAATATGGGACAGAGTTATGTCAAAAGTGAAAAGGACCAGTTATTGACTTGTCAATGCCTGTGTAATCAGTTGAATATCTTGGACATTTGTGTCTCTTTTTGCCCTTTTTCCTCCCACCCCTCATTTTAGACCTATCCTCCACTCCACATTTTTATGGACCATTTTCTCTTCTGTTCTTTGTTTTCTAGTGCTCTTTGGTTCTGTTGTCTAGTTGTCCTCCTGACTATTGTTTTCCAAAGAGCCAGATTTCCTAGGTTCATCTGCTTGCTCTACCACTCGCTGGGATGACAATGACTGAACCTACTTTGCCTTGAGTCAGTTTTTGTTCAGCAATGACAAATTGGTGGCCCCTGCAAATATTGTTGGACCATCACTATGTTATCTGGCTAGGCTGGCTAGTCCTACTTAACAGCATCTGGGGAGCTTTGCATTTCCCATCCCCACCATAATTCTCTCCAAGTACCAATCCACTACAATTTCCAGTGTTTTATTTCCCAGCCAAGAGAGGGTAGGCTCTGCATGGATATCAAAATAGAGTAACTTTAATCTCCCTTATTTCTTAAATTGTTAATTAGCCTCCACCTAAAAAATCTGGTATATTTACTTCCTTTTTACTTGCATCAGGATAAAAATATCATTATACCTTTATTGTATGTTTTAACTATAATGAAATTCATCTCATTTAGATGAATATGGAAATGATTGTGTAGAAATTGTGTGTGTGTGTGTGATTATATATAAAATTTTGATGATGCTACTATTCCATGCTCTAATGCCTAAATAAGGATTCAGAAACAGATTTCAGTAAAATTATGAGATAGTAAAGAAATGTGTCAAATTTAAGCTGCAGACGTACAGACACTTACTTGAGTATGATGTGATTTTAATTCTGATTAAACATGCAGAGGATTGGTGGGATTACACATTAGTTATATGAATTGCTTAGTTTTGCTTAACCCTCCAAATTCTTTTTGTACTTCTAAGCAGCAATTTTATGGACACAATTTAAAACCCAGCATAGTTACATGGGGTGTCATAAATATTGTACGTACCCAATTAGATCAATATTTCCTTCAGCACTTCATTATTGATTTCTTCTCTCTTTATTCATTTTTCTTCAAAATGGATGTACCTAAATCTGACCTTTACTGATAGGCAATGATACAGCACTTAGAAAATTTGATATGCAACCCAATAACAGAGATTACTGATGTGATTTCTTCCTTTTTAAATCCAGTGTAAAAGTCATTTTTCCATCAGTCACAGTGAATACTTTTAAGGACTGTTTAATGAGTTTACTCTTTCCTCCCATCAAATAAATATGCACGGGAATACCAAACCACAAGCCAATAGATAGTAACAGTATATGTTCTTTTTTTGAAATTAGCTGCAAAGTAATCACCAGTTCCAATCTTCTCTGAGAAGAACAGTTTAATAAGCAATTATTATTTGTGAGGCAATCCTCCTGAGAAATAGCTAGGCTCTTTAGCTTTTATTGTTCAGTAGTAATGGAAATTGACATGGAAAGAAAATGGTAGGGTGTTTTTTATTTTTATTCGTAAAGAATTGAAACATTAAAATGCTGCTCGCCTGGCAGTTTCTGCTTTCTGAGCATTCCTGAATGCTAGAGACCCAATGGTCACCTTGCCCCTTAACACAACACTTACATTGAAGAAAATGCTTCCTATTGAAACTCTAAATGCTGATGAAAATGTGTATTGATTTCCTTGAAAAGAGTGAAGAGATGATTAGGAAGAAAAGGAAAGGAAGAGACTGATGGCTTCACATCTTGTATTCAGAAACTGTTGGAATTCAGTCATTATTTATCGATCCGCTGAAAGTTGAACAAGCTAATGTGCTTAGGGCAAAATCCTACAGAGCAGACGAGCCATAATCAATGTGAATGTGATGTTACCAGTGTTTCTTTCTTCTTTCTGTTGGGGCAATAAAACAAAAGACCGTGAAACATAAACCCATTCAAGTGGCAAAGAGATGAACTCTTGTGGCATAGGCCTTTTTAGACATACTCTGTATCAAGCCATTTATGGAGGAATACACTGCTCACAAGCATATCTAAACAGTAATCCATAAATATGGCTCTCTGAGAAGTGCACATTTTTAAAAGAGAAACTATAATAGTGTACTTAGTGTCAAAGAAATGACGGCTTACAAGTATGTCTAAAACAATAGAATGTACAGGATAGTGAAACCATCAGGGTGGCCACAGGATAGCTGAACTCTAAAGTAGAAAAGTACTAAGTATAACAAATGCAGTAAACAATTGTAACCAACTGTTCCACTAGTAAAAAAGCAACACTATAGTAGCTTGTGTAATAACAGGATGTATTCCATTTAACAGCTATAATTAGGAGTCTGAAATATTTACATAGAACTCTTCTCCCTTGCTGGGCTGAAACCATACACAATGTTTCTTTTGCTGCAATTCTGTAGTTTACTTTTTCTGTTCATGATCTGACTCACCTGACTACTAAAATGCCACATCACTCCAGGGATCTTCTAAATTGTACCCTTTTTCAATTAACTCCACATCTTTCTTTTTTTCTTTTTTTTTAATGTGATCCCCTGAAATCAAGTGTGCTTAGGCATATTTTTCTTATGATTAAGCTGTGAGAGAGGAACACAATCTTCAAAAAATGTGCCACATACCTAGAAGTTCCTAAGAACCTAAGCCTGACAGTGTTATGAGAACGAAGTAATGAATAAGAAGGTTATGAAGAGCAAGGAGTAGTCTGAAAACAATGCCCTAGGAGCATTTCATTATGTATTCATTTAGAGTACATTTATATCCTTTATTTCTTTCAATGAGCTTGGTGCAATATACAGTATGTGGCTCTCTTCCTCTCCATTTTATTTTTCAAAACAACCCTGTGAGATCATACTGAGAAAGAGCAGCTGGGTCAATGAAACATATTCAGTGGTAGCGTGTTTGCCATGCAGCAAAACAAACCAAATTCCAAAATCCACAAAACCTTTATTGGCCAACCAAAACGCAACCCCCCCCCCAAAAAAACATGATGCAAGCTTTCAAAGCTCTACTGGTTTCTTCATTAGACAAAAGATGTTAAAAATAAGGAAAGAAAAGGGACCATGTTGGAGTCAAAGGCCTACATTTTATCTTAGATGTTGTTTCTGTTGTTGTTCAGTTTAGCTGGATCAATGTCAATTGCAGTATTTGATTAAACCAACAAAGTGGATCAGAATTAGCCTCTGAACACCAAGGTTAATATATGCCAGCATGATGAGGCCATGCCAATAGTAAACTTAGCTCAAAAGTAATAACGAATTTCGTTTAAAATGGGCAAACAATATTTCAGATATCTAAACCTTCAGGTTTACTTACATGCAAACTCTTATTTAACAAATTTATTTGAGAAACTACTTAGGAAGAGAATTCTTCCAAACAAGTTTGACTCTCTAAGGTGTAAACCACATACATGCATGTCTGCTAAATACACAGTCACCAATTAGACTAAAAGATGGGAATGGCCATATATTTCATCACTAAAACAAACATGCAGGGAGATATGAGCAAAAACCTGGCTCCTTCTCCTGCCCTGAGTCTCTATATTTGGATAAAGGGGGGTATAAATAAATGAAATAATAATAATATTTACTCCATTCACTTTGAAGCTTTAATTATTTCCTCCCCACCCCACCCCCAGGTTCCAGTAGCAGAAGTGAGAAAGCTTGATGGGGAAAAATCAGCAAAAAATCCAGCACAGGGAGATAAGGCAAGGAAATTATGAACTCATAACTGGAAGTAATTCCAAGTGTCATCCAGCCCAACTTCCTACCATTGTTGGAATCCACAGCTTGGGCATCCAGAGAAGAAATTAATGTTCCTTCCATGTCCCCAAACTTAGCAGGCTTTGGAAATGGGTGAGTTGGTCACTGAGTTGAAGAGCTCAGTATTTGATGACTATGAGCAGTGGGCAGAGCCTGGAAAATTATTTCTAGACGATAATGCACCTGTTCTGACAACATGGCGACTGACTGGCCATGCCAACTGGGAAGTACTGTGAGAAGTACTGTCAGGAATGATTTGATTGTGTATTCCTGCATAGCAGGAGGTTGGAATGGATGGCCCTTGTGGTCTCTTCCAACTCTATTATTCTGTGATCCTATAAGTAGTTTTAAAAAGTAACTTTATCAAGTTCTGGGGGTAAAAAGTGTAAAAGGCAAAAATGTATTTTTTATTTTTTTTAAAAAAAAACAACAACCTTTTCCTCCTCCTTAGATATACCTCTGCTAATTGGAATGTGTAGATGTGTAGATGTTGGTTTGGGGTGTTGTGTTGGTCTGACAGGCCAGCACTGTTTGGGGTAGATGGTTATGGAAACAGGGATGAGGGCAATCTCCATAAATGTGCCTGGAATGATAGGCCAAAGTGCATATGCCAGCCATCTCTGTATGGAGTCTTTTACCCCACAAATCATCCTTTTTCTTTTGAAGAATTGAATCCACTGGATTGTTGTCTGAAAAAGAGTTTGGTAATATATCAACTTTACAAACTCTAGTAGCCAAAGTCTTAGAAACCCAAATCAAATCTATTATTGAAAAAGATCTATGTCTTTCAGAAAAGTACAGGCCGACCTCCATATCCACAAATTTGGTATCCATGGTGTCACTTATCCAATCTGAAAAAAATATGTTCTCTCTAGGCTTTGCTAGGTTCTCCAGTGAGAATCTATGGTCAACATCTGATGTTAGTCTAGTTGAAAATAATTGGGTTCCCTATTATCCAAACATTCGGGCATCCAAAGGGGGCTTGAAACATATCCCCGAGAATACAGGGGTTGACCTGTATACAGGATACAGGGGTTGACCTTTTTAATGCCACCATATTTGTATCTCCATGTGTCAACCAACTCCAAACTGTCCATTAAATCAAAAATGAATCTTGGTAACATGCCTTGAAAGACCCTAATTTTTCTTTCTCAAATACAGTCTTTTGGGGGGCTACCACACTATTCCAATCTCACATAGGGCAACAATTCTCATAATACAAGTCCATCAATTTGTACATAAGCCTCTTATAAAATGATACCTTGTCCTCATTCAGGGCATAAATGCCCACCACCAAAGTTTTAACCCCTTGCATATCAATTTGCACCTTCACATATCTACCTTCTCATTGGCCAATATCAATTCTGGACACTTCTGAGAATTATAAACAAAACAAATTCATTTTTCTAATATGTGTTTGCATCCTGTTTACGTTTTTTTAAAAATGTATTTTTTTTCTTTTTGAAGGGTGTTTGCTCCCTTATATTCTGTGTAAGACATTTATAATCCATAGTCAAACCAGCAATTTAGAAGAGTCCAGAACTACAGCACCTAATGTAGCAGAATCTTCTTCCACTTTCAGTTGCATATGATATTCTTGAACTTGATCTGTTATCTCATCACTCCTCTGTTCCTCTTCAATTTCTTCAAAATCTCCCTTGAATTTTGCCAGAAATTCTCTTACTTTTGGTACAGAGATTATTTGAAATCTTTGTTGTTTAAAAACAGAAACAACTCCTTCCAAATTATCCCATCTAAATGGTATTTTTTCTATTCCAATGTATATGTCAAAAAGCCATAATGTTTTCTCTTATGCAATATTCTAACAGGGATCTCTTTAACAACTGTTAACATTTCTTCATCCATCTTCAATCTGTTCTCAAAATGCTGCTGCAAAACTTGATCTCTGGTCTGTTTCTTGTCAAAATAAACAATTACATCTCTTGGGATGTTTCTTACTCTTGCAAATTGTGAATTAATTCCATAAACTTTATCAATCTCAAATTCCATCTCATCTTGTTCTCTTTCCAAAAAAGTTGCCAAAGAATTGGAAATCTTTTCTCTAAGATCCTCATTAGGATCCTCTACAGTTAACCAAAACTTCAGGCAATGCTACTTTCCTCTCAGTTCTAATAATGCCAAATTATCCAAATTATTTTCCCACACTTTATTTATAACTTCAGTTTTATTTTCCAGAGTTTGTACTTTGTCATTAATCTGCTTTATGTCCCCTACCAATTTCCAAGTGATTCCTTAATTTCTTTAACCTTTCTTCTAAAGTCCTGTTTTAACTCTTTCCTCATTTTTGTCATTTCTTATCTCATCAATCATATCTCCCCAAGCATTTTCTGAGACATTTCTGATGAGTTTGCCTTTTCTGAAGGTAAGTCCGCAGATCCCCTCATTGCTTCACTGGCTTTCACCTTTGTTCTACTTACCATTTTAGAAGGAAAAATAAAGACTAACCTCCCTTTTTTTCTTTCAAGGTTGACTTCTTGCAAATCTGAAACAATTTAGTCCTACTTCTGTATCCATAGATACAATAACACTATCCAGCTCTATTTTTTTATATTCTAACTTCCAAGTAAACAATCCAATTTCCCAAGCAATCTGTTTTGCCAAATTAATTTCACAATCTCCAAAAGCACATTTATCAACAAAAAGAAAAAGAAGACTCATCCAACATGAAAAAGTACTGTCCCCTTTAGTCACTGAAGTTCTTATTGAATTGTGATCTTATTAAGCTTTTTGCTTTTGAAAGACTTTTTTTTTAAAAAAAGTGGCCTTCAATTACTTTGTCTTATTTATATGAAGAAGGCAACTCACCAAGGTCCACTACCACCAGTGATCCAAAATTCTGTCTTTAATTATAATCCTGATTTTATTTATTTATTTTTATTTTATTTTTATGCTTCCTTTCTTCTTAGATGGGACCCAAGGCAGCTTCCATAAAATGAATTTAAAATATCATATATACAATGAAAATATTTAAAATAAAATAGTTAAAATCAGATTAAAACATAAAATAGATTAAAAACTAAAACATACAAAATAAAATAAACACTGCTGCATATACATTAAAAGCCTACTTAAAAAGAAAAGTCTCTGCCTGCTGGCAAAAGGAAATCAGAGAGGAAGAATCCTAGCCTCCTGTGGAAGGGCGTTCCAAAGTGTGAAAGCAGCCACTGAGAAGGCTCTCTCTTGAGTCCTCACCAAGCAAGCTTGTGTTGGTGATGGGACCAAAAGAAAGCCTCCTCCTGATGATTTTAGGGGTCTGGCAGGATTGTATCAGGAGATCCAGTCTTTGAAATAGTCTGAACCCAAGCTGTTTGAATTGTGCCTGGAAATGAACCAGTAGCCAGTGAAGCTGTTTTAACAAGAGAGTTATATGCTTCCTGTAACTGGTCCCAGTCAGCATTCTGGCTGCAGCATTCTGGACCCGCTGAAGTTTATGAACAGATTCCAAAGGCATCCTCAAGTAGAGTGTGTTACAGTAGTCCAAATAAGATGTTATCAAGGCATTTGTCACCATGACCAGATCTGACGTCTCAAGGGACGGGTGCAGCTGGTGCACTAGTTTTAGCTTGGTGAATGCACTCCTGGCCACTGCTGAGTCCTGGGTATCCAGGTTCAGAGTGGCATCCAGGAGAACACCCAGACTGTGAGCCTGAGATTTCAGGGGGAGTGTGACCCCATCCAGCACAGGCAAAGTCCCTATTACCTGATCTGCCCTTTGACTGACCAGGAGCACCTCTGCCTTGTCTGAATTAAGGACATTTTCAGATGGTGCTTACCGCAGGATCAGGTCCTGGGAGAAGAAAGGTGCTCTTGCGCGGCAGGGGGTCCTTTTCGGACGCCTCGGTCCCTCTTCTGGGATCATTCGTGGCACGTCTGTGAAGCTTTGGAAGTGGCCACACAATATTTTAAGCACAGAAATTGCCCATGCTTAAAATATTGTGTGGCCTCTTCCAAAGCTTCAAAGACATGGCATGAATGATCCCGGAAGAGGGACGGTGTCGTCCGAAAAGGACCCCCTGCTGCGCAAGAGCACCGTTCTTCTCCCAGAACCTGATCCCATGGTAAGCACCATCTGAAAATGTCCTAAGTTTCAATTTGTTTGCTCTCATCTAGTCCATTACTGACAATAGACATTGGTTCAGAACTGATGTTATTAAGCAAGTTGAGAAAGTGAGGCTTTTGCAGGTCCAGTGTCTGTAAAATGGCTCACTTTCATGGTTGAGCCAGCTGTTAATCCTGACCCCACCCCTCAACCTGCACCAGACCACGGTGATTTTAGTAGTCTCTGCATGAAGAAAGAGGCTCCAGGGTGCATGTGTTCAATCTTATGCTCCCCTTTCTCTGGGCATAGTTTTCCCTGGCTAGATCTTGTCTCCCAGCTGGTGATCTTAACACTGAAAACTTCCCTTGTTGCAGTGTGCATAAGGGATGTCAGGACATTAATTCTCTAAACCCTGTGCACCAATCTGTAGTACTTTGGACCCACTGAAATTTCCAAAGAGTTTCCAAAGGTAGTCCCATGTAGAGTATATCACAGTAATCCAAACAGGGTGTAATCAAAGTGTAATCAAAGAATCACTGTAGCCATATCTGACAACTCCAGGAAGAAATGCATCTGGTGCACTAGTTGTAACTGTGCAAATACACTCCTGAAATCTGAAAATACATTGCTGAAATTTGGGCATTCAGGCTCTGGGCTGAGTCCAGAAGTACACCTGAACTATGAACCTAGGATATCAGGGGGAGTGTAGCCCCATCCAGCACAGGCTGAATCCTTTCCCCGATCAGCCTTTAAACTGACCAGGAGCACCTCTGTTTTGTCTGGATTAATTCTCAATTTGTCTCTGTTTCATAATGGTCAAGCAGCCATAAATGCTTATATGTTTATTATATTTGATTATCTGTACTGATTATTTTGTTTTATTCTGCATTATGTGTATGCATGTTTTTTTCTTTCTTATTGTATTATAGTATTGTATTTTAGTATTTTATATTATTGGAATAGTTATAGTTGTTTTATTCTGTAACCTTATGTAAAGTGCCATGTATATGGATGGTGCTATATAAACAAACAACAGCAACAACTGTTCATCTTAAAGATAAGGCTCTGCCCTTTATTTTTCCACCACCTTTATTTTTGTACTGAAGCATAGCATCACTCCCTTTGAAAGTAAATATAGCAATAACTTATACACAGATTCATTCATACAGACATAGAACAAAGTAGAGAAAATATGCTTTAAACTGACATTGAGGGCTTTATTGCCTACATTACTCTGAAAACAGAAATATATCTATCCCATTGTTTCTGAGTGGAGCCAGCTAAAGGTAAAACTTGTGCTTTTGAATCATAGAATCATAAAGTTTGAAGAGACTATGAGGGCCATCCAGTCCAACACCCTGCCTTGCAAGAATACACAATCAAAGCACTCCTAACAGATGGCTATCCAGCTTCTGTTTAAAAACCTCCAAAGAAGGAAACTCCACCACAGTCTGAAAGGAAGAGGAAACAGCCATTCTCTGAATGGATAGTGGAGTGGGGCAGGACTGCTGCAAAAACTCCACTCTACGGAACAAGAAATAATTTGACACTTTTCTATTCCACTTGTGGAATCCTATAGCATCCTTACTCCTCACTCCTGGTTTTTTGAAGCTTTGATGTTACACACATGCATAACACATACAAAGACCTTTTCCACTTAGCCAGAGAGCCCTGGTGCCAGCTGGGAATGGGTGGAGATGAGTGCCCAGGCTTTAAAGCCAGCTCAAACCTCAAACTTTCTCCTGTTCCAGTGCCTCTCACATTGAGATTTATCTTCTTACCTAGAGATGCAAAGAAGCACAGCAATTCCATGAGATTTCAGGCAGAACTCAGAGACTTGGCAACTGTGTCTTTTCTTAGTACTAAAAGTAGATTCTGCTAAGTCCATGCTGTAACCATCCCGAAAAATGTGTCTTTAGGAAACACACACATCTGGTTTGGTCCTAAGTCATCCCTTACAGGCAGTAAGCTTTGTCTCAATTTCACTGGGGGGAAAAGTCTCTGCCATATAATCTTCTTAGACAGTTAAGGGATGTTAAGTAAGAACCTCAGTCTGGACCATGCCTTTGAACATTTGAACAATAAAAGCTGGGGACTTGCATTAAAAGCAGTAATGTATAGACTAAAGAGAAAATTAGCCGGAAACTATGAACCCAAATGGGGATGGTAAAAAGTGAATGGACAGCACACAAGTGAAAAAGAGGGAAAGTGATCATTTATCACATTAAAAATATGAATAACTCAACTCCCCCACCGTCTGGCACAGCCATTTAGCTGGGGGTGCCTACTTGTAGGCCGTGATGAGAAGAGACCAGGATCTACGTGTACCGGCAAGTGTTGGTGACACGAAGGGAGGGGTGGGACTCAGAGCCCATATAAGGGCCTGCCACCCCTCTCTTCAGCCTCTTTCTCTTCATCGAGTGGCAGGCGGAGGCTTTGGACCACACAATCAGTGGCTGGTGACGACTCGGGTTGTGGAGAGATCGAGGAGTGGGGTGGCAGACAGCGGTGAAGGAAGAGGAGTGAGGAGCAGCATCAAAGGACATCTGCACCGTGAATTGGGCCTTTGGGTTGGTGGGGGCCTTTGGGCCAGTCTCTGGGGGGGAGGCCTGGGGGGTTACCCAGCAGGGAGGGGGTGTGTTACCCATATGTGGGTTCGTCCAGCCCATCCCATGCCAGGCAGTGAGTTGTTGCAGGCATCCCTCTCCTGGCATCAAGAAGCAGGGTGGCCCGACAGGACCGAGTGGCAGCCCGCCCAGCCAGCAGCAGCAGTAGCGGCCATGCGGGATGGCCATTAGCAGCCTAGCAGCATTAGCAGGAGAAGAGCGGGCAGATCAGGCCTAGTGGCCTTGCTAGGAGGGCCTAGCGGCCTAGCTGGGAACGGAGTGGACTGGTTGGGTCTATTGGGCCTAGCAGCCTGTCCAGAGTGGAGTGGGCCTGTTGGACTTGCCAGGCCTGGTGGCCTTGGCGGGGGTGGAGCAAGGCAGTTGGGACTAGTGGGCCCGTGCATGATGCAGCAAGGCCTGGTTTGGGTTTTGCATGGTTCGCCAGGTTGCGCGGCTCTGTGGGGCTGCCCATTAGGGGGGAGTTAGCAGACTCTACAGGCCTTTTGGCCTGCTTTAGCCAAACCAGGGAGTCCCTAGTTAGGTGGGGGTGGTCTGCGGGGCCTAACTGGGAGTTGGATAGTCAGGCCTGGCACCTGGATAGGTCTGGGCCAGTCAAAGGCCTAGCAGGCCAAAGGTTTTTGGTGCTAAGGGGGATTCTCATTATCAATACTCGTAGCAACAATAATAATAATACTATGCGTAAAGGTGATAAGGTTGCAGAATCCCTGTTTTTCACTGCCCTGAAGTGTGCAGCCCTGTTGGGCATCTACAAGGGGGGATTGCAGCAGATACCTTGGCCCAGGTGCTCATATGCCAAGCTGGCAGGTCCTTGCATTCCCAATAATATTAATATTAAAATAATAATATTAATAATATTAATATTAATATTAGTACATCAGCAACTACGACAGCTCTCTCTCTCTCTCTCTCTGGCTTCTCTTCGCAAACGAAGATTCAGGAAGGACTCATCCCGCGCTTTCTGCAAGCGTGCTGATGACTAAAAAGGCCAATCCGAGATAGACAAGTCCAGTTGCAGAAAGCACAGCAGAAGGTCTCCTTGGGTGATGTTTCTGGGTTAAGATTTTTTCTGTGTTGTCGTTTCTCTTCAAGACTTGTTTGGCGTGAGTTCTCAAATAAGGCTGCAGTATTGTGGATAGTGTGTCTCCATGCCTCCTGATGTGAGGCCAGGGCGGACCATTTTTGGTGATCAATTTGGCCAAGCCTGAGGAATTGTTTCAGGGAGTCCTTGTATCGCTTTTTTGGAGCACCCCTCTTACGCTGACCCATGACAAGTTCACCATAGATAATAATAATAATAATTATTATTATTATTATTATTATTATTACACAGTATAGGATATCATAGGTGAAGGATTGATTTATGCATTGTTCAGGGTGCGGGGCCAAATGTAAAATGGCCCCTAGGAAAGGTAAGGGGGGACAAAGGGAAAGGGCCCATGCCAAAGTGGCCTGCTGTCTCTGATCCTCCCTCCTCCAGTGAAGAGGAAGAGCAGATTCCATGGCAAGCAATCGTGGATAGGATCCAACACCTGGAGAGGATGTAGGGGTTGAAGGAGGAGAGCTGGTTCAGCAGCTGAGGCACCAAGAGGAAATGAATAAAATTGCTAATCAGATTTTGGCCCGCCTAGATGCCCTAGAGAAGAGGATCCAAGGAGATGGTGCATCAGAATCAAAGCTGTTGGAGAGTGAACCCGATCAGAGTGTGCCTCTGCAAGATGAACCAGATGTGCGGCCTGATGCGGCTGTGGCCCCAACCTCAGGTGAGTCTCCTGCTGATGTGATGACCCACCACACAGGGCCCCTATGGCCATGGGGTGGTTGGGCCCCTGCTGCATCCACCACTGCACCACAAGGGGAAAGTTCACCGGGGGCACACTGGAGGTGACCAATGGCCCAGCAAGTCCTCAACTGGTCCCCCCAATGGTCACCTTGGGGACCATTTATATAATGGGGGTTAGGTTTGTCACCAACAGGGGATTATACATCGCCAGGACTTTTCGGCCTATGGGGTATGAGTTTTTGGCCTATTCTGCAATCCCATTTCGGGAGATATCGCTTCCCTTAGGGGATCACCCACTGCAGTCCACTAGGGACAGGATACCCAAGGAAGAATACGTGGACGTATTCTCTCTTTTGTATAGGGACTTGGAGAAAAAGGATAAGGAGCAATTGGATGTGAGAGAGAGAAGGAGAAATTGAGGAAAAGAACTAGAAAGAAGATTATCTAATTGGCTTTCAGGTTATTTGATTCTGGCTGGGGTAATAGCTAGAGCCCAACCCCACCCTTCCGCGGCCCTATTTCAATACATGGACATTATCCATAGGGCCTATGTCAATTTTGCCAGCCCTGTGTAGCTTCTTTACGATAAGCCTTTTCACGTGCAGGTGGCAATTTATCCAGCATTGCACTGGGATATAATGCAGCCCCAGTTGTGGATGCAGCTAATGACTCTGACTCAGCCAGTTCAGGGGGAGCGTACACATAGTGGCCATTTGATTAGGAGTTCAGCTAGCTAAGGTTCCCACCACTGTGGGATCTGGACAAAAATTGTTGTGTTGGGAGTTCAGCTCCCATGAGCCATGTAATCAGCTCCCTGCAGATTCAGCCATGATTGTTCCATCTGGCGGGCTTCACACTCTTTTTGAAACTGCACCAGAGGCAGGGATCAGTTATGAGGGAGAAAGGGAACTCAAGGGTCAGGTAAAGGGGGCAGCTCTAACAGCCAGCCTCCAAAAGGGCCCTAGCCCAATTAAGCTGGATGTTTTAGATAAGTGGCTCAGGTTATATCCTGATAAACAGGCAGCCACTTATTTGTCCCAGGGTTTTCATTTTGGCTTTCATATCCCTTTTCAAGGGGCCAGATGCCCCTTTATGGCAAAAAAAAATTGCAGTCAGTTAAGGGTAGGGAGTCCCTGGTTAGGGAAAAAATCCAGAATGAAGTAGCCGAGGGATGGGTGATTGGCCCCCTTCCCCCCCCCCCGCCCGTGCCTAACCTTAGTGGATGGGTTCGGATGTCACCATGGACCTCACGTTTTTGGATTTTTTTCCTATTTTGGTAGCTTCTATAATCTGGGCTGAGGATTTCTCCAATTCATCAGAACATTTTTGGTGCGACAACTTGGCAACAGTTCAGATTATTAATACCGTTACCTCTAAGTCTTCATGGATCATGAGGCTTGTCAGGGCCTTTACTCTGCAATACCTCTGGCACAACATTTTGTTTGTGGCCCAGCATGTGGTGAGTGTTAACAATGGGATTGCTGATGCTCTTTCCCACATGCAGATGGAGCACTTCAGAGAGTTGGCTCCAGATGTGGCGCCCAAGGGCTGCGTGATGCCAGCAGGCCTGTGGCAACTTGGGAGTCTGAGATCTGGAGGACATTTTCTTGCAAGATCCACCAGGATCTTCTAGAGGTCTCAGCAGGTGATGTTATTGGTATGTATCTGGCTATGGGACAGATTTTTTTTCCAATCCCCCCTCCCTGAGCTCCACCAGCAGTGGAATAGCTGTGGAGGGAAGAAGCCTATTGCAACAAAACACCTAGTCCTGGATGCACGTTATTGAGGGGGTAAAATGCATACAAAAGTATAAGGTGGACTCACACTTGCATATGTCACTAACAGGATGACATTCAATATGTGGAACTGCCATCTGGGCCAAAATTCTGTGGCCAGATTGTTGACTAATCTAGTTTTAGAAAGCATGTGATTCTTATATTACAACAGCTGTACTGGCTACTGATCCATTTCTTGACACAAGCCAATGTTCTGATTATGAATAAAACCATACACATCTTGTGGCAAAGCTATTTGAAAGACAGCAGTCTCCCATATGAACTTGCACATTCATTAACCTCTTTTGAGGAAGCCCTCCTCTCCATCTCATTGGACTTGAAGGCATATTTAGCAGGTATAGAAGGCAGAGAGGGAGCTTTCTTCATGGCCACTTCTAGGACCCAGAAATACATGGATGGGCAGGCTAGGCTGTCCCCTTTGGTGTTGTTCCAACAGGAGCAAAGACCATCTTATTCAGATTTCCCTTGGCATTTAAGATAAGCTACTGTTGAAAGTACAGTATTATCACTGGATGCCCAAATGACTAAACTAAGGCTATCATACTTTGTATGCTTCATGAGATGCCATGGCTTGTTAGAAAAAAATGATAATGCAGTCAGAAAAGAAGACCACATTATGAATGGACTGATCCAATACAGAAAGCCACGGCCCTGAGTTTTCAAGATCTGAGCAGGGCTGTTCATATCTGGGGTTCTTGGCTCTCTTTCATTCCTGGATTTACCATAAGCCAACTTGACGGTAACAACAATTGCTGAAAAGGTTTTAGCTAGTTGTGTGATGTTCTTAGCTTTTTAATGATGTGTTTTTAATTGTATTATGTAGGTGTTTCTGTGTTTCCATTGTATGGAGTTTCTTTGAATTTTACTCTTCTAGCCACCTTGAGTGCCATTGTTGTTAGGTTTTTGTTTTGTTTTTTTGCATAAAGTCAGGATAATAAATAAAGAAATAAAGTTTGGGGCCAAGATATTAAACATCTTGTGAGTTGCTATTTGGAAGATTCACTGTGGCCCAGAATGAACTATGTAGGCAAGGTTTGTTCCTGAGACAATACCTCTCCCGTTTTTACTTTGCCTTTAACAGATTCACTGTACTATGAATAAACAATCCTGCCAAAGCTGCCACTGGTATGTGTTCTTGTTGCTTTCTTTTATTGCTTTGTTTCCCTACAATTTTTCTGCAGCTGGAATGTGCTATGACAACATCTTCCCTGTAGAATACCTATGTATTGAATGAAGTATCATGTTGAACTAGGTCAGAGGGCTACACATCAATATGAATGCCAAATATCAGGCATATTGTGGATCACATTTGGCATCTGTTACAGCTACATATCCCCACTAGACTCAGCTGGGTTATGCAGTGGTAATGAGGGCAGAATGCAAGAATGCGGGTATGTCACAGCGATGAATACAAATTATGAGTGAATAAATTTAACATTCTAATTGGATTTTAGAGAGCTTGCTGTCAAAGGCAAAAATTACACCAGCTTTTCATAATCATTCAAATATTTGTTTCTGAACTGAATTTTTCTCTTGTCAAAACATACATTACCTAGAAATAAAGGGAAGATAGAGGGAAAGATAAATTTATGCTGGTTGTAACACAAAGGTATTGTCCATTCACAAACTTTTAGACTACAGTGTTCTCCTTGTCTTGGATCGAGAGACATCTATTGAAATTATTTCTGACAAGATGCTGACAGGGAAAGCCAATGCTGTCATTGGGCAGCAGCCTCTTAAACCACATGGTGGGATCTACCATAAGAACGTCACATAAGAGAATACAATGGCATCTGGTAGTTTTCATGTCAGTGGGGTAGTGAATCTGTTCCAGGGATTAGTTTGAAAGGTAAAGGTGCTGAACCTATTTTGGGATGCATTTACCACTTCAGTGAATTGGAAGCCTCTTCGGTAAGATCCGAAGAATCTTATAGGATCTTACCAAAGGCCTCTCTAAAACAACCTACTCTTCATACCAGATGCCATTGTGAATCCCACAAGCACAATATGAACATGACAGCACTCTCCTGCTCCAGTTACTCAAATACTAGAACTGAGAGGCATGTTAATTGAATAAATATACAGTCATCCTAACTAGTAGCTAATGCTAGCCATATGTTCCATGAATTTATAATCTAATCCTCTTTTTTATAATGTCCACCTTGGCAGCCATCACTGATTCTTGTGATGGTAAATTTAATGATTTAACTTAGGAATAGAAAAAAAATGAAAATATTTGAAAAATGGTTACAATGTGTTACTTGATATTTGGAAACAATGATGACGAAAAACCTGAACTGGTGATAATCTATGTACTTCAGGCCTTATTCTGCACAAAATCTACATGTGTGCAGAAAATAGCTTTTTTGCACAGAAAATATATTTTGCCACAGAAGAATAATCTTTCTGAGTGCATTCAAAATACCATGTGTGAATTTTTGCACAGAATATGTCCTGAACTGTGAACAGTTTTCAAAAATCCTGTAGTTTTCAAAGAACTTCTTACTTTGTTCCTTCCTTTGAGAATGAAATCAGTTAAACATTACATCGCTAGTATAGAAAAGTGTTGTAGTCTTTTGTTTCATCTGTTCTGAATCATTCAGCTTTATTTGATGACCCTGGGTTTGTTATTTGATGACTCTGATGAGAGACAAAGAGCCATTTTCTACACAGCACAGAAACAGGAAGGACACAAATCATCCAGGTCTTCTTGTGTTACTGAATTTTGTCTGGAAATATACTGATAATCAGTGATATTGTTTTGGGAAGGGCTGGATATGAGCATGGATTCCTAACCATATTGGTCATTGGGGTGCTGCTACATTGTGTGCTAGCTGAAGGCCCCTCACAAACCTCATCACTGTGGGTGCAGTCGCTGGGTGCGTATAAAACAATTAGAGCCAGTGTGGTGTCGTAGTTTGAGTGCTGGGCTTTAGGAGACCAGGGTTCAAATACTCACTCAGTAATGGGAACCTACTGGGTGACCTTGGGCAAGTCATACTTTCTCAGCCTTTGGAGCAATGGCAAACTGAATAAATCTGAATGAATGTTGACACAAAAAAAAACCTATAGAAGGGTTGTTACAAGTCAGTCTTGACTTGAAGGCATATAACAGAGAAAATAATTGCTAGGTCCCCATATTTGTTGAAAAGGCAAGACATAGTGAAGACTGTTGGAGATCATGTGGGTTATTCACTTACGGAAATTCTAGGGATGTATTAGAATATGCATAGATTATCCTTCCTTTTAAATGACTACTTAATTTATGTTTGGAAGAAGCACAGAATTCTGTTTTGCAAATTATTAGCAGTGGCAAGGGTACCCCTCCCCTCCCAAAATAATGATGATGATGATGATGATGATGCAACAGAAGCAGAAGACTGTCAGCACTGTGACAGATGTGGTAAGACCAAATAGACCTTCTTTGCACAGAAAAACATATCGAGAAAATATGTTTGGGATCCAGACTTGCCCTTGTGTAAACAGGATTCATTTCCTTTGTAGAGAGAGATGGGAATTTGTGAAGTCAAAGGCTTCCACAGCCAGCATCCATAGATTTTCCTTGGGGTTTTTTTCTGGGCTGTGAGGCCATGTTCTGGAATAGTTTCTTTCTGATGTTTTGCCGGCATCTGTGGCCGGCATCTTCAGATAATGGTTGGGTAGGAGTGTATGTGGAGTTTATATGCTATGACCCCTTGTTGGGGAGTATATGTAAATCATATACAGTATATCTAAATCATATAGAGTATGCTGTAGTAGAACATGTTACAAACCAACCTGGACACAAAATGCTATTTGAAAACACAGAAATTCTGGACCAGGCCAACAACTATCATGTCAGAATGCATAGGGAAGCTATTGAAATCCACAACACCTGGACAACTTCAACAGGAAAGAATCTTAAAAGTAAACAAAATCTGGCTCCCAGTTTTGAAGGACAATAGAATAAAAACTCAACACTTACAAAGGAATTCCACCCAGGGAGAAGGGGATTCACAGCAGATATTTGCTCATCAACCAACCATTAGCCAAACAGACACTAATGAGCCTTGCATTTCTATATCCAGAAACTAACCATTCAATTACACAAATTTACATACTCCCCAACAGGGGTTCACAGCATATAAGCTCCACACACACACCTACCCAACCATTCACTGAGGATGCCAGCCACAGATGCAGGTGAAATGTCAGAAAGAAACTATTCCAGAACACAGCCTCACAGCCCGGAAAAAAAACCCAAGGGAAATCTAGAGATGGGAATTATCACAGGCTTCTTAACACTCTTCACAGTCATAGAAAATGGCAATGTGGTGACAGAAGTAGGGGGAGGAAGGAATTGTGGAAAATTGCCACCGTTCCCACTTCTTTCTGTGCCAGTGGAATTCCACTGAGTACATGTCTAAATCTATACTGTAATTATCATCATTGCTAAATCTAAACTGTAATCATCATTACCTACCTTTTCTGTAATATGGATCCAACCCAATCAGATTACGTCAATGGCCAACAATTCTATAAGGAAATAGAACCACACTGGGTCCTTGTTTTTTCACTAGATTTTCCTAGATTTTTCTCACTGATTGTCATTCAGGTTGTTTTTTTTTTTTTTTACTTTTTATCCTCATTGGCTTAGTATATTTATTTATTGTTTATTAAAATGTGTATTTATTTTTTCAGCTCACCAGGGCTCTGTGGAGAACGAGATCTGGAAAGCATGTAAAAGAAGAAACCAGGGAACCAAGCCCAACACACGGAGCTGTGATGGGAGGGACTTCTGAGCAAATGAGTTGAGAGAATGTGGAGGCCATTCCCAGTGCAGGAAGCTGTGATGGGAGGGGGTTCTAAAAGTATGATCTGAATGAATGTCAGTTAAGAGAGTCAGATGTCAGTTGGAGTTGAAGTTAAGAATGACAGTTGAAGTTGAGTTGAAGTTGAGAATTGTGAGAGAAAACATGAATGAGACTGTTTTCTGAGGGGGAATCCACACGACACCAATAATCCAGTTTGAAACTGGATTATTGCATAGCTCCTTCCTATGGAATCCTGGGATTTGTAGTTTTACAAGGAGAGATGTAGTAGTGATGGGTGACTTCAACTATCCTGATATTTGCTGGCAATCTAACTCAACCAAAACTTCAAGGTCTAGCAAATTCTTTACTTGCCTGGAAGACAATTTCATGGTCCAAAAGGTGGAAGAGGCAACAAGGGGATCAGCTATTTTAGATCTGATCCTAACCAACAGGGATGACCTGGTTAATGGGGTGCAAGTGGTGGGATCCTTAGGTGAGAGTGATCAGGTTCTCCTGGAGTTTGTTATACAATAGAAAAGAGAAGCCACGCATAGTCAGACACAGATTCTAGACCTAAAGTCTAGAGAGCTGATTTCAATAAACTCAGGGAAATACTGGGGGTGATCCCATTGTCAGGAATACTAAAAAAGAAGGGACTTCAAGATGGATGGGACTTTCTCAAAAGGGAGATACTGAAGGCACAATTTCAAACAGTACCATTGAGGAAATAAAATGGGAGGTGTCTCAAGAAACCAGGATGGATGATTAAAGAACTTTCAACGGAGCTAAGTTTTAAACAGAACATGTACAGGAAATGGAAAAGGGGGCAAATCACCAAAGAAGAATTCAAACAGATAGTGAACACGTGTAGGAGTAAAGTCAGAAAAGGTAAAGTGCAGAATGAGCTCAGGCTTGCTAGAGAGGTTAAGAACAATAAAAAGGGTTTTTTGGGGTGTGTCCGCAGCAAAAGGAGGAAGAAGGAAATGGTAGGACCACTATGCAGAGAAGATGGCAAAATGCTAACAGGGGACAGAGAAAAAGCAGAATTACTCAACACCTTCTTTGCCTCAGTGTTTTCAGAAAAGGAAAGGGGTGACCAACCTGAGGATAATGGAACAGAGGACACAATGGGGGAAATCCAGCACAGAATAGGCAAAGAGGTAGTACAGGAACACCTTCTTAATCTAAATGACTCTAAATCTCCAGGACCAGATGAACTACATTCAAGAGTATTAAAAGAGCTGGCAAATGTAATCTCAGAGCCATTGGCAATACTCTTTGAGAACTCTTGGAGAACAGGAGAAGTCCCAGCAGACTGGAGGAGGGCAAATGTTGTCCCCATCTTCAAAAAGGGGAAAAAAGAGGATCCCAACAATTATTGTCCAGTTAGTCTGACATCAATACCAGGGAAGATTCTAGTGCATATCATTAAGCAGAGAGTCTGTGAACATTTAGAAGGCAATGCCATAATCACAAAAAGTCAACATGGGTTTCAGAGAAACAAGTCATGCCAGACTAATCTGATCTCTTTTTTTGATAAAATTACCAGCTTGGTAGATGAAGGGAATGCTGTGGATATCGCATACCTTGATTTCAGTAAGGCCTTTGATAAGTTTCCCCATGATATTCTTGCAAACAAGCTTGTAAAATGTGGGCTAGACAAGTTAACTGTTAAATGGATTTGTAATTGGTTGACCGGACGAACCCAAAGGGTGCTCAGCAGTGGTTCCTCTTCCTCTTAGAAAGATGTGGCCAGTGGTATGCCACAGGGTTCTGTCCTGGTCCCAGTACTATTCAACATCTTTATCAATGACTTGGATGATGGAATTAGGGGCATACTTATCACATTTGCAGATGACACCAAATTAGGAGAGTAGCTAATACCCTAGAGGACAGGATCAAAATTCAAAATGACCTGGATAGATTGGAGAGCTGGGCCAAAGCTAACAAAATGAAATTCAATATGGAGAAATGTAAGGTCCTACATTTAGGGCAGAAAAATGAAATGCATGGATATAGGATGCGGGAGACCTGGCTGAATAAGACTACGTGCGAAACGGATCTAGGAGTCCTAGTAGACCACAAATTTCTAAGGGGAAACTGAAGTAAGGGGGCAGTGACAGGCAGCCAGGCTGTGAGCTGATGCAAACTCAGCTGGCAGGTCCTTCTCAGGCTTCATTAGTGATGTGCAATAAAACAGGTAGACGTTTGCTATCACTGGGCTCTGTGGGCTGCCCATGGCTACCCCATCTATCTGTTCATAGAATTCATTATCCCACTGGAAGTAGCTTGTGGTGAGGCAGTGTTTGAACAAGGCTGTGATGTCCTCAGGAAATATTTGTTGTATGAGTGGCATGGTGTCCATTATGGAGATTTTGGTGAGCAAGGAGACAACATCCAAACTGATCAGTCTGTCTCCTGGTTTCAGTTCAATGTTGTCTATTTTTTTTTCTATGAAATGAGCTGAGTCTTTGATGTAGTGAGGGGTTTGTCCTATGTGGGTTTGTAATTGTGTGGCCAGAAACCTGGCCAAGTCATATGTGGGGGATCCAATGGTGTTCACTATGGGTCGGAGTGGAATGGAATCCTTGTGGATCTTGGGAAGTCCATATAGTCTTGGTGGGAGAGCCTCTGATCTGCATAGATTCTGGTGTATGACTGGCTGAATTAATGAGTTCTTGATCAAGGCATTTGTTTTTCTGGTGATTTTATTGGTCGAGTGTTACTTGAGTTTTCTGCATGTTGCAGGGTCCAAGAGCTCCCTTATTTTTTGTCTGTATTTTTCTGTTTCCATGATTACTGTGGCATCAACCAACCATTAGCCAAACAGACACTAACGAGCCTTGTATTTCTATACCCAGAAACTAGCCATTCAATTACACAAATTTACATACTACCCAACAGGGGTTCACAACATATAAACTCCACATACACTCCTACCCAACCATTCTCTGAAGATGCCAGCCACAGATACAGGTGAAACGTCAGAAAGAAACTATTCCAGAACATGGCCTCACAGCCTGGAAAAAAAAAACCAAGGAAAATCTATGGATGCCGTCTGTGAAAGCCTTCAACTTCACATGTCAATATCCTTCTTTAATTGTGGACATAATATTCCAGGTGAGGTCTGACCAAAGCAGAACAGAGTGGGTACTTTTACTTTCCTTGATCTAGACACTATACTCCTATTGATGCAGCCTAGAATTCCATTGGCTTTTTAAGCTGCCACATCACACTGTACGCTCATGTTCAGCTTGTGGTCTATTAAGACTCCAAGATCCCTTTCACATGTACTGCTATCAAGTCAGATGCATCTCATTTTTCTGCCTAAGTATAGTACTCTACATTTCTCCCTGTTGAAATTCATTTTGTTAATTTTGGCCCAGCTCTCCAAACTGTCAATGCCATTTTGAATTCTGATCCTGCACTCTGGGGTATTCAATACCCCTCCTAATTTGGTGTCATCTGCAAATTTGATAAGCATGCCCTATGTTCCATCATCCAAGTAATTAATAACAATGTTGAATAGCACTGGACCCAGGACAGCATTATTCTAGCATTATTCATTTTTTTAAAATGGTCTATGCTTTTAACTGCTTTTATTTTTTTATGATAGTTAACTGCTTTTCACTTTTGCATGCTGTGTATTTTAACTATTCTTGCTTTAACTGTTATAAATTTCCTTGTGTCCTAAATGGGGTGAAGTGTGGGTCATTTATTTATTTATGCACTTTGTTTTTATAAGGCAGCTTACAAAAAAGTTAGAACAAAATACAATTAAAACCTAATGTTATAAAAATAAATATTAATCAAGTTAAAACACCTGTAATTTAAAAGAGTATAAAATCATTTTGAAAACATAACTATACAGATAAAAATACAGCACACTGCCTGACCACCACCACCCACACCCCCGATTACAGAAACCCTAGAGAAATGGAATGCAAAGTCATGGATCACATTTTCCTGGCACACAATTTCATTGGAGACTTACTGTATAAGAATTGTTTTTGGCACCACCCCACAGTGTAGCAGCTCAGAATTTTGTTCTGACAAATGAGGTACCCTACACTGACGTATACACTATACCCAAAGTTTGTCCTTTTCAATTAGTTTGCTGTGGTGAGTTTATTGATAACTGTTGTGACTCAGCAGTGCCTGCAGTTTTTACATCTGCTGTACTTACAGGGAATCACTACAGTTTAGGTTCTTGGTTCATGTGGTATAAGTCTCATTCTTCTTTTTTCTTCTTTTTTAAGGATAGAAAAGTGACTCTGGGGAAGAGCCTGTTGAATATGCATGATAATTGTTTAATGATGTGTCGAACATATTCCACTGTGAATTACAGAGTTAAGTTGGAATTAAGGAAAGTTTCTCCTGTAATGAAAACTGGTTGTGTAAACTGGTCATATATATTATACTAGCATTTTCTGTTATCATTGATATGATGTATGTAGCCTTGTGTTGTTCTTTCTTATGTGTCTTAGCAGAAATATTGTGTGCTTTATGGCAATAAAAATAGTGAGAGAAATGACAAAGGAGGTGCTCTAAGTAGCTAGTGAATCATCTACATGTAGGTGTGATTTTTCTTTCCCCTCTATTGTTATCTTCTTGAGTTTCATTGGCTATAATTGGATGCATTTCCAGCCATTTCTAATTATTTTATGCAGGGATTTATAAGTAAAGTTATAACCAAAGTTATAAACTAAAGATAGCAGACATGCAGATGGGGTGGGGAGAGAGAATTAACCCACATTCTGTTCTAAGTAGATATTTCACTGCTGCCATTATTATTGAGAAGCTTTTGAGGTCTGGTCATTGCTTTACAAGGAGGTTACATTTTTCAAGAGTTTAAAATGGTATGTACTACAATGACAGTTTGTATGACATATATGGAACAAATGAAACAAACGAGATTAGCACTTAAAAGTTCTTCTTCTCTACAAATGGAATATGTATGTCTTTTCTTTACTGGAAACTGAATTGTTATGTCTTCAATTAAGGCTTTAGTGAGCAGGCTTGGTAAATTCCCAGGGAAATTTCACCCTATGCCCACCGCAAGTGAAAATACCTTTTGCCCTAGTCAAAAATTATATTTATATATGATATTAAGTAGCTTGCCCTGAGTGCAGATTTTTGTCAAAAATCTTGTGGGTAGAAACACCCACCTTGAAATCTGTGGTTCCATTCTATGTTGAGGTGCTTCATGTGCTATAAGCAAGAGGGAAAAGCTCCCATTCACTTTATTAGGACTGCTTTCCCCTGTGTAAACAGTAAACAGGAGATACAAGGGAGCCAATCTACCCCATGACCACAGTGGGGTACAAGATTTTATACTTGGAGTTTTCATGGACTGTAGCTCATGCCTGCTATTCACCAAAGCTTATGTTAAAGAAAATGTGTTAGCCTTTGATAGATTTTCCTTGGGTTTTTTTTTTCCCAGGTGGTGAGGCCGTGTTCTGGAATATTTTCTTTCTGATGTTTCACCTGCATCTGTGGCTGGCATCCTCGGAGAATGGTTGGGTAGGTGTGTGTGTTGAGTTTCTATGCTGTGAACCCCTGTTGGGGAGTATATGTAGATCATATACAGTATGCATGTTAGCCTTTGAGTTGCCATAAGACTGTCTGTTGTTGTTGTTGTTGTTGTTGCAACAGAATAGCATGGTTGCCCCCCAAAAGAGGGAGATGCAGTGACTGAAACAAGACAATGAGGAATTCTGCTATTTGCATGCACATGTTTCATCTCTTGTCTGACTCTATGGATCTGAGCATTTGCCATCAGGACCCGTCATACAGTAGTGATCCCACCTGTTCCTTACTATTCCAGGTCATAGCCTGTGGTTCTGAGTATTGTAAACAAGACCAGTCGAAGGTGTTTTTCAAAGTGTGTGTCTTTCGCCTGCCCCCCCCCTTTGAAATGTTACCTAAACATGAAAGAAGCTTTTTCACAACTGATTGCTGTTTGCATTCCAGCCAGATTGTTGACTAAGGGAGATCACAAATGTTGATTAGCACAGCTTAATTGCTACAATTTCCCTCAGTAATTTGCCATTGACAAAGATGTATTAACTTCATGTCTATGAAAAATGGCAACCTGCATAAAAATGTCAGCAGTTCCTCATTGTTGATGACTCTATTTACAGTAAATGCTGTTCTGTATTCATGTTGTATATGATTCAAGATAAAGGTCAAAGTCTGTCACCATAGACTCTGAGGATTCTCCCCAACCCAAATGGATGACTACCCTACCGTAAATCTTGAGCAGTGATTCATTTGGCTGGGGCATGCAAGAAATGATCCCTATTGTAGATTATTTCTTCTCACAACAAATTTGGAAGGGAAGAATAATATAATTGGCCAGATATAGGTAGAGGTCTATATTGGCCTAGTAGTGGAGGATATTCCCAGAAGAGTCATTTTATTTTCTCAAACCTACTGTAAAAGGAGAAAAAAGGAACTCTCCCAAATAATCTAGGACAGTGCCAGGAACTAACTAATTAAAATCAGTTAATACATCAGAAATTTACTAACAAAAAAGGGCAACATAATTAATTTTAAGAAAAGTGATTGACTCAGATTGAAATGTCAGCACTGTTTTTACAATATTAAATAAATAAATAAATAAATGGGTTAAAGAGGCAACAATTTTTACATGAGCAAGTTTGTTCTTTATCCAAAGACCATTTCTCGTGGACTTTTTAAAACTGCTTCTTTCTTGTCCCTAGTGCATTAGTGTTGGTGAATTACAAGATCTAGGTCAGTAAAACTAAAGTCGCCTACTCAAGTGTAGATCTCGTAGGATTCACTAGATTAAGGTTTCTAGGGCAAGCAGTTTTAGAAACTGATTTTCCTCCCAAAGCCACCTAATTTGCAAACATAATTAAATAAACTGTATTACTGAAACCATACTTGTGTGTGTGTGTGTGTGTGTGTCTGTGTGTACATATATATATACAATATGAAGGACTTTAAAAATCTATACAAACACATGAAATCTATGTGAAGTAAAGAACTAAAATAAATAAATAAATAAAATAGCTTAAGAACATAATTTCGGACTAAAACGTTTCTTGTCACAAACACATCTGTTCACACAAACTGCGTTATTACAATTACATTTCTAAAAATATGAGAATGTCTTAGATTTTACCAAAGTTTAGTATTTACTGAGATGTGTTTGTTTGAATAATAGAATCAAAGAGTTGGAAGAGACCACAAGGGCCATGCAGTCCAACCACCTGCCATGCAGGAACAAAGGATCAAAGCAGGCCCATCAGATGGCTATCCAGCCTCTTTTTAAAAAACATCCAAAAGTGGAGACTCCATCACATTCTGAGGCAGTGTGTTCCACTGCCAAAAAGCTCTTACCATCAGGAAGTTCTTCCTAAAGTTTAGATCAAAACTATTTTCCAGTAGTTTGAGTCCATTGCTCCATTTCATCGTCTCTGAACTCCTATTAATGAGGCCTAGAATCACATTGGCTTTTTTAGCTTCTGCATCACACTGCTGACTCATGTTCAACTTGTGGTTCACTAAGACTCCTAGATCCCTATCGTATGTACTGCCATCAAGCCAGGTGTCACCCATCCTATATCTGTCCATTTCATTTTTACTGCCCAAGTGTAGCATGCTACATTTCTTCTTGTTGAAATTCATTTTGTTAGTTTTGGCCCAGCTTTCTAATCCGTTAAGGTCATTTTGAATTCTTTACCTGTACAGTTCTTTGTTATAGAACATATAAAAATGGGTTCCTTTAATTCAGGATTTTTACAGAAAAAAATTCAACAACTTGAAGCGTTTTGAATTTTTAGATTAAAATCTCAAAAACTGTGGGGCTTAAATGAACAATTAGATTTTACAGGTTTCTTATGACTAACCTTCCCCTTCCACAGGGTTTCTTTGTTTCTGTGTATCAGGGAGTATTTAGGACAAATGTTAACTGGATACAAAGAGTTTAGGAAGCACCCAATTAGTGTAAACTGTTGCAAATGCATGTATAAAAGTTACTATAGACTGATATTGTTTCACCCTGGTATTCATATTGAAAGAATGTATGCTGAGTATGAACTTCTGTAATATTTATGGGTAAACTTACATGTTTGTATTATACAGTAATTTTAAAAATTGAATGTTATGCTGTAATTTATATACATATAATAATGAAATTTTATAAAATACTTTTATATGCAGCTTATAGCATAAATTTAATTGAGGAAGACCACAAAACATTTTGCAAATTGGCTCTAGAGGTAACAGCCTGAGTTTTATTGAGTCATATACAGTAGTCTTTTGGCTTTGAAAAAGATCCTGCAATGTTATAATATTGCCAACATACAGGTCTGCTGCTCTTGACTTACCTTCTATTTAAATAGCTTTATTACTTGGATAGCAGTGCTATATTTACACCATCATTATACTGAAGATTATCAATGGACATTTGAGGACATTTTCTTGGGTCAAGATGTATTTTAGCGGAACTTCCTATAGATTCTTGTCGGCACCTTGAAACTTCTAACGTTCTTTGATAAATAATTAGTTATCTATACCATATTTATTGCACTTGAACCAACAATGGTCTGCCCTGGCCTCACATTGGGAGGCATGGAGACACACTATCCACAATGCTGCAGCCTTATTTGAGAACTCACACTGAACAAGTCTTGAAGAGAAACGACAATGCAGAAAGAATCACAACCTGGAAACATCACCCAAGGAGACCTTCTGCTGTGCTTTCTGCAACCGGACTTGTTTATCTCGGATTGTCCTTTTTAGTCATCAGCACGCTTGCAGAAAGCGTGGGATGAGTCCTTCCTGAATCTTCATTTGCGAAGAAAAGCCAGAGAGAGAGAGAGAGATTTAAAATGTAATTCGGCATATGCATTGTAATATTTATTGTACACATATGATAATAAGAATACAACACATTTGAATATTATAGTTTAAATAGTTTTTTTATCATATTCTGTAAATGTGGAAATATTCTTAAATGTCTTATGGCCCCTTCAAGTGCTAAAATGCACTGTCCATCCAGTAAAGTTAAGTAGACTACACAGGACCTCCACAGAAAAACATAACCCAAATAATGTTAGCCTAAGAGCTGGTTTTGAGATCACAAGTATATATTGTGCAGGTATCCCTACCCTGGACACATTCACATGAGCATCATAACATGGAAATTGAGCCTCCTGTTGATTGAATTGTAAATTCCTTGTAGCAGTCGTCTTTCTTGTGGCCATAAAAAAATGACATGACACCATTTAGAGAGCTCAGGTTGCACAAGGGTGCCCTGGTGGTGTTGTGGCTAAATGCCAGTACTGCAGCCACAACGTTGCAAATTCAATCCCAGGGGCTCCAAGGTTTACTCAGCCTTCCATCCTTTCATAGGTCAGTAAAATGAGTACTCAGCTTGTGGGAGCAATTAGCTAACACACATTGGAAAGCACTTGGAGAGTGCCTAGCATGATGTAAAAGTGGTGTAGATGTGTATGTGCTATAACAATTTATAAGCCACTCTGCGAACCTTTGTGGCTAAAGAGCAGGGTATAAATCCCTTTTAAAAAGCCAGAGGCAAAATTTATAAGTCTCAAAAGTATGTTGTAATAACAATACTTCGACAAATGGATGTTTGGTAAAAATAAATAAATTATAGTATACCAGTAGCATTTCATGAATACTTATAAACTATAGTTGCAATTACTTCTTCACAATTTCATTTTATTTTGCTCTTAGAATGTAACTCAAATCTCCAACCCACATTTTCTTCTTCTAGTTTAAATTTCTTCCTGTAGTTTAAATTTGTATTTCCTTTAAGGATTACTCTATATTTTAAAAAGAACAGCTTGTTTCCAAAACTGGGTGTCTTTCCCACTTGTTCTCTGTCTCTCTCTGTTTCCCACCCTACCCCAGCCCCCGTGTGTGTGAATCTCCAAACCCCATGGTCTAGGCTGATAGTTGGACATAACATCTATCATATATGTATCTACTCAGAAGTGGGAAGATGTTGCATAGATACAGGACAGCAGCCTTTCTCATTAGAATGTATCACCTCGGACATTAGACAACAATTTTAGATTGAGAATCTGAAGCACATTGCTCCCTCTTCTAGTGACTGGAGATGTGGTTATTTATTATCTATGAATAAAATACAAATGAGATCAATGGCTCCTTTTGATGGTAAACTGAAGGTTGATCCTTATGGCAGAAGATTCCATGATCTACAATTAAGATTGCTCATAAGTAGAAATAGAGCATGCCCCCCCTTCTTGTTCTTGGTCTTAATCAGACCACCCCCTAAAGACGTTATTTTGCTGGAATAAAATAATCCATTCTTATGCCAGCAAAAGAACATTTCCCACCACACTTACCTTCCTCTCCTGGCAAAAGCTTCCCTGGCACTGAAGGAGGAAGTGAATGAAGCCCCATTCACTTCCTCCTTTGAAATCCCGTGTGATGAAATCACACGGGAAATTCAAAAGTAAAACAAAAAATAATCATCAAAAAGTTACACCAAGCGCTAAGCACACTTTAAAACTTACAAGTAAACCACGGGAAGTTTTAAAAAGTTTGTCACCTACCTGGATGTTGCAATCTCACTTGGAAGTGTTCTGGCCGTTCTGGTCATTGTCGAGGTAAGTACAAGGGGGGGGGGAAACATGATGTTCTATACACCGGCAATGCTGGCACAAAAGCACCATGGGGGATCTATTGATGGCTTAAGCCATCAATAAAAAGATACGGGTTTTGGGCAGAATATAACCACGAAAGGGCAACATCGTCTAATCTGCATGCCCTTTCCCAGTTATGTAGTGTCATTATGATGCCGTATTTCACTCATCTGATAAAGTCCCTTATGTTTTCTGCATCATTCCGTTTTTGTAACTTCAGTTACAAACCCTTAAGTGATGTGCGCAAACAGGATTTAATCCAAAGTAGAGCCATTGGCAAACAAGAAAGATGTGTCAACAGTCTTCAGATAACTCCAAGGTTTGCAGAATACCTCCACACACAAAACCTCCACACACGAAGAGTCCAATGGAGATTGAACATGCTTGGTAGCCAGGGAATGTTGGGTGAAAGTGAAAAAGAAAAATGGTAGAGACTGGGACACAACACAGACTGTTGTGTCCTCAGACTGGAACCTCCCTCAGACTGGAACACAACACAAGAGTTCTCGAGTTTAAGTTACAAGTCCAGCTTATTAAGCTTCCTATACACTTCCTGTGATCACCCTTTCCAAGCAACAGGGTTTAGATTTTTCCATTCTTCATGTGGAAAGGGCACCTATCTCTTCTGAAACACAAAGGAGTCAGTACGTTTGCCTCCTGGCAGTTTGCAGCTCTTTCAAATACAATAAATTCCCCAATTAATTTGCATTCTCAGGTTACCCTAATCAGTAGATCTTTCTTTAATTAATGTTCTTTCAATTAATACTCCTCTCAGATCCTCCTCCAAAATCAATCCCTCCCAATCAATTACTCCAGTTCATCACTCATCATTGCCACCAACAAAATTACATTCAAAATAAATAGGGAGCATGATATCATCTTCCCCCAACAATGCTCAAGATAGCCAACAGCCCTTAAAGTTCTGCATAAACGTATTATAAACCGCATCAACATATAACAGTCCCCAAATGTTTAAAACACACAAAAGGACAATACCAAATTTGACATCCTATTTAACAGCAACAGTAGAGACTACTTTAAAATAAAGGCTCAGAACTGGCTGCTAAACCAAGAGAAACTAATATTTGGTGTTTAAAAGTCTAAGGCTATTACTCCATTTTGCAGAAATGTCAAGGCTGAGCTTTCCATTAAAAAGAAGAGGGGGGGGAGAGATGTTAAGCCAGTTCCCTGCAGGGAAATACTTGCACATTGCAGTACTAATGTGGTTTATGAGTGCACTTCCTGTAAACACATGGCTGCAGGAGACCCACCCAGCTCACTGGGCACTGCACACTGCCACCATCAAGAAATCCAGTTTCACCAGTGCAGCTGTAACAGCTGCACAAAAGCATAAGTGTCTTCATAATTGTTGGTACATGGTGACAGACAATAAAGCCACATTTAACTTTAAAAATAGAGCATGCTGAGAGCACCCATCTTGTTTTAAAGCAAAATCATGCTTTTTTTTGGTGTGAATCTATTAAAAAAAAAAAAAAAAGCTATGAGCTCCCAATGTTGTTGCTTCTGCTGCCATGCCACTGCTCTGCCAAAATTGGGTGGCAGCAATTTCAGCAGAATGAGCTTGGGAGAGGGAAGACTTCATACAGCAGTGGGCCACATAATAAATAATAAATAATAAATAATAAATAATAAATAATAAATAATAAATAATAAATAATAAATAATTTATTTATAATTAATTGTGATTGTGATTCCAATCACAAGGAATCCAGGCAGGTTACAACAATAAACACACATGGAACACAATAAAATTCAAAATAGTCCCTTCCCAAACCCAATACTAAAATTACAATTAAATAAACACAGTTTAAAAACAAGAATACAAAAATTTAAAAAGGGAGATAATTGGTGGACAAAGCAATGTAGATCACCTTGTGCAGGGAGAGGAGTTAAATTTTGAAGGTCTGCTGGAAGAGATCCATCTTAAGAGCTTTTTTAAAGGCTGTAAGAGTAGAGATGTGATGGGTCTCCTCTGGCAGGTCATTCCACAGTTTTGGAGCAGCAGTGGGGAAGGCCCTCTGGCTCACCCATGTTTGCCTAGATTGTTTTGGCTGAAGTAGGTTCTTACCTGAGAATCTTAGTGTGCGAGACAGACAATACGGAAGAAGGTGATCCTTTAAGCATTCTGGTCCCAAGCCATGTAGGGCTTTAAAGGTAATAACCAAAACCTTGTGCCTTGCCCAAAAACTAATTGGCAGCTGGTGAAGGGACTTCAGGACTGGTGTTATATGGTCATTATGGGAAGTACCAGTAATTAACCTGGCTACCATATTTTGTACAAGCTGAAGTTTCCGAACTTGGCACAAGGGTAGCCCCATGTAGAGCGCATTACAGAAGTCTAATTGAGAGGTTACCAGTGCATGTAGGTCTCCCTACTCCAGGAAGGGACACAGCTGGTGTATCAGCCGAAGCTGATAACAGGAGCTCCTGGCTGTCACATCCACCTGAGCTGTCAAGTGAAGTGGGTGAGTCAAGGAGCACCCCCAAGCTGCAGACAGAGCCCTTCAAGGGAAGTGTGACGCCATCCAGGACTGGCTGACAGAACTCCATTCCTGGGTTTGGGTTTCCTATGACAAGTACCTCTGTCTTACCAGGATTCAGCCTGAGTTGGTTTTCCCTCATCCACTTCATTACCACTCTAAGACAGGCATTTCAGAGGAGAGATGCCATCGTTAGTCACTGCATCAGTCCGAGACATAGAGAAATATATTTGGGTGTCATCAGCGTACTGATAACACCCTGTCCCATGCCTCCAGATGATCTCATCCAGTAGCTTCATGTAAATATTGAATAGCATTGGGGACAGAATCACACCTTGAGGGATGTCCGATTTGAGCTCCCTCTTGGCCGAACAACTGTCCCCAAGTGACACCATCTGGAACCTACCCAAGAGGTAGGCCCAGAACCTCTGCAAAGCACTGCCACTGATACCCAGCTCTCTCAGGCGCTCCAGAAGGATACCATGGTCGATGGTATCAAAAGCCGCTGAGAGGTCCAACAGCACCAACAGGGTCATACTTCCCCTGTCAATGCTCAGACAGAGATCATCAACTGAGGCAACCATGGCAGTCTCAACTCCGTGTCATGTCCTGAATCTGGTTTGAAATGGATCCAGAAAATCGGTTTCCTCCAAGACAACTTGTAGTTGATTAGTGACCGCCCTCTCGATCACCTTGCTCAAAAAAGGCAGCAGTGAAACAGGTGTATAATTATTTCTGTCCAGGGGGTCCAGGGAGGGCTTTTTAAAGAGTGGTCTAACCACTGCCTCCTTAAGACAAGAGGGCAGGGACCCCTCCCTGAAGGATGCATTAATTATATTTTCCAGCATCAGCTTGATAGTATCACCACCCTGGACTGCCAGCCAAGTTGGGCAAGGGTCGAGAGGGCAGGTAGTCTTTTTCAAACTACTAAGGAGCTTGTCCATGTCCTCAGTATTTACTGACTCAAATTGATCCAGTTTAACAGTAATGGTGGAGGTGCTGGATACCTCTCTAGTTGCTACTGACAAAGTTGGCGTCCAAATAATAATAATAATAATAATAATAATAATAATAACTTAGTTATTTATTGCCCGCCTCTCCCCTCAGGATCAGAGCGGGGTACAACATTACAATATACAATACAGTGTAACACAATTCAATTGAATCCAGTTCAATACATACAATCCAAAGCAAATTACAGACAAGACAAACAATTATACAATGCAGATGCCAGTACATGGCACTGTTGGAATCTAACCATACTGCAGGAATGACACTGCAGAAAATGCATTGTAGTAATAACGATGGCTGCTTCTTATTCTTTTTGAAACTGTGTTAACAGTTTTTTTCACAGCACATCGCCCCAGCTCTTTATTATGCTGGTCCTCATTTTACCGACCTACAGAAGGATGGAAGGCTGAGTCAACCTTGGAGCCCTCTGGGATTGAATATAACCTTGTGGTTCGCAGTACTGGCATTTAACCACTGCGCCACCAGGGCTCCCTTATCAGCTCTTATCTGAGAGATTTTTTCTGTGAAATAATCATTAAAAGCATCACAGCAAGCTGTAGTTGGTTCTAATAGACAGTTATGGGTGGGAGGCAATTGAGTTAAATTCCTCACCACCATGAACAGCTCAGCTGGACAGGATTTCACAGACGTGATAGATGCAGAATAGAAAGATTTCTTAGCTGCATCTATCGCCACTTGATAGGACCTAAGAAAAGTCCAATAAAGTGTCTTGTCAGATAAGAGTTGAGATTTCAGCCAATGGCGCTCTAGTCGTTGTCCAACCCACTTCATTGGTTTAAGATCTTCAGTGAACCATGGATTATGATTTTTTGCGGGCTGGAAAGGATGCTTGGGAGCTATTGTGTCTACAGCTCTGGTAAGGTTGTTATTCAACATATTAACTGGAGCTTCAACAGAATCGCTGGCATTGCCAACCATAGAACTCCCTAGGGTTTCATGGAACCTAATGGGTTCCATCAGCCTTTGAGGGTGGACCATTCTAATTGGTCCTCCACCCCCAGAGGGAGGGATGGTGTCCTTCAGTCCAACCTTAACCAGGAAATGATCCACCCATGACAATGCAAAGATGCTAATTAACTCTGCCCACAGATGTGCCTGATCCATGCAGAAGACCACATCGAGGGAATAACCAGCACAATGTGTAGGCTCAGAGACTATCTGGGAGAGGCCCATGTTTGTCATGGAAACCATGAACTCCCGAGCACCAGTAAGATTAGTCAAGCCAGCCTTGAGGGGGATGTTGAGGTCACACAGAAGTAATACCCTAGGGGACTCCAACACCATATTTGAGACTAGTTCTATCAGCTTGGCTAGGGAGTCTGTTAAGTTACGGGGTGGACGGTAGACCAACAGAATCCCCAGACTCTCCCTGGTCTTTAAGCTATGGTAAATGCACTAAATGTGGTCTAATGCACAGATAGGTATCCTAGCTAAAGCAAGGTTGTTTTTATGGACCATGGCTACCCCCCCCCCTTTCCCTTACCTGCTCATTGATGGAGTACCTGGCTGGAAGGGCCTGAGCCCAGGTTACAATGCTTTCTGCTCCCAGCCAGGTCTCCGTGATGCATGCCAAGTCAGCACTATGATCGATCAGTAAGTCATAGATAATACGGGACTTATTCTTCATTGACCTGGCATTACATAGGAGCAGAGAAAGGTTCAGCAGCTGGTTAGGCATGCTCACCTGATCATTTAGGGTAGCAGGGCAAATGGAAGGTGAGATGGGTATCAAGCATCTATCATGTCTTCCTCTGTAATAACCTTTCACCCTGCTAACGCCATATCTTCCATTGCCCTGCAAAACTTGAATTGCTGCTCTGATGAAAACCTTCCCAGAACCGTCAATTAATGGACATACGTCCTGATGTAACTCGAGACCCTCCATCCCATCAATACCTTATAATCCCCTTAAATGGCCGAAGGCCAATCTATTAAGACTCCTTAAATAGTCGCCAAAATATATGTCAAAGTTGATAAGGAAAGGCCCAGACAGCCTCTTCAGTTTGGCTTGGAACTGGGTGATGGTAAGGAGGACACAGGCAAAATAAAGCCTCAAAGCCTTAGCCCTGCTCTCAATCCAAGTCCCTTGCCTCAACTGTTGCCTTGGTGGAAAAAGGCACATGCAGCCTCTTCAGTTTGGCTTGGAGCTGGGTCTGTGTTGTCCACCTCTGCACATGTGCTGTCCAATTCTACATCAGATCATGGGTAGGAAATTCATGTTCATTTGCCTCAAAAGAATGGACACCAGAGATTTTTTTTAAAGGAAAGGGCTATTTTAATATAGCAAAAGACACCTTTCATCTGTCCTCTGCATATTTCTTTGCTGTTCCAAACTTCGAGGTTAAATGTATTGTTACACATAATCACTGGCAATCTGTTGGTTAGTTCCAGCTAGAATAGACTCATTCAATAAATTGTTGAATAGTTAATAAACAAATAGGAAAATACCATTGATGATTGCACAAAACTAGGTCTTCCCTAGTTTGGAGTAACAATAGGATTTAGGCCAATGTGTAGCATGGACCTTTGCCTTCCTTCTTAATGTAATTAATTGCAAGTACAGAAGACAGAGTGCTAAATTTGTTCCTTCCCATGCAGCTACAATGCTTAAGGAAAAAAATTGTATTAGCATCAATGGGGGTTCTTCCAAAGCATTGTGAGCCATGCATCGGGGGATTAGTTTTGATTTCACTAGGAAAGGAGGAGATAAATCTCATTGCATTGCAAGCATTAATTTGCCTGGAATTAAAGTAAAGAGTTAAAACTGGCTATATACTATGCATTAAGAGTAATGTGTGGTTTGGCCATTACTGATTTTTGTTTCAAGTAGGCACATGAAGACAGTGGTGTGGCACGTATGCTTGCCAAAAAAAAAAAAAAAAAAAGCCTGCAATCTGTTGGCCTTAAAATACTGATGAAATAATGAAAAAGGACACTAGCTGAAACTAGCAGGCTGTTGGGTGTGGAAGACGACACCAGCCAGGTTTCTCCCACTGCAGAACGTTCACACCTTTCCTCTGCGTGCCTTATGTATTTGACAGAGTGTGGGAAAGTATTCTTTTTCAAATACACTTGTCCCTTCACATTCGCTGGGGTTTGGTTCCAGGACCCCCCCCCCATGAATACCAAATCCATGAACACTCAAGTCCCATTACATGCAATGGCATAGCAAAATGGTGTCCCTTATATAAGATGGCAGAATCTGTCATAAAATGCTTCAGAGTGCGTTCACTTTCTGCTCATCCGAGCAGAAATGCTTGCAGCGAAATAGCGTGGGCTTTTGAGCAAAACAAGTACACTTCTGGTGCAAAAGAAAAAGGCCATATTAAAACTCTTTTATGGCTTTTTATTAACAGACAAATGAAAGTAGAATAAACAGCAGAAGAGATTCATCCATGCTTCTGTATGCTCCAAGTTCCTCAGGAGCTAAGAGAAAGAAAAAGGAGCCCCCAAAATGCAGGAGACACACACAGGCTAGAGACTAGCTAGCTCCAACCCCCCCTCCCAATTATATACTTTTCGAACATTCAACCTTTCTGAGAAATGAAAGAAAAACTGGACTCTCAGTTTCGTTTCTCGCTCTCAAACCCCGAAGAACAGAAAAAGAAACATAACATCAAGAGACAGATTTATGAGCTCTAGTAGACAAGCTGGCGCTTTTAGTGCCTTGGTGAACAAAATTTACCCAAAGGTGGGGGGAGACAAACTTCTAATCACAATATCTATTTTCCCTGACAGAATCAAGGTTTGCTTTTTGCATTATTATTTTTTAAAGAATATTTTCAAGCTGTGAATACTTAAATCCATGAATGCCAAATCTGTGAATGTGGAGGGACAACTCTCAGAATCCTCAGAAACTGATGGGTTCTTATTCAGAATTTAAATCAGCAGTATCAGTTTGGTAAAAATACTACAGTGGTTATATTGGATGTTATACCCCTTTACTCCAACATACCACATGATGCAAGGATTCAAGCTTTAAACAAAATCCTTAATACTAGGAATTCTAATAATCCTCCAACAGAGGTTATTGCAACTTTAGTAAAGGTAGTCCTCACTTGCAATAATGTTATATTAAGTGAAGAGCACTACTAACAACTACAGGGTAAAGCTATGGGTACTCACCTGGATCCTTATGCAAACTAGAAAATAAAATCCTTACTGAGGAAAGTAACAGACCACTCATATGGTGGTGACACTTTGATTATATCTTTATAGTCTGGACTAAAGGAAAGGAATGCTTAGAAAAGCTTATATTATACATCAACTCCATCCATTCAACAATTATGTTTACATCTAGCAACACAACTGAGTATTCACATATCCCTTTCCTTTATGTCCTCCTCACCACTGAGAATCACAAAATTGTCAATGACCTCAACAATACGGCCACTGATGCTCAATACTTGCCTGGACTGGTGATCCTGCCTCACCTTCTATTGTTTTTCAAAACTGGAAACCAGATTTTGTTTACAAAAGTAAACAAAACAGTAGAATCAAAACTCAACACTTACAAAGGAATTCCACCCAAGGACAAGGGGATTTTCAGCAGATGATGGGCCATCAACCAACCATTAGCCAGATAGACACTAATCATCCTTGCATTTCTATACCCAGAAACTAACCATTCAAATACACAAATTTACATATACTCCCCAACAGGGGTTCACAGCATATAAACTACACACACACACACCCCTACCCAACCATTCTCTGAAGATGCCAGCCACAGATGCAGGCGAAACGTCAGAAAGAAACTATTCCAGAACATGGCCTCACAGCCCAGAAAAAAACCAAGGAAATTTTTTTAGCTCTGTTTGTTAATCACACACATATATAAATTACTTTAATATACCAATGTACAATAACTCTGCATTGATACTGTTGAATGGAATCTGAACTGCTAGGATTCTTCAGAAGAATTCATAATGCTTATCAATATTCCCGAGTTATCTTGAAGACACAAGTTCTTTTTTGTTATGCTTTCAAAAATTCAGCTCTGCTGCTTTTCAGGAGCTAATTTAATCAAATTCATACTGAAGTCAGAGTCTTATGAAGCTTTGTTTTACAGAAGCACATTCCACAGTATATATAAACCCTAATAAAAAGAAGCCTGAAAACTATTTTTGTAAAATTCCATAGGCTGCTTTCATTTAAACAGGCATAGTTTTGGTAGTTAAAGACCTTTTATTTTGTTATGCTCAGTGCTGCCACCATAAAATCTTATTTGAGAATGGTATTTCAGAACACATTTTCAAGCAAACTGCATAGCTCATGTTTTTAAACACACAAGTCAGACACTTCAGATAATATCTGATAAATGATGACTGACTGGACTGTTTACATGCAACCCTCCCCCTTCTAAATTTTATTTTATTTGTGTACATGAATAACACAAAATAGCAGCATCTTGTTTTCCCCCCACCTTCTCGTAGCTTTATTAGTATATATTGAGGTGTGGGTAACCATTTATCAGAGATCATGTGCTGAAAATTACAGTTTAAAATAATTATCAGCAGTCTGGTTTTGTCCAAATTTCTGTTATTTGAATTCACACAGTGGCTCCTCTTTGTATGTAGCATTATTATTTATCTAAATGAAATACATGTACTATCAAAGTTAATATTTTATATTCCTCTCACAAACCTGTCCTTTAAACAGAATGTTTACAGCTATATGGTTTCTGAGTCATGCAGCATTTTAATTCCATAAAAAGAAAGATATGGGGTGGGGAGATATTTGTCCCTTATCCCACAGAAGATGGAAAAGTGCATCATGAGCATCCTAATTCTAAACTGTTATTGTCTTGAAAGTAAGGCCTGATTGATGTATTCCCAATAATTCTCATAACAGTAAGTTTAAAAACAGATTTAAAAGACTAAAACATTTTAACAGTATTTAGGAAGAATTAATAAGACCCAAACAGCTAAGTTTTCACTTGGTGCCTAAATGAGATGAGTGTTAGCACCAATCTGGCCTCTAGGGGGGAGACATTCCATGACTGAGTTGCCATGGCTGAGAAGATACTGTTCCATGTCCCAATACAATGTCTTGACCTTATTGGTGGGGCACAAAGGAGGGCTCCCCCAACAGACCTCAGTCCTCAGGCAGGCACATCTAGAGAGAAGTGCTCCTTCAAGTATCACGGTTCCATGACATTTAAGGCTTTAAATCATAAGCATCTTGAATTCAGACTGGAAGCATATTTGTAGCCAGTGTACTATATAAGACTGGCATTATATGCTGACTGTATGATATTCCAGCCAGTAGTCGAGTGGCTGTTTTTTGCATGAGCTTCAGCATCCCAAGTATTCTTCAAGAGCAGCCCCACATAGAGCACACTATGTTAGTTTGATTGGGAGGTTACTAGTGCATGGACTACTGTGGCTAGGCTATCTCTGTACAGGAAAGGCCATAGCTGGCACACCAGTCAAAGCTGGCCCCAAGCACTTGGAGCCACAGAGTTCACTTGGGCCTCCAGTGTCAGGGATGGATTTAAGAGAACTCCCAAGTTACACACCTGGTCCTTCGGGCAAGTGCAACCCCATCCAGGACAAGCTGTTTATCCAATTCCCAGACTCAATAACCACCAATTCACAGAGCCGCCATTTTATCAGGATTCAGCTTCAGTTTATGGGCCCTCATCCAGCCCATTAAAACATCCAGACACTGGTCCAGCAACTGTATTGGATGACAGCTGACTCAGATGACTGAGGATATTATCAGACACAGCACAAAGTATGCCAGGATGCAGACAGGAGCAGAACGCCAGGATGACCCAGTTTCAAATGAAGTCATCCTCATTGCGTTCTGCTCCTGTGCTGTAGCCATTAGTAAAGTGTTGCTTTTCATTGACAGGGCCTTCTGTCAATGAAAAGTGACCACCTTACTAACAGCTGCAGCACAGGAGCAGAATGTGATGAGGTGGGTCCCGTTCATGAGACAGAAACATTGTCCTGGTGTTCTGCTCTTGTATTTTTCGACGTGTCTGATAATCTCCAAGGAGAAGTAGAGCTGAGTTTCATCATCATACTGACTGCTCCCCATCCCAAATCTTATGAACTTACCCAGTGAATTCATATAAATATTGAACAGTATGAAGAATAAGATGGAACCCTGTTGTACCCACAGCTTAATAGCCATTGGCCTGAACAGGAGTTCCCCCAATGCTACTCTCTAGAACCAACTGCAAAACTCTTTGGAACTAGTTACTGGAAAAGGTAATTATTTATAAGTTACTAGCTGTTATTAATGAATTACTTCTAAACTCTGTTTTGCTTTCGATATGAGTAAAATTGACTGCATGCTACGTGAGCAAACCTGGCATTACAAAATCTCATCACTGAACTTTTTAAAGATTCATTCGTAATACTGGTGATTTGTCATCCTCTAAATTGCATAATTTGTCATAGATGAAAATCCACAGAATTCTTGTGTTGACCTTTCCAAATGTGGATGCAAGTGATTTTTTAAAGTAAAATAAAATAAAAATAAATCCCAGAACAATCATCTTTATGATTCCCCCCCCATCATTCAGAAGATGAAAAGCTTATGGAGACCTAGGCATACGTGTTTTAAAATAAAATTATAGTCTAGTATCAAAGGTTAAAATTAAAATTGTGTCTGAGGTCTGAAAAAGAAATAAGCTACAAGTTCAGCAAACACATATCATCAAAATCTTTTGAGAGTGGGCCACTTCATCCTAATCATGGAGGTTGAAATGACCAAGAGTTTTCTTCATGTTTAAGAAACTGCTCAGAATGTAGAAAATGTTTGCTCTACTGTCTAGACTCTTTCTAGGACATCTATTTCCGTGTTGTACAATTTTTAGAAAAGATAATTACTGTTAACTTTTGTAATCATCTGAAAAAGTTATTTTCATACCTACTCTGCTATGTTACAGTTTAAGAAGAGACTTTGATCAGGTCCACACTAGAAAAAATATCAATACATACCTTGATGCTGGTGCTTTTGGAACACACGATGTACGACCCTTTTCAAAGTAAATCTGCATTTTGAAGGCATTACTGCGATTTTTTAAAAGTCCCTGTTTACTCTGGATTTCTAGGACAAACTAGTTTTCTTGTTTGTTTGTTTGTTTTGCAAATTGCGTTCTTCCAAATAAGTTTGGCTTGGGTGAGGGGTAGTTTGGGGTTAGATCAATTGGCTGCTTTTTTAAAAAAATATTGTACCTGTATGTTTTTAATCTTTTCTAGTTTAATATTATTTTAAGGGGCGGGTAGATTAGTGTATTGAGGTAATTATGGAGTTTTTATACTGTAAGCCGCCCTGATTGCATTGCAGAGGGGCGGGATAGAAACAAATTATTATTATTATTATTATTATTATTCAAATGTTGCAGCTGTGGCCATTTGTTGGCAAAGTGTGAATTTTAAATTGTGTGTTGACTGTTTTAAAATGTCTTGGTTTTACTTGTTCTTTTAAATTGATATGTTGTTAATTATATGTGCTTTTAACCAATGTTATGTTTATGTGTTAGTGGGCTGTTCCCTGCCTTGATCCATAGGGAGTGGCAAGTAAGATATAATCATCATCATCATCATCATCATCATCATCATCACAGCCTCCTCCATTGGAAACTGGTTATACACACATAAGCACAGTCCACTCCCCCTTCACCCATTCCTTGACCCCTTGTTTAGTGATCTGCTCCAACAAATGTCTCCATCCTTGTCCACCCACCTCAGGCTTTGCCTCCCTTGAATGAGGCAGGCTGTTTGGGGGCTTTGAAGGTGCCTGGCTGGTGGCTGCACTTCAGTGACTTTCACACTTCTCAGAACTTTTAAAATTGTCTGCTTTCATTTTTATTTTATTTTTTCTCTTTCAAGTCAAGGCCAGGCTTTGCAGGTACCTGAGAGGCAGATGTTACCTGTAAGACAGAATCACATCCCCCTTCACCACCTTTTCACACACCTCTAATCCCTTTCACACAGTTGAAATGAGTAGCTTCATGGGGCTTCATGGCATTGGATGGGGAGCCATCCAGTTCAAGGGCAAACTTGGGTGGTAACAGGCAAAGAAGTGAGTTCTGGTTGCGTGTGTGTGTGTGTGTGTGTGTATGTGTGTGTGTGTAGCATGGCTGTCAATACACATTTGGTGTGGATTATGACTTTTAAATGTGACTCTACAGGGAGTCAAACTGATGTGGGTTAATGCAAGGTGGAACTGATTTATTTTCATGGTACTGATCCAATCCTCATTGAATTTGCTGAATGTAAAAATCAGTACTTTAGATACCAATTTGAGGAAGAAAAAGCCACATGTTTGTAGAGAAAGACAGTGGATATTGGTGTTTTTTAAACGATACCTACACAAAAGAAGTTGAAAGATAACTAACTTAACCTGATTTACATGGGTAGACTTGAAATGTAACTAAATTTGGATCTGATCCAATATAAGAAATAGAAAACCCAGATTCATTTGAATTACTTGCAGGTACTTTAAATTGTCTGCTTTCCATTGGTTGTAACAATTACACATTATTTATTAATATATGATCTACTAATTATATCTCAAGAGCAGATCAAATGCATGCTGATTATATTATTCCAGCATCTGCTTTTAGCATGTTCCAATCACCTAGAAAACATCAACAAAATATGAAGGTAACAGCTTTTCAGGTATTTGATCTGTCACTCTATCAGCCAGCTATTATTGCTCTTACAGGATAAGCCAGTGTGTTGTTATCGTATGGCTATTGGATTACAACACTGGAGACCAGGGTTCAAGTCCCTGCTCAGCCATGGAATCCCACGGGATGACCTTAGGTAAGTCACACTCTTGTAGCCTGAGAGGAAGGCAAAGGCAAACCCCTCTCTGAACAATCTTGCCAAGAAAACTGTGTGAGAGGTTCAATTTAGGGTCCTCATAGGTCAGAAATTATTTGTATGTACACAACAAAAACAGCAACACAACAGAATAAGTGGCAAAAGAGCATTAAAATAAGATGGAAGAGCCAAAGTGTAGGGAATACTCTCTGCATATTGTTCTTGAATCATAGAGTTGGAAGAGACCACAAGGGCCATCAAATCCAACCCCCTGCCATGCAGGAATACACAGTCAAAGCACTCCTGACAGATGGCCATCCAGCCTCTGTTTAAAAATCTCCAAAGAAGGAGACTCCGCCACACTCTGAGGCAGTGTATGCCACCGTCAAACAGATCTTACCATCAGTAAGTTCTTCCTAATGTGGATTCTCTTTTCCTGTAATTTGAATCCATTGCCCCATGTCCTAGTCTCTAGAACAGCAGAAAACAAGCTTGCTACCTCTTCAATATGACATCTTTTCAAATATTTAAACATGGCTATCATGTCACCTCTTAACCTTCTATTCTCCAGGCTAAACATACCCAGCTCCCTAAGCCACTCCTCACAGGATGTGGTTTCCAGACCTTTTACCATTTTGGCCATCCTCCTCTGGACACTTTCCAGCTTGTCAATATCCTTCTTGAATTGTGGACACAGTATTCCAGGTGAGGTCTAACCAAAGCAAAACAGAGTGGTACTATTTTTTCCCTTGATCTATACAATACAGTCGGACACCCGTATCCACTGGGGATTGGTTCTGTGGGGGCCCATGGATACTGAAAACCATGGATAATAGCAAACACCATTGAAAATAATGGGTCCTCTGGTTTAAAATACCATAGAGTTGCCTTGGAGGACCTAGAAAATGGCTAGTGAGGACACATTTTCTAGGAAGACTCTATGGTAGGTGTGCTGTTTTGTGTCATGTGGCCAATTGAATCAGTGGATAATGAATCAGTGGATATGGGGGCGCTATTGTATACTCCTATTGATGCAGCCTAGAATTGCATTGGCTTTTTTTAGCTGCTGTATCACACTGTTCGCTCGTGGTCATCTTGTGGTCCACTAAGACTCCTAGATTACTTACACATGTACTGTTATCAAGCCAGGTGTCACCTATCCTTATAGTCCGTGCATTTCATTTTTTTCTGCCTAGGTGTAGTACCTTATATTTGTCTCTGTTGAAATTCATTTTGTTACTTTTGGCCTAGCTCTCTAATCCATTAAGATCATTTTGAATTCTAATCATGTTCCCTGGGGTATTTGCTACCCATCCTAATTTGGTGTCATCTGCAAATTTGATAAACATGCCCCCTATTCCATCATCCAGGTCATTGATAAAGATGTTGAATAGCACTGGGCCCAGGACAGAGCCCCGTGGCACCCCACTAGTCACTTCTCTCCAGGATGAAAAGAAGCTATGTTGGTGAGCATCCTTTGGGTTAGATCAGTCAATCAATTACAAATCCACCTAACAGTAGTATTGTCTAACCCACATTTTACTAGCTTGTTTGCATGAACATTTTACTAGCTTGTCTGCACTGATGTTGACAATGTTGATATTTTCCAAAGGATATCAATCTATACAATTGTCCCTCCGTATCCACGGATTTAAGTATTCATGGCTTGAAAATATTCTTTAAAAAATAATAATCCAAAAAACAAACCTTGATTTTGCCATCTTATATAAGGGACACTATTTTGCTATGCCATTGCATATAATGGGACTTGAATATTTACGGATTTTGGTATCCACAGGGGGTCCTGGAACCAAACCCCAGCGAATATGAGGGGACAACTGTAATTGCATTCCCCTTTAAATCTCAGCCATATATCAAAACATGAATCATATATCAATGCATGTATAAAGGCATGCCATGCATCAAGACAACTCATCACTAAATTAGTGTCAAAAGAGCTGTGTCTTGTACCTGGGGAAGCTGGTTCTTTCCAAACAAACACTGTTTGTATTAGTTCAGGCCAGATTATCAATTGTCCAACTAGTGCAATTGCTCCAGGGTGCATACTTTTTAGGAGTGTAGTGATTATTGTTGATTGATTGATATATTGATATTGCTATTGATATAGATATAGATATGAGAGAGAGAGAATTATCCTCTTCCCTAGACACTTTCTGAATCTCCCAAGTCCCTTCATTGTGGGCTGGGGTGATTGAGGTTTGGGGCATGTTCAGAATGTTCCCACAGCTGAGGAGCTGAATGCAGAGTGAAAAAGTGGGGACAGTATCAGAGAGAACTGTTCTCCCTGCTTTCTGTTAATTGATATATTAGGAGAGAGATGTAGCTATGGAAGGGGGAGGGGAGCTGGGAATATTTCTCATCACAAATAAGAGTTTTCCCCCACAAAATTAAATGTTCCTTCTCTCCCCAAATTTCTAGCATTTCAGAGAACTCCCCTATTTGCTGTGTCCACATTCCCTTGGTAGCTTGACCCGTCCCTTTTCTTTGCATAGCTAAACTGTATTTGTAAATGTTCAATTGAAATTTTAAATTACTGCATTTGTGGGGCTGAAGGAAAACTTCATTTTGGGGGCAGAATTCTTATTCAGGGATAATGCCCTTAATCCCCCCCCCCAATAGTTCAAGGCAAGATAACTTGGGGCGGGGGATCTCCATTAGCTGTGCAGGACTTAGAATTTCCTTTTTATGAAAGGAGCAACTATTGAGTTTGCCAAAAGCAAGTTTTTTCTTTCCTGATTTTTTTTGAAGAAAAAAATGTTCATTCCTTCAGTGTCTGCTCAGTCTTGCAGAGCAATAGAGAAGCAGCACTATCAGTGAACAGTTTTCCCATTGACTGAGAAAGTCATAGGGGGGAAAGTACAGTAGAAGATGAACTGAAAGAGGAAGATCTGCATGTATGTGTTCTTTGTGAGGATCAGGTGGGCTTGTGTGCATTCCATGTGTCTTTAATGATATCTGCACCATGAACCAGTGTGGTGTAGTGGTTTAAGTGTTGGATCAAGGCTCCAGGAAACAAAGGTTCAAATTCCCATTTAGCCATGCAAGCCCATTGGGTGACTTTGGCCAAGTCACATTCTCTCAGTGTTGCAGAAATCATGGAACAGCAGACCCACGGATTGGAAAGTGAGTTTTATTACACCGGTGGGCCTGACTGGAATATCTTCCAAAGAGACAGAACCAAGAGCTATTTTTACAGAATATTTTTATACAGTATGCAAAAACCAATTCCCTCCTCCTTCTCTTTGGTGTCAGCAATTTCTCTTGAGACAATTTGTTGATAGTTCAAGGCAAGATAACTTAGGAACATTTGGGTACAGTTTGACCGCTATTAGAGAAAGAATTTGTTTACATCAGCATATAATATGTTTATAGAACACAGAGTTGATTAGTAAGGAACATTGACTAGGCCTGAGAGTTAAAGGAAAAAGACTTTGCAGAGTCCCAAAGTCTCATGGGCTATCTAGTCTGACCCCGAATAGTGATTGTAAGATTACAGCATTCAGCAAATAGACGTTAGAATCGAAATGGCTACTACATCAGCCTTAGAGGAAAACAATGACAAATGTCCTTTGAATGAATCTTACTGAGAAAACCCTATGATAGGGTTAGAATTTAAAGACATAGCCATGTTAGTGTGAAATATCAGTAAGCAAGGGGGTCTTTTTGAATCCTAGAGACTAAGAGAAAGAAGCTTGCATATACTTGGGGCTTATCCACACAAGCCAGGATATGCCCACTCGTCACTGGCTTATCCCAGGCATGGATCAGGTCCATTCTTCCCCCATTACCTGTATGAAACAGGCCGGAGTCCCAAAAGAATGCTGGCCCATCTCTTCAGCTGCCGCCACTGCGATTTTGCCTGCTCTGCTAGCTCCAGGAAGCCAGACCACACCATGTGACAAGGCCCCCTGCATGTGATAAGTCTTTGTCACATGCTACAGGCCTTCTGCCTAGACCCAGAATACTAAGGGTGACTGGCAGCTACAGCAACTGGCCAGCCTGCAGGGATGGGCTTCTGTGGACTTGCAGGGCCTGATCGGTTTCCTCCCAGCATTTACATTGTGATTAATATGTAAAGGAATGGGTTTCAGATCCTCTTCAGGCTTGCTGCTGTGTTATAAAGAGAATGTGGTCTGTGTGGGTCTGAAGATATCCTCCTCCTCCTCCCATCCTTATATACTCAACTTTGCTGGTATATTCTCAATGTCCCTTTTTGCACTGGGTTGCAATGGATTGTTGCCATCAATATTTTGCATGTTACTTGAGCAACCAATGTATGGGATCAAGCTATTAGCCTTCTTTACATATTACATCTGGAAATGAAGGTTTCTGTGAAAGTGTCTATTGTACTTTGTATAGTATTTATTGATTCTGTCTATTGTACTTTCTATCGAAATTCTTGTTTATCCTTTCTTTTATATAATTTCTATGCCAGCACTTCTAGAATAGCTTCCACATGCACACAAAGGAACCCCTTTTTTGCAACTGCTCCAGGGCCCCAGCTGCCTTAATCCAGTTACAGATTAACTACAATTAATAGCTTTATTGGTCACTAATTCACCACTGATGCAAAGATCAAAGGTTTCTGCAAAGATCACTTCTCAGTCTAGCTCCTCCACACAGCCAGTCAGACTCCTTAATGTATATTGATTTAAATAAACTCATCCTGAGTAGCATCACCTAATTCCCTGAAAAGCAAGTTCAGGCAAATTATCCACTGCTTCCATGGAGTTTCATATCCAAGCTGAAGTGGACTAAAAGAAATTGAAGACGAAATGAATCTGAAGCAGCTTGTCATCTGGCAATGAAGATATGAAAGGCAGAAGTGGTTGCTCTCTTCCTTTTAACAGTGGAACATTTATGAAATCCAGTGCAGACTCATAATCTATGAATTTTAGTGCTGCCAGCTAGAGAGTAATATGCTGGGGCCAAAAAAGAGTCATAGACAAATAGCTGCCTTAAATTTTGAATGTCAGCATATTGTGCCAGACAATTTAATCTTCACTAAGGAAGCCTACAGCATAGGAGCTCAAACTGTCTGCCAGCTGAAATGTGTTTAGAGGACACAGTCCAGGCAATTGGACTGACACAAGAAACAAAAGAATCCATGTTCAAAATGTAAGACATGCACTTCTAAATTTGATTTCTGTGGTTAATATGTACGCAGAGCTCTATAAGAGTACAAGGGATAAGCTTCTGATATAAGCAGCTCTGCTCTCAGGCTTGCTATGATGGATCTAATTATACAGTCAATATTCATGGAAATATACAGCAGAACCCACAGTGAACAAATCTTAGTTATTTGGAATATATTGTCACTAGGCCTACATAATCCCATTTTACTGAGACAGAGAAATCCTTTTGTTGGGCAGAGACAGAGGGAGAATGAAAGGTGGGGATCCAGTATGACAAAAGGCTGGTCATTGTTATCATAATGGCAGGATAGGAAGAAGGCAGGAGTAACATTTCATCCCCTCCCCATTTTTATAGGCTGTTTCCTTCCTCCTTTCTTCACTGATTGTGATGGAGAGAATTAATCACCTCCAATTACAAAACTTGCATAGATTTGCTGCTGGTTTTAGAATGTACTCAATAAATGTGAATGCTTTGGATCCCCTGGAACCCAAAGACCATCTTTTGACTCTATTGACATCAGAGGTCAAAGGTTGATGAGGCAAAGGCACCTATGGCAATTGAAGTGGATGTCCAAGGTTGGATCTACCAGTCCCAGATATTTCCCTCCCCCTCCCTATCTCTGCCTAAGGACTTTTCTAGACAGGCAGTATACCCTGTCTTGCCCCCGTTTCAGAGTTCTGCAGTCCTGACAACAAAGGGTGTTTGTCCTGTTCTTCTCCTGGGCACTCCTCACTACCCCTGGGGTGGATACGGAGCTGAGACAGGCAGAAGGCAGGATAGGGCCAAGACAACATTTTAGAGTAATACTTCTTTAAATCCATTCCCACCAGGAGGAAACAGAATGGGCCTGTGAGACCACAGGAACCCATCCTGGCAGACCAGCCCCCGCTGAAGCTATTTCTCTGTCTCACTTTCTCAGAAGGCAGGAAGGAGTTCCATGGCATGTGACCAAGGGTGATCACATGCCAGAGGCTTTGGTCACATGTTATGGGCCCCCTTACTGCCTTCTAAGACAGCGAGGAAAATGGCGGTGGCTGCAATGACAGGCTGGTGCGCCTGTCAGAGCTTCCTACCATTCCATGGAAGGAACAGGGGAACAATGGGCCAGATCCATGGCCAGGATACATCAGCAGGGAGCTGGCATATCCTAGCTCATGTAGATGAGCCTTAAGATACGTTCCCAAGTACTATAGGATTGTGGCCTGGCTTATGTGAAGTAGTATCACAGAATCTGGTTACACTTAATAATGTATGTATGAAATGTATCAAAGTTCTGAGAGTTCTCTGAATAAACAAAAATAAAAACATTTTAAATACAAAATGAAGCAAATGTTCCTAAAGTCAAAAACATCACAAATAATTATGTGAAAGGCCTGTTTTTTTTCTACACGTTTGCACAATAAAGCACTTTACAGAAATATGTATGAGTTTTTCTACAAAACGTCTGGATATTACTGAAAAAAACAATTTTTTTCACAGAAAAAAAAGCATTTCTGGACACTGTGTGTTTGTTTGTGCATGTGGAGGGGGAGTAATGCCAAAAACACTGATCTTGCTCCAACACCTCCCCATTATTTTCATGAAAAAAATCTGCAATGTGTATCTCTGTGCAAAATAATTTGCTACAAAACTTCAGAATGTGTAAATATAGATGAAAACAGCATAGAAATATGTTTTCTGCCTCAGCAGGGAGAAAACTGTGAAAATTATTTCTCCTCACATGCAGGGAATTTAAAGGGCCCTTTCTTTATTCAGGATCATTAGCAACCACTGAGCCAAGTTAGGCTGTGGGAGTGGAGCTATTTCCACACTGCTCACAGACCCAGAGCCAGCAGTCACTGTGATAAGTGGTAAGAGATACGGAAATGTGGTAAGAGATAAGAGATATGGAAAATTTGAATCAAGTACAGCAAAGGAAATAATGTACAAATCCAAAATCCATGAAAGAGTATTTATCTCTGTAATCCACATATCATAAAAAGTTTTCTAATGCCCCAAATACTATGTTTATTTATTTCAGGTTTTATCCTCTCTAATCTTTGAGACTCTGGTAGATAAAAGTTTTGTTTTTGTTAGAATGAGATAGTATAAATCAGAATAAAACTTTCAAATCACCCTGTATAAATTCACATTCAAAAGACTTCATGTCTTCTTAGCTGTGGCCACTGAAACCTAATCCAAGCAAGAAAGAAGTGCAATATAAAACATGACTTACTTTCACTTACCTGAGACAACTGATGCCTGAGGCTGTAATTTTGTACATCAGAATGGGCAACTGGGATTGTGCACCATAAATCTCATCATGAGAAGCTATGTTGATTTTGCTACATGATTCTTGCATTGAATGGCAAGGCAGCACAACTAAATGTGCAACCAAATGAACAACAGAATGGTCAACCAAAAGAGTACTATGGCCATCTTCAGCATGGGCAGATAGATATGCATCAACTGAGAACATGCATCCACATACACGACTCCATTTCTACAATATGGAACTGAATGCAGATGTGCATTGGACAAAAATGGCCAACAGCTTCCAGGGGGGAACTAACACACATGTAAGACACAATAGGATTCCAGTGAATGTGTAGATACTCTATCTTTCCCTCCTTAATGGTTTTTCTGGAATAAGGAAAAAGATAAAAGAAATAGTGGGTTACACAAGTGGGGGAAAAAATGGAAGAACAAGACATTTGGATGCCATCCCCATTTTCTGAACGAGGCAAGGCAATTGGACAGCAATTATAACCCCACAGAGGTAGGATAGCCATGGATAATGCTGTTAAACAAGGCAAATGGTCTGCAGCTGTTTTGCTACTTCAAGAAGTGAGGTGGGGTAAGCTTTTGCCCTTCCTTCATCAGTTTAATGTGGCAGCATCACAACATTGCTGTTTATGTATAATCTAAGCTGTCCCTTCATGACTCATATATATGGAGATTCATTTTGCTAAAATCAAATCAGTAATTATATGTTCTTTCTCTGCTCTCTTGTTTCTGTCCAAATCAAGCAGAGGAGACTTCTCAATAATGATTTCAACTTGCGGCAAAATTGATCAGGGTGTAATAAATGCAAGATGAAAACAATATTCATAGCAGCAGTTAGAAAGCAACTTCTTTTCTATCATCTTCATTATCATTCTCATCCCTACCACCATACAATACATCATTTTACACAGTTCTTTGGGACACAGTTTGTAAAAGCACATTTGATGGAGCAGGTTGTATAGAATATACATTATTCCATTATCATAATTATTGACAGTCCAAAAGCTTTTGCGAAGAGCTTACTGCTTCAGACTTTTCACACCAGGTGATGGCTTCCTATAAAACTAGGAGTTTTCATTTGCAAATATTAGCTGAACTAGAATTCAATTAAAAACTAATAGAATTGACTTACAATATTAAATGAAATCTGACTGCAGTTATGCCTGTGTCACAATCATTGGCTACCTATGCAGTTTATGGATGTGGGGCTTTCTGAGCTGTATTTTAATTTAGCTTGAGCTTTTTATTTGTTTCTTTAATTAGAAATCCAAGGCCAGACTACTAATAAAGTAGTAGAATGTAACAGGGGAATTTGGTTGTGTCACAGAAATCTAGCTGATGTAACACCAGCAGAGCAGCTTTCCACTGCAGAGACTTTTATCCAAGGCAATGTTCTTTGGGAACAGGTGGACAAGCTACACTCCTAATATGCACAGCTGCCAGGCCAGCCCCTTGGCAGCTTCTGGTATTTGGGCATCAGAACAATCCTTGAGCTTCTCTGGCATATGTTATCATTGGCTCAGTGCCAGGGTAGGTCCAAGATTCAAGCTTTTCAATTATCACTTTAAGTTCTCAGCTTAAACTTGCCATATGCCTGTAGGTCCTACACCAAATACTAGTCTGCAGCTTACCATGGCAGCACATTGTAGAAGAAACAAATGAAACATAGGGTTGCTGGGTTTTCTTTTTCCTCTAGCAAGGCTTTTGTGCCTGTAACAGCTTCTACCTCTTACACCAATACAACAGGTTATTCATTTATTTAAACATGTATGTCTTGCCCTATGTCTCTTCCCTAGCCCAGGGAAGATAAAGGAACCACTGCCATGTGGAGGTTCGTGCCTGCCTAGAGGGGGTGACACCTGAGTAAGTGGCACAGAGAAGTAAGCTGAACCATGGCAGGGATGCCAGTGGCACCCATCTAATGGTGTCACATGGTGGAGTCTGCACCACCACCTCTGACTCCCCTGACTCCCTTCATAGGCTGGGTAAGCTGCCTGCAGCTGCTTCTGACACTAGAGGGGTTGCTGGGTCTGGGATTACCTAACCAGTTTGCTTGTAAAGCCAAACTGATTCCTTTCTTCCTTCTGCCAGTTCCTCCTTCCCTCTTAACACATCCTCAGGGCCACCTCTTCCAAGGTAGCCTAATACAGTGTAATCCTTTCCCAGCTGTTGCAGATTACCCTGTTGACGCCTACAGGCAGTTGAGTGGCTTTCTTTCTTCTTCAGCATTGCTGGCTGCACTGGTTCCTCTTGACTGACATAGAAGGTATTCTTGTTCCCCCAGGCAGCCTTGGGTGGATCAGCAAACTTTGCACTGCTAAGTCCTTCCAGCTTCTTACACATGAAAGTTTTCTATGATAACAGGTTAATTTAACTAGAACTGCAGGAAATGATTTCACAAGGAGTTACAGTGGTCCCTCTATATGCATTCAGCTTTCTTTCCAGGACCCATGGATACCAAAATCTGTGGATGCTCAAGTCTCATTATAAACAATGACATAATAAAATAGCATTCCTTATATAAAATGGTGAACAGCAAGTTTTGCTTCTTGGGATTTTTTCCCCCCAAATATTTTTGAGCCATGGTTGGTTGCATCCATGGATGCAGAACCCATGGATACAGAGGACTGACTGTGCTGCATGGGTTGCAACATTCCCTTGTAAGTATGTTATGATGTACAATGTTTTGTGGTTTCCCCAATTTACTAAGTGTATAAGTATAAGAATCACACTATGAGTATTACTGCAATCTGATATATTTTGATTCACTGGTCTCATTCCCCTCCCCCAACCCCAGAACAACACTGTTCCTCCATCACCCATTTGAATATTCCTTGACAGTTTTTAGGCACATTATAATCTCTGCTCAACATGATTTAAAAAGGCCCTAAGTAGCACATTTGGGAAAGGAATTTCTTTACTAGCAGAGGCACTGCAGAAGCAATACCTCACAGTCTTAAAAGGCTGTTTACCATTCACAATGAAGCTTATTTCTAAATGGTGCATACACTTTAAAAGGTTGAATGCATTGGAGCAGAAAAAAAGAAATTATTTTAATCTTCTGGATGAGTGCCAGCCACAAATGTCTGAAACCAAATATATACCACAATTACTAGTCATGCCCAGTGTGTTCTGTCATTGAGTATTATTTGTTTTTCCAAATGGACAATAAGCATTATCCATAAAAAATGTGAAATAAAAGTAAAAATGAATTTCAGACAATACATACTTTATTTGATTGCTTAACCAAATGTTTCAATGTTTCGTTATTTTTTACAAATAGCAATCTAAAATGTTTGTCAATAGTTCCTATCAGAAAATCTATAAATACAGGATTTACCTATCAGCAGGGAAATTTGTCAAATGCCTAGGAATCCAAGTAATAGCAAAATTGTCTAGAGCACTCTTCTGGAGAGAAGAGGATAGTATTTTACAAAATCTTTGTTTCTTGATAGTCTTTGTTCTTTTTTTCCCAATCAGCTTTTTTTGAGGGGGGAGTGGTTCCTCTTTGAAATATAGCAAGAAGATTAGATTTCTTATGTGGAACAAACACCTCCCCATGTCACTGGTATCCTTCACACTCTCTTGATGGAGGTATTAACAATCACAAAAACTGTAGAAAGATTTGAGAAAAACTGACAGGAATCTTGATCTAATAACTGCCTGTCCCGTGTCAAGAACCACCGTGAAACAAGGTAATAAATATATGGAACATTCAATGATGCTCTTCCACACACTATTGAAGAATTATAAACAAATCTAAAAAAAAAAAAAGAGAGAGAGAGAGAGAGAGAGAGAGAGATCATGTTTTGTCTCCTCTTAAAATTCAATAAACTCAAGCTATTTTACAAAAGATCACCATCTGTTTTCCACAGGGCCAGGTCAAGACATTTTGCTTCCTGAAGCGAAGAACCAAGATATGCTGCTTCCCTACCCATATGATACTCAAAAGCCATTTGGACTGGCAGTTGAAACTTACTTCAACAGTAGCTTTGGTATTGTATCCTACATCACACCTGAGGCAGCAGGCTAGCTTAGAACTCCTAAAAGAGATTATATGTCATATGTAGCTTTGTTATCTATGGGCTTGTCTACACTGGCAAAAAACAAAATAACTGTACATACCTTGTGTTTACTGTGCAGTTGCCACACAATGTTTGTGATGATTTGCAGCTTCATCAGGGTTTTTGCAGGAATATTCAGGTCTCAAAGATTCTGGTTTGTTCAGCATTTCAGGGGAAAACCTGGATTATTGGCTGTGTGGCGGTGGCAGATTGCTTCAATGCGAAGCCAGGGGTAGGGCTTCTGGTGTACGGTACTCCATTCTGCCAGTGTGCCGATGCTTTTAATTTTTTTTATTTTTTGATAGTGTACATATCTGTATAAATGTATCTCTGCTTATCTAGTGATACAGGACAATGTATATTCACATGCATAAGTGAACAGGGGGGAAAAGAAAAAAAAACCACAGAATAATCCCAGAAATAATGCAATGTATAGGATACATGATCAGCATAGAACCACCTTTTCACACCAACACAAGTTCACCTATGACTATAGTGTGGCAGGATACTCTGATCTCCCATCAGACAAGCCCAGGTGAGTGTGGCATTTACAGGGTCGCTGCGGATCAAAAACATCCACAGTGGTTGTGAGGTGGGTTTGGGGTTCCATGCCAGTATAGACAAGCCCTAAGAGAGAAGAACAGCTGGGGATCCCAAGAAGACCAGCCCAGAGGAAACCATCATTCTTCTACTCTGGGTACCTGTTACCTGAGGTGATTCTGGCAAATAGTAGAACCAGCCCTGCTTCTCTTTAACTCTTTTGCCCTCCTGCAGGTCTCAAATACATCATGATATTTTGGGAGAGAGGCTCCTTCTCCTCGAACTATAAGCCCTGTGTATTTCCAGACTTCAAGGCTGTTGCTAGGTCTGGACTCGAAGCTGCTAAAAACATGAAACAACTGAAAGGGGCAGAGAACATCCTAGAATGCAGAACTAAAATCAGGCCAAACCCACTTCCTGCTTAATATTTCTATCAAAAGTTCAATACAATTATCAATCTTTTCAATAGAAATAAATCAACAATATAAGTCACACTGGTAGACACCACAATCTGATTTTGACTTGTACATATATTTCATGCAGGGTGAAGAATTACAGTGAAGCCCTATCACTACAGAGAAATATCAGATTTAGAGTGAAGATCAGAAGTGAGGATCTCAGATTAAATCCTTAATTTTCTCTTTAACAGTACAGTCCTATGAATCCTTTTGTCGTGAACTGAAAACATCATATTGCAGAGTTTTCTAGGCAAGATTTGTTCAGAGGGGAGTTGCCTTTGCCTACCTCTGAGACTGAGAGAGTGTGGCTGCCCAGTGAGTTTCCATAGCTATGCAGGGATTTGAATCCTGGTCTCCAGAGTTGTAGTCCAATGCTCAAACCTCTCAGCTATGGAAATCCATTGGGTGACTTTGGGTAAATCACACTCTCTCAGCCTAATAAGAGGACGGCAATAGCAAACTTACTTTGAGAAAAAATCTTATGAAGGAAACCCCATAGTAGGGTAACCATAGGTTGGAGTGGATTTTAAGGCACATAACAACAACAAAGTCAACATACAGTTGTCCCTCCCCATTCATGGATTTGGTATCCACGGATTTAAGTATTCACGGCTTGAAAATATTCTTTAAAAAAAAATCCAAAAAGCAAATCTTGATTTTGCCATCTTATATAAGGGACACCATTTTGCTATGCCATTGCATATAATGGGACTTGAGTATTCAAGGATTTGGGTATCCACGGGGGGGGGGTCCTGGAACCAAACCCCAGTGAATATGAAGGGTCAACTGTATATGTAAATCTTATTAATTTAAAGAGTTTAGTCTAGTTAGAACTAACAATAGGTCTAGAAATGCACTAAGAAAATACACTCTTCCTTTTCTCTTTCTTGAAAGAGCTCTGTAAATGAAAGAACTAAAAGCCACATAATAATGTTATAGCAAAAGTGTGTTATGGATCTCACTTAGAGCAATTTCAGAATGCTCTAAGGCACATTTCAAAGTTTTGGAGATCACAGCTAAAATCTGTGACTTTCTGCCAATGGTTAAATTCCTTATGGAGGACTTCCGCTGACAAGTCTCTCCAAGCATTCTTTTGCTGACATATTTTAAAGTGTCTTTCAGCTGGCAAAAGAACCCTTCCTACCAGACCTACCTTGGTCAATGTGAATAAGCATCCAGCAGTGTGAATGGAGCACGAATGGAGGTCCATTCACTTCCATGCTCGATTCTCATGAGAAGATGCAAGCGCCGTAAATTCAAAAAATAAAGAAAATAAAAGCACACAAAAATACACACAAGCACAGAAACACACTTTATAACTTACAAATGAACCTGTGGGGGGGGGTGGTGTTCATAAAAAGAATGGCCCTTTATATCCCAGCTATATGTGTGGTCTCTTTATTTGTGTCTGGTCTCCTTATTCCTGCATCTACCATCAAAAAGCACACACAAGCAGAGAAACACACTTTACAACTTACAAGTGAACGGGGGGGGGGAGGTTTCATAAAAAGAGGGTACGGTACCTGACTGTCACAATCTCACCTGGAAGTGTTCTGTCATTGATGCTATATCCACATGAGCACAATGACGTGAAGTTTGAAACACTATCAATGCTGGCACAAAAGCACCTGGGGAGATCTATTGATGTCTTGGCCCATCAATAAAATAGAACAAATTTTTAACAAGACATGATCACAAAAGTATGATGTCATCTTATATGAGTGTCCTTTCACGTTCATTTAGGCATCATTATGATGCCATATTTACCGCATCTGATAAAGTCTGTAGAGTGTTCACTTGCCCATTGTTTTGCATGAAATTTGCATGTGTTGATTCTTATATGTAAATGCATGTTTAGAGATAATTAGGTTAATTTAAATAGCAGTACATCTCACCATAGGGTGGAAGGCTGTGATAAGATGAGCCCTGTACTTCCTGTTCATGTGCAGACTGTTAATGGTCAGCTTGAACTTGTCTACTTTCTTATGTTTCCTTATCTTTAAGCTGAACTTGGACTAGAATGTTTTTCAAACAGAGGAAGCTTTCAAGCAGGGGAATCATCCTCTGATAATTCTGGAAACAGAGACTGCCCTCATTCTTCCAATTGAAGATCAACCTTTTACTACATCATATTTTGTAAACGATGTAGTGGTAGACTTATGTCAAAGGAATAGTGGAATCCAGTCTAGATGGGCAATTTACCTCAGCTTTCCTCCCGTCTTGGAGCCCTGCAGTCGAAATTACATAGGGCTTTTGTCCCCTTTTGTCTCCTGGCAATCCTGACAGTGCCTGAGGCAAAGCTAGGGGGAAGCTGGGGTTATAGCAAAAAACAAACAAACAGGAAAAGCCATATTATGTGGGAATGCAGCAGTCCGTATCTGCACACTTGCCTGGTTCCGGGGCCATTCTGCACCTGGGAAGGAGGCCCCCAGCATGTAACCAGCCTTGATTATATGCTGAGGGCCTACTTCCTGGTTTCAAAGAGTGCAACTTGTGACAGCGAAGGAGACACCCACTGATACTGACTGATATGTGTGTACATATCCCTGCCTGCTTCATCATGGTAATGGGGTGGGTGGGAATGGGCCAGCTCCAGGGCCAGAATATGCCAGCCAGAAGGCAGCATGTTCTGGCCAGGCTAGACAAACCCTGGGAAAGGTTATCGCCCACTCCTCACTATCCCACAATCTTTGTACCCCACCCCAAAAAGCTGTGGAAAACTAGAAAAACTCCATATATTTTTTCTTGGCAATACAGAATGCTGCAGGAGAAAGGGAACAGGAGGAACATATTGAATGTTCTGCGAGTAGAAAAATGGATTTAGCTCTTGGAAGTTTAACTGGCCCAGAATTGAAAAAATACCAGGTCTTTGTTGTTGTTGTTTTGAAACTAGTCAAAGATCCCTTTTTCTGGACTAGTGTCTGTTTCCTCCATTTATCTAGATATCCTACCAGCCTATTCTCTATAATATCTATGTAATATTCTGATGTGGAAACTTTCTTTGCTGTCATCTGCCCTATCTGACAACAGAGATATGTTTTCTATAAAATATTCATTCACATTCCATATGCAAATCCTTGTCACTCCCTACAAAAGGGATATTGATCTTTTTCTTTGAACACAGTTCACCATGACAAAATGTGGTCTCATTAATAAACCATCAAATAATCTACTAAAGGAGTATTTTTACATGTATTCAACATACAGTACTTAAGTCTGTGGGCTTTCCGTATAAATGGCATCCCACATCAATAAACAGGAACCCATGTAAAATTAAAAACTAGTAATGCTTACTAGGAATATTTCAGCTGCAATATTATAGTTTCTTACCTCAGAGTGTTGAATTATTGAACTTAGTAGGGTTTGCTTGTGAACAAATATGCATAAATATTGCACTGCTCATAAACTTCCTTTTTGCTATATACTGTATGTATGTATTTATGTATATATCCTTGAGTAAGTGCCTGTTTGCACTGAGCCAGCACAGTTTAGCGGTTTGAGTGTTGGACTAGGATACTGAGAGACCAGGGTTTGAATCCTCACTTGGCCACAGAAACCCGCTGTGTGACCTTCAACAAGTCAGACTCTCTCAGCAAGGCAAGGAGGCAAGAACAAACCTCCTCTGAATAAATAGTGCCAAGAAAACCCCATGATAGGTTCACCTTAGGATCACCGTAAATCAGAAATGATTTGAAGGTACACAACAACTCTTTGTATTGTCACCACAGAAGAACTGGTTTTCAGCATTTTAAAGTCCTACCCCAGAGGTTGACAACTGCAATAGATTCATGAACCACTTTTATGGATTGGCATTTTGAGTAGTCAAAAAACAAGTGGCCAGAAGCCCACCTTGGATTCTCAAAAATTGATTTTAAAAAAAAGTTAAACAGTAAAGGGAGGCCTTGTATCTGTTTAAAAAGTAAATTGATGCACCTAGAGGCTTCTTTTAGGAGACAGAAGAAGTTCAGTCTGAGGATTTTGGAGGTGTTGAAACCACTGAAAATCCTTGAGGTGGGCCTCATGAGGCCCCACAGCCTCACTTTGCCTGTTCCTGTTCTACACAAATCCATCCTGAAAGCTGCTTTCATCCTGTCTTTTGTATTTCTCAACTTCAAATAAATAGGTAGTCATACCAAATGTATTGGCCGCAAAACCATTAGTCATCACAAACACAGACGAAGAATGCATAATATACATACATCGGCTGACAACATGGAAAGAAATATAATATTGCAGTTTATCAAAATTAGTCTCCAGTGTATCATAGGACATTTTGTGAAACCCATATACTTCTACTTCTCTGGACACCTAGAACAAACAGAAACATTATATATTCAAATAATACATAAAGTATTTTCTTAGCACCAGTTAAAATGATATATTATCCTGAATTTCTTTCCAAAATCTTTCCCTAAAGAGAACAGATGAAGAGCTATACAACCACTGAGTACAATATCCCCCTCTGCTCCTCAGTAACAACTAGAGATTGTTGCAAGGTGGTGGATCGCTCCTTAATCATGCTGATGACATAGATTGAAACAGCAGAGTGTTGCATGTTTTCTAAATAACTCAGGTAAACAATTAGAGGAGCCTAAACTTATCTTAATAAAGTAGGAACCATGAAAATGTATATATTCTGTATTTTGCATGTGATATCATAAGGCTTTGTTGTTGTTTTGTCCCTTCATGTTGACTCCAGAGATTTTCAAATGCTCTAAATATGGTGTGATAATAACACCAGGAGATCGCTAAAGGGCTTGCATATCAGATGATGTCATTCCCCTCTTGTTATGCTCCTGTTTGGCTGTCGTTATGCCAGCACTTCTTTTTATTGATGGGTTAAGCCATCAATGAATCCTCCATTCCGTTTCTATCACGGAATGTCATGTGAATGAAATGGTGCCCTGTTAGGCTGGCGCAATCCCAGCATCAGTGGGAAGCCCATTGCAGAACACTTCCGGGTGAGATTGGGACATCCAGATAAGTGACAAACTTTTTTTGTACCCTCCTGTTTTTTGTCTCCTGGTGGCCTGCCCAAGAATGGTTCTAATTAAATGGCTTTTCTGAGAAAAATTAAATCCTTGACCTAATCTATCCTGCTATTTAACTATTTTCTACTCATACAGTTTGTGCCTCATAAAAAATGGAGTGAGGCACTTCATGGTTCATACAGTAATATAGATTAGATCACCTGTACATGCTGGAATCAAGACCATATCATTCAAGGCAAAAGGTGGAAATTGTATTATTTTGCACCATAAAAGGCTGCATAACCGAGCCACTGAATTTTGTAGTTAAGAAGCTGATGTCAATAGCCTTTTCAGGAAAGAATGGTGTACAATAGTGCTATCACTGGCTAACAACTGTAGATTATAAGGACCAGTGAACAAAGCACAACTGTTTCTATTTTGAGAGAGAATATTTGTTTGAAAGAAACAACATGTGTAGCTACTGATAATATATTTCTGGTTCAGGTCATGGGAAAACACAAAGAAGCAATGATTTTGGGAGATATTGTGGGTGCTTTTGTAATGAATATCATGTACAGTTTCAAGAAATCACATAGCTATCTAGGTATCCAGCTGCTACAAAGACACACCTTTGTCTTTAGTGAAATTTACTATAAAGCCTTCAGTGAATTTAAAATTAGTGAAACTTGTTTTCTTCTGTCCTAGAGTACATCAACACTAAAGAGTCGTAGCAGTCTGATACCACTTCAACTGTTATGGCTTCATTCTAAAGGAACCTTGGGATTTGTAGTATGAGGGGGGTTGTAGTATGATGCTGTAAATCAGGGGAGAGCAGTACAGCTTTCAAGCAGAGAATTCTAAATACAGTGGGCCTTCCAAATCAGCAGATTCTAGCATCCACCGATCTTTGCCACATACTTAAAATGACAGAACCCATACTTAAAATGGTGGGGCCACATACTTAAAATAACAGCCCCCATATTTAAAATGGCAACACCCATACTTAAAATGGCAGTGCCCATTGATTTATATAGGACTTAACTATCCATGGTTTGTGCTATCTGTGGGGATGGTGGTCCAGAACCAAACCCCTAGGGATACAGAGGGCCCACTGTACTTCACCAAAATCCCAGGATTCTCCAGGATAAAGACATGACATTTAAACTGATATCAGACTGCTATGAATGTGAAGCATAGATACAAGCTCATTTTGGTAAATTTCACACTCAGGTTGCTCAGGTGCTATTAAGAACTCAAGAATTTGTGCAGCTACTTTGACCCTACAAGGATGAAAATTTCAAAGTATTTTCTTTAGTGTGTTTATTTCCAAAAGGGCAAAGAAACACAAACTTTTAACCATCTACAGCCAGCAGTAGTTCAGTACATTCATCATGCCCAATAGATAGCCTTAATATGGTGAAATGCATGGTGGAAAATCCACAGATTCCAAGCCCTACTTCAGATATTTGGCATGGGTGTCCCAGAAGATGGCTGTATTCTATCAGAACATAGATATATTATGATCAGCTACCTGAGCTCTCCCCTAGCTACTACATGGCTTTGTACAGAGGGCCTGCAAGAAAACAGTGAGTCTTTTGAAAGGGAGTTAATCATTGCACAGGGGAGACAGTGATTTTTTTCCCTTTCCACAATGACCAAAAGAAAGACATATACAGGCTTAAGTTGGACTTACACCTGCATATCTCACTAACAGGATGGCAGGCCAATATTTACTAATAAACCATTTTTGTTTACTTTGTAGTGTTCTGTTCTCTCTACAGTCACCTGCAAATTATACAGTACTTCCATATTTGAAGCCATATATGTAGCAAAAAGTGGGAACTTTACTTGTTAGTGGGTAACCCTGACAATGTCAAATGCTTGGCTTTAAATCATTAGACAAGCTCAATAGGGTGATAAATTAGAAAGAACTGAGAATTAGATTAAAACAGTATAGATAATAACTGGAGCATAGGGGTGGCAAAGTGAATGCCAAATTTCTTCTGCTCACATTTTTGCCATTCTTAATATGACTCTCTTATCTTCCACTCCTACCAAGAGGCAAAGCAGCAAATGTCCACGCCATCACACAAGTCAAGGTGCAAAGGATCCAAACCCAGCCAAGTTATTTTGACCAATGAGCAAGCTGATCACACAAGAATCTCTCCATATCCCTGGCATTTAAAAAACAGTAATTACGTAATATAGAGCCAGCATGGCATAGTGGTTTGAATGTTGAACTCTGACTCTGGAGATCAGGGTTCAAATCTCTGTTCAGCCATGAAAACCCACTGGGTGATCTTGGGCAAATCATACACACTCAGCCTCAGTAAACCCCATGACAGGTTCACTTTAGGGTTGCCATAAGTCATAAATGGCTTGAAGCTGCACACAATGACAACAAATTAAGTAAATAGCTATTATTTTCCTTGTGTTTTCAGGATCCTCACATCTGCTGCCTGAGTTGGCCACCTTATTCCGCTTGGTCACAGGATTGTTTCCTGTTTAGTGTATTTAAACATGACATCCCTAGGAACTGCTTATAGCTGTGCATCCATGTAGTTGTAGAAGGTGACATAATCCTGCTTAAGAAACCTGTCAGCCAAACTGTTCATTCTGATCTTTGGGTTCCAAAAATACCATCTGTGCACAAGGTACTATTCATAGACCAAGCTGGAGCTAATGACTGCAGCAAATCTGACCCCATGATGAATAATTTACAAAACTCAGTCTTAAGTGGATTTTCCCCCTCTTATTTTCTAGATGTGCAATCAAAATTACTGGCTTCCCTTGAAAACTGCATGGCAACATACATTTTTTACCAAATGAAAGCCCCCTATTTTAATTAGGCCTATTTTTTTGTTAACATTTACTAAAAATAGAAAAAAAAATACTCTGCAATGGATTTCTTTTCCTCTTTGGAAGTGTAGGTTTCCCCCTTTCTGTACATATTTAAGATGGTTTATTGGGTCCAGTATAAAATCTACATATCATTCAGCCTGTGCTATTTTCATCTTCATCGTGCATTTGTTTGTTACCAGTTTTGTTAAGCATCAACAGCACTATATAGCTCATAGAAGTGACAAAGGCACTGTTTGGAGGACTTATGACTGAAATTATATACATGAGAGATGGCTTGGAGGAAAAGATCTTCAACTGAGCAATGAGGTGGAACTGGTTATAAAGAATGTGGACTGGGAGAAGAACATAGAAATATGGCAATAGATGTGTGAGGCCAACCAAAGCTTGACTATTTAAGGAGATGCAAAGAAATGAGTAGAGAGCTGCCTATGGAGCTGTTAACACTTTCTTCTCTGGTGTTACAAATCATAAGATTATAGAAATAACTTCCATTTTTCTCTGTTGCTTAGTTCTTTTCATCCTATCATTTGAAAGCAATAAAAATGAGGAACCAAGAGCCCCTTCACACTACGCAGTTACAGCATTATGATTTCACTCTAACTGTTGTAGTTCTATCCTATCGAATCCTGGGGTTTGTAGTTTGGTGAGGCACTAGAGCTCTCTGGCAGAGAAGTCTAAATATCCCTCCCTAAAATGAAAATCCCAAGATTCCATGGGATGGAACTATGGTAATTAACATGGAATTACAGTGCTATAGGAGATTTTCAGATGAGGCCAATATTGCAGGACAGGCACGGAACAGGGTCGAGAAAGGGGCTCCCTTTCTGACGACATCGACCCCTTCCATCCTGCTCCTGTCCTGCTCCCGTCCTGCTCCTGGGGTATTCTATTTATGATGAAACATTGTGAATAGAATTCCCCTTCTGTGTCTGTCATGGAATCAGGGACGTGGGAAAAGCAGCCCCGTCCCTGTTCTGAGATGACAGGTACAGAGGAGGAGCTCCATGCCAAGCATTTCTGGCCATGAGGTAATTCCAGGTAAGTGGCACCCTTTCCCCCCCCCCCACCTCCTGGGGTTTTATGTTGTTGTTTTTTTAAAAAAATATTTTTGCATTTTCTTTCTTCCTTTGACAGCTGAGGGGGGGTTATTTTTGAATTTCCCTCCTGCCCATTCTCTTGCGAGAACGAGCAGGATTTCAGCCAGCCAGTCGTAAAGGCAGCCTTACGATGGCTACATTTAGAGCTGGCCAGCAAGGAGGGAGGGAGCCCATTCCTGCAGCAAAATGGAAGTAAGTGTGTGAACATTTATCTCCATTCCCTGGCAGGAACAGGAGAGGAGGTGGTGGGGCAGTAACAGGACATTTTGGCCACATGTGAAAATCTCCATAGTTGTGGAGTGTGAAAGAGGCCAAAAGTCATAGCCTGTTGGTGACTGGATGACTGCCGCCTCCATCAGTCTCCTTTCAGGTGTCCTGTAGGATAAGAATGAATTGTGGTACCCAGCCTCAATAAAGGGAGTTTACTGAAATGATAATGACAAATAAATAAATTGTGCAAGGTGGAAAGAGAAAATTAGTGCACATAAATCAAAGCCTTATAATGCAAACTGCACTGAAGCAAGTGATTCAGATGTGATTTGTGAAAAGAAAATTGTTTTCATTTAGGATGAACTACATAATTAGAAAGCACCAAGTTCTAGGTATAAAAGAACTTTTATAATAGCAGGTCTGAAATGAACCTTCATAATATTACTAGGGTAAACATGAATCTTAGCCAGCAACTAAATGAAAACTGCAGTCATCTTTTACAGCAAGTGTTAAAAAGCAAAGCATGTTCTGCAAATATGTAGTACATATCTCCTTGTGAGAGGTTATATTTATTTTTAATAATTGTTTTTAATACTATATAGATGTGTTTACACCAGTGGTATTAAATTAAAAACTGATTTTTGGTTTTTACTTTTTGGCTTGGGTAGTAATATGAAAGCTTGTTTTCAGAATTACACATGGCAGCATACTTTGTGCTTCTCTTGACTTCCTGTAATGTGGGAACCATTAGCCAGAGAAGAACATTTGTGATATCACAAGGAACTACCTTAGTGTTGTAATCTTATTAGCATAATAGATTTAATACAAAAAAGATAGTTGTAGCTAAAACCAAGATCATGATGTAATGTTTTGAAATAGAGTCAGAATCTTTGCATTTGGTTATGTCTTCTAATAACTGTATTTGTTAAGTCCTCAGCATCAATTTGTATATGGTTTAAAAAAAATCACAAAACTGCAGTTCTGGGAAGCAACTATTCATGTGACATACCATTCATTCAGATGCATGATTAACTTATGCATCTTAGGGCCCACTCTCCCTTTTTAAGCCCCAAGAAGCTTTCCTCCATGCTGTCAAAGGAGATTTTCAGACAGGCAAAAATCGCCCCTTGCCGCGCGAGCAGCCTCCCGAAACTGCTGCGCGGCAAGGGTCTTTTTCGGACGACGCTGTGCCTCTAGCGAAGCCGTCCGTGTCACTTCCGTGAAGCTTGGGACGGCTCCGCGTCATATTTCAATCACGGGCAGCCTCCGTGCTTGAAATATGGCGCGGAGCCGTCCCAAGCTTCACGGAAGTGACACGGACGGCTTCGCTAGAGGCACAGCGTCGTCCGAAAAAGACCCTTGCCGCGCAGCAGTTTCGGGAGGCTGCTCGCGCGGCAAGGGGCGATTTTTGCCTGTCTGAAAATCTCCAAAGAAGCCCATTAGTAATGTAAAATGTCATTTTTCCTACATATATACAGTAGTTTCAAATATATAGGATTGCCATATCACTTTGATAGCTGAGTTTTACCCAGATCCCATGCATACCAACCAGTGCCTGTTCAGACCATCATTTGTCCCAGATTCCAAGCTTTATTTGTTTTTTGTTTTTAAAGCAAGCCTCTAGCCACTGTAGAAGCCAAGATATGGGACAAATCTGGAGGCACTCTACAGTCAAATGCTTATGCAAGAATGAAGTTCACCTGAAAAATTTAGGCATGGGGGAAGAGAGAGCAAGTGGTGTGGCTGATGCCATACAAGAAGGAAGCAAGAGGCATGCTGTGAAGGTGGGAGGTGAGGTGAGGGAGGGGGATGGGATAGTGAGCACTGTGAGGGGCAGAGTGCAAGAAGCAAATGAAGGGCAAAACACAAGGGTGTGAGGTGAAGTAAAGACGGGAGTATGAGAGACAGGAGAGCAAGCAATACAGATGGCAGAGTGCAGGGGGGGGAAACAAGGCATGCACTGCAAAGCCATGTAGTGAGGTGAGAGACAGGAGAGTGTGAGCAGTGGAGTATAAGAATCAAGGGAGGGAACACACTGTGAGAATCATAGAATCATAGAGTTGGAACAGATCACAAGGGCCATCCTGTCCAACCCCCTGCCATGCAAGAATAAACAGTCAAAGCACTTCCGACAGATGGCCATCCAGCCTCTGTTTAAAAACCTCCAAAGAAGGAGACTCCACTACACTCTGAGGCAGTGTATTCCACTTCCGAACAGCTCTTACTGTCAGGAAGTTCTTCCTAATGTATAGGTGCAATCTCTTTTCCTGTAGTTTGAACCCATTGCTCCATGTCCTAGGACTTTTTCAGATGGGGAAAAAAATCTCAGAGGAGGTCAGGAGAAGAACGGGGCTGTCGCACTTACACAGCCCCATTTCAGACAGCCCCGTCTTCCTCCGTCCTCCTCCCGACCTCCTCCTGACCTTCCCCTGTGCTGTGGGCACCACTTTTTAATTGACAGGGGTTTTCTGTCAGTAAAAAGCAGTGCCCGCAGCTCAGGGGAAGGTCGGGAGGAAGTCAGGAGGAGGATGGAGGAGGATGGGGCTGTCTGAAATGGGGCTGTATATGCACAACAGCCCTGTTCTTCTCCCGACCTTCTCAGGGTTTTATTCTCCATCTGAAAAAGTCCCTAGTCTCTTGAGCAGCAGAAAACAAGTTTGTCCCATCCTCAGTATGACATCCCTTCAAATATTTAAACATGGCTATCATTTCACCTCTCAACCTTCTCCAGACTAAACATGCCCAGCCCCCTAAGCCACTCCTCATACAGCATGGCTTCCAGACCTCCCACCATCCTGGTTACCCTCCTCTGGACACGTTCCAGCTTCTCAATATCCTTCCTGAATTGTGGTGCCCAGAACTGGACACAGTATTCCAGGTGAGGTCTGATGGTGAGTTACCATTTGTCATTCAACTCAATGTGGATTACAGTCTTTATGACAAGGAATGTACTCATGCCTTCCACCCAATGAATGGTGCTATTGATACTTGTTCCTACAACTTAAACACAGAGAAGAGCAGTGAGTCCTGCAATATGAACAAGTATAGGAACTTATAGGAACTTATTATCTCCACTTGCCAGTAGGCTGAGTGCAAAAAGCCAGAAAGCCTCATTCTGCCACAGGTATCATGATCCCTACCCTCAATAATTGGGTCCTGCCTCCATAAGGTTGCCACACTGTATGCATGAAGGACATTGGTGAACTGATATCTGGTCAGGAAGGAATCAGAGAAAGAAGCCTGGATACCTTTGCTGGATTGTCCTAGAAGCATACAAAGCTCAGTGAACAGCTGCAGAGATTACTCTAAAGTGGAAGTGCCTTCCTCTTCTCCTTTGGTCAACATCTGACTTTCAGGGATGAAGGCAGATGTGGTCCAAAGATAATAGAACATCCAACAGCATGGGATGAGATCTCTAGCTTATCTGTCCTAAATATTTTCAAAATGGTGGGGAGAGAGATGCTCTAAATAGGATTGCCTCAACAACAACAAAATGTCAGTAGGCCTATTTGACAATATGGGATAATGTGGGGCCATATTAGACAATATGCTTAACTAGCATTTTAAAATGGTATTCCATTAAATGGTGAAAAATATCTGATTGACTAAAGGTTCATCTACATGAGCCAGGACATGCCAGCTCTCCACCAGCATAATCTGGTCATGGATCAGGTCTGTTACTCCCCCATTACCTCCATGAAATGGGCCAGAATCCACACAGGCATGCCAGCCTGTTGCTAGAACTGCTGCCATCTCCCTGGCTCTCCCTGAAGGCAGGAAGCCAGCCTAGAACATGTGACCAAGGCCCCCTGCATGTGGCCTGCCTTGGTCACATGCTGTGGGACTGCTTCATGATGTTGAGAGAGTAAGGCAGACTGGGGTGACAGGCTGGCCTGCCAGGACAGGGTCCTGCAGACTTGCTGAGCCTGAGCCATTCCTTCCCAGTGGGAATGGATTGAACCAGGCATTATTTTAGAATGTGGTAAAGGGCCCTACCCTGTCCTTCTCCCATCTGAGCCCTGTATCTGTCCCAGGGGTGGTGAAGACCGCCCAAAGGTGGAAAGGGGGAAAAGTCCTGTATTATCAAGATGGCAGGGCTCTAAGATGAGAGCAAGATGGAATAAATTGCCCATGTAGGCAAGCCCTTAGTATGTGCTTTTCATCAGCTCTGAGTCTTGTAAAAATAGATGTTCTGTTTTGTGAGTGGTCATTGTAAGGTAAACACAGGCTTAATTTGTGAATGTTATTACAGAGGCATCCTGTTTTGAGGAAATCCCATTGTTAAGAAACGACATGCTAATCGGGAATACACATTTCCTTTAACACCTTGTCTGATTCTTAGAAAGCAAGTTATCACCCTCCTAAGATCCAGCATACTGGGGCCTCTTCATGGCAGTTATCCAGTGCCTTGCAGTAAGTGCTTGAGAAAATTACTTTTTAGATCACCACTCCTAGAATTCTCCAACCAGCATGGCTATGGGTAAATCCCTGAGAGTGACTCCTACCCCCCCTTTCTCCAAGAGGAAAAGGTGCAACAAGCTATCATGGAATCATATCTTGATGATCTCCATGACAAGGCAACTACACACTTGACCAGAACTAGTAGTAGTTACTTTATTGGATTAGCTGTGGATTCTGGGGTGTGTTGTCCCAAAAGTAACATTTCCTCCCCAGTCTGCATCGGATTAGATCCATGCTGAAGAGAGATGTTGAAGCATTTAGTATTCTTCCCTGAATGGTCTAGCAAGGATGAGGAAACCCACCTCATTACGGATTTCTTCAACATAACACACTTCCTTTGTTTGAGGCTATAACTTCCATCAGCTGAGGTAGCATGGCCACTGGTAAGGGATGATGGATGTTGTAGTCCATTATATTGACAGGCAGCACGTTAAGGACAGTTGTCTTTGCCAATTTCCCCTTTGCACATTTTGGGATTTTTTGTTGAAAAAATCTTGGCTGTCATCCTGTTATGAGACCATAAACTGGACTTATGATATTTGGACTTTCTGTCATGCCTCTGCTCTCCAGACAGGTAATTATAGCCCTTTCCCTGAAGCTATTCCTCTATCCAAATCTTTCTTTCTTGACTCTTCATTCACCTTGAGTTGTCGTCTTGTGTGTGTGAGTGCATGTGTGAATGCTACTGTGATTATTTTCCAATAAAAACCATTTTTATTTCATTTTGGCTTGGAGTCTCATCAGTGATTACTGTTATACACAGGTGCAAAGGTCCCATGAGTTACCTGGTCTCTCACATCCATACCTTTGAGCTAATTAAAATTCCCCAACTTAATATCATACTTTTAGTGTCACTAGTTGGTCCCCATAGACCCCAGCAATTTAGGTAACAACCCTGTCTCTTAGACTGAGGGATTGAGAGTCTTTGCTACTTGTTAGCTAATTCTAGATTCTCTATGGGGTCCCATTAGCAACTTCTGGTCACTGTGTGACTTATGATAGTAGTTATGATAATGTTGATTGGGTTTTCCTTGAAGTCTTTTTGACACGATTCTGTCTGACTTTGCATTATATCCTTTGGCTCTTCTTGTTAGGTCTTTCCTAGCAGGATACAGTATACAGTATATAATACAGTATATTATACAGTATATAAACCTCCACACCACTACCCAACCATTCTCTGAAGATGCCAGCCACAGATGCAGGCAAAATGTCAGGAATAAACGCTTCCAGAACATGGCCTCACAACCCAGAAAAAAACCACAGAAAGACAATGGATGCCAGCCATGAAAGCTTTTCACTTCACATATGTCTATTCTTATTAGCCTTATCAGTACCAGCATAAATCATGTTGTAGGAAGGTAATGAGTCTAAAAGTAAAATTGTATTAAAAAATTGCAGGATCTAGTCCTTTAAAAACAACAAGAATTATTTCCTTTAAAAAAGTTAAAAATCATTCAGTCACTTTTGACTTCATGCTTCATGCAGAATGCGCTTAGGAAGCAGACTTAAGCTCAATTATCATCAGAGGTCTGGGATCCCCCAGTTAAATTACACTCATTACAAAAACAAAGGAGTCAGTTGAAAATGCAAAACAAAGTTTACTGAAGGTATTTCAATCTCAATCTACATACTAAAAACAAACTTAAAAGAGAGGTTCCTAAACTGACTAAGAATAGGGTAGGAAAGACTCACCAGCCCACAACGATAGAAGGCTGCATGGTGAAACATCATGTCATTGTTTCAGAAAGCATAAGATGGCTAAGATACATCCATTCTCATGGAGAGTCAGATTCAGAAGGGGGAACTTACACAAAAGCAATAAAATTCAAATTAGGTCATGTGTTGAATGACCCAGCACTCCAGTTGGCTGGAAGTGCCCAGTGAAGTAAGAGAAAGGGAACTTGGGATAAAGAAATGCATGCAGGGAAAAAAACCCTAGACTTATCTTAGGATGTGAATGAGGTACACAAGATTGCTTTTACATTACAATGATTATTTCCCCACATACTACAGTCCCCTTCTCAATCATAGGGTACTTCAGGAACAATCTTCATTTCTTCTCGTAGTCTAAGGAAACTGTCCTTAGGGAGAGGCTTTGTTAAAACATCAGCTATCATTTCTTCTGAGTTGCAGTACTCCAGTTGAACAAGTTGACTCTGGCACATTTCTCTCACCTTGTGGAAAGCAATGTCTATGTTCTTCTTCAGAGGCTTGTCACTCTGAGAAATCTTGATACAGCTTTGATTGTCTTGCATCAAAATGGTTGGCTTGGGTTCCTCTATCCCAAGATCCAGAAGCAAATTCTGCAGCCATTTGATTTCATCACAAGCTGTTTTCGCTGAGACGCACTCGGCACCTGTGGAACTATCCACCACTGTACTCTGCTTCCGACTTGTCCAACTTACTGCTCCACCACCGTAAAAGATGATGTTTCCACTTGTTGATTTTCTCTCCACCAAATCACTGCCCCAATCAGCATCTGCATAGGCAATCAGTCGTGGGTTGTCACATGCTGGTAGCATCAGTTTGAAGTCAGCAGTCGCTTTTAAATATCTTGCAATTCGCTTCACTGCAGTAAAATCTCGAAGAGTAGGAGAATTCACCATTCTACATAAGATGCCAACAGCATTTGCAATATCAGGTCTAGTGAAATTCGCTATGTACAGAAGTCTTCCAACTGCAGTTCTGTACTTTTCACTGTATCTCAAAGGTTCAGATGCCTCATTGCTCTTTAAGAAACCTACTTCCATTGGAGTTAGAGCATCCTTTGCATTTCTTAAGCCAAGACAGTCCAAAAGATCTACAATCTTTTGCTTTTGATTAAGAAAAAAGCTTCCATCACGGTCTCTTTCAATTTGTACTCCAAGATAGTGTGAGATATCTCCCAAACTTTTAATATCTATTTCTTTCTGGAGATTCAGGAGTATCTCTTGATTATCTGCTTTGTCTTGACTGCACAGAATCAAATCATCAACATAACTTGCAATGTAAGTCCATCTATTGTTTCTGAATCTTTTGTAAACACATCAGTCAACAGTGCCTGGAGTAAATCCTTCTTTGATAAAGAGCAGATTTAGCTTTTCGTGCAACTTCTTGGCAGCTTGTTTTAATCCATACAAGCTTTTCTCAAGTTTACAATACTAGATGCTCCTTTCCAGGTACTACAAAACCCGAAGGCTGTTCCATGTACAGTTCCTCATCTAGATCTCCATAAAGAAACACTGTCTTCACATCTAGATGTTGTACATGCATTCTCATGGAAGCTGCAACAGCCAATAGGGTTCTAATAGCTGTGTGTGTAACAACTGGGGAGAAAGTCTCATTAAAATCTTCTCCAAATTGCTGATTGTAACCTTTAGCTACAAGTCTGGCTTTATATCTTTCAGTCTCCCCTTCTGCATTTTGCTTTGTTGTAAAGACCCATCTGCAGCCAATTGCCTTCTTGCATTTTGGCAATTCTGTCAAAGTCCATGTTTTATTTTTATATAAGGATTCCATTTCCTCTATTGCTGCTTTCACCCATTTCTCAGAATCAGACTTTGGCAGTCCTTTGATCTTCTGCCAGTCAGAGGGTTCCAGACGGCTTTCCCCTGTGGCTAGGTAGGAGAATGTCAAAGGAGGCACTCCCCTGTTATCCCTCACAGACTGTCTCACCTGGACTTGAATTCCTGGCTCTGCTCATGGTGCGCCATCCGGTTCTCCGTCCTCTGGTAAGTCCTGGGCTGAGGGAGCCCCTTCTGGATGCGAAGCATTTGCAGGAGGGTAAAAGAGCTGCACACGCTGTGGCTGCCACTGAGAATCAGGGTTAGGGTCTTCTTCCACTGCAAACACATCTGAATAAAAATCTTTGTTTGGATTAGAATTAAATTGAGGTCTTTCATCAACATAAACAGCACTTGTTATTCTCATTGTGCGTCCATCAGGGTTTAGGATTTTGTAAGCACCTTTGGCATAGCCAATAAAAATTCCCTCTTCACGTCTACAGTCCAGTTTGTCTCTTTTCTGTTTGAGAATGTATGTATAAGCTTTTGATCCAAAAACCCTTAGATGGTTGAGTCTGGGTTTCACACCATGCCACAATTCAAATGGAGTAACATCTCTGGATCTGGTTGGAAGTCTATTGTATAAGTATGTGGCTGTGAGAATTGCCTCAGACCAATAAGCTTTAGACATGTTAGCCTGCACAAGCATTGCACCTGCCATTTCCTTTAAGGTGCCGTTCATTCTCTCCGATAAACTGTTTTGTTGAGGACTATAAATCCCAGAAGTCTGGTGTCTGATGCCATGTTCCTTTAAGAACTCATCAAATTGATTATTGACAAACTCAGTCCCATTATCCGTCCTCAAATTTTGAATTTTATAATTGAATTTATTAGTGACAAAATTAAAGTACTCTTTGAACTTTTCAAAAGCTTGACTTTTCTCCCTTAGGAGATAGCAGTAAGTATATCTGTTGAAATCATCTGTGAAGGTTAAAAAATAGAGGTTTCCACCAACTGATTTCTGTCTAAATGGCCCACAGATGTCAGAGTGTATCAACTCAAGAGGTTTGGTAGATTGCCTTTCCGTGAGAGGCTTGTGTGAAGGTGCAGTAGTCTTGACTTTAATGCATTCCACACACCTTTCATTCACACAACAGTTCTTGAAATGAAAGTCTCTTGCTAGCTCTTGGTTAGCCAATTTCTTTATGCATTCAACATTTCTGTGAGCAAACCTTTTATGCCATAAATTTATGCAGTCTTTGTGTTTACACTGAGTGGCAACATTGGCATTTGAGTCACTGATCTCCATGTGATAAAGGTCATCATCCTTTAGAGTGCCTTTAAAAATCAACTGTTTGCCATGAAGACCATAACATGCATTCTTTTTGAAAATTACTCTGTTGCCTCTAGAGGTGCTCATTTTGACTGAATAGAGGGAGCTCTTGAGCTGGGGCACATAGACTGCATCCATAATTTTCGATATCTCTGTCCTAGCTCCCAATTTCATAGGTAAGTAGACAGTTCCAGTTCCTTGTACTGGAAAAGAATCTCCATTGGCTAGAAATACAGGGAATTTTACTTCTTCATTAAGATCTTGGAAATATTCCCTTTTATTGATAAATGTGTTTGAGGCTCCGGAATCTACAATGAAAGCATCTTTATATTCATTTCCAGAAGCTTGCATTAGTTTTTCATAAGCCAATCCAATGTGAAATGTCTGTTTAGCACCAGCTTTTGTATCTCTATGGCCAGTCATCCCTTGCTGTGAGAATGACTGTTTGTTTCCCTTTGAAGCCTTAGATTGCCTCCCATTTGTCTCAGAAGAGGAGGGGGGCTTAGAGTGGGTAGCATTCAGTTTAAAATGTTTCTTTTCTTTTCCAGCCAAATTTACTTGCTGGTTAAAGTTAGAATTCCTGGATTCAACTTTCTCATTATGCATCAAATTTTGCCTATGTTGAAATTCTCTTATTTGAATATAGGCTTCTGGTAGGGTCAAATCATTTTTCAATTGCAAAGTATTTATGATGGGATTGTAAAACTTTGGTAAGCTTGCTAAGAAAATCCCAACTTGCATGGCCTTTGGAATCTCTTCTCCAGGAGACTGCAATTCTGCTAATGTAGCTCTGAAATCACTAATGTGTTCATCTAGACATCTTGGATTAGATAATCTCATATTCACAAGTTTAATCATCAATGCAATGGAATTTCCCATGGATTTTACACCACCTAAGTCTTTCAAAGTGTCCCAAGCATCTTTTGCTGTTCTCTTATCTTTGATTTCAGGAATTAATGCCTGATCTGTTGTTAAAATTATGAATGCTAATACTTTTTGATCAATCCTATCAAAATCATTCCTCTCTCTTCCCTGAGGAGGTCTGGGATTGTGTAAAACATCAATAAATCCCTTGGCCTTCATGTAAGTTTCAAAAGAAAATGACCATCTTTTATAATTCGGCCCACATAGCTTTTCCATGGCTAAAAAGGCAGAGAGGTTAGGAGGATTTGACTCCGCCATAATTGGTTTATAGCTTTATTGCTTTTTGCTTTACTGCCTTTGTCCTCAAGCCGAGAGGGAGACCAAAAACAGAAACTCTGAGGTGATCAGATAAAAAGGAAAAACAAAACTTTTGCAAAAAACAAAAATTAAATTGAACTTTTAAGTCTTTAAATCTGGGCCCATAACCCTTTTTGGTAAGGTAATGAGTCTAAAAATAAAATTGTATTAAAAAATTGCAGGATCTAGTCCTTTAAAAACAACAAGAATTATTTCCTTTAAAAAAGTTAAAAATCATTCAGTCACTTTTGACTTCATGCTTCATGCAGAATGCGCTTAGGAAGCAGACTTAAGCTCAATTATCATCAGAGGTCTGGGATCCCCCAGTTAAATTACACTCATTACAAAAACAAAGGAGTCAGTTGAAAATGCAAAACAAAGTTTACTGAAGGTATTTCAATCTCAATCTACATACTAAAAACAAACTTAAAAGAGAGGTTCCTAAACTGACTAAGAATAGGGTAGGAAAGACTCACCAGCCCACAATGATAGAAGGCTGCATGGTGAAACATCATGTCATTGTTTCAGAAAGCTTAAGATGGCTAAGATACATCCATTCTCATGGAGAGTCAGATTCAGAAGGGGGAACTTACACAAAAGCAATAAAATTCAAATTAGGTCATGTGTTGAATGACCCAGCACTCCAGTTGGCTGGAAGTGCCCAGTGAAGTAAGAGAAAGGGAACTTGGGATAAACAAATGCATGCAGGGAAAAAAACCCTAGACTTTTCTTAGGATGTGAATGAGGTACACAAGATTGCTTTTACATTACAATGATTATTTCCCCACATACTACAAATCAGCACCTTAGGTCAGCATGCCAGGGCCAAATACAGGACTATCAGCTCAACTAATTGGTTGTCCAGTCAAACTGAATCACAACTGAGGTGTGCAATAGTTCAATTGAGTTGTGGTAGGGTAGGTGTAGGTGTCCCTTCTATCCTACCTGTTCTAGCTGGTGTACAGAGCATGGTTTGTCTTTTTTCCAAAATCTACTGTTGCTCCTCCTTCTTGAGTAGCTGTGTTTCTTGAGTACCAGTGCCCTGGCCTTTTGCTTATCTGTTTACACTCCAGAGCATTTGGCATTCTTCCCAGACCAACATGAAAGCTATAGGCAGTTTCCCACTGACACAGACTCTCACACATAGACAGAGCTGCCTATATTAGCTCTTATTAGGTAAAATTCTGTCGTTTAAAGTTATATGAAAAAGATGAGAAGTTGACAGCAGAATATTCACTGCCCTCTAACTGGGTCTCTGAGAAACGATGACTGCATTACTGTCCCAGTTGCAGGGCAAGCAGCTTCAGCAGGAGTCTGAAGAAATTTCTCTAGTTGTCCATCTCAGTGTGCCCTGTTGACTGGGAGGGCACTGTAGTATCTCACAAACCATTTGGTTGTGGCACTGCATGGCTCCAAATGTAGTCTTTTGTGGGGCTGGCATCAGGTGAAGTAGTTACAACCCAGAGCTCTGCCATCATATCTATGTAGCTATGTCTGACGATGCAAGTTTTCAATGTACAAAATACTTCCCCCCAATCGCTAAATAAATGTCTTTTCCCCCACTTCTTTTGGTGTTGAACAGAAGAGGTGTCTTTCTCCTCTTGTCCAATGATAAAATATTTCGTGAGAGTTGAATGATATTTTTATTTATTTACTTATTTATTTATTCGATTTTTATATTATTTTTTTGGACAGGGTGCCTCAACATTTTGAGACATCCTTTCTCATTAAGGATAAGAAAATGTGCAAATATTCTTTCCATCCCTACTCAGGCTAGCCTTTGATACAAATTCCAAGCAGCCAGCTTCCACACAAACCAAATTCAAATGGTTTGATCAATCAACTAAAGTGTAAGTTGATTTCTCTGACTATCAAGTTTTGGCTCTTCCACTGAACACTTTAACCCCCCCTGCCCCACCATGGCTCTTTACCAGTAATTACCATGACTAATTGGTTCCTTCCTACTCACTTATCTATAAGGCTAAATTAATTAAAAAAAATAGATGCAGTTACTGAACCTTGTTAATATCTCTGTTACCTAGACTACCCTCAATAGGAAAGCTTCAATGTTGACATGCGTAGAATTGGAAAATAAATAAATAAAAACCTAACAGCTCCCTCCTGCACACTCAGGAGAGACACTTGCCTCTGTAGTCAGCTGCACAGTACCCTATATTAGCACTATAAACTGCCAAAATCTTTGGCAACTTCATCGTGACATTTTGCATGTTTGCACTAGGCACATTACAGTAACAGCTGCTTAGACAGATTTGGGAGTTTTTTTGCACTACCGGCTCCCCACGTATTTCTAGCCTTGGCATTCCCTTTCAAGAATAGAAAATACCAGCTGTTCCTTCTGGCTGCCAAGGCAGCAAACAGCATTTCTTCCCTCCCTCACCAGATAAATAACTTATTGATACATGCTGCAGAGTCTAGGCTCTTGCAATGGCTTCCCATTTCCAAAATCAAAACAATAAAAAAAGACAGTGGCTCATTTCCTCCCTCCAACAGAAGGCTGTTGATCTCCTGCAGACATGGAAAACAAAAACATAAAGGCTGGAAATGATGGCATCATTTTGCTCCATGCCTGCTTCAATCAGTGGCATCTATTTTGGTAAAAAAAATACCATAGTAAGCCCAAGAAATAGATTTTCCAGTTCACACAGTGCCCCAGGGAAGCCTTTGGCAAACTGAGAGTTGTTCATTTCTTTTTATTCCTAACATTCTCTGCTTTTATGAAGGTTATAGGATGGTCAATACAATCCACAGTGGGTCTTCTCCATGCTCTGTGTGTTTAGGAGAATAACTTGGTAAAGCATATGCAAATGCTTCTGGGAGCTGTAGTCCATAAAGTAAATTGCCTACATTGTGAGGCTAGGGAAGACACCTGCCTTTTGGAGGGCCACTGTAGAAACAACATTGGCCAGGAAGACCAAAAGTCCTTCTCAATTTAATTCAGATTCCTTTATTCCCTAGAAGTGCACAACATTTTTATCCAGGAACATTTTTGGAGTTAGAAATGTTGTTTTGGGGATTACATCCACCAGGCCCTAACCATTGTGGCTTGTTCTAACTGCTAATGACAGTTTGGTATCATTTTAAACTGCCATGATTACATCTGATAGACTCTGGGGGTTTATAGCTTTGGGTCCCCCTCACACTACACAATTATAGTGCTATTACAGTATTTCACTTTAACTATCATGGCTGCATCCTGTGGAATCCTGTGGTTTGCAGTTTGGTAAGATACTGGGGCACTCTGGCTGAGAATTCTAACTATCCCTCCTTAAAGTGCATATGCCAGGATTCCTTAAGACAAAACCATGACACTTAAAGCAGAATCATAGTGCTATATGTCTCTTGTGAATTTTAAAGTATGGACTGATTGTTTTAATATGTATTGTTCTTATATGTTCTTTTATACTGATGTTATATGCTGTTAACTGATTTATGTGGGTTTAACTGATGTATGTGTTGTATTTTAATCCATTGTTGTTGTCTGCCTCTGTCCATAGGGAGAAGAAGGTAAGAATTCCAAATGCCACTCCAGACTACATGCCTTTGCATCCAAACTACATGACAGTTGAAATGGATAGTGGTACTGTAAATACAGGTTCAGATCCTGGGTCAGGAAACAGAAGATATATCTCCCACCCAGGTTCTGGGCCCCCAGCCACATTTTTTTCAGCTGCACCTCCCCCAAACATAGTTATTTCCTGATTGGTGGGATGGGTGTGTCTTTCAACCATCCATCTACCTTCCTATAGCTAAACATACAGTGACAGGTATTCATGAATCACTGATGTCACGGCTGTGGTATAGGAAGATAACTGAACACTTGTCTGCCACACACCCCCACACACTGCCCCACAGGCCAGGAAATTCAGCTAAGAAAAGGTGGGTTAGGGGGCTGGTTGTTGCATGGTCCGTATAGAATTCCTCTGTAAAGACCAAAAGTGAGTTATGAAGGCATAAGTCCAGCTTACAATAACATAACTCACCAACTGGATGGTGCCCATTCTCTTTATCTGTGGCTACTTTGATGAAACTTTTGCCCCCCCCCATGCACACACTTCACAAGAGGATGATAGCCAACTGGATATTATGAAAGGAACAGTACAGTAGCACCCCCATATCCTCTGATTTGCCAACTGCTGATTCAATTATCTGCGGTTTGCAATGGCAGGGGGAAAGTAGGGGGAGGAGGGATCTTGCCTTCTGCCTCCCTTCTCCCAGGAGAGCTTCGTTCACAGCAGGGGGCAATGGAGAGAGTGATGGGGGAAGGCAGGAGGAAGGAGGGATCTCACCTACCCCCTCCCTTCCCCTGGGAGAGCTCTGTTCATGGTGGGAGGCAATGGCAGGGGGAGGAGGGAAGGGAGGGGAAGGAAGGATCTTGCCTGCCCCCTCCCTTCCCCAGGAGAGCTCCGTTCACAGCAGGAGGTGATGGTGATGGCGGGGCAAGGGGGGTGGTGGGATCTCATTTTCCTTCTCCTTTCCACCAGGAGAGTTCCATTCATGGCAGGGGGTGATGGAGATGGCGGAGGAGGGAGGAGGGATCTTGCTTCCCCCCTTCCCCTGGGAGGGTTCCTGCGGTGGTGGTGAGTGGTGTTCATTATTATCTACAGGTTTCACTATCCACGGGGGAGGGAGCCAATCCCCTGCAGATATGGGGATGCTAGTGTATTATTTTATTCCCAGGCTGTCAAACTCCCTCCCACAGTAGGCTTGGTTGGCCACTCTCTGTCCCCTTCTTCTGGAAACAAAGACTTTTTATTTAGACACACCTTTGGCTATTTAATATCTGTTGCTGAAGAACTAGTTGTTTATGGGATGACTGCAGTACTTTTATTCTCAGTATTATGCTTTATATGTTTTGAACTATTTAAATTTAGTGCTATTTTAATAGGATAAAAATCCGATTGCTCAAACTATCAAGGCATAACACTGCTCTCTATTATTGGAAAAATCCTTGCAAGGATACTCCTGAACAGATTAGTTCCTGCTATTGCAGAAGAACTTCTTCCTGAAAGCCAATGTGGCTTCAGAGCCAATAGGAGTACTACAGACATGGTATTTGTCCTTAGACAACTGCAAGAAAAATGTAGGGAGCAGAACTATGTAACATTTGTCGACCTCACCAAAGCCTTTGACACTGTGAGTAGAAAACTAGGATGTCCCCCCAAATTCCTTAAAATGATTATCTTGCTACACAAGGGCCAGTGTGGTCAAGTCAGATATGGCGATGCTCTTTCAGAGCCCTTTCTAATAACTAATGGAGTGAAGCAAGGTTGTGTTCTTACACCAACTTTATTTATAATCTTCTTTAGCATGATGCTCCAAAGGGCTATGGCAGAGCTTGAAGAAGATGACAGCATCTATATACGTTACTGTACTGATGGTAGCTTGTTTAACTTAAGCCGTCTGAGGGCTCACACTAAGGAGATTTTCGGACCGCGTTTTAGAGTGCCTAGGGTGGGAGGAGCTTTCGGGAGAGGGACGGCGAACTTGCACAGCAGGGGGGCGTTTTCGGACGCCATTGTCCCTCTCCCGAAAGCTTTGGAAGCCTCAGCGCCATATTTTAATCACAGGCAACCTCCATGATTAAAATATGGCTCTGCGGCTTCCGAAGCTTCACGGAAGTGACACGGATGGTTTCGGGAGAGGGACAACGGCGTCCGAAAACGCCCCCTGCTGCGCAAGATCGCTGTCCCTCTCCCGAAAGCTCCTCCCGCCCTAGGCACTCTAAAACGCGGTCTGAAAAGCTCCTATGACTCTAAACTATCTAGTCCATGAGCTTCTCTTCACCGATGATGCTGCCCTTGTTGCCCACACAAAAGCAGCTCTGCAGTGCCTAACATCCTGCTTTGCAACAGCTGCAGAGCTGTTTGGGCTGGAAGTCAACCTGAAGAAAACAGAAGTTCTTTACCAGCCTGCAACACAGGAAGAACACCACCATCCCCACATTGCCGTCGGCAAATCTGTGCTCAAGTCCATTCAGCAGTTCACCTACCTGGCAAGCATCATCTCCTCAGATGCCAAGATTGACAAAGAGATTGATCACAGATTAGCAAAGGTATATAGTGCATTTGGAAGACTTCACAAAAGAGTCTGGAGCAATAAACACCTGAGGCAAAGCACAAAAATCAGTGTTTATAGAGCCAATGTACTGTCTATCCTCCTTTATGGATATGAAACATGGGTCACCTATCGCCACCACCTACGACTCCTTCAATGCTTTCATCAGCGCTGTCTACGCACCATCCTAAATATACACTGGACTGACTATGTGACGAATGTTGCTGTTCTTGAGCAAGCAGGGATCACCAGCATTGAGGCCATGATATTGAGAATGCAGCTACGCTGGGCAGGGCACGTTTCTAGGATGGAGGACCATTGCCTCCCAAAAATACTACTCTACGGTGAACTCACCACAGGTCAGCGTAAGACTGAGGGGTGCTCCAAAAAAGTAATACAAGGACTCTCTGAAACAACATCTCAGGCTCGGCCAAACTGATCACCAACAGTGGTCCGCTCTGGCCTCACATTGGGAGGCATGGAGACGAACTATCCACAATGCTGCAGCCTTATTTGAGAACTCACGCCGAAGAAGTCTTGAAGAGAAACAACAACGCAGAAAGAATCACAACCCAAAATCACCCAAGGAGACCTTCTGCTGTGCTTTCTGCAACCGGACTTGTTTATCTTGGATTGGCCTTTTTAGTCATCAGCGCGCTTGCAGAAAGCATGGGATGAGTCCTTCCTGAATCTTTGTTTGCGAAGAAAAGCCAGAGATTAGACAGAATAGGATAACCTTTTTTTAAAAAAAAGGGGGGGAGCCAGGAGTAAGTAAGGGGAGGGGGAGGAAGAGACTGGAGCAGATGAGGAAGAAGGAGAGGTGAGAGGGTGAACAGGAGGGAAGGACTGGAACCTCTGGAGCTGTGTGTGTGTGGGAAGAGTCAGGACAGGAACCAGTTGTTAATTTACAAACCATTGTTAATTTACAGCCATCTTGAGTCCCTATATTGGGAGAAAGGTGGGATATAAATAAATAAAACTATAAAATAATCATAAATACAGACTGACAAGTTCTGGGCTTCTATGGCTGTGTGGTTCAAATTTTTAAGGGATTTTATAGAGTTTTTAAATGCATTTTACTATTTTTAATGTTTAATGCTTTAACTAATAAATTGTTTCTTTGTTTTTAATTTTATATTTAGATTGTTACTTCTATTTTTACTTTTGTCTTGTTTTAAATTGTATTGCTTTAAATATGTGGTTAGCTGCTTTGAGTCACATTATTAGGAGGAAGGTGGGATATAAATGAATACAACAACAACAACATCATTTTGATTGCCACCACTGGAGCTGTCCCAGGTGATAAATCTATGGGGGGCATCAGGTTCCTCAACCTGGAGAACTCTTTTAAAATTCAGAGTAAAACACAAAGGGGACTTCTCATTTCACTTTCATTGTGATCACCCACTGCCACTAAAACAAGACAAAACATTACATTCCAGACCTGAGAAGTTTAACACACCTTTGCACAGAAGAGGAACATGTCTTGGAATGTCCTCCAAATTTAAAAGAAATTACAGAAAAAGAACAGAAGCAGGAGTTCTAGTCTTAGATATAGCAGATATTCTGGGCCTCATCAAATTCTGTTTATGCATGCAAGCACAGCAGTCTATTTTCTCTAGCTGGCATGCACTTCTGGGATTAGGAAATGGCCCTTAAAGCAGTGCATGTCAAAAGTTTGGAATTTCAGCTTCTGCTTCTTCATGCATGAATAAACAATTCTTGTCCTCTTGCTTGCACTTGCTTTTTCAGAGGACTTTGGAGTTCAAACATTGACGGTGTGTCCCTGACCCCTTTGTCTTTCCAGGCTGCAGCATGCAATTGCTCTCTTCTGCAGTTGCATCAGCATCTCTCTCTCTCTCTCTCTCTCTCTTGAACAGCTCACACTGTTGCCAAGTTGTTGGGCTTTTACTCCCCTCTTTCCATTTTTACTGATATTAATACAGCTGAACTGAGAAGGGAAGATGCTGCTGCATGAAACTTCAACATAGGGTATCTCAGCACTAAGACATCTGCCCATTCCTATCTTGAATTAAAATGTTTGATTTTGGTACAGTGCTATTTGAAGATGGTGCTGGATTTGAGGACAAGAGAGGTAGGTAAACCATCAGGTTCTTTGTGCACTTCTTTCAGTGCCTTACTGTCACCCACTATACAGTTCTATCAAGTTTACATCTCAACTGCACCACCCACAGCCATTCCAGCTGGCTGCAGCAAATGAGATGGAAAGGAGGGCCATTCCACAAGCTCTGCTGATATCTCCTTGAAGGCTCCTCTATCTTCAGCAGGAGTCATTCCAGAAGGCAGAGAGAGATGTGGCTCAGCACATCTCTCTCAAGCAAGATCATTCTACCAGCTTCCATGAAAACTTACTTCCCCCCTCCCTTTACCTCTTCATTGCTTTTTCCTTTTCAGTTACCTCTTATTAGGCTGTAAGCCTATTGGCATGTGCAATGAGTTGTTTTTGCACATGATTGTCAAGGAGTTTTTAGCAACTGGGTTTATCATCCATTCATATACATTTATTATAACCATATGTATATAAGATGGTTTGTTTTAAAGCCCACACTTAACTGCTTCATAGTTACATTGTACTATGCTCAGGTTATTTAGGAAAGGGCCATTAAGTCTAAAGGTAAACAGAGATGAAGCCAGGGTGATTGTGTGAGACCTGGTAGTAATGAAACTCTCTCTCTCTCTCTCTCTCTTTCTCTCTCTCTTTTTCTCTCAAAGTGAGAACCTTCCTCATCTCCGGTAAAGAGAGAAGTAGGAGGACTATGCACCTCCAAAAACTGTAAGCATAATCTTGTAGCTTCTAGAAGGCTTATCCTACAAGTATATATCATCCCCTTGGGAGGGATTTTCTTTCTCCCTCTCTTCGGAAGGGGAAATGCCAGCATCTTGCCCAAGAACTTGAAGGCTACAATGTAACACCTAGCAGTACAGATCTGGGGACCAGCTGCACCTGAAGCTGTGTCAGAGATTCAGCTGAAGGAATGCAAAAATGCAAATTTGGGGGTTATAATTCTCTTCCTGCATCCTTTCCCATCTATTTATCACCAGTAAAACTGCAACTTGTGCTCTGAGTGTACTCTTACTTCAGTGTATCCTTGAATCTAAACTGAGCAGGACCTGAGTGGATCAGGCTCTCCAGAACCAAACAGTAGAGGTTCTCTTTTATTGATCATATGCAAGCTGCTCCAGGAATATTTTTGGCTGAGGAGCAGGGAAAATGTACTTTAGATAAATAATGAATAAAATTCAGTCTACTCTGTAGCTATTGTAAGTTTCTAATGTTGCTATGTCACTGGAATGCTTGATCTGACAGCTTAGACCTCTGTTTATGTTTTTAATTTATTGTACAGTGCCCAAAGAACTCTGTTCATCAAATAGGCTAATAGTGTGAACAATCAATCAGGTCCTGCATCACTCTGGTTACTGTGTGGTAAAAAAAAAATACAACCAATCAACCAAGTGGGTTATTTGTGGGAGACATTTGACCTGGCGTGTTGGGTTTTTTCCCCCATTCTGCACTGATACCTCCAACTCCTTCCCTAGAATCTCATTGCTTATCAGGAAATCTAGCTGCCAGCTGTTAATTACAGCTTACTTGAGAGAATTAATGGTTGTCTTCCCTTGAGGAGGGACTGTGGAAATGATGTCATGTGCTATGCTTTGTGGTAGGGGATTTGGGTGGAAAGTGCTCTCTGCATTCATCTGACTGGGCAGCAGCAAGAAACACTGAGGAAAATGACCCCTCCTTTAGTAAGATGGCTAGGAATAAGCTTGTGAAGATATTGGATATTATTTATGCAGACACATTAAAAAGATGTCTACTGTTTTAGAAACAAGAAGCATACGAAACCTCCACTACCTTACTGTGATAAAAAGAAAATACATGAGGGCTCCCACAGAGACTTCACAAAGTATCTGTCAAATTGCAACTCTTTAGTGCTTGCCAGATACTGCATTGTTTTCCTGGGAAGTGTTTGCTGCTATTTTTAAGATGCTAGAAGACTTATGTAACATTAATAGATGTTTTGGACCTCTGTAATATTCACCTTTCCATGCATTTCAATGATACCATTTAGGGTGTTTGTTATGGATGAAAGAACACTGTAGAACAAGAGCCTATACCCCTCCAGATATTGTTGAAATTCAATTCCCATGAGCTCCACACATCATGGCCAAGGGTCAAGGGCAATGGGATTTGTAATCAGGAACATCTGAAGAGCCATAGGTTCTCCACACATTGCATTAAAGATGCCAGCAGCTGGATATGGTTTACTAACTGTTAAGTCCACTTAAGTAGCACTGAGGTTTCATCTCAAGGTGATAGAGCCTGGAAAGGATAGAGTCATGTTGGTGGCACATGCTAGCATACCCTCCAGTTATGCCAGTGTATGTACTTTTTTAGTATGTGTGTGTGTGGGGGTTGTTATAGAAGGAGATATCCAGTACTTCCCTCAGTAAAACCCTTGCTCCAGGTGTGTAACAGCATCTGGGGCTCCTCACCAAATCACCATTCCCCTGCTCACTGATTGGCTTCAGTGGTGTGCTTGGGCATTTCCCTTGAGCATCGTGTCATAGCTTCTCCTTGGGCAAAGAAGAGAACTAGCCAAACAGGAGCTCTCCACTCCTACCCACATGCTCTCCAATGCCTTCTTCTCCACCTTTCCCAGTGGAAGGCAGAGGTATGCGTAACCCAAAGTAAAACCACTTTTCCCTTGAAGAAGAAATAAACTTGTGTGTGTGTTGAGCAGCCAAAAGCACTCTGAGCTTAAAAGAAAGTTTGTGAAAGTTTTATTCTAATTAAGACAGATTATATCATGTTTCTGGGTATCATCTCTTGAAGCATCCTTCTCCAGACATAGCTTAAAAAATTGATGTGTTACTGTCATGATAGAGTTGCAACTCCCACCATGGAACCAGAACTACATTTACCAGAACTGTATTTCCCAGTAATACAACTTCTTTTATCTTCAGGAACAGGTAAACAAAGGGGTATGAGGAGTGAGAGGTGGGACTCATCTGCTAAGCTGACATAAGCATGACATCACATCACCTGACTGAAGAGCCAATCAGATTTGGCTAATGGTGATTTGAAGAGTGCAGCTCTTTGATTGGGGCCACATGGTCCTTGGGTCTGCAATGGAGGCAGACCCCTGCATTTGTTCTGATCATCCATCATTTCAGAGACTGCGCTAGGCTGGCTTATGAATAAGCATAAGGCCTAGCCCCCAATTTGAACACAGACTTGATCCTGCTGGACTTTCCAAATGTGAGTGGAACTTTTCTTAGAGTTAGGGACAATGTATTAGCTAGATTGTGTTAGATTATATGATTTGTTTTTATTCCATGACTGGATGACTTCTGTACTTGCTATACTTTGTAACTATAAGCTGGACCAGGAGAAAAAGGCCTTTTTCTGCATGATATGATTTCTGTTTAACTGGTTATTTGCTTGAACAATGAAATAAAACTCATTTATTTTCCTATCTAAAAACAAGCCTATAACACGTGCCTGTCTCTCAGGTCTTCACTACAGGGTTTCTCTCTCTCTCTGGGGGAACAGAAGGGAGGAGCTGGTTGGTAAATCTCATTTAAGGCTGGAAAGACTGCATAAATGTGGTTATCCTCTTGTAATCACATTTTAATCATAATTCTAAAATCAAGAGGTGGTGGCAGCATTTTGGCCTCTAGAGGGCACTCTTGAGTGAGCCACTAAGGGTACCCTTAGAGGAGAGCTAGTTCTGGGGGCTCCAGGCTGAGAACCCCAAATTAGCTAATTTTGCAGGGTAAAAAAGAGGGAAAACCTGGGTTTTAGGTGTATGCCGGCTGGCAGACACTCAGAAACCAGGCCATAACTCTGAGTTACAAAAGCTGGTTGCATTCCAAAGACACATTGAAACTGACAACCAGCTAGGGAACATAACGAAATCCCTTATGCCCCCTGACTAAAATGGCCAGTCACCACTTAGAGAAAAGTAGATCTTCTGTTCTCAGTTTTGCCCATGGCTAAGGAAGCAGACGTCTGACCCTTTTGATATCAACCTCTGCTAGATTTCCTCATGGCAATGGTCAGCATCACAACAGGAGAAGCTGAAAGAACCAACTCACAGCCAGCCTCTGATAAGAGAAGTAGTAAAACTTGTATACCTTGACCTTTGAAGGTTCCAGATGTTTTAGCACCTCTATACTCACATGAAGCTTGATTAGAAAAGGAAATCTCTCCTGCACTTATTAACACTCTGCTAATCTAAGTGGTAAATTAACCCCTTGTTAGCCGGTTGTAGCTTGGTTCATAGCCACTAGATAATGTATGAGTAGCATTATCACACACCCACAGGAGAAAGAACAGTCTTCCATTGGATGTGGCAACTGTTTTTTCTTCCCATGGAATACAAAGGCAGCTGTACCACAGCTCAGTGCAGTCAATGGCTGGCATGACAGAACTCCCTCATGGAGGCCCATAGCTGATGTTTCACATCTAGGTAGGAAGAAGCTGCTTTCATGCTCACATACTCCAGATGACTTCATAACTCCACTAGCAGAGACCTAGGGGATTGCTGCACTCTGAAGAAAAGTGGCAAAGCAGCAGGAACATTCTGTCTTCCATGCTGCCTTATCACATGATGTCAGTATTTTTTCATTCCAGTTTCATGGGGGACCAATATAAAACCACATCTTTTCGCTAATTGGAAAAACCCATGAGTAAAAAGATGCTTCACCCCATGGGACCAGAATATATTTGCATGAGCCAGGTGTTGTTGATTTTTTAAAGTTCCACAATTAAATAAGAAATGAATTAGAGGACCAACACTTCTCATTGCTGTTTCTGTCCAGGACCGGTTTAAGGAATTTGAGGGGGAGGCCTACAATGCTCTATTTTGGGGGGCCCATATGTTTATCTCAGGTAAACTAACTCAACCTAAGCTATTCACAGTACATGATATTCAGATTATTACTAATAATGTTTTTGCAGGAGGAGGGTTACTATGGGGCCCACACAATGATGGGGCCCCCAGCAGATGCTGATTCCACTGGTGCCTTAAACCAGCCCTGTTTCTGTCTGTCTGTTTTTGTTTTTGTTTTGTGGGGGCAGCAAATATAGTCTGGGATTGGGTGCAGATCCTGGTTGGGAGATTCTGGGAGTCACAATTCCAAAAAGTAACTTTTCCAAGCTCCACATATGCACAGCTCTGAAGAGGAGCCCAGGCTCCTAGGGGTATAGGGATGGAGGGTTGTGTGCCTGCTCCAACAGCCTGCATATGGTTTTGACCCCTCTCATGTGTTCAGAAAAATAAGGAAAGAAAAGAAGAAGAAATGTTAGTAAATGGTTGCCAGAAGTTGGAGTTGACTTGAAGGCACCTAACAACAACAGCAAAGTAGGTACAGGAACAGTTTTCATCTCTACTAGGAACAGGTCATTACCAAAGCAGCTCCCCAATATTTTTTGATTAAACCAATGTTCAATTACTGTGAAAACCCATTTCTCCTCCAGCTAATGTGGGATTTGCAGCTAACCTCAGAGGGAACAGGTGATTTCCTAGGGGGGTGGCAAATGATGGCATACTCCCTACTCATAAAAAAGACCCAGGTCTTTCAGTCACAGCACCATGACAACACTACACCACTGTTTGAGCCTCAAATCCAGAGTACCTTTGCCACCACACTGACATGGAAGCAGTCAGCCATCATTACTAGTTGTCCTTCCAGCCTTACATTCAGTTCCCTACTCACTATCCACTAAACACCCATATCTCAGCAATGTTTTCAAGCTGCAGACTTTATCAGGTTCCAAGGTAATGTAGTGGGACAAGACAGGTAAATACACTCACTCCTTTGGTGTTAGTCTCTCTGTATCAGTCTCCTTTGTGTAATGTTGGTCGGTCTCTATCACACACCCCTCTCCATCACATACACTCTTTTTAAACAGCACTGTGTACTCATTAAATAGCATTGTGCAATGTTTAGGGGATTTTCCTCTTCTCCAGTATGTCTCCTGGCTCTTACTGCCTGGAAAAACATCAGGGTTTGCCCAGTCACTTGGAAACTGATAGACTCATAATTTCACTTTCCGTTTATTATGTGAAGTCACTTGACAAACTGCTCTGTGTTTACAAGCCATTGAAGCTTATGAGTTTGCAGGGGCTTGTTTAACTGACATCAGATGGAAAAGTTTGTCCAAGGAAACACAGAAAAGCAAATGTGATAGCACAATATCATCAAATAACCTATGAACACCCAAGAATAATGGCTAAGGATGGCAATAGCTTAAGACCGAAAGAACAAGAGCCCATTGAGAAGAGTATGATTTGTCCTCATAACTGGCTTCTATCACATGAAGTGCTGTCAGGTAAAAATGGAGTAAATTACTCTTGTATACTCATTTTATTGACATATAGCTCCTACCTTTAAGCTACAATAGCTCTTCTAGTCAACAAACAGATCAGCAACAGTCACTGTTAGAAACTTTAGAGAAAGGAAAAGTAATAAGGCAGATAGAGTTATTTATTCAGCAAAGATGTCTGTTTTGTGTCTGCATCTCTAACACCTGGCATGTCAGTTTACACTGTGGTATTTGTTTTGTTAGGGATTTCATTTTCATTTTATGGACATATGTTGCCCTTTGACAAAGAGCCAGAATGCTATTGTTATTACAGATTTATTTCATTAAACTTTAACTTCCCATGGTGATGGTGATTACCCTAATTTATTAGTGTCACTTACTTCTGTTTATTACCTCATAATCAACAATCCTCATACTTTTATCCATGATTATGGCATATAGACAAACACAATGCATTGCTGTGTGTCTGTATGTGTATCTGCTTTATCATATAATAGCTAAATTCTAATATCACTATCTTAATTGACAAACCATGGTCAGTCTTGGAAACCCTACAACCAAGTTACACATGCAAACCATGTAATGCTTGTGGGTAGCATCGCAGTTTACACCCTTTTTTCCTAGGACTGAGAAAAATATATGCAAAATGTTTCATTCTTAATTAAACAGGGTGTCTCTCAATGTGTCAGGGCACCCTGTTGAGAATTTAAGAACCCCTGTGAGTTTTCTCACCTCTTATGTCAGTGCAAGTGTGAGACAGTGAGCACCTTCATTTTTCATTAAGATTCTGCACAAAAGCGTGTCTCTCTCTTCCCATTTTGTTTCTTCTACTAGTCTCTTTTCCCTTTGTGAAGCAAAGCACACCCACATATCAAGCACAGAGGGACAGGCTGATTGATCACAAAGATGTGAACAACCCATCTAATCCTTCTATTTTTTAAAAAAGTCTCTGCAACAGCAGCAGCTATTGTAGTTTATCCAAAAATCACTTTTGCAACAATATTCTTATTAGTGTAAAAACTGTTACCCTGAACATGCAGAAGCTCTTACAAATAAATAAATCTTGAGCCATCTTGCAAACAGAATAAGATAGGTGAAGATTAACTACATCCCTATTTATTCCCCCACTACATTCACCACTGTAGCCTTTCCTTTTGTTTGGACTTCAAAACATGGCTAAGATGTAAAACTACATGTAGTGGTTTGATTGATACCTGTAGTGAGTCATTGCAGTCAGATTTCATTGCAACATTTTGAGAATGATAAGGCAACAGTCCTCAAAAGAGCAAGGAAATTATATTAGTGAATTTCAGTGCAACTATGTTTAGGAACTACTGGTCAAAACCACATAAGCCACACTATAAGATGGGAACTAAGATGGTGATTAGAGCAGGAAGTGGGTAAAATGTGGCCTCCAAGGTTGTCAGGTGTCACACAGCCTACCAGTATTCCCTCAGATTTCCCCTTGTCTGGCCAAAAAGGTGAACTACCTCTCTTAGAAACCTCCAGAAACAACAATTCTCCTTATAGATATGTTGTAGAGATCCCTTATACGGCTTAACACAGTAAAGATTTCTGAGTTTGTGCTTTTGTTTTTTAAAACAATCAGAGGTAGACTGCTGGTCACATCTGAGTTTTCTTTCAAAAACATTCAAGCATTTGGGGCAGTTTATGCAGCCCTAGAGGCTTCAAAGTACAGAAAACCCACCTCCAGGCCCACCAAATTTGCTCACTCCTGCATTAGAGCTTGGAGAAAGACCTGAAATATCCAAATTATAGTCCACAGTAAACCATGAAACCCTCCAAATCCATCATTTTTTTGCAGCCTGAGTAACCTTGCAGGACTCTGAGGATAAAATGGGGAGAACAAGAGCTATGTATGCAGCTTTGTGTTCCCTAGAAGAAAGGCAGAGACACAGACACCAGAGTGACAGAGCATGTTTTTCTATATGTCCTCACACACATATAATGAGGAATGAAATTATCATGGCAGTGCTTATGAGGTAAAAAACATGAAAGTGATTCTGAAAAAAAATAAAGCTATAAATTGTCCTAGGTTTGGGGTTTTTGGATAATTTTTTATAGGGATGCAAACAGTAAACCTTTTTTGGGGGGTAAAGAACAACTTTGCTATTGGGGGTTGAGCTTGCAACCCTTTTGTGCCATATTCTAATAGTAGAATTCCAATATGGTAAGAAAATATTCAGACATCACTATTCTACTCAGGAAATAAGAGGACTAGTGGAACAAGAGCCATCCATTAACTTGTTCACTTTGTTTTTGTACCAGAGTCACAATTCAATGGTGATTATTACATTTGGGAGGACTGAAATGATCAGATGTGACTTTACTATGTCAGGTTTCCCTTCATAATCAGTCGTGGAGACAGCATCAACCTCAAGGGACAACAAAGCCCTGGTTAGCTGCCTGCAGGTCTTATTGGTAACATAGCAATTTCAAGCTTCTTCTGGAAGGATAAATGTTTGGCATGTCTCTTTCTCCCAAGAGACAAATATGCATGCAAGGTTAGTGACAGAAAAGAGATTGACAGGGACGTTGGGTCATATTATTTTTAAAGGACAACTTCTGTTGACAGTGGCCTAGAGAAAGCAACACATGTTCATAGCAGAATATCAACTAGAAATACTCAAAAGGGTCTCCTAGTTAAATAGAAGCCCAATTTCTCCTTTTCAATCATCTTTTTCACCCGTACCAACATTTATCATGGTAATGTGGTTCAGAAACTTCAGCTGGTACACAGTATAGGACATTAGCACCCCCGTATCCATGGGGAATGGTTCTGGGGCCTTCTGCAGATGGTGAATTCTATGGATAATAGCGAATTCCATCCCAGAGGGAATATTCCAGGGGAAAGGGGGGTGAGTTTGTGCCTCCCCTCTCTTCCCCCTTCACCCCTGCCATGGCCCTGCCACGGCAGCAATCATGGGGGCGAAAAGGGTGGAGAAGCATTCACCCCCTTCTTCCTCAAGATCGCTTCTCTGCCCCTTCCTCCCCACAATCGCTGCCATGGTGACAGGAGCCTTCCCAGGGGAAGGGATGGGGAGGGGAGATCCCTCCTCCCCCCCCCAGCCCCCTGCCATCACCAATCACAGATAATTGAATCCACGGTTGGCGAATCAGCAGATACGGGGGTGGTACTGTAGTGATAGTTTTAGCAACAACTAGACATCACAAACGTATTATTTGTGTCCACTTTCATGTCTTCTATCTTACTATAATATTTGCACGCAGTCTCACCTCTGCTATCTTCAAATTCATTTCATTCAAAGAAATAGTTTTGACCAATAAAACACTACATAGCTGAGGAGTGAAGTATCTAAGTCCCTGGGCATACTTCGCCAAGAGACACATACAACAGTGCCTTCGGCCAGTGGTGGACAGAGGTGAAGCAGCAATGGAAATGGTCAGGGACTATATCCCCCATATTCGCCTTAACTCTTGCACATACACAGCCTTCCTTATCATCCACACTCCCACTCTTAGACTATATCTACATATACCAGATTGATAACTTTTACAGCCATGGTTCGGTCCTATGGAATCCAGGGATTTGTCATTTGGCAAGGCGCCTGTGACCTAAAAGAATTATTTGCTAGAGCTCTATCCTGCTATCTTTTGCATTGTCTTAAAGTTACAGCACTATGGCATTAAAATGGTATTGGACTGGTGCAACTGTGTAGTAACATAGACCCAGAAACAAATACAGTGGGCCCTCAGTATCCACTGGGGTTTGGTTACAGAACACACACCCACACCCTGTGGATACCAAAATCTGTGGATGCTCAAGTTCCATTATATACAATGGCATAGTAAAATGGTGCCCCTTATATAAAACGGCAAAATCAAGGTTCGCTTCTTGGAATTTAACTTTTTTCTCCCAAAACCATGGATGGTGGTATCCATGGATGCCAAATCTGTAGATACAGAGGGCTGACTTTACACATATTCATATACACAGTCTTTCTTGCTCTTTTTCTCTTTCCCTTATATATATCTATATACACACATGCACATATATGTACACATGCAATATATTTACCATGACATACAAAAACAAAAACAAAACAACCATTCAGCATCTGTTGAGATCCCACAGAAACAAACACACACTTTCATAAATGAACTCTGCCCTCACTCTCACATATAGCTTTCCAACAACTTAGAGAAAACCACCCCACTCATCAAGCTCACCACTCAGCTGTTTGATGAGCTGAGAACAGCACAGTTTTCATGCAGAGGAGAGCACAAAGGAAGAGTCATTCTCAGACACCACCCTCTCATCACAGCCTCTTTTCCCCACCATTCTATTGAATGGTTGAGCAATGACCTTGCCATGTGAATCATTAGATTCTAGCACCATCATAGTCAAGGTCTCCAAGGTTCATATGGAGGCTTCTGGCTATCAACTGTGTCAGTGATATAAAATAAGAATGTGGAAAAATTACTTTTTGAACCCCACCTCCCAGAATATTCCAGCCGACATTACTATTGGGAGTTACTGGGAGGTGTAGCTCAGAAGGAACTTTTTAAAGTTGTGCCGTCCTATGCTCTTCAACTGAGGCCCTTGTATGACTCCTTTCTCTCTTTGGACTATGAAGAATGGCAGTAGTGGGGTCAGCTGGTGCTTATAGTGGCATCCCTTTGGGTTCTGGGTGACTATCTTTTTTTGTTCACCCATTTATTTTCATAGCTTTGTAACATTTTAACGTCATGTTTTCTCTGAAAGTTCATACATTGATTTAACTTCATCTTTGATGACATTTGATTATTTTGTTTTTACCATTATAGGCTTATTGCAGCTCTTTTCACAATTTTTTTTTTAAATTGTGCTGATATAGTTGATTTGATTTGACATTTTATTGTAATGTTTTATTTGTGTTTTGATATCTGGTATTTAAACTGATGTATGTTGCCAAGAGCACCAGGTAGTAATGGTTGACTAATAACAACTGAATAAAAGCTTTTCTTTTCCCATTTATGTTTTAATCATTGGAAACAGCTATTGGAAAATGTTTTCATTGTTCAGGATTTCATACAGGGCAATATTTATCACTCAGCCCCAACATAACCAGAAACCATACAGCAATAATGAAGAGAGGATGCCTGAGCACAGACAGACACCCCTTACATCTGGAGTAATCGTGGCTTGATGCAGGATACTCTAGCTCTGTTCATAACTGTTCTCTGTTGTGAACCTCCAGAGCTACCTTTTGCACTGCCCTCCTTAGACAGTAACAGATTCCCAGCTACTGGATAGATTACATCCACCAAGACTGACCACTGACCCCCTTTAACAGTAAGAACTACCAAAAAAAAAAAAAAATTCCTGTACAGCAAGGCTGTGCAAGCTCAAGGGTTTTATAGAGCCTCCTGCAAGGTTCAGAAGGTTCACTCTGAACTGTTGCCACCACCACTTAGGACAACCGGAAGTGGTGTCATGCCATTCCTGGTTGCTTGTGGGGACTTTCTGGTGGGGGAGCGAATGTCCATCTGTTTTGGAGGAACCAAAAAAATATTCTACAGGGCAATTTACCCTTGGCTATTTTCTTTTTCGCTGAAAAACATGGGGTTTTGACTGAAAAAAATAGGTGAGGTCCTGGAATTTGGAGGAATGTGTGGGCTCCAGGGGAGGCAAGGGCTGCTCTGGACCCTCCAGAGAGTCACAGATTACCTACAAGGCAACTGATTCCCACCCCTGCTCTTAAAGTTGAGAATTTGCCAGAGCCATCATCCTTCCTGTTATTGGCATGTTCTGAGTTTTGCTTGTTTTCTTGACTTCCCAGCTCTTGACTTCCAAGCAGTGAGGCCTCAGCTCTGATACTTTATGGATAAAGAGGCCATTGCAAGCATCGTGCCATTCACAGAACTAGGTGTAAGAGCTTCTGGATCATGGGGTGGATTTAGACGACAAGTGTGAGCATTGGCACATCACATTTTAGAAATCACGTACTTAATGCCAATATTCATGCATATAAAATATGTTAACATACAATGCAAGTACCACTTCAGCAAAACCATTTGAAATTAAAACAGGGAAGAGGTCAGAATCATAGAATCATAGAATTGCAGAGTTGGAAGAGACCACGAGGGCCATCCAGTCCAACCCCCCTGCCACGCAGGAAATCACAATCAAAGCATCCCCGACAGATGGCCATCCAGCCTCTGTTTAAAGACCTCCAAGGAAGGAGACCCCACCACGCTCCGAGGGAGTGTGTTCCACTGCCGAACAGCTCTTACTGTCAAAAAGTTCCTCCTCATGTTGAGGTGGAATCTCTGTTCCTGGAGCTTGCACCCATTGCTCCGTGTTCCAGTCTCTGGAGCAGCAGAAAACAAGCCTGCTCCATCCTCAGCGTGACATCCCTTCAAATACTTAAACAGGGCTATCATATCGCCTCTAAACCGTCTTTTTTCCAGTTGCTTTATAACTCAGTGCCTGATGTTTTCAGAACTCCAAATCCAAGCAGTTGCCTTAAGGGGCTAGAAAGTACTTTAGGAGTTTGCATCTGACCACCTAGCAGATCAGACAGAGGATATACTGTGTCCTTCTAGGGTAGGAGAAAATTTGAAAAAAGTTCCAAGTAAGTAAACAAATTAAGAGGAACAGAAATTGATCAATTCTTTGTTTCTGATTCTAGGTTTCACATCTTCTTCTCCCGAAGATGTGCTCAAGTCACTTAACTGACTCCCTAAAGTGTTCAAACATCATACTGTAAATTAAATTGCCAAGGTGGTTCCATAAACTGTAAAGCAATTTTAGAGACATGCACAGGTGTGTTTATATGGAGTATTGTGGAAAGCTTGTTGCTACATTACATTTTGAATCAGTTTGCTCTCTCTGCAAATGTTCTGAAAAGAATGACATTCCAAAAGGCTATTCTACACCCAGCAATGACAATACTTTATAGCTGAAAACTGGTCAGCTTGGCTGTAGAGAAAGAACATAATCTAGAAACATAAGAAGCTGCTTTATACTAATCTAGTACTATCATCTCTGAATAGCAGAGGCCCTCCAGGGTTTCATGTACGAGCTACAATGATAAATCTTTAGTACTACTGGTACCTAGTGGTCTCCTCTGCAGTCCTGCTTAGCTTTCAAAATCAAAAGAAATCAGGTGTGTTTGTATTCAGATTGGTATGGTGAATTTCTACAGCTTTGAGAAACCAGTTTCACACACTCTCATCCATGTTACAGTATCACTGACAATCCGTTAGTTCAAGAATGAGCTAATTGTTAGAGAAAAGGGAACTTTGCCCTGTAAATATTTTATACTTCTAGTCCCAGAAGCCACAGGAAGTATGGCTAATGGTAAGGAATTATGGGAATTGTAGTCTAAAACATGTAGATGACCAAACATTCCTGACCCCCAGTGTAATTCATGGTTTATTCCATTGTTGTCTATGCACACACAGGGTGGAAATTTAATGTCCACATTGAGCTATACAAATGGAAAAGCAGTACCATATATTTTAATACTTATACAGAAATTCTGATGCACATTAGATCTCTTTAGAATTCAGAATTAGGATTGATCCTAATGACTGATAAACTGACAGTTGTATGTAGCATTACCAATATTTTGGTTTGGAAGCCTGTTCAGTTTGATTAAATGACTGATCCTAGTGGATTATTGTAAACATATGATTGCTCTTAATCAGCATGCAAAAATATTGTACAATAATCTCTTAATCTCCCCTTCTTTAATATCTGAATAAAGTCAGCTTTACAGTATACATTTTACTGTGTTAAAAATCACCACGTCTTCGCCTATCCTTTAAATACCTGGGTAGATTTACAAGTGTCAGAGTCTGGTTGTCCTGAAAGTGATGGAAACATTTATTAGAGGAAACATTTTGCACATGTTTAAATGTGTAGTTGAATCAAACACCGCATCTTTAGAATCAAAAACTGCTGTGATATTAATAGCATTTTTATCATTTGGCAATTTACTAGTAATTCCACTTTTTTTTCAGACTAAAGTATTCCCTATGTCTCTTAGGTCTATTTAGTTTTTTACATGAATAGTCAACTAATATAAATATGTTGAACCAGGTGAACTGCGGCAGGTGAACCAGGGCAGCTTGTGAATCCATTGCCATTGGGGGGGGCAGCAAATCCACTCTCAGTTTTACACCTGTTCCTGCTGCTGCTCCTTCAGATTGTACAAGAGCCGTCCAGGTACTGAACCCTTTTCCAAACAGGGTTGGCACTTGGAGAGCTCCCAAACAACCTGGCACAATTGTGAAATCCATTGCCACCTCCATAGCAATTGATCCACCAGCTGAGGGTGTGTGTTTTTTCCCCCTGCCTGAGGCTATGCCTCTGAACTGAATTGTATGGAGGAAGGAGTCCAGACAATCAAGTTTTCAATTGTTAATCTCACAGGTTTTTTTCCCCAGACTACTCAGTTATAGCACTATGATTCCACTTTAACTGCTATGGTTCCATGCTACAGAATCCTGGGATTTGTAGTTTAGGGAGGCATATTTAGAATTCTCCATCAGAGAGCTCTAGTGCTTCACCAAACTATTAACCTCAGCATTTCATTGGCTGTATCCATGGCAATTAAGATGGAATCATAGCACTATAATTATGTGTAGTCTGAAAGGGTCCCAGGCCATCTTTTCCCTCTGCTTCTTCCATCTTTTTTGTAACTCAGGAAATCTGTTAAGGGAAAGATGAAATGGCTGCAAAACATTTTCTGCTAGGTAGTGCTAAGGTGTCCATCTGGAAGGATCCTGTCAAACAAAGAACCAGCAAGAAATACATTGTTTTGACTAAGGATAAAATGTTGGCATTCAACAAACATTTCAAACTTGAGACTACATTTCAGGATCTAATTAAGTGTTTATATATTACTCAACATCTGTCATTCCAATTCACATCATCAGTCCACAATCTGCAATACAAATGTAAACTAGAATAATACACTAACACATTTAATTTGCACTCAGACAACACTGTCATTTGAACATCTTTTTTGTACTCATTTAAAGCTCCTCAGCCTCAAGCTAATTGGATAGGTGGAGGTCTGCAGTTCTTTCCTCCACTCTTGTATTGTCATTATTAACCAAAAGCAGCATGTAAATCTGTACAAAGAAAGGGTGTTTGAAGGGAGTCTATTAAGTCATCCCCTCCCATACCTTGTCAGCTCAAAATTGCCTTCTTCAAGATGCTTTTATACTACAGCAGGAAAAAAAATTGAGAAATTAAAGAGGAATCCCATAACACATCAGAGGAAAATTAGTTTGTTGTGCCTCCACATACTGTTAAGGTGAATCCAGACACTGCCTTCTTCCATTTGAAATTCTCCTCCTCCACCCCCACTTCTCAATTCTTTCCATTAACACACACACATGTGTGTGTGTGCGCACACACACACACATGCACACATGCACACACATTACCATTGCCTTCGGTAATGTTAAGAAACTTCAATCTGGAAGCATTCACAGTAAAGGGAAAGTAATCAGACATTCTCTAGTAAAGGAACAATATTAGCCAAAAAGTGCACCAATTTTCAAGACAGTATAATTGCACTGACAGAAATGGTCTTCAGTCATAATTTCCATGCTGAACATCTGTGACCAATGTGAGAAACCTGTGCACCTGTATATGCCAAATGTTAATACAAATAAGCCAAAACAAGGAAAGAGGAAAGGAGCCTATCAGAAAATAGAGCTGTTCTGTATAAACCATGGCCAGAATCCTGTTGGGGAGTTACATCTTTGTAAGTGGACTTAGAGCCTCCTACCTACCCTAAAGGCACCAGATCCCATCTGATCTTGGAAGCTAAGCAAGGTCAGCCCTGGTTAGTACTTAGATGAGAAACTGCCAACAAATACCAGATGCTGTCGGCTATATTCAGTGGAAGGAACTGGTAAAACCACCTCTGAGTATTTCTTGCCCAAGAAAACCCTATGAAATTCATGGGATCACTATAAGTCAGCAGGCGACTTTAAGGCACATATATACAGACGTGGAGTTATATCTCTGGGAATTAGTTCACTAACAGGTTTTCTTAGCACCTCTGCTACATAGCTAAGTATCTGTAAAGTTACAGATGGTGATATTAGATACAGATGGTGATAATAGATGGTGATATTGGATTTTTGCAAACATTTTTAAAATTCTAAATATATCACAAACTATCATCACATACTAAATATAATGACATAAAATAACAATAGAACATTGATATAGTGCAGTACAGATATTTCCCCAAGAGGCTAACTTAATTGTTTCAGCAACATGGCCTGGGGCATCATATTGGATAGAAGCAAGCACAGTTCTCAGAAGGGGATGCTTTTCACTTCAAATGGTGAAGCCATACTTTATTGCCTGTTTTACTGTCTTTGTTCCTAGTTAACTCACAGCCTTGGGGGGTGTAGCCTGACTTTTTGTGATGATGGGGGCTCTCCTATTTTCTGGCTAACACAGCTGAGGGTAGACTCTCCCCTCCAGGCAAACATGATGTGATGGTGTTAAATTGCATTTATCAGGTGGTCAGCATCACAGGGAAGCATCAGAGATCATGAGAGACAACTGATCAGTGAGATGTCCAGTTTAGGAAAGCTCCCAGAAGCTTCGAAGGAAAAGTTATAAAACCTCAGGATGCCATGCTATCAGAGATAAAGAAAGGAAATACAAAGAGAGACAAGAAGGTTGAGGTGTCTGCTTCACCCCGGGAGGCTGGTTATAGACTGGGCTATGCAGTCCAGGCTCTTAGCTTGCCCCCATGGATATCCCAGATACAAGGGCATCTGTTTAATGAGTGAATAGGGAAATGTTTACATTAGTAGGGAAATTATGTTCCTTTCAAACTTGGCTGGAGTGACTTAGGAGATTATCAGACAGGAACACACAAACTTTCCTGTCCCATTACCAAAAAGCAACAACAACAACAACAAAACCCTTCTATGTCCCGACACATTAACCAAAATTATCAGACCTACCTTGAGTAGAGTCGACAGGCAGCCCAGGCATGAACGGAGCTCTAACAGAGCTCCATTCACTTCTTGGTTTGAAATCTTGCCGATTCTCACGAGAAGACGCAAGCATGGCAAATTTAAAAACAAAACAAAAATAAAAACAAAAAGTACACACAAGCACAGAAACACACTTTACACAGTACAAGTAACCTGTGGAGGTTTATAAAAAGAGTGTAGCCTACCTGGTTTTTGCAATCTTACCCGGGAGTGTTCTGGTAGGACTGGCCATTTACGTTGTATTCACAGGGGAACAATGGTGCAAGGTTTCAGACGCCAGCAGTTCCATCACCAAAAGGGAAAGGGGGAAATCTATTGACACCACGGCCTGTCAATGAAAAGAAATGCCATAGTGATACCAGCAGAACACAAAAGGATGACGTCATCTGATACTGGCAGCCTTTTGTGTTCCTTTGGTGTCGTTATCATGCCACATTTGCTGTGTTTGATAATCTCCTATGACTCTTGGCAACTTGTAATTCTAAACATGCCTGAAGGAAGGTGTTACCTGGCCTTACACTCCCTCCCTATAGTATTTCATAATTGGCAATCATTACACACTTCACAACGTCTAGTAAACCTGGGCAGACCTGAACTGGGGTCACATGGAGGTCACCAGGACCTAAACAAAGGTGTCATAGAAAACTACCAACAGACATGCCCAAGATAGGATTAAGTGAAGCCCCTAGTAAACAATGCCATTGCTGAGGTACGAATGGTGCACTTGTATGTGCTAATCCCCTCTTGGACACATTGGCAATGAGTCATCCATCACAAAAAACAAGTGATCATAACCACCATTATCCCCAGAAAGCGCCTCCTCACACCTTTCCTATCCCACAATACGGAGGTTGTCATAAACCCATCAGTTCTAATATCTCAGCCATTGACAACAATTAGCGAAGTCTTGCTTTCATTTAAGGGTGGGCATCCCATCTAAGCTTTGTTCTACACTCAAACGCCCCTTCAGAACATGAAATAGGATATAAATATGAGACCCAAATGATAGCCAAGTGTGCTACATTTGGACACCATCACTCTGTCAGGCCACTGTACCACCCTCATTTCAACTCTGAGTCTTCTCTGCTGCATGAACTTCTACTCTTCAGGACTGGTAATTATCATCCATACCCCCAGAATCTATTCCTCTATCCAACCTTTCTACTTGGACTCTTTGTTAGCCTTGTGTGGTTCTTGTAAGTGTGTGTACATGTATGTGTGTCTGAATGCTTCTGTGTTATTTTCCAATAAAAAACATTTTATTTCACTTTAACTCTGAGGACTTTATCAGATGAACCCCTTTAAACATTCTTTTGTTGGGACAGAAATCTGTTTTTATACCAGCAAAAGAACGCCCCACCACCACCACACTTACCTTGCTTTCCCAGCAAAGGCTTCCCAGCAATGAAAGAGGATGTGAACAGAGCTCTGCTCACTTCCTCGTTCAAAATCCCATGGATTCTGGCAAGAAGATGCTCATGCAAGAAATTCAAAAACCAAAACAAAAATAAGACAGATTAAAGAAAAAACCACAGGGACACATTTTAAATTCCAAGTAACCCAGGGAAGGTCATAAAAAGTGTGTCATTTACCTGCATGTCATGATCTCACCCAGAAAGGTTCATGCTGGAGCAGCCATTCTCGCTGCATTCACATGAGTACAATGGCACAAGGTTTTACATGCTGGCAGTGCCGCCACTAAAGCGCCATGGAGGATCAATTGATGGCTTCAGCCATCAATTAAAAAGTATGGGATTTGGCAGGGACATAAGTGTGAAAGCGTGATGTCGTGTGGTACGTGCATCCTTTCATGTTTATGTGGCATTGTTATGATGCTTTATTTAGTCCATCTGATAAAGTCCTGAGTTTCTGCGGTTAGTACTGGTATACATTGGTGCAAAGGTCCTGCAAGTTTCCCGACATCTTGCAGCCATTCATTTGAGCTATTATAATTTCCCCAATTAATAAATTTGGTGTCATGAGTAGGTTCCCCATGGACCCCCACCAATTTGAATAAAAGAACTGCCCTTCATGTAAAGAGATACCCTTTGGCTATGTAGATTCCTGCTTAGAATAAAACTTTTAAAGTTCTCCTTCTTCCACACTCTTTTCATGTGCCTGGCTTGGTGTTCATGTTCATCTCCCAAGAGGAAAGGGGAAGGGGAGGGAAATCTCTGCAAAAACAGAGGTGGAAACCACAAGTCCAGCTTCGCCCATAATTTCCCACTGCATTACTAATTAAGGGGGATTAAAAATCAGTGGGTGTTGGCAGTGTAGATGATTTCAAGGAGTCCTGCTCCTACTCAGCAGAAGTAGGAATGGGACAGATGAGATAACAACTTCCTCTAGAACATTCTAATGAAAACATGTCGGTATTGTAACTCTAATACCATCACTTTGGGGGCTTTTTGTTGGCCCAATGAAGGTTTCCCCACAGGGCAGACTTTGAATTTTTTTTTCTTGATAAAGTAGTTTCAGATTGCAATCCCATGCTATGCCGATTACAGGGGTTTATGAATAAGCCTCATGCAGTTTTGTCCCTTAAGGCTGAACTACATATGATGTTAGTCACATGATTAAGCAAGAATATTTACCCTAGATACAGTAGTTCTATTTTAGGGAAAAAGAAGGTGTGGAGTTTAGAACATGCTCCCAGTCTAGATAAGGTCTTTCACCCATTTTCCCTGCCTGGCTGCTATTCCATGAGGGCCATATTGGTGTACTGGTTTGAGTGTTGGCCTAGAACTGCAGGAGACTGGAGTTCAAATCCCCACTGAACCATCAAAATGCACTGGGTGACCTTGGGCAAGTCACACTCTCTCAGCCTCAGATAGCAATGGCAAACCTCTTCTGAACAAATCTTTTTTTTTTTTTTTTATTTAGAGCATTTATACCCTGTCCTTCAGGCAAAGAGGCTTCCAGAGTTCCTCTGTTGTTGTTGTTCCTTTAAGTCATTTCCAACTTATGACAACCTTTAGGCAAAACCTATCATGGGGTTTTCTTGGCAAGATTTCTTCAGATTTACCTTTGCCTTCTGAGGCTTAGAGAGGTTGACTTGCCCAAGGTCACTCAGTGGGTTTCCAAGGCCAAGCAGGGATTTGAACCCAAAGCAGCTTACAAATTGTTAAGTTGACAATTCTCTGCAGTCATGCTTATAATATCTCTCTATGGCTTTTCTTCGCAAAGGAAGATTCAGGAAGGACTCATCCCACCCTTTCTGCAAGTGCGCTGATGACTAAAAAGGCCAATCCACGATAAACAAGTCCAGTTGCAGAAAGCACAGCAGAAGGTCTCCTTAAGTGATGTTTCTGAGTTGTGATTCTTTCTGCGTTGTCGTTTCTCTTCAAGACTTGTTCAGCGTGAGTTCCCAAAAATAGTACTCTACAGTGAACTCGTCACGGGTCAGCATAAGAGGGGCACTCCAAAAAAACAAAACAAAAACCACGATACAAGGACTCCCTGAAACAACATCTCAGGCTCGGCCAAATTGATCACCAACAATGGTCCGCCCTGGCTTCACATCGGGAGGCATGGAGATGCACTATCCACAATGCTTATAATCTAAAAAGACACAAAATACAAAGAAATGGGGATGGCAGTGGTCGAGAGGGGGATGTCCAGCAGATACTGCCTGTTCTTCACTCCCTCAGAGGACAGAGCAATGACATTTGGAATGGAAGGAGGCCCTTCCTCAACAGCTAATCATGGCACAATGGTGCTGTGCCTGGCCATTCTTCTGTCCCTCGGAGGCCAGAGTAACGACAGTCAGAATGGAGGGAGGGCCTTTTCTCAGCTCCTGGAATCAAGACATGATGGTACTGTGCCTAGCTGCTGTTTTCTCCCTCAACAGCAAGCGCAATGGCAGTTGGTAAGGAAGGAGGCCCTTTCCTCAGCTGCTAAGAAGTCTTGCCAAGAAAATCTCGTCTTAAGTTTGCCTTAGGGTTGCCATTAAGTCAAAAATGACTTGAAGGCACACAACACTAATAACTTTATAAGACACACTAAATACAGTGTCATAACAATGCCACATAAACACAAAAGGGCAAACATACCAGACAACACTGCCCTTTTACGTTTATGTCCTGTCAAAATCCTGTACCTTTTTATGGACAGCTGAAGCCATCAATAGAGTCCATGTGCCGGCATTGCCAGAATGCAAAACCTCGGGCCATTTAAATCTTGTCACTGCAGCAAGAATAGCCGGTCTGGCACGAACATTTCTGGGTGAGATTAGGACATCTAAGCACGTTTTGCTCTTTTTATGACCCTCTCTGGGTTACTTGGGACTTCTAAAGTATGTTTAGGTGCTTGATGTAACTTTTAATGTGTTAGTGGTTTTTTTTAATTTCCCACATGACAAAGTCTCACGGGATTTCAAACGAGGAAGTGAACAGGGCTCCGTTCACTTCCTCTTTATTGACAGGGCTGCCTTTGCTGGGAGAGGAAGGTAAGTGCAGGGAGAGCATTCTTTTGCTGGAATAAACATGTTGTTGTTGTTTTTATTGCCAGCAAAAGAACATTTAAAAGAGCTACACAACAGGGGTTAACTTTAGAAGTAAGACTTTTAAAAATTGCATTGTATTTTAAAAGCCTCATACGGCGCCTTGAATTCCATGCAAGGAGAAAGGTAGGATATAAATAAAATAAAATCAATCAATAAATTCAGTAATTGTTATTGGTATTGGTTTTTGCTCTGGAATGTACATTTATGAGCAAATTTTAACCACAATTCATATTTTTACTTAGGTTGACATCCCAAACATTGCCAGCCATGTTGAAGACCAATCAGAAGGTTTAGCTTTTTGGGGGGTGGGAGTGGGTGGGAGAGAATGCTGTGTTCCTTCCATTTTGAAGGGAATGCATTCTAATTCAACTTGATGTGAAACAAATATGGTAGGTGGTCCAGGTCAAGCCTTTGCATAAGGCTTGTCTATATGACCCCAAAAAACTGGCATGATCCACAGGAAAGACAAGTAGCAGCAGCTGTGACTTCTCTTAATGGCCTTACAGCCCCCATAAACTTCACATGCCCTCTAGCCAAGATGGCATCCACAAGTGAATTACTTGCATTTTTAAATCCATACCAATACTTTATTGCTTATAGCCAATGGCTGTTGCAAAACAACAATTATATAAAACAATTAAACAATACAATAAAACAACATAATTAAAACTACAAATACAAATTAACAGACTATAACATTTTACAATTAAAACTTTAACATAATTGATACACTTGAATAAGATTGCAAAAAAGTCAAAAACGAAGAATTTTATATAAAATTGTCCCCATTGCAAGATACAGCTATCTCTGTCAGATGTTTCTTTTTGATTTTCTTTGCAGCAGTGGCAAATAAAGCTACATGCTAAGTCACATATTTGTCTTTGTCCATCAGAAGGTAAAGAACCATTTCTTGAAAAAAAATTAAGAAATCTATTTCAAATTAATGGTGAAATGAATCATTCCCTTGGACTACTATACAGAGGACAACAGACTAAATAATGGATTAAATCCTCTGAATAAGGGCAGCCAGCTAAACATTTGCGGAGGTTTTTTGGTACGTTATTAAGCCTCCCATCTCTTTCAGAAGACTCAAACATGTTTAGTCTTAGTTCTGTAAACACATAATACAATTGAACAAAAGTTGGGTTATTAAAATAATCAGTGTGATCACCAAATTCTCTACATCTATAATATAGGGGAGTACATGAGGAACCTTGGCTAGTGGGCAAATCTGCAAGCATAGCACCCTTCCATAGTTATTATTAATTAATTTCTTCCTTGCAAAATGATTTGAGTCCTTTTATGTCTTCAGTAGGGAGCCCATATTTAATAATTAATTGGGCTACGATTTTCAAATCTGCTACTGCTAAACTTTTTTAAAAATGCTATTTCCATGGTGGGCATGGAAGTGATATTTTACCTTTACATAAAAAAAGAAAAAATACAAGACCCCATTTTCTCACCTTAGAGAATGCTCACGAAAGCAAAAATACAACATAGCAGCAGTGGGTGCTTGCCCTGTTAGCAAGCCCTACCCTCCCCCTGTGCTCATCCAAGCCAATCGGCTTGCACTTCCTCTCCTGTGAGAAAGTGATTCAATTCAAATCTCTTGTCCCAATGAGTGGGAGTGCGCATTTCCTTCAGTTTTTTTTAAAAACTCCAGGACAAACTGCAAAGGCTTTCGCTTCATAGTTTTTGACATTTTTGCCCCTGCTCCTTCTGAATATGGTGAAACGATGTAGGATGCCATTAAGACAGACCATATTTTCCTCGCATTCTATGAGGAGTATTTTCACGATTTAAACAACCCTTTGGATTCAAATCGTAAGTGAAATAACATCAACTGAGTCAATTATACATAAACATGTTAGTAATCTGTAAAATTCTAGCCCATGTATGAGGAATCTGTCGTGTTTGCTTTTTCCCATATTCAAAATTTGCAAATATTAGCACTTGTATACATCAGGGTGGGGGAAAAGAGATATAAGAATCAGTTATTGTTTGTCCAGACTTAGGAACATCCAGGATATGGACTATGCATTCTCTTGTTTCTCCACCCAGGCCTCCCAACTTTCACTTTCCCTTTAGCCCACACTTGAATGAGCTAACAAAGGGAGACTGGTGGTGAGAGAGGACTGGTAGTTGTGAACCCACAAAGAGTTCAGCCCAGACTTTTAACGAATTTGGTCTCAGATCACAATGAGGCTGCCATTTTTTTCAGCAGAGCAGAGAGGATTTCTTTCCAGATTCTCTTCTTTTCAAAATTTTCCACTATCACTGCAGTTTATTCCTGACAGTCTTTACAGAATTATCAGGGTTAAAAATTGCTGCTGCATTGTCTCTGCAAACACTTGTGGTACTGGAAGAATATTTATTTGGGCTTTTGCAAGGAGGTTAATCATTGTGGTAGGTATTTTGAATAGACAGGCAATTTAGCTATATTTTTAGAATGGTACTGTTAGCCACCTTGTATGGCTGTAACATAAAGTTGGGATACAAAACTTTTAAACAAATGATTATACCTAACAAGAGAGGAGGAGGAAGAGATCTGAATCTGACAGGTTAAACCAGTTATTAGAATAAGGTTATCATGTGAATCTTGGCACTTTCTGTAGCTACATTAGCTAATATAGAAGTGTGATTGAGCTTTATATCTTCTACTAGTGGTTTTGTGGATTTAGTCAACAAACAAATAAAAAGGGATAAAAAATAGAATATAAATTGCTATTTAAAAACTACAGTAGACAAACATAGAAATGTTTTATTTCCATTACCCATGTCGAGCAAGTTGAGAGATCTATCAGTGTGTTGATTATTCTTATGATATACACTTGTTTTATTGTTCTTTAAATGCATAGAAAAGTGAGATTGTATGGGTAGGTGAATTACAATCTGAAATAAACATGACATTGAAGTTTACATCTAGAATTTACATGTGAAAAAGAAGCAGGGCTGGAAAACTGACAAAGAATGTGGTAGGAAAAATGAAAATAAACAGGCCCAACTCTGAAGACATATTTGCATCAATCAACACATTATATATATATAAAGAGATCACTCTAATAGATGGCTCCTTTTTGTGCTGGTAATTTGTTGAGAGAGCTAGAGGAAGAGGTTCAAGGATTCAGTGAATTTTCGTTGCCCCATGAAGGAGCTGATTTTCTATTTGGCAGTGTCTTACTGCCAAAATGACAATTTGTGCACAAAGGACTTTATCAGATGTGGAAAATACAGTATCATAATGATGCCTAATGAACACAAAAGGGCGCCAATACCAAAAAATGTCATGCTTTCACAATTATGTATTGAAAATAAGGCATTCTTTTTTATTGATGGGCCAAGCCGCCAATAGATCAGCCATTGCAATTTTTTTTTTGTCATGATTGCAAGCATCTGGAACCATGCCCTATTCTGTTGGCATGATTTGAACGTCAAGGGGCAGCCCCTGCCAGAACACTTTTGGGTGAGAATGGAAAAACTAGCTATGGGATGCTCTTTTTATGGACCTCCCTGTGTTGCAGGCAAGTTATTAAGTGTGTTTCACTGCTTGTGTGTATGTTTTATTTTTTAATTTAGCTGTTTTTAGACTTTTAAGCACACCCCCATCTTCTCATAAGAACTGCCGAGATCATACTCGGCAGCAAATGCAGACATACAGGGCTGCCTTTTAATGCTATTACAGCAACGTTTGATATAAAGGGTTCTTTTGGTGGAAGAAAAATAATATAAAATATGGTGGCAAAAGAACATTTTTAAAGGCTTGTCTGATAAGAGAGGGTGATTGCTCTTCAACTCCAAGCTGTCTTGGAAGAAACCAATTCTGTAGATCCATTTCAAACTGGCTTTAGGACAGGATTTGGAGTGGAGATGGCTGTGGTTGCCTTAGCTGATGACCTTCACCTGAGCATCGACAGGGGTAGTGTGACCCTGTTGGCGCTACTGGATCTCTCAGCAGCTGTTGACACAATAGATCATGACATCCTCCTGGATTGCCTGAGAAGGTTAGAAATTGGAGGCACTGCATTGCTGTGGTTCCGCTCCTTCCTTTTGGATAGATTCCAGAGGGTGATGCTCGGGGACAGTCGCTCTGCAAGGAAAGAGCTTAATTGTGACATCCCACAAGGCGCTATCCTGTCCCCAATGCTATTCGACATATATATGAAGCCGCTGGGAGAAATCATCCGGAGGCATGGGGTGGGGTGTTATCAGTATGCTGATGACACCCAGATATATTTCGCCATGTCTCAGTCTTCGGCTCTGACTTCAGATTGGGTCTCTTCTCTCAATGATTGTCTTAGGGCAGCAATGGACTGGATGAGGGAAAGCAAACTGAAGCTGAATCCAGACAAACGGAGGTTCTCACGGTAGCAGCCCTGAACCCAGGTATTAGGATACAACCTCCAGTTCTGGATGGGGTCACACTCTCCTCCAGGGACTGTGTTCGCAGTCTGGGGATACTCCTGGACTCGTCGCTCCAGATGACAAATCAGGTAAATGTGATGGTCAAGAGTGCCTGTAACCAGCTTCAGCTGATCTGCCAGCTGCGCCCTTTCCTGGAAGTCGGAGACCTTGAGACCGTGGTACATGCTCTGGTAACCTCCCATCTTGATTTCTGTAATGCACTCTACATGGGGCTACCCTCTTGCTTGGTCCAGAAACTTCAACTAGTACAGAAGATGGCAGCCAGACTGGTCTCCGGTACATCTAGAAGAGACCATATAACACAATCTTAAGATCACTCCACTGGCTGCCCATTAGTTTCTGGGCCCAGTACAATGTGTTGGTTATCACCTTTAAAGCCCTAAATGGCTTGGGTCCAACCTATCTTCGGGACTGCCTCCTTCCATATAATCCTCCCTATGCACTCAAGTCCTCTGGGAGGAATCTGCTACAACCTTTAAAATTAGACTCTCTTCGTCCTCCCAGAGGAACTTTTCGGGTATTGCTCCCAGATTATGGAACGGCCTTCCGGATGAGATCCGTCATATTACCACCCTAAATAGCTTTTACAAAGCTCTTAAGATGGATCTCTTCCAGCAGGCTTTTCATGAATAGATACCCGGACAGCAGAAAGAAAAATCTAACTTAGCCCAATCCTGATACAGCTATAGTTATTGTTTATTTTTAGTATTTATTAAGTATGTTTTAATTTTTTAAAATTATTTAATTGTATTTTAATGGGTGTGTGATGGAGGGTCTTGAATGTATATTTTAATTGTTGTAAGCCGCCCTGATTGCATTTTGTAGAGGGGTGGGATACAAATAAATATTATTATTACTACTACTTCTACTACTTACAAGATGCTTATAGAATACATCTAAGACAAGGAACAAGGCACATGGGCATGGTCACATGGCCGGGCACCTCACAGTGACCTCAGCAGATGCAACATACACAATCCAGCCAGGAAATGGCTACACCAGGCACCATGCGGTCCACACATGCAGACACCCCCCCCCCACTGTCGTAATTGAACTTGCCAGCCTTGTCCACGTGGGCCAAATGAAATGGCCTCCCCCACTCCTTTGTCCAGCAGTCTGTACAATACAGGGGCTTTGCCCCATTTCTAGTCCAAACTGTCCAGACAATGTCCAGGCAGTTCTGATGAGAATCCAGGGCTAATACCCCTTAAAAATGGAACAGACATATGGTAAAAATAACCCTCATGGTTTGCTGCTGTTTTTCTGGAAAAAATGATGAGCTCTGTCACCACAATGGGCACAGCAATTTCCTGGCTGGGCTGTACACATAGCGTTTGCTGAGGTCACCATGTGGTGCCAAGTCATGTGACCGTGGCAGCGTGCCTTGTTCCTGGCCTCAGAAGATGTGACCGGTGTAGGTAAGAGAAGCACCAGTTCGTGTGCAGGCCATGGGTGTACAGACAACCCTCTATTGCTGCAACAGAAGGGCAGGTAATGGTGGGGATGTCATGGGCCTGGGCTGGAATACTCTGACAGGAATGTGAAGTATTCTAGCCAGTGTAGACAAGCCCACCATTTCTTTGGAAAACCGGCAATAAACAGTGAGGTTTGTTGTTGTTTTTACTGCATGTCCACTCTGTTTTAAGAGGTATTTGCCCCAGATTCTTGCCTGAACTGCCTGAACATCTTCTGGACAGTTTGGACTAGAAATGGGGCAAAACCCCTGTGTTGTCCAGATGGCTGGGCACAGGAACAAGGAGAGGCTGTTTCATTTGACCCATCTAGACAAGCCCTTAGTGACAGAAAATATTTTTGGTAATTGATACAGGCCAGGTTTATTCAGTTGCCAGCTCTGAGGCCTAAGGACAAACCTATGAAGTACAGAATATAACTTACAGAGTATCACATATGTTGGGAAGCCAACTCAAATAGCTGATAAGACAGCCCAGCTCGGCAACAACTAGTTGAAAAGCACAGTACCTGGTGTTGTCAGTAGCAGTCCTATAGGGTCAGAAGTACAGTGAGAGAGAGAGCGAAGAACGAAGAGGCAGTCCGAGGTCAAAAGGATTCCGGCAGGTGGGTCAACGAAGACAGTCCAAGGTCAAGATATCCGAAGTCTCAAGATAGCAAAGTTCCAAGAGGCAGGAGAGTCCAAGGCAGAGGCTTCCTCCAGGAAACGCAGACTGCCTGAAACAAGGAACTCAGCATCCCCCAGCTGTTTATGTTGGCCCAGCTCCCACTCCCAGCTGCGGGGTGATCGATGAGCTTCTCTCTCTTAACCTCCGGGAACGACGAAGCCACGCCCTCTCTGCTCTCCTTTGGCTAAAGGTAGGTACCTGCTCTTCTACCTCCTGCTCTTCCTCCACTATGTCTCCCAGGCTTGGACCCTGTGCTGGGGGAGGGCTAGGCTGCTGAGCCCTGGGTTCTTCAGGGCTAGACTCAGGCTCAGCCAGCTCTTCTGCTACTGGCTCAGCCTCCTCGCCTTCTGAGTCCTCAGAGTCCTGGCTGACCATGACAACATATAGGGTATAAGATATAATGCAGAAAGCTAGATGTACTATTATGTGTGTGCATGTGTCACTGAAAATCTGGTGGCAGCTCAAGTCTGGGCAAAACGCCTCCACAAAATGTGAACAAGATAAGGGAATAGAATGCCTGTGCTTCTAACAACACTATGAAACGTGAGCAGATATGACTCATAATTACCTCCTACCAGGTGTAATTGCTGATGCAATTAGGATGGCAGGCATCCAAAGACTTCAACTGTACCATAGAAAAAGTTATGGCTAAGATGTCTATTTTGAGTGGACACCAGAAATGAGGAACAGTCGGTACCTTTGTTCATGACAGCTGTGCTGTTCCTGATAACTGATAAACCACACAGACATGCTGATAAAGATAGACCATGCTGGTAAGAGAAACATAGAATTGGTAAGAAATATTTAGGCTATGCTAAAATAGATATATGCTCCACTATGATTGTAATGGATGTCCATTATAAATGTGTATAGATCAGTAACAGATGCTGCTAAGATCTAGCAATGTTCAAGAGATATTGATTCCTTAGATGCTTATATGTTCACAGTTGCTAGTTTAGAGATGTTTAGTGCCTCAACATGTGAGATTCTATTCCTTGATGGATAGATGGCTATGGATATGATACAAGGGACAGAGTTCTGTACAAGGTAAAGCCTTTATGAAATGTCTGTGTAATGTCTTAATAGACACTATGCAAAGTATGTAAGAACCTCTTGATGATGATGGATATATGGCTGGGTTATACTGTTTAAAATGGTAATGTGTTAGCTACCCAAAAGCCTGTTAAAGAGATGAAGAGAGATAAAAGTTCAGTCTTGTGAAAGTGCAGCTTCTTATTTGTCACATACTGAGATGTAATGAATATATGATGCCTTATATACAATGTAATATAATGCAATGAAAGCAAGTGCCCAGACATTGACATGTATTTTTCCCTAAGGGGAATGTATGTGTTTGCATATCTATGAATACATATAATAATGTCATGTATATACTGGCTTTTTCAAACTCAGCGAGCAGCAGTTTTAGAGTTAAAAACAGAAAACCTTATTTACACAGTAATCCAAAGAGCTAACCCTACAAGATCATTGCTCAGAATGAAATCTAACTAACAAGCAGTAAACTAAAAGCATTCTATAATCCACAAAATCTGGTTGGCTATACTGTTATTGGCTGTACATCATCCCCACACTCAGTTTTCCCCGGTCCCAAGTTCAGCCCATTTTCCCCATAGCTGAGGCCAGGTGCTGGTTTTATCAAACAAACCATTACATACAGCACATATTCCCTTTTCCCCATTAGACTACATACTCGTTAGCAAGTACAAAAGAATGCAAACACAAGTAGCCACAAAATGATACAACAGAACTGAACTTGGAAGGAAAAGTCATGTCCAGGAACAATCCTGACAAATAAATAGCCTAAAAGGTTACCAAAGAGCCTGATCATTATCTCATAAATATCCTGAGATTCCAATATTTAAGAATGCTTAAGTGGAGTGTGGATGTTAACTCTGCCTGTGTGGTTGCAACCACCACTACAAATTGGGCACTCATGTAGCTAGAGGGTTATAACAGAACCCCAGACAAAATCCAGATTAGTTGACAAGTGGCAAGGGCCCTCAATCTCTCAGTCTAAAGAGATACGGATGGGGAACCATGCCTATTTCACCATATATTGATAGAAAAACATAGAAAGTACTAAATTCAATCCTCATTTTTGTGTGTGTGTGTGTGTGTGAAAAGGACTAGTCCTTTTACAAATAGATAAGTTAATGCAGGAGACCCTGTCGAGTTGGCACCAGTTAAGGGGACTGGGGTGAAATATTTGCATGCATGAAAACATGTTCAGCCCCATTCAGCCATTGTTGGCCTTTCTGTGAACATGGCACATTCTTCGCTTGGAAAGTAAGTAAGCAGGAGAGCAGTGTTTATTTTCCAGTACAGAATCAGTGCAGGGAAGAACACTTTAAAGCTGAAAGTAGCCATTCCTTTATATGCCACTGTTATTTTGCTCTCTTTTTTCAAAGATAATCTATAGTAGGGTGGGTGAAGTGTGGCCCAAAGCCTGCTTATGGCCATTGGGTCTCACAGGAATGACTTCTGGAGCCCTCAGGCTCCCTAAAAATAAAAATAAAATAAAAATCCACATGATTCCCCAACTTGCCTTCAAACAACTGCAAAACACAGTGTATGACAGCACTGGGGGGTGTGGAGAGGCTGAACCACACCAAGTGCTGGAGTAGGGGTGACACCAGTCTTAGGCTGTGTCTATGCGATTAAAAAAAATCCATTTGGGGGTAAAAAAATATGAATAGGCAGATGTTCGTATGCATACGATCTGCTGACATGATAGTTTACCCCAAAAAACTCCCTATGAACCCCCTTCCCAGGCTGGCTGGAGCGAGCAAGTCAAGCGGCAGTTTTAAATCTCCCATCACTTTTTTTTTATTTATTTAAAAAGGTGCCTGCTTTGTGGACATTCAGTTTTCCCTATTTACAAAGTAAAATAAAAATAAAAATACATAAAATTTACCGACTTACCAGACTCTCGCTTAGCCAGGAAACCAACATGGCGGCCACTCCCAATTCCCCTCCTTGCTAGCCCCGCCCCCTCTACTCGGCCAGCCAATCAGATTACACTGCCTGTTCGTATGTGTGCGAACAGGGCGTACAGACCATCAGCCATTCGAATGGCTGTATGTATTTTATGCCAAGATCCGCTAATCCTCCTGAATGCTGAATCCACATAGTTTACAGGGGATTCGCTAGCCCCCCTTCTGAATGACACATATGAATCCGAACGCCTGTGTGTATGGAAGAGCGATCTTCCGAATGGCGTACATATTTTTTTTTACTGTGTAGAAAGGACCTTAGTAATGTCACAGACACAGCAGACTGCTTTTCCAAGCCACCAACATACCTTAGAAATGTGCCAGAACACTCACCACCACCCCAAAATTAGCAAACAATTGACTGAGATAGCAACTGGAAGTTACATTGCTTATTTCCTGTTCCAATTTCAGCCTATTGGGATGGTGATTCTGGCATGTTTCTGATATGAGGGGTCTTCGAAGAAGAAATCATTACTTGGAAGCAAAACCACTCCTATGTTGCAGAGGTACCCTCCAGCCTATAAAGCAAGTGTCTACAGGTGATTGGGAAATGGGTGGGGGGTGGAGTTTATAAAATGATGTGAAGTGTAAAGAGTGACACATTGGTGTAGATCAGGGTTGGGCAACTTACCAGCGGGAATTTTTGCTATAATTCTGGCCCCCCCAGGCCATTTTAGGCCCAGGAGAGGCCTCTTTAGAAACAGGAAATGAACAAGAAGTGACTTCTGTGTCATTTCCTGTTGTAAAAAAGGCCTATTTCTGTTGGGGAAATGGCCAGGGAGCCCAAAAACATGGTATAGAGGACATTTGGGGGCAAATTAAATTAAATTAATTTGCAGGGAGAAGGCGACAGGGACATCCAAGGTTTCGGGGTGTGTGTATAAAGTAGCCCCTTAACTTCCAGCAGCTACTCACCCCTGATATATATGTGTGTGCCTGTGTGCATGTAAATGTGCATGCATGCATGCACTCACATGTCTGTATACTTGGAAAACTTACTGGCCACTTTTTTATGCATAATACTTATCAGAGTCATTCACGTTTTTTTTTCAAATCGTAGGATAGATAAACAGACACAACACAGACACACACAAAACAAACAAACAATGTGTGTATGTGTATTCATTTCCCAATCCCATTCATCTAGTGCTGTCCAGGAGAGATAAGTCAGAATAATGAACAAGCTATCAGAGCAACAGATTTCCAAGCCTTAGCTACAGGGATGTGTGAAGCGGGGTGGGGGGGGGGTAGTTCCTCTAAGCTTACTGAATTTGAAATTCCTGAATTGGTTTCACATAAACAGGACCCTTCAAATTCCTCTCAAATTTCACTGGCAACTGAAGTTAACAACACAGCCAATTCTCCTTTTCAGAACAGTTCTCTTTGATTTCATTGCATTGATTTTGTGCATTGAAGGAAAACACGCTGCGTAATCTCTCTCTTACATATTGCATGCAGAAAGTTCTAAAGAGGGACTGGCTGAATCAGAAGTCTGTAATTTTCTTTCCCCCACCCAGTTTCCATTTTAATAATAAAAACAGAAATCAAATACCCCATTTTATGTCTTATTTCCAAATGCCACTTCCAATCATTTTTTATTCTCTCTTGAGCAGGAATGACACCACAGTGAGGTCCTGTTCTTTCTATTTAGTCAAACTCAGTTCAAAGAAACATCAATCCCATATACAATCAAGACATTCTAGGGATGAATTCTGGCTGGGAAATTAAATGATTGATAGTCGAAAGACCCTGGCAACGCAGCCACATGTTCCCTGACAGCAGGCAAACAAAAGAGAAATAAAGCTTTCAGGCCAATTTCTGTACTTTCTTAAATCTCATTTTTAAGTCAGAAAAAAAAGTGTGTTCATATACCCTTTCATGGGTTATCAGTTTAACATTGCATGACATTGCATATGCTTATAACATTGCTCATAACAATGCTCATAACATTGCAGAGTGACAGGTTACAAAGTATGACTAGCGATACCAATAGTTTTGTAAAGTGATACGAGTTTGCCTTCGCTTTTTGCTTAGGAAGATCTGCCATTTCTCTCTCTCTCTCTCTTTAAAAACAACAACTGGGTTATATCTCAGAATTCTTTAGATTATATATAATCTATCCATCTATCTATTTAAGTTATATCTTGCTTTTCTCCCAAGGCGGCTGACAACGTAAGTTAAAATCAAATATGTCTTTTAAAAAAGTGTAGTACAAAAGTTAAACTTTTTAAAAGATTTTTTAAAAATCAAACAAGCTATTCCATTTTTTTTAAAAAAACCCATCAATTTAAAAACATAATAATTAAGATAAAAATAGAGCACCCCATTAAAAGACTCTTTGCAACAGCCGATTATCATCCAAAGGCCTGCTAAAATAACAACAACAATAAAATAGGCCTTTGCCTGTTTATAGAATAGAAAAAGAGGAGAGAGGGGTGCCAACCTAGTATCCAGGGGAGAGAATTCTCTCTCTTGTGACCTCATGAAATCTACCTGTAATAGTGTTAGGACTGAGAAAAAGCCTTCCCCCAAATATTTTTAACATGGGCAGGCTCTTATTTTCTTGTGTTTCCCATATCCCTGAATGGGGAAGTGCCACCTAAGTTTCAGTTTACTTTGGAGAAGAAAGCAGTAGAGGTGCCTTCAGAGGTATAGCTAAAGAATTCTTATTCTCCCAAATAAGAATTCTGCCTGACAATGAAATTTTCCTCCAGTCTCTAAATTTCTAGTGTTGGAGAAAGTGAGACATCAAAAACTGTTCATACCTAGAAGCTGTATTTGCATTCCCTAGCTAACATTGCCTGCCTCCCCCCCACCCTTTGGAAAGTTAGATTGTATTTCTAAATGCTCCACTGAAGTTTTAAGTTACTGCAATGCTAGAAATTGGAGGAGTGAAAGAAAATTTAATTTGGGAGCATTCACCCCTGCCCTGTAGCTACAACCCTGAGTGTGTGGTGTTTTTGTATGGTTGGCCTTATTAACAAACATGCAGGTGTACTGCATAAGACCAGCTGGTGACATTTTTCATCCTATAGAAAACCAGCAAATTCCACCACCCCACAAATTCAATTCAGGTACATAAAACCAAAACCCTAGCAGAAAATTCCATAAGGACCTCACCCGAAAGAATAAAAATGCAATAACAATAAATTAAATAACTAACCTTTTGCTACCCTTTTATGATACTCAGAATGGAGAAGTTGCTTCACTCTGCCTAAAGGTAGGGTTGACCCTTTAGGTATAGCATACATGGAGGCACTAAACACTATTTGTCTACAATACATTTGATCTGATATACCACATCAGATCTTCCCAAAGGAATCCTTCACCCACAAAACTCCTCTAGCTTTCATTTAACTTCCTACCAGTGGTGTAGTTAAGTCTTTTATTCCAAGGAGATTATCAGACAACCCTGTTTAAAACATTCTTTTGCCAGCATAAAATAAACCATTTCTATGCCAGCAAAAGAACGCTCTCCCCCCAACCCTGCAATTACCTTCTCTCCGGGCAAAGGCAGCCCCAGCAATAAAGAACTTCTTCATGCAGGAGATTTAAAAAGAAAAAGAAAATAAGCACATTAAAAGTTTACACAAGCACCACAACACACTTTACAGGTCCCAAGTAACCCAGGGAAGGTAATAAAAAGAATGAAACTTACCTGGATGTCCTGATCTCACCCAGAAGTGTTCGCACTGGACTGGCTATTCCCGATGCAGTGTCTTATTTGAGAACTCATGCCAAACAAGTCTTGAAGAGAAATGACAATGCAGAAAGAATCACAACCCGGAAACATCACCCAAGGTGACCTTCTGCTATGCTTTCTGCAACCGGACTTGTTTATCTCAGATTAGCCATTTTAGTCATCAGTGCACTAGCAGAAAGCACAGGATGAGTCCTTCCTGAATCTTCGTTTGCGAAGAAAAGCCAGAGAGAGAGAGAGAGAGAGAGAGAGAGAGAGAGAGAGAGAGAGAGATATGGGATTTAACTGGCCCAAGGTTATGCATGCCGGTAATGCCAGCACAAGAGCAGCACGAGGGATCTATTGACAGCTTCACCTTCAGCTATCAATAAAAAGTTACGTTGGCATAATGCCAGCGGAACGCAAAAGGATGACGACATCTGATATTGGCATCCTTTTGTGTTCTGCTGACATAATGATTATGCCACATTTGATGCATCTGATAATCTCCCAAGACTCAAGTCAAGTCTCAAGTCTCTACCTTCAAGTCTCAAATCAAGTCTCAAGCCCTTGCAAGATACTTTAAACTCAAGCTTCAAGTCTAGTCTGAAGTCTTGGAGCCAACCTTAATAGAAAAAAAGGAGGTGGTGGTAGGGCGTATGTGTGTGTGGTGGGGTGGAGTTTCAATAACTTGAAAATCAAGAATCTGTGAATGATGTTAGGTAAACAAAAATTATCAGCAAATGTGTTAGGCAATGGGCTTGAGGCAGGGCTTGAGGTCTGCTCAGCAGCCTCTCCCCACTGTGCATTGAAGGATCTTTGTAAAGGTTTCAGAAAGCTTTAGAAAGATCCTTCTGCCTCAAGTCCATTGCCTAACACATTTGCTGTTACAGCTTCTGTCATGTGACCAATAGGCAAAAAGCAAGGTCATTTTCTGTTCTGTAATGTTTCTGTATGAATGTGTTATATTACTGAACCAAGGCAAGTCAGTTACTAGAAATATGCAAGTCCTGAGTCAAGTCACTGAATCATTTATTGTCAAGTCGAGTCCAAATCAAGTCATTGAAGCAACTTGAGTCCAACTCAATTGACTTGAGTCTACATCACTGCTTCCTTCTATTCCCCCCCCATTCTTTCTGCTACTTTTTCTGATTACATTGGTTTACATAAAATTATTATCTTAAAATGATTATCTTGCTACATGAGGGCCAGCATGGTCAAGTCAGATATGGTGATGCTCTTTCAGAGCCCTTTCTAATAACTAATGGAGTGAAGCAAGGTTGTGTACTTGCTCCAATTTTATTTACAATCTTCTTCAGCATGACGCTCCAAAGGGCTATGGCACAGCTTGAAGAAGAAGACGGCATCTATATACGTTACCGTATTGATGGTAGCTTGTTTAACTTAAGCCATCTGAGGGCTCGCACTAAGACTCTACACTATCTAGTCTGTGAGCTGCTCTTCGTTGATGATGCTGCCCTTGTTGCCCACACAGAAGCAGCTCTGCAGCGCCTAACATCCTGCTTTGCAAGAGCTGCAGAGCTGTTTGGGCTGGAAGTCAACCTTAAGAAAATGGAAGTTCTCTACCAGCCTGCACCACAGGATGAACACCACCATCCCCACATTGCTGAAGGCAAATCTGTGCTTAAGTCCGTTCAGCAGTTCACCTACCTGGGAAGCATCATCTCCCTCAGATGCCAAGACTGACAAAGAGATCGATCAAAGGTTAGCAAAGGCATATAGCACATTTGGAAGACTTTACAAAAGAGTCGAAGCACAAAAATCAGTATGTATTGAGCCATTGTACTGTCTATTCTCCTCTATGGGTCTCAAACATGGGTCACCTATCACCACCACTTACAACTCCTTGAACGCTTTCATCAGCGCTGTATACACACAATCCTAAATATACTCTGGACTGACTATGTGATGAATATTGCTGTCCTTGAGCAAGCAGGGATCACGAGCATTGAGGCCATGATATTGAGAACACAGCTACGCTGGGCAGGGCATGTTTCTAGGATGGAGGACCATCACCTCCCAAAAGTAGTACTCTACGGTGAACTCGCCATGGGTCAGCGTAAGAGGGGTGCTCCAAAAAAGCGATACAAGGACTCCCTGAAATAACATCTCAGGCTTGACCAAATTGATCACCAACAATTGTCCACTATGGCCTCACATCGGGAGGCTTGGAGATGCACTATCCACAATGCTGCGGCCTTATTTGAGAGCTCATGCCAAACAAGTCTTGAAGAGAAATGACAATGCAGAAAGAATTACAACCTGGAAACATCACCCAAGGAGATCTTCTGCTATGCTTTCTGCAACTGGACTTGTTTATCTTGGATTGGCCTTTTTAGTCATCAGTGCACTTTTATAAAGCGCGAGATGAGTCCTTCCTGAATCTTCATTTGTGAAGAAAAGCCAGAGAGAGAGAGCTTTACATAACCTCTGCCTCTTCCCTTTAGCTTGAGATGTTGGTGCATCTTACTTTCCACAGTCAAAGAAACATCCCCTTCCTATTTGTTATTCAAAGGAAGGAGGTTTTGTGAGTAGAAGGGACAGTGGGATTGCATGCACAGCTTACCCTGAATATGATGTAGTATTACTCCCTTGCCCCTCAACATCCACACATGGTGCATGGACATTTGGAGAGAAACTTCCTACATGTTTTGAGCTCTGGGACTCTGAGCATCCATGCAAACTAGAATCCTGAAAAATGGGGATTCCAGTTAGCATGGAAGTCTACACACACATTGGCTTCAACCTCTTCAGATATCCACATTAAATGAGTAGATGCTGGCAATGGGATAGAAAGCCTTGAACTGGAGCTAGCAGTATTTTCTACACATGCTTCATGTTGATGATCTGTAAAGGCTGCTATAAAGATTTGTCTACCATTAGGCAAAGTGAGGGAACTGCTCCATTATGGGTATCATAAAAAGATGTTAAAAGATTAGTTCTTATTAAGGAAAAACCAACTGACTTTGACCAATAGTAAGAAATCTGCCTAAGAAAAGGATCTTGCTGTCATCCAAGTATTTAATGCTTTGGGACAGGTGTGAGGGAGGGGAAAAATTACTCATTTTAGGTTAGGGTGGGGAACATGTGGCCTTCTAGATGTTGCTGGACTGCACAACCAATGGTGAGGGAGGAAAGGGGTTGCAGTCTAAGAACATCTGCAGACCACATGTTTCCCATACCTACTTTAAACAGAAGGAACAAGGTAAGTGGCTAAATATTTTTAAAATATTGAAGTATAAAGAAATGTATAATAGGTCTTTCTGGTAGATTTGGGCATACTTGTGGTCAGATTAGCATAGAATCCAAATGAGATGGGTCAAAGCAGCAATTGGTCAACAGTTTTTTTAAGGGTATTATTATTATTATTATTATTATTATTATATCACTGTACATGGTGCTTTACAAGTTAAAAAACAAAACTAAACCGTTCCCTGCCCTCAGGCTTACAATTAAGACATGACAGAAGGAAAAGGGAATGGAAATGTGGGAGGGGATTGAGTTAAGTTGATACTTAATCTTCATCTTTACCCTCTAAGGCCACAGCAGTGGCAGTTGGAATAGAGGGAGGGCTTCTCATGTGCTTCTGGGCCTAGGCGTTGCCATCGTCATCATCATCATCATCATCATCTTTATTCATAGCCCACTTTTTCCCCAGTGCTGGGGCCCAAAGTGGCTCATAGTTTAAAAACACACAATTAAAATATGCAAAAAATGCACATTAAAACAGAATTAAACCAATAATGGAAATGTACATAATGGAAAGGCATAATGGAAACATTCTCGTTTCTTCTCGCCCTTCAAGGCCAGGGCAGTGGCAGCTGGGATGGATGGAGGGCCTTTCATCTGCTTCTGGGCTTAGGCATGATGGAGCTGTGCCAGTTTCCTCTTATCTCCCTCCAAGGCCAGAGCAGTGGCAGTTGTGGTGGAGGGAGGGGATGCATCTCAAATGGCCACCAAATGAAACTTGCAATCCTTTCCAGTGCTTTGTTCTCTCTTCTAAATCAAACCACCAATGATATATTCTCAGCACACTTGCAGACATCCTTGCTCTCATCAGCAGGACTTCTGCATACACAGAATTGATCTGGGCTTGTTACTGTGAATAAATATGCGGAGGGCAGTCAGCTTTTCAGCCAAACTGGGTTGCAGCCAGTATTTGGGATTTAGGATGGCCCTTTCTGTTACACTTCAGGCCCCCAGAAGAGATACACAGATGCAAGATAAGATTCAGGTCTTGCATGTCACAGAATGACTTCATTTCTTAATGGGATTTGCATGCAAGGGGTAGGAAAGAGCCATTACACCAACAGAGCAGCTTACACCCTTCAAAAAGAGTTAGGACACTAGAGTCACTGGAGCATCTGTGACCACGTCAGCATTCTAGCTTTCTGTTCATGCTTATCAGCGAAAGCAAAAGATATCCATGTGCCCATAATCAAGACTAACATTTTATTTATAGCACAGTCAATTATGGTACATTGTACTCTGAACCCTGCGCAGGTACAAGCAACGTGACAGGACTTGCAAACTTTAAGTAGGCTGCCTGGCAATTTGTAATTCAGTTTCATCTGATTGACTGCTTCACACAATTGTTCATTGTCTTTTTAACAAGTACTATTAGCAAGCCCTGCTTTTAGAAATGGGCTCTCGCAGTGGGACAGTGAAGGCAAAAATCAGGAGATCTATGTGGGCAAGTGATTTTCATTAATTGGGATGTAATTTTTGCTGTTCATTCTAATAGAAAATCTTTGTAATTAAATGGAAGGCTCTCTTTTTAGGAAGTGATTTTTAGGTTTCCACTTGGCCATCTGTGTAAATGCAGAATGCAGTGCCAAGAACTCTCAAGGCTGCAACCCTATATATACTATAGGTCCTATTAAAATCAATGGGGCTTATTTAGTGTAGAAACTGCAGTGACAAATGGCTTATCTACATGGGCAATATACCCCATCTTTCTCCCATCTTAGAGCCTGCAGTTCTGACGATGCAGGCCTCCCTCCCCCATTTTGCCCCCAGGCAGTCCTCACCACTCCCAGGGCTAAGATGGGGGGAAGATGGAGTAGGGCCCTTTACCACATTTTTTAAAAATCCACGGGGGATTGGCCCCCCACACACAGATGGTGAATTCCATGGATAATAGTGAACACCATCCCGGGGTCCATCTAGCCTCCTCCCCTTTCCCTTACCTCAATTCCAGACCTATTGGAACACACAAAATTCCACCATTTCCAAAGTGAAAGCACTTCTTGTGATCTTTAAAAATCCCTTTTTACTTTGCAGTTTTTAAGAAAAACTGGCATTTTCACATGTGTGTCCCATGCCCCAAATTGGGACTGGGGTGGAATCAGGGGATAGGGTGATTGGTGTCTGTGGTCTCACTTGGGGTCCACCTTCCACCACGAGCCACTGGCCAGTTCAGCAATGAGGCTGGGTTATATACCTGGCCTTGGTGCTGTAAAAGCAGCAGCCATAAAGAGGCTACTGCAAATTGTGGTAAAAACAACATAAAACTGCTGCAAAAGGCAGCAATGTCCCACCTCCCTCAGAAGCAAGCAATCAGGGTGGGGATGGCCCGCCCTGACTGGTGCTTCATTTCACGCCCCTTCCCAGCCTGCAGAGCAAGCCGGGAAGGGGAAGGCAGTAATGGTGGTCTCCATTGGCCCCCCACAGGGCTGTGAAGAGGTTAGGGAGCCGGGCGGGCTGCAAAGGAGCCGCTGGGCAAGGTAAGGTCCGGCAGCTCGATTATTTTCAATGGTGTTCACTGTTATCCACAGCTTCTGGTAACTGCGGTAATTCCGGGAACCAAATCCCCACGGATATAGGGGGTACTACTGTAATCCCTCCACATTTGCAGGGGTTACATGCACCAGCTGCATGTGTATCGCCTCATTCACTCACTCATTCAGGTGGCACGGGGAAAGGGGATGGGATGAAGGGAGTGGGAGGGAGGTGGGTCTCTGAGGCAGACAGAGGGAGAAGGATTGGGGGGAGGAGAGAGCTGCCACTATAGGAGCAGCCATCCCTTCCCTTTCCTTTTCCTTTTCCCTTGTAGCATTGGCCAAGCGCTCCGTCACATTTGGCGTCCACCTGTGGAAGGCCCTCTCTCTGTGCATGTGATACTGTGAACAACAGAAGGAACTACCTTGCCTCTGCCTTAGGCTCTCCCACCATGCCCCAGAGAAGGGAGGAATGGAGCTTTCAGGTGGTCAGGCGATGGTGGTGCATGTGTGTGTGCATGTGGGAGGTGGGACTGCAGCAGGGCTTAGCAGGGCTGGGCAGCCATGGAGGGTGTGCAGGGATGTGAAAAGCTCCTGCCCCCGTGGGGGAGAGGAATGCAGCAGGGGCTTCCTACCATAGCCGCACATACCCTCCATAGCCACCCGGCCACCCTTTCTGCAGTTACCGCATCACCACTTCCTTTCTCCTCCTGCTTCCCCATTCCTTTGGCTCTTCTGGGTTCCTTCTTGGTGAACTTAGGTGTAGGTGTGTGTGTGTGTGTGTGTATAGAAAGAATAACCTTCCTCTCCCTGGAGAGGCATTACTAGCATGTGTGTGCATGTGTGCGACACCCCTGCCTTCAAGTCATCTTTTGACATATGGCGACCCCATGAATTTCATAGGGTTTTCTTAGGCAAAGAATACTCAAAGGTGGTTTTGCCAGTTACTTCTTCTGAAATATAGCCTATAGTACCTGGTCATTGGTAGTTTCCTATCCAAGTACTAACCAGGGTCCACCCTGCTTAGCTTACAAGATCAGATGGGATCTGGTGCCTTTAAGGTATTTAGGCATGTTGGCATTACTAATACTGATGGTATTAATAATAATTGGTGGCGGCGGCAGCAATGGAGCCCACATTTGACCTTGCAAGCAACCTGGTCATTCCACAAGGTAACAAGCAACACTTACTGAATTTCCCACTTCTACACAACCATTAAAAGTACAGGAGCCCTCACCAGATTTCCTTCTGGTAAACCCAAAGAAAAAGAGAAAACAACAACCAAGATTATGAAGACCTGGAGTAAAATGTATTAAAAAGCTTGGAGAATAAAATTCTTTTCGCTTGGCAGCAAAATTTGTAATGTAAGCTGCTGGTAACCTTCTGTTTGGGGTGGGGAGTTTAAAAGTATCATTGAAAAATCCTTCTCTTTCATAGCCACCCACCTCATTTCCTCTACTGAGACACAATGGCACCAGGGCATCTAGTCATTGACATCTGTTGCACAACACACTGTATGTGGGTGCAGCGTATCTCTGCACGTGGATATTTGTGCTATTATAATATCATTATTGCATTTATTTCTATCCTGCCATTCTCCCAAAATTGAGACTCAAGGTGGCTTACAATTATTATTTTTTTTAAAAAAAAAAAACTATACAGCTAAGAACATACAAAAAATCATGCCCATTAAAATGGGATTAAACTATTGACAATATTAAAATGATTTAGAACTACATTTACAAAGACAAAATTCCATTAAAGATTAAACAAAACAATTAAAGGAGTTCAATCTGAAAAGAATACAGCACCCTCTGCCCATTCTTTAAAAGCTTTCTGTTTTAAAACCCTGCCAGAATAAAAAAAGGTCTTTTGCCTGGCAATGGAAGGACAGCAGGCAGAGGCTCATTCTGGAGATTATCACACGAGGCTGTTTTCCCATGGCAATAGCATTATAAAAGGAAACAAATAACATATTGCTTTGAAAACACTGAGTATCATACCTCTCTTCTTTCCCAAAAATGCTCTGCTTTGAAAACTCTCATAGTGGTATAAATTTCTTTCTTCAATGCTGGCATTACAGCAGTCACATGGCAGCAAGGGGCCTTATTCTCCACCCTGCAATTCCAAAGCAGGCTAACTCCATGCATGACATTTTTTTAATGTTTAATCTTTGCTGTGTTTGTGTAAATACAGCAAAAAGTGATTTAAAAAATATTTTTATTTTATCATTTTGCTGTAATTATGCAAACACAGCACAAAAAAAATTAAAAATGGACAGGGATGGAGTTAGCCTTCTCTAGAATAGCAAGCGGAGGGGGGGGGAGGAAAGTCAGGCCCCATGACTGTTCTAATGCTGGCATTCAAGTGAAGAGACTTATGGCACAAGCTGATTCCTGGTGCGCCATGCTAACAGGGTGATTACATGCCCCAAACAGGACAGCAACAATGTCATCTAATAAATTTTGGCCAAAGAGCTACTATCCTGCTTTAATTCCACTTTTTTTTCTTCATGTGATAATCTCCCCTGTTCTTCTTGGGAAGGGAGTTCTAGAGTCTAAGGGCAGCCACTGAGAAGGCCCACTCTTCTGTCCCCACAAACTGTGCTTGTGATGGAACTGGGACTGAGAGAAGGGTCTCCCCTAATCATCTCAGGACCAGGGCAGGCTCATATAGGGAGATGTGAGTTAAATTGCTGCCATTGGTCTTATACAAGGGTATACTGCTCCCCTGACCCCAATAATGGCCTAGAAGCACCGTACATATAATAGCATGCTTACCAATCTCTGTAGAGAAAGAGACACAATTCTGGTTCCCTAATCTGCTGAAATGATTGGTTTCCTCACAGTCAAATAAACACAAAATCTCAATATTAAATTGTATGGAACATATCTTGGCTATGTGTTGAGCTCATAAATAGCTCAATGTTTCATGAGAGATTAATGCTTTCTTCTTTTTTAGAGCAGAACTCTTGACCACTGAGCTACTACATCAGCTTTCAGAGGTTGCCAACCTCCATTGACCTCATACTTCAGTCTCCGTGCCCTGCTTGGTCTTACAACCCCATATCATTCCATTGTAGGCCACTTGTATCCATAACATAATTATCCATCTAGTCAAAAACTGTACTGAAAATAATCCCTATGGACAGATATTAAAGCTGAATTGGAGAAACAGCACAAGCTGCTAGAAACAGAATTTGATCTTATATGAAACAATGTTCACTACAGCATTTCTTTTCACTGATACTGTCAGGGGCTGAGAAAGGAGCAGAGATGATAGCTATTGCTCCCTGTCTTTCTCTGATCTCTTTCAGAAAGGAAATGGAGAATTTAGTTGTGTTACCAGCTGTGTAATCGTGGTTTCAGTGCATGTTTTTACTTTGCAAGGGTTGTTGCCCATCAGAGATATCTGTGAAGAAATAGACCAAAGCCTTGTTCATCCAAATGAATCCCTGAATGTCAGTACAAAATTAGAAGAGCTCAGTTGGGTTCCTCTAAATCTGCTATACAGAATCCATCCTATTAGTTTATACAGGAATACTGGAGAAGGGAGGGGAATAATGAAAGTATTGTATGTGTGCTTCCAAATAACCTGCCAATTTATAATGACCCCATCAATTTCACAGGCTTTTCTTAAGCAAAGAATACTCGGAGGTGGTTTGCCATTGCTTTCATCTGAAATATAGCCTATGGCACCTGCTATTGCTTGGCAGTCCCCTGTCCAAGTATTATCTAGGCCTGACCCAGGTTACCTTCCCATGATTAAATGAGACCTGATGCCTTCACGGTACATAATGAAAGTATTTCCATGAACTAAACCTAACATTCCATTAGCAGAAATGTTCAAATTTCTTTTCCTCCCCATGAATTCCCCTGTACCCCAAAACTGCTCCAAGAGGGTTCACCAGGGGCAGTTTTTGGAGTACATGAGGGCTTCAGAGGGGGACTCACAGTTTCACTAGATTCTTCTGTTCTACCAATTGGATCCTTCCCTACTATAATTAACACATTCTGCTTGAATGTTTTGTCTCCAAAAATGTTTCATTTTCAGTTGTGTGAAAAACTAGGGCAAAGAAATTCTTAGGTTCTGAAGTTTTAATTATTAAGCTTTCCAATCTGTCTAGATTAATACTGATCTGGTAGTGTTTGTATTCTTTGAATGTATACAATCATACTAAATAAAAAGATGGTTGCATCAAAAAATAGAGAGAACTGAATTTAATTGGGTGAATTATTTTGGCATGAGTGAAAAATTCAAAAGAGACACTATCCCTCTCCAAATGATAAAGTCATTATGCCTATTCCTTGTTAACCCAAAAGCTTTTAAAGACAGGGTAGCTATTTCTTTTAAAGACAGGGTAGCTATTTCTAGTACAGCACTTTCAGTCTGTCCAATTGATCATAAACAATAACCCAATTTATAACATTACTGACATTGAAAATTATCCTGTTAGATTTGTGTCCCTGCGGTAGTACTGAGACCTTATACCTGAACCTGAGCCATTGGGTCAGTGAAATGGCTGATTGGATCAGGTCGTAAATTAGTTGAGATCAGAGTACTTCAGTTTCAGCTTAATTGGATTGTGAATTGGGGCTATAATGTGCCTAATACAAAAACAAAAACCCTTTGTTATGTGAGAAATTTCTACCTATAAACAAAATTAGATGTTACCTAAAATGGTCCTGTGCAACCTTGGAAAAATCTATAGCCTGATTTACTAAGGCAGCTGAACAACAGTTAAATGAATAGTATACACACACCAATACAAATTGCATCTGTGTGCAAATATTTAGGTTGAATCTCTGGTGTGGAAGAGGCTCTATATTGAATATGTAAAGAATATAGAGAATATGTCTTGAAGAGCACCCATGTGACACAATGGGGGAGAAGCAAAGAACCTTACATAGGAGTTTTATAAATTCAGACTTCTATATAGATGGGCTTTGGGGGCAGGCTATCTTCTAAAAACTACGTACATCTCAGCCAAGTCCTACCTTGAAATCAAATACTCTCACTACAGACAACAATAAATAAAGTTTACTTTTTGGTTTCCAGAAGGACTCAAGGTATGAAATTATGTTGATATGATGGAAAGGGAAAATTTTAGTCCTATGTATCCCTATGGAATTCTAACTCATACTCACAGAAGAGCTTCTCATCAAAACTTGCATTAAATATATTCCAACTTTCTCTTTTATGCTATATATCGAGGCTTAATTTTTATCTCCCTGCAGAACTTCCAAAGACAGAAAACTGACCCTGCTAGCTGAAACCATACAAGTGATACAACAGAATAGTGTTGTTATTTTTTTGTAATTTATCATATCCATTGTGAGCAACTGTTTTTAACAAGACTGCTCATTACTGAGTAGTATACAGTATAGCGGAGTATACATTGTCTATCCTCCTTTATGGATCTGAAACATGGGTTACCTATCGCCACCACCTACGACTCCTCGAGCGCTTTCATCAGCGCTGTCTACGCACAATCCTAAATATACACTGGACTGACTATGTGACGAATGTTGCTGTCCTTGAACAAGCAGGGATCACCAGCATTGAGGCCATGATATTGAGAACACAGCTGCGCTGGGCAGGGCACGTTTCTAGGATGGAGGACCATCGCCTCCCAAAAATACTACTCTACGGTGAACTCGCCACGGGTCAGCGTGGGAGGGGCGCTCCAAAAAAGCGATACAAGGACTCCCTGAAACAACATCTCAGGCTTGGCCAGATTGATCACCAACGGTGGTCCGCCCTGGCCTCACATCGGGAGGCATGGAGACGCACTATCCACAATGCTGCAGCCTTATTTGAGAACTCACGACGAACAAGTCTTGAAGAGAAACGACAACGCAGAAAGAATCACAACCCAAAAACATCACCCAAGGAGACCTTCTGCTGCACTTTTTGCAACCGGACTTGTTTATCTCGGATTGGCCTTTTTAGTCATCAGCGCGCTTGCAGAAGGCGCGGGATGAGTCCTTCCTGAATCTTCGTTTGCGAAGAAAAGCCAGAGAGAGACATTGTACAGACCCTTATACAGAGGGATTGGGGGAGAGATGGGGAGAGATGGAATCCAGGATTAAAAATCATAATGCAGAGAAGGGAATTTACACTTGTGAGGACACACAAGAGGAAAAGCAGGTTCTTCTTTTCAGTCATTGGCATTTCATAAATAGAAGGAAGAAGGGTTTTGAGGAAAAGGTGTAAATGAAAGAAAGCAGACTTTGGGTGTTCTGGGGGATGTAGTATAGCAAGGGTGCTCCTAGGAATTGAAATAGTAAGGGGAAATGAGAGGGAAATAACAAAATTTGTGGAATGCACTGCCTCAGAGTGTGGTGGAGTTTCCTTCTATGGAGGTATTTAAACAGAGGCTGGATAGCCATCTGTTGGGAATGCTTTGATTGTTGCATTCCTGCAGGGCAGAGGGTTGGACTACATGGCCTTTGTGGTCTCTTCCAACTCTATGATTCTATGAAAATTCTTCTCTGAAGATGCCAGCCACAGAAGAAATATCTTCTCTGAAGATGCCAACCACAGATGCAGGCAAAACATCAGGAATAAACTCTTCTAGAACACAGCCTCACAGCCTGGGGAAAAACACACACACACACACACACAAACAACTATCTATGAAAATTGTTTCAGAATTGGTTCTTTCATTAGACAGAAGCAATGAAAAAGAACACTGACCAGTCTAGGAAATGTTGGAAATAGGGTCTATGGCTTCAAAAGTACCAGAAATTTTAGATAGTCACATAAAAAGCCATATAAGAATATTATGTTTAAGCTTCCTGGTTGTTAAACCCTTCATCAGAAGCCTGTCCCTGGGGCCGGTTCCACGACAGGAAAAAGTTCGCCAGATTCCGGATTACCGTCCTTTCGTATCAGGAGCGCATAAATCACACGGTGCCTGGCAGTTTCGAATGATCCAGACACTTTCTGTTTTGCTTAATTCACACAGGCAAAGGTGGGGGGGAATCGCCTCCAGATGATTAAAGTCAGGCAGGAGACGGGGAGGGAGCAAGGAGGGGGTCATGGAAACCATAAATAATGAGAGGAAAGAAAAAGGACAAACAAACAAGCAATCGAAAGAGCGATCTGACAAACTCCCCCATCTTCCCCAGCCCTGAAAGGCTTTTGTAAAGAAAGGAGTCAATGAAAGCACGAACAAGCAAAAGCATAGTGGAGCAGATTGCATGCACACACAAACACACACCACAGAACTAGGGCTTGCCTCATTTGGTTTCCCTCCCTCCGAAGGCTTGAATAAAGGCAAGTGAATGGAAGGACAAACAAACAAAAGAACGAAGATGCGATCAGCTGTTTTCCAGCACACACACACACACACACCAGCGAAGCAGCGAAGCATCTTCCCACCCCCCCACCCCCCAAAAAATAGACAGGAAGGGCTCCGTTTTCCAAAGTGAGTTGCAAGCAGAAGGAGGGTGAATTTCTTCTCTCCAACCCTTCAGTCTATTCGGATAAAGCACTCCAACCAATCAGGATTCAGCTCTGCTCACAGTAATTCGAAAAGGCAGATACCAGTTTACACGATCGTTAGTTCCCACGGTAAAGTATGTGCATTTTCGCGAACTTAATCAAAAAAGTGCGGAAAACTAGCGAAAGCTGATACTGCGCAACTTATGGGTTTTTTGCACCCCCTCCTTTTGAAAAGGGCGCTGTTGCTTCGAGATGCATGGGAACTATCAGGCTTCTTGTCGCATTCTTTGAGGATTTATTTTGCCGTGGAAACGACCCCCCTGACTGCTTGCATTTTTTGAGGTGTGATGTGAGATCACCAGAAACAAAGAGGTTATCTACGGTGGCCAAATACCCCAGCTTACCCCCATTCCAGAGCCCTGCAGTCAAGATGGCACAGGGCATTTACCCCACTCTGCCCCCAGCCAGACTAAATGACCCCTAGGACAGATCCAGGGCTGGAACAGGAGCAAGCCAGGAGAGGGCCCTTTGCCATGTTTTAAGATAATACCTGGTTTAATCCAGTACCACTGAACTGGGCCCCATCTGTCCATGGGAACCCATCCCAAAATGCCATCCCTCACTGCTTGCTGCCAGCTCCCTGGCCCTCCTGAAAGTCAGTCAGGGGTCCCTCAGCATGTGTCCAAGGTTTGTAGCTTGCAGTCACATCTTGAGATCTCCCTTCCTGGCTTCTATGTCAGCAGGGAAAATGGCAGTGGTGGTGGCTGCAAGGAGCTAGCATATAATGGCTACCGTAGATGAGCCCAAAGTTTTACAACAGTAGCAGTGCCTCACTGTGGAGTTCCTTTCCTCTAATCATTCACTTCAGAGGGTTCTTGGCACCCTTGCATAGCATATGCTTTGCGTGTCAAATATCCCAGGTTCATTATTTGTCACATCCAAATTAAAAGCTTCAGGTGTTGGGAAAGACCTCTGTTGGAGAGCCCGTTTGGGAATACAGCTCCCAGCATCCCTCACCCAGCATGCCCAACCAAAAATGGTAATGGTAAAATGGACAAAATTTGGGACCTGCCTGATCTGAAATTTGAAGCACAAAATTAAAATTGTTTTGTTTTCCTAGGCTTTTATTAGCTTGTAGCATGATTGGTTTAATGATGCTTTAATTTTTAATAACAACAGCACTTAACATCTGTACAGCTCTTGCATGCATTCAAAGTGTTTCACACACACTTTGGCCAGAATGCTGTTGGTGCCTTAGGCAGGGGTTAATTCACTTTACAAGAAACAGTTGGACATTTTTTCCAATGTGGAACATCTGCATGAAGTTCCAATATTGCGGAGGTGGAGTTGTGCATTGCAATGTCCCTGGAAGACCACTGAGGCTAGGCGTCCAGAAAAGCTACTCAAAATGTCAGCAGGATAAACAAGGGCTGGGAAAGCAGCCAAGCCCCAGTGATAGTTAATTAGGGAGAGCTAGATAAAGTTCAGAACAAGCAAGGTTCTGTTTCTTGGAGAAGCAGCAATACAGGCAAGAAGGCACACAGAGAAGAGTCCAGAATACAGTCCAAAGGTCAAGTCTTACAGAAGGCAGTGTTATCCAGAAGTTGGTCTGTGGGTCAGCAGGATCAGGCAACAGGGTAGTCAAGAACAGTCCAAGGTCATGGCAGTAAGGATTCAGGCACCGAAGTTAGCAGGAAGCTTTCTCCAGGGAGATCAGTTGATCTCTGACAAAGTCTCCATTGCCTCTTCCAGCCTATATAAAGCAATTAAGGCTTTGCCAGGTGTTTCTTAATGAGCAAGTTCTTCTCATAAATTCTCAAAGACCTCCTTTGAGCCTCCTTTTGAGCTCACTGTTGGGTATATGACGGTGGAGGTAAGTCCCTCTCCTATTCTTCTTCCTTATGTGGGCAGGACTCTCTTCTGGAACTGATGCCAACCCACTCGGACCAGGCTCTTCTTCTGCTTGAGCCTCCAGGTTGGCAGATAAACCTTTGCCATGGTCCCTAGGGCCATTCCCTGCCATGTCCTCTTCCTCCTCTGACTCTACAGCCTCAACAGGCTCATGGGCCATGACATTAGGCTATAAAAGGGTCTCAGATGATCTGAGCAAAAGGTCATGGGTGAGAGATTGGGTTGGCCCTGACACCTACACAGCTTCTGTGAGCCAATGGGGGGCGGGGTGAGAAGGAAGAAAAAGGAGATGCTTCTGGGAAGAAAAGAGTGGGCCATGTGGTATAGCATGCAGCTCACTGCTCCAGGTCAGAGCAAGGGAATCCCAGGGAAGGATTATAAAGAAACCAGGAACCATTTACCTAGATGTGTTAGGTTTTTCAGTTCTTTTGAAAGGATTGGAGGGCGGGCAACAACATGTGGGGTTGGAGAATAACTCCTTTTTATGTCTGTGCCTATTGAGCTTTGTTCTTCCTCTTGCAACCAGAGAGGGAGTATGTGGAAAGCCCTGTGCTCTAAACTAGTCGAGTTTGCTTGATATACCTTCAGTTATCTCTTAGCATGTCATTTCCTTTTATTTAAATTAAAGAATGTTCACTTTTAAAAAGTCTGCTTTGTTCCTGAGATGGGTGGGGTTGAGCTCTGGTAACATAGCTCCATGACAAGGTCTACTAAGAATTTTGTAATTATTATTATTTTTTCTCTCCCAGTAAACTTAAGGGAGAGAGGGAAGGTGTTAAGCCCTTACCTCTACAGGGACCCTGGGAAGGAAAGGGAAACTGAATCCCCAGAGAAGGGTTTGGTGGCAGCAGTATTACTTCTGGGAAGAGGTGGGCAAGTCTGGGCAAAACCCAGCCATGCAGTGCCCCCCTTCACCACACACATGCTATGTGCATTTTGCATGGATGTGATTATTGTGTATGTAGGTGCACATCACATATACAGGTGTGCGTGCACCATTTGGTGACACAATGTCAGAATTCACCAAGGTGATGGTGTTGCACAACCAACACATAATTCCATTAATTCCATCTCCTCATTGTAGCATCTTGGCCACAATCTAGCTGTGATCCTTATAATAATCCTATCAGGTAAGTCAGTATTATCATTGTCCATGTTTCAAATGTAGGAGCCTAGGCTGGGAGGGAGCAACTTCTGTAAGGCTACCTGGTCACCTCAAGACAGGGAGGAGATTCTAGACAGGAATGCCAGGATTTGTAGCTAATTCTCTTACTCACTATGTAAACTCTTCTATGCCAGCTCTTCTAATACTGTTACTTGCAATGCTCTATTGTATTTGCTATTTGTAAATGCAATTTATGATTTTATTATTATGTTTTCAATCACCTCACAAATTAAGGATTAAAAGGTTAATATTTATATTAAGGACTAAAAGGTTTATATTTAATATAAATTGGCTAATCTTATACCTTCTACATCTAATCTCTGCACATCTGCACAGTAGTCTATACACACAGAGAAATATGCACAGGTTCCAATGGCAAGAAATACTACTGTAAAAAAATATACAGAATGCAGAATAGAATAGTGGTAAATTCTGAAGCGCAATCTCTCACCAGGACAGTCTCTATAGCAATACTCACAAAAAGAATCTAAAAGTGCAAGCGGTTCTATTGATCTTAAACAATTTTTAGCAGTTTTCATCTACACAAGGACCATGTCTCTTTTATTGCCTACTCACAGACTTTGAATTGCAACAGGGATAGCTCATAACAACACAACCCATAGTTGCTGAGAAAATCTAGTTAGCCTCCAGCTACTATGGAGATTGCAGCTAAACTCGGATGGAGCAGGGAAGTGGATGGGTTAGATGATATCATAGTCCTGGCTCATCAGAAACTCCCAGGCCATTGAGCTTGCAAGCGTTGGCTTAATTGCACCACTGGTGTATTCATTGTATGATTGGAATCAATTGCTTATGTGTATGTTCAGGTGATGTCTATGTATATTGGCCACAGTGCAAGCTTGTTTTCAGGTTTGTGGAGCTTAGGTACACTAAAGTGGCAGAAGGAACTTTCCATCACAATCCCCTACATACATACAATCTTCATGTCTACACAGAACTGTTGTCACTCTTTAGTTAGGGAGCCTTATTTAAACCAGTCTCCAGAACTAAGGGGAAAAAATGAGTGTCCTCACAGTTTTCACAAAAACATGTGTCCGAATATGTCACAAACGTTAACAAGGAAGTGTTTGAAAAGAAAGCTGTATTAGCTTGGATACATTTGCTGGGGATTAACAGCTCTCATATATGAGAGACTGTGCTTAGCCTTGCAATGCAAACTTGGGAAGTTGTTAATCCTCAATGAATTAGTAATCAATTGGTACTGAATTAACATGCAATAACTGCCCTCTTAAATTTGTACTAATGGCACACCAGAAAGACAAGGCCATTATAAAGCAATACCCCCAACTGTGTGTTGGTTTAAAAAATGCTGATACCTTATTATATGTTTTGGAAGAATAATAATTTCAGCATTTCTTCACTGGATAGATGCTCTGGCAATAACATCCCTTCCTTATGTGTGTGTGTGTGTGTGTGTGTGTGTGTAAGAGAGAGAGAGAAAAAAAGACACAGAGAGTGACAGAGTTTAAAAGAAGTTGTGTGATGGAGGGAGGACACATTTTGGTACTTTGCGTTCTTCCCAAGAGACTGGTCACAAATTCTTTGGTAACATCTCCACCTACCCTCATAAAGGTGCATAAACACATGACCAGATTAGTACACTTTGTACTTTTAAAAGGTTCGTACTGTATTTGCCTTTCTTGGATTTTAAAATATTGCCATAAAAGATTTTAATCACTGTTTCCAGCTGTCTTTCTCTATCTTTCCTGTTTTCACATGGCAACTTAATTCTTTCCACATCAGTCCTAATCTGGAGGGATGTCCATGCCACTACAAACCGTCATATTTCTAAATGACTGTTGTATGGATGCCAACAATTCTGATGTAAAAGACATTACAACAGGGGTGTCTAAGGTTGATAGCAAGTACCTTCCATTCACCCTCTCTTTCCTACAATAACCTGGTTATAACCCTCCGACCTTTTGCACAGACACACTTCTCTAACTTTCCATAGACCAGATCCTTAAATTTGCAATAAAATACAGTGGAGCCTTGTTATCCACTGAGGTTTGGTTCAGGTCCCCCTCTGGATACCAAAATCCATGGTTGCTGAAGTCCTATTATATACAATCGTGTAGTAAAATGGATATGAAGGGGCAACTGTATGCCGTAATTATCGGCGAGGCTTGGATGCTCAGACATTTACAAAAGGATTGCACAGGAATATTAGAAATGCAAGTCACACAAGCCTAACTCAGATCAAACTGGAGTGAACAGAACAGAATAGAATGTGATACAACTAATAGAAAAAGATTTTTATCCCACCTTAGTGCTGAGCTGGAATGTCCCCTCCCATTAGACCACTCAAATAAGATAAAACAGAAATGAGAGTATGCTACCTACACACTGAGACCAGACTTTGGCATGACAAAGAAACTATGGTAAGTTCTGGAGGGTGTGGAGATTTGTCTCACCCTAAAATGGGAAGGCACTTCATCTGTTCATACCATAAACCACCCATGGTAAAAATTGGGAACAACTTCTCAACATTATCCCCCCCCCTTTGTCAACATGCTTTCTATTCCCCCCCCCAGATGTGTTTCTTCTACTCAAAAAAGTTTCAGCTGTTTTCAGTGATTTACAGCTGACATGCACTTCTTTCTCTTGTTCTTTCAGGGAAGAATTTTAGTTTAGTAAGTTCAAAACTGTGTAGAAGGCCTTTCAAAAATATTTCAGAGAGATCACAGACTGTATAGTAAGTATATATTAAAAAAAAACCATGCAAGTTTGCTCCTAGGTACTGAAATGTCTGGGATTTTTTTCCCTCTCCTTTTTCTTCCAGGCACAATCTATAAAGTCAGCAGACCTATTGCTCAGTTTCCTCAAACATTTCTTCTGAATATGGGAAGAGCTGTAAAAATCTTAAGATCTACCCTTTCATGAAGATTTATAGCTTTCTATATATCTCAGTCATGGAAAATCCATATCTGTTTCAGCCAGAGCAGCAAATGGTACACCAACCAAATATTCAAACCAAGATCCTGACACACCCAAAATCAGCTGCCTGGGATGGCTGGCTCACTCTACAGATAGGTCTGGCCCTGGTACTGTTTAATAAATAAATAAATGGTTGCAGAATCCTATATAACCTGTTCTGTTATATAACTTTACATATACCTAGCTACATAACAGAGGCCCTAAGTAACCCCTTTACTGAATTGTGAAGATGCATGACAGGACATTGGCCAGAGTGATTAATGTACATTGGTGCTCAATACACATTTGGACTGATGTGATGCATATCGCATTGTGCATGGGTCCCATTGTGCATCTGTCACTTTGCCAACTCTCCTACATATAGTTGCCCCTTCATATTTGCTGGGGTTTGGTTTCAGGACTCCCCATGGATACCAAAATCCATGAATACTCAAGTCCCATTATATGCAATGGCATAGCAAAACAGTGTCCCTTATATAAGATGGCAAAATCAAGGTTTGCTTTTTGGATTAATATTTTTTTAAGAATATCTTCAAGCCATGAATACTTAAATCCATGGATACCAAATAATAATAAATTTTTATTTTTAACCCGCCCCTCTGCTCAGCAACCAGGGTGGTATACAACAGGATTAAAACAGCAGCAAGTTAAAATCCGTGGATACGGAGGGACAACTGTAGTAACAATAACAGCAGCCCTTTACTAGATATGGCCATTACGGAATGGCACACAGGGAGACCTAAGCACTCACCCCTCTGACAAACTGAATACAATATCCCCCAGAATGGATCAAGAAAGTAGTCTTACTGTAAACCAAAATAAACTGTTTATAAAATATACTTAAATATATGACGGTATTATTACCCAAATTTTGTGGGGTCCATGGTGAACCCATTCATGTCAAGATATTAATATGGGGAATTTTAATTAGCTCAATATGGCAGTGAGAGACTGGGTAACTACAGAACCTTTTGACCTATGTATACTGGTACTCACTGACAAGACTCCAAGCTAGGAAGTAAAATAAAATGATTTTTAATAAAAAATAAAAATAAGAATCTGTTGCACATTATTGTTGGTATCTATGCATGATTATAACACATGATAACTGGCAATGATTGTAGAATTTATCATCTTATGTTCATAATCATATCATTATATCTTGTAAAGTGTGCTTTGTTTATGTTTTCTTGGCTTGGTCATTGTGTAATGTTCTGGTGATTATACAGTGATATATTTAAGTATATTTTATGAACAGTAGATTTTGGTCGACAGCAAGACTACCTTCTTTATCCATTCTGGGGGATATTGTATTCATTAAGGAATGGCCCAATTCTAATTCCAGCAGACTTAAGATTATGAAGATGTAAGACACCAACAGGATTCCAGCCTATAACAACAGCAGCAGCAGCAGCAGCAAATTTATATCCTGCCTTTTTCCCATTTGGGAGCTCAGGATGCCTTAAAACATACTTAAAAGTTCACAGGAATACAAAAGTTAAAAAGCAATTAAACAACCATAAAATTAAACCCAGTTAAAAACATAGGCTGGAGTCCTGTATGGATTCCATCTCAACTCCTCCAATTTCATCTCGATTGAATTCTGTCTTGATCCCTCCTATCTCCACTTACCAGGAAGCAGCCATTGTGATCAATGGAGGTCTGTTTTCCTATTTCTCAGGAAGCAGCTGGCTGTTGTTACATTCCTCCCCATTGTTGGAGATATAGCATTCTTCCTGTACCCCCCACTTGCTAACTGACAGAGTTCTGCAAGTTCTTAATAAGATTAGGGAACTCCTTTGCATGTCTTAGTTATTTGTGGGCTTGGCTAAGTAGCTTTGCTCTGCCAAGCTATATGATATGGGGTGACCTATTGAGTCATTCATCACATGACCTCATGATTTAAAATGTTTATGGCCCTTTGTCCTCCTCTCTTCTGGGAGAAGCCTCACATGAGGCACACACACATGCACCTAACTAAGTACACATGAAGATGGGAACCATGCTCTCACTTAGTCGCCTTCATCTTTTCTGAAGAACAAAGAAACATGGATGCTGCTGCAAGCAAAACTTAGGGAAATCCAGCCTTGTTTACCTTATCTTACCTGAATTCACTGGATGGGTGAGTTCTACCCTGAAATCCTTTAGTTAGTTAAGGATACTAGCTTTGCCTTGAATATGTAGATTGCAAGAGCTATTAGTAAATAAATGCTTAAGTATTCATAGGTTTTCTGAGGGGTTTTTCCAGGCTGTGAGGACCTGTTCTGGAAGAGTTTATTTCTGACCTTTTGCCTGCATCTGTGGCTGGCAATGGTTGGGTAGGAGGGTGGGGGGGGGGTTATATACTGTGAGTCCCTGTTGGAGAGGATATGTAAATTTGTGTATTTGAATTTCTAGTTTTGAAGCGTCAGAATGCACAGAGAAGCTATTGAAATCCACAAATACCTGGACAGCTTCAACAGGAAAGAAGAAACCCTAAAAGTAAACAAAATCTGGCTACCAGTCCTGAAAGACACTAAAATCAGAACTCAACACTTGCAAATGAACTCCACCCAGGGACAGGGGGTTTCCAGCAGATAACTGACCATTAACCAACCATTAGCCAAACAGACACTAATCCTCCTTGCATATCTCCACGCAGAAACTAGCCATTCAAATACACAAATTTACATATCCTCTCCAACAGGGACTCACAGTATATAACACCCCCCCCACTCCTACCCAACCATTCTCTGAAGATGCTAGCCACAGATGCAGGTGAAACGTCAGAAATAAACTCTTCCAGAACACAGTCTCACACCCCGGGAAAAAATCATGGAAAACCTATGGATGCCAGTCATGAAAGCCTTCGACTTCATGCTTAAGTATTCTTTTTAAAGAAAAGTTGTTTTGTCTTTCTTTTGTTTTAAGTGGTGTTAATGGCTGAGTGATTCACAGTACTTAACTGAGTCTGTCTCGCCTTTCTCTCTGCTAACTCTGCTCTACAGTAAAAGTCTTATTTTTCTCAATAAGATAATTCCAAAGGGCTTGTTCCCTGGAATCTTTAATAATTTTTAAAATTTTTATGCTCATACACCCCAACACCCATGAAGGATCTCCGATGCGATAAGCAGAAAAAGGACCCCTGTCACAATTCCCCCTCATGCTGGATATTGCTCATGTGAGGTGGGGGGGGTGAGAATGGCAGCCATCTGCTTCCTGAACAATAGGGGAGCTGGCCCCCATCGCTTGCAGTGGCTACTTCCTGGTAAGTGTAGATTGGTGTAGTCCCTATGCAGCCCCAAAATTAGCCAAGGCCAGTTTACATAGCTCCTAAACCAGGGGCTACATAGGGATCATGAATATGAAACAGTCACAAGTGGGTAACTCCTGATTATACATTAGTAACTGCCATAAATTATTAAACAAGAACAAGAACAACAAATAAAAGTGCAGTACATAATGCAAGGCTTTTTCCTCTAGAAATCCAGAATAAAAAGGGAGGTTTACTGCTTGCAGAAAGATAGTAAAGAGGGTGCTAATCTAACCTGTCTCAGAAGGAATTCCAGAGACCAGCAGCAGCCACTGAGAAGGCCCTAGAGACAAGCCAAGAGCTAGATGTGTAGCTGGAAACAAAATGACAACATAAATCTACTGGATTCTTATTATATTTACATATAATTTATGATTTACATACTGTGTAATTTTGTTTTTACAAAGTTGATAGGTGATAGAAAAGAGATAAATAGATAAGCATCCTGTTTGCTTTCTCTAGTAACATACCTTACAACCTTTGGCCTTATCTACACAGGTTATTTACCCCATTCAGCCTCCAACCGAGAGCCCTGCAGTCCAAATGGTGCAGGACATTTTCCCCATTCTGCCCCTGGGCAATCCTTATGGTGCCTGAAGCAGAAATGGGGCATAGATGGGGGAAAGCTGGGGTAGGGCCCAATATAGCAGTTTAAAAATAATACCCAGTTTACTCTGTTTCTACTGGGAGGAAATGGCTCAATCTCCACATGTCCATGAGAGTCCATCCCTGCAGGCCAGCCCTTCACACTACCTGATGATTGCCCTTACTCTTCCAGGTCCAGGCAGTAGGCCTGCAGAATATGACCAAGGGTGGTCCCATGCAGGGGGCCTTATCACATGGTGTGGGCCAGTTTCCTGAACTTGGCATAGCAAGGATAAATGGTGGTGGTGGCGGCGGCGGCAGCAGCTGCTGCAGCATCAAGCTGGCATTCTGTCGGGACCCCAGCCCTTTTCATCCAGTTAACAGGGGCAGAAAGGGCCTGATCCTTGGCTGGGATATGCCAATGGGGAGCCAGAGTATCCTGGTTTGTGTAGATAAGCCCTAAATCTTCAATCTCTCATTATATGGGAATGTGTTAAAAAGAAATTATATTAACCCTCAATACAGATTTAAGAAGGATTAATTGAACTGAAATGAAAGGTCTTAAATTTGTGCTGAACATGGCCTTGAGCTTTAAATCTTAAATCTGGCTGCTCTTTGGTTTGTTCTTCTTCTTCTTTTTTCCTGAGTCTTGCTTAAATCATTTTGGCCTACAGCTGGAATATGTACTGTTTTATGGATTTTACTATGTGATAATTGGGTGAAAGCCTAGGGATGGAAAAGAATTTATTTGGCATTGAGCTTCTAAGTGGAAATATCTATTTTGTTCCTCTGGAGAGTAGATGTGACAATGCATGGCTTGCAGGAGAATAAGGGGAGTGGGGATGAGAGCATCGTCCCTCTAAATGAGAATTCTGCTCTCCCAAATGAATTTTTCCTTCTATCCCCAAATTTCTAGCATTGCAGAGAGTATGACACTGGACAATGTGTTCACACTGAGACCCCTTCTATTTTCTGTTTGCATCTCCTTGGTAATGTTGCCTGTCCTTTTTCTTTAGGTCCTTAAACTGTATTTGTAAATTCTCAACTGATGTTTTAAGTTACTACAATGCTTTGGAGTAATTTGAAGAGTGAATGGAAATTTCACAGGAGGGGGAGAGAATTTTCATTTGAAGGGCAACGCCCTCACCCCTGATGTCTTGCCTTGGAAATATGCTTTTTTCATATTTTTAAGAGATAAAATATGCACAAAGCCACAGGTACATTTTTAAAACATGAATGGATGTTTTAAATATATATTCCCTGGAAAATATATTGAAAAAGTACAAAACGTGTGTGTGTGTGTGTGTGTGTGTGTTTGTGTCTGGGAAGAAAAATGTGTCTTGCAATCTGATACAAAAAAAGAAAAGAAAAATAAAGAATGAAATGAAAATGAAGGTGGAATTTAGAAACACAACAGATTTCAGATCCCCACCACCAGTTCAGCCGTGCATGTGGAAGACCCAATTTGGTGGTGGACAGGAAGTGCAGGCCAGGATGTAGCCGAGACACTTATGACTCAGTGGAGAGAGTGGGGAATAGAACCAGGGTTTTTTGTTTTGTTTTGTAAGGCCCTGCGTCCCCTGCTTCTTCCTCTTTGGATCTCACTCAAGCAGGGAGTACTCAGCTTTGGCCAGTCCTTAGATAGACCCCATTGGATAGTGTTTGGCTGTATTCCTTTCAGACAGTTGCTGGGCCAGAACGAAGCAAAGCAGTTGGTGTTTGGTTGAGCTATGCAGTCCTGCAAGCAGCAGTTGCCCAACAGAGCTGGAGTGAGATAGAAGAGGAGAAGCATGGGGCAAGTCTGTGGGTTTGGGAGATTATCAGACACTACAAATATCCCAGGATTGGGATGACAGGATATTGCTAAAAGGCTTACCTTTTAGATGACATTGTTCCTGTCCTGGGATGATCTCATTCTGCTCCTGTTCCTCCCCCGAAACCTCTTATTCATGGAAAAATCCATGAAGAGCCTGTTCCGTTATTATAACAGAATGACCGGTGAGTGAACAGGAGCCCCGTTGTGCTCCCAGGATCACAATAGATTGTGACGTCACTGGGAGGTCTGTGCCGAACACTTCTGTGTATGACCCGGATGACAAGGTAAGTAAAATACTTTATTTTCCCCTCCCCGGGTAGCTTTTTATTTTTTAAAAGTGTTTTCCTAGTTGGTTCACTGTTTTGACAGTTGTGGGGGGTATTTTTAAATTTGCCACCTGGCCATTCTCTCATTCTCTTATTGTCATTGAGTTCCCAGTCATAAAAGCAGCCTTATGACGGCAGCTGCATTTACGGCCAGACAGCGATGGGAGGGGGAACTCGTTCCTACCACAGAATTAAGGTAGGTGTGTGAAACTTTTATCTTTATTCTGTGGCAGGAATGGGATTGGAGTGGGTGGGGGTAATGGGACAGAAACAGAACCTAAGGGTCCGTGTGATAATTTCCTTGGTCTCCTTCATGTTCTTCACTAGCAAGTCTGCAGGAGGGCCTCATAGGACATTTTCAGACAGAAACAAAAAAAGTGTTCCTGTCCTGCAATCTCCTTTCCCACCCCTCTCCCGCCCCCATCATGCCACAATCAACTAAAGTTTCAGCCCTACCTTGGTAGTGTCTTCGTTGCTGCCCAGGAGTGTATGGAGCTCAAAGGAGTGAATGGATCTCTATTCACTTCCTGGTTTGTAATCCCAGCTGTTCTCACAAGAGGAAGAGAGCCCAGGAAATTCAGATTTTAAAAGCAAAATAAAAGGAAAAAAGTGACAGCAAGCACACAAAAAATAACACACTTAAAACATAACAAGTCACCTAGGGAGGGTACAAAAAAAGTGTGTTACTTACCTGGATGTCCCAATCTTACCAGAAGTGTTCTGGCACGGACCTCCCACAAATGTTGGCATCACACCAGCATAATGGGGCACCATTTCAATTGCAGTTGATTCTGTTACAGAAATGGAACAGGGGTCTATTGATGGCTTAGCCCATCAATAAAAAGCAGCACCGGTGGAACAGCAGCAGCTTGCGTACATGATGAGATAGGAATGATATCATCTGAAAAGGATGCCCTTTAGCAATCTCCTGGTGTTGTTATCATGCCATATTTAGTGTGTCTGATAATCTCCATACTGTACTGTTCTGTTTGTGCCATTCAGAGTGCCCCACTTCCTTCCTCTCCATTTCTTTTCCAATTTCTGGTTGCATTTGGGCATGCAATTAAGAGCTTTGGGCTTCTCCGTAACAGGGATAACTTTTGGCTTCTCTTTATTTCAGTTGGGGAGGCCTCATAGTGTGCTGTTGTGTTCTCGCCATTCTAAGCTTTTGCTGAACCCCCCTAGTGGTTATTACATTTAGTTTAAAATAAGTTTGTGTAGGATTCCCTGCTTGGTGAAAATTGGCTATTAGTATGCTGTTACAGTAGCATCCCCTTATCTGCTGATTCACCATCCACTGATTCAATTATCCATGATTGGCGACAGCCAGGCATGGATAGGAGGAAGGGGAGGAGGAGAGTTCTTGCCTCCCTTCTCCCTTCACCCCAGGATTTCCCCCCGAGAGAGATTGCTCCCAGTGACAGCAATGGTGACCGCAGGTTGAAGGGAGGAGTGGAGAATTCTCACCTCCCTTCTCCCTTAACCCTTGGATGGCTCCCAGTGACGGCAATGGCAAAGGGAGCATTCACTATTATCCACAGATTTCATTATCCGTGGGTGTCCCTGGAACCAATCCCCATGGATATGGGGTCTTACTGTAATTATTTGAAATTAAAGCAATATAAAAAGAAATCAACAATTTAAACATTGTAGATATTTAAAAAATAATAATATAGAAAGGCCATTTAACCATACAATTGTAAGTTCATATTGTTCTATTGCCTGGGATTATAGCAATTTGTGAATTGGTTTGAATTTTGGACCAGAACTTGTGTCCTGCATTTGTGAGTAGTTTGTGTATTGGACTAGTACTTGCATGCTAGTTTACCCTTTTGTGGTTGGTGAGTCTTGGTGTCCGTGCTATTTACAGACATGAGCTATAGCTCCGCACAAAGGAAATGGTGGCGCTAAGGGCAAAAGTCCTGCAAAGAAGCAGCCTGCTAAACACCCTCCTGTAGACATTGGCTCACCTTCAGACAAGGGTGGCGAGGTTCCTTAGGAAGCCATATTAGACAGGATTAAGGTGCTGGAAGCGGCTTCAATCCTTCCCCAGCTGCCTTCTCAACTTCCACAGAGGACTCTGGTGTTTCATTACGAACAAGATTTTGCTTTGTCTCAACGTTTTAGAAAGATGGCTGGCTGGTGGTGAAGCATCTGGTTCTGGAATGGTGGCTGGGTGTGCACTGAAATCTTCTGCTATGACGGATGAGAAAGACAACCCAAATGAGGCATCCACCATTCCTTTGATAGAAGGTGTGTATACTGATGCATAGTAGTGCAACTGCTCCAGTACTGCATTTTTCTTCATGGCAAGGGTCTGTCCCCACAGTCTATATGGTCCCGGATGTCTGCTATAGCCTTTTAGGTGAAAGCTCAGGGGGCTGAGGGCATGACATGTGATCTCAGGATAAGGAAGGTATTGCAGGTTTGGTCCAGATAAAGGGGTCCTGTTAGGGACACCCAAACTCCTCTTTCTCCATATATTTTAAGGGGGTTGAACACTGTATGGTCTGGGATATGATTATAACATTTTGAACCTTTATTGTTTCACACAGCAGCACTGACTTTATTCTTTGGGGCACTGAAGGTAAGCAAGCTTGTAGTGGCATGTAAAGGCGATGGGTCCCGGATGGCACTGGAGTTTCAGGATTTACATATGGATATTCAGTGCATCAAACTAACCATATGAGCTTCCAAAGCTGATCAGAGAGGTTTGGGGACCTGGCTCAGGTAGAACATATGCACTGAAAGGTCTTTATGCCTGGTCCATGGTCTGAGGCAAAATCTGGTGGTACGGGGGGCAGGAGGTGGGTAAGCTGGGTCTGTTATTTATCCATGTTGACCTGACACCTTTAACGAAGTTTCAGCTTTGGGTGGTCACATCCAGAGCTCTGGATGCCATTGGCCTCAGTTGGGGTTGAATTGGGGTTGGCACGCACTCATTCTGAATTGGTGCTGCCTCCACTGCAGCAGCCATGGGTATGGAGGTGTCTGCAATACAGAAAATTGGCCACTGGAGGTTGCACACCTATCACAGGTATGTATGGCCATTATAGTACTAACATGTTAATTTTATGCCTTACACATTCTAGGTTCTGGTCAGGGTGGTCCTGAGTTCTCATCTGCATCCACAGCATGATTTATTGGGTTGCATGACAGGACCTGTTGAGCCATTTCGGGATCCATCTGGGGCATGGCAACATTGCTCTCACTGAGTGGATGGGGGGAGAAACCTGTGATCCATCACTGCTTGATGTCTCTTCTGTTCAAGGAGTGCCAGGGGCCTCCACCTGATTCATTCATTTAGGTGGGAATGACTTAGGTTTGTTGAAGGGCATTATATTACAGGCTCTGCATGACTTGAGAGTCATTAAGTCAGAGTGGCCAGAAGTACAGATCTTGTGGTCAGCTGTATTTCCAAGGCAATTGTGGCAGGCTGAGGGTAATCCATGCCTGATCGACTGGGCCACAGATGAGTTAACAGGGAAGTTTGGAATGCCATGGAGAAGGGTCCAAGTCATTATCTGCACACCCTGAAAAACCTGATCTCTATAGGGTGGACAGGGTTCACCTTTTGGAGGCTGGGAATATGATTTTCCTGCATGATTTCCAATGGGGTTTGAGGTCCCTATTGGGTGATCTTGTGAAGTAAATGGGCTAATCAGATGCTTGCACCTTTTCTATGGCAGGGAGAGGGGAGATTTGGTAAATCGGTGAGCACCTATGGCACCGTACCCTTGGAGGTGAAGGGAGGGGTCTGGAACTTCCCCTTTAGGTCCTGCAAATTGAAGGGTGGGGAAAGTGACCTCCTTTGGGGATAAACCCTCTCTGTAAGTCCTGTGACTTGGAGGAGGGACTTTCAGGTCAGCTTTCCAGATATGGACTGACTGGGGAGCAACCCAGCTTATGGGTTCTCCCTGGGGTTCAGGTGTTTTCCCCGAGGGGAAGCTCAGGAGGAGGTAAGGGAGCTGACATCCTGTCCAACAACTCCCACACTAGGTTGATCCCCCATTGCAGATCTCTCAGGAAATGTTAAATAGGTTAAAGTTAAATAAAATGGCCTTTTTTTTTACCCATTTCATGTGTCTGGTCTCTTTATTTCCTGATCTGCCAACAATTGAGAATGAAAGTTTTTCCCATCCCTGGAAAGCACACCATGCAGTCACAGTAAAACTGTGACTTTCTTTTTCCATCTTTAAATATAATTTCACTAAATATGTTACTGCACCATTTCTTCCATTTCCAGATTCTTGAGAGCAATCCTCATCACAAAGAACAACAACAAACCCACATATCTCTCTCCCAACATCACTCTTTTGGCGTGTTCTCTCCAGGGAACAAGATACTTTTTAGGTCTACTTTCCTTTACTCTTGTTGTATTTCTTTGTTTAAAGCATCTCATGAAGTATTCACAACTATTAGTCTATCCTGGAAAAATTTCTCTTGCTATCAAACAGCAAACTGCAAAACTAATATGACCATTTATTTAGTAATTATCCTTAAACACTGTAATATCTATCTGTACTGTCAAAAAAATTACCCTCACTGTCTCTTCAAACAACTGCTGCTATCATGTAGTCTACAATTACTTTCACCACTTTTCTTAAAGTACTTTAAACACTTCAGTGTTTTTTTTTCCAAAAAATCTTGCTCTGTATTTGACATCCTTGCTTTCCATCATCACCTTTTCTGTGATAATGGTAGTTCTGGTTTTATGTCTTTAAAGTTATACACAGCATATTACCCAGTTCTTCCTTGTATGTGATTACAATGTGTTAAAATATTTCATGAGGACTGTTAGGGAGACAAGACTCCAACCCCCACTCTGACAAAAAGACATATGCCTTAGATCAGAGATCCATATGATGATGGATTGCAGTTGCCATCATCCCTCTGACCAATGTATCCAGTTGTGAGAGGGATGCTAGGAGTTGTTATATCTCTATATTTCTATCTTTCTGGATCCACAAACTTAAAACTTTGATACTGCATGGTCCCAATGTAAAGGAAAATACATAACAACATCATCCACTTTTTAAAAGTTGACAATAATATTCTAAACAGCCACTTTGTATACATCTCATTTTCATTTTGGGCAACTAAAAAAGGCAGAAGCTGAAACATTTTGCTAATTTATTTATGAAGTTCTGTTTCTTAATCCCTCTAATATCTTCATCTATAGCAGATGCAGAAAAGGCAAACAAAGAAAAGAAGGATGGCTATTGGACTTCATGCTGTGGTAAGGATCTGTAATGCTCACAAAGGAGCAGGTAGAGGGATAACAAGAGCAAGAGAGAGAGAAGAATGGAAGGATGAAGACAAGTGATGAGCCACCTCTTTCCTATGGGAGAAATATCATATAAAACTTGGTGCAGCTAGTATTAAATACCCAGACTAGACAATCCCTTGGAAACAGCTTCCAGATATAAACTTCAATGAGTGCTGGTTCAAATTAATATATAGGTACTTCAGAGCCTTTTTTTTTAAAAAAAAGAAGCCAAACAGAAAATGCAATGCAGAGTGCACTGGAATATGGAGCGTGTAATACGGACCAATATGTATGCACTAAATTCCGAGGGGCCTATTCCCAAATTAGGATCAAAGCTCTAATCTTCTTGTCAACAATCCTTTACAAAGGATCAAACAGGAAAGCTTCAGGAAAGCTTCTCCTTTCTAGGATATAGAATCATAGAATCTTAGGACGTTATCAGACAGGGCAAATAAGGCGTCATAAGGACATCCAGTGATTGCGAAAAAGTGCATGTACCACATGATGTCACCCTTTTGCAATCATGTCCTTAAAAAAATGTACTTTTTATTGACAGCTTAAGCCGTCAATAGATCCCCTGTGGTGCTTTAGTGCTGGCATTGCTGGTGTTTGAAACTGTGTGCCATTGTATGGCCGGACTGCCAACAACACATCTGGGTGAAACTGTGATATCCAGGTAGGTGACACACTTTTTATGACCCTCCCTGGGTTACTTGGGACTTTTTTGGTATGTTTAGGTGCTTTTTGTAACTTTTTCTCTTTTTAAAAACATTTTTGAATTTCCTGTACTATTTATTCTCATGAGAATATGCAGGATTTCAAAGAGGAAGTGAATAGAGCTCCATTCCTCTTTCATTGCTGAGGAAGCCTTTGGATGGGAGGGAAGGTAAGTGTGGAATGGGGAGTTCTTTTGCTGGCATAAAAATGGCAAAGTTATGCCAACAAAAGAATGGGTTTAAGGGGGGGTGGGCTGATAAAATCCTTAGAATCATAGAATTGGAAGAGACCAGAAGAGCCATCTAGTCCAACTCCCTGTCCTACGGGAATACACAGTCAAGGTGGACCTAATGTCAATTGTTAGTCCCCAAGCAGACTAGACCCACTGACTTAGGGCTTGTCTAGATGAGCTATTTACCCTTTGTCACGTTGTCTTGGAGCCCTGCAGTCCATATAATGCAAGGCTCTTGCCCTGTTTTGCCCCTGGGCAATCCTGATGACACCCAGGGCAAAGAATTGGGGGGGGGGGGGAAACGGGGTAAAGTCCATTACACTGATATTTTTTAACACCCAGGAAAGAAAGTGTCATTTGAAAAAAATGGATTGGGTCCCGTGGGAACGCAGGAGTCCATAGTACCTGCACGCCAGCCTATACTGGCAGCCACCTCCACTGCCATCTGCCTCACTCTCTCTGAAGCCAGCACAGTGGCCTGCAGCATGTGATCATGGCCCCCTGCATGTGACCAGCCTTGATCACATGTTGCAGGCCTCCATTCTAGCTGCATAGAGAGAGAGGTGGGAAGCAATGGAAATTATTGCCAGTACAGGCCAGCATGTCCATGAAAACATCTTCCCATTTCATTCAGGTAACCCAGGGGTAGCAGGGAGAACGGACCTGATCTGGCCCAGAATAGGCTGACAAGAAGCTTAAGTGCTGAATGGGAAGACAAACATTTGTATAAATCCTATTGATCCAATGGGTCTACTCTAGTTGGGACTAGAAATTGAATTTAGGCCAATGAACTAATGGTAAAACAAAAAAAGCTACTCTTTAACTAATAAAATGCTAATTAATTTCTCTTCCCAAACTCACATTTTATCATGGCAAGCTAAAGATTAGGATAAAGATTGCCTAGAGGCAACAGCCAATAAAAGAGAAATAGCAGTGTAAAAAGTACCATTACTCTGGTTGTCTGCAATTCACACTTGACTTCAAGTCATTCCCAAAGCTAGCAGAACAAAACCTGTGTGTGGCAGGACCATAATAAACTCTGAGAAGCATTTGCATAACTTCTGTAAATATGTCATTCAAGTACAGATTTAACCCAAAAGGTTTTTAGTGCCTTCACAATCCCAGGCAGAACTACTCTAATTTCACAGCTATAATGTTGTTTTTAACAGGTTAAAAGTATAAGCTTTGCAGCATGTAAGGCACGCCAAGCCACCTGACAAGATGGGATATTATAGTAGGAAACATCTCTGACAACCAGGTTACTTATTTGCAAGTCTGACAGTTTTGCATAATTTGGGCAAAGAACAGCCTGACTCCGCCACATTGGTATGACTAATCTCTACCTGCGTGGCAACAACAGTTAAAAATCTTGGGAAGGAAAATTAGCCAAGTCTAACATCAGTTTATAAGACACCTATGGAGCAGCTTCTCAAACTTTCCTCTTTGATGGCTTTTCTTTGCCAACTTACTTTATTTTTTGACCGTGTAATAGTCTCTGCTTATCTTTCAGCACTGGTGCAAGGAGAGATTGTACTTCATTTTAAAATGATAGTTCAAAAGCATCATTGTAAGACACCTCCCCAGCCCACATCCGTAGCTCTTGCAAACACCCTGCAGCTGCAATCTTCTCTCTCTCTGGCTTTTCTTCCCAAACGAAGATTCAGGAAGGACTCATCCAGTGCTTTCTGCTTATTCGTTTCCGGGCACAGTACAAGGTGTTGGTTATAACTTTTAAAGCCCTGCATGGTTTGGGTCCAACTTATCTCCGGGACCTCCTCCTTCCGTATGACCCTCCCCGTGCACTTCGGTCCTCTGGGAGGAATCTGTTACAGCCTATGAAAACAAGGCTGTCGGTGACGTCCCAGAGGGCCTTCTCCGCTGCTGCTCCCAGATTATGGAATGGCCTGCTGGACGAGATCCATCTTATTAACACCTTAGACAGCTTTAAAAAAGCTGTCAAGATGGATCTTTTCCAGCAGGCCTTCCCTGAATAACTATCCCGGCCCAAGACTCGGCTGTCCTCCCTGAGCTGTAATCAAATTTTTTTTTAAAAAACTATTGTATGTTTTAATCTTTTTTTAATCTATATATTTTTAATTTACTGTATGTTTTTAATCTTTTATAATTTAATATTATTTTAAGGGGGGTGGGCTAGGGTACTGGGACTATGGAGTTTTTATATTGTAAGCTGCCCCGATTGCATTGCAGAGGGCGGGATAGAAATAAAATTTTATTATTATTATTATTTTTATTATTATTATTATTCTGCAAGCATGCTGATGACTAAAAAGGCCAATCCAAGATAAACAAGTCCAGTTGCAGAAAGTACAGCAGAAAGTCTCCTTGGGTGATGTTTCCGGGTTGTGATTCTTTCTGCATTATTTTTTCTCTTCAAGGCTTGTTTGGCGTGAGTTCTCAAATAAGGCTGCAGCATTCTGGATAGTGAGTCTCCATGCCTCCCGATGTGAGGCCAGGGCGGACCATTGTTGGTGATCAATTTGGCCGAGCCTGAGATATTGTTTCAGGGAGTCCTTGTATCGCTTTTTTGGAGCACCCCTCTTACGCTGACCTGTGGCAAGTTCACCGTAGAGTACTATTTTTGGGAGGAGATGGTCTTCCATCCTAGAAATGTGCCCTGCCCAGCGCAGCTGTGTTCTCAATATCATGGCCTCAATGCTGGTGATCCCTGCTTGCTCAAGGACAGCAACATTCATCACATAGTCAGTCCAGTGTATATTTAGGATTGTGCGTATACAGCACTGATGGAAGTGTTTGAGGAGTTGTAAGTGGTGTCGATAGGTGACCCATGTTTCAGACCCATAAAGGAAAATAGACAGTACAATGGCTCTATACACACTGATTTTTGTGCTTCGCCTCAGGTGTTTATTACTCCAGACTCTTTCGTAAAGTCTTCCAAATGCCCTTGTTGCCCACACAGAAGCAGCTCTGCAGCGCCTAACATCCTGCTTCGCAACAGCTGCAGAACTGTTTGGGCTGGAAGTCAACCTTAAGAAAATGGAAGTTCTCTACCAGCCTGTGTTCGTACCACAGGACGAGCACCATCATCCCCACATTGCCGTGAGCAAATCTGTGCTTAAGTCCATTCAGCAGTTCATCTACCTGGGAAGCATCATCTCCTCAGATGCCAAGATTGACAAAGAGATCGATCACAGATTCACAGATTAGCAAAGGCATATATATATATATATATATATATATATATATATATACAATCTAGCTCACAGTTAAATATTTCACTGGAATAGAGAGAATTTAAATGCATACTACTTTGGGCCTAAATGTCTTCTTAAGGTCTTCTTAAGGACTTTAAGAGACAGTTCTAAGCTGCATGTTTAACTAAGGAAATCCTTTAATCAAAGAGTTAGGGAAATGGCTGCCAAATGAAAACTGGTTTTTCGCTTTTCAACCAAGTTCTTGGCTCTAATCATAAGTTAGCAAAGAGAGCTGCCTGAAGAAGAAGAAGAAGAAGAAGAAGCCTTCCAAAGGATTTTTAAAAAATGCTCCAGCGCAGCCTCACCCTTCCTACACTAGCTGGAGGATTATGTAAGATGTCACCCAACAAATCTGGAGGGCAGCAGGCTGAAAAAGACTGCTTTAAGGAATTGTACACTTCCTGAGCAAGGGAGTGTGAATGATGACTTCATTCATTCCCGTATGCAAAGTGAGAAAGCACAGGATGCTGAGGATTAAAAAAAAAAAAAGTCAAGGAGACACTGTTGAGTATAGTGTAAGACTCCCATATGCGGAATTAACCTGAATTTTCCCTGTCACTGCCCCAGGACTCACTGTTTCACTCTAATTGCACCCCCAATGACCACTTCATTGCTGGTGGAGAGTGGACAGGATCAAAGAAGCATCTGGCTCTGTTCCTATATACAGGCACAGATTGATAATATCTTTTACGCAGATCTGTTGGCTCCTCCAGAGATCTTGGTGGGTGATATCATCGATCTGCATCTGGTATGGGAACATAGCCAGATTCTTCTCCAATTCCCTCTGCTCTCCACTAGCAATGGAAAGGCCATGGGACTATATAATGGCCAAATGGTGAATTGGGTGTGTCTTTGGACACTTCAATACAGAGAAATGTAAGGTACTGCATTTAGGGCGGAAAAATGAAATGCATAAATATAGGATGGGAGAGACCTGGCTGAATGAGACCACGTGCGAAAGGGATCTAGGAGTCCTAGTAGACCACAAGTTGAACATGAGCCAGCAGTGCGATGCGGCAGCTAAAAAGGCCAATGCGATTTTGGGCTGTATCAATAGAAGTATAGTGTCTAGATCAAGGGAAGTAATAGTGCCACTCTATTCTGCCTTGGTCAGACCTCACTTAGAATACTGTGTCCAGTTCTGGGCCCCACAATTAAAAAAGGATATTGACAAATTGGAGCGTGTCCAGAGAAGGGCAACTAAAATGGTGAAAGGTCTGGAAATGATGCCTTATGAGGAGAGACTTAGGGAGCTGGGTATGTTTAGCCTGGAAAAAAGACGGTTAAGAGGCGATATGATAGCCCTGTTTAAGTATTTGAGGAGATGTCACGCTGAGGATGGAGCAGGCTTGTTTTTTGCTGCTCCAGAGACTGGAACACGGAGCAATGGGTGCAAGCTCCAGGAACAGAGATTCCACCTCAACATTAGGAGGAACTTTTTGACAGTAAGAGCTGTTCGGCAGTGGAACGCACTCCCTCGGAGTGTGGTGGGGTCTCCTTCCATGGAGGTCTTTAAACAGAGGCTGGATGGCCATCTGTCGGGGATGCTTTGATCGTGATTTCCTGCATGGCAGGGGGTTGGACTGGATGGCCCTCATGGTCTCTTCCAACTCTGCAATTCTATGATTCTATGATTCTATGATTCTAAGAGAACACCAACATCCGCAACTACCAGAAGAAACACATATACAACTGTAAGGTGAACTTACGCTTGTATATGTCACTAATAGTATGCTGGCTGCTCTGTGCATTTACAAATTTTTGTGCATTTCTGCAGTGTAATGAAATGCATAAAAACATTTTTTTTTCTGCATTTCTGGAACTGTGCAGAACTTAAAGTTACAGCAGCTCCTGCCCTGTTGTGTGGAATGTTAAAAAGTAAAAGTGGTGGCTGGATTGTTGGCATCTTTGTGAGCAATCAGCTTGTCCTTTTTTGCTTGCTGTGTGTATGTATTCTAGAGACATTTTTACACAAAGTCCACAAAACATTACAAAAAAGAGAGAGAAAGAGGTGCTTCACTCTTGTGATGGAGGTGAGAACTCTCTTGGGTGTTGGAGAATTTTCAGCTGTCTTACTATGTTGAAAGAGTCTGCCTCAGCCAAAAACAAACAAACAAACAACAACAAATAAGACATGGGTGAAATTTCTTCACATCTCAAACCTGAACACAGCTCAGAGATGCTTCTTAGCTTTAAGATCAAGGAGAATGAATAACCTTTGCCTTAACCTGGGGACATGACAACCAGAGTGTGATCAGCAAAAGTCCGTCTTCTTGTTTGCCTTCCTACCCCAGCCTGTGTGGCCATAGGCAGAGGTGAGAGAAAGGCTATATATAAGTGGGATTTCACCATTCACAGCGACTGGGGCATATTAGTATTATCATTACTGTTATTATTATTATTATTCCTCCCTCTACCTCCTCAGGTGCTTTTACAAGTAAAACAACCATAAGCAGTAGGTCTTGCCAAAGGCGTACAATCTAAAATATATAGTATGTACAACTTGACCTCCATATCTGCAGGAGATATGTTCCAAGACACTACTACTCCAGATACCTGAAACCGTGGATAATAGGGAACATTATTATTTTCAATGAGACAAATTCCAGAAGTTGACCACAGAATTGCACCGGAGGACATAGAAATGCCTAAAGAGAACATATTTTTTCAGACGTGGATAAGTGAAACCATGGATACTGAATCCGTTGATATAGTCATCAATATATATATATATTTATATACACTCACACACACACACACACACACATATATATATATATATATATACAGTGGCAACACATATATACTGTGGCCAGAGCCTGGGCATAACATATTACAAGTAATTATTTATTTTATTTATTAATATCCTACCATTTCCCCAACGAGACTCAAGGCAATTTATACATTATTAAAATCAATATAGATCAGAAACATCAGCACACACACACACACACACACGCACGCACACACACATTTTTAAATTAATCTATCTCAGCCTCAGAAACCCCCATAATAGGGTCACCTTAGGGTCGCCATAAGTCAGAAACAACTTGAAGGTGCCCAACAACAAATAGAGTTAAAAGTAAATATAAAATTCATTCAATACAGAATATTAAGAGGCAACAAAACCATACACCATTAAAAACACTTCACAGTCAATTCATAAAATCCTGATAGAATAAGAAAGTCTTAACTTGCTGGCAAAAGGAGAGCAAGGACAGAGCCATCCTAGCCTCACTCAGCACGTATGTAAGGAAGCAGACCCAGAGTACAAAAGCTTATGCTACAACTTCCTTCTCTCTGTTAGTCTCAAAGGTGCAACAAGATCTCTTTGCATACTGATATTCCAGACTAACATGGCTATGTCTTTGAATTCTAGCCTCACGAGAGAGCAAGTTCCAAAGCCTGGGAGCAGCCGCCAATATGGCCCTCTCTTTTGTTCCCACCAAATGATCTGATCCTGAAAAGGTGGTGGGACAGAGAGGATGGCTTTTTCCAAAGATGTTAGAGTTTAAACAGTCTAATACGATACACAGTCTTTCAAATAGCCTGGACCTGAGCCATATACAGTATTATCTTTAATTTTTTTACTGTTGTGAATAGTACAGGAATAATTATGCTTTATATGAAATAGCATGATGACTGGCAATGTTGTTAATATTTTTAATATCATAAGTAATATTTATTCATTACATCTAAGATATTGTTTTGGGGGAGGGTCATTTGGGCATGTTTCTGTTTCAAGGGGTTTATAAATTGAAAAAAATACTTCATACTTAACACATTAGCAAAAAATAATTAATGTGCTACTCACAGAGTAGTATATAATAAGTAAAATGGTGCTTTAAAAAAATCTCTAGCATTAACATGTTATCTTTTAGAAATAGTTTCCTAAACTCTGGCAGAAGGTTATTTGGAATACAGAGACTTCCTGAGTTTGGTTAGATGAGCAGAAACTGTGAAACTCCTTTGCATCTAAAGCACAGGAATCTCCATGAGCCTGGGATCTGACCAAAGCTGATCCCACCATCAGGCAGAGTGAGATGAGATCCTCAAGCAACAGGTGCTGAGAGGCAGCAGTTGTAGAATCCTGCCTTTTCTCATAGACATTCTGACTCTTCTTCTTTTGAGGGCAGATCTCTTTGTACCATATAATTGTCCTGGTTATCATCCACTAGCCTATTGCCATTGTTTCAGCTGCCAGTTTAATTGGCTCCTGTATGTGAACTATGAAGGGAGCACCCACTTGATAAGTGGATCTTGATAAGCTATCTAATTATGGCCACAAGATTGGTATATGCAAAAAAGTGGAAGAGTAACAAACACAATTCCAAAAATTTCAGAATGGTTATTGAAAATATTTGAAATGGCAGAATTGGATAAACTCTCAAATTTAGTGAAAGGATATTCAGTTGAAAAATACTTAAAGATATGGAAACCTTTTATGGACTACATAAAGCATTGGAAAGAGACTTGGTAGTTATGGCTTTTGATATGTAGAAGGATAGCTGGTAGGAATACAGAGACAGAGAATAAGGGGATGATAAAATAGAGAGAGGATAAAAGTAGAATTAATTAGGACTATGCTATCAGGGAAAATGGGAAGTCATTTTAAAATGTTAAAGATGAGAGTAGGTATGTTGGTTTGTTTCTTTTTCTATCTTTCGTTCTTTCTTTCTTTTGGCAATTCGTATTTGTCTATTTTAGATTTAGGTTTATTCTTAAATACCACCAGCTGGCATATGGATATATAACCCTCTTTAGTGCTTCTAAGTTCTATTTCTTTTTTTTCTTTTTTCTTTCTTTCTTTCTTTTTTTTCCCCCTTATCCTTGTGAATAGTCATTTTGTTATGTGTTGTATGAGGTATGATAAGTTATGTTTGGTATCTATATTTGTTTTTAGTATATAGTTAAAGATCAATAAAGTTATATATTGGGGGGAAATAATTGGATCCTGTATATGGACTGTGAAGGGAGCATCCATGTGTCCTTCGCTTCAGGCAGGAAAATGCTTTGGTCCAATTCTGGGGCTGGCTCAGCAGAGGCATAGTTCCCACAGAGCAAAGATCTTCAGTTCAGATTCACATCAGCAATCTGCATGAAGTTACTCAGTGGGCAGCTGAATGGGAATGTGGGGAGTGTTCATAGATTTCTCATACTCCCTAACATTCTCTTCTACTGCCAACACATATGCTCAGGGGGTGAGTGAAGGAATTCAACACTGCTCATGCCAACAAGTATACAAGAATCATTTTGAAAATGGAAGGAAATGTGATTTCCTTCTAAACAGGAGCTGCCTGCAGATATATGTTATACTAATGCATCTTTGTTATACAAAGCAAGAAAGAGTAAATAAGGAAAAAGATGATGTAACTTGCATTTCTAACACGTCCTTGAATTGGCAATGTGACGAAAAATGCTGTCCTGTCAAAAACAATGTATCCCAAATATTTTAATTTTATTGCCATACTTGCATAAAAATGACCATCAAATAGTTCCTGCCTAAAACCCATCTAAAAAAACTCTGATCATAGTAAACCGTTTTAAAATACTTCTAGTCTAGAAAAGGTAGATACACCAATTGAAACATTTGTACTGATGGAAAAGCTAACAGAATTTGCTTACAGATTTATAGGAACTGCTGGTGCAAACTAGCTGAGAAATTCATTAGCCTTAAGCTGAAATGATGTGTTTACTGTTATTTCTCCTATTAAGGGGCTAGAAATAAACACCTGCTAAGAGTTCCAATAGCTATAGTTGCCAAGACAACATTGTCAAGATATTGCTCAGAAAGTTTCTGCAGTTATATCACAGAAGCAAGCTATTATTTCTTTCTTCTAAAGGACAATCACTTCAGTTATGAAGGAAAATACTGGCTTGTTATAAAAAATGTCTGGCTTTCTGATTTCCTTTATGATTCACATATTCCATTTTATATCCCATCATGCATAAGATGGAAGATAGCCAAAAACTATATAATCCTTTGATACAAATCATGTACTGCAAGTGGAAAGGGAGGCTGAAAGATCCAATTGGCCAAATCCATCCATAATGTCCCTATACCTTTGAACTATGGGATCAGTCCTCCCCGGTCTATCATTTTGTCTATTAAACTACCCAGTTCTCTCTACTATCACATCAAGGACTAGAGTGTTATCCAGTTATTTCCCAAGCAGAGCATAGCTAAGTAGATCTCACCAAACATATTTGCGACTGTCTAATCTTTTTCTCAACCTAAACTGGTGACACACACCACCATTGCAGTTTGATGTATAGCACCCTGAAGAATTGACTGAATGATTCTGGTGTCAGAATCATCTACACCCCCTTTTCCCTTTGAGCTAGAGTGCTGACAGGATTTTCATACTTAAAAACAAGCACCGTACTAAGGGGGAAAAATAGTTAACTGTGGCTGGGAGTCTAGTTTCAGTGAAGATCCTTTTGTAGCAGAGCAATCAGGGTTAGAATTAGGAATCTTATGTATATGGTTTACCCCATGTGGCAGGCAGGTTACAGGAACAAGTGCAGGATCAATACAGTACTCTAAGGGCATGGTCCCACACATCAGTGCTGCCCATTTGTCATGAAGAGCTATGCAGGTCACCTGCCTCCCATATCCGTGGGGGGATACATTCCCACACTTATTGTGGATATGTAAAACAGTGGATAATACCAAAACCTATTGAAATCAGTGGTTTCCGGGCCAACTTCTGGCAGAAGCATACCACAGAATCATGCTAGAAGACCTAGAAAATGGCTAGAGAGGACATGGATAATTGAAAGCACAGATACCAGTCCCATGGATATGGGGGTCGACCTGTACCATGCTTTCTGTTTGAGTTGGGACTTTATCTGAGCAACTAGGTATTCATGACGACAGTGTGCTTTTCTATGTTCCCTCAGTTCTAACCCTTGTTTGTTCCTCAGGTAATGGAAGGAGCTTCTCAACTTGGTGGTGATGCCAGTTTTCTCCCACGATTCTGACTGATGGCTTGTTACTTGGCTTTGACTCTTCCTTGATCTTCAGTTCCAATTATGGCTTGCTTCCCTAATGTTCATTTTATCCTCATTTCATTTGTTCTTTGGCTGCAATACTGCACTTAGGATACAGTCATAGACTGGCATGTAATTTTTTTTAAAAAAAAATAATGCCCATTTTGCCACCAAAATATGCACATGGCCAAGGGGTTTTTGAAAACACGGGTTTTCAAAAAATAAACACCCTTTATTTTGGCATAGTTAGCTGTCAGAGCTGCTATTGACACATCCGTCAGTCTTCCAGCCTTAGCAATTTCATTTCACTGTTGCTGTAAAAGTTGTTGTTTGTTGTTTGCTGTTGTGTGCCTTCAAGTCATTTCCAATTTATGGTGAACCTTGGGGATTTCTTGGCAAAATTTGTTCAGTGGAGCTTCACCATTGCCTTCCTCTTAGGCTGAGAGACTGTGAATTGCCCAACTCCACTCAGCAGGTTTCCACAGTTGAGCAGAGGTTTGAACCCTGGTCTTCTAGAATCCCAACTCCAGGCAGTCTTTGATTATACAAGTTATCTAGCTTCAGAGCAGGATATGGAGTTGAGACCACTGCGGTTGCCCTAGTGGATGATCCTCACCTGAGCTGGATGAGGAAAAACAAACTGAAGCTGAATCCGGACAAGACATTCTCTCCATTATAAATTGACATCAATGCTATACTCGGTTTCTTTTCTATATTTATATTCAAAATATTCTCTATTTCTATAAAAACCATTTCCCAAAACTGATGTACAAATTTACAATTCCACCACATATGCATATATGTACCTATTTCTTGACAACCTCTCCAACAATATTTAGAGTTATTCTTGTCTATATTATGCAATATTGTTGGTGTTAAATACCCTCTCCATATTATTTTATAGTAATTTTCTTTTATCTGTATTGACATATTTTTTAGTTGTCTTTGTTTCCAAACCTTATCCCATTCATGATCTCCAATTTTTTGTTTCAAATCTTCCTCCCATATTCTCCTTAAATATTCTCCTTTGTCTTTTTTATCCTTATTTTTTATCAATATTTTATATAATTCACTTGTAATACCTTTCAAACTTTCATTATCATCCATCTTTTCACCTTTTTTCACCAAATTTTAAAATTTTGTGAACTCCCTTGTTTCTTTATAATTCTTTTTCCAATTTTTAATCCATTGTTCTAACTGTATGCAATTAAACCATAAAATTTTCATTCCATATAATTTCTCTCTTCTACTCCCTTTCTCACTCATCCATCCTATCCATCCCTCTATTTTGTCTGGTCCTCTTTTCTTTAATTCCTTTCCCATTTTTTCCTTCAAATTATTTGGGAATTTTTTTTCCCATTATAACCGGTGTTAATACTGAATCAATAGGCAAAAATTCTTTCTTATATTTATACCATATTTCCCATATATTTTGCAGAAATGGGTTCTCAATTCCTTTAATTTCCTTTTTTGTAAAATTACCAAAAAATATATTCCATATTCTCTTTTCTCTTTTCCTCATATCTATGTCTAACCATTCTAAATCTCGCTGTCTTACAATTCCTTCTATAACATATCTCAATTGGTTAGCTTCATAATATCCTTTTATACTGGGAATCTTCGTTTGCGAACAAAAGCATCCCTCATTACACAAAGTAACTTTGCTCTTACTTGTTCTTAGGGGTTGTCTAAATAGACTAAATAATCCTAATGGAATTCACTGGGACTATGATCTGTTTTAATGGCAACCCACATAAATGTACCATATTAGGAAGCTGGCAGCAAAAAACTCCCCAAACCATGCTGGGAGAGCCTTCATGGCTTTTCTTGGAGTTTTTAAGAAGCTCCATGGGGAATGTGCATTCCCACACATTGGGACAAGTGATTTAATTTGAATCGCTTTCCCATACAAGAGGAAGCACAAACCTGATTGGCCGGACAAGCACGGGAAAGTGGGGCTTGCTTACAGCACTCTGGCAGAAAAGGCTAAAGATCTAGTAAAATTACATATCCCAGGATTCTAGCAAGTGGAGGCACTGCACTTAGTGGTGTCAGACTGCATTATTTCTACAATGCAGATGCACTGAAAGTCTCACTTTTGGAACTTGGCTTTGTTACATGCTCATTATTTCCAAACCCCAGTAAAGCATAAGAAGATTCTGTGCCCCTCAAAAACACACACTTCTTTTACTATTAAACTCCCTTGCTGCTTTATATGTGAAGACATTTTCTATAACAAAAGGAGAATATGTCCACCACAGTTATACCTATATTGGCCCACAAAATCTGGATTTGAGGGAAATGCTATTGGCTACATGAGACTAATAAATGATGTGTAAATGCTGACTTTCTACAGGATATTAGAATTCATTTCTTTTCACAACTGCTGACATTTAGAGTGCATATATATAACAATTGATTTCTTTAGACTCCAACAATTTTTAAATTAGACAAATGTAAATTGATTCTTCTTTAAATGTGCTAGACTGTCCGATTAAATTTAATATTTGGTGCTGAATTCCATAAAAGATAGAGGTATATAACTGCTAAATTAAAATAAATGTTTGCCTTTCATAAATATTTTCATAAATATACAATATAATATTAGTTTTTGCCACCATTAGCTTTACTTTTTAGATTGGGTATACAATGCTTCTTAAACAGCACAGTAAAATGCTCGTTTTTGTTTTGCTTTCTTTTTACCATGTTAACAGGTTTCTGTATCATGTAAGACATAGAACTTTATCAGATGCGGCAAATATGGTGCGTTAAAGATGCCTAATGATCATGAAATGGTGTGCATACCAGACGATGATGCCCTTTCACAATCATGTAAAGTCCAAAAGCCATTCTTTCTTATTGACAGGCCAAGCCATCAATTGATCTCCCATGGCGATTTGTCGCCAGCATTGTTGGTGTTTGAATCCTTGCGCCATTGTACTCATGTGAATACAGCATCAATAGACAAACACTTCCAGGTGAGATCACAACAGCCACTAGGGGACATTTTTTTTATGACCCTGTGTACTTGGGACTTTTAAAGTGTGTTTTTATGCTTGTGCGAACTTTTTGTGTGTTTATTTGGCTTTTATTTTTAAATTTCCCACACTAGTGTCTTTTCATGATTTCAAACCCTGGAAGTAAACAGAGCTCTGTTTGTACTCCGTTGCTATCAGGGAAGCTTCATGGATTCTGCTGGAGATAGGTCTGGTACTTTTGCCAGCATAAAAATGTTTTAAAATGTGTCAGCAAAAGAACCTGAACAGGGGGTGGTCTGATAAAGTCCTTAAAGAATACCAGCCAGAATGGCAACCTTGAAAAAAACTGTTTTAAATAAATAGGAATAGGGATGCAAATCTTCATTCTCAAAGGCAAGAACAAAGAATTTTGGCATTTTTCTTCCTGCTGCAAGAAAGTCCTCAAAAACCACCCAGTTCCTGATATGTTTCTTTCAGTTTAGGAATTGTTCTTCACACACACACACACACACACACACACACACACCACAAATATGTACAGACAATACATGAAGTAGAGACACTTCGCTGGCTACCAGTTCTGGCCAGGGGCCATTTTAAACTTTTGGTTTTGGTATTTAAGGATTTGCACTCTAACCTCCTCCATTACCTGGCAACTAGCATGGTATGTACTATCTAGGAATTTAAGATCTGCAGGCAAAGGATTATAGGCTGTTCCACCAATGTGTCTGGCTCTGTCAAGGCTGCAAGTCTTCCAAGACCTGGCTTCACATTTGTGGAAAATTCTTCCTTTGGCTCTCCAGCTGGAGGATGATTTTACCCACTTTCATAACGGGTTGAAGACCTTCCTCTTTGATTCACCAGATTAAGCTGCAGAGTTGTGCCGAAGGTTGCTGACATAGTTAGTGACTGGTGGGGTGTTGGGGACGGTATTTCATGTATATTTATAGTGCTATGTTTTATTGTCTGTGTCCTTGATTATATATGTTGATGTTCCACCCTTTGGTGAAAATGGCATTATAAATAAATGTTGTTGTTGTTACAACGAAATTTCTGTTTATTATATTTCCCTCATTCCCATAAGAGTAAGCCCCAGTGGCATCATGGGAATGCTGAGTGAATGTGTATATGATTCTGCTGTAAGAACCATATATGGTCCATTTTGTATACATTGTCCATTTTGACAGGACAATAGTCTTCTTTCACAGTTAAGAAATATAATAAGAGATCAGTCTCAGATCTCTTATATCCTGCTTGGCCACCAATATGCTTAGAATGGCGAGAACAAGAGCATCCAGGACCTGAAATTTCAAGACCAAAACCTGAAACTTAGGATGGCCTTTGGTGATATCACAAGAGGTAAGCCCCAGTGGTATTTCTGGGATGTGTCTTGGTGATGTTATTAAGCAAAATGTATTAAACATCAAACAGAGTTGCATAAAAACATGTCTTTAAAATAAAAAAATAAAACAAGTCTAACAAGAAGATATTTTTCTGGTTGGAAATTAAGTTCCCCACACTTTGCTTTGCACATAAAAAAAATCAACTTACACTTTTCTCAATTCTGTTGTTAACACCTTTGCAACTATAGTATCACCCCTGTATCCGCTGATTCACCAACCACTGATTCAGTTATCCGTAGTGGGCAATAGCAGGAGGGGGTGGATAGGGGAGGGGGGAGAAGGCTTCTGGAAGGCTTCCCTGACAGCAATGGTGATGGAGGTGAAGGGAGGGGAGGAGAGGTCTCCCCTCCCTTCTCCCTTCACCCCCCCCATGGCTCTGGTGCCTCTGATGCCTCTGGTGGCAGCAATTGCAATGGGAAGGCAAAGGGAGGGGAGGAGAGGTCTCGCCTCCCTTCTCTCTTGCCTCCCCGGCTCTCAAGGCAGCAATGGTGATGGGGGGGGAAGGGAGGGAGGGGAGGATTGGTCTTGCCTCCTTTCACACACACCCCAGCTCCAGTGGCTCTGATGGCTCCATGGCTGCAATGGCAACAGGGGGTGTTCGCTATTATCTGTGGAATTCATTATCCATGGGGGCCCCTGAAACCAATCCCCCACAGATACTGGGGTCCTACTGTACTGCTTTTATGAAAATATGGGTGGTGCAATCTAACCAAATAAATTTGTTTGAGCAAAAATCAATTTTTTCCAAACTCTGTTCTTAATGGTATGATCTCATTAACACCACTGGCCATAATTTTCTATTCTCAAAGAACTTAGGACATTTTCAGATGGGGCCAAATACCCCATTCCTGCCCGCCACCTCCATTTCCACACAATTACCTTCATTCTGTGGCAGGAATGTCCTCCCCTCACTGGCTGGTCATAAATGCAGTCGTTGTAAAGCTGCATTTACAACCGGCAAATGAAATCCCGCCCGTTCTCATGAGAGAATGGGTGGCAGCAAATTTAAAAATTAAAAAGAAAACACACACAAATGTCAAAACACTACAACAAGCACAAAAACACAGAAAAAATACAAGTAACCTGGGGAGGAGGGGGAACAGTGCCAGTTACCTGGATGTCCTGATCGTGCCCAGAAGTGCAAGGAACAGGCCTATCCCCCCTGCCCATGACTGGCATCGCAGAACAGGAACAGGGCTCCTTTCCCCACACCCCTGATTCCGTGACAGACATGGAACGGGTGTTTGTTGGGGTGTATGGACTATATATATATATATATATATATATATATATGGTTCCAGGGAGCAAGCCCTTTAGGAATAACTTCTTTTTTTAAAAAAAATTAAATTTTTATTAAGTTATCAACACATGTTAAAAAAAACACAGAATAACAATATATACAAACAATTTAACAACATATAACACATAACATCTACTTACACAATCACATAAGACATAACTTACTTTATCACTCCAAAAAGTCACTCATACTCTCAATCCTATGTTTCTCTCTTATCACTACATAACTACCCTACATACAACAAAAACTAAAATTACTTCCAATCTCTATCTGATTTCTTTCTCTCTCTCGCTTGTTTGAGCTTCCTTTCTATTTTATCCAGTTTTCCAAAGTATTATACAATTTGTATTAAATTGACTTTGTGTACAATGATTTAACAGTACATATCATTTGTCATATTATAACCATATATAACAATACATTTGAACAATACATATCACTTCACCTATTTCAAAATTTCTCTTCTAATTTTTATGTATGTTCCTTATCCCTTAGTATTAGTCTTCTCTCATTAGCTCTCATTTGTTGTCTCATGGGGTCACAATGTTTCACCCTTACAGTTTCTTTATCTATTTTTGTGTTGTTCCCTTTATCTGTCATCTTCCCTAATTAATTGGGTATGTCTCTTTTCTTCACATATCTCCATTTTTCTACCTTCTTCACCTTTCCTTTCCTTTCCTTTCCCTTACTCTAGATCTCTTATCCCATCCTTTCATTTAAACTCCTTACTTCTCTTCTTCCTTTCCCCCTTTTTCTACCTCTCCCCTTTCCCATTCTGTCCTTGCTTTCCTTCTTCTATACATATTTATATCTTTCTCCTAGACCTTTTCCTTTTACTATTCCCTGTCATCGCCTCTTATTCACACTCTTCCCTTCACCTTTCACTTTTTCCTTTCCACTTACCATCTTCAAACTTTCTCTTACCTTCTCACATACTTCAATCTTCTTTTCTCAATCCTTCTTTCCTCTTGTCTTTATTCCTGTAGTTCCTTTCCTTTCCTTCTTTCCCTTTTCTTTTTCTCCTTTTATAAGTACACTTTTCTACAAACTGTATAAAGAACCCTTTATCCATTTGGGAGCTCCATCAGTTCCCACTTCTTACAATATTCTCTCACTAGTTCCCAATCCGTTCCTTGTGTCTCCATTGCTTCCTGCTTTAGTTCTAGTGTTAGCTTATCCAAACTGTTGGCACCGTTTTCTACTTCCATTCTTGAGCTAGCACCAGTCTTGCTATTGTCACCAAGTATAACATAGTTCTCCAGTTTACTTTCCAGGTTTCTTTTTTGTATATATGTGTCATATTCAGTAAATAGAATTCAGGCTTCAAAGGAAATTGGATTTGAAAAATTTCTTCTATAGTCCTGTGAATTTCTTTCCAGTATTCTATAACATGTCCACATCTCCACCATATGTGAAACAATGAGCCAGGATCTGCTTGGCATTTCCAGCATTTCTTATTTGTTTTTTTAAACATTTTTCCCAGCTTTACAGGAGCGTAATGCCATCTGTGAGCTGTTTTGAAATAATTTTCTTTCAAATTTTGACAAGCTGTAAATTTGATCGTGTTATTTCTGGCCTTTTCCCAATCTTCCAATTGTAAGTTATACCCAAAGTCTAAGACCCACTTTATCATTGAGTCCTTGATTTCTTCCATTTCCAATTCCCTTAATAGAAGTAATTTGTAAATTCTTGAAATCATATTTTTCTTTGGTCCTTGTATAATTTTGTCCAATTCATTTTCTTTTTCTTCAAATCCAATCCCTTTCATGTCTTCCTTGAATCTTTGTTTCAGTTGTTCATAAGTAAACCAGTGTATATTTAGATCCTCCCTAGATTTGATGTTATATTCCTTTCCCTTTTCTTTGTTAATTAAATCATTATATTTTAACCATTCCTTTGTATTTTTCCATCTGCTTAATGCTTCCTGAGGGGAAATCCAGAGAGGTAATTTGGTATAAAAAAAAAATCTTTATGCTTTCCCACACCCTCAGTAATGGTTTCCTGATTATGTGGTGAGTGGAATCTTTGTCTATCCTTACTTTGTCATAGGCAACATAGGCATGCCAACCAAGTTTCAGATTAAATCCTTCCAAATTCAATATTTTAGAGTCCTGTAAATTTAACCAGTCTGCGATCCAAGTCATCGCGCAGGCCTGAAAGTATGCCTTGAAGTCCGGAAATTCTGCTCCTCCTCTGCTTTTCACATCTATCATAGTCGTCCATTTGATTCTTGGCTTCCGACCTCCCCAAATGAATTTACTCATTTCTTTTGTCCACTCGTTAAATGGTTGATCATTATTTACTATGGGAATATTCTGGAATAGATATAAGAATTTTGGAAGAACTGTTATCTTGATTGCTGCTACCTTCCCCAATATTGATAAATTCAATTTTGTCCATTTCCACAAGTCCAATTTCATCTGTTTCCATATCTTCTTATAATTGTTTTCATATAAGTCTGTATTTCTTTTTGTAATCCAAATTCTAAGATATCTGATTTTCTTGCCAATTTTACAGCCTGAGATATTTTCTACCTCTTTCTGTTCTGTTTTTGTTAGATTTTTGGTGAGTATTTGTGTTTTCTCCTTATTTATCTTAAAACCCGTAGCTATTCCAAATTCTTTGAAAGTTTCCCTAAGTTCTTCAATGTGTTCTTTCGAGTTCTCCAAAAAGACAATAAGATCGTCTGCAAATGCTCTCAGTTTATGGACATCTCCTTTAATTCTTATTCCACCAATCTTCTTATTAGCTCTTATATTGCAATTTAGGACCTCCAGTACAGTTATAAAAAGCAGTGGGGAAAGTAGACATCCCTGTTGGGTTCCTTTACTAATTTCAAATTTCTCTGATCTTTCTCCATTTATTATGATCTGGGCATTTTGTTGGTTGTAAATTTCTCGAATCCATCCCAATGATTTGTCGCCAATGTTCATTCTTTTAAGTACTTCGATTAGAAAAGACCAATTCACATTATCAAAAGCTCTCTCCGCATCCCCAAATAGCATCACTAACTTTTTTTTGTTGTGTTTTTCAAAATAGGGAATAACTTTTTAAGAAAAGTTTCTTTTAAAGTAAGCAGAGTTAGCCTAGGGGAGACTGACCAAGGTCAATTTGCATTTGTATGTGTTCTGAATCACCCAGTCATTAAAGTCAAGCAGACAAATTAAGGTCAATAAAAAACATTTGGTTAAAAAGGCATATCAAACTGTTTACTCAAGGTATAGCAATTAGCAATCTACATATTAAAAACAAGTCTAGGTCCTTAACTAAGAGGATTACAGTTCAGGGTAGTAAACTCACCCAATCTTGGAAGGTTCAGGTTAGGATAATCAAGTCAGAAGTTTCTAAGTATTACAGCAGTAACATCCATATTTCCTTAGGGGGGAAAAGGGGATTGAAGGTAAGCGAGAGCTCATCTTTCTTCTTTGTGTATAGAGGTCAGATTCATAGTAGGAAGGGAAGAAAAAAGGGAAAGATGGAAACTCATGTTGAGGCTGCACTCCCCAAGAAGGGACAAAGGATCATAAAGTATTTAAATTAGGAGGCTATGTGATGAATAACTCAATGGTCACCCCATAGCTCCAAATGGCTAAGATAGCTTGAGATGAGAAGGGGGGTAGGAACTTAAGCATGCAAGGAATTTCCTAAACTTACTAAGCAGGGATGCAAGAAGAATGTTACATTTCCCACAGTGTTCTATTCACAATGTTTCATTGTGAATAGAATACTCCGGGAGCAGCACAGGTGCAGGATGGAATGGGTCGACATTGTCCGAAAGGGAGACCCTTTCTCAACCCTGTTCCATGCCTGCCACGGAATATTGAGCTTATCTGAAAATCTCCTTAGAGTTCTGCAATTCAAAACATATGCCTTTTGCAACCGTCTCCATTTGGGTCTGGGGCGGGGTGGAACAAAGCAGAACCTGCAAGCTTGAAGTCTGCAGGCAGGAAGATTTGTTTTTATCAAATATTTGTAAGTCATTCTGTGATCCTTGTCCATTGAAGGGTGCAGTAAAAATACTGTAAATAAATAATTAAATAGGTAAGCTAGACAGACTGTCTGGAAATACTTTTTATATTTGTTTTTAAATCAAGTGGCTTTCAAATATGTGGGTACAGGTGAAGGGGGAAAGGGTCTATCAATGACTATTAACTATGATAGCTACAAATGAACTTCCATATTAAGTGGCAATGTACTTTCTGATTATGACTGCCTAAGAAAAGAAGATGGCTTTCATCTTCTTTATTAGGCCCTCAGAGGCATCTGGCTAGCTACAGTATGGGACAGATTGCTTGACTCAAAAGGCCTTTTATCTGATTTATGAGCAATGCTTTTCTTTTATTCTTATGAAGTATGTCAAGGCAAATGGCAATAAGCTATGGATATATGACCCTGTTTTAATACAGTAAATCCCCCAAATTACTTTTATTGGGGTCTATTTTAATAATGCTATTACAATAAAACCTCTAATTAAAACAAACACAAAGAGGGAAGGAGTGAAACAAAACAGAAAAAGGCAGGAAAGTTGATTCCATGTGGAAAGCATATGGATTGAAAGCCCCGTGGGGCGGTGGAAGCTTGGACATAGGCATGACTGAGAAATAATATCAATCTGAGTAATGAATACCTTTGACCAAAGAATGATACATCCCTTCTACTGGGATGGTTATCGTCTTCACCAACCACACAGCTTCAGGAGGGATGCATATAGAACACTGATGGAGGAAGAGGACACCCACTTAGCCAGATCACCCTCACATCTAGTTTATTAAAACTTCCTGATGCCCCAGAGGACTATTCGCTTAAAATTGACAAATATTGTCTAAAGATGGAACTCACACTAGGCAGATTTCAACTACAGTTGTCCCTTCATATTCACTGGGGTTTGGTTCAGGACCCCCAGTCAATATCCAAATCCATGTATACTCAAGTCCCAGTATATGCAATGGCATAGCAAAATGGTGTCCCTTATATAAGATTGCAAAATCAAGGCTTGCTTTTTGGATTATTATTTTTTTAAGAATATTTTCAAGCCGTGAATACTAAAAACCATGAATGCCAAATCCGTGAATGTGGAGGGATAACTGTAATGCCATTAGCAGTACTAGAGGGCAGATTTGCCAAAATCCCATATCAATCGCATCTCTGCCACTGTGGCTGAAATGAAGTCAAAGATCTTTTCCACTATTTATTTAGTTGTCCCTTATCATCTGAAATTGGGAACAAATTCCTTTTGGGACCCTTACAAATCAAATATTCCTGGACAGCAAGTTGAAAGATTAAATTCTTACCTTATAATGAAGATCCCACTATATTTAGAAGAGCCACAACCTTCCTATTTGCCTTTTCTAAGTCATAGGTCAGCCTCCTTGGTCAATTAACCAAATCGACCAGACACAAAGGCTACAGAATCTGATATGAAGTAGACTCAGATGAAACGGAATGAACTATATACTGTCATAATGATCAGGTCACATGTGATACTTAAAATCAAGAAGGTTTTAACACTAAATATGCTTTTAATGTGATACCTAATGTCATATTTTAATGTGGTATTTATTTGTTTTGTTTTTATTACACCTATTCTTTTCTGTGATGAACTATGGACATATATAATAAATTTATTACTACTTACCATTTAGAAAAATATGAGTAATGAACACGGAATGTTGTAATTGCTTAGCATTAATGAAACATCTAGTTTGCTATCATAATGACACATTACTGAAACATTGTATTGATAACACTTTTTTGGTTTTGGATTACTGTTCAAGTGTTTTGAGATACTTCAGGCAGATGGAATGACATCTTGTACTACTGATCATAGTGTAAAAATTCCACAGGCAAAACTATGCAATGTGTCTCCCAGCCCACCCCATCCCCAAATCACCATTTAGCTACTGCACCCCCAGTGGTCATTCATGAGACAGACTGGGGAGGATCGAGAAAACATCTGAGATCTTTTAGGGCCACCTAGCAGTCTTAGCAGATGATGGAATTAGTCTGCATCAGGCTATGAAGCACAGCTATGTTTCTCTGATCCCATCCCACTCTCCACTAGTGACAGAATGGCCATGAGGGGGTGCAGTGGCTACATGGTGAGTCTGAGGGGGACAGGATGTTGTTGTGAAGGGATGAAGAGAATACCAACCTCTGCAATTATATATAAAAAATGCAGGCATACCTTGGACTTTTGCTTGCCTATGTCACTAACAGGACATCAGCCTTTGTGTGCAATATCTCCAGCCTGTAGCAGTACTGTGGCATCATTCTCCCAACCTCCTGGGGGGGTTTCTTAGCATCTGATAAATTCCTGAGAATGCACTTAGCCTTCTACCTTCTATTTCTGGGAAATCAGAAGAAAAAATAACACTAGGGCAGAAAAACTGTTCCATTTAAAAACAACAGAATATGTTTTTAATTTCTTTTTTTTTTTACAACACAATATTGATTTTTATGAACAGCAATGGAAAAGAAATGATATTCTTTGAGAGAATTGTCTCCTCTGAGATGTCAAATTGCTTTGACAATAAGTCATAGAAGAGGCTCACTCTGTTGAAACAAATTTCATAAAGCCTTGATGCTTGAACCCGACTCTTCTTTGCTTTAGGAATGTTATCTAGCCTTACACCTCCTCCCTCCAATAATCCATAATTTGGCAATATTAGACAGCTCACAAGGTCTATGGTAGAACAAGCCAGCCACAGATGGGTTCAAGTAAAGGTCACCCAAAGACCTAACAAGTTGTCTTGGAAATTCCCCAAACCCAAAAATGCTCAGGATGAGATTAAGTGAAGCACCCTTAGACAGCTGCTAGGGTGGAATGTGTTAATTTCTCTGGACACATCTGGCAGTGAGTTGTAGGACTTTTTTGGACAACAGTTTACAACGCTAGCAGCCTCATCCCCGTTGCGAGGCTGCAGCGCTGCAGAGCGTCCCTTTCGGATGACGCTCTGCCCTGCTGTACCTCTTGCAGTACTGTTGCATAACCGCGGGGATGCAGCAGTGTTATATTTGGCATTTTTCTACTCACAACGGGGACGAGGCTGCTAGCGTTGTAAACTGTCGTCCGAAAAGTCCGTACTCTCAGAAACAAACAGTAACTAGAACACCTATTGTCCACACTCATACCCACAAACGTCTTTCCTTTGCACTTTCTCCCACCCACAATACAGAGGTAGCCAATAACCCATCAATGTTAATGTTCTAGCCATTAGTAGCAATCAACAAAGCCAGAATTTCTTTGTCTAACTGTGGAAAACTCACCCAACCATTGTTTTACTCTCAAAACACCCCTTAAGGGTGTGATATTGGGTATAAATATTACCCCCAAATCATAGCCATGTCTGCACAGCTCCTCATATCTCATCATTCTGTTGATCTTCTGTATGACCCTCAGCTTCAAGTCTGAGTCCTCTTTCGCTGCATGAATCTCTGCTCTCCAGACAGGTAATTACAGCCCATTCCTCAAATCTATTCTTCCGTCCAAATACTTCCTCCTAATTCCTCACTATCCTTGTGTGATTGCTTGTGAACAACAGTGCATGTGTGCATGTTTCTGTGATTATTTTTCAATAAAAACCATTTATAATTCATTTTGGCTTGGAGTCTCCTCAGTGGTATACACATGTATAAAGATCTCGAAGTTACCCAACCTCTTACAGTCATACCTTTGAGCTAATTAAAATTCCCCAATATAATATCATAACTCAGAGGACATGAGTAGGTCCCATGGACCACATGCAATTCAGGTAACAAGATGACCACACTTTTTTCTTTTAGTCTTTGCTACAAAATCATTGAAAGCCTCAATAACAATACCTTTGAAAGTGAATGTAGAACATGGTCCTAAAATTCCTTTGGGTCAGAGAGTTTAATTTGCTCTTTTAATTAGCATTCAGGCCACTGAGGTTTGCATACATCTTACAGAAAGCTAAGCACAGGAGCCTACTACAATCTATTATCTACTTTGTTCTGCTTGATTAAACACAACAAAAGTGCCACTGGAACTTCTTGAAACTATATACCTTTACACTCCCCTGAGCTCAACTTTTACCTTCATCTGGATTTACTGAGATTGTTAATGAGTATCTAACAGCAGCCTCTTCATGATGACAGTGTCATTTGGTGGTTAATTAACTTGACAAGGTCAAATGCCAACAGATGAACACTGGAAGGTGGTTTAAGGAGTAGCTAAGCAGATGAAAGGATGGTGAATGAAAAACACTGACAACCTCATTATGATCAGGATGTGGACATATATTCAGTCAAGACCATGTGTGTAGTTCAACATGATCTTTGCACAAACTATTAGGCAGTAAGGATAGGTGCAGAAGAACCATCCATTCTTAAATGTAACAGTCAGGTCTTGCATCTCAAGCAGTACAGATGTGTTGGGAGGAGTGGAGATCATATCCCCCCTGCTACATATATACTTTCATTAGCACCAGTTTCATGTGCATGTTGAAATAACATTTGTGGGAGTCACAGGCTAGTATGAATTATCTACACCCTCTACTACTGGCCATGCCTCATCACTGGTAACCCTGTTTAGCCCATGTGTGGATGAGCTCTACCTACAATTAGGGCCCCCTCTCATGTGGAGGAGCAGCATGCATGTTACATCAGTATGTGTATATACATCTTTAACACACTGGCTAAACACACGGACAATCAAAGCTGTGATCACCAACCTCATCAGTGTTGTGGGCAAAACTAGTCCACATAGCCCTGCCATCCGATTATATTTTTTTCTGCTGGAGGGAGCATCCCTCTAAATCATTCCAAATCCTTGTTTGCATATAAACCAGATTTTAATTATTTGGGGACACACACCCTGTGCTGTTTGAAATAAAATAAATATGCTAGTTAGTTAAGCAGACTAAAGCAAAACTGCAAACATAGCCTACACACTCACTGAAGAGCTAGAGAGATGATTTTTAAAAAAGAATCATACAGAGAAAGCAAACCGAACAACATGGGCCAATTGAAATGGAGGTGAGGGTAAATTTCCCTATGTGAAAACACAGAGATTTATACACAATAAATGGATTACTACTCAGATGGACAGACTTTTAGAACATCATTCAGTACTAATCAAATGTAAATGAGGAGATTTATGGAAAGGCTATGGAATTGGTTCAACTGAATGCCAAATCCCAAAGTAAAACAGTTCAGTTCACCATCAGATCAGATGCAGTACTGGAGCAGAACAGCAGAGTATGAAGTGATTTAGACACATTTAGAGATTCAGATGTCAAAACTAAATGTGAAAACTGGACAATGTTGTCTCAAACACAGCCATAAGGAAAATGTCATGATGGTGTGATGTGAAGGGGCAGGGTGAAATGGCCTTTGCTCACTGTCAGCTCTAATGTACCATCTGGGGTAAGAATTTCACCAGCACTTCCCAGTCACATTGCTTATTGGGAAGAATTGTGTGAAGCTGTTGAAGTTATATAGTCAATTATCCTCCCACGCTGATTCATTAATTTTGTGGACTGTTAGTAGCAGATTGTGGAAATAAATGTGCTGAGGATTGGGTGGTTGCTGATTGTCATCGAAACTTGCTTTCTCTGAATGTTTCACGTTTAATTTGCTAATGTTTTGCCTCGTTGACTAGTCTATCTTAATCCTCTGGTTGTTAATCTGAGTAGTAATCTGTTTACTGTGTGTAAATCTCTATGTTTTCATGCAGAGAAATTTACCCTCTCCCCTATCCTAATTGGCCTGTGTTGTTAAGTGTCTGGTTTTCTTTCTCTGTATGATTCTTTCTTTAAAAAAATAATCTCTCTAGCTCTTTAGTGAGTGTGTAGGGTGTGTGTGTGTGTGTGTGTGAGAGAGAGAGAGAGAGAGAGAGGGAGAGAGAGAGATACATGTTATTATTATATTGCATAATGTGAACCAAAGCAAACCTGATTATTTTATTGCCCATTCAATTCACAGTATATGTGCAAGCAAATCAAATTTAATTTTGATTAAATCTCTTCATTAGTTCAATGTATATATCATTTACAGTTCTAACAATTATTGGTATTATTGTTACATCTGACCAATTCATGATAAGGCACCCGCTCAGCAGTAATCCTAATCCACATGTTGCACCTAGGTAGCGGTGGTACTAGAGGGGTGTGGAAAGGCCAAACCACACCAGGTAACACCATTGGAGGGGATGTTATCCTAAGAGATGGGGGTGCTTTAAACCTCACTTGCAATGCCAAAATCTGCATTATTATCCAGACAAATTATTAGCTCAAACAGAATCCTGAAAGAGGCGGGAACTTCGGGGAACTTATTACCTATGAATACCAGTACTAACCGCAGAGAGCACTCAAGCTTAAAGTGAAATGAAGTATTTTATTGGAATAACACAAAGTGGACTCACACTCACAACACTTATGCCTAAGAACCTAAGGAGGAGGGCAGAAAGATTGGATAGAGGAGGAGATTTGGGAACATAGGGTGATAGATACCAGTCTAGGAGATAAGACTTTCTTGCAAATACTTAGACAGGTGTCTGAGGATGTCACAGGAGGTTCCAATCAGGAATATGCCAAGCAAGAGAGTGACTGGGTTCCTCCATGATGGCACACATTACTACAATCAGGAGACTAATATTTGTACCCTATTTCACATCCTGAAGGGATGCTCTGGTTACGGAAAAAGCCTGGATGGCTTTTACACAGGATAGACAAAGGAAACTGAAACTCAACTGATTGTGTTAATGGCTGGGATTTAGGAATTGATTGGTTTACGACAACCTCACAAGGTTGGACAAGAGAGGATATAGGAAGGACTTCTGTAGGAATAGATTTGGGAATGAGGACTTCATTGTTCGATTGAATGAATCATTGCTGAGACACCCAGGGCTGAAAGAAAGGATTGCAACATACCTCCTTAATGACTATGGAGATTTTCAGATGATCCTTGCTATGCAAGGATCACCCGGGACAGTTTCGTCACAGCAGTGCGGCAGAGGGTTGATTTTGGATGACACCGTCGCGCTAAGGCTTGGAGCCTGCCATGCTATATTCGGCAAGATTTTATTCACGGAGATGAATGCAGACACAGCTCAATTAACATTTAAATGTGTGGTCTGATCACTCAGTCAATTAGACTCATTAAACAACAAAGACGTCAGTTTAAAAAGGCATATCAAAAGTTTACTGAAGGTATATCAATCTTAATCTACATATTAAAACAAACATAAAAGGTCCCTAACTAACTAAGAGGATTTAGGGTAGGAAAAGACTCACCCAGCCTTAAGCGGTGTGGGCTACATGGTGACTCAACTAAAAGGACTCTAAGACTGCTAAGATGACTCCAACCACATGGAGACAAAACTTAAAAGGAACTTAGACAAAGTGTCATATAATATTTAAATTAGGTCATGTGATGAATGACCCATTGCTCCAGTTGGCTGAAATTGCCTAGTGAAAGGAGAAGGGTGTGTGAAAGAACTGATGCATGCAGGGAAAATTCCTAAACTGAACTTAATATGGGATACAAAAGATTGCATTGTATTACAATAATGAATTCCCCACATACTACATTCCCCTTCTCAATCGAAGTGGATTCCATAAACAATCTTCATTGCTTCTTGTACTCTCAGGAAACTGTCCTTAGGAAGGGGTTTAGTTAAAATATCAGCTATCATTTGTTCTGAGTTGCAGTACTCCAGTTGAACAAGTTGACTCTGGCACATCTCTCTCACCTTGTGGAAAGCAATGTCTATGTTCTTCTTCAGAGGCTTGTCACTCTGAGAAATTTTGATACAGCTTTGATTGTCTTGCATCAGAATGGTTGGCTTGGGTTCTTTTATCCTAAGATCTAGAAGCAAATTCTGCAGCCATTTGATTTCATCACAGGCTGTTTTCGCTGAGACGCACTCGGCACTTGTGGAACTATCTGCTACTGTACTCTACTTCCGACTTGTCCAACTTACTGCTCCACCACCATAAAAGATGATGTTTCCATTGGCTGATTTTCTCTCCGCTTCATTGGATCCCCAATCTGCATCTGCATAGGCAATCAGTCATGGCTGGTCACATGCTGGCAGCATAAGTTTGAAGTCAGCAGTTGATTTTAGTTATCTTGACATTCTTTTCACTGTATCAAAATCTCGGAGAGTAGGAGAGTTAACCATTCTACATAAGATGCCAACATCATTTGCAATATCAGGTCTGGTGAAATTAGCTATGTACAGAAGTTTTCCAATTGCAGTTCTGTACTTTTCACTTGTCTCAAGGGTTCAGATGCCTCATTGTTCTTTAAGAAACCTACTTCCATTGGAGTTTGAACATCCTTTGCATCTTTTAAAACAAGACAGTCCACAAGATCTATAATCTTTTGCTTTTGATTAAGAAAGAAGCTTCCATCATGGTTTCTTTCCATTTGTACTCCAAGATAGTGTGAGATATCTCCCAAACTTTTAATATCTATTTCTTTTTGGAGATTCAGGAGTATATTTTCACTATCTGCTTTGTCTTGACAGCACAGAATCAAATCATCAAATAATTTGCAATGTAAGTCCATTTATAGTTTCTGAATCTTTTGTAAACATATTGGTCAACAGTGCCTGGAATAAATCCTTCTTTGATAAGGTGCTGATTTAACTTTTCGTGCCATTTCTTGGCTGCTTGTTTTAATCCAGACAAGCTTTTGCAAATTTACACACTAGATGCTCCTTTCCAGGTATTTGGAATCCTGAAGGCTGTTCCATGTACAGTTACTCATCTAGACCTCCATAAAGAAGTGCTGTTTTCACATGTAGATGTTGTACATGCATTTTCCTGGAAGCTGCAACAGCCAATAAGGTTCTAATATTTGTGTGTGTAACTACTGGGGAGAAAGTTTCATGAAAATCTTCTCCAAAATGCTGATTGTAACCTTTAGCTACAAGTCTGGCTTTATATCTTTCAATCTCCCCTTCTGCATTTTGCTTTGTTGTAAAGACCCATCTGCAGCCAATTGCCTTCTTGCCTTTTGGAAATTCTGTCAAAGTCCAAGTTTAATTTTTATATAAAGATTGCATTTCCTCCATTGCTGCTTTCACCCATTTCTCAGAATCAGACTTTGGCAGTCCTTTGATCTTCTGCCAGTCAGAAGGTTCCAGAAGGCTTTCCTCTGTGGCTTGATAGGAGAATCTCAAAGGAGGCACTCCCCTGTTACCCCTCGCAGACTCTGTCACCTGGACTTGAGTTCCTGGCTCTGCCTGTGGCATGCTGTCCTGTCCTTCATCCTCGGGTAAGTCCTGGGCTGAGGGAGCCCCTTCTGGATGCAAAGCACTTGCAGGATGGTGAAAGAGCTGCACACGCTGTGGCTGCTGGTGGGAATCAGGATCTTCTTCCACTTGCAAACACATCTGAATAGAATTCTTTGTTTGGATTAGAATTAAATTGAGGTCTTTCATCAACATAAACAGCACTTGTTATTTTCATTGTGCATCCATCAGGGTTCAGGATTTTGTAAGCACCTTTGGCATAACCAATAACAATTCCCTCCTCACTTCTACAGTCCAGTTTGTCTCTTTTCTGTTTGGGAATGTATGTATAAGCTTTAGATCCAAAAACCCTGAGATGGTTCAGTCTGGGTTTCACACCATGCCACAATTCAAATGGAGTAACATTTCAAGATCTGGTTGGAAGTCTATTGTGTAAGTATGTGGCTGTGAGAATTGCCTCAGACCAATAAGCTTTAGACATGTTAGCTTCTAAAAGCATTGCAACTGCCATTTCCTTTAAGGTTCGGTTCAGCTTCTCCGATATGCCATTTTGCTGAGAACTATAAATTTGAGTATTTTCATGTCTAATGCCATGTTCCTTTAAGATCTCATCAAACTGAATACTGACAAATTCAGAACCATTATCCATCCTCAGACGATGAATTTTATATTCAAATTTATTAGTGATGTAATTAAAGTACTCTTTGAACTTTTCAAAAGCTTGACTTTTCTCCCTTAGGAGGTAGCAATGGATGTACCTGCTGAAATCATCTGTGAGAGTCCTGAAATAGAGGTTTCCACCCACTGATTTCTGATTAAATGTTCCACAGAGATCAGAATGTATTAACTCAAGAGGTTTAGTAGATTGTCTTTCTGTGAGAGGCTTGTGTGTAGGTGCAGTAGATTTTACTTTAATTCATTCCACACACCTTTCATTCACACAACAGTTCTTGAAATGAAAATCTCTTGCTAGCTCTTGATTAGCCAATTTCTTTATGCATTCAACATTTCCATGAGCAAATCTCTTATGCCATAAATTTATGCAGTCTTTGTGTTTACACTGAGTGGCAGCATTGGCATTTGAATCACTGCTCTCCATGTGATAAAGGCCATCATCCCTTAGAATGACTTTAAAAATCAAATATTAGGCTTGAAGACCATAACATGAATTCTTTTTAAAAATTACTCTGTTGCCTTTTGATGTACTCATTTTTACAGAATAGAAGGATATCTTAATGTTGGGGGTGTAAAGAGCACCCATAATTTTCAATCTCTGTCCTAGCTTCCAATAGCATTTGTAAACACACATTTCCAATTCCTTGCACTGTGACAGAATCTCCATTTGCAAGAAACACGGGGAAACTTCTTCATTAAAATCTTGGAAATACTCCCTCTTATTAATGAAGTGATTACTAGCTCCACTGTCTATGATGAAACAGTCTTTATATTCATTTCCAGAAGCTTGCATTACTTTTCCATAGGCCAATCCAATGTTAAATTTCTGTTTACTATTGGCTTCTCTATCTCTCTGGACTTTTGCAGTTTCTTGCCTTTGACCAGTTCTTCCCTGCTGTGAGAATGATTGCTTCCCCTTTGAAGCTTTAAATTGCCCTCCATTTGGCTGAGAAGAGAAGGAGGAGGGGTTGGAGTGAGTAGCATTTCATTAAAAATATTGCTTTTCAGCTAAGTTGGCTTGCTGCTTAAAATTAGATTTTCTGGATTCAAACTTGTCATTTTGTATCAAATTTTGTCTATGTTGAAATTCTCTTATCTGAATATAGGCTTCTAATAGAGTTAAATCATTCCTTAATTGCAAGATATTTATTATTTGGGATTGTAAAACTTTGGTAAACTTGCCAAGAACACCCCAACTTGCATAGCCTTTTGGATCTCCTTTCGAGGAGATTGTAATTCTGCTAATGTAGTTCTAAAATCATTAATGTGCTCATCCAAACATTTAGGATTAGCTAGATTCATGTTTACTAGCTTCATCATTAATGCAACTTTATTTCCCATAGATGGAACATCACAGAGATTTTTCAAAGTGTCCCAAGCAGCTTTTGCTGTTCTTTCATCTTTGATTTAAGAAACTAGTTCATCATCCACAGCCAAAATTATAAAAGCCAAAACCTTTTGGTCTTCCCTATCAAAATCATTCCATTCTCTTCCTTGAGCAGGCCTCTGTTTGTGTAAAACATCAATAAGTCCCATAGCTTTGAGATATGTTTCCAAAGAAAAGGCCCATTTTTTATAGTTTGGGCCATTCAGCTTCTCCAGACTGAGAATAGAGTTCAGGCCAGGAGCATCAAAAGTTTACTGAAGGTATATCAGTCTTAATCTACATATTAAAACAAACGTAAAAGGTCCCTAACTAACTAAGAGGATTTAGGGTAGGAAAAGACTCACCCAGACTTAAGTGGTGAAGGCTACATGGTGACTCAACTAAAAGGACTCTAAGACTGCTAAGACTGCTAAGATGTTAACTGAACTTAACATGGGATACATAAAATTGCATTGCATTACAATAATGATTTCCCCACATACTACAGTAACAGCACAGTCTTTAGGGCCAGAGAGAGGCAAACTGATTTGGTTTCACTCCAACAAGACCCTTGTGTGTGCTGTGTACCTTCAAGTCACTTCTGACATATGATTACCCTAAGGTGAACCTATCAGACAGTTTTCTTAGCAAGATTTGTTCAGAGGGGGTTTGCCTTTGCCTTCCTTTGAGGCTGAGAGAGTGTGACTTGTCCAAGGTCATTCAGTGGGTTTCCCTGGCTGAGCAGGGATTCAAACCCTGGTCTCTTAAGGACCAATAATTTGGTGATAAAAAGCATTATTTTAGGTTGCCATATCACCTGGAAATATGGGTTTTACCTAGATTCTAGGCATACCACCATCATTTGGCTTGGATCCCAAACTTTCATTTGAAAGAGAAGGCAAGTCTCTAGCCCTTGAGGAAGCCAAAATATCATGCAAAATGTGGAGCCTTCCTCTGTCAAATTTTTCTTGAAGAAACAAGTCCACCTAGGAATTTCAGGCAGGAGGAAAGTGATAGCAAGTAGTGCAAGAAGCAAGGACAAGATATTAGAGTGCTCTGGGTGAAAAATCTAAATGCCACTCCCTAAACTGCAAATCCCAGGCCCATTGGACAGAATCATAGCAGCACTACAATTGCATAGTGTGAATAAGCCTCTGTTCACCAGATGCCTAAATTGGATTGGAAAAACATCAAGGAACCTCACCAATTAGACTGCTGGCAAAATAAAGTGAAAAATCCCCTTTCCTCAAGTAAACTCTCATATCTTTATCATCACTGGAACTGTATACTGATGCTACTATGCCTATCTTCCTGTCTTCCTACCTCTGCCAAGGGCTGCTGCCTGCCCTAGTGCCCCATTTCCTTTGTTCTTATTTGGTACAATGCTTCAACTGTAAAGGCTGAGAAGCCTCTGGTTGATCTACGAAGGTGCCCCAGTACTAGGAGGGCAGTGCCAGGACAAAAGCAGCATGAGTTGCCAAGACACAGTGACTGGCAGCTTTTAAAAATGTTGTTGTTGTTGTTTTTAATGGTAAATTTTACAGGTGCCTTGCATAAATACCACTAAAACTACCTGTCTGAAATTTAGCTGTGTTAATCCTCTCAGCTAGGCATTGGACTACAATACTGCTGAATTGTATGAGAATGTCTGAAAAACATAGGTGTGGGGAACTTAGTCATTTCACTTTCCCAGTGCAAATTAATGAGGATGAAATGACAACCCAATTTCTTAAGGTCTCAATTGGTTTGATCTGGGTTGCTCTAGATCAGATTGTTCCCAGATCTGAAACAAACTCTGAAGCAAATCAGAGCCTCTATGAAGAGTCCTAATTTATAGTCCAAAACACCTGGAGGGCAGTCAATATGAAAAAGCTGCTTTAGAACTTCCCTGTTGTTTCGTCAATTAGCTCATCATTTTGCAGGGAAGATGAAAGTCTGAATTACTGGGGGGGGGGTTTCACAGAATATTTGAGTCTTTGAATTGTAGATTGTTGAAACCATTGATGATGACTTCATGCTATTGCCTCCCCAACCTGAAAAGGTGAATGGGAAAAAAAGAGTTGTTCTACAAACTTTGTAATTATGGTTTTTAAAATAGAGTTGTAATTTGAATGAGTTTTTACCCTCTGATCCATAGATCCATGAAATGCTGATGCTAATAACTATGTATGGTTTCTTCAAAACATTGAATGGTTTCTTCAAAATGTTGTTGCTTTATTATACCACTAAAATGGTATCCAATTACTTTAAAAGTATCAACTGTTTGTATATTTGCTTTCATTGTACATACAGTATGTGAAGAAGAATTCTATATGAATTCCAATTCTTCCCAATGTGGACTATCTCAGATTTCAGTAAACTGAGGGAAATATTGAATGGGATCCCATGGTCCAGAATACTAAAAGAGAAGGGAGTTCATGATAGATGGGAGTTTCTTAAAAGTGAGATATTGCAGGCACAATTTCCAACACTTCCAAAGAGGAGGAAAAATGGGAAGTGTCATAAAGAAACCAACATGGGTGTCTAAAGAACTTTCTACTGAGCTAAGATTTAAAAGGAGCATGTGCAAGAAATAGAAAATGGAGGAAATCACCAAAAAGGAATTCAAACAAATAGCCAGCACATGCAGGGAGAAAGTCAGAAAAGCTAAAACACAGAATAAGCTCAGGCTTCCTAGAGAGGTTTGAAACAATTAGAAAGGCTTTTTTTGAATATGTCCACAGCAAAAGGAAGCACAAGGAAATGATACAGCTAATGCATGGAGAAGATACAGAAATGCAAACAGGGGAGACGAAAGAGGCAGAACTACTGAACACCTTCTTTGCCTCAGTCTTCTCCCAGAAGGAATACAGTGTCCAACCTGGGGGAGTGGAGCAGAGAATGCATTTGGGGAAATGCAGAAAAAATGGGTCATGTAGTACAGGAATACCTGGTCAGTATAAATGAACTCAAGTCTCCAGGGCCAGATAAACTACATGCAAGAGTAATAAAATCACTGGCAGAAGTAATCTCAGAACCACTGGTAATAATCTTTGAAAATTCCTGGAGAATAGGAGAAGTCCCAGAAGACTGAAGGAGGGCAAATATTATCCCTGTCTTTAACAGGGGGAGAGGGAGAGGACTCAAACAATTATCACTCAGTCAGACTGACATGCATACCAGGCAAGATTCTAGAGCAGATCATTAAACAGACAGTCTGTAAGCACTTTGAAAAAGGTGCTATGATCACAAAAAGTCAACATGAGTTTCTCAAAAACAAGTAATGCCAGACTAAACTCATTTCTTTTCTGATACAGTTACAACCTTGGTAGATGAAGAGAATGCTGTGAATGTAGCATGTTTTGATTTCAGTAAGGCCTCTGACAAGTCTCCCATGATATTCTTGGAATTAAGCTATTGAAATGTGGGCTAGACAATGCTACTGTTCAGTGGATTTGTAATTGGTTGACCATCAGAATCCAAAGGGTGCTCACCAATGCTCCTCTTCATCCTGGAGAGAAGTGACCAGTGGGGTGCCACAGGGTTCTGTCTTGGGCTAAGTGCTATTCAACATCATTGTCAATGACTTAGATGATGGAATTCAGGGCATGCTTGTCAAATCTGAAGATGACACCAAATTGGGAGGGATAGCTAATACCCTAGAGAACAGGATTAGAATTCAAAATGACCTTAATGAATTAGAGAGTTGGGCCCAAACTAACAAAATGAATTTGAACAGGAAGAAATGTAAGGTACTACACTTAGGCAGAAAAAATGAAATACACAACTATAGGATGGGTGACACCTAGCTTGACAACAGGGATTGAGGAATGTAATAGCACCAGTTTATCTGCTTTGGTTAGACCTCACCTTGAATACTGTGTCCAGTTTTCAGCACCACTATTCAAGAAGGATATTGACAAGCTGAAATGTGTCCAGAGGAGGGCAACCAAAATGGTGACATGTCTGGAAGCTATACCCTATGAGGAGTGGCTTAGAGAGCTGGGTATGTTTAGCCTGGAGAAGAGAAAGTTAAGATGTGACATGATAGCCATGTTTAAATATTTGAAAGGGTGCTATATTGAAGAGGAAGCAAGCTTGTTTTCTGCTGCTCCAGAGACTAGGAAGATTATCAGATGGGCTTAATAAAACAGAACAGAAATGAACAGGAGCACTAAAGAGTTTTTCTTTCAGATGACATCCTCCTCTCCCATTCTGACCCCATTCTGACCCCATTTGGCTTCCTTTATTTATTTATTTATTCATGGGGGGAAATCATTAATAGATCACCTGTTTCGTTTCTATAAAGGAATCATGGGTGTGCGAACTGGTGTGCCATTATGCTGGCGTGATGTTGGAACACTTTCGGGTACGATTGTGACATCCCGGTAAGTGACAGCCTTTTCTGTACCCTCCCCGTGTTGCTTTTAAAGCTTTAAAAGTGTTTTGGTGCTTGTTTTAATTTTTAGACGTCTGCTTTTATTTTTATTTTTAAATTTTCCCCCAGCTGCCTGCCTCTGTAAGGCCTGGAAGGTAAGTAGAGAACACTTCTGGTGTTGATCTGGACATCCAGGTAAGTGACAGATTTTTTGTACCCCCACACAAATTGGTCTCCAGGAAGGGGAGGGTTTTTTGGTGTCCAGGAAAGGAATGTGGCTCTGTGAGAGATCCATTCACTTCCTGGATTGCCAGCGGAGGGGGGAACAGATTCTATCCCGGGATTAAGATAAATCTCTGAATTTTTTTTTATTCAGTTACAGGGATGGGAGGAGGGTGGGTGGGTGGGTCCTGGAACAGGAATGGGTTTTAAGGGCCCATCTGATAATCTCCTAGGCCACAGAGCAATGGACTCTAACTACAGGAAAAGAGATTCCACCTAAATATTAGGAAGAACTTCCTGACAGTAAGAGCTGTTCGGCAGTGGAATACACTGCCTTGGAGTGTGGTGGAGTCTCTCCTTCTTTGGAGGTTCTTAAACAGAGGCTGGATGGCCATCTGTTGGGAGTGCTTTGATTCTGCATTCCTGAGGGGATTGGACTAGATGGCCCTTGTGGTCTCTTCCAACTCTATGATGCTATGATATATATAAATTCAAGTGTTTATACCTGATTTAGGGGTCTGAGGCTACAATCTTATACACAGGAGCAAGCCTCATTAATCTCAATGGAACATACTCTTGAGTAAACATGTATAGGAATACATGTTTAATTGTGCCATCAGAAACTGGCTGGTTCTTCCAATATATTATTAAAACTGCTGTGAATACTTAGCTTATGTTGTTTTATGCCAGAAATGAATAAGCCCAGTCTTGATATATCAATATTTTTGAAGGGATTCATAGTGCAATCTTTCTTTTAAGAAGAAAGAGCCAGTAAGAGTAGAAAGAGCATAAGTGATGGTGACTACAGAATAACTACTGCAGGGGTGTGCAAAACTTCTGGTGTGTAACACCAAGTAATTTTTGTTTTTACCAGAAACCTTATATCCACTTAGCACAAAATAGAGAATGATATACTAAGAACAAAGATAGGAAAATAATAGGAAAAGGTTAATGTGTTTAAATAATCATTAATAAGCTAAAAATCCCATTCAATTAGATTTATGTTAGAAGGAGAAACATTCAGCTATTCTCTCTCTCTCTCTCTGGCTTTTCTTCGCAAGCGAAGATTCAGGAAGGACTCATCCCACATTTTCTGCAAGTGCGCTGATGACTGAAAAGGCCAATCCGAGATAAACAAGTCCAGTTGCAGAAAGCACAGCAGAAAGTCTCCTTGGGTGATGTTTCCAGATTGTGATTCTTTCTGTGTTTTCTTTTCTCTTCAAGACTTGTTCGGTGTGAGTTCACAAATAAGGCTGCAGCATTGTGAATAGTGCGTCTCCATGCCTCCCGATGTGTGGTGAAGGTGAACCATTGTTGGTGATCAATTTGGCCAAGCTTGAGATGTTGTTTCAGGGAGTCCTTGTATCGCTTTTTTGGAGCACCCCTCTTATGCTGACCCATGGTGAGTTCACTGTAGAGTACTATTTTTGGAAGGCGATGGTCCTCCATCCTAGAAACGTGCCCTGCCCAGTGCAGCTGTGTTCTCAATATCGTGGCCTCAATGCTGGTGATCCCTGCTTGCTCAAGGACAGCAACATTCGTCACATAGTCAGTCCAGTGTATACTTAGGATTGTGTGTATATAGCACTGATGAAAGCGTTCGAGGAGTCATAAGTGTTGCCAACATGTTTCAGACCCATAAAGGAGAATAGACAGTACAATGGCTCTATACAGACTGATGTTCGCCTCAGGTGTTTATTACTCCAGACTCTTTTGTAAAGTCTTCCAAATGCGCTATATGCCTTTGTTAATTTGTGATCGATCTCTTTGTCAATCTTGGCATCTGTGGAGATGATGCTTCCCAGGTAGGTGAACTGCTGAACGGACTTGAGCACGGATTTGCTAATGGCAATGTGGGGGTGGTGGTGTTCATTCTGTGGTACAGGCTGGTAAAGAATTTCTGTTTTCTTCAGGTTGACTTCCAGCCCAAACAGCTCTGCAGCTGTTGCGAAGCAGGATATTAGGTGCTGCAAGGACAGCATCATCAGCAATGAGTAGCTCATGGACTAGATAGTTTAGAGTCTTAGGGTGAGCCCTCAGATGGCTTAAGTTAAACAAGCTACTATCAGTACGGTAATGTATATAGAGGCTGTCGTCTTCAAGCTCTGCCGTAGTCCTTTGGAGCATCATGCTGAAGAAGATTGTAAATAAAGTTGGAGCAAGAACACAACCTTGCTTCACTCCATTACTTATTAGAAAGGGCTCTGAAAGAGCATTGCCATATCTGACCTGTCAGCTATTAGGTACATGTTAAATTCCTGTTTCAAGAAGGAAACATCTGCATGAATTTTTGACAATCCCATTTCTCATCCACCCCACAAAAAATCCTTTGTATGATTTCCTTTCTTGATCACATATAACCTCAGCTCCTTATTCTCTACCTTTTGTTTATATAATTATATGTTGTGACCTAAGTGTTATACTTTCCCAAACCAAGGGTCTAAAGAAAAGTAAAAGTGTTTTTTTGGGGAGGGGGGAAATCCAGGAGAGGTAGCTTTTGAGTGAAGAACAAGCTTTGAAATGTAGCATTTGTTGACTCTTTTAACACTCTTACCAATTTATACCTTGATCTCTCTCTCTCTGGCTTTTCTTCGCAAACAAAGATTCAGGAAGGACTCATCCCGCGCCTTCTGCAAGCGCGCTGATGACTAAAAAGGCCAATCCAAGATAAACAAGTCCGGTTGCAAAAAGCGCAGCAGAAGGACTCCTTAGGTGATGTTTTTGGGTTGTGATTCTTTCTGCGTTGTCGTTTCTCTTCAAGACTTGTTCGTCGTGAGTTCTCAAATAAGGCTGCAGCATTGTGGATATTGCGTCTCCATGCCTCCCGATGTGAGGCCAGGGCGGACCACTGTTGGTGATCAATTTGGCCAAGCCTGAGATGTTGTTTCAGGGAGTCTTTGTATCGCTTTTTTGGAGCGCCCTCTTACGCTGACCCGTGGCGAGTTCACCGTAGAGTAGTATTTTTGGGAGGCGATGGTCCTCCATCCTAGAAACGTGCCCTGCCCAGCGCAGCTGTGTTCTCAATATCATGGCCTCAATGCTGGTGATCCCTGCTTGTTCAAGGACAGCAACATTCGTCACATAGTCAGTCCAGTGTATATTTAGGATTGTGCGTAGACAGCGCTGATGAAAGCGCTCGAGGAGTCGTAGGTGGTGGCGATAGGTGACCCATGTTTCAGATCCATAAAGGAGGATAGACAGTACGATGGCTCTATACACACTGATTTTTGTGCTTTGCCTCAGGTGTTTATTGCTCCAGACTCTTTTGTGAAGTCTTCCAAATGCACTATATGCCTTTGCTAATCTGTGATCGATCTCTTTGTCCATCTTGGCATCTGAGGAGATGATGCTTCCCAGGTAGGTGAACTGCTGAACGGACTTGAGCACTGATTTGCCGACGGCAATGTGGGGATGGTGGTGTTCGTCCTGTGGTGCAGGCTGGTAAAGAACTTCTGTTTTCTTCAGGTTGACTTCTAGCCCAAACAGCTCTGCAGCTGTTGCAAAGCAGGACGTTAGGCGCTGCAGAGCTGCTTCTGTGTGGGCAACAAGGGCAGCATCATCGGCGAAGAGCAGCTCACGGACTAGATAGTTTAGAGTCTTAGTGTGAGCCCTCAGACGGCTTAAGTTAAACAAGCTACCATCAGTACAGTAGCGTATATAGATGCCGTCGTCTTCTTCAAGCTCTGCCATAGCCCTTTGCAGCATCGTGCTAAAGAAGATTGTAAATAAAGTTGGTGCAAGAACACAACCTTGCTTCACTCCATTAGTTATTAGAAAGGGCTCTGAAAGAGCATCGCCATATCTGACTTGACCACGCTGGCCCTCGTGTAGCAAGATAATCATTTTAAGGAATTTGGGGGGACATCCTAGTTTTTCCAGGATCTGCCACAGACCTTTTCTACTTACAGTGTCAAAGGCTTTGGTGAGGTCGACAAATGTTAGTTACTGCTAAAATTACAACTTAAGTTAACCACCTTAACTAAAAATAAATTTAATTAAGTTACCTCTTTTGTTGGAAATTTTCCAACTCTAATGGTAACTTGATTTATTTTAACTAGTTTATTTTCCATCTTTGACTTAGAAAGGAACAAGGGCTTCTGAACATACACTTTATCTAGGAATTTGATTTATTACTTATGCATTTGTTTCCTCCAGTAAGCTCAAGGCAGTATATGTGGCTCTCCTCCTCACCATTTTATCTTCACAATAACATTGTGAAATATGTCAAGATGAAATTTAATGCAGACCTACCAAGTATCAGTTCAACACTTAAACCACTACATCACACTGGCTCTGAGTGTGTAGCCCTTTCATAAAGAAACCTACTTCTGATTTCTCCTCTAAGGAGATTTTCAGACTACACAGTTATAGTGTTACTATTCCACTTTAAATGCTATGGCTGCCTCCTGTGGAATTCTGGGGTTTGTAGTTTAGTGAGGCCTAAGAACTCTCTGACTGAGAGTTGTAAATGCCCTTCCCTAAACTACAAATCCCAAGATTCAACAGGAGGCAGCCAGAGCAAATAAAGTGGAATAGTAACACTATAAAAGTGTTGTCTGAAAATCTAGTAAGCTGATGAAGTGGAGAAAGCATATTTTAGGTGGAAGGGACTTTTATTGTAAATATTGTTAAACAGTTATTAGATCTGGTACCAATCAGTCAGAAGCCAGTCAGATGGAATGCCATCTGTCAGGAATGATTTGATTGTGTATTCCTGCATGGCAGGCGGTTGGACTGGATGGCCCTTGAGGTCTCTTCCAACTCTATGATTCTATGAAATCCAGATTGACCTTCCATCCAGCTCGACTTAGTGTGCAAATAAAAACAAAGATGTATGAACAGCTTATGTTAAGAATGCTTAGAATTCCATGTTTCAACTTTTCATACTAGTCTGTAGTCATGGAGCAACAATGACAGGTTCGTTTGTACTTCTTTTGATTTGGATTCCAAGACTTTGTATAAACCACCATGAATGCAGAGTTCACCCTAGCTGCTATTTTCCATTTCTGTCATTCATTTGCATTCATATAATAGAATCTTTGAATTCCCTCAGTTTGGCTTGGAGAAGGCTCTATAGATTAGTCTGTTAGAACAGCAATAGTCACTTTGCTTGGGTTTAATAAAGAATAACAGCCTTTGCTGTCCTGTGTATTGATTTGTAAAGAGACAAAGCACTTCTTGCTGTAGAGACAAGAAATAGCATCTTTGCTGCAATGTTAAAAAAGAAAAGCCTCCTCCTACAAAGATTGTGATGTTTATTATGGTGCGATATTTATAGTTTAGATTTATAGTTGTCTGCAATAGGGTCATAATTTCTCAGTGATGGGTTGGGTGGACAAGCCACTAAGGCACCACCATTTTATGGAGAAATTGCAATTATCAAACTATGAACAATGGGCAAAGGGGACATCAAGGAGCACGATCAATAAGGGACTCCTAAACAGAAACACAATGCCTTAGAGTCAATGTCTAATCAGAAATATGCTCCATTAAGTTCAATGGTACTTATTTCCAAGTGAGTGAGTATAGGATTGCAGTGTTTATTACATTCTGGAGACAACCAAGTGGATTACATCTGCAAAACTGAACTGCAGAGATGCAGGGGTAGAAATATTACCCCAATTCTGTTTTCCCGGTCTTCCACGAATTGATGCTGGCCTATGTTCATCTCCATTTTCCTTCTTCTATCATTTATTTTAATGTAGAGAATTCCTATAATTGATGTTAGAATTTGGATATGTAAGGAAAAATCAAAAAAAAAAAAGCTTGGGTTTGCTGATGAAAACACAATGAAAATACTGGCCATTATCCAGGCAAAGTGTTGTCCAAAAAGCAAGTTCAATGTATATGAGTTTCTCCCTTTTTGTTTGTTTTATTTTTTCCTGAGGTTTGTTTTTAAGACACTATAAAATTGGGCAGTCTCTAAGCTAACCCACTAGGCACATCTCTAGATACCTTTCCATTTCTGAAAGCTTGGGATCCTCCCAAGCTTTGACAGCAAGCAAAGAATGCAGTCTGTGAATTAATTTCCCTGGTCCAACTGAGCAAAACCACAAGCAGCTTTAGATGTGGATATATCTAACCGCTTCATATGGGCCAGACCAGTTAAAAATAATGGCCCTGTGGCTGCAAGTCTTGGATGAAGGAAAGGAAAAAGGAAAACACCACTTTCCACTATGGAACCAAGCAATTATGTCACTGAGATACAGAACTATTTATTTTATGTTACATTAATACATTTGAGTTTTTGTACTTAAAAAAGAGTAATCAAAGGTTTCTGGTCAGATGGACAGAGACTGCTGAATAGAGATGGGGTAGAAATTCATCTGGTTTACATTTCAATAGAAATGCACCTAATTTTGAGCTTTCAAACCTCATACATATTCCATGAGCCCAAACTCAATTAGCCGTCATAAGCCACATTTTGGCAAATCTCAGAGCTCAATTAAATATGTGTACATTGATATACTGTTCAGCTAAAAGTATACCCCACAATCTGTATATGAGTGTAAAATAGCATTAAAATGCATTGCTCGTATACTGGGGAATTTTCTTGGAAATTTGTTTATATTATGCATAAAATGTATGCATAAGAAATGTGTATAAGACTGCATAGAAATGTTGGGTCACTGTTTGATGGGGTGCCTTTCCATGGGCAATGGAACATCAAACTCCATAACCTCAAACACAATCTTTCCCACCACAACCTCCAACTTCACCAAATTATTTGGTGATGTTTTGAAAACTACATTTGATTTTATTTCTTGGGATAAACCTTGGCACAAACTGGCTCATTCCACTATCAGTATGTGTTTACTGCTTCAAATCCAACTTCTGTATATAGACAACAGCACAAGCACATTGCAGCAATGAATTTTAGTAATGAATTATGCAGAATCCAAGATTATGGTATTCTCAAACAGGACATTTTTATAGTCCATATCCCACTGTAATATTTGTTTCATTCTATTTTCCCCTGTATTCTATTCTTTCTTAATCACCAATCAAATTCCTTCATGAGATCCTAGTGTTGGCGTCACTCACATTATTTCCATTGGGTGACTCTTGCCACCTCTCAAGGTAGTGATCACTGGCTAGGTTACCTGTTACTTCCAGTGATAACCCAGACTTTTGAGGGGGGCTTGAGTGCTAGTTCCAACAGCTGTCACACACCAGTTTTCAAATATTCATTTTCATACTGTCAGCCAATCACCAATCATCTCCAACATGCTGAGAACTCCTATCCCTTCCCAACAGATCACTTACCTTAAACTACCTAAAAGACTTACACACTAGGCTACGCTAGTCTCAAAATCCAGTAGTCTCAGGATCAAGGCTCAATATTGAGCAATTATGTTTAGAAATACAGTAAGTAGTAGTAGTGGTAGTAGTTGTTTTGTGGACAGTAAGTAGTAGTAGTTGTTGTTGGTTTTTTGCCTTCAAGTTATTTCTGACTTATGGTAATCTTAAGGTGAAGCTATCACAGGGTTTTCTGAGGCTGAGAGGTGTGACTTGTCCAAGATCACCCTGTGGATTTTCATGACTGAGTGGGAATTTGAACCCTGGTGTCCAATTTGTTGTTGGGGTTGTGTGCCTTCAAGTCATTTCCAACTTATGGCAACAATAAGGCGAACCTGTCATGGGCTTTTCTGAGCCTGAGAGTATGTGACTTGCCCAATGTCACTCAGTGGGTTTCCATGGCCACGTGAGGATTGGAACCCTGGTTTCTTGAGTCATAGTCCAACACTCAACTCTGGAAGACCAAGGTTTGAATTCCATTCGGCCATGAAACCCACTAGGTGACCATGGGCAAGTCACATTCTCTCATCCTTAGAGGAAGGCAATGGGAAACCCTCCCCTGAATACCTCTATGACATAAATTGGGGTAATCTTGAAGGCACATAACAACAGGTACAAGATTGGGCACTCTGAAAAGTAAGTAGGTATGAGATTGAGCCCTTGCCGCCCATCCCTCAACAACACACCTGCATCTGTGAACAGAGATGAAAGTGTGTGAAAGACAGAGGGTTGGAGGAGCTTGTTTTTCTACTATTTATTTCATTTCCACTAAATGCATCATCCAGTACACTGCAGCAATTCTCTTTCCCCCTTTTCTACGAAGTACTCGGACATAAACCTCAAGGCTAATCTCGGCTTCCCTGGAATGCTTTCTCCCACTTAAGATGTTTACATCCATGAATTAGGTTCTTGCTCTATGGTTTGCACACTCCTGTTGTATCACTGTCACCAGAGATACAACTGCTAACCCACTAGGAAATGAGACTAGGAAATGAGAACCAAGGTATATAAAGGGCCACATTATTTAAAATATATAACTTTAAATTATCTGTCATTTGGGCTGAGCCTAGGGGTCTCAAACTGGCCTCCTCTTCAGCCACCCCGGGTGAAGCACTCATGTTCTGAGTGCCAGCCACCATTTTCACTTGGCATTGAGCCAGCCATCACCAAAGAATATCTTTCTAGGGAACTCCGCTTGTCCCATGACATAAAGGGAAGATGTGCCCCAGGCTGGACCCAAGGGCAGCATCCTCCTGAAGCTTCCCCTTCACCAAATAGGCACCTGGGGTGCTCGCCATTACTACCCCTTCAGTTTCTCCCAGTCTCCCTGTCAGTGACCACCAATTTAAACAGCCACATCCCAGACCAGTCCAACATATGTCTAGAAAGAAGCAGTGCATCCAAAAACATTCTGGAAGGAGAGAAGAACATTCATACCATGTTACCAAAGGCAATCAGCAAAATGCCTGCACTGCATAAAGCTTGTTTCTGGATGACACAAAACTGGGGTAGCTAGCCCATTGGAAGATAGGAACAGAATTCAAAAGGACCTTGATAAACTGGAAAATTGGGCTGAAACTAATAGAATGAAATTTCTCAGAGACAAACAAAAAATTCTACATTTAGGCCACAAAAATTAAATGCACACTTATAGGTGGAGAATATTGGATTAGCACATGCGAAAAGGACCTTTTTGATCATAAGCTGAACATGACCCAGCAGTGTGATGCTGCAGCAAAAAAGGCAAATAATATTTTAACCTACATTAAATAGAACCACAGTTTCCAAGACAACAAAAGTCCCACTATATTCTGTGCTAGTCAGGTCAGCTCCGTGGTTAGTTGTGGGCACTTCATTTTAAGAAGGATACAGATAAGTTGGAGCAGGTTCAGAGAAGAGCAACAAGGATGATAAGAAGTATGGAGAACAAAAAAATAAGAAGAAAGGTTGAGGTAGTTAGGCATGTTCAGCCTGGTGAAGAAAAGATTGAGAAGGTGATATAATTGCACTCTTAAATATCTAAAGAACTGTTGCAGAGAGGAGAGTGCAGGTTTGTTCTCTGCTGCTCCAGAAGGTAGGGCCAGGTCTAATGGTTTTAAGTTACAGGAGAGTAGATTTTGATTGAACATCAGAAGGAAATTATTGACAGTAAGATTGGTTCAACAATGGAACCAATTACCTAGAGAGGTGGTAGAGTCTTTTTCTTTGGATGTCTTCAAAAAGAGCTAGACAGCTACCTGCTGGGGATGCTCTACCTGAATTCACTGCACTGAGCAGGGGGTTGGACTCAAGGGCCTGTGGGGCCCCTTCCAACTCTATGAGTTTATGAAGCAGAAGTGTTATGAATTATGAATTGCAAGTAGACTTTGATGCTTAAGGCAGTGAGCTGCCTCTTGCCAAAGCCTGCATGCATTACAAGATGCATATATTGGAAGGGTAGTGCAGTGAAAAGCCTGGATCCATATAGAACTCAGGCCTCAGTTTGAAGTACAAATTGGAATTTCCTTCCCTCCTGATGACAAAGAAATGGTCTCATTCAGAGCAATCAGTGCTCAACTGTCTTTTTTCCACTGAATGGAGACCCTGCCAAACTGGCTCAGACTGCATCCACCCACCCACACACATTGTAAGGTATTGTGCAGTTTCAGAGATGTTGGGCAACCCTATTTGGATCTGAAATAGGGAAAAGTCTATACCTGACTGGCATTGTCTCATGTTTGCAACTCCATAGTTTGTCTCCCCAGACCATCTAAGAGCCATTACCAGTGCCCAGAGGGTAAAAGGCAGACATTATGTTTGCACATAATCCATAGGCTTTTCACTCATCAATCTAAGCACATGGAACCTTCTGAACCTTCCAATAGCATAACAAGGTCATGTTGCCATGCCCAGAGTTATCCCCTCACTCCAGGTGATAGCCCCCAAATTAGAAAAGGGCTATATATAGGAAAGAGATTGGGGGAGAGTCTCTCTCTCCACTTTCCTCTTTAGAAGCCCTCCCAGAAGCTCTCCAGTCTCTTTTCTTCAGAAGCTCATTCTCCAGAAGCTCTCTTCAGAGATCCCCTACATCACCTGTACTGATATTCAGCCATCCAGCTTCTTTTTCACATCAAAGGGTGAGAAAATCCATGCATGTCTTAGTCTGTAGTCCATTAAGCTTAGCTGTACCCCTCTCCCCCACCCCTTAGATTGGTCCAAAGTAGGTTTTTAGCACCCATGCCATCATGCCCCTCTTTTCCCTTTGAGGGACTGCTATTAACAGCTTGTATTGAATATAGACTGTTATGTTGGTCTCTACTGTTATCTTTTTCTGTCTTTTTAATAAAGAAATACTTATTTTTGCTGCTTTCCATGGACCTGATTGCTTCCCTTCTGCTTCCATTTCACTTGGAGTCACTCTGGTTAATTGTCTGCTTTAAAAAGCTTTAGCCTGCAAGGTCCTGCAAATACTTTCCTTGGATTTTTTCCAGGCTGTGAGCCCGTGTTCTGGAATAGTTCCTTTCTGACGTTTCGCCTGCATCTGTGGCTGGCACTTCAGAGATGATGCCAGCCACAGATGCAGGTGAAACATCAGAAAGAAATTATCCCAGAACACAGCCTCATAGCCCAGAAAAAACAAGGAAAATCTAAGGATACCGGTTGTGAAAGCCCTCGACTTCACACGGCCTACAGAGAGTTAGTGCCTTGGAGAGCTCTTTTCCCCAAACCAGTAAACTCAGTGCACTGATCTTAACAGCAGAGTGAGAATGGAGCTGGCTTGTAAATCCTACAAGCTCCACCTAAGCATCTTCACATCTTGGTACCACATGCCAAGACACCAAACCATTTCCTCCTCTTTAGACTCACAATCAGGGGCCAGCAAAGACACCCTCTTCCCTCAGCAAGACTTTGCTACACAGGATTGGACTACCATAGACTCGTGTATAAGTTTTAAAAAAATGGACAAAATCCAACCCCAAAATCCAGGGAAGACACATGTCAAATTGGGAATCAGCACAAAGGCAGTGACATTTTTGGACTCCCCCATGTTGCTGCTGAATGCCACACAGGCCAAAAAAGTAGGTGAGGATGAATGGAAGGACATAGGGCTACTTTTCTTTCTCCAGTTTGGACAAGGGAGGGCAATGGGATAGGAGTGTTTCTTCCACACCCCGCCATGCCAAGAGGGGCTTCTTGCCTCTGCCTCTTGTCACTGCTGGGTTCTTAGTAGAGGCAGTTGTTTTCCTTGGTCCCACTCACAAACACACTTTTTAAAATGCCACATTTTCATTCTTTCCCCTCATTTATAGGCCTTCCCATCTGTATTTGTATAGATGTAGATATTTTAAGATCAGCAATGCAATAACACTCCCCCACATTGTAATCCCTCAAATAAACAGATCTTCTCCTTTTCTTTATCTCTTCCTAAGTATGCTTCCTCTATGCATTTCTCTCTCTCTCTCTGGCTTTTCTTCGCAAACGAAGATTCAGGAAGGACTCATCCCGCACTTTCTGCAAGTGCGCTGATGACTAAAAAGGCCAATCCGAGATAAACAAGTCTGGTTGCAAAAAGCACAGCAGAAGGTCTCCTTGGGTTTTTGGGTTGTGATTCTTTCTGCGTTGTCATTTCTCTTCAAGACTTGTTTGGCGTGAGTTCTCAAATAAGGCTGCAGCATTGTGGATAGTGCGTCTCCATGCCTCCCGATGTGAGGCAAGGGCGGACCATTGTTGGTGATCACTTTGGCCGAGCCTGAGATGTTGTTTCAGGGAGTCCTTGTATCGCTTTTTTGGAGCGCCCTTTTTGGAGTGCATTTTTACAAGGAAAGAAAAAGATTTGTTTGGTACATGCCCTCAACTTATCCACAGGTCATAGCAAAATCCATAATTTTAGCCCCCAAACCTGCCCTCAACTTATACATGAGGTCTACTTATACACAATTATAGATGACATATTGCGTCTGAAAACACCAGCATAGTTGGTAAAGTGTGCATGAAACATCAACTTCCTTATTACCAGAAGTGGAATAAAAGCCTTAAGATTAGTACTTGAAAATATAAACCTAAGAATAAGGAGAAAATGACCTTTCCTGTCCCATAAATACATGAATACATATTGAAGCACATAATTTCAGATAAAATCTATCTGATATATTGCTGTTACCTAGCCTACCCACCCAAATCTACTTATTCTAAATCCATCCTCACAATCTAACCCAAACAATAAACAGTAGTTACAGTGCTATTTCTAGCCTCCAGACGCCACAATAACCACATTTCAAGTGCTCCTCTCAGCTGTCACACACCGGTTTTCAAATACTCTTTTTCAAACTCTCAGCCAATCACCAATCATCTTGAACATGCTGAGCACTCAATTCCCCTCCCAACAGATCACTTACCTTAAATTACATAAAAGGCTTACATACACATTTATACAAAATCATGAAACATTATACTTTACTGAAATTCACATAATATATACACTATTTTTATAAAGACTATGTCCGTCATACTTGAGTGATGCCCAGTGCAGAATACCAAACAGATCATTGCCTCGTAAGATGTAAACTAAATCTTCATCTTAAGTTCAAACCTAAGAGGGGTGGCATCTAAAAGAAGAGACTCCAAGTCAACAATCTTCAACAAACTACCATGAGAGACAACTTCCAGGAAAATCTGCAAACAAAACTTGAAGATCATCTTACAGATCCTTCTCCTACAGTGCTTTGGCAACATATCAAAAACAGTATCCTACAGTCTGTGGAAGAATCCCTTGGGTTCTCCCACAAGAAAAATCAAGACTGGTTTGATGAGAACAACCAAGAGATCCAGGAGGTGTTGGCAAAGAAGATAACTGCTCACCAGGCATACCTCGCCCAGCCAACTTGCTATGTAAGAAAAGCAGCTTTCCGTCTCACATGTAGTAAACTTAAAAAAAAAAACTCCAAGACATGCAGAACAAGTGGTGGATCAATATAGCAGAAAAGACACAACACTGTGCAGATCTGAGTGATCTTAGAGGATTTTATGAAGCTCTTAAAGCAGTGTTTGGACCTACTTATCAGGTCCAAAGCTCTTATACAGTATAGATGCTCAAACATTAATTACTGATAAAGCCTCCATCCTGAATCGATGGGCTGAAAATTTTCAAAGTCTCTTTAATGTCAACCGAGTAGTACAAGGCTCAGCTATCCAACATATGATACAAAAACTGATGAAAAATGAATTGGACATAGCTCCCACTTTGGAAGAGACCCTTAAGGCCATGCAGCAGATGAAAAACGGCAAGACAGCTGGGATTGATGGAATCCCGCCTGAAGTTTGGAAACATGGAGGTCATGCACTCCACGATAAATTCCATGACCTCCTTGTGAATTGCTGGGGAAAAGGGGAACTGCCATCATGTCTCCGAGATGCAGTCATCATCACCCTGTATAAGAAAAAAGGAGCAAAATCGGATTGCTCAAACTATCGAGGCATAACACTGCTCTCTATTGCTGGAAAAATCCTTGCAAGGATACTCCTGAACAGATTAGTTCCTGCTATTGCAGAAGAAAGTCTTCCTGAAAGCCAATGCAGCTTCAGAGCCAATAGGAGTACTACAGATATAGTATTTGCCCTTAGACAACTGCAAGAGAAATGTAGAAAGCAGAACAAGTGTCTCTATGTACCATTTGTCGACCTCACCAAGCCTTTGACACTGTGAGTAGAAAAGGTCTGTGGCAGATCCTGGAAAGACTAGGATGTCCCCCCAAATTCCTTAAAATGATTATCTTGCTACATGAGGGCCAGCACGGGCAAGTCAGTTATGGCAATACTCTTTCAGAGCCCTTTCTAATAACTAATGGAGTGAAGCAAGTTTGTGTTCTTGCTCCAACTTTATTTACAATCTTCTTCAGCATGATGCTCCAAAGGGCTACGGCAGAACTCAAAGAAGAAGACGGCATCTATATATGTTACCGTATTTATGGTACTTGTTTAACTTAAACCGGCTGAGGGCTCGCACTAAGACTCTAAATTATCTAGTTCATGAGCTGCTCTTCACTGATGATGCTGCCCTTGTTGCCCACACAGAAGCAGCTCTGCAGCACCTAATATCCTGCTTCGCAACAGCTGCAGAGCTGTTTGGGCTGGAAGTCAACCTTAAGAAAATGGAAGTTATCTACCAGCCTGCACCACAGGACACCCATCATCCCCACATTGCTGTCGGCAACTCTGTGCTTAAGTCCATTCAGCAGTTCACCTACCTGGGAAGCATTATGTTCTCAGATGCCAAGATTGACAAAGAGATCGATCACAGATTAGCACAGGCATATAGCGCATTTGGAAGACTTTACAAAAGAGTCTGGAGTAATAAACACCTGAGGTGAAGTACAAAAATCAATGTGTATAGAGCCATCGTACTGTCTATTTTCCTTTATGGGTCTGAAACATGGGTCACCTATCACCACCACTTACGACTCCTCGAATGCTTTCATCAGCGGTGTATACACACAATCCTAAGTATACACTGGACTGACTATGTGATGAATGTTGCTGTCCTTGAGCAAGCAGGGATCACCAGCATTGAGGCCATGATATTGAGAACACAGCTGTGCAAAGCAGGGCACGTTTCTAGGATGGAGGACCATCACCTCCCAAAAATAGTACTCTATGGTGAACTCGCCACGGGTCAGCGTAAGAGGGGCGCTCCAAAAAAGCGATACAAGGACTCCCTGAAACAACATCTCAGGCTTGGCCAAATTGATCACCAACAATGGTCCGCCCTAGCCTCACATCGGGAGGCATGGAGACGCACTATCCAGAATGCTGCAGCCTTATTTGAGAACTCATGCCGAACAAGTCTTGAAGAGAAATGACAACGCAGAAAGAATCACAACCCGGAAACATCACCTAAGGAGACCTTCTGCTGTGCTTTCTGCAACCGGACTTGTTTATCTTGGATTGGCCTTTTTAGTCATCAGCGCGCTTGCAGAAAGCACAGTACCATATAAGTCCTTCCTGAATCTTCATTTGTGAGGAAAAGCCAGAGAGAAAGAGAGAGAAAGAGAGAGAGAGAGAGATCAAAGAGTCCAAACACATGTCAGTACTAACAATTGTTCTCTCTCTCTCTCAGATCATATCATCATCATCATCTTCATATCCTCCTCCTCCTCCTCCTCATCATCATCATGGAAAATCAGAGAAATGTAGCAAACAGAGCAACAATCTGTTCAATATTGTGAAATGTAATTGTCAACCGCTGTAATGAGTAACAAGAAAAAAGGTACTTTAAAAAAAGCCTCCACAAGCTCTGGGACAGACAAGCTTAAGGGATGAGCCTCTGAAAGAAGGGTGAGCAGAGAGCATTGGAAGGGATGGCAAAGAAAACAGGTAGCATGGGGTATGCTGATGGCTGGGAAGGTACTCCAAGAAATCCAGCCTTGGGAAGGGAAGCAGCAGGAAACCCCGAATTGGAGCTATAGGTGGCCACCTTACGCTGCAGCATTGTGCAGCGTAAGAGCGGCGCTCCAAAAAAGCAATACAAGGGTTCCCTGAAACAACATCTCAGGCTTGGCCAAATTGATCACCAGCAATGGTCCGCCCTGGCCTCACCCTTTGATAAATTCCTGCCAAAATGTCTTTTAAAATGCTTTTAAAAATAACCATTGAAAGTAACTAAAAACCATTATACAATTCAGTACTGATGTAACATCCCTCTTTTTGTTACACTACTTTTGAAATACAATAGAATTACACTATAGCTGCCAAAGAAAGAATTAATTACAGATGACTGCATTACTTGTAACTTGTTACTTCCAAGCTTCAGTCTTCCCCTGCCTTCTTCTTATTGTCCACACCCAGCTGTCCAGCTGTCATTCATCACTGACACTGATTTGGGGCATTGTGGCAGCTGCCTATCAACTAGCTAACTTTCTAGAATTGCCAGGTAGATCCCTGGTGACTTTGAACAATGAACTTATTTTACAAAACAATTTCCCAAAGTTCAGGATGCAGTGAACATAAGATTGAATGGAACTGACAGATTCATCTATTCTTACCCTTTAGCACTTGGGTCAAATAATACTGAGTGCTACAAAAAACTAAGTATTTAATGGGACAGTATCACTCAGCTCTGACTGGAGTGTGCCCTTTCTAACCATATTCTTTATCACAGTACAGAATCTTCTGTCTACTTCCTCTGCTCAAAGGCTTAATTGCTCAAACAGCAGCCTACATTTTCAACCTTCTATGCCTCAATCATCTCATTAGTGCAATGTATTCAATCAGTGGCATTCTTTCAGTAGCTGTTTTTCTTTCCCTTTTGCTCTTAGGGTAATTCGGATTGGCCTTTTTAGTCATCAGCGTGCTTGCAGAAAGCATGGGATGAGTCCTTCCTGAATCTTCATTTGCAAAGAAAAGCCAGAGAGAGAGAGAATTCTAGGGTCCTTTTTGCATTAGTGTTTCCAGCTGTTCTACTTACAAATTGAATACCTCTACTTTGCTTTATCTGCATCCTTGCATCCAAAGAACTTCAGTTGTTTTAAGTTTCCTGAATGAATCCACATGCAGTTGAATAAGGAAAGAAATGCTGTGTGGGACACCTGAGAAATACAAAGTATGCCGATATTAGAAAATGAGACTGTAGAGAATGTCCTTATTAAATGAGTGGAGTGTGCTCTAATGGGTTATTAGTGTATATGTAGATACAACTTGGCATGCTATCTATAACCAAGAAGGTTTATTTTGTATTTTGATGGAATGAGAAAAATCCATAGAAAAGTAGGAACATATGAGGAGGAGATGCATAGATACATACAGGTGTAAATAATCAGAGATCTGAACATTACCATAGTAGCCATATATGTTAAACATGAAAAGAGTGAATTGCAGCTAGCCATAGGCTCACATGCTCCCCTATCCATCTTTGGTGTATTCTGAAGCAAGGCAGCCCATGATCCAAGGAAAGGAGGCATCCCATGCTGAGTTGGCAGGAGAGACATCCTCTGGCTTTGATCAAGGATTGTCAATACTATTAAGATATCAGAAACTTCTATTTTAGATAGGCACAGTTTAGTATTATGTCTGAACTCTAAGCTGTCATTATTCTTAACTGTAGTTAGGGAAACAAGGCAGCTTTACAAACTAAGAGCCTAATAAAATATTTTGGGATTGTCCTGGGGGCAATCTGTCTAGATGACGCTGGGCCAAAACCACATATGTTCAGCCATTTCAGTCCCCAAAACAGTTTAAAACCCTTCTTAAAATGCTATTTAAAACCTCCCAATTTACTCCACCTCTTTCAGGAAAATCTGGGGCACTCCATGCTGAGAATGGGCAGCTATCATCACATATGTCCTGCTGTACTGGCCTGTGTCACAACAAGGCCCCCAGCATCTGATCAACACTGGTGCCTCATTTCTGGCCTCAAGGAACAAAACATACCAGCAGCTGCAGTGGTGTCAGGCAATAAATACAGCATGACACATGTGAGAACAGCTGCCCATTCTCAACATGGAGTGCTTGGGCGATGGGGGAAATCTGGGGCAGCTCTGGGGCCAGAATGTTCTGGACCTGCTCTCAGATTAAAGGGCTCTATGCAGATGAAACCTAAGTCTGTACTTGTGATCCAGCCAATTCTAGAGCAGATTGGCCTGATTTGGTCTTACCTAGGATGGGTCCTGAATCAGATTGTTTCAGACCAAATGGGTTCTGGAGCAATTTATTCTATCCTAAAGGGCTCTCATACCTTCTGAGAATAATAGATGTTTTCAGCACAGATGGAAAGGGTTTTTTTCCTTCCTGTTTCAATGCAAGTTACTTTTTTGTTGCAATGTTGCAACCTACACTTTACTACATTGGAAACTTCCACTCCTTATTTGGAAATGGGAAGGGGGTGGGAGAACCTCATTAAATAAACATGATGTCACATCACCTGACTAGATAGCCACTCTGATTGGGCACAGGCAGAGCCAATTAGAGATCAACAGAAAGGACTTTTAAAAGTTCTGATCTTCCCTTTGTTCTGAGCCTCACTGAGTTGCACACATGGCCTAGCTAGACTCAGCTAGCTGAGATGGACTCTGATTCACATGGCCTAGCTCTTGGCCAGGTGGCCTACACAGCCATGGAATAACCAACAAGATACAAACTGTGATAACAAAAGAGTTGGGGAGCCAATCCTGCCCAAAGGCCTCAAAGGATCCAAAAGAACTCTGAAATTCCAACTCCAGGGACTGTAAGTTACTTTGCATGTAATAGTTAGGGAATGTGTAGTTAGATTGTGTTAGATTTATGCTTATTTTTAAGTGTTCTGGATGAATGTATATTGTATAAGCCTTAAGTTGAACCTGGGAATATTTTGCCTTCTCAAGTAACATAGACTCCTAGAATTGAATAAAAGCTTTCTGTTATTTTCTAACCTGCCTCGAATTGCTTGCTTCTGGTCAGCTATCTAAACTCTGGGAAAGAGGAAAGTACATCATTGTTTCTTTAATACAGCTTGTCTAAATCTCACTGCTTAGACAAGAAAAGACCATAAAGACAGTGAGTGGTGGCAAATGAAGAGGAATCCCTTGGGTTTGGGATTGGAAAAGGGGCCAACCCTGGACTTCAGGCTGCAGAAACTCTAGGGTGGCCATTATGATAGGCCCCATCATTCTCTTTCTTAATGAAGCAGATTGCCCTGTGCCACCCTCAAATGCTGTATGAGTCCCTCTGTTGCACGGATTTCTTTCTCCAAGAATGGTAACTATCACCCTTCCACTCCTGACTTCTCTTTATCCAACCCTTCACACCTTTCTCTTCAGTAGCATTGTATGGTTCTTAAGACTATATGTTCTTGTATGTTGGCATACCCCCTGTGTTAATTCAAATAAAATACTTTGTTTAACTTTAACTGGAGTGCTCTCTACAGTTAGTACTGTTATACATAGGTGAAAAGATCCCCAAAGTTACCACCATCTTGCAGGCCCCCTTTTGAGCTATAATTCCCCCAGATTTAAAGGAGACACTGGCATTGTGGGCTGGACTCCACCCCACCTCTTAGGACTCCACCCCACCAGAGATTATCAGATGTGGCAAAAACTGCATCAGAAGATCACTGGAAAAACAGGAAGGGGTGACCTTACCAGACAACATTGTCCTCCAGCATTCCAGGGGCATAGAACGGGCATCAGTAAGCTGTCCCTTTTTATTATGGCTTGTCCCTGCCAATAGAAAAGGGAAGCTTTGTCCATGGCAGCACTACATCCCCAGAACAGCAAAAGGATGCGGGCATCTGGTAAAGTTGCTATTTCTGTTCTTCTAGCAATCTTCTAACACGATTGGGAATGCGATTTTTGGGCACATCCCCCTATGTCTGATAATCTCCACCTACCTGCTATATTACTGTTAAAGATGAAGAATCTATCAGAAATATAGGTGCAATCCCAATTCATCACTAACATGGTAAATGTACAGAGATTGAAATACAGTCATCCCTCCACATTCGTGGGGGTTAGGGTCTTGAGACCCCCGCAAATGTGGAAAAACTGCAAATAACAAATACTGCTCCCGCGACCCCTCCCAGAGGGAGGGAGGCGGTGGGAGGGTGTCTGGCCAGCCTGGCCGGCCTCTCTGCAAGCCTTCCTGAGGGGACTCTGGGCCTTAGAATCCCCGGAGCCCGCTTAGGGAGGCCAGGGAGGGCAGTGGGCAGGCGGGGAGGAGGCTGCCCTGCCTCTCCATGGCCTTCCTGAGCGGACTCTGGGGCTTTGAAGCCCCAGAGCCCACTTAGGAAGGCCGGGGAAGGCAGTGGGTGGGCAGGGAGGAGGCTGGCCTGCCTCTCCCCAGACTTCCTTAGGGGACTCTGGTTCTTAGAAGCCTCGTAGTCCCCTCAGGAAGGCTGGGGAAGGCAGGGGGAGGGAGGGGCTGTCCCCTGCTTTCCTGAGGGGACTCCGGGGCCTTGAAGCCCCGGAGCTGCCTCTGGAAGGCCGGGGAAGGTGCAGGCAGGAGGTTGCCCAACCTCTCGCCAGCCTTCACAAAGGGGCTCGGGCCTAAACCGCGAATAATCAAAAATGCGAGTGTGAAAGCTGTGAATGTGGAGGCGCAACTGTACAGACCAAGATCCAATTCAGTACTGGAGAAACAGACAGCTCAAGGCTGTTGCTGTTTGCTTTTGCACATGTAGCAATCCCCATTTTACAAACCGCAACTTCTGCTAATGCAGCAAAGCCTTGAATGGCTCATCGTTGCTACAGCCTGCTACACAGGCAGTTGAATGCAATAGGAACTTGGTCCCAGATTTTCAAGACCCAAACACTCCAAGCTCTCGGCCTGGATGGAAGACTCTGACAGTTTCTACTACTGCTTTACTGTTGTTGTTTATATTTTTATTGTTATGTTTTCCAGATTTTCATAGATTGTTATAAAAATAAATGAACTGAAACAAAGTCACACGCAACCATCCCTAGTATACAACAAAAAGGACCAGAAGTTAGTGATTCAGTTCTGTCATAGAGGTCATGAACAGTGAGATTCCATTAAACACAGCAAACATTTCCAGGTTCACCTGAAACTCTGATTGTTTATCCTATGGGCTTTCAATCCAGAAATTCTGTAGGCTTCGGATGGAATTATTCACAAAGAGAAATGCTACTCATTGATACATACAAATTTGCAAGCTTAAAGATGAAAGTCTTAATTCCAATTTCCAGTTCCAAATACATGTAATTTTCAAAGGCTTGACCTATGAGTAGGCTATATTTCAGAAGAAAGAACTGGCAAAACCACCTGTGAGTATTCCTTGCCTAAGGGTGCACCTACACTGTAGGAATAATGCAGTTTGACACCACTTTAAGTGCTGTAGCTCCATCCTATGGAATCCTGGGGTTTGTAGTTTTAGAAGGTCTTTAGCCTTCTCTGCCAAAGAGTGCTGGTGCCTCACAAAACTACAAATCCCAGGATTTTGTAGGATGGAGCCATGGCAGTTAAAGTGGTGTCGAACTGCATTATTTCTATAGTGTAGATGCACCCTAAGTATGCCATATGGAATTAATTGGGTCACCATAAGTCAACAGGTGACTTGAAGGCACACACACATATAACTCAAGCTTATTTCTCTGACTCATGTACTTAAGTTTTGAAAGCAGTGCTTTCTGTCTTGATTATAAATGTTGTTCCAGCTCAACATGTTTGATCCTCAAATGTAAAGGTATAACTCTGTGACACAGATAAATCCTTGTGTCACAGGTAAATCTTTTTCACTTGTCTGGTAGCTTGCAGTCATAGACCAGGAGTAAAAAGGCAAGACAAGAGATTATGATTTGAACTATGGGCCACATTTATTGAACATTAACCTTTGGTTAAATATCTGCAGAGGGAAAAATGTGCAAGACAGCTTGACCTAAAAGGTATAAAACAGCCAGTTCAATGTGAAAACATCCTGCCCAGGGTAAGGGAGGTTGTCCTTGATCTGCCAACCCCGGAATCACCCCCATCATGTGGAATGGGAGGCCTCCCATTGCCACCTCTTGCCCTAAAGCCTCACAGCTCTGGGCAGATGGTTTTGGTTGGTCCCAAAGGCCACCTATATCTTGACCCTACTGATCCCATAGAGCTGGGCTGAAATCTCTGGTATGGCCAGTCATCATCAAACACTTACCAAAAGATCCCCAATTAGTCCAACCTTCACACCAATGCGACTGAATTAACTTATTTATCAATAAAACTGCTCCACTAAATATTAAAACTGATGCTCTGGGTGATCTTTGCTGAATAAGCAAAACTTCCCCCACTGAAGTATACAGAAAGTCCTGCTTCCCCTGCTAGAAACACCAGTAGTCAGACCAACATAGAGCAAGGGCAGGCAGGAGGGCAGAAAGAGGCATGGATAGAGTTGTTTCACGTTTACCTAAGCTCAGTCAGCATCCATCAATTGCATAATGTGGTGTGTGTGCCAATGTTGTCTTTCCGTTCCTTGCCCAGCTACACATTATAGCCAAAGCTTACTGGGGGAGGGGGACAGCATTATTGGAATTTATATTGTTGTCATTTTTAAATAGCATGTCTGTTTCTTTAAATAGAAAATTTCATACTTTCAGCTTTCACTGACTACTTTACTATGGGGGTGGGGTTCTTTTGTGAAATGTGAGTATAGTTATGCTCTGTTGTCTCTGGAGGCCCGGAGCTCTTGAAAGATAAGAATGTAGACTCGCCATATATTTCAAAGATGTAGACTTCATTGTTTCTCTTGTAACTACTTCATGCTCATGCAATACTCAAAATGGCTGCTGCACCCAACATGACTGGGCAGTTTAAACATGGAGAATGTGTAAGCAGAGCTGCAACTGTTTTAGCTAAGAAACAGCTTTATTTTCTGTGTCCTGGTAAGTTGGGTCTCAAAGGCCTCTGTGAGCAGCTGTTACAGGGTCTCTGTTGTAAATGGGATGAATAGGGTGTTTCCCCCTTTCTCTTTTCTTGAAAAACAAACTAAAAATGGTGACCCTTTGGGAGCAGGTAAATTACTTAGCTGTTGTAGAAGGAAGCAAAATATTAAGCAAATTTCCTAAATGTATGAAATTTCTTAGATTCTGTCCTTTTGTTTGTTTGTTTGTTTGTTTGTTTCATTTGCCGCCTCCTCTGTACTGAGGTCATATCCTACAACATTTCACAGATTAAAACTGGGTCATGTGTGGCCAAGCAACATCAGAGTGTGGTCAAGATGGCAAAATTTATTCATGGGGAAAAACACAGAAGCTAGGAGAGGCCATAGCAGTTTCCCTACATTTAGGGTGAAGACTTGGGAAATGCTTATATGTTTTCAATTGTATTGTTCTTTTAAATTGTGAGCTGCTTTGAGTCTCAATTAATAATAATAATTAAAAAGGCAAAAATCCACCTTTCCTTTCTTGCCGCAATGAAATGACAAAGGATTAATCGGGACTGTCCCTGCCAAATCAGGAGAGTTGGAGGGTATGTGTGGTTTATTATTACATTAATCACCAGTGTTGTGTTTAGAGACATGCTCTTGAAAGTTAGAGACATGCTCCTGAAAGTAAGAATGTAGGCTCATCATAAGCATAGATGCTTCAAGGTTTATTGTTCTGTAGTTCCTTCCCTGTCTAAAGCCACAGGGCAAATTGTCATTGCTTTCCCACACACCAAATAAAAACTCTGAAGTCCATGACATTCTAATAAATTTGGTCTGTATCAAGCATTGCCACAAACATTACATCTCTCACAAACATAACATACTTATGTTCTGCTAGTGGGTTATCCATAGGCAACTGATTGGCCATCATGAGTACAGACTATATAATATATTGTATTATATAGCAATTGGTCTGATCCATCATGGCTCTTCTGATGATCCTACACCATTACTGAGTAGATTTCTGTGCATCTAGAAACCAAACTAGGGAGATTTTCACACGGGCTATATATCCCATGTCTGGAACGGAACAGGGTCAAGAAAGGTTTTCCCTTTCAGACGACGTCCACCCTGTTCCACTCCTATGTTATGCCTGTTCTGTTTTCTCCCTGTGATACAGTAATCACGGGGAGAAGTCGTTAATAGGCACCTGGTTCCATTTCTGTTATGGAATCACGGGTGTGCAAATCGGATCCTGTCCCTGTTGTGGAATGACAGGGATGGGGGAGGAGCTCTGTGGCAGGAACTTCCTGCCATGATCTGGACAGCCAGGTAAGTGCTACCCTTCCCACCCCCCCTTCTCGGGTTACTTGTATTTTAATTTTTTTTAAAAAAAAATAATTCTTTTGACAGCTGGGGGGGTGTTAATTTGAATTTCCCTCCCATTCTTTCTCTCATGAGAACGAGAGGGAGTTCCCCCAGCCAGTTGTAAAAGCAGCTTTACGACAACTGCGTTTATGGCCGGCCAGGCAAGGAGTGAGGAGAAATGTTCCTGTTCCGGAATGGAGGTAAGTGTGTGAACATTTACCTCAATTCCATTGCAGGAACAGGAGAGGAGGTGGAGGGACAAAATCGGTGCTTTTAGCCTCCGTGTGAAAATTTCCTAGATGTTATGGGGAATGAGTCATTAGAAATCCAGCAACTCCGTTGATGTAAGTTTACTGGATCAGTTTCAATCCGTGAGTATCGAGGACATGGACAAGCTACTTGGTAGGGTGAGGAAGACAACCTGCCCTCTTGATCCTTGCCCGTCATGGCTGGCCATCCAGGAGAGGGGTGCCTTGATGGTGTTCCTTAACGACATCATAAATGCATCCCTCAGAGAAGGGTGTGTTCTATCTTGTTTGAAGGAAGCGGCCGTTAGGCCACTCCTGAAAAAACCTTCCCTGGACCCCCTGAACATGAACAACTATAGGCCAGTTTCTATGTTACCATTCTTGAGCAAAGTTATCGAGAGGGCAGTTGCGCTTCAACTCCAAGTGGTCTTGGATGAAACCGATTATGTAGACCCATTTCAAACTGGCTTTAGGATGGGATTTGGAGTTGAGACTGCCATGGTTGCCTTGACAGATGACCTGCGTCTAAGCATTGACAGGGGTAGTGTGACCCTGTTGGTGCTTTTGGACCTCTCAGTGGCTTTCAATACGATAGATCATAGCATCCTCTTGGATCGCCTGAGTGGGTTAGGAATTGGAGGCACTGCGCTCCAGTGGTTCCGGTCCTTCCTCTCGGGCAGGTCCCAGAGGGTGCTGCTTGGCAACAGCTGCTCCAGCAGAAAGGAGCTTACTTGTGGCGTTCTGCAAGGGGCCATCCTGTCCCCGATGTTGTTTAACATCTATATGAAACCGCTGGGTGAGATTATTCGGAGTTATGGGGCTGGGTGTTATCAGTATGCTGATGACACCCAGATCTATTTCTCCTTGTCCCGATCATCGGTCTCGAATTCCAATGGTGTCTCTCCTCTTAATGATTGTCTTAAAGCAACAATGGGCTGGATGAGGAAAAACAGATTGAGATTAAATCCGAACAAAACAGAGGTGCTCACGGTAGCGGCCCGAAAACCAGGAGTTGGGTTGCAATCTCCAGTCCTGGATGGGGTCACGCTTTCCGTTAAGGACTGTGTTTGCAGGCTAGGGGTGCTCCTTGATTCATCGCTTCAGATGACTAGTCAGGTGAATGCAACAGTCAGGAGCGCCTGTTATCAGCTTCGGCTGATATGCCAGCTTTGCCCTTTCCTGGAAGTAAGGGACCTCGAGACTGTGATGCACACGCTGGTAACCTCGCGTCCAGATTTCTGCAATGCGCTCTACATGGGGCTGCCCTCGTGCTTGGTCCAGAAACTTCAATTGGTACAAAATATGGCAGCCAGAGTGGTCTCAGGAACTTCTTTGAGAGACCATATAACTCCAGTATTAAAATCTCTCCACTGGCTGCCTATCAGTTTCTGGGCCCAGTATAAGGTGTTGGTCATTACCTTTAAAGCCCTAAATGGCTTGAGTCCAACTTATCTTCAGAACCGCCTCCTCCCATACAATCCTCCCCGTGCACTCCAGTCCTCTGGGAGGAATTTGCTTCAGCCCCAAAAATCTAGGCTGTCTGCAACCTCCCAGAGGGCCTCTTTGGTAATTGCCCCCAAATTGTGGAATGGCCTGCCGAACGAGATCCGTCAGATGACGAGCCTGAGTAGCTTTAAAAAAAGCACTAAAGACGGATCTCTTTCGGCAGGCCTTTCCTGATTAGTTCCCGGCCTCAGGGGCTCCTGGCTCTTTTTAGTCTCAGTATTTATTATTTATTATTTTAATGTGATTTTATATCAGTTGTTTTAATGTATTTGGTTTAATATCTTTTTATGGGGGAGGGTGGGGGTGGGTGGTGTTTGGGGATTTTAAATTGTATTGGTATTTTAATTTTTGTAAGCCGCCCCGATTGTTTTAACAGGGGGGCAGGATAAAAAAAAATGTTGTTATTATTATTATTATTATTATTAGAAATGTCATCAGGTTTTTAAAGATATAATTTATGAGCAATCACTGTAGGGAGGTTCACTACAATCCCTGCATGTGGAGCAGGAAAGTTTTATCTTTTTCCTCCCTGTCACAGTCCTGATATAAATGGTCCCCTCCACAACCACTCCCCATGCATTGTGGTTCTGATGAAAATCAAGCCTCTTCTACACATGATTTATATACTTAAATAAACAACAACGAAATTGACAGGCCTCCTAACAACATCTTTAGTTTCATACCTAGTTTGGCCTTAAGCAGTAGTGTTATCACTGTCATGTATAAATGAACATTTAGAGATAGCTAGGAAATTGACAAAGTGAAACAGTGTCTCATTAGCATCAGTTTAAGCTTTGTAGAAGAACAGAATCTTGTTTGTATTGCTTTGTCTTGGATAATAAGGGCTCCATTACGCTTTCTTGTCATACCGAATGAGACCTATAAAAGTGCTTTCTTGCTGCTTAATTATTGATACAGTTAGCAAAAATAACCTAAGAGCAGCTGCTTGGAACACTGAGTGCCTGAGAATCTGAATGGTATAGAGGGTATTTCATTAGACCCTTTGAGACCATTTTTAATTTTGGTTTATTAAGATAAAACCTTCAGCTATAGAGTAGCTTCTTCAGCTACTCACTTCTGAATATGGGGCAGGGCCTACGGGAATTCTATGGACAAGCTCAGTGTTACTAATGATCCCCCATGCATCAGAAGCACTCTTGAGCCACGATGTGATTACCTAAGTCTTCAGAGGAACACCTCAATCAGAAACACAGGGTTTCTAGCATGCAGATATAAGCCCTGAGTGGCTAGTATTCATATCCTCATGTTGGAAACTCTATGCAAGTTAAAAGTAGTCACTCCAAATTCAGTGCATCTTTTTTGGCTTAGAGATCCTGAAGTATCATGGAGACTATGAATGCTTTATGCATTTCTGCAGCCCCCTTCTCACCTTTAAAAACACACCTTGGAAATTTTACTTTTTTCAAATACGGTTTGCAGAATCCAGTAACTGGTGGCCGTGCAGGCTAGGTGGTTCTAGGGGTTATAGTCTTTTTTTAAATCTTAAAATTTCTGTTTAGAAATATGCAGATGAAAAGAGATTGCAGAAATCTGCAAACAGGATTCTGTTTTCAGTTATGACTTCCCATTCTTGAGCAACCAGTTCCTTCAGAAAATGTATCTCTGGAGATTTTCACATGGGGAAATTATTCCCCGGGGAGATTGGGAGAGAAATGGGGCTGTTCTGTTAGCAGCACCCTGTTTTGCATGCCCCCTTCCTTCTCCCGATCTCCCATCATCTTCCCTCTGTGCTGCTTCCATTTCTCTCCTGGTATGTTCCATGATTTTTTACTAATGAACCTTCTTGCAGGAGATCACAGAAGGAAGGGGGTATGCGAAATGGGGCGCTGCTACCAGAACAGCCCCGTTTCTCTCCCAATCTCCCTGGGGAGTAATTTCCCCATGTGAAAATATCTCTCTCTCTCTCTCTCTCTGGTTTTCTACCAGTTCCATTTGCTCTATATTTGCTTCATTGTTATCAATTGCTCTCTTACATTCAAGAGAATAAAAAGATCTGAATACAGTTTTAAGAGTCCTGTTCTAAGCTTGTATTACTTCATTTCAGGCCTTGTAGGCTTGAGGCTACATATACAGTTTGTCATTCTTGTGCATGCTTATTTACCTTGCAAAGATGATGTTCTGCTTCATGGGTATTAAAATATTGAAAGATAGTTTGATGCTACACACACACACACATGAGAAAACAGATCTCACAAGAAAACATTGCTTTCATTCATGAGAACAACTCAAAAGTTGTTTTGTCAAAGATATGGCAGATTAAGGTTGCTGTCAAAAATTGTTCAGGTTGGAAGCTTTACTCTGAACTCCCTCCCTCTCTCAGTCTTTCTCTCTCTGAATGTCAGTGTTTTGTCCGACATATCCAATTGACAATTTCAACTATAAATGTTATAGGTGAAGTGCACATATTATTTTATCACACATTGACTCAGGAATTAGATGAATTAAGATAAGTAGGAACCTGTGTTAAGACAGCAACTGATAAGTCTGTGACTTATGCCAATGGCTTTTAAATCAAGGTGTATTTCCAACCTCAAGATAAAATAATTTGACAAAACTGTCTTGTAACCATGATTTCTCTTTCAGTTCTAAATTCAGTACTTGATGTCAACTTGCAAATTTATTACAATTTGCTTATTTTATTGAGATGAAGTTTTGTTCTAATTTTATAGCACCATTGCTCTAAAGCAACTACATTTGCCAAGATATTTATTGGAAACAGCCTTCTGAAGAATAAGTTGTGGTCCTAATAAAACATACTTCAGACTATGGAGATATCACATGGACTATTTATCCCACCACAGGGATGACAGGAGATCGATTAAAAGGCTTCCTTTTCAGACGACATCATCCCTGTGGTGATATGCCTCCGTGCCTCTTCCGTCCCCCCACCTCTTCTTATTGACGGCTTAAGCATTAATAAATCACTCATTCCATTTCTATAACGGCATCACAGGCTTGTGAAAAGGAGCCCTGTTCTGCTGGCACAATGCCAGCATCACAGGGAGGTCACAGGGAGGTCCTTGCCGAACACTTCTGGGTTTGATTGGGACATCGAGGTAAGTGACACCCTTTTTTTTACCTGCCCCCCCCCGGGTTACTTGGTAAGTTTATAGTGTGTTTTGGTGCTTGGTTTGTATTTTTGACATTTGGTTTTGTTTTTATTTTCAAATTTCCCACGTGATTGTTCTCTCGCAAGAACAGCCATGATTTGCTTTCCAGGAAGTGAATGCAGCTCGGCGATGGTTGCATTCACTCCTTGGCTGCCAAGGGGAGGGGGGGGACTCTTGATCATGCAGCAAGGTAGGTGTTTGAAAAGTTTTCTTTTATTCTGTTACAGGGATGGGAGTGGGGTGGGATTGGGGGTACCAAGACAGGGACAGTTTTTAAGGACCCTTGTGTTAATCTCTATAACTTGGCAAGTAGTTAATGTATTCTTAATACATTAGCAAATTTTCCTTGACGTGTTATTGCAATTGCTTTGGTCATTGCTTAAACAGCTTTAATAATACATTTAGCAATGTACAGTATTTATTTCAACCAAATACAAAAAATAGACACGAGTTAAATTAGAGTGGAACAAAACTACTCCTAGAAAATGTACCCTTTTCTCGAGGACAATGAAAGTGCCATGTGTATTCAGAAAAAATGGGATACACTCAAACTACAAAACTAACCTTCTCTGTTACAGTTCTCATAAGCCTATGGCAGCCTTTGGCAGCATAGTAAATACAGTGGACAGAATAAAACTAGGCTATATAAAGAGGTAGGAGACTTTTTCTTTTTTTGGCCCAGAGACCAATTCCATTTAGGAAGGGTCTTTAAAGAGCATGGTTCAGAGGTGAATTAAAGTAACAGCATAGATCAGAGCTAATGACAGAGGGAGCAGCATTAAAGCAAAGCAAAGTGTGCTAGACAATTTTTACCATTTTGGGAAATTTCTCCACCATGCATATGACCAGTGACCAAATTCTATGTGTGCTTACTCAGAAATAATCCCCCTTAAAGCAGCTTTTCTGCCTGCTCAGCACACCTCAATTTTATGCAACAGCCTACCTGCAGGTTTGATGAGGAATTCCTGCAGGACACATAAAGCCAGAAGGTTCCCATTCCTGCTATAATGGTTGTTTTTGTTTGTTATCAAGACAATTTTGACTTATGGCAACCCTATGAAGGGAAGATCTCAAAGATCTTCAGTCATCAACAGCCCTGCTCAGATCTTGCAAATTCAGGGCCATGGTTTCATTGACTGAAATAATTCAGCTGTAGTGGAGTCTTTTTCTTTGAGCAGTGCACTAGGTTTACTGTTTGGTGAAAAACCTCCTCTGAGTGCTAACTCTCTGCAGGACCTTACAGGATAAAGAATTTAAAAATAGACAATTAACCAGAGTGACTCCAAGTAAAATTGAGGTAGAAGGGAAGCAATCAGATCAAGGACAAGCTGATTTTGCAGCAAGAACAATTATTTTTTTTATTTAAAGACAGAAAAAGATAGCAGTAGAGACCAACAGAACGGTCTATATTCAATACAAGCTGTTAATAGCAATTTCTCAAAGGAAGGGGAGGAGAATGATGGCATGGGTGCTAAAAACCTAATCCTCACCAATCTAAATGGTTAGAGGGATTCAGTTAAATTTAAGGGACTACAGACTAAGACACAAATGGATTCCTTCATCCTCTGTTGTGAAGAAGAAGCTGGGTGGCTGAAGATCAGAACACCTGATGAAGGGGAATTTGTGGAGAGTTTGAAAGGAAGGCAATCCACTGGAGAGTGAGCTTCTGGAAAAAATAGCTTCTAGGGGAGAGCTTTTGAAGAGAGAGACTTTCTCTCCCTCTAGCCTTTCTCTCTGGCCCTTTTATAACATGGGGGATGCCACCAGGAGTGAGGGGACACCCCTAGGTGGAGCAAAACATGACCTTAATGGTATTCCACTGGAGGGTTTGAAAGGCTTCATGTGCTTAGAGTGATGGACAGGGGGAATGACTCTTAGATGGTTGGGGAGATGAACACAATGGAGCTATACACCTGAGACAATGCCTATCAGGTATAGACATTTGCCTTATTTCAAATCCAAATAGGATTGCCCAACTGCACAAGGATGTGGAAACTGCACAATACTTTATGGTGGGGGTGTACCAGCCTGAGTCAGTTTGCCAGGGTCTCCATTTAGTGGAGGTAAACTAGACAGTTTAAGCACTGATTGCTCTCAATGAGACTATTTCCTTGTAAGCAGGAGGGAGGAAAATTCCAGTTTATACTTTAAAATGATACTTTAGTTCTCCAAGATGGACAGGGATCCAGGCTTTTCACTGCCCTACCCTTCCAATATGCCTCTTTACAATGTGTGCAGGCTCTGGCAAGAGGCAGCTCCCTGCCTGGTGCATCAAAGCCTACTTGCACTTCATATTTATCAAGCATAAATCATAACACTATTGCTTTCCATTTTGCAAAGTATTATTGTCTTTCCAATGGTTCACATGGTCTCACAATCGATCCAAAGTATAACAGCCTCATTTTAGGCACTTCACTCCATGCATCTAAGGGAGTAGACTTCTTTCTTCCAGTTAGTGTCAAAGCTGCTACAAGATCCCTTTGCATACTGATATTCCAGACTAGCATGGGTATGTCTTTGAATGCCAGCCTCAGTATAGTCAGCTTCACTTCTAGTAAGAGTTCAGGCTTGATTTGCAATAAGACCGATTCATTATTATTTTTTAGCAGTCCATGGTATCTGCAGCATTCTTCTCCAATATCACATTTCAAATGAATCAATTCTCTTCCTGACACTTTTCTTCAGTATTGGTTTTAGTTAATGACTGAGACAAGATATAACAAATCTTAAAGTATATAATATATAGGATTCCCTAAATCTCAGGGTTTGGTCCCTCTTCTCTGGTACTGAGGGTGAGGATGGAGGAATTTCAGGGTGAGAGCACACCCTTGAAATGTATATGTATTTTATATATATTTTCCTTATTTGTTGGAGTTTAGATTTTCTTTATTTAAATGGCATATTCTGTACAATTACACTTGATACTCAACATGTTATACTTCTTGGTATCACTGGGATCTGTCCCTTGTAACCTCACCCTTACAACATCATTGGGGTCCACCTTCTATGACAAAATAATGAGTAATCCCTAGATCTAAGGTTTAAGTGCAGAAATCTCAGGGTCTGGAATAGTCCTCACCAGGCAACCCTATTGTGAGTCCAGAGTTGAGATCCTCGCTACAAAGGAACACATCAAACACCAAAATTGGTTGAAAAATAAATGGCCATAACTTTATTGGTTACAGTTGTCAACAGGGTTGGCAGACACATGAGTCCAGATACTGGCATTGACCAATCACCTATTGATTGATGACCTGCAGCCAGAACCCATGGGATGGCATGAGAGGATCCCCTGTGGACTGCTGCCCAGTATGATTCCTTTGTCACCAGGGGGATACAGGAAGATGTCCACCCCCACCAGGGGAAAACCCTCTCTGCCAAGCAGGAAATGGTGCTGCTTAAATGAGCAGGGAATATAAACCCCCTTAACCGTACTAGAGGGAAAATGAAACAGACAGAGGGTAGGAAAAACCAATAGCCAATGAGTTCAAACCAGTTTAAGCCCATTGGCTGTTGATCTCCCAACTCTTCCCAGGCCTGTGCAAGGCAGTGTGACCCCCTGGGAAGAAGAAACTGGGAAACAACATGGAGGGGAACCATGGAAGCTCCACTTCACCCTGGATTGCAAGCTAGCTGCATGGTAAGTTGTGCAGATCCCATAGCATATTATGTATTTATTTGTAATCCTACCTTCAAAAAATAAAATAAAATAAAAAAGTTGACATAAAAAGGAAACAATTGAACTACACAAACAAGAAATCAAAACTATGATAAAACACATGAACCAAAAGGTAGCAACAACATAATAATCATATTGGTAGAATGAGGGGGGGGGGCAACCAACATTATAGATAATAATTCAAGAAATGTTAGTGGCCCAAACAATTCACTGGATTTGTTCCTGATATCTGGCCATGGAAGATGATGGGAAGAAACTGACTTTCAAATCCTCTCTTCTCGCAATATCCCACAGATCTCTTAGAAGTGCCACTGTGAGGGTCAGAGGTGCCTGTGGAACTAGATGGATTGTGGAATTTGGTATTGAGGAAGAGGAAATAACAATTGAAGATTGGAAGAGTGGGAGTGCCTTGCCTCCCACATTCAGGATGCTCAGTGTTGGATACTGGAAGCCTCCGCTGGACCTCCTCATGTTATGCCCATCAGTTGTTTCACTACAGTTATGAGAAAGAATGGCAGCTCTAGAAAAGTTCAAATCACGTCAAGCTAGAATACTGTTGCTTCAGCCATTGTCTGGTTCATACGGTATATTTCCTTCAACAACAACACCCATCCCTTCCATTATGACATAATTTTGTGTGTGATGTGCATAGGTATCATGAGTATCCCACATCACTGCCCAATTACATGAGCTCCAATTCCATATCATTCTTTTCCCTCAAGCATGAGGATGGAGATCACAGTCAATCAGGTCCCTATGGAACATTGTAATGGAGCATTTTTAATGATATCTCCATTGTAGGCAGAGTGCCTGCTGTTTCAGCATATAAAGAAAAATGACACTGTATTTGATATATATACTTGGGCGCTGTCTTTTGCAATATGTCGGAAGATATTGGGCATCAGTCCTTTTGAGCCTACCAAGTAAGCTTCTCATGAACCTTTTTGGGGAAGTTTTGGCAAGTGCCTAGCAATGTAAGAACCCTGATCATTCTGATTTTCTTCTCTGTGCACTTTCACCAGTAATATTGTGGCAGAGTAGTACCACAACAATTCAGTTTCTTGCTCTCAGTGCACTCAACAAGTGGTTATCAAATGGTCAGGTGTTTTCCTTCATCATACTTACCACAGATCTTGAGAGGTGGAAAACATTTAGCAGTATTTGTTGTCCCTGTATAAAAAGTAAGTGAATGAACAAGAGAAACTTAAGGGTTATCTATGAAAAATAACTTTAGCCACAAAATTATGTTATAAAAGATTACAGAGTCAGAATGAGAAATTTCTGTTTGATGTTCAGTGGTTTTGCCAAAATGTTATTTATAGGATCAATTGCTGTTGTTTTGTTTAAACATTGTTGTTAACAGGACCATTACTTGGTTAAAATGTCTGTAATCTTATTAAAACATTACAGTGTTAAGATAGGAAGTCTTATTTATAAGATTGCTTGGAAGGATTACACAATCAAAAGGATTGCTATTTTGATTACAACTGTTAATATAGTACTTCACCAGAAGTTGGTTCATTGATATCTTTATTGATGACACTTAGTCACTTATTGCATTGTTGATTAAGACTATAGTACTCTATTGTCTTCAGTTTAAAAACATGTTATTCTACTTACTCCATCTAATCTTCCAAAATTGTTTAACACAGCAACATAGGATGAAAAAGAGCCCAATCTGACAGTGCTTATAGTTTATATTGGACATCAAAATTTTACTCCAGTGAAAAACTTAGGAAAAACAGTATTGGATCCACTCAGATCACACCTGTTACTTCGGTCCAGTGTTGGACTAGATGGCCCTTGCGTTCCCTTCCAACTCTATGACTCTGTCTCTAAAATCATGATCCTAATAGTGTTTTTCAATTAAAATGGATAAAATGCAGTGATGTTATTCATTATTATATCCCACTGGACTAAAATATAAAGTTAATTTTTTAAAGCTGACATCCTAAGCATATTCTCCTAGAGACAAATCTCATTTGAATTGGTTAGCTTTCTCTCTAAGGAAATATAGTTGAAACTAGGCTGCAATTTAGCCTACTAATTTTAGCAAAACATAGTTGCAATTAAGTTTCACTACGTTTGTTTTGTCTGCTTATTAAATGTATGTCTCTTTCTGTCAAAAATGGCATTCAGGTTTCTGTGATGGATAGTCTGTATGTGTGTTTGTGATGGATATGTTAGTGTATGTGCATTGAAAATCAACTGGTAGACTAGCTACTACCAGGTGTGCAGATAAAAACAAAGTAACGAATTTAATCTCTCATCTTCTAATCGCAACACTGAAGTCAGAACACATGATTAAAAGCTTGCTGACCTTCACTATCCCATCCCTATTATGAAAAAAATCTTGTAAATAATTCAGAATATTAATACTTAATCACAAGTTGACTTGGCAAGGAGATTTTGTGAAGTCTCCAAGGAGGCCCGTGAAGAAAAGTGGCTCATGAGTTAATGTCCATCTAATCTTCTAAAATTGTTTAACACAGCAACGTAGGATGAAAAAGAGCTCAGTTTGACAGTGCTTATAATTTATATTGGAGATCAAAATTTTACATTACATACCAGGCTTCACTGGAGCATGAACAATATATGCCAAGGTTATTCATTTATCCTTGTCAAGGTGTGGTGAAAGTTGCCACCCTGCATCCTTCAACATAGAATCTTATCCAAAGGTCTCATGATGACTTTTTTCCTGCCACTATTCCAATTTTATTAGAATCACAGAATCATAGAGTTGGAAGAGACCTCAAGGGCAATCCAGTCCAACTCCTTGCCATGCAGGAATATACAATCAAAGAACTCCCACCCAATCTCTGTTAAAAATCTGCAAAGAAGGAGACTCCACCACACTCTGAGGCAGTGTGTTCCACTGTCAAACAGTTCTTACCATCAGGAAGTTCTTCCATCACAACTACCATTAGGAAATCCTTAGCTATATAACTGTATGCCCAGAGCACCAGAGTACTTAACCTTCCTAAATATATACACACAAAGGACTATATCACACTACATTTTTATAGTGCTATCATTCCACTTTAACTGCTCTCCTATGGAATCCTGGGATTTGCAGTTTAGGGAGTGGCATTTAGAATTCTCAGACAGAGAGCTCTTAGGCCTCACTAAACTACAAACCCCAGAAATCCACAGGAGGCAGCCATAGCAGTCAAAGTGGAATAATAGCACTATAACAGTGTAGTATGATAAAGTCCCAACTCTCAATAGTGGAACAGTTGCTAATAAGAGTGCATAAGAGTGCAGACTTAGGAGATTATCAGACAGGAATGCAAAAAGTGTTCCTGTCCCACAATCTCCAGACCCATCCCTGCCCGACACAATAACCCTCTCTATCAAACTTACCTTATCTTCTGTCCAAAGGAAGCCCAGGAATGAATGGAACTATAATAGAGCTCCTTTCATTTCCTGGACTGAAATTCTGCCTTTTCTTGTGGCAATATGCGAGAGCAGGAAAAGAAAAAAGAAAAATACACACAAAAACGTTCACAAAAGCACATACACACACTAAAAAACAAAAAAACAAACAAAAAAAAAACAAGTAACCTGGGGAGGGTACAAAAAAGAGGGTAGCTTACCTGGTTCTCATGGTTCTACCTGGAAGTGTTCTGGAAGGACTGCCCATTGATGCTGTATTCACGAGTCAAAAACAGCATGAGGTTTCAGATGCCGGCAATGCTGGCACCAAAACAGGACAAGCAAGCCATTGACAGCTCTGGCCCATCAATAAAAAGAAATGCCACAATAATGACAGTGGAACACTAAAGGACAACATCGTGTGATATTGACATCCTTTTGCATTCTGCTGGCATCATTTTGGTGCCACATTAGCCATGTCTAATAATCTCCTTAGAGTGCAATTGTATCAATCTCTACTCACAAATAAGTTCTAATAGACACAATAGAGTTTTTGAGTAGAGATTGATGGATCCTAATAGACATACTCCAAAATAAATATTATTAAAATGTTGTATTGCTTCCTTGGTTTTGTCTGAGCAATTTTTGATGTTGGCTAAAATTGTCCAGAATAATGAATATACATAGGTTAAATAACTTAACACAAATGTTCTTAATGTATTAATTTTGTACTACTATGCATAATGCAAATTGGTTAGCTAAGCACATTTTCTCAATATAGCTGGAATTAAAATAATAGAATCATAGAGTTGGAAGAGACCACAAGGCCCATCAAGTCCAACCCCCTGCCATGCAGGAATACACAATCAATTAGAAGCCATTTCACTTTTGATTTCCACCAGCTGAATGGATGCACACAGGGCTGAGAAAAATCTTGTGGTTTTTATTCTACAAAAAGGCTGAATAGATGCCATAGCCAGATCAACACAGTAAAATTGTGGATACTACTTTAGACCACCTGTACAGATGACCTCTGTTCTCTGCCATCAGTTCAGTGAAGGTAACAGCAGCTTTGCAGCAACAAAAGAGGTCATTTATGCCCTGAAAGGCCCAAAATCAAAGAATTTTAAGATATTAAAATATTGTGGGCATAAATGATATACAACAATAATAAAATTAAATTTTTACCACAACAGAAAGTAACAGTAGGCAGGAAATCTATTTCTTCGCTTTTTTCCTCGTATTTCCTTCATCTCCTTTATTATATATAGTTCTTCATACCAAAATTTCACATCCTTTTGGCTTAATATTAAAAATTACACAACCTGAGTCACAGCTAGGTAGGTTTTAAACCTTCAACATAATGACTTTGGAGGTGATGAGATCGTTTTCTCCCTTCAGTTCCCCTTATTACATGCTAAAGAAAGTTATATCAGTCTGATTTTAATTAAGATGGCATATTAGATTTGTACTTATTCTTTCAGCAGAATGCAAGGTGCTGGTTTTAGCCTACAAAGTTATACATGGCTTGGAGCCAGGATGCCTGAAGGTATCTCCTCCTTCTCCTCCTGTATTAATTTGTCCAGAACCTAATATCCTCCAGAGATGTCTGTTGCCCATGCCTGGTTGCTTCAGAGTAGGGTAGGATTTTTACCCTTTTTTCTTTTCTTTTTTCCCCCTACCCCACACCGTGAACTTTATCCCCACCCTCTGTAAATGTTCTTTTGCTAGCATATTTTGAAGCATTTTTATGCTGCCATTTTATGTCCCCTGGGCGAATCACCTGAACCCCAAGGGCAAACCAATAATTGGGTTGCTTCCTGCCTGGCCCTCTACTGGAAGGCACACCCAAGGAACGCCACCTCTAAATTTCAGGACTTAAGTTTTAAGGGCAAATCCCCCAGGCCAGTCCCAAGGGTAGTCTCTTCTTCCCCACCTCCCAGGTCCCAGGACCTAAGAGACAATTCCAGAGCCTCCCCTTCACCAAAAGGGTGCCACAATGTTCACCATGACTCTTATTTTCTCCCCTTCCCCCACTACCTGCCAAGTGACATCCTATTTAAAGGCACCACCCTAAGCCAAATGTCAAAGTTTCGCAGATACAGGAATTTATCAGATGCAGCAAAGATGTCATCATATGTGTGATTACAGATTTTCAAGAGGAGAGTTGGATAGCACTGGGGTTTTGAAAATGTGGAGATGATAGGGACTGAACTTGGGACTCATGACTGTTACAGACAAAACGTTTTCTAGAATTTATCTTTAACAAACATGATTCTAGAGTCTAAGTGACTTGGAGAGATAGAGGATGTATTTCTTCAGCAATGCAGAAAATGTTATGTATATGCTCAGAGGCACTGAAAATAGTTCTGATTCAGAATTCACCACCCTTGAGTCATTGACTTCGTAGCCACTTACTGTATTGCTTCTGTATTGCTACGAATCAGTGTTCTCAAGCTGGAAGGAATGCATCATTCTTTATTTCACCATTTATAATCCAGGTTTTGAAGGGTGAGTAAACAGCATGAATGTTGGTGGATGGGACACAGGAAAGAAGGGTGAAAAGAAGAAAGATATAGATCAGTTTGGGAGAAGATAGATACATATCAATGATGAAATTGAATTGAACTGGATATTAGATCCCATACTGTTGGACAGCCTACTCCAATCTGGCAGTTTCTAGATGCAGTGCATTACAAATCCCATCCTTCCATCTATCCATCACTTTATTTATATTCCACCTTTTCCCCAGGCAGGGACTCAAAGCAGTTTACAAAAAGGCTATCAATCAAATAATGGAAAGTGCCAGGCTGGAACAGACAGCTCAAAATGCAAAACGAGAACTTTTGAAATAAGCTAAAATAGAATGCCTTTTTGACAATACATGATCACGAAAGGACAACTTTTGAAGACGTCAATAGTATAATGTGCTACTAAGTGCAATGATGAACAATCTCTTTTAAAAAGTACCATTTAAAATAACAATTAAATAAACAGTAACACAACAAATTGAATTTCACCTACTCAAACATAAACAAATGTTAATTTGTTTCTATTTCTAACTATTACTTTAAAGAATTCATTTTTAAAACCCAATAATTTAAACTCAGGTCATTCTTTTTCTTATCATCTTTGATGGAGCGCCAACCCTACCTGTGTCCTACTCATGCAGGTCTTGTCCTTTTCGTATTGTTAAATGGACTTCTTGGTTCTTTTCACAGCCATTGACTGTCATCTTACACTGTAGTTTTGTCTATTTCTTCATTTCATTCAGCAGTAGAATCATAGAATTGTAGAGCTGGGAGGGACACCGATGGTGATATAGTCCACCCCCTTGCCAGTGGTGTCTTTGTCTCTCTGGCTTTTCTTCACAAATGAAGATTCAGGAAGGACTCATCCCGCACGTTCTGCAAGCGTGCTGTTGACTAAAAAGTCCAATCCAAGATAAACAAGTCTGGTTGCAGAAAGCACAGCAGAAGGACTCCTTGGGTCATGATTCTGGGTTGTGATTCTTTCTGCATTGTCGTTTCTCTTCAAGACTTGTTCAGCGTCAGTTCTCAAATAAGGCTGCAGCATTGTAGATAGAGCATCTCCAAGCCTCCCGATGTGAGGCAAGGGCGAACCATTGTTGGTGATCAATTTGGCCTGAGATTTTGTTTCAGGGAGTCCTTGTATCACTTTTTTGGTGCGCCCCTCATACACTGACACGTGGTGAGTTCACCGTAGAGTAGTATTTTTGGGAGGTGATGGTCCTCCATCCTAGAAACGTGCCCTCCCCAGCGCAGCTGTGTTCTCAATATCATGGCCTCAATGCTGGTTATCCCTGCTTGCTCAAGGACAGCAACATTCATCACATAGTCAGTCCAGTGTATATTTAGGATTGTGCATATACAGCACTGATGAAAGTGTTCGAGGAGTCATAAGTGTTGGCAATAGGTGACCCATGTTTCATACCCGTAAGGGAGAATAGACAGTACAATGGCTCTATACACATTGATTTTTGTGCTTCGCCTCAGGTGTTTGTTACTCCAGACTCTTTTGTAAAGTCTTCCAAATGTGCAATATGTCTTTGCTAATTTGTGATCGATCTCTTTGTCAATCTTGGCATCTGAGGAGATGATGCTTCCCAGATAGGTGAACTGCTGAATGGACTTAAGCACAGATTTGCCTACGGCAATGTGGGGATGGTGGTGTTCATCCTGTGGTGCAGGCTGGTAGAGAACTTCCATTTTCTTCAGATTGACTTACTGTAATACAGAGCTAAAACACTACTGACAAATGACCACTCAACCTCTCCAACAAAAGAGAACAGCTGAACAGCTCTTACCACCAGAAAATTCTTTCCCACAATTTGAATCCATTGGATCAGGTCCTAATTTCTAGAGCAGCCAAAAGCATCTTTGCTGCATTTTTCACAAGGTAGCATTGAAGATATTTAAATAGGGCTGCCATATCACCTCACAGTTTTCTCTTCTCCAGCTTGGTGTTAAGACCCTTCTCTATCTTGCTCACTCTCCTCTAAACAAGGTCCAGTTTGTTGTTAGCTTTCTTAAAGGGTGGTGCAAGAACTGGATGGAGTAATAGAGTAGTATGTACTATTGTACCCTTTCATCAGGACACTTAATTCTTTTGACACAGCAGAGAATTGCCATAATTGTCTTTAGTCCTGTTTCAACTTTTGCCTGTTCTTGTTGTTTATAGAATTCCTTATATTTTCCTTTTCACAAGTTTTATACTATTGTCATTCAGTGCAAGAAAAATGTCTGTTATTTTTAGTTTATATGTTCTCATCTTTATATTATTTGCAATTGTTGAAATTGGCTCTCTGCTTCTGACATTGTTATCTCTGCTGCACTATCAGGAAGAACTCTTATTTTTTTCACACTGTTTGACAGTGACAATGAACAAATTGTTCTTTATTCACCAAGACATATTTTTCTCTCACCATTAGCCTTCCTCCTCCTCCTTCAGCATCTTCTATTTTTGAATCTCATGCTGTTTGACTATCCCCCCTCCCTCCCCCCCGGCAGCAAACATATTTTCTGATTGTTATTTACCAGCCTTCTGGTAAATAACAGGTTCTTCCTGTATTTTTTTTTTTTTGGTCCAGCTTTGAAGCATGTATTTTTTTTTTCCAATTTCACTTTCCAGGTTGACTTGTTGATCACCCCCTGTTCCCCGTTATATTGTAATTTCAATATTTCAGGGTTTGCTTATTTATTTTGCTTGATTCCTTGAATATTTCTCTATTTTCTTCTGTGGCTACACACAGTGCTGGCCATAAGCTTGCATTAGTCATATTTGATGATCAGCCATGAAATAACGAGACCAGACACAAGTTAAATGGGTTGAATAAGGGCCACATTATTGACCTATACACTATTTAACTGAATTTGAGCCTCGGGATAAGCACAGTGTGGGGAGCAACCTGATGCAGGTCCAGATGAGGCCCAGGCATCAATCTGTGACCAGCCTCCCCAGTTTTCCCTTGGAATGAAACACCAGTCCCCAGGGGCAATCCAAAAACCATTGGTTGCTGCCTGGACAGCTGTTTACTCCAGGCAGTTGTTTACAGGCAAACCCAGGGGGCTCCTCTCCCCCAATTTACAAGATTTTATAAGAGAAACTAAACCCCTAGGTTGATCCCAAAGGTAGACTCCTTCTCCATTCCCCCAGGTCACATGACCATAGAGACAGTTCCAGAGCCCAACCATTCACCAAAAGAGTGCCAAGATGTACACCAGTCTAATAAATTCTTGCCCTGCAACCTGCCAAATGAAAACCTCTTTTAGACACCACCCATAGCTAATTCTACAAGTCCCAGCTAAAGGGGGAAAAATCCTACCTGGCCCACAAGCTACCAGCTTAGCTCACACTGCACAGATGGTGGGTGGGTGGGTCACAGCAAGAAGAGCAAAGGGGACACATGAAGGGGAGACACAGCATTAAATAACCTCTGTTTGTGCCCCTGTCATGTGACCAGCACTTGGCATCACATGTCAAAGGCAGGAGATTCTGGCCTCTACTCATGGAGACCATCAAACCACATCTCACCTTGCAGCATTGTTCACTGAGCAATCAGGGAAGTGCATTCCTCATGTTTGTAAGCTAAGTCTGTCTACCTCCCACTCTCTACCATGAACACACACAGAGGGGGTGGGGGTGGGTCTTTTTATTCTCTCTAAACTTTCTGCCTCCCTGTTGTCTATTTCCTCAAAACTGGTCACTCATTTTGTTGAGCTTTACAACACATATAGTCCTATAGATGTTTGCTTGGAAATAGATCCTACTGAGTTAATAGTTGCTTCTGACCATATAAATGGGTGTACGGGTGCAGCTAGAACTACCTAAAACAACATTTCTATTTCCCCTCTGTCCATCTCCTTTCATTGTCTATTGCTGACATTTCAATTTCTTTCCACTTTTCCTGCTAGACATTGTTCTTTCCATATCCCCTCCTCATTTTTTTATTTCTTCTGTTGCTAAAGCTTGCTATTTTTTGCTTCCTAGTCTTCAGTTCTGTACTGACTCACTTAAAGGTAAGTTCCACTTTACTTCTTAGGGCTTACTTCTGATTGCCAATCAACTCCAGGAAATAAAGAGACCAGACACAAGATATGGGGTGAAATAAAGGGTTTTTGTTTAACCCTACCTATTTAATTCCCTCTAATATCTTCAGTGGGGGGGAGGCAACCTAGTGAGGGAGCAGCCGAGGCCGTAGGTCTAACCAAGACCTTACTCCTCAGCTTCCCCGGGCGAACACCTGAGCCCTCAAGAGGAACTCCAGAGCTGGGGTTGCTCTCAAGCCGGCCCGCGTCTGGAAGTCCAACCCAAAAGTCCCCCACTCAAGCCCCACGACGTAGGGTGGGAGATTTTCCCTCGGGCCAGCCCCAAGGTGGGTCTGCTTCCCTTCCGCTAAGTCCCACGACTTTATTGGTCGTTCCAGAGACCCTCCCTTCACCCAAATAGGTGCCAAGTTGCACACCGACATCTATACCTGCCCCCATTTTAGGCCATGGATAGGGACAAGCGTCCGCTTAGTCCCTAATCCCCCACCAGCCTGTCCAAAAGGTCCCTCAACCCCCCCCCCCTGAAGATCAACTAGAAAGATTGAATTCCCCGCGTCTGAGAGGTGTACCCCGTCTGCTCGGTAGAGCTTGGGCCTCTCGAACACTATGGCAGCTTGCGGGATATACCAACCCAAACCCTTGGCGAGAGCATTCTTTATTTCTCTATTAGCTCTACGCCGAGCTCTATCGAGCAGCCGGGGATCCCCATCCCCTCTCCAAACTTGACGGGGCAGAATGGCAGACCACATGATGGCGACATCCGGTCACCTTGACCGTATCAGCCACATGCCATTGATCGCCTGAAGGACAAGTGCCTTTTAACAAACCCAAATCATTTCCACCCAAATGGAGAATGATAACATCGGGAGGAGGCCCTGAACGCTCTTCAAACAGCAATGGCAACAGGCCATGCCAGCGAAGACCCCTCCTTCCCAACCACTCAACGATTAACTGGTCCCCAAGGGTGAGGTGAGGTCCAAAGTAGCTCAGCCGGGCCTGTTGCGCCGCCCAGTAGACCATACTGTGGCCACATACAATTGCCCGTCGTCTCACCAACACCAGCCAGGGACCTAGAAAACAGAGAAAGATTATTCCTAAAGTGGCCGGATGTACCCCTGGTACATGGAAGAACACCAACAGCCTATCTGACGTATCTCCTGTGGGTGGAAACCCAGGGCAGATGCGGTGGTTGCCACACCGATCCGGAAAGAATGAGTCCCCAAACACCTACCTTTTAGGCCCAGTTTCTCCAAGGCTCTAGCAGTCACTGACCAAAATTGAAACTTGGTTAGAGGGGAAGAATCAGCGTGCAAAAACAAAGGCCCCGGTGTAAATCCCCTTACTGCCAAATATTGCCTCAGTGCCCTCACTGGGCAAATGTCCCTTTGAATGCAGGCCTGGAGTTCGCACCGCGTGCCCTTTCCCCACTGGTCCGTCTTCGAAAACCGCAGGTTAAACATCACACGCTGCTCATATAACTCCACATCACCAAGTTCCAAAGCCCGATTAAATAAATCATGTTTTGATGTCCGCACCAGTTCGCTGATGCGGAAAGCCCCCCAAAATGCTACCAGCGCCGCTGCATGAAATAGCAGCCTTTCATAGGGGGATACACAAATATCCGTCCAGGTAGCGAGTAGGCCATGAAGGATATTTGGTGAAAGGGGGGCTCTAGCATCATTCTTTCTCCCTCTTTCCCTAGTCCAACCCTCCAGGACCTTACGTATTGCAAAATCGCTTGTATTGTCCTTCATTAACCCTCGACTTAAGCCAAAAGGCAATACCTGATAACCTGGAACGAATGGATTGTGGGGCTAGCCCTCTATGATATAAATGAACGCAGAACTTTAGTAATAATGAAACATGTACAGGCGTACCCTGTCTCCAATCGATGTTTTGCCCAAATTGACTGAATTCACAAACTGCCCATGTGTTACTACTTCTAGTGGAAGGAGCCAAGGACATACCTAGGGCCCTAATCACCTCGACCTCCCAATTGTCCACAGGTGTGCGGGCATTGGCTCGCCTTTGGGCATTGCGTCTGGAGCCAACTCTCTGAAGCGCTCCATCTGCATGCGGGAAAGAGCGTCAGCAATACCATTGTCAACACCCACCATATGCCGGGCCACAAACAAAATGTTGTGCCTTAAGCAATGCAAAGTGAAAGCCCGGACCAGCTGCATGACCCGGGAAGATTTGGAGGTCAAGGAGTTTATGACATGAACCATTGGTAAAATAGGCTGTGACACTGAACCTTTCCCGGGGTTTTAGGATTCAGTCCCCAGACTGTATAATAGAGGAAGATCTCTGGTTCTCTGGTTGGTACCATACCAACCTAAATTATGCCTGATTATGGAAGCAAGCGGGGATCCATAGACCACTTAGGTTTCCTGGTGAGGTTGGGAAATAATCCTGTCTAAACCCTTGTTGCCAATCAGAGTTGACAGTATTGGGCTAGATGTACCACCAGTGGTCTGATTCAATATAAGGCAGCTTCCTGTCACTACATATTAACACATTTAACACACTGCATAAGGTATTGTAATGCTCATTGCTTTCAACTGGGACAACTTTGGAGGTCCTCAGCCCTGGCCAGCACAAACCAGTAGGGCTTGGGTTAAGGTAATGGATTATTCAATCCACCACAACTCCATTCAGCATCACTCTGTAAATTAGTAACTCAGTTATTTGATTAGTCTCTAATATGTAGCTGATATTTCCTAAGTATCATCTTCTGCAAGCTTTAAGAACTTTCCTCTTATTTAAGAATGCCTAATGCCTTTGACAACAATCATTCAAAAGATGGCATGGAAGGCCCTTGTTACAGATAATTTGAAAAAGATATGTACCACTAGAAATTCTCACACCTTTGGAATGGAAGACAAAAGACAAGTTCATAAATTCAGCAGCGGTAGCCTAAAGCATAAGCATGTGAAGGTTATTTAAAAACTTGTATTAATAATTGGGTGGATGGGGATTAGGGCTTGTAAACTTTCTCTTGCTTGGAATATTCTAGAATGACTCTTTAAGGAAGAGGGATTCCAGATGAGCCTTTTATTGTGCAGTTCATTCATGGAATTTTACCAATGATATCATTCTGCCATTTGTGTGTTTTACTATCACGTCTATTTTCTTTGTATTAAAAAATCTGGTAAGAAGGAAGAGATGGAACAGCTTCAGAATACCATTTGATTGACAGCTGCAGGAGCTCTCCATCTGTAAATTCCTTCAATAGCTTTTATTTCAGAAAACATCATTTTACAACATTTAACAATACTGCTATACAGCTTGTAATATCCATAGCGGTTTTTTAATGCCCATTCCAGGAAGAATTGTTTATTTGATTGAAAGGCATTAATATCAGAAAATTAAGATGCTTGTTTTTTTTTCCCCAAAGAGCAAAATCCTGCATACTCATACAAATAAATAACAGAGCACCATAAGGCTGCTGCCCCTGAATCAGCAAAAATTTTCTGTGGTTACTTTGTATAATTTATTTAATGGGTTTTCAATGAGTGGTATTTTGAGGTTCTACAAACTGTAAAAGAAATGTTGGCTGCCCTACATTTCAGGTATATATCAAGCGAAAGAAAGAAAGAAAGAAAGCTTTCTTCCTCTGTACAAAAGAGACCATGGGCTATCCCTGTCCATGGGCTACAATAAAATCAGCTTTTAGGAAGGCATATTTTCTAAAATTGGGGATTTGATAAACAATTGCATTATTTATTTATATTTTTAAAAAACTCATATGAAAATTTTATATATTATCTCTTGCTCATTTAAATGCATCCAGAAAGGGGAAAAATCAATAGCAAAGGGGCTAAAGGTTTACATATTTAAAGTGGCACTTGGACCAGTTTAGATGTCAAAGACAATTTATCTACTGGGGCCAATTAATCCCCTATGATGAGAAAGTGAGATAGGGACTACATTTATACTTCTTTCTAATAAATTAAAACAAAGCAGTGAGGTTAATTGAAAGATCTAGGGTTAATGCAAAGTTAAGTCTGAATTGAGCAGGAAGCAATGGGGAATTAAAACATGAGACATTTGTAGTATGATGTTAACATGGATCACTTACCGGTGAATGGTAGTTCCTATTCCTTCTTCCTTCTTTTTTTCTTACCAGTATACTCCTCATTGAAGCATTCTGACTATTTAATAAATTATGCTATGAAATATAGATGCACCATAGATGATTAAGAGCAATCTCCTCCAACTGGCTCAGTGCAATCTTTATAATGAACTCCTAGATCAAGACAAGCCGATTGCCACATCAATAGATGAAACCAAATCTTCTCCAGTGGGACCCTGAAGTAATGCTGCATTCTGCCTGCATTGCAATCCATTTCAAGACTAGAAATTTAAATTGTATAATAATTTACATTCATATGAGCAGCGGGAAATGCCTTCAATATGTTGTTTGGGATTTATTACATTGATTTATTGCAGCTGGTGTTCTCTTAGTGGCTTATGAACGTTTAAGTCCTACTTACAGCTGTGTAACTCACATTTTTGTCTTTGAGGAGGTTGGAATTTTCTTCAACCACACAACTCTCCCACAAAAGCCACCTTTGAGCAGCCCACCACCACCACCTGGCAACATACAGTAACTATATGCTGGCCAGTTGTGAGCAAGAGGTGACAGAGCAGTGCCCTTTAATATTCCTATAGCTGGATGCACAGCAATAACACCAACCACTGAAATCTCCTGAAGACCCCCATGTGGTCCTGGAGCATGCACGTTGCTTTGTGTCCGGCTAAAAGAACATAGTAGGATACTGCTCTGCTTCTGCTTCCCCCGTCCACTGGCCAGTAAATAGCTGGGGGGGGGGGTTCAGCATCTTAAAGAGTAGATTTGAGGGATTCTGGGGGAGACATGTTATAGTTCCTCCTGGGCAGAACTTTACAATACATCTCCAAGATCCACAATCTCAGTCCACTTATTTTGTATCATACCATCATTTAGCTTTCTCTCACATGTCTTTGGTTGCAAAATTATCAGTTTGCCTTTCATTTACACTGTAACCCTTTAGGACAGGACTGGGCAACTGTCTGGGGGCCAAGTTACAATTTTTCCCCACCCTCCATGGGCTATTCTCCGATTTCCACAGCAAGCCCAAATACATTCATTTTCTTCTGTAGTCCCTCTCAAAATTGTGACAAGAAGTGATGTTATAGGTGGAGTGATAGGGGTCTTTAGAGGCCACAAAAGGGGTCCCAGCAGCCACATTCAGTCTGATGTGTGCCTAGAGGCACCTTTATGGAAACATTATGGAGACATTCCGAAGACTTGCTACTTAGGGCTATGGCTAAATCCACACTACTAAATAATTCAGCTCTAGTGTGCAGCATTCTTCCCCTTGTTGAATCCTGGTAATGCCATATATAACAGTAATAATCTGGACTTAAATTGTATTGACAGCCACACATTTCCCCCACCCAAAGTCAGATTGATTCAAAAGGGTGCTTCTTCCCAAGTCAAAGTATGTTGGGTCACACACAACACAGCAGCTGCATTGTTTTTTGTTTTCCCAGTTTGCATGTGTGTGAAATTCATTCCATTAAGACATTTTTTTTCTTTTTTACAAAATGGCTCTATCCAATCCATATCCTCTGGACCAAATCTTCTGCCATTTCCAGTGAGAAATCCATACATTTTCAGGCTTGAGATGCTTTTTCTGAAAGAAGAAAAATATATTTGGCAAAGGGAATAGAACTGAAAAAGGTGTGAAAAACATTGAATATATACAGGCCTAAAATGTATAGAAACATTCTGTTCCACTGTCAGTTTTTATCACAAGGAAATTCTAATGTTTAGTCAGAATCTTTTTTCTTAATTCAAATCTACTGATTCAGGTCCTGTCATCTGGATCAGCAAACAACAACAACAACAACCACCCCAGGTCCCTCCATCTTCCTCATGACAAGCAGTCAGTCAGCTATTTAAGAATATCTATCATATTACCTCTCAGTCTTTTCTTTTGCAGGTTGAACATATCCAGCCCCTTCATTGATCCTCACAGGGCTTGGTTTATATTACCATCTTGCTTGCCCACTGGAGGCACTAGGGGTGTGTGAAGAGGCCAAACAGCACCAGGTGACACCATCAGGGAGGGGGGTGACACCAGCCTTAGCAATCCCACAGAATGGGTTATTACTATTACTTCCCTTTATCTAAGCACCATACTCCTGTTGATGCAGCCTAGAACTGGCAGGTAGTTGGACCACATGGCCCTTGTGTCCCTTTCAATTCTATGACTTTGTGATTCTATATTTTAGTCAATGGGTGCATGCATCATTCATAAGTCCACTCATTCCCTCCATTTGAAAAATGCAAACAAAATCAGGTACAATTCCACCACCACTTTAAGAAAATCTACATGAAACAGATGAGTTGGAAAAGCACAGTGTCCACAGAAATAGATTTGACAGATCTACAAATTTGTACTCCAAAAGATCCCAAAACAGACCTGGGTTTCCCTGTATTTGTGCCCCTCAGGTGAAACAGAGAAGAACCGTTTTTCTTTGTTTCATTCAAGCAATCTATTTCTAAGAAAATGGCCTCCATGAATATTCAAATAATTGATTCTTCATTGATTCCTACCAAGCCTTCCATATGTCAGCAGAATAACAAAATGAGAACTGAGTAAAGTGACAGAACAAAAACTATATTTTATTTGGGGAAAAAAATAATACAGGAAAAAGATGCTTGCTTGCTAAGCACAGCACAGACAAGAATATGCCAAGCAGTGCTCAGCCAAATGATCAGGGGGAAAAAAGTGAAGAATGATTGGGATTACTGACATTTTCAGACATGACTTACAGTGGAAGAATCGAGTGGGAGAACTTCGCTGTTGCAGCGCGGCAGGGGACCCATTTCAGACGACGCTGTCCGTGAGGCGAAATCGTCCTTGTCACCTCCGTTTAGGATTGGAGCTGGCCGCACCATATTCCACCAGATTTTATTCACAGAGGTTGTCCGTGAATAAAAAATGGACTTTGAGCATGAACTATTAACTTGTCTGATTTATTTTTCTCAGTTAGACTCTTAATTGCATGGTTATCATTGCCTCCTTAAGGACATCTATCCTGAGGTTAAATAAATGGATGTCATCAGATTAGTATTGAAATATTTATATGTTATAGCTTAAAGCCAACTGCTTGGGGCTGAGTTAGAGCCAAGGTTCACAAGTCCAAAACCCATTTGTGCAGCATGGTTCTAAGCATGGTTGTTCTGCAGGAAGTCAAATCTGGAGTTACTCCCTACCACAGACAAATATTTTATTTGGTATCTACATAAAAGTTCACAACATTTCATGGGTTACCACTTTAACTATCATGGCTCCCTCCTATGGAATCCTGTAATTTGTAGTTTCTTTTGGCACCAAGTTCTCTGACAGAGTAGGTTAAATATCTCATAAAACTACAGGTCCCAAAATTACATAGCATTGAGCCATGGCAGTTAAAGTGGTATCAAACTGGGTTATTTCTGCAGTGTGTCAGCAGCCTTAGCATCTCAGCAGCTCTGTATGCACCTTTTCCCACTCTGTTGGTTACTGCCTTGCAAGCTGGTCTTCTGAAGTCTCCCCTGTTCTGCATTTGGCCGTTGTATCACTTTCCCCACTCTAGTCTTGTATGTTTCTGGTCTGGAGTCTCAAATACTCTGGATGCAGCTGTTCTCACTTTGCTGCATTATGGTCTCAATTATTCTCACTGCAGCTTTTGTTAGACTGTTTTTGAAGAATCCTTTCTTTTAATAAGAGTAAGCGTCATGAATAATATTTAGGAAACATTGTCATGTTTAGGGATATTTGCCACCTGGTGGCTGGATGATCCTGTAAGCCTGAACTTTCCAGAATCTCTAGTCTGGGGGACTGACAATTACCGGTATTTTTTACCAATGCACAAGGGGCCAGCACTGTATTTGAACTCATTGATTATAATTGTTTCATTCATTCATGATAATTTTCCAGGGACCAGCAGCCAATGACTCATGAAGCAGCACTGATCCAAGGACAACCACTTTGAGTAGCACTGCTGTAAGTTGTAGACATGTTAAAATACTGTAGATTAGTTTTGCATGTAGCAATCAGGCTAAATACAGATTTACACTAATTAAAATTAGTAATGGTGTTTGAAAAACCACAAAACCAGACAACACACACCCCTAGAATCTCCTTAGTATCTAAATTTCAAGTGTTTATACTTTACTCTCTTAGAGCATTCCCACACTTTTACAAGTACAGGTAGACCCCCATATTCATGGGGGATACATTCTGAAACCCACCCTGGATACTTGAAACCATGGAACCCTATTATTTTCAATGAGATAAATGCTGGAAGTTGACCATAGAATTGTACTGGAGGACCTAGAAATACTTAGAAAGAACATATTTTTTCAGACATTGATAAGTGAAACTGTGGATACCAAATCCATGGATACAGGGATTGACCTAAAACCTTAGTTCTACATTCCAACATGTACACACACATGTACACATGTACACATACTTTCTCTCTCAGATGCAGGCACTTTGTAAGGAATCTGCATCATGAGATGCCACTACTTGTTCATGAAGAGGCCATTGCTCCTGAGGAGTCCTTCCTTATAGGCAGATACTCCACTGAGTAACCATAAGTCTAAACAGCCTGGTACTGCAGGTGAGGGACACATTTACTCTGATTACACTTAGTTAATACTTTAAAGACAGTTTAATAATAATAATAATAATAATACCTGGGATGCACACCACAGAGTCCCCTTAGTATCCCTTTCTGGTACCAGATGTTTAGGTTTTATGAACTTGGAGTTATAATGGAAAAACAGATTGATTTCGCTCATTCATTCACTCACCGTGAAGCAATCCACCAATTACTTAATAAAAAAGAAAGAATTTGAGATGTATGTATGTGTGTGGGAGAAATTCAGGCAAAGGGCTTTGACTGCTTGGTTCTTAAAAGGCTGGGTTTGAGTTCTTGTATATTCAACATGAGATTTGAAACAATTTGAAATCATAAATAACTCTACTGATTCCATTCAAATTATTGTTTGAATAGTCTCTGCACTTCCTCTTAGTGCTGCAGTTGGGGGAATGATGACCAACTTTCATACAAAGGAGCCCAATTTAGAGCCAGACATTGCAATTCCAAGACTATGTACTTAACCTGCAGTACTGGGGGAAGAAACTTTAAAAAAAATTAAAACAATGAATTAAACCTGATATTTTACTGACAGTTCCCACAAAACTTTCTTCCCTCCTCCTCTCCCCTCCCCTAGAACCCTCCATGCCATCATCAAACTAGCTCTAGAGGAGGGGTGGGCAACTGCATGGGGACCAAGGGCCAATTTCCCCCACAGACATCCTGTGAGCTGCACCCCTCACGGCAATCCCAAATAGTTCTGTTTTCTTCTGCAGTCCCTATCAAATTGGTGGCAGGAAGTGATGATCAATGTATTTAGGTTTAGTATGGGGTTCTGGAGTGCTTGTGTGGTGGGGTATTTTTCATGTTTGGGGGGGGGCTTTTGTGAGGGCAAATATTGTCCAAATTACCAATTGGGGAGCTGAAGGCTTTGGAGGACTGGTGTGAGGCTTTGGGGGTCACAAAAGTGGGGTTGCCATTTGCCCCCCTCCACTTTAGAGGGTTTCCCACCTTTCCAGAGCCAGTTTGGAGGAGCATGGAGGGCTGCTGTGAAGAGGCAGCCATCCTCATTTCATTTCACTGGAATTGTCCATTCTATTAGGAGAATGTCAAAGGTAGATACTGCCTGATGTTAATCATGTTCCGTATGAATTTTCTTTTTCCGTTACATCACGTCCCAGGAATGGGATAACCAGTTGCATGAGCAATGCTGCTTTTGTACACCACACTGACACACATAAAATGTTGGACTCATTTCAGAGAATTTTCATGGCAAACAATATTTCAAGTTTTTACAGTCATTTTCAAAAGATAATGCACATTTACGTATGATAATTCTGCATCAGTGTTATTGGTTTTGCTGAGACAACAAGCCTAAATTTAGCTGGTCCCTAAATAGCTGGTCTAAACTGTCATTGCAAAATGTCACTACCAGAGGAATACAATGATTTCTCTTTTTTCTCTCATTATCAAAGCTAGTCATGCCACATAGCTTACAAAAGCATATGCAGCTGAGTAAACAGGCAACCCCCCCCCAGTTCTGTTTGTTTAATTTCCAGCTGTCACATCCAGTTGTTTCCATAAAAATATTGTGGAAACAATTTTATACATTGGGGTGTGCATGCTCTGAGGGTCAAAGGACCATTCCCAGTTCCTCTCAACTTCACCACTGTCATGGGGTGGGGGTATGGTCTGAAAGTGATATTCTGGAAACCAGAAGTTTCTTCCAGGTGATTTTGAGGAGTAACTTTTGCTGTTTCAGGGTGGGTGAAGTCCAAAACAATGTTCAAATACAAAATAGTACCTTTAAGAATCTTTGTTGTTGTTTCTGGAAGTGACATCTTTTTTAGCCAAAATGTTTCAATTAATTTCTGAGGTTTGGTGTGGAGATGAAAGTTCAGAATAGAGATGTGGAGGACTGGAAACCAACTGTAAAAATTTGGGATGGATAGTCCCCCCACTTTTTTCACCAATCCCTTTTTTCTGTAAATATTTTTTAAAAACTTATTATGGATTTTTTTTTTCAGAATGATGAATCAAATGTTTAAGACAAGGAATTGACATGTTTACTGCCCCAAAAATGATTTCTAAAAACTAGATAAGAGAAAAGCTTTTATGCAAAACTATGTACAGTGTCAGAGCATTACAATTCCTGTTTTTAGTTTTTCTCAGTTCATTTTATGGAAATGGGTTGTAACAGGCTCCAGCCCCATCTTCTGCTCTTGAGTAGGAGAGGGGACCCCCAAATTTTATCAGCTGCCACCACTCTTTCTGCTATGACTCAGTAACTTAGTGGGAATGTGAAGTTGAAGGCTTTCACGGTCGGCATCCATAGATTTTCCTTGGTTTTTTTTTTTTTTCAGGCTATGAGGCCGTGTTCTGGAAGTTTCTTTCTGATGTTTTGCCTGCATCTGTGGCTGGCCTCTTCAGAGAATGGTTGGGTAGGTGTGTGCATGGAGTTTATATGCTGTGAACCCCTGTTGGGGAGTATATGTAAATTTGTGTAACTGAATGGTTAGTTTCTGGATATAGAAATGCAAGGGTCATTAGTGTCTGTTTGGCTGATGGTTGGTTGATGGGCCATAATCTGCTGGGAATCCCTATGTCCCTGGGTAGAATTCTTTTGTAAGTGTTGAGATTTGATTCTATTGTTCTCCAAACAATAAAAAGTAAACAAAATCTGGCACCCAGTTTTGAAATACAATGGAATCAAAACTCAACAGTTACAAAAGAATTCCACTCAGGGACAGGGGGATTCCCAGCAGATAATGGCACATCAACCAAGCATTAGCCAAACAGACACTAATGAGCCTTGCATTTCTATACCCAGAAATTAACAATTCAATTACACAAATTTACATATACTCCCCAACAGGGGTTCACATCATATAAACTCCACACACACACCTACCCAACCATTCTCTGAGGATGCCAGCCACAGATGCAGGCAAAACGTCAGAAAGAAACTATTCCAGAACACAGCCTCACAGCCCAAAAAAAAACCCAAAGGAAAAACTTAGTGGGAAGTTACTGAGGAGTTTAACTTGTACTTTTCCCCACCTCTGACTCTGGGAAGATGTTCCCTCTCCCTCCTGTGGGAGATGAGAATCCTATGCAGACATGCATACAGACTGAGCAAAGGCATGTCAAGTGTGTGTTTGAAAAAGAGGAGATATTTAAAGGAAAGCTTTCGTTCTAAGCAAGCAATTTTACATTAATAAAAGGTGACTTATATACAAAGGGACCTTCCTTCAAGTATTACTTAGGAGAACATTAGGATCAGATGGAGAGGCCCTTGTCTCTGTCCCACCACCTTCTCAGGCTCTTTTGGTGGGAACTAGGGAGAGGGTGACTGCTCCCAGACTTTGGAACTCCCTCCCTGGAGAGGTTAGGATGGCTCCATCTTAACTCTCTTTTAGGTGGCAGATCAAAACATTTTTATGTCACCAGGTCTTTGCTGACAAATGAAGGAAGGACTGCTTCCTGTTTTTAAGATATATATCAATTTTTATGGATATTTAAAAGGTTTTATTATTTATGAGGAATTCTAATCATATCATGGTTTAATCTCTTTAATTCTTATTTATTGTACTGAGGGTTTTTTAGCTAGTGTTGTTTTCAAATGTTGTGAGCCACCTTGGATCCCACCATAAGAAGAAAAGCAGGATATAAATAAATAAATAAAATTAGAAGTATTTACAAAGTTACAAAACAGTCTAAGTCACAGTCAGCCAATGTTAGAAAGAAAACCTAAGATCTAGCAAGACTAGCTGAACATTTCTACTCAATAAGTTTTATCTTTGGCAACTGAAGAAGGTAGATGCTGAAACATTTCATTATCGATATATATTTTTAGGTTCTGCTTGTTAATCTTGTAGTCATTATGTTATTCTATTATTTTAGAGGGTTTCCGCTCTATATATTTATAAAATAACATAATGAATTTTGGTTTGTAATGGGTAGTTGATATTTGACTTCCACCCCCCCCCAAAAAAAAAAAAAATTCAAAAAAGTGAAAAATGTCCCTTCCCCCATGTCTTCAACATTTCCAGAAATTTGATCTCTCTAATCCAAAGGTACTCAAAAGGGCACACAACCATCTTGCCCTCTCACCCGGAATACTGTGTTCAGCTCGAGCACCACAATTCAAAAAGGATAGTGACAAGCTGAAATGTGTCCAGAGGAGGGTGATCAAAACGGTAAAAGTTCTGGAAGCCATGCTGTGGGAAATGTAGCATTCTTCATGCACCCCCCACACACACACACACTTAGTAAGTTTAGGAAACTCCTTGCATGCTTAAGTTCCTACCCACTTCTTCTCTCAAGCTATCTTAGCCATTTGGAGCTATGGGGTGACTCCATTAAGTCATTCATCACATGACCTCCTGATTTAAATGTTTTATGATGCTTTGTCCCCTCTTGGGGGAGTGCAGCCTCACCATGAGGTCCTACATTCATTTTCTACCCTTCCTACTATGCCTCTGACCTCCATGCACAAAGAAGAGAGATGAGCTCTTGCTTACCTGCATTCACCCTTTACCTGAATAAATATGGATGTTACTGCTGTAATACTTAGAAATTTCTGATTTGATTATCCTATCCTAACCTGGACCTCCCAGGATTGGGTGAGTCTATTACCCTGAAATCCTCCTAGTTAGGTAAGGACCTAGTTAGGTAAGCCTTGCTTTGAATATGTAGGTTGCTATACCTTCAGTAAATGTTTTGATATGCATTTTTAAGCAAATGTCTTTATTATCTTTAATCTGTCTGAGCGGCCTCTGGTCGGGTGACTCAGGACACATACAAATGCAAATTGAGCCTTGTCTGCTTTTCTGCTAACTCTGCTTACTTTACAAGAAACTTTTCTTAAGAAGATATTCCTAAAGGGCTTGCTCCCTCGAATCTTTAATATTTTTTTTAATTTTTATACTCATGCACCCCAACACATGCCCTATGAGGAGTGGCTTAGGGAGCCAGGTGCCCTTAGCCTGGAGAAGAGAAGGTTAAGAGGTGACATGATAGCTATGTTTAAATATTTGAAGGGATTTCATATTGAAGAAGGAGCAAGCTTGTTTTCCACTGCTCCAGAGACTAGGGAGATTATCAGACACTGCAAAAACCATCCCAGGAGCATGTGAGGATGATGTTACTGTTGTGCAAATGGGTCCTGATTTAAGATGACATTGTCATCCTTGCGTGCTCCTCCTGTGCTGCAGCTGTGAGTAAGGCATCACTTTTCATTGACGGGACCTTTGCCCTCCTCTGAGGCTGTGAGAGTGTGACTGCTCAAGGTCACAGAGTGGGTTTCCATGGCTGAGCAGGGATTCAGATCCTGTTCTCCAGAATTGTAGACCAACACTCAGACCACTTCACCATGCTGGCTTTCTCCCAGCTGAGGCACCACTGGATTTAGATCTCAAGGTATCTTGTTTACTAGACAGGTGCTTTAACTGACAGGTGCTTTAAGCCACTTTGTTGAACCTGGTTCTGAATAAATATGTTTGTGATTGTATTCTCTTTCTCACATAGAATGTCTGGCAGAAATGGGTAACAATGGAATTGGTTAAAAAAAATCAATAAGGATTTGCCCAGATCCCCACATTTCTTCATATGAACACATTGAAGGCACTTCTAAGTCGACGTTTGGCTTGTACAGTAAGACCCCTGTATCAATGGGGGATTGGTTCCAGGCCCCACCGCGGATAAAAAAAATCTGTGGATAATAGGGAAAACCGCCACTGGAAGCCTTGTGGAGAAGGGAGAAGGGAGAAGGGAGGCGAACTTGCCTCCTCACTCCCTCCCTCCCCTGCCCAACCCCCCACCAGCTCCATGTGGCACTGGAACGCTCCCGGGGGAAGGGAGGGCCCTCCAACTTCCCACCAGCTCCATGCACCACCAGAAGCCCCATGAGGAAGGGAGGGGGAGAGGAGCTCACCTCCTCCTTCCATTCTCCAATCCCCCGCCAGCTCTGTGCACCACCAGAAGCCCCATGGGGAAGGGAGGGGGGAGGCAAGCTTTCATCCTCTCTTCCCTCCTCCACTAACCCACCCCCACTGTCACCATCTGCAGATAATTGAATCAGCAGGTGCCGAATCAGCAGATACAGGGGTGCTTTTGTAATAATTTTCATATTTAAGGATGTTTGAATGGTAATGGATGAGAAAAGTAATTTGCCCTCTCTCTGCAAGTACCCAGCCTACCAACTGATGTAGAGCATCTCCACCTTAAAAATGTTCCTAGTCTCCCTGAGCATGCTGGCATCCCAGAGAGGATTCCATGGCAATATACACACAAGAATTAAAACCTTAATCTAATAAAACAATAATAAACTAATTGAAATCTCCACATGAAAAGTAATACTGAAAATCCTCAACATAAAGATTAAAGTTAATAAAATAAAAGTGTCTAAAAAGTAAAATCAATCAATCAATCAATGGCTTGTGTATGTCTCTTCAAGTTGCCTGTCGATTTATACCAACCCCTTAAATTTCATAGGGTTTTCTTAGGAAAGGAACACTCAGGGGTGGTTAGACAACATTTAAATTTAAATGAGTATAATATTTATTTTTCTTTTAAAAAATAGCCTATGCACATTAAAAGAATGGCAGGATCCAGCTGGTAGTCCCAAGTACAGTTGAGTCAAGTTAAGAGTAGTAAGTCAACATTAGGAGGAACTTTTTGACAGTAAGAGCTGTTCGGCAGTGGAACACACTCCCTCAGAGCGTGGTGGGGTCTACTTCCTTGGAGGTCTTTAAACAGACGCTGGATGTCCATCTGTCAGGGATGCTTTGATCGTGATTTCCTGTGTGGCAGAGGTTTGGACTGGATGACCCTTGTGGTCTCTTCCAACTCTACAATTCTATGATTCTATGATCCTATGAACATTTCTTATAAATGCCATGGATTCAATTTGCCTGCTTTAGCTGGGACTAGTGACTGGATCTGGGCTAAAGATGTTGACCTAGAGCCAAAAAGAATCCAGGGTTGGTGCCAGCGGAGGTCTCATTCATACATCATTCTCAGCCCAGTTATCACTGCATTCTTCAGCAGCCCTTTCTTGTTGTCTGGGAGCTTACACCACAGTGTGTGGTGTAGATTCCTCTCTGAGAGGAATTAAGTCCACCAAGATATAACAGGAAAGAGTGAATACTATTAACTCCATGCAGTAAGTGGTATCACAGGCCAGCCACCTATAATAACACTTCTGCTAGAAATTATTTGAAGCACATGAACCTCTTCAAGTGCCTCCTTTTTCTGAACTTTGCAGGGTAACAATAATGGGGTAAAATTGCTTTCTCTGCAGAGTCTCTTTGCCCTGACAAGTCAGTCTCCCCAGGGAAACTGGCACCTGCACTGCTATTTTTAGGTACTAGACTAAGGGTTTTCTGTTGTCCCATGTTAAGTTTTAATATATTCAATATTTAACATCTTTTTATTTTCTGTTTTTTTGATCAAGGCTTAACTCTTGTACATAAAGATTGATTTAAGGTTTTTTGTATCAATACTTTAGGCTGCATATTGCTTGGGAAAATTCCTTTTTAGGATGACAACTTGCAGAATCTTCCAGCCATTATGACCATTTTTGCAGTTCCCAGAAAGGAATTTCATGAAGCTTTGAGACTTCACCAATATGTGTCTATTGGCTTTATGTTATGTTGGATTCTGTTGCTCTCACATCAAATGGAATTGTACAATGCCTGGAGAAATCTATTTTATCAGGCATTTAATGAAACCAAGGGAGGGTCAACAAGCTAGATGAAATCTTCATTTAAGATGGTGGTCTCTCAGGCCCAATATAGAATATATAGCCACAAAGCACATATAGCCCATAGGATTAAATCTAATTCTGGGGTGGGAATCATTGGCCCTACAGATGTTGTCAGATTGCAACTCCTAGAATTCCTCCCCATTGGCTACTACCAATGGGAGTTACAGTCTGAAAGTACCTGAAGGCTCATGTAATTCCCACCCTGATCTAATTGTTAGTCCTTACTAGAGTAAGTGGGGGCTAGATAGTCTCATAATTCTATGGTATGCTATTCATTTCTCCACAGTTCAACTATTTGCATTCAACTAGAGCAAAACAGGGGCCTCCCTAAGGCCTGATTCTGAAAATTTTCCTCATCACCTTGTGGGAGAAAACCATCATGCACATGTCTGCCATAATGAAGCAGACCTTCTGTCCTTTTTAAATTCTCTTTCATCCATCCATTCATTCATTCTTTCCTTCTTTCTCACCCCCTTCTTCTTTTCCCCCTGAACTGGCCAAAGAAGCGTTCTCAAAAGCAATGTCTCATTTGATTTTAACGTGAATAAAGATCTGACATTTTCCTTATCTAAACACATTAAGTCTTGAGAGCCCAAAGAATTCTCTCCTGATGTGAGTGGGAAAAGTGCAGATATTTGGAAACACATGAAATTCAGAAATGAATTATTCAAAGTCAGGATAGAAAAGAGTAGATAAACCTTTCTGCAGATAAGGGGGGATGAAAGTTTCTTTTAAACTTATCAATAGGCTCCAGGTTGCATTAATTAATTACTATTAAAGCTTCCCTAATCTTTTAATGTCTTTTACCAAGTCAGTGTTGATTTGATTTGGTCAAAAAGATTTTCACCCTCAGTCTTTACCCAGCCATTGTGGGAAGGGAAGAGTGAAAGGGTATTAATGCATCACAGAAAGGTGAACTACTTTTCAAGCTGATTTATAATCCCAGATGTTTACATTTGATTACACCATCATTATAAGGGAAAAGTTAACACCAGATACTTCTATGAAGAAGGGCTTGAGGAATAGCCTAAACTTCCAATTAGTAAAATAATAGTAGAAAGCTCCTTCTATTCATTTTAAGTCTCTCTTTCTCTCTCCATCTTTTTTTCTAAAAGAAGCCTCTGGGAAGCAAATATATGGATAATGAAACTAAATGGTGTGAAACCTATTTCTGTCTGGAAACAGCACGTTCTAGTGCTTTAAATGGTCCACAAGAGCATTCAGAGCATAGAAGTTCCAAGAGCATGAGAAGACTTATGCAGCAGCATTATTCATAAGCCAATGGACCTGTTAATAAAAGTTCTGTTAAGTGTCACCCTGACACATCCCGCTGTTTAGGGTGTTTTGGGTACTGAGCAGTCAAATAGCAGCACTAAGATCAGAAAAGAAGCAGTGGAACAGCTAAATGTCAGTACTGTTGTAAAGAAGAAATGTCCTGCTTGCAGGCTCATATACCCAGGACACATTTTATTCCTATGTATTTTGCCAGGGCTAATTTTCAGCCTGCTTATACAATATGTATTACACTTTTATTGAAAAATGAACTTTTGCTATGTCTTGGCTATTTCTCATGTTCCAAACAAAATATTCAGTCCTTTAATAAATTCAGCTACACAACCCTGGCTCTTTCTAAACTAATGCATAACACTCTCTCTGGCTTTTCTTTGCAAACGAAGATTCAGGAAGGACTCATCCCGTGCTTTCTGCATGCGTGCTGATGACTGAAAAGGCCAATCCGAGATAAACAAGTCTGGTTGCAAAAAGCACAGCAGACGGTCTCCTTGGGTGATGTTTCCAGGTTGTGATTCTTTCTGCATTGTTGTTTCTCTTCAAGACTTGTTCAGCATGGGCTCTCAAATAAGGCTGCAGCATTGTGGATAGTGCGTCTCCATGCCTCCCAATGTGAGGCCAGGGTGGACCATTGTTGGTGATCAATTTGGCTGAACCTGAGATGTTGTTTCAGGGAGTCCTTGTACGTCTTATGCTGACCTGTGGCGAGTTCACCATATAGTACTATTTTTGGGAGGCGATGGTCCTCCATCCTTGAAACGTGCCCTGCCTAGCGCAGCTGTGTTCTCAATATCATGGCCTCGATGCTGGTGATCCCTGCTTGCTCAAGGACAGCAACATTCGTCACATGGTCAGTCCAGAAAATAAAGTCCTATTAGAGTTAAAGGAAGATGACACAGGAAGTCAACTCAGGTAGCTCAAAAAAAGGAGACTCTATGGCATAAACCCCTATGGGATTCACTCTTGATCTAGAAGACTGATCACATTTATTCTGAATGGGATTGGGGGTTGAAGAAAGGAACATAGCGAATCATGTCTGTTTTAATGGCTCCATGGTAGTAAACATTTTAGTGACTTTGATGAGCCAAAAGTAGTGTCTACATGCTCAAAAGTAACCCTTTCTTTAAACACTGCTCCTTATTATAGTCCATAAAATGTACATTGATAGATAGGCGTTGGACACTGGATTCCTCCTCTGCTTTCTTTTCTCTAGGTAGACTAGCAGCCATACCTTCACTCCAATCCCTCCTCTCCAGCCATTGGCCATTTTTCAATAGAGCATTTCAATGTGCCAGGACATCTTTTTTGCCCTGAGAAGAAATATGGTGAATCTGTGTGTATGTTTTGTGAGTAGAGGGGACTGGGAAGAGAGATGATGGGTGCATGCTCTAGGGGCAACTATTTGGCAGATAGGGTTCAACACTCTGGATAGCTCCTTTAAAGTTTAGAGTAAAGCCTGGAGTGGATTTGCCACCCCACTGACATTTGGGACACCATCTGTCACTGTTTACATCCCTAGAAATAGCTTGGCTTATTTCAAAGCCAAATTCACACATACTGGGGAAAGATCTTGTTGTATCACTATTTAACAATAGATATAAGCATAATGTCCTTCTCTGCATAAATGCAAACCAGTGTGCAAATAGTTCCATCATTCAGTTTAAATAATATCTTCCAACTAATGCAATAACAGATGTCTTATAGAACTTTTTTAGAAGCCTCCTCCCGAGAGATAATATTTATGCAAAAGCCTTTTATTTTCATGGTTGACATTGCAACAGTTTTAGTGTTAGCAGTGCACTCTTTTGCAGAATTCAGTACAATATTTTGAGGTGTATTATTCATTGCTGTTGGAAGAGGGCCATAAAAATCAAAGAAACTTGTGCTCTAAGCCATTTTTCTAACATACCTATTTCTTTCTTCCAGTTGCAAGAATTCCCCTCAGAAAATCAATGCAGCTGCTGCAGTGTAAGGATCATAGACAGTTCTGAGATCCCTTGTGGCTTTATCATTCCTAGAAAGTCTTCTATCTTGCATTTTTATAAACTTAAGACATAGTATATATCAGAATGGGTTTTACCAACCCATCTGTGGAATGCCAATGGAAAGCATTCCTTACAGAGACTGCAATTCTTCATGGCTTAGCGGAATGTAGTATGCTGAACTATGCTACACTGAGCCATTTGCAACCTCCCCCCACTTACTGTAGAGCCACCAAGCCTCCCCCCCTTCCCCCGCCGTTCTGAAAGAGAACAGGGAGGATTGCAAAAGAGTCTGGCTATGTTTCTGCAGCCAGATGTAGAGTGATTAACATCACCCACTGGGATCTGCTGGGGTCCTCTGAAGGTCTCAGCAGCAGATGTAATCACTTCATGTCTGGCATAGCGGGACACTTCTCTAGTCCCCTGCATCTTCCAGGCATGAGTGGGTCCAGGGGAGGGTCAAGGGAAGGGTCACTAATCACTTCAATGGAAGTAAGGGAGTACCAACCTCTTCAGTTACCAAAAATAGACACATGCAGGTATAACTTACACCGGTGTATGCCACTATGTTGAGCCTGTAGGAAGAAATTAAGGCATGGATAGTGACAATAGTATCAAGGAAGTGGACACATGTAGAGAAAGAAGCCTACCAAAGGAGTATTGACCCCACTCACTCAAAAATCTGCAACCAACAGTGGTACTCACATACCTATTTTTGTGCCAACACTGTCAATGTTTTACTAAAGTCACTCCTATACTTTTAATAGTAGGTTCACTTGCAAAAATTAAGCAAATTAAGTTTTGCTGTTGTTGTTTTAGAATTGCCTTATCTACATGCCAGGAAAGCTGTCTATTTGTTTTCTCAAAAGATTGCTGTTCTATTAAACAGGAATAGCTTTTTCTGGTGTGGAAAGAAGGAGAAAAGTTTTTCCTGTTTCAATTTATTTCATCTCATCCTGCATAAAAGCAAGACCAGTGTGATATTTTGAACATATCCTATTACAATCTCCACATCAGCTTCTAGTAGGACTGGGTACTAAGGTGGCCACTTACACATCATCATCCCCAAGCCAAAAAAGGGAAAACAAATTTGCACAAAATGTGAATGTGCTAATGTACAGATGAAGGCCAATTTAGAAAAAAACTGCTATAATTGCAACAGAAATTCCATCTTGGGAGAAAGGCAGGATATACATTAAATAAATAAATAAATAAATAAATAAAATCTAGTACCTTTTACTTTCATGAGGAAATCTGGAATCAGGGAAGTCATGTGCCCAATCCGCTCTCCAGATGGGAAACTCTAAGGCCTTACTCTCCTTTCTTATAGGTCTTTGCCTTGAAATCAAGCTTATACTGGGCAGTCCTTCAAACAGATCAGCTCTGGCATTCCAGATGTTTTTGGCCTGCAACTCCCATCAGTCATATTCAGCATAGCCAATGGTAAAAGATTATGAGGCTTCCAGGTCCAAAAAAGAAAAAAAAATATCTGGAGTGGCACAGTTGTCTATCCATGAAATAAAGAACAGCTTTAAACTATCCTTGATGAAATAAAATAGATGTACTGGAGCATTACAGTAATATTCTTCCATCCTGTCAGAGTTGCAAGAACCAGTCTGTTAGGTTTAAGTTAGAATACACACTCGTAGCTATTATCTCTTTTATATTTCTTTATCTCCTTGGACCATCTTTAATTTTTGAGCAGTGAAGACTGCTAATCAAATTCATACAATCAACCTGTCTCAAGTCCCAATTTGGGGGGAAAGGTTGGGTATAAATAAAGATAATGATGAGGAGGATCATCATCATCATCATCATCAAATATTTCTTGAATCAAGATATTTGTTACCAACAGCTTCATCAAGGTGAGGTGTTGCAAATTATCAAAAGCCTTTTTATTGTCAGTAAAAGACACATACACATCCATGTTCATGTCACAACATTGGTTTCCCAGTACCTCTATACAGAATAGTGCTTCCCTGGTTTCACAACCTCTTGTGAATGCAGATTACATGTCTCCTGCACCCTCTTTACATTTCTTGCAAATTCTACCATATATTAAACTCATTCTGCCAATAGCTCATTAAGCTTATCATATAATTACTGTAATCACCTCAAACTTTGACATTTTCCTTTTTTGCATAAATAATTGATTTTAGACCTTTTCAGGAGTGATTCCTACTTGTATTGATTGTATGAATTCACTAAACCATCTAGATCATCCCCTTCTATTAGCCTTAGCATTTGTGCATAATACACTATCAAGCTGTCTTGATTTCCAATTGGGGGAACGTGGGACTTAATAAAGAGAAGAAGAAGAAAAAGAAGAAGACTGCCATCTTTTGCTAGCCTATATTGCATTCTTAATTTCAGTTTTCTGTATGTCCTGACGAGTATCAACTTCTCGTACAATAAATATAGTCTATTATCTCCAGAAAAACTCTTTTGCCTGACCGTGAATTAACTCTTATATAACCATTCCACACTCCACTTTTACCCTTAATATTAGCAAAATGCCTGTTACGTCTTTGAACTTTTTGTCTACACTGAAGGCACATGAATCTTCTCCAGATTTTCTATTTCTGTACTTTGTTTAGACCAATTTTCTTTTCTCTAATTTTATTCTGGATGTTATTACCTCCTTCTCTATATTTGGTCTTGTCTTCATTCCATTTTCATCTCTCTTCCATTAGCTCTAATATGTCTTCCATCACTAACTTCTATTTTTTTTTCCTTTTACATTTGTTTTGACTGCAGAAATTAAACTGGTAATGGACTTTCAGATGCTTCTGGATTCAGCTTTGTAGAGTAGTGCTATAATAGTGGGTCCTTGGAAGTGGAGAAAAGAATCAGAGCCCAGGCCCTTGGAACATGCCTGGCCCTGATGTAAAGGTATAGGAGCTCAAAATCTTGCCACCGTTTCAAAGTGCCTCAGCAGTTGTGCCTGTAAATGTGAGTCTGCAAAAGTTAGAGGGCTATGCCATTTATCTTCATACTGTAAAACTTCTCATCTGCATTCCTGAAAACGAAGCAGCTGTTAAAGGTGCAACTTTAAAGCATCATTTTGAGGCTGGCACACATCAAGTTATTCCTGACATAAAAACATGGGCACATCTTTTGGTCATGCTGCTCCATAAGATGTTAGGGTGGAGCTCCATAAGATGCTAGGGTGGTCAAACATTTAAATGTGAGAGGATTCCATGCAATAAATTAAGTCATGCTGCTCCATAAGAAGAGCGTCCAAATCCAATTAGAATCAACCACCAAATTAAAAAAAAAATCACAAAATTCTGGCAACGGTCAAGATCTCCAAACCAGTTTAACAGACAAGATTATACAAAAACCAGGCAGGGGAATCTAAGGTTGGGGGAATCCAGACTTTATATCAAGTCATGAAGCTGGTAGCCTTAAGATGGAATGGAGGGAGAACTGTAGACGTAAAAGGGTTGGAGTCATGCAGGTTTCAACCTATACCTAGAATTACTGGGACAAACAAGCCCATAAAATATATTGATTCTCCCACACACAGATCCCTGAAAAATATAGAATCCAGTTGTTATTGGATTTGTCTCCCGGTAGATATTTCATTCTAACATACTACATAGTATTGTAAATAGTCTAAATGCTTGCTCAGAAGCAAAGGTGGGAAGGCTGTAAATGTAACCAATGATTAAATAAAAAATAAAGAGAAAATCCGCTGTGTCATTGGGCTTCCCTCCAGACAGTAAAGGAAAACTAGACTGAGTATGGACTTTTTCGGACTCGTCAAAAATAACGCAAGCAGCCTTGTCACGTTGCAAGGCTGCTGCACTGCAGAGCGTTGGTTTCAGATGACGCTCTCCCCTGCCGGTACTGTTGCGGTACCACGGGGAGATTTGAGCATCATATTTCATCCATTTTTAAGCACGAAAGTTGATCATGCTTAAAAACCAACGAAATATGACGCTCAAATCTCCCTGCGGTACCGCAACAGTACCGGCAGGGGAGAGCGTCATCCGAAACCGATGCTCTGCAGCGCAGCAGCCTCGCAACACGACGAGGCTGCTTGCGTTATTTTTGACGTGTCTGAAAAAGTCCTATGTCTCCAAAATGTTACAAAACAACCATATAAAAGGAAAATGCAAGGGTGGAAGGGAAGAGAGGGGCTTGGATTTGCTCACTGAGAGTTCTAGCATCCAAAGTGGGGCAAGAATTCTATTTATTTATTTTATTTAGGTATTTTATTTATTTAGGTATTTATACCCCACTCTTCAGCCACAAAGGCTATCAGAGCAGCTTACAATTTGTTTTAAGCAATAGCAATTTACACATCTACACTACATTAAGCAGTTTCCAATGTGTATTCTATTCCATTTTTATACACCTCTTTCCCAAAAAACCTGAGACTTCAGGTGGCTTAAAAATAAAAAGAAATACAAAAAGAAGCACATGTAGCTACATAAAAATGATTAAAATAGAGTAAAATGGTTTCCAGAATTAAAACCATTTGAAACATTGATTTACAAGCAAAGAATAAAAGCAGTACAGCACACTTTAAAAAACCCAATAACCTTCTTTTCTAGTAAAACTATCAGCTCCCCAAAGCCTGATGCAATAAGAAAAGATTTTCATCTGCAAACAAAAGGACAACTAGGCAGCTTGTACAGTCCTTACTACTAGAGTCATAGCAGATTATCAGACATGGCAAATATAGTGTGATAATGATAACAGGATACTGCAAAAGGGCTCCCCATCACACAACATCGACTCCTTGCATTCTCCTTGCAGTCTGCTGTGGTGAATAAGGTGTGCTTTTTATAAACAGGCCAAGCCATCAATTGATCACCAATTGCATTTTTTCATGGTATTGCCAACGTCTGAAACCGTGTCCCATTATACTCTCATGAATACAGTGTTAATGGGCAGTCCCCACCAGTCTGGATGTCTGAATGGGATCAGATCAAGTCTGAATTAGTCCGAAACCAAATCAGGGCCAAATGCAAATCACTGAGTCAGTCCTCTACCAAATGTGGTAGGCTTGCACAGCACTTGTAGTGGTATTTATGCACTGCTACATTTTTACCTCATCTTCCTAAAGAGGTGCTCCAGAAAGAGCATAAAATATGTGTCTTTCTTTTATTCTTACCATAGCATCATGAAGCAGATAAGGTTAAGTGACATCTTCTACAAAATTAAATCAGTGATTTAATTAAATCCCTGACTCCTTGACTAAGTGGAGATTTGAACCTACTACTCATTAGTTCCCAGTGGTTTATGTTCAACACTCGGGGCATATCCATCCTACAATATTGTATCACTCCAATACCATTTTAGCTGTCATGGCTCCATCATATGGAATCCTGATGAGGCACTTAGAATTCAATAGGACTCTCTAAACAGAATTCTAAGCAGCTTACCAAACTACAGTTGTCCCTTCACATTCGCTGGGGTTAGGTTCCAGGACCCGCCGTGAATACCCAAATCCGTGAATACTCAAGTCCCAGTATATGTAATGGCATAGCAAAATGGTGTCTCTTATATAAGATGGCAAAATCAAGGTTTGCTATTAGGATTATTATTTTTTTAAGAATATTTTCAAGCCGTGAATACTCAAATCCGTGAATGTCAAATCCGTGAATGTGGAGGGACAACTGTACAAGTTGTAGGACTCCATAGGACTGAGGCATGTTAGTTAAAGTGGCATCAAAGGGCTATAATTGTGTGGTGTGGATGCAGCCTCAGACTACACACTGGGCTGGTCTTCTGAAGGGACAGGAGAGTTCGTCAGGCAGAGAGCATTCCTATTTATTACACATTGATGCTTTTTGTGATAGCCTCCTCAAGTAGTCAGACATAATAGCTCTTTTACATGTAATTTTACAGGCCATCAGTGTGTTGTCTTACAGCCATCCTCTTTTTCAGGCCAATAACCAGCCTACGGAATGAGAACAATGACAAAAAATATAATCTCCCACTTAGTTTCTCACTATTACCTCATAACTGCAATTATCACATGAACAGGAATGGGTGAACTCTGCCTCTGCCTTTGTAGAATCCAATTCTTGGTCTTTCTTTCTTTCTTTCTTTCTTAAATCCATTCATTCTTGGTATCTGCAGAGAGAAAGACAGAGGACAAACTCTGGCTTCCACTATTTTACACTGAAGATTAAATAAAGTCCAAGGAATGCTTTGAAATTTTAAATATGCTCTAAAAGCATTTTTTGTGAACTGTAAGGCATAAGCTAAATGCATGTTGTGTGACAGTGTAAAGTTTATTGGTACTTATTTGAAATGATTGACATTAATTACTTATGAAATTCACCCAGGATTAAATGGGGCCCAGGATTAAATGGGGCCCAATAAAACCATTATACTGCATCATACTGCATTATACTGTTACATATTTCCTCTGAGTAGATCATACATAAAAATGGATCAGTCAAACAGAAGTGCAAGAACAACAATTAAAAAAAAAACAAATTTGAGCAAAAGCAAAATGGAGTGAAATCTACCACAAAATCTACATTTGGCACAGACTGAAATCAATTAAATTCAGCACTGGGTTGTATCCAAAAGGAATACAGGTATGGTGCAGCTTCCTTGTCCTGAAGCCCTCCAACTTTGTACTGCAACTTCCATCTAGTGTGGCTAATGGGTAGGGTGATGGGAATTATAGTCAAAGTCAAGACAGTACCAGTTTGGGGAAAGCTACCTTACTAGAAAACATTTCCACTTGTACAATTAGGGCAGGCAATTATTGCTGATCACTTGAGCTTCCTGTCCCATATAAAGCTGCTCTTGAGAGCCGAGTTTCACACAAACAGCAATGGCCTCTCACCCATGGAGGCCATCAAAGGCGATCCCTCCCCTTTAGTGCCTTACACTGTGTGGGTCTGGAGTTGCACTGATGACCAAACGTGGAGTAACAAGACCAGACACACAAACTTTGGTTGAACAAGGGCCACTTTACTTAACCTAACCCTATTTAAGGTGTGTTGAATCTGGAAAGGAGCAATAGAGGGAGCAACCTAGTGTGCTATCAGGGAGGCCAGGTGTTACCACTGACTTCCTTGTCAGCCTTCCCTTGGGTGAACCACCTGAGCCCCAAGGTCAATCCAACAATTGGGATCCCCCCAGCATCTACTTTCCCTCACTCCCTGTTGCAAATCTCCCAGGAACAACATGTTACCCACTTCTGACAAATGCACGCCATCAGCCCTGTAGAACTCCAGCTGCCAGAATACTATGGGGGAATATGGAAGAAAGTGGCCCAACTCCCTGTGCAATGCATTTTAAATCTCCCTGTTTACCCTTCTACAGGCTACATCAGTGCAATGGGGATTTCCTTAACTTCGCCAAATTTAGTGAGGCAAAATACTAGACAACATCAGGTTTATTTCTGGCCATCTACTCTGTCTTATCCTTCAGCAAGCTCAAGTCATTCCCACCAAGGTGAATGGCTAAAACATGAGGAGGAGGCCCAGAGGCAACAAACCATTCCAACAAAGGACCCTTTTCCCAAGCCACTCCACCATGGCATGCTCACTCAACCGCAGTTGAATCCCAAAATGGCAGTTGCAGGCCTGGTGTGGCACCCAGTAAACCATACTATGGACACAGATCAGCCTGCCACCTCTCCAGACAGAAACACTTAAGAGGCCAAACATAACTGTCAGAACATGTGTGCATGTCCCTCTTGAACATGTGCAGAGGGCGAAGCTGCACTATAGATGTAGGCACATGTGGCCTGCATAAGGCTGATAATAAAGTTCTCCGACACAATGTGTGTCTAAACTACTAGTCTTTACTATAGCATAGCAGAGTATATAGAGGGGTGATCACTGAGGATCCATCGAGCATACAAGATGCAAGTAGCATGCTACAAGAAGCAGAAATGAAGGGGCAAGAAGATGGGACACAGGATTGCACTGCTACTTATGAGTATACATAACATGATGGTTTTCCAATCATACTCACATAGCAGATTCCCAAGCTCAATCCTTTTCAATAGAGATATGAGTTATACAGTCTGTCTGTGGTTATTCCTACACATCTGGCTCTAATCACACAATAAGAGTAAACACCAGCTGTGCTCACAGGCCATATCTAATGGCCTCTACTGGCCATAGCTCCTTTTACTGTAAAATTCCATACATGAATTTAACAACTCATGACAATAACTCTTGTAAACTAAGAATCTCCAACACCCAATACTTTGGATAGATCCTTCACCATACCCCTCTGGGTCATTGACCTTTATTGCTCCATACTGTGACCGCATATCAAGAACAGGCTCCTCACCTTTGGCCATGTAAACCTGTAACACCAAACAAGAAATGTTAACTATCAACATTATTTCTGAAATGACGGCCATCTCACTCATCCTGAGCTGGGATCCAAAGTGACTGAAACATGTTTGCCTGGCAAACAAGATGTTCATTTTAACACTAGGCCCCTCTTCTCTATAAACTTATAACAAAACAAAAACAAAAACAAAAAAGTTTAAACAACCAACACTGCTTCTTAAATGACCATAAAACTTGAAAGTGGAATATCTCAACCTGTACATCAGAAGCTCCACCCTAACATGCACAATATCTTGATGTCCTGCACCAGATGCAGTAACAACTAGCCTCTCACCATGGAGACCATCAAATGCATCTCCTATCCCACAGTGCTGCTTGCCAAATAGGTCCAGGTACGTATTAATGACAAACCATGGAATAACAAGACCAAACACAGATAGCTGGACTAAATAAGGGCCCCTTTATTTGGCCTAAAACCTATTTAAGTTCTGTTGGACCTGTAAAGGAGTAAGAGGAGGAAGCAAGGATCAGCAGAGGCCAGGTGTCACCCCTTGACTATCTCCCCAGCATTCCCCTGGGCAAAACACCTGAACTTCAAGGGCAATCCAAGAACTGGGTCCCAGAACTTCATAAGTGAGAGCAAAACCTCAAGGGCACACTCCTTCTCTACCTCCTGGGTCCCAGGACCTATAGAGGCAGTTCCAGAGCCCTACCCTTCACCAAAAGTGTGCCAAGGTATACACTGAAATTCTTATATTCTCCCCTCCACTACCTTCCATGTACAAGAGATAAGCATCTGTTTAGTCCATTCCAACCCCCAAGCATCCAATATGGCTCTTGCTTCCTGTTGCAGGTCTGCCTGGAACAACATATCTTCAGATAAATGCATGCCATTAGCCCTATAGGGCTCCAGCTGCCCAAAAACTATGGTGGGATGAGGAAAGAAGCTGCCCAATCCCTTATTTAATGCATTCATATCTCCCCATTCACCATTCTGTGGGCTAAGTCAAGACACTGGGGTTCCCTGCCAAATTTGGCATTGCAAAAACCAAACCAAAACAAAACAAAACCAAAACCAAAACACAGACTACCAGGGTTATTCCTAGCTATTTACTCTGAATGGCCAAGAGATCATGCAGAGCCCTTCAGCAAGCCCAAGTCACTTTGCTTGTAGATCAGTGGCAGCTGTTAGAGATTTCTTAAGACATATGACCCATGATTGTGCTGAAGAAGGGTACCCCCCAAAATAAAAAAAGAAACTGCCCCAAACACCAAACCTTCCCAATGTAGTTTAGAGAGGCCTGGATGGCTAGAATGGCATGAAACCTTCCAAGGCCTAATGAGGACTCCTTGTGAGCCAAATAGCAGCCTGGAGAACCATATGGAAGCCCAATCCACATACACCCCAATCAAACCCAGTTTCCCCAAACCTCCCATTTCATCACCAGAAGGAACAAGGAATCATGTACTGCTCACAGTGGGGGGGGGGGAATGAAAGACCACTAGTCCCTGCTGACTCTACACTCCCTCCAAATCACTGAGAATGCCACCTGCTGATCTGTCTCTGAGGAAAGCCATGATGATCCGTGTGACTCCAAAGAAGGCCTACAACGATCCACATGTTTGTGTGGTAGGCTCTGTTCACGCTTAAGCTCATTGACAAAGACGCTGCAGAGGGGGAAGGACAGGCCTTAAAATTTCTCTGGCTCTGCCCCCAATGCACTCCATTATAGTGCCTTGTGCATGATTTGATCAACAATGGCCTATCATCCCTCCCAATCCCTCCCCTGCAGTGCCTTGCACTGTGTGGGTCCAGAGTGCCTCTACTGTCTCTCCATCTGTCTTCCTCTCTTATTCTGGACTGAAATAACAAGCATAGGTATCCCTCAGTTAATAAAGTAGATGCATTCCTTGGCATTACTTCTTTATCAGAAAATGTGGTACCAGAGGAATTAATAACACGGAAGGAAAAGGGATAGCTTCCTAGGTATACCACACATACAAAAAGAACAGTTCAACATTTTCCAGGAAGCCATATTAAAACTGACAGATAAATAAAATAAAATGACTGCAATTAGAATATAACATGAAATATGGATCTGAAAACCATTTCTTCAAAAGTCCCAGTCATGAGTATCTCAGCAAGAATAGCCCATAAGAAAATATAACTAACTGAGGTGGCAATCCTATGCACACTTACTAGAGACTAACTTCTACCAAATTTAGGTTATAAAGGTGCTTACAACTGAACTATAAAATAACTTTTTAGTTTTATTTATTTAGCCTGAAGTTCTAGGTAAGGTATGTATTTACTTTCACTGAAATATTGCAAGGGTATGCAGATTGTAAGTGCTATCCAAATTATTGCTAGGAATGTCAAAGTCATTATGTTAACAATTCCAAAAGATGAGTGGCCTTAGCTCTTAGCTATAGAAGAGCTAAAATCTGCAAAACTAAAGATATAACCTATTTACAGTTCTAAAACCTTCTATGCCATCTCATAAACACTTGGATGAGCTCGTGACAGCACAACATAGAATCGTAGAGTTGGAAAGGGATGCAAGAGCCAATTAGCCCAATCTCCCTGCTATGCAGGAATACCCAGCCAAAGCACTCCTGAAAGATGTCCATCCAACCTCTGTTTAAAGACCGCCAAAAAAAGAAAGCCCACTACCCTCCAAAGCAGTTCACTGTCCATGTGGCCATGTTCTGACATAGGCTGTTTACATATTAATGCCAACTAACATGTGCTAATGCAAACATTTTATACAGTTTGCTAGAACTTTGTTGTTGTCGTGGGCTCGGTGTGTGTGCATGTGCCTTCAAAGTTGCCTATCGACTTATGGCTACTCCATGAATTTCATAGGGGTTTTTTTAGGCAAGTAATACTCAGAGGTGGTTTTGCCATCTCCTTTCTCTGGAATATAGCCTACAGCACCTGGGATTCATTGGCAGTCTCCCATCCAAGTACTAACCAGGGATGATCCTGCTTAGCTTCCAGGATCAGACAGGTTCTCATGCCTTTAGGGCATTTAGGCCTACAGCCTTTTAAATCCAAACTCTCCTCTGTGGATGAGCATATAGGTATTGTGAAGAAGAAGAAGAAAAGAATTGTGGATTGTATTGTGAAGAGAAGAGTGAGAGGTGACATGATTGCACTCTTTAAATACCTCAAGGGCTGTCACAGAGAGGAGACAGGCCTGTTCTCTACTGCCCCAGAGGGTAGGACCAGGTCTAATGGTTGGGCAGTGCAATCAATTGCCCAGAGAAGTGGTGGGGTCTTCTTCTCTGGACATCTTCGAAAAGACCCAGGACAGCTACCTGCTGGAAATGCTTTAGCTGGAGACCCTGCATTCAGCAGAGGGTTGGACTCGATGGCCCATGAGGCCCCTTCCAATTCTAACATTCTATGAGTTCATTAGGATACTAACTCTACACAGTACCTTGGCTCTTATTCTTAGAATAAGCTATGCCATTGTTCAAACATAAACAGAAAAAAAAATAATGACCTACATTTAAAAACAATAGCAGCAGAGAGGTGACTCCTCAATGAATAAAAAAGAGAGAGGATTGAAAATAAAGTGCTCAACAAGCAATACCGCAGAGTAGCCAACGAGAAATGATAATATTGAAAACGAGCTGCAAATTGAGTACTGAAGCACTCACAGTTCAACTAGAATACTAATGACAGAATATTGATTTCAGCAAGCCCTGATCATCAGCATTAAAGCACTGTGGAATTCATTGTCTGGATATTAATGCTGAGATGGCCAGTCATTTTATGCATTCTTGTGTTGCTTATTTTAGTTTTTAAAATGCTGGCTCAATATATAAATATATACTTCTGGCAAGTAATCAAAAGATTCCTGTTCTAGATTGGAAGTGGAACGCTTCCCCCACCCTGCTGGTCTCCTTTGTTTCTGTGCATCCTGCCAGAGTGAAGTGTTTACTGTGTCATTTTACAACCAACAAATCATTGGTGGTTTTACAGCTCCTTAATATATCATGCAGGAAGATAAAAGAAAACATAGTTCATGGGATGCCATAATTCAAATCACAATTTGCACACACAGATAACATTTAAAAAAAAAAAACAGAAGCAAGGGTGCTTTTTGTGATATATATTACATTATATTATATTATATTATATCCTCTCCATTGACAACCCCTTGTCATGGGGGAGAGGTTTGTGTACCCTAATGATGTTTTGAGCTATGCTGGCGGTGGCATAATAGCCACCGGTACGGTCTCCCATGCCATACAGGTCAAAACCGAAGGGTCTGACAAAGAGCGTCAAAGGGCAGGATGGGCTCTCTAGCCTTGTGGCAACCGTCCTAGGAGAAGGAAAACTCTAATCCCAAACCTGGGCAGATGGTGCTCGTCCAACCCTGTAAGGTCAACCATCTAAGAGAAGGGAACTCTAATCAAACCTGCGACCCGAGGACCATGCTACTACCATCCATGCTTGCAAGGCGACAGCAGATGAACCTTTAGTTTAAAGGGTGAGGCGAGTTCTGTGCATGCTGCGCTCCACCAGAAAAATCCATTGTACAGGCTCAAAGGACAAATCCAATTCTGAAAAAGCCCTATAGTGATAGGCAAGGGATGAAACAGCAGGTGTAAAGATGCACTGGAAGCCGCAGATCCAACCCTGCATGCAAGCGGTTCAGGACATGATCGCTTGAGGCTGACCCAGGAGATGACAGTCTTATTCAGCAGTATCCTGAATGACCAAGCAGCCTTTTTTAAGGAGAGCACTGCTTGCTCCATATGGAGAGGGGCCTAGAAAAGGTGGCCTAACGAAAGCTCATCCCCATCTACTTGGTAGGTTAGCCGTGGTCAACGGGCATCTTCTGATGCAGTCAAACCAAGGCAAAGAAACAAAGGTACATACCGGCCTCCAAAGGTGTAAATAAACTGACACTTGCATGCTGGAACATCAGAACCATGCGAGACTCTGAAGATAGTGGACAGCCTGAGCGTCATTCTGCCCTAATAGCCCATGAACTATCATGACTTAATATTGACATAACTACTCTTAGTGAAGTTTGTCTCCATGAGGAAGGCAGCCTTAAAGAACACAGCACCGCCTACACACTCTACTGATCTGGCAAACCCAAAACTGAAAAACATCTTTCAGGAGTAGGCTTTATGATTAAAAACTCCATTGCCTCCAAACTCGAAACCTTGCCAACAGGACACTCTGATCACATTATTTCCTTACGCCTCCCACATGTTGTTCTCTTTAGTATATATGCCCCAACTATGCAAGCCGGCCCTGTAGAGAAAGACAAATTCTACACAGACCTATGCCACCTCATACAAAAAGTCCCTGTAGAAGATATAATTATTATCCTTGGTGACTTCAATGCCAGAGTAAGAAAGAGCTCTGAAGCCTGGAAAGGTGTCTTAGGCAAGCATGGTGTTGGAAATTGCAATGATAACGGACACCTCTTGCTAGAGTTCTGTGCAGAACAACAGCTGACTATTACAAACACTATCTTTCAGCAGAAAGATAGCTTGAAGACAACCTGGATGCATCCCTGATCCAAACATTGGCACCTCATTGACTATGTTCTAGTCAGCCAGAGAAACATTCGTGATGTCCATCATACTCGAGTGATGCCCAGTGCAGAATGCCAAACAGATCATCGCCTCATAAGATGTAAACTAAATCTTCATCTTAAGTTCAAACCTAAGAGGGGTGGCACTTTAAAGAAGAGACTCCAAGTCAACAATCTTCAACAAACTACCATGAGAGACAACTTCCAGGCAAATCTGCAAACAAAACTTGAAGACCATCCTACAGATCCTTCTCCTACAGTGCTCTGGCAACATATCAAAACCAGTATCCTCCAGTCTGAGGAAGAATCCCTCGCGTTCTCCCACCAGAAAAAATCAAGACTGGTTTGATGAAAACAACCAAGAGATCCAGGAGCTGGCAAAGAAGAGAACTGCTCACCAGGCATACCTCGCCCAGCCAACTTGCCATGTAAGAAAAGCAGCTTTCCACCTCACATGTAGTAAACTTCAACAAAAACTCCAAGACATGCAGAACAAGTGGTGGACCAATATAGCAGAAAAGTCACAATGCTGTGCAGATCTGGGTGATCTTAGAGGATATTATGAAGCTCTTAAAGCAGTGTTTGGACCTACTTATCAGCTCCAAAGCCCCTTATACAGTACAGATGGTCAAACATTAATTACTGATAAAGCCTCCATCCTGAATCGATGGCCTGAAAATCCTTGAAAATCCATGAAAAATGAATGGGACATAGCTCCCACTTTGGAAGAGACCCTTAAGGCCACACAGCAGATGAAAAACTGCAAGGCAGCTGGGATTGATGGAATCCCACCTGAAGTTTGGAAACACGGAGGTCATGTACTCCATGAATAATTCCACCAACTCCTTGTGAATTGCTGGGAAAAGGGGGAACTGCCATCAGACCTCCGAGATGCAGTCATCATCACCCTGTATAAGAAAAAAGGAGCAAAATCCGATTGCTCAAACTATCGAGGCATAACACTGCTCTCTATTGCTAGAAAAATCCTTGCAAGGATACTCCTGAACAGATTAGTTCCTGCTATTGCAGAATAACTTCTTCCTGAAAGCCAATGTGGCTTCAGAGCCAATAGGAGTACTACAGATATGGTATTTGCCCTTAGACAACTGCAAGAGAAATGTAGAGAGCAGAACAAGGGACTCTATGTAACATTTGTCAACCTCACCAAAGCCTTCGACATTGTGAGTAGAAAAGGTCTGTGGCAGACCCTGGAAAGACTAGAATGTCCCCCCAAATTCCTTAAAATGATTATCTTGCTACCTGAGGGCCAGCACGGTCAAGTGAGATATGGCGATGCTGTTTCAGAGCCCTTTCTAATAAGTAGTGAAGTGAAGCAAGGTTGTGTTCTTGCTCCAACTTTATTTACTATCTTCTTCAGCATGATGCTCCAAAGGGCTATGGCAGAGCTCGAAGAAGAGACAGCATCTAAATATGTTACCGTGCTGGTGGTAATTTAGAATCATAGAATTGCAGAGTTGGAAGAGACCACGAGGGCCATCCAGTCCAACCCCCTGCTGCACAGGAAATCACGATCAAAGCATCCCCGACAGATGGCCATCCAGCCTCTGTTTAAAGACCTCCAAGGAAGGAGACCCCACCATGCTTCATTTGTTCACTTAGCTTGAATGAGGCTTGTGTGTTCAGATAGGGAGGCAGGTGCCAGTTGGAGCTCAGCAGGAACCAAAGTCATCATACATACGTGATACTGTCTGATGTGTGAGAAAGTATGCACATCAAACCTCAAGCCTATGTTATATCTTCAGTTCTGGCAAAAACTATGCTGAACTTGCTATCCAATAAAACATTTCTGGATCTATTCATGATGTTCCTTTCTTGAGTTGGTAAAGACAGGACATTACTGATTGCCAGAACTCATCAAGTCTAGGCCTTCTTCCTGAGCCAGCATGTATCAGGAGAGAGAATCTATTCCGGACCATTCATCTGGTCATTAAGCACAGGGGAAGGAAGAAGTGGACCACAGCGAGGCTTGATACTGCCTGGAGAGGCGAGTCACTTCCCACAGTACTGAGTATCCCTAGAGCAGTGGCATTCTTGTTCCCCCACAATCAGTGGCAGTGGGTCCCCAACATTGAGAGCCACAGGAGGCACATGGACAGCCACTCTGAGAGATGGGATATGAGGCCAAGCAAGGTGCTCAGTGCTTTCCAGCCATGGGAATGCTGTAACTTAAGCCGTCTGAGGGCTCACACTAAGACTCTAAACTATCTAGTCCGTGAGCTGCTCTTCGCTGCTGCTGCTGCCCTTGTTTGCCCACACAGAAGCAGCTCTGCAGGGCCTAACATCCTGCTTCGCAACAGCTGCAGAGCTGTTTGGGCTGGAAGTCAACCTGAAGAAAACGGAAGTTCTTTACCAGCCTGCACCACAGGACAAACACCATCATCCCCACATTGCCGTTGGCAAATCTGTGCTTAAGTCCATTCAGCAGTTCACCTACCTGGGAAGCATCATCTCCTCAGATGCCAAGATTGACAAAGAGATTGATCACAGATTAGCAAAGGCATATAGCGCATTTGGAAGACTTTACAAAAGAGTCTGGAGTAATAAACACCTGAGGCAAAGCACAAAAATCAGTGTGTATAGAGCCATTGTACTGTCTATTCTCCTTTATGGGTCTGAAACATGGGTCACCTATCACCACCACTTACAACTCCTCGAACTGTTTCATCAGCGCTGTCTACGCACAATTCTAAATATACATTGGACTGACTATGTGACTAATGTTGCTGTCCTTTTTTAAAAATATATATTTTTATTAATTTTATAATCATACATTATATTATCCAATCAATACTTAGTTATTATAACACATAAAATTACTATAAACATCACAATTTTTCTATTAACTAATTTCAAAAATTAACATAGATTCTTTACTATAATTCTATTCAAAAAATATTAATTCCCCTACCCCCCCCACCTCAGTGCTCCCCTTCACCAGAGCCATTATCCCTTACCTAATCTTTCCAGAATCTCATTTCTTCTCGTGGAGGTAACCTCCCATCTTTTGTCTGTAATACTTTTTTAACAAATACTTTCCAAATTTTATCAAAGTCACTTTCTTTCCAACCTCCTCTTCTTACTTTGATTCTACATGTTAACTTATCATTTATTGCCATCTTCCACACTTCTTTATACCACTCCTCCACTTGTACATTTATTTGCATTTTCCAATGTCTTGCTATAATTAATCTTGCTGCCGTTGATAAATTTGTTATTAAATCCTTTTCTGCTTGGTTCCCATTCTCTCCATTATAAATTGACATCAATGCTATGCTCGGTTTCCTTTCTATATTTCTATTCAGAATATTCTCTATTTCTATTAAAACCATTTCCCAAAACTGCTGTATAAAATGTTGCTGTCCTTGAGCAAGCAGGGATCACCAGCATTGAGGCCATGATATTGAGAACACAGCTGCGCTGGGCAGGGCACATTTCTCTATGCAGAAAAAATCACATTAAAAAAAAGCTATACAAAGCTATACAAAGACTACCTGAATCAACATCTCAGGCTTGGCCAAATTGATCACCAACAATGGTCCGCCCTGGCCTCACATCAGGAGGCACGGAGACGCACTATCCACAATGCTGCAGCCTTATTTGAGAACTCACGCCAAACAAGTCTTGAAGAGAAACGACAACGCAGAAAGAAACACAACCCAGAAACATCACCCAAGGAGACCTTCTACTGTGCTTTCTGCAACCGGACTTGTTTATTTCAGATTGGCCTTTTTAGTCATCAGCGCGCTTGCAGAAAGTGCGGGATGAGTCCTTCCTGAATCTTGGTTTGCGAAGAAAAGCCAGATAGAGAGAGGTTATATTATATTATCAGAGAAAAGAATGGTATAGGTAACAAATATTCAATTAGTTATTGAATTACCTAGGGCATTCAAAGATCTATGTCAGTTCTTTTTACAGGTTATGTCCCTGATCGCAGTAGTAATGAAAGAACTGCTGAAGTCCTGGACTTAGGTGGTGGTTCCAGTTATCAGTCTCCATCCAGATATGATCAGTGAGAAGTTGTATGTGTGGAGAAGGGACCGAAGGGTGGTCAATGGTTCTCAAATCAGTGGATCAGTGACTGTGTTCCAAGTTTTTTTGTGAACTTTAAAAAAGTGCAATCCAAGTTACTCTTATCTCTAAAACTGGTTCAATACCTTGGATACCTCATCTGAAGTTTGGATTAAAACCCAGAGTAGGTTTACCACCCCTCTAAGATGGAACCACCAAACACTACTGGTGGCTAGTTTCAACCATCTTCTTTCTGATGTATATGTGCCTCATTTAATTCTTTAGCAAAACGGAACTATGTTCTGGCAATGATTCTCACCATACCTGGATATTTTCAATGATGAAGGACCCAAGGGACATAATGTTTAAACCACCATAATGATTTATTAAAAAGTACTTAAGAGTAAGACCTATCAGAATCTTTCACATCTATCTTTCACATCTAAAAGAGTATTATTTTTGTAAGATTTTGTTTAATGTACATTTCTTTATGAAATCATAAATCTGTTAATGTTATGCTATATTATGTTTTGTAATGGTTGTTATTAGTCTAGGTTTGTTATGTCAGTCATTATTGTCAAGGTTGGGGGAGTGGAGGGGATTATGTTACCTGTTATTTGTTGTACGTTTATGTTATACAGTGATGGATATGTTTTCTTTTTTATATACCTGTGATATAATTATTGTAATAAATATATGTTGCAAAAAAAAAAATCTTTCACAACCATCTGATAGGTCTCACTCCTTCGTTGTGTGGGGAAGTCTAAAGAAAACCCTGGATTGGAAGTAGCCACTGCCACTGATGGAGTGTGTATGTGTGCTTTCAAGTCACCTGTTGACTTATAATGACCCCATAAATTTCATAGGGTTTTCTTAGGCAGGGAATATTCAGAGAAGCTTTGTCTCCCTCTGAAATATAGCTTACAGCACCTGGAATTCCTTGGCGGTCTCCCATCCAAGTACTAACCAGGACTGACCCTGCTTAGCTTTCAAGATCAGAGTGTATCTGGTGCCTTCAGCGTATTTAGTCTAAAACACTGGTAGAATGGTATCCATTGAAACGCCAAGCACTTTGGGGGAATCCTCCAGAGCAGATTTTAAGGATGGGCTTAGAAAAAGAAAGAAAGGGAAGTCCTATTACACAAGAAGTATGTTACAACAATGCTGTATTTCACCATCAATATCAACAACTGCATCTGCTAGAAAAACAAGGGACACTTAGGAGATTATCAGATAGGAACGCACAATCTCCACTCCCACCCCTGTCCAGCCACAATCACCCTCCCCACCGCACTTACATCCTCTCCAGTCAACAGGGCAGCCCAGGAGTGAATGGAGCTCTGCTCATTTCATGGAATGAAATCCCACTTGTTCTCATGAGAAGATGCAAGCATGGGAAATTCAAAGTTAAGAAGAAAAATAAAACATAAAAAGTGACACCAAGCACAAAAAACACACTTTAACAAGTAACCAGGGGAGAGTCATAAAAAGAGGGTAGCTTACCTGGATGTCCTGACCTCACCCAGAACTGTTCTGGCAGGGACTGCCCATTGATGCTGGGATCTTACCAGCAACACAGGGCACCTTCTCGCACACACGGAAACCCAGGGCAGAAGCAGAATGGGGGAACTATTGATGGCTTCTCCCATCAATAAAAACAGCACCTGCGGAACGGGAGCAGAACAAGTGCATAACAATGTCATCTGGTAAGGAAGCCCTTTTGCCATTTCCTGGTGTTGTTGTAACACCACTTTTGATGCGTCTGATAATCTCCTTAGACATCCTAAATTAGCCAGTTTCCAAACCTTTATTTTTGTTTTGGTTTTATCAACTTGTTAAAACCTTCTCTGGGAGGGAAATGCTGTTCCTTGAAGTCCATGCATTTACACTGTATGATGTAGTTCAGAAATGCTTTATTGGCAATTGCAGATCACATTAACATTTCAGAGGCTTTGTTACATCACAGGCAGGAGGCTAGTCTCTTTCTTTCTTTGACATAAGGAAAAGAACCTCTCTGGTAGCCCCTTCATCTGGGTTTTATGATCCCTGGGTGCTTGAGTACACATTCACTTCAGAGATGACTGCTTCCCCCATGCAGAGGCTGATAAATTCCTGGTCAGCTCTGGAAAAAAGTCCCCTTAGTTGTAATTTGTAAGGAGGGGCTGACAGAAGGCCTGCACCTTTTGGCATCTAAAGAAATTCTGGGGCTGCTGCACTGTCTGGTACATCTACCTGGCAACGTAGAGTAGTTTCTGGCTCCACTGTCATCAGGTTGGTTACTGGGAAGGGACTCAACATGACTGCTCAGTAAAACCAAGCTGACTGCTTCTATTAATTGCTCCCCCGCTCAGACCTCTGGCCAGCTTTTACAATATGGCTTACTGTTGTCCCACTACCATCTGTTACTGATTAGTCTGCTGAGACCAGCAGCCAGGTAAGCTTTCTCCTAATTTTTCTACCATGTCCTCCTGGTTCCTTCTTACTGGGATAGAAAGCTCGTCTATCATTCCAGGATCTACCATGAAGCTCTACCCAGGTGGAAGCCACCCAACTTCCTACACTTGTCTATTAGTAATGTAATTTTAAATAACATAACTAGTAATTTCTAAACATAGCTCCACATATGGCATGTGCTTCACACTTCAGTCCGTACTTTGAAGTAAGCTCATTTATTTCAAGATCATGTTGAGAAAACTGTGTTGTAAAACTCACACTGAAATTCACAGAATATCATTGGCTGAAAAGCAGTATGGAAATATTACTACTAATTAACAATAATAATGAGGAGGAGGAGGGAAATTGCATTGTAAACCTAAACATGCTTACTCAGAAGTGAATTTTATTAAAAATACTTAGAACTGCAGCCCAAGTTTTAAATCACATTGTTTGACCCAACTGGAGTAGATCCACTGAATCTCAATGGAATGTACCTATGTTTTGACTTGCCATTCATAAATTGATTCAGTGGGTCTATTCTAATTGGAACTAACCAACTGGAGCCTAAATAATGCCCCTTTTTCATACATTCCATTGCCTTTTAAGCAAGTAAACTTGCACCAATGTCAGGAACATTTCACAAACCAGATTCAGGGACTCGGTGCCATTTCATTATTTCACACTTTAAATGTGTCACTTTGAATCAAGTAGGCTAAAAAAAATTAGACATTTTCTTTACTTGGCCATTTTGTTTTTGCCACATTGAGAGCAGGCACAGGTTCGGGTGACTTCTTTCTAATGCAAGTTTAGCTATTCTTAGTCTGGCAAAGCATGTGCAGGTGAAATGAAATTAGTGAAGTCCTCCATGGGGAGTGGAACAACATCATGGGCAGGATTAATTAACCTAACTCCTGATAGTTATTTGATTCATTATGGCTTCATTTACAATCTTGTATTTACTACAGCTCCTCATAGAAGAAAAATTAGGTGGCAGATGCTGTACTAAAGTGTGGGGGGGGAGTTTCAAAAGAGAAATGAGGGTAGTAAATTGAGATACTTTTCTTAATTCGTAGGGAATCCCAGATATTGGAATAAAAGGAAGAAAGCTGAGAGTTGACCTTTAGTTTAGAAGACTTTGTTGTTTCTCTTTGGCTGCTCAGAGTATCTAGGTGCTCAGGAAACATTAACATTCACTTCATAAATTAATTAAGCAGATTAAGATAACTGAGGGCAAAATAGACTGTGTCAACAACATAACAGAAAATTGTATCAAGGCAAGCAAATACAATCTTTTTATTTATTTCTTTATTTATACCCCGCTCTTCAGCAACAAGGCTATCAGAGCGGCTTGCACATTGTTTTAAGCAATAGCTATTTACACATCTACACTGCATTAAACAGTTTCCAATGTGTGTTAGCTAATTGCCCCCACAAGCTGGGTACTCATTTTACCAACCTACGAAAGGATGGAAGGTTGAGTGAGCCTTGGAGCCCGCTGGAATCGAACTTGCAACATGGCGACTTGCAGTACTGGCATTTAACCACTGCGCCACCAGGGCTTTTTAATGTACATTTCTCAAGGTACATAGAAATTTAATGTGCATTTTTCCCTGATTTCAGTTAAAATATTTTGGTCAAAGTTTTGAGAGAAAAACAATGAAGCAGTGATACATTGGTTGTGGTGGTGATATTTATAGCCACTAGTGAATGGAAATCAGTTGGTTGTCTGAAAAGAATGATAGACATTTTTGCCATCTTTCAATGATCTTGACCAAATAATGATAATAATAGAAAACAATGAATGCCTTTTTCATCATATCTTGGAGTTCCACCCAGTTTCCAACACTTAATTAGGAGATTATCAGACGTATGGAAACATGGCAATAAAACACATCCCAAACCATGTCAGAAGAATGCAACAAGAACAGAAAGAGCGACATTATCAGACACCTGTGTCCTCTGCCATTCCCAGGATGTAGTACTGGCGTGGAAGAGGTTCACTTTTATACTGACGGGGCAAAGCCACCAATAAAAAGAGATGCCTTATTCATGCCCGCACTAGCCCCTGGAATGCCGAAGGTTGATGTCATCAGATAATTTTGCCAGTTTGTGTTCTCGTTGCATTCTTCAGATGCATTTTTTGCTGTGTCTGATCTTCTTAGTTGACTAGAGAGAGCATTCTCATTTGCAAGCTAAACAAATATTGTTGCTCTTCCCAAAGAAAGGTGGCATATGGGCTGTGTTTTTCTCTTTTCATGTTGCTGAGAAATGCAGGTGCAGCTAGACTATTTTAAGGAATACTATTATTTTTGTTAATTGCTTCTCTTTTCTTCTTGTCATCTTGTCACATCTATCCATTGTGTCTTGTCTTTCAGGCTGATAGTTCTCTGGGGCCATTATCAGTCTATGAGTTTGTATACAGTTTAGAAGCAGAACTTGGATAATTTACTGGTACAATGCATAGGTTGTTTCAGCAGCACTTAAAATATGCAACAGCCTTGCTTTTCCTCTTCACTTTACTGTGACAGCAAAGGACCAGTTCCACAACACCATGCACCAATTCATTGCTCTCAACTTGAGTAACCTTATCACAAAATATAATAGCTTTCCCCCTCCCCACCCACCTTTTTTTAAAAAAGAAAGAAAAATCTGAGGAGATAGCAGGTTCTTGTACAACCTCAGTCAGAAGACCAAAAAACTATATTCATCTTCTAATGGCTGAGAAGAGCTACCATAAAATCAAGTATCTGCTGTCAATCAACAACAATTAACATTTGTATAATGCTTTCAAGTGTTCAAAGTGCTTCAGGTACATCATTTAGTTGTAATTCCTAGAATAAAGTCAAACCTGCATTACTATATATTGCAGATGTAGAGAATGAGGCTGAGTGGAAGGGGCTTGTTTAAGACTGTCAACTCAGTTCATGACAGAGAAGACAGACTGAATCCCTCACTCTCAAGATTATTATTTTTTCCTAAATCCCACCTGCATTTTCTTCCCTTCCTTGTTTTGTACTGGGCTGCACTAATTTGTGTGTGGGATTGAGGGAATTGCCTTTGGGGTATATTTTTAAATCTGTACATTTATTTATGCAATTCACCTAATGTTAAGGTTGTTGCTGTTGTATATCTTCAAGTTTCTGATGTATGGCAATCCTAAAGTGAACCTCTCATAAGGATTCCCTGGCAACATTTATTCATAGGAAGTTTGCCATTGCCTTCCTCTAAGAGAGTCCAATATTCCCAAGGCTACCTAGGAATTTGAACTAAGATTCAAACAATGGTGTCTCAGGGCCCAATTGCAAGACTCAAACCACTACACCATGCTGGCTCTCATGTTAGTATTGCTGGGTAAAAAAAATATGGGGGTTTTATGGTTGGTGAGGCATTAGAGCTCACTAGCAGAGACTCTACAAATCCCAGAATTCCATAGGATGAAATCATGGCTGTTAAAATGGTATCAAAGTACTGTACTATAGTTAGGTAGTGTGAAAGAGACCAATGCCAAGTATTTTAGACCTGATAGACTGGTGCTCCCCGCCCCCATTAGCCTATTTGTCTTTTTGGTTGATGGGAGTATTGTTACTCTCTTCATTTCTACTCTGTTGATTTTATTCTGGTTTCATTTTTGTATAATACTATTTTGTGTGACCTGCAATGAACTTCTTTTAATCCTTTAGTGTGTTTATGTTGCTCACAAGGAGCCACCTAGATAATTAAATGAAAAATAAATACTTAGCCCTCTTACCCATTTGCTCTTTGACATCTTTCTTTCTCTCTGTTCCCCCTTCTGCTTTCCACAACCCCCTATTCCAGTGTATTACATACTTTGAAGGTTTGGTAATTCTGACACTGTTAGTTTGGAGCCCCAAAATTAATTTAGATAAACCCATGCTCTCCCCATGTCTACTTAGAAATATATCTCACTGAATGCCTTTGTAATCCTTTAGTGTAGTGCATTTATTGTTGCTTACATAGTGCCAGGCACTTGGATAAAAAGAAGTGGAACATTTTCTACATACATCCCATTTCCTTCTCTGGTGGTGCAGTGGTTAAATGCCAGTACTGCAAGCCACAACTTTATGAGTTCAATCCCAGAGGGCTCCAAGGTTGACTCAGCCTTCCATTCTTCCATGTGTTGGTAAAATGAGTACCCAGCTTGGCGGCAATTAGCTAACACATTGTAAAACCACTTAGGGAGTGCTTTGGCACTGATAAGCAGTATAGAAGTATCAATGCTATTGCTACTGCTATTCTCTCTAGGCTTTTCAGCCTCCTTCCTCCCATTCTGTTTTTCACCCACACCTTCTTCAATCCCAGAGGGCTCCAAGGTTGACTCAGCCTTCCATTCTTCCATGTGTTGGTAAAATGAGTACCCAGCTTGGCGGCAATTAGCTAACACATTGTAAAACCACTTAGGGAGTGCTTTGGCACTGATAAGCAGTATAGAAGTATCAATGCTATTGCTACTGCTATTCTCTCTAGGCTTTTCAGCTTTTGAAGATGTTTTGAAGATGCCAATAACAAAATGTGTCCCTAAGATCAATAGTGATAATCTCCACGTCCTTCTCTGTAATTCCATTGTTCTGTCCTGTTCCCTTCTGTTCTGGAAGTCAACATTTAAAATAATGAATTAACAATAAAGGAAGGAGTCAAATTATTTCTATTTCTATTCTTAATGTTGGTGGTAATTAATTAATTTCTGGTTTCTAATCTTTAACATTATCAAATTAATGTTCAAACCCAATGCTCCAAGTTTTGTATGGCAGTAACTAAATTTGGATGGCCTCCAATGGACATCAAAAAGATGCAGGTAAATAAAGCAAACAAATAACTTCAAATTCCAGGCAAAAAGCACTGATTGGAAAATAATCAAAAGCAGTTTCCTGCTAGTGTCTTCAAACTGTTGCTTACAGCTAGTGACATTTGGTACATTATCATCATGTAGTCAGAGCTCCACTGAAATATTAGCACACTTACTCATGTCCTACGAGCATGTCTGAAGACTGATAATAGTCTAAAGACACATTAAAGACTAATTATTATGGTACAAGATTTCATGGACCAGAGTTTACTTCACCAGCTATGTGCTTGGAAAATTTTCCAGATCTCCAAAGCACTAAAACTCAATAGTGCATTCACACTATCAGAAGAAGGCAGAGTAAGTCATCCAGTTCTAAAATAAGGTGTGGGAACAATTTCAGCAAGGTGATGTGCTTCAAACTAGGAATTCTCTAAGGTGTTTTTTATATAGTCTTAAGACTACAACCCCCAAACTGCATTGAATCCACAATGAAAATATTGTGAGTCTGAATTGGAAATAAACATATCTGGAAGATGATTTGATTACTAATTGCTATGTTTGTCAAGTCATAAAATCAAAAACAGCCAATATTATCTCAGATTATTGTTTTCTTCTGGTAGTTTTAAAAACAAGTAACCACTATAATGTGGAAATGTAGGTGGCTTTGGGCTACATGATCCAGGGGCAAGCAAGCAATAAGAATTACAAAGAATTCATGCAATGATTTTGAAACAGAGTATTTTGGGATGAAAAAATACACAGTTGAAGGTCCTTTGACTTCAATAATAGTCCTCTTATTTTGAAATAGCAAAGTCCTTTATTTCCATTAGCCATAAAATCTCTGAAACACAGATGGCACAGCTCTGTTAAATACTTTGTTGTAATTTAGCGGATCCTCCCCTGGGTTCTGAGTTCAGTATAAATGAGCTGTTAAAAACTAACGGTGCAATATAAGTACAGAGAAATACAAGATTTTTTTAAAAAAAGAAATCTATAATGTGAATATTTTTTCTGCCTATAAATGAAATATTAACTTTAAAAACATACTATGCCAACAAAGCATCAATAAAGAATATTGTTACCTGGGAAATTACATGTTCACAATCTAGTGGGCAAAAATGAATTTCCTGGCAATGTTGAAAACTGCTGAAGAAATACTTGAGTTTGACTAATTCACTAAAGTCACTATTCCTTTTTGTGTGTGTGTGGGGAGGGGGATGATTATTGTGTAGCTACATATTTCCAATGTTGTTTTCCCATCTAGGGGAAAAACCTGTGGGGTCAATTATTGGCACATTTCCCATGAATGATGTCTTTCAGAAACACACCTATTGATTATACAGTAGAATGTGAAATCTTTTATAGTTTCTTCCAGCATTTATTTATTCATTTATTTTGCCTAATATTTTCAGTTACCATGGGTCAGAGAACTGATGGTAGTATAGAGGAGAAAATAAGGAGCTCAACATTCAAGGTATGAAGCAGGGATAGATAACTCCCAGAGTATAGTTGGTTTTATTGCCCTCCCATGACACCTTAAAGAGATACATCCCTCAAGGTCTCAAGGGAAGCCACTAGGGGGAATGTTTCCACATTTTGATCTCCCTGGGCCATTTTAGGCCCAGGAAAGACCCCTTTTACATCATCAAGTTACTGAGTTTTGATCCATTTTGTGATTTTTAAAGGTCTAATATGGTGCAAATTGTTACCTACCCTGATAGCCCCCATCTTGGAATGTCAAATAGTTGACTATATTTAATAATTTGTCTTAATGTGGCCATCCATGTGGTTAGCAAGTAAACCGAGAACCCACTAACACCAAGGCTGGATTCATATATAACCAAGGGAGGGACCTTTGGAAATTCCCCAAAACCAAATACTCAGCTCAGAATGTAGCACCTGGAGGTGAGTCATTCACTAATCCACTCAAAAATAGGTGAGTTCTAGATGCTTATAAAATGGGTCCTTCCTTCCCTCAATCCCTTTCAACAATTTTTATTTTAATTAGGTATTTTTAAACAAAAGACCTTGCCTGCTCCTATTGAATTCCAAATGCAGCACCCATTTATGACCGTTAACTCTACTGGAGCACCGCTGCGAACCACTGTATTCCACTCAAAATCTCATCCCTTCAGGGGAATTATTTCATATAAATATCACCCTAAAACACCACCCAAGTGTGCACAGTTCATCTTCATCTCGACTCCACATCTGACTGTGTAGCCAAATGTGCACTAATCCCGTACTTTCCAAATTCACATAACTTAGTGTCACCAGTCTATCATCTGGACATCTTTGCTGTTGGTTTACTTCACGATCTCAGCTCTGCAGGATCAGTATAGTACTGTACATATAACCTGCCATCCCCTTACTCTATATCCAAATACTTTCTACTATCTTTGATAGCCTTGTATGAGTGTCTGAAGCCTGAGTGTGTGTTAATGCTGTTACTGTTAATTTTCAATAACGATCATTTAATTGTATGTTTTGGCTTAGAGTCTCCTCTGTTACTACCAGCATACATAGGTTAAAAGATCCCACCGTGGTCTGTCCTCTCGCATGCCAAGTTGAGTTAATTAAATTCCCCCAAATAATATTAGGATATTTGAGGGTCCCCATGGAGCCCAAGCAATTTGGGTAACACATGGGGGGGTGAATATTTGCCCCATTCCACTTGAAAGTGGCAATGTTGGTTTTTTTGGGGGGGAACCAATGCTTTGTGGGGGCAAACTGGACCCTGGGAGGCACTGTGGGCCACAAGAATGAGCCTGTGGACTGTATGTGCCCATGTGGATGGGGACTGGGCATGGATATGTTAATATTTGTGCACATAAAATACATGGCCATTTCATCTTATGGAGAAGAGACAACGAGGCAGTCATCTTTAAGAAAAGCCAGCAGTCCACATTAGCTAACCTTAACCTTCATATTCAGGTAGAGCAGTCTACTCACAGCTTAGGGATGTGAAAAATTCTCAGCTTCAATGTCGCTGCATTTTTCCAAATCCCAGCTGCCTTCTTACCCCCATTCTTTGTTTATATCAGGTTGCAAAATACATTTTTAATTTTCCCATGGAAATTTATACATGTTTTTGTACACTGTTTACTTTAAAAAAATTCACTGTCTAAAGCATGTTTGTGCAGTTTTTTTTACTGTACACATTTTAGCTCTGTCTGTGTGTGTATTAAAAATACATGTAATATCATGTTTATTTTATTTCTCCAAAATGCACCACAAGCCTCCCAAATGTGTGAATGTATGGGGCAAAGACACTTTCTCTTACATTAAGTCTCAGAAGGTGCAAAATGGATTTTTTCCAAGGCTCTGGTGATTTTTTCCCCCACCATCCCTAGCAGCTGTTCAGTATGAACATCTTCTAATTACTCATGATCAATAGGTTTCCTCCAAATACATTATATAGAATTAAATTGCATATATATCTCCTGACAGAAGAAGCCCAGTCAGTGGTTGTAGGAGGAAGCAATTCCTTACCTTTCAGCCACTGACCACCTTCAGTATCTGCTCCGAAGGGCTGGGAAATACTGCAGAACAGAATTCTACATGACAGAGAGTGCTGGAAAGGAAGATAGAGAGAAAGAAGGAGAACATCTTGTTGTACTGGGTATGTCCAAATAGTGAAAAATCTGCTCACAGAATGCAAGGAGAATCCTACCTGTCCTAACGACATCCTGTGTGATTTTGCCCTATTGTGAGGGGGGGAGGCCAAAACATGATTCCAGAAAAGCCTTCGCAGCTTTTCTTATTTTTTTTTTAAAAAAAAACAAAAAAAAACAATGAGGTGGGTGCATTCCTGCTTGTTAGATAAGCGAATCTATCTGATTCACTTACCCAAATGAGAGGAAGTATGCCCCTGATTGCCCAGACAAGTGCAGGGTGTGGGGCTTGCTAGCAAGGCAATCTCCGGCAGCCACCATTCCCTCTCTGACCGATCAGTGATGGGGAAGGGGGGAAGGCAGCTGTCATTCCAACACCCCCAGCCCTGCTGCCACCGCACCGCTGCCACCACTGCTGGGGGTGGAAAAGGGAGGAGGGCTCTCTCCTCCTCTTTTCCTTCTCCCGTTCCCTCCCCCCATCCTGCTACCACTGCCTACCTGGTTTTTCTGCCGCCCACCCTCCCATCCATGGAGCCGAGGAAGGGAAAAGAGGGCGAAAGAGCCCTTTTCCCACCCTCAGTTTCCCCATCACCTGCCGTGGGGCTGAGGAAGGGGAAAGAGGGCAAAAGAGCTTTCTTCACCGCCACCCACCTGCCTGCCCACCCACGCGTCCGTGGGATTGAGAAAAGGGGAAGAGGGTGAAAGAGCCCTCTTTTTCCTCCCTTGGTTTCTCCATTACTGCCCACTTGCTCTCGAGCCCGGGAAGAGGGCTCTCTCACCCTCTTCTCCTTTCCACAGCTATCATCTGGGATGCAAACCTTATGGGGGCTGCAGGGGATTAAACCACCATTAAGACAAGTCTCACCTGGTGCAACTTGCTTTTTCTGTGGGGCACTACATTTTGGGGGGGCTTGTGTAGACAAGCCCACTGTGTTAGATGGGAAGAGAATGTTTTTTATACTATAGCCCTGCAGGTCATGGCATTCTGATTTCTTTAAAGCCGCTAAAAATAATTTTAGTTATTTTAGTTACAAATTTTTTTGTAACTTTTGGGGAACTTTAGTACTTTTAGTTACTAATTTATGAGTAACTAGTAATTTACTAGTGAGCTATTCACTAGTGATTAATTAGTTAATTAATTTTGTTTACTTTTCAAAGATGGTCACTATAATGGTAACTAACTGCTTTGAGGACCAGAAAATGAGAAGTGTAACTCATTATTTTTAAATGAAATTTTCCAAGCTCATGTGACAAAGTGAAGCAGATATCAGGATGAGCCAGTCTTTTATTAAAAAGTTAGAATCTTAATTGCGTTTTTCAAACAGCTTGATACAGTCATGCTGTTGTCATCATAGCATCTGAAGAACTTGTCTCACCTCTGAACAATAACTGAGATGGCTTCTGATGTGTAACTTCACTGCTGGTCAAAACTCTGCAGCTGATCCCATAATCCTACAGTTGATAAACATGTTTGCTATAAAACATCTTGGTCACAATTATTTATTCTTTCTTCCAGCTTTGTAGGCTGCTGGAAATTTGAGCACAGAAGATCCCATTATTAAATTAAAGGAATGATACATGAAGGGGAAAAATAATGGTGATATTCCCAAAGCAACCTAAATAAATGGCATAGTAAGAAGCAGAAGTGATTCATATTTAATTTACTGTTTGGAGACAATAGCAAGTTGAGAGAGAGAGAGAGAGAGAAATACTGCCATGTTCTGTAAAGTGTGCATTTAGTTGTCTTATTAGTCTTCAAGAATATATTTAATCATTTGCACAATAATCACTTCTACAAATGACCCATACATCTAAAGTCAATTCCCATCTTGACAGAGAATTATTTCAGATGGATTTAATCACTACAGAACATAGATACATGGAAGTATAATTTTAAAATGCAGTCATTGACTCATCTATAACTTGTTTGCATTTGTGTGGATGTTTTCTACTTGAAACAAGCCACAACAGACTGTGGACTTTATCAAACCACCCTCCGTTAATGTTCTTTTGCTGGCATATTTTAAAATGTTTTTGTGCTGGCAAAAAAACCTCCCTTGATCAGACCTACCTTTTCTAGTGTTCACAGGCAGCCCAGGCACTAACAGAGAGTGAATGTAGTCTCCTGAGAAGAGGCTAGTGCAGGAAATTAAATAAAAGGACACAAAAAGTTCACATAGTATTCTTTTGGCAGGCCTTTCCTAATTAGATCCCAGCCTCAGGAGCTCCTGACCTCTTTTAGTCTTGCTGGCTATCTATTATTTTTTATTGTGATTTTAGATTAGCTGTTCTTAATTTATACTGGTTTAATATATTTTTATGGGTGAGGGTGGGGGTGAGTGGTGTTTAGGGATGTTAATCTGCATTTTTATTTTTATTTTTGACAGCCGCCCCGATTGGTTTTAACGAAGGGGCAGGGTAAAAATAAAGATTATTATTATTCACACAAGCACAAAAACACACTTAAAATGTCCCAGGTACATGGGGTGTTATAAAAAGAGCATCCCCCATCTGGCTGTCAAGATCTCAGCTGGAAGTGTTTGCCCATTTGATGCTGTATTCTCGTGAGTACAACGGCATGAGGATTCAAATGCTGGCAATACTGGTAACAAATCACCACAGGAGATCAATTGGTGGCTTGGACCATCAGTAAAAAGGAATGGCTCATTTATATTATATGATTGTGAAAGAGTGACGTCATCTGGTATGCATGCGCTTTCATCATTAGTGGTCTTTATGACTCCATATTTGCCTGGTCAGATAAAGTCCTGGGGGAAAAAAAGACTAGTCATTAAAGTCCCCTTTTGTTGTATTCACCAATATTACAAGTGGGTAAGGAATAACAACTTATTTCAGCACCCATTTGGTCCATTTTAGTTTTCACCTGTTATTATATTTTCCCCCTTCTACTATCCAGAAAATTCATTCTAACAAAATAAGCAAAACCCACTAGCAAGTTTATTTTGAAAGAAGGGTTCTTGCCATCACAGGAATTCAAAGTGCTACTTTGCACATCCAATTACATTTTGTTAATTTACCAGTTGTTGTTTTTTTTTTAAATTAGACTCTTACCAAAAACAGTTTGTATAGTTATTTGGATTCTTTCCTTGATTTCTGAATGGGAGGTGAAGATAAACATGTCATTTTGCTCCTTCGTTCACAAGCTGTAATGATTTCATAATCAGGTTTTCAGAATATTAACTGCGACTGGTACTGTTTTATATATATAGTGGTATATAACTATACCACTATATAACTGGTATATATAGTGTGGTTCTACATATTCTGGGAAATGAATCCTCTGTGTTTTCTTTGAGCTGGATTATGAGGAGGAGATTTCATTGGCTGATCAGTATTCGTCATGCTTTCACCATCACGAGAGCATGGTAGTATGATTCAATATTAGTTGTGTGTATTGGCTTCCTTTTATTTGACTTCATGGTGTTCCTCCATTATTCTTCCCTGTCAGTGTTATCCTATGGAAGTAGCTGTGGTGGAACTATTGCTTGTATGACCCTCAGTTATTAGATTGAGTTGGTAGCCCATAAGCTACTGCTATCTCCATCTCAAGTTTTGAGCTCATCTGATTGCACAAGGTAAGCAGTCTCAGATCTGGTGGGCACTTGGATGGGAGATTGTGATAAAGCTAATCTTTAAATTAAAACTGGCCTGTACAATAAACCAGCAATCTAAAACACTCTGAAGGTGACACCAAGAGTCACCAAGTTAACTCTAGACTTGTCTGCTTGTTCCCTTGGAAATCTTACAATGAAGAGGGAAAATGATTTGGCAGTAACAGGGACAATTGTTGTTTGGTTAATGTGAGTATAAAGGTCCTAAAGTAAGTTCTTATAGTTTTGTATTACAGAGAAGATGTAATACAGAGTCATGTTTTTGAAGCAGTCAAGGATAGGTAAAGTTGAAGGACAAATCAAAGGGCAGTTTTTAATGTTTCATGAGAATTTCAGCTAACTTATAAAGCAAATTGATAAGAAAGGTAAGACACTAACAGAGAAACATAAACCCAGATGGCGATGAGGTGGTGGTGGGAGATGAATTCATAGCACCAAGCTCAGGCTAGATATCAGTGGCATAAATAGAAAAAGACCAAGTATCATCCAAGTTCCCACTCTAGTATCATACTGGCAATGTGTACATGTTTTACATTTTGAATAATATTGTGTAGGAATGTTCCAACACAGACTAATTAGTATTATCACATTTTAAACAAACTACATTCAAAACAAAGACAGTGGTGGGAACTGGGTGGAAGGAGAATTAAGCTTCCTAATTCCTTTTCCCCAGAAACGTGCACAACATCAAATGGGTAGTAACAAAGATATTAAATCCTACCCAATGTTTTTGTTCCAGACATGTTTCTTCCCAAAGCACCACTGGCAAATCAAAAGCTGACAACATCCACAGCAACCAGATGTGGGAAAGATGCAGAGAGCATACAGATCTCTGAAGAAGCTTTGTGAGTGCTGGGGAAAGGAGGAAATAGTGAAAATTGCTGCCCTTCCAGTTACACAAACTGGATGTCTGTATTCATCCACCCACCTCTCCCAAATGGATGATCCCTTTCCATAGATTGGTATATCAAAGAGACCCCTGAATTTCTGTAATTTGAGAAGAAGCAATATTCTGCATTACTTTTCTGTGAGATCTGGGCACCCTAATTACAGAATGCTCTCCCTGAGGAGGTTCATCCCAGGACTACTTTGATGTCATTTCACTGCCAGGTGAACAAATTTTTATGCTTCCAAGGATTTAAATTGTGGCTTTTTTCTGTAGGGATTTGTTTTTATGCCACTGTTCTGCTTGCTGTTATAGATGTTATTGTTTTTGTTATGTACTATTTATTGTGTTGTTGTAGTATCTTCTTCAGCATGATGCTCCAAAGGGCTACGGCAGAGGTCGAAAAAAAAGACAGCATCTATATACAGTACACTACCGTACTGATGGTTGCTTGTTTAACTTAAGATGTCTGAAGGCTCGCACTAAGACTCTAAACTATCTAGTCCATGAGCTGCTCTTCGCTGATGCTGCTGCCCTTGTTGCCCATGCAGAAGCAGCTCTGTAGCGTCTAACATCCTGCTTTGCAACAGCTGCAGAGCTGTTTGGGCTGGAAGTCAACCTTAAGAAAATGGAAGTTCTTTACCAGCCTGCACCACAGGACGAACACCACCATCCCCACATTGCCATCAGCAAATCTGTGCTTAAGTCCATTCAGCAGTTCACCTACCTGGGAAGCATCATCTCCTCAGATGCCAAGATTGACAAAGAGATCGATCACAGATTAGCAAAGGCATATAGTGCATTTGGAAGACTTTACAAAAGAGTCTGGAGTAATAAACACCTGAGGCAAAGCACAAAAATCAGTGTGTATAGAGCCATTGTACTGTCTATTCTCCTTTATGGGTCTGAAACATGGGTCACCTATCGGCAACACTTACGACTCCTCGAACGCTTTCATCAGTGCTATATACACACAATCCTAAATATACACTGGACTGACTATGTGATGAAGGTTGCTGTCCTTGAGCAAGCAGGGATCACCAGCATTGAGGCCATGATATTGAGAATACAGCTGCGCTGGGCAGGACACGTTTCTAGGATGGAGGACCATCGCCTTCCAAAAATAGTACTCTACGGTGAACTCACCACGGGTCAGCGTAAGAGGGGTGCTCCAAAAAAGCGATACAAGGACTCCCTGAAACAACATCTCAAGCTTGGCCAAATTGATCACCAACAATGGTTCACCCTCACCACACATCGGGAGGCATGGAGACGCACTATCCACAATGCTGCAGCCTTATTTGTGAACTCACACTGAACAAGTCTTGAAGAGAAACGACAACGCAGAAAGAATCACAACCCAGAAACATCACCCAAGGAGACCTTCTGCTGTGCTTTCTGCAACCGGATTTGTTTATCTCGGATTGGCCTTTTTAGTCATCAGCATACTTGCAGAAAGCGTGGGATGAGTCCTTCCTGAATCTTCATTTGGGAAGAAAAGCCAGAGAGAGAGTATTAATAGTATTTTTATATTTACTGCCAAATTGTCCTGGGAAAGGTTTTTATTTTCTTTTGGTTGGGCTAAGGTTTATTTTATTTAAAAATGTGCAGACTCCTTTTATACCTCATCTGAAGGTTATAAATACATTGAAATAAACAAATAAATGCTGTAAAGTGCCTATAAGATTTGCAGATGCTAGTAAGAGAGGTACCTCGTACAGCTGAGGAAGAGGGACAATTGCTCCATCATGTAGCTCTGACTGCATCTTTGAATGAGGCATTGATATACCTATGGAGAGGAGGAGCTAACTAAATAGAAAGTATTGAATAATTGAATTAAATAAAATTGTTGAAATAATCAAGAGTTCATGTCAGTGAAGGTGGTGAGGTTATCATTCCCTGCCTCATATTATCCAAACACAATACACTAAATCTAGGTATTTAAGATAATTATTTATCCAAATATTTGTTTTATGTTTTATGTATAATCAAGTCAGCTCTTGAGAGGGTATCAAAAACCTGTTGTCTCATGAGGCAGGATGACACATATTTAGCATCCAGAGCTTAGAACTTTAGTTTGAACATAATATAAAATGTTAGAAATTGTGGAGATAATTCAGTAGCATGAGCACTCATAACATAATATGTTTAATTATCACTAATTAATTTGTTGGTCAAGTCCTAAGTGTAGGACCATGCCATGGGATTTACAGAGTTCACTGCTGAACTTAGGAGAGTGTATTTTGTAACCGGCTATCTCATAAAGGAGATTTTCAGAAGGGAACGAAAAAAAGTGTTCCCATCCTGCAATCTCCTTTCCTGCCCCTCTCCCATCCCTGTCACGCCATGGTAAGAAAAAGTTTCAAACCTACCTTGTTCATGCATCCTTGCCTGCCCTGGAGTGAACGGAGCTCGAACAGATCTCCATTCACTTCCTGGTTTGAAATCCCAGCCATTCTCACGAGAAGACAAGAGCATGGGAAATTCAAAAATTAAAAGGCAAATAAAAGGAAAAAAGTGACAGCAAGCACAAAAACAGACTTTAAAACAAACAAGTAACACAGGGAGGGTACAAAAAAGTGAGTCACCTCAAAGTCCTGATCGCACTCAGAAGTGTTCTGGCAGGGACCTCCCATTGATGCTGGCATCACACCAACATAACGGGGCACCTTTTCAGTTGCCTGTGGTCTCTCAGAGTTCAAGGATCTGGGGACTGAGGCGGGGGGGGGTGCTCTCCAGCAGGAGGTTGGAGATGCTGAATACAGATTTCCATTCTTTATTAAGTAACAGAGAGACAAAGAGAGATTATGCTATTCCCAATGGCTGTTAAGTAGGAGACACAGACCTAATTAGGCACATGTTGTCTTGAGATAACTGCCTATAAATCTCCCAGCAGTTCCCTAGCAGCTTTGTGGCTGACAACTGTCTTGTCTTAGTGACTGGGAGCATTCTTCAGTGTGCATGTTTTCTTGACCTTGGTCTTGCTACAATTTGACAACTCTGTTTACTCCTTGCTGGCTTCGTGTATTGGAACTACTGACTTGATGTAACAACTTCTGGACTGACTGACAATCACCCTCTTCTCCCTTCATCTTGTTGACATAACTTGTTATTGACCTAGACTGGATTAACTACCTGACAGCTCTTGCATTCCAACCACCTGTTTCCTGGACCACTTGTCCTGAAGTTCAGGACAATGGAATAGAAGGCATCTTTATCAAATTTGAGATGACAACCAGATTAGAGGGGGGACTAATATCTCAGAGGTACAAAATTCAACATGACATTGACAGATTGGAGACTTGCAGGGATAAGTGCAAATACTACCATCTAGGCAGGAAAAATGAAAATGTACAAATATAGAATGGGTGAAACCTGGTTTGAAAGCACTACATGTGAAAAGGATCTAGGGGTCTTAATAGACCATATGTTAAACATGAGTCAACAGTGTGATGCAGTAGCCAAAAAAAGCCAATGCAAGTCTGGGCTGCATCAACAGGAGCACAGTGTCCAGATCAAATAATAATACCACTCTATTCTGTTTTGGTCAAACCTCATCTGGAATTCTGTGTCCAGTTCTGGGCACCACAGTTCAAGAAAGATATAAAGAAGCTGGAACGTGTCAGAAAGGCGACCAAGATGGTTAAAGGTCTGAAAACCAAGCCTTATGAGGAACAACTTAGGCAGCAAGATTTCTTGTTTTCCTGACAAAGGCAACGCTCCCTGAATTTTAGCAATGTAATTTGTAAAGCAGATTTTTAAGTTCAGTGTTATTTGGGGTATCTAAGCAAACTGCTGAAAAACTTGCAAATGTATAACTTAAAAACTTGGGGCCTTACCACACTCCAAAGAAAAGTGGCAGGGGAGCAGGAATGTTCTGTCTTTCATGATGCCTTACTGCATGACATTGTCCATCTTCTGGTGTTCTTTCATTCCAATCCCATGGGGGGACGGAAGTAAAACCAAACCGTTTTGCTAACTGGTGTTTCTGGCTAGCAAAAAGATGCAGTTATACTTCTGTCCCTCAAAGGACCCAAACAAAAGAACGGTGCCAACAAGTCAGCACACAAGACAGAATGTTCCTGTTCCCTGCTGCTTTTCTTTGGAGTGAGGTAAGGCCTTGATCACATGTTTGATAAGTTTACACTTCCCCTGAAATCTCTGTCTCAAAGTTTGGGTGTACTCCTGGACTCAACCCTGAGCCTTAATGCCCAGGTGTCTGTCATACCTTTGAATAAGAAGGTAATAAATAAATAAATAAATAAAGTTGAATTAAAAGTTAATAAAAAGTGCCAGCAAAAGCAGAGCAGAGATGGGGAAAGCCTAGCCTTTTGCAAAAGGGAATTCCACAGGCTGGGAGCAATCACTGAGAAGTTCTGGTCCTGTGATGATGACAGGACTCAGCAAAGCTCCACCCCCAGGCTGGGAGCAACCACTGAGAAGTTTTGGTCCTGTGATGATGACAGGACTCAGCAAAGCTCCTCCCCCAAGGATCTTCTCTGGCAGGATTTTAAGGATTATTTGTAGGGAGCCTCTTAACGTGTGTGTGTGTGTGTGTGTGTGTGTTTTACTTTATTTGCTTTTTAAATGATTTTATACTTTTTTAAAATTTAAAGCTGTTTTAATATGACAGTTTTTCATGTTTTAAATTTTTTTATTATCATGTTATTATCGTGTTTTTAGCTTTTATAAGCTGCCTTGGGTCCCGTGCTGGGAGAAAGACAGCATATCATATCAAATCAATCAATCAGGAAGTGTTAATTCCAAACTCTGTCAATAACCCAGTAAACAAAATAAAAAGTACACTCCTAACTACAATATCTCATAGCAAAGAATATAACAGATTGTACTCCTTTTATGCTTATCTGTGGTGAGGGGAACTGAAGTTATTTTACAGGTGCATGATCATATTATGGATAAAGTTGGTATCTACATAAATGGGTTCATACTAAATACTACTGCAGAGCTGGATAGATGGATGGGGTGAGTGAAAGTGCATATGTTGGACAGAGCAGTCCTCCTCAGGATTTGATGTCAGAGGCTTTAACCCACTCATATTAAATAAGCAACTAATCCTCAGTATTAACCACTTCTGCCCCTGTATTTCATCACAGTGACAATGAGATTTATAAATGATGTTATTCAAGGTTTCCTGGTCAAACTATTATAAGTGATTGCAGTGCATCCAGCCAGGTTCCTCCTACATTTATATTCTGAAGTAGTATTCTTATCTGAAGCTCTTATGTGGATGTACAAAACTACTCCAAGAGGCCCACCAGAGAGGTAGCTGCATTTTAGTGATGGATAGAGTGATTGCTGTATATATAGAGTGCGTAACAGTGATCTAGGATTCTAGAGAGGAAATGCACTGTATAAATATGTTATTGCTTGGGTGGTTTCATCTCTTTTGAGCAGATAAAAAGGACAGGGGCTACATTATAAATCTCTTCTCCAACCAGCTAATGGGATAAAATTAAATAAAAAAAATAAAATATCAGATACAAAATACATCCCAGTGGAGAGATAGGAGTGTAAAGGAGTGTGGAATGTCTTTAAGTAAAGGAGTCAAAGCCTTAAAAAAAACAACACATAAAAATCCAAGAAGTCATGAAAGAGAGACTTCAAAAAGATTGAAACAATAATAAAAAGGCAAATAGGACAGTAAATGACCATAAACAAAAATACTACCTCCGATCTTAGCTTGCTGTCTTTCTACATCACATTTATAAAGGTTTCAGCTCTTCAAAAATTAAAATGATTATATGAGTAGCATCCAAGATAATAGTCATAATATCACCATTGAAAATGTAGACAGAAAAATACACACCAACTAAATGTACTTATCCATCTTATAACATTTAAATGAACCATTCTGTGCTCTCTCAACTGAATTAGAAAATTGCTTTCTAGTACAATGTGATCTGAAAACATTCAGATTCAAGGTAAGCATTCATGTTGTCAAGTAGTCTGGTCCTCTGAACTTTTTTTTTTTTTTTCCCTTTAAAGGGTTCTGTTCCTGAATAGCATTCATTTTTGAATTGTGAGCTTTTCCGTAAAGGGAAATTTTCAAAGGAAAATTCCATAGCTGTTTATACACTCGTATATGGCAGGGATATTTTCAGTTGTCTGCAGTTCCCAGAAACCCGGTCCCTGGCACTTGGCTACAAAAACCATCCACATCTTCTCTCAAATTATAATCAGAGATTAAATAAAACAATTATGCAAATGTTTGCTTTTGCTCTTTATATAAGTATGAATGAATGATATTTCTCTGGTTATGCTAGAAAACATAAGGAAACTGACAGCAGGTCCCTCTTCATATAATCAGGGGTGAGCATGCTCTCATAGTCAGAAGGCTACTTATGACTCTTCCAGTCCTTTGGTGGGCAACTCTGACATACCCAGCAGTGACAATAACTGTAAATGACATTTTGGTTAACAAAAGTTAATTCCAGTCACTTTCTAATGTATTTTGGGCTGTTTTTGGATAGAGGGGAAGAACAACTTTTGGAGCCAAATAGCCTGCCCAGTCTATTTTGGTGGAAATTGTCATTTTGGGATAAATATTTTGAGGGGTGGGGGAGAGTAAGGGATTCAGGAGATCCAAGGGACCAAGGACTGCCCAAGACCACCCTAGGACCAGATGCAGTCTTTGGCCCACATGATTCCTAGCTTTGTTATAATTCCAGCATGTGTAGATCGATCACAGTAGTGGGGTTCAAACCCAAGATGCCTCTCAGCACAGTGCATATATTGTGTGGACAAGGAGGAATTCAACATATTGTTGGAAAACATTTTGAAAAGGCAAGTTCAAGCTAAGGTTTGGAGGAAGATTAATCTGTACAATCAAAATGGACTTCCGTGAATTTATTTATTACATTTCTATACCACTTGACATCTGAATCTTCCTCAGCAGTTTACAGAACAAAGAAATGAGGCCAAATTTGTTACACTTTTCAAATCATCATACAGTTTGCTCAAGATTTACCTCATTGATATCAACAGCTGTTTGGCTTAGGCTGTATCAAAAACATTTGAATGATCATATGATCCCACATGATCCTGGAAGCTAAGCAGGGTCAGGTCTTGAATGGGGGACTGCCAAGGAGCTACGGGCTATATTTCAGGAGAAAGCAATGGCAAACCACCAGTGAGTATTCCTTGCCTAAGAAAAAACTATTAAATTTCATGAGGTTGCCATGGGTCAACAGGCAACTAGGAGGTACATACACACACACACACACACAACCATGACCTGCAAGAAAATGATTTCGTATATAGTGCTTCTGTTGAGGATTCTAGCAAAGTAGCCATAGCCTAGGATACCACATTCCAGTTTCCCATTCTCACCCTAACAGAGTCCATTACATTTTTTACTCATACAGTATGCTGTCCTCATTGGGTTGATTCCTCATAACTACCACCACCAAAGTCCTGTCCCTCATGTTTGTGTCTCTGCAAATTGATGGGTTAATTGATTCCTCCACCACAACCCCACCCATGGTGTTGCTTTGACTCCCTAAATATCAGCTCTTAGAGAACTAAATTTGCTGTTGGTATATACAAAAATACAAATAGAGACACTTTCATGGAGATGAAGAGGACTGAATACCCAGTAAATTCATTAAAAAAAAAACACCAGGGACTATATGAGTTTCTCTAGCCTAGAGCCAAGGATAGTAGGGGCTAACTGAATGGTGTCCAGCCATGGAATTGGCATTTTACTGGGAAGCGGGGTGGGCTGGAGTCTTCCTTGCTATATTTCCATATCTTTTGTTTCTGCAGGACATGGAGCACTAATTACTCATGGGGGAAAGGTCTTTAATAATGTGTTGTATTGTCTATATTTGTTCATCTTTTGTTAAGGGTATGCTTTTAAATCACTTTTTATTCTATTTATAGTTTACTTATGTTTTAACTTGTGCATGATGTGAACTCTGAGTTGTATCTGTGGGCTGTTCAGGATTGGTCTAAAGAAGTATGAGACTTCACAATACAGCTCCTTTTTTTGCCAGTTGTTATCACATTTCCTGACAGTGGGGTCTTTTCTGTTCTTTTGGGGAAGCTGTTTGTTGCTGTTCATAGTGAATTCTTAGAACCTCACTAGAAGGTTGTTTAAACTGGGACAGTGGTTTACTGAGGTTGGGGTTTGTTCATTTTTTTTAAAAAAAATTGTTGTTGTTAGTTGTGGTTATTTATTACTGCATCAGTGAAATAGTGAAGTAGCATTTCAGTGCAATAGTGGAACAAAATTTCAGAGCAAAAGTTCCATTTCACTATTTTACTGATGTACTATGATGCTGTATCTTTTAAAATAAATAACCAGGATAACAAGGGGAGAAGATGATGAAAGAACAGCTTTTATATTCCCCATCATTCATCTTTAAATCATCCAGTATGCAAACACAGCAGTATATCTCACAATACATATCACTGGGGGAGTGGTCAAAAAAATCTGGCATGAACTACAGCCATAGATGAGAATGTGCCCCTCTGGACTTTTTAAATTCAGTATATCTAAGATTTAAAAAAAAAAAAAAAACAGTGGTTGGGAATAAAAGGTTCCTGCTGCTGCTGGGAATTGCAAGCAAATAGTCTGGAGCAAAAGAAATATTATCTGGTTTGTTAAAACTGAGAACTACAGCTACAACCTCCAGCAACATTGACCTTGTCTGGAAGAGCCCTGTTTTAACTTTTGTAGGTAAGGTGTCTTGAGTCCCTGGGCTGATACAAATGTTGCATATTAAATACATATATACAAAATGTAGGAAAAACCATGGGATAGGTCCCCACCCATGTGGCTGAATCATTTAAATGGAATTTCATCTGTCAGGGAGTTGAAATGGAAATCCTGGTCAGATAGGGCTTCTCATATAAGTATGATTCAGAGACCAAGGGTTTTATTGTCATACAAAATAAGTTATGTAAAAATTGTGGTTGCAGAGTGGTTGCAGCCTTTTTTTTTTTCCCCAGTGGAGGAATTTTGACTAAGTCATTGTTGTGTATTTGGATTCCACTTTGGATTCTTTCTGTCTTTCTTTGGGAGAAACAAGATGGTTGTGATACTTAAAAATGTCACATTTATATTGATATTTCCTTGCTTATATTTTAGAGATGACTTTTGCCATTGAAAACAAGCCAGTTGTGGGTCAAAAGCCTGACTCATAAGGCTTAGTAAGAAACCCATCTTCACCTGGAGTTTAGAAAATAGAGTTACTCCTCTTTATATACTATACTGAACTGTCTGGGAAGGTGAGAAGGTGCAGATGATGAAATCAGAAGCTATGCAATGTCATAGCTACAGCTGCTCCACCCAAGTGGAACACACCTTTCAAATGTTAATAATATTTCTGCAGGTATGAGGCCTGCAAACTTTCTGTCTGCTATTACAACTACACATTTCTGGCTTTGTCATTTCCTTGAAAGCCCTTTCCTTCCAGCTCACTAAGTTAACAGTGGTTTGAGTCATGTCCCTGGGGATGTGTGCATTGGCTTCCAGATGCACCTGATCTCCTCTTGCAACATCTAATGTAGTTGCACACTTGTATAAATCTGCATAAAGAAGGAATTAACCTCTTCCAGGTTTGAGTGCAATGCCCTTCTTTCTGGCTTGAATTTCACAATGGTGAGGCCCACCTTGGGAATGAAATCAGAGAAAAAGATGGGAATGAAATCAGAGAAAAAGATGTGCCTGTAGTAGAGATGAAATGAAACTTCACAGAACTCTGGAACCACAGTGTGCTGTTGAATTATGAAAAGGAGGCTGGTGATGTCATGAGTGAGTTCAGGGCATCAGCTTCTTATTCCGGTCCAAACTCTATTAGATTAGTTTAAATCTTAGCCCAGCTATGAAATTGCTAGATGCAATGGAGGTAGTGCCTCCCTTGGCCTCCAGTCTCCTTTAATATGGTCATTGCTGGTGGTGGTGTGGTAGCAGTAGTGTTAATAGTAGAAGTAACAATAGAGTTTGCTTTTAAATTTCAAGACTGCTCTTTAAAAACAAAAAAATCATCCCTGAATTTGTGAAAAAGGTTAAAACAGTATCACTTTTAATTTGGCCGTTCAGAACAGTTCCACCTCGCGGTGCATCCCCGCCCTCCCAGGTCGCGAACTGCAACGGCATGCACTTTTAGGAAGGTCTGGGGATGTGCGTGGCAATATCCTTTGCCGCCCCCGGCAGTCCTCCCAGGCCTCCGTTCCTTCTGCCCTGGCCCAGCCCGCCCGCAGCCTCCCGCGCGAGGAGGAGAGCCGGGGCCCGCGCGCGGCGCTTCGCCTCTGCCTTCCAGCCCGCCCGCCTTTCCCCGCCCCTCGCCCGACGGCAGGCCAATGAGCGAGCAGGGTGGGGCCGGGGGCGGGGTCTTTCCCGCCTGGCTGGGCCAGCAGTAGCAGCAGCGGCGGGGCCGAGAGGAGGAGTTGGCGCGGGAGGCCAGACAGAGTCCGGGCGGCGGAGGCGGAGGCGCGTGGGCTCCTCTGGGCTCCGGCAGGCGCACGCCGCCTCTGTTTGTATACAGTGCGCTCTCCAGCCGGCTGCGCTCTCGGCTCTCTCCCGTCATTGTTCTCTTCCCGCCCAGAGGCATCGGCGGAAGGGAAGGCAGAAGAGGGGCTCCCAGCTCCCGGCTCCCGCTCCCTTGGCCTCCGCCACGGCCACCCTGCGTCCCCCGGAGCAGGCGAGGCTGGATGCCTGGCAGCCCTTCGTCGACTCTGAGCCGCGCTCGGCTCTCCCAGGACAGCCTTCGCCTTAGGCGCGGCGCAGAGCCCGTCCGGAAAAAGAACCAGAGCGAGGGAGCGACAGGCAGGCGGGAGAGCCCCCCTCCTCTTCAGCTGTAAAGAAAAAAAAAAAACCCAAAGGTGGTGGGTTTTTGGAAACCCATTTTGAAACACCGATCTCCTCTGCGCGCCCAGGTGGAAGGCTCGCGCCTCGCCTCCCGCCTCGCCTCCCGCCGTCCTTTTTGCTACACCGCACTCCTCGCGTCTCCTCTCTCCGCCTCCCTTGGGATCGTCCCTCGCGGGATCGAAAGGATCATGAGCCCCTGGGTGGCCGCCTGGTTCCTGCTGGGTGTGAGTCTCGGCCCCCGCGCGTTCGCCAAAGGTGAGGGGGTGCAGGGGGAGCGGTTACTGGTGGCGGTGCAGGAGATCAAAGGCACGGGGGTACTAGATTGTGTGTGTGTGTGTGTGTGTGTGTGTGTGTATAGGGGGGAGAGATGCGGGCGTGCAAAGGCCTGGGAGCCAAGAGGGGATCAGCAGCCGCGAGATGGATTTCCCGATCCTATTTCTGAAGTCATTGCAAAGTCGGTCAAAAAGTGTATCAATGCGGACCATTTTTGGTGGTGGGGTGGTGGGGGTGGGAAGGAGGCAAGTCGAGGGAGGCGGTGGCTGGGCTGTGCGAAGATTCCCCGGCCCTGTCTGAACGTGGGTCTTTTCTTAGGTGTATTTATTTGCGTTAATCAGCTTATGTGCCACCCATCCTCCGACATGTTCTCTTTAGCCGTGGACGCTTCCTCCGTGCTTCAATGTAATCCAGATCAGCGGACAGGAAAGGCAGAATAATAAGGCACCCCTCAGAAAGGGAGGAAGGGGAGAGGGGCGGCGCGCTTTTCCCTTCTCCCTCCGCCCATGGGGGAAAAAAATAGCTGGACGGTGCCTAGGTGCTGAAGAGCCAACGGGACACTGAGCCGCTCGCAAATGCGATGATGGTGGGCTTCAGGGATGACTGTTTCTGCTCACCTGACTCCGGTGTCTGACTAGGACACCCTCAGTCTGAACGGTGCAGTGATGGAGGAGGACAGGGAAAGGGGAGGGTGTGTGTGTGTGAGAGAGAGAGAGGGAGATTACTTCATAGCCTTCTGAATTGATCGGGTGCACTGGGGGGGGGGTTGGCTGTAGAAAGATTAGACAGATGCAGACATCCTGTGTCTTTAAGGGATAAGCAGATGGATGGACGAAGATACACGACTCCATCAGCCATGCCCCGATTAGATCATCTAAATATATTGATTCCTTCGCCCAGATAGAGAGGAAGGACAATCTGAAATCAGAAAAAAAAAGTTGTTATAAATACATCCACCCTGTGCTTTTGAAGCAATGTCATTCTCTCCCAAGTGTTTGTTAAAAAAAAAAAGTTGGGAGAGTCGTCTTTCTAGGGCAAGGGACTTTAAAAATAAATAAGTAAATAAATCAGTCTTTTGTCAGTGTGTGTAGGAGTGGGAATCCAGTAGCTGAAGCAAGAGCAAAAGTGTTGCTTTTGAGATGGCTGTTTGTAAGTTTGGTCCAGCCTTGAAACAATCGGCAGTATTGCGAGGGGAAGGGTGGGAAAGGCTGCAACCCCCCCCCCCCGCATCCTTCCCTCCAAACTGGAGGAGAGAAAATGCCTTCTCACGGTTGGGCTTCCCAGACAGATCTACGCTGGCTGAGGGAAGATTTTTATCCTGCTTCCGCCCCCCACCCCGTCATCCCTCATCTTCCCAAAGGAGCCTCTCATCTTCCTTCCTCTTAACCGTGATTTGCTCCTAGGAGTTTTCTTGGCAAATAGGCAGGGCTGAGAAGGGAGGGAGGGCGAGAGAGCGAGCGAGAGCGAAACGCCGCCTTGCCTTCGCGTTTACTGCAGGGGGTGGATAACAAGATATATGGGTATTTTAAGTTCTTTCTCTGGTGTGTGTGCGCGCGTGTTTGGCATAAGCTCAAAAATAAATAAATAAATAGTTTATTCCCCACCCTCCAGTCGCCCCCTTCCTCTCTTTTCCCACATAAGGACGCCTCGGAGCTTGAGGAATATTTGAAAATGATGATTAGGGTAATAATATTTCCGAGAGAGGCTGTTATTTGGGAATGAGAGGCGCGTGGTAGTGATGGAGGCGACCGCCTGGCGGTAGGTAGGTAGGGATGTCAGCCGCCGTCTGGTTCTTTGAGGGGGAAATGGGCTGAGGAGAGACTGAGTCGGGCTAAGCCGTCCCTGAGGCGAGGGGGAGGCTGTCCCTCCTGGCGGAGCCTCTCTCCCGCTCTCTCTCTGTTCCCGCGTCGGAACCGCCGAGCCCGCCCCTTACTTGGGTCCTCCTGGCGCGCCACAGGCCGGGCGTAGGTGGCGGGGAGGGGGAAGGGGGGAGCGCTAGGTGCGAAAGGGGGGGCGGGAAGAGAATGGGGTGCCTCAGAGAGCGGGGACGGAGCGGGGCAAAGGCGCTCCTTGAAGCACTTTGCCCGCCCGCCCGCCCGCCCGTCTGTCCGCTGAGGTAACGCCGCCAAAGCCGCGGCAACCAGCCACAGCCCGCCGGCGGCGCCTGTGTCCTGAGAGAGCTCCCTGCTGCAGCCGTACACCCACATTTCTACCTCACCCCCCCCCACACACATATACACATACACCCCCGCCTCAGCCACTGTTCCAGATAGCAGAGCCGCTGGCCTCCCGACCTTCACTCCCCTCCCGTTTCCTTTCACCCACACGACTCGTTCCTTGCCCATATTGGTTGAGTGCTGACGGTCGGTAATCGCAACCACTCAGAAATCACACCATGACTGACTGCTGACAATCACCGTTCAGAAGTCCAGTGTGCATATATGTGTGTCCTAAGAGGGAGGATTTAAGGATAGGAATTTAGGGGTAAACTCCACACAGGATTAGCCTTCATGTTGATATCTGCCCTCTTGTCTTTATGTCTCTACAATTCCATCAGTTTTGGGAACCCACGTTGTTTTTTTAGGCCAGTGATCTGCCTGGTAATCACTACCATGAAAAGAAACTCTTTGGGGAAGCAGACTGGCGGACTTCAGAAAGGCAAACTGGGTTAACGGAAATGCTTGCCACAAAAAGAAGTTCAGTATTTTGAGGGGATAATGGTACAGGACAAGAGATGCTGGCTGTGTCAGATTCCACCCCCCCCCACGAAAAAAATTGCAATCAGGAGTTACAGGAAGAGGTTTTTATCACCAAACTAATAACAGTTTCAACACAGTTCTGCTTTGGTTTGCTCAGAAGTAAATCCCACAGAGTCAATTGACGCCTCCTGGTGAAATTTACCATTCCCTCACACATGTGGGTGAGTGCCCACTGTTCATAAATGCAGTGATGCCTGATAGAACAGACATTTTTGAGAAACCTTTAATGACACCACACACCCAAAATGTTATTGGAAAACTGTCAGTTAAGGAAACAAGGGACATGCCTTCAATTCTGTCTACTAATCAAGATGAGACTTCTTTGGCAAAGGCAGGAGGTAGTAATGAGTTAATCTGTCCTGGATGGTCTCTAATTCCTCAGGGACAAAGAACTGGCAGCCATATGAAGCAGTAAGCAGTACTTTCTCCACCCCACTCCAGTCATTGTGCTACTTCTTTTGTAGAGGAAAGCTTCTTAATGTAATTATTTGAATTATATGAACAATGATGTCTGAACTCAGCTATTACCCTTTCGGTGTAGGAATTTTCAAGTAACATGACTTTATTGAGTGACGATCGTGCCTTTCAAGGATTAATAACCATTATCAGAAATCTTGGTGTTTATATCTTTTGTTTTGTTTTACATATGCTTTTTTCAAGCCTGCAACTAGATATTTCATCTTCATTTGCAACGATTATCCCTTACTGTGTATTTTGTGTATTTTTAATTTCAAATTTAAACTCATATATTAATCCTAGTTAAAATTGTATTATCTTATGCATTGTTTTGGGTTGCTTTGCAGACTAACTTATTTCTGTACACATATGTGGTGAGTGTGTGATGCCTTCGCAGACTGTTTTTTTAAATGGAGTTTGAACTTTTAAGCAAAATGAAATATGGTGAGAAAAGTAATAAACTAACAGGTAAAATCTACAGCAATATAAAAGATTTGAAGCCTCCTACTGTATTCAGAGAGGCCAAGTTAAGTCAGCCCAGGATTTCAGCCTTAGACAATGGTGGCAGTTTGCTTCAGTGTCAGTGGGAAATCCTTAGTTTTCTCTTGAATTTCAGCTGAGCTATCCAAGGTGCTGAACCCTATCACTCGAATAGGTTCAGCCTCTGGGATTACTTTTTTAAAAAATTGAAATTAAAACCTGGATTTGATTCAGTGCCTCACTGAAATCAGAGTCACCAATCACCAGTGACATCACTTTTAAAGTCCTTTAAAAAAAGAGAAAAACTTCTTCACTGATAGTGACAATGAACTAAGGATATTTGGATTTATAATGTGCAGGTTAGTTATGACAGTGTGGAGAAAGGTTTCATTGTCCCATTAAGGACAAAGGGAGCAGAATTGTGCAAAAGCAGTGCTTAAGATCTTTGGGAAACACATTTCATGATGTATTGCAGCCTGGGTTAGGAACAGTACTTGGGCACAGTGAGCTGTTCAGTTGATCCAAAGCAACTCGTCAAAAATTTGGAGTTCCCAGTACTGATACTTGGCACCACTATTCTGACATTCCATGAGTAATCTATTTGAGAATCAAAATATAAAATATAAAAATATGCTGTAAAATTTAAATAGCACTGGTAATCGTGAAATTTGGAAAACTTAGAAGTAAGATGATAATTATTCAAAACAATTGCCCTTGGCTGAGAATAGGGTTCTGTTAACTGATTGGACTCCTGTTACCACTTTCCAGACGTATTGTGCAGATATCAAGCTCCAGGCACATTTCAGTATTCAACACTGTCAGAATCCAGACTTTCTTCCTCTTCATGTCCCATTGCCCATGGTGCCCATGGTACCAAAACAAACAACCTCCCCACATGCATTCACATCATTTCCCACCTCTAAAACAGGATATTAGAATTCACAAAGGGCTTCAGGAGTTGGGGTGGAGGTGTCACCATTTCTGAAGGAAGACGGATCAAAATAGTCAAAATAAGTCACTTGATCCTTGCCATATAGTTGAAAAAAATGAAAGGTGCTATCATGTTATATTTGATTTAAAGTGCATTATTTTCTAATGATCCCAGTAGACATGCAAAAGTAATGCTCACTGAACTATGTCCAGTAACACACTTACTTTTCCTTTTCCAGACTCCAAGTAATATACTTGAATGAAATACATTTTAAACCATACACAATGGAAAGTTGCATAGCACATAATTTCTATTATGTGCCTTCAAGTAGACTGTAACTTATAGCAACCCTATCCTAGGGTTTTCTTAGAAAGAAGGGGTTTGTCATTGCTTTCCAATAAGACTGAGAGAGTAACTTTCCCAAGATGGGTTTTCATGGCTGAGTGGGGATTCTAATCCAGGCTTCCCAAAGTCCTAATCTAGAATTCAGTCCAGTATACCACACTGAGACTTAGCTTTTTATCTGTGTTTTTCCTCCATTAACTTTCTCATAGTATATTTTGACATTCTAAAACAATATAAGCCAAACATACAGGTCTTTTGGCAGTGGAATAATTTGAAATATGGGCACTACAATCTCTATTGCTATCACATAGACAATGACTGTCAGCAATATTTTCTGGACCATTTTATTATTGACTGAATTCTGAAGATGTCAGTATCATAAATCAACCCGAACTAAATGCACCTTTAATTTTCAGTGACTTTGAGAATATACAATATCAAGTTTGATATTTCTGCAATGTCAGACTTTGTAAGGTCTGCTGCTTTGATCAGACTGAGTGGCATAATACTGTGAAATATAAAAAATAATATTACCTGGTTGTTCAAGTCTATCAAAAATCATCAGCTGAAAATGCCAAAGGGACATAGAATCTTCTTTTCAGAGGACCACTTCTTAAAGATGGGATTCACCAATTTCTCTATAAATAGCTGAGAGTACAATTATTCTTTACAATCCTTCAAAAGTTTACTTACGTGTTACATTTAAATTTGTTTTTGATTCCCCCTACAACAGCACCCCCTCTGAGATAATAAGCGCCCTAAGTATGCATGATGCTATTACAAAGTAATTCCACAACAGTTCTGAAACCAAAGGTAGGAGTGTATCTTCTTTTTATTTATTTTTAAAGGATACATACATTTAATCGATGGTTTCCATTAGTTCATAACACACTTAAGCATATAGTAAGCTCATGTGAGCCTGTATGGTCTAATGGATTTGTATTCACACGATCTGTTGGGCTTGTCAGACTAATAGTCTGACATTGTATAAGGCAATTTCATTTGCATTATCATCATACAGATATATTAAGCTATTTGAGACCTTGTTGTGTTACTTGTCATCTTGACTGCACATCTCAGTTTAGGCAGCATAACCAATAATGAGGAATGTTGAGAATTTCAGTTCAACCATGTCTGGAGGGCCAGTGGATTCCCACCACTGTTTTTTTTTTTTAACAAAAAGTGATATGAACTGTATCATCGTGTATTCCTTGCCTAGCAAAATTCTGAAATTCATAGAGTCACTGTAGGTTGACAGATGATTTGAAGAAACATATACATACATATAACACAACTTTGTATAGCATTAGTCTGTATGAATTCGTCTAATTCCTGTTGAAATCCAACTAAGCAGGAGACTATCCCATCCCATCTGAAGACCAGGCATTTATTCCTAATTAACTAAATAAAATGAAATAATTTAATTTTTCTTAGTTTGTCCTTGGTTGGTAAAGCAGTAGAATCTTGAATGCTAATTATACTCTATAAAGTAACACATGCAAACTTAGTTAAGCTTGCATTTTGCATGCAGATTTTAATGAATTTGGTCTGTATAAGTTTAAAGTTGCTCAGTTAGTAGCAGAACTAAGAAATACATTAGCCTCGGACCCTGGAGAGATGTTGTAGTCAGAGGCAAACAAACTGGCCTGTAGAGACCGTAAACATACATCTTATGAGGCAATATCATGATTTTGTATAATCCTGGGAACTTGGGTATCTAATACTTATGTAAAATGCAGTAATTGGGGTAGGGAAAATAGATCAGTTATTGCCTAGGAAAGGGTTTTGTCATTATTTTACTACTTCTACAGTTGAACTATAGCCAAAATGGAAGAATGTCTCTCAGAATATTGTCTTTAACTAATCAAATATATACACCAGTTTTTAAATACATGTATTTCCCTATATTATCACCTAATCCTCTTGGACAACCACTGCTGCCAGTTATGGTATTAAATCTTTTCACAGGTATTTTGTCTACAGTTACCCTTTGCAAGATCTGGCAAGAGTTATAGAAGCCATTCACTCCTTTTTCTTTCACTTCCTTTCCCACTGTGTGTCCCTCTTTTCTTCAACCATTTTAAGAAAAGAAATGCAACTAAATAATCAGCATGTACTTAAGATTTTGAAGGCCCTGTGAAAATTGCAAAACTGAAGTAGAACATAAAACTACTCTATTCTGCAGCAGAAAATCCTTTTTTTGGTAGACAGGGAAGGTGAGATGACCCAGCAGTTCTTTTCCAATTTAGCTTTATCTAATTTTTTGTAGGTGATAGCTTTTAGCTGTTTTTTTTCCCCCTGTCTCTATTATGACTCATGTTCTGACCCAAATGTCGTTATAGAAAATGGTGTCCTGGTTATCTGTGTTTCTTAAAGCTAAATGGACAACTGCTTTTCATAATGTCTTTATGTTTTCTGGGTGCAATCTTGCCTAGACTTTTTAACCTTTCAATTTTATCAATCAGGCTGCTGCCATAAGTGGTTCTTCCCAGTGAATGTATGAATTGTGTATTCTGATTTAGTAATTTTATAGTCTGTTATGCAAATATTTTTTTAATGGATTACAGTTCACAAATTATATAACACATTGAATTATGGTCACCATAAAGCAATGTTACAGATCCAGTTTTGCTGCTGTCAGTGTTTGATTACTGATAGGAGAATAGTAGCCTTTGCAAATAATGCAATAAAAAGATAACAAATATTTTATTTCCTTGGTTAGCAAAACCTCAGCTTCCCAAAACTTTTGTACAATAAACCTCTTTATTCCTCACATGAATGGAAATAAATAGTTGATTTTAAAAGATGAAAAGTGATTATCGTAAAAGTGAAATAAGCAAGTAAAAACAATAATTAAAAGAAAAAGAAGAAGCAGATGGTGGTGTGCAAGGCTGGCAAGTGAAGTGGACATACATCTCAGCGGGAAGATGCTGTGGGTGGAGGAGCAGGGTCAAAGAATGAGGTTTTGAAGAATTGAGTTGGACATTCTATACACTGTATAGTATACAACGTGCCTTAAATTCAGTACAGTACTCAGATGTTCAAGACACTGTCCAATTACTTTTGCTAACAATTTAATTAACACTCTTGCTGGCAGAATATGAGATACTAGTTTATCCTCTATTGTACTATGGGACACAGCAATATCTTGAGCCAGCTCTTGTGGTTTGAACATGACATAAAGCTTTAACATTTCTTACCTTTCGGAACAAATGGCCAGGTAACAAGAATAAGAATTGTGTGATACTATTATCATAACAATAAGCCATAGTTTGTTTTAAGTCACAAGTAAGAGTACCACTTTTCCATGCTTCTCTTCCCTCTTCCGTTCCCCTCACTATGCAGCTAAAACCTATGCATATAGTGGTCCCTCCTGATCCATGAGGGTTCAGTTCTGGGATCTCTTGCAGATGACAAAAAATGTGGACGACCAAATCCCATTTTATTAAATGGCAGCAATGTGCACATAGACTCTTTAGTGCATCTGCGTTCACATTGCCTGCATTTTACGTATAGGATGAAGTGATCTATGGTCACTCAAAATTATAGATCTGGATCCTGTGGATCAGGAGGTCCCACTGTACCTTCAAAAATGTATGCAAGTCAGTTGGGATCAGGGTTGCCTCTGATGTGATCCATCCTCCAGATGTTTACTGAAAATCTAAATTTATGGTCTATTTCATTTGGAAGCATAACATTCATTTGAGTAAACATGGAATACATCTGGAAGTTTCAAAATATGAACTTATAACTTGTAAATTATTAAATTAAAACTTCATTTATTTCATTTTAAAAATGTACAAAACAATAATTTTACTGGAATAGTTCCAATCAAGAATGATTGTTTGGAGACATGTTGTATGTCATCTTGATGCTGACAATTCCATCTGGAGTTGCTTACAGTGAATCAGTCAAGCTGATCTGTGGTTACATATTATGTGGATGCCATATGATCCAAGTGCCACAGATCTGCTGGAATGGCCATGATTAACCCTTGGTATTCCTGTTTTCTCTGAGTTTTAAAATATCCTGCTTTGTTCCTCTCAACCACTGTGTTTGTTTTTGGTGTTGAATATCCCTTATCCAGAATTTAGAAATCTGAAATATTCCAAAATCATCCACATGGGTGGCTGAGATAGTGACACCTTTGCTTTCTGATAGTTCAATGTACATAAACTTTGTTTCATGCACAAAAATATTAAAAATATTTTTAAAATATTTAATAAATAAAATTATTAAAATACTGTGTATAAAATTTAGGCTATGCATATAAGGTGTATATGAAACATAAATTAATTTCGTGCTTAGATTTGGGTCCCTTCTCCAACATATCTGATTACAAGTAGAGTATATGCATATTTTTCAAAATCCAAAAAAACCCTAAAATATGGAGCGCTTCTCGTCCCAAGCATTTCAGATAAGAAATACTCAACTTGTAATTGTTTTAAAAAGAACTACCCTGATTGTAAAAACCGTGGCACTCAGATTTACAAGCTACTTTTTATATAAATGTGTTTTTTTTTTTTCATATGTACTGAGTAGCCACTGGCTTGACAACAGCCCCGAGCATTCCCAATACATTCCCATTTCTTCTTCCTTTCCTGCTTCCTGCTCCCATCTAGGATGGCAGCAAATGTGAAATGAGTTGCAGAGCTTGAGAAAGTGAACTTTTTGACTACAGAAACTACTTTAGGAGACTTCCCCAAAGAAAACTTTTCCATGTCATTGTGACCTTCTGATTGGTTATTTATCTGGAATGTTTCTTTTGTTTTTTTCAGTTTGGTGCAAAATATGGGAAATAGTGGATTCACAACTGGCTACATGTGCATTCATACCCATCATTTAATTCAAGGGGAATTTCTTAATATTAAGAAATATACAAAATTATATATATATATATATATATGTATATGTATATGTATATATAATATTCAAAATTGAAGCAGGATTGCAATAGCCTGATACAGCTTACTTTCATAACAGGCTTAAAAGTAAATACAATCAGCTCTCTGTTACCCTAAGATATGTGGGGTGCTTTGAGACCCACCAATGATATAAATGTCTAGATAGGGGAATTATTAGCTCAAACAGTATCCCTGCAAGAGGAAGGTAACTGCGGGGATGTTTTCACCTATGTATACCAGTACTAACTGCAGAGAACTCCAGCTTAACATGAAATACAGTATTTTTATTGGAAATACCTGGGGAAAACCATTGCCATTTATGCTTGAATGACGGAAGGTCTAAAATGAAAAGAATGCCAACCTTGACTACAAGCTTGACAATATCCCTATTTTCAAGTTATCATTTCCATTTGGCTCAGCTTGCAAGGTGACCAGTGGTAGCATATCAATTAGTTTGCATACACATTTCAAATTAGCAATGATTAATGTATTTTTTCCCTTTCTTGGAGACACTACTATCTCTTCCTCTACACTTCCTCTCCATCTCCATTCCATTTGTTTCAATTATTGTAAATCTGTCAATGGCATTGAATACAAACCAGAACAAAATGTATTTATATTAGGAACTCATTTTAAAGTGTACAGTATAATATAGGTGAAGCTACTGATTAGTTCCCCATGGTCCATGTTTGATAAGCCTTTAATGACTCAATGAGTTTGATTTGTCCCCTGTAATTTTAAGACCGCAGTTCCTCCACAGATACAAAGTATATGAATCAAAACAATGGTCTGCTGTGAAAAGTCAGATATATAAATGTAAACATTTCGCTGAAAGGTATTCTCTAAAAATCAACTACTTTCTGATGATTTTTCAAAAGCTACATTTGCATCTCAAGATAACATATTGAGTCAGAATAAACAGTCAATAGCTCAATAGTTTCTACAGGATCTGGCAGCACTTCTTTGAGCTCTCATGCACAGACCTTTCTTAGCCAAGTTATTGGAGATCTTCTAACTAGATATGTATACTGATTGAATCTGGAATATCCTGCATGGAAAGCATATGCTCAACCACTGAATTACAATCCTTATGCCGACAAAAGAACGTCCCACACCACACTTACCTTCCTCTCCTGGCAAAGGTTTCCCCAGCACTGAAGGAGGAAGTGAACAAAGTGCTATTCATTTCCTCCTTTGAAATCCCATGTGATTTCATTGTGCAGGAAATTCAAAAGTAAAACAAAAAATAAACATCAAAAGTTACACAAAGCACCTCAACATGCTTTAAACCTTACAAGTAAACCAGGGAAAGTTTTAAGAAGTGCCTCATCTACCTGGATGTCACGATCTCAACTGGAAGTGTTTGGCTGGTTTGGCCATTGTTGGGGTAAGTATGAGGGGGGGGGGCGGGAAACATGGTGTTCCATATGCTGGCAATGCTGGCATAAAAGCACCATGGGGGATCTATTGACAGCTTAAGTTGTCAATAAAATGTACGGGTTTGGGGCAGAATATAACCATGAAAGGGTGACATTGTCTGATCTGCACGCCCTTTTGCAGTTATGTGGCATTGTTAAATTGCTGTATTTGTCTCATCTGATAAAGTCAGAGCAAGATAAAGGGGCAACTGAGAAGGAAATGGACAGAGTGGGATGGTGATGGGTGGCAATGTCATAGGAGGCATCGTGATGACAGGTGGAAGTGTTTCTTCTACATCTGCTGGTAGAATAGCCTGCCAATTAGATTTTGTAATGGATTGCCATGATTTCCCTCATTCCCACCTCAACCAGTCACCTGGGGTGACTGAATATTTCATTTTGAATTAAACTGTTATGTACTCATAGGAAACAAACAAACAAACCCAGGAACATTGGATTTGCGATTAATAACCAGTTAGCAGTACAGTACTTGCACTGATGATTCAGAAATGTATTCAGGACTTAAGTCAGGAACCAGTGGTGTACCTCCAGTGGAATGCTTCTGTTTCCAGAATCTGCTTTTCCACTCCTTCTTGTGCCACTCATGTGCATTCTAAAAATCATCCATAGCAGGATTTGGTATTACAGAGGGCTGCAGTGTGAAATGAAGGGAAAAGAAAATCCATATTCAGCTGGTGTTCAATATGGAAGTACAGTTATTCCTCTGTATCCATGGATTTGGTATTCCACAGATGTAAGTATTCATGGCTTAAAAATATTCTTTTAAAAAATCCAAAAAGCAAACCCTGATTTTTCCATCTTATATAAGGGATACCATTTTGCTATGCTATTGCATATAATGGGACTTGAGTATTTACAGATTTTGGTATCCACAGGAAGTCCTGGAACCAAACCCCAGTGCATATGAAAGGACAACTCACTACTGAGTATGGAAGTGCACGTTGGATCATGGAAACAGCATTAACTTAATGAGTAACAGCATTAATGAGTAACAGAAAGAGATACATAGTAATTTGAGAAACTATCTTTCAGTTTTTCATATTTTACCCCTGTATATACATGTCTGCTGCATGTACTGACCAATTAACAGACAAAAGCAAATCAAAAGCAAATGGCTTTTCTTTTGCATATGACAAGAAGATTGTAAAACACATTTTTAAAAGCATTTTGGTTTTGCATAAATGATCTCAGCAAGAAAACTCCTGCTGAGAAGATGAGATTTACAGATTTGGGATTCAGTGATCAAGCAAAGAGTTTAATAGCTCTAGTGAGATGAGTGTTAAGGGAGAAAATTAAAATAAAAAGAATTAGTGACTCATTTGGTTGTACTGGGAAGGCAGACATTTTCTAATAATTAATTAACTAATTTAAAGTCTCCCCCGCCTTTCTTTGTTCAAGTAATAACTTGGGTACTTGTAAGTGAAGCCATAGATCTTAAATGGTAATGTGAAAAATTATTATACTGTGTAAAATGAAACTGCACTTCAGTGGACAACATGTGGCCATTTTAGAATCAAATGAGCAAATCCATAAAATGAATGTAGACTACACAGATTCATTTAATATCTTTGTGGAACTGCAAATTGTACTTCATATATTTGAACTTCTTGCCTTACAGTGTATTTTGACATGTTTTGCAAGACCTGTAGTTCAGTGGTAGCTCAATGTTTTGTATACAAATGGTCACAAGTTCAATCCTTGTCATCTCCAGTTACAAGTACTTCAGGGAACCAGCCAAGGAAGGTCTTTGGCCTCAGTTTGAAGAGCTGCTGCTAAATGGGATAAATTGGATGCTAGGATAAATGGAGAAGATGGCAAATGTATAACAGTATATAAAGGTCTACTTACGGTCAAAATTAACTATAAAAAGAGTATTTTTCTAGCATTTGTTGTGGTTACTTTGTATTCCTCACAATAGCCACAATAACAATATTATCAATATAGATGATGGTCAATTCCTTTGATTTTCTGAGCACTGGCCTGTTAATTGTAGGCAATTCCAGTAAGTATGGGGCCCCGTGACTCTCTTGAGGACTGTGTTGAATGCCAAAAAATAAAAAATAAAAATAAAACCCTAACAGGATGGGAAGTGGCCAAAGGTAACTGCTGGTTAGTACTTGGATGGGAGACTACCAATGAATACTAGGTGCTGTAATTCTATAATTCAGATGAAGGAACTGGTAGAACTGCCTCTTGAGTTTTCATTGACTACGGAAACCCTATGAAATTCATGGAATCACCATAAGCCAACAGGCAACTTGAAGGCACACACACACACACACACACACACATCTTCACTGAGTTCAATCAAGAGATTTACCTTTAGGAGAGTATATCTAGGATTATGGCTTAAGTTTCTTCTGCACAGATAAATTCATCTTGGCTAGGTAGTAAAAATACATGAAATCTGATAAGAAGTTTTCCACATACTGTATATAAAGATGTACACTTTCTGCACTGTAAGCTACTCATGTTTCAGTGTTTGGCATAATAGAATGTCTGTATTTTTTGGGACAAGAGCTGATGATTTCCCCCTACCAAAAATAGTTATTTTAATACTGATTTGACAATAAATTAAACAAGTATGTGGATGGATCGTTAGCACAGACCCATTGGATGTGACGTAAGTTAGTGATGGAGGGTCCAACCCAACAATGCCTGATATAGGAGACAGTAAGCAACCATCACTATTGAACAAGGACTGATGGGAAGGGTCCTACTGGTGTCATTGGGCTGTGACCATCCATGGAATTGCTAGCTGATCTGCAAATGTTTAGGCACTGACCCAATTGTAAAGCAATGCCTCTCTTCTCACTGTTCAGCAGTGATACACTGCAGCTCTCTTCAGCTACTGTTGAAATATTACCAGTAGTCTCACAAGAAGACTAGCAGGTGGAATGTCCAGAACACAGTGCATAATTTCATTCAAACTATTTACTAATGAATATTTATGGACCAGCCCTATTTCTTCTCAGAAATAAGTCATACAGAGTTTTGTGGGTCTTGCTTACCATGTAAATGGGTACAGGAGTCTATCCTTAATATGAAACATCTAATATTTCTGTAGATGAACCTGCTGATGCCACTACCCTGTCCTAATGCTGGTTAACAGGACACATCCATTGATATACACAGTAATTCTATGCACAAACATTATCCTAGTTTTAACCAGGAAGTGTTAGAGGTTATGTAATTATCTCCTCTTAAGAGGGATGACATGAATAGCATATTCCTTTGAACCGCAGTGCACCAATAGAAAGAGGACACATGAAGGAGGTGAAATAATCAAAATGAGCTTTGGCTTTACTCTAATTTATTATCCTTTTGGTCTTCTGCCATATTTATCTTCTGTTCCTAGACTAACTGTATATTCCTTTGGTAGGATTGCCAGGACATAACAGACTATTTTGCTACTAATATATTCTCCCAGCTGTGGATCATGGATTTTTGGGAGACACGTGAACTAAGCCTTGTATTACTTCCCTGCAGATTGGTATGAACATGAACTGCCATGGTATACATCTATTTATGTCTATGTCTTCTATATATTAAAGCTAACATAAAGGAAGGATTGGATATTTTTAGATACAGAAACTGGAGGATGTCACCAGTTTTCCTAATGCAGTCTTGTCCTGAAAGAGCTAACTTTGATTACAAAGACTTTATTATTTTGAGAACTGAGTGATTATCTTCAGTTTGATTAATTATAAGCCTGTTATATCACAAAAGGGGGGGGCATTTTGATCCCAGTCTTGCAATTTTGCTAAGTATAGACTGGATGAAAGGGACTGGCATCCTGAAGTGGTTCCAAAAAACTCCCCACCAAAAACACAGGGCCCACTTTCTGCACATGTATGACATGTTCTGGAAAGAGTGGCATAGAAATTAAGTAAATGAGTGAATCAACAGTGAGTAAAAACATAAAGCAAAGGCCTAACTACCCTAAAGGCACCAGATCCTGTCTGATCTTGAAAGCTAAGCAGGGGCAACTCTGGTTAGTACTTGGAAGGGAGACCACCAATGAATATCAGGTACTGTAGGGTATATTTCAGAGGAAAGAACTGCAAAACCACCTCCTTGCCTAAGAAAACCCTATGAAATGCATGGGGTCATTATAAGTCAACAGGTGACTTGAAAGCACACACACACATGAACAAAATATAAAGTGCAATGCACAGCAGAACAAAAACCTTCATGTGTGAACCTGTTTTTAGCCCTACAATTTTGATGATAATGATGATCATAATTGTTCTTATCCAAACCAACAGCCTGATCCCATGCATTTTTCATACCCTCTGGTTTTTCACAGACTGAAATAGGAACACACATGCATATTTGTAAGGGATGTGGCAAAGTTACAAGAGCTTTTTGAGTTTTGTTTGGGGGGGCATGTTTCTTGTGGGGCAACATCTTTTGAGCCATAGAGTAGCTGTGGATTTCTGCATTGGCAGGGTGTTGGATTAGATGACCCTGGGGATCCTTTCTAACACTACAGTTCTAGGATGCTGTTGATTCACATGAAGGCATTTGAGGACCAACTATGGAATAATGAGACCAGACACAGAAATTTGGATTAAATAAGGGCCACTTTATTTGACCTAAAACTTATTTAAACTGTTGAACCTAGAAAAGAATAAGAGTGGTGAGCAACCTGATGTAGGATCAGTTGAGGCCGGGGCTCAGCCTTGAGTACCTCCTCAGCCTTCCTTTGGGTGAAAGATGTGAGCCTCGAGAGCAATCCAAATACTGCCATCTACTGGAATGCAGACCAAGTTCCCACCCCACCCCACCCCACCCCAATCCCTGGAATGAGAGTCAGAGCAAAAAAACCCAGGTCTACCTCAGGGGCAGATTCTTTCCCCACCTCCTGGGTCCCAGGACCTAAAGAGGTGGTTTTATAGCTCTGTGCTTCACCAAAAGGGTGGCAAGATGAACATCAAACATATTATCTCACCACCCCTCCACTAGCTGCCAAATGATAGCCTATTTACCAACATCACCCATAGCCAATAGTCAAAGTCTATTGTTAATAGCTATTGCTATTAAGCTATAGCTATTGCTTAAAACAATTTGTAAGCCGCTCTGATAGCCTTGTGGCTGAAGAGCGGGGTATAAATAACTAAATAAAAATAAATAAATAAATAAATAAATAAATCTCCCAGATACAGGAGATTATCAGAAGCAGCAAGAAGTACCTTATCAAAAGACCAGGACAACATTTCTGTCCAGAGAACGGGACCCGGTTTCAGATTATGTTGCCCTTGTCATGTTCTGCTCCTGTGCTGCAGCAGTTAGTAAGGCAGCACTTTTCATTGATGGGAGCTCCTGAGGTGTCCAGCAAAGCCAATTGCTGCCTCTCAGCTTAACCAACTTCACAGGACTGTTGTTAGGATAAAAGTGGGGGTGGAGAAAAATAATGTACAGCACCTTCCACTTGTGGAGATAAATGGGGTGAAATTGGTTAAAATGCCTATAGTTGGGGAAGAAATGACCATAATAAAGAAATAAATGCAGTCTCACTTAGGCTACAGTTATGTGGGAGAAAGCGCCACTGAACTCAGTGGGGCTTACTTGTAAGGAGATATGTGTATTGTTAATTTAAATTGAATATTACTATTATATAGGAAGACTCTAATGTTGCCTTCACACACTCCTTACACACAAACAGATATATCCTCCCTCTCTCACACATAGATACACACAAACACATTTTCCCCGCTTCTCTCTTTTACACACACACACACACTCAGACATACAGATTCACAAACACAAGGCCTCTATTTCTCACTCATTCACATCTTCACAGGAACACACAGAGATACACAAATACACACCATCTCTGTCTCCATCAGTGAGTTTTCCGAACAGCTACTCCCCCTCACCCCAACAGTTACCAACCTGAGCTGGCTCTTGCTTACTCACTCCTGGAACGCATGGCCTTGGAGGAAACAAGTGACACCTCTTTTTGCCAGCATTGGGCCCCTAGTCAGTGAGGCTCCTGGAACAACTGAACCAATTGAACCATTGACAGTCTGGTCCAGGAATTATTAGATGACTTTAGAGTATTCAATATTTTGTGGCATGAAATACTGTAACAGAAATTAGTTATGCAATAAATGCAACACAGGACTCCAATAGATAACAACATTAAGTTATTAATATTAGCACATCATGCCACTTGACACATCATGCCACTTGACACATCTTGTCTTTGACTTCTTTGTTCCATTAACTAGTAACCTTGTGTTTCACAGTGCGATGTCCTGGTAAATATTACTTATAATCTATAGGGTGGGAATACTGTTGTGTGACAAAATTCTAATATAAATATTTTCCAATATGTCTATTGCAGCCCACCTGTAAACTGTTTGATGCCATGTTTGTTTTCTGAATATCAAACAACAAAAAAACTACCTTCATGTGCATTTTTCAGAGGATGAAGATGATGGTGGTACTTACGGTTATGATGTACTTACGGTTATAAATAGACTGTATGATGTTTCTTGAAAGGAAGCAGTAATTTTGAATATGTGAAACAGCTCTAAGTAGCATACAGAACATCTGCACACTTAACAGCAACACTCTGAAGTAAACATTCCTCAATCCATGAATAAACAATCTGACTTTGCCTTCCGTAACCCATAGTGTGCAAGACTGTTCTTCTTACGAGCTCCCCTTTCAAAGCCGTGAGTGCCACCATCTGTATTCAGTACATGCTTTCTTTATGAAATGTAATTCAGTCACTTCTAGATTCCTTTTGCTACCCCAAACCAGGCATTTTGATACCCTAGAAGGAACCCAAATAGTCATTCTAGTAGTAAAATTATAGAATCATAGAGTTGGAAGAGACCATGAAGGCCATCCAGTCCAGCCCCCTGCCATGCAGGAATACACAGTTATATTAATGATGACAACAAATTGTTGTTGTTGTTATATAATATAGTTATATACCACCGACTGGTAGGACCAAAACTTAAAAAGCCAGGCTGCGCCATTCAAATCAATTTCTTGCTTTCATTCATGGTGTTGCCTGAAGTCTTTCCCCCTCAAAAAGAAGACTCATGCACAGCTCTTATTTGTATGTGACATGGTGCTGGTCTTCTCTGAAGGAAAATTAAAACAAATTATCCCACCTGAAAGCAAGAAGCTCAGTTTTCTTTCTATGTATTTATTTATAGGAGAAAGAGACCTACCCAGGCTAAGGTACAACAGACAGACAGATGAATAGAGTTTATAATGGTGTGACTGACATGACTGTTTGGGAATCTATTTCTCACAAATAACCATTTGAAGGGAAACTTTCCCATCCCTTGTGGCCACTGATGTAGCTGGGTGCACTTTTAAATCTGGACTTAGCAGTGGTTAAATGCCAGTACTGCAAGTCACCACGTTGCAAGTTCGATTCCAGATGGCTCCAAGGTTCACTCAGCCTTCCATCTTTTCGTAGGTCAGTAAAATGAGTACCCAGCTTGTGGGGGCAATTAGCTAACACACATTGGAAACTGTTTAATGCAGTGTAGATGTGTAAATAGCTATTGCTTAAAACCATTTGTAAGCCGCTCTGATAGCCTTGTGGCTAAAGAGTGGGGAATAAATAACTAAAATAAATAAATAAAATAAATTAGTTTAACAATTGAGTAAATATATTTGAACAGCTAGGCATAAGTCCAATAATTAGTTCAAAATATAGTATGACTAAGGAGATTATCAGATCGCGACAAGAACAGGAAGGGGCGACATTACCAGACAATGTCATCCTCCAGCATTCCGGGGGTATTGTGTGGGTGTTAGTAAGGCATCTCTTTTCATTAGTGGCTTGTTCTTGTCAATGCAAAAGGAAAGCCTCGTCCATGGCAGCGCTATACCCCCAGAACGGCAGAAAGACGTGGGCATCTGGTAAGGTCGCCCTTTCTGTTCTTGTAGTGATTTTCTAACATGGTCGGGAACATGATTTTTTGGTGTGTTCCCCCACGTGTGATAATCTCCTGAATCAATGAAACTTATGTAAATGTTATATGTCCCCATTTATTTAATGGGTTTGTTCTAGTGACCCTAAATTGGATTTAAGACCTAAAATCGAGAAGATATACACATCTGTTTTAGATAGGTAGGTGTTGTCACCTGTTGTCTGACAAACAGCAGTAGAGAGGTTTAAGAATCTGTGGGGGTTTTTTTCCTAATTGTATGAGCACTTGGAAAGCTGTAATAGTAGCTGTGGTATGATGCAGCCCACAGGAAGAACTAAGCCTATTAGAAACCACATCTGTGAGCGTTGCAGACTACTTGCATCTCAAGAGACTTTTAAGAAAATTGTTCAATGGGAAAAGCTAGGCTTAAAAACTCTTGCACGACATAGCAGTGGACATAAGAAGGCAGCAATTGTGGCCTACCTACCTCTCTCAGGTACTAGACTGCAAGAGAGAAGCTGTGAATTGTACAAATTTGAACCTAAAGTGCCCCACTTGATTAGATGGAAAAATCTCTGTCTCTTTTCTCTACTTTTTTATTCTGAGAAAAGCAGTTAAGTGGCTATAATCAGGAATATTAAGAATAGGGTGTAAATTCTGACAATTCCATTTGGTCTTTGCTGTGATACTGCAGCAGTACTTCAGTTTTGAAATATTGATAGGCTCTTTGGGTTCTAGCATGTATGTCCAAGTAAGGAAATGATGCCAGCTAGGAAAGGGTGTCTTTCATTTAGCTTCATGCTCCTCTTCTCTGCCTTTACTTTGCCTCCCTGATCACCTCTGTCAAGCACTGCTGCCTGCCTGTCCAATACTCACAGGGCCCATCTACATGGTAAAAAAATACATACGGCGTTCGGAAGATCGATCATCCATACACATGGCCATTCGGATGCATACATGTCATTTGGAAGGGGGGGCTAGCGAATCTACATGGATTCAGTGTTCGGGAGGATTAGCAAATCTTGACCTAAAATCCGTACAGCCGTTCATATTGTCAATGGACTATACACCCCATTCATACACATACTAACAGGCAGTGTAATCTGATTGGCTGGCCAAGCACAGGGGGCGGGGCTAGTAAAGAGGGGAATTGGGAGCAGCTGCCATATTGGATTCCTGGCTAAGCGAGAGTCCATGAATTTTACATTTATTCCTTTTTATTTTATTTTGTAAATATGGAAAACCAACTGTCTGCATAACAGACACCTTTTAAAATCTCTCTCTCTCTCTCTCTCTCTGGCTTTTCTTTGCAAACGAAGATTCAGGAAGGACTCATCCCGCGCTTTCTGCAAGCGCGCTGATTACTAAAAAGGCCAATCCGAGATAGACAAGTCCGGTTGCAAAAAGCACAGCAGAAGGTCTCCTTGGGTGATGTTTTTGGGTTGTGATTCTTTCTGCATTGTCGTTTCTCTTCAAGACTTGTTCGTCGTGAGTTCTCAAATAAGGCTGCAGCATTGTGGATAGTGCGTCTCCATGCCTCCCGATGTGAGGCCAGGGCGGACCATTGTTGGTGATCAATTTGGCTGAGCCTGAGATGTTGTTTCAGGGAGTCCTTGTATCGCTTTTTTGGAGCGCCCCTCTTACACTGGCCCGTGGCGAGTTCACCGTAGAGTACTATTTTTAAAATAATTTTAAAACCTTTTAAAATAATAATTTTAAAAAGCGGCAGGAGATTTATAACTGCCACTTGCATCGCTCGCTCCAGCCAGCTGGGCAAGGCGGGTCATACAGAGTTTAGGGGGGTAAAAAATAGTGTAGGTGGATCGTACGTATTCAAATGGCTGCCTTTTCAGATTTTTTTTACTCCCCAAATGGATTTTTTTTAAAAAAATCATGTAGGCAGGGCCACAGTCTTGCTTTTCAGTGCAGTGTTTTGTAGTTACTGTGGACCCTAACTCTTGTTCTTTAACTGGCTCTTCTTTGGGGCAGTTCCTCATCTCTAAAGCTAGGGGATGTTTTCAGAGCTCTCCATATAAGGTACTCCCCATATAATGGGACAGTGCCAAAACATAAGCAGCATGAATTGGGAGGACTGAGCACTGGGGGTGGGGGGCTCTATATGCTTTTAAAAAATGTATTTTGTCTTTTTTGGGTGGGCATAACTTAAATATGCCCAGTAAAAAACTGCCAGAAACACTCTGACTGCAATTTAGCAGTGTTCATCTGCTTCTTCATGTATATCATGCCTCCAAATGTTAAGTAGTTGTGAGGGGAAAAAAGAAAAAAAGTTGTACTGGTTTTGGTTTCTTAATGCATGTTCGTGGGAGAACCAGGAATCCAGATTTCCACATTTCAGTTCAGATTTCAGATCAAGATTGGATTACTACAGTTCTGAATCAATCCAGACCAAAGGCTAGATCTGACTTGCCAAATTAGGTTCCAAACCAAAATTAGTGCATCCTTTTACACTCAACCTTAAACATGCCATTTGCTAATTATCCCCCCCCCCTTTTAAGACTTTGTCAGCAAAACTCTCCCCCTTTCCCCATGGTGATCAGTCCATACAATGCAGGGCCCAATCCCTGATTCTGTCACAAACTGTCTTCACGACATCCGGCCAGTTCAGCATGAAACCCACACTAAACCACCATTAAAATGGAGTAAAAAAATCCACAATTTGCTCCAGATTTTACAGGAAAACTTTGTGGTGACACCACGTGGATGACTACACATGCGTCTCCCTATGTTGCCTGTGTGATGCGCAGGTGCATCAGCTGGATTTACATCTCTGTTCAGCCTGGCCACTTACACAGTCAAATAAATAACTGTGGAGACTGCAGTTACACAGTTGCCACCTTAATAATAATAATAATAATAATATTTTATTTATATCCCGCCCCTCTGCAACGCAATCGGGGCAGCTTACAATATAAAAACCCCATACTCACAATACCCTAGCCCACCCACCCCTTAAAATAATATTACATTACAAAGGATTAAAAACATGCATTAATTAAAATATATATAAATTAGAAAAAAATTTAAAACATACAAACTTCCCTCTTATCCCTTCCTTTGGAGTGGGGTTTGACTTAATCTGGATAGTACTTGTACTGGTGTGTGTTTAATTACAGGGTTAGTGTGCAAAATAAATATTAGTAAGGGAAATAATTCACGAGGAGTCTGGATTTGATAAACAAAACATAAAGATTGATTTATTGGTTGAACATAATTACAGAAGTGCTTTGAACTTTGCCTTCAACTTAGTTAGCTTTAAACTAGTTGCTTGTCCCAACTATGTGGTGACCATATAATTTCAGAATCTCCCAGATTCAATAAAAACTTGTGAGGATCTTTCTTTCCTCTCCCTCTATATTCCGACCATCCTCTATTCCTCTTAACACTTATTGTCACTGCACATACATCCCCTCAGATTCGCTCATAGCCATGCACACATTCCAGCCCTTTCTTCATCACAACCCAGCTTCAACTCCCTCTTTCATAGAATCATAGAGTTGGAAGAGACCACAAGGGCCATCCAGTCCAACCCCCTGCCATGCAGGAATACATAATCAAATAATTCCCAACAGATAGCCATCCAGCCTCTGTTTAAAAACCTCCAAAGAAGGAGACTCCATCACACTCCGAGGCAGTGTTTTCCACTTTCAAACAGCTCTTACTGTCAGAAAGTTCTTCCTAATGTTTAGGTGGAATCTCTTCCTGTAGTTAGAACCCATTGCTCCGTCTCCTAGTCTTTGGAGTAACAGAAAACAAGCTTGCCCCATCCTCAGTATGACATCCCTGCAAATATTTAAACATGGCTATCATGTCACCTCTCAACCTTCTCTTCTCCAGACTAAACATGCCCAGCTCCTTAAGCCGCTCCTCATAGGTCATGGCTTCCAGACCTCCCACCATCCTGGTCGCCCTCCTCTGGACATGTTTCAAGTGTCATTTCTCTCTCTCTCAGCTGTCATGCCCCTCTTTTCACTCTAGGAGACCCTTCCCATACTATTTCCTGCCAGAGGATTGGCTCCTTTATGCTCTCTTCCCATTCACTCATCAGCATTCCATCAGATGCTCATCACATGCTCTCCACTTCTGGTGCCACTGCCACTGACACAAATCACATTCTCTGAAGTCTCAACAAAGTACCCAGCCATGTGATTCATGCTGGGAGCCTCACTTCTGGCCTCAGACAACATGACTTGTTCCATTGGCAGCAGTTCTTGGCAACACAGTGGGGATGTATGTGAAGACATCTTCCCGTTTTCACCATGGAGTACACCGATAACAGGGGGAATCTGGGGCAGCTCTGGGGCCAGAATACTATGGGCTGCACCCAGATTATCGTAGCCAGTGTAGATGTGCCTTTAGGTTGCTATCTTCTGTATGGAGGGAAGGAATTAAGATATGGTGTCGTAGCTACATGAGTTGGAAAGCCATGGGGTTGATTTTCAGACAGACAATCGACAGTAAAGAAAATGGTTAAGCAAATCTTATCTCCTGGCACACTTATATTTCTACTCATGGCATTCCAAAACTGCTTTGTATATTAAAAGATGTTGATGAAAAGAGGCATGTGCTTCCATGTAATGTCTTCTTTGTTTCTAATCTGGGCTCATTCACTAAACATCCTCTAGGAGTTTGGGAGTGCTCTTAGATACATCCCTGTCAACTGGATGCTCAAGTGGTCTCTTTGGCTCAGTGTTTTTGGTACAAGCTTTGGGTGTGGCTATACGATCATAAAAAAATCCGTATAGGGGGCAAAACATACAAACAGCCTGTCGTTCGTATGCATACGAACCGGCTATACGATTTTTAACCCCCCTAAACTCCGTATGACTCCCTCTTCCCGAAGCTGGCTGGAGTGAGCAAGCCAAGCGGCAGTCTTAAATCTCCCGCCTTTTTATTTTTTGTTGTTAAAAAGGTTCCTGGTTTGCGGACAGTTGGTTTTCCATATTTACAATGTAAAATAAAAATAAATAAACATATAAATTCACAGACTTACCGGACGCTCGCTAGCCAGGAAACCAACATGGTGGGTGCTCCCAATTCCCCTCCGTGTTAGCCCCACCCCCTCTACTCGGCCAGCCAATCAGATTACCCTGCCTGTTCATATATGTGCGAATGGACCGTACAGACCCGTCAGCCATCCGAACGGCGTACGGATTTCTCTTTGCGATCCCCTTTCCCTCCTGAATGCCGCTTGTGCGTATTTCAGGGTGGAAAACTGGGGGGGGGCTCTTTTGATTTGTATGCATCCGATCGGCCGTTTGTACCGAAGCACGAACTTCCGCACACCGAACGTATTATTTAAATCGTGTAGACGGGACCTTGACTGGTACACCAGCTATGGTGTTTCCTGGATAGAGATCACCTAGCCACAATAGTCCATGGAGTGGTAACCTCCCAACTAGACTACTGTAGTGCACTTTATGTGGAGCTTCCCTTGAAGAAGACTCAGAAGCTGCAGCTAGTGCAAAATGCAGCAGCTCAATTGCTGACTGGAATATCAAATAGACAGTATGTGATGCCAGTTTTTTTTTTTTAAATTGCACTGGCTGCTAATACATTTCCAGTCTGAATTCAAGGTGCTTGGAATGACATTTAAAACCCTAAATGGCTTGGAAACTCAGTACTTGAGAGAGAGTACTGAGTACCTTATCGTGTACTCTTTTACAGGCTCATCTTCTGTCTCTAGTGTCAAAAGCCATTTATACACTTTTTAGATTACATGGTCATCACCTTTACAGAAGTCTAAATAAAACTTATTTTCTCTAACCTCTATGGTTGTACAGTTGTCCCTCCATATCCACAGATTTGGTATCCATTTGGTATCCATTAACAGCTTGAAAATATTAAGAAAATAATAATCTAAAAAGCAAATCTTGATTTTGCCATCTTATATATAAGGGACACCATTTTGCTATGCCATTGCATATCATGGGACTTGAGTATTCACAGATTTTGGTATCCACAGGGGTCCTGGAACCAAACCCCAGTAAATATGAAGGGACAACAGTATTCCTCGTCTTGATTAAATCTGTCCTTAAGTTGTATATAAGCAAACCAATTAAGATTGTGGGCCTCTTTAAGAATTATCCCTCTTGATTTAAGCTTCCTGCTATCTTGTTCAAAGTACAAAATATCATTATAGAGAAACGATCTCCAATTTTAACCCATTCTTTCCTAAACAAGACTTCCTGTAGTGAGGTACCTAATATTATATTAGGGGAAAGTATCTGTTTATACTTAAACCAAACTCATAGGAGAGCCTTTCTAATACAATGGTTTTTAAATTTAGCACGTGCCTTAACTTTATCATACCAAAGATAATCATGCCAACCAAATCTTACATTATGGCTTTCAAGTTCCAAGAGTCTCACATCTCTAAGCAATATCCATTTCTTCAACCCTTCATTAAGGTGGCTGTTCACCAATTAATGTAACCCTAAGACTGTTATTTATAGCTTTAAAAACATTTTTAAAATCTGTTTTTGACTCATTATATTAATATGTTTTTAGCTTAATTACACTGTCTTATTTTTTTTTTAGCATGTTTAACCTGTTTCAATGCTATTGGAAGCCACCCTGAGATCTCTTGATATTGGGTGGAGTATAAGCATTTTAATAAATAAATAAATAAATAAAGAATGAATTAATTAATTCAGGGACAGGAACCAAGTGAGTTGAAGTCCTTTAGTCTTTTAGTCCTTTACCCTGACTTGCTTGCTGGCTGTTGATTTTTGTATTTGTTTATTTTATGTGACTTTTAAGTTTAGGTGGATTTTAATTTGATGCTAGTTTAATATCTTTTTATGGGGGAGGGTGGGGGTTGGTGGGGCTTAGGGGTTTTAGTCTGTATTGCTGTATTTTAACTGTTGTAAGCCTCCCCGATTGTTTTTAACAGAGGGGCAGGGTAATAATAATAATAATAATAATAATAATAATAGAAGGGCTGCATGTAGCCTCCTAGGCCATTTTGCAGGCCTGGGCCCCTACCTCATTATATTGTACTGCTAAAAGTGAGAATTGCAACTCCTGCAAGTTTCCAGGACCAGCAATTCTCCTATAAAGGAAGAGGTGCCTCCCCATGTGCTTGGTTCCAACAAGACATCTGTTGTTTTCAAAACCAGGAATGTTTACATGGAGGGACTGGTGAATTCCTGCAGTCTCCTAGTTCTGGCAAAATGTTCCCCAGACTCTAAAGCTTATTTCAGAGGAAAAGATTATAATACTGTGTTCAGCATACCCTCCAACATTCCACATATCAAAACAGGGACAAGTGTGGCCAAGCAACATCAGAGTGTGGTTAAGATGGCAAACGTTATTAATGAAGCAAAACGCAAATGTTAGGAGAAGTTGTAGCAGCTTGCTTTTGCTTCAACTTATTGGGAAGGGCAAGATTCCACCTTCTCCTAGCCTCTTCCTCCTGTTATTGAGGGAAACTATTTTTGCACTTTGAATTCACTTTGCAGCAATTGAAGTGAGCTGAGGACAAAGGGAGGGGTGGGGGGGAAGGACAGAGAAACTGGGACATTTTAAAAACAGCTGAAAAAAGTGCATTGAAAAGAGTTTAATTGGGACAGTCCTTGCCCAATCAGGAAAGTCAGAGATTATGGTACGATGGTAAGTTATATAATTTTAGACATTTGCTTTAATGATCTTACAAGGTGCTATCTTTAGATGGTAATACAGTATGTATTACTTCACTTCAAAATGTTTTAAGATGGCCCCTCTGAGAGCTGCCATGCTAATTCAATGGAGTAGGACCCTCAAGCTGTGCCCCAAAGTTACGCCTTGATGACACCACTGACTATGTGGGTCTCTGCAGCTGGCAAGTAAAGTAACAATTCCATGACGGAGAATTTGGTAGCACTGAGCAGAAGGAAGGAAGAATTGGATGAAATTATCTTTCTTTTCTCTTTCACAGCAAGACATAAGAAGGAGCCTCTGTTGCTATTTTCAGGTCTATTTAAAATTAGTCTTACCTAAAATAGATCCAGTGAAATGAATGCATTAGTCACAACTAACACAAATCCTGTTCACTTCAGTGCACCTGCTATAGATATAACTACAGGTATACCTCAGTTAACAAAGTAGATGTGTTCCTGGACATTACTTATTTAATAGAAATTTTGGTAGCAGAGGCAGAAATAACATGGAAAGAATAAGGATATGTTCTCCCAGCCCTTCTTCACAATTCCTCCAGTGCCGATGCTGTTTAAAAACAGATGATATAGAGGAAAGGTATAAAAAGCCTTTGCACAAAGGTGTTTCACTGTCAGAGGCTTTGTTAATTGAGGTATGGCTGTAACTTTCAGTTTAGCCCAGAAGGCACAGCCTAGTGAAAATGAGTGGTTTTAAATCCACTAAATTCAAAATGGAAAAGTTAACCATGTGCTTATTTTTCTCACATGGACGTCTGGGAAACATAGAACTATTTAATATTGTACCCCATGCATGACACCCTGTGAAAACATCTAAAGATGAACATTTCTGAAAATCCCAACTCCATGTTTTGATTGTCTGAATGCTTTAGCACTTTGTTACACATTTGTGGATGCTCCCTAAAACTAGGCCTTTTAAATAACAGGATAATCTTCCTGACATTCTATGTTGAGTCATATGGATAGTGCAGTCCATGCTAATCTTATTATAGGTCCCCAAAATCAGTGTTCTGGTAGGCAGAAGAAAACTAGCTCAAACCCAGATTTCATGGGATCAAAGTCCCAGGGCTTTTCAGTTAGTAGATACTGTGAGCTAAATCCAATTGTTAATCCCAGCTAGAACAGATCCATTGAATCAGTAGATTCAACAATTTACCAAGTTCTCACTGATTCAAAAGATGTACAGTACAGTACTCTGTTTTCACAGGCAAAGTTGCTGGGGATGAAAGATAGCGGAGATTATCACACGAGGCTTCTACAGAGCAGCAGTTGTGTTTTTGATGCAAACAGAAACATACAGGTATTGAAGCAATCTTTATCACACCTCTGCTGCAATACTGGTATAGTGCTGCAAGTTCCTGCCATATTGCCCTGCTTCCTCTCTGTTATTGTGCTATGTAGGGCATGCAGATTGGCCTGGTGGAGGGGGGAGAGAGAAATCAGGCCAGCAGGGGGGAGAGATGGGGCCAGTCACAGGGAGAGAAATCATTTTGGTGGAGGGGGAAAGAGAGATTGGACCAGTGGAAGAGGGAGAAGAAAGATTGGTCTGGCAGAGGCGGGAAGAGATGTTGGGCCCGCAAATCACAGGAAAAAAAGGGAGGGAGGGTTTTGCCTGCTTGATAATAGCATGGGGGAGCAGGAGAGGGGAAGAGGAGGAGAATCCCACCCCTTCATGCCACATGACTGCTCTCTCTTCCATTTCTGAAGAAGAGATTACTACATGAGGGGGACTACTGGGATAGCAGTGCTTTTGGGAGTTATTGATGGGATTTAAACAGTAAGCCACCGTGAATCCCAACTTTAGAGGGAAAGGCAGGATATAAATTAATAGAACCACCACCAACAACAACAACCAACCAGCAATTGCATTTAGGCTTATGTCATTATCTGCTCTCCATTCCACACACCCCACAAGCTTGTCTGTTCCATTCAAATTTAATGACAATCTTCACAGTAGCCAAGCTGGTGTAGGGGTGGAAAAGAATACATGTTCTCAGAAATATTATATTGTTGTGAGCTATTTCTGTTGCAATACAAAGTGTTCTGGAATAACCTCATCTTGAATGAGCAATGAAGACACATAAACAATACAAAAGACCCTCACCTGATGAGAATTTAATCTGCTAGAACTGATTTGTTGCCACAGATCATCACATCACTTGTACTTTTGACTGCCTATCAGTTTCTGGGCCCAGTATAAGGTGTTGGTCATTACCTTTAAAGCCCTAAAGGGCTTGGGTCCAACTTATCTTCAGAACTGTCTCCTCCCATACAGTCCTCCCTGCGCACTCTGGTCCTCTGGGAGGAATTTGCTTCAGCCACACAAATCTAGGCTGTCTGCAACCTCCCAGAGGGCCTTTTCGGTAATCGCCCCCAAATTATGGAATGGCCTGCCGAATGAGATCCGTCAGATGATGAGCCTGAGTAGCTTTAAAAAAGCACTAAAGACGGATCTTTTTGGCAGGCCTTTCCTAATTAGATCCCGGCCTCAGGAGCTCTTGGCCTCTTTTTTAGTCTGCTGGCTATTTTTTTTTTAAATGTGATTTTAGATTAGTTGTTTTTAATTTATATTGGTTTAATATCTTTTTATGGGGGAGGGTGGGGTGGGTGGTGTTTAGGGATTTTAATCTGTATTTGTATTTTAACTTTTGTAAGCTGCCCCGATTGTTTTTAACAGAGGGGCGGGGTATTATTATTATTATTATTATTATTATTATTATTTACTATGCATGCTGGCTATGACTGTCTTTAAGAGTGCCCCAGCTTCCACATTTATTAATACATAGCTGTACTATTATACAAAACTCTTGTGTCTGTGGAAGATCCATACATGAACTGATCTTATAATGGAGAATTAATAGCAACTCAAATGGCAAGCAAGAGGCTGCATAACTTTAGGAATCTTATGCCATATGTATATGGGTGGAGCCAGGAAAAACATGGAGTCAGAGGTCCAAAACAACTGCTGAAACTTTATTCAATTGAATTAAAATCATTCACACATCACACACATCCATTATCAAGAAAACAAGACTATTAGAGTAAGACAGGAAATAGTTAGAAATGGGATTAGGCTAAGGCTTTGGGGAAATATTTAACCTGATCTTGGAGCTAGGGTCTCCTCAGGAGTAGCAAAATTACTCTTGAGCAGCAGCATATAGTTGCATTAGAAGGGGGGAGGAGAAACTGGGAAGGGGAGGTTAGGGTTAAAAGAAGCTGAGATGAGATTGCCTGACTTGGCTTGGAAGCTGGCTGGGTGGTGTTAGTGGGGAGGGAGTGAGGTTCAGAAAGGGGAGGGGTGCAGAGGGGACAGAGTGACTTAGATTCAGGAGGAATGAGGAGCCAAACCCAAAGAACTGTTTTTTTCCAAATACCCCTTTGAAGGGTGCAATTAAAATAAAAGGAACATTTATCTTCAGATAGTTTCCAATAACATGAACAAAGGAATTCCACACTACTCAGGAACTGAAAAATAGGGGTGATCTGATTTCTGCAGACTGACAGGTAACACTCCTTTGTCCTGCAGATGTATAGGTGACAGTATGATTTGCAAAGCAATGAATCTATCAACTATACTGATACATATCTGCTTTTCTCAGGCTTGAAGCAGAAAGATCCTTCTCCATTTCAAGGCAGATTCTGGTTGTCTGTGTTGAGGTGTGAATGTTGGATAATGTATGAGGCCCCTCTCTAGGCTTGATACACGCTACCCTTAGTGTGACTCCTTCCTGTCAGCCCACAGAGAGCCCACGTTAGGCTCAATTGATATCAAACACTTGCCAATTAAAAGTGAACCAAGTCAGAGGATGCTGGGTGTTTCAGTACAGGATAATGGAGTGTTACAGTACATAGGGGATACCTTGCACTAATTCAGTGCATGTGGGCCCCAAATAAGCCCCCATGTTAAGAACACTGTTGAAGGCACAACATCGGTATGAGACTTAGACTGCTGACATACTGCAGAATAAAGCAGTTTGACACCGCTTTAACTATCATGGCTCCAGCCTATGGAATTCTGGGATTTGTATTTTGTTGTGGCACCAGAGCTCTCTGACAGAAAAGGTTAAATATCACACAAAACTACAAATCCCAGAACTCCATGGGAATGAGCCGTGGCAATTAAAGTGGTGTCAAACTGTATTATTTCTGCAGTGTGTCAGCAGCCTTAGTGCTTACTAGCTGAAATTATTATACCCCCTTTTCTGAATTTGATAAAAACTAAAGAGATTAGAAAAAGCAGTTGCATAATATCCTGGGAATAGGCATCTTAAACTGTCCTTTGCCAAGTGTCTCGGAAACAATGAATCAGCAGGTGGGAGGAGCACTCTCTCATCAAGAAGTCACCAGACTGTTTCCACTGCATAAAAATCAGACACGCTTGTCAAGCTATTGAACAGCGAAGCAGTTTTTAGATAAGGCCCCATATTTCATTAATGAAATACTCATCCTATCCTGCTATGCTGTCAACACCTACCAGATAATTCTGCATTGGAAATCTTCTCCAAAGACTCATTGAATCTATTTGTTATAATTATGTTTATTATTAGAATGTTGGTTTAGTTTTGCCCATTTGAATTTGTATTAAATATGAGATACTCTTGGAATGTAGGAGCTAGCACAAAGGAAACCTTTCTATAGGGACAGCAAAGACTCATCAGTGGTTCTTTCTTCTTGGAGCTTTTTCCCACATGGGGGGTGGTGCCTTCAATAAATACACAGCTTGTGTTCCCTGGCTTCATGGGATGCTATCTTTCTTCAGGCAGGTATTTCCATCATAGGAATAGCACATTTTCTCAGTTGTTAAACAGGCACTCTTTACTACTGGGGGAAAATGCTTTCTTTTGTCAAATATTCCCTGTTGTTGGGGATGTGAAAAGCTGTCACATTTGTGTGAATTTCCCAAAGATTCCCACTGGCATTCACATCCCATCCCACTTCTGTATTTGATTTTAAGACTCCACCCATCAAACATAGATCTTAGTGCATGTTTTTGCACATTTTCCCTCCAAAAGTACCCACACATTTCCTACATACACATTTTGTGCTTTACTAATATTTACACACTTTTTACACATTTTCTTCACTGATTAAATCTTTCATGCATTTTCCCCCCAAAAATGCAGTTTTAATAGTGCATCTTTTAATAGTGTATGCATGGTTTCATGTGCTTTTTTTCTTCACTAAAATGCATCGCAACCTTTGAAAAGGGCAGATTTCTAGGAAAGATATATCTCATCTTATTATTTGTCTTAAGAGACATGAAATTGAAATTTTCATAGAGAAAAGTAAGAAGATTACTTCTCTGCTTTTCTGTATATTTAAATTTCATATTGTTTAAAATGCGTACTGTTGCTGGCTGGAGCTTGCTATTGTACTGCAAGACTGATGTGTACTGCTAGTAATATTTTGGGCTAGGGGTTAAGGTTGGGGTTACCCTCCCTCTCCCGGTATATTATGCAGGTGCAGAATGTAGTACTACTGGTGCCAAATCAGGCCAGTGCATCTACAGTTGTCCCTTCATATTTGCTGGGGTTTGGTTCCAGGACCCCCCATGGATACTGTGAATACTCAAGTCCCATTATATGCAATGGGATAGCAAAATGGTGTCCCTTATATAAGATGGCAAAATCAAGGTTTATCTTTTGGATTATTATTTTTTTAAGAATTTTTTCAAGCCGTGAATACTTAAATCTGTGGATACCAAATCTGTGGATATGGAGGTACAACTATATATTATTTTGAATAAAATTTCATTTCTTCTCATTTGCAAATGCTATGTATCTGTTAAAGGTTGAATTGTTGACTAAAATCAGGTAGTGTTATATTTTCTCAAATGAATAAACACTTAGCATTTTTTTCCTACATTGAAGGACTTTCCACTTTTCTTTCCTTCTTTACATGAGAAAGCATCTATAGAAGCCTTACAAAAAGGCAGATTGTCTCCATTTGGAGTGAAAAATAAGAATACTCTTTCAAAGGTTATGTCTTGATTTAGTTACATTAGAAAAGAACTTATTTTATAAAAAGACAGTTGACAGACTGGGGCAGGATAAAATATAGCTGACTTTTTCTGATTTCTTTGCCACGATGAGATTTTGGTATACTATACTTCACAATTGGCATGTATGTGCTTTTGCCAGCTGAATTGGTAGCATCTCAGAACACTCTGAAGTCTTTTCTTTCTATACCCTGGAGCATAGTTCATTGCAATGTATGCTGTTTGTGAGTAAAGAAGATGTTAATGTCTTTTAAACTAAGTATTAAATGGTTCTATGTATTTAATTATATATTGTACTTCAATCTATGTTGTACCCCACCTTGAACCTTGGGGAGAGGCAGGTAATAAATAAATAAATAAATATGGTGATGGTGATGATGATCATGATGATGACACATTGCCTTCAGAGGACAGCGCATATCTTTTGGCTACCCAGCAGCTGTGAACTGTGGTCTGTTACTTCTGTACTGTCCAAATCCTATTTGATCTTGGAAGCTAAGCAGGGTCAGCTCTGGTTAGTACTTACATGGGAAACTGCCAATGAATACCAGGTTCTGTAGGCTATATTTCAGAGGAAGGAAATGGCAAAACCAACTCTGAGTATTCCTTTGCTGAAAAATAAACTCATGAAATTCATGGGGTCACCATAAATCGACAGGCAACTTGAAGGCACGCACACACACATGGCATTTTAGACATTTAAGCATCATAGAATAATGAAATCATAGAGTTAGAAGAGACCACAAGGGCCATCTAGTCCAACCCCCTGCCATGCAGGAATGCCCAACCAAAGTACTCCTGACAGATAGCCATCCAGCCTCTGTGTTTAAAAACCTCCAAAGGAGGAGACTTTTTTTGTGCCTTCAAGTTGTTTCCAAATTATGTAAGGCAAACCTATCACGGGGTTTTCTTGACAAGATTTGTTCAGAGGGGGTAGAACTCAACAGGTTTCATGCCATTCTTGTATCTATCCTAAGATATTTTCCCCCTGAAAAAAAGTAACAGGTCATACAATGAATTATTACAACGTGGTCCCTTGTGGACCCAGACTGTATGACCCCTCCACCCCCTGAATGAAACACTTACACACTTGGTTGCATAATAATGATTATATTTTGGTTACATCTTCAGAAAACATAGGTTAGATACAGGTTAGTAAATACATGTTTTGGCAATAAAATGGCTGCAATTTTCTAGCTAGATGGTTGGCGGCAATGTATGGGTCGTGATCCCTTCTTGAGCCCACCCATGTGGGCCAAGACCACCCGTCAGTCCATACCGACTCCCTGGAGAAAAGGGATGCTGGCCAAGCCGTCTGCTCAACTCCCTCTCCTCCCCTGAAAACAAATGTTTAATCACTATAGGTGGGGCTGGATGACCCGCCTACCTGGGATTGCCCCAGCCAACCAGCAGCGAGCAGGCCCATTCCGATTGGCTGGCTCCCCTCCCACCGCCCCTTCTGGCCGCAAAGCGGCCTGGGAAGGAGGAGGCATGGCGACCACCATGGAGGGCCATGCGGTCCTCCGCTCCGTTCCCCCTCGCTCCTTGGTGGGGTGTGTGTGCAAAGCGGCTTTCGGGGTGCCGGTTGGGCCGCAAAAAGGCCCGCCGGTGAACAGCTGAGCCCCCTTTCTTACGTAGACAAAAATCCTATTGTTAGATCTGTCTAGAGTACAGCCACTGAATCAATCAGAGTTACCTATGATTCCCATTCAACAGTTAATTTCATGGGTCTACGAGATCTATTAAATAATAAGAGTGATACAATAGTCCATCTTTATTTATATCTATTACAATTCTAATGCTTGTCTCCTTCAATATACTCCCCATTCACACTCACACACCAATGCAGTCTTGTTTTCCACTGGTCAAAGGCATGAAGCAGATTAGTTTCTGTCAGCTGTGTCAACACATCTGCCATTTTCGTCTTTACTGCATTAATTGACTCAAAACATGTTCCTTTAAGCACCAATTTCATGTTAGGGAAAAGAAAAAAGTTGCATGGTGTCAAATCTGGTGAATATGGAGGATGTTCAAGTGCAGTAATGCATTTATTGGCCAAAAACTGCTTCACAGAAAGTGCTGTGTGAACAGGCAGTCTTGATGAAGAATGAAACCATTGCTCCATAGTTCTGGCTTTTTTCCCCCCTGACTCTTTCTCTCGGCTTTGTCAAAACTTCCTTATAATAATGCTGATTCACTTTTCTGCCTTCTGGAACCCATTCTGCCAAAATTATACGCTTGATGTAAAAACAACAACAAACAAACAAACAAACAAAAACAAAAAACAAAACACCAATGAGCAAGACTTTGAATGAGGACTTGCTTTGATGTGCTTTTTTCATTCTTGGTGATGGTGTTTTCCAGTGCATTGACTGTTGTTTTGCCTCAGGATCATACTGGAAGATCCAGGTTTCATCACAAGTGATATTTTTTGTTAAAGGTTTGAGTCCACCTCAAGTTGCTGCAGAATGTCATGGCTTGACTTTTAAACTTACCATTTTTCTGGCAACACAGCTGCGTTAAATGATGACTGACAATCAATGGAACGGCCAAGAATGTTGATTGTCATGCAGGTTCAGACATGTTCAAGGTCACCACTTAAGCATTCTCCCTGATTTGTCTGAAAGATAATAGATTTTATTTAATAGATAGACCTCATACTCTAGCTAGGACTAACCAACAGGATTCTGGCCATTATAATGGGGAAAAAAAACAATTAACTATTCTTTGAACACTGTGATGAGTAACAGGAATGGACGAGTTTTAATAAGTAATTTTTCAATGTTTGCTTGGGAATGGCTGGTTTAAAGTTTGTAAACCCAGGAGCAATGGCAGCCCAAATTGGTTCAGCACCCTGAATAACTCCTTTAAAATTCAGATTAAAACCCCGATCAGATTCACTATTCCAGTGTCATGGAAACCACCAGCTGCCATTGCCTAAGACATCCTTGAAAGCAATAGCCAAGAGCTGCATAAGCATTGCATTTAGAATAGCATTGATGCTAAAGTCCCCTTCTTTGTTTTTCTATTCATAACACCCCTGCTTAAGCCTCTGATCTACAGAACAAATACTCCTAAGATAGCAGCACTCTTAACTTGAAATTGCTGTGACTGGCAACTGCTGCATTTTTATTACTGCTGAAGGTGGTGGCAAATATATTCCTATAATTAGTAGAATAATATTAAAGGATACTTTTTACATTTACTTGAGATTAGGAATTTATCTCTAGGCCTTGTGAACTCAAGTGTAATTAATAAGATGATGCCACTTTCAAGAATTTCAAAATTCTGTAGGCACTGGCATCTCCTATCTGCTTTCATTTGCTTAATGGTAATGAGTATGTTCTTTGCAGTATTGTCACTTTCTCAGTGAGTCATGAAGAGGTTTCTATGATAGCAGATTGTAGCAAAAATCTTCTTGGTGTAGAAAAGTCCAAACTCCTTTGCAGATGGAAAGAAATGTGTAAAATATCTTCTCTGTGTTGCTTTCTCATAAGTCTTATTTCAAATGAATAGATACGTGGCTTTTTAAAAGAAAAAAATAGGAGGACTGGTGGGTTTGCACCCTTTTCCTTCAATTTACTATTCATGTCTTTCAGTATTTACAGTAAGCAGTATATGAACACACACATCAATATCCAATGGCTTTCTTCCTATTCAAGCATGCTGTTTTAGTTGGTGTAAAAAAATCCCTTTAGAAATATGCATAATGGATTTAAAGCCCCTTTTGAGAAACAGTTTCTCATTTGAAATTAATTTGGATTTCATACACACACACACACACCTAGTTATGCATATAAAGGTTTCTGCTCCTCACTTGTCCCAGCCTTTTCTAGTCCCGTATCCCTGTCAGAATGCAGTATCCCAAGCTACCGTATATGAATAAATGGCAATCTTCATCAATATTATAACACCTTTGAGGACAGAGAGATCAACTGCACTGGTTTACAAGGGGATGTACAGACCTATGTTGTTTTTGCAGTCTGGTCACTGTTGAAGTAGACTAGGACAAACAGCAGCCCTATTCAATGGTATGCCCTCAAAGGCATATACATACATGTAAGGGGGACACATACTGCACACTGCCCTCCCCACTATGCCCTGTCCCCTCCTTCCCATCACTGTCAGACTGAATGGCAAAATGTGAAGGAAAGGATTCACTGGAACACTCTGAATTCTCTGTGTTATCAGAATTCACAGACATATGGGAATTCTTCTGTCTCTGAACAAAACATAAGCAGAAGTCTTCAACCTTTTGGGCTCCATGATGGGTGTAGAATAAAGACAAGCATTATGGACTGAGTGCTGTAAATCCTGACACACTGAATCAGGTTATTTTGATTTTTGGCAATGCTTTGCAAGTGTTTTTATAGAAAGAGGCCAATGTGGCTTGGGGTTTTCCCCATGCATCTGTTAGTCTATTTGTAAAATATTTACCTGATAGAAATGACCTGTACTTTGAGCCATTTTGGAATAATCAGCACGTGCGTGACAAACCTTTTTTTCTCTTTTGAGCTGCACTCTGTTGGGGTTCACTATCAGGGGATGCATCAAGAAACTGAGTGGTTGGGACTATTTAAAAGCAGTGGCAAGAGGATCCACACTTAAAGCCTACCCCCTTTCTCTCTCTTTTCCATTCTCTAACCCCTTTGACCACTGGTTCTCAAACTGTGGGGCATGAGCCTCTGAGGGGGCATGATAATTGCTCAAGGGGGGCATAAGAATTTTTTTAGCTGTTAAATTATTTATCCCAGGGCAGCCGTAGAGATGGCAGAAAGTCCTGAGCACCAGATGAGCATGTTTGGGCTTGTGAAGTGGGTGTCCGGTGAGCTCTCCAGAGGAGACAGAAGAAAGGTGTGAGGCCCTATGGTGAGGCAGCAAGGCCCAGGCACCAGGCACATATTCGTCCTGCTTCAGCTGCGGCTCTTTTGCTCTTTCCTTTCGAAAAGCAGAAGCGGCAGTTGGCATGCTCCCTGGGTATGCAGAGCAGGAAGGATGTACTCCTCTTACCTGGGGCTTCCCATCCCTGTCCCCCAGGGCATGACATCCACATGTAGCTGTAATGGTGTCACAGAGGCTAAAAGTTTGAGAACCACTGCCTTTGCCCCATTTTCCCATTCTTCTGTCTCTCCATTTTTCTGTCTATCCTTGTTCCTTCCTGCCCAATGGACTGCTGGGAGATGACAGGTCACTCCTATCAGGTATTTGCAGAGAACTTTTGAAAATCAAGCTAGAAGTTCCCTGTGACCTTTGGGCCAGAGGTTTCTCACCCTTCAACTAATTTCACACTGCAATAAAATCTCCAAAGAATGTTTGAAAGATAGTTCTCTTTCTCACTCACCATGCTAGACACTTACAAATTGCTCTACAGTTGTTCCTCCACATTCACGGCTTTGACTTTCAAGGTTCCATTTATTCACGGAATTTCCTCCCCCTCTCCTGGGAACACATGGCTTTCATCAGCCTTTGTTCCCTGAGGGAGGGGGGGAGCCAAAGCCCATGAAAGCCACTGCTGTTGCCACTGAAGTTTCATTTTAAAGGCACTCGCCTTGTCACCTCCAAGGTGAGGGGCACCCAAGGAAGGCCCATGCCATCTGGCACTGTCCCCTCCATGGGGGGATTAAACTGAAGCCGCTTGCTTAGAAGGCAAGGCATGAAAGCCAACTCCCACTGCATTCCCCACAAAGCCAAGCCTCCTAGTGTTCAGCAGTGGTGGTGGGGGGTGGCGGCAAGGGGGATGGAGGGGCAAAAGGGAAGGGGGAGAAGAGACTTTGCCTGTCCACCCCCTTTCCCCCTTGCTTAAGACCCGGATTGGTACTGCAGCGGATTGGGCCTTGAGTGAAGGGGAAACGGGGAGAAAAGGCTCTGCCTGTCTGTCCCCTTTCCTCTTCTGCCAAGGCCTTGCAGTGCTCTGGATCGGGCCATGAGTGAAGGGAAAAGATGTGAAAGAGACAATGGCAGACACAGCATGGAGGCCCCGGAGGTATGGTGGCAGGGGCTTGGTTGGGTGGTGGCAGTGGCAGCACCATGTTGGTGGTGATGGGGCGAGCAACTGTGGTGGTGGCAGTGGAGGAGGAGGAGGCCTGGGAGGCCTAGGCAGGCTGGGTTGCGGTGGCAGCAGCCTGGGTCACAAAACTCTCCCTCCCTTCCTCCTCCTATAGGGCGTTCCATCTGCGCGCACCCCCAACCAATCTTTACATAAATTTTTATTTGCATTTTTTTCACATTCACAGGGGTCTTGAGCCCCTAACCCCCATGAATGTGAAGGGAGGACTGTATTTAAAAACAACAACAACAACAAAACAACCCAACAATAAGCCTGGGTTTATGGCTCAGTACATTCTATGTGAGCAGTCTGGACAGAATGCAGTAGCACCTGTCACTTTTCTAATTTATCCCAACAATCTAGCAAAAGTAATAAATACATGTGTGGAATAAGCAGCTCTCCCAGTCAAATTTTCTAAGTGAGAGCATGATTGCCTGCTGCTCATTTTTCATTGTGCTCTCTAGCATTCCTGTGAGACTAAAAAAGACTGCAACCCTAACCAAAACCAAACCAAAACAACTACGGTACTCCTGACCATTTACTTGTTTTTCTATGACATTTACGTGCTACCCTTCCTCCAGGGATTTCAAGGCAACATCACATAAATTAACACATTGGAGGAACACATTGGGAAAGTTTGCATCTAAGTTCTTCAGGTCTAATCCCACATTCATGAGTAAACTCGTTTTCTTTTGTATTGTCCAGATGACTACATATTTAAATTATTGCTTCTGATTGCTTCTGGGATTCTGGTAATTGTCATCCAAAAAGTAACCTTTCCAATCTCTAAGTGATCAATCTCTGTGTCCAAGTTCCAAGATTAAAAAGAAGTTTTCCTCCTCCCTTATACTGAGTTAGGGAATATGGGGGAAAGGTTGCATTTGAAAACAACACAGTACACAACTGTTTTGGCTCAAGGAAGTGGACACTATCCCAACTGTCTACACTATAATTCCTTCCTCTGTCTTCCAGTAGTATCAAAATGCTGAGGGGTTGTCTTCATGGTCAAAATAACCCTCTTGGAATTTGCTGTGAATGCTACCTTTCTAAATGGGATCCCACATCAATCCACTGTATTTGGAAGGAGAAGGGGGGCAAAATGGCAAAAACACAGCAGGAAAGGCTTTCATCACTTTTCCTGTAGATTTTTAAAACAGTGAGCAGGGTGTGCATTCCTGCTTGTTGGGACAAGCAATTCAATATGAACTGGTTTCCCATAGGAGAGGAAGCACAAAGCTGATTGGCCAGATGAGTGGGGGGCGGGGCTTACTAACAGGGCAAGCACCCAGTGCTGCCATGCGAGTGATCGGTAGGGCGATAAAATGGGGCGGGGTTTTTTAGCTTCCTTGTTAAATGGAAAAATCACTCTAGCACACTTTAGACATCATTTTAAAAAAAAGTTTGACAGTGGCAAATTGAGGTAAGTACAACCACAGGTAAACCACTCACGGCTGACATCTCACATGCAAAGCTTATGGGGGTAAAAACACCATTAAGACAAGTCACTGCTGCTGCGAAATGCCATTACTGCAAGGCACTCTGGGTTATTTATTTATTTATTTGTTTGTGCCTCATATAGATGGGCCAACAGTGACTATTGGTATCAGATAGGTGGCATGACTAGCACTCATTTCAAAACACCAATGAGCAAGTGCTTTGAATGAGGACTCATTTCAGTAGAATAAAGGAAACTGTTAGCAATACTTGGACATTCAAAATTAGGAGAAATGCATGTGTGTAGTGTGGGGGGCAGGGAAAGTTTGTTTTTGTCAGAGGGAAAGGATTGTGAGAGATCATTATTGGAATGAAAGGCCTGTTAAGAGCCTTTACTCCAGTCATAGAAGAGGTGCCCATCTTAGGATGGTGAGTCTGAAAGAACCAAATTGCAGGCAGAAAAATAAGTTTATAATCCTCAACTGGAGGAATATTTCTTAAGGGAATACTTTCTTGAATAGCAATAACCTGAGCTTTTCTAAATCTAAGAGAGAAAGGGATGGGAGGGAGACATGTTGGGGCATGTCCTTCCTCATGAAAGAGCAGATGGGAAGAGAAAGTGGAGGTGGTTCAGCCTGTCAGGATATTGGGGCCTGCAGCAGATTTATTCTGTAAGGAGCTGAGATGTAGCAAACTGTCTGCAGAGAGCTGCAGATTGAGCTAGCAGCAGTTTGCAGAACCTAGCTGAGTAAATGGATCAATATTGATTAGCTCACAGCCCTGGAGCTGAGCTGAGCTGAGCAGAGCTGGGCTGGACTGAGAGCTAAGCACTCCCTTTTTGGATCTCACTGTATGAAGCTGTCCTGTTTAGGATCTCACAGTGGGAAGATGTTTTTCTTCTGAATGCTGTGTATATCTGTAAATATACTTGATTATGCCCAAGTAAAGTTAAATTTATTTTAAATACAAGCCTATGTCTGTCCCTTTATTCTTATGCCTGAAGGAACAACACTCTGCTGTTTATTTTTGCTGCCTGGACCTGTTTAGGTACCCAGTGCATGCTAATACCTGACACAGCCTGGACCAGTTCTTTTTCATTTACCACACAGGGCAGTCAATTAACCCTGATTGAAGCAGTGTTACCTGCCCATAGCACTTTTGGGATAGGTGGCTCACAGAGAAAGGAAAAGCCAGCAGGAAAGGAAGAGAACAGATCCTAATCCCTCTCTGTCTAAGCCATGTCATCCGTAGTGGATAAGAGAGCAGCAAGAAGAAGTACAGAAGCTGCTGTTTTTTCCAACAGTTTCTTCTGCCTGAGTAAGCATTATCAGACCTGTGTGCTGATCCATGTTCGTGTTGTTAACTGCTGTCAAGTCTGCGTGGGCAAATTCAGTGTCTATGGGCTCACTCTGTGCAATTTGAGGATCCTGCCTGTTGAATATAAGGGTCATACATGTAAGGATGTGCACATACAGAGTAAAGCTCAGTGTACTGCATACATACTCAATGTATGGAGTGGGGGCAATCCTGCTTCTACTTCCACCTGCTTATTGTTTCTAAATTGCTTTCTGGGACCTTCTTATGGGGGTTGGAGGTACTCTAGTTTTAACTTTTGTACATTTTTAAATGATTTTATATTTAATGTACAATTTTAAAAATGGTAATATTTTAATTGTATCTTAATTTTATTATCATGATTTTAGCTAAGTTTGTTTTATTGTTTTGTGAGCCACCTTGAGTCCCATTCTAGGAAAAAGGTGGCATATAAATGCAATCAATTAATCAATCAATCATACTTTGAGAGTAGGGTTCTCTATGGAGGGAAACAATATAAGAGGGAATATTTTTTAGAGAACAATGCTAAAGCAATTTCAGAAGCTTTCGGGAGGTTCAAAGTACAGTTTTCAATTTTAATGTTATAAAGAGAAAAAGAGAGAAGTTTCCAGAGTAATGTCTCTGCATTTGACCAGGGCACATCACATACAGAGAATAAGCTCTTACAAGGACACCAGGATTTTCTTCTAAATGTGCAAGGGAAGAACAAGAAAAAGTAATCATTCTGTTGTTGACCATGAACAAAAGCTTTCCACCCTGGAAAATTTCAGTGGGTGAACAATTCAACCACACAGCCTCTGATACAGGAAATCAACAAATTTGGCCATTTGGTGGTCTGGAGGTAATTTAATGTGATCATATTATAGCCACATATCTGTTATTTCCCCTGAAGCTTTTGCCTGCCATCAATTTGGCTGTGAGAATCACATTAGCGTTTCCTGAAAATTAAGAGACAGAAGGATTTCTCATGTCTTTGTGTACACTAGGCACTCAACCCACAACATTTAGCTAAGAAGTAGAAAACAGAATGATCTCCAGAACCTACATTCCATCAAATATAATGTTTGAAATGTTTCCCTCCCTTAGTTATACCAAAAGCTTGTCTTTGCTGAATTAGTAAAGTCTCATGAATAGAGAGAATATGCCAAGTCTACTTTCAGTTTTCAAAGTACTTTACAATCCTTTTTGCTTTAAATTTCAAAACAACCTCAATCATTATTTTAAATAGTGGGAACTGAAGCTTGTGTGATAAAGTCGGTCCAAGTCTTTCAACAAGACCACACTAGTTGTTTAGAACTTTTTTAAAAAAATAAGGACTCTCATTTATCCAGGGAACAGCCAGTGATGGCTGCTGTTGAAAATCTTTCCCTATGTATCTTTTAAAAATGAATTATTTAAGTCAAGAGTGTATTGCTTTGTTGGCAGTAAGAACAGAATCATAATACTCTGTCTGCCCAAATGACATAGTTCTATTGAAAATATCACTCAATTTTAGCCTGAATAGACTCCCATTTCTTCAAGTTCATGTGCTCTCTCAGTCATTTCTTTGTTTGGAGCCCCAGGGAAGGAATTAATCCACAGCATCCTGTCTGATGGAACTGCCATGAACAGCATTTTGAATGCTGAGGAGAACTAAAGTTTGCTCAGGGTGTTGCAGAGGCCAAAACTAGCTGTCTGATCCTATGTATTCAAGTTCAAAGGATAGGGATTAAGGTTTCAGATTCCCTGGTGGGAGAATTTCAGAAGGTGATGTCAGTGGATTGTTGATCTACCAGATAGGAAATGTCCTCTGCACTGCTACAGGGGTGAATATTGTCCTTATGCTGTTCAACACCTAAATGAAACCACTGGAAAAGACTGCAGGAAGATTTGCAGTCTAAGGATTTTAGCCTTGTGTCTTGTGGCAATCATGTTATTAAAGGCAATGGGAATATACTGCTTGTAAAACTTTTATTATCACACCTCTCTTCATTTGTGCAACTGTGCTCCTTTGGCAACCCCTTGGTGCAATAGGTCCCTTCATTTCAGTTCTATAATGACTGCAATCACATGGCATGAGGGAACCTAATTCTCCTCCTCTCCCCCTCTTTCCCCCCTCCACTTCACTATTCCAAAGCAGGATGACTCTGTGTTGCTTTGGAATATTAAGGGAAAGGGAGAAGGGGGAGAGGAGGGATCGCGTGACTGCAATCATCCCAGAACTGAAGTGAAGGGACCTATTGCACCAGGGGCAGCAGTGGAACAATAGCAAAACTGGCAGGTATTGATGGATTTTCCCATCAATTGAAAGGGGTGCAATAATAATGACTAGAATGCAAAGCAGCAACAGGATAGCCACTACATTGTCTGATAAGTACTGGCCAAACTGATTATTATCCCACTGAAATTCTGCTTTAGCAGCCTTGAGTGATAAAGTCCTAAGGCAATGAGATTCCTGAATCTTTACATGTAATGATTGGAGGCCTTGGTGAAGACTAGAAGTGCAGTCCAGTTATTAAGCTTTGTCTATCCAGTCAATCGCTCTGTGTGTGTGTGTGTGTGTGTGTGTGTGTGTGTGTTCAGATGGTTGGCCTGGTCTGGATACCTTGCATTCATTCCTGCTTTTGATGACTAAAAATTTGTATTCCTCTTCAGGGAACAGGGATTTGATTATAGTGATAGTGACTCAGGCAGAAGTCTTTCATGTCACCTTCTAACTGATCACAACAGAGTAAAGCTTTTTGCACCATTTCTTCTCTTGAAAGTCTCACTAGCACCACCATGGCACCTGACCAGGACTGACTACAGAGTTATTGTTGCCAGCTTGCTAAAGTGCTGATTGAGACTGCTAACCTTAGGGAACACACTACAACACTTTGTTACATTCCTTAATACTACATTATTTTTAGAGCTAGAATGAGTATACTATAAGTATAAAATTACAGAAATAACAACTCAGAGTGGAAGAGTCTAATACCAGTACAGAAGACTAATAATTGTCAGAACAAGAAACTGATGTTAACGCGGGATGTGCTGCAACCCTTGCTGCATTCCTGGGCAATGTGACATTTTATGGGCATTACAAGGTTTGTGATGAGCTTGGTCATTGTGTTATAAAGGCTATTTGAGCTGTCCATATCTCTTACTTACAGTTTTGGTATGGAGTTCTGTCAGCATATCCTTTTTTTAAAGCCCAAGAATTTTAGCTGTTCTAGTCAAACTACCACAGCTTATAAATAATTTTGCTGTATCACGAAAGAAAAAAAGATAGAAACAAAACAGACTTAAATTATTAGAGGTTATGAGCACATTCTTCTACAAGGACAACCTAAGTCATTTGAAGCTTTTAAGTTGAGGTTTATAAAATTATGAATGGTCTGGAGAAAGTGGAGAGAGATCATCTTTGCTCCCTCTCTAATAACATAGAATCATAGACATTTGAGAGGGGAGGGGTTTGCCCAATAAAACTTTCTGCTAGATTCCAACCAATAAAAGTGACTGATAGGTTCAACCAATAAAAGTGACTGGAAGATAAAAAGAAAGGTGTTATTTATCCAATGCCCCCCCCCAAAAAAAGCTGTCAGAGGCTGTGGGATAGCCACTGCTGAAGATATTTTCAAGAGGATTAGAATAATTCAGGGCCATGTGCAGCCTTCCCCTGAATATATTTTAAACCCTTGGAGGTTCATAGAAGGAGATATGATCTTTCAGATAATCTGGACATAAGCTATGTAGGGCTTTATAGGTCAAAATGAGCACTTTGAATTGTACCCAGAAAAGAACTGGTAGCCAGTGGAGATGTTTTAACATAGGAGTTATAATACACAGTAAGAGGAACCAGTCAGCATTTTAGCTGAAGCATGCTGGACCTGCCGAAGTTTCTGAACTGTTTCCAAAGGCAGCCCCATGTAGAGTGTATTACAGTAGTCCAAATGGGATGTAATCAAGGCATGTGTCATCATAGCCAGATCTGACATCTCAAGGAATAGGCGCAGCTGGCACACTCATTTTAATTGTGCAAATGTACTCCTGGCCACCGCTGAAACCTGGAGTCCAGAAGAACAACCACGCTGTGAGCTTGAGATTTCAGGAGGAATGTAACCCCATCCAGCGCAGATGGGATCCCTTTTACATGATCTGCCTTTCAGCTGACCAAGAGCATCTCTGTCGTGTCTGGATTAAGTTGTAGTTTGTTTGTCCTCAATTTGTTTGCCCTCATTACTGATAACAGGCATTGGCTAAGTACCGAGGCAGCTTCCTTGGAATCAGATGGAAAGGAGAGTTAGAGTTGGGTGTCATCAGCATATTGGTGACACCATACCCCCAAAGTCTGGATGACCTCTCCCAGTGGTTTCATGTAGATGTTATATTTAACATAATGAAGGACAAAACAGAACCCAAAAGGACCCCACAGGCCAATGGCCAGGGTGTCGAACATGAGTCCCCCAGCACCACCTTCTGAGTTTGGCCCTCCAAGAAAGACTTGAAACACTGCATAACAGTGTCCCCAAGACCCAGCCCAGAGAGGTGGCCCAGAAGGATACTGTGGTTGATGGTATTGAAAGCCACTCAGAGGTCTAGCAGAACCAACAGGGACACACTTCCCCTATCCAGTTCCCTGCATAAGTCATCCACCAAGGTGACCAAAGCTGTCTCTGTCCCATAGCCAGGCCTGAAGCCAGACTATTGGAGCAGAAGCATTTCCAAGCTTTCCAATATCCTTGGAAACTTCTTTCACAAGGGTGGTATCACATTTTCAATGTTCTTCAGATCCAGGCTCTAAGATGATGCCTTGTACCTTTCAAAGTTATACCGAAAACAAAGTTCCACTATGTGGCTCTGTTGTGGGAAACATGTGGCCCCCATGAATTTTTGGAGTGCAACTCCAAGCATTCCTCATCATTATTACCTATTCTACGTAGATAGGGCTGCTGGCACTTGCAATCTGAACAATAGAGGGCCACATGAGTCTCATCCCTGGTGTGTTTCTTCAAGTTAAAGTACCAGCCCAGAATCCATCTCATGTCACAGTCTAAAACCCATTGAACATAATGAGTGCATGCTTCTGTTTTCAGAAGAGCAAAAGTGCTCAATGCGCTTAATGTTCTGAAGGCTTGTTCATAATCTAGAAACAATTTACATTATCTTTAAAACCCTTTGAAACTATGAGCAATCCTACCCTTGTCCTTCAGACAATAGTTGGAAGCTGGAAGATACATCTGCTCCTAGGTCACTTCTTGGGCAGAGAAGTCACCAGAGACCTTCTTTTTGAATGGAGAGCTGAATAAAATTAGTGATTCACTTTTAGGAAGCAATTCAACATGTATTTTTGAGATCAGACAAAGAAGCTACGAATAATGAATAGAGATGACTATCGATTACTGTTTGGGGAAACTTTCCTGTATAGGAGAGATGAGTTATTCCATCTAATTTCAGCACAAGTTGCTTTCCTTCTGTGTATAAACAGAAGCATCTGATTAGCTGGCAGTGTATTCATGGCCCGAGGCTTTACTTTAGATAAACACCAAGTTAATTAGGTTCTGATGTCACAGGAGAAAAATAAATTCCATTTTGTTCAAAATTAAGGAAGCAAGCAAAAATAACATTCCAAATTGAACAGAAAAGATGGCTTATCATAAGTGTGTTTCAGGCAAGAAGCTCTTACCCAGTTTTTTTGTTTATTTGTTTGTTTGTTTGTTGCAATGATTCAATACAATGAAAATGACCAACAGCACATATTTTGGGCAAAGGCAGACATGTTTTATAAGCGTGGTGAACACATAGTTTGAACTGCATTCCAAAACACTTGTTTTAGGGCCCACACTGTGTGTTCACCCCACCTGGGCTATATCTCTGGCTTCATCCTTCTGCTCCTTGCTTGTTAGAGACATGAGTTATTGTAAGCAAGAGGGAAAGAGCGCTAAGGGAAATCAGTTGTTTTCATGAAGTTAACATTTCTGCAAATGAGCTAAGCCAGTCTCCATTACAACAGTGTAGATGAGAGCCCTCTCTTCCAAAACAATACAAACCATCTGGATTTCCCCAGATCCCATACAAACTGTAAGGATTTGGGCAAGACTGAGGCCTGTATCTAGTCCATGCTCCAGCCAAATGAGCTGAAAATGAGAACAGCTGTGGGTGTAAGTGGCTAGAGGCAGCAGCTGGATGGTCTGTGATCTCACATACTTGTACATGCTAGATAAGCAGATCACAAGAGAAGCATAAAGTACAGAGACATCAAAAGCACCCATCTGAAAGGGGAAAAAACCAAAGCGGGTGGGGTGGGATGGGACACAGCCTTTGTAAATTCCAGCTAATGCATTCTTAGGTAATGACCTTGACTGGGTGTTGAAAAATCAAAAGAGGATTTTAGAATTCTTGATTGAAGGACCACAGTGGTGAAGGAAAGAATAAAGCAGGCGGCAGAAGGGGATAAATATCGTAGATGGGATTGATAGGAAATGGTTTTGAGAAAGCCACAGTTATATGCTGGGTTTCTTAACCTAGGGACCTAGCTAGGGTCCTTAGCTGGGAGAAAGGTGGGTTATAAATTAAGTAAAGAAGTAAATAAATTCCATTGAAGAAGTAAGAAAGTTTGAATCTCGTTGCAGCTGAAGAGTAAGGAATAGGGTCTCCTGAGGGCATTTGGTATTTGGTGGAGGAGCCATTTCAAACCCAACTCCCCACAGAAAAAAGTTTACAAAGGACCAATATCAGTGACTTCAGTTTTTTTAAAAAATGAAGTCTTGTTATTTCTCATCAGGCCTAGGGCCAGGACAACTAATTCCTTTAGGGTGGGTTAGTTGTTTTTGTTATGTTTCCACCTTTCACACCTCATCAGCTCTTTGGAATCAATTTATCATACTGTAACATAGAATCATGGAGCCAGTGTGGTGTAGTGGTTTGAGTGTTGGACTACGAAAACCCACTGGGTGACCTTGGGCAAGTCACACACTCGCAGGCCTTAGAAAATCCCATGATAGATTCTCTTTAGGGTCACTGTGGAGATTATCAGACGACCTTAATAATCTAGGACAGGAACACCAAAGGATCGCGAAAGGGCTTCCCTTTCAGACGATGTTGTCCCTGTCCTGTTCTGCTCCTGTGCTGCTTCTGTTGTGTCCCCATTTCTTTCTATTGATGGACTAAGCGTCAATAGATCGCCCATTCCATTTCTGTAACAGAATCACAGGCTTGTGAAAAGGCACCCCATTTCTGTGGCGCAACGTCAGGAGGTCCGTGCCAAACACTTCTGGGTGCGATTGGGACATCCAGGTAAGTGATAGCCTTTTTTGTATCATCCCCGGGTTACTTGGGTTTTTTTAAGTGTGTTCAGGGGTTTTGTTTCTCTTTTTGACATTTAGTTTTTATTATTATTATTATTATTATTATTATTATTAAATTTCCCATGAGATTGTCCTCTCGCGAGAATGGCCGGGATTTAGTTTCCAGGAAGAGAATGCAGGTCTGTTCAAGCTGCATTCATGCCTGGGCTGCTGGAGGGGAGGGGAGGACTTTTTATTCTGCCTGAAAGGTAGGTGTATGGAAAAAAAAATTAACCATGGCAGGGGCAACAGTGGGGTGGAAATTAGAAGGTGAGAAGGGGACACTATATTTGTCCCCATCTGATAATGTCCTATAAGTTTTAAATGACTTGAAGGTACACAACAACAAACATAGAATTAGCATGTACCCTGTAGATGTTTACAGGCAGGCTGTGGCAGGAGAGGTGCCTGTGGAAAAGCAGGCCCTAGAAGAAAGGCCAATAAACGTTGAGGAATCCCCAAAAGCCCCATCTGCCTGTATGGGAGGAGTGGTCTTGAGGATGTGTTACACAAAGGGAGAGAGGGGGGATGGAGAGAGGGAGAGGGAGACTTAGTTCGGTGATTCCTGCATAACATCTTTAATGAAAAACACCTATCTCAGCTTCTGAAGAAGGATACAGATATCACAGAACAACATTAATACAAAATTAATAGCAACAATCTCCACATACCTCACACAGTAAAAATCAACCTGACTAGCCCCCCTAGGCTATTGAGAAGAGCTTCAGGAGATTATCAGATGACCTTAATACCGTGGGACAGGGACTCTAGGAGATCGCGAAAGGGTTTCCTTTTCAGATGACATTGTCCCTGTCTTGTCCTGCTCCCATGTCCCCTCCGTTCCACCTGCATTGCTTTTTATTGACAGGCTAAGCTGTCAATAGATTGCCGTTCCATTTCTGTAATGGAATAATGAGTGAGTGAAAAGGTGCCCCGTTATACTGGCGCAATGCCAGCGTCACTGGGAGGTCTATGCCGGACACTTCTGGTTGCAATCAGGACATCCAGGTAAGCGACAGCCTTTTTTGTGCCCTCCCTGGGTTACTTGTTTTTGTTTTGTTTTTTAAGTGTGTTTCTGTGCTTGGTTTTTCTTTTTGACATGTAGTTTTCTATTTCCTTTTAAATTTCCTACACAATTGTCCTCTCACAAGGATGGCTAGGATTTCCTTTCCAGGAAGTGAATTCACCTCTGTTGAGAGCTGCATTCACTCCTGGGCTGCCGGAGGGGAGGGGAGCACGGTTTTTTTGCTGGGATTAAGGTAGGTCTGGAAAAAAAAATATTTTAAACTGCTACAGGGATGGGAGTGGGATGGGAAATAGTTGGTGAAATGGGGACACTATATTTGTCCCCTGTCTGAAAAAGTCCTAAGAGAGAGGTCCACAGAAAGAAAAACCTGGGGCTTATAGTTGGCAGTTTACCCTCAGGAGGCCTAGGCATCATGAACAGGACTGAGCTAGCTGGGGAAGAGGGATCATATGAAAAAACAAAAAACAGAGGCAGGTAGTAGTCCAGAAATGGAAAGGCAGCCCCGCTCATTTTGCATGCCCTTTCTTCCCTTTCATTCTTCTTCTTTTTTTTTTTTTATCCTCTGCCTTTGGGGAAAGAAGAGACAATGGAATGAATTTTTCTGAGCCATTTCATGTACGCAGTTATAGCACTTTAACTAGCATGGCTGCATCCTATGGAATCTCAGGACTTGGTTGGTGGTGTGTGTAAAAATTAAGATGGGATTCAGACTACTTGGGCTCGGAGCTGTGGTGCATGAAATTCAAACTATTCTGGCCTGGATTTCAGTGCCACGCCAGCCAAAGCCCAAATCTGTATTGGGTTATTACTTTTACACATACAGTACACACACCGCTGCCATTCAAAGCTGTTACTTGTGCTTGACTCTGAGCTCTGGGAAAAGGGAAGCCCCAGTAGTAGCTGCCTTCTCTGAAGCCAGAATGTTATAGTTTACTCATGGGACACTCATTCTGCCATCAGAGTGGGCAACTATCACTGGCTTTATTTTTCCCAGAGGACAGAGGGGTGACTGTGTGCTGGAAAAGCAAAGCCCTAGTGGCAGTTTCCTTTTCTGAATGCAGAACTGGTGGCTAGCTTCATGATGGCTTGCCAGGTGTTCTGACCTCAGAAAGAGCAACTACCACTAGGGGTGTGCCTTTGGACTGAGAAGTAGTGTCGAGGAGGGGGGAAACTGCAGCACCTCAGACATTGTCTGACCTTCGCCCCCACCCTGAATCCAATGTGGATGGAATTTATACTGTTATTTGTACTTTTGTATCATTTTTTAACTTGTATTGTTTTAAATGTGTTGCTGGCCACCTTGAGTCCCATTATCAGAAAATTATTATTATTTAGATTGTAAGCCTGAGGGCAGGAAACTGTTAAATTAACAATTTGTGAGCTGCTCTGAGAGACTTTATGGTTGAAGAGCAGGGTATAAATACTCTAAAAAAATATAAAGTAGGAGTGGTAGCATGAAAGGGCCCACTTCTTGTCATTCAATCTTAATTTGTTCACCAATTAACTTCACCTGGCACATTTGGATATCACCCCATGGTTCTTTGTGTGTGCCATGTGCCTGAAGTTTCATCTGCAGTGGTCTTCTCAAGTTTTATATGTTATCAGTATGGTCATTTTCACAAAAGGCTTTTGTAGTATAACAGAGGTGGCTTATCTGTGGCAAGGAGGAATCTTTTTTTTATACAGTGTTGTTAATGTTCCATTTTCTTCCTGGTATAATCCCAGTTTGGTTGTTTGTTATTTTTTGCCACCAAAAATGTGCCTTATACAATCTAAATTGAGAATTACACATGCAAATCGCTGTATACAAATATTTTTCTCCAATATAGTGATGCATTTCTTCTTTTTGGTGATGGCTAGCCTACATTCAAAACATTTGACTGCTAAAGAAACAGAAAACTAGAAGGGCAATTCAAGATAAAGCTGTGTATAACTGCAGACTGTATTGGACCTATATAACATTGATAAAATCTTTGTAAAATGAAAAAAAGTTATTAAGGACATAAAACCAGAGAGGGTTGTTTGACACACATATATATCTACTTTCCCTTGAAAAAAATCACCAGCCACAAAATGAATGATCTGTGATAGGGGTTTATAGAATTGCAAGTTTACCTTGGAACACCTTGAAAATGGCTGATACAAATCTGTTTGAAGTATGATATATGTGAAGATAGTTGGGCACCATTGACTCATAGTTGTATCAAATGATTCTATACTTTTAAGGAAACAGAAAAAAAATTGGTATATGCATATTGCAAGATTGCTCAATGTGTCAAAAAAATATAACATTTTTTACATTTAGCCCTAAATCCTATTATTAGTATAGTTTCCATATCTCAGGGCCTGAGCCTTTTTCTCTGGTCCTCAGGGCCAGTGGGGAAAATATCAAGGTAATATCAGTGTCTTGGAATGTGTGTGTATGTGTGAACACCTATGTGGGTTTGTGTATGTATATTATTGTGTGTTCTTGGTCATACTGCAGAGTTCTTTGGAATAGCTGCTGTAGACTCCCCTGGAGGTCTTCCTGGCCCGCTCCCCAGTCCCTCCTGCCCCTCTCAACTATCACTAGGATCCATCTCTAGGTCTCAGGATTTGGGCCCTGAAATGCTCATGATCTCTATGTCCGTATAAGCCTTCAAGTCGCATGTCGACTTATGTTGACCCCATGAATTTCATAGAGTTTTCTTAGGCAAGGAAAAGTCAGTGATAGGTTTGTCAATTCCCTCCTCTGAAATATAGCTTACACCACTGGTATTCATTGGTGATCTCCCATCCAAGTACTAACCAGGGTTAATCCTGCTTAGCTTCCACAGTCAGACAGGATCTGATGCCTTTAGGGTATTAGCAACCCTAATTGTTAGTCACAATAAGACTGAACTATTGAATCAACTTGTAAATCAACACTTGCATAAGTTTGATTGTTTCAATGGGTCTATTCTAATTGGGGCTAAAAATAGGATTCAGCCTCTAATAATTAACAACTGAAAAACTCACAAAGGACTTTCTTCTATCATGGTATTCAGCTGAGGCAAGGGTCCAAACCTCCACCATAATGGAAGACCATATGCTTACGGCTTGTCACTGGCCAGTCACTGAGTATGGCATTCCCAAACATTGTACTCCCCAAGCTCTGATACATGGTCCAGGCCATCCCCAAAGGCCCTTCCCAGCATCTGAGGCCCAAACAACACAGGAAACTAGTTCAACCCCCCACCCCCCACCCTTCACTATAAAGGTGGCCTAGGTATACTCAGTAAACATGGATTGTTTCCCTTTCTGACACATCCCTGCTCTGGTGTAATCACATGTTTATTACAGGACCATGCTATCCAGTCATCCCAATGTCTACTAGGCAATCAGCGCAGGGAGGGTAAAAGAATCACAGGCACCTTTTGTTCATTATACCAATCAGGTGAACCAAGATTGAAAATGTCTGCAACCAGCTGGTGCCTGTGTTGAGCCTAAAGGTTGGGAGGGTGGACCAAGAAGCTAAGGAAGAGGCTGGGACTTTATGTCACAATGACTCTTGGCATCATGCCACTTTCTCTCCACATCCTTCAGGCTCTGGCATAATAGCTGAACACACACATGGCACAGGAATGGAGTGAGCAATCTCTGAATATATTTACTTATATAGCAGTTTTGTTTATTCTAGAAGTGAACATACAGGAAATTAGATTTCTTCTTTCTCACTAAAATCAGAGTGGCCTACCAAAATGATGCATAATAATATGACATCAGTTTTATTCTTCTGTTATATGTTATAACATCAGTTATATTATTCTAGTGGAAGCTGGGGGCATTAGAACATATAAAAAGACATATGTAACATGTGGGGTGGTTGAACTTTTCATGTTCCATTTGAACATCAAAAGTTAGGTATTCAGATAGTTCATGTCTAACCTTTCATATCTTCCATTTTGAGTTTGAAGGAAGCATATGCTGCATGTAGAATAATCATTCTTTTATTCTGTTCAGTGGATGCTAAATGTGAAAGTCATTGGTGTAGGAAACATTATGGCACTTCTGTTGGCTTAGTTGCGCTAGAATCTCATAACAAGAAAGCAAGTAGCCTCAGGTACATGTGGGTTTTATGACAGTGAACCTCATTTCCCTTCACAAATAAAAATTAAAACACATCCCTTGCTCAGCAAATGGCACTTGAGAATACTGCTTAGTAGCGGTGTATGTATGTGCCTTCAAGTCACCTGTCAACTTTATGGCATCCCCATGAATTTCACAGAGTTTTCTTATGCATGGAATGCTCAGAGGTGGTTTTGCCAGTTCCTCCTCTGAAATACAGCCTACAGCACCTGATATCTGTTGGCTGACTCCCATCTAAGTACTAACCAGAGCTGACCCTGCTTAGCTTAAGATCAGACAGGATCTCGTGTCTCGTCATATTTAGTGACTCTTGCCAAATATTCAGAGTCTTCACATAGTGCATATTCTATATACTATGTCTCTCATGAGCACTCATGAAGATAATTAGCAATTTAGATGTGAAGAGTCACAAAGACCCAGACAATGTGTGCCAAACAATGATGCACTTCTCTTTAAGCTGTAGATATAGGGTGTGGGAACTGGAGCAAAGTGGGGTCTGTGGGCCACATGCAGACCCCCTGCAGCCATTTGTCCCCCCCCCCCACTGTTTTTAATAGAATCTGCACTGAAATTCAGCAGCAGATTGCTAAGAGGCTTATAGCACACCAAAGTAAAGTGGCAAGCCAGTCAGAAAGTTCCCCTTTCCATGCTGCCTTACTGCATGATCCTGTTGTTCTTCTGGTGTTTTGCCATTACAGTCCCATGGGAAACCAAGGTAAAAATACATCTTTTTGCTAAAAAAAATTTCCAGTTAGCAAAGAGGCACAGTTTTACCTTGGTCTCCCACAGGACTGGAACAGTAAGGCAGAAGGGAAGACAGAACCTTCCGGCTGCACTGCCATTTTACTTTGATGTGTGATAAGCCTCTCAGTGAACTATAGTGAAAGGGGGAAAGGAGCTAAATGCACTCTAGCCAATGGCAGACTCAAAGGCACAAATCCTGTTGATAATAAACACACATGTAAGTTTTGTACACATAAGGATATATTTTCCCCCAGCCATTGCATAATGAACATATCCAATTTATAGATGCACATGCAGAATTCTGTAAGAGTAACCATTTCACATGTAGTTATGCATTCTTGGTTGGTGCATAACTATTTGACAGTGCCTTCAATGCACCACTTGATTTACTGTGATTGCAGAAATAGTTGTTGTGCATTTCCTGTTGTACTCTGAAACAATAAACAAGAATATTGGCTGCTATGCAATTGGTTGCACAATATCAGTATTCCAATGATGTACAACCACTGTGTGTCTACATGAATATAGATTTATACTACACAACACTGATGTAGGATCTTGGCCAATATCACAGTCTATTTTATTTTATCTCAGTATGAAAAGTCAATACTATAGCCAGTGTCATATTAATTAAATTTATATATAGTGTAGGTTCTTTTACATAGTTAACATTCTTTTATATGTACATATAAATGTATTGTGATAATGTTCAAATAGGAGTGAGGGTATATTATTAATAACAGCCGGGAATTTTTTTTTTTTAATGAATTCAGTAATATTTAATGAACAATTAATTTGGGCTAATTTTAATGTATTTTACATATACAGTATGTAGCTAATTTTTACTGATTTTTAACTAAAACAACAGCAACAAACACAAAGTAAAAGTGAGCTACTGTACATTCCTTGACCAAGCTGAATACTGGCCCCAGAAACTACAACAATAGCCAATCCATGATACAATGAAAATACCAGATGGTGAGAGTGGGTAGGTCTTGTGACTTGAAGTTTCTGGAAGACAGTGAATGATTTGTTTCAGGGCTCTCCAGCCCCAGTGTTTTGGAGAAGAAATATAGAAGTAATATATTGAAGGACTAGTTCAATGTTCATTTGTTTTGGGTAGTTGCCTTCTCAAAAATAAATCCAGTTGTCCCTTCATATTCACTGGGGTTTGGTTCCAGGACCCCCCATGGATACAAAAATCCATGGATACTCAAGTCCCATTGTATGCAATGGCATAGCAAAATGGTGTCCCTTATATAAGATGGCAAAATCAAGGTTTGCTTTTTGGATTATTATTTTCTTAATATTTTCAAGCCGTGAATACTTAAATCCGTAGATACCAAATCCATGGTTACAGAGGGACAATTGTACATCAATTAGTCTCAAAGGGGCTGCTTGATTTCTTCATTCCCTCACCCTCCATTTTTCCATTGTATTCTCTCAAAAACAGGAATGGTGGAAGCTTTTGTCGAATCTTTCAGATATTGGTGGTTATAACATTGGATGATTATTTGGAAAATACTTGATTTCCACTGGATATTAGGGTAAAGCATGAAGATTATTGAACGAAGGCACATATTTAGATGTGGATGAAATAGAGCAGCCACTGAATTAGTTTAAGCTACCGGTACATTGGCCTGCTTTGTAAATTACCAAATAAAATCTGAACAGAATCTTTACCTAGTGCTCACCTCTCATTTTTAGTGCTGTTTTCCTTCTTCGCTATCTGACATTAATCTTGTCCTTTCAGCTTGAAAAAAGATAAACAAAATATGGGCAACACTTGAAGCAAAATTAGCCAACAAATTATTCTTGCTGTATAAATATCTGAAATGACATTAAATGTGGATATGTTGCTTGAAGATGACTTGCAACGGGCATGGCCCCCACAAGGTGGTGGGGGTGAGGCTGACAGGGCTCTAGCCTGGGTGCCGGCGTTATATTATTGTAAGTTTTTATTATGTAAATCCATTTAGTTTTTTAAAAAAATAAATATAAGCATTACCGTGGTGTCATTATTTAAACTGGTTTATTTTAATTTTTATCCTAAATCATGTAGAGCATCTTGCTGCCCTTAACCTTAGCAGTAGGTAGAGGGTCCACTAAAGATCCTGGAGTGGTGGCCCACTTCAGGCTGTGGGGGTCATGACAACAGGAAGATGGAAGAAAAAGCATGATTGAAGTGAGAGGCTCAACCACAGTGTCCATGCATAGATGGTGCTTTGGGTATAGCACCTGTTGGCATGGACGCTGCATTTTGCATAATCCCAGTCACAGAGGAGTCATATTCAGGCTGTATTCACCTCATTTTATTCACACATGGAATGCCTAGTCCCACATCTCTCATGTGTGAAGTGACACATCTGAACAGGAAAGGATTCTGTTCACAGGGAAATTCTTCACACAAACATGACCCCTGGAAAATCAAGAACATAGGAAGAACATCAAGAAGGAGAGCAGCTTCTGGACAGCCATTCTGACTGGGGAGATTGAATTTTTTTAAAAAAAACTGTTGGGAGAGGCTGCTTGTTGCTGAGGGGCGCGCCTAACGGCACGTGAATTTCAGTAACCAAACAAAAATACAGCATACCTAAAAGTACAGCTTAGCATTCTCAGCATTAACTAAGAGTTCTTGCATTACCTAAAAGCTTTCACCATGGACACTGAGGGGACAGCAGCAGTCACTTGCAACACTTGTGCAATGTTTGTCTTCTTGTCTACAGACATGGAGAACTTCACATGCACCAAGTGCAAGCTGGTAGCCCTCTTGGAAGAGAAAGTACAGCAGCTGGAGACACGGGTAGCTACACTTCAACAGATTCACGAGCAAGAGGTTTTCCTGGACAGAACAGAACAAACAGTCTTGGATGGGGGCTGCACAGAGGAAGTGGCTGTGGAGGAGAGGGTCACTTCACAGACACAGGAAGTAGACAGCTGGAGGAATGTCACACACAGAACAAGAAAATCCAGGGATTCTTCCAGCAGCTTGCAGCTACAGAATCGATTCGAAGCCCTTTCCCTTATCAAGGACAACGAGGAAGAACAGCATGGACAGACTTCATGGGTAGAGCAGGGGACCTTGAGAGGACCACCGCAAGGAACAGCAGCTGCGAAGCCTCGGTGGAGGCGTGTGGTGGTGGTGAGGGAGTCCTTGCTGCGGGGTACAGAAGCAGTGGTATGTGGGCCTGACAAGATGATTCGGGAGGTGTGTTGTCTCCCTGGGGCAAAGATCTGTGATGTGACTGAGAGGCTGACAAGACTTGTCAAGCCTACGGATCATTACCTTTTGGTCCATGTGGGAACCAATGATACTGCAAGGCACAGCTTTCCCAAGATCAGAAGAGATTATGAGGCCCTGGGGAGGAAGCTGAAAGAAATGGACGCACAGGTTGTCATCTCATCTCTTCTGCCAATTGAAGGGCATGGTCCAAGAAGGGAGAGGAAAATAGCCGACGTAAACAACTGGCTCTGTAGATGGTGTCACCGAGAACAAATTGGATTCTTGGATCATGGACTGCGCTTCCACAAGGGAGGACTTCTGGCAAGAGATGGGGTGCATCTTACAACAGGTGGAAGAAACATTTTTGCCAACAGTCTCAAGAATTTGATCAGGAGGGCTTTAAACTGAGTCAAATGGGGGAGGGAGATAGTATTCTAGAAGGCAAAAGGGCTGGAGAAAATAGTCAAACTGTCATAGAGGGAACAAGGCAAACAGCGCAAGGACCCAACAGTGGGAGGCAAAAAAACTTGCACAGGCAGAAAGTAAAGGGAACACATGGTCTCAGATGTCTCTACACTAATGCACAGAGCATGGGAAATAAGCAAGATGAACTTGAACTCCTCGCACTACAAAACAAATATGATATAATAGGCATTACTGAACCCTGGTGGGATGAGTCTCATGATTGGAATGTAGGAATAGAGGGGTATAACCTTTATAGGAGAAACAGGCCAAACAGGAAAGGAGGAGGAATAGCATTATATGTCAGGGATATTTACACCAGTGAAGTGGTCCACGACATCAATACTGGAAGCCAGGTGGAGAGCATCTGGATAAAAATTAAAGGGGAGGGAAACAACAGGGATGTTATTGTGGGACTCTACTACAGACCCCCAAATCAGACAGAGGAATTGGATGATGCCTTTCTAGAACAGATGAACACACATGCAGAAAGGAGAGATGTAGTAGTGATGGGTGACTTCAACTATCCTGATATTTGCTGGCAATCTAACTCAGCCAAAACTTCAAGGTCTAGCAAATTCCTTACATGCCTGGAAGACAATTTCATGGTCCAAAAGGTGGAAGAGGCAACAAGGGGGTCAGCTATTTTAGATCTGATCCTAACCAACAGAGATGACCTGGTTAATGGGGTGCAAGTGGTGGGATCCTTAGGTGAGAGTGATCATGTTCTCCTGGAGTTTGTTATACAATGGAAAAGAGAAGCCAGGCATAGTCAGACACGCATTCTTGACTTTAGGAGAGCTGATTTCAATAAACTCAGGGAAATACTGGGGGTGATCCCATGGTCAGGAATACTAAAAGAGAAGAGACCTCAAGACGGATGGGACTTTCTCAAAAGGGAGATACTGAAGGCACAATTTCAAACAGTACCATTGAGGAAGAAATATGGGAGGTGTCTCAAGAAACCAGGATGGATGACTAAAGAACTTTCAATGGAGCTAAGTTTTAAACGGAACATGTATAGGAAATGGAAAAGGGGGGAAATCACCAAAGAAGAATTCCAACAGATAGCAAACACATGTAGGAGTAAAGTCAGAAAAGCTAAAGTGCCGAATGAGCTCAGGCTTGCTAGGGAGGTTAAGAACAATAAAAAGGGTTTTTTTGGGTATGTCCGCAGCAAAAGGAGGAAGAAGGAAATGATAGGGCCACTACGTGGGGAAGATGGCAAAATGCTAACAGGGGACAGAGAAAAGGCAGAATTACTCAACACCTTCTTTGCCTCAGTGTTTTCAGAAAAGGAAAAGGAGGACCAACCTGAGGATAATGGAACAGAGGACACAATAGGGGAAATCCAGCTCAAAATAAGTAAAGAGGTAGTACAGGAATACCTTCTTAATCTAAATGAATTTAAATCTCCAAGACCAGATGAATTACATCCAAGAGTATTAAAAGAGCTGGCAAATATAATCTCAGAGCCATTGGCAATAATATTTGAGAACTCCTGGAGAACAGGAGAAGTCCCAGCAGACTGGAGGAGGGCAAACGTTGTTCCCATCTTCAAAAAGGGGAAAAAAAGAGGATCCCAACAATTATCGTCCAGTTTGACATCAATACCAGGGAAGATTCTAGAGCACATCATTAAACAGAGAGTCTGTGAACATTTAGAAGGCAATGCCATTATCACAAAAAGTCAACATGGGTTTCAGAGAAACAAGTCATGCCAGACTAATCTGATCTCTTTTTTTGATAAAGTTACCAGCTTGGTAGATGACGGGAATGCTGTGGACATCGCATACCTTGATTTCAGTAAGGCCTTTGACAAGGTTCCCCATGACATTCTTGCAAACAAGCTTGTAAAATGTGGGCTAGACAAGTTAACTGTTCAATGGATTTGTAATTGGTTGACCGGCAGAACCCAAAGGGTGCTCAGCAGTGGCTCCTCTTCGTCTTGGAAAGATGTGACCAGTGGGGTGCCACAGGGTTCTGTCCTGGGCCCAGTGCTATTCAACATCTTTATCAATGACTTGGCTGAGGGAATTAGGGGCACACTTATCAAATTTGCAGATGACACCAAATTAGGAGGAGTAGCTAATACCCTAGAGGACAGGATCAAAATTCAAAATGACCTGGTTAGACTGGAGAGCTGGGCCAAAGCTAACAAAATGAAATTCAATACGGAGAAATGTAAGGTACTGCATTTAGGGCGGAAAAATGAAATGCATAAATATAGGATGGGGGAGACCTGGCTGAATGAGACTACATGCGAAAGGGATCTAGGAGTCCTAGCAGACCACAAGTTGAACATGAGCCAACAGTGTGATGCGGCAGCTAAAAAGGCCAATGCGATTTTGGGCTGTATCAATAGAAGTATAGTGTCTAGATCAAGGGAAGTAATAGTGCCACTCTATTCTGCCTTGGTCAGACCTCTCTTAGAATACTGTGTCCAGTTCTGGGCGCCACAATTCAAAAAGGATATTGACAAATTGGAGCATGTCCAGAGAAGGGCAACTAAAATGGTGAAAGGTCTGGAAACGATGCCTTATGAGGAGAGACTTAGGGAGCTGGTTATGTTTAGCCTGGAAAAAAGACGGCTAAGAGGCGATATGATAGCCCTGTTTAAGTATTTGAAGGGATGTCACGCTGAGGATGGAGGAGGCTTGTTTTCTGCTGCTCCAGAGACTGTAACACAGAGCAATGGGTGCAAGCTCCAGGAACAGAGATTCCACCTCAACATGAGGAGGAACTTTTTGACAGTAAGAGCTGTTCGGTAGTGGAACACACTCACTCGGAGCATGGTGGGGTCTCCTTCCTTGGAGGTCTTTAAACAGAGGCTGGATGGCCATCTGTCAGGGATGCTTTGATCAAGATTTCCTGCGTGGCAGGGGGGTTGGACTGGATGGCCCTCGTGGTCTCTTCCAACTCTGCAATTCTTTTCTATTCTATTCTATGATTCAATAGGAATACAGCTGGAGGGAACCTATGTGTAGCCTGTGGCCATACCCACTCCAGATGTTGAGTGTTGTCACATCACTAGTTATGTGAACAGAACCATTATTTCTTCAAAACTAAATTAGCAAGGGGCAATCAAATCAGATTTTGTTGAAGTCAATGTCTGAAGGTCAAGCTTTTCCAGTCTGGTAACTCTTGCTACATACAAGAATATGTCAGCCTTTATTGAATCCTCCAGAGAAATCTTTTCTCATTTAGCTTGCAGCTTACAACATATATTTTAGAAGGCTCTTAGAGACAGAAAACCACAACAGTAATATAACCCTTTGGGGTGTGGTTAAGTTAGAAAGTAGCAACAGCAAAAATTAACAGAATAAATGATAAGGAAGCAGAAGTGGGGGGGTGTAAGAACACAGGCCACCAAGACAAAACACAAGGGACAACAGAAGACTTGGTACTGTATTACCTAATTATTCACCAGGTACATGTGAATTACTTTAAATTAAGCTAATGTGATCATTTATGCTTTTTGTTCTTTGTACTGAGGAAAACGTGGAGTCATTAAATGCAGAGAGCTGTTAAAGTATGAAAAGGATGTAGCTATCAGAATTCTGAGCTTAAGAATTCTCCAAATTAAATCTTCCTTCAGTCTTCAAATTTCTAGCATTGCAGAGAGTGAGATGCTGCAGATGGTTCACACCTAGAACTCTTACATTTTCTGTGTTCACATTTTCTTGTTAACTTTCCTGCCTCTTTTCTCTGGATTCCTAAACTGTATTTCTAAATGTTCAACTGTTGTTTTAAGTTACTGCAATGCTACAAATTTTCAGCTTTAAGGAAGATTTCGGGGGGGGGGGTGTAAAAATTTTTTTGGGAGAATATTGCCATCATTTTGCTCCCCCCCCATAGCTATAGCCCTGATGTTTGACAAACAAACACATACTCAGGAGTCTATTAATTCAGATTTGTTCTGAGATGTTGAACCTGGTGCTAGGCTAGGGAATGTTCTTCTCATAGGCAATCCATTTGGCAAGGAGGAATGGAAACTAGAATCCCCAATGTCATAATAAAGGCTTCTGTACATTTCCAAAAGCTTCAGTTTTGTTGCTGTGGGAACACAGTTGGAACTTAAACACAGAACTCTGCAATCCTCAGCCCTCCTTCTGTTTTCTTCTCTTCCAAATAAAATTGAGGGAAAAGGAGATAAAGTAGACTGGCAACAGGAAAGATCACAGACAGTGGAAAGGCCTACCCAGATGTGGTTTCACACGCCTTCAATATCACAAAAAAAGCAATATTGAAGATCTACTCATGGCTTAAGCTGTGAATAAAATATGACACCTTATTCATGGCTGGAGCACAGACTGGCCACAGGTGTGGGACAACATTGTGTGATAGTGGGAACCCATTCTTATTAATGTCTTGTTGTAATTGTGTAATTACACGCCCATCTGATAAAGTCCCAAGTTCTTTCCTGCCCTACTGTGAAATGGTCGAACTTGAATCTGACATCCTCTTTTGACAAGATGTCCTCTATAATACAGTACAGGGTGTCTTGATTGTCTGGACTTTGGCATTTGTTTTATATATTTAATTCTATTCATGCATTCATGGTACAATCCTTAAAATTTGTTTCATATGACATTCCATGTAAACTTGGCCAGAACCAGTTTATCTCCCTTTAAAAAAGGCCTAAGTTTCCAGATTGATCCAAAACTTGCACAGAAATATTCAGGATTCCAGCCTATGTGTAAATACATAAAAGCCCATTCCTAAATGTGCATTCTAAAGTAAAATCTGAAGTAGATTTTCCTTGGTTTTTTTCTGGGTTGTGAGGCCATCTTCTGGAAGAGTTTATTTCCGTTGTTTCGCCTGCATGCAGGCGAAATGTCAGAAGTAAACTCTTCCAGAACATGGCCTCACAGCCTGGAAAAAAACAAAAAAACAAGGAAAATCTGTAGATGCCAGCCATTAAAGCCTTCAACTTCACAAAATCTGAAGTGTTTAGGAGGAACCCATAGAAGTTGATGGATCAGGTCCAGAACCTTAGTACAGTCATTGTTTTCGCTCCAGTAGATAACACACCAGATCTGGTGGCTTTGTAATTAAGCTTATAGATTTGTAGAGCATGATAGACAGGCAATCAGTTTAAATTACAGTGTAGATGGCTGTCTGGGTTTCTGTATATCTCAACAGTTTTGTCTGAACATTGTGATGAAAAGCAGTAGCTTGGAGAAATTGTCAGACAAATATTTGAACTACTAGAAAGACTGTTTTTTTTCTCAGTGTTTTCTCCACAAACCAATCTTTCTTTCTCATGAGCCTTGCTATGCTGTTTATCGGCTATGATATTTATAATTGATCTTTTCTTCCAAATTCAAATTCTGCTGAGAACTCTAACTATTCTGTGCTTTGTATGCTACATTTTCCGATTGTTTTCATATGACTTGTAAATATGCAGAGTAAGAGTAATTAATTTTATCAATTGGTTGTTGGCACATTATTTATAAATATCAGTCAAAATGAAAACACTGTCTTGTCTTTGAGACTGTTAATTGCTTCTTTCTTTGTTACTGCCCTTATTTACACTCATAAGTTTGTTTGTTTGTTTTTGAAACATAGGGGACTAAATCCAATTGTTAAATTCAACTATAGTAGTCCCACTGAATCAAGGGGAATATGATAAAACTACACTTACATAAGTTCCATTGAATCAGTGGATCTACTCTATTTGGGATTAATCACTGGATATCGTTTATATTTTCTATTTTATTTTAGTGTAGTATTAAGAATCATTTGAGCCAGTGTAATATAGTGGTTGGAGCATTGACCTAGGATTCCAGGAGACCAGGGTTTAAATCCCTGCTCAGACATTGAAACTCATTGGGTGACTTTGGGAAGGTCACACTCTCTCAGCCTCAGAGGAAGGCAATGTCAAACCCCTTTTGAACAAATCTTTCCAAGGAAACCATGTCATGGGGTCTCCTTTGCATCATCATAAGTTTTAAATGACTTGAAGGCACACAACAATAAGATCGATATTTAGTATACCTGTACAGAGATAAGGCTGTAGTTCTATACCTGTGTGTGGGTTATTGCCACTGTACTTAATGGACTTGCTTTTAAATAATCAGTATAGGATTACACTATATGTCTTATTTTTCAAAGCTTTCTGTACTAAATTGTACCACAGAACCTTCTGTGATCAGTGGAAAGTCATATCTTCTCCCAAAACCTAATGGTTGTCAAAAAGAATAGTTTTACCAATTTAATAATAAACAAATATGCATGCACAGATACTGTGAAACTGCTCTTTCAGCTACAGGACAAGAATGACAGCTTAATAAAATTGTAAAAGAAGTGTTTTCTTGGAAGTGCTTCCATGATCTACATAGACATCTCTGCTGACTATGCATCACTTACATTAAAGTAGAATTACTGATAAAAGCAAACTCTAAATGCCATATCAACACTTTTGCATTTGTGTCTTTACAGTTTAACTTGCCAAAAATGGCAGTATTCAAACATATTCCCTAAACCATTATTTAGCATTACAAGAACAAATTGCAGCAAGCCTTAGGCTCACACACATGGAGGGCCCTCTATCCCCAGCATAACTGTGTTGAGATTGGAAATTTCTTCTGTTTTAGACTAACTGCAATTTATGTGTTGAACTGTGCTTAGTCTCAGCACAGAGCTTGGAAAAGTTATTTTTGCACTAACCACTCCTATTGGCCATGTTGCCTGAAGAATTATTGAAGTTATAGTCCAACAAAGTAATTTTATCAAATTCTGTCTTACTTATGGGTTATTGAAACAAGTCAGCTTCATAAACTATGGTCTGAAAGTACAACAAACCATTGTTAAGATGAATGGCAGTGTGTCTGGGAGATGGTATAATGAAGAATTTGTGGTTAATCTTAAATGTTAACTGAAAAGCAAAAACATTTGAACTCCTTGCAGCCAAACTGTATGCTGACTAGTAATGGATGGGAAAGCATCGATGGCTGAGGTTATCACAGCTCATTCTTAAAATGCTAAACCATGGTTTAGTATTACATCCAAAGTAAGTCAATGACAAAACACCACAGAGTAAAAGAATTTATCATTTATCTTTAAATATAGTTTTGTTCTGTTTGGTTTCATTTTTAAAAAATATTATATACATTTAGCTGGAAATAAAATGGAAACAGAACTATGGAAACAGTCAGCCCTTCACATTTACAGGGGTTGGGGGTGCACCCCCCCCCACAAAAGTGGGGGAAAAAACACGTGCAAATATCTCTAGGACCCTCTCAGGGGTGATGAGGGAACAAGGAGGGGAGATGAAGTGCTTCTGCTGTGCTCCTTAGGGGTGTTGCTTGCCCACCCTGCCTCTTTCTTCAATAGCTGGGGTGCATGTGGAGGCACTCGGCACAATGGGGGAAAGGAGCCTAGGAGAGCAGCTGGGGCAAGTGGCAGAGAGGCCGCAAGGAGTGCATGGGGAGCAGAGCCCATTCCTTCCCTCATCTCCTGAGCACTGCTTCTGTTGCTTCTGCTGCTGCTGCTGCCATGGTCCCCAAGGGATTTGCTCACCCTCCCTATCTCTTTCTCTGTCCACCCTCCCTGCCTCTTTCTCCCAGGCCAGGGTGCATGTGGAGCTGTTGAGTGCAGCAGAGAGAAGGAGCCTGGGAGGGCAGCCATGGTGAGTGGCAGGGAGGCCATGAGGGGTAAACAGGGAGCAGATCCCCTTCCCTCCTTCCTCTGGCAGGCACCACTGCTGATGCCACCATAGTCCCCCACGAGCTTGCTTACACTCCCTGCATCTTTCTCCTGCAGCTGGGGTACACATGGGGGCTCTGGATGCAGTGGAGGGAAAGAGCCAAGAAGGCTGGCCAGGGTGAGTGGTGGGGAGGCCATGAGGGACATGCAGAGCCCCTCCCCTCCTTCCTCTACTGAGTGTCGCCACTGCTGCCACCATGGTCCCCTGGTGGCCTGTTCACCCTCCCTGCTCTTTCTTCCACAGCTGGGGTGCATGTTCCAGGTTCATTGGAAAAAATGATTCCAGGAGGTTAACTGGGATGAGCAGCAGGGAGACTATGAGGAGCACGTGAGGAACACCCCTTCCCTCTCTCCTCTGCTGAGTGTTGCCACTGCCTCTGGGCTAGCTGCCAGGAGGGAGGGACCATGGCTGGATAGGAGGGCTGGCTAGAGGGCAACCAGGATGCAAGCTAACCTGGCAGGAGGGTAGCAGCCAGGAGGCAGAGGCCAGCCAGGGGTGTCATCCAACAGGGTGCCATTTAGTAGCAGGGAGGGCAGTGGTAGTGTCTCAGGGGCCTCTCCTGCATCCTGTGTCCAGCCACCCATGAGTCCGCCCACTTGCTCTCTGTCCTTAGGCCGAAGGACACTTGTTCTTGTCCTTAAGCTGAATAACTTCCCTCCCTCACTGGCTCACCTGGCTGTCCTTCCATCAGGGCTCTCTCTCTTTTGTCCCCTCTTCCCCGCCCCCTGGAAAAACTCATTAATAATTGAATGTGTTAAAGGTAATGACCGTATAACCAAATATGACTGTGCATACTCCCACCCACAACCCTTTCATATTTCCATTCTTCCATAATTTTTCTCTGTTTCTTACAAAAGTCACCTGGGATGGGATGCAATATGGAAATAAGAGTTTGGTAAAATCTATTGTATGTGAAGCTATCTGCATTTGTAGACATGCCTGTGAATCATGCTGGAGGCCAAGAGTACAGCATGTTATTATATTCCACATGTGTGGTCACCACTTCACAGTATTTTTTTCTTTACTTGTAAATCAAAGGTGTGCAAATGCAACCTTCTGCTTATAAAAAGCTCTGGTCACCTCAGTGCAACAAAAAAGGTCACACTCGATAACATAAAACTTGAAAATGGTGCTTCCAGCCACTTCCGTGCTGGCAAGTCCACCCACCACACACACATGGCTGACCAATCTGCACTCCACTTCCACCGTCGCCGAGAATGAGCAGTATTCTGAATCTGATGTCCAGACATGTAATAATGCACAATCCCACACATTGTTCAAAAAACCTCAGGGAAATCCGTGAAGGCTTTCTCCCCATAGTAAACAAAGTTTTTTCCTCCCCCCCCCTTCCGCATACCACAGTACGTTGGGACAAAAGGTATTCTACTCAAATTCTATGAGGAGTATTGTCATCATCTAGACAACCTCCAGGATTCAAAATGCTGCTTATCCATAGAAACCCACTGGGTGACCTTGAGCAGCTCATGCTATCTCAGCCTCAGAGAAAAGCAATAGCAAACTTTCTCTGAACAAACCTTGCTAAGCTAATCCCATTATAGGTTTGCCTGAGGGTCGCCATAAGTTGGAAATTTCTTGAAGGCACATGACAAGTCTACTGCAATGTTTTGTACGGAGGGAGCTATTTAACAACAGATGAAAGTATACTCAAAATCAAGAGCTTTGCTTTTTTTTTTTTAAGGAAAAAATGTGATTAGGACCGAAGTGTCAGATTTACCATGCTCAATCCAATTTAATTAATTTGAAACACATTATTCTAAATGTGACATTGTTTTCTGCTTTTCATTTTTGTTGTTCCAATAGCAAAACATTGACCGAAGGAAAACACTATGACTTAACTGGGTAGGATTGAGTAGCTTTTTTTCTGCAGATAGTTATATATTCTGGACTGGGAACAAGGCCATTGTCACTTGAAATCTGATAAAAAGAGTTACAGGAAGCCCAGTAGATAAGAAATGTGACCACATTTGGTACACTAGTAACCATGACTGGCACTTGTACAATTTCAAAAGATAAGCAAAATATTCATGGATAATCTGGGAACCTAAATTTAGAGTTTAAAATATAACCATTCCTCCTCATCACAATTATGCAATATTTACCTTTTTGAAGGCTCAAAACTGGATCTCTGGTGCTTTGAAATAATCCTGCATCAAACCATTGCATTCTGCCTATTAAAATGTGGAATAATCTTTAAGAACAATGGGACTGCATGGACCTTAATGATATTATAATTAGGGTATATGTGCAGGATGGTATGGATTTCAACTCTTGCCACGTGCTGTCTAGACCTAGCGATGATGACTGCTTCTTTTGCTAACATGTGATCACCCCATCCTGCTATGTAAACTGAAGTCCCAGGATTGTACAAGCAACAGTATGTACTGCTGTGATGATACAGAAGTCAATATCTGCAAAAACATATCATCTTGTGATCATTAAGCATTTAAGACCTTGAGGACAAATGAGCGCTGTGGAGAATTTGTGATAATGTGCATCAATCAACATTATATCTTCTCATCTAGACAACCCCCTGGTCTCCCAAAGTCCTAGTCCAACACTCAAAGCACTACACCACACTGGTTCTCTTCGGTACGCTGGTGCCAGGCAGTTATAAGGCCAGCCCCAACAATTTGCTGCATGAAGCTTTCCACACCCACCTGTGACATTAAATCTGCAGTATACATGTGTGTTGCTCTATTATATGTACAATTTCTTGTTTTAATGCTGATGCCTTTTCATTTTGTTTTTAATTTTTCTTATTCCCTTTGGAAGCTCAATGGGCAGAAAAGTCCTGTAACAGGAATAAGGCTATAGATGAATAAAAGAAATGCAATATGTGCCAAAGGCTAGAGTCTCTCAGATTCTGAACTGCTCTGGTGCTTTAATCCCTTTGGCTTTCTGCACCCTAAGTTTCTACGCTATAAGGTGAGCTGCTGACAAAGAGAGTCAGTGCATGAGGGAGGTACATGAGCAACACAGATACACCCTCAGTTTATATCTGGCCCAATACAGCCCCTTTGAGAATCCAGTTGCCAGTTTACTTAGGTGGATAAACTAAAAATTAAAGCAATAGATAAAAACTGAAATGAATTATATGTCAAACATTCACAGGTTGTGTTATTAAATAATAATACAATAAATAATGTACAGTAATGTGGAAAGGTCTAAGACAGAAAATGGATGAACAATTAGTGCTGTGGTTCTATAGAAGAAAATGCTGAAAAGGGGCTCCACCAGAAATTTTACAGCTGTGAAGTGGCTCAGACCTTCCACTGCATCAGTATCCAGCCACTAATTTACAACACAATACATTTCAAAACATATATATATATATATATATATATATATATATATAAAATTCTCTTGGGTATATTGCCATATTCAGTGTGCTGATTGGCTGGCTGCCCCTCTTAGGGCCCTGGCTGCAGCAGCCAACACAACCTTTTTGCAGACTCAGGCCCTGGCTGTGGGAGTCTTGGGAGATTTTTCACACAGAAAAAATATCCCCCGGAGAAATCGGGACAGAAATATTTCTGTCCCGGAAGCAGCGCCGTGGTTCGCACTCCCACTTCCCTCTCCCGATATGCCATTGTCCTCACACTGGGTTTTTTCTTCCCTCTTCCGTAATATTTTATTAACGGTGAACTCCCATTAGTAAAATATTACAGAAGAGGGAAGAAAAAACCCAGTGTGAGGACGACGGCATATCGGGAGAGGGAAGTGGGCGTGCGAACCACGACACTGCTTCTGGGACAGAAATATTTCTGTCCCGATTTCTCCGGGGGATATTTTTGCCATGTGAAAATCTCCCTAGAAGAACCAGGGCCAAGCTATCAGATGCAGCCGGCTGCAATAATGCAGCACGCCTGAAGCATCCAGGGGAACTGCTATTTAAGAGTGACAGTTGTCTCTCAGTCTTGGTCACCACAATATGATCTTTTGTGCTGTCTGTTACTGGGCCTGGGGGCCTTCTCTATTGTCTAAAGCTGAGCCTGGGGCCTTCTGTGCTGCCTGTAGCTGGGCTGGGGGCCCGGGGACTTCTGTGCTGTCTGTAGCTGGGCCGGGGGACCGGGGACTTCTGTGCTGTCTGTAGCTGGGCCTGGGGGTCTTCTGTGTTGTCTGCAGCTTGTCCCGGGGGCCTTTTGTGCTTTATGTAGCTGGGCCTGGGGCATTCTGTGCTGTCTCTATCTGGGCCTGGGGTCTTCTGTACTGTCTGTAGTTGGGCTGTGGGGCTTCTGTGCTGTCTGTAGCTGTGAATGGGGCCTGGGTGCCTTCTGTGTTGTCTGTAGCTGGGCCTGGGACCTTTTGTGCTTTCTGTAGTTGGGCTTGGGGGCTTGGGGCCTTCTGTGCTATCTGTAGCTGGGCCTGGGGGCTTGGGGCCTTCTGTATTGTTTGTAGCTGAGCCTGGGGCCTGGGACCCTCTGTGCTGTCTGTAGCTGGGCCTGGGGGAATTCTGTGCTGTTTGTAGCTAGTCTGGGGACCTAGGGCCATTTGTGCTGTCTGTAGCTGGGCTGGGGCCTTCTGTACTATGTGTAGCTGGGCCTGGGGTATTGGATCTTTTTGTGCTTTCTGTAGCTGGGCCTGGGAGATTGGATCTTTTTGTGCTGTCTGTAGCTGGGCCGGGGACCTAGGGCCTTCTGTGCTGTCTGTAGCTGGGTTGGGGCCTTTTGTGCTGGCTATAGCTGGGCCGGGGGGTATTGGGACCTTCTGTGCTCTCTGTAGCTGGGCCTGTAGTCTGGGGATCTGGGGCCTTCTGTTTAGTCTTTAGCCTGCCCTGGGGAACTTTCTGTGCTGTCTGTAGCTTAGGTCCTCTGGGAAAAACTTACTCCAGCCAATTAAAACAAGGCTGTCCACAGTCACGTAGAGGATCTTCTCTGCCACCACTCCCAAACTGTGGAATGGCTTGCTGCAGAAGATCTGACATCTCAAAGATCTAGATGTTTTTAAGAAGGCTATTAAGATGGATCTCTTCCGGCAGGCCTTCCCAGATTAGGTTAAATGGCTGCCATTTTATATGCCATTTTACATTTCACTATTTTTAATTCTATGATCTTTTTTTTAAAAGTTTTTCACTTTTGTATTATATTCAAAGTGTGAAATTATTTATAATGGTAGAAATTGTTTTAATGGTGCTATTTTAATATTTGTATTGGAATGTTCTAATGTTTGCATGATGTTTGCCAGCCCGATCCTGATGGGAGAGGTGGGATACAAATAAATCTTATTATTAGTATTAGTATTAGTATTATAATCATTATTAGCTGGGCCTGGGTCCTTCGGTCCTTCTGTGCTGTTTGTAGCTGGGCCAGGGGCCTGGGGGCTTGGGACTGTGCTCTCTACAGCTTGGCCTGGGGCCTTCTGTGCTCTCTGTCGCTGGACCTAGGGCTTTCTGTGCTGTCTTTAGCGGGCCTTGGACCTTCTGTGCTGTTTGTAGCTGCTCCTTGCTCTAGGCCCTTTGGCCTTTTTTTCTATCCCCACTCTTGGGCCTTGGGATGGAAACATGTAGAAAGCTTCAAGTCCTTTCTAAACATGGTAGTGGAGGGGTTCTCACATCCTGGCACATATGGGGTGTGTGTCTGTAGCATGGGGGAATATGTGTGTAGTGTGGGGACTGTGTGGCATGGAGGATGTAGTGTGGGGTTAGTGTGGGGTGTGTGCATAGCATTGGGGGTGTTGTAGCGTTGTGTCTGTGTAGCGTGTGTGTGTGTGCATGGAAGCAGGGGGGTTCTCACATCCTGGCACGCATGGTGTGGTGTGTGTGTGTGTGTAGCATGGTGTCTGTGTGTATGCGCAGTTGCATGGTAGTGGGCCTTGCGTCCTGGCACATATGTTCTTTGTGTAGCATGGTGTGTGTGTGCATATGCACGGTTGCATGGTGGCGGCGAAGGGGTTATTGGCATGAAACTAGCCATGATAGTTGATTTGAAAGGTTATATATTAATGTGTCAAATGATTGTACTCTTGACATGCTTCCTAAGTGGCCAAGCAGCAGAGCGGGAACCAAAACATACTGAAGCGTTATATATGAGGATAGCAGTGTATGTTACACCGGGTATAGCTAGTATAATTGACATCATTTTCCAGTTTTAAAATGCTAGATGCAGAAAACTGTGTAGTCCCACAGTTACAGAGCCATTTGGCACTCTCTTATCTTTGCTTGAAAATGAAAAGGAACAGCGCTTCTGCCACAATTACCATGCCTATTATGATTGCTGACTTGACAGTCCATGGAATATAGATGTATGTTTGGCCCTAACATGAAAATGTGATGATAGAAAGTTGGCGAATCTTTGGTCCTCTCAGTGTTTTGGCCCACAACTCCTCCTATCCCCATCAAACATGACAAATGGTAAGACTGTGTCATCCGCAACTGTCCCTATTAATTCCCTGTTGTCCCACTTTTCAGCTGCTTTTAATAAAACAGACTAGTTTTTTCTCTCCTCCTACTCTCCCATTTCATCTTCAGCTTCCTTCAATTGGCATAAAGTGCAAAAATAACTAGCACTTAGTTAACATGGTAGAGAGGGAAGGAGAGAAGGGGGCAGAATCTTGCTTTTTTACAAAAGGAAACTAATACAGGAGATTATCAGACGTGGCAAATATGGTGTGATAATGTTGACATGATCCTGTGAAAGGACTTCCCTATCATACGATGTTGTCTTCTCATGTTCTCCAAGTGTTCCACTCCTGTGAAAAAGGCATTCTTTTTTATTAATGGGCCAAGCCGTCAATTGATGGCCAATGGCTTTTTTCATGGTACTGCAAGCATCTGAAACTGCATTCCATTATGTTGTCATGAATACAGCATCAATGAGCAGTCCCCACCAGAACACTTCTGGGTGCGAACATGAAAACTAGGGTATGGGGCACTCTTTTTATAAACCTCCGCATTTTGCTGCTAAATTTTTAAGTGTGTTTCAGTGCTTGTGTGTTTGGCTTTTGTTGTTGTTGTTACTTTTGGTTTTTTAGAGAACTGCTGAAATTGTGCACCCTGGTGAATGCGAAAGTAATCAGTGCTAGCAGTCATGCCCTGATAATGCTGGGGCTGCTCTTTCTTGTTATTACAGCAGTGTGTAAAAAAAAAAGGGTTATTATGCCGGGACAGTTGCGCTTTCAACTATAGTGGGACAAGAACGTTTTTAGACACTCATCTGATAATATCTACAGTCTCTCTTAACTTGTGTGTTCTTTCTCACTAATACCTTTTGCCATCTTGCTCACACTCTGATGTTACTTGTCCACATGTCCCACTTTTCATCTGTGAAATGTTGGAGGGTATGAGTAAGAACTTGTAGGAGTGGTAGCCCAAATCTGTAGGGCTGAAGGTTTTCCATCTTCTATAAAAAGGTGCTTTGATTGACATTTTTCACACAGACAATGTAGCATTTCTAGAATTCTCAGCATGACCCATAGCCATATGGAAGTCTTATCTCTGAACTGGCCTTTAGGACTAGTCTATATCTTAACGTGCCACAAGGAAGTTGCTGCTTCAAACAGATTCCCCATGGGAAACAACACCCCCCCATACACACACAGCTGTAAATTTTTTTGGGTCTCCTTTCTCTGTTATATGTTTCTAAAAACAGCTGAATGGGGGGGGGGTTGGAGGCATTTGAGGTTATGGTTATGAATCATATGGAGTGATTAGCATATCTAATTTTTTGGTATTGTTATCCCTGGAGGAGATCAGTTATGGACATTAAAGATTCCAGAGCAGATCAGGCCTAATGAGGCTACTCTGACCTTATCGAGTGGCCACAAAGGGCCCAGAATATTCAACACCACCCCGGTTACTCCTGACCATCCTGATAAGCACAACAATGAAAGAAAATAATTAAGGTGTTAAGTAAACAGAAATATTTTTAACAGAATAAAGAATGAAGCAACCACACTCCCTCACAAAGAGGAGGCTGACATGAACAGCGTGGTATGTGGCACCCTCCACACCGCTTCTGATGATCACATGACCCACACACAACCATGCACAGCCACACACAGCACATATGACCAACAAGCAGTATTAAAAGACTGCCGCATATGGCCTTTATGGAGCAAAGAGGCGAAAGATACACATGGAAAGGCAGGCAGGCAGATCTTATATTACCTCCACCTTCATGCACATTATCCTGGCGCACATGCGCCAGGTACAATGGCTCTGTCCTCTCCACCATGGAGGCCCTCAATGCCAGTATTGTCAGGAAGTGACATGGATGCGACCACAAGATGGATCTGTAAGCTTAGTAATGAAAGTACAGTCATCCCTTCACATTCGCGGGGGTTAGGGGCAGACAACCCCCGTGAATGTGAAAAAAAACGCAAATAATAAATGAGCCTGCAGGCGAGCGGTTTTCCACCCCTGTCCCTTCCCAAGGCAGCGAGGAGCTTCCTAAGAAGCCCCTCGCTGCCTTGGGAAGGGAGTGGGGTGTAGCGTGAGCACGCCAGCTGCTTCCCACCCCCCTTCCCAAGGCAGCGAGGAGCTTCCTAAGAAGCCCCTCACTGCCTTGGGAAGGGAGTGGGGTATAGCATGAGGGCACCAGCTGGGTCCACCCCCCCTTCCCAATGCAGGGAGGAGCTTCCTAAGAAGCCCCTCACTGCCTTGGGAAGGGAGTGGGGTGTAGCGCGAGCGCGCCAGCTGGGTCCAACCCCCCCTTCCAACACAGCGAGGAGCTTCCTAAGAAGCCCCTCACTGCCTTGGGAAGGGAGTGGGGTGTAGCGTGAGTGTGCCAGCTGGGTCCAACCCCCCCTTCCCAACACAGTGAGGGGCTTCCTAAGAAGTCCCTCACTGCCTTGGGAAGGGAGTGGGGTGTGGCGCGAGCATGCCAGCTGGGTCCATCCCCCTTCCCAAGGCAGTGAGGGGCTTCTTAGGAAGCTCCTCGCTGCCTTGGGAAGGGAGTGGGGTGAAGCACAAGCACCCAGCTGCTTCCCACCCTTCCTTTCCAGGGCAGCGAGGAGCTTCCTAAGAAGCTCCTCCCTGCCTTGGGAAGGGAGTGGGGTGTTGAGCAGGGGGGGGGCGCAGGCAGCATGTGAATGTGAAAGTTGTGAATGTGGAGGGGCAACTGTAGTTATGCTCCAGTGGCAGGTGTGTGTGTGAGTCAGCACATGAGACTATACACACCTGAGATACCTGATGTAACAGGCATTGTTTAACTGCCTATAAAAAGGAGATAGGAATTATCTCCAGTGTGGGTTTGTTGTGGATAGTGGTTGGTGAAGCAGTTTGTTGGTTTGAGAGAGATTTATGAGTATTAGAGATGGCTGTCCTATACTCTCTCTCTATATATATATTGTAAATATACTGCAAACAAAGATTAAAGCCCTCAAGTTGAGTGAAGGCTGGCCTTGTTGTTGTCTTTATGTGGCAAGCCAGAGCTCAAGGCAGTGTGCTGGGGTGAAGGAATTTTTCCTTCTCAGCCTGAAGTCTTTTGCAGAAGTCTCTCCAGAAACCTTCTCCTTGGCGTCCTATCGACGTGGAACAACTCTGCAGGTGGTCGTGGTGGACACAGCACATCTTTCTACACCCCAACAAGGGTTATGGGCCCAGTGTCCACGTGGACAATGCTTGAGAAGCTGTGGGAGATATAATTCTGCAGTTGGTGAGCTGTTTTGTGTTCCTGGAGGGCCGAAGAGAAAAGTCCTGGAAAGGAGTGAGTTAAGTGTGTCTACTCACGGACTCAGCTCTTATCTGTTTGCTTTGGCAAGCTAATTGTTTTTGGCAACCTGCTTGCACTGTTATGAGTGTGTTTGTTTGCATCTGTTTAAGTCACAGACTCAGTGCAAACATGGAAACAGCAGTCAGGTTTGAAAAGCTGTCTGAGAAGAACTATGCTTCCTGGAAAATTTACATGCAGGCTTTGCTAATAAAGCAGGACTTATGGGACTATGTAAAGAAACAACCTGACCCTGTTAATGAGGACGAATTAATAGGTGACGAAAAAGCTAGAGCAACAATTGTTTTGGCTTTAGAACTGAATCAGCTGAATAATATAAGAGATAAGAGGTCAGCGTTTGAAGTCTAGAAAGGTCTTGAGAATGTCAACCAACCAGCTGGAGCGTTGTCAAAAATGCTGTGCAGCAGAAAGCTGTATTATTGTAAACAGCAGGAAGGTGAATCCGTGATTGTGCATTTAAAAAGGATGCAGGACAATTTCGCAGAGTGCAGTGAGCGTGGCATCCAAATAGAAGAAACCCAAAAAACTTTTATACTCCTGAGTAGTCTAAACAGTGAATGGGAGTTTCTAATGTACAATCTCCAAGGAGTAACCAAAGCTGATTTAAATGTCGACCTCGTGGCATCCGGAATATTGGAAGAGGCACAGAGGAGAGACTCAGAGGAGAGCTTCAAGGGAGTGACCAGCTGGAGGAGACAACCAAACAACCTAAGGTCTCTGCAGCAAAGAAAGGACAGAACTCACAAAGAAAAAGACAAGCCCCAAGATGGAAGGGGGTTTGCTACTACTGTAGAGAGAGTTGTAAATGAGAAAAAGGACCAGTCTGTCTGGATTTGGGACAGTGGGAGTTCTCACCATATGTCCCCTGATAGGGAAAAACTACAGAACCCAAAGCCAGCACCAGTGGACACTGTGGTATTTGCAGATGGTGAATCTGGCAGTCTAGAGATTCAAGGGTCTGTATTAATCCCTGGTTTAAACAAGGTATTTCATAATGTACTGTGTGCACCAAAACTACAAAATAGCCTTGTAAGTGTGGCATCCCTAACCAGTGATGGTTATGAAATCCTTTTCAAAGGAGATGAGGGGATTGTGTCCAAGGAGGGAGTAGTATGTGGTAAAGCCATAAAGAAAAAATCACATTTATCAAATGGTAGCACAGGTGCAGTGTGGGAATGTAACAAATAAGCCACTGCATGATGGGTGTGCTCATTACCTTCATAGAGTTATGGGCCATATAAGCTTCAAAGGTTTGAGAAACCTAGAGAAGGTTTGCTCAGAGTTCAAGGTAGAGAACTGTAAAAGTTACCTGGACTGTGCTATTTGCAAAAAGGTAAAGATCAAGGCTTACCCTGTAGCGAAGGTGAGCAAATGCATAACCCAGAGGCCTTTTCAGGTTGTACATGTGGATTTATCAGGGCCGCATAAAGTAAAGAGTATAGGGGGTAGCAGGTTTACCCTATTGATAGTAGATAGGCATACCAGATTTACCTATGTGGCAATGCTCAAAACCAAAAGTGAGGCTGCTGATATGATCAAAAAATGGGTCAATTCTGTTGAAAGGGAGTTTCCCTACAAAGTTGGCACTTTTGTGACAGACAGAGGTGGAGAATTCTTAAGTAGTAATTTGCAGCAGTGGTTTGGGTGGAAAGGGATCCAACAAAACTACGAATCCCGGATGTCCAGCTGAGAATGGTTTAGCTGAATGTAGGATTGGGATGATAAACCAAATAAGGGATTGTATGTTAGAGGATTCTGGAGCGCCAGCTAATTTGTGGGGAGAAGCAACAAGAACCGCTTGTCATATTGTAAATAGGTCATGGTGCAGTGCGATAAACCAAACACCATATTACTTATTGTATGGGAGAGCACCAAACCTAAAGTACTTAAGAGTGTTTGGACAATTTGCATCAGTATACATTCCTCTTCAGTTCAGGAAAAAGAATCAGCCCAAAAGCCAAAGGTTGCGTTTTGTGGGCTATGAGGGGAACAAGTACAGGTTCCTGATGGATGGATTAGAAAATCCTATTTTCTAATAGGATTTTGTATTCAAGGAGTGCTAGTTTTGAGACTCATGCTGGGTGGAAGAGAGTGTACCCTGACCAGAATGTTGTTGTAGAACAAAAAGCCAGTGTGGTAGATGAGAACAATGGAAATGGAGGGGTACATGCATCCAGGGATGTCTTAGATGAGAAACCAGGTGTGTCACAACAGCCTGGAATTTCAAGTAAACAGGGCACTTTGAAGGTGCTTGGTACTCCAGAAGAGCCTAGCATTTCATTAGACTTGCAACCAAAGCCAGAGATAGTGACTGTGAAACAAGAACAAGTTGAGACTCATGGAGAAGACACTCAGGCCAGTGTTGGTAGCAGTGACACTGAGGGTGGTCAAGGTACATTCCTGATTCCCATGAGGTCTCAGAAAGGTAAGTTTTTCATAGTAAAGCAAGGACAAGCCTCTTCTGTGGCAGCAATAAAAAGAACTGAAAACACTCCAGAAAGAGCCAGGAGAACATGCACTAAGCAGGAGGGGTGGAAGAAAACCAAAGCTCTGGTGTGTGTGGCAGAGTATAGCCAGGATATGTTTGGTGGGATGGTCAGGCCTGTAAGTAAAAGGAAATTGACAAATGATAGCACCAGGGAAGCCAGAGCTGGGTTGGTCAGTAGCATGGGATATCAAGGTCTAGGAAACACTGTGACATTGTAAATAATGGGAACGGAGTCTCAGACTCTATAGGTATCAGCGAGTAAGGTCACAGTATATAAAAGGATAGATGTAAATGACACATGGGACACACCACATGTCATTTGGAGGGGAATGTCAGGAAATGACATGGATGGGACCACAAGATGGAGCTGTAAACTTAGTAATGAAAATAGTTAAGCTCCAGTGGCAGGTGTGTGTGAGAGTCAGAACTTGAGAGTATGCACATCTGAGATGCCTGATGTAAAGGCATTGTTTAACTGCCTATAAAAAGGAGATGGGTATTATCTCCAGTGTGGGTTTGTTGTGAATGGTGGTTTGCGAAGCAGTTTGTTGGTTTGAGAGAGATTTATGAGTATTAGAATCGGCTGTCCTATACTCTGTATATATATTGTAAATATACTGCAAAGAAAGATTAAAGCCCTCAAGTTGAGTGAAGGCTGGCCTTGTTGTTGTCTTTATTTGGCAAGCCAGAGCTCAAGGCAGTGTGCTGGGGTGAAGGAATTTTTCCTTCTCAGCCTGAAGTCTTTTCCAGAAGTCTCTCCAGAAACCTTCTCCTTGGTGTCCTGTCGACGTGGAACAACTCTGCAGGTGGTCGTGGTGGACACAGCACATCTTTCTGTGCCCCAACAAGTATCTACCCTGCAGGGCTGTTCGCCACACAAGTCCACTATTACTGTATTAATTTTGTAGTGTGAAAGGGCCCAAGGTAAAATATTGGAAACAAAATACACTTTTTAAACACGAGACAATGTCAACGTGTGCTTGAGAATAAGTTCCAAACAAATTTCTTTTAAAGGCTGACTGGCAATTCAGAGGGTAATGGCCATGTGACTCAGTATGCAGCTCACATATGTAAAAATAATCCTACCCACCATTGACATCTGATTCAGAATTCTGTTCTCATACAGTCTTGATAAGAATTTACCTAAATGCACAAAATTTCTTCATATTAATTTTGGGAAGAAAATGAGATTTAAGGAATTTGAATGTGAGAGCAATAGAAATGGTCATATGCCTCCGTCAAAGCCAGGGTTTGGATTTTGTAGTTCTTCGGAGTCTGGCTTTGTCCCTAAGTATTTCCATGCTATAGATCTACAGCAGTCTGATATCACTTTAACTACCATGGCCCTGAAGAATAATCTGCTAGAAATGTCTAGTTCTTCCATGAATCTAAGTGTTACAACATCAGACAATTCTAAGGATAGAATTCTGTACAGAAAATCACTGAACTGCAAATTGCAGGATTCTGTAGGATGGAGCCATGAACACTGAAGTGGGATCAAAGTGTTATATTTTTCTAATATAGATTGGTTGTTAACTGCTACCAAGTTGACTTCAACCTGGGACAACCCTATAAATGACAGGCCTCCAAATAACCCAATCATCAACAGCTCTGCTCAGGTCTTGCAGACTCAGGGCTGTGGCTTCCTTGATTGAGTCTGTCCATCTGGAATGTGGTCTTTCTCTTACTATCTTTTCTAGTAAGAGTCATGTGTTCTCATGATATGGCCAAAGTACAACAGTCTCAGTTTAGTCATCTTGGAGTCTAGGGAGAGTTCAGGCTTGATTTGTTCTAGGACCCATTTAGAAGTCCACAGTATCCATAGAACTCTTCTCCAGCACCACATTTCAAATGAGTTCCCCCACCCCCATCAGCTTTCTTCACTGTCCAGCTTTCACAACTATATATAGAAATTGGAACTACAGTGGCATGGACAATCTTTATTTTAGTATTCAATGATATGTGTTTATACTTCAGGATCTTGTCTAGTTTCTTCATAGTTGCCCTTCCAAGTCCTAGTCTTCTTCTGATTTCTTGACTGCAGTCTCCATTCTGATTAAGGACTGAGCCAAGGTATGGAAAATCTTGAACTATTTCAGTGTCTTCATCACCTGCTTTAAAATGTTGTATGTTTCCCTAAAATCTACTCACACTCCGTGAAGTGCGGTCTTTGTTCATCTCTGCCAAGATGGGCTCATCCCAAGGCATTCTTTTATCTGACCCAGTGTTGGGGGTCTTGGAGACATGATGCCTCCATTTCAAAGTCCCATTGTTCTTCTCTTTCTCTGAAACCTGGTGTCCATCTCAGAGCCCTCTTTGTTTTTCCCCAGCCTTGTGGCTGTACATAGCATTTATACCTTTTTCATGTTGTCCCTCTGTCAGTCCTAATTGGTCAGTTCTGCCTCTGATGATACTGCGTCATTGATAATTTTTCTCTGTGTAGGTGTAGCTTTTTGTAGCTCCTACCTAACCCTAAAGTTAACCCTTTATTTATCTGATGCCAAGCTGGCAAAATAATTGCTGAACTTGCAGGATGATGGGAACTGAAGTACTCCCATCATCACATCATATGTAGTCATTATTTTTGTTTTCTTAATGTTCAATTGTAAACCTTCCTTTGCATTTTCTTCCTTGACTTTCTTTAGTAATCATTCCAAGTTGTTTTGCTATTTCCTGGTAATAATATGGTGTCATCTACATATCTTAAATTATTGATGATCCTTGTTCCATTTTTCAGATCTCCTACCTCCAAGTCTAATCCTGCTTTATATATGATACATTCAGCATAGATAGGGTGATAAAACGCAGCATTGCCTTGCTAACTGGAATCAATTGTGTTTTCCTGTATTCTATCCTAAAAGGAACTCGCCACGGGTCAGCATAAGAGGGGTGCTCCAAAAAAGCAATACAAGGAAACAACATCTCAGGCTTGGCCAAATTGATCACCAACAATGGTCCGCCATGGCCTCACATTGGGAGGCATGGAGACGCACTATCCACACTGCTGCAGCCTTATTTGAGAACTCACGCCGAACAAGTCTTGAAGAAAAATGACAACGCAGAAAGAATCGCAACCCGGAAACATCACCCAAGGAGACCTTCTGATGTGCTTTCTGCAACCGGACTTGTCTGTCTTAGATTGGCCTTTTTAGTCATCAGCGCGCTTGCAGAAAGCGCGGGATGAGTCCTTCCTGAATCTTCGTTTGCGAAGAAAAGCCAGAGAGAGATCCTAAAAGTAGCCTCTTGTCCTGGGTATAGATTACACATCAGAATAATCAGATGTTGTGAAATACCCATTTCTTTGAGAGTGATCCATAGTTTTTCATGATCTACATAATCAAAGGCTTTGCTATAAGTTATAAAGCACAGGCTGATTTTCTTTTGAAATTCTTTGGTGTACTCCATTATCCAACAATATGATCCCTCATGCCTTTTCCTGAACCCAGTGTGGACATCTGGCATTTCTCCCTCTATACATCATTAAAGTCATTCTTGTAGAATTTTGAGCATCTCTTTGCTTGCATGTGGAATTAGTTCAAAGGTCCTGTAGTTACTATAATCCCTAGTATCCCCTTTCTTGGGGATTAGAATGTATATTGAGTGTTTGCAATCTGGGAGCCATTGTTTTGTTTTCCATATTTGTTGACATATTTTAGTTAAAACTAGAGTAAATTCTGTCTCTGTAGCTTGAAGCATTTCTAGTGGTATGTCATCTTTTCCTGGTTATGACAAGGTTTCTGAGTGCAGCTTCCACTTCACTTTCTAAAATTGGAGTTTCATCTTCATATGTTTTTTCATTGAATGAATGTCATTCATGAGTCATGTCTTTCATTAATCCTTTCATCTCTTTTATATAGTTCTTCAGTGTATTGTTTACACCATTTTTTGTTTTTACTTGATCATGTAATGTGTTCCTCTGCTGGTTGTAGAGTGTCCCTACTATTTGTTGAAATTTCCCTTTGATTTCTCAGACATTGTGGGTTTCTTGTTCTTTCTTTTTTATTGTCAACTTCTGTTCCTCTGCATTGATTATTATGGTAATTCTCCTTGTGGACCCAGACCATATGCCCTGCTCCCCTCCCTCAAAGAAGACACAAACTACTACAGGCTGTGTTAACACATTGTATTGAGGAAAAGATAAACATAATGATTAAATATAGGTTAGTATGAAGATAATTGGCAATAAAAGGCTGCAACTTGCTGATGGCTGCAAATGGGTGGCACTATTGCATGGGTCCGGATCCCCTCATTGGCCAACCTGTGTTGGCCAGTGATCCAGTGTCAGCTGCTACCGACTCCTCCTGGAGGAGGGGAGAGCTCCTGGTCAAGCCATCATGCTTGACGCTCTCCCCTCCCCTAAAAACAAGGTGTTAATCATTAGGCTGGGAGGGTCATCTCCTTGAACTTGAACTTGATGGAGACCCCTTTTTCCACTTACCCGGATCTGGGCCCATGCCACCCACCACAAAAGGTGCCCCCTTGGGGACAGCCTTCTGCCAACCATTCTACGAGCCATCAACAGACAGCCCTACGTTTCTGTTCCAGCCATGGACCACACAGCGAGCATCCACTCCGGGCATATGTACACTGTGAAGGCCCCGGATCACCACCTACCCAACCTCATGATGGTCTCAGCGGACAATCTACCCCTGTACAACCATGGTCACTCCTCCAATCCTGAAGGAGTGGCTGCCAAAATCTTCCGCCAGCAATCCCAGCCGCTTCAGTGCTGTCTTCAGCATGCTCACAAACTGAAACCAGGTCAGCAGCATTCCATCCCTATGCCGGAACAGAGGGCCTGGTCCCTCATGTCATGCCTCCAGGAACTCACACATGCTGATAACTGGGCATGGAGCAGATCCTTCCACTCTCTGGAGCTGTAGCATCGCACCCTTTCTGCGCTGATTGCATTTTGAGTGCCATACGTGCAAGGACAGTGTGCTCTCGCCAACTGCCATATCCTGCTGTTGCAGTGCCCTGCCAGATTTGTCCTGTTTGGAGGAACATACCACTTCCCCCACTCATAAGGTTCCAAAGAAGGTAGTGGTACAGGCGGTGCTAAACAGCCGGGCCTCATAGTTGGAGTGGCAAACCGCTGGCATTACTTGGTTTCCTTGAAGGACCAAGGATTGGCGCCTAGGACCATATCTGTACACATGGCCGGCATCTCCTTCTTCAGCAAGGCAGTCGGCTATGGTGACCCATGCAACACCTTCATGGTAAGAAAGGCGGTGGATGGTTGGAAGAGGACCACGCCAAAGGTGGCTAATTCTTGCGGCCAGTGTCCAACAGGCTGCTGGTGCGCCTGGTGGGGTCAGCATAAGAGGGGTGCTCCAAAAAAGCAATACAAGGAAACAACATCTCAGGCTTGGCCAAATTGATCACCAACAATGGTCCGCCATGGCCTCAGAGCCAATCAGGGTGAGGGAGGCTCCCTCCCCGCTGCAATGCAGGCTGGGAAGAAGGCCTGCAATGGTGGCCCCCAGGCTGGCCATGCGGCCACAGAGGCTGCCAAAAGAGGAGCTGTGGGGGCGCTGACCAGGACGCAAACTGGCCCACCGTTCAGCTGGTAATCCCCCTTGTCCCTGCACACAAGTAATTGCACAGTTGCATTCAGGTTTTTGACTTCACAGTCATCCCTTCACATTCACGGGGGTTAGGTTCCACAGACCCCCATGAATGTGAAATTTCTCTGAATAAAGACTCCTCTCCCCCTCCCTCTCCAGGTGACCACTGGGCCTCCGGAGGCCCCAAGGCTGCCTCCCCACACCTCTCCACTCCCTCTCCAGGTGACCACGGGGACTCCGGAGGCCCTCTGGAGGTCCCGAGGTCGCCTCCCCATGCTTCCCCACACCCTCTCCAGGCGACTACAGGGCCTCCGGAGGATCTCTGGAGGCCCTGAGGTTGCCTCCCCATGCCTCCCCACTCCCTCCTGAAAGTGGAATGGGGCCTCAGAGGCCCCATCGCCACTTTCCTCGGCCTTCAGCAAACTGCAAATATGCAGAACCGCAAATGTGGAGGCCGTGAATGTTGAGGGAGGACTGTATTTCTGACACCATTTAGTTTTGCCTCTTACCTGCCCTTAACTATTTGAACAGTTTCTTCTGTCATCCATTGAGGCTTCTGTTTCCTTTTGGCTGCAGATAGTTTCATTTTGCATACCTCCCTGACAATGTCCCTGGCTTCAGTCCAGAGTTCTTCTAGTTCTTGGTCAATTAGGCTTAATAGTGCAAATCTATTTTTACATTATCTTTAAATTTTATGGGAATGTTCTTTAGGTTGCATATTGGCAAAATGGTTGGTTTCGTATTCTTTTTTAGCTTTACTCTATAATTTGTTTTAATATTAGTAGTTCATGGTCTGTGCCACAATCTGCTCCTGGTCTTCTTTTTGCAGAGAAAATGAAGCTTCTCAATCTTCTGCTTCCAATTATGTAGTCTATTTTATTTCTGTGCTGGCCATCAGGTGATGTCCATGTAGACAGTCACCTCTTTGGTTGCTTGAAAAATGTGCTTGCAAGAAACTGAGGAGATTTTCACACGGGGAAATTATTCCCCGGGGAGATCGGGACAGAAAAGGGCTGTTCCAGTAGCTGCATCCCATTTCGCATACCCCCTTCCTTTTCGCAATCTCCTGTTATCTTCCCTCCGTGCTGCTTCCATTTCTCTTCTGGTAGGTTCCATGATTTTTTTTTACTAACAAAGAACTTCTGTTAGTAAAACATACCAGGAGGAAAATGGAAGTAGCATGGAGGGAAGACGATGGGAGATCGCGAGAAGGAAGGGGCCATGCGAAATGGGGCGCTGCTACTGGAAGAGCCCCGTTTCTGTCCTGATCTCCCCAGGGAATAATTTCCCCATGTGAAAATCTCCTGATAGACTCTCAAAATTAAGTCATTTGCTTTCCTGCTACATTTCTTGATCCTAAGCCAAATTTTCCTATAATTTTGATTCTGTTCTGTTTCCTATTTTTTCATTCCATTCGCCTATTCTTAACAAGAAGTCCTGTTTTGGTGTGTGATCAGTTCTTGAGCTTCTGCATTCAAGCTCAGAATCCTTCATTTTATTTTTATTTTTCTGCCTCTGTAATTGGAGCAGAAACTTGGATTATGGTTATGTTGATGGGTTTTCCCCAAAGTCTTATTGATATGATTCAGACAGACTTTGCATTATGTCCTTTGACTATTTTTTTCTATCTCTCTCCTCATTATAAATCCATTTCTTCTTCGCTTTTCATTTCCTGAGTAAAACACTGTGTAATTATCTTATTATTTATTTATTTATTTATTTATACCCCGCTCTTCAGCCACAAGGCTATCAGAGCAGCTTACAAATTGTTTTAAGCAATAGCTATTTACACATCTACACTGCATTAAACAGTTTCCAATGTGTGTTAGCTAATTGCCCCCACAAGCTGGGTACTCAATTTACCGACCTATGAAAGGATGGAAGGCTGAGTGAACCTTGGAGTCTGCTGCAATCGAACTGACTGAAAATATCCCATTCCTGTCCACTTAAGCTCACTCACCCTAAGTATTACAATGTTTATACATTCCATTTCTTGTTTTACTATGTCTAGCTTCCTCTCATTCATACTTCTCACATCCCATGTTCCTATAATATGTGTTGTACAGATTCAGACTTTTCTTTCACCCTGAGCACATCAACAGCTGAATGTCCTTTTGGCTTGAGTCCATTTGCATCATTAGCCACAACTGTACCCCTCTGCCATACCCAGTAACCCAGTAACCCACCCTGTGCTCAGGGTGAAAGAAAAGTCTGGGAGTTCATTTTCTGGCACTATCTCTTTAAAATACTGAAAGCCTTATTTGTGTTATTTTTCTGTAACAAGCTAACACATCTATTCTGCCCAAGCCAGTGGTAGCAGTAGGTGGGTGCAGAGAGGCCAAACCACACCAGGTGACACCATTAGGGGGAGGGTGACACCAGCCTTAGTGATGCCACAGGCCCAAGCTGTTCTACTTTAAAAAGTATCTTTATTAGGAGGTGTATCCTAAATATAAGCACATATACTATGATTGTCTGTTGGTTTGCCATGCACTTCTACTGCCTAGAAAAGGAGTGGGGAACTTGTTACTCTCCTGATATTGTTGGACTCAAGACTGTCACAGCTACAACCAACATGTCCAGTGGCTGGAGTGACTGGAGACATAATCTCATGGCATTGTGGCTTACCTTTGGAAGTTTTTAAACAAACATTAGAAAGTAAGCTATTTTACACTCATTTTGTTCAGAGCAGAAGTTTTCCAACTCAGTTGTTTTCCAACTCAGGAGTGGATTTAAATGTTAAAGGAAAAATCTCTGGGTGGCAACATGGAGATTTGGTATTTGTCATCTTTTATTCCTCCCCTGCTACATTGTTCTCAATTATATTTCCTGAGGTACAGCTTGAAGTAAGAGAAAGACTTCCTACTATGTGCTCAGGAAATACAGTGAGGAAAGGCAGGACCAAAGCAGTGTGTTTCCGTAATGAGTCTCTCGGCTGTTATTAATAGCTCAATTTAGGAAGAAATATGTCGAAAATGTGGATCTACTTTATATCTCTTCCATATCCAATGTTTACTTTAGCCCTTTTGTTTGTCAAGCTGGCATGCTACTCCCCTTTAGGGACTAAGTTAATCTATTTGCCTAGGTGTAATAACTCTTTTATATTTCCAGTCAGTGTATGATGAAGCTTCTTTAATCACCTGTTTGCTCCATAACTATTGTCTGCTATTAGCCCTGGGTGACTTTGCTAAATGGCAGCAATAAAGAGCGAAAACTTTACCGCAGTGAAAAAAAGGGAGGGTGAAATGAGATCCAAATTCTGAAAAAGAACAGATAAATTTAAAACATGTTGCCTCAAGACATAACTTCTTGTGTTTCCTCATCTTTTGCCACAATGGCAGATTGAGACAAACCCGTCTTCTTGGATATACTGTATCAACAAATACCACAAGGGACCAAAAAAAAGGATACAAAATGTAGTAGTGAAGACTGAAAACTTTCTTCAGCTGTTCTGATTTGACAGGGACAGTCCCAATTACAGTAATCATATATAGCCCCACTTTTTCAGCGGCTGTCTATATTTCTCTCTCCACCCACTACTTTTCCCCCTTAGTCCTCAGCTTACTTTGATTCCTGAAAACTGGGTTCAAAGTGCAAAAGTAGTGTGTATTCAATCAACTCAGCAGGGGGAAAGGAGAGGAAAGGGTGAAATCTTGCCCTTCTCAGTAAGCTTGGGCAAAAACAAACTGCTGCAGCCTCTTCTAGCCTGTTTGTTCATCTTCACTGATAACTTTTGCCATCTTGAGCACACTGTTATTTCTTGGCCCCATATGTTCTGGTTTCCATCTGTGAAATGTAGGAGAATATGAACTTTGGAAGCTTTAAATTCATGCAGCATCCAAAACTGGTCCAGTGAAAAATGCTATTGCATTTATTTCTTGTCACATTTTGTGCATTTTAAGCACAAAATGCAGAAACAATTGTTACTGTTATTGCGTGCCATCAAGCCATTTCTGACTTATCGAGACCCTAAAGCAAACCTATCACAGGTTTTTCTTGGCAAGATTTGTTCAGAGGGGGGTTGCCTTTGCCTTCCTTTGAGGCTGAGAGAATATGACTTGCCCAAGGTCATCCAGTGGGTGTCTAATGATGAACAGGGATTCAATAGAGTTCAATGTAGAGCTTATAGTTTATACTGCTTTGCAGATTGAAAGCAGTGATTGTTGATGACTGGGACCTATGGAAATATAACTTTTGCATCAACTCCAACAGCTGCAATTAAAAGCACCAGATAGCTTTTAAAAGACTGGTTCTGTACCAGTTTGAAAGACTGATACAGAACCTGGAAAAGTTGCTTCAAGCCAGCGCAGACTGACTTGGACCAGATGGTAGTATTTGACCTGGTATACATGAGCTTCCTGTGTCTCTGTTGAAAGGCATATTTTTGATAAATGTTGTATTGTTTTCTGGTGGTTTGTTGTTGTTTTTTCTTTACTTTTTTTAACAAAATCAGATTTTTAAAACTATATTTATGATCCTTCTTTCCATTCTTAAATCACCTCAGTTACAAAAGAAAAGCACAACACAGATTTGAAAATAAATACAACTCAGAAAGTCAAGAAGCAAAGTTATCTATTTATTTATTTTATATACCAACTTTCCCCAACCCTGTGACACAAAGTGCCTTACAAGACAGCTTTCTAAGTCAGCTAAAAGTACATAGCTTTTACATCACAGCTAAAAGTACACATCATGCAAAACTTAAAATATTATTGAGCTATCCATAGCATTAAAAGCAATTAAAAACATACCCATTAAAATGGGGGGAAACCCAGCAATTTATTATTATTATTATTATTATTATTATTCCCAGTTCATCTTTTTCCCAGTTCAGGACTCAAAGTGGCTTACAACAAATTAATTAAATATCCACAGGATATAAATATTAAAAAGAGATTAAACAATCAAAACATTAAAACCAGATTAGAACATATATCATTAAAACATACACACACACATACACCAGCACAACAATTAGCAAGATCCAACAAATTATCTGGTGGGATGGGCCTTATATTAATCATCAAACACCTGTCTAAACAGAAACGTCTTTACTTGTCTGCAAAAAGATAGTAGGGAGGGTGCCACTCTAACTTCTCTGGGAAGGGCGTTCCTGAGCCTGGAGGCAGCCACTAAAAAGGCCTTCTCTCACCTTCCCACCCGATGTACGTGTGAGGGTGGTGGGGCAGAGAAAGGGACCTCTGTTACCGGAATTGCATGGGGTCCGCAGAACCTACTCATGATCTCTGAGGTATGTTATATTGGAGAATTTTAATTAGCTCAAAGACTCCAAGCCAAAAATGAAATAAAAATGTTTTTTTGTTGGAAAATAATCATGGGTCCACTTACACATGCACTCACACATCAAGCAATCACACAAGGCTAGCAAAGAATTAGGAGACAGTATTTAGATAGAGGAATAGATTTTAGGGGTGATAGGCTCTACATTACCTGCCCGGAGAGCAGAAATGCATGCAACAGAGAGAGACTCAGATTTTGGATCTGAGGGTCACACAGCAGACTGGCAGAGTACTGAGGTGGGAGAAACTGTACGCACTATGACATAGCAGATAGGCAGGGTGAGGAAGTATATGGAACTGTGCACACATGGCTATGATTTGATGGTAATGTTTATACTCACTATCATACCCTTAAGGGGTGTTTTGAGTGTAGAACAATGCTTGAGTGAGTTTCCCTGCGTTAAACAATGGAAGCTCCGGCTTCATTAATTGGTGTTAATGGTTAGCACATTAAGACTGTTGGGTTTGAGGCAACGTTTGCATTGTTGGTAGGCAGAGGTGTAAAGGAAGATCTTTGCAGACTAATGGGTGTTCTGGTCACTTGTTTGTTGGAGTATGACTCATTGCCAGGTGTGTCCAGGGGAAATTAGCACATTCCACCCTGTTATCTGAGGGAGCTTTGCTTAATCAGACCTTAATCAGTAAGAATTACTGACAATATATTAGAAGGGTGGGGTGTAAGGGCTTGTAACACCTCCTCAGCAGATCTCAAAGAATGGGCTGGTTCATAAGGGAAAATATGGTCCTGGATCTGAGCTATATAGGGTTTTACAGGTCAAAACAAGCACTTGAACTTTTCTTGGAAACAGACTGGCAGTCAGTGAAGCTGTTGCCACAAGGGAGTTGTATGTTCCTTGCAGTTCACTATCTAGCTGCATCTCTTTGGACCAACTGAAGTTTCTGAAACAGATCTAGGAGTCTTAGTAGACCACAAGATGAACATGAGTCAACAATGTGATGCAGCAGCTAAAAGGCCAATGTGTTTTTGGAAGTACAGTGTCTAGATCAAGGGAAGTAATAGTGCCACTCTATTCTGCCTTGGTCAGGCCTCACCTAGAATATTGTGTCCAGTTCTGGGCACCACAATTCAAAAAGGATATTGACAAATTGGAGCGTGTCCAGAGGAGGGCGACTAAAGTGGTGAAAGGTCTGGAAACCGTGTCTTATGAGGAAAGACTTAGGGAGCTGGGTATGTTTAGCCTGGAAAAAAGAGGGTTAAGGAGTGATATGATAGCCCTGTTTAAGTATTTGAAGGTGTGTCACATTGAGGATGGAGCAAACTTGTTTTCTGTTGCTCCAGAGACTAAAACACAGAACAATGGATGCAAGCTCCAGGAACAGAGATTCCACCTTAACATTAGGAGGAACTTTCTGACAGTAAGTGCTGTTTGGCAGTGGAATCCTTGGAGGTCTTTAAACAGAGGCTGGATGGCCATCTGTCAGGGATGCTTTGATCGTGATTTCCTGCATGGCAGGAGGTTGGACAGGATGGCCCTTGTGGTCTCTTCCAATTCTACAATTCTATGGTCCCGTCTACACAATTTAAATAATACATATGGCGTGCGGAAGTTCGCACTTCCGTACACACGGCCGTTCGGATTCACACGCATACAAAAGAGGGGGCCCCCGGTTTTCCACCCTGAAATACGCACATGCGCGTTCGGGAGGAAAAGCGGATCGCGAAGAGAAATCCGTACGCCCTTCGGATGGCTGACTGGTCTGTACGGTCCGTTCGCACACATACAAACAGGCTGTGTAATCTGATTGGCTGGCCGAGTAGAGGGGGCGGGGCTAGCACAGAGGGGAATTGGGAGCGCCCGCCATGTTGGTTTCCCGGCTAGTGAGAGGCCAGTAAGTCTGTGAATTTATATGTTTATTTATTTTTATATTATATAGTAAATACGGAAAACCAACTGTCCACAAACCAAGAACCTTTAAAAAAAAAAAGCGGCGGGAGATTTAAAACTGCTGCTTGGCTTGCTTGCTCCAGCCAGCTTGGGGAAGAGGGAGTCATACGGAGTTTAGGGTGGTAAAAAATTGTGTAGCCGGTTCGTATGCATACGAACGGATGCCTATTCGTATTTTTTACCCCCCAAACGGATTTTTTTATGATCGTATAGACGCACCCTATGATTCAAAGGCATGTTACAGTAATACAATTGGGATGTAACTAAGGCATGTGTCACCATGGCCAGATCTGATTATTCAAGGAATGGGTGCAAGTGGTGCACAGTGTGCAAATGCACTCCTAGCCACTGCTGAAACTTGAGCTTCCAGGCTCAGAGTTGAATCCAGGAACACATTGAAGCTTCAGCCCTGTATCTTCAAGGGAATAATAACCCCATCCAGCACCTGCCGAATCCCTGTTCACAGATCTGCCTTTTGACTGACAAAGAGCACATCTGTCTTGTCTGGAGTAAGTTTCAATTTGTTCAGCTTCATCTGGTGCATTACTGATGGCAGGCACTGGTTTAGGACCAAAACAGCTTCCTTGGATTTTGGTGGAAAGGAGTAATAGAGTTGGGTTTCATCTACATACTGGTGGCACCAAACCCCCCAAACTCTGGACAACCTCTTCCAGAGGTTTCATATCTGTGTTAAATAGAATGGGGAAAAGAACCAAGCCCTGTAGGATGCCACAGGCCAAAGGTTATGGGGTTGAGCCAGAGTCCCCCAGCACCAGCTTCTGGGTTCAGCCCTCAACAGAGATACATTCCCCTGCACAGCCCCTGGTGCAGGCCATCCACCAAGGCAACCAAAGCCATCACTATCCCATACCCAGGCCTGAAACCAGATTGAAATGGGAAAGCCCTGTAGTTGGGAGGCCATCACATGCTCCATCACCTTGCTCGAAAATGGAAAGTTAGAGACAGGCCAATAATTATCCAGAATGGTGGGCTCTAGGGAGGGCTTTTTAATAATAGTTTTATAACAGCCTCCTTCAGGCAAGCTGGAACTCTGCCGTGTGTTAGCAGGCATTATCCACTCCCTTTAAATGCTCAGCCAGTCCCCTCTAGCTTTTTTTTCTAAGCCAAGAAGGGCAAGGCTCTAACCTACATGTAGTGGCTCTCACCTCTGCAAGGATCATGTCCACTTCCTCAAGTCGCACAAATTGAAAAAATATGCATTGTCACTGGAAGCAGGGGCCAAAGTTACATCCACTGGAACCATATCACTTATTGCATCCAAGTCCTTGGACAGTATAGACAATACAGCACATTATTAAAGCAATGTTTACCTATGAGCAATCAGTCCTCAAAGCCCTGCTAAAACAATTCTTCACCCACCTACTGAAAGATAGGAAGGAGGGTACCAGTCTAGCCTCTCTAGGAAGGGACTTCTAGAGCCTTGGAACAGCCACTGAGAAGACCCTCCCCTGTGTTCCTACCAGATGTAGGGACAGTGGGACAAAGAGAAGCAGCAGGGCCAGGAAGAAAATATAGCCTTAGTGGGCGCCATCTCTAGACATTAGAAGGTTGTGCCAGAAATCTCCATATCTTTCTGTTTCTGTCTATAGCTATATGTACATCTAATTTACAGTGGTCCTAATTTGCAAAGTATGTGAAGAATCCTTTGAAGTAACTGCAATATGGAGCTGTGTTGTTTTTCTTGTTTTTTTTCCCAGGCCATGAGGCCATGTTCTGGAAGAGTTTATTTCTGACGTTTTGCCTGCATCTGTGGCTGGCATCTTCAGTTGTGTTTTGCTTTCTCTGAAGATGCCAGCCACATATGCAGGCGAAACAATGGAAATAAACTCTTCCAGAACATGGCCTCACAGCCTGCAAAAAAACCCCAAAGAAAACCTATGGATGCCAGCCATGAAAGCCTTTGATTTCACATGTGCTGTTTTTCTTTTTTTGGATTTCCTGAAGCAAAGTATCATATAGCAGATAATGATAGAAAATGTTGGTTTTCCGTCTTTTGTTTCTTTTGCTCAGATTGCCTTGAAGACCAAGGCATCTCATGAGGAAAATCAATAAGTGCCAATAGTCCATATTGTATGGTTGGGTGGGTGGGGGAAGCCGCCTGTATCATGTGAGGGACAAATTATTCTATGTTTGATCTGTGCCACTTTTGCATTTATTCTGTCATATATCCATCCTGCCCAATTTTGGCATCAATCTGCATTTTTTTTTAAAAAAAAGCAAGGTAATTCAGATTTATTTTCATCTGTTCTTCCTCACATATGCATCTTATATGGAACCTTCCCTAATTCAGATATTTTTATATGTAGGGTTTGAACTGAGAAGTGAATCACAGCATAGAGCAGTCTACCTTCAAAAGATTCTTGTGTTCTGATCCACCTATTGATTGGGAAGTGTGGATTTTGTTGGCTAGGATAAAAATGTAGTATGAACAAAATTTTGCCATTTGTTCATGCATAATAGAACTAGGCCATAAGAGGGAGGAGAGGGAACATATGTGAGTGCATGTCTGCAAGTTTAAGAAAGAGGGAGGCATGTGTCTCCTCAGTGATGGTAGTGGTGGGCTCCTGTTATATATTTATTACGCCAACACTACAAAGGTTAGCAGCATAGCAACATTTATGGATAAGTGAGCAGGTCATTTACATTAGCAAGATTGATTTATAGACACCATGAACTTACACTGAACCATTTTCTAGTGATCTGTTCATCTCTAACTGGTGGTATCTGCCTTTGCTGATACACAAAGGCAATGATATACAAGGTTGAAAATGTTTTGCCCAAGGACAAGTCAAAAACTTATTATGCCACACAGATGCATAAATACAGGACTCAATTTGACTTCCTTTTTTGTGAGTCCTCTCAAACCAAAATGTAATTATTTTGCTTCAGGCTAATAACACAGAATGATCCTATTGCCCTCTTACTGTGACTGCTGGCAATGGGAGTAAATTTATGTATCCCTGCCCACACACCCATTGCAAAAAGGCCACAGAAGCATGTGGTGGACATACTGTATTTCTCATTGTCCTATTATAGTGGCATTGTTTGCCAGAGATGAAGATCATTTGAGAAATATTTAGAAATCAAGAGATATGGAAGTGGGACTTTTTTTGTTTTGTTTTGCTTTTTATTACTTCCATCCAAGAAGCCATCGTGTTGTTGCTATTTTAAGATTAGCTCCACAGAGTTGATGAAACACATAAAGTCCAATGAAGGGCTAGGTATTTCAGGCAGTAAGCATCTATGAGTTTCATAAAGACATTATTAAACCTTATGTTGTCAAGCCTAGAGGAATGGAAAAGAATGGAATCTGACTATCATAAATTTACACTGTTTCTTTAATATATGATAATTGAAATATGCACAACAATATTAAAATGGATATTAAAACAAAGCATTACCTTTACCCAATGCATCAAAAATTTGTATATGCTATTAGCATGGGAACCATTAAAAACTAAAATAGCATAACGATTCTTAAGTGTCTTAGATAAATGGAGTTGTTATTCCGACTCTTTCTTTGCCTGACCTTATTATACAGTAACATTTCACATAGAGACTAGCCTTGTGGGATCATTGATCAAAGTAACTGTGATCATTCTAGTGCTTTTGAGTTAACCGTCTTTCCATTTTACTTTCAACTAAAAGGGCTTAAATACCATTTTGTTTCCTTTTCATAGCAATTGGATATCATGCTTGTTGAAATAAAATCATTGTATACATTATAGATTTCTTATAGGAGTCAACAAGTGAAGAGTGCTCTCTCTCTCCTTCTGTGTGTGTCTTTCCCTCCCCCTCCCCCTCCCCCTCCCCCTGCTCTCTCTCTCTCTCTCTCGCGCTCTCTCTCTCTCTCTCTCTCTCTCTCTCTCTCTCTCGTGCGGGCGCATTGCTACTACTGTACTCAATTTTGTGAAATACCACTAATGTGCTAGATGCTGTGCATAGATAACATCATTGTGACACTCTGGCATAAGAATAAGTGAATTGTGACTGTCCCTATGGCCTAGCCCTGCAAAGAAAAGTTAAGGTTACTTGATGGAGGGGTAGGACATGATCTTCAGGAAAGTGATTAGTGGCTGAGGGAGCAAACAAATTAATGAGGTCAGATGGTTAAAAAAATGCAAATTGGTTGAAGTTAGCATTATTGCAGGAAAATTATCTTGAGAAAGGATTTACAGAATGAGAGGAAAGGCAGAAAAGCATGCATTTTTCTTACTAATGCTAATATCTACAGAGCATGCACACTCAAAGAGCTTTTTTGATGTTTCTCACAACAGCTCTAGGTCATTTAGGTGACAAATCCTAAATACATGTACAAGGGAGAAAGCTGCCTAGATGGTACACTCTCAAAGGACTATACATAAGCTGTTCTGAGCTTGTCAAGAAAAGGGCAGGATATAATGTGTGAAGTAAATAAAGACAACATAATAACCACATCTTTCTCCTCATGTTAACAAGGGAAACACAAGTAGATACTACCACAAAGGGGTCTGAAGGCTGATTGGAGCGGGCCAGTATGCTCCCTTCTCTGTGTTTGCAATGGGAGGGGGAGGCACACAGGCTTGTGGAAAAGGTTCTTTGGTGGAACAGGTTGATCACCTTGGGGGGTCCCCTCCCTTCGCCTCCAAGACCCAGTGGATGTTGGGAGAACTGTTTGGATGGAAACCTGCAAAGAGCTCATGAAGACACTTCCTGGGTTTGCACAAACTGGTTAAGAGTGGAAGGGGAAATGAAAGCTCATTGGGATAATATTATGCATACAGTCGCAGTCTTATGCATATTCAGTCAAAGGTGAGCTGCACATTTGACAGTTCATGCACTCTTATGCATGAATATCTCTCAATGATGGGTTTTACTCTTGAGTAGGCTTATATTTGCCACCTCAGGAAAGAGTATGGCCTTACAAGTTTCTGTTCTAAGCAGGAGAAAGAAGCCTGGCTGCAGCCCTATAATTAACTCATAGGTTTCCTCAGAAGTAAATGCCAGAAGGGGTGAAGCAAGCCATGCCCACTCATACCACATGGCTGCTGTAATAGCACAACTGCAGCAGAACAGACGGTCACTTCAGAAGCCAGTAGTCCAACAACAGCAATATTAAAGCCATTGATGATTTTTCCTATCAATGAAAAGATGCAAACCAGTAACAATCCAAATACAATGCAGCAACAGGATAGACATGATATCATGTGATATGTCCCAGTCAAAAATGATGTTATCCTGCTGCAATTGCACTTTACAAGCCTCATGTGATAAAGTCCCTAGTCTGTTACTTTGCAGGTGTGTTGTACTACAATGGCCATGTTGGCTGGGGATGATAGGGAGGGATAGTGCAACACATCTAGTGAGTATCCAGTTGGAGAAAGTAGCTCTAGGACACTCTTCACCTCACATCCTGAAGGACAAACATTTACCACAGTAGTCACAGGGGAAGATGTGTATGAGATCTGAGAGCAGGGGCAAGATCAGATGATCCAGAAAGAAATGCAATGTGAATAACAAACATTCAAAATAAATAAAGCTCAGTCATAAAAGCAATATATCTTTCAGAACAGACCCAGTAAAATCAACTGATTTATGAATTAAGTTGGAAATTTACAGATTAAAAACAGCAACTTAATTACATTTATTTTTAACTAAAATGGTTGACTTAAGTTGGAGTTTCAGCATAAATACTTCTCTAAGAATAAGTTAATTGTCATTTAATTAAATGAGAGGCAGTGCTAAAGAGCCAACACATTTTAAATTACCCAGGTTGTTCTTTATCCATATTTCTTGGATTTTTGCAAAACCTTTTGTTTTTTATTAGGATTTAGAGAATTATAGAGAATTACAAAAAAAAAAAAAAAGGATTTGGAGAATGACAGTGTTTAGGTCACAGGTCTCAAAATTTTTTGCAAGGATAGTTGCAGTGAGATGAATTGTATTAAAGGGCTTTTGAGGTTAGTGGTCTCAGTAATTGATCCTCTTTGTTTAATTTAGTTCATGATTTTTTTAATTTCAAGCTTTTTTAAAAAATAAATAAATAAACTAACCTCTTGGAAAGGAGTGGTCTTCTCACATCCAGATGGTCCACCTATGTTTTACACAGGAAACTTCATAAAAGTTTCTCATGAGACCCATTAAACTGAATTCTGAAGCTTTCAAATTTGGGACTTTCTCTAGGATCAATGTCAGAATAAGTACAATAGGCCCTGGGTATCCACTGGGGTTTAGTTCCAGGACCCCTTGTGGATACCAAAATCCATGGATGTTCAAGTCCCATTACATACAATGGCATAGTAAAATGGTTCCTTTATATAAAATGATAAAGGATTACTTCTTGGAGAGTTTTAAAAAATATTTTTCAAGCCATGGATGGTGAAATCCGTGGATGCCAAATCCATGGATACAGAAGGCTGACTGTAAGCTAAAGGGAAGGAATAGAATGTGGAGATATAAAGGGAGGGAGAAAGCAAGAGAAGGGTTTTAGGTGGGGTGTATGAGGAATAGTTTTTTTAAAAAATAGAATCATAGAATTGGAAGAGACCACAAGGGCCATCAAGTCCAACTAAATGTTAAATAATTAAAATTTGATTAAAAAATTATTCTGAAAAAAAATCAGGCACAAAGATGAGGGGGAAAATAATAAATGGTATTTTTCAGCTTCATTCTGATAAAGCTTTTAGTGCAATGTGGTAATTTTTAATTGATTAAAATATATGCTTAAAAAATCTAATTTAATTATTTTTTACATTGACAGGAAAATCATAGAATCATAGAATTGTAAAAAAATAATTAAATTTGATTTTTTAAAGCATATTATAATTAAGTTAATGTATTGCCACTTTTTGATAAATTTCCTCTCACTGGTCAAACCAAGGCTAAGTTTACACAAAAATGTTTGATCGTACAGATGAAAGCAACAGAAAGCAATAGGAGGTACGTGCATGCATGAGGGAAAGAAACAGCATTAAACGATCAAATGTTATTGGCAAAGGATTTTTCATATTATGACAATGTTCACATATTTTGCTGTATGTCACAGTATAAAGAGACATCATATGCATGCTGCAGTGATTCATTATCTAGTTAAAATATTTATATCTCAACTTTCCACACTACAGCCCATAAGGTAGCTCACCTAAATATCTAAAATGTAATTGTTAAAAAAGGAATCTATGAAAGCCACATTAAAATTATGGAATCTAAATAAACAGCAGTAGTTTAATACAAATAAACAGCAAGAGAAAGACTACCAATGCTTCTAAAGCTACTAAATACTCTTTCAAATAGGAGTTTTAATTTTTCAACAAGTCAATATCCCTAAGAGCTCAGTCCCTAAGAAGAACCCTGCTATTGAAAGTGGGAGCACCCTGAGGCAAAGACCTCTGTAAATGGGCAGGTTCAATTGGGAGAGGCTGCTGTGATGGGTATACCTTTTCAGCTGTAGAATTTGGCTCAAGTGAAGGAGCCTGAAGAGAGTAAAGGAGCCATAAGTTAAGATGCCAGTGAAATGGAAATAAAAAAACTATTTTTGGTAGCTGAGAGCAAGTCAAAGAGAATGACAAAGAGAAAAAATTAGAGGCATGGCTTTGGGGCAGGGGGGAGAAAAGAGAGATTTTCTTTTTGACCTCGGTTGAATTAAAAGTCCTTGAAGGGTTCCTCCAGCTATGAGTAAATGAAAACACAGAAAGAGAAACTAATACAGTTGGCCCTCCACATTTGTGGGTTTAATTTTTGCAGATTTGATTATTCACTGATTATTTGCTGCCACCTCCCTTCTGCCACATCTTCCACATCGTTCGCATCCACCATAACAGTGAACGGTAAAAGAGAACATGTGAACAACCACTATTCCCACTCTGCAACTATTATGACCATACAAAGCTCTGAATAGAAGCTATGTAATTCTATGCTGGTAGGGTTTGTTCATAGCTGTTGATAGGACCAGTTGACACAAGCCTATTCTCCTTCCCACATTCATATAAGCATGGAATGGAGATTGTTGCTAAACAAATAAAAACTGTTTGAAGTGAAAATCAAAACTCTTGGGTTTATTCATATATTTATCCTTTATTATATCTTTTGTTTAATCTGCTTTTAGCGAGCTTTCAATGAAACATTACATTAGCATTTTCCTGATATACAGGAATAGATTGGTGTGCTGTGCACTTGGTATCACAAGTATAATACAGCAGTCTAAATCAGAGGGCATCATTCTAGACACATTGGAATATTGAAAACATTGAAATAGTAACAGAGGGAGTCATTGAGCAGCCCTATGGATCCAACAATCATGGGTGGAAATTCCTTTGCCCTTTTTCTTTGGGTTACTCTGGTTTCCTAAATTATCAGGGAAGATAGCCAGAGAAATGCTACTAATGGAAGAATTAAAAGCAACAAAGCATGTGTTTGGATTGCAGGAATTGTCCATCAGGCAGATAACAGAAGTCTTGACTCATCAATTAGTGGGAGCAGCAAAAAGAGAGCCAGCCAGAAAGTGGAAAGGAGACAACAGAATGAAATAAAATTTCAGTGCAGGTTTAAGATTTGCACAGCATCACAACTGGAGCACATATTTTTAAAGGAGAGTTTAGGAGTTTACAGAATTTAAGGGTATATGCTGTGAGCTTTGAGAGGCTTTAGAAACACCTGAAAACTGAATGTCACAGAATTATAGAATCATAGAATTGTAGAATTGGAAGAGACCACGAGGGCCATCCAGTCCAACCCCCTGCCACGTAGCAAATCTTGATCAAAGCATCCCTGACAGATGGTCATCCAGCCTCTGTTTAAAGACCTCCAAGGAAGGAGACCCCACCATGCTCCGAGGGAGTGTGTTCCACTGCCGAATAGCTCTTACTGTCAGAAAGTACCTCCTAACGTTGAGGTAGAATCTCTGTTCCTGGAGCTTGAGTCCATTGCTCTGTGTTCCAGTCTCTGGAGCAGCAGAAAACAAGCCTGCTCCATCCTCAGCGTGACATCCCTTCAAATACTTAAACAGGGCTATCATATCGCCTCTTAACCGTCTTTTTTCCAGGCTAAACATACCCAGCTCCCTAAGTCTCTCCTCATAAGGCATGGTTTCAAAGGGGCCCAAGACACTGGTTGAATGCTTAAGTAGTGATTTGTGGAGAGGAGGTATGGGGAAGGGAATTAATATGCCTTCTGTGAAAAAAAGGAGGGAATTTTCTTCCTGGATTCAAAGAAAATGCCATAATATCTCCTGGAAATTGTAAACTAATAGTGGCTGATGGCTTCCCTGTCACTGGAGCAGTGAAACCTCTCCACGGGGCCGGTTACACGGCAATATTTTCCCCGCAATGTATCGCAATATCGCACTTTCGATACAGCATCGCATAGTGTACACGATTTTTCATTACTTTTTGTGAAACGCCGTAATCAAAGTTCGCATGATGCAATTATGCGGAATTAAATAAGTTACGAATTATTCAATTGGGGGGGGGGTTTAGTTCCCACAGTATCGACATTTCGCATTTTAGCTAGTACCGTAGCTGTCAATCAGCGGCATACGTCACTCCTTTATGTTTAACTTCCTTTCTGTGCTCCCGCCACTCTTATTCCTATTGGTTAACAGTTTCTATTAAACTTTTCCGCTCCAAGAAATCTGATTGAGCACACCTATACCTGGTGCACCTCATCGTTCGCCCACCATCGTTAGGATATCCCTACCTATTCAATTTAAAGATGGAGGCTTTAGCAACTATTTCTTGTTGCTTCTTGTTGATGTTCAGAATCATAGCCACAATTGCTGCATTTCAGGATGCATGCAGGTCTTATCGCCGCAGAAGCTGTATTAGGAGAAGGAATAGATGTAGGCAGCTGTGATCCTTCATAGAACAAGTCATCACAAAGCAATGTCCCTTTTTTTCAAGATATATTCTTCCTTTTGCTGCGGAAGAGGTGCTTCCCTGCCTGCGTGATGTTTTTGTTTGGTGAGAGGGGTGCTTTAGTGGGCCACTCCCAAGGATCCGCCTAATTTCCGGTAGATGAAAAAATTGCGAAAGTGGATGTCGATAGTTCACAATATCGATAGTGCGCTATACTGCGGAACTTTTTAAAAAAGAGCGGAAAATCAGCGCAGTCAAAAATTGTGCCACTTATGGGTATTTTACACCCCCTCCTTCTGAAAAGGGTGATATTGCATCGAAATACATGGGAACTATCAGGCGTCTTCCCGAATTATTACACGACTTATTTTGCCGTGTAAACGGCCCCCGCGTTTTAATCACAATTTAAAAACTGCCTAAGGAGCTGAACCTATTTTGAGGATAGAGTACAGCACCTTCAATAGGTGCTGAATCTTGGATCATTTAAAATTAAGGTTAAAACTGGGAGGAGATTAACCAACCTCATTCATATGGATGCCACCAGCTGCCAAGCCACCAGAAATATGACTAGACTCTTGTCAGTCATAATTCTACATAGAAGGGAGCAAAGGTTGAGGCTCATGATTTATAGTAAATAGGAAGGAAATAAGATGTTTAATGAAAGATCCTGGACAGGTTACATATGAACCAAAATATGATGTAGACATTTTTAGCATGTGGAGAATGGCATCACAGACCACAAAGGCATACCAATGCCAATAGAAGTTTAGAATGCATATTTTATGCAGTTTAATTAGATGTCAGCCCAGCTAATTGAAGTAAGCTTACTTCCTGGTAAGTCTAAGGAAGGGTTGGGAATCCCCAATTCCAATTAGGTAAGAATCTCAGCAGCCACTTCTAGCTAAGGATAAGGAGCAGTCTAACCTTTGCTCATCAAACCTACAAAGTATAGCTTAATTCTATGTGTATCTACTCAGGAGTAAACCCCAGCACAGCAGCTTGATGGTCTTCCAAAACCTGTTTCTGTTTGCTGGAGCCTCTGGATAATTACTGAGCATCTTATTTAATTATAATTTTACCATTAATACAGACCTGACCAGATTAAAATTAATTCTAATGCTCTCTCCAAATTACCAAGTGAAGTAGTTCTTACAGATACTGAATATTTTTAAAGACACAGAGATGCCGCCTCTCCTAAATGTTCCCATCAAAGAAGAGCAGGTATCTGCCCCATATTTAAGAGATTAGATGCTGCAGAAGATGAACCAAGGCTAGTGATATAGTAGGATTTATGGGAACAGATTTACCTGCAGTGCACTATGATTTAAGAGCTGCAAAGGGTAAAGAGCAGTGAGCAGTAAATGTTGACTCCAGAGGGGAAGGGAAGCATACCGATGGAGGTGCTAAATTTGCTGAGAGCACAAAGCTGTTTTTGAGAGGCTAACAGGAGATTAATTTAGAAAGTAACTGATAGCTTCAAATGTGACTTTTAACAAGTAATTTGTGCATAGTTACTTCTTAGCTATAGGCATTGTTTGTTAGTGTTATCATTATTCCTTATTTGAAGACTAACACACCAGTGCTGTGATACTAATAGGTTTCAATTACTTTTGTAATTTTATTAGAAAATACTTAAAATACCAAATTCTCCAACACCTGCAAATGAACATTTCAGGAATAATGTGTCAGCTTTTCTCATTAGAGTAAAATACAACATTTTCAGTTATTATTTTATTATTATTATTATTATTATTATTTTAATGATTTTTTTAGACTAGACTAGGACTAGTTGAACTAGAAATCTATGAGACCAGGGGCCAAATCCCCATCCAGGCATAGAAACCCTCTGGGTGACGTTAGAAAGTCACACCCTCTGTCTTAGAGGAAGGCAATGGGAAGCCCATTCTGAATAAATCTTACCAAGAAGACCTAAGATAGGGTTGTTATAAATGGGAGTTGACTTAAAAAGCACAGAATAACAACAAATGTCATTATGTTCTTGCTGCTCCAAAAGCAATCTATTACAGGCAATACCATTACTTGTAGGGTGCTATTTCCAAGCTCTGCTCTTAACTAGTGGGAGTAGGCCCCCTGCAGCTTGTCCTGGACCTTGATTAGCATGAGATTTTTTTTCCAGTGTTCAAACCCTTGAAAGCTCCTCAGATTTTTTTGACTGGAACACTCAAAACACAAGCCTGCTGGTTTTTGTTTACCCAGTGGAGGGCATCTTTCCAGACAACAGTCCCTGTGATCTCATGCTGCAATGATCTTTGGCTGCCAATGACACCACCCCCAGCTGAGGATCATGAAGCTTCTATCCAAGGCATAGGAGCCCCAGCTGCCTATGGACTTTAGCATCCCCTCCCCTCAAAAGTCTGTTCTTTTGCTGGCATAACTTTTTTCCATTTTTATGCTGGCAAAAGAACTCCCCATGCTGCACCTACCTTGCTTTCCGGACAAAGGCTTCCTGGCAGTGAAAGAGGAAGTAGACAGACCTCCATTCGCTTCCTCATTCAAAACCCTGCAGATTCTTGCAAGCAGATGCTCGTGCAGGAAATTCAAAAAACAAAACTAAAAGAGCACATAAAAAGTTTTAAAAAGCATATACCCACACTTAAAAACTCACAAGTAACCCAGGGAGGATCATAAAAAGTGTGTCACTTACCTGGATGTCACAATCTCCCCCAGAAGTGTTTGCGCCAGACCAGCCATTCATGCTTCATTCACATGAGTACAATGATGTGAGGTTTCACATGCTGGCAATGCTGGCATTAAGGCACCATGGAGAATCAGTTGATGTCTTCAGCCATCAATTAAAAAGTATGGGTTTTGGCCAGTACGTAAACACGAAAAGGCAACATTGTCTGATATGTGTGCCCTTTTGCGTCTATGTGGCGTCATTATGATGCTGTATTTAGTGCATCTGATAAAGTCCTATGATAATCTATACCTTATTTTTCATTGAAGAGAGCAAACAGACGGGTCTTCTGTTACCCGGTTTTTTTCAAGGTAAGGTGGCAGAGGTGGCATAGTAGGGACTTGAGAGCCCAAATCAAATTGAGTTTGGCTATTTAACCTTAGAGGGGGAGGTTCATTTCAAGTTCCCCACCTTTCAGACACCTCCCCAATCTCGTGTCTTTATGATGAAATTATCAAAATGAGCAACACATAAAGATGGTGCTGGAGGCATACTATAATGAAGCCTTCCCATCCATAGCTGGGTATAAGAGAAGTTGTAGGACTTTTTCGGACAATGTAAAAATAACGCTAGCAACGATCGTGAGTAAAATATGATCGTGAGTAAAATAGAAGCAAAAATATCACGTTCAAATGTCCCAGCGGTACTGCAACAGTACCGCTGGGAAGGAGCGTTGTACGAAACTGACGCCCTCTAGCGCTGCAGCGTCGCAACCTGGCGACGCTGCTAGCGTTATTTTTACATTGTCCGAAAAAGTCCGTAGTCTAGCATATCTGGAAACTCCCAAGTTGATGGAGATTGCCATAATGCACTAGAACATTTTGGATGTTAGGGAAAAGAATGAACAGAAGGGAGTGATTTAACTTGGCTAGAACAGAGGACAAGGCAAATAAAGTAGTGCAGACACTGTGGGAGATGCACAGATTGTGTCTTCCTTATCCGAAATGCTTGGGACCAGAGGTATTTTGGAATATTTCCAATTTTGTAATACTTGCATATACATAATGCATATCTTGGAGATGGGACCCAAGTCTGAACATGAAATTCATTTATGTTTCGTATACACCTTATACACATAGCCTGAAAGTAATTTTATACACAATATTTTTAATAATGTGCATGAAACAAAGTTTGTGTACATTGAATCATCAGAAAGCGAAAGTATAAATATCTCAGCCACTCATGTGGACAATTTTGGATTCTGGAATATTTTTGATTTTGGAATTCTGGATCTAGAGCAAGTCATCCAAATTAAAACTTTAGTTGCATCTATTTATGCTCAACTTTCTGAAAACCAAGAGCAGCCTCAGAAGGTATAAGCTTTAAGTGGAGAAACAGCATGAGGATTGAATTGTTTAACCTTTTCCCCTCTGACACTTTTCTACTAAGAATTGGTGCAGGTGTGTTTCAATGTCATAGGAAAAGATACACATATGCTATTGCACCTTATTGATAATAAGAATGGCAATAAGGAAGGCATGCAGCCAAACTGTAACCACATTTAACTGCACATGAGTTTATTCCATGAAAATAGGAAACTCGATAAGCCAAGGTTCCCAACGGCACACACAGAGATTTATCATCTTGCAGGTAAAAGCTCCAAAACACTTCTGCTCCCAAGCATTTCAGATAAGGGACATCCAAACTGTAGATAACTGTATTGAAACCTTCTATACAGTTTCATTTCTCAAGGAAAGGTGGCACTGACACAACCCGGGCTGTCCTTGTATAAATACAGTCAAATGCTTCCATACGACAGTATTCCTATAGTTGTACACACAGGAGGGAGGAGCATGCCGTGAAGATTGCTTACTAATAGCTTACCTTCCAACTTCCCATGTTAATTTTTCAACCATCTGTCCAACTTGTGAGCTCCCTTGCATTTTGAAACAAGCCAGCTATTAGCCTGAACAACTGTTTATTTGTTTGTTAAAAGAACCACAAAGCTAATTTGTTCTCCTGTTTATTAGTTGGTGTCTCTGTATGTCTTTGGCAAGATTTATAGCTCTGTTTCTGCTTTGGTTATGGTACTGTTTCAATTGTGGATAAAGAGATCTGAACTCTGACAGTTTACAAATTGCTTTGTGCATCACAAAACTATTAAAGGGCTCTGAACAGAGTCCCAGTTTATTGTCAAACGGATGTTTTTTTTCTCCATGTTATGTAGGGGAAGAAATGGTAACATTTGGTGGCCATAAAATGGTATTGCCTTTTAAATAATAGTATTACTGACTTGCAGGGAGGTGTCCAGGTTTTCTTCTTCTTCTTCTTCTTCTTCTTCTTCTTCTTCTTCTTCTTCTTTTGTTATTTCATCCTTCTGGTTCATATTTTTTCCTGCAGCATTGTATTTTATTGTAATTATCATATGCTATACTAATAGAGATCCCATGCTCTAAGTGCCAGTCCTTATGTAGCCAAATGGTTCCATGAATGCTGGAAAAGAAAGTATCCACAGGGATGGGAGAATGTCAAGTTTTATAGAAATGAAGGGAGGAAAAAACAGTGTGTGTATAGAGGGAGAAGAGATGCCAAAGAACAATGAGCATGTTTAGTGGCCTCAGAATGCAAAGTATTGGAGTTCTGCATTCATTGCTGTGTCCTTGAAGAAGACTGGGCTGGTTGGCTGGAGCCTGGAACAGTTACACTCCTCATTGCAGCATTTTATTGCAATTCTCATTTTATCTATAACAATTTATTAGTGTCTCATGCTATTTCTCTGGAGTGCTTGCATCTGGGAATGGGTAAGAATCAAATTTGTACATTTTTGACAAAAAGTCACCAACATTTGCAAACATTTTCATATTTTAAAAATAAGAGTATAAGAAAAACTGAAGCTGAAGACTAATTTGTCCAACTCATTCCAGAGCTTTAACATTTAATAGCCAAAGTTTTGATGTTTATGTATTTGATTAGGGTACGGAAGAAAATGTTTCTCTGTATGTGTGTGAAATCTGGCAAGTGAAGAAAGCTGACAGAAAGAAAACGAACTTGCTTGAAATAAGATGCTGGGGAAGTGGTCTACAGTCAATCAATCAAGGAAGGGCAGCTGATGACTGGGGCCCTTGGAGTTGTCTGATTTATAGGGTTGCCTAAGTCAAAGTTGACTTGATGGCAGATTACTAAGTGATGAACTCTGGTTTTGTTGTTGTTTGCCTTCCCGTCATTTCTGATTTATGGGAACCCTAAGGTGAACCTATTGAAGGGTTTTCTTGGCAAGATGCTTCCTCTGAGGCTGAGAGAATGTGATTTGCCCAAGGTCACCCAACAAGTTTTCATATTCAGTGGAGATTTGAACCCTGGTCTTCAGAGTCAGAGTCAGAGTCCAACACTCACCCCCCCCCTCTTGTTTTCGGAGAGGATCCTCATCTTTATCACTTCTATGTCAGGCAGGTCAAACATGGTTCTTCTGTGTTAGGAGGTGTGTCTGCTGAATTGTCCACTGCCAATGAGAATTTAAATTCAGTTCATTTTGAAGAATTTACCAGAATTCACAGATTGATGGGAAGAACTTGAGATTTTAGAAATCCAAATGTGTGAGAAAGGGAAACTGACAGATTTCTCCATCCCTAAGTTCATGGTCCTTGCTTACAAGGGCTGTGGCTGTGTGCACATGCACACTTCTTTTCTCACAAATATTCATGAATCTCATAAAATGCAAATTAGAAAAAAATGTTAAAAGGCAAAAGGGACTCCTTGACCATTAAATTGGGATCATCGGTATCTGGGAAGGGCACATCTTGCTCGGACTAAACTGTTAGCTAGTGTGGAGCACTGCTTAATGTGTCAGATGTGGGCTGTGCTGGTGAGGATTGCTTCCTTAGGGTTCAAAAATGGAGTTTGTAGTTGACTGCATACAGTACTGAGCAAGATGTCAGCATTCCAATTTAGCAATCTGGCACACAGGCAAACACGCACTTGACTATTTATAGAATGTTTGAAAGTCTTTCTGATCACAATATGTGACAGCATATTAGCTAGTCATTAAGTAGATGTCATTAAGACAGAATGAAAATTACTAAGCAAATACCTAGCAAAGGCAACACATGTTGACCCTTTCTCTCATATTTCAGATTGTATTGTTACCAGTACAAGTGTCAAGTTGTGGATGGTATGGAATCAGAACACATGGGATTAGAATATATCTAATAGCCCATCCTGTGTATATTCTATAATTTCATGCCTGTGCAGGAAAAACAGATTTACACATCCTGAGAATATCTGCAAATTTTTGCCTCTATAGTTATAAATATTGTTTTTGAAATATTTTGACAATGCTTAGTAAAATCTCCAGGAGCCAGCATGGCATAATATGACATAGGACATATTCAATGGCCCTTACCACACAAGCAGCTTCTGGAGCAGTAACGAGGCTGCTGCGCAGCAGGGGGTCCTTTTTGGACGCTGCCATCCAACTTCCATGACCATTTGTGGCACGTACGTGAAGCTTTGGAAGCGGCTGCATCATATTTCAATCACGGGCAACTTCCGTGATTGAAATATGATGTGGCTGCTTCCAGAGCTTCACGTATGTGCCACAAATGGTCACGGAAGAGGGACGGCAGCATCCAAAAAGGACCCCCTGCCATGCAGTAGCTTCATTACTGCTCCGGAGGCTGCTTGCATGGTAAGGGCCATCTGAAAATGCCCATAGTTGAGACGAAAAATCCCAAGGCTCAGATTCCCTGTTCAGCCATGAAAACCCTCTGGGTGACCTTGGGCAAGTCACACACTCTCAGCCTCAGAAAACCCTATGATAGGGTTGCCTTAGGGTCACCATAAGTCAGAAGTGACTTGAAGTCATACAACAGCAACAAACTGAAGACCAGGTTTCAAATCCCCACGCAGCCATTAACACCCACTGGGTGACGTTGGGCAAGTCACATACTCTCAGTCTCAGAAAACCCCTTGATAGGTTCACTTTAGGGTCGCCATAAGGTGGAAATGACTTGAAGGTAGACATCAACATCAACAAATGAAATCTCCAAAGTTAGCAACTAAGCCCCTCGTGTTCAAGAGATGTGACTCCTGTGCCTTTCCTGTAGTTTCTTCACCCTGTGACCAGCAGACACAGGACAGATTCTATAAATAAAAGGAACACATGCAAAACACTTAAACAAATAGCAGATCTCAACTTTTCTTGATATAGTATTTAAGAAGTGTTTAGATTTTCATCTTATTTATTAAGCTTTATTATTTATTTATTTATTTTTATTTATCTTGATTGGCTGTGGAAAAATTGAAACTGGTCAGTGATGGCAAGAGAAAATGTATATAAATATAATAAAATTCGTCATGGCTAGGCAGAATTCATTATTTTCCCTCCACCATGTTAGGAATTTAACATTTTGTCTTGAGACAAAAATGATTAGACACTTCCTAATAATTTGAACTTCCAGTAATTCCAGTGGATGTCTAAAACAAAAATTACATCATTCTCCCCCCACCCACCCATATGTGATCTGGGGGTAGCATTTCTGAGGATAATGTTGGCTCCATTTTGAAAGTCCATGGCAGGAGCCACCCCTCCTAACCTATCAGAGAGGCTTTCACCTTTTAAAAAAATAATGGAATAAATGTGAAAACAATTTAAATCACCAAATAAGAGTATACGAGAGATTATACTTTTGCATCAAGGATGCAACAGTGTTGTGAAGTATGAAAGCACCAAACATTTTTTAGCAAGTAGAAGACCTGCTTGGAAAACTCTGTGTCATATTTCATTGGGTTACCTTTGGAGGTGATTGTTTCTAACGGTTTTTGTTACTTATCATTATGAAATGGTTGCACTGTTTTTTAAAGCAATAGCAACATGAATGGCACAGAACTCTATCAGACCTTTTTAGATCTAACACTCTAGGTGATCGGAACATATGGCATTTTGGACTGTAGCAGTTAGAACTGGATCCTAGCATTATGTAATATCCATTCTTAATTTTTTTAACTGCATACTCAGACTCGAGTGCAATAACTCTTCTTAAGATGAGAGATAAAGTTCATTTAAATTTGCATACTCAAATTAGCAGAGCTCTTTTAAAATGCTAGCACCCACATGACTTACTGCCAGTGAAATTGTGCAGAACAAAATAAATGTCACTTTTGAATCAACAATATGCCTCTCAATTTACATTTGTGCCTCTTGAGGGCCCATTTATTTTGAAATATTGAAGCCTAATTTGTTATACATTCTACTTGGTTTGATGCATCGACTTTCATTTTTAAAGGCTTCACTCTGAAGAAGCATTTACATGAATGCCTCGTTTGTGCTAACATTTCTCATGACGGGATTTCATACCATAAAAGAATCCAGAATTGTGCATTTTATAATGACCTTTAGTATATCATCATGGTTCCAAGATGTAAACTTTCTGTCAGGATGAGCTGAAAGAAAATTAGGACTTGCATGAATAACTATAATTATGAGATTAATTTTTGAGCTATTTGTTGGGCAATCTAATCTAGGCATACAATTCCACATATATGCTATTGCCAAATACTTTTTTTCAAGAGTGCTTGTAAAATTACAGTAATTACAACATCCCAAAGACACGTGATATTTTTACTTGGTTTGCACCTTCGTGATCAATACAGGATGGAAGAGAATTACTTTGTAATATGAATTACCCAGGACAAACCTAACACAACTATATCACCATATAAAATAACATTTGAGGTGCTTTTTTAGATTACTCTTTTTGCACAGCCAGTTGTGTGAGTTATCAGGCATTCAATAACTCTGACAAGAAACTAAGCACCTGCATTGCCTTTAATTTTCTAAATCAAGCCACAGTAGATATTGCTACAGGCAGTAGTCAGATCAAACTAGAATGCCATAACATGAATGAGCTGTGGGCTGGTGCATGCAACCTATTCACACCATCATCTGTTTCCCCTTTGCATGATTGAGTAAGCAAGCCAGTTTTGAATATAACACAACACTCTCCCTGGCCTAGACTTCTTGGATTTTACCTGCTCATATGAAAGGAAGAGTGAAGTGAGAGAGAACCAGCTGAGTGCTTGAGCAGGCTACTTGTTTACAGTGTGGTTTACAAAGCCATGATGCTTGGCATAATGTGATGTGTGAACGCAGGCATGGTGTCATTTTTATTTTCTGCTATGCACATTTGCCCCCAAATACAAATAAAATCATTTCACTGCTATCTAGTGACTTTCAGTCCAATATCTTAATTTTACTAACAATAACAGCAACTCTTATTTGTAAAAAGAAATAAATGTCTTAGTGGTTGACTGATGAAACTCTTCCAGTGGTTAAGGATAGATGATAAACAAAAGTAAAAGGTGGCATAAATAGGGGCAGAATCATGTCCAGTGACTTTTACATAGGGACAAAGATTGCTATTATAATACTCAATGCAAAGAAATAGAAGACAAAAAAGAACAGATGTCTTTTCCACAAGATCTGAGAAATCAAAGGATATTAGAGCAAAAGTAGAATTGCTGTATAATCAACAAGGGAACACATTATATGATCAAGTCAAATTATAAAGATGATGGAAGCAATATACTGAGGAACTCTATAAAGAGAGGAACCAATGATAGATTTCTTCAAGGAACAATCATTTGGAGATGAACCTATGATCTTAGAAAGTGGAGTAGAAAAGGCTCTCACAAGGTACAGATGTCGTACCAAGAGGGCTGTTTCAGGCTGCAGAGGCAGAATCCATTCCAATTCTAACAAAAAATTGCCAACAAGTCTGGATAACAAAACAATGGACCACAGATTGGAAACTCTCAAAACACATCCCAGCCCCCAAGAAAGGGGACACCAGGGATTGTAGTAACCTTTGGACTATTGCACTGATCTCCCATATAAGCAGAATGATGCTCCAGATTTTAGAACAAAGCGTTTTACCATGTTGAATGAGAAATGCCAGACATCCAAGGTGGGTTCAGAAATGGAAAAAGTGCAAGTTGTCATGCTATGTATGGATTACTGAATGGATTACTGCAATGCACTCTACATGGGGCTACCCTTGTTCCTAACCTGGAAACTTCAATTGGTACAAAATATGGCAGCCAGGTTAATTACGGGTACATCTAGGAGAGAGCATATAACACCTGTGCTTAAATCTCTTCACTGGCTACCGATTAGTTTCCAGACACAGTACAAAGTGTTGGTTTTAACCTTTAAAGCCCTACATGGCTTGGGTCCATCTTATCTATGGGACCGTCTCATCCCATATGATTCCCCCGCACACTTCAGTCCTCTGGGAGGAACCTGCTGCAGCCTATGAAAACGAGGCTGTTGTAGACCTCCCAGAGGGCCTTCTCTTCTACGGCTCCCAGACTATGGAATGGCCTGCCAGACGAGATCCGTCTTATCACTACTATTGACAGCTTCAAGAAAGCATTAAAGGCGGATCTCTTCCGGCAGGCCTTCCCGAAATAACTTCCCAGCTCAAGTGGAGCTGATTGCCTACCCGTTCCCCTGCCGCTATTGCCATTTTTTTGTTGTAATTTGTATACTGCATTGTATTGTATGTTTGTTTTAACTCTCCACTAGTTTAATTTAGTTTTAAGGGGTGGGAGGGCTAGGATTGGGAATGATTGTTTTAACTTGCTGTTGTTTTAATTTTGCTGTACATCGCCCCAGTTGCTGAGCAGAGCAGTGGGTTAAAAATAAAAATTATTATTATTATTATTATTATTAGTGTGTGTATTGTGTTATTATGCACACAAATAATTTCAGAAGAAAATCAACCTGTGCTTTTATATATTACAGCAAAACATTTGTCTGTGTAGACCATGAAAAAATATGGATCACTCTAATAGAAAGGGGAGTGCTACAACATTTGATTGACTCTAGAGGTAACCTATAAATCTAGACAAGAAGCCACCATCAGAAGAGGATATAGAGAAAGAGAATGATTTTCTTTTGGTAAGGGGATCAGACAACAGTACAGGTCATCCCCTGTATCCATGGATCCCATATCCATGTGTTCACTTATCCACTGTTTGTTTCAGGGAGCAGAAGCAGGAAGAATCATCCCCACTGCTGTTGCTTCATCACCAGGGGGAAGCTGCCTTGACTTCTCCTTGGTGATGAAACACAGCAAGCATTTTGTCACTGGAGAGAAGCTGCCCCACCATCCTGCTTTCTCCCAGGAGATGAAGCACAGAAAGCACTTCCTTGCCAGGGAGAATCCACCACACTACCCAGCCTTCTCCCAAGCAATAAAGCGCAGAAAGTGCTTTGTCGCCAGGGAGAATCTGCCCCACTACCCAGACTTCTCCCAGGCAACAAAGCATAGCAAGCAAAGTTCTGTCACTAGGAAGAGGGGGAAGAAGCCACAACGTTCTCCTGGGTGATGAAGCAGAGGAACTTCATCTACTCTCCCCACCACAGGGCAGCAGGTGAGTTGGGGAAGGGGGATAGTGAATGCTCTATTTTTGCTCTGAGCTTGAAAATAGTGTGTTTGCTATTACCTCTGGTTTCACATATCCATGAGAAGTCCTAGGACATATCACCTGTTGATATGGGGGTTGACCTGTACATTTTATCACCAATCTTTTTAATGTATATGAAGAATATTATACCAAAAGTGGGATTAGATTTGGAGGAAGGAGGCATGAAAATTGGGAGAAGGAACACCAACAGTTTGACATATGTGGATGACACTATAAAACTAGCAGAAAATAGCAAAGATTTGAAATGACTATTGAAGAAAGTCAAGGAAGAAAATACAAAGGCAGAGTTATAGCTGGACACTAGGAAATTAAAAATAATGACCATGGATAACTTTAAGGCAGATGATGTACATGAAGGGAATGCTGTGGATGTAGCATATCTTAATTTTAGTAAAGCCTTTGATAAGTCCTCCATGATATTCTTGTAAACAAGCTAGTAAAATGTGGGTTAGACAATGCTACTGTTATGTGAATTTGTAATTGTTTATCCAACCAAACCCAAAGGGTACTTGCCAATGGCTCCTCTTCATCCAGGAGAGAAGTGACTAGTGGGGTGCCACAGGGTTCTGTCCTGGGCCCAGTCCTATTCAACATCTTTATCAATGACTTGGATGAATGAACAGAGGGCATTCTTATGATCTGATTGTCTATTCCTGCATGGCAGGGGGTTGGACTAGATGGTCCTTGTGGTCTCTTCCAACTCTATGATTCTATGATTCTAAGATTGCATATGACACCAAATTAGGAGGGGTAGTTAATACTCAGAGGACAGGATGAGAATTCAAAATGACTTTAAGAGATTGAAGAGCAGGGTCAAAACTAACAAGCTATATTTCAACAGGGAGAAATGTAAGGTATGGCAGTTGGGTAGAAATAAATGAAATGTACAGATATAGGGTAGGTGACACCTGGCTTGACAACAGTACATGTGAAAAGGATCTAGGACTTTTAGTAGACCACTAGCTGAACATGAGTCAACAGTGTGATGCAGTATCTAAACAAGTCAATGTGATTTGAGGCTGCATCAATAGGAGTACAGTTTCTAGATTGAGGGAAGTGATAGTACCACTCTATTCTGCTTTGGTCAAACCTCACCTGGAATACTGTGTCCAGTTATGGGCACCACAATTTCAAGAAGGATACTGAAAAGCTGGATTGTGTCCAGAGGAGGACGACCAAAATGGTGACAGGTCCAGAAGCCATGCCACATAAGGAGTAGCTTAGGGAGCTTGGTATGTTTAGCTCAGAGAGGAGAAAGTTAAGAGGTGACCTGATAGCCATGTGTAAATGTTTGAAAGGATGTCATATTGGAGAAGGAGCAAGTTTGTTTTCTGCTGCTCCAGTGATGAGGACATGGAAGAATGGATTCAAACTACAAGAAAAGAGATTCCACCTAAACATTAGAAAGAATCTCCTGAGTGTAAGTGCTGTTTGACAGTGGAATACACTGCTTCAGAATGTGGTAGAGTCTCCTTCTTTGGAAGTTTTTAAGATGAATCACCATCTGTTGGTAGAGCTTTGACTGTATTTCTGCATGGCAGGGGATTAGACTGAATGATCCTTGTGGTCTCTTTCAACTCTATGATTCTGTAATTCTAGAAAGACAGAAAAAGAAAAAGAAAGGAAAAGAAGGGGGAATTGAATTTTGGAAGGAAATGAAGATGAGGGGCTATTTTAAAATGTCCCCCTCCATGGGCCTGTATGTCAGAAAAGTGTTTAGAGGTTTGGGGGGAGGGATTATATCATGATCCAATCAGGGTTCCAAGGCCCTGAGTTTGCACTCAGAGTTTGCCCTGAGTGAGCAGGGCAGTTGATGACCAAGGCTACTGGAGGTCTCTCATCCATTGAGTCACCATAAGTCAAAACTGACTTGATGGCAAACAACAGCAACAACAACTTACAGGGAGCTCCTTACAGTAGTCTGATTGGGAAGTGATTAAACCATTAACCACTGCAACCAGATCTACCCTCCTTAGATTATATAATGACAAACTCATTTAGGTAGCCTAGGTATTATATCCTAACTTGGTTGTAGATTAAGATGAGTAACAAAATACAGTACTGTTCTTGTGAGTAATTACAACACATTATTTTGGGGGGGAGGAACCTTTCATAATTTTGTAAATCTTCCAAATTACTCTATTAGTTTTCTTTGCACAGTAATGCTGCCCTTTGTCTGACAGCAAAGGACAACTTGGAAAAAAGCAATTCAACCATGCTACATAAATAATGCAGCACATCATGATGTTAAAGTCCATCAATTCATGTCAAGCTTACAAACTTCCCGTAAGATTATAAAAACAATCTTGTGATAGAAATGCAGCCTAGGATGTGCAGCTTAGACACAAAACCCAAATTAAAATAACTGTAATGATCACATTACCATGCTTGAAATGCAAAAAAACTATTCAGGGAATGAGAGCTATATCACCTTACCTGAGATCTTATATACCTTTAGCACAGAATAAATATGTGCCAGAATAATTTTACGGGATCCCACCTATAGACAGTTGATTTCATAATGGACACTGTGATCTTTAACTCACACATTGTGAATTAACTCATCACCCACTAAGTCAAAAGTCTGTGAGATGGGTGCATATGTGCTTCAAGAAGGATTGGTTGCATTAGAAACAGCAGTTACACTACAAAATTTCCACAGCTATTTTTATGCTCCAGCAGGACTCCCACTCTCAAAACTCTGGACTGCAAATCAGTGCAATCCGACTGAATTTCAGAAGTAACACACATTGTGTTCATGGTGCGTACTTCCTCCTACATGTGTTCTGGATTGCAGCCTTACAGTTTAGTGCTCTATCATGTTTTCTCAGCCTTACAGGTTAGTGATCCGTATGTTTACTCAGAAGTAAATCCCACTGTGTTTGAGAGGTTTCCTCAATGAAAGGTGTAAGCACTTTTCATATACATTGGTATATTAGTTCACTTTTCATATACATTGGTAATAATTGCTTCACATATACTAAAATAATCATCCTGTGAAACAGCAGAATCCATTGTCACATTCATAGACATCTACTTGCTTTGCTCAACATTTTCCCTTCTCCAGTCCTGAAAATTCTAGGGCAGATGTTAAGGGTGATCAGATTGCAACATGGAAGTGAAGATTCATCTTCCCCCAGATTCATCTGAAAGATCCAGAACAAGTCTTATCATCGGGGGGGGGGGAACACACCTAAGTGAACCCATCTGTGAGGAGAATATACTATACTTATCAATCTAAGGGCCCGTCTACATGGTAAAAAAATTACATACACCATTTGGAAGATTGATCTTCCATACACACAGCCATTCGGATTCATATGTGTCATTCAGAAGGGGGGCTAGTGAATCCCCCATAAACTACATGGATTCGGCATTTGGAAGGATTAGTGGATCTCCGCCTAAAATCTGTACAGCCGTCCAAATAGTTGATCATCTGTACTCCCCATTCGTACACATACAAACAGGCAGTGTAATCTGATTGGCTGGCTGAGTAGAGGGGGTGGGGCTAGCAAGGAAGGGAATTGGGAGTGGCCGCCATGTTGGTTTCCCGGCTAAACGAGAGTCCGGTAAGTCTGTGAATTTTTTATATATTCATTTTTATTTTACATTGTAAATAAATCTGACTGTCTGCAAAGCAGGCACCTTTTAAAATAATAATAAAAAAGCGACAGGAGATTTAAAACTGCAGCTTGTCTTGCTTGCTCCAGCCAGCTGGGGAAGGAGGGGTCATACAGCGTTTAGGAGGTGTAAAAAATCATGTAGGCGGATCATAGGTATTGAAACAACTGCCTATTCATATTTTTTACCCCCCCCCCCCAAAATGGGTTTTTTTTAAATCGTATAGATGGGCCCTAAGTTTCATTTCTATCAAACTCAGTGGGACTTAATACTAGGTAGACATAATGCCTTGTCAAAATTAATGGGACATAATTCAAAGTAAACATGTATAAGAATGTTTTTGCTGCAACAGGGCAATCTTAAACAAGAGGGAAATATGGTATGGGACTAAACTTCTGAGGTTTCTACCTCCAACAAAGGTAAAACTTCTCTTTTGGACTATAATTGGCTAAGTTTTACCTAGACAGCATCTGAATATTTTTTCCAGATGTAGCTGTACAGAGATTTCTTGAAAAATCCAATGATCTCTGCCTATCAAAGGAGCTCTGGCTTCAGAAAGGTTCAGAATCATGCTGGATACCAAAAGAGGTTGCCTTGCTGCTACAGAAGGAGTTAAATTTCACTGTCTTTTGTCTCACCACACCACATGGCTAGGAAGTAGGAGTGGCTTCTGCCTGCATGATATCCCTCACCTGAACAACCAACACAACATCTAAGACAACATGTAGGCCTGTGACTCAAACACTCACTTTTAAAAAAACATCTTTTGTCCGATGAAGAAGCCAGTAGAGCTTTGAAAGCTTGCATCATGTGTTTTGCAATTTGGTTGGCCAATATAGTATTGCTTTTTTTTTTTTTTTTGGTGGCTATAAATTGAGCTGTGTTTGAAAACCAATATAATCATCAAACGTTAAAACCAGATATCATACTGGAATTATCTGTTGCCTAACTTTGAGACATTGTGGACTTTATCACATGAGGCTGGTATTTCACAATTACAGCAAGATATTTGCATTTTTGGCCAGTACTTATCACACTATGCTGTGTCTATCCTGTTGCTGCTTTGAATTTCATTTGTTTCTGTAGTGTACATTTTCATTGACAAGGAAATCCCCTGGATGGTTCCAAGTATTGCTGCTATTGCATTAGTCCCCCTGGTGTGATAGGTCCCCTCTGCTGCAGTAACAATATAACAGCAGTCATGTGGCGTGATGGGGTGTGATTCTCTTCCTCTCTCCCCCCACCCCTTCGCTATTCCCAAGCAGGCCAAGGGTTTTTTTTACTCAGTGACTTTCACTTTTTAATTGTTTTATTTATGCTGTGATTGCATAATTGCAGTGAAACAATAATTTTTTTATCATTTCCCCATAATTAAGGAATCACAAAAATAATAAAAAATAAATAAATAAAAAGGCATACATACCGTGACTACAGCATACAGCAGGGTTATGGAATCAGTGCAGAAGAGACCATGGATTGCCAAAGCAGCACACTTGTGAAATTGCAGAGAATCGTGATACTGAATGTTATCAAACTGGTATGTTTCCGTTTGCTTCACTAACACAACTGCTACAAGAAAACAGGCTGATCTGATAAAATCTTGTGTTTTACCTGGATGGAGAAAACAATTAAAGAATGGGGGAGAATTAGAAATTCTAATCTTACTGTAACCTGAGTCAAAGCCGGTTAGAATTTTGGCTCAGCTTCAAATAAGATTAACTTTACCCCAACTACTCTGCTGTTTTTTGCTCTGCTGTTGTTTGCTGTTATCATCAAAAAGGAGCAGACAATGTAGGATGGTATTTTATATTACAGAGAGCAATCCTCTGTTTGGAAGTATGCCCTGTTGAAGGGTTGTGTAGTCCAGTCCTTAGTTCTTACATGTTTCAAGGTAATTATGTAATCCACTAAAAATTCCTGGAATACTTGATACCACTATCATTAACACTATAAAGTTTAGTAGCCTAATAAACCAGAATTTGCATATCTTTACAAGGGGACATTCCTGTTAGCTTTACTGACAAATTTCAGCCTGGAGAGCAGGCGGTCTCTCTACACATCCCCTTTTCCTTTGCTTCTGTCCTGAAGATAATGTTTTGGGAAAAGGAAGATAGAAGATTGTCTAGGGTGTATTCTCACGACACAATGATAAGCAAACTCTGATGCCATATTAGCTGCCATGAGACTATCCTATGGAATTCTGGGATCTGGAGTTTCATGGGGGTATGTAGAATTCTGATCCAGAGGGCTCTAATATTTACGGAAGAATCCTTGTCAAACAAACAAACAAGCAAAAAACCCATGATGGAACCAAAGCAGTTAAAGTGGGATCAAGTGCTATAATTTATATAGTGTGGAAACAGTGAAGGCATTGACTTGCTCCGAGTGCCATCATTGTGAGAACAACAAGGCCCAGAGCTCAAAATGGATGACTTTTAATTTTATTAATTAATTTATTTACTAAATGTATGTCCAGCCTTTCTTCTATGAATAGTTCTCAAGGCAGCTAATAACAATAAAAATACTAAATGATGATTAAAACAGAAGAACAGCTCAATTAAAAACACATCAATTAAAAAAAAAAAAAGCAATACCCAAGAGTTTAGCCAACAAGGCGTTTAAAGACCAAATGCCTATCTAAGTAAAAACATCTTTGCCTTCCAGAAGAAGGATAAGAGAGATTGAAGAGCTAATTTAGGTTCAATCCAAAGTGAACCCAAATTAGTTTCAGAACAGCTCATTGTGATCAAGACAAGAGAATTTCATTATACTAGAGTGGAACCATAGTACAGTAGAGCCTCTCATACTATCTATAGCTATAGCTATATTTCTTTGAGGCTCCCCATTATAATTTCATTTTATCTTCTCATTAATAATTATTTATCTACTTATTTGTCTGTTTCATATCCCCGTATTATAGTATTAAACATCAAAGTCATACATAAATTTCAAAACAACAAAAATAAGTAACAATATTAAATCCAGAGGAAGCCAGCATGGTGTAGTAGTTTGATTGTTGGGCTATGAGTCTGGAGACCTGGGTTAGAATCCCGGCTCATCCATTGGGTGACCTTGGGCAAGTCTCATTCTCAGAGGAAGGCTATGTCAAACCCCCTCTGAAGAAATCTTGTCAACAAAACCCTGTGATAGGTTCACCTTTGGGTTTCCATAAGTTGGAAGCAACTTGAAGACACACAACAACAGTTAGATCTAGTCATGTAAAAGATGTCCAAACATAGCAAAATATCAGTAAAAGATTACATACAATCAGGAAGAACTTCAAACAATAGCGTAGATTAGTTCAACTTTAAAACACCTGATGCCCCTAACCCATTAAGACTCATTAAACTAGATAAAAGGTTGAACAGACTGAGAAAAATGTTCAGGGTCCAAACACAGAAAAGACCCCTTTCCTAGATGCCACTTGCCTAATCTCTGAGAGTAGAGGCATCTGAGAGGCACATGGGGTGCTTTTAATAGATGGGTGGTTAGCACTGGACCAAACCTACTTGCCATTATACAAAATCTGGAAAAGAGGAAGCAACATTTTGCCATCTGCCTTCATTCCTAGTTGTTTACAGCCTCCTTCATTGCCACTAGAAGGAGTAGGGGGGCCAGCAAGGAAGTCAGTGTTGCAACTGATAAAAGCCCAACCCCATTTGAGTCTTTTTCAAGACCAGCTCACTCTTCCCAAGCTGCCTACCATATTCAGCATGCCGGTGTCAGGATCATTCCCTAAAAGTGACATTCCCCTGTCAAAATTACTGTGTGCTTTCATTTCTGTGTGCCCTTTGATGTTTGTATTTTTTCTGAACTTGTAACAAGTTGGTGTTCTGTGAACAGACAGGGGAGGATAGTATGCGCCTGGAAACTGGCTAAGTGGCCTTGCACTTGCAATGGCTTGTGAGAACAGGAGGTGTAGCCCACTCAGGGTGAGAAAGGGCAGTGGGGATGATGGGTGTTATAGCCTGCCAGATTTGGTGATTGTAACTACTTTTTATTTCACTGCTTTGCTAATAGCAAAGCAACAATTTTATGTATAGTTCACTCTTTAAATTACTGTTGCAATAAAGCTTTCTGTTTAACCCTGAAGCTGCTGGTTACTAAGTCTGAAGAAGCTAGTATATGACAGCTGGATTGACTGAAACAAGTCAACACCAGACTAAATGGTTGCTGTGTGGGGCTGTGTAGGATTTTAACTGTATTTTGTTTTAACTCATGTTGTGAGTATCTTTGGGTCCCATATGGAGAGAAAGGTGGGATTAAAAATTGAATAAATGAATGCATAAATTTATTTCATACCACTTGGATATAAATTACAGGTGATTGTGTTAAGGCCAACATGTTTCTTCTTGGAAGAACAAAGGGGTAATGATGTTTATTCTTTTTTTTTTACATTTTTAAATAATAATAATAATAATAATAATAATAATCTTTTTGGTGCAGTGAGAAATATTTACTCATGACTTTTATTCATCATTTGTGGTAATATTCATTTTTGCCCAGTGAGTAACAAGAATGAAAAGTAATGTTCTTATTTAAAGATAAAAGTTCCTAACTGGATTTTCAGTTCGCCAATCTTGATAGGCCTTGGCAAGGAACATTTTTCATGCATTCTGCACAGCCGTCTTTATAGTATTTATGATATCTTTGGTGGTTAATATCTCAAGTTATGGACTCATTCACACAGTTAAGTATTTGTCATATTTGGAAAGGTTTAGTGTAGCATGGCTGCTCGTGCCAGATTTCCTCCATTGGAAAGATTGTCTGATCCAAGTCCATAAAGTCCAGCCATAAGAAAGGAGAAGAGGGGCACTGAAGTTACCTGTCAACAGGTAAGCATCTGGACAGCAGATTGAGCAGATTTGGACTGATAAAAGGGACTGAACCTCTTCAACAACCTTCTACTTCAAATGAGACATTTCTCATAATCTCTCATTTCTCATAATCTCTCACAACCAGTCTATGGAGATGATAGTCAGTTTAGTACTCTCCTTTACTACTCTGGTGTGACCACTTGGAACTGTAACTTTCTTTTTAGATTAACTGCAGCATGCCATGCCATCCAAAAACAGATGGCCAGTGGTTAATCTTCATATTGATTGGTAGAAGCAAACAGACTTTAAAACAATTGTGTGAAGCTACGTGTTTGTTTGTTTTTAAGTATAGTTAACCCAGTAAACTGAAGGTGATCTGAACAAAGGCAGTGATTTCTAATCTTCTTGTAATTTCATTGTGGTAAAAATAAACAAACAAATAAACAAACAATTATCAAGGACAATGAGGAAGAACAGCATGGACACACTTCAGGGGCAGAGCAGGGGACCTTGAGAGTACCACCGAAAGGAACAGCAGCTGCGAAGACTCGGGGGAGGCGTGTGGTGGTGGTGGTGGGACTCCTTGCTGCGGGGTACAGAAGCAGTAGTTTGTGGGCCTGACAAGATGTCTCGGGAGGTGTGTTGTCTCCCTGGGGCAAAGATCCGTGATGTGATGGACAGGCTGACAAGACTCGTCAAGCCTACGGATCATTACCCCTTCCTTTTGGTCCATGTGGGAACCAATGATACTGCAAGGCACAGCTTTCCCATGATCAGAAGGGATTATGAGGCTCTGGGGAGGAAGCTGAAAGAAATGGATGCACAGGTTGTCATCTCGTCTCTTCTGCCAGTTGAAAGGCATAGTCCAGGAAGGGAGAGGAAAATAGCCAACGTAAACAACTGGCTCAGTAGATGGTGTCGCCGAGAACAATTGGATTTTTGGCTCATGGGCAGCACTTCCATGAGAGGGGACTTCTGGCAAGAGATGGGGTGCATCTCACGACAGTTGGCAGAAACATTTTTGCCTACAGTCTCAAGAATTTGATCAGGAGAGCTTTAGACTGAGTCATATGGAGGAGGGAGATAGTATTCTGGAAGGCAAAAGGGCTGGAGAAAATAGTCAAACTGTCATAGAGGGAACAAGGCAACAGTGCAAGGACCCAAGAGTGGGAGGCAAAAAAACTTGCACAGGCAGCAAGTAAAGGGAACACATGGTCTTAGATGTCTCTACACTAATGCGCAGAGCATGGGAAATAAGCAAGATGAACTTGAACTCCTAGCACTACAAAACAAGTATGATATAATAGGCATTACTGAAACCTGGTGGGATGAGTCTCATGACTGGAATGTAGGAACAGAGGGGTATAACCTTTATAAGAAAAACAGGCCAAACAGGAAAGGAGGAGGAATAGCATTATATGTCAGGGATATTTACACCAGTGAAGAGATCCATGACATCAATACTGGAAGCCAGGTGGAGAGCATCTGGATAAAAATTAAAGGGGAGGGAAACAACAGGGATGTTATTGTGAGACTCTACTACAGACCCCCAAGTCAGATGGAGGAATTGGATGATGCCTTTCTAGAACAGATGAACACACACGCAGAAAGGATAGATGTAGTATTAATGCATGAGTTCAACTATCCTGATATTTGCTGGCAATCTAACTCAACCAAAACTTCAAGGTCTAGCAAATTCCTTACTTGCCTGGAAGACAATTTCATGGCCCAAAAGGTGGAAGAGACAACAAGGGGGTCAGCTATTTTAGATCTGATCCTAACCAACAGAGATGACCTGGTGAATGGGGTGCAAGTGGTGAGATCCTTAGGTGAGAGTGATCATGTTCTCCTGGAGTTTGTTATACAATGGAAAGGAGAAGCCAGGCATAGTCAGACATGCATTCTTGACTTTAGGAGAGCTGAGTTCAATAAACTCAGGGAAATACTGGGGGTGATCCCATGGTCAGGAATACTAAAAGAGAAGAGACCTCAAGATGGATGGGACTTTCTCAAAAGGGAGATACTGAAGGCACAATTTCAAATAGTACCAATGAGGAAGAAAAATGGGAGGTGTCTCAAGAAACCAGGATGGATGACTAAAGAACTTTCAACGGAGCTAAGTTTTAAACGGAACATGTATAGCAAATGGAAAAAGGGGGAAATCACCAAAGAAGAATTCAAACAGATAGCGAACATGTGTAGGAGTAAAGTCAGAAAAACTAAAGCGCAGAATGAGCTCAGGTTTGCTAGAGAGGTTAAGAACAATAAAAGGGGTTTTTTGGGCGTATGTCCCCGCAGCAAAACGAGGAAGAAGGAAATGGTAGGGCCACTACGCGGAGAAGATGGCAAAATGCTAATAGGGGACAGAGAAAAGGCAGAATTACTCAACACCTCCTTTGCCTCAGTGTTTTCAGAAAAGGAAAAGCGGGACCAACCTGAGGATAAAGGAACAGAGGACACAATAGGGGAAATCCAGCACAGAATAAGCAAAGAGGTAGTACACTAAATGAATTTAAATCTCCTTAATTTAAGACTTTAAATCTTCTTAAACTAAATGAATTTAAATCTGCAGGATCAGATGAGCTACATCCAAGAGTTTTAAAAGAGCTGGCAAATATAATCTCAGAGCCATTGGCAATAATCTTTGAGAACTCCTGGAGAACAGGAGAAGTCCCAGCAGACTGGAGGAGGGCAAACGTTGTTCCCATCTTCAAAAAGGGGAAAAAAGAGGATCCCAACAATTATCGTCCAGTTAGTCTGACATCAATACCAGGGAAGATTCTAGAGCAGATCATTAAACAGAGTGTCTATGAACATTTAGAAGGCAATGCCGTAATCACAAAAAGTCAACATGGGTTTCAGAGAAACAAGTCATGCCAGACTAATCCGATCTCTTTTTTTTGATAAAATGACCAGTTTGGTAGATGAAGGGAACACTGTGGATATCACATACCTTGATTTCAGTAAGGCCTTTGACAAGGTTCCCCATGACATTCTTGCAAACAAGCCTGTAAAATGTGGGCTAGACAAGTTAACTGTTCAATGGATTTGTAATTGGTTGACCGGCAGAACCCAAAGTGTGCTCAGCAGTGGCTCCTCTTCATCTTGGAAAGATGTGACCAGTGGGGTGCCACAGGGTTCTGTCCTGGGCCCAGTGCTATTCAACATCTTTATCAATGACTTGGATGACAGAATTGGGGGCATACTTATCAAATTTGCAGATGACACCAAATTAGGAGGAGTAGCTAATACCCTGGAGGACAGGATCAAAATTCAAAATGACCTGGATAGACTGGAGAGCTGGGCCAAAGCTAACAAAATGAAATTCAATATGGAGAAATGTAAGGTACTGCACTTAGGGCGGAAAAATGAAATGCATAGATATAGGATGGGAGAGACCTGGCTGAACGATACTATGTGCAAAAGGGATCTAGGAGTCCTAGTAGATCACAAGTTAAACATGAGTCAACAGTGTGATGAGGCAGCTAAAAAGGCCAATGTGATTTTGGGCTGCATCAATAGAAGTATAGTGTCTAGATCAAGGGAAGTAATAGTGCCACTCTATTCTGCCTTGGTCAGACCTCACCTAGAATATTATGTCCATTTCTGGGCAGCACAATTCTAAAAGGATATTGACAAATTGGAGCATGTCCAGAGAAGGGCAACTAAAATGGTGAAAGGTCTGGAAACCATGCCTTATGAGGAGAGACATAGGGAGCTGGGTATGTTTAGTCTGGAAAAAAGACGGTTAAGAGGCTATATGATAGCCCTGTTTAAGTATTTGAAGGGGTGTCACATTGAGGATGGAGCAGGCTTGTTTTCTTCTGCTCTAGAGATTGGAACATGGAGCAATGGATGCAAGATCCAGGAACAGAGATTCCTCCTTAACATTAGGAGGAACTTTTTGACAGTAAGAGCTGTTCGGCAGTGGAACACACTCTCACAGAGCATGGAGGGGTCTCCTTCCTTTGAAGTCTTTAAACAGAGGCTGGATGGCCATCTGTCGGGGATGCTTTGATCATGATTTGCTGCGTGGCAGGGGGTTGGACTGAATGGTCCTCGTGGTCTCTTCCAACTCTACAAGTCTATGATTCTATGATTCTATGAAATAAAGGTGTGTGTGTGTGTGTCTGTGTGTGTGTGTGTGTGTGTGTGTGTGTGTGTGAATGATTCCTAGACAAGGGTACAGCTATGGTGGAGAGGGCAATATGAGTGTATTTCTCCTTCAGTAAGAATTGTATGCCACACTGCATTTCCTTCAGTCCCCAAATTTCTAGAATAGTACACAATTAGACATTGAAAAATGTTTACACCTGAGACTCTTGTATTTGGTAAGTTCATATTCCTTTGGTAATTCTGGCTGCCTCTTTTCTTGGGATGCCTAAACTTATTTTTAATGGGGATGTAATGCTTTACTAAATTACTTCTCAAAAGATACAACATGCAATTTAGCAATTTTCTTCCTGCTTGAAGAAGAACTTGGAAAAGCACACAGTTTTCAAAGCCTATTTGCAGTTTGGGACTTACCCAGTGCAAAATTTGTGCATGGTTGTTTTGCATAGCAAACAGCTTTTTCTTCTTCTTTTCCCCTTTACCTTTTGTGTATGTGTGCAGCAAACAGCATTTTTATTGTTCCTAAAGCAGACCAAACCTTAACTTGCGCCAGAAGCCAAGATGATTAAATCGAAGCTGTCATACTTCAGACATTTCATGACATTACGTGATTCATTGGAAAAGATGGTAATGCTCAGTAAAGTGGAAGTCAGTGGGAAAAGAAGACTCCACTACAGATGGATGGATTCAGTCAAGGAAATCATCCTCCTGAGTTTGTAAGACCTGAGTAGGACAGTTGATGACCTGGACTTGTTGAGGGCTCTCATTCATAGGGTTGCCATAAGTCAAAGTTGAAGATGGCAAATGGCAACAAAAGTAGGGTGTGAGGATAAAAATTGAGTAATATCATTCATGCAACCTTGACAGAGAGGTTGAGGAGGAGAAATTAAATTATCCTTCATATATGCATCATCTGTCATTATTATGGACTTCAGACATGTTCCATTTAGTTTCCACACCTGTACTTGTTGATTGATATGCTTTCTTTAAAATGTGGATTAAACTCAAACACATAGGCTTTAGTTACATGACAGTTTTTATTGCGGTAATTTGCGCTTTATCGCTGTTTCGCAGCTGTAGTGCATCGTTCAGATGATATATGGCTTAATTGATCTATCGGTTTAGTTTTCAACTGTGTTCCGCTTAGATATTCACACACAGACTGAGACAGGGGCATGGCCTCCCAAGCACATCCTCTGATTACCATAGGAATGCCTGAGATGAACATTCACACACACACACACGAGAGAGACTGGAAAAGGCTTGCTTAATTCTTCAGATCGTAGCAGCTGGGCATAAGATAGCAAGGAGGGAGGGAGAGAAGGAAAGACACACACACACAAGGCTAGCACTCCAGTCTTTTTCGTGACTAAGCACAAGACAGGGAGAAGGGAAGGGACACGATCGCAGGAGGAGACTAGATCATTCACAGCAAGGCGGGAGGGAGAGAAGGAAAGATGCACACACACAAGGCTAGCACTCCAGTCTTTTTCGTGGCTAAGCACAAGGAGAAGAGAAGGGACGCGATCGCAGGATGGGAGACTAGATCATTCACATACACTGAGACTGAAAGTAGCAAGGTGGGAGGGAAAGAAGGAAAGACACACACACACAAGGCTAGCACTCACTGTCTTTTTCGTGGCTGGAAACAACATGGATCTTTCTTTCCTTCATCCCCTCCTTGTCCAAACCCCTCCCTGGTGAGTTCAACCAATCGTACCAAAGCTCTGCTGTGAATGTATCCGAAAGGTTGCTGGTAACTCACACCGCACGTAGTGTAATGCTTATTCAGACTATCGAAAATGCGCTACTTTTCAAAAAAGTCGGGAAAAGTCCTGAAATCCTTTATTGCGTTACTAATGGGTTTTTGTGCCCCCCTCCTTCTGAAAGAGGCGACTTTGTGCCGCAATGCATGTAAACAATTAGGAATCTTGGCGAATTCTTCACAGTTTTTTTTTTCACCATGTAACCAAGCCCTAAGATATGCTGTGTTCATTAAGAATTCCAATAATTGATATACTGGGGGAAAACAAAAACAATTCATTGAGCAAGGACATTTTCAACTTTTCTTTTCATGTATTTGGAATGTTGGATGTCCTTGGTGCCTGACAGCCAAAACATCAGGGTAAATTTTGTCTCTGTATAAGCTGTGATAAAGTAATTCCACTGAATATATCTATTGTTTATCTGCTAGCCTTTTGCTCTTCTTGTTCTTTTTGGAAAGAGTGTCCTGTATTCATTATGCTGCTGCAATTTATTATTTTGTATTGGTGAAAAATGTACCTCAGTGACTTGACAGCAAAGGAGAATGGTTGGCAAGGGGAAAAACAATAACCAAGGCTGTGCTGTGTATTTTCTTACAACACAATACCAAAGTAAGTTAGCTGCTTTAGGACTACTTTGGACAGATTCCAAGGATAGTCATAGGACACTCCTCTGGAATTCACTGCTTGGGTGACAAAACAGATTGCATCACCTTATGCCTGTTTTCAAACTAAAGCGCCTTCTACACATACTCCTTTTGCTTAGTTTTGTCTAAGCAAATGTCTGCAGTTTTGTTTTAATGAGCTGTATACTCATTGGATCTATGGTGCTGGAACCCTGGCATACCAATGCTTAAAGGGCAAGTTCTTGTTGTAGTTTTTTTTTTTATTTAGTTAGTTATTTATACCCCGCTCTTCAGCCACAAGGCTATCAGAGTAGCTTACAAATTGTTTTAAGCAATAGCAGTTTACACATCTACACTGCAATAAGCAGCTTCCAAAAGCCTGCAGCAGCCTTTTACCCCATTCCACCGGGCCAGGAGGCTGTAGTGGGGCCCTGAGGACTTCTTGGCAGCGAGGCAGCAGTGGGAGGGGGCGTGGCCAGGAGTGGCTGGTGTCTTAAGCCACTCCCACCCCCTCAGGAACACCAGCCAGCAAGCCAGAGGTCCTCCAGCCTGCAGCAGCCTTTCACCCCATTCCACCGGGCCAGGAGGCTGTAGTGGGGCCCTGAGGACTTCTTGGCAGTGAGGCAGCAGCGGGAGGCGGCATGGCCAGGAGTGGCTGGGGTCTTAAGCCACTCCCACCCCCTCAGGAATACCAGCCAGTAGCCAGAAGGACTCGAAGCCAGCAACTGGAGTCAGCTGAGGCCGGGAATGGAGTGGGGGCGAAAATTGGAGTTGTGCTGGGGAAAGGGAGGTATGGTCGGAACAGAGTGAACAGATGTTACAAAAGAAGGCAGTATCGCTGTTTGTCAGCTATCCCACCTTCAGTTCACCCTGTTTCCCGGAATGGATTGGAGAGTGTACCAACCATTCCACAGAACCTTACTTTGCTCCTCTGCAATGCCAGGTCGGTTAAGAATAAAGCTCATATTATTTACGATCTACTCTTGGATGAGGATGCCGACCTGGCTTGCTTCACAGAAACCTGGCTGGGAGAGGATAGCGCTGTCACATGGGCGTAGGCCCTCCCAGCCGGGTATTCTGTCAGTGAGCGGGTAAGGGGAAGTGGGCGGGGGGGGGGCAGAGTGGCTCTGGTTTATAAGAACAATCTGACCTTGACCAGGATACCTGTCCAAAACACAGTCCACTTTGAGTGTATGTACCTTAGCCTAAGGACCAGGGATAGTTTGGGGATTCTGCTAGTATACCGACCACCCCGTTGTCTAGCAGACTCCCTAACTGAGCTGACACAGCTGGTCTCAGAGTTGCGGTTGGAGTCGCCCAGACTTTTAGTTCTGGGCGACTTTAACATTCCACTCGAGACCAGCTTGACAAATCTGACTGGTGCAGCTCGGGAGTTCATGGAAACCATGACAAACATGGGCCTATCCCAATTGGTCATTGGGCCCACACATTGTGTGGGTCATACTCTCGATGCGGTCTTTAGTACGGAACAGGAATATCTGTGGGCGGCGGTTATTAAAACCGCCGCATTGTCATGGACGGATCATTTCCTGGTCAAGACTGAACTAAGAGTCTCTTCCCGCCCGACCGGGGGTGGTGGACCCATTAGAATGGTCCGCCCCCGAAGGCTAATGGAACTAATAGGATTCCAGAAAGCCTTGGAGGGTTTAATGGTTGGTAACGCCGGTGACCCTGTCGAAGCTTTGGTTAATACTTGGAACACCGATCTTACCAAGGCTATTGACACGATCGCTCCCAAGCGTCCTTTCCAACCCGCCTCTAACCATAAGCCATGGTATACTTCAGAGCTTAGGAAAATGAAGCGGGTTGGACAACGACTAGAGCGCAACTGGCGGAAAACTTGACTCTTATCCGACAGGACTCGACATAGGAATTTTCTTCGGTCCTATCGAGAGGCAATACGTGCAGCGCAGAGATCCTTCTCCTCTGCACGTATTGCGTCTGCAAAGTCCCGTCCAGCAGAGCTGTTTAGGGTGGTAAGGGAGATGACGCAGGTTATACCTGCACAGAATCCATTGCTTAACCCAACAACGGCCTGCTGTGATGCATTTAACAACTACTTTGCAGATAAAATCTCTCGGATAAGAGCCGACTTAGATGCCAGCATTTTGACAGAAACAATTGACGAGGTGTCCAGCAACTCCGTTGATGTAAGTTTACTGAATCAATTTCAATCTGTGAGTACTGAGGACGTGGACAAGCTACTTGGTAGAGTGAGGAAGACGACCTGCCCTCTTGATCCTTGCCCTTCATGGCTGGCCATCCAGGGGGGGACTGCCTTGATGGTGTTCCTTAAGGACATCATCAATGCATCCCTCAGGGAAGGGTGTGTTCCATCTTGTTTAAAGGAAGTGGCGGTTAGGCCGCTCCTGAAAAAACCTTCCCTAGACCCCCTGGACATGAACAACTATAGGCCGGTTTCTGTGTTACCATTCTAGAGCAAAGTGATTGAGAGGGCAGTTGCTCTTCAACTCCAAGTGGTCTTGGATGAAACTGATTATCTAGACCCATTTCAAACTGGCTTCAGGACGGGATTTGGAGTTGAGACTGCCATGGTTGCCTTGACCGATGATCTGCATCTAAGCATCGACAGGGGTAATGTGTCCCTGTTGGTGCTTCTGGACCTCTCAGCGGCTTTCGATACGATAGATCATGGTATTCTCCTGGATCGCCTGAGTGGGTTAGGAATCGGAGGCACTGCGCTCCAGTGGTTCCGGTCCTTCCTCTCGGGCAGGTCCCAGAGGGTGCGGCTTGGGGACAGCTGCTCCAGCAGAAAGGAGCTTACTTGTGGTGTTCCGCAGGGTGCCATCCTGTCCCCGATGCTGTTTAAAATCTATATGAAGCCGCTGGGTGAGATTATTCGGGGTTATGGGGCTGGGTGTTATTAGTACGCTGATGACACCCAGATGTATTTCTCCTTGTCCCGATCATCGGCCTCGAATCCCAATGGCATCTCTCCTCTTAATGACTGTCTTAAAGCAGTAATGGGCTGGATGAGGAAAAACAGATTGAGATTAAATCCAGACAAAACGGAGGTGCTCAAGGTAGTGGCTCCGAAACCAGGAGTTGGGTTGCAACCACCAGTCCTGGATGGGATCACGCTCTCCGTTAAGGACTGTGTTCACAGTCTGGGGGTGCTCCTTGATTCATCGCTTCAGATGATGAGTCAAGTGAATGCGACGGTCAGGAGCGCTTGTTATCAGCTTCGGCTGATACGCCAGCTGTGCCCTTTCCTGGAAGTAAGGGACCTCGAGACTGTGGTGCACGCGCTGGTAACCTCTCGTCTAGATTTCTGCAATGCGCTCTACATGGGGCTACCCTCGTGCTTGGTCCAGAAACTTCAGTTGGTACAAAATATGGCAGCCAGAGTGGTCTCAGGAACATCTTGGAGATATCATATAACTCCAATACTAAAATCTCTCCACTGGCTGCCTATCAGTTTCCGGGCCCAGTATAAGGTGTTGGTTATTACCTTTAAAGCCCTACATGGCTTGGGTCCAACTTATCTCCGGAACCGCCTCCTCCCATACAATCCTCCTCGCGTACTCCAGTCCTCTGGGAGGAATCTGCTTCAGCCACAAAAATCTAGGCTGTCTGCAACCTCCCAGAGGGCCTTTTCAGTAATCGCCCCCAAATTGTGGAATGGCCTGCCGAATGAGATCCGTCAGCTGACGAGCTTGAGTAGCTTTAAAAAAGCACTAAAGACAGATCTCTTTCGGCAGGCCTTTCCTGATTAGATCCCGGCCTCAGGAACTCAGTCTCCTGGCTTTTTAAAAATTATGTATATATTTGTTTTTAATGTGTTTTTTAGTTAGAAGGTTTTAATCTTATTGTGTTTAATGTCTTTTTATGGGGGAGGGTGGTGTTGGGTGGTGTTTTTAGTCATTATTATAATGTTTTAATTGTTGGAAGCTGCCCCGATTGTTTTTAGCAGAGGGGCGGGGTATAAATAAATTTTATGATGATGATGATGATGATGATGATGATGTGTGTTAGCTAATTGCCCCCACAAGCCGGGTACTCATTTTACCGACCTACGAAAGGATGGAAGGCAGTGTGTCAACAACCTAGGTCTCAGAAGACTCAGAGAGGTGGTGTCTTGCAACCTGGCAATCCTGTGGACCAGCATTGTCCAAAGCCACCTGAAATCAGTTTACCAACAGCTAAGAAAAGAGGCAGTAAACTGGGCATTTTGCCAAGCCAGTTTATGAGGTGTCCAAACAGCCTAGCGAAAAATTATCCAGATATTGGTATGTATGTAATGCTAATACAAAATAAGAGGAAGTTTTCAGAAATGAGAAATCTGGTGCTCATTCACCCTCAAACCCACCAAAAGGCTTGGCCCCTGATAAGATTGACTGTGTAATTGAATAACATGAACCCAGGAATATTATTTTATGCCCTTGATTCCTATTTAAATTTAATCAGATTTTCCATATGGGTTTTTCACAAACAGTATTTTCTTTGCCAGATTAATTATTAACATTGCAGAGAATATAATTCCCTGAGCATCCCCCACCTACGTTGCTAGTAATTGGTTCCACAACATCTTTTCTTTCCCTAGAGGGGTATCGGATTGATCCCTGTAAGCCTGACCTCTAGCCACATTTACTCCCCAAAGAATGCTGTGAACAACATGAAATGTACCCAAAGAACACTGGCATAGAAAGGGGAAAAAACAGATGTACTTTCAACTACAGAAAGGTGGGTCATTGGTGCTCTGCTCAAACCAACAGGCAGCTCCTTCATATGCTTAATTGGCAGGATAGGGTATACAGCAGACATGAAGCAGGCATACACATGCCAAGTTTCAGAATGACCTACTTCCCTACCACCTGGCAGAGTGAACTTGAAAATCTTCTCCTCCCTCTTCATTTGGAAAAGAGATGTGTTTGATGCAGACTCTACTAATGCTGCAATCACAGCTCTAAAATTAAATCAGCTGCACAGATAGCTTTGTAAATATTCATACAGTAGACTGATGCTTGGATCGCTGTGGTCTGTCCCCATCTCCCCTCCACTCACAGCACTTCTTGATAACATTTTTTGATAGAAGCAAGCAGACATGATTAATAATTTATACACACTTCCTGGATAATAGTTAATGCTTATTAACCCAGATGAACATGCTTTCTCTAGCAAACTTGGAAATATAGAAAACTAAATTAGAGTCCACCTCCAGCAAGAATGATCCATGCACATAAACAGGGATGGAGAACCTCTGGCCCTCCAGATGTTGTTGAGCTAAAAATATGTTGTTAAAATGAAATTATTCTATTTGTTCTGTTGATCACCTGCTAGCAAACAGTCATAATTACATATCAGGATATCTATGAATGTAATGGTTGATGGATAATAATTCCTTTGCTATTAGAATGGAACATATCTATGCATGAGTAGCTACCACTTATATTGATGGCATAATTCCCATCAATATACCGTATATTGCTGCATACAAGACTACTTTTTAACACTTGAAAATCTCCTCAAAAGTGGGGGGGGTGGTCTTATACCCCAGTAATCATACTCCCCTGCTGTGAGAATGATTGAAGTGTAAAATGGCCTGGGCAGTTTTCCCAGCAGATCCTTCCTCCTGCTGTGAGAATGACTGCTTTGCATTTGAAGAGTTAAATGGCCCGCCATTTAGCTCAGGAGAGTCAAAATAATGTTTCTTTTCAGGACAAGTTAGCCTAAAATTAGAATTTCTGGATTCAGACTTATCATTCTGCATCAAGTTTTGTCTATGGTGAAATTCTCTTGTCTACCACTGTGGCTCTAAAATCATTAATGTGCTCATTCATTAATGTGCTCATTCAAAAATTTGGGATTTGATAGCTTCATATTAACCAACTTACAGTATTAATGCAACCTTACTTTCCAAAGATTGAACACCACAGAGATTTTTCAAAGTATCCCATGCTTTTTTAGCTGTTCTCAGTCCTTTAATTTCACAGACTATTCCATCATCTATAGCCACTGAGCTGGCTGGCTGGTGGGGGACAGGCTTTCCAGCCAGGTAGCTGGCTGGACGGGGGGGGGGGGCAAACTCTAGATTTTAACTTAAAAATTGGGGGTGTCATCTTATGCGCCCAGTCGTCTTATACACCGGAATATACGGTAGTTGGATGACCATCCATTGTGAAGCTGATTGCTTGCTAATAGTCCTGGGTGATCAGTTGGTGCTTTCTCTATGAGAGCTAATGAGGAAAGATGTTTTCCTAAATGGGCAATTTACCTGCAGGAGTGAGGTTTTCAGAGGAGTGCTTTCTGGGGAGGAGGAAATAGAAAGGAGATTGCCAATGAATACAAGCTGCTGTAGGATATATTTTAAATGAAGCAATTGTCAAAACCACCTCTGAAAATTCCTTGCCTAAGAAAGCCCTATGAAATTCATGGGGTATTCACAAGCGGACAGGTGACTTGAAAGTACACACACAGAGGGTGTGTGTGTGGATTAGGTGGACAAGAAGTTGGCTTGGGTATCAGTTCTGTTCCTTTGGGGAGTCTCAAACAGAATTAGTAGTTCTGCTGCCTTATGCAGAATTCTGTTTACTTCCACTGTGTTCTGTTGGTATATTCGTAAAACAAATGTATATTTACCTGACAGTGAATCTTTTGTGCTGCTTGCTTCAGAGAAACCTAAACCTTGCAATCCTACCCTTGGATTTCTCAACATTCAGGCAGAGGAGAGCAGATTAACACTGGTGTCAGGAATATGACCTGTTGCTTCTTTGGAGAAAAATGTGAGCTAAAGAGGCAGAGGGGGTAAGTGATCCCCAGCAATCCTGAAATATGCAGTTATAATATTGCTGCAGACATTTTCAGAAGAAAGTGTGGTAGGCATGAAGGAAAGTATAGGAAGAAGCTTAGAATCATAGAATCATAGAGTTGGAAGAGACCTCAAGGGCCCCTGCCATGCAGGAATACACAGTCAAAGCATTCCTGACAGATGGCCATCCAGCCTCTATTTAAAAACCTCCAAAGAAGGAGACTCCACCACACTACGAGGCAGTGCATTCCACTTCCGAACAGCTCTTACTATCAGGAAGTTCTTCCTAAATGTTTAGATGGAATCTCTTTTTCTGTAGTTTGAACCCATTGCTCTGTGTCCTAGTCTCTGGAGCAGCAGAAAACAAGCCTGCTCCATCCTCAGTATGACATTCCTTCAAATATTTAAACATGGCTATCATGTCCCCTCTCAACCTTCTCTTTTCCAGACTAAGCATTCCCAGCTCCCTAAGCCACTCCTCATAGGTCATAGCTTCCAGACCTCCCACCATCCTGGTTGCCCTCCTCTGGACATGTTCCAGCTTATCTGTATCCTTCCTGAATAGTGGTGCCCAGAACTGGACACAGTATTCCAAGTGAAGTCTGACCAAAGCAAAATAGAGTGTCACAATTACTTCCCTTGACCTAGATACTATACTCCTATTAATGCAGCCTAGAATCACATTGGTATTTTAAGCTTCTGCATCACATTGCTGACTCATGTTCAACTTGTGGTCCATTAAGACTCCTAGATCCTTTTCGCATGCACTGCCCTCAAGCCATGTGTTACCCATCCTATATCTGTGCATTGCATTTTTACTGCCCAAGTGTAGTAGTCTACATTTCTCCCCATTGAAATTCCTTTTGTTAATATTGGCCCAGCTTTCTAATCTGTTGTGGTCATTTTGAATTCTGATCCTGTCCTCCGGGGTATTAGCTACCACTCCTAATTTGGAGTCATCTGCAAACTTGATAAGCATACCCGTTATTTCCTCATCCAAGTAATTGATAAAGATGTTGAATAGCACTGGGCCCAGGACAGAACCCTGTGGCACCCCACTAGTCACTTCTCTCCAGGATGAAGAGGAGCCATTGGTGAATACCTTTGGGTTTGGTCAGTCAACCAATTACAAATCTACCTAACAGTTGCATTGTCTAGCCCGCATGTTACTAATGTTTTTGCAAGAATATCATGGGGGACCTTGTCAAAAGCCTTACTGAAATCAAGATACACTACATCGACTGCACTCCCTTCATCTATCAAGTTTGTAATTCTATCAAAAAATAGATGAGATTAGTCTGGCATGACTAATCAAGATATACGATATCCAAGCATTCCCTTCATCTATCAAGTTTGCAACTCTATCAAAGAAAGAGATAAGTCTGGCACAACTTGTTTTTGAGAAATCCATGTTGACTTTTAGTGATCACAGCATTCCTTTCTAAGTGGTTACAAACTTTTGTGCTTTTGTGCTTGACATTGTGAGGTTAGATTTATATTTTAACAGTTGCTAAAAGTTGACAGAAACTGGTGGGAGTCCAGTTCACCTGGCCCACAATGTTGATAATGTATTGGCAAGCCTGGATTGTGGACCATTGTAATCAGTGAGAGAGAATTAAGACATTTTGTCTAAACAGATGCGTACCAGCAGAACTGGCCCTATCATTAGGCAGAGTTAAGTGACCAGGAAAAATCTGGCATCATCATCATCATAGCAGCAGCAGCCAACAATTTGCTGCCTTTTCATGACACCCAGTATCTGCTTTCTGAGGCAGCTACCTCACTTTACCTCATGGTAGGCCCGCCCCCACTTGGAGTCTATGGAGATCCACTCTTGCTTTGGAGAACTAGTTTTGCTGTTCCTGCAGGAGTCATTTTGCTTCCACAAGGAAGATGTATTTTTGCATTGGTAAATAAAACAAAAATATTAAAAGTTCCCATAAGCCTCCAGTGCTTTCTCATGCAAAAGAAATTAAATTCTGTAGAATTACCTATGGACTTTTCATCTTACAGGGAAGTAGGGAAAGCACTTGATGATATGCATAATTCTGTTCCTAGTAAGAACAAGTGATTTTTTTTGAAATTGCAAATTAATAAAAATGTGACATATGCATACAAGAAGAAAGGAAAATCACTTGGCAAAATGCATGAGCTATTCTCCTGCATTTTTGTTACTGTAAAATAAGGCTGCCCAGGTAAGACAGAAAAAAGCATTAGAACCATGTATCCCAGCATGCAATCTGGAGTTAGAGTGATGCCTGACATCCAAGTGGTTAATCAAACTCCAGTGAACTCAACGTGATGCTATTCACGGAAATGTTGCCTTGGTAATACAGAGCTCTGCTTGACATTTGTCCAATTTGAAGTGCTGGAACCAGAGACACTTTTATCGAGTCTGCCAAAGCAATATGTCATATTCAGGACACAAACTTTCCTTTATAGAGCAAAATTAATTTTTTAAAAAAATAATCTCTGGTGTAGGGAAGAGGTTGGATCATTTAGCTCTCCCCATCCCTACTTTTAAATATCAAGGTTCAGTCCAACCTCTCTGTATTATGACACATAGTAGAACACTTCACAAACATGTTCAGTTTCAAACCTTTCAAGGCTTTCAGAAGAAGAAAGTTCTAACCAATAGAAAGGTATATTCATAGTTGGGATGCAGAACCCTTTCATAGCAAGGAGATAACAGATTCTCCCTAAAGTCATCCCGTTCCCTTTTCCAGGTAAGAAACAGGCTTGTTCCCTTTCTCATCCCCATTAAGGAAAGGGCATACCTGCCATTTCAGAAGAGTGACTGAGGAGATTATCAGACAACCCCCTTAAAAACATGTTTGTTTGTTTGTATGCCGGCAAAAGAACACTCCCCACCGCACTTACCTTCCTTCCCATCCAAAGGCTTCCCCAGGAATGAAGAAGAAGTGAACAGAGCTCCGTTCACTTCCTCCTTTGAAGTCCTGCGGATTCTTGGGAGACTTCATCGCATGGGAAATTCAAAAAAAGAAAGAAAAATAACACATAAAAAGTTGCACAAAAACACATATGCAAACTTTAAAAGTCCCAAGTAACCTGAGGATGATCATATAAGGAGCAAAACTTACCTAGTTGTCCTGATCTCACCCGGAAGTGTTCATGCTGGATCGTCCATTCTCATTGCAGTAACAGGATTTAAATGGCCCGAGGTTTTGCACTGGTCAGTGCCAGTACAAAAACAGAACAGGGGGATCTATTGACGGCTTCAGCCATCAATAGAAAGAAATGGCACCATAATACCAGAGGAATGCAAAAGGATGTTGTTGTATGATATTGTCATCCTTTTGCGTTCTGCTGTCATTCTGCTGGCATCACATTTGCTGCATCTGATAATCTCCTGAATATAGCAGAAATTGATCTCCCATATTAGAGGCAGTGGGTCTTCTGGAGAGGGCAGGAGGATCCAAAACTTCCATGGGCCAGTTCTGGACCTGCGCAAGGCCAAATTAAGCCTGCTAACCAAAGATTCCTTGCTCAAACCCTGATTCTACACATTGGTATCCTAAACATACAGATGATCATGGTTTTCATTGTTGAATGAACATGTTTTCTTTTCTTTTTTCTTTTCTCTTCCAGCACTGACTTCCATATAACATAAATCAGATAATGTTCAGTGTTGCCAGGAGCTGCCTTACAGTATTCTGGACCACTGGTTCCTTAAGCCCATTAGGGTCTGTATCAGCCTTTTCAAACATGGTGTCCTCTGTGTATGTTTTAAAAAAAGCTCCCATCATAATCAGCAAGGATGCCCAATGGTAATTGGAGGCCAAAATATCTGGAAGACACCAGGTTGGAGAAGTGAGCAAAGATAGCTCTCTCAGGTACCACAATTCATCAGTAGTCTTTCCAGTCCTGCTACCTGAGATCTATCAAAACAGGTTTAATATGGGATTCTCTGCATTGTGCTGCACTATTGAGCTTGTAGTTCAGGACAGTTTGGTAAGCCTCCAACAATGATATTGGAGGCTTATTGAAGTATCCAGACACCTGCTTGACACTTGGGCTCTGGAATAATTTAATTGTCTTTAATTTTTTCTTGGGTATTTTACTATAACATGGAAAACTATTGGCATCTGAGATTCTAGATCAATTTAGTATACTCAATTAAGTAGTGTCTCCAGGCCCAACACTTTCAATCTTCCCTTACTGAGAAGCAGCCACTGCAAGTGTCTGAGCTCTGTTCTGCTGCTGTTTGGAATGGAGCAGGCTGACATTTCCACCCCTGTGGAACAGAGAAACAATCAAAAGCAGAACATCTGTTGTTCACAGTGGTAAAACAGGATTGGGGAACTTTTAAGATCCCTACATATTCCTACACTATTGCCATGATTGTGAATGGATAGGGATCATGAATATGAATCAGTTATGAATGTGTAACTCTAGACTTTGCATTCATAATTGCAGTTGTGAATTCTAGCCATTGTATTTCCATGACTTAGTCATTTTATTTTTTCCTCCTATTTAAATAGATTACTCTAAAATGGATTTATAGTGACAAAACTAGATAGAGAAAACACTGTAGCTAAAGTACCTGACCAATTTCTTGAAAAGTGTTAAACTAAATTGTGTTGTAGGGTGTCTTTTTAGCCCCAGACTTCTCTGATTTTGGATTCAAAGGATTTTTTTTTCTGATCACGAAGCTTCCTGTGTTGGAGGTTGCTCCTCTATAGCCATCCTTATAATTGTGAGGTTGTTGTTGTTATGTGTCTTCAAGTCATCTTCAACTAATGCTGACCCTATCGTGGGGTTTTCTTGGGAAAATTATTCAGAAGCAGTTTGCCATTGCTTTGTCTCAGGGACACCCAGAGGATTTCCATGCTGAGAGGGGATTTAAACCCTAGTTGATTGGACTCCTAGTCCAACACTCAAACTATTATACCATGCTGGCTTTCAGTTCTGAGGCACAATTCATGAGCAGTGTATGTATAAGTCATCTGTGAGATGGGCTTGTGTTTTTAAGAGAAGTGCACCTTAATTGTTCACGTTTATAAATATGTTCTGTTGTTGTTGTTGTGTCCCTTCCAGATGGCTTAGATTTCGGGCAACTGTATCTTAAGTTTTTCTTGTCCAGGTTACTTCAGGAAGAATGGTTTTTCATTGCCTTTTTCTAAGGTTGAGAGAATGTGGCTTGCCCAAGGTTACCCAGTAAGTTTTAATAAGTGATCAAGGAGTCAAATCCTGGTCTCCTGCAGTTCCAGTCCAACACTCAAACCATTACTTTATTTTGGTTCTCATCAATATGTTACTCGAGTACAAAAATATCAGAGTTTGGCTTAAGGTTCAAAATGAAAGAATTTGGAAAATGGGGATGGCAAATAACTTGTATAAAAATCCTTATGTATTGTATCAAATAGAAAGAACGAAATAAGGGGAAAACATTTGGAGGGAAAGACCAAAATCATAATACCATAACAACAACCACTGCTGTCACCAAGACTCCTTGCTTTTTAAAAAACAAAATGTTTAAAATAATATATCTGAATAATAATAATAATAATAATAATAAATTTTTATTTGTAACCCACCCCTCTGCTCAGCAACCGGGGCGACGTACAACAAGATTAAAACAACAGGAAGTTAACACAATCATTCCCAATCCTAACCCTCCCACCCCTTAAAACTAAATTAAACTGGTGGAGAATTAAAACAAACATCAAATACAGTAAAATGTACAAATTATTGGGGGGCTGAAATGGCAATGGCGGCAAGGGAGTGGGTAGGCAGTCAACTCCACTTGAGCCGGGAAGTTATTCCGGGGAGGCCTGCTGGAAGAGATCCGTCTTTAACGCTTTCTTGAAGCTATCAAGAGTAGTGATAAGACGGATCTCGTCCGGCAGACCATTCCAAAGTCTGGGAGCCGTAGAAGAGAAGGCCCTCTGGGCGGTTTGTTGTTGCTAAGATGTTATGTTGTTAGACAGGAAAAGCAAAGCCTGTCTTTGACTATAAATGAGCCTACACATACAGCATTGGTTAACAGTGTTTTTTAGAATTATACATTCAAAAGATTCTGAGACTCTTTCTTTAATTCACAGGGGATGTGTGTGATTCCAGTCCCTGCAAAAATGGAGGCATCTGTTTGTCAGGGTTAGATGATGACTTCTATTCTTGTGAATGTCCTGATGGCTTCTCAGATCCCAATTGTTCTAGTGTTGTGGAGGTTGGTAAGTGCAAACAAAAACAAAGAAAGCAATCACTGTTGGTGTATGTGTTTCATTTCTGAATATATAAAAAGTGTCCTATTTTTTTCAGTGCTCCATCCAGTCTCTTGTTCACCTCTAATGCTTTAGTTTTAATCTTTATACACTGAACTCATTTTTTTATTAGAGCTTGAAAGTACCTAGCAACAAATATCATCATTAGTTCCTTTTGACAATAAAGTTATAATTACAACATAACAGCAGATAACTTCAGCCACCTTTTAGAGCAATTGTAACTTTTTAATTCCATTTAACGTTATGGGAAAGTGGCCTCAATAAATGATAGATGAGGAATATCATTACAAAACATAACATACTGTCCAACATTTCATAAATGAAAACTGGAACATCTGTGGCCATGCAACATAAGGGTGTGGTTAAGATGCAAACGTTATCAATGAGGAAGAACACACAAGCTAGGAGAGGCTGCAGCAGTTTCTTTTGCCTGAGTCTACTGGAAAGGGCAAGCTTCCACCCTTCTTCTCACTCTGAGTTAACTGAGTGCAAACTGCTTTTGTACTTTGAACTGAATTTGCAGCAGTTGAAGTAAGCTGAGGACAAAGGGGGAATGTGGAAGGGGAGGGAGAAATTGGGACATTTAAAAGAAGCTGAAAAAGAGGAATAATGGGATTAATTTGAAATGTCCCACCAATTTGGGGCAGCTGGAAAGTATGACATAGCTGTGTTAGCACACAGCAACATAAAGAGATATAAAAGAATTCTGTAGCACCTTTGAGACTAACAGAAAAAGAAATTTCTAGCATATGCTTTTGTGGACTAAAGTCCAGTTCATCTGATGGATTAGAGTCCACAAAAGTTTATGTGAAAGATACCATGCGGTTCAAGTGCAGGGCCATACTCCTGCAGGATTCTGTGTTGTGCACATGGAGGCAAAGATTTCATGGTTGAGAGAAGGGTACGTTTTATATCACAGGCTAGCACTGCTAACGGTTTTTAAGTGGATTGTTGTTTAATGCTTTAAAAAAAATATTACAGATTGTTTTAGCTGTATTGTTTTAATGTCTTGTTTTAATGCTTTATCGTGTAAGCCCTTTGGGGTCCCATATCAGAGAAAAGAGGGATATATATTTAATCAATAATAAATAAGTTTGATAAATAATAAATAAGTTTCAAAAAACATTCACAAAATCATTAGAAAAATACCCAGATGGGGAAAGGGTCATTGAAAAAATATGCATAACATCATAGAAAGGATTTCATTCTGTTGCTCTCCCATGTGAAAATGAAATAAGCAAAGAATGACTCCATTGGCTCTCCTTAACTACCAGGATGTCTTAGGGCAGCTCTTCATCATCAGAGTTAAAACCAAAAGTCTCTATTCTTTGCATGCAGGCTCTGTGAAAAATTCAGGCAATCTACCTGGGAAGATGTGCTACAAATTGACACTCAGGGTGTGGAGAAGCTATCGTGTAGAAGTTATTTCCATTGACCTCCACATGGATGGCATAATGTGCAGAGAGGCCTTCAGAAGCAGTCCATGCCAGTCCAATAGGCACAAATGGACTTTTGATACCAAAGATAACAGTTCAAAAGTAATAATAATTGGTTCAATAGAATACTGCTAGAGTATTAGCATTTCAAAGATGTCAGATGATTTCACAGACTACACATATCAGTTATCAGGAGGCTGCAGGCAGCATCAAGTTTTTGAAATAATTTTAAAGCTCTTTCCAATCTATTTCCAGTGAGGAAAAGAAGCTTTTCTCTCTCTTTTTGGAATAACAAAACTAATGCTGTTGGTTTGTGAGGTAAATGAAGCATTGCAACCCAGTCAGAGCAGGAGGAAAATAGCGGCCAAGGGAAATGAACACTTTGAAGTTCAGTTTTACTTGGTCAAGAAAGTTCCGTGCTGCTCATTATATTTCAGTGGTTTCCAGATCAGTTTTCCCATTTAATAAGGAAAGGGAGCAAGAAAGTCTTGCTGTCTGCCAGCTAGGCAAAATCAGTCTGGGATTCATGAGCCAGCCCATTTGCCTCCCTTTTCATGATTCATTGTCAGTAAATCAGAGTTCAGCAGGTTAAAGGAAACCCACAGTGACAGTGATAATGTCCCTTCTATATTCTGTCTCCATAGTAGTAGAATCAGGGCACACAGGGGGCTCAGTTACACAGCAGTTTTTATCCTGAGAAGAAGCGAGATATCTTCATCCTAAGTTTGTCTCTTATTGTTTACACGATTTGTCACAGTAGCATAAGTCTCAGGTTTTTTTAAATTTCTTGTTCTTAGTACCTCCATCCCAGGATAAGGGCACACAGCAGATGATTGGTCAGAGTTCGGAGGGGCTGGGCTTACAAGGGAAGCCTGGCAATTCAGGATCCACTATTTTTGGAATGGTCAGTCTGGGAGAACCACCAGCACACCCGCATTACCCCCAAGCCCCGCACAACTATTCCCCCTGACCTTCCCACCACGCAGGGCAGGGGGAGGAGGCTCCTCTGTGACTGTCAGTCGCAGAGAATTCCCCCCACCCTGCACTGCTATTCCACTGCCCGAGGCTTCTCCTGACTCTGAGTCCCATTGCCCACCTTTCCCCCACTGCTGCCTCTCCCTCCTGCCTGGCCCTTCTTTTCCGCATTCGCAAGCAGCAAATGGGAAAGAGAGGAGGGGGGATGGAGGGAGAGACAGCAGTGTCCCATTGCCCACCTTTCCCTCCACTGCTGTCTCTTCCTCCATTCCCCACCTCCTCTCTTCCCCGTTCACTTCTTGCGAATGGGGAAGAGAAGGGCCAGGCAGGAGGGAGAGCCAGCAGTAGGGGAAAGGTGGGCAATGGCTACAGGGGGGAGTCACAGAGAAATTACCCCTTCCCCCTGTGGCCATAAGGGGGGGAAACCTGTGTGGGGCAGGGTGGCCTTCCGTGACTGCCAGATTGGTTGGGTTAGAACTGTTGCCACATGCGGCACAAGGGCGGGGAAAAGCTGTTCAGGGCGGGGGGTGTTTTTAGTGACTGCCAAGGATGTCGGCAGGGGAGAGACCTTGCCTGGGACTCAGCTGGCTGCTTTGGGGCCAGGGGAGGACTGTGGGAGGGTCCCTAAGAAAATGGCGACAGCAAGGCTTCCCTTGCAAGCCCGCCCCTCCAATGTCCTACCAATCAGAAAGAGTTCCTGGTTGTTCAGACAACTAATAACATGGGCTGTCTCAGACTTTTCCCAGAAAGTCCTGAAAAATAGAGGGGTGGGAAGTCACAGCTTAACTGGGCTTTTTGCTACCCCCTCCTTCTGAATAGCCCATGAAGTGTGTAAACTACCAGGGATTGACATGTATACCTCTTGGGCTTTTTTGTCATGTAAACAGCCCCAGAGTGTTGTACTTTTTGAAAGGATGTGAATTATAATGTTCTTTCCTGGTTCACACTAAAAGAGCATCTCCTTTGTACATGAATCTGAGGTAAGCCTATTGTGTGAACACAGATTAATAGAGCTTATACTCATGGGTTCCTACAGCTACATAATCACCAGTATAACTAAGATAGCTGTTTAAAAGAGGCATGCATTAGCTTCATCTTCCAAGTTATTGCCCAGCTCAATAAAGCTAGTCAGGTGAATAGGAAAAGGTACAGGCTAGACCTACACAATTTGTCACATACTCTGTTGGTTCACTGAATAGTCAGGCATGGCAGAAGAGCCAGAAACAACAACCTGACTGACTCAATGTCCACCAAGCCAAACACAATGCACAAAATATGTATTCTGTCTTGCAAGGTGCTCTAAGCACCACAGTCCCAAATACATGTTGGAATTCTGAGCTCCAAAGATGAGGAAAGGCCTTTCAGTTTTCTGGGACAAAGAAAGCAGTGATCCTGCAACTGTAGCCAATGCCAAGTTCTTAAATTGTTACAAAGTCCAGATGCTGTAGCTTTCCTTGGTTGAAAATATAGTGCCCTCTGTCATCAAGCTACCACCATGAGATAGTAATTGACACCTCCTCCCTCCAGTTGGTGGTTCTTGCAATCCCTACACCAGTGATGGGTGCCGTTTCTCAAAAGACATGGGAGATTTTCAGATGGGGACAAAAATAGCATCCCCATCTCTCTCCCTCCTCTCCCTCCCCCCTCCCGCCACCATCCCAGCACAATAACAAATGGTTTTATACTTACCTTAATTGCACGATACTCCCTCCCACTCAGCAGCCTAGGAGTGAATGCAGCTCTCTGGAGCTGCATTCACTTCCTGGTTTGAAATCTTGGGCTGTTCTCACAAGAGGAGAAACGTGAGGGAAGTTCAAAGTTAAAAAGAAAAATACAAGCTAAAAAATGACAACAAGCACAAAAACGCAGTTAAAAATACTAAGTAACCTGGGGAGGGTACAAAAAAAGGGTGTCACTTACCTGGATGTCCCGATCTCACCTGGAAGTGTTCTGGTACAGACCTCCCACTAACGCTGCCATTGCGCCAGCATAATGGGGCACCTGTTCACTCGCCTCTCGTTCCGTGACAGGAAATGAATGGGCAATCTATTCATGACTTAAGCTGTGAATAAAAAGCAACGAGGGCAAAACGAGACCAGCATGGGAGCATAATGACACAGGGATGATGTCATGTGAAAAACAAGCCTTTTAGCCATCTCCGGGCTTTTGTGTAACACCATATTCAGGTGGTCTGATAATCTAAAAAAAATGCTCTTTTATTTTTATTTTATTTATTTATACCCTCCCCTTCAGCCAGAAAGGCTCTCAGAGTGGCTTACAAATTCTTAACCAATAGCACTTACACATCTACATCACTTTATAGTGCACTAGGCTAAGCAGTTTTCAATGTGTATTAGTTAATTTCCCCCACAAGCCAGGTATTCATTTTACTGACCTACAAAAGGATGGGAGTCTGAGTGAACCTTGGAGCCCTTGGGATCAAACTGCAATGTTGTGGCTTCAGTACTGGCATTTAACCACTGCACCACCAGGACTCCCTTAGAGGACAAGTCAAAGAATCCTCTCACCTTCAGGGCATTGGCCATAATAGTTGGTCGAGATTTGACCTGTTCTAGTTCAAAAATAATCTTTTTCAACCTCTGTTTTTTTTCTACTGAGGGCACTGTTCCTCTTGAGGTGTTCCGTTCTCTGTCAGCAATGGCTGAGATAGATGCTCATGGTGATGGGGCCAGACCTAAAAGTGGACAACTCACACACACACACATACACACACATTCATTGGTCTCTCTTGTTCTGGCACCCCTTCTCTTTCCCTTTGTCTTTACCTCCTCCTTGCTTCCCACCCAGTGGGCTTTTGGCAGAGGCATAGCTGTTTAATTGCTTTTAAATTTAGCCTTGTCCCTATATATGGGAATTTGTATACATTTCCTATATGCATTTTCTTAATGCACAGTTTTGCAATATTTTGTCTCTTGACTAAAAGCCTCTTTGTGTGTACATTTAAACAGTATGCATTTTTAGCTATTTATAAAATATATGCATAATAATATGTACATATATTATTTCTCTGAACTCTACCATAATTTTATAGAATTCTCAGATTTCAAAGACAAGGAGCATTTTCTTTTGCTGAGTAAATTGGAGGTGCAAAATGGATAATTCTGGCAAGAATCTCCATTCCAATAAACTTCTTTTTTTCCAACTCTACAAAATAGGTGTCATCCAAGTGGCATGCAGAGAGAAAAAGTTTCATAATAGTACACATAATAGAAGAGTCACTTTGAATCATTTTTATCATATGATTTTTTATCAACATTCCTTAGACTGTATGAGTCATAAGAGAATACAGTGGGACCCTGTATCCGCTGGGGATTGCTTCTGGGGGGCCCTGTGGATAACGAAAACGTGGATAATAGCAAACACCATTGAAAATAATGGGATTTCCAGCTTAAAATAGCATAAAGTTGCCTTGGAGGACTTAGAAAATGGCTAAAGAGGACACATTTTCTAGGAAGATTCTATGGTAGGTGTGCTGTTTTGTGTCCTGTGGATAATTGAATCAGTGGATAATGAATCAGCAGTTACGGGGGGTCCTACTGTAGTGCTAATTTTGAACACGGTGGTATTCATGTTTCTTTGAGTATCCACCTTCCTCTTCCCTTTACCCAACCTCGTATCACCTCATTCCACTCCAAGACTTTTTTGTCTTACTGTTTGTCTTGATTCTTTGTGCTTTTGTGAGTGTGTTTGTGTTTGTGTGGCTGAAAGACTACATCAGTCTGGTGGGTGATGTTCTGTGGAGATGGATGTGTCAGCAGGAAGGCAGTAGGAAGGTGGAATTTGTTATTATTCTATTAAAAAATGGAATAACCTTAAAATAAAAGAAGATGCTCCTCTCAGAAAGCTTCCTGTGTACGTGTTTGAGCAGAAGTAGCAGCAGGCCACTACAGTAAACAGATGACAGGAGGATATTTTACCAATGGAAGTGATTATGAGCTAATCTCAAAGCATGATGAACACATTTTGGTAACACATGCCAACTTACCAGCATCAGCTGTCAGGAGGGTTGTTGGCATACTTTCATTCTCCAGCAAGAATCAGTGTGAAAAACACTAACTTCCAGCTTTTTCATATGTCCATTTCTCAAAGAGACTTAATGAATATCAGTGCAAACTCAATGACTCCAGGTACTTGGCTTATTTAAAGCTCAGTTTAATTAGGAGCTTTATCTTTCCTTCTTAAGAGGGTAGTTGTGGTGTACCCCTTCCTTGCTCTGCCACATCAGCTAGATTTTTGAAAGGCTTGCTTTTCAAAATGCTTGCAGGATATATTTTGATCCATAAGCTTCATGACTGTAGTTTGAAACTAAGTTTTTCTTCAGAGTCAGACTGGGAAAGTGAGTGGTAGGACTTTATCAGACCACCCCCCTAAACCCCGTTCTTTTGCCAGCATAACTTTGCCGTTTTTATACCGGCAAGAGAACTCCCCATGCCACACTTACCTTCTTTCCTGGCAAAAGGCTTCCCAGGCACTAATGGAGAATGAATGGAGCTCCATTCACTTCCTGGTTTAAGATCTCACCTAATCTGGAGAGAAGATGCTCGCATGGGAAATTTTTAAAAAAGCACAAATTAAACACACAGAAAGTTTTTAAAAGCACATAAACACACTAAAAATGTCCCAAGTAAACTAGGAAGGGTCATAAAAAGTGCATTGCCTACCTGGAGGTTGCAATCTTACCTGAAAGTGTTCTGGCTGGACCAGCCATTAACGCTGCATTCGCCTGAGTACAATGGTGTGTGGATTCAACCGTTGGCAATGCCAGCTCAAAAGTGCCACAGGGATCAATCGACAGCTTGAGCCATCAATAAAATATGACGGGTTTAGCCAGTACATAAATGTAAAAGGGTAACATCCTCTGTCATGCACACCCTTTCACATTTATCTGGTGTCATTATGACACCATATTTGATGTGTCTGATAACATCCTTAGAAAATCAAACCCTGAACTGCACTTCCTAGGTTCCCTGCCAAAAAGCCACATTGCCATCACTGTTACCCTTGTGTCACATTTAATGGGCAATAAGTGGCAGGCAAGGTGACACATTTCAGAAAACAGACTGCCCAGCTTACCAGGCAGCATGGTTACTGTCGGGGCAGAGTGCAGGGGTTTTCTTGACATGGCATCTGCTGGCTCCTTTCCCCCAGAGTTCTGTGAGGTTTAGTGCAGCCCTAGGGAGAAGCAGGAACTAACAACCAATGGGTTGGGTAAGTGTAGCCAAAGTGAGGTTGCCTGCAGTTTTCAATCCAGTCAGCTGGGAGGGTATTTAAGTTCCAGCCTGCTCGCACACTTGGCAGTGCTTCTTTGAGTGTTGTCTCTCCCACTGTTATGTGAATTGCTAGTGTGTGTGGAAATCCACGTGTGTCTGTGGGAATGTAAATTAGCTCAGTTGGCAAGCGAGAGGTTGCATAACTGCAGGATCTTTTACCCTATGTATACCAGTACTCACTGGGAGAGAATGAGCCCGACAAATGAATTAAAGTTGCATTCACACCACACACATCTATCCAGCACACTCACATATATTGAAGAAAAGCAGGAGAAATCTGAAAGGTGGGTTAGCTTAGGGCAAATTCAGGAAATACTATACCACTCCGAAACAAAGAACTCCTTGTGTGTAGCACAGTGGAGAGAATTACTCTTGAGTAGCTTGTGATGACAGGATGGCAGCCAGTTAAAGTGAAGGGAAAGGGGGAAGTTAGAAGTGCAAGAAAGAAAGCCTTTGTCCTGCACAGAGAGAGATTAAGTGGGGGAAGAGAAAAAGGGGAAATAAAGAGAAAGACAGTGGCATGGAAACAAGAGGAATGGGGATCCAAGCACACTGAGGGGAGAATTTGGGGTATATTTATATGCAAAATCTCCTTTGAAGATGTAATTTAAAGAGGGAAGTAATTGTTCACAGACATTTCCAAACATTACAACAAAGAAAACTCTGATGAGCTAGTGCTGTAGGAAAATGGCAGTTTCAAACTGATGGATGACAGACAGCTCTCTCTTTGGGATGCAGATAGAATGATAAGGAAACTAGTCTTCACATAACTATGAGAATTGGTCAGAAGGAAGAGTCCACCTGGTGCTGTCTCATGAAACATGACATTCTTGTGGCAAACATCAAAGAAATTCCACTTCACTTTCACCTAAGGTGTGAAACACATTGTGGAACCTGAAATGGCCTGTCCTTTGGCATGTACTGTATGTGTGGAGTAAGTGTGTGCTCTAGTCCTGACCTGAATTTCCCATCAGCCTCATGGAGGGCCTGGTATCAATATGTTTCAATTAAACGTGTATCAAAGATGGATTGGGCAGTCACTCTCATTACACCACACTCATTGTGTTTAATCTTATAATCTTGCACGTATGTGTTATTGTGAGGAATGTTGCCATCTATGTTATTGACACAACTTTGAGGGGAGGTTAGCATGGGTCCTGTATCCAGGATATTATGTACCAGTGTCTTCCTGGCTTTGGTAACATATTGGGATCCCCTTAAGGGAATCAGTGGAAAGATCCAGTCTTGTCCAGCTTGTGGAAGACACTGTTCTGGCATCCCCTGGTGGCAGGGGGACCATGCTGGGATACCCACCCAAGTGGATCCTCTCCTGTCATCCCAAAGTTTCCAACAGTGAGCCGGAAGATCGGGCTCATCGAGCAACAGGCGAGTTGTTTGATGCCTGGATCTGTGCCCGTGCAGGCACCACTCCTACCTACAACTGCAACCAATAAAAGTTGAGGCCTATTTCTTCCACTCTATGATGTCATGTGAGTTGGTGGGTTATTTCATGTGGAGTGGAACTCACCTCTTGGTCCAGCCTGGACCAAGTCAGGTTGGAATACTACTTTTATTTGTTAAATGCCTGTCTCTTCTGTCATTAGGATTCAATGTGCCTAATAATTATTGACTGTGATAATGGAATCTAATGCAGCCATGAAAACACATTTCCAATAATCATTTAAAACGAGGGAAGAAATTACTGAAGTAAAGTCACAGATAACAAGGTTCCTATAGGCTCATAAAATATAATTGATTTGAAAGATATATAGCTTGAAATGGTCAACCTAAGTAGCTGAAATGATAAAATGATAACTCTGTTAACTTTTTAAAAATAAAGAGAAAGAGAGAGCTTTATGTTCATGTGAACATTTCTGCTACACATCATCTCCATAAAATATGTAACAATGATCAATCAGCTAGTAAGACATTTCCTGCACTGATATCAAAAACACTTGCTGAAATGTTTGTGATCATGTCTAAAAAGAACCCCAAGAGCAGGTGTTAAAAGAAGTGAGCAGACACTGAAAGAAAGCTGGAAAGGGTGTAGATGGCAAAAGATCAGCAAATAAAACAACAGGTGAAACCTAAAACACATTGGAACATTTCAGAAAAGCCAGAATGCATCTATTCTGAATGATATGTGAAGGCAATAATATTAGAATTTAGTAGGAAAGACTAGTAAGAGTAATAAGGCTTTCAGCACTGTATTTTTACATCACAGGAGTCCACCTACTGCACCCACCCCATAGATTTAGTGTTAATTTAGGATTAAAATCAGCTAGTGATTTTAGAAGGGGAAATAGAGAGAAAACATAGTGGGTGGGGTGGCATAGGAAAAGATTATTAAAGTTGGCTCATTTTTTTAAAAAATCATGAATGCCTATGAATAATGTGTGGGTGGTAGTTTCTGAATGTTTCTGCAGAGAATAACAACAAAAAGACAGGTATAGTAGCCAAATTTATTAAACTAAGTGTGAAAAGTCCTAAATTTAACTGTCCATCAATAGATGGTCTGGAAAAACACAAGACATGTTAACAATAACAATAGAAATATTATTCCTTCAAGGACGCATGTATAAAATAATAAACAATTTATTGTTTTATTTATTTATTTTATTCCTATGCTGCCTTTCTGCTGGCAGACGACTGAAGGTGGGCCACATTAGCTCACTCAAGGCAGGTCACTTATGGAGAAAGGAAAGCAAAAGTAGTTCAAAGCCTTCCTTTTCTTTGGGGAAAAGGAGAGCAATTTAATATTCTTGAAGATATAGACAGTCATGTTATACCTTACCCTAAGAGCCAAAGTGGCACATGTACTAAACTTTTTGAAGGACAGCTAGTTTTGAGAAATAGCCACTTGAAGTAGCCTGGCTTATAATGCCTTGCATTGGGATGTGTGTCGATATGTGTATTGAAATCAACGGCCTGAAACGGGACAACTTTTCAAGTGGATTGTGCATCTTAATGTGAAATCCAGAAAGCACTGGATCATCAACAAGGAGGCATCTCTAAGTTCCCACATCCTCTCCTGTCTGAACAGGTTCACAATTATTTACTATAGGACTCACAAAAAAATTGTCTGAAGTGTGTGTGTATGTATGTGTTTCTTAGACAGCAAAATATGTACACAGTAATGCCCTTCCTGGTCCACCTTGAGCTCCTGTCCTTATGTTATGTCACTCTCAGTGTCTTTCCAGGTGATTTTCAGCCCATTTGTGGGAGGGGGAGGTTGTTGGGATATGTAAAGCTGTGAAGGTTTTTGGAGGGGAACCCGCTTCATTTTGCCACAGTTACAGGCCAATTTGGTTGTTTTGTTGTTGTTGGTTGTTTTTTAAGAAAAAAACACCTGAGAATTGGCAAGTTGGGGCGGGGGAGGTCAGTGTCTGCAAACTGGGCCCCCAAAGGCTGCTTCAAGCCTACGGGTTACACATTGTTACCCACCCCTCATAAGCGAGGCCTGTTAGACTGAGGAAAAGTGACTTGCTCAAAGTTACCCAGTGAGTTTGTAGCTGAGTGAGGATCTGTTTCCCCACATAGAAGCCAAATGTCACCCACTGGACTGGGTCTTGTATGGGTATTTGTACCACTAGATGGGTTGGTTTATTAACACATTTGGCATGTCCAATAAATTCAAGATTAATCAGTGAGGGATATCTCAGTTGGTAGGGAAACTGAGTGATACAGAAAATGATAATTATTCCCCATCCAGTTTTGATCTTGAGAGGCAAATAATCACCAACAAGAATGTTGATAGTGAAACTGAGGTTGCTAGCAGTGGAAGGAAGGAAGGAAGGAAGGAAGGAAGGAAGGAAGGAAGGAAATCCTAGTGCAGAAGTATTTTTGTGGAAGAGGGGAAGTACAGTACTTTGATTAGACATCGCTCATACTTCTGTTTCTTTATTTTAAAGCATTTGAGGTTTTTTTTATCATCTGTTCAGTGTAGGCACTCTAATTAGGGAAACATTTGGCAGAGCAAGATTGGTTTTGCAGATAAAGAAATTGCATTGTCAGTGCTATTTGATTTATTCAAAAATATGGCTAAATGGACTATAATTTAGCACAAGAGCTCTAATACTTTCAAAAACAAGGCATTTAATTTTAGCTCCTACTTTTGCTGCACAAGAGAAAAAGAATCTGCAGCTGTTTGTTACTTAACCCACTCAAAGATACACTGATTTAGGTCAGTAACAAATGAAAAGTATTGGATTAATCTTGCCTTAACAAGTGACATCTTTTAGGTCAATAAATGGTATGAAAACATTCCCATAGCCAGAGGAACTACAGACTAACTAAAAATTTATTCATCCACTGCAGGGGCTGTCTCCCAGCCTATCCTACATTACAGAGTTGTAAGGGTAAAAGTGGAGGGCCGGTAACACCTTCTGGGCTACTTTGAGGAAAGGCAGTGTCTGAGTTACAAATATGCATAAATAACATCCAGGAAGGAGTAAGAGAGACTGGAAAGTGAGTGGTGCAAGGGATGCATTGCAGGAAGGAAAGGTAGGGCACTCAGTGAAGGCACAAGGTTAAGTGAAGGAGGGATTATAAGAGACCAAACAGTGAATGGTCCCTATGGTTCAAGCAGCAGGGTGCACGAAACAATGAAGGGCACACTGCAGGGGTGAGAGGTGAGGCAATGGAGAGGTGTGAGAGATGGGAAAGTAAGTGGTGTGAGCAGCATAGTGTAGACAAGGGAAGGATGTACTGAAAGGGCATAAAGTGAGAGACTACAGAAGGTAGTAGGAAGGGAGAGCAAGCAGTGAGAGTGGGGAAGTGCAAAAAACAAAAGAGAGATGCATTGTGAGGGTGCAAAGTGAGGGAAGGGAGAAAGTGAGGAGGGAAGGGGAAATGAGGCCAAAAGAGAGGAGAGGAGGGAATGAGAGTTGTAGTGGCATGGTGCAAAGAGCAAGTGAGGTAAGCATAATGCATGGCAAGAGGTAGGAGAGTCAACAGAGTGGAAAGAACAAGAGAGGGGCATTGCAGAGACCAGAAAGGGGGGAGAGAATGCGGAGGTCCAATTGAGGAGCACAGCAAAGGAGGCAGGCCAGTAGTGGCGGGAGGGGAGTCCTCCAGTACAAGAGGAACAGTACAATTCATTGCTCCAGTGCTTTGCTCTTTGAAGTGGCCAGCTCATGATGCTACTCTGAAGAAAGAAAGAAAGAAAGAAAGAAAGAAAGAAAGAAAGAAAGAGCTAGAAAAAGGCAAGAAGAGAGTGAAGACAGAAATGTATTAATGTAGATGCTTGACATGAAGGAGAAATTATGGGCATTTTTCTTTGCTTGGCATACTCTTTAATTTTGGGAATTTGAAAATGACCCATATGAACCAGATCATTATAGCCATTTTCTATCTCATGCAAGTACATTATTTCACCCAGAAAATGCTACTGACTGTCTTCTCTGGAATCTAGCTTAATATATTGAGTTAAACATCCAGAAATAGAAGTCCTTGTTAAGTCGAGCTGCTTTCCCACATAGGGAACCCAACTCTGGCCTGGCTGACCCCTTTTTTCTCATTGCTTCACACATACCAGCACATAACTCCGGCCCTGCATATTGAAGACTTGTGACCTATTGCAGATCTAAAAGACCTCACATGGTGTGGAAGGCTGGAGATTATCACACACGGGTAGGATGTTTGGAAAGTAGGTTAGAATTTCATTAAGCCTCTTTGAGCATATGGCCTCCAGTTGTCATGGCTAAATGTTAATACAATTTATATGATTGCTTAGTGCTGGGAAATCTTTGACCCATTTACAGAGGAGTTAAAATCATTAGTCTAAATTCCAGCATGGTAAAAAGAGTCACAGTTACCTGTGTAACTCCCCTACCCAAATCAGACTTTTAACCTCACTGGACTTCTTGCACACAGACCACACAAAAGCTGCCCTGGAATTTATTGAATTAACAGAGATCTCATCAGGACAAAGTAGTCTTGAAGTAGAGTTCATTGATTTATTACACATATTCCTGAAAGGATGATCACTACTGTTAGTCATTTCCTCATTGGCAGGGTATGATCAAGCAAGAAGAAGAGCAGTTCTATTTTTTTTTAAAGAAAAGCAAAGCAAATATGTGGTGATCTCATTACTCCATAAAACAACAACTCCCCACCCTTTGTCCTAGGAGCAATGGATTTTTGCTGGCAAAGCTAATTTCAATGTGTATGCATGTGTCATGAGGATGAGGATGGTGGTGATTTACATATATACAGCAATCAATGTACAGTAGGACCCCCATATCCGCTGGGGATTGGTTTTGCCCCCTGCCCTGGATACTGAAAACTGTGGATAATAGCAAACACCATTGAAAATAATGGGATTTCCAGTTTAAAATACCATAGAGTTGGCTTGGAGGACCTAGAAAATAGCTAGAGAGGACACATTTTCTAGGAAGACTCTATGGTAGGTGTGCTGTTTTGTGTCTCGTGGATAATTGAATCAGTACATATTGGGGGGGGGGTCCTACTGTAAATGCATTTCACAGCATAAAACAATGAAAGCCAGCCTGCCAAAGGTGTACTCTATCTATCTTTAAAGGAACATGGGAAGGAAGGAATAATACAGTTATGAAACCAGCACAACACAGTTGTCGAAACAACCAAGCTATACAAATACAAAAACACTGCAATACAATACAGAAACAAACTAATGAATACATATATTTAAAATATACAAGATTATGAAACTAAATTAAAATAAACACTTTTCCCTATATGGGTTCCAGGACAAGCAGGGGCAAATTACTTAGGACAGACAGACAGAGGCAGGCAATAGTCAGGGTTAAGAATGGAGGAGAATTTTGTTTGGTATGCATTTTTAAGTGGATTGGCCTATTTCACACTTCTCAGATTAATTGGTGGAGTATACCACACTTTTCTGAATTTTGCTGTGCACTTCTCAGCTTGAGTATGTGTAATGTGAGTATGTGTAAATTAGGGAAGTGTACATTTTAAAAAGCACATGAATACATGATACACATATACAATATGCACATAATAGAAAATGTTACATGCAAACAAGTGTAATTGTTCATGCATTTTTAAAAAAAAAATGCAGAATGATGCAGATATAGGTCATAATGAGATACTGTACATGTGAAACTGCCATGGACTAAGAATAGTCTGATTTCCCCATCTCTAAATCAGGTGCACAGTAATCAGGATGAAGTCAGGTAGGTAGCAAGGAGGGCAGCATTATATCAGACAATAGCAAAGGATTTGTCCTCTGTTGTAATCTAATCTCAATCTAATCTCCTGGCAAGCAGGATTCTGGGGTATTGTGCAAATTTTCCAGCTTGAGCTCTCTGCCCCCAGATATCTGATCTACAAGGTTAGGGCAGCTCAAGTATTATTGTGCCTGGCAGGATATCAGTACAAGAGATACCTCCTTACTGCTACACACATTTGCCAGATGCTGTTGAAACCAGCATAGTGCAGTTTGAATGTTGGTCTAGGACTCCAGCTGGCCAGGGTTTTAATTCTCCACTGAGTCATGGAAATCCACTAGGAGAGCTTGGGCAAATCATATTCTCTCAGCGTCAGAAGAAGGCAATAGCAGCAAACCTCCGCTAAATAAATCTTGCCATGGAAACCCTGTGAAAGGTTCATTTTAGGATCTTCACAAGTCACGAATGACTTGAAGGCACACAATAAAGTGAAGATCATGGAAAATCAGATTAAAAAGGCATTCAGTAATATCTGCTTTTTTTTTTATCTCTTAGACCCTTGTTAATAACATTGTGAAACATGTTTGTTCTAATACTGACCCTGGCAAGGATCACTAGACTATATCCCTTGATGATTTTGCACTAACAGGAAGTGCTTCTGACCTTGCAAGACAAGTGGTCCAGTTTTCATTGATCACCACATACCTACTGCATTTTTCAGTGTCATGTCCCATATTGTTTTAGGACTTTATCAGATTACCCCCCATTAATGTTCTTTTGCTGATATATTTTGTGGCATTTTTATGCTGGCAAAAGGATCCCCCCCCCAAGACCTACCTTGAGCAGCAGCAATGAGGCATCCCCAGCATAAACAGAGCACAAACAGAGCTCCATTTACTTCTGGGGTTGAGCTCTCGCTGATTCTCACGAGAAGATGTGAACATGGCAAATTAAAAAAGTTAAGCAAGACAAATACATAAAACATAGACACAAGCACAGAAACAAACTTTAAAAATTACATGTAAACCGGGAGGGGGTGTTGTTCATAAAAAAAGCATCCCCCTACTTGGCTGTAGGGATCTCACCCAGAAGTGTTTTGTCATTGACACCATATTCACGTGAGCACAATGGTGCAAGTATTCAAATGCTGGCAATGCCAGTAACAAAGTACCATAGCAGATCTATTGACGGCTTGGGCTATCAAAATTGAACAGCTTTTTGACAGTACATGATCGCTAAAGGACAATGTCATATGGTATGTGCGCCCTTTCATGATCATAAGGTGTCATTATGACACCATCCTTGCCGCATCTGATAAAGTCCTTAGAGTCACCCAGTCTTCACAAACATCATAGAGGGGACATACAGAACTACAGTTGGGGGACGAGAGTGATGAAAATTGAATGCCTCCTCTGAATTGTATGAGGATTTTTACCTATATCAAAGCTATCACTGGATACAAATTATAATACAGTACTTTTCTATTAATGGTTGCAAATTGGGCACCAAAGATTAAGCCATATGTATAGGTATAAGGATGACCTTGGATCATGCTGTGATTTTCTTTTTCTTAACACTTTAGCCACAATGTTAAAACAATAGGAAGGCAAGTGCTGCTACATTGTATTGTGTTTTTTTCCATACATGTTAGTGTGCAGAAAGTATATAAACCTCCCAACCAAGTTATACTACATATCTCATAGATACAAATTGGGGTGAGCCACATATACATCCAGCTTCAGTTTTTGTGACTTCTGTCCCTTAAATCTCTTCCCTGATTTCCTGATAGAAAACTTTTTAAAAAAATTATCTTGTTTAGCTTTTGTCAGCTGCCCTAGGTCCCATACTGGGAGAAACTCAGCGCAGTATAAATAAAATAAAATAAAATAAAATAAAATAAAATAAAATAAAATAAAATATATATTTCTAGCCCCAGAATAGTCACAATGGTCATTTCCATTCTGGAAATCCTCCAGGATTAGTTATTTTACATTAAAAGAAAACCACCTTGTTTTTATCTAATACCCTCCCCCCAACAAAATTGGAAGTGGCTATCCAGCCACTTCCTGTTGGATTTTTTTTCTCCTCCTCTTTCTGGATTTTCTCTCAACTCCTGTATAACATTTTTCTGGATTCCAATTACTGTGTGACCAAAACATGTGTATATAGTGCCAGTGGGTAGGCAGGTGTTTGCATAGTATGTATTATGAAGTTGTCCTTTTTAATTAAAAAGAGAATATAAAACCTACTGGCTTAAAGAACAGAATATTGATAAGAAAAAAGAATGGGCTCACCTGATGAATATGTCATATTCTCACTTTTATTCAGCTCAACTTCTTGAATATATTTCATATTTAGTCATGATAATCTTTGATGAGATATCCTGTTCCTGAGGTCTGCTAGCATAAAGTAATTAACAAGGACTCTTAAAGTACAGGGATACATTAAAATTTGATATTTAACAAAGTCCCTTAATGACAATATTTTTTCACAGGTAGGTGTACCAAAAAACAAACAAACAAACAAACAAAAAACGCGTGAGCAAGTAGTCTTGAAAGTTCAATTTTTGTTGCAAAGCATTTTCAGTGAAAGTCATTCATAATTATTAATTGGTTTCTGATGCAGCAGTTCCGGTTCTGGTTCCCTCCCAATCTGTCTGCCTGTCTCTGTCTCTCTCTGCGCATCTCATTGTGTACTGGCTCTCTCTCCAGCCCTTTGCGAACTTATAGAAGCATAGGAAGAAGCTCTATCCTGATTCCAACCCATTGCTTTGACTGTTAGATTTGAAAATTAACTTGATAATGTTAAATGTTAGAACCTGGGGAAATAGTTCACAAGGATACACAAATAACTGAAATGGTTTGATTAGGTGGGTTGTCATTAATTTCTTCATTGATTAAAATGTTAGTATTGGAGCAAGCCATAGGATTTACAAAGAATAGCATAGAGGTTGTCACCCTTGACTTTAAGGGAACACGTTTCATTACGAACACCCTCAAAATGTCTTTTTTTCTCATTTCATCCAACCTGGAATTTTTCAATATATGGACTCTGATGGTGATGATGATGATGATGATTGTGGGGGAATGGTGGGCATCTGACATGTCTGGGAACTGTTGAGTTGGGGAAGCCTGTTTCAAAGCATGGGGGTGGGTTTTCTTAAAATCTCTTCCATTCAATTTGCCACTCACCTGCTTCTCTGATTTCTTTTTGTCCCCACCAACATGAACATTGCATTAACTCTTCAAATGCTTTGTTTGTTAAAGATTAATAAGGACTGATTTATCTCATTTAGGGGGTACTGGCCCACCAGAAGTACATTAATAACTGGATAGCTACAAAGATTGGTCAGTGGCTGAAGAGTAGAGACATTTTTTAATCTGAGATTTTTGAGAGTCTCTGAATATAGGAAGAATATTGTTCTGCACAACTGAACTACTTCATCCTTTTTGCCTCCCCACTCACAATCAAGGATCAATGATAGATCAAACTCTTTGTAGGCAGGATGGAACCAGGTCTCCCAGATACAACAGCTGCAGTTTTAATGATCAGGTATCTAAAAAGCCCACTCTTCTCTGCAGATGTTTTACCTGAATTGTATAATTACATGGGGTATAGAAGAAAGAGGAGGAAAGGTTAAAAGGCAGAATGAGAAGAGTTGGGGGAAAGAGGAGAAGTGAAGAGAGAAAGAAATGTGGGTGATTTCAAGGAAGACTTTTCACTTAACTTTCCAACCGTATAGCACTGTGTGAGCAAATGCACTACAGAACTGTGAAGGCGTTTGTTGCAGCTCACCCCAAATGATATTATAATGTATATGATACAATAACATATACTAAAAGTCAGTCTTGAATCTGAGAGGTGAATTACTGAAGAGAGCACACTCCCAATACTTTGCTTTCATATAGGCATGTGGGGGTGCATCCTCCTAAAAGTCCTTTCTGAAAGGGCTTCCCAACATTATGTATTGACTGTATATTATACAACAACATATAACAGAATCTAGTCTAGAACATTATCTATACAGGAGGAAAACATTACTGAGGAGTAACAATATACCCCCCCCCCCGCAACAGCTGCAAACACTTTTCCTCCAGACAGATCTGTGTGTGTGTGGGGGGGGGGTTATTCTAAAAGGCCCTTGATTTGAGGGTCTTGTTCTCATAGCATGAGAACATTTGCATTTCCTTCCAAAACTCCCCCTTCTTTTCCATTCTTCTGCCCGCCTGCCCCCTTCTTTTCAAAATGTATCTGTTCTCCTGTTCCACAAGCCCACCTATCTGACTTGGGGCTCAGTTACATGACAGTTTTTATCACGGGGAGAAGCGAGATTTTCTCATCCTGAGTTCATGCCTTGTTTACTTGATTTGTCATGGGATGAACAATATCCTGGGATTGTTGTTTACACAACAACCTTTTCCATGACAAAAGCAAGATTCTTAGATATAGTATCCCGTGGTTTTTTTTTAACACGAGAAAAGGTTCCGGGATATTAATTTTTTTAGCTGTCAGTCAAGGATGTGATTACTCGTTTTTTCACAAACTTGGTGATGTATTTCCTGTGTAGTTCCCTGTCATGAGCAATGCTATTGGCTGCCACAAATGTTTGCTCAGGCTTCTGCATTGGTCAGAGAAGGAAGGTGAAGGCAACTCCCTCTGCACAATTCCTGTCCAGAAAATCCCCTGATGGGCTTGCCACAGAGGTTAATGCCAAATAAATGTAAAAATCCATTTAAAGGGTGATTGGCAGCACACACACACACACACACACACACAAGCCTTTAAATAAAAACAAGCCTCCATGCAGGGGGGGAGATGGAAGGAAAAGGGACAGGTGATCTGGGACCCTAGATGTTGGCAGTGTGAAACTCCATTTAAGAAGCACAAGCCTCTGTGCAGTGGAGGGGGTGGAAGGAAAAGGGACAGGCGATCTTGGAGCCCAGAGGTTGGCAGTGTGAAACTCCATTTTAAAAACACAAGCCTTTGTGCAGGGGAGGGGGGAGGGATAGGCTTTCTTGGAGCTGAGGGGTTTGCAATCTAAAAATCCATCGAACAGGGTGACTTATGGCACACACACAAACCTTAGTGCAGCCAGGAGGAAAGCCTTCGTTTTTAGCCTGTGAGGCTGAATCTATTGAACAGGGTGACTGACCCCTCCTTCTCTGAACTCTGAGCCTGCCCCTGCCACCTCAGTTTCCAGCCATCATCTACTCCCAAGATATTTTGTCCTGACCTGTTCACATATCTGATTTTCCGCAACCTCCCGAGACGTTTTTTAAAACACGGGACAAATTGAAGGACAGAAAGGTATGCTCTTTGGAGGATATATGGTGGCCCCCCATCTGAAAAGCTAGAGATCGTCATGATGAACGTGTGAACAACCAGGGTTCATCATGAGTTCATCTCACCACATTTTTGTCATGTAAATGGCCCCCTGGGCTCCAAAACGTTCTTTCTCTCCTCCCTACTGCTTTCTCAACAGAACCATGTAACATAGTTCATGAATACTAATATTTCTTCTCCTGTGGTAGCAGGCTTTCCTCTTTTACTAAATGTGACAGAGGGAGAGAATTTAATGAATTCCAGTGGCCCAATTAACTAAACCACAGCCAGAATCCTGTATGTCCTTTCATACAACATAAATTTGTGTGCACTAAGTAGCAGAGGTGCTAAGAAAACCAGGTACTGTGAAGATTTTTGTGAAGATGCATAACTAATAATAATTGTAAAGATGCATAACCAATGTGCACCAGGAGTGCTTGATGCACACCAAAACCCTCTCATCAATGCCCTATTGTGCATCAGTCTCTTTGCAGGCTGTGCTACATAGTTACAAAGCAGCAGCCCTCTACTGAATATGGATGTTGCACATCTTCACAATTCTATGTCCTGAACACATAAGTCCACTTAGGAGCATGCAACACCCCAGCAGGATTCCAGCCCATATTCTTAACTTCAGCAATAATTGTAGAATCTAGAAAGTTAGAAGAAATTAGTAGAAAACAGTTAGTGAATTAATAATGAGTTAACCTACAAGTTAATTCCAACGTCTCATCAGACCATTAGACTGTCTAACCCTGTATTATCAACTCTCAGTGGCATCAGTTCTCCAAGATTTCAAATGATAACTCTTGTAATTCTATCCAGAAATCCCTGGTATTCCCTGATGATCTCCCATCCAAGTACTAGGAAGGCCTGATCCTGCTTAGCTTCTGAAGTCAGACAAGATTGGGTTTGTTCAGAGTGTTACTCTCTTGAGATCTGCATACTCTTACTTTATTTTACATAATGATAGCTGCATTCCTGTTGGAGAGTTATGAATACATAGGTGCCATAGTTATGGTGGTACACTGTGACCTCCATCCCAATCCCCCAAATACCCACTTACTGGGCAGCAGCTGCTGCAATTGATGGAGGTCTGTTCCCTGTCAAAAGAGAAGCAGCTAACTGATAGTCCCATGCCCACCTGGGAGCAATCTGAATCTGACAGGCTGAAGCAGGACCCCTGTCACAATTCCCCCTCATGCGGGAGCTCAGGCAGCTATAGTAGCACCCACGCACCTACTGATTCTCCATCTGTGGATTCAATTATCCACGGTTTCAGTTTCAGCACAGGTACCATAGAGTTTTTCTAGAAAATGTGTCCTCTCTAGCCATTTTCTAGGTCATCCTAGGCAACTCTATGGTATTTTAAACCGGAAGTCCCATTATTTTCAATGGTGTTTGTTATTATCTGTGGATTTTGTTATCTGCAGGGGGGGCCAGAACCAATCCCCCATGGATATGGGGGTTCTACTATATTTCCCAACTAACAGGGGACAGGCCCCATTTGATCACAGCAGCTACTGCCCAATAAGTGGAGATTGGGAAACTTTCATGTTCTGTATATACCCTCTAAACTATGGGCTATGTATAGATCGTGAATACAAAATGGTCATGAGTGCATAATTCTAGGTTATGCATTCATAACTACGCAAAAGGATTCTGGCTGATTTTGTTAGTTCTAACCAGAGAAATGCATATTTCTTTATTAAGTTTAAACATTTCAGTATCACATAGCACTATACAGTTCGATGTTAAACCTCTGATATTCCTTGCTAGGAAGAATTAATGTTTTCCAGAAATTCCCCTCAGGCAGCAAAGAGGAGCTGAGTCACCAGAAGAGCACGCACTCCACCATCATAGAAAAGACCATTTTGCTGACAGAGTTCCATGAGGAGGAGGCTACTGGAAACCATCCAGTTCATAGGAGGAGAAAACATGTTCCTGGCTAAACTCTTTGTCTTTATAGCTTATACCAGGAGTGTCGTTATGGGGAGGAGGCCAAAATCACAGCATTGTCACTACAAATAAAAATTCTGTCCCCCAATTAAAATGGTGTTTGATCCCCAAATTTCTAGCATTGCACTAATTTAAAATTTTAGTTGAACATTTAGAAATACAGTTTAGGGATTCAGAGAAAAGGGATTAGGCAAAGATACCAAGGGAATGAGAACAGAGAAAATTCTGGGTATTTTTCAAGATCTGCAATGCTAGAAACTTGGGGAGTGAAGGAGAGGTTGAATTCTTATTGATGCCATCCCCTTGCCCCTCCCCCATAGCTACACCTCTAGCAATGCTTCAGTTGGCTTTAGCTTTATGTTGAGATGGCAATCTTCTGGTTTCCCAAGTAGGAGAGAACTTCAGCCAGTAAGGCTCATAGAATCATAGAATTGCATAGTAGAACCCCCATATCCATGGGGGATTGGTTCTGGGACCAACTGCAGATAACAACATCCACGGATAATAGCAAACACTATTGAAAATAATGGGACTTTTGGTTTAAAATACCATAGAGTTGCCTAGGATGACTAGAAAATGGCTAGAGAGGACACATTTTCTAGAAAGACTCTATGGTAGCTGTGCTGAAACTGAAACTGTGGATAATTGAATCCACGGAGGGAGAATCAATGGGTGTCCCAATTGAAACAGGAACTGTTCTGCATGGACTTTACAGGACGGCTGGAATCACGCAGGGAATTTTAAAAACAACAACAACCCTAACATCAAAATATTAAACCAAGCACCTAAACAGCGTTTAAAAAAAACAAGTAAACAGGGTAGGGTACAAAAAGATTGTCACTTACCTGGACGTCCAGATCACCACCAGAACTGTTTTCTACTTACCTTCCAGGACCTTACAGAGGGAGGCCGCTGGTGGAAAATTTAAAAATAAAAATACAAGCAGATGTCTAAAAATTAAAACAAGTACCAAAACACTCTTAAAACTTTACCACCAACAAAGGGAAGGTACAGAAAAGGTTGTCACTTATCTGGATGTGACAATCATACACGGAAGTTTCGGCACGGACCTCCTAGATTGCACCACCATAACGGGGCTCTTGTTTGCACACCTTTGATTCCGTGACAGAAATGGAATGGGTGATCTATTAATGGCTTAAGCTGTTAATAATAATAATAATAATAATAATAATAATAATATAATTTTTTTAAAAAAACAGAAACCAAACGGGGTCAGAACGGGAGAGGGACAACATTATCTGAAAGAAAAATTCTTCAGTGATCCTGTTGCATTCCTGTTTTGGTGTATTAAGCCTGTGTGATCATCTCCATTATGTCTGTTCAGGTTTCATTTTTTTTACACCAATGCAGCCAGAAGTTTGAGGAGAACTGTCTCCTCTCCTGACGCCCATCCTGACCTATGAGGACATGACTGGGTGAATTTTCCAGACATTCCTTGGACAATATCTCCACAAATAATGTTTGTGTTGCCCTAAGTTTCAGTGGCTATAACAGGTTTGTAAATTAGATTTTAGTTCTGAGATTGTAGGACTCAGACTACATCACTATATTGCTACAAATCACCACAATTATTATTCTTTCTGCTGTTTTGAGATGTTTGGCAGAAGACCTGTATATCTTGAAATGCACTTCATTTTACACACATAGTATAAAGGTTTGCATTTTATCAGACTGGCAGAGAACAGATGGATTACTGTGAATGGCATTAGGTACTGTCATTCTGCCATTGCTCAGTTTCAGGAAGGAAGCCCCAGGCAACATCTTCATTTTAGAAGTATCAGTCAAAAGATTTATATGTAAGGAAGGAAAGATTTGCTTTATCAATCTTTTATTATAACATATAAATCATACATGCAGAACAAAACTCAACTAGTTTTAAATCTGAGGATGATTGTAATGTTGTTACCAGTAGGTTTTTAAAAGGCAAAAAAAGAGGGTCTCCAAATACTCTGAATGTAATTAATTAAAAAGACATGCTTTTCCCATAAACAAAATTTATTTAGAAGTTCCAGTTCCCCACCACCGCCAAAGAAGGAACACTTTGGTAAATTATGGATAGTACCACTATTCCCTACATCACTGAAGCAAAGCAAGCTGAAAATTCTGGAATTTCTTTTGTTTAAATTGGCACAGGATGTCATAGGCAATGTGATGCTCATGGTGCCACTGGTAATTTTGTCTGCTTCTTCCTTTCCAATACAATATAGTGCTAGGCAGGGCTGGTTTAAGCATACTGCCAAATCAGCATCTGCAGGGGGCCCCAAGCCACAAGGAGCCCCATTCTACACCTCCTCCTGGCTCCTGCAAAACAGGAGATTGAGGAGAGAGAGAGAGAGCATGAGCACCTCCTGCTGGCCTTTTTATAAAAAGCCATCTCCTATCTCTTTGTTCCTGCTTCCTCCCTCCGCTCCACCCCCACCGAGCAGGAGAAGAGAAATAGAAAGAGAGAAAGAGCGAGCAAGACTCCCAGGGGATCGTCAAAAATGCAAGCCAGGTGCATGCTCCTATTTGTGTCAGAGAGGGTTGAGTGTGTGTGAGAGAGAGAGGGGTGAGGGAAGTGTGAGGGTCATCTCTTTCCCTCTCTTTCTCCCCTGCTGTCTCTTCAGGAAGTGTTTCTTTCTTCCCTTTCTTTACTTCCTGTCTTTCTCTTTTCTGATCTCTCTTCTCTCCTTCTCCTGCCTCTACTGGGAAGAAGGGTGCCCTCCAAGGGTCTCCATTGGGCAGCCACACTCCACATAGATCTCCGCCAGCCCATCTTTCCACCTGCTCTTAACATGTCTTGGTTTCTCTCCCCTCCCTCCCTTTCCCCTTTTGTCTTCAGCTTCCTCTCCGTGCTGCCAACTGAGTTCAACCTGAAAAAGGAATTTGTCTGCTTGCCTATGTGCCTTCAAGTCATTTCTGACTAAGGCGAACCTATCATTGGGTTTTCTAGGCAAGATTTGTTCAATGGGGGTGTGCCCTTGCCTTCCTTTGAAGCTGAGAGAGTGTAACCTGCCCAAGGTCACCCAGTGGGTTTTCATGGCTGAGTAAGGATTCAAACGCTGGTCTCCACAGTCATAGTGCAGTGCTGAAACTTCTACAACACTCTAGCTCTTTTAACAGAAGAATATAAAGACTATAAATAAACATAAATATAAATAAAAAATTTGGAATAATATTACTGGGGAAAATGGTCACTAAAACACCAGTATCCCATTACTGTTATGTGAGAGCCATTGGGCTACAGCAGTGTTTCTTAACCTTTTCTTTACCTGGGACCCCCTTTAAATATCTTTTGTTGCCCCAAGACTTAACTCAAGATTTAAAACCCTAATAATAATAGCTAATAATAATAGCTAACAACAGAACAGCAATACAATTACACCATCCATTAAACTTTCCCTCAGAGGAACTCTTTCTTCTTCCTGCAAGTTAGAGTGGCTAGAGTGGATTGAATGGCAATGTGCAGGCCAAGCCAGCCAGCCAGCTTTTGCCTTGGTTCCTGTCATGTGGCTGCTCCACTACAGGGAGGGGGTGGGCCAAGCAGCCTTCAAGCCTTTGTGGACCCCCTGTGAGGACATTGTGGACCCCAGGTTAAGAACCACTGGGCTAGAGAATGTTGAAAGAGGAACAATGCAACCAGACTTTGTGAAGGGTGCTGGCAGGGCAATTCTGGGAGGTGCAATCCAAAAGTAACTTTTCCAGGCTCTGAATGCAGCCTAGAATCATAGAATCATAGGCATAGAAGGGACCACAACAGCCATCCCATTCCAATCTGCTTCTGCCCTGCAGGAACACACAATCAAAGCCGTCACGACAGATGGCCATTCAGCCTCTGCTTAAAAATCTCCAAAGAAGGGGACTCAACCACACTACAAGGAAGCAGCACATTCCACTTCCAAACAGCTCTTACTGTCAGGAAGTTTTCCCTAATGTTTAGGTGGAATCTCTTTTCCTGTAATTTGAACCCATTGCTCCATGTCCTAGTCTCTGGAGCAGCAGAAAACAAGCTCTGTGGATACGGCAGTCCTACTTGTAGTCTGAACATCTTGTACTATGAATAGGTTAGGTTACAGTTGACCTGGGGTAAACATATGGGGCCTCCAAAATAAAGCATTGCAAAGGCCCCCAAAATTCCTTAAACTAGCCCTGGTGCCAGGCACCTTCTTAGGAGAGTCCCCAGCAGTCTGTAGCAGGTTTGCACACATAAGGATGGATCCTCCTACTTGACCTTGTGGAAATTCCTTCCATGAACACAGGTAGTGTTGAATATTGCTCCCTCCAATATAAAATACCTTAGGAAAGACAAATTTCTTTTCTCGTGTTACATGGAGTGCCCCAGGCTCAAGGAAAACAAACAGTTTTTCTTCAGATTTTAAATAGATATATGCTCCATTCCTCCTGCTGTGTGGAAGGAAATTTCCTGATCCAGTAATACTGCTTAATTTTGCTGCATCTGAGTTATAATCCTTGCATCTGTAACAATGAAGGGAGAGATGTAGGAGTAATGGGATATTTTGACTAACCTGATTTTTGTTGGAAGACAAACTCTTGGAAGATGAGAGATGTACTCCAGGGTTATCAGATTGAAGAAATGTTTGTTAAGTCATATTTATGTGGGAAAACATGTTTTATTAAGCTGACACGTTGTGGATATGAACCCTTCTTCATGAGCTGGTTTTCCTCCTTTTCTCTTTTTTGTGTCCGAGCCAGGATTCTGAATGCAAAATGATCATTACTTATATTTTCCTGGGAAAACAAACTCTGGGAAGACAAACTCTGCTATGACTATAAAGTCTAACAAATTGCTCACTTACCTTCCAGAACATTTCATTGTCCAGAAAGTGGAAGAGGCAATGAGGGGATCAACTATTTTAGTTCTGATCCTCACCAATAGTGATGACCTATTTAATGGGATAGAAGTGGCAGAATACTAAGGTGACAGTGACCATCTTCTCCTGGAGTTTGTGATACAGTGGAAAGGGAAAGCCAAGCATAGTCAGACATGCATTCTAGACATTAAGAAAGCTGATTTCAGTAAACTCAGGGAAATATTGGGTGTAATCCCATGGTTAGAATACTAAAAGAGAAGGGAGTTCATAATGGATGGTAGATTCTTAAAAGTGAGATAATAAAAGCACAACTTCAAACAGTTCTAAGGAGGAGGAAAAATGTGAGGTGTCTAAAGAAACCAGGATGGATTTCTAATGAACTTTCAACTGAACTGAGATTTAAAAGGGCCATGTACAAGAAATGGAAAAAAGGGGGAAATCACCAAAGAGGAATTAAAAAAAAAATAGCCAGCACATGTAGGGAGAAAGTCAGAAAAGCTACAGCACAGAACATGCTCGGGCTTGCTAGAGAGGTTATAAACAATAAAAAACGGCTTTTATGGTTATGTTCATAGCAAAAGGAAGAACAAGGAAATGGTAGGGCCAACGCATGGAGAAGATGGAGAAATTCTAACAGGGGACAGAGAAAAGGCAGAACTACTCAACACTTTCTTTGGTTTAGTATTCTCCCATAAGGAAAACAGTTTCCAACCTGTGGCACTTGAAGCAGATAATGCAGTAGGGGAAACACAGCAAAAAATAGGTAAAGAGATAGCACAGGAATACCTGGTTACTCTAAATGAACTCAAGTCTCTAGGGCCGGATGAATTACACCCAATGGTATTAAAAGAACTGGCAGAAGTGATCTCAGAACCACTGGCAATAATCTTTAAGAAATCCCAGATAAGAAGAGAAGTCCCACCAGACTGGAGCAGAGCAAATGTTGTTCCCGTCTTCAAAAAGGGGGGAAAGGAGGACCTAAATATTATCACCCAGTCAGCCTGACATTAATACCAGGAAAGATTCTAGAGCAGATCATTAAACAGAAAGTCTGTAAGCACTTAGAAAGGGATGCCGTGATGACTAAAAGTCAACATGGGTTTCTCAAAAACAAGTCATGCCAGACTAATCTTGTATCTTTTTTTTATAGAGTTATGAACTTGATAGATGAAGGGAATGCTGTGGATGTAGCATATCTTGATTTTATTAAGGCCTTTGACAAAGCCCCCCATGATATTCTTGCAATTGCAATTAAGTTAGTAAAATGTGGGCTAGACAATGCTATTGTTAGGTGGAATTGTAATTGGTTGACTGTCTGAACCCAAAGGGTGCTCACCAATTGCTCCTCTTCATCCTGGAGAGTAGTGACTAGTGAGGTACCACAGGGTTCTGTCCTAGGCCCATCTTTATCAATGACTTGGGTGATGGAATAGAGGGCATATTTATCAAATTTGCAGATGACACCAAATTGGGGAGGGGGTAGAGGACAGGATCAGAATTCAAGATGAACCTAACAGATTGGAGAGCTGAACCAAAACTAACAAAATGTATTTCAACATGGAAAAGTGTAGGATACTACACTTGGGCAGTAAAAATGACATACATAGATATAGGATGATTGACACCTGGCTTGGTAACAGTACATGTGAAAGGGATGTATAAATCTTTGTAGACCACAACCTGAACATGAGTCAATAGTGTGATGTGGCAGCTAAAAAAGCCAATGTGATTCTAGGCTGCATAAATAGTAAACCGTCTAGATTGAGGGGTGTAATAATACCACTCTAGTCTGCTTTGGTCAGACCTTATCTAGAATACTGTGTCCAGTTCTGGGCACTGCAATTCAAGAAAGATATTGAGAAGCTAGAACATGTCCAGAAGAGTGTGACCAAAATGGTGAAATGTCTGGAAGCCATGCCCAATGAGGAGTGATTTAGGGATCTGAGTATCTTTAGACTGCAGAAGGTTAAGAGGTGACATGACAGCCATGTTTAAATATTTGAAGGGATGTCAAACTGAGGATGGAGCAAGCTTGTTTTCTGCTCCTCCAGAGACTACAGGGGCTCATCTACATGACAAAAAAAAAAAAAAGTCCAGCAAGAATGTGGGCAGAATACCTTTAGTTTAGATGAGTTCCGCTGGGATTTGCGCTATTCAGAAGGAGGGGGGCTGAAAACTCCAAATAGATTGCAAGAATAGCTTTTGCTGTTTCTCACTATCTTTTTTTTTAAATTGCGCAAAAATACGCATAACAGGTAGTCTGTACAACCAGTTCGAAAAGGGGCACACAGCAGGGCTGACACCTGATTGATCAGACCTCAGAGGGGGTGGGTTTGGAAGGGAGGGCTCACAATGCCAGAGCCTCCATTGTTGTTGTTTTTGCTCTGGCAAGATTGTTCAAGTGGCAGAGCAAAAGTAAGAAGGTTTCTTTAAGTGGAAAATAGCTCTTCTGCATCTGTTTAAAAAAAACCAAACAAACAGGGGGAGATTTCTATGATGTAACTCACTTGCAGCCACAATTTTTTTTTCATGCTGCTCCATGTGAACTGCAAAATCACTAATTTTCCCTTCCAGCAAGCTTGCAAATGAGTAATGGGCACAAATGGACACTGCAGCAATAGGGAGGTAAGGCACTATTTTTTGCAACAAATTCTCCTGTCTAGCTGCGCCCTAGGATATAAGACTGAATGGATTAAACTTGCAAAATGGTTTGGCCAGCACCTAACAGGTGTAATGCTCATAACTGACTAACTGCCTGGGGCATTTCCATAAAATGTAAGTAAAACAACTTTAAATTCCAAAACAGAGAACAGTGGAGTTGAACTAATAAAACATCTTACAAAATCAATAGGCCTGACTCCTTCACTAATGAAAACTGAAAGTTGCAGAGAAGGGCTCGAATGCTGACTGACGGTTTTGTTCAATGTGGGTGTTTTGGGTTTTACAAAGGTTAAGTCACAGGGGACTGATACACTTCTGATTTCTGGTGTTTTCTTCCATTAAGATAAAGAAAGACCAATGTCAATGCTCAGCCTTCTCAGGTGTAATTAGGCAAGTAATTTACAAAGCTACATTTAAGGACTATGCATATTCCTAATTTCTAAAGCATATTTCAAGAACCATTTTCTTTTTAACAGCATTGTTGAGTGCATGTCTGTGACTATTTAAAAAGCACTTTTCACCTTCCAGGGTCAGCCTCTTAATCACTCATCATTTTCCTTTGTGCATCTAGGGAATATATTTTGAAGTAAATCAGTGGAGAATGTATTTTTTCCCTTAATCCAAATTTCCAAATTGCACTTTTCAGTGCATAATGTACAGGCAGCATGATAAATTAGACATGAAGAGTTTAATTTAAATTTCTTTGTAACATACTCCGCACTTGTTCGTGAAACATTCTGGTATAACCTTCCACTCATGGACTGCCTTTAAAGTTAAACTTCTTTCTTCCTGTTTTGATGCTTCTGCCCCTACATGTGTGGCCACAGTGATCGTAGGAGAGGCTTAGCTTTGGGGGTTGACCCAGTCAGTTTCTAGGTGAACTGAGGCACCAAATCAATGCCTGATCTCTAATTTTCTCTGCATGTACCATGCTTCCCATTGTATAGACTTTGGCTTCCTTTAGGCTCTGGGGCTCAGAAATATTCCCCACTCAAGCCTATCCTGAGAGCTTGGACTAGGCCAGGGGTGGGGAACCTTTGGCCTTCTAGATGTTTTAGTTTTCAACTCCCATAAATCATAGCTAGCATGGCAAGTGATGTAGAATTATAGGAATTGTAGTCCAAAACATCTACCGTATATTCCGGTGTATAAGACGACTGGGAGCATAAGACGACCCCCCAATTTTTAAGTTAAAATATAGAGTTTGCACCACCACCCCCAGCCAGCCACCTGGCTGGAAAGCCTGTCCCCCACCAGCCAGCCAGTTCAGTGGCTATAGATGATGGAATAGTCTGTGAAATTAAAGGACTGAGAACAGCTAAAAAAGCATGGGATACTTTGAAAAATCTCTGTGGTGTTCAATCTTTGGAAAGTAAGGTTGCATTAATACTGTAAGTTGGTTAATATGAAGCTATCAAATCCCAAATTTTTGAATGAGCACATTAATGAATGAGCACATTAATGATTTTAGAGCCACAGTGGTAGACAAGAGAATTTCACCATAGACAAAACTTGATGCAGAATGATAAGTCTGAATCCAGAAATTCTAATTTTAGACTAACTTGTCCTGAAAAGAAACATTATTTTGACTCTCCTGAGCTAAATGACGGGCCATTTAACTCTTCAAAGGCAAAGCAGTCATTCTCACAGCAGGAGGAAGGATCTGCTGGGAAAACTGCCCAGGCCATTTTACACTTCAATCACTCTCACAGCAGGGGAGTATGATTACTGGGGTATAAGACTACCTCCCCCACTTTTGAGGAGATTTTCAAGTGTTAAATCTTGAAATCTTGTCTTGTATGCCGCAATATACAGTAGAAGGCCAAAGGTTCCCCACCCTTGGACTAGGCCTTTAGGCTGATTCATTAATCACTATGCTTTGCCTGTGGCCCTTATAGATATGTTAACAGTACATCTACATCCTGCAGAGACTGGTGTTGTATTCCCTCATTGTGGAAGCATGTTGAATCAACACCTATGGAGGCTGGTGGCTCCTATGTCAGCAGGGCACTGAATCAGCTCTGAGTTTTGGTCCAAACGTTAAAGGAGCTATCTCTGATACATCTTGGACAGCTCCTTTAAAGTTTGTAGTAAAGCTCTGAGTGGATTCACTGCTTCACTGATATGGACGCCAACAGCCACTGCTGATTAAAACATGAAAAAAAGAGTATGGTAACCTCTCTCCCCTGTTTCCAGTCTCTAGCTTGTGAAGAGTGACAGTTTTGAACAGAACTGCTTCTACTACTCATGGGGCCTTTTCACATACTTAGGAAACTTAAAAATCCAGGATCCCAAGCACTTGGAGAGCTTCCGAGCATAGAAGGAACTCATATCAAAGCTCATTGTTTGTCTTGTGAGAAAAATCACAAGATCCTGCCACTTTTCCATAAGGTGCAGAATGGCAGGGAGAGAGGGGTTTAGTGGCTCTACAGTAAGTCCAGGAGGGGGCTTTGGTTGCTGCCGTGGGAGAAGGGGAATACCAACTTCTACACTGACCAAAAACAGACATATGCCTATGCCACTAACAGGGTGTCAGCCAACATGAGATTATCTCCACCCTTTCCATGTTCTGTGTTGATCAACATCTGATCCTTGCCTAATCTTTGTTAGCCCCAGCCCTTGAAGACTATAGACTAAAGAACTCCCTTACCCAAATAACAACAAAAAATGCTCCTAGATATTTGTGTTAGTTGGTGGTCTTATTTTGATTCTGGTTCTGGTGGAGCTGGTAAGTGTCCCAGTAGGGATGGATGAAAAAAAAATGATTGGGTTTCTTTTTAAAATAAATAAATCAATAAATAATACTGATTACTTTACCAAACCCCCAAATTTCTTCATCACTATGATGAAAAGAGATTGAATTTGAAAAACAAAAGTGAGAGAAAACAAATATCATGGATTCACTCATTCAGTTCTTCAGATTTCAGTTTTCGAGTCTGCCTTTGAATTCCTGTATATTCAAAGGATGGAATTAGGGTTCCAAAGGATGGAATTAGGGTTGAATTAGGGTTGCTGCATCTCCCCATCCCCACCTCAATAGGCAGCTTTCTTCTAACAGCTAGATGGCATGCAGGTACAACATGATGCTTTCCATGCTGGGAATAAATTGTAATCATTTGTTCTGTGTAGACTGTAGAAAATGTCTCATAGTCATTTTTTTTTAATAACAACTTGCCAAAAATGCACAAATATCTTTATCCATAGGATGGGAAGCACATGAGATTTGGAAAGCTGAATAGAAGAGAAACGGAGAGATTCATTTATTCCTGTGTGTTTTGTTGTTTGACTTGAACCCTTATTCTGAACTGATAGCTTGATTCTTTCCCACCCACTCTTAGTTCTGATCCTTTAAGCAGATAATGATTTAGGGTTTGTTATGATTCTGAAAAGAAATTAAGGTTTGTTCCCATTTTTGGTTCAGTTTTAAGCTTTGACTCCCTGGATAGTGCTTCTTTAAAGCTAGAATTCATACAGTAGGTTAAGAATGTATGAAGATGAAGATGGGAGTTGGGATCTGTACAATAGCATGAACAGTTAGGATCCCCATGAGATTAAATGCTCTAGATGGGGGAATGGATCATGAAGATTGTGAAGTGTTAATGCTTTCACCAAAGTATGCCAAATACGGTATATCTTGAAAGTGCAGTTCATATATGCAGGAAATATCCACAGGGGATGACCTTAGTAACCCAAGCCTACATGCTGTTTATGTGATTTGTCTGCTTGTAAAAGTGTCCAAATAATACATTTCTAAAGGGAAGTCATCGCTGATACAATTTCCATTTGAATGCACCATGTTTTTGCATCAAGCTGTAGAGCAAGTTGTCAGAGGGCTTATGTATACAAGGCTATGAAATGTGGATTGATGCGCAGTAATGCCAATTTGCAGCAGCTTTTATTTGTCTTAACGGTGTTTGGGTTTTTTTTGCAAGATCGCAAGCATGCAAGCTATCCACATTTGTTGTTCAAATGAGCATGCCTACAAATCAAGATGGCGGACACAAATAAATTACTCATGTTTTTATCGTTGCCAGATGCTGCTGCCGAACAGTTAAAAAAAAAAAAAAGCATATCCGAGGTGCAGAAGTGTGATATTCTGCTTAAAGAAATAAGAAAAAAAGGAGAAAGGCTGTTTCATCACCTGAGTGCACGATTTCTACAGCGAAAATCCAACATGGTGGTTTTGGGTGCTTGCCTTGTTAGCAAGCTCTGCCCCCTGCACACGTCTGATCAATCAGGTTTCCACTTCCGCTCTTATTGGGAATGTCTCTCTCTCTCTCTCTCTCTCTCTCTCTGGCTTTTCTTCGCAAACGAAGATTCAGGAAGGACTCACCCCACGTTTTCTGCAAGCGCGCTGATGACTAAAAAGGCCAATCCGAGATAGACAAGTCCGGTTACAGAAAGCACAGCAGAAGGTTTCCTCGGGTGATGTTACCGGGTTGTGATTCTTTCTGCATTGCCATTTCTCTTCAAGACTTGTTCGGCGTGAGTTCTCAAATAAGGCTGCAGCATTGTGGATAGTGTGTCTCCATGCCTCCCGATGTGAGGCCAGGGCGGACCATTGTTGGTGATCAATTTGGCTGAGCCTGAGATGTTGTTTCAGTGAGTCCTTGTATCACTTTTTTGGAGTGCCCCTCTTACGCTGACCCATGGCGAGTTCACCGTAGAGTACTATTTTTGGGAGGCGATGGTCCTCCATCCTAGACACATGCCCTGCCCAGCGCAGCTGTGTTCTCAATATCATGGCCTCAATGCTGGTGATCCCTGCTTGCTCAAGGACAGCAACATTTGTCACATAGTCAGTCCAGTGTATATTTAGGATTGTGCGTAAACAGCGCTGGTGGAAGCGTTCGAGGAGTCGTAAGTGGTGGCGATAGGTAACCCATGCTTCAGATCCATAAAGGAGAATAGACAGTACAATGGCTCTATACACACTGATTTTTGTGTTTCGCCTCAGGTGTTTATTACTCCAGACTCTTTTGTAAAGTCTTCCAAATGCGCTATATTCCTTTGCTAATCTGTGATTGATCTCTTTGTCAATCTTGGCATCTGAGGAGATGATGCTTCCCAGGTAGGTGAAATGCTGAATGGACTTAAGCACAGAATTGCCGACGGCAATGTGGGGATGGTGGTGTTCGTCCTGTGGTGCAGGCTGGTAAAGAACTTCTGTTTTCTTCAGGTTGACTTCCAGCCCAAAGAGCTCTGCACCAAAGTGAATTGGTTGTCCCAATGAATGGCAATGTGCATTTCTCGTGGGGCTTTTTAAAAAATACAGGGAAGCTACAAAGGCTTTCCCTGTGGAGTTTTTGCCATTTTGGGGCCCCCCTCTGTGGACTCGTGTGGGATCTCATTAATAATAATAATAATAATAATAATAATACTTAGTTATTTATTACCCGCCTCTCTCCTCAGAATCGGGGCAGGGTACAACATCACACAGTACAGTATACAGTAAATTCAATGCAATACATTACAATGCAATTTTTAATACAATACATTTCAGAGTACAGTACATTCAGTACAGACAATTGTATAATGTGCGTGCCAGTAGATGGAGCTGCTGGCATACAAACAATGCTGCAAGAGTGACACTGCAGAATGCATTGTACACTAATAATGATTGCTGTTTGTTGTTTTTTTTTTTTGAAACTGAATTAACAGCTTCCACAGCATGCCACCCCAGCTCTTTTATTATGCTGGTACTCATTTTACCGACTTACGGAAGGCTGAGTAGACCTGGGGGGGGGTCCTGGAATCAAACTTAAGTACTCAAGATCTACATGAGTTTTGGCAACAGTTTTATCTGCATTAGCCTACTGCACCTCCAGGGCCCCTTAAAGCAATTAAGATATATTGCATTCTCCTCAAATTCTATGAGGAGTATTTTCACCATATAGACAACCCCAGAGTCAATGTGCAATAAAGTTTTTTCAGCCCAGTTCCCTGGCATCCTCAAAAGTAGTTGTTAGTTTTGAAGCACACTGTATGAAAAGACAGGTATCATATGTATTGGGGGAGAGGATTGAGCTAGGTAACCACTGGCGGAAGTCTACTAATGCAAAGGACTTCTTCCTCACTCTTGCATCATCCAACCCACCCAAAAATCTTCTGGGGAAGGTTTCCCAGTCCTCTGGAGTAAAACTGGCCTACCAACCCCTCTGTCAGCAGAATCATATCATTGGAACAAACCCATCAGATATGAAACTATGTGACATATGCATCCTTTTGTTTTCAAAGGTGTGAGGATCAAGCTATATCCATCTACATTGAAGCAGGTGCACTGTTTGAAGCCCTCCCTATAGACTGATATCAGATTATAGTGTCAAAGGGTCAAACCAATGGTTTTCCTACAGCTCCTAGCAATTTGCCACCAGAGTTCAAGGCAGAGGGTAATCCATATAGCGTGCAACAGAAGCATGTAATACAGGGTTTACTTTGAATTTAGTGCAGGCAGATTCTAGCTCAGAGGAAGATGGCATCTTTGTATGCTCATGGGCTACATGGTGAGCTTTATTTAAAATACTAGTATTTTGTGTTGGATTTGTACCTTCTGTTCTTTACACTGTAACACTGTCAGCTACAGTATACACTTTTATGCATAAGTCCTCAATATTTTGTCACAGGTCAAATAGATTGTACTTCCCTTCTGTAATGAAGGGTTTCCACATTTTTGTTGAACGTATTTTAAATTGTTCAAATGACTTTGAAGCATATTGAGTCTTCTGATAGGTGATCTTCATACAATTTTTTAATAAAATACATGAGTAGTGGTGTGTTATGTGACCATTACTGGAAAAGAAATATGGCACCTCCATTTTCAAAATGCATCTAAAAATATGGCATAATGCTCTCATGTTTAAAGTAATTTACATTTTGAGGATTCAATGAAACATTAATAGTAACTAGCTATACCTGGTGTAGCATATACACCCTTCCCCTCCACACTACACACACACCCATGTATGTGCTGCACACACACATGCCCCCTGTGCCCCCATGCCACCCTCCCCATGGCCCCTGCTGCCCTCTCTGCCACCCTCACCACCCCCTGCACTCCTCGCCACCTGCCACACACCTTGGTGCCCTCCCCACCTCCTGCCGCCGTGCTCCCTGCCATCGTGCTCCTTGCCACCTCCCCACCCACACTGTGCTCCTCGCAACCCTCTTCCACGCCACCCCTGCTGCGCTCCTCATCACCCTCCCCCGCCCTCCACTGTGCTCCTCACCACCCTCTGCACCCCCTGCGACTGTGCTCCTTGCCACCCTCTCCCCTGTCACCCCGATGCACTCCTTGCCACCCTCACCCCACTGGCCCTCGCCCCCCTCCACTCCCAATGTGCACACACACCATGCCACATCCCCCCAATACTATTCACACCTCCTTGCCGCCATGTTTAGAAAACACTTAAAAGTCCTTATGTCCCCACCCCCAGTGTGCTGATTGGCTGCCCAACCAAACTTTGATTGGTTGGTTAATTTCCTAAGCAGCCAAACAGCACACTGGAAGCGGCAACATACCCAAGAGAATTATATATATATATATATATATATATATATATTGCTTTTTGAGTAAGTAATTTGTGTGTGTGTTGAATTTTGGAACATAAGATTTCAAGATGCTGTTGCACTCATATTTGTTCATTATTATAAATATGTATAAGTGATTAATAAATTAATATGGTTAATGTGTTTTTGTGAATCACACAATCTGAATATTTTCATTGGATTTCAAAAATAACAAACAAACCAGTGCCAGTTTCTGGTTTCAAACAGAGGATCAGAGTGTACTCCCCACCCCCCCTTTTTTTTTGGACGACAGGGAGAATATGGAGTTTTACTTACATTGGAATCCAACAGTATTAGACTAATCCACTAGTATTAGTCCTTTGAGTTATGGTAAACAGAAAGATTGCACACGAATCTCTATACTTTAGTTGGACTGCTATTTGTATTACTGAATGAAAGTGTTCTGAATGTCTATTTTCAAACAGAATAAAAGGGTTAAATAATTTCTTATACATGCATGCACTTCTGTATAATATTTCTAGTTTCATTCTTAGGGATATTTGAGCTGATTTTCACTAAGTCATACTTACATTATATGATAAAGTACAATGGTTTGTTTCAATAAAGCAGCAACAACATATAGCTGAGTATCATCCTCATATTTGAAGTAATCAAAGTAATCAAAGATATGTGCTACTGGCATTACAAAAACATTTGAAAAAGAGGCTAGAAAAATTAGCAGCAGGGCACTCTGTCAACCATTCACAACTGGCAAAATAACAAAGCTTGATTGTCCATATTATATTGGGCTCTTCTGACAGCTCTAGTAAAATCAACATATGCAGCCTTTCTGTGTCCATGATGCCTGTAATACAGTATACTCAAAAATCAGTAATTCCACTGATTTTCCTTTCAAGCAATGGTATGGACGTAAGAAGCCATTTTACATGAAGCTTCTTACAAGGGGTCCAAGGGGCCCAAAAGGCCTGCCACGACTCCCATACTACACATTTTAATATGCAAGGGATGCAGTGATTCAAATCCCAATTCATTGCTATTATAATGAACTGTATCTTTGGGGGTGAAGGGGAGAGAAATTATCCCAAGGTAAAATGATCACATTGGCCTAAATCCAGTTGCTATTCTCATCTGGAATAGACCCATTGAATCACTTGCTGAATAAGTTAACAGTTACATAAATACCATTGACTCAATGGGTCTACTCTGGTTGGGTCTAGCAGTGGATTCAAGCTATTATGTTAATTATATGTTAATGCTGCTCTTTTTATTTTAAAGGAAAAAATAACCACAGGGCCCTGATCTGCTGCTCTATGCTTATACTGAACTAATGCCTCACATTGTTTTCCCTCCAAACATGCCTTCACCCAACAGCTATTTGCCCTCTGAAGGTGCAGTTTACTCCAAAATTCTCTCTGTGTGTGTTGGGGGGTCATTAGTAGGGTGTAAACAGCTGTGTAGCAAGTTCTACCACTACCTGAGGTAGGACAAAAGGTGCCACTACTCACTGATTTCTCCTGCAAATTTTCCCTCTCTTTTTCCATTGTCACTGCTGCAGTCTTCCACTTTGCCACTGTCACCTGTATAACTCAGGCTGCTACCACACTGCAAAAATAATGTTGTTTGATACCACTTTAATGGTAATAGCTCAATGCTATGGCGTTCTGGGATTTGTAATTTTCTGAGCTGTTTAGCCTTCTCTGTCAGAGAGCTCTGGTGCCACAACAAACTACAAATCCCAGGATTCCATGGGATGGAGCCATGATAGTTAAAGCGGTGTCAAACTGCATTATTTCTGCAGTGTGGCAGAAGACTCAGGAGATTATCAGATGCAGCTAATGTGGCACCATAATGACGCCAGCAGAATGCAAAAGGACACCAATATCAGACAGTATCATCCTTTTGCATTTTGCTGGTGTCATTACAGCATTTCCTTTTATTGACAGGCCAAGCTGTCAATAGATTGCCCGTCCCATTTTGGTGCTGGCATTACCAATGTGTGAAACCTCAGGCCATTTAACTCTCGTGAACGCAGTGTCAATGGGTGATCCTGCCAGAATACTTCCGGGTGAGATCACAACATCCAGGTAAGTGACACACTTTTTTAAAACTTCCCTGGTTTACTTGGAAGTTTTAAAGTGTGTGTATGTGCTTTTAAAAACCTTTTTGTGTGTATTTTTGGTTTTGTTTTTGAATTGCCCACTCTCACGTCTTCTTATGAGAACGGGCAAGATTTCAGTTCAGGAAGTGAAGGGAACTCTGTTCATTCCTGGCCTGCCTGCCAATGGGAGAGAAGGTAAGTGTGATGGGGAGGGTTATCTTGCCAGGACAGGGGCAGTTTTGGAGCTTGTGGGACAGGAAGACTTTTTGCATTCCTGTCTGATAATCTCCTCAGTCTCAGAGGTCCTTTCTCAGACAAAGGCACTGTGGATAAGCAGTGATAAATCTAGAGCAGCAAACTGCCTGATAACTTACCCTGAGAGAACAGGGATGAATGGTTGCTCTGCCCAGTGTTGGAGACCAACCTGTGGCATTTGCTACATCACTGAGAGCATGGCCAGTACATGCCTCTCTAGAATGACTGCTCTACCCTGGGGGAGAGTGGAGAAAGCATGTCATCTGCCACCTTCATCATGCACCACCTGAGGTGGAAGATTCTATTTGACACCTTTTTGTACAGGGAAACATGCAAAGCATCTTAAACTGGACTTGAATTGTGGTGCTAAACTAGGGCCATGCATCTGCTTTCCCATGAAAATAAGAGTGGCAGCATTAAGATTCCATATTTTCCTTGTTTGTATACTAGCAGAGTCTGGTGTTGATTGTTTTTAAATCTGCTACCATATCCTTTTTTCCAAATTCCAGCATTCAGAAACTGAATTATTGCCACAGAGATGATATTTTTGAATGACGTACTTATTTTCTCCCCCTTTCTTTTATTTTCACCTATATGACTGTCACTTCCTCCATCTTCTTAATTAAGCAGCTAAATGGTGAGGACACATTTAGTCCACCCTGTACCTCTGAGAACCACTTAAGAAAATGACTTCCTCTCCCCAATTAAAATAATGCACATCATTTTAAGCATTTTAATACATCCAAATTTAAAACAGAACAGTTTTCCACCCATGGATTCATCAGGTTTTTGCTTAGCCAGGATGCATCATTGATTTACTCATAGCTGATTGCCCCATCCTCACATGCAATGAAAACATTCACCCATCCAACAAACTGAGAAAAGTTTGTTTTCCCCCATCTTTCTAATATGAAAACATTTAACTCAAAAGAGATTTGAATTCAATGAGAATCATTTTGGTAGTTTTGCTCTAATGTTTCATTTATACAGTCTGCTAGATTGCTGTCTGGAATGTCACATGTAACAATAAATTTCTAATGTGTGTCCAAATCACTGGTGATTACTTTCAAAGAATAGCTTGGAACTATGACACTGAAAGGACATCCTTCCTATATCGAAAAACATTAAAATCTACCAAGGGGTCTCTCATCTATGTCTCACTGTTGGCAGCGTTATACTACTGGCAGCTGGTGGATTCCACATCAGTGGGGCAGTAAATTGGGGTTTTATTCTGAACTTCAAAGGTGTATGAAAGGTGATGAACCTCATTCTTCAAACAGATTCAATACTTTGGGTATTTCCATAAACACTTAGACTAAAATCCAGAGTAGATTCATTACCCTACCAGCACAGAAGCCACCAGTCATATAGTATGGCTACTATATGCTATGTGGAAATGCAGGGGGTGGGCTTCTCAGGTGTGGCAACCTGTTTTATGGAATTTCCTCCCTTTGGAGGCCTGACTGGTACTTAAGTTGGCCTTAGTTGGCTGTCCTCCCAGGCTTTGAGGGCCCAGTGATTATATTTCAGTTATGGTCTATTGGATTGTAGATTTCATTTTCATTTCAATTATGCTTACTGGTTTTCACTGTTTCTTTCACAATTGTTCTAAAGATTTTATTGAATGACCCCCTGACTAGTGTCTTTGGATACATGGCAGGATAGAGATATTTAAATAAATAAAGGTCAGAATGCTGTATAGGAGTTATGTCTTTGCAAGTGGACTTAAGTATGCAGGAATTAGATCTAGTCAGTTTCATAATGTCCATATCCAGATGTGCATTGTGCATCATGTGCATTGATGTGCATAGTGCACCAATGTGTATCATGCACTGATTCACATCTCACACTGATGTGTGGTCCCAGTGCACATTGGACACTCTTGCTGGTGTTTTGATATGCATCTTCCCAATTCACTAATAGGGTTTCTTAGCATCTCTACTACTTAGCTAAGTATACATAAAGTTATGTTCAGCAAAAGGTGATATAGGATTCTGGCTAATGGCTTGTGTTGTCTGTCTTCAAGTCATTTCCAATAAATGGGCAGTCTAAGCTGAATCTATCATGGTGTGTTTTTTGTTTGTTTGTTTGTTTGTTTTGTGTGTGTGTGTGTGTGTGTGTGTTTGAAGGATTTATTCAGAGGAAGTTTTTCATTGCTTTCCTGTAATATGTGATCTACCCTAGGTCATAAAGATGTGGCATCTCTTGTTAAAAAAGAGGTGGCAATCCAAATTCAGGACTAACGTGGTTGGATATATCAAGAGTCAAAGCCAAGCCTTTGCAAGTTAAATACTCAAAGCTCTAGGCCTGGATAGACCAATCTGTCAGTTTTGGTTCCTGACATTAAATTTTTCTTTAGAAAAATCTTACATTCTTTCCATCTGAATGTGGAGGAACTTACAAGCTTTGATAAACTGTTATAAAACAAAAAATCAAATTGAAAACAGTTATACCTGGTGGCTTCTATATCATTGGTTTGCCCGTGTGCTCCAGGAATCTATTTTTGGGATACGGTTTCCTATCTTGGATAGCTTCTTTAAAGTTTGGACTAAATCCTGGAGCAAAATCAGCATTCTATTGACATCGAAATTACCAGCTGCTACTGACTGAAACAGAATTCCCAGCTGCACTAATAGTACCCAAATGCATGTTTGTAACCCATTCTACATCATTGATCATCAAAGTGCAATAATGTTGTGCTTATCTTAGAAAAGTAAACTTAAGGAAATACTGTTTGGGGTTTATAAAGTAAGATTTCAAATCAAAGTTTAATGAAAGTGCTTATCTTCTGCCTAATTCCACTTATCAAACTACGTATAATAATGGAAACCTGTCAAGAGCTGCAGGGGAATTGCTGGTGTTCATTTCCTTTGACAATGAAAAACAAAAACAAAACCATGATTCGGTGTGCATAAAGACCATGGGATTTGCATACTGATCTTATTCATATTTAACTTTTAATATTTTGCACTTCACTTTTGCCAGTGATTTAGAAATGCAGGGATGACAACTCAAATTAAGTCCTCACTTTTTCATAAAATTAATTCTGAATATAGATGTTTTTGTCCTGTTTTTTCTAGAGGACTATCACTTGGGTTGCAAATGAAAGTGCTGATATCACGGTCTGATAACAGAGGCATAATCCACTAAGAGTTTCTCCTGCTCATCCACTGTTGATATGAAGGACAAGTAAACAAAAAGCATGAAGGTTCTTCTCATGCCATGCCCATTCAGTTAAACTGGGGTTGTGCAGAAAAAGTTGTCTCTATTTGTTGTGGGATTTCTCCCCCCACACACACACACCTCAGCATGAATTTATTATGTAGATATTTTCCTTTTCTGTTTTCTCCAAAGACTTGATTCCTTGACCACAAAGAGGGTTCATAGTAGGTGTGAGTGAAGAATATAAGCTTTGTGTATTCTGATATGCAGCGACCAGATCACATAACTTGGATTAATACAGAAATCATAATTAAATTCTCCACTGAATTTCATAGTTCTCCAAAAGCTGCAGTGCCAAGCACACACACACACACACACACACACACACACATATATATATATGCCTGAAAATAAACATGCTGAGAGAAAATATGATTATTTTTGAGATAATATTCAAACAGATACTAAGAAGTAAATGCTTCTGTGGATATTTCCTTTTAAAAAGAGAGATCACATTAATGTAGAAGTAGGATGGAAGAGGACAGGCTTATGGGTAAAAACATGAGGGAAAGATGTCATTTACTCAAAATAAACTGTTCTGCTCATCCCTAGAGCAGAACATTTCAGTTTGATCTCAGAAAAAAAAATGATAAAAAATGAAATTTTTGTTGTAGAGACCAGTACAAGGACACTTACTTGGGATATAAAACATTATAAGGATAAATTTAAATTGAAGTTCCAAATATTTTAGAAAACAGAAAAGGTTTTCCCTGACAACTAAAAAAGAATAATTGGAGAAGTGGTCCACAAATATTCAGGAAGGAGTTCAGAAAGACCATTTTTTTGCACAAAAACCCTCCATGTCAATTTTTTGCACAATTAGTCATGAGCTGCAAAGATCCTTGGCTATCTAGTATTCTCTTCAAAATGGTGTAATGGCATTTGGGAAACCTGTTTCCCCCCCCCCCCAACAATTTCTTCAATATTTTTCAAAAAGTCTTTCCATCCTACATTGGGGGGGGGAGCAGGATTTTCATGGAATGCACTACACCTTCTTCTCTCCCCCTGCTTTCTATATTGAACATGGCTCATATACTTTTCTACAGGGCTTGTTCCATTATCCAAACTTAGACTGAGGGATGTTGTGGACAGGCTTTAGGGCTCTTGCAGTGTCTGCTGTAGTGCACACCTTATCTCTCTGCAGCAGAAGGCATCGACAGATTTTGGGAGATGGCAAAGGCCAAGAATGATGTTACCAGCAGGCACTACATATCTCCAGAACCTGCCAGGATGTGAAATTGGCTGAAACTGCAGCCAAGAAAAAGAGTGGCAAAAAAGGAGCAGAAAGGCAGTGGTTTTAAGGCAAAGATAGCAAAGAAAGGATATAGAAGACAAAGACTGACAGCCTGAGAGAGACAAGATGGTCAGAAAAAAATGGCAGGTCTGATATATTCTTCACTTGCCTTGCAGACAATTTCATTGTGCAGAAGGTTGAACAGGCAACAAGGGGTTCAACTATTTTAGATCTGATCCTAGCCAACACTAATGATGTGGTTAACAAGCTGGAAGAGGCAGGATCCTTAGGCTGGAGTGACCACATTCTCCTGGAGTTCGTAATTCAGGGGAAGGGGGAAGCCAAACATAGTCAATACAGATTCTAGACTTTAAGAAAGCTGATTTCAGTAAATTTAGGGAAATGCTGAGTGGGATCCTGTGGTCAGGAATACTAAAAGAAAAAGGAGTTCATGGTGGATGGGAGTTTCTTAAAAGTGAGATATTGAAGGCTCAATTTCAAACAGTTATGATGAGGAGGAAAAATGAGAGGTGTCTGAAGAACCTAGCATGCATGTCTAAAGAACTTTCAACTGGGCTAAGACTTAAAAGGAACATGTACAGGAAATGGAAAAGGGGAGAAATCACCAAAGAAGAATCTAAATAAATAGCCAGCTCATGTATAGGAAGAATCAGTAAAGCTAAAGCATAGATGGGGCTCAGTCTTGCTAGAGAGGTTAAAAACAGTAAAAAGGCTTTTTTGGTTATGTCCACAGCAAAAGGAAGAACAAGGAAATGGTAGAATCACTGCATGGAGAAGATGGCGAAATGCTAACGGGGGACAGAAAAAAAGGCAGAACTACTCAACACCTTCTTTGCCTCAGTCTTATCCCATAAGGAGAACAGTGCTCGACCTGGGGAAAATGGGAGCAGATGATGCAGTGGGGGAAATTCAGCACAGAATAAGTAAAGAGGTAGTTCAGGAATACCTGGACAGTATAAATGAACTGAAGTCTCCAGGGCCAGATGAACTCCATCCAACAGTATTAAAGGAACTGACAGAAGTAATCTCAGAACCACTGTCAATAATTTTTGAGAATTCCTGGAGAACAGGAGAGATCCCAACAGACTGGAGGAGGGCAAATGTTGTCCCCATATTCAAAAAAGGGGGGAGTGGACCCAAGCAATTATCACCCAGTCTACCTGACATCAAGACCAGAAAAGATTCTAGAGCAGATCATTAAACTGACAGTCTGTACACACTTAGAAAGAGATGCTGTCAACATGGGTTTCTCAAAAACAAGTCATTCTAAACTAATCTTATCTCTTTTTTGATAGAGTTACGAGCTTAGCAGATGAAGGGAATGCTGTGGATGCAGCATATCTTGATTTCAGTAAGGCCTTTGACAAAGTCCCCCATGATATTCTTGCATTAAGTTAATAAAATGTGGGCTAGACAATGTGACTGTTACACGGATTTGTAATTTGTTGACTGACCAAACCCAAAGGTTTGAAATATGAAGGGAATGTTGTGGATGTAATATATCTTGATTTTAGTAAGGCCTTTGATAAGGTCCACCATGATATTCTTGCAAAAAAATAGTAACACGTGGGCTAGACAATGCAACTGTTAGGTGGATTTGTAATTGGTTGACTGACAAACCCAAAACGTGCTCTCCAATAGCTCCTCTTCATCCTGGAGAGAAGTGACTAGTGGGCTGACACAGGGTTCTGTCCTTTATCAATGACTTGGATGATGGAATAGAGGGCATTCTTATCAAATTGGCAGATGACACCAAATTAGGAGGGGTAGCTAATACCCCAGAGGACAGGATGAGAATTCAAAATTACCTTAACAGATTGGAGAGTTGGGCCAAAACTAAGAAAACAAATTTCAACAGGGAGAAATGTAGGATACTACACTTGGGCAGTAAAAATGACATACACAGATATAGGATGGGTGACCCCTGGCTTGGTAACAGTACATGTGAAAGGGGTTGAGGACTTTTAATTGACCACAAACCAAACATGAGTGAACAGTGTGACGTGGCAGCTAAAAAACCAATGCAATTCTGGGCTGCATCAACAGGAGTATAGTGTCTAGATCGAGGGATGTAATAGCACCACTCTACAGTATTCTGCTTTGCTCAGACCTTACCTTGAATATGGTGTCTAGTTCTGGGCACCACAATTGAAAAGGATATTGACAAGCTGGAACATGTCCAGAAGAGGGTGACCAAAATGGTGAAAGGTCTGGAAGCCATGAGGAGCACCTTAGGGAGCTGTATATGGAGAATAGAAGGTTAAGAGCTGATATGGTAGCCATCTTTAAATCCTTGCAAGGACATCATATTGAAGATGGAACAATCTTGTTTTTTGCTGCTCCAGAGACTAGGACAATCAAACTACAGGAATAGAGATTCCTCCTAAACAGAATTAGAATTTCCTGATGGCAAGATCTGTTTGACAGTGGAATACACTGCCTCTGAGTGTGGTGGAATCTCCTTCTTAGGAGATTTTAAAACAGAAGCTGGGTAGCCAGCCATCTCTTGAGAGTGCTTTGATTGTGTCTTCCTGTATGCCAGGGGGTGGGACTGGATGGACCTACTGGTCTCTCCTAGTTCTGATTCTATGAACAACGGGGGGGGGGGTAGAAACTCATGCTCAAGTGGGGGGAAAGTCCAGCAGAGAGGAAAGAGTTCAAGATAAGGGCAAGTAAAGACAAGAAGTCAGCAGCAGCAACTTTGAGGGAAAAGAAGAGGCTAATTCTATTGAGAACTGGTGCGTCATAAACCCCTTAGAGGTGGAAAGGCAGAAGTTGTAGGGAAAACACTACATTCCCTACCTGTCTGTGTCTTGGGTCTTGCTTCTCCAAGCTCTGAGAGCTGATATTACTTCACTGGCAACTCCCAGTGGGAGAAGTGAAGGAGTTGCCCTCAAGTCTACCCCAGGAGTATAGGTGGGAAAAGGAGGAACAAAATCTGAGAAGCATGAATAGAAGGAGTTCACCAAAAATGTATCAGAGAAGAGAGACAGCAGGTAGAAACTAAGACTTACCTGATGAATTTAACCATGTGAAGATGTACATGCCACTGCCAAGAGTAGCCGTCTTATCTTAATCTATTTTGCCTTTGCATGGAATGACCAAAAATAATAATAATCCAGTGTTCTCTCTATGGGAGAGGAGAAATATTTCTGTGCAGTTTTAGTACATTCCAAAGTGTCTCAGGAAATTATTCTGTGCAATTTTTATGTCCAAAAACCCCACAGAAACATAGATATCACTTTGTACAAAATTGGTGGTTCATTAATAAATTCACAAGTGCATAGATGTAAACATATCAGGGCCTCTGTTAGCCTGGACAGAATGACAGGGGCATATGCCCCACAGTGGCCTGGCAGGAGCCCTGCGACATGTATAAATGTATTTCATTTTCAAAAATCAGATTCTCAGTGTATTGAATGCAGGTGCTCTTTTTAATTTTTTTTTTAATTTTTTATTTTTTTGCCTGTTGTGCAACAATTTTGATTTGCCCCCTCTTTTCATGATTCATTGACTCCGGGCTGGATATCATTAGTTTGAACCCTAGTTGTTTAACCATTGTTAATCACCTTTAGGGTAATGGTACATTAGAACTGTGCATTTAAGACTGAGGCCGGTTTGGCATACAATGTCTTGTTACTCAGAGAGCTGAGTAACAAATCCATTTATTGTGTTCTTATTCTGAAATCTTTCATAACATTTTAATCAGAAGGGAGTGGAAGTCTGAAAGCTGTCTAGACAAAATGTAATCGGCCACGATGGTTTGCTTCTGATATCTCTTGGAAAGAATGTTTCTGTAATATGCAATTAGAAGTAACCCTTGTGACTAGGTTCATTATCATATGAAAATATATACAGAGCGTTCACTCAACCAAGAATGATATACATGTAGCAAGTATAATTCATTTTTATGGGAATGTTTTCTGGTCTTAGCAATGTTATCTTTGGACTTATGAGGAAAAAGCACAGAAAATTGGTAGGCAATAGAAATGGAACAGATTTCATCAGTCCTTCAAAGTCTGTCTGGACTTTGGATATGGATGCACTTGTGGAATTCTGGTTTGGAAATCCCCTCTGATATGTAGAGCCAGGTCTTGAAGTTGAACTGCATAAAAATTTGTACAATATCACACATGATAGCCTCCTCATGGAAATGGCAACTTAGCAACTGAGTCAAAAAAATCCTTCATTAAAGCTTTGACTCAAAACACACTTTATCAGATGAGGTAAATACTGCCAAAAAAGTGTCATTTACGACACAACAATAACACAAAAGGTGAAATTATCAGACACCCTCATCATTCAGCCATTGATGGGCTAAGCCATCAATACAAAGTGATGCCTCATTCACCCATGTGCTACACAGTGGGAACAGCTGAATGACATCATCGTTTGATAATTTCAGCCTTTTGTGTTACCGTTGTGTCCTTATGATGCGTTCTTTGATGCATCTGATAAAGTCCAAAGAAGCCAACGACAGTGTTGCTTATGTCAGTGGATCTAGGAAGAAGGTGTTTCCCCTTCCTTCCCCCTCCCTCCCCAGGCACCCTCAAATTCTGCTCTGCAGGGCTGGAAACTGTCCTGGTACAAGCCAGAGTGTTACAGAAGCACAATTATAAGACTGACAGTTGAAAATGAAGGGCAGCCAATGATGGCTACCACCATCAGCACGTGGTCCAAATGGCATTTCATCTGCTACTACAAGATTTGTTCCAGCACATCTGCTGGGCCTATGGGCGCTTCCCACCACCGTTCTGAATGCAGTGTAATATATACTGCTTATATCTGTAATATAATACCCTGACTATATTTTTTACCTGAAACATTTTCAAAATCTTGTCTAAACTGGGCCTTGCTGCATTGTTTCAGGTCTGTTGATCATGCTGCAGCCTAAATTAGCTTTAAAACAGAAAATAGAAATGATTATTTCTCCCAAAATCAAAACATTCATGTAATATACTGTGATAAAATCCCTCTTCAGGTTGGCCCTGCAGTTCCAGCCCTTGGGTTCTTGTCACTCACCTTCCCCTTTCCCCTTGAAGATCCCTTCCTGGATCTGGTACTCAGGACTCAAGGTAGCCTCTCTGGACAAATGGCTGTGTTCGTTAGTATGTTAAAGTGTGTCCAGTTTTCCTTTTCAGTTCTTAAAAGAAACAGACACGTTTGTAGAAAATAAAACCTCTAAAGATTTATTATATAAATATTAGATTAAATTTGAACTCCTTGAACTCTTCCCTTGATCATAGCTCCCCAAACCTTTTTCAGTTCTTCATCCTATCTCTGACCACCCTAACTTGGTTGGTTATTACCTTTAAAGCCCTACATGGTTTAGGTCCAGATTATCTATGGGATTGCCTTCTCCTGTATCATCTGCCTTGTACACTCAGATACTCTTGGGGACGTTTACTTTAGTCAGTCAAGACTAGCCTGGTAAGTGTCACCTAGGGGACATTTTCTTCAGCCACTCCCAAACTGTGGAATGACCTGTTGGAAGAGATATGACAGCTGGATATGCTGTCCAAGTTTAAAACAGCACTAAAAACCAGTCTCTTCCAACAGGCCCATCTGGATGCCTTTTAAATTATATTTATTTTAAAGTATGAATTAATTGTCATTAATATGCATTAGTTTTATATGCTCTATTATCCACAGTAATGTTTTTTTAAACCTGGTGTGCAATGTGGTTAACTGATGTTATATTTGTATATTTTAATCTGTTTTCCCCACCTCAGTCCATAGGGAGAGGTGGGTAAGAAATGATTATTTCTTCTATTATTATTTCTTCTTCTTCCTCCTCCTCCCCCTTTTCCCATCTTTTCCCTATCTGACTCTTTAACAGACAAGCCTCTATTCTATATCCCACCCCCTACACACACACACACACACACACACACACACACACACCATTAGCCCCATTTTACAGCTTTCCCTGAGCTGGGATTAGCCGGCTCTAACCAAAGTTACATATTCTAACTTAGTTTTAATAATTTCTAACGTTGTTTTTACCAATAATTTCTAAATCTGTTTTAATAATTCAGATACAAATGACTGGATTTTTTTTTTTTAATAATGCTATTTATTTGGATGGTCTAACATTCTTCAGCAAATTTATAATTTCTTTTCTTTTCTTTTTCTGTTTGCAGCACTGGATGATGAAGAAGAGCCGACATCCACAGGTGAGATGAATGTAATAGTTAATGTTCCACAATGCAATCCTAGCTCAAAGATGTGTCATTTGTGGGGAAGTAAAGTCGGATGACGCATCTTGGGCTGGCTGAACTGCCTGTCTGACAGCATTAACAGAATGCAGAGGGTCTGCTGGCAAGTTCCTCTGTTGGCTGAGCTCAGGCAGCAGAAGAAGAAAGAAAGAAAGAAAGAAAGAAAGAAAGAAAGAAGAGGTAGTAAAAGAGTGAAGTAAGAGAGGAGCTGAGTTTTTCCAGGTCCAAGTCTTCCTCAAACTAAGGGACATAACCACTAAGCCAGCACAAATTTAGCTCAAGACATGGGTAGTCTTAAGTGTTTTCAAAAACCACTAGGCTGGGAAGGATTCAGCATCAGTTCAGCTGGCCTAGTGTTGTCTCACCTTGCCTGGCCAGAATATTGTTTAATATTACAGCAAATTTCTTTATAAGGCTGCAACCTTATACATGCTTATTTGGGAGTGAGTCCCATGGACCTCAATGGAATTTGAGTCTGAGTAAACATGTAGGCTGAAAGTGGTTCAATTTTGATGCCCTGGTTGACCCTTTTGACCAGAATTGGCATCCTGTTTAGTAGCTACAAGACCATAAAATGGATTTACAATCTCATAACTGCTTGAGATTTGTGTTTGTAGTGTTTAATGACCAAATGTGACCCCACAAAAAAAAAAAAAACTTTTCAGCCCAGCAGCATCCCAATTGAATGGTTTCCAAGGCACTGCAAATCTGAGCACTGGGAAAAGATACCCTCAGTGCTCTCCCAGTCATGGGACACATTGAGAGGAGCAGTTGTGGCAGGACCTCAAGGATGTGTCGAGCTTCCTGTTTTCACTGTGCTCCAAGACCAAGAGAGCACTGCAGATATAATTTCCTAGCACCCAGTCTGCAATGCCTTAGAAACCATTCAGTTGGGCACTGCCAGGCTGAAAAGGTAGGTTTGCGGGGATGGCATCATAAGATATCACTGTAGTTACATAGGACAATGCAGGATTTCTGCCCATATTTCTATAAGCAGGAAGAAATTTTCTCTTGTGACATGGATTGGCTAGCAGTGACAGTTGGTGATTTACATGAAAATGGAGCAGTGAATCTGCTCTGGATTTTCAACTGAATCTGACTGAATGAATTAAAGGCGATTATATGAAGTGCTGAATTGCATCCCACAAATAGGTTTAGCACCTTAGATCAACTCTAACATTTAGACTAAAACCCATAGTGGATTCACCACCTAACTAACAAAGGAGCCACCATCCACCACTGCTGAGTAGGAATATTGTATTTTCTTCATGTAGAGAATTTAGGAATAGGGGAGAAACTTTTTTGGTTCACATTTTAGTATATAATGACCCAATTTACACCTCCAAAATTAATATACAGTCTAGAATACAGTTTTTGCACTTCTTTAAATGTTGTGGTGCAAATCTCCATTAAAAATGTGTGAGGGGTATAGAGGGAAAATTACATTAAAATAAAAGAAATCAGGGGAATTACTCCAAAACTGCATATAGTAGGATAAATGGCTACAAAACTGTGTATGATTTTTTTTTTAAAAAAACTAAACTGATGTAGAAATAGATTGGAGCTCACTAACTAATTAATTGATTGACATGTACTCCACAGATTTCTAAAGTTATTGAAATGGAAACAAATACTTGTCCCTTTCTATGAGGATGATATTCCTATGTCATTATATGTAGGCTGTTGTCATACTGTGCTGTCCGTGTATCTTTGAAGAGTTACCTTGGTGACTGGTTGCCATTATTGAGAATGCAGAGAAAATCATTACTATCAAAGGAGAATATTTCCAAATGTTCTTGAGAGGAAGAAAAATCTCAATTATCCTCTGTTGTATGATATAGTAACACAATATCTGGCTTATGCTAAGGGGAAGAGAGGAGAGATTGTAACAATAGCTGAGGCTACCCAGTGAACTTTTGTGTCCCTTAAGGATTTGAATTTATTTGTCCCCCTGCTTAATGCTACAGCTAAAGCTGGATTTAATATGATTTCTGTCCTGCTGTTCCTCACAAGAGTCTCTGTGTGTGCATGCATGCACACATGCATGTGTGCGTGCGCACATACATGTGATTGTGCTAGCATGTGCATAAGAAATAAGCACCAGCAATTATTTAACTGTATCTTCATATTAACCACTCATGCTGAGCAGAAAAAAGGACTCTTCCAGTAATTAACTTATGAAAGGTTCTTTTGGCACGTGACTATTGATCACCAATTTTTTAATGAAATAAGTAAAGCAAAAAAGTAAACTTGAAAGGCACAAGCTAATAAAACACAGGTGCTCTTTCTTTCATATTAGAAAAAGAAAGAAATGAAGATAAATTATCCAATTATGAATTGCATGATGACACTGAAATATGTTTCCTTCAACTAAGCTTTTATTTCAGAGGATGTAAACACATTTATAAGTATAAAGCTACATGAGCAATTTCTCACATGAGTAATCTCCTTATATGCAATAGGACTTTTTCCATGAAATTAGAGCATCTGGCATCAAAATATAAGGGAATATCTTATTTTGAGTTTCAGTATATTGTTGGCATTTACCTTAGGGATGAGGTACTATTCCTGCTTTCTTGTACAGGATTAAAAATATAAAGGCATTTCTTTCTGTTACAGAAGTAATATGGCAGGATGATATATCTATAAGAAGTGTTCCTTCTTACTACTAGTCTGGTGGCAAAAGCAAGTGGTGGGTAAACAGGTAGTGGGCTCCCCTATGATCTCTGGATGATAGGAAGAAGCATAAGTTCTCTCCTTTGAGGCAGTTGATGAAGCTCTGGCCTCAGAGGAGATCTGATTCTGGTTATCAGCTACTGCCTCCTTCCAATGTCAGCCACAGTGGACTTTTGCAAGTGGTGGGTAAACAGATACTGGGCATTGATCCACTTTAGTTATAGTCTTCTCAGCACCCACCCTGTGCCCAGCATTGAATGTGGGTGGGGCTTAGCATAAGGGCTAGTCCAAGTAAATTTCCTCCCAGGATCCTCAGTAGGTGGAAGGTTTGTTGGAAAATAGGGGGGAAAAAATAAAACCTAGCCCTGCTGGAGAGTGGGGACGAGAGCCAACAGATACCTCAGTGTATACTTCCATGGTTCTAGCAAGAACCCAGCAGGGCTTTGGGAAGGCTAGACACATGTCATCCTTCCATGCTGTTAGACTAGAACTTGGAAATGTTACCTTTGTAGAATACAGGAAAGAGACTCCACCTAAACATTAGAAAGAACTTCTTGATGGTAAGAGCTGTTCGGCAGTGGAATGCACTGCCTCGGAATGTGGTGGAGTCTCCTTCTTTGGAGGCTTGATATCCATCTGTCAGGCGTGCTTTGATTATGTATTCCTTCCTGGCAGGGGGTTGGACTGGATGGCCCTTGTGGTCTCTTCCAACTCTATGATTCTATAATGACTCCCAGAATGCCCTAGCCAGAAACCCTTACAGAAAGGGTAGGAGGGGTCTTCAAAGGGTCCATAGCTCCATACTGTACTCTAAAAAGCTCACTCTATCTACATCAGCCTCTTCCTAGTATTCCAGAAGGTATCATTTCACCAGCCAGTGTACCGTAGTGGTCTGAGAACCCTGCAGAACGGGATTCCAATCCCTACTCAGCCATGGATACCCACTGGGTGACTTTAGGCAAGTCACTCTCTCTCTGCTCAGAGGGAGGCAAAGGCAAACACCACTGAACAAGTCTTGCCAAGAAAACCCTGTGATCATTTTGCCTTAGGGTCTACATAAGGCAGAAATTACTTGAAGGCACACAACAACAGTCATTTCCAAGCTCCATGTTAGATTATGTTGTTGGAATTGTTGTCTTCTCTCCCTGAAGATACTCTACTCTGAATCAATTATGTAATGCAGCTATTTGTATTCTAAAGCTGAAAGTATTGAAAGGTATTTGCATGGTGCCTATGAGATCCCACCTGGCCCTAGGGTTCCGGGAGGCCCTTTTGCGGAAGGCGGAGTCATACTGAATGGCTGCCACCTCCCCAGCCAGCGACTTGGCCTTGAGTACATTGCTCAAGTGGTTGGCCAAGTGCCACCCTCTATCTGGGTAAGCCATGCCCACTACTCCCATAAAGACAGTGAACCCCGCCAACCAGTTGGTGAACGAGTGTTCTACCGGTTCCGGTTTTTCCTTGTCGGAGGCTTTCTCCGAATTTGGGGTGCTGCCCACCTCCCCCTCAGGCTTAAGGAGTGAAAATACATCCACATAATATCCCTTCAGGATATTATTGCGGGTTTTTCTGTCCAGGTGGATCCCGAGAGGGTCCTCATGGTCCAGAAAAAGGCTGGGAGTGGGGGGACCCCCGGAGGCCGCCCCGTCCTGCCATGCCCTGGATGGCCTGGCAGAGTCTGGCTCCGCGGCAGCCCTGGCTTTGATAGCCCAAGAGGGCAACCCTGGGACCAGCGCCGCCGAAGACCAATACCCTGCCCGGTCCACATCCTCATCGGAGGACTCACCTGAAGATCCCTCGCTGTCTGTGTCCTTCCTCCTGTGCTTGGTGCGCTTTTTCTTGCCTTCCTTCTCCTTTTCCTGGTCTCTTCCTCCCGAGGCTCTGCCCTGCCCCCTGCGCCGGGGAAGAGTCGTCTGAGGACACCACGCTGATTTCACTAGGTGAAGGCAACCTGCGTTTGCCATGGCGACCCGCCGTCCTGGCTGATTGTTGAGCAGCTCACTCCTTGGCTGATGCGGGAGCTGCGGCTTCGGGGGCTGCCATAGGTTCAGGGGCTGGTGCCGCAGCACCCCCTTCCTGTCCCCTGCCAGACCTTAATTCCCCAACCTGCTCAGCAAGGAAAGTAATCGCACTTGTAAGTTCCTGCAGGTTGGGAGGCGCAGTCCCCTCTAGGAGGCTACCCACAGTTTCGTGGTTACGAGCCTCCCCCTTGGAGGGGTTGGCCTTCCTTGAGCAAGGCGCCAGGGCTGCCCAAGACTTAGGTGCCCGGCCAGCCTGAGCTTGGGTAGATGGTTTGCTGGGTGTAGCTTTCTTTTTGGGGGGCATGGCCAAAGCAAGAAGAGTAGTGATCTCTTTCAAGGAAAGAAAGTAGTGATTTCAGTTCTGGGTTAACAGTTGTAAATTGGGTGAGGTACCCTGGGAAAGCCTCAGGCCTGCTCCCAGCTGTGAGCTCTTTCTCTCTGGCTTGTCCGCCCTGAATCTCTCTGGCTTGTCCGCCCCTGTTGGGTCTGCCGACCCCCAGTTGTTGCTCCCAGCCGGGGAGGCTGTCCTGGCTTGTCCACCCCGAAAACTCCCTTGGCTTGTCTGCCCCACCGGGCCCGTAGACCCTGGCTGCCGCTCCCTACCGGGAGGCAGGTCCTAGCTTGTCCGCTCCCAAATTCCCTTGGCTTGTCTGCCCCCAGTGGGTCCACAGACCCTGGCTGCCACTCCCTACCAGGAGGCAGGTCCTGGCTTGTCCGCCCCCGGATAGGCCTAGGATCGGCCTAAGCAGGTTGGTCCCCCGCAGCCCCCCCTTGTTACAGGCTCGCCCCCTGAGCCAGTGGCTGGGTGGACCTGTTGGGCTGCCCAGTGCAGGCCCCAACCAGGCCGCCGCCCCACCCGGGACCCCGTGCGTCCCTTCCCCCTCAGTGGCAACCTCCACTGAGTCTCGTCGGGCCAGCAGCTTGAACTGGTCCGCCTCTGCCCAGGTCTGCCAAAGCTGGACCCCCAGAGTCCCATTGGGCCAGCAGCTCTAACTGGCTCGACTCTGCCCCGGTCCACCGAAGCTGGACCCACCGAGTCCTGTCGGGCCAGCAGCTCTAACTGGCCCGACTCTGCCCTGGTCCGCTGAAGCTGGACCCACTCTGCCGCTGCCCCCCAAGGCCCAAGGCCCTGCCGCCGAGAAAATGGCGGCCGCTTGTTTCCTGCTCCATGCCCCCTCCGGGACGCCGCCGCATCCGCTGCCTGCTAGGCCCAACTGGCCTAGCCGCTGCTGTTGGCGCCGCTCTGCTTTGGCCTGCTCGGCCTCGCCACTGCCCCGGCCTCGCTGCCTCCAACGCTTCTTCGCTGCCGCTTCCTCGCCGCCGCTTCTTCGGCCTCGCCACCGCTTCCTCGCCACTGCTTATTCAGGCCGGGGTCTTCCTCAGAGCTCCCAGAGAGCTCCGTCCTCTTCGGCTCGCAAGAGCCAACTGCTGAAGCTGGGTGCCGGCTGGGAATAAATACCTGGCCGGTGGACCGCAGTGGGGACTAGCCCTGCCTCCCAGCCAATCAGCAGCCGTGCTGAGCATGAGCCCTGATTCGACCCGGGGAGGCAATGCAGCCAATCAGGTGGGACCAGCACTTACCTGATTGGCCAAGCTAGGATCCTCTTCCCTGCCTGCCAGAGCAGGCTGGGAGGAGGAAGGGGCCAACCTGGCGGCACCCTAGCCGCTATGCGGCAGCCTCTGGGGCGGAGGGCGACACCCGCCGCAAATGCGGCCGGCCAGGTAAGTCTGGCAGCCGGCTTGTTGTCTTCTCTCCCTGAAGTACTCTACTCTGAATCAATTATGTAATGCAGCTATTTCTATTCTAAAGGTGAAAGTATTGAAAGGTATTTGCATGGTGCCTACTGAGGATTATCTTGATGGCTTGAATCACTACTGTAGCATTAGCTGTTGAGAATTCATCCAAGTGTAATCCCATGAGACATTACCCATAAGAACTTCACTAGATTTCAAAAGTGTCCCTATTTTCATCCTGCTTCACAACAGATTGCTGTGATAGTTCCATCCCTAGTCTGCAGAGTTGAACTCCAAGGCATCCAGGGTTAACTGCAGCATTATTTAGGCATTCTAATACCATTGTGAGATAAACATCCAAGGAAGGAGGAAGAATGATAGCCCTGCCTGCTGTGTTGAAAGTTCCTGTCACCCTCCTGAACAGGAGAGCCTGTGTTACTTGGGGATTCCCTCCATGCAACCCAGCTCCCCCGATGGCTGCAGAGCCTCGGGGGGGAGCCCATTTATGGGCAGCAACAGAGATGGAGACCAGCTGTTGAGTCACCGGCAAGCACTGGCGACGCGGGGTGATGGGTGGGGGAGAAAGGCTATTTAAGCCCCCCCACCTGGAGCTCCTACCTCTTTTTGCTTTAGGCGGTGAGCGAGGACAGCGAGCTGACTGGGGAGAAGGAGAATCTTAACGCATGGGGTGTCTGGCAGCATCTCCCTCATGGATCTGCGGCACAGGACATGGGACAGAGTGCGACCAGACTCGCATCTCCTGGCAGCAGCAAGTTGGCCTTCGGGCTGTGGGCCTTCGGGCCGCTCCAGGGCCCTGGGGTGGAGCAGGGCCTAAAGGGAGATTGGGCCGGGGCTACAGTTGGGTAGCAGGAGGACAGGTAACTCCGATTTTATTTACCTCATCCAGACATCAAATTTGAATGGCCCGAGCTCTACCAAGCTGATGGGGTACACCTCTCGGATGCGGGAAACATTCTTTTGGAGGATCTTCAGCAGGAGTTGAGGGACTTATTAGATGGCCAGTGGGGGGTAAGGGACTAAGCGGATGCTTGCCCCTTATCTATGGTGGAAAAGGGGGAGGAGTAGCTTACGTGTACACCTATGGCACCGATTTCAGTGAAGGGACAGTCTCTGGAAGGGTTTCCTTAGGTCGTACAATCTGGGAGAACAGAAGGAGACCTACCTTGGGGTTGGCCTGAAGGATAATTCTCCCACCTTAATGAGTACGCCTTGGGTGGGGGACCTTCGGGTTGACCTTCTGCGAGCTGGCTCGAGAGCAACCCCAGGTCATGGGGTTGCCCAACAGGGCTCAGGTGTTCGCCAGGGGAAGCTGGGGGCATACGTCCAAGAGGGACGATCTGCCCTAGCTGCTCCCACACTAGGTTGCCTCCCCCTGCTGAAGAATTAAAGGGAATTAAATAGGTAGGGAAATAAAGACCTTTTATTTTACCCCATATATCTGTGTGTGGTCTCGTTATTTCTCTGGATCTGTCCATAACCCGGCTCCCCCGACAGATGCAGAGCCTTGGAAGGGGAAGTCCATTTATGGGCAGCAACAGAGATGGAGACCAGCTGTTGTGTCACCAGCAAGTGCCAGCGACGCGGGGTGATGGGTGGGGGAGAAAGGCTATTTAAGCCTCCCCGCCCTGAGCTCTTGCCTCTTTTTGCTTTCAGCGACCCACCCTCCCACTGCTGGAATAGTGTGATAATGGTTGCTTTGGAGCCGGGTAGGAATCCCCCCCTTTTTATAGTGGGGGTTTCACCTACCCCACACTAGGAAGGCGGTATATGGGGAAATTGGCTACAGGGTGGTGTCTTAATAGGTCAAATTTACTCAATTAGAGCGGAAAAGGGAGAGGCGTAGCTTACAGTGTGCACCTATGGCACCGATTTCGGTGAAGGGACGGTCTCTGGAAGGGTCTCCTTAGGTCGTACGATGTGGGAGAACAGAAGGAGACCTACCTTGGGGTTGGCCTGAAGGATAATTCCCCTACCTTAATGTGTACACTGTGGGTGGGGGACTTTCGGGTTGACCTTCCGTGACCTGGCTTGAGAGCAACCCCAGGTCATGGGTTGCCCTACACAGCTCAGGTGTTCGCCAGGGGAAGCTGGGGGCATACGTCCAGGAGGGATGATCCGCCCTAGCTGCTCCCACACTAGGTTGCCTTCCCCCACTGAAGAATTAAAGGGAATTTTAAATTGGTAGGGAAATAAATAAAGACCTTTTATTTTACCCCATATATCTGTGTGTGGTCTCATTATTTCTCTAGTTCTGTCCATAACTGAAAACACTGATTTCCTAGCACTCATGATTCCACCAAAAGCATCTACCAGTAACACAGGCCTTCCTATTCATAAGGTCTTCCTTATCGTAACGGAAACAACTGAAAATTGCTATGAAGGGTGGGGCAGATCTAGTAGCCTCCCCACATATTTACCCCACATGGAATTTCAAAGCTTGAATAAGACAACACATTTCCCCCACACACCTCAGCACCCTGTGGACCACATTTTCCCCCATCCCCTCCCCACAAACTGGAAATGGATAGGATTTCTGAAAATGCTATCCTGGGGCTTTAAAAATTGTCATGGAGAACAGTATTCTATGGGGAAAACATACTGTAGCCTCCAACTCTTTACAGATGAAAATTGGGACACATGTGGCCAAGTAACATCAGATTGTGGCCATGATAGCAAAAGTTATTAATGAGAAAGAACACACAAGCTATGATTGGCTGCAACAGTTTACTTTTACCTAAGCCTTCTGGGAAGGGCAAGACTCTTCCCCCTCCTGTCCTCTCCCCACTGCTGAGTTAATTGAATGCAAACTACTTTTGTACTTTCAACTCAGCAGCAATTAAAGTAAGCTGAGGATAAAGGGAGGAAGGGGGAGAAGGGGATTGAAGAGCCTGGGATGTTTTAAAAGCAGCTGGAAAAATGGGATGTCTGTCCTTGTCAAATTGGAACATTTGGAGGGTGCATCACACCCCTGAGACAGGCTTCTGGAGGTATAACTCTCCTTTGCATAACTCCACTCCCTTTTGAGATTATAAGTGTCAGAGATCTACGAAGGACCTTCAAAGACTCCATAACTCTAGAAGCTTACTCTAGCTATGTCAGACTTCTCCAGTCTAGTGTCATCTAGTGTTTTTGAATTGGGGATGGTTGATCTGTGTTAATGTATTAGTATATTATGAAATCCACCATGTTCTTCTCCCAAATCACTTTAGGTCCAAATTTATAGAATTTGTGATTGACTCTATAGACTGCTTTAAGTACTGAGAGGGCCAAACAATTCCATTTGTTATGGGCATGAAATGCAATAAACAAACAAACCCTTAGCTCTGTTTATCAAAATGAATGAAGACTCAGTTGCACAGAATCACTGGCTTACATCTGTTAAATGTGCTTCTGTTATTTCTAAAATACCTTATTTGCAAGCTTCCAATGGGCATGGCATTAGCTCCAGTATTTAAAATGTATTGTCAGAATGTTACTATATGAAAACAAAATTAGCAATCAAATCTTGATAGAGTTTATTCTATTTTTATGTATGTGTGTTTTTCTTCTAAGCAATTACTGCAGGGGCTTTTTCTCATCCTCTGCATAAATTACAACCATTCTTTACCAAAATGTTAATTTAGACCACCAAATGACACCAATAATTCTAGATATTTGATTTTTTTTTACAAAATGTTTATGTCTTCTATTTCTTTTTGCTTTAAGATACGGCCGTATGTTATTGTTTTGAAAGTAAGAGGTTGAAATGTTTTTTAGAGTAGTTTTGATATTTATTTGCCAGATTGTACTGCTGTTTAAACCCTTTGAGTTTCCATAGAGCAAATAATCTCTTTCCATAATAATTGCATGGAGAATGAACTAGTTTAATTGTTGAGCAAAAATGCCCATTTCCTTTTTAGAGTTTGTAATGAATATAAAAGGTTGTTCCAAGTCAGAGGTGGATGCCAAGGCTCTTGATTGCTTTCCTAAAGTGCCTGAACCAGAATTATACATTGTCTGTATCTTGAAATTTAACTTCTTTGCAGATTTAATTAGTATAAAGTTTATCAGTTTGGAAGGGTCGGTCATTTACTGCATACTCCAAACCAGATATTATCAATTTCTGTATTCCTGGGAGAAACTTTGTTTCTCAGACATTCTCCATTACTACTGTTGTTACCCGAATTGTGTGTGGGGGGTCTGTGAGGATCCCACTAGTGTATGAATCTTAATATGAGGAATAGTTAATTAGTTCTAAATGGCAGCAAGAGGCCAGGTAATGGCAGGATTTTTCTACCTATGTATACTGGTAGTATCTGAGGAGACTTCAAGCCAGAATGTACAATTAAATTATCTGTACTAGAAATGAGTCTTAACAGCATTCACGCAAACACTCAGGCTTCAAGCAAACACACAAGGCTATTGAAGATAGTAGGAAGTATTTGGATAGAGGAATAGAGTAAGGGAGTTGTGGGTTATATTATACTGTTCCTGGAGAGCCGAGAACATTAAGTAAACCAGCAGAGAGAGGGTCTGTAAGGCAGAATGGCTACACAGTCTGATGTGGAATTGAGAGAAAGCGGATCTGTGTGCACTTTGGTGGAGTTTTAGGACACTATTTATATGTGATAATTCCCCTGAAGGGATGAGATTTAGAATGGAATACAATGTATCTCAGAGTTTCCCAGGACTAGGCAAAGGGTTCTCTGGAAGAGTTAATGATAGTTAGTGGGCGATATATTTGGGATTGGATAGGAGCAGGCAATGTTTATTGTTGGTGAGGAAGGGAAGAAGAAAAACCAGTTTTGCAATATCGATGACTCTTCTATCATTGAGTGGATTAGTGGATGACTCATCTCCAGATGTTAACTCTGACCTGGGTATTAGCTATTTGGGGAATTTCCAAAGGCCCCTCCCTAGGTTATACGTCACTGAAGCCTTGGTATCTGGGGGTCCCTGGTATACCTGTTAACCACATGGAAGGTCATATCAAGCCAAATTATTCAATATTGCCAATTATATGATATTCCAAGATGGGTGTTGTTGGGGTAGGTAACACTATCATTATATTACAGAAGGAGAATCTACAAATGCAAAAAGGAGGGGGGATATTGTTGGAAAATATAGTTTGCAGTCCAATAAGTGGAAATGGTTCTGCTATTGAAGGGTTAACTGAGAAGCCATATGAGATGAGCTGATGTAACTTCCTGAAGTTTTGCTATTGGTGGATCTGGGATGAAGGGGAGTGTCTGAGTATTCTTCTTTGTTCCAGCAGCCATGATCCTTTAACAAACCACATGGTCCTTTGAACTGAGAGGACCCCGAAAGGGGTGTCCTAAACATAGTTTTGTAACAATGTAGTTTTTAAGTTTTTTAACTAGTTTTAGTTTCTTTTGATGGAGTTTTTGTTCCTGCCAAGAATGAGCTCTCTAAACTGTGAGTAATGAAGCTTTTGTACTTTTTAAACTAGCTTTTGAGTCTTGAGTGGTTATTTTGCTAGTTAAACAACTTGGGAAAAGACAAAGGGTGCTTGGTCATTTAATAAGCTATGTATGCTAACATTCTGACGCTAGATGCTGCCGCGTTTGCATTAAACTCTGCTAAACTGACTGTATTCTCCACTAACGTGTGAAATACAGTGTGGATGTTTAAACAGGGACAACATACCCTGATATTTTAAACAGATTATTTTATACACATTCCAATAGATATCACTTCCCTCCTGCAACTTCCCCCACACCCTAAGCCCCCTCTCCCCACCAATAAAAAAAAAAACTATCTAGAGAAAAATCAAGCCTGAACTTTCAGTAGAAGTCAAAATAACTAGCATACAGTACTTTAAACATATCAGGAGGAGACAGGACCCACTAAAATAATGATGGGGAAAGTGGATATGACTTTCCTCATGCTGCTAACATGCCCCCTTGTCTTGCAACTTGCACCCACCAGTTACACCTTCTACATTCCTTTCTTTCCTCACAGCTTCCTTCATTTTGCTTTTATTTCCCCCCTGTTCCAGAATTCCTTCCCTCACAGCCATGACTGCACATATGCTACCATCTCTTCTCCCCCCTCTTGCACACACAAACCTTGCTTCACTTCATGCTGCCACCTGCCTTCCCTCTCTGCTCAAAGCCATCAATGCTACTTTAAAGAATAAAGAGCAAGTGAAGACTGTGATTGTTGCTGTTATTTCAAGACAAGGAGCAAGAGGAGAGGAACATAAACCAAATTGGGGGAAGGTGATTTCAGGGGCAGCACTATAAGTTGGGGTGGAGAAGAGGTGGCAATAATAGTGTAGCTCTTTTCCTCCCACATCAGGCAATGGGAGAAGTTTTAACTTGATTTTTTTTCCTTGTCAGGTAATAAATTGCATAATATTGCTACCTTGAGGAAGTCATGAAAATCAATAGACTCCATGGAAACCTAAATATTAATCATTGAACTTCAGCTTTTCACATTGTGCTTCAATATTTCCCTTCGTCTTCACCCCATATCTCCACTGCTTTATGTGCAGTCTTTACAAACGTCAGTTAAACATTTTCCCCCAAAGCTAGACTTTTCATTAGAGTTGTAACAATGAGCCAAGGACCTTGGAGGTCTTTAAACAGAGGCTGGATTGCCATCTGTCCGGGATGCTTTGATCAAGATTTCCTGCATGGCAGGGGGTTGGACTGGATGGCCCTCGTGGTCTCTTCCAACTCTACAATTCTATGATTCTATGATTCTAAGTTGATATTGAGAGACAACAGGCCATGTCTGTTGCATGTACATGTAACTATATTGTCAAAGTCAAATTTAAATGTGAGGCTTCACTATTTCACTAAACACACTCAAAGGAAGGGGCAGACTTGTTTCTTGCAAAGCCGTTGGACATACAGTGGGCCATTAGTATCCGCTCTGGTTTGGTTCCAGGACCTCCCGTGGATACCAAAATCCATGGATGCTGAAGTCCCATTATATAAAATAACACAGTAAAATGGTGTCACTTTTATAAAATGGCAAAATCAAGGTTTGCTTCTTTCAATTTATTTATTTTTAAAAATATTTTCAAGCTGTGAATGGTGGAATCCATGAATGCCAAATCTATGGATTTAGAGGGCTCACTGTACAAAATGACTGCACATTTTGCCTCACAACTCCATTCTTACAAGCTAGAGATGTGTGTGTGTTTGCGTGTGTTTAAAAAATGAACATTGAGAATCTGGGCAAGATGGTGGTCGAAATGGGTGCTGCATGGCCTGCCTAGAAATCTGTGAAAACTCAGCCATCTGGGTGGTATGGCAACCCTTCCTCCAGAAGTTGTTAAATTGCAACTCCCAGCTGAAACTGAAAGGCTCATAGGAGTTGTAAGCAAACAACAACTGGAGAACTTCTTGATTCCCACTGTTGAATAAAATAGGCCTCTAATCTAAAATGACAAGACACACAAGGAGGGAGAATGGAAGAGAAAGAAGAGGAAGTATATCAATTCCTCAAAACAAAGTGTGTTTAAAAGCAGTTCTGGCCAGCCTGATCTTCCTTTAGGTTTGCCAGAACACCAATTAGTGTTCAACTGGTTCGTGGTGCTTGCTGTTTTGGCCAAAGGATCCTTTTTCCTCTTTCATTTCAAAGGTGGGCTTGGCCTTCCCAGAGCTTGAAAGTAACATGGTACAAGTAATGACATCACCTGTAACATGTTATTTTGGGGTATAATGAAAGCGGTTTTAAAAGCTACATTATGACAACGTTGTTACTCTTTTGCTAAAAGTCAGTGGCCAAGAACCTATTTCAATGAGCATAACATAAAAAGCTCCACAAGTGGAACTATACTATCAATTTCCACTCACCACACACAGGACTGATTATTTTACTGTGATACTCCACCTCCATGGCTATTCAGTGGCTGATGGAGAGTTGGGGAGATTCAGGAAGCATTTGGCTATGTTCCAACAGCTAGATGCAGATTGATGGCATCATCTGCCAAGATCTGTAGCCAAATCTACACTACAGTTTTAAACAGGTTATTTGCCATGGCTCCTTCCTATTGAATCCTGGGATTCGTAGTTTTATGAGGTCTTTAGCCTTCTCTGCCAAAGAATGCTGCTACCTCACCAAACTACAAATCCTGGGATTCCAAAGGAAGGAGCCATGGCAAATAATCCTGGGCCTCATTTACACAACAAAAAAAGCCTGAGAAGAATTTGTGTTGATCCCTGGTAGTTCACAGGCATCATAGCCTATTCAGAAGGAGGGGGTAGCAAAAAGCCCAGTTAACCCATGGTTTTCCATCCCTCTATTTTTCAGGATATTTTGGGAAAGTCTGAGACAGCCCGTGCTATTGGTTGTCTGAACAACCAGGAACCATCCCAGGATATGGGATGGTTTCTGATTGATTGGACATTGGATGGGGTGGGTTTGCAAGGGAAGAGCCCCCCATGCAGCTTTTCCCCACCCCACCCTAGCCACCACGCTGGACGGGGGGTGTCTTTTCTGTGACTGTCAGTCACAGAGAAGCCCTCCCGCCCTGCACAGCTTTCCCCATGCCCTTGCAGTCGCATGAGGTGGGGGTAGTCTTCTCCGTGACTGTCAGTCACAGAGAAGCCTCCCGCCCCACATGGCTTCCCCCCTTGCAGCCATTACCTGCCTTTCCCCTACTGCTGTCTCTCCCTCCTGCCTGGCCTTTCTCTTCACCATTCACAAGCAGCAACCAGGGAAGAGAGGGGGAAATGGAGGAAGAAACAGCAGTGGGGGGGGAGGTGGGAGATGGGAGTCTGAGTCCCATTGTCCACCTTTCCCCCACTGCTGCCTCTCCCTCCTGCCTGGCCCTTCTCTTCCCCATTCGCAAGCAGCGAACAGGGAAAAGAGGAGGGGGGGAGATTTCACCTTTCTCCCGCTGCTGTCTCTTCCTCCATTCCCCCCTCCTCTCTTCCCTGCTTGTGAACGGGGAATAGAAGGTCCAGGCAGGAGGGAGAGGCAGCAGTGGGGGAAAGGTAGATGGCAATGGGACTCAGAGTCCCATCGCCCACCTTTCCCCTGCTGCTGTCTCTTCTTAAATTCCCCCCTCTTCTCTTCCACGTTCTCTGCTTGAGAATGGGGAAGAGAAGGGCCAGGCAGGAGGGAGAGGCAGCAATGGGGGGGGGGAAATGGGCAATGGGACTCAGAGTCAGGAAAAGCCTCCCCTGTCCCGGCGCCAGGGGCGGTCGGATAGCAGCACGGGGTGGTGGGGGAATTCTCCATGACTGACAGTCATGGAGGAGCCTCCTCCAACCTGCATGGCTGCAAGGGCAGGGGGAATAGCCGTGCGGGGCAGGGGGAGTAATGCGGGTGTCCTGGTGGTTCTCCCAGACTGACCATTCCAAAAATGGCAGATCCAGAATTGCCAGGCTTCCCTTGCAAGCCCGGTCCCTCTGAACTCTGACCAATCATCTGCTGTGTGCCCCTATCCCGGGATGGTGGTACTAAGAACAAGAAATACAAAATGCTGACACTTATGCTACCGTGACAAATCATGTAAACAATGAGAAATGAACTCGGGATGAAGATATCTCGCTTCTCCTCAGGATAAAAACTGCCGTATAATTGAGCCCCAGGATAATCCTGCAAATAAACTAGATTATTTTTGTAGAGTGGATTTGGCCTGTGCAGTCCAGAGATCTCTGCAGATGATGTATCTGCTTTTCTTTCTTCTCTTCTTTCTAACTGCATATTCCACAGTTCTAAATTTGGCACTGTATATTTTAAGAAAACAGAAGTGAAGTGCAGTTCTGTATCGGGAGGTTTCATGAATATCAATGCTTGGAGGAAAGAAGACCAGTGTTATAAAAATATTGTTGGATGCCAGGTGGGTGAGTAAGTTAGTGCATAAGCCTCTCACCTCTAAAGGCTGCAAATCTTACTTAGGTCAAGAAGACAAATTAATTGGTGTCTTCAATAGCTTATTCCTTAGACAATTGTTGCTATGGATTTTGGGAAAAGACTATGCAGTTTTTTGAAGTGTTGATCACTGCTTTTCAGGATTAGGTAAAACAGAAGAATAAGGAAGTTTCAATTAGCTTAACCCTCCAAAAGTATCTAGAGAAGATTGCAGAACACCATTTTCAGCACCACACATTTGTGTACAGAATGTGATTAGACTTTTATTTCCAAATACAAATAATATTTTAGAACTATCTCTTTTTCCTTCTAGTTCTATAGATAGAATGATACATTAAACCCATAGTCAATGGAGATGTATCCAAATTGGTTTCTCCGTGTTTTTCCTGGAGTAAGTTGTGTTCCAGATTTTGTAGGTTTAGTAGAGGAAAATGTTATACATCTGCTAAACTATTTATGAAAATATTATTATACCTCCTTAAAGATTTGCTATGGTGAAAAAACATAAATACGTGTTTTTGTTTACCAAGGCATGTCATTGAAAGAATAACTTCTGAGACTGAATTTCTATCTTATCATAAGTGGAACCAGGAGGAAGGGGACATAATGGGAGGGACATAGAAATGGGAAAGTATTTTTCTATCCTCATATGCTTATTCTGAGTGATAAAAAGTAAACACTGAAGCGTGTATTGGTCTTGAGCATCCCCCAGCTGATGCCAGTTATTAACTGTTTAATATCTGATGGCAGTTCATCATCATCATCTTTGTGAAGTTGAAGGCTTTCATGGCCGGCATCCATAGATTTTCCTTGTTTTTTTTCAGGGCTGTGAGGGTGTGTTCTGGAAGAGTTTCTTTCTGATGTTTCGCCTGCATCTGTGGCTGGCATCTTCAGGGTAGGAGTGTATGTGGAGTTTATATGCTATGAACCCATGTTGGGCAGTATATGTAAATTTGTGTAATTGAATGGTTAGTTTCTGGGTATAGAAATGCAAGACTCATTAGTGTCTGTTTGGCTAATGGTTGGTTGATGGGCCATTATCTGCTGGAACTCCTTTCTTAAAACCAGGCCAACAACTATTATTTCAGAATGCACAGAGAAACTATTGAAATCCACAAACACCTGGACTTCAACAGGAAAGAAGAAACCCTAAAAGTAAACAAAATCTGGCTTCCAGTTTTGAAGAACAATAAAATCAAAACTCAACACTTACAAAGGAATTCTACCCAGGGACAGGGGGAGTTGCAGCAGATAATGGCCCATGAACCAACCATTAGCCAAACAGACACTAATGAGCCTTGCATTTCTATACCCAGAAACTAACCATTCAATTACACAAATTTATATATCCTCCCCAACAGGGGTTCACAGCATATAAACTCCACATACACACCTTCCCAACCATTCTCTGAAGATGCCAGCCACAGATGCAGGTGAAACATCAGAAAGAAACTACTCCAGAACATGGCCTCACAGCCCGGAAAAAATCCAAGGAAAATCTATCATCATATTTATTTATACCACACTTTTCCCCCAAAATTGGGAACTCAAGTCAGCTTACAATTTTAAACAAGTACAATATAGACCATGGTCAACATTAAAATAGAATTAAATTAATGGACTATATATTAATTAGTTAAATAGCTAACTACTTACTTCTAAAAATAAGCATGTTCCTGTCTCTTGTGATCTCCTCTTCCAGAAACTTTGCTGTATTCCCAAACTTTGTGCCCATCTCCTAGGTTGGAATTTCAAATACATACATGTTTTTGAGAAAAAGCCACCTAACATCTTCTGAAACCTTTTCCCATAACCCATAAAATTTATAATCCACCTGCATTTATTTTTTAAAGACAAAAATGTGGTGAATCTTATGTTGTGAATCTGTAAAATTGCCTTTCTTCAGTTTGAAGATGCAGTTGACAGACCCTTTCATGGCAGCCATATGCTGATGATGTTCGATGTTTTCCCTTACGCTGTCTGCGAAAATGTGGGAGCGTGCATGTCTGCTTTCGAGTTGCTTGTCGACTTATGGCAATCCCATGAATTTCATAGGGTTTTCCTAGCCTAAGCTCAATTGCTAGTCTCAACAAGAGTACACCCACTGAATCATTAAGAACTTGGTAAATCAATATCCATCTAAGCTTCTTTGATTCAGTGGGCCTAATCAGAAGGACATGAGGGGAAAATCCATTTGGTTCCATTTCTGAGGTCAGAAGCACTGACACTTCCACATTCTTCAGTGATAACAGGGAATTTAACCAACTAGAGGAATTTACTTAGAAAATCCCAATAACCTTGGGGAACGTGATTGGGAAGTAGGTGGGAAGAAGTGAAAATTCTTGCTGATACCTAGTGATCTTAGCCTATCTAGAATTTCCCTCACCTGGAAAAACCATATGCACCCAACATGTTTTTTCACAGGCCCATGGGAGATTTTTTGTGCTCAGTATGAACTGGATGACTCAGGGGTTGTACAAACTGTGAAAAAACTTCTCATGGAATTCCAGGAGAATCCTACCTGTCTTAATGGCATTCTGTGTGATTTCACCATATTGTGAAGGAGGGGGACAAAAAAGGCCAAAAATCTCACCGGAAAAGCCTTCAAAGAGAGGGTGCCCATTTCTGCTCATTAGGACAAGCAAGTCAATTTGATTTGCTTGCCCAAATGAAAGGAAGAACAAATCTGATTGGCCAGATAAGCGCAGGGGGTCGGGCTCACTAGCAAGTCAAGAGTCCGCTGCTGCCATGTTAAATTTTTGCCTTAGCGGGCAAGCATTAAGGCGAGAAAATAGGGTGTTGGAGGGTGGTTGTTCTTTTCTTTTGTGTTAAAGTGAAAAATCACTCAATCACACCTTGAACATTTTTTAAAAAAAATAAGGTCAGCGGTGGCAAATTCAGGTAAGTGCAAATGTGAGTACATCACTCACAGCTGCCATGTTTCCTAGCAGGCATGTGGGAGTTTAAGGGGGCAAAAAACAAAACAAAACAAAAAAAACCATTAGGACAGGTCACAACTGCTGCAAAATGTCATTAGTGTGAGGCATTCCTTTTTTATGGGCTCATATAGACAAGCCCTCAGACTCACTTGGTTTAGCTGGAACCTCTAACTTTTTTCACTCTATTACTTTATAGCCTTCAAAGTTGCTCTCTATCATAGAGCCAGTGATGGAAAAAAAAATAGGCCATGCTCCCTCAATTGAAAATATTTCACCAGAGGTGATGGACCTTTAGCCCTATGAATGTTTTGCACAACATCTCCCACAGTTATTACCATTACCATTAGTCATGTGAGATGGGCCTTCTGGAGGTCAGAATATTCCTTACTCCTTTACTAGATTATCCTATATGTTCACTTAGATGTGAGCATAATGTCCTTTTAGCTTTAAAGTCTCTGTGTTTTTTGTGTTGTTCTTTTAAATTCAGATTCTGGAGTAGGTATGCTGGCCAAAAGACTAGACTTTCCCTGTATTGTAGAAGCAGGAGTCCCATGGTACCAGCCTTCCATGTCTCAATCAAATTCCCTGCCTTTGAAATTTATAAAGATATTTACATTGAAGCCTGTGGAAAATATTGCATTACTTCTGACGGAAATGTGATGAAAAAGGAGCAAATAAAAAAGAAGGGGAAAGAAGCATATTTTTGTACATAAAAATGCATACAGAGAGCTTTGTATTACTGTGCCTTGTAGAAAAATGTGTATTATTTTGCATATTGTTTTCCACACAAAATCTGCTAGCATGGGAAAAAGTCCAGAAAGAGCACTCTGTAGATGATGGAGTGGATGAGAGCACCTGACCTGCTGAAATACATGGGGAATAGATTTTCCTTGATTCATGTATGCTACTGTGGTGGGGGCCATATAGCTCAAAACTTTTCTGAGATCACAGAAAAGCAGTAATAGCAAACCCAGAAAGTATTGGACTAAATGTTCCCATGGCCTAATTCCGAGCTTAAAAACCATGTTTTAAATTTTGCACTGACCTTTTTTTTTTCTGCCAAAGAATTCCAGAAGAAAATAAGCCTGCACTTCACATATTGTAGCAAACCCTTTGAACAGATCATGAAAAATTATTGTTTGCTGTAAAAGAAATCAGGGTCTCACAACATCTGATTGTCTTGATGTATTACATAGAGGCCACTGTCAGGACACAATAGGGAAACAGAATGGTTTCCCATTGGCAAATGGTATAGACAAGGCTTCATTTTATCACCTGTTTAATTTATATGCAAAATGTGTCATACAGAAAGCAGGATTAGATTCAGAGGAAGGAGATGAGAAAATTGGGGGAAGGCCTTTGACATGGTCCCCCATGCAAACAAGCAAATAAGCTAATAAAATGTGGGGTAGACAATGTGACTGTTAGGTGGATTTATAATTGGTTGACCAACCGTACTCAGAGGGAACTCACCAATGGCTCCACTTCATCCTGGAGAGAAGTGACCAGCGGGGTGCCACAGGGTTCTGTCCTGGGCCCAGTGCTATTCAACACCTTTGTCAATGACTTGGATGATGGAATAGAGGGCATGCTTATCAAATGTGCAGATGATACCAAATTAGGAGGGTAGAGGACAGGATCAGAATTCAAGGTGAACTTAATAGATTGGAGAGCTGGGCCAAAATTAACAAACTGAATTTCAACAGGGAGAAATGTAAGGCACTACATTTAGACAAAAAAAAAAAAAAAAGCAGAGATATAGGATAGTTAACACCTGACTTGACAACAGTACATGTGAAAGGTAACTAGGAGTCTTAGTTGACCACTAGCTGAACATGAGTCAGCAGTGTGATGTGGCAGCCAGAAAAACCAATGTGCATCAGTAGGAGTATAGTGTCTAGTTTGAAGGAGGTAATGGTACCATTCCATTCTGCTTTGCTCAGACCTAATCTGGAATACTGTGCACAGTTTTGGGCACCACAGTTCAAGAAGGATATTGATAAACTGGAACATGTCCAGAGAAGGGCAACCAAAATGATGGAAGCCATGCCCTATGGGGAGCATCTAAGGGAGCTGGGTATTTTTAGCCTGGAGAAGATAAGATTAAGTGGTGACATAAGAGCCATGTTTAAATAGCATAGCAATACATAGCAATAGCAATAGCATTTATATTTCTATACTGCCTATCAGTGCAAAGCACTCCCTAAGCAGTTTACAATGTGTGTTAGCTAATTGCCCCCAACAAGCTGGGTACTCATTTTACCGACCTATGGAAGGATGGAAGGCTGAGTCAACCTTGGAGCCCTCTGGGATTGAAGTCACAACCTTTGTGGCTGCAGTACCAACATTTAACCACTGCACCACCAGGGCTCCATAAAAGGATGTCATATTGAAGATGGAGCAAGCTTGTTTTTTTGCTGCTCCAGAGACTAGGGATATTATCAGACATGGGGAAATGCAGCAAAAAATTGTGACAATAACAGAAAGGGAAACATTATCAGGTGCCGGCATCCTCAGCCGTTCTCGGGGCATAGTGCTAGCACACACAAGGCTTCACGTTTATATTGATCAGGCTAAGCCACCAATAAAAAGGGATGCCTTATTCATGCCTCCGCTATGCCCCCGGAATGCTGAAGGATGTCATCATCTGGTAATCTCGCCTATTTCTTCTGACACAGTTTTTGCCGTGTCTGATAATCTCCTAAAATACAGAGCAATGGATTCAAACTACAGGAAAAAAGGTTCCACCTAAACATTAGGAAGAACCTCCTGAGGGTAAGAGCTGTTTGAAAGTGTAATGTGCTGCCTCAGAGTGTGGTGGAGTCTCTTTCTTTGGAGTTTTTTAAACAGAGGCTGTTTTAAAATCCCTTCTAAGGTGGTCTCTCATACAACAACAACAACAACAACAACACAGCAACAGCAACAGCATCATGTTGTGCACCCCAACTGAAGGTGCTGTTCTCCAGATGCAATTGCGATTTAGCTGCCTCTTGCAATAAAGTTCCAACTCTATGATTCTGTGGAATGTCAACAATATAAGATAAGCAGAAAGCCAGAATCATCTATGCCATAGTATTTCTGATTTCTGTGTATGGTTGTGAAAGCTGGACAGTGAAGAAAGCTGACAGGAAGAAAATCAACTTTGGACTTATCATGAGATTATGTGTGTTGTTGGAAAAGACAGCATTGCTCAGTAAAGTGAAAGGCAGTAGGGAAAGAGGAAGACCAAACTACAGGTGGATTGAGTCAATTAAGGAAGCTGCTGCCCTCAGTTTGCAAGGCCTGAGCAAAGCAGTTGATGACTGGTCCTCATTCAGATGGTCACCATAAGTCAAAGTCAACTCGATGGCCAACAAGAACAAGTTTCTGAGAGTTATAGTCCAAAATGTAATTTTTCCAAGCTCTGACAATAAGATAGCTTCATGTACAATGAATAATTTGCAGTATCTTATTTCAGAGTGCAAGGAAATGAAATCAAACATCCAAATGCTCTTTAAACTTCCTGTGAATTTTCCTGGGAGTTGGATTGGACATGAACCTTTATCTGCTCTAGGCTGTGTGATTACTTCTGTGTATCAGTGTATCACTCTAGTGGCAATGAACATGGTTTCTAGAGATTGCTTTAGGTTTCCAGTGACAAATGAACTAGTAAAATGGAGAAATAGAAACCAGATGGAAGTATTGCAAAGTGTAAGAGGAAATGTTAAAATCGAACCAAATGGATTTTTCCCTCATGTGCTTCTGATTATTAAGTGCTGTCTCTTCTCTCACTGATTGGATGTCCACTTCCATCCAAGTGAGCTTTCCTCTCTCTATTATGGTCACTGTGTCCCCTTCTTACAACTAATCCTTTGCCTTGGGGGAGAGGGGGGAATGGCTATTACACACTAATGTCCCATACAATCTGCTCCCTAGCTTCAGCCAGAAGGATTTGCCTCTCCCTGTAAGGGATCATGTAATTGGATTGTGTGAGTGGCTGATTCTGTGACTTCTCTTTCTATCACAGAAAGTGTTATTTTGCAAAATGTAGCTGACAGAACAAGGATCACTGAATTAGGCTGAAATCCTGTACTCTCTTTTTGTTGTTGTGTTCCAATTTATGGCAACCCTAAGGCAATCCTATCATGGGGTTTTCTTTACAAGATTTGTTCACAGGAGGTTTAACTTTGCCTTCCCCTAAGGCCAAGGGAGTGTGGCTTGCCTGAGGTTATCCAGTGGGCTTCCATAGCCAAATGTGGATTCAAACCCTGGGCTCCAGAGTCATAGTCCAGCACTCAAACAACTACACCACACTGGCTCGTACCTGAGAATAAACTCCAGTAAATTCAATTAGATTCACTTTTGAGGTGACACAGATATGACATTCAAAGCTTGGAACAGTAAGTTCCTAAAGGCTAGCTCAGCCAACACCAAAACATTAGAATCATAGAATCATAGGGTGGAAGAGACTACAAGGGCCATGCAGTCCAACCCCCTGCCATGCAGGAATACACAATCAAATCATTCTGGATAGATGGCCATCCAGACTCTGCTTAAAAAACTCCAAAGAAGGAGACTCCACCACATTATGAGGCAGTGTATTCCACTTCTGAACAGTTCTTACTGTCAGGAAGTTCTTCCTAATTTTTAGGTGGAATATATTTTCCTCTAGTTTGAATCCCCTCTCCATTGATGCCTCCTTGTCGTGGGAGAGAGGCTTGCATACCCTAATGATGTTTTGAGCTATGCTGGCGGTGGCATAATAGCCACCGGTAGGGTCTCCCATGTCAGACAAGTCAAAACCGAAGGGTCTGACAAAGAGCGTCAAAAGGCAGGATGGGCTCTCTAGCCTTATGGCAACCATCCTAAGAGAAGGAAAACTCTAAACCCAAACACAGAAAGATGGTGCTCATCCAACCCTGTAAGGTCAACCATCTAAGAGAAGGAAACTCTAATCAAACCTACGACCTGAGGACCTCGCTGCTAACGTCCATCCTTGCAAGGCCACAGCAGATGAACCTTTGGTTTAAAGGGTGAGGCCAATTCTGTGCATGCTGCGCTCCACCAGAAAAATCCATTGCACAGGCTCGAAGGACAAATCCAATTCCGAAAAAGCCCTGTAGCAATAGGCAAGGGATGAAATAGCAGGTGTAAAGATGCACTGGAAGCCATAGACCCAACCCTGCATGCAGGCTGTTCAGGACTTTGGTCACTTCAGGCTGACCTGAGAGATGACAGTCTTGTTGGGCAGCATCCTGAACGACCAAGCAGCCTTTTTAAAGGAGAGCACTGCTTGCTCAATATGGAGAGGGGCCTAGAAAATGCAGCCTAATGAAAGCTCATCCCCAACTACCTGGTTGGCAATGATAATGGATGCCTCTTGCTAGAGTTCTGTGCAGAACAACAGCTGACTATTACAAACACTATCTTTCAGCAGAAAGATAGCTTGAAGACAACCTGGATGCATCCCCGATCCAAACATTGGCACCTCATTGACTATGTTCTAGTCCTCCAGAGAAACATTTGCGATGTCCATCATACTCGGGTGATGCCTACTGCAGAATACCAAACAGATCATCGCCTCGTCAGATGTAAACTAAATCTTCATCTTAAGTTCAAACCTAAGAGGGGCGGCATCTTAAAGAGGAGACTCCAAGTCAACAATCTTCAACAAGCTACCATGAGAGACAACTTCCAGGCAAATCTGCAAACAAAACTTGGAGACCACCCTACAGATCCTTCTCCTACAATGCTTTGGAAACATATAAAAACTGTATCCTCCAGTTTGTGGAAGAATCCCTTGGGTTCTCCCACAAGAAAAATCAAGACTAGTTTGATGAAAATAACCAAGAGATCCAGGAGCTGTTGGCAAAGAAGAGAACTGCTCACCAGACATAGATCACCCAGCCAACTTGCCATGTAAGAAAAGTAGCTTTCTGTCTCACATGTAGTAAACTTCAACAAAAACTCTGAGACATGCAGAACAAGTGGTGGATCAATATAGCAGAAAAGACACAATGCTGTGCAGATCTTAGAGGATTTTATGAAGTTCTTAAAACAGTGTTTGGGCCTGCTTATCAGGTCCAAAGCTCCTTATACAGTACAGATGGTCAAACATTAATTACTGATAAAGCCTCCATCCTGAATCGATGGGCTGAACACTTTCAAAGTCTCTTTAGAGCCAACCGAGTAGTCCAAGACTCACTATCCAACATATGATACAAAAACTGATGAAAAATGAATTAGACATAGCTCCCACTTTGGAAGAGACCCTTAAGGCCATACAGCAGTTGAAAAACGGCAAGGCAGCTGGGATTGATGGAATTGCACCTGAAGTTTGGAAACACGGAGGTCATGTATTCCATGATAAATTCCACGAACTCCTTGTGAATTACTGGGGAAAAGGGGAACTGCCATCAGATCTCCGAGATGCAGTCATCATCACCCTGTACAAGAAAAAAGTAGCAAAATCCAACTGCTCAAACTATTGAGGCATAACACTGCTCTCTATTGCTGGAAAAATCCTTGCAAGGATACTCCTGAACAGATGAGTTCCTGCTATTGCAGAAGAACTTCTTCCTGAAAGCCAATGTGGCTTCAGAGCCAATAGGAGTACTACAGATATGGTATTTCCCTTAGACAACTGCAAGAGAAATGTAAGAGAGCAGAACAAGGGTCTCTATGTAACATTTGTCAGCCTCACCAAAGCCTTCGACCACTGTGAGTAGAAAAGGTCTGTGGCAGATCCCGGAAAGACTAGGATGTCCCCCCAAATTCCTTAAAATGATTATCTTGCTAAATTATAGAGAAATAGTAGAAAAAAATGAGCATGAATGGCAAGAATTATGGGAATTAAATGATAAAGAAGTATTAAAAGGATTTTTGTGGGATACTATGAAAGCTGTGACAAGGGGGATATGCATAAAAGAAACCTTTAACATAAAAAAAGGAAAGAAGAAAGAAAAGGGAAATTAGAAAGGGAAATAGAATTATTGGAAAATAAATATATATTAAACAAGGAAAAACAAACTTATATTGAGTTACGAGCAAAGAGGGAGTAATTGGATAAAATGGAAGTAGATGAAGTACAGGAAAATTTAATTTATTTAAGAAGGGAGTATTTTGAATTTAGTAATAAAAATTCAAAAATGTTGGCTAGATCCACACAGAAGAAGAACATAGAAAATATGATAAATTGGATTAGAGACAAAACAGGTAAAATGTGTAGAACAATGAAGGAAAAACTGACACTTTTTGAGGAGTTTTATAAAGACCTGTACCAGTCAGGGAATAAATCAGTGGAACAAATAGAAAAATATGTAGAGGAAAATTGGAAGATTAAAATAGGAGAGGAAGATAGGGATTTATTAGAAAAACCAATTACGAAAATGGAAATAGAGGAAGCAATAAACAATTTAAAAAGCGGGAAAGCTCCAGGAATGGACGGGTTAGGACCAGATTATTCTAAAGTGTTTAAAAAGAAGTTGATACCTAAATTATTAGAATTATATAATCATATAATAATGGGAGACAAAGTCCCTCCATCATGGCAACAATCATTGATAATATTGATACCAAAGCCAGATAAGGATTTGTTGGACCCTGGATCATACAGGCCTATATCATTGATAAATCAAGATGCAAAGTTATTATCAGCAATAATGGCAAAGAGAATGAATAGCTGTATGTATAAATATATATTAAAGGATCAATGTGGATTTGTGAAAGGAAGACAAATGTCAAATTTGATAGGAAGGGTGTTAAAGAAAATACATATAATTGGCTAACCAAAAGTAAAAGCAGGGATATTAGCATTAGATATATTTAAAGCATTTGACTGTGTGGAATGGCCAACATTAAAAACAATATTGAAAGAATTTGGAATGGGGAAGACGTTTAGAGTATTAATAGATCAATTGTATTCTCCTAACACAGCTATAGTGATGGTTAACGATGGAATGACAAGAGAAATAAAAATAACAAGAGGAACAAGACAAGGTTGCTCACTTTCTCCAATATTGTTTGCAATGGTAATAGAAATTCTAGCAAATGTGATAAAAAATGATAATAGTATAGAAGGAGTTGGAGTAGAAACAAAACATAAGATAAGCTTGTTTGCTGATGATACATTGCTAACAATTAAGGAACTGATTAATGAAATAGAAAAAATTAAAGAACATTTATAATTATTTGGGGAGATGACAGGCTTACAGGTTAATTGGAACAAATCAGATATGATGTTTAATTATACTAAGGAAGAAGAAAATATATTTGTAAAAGAGAAAAAAATAGAAGTAAGATTAAAAAGTAATATTAAGTATTTAGGAATAAATATTACAAAAGATTTAAAAGAACTAGAAGAGAAAAATATTATGGTACTAAGGAAAGAAATGGAAAAGAAGTTGGAAGAATATAAAAATATTCAACTATCATGGTTTGGAAGAGTAGCTTTAGTTAAAATGAAAATATTACCTAAACTAAATTTTTTGTTTAGAATGTTACCAATAAAAGTATCAGAAGTAGAACTGACAAAATGGCAAAATATGTTGAATAAATATTGTAATGGAGGGAAGAGGACAAGATTAAATAAATTATTTTAGTATATATCACAGAAGGAGGGAGGACTTGGTCTTCCCAAAATAAAAGGATATTATGAAGCTAATCAATTGAGATATGTTATAGAAGGAATTGTAGGACAGGGGGATTTAGAATCGTTAGAGATAGAAACAGGGAGAATAGAAAAGAGAATATGGAACATATTTTTTGATAATTTTACAAAAAAGGAAATTAAAGGTATTGAGAACCCATTTCTGCAAAATATATGGGAAATATGGTATAATTATAAGAGAGAATTTTTGCCTATTGATTCAGTATTAACATCGGTTATAATGGGAAAAAAATTCCAAATAATTTGAAGGAAAAAATGGGGAAGGAATTAAAGAAAAGAGGACTAGGTAAAATAGAGGGAGGGATAGGATGGATGAATGAGAAAGGGAGTATAAGAGAGAAATTATGTGGAATGAAAATTTATGGTTTAATTGCATACAGTTAGAACAATGGATTAAAAATTGGAAAAAGAATCATAAAGAAACAAGGGAGTTTACAAAATTTGAAAATTTGGTGAAAAAAGGTGAAAAGAGGGATGATAATGAAAGTATGAAAGGTATTACAAGTGAATTATATAAAATATTGATAAAAAATAAGGAAAAAAGACAAAGGGGAATATTTAAGGAGAATATGGGAGGAAGATTTGAAACAAAAAATTGGAGCTCATGAATGGGATAAGATATGGAAACAAAGATATCTAAAAAATATGTCGATACGGATAAAAGAAAATTATTATAAAAAAATATGGAGATGGTATTTGACACCAGCAAGATTGCATAATATAGATAAAAATAACTCTAAATATTGTTGGAGAGGTTGTCAAGAAATAGGTACATATATGCATATGTGGTGGAATTGTAAATTTGTACAGCAGTTTTGGGAAATGGTTTTCATAGAAATAGAGACTATTCTGAATAGAAATATAGAAAGGAAACCGAGCATAGCATTGATGTCAATTTATAATGGAGAGAATGGGAACCAAGCAGAAAAGGATTTAATAACAAATTTATTAACAGCAGCAAGATTAATTATAGCAAGACATTGGAAAATGCAAATAAATGTACAAGTGGAGGAGTGGTATAAAGAAGTTTGGAAGATGGCAATATATGATAAGTTAACATGTAGAATTAAAGTAAGAAGAGGAAGTTGGAAAGAAAGTGACTTCGATAAAATTTGGAAAGTATTTGTTAAAAAAGTATTACAGACAAAAGATGGGAGGTTACCTCCACGAGAAGAAATGAGATTCTGGAAAGATTAGGTAAGGGATAATGGCTCCGGTGAAGGGGAGCACTGAGGTGGGGGGGGGTAGGGGAATTAATATTTTTGAATAGAATTATAGTAAAGAATCTATGTTAACTTTTGAAATTAGTTAATCGAAAAATTGTGATGTTTATAGTAATTTTATGTGTTATAATAACTAAGTATTGATTGAATAATATAATGTATGATTATAAAATTAATAAAAATAATAATAACAAAAATGATTATCTTGGTATACGAGGGCCAGCACGATCAAGTCAGATATGGCAATGCTCTTTCAGAGCCCTTTCTAATAACTAATGGAGTGAAGCAAGGTTGTGTTCTTGCTCCAACTTTATTTACAATCTTCTTCAGCATGATGCTCCAAAGGGCTACGACAGAGCTCGAAGAAGAAGACGGCATCTATATACGTTACCGTTCTGATGGTAGCTTGTTTAACTTAAGCCGTCTGAGGGCTCGCACTAAGACTCTAAACTATCTAGTCCATGAGCTGCTCTTTGCTGATGATGCTGCCCTTGTTGCTCACACAAAAGCAGCTCTGCAGTGCCTAGCATCCTGCTTTGCAACAGCTGCAGAGCTGTTTGGGCTGGAAGTCAACCTGAAGAAAACGGAAGTTCTTTACCAGTCTGCACCATAGAATGAACACCACCATCCCCACATTGCCGTCGGCAAATCTGTGCTTAAGTCCGTTTAGCAGTTCAACTACCTGGAAGGCATCATCTCCTCAGATGACAAGGCTGACAAAGAGATCGATCACAGATTAGCAAAGGCATACAACGCATTTGGAAGACTTTACAAAAGAGTCTGGAGTAATAAACACCTGAGGCAAAGCACAAAAATCAGTGTGTATAGAGCCATTGTACTGTCTATTCTCCTTTATGGGTCTGAAACATGGGTCATCTATTGCCAACACTTACGACTCCTCTAGCGCTTTCATCAGCGCTGTATACGCACAATCCTAAATATACACTGGACTGACTATGTGACAAATGTTGCTGCCCTTGAGCAAGCAGGGATCACTAGCATTGAGGCCATGATTTTGAGAACACAGCTGCCCACGTTTCTAGGATGGAGGACCATCGCCTCCCAAAATAGTACCCTACTGTGAACTTGCCACAGGTCAGCGTAAGAGGGGTGCTCCAAAAAAGTGATACAAGGACTCAGTGAAACAACACCTCAGGCTCGGCCAAATTGATCACCAACAATGTCCCGCCCTGGCCTCACATCGGGAGGCATGGAGACACACTATCCACAATGCTGAAGCCTTATTTGAGAACTCACACCGAACATGTCTTGAAGAGAAACAACAATGCATAAATAATCACAACCTGGAAACATCACCCAAGGAGACCTTCTGTTGTGCTTTCTGCAACCAGACTTATTTATCTTGATTAGCCTTTTTAGTCATCAGTGTGCTTGCAGAAATTGTGGGATGAGTCCTTCCTGAATCTTCATTTGCAAAGAAAAGCCAGAGAGAGTTTGATTCCATTGCTCCATGCCCTAGTCTCTGGAGCAGGCATTTAAATCAGGTACTTGCCCCAACAGTGCCCAACAGTGCTCCACTCCAAACACTTCCCGTTGAGATTGGGATATCCAGGTATGTTTCGCTCTTTTTATGACCCTCCCTGGGTTTCTTGGGACTTTTACAGTGTGTTTGGGTGGTTAGTGTAACTTTTATATGTTTTTTGTTTTGTTTTTAAGTTTGAATTTCCAGCACAATTAAATCGTGCAAGATTTCAAACAAGGAAGTGAAGGGGGCGCCATTCATTTCCTCTTTATTGCGGGGAGCCTTTGCCAGGATTACAAAGTAAGTGCGGGGGGAACGTTCTTTTGCCGGCATAAAAATGTTTTTGATTTTTTTTAATGCCAGCAAAAGAATGTTTAAAGAGGCTGAATCTGATAAAGTCCTTATATGTGTTAGATGTCTATCAGTCCCAGGCAACAATCGTATTATGGGCTTTGTAGTCCGTGTGGTAAAAAATTCCAAGTGGGAAGAAGACAATTTTAAAATGACAAAAAGAACCCAAAAACAAAATATGCTCCCCTAAATTCAATAATGAGTTAATTAATGATAAATCTACAAATTATACCATTTTTCTTGTTAGTGTTTATGGTAGTGAATCAATTTTCAAGCACCCAATATTTAATATTATCACATTCACCTTGAAACCAGATGCTCTAAGCTCTGCTATTCCTTGACTCCACCCTTTCTCTACCCCTTTTTAGTCCTTCTGCTGGAAGATTTTGGCCAGCCAAGCACTTCTGACAACAGAAAGCTCTGACAAGTTATGCCAAAGATCAGCCAGCATAAGGCTTTTCTGCCAGCAGAAGAGACTTATTCCTAATCCTAACTAGTGTTACCAGATTGAATCCAAGATGGGGCTCCTGTAATTTTAATCCTTAACAGATCTTGGAGCAGGATAAGGTACACTGCAAAGGTCCATCAAGCAGGACAGAAGTACTTCTCTTCCATCTTCTTCCTAACCTTAACTTTCAGCCATAGCCATCCCCTCCCAACATAGCTATTGCATCACTGGTGTAGATTAGTGGGAAGGGGTGCTGAGGATCCCTAGCTCTGTTCTTGTTGCTGTGACAAGAAGGGTTTTGAAAGGTGAGGAGGACATGTACCTTCATCCTACTTGATGGAGCTCTACAATACCTTGACTTGTTCCAAGATCTGTTAAGGATTAAAGTTAAAGGTGTTCCGTCCTAGTTCCAATCTAGCATCCCTATCTAACCTGCTACTACTGGCCAATTTTTGAATTAGAACAGTACACCTGTAAATTAGAATAGCATTGCTTGATCTGAAATCAGAACCATTACAAATGGTTCCCAGTTTCCTCAATGTCACCTATCATTGTAGTACAGACAATGCTTTTTTTTTCCCTTTCTTTTTGGTCACCTATCTCAGGACCCATCTCTATGAAGGGAAAAAACTGGACTACCTTGCAGTAATGGTATTTTCCAGCAGCAGCAACTTGTCTTAATTGTGTTTTTGGCCCGGGAAGCCCCCAGAAGCTTTGCATGCCGGATGGCGGCCGCAAGTGATTTACTCATGTTAGTACTATGCCTCCACTGAACTAAAAAAAATGGCTAAGGTCCACTGGAGTGATAGAGCAATTTTTTGAGTTAAAACAAAACAAAAATCCTCACCTGCTTTCATTGCCTTAGCGATCACTCACTAAGGCAAAAATCCAACCAGGTGGCAGCAGGTGCTTTCTCTGTTAGCAAGCTCCATCCCTGCACTTGCCCAGCCAATTAGCTTTCTGCTTCTTCTCATATGGGAAAGCAGTTCAAACCAAATCACTTGTCCTAATGAGCAGGCATGTGCACTCCCTTGCTGCATTTTTCTTTTTAAATGGGAAAAGCTGTGAAGGCTTTTCCAGTGCTATTTTTGCTGTTTTGCTCCCCCCCCCCCTACTTCTGAATACTGTGGATTAATGCAAGATCCCATTTAGACACAGGGCCAGTTTAGGGCATCAGCAGTGTCAGTGTCTGCAGGGGGCCCCATCATTGTGGGGATCCCCGTAGTAACCCTCCTCCTGCAAAAACATTATTAGTAATAATCTGAATGTCCTGTACTGTGAATAGCTTAGGTTGAGTTAGGTTACATTGACCTGAGATACACATATGGGGCTCCCAAAATAAAGCATTGTAAGGGGGCCCAAAATTCCTTAAACACTGTTTAGACAGGTGTATTCTCAGTGGATTCCGTGAGGGTTATTTTCACCATTAGACAACTCCTCTAAGACATCTTCAGAAAGCCTACCAGATGAGGCCTAATAATTAGGAAAGCACCCAACCCTAGATATCATCATGAGCCATGGCATTAAATGATACACAAGTTTCCATGTAGTAAGAGTGATATTTTGTTTATATGTTCCACTGAATCAGTGCTTGAGTTCATTTATGGTACACAAAATGTTGAGTTCATTTATGGTACATCATTAAAAATCTCTCTCTGGCTTTTCTTCGCAAACGAAGATTCAGGAAGGACTCATCCCGCGCCTTCTGCAAGCGCGCTGATGAAAAAATATTAAAACCAGTAAGCTAAGCAACAGTTAACTAACAGATAGATTAAAACAACATATTGAGAATGAGAAAACACGGTAAAAGATGCACATTTGCTTTTCCCTCTTTAAAAGTTACTATTGTTCTCTCTTGCTATTACTTTTTCTTCTTTAAAAGTTACTAAAGTTCACTGACATAGATCCTGAGGAAGCTCATTGCAAAGCCAGGAAGAAGGTCCTGCTTCTATTCACAAGTGATTTTACCTCTACAACAGAAGCGCTTTCATCTAAACCTTCCATTTAATCTCAATAAAATATGCTCCTAAAATGTACAGAATCAATTCCATGTAGATCTTTAAAGGTCAGCAACAGTACCTTGAAGTGGACCTGTAACAAACTGAAATTTAACCCAGATAGAATCACTCTTAATGAGAGCAGTCAGTTTGGGGATAGATGTGCAGCCTGTTTTGGACAAATCTGACCTTCAAACTGAAGAAGCAGGCGCATAGCTTCAGGCTGTTCCTTATCAATGCGACTGCTTTAGGATGGTCAGGTGGAGTTGTGACTAGGTGCAAGACTTTGTGACTTTAAAGGCAATATTGCATTAAACTTTTTTTTTTTTTTTGGCAGAAAAATATAGCCAAACTTTGTATTCCTGGGTGGGAGGGAGGCCAAGCAACCAAAACTGAGAATTGAGAAACAGGGAAGAGGGCAGGGGAGAGAGAGGATGTTATATTTGAAATGTGGGTGGTCTTATTTCAAGAAATTTAAAATACTCTGATCTGATATATGAAGAAGTAGTCTGTTGTTGTTGTTGTTGTTGTTGTTGTTGTGTGCCTTCCAGTCATTTATGACTTAACCCTAAGGTGAACCTATCATGGAATTTTCTTGGCAAGACTTTCCAGAGGAGCTTTGCCTTTGCATTCCTTGGAGGATGAGTGTGTGTGACTTGCCCAAGGTCACCCAGTGGGTTTCCATTGCCAAACAAGGATTTGAGCTCAGTTCTCCAGAGCCGTAGACCAATGATCAAGCTATTACGTCCTGCTAAATGCTACAGTGGTTAGGCGAAGAGAGCTGAAGTAGCTGGAAATATTACTTTCCATAAAAGACTAATGTTGATTGTTTCTTTCTAGGACCAATTACCATTACGCATTTACTGAAGTAAACCGTATCTATAAATAGCAATACATGTATAATGTTAAGGCTAATTTAAGTCTATACTGGTGCTTGAGAATAGGTATCGCAGTGTGACCACTTTCAGAAATTCTGCAATGCAAGTTGGAATTAACATGAAATGAGAACACATCAGAAAACAATTCATATGTAATTAGGACAGTAAAGAGAGGTTGATGAGCTGTTCTTTTGGTTGGTTGTTTTTAAAAATCTGGTCAGGATGTGGTAGAAGGGGAAAGGAGTAAGATGACAACCATCTGCCTTCCAAGATTTCATAGGTGAAAACTGGGACTCATGTGGGAAAGCAACATCAGAATGTGGTCACAATACACCAGAATAAAGAAAATAACCTGCCTTATACTTAGTGAGACCAGCTCAGTATGGATTTTGTTTGGCTGATGGAACCCATTATGTGGGTAGCACACCATTGTTAGCTGTAACTCAGTAAGTGGCAGCTCCTTTCAAGTATTATGAAATAGTTCCTGGAGGAAGTATTGAAGCCACAGAGCTTCATTATAGGAATTCTGAAGGAAAGATACTTATATTTTGGAGACAGGCTACCTTTGATATAATGAAAAAACTCTACATTAGAAACTGGATATTTTTAGGGCAAAAGTCTACATAATTTTGTTGTTGTTAACTGTCATCAAGTCAGCTTTGAGTCATGTGACCCTATGAATGAGAGTCATCCTCTCAGCTCTCAGCTCTCACCTTCCAAGTCACCTCTCAGCTCTGCTTAGTTCTTGCAGACTCAGGGCTGTGGCTTCCTTAATTGAATTTATCTACCCATCTTTTCTCGTGAGTCATGTCTTCTCATGATATGTCCAAAGTATGACAGTTTCAATTTATTCATCTTGATTCTAGGAAGAGTTCAGGCATGATTTGCTCTAGAACACGTTTGTCTTTTTCTTTTTTTCCCTTTTTTTGAAGCCCAGGGTCTCTGCAGAACTTTCCTTGAGCACCACATGTCAAGTGGATGATTATCTACCTATCACCTTTCTTCACTGTCCAACTTTCACATAGAAATTAGAAATACAATTACATGGGCAATCCTGACTTTGGTATTCAGTGATATATCTTTCATAGCTCCTGTTCCATGTCCTAGTCTTCTTCTGATTTTTTGACTGCAGTATCCATTTTGATTAATGACTTTGAAGATTATCAGACAGGAACGAAAAAAGTGTTCCTGTCCCACAATCTCTTCTCTTGCCCTCTCCTGTCCCTGTCCCACAAAAACATTTTCAGACCTACCTTCTATCAAAACTTTTCAGACCTACCTTCTGTCACCTCCAGAATGGAGCCCAGGGGTGAACGGAGCTCTAACGGAGCTCTCCTGGAGTGAAATCCTGCCAGTAATCACAAGAAGATGCGAGTGCAGGATATTCAAACTTATAAAGAAAAAGAAAAAAACCACTAAAATTGACAGCAAGCACAAAAACACACTTAAAACATTACACATAACCCGGGGTGGGTACAAAAATGTGTGTCACTTACCTTAATGTCCCGATTTCACCAGGAGGTATTCTGGTAGGGACCTCCCATTGATGCTAGGATCTAGCCAGGGAAACAGGGCACCTTTTCAGACAAACAAACATGTGTTACAGAAACGGAATGGGAGATGTATTGATGGGTTCTCCCATCAATAAAAAGCAGTGCTGGTGGAACAGCAGCAGAACAGGAGCAGTACAAGAGGGGAACAATGTCATCTGAAAAGGGAGCCCTTTAGCGATCTCCTGGTGCCATGATAACACCCTGTTAACATCTGATAATCTCCTGAACCAAGGTATTAGAAACCGTTGACTATCTCAATGTCTTCTTTGTTTACTTGAAAGATGGTCATCTGTGGTCATTATTTTTGTTTTCTTAATGTTCAACTGTAAACCTGCCTTTGCACTTTCATCCTTGAGTTTTTTCAGTAGTCACTGCTATGTAATCCCTGCTATTTGTGTGGTGTCATCTGCATATCTTCAATTATTGATGTCCCTTCCCCCAGTTTTCACACCTCCTTCTTCAGAGTCTAATACAGCTTTGTGCATGATATGTTAGATGTGCAAGTTAAACAGATAGGGTGATGAAATGAAGCCTTGCCTGACCCACTTGCAAATTGAAAATTATTCTGTTACTTCATATTCTGTCACAGTGGCCTCTTGTCCTAAGTACAGGTTTCACATTAAGACAATCAAATGTTGTGGTACATTCATTTCTATGAGAATGATCCATAAAATTACCTTATATATATATACTGGGAGTGTGATGAATCAGTCCTCTGTGTCCACAGATTCTGCATCCATGGCTTGAAAATATTCCAAAACAATAAAATTCTAAAAAGCAAACCTTGATTTTGCTATTTTATATAAGGGACACAATTTTACTATGCAGGTATATATAATGGAACTTGAGCATCCACAGATTTTGGTATCTATGTCGGGGGGGGGGGGTCCTGGAACCTAACCCAGAAGATACCAAGGGCCCACAGAATTAAAGTCAAATGCTTTTAAGTCCCATTAATTTCAATGAGAAAGATTACATTGTGTTGGATTATTTTGCTGAAATAACTATCATTGGAAAAGTACTTAAATTCAAGCTGGTACTGTGTTAAAAGACAAAGATCCCTATGCCATGAATGAACTATGAAAATGTGGTTGGCAAAAGGAAAATCAGAAGTGGTTTAAAGAACCTGTAGATTTGCATATTGATGCAGTTAACATGTTTTTTACATAAATGAGTTCACAGCTGGGATTTCCAAAGATGTCATTGACATGGAACCATCCTTGTGTTGTGTTTGATATTAAAAATTTGCTGAAACTGGATTACTAAATAAGGAAAGATTTGTATGATATTGCAAAGGAAAGATGATTACCAGCTTGAAGGTCACTACTTCATACTTAGGGGCGGAAACCCTGAAAATCCCAAGTATTGCATTTCAAAGTAAACATAAAATGCCAAAGATTAAAAAAAGAGAAAGACGAAGAAGCTGATACAGAAAAAGAAAAGAAAATAACATTGAATATAGGAGTTCAGTAGTATTTGTGCTCTCACATTTGGAAATAGGATCAGACAGAAAAGATGATGATAGTAATCATGCCTGCTAACAGGTTTGGCAGAGTCAAAAACAATTTATTTCAGGTCTGGCAGATCAAGGTGTTTCATTCATTGTTAAAGGCATATTGAACCACATATTTTAGGATCTCTGGATACTTCAGAATGGCCAATGACAAGTTTAGGGAAGACAGAAAGTTATAAGCCTTTTAATACATTTTGACTTTTCAAACTACTAGCTGTACCTGATGTAACATACGCCAGTGGTGTGTTAAGGGTGAGTCGCTCTGTTGCCCTGCCCCCACTGCTGTTTCCACCACCACCAGTTGACTGCCTGGGTCCCACTGCAGCGAGGTGATGATGTGGCCCCCTGGGAGCCGGGCGATATCAAAACCCATATCAAAAGTTGGTCTAGTTCTATAACAGAGGAAATTTTATATACAGTTGTCCCTCCATAGCCACAGATTTGGCATCCACGGATTTAAGTATTAATAGCTTGAAAATATTTTTATAAAAATAATAATCCAAAAAGCAAACCTTGATTTTGCCATCTTCTATAAGGGACACCATTTTACTATGCCTTGGAACTTGAGTATACACAGATTTTGGTATCTACGGGGGGAGGGGGTCCTGGAACCAAACCCCAGCAAATATGAAGGGACCTCTCTCTCTCTCTCTCTCTCTCTCTCTCTCTCTCTCTGTATGCTTCCTTTCCCAGTGTGCTAATTGGCAGCTTAGGAAAGATACCCAACCAATCCCCTCACTCCCTTAGCCAATCACCACCCACATGCAAATTCTCTCTCCACCTCACAATCCATTCCTGCCACTCAATCTGTATCTACACCCCCAGCCTCACAAGGCTCCCTCCCTCCTCTCATTCCCTCAGCCAATCACCACCCACATGTTAAAAAATGCAGGTATTTCCCCCCTAAAATAATACCATGTAGCTGAACCGTGTGAAAGGAACATTGCCACTCCAAGCTCCACTCTGCAACCACCACTTGAAACCCCAGCAGGCCACATAATGGTGTATGTTATGCCAGGTACACCTATACTAATACTATTATGCCAGTAGCTCTTAACCTTTTCTTTACCAGGGACCCCTTTAAATATCTTTTGTTGTCAAGGACCCATTATTGTTGTTGTTGTTGTTGTTGCGTTATTGTTACGGCCTTTTGCAGTTGGGTATATTTTTCAGTAGAATGGTCTTACTCCAATAAAAAATTCCTAATCCCCCAAGACTTAACTCAAGATTTAAAAACCTAAAAACAACAACTATAATAATAATGCAATTATGCTAGTGGTTCTTAACCTTTTCTTTACCAGGGACCCACTTTACCTTTTGTTGCCATGGAGATTTAAACCCTAACTCAAGATTTAAACCCTAACAACAATAATAACAATAATACCTGACAACAACAACAATAATAAAATTACAACAATGCCTCTTAACCTTTTCTTTACAAGTGGCCCCTTTAAGTATCATTTGTTGCCATGGACCCCCAAGACTTTAAATTTAAAACCCTAATTATCATAATAATACCTAATAATACTGAACAACAACCACACAATTACACCATCATGAAATCTTCCCTCAGAGGCAACAAATGGAGTGGGAGGGAATACTTTTCTCCTGCTTCTTCCTACAAGTTTGTGGCTGGAGTGGATTGAATGGCAATGTGCAGGCCAAGCCAGGCAGCAAACCTTTGCATTGGCTCCTGTCACGTGGCCACTCCACCGCAGGCAAGACGTGGTCTGAGCAGCTTTCAACCCTTCATGGATCCTCTGTGAGGACATTGAGGACCCTGGGGATCCCCAAACCCCAGGTTATTTACCATTGGTCTAGATACTTGGCAAAAGTAGCATGCAATACTTCTGGCTCGTTTAGAGAAGAGGGGGTCCAGGGACCCTTGTCTAACGCTTGTTAAAATAGAAATGAATAGAAAAGGGAGCGAAGGAGTCTCCAGCAAGAGGGGGAATGGTCACCTCTAACTTTTCATGAGTCTTTGGGCTCGCCTTTGCCTGGCCCACAGACTGTGCAGCCTCAGCCTTCCGCTCCGACGCCAGCTGCCCTTTGAGGGCAGCATGCTGGATTCTCATTGGGGGTGGCTGGTAGCCAATGAGATACCATTTTGCCCTTTCTATTTCCCCTCCCTCAATGGCTTTGACTCCTCCCACCAGCCAGAGGGGATTTTTTAGCACACGGCAGCCTATCCGGTGTAGCATTTGTAAAGAGAGACTTTCTCCTCATGGGAAGCAGAGCCAGGGGCAGCCAGAGGACCCCAAGGGGTCCCCCAAGGAGGAAAAGGAGAAAAAGAGGACCTGGAACCCCAGGGCAGCCTCCTTCCTACCCCGTTCCAGGTTTTTTTTCCCAGCCTGTAAGTTCCTCAGGGTAGATGTCCACTCGGTATACCATCGGTATAGACTCACTTAGAGACACCTGGCACAGCCTGGGAACAAACTAACCCAGGGGCTCTGTTACACAGCAGTTTTTATTGCGATAGTTTGCGCTTTAGCGCTTTTTGCACCAGTGCCAGGTAGTTTAGATGATTTATTGGGAAATCAATTGCTCTCTTTATTTTTTCGCTTTCTGGTTCAGACAGGCAAAGGTGGGGGGGGCGTGGCCTCCCAAGCACATCTGGGGGAAGATGAGATGGAGGGAGGGAAAGAGAGAGAGAGAGAGAGAAAGTGCTCGGATCTTTCCCTCCTCTGAGGAATGCCTGCTAGTTTTCATGCCTTAGCAAAGGCTAAGAAATGCCTAGAATCATAGAATTGAAGAGTTGGAAGAGACCACAAGGGCCATCCAGTCCAACCCCCTACCACGCAGGAAATCACGATCAAAGCATCCCCGAAAGATGTCCTTCCAGCCTCTGTTTAAAGACCTCCAAAGAAGGAGACCCCACCATGCTCCGAGGGAGTGTATTCCACTGCCGAACAGCTCTTACTGTCAAAAAGTTCCTCCTAATGTTCAGGTGGAATCTCTGTTCCTGGAGCTTGCATCCATTGCTCTGTGTTCGAGTCTCTGGAGCAGCAGAAAACAAGCTTGCTCCATCCTCAATGTGACACCCCTTCAAATACTTAAACAGGGCTATCATATTGCCTTTTAACTGTCTTTTTTCCACACTAAACATACCCAGCTCCCTAAGTCTCTCCTCATAAGGCGGTTTCCAGACCTTTCACCATTTTAGTCGCCCTTCTCTGGACACGCTCCAATTTGTCAATATCCTTTTTGAATTGTGATGCCCAGAACTGGACACATTATTCTAGGTGAGGTCTGACCAAAGCAGAATAGAGTGGCACTATTACTTCCCTTGATCTAGACACTATACTTATATTGATGCAGCCCAAAATCGCATTTTGCTGCCACATCACACTGTTGACTCATGTTCAACTTGTGGTCTACTAGGACTCCTAGATCCCTTTCGCACATAGTCTCATTCAGCCAGGTCTCCCCCATCCTATATCTATGCATTTCATTTTTCTGCCCTAAGTGCAGTACCTTACATTTCTCTGTATTGGATTTCATTTTGTTAGCTTTGGCCCAGCTGTCCATGCTATCCAGGTCATTTTGAATTTCGATCCTGTCCTCTAGGGTATTAGGAATACCTGCTAGTTTTCATGCCTCTTCTTCCAAAAGCCCTTTCAGCCACAGAAGAGCTATTTCCCCCCCCATCAAGCCCCCCTTCCCCTCACCCACACTCCCTGTCTTTCTCTCTGTCACACACGCACACAAATGCGATCAGAGGAGTGTGAGCGAGCAAACATCTGGCGAAGCCCATCGCTATTCAATCTCCCTCCCTCTCTCCCTCCCTCCCCATCTCTCTCTCACACACATACACAGACAAGCAAGCTGCTGAAAACAACAGGGTCTGGATCTTTTCATTTTAGGCTCCTTCATATCTTGCAAGTCCACTCCCTCCTTGAACAGCCCAACCAATCACAGTGCAGCTCTGCTGTGACTGTATTGGAAAGATTGCTGGTAGTTCACATAGGCTTTTCCGAAATGTTAATTCACACAATCAATAATGTGCTAAGTCAAAAAAATTGGGAAAAGTAGCGAAATCCCCTATTACACTACTTTTGAGTTTTTGAGCTCCCCACCCTTCTGAATGAGGTGATACTGTGGCACAATGTGTGGGAACAATTAGGAATCTTAGCAATTTATTTAAGGGAAGATTTTGCTGTGTAAACGGGGCCCAGGAGTAGCCAAACAACAGAACTACATAGCAGAATGGACAAAAAAACAAAGGCTTCAGCTAGCAGCTGTCCCACAGCTCTATCCCACTTTCACACACAAAAAGTTGTAAGGACAGTAAGGTTCATCCAAAAATGTCTAGAGGTCTGTATCTTCAGTTTCAGTATAATCAAACACAGCAACACTCCTCTTTCACCACAACGCCAACCCACACACAATGCACTGTGTGTTTGGGCTATATAGGAGTGTTTGCTAGTCATCCCTTTGCCTAGACACAGATGTGAACAAACTCACTTCAGCTGGTCTGTGGTCTGTTGCTCCAACATTTTTCCTTTTGCACTTAAAGCAATATTACCCTGACCGAAGGAGGGAGGGGGAAGGGCTTACGGTTTTGGGTGCAGAAGGGGTGAAGCATGGAGGACGGGGGGGAAAAACCTACCCTGCAAGGTATGACAAGAGGAAAAAGAAGAGGGTGGGGGATGCATAGAAAGCAACATTTTCTCTCATGCATGCATATTAAGACAGCAAGGGGAGCTGGCTGAGTATTTAGTTACTGCAGATCAACAGGCAAAGATGTGGATATAGGCCAAGGAGGTGGTGCTGAAAAACACCCTTAAGCTGCTGATTGGCTGTCCAACAGAGCACAACGATTGGTTGGGTATGCTCCTAAGCAGCCAATCAGCACATGGAGAACGGCAACATACCCATGAGAATTACAGTTGTCCCTCCACATTCACGGATTTGGCATTCACGGTTTTAAGTGTTCACGGCTTGAAAATATTCTTAAAAAATTAATAATCCAAAAAGCAAACCTTGATTTTGCCATCTTATATAATGGGGCACCATTTTGCTATGCCATTGCATATAATGGAACTTGAGTATTCACAGATTTGGGTATCCACAGGCGGTCCTGGAACCAAACCCCAGCGAATGTGAAGGGACAAATGTATACATACAGATGTTCTCCCTTCACATTGTTTTTACATAGCAGCTAAATGCTATTGCTTTTAATACTCTTGTGCAAAGGTCCATGGAAAGCTCATTTTTAGGAAAGACCAACACATATTAATCCCTGGTTTCAAACAAGCACCTGCAATCAAAAACAGTATTTTATATCTTTGAAGTGGGTAGGCATTCAAATACACACTAGACAACACTGGCACACCAAGTTCCCTTTAAGTGTATGGTAAACATTTTTTTTTTAACAGAAGGGAGCAATGTTGTAGATCTTTTCAGGGGAGGTTGGTGGCTTTGAGGCCAGTGAGGTAGTTAATCTACTCCAAGGACTTACCTAAATGAGGTGATATAATCATGGAATCATAAAACCATAGAGTTGGAAGTGACCACATGATCCCATCCAGTCAAACCCTCTGCCATGAAGGAATAAACAAAGCATTCCCGACAGAGGGGCCAGCCAGCCTCTGCTTAAAAACCTCCAAAGAAGGAAATTCCACCACACTCCCAAGGCAGTGCATTTCACTGCAGAATAGCTCTTACTGTCAGGAAGTTCTTCCTAATGTTTAGATGGAATCTCTTTTCCTGTAGTTTGAGTCCATTGCTCCGTGTCCTCGTCTGTGGAGCCACAGAAAACAAGTTTGCTCCATCCTCAAATGGTAAAACATGGTTATCATGTCCCCTCTTAACCTTCTCTTCCCAGAGCTAAACATACCCAGCTCCCTAAGCTGCTCCTCGTAGGACATGGCTTCCAGATCTCCCACCATTTTGGTCGTCCTCCTCTGGACATGTTCCAGCTTGTCCGTATCCTTCTGGAATTATGGTGTCCAGAACTGGACACAGTATTCCAGGTGAGGTCTGAATAAAGCAGAATAGAGTGGCACTATTACTTCCCTTGATCTAGACACTATACTCCTATTGATACAGCCTAGAATCACAGTGGCTTTTTTAGTTGCCGTGTCACACTGCTGACTCATGTTCAGTTTGTGGTTGACTAAGAGTCCTAGATCCTGTTATCATGCACTGCCATCAAGCCAGGTGCCACCCATGCTATATCTGTGCTTTTCATTTTTACTCTTCCAAGTGTAGTATCCTACATTTCTCCCTGTTGAAATCATTTTGTTAGTTTTGGCCCAGCATTCTAATCTGTTAAGGTCATTTTGAATGCTGATCCTCTGGAGTATTAGCTACCCCTCCTAATTTGGTGCCATCTGCAAACCTGATAAGTATGCCCTCTGTTCCCTCATCCAAGTCATTGATAAGGATGTTGAATAGCACTGTGACACCTCACTGGTCATGTCTCTCCAGGATGAAGAGGAGCCATTGATGACTACCCTTTGATTTGGCCCATCAACTAATTACAAATCCACCTAACAGTTGCATTGTCTAGCCCACATGTTACTAACTTTTTTGCAGGGATATCATGGGGGGCTTTGTCAAAGGCATTACTGAAATCAAGATACGTGACATCCACAGCATCCCTTTATCTATCAAGTTTGCAACTCTATCAAAAAAAAGAGATAAGTCTGGCACAATTTGTTTTTGAGAAATCAATGTTGACTTTTAGTGATCACAGCATTCCTTTCTAAAGAGATTATCGTACGCCCTTAATATGGCATTACAAGAATACCAGGAGATCACCAAAGGGCTTCCCTTTTTAGACAAAATCATCCTCGTTCTGTTATGCTCCCATGCTGGCCCAGTTTTGCCCTCGTTGCCACCACTAAACAGTATTTTTTTTTTTAACAGTAAATCTAAGGTGTGTAATTTTGACCTTCTGCTTTAAAAAGCTTTAAAAAGCTGCTTCATTACCTCAGCACTGTGAAAAAGCACACAATAGCTACTACGAAAATCCAAAATGGCAGTTTGGCCACTTTCTTGCTGGCAAGCCCACCCCATGCACATGGTCAAACCAATCTGCTATCTACTTCCATTCTCATTTGGGAATACACTGCAATGTGATACGGTTGTCCTAACGAGTGGAGTGTGCATTTCCCCCACATTTTTTAAAAAAACTGAGAAGTCCCAAAGCCCCTTTTGTGTAGTTTTTGTGGGCTTTGCCCTCCCTTCCTTCTGAATACAGTGAATCACCATAAGATCTCATTAGGAAAAAAGGAAATTTCCCTCAAATTTCATGAGGAGTTTTTTCACAATCTAGACAACCCCCAGGTTTAGGTCTGAACTTTCAAGTGACTATCCAAGTTGTTGCACATTATCCTCCAAGTAGGATTGGCAGCTGAGATAGCTCTCTTAAACTTCAGACTAAAACTTGGAGTGGAGTCATTTTCCCACTAACATTCAAGACACCAGGCTCTACTGGATCCATTGCTTACTGTCAACAGATATAGCTCCTCATGATGGCAGCTTCTTGGTTACACAATTTGTCAGCTCTAGTTGAACTTGAAGAACTATCAAAATTGCAAGGGAAAACTTTCAGGCAATCTTGAGTTTCTTTTAGACAAGAGTTCACCAAAATGGAAGGGGTTAAAATGATCTGACCCAACCACCTCATGTTGAAATATAGTGGATCTGAAAATTAACTCACCCTCATCCCATTACACTCTCACCTACATGAGACAGGTGACTGTGGGGCAGGAAGAGAGGACATGATGTTGTCCACTATAGTAAATAATATTCCTCACCTGTGATGTTACTAAGGCCGGTGTCACCACTCCCTCTGATGGTGACACCTGGTATGGTTCAACCTATCTGCACCTCCCTAGTGCTGCCACTGTTCAGCACCCATGAGGCCAATTTCATGATGAACAGGTTTTCAGAAGAGCTGATAAGGGAAGTCTTTAGAGATTCAGGATCTCAGTGTCTCAAAGGATTTGTGGGAGAGAAAGGAGAAAGATATCAAGAAGGCTTATATGACTCAGTCTCAGTTGGTTGGAGAGTGAATCCATACACTAACATTCATGGCTCAGAATTACTCTAGGCTTTAGCTGACTGTACAGTTGGAAAACTGGGAAGGAGGTTTTCATGCAAGTGAATGCCTACAACCAAATAGTTTTGTGGCCTATTTAATTCCAGAACTTGTGTCTGACTCTTTCTTGTGGACCACAAAATAATGCCTAGGAAGGCATTGGCCTTGCATGTGAATTTCCTTTATACAGTCCTGAATTCCAGAAGTCTATGTGGCTAGCTCCAGAAGCCACTGTGGAGTAGAGATATAAATCTTTGTTAATTTTGTTCTTGTTGGCAAGAACAAATAATTTAATTCAATTTCTTCCCATTCTGAGTAAGTCTTTATAGCTGCACACTTCCCAAGGACTATTCTCTGGGTCTTTTTAAAAAAAACAAAACACTTGGGGCTTTTGTGCAGACATAATGTATGTATAAGAATGTTCTTTTCTGTGCAGGAAAAGAAAGTACTTATCTGTGCAGGAACCAAGTTTACTGATAAGAAAATGATTTCCTGCTCAAAATAGGATTTTTTCTGTTCAAAATCAATCAATCACATTTTCTCTTGATTTCACATTTTCTGGTATAATGTGACTCCACATTTTCTCTTGATTCCACATTTGCCCATGTTATGTACTAGATAGATATAGATATAGATATAGATATAGATAGTAGATATATTTCAGCATGGTCAAATTTTACAGAGAATAATCCTAAACAATTAAAAATCTCTCAAGATCTAGATTTACTCAACAGAAAATACCAAATGGTGGGAAACCACCTTTTTATGTTGACAACTGGGAAATTGTTGAATATTCTTTACATCCCAAATCTGGAGAGATGAAAAAGAAAACGTAAAAGTAACCAGGGGCCCCTTACCTCTACAGTGTTATGGCATTATGATTCTACTTTAGTTGCTATGGCTGCATCCTATGGTATCTTGGATTTTGTAGTTTGGTAAGGCAATAGAACTCCCTGGCTGAGAATTCTAAATGCCCTTCCCTAAGCAGACAGTTCCAGGATTCAATAGGATGGAGCCATGAGAGCTAAAGTAGAACCATAGCTCTATAATTGTATAGTGTGAATGGGCCCCAGAAAAGAGTGAGTATTAAAGACACCTTGAAACAGTAGGCAGCAGAAAGTCAAATATGCACTGAACTTGGTGGTCTGGGGGGAAATTAGCAAGACATATGGAAGCAGTGGCTATGGAATGAAAATATGAAGCAGAAACAAGGTAGAAAACATAGGTTTTCCTTATAGCAGTGCTGGGCAACTGTGGAAGGCTAGAAGGATGCTTTAGCCCCCTAAGAGACTTTGCGGGGGGGGGGAATGCACCTGCTCCTGCAAAAATAAATAAATAAATAAAAATAAAAAGACTGTCCCAGCCCCCCCCCCAAATGCCTTAGACAGTATGTGAGCATTTTTACCATGTTTTAAGTTTCAAAAAAGGCCTCTTCTGGGCTAAATTTGCCAGGGGAACCTGCAAAATATGGTGGAAATGCACTCCATGGCCCGACTGGACATTTTGGAGCATTTAAGGGCAAAAAAAGAAAAGAAAAGAAAAGAAAGAAAAAAATTCCAAAAATTGTTTTTGACCCCTGGGGGCCTTGTGAGCCGTAAAATGATCCTGAGGTCACATGAGGGGCATGGGCCACACTTTGCCCTCCACACCTTATAGTGTAGTGGTGTTATGTTCAGTGTTCTCAGAAAGACTGAACTGTTTTTTTAAAGCCTAGACCATTTTAGACAATGGCCTCCAATACCTGGAAGAATTCAAAACTGACCTGAACAAAATATTTGTTACACAATGTTGCAAAAAGGGCATTCTTAACTATGAGTAGTCTAATCTGCCTTTTTCAGTAAAAGTGAGGTTAACAAGCAAGGCTTTATCAAGCTCAGGTATTTTTTTAAAAAAATAATAGTTATAGAGTGACAGTAGATGACCAGGAGCTTTAAACTGTTTGTCATCCTTAATCCTTCCCCCAGTTAGCCAAAAACAGCAGTGCCATAGGCTGAACACTCATTTACGGCTTTCAATTTCTTTGTAATCACAATTCACTCAAACAGAAAAGGCAAGCAGTAGTTAGAATGGGAATAATGACCTGCAGAATTTTGTTAGTATACCTTTGCTCTTGGCTTAGCCAGATGGAAGCACTTTGATCATGGTAATCAACATGCTTCATTGGATGCCTAAAACATGATAAATATTTAACTGCAGCATGACCAAATCTGAAATGGTAGCATTCCTTTATAATGAATATATACTGTACAATGTTGTAGTCAGTCACTGTTGCTCTAATAAAAAGTTTTTCTTTCTTGGGTACTCATTAGTTAATGAGGCAGAAGACATAGTGCCTACAACTTCTGAATTTCTTTTCTTTTTTCCAGACATAACCAGTAGTGCATATAAAGTATGTGTACTGGCTAACTTGGGCTGATTTCAGGCTGCAGACTAGCCTAGGATTCAATAAGAAGAAAAGGTTTGCACTATACATTATAAATGTAGACTTTATGTTTATACTAATCAATAGCTTTAAGTTGAGTGGTATTTAGATGTCTCTCTCTGTGTATGTCTGTCTGTCCTTTCCTTTGAAGTGTTTCTGTACTGGGGACTCTTTTAGAGGAATGATTGCACTGGCATTATGAACCAATTGAAGACTTCATGCCAGGGTGTTAGTGTAGGTGGACCTATCAAATTGATACTATTGGCAAATGTGCCCTAACGATACTGTGAACAGCCAGAATCTGAAATAGAATTTTGTAAAGAACTGCTAGAATCCTGTGGCCATGCTGGCTGGGGGATTCTGGAGTTTTACTATTAAATGTAACTTGTCTGCTCTATACGTACAGCCATTACATAGCTGAGGCATAGATAGGGTGCATTGTGTTGTATGGGCTCTATATGCTAGAGGTTCTGAAAGAATGAAGAGGCACAGTTTGATAAAGTCTGTTTCAGAAAGCATTTGTAATCAGAAAGGGAAATCATATCTCTTCCAATATGACCAGCTAAAAAAAAGCCAATGTGATTCTAGGCTGTATCAATAGGAGTATAGTGTCTAGATCTAGGGAAGTAATAATGCCATTGTATTCTGCTTTAGTCAGACCTCACCTGGAATACTGTGTCCAGTTCTGGGCACCACAATTCAAGAAGGATATGGACAAGCTGGAATGTGACCAGAGGAGGGCGACCAAAATGGTGGGAGATCTGGAAGCCATGTCCTATGAGGAACGGCTTAGGGAGCTGGGTATGTTTAGCCTGGTGAACAGAAGGTTAAGAGGGGACATGATAGCTGTGTTTAACTAATTGAAGGGATGCCATACTGAGGATGCTTGTTTTCTGTTTCTCCAAAGACTAGGACATGGAGCAATGGACTCAAACTATAGGAAAAGAGATTTTGTCTGAACAGGAAGAAGTTCCTGACAGTAAGAGCTATTCAGCAGTGGAATGCACTGCCTCAGGGTGTAGTTGAGTCTCCCTCTTTGGAGGCTTTTATACAGAGGCTGGATGGCCATCTGTCAAGAATGCTTTGGTTGTTTAGTCCTGCATGGCAGGGGATTAGACTGGATGAACCTTTTGGTCTCTTCCAACTCTATGATTCTATGATTCTATAACCATAGCAGTGTACAAGATGGAGGAATCCTTCCCATTCTGCTCTGGTAACACTGGAGACTCCCGTCAGGTAGGAGGAACAGCATGGCCCATTCTATCGTTATGCTGGAAATTGCTGAAAACTAAGGGCAAACTACTGCCTCCTGAATTGGATCTTCCAACAACAAGCCACCTAGCTCTCTAAAGTGACAATGGAACTGTCTTTAAGGGCATCTGGGGAGGAAGCCACACACTATTTTGAAAACTTTAAGCCAGCAGGTTTTTAGAACAAATCAATAAACTACATGACGTTGGTGTGATCTGAGATTACACATCAGACTTTATGTTGTAGTGATACCTTTTTCTTCTGGGATTTCAGAAGACAGGCAGAATAAGAGAAGAAGTTCTCTGATGAGCCTTTTGGAAGATGTCCTTGTGGTTTTCTCACAGCAAGTCACCCATGCACCACATAGCTATAGCAATCAGGAAGTCTGTCCAATATTAAGAAGGTTTTGGAACTGGTGCCAGGAACTGGTTTCAGTAAATGGGAGTACATCAGGAGGTGATTACACAATCTGTTAAACATTGTTTGTGTGGTATAATGAACTTTTCATGTAATTAATTTATTGCTTTAGAAAAGGGCACTCAAATTGGCTGACAATAAGCATTCTTCCAGACTTACTTGGAAGCATGTTCAAGGTCCAGGGTGGGGTTGGAGTGGAGTATTAGAGTGCTATGCTGGCCTGTGAGTCTTGTGTGGGTTCTGGGAAGTGTCAGGAACCACCAACCAATAGATTTGAAGTCATTGGCTGGTGGGTAGAACTTGGATGAAGCTCTAAGACATCCCTCAGTTCTTATGCTTGGGTATATAAATCAGCTCCCTAGTGCTTCAGCCTCCATCCATCTGGGGCTTTATCCCTCCCACCCTCCTTACCAGTGAGGATTATACCTTGAAATGAAGTCCATTGTCATAATATTATAGGCAGATTGTCATGGTATCTGAATCTAGGAAGTAGATATTTGGAGTGTTGGCAGGACCAACTAGAAGAATGGTACTTTTGTGGGTTGTTAGTGGCATGGGTCTGTCATTCTTGGTATCACCGAGGAAGTGGGCTGAGTATTGGCTCATCTACTGCAAGGCAGATTGGTGACCCATCCTTATATGCAGCTGTAACCCAAAAGTTGTGTCCTTATTTTCTCCAACTGGGTGCCCTAGTGTGTTTTGATGTGTTCAATACAGCAAAACTTGCCCCTTTGGATCCTCAATAGTATCATAAAACAGAAGCACAATTAATGTGTAAAACAACATATGAAACATATCAAGAAAAGGAAAAGCAGCCATGCATCAAAAAACTTACAAAGATGCTCATGGAACCTAATTGCATGTTTTGCTTGAACCCAACAATTCTCTTCCCAGGCTTTTAAATTTCCCTAATATTAGCTTTGTGTTCTAAATGGATATGTTGCTTTGTGCAGATATTGTTTTCTGATTTATCAGTTCATTGTGTTTTCTTTGTTATGTTCTTGGTCATGTTCACATGGCAGAACTGTGAATAAAAGGGGAAAAAAGGAAAGACTAAATATTAGATGAAAAAACTTGGTCCCATTAGTTTAACTCTCATAATTTATTTAAGAAAATATGTAATGTTCACCACATTATCAACAAATAATGCAATAATACATAACAATGATATGTAAGATATACAAGAGTAGTATAATAGTCATAATAATCCTATTGTGAAACCTATCATTTGTTCCAACTAGACTGAACCCACTGAATCAATGGAATCTGCAAAATTATTGACTCACCAAAGTCACATTGAGTCAATGGATTTACCGTGGGTGGAATTAACAAGATGAGTTAGGCAAACAACATGTTCAGGTAAAAATATACATGTTGTTCCCCCCCTACACACACACATCTATATGGGATACATTCCTGGATTTACAGTTTATAAGTGAAACAGCAGATAATACCAAACTGCCATGGAAAACTATAGGATTGTGCTGGAGGAACTAGAAAATGCCTAGAGAGAATCTCTCTCTAGGCATCTGGATGTTCTCCATGACTGGAGGAAGTTGACCATAGAGTAATGCTGAAAGACCCGTAGATGCCTAGAGAAAACCTTTAGATGCCTACAGAGACCCTCCCCCTGACCACAGTTAAATGAAACTGCAGTTACCGATACCGCAGATATGGGGGTCAAGCAGCACATGAAATCCTGTTATATGGCCAATAGAACCTGGGAAAATACACCAGTCCAATAAGCTGTCTAAGGTGATACTCTCAACTCAATCGCTCTTTTAGTGGCTTTCCTTCAACAGAAGTGGCTAAAAAAAAAAACCCAAACCTGTAGACTTTCTGCTCATTATGTGTTATACATTATATGGACTTACAGTAGGTGGTGGTTGTGCTGTTTCTCATCCTGCAATAGTTTTTGTTTTAAACAAATGGGCCATAGGGAGAAATCAGCCATATTACTGTGATTATGATTTTATATGTGTCCTGTATTTAAACACATTATTTCCTCAATATTCTAAATATTTAGCAGCCCCTTCAAAATAAAGGTCACCTCCTGCTATACCTACAACTTTCTATGCAGTAACAAGAATTTCCTTATATAGGCCAGTAGTGAAACAAATACATACAGTACGCTGTTGATGAAAATGGTTGTGATGAATTTGTTCTGTTGGGGACTGTAATAGTTGTGTATTTCACAAGCAGAATATAGTAATTAGCATTAACAAGCAGACAGTGAGCAACAACCAGCCACACCACCACTACACAGGAAGAGAGAAGCTGTGGCTAAGACCAACAAACAGGAAAATACATGCTATGTCTAAACTCTTACAATGACATGCAAACTAGCAAACAAACTACTGAGTTCAGGCATGTTAATACTTGCTATCTCTACCATATTCTTTGTTATGGCACAGGCTTTTAAAAGCCGACCTGTCCTCTTAATAGGTTTTACCATTTTAGAAGCACCAAGTTTCAGAATAAATAGGAGAAAGACTCCAGATTTATTATCCATTACTGAAAATGGCATCAATTTGCAGAACTACATAGACAAGTTCATTAAGGAAAATTAATTATGCCACAGTAGTGTAATTCAGTCTCATTACTTTGTTACTGAGCAGATAACCTGGATAACCAGGATTAATTGGTAGGTGGTAGTAATGAGTGGACAGACACTATAGTAGCAAGTATAAATGAGTTCAAGTCTCCAGGGCCAGATGAACTTCATCCAAGGGTATTAAAAGAACTGGCAGAAGTAATCTCAGAACCACTGTCAATAATCTTTGAGAATTCCTGGAGAACAGGAGAGGTGCCAGCAGACTGGAGGAGGGCAAATGTTGTCCCCATCTTTAAAAGGGGGGCAGGAAAGAAGACCCAAATAATTACCGCCCAGTCAGCCTGACATCAATACTCGGAAAGATTTTAGAGCAGATCATTAAACAGATAGTCTGTAAACACATAGAAAGGAATGCCATGATCACAAAAAAGTCAACATGGATTTCTCAAAAACAAGTCGCACCAGACTAATCTCATCTCTTTTTTTGATAGAGTTACAAACTTGATAGATGAAGGGAATGCAGTGGATGTAGTGTATCTTGATTTCAGTAAGGCTTTTGACAAGGTCCCCCATGTCATTCTTGCAAAAAGGTTAGTACCATGCGGGCTAGACAATGCAACTGTTAAGTGGATTTGTAATTGGTTGACTGACCAAACCAAAAGGGTAGTCACCAATGGCTCCTCTTCATCCTGGAGAGAAGTGACCAGTGAGGTACCACAGGGTTCTGTCCTGGTCCCAGTGCTATTTAACATCTTTAGCAATGACTTGGATGAGGGAATAGAGGGTATGCTTATCAGGTTTGCAGATGACACCAAATTAGGAGGGGTAGCTAATACCCCAGAGGACAGGATCAGAATCCAAAATGACCTCAGCAGATTAGAAAGCTGGGCCAATATTAACAAAATGAATTTCAACAGTGAGAAATGGAGGATACTACACTTGGGCAGTAAAAATAAAATGCACAGATATAGGATGGATGACACCTGGCTTGAGGGAAGTAAATGTGAAAAGGATCTAGGAGACTTAGTGGACCACAAGGTGAACATGAGTCAGCAGTGTGATGGAGCAGCTAAAAAAGCCAATGTGATTCTAGGCTGCATTAATAGGAGTACAGTGTCTAGATCAAGGGAAGTAATAGTGCCACTCTATTCTGCTTTGGTCAGACCTCACCTGGAATACTGTGTTCAGTTCTGGGTACCACAATTCAGGAAAGATATTGAGAAGTTGGAACGTTTCCAGAGAAGGGCGACCAGGATGGTGGGTGGTCTGGAAGCCATGCCCTATGAGGAGTGGCTTAGGGAGCTCGGCATATTTAGTCTGGAGAAGATTGAGAGGGAACATGATAGCCATGTTTAAATATTTGAAGGGATGTCATACTGAGGATGGAGCAGGCTTGTTTTCTGCTGCTCCAGAGACTAGGACACAGAGCTATGGGTTCAAACTACAGGAAATGAGATTCCACCTCAACATTAGGAAGAACTTCCTGACAGTAAAAGCTGTTTGGAAGTGGAATGCACTGCCTCGTAGTGTGGTGGAGTCTTCTTCTTTGAAGGTTTTTAAAGAGAGGCTGGATGGCCATCTGTCAGGAATGATTTGATTGTGTATTCCTGCATGGCAGGGGGTTGGACTGGATGGCCCTCGTGGTCTCTTCCAACTCTATGATTCTATGATTCTATAGTTATTAGATGCGGCCTTGCATTTTGAATAAGTGGACCACTCTCTCTGTATCAAAGGGAATAAAGACTGCAAGATTTATTTTTCTGCTAAGGGAAAGAAGTTTCTGAGTATGGAATTGAGATCTTATTCATTGTTCTGCAACCAGTCAAATGTCATTGGTAATATCACAAAGGCAGACTTTTGCAGTGGTGGCATCTGCTCTCTGTAATACTGTAGCAATGTTCCACAGGTTGAGGAGACACAAACCATATGAAGCTGTAAATGTCTGTGGAAAACATCCTTGCTTATGCAGGATTTCTCTAGCCAGTAATGATTATATTTTAATATTTTTTAAAAAAATTGGCTGCTGATCCTCTATCCTCAGATGTAACTACAATCACTTGGAGCCAGTCTAGACCATGAAATGAATCCTCTTAGAATCTGGGGGGAATCCCATGTGTCCAAATGGGAGCCCGCAGTGTTCCATCATTTTCGGAGGGAGGGGGACCAAAATTCAGGAAAACTATGCAGGGAAAGCCTTCTTGGCTTTTCCCAAGTTGTTTAAAAAACTGTGGGGGAAATGTGTACTCCTGTTCATTAGAACAACCAAATCACAGCACAGCACATTCCTGAAGCAGTTAGCTAATCAGTCGGATGTGCATTGGGGTGGGGGGGCGAAGCTTGCTAACAAGGCAGCATCCGGAGCTGCCATGTTGGAATTTTGCTGGAGCACTTGTGTGCTGAGACAACAAAACAGCCTTTTTTATCATTTATTTAAGCAGAAGATCACTCTTCTGCACCTTGGATTTAAGGTTTAGGGTTTGATTTTTGTTTTTTGTTTTTTGTTTTTTTTAAAAAAATACTGTTTGGTAGGGGCAAGTTGGGGAGAATAAAACCATGAGTAATTCACTCATGCTCACCATCTTGATTTGCTGGCATGCCTCTGTATGAACAGCAAACAGAGATAGCTTTGCACACCAGCCATCTTGCCAAAAGAAAAACAACAACATGGACATGAATGAAAGCTGTTGCGAATTAGCATTACTGCACACCAATCCACATTTTTATTCCCTCATATAGATCGGCCCTTAGTTACAACTGTGATACCACTCCCTAAAAACCTACTTTTTCAGCCCAACTGAAGGTTTCTGAAGTGTTGTAATAGGGGCACTGGGAAATGATGCAGCGATGCAGTGATCTTCTTGTCACATGGCATGTCAGGAACAGGTAACTTGAGAGACTCCTCAGCAGCAGCTGCTTCTCTCAAACTACCCTGCAACTGGGAGAGTGCTGCACCCTCATCTGAAGCCCCTTGGAATCTCTTTGTTTGGAGTGCAGAGTTTTGGGCGTCATGTTCAGTTGTTAATGACTGTAAATGTGAATCCTCTGCGTTGTGGGATCATAAGTCAAGTTTACTGTCTAATAACTACTGAATGGGACACCAACTATCATTTTAAAATTATTAGTGAAGTGTAGGAATGGAAAGAATATTCAGAAATATTCAGAAAATGGTCAAAAGACATGTTGGTTGAGTGTTGAGAAACCCTGATGAGAAGAATCCTTGACTCATGAGAATCTTTGCAATTTGGAACTTATTCTGCACAAAATTGACATGTGGCTGTTCTGCACAGAGAACAGCTTTTTCTGCTCAGGAAACAGCATTTTGTGCATCTAAAATAAGATTTCAACATAGAACTATTAATTCCTGCACATAAAATGTTTTCTGTGCAGGAAAAAAAATCTGTAAGTGGGGATTTGTTCTGCATAAAATTCACACCTGGTTGATTTGCATGGAAAGCAGCATTTTCCGCACAAAAAAAGCTGTGTGTGGATTTATTCTGCATAAAGCAACATTTTCTGTATAGGAATAAATGTATTATTTTCCATGCAGAAAATGGTATTTTATGCACAAAACAGCCATGTGTGAATTTTGCTCAGAATAAGTCCCAAATTGAGAGCCACCATATTATAGTGGTTTGAGTGTTGGACCATGACTCTGGAGACCAGGGTTCAAATCCCCACTCAGCCATGGAAACCTACTCGGTGACCTTGGGCAAGTCACACTCTCTCAGTCCCAGAGGAAAGGCAAAGGCAAATTCCTCCTTGTTGGATTTTAGCCACTGATATGGCTATTTTCCAGGAGATATATCCTTCTTTACTTCCTTCCTTTTTTCTGATGCTTTGATTGATAGTACTGCTAAGAACACTTTAACAAAATACTTATCTTCAGTGTGAATTTTGGCTTCTTGACACTTTAAGAAGAATAATTGTGAGGAAGCCGCATTTTCTCCAAAGTTCCTGCTACATCCATGAGAACAGGAGTATCTTCCCCCTCACCAAAAAAATCCATCTGTGCAGACTAAGTAGAAGTATGTGCACAGTCAAACGCTGTGAACGTTATCATAGTTCACACTCATTTTAGACACATTGCGTAGTTGGTGGTGTGCTGTCTGCATCAACTTGGCAGTAAGGTACAAAAAGTATGCAGAAAAAGACAGTTTGGTGAAGACACATGTTCTTGCAGGGTTTGTTCTATACTTTGCATAACCCATTTTTCTCTCTAACCAACTGCACAGTGTTGACACATTTTTTTTCTTTAAAATGCTTTCTTAAATTGCACAGAGAGAATAAATGGATTATTCACCTTGGACACTACTGGGCAGGAAAGGAACAATACATTCTGATTTGTTGCTAGTTATTATTTGCAGATGTTTTAAGTAACTTTTTGACATATTGATGTGTAGTATATACGATTTTATACTGTTACTGGTATCACTATTGGCAGAAAGCAGGTTACACAGGTTAGTAGTCAACCAACTGTTTCCTAAAAGTTACTGTTTTCTTTAGTGAACACCCCCCCACCGCACTTACCTTGCTTTCCTGGCAAAGGCTTCCCTGGCAATGAAAGTGGAAGTTAACGAGCTCTGTTCACTTCCTCCTTTGAAATCCCACAGATTATCTCAAGACTTCATCTTGTGGGAAATTAATAACAAAACAAAAATAGCACTAAAAAAGTTCACACAAGCACCTAAACACACTAAAAAAACTTACAAGTGACCCCGGGAAGGGTCATAAAAAGTGTCACTTCCCTTGATGTCATGATCTCACCCAGAAGTGTTCATGCTGGATCAGCCATTGATGGGCTTCGTATGGGGTGTGGGGGAAATGTGATGTTTCACATGCCAGCAGTGCCAGCACAAAAAGCCATGGGAGATCAATTGATGGCTTTAGCCATGAATTTAAAAGTACAGATTTTGGTGGGGACATAACCACAAAAGGGCTGCAGCATCTGATATGTGCACCCTTTCACGGTTATGTGGTGTTGTTATGACACTGTATTTGGTGCATCTGATAAAGTCCATAGTGCTAAAATTGTGTAGCGTGAAAGGGGCTCTACTGTATAGCACAGAATGCCTTAGTCCTACTCATATATGTAACCAAAGGAGAGATAGAAATACAAAAACATTAGGGCCTCAGTTATACTTAATTTAAATTGGCACGTTTCTAGGATAGAGGACCATCGCCTCCCAAAAATAGTACTCTACGGTGAACTCGCCACGGGTCAGCATAAGAGGGGCACTCCAAAAAAGTATTACAAGGATTCCCTGAAACAACATCTCAGGCTTGGCCAAATTGATCACCAACAATGGTCCGCCCTGGCTTCACATTGGGAGGCATGGAGACGCACTATCCACAATGCTGCAGCTTTATTTGAGAACTCGCGCCGAACAAGTCTTGAAGAGAAACGGCAACGCAGAAAGAATCACAACCCAGAAACATCACCCAAGGAGACCTTCTGCTGTGCTTTCTGCAACCGGACTTGTTTATCTCGGATTGGCCTTTTCAGTCATCAGCGCACTTGCAGAAAGTGTGGGATGAGTCCTTCCTGAATCTTCATTTGCAAAGAAAAGAGAGAGAGAGAGAGAGAGAGGGAGAGGGAGAGAGGGAGGGAGGGAGGGTAGGAGCTCACACCATTGTTATATGTATACAGAGCAGGAACCATGTGGGTTCTTCCTTGCCGTCCGTGTGACCCACCCCTAAAACCCCCTGTTCAGGCTTCAATTCTCCAGCTGGTTACGTAGGAGCCCAGTGAATTTGCTGCTGAGTAGAGATGTTTATGCATGTACTGGCAATGCACTCAATACTGGTATTGCACTCAAGATTATTTATTTAAGAGGCAGACTTAGAACATTATCAGACATTCCCTTTAAAACGTTCTTTTGCCGGCATAAAAAATTCAGTTTTACATTGCCAAAAGAACATTCCCTGTTGCACTTACCTCCTCTACCAGCAAAGGCAGCTCCGGCAATAAAGAGGAAATGAACAGTTGTCTGAGTGGCTTCCTGCTGCTTTTGAAAAATTAAAATCTCGCTTTTGAAGAAGAAAAGTGACCTCTGTTCACTTCCTCTTTTGAAATAGTGCAGGAAATTCAAACATAAAACTTCAGATAACAATGTAAATGTCACACCAAGCAGATACACATGCAAAAAAACCTCCAAGTAACCTGGGGAGGGTTAAAAAAAGCTCATCACATACCTAGATGTTGCAATCTGATCTGGAAGTGTTCTGCCCATTCAGGGGCCATTGACTCTGCATTTGATGAGAGTTAAGAGGCCTGAGGCTTCACATGCCAGCAATGCTGGCAAAAAAGCAGCACAGGGATCTATTGACAGCTTAAGCCATCAATTAAAAGGCATGGGATTTTGACTATACATAAATGTGAAAGTGCAACATCGTCTGATCTGAGTGCCCTTTTGTGCACTTATGTGGCATTGTTATGACGGCATATTTAGTACGTCTGATAAAGTCCTTAGTTGGTAATAGCACACCACTCTCCTTTGTGAATGGATATGGTTTTCCTTGTAGATTTAACTAGACATGGTTCTGAGATTTTTAGTCTCTTTACACAATATATCTTTCTTTTGAGTCTGTGTTATTATTTAATGTTGTTATATATTAAAGAATATTTTGAAGGCATCCTGTGTACTATTCACCATTTGCCTTGGGGAACACCAATTACAGTCCATCTCACACAGTGAGTCTCTCCCTCCATATTCAAAGAAATGTGGGAAGTAGACACTACAATTCAAGATAATTCTGAAATTTGTTGAAATGAAGAAAAGCTTTCTTTTCAATCCAGTTTTACTTTGAAAACAGTTGTAGTTCAGAGTGATCCATCTGTTCTCAGTGCACCAGTATTAGCTTTCAAAGACATTGGTATCCCTTGCACATGGACTCTTCGTTGGGAAATGCCTACTCAGTCATATTAAATTAATAAGCCGTGTGGCACACATGAGCAAATTCAAGTCTCTGGCTGCTTTTATTATACCTCTGTTCTTTCACACAAAAATGAGCTACCTGCCACACCATGTGAGGACATACAGAAAAATATCCCTGCTGGCTTTGAATGCTCTCCACTATGCACCTTTTCAAGTTTTGTGGTGTGCTGATGGGAAGCTATTTTCTGTTGTCTGAGTGGCTTCCTACTGTTTTTGAAAAGTTACAATCTCACTTTTGAAGAAGAAAATGGGGAACACAGATTGTATGATCTTTTAAATGTCCTAGGGCTAGATACAAGTTTGGGCTTGCCTGTATTACACAGTAGGTATGAATGTATGAAGGGTCAGAGGTTAATTTTAGAGAACAATTTTGCTTCTGTGCCAAACTTTACCAGGAATTAATGTCTAATATTTTAGACTATCAATTATTCTAATCTAGGAATCAGTGAGATTCCCAAGCAGTGTTGCTTTTTATACGTGTGCTATTGTGAGCCTATCTGTGGTGTTTTTATTCAGATGTTTTGCTGGTCCATTTGGAATTGCTCCCAAAGCACCAATCACTACTGGAACCGCAGATGCTTTCTTTTCCCAGAGGCACTGAATCTTAATTTATAGGTCTTGATAATTCCAAATCTTTTCCCTCCTTTTGTTATTGATTCTGCTGCCCACCGGGATTGCTACATCTATAGATCAAGCATTCTTCTTCTCAACCACAGTTATGTGTGTCATATAATGTTCTAATTGTTTGTCAGTTTGAATCTTAAAGTCTCATAGGATTTCTGAAATCATCATTTATATGTTTCCAGACTTGTGTTTTTGTCAATTCTTTGCATAGATTCCAGTTTAGAATGTTTTTTCTTATATTCAGTCAGTCCAGTCTTGCCACTCTAACTGGTAAGGTGGTCATAAGTTTCATCTTTTCCTTTACAATGCTGACATTTGCTGTCTTTAGTTATTTTTTCAATACTTGCCTTGAAGTTCTTTCTTTGAAGTGCCTGTTCCTCAGCCACAAATATATGTCCTTCAGTTTCTTTTTCAGCATCCCGTTCTGCTACCATTTCCATATTTTCTCTTTCTCAGCCTGTGGTGTTACTAAGGCTGGTGTCACACCTCCCCCAATAGTATCACCTGTGCAGTTCCGTCTCTCAGTGCCCCCGTAGTAACCCCCATATTCTCAGCTTTTCCTATTGTTGTTTGAATCAACACACCCCCCCAGCACAACGTAGTGTTGTGTGAAGGGAGGTGCTTTGATGGCCTCACATGATGAGAGGCCTTTAATTGTGTCACAGTGTCTCGTGCCATGATGTAGGAGGTTTGGAGCAGAGCGGAGACTATTTAAGCCTCTTTTGGTTGAATTCGACCCATCTTCCCACCACTGTCACAGTGTGAGTCTACTGGTCACTTATGGGGAGGGTAGGAATTTCCCCCCTTTTTCATGGTTTTTTTTAACCCCACACTGTTACAGGGAACTTGGAGAATTGGCCTTAGGGTGGTGTCATAAATAGGTGGTCAACTGGCAGGTTGTGGGGGAGATGGGGATTAGTTTGGTGTATACCTATGGCAGTCCTTTTGGGTGAAGTATGGCTCTATCAAACTACCTTTGCAGGTCACATGACTTGGGGAGTTGGGAGTAGACTAACCTTGAGGCCAGCCCGAGGGCTAAGCTCTCACCAGAAGTCATATGACTTTTGGTGTCTCATCCTGGGGTTTTGCCTTCCAGCAGATGGTGCCCGGAGGTAGCCCGGGTGTTTTGCCCAGGGAAACTGGGAGGCAGGTCTGGGTGAGATCATTGGCTCCAGCTTTTCCCACATTGGGTCTTCTCCCTGGTTTGCATATCGCAAAGTATAAAGATTAAATAGGTGATAGAATAAATAAAGTGCTCCCTATTTTAATCCAAGCTTTGTGTCTGGCCTTGTTATTTCATGTGCTGGTCATCAAAAGTACTGCAAGACTACAGTCAGCCTGCCATATCCACAGATTCTGTATCCACAAATTCAACTAGTCATGGCTTGAAAATATTCTTTAAAAAAAAATCCGAAAAGCAAACCTTGATTTTGCAATTTTATATAAAGGACACCATTTTACCAAGCCATTGAATATAATGGGACTTGAGCTCCACATATTTTGGTATCTGTGGGGAGTCCTGGAACCAAAAGTCAGTGGATACCAAGATCTCACTGTATTCCCCCCACCACCCAGATAAACCAGAAAAATATGCATAATTCATTGAACCATTTTGCTAGGGGTGGGCATGTGTGTGCATATATTTAATTTTATTTGCTTTTAGGGTTTTCCTTGGACCCCATTTCTGCCAACATGACAAACATTGCTAGAAGGCATATTTATTTATTTATTTATACCCTGCTCTTCAGCCACAAGGTTATCAGAGTGGCTTACAAATTGTTTTAAGTAATAGCAATTTACACATATACACTACATTTAAGCAGTTTCCAATGTATGTTAGCTAATTACCCCCACAAGCTGGGTACTCATTTTACTGACCTATGAAAGGATGGGAGTCTGAGTGAACCTTGGAGCCCTCTGGACTCGAACTTGCAAAGTGGTGACTTGCAGTACTGGCATTTAACCACTGCGCCACCAGGGCATCTGCAGTGGATGGGGTAGAGTGCCAAGCCTTTCCTCCTCCAGTACCTATATATTTTCCCCTTCAATCCTTTCTTCTTGTCTATTTTTCTCTCAGTCTGGGTTTTGAGTTGTGTTTGCTGATCAAGGAAAACTGAAGAAAAGGAATTGCTGTAAGGGAAAAATACAGTAAGAAGAATGATTGAATATACTTTCTTTCCCCATCACCCACAACTTTTGTGCTAATGGACTTTGCCTGCCACTCTGCATTTTGGTAAAGAACACAGGATTGGGGAAGGAGAGTTTGTTGCTGACCATCTAGTTGCTTGGGGAATTCTGGAAGTTGTAGCCCAAAGAATATCCTTCCCAAGCTCTTCTCAAGACTGACTTCTTTTTGAGGAATAATGCTCCTCAAACCAACAACAAGCAGCCAAAGAACATTAGCATCTCTTAACTGTTGATACTGGGTTGTTACTGGTGCAGTGCCTGCATCTGCTTCTTCAACCATGTGAGAGCAGAAGTAAGAAGGAAGAACTACAGGCTGGTTTGTCTTCAAATTTGTCTCTGGAATATTAGGAATTTTTTATCTGAATAAGACCATTCTACTGAAAAATACACCAGACTGCGAAAGGCCGTAACAATATTGCAATAATAATAATAATTTTTTCCTCTTTTCTTACTAATACAAAAATAAAACTATCCATCCTAACACTAATACATGTTTCCTCTTAATCTAAACACACTATGATCACTCTTTTTTCTTTTCCAATGAACATTATATTTACACATTACAATTATACCTATTTGGAAAAGAAAAAAATTAATAAAAGATTTAAATAATAATAATAATAATAAATAATGCAAAAATACAATAATGATGATGATGATGATGATGATGAAATATTTATTTAAAATATCCTTTTATTTTATTGCTGGGTTTGTCTCACTAAACCACAGCCAAAACTTTTTCCAACAATGGTTTGGCAATTTCTCTTTTTCACTCAGAGCTAAATTTTCAATTACATTTTTCATATAAAAAGCAGTCTTTTACATCCTGCAGATTTTGACTCTTTCCCTCCCTTTGTCTTTAAAAAGATAACCCTAACATCACATAGAGGTTTACCAGGCACACCGTGGACCAGGGCACTTTCCAAAAACTCTCAGCCACAGAACCAGACTCCCTCCTCTTCTTCTTTTGGCCCACTGACTTTCTGGATCCCCTGAACCCTCCGGAGGTTCGGTCCCCAAAAGCACTGTCTCCCAAGCCTGTTGTGACAAATCTGGCCAATCCAGGACCCGGGCCACCTCCTCCCATGTTTCCCAGGCACTCGTGCAATCCTGGGCAAAATGTATTATTGTCTCCTTTTGTGCTATGCCACTCAAAATCCTAGCCTTTTTACATTTCAGATGAGGACAAGTCTGCTCATCCCCTGTGGTCCATGGTCTCCTTCCCCTCAGATTAAGAACCTGATAGTAGAGCCTTCACCTCAAGTCCTACAACTTTTGGGGGACCCTTTTGTCCATGAAATACACAATTGGTTTAGTCTGGTGATTTAGGTATTCTGTTAAATCTAGTTTGGCCTGATGTTTTTGCAAACATGGGTTAACATAAATCTCCTCCACTATTTTCCTGTACAAAACTCTCTTGATGCTCTGACCTGGTCTGTCTTCCCCCTTCAACTCCTCAGCTTGAATTCTATATTTCTTTCTGTAAAAAACAAAGTATCTCAAATAATCTGGTGCTTTCAATTTTTCAGGCAAAGAAAACCTAAAACGCAATGAGCCTTCCTCTCACCAAGTATTTCCCCATCTAGTCCCCATCCAGCACTCACAAAACAAAAACTAGCCAAGCCTGAGGTTGAATCTGACCCTTTTGCAACAGAGAAACTTTCCCAAAATTTTGGGCAGAAAAGATGGTGATAAACTTAAGTCCCAGGGCTAGGAAGTCCAGGCCCCCTTGTTCTACCTTCCCATAAGCCACTGCTCTTGCCAGGGCGAATGTGGCCATTCCCCAAAGGAACTTGAAGAGAACTTCATCAGCTTCTTTAATCACTGAATCCGGAGGTGGTAAAACAGCCGCCAAGTTGGCTGCTATCGGAAGCAGGTAGGTATTTACAAAATCAGCTTTCTGGTAAATGGTCAGCTTCCATCTCTGCCACCTTCTTCTTCACTTTTTCCAACCAGTGATACCAATTTTCTTTCCCTTGGGAGCCACTGCAAAATTCAGCCCCAGGATCTTCACCCTATCTGTCTTTGCCTCTTGTTCTGCTTGCCACCCTTCTTTTTCTTCAACCACATCCTTTAGAGGAATAGCTGCCATCTTGTCCTCTGCAGCAAGAATCCTGATATAAAACCTCTTTTCCATCTTAAGTTGAGCACCAGAAACTCAACCATAGGCCTCAAAAGCATCTTTAATCTTTCTAACTTCCATCCTGTCCTTAACCAAGAGGGACACATCATCAGCATGGGCAACAAATTTAACAAATTCACACCAAACCAACCACGAACTGTCCACTGCTGCCCCACTGTTTTAGTGGTGCTCGTTACATTGTTACGTGGGCAGCAACTCTGTCTGTTTCCAGGTGACAGCCTCAAAAAATCGCCACTGCCAGTCTATTTCAAGACACAATTCAAAGTGCTGGTTGTGACCTATAAAGCCTATACAGCTCAGGTCTGAGCTATTTGAAAGACTGTACCTACTCTTATGAGCCTGTTTGATCTTCAGGAATGGTCTTTTCCTCTGCCCCATTGCCTTCCCAAGTACATTTGGTGGGAACAAGGGAGAAGTCTTTTCAGTAGCTGCTCCCAAACATTGAAACTCCCTCCTCAGGGAGGCTACAATGGTTCCCTCCTTGCTCTCCTTCTTCTGGCATGTGAACACTCCTATTCCATCAGGATTATAGGAATTGATTGCAATGGGCTTTAAATGGTGTGCTGTTTTGTTGATTTTTAAAATGTTGTCTTTTAATTAATTCCAAATGGTTTTAATTCTATAAATTGTTGATTATATATCTCTCTCTTACACATACACTGATCTTTCTTTCTTTCTTTCTTTCTTTCTTTCTTTCTTCTTCTTCTTCTTCTTCTTCTTCTTTTTTATTTTTATTTTATTTTTCATATGTTTCATATCTGTACTGGTTTTAATAATTTGTAAGCCACCTTGAATAGGAGGAGGAGGAGGAGAAGTTGTTGCTGCTGCTTGAAATCTACAACCTGCATGTTGCAATGCAGGTCTAGTCCCACCATTAGACAGAGTGAAGTGCTTACCTCAGGTAGCAGATGCTGGGTAGGTTGGAGAGGACTGGACTCTCAGCCCCTGGCTAGTCTCCTCCATTAGAGAACAGAGCGATGTGAACGTGTTGCCCTCCCCTATGTCCTCTAAACAGTTACCTGCCTTCATGATCTATGTCACAGCAAGGTTCAGCAGGCACATGGATCTACACTTGTTTGTCTGTAGAGGGAGTGGTGCAGTGCTGCCAATCTTTCCTTTGCTTCAGGCAGAAAAAATTATTTCCCTCTTTTAGTAATATACTGGGAGGTTGTACTAGTAGACCTCTCAAGTGCTCCTACAGTGGAGGTAAAGCAATGGCCAACAGCCAGGGTATCGAACAGAAGTCTCCCAGTACCACCTTCTGAGTTTGCCCCTCCAAGAAAGACTAGAACCACTGAATAACAGTGCTTCCAGAGAGCTACTCCCAAACTTTGAAACTCCCTCCCATGGGAAGCTGTAGCGATTCCCTGCTTATTCACCTTCGTCTGGCAAGTGAAAACTCCTATTCCATCAGGGTACCATGGCTGATGGTAACTAAAGCTGCTGAGAGGTCCAGCAGAACCAACAGGGACACATTCCCTCTGTCCATTTCCTGTGTAGGTCATCCACCAAAGCTGTCTCCATCCCATAACCAGTCCGGAAGCCAGATTGAAATTGATCTAAATAATCTGTTTCATCCAGAAACCCCTGGAGCTGGGAGGCCAGAAGATGCTCCAGAACCTTGGCCAAAAATCGAAATTAAGAGACTGGATTTATGGATTTATTTTGTTGAATTGCATAACTGGATAAATCTGCTGGTTCTGGGCTGCCATATTTCCCGATTAACTGAGTTTTACTCTAATCCTGGTCCCATTTATCCAGATTTCCCACATTCCCATCTCCATTTTCAGTTTACTAAGAAGCAATTCTTGCCTGCCTCTGTGATATTGCAAGGCCCAATCCCCATTAAATTGCAATAACAAAATTGAAAGGGCTTGGCCCCTAATCTCCCCTAGTAATTTTTGTGACAGCTCAGGGAATGAGATACCAATGACTTCATAACCTTATGCTTAGCAGTAAATTCAACACAACACAATAGGACTTATTTCTAAGTAAACTTGCATGGGGTTGTGCTGCAAATTACTGACTGAAGTACCATATAGACAGCATGTAATGCCAGTCTTAAAAAAAATTGCACTGGCTGCCAATATGCTTCTGATCTAAATTCAAGGAGTTTGTGATGACGTTTAAAGTCTTAAATGGCTTGGGACCTTGGTATTTGAGGGAACGGCTCTCCCCATAAGTGCCTGTCCAAGGATTGAGGTCTGCTGGGGAGGCTCCTTTGTGGCCCACCAGTGAGATAAATATATTGTGTTGGGACATGGGAGAGGACCTTCACACCCGTGGCACCCCATCTGTGGTGTGATCTCCCCCTTGTAATTTAGGCACCAAGTTAAAACTTGGCTGTTCATCAAAGCCTTTGGGCCTCATTAACCCATCCCAGATACAGTGTACATAGTTTTAATTTTTTTTAAAAAAAAAAACTTGTTTAAATCTGTATTTAACTTCTGTTATAACTTATTTATTTATTTTATTGTTTTAAATTGTGTAACTTGTTTTAATGCTTTTTTGTCACCCAGCTGAGATCTTTGATCTCAGGGTATAAATATTGTAATAATAAACAAACTGTAGAGCTCATGTGAATCAGAAAATCTTTTAGTAAAGTTCACAGGTAGGTTGGCATACTAACACTATTTTGGAACAATAACAAAAATGCTACCATTCATTGCCAGTCTGTTTCACCTTTTCATTTTGTGCAAAAGGAGCAGTATTATTCATGCTGCAAAAATGAAGAAGTGGAGAAGGCAATCCATAACACCTAATATCTTATAGTGCTCTAGCAATATATGTTGCTGTTGTTGTTATGTGCTGTCAAGTTGGCTTTGATTTATGGCAACCCTGTGAACGAGAGACCTCCAAGACACCCTGTTGTTAACAGCCCTGCTCAGTTCTAGCAAACTCAGGGCTGTGCCTTCCTTAATTGAGTCAATTCACCTCTAATGTGGTCTTCCTCTTTTCTACTACCTTCAATTTTACTGAACTATATGCAGGTTGAGTATCCCTTATTCAAAATGCTTGGGAACAGAAGTGCTTTGGATTTTGGATTTTTTCAGATTTTGGAATATTAGTAGTGTAGTTTATACTGTATTTGTGAAACTGGAGAGAGATGGAGCGAGACTGAGGATCCGTGAAATAGCAGGATTTGAAGCATACTGCTTGGTGCAAATCCATGCTTCCCGCCATTTCACAACTCCTCACATCTTTCTCCAGCCTCGCATCTCTTCCATCTCTCTCACGTCTCTGTACAGGAGATCTCCAGGGAGCCCACCAGCTACCACTTCAGCCTTACAGATGGAGTGCCACAGCTGCTACTTTGAAGGCAGAAGTGGGTGGTTGGCAGGCTCTCTATGTAGTATGTTGGGAAATAATTAATTGTAATGTAAAAGCAATCTTGTGTACCTCATTCACATCCTAAGGTAAGTCTAGGTTTTTTCCCTGCATGCTTCTGTTCTCCCAAACTCCCTTTCTCTTATTTCACTGGGCACTTCTAGGCAACTGGAGTGCTGGGTCATTCAACACATGACCTAATTTAAATTTTATTGCTCTTTGTTCAAGTCTTTTTGAAGTTAGATTCTCCATTCAATGCTTTGCCTAGCCATGGATGCCATGCCATGATATTTGCTTTTCAAGTCACCATGCAGCCTCTTACTGCTATAGGCTAGATGAGTCTTTCTACCCTAAATCCTCCTAGTTAGTTAGGAACACTCTTTTTAAAGTTTGTTTTTAGTATGTAGATTGAGATTGATATACCTTCAGTAAACTTTTGATTTGCATTTTAAACTGACTCCTTTGTTTTTGTAATGAGTCTAATTTAACTGGGTGATCTCACAGACCACAGGCCTCTGAATACACTTTTAAATGTTAATTGAGCTTGTCTGCATTCTTAAGCCACTCTGCATGAATTTGAAAGTAAATGATTTTTAACTCTTTTTAAAGAAAATATTTGTATTGGTTTTTAAAAGGACTAGATCCTGGAATTTTTAATACATTTTTATTTTTTAGACTCATTACTCCAACATGCTAGAGGAGGGGGAGCCTGAAGAACAAACACCTGGTAGTTGAGGCTTGCCCCCGCCTCTGCTGCTATCTTACTCCATTTTATAATTTTTCTTTAAAAAAGTTTCAGATTTTGGAGCATTTCAGATTGCTGGATTAGGCATGATCAACCTGCATGACATAAACAAATCCCCAGTCTTGTAGCTTGTGCTATTTATTTCTTTTTTTGTGTACAATAGTTCTATCCCACTCTATATCATAGGATCTTTGGATGGCTTACAGTAAAATCAGTTGAACAATTTAAAATGTAGGACAATAAAAGGTAAAACAATAAAAATAATTTAAACATTCCAAAAACATGTTAAGCAATTACATAGCTTAAAAAGTTGAAGTTAAAACAGTATGAAACAATCTATGTGTATGGCTTTGCTGAAGTCATTAGTACTCAATGGCTTTTATGAAGAGCCAGGTTTTAACTTGGCACTGAAATGCGACCAATGCCAGCACCAATGGGGTCTCCAAGGAGAGAGCTTCCACAATTAGCATGCCACCACTGAGAATAACCTCTCCCATGTCCTTATTTAGTGTAGCCCCCACACATAAGACACAGAGGACAGCCCTTCCAGCAGATCTCAATCCTCTGGAAGGTATATATGGTGAGAAGCACTCCTTCAAGTATTGAGGTCCGAAACCATTCAGAGCTTTAAATGCCATTGCCAGTATGTTGAATTCAAACCAGAAATGTGTTGACAGCCAGTGGCACATATTTAGAGGGGCCTGCAAAAAGAAATGAAAAAAGAAGTGGTGTAGTTGAAATGCCTCTTGATTTCAGCAAGTCCCTTTTGCAGGATATTCCATCCCATCCCATCCCATCCCACATCCAATAATCAGAAAAAAATCTCCCTGCTTATTCAGTGGGGGCTTTTGCACCCTCCCCAACTTTCACCTTCCCTAAACATTCCTTGTACTTCTGCAAATCTGAAGTTACCCTAAGTTTATGTTGCCATTTCTCTAGAGAAGCATTCATAAGCAAAGAATGCTGTCCGAATCAAACAGCTGCCCAGATGTCAAACCGCATCTTTCAGAAGCCCTAGGCAGCATAACCAATGGTGAGGAGTTACGCTGTGACATCTAGAGGGCTGCACAATTCCCACTACTGGTCCATCATGTCTTTACTTCAGTAATAATCACTAAGAGATAGCACTTAGGTTGCAACTGCTTGTTTGTAATTAATTCCTTGTTCCAATAATGACGATATGTATATTTCACATTTAATGCCCCCCAGATTTCGAGAAGAGCTAAGATGGCAAGGGCAAGCCCCCTCTGAACAAATCTTGCCCCCAAAATAGCCCATAAGTCAGAAATGACTTGAAAGCACACAACAAGATGGTGTACCTGATCTATGTGAAGTTATTTTGAGGATGTTGAGCAGAACTAGGCAACTGGAAAAAAATCTGAAAGAAAGAAAAGTTGCCAGTAGACTCCCAGAGTTGGAGCAATATGAAGATGTGTGCACACATTTGTTTTTGGTTCACTCAAATCCAATTTATCAAACCCCGATCTACCCCAGGGATCTTCTTAACAATGTTCCTGATTTATTCCTATTATTTATTTACTTTGTCAGCATTTACATTTTACCTGGGGAAAAATAGCATTCTGCACTCTGTCTGAAAGCTTCTGAATTTTAAATCCAAACTACCTGTCACATTTGGAAATATTTAATCTCCAGTTCAGAGTTGGGTCCTCCCTGGCGTGTACATATTATGGAAACTGAATTGACTGTATTTGTCACTGAGGCCAAGAAGTAACATGATTTCTGTCTTAAAGACCTTTTTGCTACCCCACAGAGAAAACACTCATTTGATTCCTTTGCCTAGAAACCTCAGATGTTTCAGTCACAGCTTCTGAAAAATTCAGCAACTGCCATCCTTTTATGTTGACAATTATACCATTAGTATCTTTCCAATGCAGGATGGGATTCCAATTGAATATCAGCCTCTCACACATCTGAGGCCTCCTAGCACTTATTACTCTAGCTGTTATCAGTGGGTTTGTACTGCAAGCAGGACTCAAAAGAGCTGCAAACTGTATAGATCTATTACCTTTAGTGTGCAATTAATCTTGTTGACATTACTTATATGACTGTGGATTAAAATGCCTGGAAAGCATACTGTTGAATCCTGTTGCTCATTAATATTGATCAAAGGTTGTTGTTCTCTTTGTGTTAGAAGCTACTTAAAGATTACCTAGAAAAGTATTACTATCCTATTGATTAAAAGCAAAGAATCCCTGAAGCCCATTGTGCTTTAAAGCAGGAGTACAAGAATTTGCAGTGAAGATGAACGTTTACAGACTTCCCTAATTAAAAATATCAGTCACATGCAAAGTTTGGTGGCATGTTCCCTAAATTGTGACAAACATTTGTCATCTTGATTTCTATGCCACATTTCTTTCTGGGGAGTCAATGATGGGAAGGCTGTACCTGTTGAGTTTCACCATGTAATGCAGATGTTAAAAACTCAAGACCAAGACCACAATAGTACATGCGGATGCAAGGGATGACACATGAGGCTGTAATGCATGTTGTTTTTGTTGTTAATTGTTGTCATGTTGACTTCAACTTATAGTGACCCTACAAAGAAGAGATCTCCAAGTCATTCTGTTAACAAGATCCTTGTTCAGATCTTGCAGACTCAAACCTTTGGCTTCCTGAGTCTATCTGCCTGTAATGTGGTCTATGTCTTTTCCTACTGCCTTCTACCTTGCCAGTCATTATTGTCTTCTCTAATGAATCATGCCTCCTCATGATATACCCAAGTTGCTCTCCTTTTAATGCAGACTAAATTGACACCAGTTACATATTTTACATTTTGTTCATAGTGCACACTCAACCTAAGATGGAGACACAACTCATGATCTGACAGACGTTGTCAAACTGTAATCTCATCAGCCTTAACCATTGGCTATGGTAGCTAATGCCAGTTGGAGTTGCAACTGAGCCATATAGAAGAGCACAGGTTCTCCATCCTTCCCTAGCTTTGCGGTTTAGAGCTTTTGAGTGATAATAGCAGGGATGTAAAAAAACAGTCACAAATTTTCTTCATCTTGATAAGAAAAAGCGTTTTTACATATTGAAACACTCCACTGAAAAGATGGTCATGCACTGTAAGGTTTGGGGGGGGGTGGAGACTTTTTGGGGGGGAAAGCCCAACAACTTTTGTACAAAACCTTCTTTTTGTCAGAGACACAAGGGTTTTTGTAAAATCATCATCATCATCATCATTCCCAAATATAAGAAGTCATTAAAAAAGGTACATTATCTCACCAACTCGTAATGTCAGTCTTCATCTTTTGGTGTGAGAACATTATCGGAAGCAAAGATTTACACCTCTCGAATGTTTTTGTTTATTTATAAAGCATTTGCTGGACCTCAGCCAAAGATAATTGTGACATGAACCTCTGAATCTAGGAATTGCTATTGCTCTTATATTGCAAAAGAGAGAAGGATTCATACTTCTTTCTGCAAAGTTGTTTCTCCTTAACATTAACAGTTCTTGTTACATAGGTTGTGTCAATGCTGTGTTTAAATGATTTTATGCCATATTAAATTAGTCTTGCTTTGAGAGGGTAGCTTATTTAATTGTTTTAAAACCTTTTTAAAACCATCCTTTTTTAACTGTTTGGGTTTTTGTGTGTGTGTGTGGTTTTTTTTTTTTTTTTTTGCAGTTTTTAAGTGGTGGTGGTGTTATTTGCCATCAAGTCACTTTCCACTTATGGCTATCCTATGAATAAGAGCCCTGGTCATCAATGCTCCTGCTCCTGTCTTGCCAACTCAGGCTTCTTTGACTGAACCAATTCATCTGTAATGTGGTCTTCCTCTTTTCCTACTGCCTTCCACTTTACCAAGCATGATCATCTTTTTCATTGCGTCACAGTGTTTCATGATGTATCCAAAGTACAATAGCTTCAGTTTAGTCACCTTGGCTTTTAATATGATTTCAGGCTTGGTTTGTGCTAGGACCCATTCCTTTGTCTTTTGAATAGTCCATGCTATCTGTAGAACACTCCTCCAGTACCACATTTGTTCTAATTTCTACTGTGAGCTGCCACTGTGAGCTGTTGAGAGAAAATTAGGTCACAAACTAACTAAGGAGATTCTCAGACAGGAACAAAAAAAAAATGTTCCTCTCCCACAATCTGCTCTCCCACCCTGCTCCTGGCACAATAAGTCAAAGTTTCAAACCTACCTTATCTACATGTAAAGTGCAGCACAGGAGTGAATGGAGCTCTAATGGAGCTCCGTTCACTTCCTGGAATGAAATCCTGCCCGTTCTCGTGAGCAGAGTGTGGGAAATTCAAAAATAAAATGGAAAATACAACAGTAAAAGTGATAGCAATCAGAAAAGCACACTTTAAAACTTTCAAGTAAACCTGGGTGCCAGTTAGACAGTAGTTATTGTCGCGGGGCGTCCCAGGACTTATTGAACCTGTATTCGTCCCTCGTTGTTTACATGATTTTTGTCTCTGATTTGGATATCCCGGGAGATCCTGGGATCATTGTTTACATGGCATCACATCCCGTGTTATGTCTCCTCTCCCACTATATACTATCCTGGGTTTTTTTGTTTGTTTGTTTGTTTACACACATTTATGGTCCCGGGATTTTTTTTTTTAGCTGTCAATCAAGGATGCGATTACTAGTTTTTTCACAACCTCGGTGACTACTTCCTGTAGAGTTTCCCACCATGGGTGATGCTATTGGCTGGCACAAATGTTTGTTCAAGCTTCTGCATTGGTCAGAGAAGGTAGGCAAAGACAACCCCCTCTGCACAATTTGATTTAAAAAAAAAAACTGATGGGTAAATGTCCCCAAAAAGTTAAAATCCATGTAAAAGGAGAATGCCATACGGACACACAAGGCATTTTAAAAGACAAACCTCGGTGCGATCGTTCGTCCAGATGCTGGCAGTTTTTACTGTGCCTTTAAACCCACGATGGAGGGGAGGCTGCGGGGGGTGGTGGTGGATGAATGAGAGATTCTCCACCCACCCGTTTGCAGTGTTTACTGTGTCTTTAAACCCATGGAGGTGATGCAGATGGAGGATGAATGGGTGATCGTCCGCCCATGATCTCTTTAAAATTTACTCTCTCTTTAAAATTTAAACCCAGCATGCAGGGGAGGGACAGGTTAAAGCTGAAGGATTTGCAGTGTAGAAATCCATTGAACAGAGTGACTTAGTGCGCGCACACACACACACACAGAAACCTATGTGCAGCTGGAAGGAAAGCCTTTGTTTTTAGCTGGTGAGGCTGAATCTATTGAACAGATGACTGACCAGCCCCTGGTCTCTCTGAGCCAGCCCCTGGTCACATCAATTTCCGGTCATCACCAAGTACCGAGATATCTTGTCCTGGGGTGTTTACATTTCCAATTTTCCGAATCCTCCTGTGACTTTTAAAGAAATCGCTACAAACTGCGGGATGGAAAGTCCCGCTGGTTGAGGGATAAAAGGTGCCCTCCCTTCCGAAAATCTCGGGACTGTCACGATGTATGTGTAAACAATCAGGGATCGACATGAATTCATCCCACTACATATTCATCATGTAAACGGCACCCTAGGAAGTTTTTAAAAAGTGTATCACCCAGCTGGATGTCCCGATCTTACCAGGAAGTGTTCTGGCAGGGACCTCCCATTAACGCCGGGATCTCGGCAGCTAAACAGGGCACCTTTTAGATACTTTAAAATCTGTGACATGAACAGAACAGGGGATCCATTGATGGCTTTTCCTGTCAATAAAAAGCAGCACTGGCAGAACAGCAGCAGAATGGAAACATTACGAGTGGAACAACGTCATCTGAAAAGGAAGCCCTTTAGCAATCTCCTGGCATTGTGATAATGCTGTATTTAGCACGTCTGATAATCTCCTATTCATCATACAGTAATAATCTGGATTACTGTATGATGAAGCATTACCTTCTGCTTAGATCAGAAGGTAGAAAAGGGAAATCCCCAAGACTACATGTGCCCCCACTGCAAGGCAATTCTTCATGTCCCTATAGGTCCTCCAACCTTTGAAAAATGGTATTTGAAAAAATGATACTTAAAAAAACTAAGAACATCTCCTCCAGCCCCCTCAAAAGGTGGTTTCTGGTTTAAGAAAAAACATCTTTGAGGCATAAAAAGCCTGGGAAGAGGGGCAACAACATGGAAAATTTGCACTCAACACACAGTGGAGTATGCAGGGAGGAGATTTTATTGCAATACATGGGGGGTGGAGGAGAAATTGGTCTTCCAACATCTCAAAGGTTGCCAATTTGCCCTCCATCCTCTAAAAGTTGTCCACCCTTACTTGTTCAAGGTATATTGATGCAATATACAGTATAGTGTGTCTTCATTTCCTAATATTTTTTTTCCAATTCGGAATTGGAAAGAGCAGTTCTGGTGTCAAGGAGGGAACAAAAGTGGCAGGCAATCCACTATTTTGAAAGCCCTGCCAGCTTCTCCATAGCCGTTGTTTGTTTGTTTGGTTGGTGAGGCAATTAATGCTAGCTTCAGGTTGTGGTAGGTGAGGGACCTGATCTGTACAATCAAGAGTTTTGGGATCCAGTAAATCCAAGGTTGTCAATGTCATGTTTTGGTACAGTCTATTTCAGGGTCTCCCACTAATGGAAACACTAGCAGCAGTAGATCTGTGGCTATGGATCTTTCCCCATTACAGGGCATTTGGGCAGGTAGACAATTTGGCTTGAATTTAGCCCAGCAGTGTAAAAATTCTCACCTGAATACTGCAGTCTTGTTAGCTTACCCACTTGAATATATTGTGCAGCTATGCTACATTTCACTATTCAATGACTGGCTGTACAACTGAATCACAACCTCTTGTACAACTTATGCAACCTCTGGTCCATCTGATTGTGTAGCCACCTTGAGAAATAGTGATTCCATCAGCAGAACAAACTGACTGGATCCTGCCCATTGATGGGACTGGATATACTGTCTACAAAAAGTGACAATTTCAGGATGTTGAATTTCAAAGACATGATAGAAGAACTTATCAAAAGAGTAAATCAGTAGTATTGTTGAGTTGGGAGTATGCCATGCCCATGAAAGAGTCCTCAAAAGGTTTATTACTGAGGGATTCCAAATGAATTGCTCTTCTTCAGTCCTTTGATGCAGCAAATAATGGCAATCCTATACTAGGAAACAGTATCTTTAAAACTATTAATGGAAGCTCCTTAATCCTACAGTGAGGACAGTTTATGGATTGTTCAGGGCTTAAAAGTATGGACTTTACTCTTTGATTGCCAAACAGCATCTGCTGTTAGTTTTACTTGGCAAACATCTTCAGCAACTGCTACTGTCCTTGCCTATCAATTCATGTCTATTTCCACCACCGGCTTGTCTCCTAAAATAACTGCATGCAAAGACTATTCTCCAGCATTAAACAGAATATGGCAGGGCCTACAAATTTCAAATTCTGATTAAGCACAAATGTTTGTGTTGTTGTTTTAACCACAGTGCTATGAGTGCTACATGAACCATAATGTCTTCTTGTATCTAAAATATCTATTGATATTAAACACTATTTATCATGTGAACAAATTCCCCATTAGGAGATAGACAAACTTTCACAAAGGTCTAGATCTATGATCATTTGTTGCCCATATTCTGTTGTTGTCTTTGTTGTTGTTGTGCCTTGAAGTAGTTTCCTATTTATGGCAACCCTAAGGAACCTATCATGGGGTTTTCTTGGTAATATTTGTTCAAAGAGGATTTGCCTTTGCTTTCCTCTGTGTGATGTACCAGAGACACACGCTCACATTAACTCAATAAGATTTCTTTATTAAGCAAGGAAACGTGGGTCAGTAACATAGGCAAAGCCAGAACTGAACACAACCTAGTACAGCCTCCAGATAAACCCTTACAGCATGAGAATGGTATGTGGGGAGGGCTGTAGGAGGGCAGCCACCTCCAGGTGCTGTGGCCTTGAAGCTGCCCAAGGAACAGCATTCCCAGACCCAAAAGGTGGGCTGGCTGCCACCCAGGCAGGGAAAACAGGCCAGGAACCAAACTCATGTCAGGCCTATTACCAAACTCATGTCAGGGTCTTCCATGGAGTCTACTCTAATACCCAGAATCCAGGGATGAGCATGACACTCTGAGGCTGAGAGGTGTGACTTGGCCAAGGTCACCCAGTGGGTTTCCATAGCTGAGCAGGAATTTGAACCCTGGTCTCCAGAGTTGTAGTCCAATGCCAAAACCACTATACCATGCTGGATCTCAAATATAGCCTATGCCACCTGCTATTCCCCAGTGGTCTTCCTTCCAAAAACTAACCAGGCCTGACCCTGTTTAGCTTGTAAGATCAGACAGGATCTGGTGTTTTGTAGATATTGAAGCTGCTATGTTCTGTTGCACTTTTCTTTAATTATTTCTCTGCAAATGCATTTTGAACAATGTTGAATTGGTGAGGGTCAACAGTCATTGTACAGGAAATTATAAACTTCTGTAGATTATGAAAACATATGAAAGTGTGTTTGTCATTCCTTAAACTTTAAACAATTCTGTCCCTAGTCTTATTTATAAGTAAATTATATGGTATGAAATTAAGGGGGGAGGGCTTCTGTTGTAGCAAAATGAGATTTTAAGTGCTCAGATAATTATTTTAAAAAATACTATTGCATTCCAAGGAATGAGCATTAGTTCTTTATTGTGGAGAATTTAAAAGCAGTTGTGAAGAGCTCACTTGAGGCGTGTTCAAGCATGTAATCACTTTTTAAATACTAACACTATTGACTGCCAGTTTTTCATAGGCAAAACAGTTGACGTTAGGGGAAAAAAAAGGTCTTCATTAGTGGGTAAAAAGGAAACCAGCTCATACATTTGAGAAAGCCAGTGGCTAACATCCAACTGCAGATGGGCAAAGAAAGAGTCTATGAACACATTTTTGGGAAACTGGCATCCATTCATAGTTGGATGGCATTCGTATTATATCTGAAGACAAAATACAAGGGTTTTTGACAAAGTGGGGAATTAGCAGTGCCAGCAACAAGGGAGGGCACTCAACTTACTTGGTAAGCCACAGGAGACATCCCTGAGGGCTAGATGTGATTGCTAGCCCACAGTTTCCCACATGGAAATTATTCAGTCCATCCTATGACTTTTCAGGAACATTTTATTCATGCATTTTAAACAATTATTTTGCTTCCTGTGGACAGTGAAATATATGTAATAAAAGTAAGAAGTTCAAAATGTTTAAAATAATGTATTTTGGAGGAGGTTGTTGCAGGGTAGCTGGAGTATTGAACTGAAAAGGGCTTTTAGTGACAAACAACCAAGACTCATAGATTTTTTTGTGGGGTGGAGTACATAATCTGTACAGAAATTGTATCCACTCTATTTATGAAACATACCAAACGTATGTGATGTTCATGTCAAAATTAATACCATTAGATTTCACAGTAATATGCAGAAATTATAGTTTGCTAAAAGAGCACAGTAGAGGTTTTTTTGGTTTTTTTTTTCAGAAAAAGCTCCCATACTTATGCAAAATCATACTTCCATGACATTTCAGAAGAGATGTTGAAGTTCTTATAACAGAGGGGGCTATTTGTGGCCCTCCAGATATTGGACAGCAAGTTCTATTACCCCAGCCAACATATATGATAAAAAGGGATGATACAAGTTACAGTCAAACAACTCATATTCTGAGAGCCACACATATCCTTGTCTTTGAATTAACACCTTAATTACAAGTCCGCATGCTGTGCACTGCCAAGAATGCCAATTTGCAGAGTCATGGCAGTATGCACACATGCTAGCATGGTTATTCCAAAGGGCACCAAACATCTCGTGCATCAACCACTTTAAATTGTACGTGATTGCAAAGCAAGTATTTCTCATATTTAAATAACAAAAGAATGTTGGAAATGGAAGAATAAATTTTTGATAGAGAAGTTGCAAACAGATATTCAAAACATATTTTTCAAGTAGTATCCAGATATATACTGATAGCAGCTGATACATTCATAGGAACAGAAGCAACCCCTTATTCCAGGGCAGTCTGGTAATCCACTTAGTTCAATATCATCAATACTGACCAGCCACAATTCTCCACTACAAATTTTCCCAACCCCACCAGAATATACCAGAAATTATTATTTTTTAATGCAGTGCATTTGCTTATTACTAAACTATGGATTTTCTCCTTCCTGCACAGATCTTAAACTTGGGGAATTTTACATATACTTATGATAGTGCTATAAACAAATATATAGTTGGAGTACAACCTTCTGGTATCCCTATGGTAATAAAAACTGTATAAATACAGTGTTGTACAATATTGCTGTAAAGCTGTGATTTTTTACATTACATAGGACTAGCAGCAAGATCTGTCTGATGGTGGTCAAGGTGGAGATAAAATCCATTCTTCTCAACATTTTCAGATGTTATTCAGGGAGTATGCCAGAGACAGTTGCCATCTAATCTCCTTTTAAGCTGTGAAGATCACTAATGGACTACCTTTTTGCATTCAAATATCTGATTGTCATTTTCTTTTTCATTTTTCAGGGCCATGCATTCCTAATCCCTGCCACAATGATGGAACATGTGAAATTAGTGAAGCATATAGAGGTGACACCTTCATAGGCTACGTCTGTAAATGTCCACAGGGATTCAATGGGATCCACTGTCAGCACAGTAAGTTTTGGTATACAATATTGTCTCCTTCGTCTTTTCAGATTTGATCTGCTATGGCTTTTCCACATCCAGTTCTGCTTGTAAAATCTGGTTGACTTCCAACAATAGTTTTGTAAAATTAAGGACTTTATCAGACGTGGCAAAAAACACATCAGAAAAAATGTGAACATAACAGAAGTGGGTGTCGTCCTCCAGCCATTCTGAATAAGGCATCCCTTTTTATTGACAGCTTAGCCTATCAATAAAAAAATGACACCTCATCTGTGCCAGTGCTAAGCCCCAGGAATGACAGAGGACATAGGCATCTGATAATGTCGCCCTTTCTCTTCTCATCCTGTTCTTCTTACATGGTTTGGGATGCAGTTTTTTGCTGTGTTTTCCCACATCTGATAAAGTCCTAATTAGTTTTAGCTCTCCAAATATCTTGAATGAGGATTTCTCCAGGGTTGAGGAGGCCTTGTGAAATGTGATCATTGGCTGGCTCTTTCCTCTTTTGTTGTGTATGCTTTTAGTTTACCTGTCAGTGGCAGACACCAGCAACAGCACAGGGAGTAACACCATGAGTGGAACTGACTTGCTTGAGTGGTACTCCCTTGCCTGTGTCGTGGAACTCCCTTGCCTGAATCTAGCTGCCTGAGAATGAAGCTTTTTCAGTGGCTTTGTGGTAAATAAAAATCACATTTTTACATCCATATTCTGTAACATTTCACAGATGAAAACTGGGGTATGTGTGACCAAGCAACATCAGAGTGTGGTCAAGATGACACAAGTTATTAATGAGGGAAAACACACAAGGTAGGAGAGGCTGAAGCAATTTGCTTTTGCCTCTGCCTACTGGGAAGGGCAAGATTCTGCCCCCTCCTCTCCCCTGCTGAGTTAATTGAGAGCAAACTATTTTTGCACTTTGAAGTCCATTTGCAGCAACTGGGGAGAAGTAGAAAGGAACTGAGACACTTTAAAAGAAGTTGAAAAATGGGGTGACAGAACATAATTGGGTCTGTTCCTGTGAAATCACAACAGTTGGAGGGAGTGCTGGCTGATAAACCAACACTACCCAAAACGCTTGGCTGTGTGTGGGGGTGTGTATTTTTAACAACAACAACAAAAAGGAAGGCACAAAGCAGGTATCAGTAGACATCACTGGCTGCTCAAGTGTGTAAGGCTACCACTGTTCAATTTTAGGGGCGCTGGTGTCATGCAGACATGTAAGAATCCCCAGTTTCTTTGTGATTTTTAATTTTTTATTTCTTTTAGATACAGCTAGAAAAAGTTAACTTTAACTCTTTGTCATAAAACAAAGATGAGCTTAGTTCTTTCCTGTACATTTAGGGGTATCAGAAAAATGGAATGTGGACTGATATGCCAGGGGGCTCAGGGCTTCGTCTTTACGGTGTCAGCAGTTCGTTTGGTTAATGGCAGCTGAAGATGAAAAGACTTGTTAAAAATTAGATATTTATGCTAATGCATTTCCTATAAACTCTTTTTTCAGTCCATTTTAATACTAGCCCAAGACAGGTGCTCTTAGTCATGTTTTTTAATTCAGTGGGAAGACTTTCCTGAGGGCTTTATTAATGGACAAACTGGATTTAAAAGCAGTGGGCTTCTACCATTTAGGTTGAAAGCACAGCATTAATTCTATCTAAAATTTGTTATAATTGGCTGGGGAAATGGCTATTAAATTATGAATTAGTTTTTTATATATAAAAAACATTATCTCATTACTTTGGGGACTTAAACAAATGAAGAGGTTTTGCACAAAATGCTTGTTTTCTCCAGCTTGGCAGCTTCAACTTTTCTCCATTGTGTTCTCAATGGGACATATTTGGAAGTGTTCAATAGTTGAGTCGATTGCTATGGGTAGCCCACTTCATATAATAATGTTGATAGATGTCTATATAGAAATGATGACATACAAGCCAATGTTGGGAAGGTACGGTGGGAGCAGGTATGCAAGAGTCTTGATCATTTTGCAGAAATAGAAGCTGCATTAAATATACTTAGGCTGCCCCCAGCCTAAGCACTAAGTAGGGCTTATTTCTGAGTAGATATTCATAGAACAGCAGTGCTAAGAAACATTCTGGATCCTATCCCTTTCTGTTCTGCTCATAGAACAATAATTGATAGGATCCAGAAATCTTTTGGAAGGACTGAATTACAGTAGGACCCCCCATATCCACTGATTCATTATCCACTAATTCAGTTATCCATGGGACACAAAACAGCACACCTACCATAGAGTCTTCCTAGTAAATGTGGCCTCTCTAGATTTTTTCTAGGTCCTCCAAGGCACTCTGTAGTATTTTAAACTAGAAGTCCCATTATTTTCAATGGTGTTCACTATTATCCATGATTTTCAGTATCCATGCCACCGAACCAATCCCCAGTGGATATGGGGTCCTACTGTAACTCCTGTTTCTACAAAAGGGAGAATGTATCCACGTTCCTGTGCCAGTCTCCCCTCTCTTATCAGAGAAGGGTTGTATACAAAATATGCCCTATTTTGACTACCTAATTTAAAAAAAAAAACTATAGAGAGAGTGTTGTGGTCTAGCAGCAAACACGTACAGTACCATTTTCATTATCAATATATTCCAATATTTTATTTATTCAAGACTGAATTCTAGAGGAACCTTTGAGGACATTGTGTATATCTCCCCCACAGCAAACCAGAGTGAAGCCTTCAGCTTCAGCTTCATTGCCCAGTTCAAGAAAAAAAAAACAACCCCCAAGTTGCCCTTCTTCCCCAGAAGCCCACAAAAGTGAACATGGGCCTCTTAAAAGGAGGACCAGTGCATTGAGTAGAAGATGGTTGGCCCCAAGTGTTATGAACAGCATCAGTCTGAAAATGAGCAGTTTGGGTGAGTCAGAGCCCTGATGTATCAATACAGTAGGACTCCTGTATCCACTGATTCATTATCCACTGATTCAATTATGCACCAGAAACAAAACAGCACAACTACCATAGAGTCTTCCTAGAAAATATATCCTCTCTAGCCATTTTCTAGGTCCTCCAAGGCAACTCTAAGGAATTTTAAACCGGAAGTCCCATTATTTTCAATGGCTTTTCCTTGGGTTTTTCCTGGGCTGTGAGGCCATGTTCTGGAGGAGTTTACTTCTAACTTTTCACCTGCATCTGTGGCTGGCATCTTCAGAGAATGGTTGGGTAGGAATGTGTATGGAATTTATATACTGTGAACCCCTGTTGGGAAGGATATGTAAATTTGTGTATTTGAATGGTTAGTTTCTGGGTGTAGAAATGCAAGAAGGATTAGTGTCTGTTTGGCTAATGGTTGGTTAATGGTCCATTATCTGTGGGAAATCCCCCTGTCCCTGGGGGGAATTTATTTGTAAGTGTTGAGTTTTGATTCTGGTGTTTTTCAGGACTGGTAACCAAACTTTGTTTACTTTTAGGGTTTCTTCTTTCCTGTTGAAGTTGTCCAGGTGTTTGTGGATTTCAATAGCTTCTCTGTGCATTCTGACATGATAGTTGTTGGTCTGGTCCAGAATTTCTGTGTTTTTAAATAACATTTTGTGTCCACGTTGGTTTATCACATGTTCTGCTACTGCTGATTTTTCTGGCTGTCCAGTCTGCAATGTCTCTCATGTTCCTTGATTCATGCTTGCACACTGTGTTTAGTGGTCCCTATGTAAACTGATAGAAACATGCCAATGGATTTCAAACCAATACTTCTGTGACCTTTTGTTCATGTTGTAAATAGATTGTGCACACAATTAATATGTAAATTGCAGAGCATATCATTATTAATTTCATATGCTCAACTTCACAGCATTGCTTTGTTATTAATTTTTCAACACGATTTAGAATTTTCTGATATTTTGGTAGTGACTCCAGTGCACATAAATCTTATGCCACAATGAGGGCTCATAACTGCAGTGACTGTGGATGAGAAATAAATCCAATATGACATAATTTGTTACTGAGCTCTGTGACAAAGGAGATTTTCAGACACGGAAAAATCGTCCCTTGCCGCGCGAGCAGCCTCCCGAAACTGCTGCGCGGCAAGGGTATTTTTCGGACGACGCTGTGCCTCTTGCGAAGCCGTCCGTGTCACTTCCGTGAAGCTTGGGACGGCTCCGCGTCATATTTCAATCACGGAGGCTGCCCGTGCTTGAAATATGGCGCGGAGCCGTCCCAAGCTTCACGGAAGTGACACGGACGGCTTCGCAAGAGGCACAGCGTCGTCCGAAAAATACCCTTGCCGCGCAGCAGTTTCGGGAGGCTGCTCGCGCGGCAAGGGACGATTTTTCCGTGTCTGAAAATCTCCAAAGTCTGAAGGGGCTTATCCTTACTTCCATTACCAGAACTTGTGGAACAGATTTATTTATTTATTTGGCTGAAAAGATTCATGGGATTCATGGGATTTTAGTCTGAGAATACTTAGATATCTCATTAAATACTGTGTTGCCGTTCTTACCATTCCACTTTTAGTATTTTTATCTTATCCTTAAAAACATTAAAATAGTCCTGTTGGATGAGACCAATGGACTATCTAGTCATCACTCTGTTCACACAATCCTGTTGGTGGCATATGTACTTTTATGTACATTATGTTTATGGACTTATGGATTTTTTTAGCCATTGTGTAAGAAAGGTATCCAGTACCTGTTTCCACAACACCTTTACCTCAGGTGCCCAAAGACAGTGAAAGGCTCCTGAGTACAGCTCTGTTTCCACAGCCAATAAATGGTCAGGGTACAAATTAGTACTGTCTACCTGACTTTGTAAACTTGGGGAAGAAGACATTCCTACAGTCATGCAGGGAAGAACATGCTTCTTCAGAGAGCAGAGAAAAAGTAATAAAAGATCATCCTTTGACCCATGAGGTCAGTAGACCTAGGTCACATGATCATACAGATGGCTTGGTTGTGTCTCTAATAGAAATCAAGCCCACTAAGGATAGGCTGAGGAGAAAGGGAGGAACTTTTTCACATGCAGGGAGGTCCCTAAAACTTCCTAAAACGTGCTTTGCTCTGCTAGGGAGCAAGTGGGGGGTGTAGGAAGAATGTGGATTTCCAATACAAAGTCCCCAGACCTCCTGAAAAAATTCAAAATATGTTTAGGGCATTTTTTTTATCCTAACCCCCCCCCATTGCTCAAAACAGCTGCAAAACCCTGTGGTTTTGATCTTTTCCCAAGCCCCGTCATATATCTCAAAAGCACCATCAGAAGCCAAAATCTTAGCTTGAAATTGGTTAAAATAGAAATGTCACTTCTGGTTCCTGTTTCAATTTCAACCCTCCCCTCTTTTGAGGGGTTTTCAATGTATGTGTGTAGGAGGTGCAAATTTTAAAAAAATGGGGCCAGGGGGCATCTAAGAGCTTCAGGGACAATAATTTGGGACCCCAAGGGCTGTGCTTTCTGTTGTATGCATACTTGGAAGAAAGTCCCATCAAACTGAATACACATGCATAGGATATGTAAACTACTACTACTGCTACTTTTCCCAGTTCTGCACAGAAGGGTGAATGACTCAATCTATTTATGGTTCATTTCCCTTCTGTATGTGTTCACTCATAATTCTTCTGTTGCACCTCACACCCAGTTACTATGTTTTAAAAAAAGCAGAATTTACAATTTAAATACTTCTGTGAAGACACACCCAACTAAAGATGGTGGCAGGTTTGGGTGTGCAACACCAGTACCCTGGTGAGATCAAACTCTTTTACCCAAAAAGGCTCTGATGCTGAATATAAAGTTCAAAAAAGGAGGAAGTTTATTTTAAAGAATAAAAGTAAAGGGCTTTCTCCTCCCCAGGCTTGAAATAAAAGGTACTTTACAGTTTGAGTTTCAGGAATCTTAAGGGTGTCATCTCTCTGGGTTTGATCTCCTCACTCAAGGGAGCTGGTGCAGGGTCTTTCAGCTCCTGATTCGTTTGACTTATTTGTTGTTGGTAACTAATTTGGCTAAATGGTTGTTGGCAACTTGGCTAAATGGTATAAGAAATGCCTTCCCTGCTGTCTGGGCCTGTTTGCCACCAATAATACAGCTTCCTCCAAGCTCACAGAAAATACTGAGCAAAACTAAAACTACTAGCTAGAATAGAGCTTGCTGGGAAGGGACAAACCAAAACCTGGAAAAATGCAGGGGAATTCTTTACCTCCTCCCACCAGTCTAATACAATGAAGTATTCCTATACTCAGACATGCTAAGGCCTGAACTAAAACAAAGAAAAATGCAGGGGAGATTTAAACAGTCCTGGCTGGACATCACAACTTCTATATGTACTTTTGGATGCATTTATCTCAACCTATAAAATGAATTTTGATGTGTCTTTTACAGAAAACTCTGTCACCACTGCATTGTTGTAATATGTATTTTTGTTGATATGGTAGCTTAAAGTTAGTATGTTCTATTTTTAAAAAGGTTCTCCTTGGCTATATCATATTTATTTGTCAATTAGTCTTAATGATACAAATGAAGGGGAAAGACAGAAAGGCTGAACTGTATAGGGAAAGATGTGTTTCACAGTCCTTATTTCCCACTGTGAATTTTGATCGATTCTACAGAAATAAGATTTTGTCTTTATTTCCATACCTTAAGGGTGGTTTTTGCTTCACTCTGAACTAAGTAATCAGTGAAGGAGACTGAAATACAAACGCAATGTGAACTAACACTTGAGTCTGTATTATGAATTTCTCACATCAGTTGAACAACTTCTACAAAGCAGGGTTACAAATTGTTCATGATTTTCTTCACAGATATATTAGAGGTCTTCAAGCAGAGACATTTTAACTGTACAAAATGTCTTCTTTAATATCTGTTCCAGACAGGGAGGGAAAAACTTGTTACAACCTTGGCCTTGGTTTGACTCATGCAAAGAATTAATGGTTTCAGCTTTACTTCCCTTCTCTTGAAGGTGATAGGTGTTCTTGCCATTATGCAACCCACATCCTTACAATCTTCTGCATAAAAGGCCTTTTAAATATTGTATATCATGGATTAATATTCTATATCCTGATATATTCTTTCTTAAATGAATGCCAATCCTGCAGTGTGTGCAAGGGTATTAACACATTTTTTAAAAAACCAAACAGCTGCCACCTTGAAACCACCAATTAAAATGGCATCACCTGAGACTGGCCCAATACAGTGAAATTCTGACAGAGAAAATAACTGTTGTAAAATTAAGGAGGTTTTTAACCTGCCGTGAGTGCCTCATTCTCATTGCTGTCTCACTTAAAAGGCTGTCATATTTGAAAACCATTTGAAATGATCACTGCTGCATCACAAATTTGAAGGGGAGAGGGAGGTGATGGCAGCCTTTTAAAGAAGTGTTTACCAAGGAAAATGAATAATTATGTTTTAATGGTACAATTTAAGACAGTAAACAAGATCTACAACAGTTGTTGAAAGGATCACTTCTTTCATAAATTTATGCTTGGAGTCTGCCCTCGCGGAGGTGTTTTAATACCTATTTGGAATAGAAGCAAGTGCAAGTATCAAAATGTTTGTATCCTCCCCAGTTTAATGAATGAATCAAATTCTTTCAAAAATACTGTTGAATTTTTCTGTTATCCCTCTGTTTCACAACATTTTTGTAATTGCTTTCTCAGTTTATGTTACAGATAAATGTTTAAAAACTAAATGCAGTTGTGATGATGGGTGGTAGTCCAAGCAATCTAAGTCAAATTGGCATGGCTGTTCTAGATAGGATCCCCCCCCCCAAATCTGGAAGTAGCTGCTCAACTGGTTTTTCTCCTTGGTGCCCAAATGGTGCTGTGGCCAGAAATGTCTTTTTTCTGCTACTTCTATTTCAATGACATTCCTTCCTCATGAAACAATGATTTGGCCACTTTACAGATTGATTGCTGTATTGTACAATGTGTGGGGCAGCCCTTGAAGACATTTCTGAGTACAGAGTTCTGCAATCCCGTTTCCCGTTGGAGTTAGGAGTTAGAGGACATATCTACATATCGTACTATTCACTGCGGCTCTACTTCCAGACAGCTTCAGAGTACTACTTATGCTTGTTAGAATCCAGAATGGCCTAGCTTCAATGTATTTTAAGTATAAATGGCAGTCTGTAATGTCCATTAAGAAGTGCCTCTTAAAACTCTGCTTTTGTTCTCTTTTCCCTGACAAATTGGATGCTGGAGCCCTTGGAGAAAGGCATGCTCTTGAGGTGGCACTTCAGCTCTAAAATCATCTCAATGAGTGTTGGTATGAGATGTCTTTAGTTAATTTAGGCACTTAGTGCCTCAATAGTCCCCCTTGTCCAGTTTTTTAAAACTGTTCTTAATACATGTATAATTTTGACCTGATTTGCTGATAAGGTTATTAGAAACCATGCATCTGCTGCTAATTATTAGTGATGTTGATTTCCTTGCTGTCTTATCTTACTTTGATATGTAATATTCTGTAAGCTGCATAGTGTGGTGTAATTCAAAGTGAAAATAAGATGTTAACTCCATACATTCCTGCAAGTTCATCTTTCAATGACATTTCAGAGAAGTCTAGTTAAGCAGTGGTTTAATTTATCTGAGATTTGTTGTAAAAGCTGTAATGTATGGCCTTTTTCTGGATTCCTCTCAGACTATATTTGAGAGGAAGGAACTGGCAAAACTACCACCAAGTATTTCTTGCCTAAGAAAACCTTATGAAATTCATGGGGTTGCCATAAATTGGCAGGAGACTTGAAAGTACACACACACACACACACATTCATTACCACCTTTGGGCTATTGCTATAAGCTACAATTCTCTACAATGCCCAAGTAGCTTAAAGCTGCTCTTATCAATAACTTTTCACCCTTTTAGATAGTCCCCTGGAGGCAATATGAAAAAAATTACAAAAATTGGACAGTGTCATATTAAAGGAAGCGCAAGATAATAAGTAAGTTTTCTTTTTCTTTCCAGTCTGTCTCCTTCCACACTCTGAGAATTATAGAGACACACCATTAAAAACAAACAAACTCAAATTCTCCTTGAATCTGGCCTGATAATGCCAAATGATGGGGAGCCTTTTCCATGAATCTGGTGTGAAAAGGGCACATGACATATGGCCCTATTTGCACCAGACTTGCAGAATACCCCACTTTATCTGAATTTTAGAATACTACCATTTTCTCCAAGGGTTGTTTGAAACTCCAGAGAAAACTGCTGTGTGATCAATCAATCCACTCTGGAATTGGGGGGCATGGGGAGGAGTGGAAGACAAGTGCTGCCTAAGATGCCACCATTGCCCCCCTTCTCAGTGCCACTTCTCATTCCAAAGGCATAGCCCCAGTGGTAGTCATTCTCTGAGGTCAGAACGCCCAGTGAGCTCTGCCCTCCTGAGGCTAACTACCCAGTCTGCCTTCAGAGAAAACAGCTACCACTGTGGATTTTGCTTTTCCAGAGCACAGTTGCCTGCATGAGCTCCATGAAAGCCCCAATAGTAGCTACTATCTCTGAAGCCAGAACAGGTGGCTACCCTCATAATGGGGGGGGGGCGTACCAATCTGGCTTCAAAGAGAGAAGCTACCCTGTGAAATTCATGGGGTCGACAGGTGATTTGAAGGCACTTACACATGTATAGTATCTTGATTGTATATATGATAATGGTTGAAATCCTTTTAGTGATGCACTTGCATGTAAGTATGACTTAAATGTCTGCATTTCTCTTTTTGGATGGAGTGCTAGGTACTATCCTCTAGCCCTTAGCCCAAAATCTTATACAGCAGAACCACCATATTCACAGGGGATTGGTTCCAGGCCCCCCCCCCACTGATAATGAGTTCCGTGATAATAGTGAATGCCCCATCACCATTACCGCCATGGAAGCCATGGGAGGGAGAAGGAAGAGAGAACTCTCCTCCCCTCCCTTTTCCCCCACCCCCATTGCCATCAATGGTAGCCATCCCTGGAGGTAAAAGGAGAAGGGAGGCGAGAACTCTCCTCCCCTCTCTTCACCCCTATCACCATTGCTGTCAATGAGATCCATCCTGGGGAGCAAAGGGAAAAGGGAGGTGAGAACTCTCCTTCCCTCCCTTCACCCCCCTGTCACCATTGCCATCAATGGGAGCCATCCTGAGGGGGGGCAAAGGGAGAAAGAAAGCAAGAACTCTCCTTCCCTCCCTTATCCCCCCATCCCCATTGCTGTCAATGGGAGCCATCCTGGGGGGGAGAAGGGAGGGGAGACCTCCCTTCTTTTCACACACACACACGTCACCATTGCAGCTGCCAGAGCCATCCAGAAGCCTCCTTTCCTCTCTTCCCTACCCCCCCCCACTGTTGTCAACTGTGGATAATTTAATCAGCACTTGGTGAATCAGCAGATACGGGGTTGCTACTGTATTTCCCCATCTTAATAATGAAGCCTCAGGAAGAGCAACTGCTGCTGAGGCTTACTGATGTGGAAGGGGGAGAGTGCGGAGTCAATTTAATCAATTTAGTTCAGGGGAGAAGGGATAGAGGAATGCACTCTGTCTGTGAACACATTTCAATTTCCTTTCCCCTCTGAATTGAGATAAAGTAGATGGGAGCACAAAGGTAGAGGATAGTAAGTTGTACCCTGTCCAAAAAAAAAAAAAAAGGCATACTTGGAAGAGGAGATATAGAACAGCATAGGAATTTGGGCTGTCAGAGAGAAAACTGGAGACAGCTCCTTTCAGCTTTAATGGGTGTTTAGAAGAAGAAATTTCATCTGGTGTTGCATGTTACCTGGTTGCATGAGAAGCAATACCTAATGAAATTCCCTCTTCTACACAGCAATTAAAGGTACTAGCGTCATTTCCAGTTTTCAGTCTGACAAACCTAGTGTGGGAGGAGCATTACACTCCACCTTCTTGATGTAGGATCTTGGCCAATGTGTGTAGGCCACAGAAGTAAAACTAACAGTAGCAAGGGGATGGTGTTTGAAGGAAAATCAGAAAGGGTAGAGGAGGAGCCGCTCACAGTGTGTGAGGGTTAGGTGAGCAGAGAACAGTGAGCCCAACAACTGCTCTATAGGACTTATACTAAATAAAGTGCACTATTTATATTAAAGTGAGAGTTGTGAAAATGAAATAGGATGTGGTTGTTTTCGTTATCTGTTTGGCCTCATCTATACAAGGGTGGGGGGAACAGCTTGCTCCGCAGTAATGTCAAATTGCAGAAGCTGTGATTTGTCTTAATAGGTTTTTTGCCTCCAAAAGCAGTCAAGATGGCAGCCTTGAGTGATTTCTCCTCTTTTTATCTACCCTAATTTGCCACTGCAAATCCCTTTTTAAGAAACTATTTCCTAAACTTTTAAGAAACTATTTCCTAAGTGTGCTGGAGCGATATCCCCATTACAAAAAAGAAAAATAACACCTTGTTTTCTTGCCTTAGCGCTCATTCGTTAAGGCAAAAACCAACAACATGGTGGCTCTGGGTGCTTGCCTTGTTATCAAGCCCTACCCCTACCCTCATCCAGCCAATCAGGTTTGTGCTGCCTCTTGTATGGGAACGTGATCCATATCAAATTGTTTGTTCCAACAGGCAGGAATGTGCATTCCCCACACTGTTTAAAAAAAAAACACTGGGAAAAGCTACAAAGGCTTTTCCTGTGGAGTTGTTGCCATTTTGGTCCCCTCTCCTTCACAATACAGCAGAACAACACAGATTTCCATTAGGACAGGTCATCTTCTCCTTACATTCTGTGAGTATTTTTGCCATTAAGACAATCCCTTTATATCTGCCACATTTGTTTACCCACCACCTTCCAAGGATGGCCATCCAATGCTATCTCATTTCAACCTAACAATAATCCTGTAAAATAGGCTTCTCAAAGAAATGGATAGATAGGTCATGACCTCCAAGTGTAGCTGGCAAGAATTTGAACGCAGAACTGTCAGTTCCTGTGTTTGTCCGTTACACAACTAACAAGGAAACCTTATATAATTTCAGCTTTCCAGATGGGATTGTGAATCTGGCACCTTTAAATGCCTCAAAGCATAAGTAAATAATTCCCCACATATCAGCTCTATATAGCAATCCTCAATTTAAAGGGAGAAAAAAATGGTATTTCTATCAATAGGGGGTTTGCCTGGATAAGGGCTCGCACAATGGACAAAATGCCAGTTTATATGCTAATTCTCATTTGCTATCATTCAGTACAGTTCACTTATCATAAAGTGTGCAATTTATGTAAATATTTTCAGTTTTGTCTGAGATTGTGAATTTAAACAAGCAAAAGCTATTATCTAAGCTTTGAGTGTATTTTATTTTTCTGTTATCCCTTTCCCCAGTTTCTAAGAAAATATACATCTGTTTCAATTCTCTTTCAAAAAGTGGTTTGTTTTCATCCTTTCAAAGAGTGAAAAAGTCATTTTATATCAGATAAGCACAACCTTTCCAGAACTGTAGAGAGAAGGAAATATGTAATGGTCTTTTTTGGTTCTCCAGGCTAACCTGTGGGTTCAAACACCTTTTTGAAAATGCACCGATTGGTCATCATTTTCTTGCAAAATGTCTTGACTTCTCAGTTTGAAGGTTGCTTGTAATTTGAACATTTGTGTCATGACACATTTCTCAATATTATATCAGTACAGGAAGTAGAGAAGGGTAAAATTGTCACGTTCAGTACCTTTCATTTTCTTGCTTTTTTTCCTGCTGATAACTTTGTTGTGTATTATTTCCTCATTAGATTGCAAATTATTATGTTTTTTTCCCCCCTGCTTTGGATGAATATACATAGTTTTGTTCACATTTCTCAAAATATACACATTTTCCAAGTGCAATATTTCAGATGTATGCATTTGCAGTTGGTTTTTCCATTGAATAAACCTGGTCTTGTTTATATTTCTCAAAATATGTAATTTTTGTAGCCATTGTTTTAAATGTACACATTTTTGTGCACACATTTTTGTATAATTTTTATGAATTTCTGAAAATCCCAATCTTTGAAAAAGTATGAATTTCAAGATCTAAATTCCTTGCAGTCTATGTTTAATTAGGTTCAGGACTGTGAGTACCTATTAAAAAGTGAAATGTCTGAATTTTTACCCCTCCCTAACAGGAAAGCATTGTTTCTGTGTGCATGTATGCATGTACATGTCTTCAAGTCACCTGTCAACTTATAATGACCCCATGAACTTTACAGGGTTTCCTTAGGCAAGTAATACACAGAGGTGGATTTGTCATTTATTTCCTCTAAAATATAACATATAACACCTGCTATTCATTGGTGGTCTCCAATCCAAGTACTAACCAGGGCTGACTCTGCTTAGCTTCCAAGATCAGAGAGGATCTGGTGTCTTTACACTGTGTAGGGAAAACAAAATAAAGGGGAGGCTGCAGGGATGGCCACCTAAGGTGGGAAGGCATTTTCTGTTTCTGCCTGACATGGTAGCCTGGCCAGCCATCATGGAGAGTTCATTTCAAAACCTACAGGACAGCATTGGAAAATTCCACTCACTGGTTTCCATAGCAACATGTACTGTAGAGGGTGGGACCCTCATTTCCTAAACATGACATCACCTCACCTGACTGGAGAGCCACTCAGATTTGGCGGTGCAGAACCAATCAGAGATGATCAAAGGACTTTTAAGTTTCTGAATCCCTTTGTTCTAAGCCACATGCTTGAACCACATGGCTTGGGCTAGATGGAGAGACACATACCTTTGTAGAGAGATGCTAAAGCATGATAATGGAGGTTGGGGGAAGCTGACCTCTCCCTCATGGGCCTGATAACATCAAAGGGCCCTAAATGATATTGAAGTCTAAGGAGAGACTTCCATCCAAAAGGACTCTGAATTCCATCTCCAGAGACTGAACAAGGCCGGCTAGGATGAGCCTGGCCTAGCTATCTCCATTGGGGCAGGAAGTGATGATAATGGACATCAAAAATGTAAGTTACTATTATTCGTAGCTTAGGGACCATCTAGCTAGTTTGCATTAGTTTTTATGATTCATTTTGGTACTATGATTGAATGTATTTCTTCTGTAACCTTAAGCTGAATTCCTGGAGGAGACTAGATGTCCCTCCATGCTAAACTTAAACCTTAAGCGTTTGGAACTAAAATAAAGTCTACTTTCTTTCTCTAGAAGCTCGCCTCATGCACCTTTTTTCGGTCAGCTATCTTGTCTCTTCTCTGGGGAATAAAGAAGGGGGGTTGGGAATCCCCAACAGAGTAAGTGGTTAACTGGTTAGCCAGGGAATTCTCCCAGTTTCCCACTGAACTGGGTTTTGAGTGATGAGCAGTGGGTGGTGGCGGCTCTACTTTAGAAAGGGATTTCTAGACTAGAGGAACCCTTGAGAATGTCTTTTTAGATTGTTCAAAAAGGCTGGGAGCCTTCCCTTCCTAGAAGAAGAGAAAGGGCCAGTCTATCACAAAGAGAAATGGCCTTCCTTTCCCACAACCCTGTTGCTCCTTCTGTCCACCATAGCACTTCTTACAGCTTCTCCTGCCACTTCCCAGTCCTGGAATCTTTATTCTGAGGGAGCCTTCTTAGAGGCATTTGGGCAGGATGGCCAAAGATTACTTCAGGGCATTGACAGGGGTCCAGGATGACCTGTCTACACACTGCCTGTCTGTAGCAATGGTCAAAGTGAGGGTGCTATGAATAGGGAACAGGAGGCAGGGTGCCTGCTGCTATTCTATCACTCCAGACAGCTTTCCTGACCACTATCTAGCAAGTGGCAAACGCCTCACGCAGAAAGGAGTGGTGGTGGGAATTCATTTCCTTCCACCCACTGCTTCCTGAAGCAACTACTTAGTCACCTAATGGAAGAGCCAGCCCTGGGAGATTGTTCATAATTAATTTGGGGTGGTGGAAGAGAGAAAGAAAACATTAGGTAGTGAATACAGTAATTTGGAAATGTTAGTATACTTGAACACAGAAAAAGCATTCCAGTTTTATGAATAGCTGTTATATGCATTTAATGGATAGTTGGAAAGGTGCAGTTAGATTTTAACATAGCAGACTCATGCATTTAGACTGGAATCCTACATGCTGTATATCAGTGGTTCTTAACCTGTGGTCCGGGGACCCCCAGGGGTCTGTGAAGATCTCACAGGGGGTCCACACAGGCTTGAAGGTTGCTCAGCCCACCTCCTTCCTGCAGTGGAGTGGCCATGTGACAGGAGCCAAGGCAAAGGCTGACTGGCTGGTTTGGCCTGCACATTGCCATTCAATCTGCTCCAACCACAAACTTGCAGGAAGAAGCAGGAGAAAAATCTTCCATCCCCCTCCAGTGTCTCAGAGGGAAGGTTTACTGGATTGTGTAATTGTATTATTATTATCATCATCAGGTTTTATTATTATTAGGAATGTTGTTGTTGTTATTGTTGTTGTTTTAAATCTTAAGTCTTGGGGTCCACATCATGAAAAGACATTTAAAAGGGGTCCCTGGTAAAGAAAAAGTTAAGAGCCACTACTTATATGACCAGTCTGTTTATACAAATCACAGCAGTTCTGAGGGAGGAATCATAGCTCAGTGGCAGAGCATATTTCATTTGTTTACCTAAGCCACTGGTTCAGTGTCTGGTGTTTGTGTATGTACCTTCAATTTGCCAGTCAACTTACGGTGATCCCCTGAATTTCATAGGGTTTTTGTAGGCAAGGAATACTCAGAGGTGTTTTGACCAGTTCCTTCCTCTGAAATATGGCCTACAGCTCTGGTACCACTACTTAAAAGAATTAGATGGAAGTCATATAAAAGAGCTTTACCTGATATCTTGGAGAGTTGCTGCGAATCATGCAGTTAGCAATGGGTTAGATAGACAAATGGTTTAACCTTCTAGTTTGTGTCTTCCTGTTCCCTTGTGGAGGGCAGATGAAAGCTATTACAAAGGATGAAAGCTATAGGATGAAAGCTATGCAGGTGGAGAGATGCGATGCAGGTTGTACCTCCCTTGTGGAGATGGTGCCACAGAAAATCTATTTCAACTGATATCCACATGGCTGAGGTAAAGAACAGTCATGTTCTAAGGTCTCAATGAGCTGTCAAAGTTTTAAAATATACTTTCAATTATAACTTCCAAAATTGCTAAGGGCATAATGGCATCATAGAAGAAACAAATATCCATCAGCTTGTACCAATCAGTTATGCCAATGGCACTAACTATGCAATTCTCTCAGTATTTTTTTTAAATTAACATGGCCCTCAGGGCTGAACAAATTGCTCAATCCAAATTCTGTGGTTGAGGCTGCTACAGGAAACCCTTTCTTCCTCATTTCTCAGCTCAGCCTATAATTTTGGTTAAGGTTTGCTAAGTTGTTATTATGTATCAGAACCAAAGAAGCTCAGTATCCTGTGTTCAACTAGGATGGCCACATGGCCACTGTCCTACTTTACCAGAATACTAAATATACACTGCTTTCTAGTCCTAAGGGATTGTCCAATTTAAATCTGGTTTAAAGGGGGGAGGGACAAAAAAGGACACCAAACTACAGTTTTCCCCATTATGACATGTAGTGTATTTCTAATTAAACCACAGTAAGTATTTCTTAACTGTTTCTAGACATACAATGTAATATATGCCAGTTTTATAGAAAAAAGTGCCCTCTTTTGTTACTTTCTTTTGCAATACAGAAGTGACCACCTGGCTTTCAACAGAAGCTTCTGAGTAGCTGAAATACAGAACATAAAAGGAAAAAAATCTTTGTTGTTTGTGGACTCTATAAATTATAATAGCAATGGCCGGTGGTAAAGGCCAGTACTCAGAATTATATTGCTTCCGAAGGTAGCCTCATAACTATTGTGATTTTATCTCCCATGAGACTTTAATGTTTATGAAACAGTCATATTGACTACATTCACAATACTCTTTAGAGGTAGTCATATAGAAACATGACATTCAGAATGAGGTGTCCATATGGTCTGTCCTTGTACAGAAAGTATGGCCTACTGGAGGTGAATTCTTAGTGGGGAAAGATTTAAAAAATACTTTAAATCTTTCCTTTGCTTTTAAAAGGTTGGCCATAGACTTTTTTTGACTTGATATGTAGTTAAACATCTGTTATACACAGAGGATTTAAATTGATATTTGTCAAAGGATGGCAGCTTTATAAACTTCTCAGAACTGAATTTATGCTCTGCATTAAGCCAGCTCCTAATGCATTCTATGTTTGCCCAAACCTTTCTTGTATTTAAGAAATGCAGTTTCTGCATAATTATTCATTTATTAACAATTCCCATGCATTTTTTAGAGTTGTTTGTGTTTTTAAGAAACCCAATATGCTCTTACAGAATAATTTACAATGCCATTATCACAGTTCAGGTTGTGAAGGTGCAGTATTGTAGTTTTGGCTTCTGGCAGCTGGTTTCTTTTCACTGGTTCTGCTAGGCTCAGACTTCAGGAAACTGTAGTTTTCATGGGGGCTGTGTGTTTGAATGATGCACAGTGGTCATGCTGGCCTGAAAATTAGGGGAGTTGTGATGTAAAAACTATTTTTTTTCCAAGTACTAAAATTTATACTGGCACTATGTTCAATGAAAGGAGCTGTTGTAATTCCAATAAACCATTGGTGAAGTAGGAGGGATGGCTTAAAAAAATGTGAGAAAAGACAGCTGTTGTTGGCCCAGTTATCCTATATGGGCTGAATGGGCATCATTATATACAAATTTGGATTTTCTGCCCTCAAGGTGTGGCACTGCTGACCTCCTATGAAAGGTTTCATCATAATGAAGCTACAAGGGAGCTTAAAAGTTAGTAATACTGAGTAAATTTAACTAGGATAATCTGTTTGGTTATATTTACAGTGGATTCAGGATAAATCCAGTGTCAATATCTGCGAAGGACCCCAGTGTAAATGCTGTAAGCTGCCAGCCTCAGAGGTGTCCCACTGAACACTTCCTGCATGACAGCTTCATAGGTGTATTTGATGCCTTGCCTCATTTCCTTTCAAAAGCTTTCACTCCAGGAAAAAAATGGTTAAAAATGCTAGCTTTCCCTGTTTTTCACTGGTGTAGTAGAGACAGTGCTCACATGCTTAAAGCCCTGAAATGTTTTGATAAGCAGGGACTATGATATCACTCCTACACCAACACCTGGACTACTTCCTGTTCCCTCTGAGTTTAGCTGCATTCCCACTGTACCTGGAGGGGAGATAGAGTTTGCCAGAAATAATGTACTGTTAGAAGTTATTCCAAAGTATTTGGGAGTGGCTTAGTCTTAAACTGGTAAGACCCATTGACTTTACAAAAAAACTGCTCCTAGTGGAAATGAAAACAGCTCGAGATTGTTTTAGATCAATGCAGCCACTTACATTTTTGGACTTTCCATGGGTGTGTTGCTATACATACCATCCTGTTAAGGTCCTGCAGTTCAGAATTTATCATTATAATACTGATTACACTTGGGTCATTTGGTGGAGATTGTAAAATACATTACTTGGCTCCCCTTGTTCTGAAGAATTTGCATGTTGCTGTATGCCTTCTTCCATACCATCACTTCAGTATTTGTCCGTAGGGAATGAATGGCTAGTCCCTCACCCTCCAAAAGTACTGGAAGAGAGTACCTTTAGGGCTTCCAAATGGATCTGCCTTCCTTGAGTGTGGGAGGTAGAGTTTACTTCCTAAAAACAGCTTCAAGAGGGGCAGTTGGCAGACCTCCTAGTAAGCTACTGTGCAAAATTAGATGATGTAAAGAAGGTGCCAGATGACTAACAAGACAGCCAAGGCTAATGTCATCAACCCTACATGACAACATTAAGAAAGGGATGGCTTCAATAATTGCTGGTTGTGTGAAGTGTATGGCAGCTTGCAACTGGTTTCTGGGCCATTAACCAGCTAACTGTTAAGCACTGAGGAGGTACACCAGGCCTAGTTTATTTCTAGTGATGCAAAAAGTGCTGGTGAAAATCAGGTTCCACTGTAGAGATCCCACACCAACTGGCACCAGTTCAAACTACATCTCCAGGCTTCTTGTAAGTGACTTCAAGACTCTATAAATGCTGTTCATGTGTGGAGCTGGAGATTTCTGAGCACCATCTATGCCAACCCCTGACTATACTACAAAACTGATACTGGGCCTCGAGAAGTCCATCCATGTGGCAGGAACATGCTTGTTGATTCATGTATGCTTTAGTATTTCAGGAGGTGGTGTCTGGGGCTTTTAAGGCACAACACTGTCCAGCTACCCTTGTCTCCTGTTTTCTACCTCAGGGAGATGAGCCCTCCTCAGTCTTCTTGCTTCATGAACAGCATGGGACCAAATCCCTCCCTGGCATGTAATAGATGCTAAAGAAATCACAGACAGCTCATGAAATGATTAACTAAGAAGTAGAAATGGGACTGCACTTGATGACTATCTAGTCAATTTAGTAGATGCAAGCCTGTTATTACTCCAGCTTTTGTATAAAATTCTTTTAATTCATAGACATATTTCAAAATGTTGGATTTATTATTGATTTGTTTAATTTCCACTCTTCACCCAGAGAACTCCATAGGGTTCCTAGGCAGCCTCTCATTCAGTCTGTGTAGAGGATAAGCACCATTGTGCTTCAGCTCAGCAGACAAGCTGTTATGTTGTGGGTCTTCAGGTGGCTTTGGTCCACTATATCTCCCTTTAAGGATCTGTATTTTAGGAGCTGCATTCCATCTGGATTGTATGAGAAGTCCTACATCCAAAGATAATTTCATTTTTATGTTGCCTGGTGGCATAATTCTAGCTATTTCTTCTGGATGGTGTTTCATTGTATCTGAAGGAACACATTCACAGCCTGGGGAAACTTCTGACACCAGTCTTTGCCACTAGTGATTTCAGTAGGTTGGACTACATTTTATCACTTTGCCATTTGGGCAGGGATAGCTTGGCTACAGTTACAGTATGGTTAACTTCAACATAGTTAAAGCATTGGTAGCTTCAGCCTGAGACTATTGCAATGCAACCTATGTGGGCTGCCCTTAAAGCTGATCCAGAAACTGCAGTTGATGTACATTGTTTCAGCTGTGTTTTCTGAATGGAGCAACCTAGTGGCAGTGCATAAACACCTCTTTTGAAAGAAATACACCAGCCTCTGGACCATGCTTAAGTTTAGTTGTTAATTTATAACATTTAGAGTGGTGGCAGCTACTGTGTGGGATGCTCTTCTGTTAGATATTTGAAATATTCGACTATTCTTAGTTTTAGATGCATGTCAAAAACATAATTATTACTGCAAGCCTCCCCTGTTTAGTACATGTTGACATCTATTTCATGGACAATGTCATGTTAACTTCTGTATTGTGTATCTGTGTTTTTTTGTAAATTTTATGTCTGAGACCCTGCATCATCAGACATAATTATGATGATAGACCACTGTCATTGTAGCTACATCTGATGGTGCTACCCCCCCCAATACCTCAAGTCAGGTAATGCTCATACTGAAGGGTTTCTGGGGTCCTGCAGATTAGAGTGTAGGGAAATGGCTGCAGCCCTCTCCAGGCTACCGGGCATATTGAGACAAGCAGGTGGAGAGACCTCTTGAGGTCCTGCCACAATTGCTTCCCTTAACACGTCCTGAAACCAGAAGAGCACTCCAGATATCATTTCCCACTGCCACAATCTGTAGTGCCTTGGAAACCCTTCAGTTGGCATACTGCCTGGTTTAAGAGGTAGGTTTTTGGAGTCGCATTCAGTTGTTAACAACCATAAACATGAATCCCCAAAATTATGACATTGTAAGTCTGGTTTATGATCTTGTAAATACTGATAGATTGCCAACCTATGTTTTATTTGAAATCTCTGAAATGTGAAATATTTAGGATAAGCCATATATAAATACTGTATATGTACAGGAATAAATAATATTAGATCATCAATAATAAAATAATGATACCTAGTGGGTTATTTTCCCTCAGGTTATAGTAAGCCCCATAACATCAGGAGCATCAAGTGGCCAATGTGAATTTGTGAAAGGAAGACAAATGTCAAATTTAATAGGAAGGGTGTTAAATAAAATACATATAATCAGCAAAACAAAATTAAAGGCAGGGATATTAGCATTAGATATATTTAAAGCATTTGACTGTGTGGAATGGCCAACATTAAAAATAATACTGAAAGAATTTGGAATGGGGAAGAGGTTTAGAGGATTAATAGATCAATTGTATTCCCATAACACAGCTATAGTGATGGTTAATGATGGAATAACAAGAGAGATAAAAATAACGAGAGGAACAAGACAAGGTTGCCCACTTTCTCCAATATTGTTTGCAATGGTACTAGAAATTCTAGCAAATGTGATAAGAAATGATAATAGTATAGAATGAATTGGATTAGAAACAAAACATAAGATAAGCTTGTTTGCTGATGATACATTGCTAACAATTAAGGAACTGATTAACGAATAGAAAAAATTAAAGAACATTTAAAATTATTTGGGGAGATGACAGGCTTACATGTTACTTGGAATAAATAAGATATTATGTTGTTTAACTATACTAAGGAAGAAGAAAATGTATTTGTAAAAGAGAAAAAAATAGAAGTAAGATTAAAAAGTAATATTAAGTATTTAGGAATAAATATTACAAAAGATTTAAAAGAATTAGAAGAGAAAAATATTATGGTATTAAGGAAAGAAATGGAAAAGAAGTTGGAAGAATATAAAAATATTCAACTATCATGGTTTGGAAGAGTAGCTTTAGTTAAAATGAAAATATTATCTAAAATCATTTTTTTTTGTTTAGAATGTTACCAATAAAAATATCAGAAGTAGAACTGAAAAAATGGCAAAATATGTTGAATAAATATTGTAATGAAGGGAAAAGGACAAGATTAAATAAATTATATTGGTATATATCACAGGAGGAGGGAGGACTTGGCCTTTCCAATATAAAAGGATATTATGAAGCTAATCAATTGAGATATGTTATAGAAGGAATTGTAGGACTGTGGGATTTAGAATGGTTAGAGATAGATATAGGGAGAATAGAAAAGAGAATATAGAACATATTTTTTGGTAATTTTATAAAAAAGGAAATTAAAGGAATTGAGAACCCATTTCTGCAAAATATATGGGAAATATGGTATAAATATAAGAAAGAATGTTTGCCTATTGATTCAGTATTAACACCGGTTATAATGGGAAAAAATTCCCAAATAATTTGAAGGAAAAAAATGGGAAAGGAATTAAATAAAAGAGGACTAGACAAAATAGAGGGATGGATAGGATGGATGAGTGAGAAACGGAGTATAAAAGAGAAATGTGGAATGAAAATTTCATGGTTTAATTGCATACAGTTAGAACAATGGATTAAAAATTGGAAAAAGAATCATAAAGAAACAAGGGAATTCACAAAATTTGAAAATTTGGTGAAAAAAGGTGAAAAGAGGGATGATCATGGAAGTTTGAAAGGTATTACAAGTGAATTATATATAATATTGATAAAAAATAAGGATAAAAAAACAAAGGGGAATATTTAAGGAAAATATGGGAGGAAGATTTGAAATAAAAAATTGGAGATCATGAATGGGATAAGATATGGAAACAAAGACAACTAAAAAATATGTCAATACAGATAAAAGAAAATTACTATAAAATAATATGGAGATGGTATTTGACACCAGCAAGATTGCAAAACATAGACAAGAATAACTCTAAATATTGTTGGAGAGGTTGTCAAGAAATAGGTACATATATACATATGTGGTGGAATTGTACAGCAGCTTTGGGAAATTGTTTTGATAGAAATAGAGAATATTCTGAATAGAAATATAGAAAGGAAACTGAGTATATCATTGATGTCAATTGATAATGCAGAGAATGGGAACCAAGCAGAAAAGGATTTAATAACAGATTTATTAACGGCAGCAAGATTAATTATAGCAAGACATTGGAAAATGCAAATAAATGTACAAGTGGAGGAGTGGTATAAAGAAGTTTGGAAAATGGCAATAAATGATAAGTTAACATGTAGAATTAAAGTAAGAAGAGGAAGTTGGAAAGAAAGTGATTTTGATAAAATTTGGAAAGTATTTGTTAAAAAAGTATTACAGACAAAAGATGGGAGGTTACCTCCACGAGAAGAAATGAGATTCTGGAAAGATTAGGTAAGGGATAATGGCTCCGGTGAAGGGGAGCACTGAGGTGGGGGGGGTGTAGGGGAATTAATACTCTTGAAAAAATCATAGTAAAGAATCTATGTTAACTTTTGAAATTAGTTAATAGAAAAATTGTGATGTTTATGGTAATATTATGTGTTATATTAAGTAAGTATTGATTGGATATTATAATGTACGATTATAAAATTAATAAAAATATTTAAAAAATGAAAAAATAAAAAATAAAAAAGGAGCATCAAATGGCATGAATGCCAGTGAGCTGAGGAGATAACTCAGCACCATATTAATTCAACAAGAGTGGCTCTGAGCTGTATTGTGTAGTGTGCTGTGAAGTGTATCAGGGATTATTTGGTCACAATATAGGGTATAGAACATATGTAGATTTATTCATCATGACGGTAGCAGGCAAAGAGACACTGGGTGCTTCCAAATACTACAGGGCCAAAGACATTCCTTGGATCTTCAAGATGAAAAAAGAAGCACAAGAACAAAGGAGGTAACAAGTGGAAGAATTCAATGCAATCTTATCCTGTTTGTAGAAGTGTGTGTTCCTACAATTTAAAACTATTTCTCTAACTAGTAATGACTGGCAACACTTGGGTTGTCTTTCATTCAATCACATTTCTTGTTTTTCCCAACAGAAATAATCCTCATTTTAAAAATCATATTTCGAAGTACCAGTTACATCAAAAGATTTAATTGTGGTAATAAAGTTCAAGGGCGATGATGGAATTAGTGCCCTGAAGGCAAACTTTTAAAGTGTGGAATTACACAAGAAATATATTCATGTAATTAGTAAGATTTTTTATCCTTACATATATTAAAGGCAATTAGAAATGGGAAGAAATATTAGCTTTCCCCATATGATTTGGAAAATTTTAATTTTCAGGCAATAAAGGGCTTGCACTCTTGAGACAAGATCCATATCACTTGACTCAGGGTTCCTTCTGACAATAACTTTCAGTTATAGGAATATCTTTACATGTCACTCCTATCATAAAAACCCTAAACTTAGAGGGGCATTATAGTATGTCTTAAAATAATTGTTAAAATATGTCCAGGAGGGGGAGGACCTCAGTTTGCACAGACAAAGTCCAGAGATTAAGCCAGTGTGGGGTAGTGGTTTGAGTTTTGGATTATGATTCTAGAGATCAGGGCTTGAATCTTCACTTGGCCATGGAAACCCACTGGGTGACCTTGGAGCCCTGGTGGCGCAGTGGTTAAATGCCAGTACTGCAAGCCACCACGTCGCAAGTTCGATTCCAGCGGGCTCCAAGGTTCACTCAGCCTTCCATCCTTTCATAGGTCGGTAAAATGAGTACTCAGCTTGTGGGGGCAATTAGCTAACACACATTGGATGCTGTTTAATGCAGTTAGATGGGTAAATAGCTATTGCTTAAAACAATTTGTAAGCTGCTCTGATAGCCTTGTGGCTGAAGAGCAGGATATAAATAAATAAAAATAAAATAAACATTCTCTCAGTCTCAGAGTACAAACCCTCTCTGAACAAATCTTGCCAAGAACCTCCCCATGATAGGTTTAGCATAGGGTTGCCATAAGTAAGAAATGATTTGAAGGTGCATAACAATAACAGACAAAAGGTAAAATTGACTGCAATGGGGTTCATCCAGAACATACTCTTACTGAAGCAAGGCTGTATTTTTCTGAGCTATGTGTGGTCCCAAGGATTAATTTCTGTCAATGTTAAATGTAGGACAAGATATGTTAGAGGAGAGAATCATTCTACTGATGAAATTGGACATTTTGAGGGGCTTGTCTACACGAGGTGATATAATGTGTATTGCTGTGTATTAATGCAAAATCGAAACAGTATTCATTTGCCTCGATGCTTTTTTGGCAAGATCTTGGTATGTGAACTTATCCATGTTTGAAGTTCACATGGAGGCATGCCTGCGAATCAAGATGGTGACCGCAAGTGAATTACTCACATTATTTTTGTCCACAAGTTGCTGCTGTTGCACAGTTGTTGTTTTTTAAACATTAAATCTAAGGTGCGGAAGTGTGATCTTCCACATAAAAAAAGCTGCTTGGTTGCCTTATCGCTGCAGAAATGCACATGATTGCTACCATGAAATTAAAAAATTGTGGTTCCGGCCATTTTGTGGCCAGCACACACACACACACGACCAATCAGCTTTTGATTTCTGGAATGCACTATGCTGTGAATTGCTTGTCAACATGGGCAGTAATGCACTTTTCCATGTTTTTTGTTTTGTTTTTTTTTTAAAAAAACCTTTGGGAAATGCCACCAACACTTTTCTTGAGCAGATTTTTGCAGTTGTCGGGCCTCTCCTGAAAACAGTGAATTACTGTTTTGTTGGGACAAAAGGTATTCTCCTTGAAATCTATGAGGAGTTTTTTCATCGTCTAGACAACACTAGAGGCTTGTCTACACAAAGGGGAAAAATGGACTGCTCCACAGTAATAGCAAGGCTCAGCAGCTGCAACCTGTCTTAATGGTTTTACAGCCCTCATAAACTTTGCATGTCTGTAGCTGAGTGAGTGGCCATGAGTAGATTGCTCACATTTTTAAATCTGTCCCCGCTGAACTTTTTTTTAAAAAAATAAACTATTTCTATTGTGCACACAAGCAATATTCTAACTTTCCAAAAGAGAGAGCGAGAGCAAGAGCAAGAGCACAAATCCCCATTTTATAGCCTTAGCAATCACTTCCTAAGGCGAAAATCCAACATGGCAGCAGCGGGCACATGCTCCGCCCCTGTACTCATCCATCCAATCAGGTTTGCACTTTGTCTTGTATGGGGAAGCTATTCATGTTGAAGCACTTGTCTTAACGAGTGAAAATGTGCATATCACTGGAGCTTTTTTAAAAAAAGTCAGCAAAAGCCACAAATGCTTTTCTTGCATAGGTTTTTCCCCCTCTTTTTGCCCCACTCCTTCACAATATGATGAAACAATGCGAGATCCCATTAAGACAGCTCATTTTCTGAGTGAATTCTGTGAGGAGTATTTTCACCATATAGACAACCCCTAGCGTTTTCCTCTGTAAAATGTCTTAGAAGAAAACACAAAAAAATGTGACCTGTATGTTGAATGCCCAAAAAAGTAGGAATGGAAACAAAATTTGAAAATATTCAAAAATTATTGAATTTTTTTTTCTTGAATGTTTCTTCAATGCTTGGAGATTAAGATGAGGAGACTGCATGACTGATGAGAATCTTTGCAAGACAGTGCAAAATTCATACTTTTTGTACAAATATACCATGTGCAAATTTTGCATAGAAAAAGTCCCAAAATGCAAATAGTCTTTGAAAACCACACAGGTTTAGAAGACTTTCTCTCAGCAGGATGAAATATTAAATTGCTACTTCAAGAACTTCAAGAATTAGTGAACAATTACATCCCTATCAACCAGACAATATTAACTGAAGGTACCAACTTCAATAGTGTAACTGGAGTGTCTGAGTTTGTAATATTCCCATTTTAGCTTTTATCACAGTTTCATCAGAAGTGATCCAAACAAAACCTTAAGTAAGGTTAAAAACATGGTTTACTCTCCCATTGAAACTTCATTGTTGTGTACCTTTAAGTCATTTCCAACTTATGCCAACCCTAAGGTGAACCTATCACAGGGTTTTCTTGCCAAGCTTTTTTCAGGTGGAATTGCCTTTGCCTTTCTCTGAGGCTGAGAGAATGCAACTTGCCATTTGTAATAGTGGATTTCCATGGCTGAGCAGGGATTCAAACCCTGGTCTCTAGAGTCATAGTTAAACCACTGCACCATGCTAGGCTGTCTCCCATTGAAACTAGTTTGGATATATTGTACCATATATTTTTACTGTTTCACCCTTAATTATTTATTTGGGAGAAAGAGGGCTGTGGGATTTTCATTATAGTGAAAATGGTGCTTTAGTGCACTGCTGCTGTTTTAGTACATTTGCTGGTACTATCAGACCACTGGCTATGAAATGCAAACTCTTTAACTAATGCTGTCACTGGGCTTTCTTGCAGATGTGAATGAATGTGAAGCTGAACCCTGCAAGAATGGTGGCATTTGTACAGATCTCGTGGCCAACTATTCCTGTGAATGTCCAGGGGAATTTATGGGGAGGAACTGCCAATATAGTAAGTATGGATTATGTTGCATGGATTTAAACTCCAGTTGTAAATAACTGTAATCTATTAAAGATTAGTAAAATGAAAAGTTATTTGAATGAAGATGGTATTCAGGATATGCTATGTCAGACTTTTGATTGATGCCTGTTAGCTTAGGACTTTATCAGACATACAGCATCAAGAGGATGCCACATAACCTGATGTCATGGTTAAAAACAGCCCCAAACCCGTATGTTTTAATTGATGGCTTAAGTGATCAGTAGATTTCCCTGCAGATTTTTTGCTGGCATGCGAAACCTCTGTCCCTTTAAATCTCATACTTACCCTGACAATGGCTGGACCGGCCAGAACACTTCCAGGTCAGATCGGGACATCCGGGTAAGTGACTACCTTTTTCTGACCCTCCCTGGGTTACTTGGAGGTTTTTTAGTGCGTGTGTGTGTGTGTGTGTGCGTGCATGCATGCATGCTTTGTTTAATTTTTTAATGTGTATATTTTTTTTTTAGTGTGGGATTTCGAAAGAGGAAGTGAACAGAGTTCCGCTCACTTCCTCTTTATTACAGGAGGAGCCTCTTGCTGGGAAAGGAGGTAAGTGCAGGGGAGAGCATTCTTTTGCTGGCATAAGATTGATTTTTTTTTTATGCCAGCAAAAGAACATTTCAAGGAGGACGTCTGATAAAGTCCTTAGATAAATGTTCTGTTCAAGGGTTCTCTCATTCTAAATTTCTCACCATCTTACAGGTCCAGTTGATGGGGACACAAGAGAGGCCTTTTCAGTGGATGCCCCTAGACTCTAGCACTCCCTCCCCAGAGAGGCCAGATTGCCCCCTCCCTATTGTCCTTCCAGCAGCAGGCCAAAATCTTTTTATTCAGGCAGGCTTTTTAAAGAATAGGCTGTGGAGTGATGGGTGGTTTTGTTGGACTGTTTTTAACAGCTTTTTATCTTTTTTTAAAAAAAAAAACCTTTTTAATACTTTTAAATATATTTTATTATTTTAACTGTTTCGCCCTTTAATGATCTAATTTTAATGTGCACTTTTTATAGGTTTTAATTGTCTGTTTTTAAAACTGTGAGCTGTTTTGGGTCCCAGCCTTGGGGAAAAGTGGGCTATAAACAGACATCATGATGATGATGATGATGATGATGATAGAAGCCACTATAGAGATCAGAGGATTTTCCCCATTCAAGTCTTCATTGTCCTTCCCATTTACTCCACCACACTTTTCAGCCCTCCTGATTTCCAGTTTAACTAGGAGATGTGTTTATATTGAATTCCAGAAATGGAACATATCCAGTGGCCTTGGCTTTTATTTTCTTTAGTTCATTTGTATCTCTCCTCCCCCTTTCCAACAACTTATTTCACTATTAAAAGGAAGGTGTGGCATAAAGAGAGTAAATACATTTTGGCTAGAATTCTTTGAAGGACACACACATACATAACAGCCCCTTATGCATGCAGATGTCCTTTTTCAGATGCTGTGGATGTTGATATTTACTTCCTCATTCTACAGCATTCAAAGCCCCCCCACCACTGACTTACTGCAAAACCTTCAAGCCACCCCACATGAGCATGCCATGCTTCATGGAGAGAAGGAAGGCTCAGAGAAGCATTTGGCTTCATCCCCACAGCCAGATGCACATTGATAACTTCAGCAGGGGTCTCAGCACTTTTGTGATCATTGTGAATCTGACTATGGGCATATAGCCAGATGCTTTTCCAATCCTGCCTGCTTGCTGCAAACCATGGGTTGCCCATGCAGGGTGGCTTCAAAGGATTTACAGTAAGTCAGAGGATGGTATATGGTTGAGTGTAGCATAGGTCCACACAGGCCATAAATAAGTGCATTGATAAAATGTTGCCCTCTCAGTCCCCCAAGCCACAGTTTTAATGTGATTGTACATCATGGGTGGGCAACTGGAGGGGCCAATTCCTGCCACCACCACCACTGCTTCCCAAATATTTCAGTTTTCCTTTGTAGTATATGTTGGCTCTGTTGGGTTGGGATTCTGGAAGCTGCAGTTGAACATCTGGAGGACTGGATGATTCTCACCCCTTTTGTCTTTTGTTATTATGTTGTGCTTAAACACACTTAATTCTTAGGATATTTTGTGGTATGTAAAGATTTAGTGCACATATGTGAAGTCGAAGGCTTTCACAGCCAGCATCTGTAGGTTTTCTGTGGTTTTTTCCCAGGCTGTGAGGCCGTGTTGTGGAAGAGTTTATTCCTGATGTTTCACCTGCATCTGTGGCTGGCATCCCAGGAACTACCCATTCAAATACACAAATTTACATATCCTCTCCAACAGGAGCTCACAGTATATAACCCACACACACACACCTACCCAACCATTCTCTGAGGATGCCAGCCACAGATGCAGGTGAAACGTAAGGAATAAACTCTTCCAGAACATGGCCTCACAGCCTGGAAAAAAACCCACAGAAAACCAGTGAACATGTGGTTTCATATTCGTTTATACATATTGAATTCAGAATTGCTTCATTCAGATCATCCAGCTCAGAAAGGAAGGACTGGAGGCTCAACAGGACTAGAACATGGATCTTCCACACAAGTCCCAGTTCAACACCCCAACCCCTCCCCCACATACTAGCTCGTGAGGCCTTTGTGGATAAAGGACACTGAAACCCAATTTAGGAAGCTACATATGTGTCTCCTAAGTACTTTCCCTGAATTTTAACATTCATTTGAGTCCTACAAACATAAGCTAGCTTTAGAAGAGTTCATATTAAAATGTTAGCTTTTAGTCATACAACAACATTATTCTTGCAAACTCTAGCACAATCGTAAGTGGGTCCCTGCTTTCTTCTAGAAGAGTTAACTATGTCATAACATCTAATTATGTAGTTACACATTGTAATTACAAAGCCTAATTGGATCATTGCACATATTTACAATAATTATGTAACTGAGAGCTGTCACACTAATTATGTAAATCTATGATTACTGATTATACCTACCTCTAGTTTAACCAAAGCTTTCCCATTTTATTCTCAGAATCATTAAAAGACTGGCACTTAGAGTTAGAAAAAATGTATACAATCCTATTTAGTTTTTGGTCATAAATAGATGGTAGTTCAGACATTTGTTTATTTGCTTACTTGATTTTCTTTCTTTTGCTTTGAAGTTAAGTTTGAGCATCTTCAGTCCAGGATATTTTTGAACTTCCCTGGAGAGATTCTTCACACTTGATTGTAGCTTATTCCCCAGAAGATTTTATAACTGCTTATTAATTCCAACGAATGACTCTTGGTCATGTTGTCTCTCTAGAGTTCAACTTGTATCACATATAAAGCCAGAGTCTAGATAGTGCACTTCACTCATGTAACAACCCATTTTGTGATTGGCTGAACTTTATCCAGGGTCATACAGTTGCACCCTCATTGGGAGGAGAATACTGCTGGTTCCAAGCCTATTTCTCCTGGCTTGGCAGGAGGGGGGGCTTAGAGCCAAGGTACTCTGAGACGTTGGCTTAAACAAAGTGCTCTGAGAAGCTGGCTTGTACCGATCCCACAGGAAAGGCAGTTGTTCAAGCCAGACCTCTTCAAGGACTGTAGCCAGTCATAGGAGAAATAGGCTGTTTGGAACCAGAAGTCTTCCTCTTTCGATCAGAACTCTTCCTTTCTTGATGAGGACACTTTTGCACATATGAGTAAATTTTACACTCATAAAATTGAAGGGTTTTTTTTTCATTGAAAATGATGATGGTTTGGAGACAGTATGGCCTTCTTGTGTTGCCAGACTAGATAGCGTAGATGCATCAGTGTATCTCTAGTCTCTAAAATTTTGCAAATGGCTGTTGTGGTATGTGGGAAGGAAGCGATAAGGATCATGGTACTAGATAGGGCAATTCAGCCTCCCCCCACATGTTTCCTTAATGAGTATCTGCTATGATGGAGTTGCTATATCCAGTTAGTAAAACACCCATCAGCTGCAATCCAACATCCCATCAATGCACATGGCGCTATGCTGCACCAGTACTACAAAAACCCCATGCAGAATAGCAACATAGTGCAATGGATGCAATGACTGGGTGCCATTGGGAAATGCACGGTGTGCAGTGAACAATGTGTACCATGTAAACACAATGTACAGTGTTGTTGCATGTGGAACTCTGCTTCATCCACTGTCAGCAGAATACATCTGTTGAACTACAATGACTAATTTATCCTGCATGCCTAGTACAATTTATGCATGAGCATGTCACTAACATAATGCCAGCCATTGCATGTTTGTGCATTTCCTAACATGGAAACTACACGTATGAAGTATAGTTTTTATTGCAAAAATGGTGCAGATGGTGCTTCATGCCACTTGATATGTTGGACCATACTTGCTGTCACCTGCAGCTGGCATGCCCATTCTCAGGTGCTCCTAGAACTTTAATCTTGAACAGAAGGTGGAGGAGATACTGTGAAAGTGTTGTCAAGCAGGATGAAAAGAGCTGACCTGTCTTATCTTCCAAACTCCAACTTTCAGCCATAGCTGTCTCCTCACAACACAGCTGGTGAAGAACAGAGGAGGAGACATGGGGGCACTGATGATAAGAGCAGAGCTGAGTGCTCCTCCACTCTTCCTTTCTCCCCAGCTCTCTGTCAGGGAGGCAAAAACCATGTTGGGAGGGGACTGATACAGCTGAAAGTTGGAGTTTGGAAGGTAAGAGAGGACAGGAGACTGCCCAGCTTGACAGAGTTTTACAGTACTTTGTTCTGTTCCATAATTTGTTCCGGGTTAAAGTTACAGGAGCCTTGTACCCTATGGAACCTGGCAAGCCTATTTGCATGGAATGTGCCATTCAAATAAAAAACACCTAGTTTAACAAATGAGGATATATACACACTTTTCAAGGTGGTGATCTCAACCTGAGATTCCTCCCCCTTGCCCTGAGGATTGGAGAAGGGAGTCTAGGTACTAAGAGCAAGGCTTAGGCCCAGGCTGTGAGACCTGGGAATCTTAGCAGATGTGTGTGCTAGATGCTGTCCTCTCCCTTGGGCTTCAGTCAGTCTAACTCTTGGTCCATCAGAACTAGTAAGCTTGATCCATTGTAGAATGGAGCTGGCACTTCACTCACACATGTACATAGAGTCCTGTTTTTGAATTGCTCCAGGGCCCAAACACACAGTATGCTATTTAAAAAAAAAAAAACTCTCTCAAATGCAGAAGATATACATAAAGCTGCATTCTCATCCTGAGATTCTTCCTCCTTGCCATGAGAAGCAGAAAAGAGGGTCCCAGCCCTCAGACTTGGGTTCCCACCCTGATATCTGCAAACCATACCCATGACTATATGCTGAGGTGTGACATCAGTTAAACAGGAACTCAGTTTGAACTACCTTGCAATCTAAGTGAGCAGTCTATGTTTGCCTTTGTAGCAGCAGAAGATGGTGACAGTATATTTAGAATTAAAGTGGGTTGTAGACTTCAGGTGACTGGTTGATGGATATAATTTTCGAATGCTCTCCCACCATTCCTAAGAAAATAGAAGGAGTACATTATAAAGATTTCTAGATCTTAATCCACCAAAGTTGTTCAGGTCTTTTATGGAAAGGGAGGGAGGAGAGGGAGGACACAGCAGTAGTGAAAATAATGATGAAATAGAGCATTCAAAATTGTGATTGCACAGCTAAATTCTGAAATGCGGTGGTCCATTCTGCCATTTCCTCTCCGGCTTATTCTGCTGGTTGTTCAGATAATAAGACTCTAGCATAAAGCCTGCTAGAACAGGTCTACTGATTCTAATATTTCAATAAGAATAATAACATTGGATTATAGGGTTTTATATTGTTCTATGAAAGATAAACATATTTAAGGGTATTTAGCAGATCTTGTTAAGCAGGATTAAAACTAATGATCCAATTCCCAAAGCTCTCTGCCAGCACAGTCTCACTACAGTGAGGTGCTTCACTGTGACAATACAAATTATGTTGTTTTCTGCTGTATTTGTTCAGATTAAATATCATACAATCACCTTATCTCTTTTGATATTCCTAAGGTAGTAGATGTTTCACTGAGGATTCAATTTCAAGTGTAGACCTTTAGTTTTCTGAATCACTCATCATCAAAGTTCTCTGGTTTGTTAGTATTAATGTAGCAGTGGCTGTGGGTTTCCATGTCAGAGGGAGTGAATCCAGTTTTGCAGGCATAGCAGACAGTTTTTCCCTTTTTCAGACATCAATATTGTTTTAGCATCTATTCAACAAGAAATTGGCTGCAGCCATATATATCGTAAATATAATCAGGCCACATACATCAGTGATAAGACTATTAACAGCAGTTTATGGGACACATTGAGGCTAGCAGCTGTAGCAGTACCCTGAGGGATTTCTCCAGTTGCCCATCATGATATGTCCCATGACCAGGAAAATGCACCCCAATCTGTAGCACTTTGGAAACCTGTTGGTTGGGTCACCACCTGCTTAGGACATGGATTTTGGCTGGGAAGGTGGAATCAACAGAACTAGCTATAATGATGGTGTGCTGTCATTAGAGCAACATCTGCTGATGTAGGATCATAGCCATAGTTTTCACCAGAAAAAGTCCTGAAATACAACAAAAATCCTTTGAAATATGCAATTACCACTTGTAATACCACCCAGTATTTATTTACCCAAGAATTTCTTCATTTATTCTTGTGTGCAAAAAAATGAAACAAGGAAAGATTTATGTACCTACTCAGCAACTAGCATGTTTCCAAAATGAATAGGCTCAGAGTCCAAGTCGCTGGTGGACAGTCACTATAAGGTTTTCAGGAAGGAAAACCAAAGGCAAGACTTCAGAACTTAAGCAGAAAATGACATTTTTACAGAAGAAAAAGCCACCATAGATATTAAGCCTTGTAACAATATGAAATACAGGAGACTTTCAGATGAGCTAAATATGCTGTGATACTGATGCTGGGAGATTGCTAAATGGCTTCCCTTTCAGATGTTATCATTCCGGTGTCATCATGCCGTTCAGCTGTTGTTATGCCAGCACGTCTTTTTATTCACAGGCAATGCCATGAATTGATCCCTCATTCTGTTTCTGTAACAGAATGTCCTGCAAGTTAAAAGGTGCCCATTTCCATGGCATGATGCCAAATTCATGGTAGGTCCATGTCAGAATACTTCCAGGTGAGATCGAGACATTAAGGTAAGTGACACAGTTTTTATGAACCTCCCTGGGTTAGTTATGTTTTCAGTTTGTTTTTGTGCTTGCTGTCATTTTTTAAACTTTATTTTAATTTTCATTTTTGAATTTCCCATCCCCTTGCAAGAATGGCTGGGATTTCAAACCAGGAAGTGAATGGAGCTTCGTTTGAGCTCCGTTCACTCCAGGACTGCCTGGCAAGCGCAGCAAAGGTAGGTTTGAACGTTTTCATTACCATGCCAGGACAGGGATGGGAGAGGGGCAGGAAAGAAGAATGCAGGATGGGAAAACTTTCTTTGTTCCCTTCTGAAAATCTCCTAAGAGTGTCCCAAAAAAAGGGGGGTGGGAAAGAAAGAGGAAAACAGAGATTAAGCTGAAGGAAATGAGGAGGAGAAAGGAATGGGATGGTTTCTTATTCTTAGTCTTTGGGGATGAGGAGAAAAGACAGAAGAATCCTTCTGCATTTGTAGTTTTGAATGTCAATACCAATTAGCTAACATATTGTAAACCACTCAGAGAGTGCCTAGCCCAATAAAGTGGTATTATAATAATAATAATAATAATAATAATAATTTCTATCCTGCCCCTCTCCAATGCAATTGGGGCAGCTTAAAATATAAAAACTCCATACCCTAGCCCACCAACCCCTTAAAATAATATTAAATTAGCAAAGAGTATAGAAATTAGTATAGAGGTGTAAGTGCTATTGCTAACAATTTGAAGGCTGCTCTGAGAGCCTTTGGGGTTGAAAAGTGGGGTATAAATACAATAAATCAATAAATACAATGTTTCCTATACAGTCAGCCCTCCTTATCCACATATTCAATCATCTAAGGTTTGAAAATATTCCCCAAAAAATAAAGAAAGAAATCCAAAAGGCAAACCTTGATTTTGCCATTTTATATAAGAGATGCCATTTTACAATGCCATTGTATATAGTGGAACTTGAACATCCATAGATTTTGGTATCCATGGGGGATTAATACCAAGGGCCCATTGTATTAATTTTTTATCCCTCTTTTCCCTTGCTGAGATACATAAAATGTCTGACAGAATCCAACAAACAATTACAAAATGTCTGACAGAGTCCAACAAACGAACAAAGTTTCCCCTCCACATTCGCGGCTTTCACAATCGCGGTTTTGATTAGTCCCAAGCCTCTTCTGGAAGGCGGGCGAGAGGTGGGGCAACCTCCTGCCTGTGCCTTCCCCGGCCTTCCAGAGGTGGCTCCGGGGCTTCTAAGCCCTGGAGTCCCCTCAGGAAGGCTGGGGAGAGGCAGCGCAGCCTCCCTCATGCCTGCTGCATTCCCCGGCCTTCCTAAGTGGGCTCCAGGGCTTCTAAGCCCCGGAGTCCCCTCAGGAAGGCCGGGGAAAGTCAGAGCAGCCTCCCGCTCGCCTGCCCGTTGCCTTCCCTGGCCCTCCTAAGCGGGCTCCAGGGCTTCAAAGCCCCAGAGTCTGCTCAGGAAGGCTGCGGAGATGCAGGGCAGCTTCCCTCTTGTCCACCCGCTGCCTTCTCCGACCTTCCTGAGGGGGCTCCGAGGCTTCTAAGCCCCGGAGACCACTCAGGAAGACCGGGGAGAGGAATGGCAGCCTCCTGCCTGTCCGCCCACTGCCTTCCCCAGCCTTCCTAAGCGGGCTCTGGGGCTTCAAAGCCCCAGAGTCAGCTCAGGAAGGCTGGGGAGAGGCAAGGCAGCTTCCCTCCCACCCACCCGCTGCCTTCCCTGGCCTTCCTGATGGGGCCCCGAGGCTTCTAAGCCCCGGAGTCCACTCAGGAGGGCCAGGGAGAGGCAGGGCAGCCTCCTCCCCACCCGCCTCCTGCCTTCCCCGGCCTTCCTAAGCAGGCTCCAGGGCTTCAAAGCCCTTCTGTCCACTCAGGAAGGCCGCAGAGAGGCAGGGCAGCTTCCCTCCCGCCCACCCGCTGCCTTTCCCGGCCTTCCTGGGGGAGCTCCGAGGCTTCTAAGCCCCGGAGTCCCCTCAGGAAGGCCGGGGAGAGGCAAGGCAGCCTCCTCCCCACCCACCTGCTACTCTCCCCGCCCTTCCTAAGTGGGCTCTGGGGCTTCTAAGCCCCAGAGTCTGCTCAGGAAGGCCGCAGGGAGGCAGGGCAGTCTCCTCCCCGCCCGCCTGCTGCCTTCCCTGGCCTTCCTAAGCTGGCTCCAGGGCTTCTAAGGCCTGGAGTCCCCTCAAGAAGGCTGCGGAGAGGCCAGCCAGGCTGGCCAAACACCCTCCTGCTGCCTCCCTCCCTCTGGGGGGAGGGGTCACAGGAGCAGCATTTTTTATTCGTGGTTTTTCCACATTCGCAGGGGTCTCAAGACCCTAACCCCCACGAATGTGGAGAGACGACTGTAGAACTGAAATAATCTAGATGAGAACTGTTTCTTGCAAAAACGTATCCCTCTTATTGTGGCCTATCTTGATATCAATCATATTTTCATTTTCATTTATGATGTTATGACTCTGAGCCTACAGACAAATGTACTTAGCTTCTGAAGATCATATTCATGGAGCAACTTCCACTTTTGCACACAATTACTAGAAATGTTAAAAAGTGAATAAGTACATTATAAAAATATCAGCTTTGTGGATTTTAAAATGTATTTAAATTAGAGCAGTTTAATTGAGCTTCCCATGGTTGCTATAGCTCACTTTTAGCATTTTACATTAGCATTACATTTTTGATCCTTTTCCAAAGACATGTGCTATATTGTCAGCCTATACTGTGGAATTCATCCAGCTGGTATATTTTAAACTGTCTTGGTAAATGTGACTTATCACTGGTAGCACTGTTGTTACACTTGGTAGAAAAGATCCTCCTTTTCCAATAAAGCAATGTAGTAAAGGCGAAAGAGTATCCTTAAACAGTCTGGCTACTGGAAGTATTAAATACATCATGTTTGAGAGCGCCTTTGGGTGGGCTGGCAACAATAATGGAGACAAATTTTCAGTTTACAATGTTAACACAAGGATGTGGCCAAAGGAGCCTTAAAGCTCAGCATGAATGATCTGGGGAGAAAGTACAGTATAACCAACAGTGGATGTATGCCCACAACATGCATATAGAAATCTTGTTGCTGTGTGCCTTCAAGTCATTTCCAGCATAAGTCGACCCTGAGGTGAACCTATCACAGGGTTTTCTTGGCAAGATTTGTTCTGAAAGGGTTTGTCCTTGCCTTCCTGTGAAGCTGGGAGAGTGTGACTTGCCCAAGGTCACCCAATGGGCTTCCCTAGTCAAGGAAGGATTCAGATCTTGCACTCCAGAGTCACAGGACTTTATCAGACTATCCCTTTAAAATATTCTTTTGCTGGCATTAAAAAATCCATTTTTATGCCATCAAAAGAATGCTCCCCCCCACCCCCACACTTAATTCTAATCCTGGCAAAGGCAACTCCAGCAATGAAAGAGGAAGTGAATGCAGCTCCGTTCACTTCCTCCTTTGAAATCCTGTGAAATATAGCAAGACTTCATTGCATGGGAAAATAAAATAAATAAATAAATAAATAACACTAAAAGGGTTTTTAAAAACACAAAAACACACTTTAAAACTTACAAGTAACCCAGGAAGGGTCGTATGTCACTTACCTGGATGTTGTGATCTCACCCAGAAGTGTTCGCACAGGACCAGCCACTAGCTGGTAAGTACAGTAAAAAATGACACAAGGTTTTTTGCTATGCCAGCAAAAAACTGGCAAGGGGGATCAATTGATGGCATCAGCCATCAAATAAAAAGTGTGGATTTTGGCAGTGACATTGTCTGATATGTGCGCCCTTTTGCGGTTATGTGGCATCGTTATGACACTGTATTTGATGCATTTGATAAAGTCCATAGTCCAACATTCAAACCTCTACATATACTGGCTCTTCTAGAGAAAAATAGGATCATGCTAGTGCATAAGTTGGTGGGGAGACGGATGGAGTTTGTCTTGTCGCCCAGCAATGTGGCCTTCTTGTCAATGCCAGGAGAGCCTCAGCTAGAAAGTGGGAGTTAAAACAAGCATGCAAGCAGATGTCTGCTGATGACAAAAGCTGCAACATTGCATGCTAAGCAATAATGACCTCGAACAAATTTCCCATCCTATTTGCAGATGGAAAATCTGAGGGGAGGGTTTTTGTTGTTGTTGTTGTTGTTGTTGTTGTTTTTAAAGCAACATTCTCAGATATTTAGGTTTTACAATTGGTGGTGGAAGATACTTGTGTCCTTCTACTTCTCCCCATTGACCCTCCTCCTCTTTCTTCTCCCCCGCCTCTTTCTTTCTCCTTTTCCTTGTCCAAGTTAGCACCACATAATTGTTTCAACTATATGAGTGTTATCTGGACTTTTGTCATGTACTTGCATTCCCAGACACAGTGACTAGTAGTTTCAGAAATAAACAGAAAATGTTATTGTCACAGTAATCCAGAAAGCATTTCATACAAGGTTGTTGCTCAGAACTGAAACTTAGAGGGCAGACAGTATACTCAAAGCATATTGCAATCTATGAAATCTTGCAGACTTCATTACTATTAGTTATCTATCACCCCTTGATCTCCTCCTCCCAGACAACACCCATCCCATTTTTCCCAAGTCAGTTCTGCAGCTGGAGGCTTATCTCTCCATTCCCATTCACTACTGTTATACTCCCCTCCACAGTTGCCACAGAACATTCATTAACAAGTAAAAAGATATGAAAACACAATTAACAGCAAGGCTACATACAGAACAATACAAAAAGTGGCAGGAAAAGGCAACATCAGGGGCCGATCCTAAAAATTTTCTCTCTAAGCATGTAGCAGAAATGCAGGGGGCTGGAACCAGAATGTTCCCTTCAATGAACAGAATAAGTCATATGGGCTGGGATCCAGCAGAGATCCTCACAAATGGAATGAGGAAGACCACTCTCTACATTTGCCCTTCTTCCTGAGGAAGAGAATGGACTTTTTGGAAGGGTGGATATCAAAGTTCCAAATTCAAAGGAATATTTGCAGAATTAAAATTGGACCAGTGACACATGACTGCCAACCATTTTAAATAGCTGCCGGGGGGGGGGGAGATCCCTAAAAATTTTCCCATAATCATAATCATATAATTTTATAGTGCCACAATAATGAAGCATTCCCCTTCTGCCTGAAGGAAGAAGTATTATTTCTTCCACTGCATTTGTGCAATACAAACTTATTTTAGTTCTCTGCAGAGAAGCAGCCTTCAGTTGTGGACAAAGAAGGAGGACAATGCTCCATATAGTTTATATTCGTTATGGAAATAATCAGAAGTCAACAAACGACTGTGTGATCATGCCAGACTATTATAATGATTCATCACAAAGCTCATGCTCCCCCTCCCCCAGTGCAAAGTGCTCTAAACAAAGCATCTGTGAGAGAATTGGAAAGACTGTGATCTAAATTGCACATTGGGAAGTTTTATGCATGAATCAGTATTAACTACTGCAGTATGGGAGGTCATCTATAATCCGACTGTCAGGGTTTGTGTTCAGTGCTATTATTGTGCTATACTAAGCACAGCCAGAGCCATCTCATTGCACAAAATGAGGTACTGGGAAGAGAAGAGGACCGCAGATGTCAAAAGCAGATTTGCTTCTCACGTGCTTCCCATTTGAAATCTGTTTCTGCTGAACTGCTGATGACTTCTTGTTATGTTCTGCTAACAGGATAAATTAAAGCAATGCATTCAGACTGTGGCATGGCAACAACACAGCTTTTTCTCCCAGAAATCCTTACTTTTTTTTTTATTCTTATTTCAAAATGCTATATTCTTTTTGTACCTACCTGAGAAACAATTCAGACACCATCAGTTGTGATTGTTTGATCATCAGTGTCAACTCTTACTGCACTTAGCACGTTAGTATTAAATAGTAGAGCGCTTACTCATTTGATGATCAACCATGGAATAATGAGACTAGACACAGAAAGTTGGGTTGAATAAAGGCCACTTTATTTGACCTAGAACCTATTTAAGTTGCATTGAATCTGGAAAGGCACGAGGGGGGGGAGCAACCTGATGTAGGATCATTAGAGGCCAGGTGACACTTCTTTACCACCTCCCCAGCTTTCCCTTGAGCAAAACACCTGAGCCTCAATGGCAATCCAATAACTGGGTTGCTCCCTGGCTGGCCATCTACTGGAAAGCAAACCCGGGGCACTCCTCCCGGCCAGGTCCCAGGATTTTATAAGTGAGAGCAAAATCCCCCAGGTCTACCTCAAGAGCACCCCCCCAGGTCTACCTCAAGGATCCCAGGACCTGAAGAGGCAGGAGCCCTACCCTTCACCAAAAGGTTGTCAAGGTGAACACCAAAACTCTTATATTCTCTCTCACACACACCATTACCTTCCTTGGACAAGGGACAAGTGTCTGCCAATACAGCTCACACACCTTGTTGTAAGTCTCCTAGGAATAATATATTACCTTCTTCAGATAAATGCATGCCATCAGCCATGTAGAGCTCTGGCTGCTGAAAAACTATGGTGGGATGAGGAACGAAGTGGCCCAGTCCCTTAATTCCATATCTTCCTCTTCATCCTTCTACGGGCTAGGTTAAGACATTGGGGATCCTTTCTCCCTGCCAAATTTGGTGTGGCAAAAAAGGCAGATCATACCAGGGTTATTCCTGACTGTCTACTCTGAATGATCATGCAGAGCCTGGAGAATAAGGGTCTTGCCCTTCAGTAAGCCCATGTCATTCTCGCTAAGGAGAATGACCAAAACATGAGGAGGAGGTCCATTGTGCTCCTCAAATAACAGAAGCAACAAATCATTCCAACAAAGGCCTCTTTTCCTAAGCCGCTCCACCATGGCATGCTCACTCAACCCCTGCTAAGTCCCAAAATGGCAGTTGCAGGCCCAGCGTGACACCTAGTAAACTACACTGTGGCCATAGACCAGAACCCACTGCCTCTCCAGACAGAAGCACTTAAGAGGTTGAACATATCTATTGTAAGCCAAGGATGTCCAGTGCCCAATATGTTGGATAGATCCTTCACCATGCCCCTCTGGGCCATTCAGCCTTAAGTGCTCCATGCTATGGCCACATGTTAACAACAGGCTCCTCACCTTTAGGCCATGTAAACCTATAAAAAAAACAAAAAATGTTAACTATCAACACTGTTTCTGAAATGACTGCCATCTCAAGAATTCTGAGCTGGGATCCAAAGTGACGTATTTGCCTGGCAGCCAAGATGTTCATGCTGTGACCACATATTAACATCAGGCTCCTCCTCGCTATATACCTGTAATGATCAAAAACAAAGTTAAATAATCAACACTGCTTCTTAAATGGACATACTTGAATGGACTTGAAAGTGGGATATCTCAACCTGTTCATTGTTCAAATGCCCCAGGTCTGTAGTTCATGCAGTGGATGGTAAATCTGCACCACTCATCAAAACTCAATTGGAAGGGAGAGAGGCTCAATTAGTCACTGCCAAAAATTAGTATTTGGTCAATAGGTAATCATCAGCATGATAGAACAAGTGTCCTTCTCACTCACTGCTCAGCTCCAAATACTACTGCGAACCCCTCACTGGATACTGACCCTCACTGATGCAGTACCCCATTGGACTTCAGTTGCCTGCCCTCTTTGGTTTATTTTTGACTGCAATATTGTGAAGGAAAAGCTATCACTCATAAGGGGCATATCTCTCAACTCTAAAGCCCTACCTGACGAGTCTGTCCCTGAAATGATGATCAAAGAAGCATGTGCCGGGGCAGCCAGGCCTGAAATACCTTCTGGCTCTGCCCCCAAAATGTACAGTGTCTTGGCACCCTGTGCCAGATAGAATAACAACTCACCTCTGACCATGGAGGCCATCAGATGTGTTCCTTCCCCACATGCTGTTTGCCACACAGGTCCAGGTACATATTCTGAGAGCCACTGTAGTAGTTAGAATATTGAACTTAGACTAGGGAGATCCAGGTTCAACTACCCTACTCAGCTGTGAAGCTTACTGGGTGACATTGGGCCAGTCACTAATTTTAATCTTAACCCACTTCCCAGGATTGCTGTGCACATAAAAATGAGACAGTGCTCATGTATACTGCCTTCAAAGAGAAAGGGAGGATATAAATATCAAAATAAATAAAAAGAATATGTTTTTCAAAGGTGCGGATGGAACCTGTGTTTCCTTTGCACACACAAGTTGCCAACTGGAGCTGTCTTGGACCCAGTCCAAGTCTAACAAACCATAGTAGTGTTATGTCTGAACTAAGGATGCTGAAGAATTTAATTTGCTCCACTTTTATAAACAAACTGATTTTATTTGAACTTTTTGGACTAATACACATATTGATACAAAAATAACCTTTTGATTCCACACTTTTCAGAATTTAGTGATGCCATTCTTGACTCAAATCTTGCATATAAAAATAAATATATTAGGGAACATTGTGTACAGTAATGTGTATATTTGACAAAATGCATAGTAAGTGGGTATATTAGGGCAAGAAACATAGGAAAAGAATGAGTTTCCATGCATTAAAAATACTGCAGAATGATGTGGAAACTTGGATTGAATGGTTTTTTTATTAAATTGAAAGTCTCTTTCTCTCTCTGGCTTTTCTTTGCAAACGAAGATTCAGGAAGGACTCATCCCGCACTTTCTGCAAGCATGCTGATGACTAAAAAGGCCAATCTGAAATAAGTCTGATTGCAGAAAGCACAGCAGAAGGTTTCCTTTGGTGATGTTTCTGGGTTGTGATTCTTTCTGCATTGTCGTTTCTCTTCAAGACTTGTTTGGCGTGAGCTCTCAAATAAGGCTGCAGCATTGTGGATAGTGCGTCTCCATGCCTCCCGATGTGAGGCCAGGGCGGACCATTGTTGGTGATCAATTTGGCTGAGCCTGAGATGTTGTTTCAGGGAGTCCTTGTATCGCTTTCTTGGAGCGCCCCTCTTACGTTGACCCGTGGCGAGTAAACTGAAGGATTTATTTATTTATTTATTTATTTATTTATTTATGGAATGTATATGCCACCTTTCTCCTAAAGTGGGACCCAAGGCACCTAACAAAACAATTAAAATCACAGTTAAAAGCAATTAAAACCAATTAAAAACATACAAAGCAAAAAACAAATAAAGCAACATAAAAAATACACCCTGATAAAAGCTGCATAGGCACAGTCATACATCAAAGGCCTGCTTGAACAAAAACATTTTTGCCTGCTGGAAAAACTGAGACAGGGAGGGGCCAGCCCAGCCTCCCATGGGAAGGAGTTCCAGAGGGTGGGAGCAGCCACTGAGATGGCTCTCTCTTGTGTCCTCACCAAGTGAGCCTGTGATGGTGGTTGGAGTGAGAGCAAGCCTTCCCCTGATGATCTTATAACCCTTGGAGGTTCATAGAGGGAGATACGATCTTTCACGTAGTCTTGACCTAAGTTGTGTAGGGTTTTATAGGTCAAGGCCAGCACTTTGAATTGTGCCTGGAAACAAACTGGTAGCCAGTGAAGCTGTTTTAACTTGGCAGTTATATGCTCCCTATAATTGGCCCTGGTCAGCATTCTGGCCACAACATTCTGGACCCGCTGAAGTTTCCAAACAGTTTTCAAAGGCAGATCTGTAGATCTGTATCCCTGATTTGTACTGGGCAAATCAAATTTGCAAACCACGATTTGATCAGAATTTGCAATTTTGTACAGAGGCTGAACAGTCATTTATTGGGAGTACCCTACTTATGCATTTCCTGAATTATTTGTTTATTTATTTATTGGATTTATCTCCTGCCTTTCTCCCAAGATAGGATTCAAGGACACTTCTCTGGTTTTTCTTCGCAAACCAAGATTCAGGAAGGACTCATCCCGTGATTTCTGCAAGTGTGTTGATGCCTAAAAGGCCAATCCGAGATAAACAAGTCTGCTTGCAGAAAGCAGAGCGGAAGGTCTCCTTGGGTGATGTTTCTGGGTTGTGATTCTTTCTGCATTGTCGCTTCTCTTCAAGACTTGTTCGGCGTGAGTTCTCAAATAAGGCTGCAGCATTGTGGATGGTGTATCTCCATGCCTCCCGGTGTGAGGCCACTTGCAATAATTTAAATATACAATGAATAAAGGACAAGGATGGCCTATAATCTCTTCTCTGACTTTATAATTTTATTTCAGATTGCAAACCATCATGTTACCCAGTCCAGATATTATAGCAAACTATGGTTTTCAGCTAGATCAACAGTAATCAAAACGCATAAAGGGGAAAGCAGGGTGGATCTTGTGGGAACCAGGCTTGTTTTTGTTGTTTTAAAACTTTTTTTAAAAGTCTTAATTTGTTTTTAAAGCACGTTTTTTTACCAGGTTTTATCTGTAAACTGATGAAGCTCTGGTGAGTGATAAGCAAGAGATGATAATCAAATGCTGTGAGTAATAATAAATGGCTGGACCACAGTTTGACAGTGTGCCTAATTCAATCCATTAACTTTTTGACTTTGCCTTTTGCTTTAATATATTCATTTAATAAAAGTTATTGTTTGGCACAAGCACAGGCCGCAGTGTCTAATACCTCTCAAACATCTGGTTTGTTCAGAATGGCCTGAAAATATACATTTTTTTCTCATTGTGAAAGTGCATTGATAGAAACTCCTATGGTAACCCTAACATATATTAGGGTTAGCAGCAACTAACAAGTCTGTCACTCAATAAAATGCGTAATTCCAATTGTGCATGAAATGTTTGAGAAATATTGATACTTACTCTTAATTTAAAAAAAAAATGGAAGTTTGCCTCCACTATTGTTCTGTTTTTAGAAAGAACAATGTGATTTTTTTGTATTATTTCAACAATAGATTTCAACAGAGGAGGAAATATCCAATATGTATTGATACTCATCAAACAGAAGTTGTGTTGTTCCCAAGAGAAAATGAATACAGTATTGTCTCCAATGCTGAATCAAACTACTTTCAATACATCTCAATTTATATTCTCAAAAGTGCTCTCTCTGTTTCAAAGCTCGGTTAAAGGGATACTAACATTTCAGACATGCTCTGTTGGATATAATCTAAACCCATAATTTAATATACAGGGTGACCCCCCCTTATGCATGGGGGATATGTTCCAGCACCCCCCAGGGATACCTAAAACCATGGATAATAGGGAACCCTATTAATTCAATGAGATGAACACTGGAGGATGACCATAGAATCACATTGAAGGACCTAGAAAAGCCTAGAGAGAACTTTTTTTTTTCCAGATGTGGAGAAGTGAAACCATGGATACTGAATCCACAGATATGGGAGTCGACCTGTAATCTATAAATTTTATGCCTCAGAATTCTAATGGTTGGTTAATGGTTCATTATCTGCTAGAAATCCTCCTGTCCCTGGGTGGAGTTCATTTGCAAGGGACAAGGGGACAGGGGGATTTCCAACAGATAATGGACCATTAACCAACCATTAGCCAAACAGACACTAATCTTCCTTACATATCTTCCCCCATGAACTACCCATTCAAATACACAAATTTACATAACCTCTCCAACAGGGGCTCATAGTATATAAACCCCACACACACTCCTACTCAACCATTCTCTGAAGATGCCAGCCACAGATGCAGGTGAAACATAAGGAATAAACTCTTCCAGAACACGGCCTCACAGCCCAGAAAAAAAACAAGGAAAATCTATGGATGCTGGCCATAAAAGCCTTCAACTTCACACTGATCTGTTGGATCTCACACCCTGTGAGAAAGGCTAATAGAGAAAGAGCGGTAATAGATTGGATGAGTTAAAACAGATTGAGACTAAATCCAGACAAAACGGAGGAACTGATAATCACAGGCCCAAAACCAGGTTTGGGAATGCAACTTCTAGTCCTGGATGGAGTCACACTCTCCTCTAAGGACTGTGTTCTCAGTCTGGGGGTACTCCTAGATTTGTCGCTTCACATGACTAGTCAGGTGAGTGTGACGGTCAGGAGTGCCTGTTATCAGCTTCGGCTGATAGACCAGCTGCTCCCTTACCTGGATACAAGGGATCTGGAAACTGTGGTACATGCTTTGGTAACCTCACGTTTGAATTACTATAACACACTCTACATGGGGCTAGCCTTGTGCCTAACCCGGCAACTTCAACTGGTAAAAAATATGGCAGCCAGGTTAATTATGGGTACATCTAGGAGAGAGCATATAACACCTGTGCTTAAATCTCTCCACTGGCTGCCGATCAGTTTCCGAGCACAGTACAAGGTGTTGGTTTTAACCTTTAAAGCCCTACATGGCTTGGGTCTATCTTATTTCCGGGACCGCCTCATCCCATATGATCCCCCCCTGTGCACTTTGGTCCTCTGGGAGGAACTTGCTGCAGCCTATGAAAACTAGGCTGTTGCAGACCTCCCAGAGGGCCTTCTCTTCTACAGCTCCAAGACTTTGGAATGTCTTGCCAGATGAGATCCATCTTATCACTACTCTTGATAGCTTCAAGAAAGTGCTAAAGACGGATCTCTTTCAGCAGGCCTTCCCAGAATAACTTCCCAGCTCAAGTGGAGTTGATTGCTTACCCGCCCCCATGCCGCTATTGCCATTTTTTTTGGTATATTGTATTGTATTTTATCTTTGTTTTAATTCTCTACTGGTTTAATTTAGTTTTAAGGGGTGGGAGGGTTGGGATTGGGAAGGATTGTTTTAACTTGCTGCTGTTTTAATCCTGTTGCACGCCGCCCCGGTTGCCGAGCAGAGGGGCGGGTTAAAAATAAAAAATAAAAAATTATTATTATTATTATTATTATTATTATTACTACTACTAAAAAAAGCTGCCCTGGGAAGTGGCTCTAGACTGTTCTCTCTGGTATTTTTCTCCATGTCCACCTTGCTGACTGAAATGTTTCCTCAAATTTTGTGTTTCTATATGCCCTTGCAAACACACGTTACCCCCACATCTTCAATATCAGTAACTATGGTTTCATTTAAGAACATTCAGGGAGGAAGGCATTTGGAGGGTCTCTCTAGGCATTTGGAGGGTCTCTCTAGGCATCTGGAGGTCCTCCAGGGCAACTCTGTGGTCAGCTTCCACTGGATGTTGACCATAGAATCATGCTAGAAGACCTCCAGATGCCTAGAGAGGTGCCCTCTCTAGGCATTTTCTAGGTCCTCTAGCATGATTTTATTGTATTCTATGGTGGTTCACTATTATCTGCAGTATCTGTTATAAATAGGTATGGGGGCCCCACGTCTACCAATAATGTTCATGAATGGATGCAACAGCCACAGCAACTGCCTACTGAAAACATAGTTCGTTCTCTTTGCCCACAGACTATTGCCCTTTTATTCCCTGCTTAAGCTTCTTCCTCCCTCCCTTGTGTAATAGTGAACATGAATGCAAGGCTTAATTTTAACTTTGTTGACACATACAGTTTTGCCTTCATTAAAAATGGGGACAAAATCTCTTCAAAGTATTTTTTTTAAAAAATAAGATTTTTCACAGACATTCTTTGAAGTAAGATCCAGACTAGAAAATGTATAGTCTACCCTTTAAAATAATCAAATTGATTTTTTAAAATGCATGCTTATTTTTATGGGAAAGAGAAAATATATCTGTATGATGACTCTAATTTTAATGCAGCCATCTCTATCCTGCTGGATGCCCTCCCATAATTTGGACTACAAATCCTATAATCATTCTAGAGTGCACTGTCCTTGTTGTCTGGGGTATGATGGCAGTTGTAATGTACCTTTTTTTTTTTTTTAGAGGGCCCCAGTTAGGGAAATTTCTAAAGAGCTCATGATGAAGTTAGAGCAGTCTTTTCAATCATCTTCCTAATGTGTATCTGTAATAATTTGCTCAAGCCATTCATCTCCATACTGATGTAGGCATCCTACTTTACAAAGGACAACCCTTTATTTGAAGGTGTCCTTGGAAGGGCTGTTGAATCCAACATGGATTTAAAGATATAATACCATAGGAAGAGAGACCATGTAATTTGTCCCTCGACTTTTAGCACCTGGACAGCAGACTAAGCTGGTACACTGCTCACTTCATTGTTTTCTTAGCTACTCTAGAAAGACATATTGGGTTTCTATTAAGTTTATGCTAATTATATTTGAATTTACATTTAAACAGATGAATTAGCATATGCAAATCTTTGCCCTTTTTCGTCCTGGATAGTGGCTGAGTTGGTGCATCGCTTCTATTTTAAAAATGTATAGCAGCCACCCTAAACAGCCACCATCAAGTTTATATATATGCTACTTTTTCAAATTATGTTTGAAGCATCTTAGGAGAACAGGAAACAAATCATCCCAACATAGGTACAACAAGAATCATAAATATATCAAACACCTTTCATAATGTAATATTTATACCCACATTAGCAAGCTAACAAACACATTACAGCTAACAGTTCCGTAAGAAAGTCACCATTTTATAAATAAGAACAATCTCCAAAATAAATTAGTCCACAAGTAAATGCTTTTACAAATTTATTCAAATCTCTAAGATATCAGTAGGAATTTGACACCAGTATCTCAATGTTACAACTTAAAACAATTAAATTCAGAGTATTGTATTACATTGTTTCATCAGTGCCAAAGAGAGTAGAACTGCATTAATCTCATTCAGAGCCACCAGGTATTTTTCCTGCAAGATCCACCAAAAGGAGCATTGCTGTCTAGGCATCTTCAGCAAAAGGAGTTGCAGTCATTCAGTCGAGCTGGAAGTGAGCCATGCTGGAGAACATCTTGGATTCACAGCTAGCTGTTCTCTATTTTGGATTAAGCAACTACCAGCAAGTTTAAGCAAAATTACTTAGAAGGAAGTCCATTCTTCCCATTAATGTAAATAAGAGATTAATTAGCTAAAATCCAGATATTTTGGATTCACTGAAGTCCATTGTATTGATATATAAACTGTCTGAAATCCATAGTCTGGTACAGGATTGGACAGTTCAGGTCTATGTATTCTGACTTCATTGGTTCAGAATTTTTCGCTTAAGCTTACTGTTTGTTCAGCTTTTGGATGACTTTTAGCAAAGCTGTCTTTGAGCTGTAAGTTTCCTTGGACTTAGTATCTTCCTAAATAGAGGTGAGAGATAAGATGGTTCACATTTAGAGAAAAACCATTCTGTTGAAAACTATAGATGGAGATTAAATATCTGTTCCACTACCCAATGCTTCAATAAAAAACCTGTTCTCTTTTGCAGATCCAGCCCGGACGTTCCCGTCCCCTTTTTATAAAAGAATACACAACACAGAATATCTACACCAAATATATTGAGTACATATGAATAACATAAAAGGTTAGGTATATGAGGTTAATAGTAGAATATTGGTAAAGGTGAATATTGGCAATAATAGGCCACAACTTGGTAATGACTACAAGTGATTGGCACCAATCGCATTGGTCGAGATCCCTTCATTGCCCAACCCTTTGTTGGCCAATGGACTATTGTCAGCTGTAGCTGACACCAACGCATGGAGGGGAGAGCCACGGCCAAGCTCCTCCCGCTTGACATTCTCCCCTCGCCTGTGAAACAAGGTTATAAAAGGGGTAACAGTGAACTTGAACTTGGACTTGAACTTAAACTTGAACTTGACAGATACCCCCCTTTTGCTTACTCCCGGATCAGAGCCCACGTTATCCACCAAACAAGTTGTGACATGAAAGAAAATCAGCATACTAAACACTATAAAACATAAACAAATAATGAAGGAAGGAGGGTGGGTCTTTGGCTCCTCAGAGCCAACTGTGGTCTCTGACGTCGAGGGCCGGCTTTTATACTGGCCCCTGGCACAGAGACTATGTCACCCAGCTGTGCTGGAAGTCATGGCCTGCCTTTACCCCTGCCTCAGCCAATCAGAAATCCTGCTCTTACCCCAGCCTCAGCCAATTGGAGCAGCAGAGGCCTGCCCTGATTGGCCCAGATTTCCGACCCTTTACCCGGCCCTGGAGCATGCTGGGAAGAAGACAGGAAGTATGGTGGCCCCCATGCCAGCTTTCATGCAGCCGTGGGTGCTTCCCAGCTTGGAACAGGGTTCCGGACGGGGCGCAAATGGCCCACCAGGCGAGCCCAGTAGCCCCTTTTGTGTGTGTTTTGTAAAGAAGATCCAATTGTAGCTCTCCTGCCTCAATTCTGTTGTGGAAACAGGAAAGGGAAAACAGTAAAAAAAACTGTTTCAGGTATTCCCCCTTCCCCTGTTTAGACATATAAAGAGCACATTTGGTTTTATAGCTACCATTTGTTACTTTTTGAGAACTTTATTGTGTCCAGTCATATTGTTAATGTGAATTAACAAAATGTCTGACTGCATTAATGGGCCACTGAATGGCATTCAGAGAAGCAATGTAAAAAATAAAATGTCAGGGTTATACATATTATGGATCTGGGTTTGTTTTCTTGTTTAAACAATCTGGATAAAAATCCCCCAAAGCTTCAGTTTAGGACCCCACCTCTTTTGTCCATATTGTCTTGTTCCCGTGAGAGAAGAGAATGGGAGGACTTTCAAGGCATATGTAGACTGGGAGATGTGTCCTATACAGTAGGACCCCCATATCCACTGATTCATTATCCACTGATTCAATTATCCATGGGACACAACACAGTACACCTACCATAGAGCCTTCCTAGAAAACGTGTCCTCTCTAGCTGTTTTCTAGGTCCTACAAGGCAACTCTATGCTATTTTAAACCAGAAGTCCCATTATTTCCAAAGGTGTTCGCTATTATCCGTGGTTTTCAGTATCCACGGGCCCCCCAGGACCATTCCCCAGCGGATACCAGGGTCTCATTGTATGCATACTCTGAAGTTGGAAATTTCTAAATAATGTGCCTGGTTTTAAGTTAGTGTGTTTGCTTAGCAGTTAAAGCTTAAGCTCATTAATGCTTTGGGTAGGTTGGGAATGTCACTAACGCAGCCTAGTTTCCTCACAGATTGAGAGACAGATATTTCCAGAATGTTTTTTTGTTTGTTTGTTTTGTTTTTTTTAGGGTGAGGGGTTAAAATTCTTGTTCACTATTGCTAAATCTGCTCCAGTATTTATCCTTAAACTTCTGATTTCTTTTTTTCTCTTTGCCCCCCCCCCGCTACCCCAGAATGCTCCGGGCCATTGGGGATTGAAGGAGGGATCATTTCAAACCAACAGATAACTGCATCATCCACCCATCGTGCTCTTTTTGGGCTCCAGAAATGGTATCCCTACTATGCACGACTTAACAAGAAGGGTCTTGTAAATGCTTGGACTGCAGCAGAAAATGACAGATGGCCGTGGATTCAGGTAACAGATGGTGCTGCATGAGGGTGGGTGGGAAGAACTCTCCTAGCCTCAATTGCCAAAATCAATTAAGTAACTGATGAAGACAAATGGTAAAATGTTAGCATGGTTCTTATTTACAACTTTAACAAAGCCTAGACTTGTGAGGAGGTATTCATATTGCAGCTACTCTAGTGTTACTGAGTTCCACCTTATCAAAAAGCATTACCACAAACATTTTCCTAGCATGAGTAATATTTCACAATGATGTCTAATAAAAAATTTTTTAAACAACTTTTTTGTTTCTGCTGGGTCTTTATGTATGCTATCTATATATATATAATTCTTTTGGGTATGTTGCCGTTTCCAGTGTGCTGATTGGCTGCTTAGGGAACCAACCAACCAATCACAGGTCTGTTGAGCAGCTAATCAGCACATTGGGGGCAGGGCCATGTAGATCTCAAACATGGCTGCTGGAGCTGGAGAGTGAGTAACATGGCGGTGGATGTAGTGTGTGCCTGTGAGTTCTGGAGTGCAGGGGTGGGATGGGATGGGCAGAATGAGTGGTGGGAGGGGCAGAACGAGTGAGGGGGTAGAACGAGTGGTGGGAGGGGCAGAACAAGTGGGGGAGGGGCAGAACGAGTAAAGGGAGGAGCAGAACGAGTGGTGGGGAAGAATGAGTGGGGGCATCAGGGGGCAGAATGAGCAGTGGGGGTGGCAAGGGGCAGAATAAGTGGTGGGGGTAGCAGGGGAAAGAACAAGCAGCGGGTGAGTGAATTAAACCCACCAGCCTACCTCAAAGGGTTGTCATGAGGTCTTCTGGGCATTTTGGGGGGAGTTTTTTAATGGTGTATGGTACGCCAGGTCCAGCTAGTATTTGTGTATTGGTGCTCTGGAAACACAATCTGCTGAAGAGAATTTTTTTACAGTATATCACTCTGAACTCCTGATTTCATTTGACTTGGAAGTTAAGCTGGCACAGGCCTGGTTACTTAGATAGTTAACCACAGTGAACACCAGGAATCTCTAAAGTAGGCCGAGGAAAGAATCCTGGTTGAAATCTCAGAAAGCCATTGCTAGCCAGAGTTGAATGTACTGGGCTAGACAGATCAATGGTCTAATTCAGTGTAACACAGCTTTCTATGGAGATTATAAGATGCATCAAATGTGGCTCCCTTACCAGATGACATTATCCTCCATAGTTATCCACCCATTATGCTGCTGTTCCGTGGGCACTGCTTTTTATTGATGGGAGAAGCTGTCAATAGATCCCCCATTCCGTTTCTGTTCTGGATTTGGCTGTGTGTGGCAAAGTTCTCTGTTTTGCTGGCGAAATCCCAGAATCAATGGGTGGTTCCTGTCTGAATACATCTGGGTGAGATCAGGACTTTCAGATAAGTGACATACTTTTTATGATCCTCCCTGGGTTACTTGTACTGTACATTTTAAAGTGTGTTTTTGTGCTTTGTGAACTTTTTTGTGTGTTATTTTTATTTTTGAATTTCCCACACTTGCATCTTCTCGTGAGAATCCACGAGATTTCACTCCAGGAAGTGCATGGAGCTCCGTTAAAGCTCTGTTCATTCCTGGGCTGCCCTGCCATCAGAAGAGAAGATAAGTGTGCTGGGGAGGGTGATTGTGGCAGGACAGGGATGGGACAGGGGCGGGAGTGGAGATTGTGGGGCAGGAATGCTTTTTACATTCCTGTCTGATAATCTCCTTTGTTTGTACATATGTCTAAGTAAGTCCAAGTCTTTAGTGGCCATTATATTCTTAACTTTTCTATTCCAAGAACAATAATGCATCAGCAAATTCTTCCTAGTGTTTAGATTCAGTCTCTTTTCCTGTAGTTTGAACCCATTGTTCTGTCCTAGTATCTGGAGCCTCAGAAAACAAGCTTGCTCCATCATCAGTATGACATCTCTTCAAATATTTAAACATGGCTATCATGTCCCCTCAATCTTCTCTTCCCAAGGCTAAATATACCCAGCTCCCTAAGCTGCTCCTCATAGGGCATGGCTTCCAGATCTCCCACCATTTTGGTTGCCTACCATTTTTAGTCTGCATGACTTGTTTTTGAGAAACCCATGTTGACTTTTAGCAATCATGGCATTCCTTTGTAAGTCCTTTCTCCGCATTGGAACCTGGAACTGTTCCTGTGATTACACTTTTCCTTGTAACTCAACAAATAAGAAGGACCAGAGACTTTTTAAAAGTGCAAGTCCATAATTATGGATAGGGAACAATCATCTCCAAGGCCCCCAGGCCCCCACAGCTCTTCCACAGTTGGTCCTCAGCTGTCCTCAACAGGCAAAAGACTGTTTAAAACACAGTAGGTCCTCAGCAGGCTACAGAACTGTTGAAAACAATACTTAACAATAGCTTTAGGCTGTAATCCTATAAACCTGTAATACCCACATGAGCTTGGGAAAGCTACTCTTTGGACTTCAATTTTCAGAAATTCCCAGCTAGTATGGCAACTGACTAAGCTGGCTGTGAGAATCTGGGAGTTATAGATCCCCAAGGTAAATTTTCTGAGCTCTCATGCACATTTACCTAAGGAATAAGTTCCATTTAACTCATTGAGCTCACTTCTGATGAGGCATATATAACATGTTACTGTTTGTCACATTTGATAGCTCTTACATGGAAAAAAGACGATTAAGAGGTGATATGATAGCCCTGTTTAAGTATTTGAAGGGATGTCACACTGAGGATGGAGCAGGCTTGTTTTCTGCTGCTCCAGAGACTGGAACACGGAGCAATGGATGCAAGCTCCAGGAACAGAGATTCCACCTCAACATTAGGAGGAACTTTTTGACAGTAAGAGCTGTTCGGCAGTGGAACGCACTCCCTCAGAGCGTGGTGGGGTCTCCTTCCTTGGAGGTCTTTAAACAGAGGCTGGATGGCCATCTGTCAGGGATGCTTTGATCAAGATTTCCTGCATGGCAGGGGGTTGGACTGGATGGCCCTCATGGTCTCTTCCAACTCTGCAGTTCTATGATTCTATGATTCTATGATTCTATGGATATGGAACAAAATGACTATGGAAAGTTCTTTGTATACTACCTTAATTTACATGTCTGTATAACTGAAGCAGTGCTTGTTCAGGATGGGTGTTAATTTCATTTGGTCCATTTTTTGATGATAACTTTCCCAAGCTACTCCCCGACCCCATAAATTCCATGGATAGAACTTGAGTTTTTTTTTAATAAATAAATAAATAAATAAAATGATTGTGTGTGAAAGTGAACCTGCCAAATTCAGCACTATGTATGATGGTGACTCTGGGGGCTTGTCTACACCAGGGCCAAAAATCCACATGGAATCTGGACTATTCTGGCCCAGTTCCACATGGGCACCATACATACTGGCATGAAAGCAAAGCTGTCTTGCACTCCAGATGGGCAAACACCACATCAGCACCAGTGCCCTGTCCTCTCCTCAAGGCCACTGCCACCATTGCCTTGCTGGCTAAGTAGCTCCCTGCGAGAGTCTGGCCAGTACCGTCACTTCTGTTGAGGTCAGAAGGGGTGTCCAAACATGTGATCAACAAGGAGGGGTCACTGTACTCTCTCCTCATTTACGGCACGGGCACACCGTGGTGGCAGCTCCAAAGAGGATCCATCCCCTTCCCTGCACTTCTCAATGCAGGGTAAGGGAGATGGTGCCACATTTGCAAAAGAACTGGAAGCACTCCAGAGTTCCTGTGGTTTCTCTTAAGCTGGATCAACGGCTTAATAAAACAGATTTGCTGCTTGTGTCATTTGGACACATTGCACTGGATCTGGGGTACGTTTGGTTTATTTCCTTAGTGTAGACAAGCCCTGGGTTGTCACCTCTTCTTCCCAACACACTCTGTTAACATCTGTGTTGGAGACAAGTATGACATTATTCTCTCTCTAGTGGCAATAAGCTGGATATAGCTAGTATAGATTGTTGAAAATTCAGTGACTCCATTTTGATAAGAACTTACCATTTTTTTCAGAAATCTTAATAGATTCAGCAAAAAAGAACATGGGGTTATTTTTAAAAAGTGGGAGAAAGCAAAAAAAAAGATTTGTCCTTTTTGTTGCTGTTGGAAGAAAACATTTGAGAACAACATAATTTTAATCATTGGGAGAGAAGAGGGCTGGGAAATAAAAACTGTTGCAGAATGCAAATTAACTGACATTTGGTGAATCTTTATATTGTAGCTTATTTCAGTATTATAACTTCAGATATAATTTCTAAAAGAAAATTCATTGTAATGGTCAATGTTCCCAGTGGATATAATTGCAAATAAACCTCTAGATATTTTTCTTGTGTGACCCATTAAATATTATCTATTACTCAGTGCATTTTCCATTTATCTTATACATATCAAATGAAAGGTTTAGGCGGGTTTTTTAAAAAAATAGCTCTTTTATAAGGTGCTGTTTCTAACATATTCTTAAAGATGCATAACATACACCAACCAACAATAAATGAATAAATGCTTTTTTCCTGCATTCTCCTAACAAACTGAATACTGAAATTATCATTCTGAATGTCCATTCTCAGTATATAATTACTGCTGGGACTAAAATGCTTATACTTGGCTTACCATTTAAAGGGTCAGTGGTTACAGAATTAAAAGCAAACTAAAGGGGAGACTTGGAAATATTTAAGTTTAAAGTAATCCTTTTAGATTTACTCAATAAAATGGCATTCATATTAAACAGTTACTGCTTCATTAGGAACACTGGGGTGCTTATCACCCTAGTCAGTTGTTTTGGGTTGTTCCATTTGAAAACCACTTCTTCTGTACTTAGAAAGCTAGTGGAATAGCAAATGTGCTCATGCAGACCATCACTGCATTTGTATTTCAGTGGTGTTAGTTACAGTGTTTGCTTTCTCACATGCTAAATATTGCAATATACTTTACACCAGCCTGTTTCCTCTGTATCCTGCTCCTTGATTGATTTATTTAAAAAAAATGAAATGAAAGAAAACGAAGCTGTAATTACACAATGACACAAATTAGCAACAATGCTATTATGGGACCCACTCACCCCTCAGTCCGTGACCATATTGAGAAGATGAACATATACCACCCCACTTTTCCCCACTTTTTCCAATGCTTTTTCCTAGAAACCATAATTTAGCTGGTTTTGTTTTTGTAAATTACTCTTTACATTTGTATATATATACTCTTTATTTACCCTTTAAACTTTTCCTGAACCCTGTTATTTCTCTAGGCATTTAACGTTAACAGGATTAAATTGGAATTGTGTTATTGTGCTAGTCTTCTTATTTAAAATTAAAATAAAATAATGGTTTCTTTAAAAAAAAATATTCCAGAGCACAAACCTACAGTGGTGCTCTGGGAAAACCTGGTATCCTCCAAGACCAACTGTCAGAAGACATCTGAGGGAATGCCCAAGGAAGGAAGAATGAAACCACACCTATGCCAAGCCCACCATGCCCCCAATACCCCAATGAAGGGGAATTAGACATTTGCACCCAAAGTGATTACTAAACCATAGTGAGACAGAGAGTCATTAATGGATAATTTCAAGTGGAAAAAGAATCTGCTTCCAAATCTCCTGACACAGAGCCACAACATGGTGCAATAAGCTCTAGGCTAAGGTGGGGTGAACTCAGTACAATTGCAATATAACAGTGTTGTGTCAAGCTCGTAAGAAATGCTGCTCTAACTCCAATGCACTTCCTTTATGCCATTTTATTTTAATGACCGCTAGTTAGTGGTAACTTACTAAGGTGCATATCTTAATGCAGTTTGAGGTGTGTCACAGAGGCTGATATTAGGAAGATTAGTCATTTCAAATGTCTAGACTCCTAATAGGGTCACCCAAGGAGGAATGCTCAAGGTAGAAGCACCAAACTAAGGTGCATCCAAAATCTTCAGAATGTAACAGCCACATTGATACTGTAGTTTCAATGGTGAGGGTGGAGGCAAGGTTCCAGAAGGGAAGCAACTGGGCACCAGCAGTCTCTCTGGCTTTTCTTCGCAAACGAAGATTCAGGAAGGACTCATCCCGCGCTTTCTGCAAGCGCGCTGATGACTAAAAAGGCCAATCCGAGATAAACAAGTCCGGTTGCAAAAAGCACAGCAGAAGGTCTCCTTGGGTGATGTTTTTGGGTTGTGATTCTTTCTGCGTTGTCGTTTCTCTTCAAGACTTGTTCGTCGTGAGTTCTCAAATAAGGCTGCAGCATTGTGGATAGTGCGTCTCCATGCCTCCCGATGTGAGGCCAGGGCGGACCACTGTTGGTGATCAATTTGGCCAAGCCTGAGATGTTGTTTCAGGGAGTCTTTGTATCGCTTTTTTGGAGCGCCCCTCTTACGCTGACCCGTGGCGAGTTCACCGTAGAGTAGTATTTTTGGGAGGCGATGGTCCTCCATCCTAGAAACATGCCCTGCCCAGCGCAGCTGTGTTCTCAATATCATGGCCTCAATGCTGGTGATCCCTGCTTGCTCAAGGACAGCAACATTCGTCACATAGTCAGTGTATATTTAGGATTGTGCGTAGACAGCGCTGATGAAAGCGCTCGAGGAGTCGTAGGTGGTGGCGATAGGTGACCCATGTTTCAGATCCATAAAGGAGGATAGACAGTACGATGGCTCTATACACACTGATTTTTGTGCTTTGCCTCAGGTGTTTATTAATCCAGACTCTTTTGTGAAGTCTTCCAAATGCACTATATGCCTTTGCTAATCTGTGATCGATCTCTTTGTCAATCTTGGCATCTGAGGAGATGATGCTTCCCAGGTAGGTGAACTGCTGAACGGACTTGAGCACAGATTTGCCGACGGCAATGTGGGGATGGTGGTGTTCGTCCTGTGGTGCAGGCTGGTAAAGAACTTCTGTTTTCTTCAGGTTGACTTCTAGCCCAAACAGCTCTGCAGCTGTTGCAAAGCAGGACATTAGGCGCTGCAGAGCTGCTTCTGTGTGGGCAACAAGGGCAGCATCATCGGCGAAGAGCAGCTCACGGACTAGATAGTTTAGAGTCTTAGTGTGAGCCCTCAGACGGCTTAAGTTAAACAAGCTACCATCAGTACGGTAGCGTATATAGATGCCGTCGTCTTCTTCAAGCTCTGCCATAGCCCTTTGGAGCATCGTGCTAAAGAAGATTGTAAATAAAGTTGGTGCAAGAACACAACCTTGCTTCACTCCATTAGTTATTAGAAAGGGCTCTGAAAGAGCATCGCCATATCTGACTTGACCACGCTGGCCCTCGTGTAGCAAGATAATCATTTTAAGGAATTTGGGGGGACATCCTAGTTTTTCCAGGATCTGCCACAGACCTTTTCTACTTACAGTGTCAAAGGCTTTGGTGAGGTCGACAAATGTTACATAGAGACCCTTGTTCTGCTCCCTACATTTTTCTTGCAGTTGCCTAAGGGCAAATACCATGTCTGTAGTACTCCTATTGGCTCTGAAGCCACATTGGCTTTCAGGGAGAAGTTCTTCTGCAATAGCAGGAACTAATCTGTTCAGGAGTATCCTTGCAAGGATTTTTCCAGCAATAGAGAGCAGTGTTATGCCTCGATAGTTTGAGCAGTCGGATTTTGCTCCTTTTTTCTTGTACAGGGTGATGATGACTGCATCTCTGAGGTCTGATGGCAGTTCCCCTTTTTCCCAGCAATTCACAAGGAATTCGTGGAATTTTTCGTGGAGTGCATGACCTCCATGTTTCCAAACTTCAGGTGGGATTCCATCAATCCCAGCTGCCTTGCCGTTTTTCATCTGCTGTATGGCCTTAAGGGTCTCTTCCAAAGTGGGAGCTAGGTCCAATTCATTTTTCATTGGTTTTTTTATCATATGTTGGATAGCTGAGGCTTGGACTACTCGGTTGGCGCTAAAGAGGCTTTGAAAATGTTCAGCCCAACGATTCAGGATGGAGGCTTTATCAGTAATTAATGTTTGACCATCTGTACTGTATAAGGAGCTTTGGACCTGATAAGTAGGTCCAAACACTGCTTTAAGAGCTTCATAAAATCCTCTATGATCACCCAGATCTGCACAGCGTTGTGTCTTTTCTGCTAAATTGATCCACCACTTGTTCTGCATGTCTCGGAGTTTTTGTTGTAGTTTGCTACATGTGAGGCGGAAAGCGGCTTTTCTTTCATGACAGGTTGGCTGGGCGAGGTATGCCTGGTGAGCAGCTCTCTTCCTTGCCAACAGCTCCTGGATCTCTAGATGAAACTGCTGAAGGGTCTCTTACAGGCAACAGCAGTTGTACTTTAGTTAACTCTTGTCAGTAGTGTGCAGAAGAAGGCTCTGGTAATCAGTTTCTGAATATCTTTTACTTGAAACTCCTATGATGAGATAACTGAAATGAAACAAGATAACAGTGCTGGAAGATGAAACTTCTAGGTCAGAAGGCTTTCAGCCAACTACTGCGCAAAGAACAAATACACATAGCATTGTGTCTAATGATGCAACGAGACTCAAGTGGAAAGGATGCTCAGTTACTGATACAGTCCTATGTGAAAGGAAAGTCCAAAGATACACAATGCATAAAAAAGCAACATGGAATTTGAGAAGTATGAATAGGGGGAAGCTATAAATTTGTTAAACAAGAAATGGAATGTATAAACATTGCAGTATTTAGTAATAGGACATCTTCAATCAGATAATTACATAATGTTCTACTCTGGAAAGAAGAATTTAAGAAGAAATGGGGGAGGGGAGCATTCATAGTGAGGCATAGTAAAAGCAGACAGTAATCCACCAAGCATGCATCCCTGATGTTCACAAGCTCAGAACACAGCTACACTGGTCTTTCTGGTAGAGATAGAAAGAATATGTAACAATTCCCCCTTTTCCATTTCAACTCCTTAATGTACTGGGAACAGTACAGGGAACAGCCTAGGGAACCATGGGATATGCATTTTTCCCAGTTTCATCAGTTCTTGGGAGAACTACTTCTCCCATAATTTCTCTGGCTTCACAAACCTGCACTCTTCTCCAAAGCAAGTCAGGAGAATAGAGAAGAAGGAAGGAAATGGTACAGCCACCTCTCCTGTGTGCGCCTTTCCTGTGCTTCCTGCTGTGTGCCAAGAAAGGGGAGAATTTTGTTTTGGGGAATAGTGTGGGATCTTTGGGGAATAATGGAAGCTTGCAGGGATAAATGGGGGTGGGGTAAAAAAACAAAAACCTCTAACTTTGATCTTGATCAGAGTCACAATGTGAAGGTTTGAAAAGCCCACCTCTCATTTGAACCAGGCTTTTACAAGCCTCCAAAGTTCACAGCATCCCTGCTACATATAGCATGCACGTGCTGACTGCTGCAGGCATTGTCATTTGTAGGACTCTTTCCATCCATTTGAGAAAGAGAAACCCCCATAGGTTGTAAAAAGCCAAGGAGAACGATGCAAAAGTAGCTTCCTTGTGGAAGCTGCTTCCAGACATTGATCTGTAGACCAAGAAATCCATTGGTCCCTGAGGCTCCAGCACATGGTAGAACAGATTGACCCCATAATGTTGCTTCCTTCATATATCTATTGCTCATTGTTGTTTCTTGAGCTCAGGCAGTTCAATATCCTGATGGCAGGGAACAGTGGAATACATTTTCCTGTTCTGCAGGGGAAAGCTGTTTTTGCATTGGCCAGAGATGATGAGCATATCCAGATTCCGTTGCTTCCCCATTTCTGGTTATTGCTTTATCCCTATGGACATATTATATCAAGTACATTAATTTATTGCTTAGCCTAATGATCTTGTTTAAGCTTTCCCTGGTGGAGAATTACCAATTTCATTTGGAAAGAAATGTTTAAAAATAATATTTATAAGGAGTCATAAATAAAGATTCTGGAAATATACTGTATGTGGTTTCCTGATTAAACGAGGAAAGCAAATATGTACAACCCATGAAGTTAACAGTGTCTTCTATTTCAGTAGCATAGCATAGCTTGCTTTTGCTACACTCATTTGGCTACTCAAGTTCCTTGCAACAAAGCTTGCATGTATTTGCTTAATTATTGATTTTAAAAAGATAGATCCAACATAATAAGAGCAGCTGGAAGTAGTTTTGCCAAGGAAAGTAATATATAACAATTCTTTTTTTAAAAAGGCTCCCTATTTCTATTGCAAACAATTTTCTTAGAAATAAATATATCCTGATGGAGAAATTAACATATTGGACAGTATGACTGAGAAAGGATAGATAAGTCACAGCAGAGTCTGGATTATGTTTCTTTTGATCAATTATTTTCTTTTGCCAGAGAAATAAGCCCTATTTCATTTTTTAAAGTAGCTTAACTCTTCAGCCTGGAGACTGCTGCATCTCAGTTGCATGCATGGATGCCCATTGCTTCTTTACACAGTGAGCATAGTTTATAATGGTAAATGTTGACTACTGTGGTAATTTTTTTGTAAATATGTTTGCTGTTTAAAAATTAGGCAAATGCTTGACTTTCAGTATCTGAACTATGAAGTGTTGAATGATGTTTATATTACAAATTTAGACTTCTTAACCATAGCCACTTACATGCCTGGAAGACAATTTCATGGTCCAAAAGGTGGAAGAGGCAACAAGGGGGTCAGCTATTTTAGATCTGATCCTAACCAACAGAGACGACCTGGTTAATGGGGTGCAAGTGGTGGGATCCTTAGGTGAGAGTGATCATGTTCTCCTGGAGTTTGTAATACAATTGAAAGGAGAAGCCAGGCATAGTCATACACACATTCTTGACTTTAGGAGAGCTGATTTCAATAAACTCAGGGAAATACTGGGGGTGATCCCATGGTCAGGAATACTAAAAGAGAAGAGACCTCAAGACGGATGGGACTTTCTCAAAAGGGAGATACTGAAGGCACAATTTCAAACAGTACCATTGAGGAAGAAAAATGGGAGGTGTCTCAAGAAACCAGGATGGATGACTAAAGAACTTTCAATGGAGCTAAGTTTTAAACGGAACATGTCTAGGAAATGGAAAAAGGGGGAAATCACCAAAGAAGAATTCAAACAGATAGCGAACACGTGTAGGAGTAAAGTCAGAAAAGCTAAAGCGCAGAATGAGCTCAGGCTTGCTAGGGAGGTTAAGAACGATAAAAAGGGGTTTTTTTGGGTATGTCCGCAGCAAAAGGAGGAAGAAGGAAATGATAGGGCCACTACGTGGAGAAGATGGCAAAATGCTAACAGGGGACAGAGAAAAGGCAGAATTACTCAAGACCTTCTTTGCCTCAGTGTTTTCAGAAAAGGAAAAGGAGGACCAACCTGAGGAGAATGGAACAGAGGACACAATAGGGGAAATCCAGCTCAAAATAAGTAAAGAGGTAGTACAGGAATACCTTCTTAATCTAAATGAATTTAAATCTCCAGGACCAGATGAACTACATCCAAGAGTATTAAAAGAGCTGGCAAATATAATCTCAGAGCCATTGGCAATAATATTTGAGAACTCCTGGAGAACAGGAGAAGTCCCAGCAGACTGGAGGAGGGCAAACGTTGTTCCCATCTTCAAAAAGGGGAAAAAAGAGGATCCCAACAATTATCGTCCAGTTAGTCTGACATCAATACCAGGGAAGATTCTAGAGCAGATCATTAAACAGAGAGTCTGTGAACATTTAGAAAGCAATGCCATAATCACAAAAAGTCAACATGGGTTTCAGAGAAACAAGTCATGCCAGACTAATCTGATCTCTTTTTTTGATAAAGTTACCAGCTTGGTAGATGAAGGGAATGCTGTGGACATTGCATACCTTGATTTCAGTAAGGCCTTTGACAAGGTTCCCCATGACATTCTTGCAAACAAGCTTGTAAAATGTGGGCTAGACAAGTTAACTGTTCAATGGATTTGTAATTGGTTGACCGGCCGAACCCAAAGGGTGCTCAGCAGTGGCTCCTCTTCGTCTTGGAAAGATGTGACCAGTGGGGTGCCACAGGGTTCTGTCCTGGGCCCAGTGCTATTCAACATCTTTATCAATGAGTTAGATGAGGGAATTAGGGGCATACTTATCAAATTTGCAGATGACACCAAATTGGGAGGAGTAGTTAATACCCTAGAGGACAGGATCAAAATTCAGAATGACCTGGATAGACTGGAGAGCTGGGCCAAAGCTAACAAAATGAAATTCAATACAGAGAAATGTAAAGTACTGCATTTAGGGTGGAAAAATGAAATGCATAAATATAGGATGGGAGAGACCTGGCTGAATGAGACTACATGCAAAAGGGATCTAGGAGTCCTAGTAGACCACAAGTTGAACATGAGCCAACAGTGTGATGTGGCAGCTAAAAAGGCCAATGCGATTTTGGGCTGTATCAATAGAAGTATAGTGTCTAGATCAAGGGAAGTAATAGTGCCACTCTATTCTGCCTTGGTCAGACCTCACTTAGAATACTTTGTCCAGTTCTGGGCACCACAATTCAGAAAGGATATTGACAAATTGGAGCATGTCCAGAGAAGGGCAACTAAAATGGTGAAAAGTCTGGAAACGATGCCTTATGAGGAGAGACTTAGGGAGCTGGGTATGTTTAGCCTGGAAAAAAGACGGTTAAGAGGCGATATGATAGCCCTGTTTAAGTATTTGAAGGGATGTCACGCTGAGGATGGAGCAGGCTTGTTTTCTGTTGCTCCAGAGACTGGAACACGGAGCAATGGGTGCAAGCTCCAGGAACAGAGATTCCACCTCAACATTAGGAGGAACTTTTTGACAGTAAGAGCTGTTCGGCAGTGGAACACACTCCCTCGGAGCGTGGTGGGGTCTCCTTCCTTGGAGGTCTTTAAACAGAGGCTGGATGGCCATCTGTCGGGGATGCTTTGATCAAGATTTCCTACGTGGCAGGGGGGTGGACTGGATGGCCCTCGTGGTCTCTTCCAGCTCTGCAATTCTATGATTCTATGATTTTATGATAAACTGAATTCAGCAGAGTCTTGTAAAATCTTAAAGATGAGCAAATTAGACCCTACTGTTCACATTTTTATTTCCATTTTATACATTACTTTAAATGCATATTAATAAAATACCTGCCATGTGAGTTAGACCTTCATATGCATGATGGATACGGGCTATAATCTATGGGCTCATTTACACAGACCAGGATATGCTGTCTCCCTGCTGGCGTATGCTGCCTGCAGAGGAGGCCCATTTCTCCCCCGTTACCTGGACGAAATGGGCCCAAGTCCAGCTGGGCACGCTGGCCCATCCCTACAGCTGCTGCTGCCACCTCCTGTCTTCTCTCTGAAGTCAAAAAGCTGGCCCACAACATGTGACCAAGGCCCCATGCATGTGACCAGCCTTCGTCACATGCTGCGGGCTGCTTCTTGCTGTCGAAGAGTGATGGCAGAAGGCAGCTGAATCGACAGGCAAGCATAACAGAATGGGCTCCTGCAGTCATGCAGGGTCTGATCTGTTTTATTTTGGCTGGAACACATTTAACCAGATATTTTCTTATAACATTTTATCTGGCCCTACCCCATCTCTCCCCCCACACACACCATCTTAGCCCCATCTTTGACCCTGGGGTTGCAAGGACTGCCCACGGAACTAACGGGGCAAAAGGCCTGCATCATCAGGACTGCAGGGCTCCAAGATGGGGGCAAGACAGGGTAAACTGCCCATGTAGATAAGCCCTATGACAGTGTGCCATAGCAATTGAGATGTCATAAGTATAAAATAAGTAATAGAAACCAAAATGAGCTACTATATAACACAAAAAATGTATTAGATATCCTTCTACCACTTTTCTAATCATTACTCAGCATTACAAACATCAGTTCTGGAGTATATAAAACCTGTTATAGAACACTATTTATGGGTCAAAACATCCCAGATCTTCTTAGTTCACTCAACCCTAGTAGGTTTTAGCCTTTCCAGAACATTTAGAAATCAAAGTATAAACATCTCTGTCAGAATACACATTTGTTTTTGTTGGTTATGAGTTGAGATAAATAGAAGACCCACCACATTAGGACTCCAGTGCCTACCCCCAAAACAGGGGGAAATACATGTGGCCCACAGTGCCCCTTCCCAAATTGGGATAAAGTTAACATTTTTGCCCTGCCATGCACCGCAGTGCACCCAGGGGTGGGAGCAATTGCACCACATTTTGGCCCTCCCTCCCCTTGGGTTGACTGTCTTCCTATTAAGAAGTAACTGGGCCTAATTAAATTGTTAGATTTTTAATTTTTAAATTTAATTAAGGTAGAGTTTTAAGGTGTTTTAATTACTGTGTTCAATTAATGTGTAATTTTATATTTCTTATAGCAAGTAGAAAAAACAGTAAAATTATTCATTCTTACCTGTGAGGATGAAATTTACAAAGATTTACATCCCTAGTGATGAAACATACAAATCAATATATGAAAGTGGGAAACTATTGTGATTTTGTATTTAGCCTTGGGGCTAAAGAAGACATTTCTGTTTAACTGTCAAGCACTTTCTAGTTTTGCTCCCCCCATTTTTCCCCCTTTTAAAAGGAGAGAAGGAACTTACATCACATTGCTTGGAATCACTTGTTAACTTGGAAGCAGCAGACATTCAAGCAGCAGTCAAGCATCTGACATTCAAGACTCTTCCCTTGCATCAGCCATAAAGTCATTTCAGAAAAATAAAGGAAAAGTGCTATTCCCTTTCTGATTCAAATTTAAAGGATGGATCAGACCAACCTCATGCATGAAACTATGCATGAAAGGGACTGACAAACTAAGCTGCCCCACCACTGATATGCATTACATTTGCACCCTTTGCTCCCTGTGCCTGTGACGAAAGTGTTTCTCTGCCAGCCACATGACTCAGCTGGCATGGGAAAAGGTTATAGTATTTGTTTGTTTCATGTATTTGCTGTCTTTCTCCTGCAGTGGGATCCAAGTGGCTCACAGAAAGAATCAACTAAAAAATTATCAATAAAAATTTCAACACAATTAAAAATCATCACATTAAAACTATAGGTTAGGTTATAAATGGCATACAATCATTAAAGGACATACAAAAGTTAAAAATAAAGCACAAGAAGCAGTAACACATTAAAAGCATGCTTGAACAAAAAGGTATTTGCCTGCCAATGAAAGCAGAACATGGAGGGGTCCAACCTAGCCTTCTGTGGAAGGGATTTCTATAGGGTGGGAGAAGCCATTGAAATGGACTCTAGAGCCCATTCACACCACAGAATCATTCCACTTTATCTGCCATGGTTCTGTCCTATGAAATCCTGGGGCTGGCAGTTTAGGGAAGAGTATTTAGAATCCCCAGCCAGAGCACTCCAGAGCACTCTGACCAAACAGCAAACCCCAGGATTCCATAGGATGGAACCATGGCAGTTACAGTGAAATTAAAATGCTATCATTTTGTAGTATGAATGGGCCCCAATATTCATATGGATGCAAGGTGGATTGAGCTCCTCGATGCAAGGGGAAAGCAGATCTCTCTTTCTGTCTCTCTCCGACTCTCTCTCCCCTCCCTCCCGCTCCCCCACCCCTCCGTGTGTGTGTAATCTGGACACATATAGAGCCCTTTCTCATACTAGTTAAATTCATGGGTTTGGGGGATACAATCCTGTTACGGTTAAGAATTTTGTGGCCCTCTTTTTATTTCAGTTGAATAAACTTTTAAGATTATTGTATTAACACTTATTTTACACTAATGTATACATATACCTGCTAGCACCTGTGCTGTGGGGGAGGGGATAACCTTGTAGACCCTGGCAGGAAAGGAGGTTAGGTGTAAACCTCCATCCTGGGGCAGCACACCAGATCAGAGGTAGGAGGATTGAGCACGGGGACTTGTACACATGCTCTGCCTTCCCCACTTCTTTCCATTGATGACTCTTAGAGAGGGGGGTTAACTTTGTCTGTCCTGGCTTGGCTGAGGAGGGCAAGAGCATGGAAGAGTGCACCGGCAGTGGCTGGTGTGCATGATTTGAGTGGGGTCTTTCCTCCAAGAAGAGTTTTGGGCAGCTGGCTTGGAGGGTAGCAAAGATCACCCAAGAGTGGCAGGATAGTGATCAGGAGCTTTGGGGGTTGTAGGACACCAGCTCAGTTCACCTCCCCCCAGGGGGATTGCTGGGGCCATCAGGTCACTTATCCAGGTGAATCGTCTGGCAGCAGTGTGAGCCCTTCCTCTGGCTTAACAGCCTGGCCCATGTAGTGGCATGTCAGTCCCATCCATTTCAGCTGCTCGCACTCCCAGACACATTCCTGGGGCCTTCCTTAGGTCTATTGGCCTATACACTAGACCTCTTCCTGGCTGGTCTTTATTATAGTATTTGCTCAAGAGTTACAATTCTCCTATTTGGTCTGTGTAGTTAAAATTATTATAATCAGTTCATTTATATCCCACCTTTCACCAACATTGGGACTTAAGGCTTCTTACAAAATATTGAAATAAAAACAGATTCAAAACATTAAAAAAAAACCCCAAACACATCTTTAAAAGCCCATTGCATTCATCTGGTCCATTCTGAACACAAAACAAATTACAAATAATGACTGCATGTCATTTCCTCCTCCTTGTTTCTTTTTTAAAGCAGCCCCAGGCTGCAATTTCAGATGAGAGCTCTATATATGTTGGTGGAGGTATCAATCAGCCTTCTCTTCTCCAGTTTTCTACCTCCCAGAGGTCCCCTGAACCTGCTTTCAGCTCCTTGTAACTTTTAAAAAAAGTAGCATTTTTTTTTCTGCTCAAGGTCAGTAACCACTGGGTGAGCCAATTTGATGGTCAAATGCTCATGAAGTAGAAAGTTAAGACATTGCCTTTCGACAGTTAGATCGACAAGCTGGAATATGCCCAGAGGAGGCTGACCAAAATGGCAAAACTTCTCAAAACCAAGTCCCATGACAAATGAATGACTTAGGGAGCTCAGCATGTTTAGCTGCAAAAAGAGAAGACTGAGAGGTGACATAATAGTCATATTTACATATCTGAAGGGATTTAGAAGACAGATCTATCTTGTTTTGTGCTGTTCCAGAGACTAAATGAGAACTAAATTGATAATAGCTTCATATGACAAGAAAAGAGAGTCTACCTATTATTTATTTATTTATTGTATTTATATCCTTTCTTCCAAGATGGGATTCAAGGTGTCATGCAATAATTAAAAAGATCAAGCTAAAACATTGATTCACAAAAGTTTAAAAAAGAATTAAACAACAATAATTTTAAAAACATGACTCAAAACTTTTAAAAACACTTAAAGCATGTTTAAAAAACATAATTTCCATTTTAAAAAATTAAAATACAGCACACCACTTTATACATATATTACTGCTCCATAATTAAAATTCAAAGGCATGGCTGAATAAAAATGTCTTCACCTGAGAAAGAAAGTAGGGGGCTAAGTGGACCTCTCATGGATGGAATAGGACAAATCAATGTGGCTATTTCACCCTGGCTGTTCTGGTGTGGCACAGTTCTATTTGCGTACCAATTGATAATTGTTAATTTTTGTCAAGAAAATGGAACCAAAACTACAGTTGTCCCTTCATATTTGCTGGGGTTTGGTTCCAAGACCCCCCCCCCCATAGATACAAAAATTCATGAATACTCAAGCCCCATTGTATGTAATGGCATAGCAAAATGGTGTCCCTTATATAAGATGGCAAAATCAAGATTTGCTCTTTGGATTATCATTTTTCAAGAATATTTTCAAGCCATGAATACTTAAATCCATGGTTACCAAACCTATGGATATGGAGGGACAACTGTATTTCTGTTTCTTTGGGATTGTCTTGCAAGATCATTTGGGTAAGTGGTAGGGTTAAGGTAATGATTAGGATTAGGGTTATTATCAATTGATATTATTGATAATCATTTTTTATTTTTTTTATTTATTTATTTATACCCCGCTCTTCAGCCACAAGGCTATCAGAGCGGCTTAGAAATTGTTTTAACAATAGCTATTTACACATCTACACTGCATTAAACAGTTTCCAATGTGTTCAATGTAACAGTGAACAGTTCAATTAAACAGTGTCCAATGTAAACAGTTCCCTTACCTTAACATTGTCTTGGAGGTGGTGTGTCCTTTGGAGTTCTTTAAGCATAGATCGGATGGGTATCTTTCAAGAGTGCTTTAGTTGTGTATTCCTGTATGGCAGGGAGGTAAGCTAGGTGCCCCCTGTGATCCCTTCCACTCTATGATCTTATGACTCTTCCTCCCCATGCTGGTTTTTCATAGGAGACTGTAGTCAGAGTATCAGTGTTTGATTAAAAAAAAAAACAAAATAGAAAACAACCACGATTAACTTCATGAGTCTGAGTCAAAGCTTTGAATAATGCTGGTCAGGACATTTGCAGTGTGATATTTTTACCCAGTAGGTGATGAAGACCAAAAAAATAATTTAAAAAATCCTAATTACAATGCCAGCTTTCCTCGTGAGACTCATCAAGTTCTTTTCTTCCCTCTGCTTTACTCTATATAACATGTTCCTAAACAAAATGCTTTCAATTTTTAATGAGACGTATTGTCTTACATTCTCTACTGAGCAAAGGAAAAATACAGATTTTGTTTTTTATGCCTTTAATTCACTTTGGATAAGGCTCATAAATTGTCAAGTGGGTTTTGTTTTGTTTTTCTTTGCAATCTTTTTTAAAAGAATTTTTGCAGCAGAAGTTTAAACATCCTTAACTTTTCTTTTGACAGTTGTTGTGGTAACAAGGGAAAGTATAAGAGAGGCTGAATGTGGAGTTGGTTATTCATGTTCATGTGTGGGAGAGTTTTATCTTAATCTATCCACCCAAAAGGCAAGTGGAGGAAGGCAGATTTCTTCCTTTTGCTTTTGTAGTCAAGCTGCATAGGGGGTTCTGGGAGCAAAAATTGAGCATTTTTTTAAGTGACATTTCCTGCTCTCAGCCTTGGGTTTCCCTGGTCTCATCCTTTGGGTGTCATCCTTAGGGAGCAGTTCCCACTGAAGTCTTCCTAGACAATAAAATGGGGCTGAATTACTGTATCTTACTCATCACATGATGGAGATCATTCTTCCCTGGATGGCAATGAACAGTTACCAAGCAACAGTTTTCCCCAAAGCATTCTGTCAGAAGCAAATAAGTTGAACCTGTAATAAAATGGTGCAGTGAAAAGTTCTTCTGTTGACAGTTCCAGCCATTCCATTCCATTTGCTCTTCTACTTTGTCTTCTGCCCCCAATTCCATCAGTAATCCTTGACAACTAAGCTAATTAGTCCTAATTAGACTGTTGTAGTCCATCACCCTGATGTACAGTTTCCCAACCCTATATCTTTTTACTACTTCTGCAAACCTTGTGACTCCTGCTAATACTTCCCTCTTATGTGTAGGTCAGGGATGGGAATCAAGTGCCCCTCCCCAAGATTGTTGGACAGCACTTTCTAGCATCCCTTAGCCAGCATTGCCAGTGATGAGGAATACAGAGAATTAGCATTCTTTGGCATAGGTGATATCATTTAGGCTACATAAATAAGTACAGAATATTGGAATTTGTAAATAAGATAATCCAAGCTTTTTTATTGGTCCTTTAGTCAAGGAGGAAGGCACAAATATGTCTGGCAGTTGAAAAAACTTTTGGTGCAGTTTACTGACATGTGTAGCTCTCCAGATGTTGGTGAACTACAACTCTCAATTTTCTCCACTATTGACCATGTTGGCTAGAGCTGAGGGGAACTGGAGTCCCCCAGTGTGTGAAGCATAACCTGTTCTCCATCTCTTGTTTACCACATCAAAAACTCGAATGGCGTATGCACCATAACCCCTTCATTGCATTTTATTGATTGATTTTGATTTTGATTTGATTTATATTCTGCTTTTCAATATGGGACCCAAAGCAGCTTGCAAGAAAAGTTAAAAGACAATAGCTAAAACAATATGTGGTATAATTTTTTAAAAGCATTAAACCATCAGTACAATTAAAATATTAATTTAAAACAATTTAAAAATGCATTAAGCACATATTACATTTTTTAAAAGCAGCATACCATTGCACATCCTTCTACTCCAAAAAAATGAAAGGCTGAAGATCTGTTTAAATATGAAGGTTTTCACCTGAAAGCAAAAGGGGAGCAGAGAGAAGGCCAACCAAGACTCCCTTTGTGGGAAGTTCCATAGTCTAGCCTCAGCTACCTAGGGCTTGTCTAGACAGGTAATACACCCCAGCGTCTCCCTGTGTTGGAGCCCTGCAGTCCAGATGATGCAGGGCTCTTGCCCCAATTCACCTCTGGATAATCCTGATGACATCCAAGGTGAAGCCGAGGTAAACCCATTTAAAATGTTTTAAAATAACCCCTGGGAAAACCCGCATCATGAAGGAAAATCCAGATGGTTCCAGCGGAGGAATGCAGGAGTCCTTACTTACATGCTGGCCTGTATTTTTGGATGTTGCCACCGCCACCAGTATCACTCTGAAGCCAGGAAGGAGGCCCCAGCATGTGCTCAAGACCCTCTACATGTGACCAACCTTGATCACATACTGTGGGCCTCCTTTCTGGCTTCAGAGAGTCTAGCACAATAGCGGGGGAGGGTGCCCATCCATACAGCCCAACATGCACATGCAGATCTCTACCCATTTTGTTGTGGTAATGGGGGCAGGGGATCCAGGCCAACTTCAAGACCAGAATTCTCCAGCCAGAAGACATAATATTCTACCCAGTGTAGACAAACCCCGAGACAGCTTTCTCCCATTTCCTCATTAGATGGGCCAGTGACGGTGGTATTTGTGAGAGAGAATCCCTACCCCATAAGATTTTAAGATCTGGGCAGACTCACATGGGTTGATACAGGCTTTCAGAACATCTGGACCTAAGTCTTGCATGGGAAAATATTTGCTTTTTGTAGTGTGGAAAAGTATGAACTGCATACACAGAAAGGCCACCCATTATGCTTCTATGGACTTTTTCGGATGAAGAAAATAACGCAAGCAGCCTCTCCAGCTTGCGAGGCTGCTGCGCTGCAAAGCGCCCCTTTTGTATGACGCTCACCCCTGCTGGTACTGTTGCGGTACTGCAGGGAGAGCTGAGCTTCATATTTTGTTGATTTTTTACTCACGAAAGTTGATCATGAGAAAAATCAACGAAATAGGATGCTCAGCTCTCCCTGCGGTACCGCAACAGTACTGGCAGGGGTGAGCGTCATACGAAAGGGGCGCTTTGCAGCGCAGCAGCCTTGCAAGCTGGAGAGGCTGCTTGCGTTATTTTTCTTCGTCTGAAAAAGTCCTATGTATCACTATTTGGAGTACGCCTCCTCTTTGTAAAGAGGCAGTCCTCTTTAACAGTTAAAATTTTAAATGCTATTTTGAATTAAAATAGCCCTAAAACATATTCTTTGGTCAAATGTTTATTTCTGTTTAGTATTTCTCCCCATGATCCCTCCATACAAATAGTGGAAAACATAGCATAGAGAAACTTAATCAAATCAAGTATATGCTGAGGTTTATTATTCAGAACAAAGTAATTAATATTATCCTTTTGCTAAACATAGTTAAGCTGGTAATCAATAATTTGTAAATTAAATGAAATTTAAATGACTGCAGAATTCTGTAAAACAGGAGACTGATTGTAGGCTTTGTACTGAGGCTGCTGTCTAAACATGCCAGTAAATGAATAATTCATATCTTTCAGTTAATAGCATTCATAACAACTACCTTTGGGAGTAAAATAATAACTTAATAATAAGAAGAAACAAACCAAGCAAGTTTTCAGTCTGTTTAATTCTGCAGACTCTCTGAGGCATAGAAGTGATGTTTCCTAGTGAAAATGAAATGAGTTGATCCCTCAGGTGGGGAGGGGGAGAGGAAAAAAACCCAAATTCTGTGCAGAATAAAACACAAAGGCACTGATCTCACTCCAGTCACTCACAACTCACTGCACATGACATCAGAGCTTGACAAAAGTTACTTTGGGGGACTGTGACACCCAGAATCCACCAGGCAACATGGCCAGCAATGGGAGTTTTTGAGTTGTGATCCAAAAAAGTAACTTTTTTCAAGCTCCACATCATAGTTAGTGGGTCTAGAGATCAAGGATGAACATTTCCACCTGAGTCAAGGAGCCATATGCAACCAGCTCAGCAGATACTGAATAATTATCACAATATAGACATACAAATGCACTCAGTTGTACATCTTTACGTACACTAGTTCATAGAATCATAGAATCATAGAATCATAGAATTGCAGAGTTGGAAGAGACCACGAGGGCCATCCAGTCCAACCCCCTGCCACGCAGGAAATCACAATCAAAGCATCCCCGACAGATGGCCATCCAGCCTCTGTTTAAAGACCTCCAAGGAAGGAGACCCCACCACGCTCCGAGGGAGTGTGTTCCACTGCCGAACAGCTCTGACTGTCAAAAAGTTCCTCCTCATGTTGAGGTGGAATCTCTGTTCCTGGAGCTTGCACCCATTGCTCCGTGTTCCAGTCTCTGGAGCAGCAGAAAACAAGCCTGCTCCATCCTCAGCGTGACATCCCTTCAAATACTTAAACAGGGCTATCATATCGCCTCTAAACCGTCTTTTTTCCAGGCTAAACATACCCAGCTCCCTAAGTCTCTCCTCATAAGGCATTGTTTCCAGACCTTTCACCATTTTAGTTGCCCTTCTCTGGACACGCTCCAATTTGTCAATATCCTTTCTGAATTGTGGTGCCCAGAACTGGACACAGTATTCTAAGTGAGGTCTGACCAAGGCAGAATAGAGTGGCACTATTACTTCCCTTGATCTAGACACTATACTTCTATTGATACAGCCCAAAATTGCATTGGCCTTTTTAGCTGCCGCATCACACTGTTGGCTCATGTTCAACTTGTGGTCTACTAGGACTCCTAGATCCCTTTCGCACATAGTCTCATTCAGCCAGGTCTCTCCCATCCTATATTTATGCATTTCATTTTTCCGCCCTAAATGCAGTACTTTACATTTCTCCGTATTGAATTTCATTTTGTTAGCTTTGGCCCAGCTCTCCAGTCTATCCAGGTCATTCTGAATTTTGATCGTGTCCTCTAGGGTATTAGCTACTCCTCCCAATTTGGTGTCATCTGCAAATTTGATAAGTATGCCCCTAATTCCCTCATCTAAGTCATTGATAAAGATGTTGAATAGCACTGGGCCCAGGACAGAACCCTGTGGCACCCCACTGGTCACATCTTTCCAAGACGAAGAGGAGCCACTGCTGAGCACCCTTTGGGTTCGGCCGGTCAACCAATTACAAATCCATTGAACAGTTAACTTGTCTAGCCCACATTCTACAAGCTTGTTTGCAAGAATGTCATGGGGAACCTTGTCAAAGGCCTTACTGAAATCAAGGTATGCAATGTCCACAGCATTCCCTTCATCTACCAAGCTGGTAACTTTATCAAAAAAAGAGATCAGATTAGTCTGGCATGACTTGTTTCTCTGAAACCCATGCTGACTTTTTGTGATTATGGCATTGCCTTCTAAATGTTCACAGACTCTCTGTTTAATGATCTGTTCTAGAATCTTCCCTGGTATTGATGTCAGACTAACTGGACGATAGTTGTTGGGATCCTCTTTTTTCCCCTTTTTGAAGATGGGAACAACGTTTGCCCTCCTCCAGTCTGCTGGGACTTCTCCTGTTCTCCAGGAGTTCTCAAATATTATTGCCAATGGCTCTGAGATTATATTTGCCAGCTCTTTTAATACTCTTGGATGTAGTTCATCGGGTCCTGGAGATTTAAATTCATTTAGATTAAGAAGGTATTCCTGTACCACCTCTTTACTTATTTTCAGCTGGATTTCCCCTATTGTGTCCTCTGTTCCATTTTCCTCAGGTTGGTCCTCCTTTTCCTTTTCTGAAAACACTGAGGCAAAGAAGGTGTTGAGTAATTCTGCCTTTTCTCTGTCCCCTGTTAGCATTTTGCCATCTTCTCCACGTAGTGCCCCTATCATTTCCTGCTTCCTCCTTTTGCTGCGGACATACCCAAAAAAACCCTTTTTATTGTTCTTAACCTCCCTAGCAAGCCTGAGCTCATTCTGCACTTTAGCTTTTCTGACTTTACTCCTACACGTGTTCGCTATCTGTTTGAATTCTTCTTTGGTGATTTCCTCCCTTTTCCATTTCCTATACATGTTCCGTTTAAAACTTAGCTCCATTGAAAGTTCTTTAGTCATCCATCCTGGTTTCTTGAGACACCTCCCATTTTTCTTCCTCAATGGTACTGTTTGAAATTGTGCCTTCAGTATCTCCCTTTTGAGAAAGTCAAAACCGTCTTGAGGTCCCTTCTCTTTTAGTATTCTTGACCATGGGATCATCCCCAGTATTTCCCTGAGTTTATTGAAATCAGCTCTCCTAAAGTCAAGAATGCGTGTCTGACTATGCCTGGCTTCTCCTTTCCATTGTATAACAAACTCCAGGAGAACATGATCACTCTCACCTAAGGATCCCACCACTTGCACCCCATTAACAAGGTCGTCTCTGTTGGTTAGGATCAGATCTAAAATAGCTGACCCCCTTGTTGCCTCTTCCACCTTTTGGACCATGAAATTGTCTTCCAGGCATGTAAGGAATTTGCTAGACCTTGTAGTTTTGGCTGAGTTAGATTGCCAGCAAATATCAGGATAGTTGAAGTCACCCATCACTACTACATCTCTCCTTTCTGCATGTATGTTCATCTGTTCTAGAAAGGCAACATCCAATTCCTCCGTCTGATTTGGGGGTCTGTAGTAGAGTCCCACAATAACATCCCTGTTGTTTCCCTCCCCTTTAATTTTTATCCAGATGCTCTCCACCTGGCTTCCAGTATTGATGTCATGGATCACTTCACTGGTGTAAATATCCCTGACATATAATGCTATTCCTCCTCCTTTCCTGTTTGGCCTGTTTCTCCTATAAAGGTTATACCCCTCTATTCCTACATTCCAATCATGAGACTCGTCCCACCAGGTTTCAGTAACGCCTATTATATCATATTTGTTTTGTAGTGCAAGGAGTTCTAGTTCATCTTGCTTATTTCCCATGCTCTGTGCATTAGTGTAGAGACATCTGAGACCATGTGTTCCCTTTACTTGCTCCCTGTGCAAGTTTTTTTGCCTCCCACTGTTGGGTCCTTGCGCTGTTTGCCTTGTTCCCTCTATGACAGTTTGACTATTTTCTCCAGCCCTTTTGCCTTCCAGAATACTGTCTCCCTCCCCCATTTGACTCAGTTTAAAGCCCTCCTGATCAAATTCTTGAGAGTGTTGGCAAAAATGTTTCTTCCAACTGTTGTAAGATGCACCCCATCTCTTGCCAGAAGTCCCCCTGCATGGAAGCGCAGTCCATGATCCAAGAATCCAATTTGTTCTCGGCGACACCATCTACGGAGCCAGTTGTTTACGTCGGCTATTTTCCTCTCCCTTCTTGGACCATGCCCTTCAACTGGCAGAAGAGACGAGATGACCACCTGTGCGTTCATTTCTTTCAGCTTCCTCCCCAGGGCCTCATAATCTCTTCTGATCTTGGGAAAGCTGTGCCTTGCAGTATCATTGGTTCCCACATGGACCAAAAGGAAGGGGTAATGATCCGTAGGCTTGATGAGTCTTGTCAGCCTCTCGGTCACATCACAGATCTTTGCCCCAGGGAGACAACACACCTCCCGAGTCATCTTGTCAGGCCCACATACCACTGCTTCTGTACCCCTCAGCAAGGAGTCCCCCACCACCACCACACGCCTCCGCTGAGGCTTCGCAGCTGCTGTTCCTTGCGGTGGTCCTCTCAAGGTCCCCTGCTCTACCCCTGAAGTCTGTCCATGCTGTTCTTCCTCATTGTCCTTGATAAGGGAAAGGGCTTCAAATCGATTCTGTAGCTGCAAGCTGCTGGAAGAATCCCTGGATTTTCTTGTTCTGTGTGTGACATTCCTCCAGCTGTCTACTTCCTGTGTCCGTGAAGTGACCCTCTCCTCCACAGCCACTTCCTCTGTGCGGTCCCCATCCAAGAGTGTTCGTTCTGTTCTGTCCAGGAAAACCTCTTGCTCCCGAATCTGTTGAAGTGTAGTTGTTGGTACAACATCCAGTCTCTATAGACAGATCTTTTTTGCTGGGTCACAGTGACTGAAAAAAACAATGATATTTTTAAGGTTTTGAAGCAAATACTTCTCTGCCCCTGAACTGGTACAGCAATATTCAAATTTGGGCATCTGACTTGGCACCTGCTCTGCCTGCCCATGCCAGGCAGCTTGTAGCCCCATTTGCCTTTTTATATAGTTATTTTGTTCGTATAGATATTACTATCCCACCCTAATGGTTTCAGGATGGCTTATGGTGACTTAAAATCCCCATGTCACAAGATACAAAAAATTGCAACAAATTGCATTAAAACAATTAAAAGTTACATGAAAATGGGAATAAATGTGGAGATAATACGTTGCTTTGGGTTAAAAAAAAAAAAAAACCTTTAAAAATACCCCAGGGGGAAAAAAAGGCATTGGTCTTACCCTAGCACCGGGTTAAAATTTGGTTCTTCATCACCTTTTGAGTCACTGTGACTACAGTTTGATTCTGTTATAGTGTACAATGTACATTGCTCTGGATTGTTTCCATATTATTTTAAATGTTATAATTAATTAAAGGAATAAAATAAATAAAAATACCCCAGAAACTTAGCAGTTTAAAAGCATGATGGAATTAAAAAGCCCTTACCATCTGTTGAAAGAGAATAAAAGGTTATCTCTGGTAGAAGCAGTACAAATTAGATGGACTAAGGAGGATGACTGAATTAGATATAAAGAACTGATAAAATGGGGAAACGGAGAGGACTATGTTTTGAAAAAGAAAGAGGAATTACAAAATCAAGGGATTAAGATAAGATTAAGTATCTGCAAATAAGGGAGAGATTTAAAATGGATAAAATGATCTATGGATTTGAAAAAGAATGGAATAAATTAGATAAAGTTTTCTGGGAAAAGGATGAAGGAAAAATTACCAAATTGTATAAGATCCTCTTGGAAAGAGAATTAGAAAAGGAGACGGTAAAAGATACAATGGTCAGATGTACTAGAGATATTGGAGAACCAATTAGTCTAGAAGAGTGGGAAACTGCCAGGTTAAAAACAGTTTCACAGCAAACCAAGATCTAAAGGAAAACTACCTCAAGATAGCTAGTAGATGGTATCTTCCACCTGCGAGGTTGAGTAAGATATATAAGCTGGAGAATAAGAGGTGTTGGAGATGCAACAAAGAAATTGGCTCTCTACACCATATGTGGTGGGGGTGCACAATCATAAGGAAATTTTGGGAAAGAGTACATAAAATAACACAAAAGATGTTGGGCTTTACTTTCAGTATGGATCCCAAACTATATCTGTTAAATATAACATCAGTTCTGGAATCCCGATATGAAAAGAAATATTGGAGGGTGCTGTTATATATAATTGCTGCAGCTAGATTTAAAATAGCAGCTAAGTGGAAACTGAAGGACGCTCTGACAATAGGAGAATGGATGGATAAGCTATTAGAAATGAAAAACAATGATATGTTAACACGAATTATTAATAAAAGAGATCCAGATGAAGTGAATGAAGAATGGGCTGCAATTACAGAGTATTTTTATAAGAGATGAAATATTGGAAACTTGGATTAGGCTGAGATCCAGCAAAGAAAAGATTAAACAATAAAGGGTCAATTGGGAAGGGCAAACTAAAAGAATTGGAAAAAATTCAGGTAGAGATGCTTCAAATACAACAAATATATAAATAATAATTAAGTAGAGAAGGAAAGTTGGAATCATGAACACATAAAATCTTTAAGTTAGTAAAACGTAGGAAGGTAAGGAGGAATAAAAAGAAAGAATGTTTAACGTTGTCATGATTTTGCTTGTGATTGGTTTGTTATATTTGGAATAATAATTGACTCATCAGATAATGATTGTTTATAGTAATATTCTTTTATTTTTGTAACGGACGTGTTATGTGATTTATGTTATGTAAATTCTATAAAATCAATCAATAAATAATGGGGGGGGGGGAAGAAAGATAATAAACAGGGTCCATCCTTGCTGTACAGGGCAAGATGTTTCCCAGTATGGGTGCAGCCATTGAGAAAGTCCTGGTCACCATCTGCTGCACCACTGTTTTAGGTGGTGCCCAGGCTAGGGTACCTCCTTCTTTTCTTAGGTAGAAAGCTGGATGGCATGGGAGGATGCCTTTAGACATTCTTGATCCAAGCTATTTAGGCTTAAAGAGAAATATGGTCCCATAGATGTGCGCCTTAATGATTCTCTCCCACAATGTCCCTAACGTAGCATCATTCAAGGGCAGGATGGTGACAGGCTCTTCTGAGGTGTTGGGCCATTGACAATCGTCCAGTGGCGTCCTGCCATCACCAAGTAAGCCTACCAGGATCAACTGGATGGGAGTTTCCCCCCAAAGGATCACCTCAAAACTGGGGGCCAGTCTTGGAAATCTGAAGCCAGCCCTGGTGGGTATCATGGTTTGAGAAGGAGGGAAGGGAGGATCTGCATGCATCTGTTCAGCATATTTAAGTTATAAAACAGTGCCTTAAAACAAGTAGTTGGTCTAGGTAACCAGTGTCAATTACAGTAATACATTCTGCAATATTTAATAGAACGGAACAGAAAAATACTTGTAACTCCCCATCTCTCATATCAAAGTAGTTAATTGACATGAGGAGGAACAGTATTGGTTTTTTTTTTCTTAAAAAAGTGCCGCAACAATGGGAGTCTGGATGGCTGAATCATTTTTTTACATGTTATTCTTGAAGTAGGGGAGAGTTTCCTCTTTTTTATATAAAAGGTGGCTGGATAGTACTCCTACTCCTATCCTCATTGCTTAAACATTTAAATAAAAACCTAGCTGCTCCAGGAAGTGCTGGGTCATGTTGGAGGAAGTCTCTAGATAGCACTTTCTCCAACATAGGAGGCACCCTTTACCTACCTCATATTTTTCTCACTACCCACAGAACTGAAGGAGTGTTTTAAAATCTCATGATGAAATATACTCCTTTCCATCACCTCCTAAATAATGCTAATGGGGACAGTGAGGCATTAGTTTGTTAATTCTAATGCTGACACATTAGCTGTCAAGATAATGTTTCAAAGCTCTGGGGATCTGCACCTTGAAGAATGAATACTGGTGATTCCCAGTGGCGTTTTTAACAAGGCATTGTACACATAAACACCCCCCCCCCAGTCAAAATAGTTAGAGTGATTTACTAGGGAACAGTATGGGAAAATAAGAACAGGGAGATGAAATATGGTTCTACATTTCTGTTATTCCTGCTGCAACTCGTACATTTGCAGAGTGTATTACAAAAATCTAAACACAAGCAAAAAAACCCAAAAAACAAAAAACTGAACAAGATAATTGAAACCAAAATATAATTAGGGAAGAACCATGGCAATCAACTATTCAGATGCTGTTCACTTATAAGTGCAGGCAGGGTAAGGTGATCTTCCTTTTCCACTCTTTGTACTTACCAAAATAGGTTAAAAAAAAAATCTTGACTGTGAATATTACCTAGAGACAGTGGATTCCATTCTTAGGGCTTCATGTGAATTTTTAACGCCTACATTTTACATATTTGCTGGTTGTCGGAATAAATTATTCACCTGACTAACAAGTCTCTTGTGATTTTCAAATCTCAGAGCCAAAATTACAAGTCAAATCTTAATAGTCTGGCTAGCTGCCACTCTACCTCAAGTGCTATGCTCAGCATCTGTGGATAAGAATAAGAAAAAAGGATAAGAAAAAAAAACCTTACAATATTACCTTGATCTGTAAGGACACATATTTTCTTGTTGATAGAATTATGAAGTTGGTTCTGTGTTTGAGGTGAGACAGTAAGCACAAATATATAGACATCTGTATCTTAGGACTTTTTCAAATGGGGGAAAAACACCCTGAGGAGGTCAGGAGAAGAACGGGGCTGTCGTGCATACAGCGCCCCATTTCAGATGACGCTGTCCTCCTCCCTACCTTTCCCCATGCTTCCTCGTGCTGCAGGCACCATTTTATATATATATATATAGAAAGGTTCTGTCAATAAAAAGCGGCACCCGCAGCATGGAAGAAGCACGGGGGAAGGTCAGCAGGAGGACGGCAGTGTCTGAAATGGGGCTCTGCAAACATGACAGCCCCATTCTTCTCCTGACCTCCTGGAGGGGGGTCCCCCATTTGAAAAAGCCCTAAGCCTCTTGAAAAGCTATGGTTGGAAAGTGGCATATTAAACCTAGAAAAAAATCAACCATCAAGATATAGAAAGTTGATCATACTTATGCTAATTTGTATTTTAGCTCACATATCTCTTTATAAAGTCTTGCAAATTGCAAATCTGTTTCTGTCTTTCTTTTCCTTTTTCTTGTAAAAAATAATAATCAGTTTTCACAGTCCACTAGGTTCACTCAGGTTTTTGGTTAATTAAATTAAGACTAGCTATTGAGATATTTACCATCTTTTACTATTAATTATTTGTTTATTATAAATACTTATACAGTCTTCCTTCCATATCCATGGATGCTGTACCCATGGATTCAACCATCCACAGCTTGAAAATATTCAAAACAACAACAACAACAACCAAATATCCAAAAAGCAAATCTTGGTTTTGCCATTTTATATAAGGGACCCCATTTTACTATGCCATTGTATATAATGGGAAGCGAGCATCCATGATTTTGGTATCCACAAGGGGTCCTGGAACCAAAACCCAGCAGATACCAAGGGACTACTGTATTTCTATTCTACCTTTTCTTCACTTTGCTCAAGATGATATACATGGCTCTCCTCTTACCCACCTTAGTCTGAAAACAACACTGTGGGGCTTGTCAAGCTGAGAGAGATTATGAATCACCCACAGTCATTCAGTCAATTTCTTGGCTCCAGGGGGACTAGAACATGGACCTGCCAAGGGCCTACACACAAAGCATTACATCACACTGCCTCTCCATATTTTATGGCTTTGTTGTATAAACACAAATAAGTCTAGACTAAAATGCCTAGGTCTTTGGATTTACTCACAAATATTCATATGTTCTGAGTCTGTCTCAGTCCATCTTCCATTGTCCAGCCACTAGCCTCCCACTCCCATTCCCTATTCCATTTCAAATTGAACTGGTGATCCATTCTGTGTCTCTTGGCTGACCTGAAGGGCACATTTGATAGATAACATGCTATGGTATTTTTTTCAAAATTATGAGCGACTATTTGTTAAGCCTGCCAAAAGCAAAACCAATCAAGAGTCACTGAACATGCAGTCTTATGTATCATAGAATCATAGAATTGTAGAGTTGGAAGGGACCATGAGGGCCATCCAGTCCAACCCCCTGCCACGCAGGAAATCACGATCAAAGCATCCCCGACAGATGGCCATCCAACCTCTGTTTAAAGACCTCCAAGGAAGGAGACCCCACCACACTCTGAGGGAGTGCGTTCCACTGCCGAATAGTTCTTACTCTCAGAAAGTTCCTCCTAATGTTGAGGTAGAATCTCTGTTCCTGGAGCTTTCATCCATTGTTCCGTGTTCTAGTCTCTGGAGCAGCAGAAAACAAGCTTGTTCCTTCCTCAATGTGACACCCCTTCAAATACTTAAACAGGCCTATCATATCGCCCCTTAACCATCTTTTTTCCAGGCTAAACATACCCAGCTCCCTAAGTCTTTCCTCATAAGGCATGGTGTCCAGAATTTCACCATTTTAGTTGCCCTTCTCTGGACACGCTCCAATTTGTCAATATCCTTTTTGAATTGTAGTGCCCAGAACTGGACACAATATTCTAAGTGAGGTCTGACCAAGGCAGAATAGAGTGGCACTATTACTTCCTTTGATCTATGTCACGCTACAGCCTGCTGGAGTCTATGTTCAGGAGTCCAGCCAGCAGTCAGGTTAGCAGAGTAGCAGAAGCCTGTTCCAGATGCTTCCAGCATGCTCAGTGTTCAATGAGTATAGATGGACAGACTTAGTGTCTAAAAACTAACAGTCTTTATTGTTTACATCCTAAACTACAAACAAAATCATTGCTCTAATAGCTAAGCTTACAGTTAGCAGCCAAAGAAGTCAGTTGAAGAAATGAAGTGGGCTGCCTTCCACCATGACTTATATATGGTTTTCTTAGCTGTTCTAGCAAGTTCTAACAACTCCCCTTCATTCAATTGGTGACTGCTGACATCATCTGACATCATCCCTAGTATGTTATCTCTTTTCTGAGTCATACAGAGATAAGCTGGCTGAAAAACATTTACTACCTTAGTCTACTACGTAGCTGTTTAATCTTCAGCTTTGTCCTCCACAGATAAATGGAATATATGGTATCTCTTTATGACAAAAATTTCCACGGGCTGCACATTCAAAACCCTAACAACCTAGACACTATACTTCTATTGATGCAGCCCAAAATAGCATTGGCCTTTTTAGCTGCCACATCACACTGTTGACTCATGTTCAACTTGTGGACTACTAGGACTCCTAATTCCCTTTCGCATATAGTCTCGTTCAGCCAGGTCTCCCCCATCCTATATCTATGCATTTCATTTTTCAGCCCTAACTGCAGTACCTTACATTTCTCTGTATTGAATTTCATTTTGTTAGCTTTGGCCCAGCTCTCCAGTCTATCCAGGTCATTTTGAATATTGATCCTGTCCTCTAGGGTATTAGCTACTCCTCCTAATTTGGTGCCATCTGCAAATTTGATAAGTATGCCCCTAATTCCATCATCCAAGTCATTGATAAAGATGTTGAATAGCACTGGGCCCAGGACAGAACCCTGTGGCACCCCACTGGTCACATCTTTCCAAGACGAAGAGGAGCCACTGCAGAGCACCCCTTGGGTTTGGCCGGTCAACCAATTACAAATCCATTGAACAGTTAACTTGTCTAGCCCACATTTTACAAGCTTGTTTGCAAGAATGTCATGGAGAACCTTGTCAAAGGCCTTACTGAAATCAAGGTATGTGATATCCATAGTGTTCCCTTCATCCACCAAGCTGGTGATTTAATTAAAAAAAAAAGAGAGAGAGAGAGATCAGATTAGTCTGGCATGACTTGTTTCTCTGAAACCCATGTTGACTTGCTGTGATTATGGCATTGCTTTCTAAATGTTCACAGACTCTCTGTTTAATGATCTGCTCTAGAATCTTCCCCGGTATTGATGTCAGACTAACTGGATGATAATTGTTAGGATCCTCTTTTTTCCCCTTTTTGAAGATGGGAACAACATTTGCCCTCTTCCAGTCTGCTGGGACTTCTCCTGTTCTCCAGGAGTTCTCAAATATTATTGCCAATGGCTCTGAGATTACATTTGCCATCTCTTTTAATACCCTTGGATGTAGTTCATCTGGTCCTGGAGATTTAGATTCATTTAGATTAAGAAGGCATTCCTGTACTACCTCTTTACTTATTCTGTGCTGGATTTCCCCTATTGTGTCCTCTGTTCCCTTATCCTCAAGTTGATCGCCCTTTTCCTTTTCTAAAAACACTGAGGCAAAGAAGGTGTTGAGTAATTCTGCCTTTTCTCTGTCCCCTGTTAGCATTTTGCCATCTTCTCCACGTAGTGGCCGTACCATTTCCTTCTTCTTCCTCTTGCTGTGGACGTACCCCAAAAAAACCTTCTTTTTTTTTTTGTTCTTAACCTCTCTAAAGAGCCAGAGCTCATTCTGCACTTTCGCTTTTCTGACTTTACTCCTACATGTGTTCGCTATCTGTTTGAATTCTTCTTTGCTGATTTCCCCCTTTTTTTCCATTTCCTATACATGTTCCATTTAAAACTTATCTCCGTTGAAAGTTCTTTAGTCATCCATCCTGGTTTCTTGAGACCCCTCCCATTTTTCTTCCTCATTGGTACTGTTTGAAATTGTGCCTTCAGTATCTCCCTTTTGAGAAAATCCCATCCATCTTGAAGTCCCTTTTCTTTTAGTATTCCTGACCATGGGATCATCCCCAGTATTTCCCTGAGTTTATTGAAATCAGCTCTCCTAAAGTCTCGAATGTGTGTCTGACTATGCCTGGCTTTTCCTTTCCATTGTATAACAAACTCCAGGGGAACATGATCACTCTCACTTAAGGATCCCACCCCTTGCACCCCATTAACCAGGTCATCCCTCTTGGTTAGGATCAGATCTAAAACAGCTGACCCCCTTGTTGCCTCTTCCACCTTTTGGACCATGAAATTGTCTTCCAGGCAAGTCAGGAATTTGCTAGGCCTTGAAGTTTTGGTTGAGTGAGATTGCCAGCAAATATCAGGATAGTTGAACTCATGCATCACTACTACATCTCTCCTTCTGCGAGTGTGTTCATCTGTTCTAGAAAGGCATCATCTAATTCCTCCATCTGACTTGGGGGTCTGTAGTAGAGTCTCACAATAACATCCCTGTTGTTTCCCTCCCCTTTAATTTTTATCCAGATGTTCTCCACCTGGCTTCCAGTATTGATGTCATGGATCTCTTTACTGGTGTAAATATCCCTGATATATGCTATTCCTCCTCCTTTCCTGTTTGGCCTGTTTCTCTTATAAAGGTTATACCCCTCTATTTCTACATTCCAATCATGAGACTCATCCCATCAGGTTTCAATAATGTGTATTATATCATATTTGCTTTGTTGTGCTAGGAATTCAAGTTCATCTTGCTTATTTCCCATGCTCTGTGCATTAGTATAGCGACATCTAAGACCAAGTGTTCCCTTTACTTGCTGCCTGTGCAAGTTTTTTTGCCTCCAACTGTTGGGTCCTTGCACTGTTTGCCTTGTTCCCTCTATGACAGTTTGACTATTTTCTCCAGTCCTTTTGCCTTCCAAAATACTGTCCCCTTCCTCCATATGACTCAGTTTAAAACCCTCCTAGTCAAATTCTTGAGACTATTGGCAAAAACATTTCTGCCAACTGTTGTGAGATGCATCCCATCCCTTGCAGGAAGTCCCCCCTCATGGAACTGCAGCCTATGATTGAAGAATCCAAATCGTTCTTGGCGACACCATCTATGGAGCCAGTTGTTTACATCGGCTATTTTCCTCTCCCTTCCTGGACCATGCCCTTCAACTGGAAGAACAGACAAGACGACAACCTGTGCATCCATTTCTTTAAGCTTCCTCCCCAGAGCCTCATAATCACTTCTGATCTTCGGAAAGCTGTGTCTTGCAGTATCATTCGTTCTCACGTGGACCAAAAGGAAGGGGTAATGATCAGCAGGCTTGACCAGTCTTGTCAGCCTCTCTATCATATCACGGATCTTTGCCCCAGGGAGACAACACACCTCCCAAGACATCTTGCCAGGCCCACAAATGACTACTTCTGTACCCCTCAGCAAGGAGTCTCCCCACCACCACCACACAGTTCTGCCAAGGCTTAGCAGCAGTTGTTCCTTGTGGTGGTACTCTCAGGGTCCCCTGTTCTGCCCCGAAGTCTATCCATGCTGCTCTTCCTTGTTGCCCTTGATAACAGAGAGAGCTTCAAATCGATTCTGTAGCTGCAAGCTGCCAGAACAATCCCTGGGTTTTTTACTTCTGTGTATGACATTCCTTCAGCTGTCTACCTCCTGTGCATGTGAAGTGACTCTCCTCCACAGCAACTTCCTCTGTGTGGTCCCTGTCCAAGACTGTTCTGTTCTGTCCAGGAAAACCTCTTGCTCACAAATATGGAGAAGTGTAGCTACCCGGGTCTCCAGCTGCTGGTTTCCCTTAGAGTTCACTGGAGCTTACTTCCTGCAGGCTAAGAAATCTAATCATCCACATATGAAATATTGAATTAAAAAAATCATCTTAAAATGCTTGCAAATTCTCCTCTCAAAATTTGAAGAGAGAATGGGAATTTCAGATATTTGCAAATCTTTGTTTCAGCTCTGGTATTTGAGTAGCTTCACTTTTGCAGTATGTAGGATAGGTAAAGATTTAATGGCTTAAACCCTGTGAAGGGGAGGGACCCTATGCTTCATTTCTTTTGTCATAATTCAGTGGCATGTTTCTCCGATAGTACTTTTGAAGCCTATAAAGTGGTAGTCTTGGTACAGAATGCGATCAGATGAGTAATGACATTATTTTCACATGATGCACTTTAATAAACTGTCATCCTATAGTGCTGTTGAAGTGACATTTCATCATTACATAAATAACAAGTAGGAACATATTACACCACACTCCAGATTAAAATACTTTGCTGCATCTTTTTTAAAAAACATATTGGGGCAAAGATTAATGTTTAGCTGAAAGGAAATTTTTTCTTTGAGATTGTTTGTTTGAAATTTGCTGTTCCATTCCTCCATTAATTGTTGACCTTCTACTGCCTGGGCTAGAAGATAGATTTTGCAATAGCAGTATAATGCTATCTCATTTGAAAGGGACTGCTCTAGAAAGTCAATTTTTGTGAACAGACATTTTAAGATGATGGAGATCCTCTGTATGAAAAGGGGCCAAGGAAGACTGTGGGTAAGCAGTAGCTCCATGTGACTGTCCTTCAGGTTTTCAGCTGTTGACCAGGGGCTTGTCTACACTGGCTAGAATACTCTACCTTCTGGCTGGACTATTCTGATCCTGTAGCTGGCCTGGATCCCCCTCCGTTACCATGACAAAATGGGCATAAGTCCACACACATATGCTGGCCTGTATCAGAGGGTGCCTTGCCCTCTGTCATACACAGAAGTCTCTAAAGGAAGCCCTCAACATGTGATCAAGGCTGGTCACATGCAGGGGACCTTGATTACATGCTGGGGCCTCCTTCCCAGTTTCAGGGTGACACCAACAGCAGTGGTGTCCAGTGATATAGCCCAGGATGCTGGTGTGGACTGCTGTGTTCCTGCACTGGATCATCCAGGTTTTTCCTTGGGAGGTATTTTGAAACATTCTAAAAGGGATCACACCGGTTTTGTTTTAGATGTTGTCAGGACTATCCAGAGGCAAATTCAGTCAAGAGCCCTGTGTTGTTTGGACTGCAGGGCTTCAACACGGGGAGGAGCTGGGGCAAATTGCCTGTTTAGACAAGTCTCAGGTCAGCCTTACCATTTGGCAGAGTGAAGTGACTATCTCAGGGAGCAGATTTTGGATGTTGCAAAAAGTCAGTAAGTTATTAAGGGCTCCCATAGTCTGAAATGCATTGGATTCTTCTGCTAACAAATAGGCCATATTTTGAGCATTTTAAGACATGTCTATTCCCTCTGTGATTCCGCTGGATGCTCCCCCATTTTTGCTTATTTTAGTTGTTGAAATGGTCATTTGTTTATTTGGTTATTTTTTACTGCCAGAGATGCAGAGGACTGCTGACAGGAATTTCTTCCCCAGTGGCCAAACTAACTTAGCTAGTTTTACATTGTATGCATTTTATTTGGGTATGTGGGTAGATTGCAGTTCTATCTCAATGGTCATGTCTGGTTGGTGATTGCTCTACTTCTTCTCCCTCAAATTACAGAGATTTTCAGAATAGTGTCCAAAGCCCATATTATCCACAGTAATTTCTTCAAGTCACTGAATGTGGTCGTTCAATAGAGCCTGAATTTTTCCCTAAGTACCATATTCAAGTATATATTTTTGCAATTTCCTTTACACTGCAAGGGATTGTTCTCAATCTCTGTTGGGGACTTCACTTCTGATCTTGTGGAGCAGGGAGAGGGAGAAAGAAAGTGTAGCTAGGGTGAACTGCAGAGGAGTTTAGGAAAAAAAGACTGCCAAGTACCAAGGTAATAGGATTGCCAGTGTTAATTCAACAGAAATTGTGCTTTCGTATAACTGCCATCCATATCAAGAGGACTAAAATGTTAATGTTTAGTAGGAATTGAGCTCCAAGTGTCCTTTCTAAAGGAACTACTGTATATTTACATAAATAAAGATATAGCGAGCTAAATTTCTCCCTGCAGCTTTCTTGAGGCATATAAAGACTGTCATAACTTTCCTCCTCCTTTCTGGCTTTCTTTTTTTTTTTTTAATAATGCCCATAATTTAGATTTTCAAATGTAATCAGAACATTTCAGAAATTCAACTGTGGAAATGGAATTTAGGCCCACAGCAGGCCTTTAAAAAAAAAAAAAAGGAAGTGAACAGGAAGTGACTTCTTCTTACTCCCTATTGTTAAAAAAGACCTCATTGGGGCCTAAAAACATAGCATATATGTCCCTTGTGCCCACTAGAGGATATTTGGGGGCAGAACTCCCCCCAACACTTGAGAACTAAATTCCATCTATACAGTATTGTTTTCACAATGAATGCTGTTCAGAAATCATTGCCAAAGTAGGGTTTTTTAAAATGTATATATGATTTTATTGATATGGATTAATCCAGACTGATCATTTGTGCCAATTTATATCACACCATTTAATGTTGCTCTTGATGCTTCTTGGTGGTTCACTGGTCAAGCACTCTCCTGGCTTTTAAAAAAACTTAAATAAAAAGGCATCACATCTGAGGCCATTTGTGAGTGTCATGCTTGTGAGGTTGCTTGTGACATTAGATGTGGATGTGTCTAAACCCCTCACACTCCCCAGATGTTTTGCAGAGTGTTGCAGTCTTCACACAGTCTTCATATGTTCCTCTCCCAGTGCCTCCTTATTTATAAAAAGAAGAATTATCCAGAAATGTAATGCTAGTGGGATAAATAGCAATACAGTGGGTCCTCAGTATCCACTGGGGTTTGGTTCCAGGATCCCCTTGGATACCAAAATCCATGGATGCTCAATATACAGTGGCGTAGTAAAATGGTGTCCCTTATATAAAATGGCAAACAGCAAGGTTTGCTTTTTGGAATTTTTTTCCCTGAATATTTTTGAGCTGTTTTTGGTTGAATCCATGGATACAGAGGGTTGATTGGTATTTCTGTGTTCGTTTCCTTGGGGCAAAGTCACCCACCCATCCACACTCAAAGATTCCCTGCATAGACAGTGGCCTCCAATGCCTCAATTGACAGAGGGAGAGCGGGAAGGAGGGAGTGTGTGAAGATCTTGTTTCAGGAAATACACCTAGCAATAGTTCGTTCAATAATGTTCAAAATGAACTAACAAAAAACTACCCAAGCACGTTAGTGCAAAAGCAATGTGCTCCTATGCTTGGAAACGTCAACCCCTATACAAACAGACTAGGCAAGTGGAGAACCTATATAATATGTACATAATATGTGGTGAATGTATTCTTAATTGTTTTAAATTCATGTTTTAAAAGTAATGTTGTAACTGAATTGGTTAATAGTTATTTAAAAACTTTTGTACCACATATTGTTTTAGCTATTTCATTTCAACATATTCATTTTGAGACCCCTTTTTAGCAGACAGGCAGGATATATATCAACCAACCAACCAAACATTGATTATGTGAAGGAAACATTCCACTGATGACCTCCTTCCCAATCTTGCAGCTTCAACCCAAGTTGAAATTGATTAGTGAGGGACTGATCTTTCCAAACACAGGAGTCCACTGCTTTATCATTAAGACTCTACAGAGAATTTTTTAAAAAAATCAAAAGGACACATGTGGAAGGAAAATAAAGATGTGGGTGGGGAAAAAAACTATGAAAAAAGGAGAGAGGGGGGGAGGGAGGAAGGGAGGGACTGGGCACACCTATTCCATTTGTCACAGTTGACATTACAGTCAAATGTATAAAAAACCTTATTGTTTGGTTAGGAGCAAAATACCACAAGACTACTGTAGGATTGGGAGGGAAAGCCTCTAGCATTGCATGATTGGGAACAACATCATCTGGATCGCGCTCTCTTTTTTCTTTCTTAAGAAGAGATATAGGAGATTATCAGATGCATCCAAAAAGTACCTTACCAGAATGCCAGGACGATGTTTCTGTCCTGCAAACAGGACCCAGTTTCACACGTCCTCATCCTTGTTCTATTCTGCTCCTGTGCTGCAGCAGTTAGTAAGGCGGCACTTTTCATTGACAGGAATCCGGTCAATGAACAGTGCTGCCTTACTAACTGCTGCAGTACAGGCCAGACCACAACGAGGATGATGTTGTGTGAAACCGGGTCCCGTTTGGGGGGGGGGAATCTAAGTGCTACAAGCCACTGGCCTGTAATACAACAACACAGACTTTGTTTCTGCCTCAATGGTACCATGATACTCAGAACAGAGCATGAGACAGCAGCAAAAGGCAGCAGCTGGACTGGTGTTGTTCCTCTGCCATCATTTAGTGAATCCTCTAGAAATGTAAAGTAACTAAAGAGTACACATAAACTGCAAAAAGAGTGATATCATCCCTCAGTTACAATTGTTAAGTTAACTACTGCCTTTTGCTGATGCCTTATGCTCTGTTCTGAGTATCATGGTACCATTGAGGCAGAGACTGTAAGTTACAATTGTAATGTAGTTATAGCTTCACTATTGGGGGGAAACTATAAGTAACTCATTATTTGTAATTAAGTACTTTCAAGTTCTCATTATGATTTTGGAATCTTACTGGGGGCACTTTTTATGTTATGGGATTTTTCAGTTAGTATAGCATTTTGTGTGCTATTTTATAGTAACCGGTAACAACAGTCTTTCTTTTTATAATGAAACAAACAATCAAAAGTAACCAGGATATGTTTTCTGACCTTTCCCCCTTTTTTCTAACATGACAAAAAAAAATATATACAGTGGGCCCTTGGTATCCACTGGGTTGGGTTCCAGGAACTCCCCACCCCACCCATGGATACCAAAATCTGTGGATGCTCAAGTCCCAATATCATAATGACTATACACAATTATATACAATGGCATAGCAAAATAGTGTCCCTTATACAAAATGGAAAAATCATGGTTTGCTTCTTGGAATATGTATATATACACACACACACACACACACACACACACTGTATATATTCAAGCCGTGGATGGTGGTGCCTTGGTGGCACAGTGGTTAAATGCCAGTACTGCAGCCACAACACTGTAAGTTCAATCCTGCAGGGTTCCAAGGTTCATTCAGCCTTCCATCCTTCTGTAGGTTGGTAAAACGAGTACCCAGCTTGTTGGGGGTGATTAGCTAACACGTTGTAAATCACTTAGGGAGTGCTTTGGCACTGATAAGTGGCATAGAAATAGAAGTACTATTGCTATTGGAATCTGAGGGCTGGCTGTATGTCCTATCTTTTTAAGCACTATGTATCCCACAGTGACAACCAGTTGTTAAACAGTTCAACTGTACTGTTCTCACTCCCACCAGTCAGCTTCATTGGATTAACTTTTTTTTTTTTTTTTGGTAGTTTAAGAACAGGAGAAAACTTCTCTGTATTCACTTTCTGCACACCAAGTGTAATTGTATGCACCTCTATATTCCCCTCTTACAAGCTTTCTTAAAAACTTGATGACATTGTAACTTGGTTTCACTTCATCTCCAGATTTGAGTTTCTCTCTTCTACAGTTTTAGTTTTTTGAATGTAATGACAAGAACTCTACATAGCCGTCCACATTTCTTTGAACAATTTATTTGTGTATAGCCATTATGATATTTGTAGTTTTAGGAGCTTATCAGACGGGAACAAAAAACCAGTTCCTGTCTTGCAATCTCCTCTCCCACCCCTCTCCCATCCTTGTAATGACATAAAATGAAAACTTTTCAGACCTACCTTAATCGCGCCTGGTTCCCTCAGCAGGGAACGGAGCTCCTTTCACTTCCTGGATTGAAATTCTGGCTGCTCTCGCAAGAAGGCAAGAGTGTGAGAAATTCAAACTGTAAAAGGAAAATGAACGAAAAAAAAAGTTACACTAAGCACCTAAACACACTTAAAACTTAACAAGTAACCCAAGGAGGATACGAAAAAGTGTCACTTACTTTGATGTCCTGACCGCACCTGGAAATGTTCTGGCATGGACCTCCCATTGACACTGGCATCATGCCAGCATAACAGAACACCTTTTCAGATGCAGGACATTCCGTGACAGAAACAGAATGGGGGATTCATTGATGGCTTAGTCTATCAATAAAAAGTAGCACTGGAGGAATGGCAGCAGCATGGGTGCATGACGAGATGGGAACGGCGTCATCTGAAAAGGAAGCCCTTTAGCGATCTCCTGGCATCATGATAACACCGTATTTAGCATGACTGATAACCTCCTATGTCTCTGCTTCTTTATCTATTATGGCATTTTTCCCTAGATGTGTTTCACTTTACACTTACACATTGACCTACATTTGCCACCTTTGTTCCTCTGCTTTGAAGAAATCCCTTTGAAGCTCTTTACAGTCCTTGTTTGTTTGTGTTGCCCAAAACAATTTGCCATCATCTGGAAACTTAGTAGCCTTCCTGTATTTTTTCTTGTTAGACACTGCCCAGTAGATGCAATGGAATGCTAGATCACTATGTTGATACCACCAGGCAATGAATAGATTGTCAAACTCCGAACAAGGAAAATATCCACCAAAATATTTCTGTTACTGAAATGATAGCAATGCAAGCTCTCAAATAGACCCATAGACCTCAGTCAAACTACTTGAAAAGGGTGACATTGTAGGGATAAGCAGCGGATCAGTTATCATAATTACTTTGTCCATCACTACCAATCAGTGAGTGAATCAAATCAATCATCATCACCATCACCATCATCATCATCCTGCCTTTCCCCCATAATTGGGACTCATAGTAGATTACAATTTAAAAGAACAATACAATTAAAAACATACAAAAAGTGAACATTAAAACAGAATTAAACTATATTATTCCATCCCCTCCCCAAACAGTATTTCGGGATTCTGTCTATCTGCATGCATGTATGTAATCTTCATTTAAGTATAACATTTCATCCTCAGACCCACCCACCCTGCCAGTACAGGTACTTTTTTATCTGTGTTAAATATGGGGGGTTTTTTGGGTGGGGGGGTCGAGATATTTGTGGTTTTTCTACTTTCACAGGGGTCCTGTGCCCCTACTCTGTACAAAAGGTGAGGGCTGACTGTAGCTGTTACCACATAAATCTAGCCTTAAAGTTATCTTATTTAGGCTTTCCAGAGTGAAAGCCAATCTAGAACCAAAATAGATTCTCTTCTGTATTGTTTCTCTAACTGCAGGAATATATCAATGCCAGGAAAACATGCTAGGAAAGAATGTTATTCTTTAGCATATGATACCCAATCAGATGCATTCAATGCCATATCTTCTAGGCCTCAGTTCTAGCCAAAATGAAACATTGAAATAAGATAATTCAATATGCCAAAGAAAGCATCATGGGCATTTTTAACCAAAACCTAAATGAAGCATCATATACTAATCATCCTATCATTGATGATTACTGATGACACATTATTCTTCTTTCAGATAAACCTACAAAGAAAGATGAGAATCACTGGAGTTATAACTCAAGGTGCCAAGAGAATTGGAAGCCCAGAATACATAAAATCATACAAAATTGCATATAGCAATGATGGGAAATTATGGGCAACATACAAAATGAAAGGTACAACTGAAGATATGGTAAGTCAGTGTCATCAATATAAAAGCAGTTTCTTCTCAAAGGATGCAATGAGTAATTTTGGCAGTCTTCTTTCCACTTCAAGAGCAAATAAAAAATGAAAACCACATATATTTTTTAAAGCCTGTTTGTAATTCAGGACTCATTCTACACAAAATCTGCATGTGGTTGTTTTCCACACAAAAGAGCATTTTCTTTGCAGGAAGTACTTTTTTCTCTTTCCCATGCAGAAAATGTGGTTTTCAATATGCAAATTTTGTTAAGAGCAAGTCTCCAATCATAGCAGTTTATGTGTAGGAATCAGCTTTTTCTGTGCAAAAAATAATATTTCTACATAGAAATATTTTCTGTACAGAAAATGTGGTTTTCTGTATAAATCACCGACATTGAAGTGTTGTGCAGAATAAATCCCAAACTACAAAGGTTCTCATCAGCCCAGGATTTCTCAACACTCTTAACATATGTTTTTCAATAGGTGTTTGAATATTTTCAAATACTCTTTCCATCCCTTGTATGGCTAAAACATATACAAAAAAGAAAAAAGGTGTGAGCAGCTAGCAACTGTTTCTCACTTCTCTCATAGTCAAACTGTATAAATTACTTCAGTGAAAAAAAAATCTTATTCAAAAGTAAGCATAGGATGCCTGATCTGACCTAGCACCATAATATATTGGGAGTGAGAGAAGGGTAGACATAGCTTTTGAGGGTAGTGCAAAGGGAAGATGTAGCCATTCTGATGTAGATAAAGGCTACAATGAAGACCTGAACCATAAATTTGTTCAGTTGTCCATTCTAGAGACCCAGTTTGGATCAGGTCCCTCAGAGATACCTTTTAGTAAGGAAAGAAAGGCCTTGTCAGCATGGGCCAATTGAAACTGTCTCCCCCTGTTCCTATGCCAAGCTATCCTGATGATGCAGGGTTTGGGCCTCGATTCTAGTCTGTACTATCTGGGCAGTTCCGATTGTCATAGTATGGGATATGCAATTCCTGGAAATTCATGCTGTAAACAGACAATATTACTTTGGAAGGCAGACAAAGGCCTGTGAAGGGCACGAGAAGTGTGTAAACAAGCTAGCAGCTGGCAAGAGTGTTTTGGGAACTGTTATCAGTATGTGAAAGCAAAGCAGTTTCCTGCCTGTAATCTAACTATGCTCAGACAGAGCAGTTCAGAGTGTGAGAGTGTTCAGGCTCTCTATCTGTCTGTATGTCTGTGACTGCATTTGTCACAGAGATGATTGTTTATTTTTCTGTAAATATTTCTTTTATGAATTAATAAATCACAGTTAGCACTATCTAAGTGTTTCCTGTGCCTATTATTACTGGATGATATGCTGGTACCTGGCCCAAACGTCTGCTACTCTGCTGTAGTTTTTGGCTTGCCTGGATCTCTGAGCATGTACAGAGTTCCAGTGGAGCTATATAGCACATTACCGACTAGAAAATGGGGACCCCCCCCCACCTTAAAACATCTTTTAAAATATCTTGGAAAACCTGGATCTTGCGGTGGGAAACAGGTGTAGATGGGCAGTTGTCTGCACATGCATACTCCGCTGTAACAGTGGGCACCTCCACAGGTGATGTTGTACATCACATTATCTGAGGCCACAACAAGGCCCCCAGCATGTGATCAAGGCTGGGTGCCTTGTTTCCATCTTCAGAGAGCATGAGGTGCGACATCAGCTGTGCCAACACACACTGATACAGCAGAGTTTGTGCATGCAAACAGCTGCCCTTTCCTGCCACATAACACATGGTGATGGAGGGGGGATCTGGGGCAGCTCCAGGGTCAGAATCTCCGGCCAGAATGAAGAGTATTCTGGCCAGTGTGGACAAGCCCAAAGACACCCTTAGCTACATCTTTAACACAACATGTAGCTTGACCCTTAGTACAGCATTTTAATGTATGTACAGGAAGTACAGAGGTGCAGGAAGTAAGCAAAGCAAGGTTTTGGAGTGAGAGGGCACTATCATCATGTAATTGCCTGCATTTCTCACAGTGATCTTGCACTCATTGCAGTCTACCCTGTGGGAAAGAAAGAACATAGTTACATGGAAGAGGCCTGATCAAGTGGGCTCTTCTAAATTAGTTGCATTTATTTTGAATCAATACTGTAGCCAGTGACAGCAACTTACTAATTAAGTTAGCCATTAATTTGGAAGCATTCCAACCAAAAGATGCAGCTTAAAATTATTTTAAACTAAAGTGATTTATTTAAGTTAGAATTTGAGCGAGAACATAATTCCCAAATTAAATTATGATTTAAATTATAAATTAATTAAATCCAAAATCAATCATGTGGTGATACCTTTATTGTGCAAACCAAAAAACACAAAAAACATCACACTAGCTTTCAACACTTCACAGGCTCCCTCATGAGGTGGAGGTTAAGAGATCATGCCGGGAAAAGAAAGTGACATGGTGGCTACAGCATCTTTATTGTGCTTAGAGATATTACAGGGTAGACAAAAATAAGGCCCCTCTATGGCAGCAAGTTTTTCTCAGAGGGTGGGCTGCATTGTAACTTTTTATGACAAAGCCAGAGTTTATCACTTCTATTTGATTGTCTTTGTTCTCACTCAGCTTGAAGGAACAAAAGAAGATCCCCTTTCATATCTCTCATGTAATATAGCCTAGTTTCTCTGTCTGAATGTCCTATTCTATTTATCAAAGTATTTCCCTTTTCAAGACCTACTGATGTCCTTATCTGAACTGAACTACCTTTACATTCACAAGTCTGTCACTGTAGCCCCATTCTTATTTCTTTCAGTTCTTATTTCCCAAGTACATGCAGACATGTAACTATTTATCAAGTGCATCTTAGTGTGATATGTGTCTAAATATGTAAGGAACTTCAACTGTAATCCTCTTGGGGACTTAGGACATTTTCAGACATGGTTTTATCGTACCTAGCGCAGGAAGAGCTCCCGGGAGAGGGACGGGGCTCTTGCACGGCAGGGGGTCATTTTCAGATGCCGCTGTCCTTCTCCCGAAAGCATCTGTTTCAGTTCCGTGAAGCTTCGGAAGCTGCAGAGCCATATTTTAATCACGGAAGTTGCCTGTGATTAAAATATGGCTCTGCAGCTTCCAAAGCTTCACAGAACTGAAACAGATGCTTTCAGGAGAGGGACGGCGGCATCCAAAAATGATCCCCTGCCGCGCAAGAGCCCCGTCCCTCTCCCGGGAGCTCTTCCCGCGCTAGGTACGATAAAACCATGTCTGAAAATGTCCTTGGTGTCTTTGTAAGTGTCTGCAAGAATTAGGATTGGGCAGTTCTATAATGTCCGTATCCAGTAAAGGGCTACTGTTACATTACTATGTAGGGAAGCAGCAAAGTGGTTGATGCACAACAGGAGTGATGTGCATCATGGCCAATGTGTATCAGTCCCATTATGCATCACTTCTTCTATGCATCAGGACATTGGGTCAGTGTCCTGTTATGCATTTTCACAGTTCACTAACAGGGTTTCTTCACACTTCTTCTATGTAGCTAAGTGTACATAAAATTGCATACTGTACACCATGATCAAGGATTTTGGCCTTCATCTATTTATTATTTTATTTAATATTTATTTATTTAATTAATGTGTATGCTGCCTTGCTACCAGAATGGGAGCCAAGGCAACTCACAAAAACATAAAATTTAACATACAATTAAAAACAATTAAAATAATCACAACAATTTAAAATTATATAATTTTCTACCAAGTGAAGAAGAAAACCATTACTATGAATTAGAGATCCAGAAAAGGAGAAGAGTGGTTAAAAAAAAATCTCACTACTTGGCAAGATGTTTTAGATGAATGATTACTCACATGATTACATAAAATTACCACTTGATACTTGGTTGCCTGTATTCTCATGACTGTTCCATGGTGTCTTTATCTTTTCATCAATGGAGGACAGGAAGCATCTGCTTGGAGCTAAATAAATGGTTATCAGATGACACTAATAATGAATTGTATTAGTCTGTATTGCCATTTAAATGGATTGTACAGTCTAATGCATTCTGTAATGTAATGTGTTTTGTTATAGGTGTTCCGCGGAAATGTAGATAATAATACACCTTATGCAAATTCTTTCACCCCGCCAATAAAAGCTCAGTACATACGATTATATCCTCAAGTTTGTAGAAGACATTGTACTTTGCGAATGGAACTCCTTGGCTGTGAATTATCTGGTAAGTATTTTCTGGTAATTTGTATATTATAACAAGAAAAGTAATTTCAGCAGTGCCTAAAAACATGTATAAATTTATTTGTATGCATTTATATATTTTAAAGGGTGAATGTATTGTTATTGTAATCTTTCTTCTTATCCCTTTATGTCTGTTTCTTTTTAAGTCAAATCCCTCCTATTTTCTTCCTTTCCACATATCTCTTACTATATGATTAAATTTCAATATTTCTATCCTAGCTCCCTGTCAGTGACTCGTGAAGAGGAGGCCCTTACCTATATGTGTGTGTGTGTGTGTATAAAACAATAACATAGACCCAGTTTTTCTTTATTAGCAATCAAGATAATAAAAAGAAAATCAAACAAATACAATTTAAACCTAAAACAGTTTTAAAACATAGTTGAATCATATCAGTGAAGGAAAGAATGGTACCCACTTGCTTAAAAGCTCTTTCCACAAAAACCAAGTTTCCAAAGGCCTAAATAAAAAACAGCTATTTTCCTGCCAAAGCCACCATGCCACAGTGCCTCTCACTTCCATTTCACCCAGGTGATTCAGTCAATAATATTGAGTGACATTGAGAAGTACAGGAGAAGATGGATGCATCCTGCCCATCTTCCATTGTATTTTATCTACTATGACAGCCACAAGTTTCAGAATTAGGTAAGAGAGCAGACTGAAATGGATCTAAATCATCAGTTCCATCCAAGACTATATGGAGGTGGGATACCATCACATGCTTATATACTCTGTGTAATAATGGCAGATTGGATAGAGGGTGTTAATTATTGCAGTCAGCCAGGTTTTTTTAATTTTTATTTTTAAAGATTGTTACCATTACTTCTTTACTGGCAGCTTTTCTGCTTAACTGGCTATTTCCTGTTTCTGCCATCCTCCAACAACGAATGACTGAGTTAAAAAACAAAAGTTACTGGTAGGACAATGAGCCAGCCTTTAGTTTCCAAAGATATGCATGAAATGTATTTTAAAAAAACCTTTAATTGATGTCTAGAGACAGAGGTTCATGCTGTACACTTTTTACTGTTATCACAGTACAGTACTTTTAAAATGGCACCTGCCATGTTGCTGTTTACAGCCCAGAATTCTCAGTTTGGTCAGCATGGAGTCAGCAACTTCGAGTTTATACAAGTTCTTGAGGCTACAGGTTATGATATCCTTGAAGCTTGCAAGAATTTCCTAACTGCATTTCCAGTACTTTTTCCAGGTGAAATTAAGTCCACTGCTGAGTCTGGTTACTTTTGATGAGATTTGATTTGATTTTGTTTTGTTGCTTTCGTACAGACTCCTTCATGGTGCCTCGCAGCAGACATAAATGAGCTGGTGGAGTTTTGTTTTGTTTTTTTTTTGGTAGAAGGGTCATTGCACAAAAATGTAAAGCCTGACCCAGAGCTTTTTTGCACAAAAGTTTCATTCCCTTGCAGATCCAACAAAAACACATACACTTCTTCATCTTTGTCAAAGTAGCAGTATTATTTTAGTACGGCAACTGTGAGGGTGAATGTGTTGTGAGATTATTTTTATATGACTGTACAAACAGTCAACCAAGGCACTGGCAATATATCAAACCTACCTGTTACATAATCTTCGCTCCTTGAGTGACAACAAAACCAGGTTCCAAAATGAAAAGTCAATGCATTAATCTCACTGTGGACCTCTTCCAGTACAGATAGATTTGAAAGTAAATAGAAAATCATGTCTAGGTGCTTTGGAGTATTAGATTTTCTTCTTTTTGTTTCTCCCACTTATGGAAGCACAGTTTAGAATAGGTCTTTGCCAGAATGCCTAGGAATTGTTTTGCTCAAACAACTGTGAATGTTACTAAGTGAATCCATTTCAGGGGGCTCGTCTTGTTTCAAGGTCATTATACCTCTGAACTGTCATGGTGCTCAGACTCTAGAGAAGTTGCAGTCTCAGCTTAAACATGCCTATAATTATTCTCAAGGATAAATGAGTGTTTTAGCTTCTGGTGGTCTAACTTTCTTTGAGGTGAAGGGAAACAGCAATTGTCAGTCCATAAATAGGGCCTATTTATTTAGTGACAAAATTTATATCCTGTCTTCTACCCAAATTGCTCAACACAGCTAACAAAATACAAAGTGAATGATCTAACCAATTTAAAACTTTCTGCATCCTATTGATTTCAGAGGGACAAATGGCTGTTATATGTTCTAAATGGTAGGCAATATTTAGTTTCCACTGTGAGCACCTATGGAAAAGAGCTGTGGCCATCTCTTGATTTCTGGCATAAATTTCTTCTTATCATTTTTTTTAATGCAAAATTGAACACATATTCTTTTCCTGAGGTTTACAGTGAAATGTTTTAAAGCATGTTCCTGAAAGAATCTATATATATAATTCTCTTGGGTATGTTGCCTTTCCCAGTGTGCTGATTGGCTGTTCAGGAAACACCCCAACCAAACACCACCCACATGCAAACTCCCTCCCCATCTCACAATGCACTCCTATCACTCAATCTGTGGCCCAGATTGGGACCCAGGCAGTCAACTGGCGGTGGCAGTGGCAGCAGAGCAAGTCACCCTCAGCAATTCTGGGGAAAGTGTGGAACACTGAGAAGGGGAAGGAGGAATTGAAATCCACTGGCCTATGTTACAGGATTGTCATGAGGTCTACTGGGCATTTTGGGGGGAGGTTTTTTTACAGCATATGGTACACCAGGTCCAGCTAGCAATATATGAAACGTTTCTTAGGTGATCTTGACTTTGGAGATTATCAGACACTTCAAAAATGGGTCCCGGTTTCGCACAACATCATTATCCTTCTATGCTGCCTCCGTGCAGACTCTGTGCTGCAGTGGAGAATAAGCTGTTGCTTTTCATTGATGGATGTTCTCCTCTGTATGAAGGCAGCTTGCAAGGATGATGACATGTGCGAAACCACACAGTATGGTGACGTCATCCTTGCGGGCTTTTTGTGGACTTTTTGTCTGCATCTGATAATCTCCTAAGACTGGAATATGCTCTATGCTAATAATAAAACATTACTGGTTATTTATATTTCATGTACTTATTCATTCATACTTTACATTTATGGGTCATTTTCTGTTCTGCTATATGATCTACAGGCAAGTTGTAAATAATAATATTTTAAAATGTGACAAAATGTTAAGGAATATGCAGCAATTCAACAATAGCATCCTACATGAGGGTGGGTCAGCATGGTGCAGTGCTCTGAGTGTTGGGCAACAACTCTGGAGACCAGGGTTCAAATCCCCACTCAACCATGGAAACCCACTGGGTGACCTTGAGCAAATCACATTCTCTAAGCTTCAGAGGCAAAGGCAAACCCCCACTGAACAAATCTTGCCAAGAAACCTCTATGACAGGGTTGCTTTAGGGTCACCACAAGTTGGAAACGGCATGAAGGTACACAATAACAACAACATGAGGGTGTCTCCACAGCTCAACTTTTAGGTCCTGGGATTCTCTGAGGGCCACAGTGACTGCCAGAAATTCTCAAAAACCAAAAACAAACCAAAAGTTTGAAGCCCATTTTTGGCTTTGCAAAAAGGATTTTATATATGAAATGGTACACCAGGCTCCTTAAATTATTTAAAAGATGAATTGCTGTTCTTGGGGCCTTCTTACATTACATGGGTGCATACCTTTCAACTGTCCCAATTTGGCAAGGAGAATAAAGAACAGAAGGAAAAGCCGGAATATAAAAAGTATTTACACAACAGGCAAACTTTTCATGTCTTTCATTCATTGGCTGTTTCAAATTTTATAACCTTCTTTTCACCCATTACCCCCCCAACACACACACCTTTGTTATTCTGAATCCCCACCATTTGGTTTCTACTGAGCATCACCCATTTCCAGCTATGCCAGGCATTTAGATTTTTACCATTACAAGGGGAGGCAAGGTAACCCTCTAACTGCATGTAGTCGCTGGATTTGAAATGGCAGGAAAAGCTCATGTTACAAGCTGTTCCTGACAGGTGCCACTAGCATGTTGGTGACACCCAACTCTATTTCTCCTTTCCACCTAACTCCTAGGAAGCTGTTTGTGTTCTAAACTGGTGTCTAGCATCAGTAATGGACTGGGTGAGGACAAACAAATTGAAGTCCAACCAGGCAAGACAGAGGTCAGTCAAAAGGCAGGGAACAAGGATGCAGCCTGAGCTGGATGTGGTTACACTCCTCCTGAAGACTAAGGGCTCAGTTACACAGCAGTTTTTATTGTGATAGTTTGTGCTTTAGCGCTTTTTTACACCAGTGCCGGATAGTTTACATGATTTAGTGGGAAATCAGTTGCTCTGTTTAGTTTTCCACTTTCTGGTTCACACAGACAAAGGTGGGGTGTGTGGCCTCCCAAGCACAACTGGGGGAAGATGCTGGGAAGATGAGAGGGAGGGAGGCAAAGAGAGAGAAAGAGAAAGTGCTGGGATCTTTCCCTCCTCTGATTACTTGAGGAATAACTGCTAGTTTTAATGCCTTAGCAGGGAGTGCTCCCTCTTCTTCCCAAAGTGAGAAGGGTGGGAGGAAGGAGGCAGCCTTTCAGCTCCAAGGAGCTATCCCCCATCAAGCCCCCCTTCCACTTACCCACTCTCTCTGTCTCTCCCCCCCTCTCTCTCACACACACAAACAATTGCACGCCATCACAGGAGTGTGAGGGAGCGAACAGCTGGAGAAGGAGATTGCTACTCAATCCCCCCCCTCTCTCTCTCTCTCACACACAGAGAGGCTAAATGGGGATTCTTCAGCCCCAGCAGCCAAGCAAGCTGGGAGGCAGTCATCTGGGCGATTGGGATGGGATAGCACTGGCTGGATCTTTTCCGTGGCTGGAAACAACAGTGGCTGGATCTTTTCATTTCAGGCTCCTCCATCTCTTACAAGTACACCCCCTCCATTGTCAGTCCAACCATTCACAGCTCAGCTCTGCTGTTGTTGTTTTGGGAAGATTGCTGGTAATCCACACAGATTTTCTGAAATGGTAGTTCACACAATCAATAGTGCACTAAGTCACACTACTTTTCAAAAAAGTCAGGGAATGTAGTGAAAGCCCTTATTATGCTACTTTTGAGTTTTTGAGCTCCCCCATTCTGAATGAGGCAATATTGTGGCGCAATGTGTATGAACTATTAGGAATCGTAGCGAATTCTTCACGGACTTATTTTGCCATGTAAACAGGCCCAAAAGTTTACAGGCTGGGTGTATTGCTGGAGTCAGCCTTGAACCTGGAGGCCTAGGTTTTTTCAGCGGCCAGGAGTGACTTTGCACATTTAAACTGTGCCTGTTCCTGAATATGTCTGCTAATGGGACACACCTTGGTTACATCACATTTGGATTGTTGTAACATTCTCTACATGGGGCTACCTTTGAAGAGTGTTCAGAAATGAAGAGCTGCAGCTAGAGTGTTAACTGCGGCTGGGTACAGGGACCATACAACTACCCTATTACAGGTTGCCAGTTGTCTCTGGGCACAATTCAAAGTGCTGGTTATGACCTATAAAGCTTTATACAGCTTAGGTCCAGGCTATTGGACAGAACACATCTCCCAATATAAGCCTGCCTGGACCCACACATCCATGGGAGAGATCCTTCTCTCATTCCTGCCACCTTCACAGGTATGGCTGGTAGGAACACAAAAGAGGCCCTTCTCAGTGGCTGCTCATGCACTTTGGAAATCCCTCCCTAGAGATGCTAAAATGGCCCCTTCCTTGCTGTCCTTCTGTCATCAGGCCAAAATTTTTGTATTATTATTTAGACAGACTTTTAAAATAGAAAAAGGGCTGTAAGTGCTGTATTGTTTTCATTATCTTTTAGAGTGTATGTTTTTAATATGGTTCCTGGGGCTTGTCTACATGGGCTATTTATTCCATCTTTCCCCTGGCTTGGAGACCCGCAGTCCTGGTGATACAGGGCTTTTGTCCCATTCTTACCCCGGGCAGTCCTCAATGACCCCTGGGGCAAAGACGGAGCTATGACAGAGGAGTAGACAGGGTAGGGCCTGTTAACAGTTCTAAAGTAACACCTGGTTTAATCTGTTCCTGCTGGGGAAAATGGATCAGGCCCTGTGTGACTATAGAAGTCCATCCCAGCAGGTCAGCTCATTGCTTCAGCTGCTGGTCTGCTACCACTCTACTGCATCAGGAAGCATCCCCGCAGCATGTAACCAAGGCTGGTCACATGCTTTGGTCACTTGTTGCAGGCCAGCTTCCAGCCTTCAAAGAGAGTGAGGGAGGAGGTGGTGGCAGCTGCAGTGATGCGCCAGTGTGCCTATCTGGACTCTGGCCCATTCCATACAGGTAACAGGGGAGGAATGGGCCTGATCTGTGGCCAGGATACACATTGGGGAGCCAGAGTATCCTGGCATGTGTAGATGAGCCTTAACTTTAATTTCATGTGGTTTTTTGGAATGTTTTCAGTTGTAACCTTTTTAATGTGTAAGCCATCTTGAATCCTAGGGCTTGACTACATAGGGTAAAAATCTGGATGAGATATGGACTACTTTGAACCTAAGCTGCAGCTCATGAAATTCAAACTACACTGGCCCAAATATAAGTGCCACACCTGCCAAAGCCCAAATCTGCATTGTGTTTTTACTTGACTTCCATTCAAAGCTCTTACTCATGCTTGGCTTTGAGCTCTAGGAAAAGCAAAGTGTGAGGGATAGTCGCCCTCTCAATGGCAGTATAAGCTGCCTGTTCTGACTTCAGAGAGCCTGGAGCTCAGGGAGGGTAATTGTGCACCAGAAAATGAAAGCCCCAGCAGTAGTAGCCCTCTTTGAAGCCAGAACGGATAGCTAGCCTTGCAATGGTTGGGTGGGTTGCCCATTCTGGCTTCAGAGAGGGTGACTACCACAGGTGCTTTGTTTTTCCCAGAGCTCTGAGGGGTGATTGTGCACCAGAAAAGCAAAGGCCCAGTGGTAGTCACTCTCTCTGAAGTCAGAACGGGCAGCTAGCCTCACAAAGGTAGGGCTCACTGGATGTTCTGACCTCAAAGAGAGTGACTACAACTGGGACTCTGCCTTTGGAATGAGAAGTGGTATGAGGAGAGGAAAAATGGTGGCTTCTCAGACAGCACTTGTCCTTCCTCTCCTCCCCACCCACCCACCCCGGGAATCCAGTGCAGATGGATTGTTCTCACAGCAGTTTTCTCTGGAGTTTTCAGCAAACTCTGGAGAAAACTGCAAGTTTTCCAAAACCCAGATTAAGGGAGTATTCCCTGCATCTGGTGTAAATAGGACAATATGTTGCGTGTCATTATCACACCAGATTCGGGGAGAAGGCCACATGTCATGTGACATTATCAGGCTGGATTCAAGGTTTTTCACTGGTGTTGAAAAGCCCTCCACTCTTGGGCAGGATATAAATAAAGTTAGTAATGATATATGTTTACTATTGGTAAATCCTTGCACTACTGTTTACCAGCTTCCATTTCAAAACAGGATGATTGACTTTAAGGGGCTCCTGTCATTAATAGCCTACTGTACATTTTTTAAATATCAGCTACCTTGATTTTTAAAATTGCCTTTATTTTTTCATAAAATTTTCATTAAAATTTCATAAAAATTCATATTTTTTCATTCTCAACCTCTATTAAAAGCCTAGGTCACTTGTGGGATGGACACTGTTTGAAGAGAATTAGTTGGCCTTACGGGAAGGAATGGTGAATTTATACACTTCGTAACTCCATTTCCAGGAGTATAGCTCCATGGGGAGGGGCAAACTGAGGGCATTGCCCCTCCAAATAAGAACACCCCTATGGAAGTTTCCTTTGGTCCCCAATTTATATCACAACAGAAAATAAGACATTGAAAATTGTTCACACCTAGAGCTCTTATAATTGTTGTCATGTGCCTTCAAATCATTTCTGACATAGCAACCCTAAGGCACACTTATCACAGGGTTTTCTTGGCAGAATTTGTTCAGAGGGGGTTTGCTCTTGCCTTCCTCTAAGGCTGAGAGTGTGTGACTTGCCCAAGGTCACCCAGTGAGCTTCCATGGCCAAGCAAGGATCCAAACCCAGGTCTCCCAGTGTCCTTGTCCAAAACTCAAACCACCACACCACACTGGCTCTTTATAGTTACAGTACTGGTAACTTTGCCTGTCCATTTACTTTGGATGCCTAAACTATATTTCTAAATGCTCAATTGAATATTTAAGTTGCTGCAGTGGCAGAAGTCTGGAGACTGAAGGAAAACTCATGCAGGGTGCAGAATTTTCATTTGGAGGCAACATTATAATTTTACCCTCCTTGTGGCTACACCTCCATCCATTTCTGATTTTCATCCTGGTTTCTATTCAATCATTCTAGGGCTGCTGCTGCATTGCAGAAATAATGCTGTTTGACATCACTTTAACTATAATGGCTCCATCCTGTGGAATCCTGAGATTTGTAGTTTGTTGTGGCACCAAAGCTCACTGACAGAGAGGGCTAAATATCTCTCAAAACTAAAAAATCCCAGAATTCCATAGCACTGAGTCATCGCAGTGCTGTCAAGATGCAGGGCCTAGGACATTTCAGTACAGCCATTTCAGTGTGGCCATTTCAGTGTGATAACTTATCATTTTGTCAAGAAAATGCAATCAAAACCATTTCTGTTTGGTTAGGATTCTCTTGCAAAACCATTGATATTATTGATAATTGATAATAACCCTAACACTTAGCTTAACCCTTGCAAAGCAATCCCAACCAAACAGAAATGGTTTTGATTGCATTTTATTGACAAAATTATCAATTATTGATTGATACACAAGCAGAACCTGAAATGGCCACACTGGACTGGCTGCTCTCAACTGGCCACACTGAAATGTCCTATTCCAAGACTCTGTTATTTCTGCAGTGTGGCAACGGCTTTGGTCAGAGTGAAGAAAATGTAGTCTGTGGTGAAATTGCATCTCTCAACCCTTTCTGTGGGGGTAAAAATAATGCCAAAATCATAACTTTATGTTCCTGGGGTTCTACAGGGGTGTTAGATCAATTCATTTACCCCCTCACCCCCAAACCTCAAAAAACAGCACCAAGGCCCAAAAGCGAAAAAAGAAGTATATTCTGATCTTATTTGGGTAAAGATTTGGCTAATTTCATGCATTGCAGCCCCTGAGGAGTTTGGGTGAAATTTAGCCCCACTCCTCAAAATGATAAAGGAGCTTCAGCTTTCTGAATTTGAGATTCATGCAAGTAACTGTTATTTTATTTAGTCTCAGGCTGTCTGTCTCAAAGTGCTTCATCTTTTGAAAAATAACTAGAGAAAGAAATTGATAAATAAATGCAGCTTCCAAGTAGAAATGTTCTTGAAAATCAATAGTAGCCCTTAAACAACCCACAAATACCATTCTTCAGACATTCAAAAAGATTTTATTTACCACTTGTATTCTACAAGGAAGGCACTGGGCATGAAACAGAAAAATACAATCAATGACTCAATTCATAGCAATAGATGGAATCAGATTGGGGAAGCAAATTGTTTTGACAAGCCAAGGGACACTGATAAGGAATCCTTGTCTCCTCACTAATGAAGCAAAGATAGAAGCAATGTGGGATTGTTGTCATATGCAGCTTCTGTAAAGTCAATGGCTGTTGGTGGCCAGCAAGAGCACACATCAAGATTTCTCCCTTCAAATCATCAGACTAGGGTAAATGTGGAGAGCAGGCCCCACAAAATGTCTCCCTCCAGTGAAGAACAGATAGGGGGCTGCTACCACTGCCTCTCCATAATTCTCATGTCTCTAAAGCCTATTGCTAGTCCTGACTAAGGTAGACATGCCAAATCAATGAGATTTACCTATATATTGACTCACTACTCAAATGTTTAATGTGTCTAAATTTAATGTGTCTAATTGGAATTAACCAACAGGATTCTGGCCATTATTTGCCACTGGGCAAACAGCTTCATTCTCCCTAATGATATAGCTGGCCCTCCTCACAGGTGGTACATTTTTCCTCCATAGGAGGATCTAGAGAAAAACTGTCAGCAAAGACTGGATAGCATGATGTAGTGGTCCGAGTGTTGGACTAGGACACTGGAATACCAAGGGTCTTAATCTCCACTTGGCCATAGAAACCTCTCAGCCTCAGAGGAAAGCAAGAGTAAACCCACTCTGAACAAATTGTGCCAAGAAAACTCTATAATAGGTTCACTTTAGAGGTGCAATAACGTCAGAAATGACTTGAAGACACATGACGATGATGACAACAACAACAACAACAACAATGAAGACTGGACATTTTTCACTTTTTGGTTTGCATTTTTCCAAAAGCAGGCAATCTCATAATGTTATGCACAATCAGATATCCCAGTTCAGCTGTGAATCTGCTTTAAAAAAAGGTTTCTTCAGCTTGGTCTGTGTTTGAACTCTCAAAGGCCTAATGTATAACCGGTGCCAGTGGCACTTCCCAGCCAAATATGACTTTGTGATAAGGATAGCACACTCTACCTTTCACAGGTTTTGCTAGCACATAATGCTTTGAAATGAAGAAATTAAGAATAAGAGACAGAGGAAGATGAACATTGAAGAAATGAAAATTAGGCTACCATGGGAGTGTTTTTGTTAAAGTTTCAAAAAACATAGGCTTTATGGTTATGATCACACTGTGTTAACTTGTTAACTTGAGCTCTTCAAGCTGTGGAGGGCAAGTTTAGGTCAATATAAGTGTCATGATTGCAGTTCCCATCATCCTGCAAGCTGATGACACTCCCATCGTTCTGCAAAGACTACATTTGCAAAGCATGACATCAGGTAACCAAAGGGTTAAAAACCAAGGTGGGAGGTGAGAGGCATCTGCTGAGATAGCATCACTGATGATGTCAGATCACCAGAGAGATAATGACCAATCAGAACTCTGATTCTGGTAATTTAAAAAAAAAAGTTTAAATCCTTTGTGAGGAGCACATGGTCAGTTAGACAAAAGGAACACCTTGGGACAGCACCTCCTATCTCATGGAAAGATGAGAGGACAAAGGACTTAACAATGGAAGTTGCTCTTGAGCCATTCTGAAACGTCTAGCTGGCTCCAGCCTTCCATCTGAATCTAACAGAAGACTGCATCCTTGTGAGTAGAGATTAGAAAATGTGTAAGGTTGTGATCAGGGAATTTTATGTTATTTTCTTCACTTTGCCTGAATGTAGCTGAATAGAACTAAAACGCTTTACTTTTACTATTCTCTGTAAGTCCTAAACTGAACCTGAAAGGAAGAGCCTTTCATGAAGTGATTTGCCTTAAGCTCTGCCTGAATAAAATAAGCTTTATTAATTTCTCTTAATTGATGCTTGCATGTGCCTGATTATCTGCTTGGTTACTCTATTGCCCTTACTTCGGAATAGAAGGAATGGGTGGGTACAGCTCTGCAGTGGCAGGGAGTTCCCAGTTCCCTGTGGTCTCCTCTTGATCCAGAAGTTATCTGAGGGGTTCTAAGCAGAGACACCCCCCAGGCTAGCTTAACGTGGTGGCAGCGGTGTGACAGCAAGTATGCAAAAAAGCCTTCAAATAACCCCTGCTTCCAACCAAAAGAAGTGATAGTGAACCAGCATGTCCGCTTTAACAGATGACTCCCATGTCCTTCTCCATTTCAGTATAATATCTGTAATCCTGACACTGCTGCTGAATAGTGCCATTTCTAACAATATACATGCTGCTGATGGTTTGAGGGGGAAAGGGACCTGCAATTATTGAATGAGTGAAGAAGAGTGGTATGAGTAAATTAAAGAATAACTTTTCCTTAATGGTCAAGTACCACAGTCAAAGAGTGACAAACAGATAGATCTTTTTTTTTAAATTTTATTTTTATTCAAGCTTATTTTCCAACATAAAAAATATTCCATATCCACATACTTAGATACCATACATACATACATATAGTTTATCACATTTTCTGTTTGAATACAATGAATAACATAAATCTTTGTTTAAACTGTACTATACTATGTATGTTATATATTATAATTCATCTATAAACATCATTAAATTTGCCTATCACACATTCTCTCTTGCTTCTAACTCTATCATGCCAATCATATTTCTTCTTCTATCTTTACTTAATTCTCTTTCTCTGTCACACTACCATTCTTATACCCATCCCAACCTATCCATATTTCTCCCATTCTAATCTTCCTATCCAGTCCCCCCGTGTTTCCCATTTTTATCCATGCACATCATTTTTATTAACCTTGTGTGTGTGTGTGTGTATATTTTTTCCTCTCCTCTTATCACCGATTATTGCTTGTTTCATATTTTTATGTAATCCTAAATTACTTCCTCTCTTTTTTTTATTATTCTCATTTATTTATTTATTTATTTATTTTCCTCCCTTTTTTGGCCCACTACTCTTTATTTCACCTTATTTGAAGATTTAGAGTTTGTTTAACACCTAGTGTTTTAAATCGCACATCTTTACATAAATTATGTCTTACAGTTTGATTTTACTTAATTTTCCTTTATATTTATTGTTGCAGGAGAGGTCTTATAGCAACAAACAGATAGATCTAACCTCTTTATTTTCATGATTTTGGTATCATCATTAGAAGTGCTATAAAGCAATTAAATGTTTCACTGAGAAATTATAGTTCCTTCCACTGATTACTGAATTAATGAATAAATAGTCTGGCTAACAATTGTGGTTTACCTTGGCTAAAGTAAGTACAGCCAAGCTGTTTGCTGTTTATATAATCTGGAATTAATTCCTTTTATCTGGGGATATTATTTCATATCACCACCAGCTCCTGCCTAAAGCAGAAAGCTAAATATAGAAATCCATTGCTGTTTTCTTAGGGCATTTAAAATATATATTAAATGATGGTTTTAAGGGGCATTTTGTCTTGCATTGCTGAAATGCAGTTTTAAATACTTGTTTAGAATTTCAAATGGTCTTAGTAAGTGACAACAATAAGTGAATCCAGAAATGCCAACAATAATCTATCAATGGTAGACTACAAGTTTCATGATACAGCATGGCTTTGATTAAAGTACACATGTCAAAAAAGACCTGAGGTCTGCACAAAAGGAACCGATCAAAAACTCCTGGAGATTTTGCACATCCGTGCATGTATGCAGATTTCATTTACAGAAATGCAGTGAACGCTAATCACAAGGCTGCACTGGAAAGAGGAAGCAATGATTACTGATGCAGAGTGCAATCCAACCCACCAAAATGGCTGAGGCCCAGCTGAGCTGATACTAGGTCAGCTGAAGCTGTATTGAATCCAAACTCCCCTCAGCCTGGAGATGTTGGAAATTAGAACTTTCCTGTCTCTGGGGTAACAACATAGTGGCTGTGCCCATAAACTGAGTGAGATTTGTATCTGGTGGAACATGGCTCCTCTTTCACCCACCACCCCATCTCCATTCCTTCTTTGGATTCTTTGATCTCAGCCAGCAGAGCAGTTGTGCAGCCAGATTAATTGACAGAAGGGGATTACAGCAGCCAAAGGGAAGTTCAGAAGCAGAAGACTAGGGACTTTATCAGATGCACTAAATATGGCGTCATAATGACGCCACATAAACGTGAAAGGGCACACAGGTCAGACAACATTGCCCTTTTGCATTTATGTATAGTCAAAATCCCGTACCTTTTAATTGATGGCTTAAGCCATCAATAGCTCCCCCTGCTGCTTTTTTGCCGGTATTGCCACCATGGTAAGCCTCTGGCCAGTTAAGTCTTGTCAATGCAGAGTCAATGGCCCGATCGGGCAGGACACTTCCGGGTGAGATCGCAACATCTAGGTAAATGACAAACCTTTTATGACCCACCCCGGGTTACCTGGAGGTTTTTTAGTGCGTGTATGTGCTTGGTGTGACTTTTACCTTGTTATTTTAAGTTTTATTTTTGAATTTTCTGAATGATGAAATTGTGCAGGATTTCAAAAGAGGAAGTGAACGGAGCTCCGTTCCCTTTCTCTTTATTGCCGGAGCTGCCTTTGCTGGGAGAGGAGGTAAGTAGGATGGGGGGGATGTTCTTTTGCTGGCATAAAAAAATATTTTTTTATGCCAGCAAAAGAACATTTTCACGGATTGTCTGATAAAGTCCTAGGTCAGCCAGCCCAAGAACCTTCTGTCTGTTCCTAATCCCTTACAGCTGGTGCACCTTGGCGTTATGATTGCAGTATTGCTCGGCTTGTGTAAACCTATAAGGGTGGTATGATTGTGCCCTTTGAGCAGCCACTGGTACCCAAGGAGATTCATTGATGCATGGTGGATATAAGATCAGTGCATGTGTTAGGGAAAATATGAAACCATGGCAGATTTTGAAACCTCCCTTCTGCCAGTTCCCCTTCCCAGTTCCCCTCCCTCCCAGTATAGCCCTGTTCACTGCTCTTCTCCCTGTCCTGAGGATGCTGCCTCCCTCAAGTCCCACCTTGGAAAATAAGATAGCAGTTAGAGAAGGGCTCCCGTAAGAGTGAAGAGTGAATATATCCAGTAGATAATCCATCACATGACAAATAACAAATAGAGCATATTTATTCAGGAGAGTTAACTCCCATGATTCTCTGGCACAAAAATAAATGACCTGCACAATTATACAGTTATTAGCAATCACAGAGAAACCTGAGCACAATTCTTTATGGCTGTAAATATCACTCTGCATTTTATCTCCTGCTAAACCATGGGAAGTCTACTCCAGTTGATAGTTCCTAAGCAGGAAAAATGTTCTTTGTATAATTTGCTCCCATGTTCAGTCTTCATGGAAATTTTCTCCAACATTTCCCTGTTCCCACATGTAAGGGAGTAGGGTTTTATTCAGTGTGAACACAGTTAAGAACCTGGGCCCACACTGATTAGTCTTGTAGCTTAACCTTCAAAAACGGTACCACATGATCAACAAGTGCCCTTGGACAAATACTTGTGACTCAGTGGATTCCCTTGGAATTCATAAGAACATAGACATGAACTCATAATTACTGCATGTGTTATAAATGCCACTCCTCCCCATGTAATGTCTCCACTCTTCATTCCCATGTTGAGCCATAAGGTCTCAAGGGGAGTTTGAAGCACATTTGAGGTGAATTTTAGGAATAGAATCTTCCCCATAGTCAGTGTTTTGAGCCAAATGTGCTGAAATGGGAAGATGGGGGTATCTGAACTGCCATCATGCACGGGCCCATAGCTTGAAATTCTCTATTGGGTGTCTGGTTTATAATGGGCTGGTCAGTATAGTTAAATGAAAAATAGGAAAGGCATAAATAGGGATGTAGACCTTTGTTTATTTAATTCTTTTCATTTCAAAATGTTCCTTCCTGCTGGGAGAGACTGCAAGAGTTTTGTGATTTTTTTTTTTTTTTTTTTTTTTTGTAAAAATATATTTTGCACTTTTAGAATTTTGGTGTGTGTGTGCAACTTTGTGGATTTTTTAATGCAAATAAATTTTCACAAAGGTCCCAAAATACTCCCCCCCACCAGTGGTTGGTCATTTTCCCAATGGGGTATCTTTATGTGTCAAAGACCACCCTATCTCATCAAGTACAATAGAATTTGTGAGCATTCTTATCTCCTGAGGTATAAATACATCATTAAATAGGGATAACAATTTTAGTTTATTTTTTTTAAAAAATGATTCAACTATTAATATCGAAATGTGCATAATTGGTAGTAAACCATGAAAACCAGCAGGAACTGTAATAATGACAGTATCATGCATGCCCTTCTGAATAAACATGCAGAGATGGAACTATAAATGCGTTTGTCTTTTTCCAAACAAAAGTTCTAGATGGACTTATGCTATTTGTAATATGGGAATATGCATATATATGCTTTTTAGTTTCATACTTTTCATGAGATTCAAATGTATCTGTTTATCATGTTTTTAAAATAACATATGTCAACTTCTCACATTAATTTCTGATCAGTGGGAAAGATTCCTGAAAGAGATCTGTTTGTAGATATTATCTTTTTTTTGTCCAGTCCTGGGTCTAATAACGTCATAGAAAATTCACAGCAAGGTCATCCTTCTCCCCAGCCTTTAATCTATCTGCACAATAACCCTCTAGGGGCTTATCTACATGAGCAATATACCCCATCTTGACCCCAGTTTAGAGCCCTGCAGTCCCAACAATGCAGGGCTTTTGCCCCATTCTGCCACTGGGCAGTCCTCATCTCCCCCAGGTCAGATACAGGGCTGAGGCAGGGGGAAGATGGGGTAGGGCTCAATAAGCAATTGTATAAATAATACCTGGTTTAATCTGTTTCCACTGGGAAGGAACGTATCGGCCTTCAAGTGTCTGCAGGAGCTCCTCCCAGCAAGCTGGCCCATTGCTACAGCTGCTGGTCTGCCTTGCTCTTCCAAAGCAGGAAAAGGTCCCACAGTATGTGACCAGAGCTGGTCAAATATAGGGGGCATTGGTCATATGTTGTGGGCCACCTTCCTGGCTTCTGGGAGAGCACAGGAGATGGTGGCAGTAGCAACTGCAGTGACAGGCCGGTGTGTCTGTCTGGACCCTGGCTTGTTTTGAGTCAGAGAGACCATATAACTCCAGTATTAAAATCTCTCCACTGGCTACCTATCAGTTTCCAGGCCCAGTATAAGGTATTGGTCATTACCTTTAAAGCCCTAAATGGCTTGGGTCCAACTTATCTTCAGAACCGCCTCCTCCCATACAATCCTCCCCGTGCACTCCAATCCTCTGGGAGGAATTTGCTTCAGCCACAAAAATCTAGGCTGTCTGCAACCTCCCAGAGGGCCTTTTCGGTAATCGCCCCAAATTATGGAATGGCCTGGTGAACGAGATCCGTCAGATGACGAACCTGAGTAGCTTTAAAAACGCACTAAAGATGGATCTCTTTCAGCAGGCCTTTCCTAATTAGATCCTGGCCTCAGGAGCTCCTGGCCTCTTTTAGTCTGCTGGCTATTTATTATTTTTTTAATGTGATTTTAGATTAGTTGTTTTTAATTTATATTGGTTTAATATCTTTTTATGGGGGAGGGTGTGGGTAGGTGGTGTTTAGGGATTTTAATCTGTATTTGTATTTTCATTTTTGTAAGCCACCCCGATTGTTTTTAACAGAGGGGTGGGATATAAATAAATTATTAATATTAATATTAATATTAATATTATCATTATTAATGGGGGAGCAAGGATCCTGGTCCACAGCCAAGATACTCTGGCAGGGAGCTGACATATCCTGGCTCATGTAGATGAGCCCTAAGGTGAGTGAAGTTGGATGATGCTGCTGGTCAAACATCACCCAGAAACTTCATAGTTGACTAGGAATTTGAACTCAAACTACCCTATTCCAGTCCAACATTATAACCAATACACAAACATAGTCAATGTGACAGCAGAACTTGACTTATTTTTCATCATACAGTTAAAGCTCCCCTGCAATATAAAGGGAAACAAAACCAAATTTTGGTGACAAGGAAATGACCAGAGCTCTTATCCTGCCAGGGTTTATTTATTTCATTTTTTTTTAATGAATCTTTCACTTGATGAAGTGGGAACAACTTGATCTAAGCAAGAAATGCACACTAAATGTTCCTTTCCTTGTTTCCCAGTTTCAAAAATAAGACTAGACTAAATGACCTGAGCTACATATTTACATTTTTGTTTTACATTTTTCTTTACCTTTTCCAAAGGTTTAATGTAGTCAAAAAACAATAAGTTCAGTAAATTTGTGCACTTTGAGGAAAGTACAAGAATGCTAACTTAATGTAGTCCAAAATAATCAGTTAAATAATGTTGGGCACTTTTAGTAAAATACAAGAACACAACTTGTGGAGTTTTGGTTCACTTAAGTATGTATATATTTCAATAGTAATTCTTTCTCTCCTTTAGGTTGCTCTGAACCTCTGGGGATGAAATCAGGACACATACAGGATTATCAGATTACTGCCTCAAGTATCTTCAGAACACTCAACATGGACATGTTTACATGGGAACCTAGAAAAGCTCGACTAGACAAACAAGGCAAAGTGAATGCCTGGACATCAGGACACAGTGATCAGTCACAGTGGCTACAGGTGATAATTTTTCACTATCATTGGGATCTACTTTTATAAAGAATAGGAGAACAAATATGTGTGTGTTAAACACACATGTATACAAATGGGTAAAATTATTTTACTGAGTGAGCAAGAATAGACAGAGATACCTAAATATATGGTCTTCTAATGCATTGTACTGATGATCTTATTCCTCAGGATTCAGAATGTTCTAACAGGCATGTGGAACAGACCATACACCTGGAAAAACTATTAACAGTATATTCAGATTGGCTATCTCAAGCCTTCTCCACAGAAGAGTGACAGGATCAAGCCAGAAATTACTGAAATATGGTTTCTTGGAGGAAGGCACCCTAACCAAAGCAATGGCTGCAAGACTGCTTTTGCATTTGGCACTTTGGCTGGTGAATTGGCTTTGCTATGCATGGCCTACATGCAGCAAAGTCAGGTGCCACCATACCATCCTGAACATACCCAGTCTTTTCTAATTTCACAAGGGTTAGTGTCTGGGGGCAGATGGCTCATATGCTGGATCCTGCCATAAGATGATTCCTTGAAGTAAGCTGAATAGTATATAATCCCAAATCCCAATTGCAGAGGTTTGCTATGTGGTTGGTTGGCTATGCTGGGCCAGTGCCATAGCAATGGAAGCAAAATGCCTAGTTTAATTGAATATGTTTGGAGCAAGTGTGCAAAATCAGATTTACTGAGGCAAATTAAGTTATTCATATGGAAAATTCTCCAGTGGCCTAGCATTGTCATTGATTGTCAAAGTGAATGAATATTTGATTTTGATTAATGAATTCTGAAAAGCTTTATTTGTCACACTGTACATTTGGTGATCTGATTCTCTTCCCTTTGGCTTTTCATTTTTGATACAAAACTTATATTAGGCTACTCAAAACAATTCCAGACCTACCTTCCTTTAACAGCTTTAGCCCTAGTAAAATGGATTCAGCACCGTGAAATCATTAAGAAGCTGTTCACATTGCTTGTTTTCGGTGTTAGAATGATTTACAGAAGTTCCTGGGTAGGCTAATATGTAAAAGAGCAACAAATCACCAAACAGAAGACTATTTGACCAGTCACTGCTCAATTTACATATTAGAAACATTGTATATTGCAGTGATTTGAATCTGCTGTCATAGAAGAATGGGATTCTCAGCGTGAAGCCTTAACTGCACTAGAAGTGTGCTACTAGCCCCCTGTAATGTTTCTACATATAAATTATGACTTATTAGTTTTTTTCTGTTTTTTTAACCTGTGGTTGCTAAGCAATTTAGCCGTGTGATCATTATATTCGCTATGAACTTGCACGCTGGGGGAAGAGATGCAAAAAAGGACTAGCAACTGCATTGTCTGTTTATTATTTCAATAATTAAAGATGTCTAGTGATTCTGCGAAGACATGAACACATGATGCCCAAGTCCACCCACTGGGGAAAAGGAATCTGCCACATGAAACACACTACCTCCTGAGCTATATAAGGAAGCCAAAGAGGGGAACAGTAAGCAGAGCTTGAAGTGTTACTTTGTGAACTACAACTCCCAGAATCCTTCAGAAAGCATGGCCAGTTTAGTCCAAAAGATTATGTTGTCCAAGCCTCTGTAGTAAGCCATAGAACTGGGGAGGTTCTCCAAGCTGCTGCTGAAATCACCATCAACTGCCCAAAAACTTATATTTGTAAGAGTGCTGTTATCTCAGGTTGTTGTTGTTGTTGTTGTTGTTGTGTGCCTTCAAGGCATTTCTGACTTATGGTGATCCAAAGGCAAACCTATCACAGGGTTTTCTTGGCAAAATTTCTTCAGAGGAGGTTTGCCATTGCCTTCCCCTGAGGCTGAGAGAATGTGACTTGCCCAAGGTTACCCAGTGGGATTCCATAGTTGAGCAGGGGTTCAAACCCTGGTCTCTCAGTGTCCTAGTCCAACACTCAGATTGCTACACCACTCTGGTTCTCTTATCTGAGGTAGCTTACTTCAAATGAGAAAAGCAGGGAAGCAATCCATGAGAAGTCACCTTCTATAGCCCTCCCCTTCCTGGCTTCTCCACTCCAAAGCTATATCCAGTTAGAGCACTGTGTCACATAGGAGAGCTAGGTTGCTAGTGGGTGGAATTTAACTAAGTTCTTTTGATCATGTTTGGACTTAAGGTCAACCTGGATCTGATATTAATCACATGGCTGCCTGGATGTGCTTTTTTTCCTTTATTGAATAGCCACAAGAAACTTTCTTCATGAAGAAAACATGGGCTGCAGTAGCAGGATCCAAATTAAAATCAGAACTGTGACAAAATAGATTTTTTTAAAAGTAATTTTTTCCATACCACACCATAGTCTAGAGATGTACATCTTTGATTATCCCATGGTCTCTCCCAAGAATCAAGTATTAGAAAATTTTCTCTACACTGGTGAAATGACACATAATCTTACTGCTTTTTTCAAGGGCTTGGAGGGGATTGTGTGGTGTGGTTTTTTTGCACACATAAACTATTTTCTGTCTAAAAACATAGTATTTTGTGCTAAAATTCATGGTTTTTTAACATGTAGAAGTGTGGGGTTTTTTAAGTCCCAAAATGTGAAAAATCTCACAGCGATTGTTCCCCACTTCTGCTTGGATAAGTTGTCTCAATATGTCAAGAAACTCTTTTTCATCAAGGTTGAGACCATTTTTGAGTATTCTTTACATTACTACCATAATCCAAAACTGGACCTGTGCTTTTTCCCCTGAGGCTATCTGACAAAGGGAAAAAAATCACATAGTTAACATCACACCTAGCTAGGCCCCAAGTCCTACTCTCTGAAGGCTTTAGCTGAAATTTAAGGAATTGGTGCTCCCAGTACACAAAATCCACAAAGGACTGTGTAAGCATTTCAATAGCTTGGGCATCATTCTGTGCCAAGCCTAGACTACTTTCTTAAGGCTCAGACCAGTAAGGACTTTCAGGCTAGCGTAAGAGACAACAACCATGAAATATACTATCCTTCCCTTGCCTGAGACACACTGCACATTCTTTTCTCTAAAAAGGTTATATGGAAAATATGATACCAAAAGAGAAGGAAACTGCAATCCTTTGCTGTAGAAAATTCATGCAGGCATGCCTCATTTCTATCTCTTTTGCTGATCCCAAGAAACAAAATTCACACAGAGATGATGTAGGATTACTTTCTGATGCATAATTCCTCTGCTAGTGACAGTAGGTCTGTGGTTGTGTGCAGATGGGCAGGGAATTAGGGGAGTGAGGAGGAGACACTGTGACAGCCCTTATTATTTTCATTATTTCGGTTGTGTTCCAGACATGTTTCCCCCTGTTGTACCTGATAGAGTATACAAATTGATTCATTTTGCAACCAGGTGGCTACTGGCAGATTTTATATCACTCCAAGAAGAGTGATGCCTATTCTCCCGTCCCTTTTCGAGCTATACAAAACCCCTCTAAGGTAAGTTATGGTTTTCGAAAAGAAATCATTCCCATTTACAGTACATAAAAGTATAATGACATGAATTTACAAAGTTCATTGGCAATGAGATTTGTTTTTTAGCTTTAGAACATGAAGGTAATAGCTACAAGTAAACAGCTATGTATGCAAGAAACACTAACCATAGGCAAAACAACAAAGAGTTTTGTGGCACCTGGGAGACTAACACCTTTTACTGGGCAAAAGCTTTCATGGCAAGCATTCCACATCACCAGATGCAGCAATATAAAGATTTCACAAGACTCTTTGATGTTCTTATTGCAACAGATAATCATGGCTGCCCCTGGATATAACACAGCAAATATATCTGCTAGTAAAAAATGTGAATTGTGCCTTAGTACAGGACTAACATGTCATGTGTATAGGGTGGGGTATAAATATTTTAATTAATAAATAATAAACATTACTTTTGCAATGCATATAATAGTTGTCAGGGGATGATAGGACACAATCCCTGGCAGAAGCCAAAAACTATCTCAGCAGACTTAGTAGCAACCGGTTCCCAGGAATGCTCACACACAGAGTGTTTGATGTCCAAATAAGCAGGAGGCACTTTTATCTTCAAAGTCAAGCAGTTGCAATATGTACAAATATTTACAATTGAAGGACAAACTGCTTCACCAGACAGCAGCATTTACAAGAAGAGAATGAGTTCTGGTCTGAGCTCTCTTATATACACAGTTACAGGGCATTGGCTTACTCAACCACATGGGTGCATTATATCAGATCTTGTACTCCAGAAGCTATGCCCTCTAGTAACCCTCTTTCTCCAGCTGTGGGCCCAAGGCTAGCTTGACTTAGCAGTTCCTTGGCTTCAGCCATCATGACTCAGCATGACTCTGCAGTTGTTTGGCCATTTTGTTTGGAGTTCAGTTTCCAGCTCCTGACAGTAGTATTTTTTAATTTATTTATTTATTCATTTATACCTCGCTCTTCAGCCGCAAAGCTATATTCACTTGAGCATCAATGTGTTGACAGACATTCAATTCATGTAAAACATCAGTTAAAAAAGAGATGTTTTCTTTGTCAAAAGGGTGTCACCTTGCTATCCATGCTGGTCTTCTGTACTCCTTTTGCATACTGGAAGGATGTCAGCCCTACTTGTTGGGTGAAAGAACAGGCTATAAACTGACTAAATAAATACATTAGGTTTGTAGGAAAAGTGCACAAAATCAAAAACTATGCATGACTATGCAAATTAATCGTACACCTCTCACATTGGTTTTAATGGAGCTAAAGAATCTAGATGCACTGCTTTATATTCCCACGACATTTGAATCAGATTTGGTGTCCAAGTCCTTAACCAATGAGTACTTGGATTTTGTAATAGGCCAATGTGGACCAATAAACAGAGCTTGAGGCCTAATAAAATTCCCTGCTTTGGGTAGGTGTATCTGTGCTGGAGATAGCTCCTTACCTGTTTTAGAGAGGATTCGCGCTTGCAGAAAGCGCGGGATGAGTCCTTCCTGAATCTTCGTTTGCGAAGAAAAGCCAGAGGAACTCCCCCTAACAGTTCAGGTTCATAATTTGGGGTTACTCCTGGAATAGTGGCTGGTGGTCCAGGGGCTCAAAGTGAATTTTTTGAGCTTGTCTGATATGCTGGCTGTGCACACTCCTGGAGAAGGACAGGCTGGCTACACAGGCAATTTAACTTCAAGAATGGATTACTGCACTGCACTGCACTCCATGTGGGGCCCTGCTTCATGGTGATCCTGAAGGTGTGGCCAGTGTGGATGCAGCTGCCCAGCTGTGGTCACAATACTTTTGTATATCATTACCTCACACTTTGCTGAAGGCTCTGCACTGGCTACCTATTTTCTAAGGGATCATACTAAAGATTCTGGTACTAGTGTACAAAATCCTAAAGCAAATTGGCTTCCATATGCCTACACCTCTATTTCTGGTCTTTGCTGAAGACCCTTTCTTTCAGATAAGCATTTCTTATCTGATAACTTTCAACTAGCATGTGCATGCATGTGCACACACATATAATTTACATTCAGAAAAGTTGTTAGTTATATACAGTAATGGTCCAGTATAACAAAAGAAGAAAAATAAAAACACAAAAGGGAAGGGGGAATAACCCCATTAGTCATACGTTTCAATAATAAAAGCTGACCAAATGTCCAAATATAAGTCCATTTGTTAATTTTGTCTAGACATCTTTCTTTCAAATGTTGAATCTTTCAAATGTTGTATCATTGTTAGATCTTCTATCCATTGAATCACATGTGGAGGAATATTATCTTTCCAATAACAAAGTATCAATGTTTTAGCAGTCAAAACAGTGTGAAAAATCAATTTCTGATAACCATTTGTTAATTTCTAAGAAACAGGTAAATAATTCAGGGTGAATAAATAATTCATGCATGTTCCTAAATATCAAAGAAATTTCCAATACCAAATTTACTTGTGTGATTACTTCTTCTCAAAATGTAGCTGTATGGGAGAACTCCAAAGCATATGCATTAAGGAAGCATTAGCAGTACAATATGCAGTTTTAGAAAGCCCTTTCTTGAATACACATTGTCGCCACCAATATACCTGAAAGAGCGGTTTCTGCTGTAGAAGATGTAATTTAGAGATCTGTAGCCCTATTAGTTATAGATGTTAAAACCAATAACCATTGATTAGTCAGAACCGGGTATTCCAATTCTCTATTCCATTCTTGCTGTAAACCTCACATGTCATAATTATTTATAGATAACAGAAATGTATCTCTGTGTGTACATATATACACATTGTTGGCTTGGATAATTGGTTGGCTCAGTTAATGTCTCTAATATTAAGTGAACCTCAGATGAACGTAAAGGGGCAAATCTGGATTGTAGCAAATGTTTCAGTTGTATTTATTCCCATTTAGCTGAAAGAGGTAGTTGAAACTGCTCTTGCAAAACTAAAAAAGACAAAAACTCATAATCAACATCAAGTATTTGATTTAAGGTAACAATCCCATTATCAGCCCACAACTTCCATTAAAAAAAATGGTTCTTTACCAATTTGTAAATCTGAGTTCCCTCATAAAGTCAATTTGGCATGAGTCAAACTGCAATTGATGAGACAATATTTGACACACAGTTCTAACCACTGAAATTGTTGGCAAAACTCTGCCTTGTTTTATAAAATGAGAACCAAGGGTGCGGCTATACGATCATAAAAAAATCCATATGGGGGGCAAAAAATACGAACAGCCTGTCATTCGTATGCATACAAACCTGCTATACGATTTTTTAAACCCCTAAACTCCGTATGACTCCCTCTTCCCGAAGCTGGCTGGAGTGAGCAAGCCAAGCGGCAGTTTTAAATCTCCCGCTGCTTTTTTTTTTTGGTTAAGGTTCCTGGTTTGCGTACAGTCAGTTTTCCGTATTTACAATATAAAATAAAAATAAATAAACATATAAATTCAGGGACTTACCGGACGCTCGCTAGCCAGGAAACCAACATGGCGGCCACTCCCAATTTCCCTCCGTGCTAGCCCCGCCCCTCTACTCAGCCAGCCAATCAGATTACACAGCCTGTTCGTATGTGTGCGAATGGACCGTACAGACCCATCAGCCATCCGAACGGCGTACAGATTTCTCTTCGTGATCCGCTTTCCCTCCCGAATGCTGCGTGTGCGTATGTCAGGGTGGAAAACCGGGGTCCCCTCTTTTGCATTCGTGTGCATCCGAACGGCCGTTTGTACCGAAGCGCGAACTTTCGCACGCCGTACGTATTATTTAAATCATGTAGACGGGACCCAAATACAGTGGCCCCTTAGTATCCATGGGGGTGGGTCCTGGGACCCCCTGTGGATACCAAAACCCATGGATGCTCATGTCCCATTATATACAGTGGCATAGTAAAATGGTGTCACTTATATAAACCAGCAAAATCAAGGTTTGCTTTTTGGAATTTATTTTTGGAATATTTATGAACTATGATTGGTTGAATCTGTGGATGCAGACTCTCCTGGAACTGAAACAGTTGATTTCAGCAGGGGGATGGCGTCGTACGAAACGGGGCCCCTGCCGCGCAGCAGCCTCGCAAGTGTTACGAGCCTTCTTCTGCAGTAAATCGACATCTGAAAAAGTCCAAAGTCCTAAGTACCTTGATCCTATCTTACAATTTAGCAAGTTATAAAAGTAATATTAAAATAAACAATAAATCTGTGAATAAAATGGAAAGAAACACTGGGAATTTAACAAGCATCATCATCACATTAAAAAACTACCTGGGCAGATAGAAAATTTTTGCCCAGCACTTAAAACCTATACATTAGGCCATAGGTGTGCCTTCTTGAGGAGAACATACATAGCAACATACCTATTTCAATGTTGCTATATAAAAAGCCATTTTGTTGATTTTCACCCACCTAACTTCTAAGCAGTAGGGACTTTCTGGAGATGCTGAATAATCAGATCCATTCCTAATTCAGTTACTGCTCATTTCCTTTGATGATTCCCCTAGAATACTTCATTACTCATACTCACCTCTTAGTGAATAAGAATATATTTAAGAGGTGAACAGTCTTAGCCATCACGCAGGTCTCATATGTACCTGTGACTCTATTAGTCTGTTAAAATTCTCTCCCCCATCCCATGTTTTTATCTCCTGATTTCAGTCACCTGCCTAGGAAGTTACAAAAATGTTTTGAACAAGGTCATAAAAGCAAAGCAGATGATTTAATCTACACAAATTAAAAGCGGGGGGTGGGGGAGAGAAAAATACCAATTGAAATAGCCATTTCATTATTACCTCTCTGTCCTCTGGCATACACCCCAATGACTTTGTCATGCTTGAAAAACATTAAGGTTTGGCTTCTTTGCGTACTATTAATTCCCATTAATTTGACTGATTAGTGATAAAAGAGACTCAGGAGCATCCAAGGGCATTACTTGAGCAATGCTCTAGACAGAGATCCTGTAGGTCATCACCTCAGCCTCTTTGCCCTGCATATGATTTCAGGCAGAATCCGTTATTCATGCTAATTGTTTTGTTAAAGTGCATGTTGAAGCATTGCCCTTTTGAAAATTGCTTTTAACTTTGCAAACCTTTTGTTCACAACTCATTTTATGCAAATGTTTATATTGAGAATACAGTGTAGGCATCCCTTTTCAATAAAGCAAAATAAAAGCTTACTTTATTTTTAATGTACCATTTAGGTTAAAAAATGTACAACCTCTGAAAAGTCATTGAATTTTTTCTAACAGGCCACCTACAATGAGATTACTAGTAGGGCAGAGCAGGGAAAGTCTGTGAAATGTTATTTTGCAAGTGGTATCTCCAGGAGTCCATGAAATAAACAGTAATAGGAGGTAGCATTTTTATTGCCTCCTCAGATTTTGTTTTCCTTTCATGACTACATGATTGATATAAAGAAGAGATGGTATACTACTGGACATGGAAACAAACAGCGTTATACAGTAAAGTTCTTCATATAATTAAGATATCAAGCTCCTCCAAAGGAGTTTAATGAGGAAAAATATTCAATATGTTAAGATTTTACTTAAATTTTAAGGTTGTTCTAAAAGAAATTCTAAGGACTTTTTTGGACGCTGAAAAATAACGCAAGCAGCCTCGTCAGCTTGCGAGGCTGCTGCACTGCAAAGCGTCCATTTCGGATGACGCTCGCCCCTGCCGGTACTGTTGCAGTACCGCGGGGAGAGTTGAGCGTCATATTTCCTTGATTTTTACTCACAAAAGTTGATCATGAGTAAAAATCAAGGAAATATGATGCTCAACTCTCCCCGCAGTACTGCAACAGTACTGGCAGGGGCGAACGTCATACGAAACGGACGCTTTGCAGCGCAGCATCCTCGCAAGCTGACGAGGCTGCTTGCATTACTTTTTAAATGTCCAAAAAAGTTCTAAGCGTATGAGCTATATTTATTCAGAGCTTAATTAGGGCCATCCTATCAGGTGATTTGAGGGTGATCAAGAAAAGACAAAGTTATTCCTGTAAATGCCAATAGTGAAAAATAAAATTTATTGATGAACAAAAATCACAGTTGTTTTCTTAGGAAAGAAAGCCCATCATCACTCTATTCACTGTGAAGGAGCCCAAGTCCACAGAGAGTGTTCCCTGAGGCTACCATGGAGATTATCACATGTGTCCAAAAAAAATCCACCGTCCCTGTCTCACCTTCTAATTCTCGACCCACTCTCATCCCTGTTGCAATTTAAAAAAAATTTTTTTCAGACACTTACCTTTTTCCCAGAACAGAAACTGCTCCCCGCTCTCTGGCAGCCCAGGTGTGAATGGAGCTCTCACAGAGCTCAGTTCACTTCCTGGAGTGCAAACCCCACGAGAGGACAATTGCACAGGGAAAAAATAAACAAAAATAAAACAAAACGTCAAAAAATTAAAACAAATACATAGACACAATTAAAAAAAAAAAGAGTGAACAGGGGAGGGTAAAAAAAGGCTGTCACTTACCTTGGATGTCCTGATTGGCATTGCAAGTATTCTTTATGAACCTTACAGGGAGCCCAGATCGCACGGAAAATTTTAAAAAAAAATTAAACCAAACATCAACAAATCAAACCAAGTACCTAAACACATTTTTTAAAAAGTAAATGGGAGGGTACAAAAAAAGCTGTCGCTTAGCTGGATGTCCTGGTTGGCATTGCAAGTGTTCTTTACGCACCTTTCAGGACCTTACGGGGAGCCCAGATCATGCGGAAAATTTAAAAATAAAAATAAAACCAAACATCAAAAAATTAAACCAAGCATCTAAAGAGACCTAAAACTTAACAGGTAACCCAGGGAGGGTACAAAAAAGGCTGTCACTTACCTGGATGTCTTGGTCGTACTATGGAAGTGACCTCCCAGATCACACCAGCATAATGGGACACCAGTTTGCACACCCGTGATGCCATTACAGAAACGGAACAGGTGATCTATTAATGACTTTTGCCCATCAAGTTAGAAAAATGGGGAATGAACAGGGCAGCATGAAGGCAGCATGGGACAGGAATGACGTTGTCTGAAAGGGAAATCCTTTCGCGATCCTGTGGTGTTCCTGTCCTGGGGTATTAAGAACATCTGATAATCTCCCATGTCTCCCAAGTGTGTGTGTGTGTGTGTGTGTGTGTGTCCTCACCTTGGGACAGAGTTAAAAGCATGGCTGTAAGTAGGGGGTTATTTTGGGTGCCCCAAAAAGCTCAACAAGAAAGCTTCTTATGCACCAGAGCAGCTTATAGTAAGTTCCCCACCCTTTCTAGAAGCTCTAGGAATAGAGAAGTGAAGGGACAATAGCAAAATTCTTGTCTACTTATAAAATAACCTTTTCATGACAATTTAAGGCAGTGAATCATGCACATAGCCATGACAATCTTCTCTGGTGACATTTGCCGTAAGATGAATCCTGTTTGTACAATTATCCATTTTCTAAAGTGAGGGAAGCAAAATAGGGCTACTTATAGGAGCAACTATCATGGGGTCCGTCTAAACATGAAAATACCCCTCATGGAATTCGCTGGGGATCCTACTAATCTAACCAGGATCCAGCACCAATCCAAACTATTCAGAGGGGGGATGGGCAAAATGGCGAAAACTACATGATAAAAGCCTTTGCAGATTTCCCCGTTCTTTTTCACAAACTACAAGGCTGGTGCACATTTTTGCTCTTTTGGACTACTGAACAATAAAAACCACAAAGGGTAGCAGAAAGCTGATTGGCCGGGTGAGAGCAGGGGCGGGGCTTGCTAGGAGGGCAAGCACCCACTGCTGCCATGCTAGATTTTTACCTTAGCGATTGCTCGCTAAGGTGATAAAAAGGGATCAATATTTTCAAATATTTTCTGCTTTGCTTTGGAAAATCGCTCTATCGCACCAGTGCACCTTGGGATTACTTTTAAAAAAACAGCAGCAGTGAAGAACTAACACAAGTAAATCACTCATGATCACCATCAGGATTGCAAGGCTTATGGGGATTTCTGAGTCTAGAAAAAATGTTTGGACATGTCGCTGCTGCTGTGAGATGCCAATAGTACGAGGTACTTGGGATTTTTTCCCCTTGTGTAGATGGGCCCCTGGTAATTGCCCCACCCACCTTATTTGAAGAAGATAAAGATGCAGCATCTGTCTTTTCTATTGGGATGCACAGAGTAAAGAGGTGCCAAATGACATACATTCAGGTTTCATCACAAGTGATTATTTTTTTTGAAAAAGGTTTGTGTCCTCCTCAAATTGCTGCAGAATGTCAGTACAAATTTCCTTGAGGCACTTTTTGCTCTGGTGTGAGAACCCTAGGGACCATCTTGGCACAAACTTTTCTCATGTTGAGATCCTCATGCAAAATTTTCCACACAGTGTCTTTGTTAATGCTCATGGCTTCAGCTATCATTCAGACACTGAGTCAGTGGTCTCCTCAAACAATCCAGCTGATTTTTTCCACAATTTCTTCAGTTCTTGAAATGGAAGGTCATCCAGGGCATTCATTGTCTTCCACATTCTCACGTCCTTCTCTGAATCTTTTGTACCATTCAGACACACGTGCATGAGACATGCAGTCTTCCCTGTAGGTCTCAGTAAGCACTTGAAAAGATTCTGCTTGTGTCTTGTTCAATTTTACTAAAAATTTCAAATTGACATGTTGCTCAACTTTTAAACTTAGTATTTTCCCAGCACACAACAGACAACACAGCTGCTTTAAACAACAACTGACAATTAACTGAATGGCTGAGTGATGATGTTTGTCATGAAGGTTCAGACATGTTCAAGGTCACCACCCAAGCACTCACAATCAGTCTCCCTGATTTGTCTGAAAGGTAGAAACACAGTCTCATTATTTAATAGACAGACCTCATATTGAAGACTCAGGCAAAGGGAATTCTCTGGGTATGCTTGTCTTCATAATGTTATTGTTGTGTGCCTTCAAGTCATTTCCAACTTATGACACTCCTAAGGTGAAACTATCATGGGGTTTTCTGAGGCTGAGAGTGTGTGATTTGCCCAAGGTTTCATGACTGAGATGGGATTCAAACCCTGGTCTCCAGACTCATAGTCCAACACTCAAACCACTATGCTATGCTGGATCCCTTCAGAATGTTACTATGTTCTTATAATGTTTTCCTTATTGATGCTCACCAATTTTTATAAGTTTCAGACAGTGAATGTAAAAATCTGTCAGATTTATTTTATTTACCATTTGCCATAAGCACACTGGCATTCTCATCTTTTGGGGGCTATTGCTTGCCAATGTGCTTTCATTGTGTAAGGACAGCCTATCCTACAAAGTGCTGCACTGTTGTGTATTGTGACCATTGTGCAACAGCCATGCTGCTCACTCCGCAATCTCAATGGTGCAGCTATGATGATGCTTCTCTCTTGGGAATATGAATGTTGTGCAGTGCTGCAGTTCTAAACTGCATGATCGTAAGTCAGTTTATGATGTCCTAAATTCCCAATGGGATGCCAGCTTGTATTTTCCTTTGATATGAGTGAGTGATGTTGAATTTTTCTTTGGGGACTTTCATGAATTCATAGAGTCATTTGCCATTTAGGGGAGCAGAGTAGGCAAAGGAGAAAAATAGTACTACAATTGAAAATATCAAATAGCCAGGAAAGCATGTTTTGCATTTCCTTGTGCCCACAGACTCTGAGTACTCAGTCTATGAGGCTCCTGACTGCTCCCCACCCCAATTGTACCCTTGTTCTGTCTACCATTTGAGAAACTTGGAGATCGGGGAAAGGAGGTGACCAAGTGAATTTGGAGAGTCTACAGTAGCCAACCTGTGGCACCCCAGATGTGGAACTCCCCCCATTGGAAGCCCAATTGGCACCAATCCTGGCTTCATTCAGACACCAAGTAATGACATGGATGCCTGCTAAAACCTTTTGGGGCTAGGTTGTTTGCTCTGTAATGGTTATGCACATTATTTCAAACAATTGTACCCTTTTTTGAATCGTTTACATGTTTAATGCTTTTTGTCTGTTTAAATCATTTAGTTGCTTTAAACTGTTTTAATACATTTGTGTTGATTTTATTTGAATGCCACCCTGGGATCTCATGATATAGGGTAGGATATACAGAAAGAAAGAAAGAAAGAAAGAAAGAAAGAAAGAAAGAAAGAAAGAAAGAACATAGGCCAGCAGTACAGAGTAAAAACAAAACAAAACCTCATCCAAATCTTTTACTTTCAAGGCAATGTTTTTGCCCTGAAAGTCCTTGAAGCCAGCAAGGACTTTCTGTTTGTGTCTTGCCAGCAGGAGATGGGCAGGCCTTGAGACATGGGGAACCTATTCTCAAAGAATAATCCCTCTTTTTTTTTTTTTTTTTACATTATAGTGATGCTGTGAATTGCAAAGTCATAACCATACTATGAAATTATAATATGCTAGGGTCCAAAAAGATTGGTGATAAAGCAACCTTGATTATACTCATCAAACCCTAACCTCCCAAGATGATTAACATATAAATATAAATGACAAATTTATAGATTGTACATTTAAAAATGTGGATTATGTGTTTTACTGCTTGCGAGATCCCTCTTGTCTTGCTGTTTCTTTTGCTAGGTAATCATTAAAGTGTCTGTTTCTTTTATCACTAGCAAAACTAGCTAGCTTCACTTGGATTCAAAACCCATTTATCCCACCATCAGCCCAATGCTCTGATTTTTCTTTTCCTCACTCTATTTTTCCCCAACTTGCTTTTTCTCTCTCCACACTTGTACTCATGTGGTCCGTACCAGTTCTGACTGGGTTACTAAACTTTGTCACCTCATCCCAGTACTGTTCCCCTTTTCTCCTGCCCCATCCCCCCCCCTCTTTCTCTCAGTGGTATTTCCTTTCTCTCCTTTCCATTATCCAACTCTATTCCCTATCCTTACTTGGCACAAACAGTCTCTCTCAGTATTGCCATTGTCCAGTTCTCTGTGTTCATATAGCAAGATTTGCTTGTTATGTAAATCATGTGGTGGGACCTTAAAGGGTTGATCCCCTTCACACACACACACATTGCTATTATAGATACAAGTTTCAATTTTATAACATTTTTTGCATGCAATGTAGGGGCACACAACCTACAGCCTAAGGTGTTTGGTTAGTCCCCCTTTCCTCTACAATGCCTTTTTTCCCCCTCAAATGTTCTCACATAGCTCCCCTGTGGTTAAAATCTGCAGGAGATGCAGCTATTCAACAGGTATTGTGTTCTCGGGTGAAATAATGGTTGGAATCTAAACTTATATAACTGTGCCAGCACACAGCTTTGTTATTGCCACCAACATATTTATTATATACTGCTTCTCCATGATAAAACCATACTCATAGAATAAAACACTCATACAACTGAAGAGTTGGAAGAGACCACAAGGACCATCCAGTCCAACCCCCTGCCATGCAAGAATGGACTCACCTGTCTCTGTAGAAGGCAGTTCCCTATATTTCTAACAGGCTGAATCATAGACAAACTAGGTGCTCTAACAGAGCATACAAACACCTCAGCTTTCTGATGCAAATTGGCAGGCATATCCTACACAGAACCATTAATTACTTCTCAACATATTTTGAAATCCACTCATACTAAGCTCATCACAATACTCAGTTCATCACTTTACAGAGATATCAGGAGAAACAGCAGTTTCCAGATAATTCAGCAACAAATTGCAAGTCAAACCATTCTACAACGAACATATCACAGTAATCAGTATACACTAATATTAAACAAGCCACTAATAATTTATACTGTGGTCTAATGAAACATCAATAAAGCACCAAGATATCATTTTATCCAAAGCTAAATGTTGCCTCAGCAGCAGTGCCTAAATCAACATTTGTACATTGTGGCTGAGGCAACTTTTGGCCATTATCAGGTTCTCTAGCCATCTTTAGACACAGCAGGTGTTGTCACTATCATTGTAACTAATATGCCAAGGGCCTGCTCTCTTAGGCTACGGCCAGACAAAAGACTAGGCTCTTCTATTCATGTTAACATCTAATTTAAAAGAGAGAAGTGGGGGGGGGATACAAATAGCAACAAAAATATAATGTATTCTCTAGAAAGCTGAAGCTAAATAATGGCTCAGCCAGAACATTTAAAGAAAAACCCACTGTCATGGTCTAGCCCTCCTGCAGTATCAGAGTCTTTGTAACTTACTCTCCTAGGTGAGGTAGAAATGGACGAGACAGAAAACTCCTGGTCTTGCAAAAATCAAAGTTAGAGGGTGTTCAGGTAATCTTTGTAGCAGCAGTGTAAAAGCTGCCGTTTCTTAGGGCCCCACCCAGTATGGTGTAGTGAGAGCCAGTGTGGTATAGTGGTTTGAGCATTGGAGACCATGGTTTGAATCCCCACTCTGCCATGGAAACCCGCTGGGTGACCATGGGCAAGTCATACTCAGAGGAATCTTGCCTCTGAATCTTGCCAAGAAAACCCTACGATAGGTTCGCTTCCAGGTTGTCATAAATTTGGAAATGATGTGAAGGCACACAACAGCAACAACATCCATCAGGCCACATGGAAATGGACCAGACACAAAACCAGGCCTTAGGTCTTGTAGGACTAACATCTAGCTGGTCTCCAGGCACCTTCTGAAACAGTTGTAGTTGTAGTTGTTGTTGCTGTGTGCCTTCAAAGGTTGGTGCTACTTCAGGGGAAATGGAGCCAGAGCGGTGTAGTGGTTTGTGTGCTGGATTAGTACTCTGGGAGACCAGGTTGAAATTCCTGCTCAATCATGGAAACCCATTGCATGACCTTGGGCAAGTCACACACTCAGTCCCAGAGGAAATAACTTAAAGGAACACTGTTCAGTCCTGGCCATGGAGAAGAACAGATGGTTCAGTGCACTGTAACTAGACATGAAACCAGTATTCCTCATTAATAATTTCCCACTGAAAAATGGGTTTCCCAGCATTCAGGAAACCCATTTAACAAGAATAATACAGAGTTATTCACTTAGTGTTTCATATTGTAAAATACCCATCTTTTACATGAAAGTTGTGCATTTTGGTGCAACCCCCTCCCCACAAACAAACAAACAAAAACTATTTGGGGGTACCCATATAGGGGGTTGTGTGCAAAATTTCTAATTTTTGCACAAAACACAGCAATTTTGCACAAGAAATTGAGAGCTGGACATACTCATTTTTGGCATGAAAATTGTATTTTGTGCAAGAAACAGTTTGAACAAACCCATGGGTTTGGTGCAAGACTAGTGGGTTTTGCACAAAAACATTGTCATGTACTTGCATTCCTAGACACAGTGACCAGCAGTTTCAGAGTTCAAGATAAAACTTTATTGGCACAGTAATCCAGAAAGCATATCATACAAGGTTGTTGCTCAGAACTGAAACTCAGAGAGCATAAAAGCAGTTTGCACTCTATGAAATCTGGTGGGCTATAATGCTATTGATTACCTATCATCCCATGATCCTTTCTTCCCAGACAATTGTACCTCCTCTTTTTCCAAGACAACTTCTGCAGCTGCCTGCCAACTTATCTCCCATTCTATAGTCACTGTATACTCTCCACCACTAAGCCATCCTTAGCCCGTACAGAGAAATGAAAATACAATTTACAGCAAGATTACAGCAAGGTTACAGAACCACACAAAAAAGGGCAGGAATAGGTACCTCCAGGGAATGATCCTGACCACCATGACTTTTCCACAAATAATTTTACATATGTTTCTGGAAACTGTGTGCGCATGTGTACAGAAAGCATGTTTTTGTGCAGAAAAAAAGTTTTTATAGAAAAAAACTTTCCACAACACACATGGGTTAATTTTCATGAAAATCATGGGGGTTTAGCAAAAATCACTAATTTTCCTCACAAAAAGAAAAAGAAAAAGTGAGGTTCTGGGAGCAGTGATTTTTTTTACAAAAACAAAAACAAAAACCAGCAACTTTGAACAAAAACCATGTAGGTATAGGGATACTAGCTTTTGTTTTTGGTGCATAAAATAGCTCTTTGCACAAACCCCTACAGTTTTGCTCAGTAAACCCAAGTGTATTTTTGAACAGAACAATTTCCCCAAAAAAAACTTCAGAATGTGATAGTGTCAGACAAGAACTGCACAGAAATATTCATTTTCTCTTGGAGAAAACAGCAGAAATTATTCATCCTCACATGAGGATGAAATTGTCAAATATTTCATTTCTAGTATGAACTAAAAATCACAGAAACAGATATAGATTTAGATAACCCCAACCAGATGAACCTCTGACCAGTCATCAGTTATAGTGCCATGGACAAACTGCTTCACATATAAGATAACCTGAATTTTATGGAATATAAGCTATATCCAGGATTTATTCTGAAATTTTAATAGATGCCAGGTTATTCTTGCAGGTTATTCTTACATTTCAGCTCCTTGTCTATGCAAGTCATCTGTGCATTTCCACTGTACAACTAAGCATAAAGAAATACAAAGGGAACATGTGAACTACTTTCCTTGGAGAGGGGTCCAGAATTTATGTGCTAGGGCTCATTCATTTATTCATACCTCCATGCTATTATGAATCTAACCAGCATAATGAAGCTGTATTATGAGACCCCAGTTGATTTAAGAACTTTCCCCCTTTGTACAAATCTTTGTGTTCCTTCTTCCTGCTATGTTACCTGGCAACACGTAGTTAAAGTATGTGGAGACAGATCCTGTGCCTACCTGGAAAATTATAAATAGTCGATATTTGTCCTTTTCTTCTCTCATTACATTTTTGGAAGAGGTAAGCAGTGACAAATCCACTTCTCATTCATCTTAATTAGAAGACTACAAGATCAGAGCTTTACTCAGAAGCCAATAAACAGGGACAATCTCATAAATTATATTGGTGCTATGAGCAAATAAGGAAAAAACAACAACACAGCAGCATCGTAGCATATTAAGGTACAAATTAAAGTAAATATCAACAGTATGTAAACTTTTTTAAAAAAAACACTTTATTTCATATTATTGTGATTGGCATTTATAGTTAAATTCTTAAATAATGGAAGGGGTAGGTATATAAAGAAGGCTATTTTCCCTATATCCCGGGCTGTTCTTAATTTTATGCTTACAGCTACAGTGAGTGAAACTGGATGGTGTCCATCTAATAGCAGAATGGGCATCACTGGCAAAATTAAATCTAGTCTCCGCTTCTTATCCCACCCAACACATAGAGGTGCAATCCTGTTGCTCATGTAGAGACCATCTTGTCTAATGCTGCATTTTTGTTTCATTGGTTTCTGTTTTGTGATTTCTCTCCAGTAAAATAAATCATTCTTAGGGATCCCAATTCTGTCTCTTCAGATTTCTGGGAGATTTCTAGGAGACTCCAGATTTCTAGGAGACTCCCCAACTCCTGGTATGGATCAGAAAGATCCCACTAAACTCCTGCCCCCTCCCAGGCTTAATAACCTAATGAAATTCAGATTGGTATGCTGTAGTAATATGAACCCTGACAGAGATCACCAGAACTTGCAGTTTTCAATCCACATACTCTCCTACATTTCCTAGATGAAAACTGGGATATGTGTGGCCAAGCAACGCCAGAATGTTCTCAAGATGGCAAAAGTTAATAATGAGGAAGAACACACAAGCTAGGAGAGGGTGCCATGGTTTGATTTTTCCTGAGCCTTCTGGGAAGGGCAATACTCCATCCCATCCTGTTCCCTCTGCCCCTTGCTGAGCTAATTGAGTGTGAACTATTTCTGCACTTTGAATTCAGTCTGAAGCAAATGAAGTAAGCTGAGGAAAAAGTGGGGAAGTGGGTGAAGGAGAGAGAAACTGGGCTATTTAAAAAACAGCTGAAAAAGTTGGGAAAAAGAGGATTAATCAGAAGTGTCCCTGACAAATCAGGACAGCTGGATGGTATGAGTCCAGATTTAGCAGAACTAGGCTCTAAATTCATCAGTAATCACATTGCCTATGTAGTAAGATAGGAATTGAGGTATGTGAGTATTCCCTGAGAGGATGCTTAAAGAAGTTGTAAGGTGCATCTACACCATAGAAATAATGCAATTTAACACCACTTTAAATTCTGTAGCTCCATCCTATTGAGGCCATGATATTGAGAACACAGCTGTGCTGGGCAGGGCACGTTTCTAGGATGGAGGACCATTGCCTCCCCAAAATAGTACTCTATGGTGAACTTGCCATGGGTCAGCATAAGAGGGGCACTCCAAAAAAGTGATACAAGGACTCCCTGAAACAACATCTCAGGCTCAGCCAAATTGATCACCAACAATGGTCCGCCCTGGCCTCACATCGGGAGGCATGGAGACGCACTATCCACAAAGCTGCAGCCTTATTTGAGAATTCATGCCGAAGAAGTCTTGAAGAGAAATGACAATGCAGAAAGAATCACAACCCAGAAACATCACCCAAGGAGACCTTCTGCTGTGCTTTCTGCAACCGGACTTGTTTATCTCGAATTGGCCTTTTTAGTCATCAGCGCGCTTGCAGAAAGCGTGAGATGAGTCCTTCCTGAATCTTCATTTGTGAAGAAAAGCCAGAGAGAGAGAGAGAGAGAGAGAGAGAGAGAGAGAGAGCTTCTGTTGCTCCATCCTATGGAATCCAGGGATTTGTAGTTTTACAATGCCTTTAGCGTTCTGTGCCAAAGAGTACTGGCACTTCACAAAACTAGAAATCCCAGGATTCTGTAGCATGGAGTCATGGCAGCCAAAGTGGTGTAAAAACTGCATTATTTCTACAGTATAGATCCACCCATAGTAAACATGTTGAACTCATATTACAACAAATCAAAATAACTGCTACCTTAGCTTTCAATTCTCTGCTCAACTGATGTTCCCCAGAAGTAGGGAAATGAACTTTTCTCTCTTATTCAAACGATTAAGGACTTAAAGTTCTTTTGATCCTGAATATATATATATATATAAAGAGAGAGAGAGAGAGGGAGGGAGGGAGGGAGGGAGAAAGGGAGAGAGAATGAGAGAGAGGACTTTTTCAGATGAACCTAAAATCCAGAAGAAGCTGTTGGGAGATGAACGCAGCTGCTCTGCGGCAGGGGGCAGTTTCTGACGATGCTGTCCCTCTCGCGTTGCCCTCTGTGTTCCTTCCATGTCGCATGGAAGGAAAATGTGCCACTTTTTATTCACAGAAGTTCTTCATGAATAAAAAGTGGCGCCTTTTCCTTCCATGTGACACAGAAGGAACATGGAGGGTAAAGCGAGAGGGACGGCATCATCAGAAACTGCCCCCTACTGCGGAGCAGCTGCGTTCCTCTCCCGACGGCATCTTCCAGATTTTAGGTTCATCTGAAAAAGTCCAGAGAGTGAGAGTGAGAGTGAATTTTGGTAAACCCAAAACAAACTGAAACACAATTCGCTCCCATCAGCACCAGATAATTTCTATAGGTACAGCTCTTCCTAGCATGGGGTGGTGCATGTGGTACCTACCTACTACCGAAGTGTTAAGGTTGAGCAACCTCTCATAAAGAAAAAGTCATCAACTTCATTTTATAAGCTCAAACACATAAGAATTCGATTCCATAGTTTTAAGAGTTAAGCACTGAGATAAATCCCTGGGTTTGGGTGGACAATGCCAGTTTTGCTTATTATTCCATGTACAGTTTTTTTCTTTAAAAAAAAACAAACCCTTAAATTCTGTCCATTCAAAAAATATTATAATTTGTGAATTTTGATAAATTCTTGTCACAAACAATTTTCCGTCCTTGTTACTCCTAAACTATATTTAATAATTGATGAATCAGCTGATGGGTTTTGTGTGTTGTGTTCCCCTGCAGAAAACCTGTGTTCATGCACTGCAAAGAAGCTTAAGTTCATGGCCTCCTAGGGGGAGTATATGGATGTTTGTTTTCTGAACAAATGTCAAGATCAGTCAGTGAGAAAGTGAAGCATTTTCATGGTGCATGTGCCTGTGAGCCAAAAATACTAAAGAAATAAAGCATGCTTTTCTTTGTTTTTGACTAACATACTTGCAGCAGCATTCTTTACAGTTCTATAGGGAAGAAACTCAGAGTGCGGCATAGCTGGAGAAGGGCATGAACTCTGCATTTATTGTGCTGCTGTGCCCATCTTTTGCATACAAATACAGTATAGTTTTTCGCTGCTGGAAATAGTGTACCTTTTGAAGTGCAACTTGAGAGAACAGATACAATGGGCCACTGGTACCCACTGGGGTTTGACTCCAGGCTGCCCCTTGGATACCAAAATCCATGGATGCTCAAGTCCCATTATATGCAATGGTGAAGTAAAATGTTGTCTCTTATTTTCTGGGTTTTCTTCACAAATGAAGATTCAGGAAGGACTCATCCCGTGCTTTCTGCAAGCGCGCTGATGACTAAAAAGGCCAATCCGAGATAAACAAGTCCGGTTGCAGGAAGCACAGCAGAAGGTCTCCTTGGGTGATGTTTCTGGGTTGTGATTCTTTCTGCATTGTCGTTTCTCTTCAAGACTTGTTTGCCGTGAGTTCTCAAATAAGGCTGCAGCATTGTGGATAGTGCGTCTCCATGCCTCCCGATGTGAGGCCAGGGCGGACCACTGTTGGTGATCAGTTTGGCCGAGCCTGAGATGTTGTTTTAGGGAGTCCTTGTATCACTTTTTTGGAGCGCCCCTCTTATGCTGACCCATGGCGAGTTCACTGTAGAGTACTATTTTTGGGAGGCGATGGTCCACCATCCTAGAAATGTGCCCTGCCCAGCGCAGCTGTGTTCTCAACATGGCAAACAGCAAGGTTTGTTTTTTGGATTTTTTTGGGGGGGAAAAAAACATTTTCCAGACATGGATGGTTGAATCCACGGATACTGAATCTGTGGATAAAGAGGGCTGACTGTACCCAACTTTAAATTGTATGGCAAATGATAACAATATTTGAGTCAGAACAGAGCCAGTCTGATGGAGGTGGGGGCAAGGCAGCCAGTACAAAGGCTAGCTGATCCAGAAGGCAGCTTGGGGTCCAACCATGTTGTATGTGTCTATTTTATCTTTGGGGCAGAGCAGTGCCAAATCTCTTTCTTTTCTTTTCTTTTCTTTTCTTTTCTTTTCTTTTCTTTTTTAATCTGGTGAGAACAGGAAGAGTGGATGTTAGCCATACACATCACAGACCTCTCCCCACATATTCAGCACACAGCAAAATAGTCTCAAATTACACACCAAATACTGTGGAGGTTCATCTGTTAACAGCACAGCTGGCAAGCAGTTCTTCCTGCTCTCAGCTCTATTGGCAGATGAGGTGAGTAGCACATAAGGCAGCCTACTTAAAGCCAGCTTCACATCTCTTAAGAGGAGGGGCTCTTGCAAGAGTTCTGAGCACCCAGGAGATAACCTAGGAGAGCACGGAACTCTCACAAGAAGGCCTCCTCTCAGGAGACTTGAACACATAGTCAAAGGATGTGTATCCCATGCTCCACATAGTAAAGATTTCTATGAAACAGAGATACTGGTGATTAGTATTAGTGTGATGCTAAACTGGGGCTCTCTGGCCCTGGAACCCCAGATTAGCTCCCCTGTAGCAGTAACCCTGAGTAGCCTCACTCCAGGGCATCCCCTACAGGCCAAAAATTGCTGCCACCATCCAAATGCAGTCTTTATAGTCAGCCTGTTTGGGAGACTGCATTTCCAGGGGGACTATCCCCCCACTGTGAATCAACCACAAACTCTTCCCCCCTATCCCCAGAGAGAGAGAATTCTAGCGAAACCAAGAGATATAGACTCATGCAGCATCAGTATATAGAAGATTAAGAAGACTATTTATTGAAGCAAGTTCAGTTATATCAATTCCCCATGAGACAGACTTCTCCCATACCTCAGGCATGCTTACAATTACAGAAATAGCAAGATATTACAGTTAAAGCATTCAGTTATTCTAAATTACATTCAGTTACTAAATTTAGCTACATCCAACCAAAGTGGAGAAATTAAAAGAATTCCCTAACATGACCTAAACAGGCCCTAAAAATCCTATTCACTACTTTGCAGGCTGTTTCTTTCAGATGATATCAGGGAAAGCTGGGAGCTAAGTCAGGCACTTGCTCTACCAGCCATTGGCCAGTCTTTGGCTCTCCCATGTTGGAGTATAGAGAGGCTCCTTTTGTCTTTGTTCAAGGCCACATGGTCTCGGCCTGGCAAAATGGCTTCACACAAAAGCAGTTATATCTTAGTTAGAGTTCCAAGGTCCAGAGCTGTGATTGGCCATTTCTGGTCTGGTGATGTGATGTCCTTGATGATGTCATCTCATTAGCTTCTGTGGAAGTGGTATTTTAGACCCTCCCTTCCAGTTAACCCTTTCCTTACCTGATGCCATGTTGGCAAGACAACACTGTTTGCAAATAAAGAGAAATGTAGTTCTCTTGCAGAATGATGGGTGTTGCAATCAACCTCAAGGCAGCATGATAGGAACTCCATCATGACAATTACTGAAGTAAGAGTGAGGGAGGGGTAACAAAACAGAAATGGCAGAGGATGCCAAAGCAGCTCCTTTCGCTTTAGAGTGTGATTTTAAATACAGAAGAAATGCAACCGGATTAGACAGCAGTATTGCTACTTACACTGGTTTCCAGATGATCCTGTGTCAACATTTCTCTTTCTAAGGGATAATCCTGGTCCCTATCTCACTTTCAATACATCTGAATAGCTTTCATCATTCGTATATGAGCAATATTTTCTCAGCTGTTTAAAAAAAGCAGATTGTCTTGTACATGAGCACATATTGTACTGCTGTTTGTGCACTGATATAATGAAGCAGAGGGTACCTAAATCATTTATGCTTTAGACAACCTAGCCTTGCTTTCTGTTCATATTCTCATTTCTCCTGATGGCCCGCCTCTTTGGAAATCCCTAAGCAGCTCTAAAACAGCTGCTTGTCATTTTTTATTGTTGGTAGGCTGTTTATCCAAAAGCATATGTCATGAAACAATACAATGACAACCCCCTTTTTAATCATCTTTCCCTGATCTTACATGTGGTGGATTTAAAAACAGTCCAGGAAAAGTAAGATATCTAGTTTGATGCATTTCATAAGAATAACATTGGAGTCAAATGTTTCTATGGAATCCCCATACATTTTTCAAAAAAAGTTTGCAAGTATCCCATGTGAATCCCAAGTTCTTGCAATTGCTATGTGGATGACTGCAAATTCAGTCCCAGAACAACATTGGTGCCATGCTATACAGAACTGGGACTAAATTAGAGAATTTGAGTAACATTAGACAGGATGAGGCAGCTGCTTCAGGTGGTAGATCCTGGACTTAGCAGTGAGAGTCTCACACACAACTGTTCCTCACGGATCCCCCAACTCTTCCCCTTTCTTAGAGAACACTGCAGTTTCTCCTGCACCCCCTAAACTGGCACATGCCCTTTGAGTGTGTTGGAAAATGTTGTCTCACTACCAGTTAGCAACCTGTATTGATCTGGAGGGCCTGATCTACTCAGGTCCTGCTCAGTTGAGGTTCAAAAGATATCTTGAAGACAAGCCACCAAGGACACAAGGTACAGCTTTATTGATGGCAAATAGATGGAAGAGGATGTAGAAACACAAAACCGAAGCAAAGAAAGTGTTCTTACATCCCTTCACCTGAGATTGACAAAGACTGAAATGCAGATGGTCTCCAGGTCTGTACTGCTAGAGGTTACTTTGTTATCTTAGCTCCAGATGGGTCTTCATGCTTTTGTGCAAGGAACTGACATTTCCCCTTCTCCAAGTCTGGGACAAAAGGAAAGACCTTCCAAGTGAGTGTTATATACCCAGGTAGGGGTGGCTTTCTAGAAGCTCTGAGATGATACTCACAGGCTTGGGAAGGTGTTGTGTGCCCTTCCTCCTTCCACCTTGAGAGTGAGAGAAGAGGAAGACTGCGGTTCATAAGGAAAGAGCTTCTTATCAGTACCACCCAGTACAATCACCTTTGCTACATCTCTCTTTACCTTTAGGCTCAAGATCTCTTTACTGACTAACTCAAGCAGAGTATGGTGAAACTATGAAACATGGGCTTTAAAAGCAAGCTTGGACATATGCATCTCTCTCTCTCTCTCTCTCTCTCTCTCTCTCTCTCTCTCTCTCTCTCTCTCTCTGGCTTTTTCTTTGCAAACGAAGATTCAGGAAGGACTCATTCCGCGCTTTCTGCAAGCGCGCTGATGACTAAGAAGGCCAATCCGAGATAAACAAGTCCGGTTGCAAAAAGCACAGCAGAAGGTCTCCTTGGGTGATGTTTTTGGGTTTTGATTCTTTCTTGCGTTGTCGTTTCTCTTCAAGACTTGTTCGTCGTGAGTTCTCAAATAAGGCTGCAGCATTGTGGATAGTACGTCTCCATGCCTCCCGATGTGAGGCCAGGGCGGACCACTGTTGGTGATCAATTTGGCCAAGCCTGAGATGTTGTTTCAGGGAGTCTTTGTATCGCTTTTTTGGAGCGTCCCTCTTACGCTGACCCGTGGCGAGTTCACTGTAGAGTAGTATTTTTGGGAGGCGATGGTCCTCCATCCTAGAAACGTGCCCTGCCCAGCGCAGCTGCGTTCTCAATATCATGGCCTCAATGCTGGTGATCCCTGCTTGCTCAAGGACAGCAACATTCGTCACATAGTCAGTCCAGTGTATATTTAGGATTGTGCGTAGACAGCGCTGATGAAAGCGCTCGAGGAGTCGTAGGTGGTGGCGATAGGTGACCCATGTTTCAGATCCATAAAGGAGGATAGACAGTACGATGGCTCTATACACACTGATTTTTGTGCTTTGCCTCAGGTGTTTATTGCTCCAGACTCTTTTGTGAAGTCTTCCAAATGCACTATATGCCTTTGCTAATCTGTGATCGATCTCTTTATCAATCTTGGCATCTGAAGAGATGATGCTTCCCAGGTAGGTGAACTGCTGAACAGACTTGAGCACAGATTTGCCGACGGCAATGTGGGGATGGTGGTGTTCGTCCTGTGGTGCAGGCTGGTAAAGAACTTCTGTTTTCTTCAGGTTGACTTCTAGCCCAAACAGCTCTGCAGCTGTTGTAAAGCAGGACGTTAGGCGCTGCAGAGCTACTTCTGTGTGGGCAACAAGGGCAGCAGCATCGGCGAAGAGCAGCTCACGGACTAGATAGTTTAGAGTCTTAGTGTGGGCCCTCAGACGGCTTAAGTTAAACAAGCTACCATCAGTACGGTAACGTATATAGATGCCGTCGTCTTCTTCAGGCTCTGCCATAGCCCTTTGGAGCATCGTGCTAAAGAAGATTGTAAATAAAGTTGGTGCAAGAACACAACCTTGCTTCACTCCATTAGTTATTAGAAAGGGCTCTGAAAGAGCATCTCCATATCTGACTTGTCCACGCTGGCCCTCGTGTAGCAAGATAATCATTTTAAGGAATTTGGGGGGACATCCTAGTCTTTCCAGGATCTGCCACAGACCTTTTCTACTTACAGTGTCGAAGGCTTTGGTGAGGTTGACAAATGTTACATAGAGACCCTTGTTCTGCTCCCTACATTTTTCTTGCAGTTGCCTAAGGGCAAATACCATGTCTGTAGTACTCCTATTGGTCCTCGAAGGACATATGCATGTATAATTATATTATATCTATATATATAATTCTCTTGGGTATGTTGCTATTCCCAGTGTACTGATTGGCCGTGTAGGAAACATACCCAACCAAACATATTCAACCAGCAGCCTGAGGGTGTTTTTCAGCACCACCTCCTTTGCCTACAGCCACATCTTTCCCTGTTGAGCTGCAGTAACTAAATACTCAGCCAGCTCCCCTTCCTGTCTTAATATGCATGCATGGGGGAAAATAATGTTGCTTTCTATGTGTCCCCCACACTCTTCTTTCTTCTTTTTCCTCCTTTCCTACTTTACAGGGTAGATTTTTTTCCCCTTCCTCCACACTTCACCACTTCTGCACCCAAAAACTGAGCCCTTTCCACCCTCCTTCTGTCAGGGTAATATTGCTTTAAGTGCAAAAGGAAAAATGTTGGAGTGACAGACAACAGACTAGCACAGCTAGTGGGTTTGTGGGTTTGTTCACATCTGTGGCTAGGCAGAGGGATGACTAGCAAACACTCCTATATAGCCAAAGCACACAATGTGTGGGTCGGTGTTGTGGAGAAAGAGGAGTGTTGCTGTTCAGTTTGTTAATGAGGTTTGTTATGTGTATACTGTGTTTGTTTATACTAAAACTGAAGATAGAGACCTCCAGATATTTTTGGATGAAACTTGCTGTCTGTAAGTCTTTTTGTGTGTGAAAGGGGGTCAGAGCTGTGGAACAGCTGCTAGCTGAAGCCTTTGTTTTCATGCCCTTTCTGCTGTTCAGTTTTGCTGTTTTGGCTACTCCTGGGTTAGTTTGTCCCCAGGCTGTGCCAGGTGCCTCTCAGTGAGCCTATACTAAGTGGACATCTTCTGCCCTGGGGAACTTACAGACTGAAAAAAAACTGGAAAGGGGTGGGAAGGAGGTGGGAAGCTGCCTTGGGGTTCCAAGCCCTCTTTTTCCTCCTTAGGGGATCCCTTGGGGTCCTTTGGCTGCTCCTGGCTCTGCTTCCCATGGGGAAAAAGACTTACTTTACAAATGCTGCAATGGACAGGCTGCTGCCTGCTAAAAAAAACCACCCTTGGGTTGCTGGTAGGAGCCAAAGTCATTGGGGGGGGAATAGAATGGAGCAAAGTGGGGTCTCATTGGTCACCAGCCCCCACCCATGGAAATCCAGCATGCTGCCCTCAAAGGTCATCTTGTTTCAGACTGGAAGGCTGAGGCTCCACAGCCTTCTGTGGCTCCACAGCCTTCTTTGCCCCATCTGTGGGTGGGGCAAAGGCAAGCCCAAAAACTTAGAGGTGACCATTCCACCCCTCGCTAGAGAGAGTCCTTCGCTCCCTTTTGTATCCCTTTCTATTTTAACAAGTGGTAGACAAGGATCCCTGGACCCCCTGTTCTCTAAATGAGGTAGCTTTTGCATGCTACTTTCACCAAGTATCTAGAACAGTGGTTCTTAACCTGGGTCGGGGGACCCCCAGAGGTCTACAGTGTTCTTACATGGGGTCTGCAAAGGCTTGAAGGCTGCTCATACCACCTCCTGCCTGCACTGGAGTGGCCATGTGACAGGAGCCAAGGCAAAGGCTGGCTGGCTTGGCCTGTGCATTGCCATTCAATCCACTCCAGCCACAAACTTGCAGGAAGAAGTGGGAGAAAAGTCTTCCCTCCCACTCCAGTGCCTCTGAGGGAAGATTTTATGGATGGTATAATTGTATTGTTGTTGTTTTTATTAGGTATAATTAGGTATTCTTATGATTATTAGGGTTTTAAATCTAAAATCTTGGGGGTCCATGGCAACAAAAGATATTTAAAGGGCCTACTGGTAAAGAAAAGGTTAAGAGGCATTGTTATAATTGTTTTATTATTGTTGTTATCAGGTATTATATTTTATTATTGTTGTTAGGGTTTTAAATCTTGAGTTAAATCTTGGGGGCCCATGGCAACAAAATATATTTAAAGTGGGTCTCTGGTAAAGAAAAGGTTAAGAGCCACGTGTGTAATTGTATTATTATTGTTGTTGTTGTTCTTAGGGTTTTAAGTCTTGAGTTAAGTCTTGGGGGACTATGGTAACAAAAGGTATTTAAAGGGGTTCCCTGGTAAAGAAAAGGTTAAGAGTCACTGGTGTAATGTATTAGTATTAGTATAGGTGTTCCCAGCATAACATACACCGTTATTTGCCCTGCTGGAGTTTCAAGCAGTGGTTGCAGCATGGAGCTTGGAGTGGCTGTGTTCCTTTCTCACGGTTCAGCTACATGGTATTATTTTAGGGGGAAATATTGCATTTTTTAACATATGGGTGTTGATTGGCGGAGACAGTAAGAGGAGGGAGGTGCCTTTGTGAGGCTGGGGGTGTAGATGCAGGTTGAGTGGCAGGAGTGGATTGTGAGGTGGACAGGGAATTTGCATGTGGGTGGTGACTGGCTGAAAGAGTGAGGGGATTGTTTGGGTATGTTTCCTAAGCTGCCAATCAGCACACTGGGAAAGGAAATATACATAAGCCATACATGTGTGTGCGCGCATGTGTGTATGGTTTATTTTGTAAGAACTGAGTCAGTGAAGATGGACATCCCAACTAATTAATTGGAGTTTTGTAATAGTAGATGTTATTACTCTCTTATAGAACTAGACCAATTTTTGATGTGGTTTTTGATATCACCTGGCACCCAGGTGCAGGGCAACAAAGTGACTCACCCTTAATGCACCACCGGCGTATGTTACATCAGGTACAGCTAGGTATGGTATAGTATAGTATAGTATAGTATAGTATAGTATAGTATAACAAGGGTGTATGTATGGATGAGAAGCCCAGCTGGTAAAAACTCTTCACCAGTCTTCCACAAACACAACTCACTATACACAGTCCAGTCAGCTTCTGGACATAGAATGTCGGGGCAACTATCATATCCTTAGCCTTAGGCAGCAGAATGTTTTGGACTGGAGTTGTTGAACACCACTTTATGGATATCCAGATCTTCTTCGTGGTCTCTGTGAATCACACAGTTGGGTTATTCCTGGGCCTGTGCAGAGCGTTCAGAACCTTCTGGAATCACTAGGCAGAATGTGCTTTGATACATATTTGGTGGTAACTCCGCCCACCCTAACGGTCCCTTTTAAGGCACTCCCGCCTAATTCCCCCAGTTCCTTTTTTTCCGCTGCGTTAGCAGCTTGAAGGAACCTTTGTTCGCTAGTTTTTTTCTTTTTCGCTTTCGACTTGATTGGATTTTGACTACAATTTTTCCTCACTCCTCTGGATTTGGCATTCTATCTCTGAATTTGGTACTGATGCGGATCGGTTTTCTCTACTCTTCATTTTTTCCCCTTTGGATTTGACGACTCCGTGAGTAAACTGTCTGCGAGAGGAGCCTTTAAGAGATGTGTCATCTGTCAGGCTAAACTCCTGAGCACGGATGGCCATTCCCGCTGCCTGATTTGTCTTGGAGAGACCCATAATGTTGACTCTTGCGTGCACTGTAGGGCCTTCACACCTCAGGCACGCAAGCAGAGGATGTCCCGTTTGAAGTCCTTCCTATATGAGAGAGCTCTAATTCCGGCCTCTACTTCAACTCCAGCCTCTACTTCGGCATCCACACCGCCCAAACACAGCCGTTCACCTTCTCCAAAGACTACGACCCAAAAGCGTCATCGGTCCCGTAGCCCTTCATGACGCTGTTCAGTCACCTTGGATCTGGAGGCAGTGCGTGGTTTGCACAAACATGCCTCTTCCTCGGATTCAGCTCGGGATCGAGCACACTCAACGCCTTCGACATTGGCTCGGGACCAGGAACCCTCCACTTCGAAGGCTGTCCCTCGGGACCGGGCGCCTTCTGAAACTACCAGTCAGGTTGGTGCTTCTGGAGAGACTGTACAGTCCTTAAAGAAGAAAAAAAGGGACAAACACTCATCTAGGCATGAGGACGGTTTGAAGGCAAACAGCAAGCCAAAGGATGCTTCGAAAAAGTCGAAGCCAACGACCGTCCCACCTGCGGTCTCTACTGATAAGGCTGCAAGGCCTGTCGATACCACTGAGTGGCAACCCACCATTGAAGCTGAGGCTGTTCCCACCCGACCATCCCTAGTGATAGCTGCTGAAGGAAATGTACCATGCCGTGCCCCAACTCCTCCAGAATCGGTGGAGATTGTGGCAGTGGAAATACAATCGGGTGCCGACACAGATGTGTCACCCCAGTGGAAGGGCCAATCACCAATCCTTGTCATCTCGAGAGCCCAACTCCTTGAATGTTCTGTCTCTGATGTTGAGGTTGAGGTCGTCAAAACCGAGGACACCACCCGAACCTGACCGTTCCAGTCCAGCATCCATGAGGATGAACCTGCTTACACAGCCTACGATCTGGCATGCTCTGTCTACCGGGCTGGATTCATGTCACCTACTGGCTCTCAGATTCTGACCTCCCGAGCATTTGACTTCAGGGAAATGTATGAGGCTCAGGGCCTCCATCCATTCCCCACAGGGCCTCCATCCCGAGGAGCCATGGGACATTCCGAAAAAAGATGTGGAGAGTCAGGTATCTCCATGTCCTGACCGACGTCCTCTACCACTGACTCCACCCACACCACCGCCACATACCACCTCTCCGCTCCATGGCGACTGCAGTCCTTCACCTGCCGATTTGACATCATGCTCATCGGGCTCATGGGATACATACCTGCCCTATCTGCCATCTCCACGGCCTGATCTGGTGGAGGATGGACAATAGCCATGCTTTTTCTGAGCAGATGGTCCGTATGTCCCATGCTTTGGATCTCAAAGTCATTGAGAAAGAGTCAGAACCAGTGGACCCCATCTTCCATCAGATTCAATCGAAGGCTCCTCCTATGGCTATTCTCCCTGTCTTGCTGTCTCTTCTGAAGCTCACTCAGGGTTCATGGGAGAACCCTTCCTTGATTCAGTCTAACTCAAAGAAAATTGATAGGCTGTATCAGGTTGGAGGTGAACACATTGAGTGGCTTCAGACTCACCCTCGACCGAATTCAGTGGTGGTCGAAGCTTCCCAGAATAGAAAGCAATGTCGTCCTCAATCGATGCTGACCAACCCAGAAGGCCAGAAATTCGACATAATGGGTAAAAAGATTTACTCTGTGGCAGTCCTCAGTTTTTGCATGGAAAATTACTCTGCCTGTATGGGGGTGTACCAACAGGTACTCTGGGAAAGGATGTTGCCCCTCATCCAAGATCTCCCAGAGGAATGATGACAAATGGCTGAAGCAATCCAGTCAGAGGCACAATTGCTGGCGGAGCAACAAATGAATTCTGCCCGACATGTTGCGGATTGCGCTGCTAAGGCAATCGCTGGATCTATTGCCCTGTGTCACCATGCATGGCTCCATTCCTCGGGTCTCACTCCCCAGGCCTCAGCTAACATCAAGGACTTGCCCTTTGATGAATCGGGGCTTTTCAATGGCTCCACGGACGAAAAGCTGGAGTTTACCTAGAAGATGAGGACCACCGCCAAAAAGTATGGTATGGCCACTTCCTCATCTTCTCAATACCGCTCCAGGAGCCAAAGCAACTGGCAGACCACTACATCTGGCCACCAGTTTAGATGGGGGTTACTGGCCAATCTTTTAGATGTTCCCGGTACTTGTCGTCTCCTTCACCAGTCTCATCGGTGAGGAGCCAGAGGTCCACATCATGATACCGACCCCTGCAAGGCAGAGGTCTAAAGATCAAGCCAGGAGAAAATTCAGAATTTCCACCTCACTCTGTTTATGTCTTCCCTTTAGACCCCACCGTTTGGAGATCGGCTGTCGAACTTCCAAGAAGCCTGGTCTTTCATAACATCAGACCGCTGGGTACTTAGAATCATCCAGAATGGCTATTGGATTGAATTCAACTCATTACCTCCAACAGGCCGGGTTCGATCAACACCGTCCTCCCCTCCCCTCCTCGAGGAGGTGCAGACGCTACTGCAGAAGGGTGCCATCAAACCCATGGACTCCACATTTCATCACCTCTGCTTCTTCTCGAGTACTACCTGGTCACGAAGAAGGACGGCGGTCTCCGTCCCATTCTCGACCTTCGCGGAGTGAACAGATACTTAGAACCAAAGAAATTCAGGATGGTTACCTTGGCCTCCATCCTTCCACTCCTGCAACAGTATGACTGGTTCATTTCCATAGACCTCAAAGATGCGTACTTCCACATTGGGATTCATCCATCCCACAGACGGTTCCTGGCATTTCAGATCAGGACCAAGGTATTCCAATTCTGGGTCCTGCTGTTTGGACTCTCGACCGCTCCAAGAATCTTCACAAAATGCATGGCGGTGGTAGCAGCCTTTCTGCATCAACGCAGAGTGGTGATCTTCCCCTACATCGACAACTGGCTGATTGTGGCAAACTCTCAACATCAGCTGAAACTCGATATCGATCTCACCTTAGATGTATTAGGCGGCCTGGGACTTTTTGTCAACATAGAGAAGTCACAACTCCAACCGTTGCAATCCATCCAGTTCATCGGAGCTCGGCTGGATTCGTGTGTGGCCGTAGCTTACCTGCCTCGAGACTGATTTGATACCCTTTGGTCACTAATCCATACCTGCCGCTGATCCCAGAGACTCCCCGCCCATGCAGTCCAGGTACTTCTCGGTCACATGGCAGCTACTACCTATGTGGCCCGCCTCGTCAGACTCTGGTTCCGTCCACTCCAACACTGGTTCCTACAGGTGTTCGACCCCCTATGCAACTCCCCAAACAAACTGCTTACGATGCCAAGGGCAGTTCAACGGTCACTGGAATGGTGGCTGGTACCCAGGCTTGAGGGGTGACACATCTCTCTTCCACTGGAAGGGACACCTCCATTTCCACTGCTGACAAGTGTAATCGCCAAACTTCATCAGGACCAAGCGGATGCCATCCCCATCACTCAGTGGTGGCCCCGTTAACCTTGGTTTGCAACCCTCCTGCGTCTAGCCAGCCACCTGTTCATCCGACTTCCAATTTGTCCCAATCTTCTCACCATTCAGGACAGGAAGGTCAGACACCCAGACGTGGACGCTCTGCGACTAACAGCATGGAGACTTCAGCCTTGAATCCATCCTCTCTTCAGAGGACCATGGTCACAATAGCCTCCAGTTTGTCCTCAGTTCGACAGGCCAGATCTCTCCATTTCTCCCTCCAGAGGTCCAGGCTGTTGTCGACATGGCCCGATGACCTGCTACCCATAAATCTTATCACTACAAGTGGAAAAAGTTTGACGCCTTTCTGGCTGATCGGGGACTGGCTACAGAACCGTACTCCATCCCAACGGTATTGGAATTCCTTCTCCACCTGTCTGCCAGAGGGGTTTCAGTTTTGTCGATCCGGTGCTACTTGGCAGCTGTGTCTGTCGCATTCCAGGCTAGAGGTCACCAGTCTCCTTTTACAGATCAGACAGTGAAGAAGTTCTTAAGAGGCTACGCCAACCTTCATCCTCCGGTACTCGAGCTGACTCCGACATGGAGCCTCGAAGTGGTCTTCTCATAACTGGTTCGGCGTCCCTGCGAACCGATGGCATCTACTGATTTGAGACTCCTGACTTGGAAAACTGCTTTTCTGGTTGCTATGACTTCGGCACGTCAAGCTGGAGAACTCTGTGCCATGCTCTCGGACCCGCCATATACTGCCTTCCACAAACATAAGGTGGTGCTCCATCCCGACATCTCCTTTCTCCCAAAGGTGGTGTCGAGAATTCCATCTGAATCAGTCTATCACTCTCCCTGCTCTGATGCAGGACCCAAAGGACGAATTCGAGAGTACCCTACACTCCATGGACGTCAGGAGGGTGCTCGCCTTTTACATCCAGAGAACTGCTCCCTTCAGGAAGTCACATAAGCTGTTTGTTTCCTATGCCAACTCGAGACTTAGATAACCTATTTCTCCACAACGTTTGTCTAAGTGGGTGACATCGACCATAGCCCTCTGCTATGAACTGGCGAAAAATCCATTGCCTCCACGGATTCGAGGACAATCGACGAGGGCTGTCTCCACCTTGACAGCTTTCCTCTCTGGGGTGCCTCTAGAGGATGTTTGCAGAGCAGTCATCACCTTTGACTTTCATTTCCCATTACAGACTTGACACTCGTTCTAGGAACGAGGCTGCCTTTGGTAAAGCTGTGCTTTTGTCTTCTATTCAATGAGTGAGTGTTACTGTGTTGCCAAGTCACTTCATTGATATCCTTGATATGCTGATTATATATGTTTGATCTCTTTTTCTCATGCTTAAGAATGTGCTGTCAAAAAATCTAATTACTGATTTGACTGTGCAGCTTGGTCCTGGTGTCAACAAGTATAGGACATACCCTCCTCCTGGAGTTAAGCTTGCCAGTCTACCCAACTGTGTGATTCACAGAGACCACGAAGAAGATGGACAGGTTGCTTACCTGTAACCATAGATCTTTGAGTGGTCTTCTGTGAATTCACACAGACCCACCCATCCACCCTTCTATGTCCTACTACATCATATAAACATGCTTAATGTTCCTGATGCTGCTGGTTGTGCAGTCATTCAAGGAATTGAGGGGAATTAGGCAGGAACGCCTTAAAAGGGGCCATTAGGGTGGGCGGAGTTACCACCAAAAATGTATCAAAGCACATTCTGCCTAGCGATTCCAGAAGGTTCCAAACGCTCTGCACAGGCACAGGAAAAACCCAACTGTGTGAATTCACAGAAGACCACTCGAAGATCTATGGTTACATGTAAGCAACCTGTCCTTCCATAGCAACATCTTTATTCAGGTAACAGGAATATGTTGCAAATTCTAGGAAGCTGCTGTAAATCCTAGACTGTATGAAATGTCACTGGATTTTACAAACTGTCTATGGGAACATTGTTTTTGTAACCCTAGCACAAAAAAACTCATATTGAATAGACCCAGACAGACCAACAGAATGGGCAATGTCAATCTAGTCTTAAAATGGTAAAGTATGAATCAGTCACCCAGTCATTCACGTGAGGACAAAAGGGATTGTTACTTTCTCACCATATAGAATTGGTGAAGGGCCCTCCTGTCTGCTCCAGCAATCTAAAATTCTAGCCACAGTGATGAACCCAGCACCACAGTGGTATAAACTTGAGTATCAGAGAACCTAGATATGTGCAGTGGCAGTGTCTTGCACCCACCATCAGTCATCAGAACCTGCTAACCATAAGCATATCAAGTTCTGTTGGTTAAACTGAATAGAACATACAGCTGAGGAAGGAATTGAGTTCTTGCTTGTTTGTTCTGCCCTCAACTACATAACTGCTTTTTAACTGCTTGTAACTATATATATTTTGAAAATTTAAGACCCTGAAATAAAGCATTAACAGCAAATTGTGATCAACAGGTGTAGTCCACAAGAATAGGAATAAAGTGTTAAACAAAAAATCTGCAGTCTAGATTTCTGATAGAGAAGTGTTAGAAGTACTGGCTTTAAATCAGAGTCTGGGAATTTAGCCAAGCTAACTTATGACAAGAGATAACAGCAGCTGTTCAGCTGAGAGCTATAGCAAATAGGTGATGTGGCCAGATGTAGAGAATAATGGTTTGACAAAAATCCCAAAGAAGTCCAGTAAGTTATAGAAAAGAGTGAGACTCTGAATAGGAGTCTCAACCCAAGAAAACTGAGTCATCAACACAAGAGGACTTAGTCATGCTTGAAGGCCAAACAAACAAACACTCACCCACACCAGGAGGTTAGTAGAATTTGTTTTGTTGATGAAATCATGGAACAGCAGACCCACAGATTGGAAAGTGAGTTTTATTACACCGGTGGGCCTGACGGGAATATCTTCCAAAGAGTCAGAGCCCTGAGCCATGACTACAGAATACCTTTATACAGTATAATGACCGTATGCAAAAACAATTCCCTCCTCCTTCTCTTTGGTTTCAGCAATTTCTCTGTGACAATTGTTGATAGTTCAAGGCAAGATAGCTTAGGAACATTTAGGTACAGTTCGAACATTATTAGAGAAAGAATTTGTTTACATCAGCATATCATATGTTTATGGAACATAGAGTTGATTAGTAAAGAACATTGACTAGGCCTGAGAGTTAAAGGAAAAAGACTTTTCAGAGTCCCAGAGTCTCATGGGCTATCTAGTCTTACCCCAAATAGTGATTGTAAAATAATAGCATTTAGCAAATATACATTAGATTCTACATGGCCACTACAGTTTTAATGGCCGATAAGATAAACTCATTTTAATGTAATTGGCTGGGAAATGTCAACAGACTAGTTGCAAGCTCTGTGGAAACTATCTCCAGGCAGATAAACATCAGTCACCCCATGAATGCTTCCAACAATTTCTAATATAGCTTTTCCTTGGGTTCCCCCGCCCCTGGGCTGTGAGGCCCTGTTCTGGAAGAGTTTATTTCTGATATTTTGCCTGCATCTGTGGCTGGCATCTTCAGAGAATGGTTGGGTAGGAGTGTGGGTGGGTTGTATACTGTGACCCCATTTTGGGGAGGATATGTAAATTTGTGTATTTGAATGGCTAGTTTCTGGGTGGAGATATGCAAGGAGGATTAGTGTCTGTTTGGCTAATGGTTGTTTGATGGCCCATTATCTACTGGAAATCCTCCTGTCACTGGATGGAGTTCATTTGTAAGTGTTGAGTTTTGATTTTAGTGTTTTTCAGGACTGGAAGCCAGATTTTGTTTACTTTTAGGGTTTCTTCTTTCCTGTTGAAGTTGTCCAGGTGTTTGTGGATTTCAATAACTTCTCTGTGCATTCTGACATGATTGGACTGGTCCAGAACTTCAGTGTTTTATAAATAACATTTTGTGTCCAGGTAGGTTTATAACATGTTCTGCTACTGCCGATTTTTCGGGCTGGCCCAGTCTGCAATGTCTCTCATGTTCCTGGATTCGTGTTTGCACACTGCATTTAGTGGTCCCTATGTAACCGGGACACAAGATGTGTCCAGACCTGAAAAACACTAAAATCAAAACTCAACACTTGCAAATGAACTCCATCCAGTGACAGGAGGATTTCCAGCAGATAATGGGCCATCAACCAACCATTAGCCAAACAGACACTAATCCGCCTTGCATTTCTATACCCAGAAACTAACCATTTAAATACACAAATTTACATATCCTCCCCAACAGGGGTTCACAGTATATAAACCCCACACACGCACCTACCCAGCCATTCTCTGAAGATACCAGCCACAGATGCAGGTGAAACATCAGAAATAAACTTTTCCAGAACACGGCCTCACAGCCCAGAAAACATCAACAACAACAACAACAAGGAAAATCTATGGATGCTGGTTGTGAAAGCCTTCGACTTCACAATTTCAAGTATAGCTGTTCCTAACGGCTATTCTCCTCAGGTGAGTACCATACTCTTCAAATGCTGGAAACAGAGGCAAAGAGATACTCCTCTGTGGAGATTTTCAGATGGGGCTTTTTCTGTAGGGCAGACACGGAACAGGGTCGAGAAAGGGGTTGTCTTTCAGATGACTTTGACCCCTTCCGTTCTGCTCCCATCCTGCCCCCGTGCTGCTCCTGGGATTTTCTGTTCATGATGAAAAATTGTGAATAGAACACTCCTTCCGTGCCTGTCACAGACTCAGGGGCATGGGCAACAGATCCCCATCCTTGTTCCACAATGACAGGCATGGGGGATGCTGTCTGGCCACCAATGGGATAGCCAGCTAAGTGCCACCCTCCCCCCCCAGGTTCCTCCTTTATTTTAAATTTATTTTTAAATTTTATTTTGTGTTTTGACAACTGGGGGGGGGGTTAAATTTGAATTTCCCTCCTGCTCATTCTCTCGCAAGAATGAGCGGGATTTCCCCGGTCTGTCGTAAAGGCAGCCTTATGACAGCTGCATTTACGGCCGGCCGGGCAAGGAGGGAGGATGCCTGTTATTGGAGCAGAATTGAGGTAAATGTGTATATGAACATTTACCTCCATTCAGTTGCAGGAATGGGAGCGCAGGTGGCGGGGCAGCAACGGGGCATTTTGGCCCCATCTGAAAATATCCTGTGAAACCTGTCTGTATTAAATGTATTTTTATCTGATAGATAGATAAATGCCTGGTTGAGATGAATTTTGAATTCCTGGGTAGATGAGTATGTTATAATATTGTGCACGATGCTGATTCCTTACCAGTGTGGATACTACAATGTGCTGCAATGCCTGTTAGAGCTACAACAGATGCCTGTTTAGAAATATATAAATTCCTTTACAAGATACCTATTTATGGATGCATGAGTTCCTTTACAGGTGATATGAAATGAAAGTCATGTGCCCTGGCTGAGATGTCTATATAGTCCAGAAAGTGGACTATACGGAACTCCAAAATGATGTAGGTAAACTGACAAAATGGCAAAGAATGCTAAATCTTTCAGTTAAAGAATATTTTAACTGGATACTGGATACTTTTGATTTCAGTGGAACTTAAACTCATTAAGCTCTCTTTGAAATGTGACTGAAGCCTTCTCTCCAGAATTAAACTTATGGTTTATATCAAGAGGTAGGATATTAAGGAGCTTGGGCACAGAGAAAGGAGGTGGCTTCTATGATTTAAGAACCCTTCTCTACCATTTTTCTTTAAAACAACTCTTTATTCTGGCAACTATGATCCTTTCCCTGCATTAAAGTATATAAGCAAATTAAATTTTAATGCTGCAGGGCATTACCCAAAACATTAAAATTAATTATTCAAATTCAATCTGTAATCCAATTTTACAGAAAGATCCCTAAGCATTGCAGTTTGGCCATCAAAGCAATCCTTTAAAAAAAAAAAAAAGTAAATTCAGCCTTGAGGTGAGTATTTGTTGAGCAATTTGACATTATGTCTTTTTATGTGGCTGGCTCCATATTATGAAACAGGCTAAAAGAACAAAAACATCATGAAACAGGCTAATAAAGCATTGCCCAAACACTGCCTGTATAATTTGTTGTTTTCAGCACAACAGTGTATTATGTTAATCAGCATGTGGAAAGGCTGACTTGCATTCCTGTTATTTGTATATTAATTATTTTATAGCTTAAAATTTACTACCACATAGCCTAAAAAAACTTAGTAGTAGCTATTTGGTGGGATTTTACAGTTCACAAACTGCCATTAACTACTCTCATTAAATTAATTAAAATGTTTTTAACAGGATGGTTAGCATCGAAGGATAAACAATAATACTTGACTTCCATATTATGTAAATAACACAAACTGGGGCCTAGAGAAACCTAGAGGCATATGCAGAATGAGGTAACCATTTGCCTTGCTTGGAATGAAGAAAGGGCAGGCTAACTTAAATTAAAGTGTGTGTGTGTGTTTCAGCAAGATAAATTTATGTGCATAGCCACATAACTGATTAGCACCAGTCCTGTGACCTCCTTCCTTCCTTCTTCCATAACTAATTGAAACATATTGTCAAAAGAGCTTTGGCATTCTGCAACAGCTATTTAGTGACCAAAATACTTCGTGGGGGGGGGGAGTCTTTATTTGCCAGTAGAAAAAGAGGAAAGAAGAGACCAGACAATCCCGTCAAGGGACTTATCTTCACCAAACATGGCTATGAAGATGTTATGACTGGGGCCGCCTCCTAACATCTCAAAAGTCAGGCAAATCCTGTAGATCTATAGTCTGGCTCTCTTTGGGGTGCTCTTTGTCCACATGCCTTCTTAACCCCCTCCCTGGCTCCATGCTGCAGTCCCTGTCTTGATTTCTCTGGCTCCATGCTGCAGTCTGACTTCTTGGCATGGACTTTTGCTGATATAGCTCCAATTCAATGTGTGCACAGACATCTTTCAGTTTGTTCAGATTTGGACTGGGTTTTTGCACAACCTAGACAATTTGCAGCTAGAAAGCTCAATCCTCTCTAGCTAAAAATGATAATCCTGCCTTCTGACACCTATTCTTTTTGCTCTTTATCACCCATTACTGCCTCTTATCTTTCTAGAGAATTGAGATGAAAAGAATATTCACTTTTTTTCCCCTAGCCACCAAAAAGGGGGGTTATTGACTGGTATTCAACCATCTGGAAATATTTTGTAAAATAATTTTGTACAGAAATACACATGGGATTTTTGTGTGAAAAGCATAGAGTTTTGTGCAAAAATGGAAATTGTTTTTGCGCAAAATTGTTCGCTTTGTGTTTTTCACATGAAAAATACTTAATAGAAATGCATGCATGTTCTTATGCAAAATTGATTGTTTTGTGAAATATATCTATATATCTATAGATATATATAGATATATAGATATATATTTAAAAAGTGACAGTGTTGGGGAGAATCTCTGTAATGTAAAAGAACGTCTTTCCCAGGAAGATGTTTGAATTCCAGACAGTAGCTGTTATGACAATTGTTGTACCACTTAAACAAAAGGAGGTGGAGGTGTTCAAGAGTGTAAGATGGGGGGGGGGAAATAGCCAAGAGTAAAGTGAAGAACAAGTTGAAAAATGTATATTAGAATGGATTAAGAATTTGGCAATAATTCATGGACAGGTTATTGGGAAAATGTGTGGGCAAAGGGATTGAGATTTGGATTATGTTATGATTTTAAAGAGAATTTGTTATGAATTGAATTCCTATCAGATTATTTATTCTTACTATAAGATGTTAGAATAAATGTTTAGAATGTATAAGTAGATTTTTAGTGTATGATTAATACTTGTGGGGAAAATGGACAACATGAAGGTTCTAAAGATTAATATTTAATCAAACCTGGAATTGCTTTGGAATGATGGGTGTACAGTTGGAAAAGAAGATTACTATAGTATACGAACACAGTAGAAAGGTGAAAGAATTCAACACTACCCATGACAGATGAATGGCTGTTGAAGATGATAAACTTAGTAGAGATGGACAAGCTCATTTGTTTCATCAGAGGAAGATTATCTGAGAGATTTCTTAAAGATTTGAAATCACTTGATGACTTTTTGTGAAAAAAATGAACTGGTAACCTGTGGTTTTAATTATTAGAAAGAATAACTTATTGAAAGAAGAGAATATGTTGCAGTCTTTAGAGAGAGAGGTATGAATAGTTATAGTTATATAACTGTTATATAACTGCTAAAAGGAAGATCGGAAGTCTCTTTCTTAGTTTCGTTTTCTTCTTCTCCTTTCTCCTTTTTATTTTCTTTTTTCTTTATTTCTTGCATTTCCTTTTGTTGTTTAATCTTTATAATTTCTGTATCTGTAAAATCTATAATATTCTTTTTCTTAAAAAAAAAAAGAAATATTCATGTCTTCCCACAGGAGGGGAAAAAGTGCAGAAATAATTTATCCTTGCATGTGAAGGAGAAATAGTCAAAGACTGACATCCTTACTACTAATATTAAGAGTTTTGTTGTTGTTTTCATTTTGTTGGGTAGAGAAAGAAGAGGGTGGTGTGTATAATGTGGGAGCAGACAAGTTTGAGTGTTCAAGCCAAAAATTCATAGAACCCCTTAACTATTTGAGCTGCAATACCTTTCCACAGCAGCTGCTCCAGATCCCTGAAAAAGCTTTACATAGGGTTGTGGGACCCTACTGAATGTGGTATGTTGTCATGTGGAAGGGGGAGATCCCCCAAAATCAGGCAGAAGGATCTTCTGCAGGCAGAACCACTAGCAGAATACATAGTCTTGATTCTACCTGTTATGTGTAGAATATCTTATTTTTAAAGGATGATTCTGGGCTGATATGAACAGTTTGCGATCTTTCACACTGCCTTTATCTTTTTGTACTTGGCATCAGTGCATCACTTTTTGTTCTTGTTTTTGTGTCACTGATAATAGTACCTTCCATTTGGTCTTAACAGCTATGACAATATAAAAATATTACAGTGAGATAATAGTTCAAAGAAAGAATTGGTTATGATCACACAGAGATAAACAATGGAAAGTTATTGTCTTTCTTTGCTGTTGGATTAGGAACTTGACAGCAGTATTTCTGTGTTAAAGGCTGGTGCTGCTGCTGCTCTCTTTCCATAATGTGTGGACCCTATTTGCTTAGGAACAGCATGCCCTGCTGATGAGTCATTCATTGCTAATCACTATTTATCACAGCAATTAGTAAAGCAATCTTCTGTGTGTCAGTACCATAAGGTTCATTGAGAATTTATAGAGCACAGACCGGCCTCAAGTCTGGCATCCTTAACCACATTTAGCTGAAAATAAGACCCTTTCATTTCAGTATAGCGTATTTCAAAGTAAGGGCCAACTCATAAAGGCATTGTCTAGCCATTTTTCTCACCCTTGGTAATTTGCAGTTTATTTATAGGGAAAGTCACCTGATGATGTTGCTAAAATTCCAGCCCCAGTTTTATTAAAGTGCTGTTTTGCATTGTCATTTTTTGTATCTGTTTGTTTTAATTTATCATACACAACCCTGTAATTATTGTTGTTAAGCACTTTAAAAATTCTGGTGGTTTGGATGGTAATAACGATGTAATAGAAGTAAGGGGTAAATTAGATATGATTGGATGCACCTTTTTCTTTCTATGTAGTGGGACCAGTTCTGCACTTTAACACATAAAATGAGTGCTCCTTAGTGTACAGACCAGCACTATGATCCAATTCTTATTTAAGCTTAATGGATTCTCATTCACATCAATAAACCTGATTGTATTTAACTCAGTGGAACTTAGTTCTGAATCAACATGATGAAAAATGTTTACTTGGAAGTCATTCTACTGAAATCGCACACACACATACACTGTATGTTTCAGATAGCAGTTTTGGCCTACTCTTTCTGACTTGCTTTCTTGGGGCTTGTTTATATGGTGAAAATAATCCTCTTAGAATCCTACCTGTCTTAATGGGATCCCACATAATTCTGCCATATTCAGAAGGAGGGGGGCTATATCCACCATAAACCCTGAGGGAACAGCCTTTGGGGCTTTTCTGAAGTTTTTTAAAAACTCCATGGGGAATGAGCATTATCAGTCAATTAGAACAGGCGTTTGAATTTATTCACATTTCCCCAGAAAAACAGAAGTAGAAAGTTGATTGGCCAGATGGGAGCAGGGGACAGGGCTTGCTAAGAAGACAAGCACCCGGAACTGCCATCTTGGATTTTCACCTTAGCGATAGAGTGCTAAGGCAATGAAACAGCCTTTTTCTTTTATTTTTTATGTTTATTTAGGTAGAGTATCGCACTATCACCCCTTAGATAAGCCTTTTTTTAAAAAAAAAAATATTGTTTGGCAGTGGCAACTGGCAAAAATAAAAATGCAAGTTGTACCCAACATCTTGAATCGCAGGCATGCCTGTTGGGATAGCAAAAGCAGATAGTCTTGCATGTCTACGATTTTGCAAAACACTATTAAGAGAAGCTGATCTTTCTTCGAATTCACGTGAGTACTCATCAAGCCACATTTTTTCCCCTTGTATAGACAGGCCCTTGGAACTAAGCAGAACACTTCTTTCTAAGTAAACATAATTAGAATCATGCTACCCAATATCTTCAATTGCAGCACTAGCGGTGTGTGGAGAGGCCAAACTGCTCCAGGTTACATTGTCGGAGGGAGGGGTGACACCATCTTTATAGACGCCGCAGATTAATCTTGATTAAATAGATTTTAGATCAAGATATAATCTATGAAAGGAAACTGTGCAATTTATATACTAAAGAGTAATCCTTTGAAACTCATTTCATCCAAAGGTCTAAGAAAATCGAAGTCCAAATACCCTTTAGGCATAGAACCTTTTAATGCAGGTAATCATATTGAGTCAAGGGGTTTCTAGGTCATTCTTTTAATGGCTGCTTTAAAAATATTTTAAGCCTGCTTTTTAGTCCTATTTCCATAGCATTAGATATAATTTATGCTTCAGAAAGGATGCACAGAAATTTTGACATAGTACTATTACTCATTCTTTGCCTTCTATAGTAGGGAGGAATAATAACTTGATGATAATTAATGTGCAGTGTAATGCTTTACTCTTCATTGTGAAAGTATTATCTAGAGCAGTTTCTTGTCCATTAATCCCCACTTCTCTCTCTGCCTCCCCATTACTCCCTTGTTCTGTCTTGAGAAAAGGCAAAACATCAATCTACCAATACACACATCTCCCTGTCAGTTTTTGGAAACAACTGGTATCACAACCTGTGAAAATTGAGTTGAAGTGCATCTAAACTGTGGTAATAATGTAGTTTTATACCACTTTAACTGCCATGGCTACATTATTATTATTGTCCTTTATTTCTATAGCACCATCAATGTACATGACACTTTACAAGAAAAAGAATAAAACAGTCCTACAGAATCCTGGGATTTGTAGTTTTGGGAGGCACCGAGAAGGCAAAAGAATGTATAAAACTACATATCCAAGGGTTGCATAGGACAGAACTACAGCACTTAAAGTGGTGTCAAACTGCATTATTTCTACAGTGTAGGTGCACCCTTGGAGACTGAAAAGATGCAAAAGGTAGTTCAGAGAGTAGGAGGCCTTCCTCTTTTGCCTAGCCAAAGTTTATGCCTAAAGTATGTCATGTACTAATGGTCTGGGGTGAGTTTTGCCACTTGGGACATGGAGCTGAGAATGAAATGATTGGCCATCCAGATGTTTTGAACTACAGTTTCCACAGTCTGTCACTCTTGGATATGCTTAGTGGGGATGAGGGAAGTTAAGATCCCTGACATCTAGGGGACCAAAGATTCCCAGCTCTGATGGATTTGTTGAAATAATGTTGCCACACTGTGTACTTATTTTCGCTAGTATGATCATTTAGCACATTACAAGCTAGTGTCATAAATAATGTCATTCTTCCTACTTCCCCCTTTCCAAAGTATCTTTTTAGACCTGCTATATGGCGTAACAGTTAAATGAATGAGCTACAGACTGGAGAATAGCTTGATACTTGTCTCTGTCAATTCACTAGGTGGCCTTACACAAGCCACTCTCAGGATATATATCTACACTGTAAAAATATGCAATTTGACACCACTTAACTGTCATGGCCCCATCCTACAAAGTCCAGGGATTTGTAGTTTTGTGAGGCACCAGTTTTCTTGCAGAGAAGGCTAAAGACCTTGTAAAACTGAAAACCCCAGGATTCCATAGAATGGAGCTACTACACATAAAGTGGTGTCAAACAGGATTATTTCTACAGTGTAGATGCATCCCTAGCTTCAGTCACTCCCATATGCATTACAGGGGACAATAACTGGCTTGCCTTAAAGCAGCCCATGGACTTCATGTTCACCCTCCCATTTTTGCAATCCTCAGAGCCCCTATCCCATCCCTCTAGTGGGGAAGAGCATTCAAAGTACCACAATTCTCCTCTAAACCAAGGTCCATCCCCATGTTTTGATTTTTAAAATTGAAACATTAGTGGTGAAGGCTAAACCAGAAATTACCTTGTGGCCAGTTTCCATTTCAGAAGGGGGGAGTTTGCAGGGGGTTCACTGGGTGGAAAATTGCCCATGGTTTTGCCTAGCCATGCCTGAAAGGGATAGTTGCCATCTTAGCTCAAAAAAGACAATGGAAAAATGCATGGAGGATAAAGGTATCAATGGAAATTAACTAGGATGGTTAACAAAAATACCATGCCAGTCCCTGGGGAACAACAGTGCCCTCATCTTTTCCTTGTAGATTTCCTATAGACTTTACCAGAACCAGACATGCATAATACAGCATCATAGGGACACCACATAACCACAAAAGGGCGCGTGAATCAGATGACATCACCCTTTTGCAGTTTTAAAAAGGCAAAATCACGTACTTTTTAATTCATGGCTTAAGCAATCAATAGATTCCCCCCTGCCACATTTTTGCTGGCATTGCCAGCATGGGATATTTCTGTCCCTTTAAATCACGTACTTACCCCGACAGTGGCCGCTCTGGCACAAACATTTCTGGGTCAGATCGAGACATCCAGGTAAGTTTTACTCTTCTTATGACCCTCCGTGGGTAACTTGTGACTTTTAAAATGTGTGTATGTGCTTTGCTTCACGTTTTAAGATTTATTTTTGTTTTAAAGTTTGAATTTCCCGCGCGATGAAATCGTGCGAGATTTCGAACAAGGAAGTGAACGGAGCTCTGTTCGCTTCCTCTTCATGCACAGAGTAGCCGTTGCTGGGAAAGGAGGTGAGTGTGGGGGGGGAACGTTCTTTTGCCGGCATAAAAATGTGGTGGTGGTGGTGCCGGCAAATGAACGCTTTAAAGACTGCATCTGATAAAGTCCTCTGAGACCCTGGTTGTCCCCTGTCTTAGATAGGAGGGCTCTTCTTATGTTTGTATTTTGCTGTAAGGGTTGCAACTAGATAATACTACATGGGAATTGCTTTGAACAATTTCAAACACTGTACACTTTCAAGCATTATATTGTATCTGGTTTACATTTGATAATCCACACTGCAAGCAGTTAAAATATATTTGGAGAAAATGCCTATGCTAGAATATCCCTGCTAAATTTGGACAACCTGAAACAAGGCAGCTTAGGAGTAGTAGCTAAGAGAGATGGCATTATGAATCACAAGGTCCTAAGTGAAAGTGGGGCTTTAGGCACAATACTCTCCTTATTATCAATGTTCCAAGTCCAGCATTATATATCATATCTTGCAATAATACTGCAAATATATGTTTTGAGCATTGAAAGAAAATTAAGAAAACGGGGAACATGTGACCCTTGAGATGTTATTAGACTGAGGACTTTATCAGACGTGGCAGAAATAGCAGGATTACAACATCATGGTAGCACAAACTGGTGCAGCTATTGCATGACATTGTTGTCTTCGCGTGGTTACTCCATGCCCCAGCCACAAATAAGGCATTGCTTTTGATTGATGGGACAATCCATCAATAGATCATCAATATCACTTTTTTCATGATATTGAGGACATGCAAAAACACATCCCATTGTAATCGTGGGGAAACGTCTGTGTGAGAACGTGAAAACAAAGCACAGGATTTTCTTTTTATGAACTGTCCCATTTAGTTTGCACATTTTTAGGTTTGTTTCAGTGTTTATGTGTTCATTTACTTTGTTAATCAAGGTGGTTTTGGACTTCTCGCACGAGCCACCAAAATCTCACCCATGCTAAAGTGCAGAAGTAAATTCCCATTCTTAAAGCACTAGTGGTCATCATGTTATAATTCCATGCTGGTTCTTTTGTGTGATTACAACAATGTGTGATAGTGTGTTAAGGCTAAACTAGGAGCTCTCACCTTTGAACTACCAGATTAGCTCCCCTGTAGAGGTAACCCTGAGTAGCCTCACTCCAGGGCACCCCTTATTTATTTATTTATTTATTTATACCCCGCTCTTCAGCCACAAGGCTATCAGAGTGGCTTACAAATTGTTTTAAGCAATAGCAATTTACACATCTACACTGCTTTAAGCAGTTTCCAATGTATGTTAGCTAATTTGGCCCCTACAGGCCAAAAATGCTGCCACCACTCACTACAGTGTTTATAACCAGCCCAGTGAGAGACTGGATAACCCAGTGGGACTACCTGCCACTGTGAACCAACCAACTCTTCCCTCCTATCCCCAGAGAGACAGAGAAACGTAGTGAAACCAAGAGGTATAGACACATGCAGCATCAATGTATAGGAAGATTAAGAGGGTTTTTTTATTCAAGCAAGTTCAAGTTATATCCATCCCCCATGAGGCAGGTTTCTTCCATACCCCAGGCATGCTTAAAGTTACAGAAATAGCAACATATCACTAAGCATTCAGTTATTCTAACTTACATTCAGTTACTAAGTTCAGCTACATCCAACCAAAGTGGAAGAAATTAACATAATTCCCTAATGTGATCCTAAACAGCCCCTAAAAGTTCTACTCACTACTTTGCAGTCTGTTGGCTTTCAGATCGTATCAGGGAAGCTGTGTGCTAAGCCAGGTGGTTTTCTCTAACAGCCATTCCCCAGCCTTTGGCTTTAACATGCTGGACTATCTAGAGCCTCCTTTGTCTTCTCCAAAGCCACATGGTCTGACCCAGCAATGGCCTCACACAAAAGCAATTATACCTTAGCTGGGATTCCCTGTTCAAGAGTTGTGATTGGCCATTTCTGGTCTGGTGATGTGATGTCATTGATGATGCCATCTCATGAGTTTCTGTTTAGGTGGTGTTTTAGACCCTCCCTTCCAGTTAACCCTTTCCTTACCTGATTCCATGTTGGCAAAACAATACTGTTTGCAAATAAAGGGAAATGTAGTTCTCTGGCAGAATGATGGGAGTTGCAATCAACCTTGAGGCAGGATGATGGCAACTCCATCATGACAAAGTGTAATAATGCCACTATGTTTCAGCTATCCTCATTCATGGAATTACAGCGTTTTTACACGCTAACGTGATAATGTCCTGTGACTCCCATCAGCTCTCTCCAGTTTATCCAATGGTGAAGGATTATGGGAATTAAGAGTGAGTGGAAATTTCCCTAACCCTGAGATAAATGCTAATAATTTTTATTTTGAAGGGAAAGAGGAGAAGGCTGGTTTGTTAAAATGTGACATTTTGATGACATTAGACTTGTCACTTGTCCCAGTGCACATAATATCATATTCTCAGTTGCAGTTCTCTCAGAGATATCAAGGCAAATCAATGCAGTGGTCATTTAAAAATGACTCATAAAGGAGGACAGAGAGTAGGCCAGTTATGTTGCCGACATCCATATAGCATCAAGCAGAGGAAACACCTGTTAGGGAGATACCAAACGTGTGTATGAGTACCTCCTGGAGCTCCTTTGTGCTGATGCAATATTATGTAACACACCCCTCCTAAGAAAAGTGTGCCAAAGATGCTTTTATTCTGATTAAACAGCAACACCTCCACTGATTCAGTCTATAAAGCAGTGCATTCATAATATGTAACTGGGGCATCTGCTACTGGAAATGCATTTAAAGTGCATAAATGAATGTAATTTATGGAAATGTTGTCTGAGTTGGTGATGTCAGTAGGAGTGTGTCAACTTGCAAGAAAACCAACATTTTGCCTTGCTTTAATTTTCCTTTCATAGCACTTACTGATGTGTCTGCGACTCATAAAAGAGATTGCATAGCATTACAATAAGGAGGAAAATAAACACTAAACTCACTAAGTTTTATTTCCAAAATGTCATAAGTTTTGTGATAGGCTTCTCTGGGATGTTTGCATGTCAACTGCAGTATTTAAATAAACTTAACTTTTCAGAGCTTTGGGAATATTATGTAAATTATTTGTGGAGTGCATCTTTTAAAAATAACATGGCTTAAGGTAAATTACACTACACTAATCAACAACTTAAATGTATTTTCCAGTCTCTGTGGTATGTGTACATTGTATTTTAGATGTGTTGTATGTATGCTTATTTAAAGCTTGTATTGGTTTTCAAAGCAACCTCAGTCATTTAAATGCTGCAATGGCCTATTTCCAGATTTACTTATATTTAAAAGCTATCACTGGTGTTGAATGCATAAGATGTGCTGAAACAAGAATGGGCTATGAAGAACATGTTTAAGGACCTTATCACAGGAGGCAGGTAAATCACAATTACTTCAGGATAATAGCAGCTTTGCCTGCAGCTTATAGCATGACATTGTCCCTCTTCTGTTGTTCCCTGTGGGAGACTGTTTTAAAAGCATTTCTTTTTGTTAATACAAAAATCCATTAATGACCTTCTTTCCTGCTTCTGTTGTGCTACAATTTCCTGTGTGAAAGTTCAGTTGCACTTCTGTGCTGATTTGTGTAGTTGGAGGTGTGCTTTGGGTAGGGAAACGTAGTGATCAGGGGAGAAGGAGAAGGGGTAGACAGTTCAATTTGAGTTCCTTTCAATTGGCAAACTAACTGTAAGGAACTTTTAAACTCTTTTCTTTATAGAAAAAAATCCATTGCCAAATGACTGCCCCCCCCAAACTAGGGCTTATCAGAAAAGGCAAAACTTTGCTCACTTCCCCCTGCTAACCCTGCTACCCCATCATTCTCTCTCTCCTCGTATGCCTGCAAATGTAAGAGAAAAAGGCAAATGAGTCTTAGGACATTATTACACTACACTGTTATAGTGCTATGATTCCACTTTAACTGCTATGGCTGCCTCCTGTGGAATACTGGTATTTGCAGTTTAGTAAAGCCTAAGAGTTTTCTGTGTGAGAGTTCTAAATGCCCCTCCCAGAGCCTGGGAAAGTTACTTTTCAGCAATAGCACCTAGAATTTTGTGTGCTGTAGTCAAAAAAGTAACATTTCCAACCTCTGGGAGCAACCTCTGCTTGAAGACCTCTAGTAGGAGAGAGTCCCCCATCTTCTAAGGCTACCTGTTCCACTGTTGTACAGCTTGTACCACAGGACGTTTGTACCAATTGTACAGTGGCCCTCAGTATCTGCTCGGATTTGGTTTCAGGACACCCGCCCCATGGATTCCATGGATGTTCAAGTCCCATTATATACAAGAATGTAGTAAAATTGTATCCCTTATATAAAGTGGTGAATGGCAAGGTTTGCTATTTGGAATTCCGCCCCCCTCAAGTATTTTCAAGCCTTGGTTGGTTGAATCCATGGATGCAGAACCTGTGGGTATGGAGGACCAACCGTATGTTTAATCAATTCTGAAGAGGCAGCTCAATCTAGACAGCAGGCAGGGAACAAGGTTACTATATGAAGAGGAGGAGAAGGAGATAGGTGAGACTAAGGGGTAGTCCAGACAGTGAAAAAACCCTCATAGAATCCGTGGGGAATCCCATGTGTCCAAATGGGATCCCACAGCATTCTGCCCTTTTCAGAGGGAGGGGTAGCAAAAGTCGGGGGAAGTCCATGGCAGAAGCCTCCAGGACTAATCCTGAGTTTTTTAAAAACTCTGATGGAAATGTGCACCCTCGCCTGCTAGGACAATTGAATCGCATTGCATTGCATTGCTGAAGAGGACAGCTGATTGGTCAGGTGGAGCTTGATAAGATGGTGAATCACAGAACTGCCATGTTGGATTGTTGTGTGCTGATGTGATAAAACAGGCTTTCTTTCCTTCTTTTTTCATTATTTAAGCAGAAGATTGCTCATCTGCACCTTGGATTTAGGTTTTTTTTTTTTTAAATACTGTTTGGTAGGGGAAGTTGGGGAGTCCAAAACCATGAGTAATTCATTCGCAGACGCCATCTTGATTCACTGGCATGCCTCCATGTGAACAGCAAACAGAGAGAGCTTCACACACCAGTGATCTTGCCAAAAAATCATTGAGACAGATGACAGCTGCTGCAAATTAGCCTTTCTGCACCCCAATTCACAGTTTATTCTCTTGTCTATACTGGCCGTCAGCTTAACCATTTTGCCTCTCTCCCAAGGAAAGACTGTGGTGGGGGGAAGACTTCTACATGATCATAAGTGGAGTTTTTTTTTTTAATTTGTCTGATCTTACTAAAACACAGTAAAATGAGAACTATTTGTAGAGATAAAATACAAATACAACTGATATTTTAATCTTTAGATAGTGCTGCAAAATTTATGGTTTCTTAGAGGCTAAGAGAGGAATCCTTTTTAAATGAAGCAAGGATAAAAAAAAATACTAATAACTTTGGGCAGACATTTCATTAAATATTAAATGTAGTCCAGGTAAGCAACCGTGAGCACATAGATGAATCCATAGGATTTGTTGTTGTTTATAGTAGAATGAAAACAGTTTTACACAAAATTATAATTATGACCTAGTTGTTTCTATTCCCCAAACCCTTGGCAGTTTATAGCTACAAGAAATATAACTTTTGTATATATTTTTAGTATCTAAATGGGAAATGGGTGGGTTTAATAGCTTCAGGTTTCATAGAATCATAGGGTTGAAAGAGACCACAAAGGCCATCCAGTCCAACCCCCCTGCCATGCAGGAATAAACAATCAAAGCATTCCGGACAGATGGCCATCCAGCCTCTGTTTGGATTGCTTTATACATGATTTTATTCTTAGCATAGTAATTAGTGGTGAATGCTGGGAGCTGCAATCCAACAACATCTAGAAGACCACATGTTGCCTATCCCTACTTTACAGCCACAGCAACATAGTTGTACTAATAGTTTAAGCAATGAGTAATGATCTTCACTGATGGATGGTATTAATCTTGAAGGCTGCAGTCCTGTACTCACTTTCTTGGGAGTTACATTGAGTTTCACAGGATTTACTTCTGAACTGAGGGGATTAAGGCTGTGCTCTATCATGATCAGCTATGTGTGTCTTGCAGAGGCCATTAAGGGATAGTTTAATGTTGTCTATATCTGAACAGTATATTTCAGATTATTGGTTATATAATTATATCTGAGACATATTTAACATTGCACAAGGGCAGTTATAACAGTTCAGTAACAATGAGTTCACTAGCATACCAGTTTTTGTCTCCTTGGTGATATAAAACACAGATTCTAATAAATGTCATGCTTTTTGCTGTGTGCAAAAGGACAAACAATGTATCAGTATTGTCAATACTACCCATGGTACATCACTGGGGAAAGAGTGATATTGACCTTTTCATTGCTTGCAATTCTCCTCCTTCACTTTTATGATGGAAGCCTTTCTTACTGAAGTGAGCAACTTTTACATGCTCATAAGCTGCTTTAGGCACAGCATGTGCATATGTAATTTCCTGTTTCTTAGTCTTAGCCACACCCCCTCTCTTCCTAGTGTCAGCTGATCTGCAGTTAGGATCTGTTCTCCCTCTCCCCCCCCCTCTCTTTCTCTTCCAGTGCTTTCACATTTGCAAAGCTCTGGAAGACTAGGAAGTAGTACCGGTAATTCAGGGCAAAAATACCTTCTGTGAATATAGTTTGAAAAAGCATGCTTAGCTTGTCAGATGAGGGTCCTTTATTTGGAATATGCTTCCAGTCTGGGTTCCACCTGACTGGTCTTCTGCTGAAAATTGTCCACTAGTTGGCTATTTCTTCCCAAAGGTGCTGTTTGCAGTAATAAATTCCTACTCTGATTTACCATCCAGGGAACTTGGGCTATCAGGTGATTTTTGAAAAAATATAGTCATAAATAAATATAAATCATATTTGCCAGGGCAAAAATCATACAGGAAGGACCAATGATTCTGGAATAATGCTAAATTACCAATGATTTTCAAATAATGCTAAAAATGTGCTTATTCCACCTTAAATTAAGAGGTGGTACTATTGCAGCGAGAAGCATTTCTTCTACAGTATATTTAAAGGCAAAGGTAAAGAAGAAGCCAGTGGGACTTGGGCATCCAAGGTTTTAAATAGCATTCTAGCTACTGAATGGTATTTAGTAATGTATAGTGGACAGAGACAGTGGCAGATAATTTACCAGTAGACCATCCATTTCCACATGCCCAGGTCTACTTCATTTTCTTACAAATGCTTTTATGGCCTTCTTCCTAGCTGAAACTGGAGTTTCCAGCCATATTTTTCTCCTTGGTGGAAATTATAATGAGTGCAAAATTAGAAACTTTCGTAGCTTATAGATATCAGTTAAATGTGTTCTACCCGCCTTAACAAAAATGTATGAGACAACCTTAACCTTGATACTAACCCAGTCCTGAAAGTAATAATCTTAGTTTATATTGTCATTATAGTATGAAAATATGTGTGTGTTTGTGTGTGTGTACAGAAAAAAAGTATTTCTGATATCCTTAATGGCAATGTAAATAACATTTATGAAGCTATGACATTCAGAGTGCTTCACATTTAAATTCAAAACAGGAGGACATCATCTTAATATTCAAAGGATTAAAAAGGTAATAAAACTTTATTATCACTTGGATCCAAAGACATTTAAAAAATCCTAATAGCAAATGTTTTATTATTTAAAAGAACAAGTCCAAAAGCCTTGTGAGCTTGTCCCATTTATTATCTAAAGGATGGCAGTATTGTACGCAAAATAAAAGAAAAGGAATGTCTCAGTGCCAGTAGACATGTTTTGCATGCAGATTTGCTATTTTCAATCTTTGGCCTCTCCACTAAAAGTAACAGGTGATAACAAAGCTCTCAATCTGAGAACCTGAAGAGTTACAACCAATCAGAGTAGGCAGTACTGGACTGGCATGGCTCAGTGGTTAGAGTGACTGGGATTTCAGAGATCAAAATTGTAGGACCCCTGAGCCATGACCTTACCAGGTGACCATAAGCCAGTCACACATTCTCAGCCTAGCATACTTCACAGGGTTGTTGTGAAGGTAATGGGTTGAGGGTGGGTGCGTGGGAAGTAATGTATGCCAGTTGAGTTCTTTGGAAGAAAGAAGAGATATAAATGAAATGACAAAAAAATACATTAATGAAAGGCAGTTTCCTATTTGATGTGCCATCTCATAAAGTATTATGGCTTTTAATAAATAATTTAAAACCTTTCCCTTATGGCCCCCAGGCATATACTCAACAGGGATTGATCAGCTGTTCTCCAATTCATCCTAAAATGCTGACTCTTTATTTTTCTCTTGGTGTTATAAGAAAGAAGCCCCAGCCTAAAGACAGTTGTCACATGGCTCCATCAAAGATGTAGGGTTTGCTCTGGGCTCTAACAAGCACAACAGTTACTATCTGAGGATGATAATACACAGCTGTGATTCAATTCCAAAGCAAGGGGAACAAATAATTACAACATTAAAAATAATTACAAAGTAGCTTGAACAGAGGATTTATTTTTTTTACCAATAAATTGGGCATACCACAATACAGCTAGATTTATTTCAATATTATTATTATTTTAGCAGCTAGCAGAAATGCTGATGAAGAGACATATGGATAAAGGGATATGCCATTAAAGTTATTTGTTGTTATTTTCCCCTCAACTTTGATTTATAGCAATCCTGCAAATGAGAGACTTCCAAGATCCCTGGTCATCAGCTGCTTTGCCCAGGTTTTGCAAGTTCAGGGCCATTTCTTCCTTGACTGAATCAGTCCACCTACAGTTGGTCTCCCTCTTTTCTACTACCTTAACTTTAAAGAACATTATCATCTTTTCCAGTGAGTCATGTTGTTTCATATGGCCAAAGCGTGACAGCCACAGTTATTGAGAGTTCATTTGCTCTCAGACTCATTTATTTGTCTTTTTGGCAGTCCTTGGTATCTATAGAACACTTCCCCAACACATTACAAATGAGTTAAGTTTCTTCCTGTAAGTTTTCCTCACCGTTCAGCTTTTGCAACATATATACAAATCAGAAATATTTTATTTGGACGATTTTGACTTTTTTATATATATAGGCATACTTCAATTAACAAAGCGTCTGACGAAGCAGATCCTTTTTACAAAGTCTTTTTCTGCCCAGGCAGCCCATTGTCTTTTCCTCTTTATCTTCTGTCTAGAAGTGTTTTTAAATAGCAATGGCATTGGGAGTGGTGAAGGATAGGAGAAACAGATTTTCAGTTGGCAGGTTGTAGCAGCATAGTAAACAGTGCAGTAAAGTCTGAGCTGGGAAAGAATGGGATACTCTTCAGCTGATCCTACTCTAGTTGTCTGTACCCAGGGCCAGTTTAACCAGTCTGCCAAATCAGCATTGGCGAGGGGCCCCAGGGAGGTCAAGAGGGCCCCCTAGTGGCCTCCTTATCTGACGAAGCTTATCTGACAAAGCTGCTGCTTTGTAGCTCCCTCCTACCCTCCTCCTCCAAAATCTCCTGCTGGCTTTGTTAAAAAACTGAAAGAGAAAGAAGCAGCCACCCTCCGTGACAGAAGAAGGAGGGAATTTGCTGTTTAAAAAACCAGCCAGGCATGGAGAGGGGTAAGTGTGTGTGTGTGTTTGAGAGAGAGAGACACACGGGATTTGAGAGTTGTATATCCCTCGGAAAGGGCTTCTTTCTTTCTTTCTTTCTTTCTTCCATCCTTCCCTTCCCTTCCCTTCCCTTCCTTCCACCCCTCTAGCCCATTTTCCAGCTGCTTTTAACCTATCTTGGTTCCTCTCCCCTCCTCCCCCCCCTTTGGTCTTCAGCTTCCTCTCCTTGCTGCCAACTGAGTTCAGCCTGCAAAATAAATTTGTGTGTGTTTGCCTATATGCCTTCAAGTCATTTCTGACTAAGACAAACTTATCATGGGGTTTTCTAGGCAAGGTTTGTTCAAAGGGGGTCTGCTTTTGACTTCCTTTGAGGCTGAGAGAGTGTGACTTGCCCAAGGTCACCCAATGGGTATTCATGGCTGAGTAAGGATTCAAACCCTGGTCTCCATAGTCATAGTGCAATGCTGAAACTTCTACAACACTCTAGCTCTTTTAACAGAAGAATATAAAGAATATACATTAAAATTTGGAGTAATATTACTGGGAACAATGGTTTTATTGTTGTCACTAAAACACCAGTATCCCATTAGTGTTATGTGAGAGCTTCTGGGTAGAGCAGTGATTCTTAACCTTTTCTTTACCAGGGACCCCCTTTAAATATCTTTTGTTGCCCCAAGACTTAACTCAAGATTTAAAACCTTAATAATAATAGCTAATAATAATAGCTAACAACAACAATATTATTACACCATCCATTAAACTTTCCCTCAGAGGCACTCTTGCTTCTTCCTGCAAGTTTGTGGCTGGAGTGGATTGAATGGCAATGTGCAGGCCAAGCCAGCCAGCCTTTGCCTTGGTTCCTGTCACGTGGCTACTCCACTACAGGGAGGAGGTGGGCCAACAGCCTTCAAGCCTTTGTGGACCCTCTGTGAGGACGTTGCGGACCCCAAGTTAAGAACCACTGGGCTAGAGAATGCTGGAAAAGGAACAATGCAACCAGACCTTGAGAAGGGTGTTGGCAGGGGGATTATGGGAGGTGTAATCCAAGAGTAACTTTCCCAGGCTCTGAATGCAGCCTAGAATCATAGAATCATAGGGCTGGAAGGGACACCAACAGCCATCCCATCCAATTGGCTTCTGCCTACAGGAACACACAATCCAAGCATTCCTGACAGATGGCCATCCAACCTATGTTTAAAAAAACCCAAAGAAGGAGACTCCACCACACTCCAAGGCAGTGTATTCTACTTCTGAACAGCTGTTTCTGTCAGGAGGGTCTTCCTAATATTCTGGTGGAATGTCTTTTCCTGTAGTTGGAACCCATGGCTCCGTGTCCTAGTCTCTGGAGCAGCAGAAAACAAGCTTGCTCCTTCCTCAGTATGGCATCCCTTCAAATATTTAAACATGGCTATCACATCACCTCTCAGCTTTCTCTTCTCCAGGCTAAGCATACTCAGCTCCCTAAGCCGTTCCTCATAGGGCATCATGGCTTCCAGACCTCCCACCATCCTTCTCAGCATCCTTCTTGAATTGTGGTGCCCAGAACTGGAAACAGTATTCCAGGTGAGGTCTGACCAAATCAGAATGGAGTGATACTATTACTTCCCTTGAACTAGAACACTACTAGCCTAGAATCGCATTGGCATTTTTTGCTGTTGCATTAAAATGCTAACTCATGTTCAGCTTGTAGTCCACTCTCTTTTCTTTGGGGAAATCTACACCATTATGTTAATTGCTAATAAACAAAAATATGTTAGTGCCTATAATATAGTTTTTAAACTAAATTATTGGTGGCAAATTATATAATACAGTAGGCCTCTCTTATCCACTGGGGATTGGTTTGGGGGGGGGGCGTGGATTCTGAAAACCATGAATAATAGTGAACGCCATTGAAAATAATGGGACTTCTGGTTTAAAATACCATAGAGTTGCCTTGGAGGACCTAGAAAAGGGCTAGGGAGGACACATTTTCTAGGAAGACTCTATGGTAGGTGTGCTGTTTTGTGTCCCATGGATAATGAATCCATGGATACGGGGGTCCTACTGTAATCTGAACATCTTGTAGGGTGAATAGGTTAGGTTACATTGACCTGAGATAAACATATGGGGCCCCCAAAATAAAGCATTGCAGGGGGTCCCAAAATTCCTTAAACCGGCCCTGTCTGTACCTGCCTATAATAGGCAAGGTAAACAGTAGCTGCTTCTAGAATCCTTTACTGAGCATGTGTGAACAGCAAAACAGAAAGTTAATTCACCTGCCTCACCAGCTATTCCCAGCATATTTGTTTTTTGTTTTTTTAAATCATAGATAAATGCACCAAAATGGAAATCATAAGAAAAGTGGGGGCTGGTGAAAGAATAAGTCATCCTTGGATGCATTTTGGAAGCAGCTTTCAAGTGGTTCAGAAGGCTCAGAACGTTTTCATTTATTTAATGCAAGACTTTCCCACCTTAGTTGTTTCACAAGTGTATACTGTTAGTTTTGAATAAAAACTTCTGTGTAATATGTTGAACTGTTCTTCCTTTTTGTAATATGCAAACCTATCCCTATTCTTTCCATGTTATTTCTCCTTCTGGTACCAAGTTTTATGTTAAAGAACTAATGTCCAGGAATACATTTACTTCATTAACTGAGGCATAACTGTACTGAATGTGAAACAAGGCCCTCTTCTCTGGTATCTTGACAGAATTAATAAAGTCCAAAATTAGTTACAAGCATGGTAGATGAATGGAATGCCATGTACGTAGCACATCTTTATTCCAGTAAGGCCTTCAACTAAGTCCCCCAAACAAGGCAGTAAAATGTGGGCTAGACAATGCTTCTGTTAGGTGAGTTTGTTATTGGTTGACATACCAAACCCAAAAAGTGCTCACCAGTCAGGTGCCACAGGGTTCTATCCTGGGCCCAGTGCTATTCAACATCTTTATCAATGATTTGAGTGATGGAATAGAGGGCATTCTTATCAAATTTGCAGATAAGACCAAATTAGGAGGGGTAGTGAATACCCCCAGAGGCCCAGAGAACAGGATCAGAATTCAAATTGACCTTAACAGATTGAAGAGCTGGGCCAAAACTAACAAAATGCATTTCAACGGGGAGAAATGCAAGGTACTACATTTAAGCAGAAAAAAAGAAATAGCAAGATATATGATGGGTGACACCTGGCTTGACAACAGTACATGTGAAAGGAATCTAGGACTCTTAGTAGACCACAAACTGATGTGTGTCAACAGTGTGATGTGGCAGCTTTATCACACTACACTGTTATAGCACTATTATTCTACCTTAACTGCTGTGGCTGCTCCTGTGAATTTCTGGGGGGGTTTATAGTTTAGTGAAGACTAAGGAGGTTTTCAGATGCTCTAAATATGGCATGATAACGATGCCAGGAGATCACTAAAGAGCTTGCATTTCAGATAATGTTGCTCCCCTCTCATTACACTCCCGTTCAGCTGTCGCTATGTCAGCGCTTCTTTTTACTGATGGACTAAGCCATCAATGAATTCCCCCATTCCATTTCTGTTACGGGATGTCCTGCGAATGAAATGGTACCCCGTTATGCTGGCACAATCCCAGAGTCACTGGGATGTCCATGCCAGAACACTTCGGGGTGAGATTGGGACATCGAGGTAAGTGACACACTTTTTTTGTACCCTCCCTGGGTTACTTGTAAAGTTTTAAGTGTGTTTAGGTGCTTAGTGTAACTTTTTGGTGTGTATTTTCCTTTTACAGTTTGAATTTCCCGCTCTCTCATCTTCTTCCGAGAGCAGCTGGGATTTCAATCCAGGAAGTGAAAGGAGCTCTGTTCGAGCTCCTTTCGCTCCTGGGCTGCCCTGCCAAAGGAACGAGGCAAGAACAAGGTAGGTCTGAAAACTTTTCATTTTATGTTGTTACAGGGACAGAAGAGGGGTGGGAGAGGAGATTGCAAGATGGGAACTTTTTTTTTTGTTCCTGCCTGAATCATAGAATTGCAGAGTTGGAAGAGACCACAAGGGCCATCCAGTCCAACCCCCCTGCCACGCAGGAAATTCACGATCAAAGCATCCCTGACAGATGGCCATCCAGCCTCTCTATAGAGACCTCCAAGGAAGGAGACCCTACCATGCTCTGAGGGAGTGTGTTCCACTGCTGAACAGCTCTTACTGTCAGAAAGTTCCTCCTCATGTTGAGGTGGAATCTCTGTTCCTGGAGCTTACATCCATTGTTCCATGTTCTAGTCTCTGGAGCAGCAGAAAAGAAGCTTGCTCCATCCTCAATGTGACACTCCTTCAAATACTTAAACAGGACTATCATATCGCCCCTTAACCATCTTTTTTCCAGGCTAAACATACCCAGCTCCCTAAGTCTTTCCTCATAAGGCGTGAGATTTGTTAAGGAAAATGCAACATGGGACATACAGTGAAAGAAATAAAATATGTATGTGAAAGTCACAATGACTAAGCAAGAGCAATTATGGGGCTACACAGGTGAAACTGCTAATGTAATCTAGAAGGCCTGAGAGCCAAGGACAGAGGTACTGAATGCAGATTGGAAACACCTGAGAATCATTAAGTGTACAAGGTGAAATGTTGAAATACATGGGTTGGTCTTAGGCATGGATGGAACTATGTGGACTAATCAGAATGGAAGTACACACCCACTGGGTGGAAACTAACTAGTGGGTGGTGATAAACAATGGCTATAAAATTGCAATGTTTGCCAATGTATTGTGGTGGAGTAGAGGTGGTGTAGTGTGTAGAGATTGTGATATAGTATATTTATATAGAAGATTAAAGTAGGTTTTATATAAAACTACTGAGTTGCCTGAGTGAATCCTGGAGATGTTTTGGAGACACCTGGTGTAGAGTGAGAAGGCTTGGAGAGTTTGTCAGGATCTTCAGCCTATTCTCTGAAACTCTGCTGCTTTGGAGGAAAGCATTAACCACTGATCTAAGCTGGTTGGCTCTGCTGCATAACAAGGTGGTGAGTTTGAGCCAGAGGTGAAGAGCTACAACTCCCATCATCCCTGACAAGGGTTATGGGCCCAGTTACTAGAGCACCCAGCATCCACAGAAGCTGAAAGTTCCAGAGAGTGGAAGAAAGCTTTGTGGACGATAGATCAGAGCAAGCTGTTTGTGCTGCACTGATAAGCCTCGTGAGTAAATCATTTTGTGTTTTGCTTAAGCCCAGACGGGTCGGCTGTGCATACTCAGAAGGACTGTGTCAAATTGAGTCACTGCACAAATCAAGATGGAATTTCTAAAGTTTAGTAAATTGAATAGAAACAACTACTCTACCTGGAAGATTTATGCCCAAGCTCTACTAGTAAAGGAAGGTCTGTGGTCAACAGTTGAAACAGGGCTGGCAGCTGATGCTGATGAAGCCACTCAAGAGAGAGATAGTAAAGCAAAAGCCTGTCTTTATCTCATGCTTGAAGAAGACTTAATTAATGACGTCAGAGATAAAACGTCCGCCAAGGATGTGTGGGATACCTTGCAGAGATTACACACTCCTTCAACTGCTTTTGCAAAAATGCTATGGTCTAAAAGAATATACAGGCAAAAGATGGCTAAAGGGCAGTGTGTGATAGAACATTTAAAAATAATGCAAGATTTGTTTGTGCAAGCTGAACTGAGGGGAGTGCAAATTAGCAAAGAGCAGCAATGCTACATTTTAATAGAATCGCTAGACTCTTCGTGGGACAACATAACGAACAGCTTGCAGAACTTGCCAGAAGCTGAGCTTAATAGAGACTTAATTGTGGCCAGAATACTGGAAGAGAACCAGAGAAGAAAGTCTGAGCAGGGTGTCTCAGCAAGCTTAAAGACTGTGCCAAAACAACGAACAACTCCTGACTGGCGAACGCAGGAGGAAGCAGCCTCTACAAGGGAGCAACGGAGGTGCTTTTATTGTAAGAAGATTGGTCATCTGCAGAGACATTGTAAACATTTTGCAGCTGAGAGACACAAGCAAGCAGAGAGCAGATGGCAGCCGCGGCAGTATCAAAAACAGTCCAGACCTCCATTTTTGAGGGGCAGTGGTAATAAAAAGGGGGTTGCAACCATGATTAAGGAAAAACAAAATGCAAATTCTAAATGGCTAGTAGATTCAGGAGCCACATCTTTGATGTGTAATGACATAAATTTAATAAGTAATAGAAAATCAGCTAATGTAAATGCTGTAGTTTTGGCTGACGGGAAAGAGCTAAGTACTGTAAATCAAATGGGTACTGTGTACATTCCAGGGCTAAAAGAGAATTTTAATGATGTCTTACATGTAAAGGAGTTAGAAAATAATTTGTTATCAGTAAGCAGATTAACAGAAAGAGACTACACAGTCATCTTTGAAAAGAACATGTGTAAGATAAAACTGAATGGGGAATTGCGTGGCATAGGTTTGAAAAAGGACAAACTTTATTATTTGGAGGACAATATTGATAGCTACAGGGTTGAAGAAGCTAATAACATAGAAAATATTCCAATCCACAAAGACTGCATACACGAGCTTCACAGAAAATTCGGCCATGCGAGCTTCAAATGTTTAAAGAATTTAATCAGTATGTGTCCAGATTTAAAAGTTGCTGAATGCAAAAACCACTTAGATTGTACGGTATGTCATCAGGTAAAGGTCAGAGCTTTTCCAGTAGCTAAGAAAACAAAAAGAATTGCTCAAAGACCATTTCAATATGTACATGCAGATGTCGCCCAAGCTAATTGCTTGTCCTTAGGGGGAAGCAAGTATTTCCTAGTAATTGTTGATAGGTATACAAGGTTTGCATTTGTGAGAATAATGAAAAACAAATCTGATGCTGGGCAAAGTTTAAAAGCATGGGTAAGAATGGTGGAAAGACAATTTGATAGCAGAGTAGGCACCATCATAACTGATAGAGGAGGAGAATTTTTAAATAATCAATTGTTTAACTGGTTTCAGAAGGTGGGAATAAGGCATGAAACTACAAACCCTGCTTGTCCTAGTGAGGATGGTTTAGCAGAAAAGAAAATACAAGATATAAAAAGAATTACTGCTTGTATGATGGCAGATGCAGGGGTGAAAGATAGTTTTTGGGCAGAAGCAACTTTGACTGCAATACATATCAGTAACAGATTGTATCATTCAGAAATTGAAGACATTCCCTACAGGGTATTGTATGGGAGAATGCCAAATTACAAGTACTTAAGGGTTTTTGGACAATTTGCTCATGTTTACACACCTGCTTGTTTCAGGAGGAAAGGAGAACCCAAAAGCAAAAGGCTTAGGTTTTTGGGGTATTCTGGAAATAGCTACAAGTTTCATTTGGGAGGAAAACAAGTGCAGTATTCTAGGTCTGCAAATTTCGAGAGACATGCTGGTTGGGACAAACTGCATGCCAATAAAGAAGTGTTTTTGAGATTAGGGAGTTCAAATGAGCCAGAAGCACAAACTGAACCAACCTCAGGAAACGGAGGGGTTTCAGTTAAGCAGGAAGCATCACCTAGCAGCAGTAGTAGTTCCTCCGATGATGAGATAGCATCTAGGCCTACTACTACTCGAATGACTGAAGACAAGAGATTTAGTCATAGAACTACAACTCCCAGTAGAGAAAGTGAGGATGAAAGAGACAGAACAGCAGATTTTATTCCCAGGCGTAGTCATAGAGTTAGAAAGCCTCCAGATAGGTTTGTTGTGACAAAGGCAAGAGCTTGTTTAGCAGTAGAGGAGCCTGAAAGTTTTGAAGAATTGGAAAGTTATTCTAGTGAAGAACAGGAAAGATGGTTTGATGCAATGGATAATGAGTTTGGTTGCCTGGTAAATAAAGATGTTTTTGAAATTGTTGACAGACCCAAAGACAAGAAAGTAATTGGTTGTAAATGGGTATACAAAAGGAAAGAAATGCCAGATGGAAGTATCAAATATAAAGCTAGGTTAGTGGCTAAGGGTTTTGCACAACAGCAGTATGAGAACTATGATAAGACATATTCTCCAACTGCAAAGCCAGAAAGTCTGAGAATGGTTCTAGCTGTAGCAGTAAAAAGGAACTTAGTTGTAGAACATTTTGATTTTGAAACAGCTTACTTGAATGCGGTTCTGGATGAAGAAATATTTATGGAACAGCCACAAGGTTTTGAAGAAAATGGTAGTCAGAGAGTATATAAATTAAAGAAAGCGTTGTATGGTTTAAAACAAAGTGCCAGAGCGTGGAATCTGTGCATCAATGATGAGCTAGTTAAGCTAGGTTACAAGAGGAGTATTGCAGATGCTTGTGTTTATACAAAAGGAGACATAGTATTAGTGATTTATGTAGATGATTTGTGCGTAGCAGCAAAGTCAAAACAGGAAATTGAGTCAGTAAAAAGAGAATTGTCTGAGAAGTTTGTTTTGAAGGACTTAGGTGTATTGAAGTCTTATTTAGGTATTTGTGTTGAATGGACAGAAGAAGGACATTGTTTATTAAGTCAGAGAAATAAAATTGAAAGATTGATTGAAAAGTGTGGATTACAGAATGCAAAAATAGTAAGAGCTCCAATGACAACTGGTTTTGTGTCTGAAGAAACAACTAGAGTGTTTGAGGACAAGACTTTCTTCAGAAGTATAATAGGATCTTTACAATTCATATCTTGCCACACCAGACCAGACATTTCTTATGCTGTAAATGTATTGTCTAGAAGGGTTAATGATCCAAAAATTGAAGACTGGACAGCGGTAAAACATTTGTTGAGATATTTGAAAGGAACCTTAGATAGGAAATTGATAATAAGAAACAATAGTTCAGATCTAGATTGTTATGTAGACAGTTCATTTGCATCAGAATTAGGAGACAAGAAGTCAGTTACAGGAATGATAATTAAATATAGTGAAAGTCCAATAGTTTGGAGAAGTAGAAAACAAACTAATGTAGCGATAAGCACAACGGAAGCAGAATTCGCTGCTTTGAATGAGATAGTAAATGAGGTACAGTGGATTAAGCAATTGCTAAATGACTTAAATGAAAGTTACAAGATACCAGTGGAAATTCTGGAAGATTCACAGTCATGCATAGCGATGGCTGAAACTGAAAGTTTGAAGAACAGAACAAAATATGTTGGTGTAAGATATCAAAATGTGCGAGACATGGTTCAGAAGGGTGAAATAGAATTGAGATATATAGAAACACAACACAACATAGCAGATTTGTTCACAAAAGCATTGACAGCAGAAAAACATGAAAGGCTGACACAAATGGTTGGAATGACATTGTAAGACACATACAATATTTTATTTCGGAGGGGATTGTTAAGGAAAATGCAACATGGGACATACAGTGAAAGAAATAAAATATGTATGTGAAAGTCACAATGACTAAGCAAGAGCAATTATGGGGCTACACAGGTGAAACTGCTAATGTAATCTAGAAGGCCTGAGAGCCAAGGACAGAGGTACTGAATGCAGATTGGAAACACCTGAGAATCATTAAGTGTACAAGGTGAAATGTTGAAATACATGGGTTGGTCTTAGGCATGGATGGAACTATGTGGACTAATCAGAATGGAAGTACACACCCACTGGGTGGAAACTAACTAGTGGGTGGTGATAAACAATGGCTATAAAATTGCAATGTTTGCCAATGTATTGTGGTGGAGTAGAGGTGGTGTAGTGTGTAGAGATTGTGATATAGTATATTTATATAGAAGATTAAAGTAGGTTTTATATAAAACTACTGAGTTGCCTGAGTGAATCCTGGAGATGTTTTGGAGACACCTGGTGTAGAGTGAGAAGGCTTGGAGAGTTTGTCAGGATCTTCAGCCTATTCTCTGAAACTCTGCTGCTTTGGAGGAAAGCATTAACCACTGATCTAAGCTGGTTGGCTCTGCTGCATAACAAGGTGGTGAGTTTGAGCCAGAGGTGAAGAGCTACAACTCCCATCATCCCTGACAAGATTTCCATGAAAATCTCCTAGGAGCGCTCTGGCTGAGAATGCTAAATGCTCCTCATAAACTGCAAATCCCAGGATTCTACAGGAGGCTGCCACAGCAGTTAAAGTGGAATAATACTGCTATAAGGATTTAGCATGATAAGGTCCTTAAAAAGCCAATGTGATTCTAGGTTGCATCAAGGGAAGCATAGTGTCCAAGGGATGCAATAGTACCACTTTATTCTGTTTTAGTCAGACCTCACCTGGAACACTGTATCAAGTTCTAGGCACCACAATTCAACAAGGATATTGACAAGCTGGAAAGTGTCCAGAGAAGGGCATCCAAAATCGTGGGAGGTCTGTAAGCCATGCCCTGTGAGGAGTGGCTTAGGTAGCTTGGTACGTTTAGCCCGGAGAAGAGAAGGCTAAGGAGTGATATGATAGACATGTTTTAATACTTCAAAGGATATAATATTGAAGAGGGAGAAATCTTGTTTTGTTCTGCTTCAGAGAGCAATGGACTCAAACTAAAGGAAAAGAGATTCCACATAAGCATTAGGAAGAACTTTCTGAGGGTAAGAGATGTTTGACAGTGGAATCATTGCCTCAGAGTGTGGTGGAATCTGACTCTGAGGGTTTTAAAAGAGACATTGGATGGCCATCTGTTGGGTCTGCTTCTATTGTCTTTTCCTGCAAGGCAGGAGGTTGGACTGGATGGCCTTCATGTTCTCTTTCGAATCTTGGATTTTATGAATAGTTGCCTAGCATAACAGAACTTTATGCACACACAACACTAAAGATATACTTATCAGGTTCCTATAAAGCAGTACGCTTCGCTCAAGGGAAATGTAGCAGTTTAGTACTGTAGAATGAATCTCATTGCTATTCCCAGCCAGAGTTGATCCATGGACTCAGCGGGATTTACTTAAGTGTTGACTCACCATTCAATAATTGATTCCATATGTCTACTGTACCTTGGACTAACCAATAGAACTCAGGCCAATATTTTTTTATTAGGAGCATGTGGACTTTGAATCTATACCCTGTTACAATTTCACTCTAGTCAAAGGTGGCATAAGATATGGCTCCACTCAAGGCTAGAGATGGAAAGACTGTTTATAAATATTTAAATCTCGGATTTTTGTTTTTATTTTTAAAAGGTAGTTTTTGGAGTGTCAGGAAACCTGTTGAGGAGAATCATGGACAGATGAGACTCTTCAGAGCTCAATACTTGTGTGTGAAAAATTTGCATGATTTTTTTCACACAGAAAATCAAATTTTTAGCATGGAAATGTTGTGGACAACCTCATTTCTGCACAGAAGGGGGTATGCCACCGGCTGGCAGGCCATTTTGCGGCCCGGCCAGCCACCCCCTTCTATCCAGCTCTCCTGCCCCACCCCCACCCCGCCCTGCCTTTGTTACCTGGCAAGGGGGTGGCCGCATGGCAAGCCCATGGGCGCTGCTATCTTCCAGTCACCTCCCCCGCAGCCTTTGCAGCTGGGAGGGAGAAAGGGAAGCGAGCCAATCAGGAGATGGCCTGCCTTGCCCCAATTGGCTCAAAAAGGGCAGGAATCTGGACGTAAAAGGCCATGCAAAGGCACGGCCTGCCCAGAATTGGGGCAGCAACGGAGGCGGTGGCTGCGCACTCCATCGCAGCCTTGTGGAAACCTTCCCACCCTTCCTGTATTATTACATTTTATGTCAGAATTTGGGGGCAGATGTAATGGGTCGTGATAAGGTATGGAGGTACAGGGGTCTTCATCAAGTACAAGTTCAAGTGCAAGTTCAAGTTCAAGGGAGGCCCATCCTACATTTCCTAACATGAACTTGTTTACAGGGGAGGAGAGAAAGTTGAGCGGACAGCCTGGCCATTGGCTCTCTCCTCCAAAGGGGGTCGGGATGGACCGACCCACAGCATTGCCCACATGGATGGGCAATGAGAAGATCACGACCCATACATTGCCACCAACCATTTAGCTTGCAAGTTGCGGCCAATTTATTGCCAAATATATATCTACCTCAAATATGTATCTACTCTACATTTACTAACCTGTACTTAACCATGTATTCTGAATATGTAACCAATACAAAGTCAAAAGAAACTGTGTGTCTGTGTATTATTCAGGAGGGAGGAGGGGTTGTACAGTCTGGGTCCGCAAAGTGCTGCTTTCTGCTAAAAAGAACCCCATCTGTGCATTTTTTTTCTGTGTGTAATAAATTCTCAATTGCAAATTGTCAGCAAAAACTACAGTTTTCAAGACATTCTTGCAGTGGGGAGAAGAAGAGTTAAATTATTTGTTCTCACCTATGAGTTAACTTTTCTCATGTGCCTTTTAGCAACGTAAATTTGTTCTAGTAAAGTGATGTTATTTTGTTTCAAAATAAATTCTACAGTGTCTTTATTTTACTTAATTGAATATAAGCTCTATCCTACAGATACGCCCAGCTCCTGCAAGAGAAAAGGAGTAAAGAGCTTCTAATTTTATGTTAGATCAGGAACAACTCCAAACAACATCTACAAATGAGTGATCAATGGCTTGCATCCTATTCATGAATTATGATGTGTAAAACTCACAATATCACAATTTACTTTTATGGTTGTTGTGCAGGTCAGAAACATCTTCCAACCACACAATGACAAGAAGTCCCTTCCCACCCAAACTTATCTTTTAAGCAATGCAGCCACCATAACACAGCCATTTCCAGGGATGGGTGGATGACCAGGAATGAGTCCATCTGTTTTGCTGTAGCTGGACATACTGCAACAGTCATCTGCACAGGAGTCCCTATTCATGCCATCCAGCAACATAAAAATGGCCATGTTGGGGTGGGGGGCTGCACTGCTTAAAAGGTAGGTTTGGGGAGGTAGCATCAGGAGATATAGCTATAGGGACATAGCTATGTCTTTGTAGCCACATCTCCTGGTGCAAGATCTCAGCCTATTGTTATTAGTCTTCAACAAGGAGACATGTAGAGGTGGGACAACCTGAGTAATATTTTTTTTCATTGTGATTCATCCATATCTTCTGAGGTTGGATCTTCATCATAGATCTCATAAAGGTATTTTTGCTTTTCCCTATGGCTGTTGGGATGGTGCCCCAGGATAGCTCAGATGAAAGTTAGGGGGAAACTAACTGGGTTGGTTGTTAACAATACATCTTTATTCATCCAATATACCAAAGGTACCAATTAGTTTCTCTGATAACTTTCATTGTTCTGTTTGCTCCTTGATTGCAGACCTTTGCGAGAACTATACCTAAGCTATTTAAAAAAACCAAAGTGAATGGGAGAACTCAGGCTATTTTAACTTTGCAATGTTGTGTTTGTTTTTCATTTCTAGATTGATCTTCTTGTTCCTACAAAAGTGACAGGCATTATTACTCAAGGAGCTAAAGATTTTGGTCATGTACAGTTTGTGGGCTCCTATAAACTTGCCTACAGTCATGACGGAGAGCACTGGACCATATATCAGGATGAAAAACAAAAAAAGGATAAGGTAATGAGGCAATTGATATTTGAACAGCATTTTTTAGGAGCTACATCCCTGGTAATCTCAGAGCTTGTAGCCTGCAGGTTAATGTATTCTCTCTGGTTGATGGGATGTTCATGTCAAAGGTTCTATGGCTAAAAGTCAAGGTGAATAGAAAGAAAACATGTCAAATTACAATCTTTTAAATTTGGAAAACACATCTGTCTATAGGAAAAACATTTTTTATATTTTTAAATTCATTTTTATATATGGTAAAATAGGAGTAAGAGCAATTCATAAAAAGCCAAATTATAAACAATGTAATTAAAATAGTATGTGTGTTTATCTGTAAAAATATGCAAAACTGATAGCTTCTCAAACAAAAACCCCCAAAAAGGTTGGGGTGGCAACTCTTTTACCCCTAAATGTCATATTGGTTTATTGTTGTGTACCTTCAAGTTGTTTCCAATTTATAGTGACCCAAAGGCAAAGCTATCATGGTTTTTTCTTGACAAGATGTGTGAGACTGAAAAAGTGTGACTTGCCCAAGGTCACCCAGTGGGTTTCCATGGCTGAGCTGGGATTCAAACTCTGGTCTCCAGAGTCCTAGTCCAATGCTCAACTGACAATACCACACTAGTTCTCTCTATCATATTGGTGCCCATGGTAAATAATGCTGTGTTCGTACACACACATTTCTGGGAGCAAGCCTGATTGAATATGGTGAGATTGACATCTCAGCAGATATGCATAGGGCTGCCCTGTAAGTGAGAAATGCGTACTCAGATTAAATCATTCTGGAACAACATTGAATGCCACAGATATAATCCAGATTGGCAAATATACAGGCTATCTCAATTTTGTGGCATGCATATCCAGTGACAGATTGAAATCTTTTATCAGGAAACTAATACTGATGGAGTAGACCCTGGCTAAGGACATCTCTGGCTCTGAAACAAGAACTATGAACTTGTATTCAAAGAGATAGCTGCATTAGTCTGTTAAATAGCTGCATTAGTCTGTGTTAGCACAAAAAGGTGTACAGGAATCCACTGGCACCTTGGAGACTAACTGAGCAGAAGAAATGTCTATCAGAAGCTTAGGCAACTGATGAAGTGAATTGTGTCTGTGAAAACATATGCCAGAAATTTCTTCTTCCCAGTTACTCTCTAAAGTGCTACTAGGTTTAATTTGGGGTGGTTTGTCGACATTTAAAACTAAAATCGCTTAAAAGTTTTACCTGGCTTTTGTTTCTTGATTATGGGTACTGAATATATTTCAGATCATTGCTGAAACCCCCTCATGCATCTCTCAGACTACTACATTTCTGAATGCATCAGCATTTTCAGTAGTCCGCCATTCCAAAGGATTAATTTTGTTACTTGTTTGTATCAGTTAAAGAAAAAATGGGCTCGATAAGAAATGTTAATGTACCTTTCTACCAGGAATGAGTGAGCACTTTTTGGTCCAGGGGCCAGTTTCTGATCCCTGGGACCCAACAGAGCTGCACTGATCTCCCCCTCCCCAGCAAAAGAAATAAAAACTAGAAATGAAGACAAATCCACTTCTGGGGGAGAGGGTGAGGGGAGAGCTATTTTTTTCCTTTTAAAAGATGTGGTGAGGGGTTCTACCTTGTTTAAATATAGAATCAAAGCTCCTGGGAGCCATATACAGCCTCCAACACATGTGTGTGTGTTTTTCCCCTCCTGGTCTACATTTTGCCTTTGTTTCCATGTGCTATGATATGGCATAACAATACTTATACTCTGAATCTCCTATAATATAAGACACAGGCAAACTCACATTCTTACTTATTACTTTCACTACAATATTGTGCCATCAGGTAAGATTATGTAATTTTTGTATAGCCTGTTTGTATGTTAAAATAGGAATGTAAATCTCTACCCAAGAACCAAAAAAAAAAAAAAAGCTTCCCATTGAGCAAGATTAATTGTACATTTTAAAAGGATTTTCTGCATTTCAGGACAGTTTGGCAGGAAGTTTGCAAAGAGTTTTTATTACTGTCATCATTATTGTTATATTTATTTATATTCCCCTTTTCTCCAGTCCTGGGACTCAAGATAGCTTACAAAAACTAAAGAAGATGAAGATAAAAGTTCACCTCACTAAAACATGCAGAAGTTAAAATATAATTTAACTGTCAATAGCTTTAAAGCCATTTAAACACATTTCCATTAAAAATATACCAAACAGACAATATAGGACATTATTAAAAGCCCTTCATCATCAGTCAGTTCCCAAAGGCCTGTTTAAAAAAAAAAAAAGAGTCTTTATCTGCTGTCTGAAAGACACTGTAGAGGGACCCAGCTGAACCTCTCTAGGAATGGAGTTATTTATTTTTTTAAAAAATGATACTCTACATTTTACCCAATAATGGGACTCAAGGTGTCTGATAATATCTTAAAAACAATACAAATTAAAACAGTATTTAATTAATTAATTAATTAATTAAGGCCCTCTCCCTTTCCCTCACCAAATGAGTCTGAGAAGGTGGTGGTGTTGAGAGCAATGTGCTGGGTTTACTGGTTTGGGGGGAAACTTTTCCAGGCACTTACTCTCTGCAGGACCTTACAGGCTAAAGGTTTTAAAAACAAACAATTAACCATAGTAAAATTGTGGTAGAAGGGAAGAAATCAGGTCGAGGTCAACCTGATTTTGCAGCAAAAACAATTATTTCTTTATTTAAAAGACATTAAAAAAAAACACTAGGAACCAACAGAACAGTCTATATTCAATACAAGCTGTTAATTGCAGTTTCTCAAAGGGAAAAAAGGGGGGAACAATGGAATGGTTGCTAAAACTCTACTCCTGACCAATCTAAGGGTACCAGAGGGGTTCTGCTAAGCTTAAGGGAGTACAGGCTAAGACATACACAGATTTTCTCACTCTCTGATGCAAAGAAGCAGGGTGGCTGAAGATCAGGGCAGCTTGGGTTTATCAAAGAATCAGAATCATAGAGTTGGAATACCTTACAATGGGTGATGTACCAGTCTGAGCCAATTTGGCAGGGTCTCCATTCAGTGGACAAAAGTCAGAAAGTTAAGCACCAATTGCTCTCAATGAGACCATTTCCTTATCAGCAGGAAGGAGGGAAATTCCAATTTGTATTTTAAAGTGAGGCTTGGCTTTCCAAGATGGATAAAGAGTCCAGGCTTTTCACTGCCCTACCCTTCTAATATATGCCTCTTATAAAGTGTGGAGACTGTGTCAAGAGGTAGCTCCCTGATTTAAAAATCAAAGTTGACTAGCAATTCATATTTATCAAGCATAACTCATAACAGTGGGGTGGAGAGAAGTGTCTCTCCTGTAGAGCTTAGTATTCAGACAGGCACATATAGTGAGAAACAATATTTCAATTAGTCTGGACCAAAGCTATATAGGGCTTTATAAGTCACCACCAGCACTTTGAATTGTGCTACCCTTTTCACTGCCCTTTTCACTTTAGCATGGGGTAACAAATTGTCAGCAGGGTAACTGACCATTTTTTCATGGGTTGTCTCAAGAGTTGTGAATATACTTTACATCCTTAGTTGACATGTGTTTTTAGAATTTCATGACCCACAATTCCACTGTATTTTTTGGGGGGGGGTCACATAAAGAAAATTAACAGGAGAAAGAGCTTTGAAAACGATTTTCCACAACAGTTGATATACTAGTCCTTTATCTGCATACACAGAAGTAAGTCCTGCTGAAATGAATGGGACATACATCTAATTAAACATATGTATGATTGCACTTTAAAATTACTATGACCAGAATAGGGAAATAATCAACCCGACTAGATGTTTGAGAGTGGCTGTGATAGAGAAACTGACCATGTATCTCTGGCTCAAGAAGGAGGAATATATCACAGTAGTGTGTTGGGGTAATTCAGTGTGCTTTGTAGATATATCAAAATGAATTAGTAGCAGAGGGGCATGGTGGTTCCATTCTTTGATATAACCAATCTGTTACATACTTTTCTGATCAATAAGAAATTTGGGGGTTTCAGTGTTTATACTATTCTGGTTCCTTAGAAGGAAGTCATTGGAGACATGTCTATTATATAAATATTTACATCAGGGATGGGCAAAGTTGGACATTTGGGTTTTATTGGGAGAAGTGGCCATTTTATTGGCCAAATAGCCAATTGTACCACTAAGCCTCTGAGGCATTTTGCCCTGCTTTCAGATGGGGGGGGGGTGCACTCATCTTTTCTAGAGATTATGGACTTTATCAGACCGCCTTCCATTAATGTTCTTTTGCCAGCATATTTTGTGGCATTTTTATGCTGACAAAAGAACCTTGCACTAGACCTTACCTTAGTCGCATTAAAGAGGCGGCCCAGGCACTAATGGAAAGTGAACGGAGTTCTGTTCACTTCCTGGTTTCAAAGCTCACCGATTCTCTCAAGAAGACACAAGCACAGCAAATTCAAAAATAAAAGTAAAATAAAAACATAAAAGGTATGCATAAGCACAGGAACACACTTTAAAAGTCCCAAGTGAACCAGGGAGGTTAAAAAAAATGACCATCCCCTACCTGGCTGTCCTGATCTCACCCAGAAGTGTTCTGACAATTGACAGTGTATTCAGTGAGCACAATGGCACAAAGATTCACATATTGGCAATGCCGGCAACAAATCACCATGGCCAATCTATAGACGGCTTGGTTCGTTGATAAAATAGAATGGCTTTTTGACAAGATATCATTGCAAAAGGATGTCGTCATCTGGATTGCATGTCCTTTTGATATCATTAGGCGTCCTTATGACACCATATTTGCCACATCTGATAAAGTCCATAGAAGCCTTTTCTTCAACCTACATAGCCTTTTTTCTTCATCCAAACCATGAAGTAACCAAACCAGGAAATCTGGTCAGGTGCTGGTTTGAAAAAAGGCCTATATGTGACTAAAAAGGTGAGACAGGGTAAAAAAAAAAAACACCCAACAAACAAAACCCATTTATGGCTGATAACACCCTCACTTGCCTGTTTTACTTGGTGATTGCCTCCTTCTTGGGGAAAGAGGGAGGGAAGATACATCCCTGCAAGAGCAGGCGGTAACAAAGAACTAGAAATCCCACAGCCTCCCTTTGGGCTGTACCTAAGGGATAAGAAATCAAAGAGTGGTGGCAGCATTACCAACAGGGGGCGCTGTTGAAGGAATTCCCAGGCAGAGGAATTCCAAGATTGCATCCCAGAATATCAGCGAATGGGGCTGTCAGACTAGAAGGACCCCTAAGCTGATATGACAACCCGACCTTGATTTACACATATATACAAGCCAGTCATGGAGTGAGGACCCACAGCATCTACATATATAATTCTCTTGGGTATGTTGCCATTTCTAGTGTGCTGATTGGCCTCTTAGGAAACCTCCCAATCAATCAAAGCTCTCTGTTCGCTGGCCAATCAGCACACTGGGAGTGGAAATGTGTAGAATGCTTCCACTAGCTGCAGGCCCCAAGCATGCCACTAGGCAGGTCTGTGGGGGTCTACTCACAAGTAAAGGTTTCATTCCCTCCCCCCGGACTGTTCAGCGGAATCCCACACACACCACCAGAGCCAGGTTTCTTGTGGCTGCCTTGGGGGCCATGCCACAATCCCGGGTGGGTTTGCTTGGGGGTAAAGCCTGACTGCACTTCTTTTCCCAAGGAAGTGGCAGAACTTAATCTCCCCTCCCCCGCATGAATTATATTGGGGGAGCGGAATAAGATACCAGCATATGTTACACCGGGTACAGCTAGTTAACTACAGATTCCTTTTTTTTTATTTATTTATTAGTTATTTATACACCGCTCGTCAACCACAAGGCTATCAGAGCGGCTTAAAAATTGTTTTAAACAATAGCAATTTACGCATCTACACTGCGTTAAGCAGTTTCCAATGTGTGTTAGCTAATTGCCCCCAGAAGCCAGGTACTCATTTTACTGACCTATGAAAGGATGGAAGGCTGAGTGAACCTTGGAGCTCTCTGGAATCGAACTTATCTCCATTAGACGTCTAAGGGAACCCATAGAACCATGGGGTTTTCTGCAGAGAGCTATTTCCACTCTTTTCATCCTTTTAGTCTTAGTTCAAACCCAGACTAACAGCTGCACAGACAGATTTACCTTGCTTCCATCATTTTCACCTCAGGCTCAGACAGACTTGGGAAATGTTAGTTTATTTCTAATATTTCTGGAAATAATTCTGCTAATTTCCAAGCCAAATCTACCAACAACAAGGTAATGGGAAACTCACTGATCAATACCTGCAGTTTAACTCTGATCACCTTATAAAAATGGTAGGATTACAAATTAAAATGTATATATACATGTACTCCGAAACCAGATATACATAACCTCATTTAAATATAAACACCATCTTGCTCAACAATATCATCCACATAATTAATTCTCGTTTACAGGCTTTTCCCAGGCTTTGTTGTTAATTTTCCTTTCTCCCAACTGAGTGGTTGATTGCAGCATGGCTAGACCTTGGGGAACAATGAAAACCACTGCTTTAGAACACCCTGCATTTATAATATAATAGATACATCTTTATTGTGATTCTGAGTGCAAATACACATTTGAAAAGAAAGTGTGATGCCCTGCAGCTGGCAAGCAACATTAGAAGAAACTCTAGGGCCCTGCCAAATTATATCCCTATTGCCACTCTCAACATATCTGCAGAATCCTTCTGGTACATAGTTACATTCTGGTCTTGGATACATATCTACATCAGGGACTCACAATGTTCACCTTGCAGCCCTCAGATTTCAACATTTTGCTTCCATCTGTAAACCTTCCACTTATTTTCTTACTGGGATGTCTGGTGGTATTCTAATAATAACTGTTGCAGGGGAGACGTTAGGGAGGTCAGAGTGTATCAATTCCTTTTTTTCTTTTTCTTTTTAATCACGCCTTCTTTCCTTTATTCATCTTCTTTCATCCACCCAGCATTTGGAAGGCTGGGAAACAGTTTTCCAAGAGGTTACTGATTTGCTACCAAAATCAGCATAAAACAGTTGTAAAATAAGATAGATTTTAATATACAGCATAAAATTTAAATATATCTTCATGCCAAACATAGTGTTCTTCCCTCCATTGCCACTTTCAATGGCCATTTGTCCCCTGCTAAAATGATATCCATTTTTGAGAAGGGTGTGTCTGTTCAGGGTTCAGGGCAGATAACTAACCATCATAGATGAAATGGCAAAGCCTTCTTTCTTATATAGGGGCCCTTTGGTATCGGCTGGGGTTTGGTTCCAGGACCCCCCCCCCATGGATACCAAAATCTGTGGATGATCAAGTCTCATTATATACAATGGCATAGTAAGATGCTGTCCCTTATATAAAATGGCAAAATCAAAGTTTGCTTCTTGGAATTTTAAAATAAATATTTTCAAGCTATGGATGGTGGATCTCTGGGTACAGAAGGCTGATTGTACCACAAAAGTTTGAAGCAGTAGTAGATCTTCTGAAAAAGAAAGAAGTCAAACTGTTTTCCATCTTGTCTTTAGTGGTAAACCTCCTTCCTCCATGTCTCTTCTCATCTCTGATGCCCACAATTATTACATTTTCACACAGAGAGAGACTAAATTATTGCTATCTTTGGATACCATTTTTTCTCTTCTCCCCAAAATTATGGGCTGAAGTATTTTATCTAAGCCTAATATTGTATGCTAAGCACATAACTGAAAAGTATTTGAAGATGGAAATGGAGAAAAGAAGATGCCAATAACTGGTATTAAACTAGGTACAATCTTTTTTGAAAAAACAGCTCATATATGCATCAGCTCCAGTCACTGTGGGTAGATACATCACATCTACATGTGTCCTAAAGATATCTCCCAAAGTGCTACACTTTGCTGAGTGGGGTAGGCTCGGTGCAGGCAGAATGAGGGACCCTTGAAAATCAAACAGTATTGATACAGTAGTGGCTGGTCAGTCTCATGTTCCCAGTATATTCACTTCAGGTTTTAGTCTGAACTTCAAAGGAGCCATCCAGGGTGGTGAAGCCAAATCTGATTCAGAAGATGCCAGCCACAGATGCAGGTGAAATGTCAAAAATAAACTTTTCCAGAACACTGCCTCACAGCCCAGAAAAAACCCAAGGAAAAGCTATAATTTTATATTCTGTGATTCTGTGGCTCAGCTCTAGTCACCCACTTTTCAGATGGAGAGGATGTGAAAAGAACAGTAGCTCCTGCTGTTTCTATCAGCTGTTTGCCACTCTAACTGCCAGTTATCTGAGATTAAATCAATGTGAAGAGTCCCTCGGGAGGCAGTCCAGGGTAGATGCAAAAATACACCTTTAGAATGCTGCTTTTCTTGTTCATTGTAAATGGTTTGAAATGGGGATATATGTAAATGCTGTCTCTGTATTTGGACTGAGTTGGAAATAGCTAAAACTGAGGTATGACAGAGAAAATACATTTTCAGGAGTGAAAGACGTGAAATCTAAATGGTGATCCTGTTTTTCTCAACTAGAGGTCAGTAGATCACTGTAAATTCTTTGCTGGAATAATTGGCACCATATTTGGTGAAAGTTCATTTGTTTTTCAAGCTTCTGCAAACTGTGATTTGAGGGGAAATCACAGTAGGGTCCCAGGAAAGAAATTCCCATGTCAAATTAGAAAAATGTGCCATGGCTATAAAACCTTCTCCTGCGTGTCTTCAAGGCATAGCACACACACCATGGGTAGGCAACATGAGGAACACCCGATAGAATCCCACAGGAAATGTGCAGGATATGAACATAGCCACTTCTCTGGCTTCTTTGTACATAGAATCCCACTGTATTTCAGGTTGCAAAGGAAGCCCTTATGGAATGATAAAGAAGACAGCTTCATAAGATATTCCTAACAAAATAAAAACCTGAAACAGTGGTAATGCAGTCTAAATAGTGAGCTTACGTTCTCTGCACCTTTATATAAATGCATGTCCTCATCAAGTAGCGTATAGATGACATCACTTACATCCCTACATGGTTCTTGGACTGCGCTAATAAAAGGGTAATAATATATGAGGGGAATCATATTTTTTGTAGTTGCATCAATACAATTCATTCTTTCCAACAAAAGAATGGTCATTCACAGTTTTTGACTAAAACTTAATTACAGGTGTGTATTGAAAGCTGCCTGGATGGAGACTACATAACAACTATATGTGACCTGTTTTGATCTCACAAGTGAGGCATACAATAAAAAGGTGCCATATAGGAAATATTATTTTAAAATGCATAAATTGCTTTACAGGCGATGGTATCCTGCTGGTGCTCTTGGACCTCTCAGCAGCCTTTGACACTATAGATCATTCCATCCTCTTGGACCGCCTGAGAGAGTTAGGAATTGGAGGCACTGCTCTGCTATGATTCCACTCCTTTCTCTCAGGCAGATCCCAGAGGATGAGGCTCGGGGACAGCTGCTCTTCCAGAATTGAGCTTAATTGTGGCGTCCCTCAGGGTGCCATCCTGTCCCCGATGCTATTTAACATTTATATGAAGCCATTGGGAGAGGTCATCCGGAGGCATGGAGCTCGGTGTCATCAGTATGCTGATCAGTATGCTGATGACACTCAGATAAATTTCTCCATGACCAGATCGTCGGCTCAAACTTCAGATGGCATCTCTCCTCTCAATGACTGTCTTAGAGCGGTAATGGATTGGATGAGGAAAAACAGATTGAGACTAAATCCAGACAAAACAGAGGTACTGACAGTCACAGGCCCAAAACCAGGTCTGGAAATACAACTTCCAGTCCTGGATGGAGTCACACTCTCCTCTAAGGACTATGTTTGCAGTCTGGGGGTACTCCTGGATTCGTCGCTTCACATGACTAGTCAGGTGAGTGCGACGGCCAGGAGCGCCTGTTATCAGCTTCGACTGATATGCCAACTGTGCCCTGACCTGGATACAAAGGATCTGGAAACAGTGGTACATGCTTTGGTAACCTCACGTTTGGATTACTGTAACGCACTCTACATAGGGTTACCCTTGTGCCTAACCCAGAAACTTCAACTGGTACAAAATATGGCAGACAGGTTAATTACGGGTACATCTAGGAGAGAGCATATAACACCTGTACTTAAATCTCTCCACTGGCTACCGATCAGTTTCCGGGCACAGTACAAGGTGTTGGTTTTAACCTTTAAAGCCCTACATGGCTTGGGTCCATCTTATCTCAGGGACCGCCTCATCCCATATGATTCCCCCCCCCGCGCACTTCAGTCCTCTGGGAGGAACCTGCTGCAGCCTATGAAAACAAGGCTGTCGCAGACCTCCCAGAGAGCCTTCTCTTCTACAGCTCCCAGACTTTGGAATGGCCTGCCGGACGAGATCCGTCTTATCACTACTCTTGATAGCTTCAAGAAAGCATTAAATACGGATCTCTTCCGGCAGACCTTCCAGGAATAACTTCCCAGTCCAAGTGGAGCTGGTTGCTTACCCACCCCCTTGCTGTCGTTGCCTTTATTTACTTATTTATTTATTTATTTATTGTACTTTAGCTTTATTTTAATTCTCTGTTAGTTTAATTTAGTTTTAAGGGGTGGGAGGGTTAGGATGGGGAAGGATTGTTTTAACTTGATGTTGTTTTAATCTTGCTGTATGCCACCCCGGTTGCTGAGCAGAGGGGCGGGTTAAAAATAAAATTATTATTATTATCATCATCATCATCATCATCATCATCCAAACAAGCATTATCTCTAGACTCTAGTTTGTCATGGATGTCTAAGGACAGGAAAAGAAATACTCCACTCTTACAATACTTAGATACCAAAGAGAACTTTTCCTCAAGGATAATAAATTTGCTATTTTGTCAGGATGCTCTGATTTGTTTTTTCAACAGGAGAAAACTTTGCTGTGCTGGAAATGTTGGTAAACATTGCAAATACTGTTTAATTGCATCCCACAGCTATTGTTCAAAGTTAAATGGTGCATCAAAAATCTTGATGTCAGGGGATTAAACAGACTGAGTTCGCCAGGATTTTAAAAATAATTTGAATAGAATCTGATCATAAAGGAAAATATTGTTTTTAATCCTAGCTGTCCCTTGCCCTCAGCAATAAACAATGAAGACAAAAATAGAGTCCTAACATACATGTGCACATTAGAATATTCATAGGTTTAGCATCCATAGTATAACCAAACATGGTGGATTCCCCATACTGTTATATCAGTTCACATTTGAATTAAATATATTCAGTATTGCATTTGTGGCCGTTTGCTACTCTCAAGCTTCACCATGGGACTCCTGCTACTCTAGTGTGAATTTGTGCCTTTTTGTACATTTGAGGCCAAAGCTAGTAGTTTCCAGAAGGTCCCCCAGCTGAAATCTTGCACTAGTTAATATAAATTTGTTTAATTTTTAAAATTGAAAACATTTCCATTTTGGAAGGATATATTTTCAAGAGTGGGAGGATGATGATAGGACTCAGGGGGCAGCGATTGCAGTTGTACTGGGCAGATGGAGGTACAGAAAGGAGAAACGGTTGTACTATCATGAGGGGGGGGACCACAATAGAATATTGGAAGTGTTTCCCAGTTCAAATAACCTACATAGTCTCAGATTGAAAATGTTGTTGGTGAATTCCAGGTTGGAAATAGTAAAACAAAGGTCTTGATCCTAGATGAGCATGTTAACCTGGCTTGTATCACAAACCCTTGGTTAGATGACCCATGGTAAGGGGGTAATTTCCCTCAAATTTACCTATCAGAGTTAATTATGCAGACCTGGGGGATGAGAAGGCAGAGTTGCAGTGATCTGTCATGATTCCATATGTTTGATCAGGTATTCTATTCTATAGGCTTAAGTATATCTCTATGAAGGCTGGGGGACAACCAAGATATCCCTGCTGCCACCACCCCTGCTAAACATTCTTTTCCCTAAGATATGTGGAGTGAGACTCCAATATCCCTGCTGAAGTTATCTTGTCAGGGTTGGCTCAGGACCATGCCCACCATGAGAAGCCTGGGGCTGTCCCAAGTGGTATCTGGTTCCACTCATGCTGTAGACATACTCTGTTCTGGGTGGGAATCAGGGTGGTCTTTGAATGGAAGAACTGAATATACTTCACATGGTCAGTCTGCTGCATGGCTGGGATTTTGAGCCTCCGAAGGGGTAGGTAATTAAGATGGTCCACTCAAAGGGCCGGTTTACACAGCAGATTTATTGTGGCAACTTGCGGTTTAATTATTTTCCGCAGCTGTGCCAGTCAGGGTTTTTTTCCTAATTATGTCACTTTGAAGTTCAGACTTAAATAAGTGTGGGGGGTGTGGCTCTGTGTGTCTCTGTAAATCTGCCTGTAAATGAACTCACTCCATAAAGCAGAGGGAGAGTAATCTCTCTGCTAAAAGACCTTGCTGCCATGCCATGGATCACAAGTTTTTCCAGCTGCTCTCTCTCTCTCTCTCTCTCTCTCTATTTCCCCCTCCCTCCTTCCCCCAAGCAGAGAGAGAGAGGGAAAATAGCAGTTCAGCTTGCTACCGCCCTTTGTGAAATGGTTTCTCTCCCTCCCCCGTGCATAGGATAAAAGTGACCAACGAGCTTTACATACTTTCAAAACAGCAGAGAGGATGAAAAGGAATGCTCCAGGAATGAAAGAAGTTGGGAATCCCCCCCCCTTTTTTTTTTTGCAAACTGGCTCGCAAAATAGCAGACAGGATTTTTGCAAGTTTCTTCTCTAATGGCTACTGTCTTTGCCTCCTCCCTGCCCGTCTTTTAAGCCCATTCCTGCATCATCAACCAATCACAATGCAGCTGTGCTTTAACCCTTAGCGGAATGCTAGTTCACACTGCCAATAATGCACTACATTGCAAATATTCCTGCAAAAATAGCGACATCCCCTGGCATGCTATATTTGGGTGTTTTACCTTCCCCACTTCTGAATGAGGCGATGCTGTGCTGCGATCCATGGGAACAATGAGCTATCTTAGCGGTATATTTAGGGGAATATTTGCCCGTGTAAACAACCCCAAAGAGAACAATGTGAATCCAGATGGCTTCTTGATGGCTCTTGGGAATTTTTCTGTTGCCTTGGCAGCCAAACGAGAGCCGTCAGATGACAAGCCTGAGTAGCTTTAAAAAAGCACTAAAGACAGATCTCTTTTGGCAGGCCTTTCCTAATTACATTCCGGCCTCAGGGACTTCTGGCCTCTTTTAGTCTGCTGGCTATTTATTGTATTTATTGTTTTTAAATGTGATTTTAGATAGTTTCTTTTAATTTATATTTGTTTAATATCTTTTTATGGGGGAGGGTGGGGGTGGGTGGTATTTTGGGATTTTTATCTGTATTGTATTTTAATTATTGTAAGCCGCCCCGATGTTTTAACAGAGGGATGGGGTATAAATAATAATAATAATAATAATAATTATTATTATTATTATTATGTCAAAGCCCTGGTTTATCTCTGGATTAGGCAAATAGCCAAGATGGTGGACATGATTGTTCCTAAGTATTTCCTCTTGTGGACTAGAGACAAACCAACCACATGTTTTTCTAGGGAGCTGGCAATGATGAAACAAATGAGATGGTGACTAGAGTGAAATAATAATAATGATCATCATCATCATCATCATCATCACAAAAACACATATATACACACACACAAACACACACATACACATGCTTGGATATGTTTCCTTTCCCAGTGTGCTGAGTGGCAGCTTAGGAAACATCCCCTCCCCCCCCCTCAACCACTCACCACCCACATGTAAAACAATGCAATATTCTTTTCCTAAAATAATACCATGTTGCTGAATTGTGTGAAAGGAATGTTGCTATTCCAAGCTCAGTACCACAATCACTGCTTGAAACTGCAGCAGAGCACATAACGGTGTATGTTACACCAGGTACAGCTATACTACTACTACTACTAATAATAATAATATATGACAAATAGCCAGCAGAATAAAATAAAATAAATCACAATTACATTTACATATGCACAGTACATGCAATTAAAACCACAAAAATAATAATGGAGACAGATATATGGAGAAACCATTAACAAAAAGCATAACAATATTACTTTTCTGCACATCTATGTCAATTTATGGCTACTGCACAAAAACTAGAAAGTATTGTCTAGAGTAAAATTGGCAGAAAATATGGAGCAGGTCCAGCTGAACTTGGACTTCAGCTTATTTGAAGATCTACCCTTTGGTAGTGCACGCAACATTTTTTCTTCTTCCACCATTGCATATGCAAAGAGCCATTCAGTGGAGCTAGCTTTTCCAAGTGTTGGGGGTCTCTTATGACCACATTGAATCCCATTTTGGGAGAAAGGTGGGCTATAAATCCAATAAATAAATAAATAAATAAATAAATGACTTGGCCCATGAAGAGAATTCAGATCACTTTGAGCCATTTGCCCAGCTCTTTGCAGACAAATCTGAAAAGCTTTGGTTATCTTGGTGGATGACCTACACCATAAACCAGACAGGAAGATTGTGTCCATGCTGTTTAACATATTCAGTGATGTAGGTTTGACTGTATACATTCAGAAAATATTTTTTTAAATGATTTTTTTAAAAAATCCCTCAAAACGGTGCAAGCACAGAGTTGGAAGGGGGAAACTTGCACTTACCAGTGATATCACAGGCATGGAAAGGATATGTCCATAACATACATGCAGAACCCATAATTGCAGATAACAATGGAAATACACTAATAGGAACAATAACAAAGTGGGAAAAGAGTCATATTTTCCTAATGAGAAAAAAAATATTATAATGTGAGCCTTAGGAGAATCCAGCAATAGATATAATTGCTGAAAGAGATCTCTCTCCCCCCGGCCTCACCACATATTATAGTCCTCTATTTCATGGGTCATCTAGTCCAAGTCCAGTTTAGAGATAATGAACCTTAAGAACAGACAATAGAGGTCCTGATGGTGTCCACCAGGAAAGGTTCTAGAACAGAACATTAAAAGAGTCAGTCAGCACACACTTCAAAAGGAAAGTCATGCTAAACTACTCTTATCTCTTTGATAGAGTCACAAGCTTGGTAGATCAGGGAGCATTATGAATGTAGTGTATCTTGATTTCAGTAAGGCTTTTGACAAATTCCCCCATGATATTCTTGCAGGCAAGCTAGTGAACTGTAGGCTAGACAGTGCTACTGTTTTGTGGATTCAGAATTGGTTGGTTGACTGACTGAACCCAGAGAGTACTCATCAATGGTTGTTCTTCATCCTGGAGAGAAGTTACTAGTCAGGTGCTTCAGGGTTCTGTCCTGAGCACCTTGTTGTTCAACATCTTTATAAATTATATAGATGATGGAACAGAAGGCATGCTTATCAAATTTGCAGATGACACCAATTTAAAGGGATAGCGAATACCCCAGAGGACAGGATCAGAATTCAAAATGATTTTGACAGATTGGAGAGCTAGCCCAAAACTAACAAGATTAATTCCAACAGGAATAAATGTAAGGTGCTACATCTCGACAGGAAAAAATTCACAAACATAGGATGGATGACATCTTGCATGAAGGCAATACACGTCAAAAGCATTGAAGGGTCTTGGTAGATGACAAGCTAAACCTGAGTCAACAGTGTGATGTTGCAGTGAAAAAAGCCAATGTATTTCTGGGCTGCACAATATCCAGATCGAGTGAAGTATTGGTGCCACTCAATTCTGCTTTAGTCAGACCTCACCTGGAATATGTTCTGGGCATCACAATTCAAGAAGGACTTTGACATGTTGGAATGTGTCTAAATAAGAGTGACCAATATGATCAAAGGTCTGGAAACCAAGCCTTATGAGGAATGACTTAGGGAGCTGGGTATGTTTAGCTTGGAGAAGTGAAGACTGAGAGGTGTCATGTTTCCATCTTTAAATATCTGAAAGTATGTCATGTAGAAGATGGAGCAGTTCTATGAATATGAACCAATGGATTCAAATTACAAGAAAAGATATTTCACCTAAACAATAGGCAGAATTTCTTTACAGTAAGAACTGTAAAGACGGCCTCAGAGGGTACCTTAGGAGGTAAACAGAGATGGACACACGTCTTTCAGGAGTGTTTTTGTAGCACATTTCTGTATGCCAGAGGGTTGAACTAGATGGCCCTTGCACCCCCTTCCAACTCTTAAGTTTCTATGATTTTACCACCTGGACAGCAGACTAAAAAGGAATGTAATTCATCTTCTCACATTCAGATACCTTAGAAATTCAGATACCTTAGAAATCTATTTAAACCATTGTAATTCTTTCTAAATTTGCTTCTATATTTGTAGATGTGCATGGATAAATTTCACACAAATCCACGTCTTCATTTGTCATCTTTTTTCGTGATGCATTTCCCCCTTTTGGCAGTGCTTAAGTGGCCACTCTTGTATAATGTCTGTGGAGAATGTTTGCAGAACAAAACAATCATCTGGCAAAGTCCAAACAGAATGCATTATATATCTGCATATTAGCTTATCCTACCTGAACAAATGCACCTTAAAATATACCTCACATATCATTTGGACATTTATGTTTAGGAAGTCTTATTCACTGTTCAAAACCATTACCTTGTTGGCTGACATTTATTGGGGAGAGGTGACATTTTATTCATTAGTACTTTTTAAGAAAAATAATATATCTCTAAGATGCCTGCTGGTGATACAAATAATCCCAGCAATTCAAAAGTACATAAAACAGTAATTTTCTTCTTATTATCTGGTATGTTAAACTATGCCCAAAAGTATCATTAAGAGATATTTGAATTTTTTAAAAAAGTAAAACATTCCACAACAGGGGGCAGCAATCTGTGCAACTGAAATGTTTTCTGGTTGTCTCTACTGACACTCCCACCCTTAAACATGTTAGTCCCTCACTCCCATCTCTTTCCATCCATGGAGTTAAGGATGAAGAAAATTTCTATAATACCCTTACAGGAGCATTGTTGGGTCATTTATAAGAGCAAAAGCCAATTAATTGTTAACAGTCTCTAACAGGTGAGCTTTTTGACCAAAACAATCCCCCCCCATCACCACCACAATAATGTATTTAATTTATTGCCCTGTAGGCTACTATATTTAGGATAAAATGTTGAAATATGGATTTAAAATAATTGTAAAAATATGCCCTGAGGAGGGTAGACTGTTGAAAAACCACTGCTAGAAACAAAAGGAATGGTATTGTTGAGATCAAGAAGTTCAGGTGCTTAATGACTCTGGACGTAATTTGGTTAGATTGGAGTCTCCCTGAATTCAATGGAACTTATTCCCTAGTAAATAAGTTAGTTGTTTTACTGGGTGTGCAAAAAAAATTACAGTAAAAATAATACAACCATCCATTAAAAGAGTATCTTTCCCATTGGGTGTATCTGGTCTTTCTGACAATAGTACCTGTCTCAGCATAACTGATAACCAGAGCTTGGAAAAATTGCTTTTTTGGTCTATAGCTCCCAGAACCCACAGGCAGCAGGCTGGTTGAGGGGATTCTGGAATTTGTATTTTTCCCAAGCTGTGCTGATGAGAGCATCAATCTGTCATGGATGTTTTCCAGAGGATTCTCTTCTGTCCATCTTTATTCTATCTAGGTTTTTCTGTACTATTTTGCTATAACTGATTCTTCTTCACCACCTTTCAGGTTTTCCAGGGAAACTTTGACAACGACACTCACAGAAAGAATGTCGTTGACCCTCCAATCTATGCAAGGCACATAAGGATCCTCCCTTGGTCATGGTATGGCAGGATCACTTTACGGTCAGAGCTCTTGGGCTGTACAGAAGAGGACTGACAAGGAGCTTCACTTAACAGCACAATTCTCAATATTCCTAAAAAAGAAAAGAAAAAGAAAAATCTCCATAGAAGAAACTGTGCAAAACCTGTAGGATGTTGAATGGGTTTTTCATGAAGAAGTGCTCACTTTCTGGTAGGCCGCTGTCTTTTGTAAGGAGATCTAAGCCTGCCCTCAAAATGGTCCAAATCTGATATTTTTTTTAATTTTATTTTTTGGTCCTTTAAAATCTGTTCAATTTGTTACTCTGTTTTGCTGCACAATTTACCTTTCAAGTTTTCTTCTGAGTTTTTCATGCTGTCTGAAATATGGTTCGGGATTTTTTTTAAAAAAAGAAAAGCAGCAGCATTTTTGCAAGGAAGATGAAAGTGGAATGACTAGAGTTCATTTGTGACTTGGAAAAGAGCGGATGGGTTTGTTTTCTTCAAATCCACACCATCATCTTACTTGCAAAAAATTAGAAATGATACTGCAGCTTTAGCAATAAGTTCTTTCTCGGGGATGGCTGCATTTGATTGTTTCCCTTGTGCCTATCAAGCATTGTCCAGATTAATGATACTTTTTGAAAGAATTTCTGTAGTCTGCAGTCCTCCTGATGTTACCAACACCTGTGTCTGCACACTCTGAGTTTCATTTCCACTTCTTTTGCTCCCCCTAAAGCACACGGTGGACATCATCACTGTCTTTTCATTTAGCAACATTAACTGCTGCTGTTTACTTTCAAAGAGCCAACCTGGATTTTATGGAACAAAATCTGCTACCAGTTCATTATGAGGCTGATGATTTTGTTGATTAATTCAACTTATGGTTTTTCTCATGAAGGATGATAAAAGTCCATGGACCATAATCAAGACCTAAGTTAATGTAGCAGGGCACAAGGCACATATGCATGCTACCAAGAACAGCATCCATATGGTCCTGCATTTACTTGCTCATGGAGGTGGAGATGGGAGATGGCTTCTTTGAAAAGTCTCCTATGATTTAATGAGAGTTATTGTGAGATCTAGGGCAGTATTACAAAACATACAGACAATGTGTTCTTTCTTTGAGGAAGGGGCACACTTTCCCTAAGCCACTTATGGATACAAGTGATGTGACACTTAAAGCTGGTTGGTCATATGTCATGCTCTCTTAAATTATTTTAAAGTATCAGCTCTACAAAGATTCTTAAGATGATTGGTTCAGAGAGGATAGTTCCTGTAGGATACAGAAATGGCAATGGTGTAAAACCATAAGGAGTGAGGCAGTGGAGAAGAATCAGACATGGACCAACCTGCAAAGGGTAGAAATAAACAGACGGATTTGAAACATTGCTTCAAAAGAAAAAGGAGAGAGCAAAGAATCTGGTACTGAAAGCAGAATTCAGCTTTGTGAGTATATCAGATTTCATTTCCAAATGAGCATGTTTCCAGCTTTTACGATTACAAAGAGTCTGGCATCTCTAGTGGTTGGGACTAGAGTTTCAATGCTCTCCATATTTCCATTGTCTCCCAAGATTAGCCAAAGCACAGAGTTTAGATTGGTGTGGTTTTTGAATTTGAATTATTTGTAAAGTGTGGTGTACACATAAAGTTCAATTGGACAAGAAGATAAACCACTTACAATACTAGGAAGCAGCAAAACAGCCCATAATCCCTGTTTTGGGCATTCTGCTTTCTTGTATTCCACGGTTCCCATATTAGTTGCATTCCATACCGGAAAAATTTTATAGCATTTTGGAACAGGTAGAATTACTGGTGATGAGGATGGCTATTCAGCACCATTCCACTGTACACACCATGTGATAACTATACATGTCATGGTTTAGCTGTGTCAACCATTATCACAGAACAGCTATCACTGATTGAGCAGATGTCTGCAGAGAAGCAAACATTCTCAAGTGATCAGCTCATTGCCTCTTCATCTTACAACATCTTCATCTGAAAATCTGAATTAGCCATAAATCCATTTCTCTTGTGCATTGACCACATAACATTGAGTGATCTCCCATCTGAAAATACAAGGCAGGATGTGACTTTAGTTGAAACAGCTAAGGATGAAATATTTACCAGAGTAGCTATGTACTCAGTCACCTTCATGCACAAAGTTACTGTTTCAAAGGGCGATAACATCTGCATCCATCCTCAGTCAGAGATGTTCATGCCACTGGAATTAGTGAACAGAGACACAGGCAGAGCAATATATCAATGACTCCCCATTGCTGATTCTGTACAGCCACAACTGTGGCAAGTGCATATGAAAACATTGCTTGGGATTAACACACAGATGGGAACTATCACACTCCTCGGGATGCAGGGATCTAACGTCCAACAACTTTTGGAAGACCACCCCTGATTTAAAACAGTGGGCTTCATAGGTAGAATTTCTCCTACATGATGTTCTTGCTGGCAAGGAAGTTCCTGATAGATGGTAGCTGTAGCCAATATTACAAAGTACATTCATTTTAACAAGGGCTGCTGCCACACTGCAGAAATAAAGCAGTTTGACACTGCTTTAACTATCATGGCTCCATCCAATGCAATCCTGGGATTTGTAGCTTGTTGTGGCATCAGAGCTCTCTGACAGAGAATGTGAGCTATCTCACAAAACTACAAATCCCAGAATTCCATAGCATTCAACCATGGCAGTTAAAACGGTGTCAAAACGCATTATTTCTGCAGTGTGTCGGCAGCCAAGGTATTACTATTCTGTCCATTCCCTTTATGATTCATGGATGTCTTCTCATAATTAAAATCCTCCACTAATCATCATTTCCTTTCACTCTTAATTCCATCACACGTTTACAGTAGATGGGAGAATTGTGTCTCATTAATGTCTCATAGTAAGCGTTATTAAGGCATTGGTTTATTATTCAAAGAAAACAAGATGGAGATAAAAGCATGGACTCTGTGATCTTGGTGAACAACTAGTCATCCAGTAATTGTAAAGAGGAGCCTGAATTTCTTTCTTTATTTATTTTTTAAAGTAACACACAATCCTTATATAATCTGTTCTCTTTGTAAAGACACTGTCATCTGATTTCCTTCAAATGGTTTGGGACATAAACCTTCCGTGATAAAGGGAAGCTCTCTTGAAAGCATCTCTCCAGAAAAATAAAAATAAAAAGTAGAACCAGTATAAGAATGAGATCTGTCTACATAATGAGCACCTAATTCTCAAGGTGTATGTGTTCACTTGTTTATTTTCTAAGGCTTAGACAAGGATATTCAGAGATCTCAGTCTGAGAATCTAATCAAAGTAAAACAAATATATGTAAGGAATGTTCTGTACAACACTGTTGAATTTATGATTTTGCTTTGTTTTTAGTTGAATTTGTGCTGCATTTCAAAATCCTCTAGACTGTTACTGTCTTGTCTGTAACTGTGTTAACATTTCTTAACAATGTTATCTATGGAGTGGTCTTCAATTGTAGTGAATAATTTTAAAGAGAAAGTCAATCATAATTGCATTTTAAGGTGCAAATGGCTGATGGTATCAGGTTGGTAACTGAAATAACATTGAACTACATACTGCCCATATTCTGCACTTTAGGCTTTTATGAATTCACACCCCATTTACACTACAGCAACTCTGTATACTTAGATAGTCCTACTGTAGAGTTAAAGGAAACATGTGAGTTGTTGCTGGTGTTTGACAGTTGAGTGGATCTAGACTAAAAGGACCTCATTCTTTTCATATAGTTTATGGGGCTAAATTTTTGCACTCATAGACATTTGGTGGTACAGTGTGTGCCACCAAGATCATTTGGGACTTGGCACCCTGACCTACAGGTGACTCACTCAAAAATATAGTCAACAATGTAGGTTTTCAGTACTGAACAGGGAATTGATGCTGTTTAAGTGACAGACATCTGTTGCACAGCCTCTGTTCAATGAGGGTGTCTGCACACAAAACATCCCATTTGCATGGGTGGGTCATAATCCAGAAAGCATGCAGACTATCTTTGGTAAACACCCCAAAATTCTTACTTTGTATGCAGAAGGTCATGGAAATAAATGTCTTGATGACTATAACTTCCCCTAAATCAGAGGTTTTTCTGCAAATAAGACACTAGGTCTTTCACGTTTTGGCTCCTGGATGGCTTCTGCTATTGCTAACACCACTTCAAGAAAAGGAGCTTGACTGGATGGAGCACTCTGATCTGCTAGTCAGTGTATTCTTCTGAAATGTTCTGTGTTTATTGGTACTTTTTTCCTTTTTAAAAGAAATGCATTTAAATGAAATGTTGGATGTGCAATTAACTCATATGTGTTGTAGTTTATAGTACATAAAATAGTATTATGTTGGGAAAATAGGCATTTACGTTTATTATAATTCTATTTTAAATGGCTGCATTTTTTTTCCTTTCTACTGCTCATTTGTCAGCCTTTACCAGTTTATTCATATGAGCCTGAAAGCTTTTATTAATTTTTAAGTGACTCCTTTAGATTTTCCGCCATACTTTGCTTCTGTTACATCATTAAAAATATTAAGAAATATCTTTGATATTTGTTTAGTAACTATGGACACCATTCAGTGGGAAGTTCTTTTCTGCACACTTAGCTGAAATGAATGGGATTGGGAACTCAAGACCACCCTGTTATTTCATTTCACAATCAAGCTGGATGGGAAACTAATTATGTGATTGCAATTAATGTACCTTTTTGTATTTAAATTATAACTTTGGGGAAGACTAGGCAGCCTCCAGACTTTGAGGAGGCAAAATTTATTTATTTTTCCCCTCTCTCCCTGTTGTGGTCCCAGCAAAAGCTCCATCTCAGAAACAGTTATGCACATTTCAGGCAAAATTTCCATTGGCACCAATGAGAGCCTGAAATTGCATGAAATGGAAGCTTGTGAAAAGTGTGTTGTTGTTGTTGTTGTGGTTGTTGTTGAGACCATGGCAGGGAAAGAAAGAGTTAAATAATCTTACTTACCCCCTACTTTCCCCACAGTCTAGTGGCTGCTATTTGCATTAAAAATATGTATACATTGATTGCATTCACACAGTAAAGGGTATGACTATTTTAACCCCCAGTGAGTCTTACAAAGAAAGAACTTGGCTTGTGTCCTTTGGAGTTTGCCTGAATTGACTTAGTGCTTTCTTTTGATTCCCTTTGTCTTTGTGTAAAATCCGTTCATGCTACAGGAAATATTTTCTACTAAGAAAGGGTTTACACACACATAGTCACAATCATGCAATGAGTGGAGTGTGTGACACAGCCCTCACTTGAACAAACACCTCAAGATGGAGCTTTCAGATTATCTGACCACCTCAAACACAATGCTTTTCAATGCAGGAAGTTCCACACATTCAACTGTGAGTCATCGAGTATTTGGGTAGTTCTGTACTAAGCCACTGTGTGGTATATGTACGTGTTTAGGTCAGTCCTAAGTATACATATTACATCTTATGAAATGAACTACATTATACTGATGTACATATATTAGATGTGTTAGTGACATACAAACTGCTTAAGTGGAAGTACTTGCACTTCAGTGGGATTGTGCCCATTCAGGAGCCAATATTCCAAGCTAAGTGGCTGGTGAATCATAATTGTAAGCTTTAGTTCTAAAATACAAGTCGGGGGGGGTGGCTCACAAACTACTGTAACAGATATACTCTTCAGATATTACAGTATTGAATATGGAAGAAGTCAGGAGCAAATCATGGTCTTACATTTCTTGTGGAATGTTTCTGGCATCCATCCGTATCTTTAAAAATGAGTTAATTCTGCCTACATCATCTACACACCTCTTTTTCATATTTTGTACAGACATGTGTGTGACTAGCTTTTTTGGACATTCAGTGATTCATGGAAAGGAGAGGAACAGGGTCAGACCCACTGCTGTACCCTAACCTCCATGCATTCATTCAAAGATCTGAACGCAACACATACAATGCTATTTTCAGAGGGTCTTGTATGTGCAATGGGGGAACCAGCCATTTTCAGGGTTCCCAATTACACTGAAGGCACCTACATAAATAAAACCTGGATGCATATTCAGAACTTTGAATAAATGTGTGAAAGATGGGAGTGAGGACGGCAAGTGAAATCCCAGTTCTTTTCCTTTGTGTGTTCACTGAATATCTGAAAGGGCTACAGAAAGCAGTCAATAACTTGAGTGTGTAAGAAAGCCTCTCCTCAGCACTGCACAACTCACAGTGAGTAAATGCCAGGATCATGTGAGAAAACTACAGTTTGCTTAATTAGGACAGTTCCATGGAAGCTAATGGATGTTGAGATTTAGTACATATTTGCATTTAGATTCTGCATGTTGATTTTTTTTAGAGCCACAGCCTTCAAGCCAGTTATTCTTGAGTCATCTGTTGGTTTAAAATTAAGTGGCTTGAGGGATGAGTCCTTTAAACTTGGGGCGGGGGAATGTTATGGAATTGTCTTTAACTTTTGTATTCACACTAACTGTGAAACAAAATTGACGTTGGGGGGGGGGCAGGGAGATACACCTATGCTTACCCAAGAATTTTTAGTTATTTTAAGGCAGATTTCACCTTTCTATCGCTCCCTAATTTGCTACTTTTATAGCCTGGAAAGTAAAACTTAATGCACAAGGCTTAGGATAATCTATTAAGGGCTTCTCACTAAAAAAACAAAAAACAAAAACACACTCTAGTTCTGATTTTTAGGTTGACTTTCTCTTTTGGAATGAATGCATACAAATTCATGTGACTTTTGAAGACTAAGGATACTAATGAGTATATCTGTGCTATACCACAAACTACGAAATATAATATTCAAAGCTGGCTTCAGATGTGTCAGTAAGTACAGAAATATCTCAGACACAATGACCTTTGCAACCTTGGCAACCTGTATAAAGTTCCAATGTTTTTGTATATATTTAAATTATGTAGAATGATGTTAAAACAGTATGACCTCGTCTAGTCTTCAAACTTAACAATAAAACTTTTGAAAAATTAAGATGTTCTTTAAGTGTTCTTTAGGTCGAGACGTTCATTAAGTGTATCATAAACTTGTGATAGAAAAATTGACAACTGAACATACTGATGACATTTAAAAGATACTTTGGAGAGAAAATTGATGAAAGAAGAAGAGAATGGAGGCGAGGAACAACAATGACATCTGTTGCCATGAGAATATTGGTCTTTTATAAAATGGTGCCCTTTGTGTCAGTGTTTCAAAACGTTCCCTGTGTCTCTTCTGCTATTTCTGTAGAAGTGGACTTACTATAGCATTTGCCAGACAAGTGAAGCAAAACAGTCCAGTTCTGTTCCACCAGCTTACTATCATATAATGTTGACACAGCATTGCAACAAAACTAGGAGGAATGCAGATACAGATGGAGGATAAATTTATTTGGTTCACATCTTAATGAGAACCTACCTAACTCATGCTTCCTAAACAAATACATGAACCAAAAATGTAGTTAGTCCTTTGGTGTAGTTTGCTGATCAATGATTGCATTAAAATGCCATTAATGGGGAAAGGACAGACAAAACTGCATATCCCAGTAAGAATAATATAAAATATATATACTAGACAAAACTGCTTGCAGTGCTGCATACAGGATGAAAAATTGCATGCAGAAATGCATATGTTAAAAGAAATGTGCATAACAATATACATACATTTTCATGTGGACATTAAAAAAACTTCCTTGAAACTGAGGTGAAATGGAATGTAACAAACAGAACATTGGGAAAATGAGAAATGAAGAAAAGCCAAAACTGACAGATGTGCCCATTTGTCAACCTCACATGGCACTTCTTTTTTGTCCCTTTTGGACAGCATACTGTGCAATACAACAGGTTTCCATATCAGGTAAGCAAATCATCCTGTGGCATAAAAGTAATTTTTATTTAGGGATGTTAGTGAAGTTCTCTCAAGCCAGGCTCAGAAGAAATGAACAAGGGCCCTTAAAAACCTAGCTTAAATGAGAGGTGAGCTTTCAAAGTTCTTCACCATCTTGGATTAAAATCTATTCCCACACCTTCTTGTATGTAATGCAAGTGGCACATCTACAGTGAACATTCATCTGCTCCTACCTATCTTGGCTTCAAATTATAATTTTGAGCAGGAGTGGGAGACCTATGACCCTCCAGATATTGTTGGACTAAAAGGACGGAATGGTTTTGGTGACTTACACTGGCAAAAGACAAACCCATCCTGCATCTAGCATAGCAGCTTTCTTTCCTGACTGAGACAACTTTTGCCATGTCACTGGGCTGTCCTCCTGTCATTCATGACAATTTCCCCACCTTCACCTATTGCTACTAGGTCCCAACTCCTCAAAACCCCTCATAACTAGTCCTTTCTCCAAAACATACTCTGCGTGCATCTTCAAAAGACCTTGGGAGAACATTTTCCATGATCCTCCAGACCTTGACAGAACTACCTTTTCATGATCTTTAGAATCAAGCTTCTGAGCTAATTTATGGCAAGCATGGGAGAGCCCGCCCATTTCTATTCTTTATATGACTTTGTAGTTTAGTTGATGAATCCAGCTTGTGTTGTACAGTACTGACAGCAGATGGATATGTGACTAATGTTTGGGTGCATCTGTTATTTCAGTTGCAAGTATATGGAAATAATTTCCTGACCTCATAAATTAACTTTGTGAAGCTATAGAAATGTATATTGTGACACACTGGTATCAAGATGCTGTAAAAACAGCTACCATCAGTACAAAAGGAGGTAGGAACAGCCTGAAGCATAAGCAGCTGCCAGGAGGTTTGCCATATCTTTTTGCAGATCTGAAAGCTGATACATCATAGTTATCAGAGGTTGCACATCAGGGAATAGGTCAGTGGCTGTATTCCTTTATCTTCACATGAGTGGATAAAGAAAACCAGCATCTACAAGTAAGTGTAAAAAAAGAAAGAAAGAAAGGTCACAAAACATTTTTTATAGCAAAGGCGGAAATAGTAAAACAAAATCTTTGAAGCATGCTGATATGCTGTTGAGGTGATAGAGAAAAACTCATATTTCAGAATGAAGTGATAAGAGTTCAGTTTGTCCGCCTGCCTCTGTCTATGAGTCTGTCCTTTTAATTTCTTGAAGCAAATTTAATCTTCCTCTCAGACCCAGGTATGGGGAACCTGTGACCTTCCAAAGTTTGGACTCAACTCCCAATACAGCAGTCCCAGATGGAATGACCAATGGTCAAGAATGGCGGGAGCTGGACTGCAGTTCTGTTGACTAATGTGGCTACATTGGTTTACAAAGTGGTGTGACTGGTATGATGGGGAGGATAACATGAGAAGTTTTCTCTGTCAGGAAAAAAGGCTGCCCTGGTAGCTCCCAAGCTGCTCAGAAGCTAGCAAGGCGCCTGTGTCTGGTACTGGAGATGTCTCTCTCTTCTGTCCTGCTGTTGCTACATCCCCCAAAGTGTTTACACTTTCAATGTAAGTTGCCAAGATTTTTTAATCCAGAAACATCTGGAGGCCATAGGTTCACCATCACTGCTTTGAATAGTAATTTGTACTCAAGATGCAAGCAGATGAGTGTTGGAAGTTCACTGTAGTCATGCCACATACTGTGCAAAGTGGCCTCCTTTTTCTACTCACAAGATTTCAGAAAAAAGAGAATAGCCAAAGAGATTCATTTGTTGTTGTTGTTCCTCCTGCTGTTGTTGTTAGTTATCTCTTCCTTTTCAGACCATATAATCCATGTTTATCACAAGGCAGCATGTTTTCCAAACTCCCTCTGAAACACATTATGGGCAGAGTCAGAGAAATAATGAGACCACACAATGTATATGGGGTAAAATAAAATGATCTTTATTGTTAACCCTACCTATTTATTTTCCCATTAAATCTTCAGCAGGGGGAGGCAACCTAGTATGGAAGCAGCTGGGGAGGATCGTCCCTCCTGGACTTATGCCCCCAGCTTCCCCAGGCGAACACCTGAGCTCTTTTGAGCCACCCCAGGCCTGGGGTTGCTCTCAAGCCAGCTTGTGTCTGGAAGGTCAACCCAAAAGCCCCTCACCCAATGCGTACGTATTAAGGTGAGGGGAGTATCCTTCAGGCCAACCCCAAGGGATGTTTCCTTCTGTTCTCCCAGGTCGTATGGCCTAGGGAGATCATCCTGGATACCATCCCTTCACTGAAATCAGTACCATAGGTGCCCATCATAATCTATGCCTCCCCCTTCCCATGCCCCGGGAGAATTTACCTACTTAGACTCCACCCTGGCCAATTTTCCCATTTGCTGCCTTCCTAGTATGGGGTAGGTGAAAAAAAAAACCTGAGAAAAGGGGGGAGGAATTCCTACCCGGCTCTGAAGCAACCATCATCACACTATTCCAGCGGCGGGAGGGTGGGTTGTCTGAAGCAGAAAGAGGGCGAGGCAAGGGGCAGCAAGCTTTTTTGTTCTTTTGGCCCCACTCCTTGCCTTGCATCGCCGGTGTGTGCCACAATGCACTGGTGTGGTCCTGCCTCCTCCCTGCCATAAATGGGTTCCCCTCTGGCATGCATACCTGCCGGGGAAACCTTGTTATGTAACTGTAAAACCAGATTAGATTAACATTTCTAACATTTGAACAACAAAGTTCTTATAGCCCCTTGAATATTTGTTTGTTTGTTTGTTTGTTTGTTTGTTTGTTTTTAAAGTATGAACTGTGGGCTAAAGTCTGTTTAATGAGATACATGTGATGAAATGGTTCTAGGTCACAAAATCTCATGCCATATAACATTTGTCAGGCCTCAATTGTCCTTTCACAAGCTTAAAAAGCCGTCCTATTTTATCGATGGCCCAAGCCATCAATAGAGCTCCCCTGGTATTTTGTTGCTAGCATTGCCAGCATTTGAAACTTGACAACATTGTGTTCACGTGAATGACAGAATACTTCCAGGTGAAATCAGGACAGCGAGGTAGGGGACACTCTTTTTTTTACCTCCCTAGTTTATTTGTAATTTTTTAGTGTGTTTTTGTGCTTGTGTGAACATTTTATGTCTTTATTTTACTTTGATTTTAAAATTTCCCACGCTTTCATCTTCTTGCGAGATTCATAGAGATCAGGAGCATGGAAGTGTATGGAGCTCTGTTCACTCTCCGTTAGTGCCTGGCCTGCCTTTTCATGCTATGGAAGGTAAGGTCTGGTGGGGGGTTCTTTTGCCAGCATAAAAACGGCACAAAATATGCTGACAAATTAAACAATAATGGAGGGTGGTCTGTTAAAGTCCTGAGTTTACTCCAATTGGGACTCCCAGGAGGTTTCAAGCCTTTGACTTTGAGATGTTGCCAGACCCTTGAGTGTTTTGTGCTGAAACATCCAAGTCCTGATAGATCTTTGGAAGGTGTTACTACATATGTTTATTTGCCAAAATTAGCATTTGTGTTTGCTGCAATAGTATGTAACAATGTGTCTTATTTTGCATGTGACTGCAAAATAAAAGAGATATAGAGGATAATCCTCATGCTGAGTCAGAGTAGTGAAAGCAGTAGGCAGGACAAATTGGGAGGGTTGGTCCTAATGTTGTTGTGTGCTTACAAGTCATTTCCAATTTACGGTGACCCTTGGCAAGATTTGTTGGGGGGGTCCACTGCCTCCCTCTGAGGCTGAGACAGTGTGACTTGCTCAAGGTCACCCTGTATGTTTCCGTGGCTGAGTGGTGATTCAAACCCTGTTCTCCAGAGTCATAATCCAATGCTCAAACACTACTACATCATATTGGCTCTTGGTTCTAATATTTGTTGTTAACTGCCATCGAGTTGACTTTGACTTATGGCCATCCTCTGAGAGAGAGACCTCCAAGTCACCCTATCATCAATAGCCCTGCTCAGGTCTTCCAGACTCAGGGATGTAACTTCCTTGATTGAGCCTTATCTACTCCCTTGCCAATTGGAATTCATTCTGTTTCTCTGTATTCTGTCCTGATGGTAGCCTCTTGTCCTGAGTACAGGTTACACATGAGAAGAATCAAATATTGTGCCACACACAATCCTTTAAAAATGAGCCATGGGATATTTGTGGGGGGGGGGCAGGGAGGGTTGTGATCTACATAATCAAAGGCTTTGCTATAATCTATAAAGTACAGGCTAATTTTATTTTGAAATTCTTTGGTGCACTCTATTATCCAATATATGCTTACAATATGATCCCTAGTGCTTTTTCCTTTCCTCAATCCAGCTTGGGCATCTGGTATTTATCACTGCATATATGATAAAAGTCTTGTAGAATTTTTAGAATCACTTTGCTAGCATGGGAAATTAATGCAATGTTCCTGTGGATACTGCAGTCCCTGGTGTACCCTTTCTTGGGGATTGGAATGTATATTGGGTGTTTTGTATCTCTGGGCCATATTTGTTTTCCATATTGTTGACAGATTTTAGTTAGAATTAGAGTAGAGTCTGTCTCTATAGAAAGAAGCAGCTATATTGGTATACCATCTGTTCCTGGTGATTTATTTCTTCCCAGTGCTCTCAGTGCCTCACAGCCCAGAAAAAAACCAAGAAAAACCTATGTTCACATTATCTTTAAAATATAGAGGGAGGTTCTTCAGGTTGTATTTTGGCATGATGACTAGTTTAGTATTCTTCATTAGCTTTATTCTAATTTTTGATATCATCAGTTCATGGTCTGTGACACAATCAGCTCCTGGTCTTGTTTTTGCAGAGAGAATGGAGCTTCTCTATTTTCTGCTTCCAATTATGCATCTATTTGATTCATATATTGGCCATCAGGTGATGTCTATGTGTAAAGTCGCTTCTTGGGTTGCTTGAAGAATGTGTTTCCAATGAACAAACTGTAGGCCTTGCAAAATTCAGCCAAATGCTATCCAGCTTCACTTCATGACCCTAGGCAAATTAACTACTATCTTTCTCAACAAATTGCATGTATTTCTGGAAAGGTTATTTATTCTTGTTTAGGTTATAGTGAATTTAGAAAAAGGAAAACACTTCTGGCACTATTCCTTCCTGTAGAAGAAAATGCCAGGAAATGTATGCAGCTCTCATTATGAGTGGAATCATACATGGAAATCCAAGGTGTAGCAAAAATTCAATTAAGGGAGTAGGCCTTTTTTTAAAATCAAAAGTACATAGTTGAATAGTACACTGTTAGTACATGCTTGCTCCTTTGAGGAAAAAAGACAAGCCTCTGTCACAGGACTTTATCAGACACTAAAAAAAAAAAGGGCATCAGAATGATACCACAAAACCACGAAATGGCACACAGATCAGATGATGTCACCCTTTTGTGGTTAAAATCAGGCCAAAACCTGTGCCTTTTCATTGATGGCTTACACTTTCAATTGATCCCCCCCCCCCACCGCTGCTTTTGTGTCAGCATTGCCAGCATGCAAAACCTCAGGCCATTTAACTCTCGTGACTGCAGTGTCAATGGCCAGTCCGGCACAAACACTTCCAGGTGAGATTGGACATCCAGGTAAGTTTTGCTCTTTTTATGACTGTCCTTGGGTTACTTGACACTTTTAAAGTATGTGTGTGTGCTTTTTAAAACCATTAATGTTTTATTTGTGTTTTTATTTTGTAATTTCCCGTGCAACAAAGTCTCGCAGAATTTCAAATGAGGAAGCGAATGGGACTCTGTTCACTTCCTCTTTATTGCCAGAGCTGCCTTTGCCAGGAGAAGAAGGTAAGTGAGGGGGGAACGTTCTTTTGCCAGCATAAAAATGTGTTGTTTTTTTATGCTAGCAAAAGAATGTTTTCAGGGGCTAGTCTGATAAAGTCCACATTTTTTACTGCAATAGATTTTTTTCTGCTGGAGGTTCTTTTTATGTTCACAGGATTTATGTAGACATGAACCAATAAAAAAAAGTAACCAACTTCACCATTTACACATCTCATCATGAAATGACAAATCCATCCATGTTGAAGTCAAGTGCCTAGAGCATCTGTGGGTATGAATACAATCTGTCAGAACAATAAATATCTGCTAGCTTTTTATATGCTACATGTGCTAAATGAGCTGCCAGTGAGCAGATATCTGAATTCACTTTGGAGGTCAATCTATTGTTTAACACTCAGTGGCTTTTCAGCTCTTTCCATCAGAATCAAATAAAGGAAAAAAGAAATCCTAAAGTCAGGGTCCAAACGCTAACATTTTCTTGCAGCTGAGAGGCTGGATTGGAATAGATCTGTACTCAAGTCTAGAAGTTCCTTGTGGGAGCAGAAGTGGCAATACACACACCAAACACCACATTTCACAAACTTCTCCGTACAGCAGAAGTGGGGCAAGTGCAGCCTCCAGACCACATGTGGACTCTGAACCTCACTTTCTCAGTCACCAGTGTCTCCCTGGACATCCCCAAAACCTCCAGCTCCCCTTTCAATTCTTTCAGCAGAATTGGGGTGATTTTATGTCAAAATAGTCCTAAATGCCCTCAAACCACAGACAAATGTGAAAGCTCACTTTGCCTAACCCATTCAAACCTCCAGACTCTTGAAAATACTAAATGGGTCTGAAAATTTGTCCAAAAATTAAAACTAGAAGTGACACTGTCATGAAAGGTGAGATATCATTTTTCTTCCATTTTGGAAATGTGTACTTTTAAAGCACAGTGGGAAAAAGGCATATAAAACTAGTATCTTTAGTGGAGATATCTTATCCCAGTTTACCCCACTGAGAATCTTGTCCAAGTTTGACTGTATGAATATATTTTTCCCTCTGTTTATTTCCCACATCCACTAGCAATAACATCTATTTTTTTCACTTGATGATTGGAAGGCTGGCATTTCAAAAACCCTCCAGCTATTCTTATCTCACTTTCAAAAGTTCTGTATTAGGGATTATCATTTAGAAGGCCAGCTGCATTTTGTTACTGAAATCCAATGGAGAAATTGTAGATGTCAATGTAATAACAGTCAGTAGGATTAAGCTACTAACTATAGCAGTCATTCATAAGTGAGAGAGCTCAAGAGTTCTATCTACATCTCTATCATTTATTTTTATTTATTAACGCATTACCCATTTTTAAAGTCGTGCTTTGTTTACCTCCGTATATCAAAGCAGCTATTTATTTATTTATTTATTTATTTCATCTAGAGGTGGCACAACCCTCCAGATGCTGCTGCACCAATTCCCAGCAGCCTTGGTCAGCATAACCAATCCTGAGGAATGCTGGAAGTTGAAGTCCAACAGCTCCTGGAGGGCTGCACTGTACCCTCATCTAACTTAGTATATTTATATTTCTATCTCAATTTTCCCTTGTCACAGAAGGACAGTGTATCTGGCATTCTCATGTGGCCTCCCTGACAGGACTGCTTTAGGACTCTATGAGGCTAGCATCTAATAACTATTGAGGAAAACAGAATCATAGTGGCATTATTACACTTATTATTGCACATTGCCTTAATTGCACAATACTACTGCCATGGAATTATTGCAAAACCACCACTAATACCTTAAGAATGGGATTTTACTTCTGTGATTGAGCATGGGTGAGATTTTGGTGGTTCTCATGAGAAGACATGACTCTGGAGCACAGAGTAACTATGGGAGGACGACGATGTCATGCAATAGCAGGAACCCATTCATGCTATCATGATGTCGTATTCATGCAATTATAGCCTGTTCTGATAAAGTCCTTAGCTTCAGTAACATGAAGCATGATGACTCCTAAGGCAATTCCAGTGCTATATGTCTTTGGGCTTCATGTGATACAAGGCTACACAGGAGACTAAAAGGGGCAAGAAACTATAGCTGACACTCAAAGAGGTCAGCTACACTTTCCATTTTTTATTCCAATGCACAGTTCCTAATGCTGCACTCAACGCTGCCCTAAAAAGTCTCCCTGAGGTGGAAACCATCTGGACACAAGCACAGCAGCTGATGTAAGTCTATCCATAATGTATATCGTGTTAGAAGAAGAGGGGATAACTAAGTTATGGGGGGGAAAGAAATTTTATTTAAATGGAGAAAATATAACAAGGGGAAATTTAAAAGATGTTTAAATAATTGTGACATCTTATATGGAAAGTCCCTATAGGAAGGGCATTCCAGTAGACTTTTGGATCACAGTGCATGGCAGGGATGGGGAAAGTGTAGCCTGTGGGACATATGTTGCACCTTGACCTCACTTTTGTAACCCTGAAGCCCCCATCAATTCCCCAAACTTCCCTGAACTCTCCTAATTAAAAAAAAAAGTTGCCATGGTTTGGGGGCCAAAATTGCCTCCCAAAGGCTCTCATTGTTTCTCCCCAATGTCTCTCAATGTGTGAAAATCCACAAAAAATGACATACTCTCCCAAATTACCTCAGAACAGCAACCACCTCACCGCCTCTTAAATTCTGTACCTTCTTTTCCCTCCATTTTTCCTTCAAAATGGTAACAGGAAGTTTTCTAAGAAAAAAGAAGAAGGGTAAGATGGAGGGAGAGAGAAACCTTTCATCTTATCTCTATTAGTGTTGTTATCAAAAATGCACAAACACATGGCATGCACACACAAGCCCCCAACATCTGATAAGTTTATCAGTTGTGATGTACAGGCCTCTTTACTAAGCAGAGATTTACAAGTGCAAGTCATCACACTAAGGAGATGATCAGACATGGCAAAAAGCCCAAGAGGATCACGTGAGGATGCTGTTAATATACCATGAACAGGTCCCAGTTTCAAATGACATTGTCATCCTCGCATGCTCAGTCTGTGCTGCAGCTGTGAGTAAGGCATCGCTTTTCATTGATGGGACCTTCCCATCAATTGAAAGTGACACCTTATTTGCGGTTGCAGCACAGACTGAGCACACAAGGATAACAATGTCATTCGAAATCCGGACCTGTTCACTGTATACTAACGTCATCCTCGCATGCTCCTCTTGGGCTTTTTGACCACATCTGATAATCTCCTAAACTGCATCATAAGGAACATCATATTTCAGAGTCTTGAGGTAAGAACATGCTAAGTGCTGCCACATTCATGTTAGCCACACTGGAATCATGTGTTGTGGAGAGATATAGACTTCATGTGTTATAGAGTGGAGAGAGAACTGTACATATTAATGTCTTCTTGACACCCACTCACAACTTCCACAGCCCCAAATCCATTCACTGGTTAGGGAGTTCGTGCATCTCCTGAAATCCTAGACAATCCCAAAGGCATTCTGGGAAGATGGAAGAAAATCTCATCGACTAGCAAGCACCTGTCTTAAACACCTTCTGTTAATACTTTCTAGCCAATCCAAAACACTTTCCTACTTCCTAAGAACACACAGACTCAAACAGGCGTCACACTACACTTTATCTGTTATCCCAATATGTTGTTGAATTGAACATGACAGGAATTTGCTTTCTGGAGGTTTTACTTATTTATTTGTGTATTGCAGTTATATTCCATCTTTATCTTATGGAATTCAGAGCCACATACACAGGATTCTCAGATTCTCAGCCAAATCTTCAGGTTGCTTAAGTCTGCAGTTTCCTTCTTCATGTGCATTTGTGTGATGTGCATGACAGGAAAAAATTCATGTTGAAGGACTTTGAACTAAAAAATCCCAGTGAATCAAGACCAAGGAACTGCCCAGCCTTTGGTGCAAGTCTCTTGGGGTTTGGATTTTCTGAGGATACTGTGTTCATATTATATTAATTTCATGTAGTAACTTCACAATGTCAGTAGAAAATCAGCAGACTCCAAGAAAATAAAGATCTATGTAAGCATAGAAGGCAGCACAAATGTGACATTTAATGTACATGCCAAGACACATTTTCCTATTTTTCTTCAAATTCTAACTTAATATTAACATAGCCTGCACATACGCAAAATGTCACACAGTCAATTTTCTCAGTAGTATCCATAATTCCCTGCCCATTTCTTTTCCATTTCTATTCAGCAATGGAAAGGCTTGTTTTGTCATGGGAGATATGCCATCTTCTCACAGATGGCTTTTCATTAGAAACACACTTAACTGCTGAAGAACACATTTTCCAAATGATTCAGGGAACCTAAAAACAGACTGAAAACCAAAGATCAGCCAGGAGAAAGTTTCATGTGGGCTGTGGGAAGTTTGTTAAGCATTTCTTCAGCCTCTGAACTGACCAAAAGGCATGCATATATTGCACCTGTAAGAAAAGGTAGTCAACGTAGACCACAAAGAAGATAAAACCCTATAATATTCCCTGTACCAACATGGTTTTGGATATTTTTAAACACTGAACAGTCATCTCCCTGCATATTTCCCACCACAGGCATTTCTGTAGGCTCCCAAAATGCATGCATTCAACTTAATCCAGAATACCTAGAAGAGCACAAATATACATTTTAAATGAACATGCTATTTTACCCTGGGGAGCTCAGGGCAGCTATTTTAGATCTGTTTCTTTTTGAATAAGTGAGTGGTGAAGATCTATGGTGCCTGGGCAAAAAGTACTATATTCATTAATGTCTTGGTTGACAAGGAGTTGTGGTGAGCACAGAAATAAACACTTAGGCAATGTCAAACTCTCATCAAGATCAGTTCAATACCTGTAATGTTCAAGTCAAATCTTGCCATCCATCTTCAGAATTGGTGATTACATTCAACTATCCTGGCACACATTGATTTCACTTAAACTGAGTAAAATGTCTTCCTACCTTTTAACGGTGTATGTATGACTCTCATTATGAGTCAGATCAAACCCCCCCCCCCCAAGACATATGCAGCTATAACGGCACTTATGCCTGCATACGTCACTAACAGGATGCCAGCCATGTAAGGTGCTACAAGACTCTGGATTGCTTTTGCTGCAACAGACTAACATCAGTACCTCTCTGGAAATTTGTATAATTTTTAAGCCACAAACTGGCACAAATTAACACAAGTAAAACAGGTGCTTACATAGCCATCACTGGTGAGTAATATTTTTTAAAAGACCCTCTGTGAATAATGTTTTAATTTAGATTTAGTGACAGTGTTCACTCAATAAGGCAGTCTGACCCTATGAAGCTTTACTTGTGATAGTATAGGCTGAAACTTCTGCCTTTCCATCACCCTTGCTGGAAAATGGAGATTTTGCATAATAAATAGAAAACATATGTGCCTACTGCCTCATGTGCCATGAAAGATTTTTGCCACTAAAGCAACTGGGCAATTTATGCTGCTGGCTTAGTTCTCTGAGCAGCTAACAAGGGTTGTCAGCCCTTCCATTGAGCTTTTTGCAATTCCTGTCTATTGTTTCACTTATTATTGCTTTGTCTTAGCATAACAGAGGCAAATAGTGTCTGTTGATCAAGAGTGCTCATGATCATGGCCATACCAGCAGCTCTTGGGCTGGGAATATGACTGTTGTGCAATATGAAGGACAAATTGGTCAGAATCCTGTTGATGACATATGTGTGCATTAGTTGGGATAATATGCCTGGGTGTCCCTTTTGAGACATTGCAAAAGTAGATATTCAATAACTCCTTACACCACATCCACACACACCTCTGGCAATTCCAAGCACCAGAATGTGCTACCATGGCCATTTACTGTCTCGCGAGGAGACTTGGAAGAGTCCAGGCAAAATCTGGGTGTCTGTTGCCTACAGAAGACAGATTATGTCATCTCCAAAACTCTCTGTAGATCTGGAAGGGTGGATAATTTTTCTTCTTCCAGATGGAGAACTGAAGTCATGGGCTACCTGGACACCTCTCCCCCTCCCTTCCTCCCTCCCCCTAGCCAGTAAGTGACCATGCCAGCAAGCAATAGGCATTTGGAAACTTCCCTCCATGGATAGGAGGGAGTATGTCCTGCCCACATGATGTAGGATGTCAGGCATTGTCTCCACACAATAGTGTTTTGTTCCTATTAGCTATCACTTCAATCCTGAGCTACTCCATCAAAATAACTATCCTGATTAAAACATATGCAACAGGTTCACTTTTCCAGGACAACAAAAAACAGCTTGTTATAAAACAATAGCTGGATCTGGTTTTTCTTTGGTTTCTTCTGTGACCACAGAGAGAAGATGAAATCACCAATTTACTTGGGAGAGATCCTCTGAGAGCACACTAGTATTTTAGTATTAGTACTGTATTTACAATGAAAAGATTGTAGTAAATTAGTTTTAGATCCCCAAACAAGGGTTTTAGATCCCCAAACAGCTTGGTGCACAACCCAATATTAATGTCTGTATTGTGAATGTGAATTAGCAAAAGTAACATTTTAGGCAGCTGCAATTCCTTTTCTTCCTGTCTAGTAACCATATTGCATTATACTGGCAAAATACAAACACAACTCAGGACAGTAAAATCAACTTAACCATAACATCTGCTTAACTTTTTGTTCATTTTGCTTAAGGTTTCCTTCATTAAGTCAAGGACTGCTGCCTGCCACTTTGAATGAGGTGGTGGTGTATGCTCTCATGAAGATGCACACATAAAAGAAAGCTACTACACAACTGAAATTTCCCCTCAAGATGTTTGTGTGTTTAGTGGCTGGGCAGGTTTAGTCATTCTTGGAGAAAAATGTTTATTTGCATCCATGTCAGTCTCATCATAGGCTAGACTTCAGCACAGAAACAGCCTTGACTTCCCTTGACTTCCAGAGGGCAGACAGGGGGAAATGTTGTCCTGTTGATCCCTTAGGAGCTCTCTGCAACTTTTGATTGTATCAACCATGGTGTCCTATTTGATTGGCACTGTGGGATGGGTGTAGGAGACGTAGGCCAAGATCTTATATGGAATAGCCTAGCATAATTTCCTATGTAGAATTATGCTACAGCTGACCATTCACCACTTGCTGCTGTTAACATTGAGCCACTGCAGCCCCTCATGGCCATCCTATGGATGAAGGAGAGTGGCTGGGAATCAAAGCAGCAGGATTCTTCAGAGGTCTTAGTGGGTGAAATAATCATTCACCATCTGGCTCCATCTGGGGACATAGCCTCTTCATAACACAAGTCCCTTAGTGAGCCATGGAATGGTTGTGGGGAGGGCTACAGCAGCTCGGTGGTAAGCCTGGTAATTGTGAAGGGTGGTAGGAAATCCCAGCCTTGCAATGACCAAAAAAAGTCATGCAGGTATCAGATGGATTAATGCCTGTGGATGCTACAAACAGGATGCTGGTTAGAGGGGCTCCATGCCTTCATGGGGACCAACTACAGAGTAGCTCTGGAGGATTGCAGTTCATGATTACAGCAATTAAGCTGTGTGGTATCACAGGGATGCATTCTATCCCCTGTGATCTTCAATATCTAGCTACTGGATGAAGTCATCAGGTTTTGGAGCTAGGTGCTATCAATATACTGATGAGTCAGTCCAGACTGTTCAGGTGCTAAACCTGTGTCTGAATGCTGTAATGGACTAGATAAGGGAAAATAAACTGAAGGTGGATCTCACATGACAGGAGCTCTGCAGATTGGTGGTTGCCAGGTTTGGAAGCTGGGTGAGTAATCTGACCTTTATGGGTGGTGCTCCCCTTGATGGACCATGTAAATAGTCTGAGAGTACAGTACTCCTCCATCTCTAACCGTCCTGGGTGGCCCAGAGACTGCCACAGCTCAGAGTACTGTAACTGAGATCAGCTTCAATAGGCTCTTCAGCCATGGTTTTCCCTGAACTATGCACTATTAATTTCACAGACTATTGCAGTGCACTTTACAGAAGGCTGCTCTTGAAGATAACACAGAGACTGCAGCTAACACAGTATTCAATAGCTAGACTGTTAGCCGGAGATCCTTAAAGAAACCATATGGCAGCTATTCTGAAGGAACTGCACTAGCCACCAATACACTTCCATTGTGACAATGGTGACAACCTTTAATGCCCTAAACTGTTTGGGACATAATTACTTGAAAAAGTGCCTCTCTCTAAATATATCTCCCTGACCATTGAGATCTTCTGAGGACATCTCTCTCTAGCTGGCATCCTGATAGTGACATACACAGGTGTAAGTCTGTCTTATGCCTTGTGTGTCTTTTTTTTGTCATTGCCAAGATTGGTAGTGGTAATTGACTTAATAGGGACTCAGGAAAATTCTCCCCATTAACTTTATGCTACTTTTCTGTGACAGAGGAAATTAAACGTGACTTGCTTGATTTTTACAATGACAATGATGAGACAAATGAGGTAACTGAGACTTGGATTGCCAATATTCTTCAGAAGAATGGTCTGAGCATTACGAGCAGCTTGTCTTTTTATGTGGCTGACAATGCCTTTGTAAATTTTGGAAAACACAACTCAGTGTATCAAAAATTTAAAAGTTTAATGCTCATCTGATACAAGAGGAATGTATTTGTCATATCACCCACTGTTGCCTGAAACAGAGGTCAAAGACTTTGAGTTCTGAGAAGGAAAGACTTATCCTGTCATTTACATCAAGTTTAGCTGTTCTTCCCAAAAGGCAGAAACCCTTTTGTTATATTATTTTTTGAGACTGTAGAAATGGAATACAAAGATGTGTTTGAACAAGGTGGCTGTCACTTCTACATGCTGCTGAATGCATACTACAATGTTGGCCTGTGGTGAGGGCATACCACAGATGGGGAAGGAAGCATAGATTTCAGTGAGGAGGAGCCCAAATCTCTTTCCTTTTACTATGTTTATTTTTTTAATGATCTAATGGTAATCTTGCAAGATGCTGTGAAGAAACTGGAATGTAGTAATCTCAGTTCCACAGAACTCCATGGTGCTATGAAAGGCCTCCATTCAAAACTGAAGAGGAAAAGAAAGGTCATACTCTGTGTTAGATCAGCCTGAGTCATTTTAGAGAATGTATCTCCGGCTGCTGCCACACTGCAGAAATTATGCAGTTTGACACCACTTTAACTATCATGGCTCCATTTTATGGAATCTTGGGATTTGTAATTTGCTGTGGCACCAGAGCTCTCTGACAGAGAAGGCTAAATATATCACAAAACTACAAATCCCAGAATTCTATAGCATTGAGCCATGGCAGTTAAAGCAGTGTCAAACTGCATTTTTTCTATGGTGTGGCAGCAGCCTCCAGCTGTGGATAGAAAATTATAGAGGAAGACTATAAAATATTGACACAGAACATTGAATATCTGGCGAAATTGTTTTAAAAACACACACAAATGTAACATTCCCTCTCCCCTTAAAAACATCAACTATGATAAGAAATGGAAGATTTACAGGCTCTTGATACAGCACATCACACTGAAATTGACGTTGCCAATTAGTAGAATGACAACTGTGTTTAAAAACAAATAAAACAAAAGTTTGGCTTCGGAACATAGGTTAGTGTTTGGTAGAGATTTTATGCAAATGTCAGAGAATACAGTAGTGGCAGTGAAATGAAGAAACTGGTTTCTCTTACACTTTCCTTTCCTGTGTCTAATGTTTACTGAAAAGAAGTTTTCATTTTAAAGACACAGCTATGGACCAAAGACTGAAAGAGTAGTGCTGTGACAACAAGCTGCAGGTGAAACTGAACATTAACATGGCCTCTGCAAAGTTTCTAACTTCTTTAAAAAGAACCCAGCTGTGCTTTTAAAATAAAAGTCAGGAGGCCAACTCAAATATAAATTTTAAAAGCAGAAAGTTGAGGACAAGTGGCCCAGGTTTAAACTAAAATATTACATTGTATTTCAAGTATTTTAGTACAAAGATGTCATGCTGGCCACCTACCTGCAGAGAGGGAGGACATAACAAGCTTAAGAGTGTGACAGAAATGGCCTTCATAAATGGATGCCCTCAGATACTCTCCCTAGATTTTGTGATGTATATACACATGCACGTGAAAACCCCTCTGTGCATATGTGTGTGTGCATGTGTGCTCTTTATTCAAAGGGTAGGGTTTTGTTTTGATTTGATTTTGTATTTTTATAGAACAAGAAAGTGACGTGAAGAAGAAAAATCTGCATGATTTAAAAGAGTTGTAGCATCAATTAGTTTGCGCACACACATGTATATATATGAATTTATTTAATGCCTTTTTAAAGCCATGCATGTTAGCAATCATTGCCACAGCTTATGGTAGTGAATGCCATGGTTTTATTATATGGTGCCAGAGACGTAACTTCTTTCACCAGTCCCCATACTACCATCTATCACCTCCATTGGATGATCTCAGGTTTTAGTATTCTGAGAAAGATAGAAAATATTCCTTTTCACTCTCCATGCATCTTCTTTTCCTGTAACTGTTCCTTAAACAATTTGGCCATGGAACCTATGACTGTACCTTCACACTCAGTGTGGAGGGATACTGTCAGGTACACACAGTCAGCATACAGCTACAGATCCTCCACAAAGAACAAAGGTGCAGCAAGACCTACTGAACAGCAGGAGGAGCTGTAAGCACCCATGGGACCAGCAACTGACTTTGCTAACACTGAGGAAGCTGAGATGCCCATCCCTTCTTCAGGAGAGACTGGTGACCCTGTTGAAGGTGCTGGGGGATTTATCTGGCCATGGGGGACCATGGAGTATACCTGTTAATATGCTTCCACACCGGCTACTATACTTAATGTGCTAGGCACTAGTATGGGGAGTGGGTTTGGATACCCCCAAGTGTAGCCTTGAACACATCCATTGTAGCCCCCTTGAAATGGCATATCACAAGACTCAGGCAAGTCAGGCAGGTGAGAGGGCTATACCTGGGGCAGGACAACATGGCAGTTGTGCCAACATCCCATATGGGACACTTCCCTCAGGTGAACAGATTATCAACTTAGGTGAGCACTTGTCACCCTTCACTACAGATTCTAAAGAGAGAGAGATTGACTCCCCCCCCCCCTATTATACCAGGGGCTGGAGAAAAAAGAGAAAGACGAGCTAGATGATAGGGGGAAGGAAAATCTAAAAAGGTATAAGGTGGATAGAAACTAGGTCAATTGGCTGTCTGGTTTCCTTATTTATGTGGGGATTGTAACAAAGGATCAGTCACATAGGGCACACTCCATTACTCAATACAGGGATATTATATATAGGGCATATGTCAATTTCTCAGGGCCCTCACGGTTCCTGTATGATGAATCCTTTCATATGAAAACGGCAAAGTACCCCACTAGGTGCTGGGATCTCATCCGTTTTCAGCTTTGGGTGCAAGTCATGAGTCCTGTTAGGCCCACTCCCAAGGAAGGGTCAGATAGTGGTCATCTAGCTGAGAACAATACAAGCAGCATGGTTGTGTGCTCACAGGAACCCCAGTTCAGCAGAAGAAGCTGTTGTGCTGGGAATTCAGTGTCCAGAGTGCACTTGCACACTTCCCTGGCAAGTACAGACACAAATGTTCCATATGCAGAGGGCCTCATTCTTTCCAGAAGTGTTCAAAGAGTAAGGGCCCAGCTGCAGGGGCTGGGGCCAGTAGGGCATTGAGCAGGGGCTGTGCAAACCCCCCCCCATTGCAAAAAGGGAGCCAGCCTAATTAATATCAATAGACTTTTGACATGGCTGTTTTTATACCCTGACCAGACAGCACCTTGCTATTTAAGAGAGGATTTTCAAAAGGGGGTTAGGATTCCCTTTCAAGGGGTGAGCCACCCCTTTATGGCACAGAATTTAAAGTCCATTGTGGGCTTAGAACAGGTTATCAGGCAAAAAATACAGAAGGTGGTCACCAAAGGGAGGGTTGCTGGATCCTACCATTTACCACCTGTTCCTAATTTGAGGGACTCCCTGTTAGGTGTGGTCCCTAAGAAGGCCCCTGGTGAATATAAGCTCATTCACTATTTATCATATCCAAAAGGAGAGTCTGTTAACGATGCCATTCTGTCAGAATTATCTATCATCCAGTACACTTCCTTTTAGTTTATATTTCAGGTTATGTAGGTGAGGTGGCATGTGGTGGGGAAAAATCTGGCAAAATGCAACATCAAGTTGGCATTTCAGCTGTTGCTTGTCCACCCAAATGATTTAAACTGTTGGGTTTTTCATTCAAGGACATGGAGTGTTATGGGCCACATTTGAAACATTCAGTATGTTCCTGAAATGGGCTACAAAATTTAGGACAGGGTCTAGCAGAGTTGTTCATTGTTTGGATGAATTCCTCCTTATTGGGGAGTTTGGCATGGGCCACTGTACCTTCCTAATGGAGGAATTTGCCTCTTTGATGCAGGAACTGGGTATCCCATTAGCACAAGAGAAGCCGGAGGGCTCCCTCAGTTTTTCCTGGGCATAGAAATCGACATTCTAAATCAATTGTGTCAGCTACTCTTCCAGAAGGTTCAGGACACGAGGGAGAGTATGGCCAAGTTCCCTGGCATAGGAAAGCTACACTCCAAGAATTTCAAGAGTTCATCAGCCATTTTAATTTGGCCTGCAAGGTGTTCGTGCCATGTAGGGCATCTCTGTGATGCCATGTGTTGGATTAATAGACCACATCATTGGATTAGAATCACTCAAAGGGTTAGGCACCACCTCACAGTGTGGTTGTGTTATCTGGCTGAGTTTAATAGTATCTCCTTTTGGTGTGAGAAGTTGAAGCTTAAGGAAGCATTGCAGGTCTCCCCAGATGCTGCTGGATCCTTAGGTTGTGGCATTAATTTTAGAGGCTGTTGATGCATCCATAGGTGGTCCAATAATTGGTTTGAGTTCGGGGTCACATCTGACTTAACGTTCTTAGAATTTTTCCCCACCCTAGTTGCTGTCAAGATTTGGACTGCAGAGTTGTCTAACAATAGCATCTCCCTTAGGGGAAAGGGGCTCTCACTACAGCTGTATGCTATAGCATTCTGATCAAAGGTCCAAGGTTCCCCCCAATCCTACAACAGATTTCCAACTTAGAAAGTTATTGGAAGGGTGAACTATGGAGAAAGGTAAGTTAAGGGGTGACAGGCATCTCCTTTCCCCAGCCATTCTTACAGGTCTGGGAGGGGTGTAGGGTAGTATTTGCATTTCAACATATGAATCCCTTCTTTTTCACATGGCTTTTCTAACAGCTTTTTTTTCCTGGTCTATTCAGGTTATTGAGTTGCTGGCACTCCCGAGCGGTGACCAGTTGAGCAGGGTGCTGGAGTTCAGAGATCTGTTTATGTGGGCTCAGTCTTCAACATTTTGAATTTGCACATCCAAGACAGGTGAGGGTGGCTACACACCTGTAAACTTGTAGTGACCCAACCCTCTGCCCAGTTAAGGCTTTAAGGAAAGATTGGCCAGTCAGGGGAGGCCATTATTTGGTCATGCCGACATGTCTCCCCTCACCAAATATCAGTTATGGACTGTTACCTCCAGAGCCCTAGCATTATTTTCAAAGCATCTGAAAAGGGATAGGACAGAGTATTTGGAACTATCTTTACCAAACTGGGACAGCTGGAGGATAATGGGGTGAGCATAACTATATATTGGAAATCTTTACCTCACTGACTTTTTATAGTGTGATCTTCTAAGCTGCCTTAAACATGGTAAAATAGCATTGCATTTTTTTTCCCAAAATAGACTTGAGGTTGAGATCCTGCATTGTAGCTTTGTAACAGAATTCCATGCATGTGGAATTAAGTACCGATTGTGTTACATGACCATTGTGTTAAATGGTAATGCCATTTTGTATACACAGAAAAACGTGGAATTAATGTAGAATCAAAGGCATATCTAAATATGCAACCAAATGTATAACCAAATACACAGCCAAATGAGTGGTGCTAGGAGAAAGGTGGGATATAAATTAATTAAATAAATATCCATGGGTGCAATAACACCACAGGCACAACTCTGCTTCTTTGCCCTTGAACTGAACCTGGACATTGTGCATTGTACACAAATGTCCAGTCACATCTGTAAGGAAACTCAAGCATGCATAAGACACCAATTGGATTCTGACCTAAATAAGTGAACTGAAGGAGTAAGTATGAGACCAAAGAGGTATGTGTCCCATATACACACATCTAAACATCAAAGAAAAAGAAATGAGAATTTTTTTCATCTCTCCAAAGCCACACCCCAAGAAACTAAATTATCATCTATGCTTTCACACACAGAAAGTCAGTACTGTATATATGTATTTTTTAAAGAAAAAAATCAGAGTTGTCCTTATCCAATAGGGATTATCTACTCTCTCCTTGCTTACAGTACAAAGGGATTTCCTTGTTCTTCATAGGCCATCTAAAGTGCCTTACTTGAGGCTTAGGCTAGCTGGCCTTTCATCTCCTTCTGCTTTTTATTTTATTTTATTTTAAAGGAGGAATCCTAGCAAAAGTATTTGCTCTCATATAGTTCCTTCCCTCCCCAAGGCCCCCTGTGTGTGTGTATGTATGTTGGGGAGGAGAGACAGATAAATAGGAAAGGAAGAGTTCCTGATTTCTGCAGAGTATCTTCATATTCCAGCTGAGAAGGAAAGCTCTGCCTGATTGCTTTTGTTTTGCCTTTTTCCTCCCTCTCTCCTCTGAGACTTAAACACATTTGGTGATTAATTTACACCACCAGTGTAATTACTGATGAATGGAAATGGAGATGTTTTACTTCAGCAGCTTTTATTCAAAGTTAAGTTCATAGATTTCCCAGGTGACTGTCAGTTTAATCTCCTGTATACACAAAACTGAAGGGTTGTTTCATTTTTCCAGTCACATTGCACTGTCAGAATCTTTGAAGCAAAAGGCAGGCTGCCATTATGTTTAGCTCAAAGAAGTAGTAATTGGAGTGACCTAGAATTTCTCAGAACTACTTCATCTTCAGAAACATGCATTTACCTTTGTTGCCCTCTCTGTACAGCTGCCAGTCTATGCAGATCCAAGGGGGGCTTGCAGGGATGACTTCCATAGGAACTCCTTAAAAATGCACTGATTCGGGAATTACAGTGGAGCTCTGTTGCTCCCTCTAATGGAAACAACATATTTGTTTTTTGTCTGTTATAGCTTGCTTTTCCTCCAAGGAGCTCAGGAGTATACATTGCTCTTCTCCTTCCTATGTTATCGACAAAGCAAGCCTGTGAGGTAAGTCGTGCAGGGAGAGTGGCAGAGTAGGGATTTGAACCAAATCTCCCAAACCATAGTCCAACACTGTAACTGCTACACCTCATTGGCTCTGCTGAGTAAACAAACCATAGCTCAGAATCTGAGAGACCAATTAGTCCAACATCCTATTCAGTGCAAGATCAGCAAGGCAAGATTCAGCTGCAGCATCTCCGAAAAATGCCCACACAGCCTCCATTTAAGTATTTCCAGTAAAAAAAAAGAGTCCACTGCTGGCAGCTGATGGCTTCCATGTCAGTGGGGTGTATTTTACCATGAAATTTAAAATCAACTATCTAAGATGCTGAACCTATTTTGGAGACAGGGTTTAAGAGCTTGGATGGTTCCTTTAAAGTCTGGACTAAAACCCAGAGTGAATCCTGACTGCACTAACATAGAAGCCGCTAGTGACCACTGGAACCTGCTGTCTCCCAAGGCATTCTGTTACATTATCACGCAGGCTCTTGTAATAGGATATTTTCCCTAACATTCAGCTGTAATCTAATAATTACACCTCTATTTGAAGGTGGGTTTTTTTCCTGTTCCAATCCAGTTTAAAGACCCATAAAAAGTGACAGGCAGGGTCAATCCACTATCATCTCCTGGGCCACTGTGTAAGTAGGCACACAGGTCACCTGGTCAGTTTCCTCTCCATTGTGGTGAAATCTATGGCATTTTTATTTAAACTATAGATAATTATTTTTACATTTGCTTCTATATATGTAAATTACCCCAGGCAAATTTTATGCAAGCCCGTTTCTTCTTTCCTCCTTCTTCTTTTGGATGATGCATGTAAGTAGCCACCCTACTGTGTAGCATGTGCCTTCAAGTCACCTGTCAACTTATGGTGACCACATGAATTCCATAGGGTTTTCTTAGGCAATGAATACTCAGAGGTGGTTTTGCCAGGTCCTTCTTCTGAAATATAGTCTGCAGCACCTGATATTCATTGATGGTACCCTACTACCATCCTCCAATAATTTTACTTATCAAAAACTGGCATATCTAAGAGAACTGAGGTGAACCTAGAACACTACTCTCTAAAGTTTATGTTTTGTATACACATTCTGTAGTATTTATGATTTCTATTTATGGTTGCAAAAGCTGGTCAGTGAAGATAGTTGACAGGAAGGAAATCAACTCATGTTCAATGTGATGCTGGAGGAGAGTTTTACAGCTGTTACAGGCTGCCAAAAAAGACAAATAAATGGGTCCTAGAGCAAATGAAGTCTGAATTCTCCCTAGAAGTCAAAATGACTAAACTGAGGTTGTTGTACTTTGGACTTATCATGAAATGAGGGGAAGAGGTGGACAGACTTAGGACTTGTCTAGATGATATAATATGATGATGAATGGTGTGCTTTATGGAAAATTTGCAGCAATGTTCTTTTGTCTCCATGGTATTGTGGCAAAAATGATAGCATGTGAAGGTATCCGCATTTGAAGTGCACACACCCACGAATCAAGATAGCAGCTGGGTATATTAGCATGTTATTATTCTCCACATGTTGCTGCCACTACACAGGGTTTTTAAAACTTTAATGCAAAGGTGTGCAAGTGCAACCTTCTGCTTAAGAAACGTTATTTGGGTGCCTCGACACAGCAAAAAAGCACATGATCGCTATTGCGAAAATTCAAAATGGCACTTCTGGATACTTCTTTGCCAGCAAGACCGCCCGCTGCACACGTCCAACCAATCCACTCTCCAGTTCTGCCCTTTCATAGAATGTGAAGTGATGGGAATTGGTTGTCCTAATGAGCACAAATGCACATTCCCATGTGTTATTATTTTTTAAATCGAGAGAAGCAGCAAAGGCTTTTCGCGCATAATTTTTGGCCCCCCTCCTCCCGAATAAGGTGAATCACCACAGGATCTCATTGGGACAAAAGGTATTATTCTCAAATTCTATGAGGAGTATTTTCACTGTCTAGACAACCCCTCAATCAAGGAAGCCTCAGTCCTGAGTCTGCAAGATCTTAATAAGGCTGTTAATATATTCTGTTCTGTTCTGTTCTATTAGTATAAGTTAACTTGATGGCAATTTACAACATAAGGGTACTGTATTTTTTATTGTTTTTGTTTTTGTTTTGTTTGGAGGAATGTTCCATTATGTGAACCTGCAAGTTGAATCTGAAGTGGTCAAGTCAAGAAACAGGTTTAGTATTGCAATGGATTCTAGGCCAGTATTTCTCAAATGTTGGTCCACCAGCTGTTTTGGACTTCAACTCCCAAACATCCTAGCCAATTTACCCAGTGGTCAGGGATTCTAGGAGCTACAGTCCAAGGAACCTGTAGGCTCAAAGATTGAAAACTACTGTCCCGGGCCTCTGTTTGCTCTCTTGGTATTACTTTGCTAATGTAGTTCAGACTTTTCCCACAGTTATGTCATTTTTAAGAGTTTATTTTAAAGTGGAACTATAGTGTCTATGGAATATGTAACAGGAATATGTAACATGCAAAGGGAGCCCTGGTGGCACAGTGGTTAAATGCCAGTACTGCAAGCCACCACCACGTTGCAGGTTTGATCCCAGGGGGCTCCAAGGTTCACTCAGCCTTTCATCCTTTTGTACGTTGGTAAAATGTGTACCTGGCTTGTGGGGGCAATTAGCTAACACACATTGGAAACTGCTTAATGTGGTGTAGATGTGTAAATTGCTATTGCTTATTTGTAAGCTGCTCTGGAAGACTTTGTGGCTGAAGAGCAGAGTATAAATACCCAAATAAATACATAAATAAATAAATACTTGACAGTGCTATCCTGTGAATGTCTGCTCAAGAAATAAACCATAATCCTAGTTGTAGCACTGGGGGATGGGGGTCCAGAGAGGCCGAACCTCACCAGGTGACACCATCGGGGGAGAGCAGTGGCTCCTGCCTTAGTGACACCACAGCATAATGTGTGTGTCTGCTCAGAAGTGAATTACCTTGAGTTCAGTAACATTTATTTCCACATCAGTGAGTGCTGGATTAGCACCTCCAACTGTGATCAATTAACCCCAACTAGTTTATGAGGGGAACCTTTATGATGTGTTCCAAAGAAAGCATGATGGCTGAAAAATGAGATTAGAGATGGGGGAACACACACTCACCCTGCCTCCAATGTCCCCATGAATTTATGACTTCACACCCCTTCATTCTCCAACTTCACAATGTGGAACAGAAGGAACTGAACAGAGATTCTCCTCATGTTCAATTAAATATGAATAGAACATTCTACACTACTGGGGACTCCTTTATCATGGGAGAATTATCAGATGTGGCAAAAACTGCATCAAAATATTGTGACAACAGGAACCTTACTAGATGATGTCATCCTCCAGCATTCTGGGGGTGTAGAGTGGGCATCAGTAAGGTGTCCCTTTTTATTAGCAGCTTGTCCCTGTCGATACAAAAGGGAAGCCTCGTCCACAGCTGTGCTATGCCCCTGGAATGGCAGAAGGATGCAGGCATCTGGTAAGGTCGTCCTTTCAGTTCTTGTAGCAATCTTCTGACATGGTTAGGAACTCAATTTTTTGGTGTGTTCCCCCATGTCTGATGATCTCCAATATCTTTGACTTCACGGAACATTGTACTCATGTTCAATTGAACAATAGTATTAACTCCTTCAAACTTCCCCAGTCATTACAGTCATGTTGGGAGACAAAGAACTTTTTCAAATGGGGGGAAAAAACCCTAAGGAGGTAGGGAGGAGTATGGGTCTGTTGCGCTTACAGCGCCCCATTTCAGACGCCTCAGTCCTCTTCCTGACCTTCCCCTGTACTTCTTCCGTGCTTCTCCATCAATAAAAAGTGGTGCCCGCAGCATAGAAAAAGCATGGGGGAAGGTTGGGAGGAGGATGGTGGCATCCAAAATGGGGCACTGTAAGCATGATAGCCCTGTTCTTCTCCCAACCTTCTCGGGTTGGTTTTTTCCCCATTTGAAAAAGTCCAAAGAGGTGACGTGAGGTGCACATAGAGACATTGTGTCTCAGTCCCCTTTCCCAGCCTTTGTGAATTCTTCAGAAAGTATGAAGAGGATTTTGATCTTATCTGAATTCAAGTTGGCTTGAATCTGGAAGTGCTTGTATTTTCATCCTAAACAGTTTTTATGCATGTTTAATGAAATAGGATGTTGCCATTGTAATCTACAACACTCTTCTGGCAAGAGTTTTAGAGGACACTTCAGGCAAAAGAAAAAATGATACACTAATAATAGTAAATGATGATATTATCCCCTTATGTAAGATTGTTTTATCTGAGCAACAAGGAGAAGGTTTTGTGATTTTTTTTCTCTGCCTGGTGGAGGTAGAGATATGTTTTGTTTTGTTTTTTGCTTTGAAAGAATAATTCTTGTTCAGGTTTCTTTGATGACAACAGAAAGGTGATCATTCCTTATTGTTGTGAAATTGGGTAACTGGGGCAGGCAATTCTTCAATTGCTCATACACTCAGATCCTTGAATTGCTTGTACATATTGTTAAGGAAAATGCAACATGGGACATACAGTGAAAGAAATAAAATATGTATGTGAAAGTCACAATGACTAAGCAAGAGCAATTATGGGGCTACACAGGTGAAACTGCTAATGTAATCTAGAAGGCCTGAGAGCCAAGGACAGAGGTACTGAATGCAGATTGGAAACACCTGAGAATCATTAAGTGTACAAGGTGAAATGTTGAAATACATGGGTTGGTCTTAAGCATGGGTGGAACTACGTGGACCAATCAGAATGGAAATACACACCCACTGGGTGGAAACTAACTAGTGGGTGGTGATAAACAATGGCTATAAAATTGCAATGTTTGCCAATGTATTGGAGTTGAGTAGAGATTGTGGAGTAGTGTGTAGAGATTGTGATTTGTTTACCATATAGTATATTTATATAGAAGAATAAAGTAGGTTTTATATAAAACTACTGAGTTGCCTGAGTGAATCCTGGAGACGTTTTGGAGACACCTGGAGAAGAGTGAGAAGGCTTGGAGAGTTTGTCAGGATCTTCAGCCTATTCTCTGAAACTCTGCTGCTTTGGAGAAAAGCATTAACCACTGATCTAAGCTGGTTGGCTCTGCTGCATAACAAGGTGGTGAGTTTGAGCCAGAGGTGAAGAGCTACAACTCCCATCATCCCTGACAAGGGTTATGGGCCCAGTTACTAGAGCACCCAGCATCCACAGAAGCTGAAATTTCCAGAGAGTGGAAGAAAGCTTTGTGGACGACAGATCAGAGCAAGCTGTTTGTGCTGCAGTGATAAGCCTCGTGAGTAAATCATTTTGTGTTTTGCTTAAGCCCAGACGGGTCGGCTGTGCATACTCAGAAGGACTGTGTCAAATTGAGTCACTGCACAAATCAAGATGGAATTTCTAAAGTTTAGTAAATTGAATAGAAACAACTACTCTACCTGGAAGATTTATGCCCAATCTCTACTAGTAAAGGAAGGTCTGTGGTCAACAGTTGAAACAGGGCTGGCAGCTGATGCTGATGAAGCCACTAAAGAGAGAGATAGTAAAGCAAAAGCCTGTCTTTATCTCATGCTTGAAGAAGACTTAATTAATGACGTCAGAGATAAAACGTCTGCCAAGGATGTGTGGGATACCTTGCAGAGATTACACACTCCTTCAACTGCTTTTGCAAAAATGCTATGGTCTAAACGAATATACAGGCAAAAGATGGCTAAAGGGCAGTGTGTGATAGAACATTTAAAAATAATGCAAGATTTGTTTGTGCAAGCTGAACTGAGGGGAGTGCAAATTAGCAAAGAGCAGCAATGCTACATTTTAATAGAATCGCTAGACTCTTCGTGGGACAACATAACGAACAGCTTGCAGAACTTGCCAGAAGCTGAGCTTAATAGAGACTTAATTGTGGCCAGAATACTGGAAGAGAACCAGAGAAGAATGTCTGAGCAGGGTGACTCAGCAAGCTTAAAGACTGTGCCAAAACAACAAACAACTCCTGACTGGCGAATGCAGGAGGAAGCAGCCTCTACAAGGGAGCAACGGAGGTGCTTTTATTGTAAGAAGATTGGTCATCTGCAGAGACATTGTAAACATTTTGCAGCTGAGAGACACAAGCAAGCAGAGAGCAGATGGCAGCCGCGGCAGTATCAAAAACAGTCCAAACCTCCATTTTTGAGGGACAGTGGTAATAAAAAGGGGGTTGCAACCATGATTAAGGAAAAACAAAATGCAAATTCTAAATGGCTAGTTGATTCAGGAGCCACATCATTGATGTGTAATGATATAAATTTAATAAGTAATAGAAAATCAGCTAATGTAAATACTGTAGTTTTGGCTGATGGGAAAGAGCTAAGTACTGTAAATCAAATGGGTACTGTGTACATTCCAGGGCTAAAAGAGAATTTTAATGATGTCTTACATGTAAAGGAGTTAGAAAATAATTTGTTATCAGTAAGCAGATTAACAGAAAGAGACTACACAGTCATATTTGAAAAGAACATGTGTAAGATAAAACTGAATGGGGAATTGCATGGCATAGGTTTGAAAAAGGACAAACTTTATTATTTGGAGGACAATATTGATAGCTACAGGGTTGAAGAAGCTAATAACATAGAATATATTCCAATCCACAAAGACTGCATACATGAGCTTCACAGAAAATTCGGCCATGCGAGCTTCAAATGTTTAAAGAATTTAATCAGTATGTGTCCAGATTTAAAAGTTGCTGAATGCAAAAACCACTTAGATTGTACGGTATGTCAACAGGTAAAGGTCAGAGCTTTTCCAGTAGCTAAGAAAACAAAAAGAATTGCTCAAAGACCATTTCAGTATGTACATGCAGATGTTGCCCAAGCTAATTGCTTGTCCTTAGGGGGAAGCAAGTATTTCCTAGTAATTGTTGATAGGTATACAAGGTTTGCATTTGTGAGAATAATGAAAAACAAATCTGACGCTGGGCAAAGTTTAAAAGCATGGGTAAGAATGGTGGAAAGACAATTTGATAGCAGAGTAGGCACCATTATTACTGATAGAGGAGGAGAATTTTTAAATAATCAATTGTTTAACTGGTTTCAGAAGGTGGGAATAAGGCATGAAACTACAAACCCTGCTTGTCCTAGTGAGGATGGGTTAGCAGAGAAGAAAATACAAGATATAAAAAGAATTACTGCTTGTATGATGGCAGATGCAGGGGTGAAAGATAGTTTTTGGGCAGAAGCAACTTTGACTGCAATACATATCAGTAACAGATTGTATCATTCAGAAATTGAAGACATTCCCTACAGGGTATTGTATGGGAGAATGCCAAATTACAAGTACTTAAGGGTTTTTGGACAATTTGCTCATGTTTACACACCTGCTTGTTTCAGGAGGAAAGGAGAACCCAAAAGCAAAAGGCTTAGGTTTTTGGGGTATTCTGGAAATAGCTACAAGTTTCATTTGGATGGAAAACAAGTGCAGTATTCTAGGTCTGCAAATTTTGAGAGACATGCTGGTTGGGACAAACTGCATGCCAATAAAGAAGTGTTTTTGAGATTAGGGAGTTCAAATGAGCCAGAAGCACAAACTGAACCAACCTCAGGAAACGGAGGGGTTTCAGTTAAGCAGGAAGCATCACCTAGCAGCAGTGGTAGTTCTTCCGATGATGAGATAGCATCTAGGCCTACTACTACTCGAATGACTGAGGACAAGAGATTTAGTCATAGAACTACAACTCCTAGTAGAGAAAGTGAGGATGAAAGAGACAGATCAGCAGATTTTATTCCCAGGCGTAGTCACAGAGTTAGAAAGCCTCCAGATAGGTTTGTTGTGACAAAGGCAAGAGCCTGTTTAGCAGTAGAGGAGCCTGAAAGTTTTGAAGAATTGGAAAGTTATTCTAGTGAAGAACAGGAAAGATGGTTTGATGCAATGGATAATGAGTTTGGTTGCCTGGTAAATAAAGATGTTTTTGAAATTGTTGACAGACCCAAAGACAAGAAAATAATTGGTTGTAAATGGGTATACAAAAGGAAAGAAATGCCAGATGGAGGTATCAAATATAAAGCTAGGTTAGTGGCTAAGGGTTTTGCACAACAGCAGTATGAGAACTATGATAAGACATATTCTCCAACTGCAAAGCCAGAAAGTCTGAGAATGGTTCTAGCTGTAGCAGTAAAAAGGAATTTAGTTGTAGAACATTTTGATTTTGAGACAGCGTACTTGAATGCGGTCTTGGATGAAGAAATATTTATGGAACAGCCACAAGGTTTCGAAGAAAATGGTAGTCAGAGAGTATATAAATTAAAGAAAGTGTTGTATGGTTTAAAACAAAGTGCCAGAGCGTGGAATCTGTGCATCAATGATGAGCTAGTTAAGCTAGGTTACAAAAGGAGCATTGCAGATGCTTGTGTATATACAAAAGGAGACATAGTATTAGTGATTTATGTAGATGATTTGTGCGTAGCAGCAAAGTCAAAACAGGAAATTGAGTCAGTAAAAAGAGAATTGTCTGAGAAGTTTGTTTTGAAGGACTTAGGTGTATTGAAGTCTTATTTAGGTATTTGTGTTGAATGGACAGAAGAAGGACATTGTTTATTAAGTCAGAGAAATAAAATTGAAAGACTGATTGAAAAGTGTGGATTACAGAATGCAAAAATAGTAAGAGTTCCAATGACAACTGGTTTTGTGTCTGAGGAAACAACTAGAGCGTTCGAGGACAAGACTTTATTCAGAAGTATAATAGGATCTTTACAATTCATATCTTGCCACACCAGACCAGACATTTCTTATGCTGTAAATGTATTGTCTAGAAGGGTTAATGATCCAAAAATTGAAGACTGGACAGCGATAAAACATTTATTGAGATATTTGAAAGGAACCTTAGATAGGAAATTGATTATAAGAAACAGTAGTTCAGATCTAGATTGTTATGTAGACAGTTCATTTGCATCAGAATTAGGAGACAAGAAGTCAGTTACAGGAATGATAATTAAATATAGTGAAAGTCCAATAGTTTGGAGAAGTAGAAAACAAACTAATGTAGCGTTAAGCACAACGGAAGCAGAATTCGCTGCTTTGAATGAGATAGTAAATGAGGTACAGTGGATTAAGCAATTGCTAAATGATTTAAATGAAAGTTACAAGATACCAGTAGAAATTCTGGAAGATTCACAGTCATGCATAGCGATGGCTGAAACTGAAAGTTTGAAGAACAGAACAAAATATGTTGGTGTAAGATATCAAAATGTGCGAGACATGGTTCAGAAGGGTGAAATAGAATTGAGATATATAGAAACACAACACAACATAGCAGATTTGTTCACAAAAGCATTGACAGCAGAAAAACATGAAAGGCTGACACAAATGGTTGGAATGACATTGTAAGGCACATACAATATTTTATTTCGGAGGGGATTGTTAAGGAAAATGCAACATGGGACATACAGTGAAAGAAATAAAATATGTATGTGAAAGTCACAATGACTAAGCAAGAGCAATTATGGGGCTACACAGGTGAAACTGCTAATGTAATCTAGAAGGCCTGAGAGCCAAGGACAGAGGTACTGAATGCAGATTGGAAACACCTGAGAATCATTAAGTGTACAAGGTGAAATGTTGAAATACATGGGTTGGTCTTAAGCATGGGTGGAACTACGTGGACCAATCAGAATGGAAATACACACCCACTGGGTGGAAACTAACTAGTGGGTGGTGATAAACAATGGCTATAAAATTGCAATGTTTGCCAATGTATTGGAGTTGAGTAGAGATTGTGGAGTAGTGTGTAGAGATTGTGATTTGTTTACCATATAGTATATTTATATAGAAGAATAAAGTAGGTTTTATATAAAACTACTGAGTTGCCTGAGTGAATCCTGGAGACGTTTTGGAGACACCTGGAGAAGAGTGAGAAGGCTTGGAGAGTTTGTCAGGATCTTCAGCCTATTCTCTGAAACTCTGCTGCTTTGGAGAAAAGCATTAACCACTGATCTAAGCTGGTTGGCTCTGCTGCATAACAAGGTGGTGAGTTTGAGCCAGAGGTGAAGAGCTACAACTCCCATCATCCCTGACACATATTCTCTATAGATGTTAGAGAAAACTGGGGCATGGCCCCTCATCACTAGTTTCAGACACCTGTTTACTGAAGTCATTGCAACCAGAAGATGGTAATAACATGATGCTATGGGGAGATTTTCCCCACCACACACACACACACACACACACATTTTATCTGCAGACATAGGACCTGGAGACCATGGTGGGGTTGTGGCTGTTAGCTTTGGTCATGAAACGCCCCAGTCACCCTCCTGACACTTTCACATTTGATGAGATACATGCAAATGACAGCCTACATGTCCACAGCTGTGTCTTCACAGGTCCTTTTACAGATGTCACACTGAATTCAGATGAGCTATTTAATGTATCCATTAAAATATTATTTGAAGTTTTAACCTGTTCTAACTAGTTTTGTTTTATCGCTGTGCTGTTTCGATTTGCTTTCATTATTTTATTATTTGACTTATTTAAATACAGTTTGAGCTTCCCTTATCAGGAAATCCAAAATCTGAAAACCTCCCAAATTTGAAACTTTATGCCACCAGCTGCCCACTTCCATATTTGATGTGGCATCTGCAATACTCCTGCTTGTTCATGTCTGATCTTCAGTCTCTCTCAAGCCTTGCATTTCATACACACCAGTAGCAAACAAATGAAATGAGGCTGCAGAGAGATGTAAGCATCTGTGAAAAGACAGGAGGCATGGATTCACGCATGTTCAGTCTCCCTCCTTTTTCACTTGTCCTTTCACACTTTTTCTTTTGAGGGGGGCTGGCAGGACAGTTGGCGAGTGGCAGGTGGTGAGGGGTGGGGGCTCCCTTTCTTCTCTTCCTCCTCTTCATCTCTTTATTCTCCCTTGTTCTTTTTTTCTTTCCCCTTTTCCAGTAGAGTGGTAGTGATGGCAGCACTCCACTAGGGTGGGAAGTTCCATTTTCTTTTCACATTTTGTTCTTTCCCTTTTGTTCTTTCCACATGGGGCAGGACTGAAGAGTGGGTGAGGTTTACTGGGTTTGGGCCTCCCTTCTAATTCCCTTTTCCTCTCAATCATTCTTGCCACAGCCGTGCCAGGTCAAGCCAGTCTGGGTCTCTCCCTCTCTCTCTCTCTCTCTCTCTCTCTCTCTCTGTGTGTGTGTGTGTGTTTCTTTCTTTCTCTTTTTCTCATCCATCCTCTCTCTCTCCTTTTCCTTTTCTCTGCCATCTCTCCCTCCTTTCCTGCCTTCTTGTCCTTGCAGCTGACCACCACAAAGAATGACCATGTTGTGTCCCTTATAGTGGCCCCTCATACTGCTCCCACCTTCTAATAGACAAGATGAGTAGTGAACAAATGAAATGCAAGGATGGAAAGAGAGATGCAAGGATCCGTGAAATGGCAGGAGGCATATATGTATATGCAAATACTGGTATTCCAATTTAAAAAAAAAAAAACTGAAATACAAAACACTTCTGGACCCAAGCATTTTGGATAAGGGAGGCTCAGCCTATAATATAGTGCTATGATTTTTTTTGGGGGGGGGGGACTGGCCTGATAATGGAAATGGGTGGTGGTGGTGGTGGTATGTATAAAAGCATACATAAATATGTGCACGTGTACACACACATACACAAACACATGAGCTCTCATATAATCATCACATGATTTCATTAAAAAGGGTAATACTGCTGTGCAGAATTCTAAATACAATATATAGAACCAGACATCAGGATGCAGGCCTTATACATATTGCCATTAACAAGAAAATATGAGAATCAGCATTGAGTAGGTTTTGATTGTATGGCAGTTGAAATGTCAAGCATGGCTATACACACTAATGCTGGATTACATTACAAGACTGGGGAATTTGCATATGTCAAAAACTTTAAGAAAAAACCTACCAATGATAAATGTGAACATTGATTTTTTTCCCCACAGAGGACCAAAATAACTTGTTATTGTTCCCAGCAAATACAACATTACTTGTTACTGTTCTTTTATCCTGACACCAATCTATGAATATTGTTTCAGCATGTCCACATGTTTTTATTTTCCATTTATATGCCATTGGACCTTGCATAAGAGTGCAAAAGCCCTCTGTCAACATCTAGTTAAATAATGCTTGTGCCTGTCAAAGATTTAACAAGACATATTTTGCTTACAAAATCAGTTATGGTAAAAGTGTCTTTCTCTAAAATATTATGCTAAAAAACATAAGAGATTGTCTTTTAGTGAGCCAGACTATTGTTCCAGTTTCATCAGTACTGTCTATACCAGGGGTGCGGATGTGTGGCCATCCAGACATTGTTGGGCTATAGTACCCATCATCTCTGACTGCTGGACATGGGATAGTTGGGATTTGAAGTCTAACTAGGCTTTCTACCACTTTCCTGTATGAATGGCAACAACTTTCAGGTTTCAGATGGAAGTTTCTGGTCCCGTCTATACAAGGCAACCCCCCCCCCAAAAAAACCCTGGATTTCTCCACAATAATAGGAAATTGCAGTGGCTTCAATTTGTCTTAATGGTGTTTTGGCCCCCAAAATCTTTGCATGCCTGTTGGCCATTTTTACTTGCCTTAATTTGCTGCTGCCAAACTTAAAAATATATATATTTTCCATTGTGCGCTTAACTGATATATTGCCTATAGAAAAAGACAACACCCCATTTTATCACCTTAGCCATCACTCATTAAGGTGAAAATCCAACACGGCGGCACCAGGCACTTGCCATGTTAGCAAGACCCACCCACCCATGCTTGTCCAACCAATCAGCTTTGTACTTCTTCTCCTATGGGAAATTGATTCAAAGCGAGTTGCTTGTCCCAATGAGCAGGAATGCACATCCCCCTCACTGTTTTATAAAAACTTGTTTAGAGTTTTTGACATTTTTGGGCCCCCTCCTTCTGAATACAACAAAATGATGTGGGATCCCATTAAGACAGGTAGGGATCTCCTCACATTCCATGAGGAGTATTTTCACTGTTTAGACAGCCCCTCTGAGAGCCTACCCCCAAGTTACCAGGGACAGGGCCTAGGACATTCTGCATGCAAAGCTCTAGCACTGAATTATGTCATATCTTAACAGTCCCCCTTCCCTAATTTCCATTGTGTTGCTCTACCAAACCTTGGAGTAGCTCCTCTTCAAAGCTAATATGTATAGCATTTCTCACACCAAAAGGCGCATCCTATTTGAATTAATTTCTGTGTGTGTGTTGCTATATCAGTGTCACCTTTCGCCACCACCTACGACTCCTCGAGTGCTTTCATCAGCGCTGTCTACGCACAATCCTAAATATACACTGGATTGACTATGTGATGAATGTTGCTGTCCTTGAGCAAGCAGGGATCACCAGTATTGAGGTCATGATATTGAGAACGCAGCTGCGCTGGGCAGGGCATGTTTCTAGGATGGAGGACCATCCCCTCCCAAAAATACTACCCTACGGTGAACTCGCCATGGGTCAGCTTAAGAGGGGCGCTCCAAAAAAGCAATACAAAGACTCCCTGAAACAACATCTCAGGCTCGGCCAAATTGATCACCAACAGTGGTCCGCCCTGGCCTCACATCAGGAGGCATGGAGACGCACTATCCACAATGCTGCAGCCTTATTTGAGAACTCACGCCGAACAAGTCTTGAAGAGAAACGACAACGCAGAAAGGATCACAACCCAAAAACATCACCCAAGGAGACCTTCTGCTGTGCTTTCTGCAACCGGACTTGTTTATCTCGGATTGGCCTTTTTAGTCATCAGCACGCTTGCAGAAATGAATCATGAATCTTCGTTTGCGAAGAAAAGCCAGAGACAGCAAAAACAAGAGTCTTATGGCACTTGAGACTCTTTGCTGTGTAAATTACCATGAGGAAGTTTTGCTGGGAAGATCTGCATTCATATAAGCACTGCTGGCATAGCATAATCCACAGCCACCCACCAGGATGGGATTTGTTGGACCATGGAACAATTCTTAGTGTTCCATTCTCTCCTTCTGTCCCTCATTCCCTCCCTCCCTCAAATTATACTTCTTGTATATGGAAATAAGAGAGAAGGGGGAGAGAAGGGGCAGGGTGAGTTCACTCTCTGTGTATTATTTCCTACACCTTTCTAGCTAACTGAGAATAACTAGCTCATTATAAACTACAATAGGGTGTACTTCTTCTGTAATGATGAGCCACAAATGTCAAAGCAAGATGTGCTGGATGATGAATAAAGGCAGTTTCACATGAAATGTGGAAAGCAAAGAGAAATGAAAGGTGTAACAGGGAAGCAATGAACCATCCCCCCTCTTCCAAAGTCATGCACTAATTTGTCTTTTGACTTGTTGGGGATCACAGTAGGGCTTTTCTATTTCTTTATGCCACCCAAGCAATAGCATCAGCATTATAGAGTCTTTTTTTAATTTTTCAGTCACAAAAATACCTTATTGAGGAATCACTATCACCTATCACTTCTACATCATAATTCATAATGTGTCCATGAATCATAGTATTATTCAGTAGCTTCCAGGCTCCACATATATTTAACAATTACTTTTTATTTAAATGGCACCACCGATTGTGGAAACAAACAAATGGTGAGTTGTGCTCCTCCAACTCAGGAGATTTTCAGACAGGAACAAAAAAGTGTTCCTGTCCCAGAATCTCCCCTCCTGCCCCCTTCCGTCCCTGTCATGCCACAATCACCCTCCCCACCACACTTACCTTCTCTCCCATTGTTCCGGCAGCCCAGGAGTGAATGGAGCTCTAACAGAGGATTCTCACAAGAAGACGTGAATGAGGGGAATTCAAAAAGAAAAAGAAAAAGAACACAAAAAAATGACAGCAAGCACAGAAATACAGTTTAAACAGTAGAAGTAAGCTGAAGAGGGTCATAAAAAGTGTGTCACTTACCTGGATGTCCCAATCTCACCCGGAAGTGTTCTGGCAGGGACCGCCCATTGACACTGGGATCTCACCAGCAAAACGGGGCACCTTTTCGCTCGCAGGAACATCCATGACAGAAACTGAACAGGGGATCCATTGACAGCTTATCCCATCCATAAAAAGCGGTGCCAGTGGAACAGCAGCAGATCGGGTGCATAACGAGGGGGGAATGACATCGTCTGAAAAGGGAGCCCTTGTACAATCTCCTAGCATTTGTACAATGCCACTTTTAATGCATCTGATAATCTCCTCAGAGATGCTACTGCATTTTGCATGCAGTCACTCTTTGTATGCCTGCAATTGTTCCACTAGGATTTTGTTTTCCCTCCATCAAAAACTGCTGTGCCAGTCTTCTTAAAATTAAACTGTTTCAGTCCAGGAGAAATGAAATAGCTTGGAGTAATCAGCAGTCTATCCTTTCCATTGCAGGAGCATTTTATAAAAAGCTGTCATTTTCCAACTGTGGGGAATTATTCTTGTTTTGCTCCTGAAGGAAGAATATCAAACAGTACTCATTCTCTTCTCACATTCTGTCCTTTGAGATATTTTTTTTAAGTGTTAGAAGCAAAGGCTTATTTCTGCCTTCTATATCTGTGGCTGGTCTTGAGGAAAAAAAGTTTCACTATTACAAACAGAGGGGGTGGGAGTGGGGTGGCAGGCAATCTTCAATGTTAGCAATGAACCTGTTACTGTCAGAATCTACAGCTTAAAAGAGAGAAATAATTCCAATAAGAACATCACACGAAGCATTGTCTTGACAAAACGTTTGAAAGCCGATAATTCCTCTAAAGCTAGCATAGCTGGGGGTGAAAAGATGATATTTGGGAAAGCTCATATTTTATTCCCTAAGTAATAAAGGCCTTAAGAAGGCCAACACAATGCAAAAGAATACAGACAATTTTGTTCCACAGGGCACATGATGGTGCAAGCACATCTAAACAGACAAACTGCTGCCAGGGGTGTTTGCCCAGGGGAAGCTGGGGAGTGAAGTCTGGGATAGACCTACTGCCCCAGCTGCTCCCACACTAGGTTGGTCATGAAGAGGTCGATGAAGGGGTTCCCCCAGTCTGCGAAGAGGTGACTCAGGGACATTGTTTTTAATTGTGATTTTAGATCAGTTTGTTTTAATCTATAATTGTTTAATATTTTTTATGGGGAGGGTGGGGTGGGGGGTGTTTGGGGATTTATCTGTATTGTATTTTAATTTTTGTAAGCCGCCCCGATTGTTTTAACAGAGGGGCAGGGTATAAATAAATTTTATTATTTATTATTGTTATTAAGGACCACTCGTGGCTGCAGGTGGACGAGTGGCTGAGGTTGTCCACCACCTTGTTCTGCACTCCTGCCAGATGCATGGTGGTGAGAGAGATGTGGTGCTCCATGCACCACTCCCATATCTGGACAGTTAGGTCTAGTAGGGTGCAAGACCAAGTACATCCCTGCTTGTTGATGTAGAAAAGCATGTTGTGTTGTCCGATGTCACCTGGACCATGTACTCTCTGAGAGATGGTTTGAATGCCTTCAGGGTTTTGAAACCAAAGATGTTGTGCTGGGAATTTAGTTCCCAGGGCATGTGTAACAGAAGACCCTGCAAGAACAGTCACGAGTGCTTAATCTGTGGGGCCTCACACTCCTTTTGGAACTGTGCCAGGGGCATGAGCAGGAGGTAGGGGCTCCTCAGCAGATGGCAGAGGAGGTGGTGGCCCCAGCCAGCCTCCAAAAGGGTCCCAGCCCAGTTAAACTAGAGGTTTTGGAGTGATGGCTGAAATTTTATCCCAACAGAAGGGCCTCTACTTATTTGTTAAAATGGTTTACGTTTGTGTTTCCGATTGCCTTCCTGGGAGTTCGGCGCTCATATAGGGCCTGTAATTTGCAATCTGTTAAGGGAATGGAGAAGGCTGTGTGGATAACATTTCTAAGAAGGTAAAGGAGGGCCGGGTGGTAGGCCCTTTCCTTATCCCCCTGTGCCCAATCTTTGAGTTTCCCCTTTGGGGTGTGGTACCTAAGAATGCCCCAGGTGAGTTTAGGCTCATCGATCACCTATATTATCCAAAAGGCGAATCATATAATGATTCTATTCCCGCAGAACTATGCACAGTTAAATATACATCCTTGGATGCTGCAGTGAGGAAGGTGTGCAGGCACTGCCAGGGGGCTGAACCAGCAAAATGAAATATCAAGTCTGCCTTTCGCCTTCTGTCTGTTCATACCAATGATTTTGAATGGTTGGGGTTCCAGTTTGAAGGATGGTTCTACATGGACTGTGCCCTACCAATGGGCTGTTCTATCTCATGCAGTACCTTTGAGACCTTCAGTACCTTTTTAGAATGGGCTTAAAAACCAGAACGGGCCATCCCTTTTTCATCTGTCTAGCTGGAAGGTTTTTTTAGTAGCATAGCATCATAGAGTCAGAAGAGACCTCAACGGCCATCCAGTCCAACCCCCTGCCATGCAGGACTACAAAATCAAATCATTCCCGACAGATGGCCACCCCAGCCTCTGTTTAAAAACCTCCAAAGAAGAAGACTCCACCACACCATGAGACAGTGTCTTCCATTTCTGAACAGCTCTTTACTGTCAGGAAGTTCTTCCTAATGTTTAGGTGGAATCTCTTTACCTTTAGTTTGAACCCATTGCTCTGGTCCTAGTCTCTGGAGCAGCAGAAAACAAGCTGGCTCCATCCTCAGTATGACATCCATTCAAATATTTAAACGTGGCTATCATGTCACTTCTCAACCTTCTCTTCTCCAGACTAAACATACCCAGCTCCCTAAGCCGCTCCTCATAGGGCATGGCTTCCAGACCTCCCACCATCCTGGTCACCCTCCTCTGGACACACTCCAGCTTCTCGATTACCTTCCTGAACTGTGGTGCCCAGAACTGGACACAGTATTCCAGGTGAGGTCTGGCTAAAGCAGAACAGAGTGGCACTATTACTTCCCTTGATCTAGACACTCTACTCCTATTGATGCTGCCCAGAATCACATTGGCTTTTTTAACTGCTGCATCAAAATGCTGACTCATATTCAGCTTGTGGTCCACTAAGACTTCTAGATCCCTTTCACATGTACTGCCATCGAGCCAGGTGTCACCGCTCCTATATCTGTGCATTTCATTTTTAACTGCCCAAGTGTAGTATCCTACATTTCTCACTGTTGAAATCCTGGGAGCAACTACCATGAAGGCCCTTTGATATTATTGTTATCATGCTGTCACGCTGCTCAAAGGATCAAAAATCTAACTATGCGGGTCTCTGCTTAGCTTTTAGCAACTTCCAGATCAAATCTTTATACAGTATACTAAATGGCACCATGGATAAAGATTACCCTGCAGGATTTACTTATTTCTTAGGGTCCAGAATGAGTAAATTGATTACCTAATTATATCTAAGGATCTTCTTGCATATGTTAAGGATCTAGAAATAATTCCAAGGTCTGAAAGTGATTACTTCCCAATTACACTGCAGTTATGTAACTTTACACAAGAGCTTCGGGCTGAGGATTTTCATCAAATTGATATTGTCTCAGAAGGAAGAGCCTATCACAGAGCTAAATGGTCTATGCAGTTAAACCTGAAGATTACTGATTTATTTGACCTCAGACTGCTTTCAGTACCTCCAATTTGTGATGCTATCAGCTGAGCTTCCTGATGTACTACTAGAGGACTATAACAGAATCTTCTGTGAGTTACATCAGTCTCTATCCTATAACAGCAGCACACAATTGAGATTAAACAAGCATTATTCCAAACCATGGTTTGACAAAGATTGTGTTAAAGCTAAAGAAAATCTTTCTGCTACCTATCAAGCCTGTGTAGCTAGTACATCAGAGCTTCTCTAAAAGAAGAGGCAATATAAACAGTTATTGAAACACAAAAAAAGGAAGCTATGAAGGACAATTGGTCTTGTCTCATTCAGGCTGCTAAATCTAATCACTCTGCACGCTTCTGGGACATTACATCAGGTATCAAAGGTAGAGGTCCATCTCAGGTAGAATGTTTCATCACTCTAACTATTTGGGAAGTATATTTTCATGAACTTTATTCAGGTGTTGATGCTGGAAGAAAATATTCTAGCCAGTCTGTAGATAATCTTGCACTGTGGCCTCCTGTGTCTGTGTCTGAAATCAAGTCTTGAGGCCTGATTAAGGTTGGGGAAGTCCCCAGGTGAGGATTGAATTATGCCAGAGGCTATTAAAAACAACCTGGACTTTTGGGCTCCTATTCTGGCTTCTCTTTTCCCTGTATTGACCTACATGGATGAGCTCTCTTGGATTGGGGGTTGGCAGTCATTGTTCTCATCTTCAAAAAAGGATCAAAGAAGGATCCATCAAATTATAGACCAATTAGTTTACTTAACGCAGTCAGTAAGCTATATGCAAGTCACCTTCACAGGAAACTCTTTGATTGGCTGGAACAAGAGAACATTCTAGCATATGAACAAGCTGTCTTTAGAGAAAGGCAATCTACTATCGATCAATGTTTTGTCTTACACCATCTGATTGGGAAATACTCCTCTAATGACCTCCCTGTATGTCACCTTCATAAACTTCATAAACTTCAAAGCAGCTTTCGATTCCATATCCCAAACTAGACTCTGGGGAAAAAATGGAGGCATCTTATATCGATAAATAATTGCTGTATTTAATACCAATGACACCCCAGGGTCAACTTACCAGAACAATAAAAACTGAGAAGAGAGTAAAGCAAGGCTGCATACTGGTGCCACTCTTGTTTAATTTTTGCATCAATTCCAAGGTGGGCTACCTTCATAATACCAATTTCCATCCCCTAAAATTAGGTGGAAGAAATATTGCTGTGCTGCTTTATGCAGATGATGCAGCTGTTTTGCCAAGAACACCTATTGACCTGAGAAGAGCACCAAGAGCAGTAAAGAATATTATTTAGTGCTCAATTACCAAAAAACTTAAAATTATGAATTTTGGAAAAAAAAAAACAACAACATAGGGGACACTTCTGGTCCATGAATGGCCATAAGATAGAACAGGTCTCCTGCTTTAAATACCTCAGTGTAGTCTTTCTTGCTACAGGAAGCAGGTAAGTGCATGGGGATTATGTTGCTAGTAATGCTCAGAGAAGCTCAGTGGCTATAAAAAAAATTCAGATCTAAAGGAGGACATTTCATACTGGTAGCCCTGAAACTTTTTGAAGCAAAGTCAATAGCTCAACTTTTATATGCTGCCCAGCTAGGTCCTTTTCCTAATTTTGTTACACTGAGGAACATGCAATCTAATTTTTTGAGATCAACCCTGTAAGTCCCAAAATGTGTCACCAATGCCATCTTGTGGTTGGAAGCAGGTTTTTTGAGCATAGAAGCCAGAGTCTGGATAACCATACTCAATTATTGGGTTAGGTTATATTTTGCTCCTATTGGGCTTGCTCCCCTCATTTTGAAGGATGACTTTCAATCTACGGACTTTTTCAGATGACTTAAAAGTCATCCTGAGGAGCTGCAAGAGGCATGAAGCTGTCTTGCTGCAGGGGTCCTTTTTCAGACAACACCATCTTCTTCCGTTTCACCTCTGTGTTCCATGGAGGGAAAAGGTGCCACTTTTTACTCACGAACGTTTTTACCCTGGCTCGATGCCATGTTGTCCCCTCAGCTGTCCTTGAGGGATGCTATAGGAAAATTCCATATCTGGAGAGACACTGCCCATGTGACTCTGGCCAAATTGAATCTGTAGAACATGTGCTTCTTCAGTGCTTGTTCTATAGAGACTTACAATCTGACCTTATCTTGCCAATACTCTGCCAATATCCTGGATATTCTGAGCAGTTCTATGCTGCTCTGGTACTTTCTAATACTAATCCTATTATAACATTTAAGGTGGCTAAATTTTGTGCAGCAGCAATCAAAATGAGATGAGTGATAATCAGCACCAAGGATTAGTATATAATGGACAGTTGGCTCTGTCATGATGACCTATAGGCATCATGGATCCCATTACAAACTCACAGGAACAATATTGGAAACTTCCACTCCTTATTTGGAAATGGGAAGTGGGTGGGAGAACCTCATTGAGTAAACATGATGTCACATCACTTGATTAGGATAACTCTCTCTGATCAGCAAAAGGCAGAGCCAGCGAGAGATCAACAAAAAGGACTTTTAAAAGTTCTGATCTTCCCTTTGTTCGGAGTCACACTGGTGGAGCACATGGCCTAGCACTGGCCCGCATGGCCTACACAGCCATGGGATAACCAACAAAATACTAAACTGTGATAACAAAAGGTTGGGGGGGAGTCCACCTTACTCAAAGGCCTCAAAAGGATCCAAAAAGAACTCTGAAATTCCATCTACAGAGACTGTAAGTTACCTGCATGTAATAGTTAGGGAATGTATAGTTAGATTGTGTTAGATTTAAGTTTTATTTGTAAGTGCTCTAGATGAATGCATATGTATAAGTCTTAAGTTGAACCTGGGAATGTTTTGCCTTCTCAAGTAACATAGACTCCTAGAATTGAATAAAAGCTTTCTGTTATTTTCTAACCTGCCTCGAATTGCCTGCTTCTGCTCAGCTATCAAGAACCTTCTCTAGATTAGAAGAAAAGGGTATTATTATTCTCATTACCGGTCTGGCTTCCCGTTGCACCAGACAAGGAAAGAAACCCCTCACTTAACTCAACAGGTGGTGGCTTCAAAGAGTATTTCTTAGGTTTTTAGGATTTAAAAACATAAGGCCAACTTTGGACTCAGGCAGCATAGATCCATGAGTGGCTTTACAACAGGCTCCCTCTGTCCTTTTTTTATTGTTAAATGCCTATCCAGAACTGTTTTTTTAAAGTATTCAACATGCAATATATAACTCTTTTTTGCTCTACATTGCTTATGATCTTTTAAATGTTTTAAAATGCTTGCATTTGCAGTTGTTGCTGGCTTTTGTGTACTGGCCTATGACCATAATAAATATTTACTACTTACTACTACTGTTGTTATCATGCAAGAGATCTTTGGGCATGTTTTAATCTGGAGAGGCATCTCAGCCCCTGTGCAGAGCACATTATTAGCATACAGAAAGTCCCAGGTAAAATCCATGTTGCCTCTAGGTAAACAATCATGTAATATATGATTTGAAAGACCTCCACCTGAGATCCTGCAGAACTGCTGCCAATCTGCAGTGGGACGAACAAGCAAACCTGCTAGGAATTTGCTATACTCCTAATTATCAGTCTTTGTATCTTTAATAACATTGACATTAGGTCTGATATTTTGTTTTAATATTTTAATTTTTTTTTAATGACTGATTTTAAATATGTTATTTTGCCTATAGAACAGAGGAAGATCATCTTCATGATATAGCAAAATATATAGGGAGATTGCTAGACAAAAAAAAATCAGATTTTCCTTTCTGTTGCATGGGTGATATCTTGTGTCTGATGATGAATCACAGATGTTTAAAATACGTCAGACCCCCCCCATATCCATGGGAGTTTGGTTCCCAGACATACCATGGATAGTGAAAACCATGGATAACAGTGAACCCTATTAAAATAAAGGCCTTCTGGTAAAAACATACCATAGAGTTGCCTTGGAGGACCTAGAAGATTATTAGAGAGGATGCCTCTCTAGGTATTTTCCAGTGTGACTCTATCCCTTTTTTTGTGTCCCGTGTATAACTGAAACCACAGATATTGGTTCCGTGGATATGGGGGACCAACTGTACTTTAAACTATGGGCAGCTGTGATAATAGTAGGAGACACAGAACTACATGTAGTGCAAGTTAGAACTTGTTAAAAAAAAGTCCCTTCACTTTTGCAGGCCCCTCCATACTTCAAAGGCTGTGAAATTAAGAGGGTATTTGTGGTGACTTTTGGGGAAAGACAGAAAAATTTTCAAAATGCAAAATTTTCAGAGACAGAGTTATTCACCAGATACAGCTGTATGTTTTCCCCAATAATGGAAACTGAGGTGGTTTACAAAGTAATTAAAACAGATACAGTGAAAAACACAATACATTATAATATCAAAACATAATAGACAATATTATTATATTAAAACAACTAATTTAAAAACAGCATAAAGCCAGGGGGGGAAGCTAGGTACTAAACCCCCATTAACAGCCCCACCTTCAGCAACTAGTCAGCCTGCCTGAATAAAATGGAAGGGAGTCCTACAGCCTGGGAGCAGCCACTGAGAAGGCCTTCTCTTGTGTCCTTATCAAATGTGACTGTGAAGATGGTGGGACAGAAAGAACAGCCTCCCCTAAAAGTCTGAAAACACAGGCAGGATCATATGGATCAGATAACCTTGACAAAGCAGGCTTGAAGACATACTTTTTTCAATACATCATGTATAGGAGTGTTTGAAGAGATACTGATGGGAATGCAGTGGCAGTTGGGGAGATATGGATAGAGAATGCAGCAGCAGGCAGTTCCTCCCACAGGCTGAGGTAGAAGGAGAAATGCCATAGCCCACATTGCTGTCACTGTCTCCACTACTGCTGCCACACACACACTCCTCATCACTACTACCTCCCCATCACTGTTGAAATGGCAAGGCCCAAATTTTGGGCTCTTAAGAGTCCTTCCTCATATTCAGGAATTTGGCTGGCTCAGAAAACCCATTTATCAAGTTGTTTATCTACTCCAAAGCCACAGCAGTTACCTTTCAAGTTGTGTGACAACCCATTTGTTGTCCCTTGTCCTCTGCTGCCTGAGGTATGCATTTCAACCTGTCCTGTAAAAAGTCCAGCCTATGAGATGTCCAAAGGGGGGGAGGCAGGGAAGAAAATTGTCGATAGAGCACAGGCACAGAAAAAAGGGAAATTTTCACAGGCTATTTCATATTTCAGGGACACCCACTGGCATTCAGCCATAAAAATGCCCGAATGCCAGTGGGTGTCCCTGGAATATGAAATATAGAAGCAAGCTTTTTCTCCTCAATTCTATTCATCATCATTGAATTCCATTGTCAGCTGATACACCTTATCCGTTTATCAGTTCAGTTCAGTTTAGTTCAGTGTATAGCCCAAGGTTATTGCAACATAATAGAGGAAAAATAAACAACAGATTACAAAACTAAAAGGTAAATAAATTAAAAATAAAAATGACAAAACTGTCAAATTCAGCTGAAAGATAAAATTCCGTAATACTGACTTTCAATTTTTATAACTGGCAATTAACCAAACTTAAGTAAAAGCATGCAAAAAATAAATAGATTAATATATTGCATTTCTCCACTGGATTTTTTTAATGCTTTATAAAACAAGGCACATGCATTGGTTAGCATCAGTAAGGAAGTAACACCACTTGTCAGAATTTGGTGACCTTTGTTAAGAATCTTCATCTATCCTCTGTCTTATTAATTCCAATTTAAAACAAGACAAGACATTTTTCTCTAATTACATGCATCAAAGAACAATTAAGGAATAACATGGGAGGTACATTTATCCAAAAGTCATTTAACAATTAACGGGATGCAATGCCCTTTTTGAAGGTGACAATAGATTTGGCAGTATATGCTGAGTAAGTGGTTCCAGGTGGTCCCTGGGGCCTCCATGTTGTTTTTCCATATTCACTCAGGGTTAAACATTCTGTGCAGGATTTCTTCTGCTTTCCTAATGAGAACTAGAAATGCAGAGCAGTAAATCATGATCAAAATTCTGTTAGCAGCTCTACAAGCACAAGTGAAGTCTCTCAAGTGAGGAGATCATTACTGTATTCTGTCATTATGCCAGACCCTGGCAACAATAATTAAGTGTTAATAAATTATAATTTTATCTCCTTTCTCAGAAATGCCATACAAACAAGGAACCATCTGTGGAAAGTTCTACACAGGAAATCCAGCTACAAGTACAGAAAATCATGCAATTTCTCTGTCTAAATTTTCACACTGCAACAAATGTCAATTCCTTTCAAAATGGTTAACCTGAAAACCTGCTGACTCAAGTGATGATTCATGTCCCAAACTAGCACACAGCAGACATTGCAAATGGAAGGTTATGAACATCTGTCACAGACATATACTTTAGAATAATATAAAATGTCTGTTTCTTTATAATGTGAGAATCTTTGCATTCATATGGATTTTGCAGGAATGAACAGTACACTTTTTAGAGAAGGGAGTTCATAATGGACGGGAGTTTCTTAAAATTCTTAAAATTATTGAAGGCACAATTTCAAACAGTTTCAATGAGGCAGAAAAATAGCAGCTTTCCCCGATTCTAGTGGCTATGGTTATCTGGCAGGAGGAGTTCAAGGACAAAAAAGTGTGCTTTTGGTGTGACAATCAGGCTGTTGTCAGGATTATCAACAGGCAATCCTTCAGGTTGGAGAGAGTTATGCAGCTTGTCCACAGATTTGTACTGGTTTGCCTCCAGTCAAACATCAGCTTCTCTGCCCGTCACATTCCTGGCATTGATAATGAGACTGTGGATGCATTGTCTTGGTTCCAGGACAACCGGTTCCGTATGCTGGCCCTGGATGCCAACCTGACCCCACCCCCTTCCCAGTAGACCTCTGGAACCTTGGGAGAGAATAGTGGTGCAAGGGGTCGGGACTCCTTGGTGCCATCAATGAAGGTGGCAGATCCATTTCTTGCTTTCAGGAGGAGACACCGTTACGGGGGCTCCTGGCTGGTGGCAGAGTGCAAGGTGTTCCACTACCTGGCATCCTTGAAGGACCAGGGACTGGCTCCACGTACCATCTCCATGCACATGGCCAGTATCTCCTTCTTCAGCAAAGCAGCAGGCTGGGGTGATACCTGTGCAAACTTCCTCATCCGCAAAGCAGTTGGAGGCTGGCAGAGGAAGAGTCAACAGGTGGAGGATTCCAGGTGGCTGATTTCATACGGTGTGCTGGCCAAGCTGGTGATGGTTCTGCAGATGGTTTGTCAGTCATGTTATGAGGCCCTGCTATTCGGTGCGGTCTACATGACCACCTTCTTTGGGGTGCTGCATGTGGGAGAGCTGGTAAGTTCCTCCAAGAGAGATGTGTCAGGCAGAGCGCTGCAGCTCTGTGACATATCTTTGGGGAATGACACACTGAGCATATGTATCTGGCACTCCAAGTGTGACCAGCATGGAAAAGGGGCAACTGTGGCTGCAGAGTTTGATTGATTCATTGCCATTCCCGGTGGTCATGATGTGCAGGTTCCTGGTGGAGCATGTCACTGGGTCGCGGTCCCTTTTCATACACAGGGATGGGATGGGTCTCCACTGACCAGGTTCCAGTTTGTGAGTGTATTGAAAGCTGCATTGCAACGGCTGGGGTTGCCGGCCGAGGACTTCGGGAGCCACTCCTTCCAGATCGGAGCACCGACCACAGCAGCACAAGGGGTCCTGCAAACAGAGACCATCAAACGGCTGGGCAGGTGGTGCTCTGGGGCCTTTGTGGGTACATCCGGCTGGAGTTGGCCATATCAATGCAGTCCATTTGAGGGCCAGGACCATGGCAATTTGTGATGGCTGTTAGGTGGTTGGCAGAAGGCGGGTCCTACTGGGGGACCACCTATTGTGGCTAATAGCATGGGCCCCAATCTGGGCTAAGCAGAAGGGGGTATCTGTCTAGTTCAAGTTTGAGTTCACGGTGACCCCCCTTTTATAACTTGTTTCACAGGGGAGGGGAGGCTGTCAAGAGGGTGGAGCTTGGCCGGGGCTCTCCCCTCCATGGGTTGGTGACAGTGGCAGCCAACAATGGTCCATTGCCCAACATAGGATTGGTAATGAAGGGATCCAGACCCATGCAATTGATGCCAGCCATTTACAGCCATTATCAAGTTGTGGCCTTTTATTGTCAAAATTCAACCATTATCTCATATCTACTTTTGTTATTCATGTACCCAATATATTTTGTGAAGATATTCTGTGTTGTGTATTCTTTCATGGGAAGGGGATGGGTGCATCTGGGCTGGGTCTGAAAATAGCCAGATTGTGTAGTGAGAAAGCCAGAAAAGCCAAAGCATAGAAAAAACTCAGGCTTGCTAGAGAGATTAAAAATCAATAAAAAGGGATTTTTTTGTTATGACCATAGCAAAAGGAAGAACAAGGAATTGGTAGGGCGGTCAATCAGCACACTGGAAATGGCAACATACCCAAGATGATTATATATAAAGATCTTACTCTTTATGTTTCTACAAGACTATCTGCTAATTTTTAATTTTTAATTAGACAGCTTCACCTCGTAGCCTCTGCCTTGTACTCTTGATTTCTTTTCTGCCCAGCATAGCAATTCTAGTGAATTTCCCCTGATTTTGTTCCTACCCCCAGGGTGGAAGGAGCTCTAATTACTGATTAGAGCTCTCTTTTTTCTTTTATTGTATAATAGTGCTACTTTGAAATAAAAAGGGGATAGGTTGAAGGGGCAAGTTGACTGGGGTGATCCAAAAAGAGGTCAGTGGGACCTGGGAAGGTGTCTTAGAAATATTTTAGCAAGCAAGCCCAAACTAGGATTATGAGAAAGCCCCTTGGTAAACAAAGCCATTAAGGAGGTTGGTGCCCCCCTCCTGTCCTGCATTGTGGGGTTATTGTAAACCCATCAATTTGATTTCCCAGCTATTAACAGCAATCAGTTACGTTTAGGTTTCCATTGTTTACCTGGTGGAAAACCCATCTAGGCTTTGTCCTAACCAGAATACTTCCTTCAGGATATGAAGCAGGGTATAAATATTAGTTCTCCAACAATAGAAAGGTGTGCCACTGTGGACGAGACTGGCCACTCTCTCAGTGTGCCCCTGGATTAGATCTTCCAGAGCTACCCTCAGACTTCTGTCTGTCTGCGTACAGTACTTTGAAACTCTTCAAGATTGGTCACTATCACCCAAGGAACAGGATATGAATGATATTTGTCACCTCTTTGTATGAGTCAGAAGATATGCCTGGAAAAAAACCAAGGAAAAAAAATCTATGGATGCCGGCCATGAAAGCTTTCGACTTCATGCCCTAAAAATAAATTTGCAATTAATTTTGTCAAAAGCTTTTTCAGCATCAAATCAAATAATGGTAACAGGGCCAGGTCTTTTAGCATTTGAAGCAATCAAATGTATAACTAGTCTTACGTTATTTGCTCCCTGCCTATCTGGGCTGAGTAGATTAATGTTGTTTTTACAGTTTGTAACATACAAGTTGCCCCTTCCCCCAGCCATATGTGCAAGACTAGTAGTACTTGTGGTTTCAATTATCCATCATCTAAAAAATATGGTGTCTCTAGGCATTTCCTAGGTCCTCCAGTGTGACTCTAATAATTTCTGCTGGAAGTTACCATAGAGTCATGCTGGAGATGCCTAGTGAGGTGGTCTCTCTAGGCATTTTCTAGGTCCTCCAGTGTGATTCTATGGGGTTTGCTATTACCCATGATTTCATGCATTTGCAGAAAGTCTGGGAACGTGTCCCCTGTGCATACTCATACTTGCCAATACCACAGCTACTATTACAACATCAACATTTAATAAAGAGATAGGTCTATAGTTAGCTCACCTAGGACTCATCTACATAAGCCAGGATATGCCAGCTCCCCGCTGGTGTATCCTGGCCACAGGTCAAGCCCATTCCTCCCGTGTTACATGGATCGAATGGGCCAGAGTCAAAGCTGGCCTGCAACATGTGACCAAGGCCTCCTGCATGTGACCAGCCTTGGCCACAAGCTGTGGACTTGTTTTCTGCTGCAGAAGAGCAAGGCAGAGGGCAGCCGAAGTGACAGGCCAGCATGCCAGAATGAGCTCTTGCAGTCACATAGGGCCTGATCTGTTTTTTCCAGTGGCAGCAAATTAAAGCAGGTATTATTTTTGAACACTTTAATGGGACCTTCCCCATCTTCCCCCTGTCTTAGCTCCATCTTTGCCCCAGGGGTAGTGAGGACTGCCCGGGAACAGAACAGAACAAAGGCCCTACATCATCGGGACTGCAGGGCTCCAAGACAGGGGCAAGACTGGGTAAATTGCCATGTAGACAAAACCCTAATATGATCTTTACCTGATTTGGGAATAACAGAGATAAAAGCTCCATAAAAAGAAGTTGGAAGTTTGAGAACCTGTCTCAAAAATCTTTTGGTACAAATAAAAAAAAGTTTGGGAACCATGAGGTTTGAGTCTGTTTTATACCAAACATTCAATAGGAAAATATCTGGCTCTGAGACTATTCTATTTCAAACAGAATCGTTGACTCTTCAAAAATTTCCTCCATTCACAACAGAGCTTCCAGAATCTTTTATTTTATAGGTCCAATTGTGGAAGAGTTAAGCTCAAGAGAAAAAATAAAAAAAACACCTTTAAATTCAGATCATTAGGAACCCCAGCTTTTTCATACAATGATGAATTGTTGGGGGCAGGGGAAATGAAATTTCAGATATCTTTCAATGTAGTGCAAAGACTATTCTGTTAACCTTTAATTATTGGAATGAAATCACACACACACACACACACAGAGAGAGAGAGAGAGAGAGAGAGAGAGAGAGAGAGAGAGGGAGAGAGATATTTAATCTATTCACTAAGGTACATGCTGGTCTCTCCCTACTCTCCCAGTATTTTTGGTGCAACCATGTTAATGTAAATTCTGACTTATTAAATGAAAATAGGTTGTTACTTGACATGCTAAAATTTAGGAGAAATGATACATACAGGAGCAAGCTGTAAATTAACATAGGCTGTTGCCACATTGCAGAAATAATGCAGTTTGACACCGCTTTAAATGCTGTGGCGCAATACTTTGGAATTCTGGGATTGGTAGTTTTTTGAGACATTTAGCCTTCTCTATCAGAGGGCTTTGGTGCCACAATAAACTACAAGTCCCAGGATTCTATCGGGTGGAGCCACGATAGTTAAAGTGGTGTCAAACTGCATTATTTTTGCAGTGTGGCAGCAGCCTTAGTGAATCTTTATTGTGTATTCCAATTCTCCCTCCTTTTGAGTTCTGAGCTTCTTCCTAGCAGAAGCACATGCAACAATCTTCCCTCTCATATAGTCTATGCATGCCCCATGCCCCATAGCACATAGGGACATGGAACCTTCATTATTCATATAATAATACTAAAGGTCAGAGGACATTTAAACTTTAAACTCTTAATTGACAGATTGTATTGTGCTACATTCAGTGTCAAAGGGAATCACCACTCTAATTTGGCTTCCAGCTGACTGCAAAAAAGCAATGCTTCAGCTGCACTACAGTTCTGAAATCACACACCATTGACTCCTGCTCTGAACTTCACAAAGGTAGCAGAAGGACTAGATGGCCATTGTTGTCTCAGTATTTATTCAGTTATTTAGTTATAGCATTTCTATCTGACCCTACAGCTGGAAGGTCTTTCAGAATGGCTTACATAAAATTTCTACAGACTCATAACCTAAAAAGTAATAACACAAAAGGAAAAGAGGGTGGGGCGGTGAAAAGGAAGCAGGAAAACTGGTTCATACTTTTCATTTTATGAGTCTGATTTAATGACCAAATTCAATACAGATATAACTCTGCAGATGAAGATGGATATTATATAACCATAGAATCATAGAATTATAGAGTTAGAAGAGGCCACAATGGCTATCTAGTCCAACCTCCTGCCATGCAGGAACACACAATCAAAGCATCCCCAGCAGATGGCCATCCAGCTTCTGTTTAAAAACCTCCAAAGAAGGAGATTCCACCACACTCTGAGGCAGTGCATTCCACTACTGAACAGCTCTTTCTGTCAGCTAGATATTCCTAATGTTTTGGTGGAATCTCTCCCTGTAGTTTTAGTCCTTTGCTCCATGTCCTAGTGAGGAAAACAATCTTGCTCCATCCTCAGTATGACATCCCTTCAAATATTTAAAGATGGCTATCATGTTACCTCTTATCCTTCTCTCATCCAGGCTAAAAACACCCAGCTCCCTAAGCCATTCCTCATAAGACATGGCTTCCACACCTCCCATCATTTTGGTCACCCGCCTCTGGATACATTCCAGCTTGTCAACATCCTTCTTGAATTGTTGTTCCCAGAGCTGGACACATTATTCCAAGTGAGGTCTGACCAAAACAGAATAGAATGGCACTATTACTTCCCTTGATTGAGACACTATACTCCTATTGATGCAGCCTAGAATTGTATTTGCTTTTTTAACTGCTGCATCACATTGCTGACTCATGTTTCCAGAATATAAACACCTCAAAGAGATATTTCCAGAATATAAACACCACAAAGATGTTACTAACCCTGACACCCCACTCCCCTATTCTGGGGAAACCCCTCCCTATAATAACTGGAAACATTTAATAATTTGGTCAAACACAGAGAAGATTTTCACAAGGGGAAATTATTCCCTGGGGAGATCGGGACAGAAACAGGGCTGTTCCAGTAGCAGCGCCCCATTTCACACACACCCTTCCTTCTCACGATCTCTGTCGTCTTCCCTCCATGCTGCTTCCATTTCTCTCCCGGTAAGTTCCATGATTTTTTACTAATGAAAGTTTTGGTGCTGCTACTGGAACAGCCTCGTTTCTGTCCTGATCTCCCCGGGGAATAATTTCCCCGTGTGAAAATCTCCACAGTCTTCCATGCAGTGCAGCCATTACCATAAACTGGGAACTAGGAAAAACTCAAAGACACATTGATTAGGTCAGGTATGCACTTAAGGAGGGGCCAAGCCTAAATTCCAAATAATTGCTAATTCGCAGATTAATTGAAGGCAACAGTTTGCCAATGCCCCAGGCTAATCCTATCTTCTAAGGCTGGCACAACTGAAACTTGCCAATGACCCTCTATCCTTTTCCTTCATCCTAAACAAAGGGCTGTTGCTTCCTCTCTTTGATTTGCAAATATCAAGACCATCAAAATGCTATTAACATATCCAGACATATATCCAGCAACAGCTCAAAGTATTGTCTTCCACTCAAAATCCTATCCCCAAAGGGCAAATATTGGAAACTCCACTCAGATGCTCACAGATCCCCTTCCTGAGGACACTCTGTCCATCTGTGTAGCCATGCTCACAGTTCAATTTCCTACCTACTCCAAGCTACACTGTGCAGCTGTTCCACATTGGGACTCCTGCCCTGCTGGTTTCCTCCATGACCTCATCTCTTGGTGTCGTATTCATTTCTCTGCCCCCCATCTCAGTCTCTCCCACTTTATTTCACTAGTCTGGCATGAATGTTTGATGCCTGGATGTGTGTGTGAATGTGGTTATTATTTTTCCTATTAAACATTACTGTTATTCTATCTAGCTTATGTCTCCTCCATAGTACTGGTATAGTTGGTCACAAGCTCCTGCCGTTACCCAGCTCTTGTATAGCCAAAGCAAGTACATTAATTCCCCAAGTTAATGTTTGTATTTGAGGGTCCTCATGACCCCAGAGTGATTAGGGTAACAAAGAGAGGCACCAAACAGTACTGACTTTTCAGCTGAGCTCCAGCTTTTTCTGTCTATTCATGTATACCCCTGTAGAGTGGCTCCAGGATGACAGCTGGAGCAAAGGTGAAGCCCACAGGAACTGGTTTTGGGAAGCCTGTCTTATCAGAGGATGAATCCAACAGTGTGGACTGTTTCTAGTGAGGTGAGGCAGTGGTGCACTTCCATCCCCCTTTTCATTCATGGTCCTGGTTCAGGTGAATAAAAAAATATAGAAAAGAGTGCCACTGAGTATATGCAGAATGCCTTTTCCTGCTACTTAATAGCTAATTCCTACATATTTGGGATCCTGTAACAGATAGGATGATTTGCTACCATGCTTGATACCCACCTTTGCAGAAATTAGGCACTGCTACATAAGCCAACATCCACAGAAACAAGGAAGTAATCACCATTATGTTGTCACTTCATATACTCAAGCCTTGCAAGATTCCCCTTGCTAATTGAAACAACGAATGAGGAGGTCTGAATGTGATCTGTTTTATTTGCAGGTGTGTTTAATTTCCAAAGGATCATAGTTTCAAGTACATTAGCTTTTTTTTTAATGCTTCAAGCTTCAACATTATTATTTTAATCTGTAGTAAGCTTGGGTATTAGCTGTGCACAGCAGATGTGTTTTCATTATGCCAACGTTTGGTAATTCCAAACAGGATGACACTATAGTCTAAAGAAATTCAGGATTTTTCCCCCTTCCTGTCTCTCTCATTCTGGGTCCTAATAGCATTTCCTAATGAGATAAACTAGTGTAATGTTCAACATGAGGGTTCAGGGCACCAACTGAAGTCTTTTTGAGATTTTTTTTCTCAAGTCTCCAGACAGGGAGCAAATCTCAGGATGAACAATGCTGGAGAAGGAGAAAGTCAGCTTTAAAGCCTGGGCACCAATCTGCGTCCATTCCGACCTAATAACAGGATTTATGGGTTCAGCTGGAAGATGTTAGTTTGTGTGCGGTGCTTCTGCAACACTGATGCACCAAAAAGTAGGAGCAAAGGAAGGGATTCTTAGACGGCGAAGTGATTTGAGCACTACAGAAGTGTAGTGAGCACTACAGAAGTGATTTGAGCATTTTTGTTCGATCCGTCATGTCTGTCTTAAGTTCAAGGTTGAAAAAGCAGAATTGCACACACAATGCTTTTGCACATGTTCTCAACCAATGTGTATTCATCTGTCCCTAGTGAAATTGGCAGTAATATTTTGGTTGAGCATTTGATTGTGCAACATCGCCATTCAACACAAGAATCACATATCAATCAATGTGTGACTCCACATGCACTATACTACTCGTATGTAGGATCTTGACCCCTGTGACACCAGGGAGCCCTGGTGGCACAGTAAGATAATGCAGCTAAAACTCATATAGATTTTGAGTTTATAGGTTTGATACCAGCCTCCACCCAGTCGACTCAGCCTTCCATAAGTCGGTAAAATGAGTACCTGCATAATAAAGAGCTGAGGTGATGCACTGTGAAAACTGTAATATAGTTTTCAAAAAGCAGCAAGTCATTATTAGTGTACAAGGCATTCTACAGCCCCACTCCTGTAGCATCATCTGCACATCAGCAGTACCATCTACTGACACTTGCATTGTACAACTGTTTGTATTCTCTGTACTGAATGTGCTTTGAATTGTTGTATTCAACTTTATTGAACTGTATTGAATTGTGTTACATTGTGTTGTATATCATGATGTTGTACCCCGCCCAATTCTGAGAGGAGAGGTGGGTAATAAATAAATAAGTTGATTATTATTATTATTATTATTATTTGGAGTAGAGTGTTAGTGTCATGACTTGTGAGACTTCCTGTTGCATAAACCCTGGCAGCTGCAATGCAGAGCCTAAAGGGGTCTTCTCCATGAACTGGCAAACCACCCACTCATCCAACTAGCATATAGAAGAAGAAAAAGCATGTTATATGTGCTATAGCACAAAAAAAAAACATGCTATATGTACAGAAATTACAGCTACTGTGCATTTTACCAGCTGAGTGGCTGCCAAAAATGGATTTTTCCATCCTGACTCTGAGTTGCCATATTACATGATATAGTCAGCTTTTACCCAGATTCTCTTCCTGCTTGTTGGCAGAATCAGCTGGCCCAGAAGTACCCCGGGCCTGAAATCTCAGGTAATGGAATGCTGCTGACTTGGCAACCCTGACATCTACATTACCTTTAGTTTGAGGACTTTAAGGTGAACAAATGAGCCATTGCTGATTAGACTAACTGCCTAGTGAGAGTCAGAATGTATGTCAGGATGATAAAAACGTCTGGCTCTTTCAGCCTGAGGAACTTTTTGGTTGTCATGAGCAAAATATAAAGAAACTTGATTCTGAGACTTACGTTTTATGGTCTAAAGGCAGAATGCCTGCATTCTGAGAGATCTGTGGCCAGTATATACTGTTAGGATAGATACCTTTCTTGTTGTTTTATATCTATATATGTATATTCCCAATTGTTTCTCTTGTTATTCTAATTTTTATCTAAAGAGGTGGGTTTATTTGCAAAGGTAAAGGAAACAGGAGGATATAAGAACAAAGAATAATAAGAGAGGGAATTTAAAATATGTATATAGGTTGGTGTGTATTTCAGATAGACTAAGTACTGAGTCTAGTTCCTGACTATTGGGTTCATTGTCACTGTAGTGTTACCTACCTTGACACCCCTTGCCCCTTATCCTTAATAATTAGCAATATTTAATAATTCAGCCAATGGTGGCCTTCCCAGAATGTGGCAAGTAAACTGGGAACTCTCAAAAACCAAGAATCCCAAGGACTAGTGCTGAGACTAAGGAGATTATCAGATGCGTCAAAAGTGGTGTTACAGCAAAATAATGAAAAATAATGACAAACTGACATGGATATCAAATAAGGGAAATATAGACAAAATCAACAAAGAATGGAAGCCAATAGTAGACTATTTGAATAAATGAATTCAAAGGAAGATTGTATGAAATAGGTTAAAGTTTGGTTTCCAGGAATCTATAGGATAATTCAGGAAATTTAACATTTGAGAGTGGCAAAATACGTTGTTGTAAATAAAATATGAACAAAGATTTTTTTGTTGACTAAGAATGTAAAGAGTAGGGTGATTTAAGGATGTGAGTGAAAGATGTTCAATAAAATAAAGTTTACAGAATCTATTTGGGGTGGGTATATCTTGAGAAAGTAAAGGGGGAGAAAGATTGTTTGGTATATGCTTGAATAGGCTGAAAATTATACTACAAAAGATACTTATGGTTGATGCTAAATTATGTTATAGCATGGACAAATTCTGATAATTGTATAATGGATTAAAGTGTTAAATAAATATTGGAAAAAAGTGGTGTTACAGCAACGCCAGGAGATTGCAAAAGGGCTCCCATACCAGATGACATTGTCCCCCATCATTATGCACCTGTTCTGCTGCTGTTCTGCGGGCACTGCTTTTTATTGATGGGAGAAGCTGTCAATAGATCCCCCGTTCCATTTCTGTTCTAGATTTGGCTGTGTGCAACAAAGTGCCCCATTTAGCTAGCAAGATCCCAGTGTCAATGAGTGGTCCCTGCCAGAACACATTCTGGTGAGATAGGGACATCCAAGTAAGTGACACACTTTTTATTATTCTCCCTGGGTTACTTGTACATTTTAAAGTGTGTTTTTGTGTTTCATGTAACTTTTTGTGTTGTTTTAATTTTTATTTTTTAATTTCCCATGCTCGCGTCTTCTTGCGAGAATCTGTGGGATTTCACTCCAGGAAGTGAATGGAGCTCCGTTAGAGCTCTGTTGACTCCTGGGCTGCCCTGTCATCAGAAGAGAAGGTAAGTGCTGTGGGGAGGGTGACTGTGGCGGGACAGGGGTGAGAGTGGAGACTGTGGGACAGGAACACTTTTTGCATTCCTGTCTGATAATTTCCCTAGTCACATATGCACTAGGGAGGGGCCATTACAAATTCCAAAGAAAGGTAACCTACAGGACAACTTTGTGCCTAAACATCTAGCTAATCCAATCAAACCTTGGAAGTTCTAGCAAGGTTCTCTGAGCCCCCCCCCCCACCATGTCCTATAAGGCTGGCTTTTTGCCATGTTTTGCCCATCTGGCCCTTTTTGTCCCACCGCAGAGGCCCCCCAGGAGAGGCCTCTTAAAAAAAAAAAAGGATGTGACCCAGAAGTCACTTCCTTAAAAAAAAAAAAAGAGGCCTCTCCTGAACATCATGAAGCTGTTTCTAGTCTAGCTTCTAAAATATTATGAAGCTGTTCCTCAAAAATAACTTTCCATATCTCCCCATATGAGCCTGCCTGAGCTCTAAGATATACAAGGCAGGCACTTCTCTCTATCTCACCGCCTTCACAGGCTTGGCTGGTGGGAACACGGGGAGAAGGCCTTCTCTGTGGATACTCCCACACTTTGGAAATTCCTCCCTAACAAAATTAGGATGGCTCCTTCTTTGTTTTCCTTTCAGAGGCAGGTTAAAACCTTTTTTTCCCAGCAAGCTTTTGGAAACTGATTTTAACAAAATTGGCTTTTATGTTGCTGTACTGTTTTTACTCTGCTTTAAAGCAAGATTTTAACTAGTTTTAATTCTATACTGTTTTAATCTTGATTTTGTATGCTTTTTCACTGTATGGGTTTTATTCTCTTCTGCCATTTTTAAGCTGCCTAGAGTCCCAGTCTGGGAGAAAGGCATGATATAAATAAAGGGATGGATGGATGGACAGATGGGATCTGCTAGTGTTAGAGAGAGAGTTTCATTTCACTTTTTTCCACTGACACTGAATAACATCATTGCCTAAATGCTATGAACAGCAGCACTATGAGAAGCAATGGCAGCTCATGAACTGAGCAGAGGAAATTCTCTTCCTCAAAAAAGAGTGGGGGATGATACCACCCAGTGGGCCATGATTTGTCCCTGAGCTGCTGCTACTTAGCAGATCACGACACAGATCATCAGCTGCTTCATTGTTATATAGCAGAGAAAAGAAGGTGCAGCAAACCTAAGGGCCACAGGTTGACCATTGATCAATCAAATGGTATTTGTTTATTTATTGGCTAGTATCCTGGTGAGGCATGGTACTAGAGGTTGCACTTTTTCTAAGGCTAAACTGCAGTGGTGAGGGAACACAGGCAAACTCTCCTTACTGCCTTCATAGCTTCAGCCTGCTACCTCCTACACTGGCGTAGTTACACTGATGTCGTGGACCAACAGGATTCTGGTCATTTATTTATCATTGTTAACTGCTGTTAAGTTGACTTTGACTTATGGCAACCCTATGAATGGAGACCTCCAGGTCACCCAGTCATCAACAGCCCTGCTCAGGTCTTCCAGACTCAGAGCTGTGGCTTCCTTGATTGAATCTATTCATCTGGAATGCAGTCTTCCTCTTTTCCTATTGCCTTCTCCCTTTCCAAACATTATTGTCTTTTCTAGTGAGCAATGTCTTCTCATGATAGGGACAAAGTACAGCAGTCTCAGTTTAGTTATCTTGGCTTCTATGGCTTGATTAGGACCCATTTCTTTGTCTTTTTAGCAGTCCACAGTATCTGTAGAACTCTCCTCCAGCACCACATTTCAAATGAGTCGATTTTCTTCCTATCAGCATTCTTCACTATCCAGCTTTCACAACCATACATAGAAATGGGAAATATGATGGCATGGACAATTCTAACTTAGTATTTCAATGATATATCTTGACACTTCAGGATCTTGTCTAGTTCCCTCACAGATGCCTTCCCAAGTACTAGTCTACCATCCGCAGATTACTTTTGCACTTTGAACTCAGTCTGCACTAATTGCAGTAAGCTGAGGCCAAAGGGGGGAATGAGAAGGAAAGAGATAATCTGGGACTTTTTAGAGGCAACTGAAAAAGCGGGATGACAGAGGATTAATCAAGATAGCCCCTGCCAAACTAAGGCAATTGGAAGGTGTGAAATCCTAAGAGTCTACCTTGGCATTTCAGAGGACTCCTACTACTCTATAATACATGCTGGCATATTCTAGAGACAATACAAGACAGGACAGTGTGATACCACATAATACATAATGAAATGATTGGAGTGTGTCTTCCATTACCCACCATTGTGTAAGTCTGCCAGATTCCATTAATGGGCCAATGATCTAGAAAGAGCTTACCCAAAGGCACTGTGTTGAAAACCCCATAAAACCTGGAGCAAATCATAAATATACATTCATTTCATAGTGATGAGCAAATTAGTCTTACCTGTTGGCCTGCACTTTCTCCCTTTTAAAAACCGAGAATGCACCCTGTGAACGCATGCAACACTTCACGGAAAGTAGATACCACAGGCGCAGAAGGAAATGGCGGGAGGAGTGTCTCTCAGTGATGCTTATCCACTATTACTACGTGATCTTCTTCTTGAGGACCTCTTGGGAACTTTAAATAGAAAAGTTCCACAGAAACTAAGTTTTCGCAGAGTACAATTTGGGAACTAGACTCTAAGTTGTTAAATCATGTTTATTCTAGTGTCTGCATGTTCTAGTGTAAGGAAAGTAAGGAAACCATTAAAAGTGCACCTGCAGGTGTGCATAAGCAATTGCACATGGATGCTGCTAATGCCCTTCATTCACAGCTCCAGAGAACCCCATTTTTAAAATGTTGCTCTCACAGCTATAAGACAGCTAAAAACCAAACACACACAATACACACACAAAAGGAAAGAAATTATAGGTTGACCCGTATCTACGGGGGATACGTTGGAAGACACACACACCATGTGGATACATGAAACCATTGTTTATAGGGAGCCCAGTTATTTTCAATGAGACAAATGCTGGAAGTTGACCATGGAATTTACATGTCTAGAGAGAACATATATTTTCAGATGTGGATAAGTAAAACTGTGGATACTGAATCTGTGGGTACAGGGGTCGAACTTTACAACCTGACTACAAAGTCGGAATGGGTTAAGATAATTTATCCTCCCCCTTCCTCCTCCTCTACTACCTCTTCTTCTGCCTTCTCTTCTTTATAGATAAATATTCCATAATTTGAATTAAATTAAATTCTTGCAACTTCTGCTCTTACAGCACAGCCTACATAACAATTTCTTCTGTCCATTCTGTCAGGAGTTAGAGACTGAACTCCATTATAAAATGGCCAAACAACTGCAGAGTCATGTTGAGTCATAATGGCTGACTCCATGAATAGCCTAGTCATGCCACAGCTACAGAAGGACAGTTTTTATTGGTGTGTAACATCATGTGATTGAGTAAGCCAATGCCCTGTAACTGTGTATATAAGAGAGCTCAAAACAGAGCTCACTTCTATTCTTCTTGTGAATGCTGATGCCTGGTGAAGCAGTTTGTCCTTCAATTGTAAATATTTGTACATATTGCAACTGCTTGACTTTGAAAATAAAAGTGCCTCCTGTTTATTTGGATGTCAAACACACTGTGTGTGAGTATTCTTGGGAACCAGTTGCTACTAAGTCTGCTGAGATAGTTTTTGGCTTCTGCCTGGGATTGAGTGTCCTATCATCCCCTGACACATACTTCATTCCCTTCTTCCTCCTTCTCCAGGCCACTGAGAGTTGACACTAAACCTGGTGTAAGCATGACTGAGTCCACTTCCCTAAATCTTTCTACAAACCAAATGCTACCATTTTATTTAAACAAGTTTGAACTGTCTCAGATTTAGGTTTAGCTGGAGCCAAGTAGTTTTGGTCTCTGGTAGTAGTGTTCCATGTCTGAATCATATTAATAATGTTTGTTCTTACAGAGGACTTAAATATGCTGAAATTTAGCAGCAGATATTATAGCCACTCTCTGATCTATTGAGATAACAAAATTTCTTTTGTATATGTTGTTTATTTTTCATTGTCCAAAGGGTTGAGGTCCAGGGATTTTGTCTCCCACCTTCTCTCCTTCTCTTCCTTATCCTCCTCCCCCTCCGCCAATATTTTAAGGATTTCTCCTCTGTGAAAGCTGAACTCATTTGCATTAAGGTGAGATGTCTAGATGATATACAACCCTTTAAAATTATAATTCAAAAGTCATTTCTGACATTAAAAGCAATCTTTTTAATAGTTAAAATGAGGTAAGATAACAAAGCTCTAATACTTACAGTAAAAGCCACATTGCTACACACTACTGTACATATCATTCAGAGTAAGTATCCATTTTCCTTAAACTTCAAGTTCACTTTGCAATAATTTTTGCAATGCTGCCTTGTAGTTTATCCTCCTCCTCTTCTCTGAAAAAGTTTCATTTAATCATCAATATGTCAGTTTTTTTAAAAAAGCAATGTCTTTTTGCAATGAAAAATGTGGAGTTATTCTTTGATTACTGACAGAACTCTCATAACTTTTGTGCCATGATGCATGAAACTCATCCTGTCAGAAGTATAGCACCTTCAGTGTAGAGCCGCTAAATATTTATTTCAGTAGCAATGTTCTGGAAAGGCTTGACTGCTTAGATTGAGCACTACTTCTAGATCTTCGGCTTTTATTGATTAGATTAACACTTTTATCATTCTACCATCAGAGTTCCCAGAGACTATTCATTATTCTCAGTATTGTTAATGCATTGAGAGGGAATGAATTTTCATGTACTTCACTCTAATTAAGTCATTAGCCAGCTGAAATAATACAGCATTAAGACAGTATCTCCTAACTCCTGTCAGTCTCTATGGATACAGACATGTTTTCACATCACTCTTCCAGTCTCTCTCATCTTTACTGACACTACACAATGTCACAGAGAATGAAAACTAACTTATTGGTATGAAATAACTTGAAACTATGCTAGGAAGAAAATAAATTTATTTCAACAGTTGTGATTTTCAGTGGAAAAATGGAGATGATTGAAAAAATTTTTTTACACACATTGTGAAAAATTAGAAATGAGGAAGAGAAAATGTTCATGAAAATATTTCCTCTCACAAGGAAAATAATTTGAACTGGAGTCCTCCATGTGAAAGCCAATATAGTATAGTTGTTCTGAGTATTGGACTAGGATTCTGATAAAGACCAGACAAATATGGCATCATAATGATGCCTAATTAACACGAAAGGACGCGCATATCATATGACATCATCTTTTTGCGATCTTGTAATGTCCAAAAGCCATTCTATTTTATTGACCAGCCAAGCTATCAATAGATCTCCCCTGGTGTTTTTTTAGTCAGTATTTGAAACCTTGTGCCATTATGCTCATGTGAGTGCAGCATCAATGACAGAACACTCCCAGGTGAGATCATGACAGCCAGGTAGGGGATGCTCTTTGTATGAACCTCCCTGGTATACTTTTAACCTTTTAAGTGTGTTTCTGTGTTTGTGTATACTTTTTGAGTGTTTCCTTTGGTTTATTTCTCAAATGTACTGCACTCGCATCTTTTCACGAGAATCAACAAGATCTCGAACCAGGAACTGAACACAGCTCCATTCTCTCTCCGTCAATGCTGGGGCTGCCTATTCATGAAGAAGCAAGGTAGGTCTGGTAGAAAGGGTTCTTTTACCGGCATAAAAATGTTACAAAATATGCTGGCAAAAGAATACTTGTAGAGGCTTGTCTGATAAAGCCCCAGGGATCAAATCCCCACTCCACCAGGGAAACCTATTGGGTGACCTTGGGCAACTCACACTCTCTCATTCTGAGAAGAAGGCAATGGCAAACTCCCTCTAAATAAGAAAGCCCTAGGATAGGGTCACCATAAATGTGAGTCAATTTGAAGGCACATAACAACAACAACCACATGAATGTCCATGAAACAAATGCTAAAATGTTTGCAAAAATTATAACTGAGTTCTACACCATGGTCTTAGAATATGCAAGATGTTGTATAGGCAGCTTTAATTCACTGGGAAAGAGGAGAGAATTAGCTCTTGATAAATGTTCAACAGCACCAGTTCCTCTTCTTCCATAGGAAAAAAAAAGGAAGAGAAACAAAAGTCATATTTTGTTATTGATTGACACATTCGCAATCTATGGAGCTGACCGTGGTCCTGGTTCCTTAAGAACTTTTACAGCCACATGTAGCTGTTTGAAGCTAAGGCTGAACTTACCATTGCATTTCAACATGTCTGCTTCAGCCTTTCTCACTTCTATGTTTTCTGATTATGTACAACTCTTATCTCTCTGCACCTTTTTTTCTTCTCATTTCCCCTTTCTTAAATCCCTGCCAATGGTGTTTTCTTATTCTTGCCATAGCTTTCTTCTTCTGAGCATCCACTTCTATCCTTTGTTTCTTGATTTCTCATTTTTCACACTCTGGTCTCCTCTGCTGCACGTTTGCTTCCTTGGGTCCTTCTGCCTGCCTTGTCTTCTTTAGGGGTGTTATCTACCCTGACACCCTCTGCCCCATATCTGTAATAATTGGCAATATTTAATAGTTTGGCCAAATGTGGCCTTTCACACAGTAAACTGGGGACTCCCAAGAACCAGGAAACCCAAAAGACTAGCACTGAGACTCAGTCAGGTACGCACTAAGGAGGGGTCAGGAACCCCCTCTGGAGGTTGCTTGCTCGAAAGGGTTTTTAATAAATTGCATTATATATTGATTTTAATTTGTATTAATTTAATAATGTTTTAAGGGGGGGAAGGGATTTTGAGTTGTTTTATATTGTGTACTATTTTATTGTTGTAAGCCGCCCCGATTGCTTGCAGAGGGGCGGGATATAAATAAATTTTATTATTTTTATTATTATTATTATTAATTCCAAAGAGGGGTAATGTGAAGGGCAACATCTTGTCTGAACATCCCATCAGCCTAAGATGAGATACTCGCATTTGTAAAGAGCCCTCATACCTCTACCTTTCCCCAAACAAAGGACTTTTTCAGACAAGGGTTACCACGTAAGAAGCTTGCGGAAGAAGTATGGTGCTGTTGTGCAGCAGGGGGTCTGTTTCAGACGATGCCATCCCTCTCTCGGCATTGTCCGTGTCACTTCCATGTATGATTGAAGGCAGCCGAGCTATATTTTACTCACGGAAGTTGTCCGTGAATAAAATATGGCGCGGCTGCCTTCAATTGTACACAGAAGTGACATGGACGATGCTGAGAGAGGAAGGGAGTCATCCGAAATGGACCCCCTGCTGCACAACAGTGCATTACCTCTTCCGCAAGCTTCTTGCATGGTAACCCTTGTCTGAAAAAGTCCAAAGATAGTTGCTTACTCTATTCAGTTACAAAGTATTTGCACATTAAGGGTTGTTAGCATATCTGGAGTGTCCATTGTCTTACCTTGAGAACCTCTAAGAAGCATTGTTTTTCACTCTAAATTACTTCCCCTGAAGGAAATTATTGGCTATAAAAACCCTTTCAAAATCCCATTCAAAGCATACACAATTCATCTTCCTATCGAGTCCACATCAGACTGTGTAGCCATTCAGGCTTTGGGATCCCCACTCCTCAACCTCAACTCATCAGCTTCAACTCCTCTGATCAGTATAGTATCACCTCAAAACAATCTCCCTTCTCTATTCCTCTGCCCCAATACTTCCTACTTTATTTGCTAGCCTTGCATGAATCTTTGAAGCGTGGAGTGTGTGTAAACGTCCTTATTATTGCTTTCTCAAATAAAGACCAAATAATTGTACTATCTGGTTTAACGTCTCCTCCTTATTACCGGTATACATAGGTCCTGCTATCTGTTTCCCCCTCTCGCATAGCCAAGCTGAGTATATTAATCCCCCAAATTAATATTGATATCTTAAGGACCCTTAAGACTCCCAAGCATGTAGAGTAACAAGGCTACTGGATCTTTCCCTTCCAAACACCACTCCCACTACCAGTCCTTGTTTATCCCAGTAAAGTGGCTCCCAAATGTGGATCTGCAGATGCTATGTGACCATAACCCTGCACATCACTTAACATTGCTGACTGGTGCATTATGGCATCAAGTCCAACAACAACTAGACAACGACATCTTCTTTTGTATGCTTATTAAAATGCAACCAGGTGACTTAGTAAGCTTTTATCTCTTTGTCACTCTTCAGAGAGAAGACAAAAATTAAATCTATAGGGTCATTCTCTGTTGACTTCCAATAAATCATATCTAAGTCAGCCCACCAATGCTACCTCCACAAGCTTCCCTGCCTGTACATTCCCTGTTCAGGTATGCAAGTAATACCAGTGGAAGCCTTGCAGATACCTCTGGCAAGTGGCTGTCCTGCATGTGTCCATAAAGGATTGTGGGATTGCAGCCTTGTCCTTTATGAAAACCTTTTCCCCAGGAAAGACTCTACAAACAGGATTTCACATGGAGCCCTCATAGAGCTTTTCAGTTGAAAACTGAAGATAATATTATTCAATTTATCTCCCCAGAGTGATATGCAGATTAATTAGTTAATGCTCCAAAACGGCTTTGAAGATGAAAAGTGTCATATAATGCTTAGCTAGCACTGCAGATCTTCAACATCCGTCTTTTGCTGGAGACAGGAAGTACAGAGGTGAGCTAAAGTATCTCTCTCCTCCTCTCTTTTTCTTTTAAATTCACTGGATATTTTTGACCCTCAAAAAGATGTGACTCAGGTAATGAGGAAAAAGGTTCCAAACTGATTTTTTCTAATTCATACTGATTCATCTACCTTTATTTAGTACTTGGCAATAAAAATTATTAATAGTCATACGTGCGTAGAGTCCAAAATAGAGCTATTTAGGTCAGTTTTATTTCTGAGACATTTCTGCTATTACCAAACAGCCACACCCCCAAAATGAAGAAAACAGGTTATACTGACAGTATTTGAAAACATTTGAACTATACAATAAGGGGGAAACATATATGCAAAGGGTATTTTTGCCTGTCTCAGCAATTCAAATTCCCTCTGGCATTTACAGTGAGCACTACCACCAGAACAGCAGTATAACCACCCACCACCTTTTATTCAAGGATGTTGTTATATTGAACAGGCCTGCAGATATGTGACTCCTGAAGGACCGTGGTTACTTCATCTGCAGTGTTGACATGAGGGAGGGAACGTGTACCTGAGTCCACATAGCTGCATCCATAGAAAACGAGTGCAGAGTGAGGTTAGGCTCAGGGATATGATCAGACATTTGTCTTACAGCAGGCCTCTATATGCAGGGGCCCTTTCACACTACACAGTTAGAGCAGCATGGTTCCACTTTGACTGCCATGTTCCATCCTACAGAATCTGGGGGTTTTCAGTTCAGAGAAGGGTCCTGAGAATTTTCTGCCAGACAGCTCTAGTGTCTCACCAAACTGCAAATCATAAGACTCTATAGAAAGCAGCCATGGCAATTAAAGTGAATTGTAGTGCTGCAATTTTGTTGTTTGCAAGGCCCCCTGGTGACTATCTCTACCTGAGGAGAGGTCCAATCCATGACTAGTTTAAACATGAAGAACCAGGAAAGGGGCCTCAAAATTTCCGATCAATGATTAGCACCCAGACAGCAGACTATGCAGGCTCAAAACAGAAAATAGAACAGAACAGAACAGAAAAATGATAATTATTTCCAAATTTACAAATCTATGTTTTTACTGTATATGTGTCATACCCAAATGTTTGCTCCTTTTTGCGTTTAATATTTTTTTTATTTGTTTAATGTATTCCCCATTTTCTGGCAATGGCTAAGTGGCTATTCTACTGCAAGAGAACATATTTAGTGAATTATAATGACTTCTATGTGGAATATGTCTGTAGATAGCATGTTTCTCACTCCCCCCCCCCAAAATTGTGAGAAAGTTGTGATCATTACAGCAAGTAAGTAATGGTGGAGAAGGAAGTCAAAAAGATCATGGACTTTGGTGGATGGTCTAAGGGGTATAATGTGAACAGCTCTAAGCAGGCTGGGAAAAAAAAGCTTTGCTCTTGGGAAATTATAGAAGGGATAGCAAGATGCTGTGTGGTTTGAGCTGAGCAGCTTTGGGTTGTTACTTGTAGCTCAATGCTTAGTTGAGGTTCACTTAAAAGATCTATTATAAATTATTACCTTTAGTCCTCCTTTCCCTTAATTTGTTCCTACATTGTGTTCTGTTTCCAGCTTATTCCTTTCATCCCTAGCTGGGCAACAGCAGGTGGGCAGTTTGTCCAGATGCACCCCTATAGCTATTCAGTGGCCATTTGGGCATGGATCAAAGCAGCTCTCTGGCTGCATTGGTGCACCAAGGCACTGAGAAAATCCTGGCCTGCATTTCATTATAGAAATCAAAAATAAAGAGTGAAGGAAAGAGGAAGAAAGGCATGGATACAGGAATGGAAAATGTGGCCATCCAGGACTGTTCATTTACTTGCTCTAGTGACCAGATCACTTGCTTGTATTCATCCCTCCAGTACACAATTTTCTCACAACTTTGAGAGGGCACTTGAGGATAAAAATTGATTCTCTAGGTATAGGGGCTGCCTAGACAATGAAAATATTCCTCATAGAATTTGAGAAGAATACTGTTTGTCCCAACATGCTGCAAACAGGATTGATACTATTCAGAAGGAGGGAGGCCCCAAAACTCCATCTACTGCATGGGAAAAGTCTTTGTGGCTTTCCCTGAGGTTTTTCAAATAATGTGTGGGCTTGTGAATTATAATACATCTGGACATCCAATTTGGGATGTTGCATATTCTCAGCGAGGGCGGAAGTGCAGAGAGGGTTGCTTGGACATGTGCAGGGGGTGGGCTTTCTGGCAAAGAAGTGGTTGGAAGCACCATTTTCAATTTTTGCTTCATTGAGTGTACACTTTTTTGCGGTGCTGAGGTGACCAAAGAGCTTTTTATAAGTGGAATGTTGAACTTGCACACCTTTGATTTACAAGTACAAAAAAAAAAATTACTGTGCAGTGGCTACAACATGTGTGGAGAATAATAACGTGCTGTACTCTCAGCCACCATCTTGATTCACAGGCATGGCTGTGTGTGCACTTCAAACGCAGGTAGCTTTGCATACAATAGATTTTGCCAAAAGACCACGAAGACAAATGAACCCTGCTGTGAATTTGTGATCATGCGCATCAATCTGCATTACATCTTCTTGTCTAGACAAGCCCATAGATGATAGATAGATCAATAGATGAGAAAGAGAGTTATACAGTCTTCCCTGCATGTTCGTGACTTTCACTTTCATGGATTTGAATATTCATAGTTTTGTAGCTGCTGTTTAAGCAGCCCAGCCTCCTCACTCTGCTCTTTCTGTTCCTTCTTTGCCCCATTATTTCCTGTCCTGTCCTGCCAAAGCCTCCAGCCACTCACTTTGGTTTCTTCCATGGCACCAGGATTTCCCAGCTTCATTTGCAAGACCTTTCCCAGCTGAAAGACCTCCCCGACCCATTCCCCAGTTTCCTCTTTCTTCTGAATTTCTCCTATCCTGCCAAAGCTTCTAGCCACTCACTCCAGTTCCTTCCATGCAACCAGGATCTCCTAGCTTCATTTGCAAGACCTTTCCTGGCTGAAAGACCTCCCCACCCCATTCCTTCTGTTGCAAGCTGCTGCCGTGCACAGCAGCAGAATTCTTAGTCATGAAGAGCCCCCAAAGCTTGCTTCTTCATGGGGTTTAGAGACTCTTTGCAAAAGAGATTTCTCCTCTCTGCCTTCCCCGAGCACTTAACAAAGCATCATGGGGCTGCCAGAAGCAGATTGGTGGCTGAGGGATCTTGTCGTGATGACCTGCAGTCATCATGGAATCCCATCAACAACCTACATATTACTACATTGAAACTTCCACTCTTTATTTGGAAATGGGAAGTGGGTGGGAGAACCTCATTGACTAAACATGACATCACATCACCTGACTAGATAGTCACTCTGATTGGGCAAAGGCAGACCCAATCAGAGATCACCACAAAAGATTTTTAAAAGTTCTGGTCTTTTTTTTTTTTTTTTTTTTTGGTTGTTGTTTTGTTCTAAACCTCACTGGTGGGAGCACATGGCCTAGATAGATTTAGCTAGCTGAGATGGTCTCTGATCCACATGGCCTCATGGTCTAAAGGCACTCATGGCCTAGAGAATGAAACAAAGCTATGGAATAACCAACAAGACACCCAAACTGTGATAACCAAAAGGTTGGGGGGGGGGAGCCAACCTTACCCAAAGGCCTCAAAAGGATCCAAAGGGACTCTGAAATTCCATCACAGAGACTGTAAATTACTTTATATTAGTAGAATAGGGAACTGTTTTAGTTAGCTTGCATTAGATTATGTTTTATTTGTAAGTGCTCTGAATGAATGTATACTGTATAAGCCTTAACCTGAACCTGGGAATGTTTTGCCTTCTCAAGTAACACAGACTCCTAGAATTGAATAAAAGCTTTCTGTTATTTTCTAACCTGCTTTGAATTGCCTACTTCTGGTCAGCTATCAGAACCTTCTCTAGATTAGAGAAAAGGGGTTATCATTGTTCTTTAATACAGATGTCCAGTTCTCACTGTCTGGATGTGGAAAGGACTATAAAGTCAGTGAGTGGTGGTGGGCTGCCCTTAGAAAAGGGATTTGAAATCCCTGGGAGTGTGTATTCAGTTTGTACAAATAAGCTAGAAGCCTTTCCTTCCTGCTGGAAGAGTAGGGCCCGCTTTACAACATGGTGGCAGTGTTTTGAACCCTCAGGGATTGTGAAATAACAGTTAAACAGATCTCTCTGCCGTGGGGGTGGGGAGACTGTGGCTTTTGGAGTAGTTCTGGGAGTTTCTCTGTGTTGCAGCTTTACGACAGACCTGCCTGCCAAGCCCATGTTCTTTGTACTCCCCAGCCTCCAGCCACTCACTTCACAAGCCTGAGGAGCCCTCCTGGGAGCTCCATCCCCACCTCCACTGTACTATAAGTATTCATGTTTGTTTTTTTTTACTTTCATGGGGGTCCTTCACCCCTAACCCCCACAAATGTCCAGGGAAGACTGTAGATAGATATATGGTTTTATTTTGTGGGTGGTACACCAGGATATGTGGCCTTCTAAGATCTATTGGTAGACAATGCAGCCTCCTAATCCCAAATATTGACCACCCCAGTATACACAGTAATATACATTGATTGTATCTTCTTCTGCTGCCCCCCTCCAAAAATATGCTTCAACCTGGCAGCAGCAAAAGATATGTTCACATGTAAATAAAGCAGTAAGGTCCTCTGCACATCAAATAATGGATGATGAATATTTGTGTTTCCAGTCCTGGAAAAAAAAGTCTTCTTTCTTTCTTTTCTCCCCCGACTCTTTTTTTTTTTTTTTTTTTTTGAGGGGGGTATTAGTAAAAAAATTCAGAATCTAATCCTGCTGATCATTAGTTTCTGAGGCAAGCTGAGGGTGTTTGGCAAATCCTAGCCACACCAGGAAATGAAACTTCCTTACAGCAACAGGCCAGGGTGTATCATGTGTTACTCCATGACCCCCTGTGAAAGGTCCAGGACCATCTTTACTAAGTAGCCTGACCAACTAGGAAATGTGTTTTGCCTTTGCTTCACCTCTTGTTTTTTCCTCGCCACAGAAAGCAGGGCCTGACAGCTCCAGAGTTTCTAAGTGCCAAGTAACAGATCATTCTTCAATAACTGGAAGAGTTCTACAAGAACTCCTGTGATAAATCATCTGAAAAATCTATCTCTGAATGGATTTGTGCAATTAGCCCATGACATGAACATATCAGTTCTGAAGGATCTGATGGAACTACCAGTCAATAATCCTAAATATATAGATACACACAAGATAAGATAAATTCCATTTTTTTTCATCAAAAACCATACAAGGCCCTCTAAAGGGAGACAGAGGAAGTGCTAGCTTTTCCAGTACATTGCAGCATTGTGATTTATTTTTACTGCAATACCAAACAATCTCCAGTCCCATTGAATCAATGAGACTACTCTGGAGCAAATGCTTTAAAGACAGTAGCAATTAAGCTTGACAAATGGTGACATCCTTATGAGGGAAACAGGGCAATGACCAGCTTTTCTGGTCAAGTGGGAATTCAACAAAATGAATAGAAAATTTCCCTAAACCCAACTGGGGTGGGGTGGGTTGTTTTTCTTTTTTAAAAAATACCAATGCAAAGTCTAGTATGTATCTATATGTTACAGATAATGAATTTTTGGCATTGGAGGTCAGTATATAATTCCAATAGGCAGAATTACATTTACATTTAGTAGCTTTAATTGACCTATTCCTGGGATATAATTCATCAGTAATTTTTTTCTCATAGGATTTTTAGCAATTTTAATTCCACTATGAGAAATACTAGTTTCCTTCTCTTAGAATGGTTGCCATAAGGCTAGAGAGCCCATCCTGCCCTTTGACACTCTTTGTCAGACCCTCCAGGTTTTGACCTGTCTGGCTTGGGAGCCCCTACCAGTGGCTATTATGCCACCTTCAGCATAGCTCAAAATATCATTAGGGTATGCAAGGCTCTCTCCCACGACAAGGGTGCATCAATGGAGAGGACTAATCCCAAACCCGGACAGATGGTGCTTGTCCAACCCTGTAAGGTCAACCATCTAAGAGAAGGAAACTCTAATCAAACCTATGACCCGAGGACTTCACTGCTACGTCCATGCTTGCACGGCCACAGCAGATGAACCTTTGGTTCAATGGGTGAGGCCAGTTCTGTGCACGCTGGGTTCTACCAGAAAAATCCATTGCACAGGCTCGAAGGAAAAAACCAATTCAGAAAAAGCCCTGTAGCAATAGGCGAGGGATGAAACGGCAGGTGTAAAGATGCACTGGAAGCCACAGACCCAACCCTGCATGCAGGTGGTTCAGGACTTTGGTCGCTTGAGGCTGACCCAGGAGATGACAGTCTTGTTCAGCAGCATCCTGAATGACCAAGCAGCCTTTTTTAAGGAGAGCACTGCTTGCGCCATATGGAGAGGGGCCTAGAAAAGATGGCCTAACGAAAGCTCATCCCCATCTACCTGGTTGGCTAGCCGAGACCAAAGGGCATCTTCTGATGCAGTTAAACCAAGGCAAAGAAACAAAGGCACACACCAGCCTCCAAAGGTGTAAATAAACTGACGCTTGCTGGAACATCAGAACCATGCAAGACTCTGCAGATAGTGGATGGCCCAAGTGTTGTTCTGCTCTAATAGCCCATGAACTATCATGACTTAATATTGACATCGCGGCTCTTACTGAAGTTCAACTCCATGAGGAAGGCAGCCTTAAAGAACATGGTGCTGGCTATACACTTTACTGGTCGGGCAAACCCAAAACTGAAAAACATCTTTCAGGAGTAGGCTTATGATTAAAAACTCCATTGCCTCCAAAATCGAAATCTTGCAAACAGGACACTCTGATCGCATTATAACCTTTACGCCTCACACATGTTGTTCTCTTTAGTATATATGCCCCAACTATACAAGCCAACCCTGTAGAGAAAGACAAATTCTACACAGACCTACGCCAACTCATACAAAAAGTCCCCGTAAAGATAAAATTATTATTCTTGGTGACTTCAGTGCCAGAGTAGGAAAGAACTCCAAAGCCTGGAAAGGTGTCTTAGGCAAGCATGGTGTTGGAAATCGCAATGATAATGGATGCCTCCTGCTAGAGTTCTGTGCAGAACAACAGCTATTACAAACACTATCTTTCAGCAGAAAGATAGCTTGAAGACAACATAGATGCATCCCCAATCCAAATATTAGCACCTCATTGACTATGTTCTAGTCCGCCAGAGAAACATTCGCAATGTCCATCATACTCAAGTGATGCCCAGTGCAGAATGCCAAACAGATCATCGTCTCGTAAGATGTAAACTAAATCTTCCTCTTAAGTTCAAACCTAAGAGGGGTGGCATCTTAAAGAGGAGACTCCAAGTCAACAATCTTCAACAAGCTACCATGAGAGACAACTTCCAGGCAAATCTGCAAACAAAACTTGAAGACCATCCTACAGATCATTCTCCTACAGTGCTTTGGCAACATATCAAAAACAGTATCCTCCAGTCTGCAGAAGAATCCCTCAGGTTCTCCAACAGGAAAAATCAAGACTGCTTAGATGAAAACAACCAAGAGATCCAGGAGCTGTTGGCAAAGAAGAGAACTGCTCAACAGGCATACCTCGCCCAGCCAAGTTGCCATGTAAGAAAAGCAGCTTTCCATCTCACATGTAGTAAACTTCACCAAGACATGCAGAACAAGTGGTGGATCAATATAGCAGAAAAGACACAATGCTGTGCAGATCTGGGTGATCTTAGAGGATTTTTTGAAGCTCTTAAAGCAGTGTTTGGACCTACTTATCAGGTCCAAAGCCCCCTATGCAGTACAGATGGTCAAACATTAATTACTGATAAAGCCTCCATCCTGAATCGATGGGCTGAACATTTTCAAAGTCTCTTTAGTGCCAACCGAGTAGTCCACGGCTCAGCTATCCAACATATGATACAAAAACCGATGAAAAATGAATTGGACATAGCTCCCACTTTAGAAGAGAGCCTTAAGGCAATATAGCAGATGAAAAACGGCAAGGCAGCTGGGATTGATGGAACCCCACCTGAAGTTTGGAAACACGGAGGTCATGCACTCCACAATAAATTCCACAAACTCCTTGTGAATTGCTGGGAAAAAAGGGAACAGCCTTCAGATCTCCGAGTTTCAGTCATCATCACCCTGTACAAGAAAAAAGGAGCAAAATCCGACTGCTCAAACTATCGAGGTATAACACTGCTCTCTATTGCTGGAAAAATCCTTGCAAGGATACTCCTGAACCGATTAGTTCCTGCTATTGCAGAAGAACTTCTTCCTGAAAGCCAATGTGGCTTCAGAGCCAATAGGTGTACTACAGATATGGTATTTGCCCTTACACAACGGCAAGAGAAATGTAGAGAGCAGAACAAGGGTTTCTATGTAACATTTGTTGACCTCACCAAAGCCTTCGACACTGTGAGTAGAAAAGGTATGTGGCAGATCCTGGAAAGACTAGGATGTCCCCCCAAATTCCTTAAAATGATTATCTTGCTACACGAGGGCCAGCGTGGTCAAGTCAGATATGACAATGCTCTTTCAGAGCCCTTTCTAATAACTAATGGAGTGAAGCAAGGTTGTGTTCTTGCTCCAACTTTATTTACAATCTTCTTCAGCATGATGCTCCAAAGGGCTATGGCAGAGCTTGAAAAAGACGACGGCATCTATATAGAGATGGACAAGTTAACAATATTACTTAAAGGAAAAGATATAGGAAAGTTTGCAGAAGATTGGACCTTGGTATCGAAATTCATGGAAACAAGAATGAATAATTTTACAATACACTAGAAAGCAAATAAAGTCCAAAAACAGCAGATAAACAAACCAATACATTATTATTATACTACAATTTATACGCAATATACACATTATACATATATATACATATACATATATAAACACTTCAGATTTGAAATTGGGGGGGGGAGACAGGAACATGGACATGGGGAAAGACTAGAACAAGTAAGAGGAATGATAATATGACCTCTCCTGCAACAACAGTTACAAAGGAAAAATGGAAAAAAAACAAATGTTGCTGTCCTTGAGCACGCAGGGATCACCAGCATTGAGGCCATGATATTGAGAACACAGCTGCACTGGGCAGGGCACGTTTCTAGGATGGAGGACAGTGCCTCCCAAAAATAGTACTCTACAGTGAACTCGCCATGGGTCAGCATAAGAGGGGCATTCCAAAAAAGCGATACAAGGACTCCCTGAAACAACATCTCAGGCTTGGCCAAATTGATCACCAACAATGGTCTGCCCTGGCCTCACATCGGGAGGCATGGAGACACACTTTCCACAATGCTGCAGCCTTATTTGAGAACTCACGCCGAACAAGTCTTGAAGAGAAACGACAATGCAGAAAAAAATCACAACCTGGAAACATCACCCAAGGAGATCTTCTGCTGTACTTTCTGCAACCAGACTTGTTTATCTTGGATTGGCCTTTTCAGTCATCAGCGCATTTGCAGAAAGCACGGGATGAGTCCTTCCTGAATCTTTGTTTGCAAAGAAAAGCCAGAGATGATAAATACTTCGAAACAGCACCATTTTTGAAGTCTATTCACAATTTGGAATTTATTCTGCACAAAATTTGCACACAATTGTTTTGCAAACAAAACAGCATTTCCTGCACAGGAAACAACATTTATTGTGTCCTCACCAAATAAAAAGCTATTTCCCATACAGAAAATATTGTTTCTAGTGCAAATCAACCACATGCAAATTTTGCATGGAATGTTCTAATTGTAGCATTTTCTGCACAATAAACAGCTTTTTTTCTGCAGAGAAAATAATATTCCTGGGTACAAGTTTGGTTAAAATGTTAATTGCTGTAAGCTGCTTTGGGTCCCATTCTGGGGAAAAAAGCATGCCACAAGCAAACAAAAAAAGGCATTATTTATTTCCATGTAGAAATATTATTTTCTGTGCAAAACAACTATGTGTGTATTTTGGTCAGAATAAGTCTCAGATTGGGAAGATTCCCATCAATGCAGAATTCTTCTTATCGGGGTTTCACAATACTAAAAAACATATTTTTGGTCATATTTTGAATATTTTCAAATATTCTTGTCCTTGCTAACCTATCGTGAACACATTCCCTAAATTCAAAGACAGAGCTGTGATAGTCTAGGTCAGTATGCAAAGGGATCTAGTAGCACCTTTGAGACTAAGGAGATTATCAGATGAAGCAAAAAGTACCTTAGCAGAACACCAGGATATGTTACTGTCCTGCGAATGGGACCCGGTTTCAGACGACGTTGTCCTCATCACATTCTACTCCTGTGCTGCAGCTGTTGGTAAGGAGTCACTTTTCATTATGGGACGTTCCTTCTTTCTTTTTATATTCTGCTTTTTTCCCAGACTGAGACTCAAAGTAACTTACAACAAAACAGAAATTTAGCTAACATTTTGTTGCAAAAGTTCTTTTAAAAAATAAAAGATAAAAATACAGCACACCACTTTGAATTGCCTTCTGCCAAGAGATAAAAAAATGCCTAAACAGAAAGGTCTTCTTAGTGGCAGAAAGAGAGCAGAAGGAGGACCAACCAAACTTCCTATGGAAGGGGAGCTCCATAGCTTGGGAGAAACCACTAGGAAGACTTTCTTCTGTGTGCTCACCAAATTTGCCTATGATGGTGCCAGGACTCAAAGAAAGATCTCCCTCATCTTAAAGATCTTAAAACTCATGCTGGCTTGTATAGGGAGATAAGGTCTTTTAGATAGTCTAGACTCAAGCTATGTAGAGGTTTAAAGATCATAACCAGCACTTTGAATTCTGCCCAGAAACTGTCTCAACAGGAGAGTTACATGATCCCTGTTACCAGCCCTGGTCAGCAGCCAAGCTGCAGTATTTTGAACCCACTAAAGTTTGCAAAAGGCTGCCCCATGTGGAATGTGTTACCATAATCCAAATGGGATGTAATTGAAGTGTGTGTCACTGTAGCCAGATCTGACTTCTCAAGGCATAGGTGAAGCTGGTGTACTAATTTTAAATATGCAAACACATGCCTGGCCAATGCCAAAACCTGGGTATCCCAGCTCAGATCTGAGTCCAGGGGGAAATCCACATGACACAAATAATCCAGGTTGAAACTGGATTATTTGCATGCTCCCTCCTATGGAATCCTGGGATTTGTAGTTTTACAAGGTCTTTCGCCTTCTCTGACAGAGTGTTGGTGCCTCACCAAACTGCAGATTCTAGGATTCCATAGGAAGAAGCCATGCAAATAATCCTGGTTCAACCTGGATTATTTATCTAATATGGATGCCCCCTAAGAGTATGCCCAAGACGAAAAATGGAGATTTCTGCCTTTTGGCTGCCTTACAACTAATCATTCATATATCCAACTTGTTGGAACTTAATGCCTGAACTGGTCTATTGTGGGCTCCCATTTGGAACATGCTTGCAAAGGTGGAACATGAAGAAGTTCCAAATATTAAACAATAATCTTTGCCGATGAATAAACCTGTATGGTTGAAACATGTTTGCTAATTTGAGCTGCTCTTCATTGAAAATATATATAGCTAGCTTTAAAAAAATCTGCCTAATACTTTAGTTTCTTTTTTAAGTTTATGCATAATAAGATCATAAACACAGGTAAAGGGTGAGTTTACTTGGGCTCACTCTGTCACTAATTCTAACCTCCCCACATTTGGGAAGAGAACAGCCTCCTCTACCATAGAGATTCTCCAGCTGATCTGGGATGCTGGTTTTCCATTAGTGATTTCCCTCAGTGTTTGGGGTTTATAAGCCCAAGCCCCCATTAGCTAGCAGCCTGTCTGCATCTTGTACAGGGCAAAAGAGGAGCTGAACAGGCTTGGCTTGCTTTCAATGGTTTGCTGAGAACACAAGGTCATGGAAAAAGCTGAAAGGGGCTTGAAACCCTTGACAGGACTTAGGACTTTATCTGATTAGTGTCTAAAAACACTGTAATTCCACTAATGAGGAAAGTGGAAACATGGTGGCATTATTACACTTATTATTGCATGTCGCTATAATCGCACAAAAGTACCACCACAGAATTATCACACAATCACCACTAGCACTTTAGGAATGGGACTTTACTTCTGTGATTTAGCATGGGTGAGATTTCAGCGGTTCTCGTGAGAAGACGCAGCTCACTTAAAAACATCAAAATCCCTTGAGTTGCAAAGTAAATGAGCACGCAAACACTTAAACAAACCTTAAGATGTGCAAACAAACTGGGACAGTTCATAAAAAGAGCATCCTGTGGATAGTTTTCACATTCTCACCTAGACGTTTTCTTGCTGGGAACGGGGAAGTGGGGAAAGGACCACCCATTCATGCTGTAATCTCGCGATTACAGCAGGACATGTTTTCACATGCTCTTGAATACTGTGAAAATAGTAATATTGAGGGTTATTGATGGCTTGTCCCATCAATTAAGAGCAACATCTTATTTGCAGCTGGAGCACAGATTGACCACGCAAACATAACAACACCATGCAATAGCAGAAACCATTTGCGCTACTGTAATGTCATAATTGTGTGATTTTCCCACATCTGATAAAGTCCTTAGAGTACAGTGTTGACCTGGAACCAGAATCTCGCTTGTCTTTGTGCCAGTGCAACTCCATTTGTGTGCTATCTAAGCAGCTGTACTGCTTTTCCCTCTCTTCTTTTGAACTGTATGCCTGTCTCTCTGTAAGCACTCTCTTTTTTAAAAAATAAAATTACTTTATATGAGCTGCTCTTTAAATAGCTGCTATTTTAAAAAATGGTTCAGATGTATTTGTGGATCCATAAATATAAATAATTGGAAGAAAGACATGTTAAGAGTTTGCTACCTTTGTATGCCTATGCTCACTAACTGCTAGTTTGCATCTTACTCAATAGGAGTTTTGATACAGTAGCTACAGTATTTTGTTGACTTCCTTCCCCCACTCCCTCTCTTCTTCCTGAATAACTCAGCCAGCAACTTTCTTCCCTCTCTCTCCTCCATTACTATTTGATTACACCTAAGAAATTTGTAAGTAAATACACTTTTATATGATATACAAAGCAGACTAAAGGCTCATCTGCATGGACCAGGATATGTTGGCTCCCCGCCAGCATATCTTGGGCACAGATCAGGCCCATTGTCCCCGTTACTGCCTACAAATGGACTGGAGTCCACACAGGCATACTGGCCCACCGCTGCGCATGCTGCTGCTGCCATCTCCCTCAGTGTCTCAGAAGGCAGGAAGCCAGCCTGGGACATGTGACCAAGGCCCCCTGCATGTGACCAGCCTTGGTGTCATGCCGAGGGATCCTTTCCTGCCTTCTGGAACAGCCAAGAAGACCAGCAGCTGCAGTGAGGGCCAGCCTGCCAGGACAGACTCCTATGGACATATGGGGCCTGATCTGTTTCCTCCCAGCACAAATGGAGTAAAACAGGGACTATTTTAAAATGGTGTATCGGTCCCTACCTCATCTTCCCCCTGTCTGAGCCCTGCACCTATCCTGCGGCTGGTGAGGACTGCCCAGAAGAAGAACTGAGCAATCATCAGGACTGCAGGGCTCCAAATGGGGGCAAGAGGAGGTATGCTGCCTGTGTTGACAAGCCCTAAGTTTCCAAAGTGTTTTTTTTTAATCTGCTAGAACATGCACGGTGGTGAGCATGGCAGTGGTTGTTGACTGGCTTCTGCCTTGCCAATTTAATTACTCTGCTTGAGGGTTCCAGTCCTATCGCTCACATTTTCCAACAAGACTGCCTTAACACGGTTTTAATCCATAGTGTGACTCAGTGGCTTATACATTGATCTCAAACCTCCCACTGCTTTAACAGTATGATTTTTCTCACTCCACAGTTTGCCTCCTCCTGAATGCTGTTTTACAAAAACACTCATGGAACACCATGTATAAAAGTAACATCATTCTCTATGGTGTCAGAAAGAAGCACTCGGCAGGGAATGAGTTAGTTTATGTCACACTAAATTTTACCTTCATTTCTGAAAACAAATGAAATGTTTCTATTCTTTTGCTCTGTGCCTTCTTTTAATTTCAAAGTTAAACAGAGAAGCCACCATGGTAAAGGCCCTGTCTTGGCTGAGCGCTACCTCCTTCTCTCCCTTTTTATGGCCATGAGACTCAGCGCAGAACCTCTGCGTCTCATTGTAATACACATGCAAGCTGATGTAGGCGATACATTATTTGTGTTCACTGAATTGGAAGAAGGTTAAGGTGTAAAAGACTGACACCAACATGTTCAGTTGGATTCCAGTCCAGAGTATGGTGCAGCTTTTTCAAAACTGTTGAAATGTGTTACTTGTATCTTCCCTGTGCCCAACCCTGACCAATAATCAAACCATTGTGTTTTGCACCAATAGTCTGCCCCACTTATTGAGGAGGATTGAGGAGTAAGCACCCTTGAACAGGATGGGCCTCCATTCTTATTAGGCGTGTATTGGACTGGACTATTAGACAGTGAACATCAAATGGCATGGGAGGACTCAAACATCAAGAAAAATCATGCCAGTATAAGTGAACACTTTTGATCATTTTTAAATCTTCCAAATGTGCACAACCAGCAAAAGCAGAAATAAAGTGCTGAATCCTACTGGTAGTTCCATGCAGAGTACACTCATTGAATCAATGGGATTTATCTTTATGTTGACCCAGTATTGAACAATTGATGCAATGGGTCTACTGCAGATGAAACTAATGATTGGGATTCAAGCCAATGTTTACTAGGGTCAACTGCTAGAAGATGGCAGAGCTTGGGAAGTTACTTTTCAGCAAAGTGAATACAAAAGACATGTGGAAACGAACCACACAGAGTATGGTAGAAGAGTGTATCAGGTCCCAGAGTATCATCCTACCACTGTGCAACTGTGGATGGTTTCAGCATGTCACTATAGTCATTCTTCTCAATAGTAACTGAAAAGCTTTGGAACATATGGGTGGTCCTTCAAAGACAGGAGAAGTTGAAGTATATGTACCAAATCTTTTTTTTTGGGGGGGGGGTAGAAAAAAATGCCTCATATTTTAGGAACAGTGCTTGAAAAAGTTTCTTGTGTTGGACTATAGTTCCCAAAACTGCCCTAGCCAGCATGGCAGCTATTCCTTTTGTAATGCAGATATTGCCTGAAGTATCATGAGATATTTAGTTCATGCGGCTGTGTTTTTTTGTAAGAACAAACTCTTATATGAATTAAAAATTAATGGTGTGTGTTTTTAAAGTGAAAGGAAAGACTCCAGCTGAACTAAGACACGTTGTTATCTTTCTGGTATAGGCACACTGTTTGGTAATGGATAGTCGGGTAGAGATGGCAAGAACTGTGATTCACAGCTACAATTATGAGATAGGAAAAGAGGTGTAACAACAGAAAGATAGCTTTTTTGAAGCACAGATGATGAGAAGGGGGTTGATGTGGAGCCACTGGAGTAGATTCTGTCAAAATGAGCTGCTTGTTTTAGTGCAGGACAGATAAGAAAATGGTGAAGCATGTCTAGAAATTAAGATGAGGGCAAAGTTAATGGACATTTCAGGGAAAATTTGTCATGCAAAGGATGCTTGTGAACCAGGATAATATTAAGGATTAATTTGTTTAGGGTGGGGCGAACCCCTATATAATCATTCAATATGTGAAATGTTTTCATGCTGTGATAGCTCCCTGTCTCTGTCTGTATCTTTCTCTTTCTAAAAATGGAAGCACAGAAAAGAGATGGGAATGCCTGTTCTCCCTGACTTTCCCATATTGACAGGGAACATCTCCACATTAACTGGACATTTCACTTGTTTGAGGAGACAGGAGAGTGGCCAAAATCTCACTGCAGACCTCACCCACAAACACAGACAGTTCAGGGCCAAAATGGCAGAACCTATGAGATACATGACAAGTGGGGGGAGGAAATGCAGCTTATATCCCTGCCTCCTGTCCATCCTGGAATTTTTGAGCACCTGAAAAGAAGTTGCATGAAAGGAAATGTACAGTATCAACGTGTAGACCAAACATTAGCCCAACCACCTAAATCAGATTTAGCTGCTACTAGGAATATTTGAAAGCATTTGAAAAATGGTCAGAGACATGTTTTTTCAAGTTTCAAAGAATGCTGTCAAGAAGAATCCTGGACTGATAAGAATCTTTGCAGTTCAAAACTTATTCTGCACAAAATTTGCATGTGGTTTCCCCCCCTCCCCAGAACACAGCATCTTCTATGCAGAAAACATTTTCTGAGCATGAAACAGTATTTTCTGCACATAAAATAATATTTCTATACAGAGATACAATATAATCTCCACAGAAAAAGCTGTTTCCTACATGAAAATGTTGAAACTGAAGACTTATTCTGCACAAAATTTGCATGTGGATGATTTGTGTAGGAGGAAAAACACATTTCTTGCACAGAAAACAGCCCTTTCTGTGGAGAATATAATATTTTTCCTACTCAGAAAATTCTGTTTTTCTGTAACAAACAACCATTTGAGAATTTTGCAGAGAATAGGTCCTGAATTGCAAATAGACTTTGAAAACTGCATGTTTTTCAAATACTTTCTCACAGCAGGAAGAAAATTTCTCAGATTACTCACTGCTTCCCTTGAGAAGAAACTTGGGGAGGAATTACATCCCTAGCTGCTACAGTAATAGCAGCTAAATAACAGTAATATAGCAGCAAAGCAGCAGAATCCCATTTACTCCATAGTGCTTGAAACATTCATTACATAGTGCCTGGGGCACATAGTTTCCCATAGTTCTTCTTACTCTCTACTTTACCCCCTTACCTTGATTCAGTGTGGGTCACTAAAACTGGTGTCACTTCTCCTTCCCCGGACAGTGTCATCTGGTGTGGTTTGGCCTCTCCATACCCCCCAGTGCCACCACTCATCATCATCATCATCATCTTCCCCAAAATTGGGACACATAGTGGTTCACAAATTAATATGATTACAATATAGTCTAAACCATACCAAAAAGGTTACATTAAAATAAAAAACAATTAACAATTTAGACCATAGACTTTTTAAAAGATTAAAAAGCTGTTAAAACAGGACAATTTAAAACAATACGGCTGTTGTGTCTGTTGGGCTGGAAAGAGGCTTGCTGGTGTGCTCATTGTTCTATTGTGTTTCAGTGAGCTTGTGTCAGTTGGAACAAGGCTGGTTGTTTGTGTGGGCTGAGTGGAGGCTTGCTTGTGTGCTTGTTAGTATTCTATTGTTCTTTTGTATGTAGGTCTCTGCCTTAGCACATGATCTTGAAGTGGGGAGGTATCTATTGAATAGAAGTGAGTCAGGGACTTGGTTGGGGGGAGGAGCTAGCAGCCACTAGCTCTCTATACAGCTCCAGCCCAGCTCCAGCCCCTGGAACTCAATGAAAGGAGCTTGGTGAACTGGCAAGGCCAACAGGCATTTTGCATGAGTGTTTAGTGGTGGAGCTTTGAGGAGTAGTCCTGGAGTTCTATTGTAGTGCCTACTTAAGACTAATGAATATGGATGGTGAGGGAGCTGCTGCAATCACCTGCAACACAGCTGCAGTGTTTGTGTTCTTGCTGGAGGATGTGGGTAGCTACAACTGCAGGAAGTGCAGGTTGGTGGCCCTACTGGAAGAGAAGGTCCAGCAACTTGAGGCCTGTATATCAACTCTTCAGCATATTAGGGAACATGAGGTTTTCTTGAATAGAGTGGAGCAAACTGTTCTGGATGAGGAACACACAAGGGAAATCTCTGGGGAGGAGGTTGGTTCCCAAACACAGGAGGTAGACATTTGGAGGAATGTGACACATAGAAATCGGAGGACCAGGGATCATTCTGTGAGCTTGGATGATGAGGAACAGGAACAAGCGCTACAGTGTCAGTCTTCAGAGAAGATGCAGATGACTTTGGAAGATTCAGCATGTGGAATCACCCCTGCCAATCCCCAGGGGAGATATGTGGTGGTGATAGGGGGAATCTCCACTGGCGGGAACAGAAGCAATGGTTTACGGGCCTGACAAGATGTCTCGAGAGGTGTGCTGTCTCTCTGGGGCAAAACTCCATGATGTAACAGAGAGGCAACAAAACTTGTCAAACCCACTGATCATTACCCCTTCCTTTTGGCCCATTTGGGAACCAATGACACTGCAAGGCATAGCCAGGGTATCAAAAGGGATTATGAGGCTCTGGACAGAAAGCTGAAGGACCTTCATGTACACATTGTCAGTACTTCTCTCCTCCCATTTGAAGGACATGGCCCAAGAAGGGAAAGAAGAATAATGCAGGTGAACAACTGACTCCACAGATGATGATGCTGGGAATGATTTGGCTTCTTCAACCATGGTCTACTGTTCCCCAAAGACAGCAAGCAATGGGTTGAACCTCACAGCAGTTCATAGAATCATAGTGGTTGTCTAGTCTGTGAAAAAACTCCTCATAGAATTCAAGGAGAATACCTTTTTTCCCAATGAGATCCTGCAGTGATTCACCATTTTGGGAACGAAGGACCTAAAAACTGCACAAGAAAAGCCGTCATGGCTTTTCCTGAGGTTTTTAAAAAATACCTGGAAATGCATATTACTGCCCATTTGGACAACCGATTCACAGTGTAGCGCATTCAGGATGTAGAAAGATGATTGGTCGGATGCTCATGTGGAGGCCAGCTTAATGGCAATGAAGTAGCCTGAAGTGGCATTTTGGATTTTCACATTATTGATTAGCACACTCTTTTTGCAGCACTGAGGTGACCCAACAGGTTTTTTAAGCAGAAAGTTGCCAACAAGCTAGTAAGATGTGGTCTAGACAATACTACTGACAGGTGGATCTGCAATTGACTGAACCCAAAGGGTAGTCACCAATGGCTCCTCTTCATCCTGCAGAGAAGTGACTAGTGGGGTACCACAGGGTTCTGTCCCAGGCCCAGTGCTATTCAACACCTTTGTCAATGACTTGGATGAGTGAATAGAGGGTATGCGTATCAAGTTTGCAGATGATACCAAATTAGGAGGGGTAGCTAATACCTCAGAGGGCTGGATCAGAATCCAAAATGACTTCAACAGATTATAGAGCTGGGCCAAAACTACCAAAACAAATTTCAACACTTAGGCAGAAACATGAAATGGACAGCTATAGGATGGGTTACACCTGGCTTGACAACAGTACATGTGATCTAGGAGTCTTAGTAGACCAAAAGCTGAACAAGAGTCAGCAGTGTGATGCAGCAGCTAAAAAAGCTAATGTGATTCTAGACAGCATCAATACAAGTATAGTATCTAAATCAAAGTACAACTTTATCCTGCTTCGGTCAGACCTCACCTGGAATACTGTGTTCAGTTCTGGGCACCACAATTCAAGAAGGATATTGAGAAACTGGAATGTGTGCAGAGGAGTGTAACCCAAATGGTAAAAGGTCTAGAAACCATGCCCAGTGAGGAGTGGCATAGGGAGCTGGGTATGTTCCGCATGGAGAAGAGAAAGTTAAGAGGTGACATAATAGTCATGTTTAAATATTTGAAAGTATGTCATATTGAAGAGGGAGCAAGCTTGTTTTCTGCTGCTTCAGAGACTAGAACATGGAACAATAGGTTCAAACTACAAGAAAAGAGGTTCCACCTAAACAGCTTCCTGATGGGAAAATTTAAATACATAGTTGTGTTAGTCTGAAATACCAGTATGCAAAGGGATCTTGTGGCACCTTTGAGACTGCGTGAAAGAAGTTGGAGCATAAGCTTTCGTAGAAAAAGGATTTTATCAGATGTGGCAGATATGTCATAATAATGATGCCTAATTAATACAAAAAGGCATGCATATCATATGACATTGTCCTTTCATATTCTCATTTTGGAGATTTTGTATTCTCCAAAAGCCGTTTCTTTTTATTGATGGGCCAATCTGTCAATAGATCTGCCATGCTGCTTTTTGGCCGGTATTGCTGGCATTTGAAAACTCACAACATTGTGCTCATGTGAATACAACGTCAATGGGCAGAACACTTCCAGGTGAGATCATGAAAACCAGGTAGGGGACACTCTTTTTATGAACTTCTATGGTTCACTTTTTAGATTTAAAGTGTGTGTCTGTGCTTGTGTGTACATTTTGTGTCTGTATTTTTCTTTATTTTTTAAATTTACCATGCTCACATCTTCTCGCAAAAATTGCTGAGATCTCAAACCCAGAAGTAAACGGAGCTCCATTTGTGCTCCATTCATGCTGGGGCTGCCTTTTTAATGCTGCCCAAGGTAGGTCTGATAGGAAGGGTTCTTTTGCTGGCATAAAAACACCACAAAATATGTTGGCAAAAGAACATTTATGGATATTAGTCTAATAAAGTCTTTAGTCTACTTCCTCAGATGCATGGAGTGAACTAGTGCCTAGGAACAGACCTTATAAGCAGGCTGTATGAATAGCCATAGAAATGCAAAACTTGTGAATATGACGATAAGGTGACAACCTGTCAAACGAATTATCAGCCATTCCAAAGATAAAAATAAATCATGATTACCAATGGTTATGAAATAAAACTGCAGATGGCAATTAGGAATCATTATAGTACTATCTTTAGGAAAATAATGAATACTTTCAGTTATGAAAGAAACAGTCTCTTGACCTCAGATGTCTACTAGTGCTTGGAAAAAGCACTTCTAATCATTATGTAATTGAACAAGTGAGGTGAGTGTAGCCAAAATTGAATGTACTAAAAATGGTCTCAAGTACTCTTTCAAGTTTAACTGAACTCTTGTCAAAAAGTAATTCTTCTGATGAAGATACCACCAAATCAAAACATTTTTTTAAAAAAATAGTTAACATGGGTAGATCTGTAAACAGTCATCTTTGAGACAAAATCTACAGAGGCTGGAGCACCAGCAGTCATTGTTATCTCCCAAAAGGGAGTTAAACGAACACAGAATAAGAGGCCTTTAAAAGTGGAATGTATTCTATGCCAAATTATAAGTGGAATCTCTTTCTCTCTGGCTTTTCTTCACAAACGAAGATTCAGGAAGGACTCATCCTGCGCTTTCTGCAAGCGAGCTGATGACTAAAAAGGCCAATCCGAGATAAACAAGTCCAGTTGCAGAAAGCACAGCAGAAGGTCTCCTTGGGTGATGTTTCCGGGTTGTGATTCTTTCTGCGTTGTCGTTTCTCTTCAAGACTTGTTTGGCGTCAGCTGCGCCCTTCTCAATATCCTTCCCTCACTTCTTCCTTCTCACAGCTGTTACTTTGTTTGTCCCAATACTATGTTATTCCTTCACAATCCAACCTCTGCTGTCTCTCGTTATTTCTTCCTTTCTGGCTTCTCACTGATTTTTTCTTCGTGGGTCTTTAATTTATAAACCCAGTCCCAGAAAAAATATAGTAATAATAATATTATAGGAATACCTATCATGCAAAACAAAAACAAAAACAAAAAATAAAACAAAACAAAACCGATGTCTGCTTAATGAGCCTGTAATAAATCAGGACCCTATTAGTTTAAATCGAATCCAGCTTCCCAGAACTTCAAAAGAAAGCAGCTCGCCATGTTACAAACTTTGGCTCTACAGTCTCAACTAATAGCAGAAAAAAACAAAAAATAATCAGGTGCTCCTTTTTTCTGAAGAGAACGGAAAACCGCTTTTTGAAATTTACTCAGTCCTTAAAATAAATTAAGTGGTGGCGGGGTGTGTGCTTATGACCTCTTCGGCTCTATCTCTAACGCTCTTCACAACTCAGCTGGCAAAACCAGGTCCTTGCAAGCTGCCTCCGTCTGCCTATTTCCCAAGGCAGAATTACCCCCTCCTAGACTTCTTTCCTGCTGGGGTTTTCCCCACGCCAAGCAGCCAGATGTGGGGGCTTCTCCGCAGCCCAACCAGACATGTCACCTCAACCACCAGAAGCAGCTGAAGTGATTTGATGGAACATTGAGCGAAACTAACAAATAAGAAAAGGTGTGAAAAAGGCTTTACAGACTTGAGAGAAATAGAAGGAATAGGGGGGAAGAAGAAGAATCCAAATAGAAACTATAGCAATCATTCAGAAGTTAGGGGAATCAGGGGAAGTAAGGAGACACAACTACACAAAACAACTTCTACGAACTGGGTAATTGCTAAGACAACGGACATTAGGGAGACAGCGGGCTATTACAGAAAGACGGAAAGGAGTGGTTGAGCAAGGAGTTTGAAGCAGTTTGAAGGAAAGTTCTGGTAACAGAAAGGGAAGAGAAGAAGGAAGAGACAAGAAAGAGCATCCACTTCATCCCCTTACTTCCGAATGGTCCTAGAGATCCAAGGATGCATTGGAGATTGTAAAAGGAGAAAAAGGGAAGAAGAAAGAAAGGAAGGGGGAAAAAGGAGAAAAATAAATAATAAAAAAGTGTTGAAATAGATGTGAATATTGATGACACTGATGCTATTGAATAATAATTCAAGGAAGAATTTATTATTATATTAATTAAATTTAACCTAAGGTTTTTGCCCCATTTTGGAAGTATGAAAAATTAAACATTAATTCCTCTTTTCTTTTTTTTCTTTTTTTCCTTCTGTTTTTATCATCATAGATAATAATAGCTAAGAGGTCCTAATATGAGGATATGAGTTACTAATTTTGAGAAGGGCATAATTGATGGAGTAACTATTTAAGGATCTGGGACCCAATTACTAATTTAATTAATTAGATAAGGGTACAGGATTTAGGTGGTAAGCCTTGAAAAATCAATTGTCTGACTGATGTGAGCAGCGAAAAAGATATGATGGGAATGTAAGGGTAACTGAGAGAAAGAGTGGTAAAGGAAATATACCCAATGTAATTTATTTGTAATACAAATACATATATAAATATATGATATTATATATAATTTATTGATTTGAGCTGGGAATGTGGTATCTATCCTTACTTTTAGTTGAGAAACCCTGCATTGAATCAGATGGAATACAACCTCTGAAACGGGATTTGTAAAAAGGAAAAAAAAGTCTTGTAAATTAAGCTGAGATATCGGGAATGTATATAAGTGGATGGTTATCTACTTGTGTTGCGTTAAAACTGAAGTTAAGTTAAAGGCGAAAGATTTATACGATCTGAAGAGAAACCAGAGTATCTTCGTTTGCGAACAAAACTGAAGTTAAGTTAATTATCTTACTGTATGGCGTTGAGTGGAGACTGGGTATTAAAAAAAAAAGAAGAGTAAAGAGGGGCGAGGGAAAGAGTGGAAAGACAGAAAAGGCAAGAAAGGAAGGTTGTAAAAGATATTGCAAATCCCAGGAAGAGAGGAGAGATAGGAAAGAGAAATACCTCCTAAAGTTATTGGGAAGTAATGCCCATCACTAGGAGAGCTTTGGCCAAACAAAAAGAACAGATACAAACAATGAGAAGGTCATCATCAGATATGTCAACCAAAATAACAGAGATCAGTCAGTTGTTGATGACTGAATTTAAAAAACTAAGATCAGAGCTTACAACAGAGATGAGAGAATTAAAGGGAGAAATTAGGACAGATATTCAAAAACAATTGGACGTTTTTGGTAACCGGTTGGACACCGTGTCAAAAGACATCTCTAAAATAAGCAAAGATTTTCAGGATGTACAAGATAACACAGCAAAACTAGAAAAAAGAACAAAGTCAATAGAAGCCAGATTGGAATGGGAAGAAAACCACAAAGTAACTCAGGAGTCAAGATTTAGATCGAAGTGCATTAAAATAAGGGGCTTAGAAGAACAGACAAATGAGGATTTAGCTGAAAGAGTGATACTGGCACTTGCATAATTCCTAGGATGGGAAAATGATCAGGTGATTTAGAAATTGACAAACTTTATCACATTGATTCCTGGATTGCTAAAAAGAATAAAATTCCTAGAAACATTGTGGTGTATTTCACCAGGGAACGAATCAAGGATGTGATCATTCAGAAGAATTTCAGGGAACAATTTAAAATAGAAGGGCAATTGGTTAAAATATTTAAAGATATACCAATTCAAATAATAAAAAAGAAAGAAAAGAATACTCCTTCCTGACATATGTAATGAGGGACAGGAATATATCTTATAAGTGGAACAAAACAGAGGGTGTAACTTTAACTTATAGCTATAAAAAGTATGTAATCAACACACTACCCAAAGCCAAGGAGTTTCTAGCTAAACTACAGGAGCAAAAGTAGGGGGACAGGAAGGAGGAAGAAGAGCAAAAGATAAATAGAGAAAAAGAAGATGATAGGGAGAGGAAAGAAACAGACCTAGAAGAAGGAAAGGGGAAAGCCCAAGAAAATAAGAACAGCAAGAAGGGAGCTACCCTACATAGATCAGGAAGAAAATATAGAAACAGTGAGAGGGAAAACCAGGAGGTGAGAGATAAAGATAGTGATAAAGACAAGGATAAAAATCAGGACACAGGTGAGAGATCAGATTTAGAGATAGAAGTAGAGGAAAGTCTGAGATAGAGGCAGAGGCAGAAGAAGAAGAATTAGAGGGAGCAGTGGGAGGTATAGATACATAAATTGTAAGGAGAAGATAACCAATAATAAAATAAATAATAAGTATATTGGAATAATAATAAACTTAAACACAAACACTGAAAATGGCATTCAAATTGATCTCTTGGAATGTGAATGGGTTAAATTCACCGCATAAAAGGAAAAAGGTATACCATTTTTTAGAAAAACGAAGAGCAGATATAATTTGTCTTCAGGAGACTCATATAAGGACTGTTGACCAAAAAATTATTGAAAAATACTAAACTTGCTACACTCTTTGCAACTGATAGAGACAAAAAGAAGAGAGGCATGGCCATTTATGTTAAGTCTAAGTATGAATCAAAAAAAGTATTTAGTGATATAAATGGCTTATGTTTGGGTGTAGAAGTGAAAATACAGGAAAAAATATACCGATGGTGGGAGTGTATGGACCGCAGAACAATAAGAGATATTATATAAAGAGTTTGCTAAATAAAATATCAGAATTCAATTATGACAGCCATATCATAATGGGGGATTGGAATGGTGTTATGGATTCAGACATAGATAGATCTCATCAAAAGGATACAAATCATAAAAAAGGTCAATTACCCTTAGCAATGCAAGAAATGATGGAGCAGTTAAGTTTCATAGACATTTGGCACCATAATCATGGGAACGAAAGGGATTTTACATTCTACTCAAACCGATTCAAATCTTGGTCAAGAATTGACATGTTCCTTATCTCTAAAAATCTTATTAGAGAAGTAAAGGGAGCAGATATATTACAAAGAATAATCTCTGACCACTGCCCTATAAGCTTGGAGTTGAGAAATACCAAACGGCAGTTCAATTGGAGAGTCAATGATATTCTACTTAAAGATGAGGCTATAGTAAATAAGATCAAAGAAGTTTTAGCTCTATTTTTCAAGGAAAATACGGATAAAGGAACACCATGGACTACAGTTTGGGATGCCGGAAAATCGGTGATAAGAGGAACAATAATACAACAAGAATATATATAATGAGGAAAAAGAGAAAGAGTAGAGAAAAAGAGCTCCTGGGAGAAATATTGGAAAGTGAAAAAGCCTTAAAGTTGGACCCTAAGAATAAAAAACTAAAAAGTGAGTTGGTAGAACTGAGGAGGAATTTAGATACGGAAATGACATATGAAATTGCCAAGAAACTGAAATATTTAAAGCATAAGTGTTTTGAACACACTAATAAGCCAGGGAAATGGCTTTCATATAAATTAAGAAAGGAGGTGGAAAGGAAATTGATAATGGAAATAATGATAAACGGCCAAAAATACACCAAACAAAAGGATATAGTGAATGTTTTTCATGATTTCTATACGAAATTATATAAATAACACATTACTACTAAAGGCACTAAGAAGCAAATAGAGAATTATTTAGATAAGGCTAACATAGAAGAAATTGGAATGGAACGAAGAATGGAATTAGAGAAACCCATTACTAAAGAGGAAATAAGGGAAGCAATATGAAGCATGAAAGTTGGAAAGGCACCAGGGCCTGATGGATTCACAGCCAGCTTCTATAAAGTGTTTGAAAATGAACTAATCAGCCCACTATATAGGACATTTAATGAAATAAATCAGCAAGGGTGTCCAGCCTCATGACATAAAGCGGACATAACTTTAATTTTGAAACAGGATAAAGCCCCCTTATTACCGGCAAGCTATAGGCCGATATCCTTGCTGAACGCTGATTATAAAATTTTTGCTAAATTTTTTTCCGAAAGGTTGAAAAAGATATTGTCAATATGGATCCAGAAAGATCAAAATGGCTTCTTGCCTAACAGACAAATTAAGGATAACATCAGGACGGTCCTAGACATTATAGAGATGTATGAGAAGAAGAATGATAAAAAACTTGCTATTGTATTGTTAAATGCCGAAAAGACATTTGACAATATAAGGTGGGAATTCATGATGTCAACATTAGAACGAATGAACACTGGAAATAACTTCCTGAATTGGATAAAAAGAATATACCAAAACCAACAGGCTCAAGTAATTGTGAACGGCGAAAGAACCAAACTGTGTCAGATTGAAAGGGGTACAAGACAAGGCTGTCCCCTCTCCCCCCTACTCTTCATAATAACAATAGAAGTGTTAATGAAGAAAATAAATTCCGACCCAGAGATACGCGGTCCAAAAGTCCAAAGTAAAGAGTTCGAACAGAAGGCTTTTGCTGATGATCTTGCTTTTTTTTTTTTTTTTTAGAAAATCTGAATGAAAGTATACAAAAATTATTATATATAATTGAAGAATTTGGCCAAATAGCAGGCCTAAAGATAAATAGAGAAAAAACATCTATAATAACTAAGAATTTAAGCAAGATAGAAGAAAAAGAACTGGTCAATAAATCAAAGCTCACATTAGCGAAAAAAGCAAGATATTTAGGGGTAGTAATCACAAACAGCAATGCAGACCTTTATGACAACAACTATGGGAAAACTTGGAAAAATATAAAAAAGGACCTGGAAAGGTGGAAAAATTTAAACCTTTCGTTCTTAGGAAGGATTGCTGCGATAAAAATGGTGGTGCTCCCTAAGATGATGTACCCTTTTCAGAATCTTCCTATTCTAACGTCGGATATACCATTTACATCCTGGAATAAGGACTTAGCAGAATTCATATGGGCAGGGGAAAAACCTAGAATTAAGAGGAAGATATTGTGGGATACGAAAGAGAGGGGTGGAGTAGGCCTCCCAGATCTGAGATTATATTACCATGCATGTGCGTTAATGTGGATTATGGATTGGATGAAATTAGAAGACGATCAGCTGTTGCAACTAGAAGGCTTTAATCTCATATTTGGGTGGCATGCCTATTTATGGCATAATAAATCTATTGTACACAAAGATTTCAGCCACCATTATGTAAGACGCACCCTATTGAGAGTTTGGCAGATATATAAGAGAAAGTTATATTTAAGATTGCCCATCTGGACTTCCAATGATGAGGCCTTTTATAAAAAGGAAAACCCGTATAAGGGGAATTGGTTGACGTACAAGATAATCTTGAAAAAATTGAGGGGGAGATTTCAGATGAAAATCCAGGAAGAATTGAGAGATGAAGAGATTGCATGTCATTGGTTCCTGTATCGTCAACTATATGAAAAATTTAAATTTGATACTAAAATGGAAGGGATTGAATCAGAGGAGGGAGAGTTCAATAAGATATTATATGGGGAAAGAACTAAATTGATCAGGAAAATTTATAATTTGATATTGAAAATCAATATGGAACCAGAAGTGGTGAAAAGTTATATGATCAAATGGGCCCAACAAGTAGGTCGAGAAATAAAGATAGAAGACTGGGCAAGGGCGTGGAATGTTAACATTCAATTTACAAGATGTTACAGGTTGAGAGAAAATTTTTATAAAATGTTCAACATGTGGTACTTTACCCCTGTGAGAATGGATAAGACATATAAGAACATGCCTAACATCTGTTGGAAATGCGGTCAAGCTAAGGGTACCTATATGCATATTTGGTGGTCATGTAAACAAACAAAAAAAATTTGGAAGAGATTACATGACTTAATAGTGAAGACGTTAAATATAGATATTCCATTAGACCCGGAATTGTACCTTCTAAATATGCTCCATAGGTTACACCCGTGTATACAAAGGAAATATTGGAGGGTATTACTATATGCGGTAACGGTGGCAAGATTAATATTTCCCCAAAAATGGAAAGGAAAAGAACTTCCATCAACTAATGATTGGATAAGGAAGATGAAGGAATTTTATGAAATGGAAAGGCTGTCCATAATAATAGATGACAAAAGAACATGGGATGATCTTGTGGGCTGGAAGGAGATAGTTAATCTAAAGGAAAACCTAGAGGAAGATTAAAGGAGCAGAATTAGGGAAAATAAAGGGTGGTAAAAAGTGTATTTAATAAGATAGCTAATATAACAAAACAAGGAAGGTAATTTAGGTCGAGCAGATGAAGAATAAGTAGAAATGCAGGATTAGAGGTCTGCACTAGTAATTCTGGAGGTCCGGAAATAAGGAAGTCATTGTGGAATGCTGTAAAAGGTGTTATTTTATGTTAAGAAAAGTTTGATAAAGTATTGTAACTACAAATTGAGTATGTATGTAAGAGATGAAAGTGTGTATTGTTGTTTATGTGTAACAGACGTGTAACAGATGTTATGTCTTTTATGGAAACTCTTAATAAAAAGATAATTAAAAAAGAGAGACTTGTTCGGCGTGAGTTCTCAAATAAGGCTGCAGCATTGCGGATAGTGTGTCTCCATGCCTCCCAATGTGAGGCCGGGCGGACCATTGTTGGTGATCATAAGTGGAATGTATTCTATGCCAAATGCATTTTTATGAATTGATGAATGGCATTCCCAAAATAATTTTGAAAAACAAGTAGGCTTTTAACCTGGTTTTGTCCAGTATAAAACCAGGTTAAATGCAAAGCCTAAATACGTTCATCACCTTAAACAGCTCCTTTAACATTTGGACTAAAACCCAGAGTGGATTCATTGTCTTGCTGGCATGAGAGCCACCAGCCACCAATGTACCAATGTGTTTCTGATGTTACAAGCTGGATTTTCTGGTCCACTGTTCAAGCAGTATCCAAGTTCCTATGAAGAGGCTCAAACAAGGGAGGATTCTCACCTACTTCTTTTTCCATTTCTAAGGCAAGCAAGTTATTCCTGGTTTTAACAAGAGGAAATTCTTTAGTGACACTGTTGGTAAACTAAAATTATGTATTTTGTTCTGTGCCAATGAGGTGCTACAGCTCTCTCATGCACACATAAGTCTGAGGTTCTTTTGGTTTGCGTTGAAGATTCCTTCGGTAAATATTGATGCTTTTGCCAGGTCTGGCAGCAGCACTGAGAAATAGTGGCTGCAAGCCCAGCACCACCTTCTCGGTGGTTGTTTCCTCTGTTTTTCTTCCTCAGTCTGCACCATCATTGAATCATAGAATCGTAGAATTGCAGAGTTGGAAGAGACCACGAGGGCCATCCAGTCCAACCCCCTGCCACACAGGAAATAACAATCAAAGCATCCCCGACAGATGGCCATCCAGCCTCTGTTTAAAGACCTCCAAGGAAGGAGACCCCACCACGCTCCGAGGGAGTGTGTTCCACTGCCGAACAGCTCTTACTGTCAAAAAGTTTCTCCTCATGTTGAGGTGGAATCTCTGTTCCTGGAGCTTGCATCCATTGCTCCGTGTTCCAGTCTCTGGAGCAGCAGAAAACAAGCTTGCTCCATCCTCAACGTGACACCCCTTCAAATACTTAAACAGGGCTATCATATTGCCTCTTAACCATCTTTTTTCCAGGCTAAACATACCCAGCTCCCTAAGTCTCTCCTCATAAGGCATCGTTTCCAGACCTTTCACCATTTTAGTCGCCCTTCTTTGGACATGCTCCAATTTGTCCATATCCTTTTTGAATTGTGGTGCTCAGAACTGGACACAGTATTCTAGGTGAGGTCTGACCAAGGCAGAATAGAGCAGCACTATTACTTCCCTTGATCTGGACACTATACTTCTATTGATGCAGCCCAAAATCGCATTGGCCTTTTTAGCTGCCGCATCACACTGTTGACTCATGTTCAACTTGTGGTCTACTAGGACTGCTAGATCCCTTTCGCATGTAGTCTCCTTCAGCCAGGTCTCCCCCATCCTATATCTATGCATTTCATTTTTTCGCCCTAAGTGCAGTACCTTACATTTCTCTGTATTGAATTTCATTTTGGCCCAGCTCTCCAGCTTATCCAGGTCGTTTTGAATTTTGATCCTGTCCTCTAGGGTATTAGCTACTCCTCCTAATTTGGTGTCATCTGCAAATTTGATAAGTATGTCCCTAATTCCCTCATCCAAGTCATTAATAAAGATGTTGAATAACACTGTGCCCAGGACTGAACCCTACTGCCTCCTTTTCTTCTTCTCTGTTGTGTCTAAGAAATTCTACCCAAAGCAGACTTTAGTAGACCAGAGGGAAGGAAAGGAGGAGCCAAGATTGTCCAATGCAACGAGGCAACACTGGCATGGGAAGGTATACAAAGTGTGTACATGTTTCAAAACATATGCATAGTTTATACACATTGATCCCCTCCCCTCCAGTGGCTAAAACATGTTTGGGTTTAAGCATTTACACACATTTGAAATGTGTGCACTTTCTTATGTGCACTTTTCCAAAGGAATGTATCTTATCAGAAATGTCTGCAACCATCCAGTAAAATGTGCGTATTCTCAAAAGCAAGTGCAACTTGCTCTAATACATAACTGCGTCTGAGTCCCAATCTTGGAGAAAAAATAAATAAAATTACTAGTGCTGCTGCTACTGCTACTACTACTGATCTACTAATACTATTAATAATCTGATCTGTATCCAGTCTGGACAGTGTGAACTGGGGAAAGTCCACATAAAATCCTGCTGGAGAATAATTCTACTCACCTGCATTCACCACCTACAGTTATATAAAAGGGGACTTTCACATCATAACTGGCAGGCTTAAATATTTCAGCAGTGTTTTCCCCCCCTGGAGCCTGATGATAACAGAAAATAGATTATTCAAATTCCTCTGAGACTTGGAACCATAGAGCGATAATAGTAAACTGTCCCCATGTTCAGTTTGCCAGAAGCAGTGTAGAAAAAAATCAAGATCAGACCAATCCATTTTCCCTTTCTTTGGAGGAAAAGATAAGTGATTGATATGGCTGCTAACATCTGTATTAAAGTCTTACTGAATAGCCAGACTAATTTTCCATGCTTCATAAGAGTACCACTCATAACTGTCAGATGCACGCTTTGTAATTGGTTTGCTTTGCAACCAGAAAATGGAACTCTGACTCATTAACCTTTTTTGTCTTTCAAGAAGGGCATCTTTTAAAATGTTGGTGACTGCTAGAGCTCCTGAATTACATATCTGCTGTGGTGGGATTGTGTGTTCCGGTGCATCAAGAGGTTATGCTGGTAGCAGTGCTACTGGTAGGGCTTCCCATTTCACACAGGCTTTTCCTGAGGAGCCAAACTAAGGGCCTTACTGCACTCCAAAGAAAAGCAGCAGGGGAGCAGGAATGTTTCATCCTCCTTGCTGCCTTACTATATGACTTTGTTGTTTTTTTCATTCTGGTCCTATGGAGAACCAAGGTAAAACCATGTATTTTTTTAACCAGAAAAACCCTTTAGCAAAAAGATGTGGTTTTATCTTGGTTCCCCACAGGACCAGAATGGAAGAATGTTGGAAGAACACCGACATCATGTGGTAAGGCCACATGGAAAATGGAACATTCCTGTTGCATTGCTGCTTTTCTTTGGAGTGCGGTAAGGCCCTAAATGTGCCAAACCTGTACTAGGCAGCAGTAGTGGGAGGGGGGGTGACAATGGTGGAGATCTCCCACAGACAACAGCCGTGGTGCCAGAGCTAATACTTGTTAGTTCTGCACAGGAGGCGGCACTGGTAATATCTTTTACCATGACTGTCTTTTACCATGAAAACCCTATCATGATACAATTCAAAATCAAAGAAGAGCTAGTGCCAAATGTGACTCTCAGATCAGAGGACACCCTACAAGCTATTGGGATACAGCAGAGGATAGCTATGAGCAGTGCTGTGGCTAATAATACAACTGGACCCAGGACAATAGGAAGTTCAGCTGTTGATGTGCTTAGAGGTGAAAGGAAAGTCCAAAGCTGCACAGCACAAATTATAAGAACATGGAATGCAGGAAGCATGAATCAGGGGAAGCTAGACATAGCAAAGCAAGAAATGGAATGTACAACATTGCAATACCTGGGGTGAGTGAGCTAAAGTGGACAGGAATTGACATTTTGAGTCAAATAATAACAAAGTGTTTTACTCAGGAAACGGAAATCTAAAAAAGAAATGGGGTTATATTAATAGAGAGGAGAGATGTAGCAAAAGCAGTCAAGTGATATAACTTTAAGATATGCTGATGACAATTTAAGATACGCAGATGACACCATACTACTAACAGAAAATAGCAAAGACTTGGAACGATTATTGAAGAAAGTCAAGGAAGAAAGTGTAAAGGCAAGTGTACAGTTGACCATTAAGAAAACGAAAATAATGACCACAAGTGGTTTCCATAACTTTAAAGCAGACAATGAAGACATTGAAATAGTTCAAGATTTTCCATACCTTGGCTTAGTCATTAATCAGAATAGATTGCAGTCAAGAAATCAGAAGAAGACTAGGCCTTGGAAGTGCAGCTGTGAAGGAACTAGACACTGAAATGTAAAGCGAAATAATTGAATATTAAAGTTAGGATTGTCCATGCCAATGTATTTCCAATATCTATGTTTGGTTGTGAAAACTGGACAATGAAGAAAGATGATAGGAAGTAAATCAACTTATTTGAAATGTGGTGCTGGGGAAGATTTCTACAGATAGCATGTTAAAAGGACCAACAAATCATTCCTAGAGCAAACCAAGCCTGAACTCTCCCTAGAAGACAAGATGACTAAGCTAAGACTGTTGTACTTTGGCTATATCATGAGCAGACGTGACTCACTAGAAAAGACAAAAATGCTTAGTAAGACAGAAGGCAGTAGGAAAAGAGGAAGACCTTATTCCAGATGGATAGACTCAATCAAGAAAGGGACAGCCATGTATCTACAAGACCTGAGTAGGGCTGTTGATGATAGGGTGATTTGGAGGTCTCTCAGTCATAGGATTGCCATAAGTCACCATTAACTTGGGGATAGTTAACAACAACAACAAAATGTCTGGAGCCATTCCCAGGGATTGCAGAGATGCCTATTAGCAAAGGTGATCATTGCAAGTTCCGTATTGCTGTTTAATTTACTCAGCTATCAGCCGCAAGTTGGTCCTGACCCTTATCAGTAAATGAAAATTCAAATATTGTTTTTATTAGTTAGTGGAGTAATTGTATATTTGCAGTTGCTCAGTCAGCCTTGATGCACAATGGACAGCAAAGAGTGTTTAAAAAAAATAAGGAGCATTCATATGAATCATCTACAAAAATGCTTCTTGAAATGTGACATTGTAGTGTAGGAACAAAAAGGGATACAGTAGGACCCCCTTATCTGCTGGGGATTGGTTTTGGGGGGGGGCATGGATAGTGAAAACCAAGGATAATAGTGAACGCCATTGAAAATAAGGGGACTTCTGGTTTAAAATACCATAGAGTTGCCTTGGAGGACCTAGAAAATGGCTAGAGAGGATGCATTTTCTAGGAAAACTGTATGGTAGATGTGCTGTTTTGTGTCCTGTGGATAACTGAATCAGTGGATAATGAATCAGTGGATATGGGGTCCTACTGTACAAATATTTTACCCAGAGAAGAAGGGTGACAAAACTGGTGAAAGGTCTGGAAACCATGCCTTATGAGGAATGACTTAGGGAGCTGGATATGTTTAGCTTGGAAAAAAGACGGTTAAGGGGTGATATGATTAGCCCTGTTTAAGTATTTGAAAGGGTGTCACATTGAGGATGGAGCAAGCTTCTTTTCTGCTGCTCCAGAGACTAGAATGCGGAACAATGGATGCAAGCTGCAGGAACAGAGATTCCACCTCAACATTAGGAGGAACTTTTTGGCAGTAAGAGATGTTCAGCAGTGGAACACACTCCCTCGGAGCATGGTGGGGTCTCCTTCCTTGGAGGTCTTTAAACAGAGGCTGGATGGCCATCTGTCAGGGATGCTTTGATTCTGTATTCCTGTGTGGCAGGGAGTTGGACTGGATGGCCCTTGTGGTCTCTTCCATCTCTACAATTCTATGATTCTATGATTAAGTTGTGATACAGGTTTGCCTCAGTGTGTCTCTTGTACATGCCCTGAGGATTCTGCTGCGTTTGTGAGATGCAAAAAACTTTACCATAATCACCTAGTGTAATTTTGGACAGTCAGGTTATGATAGTTTAGCTGGTTCTATATAAGATGTAAGTAGTTTCAAGTGAATGCATACCTCATATAACTATATATACTATATATACACCTATTTCCAGGGCTGAGTAAAAATGTTGCTTCTTAAATTTGCTATCCCATTGCAGGTGGCAAGTATGTGGAAGGGGGAAACTTTGTTTTAGCTCTCCTTACTCAGATAGGTGCAGTTGTGGTGGCCAACATTTGACAATGACTTTACTTAAACATTTAAAATAAAATAAAATGATTCCATAATGTTGCCCATCCAGTGATATGAGTTGTTGAACAGTCAACTCTGTTGAACAGAAAAACTGGTGAACAGAAAATGAGAATGTAAGAAGGAAGGAAGACACATTTAAGGATTATATTAAGACAACAAAAATGTCATCTGTATATTCCTCATCATTCTGTCACTTGCAAACTACAAATAATCTTGCCTCAGGTCCTGTGCAGTCTTATTTCAGGTGATTATTCTTGATCTAATAGAATTCAGTACTCCAAATCCAATTACTGCTAAGTGTTCATTAACTAATGCAAAGTTGCACAATGTGTTCTAAGAAGATACACATGACCTCTACATGAAGTGCAAATGAATTTATTCTGATCAGCAGCACTAATCAACTGTTTAATGAATTCATCATGTTTGGATAGTGCATGCTCCCAAACTTTGAGTTCAACGAATAATGCTTCACACTTACTCCTTCTCTGAAATATAATGAAGCATAAAGGGCTAGCAAACGAAGAAGAGATAGGAGGCTACCTGAAGCATCGTACTTGCACACCACTGTCATATTAGTCAACTGCAATCTCTCCCTTTAAATCTTGCTGCAGACAATAACTACCTTCACTTAGACATGCTACAATCCTGTATCACCTTTTACTTAACATAACTTTACATATACTTAGCCAAGTAGCATAGGTACTAAGACACCCTGCCAGTGAATTAATTAAAAAGATGCATATTGGGACAATGGTAAGAGTGCCCAATGTGCATTGGTGCCTGATGCACATTGGAACCAATATGAATCAGTTGCTATGCACATTGGTGACCAATGCACATTGATTGTCATATGCATTGGTCCTGTTGTGCCTCAGTCCCATTGCACAACAGTCATTTTTTAGGTTCTTCCACATAAGAGATTATCAGTGCAGCAGAAACTGCATCAGAAGATCATGACAGGAATGGGAGATATTATCAGATGACGTCATACTTCAGTGTCCCAGGGGTGTAGCATGGGTGTGAGTAAGGTGTCCCTTATTATTGGTGGCTTCTCCCCATCAATGAAAAAGGAAAGCCTCATCCGTGGCAGCACTATGCCCTGGGAAGGGCTAAGGATGCGTGTATCTGATAATGTCACCCTTTCTGTTCTCCTCACAATCTTCTGATGCAGTTGAGGACATGGTTTTTTCACATGTCTCCTTGCATCTGATCATAGAATCATAGAATTGTAGAGTTGGAAGAGACCACGAGGGCCATCCAGTCCAACCCGCTGCCACGCAGGAAATCTTGATCAAAGCATCCTCGACAGATGGCAATCCAGCCTCTGTTTAAAGACCTCCAAGGAAGGAGACCCCACCATGCTCCGAGGGAGTGTGTTCCACTGCCGAACAGCTCTTACGGTCAAAAAGTTCCTCCTAATGTTGAGGTGGAATTTCTGTTCCTGGAGCTTGCATCCATTGCTCCGTGTTCCAGTCTCTGGAGCAGCAGAAAACAAGCCTGCTCCATCCTCAGCGTGACATCCCTTCAAATACTTAAACAGGGCTATCATATCGCCTCTTAACCGTCTTTTTTCCAGGCTAAACATACCCAGCTCTCTAAGTCTCTCCTCATAAGGCATGGTTTCCAGACCTTTCACCATTTTAGTTGCCCTTCTCTGGACATGCTCCAATTTGTCCATATCCTTTTTGAATTGTGGTGCCCAGAACTGGACACAGTATTCTAGGTGAGGTCTGACCAAGGCAGAATAGAGTGGCACTATTACTTCCCTTGATCTAGACACTATACTTCTATTGATACAGCCCAAATTCGCATTCGCCTTTTTAGCTGCCACATCACACTGTTGACTTATGTTCAACTTGTGGTCTAGTAGGACTCCTAGATCCCTTTCGCACGTAGTCTCATTCAGCCAGGTCTCTCCCATCCTATATCTATGCATTTCATTTTTCCGCCCTAAGTGCAGTACTTTACATTTCTCCGTATTGAATTTCATTTTGTTAGCTTTGGCCCAGCTCTCCAGTCTATCCAGGTAATTCTGAATTTTGATCCTGTCCTCTAGGGTATTAGCTACTCCTCCTAATTTGGTGTCATCTGCAAATTTGATAAGTATGTCCCTAATTCCCTCATCCAAGTCATTGATAAAGATGTTGAATAGCACTGGGCCCAGGACAGAAACCTGTGGCACCCCACTGGTCACACCTTTCCAAGACGAAGAGGAGCCACTGCTGAGCACCCTTTGGGTTCGGCCGGTCAACCAGTTACAAATCCATTGAACAGTTAACTTGTCTAGCCCACCTTTTACAAGCTTGTTTGCAAGAATGTCATGGATAACCTTGTCAAAGGCCTTACTGAAATCAAGGTATGTGATGTCGACAGCGTTCGCTTCATCTACCAAGCTGGTAACTTTATCAAAAAAAGAGATCAGATTAGTCTGGCATGACTTGTTTCTCTGAAACCCATGTTGACTTTTTGTGATTATGGCATTGCCTTCTAAATGTTCACAGACTCTCTGTTTAATGATCTGCTCTAGAATCATCCCTGGTATTGATGTCAGACTAACTGGACGATAATTGTTGGGATCCTCTTTTTTCCCTTTTTTGAAGATGGGGACGTTTGCCCTCCTCCAGTCTGCTGGGACTTCTCCTGTTCTCCAGGAGTTCTCAAAGATTATTGCCAATTGCTCTGAGATCACATTTGCCAGCTCTTTTAATATTCTTGGACGTAGTTCATCTGGTCCTGGAGATTTAAATTCATGTGACTCATCCCACCAGGTTTCAGTAATGCCTATTATATCATATTTGTTTTGTAGTACGCGGAGTTCAAGTTCATCTTGCTTATTTCCCATGCTCTGTGCATTAGTGTAGAGACATCTAAGACCATGTGTTCCCTTTACTTGCTGCCTGTGCAAGTTTTTTTGCCTCCCACTGTTGGGTCCTTGCGCTGTTTGCCTTGTTCCCTCTATGACAGTTTGACTATTTTCTCCAGCCCTTTTGCCTTCCAGAATACTGTCTCCCTCCCCCATATGACTCAGTTTAAAGCCGTCCTGATCAAATTCTTGAGACTGTTGGCAAAAATGTTTCTTCCAACTGTCGTAAGATGAATCCCATCTCTTGCCAGAAGTCCCCCCTCATGGAAGCGCAGTCCATGATCCAAGAATCCAAATTGTTCTCGGTGACACCATCTACGGAGCCAGTTGTTTACGTCGGCTATTTTCCTCTCCCTTCCTGGACCATGCCCTTCAACTGGCAGAAGAGACGAGATGACAATCTGTGCGTCCATTTCTTTCAGCTTCCTCCCCAGGGCCTCATAATCAATTCTGATCTTGTGAAAGCTGTGCCTTGCAATATCATTGGTTCCCACATGCACCAAAAGGAAGGGGTAATGATCCATAGGCTTGACAAGTCTTGTCAGCCTCTCCGTCACATCACGGATCTTTGCCCCAGGGAGACAACAAACCTCCCGATCCATCTTGTCAGGCCCACAAACCACTGCTTCTGTACCCCGCAGCAAGGAGTCCCCCACCACCACCACACGCCTCCGCTGAGGCTTCGCAGCTGCTGTTCCTTGTGCTGGTACCCTCCAGGTCCCCTGCTCTACCCCTGAAGTAAGTCTGTCCATGCTGTTCTTCCTCATTGTCCTTGATAAGGGAAAGGGCTTCAAATTGATTCTGTAGCTGCAAGCTGCTCGAAGAATCCCTGGATTTTCTTGTTCTGTGTGTGACATTCCTCCAGCTGTCTACTTCCTGTGTCTGTGAAGTGACCCTCTCCTCTGCAGCCACTTCCTCTGTGCGGTCCCCATCCATGACTGTTCGTTCTGTTCTGCCCAGGAAAATCTCTTGCTCACGAATCTGTTGAAGTGTAGCTACCCGTGCCTCCAGCTGCTGGACTTTCTCCTTCAAGAGGGCTACCAGCTTGCACTTGGTGCATGTGAAGTTCCCCATGTCTGTAGACAAGAATACAAACATCGCTCAAGTGTTGCAAATGACTGCCGCAGTCCCCTCAGTGTCCATGGTGAGTGCTTTTAGGTAATTTAAAAACTCTTAGGTAATGCTGAGAATGCTAAGCTGTACTTTTAGGTATTTCGTATTTTTGTTTGGTCGCTGAAATTCAGCAACAAACAGCCTCTCCCAACAGTTTTCTGGCAGGAAACTGGCCTGGAAACTGGCTGTCCAGAAGCTGATCTCTTTCTTCTCTCTGGCAGGAAACTGGCTTGGAAAGCCTCTGCAAGGAGTTATATAGAGCTAGGCTCCCAGCTCCACCCCCTAGTGACTTACGGGTGTGACTCACGGGTGTGACTCACAGAAGCTCCACCCCCTCAGCAACAAGCAGCCTCTCCCAACAGTTTTTAAAAAATTCAATCTCCCCAGTCAAAATGGCTGTCCAGAAGCTGCTCTCCTTCTTCTCCCTGGCAGGAAACTCCATAGTAACATAAGAGCCCCAATGGATATGGACATTACAAAACTGCCCAGTTCTAATTCACGCATAACATAAGGCCACTTACAAAAACGTAACTTCCATACAGGATTCTGGCCAGACATACTGGAATAATGTGCCTGCAAAAGTCATGTGTGTGCGCGCACGCACGTGCGTGTACATGTGCCTTCCTGATGCCTGTCAATATACAGCAATTCCATGGATTTTATGGGGTTTTCATAGGCAAGGAATGTTTCAAGGAGGTTTCCCACTGCCTTCTTTTGAAATCTAGACTACAACACATATAGCTGTGCCCCATATTACCAGCTCTGGCTGGCAGCAGTTCTCCAAGGCTTCAGGATTCTTTTCAGTTCCCTGGTATTCATTGGGTGTTTGCCATCCAAGTATTACCTGAGCTGCTTAGCTTCTTATAAATCAGACAAGGTTAGGAGTTTTCAGCAACATTAAAATCAGAAACATTGTGAAAAGCATTATGGTTTCCCTAGTTGTGTGTATTCTTTTGTTACATGTTATATGCAGACTTCAGTTTTGCATGTTTCTCATGATAGAAATTATAATGTGTACTGTGAAGGATATTTTCTCTCTCTGAATGCTAACCCCTTTTAACCTACAGATGAATTAAACCATTTAAAAGACAGCACAGAGACTGCATTCTGAGGGCTGGCCTTACTTTGTTCTTGGTTTGCACTAAACCCACATAAAGAATCATTCATGCATTCAAAAACTCAAAGCTCAAGTTTATGGTTAATCCCTCTGAGGCATACCAGGACATGTACAACAAAAAATGGTTCTTTGTGGAACCCAACAAACTAAAACAGGATGGCAGTTTGTTCAGTCTCTTGACCACTAGGTAGAAAGTTCAGATTCATCCTAAATTGAGGAATGACTAAGGTTTCCAGTCTGAACCATCTGAAACTTGTTCCACTTGGTGTTTATTTGTATATGCAGAGGTGAAAGAAGAGTGAGATGTTTTCTAATTATTTATGCATTTGCACTTCCAATGAAATCTCATTTTGGAGGTTAAGAAGCAAAGAATGTCATATTTCCCTTTCATCTTGCTCACAGTGTTCTTTTTACTTCCCCACAGATGCCATTTATATATGTGCTTGCACAACACTTTGCCTAAATGTGCACTGTTAAGGATACAGTTTGCTCAGGTCCATTATGCAGAAACACTGAAATGAAAAATCAGAGCTCCAGGGTCACTCTGGGGTCTTGAAATTCATAAGCAGCAAAATATAATATGAAAAACTGGGTTCCGTTTTTGTTCTCTTGAGCCAGAAACGTACCAGCAGAGCAGTGAGCTGTTTATTCATTTAGAAAGAAAACGGGAGTAGTTACTGTACCCTTCCCACTCCAGAGACATAGGAGTTATGCTACAATAGATGCATCCACAAACTATGCCCCCTTTACCGACTTTATCGGATCTCCCCCCCCCCATTTTTGATCTGTGTGACATCAGTAATAGGTGAAGACTCCACTTTCCCCAATCATGCTGTAATGGTTCTCACTCAGGCAATGCAGTATTTATATAGCACATATTTATCTCTATAAAAGGTTCCAAGAGATCTCTTCAATACTTTCCTTATTATATAACAAAAGTAAATTCTTTGAAGATTTTGTACTAATGAAGATCTATCATTAAGCATTTGGATTCCCTAAGAAAAATATTGATCAGAAGTACCCTTTCATGAAAGGGTGGCAAAAAGAGATTGGGGTTGGGGGGGTGACAATTCATTAAGATGACAAACATTCATTAAAACAAAAGCCTTTGTCATGGGTACTTCTTGTGTGTGCTTAACACAGGTGCTCCTACAAAATATAATGTAATCCCAGCTGTCTTGTTCTCCTAGCTCCAGTTTCAGACATGTGAAGTTCTCAGGCTGAGCAGTTCTTTCCACCTCACACAAACTGTGTGACAGTTTGTTGGGCTTCAAGGGAACCACCCATTTTCCCTACCTGTTTGGCTAATCTTTAGTCAGGATGAAGAAGAGCTGCTGAAACACACAGTGTCATACTGTTAGGATTTTGGAGTTTGTTTACTGAACCAAATTGCTGTGATAATATTCTCATTTATGACTATTTGGATCTTGTAAGAGGTAAATGTATTGGCCAAGAATGATGACTTCACTGAAGAATGTTTATGGCCCTTGTTTGGTTGTTAGGATGACTACATGAACACGGTTTCTGTAATATTTATATTCCTAAACCTGAAGGAAGATTTCACCAGCCCACTTGGAATGTTTTACACAAGAACAATATGTACTAACTTTTACCTTCCCTCCCTGTTCTTGGTATAAGATACAAGTACCTAGTACCAGAAATATGACTGAAGCTAGTTGCCTGCTTTTCTAGCTTTCTTGTTTGGTCTGGTTCTGACACTGGTCTAGGATAACAATTCTCTTTATCCAGAGCTTTATCCAGAGAATATAATTAAACAAAAAATATTTAATGACAAGTCAAAACCATCCATAACTCGTCTGGGCCTCACTGGTTTCTGCATATCATTATAGTCTTAAGTGTAACTTTCCAGGCTCTGACCTTACCTAGTACTTTACCTGCAGGTCTCTCACTGGCTGCTGGGCTCCCTAGCTTACATTTTCTCTTTTTCCCCCAATGATCTCTGGCTCAGTGGTCCAGGGACTCAGTCTCTGTGCCCACCTCCTCTTCAGGATTTTGTCCAATGGGCCATCATCTTCTGACAGAGTGGCTACTTATATATACTCAAACAAAGAGGAAATACATCACCAACAAAATGAGACAGATATTCATCAAATTGGAATAAGCTAATTTGTTCATTTGAAACAATGCCTATCACTTAATGATTCTGTGTTGCTATTTAAATAATACAATAGAAGTCACCATGGTGGGAAAGATTACGATAAAGTTACCTGTGTGCTTGTTCATTTTCTTGCCCAGATGGTAATTATTGGTGGACAATTTCAAAGTCTCCCCTCATATAGTTTTTGGTCTTTAAACTAGACTAAGGATTTTATCAGATGCACTAAATATGGTGTCATAACGACACCACATAAATGTGAAAGGGCGTGCATGTCAGATGACATTGCCTTTTCGCGTTTATGAACTGGCTAAAACATGTACCTTTTTTATTGATGGCTGAAGCCATCAATAGATCCTCCCCGGTGGCATTTTAGTGCCAGCATTTCCGGCATGTGAAACCTTGCATCAATTAACTTCTGGGAATGCAGCGTCAATGGCCAGACTGGCCAGAACACTTCCAGGTGAGATTGTGACATCCAGATAAGTGACACACTTTTTATGACCCTCCCCAGTTTACTTGGGACTTCTAAAGTGTGTTTCAATGCTTTTCAAAAATTTAACTTTCTTGTTTTGTTTTGTTTAAATTTCCTGCACAAGCGTCATCTCGTGATAATCTGTACAATTTTGAATGAGGAAGTGAATGGAGCTCCATTCACTTCCTCTTCATTGCCTGGGAAGCCTTTGCCAGTAGATAAGTTAAGTGTAATGGAAGGCGTTCTTTTGTTGGCATAAAAATTGATTTATTTATTTTTATGCCAGCAAAAGAACGTTTTAAGAAGCTCATCTGATGAAATCCTAAGACCAGATAGTCTTTCAAATCAGAATTGGCTGGAAGATTCTGGAAACAAAAGGCCCAAAAAGCAATGTCCCAAGCCCTACTTCAAATAGAGAAATATTTGGTACAGGACCAATTTGTAAGCACTTGGGCTAAACATTTAGCAAAGAAAGCGGCCTCAATAGGTCTTTCTCCTTCATTCCTTTCTAACTTGGGGCTGAATACACCTCTTAAATCTCTTAATTTAAGGCTTCTGGAGATTGCTTTTTGTGAACTGCACTCACATTCATATATGTCCTATTCTCCTAGCATGTTGAACATAGATTATAATGGTAATTTCCATATAGTCAAATACTTGATGAGTTTAACTGTTTGCAAGCATCACAGCTGTATCTCTAGGGCCAGATGCAATGTGTATTCCAAAGAAATATTGCATGGCAGATTTACTGGCACCCCGCTTTCTGAAAGATGTTGCCTTTGCAACAACATGGAAGTAGAGTCCTTGAATCATATTCTTTTATATTGCAAATTTTACACCCAAATTCATCAAGATATAATCTATCCCCTGGTCATTATGATGTGGGGAAGATCAGAAATCTTCTGTGTAAAATTTTTGATGGGAAGACAAATGCCCAAAGGTTATCTTAGCTGTAGCCAAATTTCTTTCAGAAGCTGTCAAGATTAAAAACCTTTTTGTACAAAGAAATGGTCAGAGTGTAATTTAGGAATTTTATATGTTTCTGTCATACGTGGGTTTTATTGTTGATTATTCTTACTGTTTGTACGAGTAAACTTTGGGTCTATCAACCACAATAAATGATGACTGTCTGAATACTTTCAAATAAAGGACATTATACAAATCCTGAAGCAGGCATGGCCGGTATTGCTTCATGAATGGAAAAACAGAGTTGGATCTGCTGTGGTAGTTTTATTTTAAAAACTCTAACATGGTATTATATTTCTCAAAACAATGATAATAAAATTCTTATGTTGCTGTTCTCATTCTGCTATGATATAAGAACTAAAAATGTTTTAGAAGACAGAAGTAAACCTTTATCATCCACAATAATTATTTTGCCGACATTCTTGGTTGAAATAAGGATCACACTAAATAAGTTTATTTAAAATATGATATTTTTCTATTAACTAGTTTCAAAAGTTAACATAGATTCTTTATTATAATTCTATTCAAAAATATTAATTCCCCTACCCCCCCCACCTCAGTGCTCCCCTTCACCGGAGCCGTTATCCCTTACCTAATCTTTCCAGAATCTCATTTCTTCTCGTGGAGGTAACCTCCCATCTTTTGTCTGTAATACTTTTTTAACAAATACATTCCAAATTTTATCAAAATCACTTTCTTTCCAACTTCCTCTTCTTACTTTGAGTCTACATGTTAACTTATCATTTATTGCCATCTTCCACACATTATATTTCCCAGAGCTTGGAAAGTTACTTTTTGAACTGCTACTCCCATAACCCCCCGCCAACTTGCACACATGCCCATGGTGCCTAGAGGATTCTGGGAGTTGTCGTCCAAAAAAGTAAGTTTTCCACACTCTATATTTTCCTAATATAAAGGAAATGTATACTCGTAGAATCTCCGATCTTTAAAAAATATATGCCTCTGGCTCATAGCTGAATGTTTTACACTTTTATGCCTAAATTTGACATTTCTCAGTATCTCCACAGTAAAAATGGTCACATCTGACAATGGACAATTCTCATTTCTCATTGGCCAGTTTTGGCTCTTTTTCTGTTGGTACTCACCACATGAGTTTCTTGTTAGAGGAGCTGATATGAGATTTCCAGGTTTTCCCCCTTTGATAATTCATTGCAGAGTTTTTAAAAAACACACAGATAAGCCTGTAAATTCTGAGGCTTCATGCCTTCTTTTTTCCAGCTAACATGGGCTGAAAAGTTTTTCCTCATGTTTTTTAGAAGTATTTGTGGCTAACAATTTTCTCCTTTCTATTGATATGTATTAAGGAAACATAAATGAAAAAAATAGAATCTCAGCTCTTTCTGGATGCCTGGAGCAACTTAAAAGCAAGTGATGAATGGCTATGTGTGAGAGCAAGGACTCTCAAAGCTAAGGAAATGGCAATATTAAGTTCTATATTTTAAATTACAAATAAATACATATGCAATCAGATCTCAGTTTTATGCCCTGAAATAAAAAAAGGCTATATAAATTAATTGCAAGGAAATCACAAGCAAAAAATAAAATTTCCCCCAGGGAAGCAGACTTGTTCCAAATAAGTGGTAATGTTTTTAGAATAGTATTTTCCACATTCATTTTCTGCCGATAGCTAGCTCATTGTGAATAAACATACAGATTTAAATAAGGAAAAGATCACACGCTCTTAGGCTAAAATCTGAGCCATAAAGCCTCAGGACCTGAATGCATATTATTCATATGAATCATTAGTCAAACAGAGGTGAGGACTAAGAACATGTATAAATATTCTGTTTATAATGTCAGAGTTTACATGACTTTTCCAAAAAGCTTTTATACGCACTGATCTCAAATTAAGCTGGTGTTGGTTTAATTCAACTGACAATCATGGCTGTTTTCTTTCAAGCCCTTTCCTTTCACTAAATGAAACATCAGTATAATCCCATGCTATTATTTTTTAATTGTTGAAGATCACTATGTAACACCAGAATAAAAATGTAAAGTAAGGATTTTGCTAGCTTGGGTTCAAAGATCTTGAGAAGTTATGATTTCAGATACTTAGCCTGATGTTGGCCTGGATTGACGAGCACAGGAACAGCAGTATTAAGAAAACAACAACAGCAGTAAAAGCAATAATAATTACCAGTGAGGCAGATGGCAAAAAGAATATAGAGATACTAGGATAATGAAGTGATTACAGTCTGCACTCCGTATCCACAAATTCTCCATTCATGGATTCAACTAATCATGGTTTGAAAATATTTTTTTAATGCTAATTCCAAGAAGCATCCCTTGATTCTGCCATTTTATATAAGGGATGCTATTTTACTATGCCATTGTATATAGGAGACTTGAGCATCCACAGATTTTGGTTCCATGGGGGGCTCCTGGAACCAAATCCCAGTGGAAGATGCTGTACTTTGCTTTTGGGGAGGAGAGAACAATTAGTTGTAGCTGAGAACATGCTTTGTGTGAGCATTAGGTCCCTGATTCAGGCCTCAGCATTTCCAGTTAAAGGATATTATCTAATATGAGTGGATAGAATTTCTGCTTGGAGTTTAATAATGTTATGAAATGTATTTCTTGGCTTGGAAATATGAATGATATGAATCAATATTTTATTAGCACTGTTTGCCTGAAATGCAGTAGGGTGGGCATTTGCGTACCTCTAAAACACAAGAAATGTGTCATCAGAAAATAGGATAGAGATTTGCATAAGATTTGCATAGGCATATGTATAGATGCATACTTCAGATCAGACTAGGCAGGCATACAGGACATCTGGCCTCAGTCATCCCCACTATCTTTCTACTAATACCATAATAACTAAGTAGAAATGTAGGACATCTTTGATAGTGAGGATGACTGAGGCCAGATGTTCTGTATGCCTGTTCAGTGTGATCTGAAGTATTAACTTCTAGGTGAGCAACTTCAAAGCCCATGCTTTCCCTTCCTATGATTTGTTAAGCCACACTTAGGGTTTATCTACATGGGCCAGGAAATGCTGGCTTCCATGGATCATATTGGAAGTATAATAATATATTGTTTAAAATACCAGGGTATGTTGTCTCTGTTTAAACATCCACACTGTATTTCACACGTTAGTGGAGAATACAGCCTATTTAGCAGAGTTTAAAACAAACGCAGCAGCATGTAGCGTTATATTGTTAGCATACATATAAAACCACAGCTTAGTAAATAACCAAACACCCTTTGTCTTTTCCCAAGTTGTTTAACTAGCAAAATAACCACTCAAGACTCAAAAGTTAGTTTAAAAAGTACAGAAACTTCTTTACTCACAGTTAGAGAGCTCATTCTTGGCAGGAATAAGAAACTCCATCAAAATAAACTAAAACTAGTTTAAAATGCTTAAAAACTATATTGTTACAAAACTATATTCAGGACTCCACTGGCTGAGTCCTCTCAGTTCTAAGGCCATGTGGTTTGTTAAAGGATCATGGCTTCTGGAACAAAGAGGGAAACTCAGACACTCCCCTTCATCCCAGATTCCCCAATAGCAAAACTACAGGAAGTTGCATCAGCTCATCTTATATGGCTTCTTAGTTAACCCTTCAATAGTAAAACCATTTCCACTTATTGGACTGCAAATTGTATTTTCCAATAGATCAGGCCTGTTCCTCCCCCATTCCCTCCTTGAAATGGGAGGAAGTCTGGACAGGCATGCCAGAACATTGCTGCTGCCGCTGCCACACAGTCTCCTTTGCTCTCCCAGAAGCTAGGAAGCTGGTCTGCAACATGTGACTTAGGCCTCCCACATGTGACCAGCTTTGGTCACATGCTGCAGGACTCCTTCCTGGTACAGAAGAGTGATGGCAGACCAGCAGCTGCAGTGATGGGCCAGCATGCCAGAATGGGGTCCTGTGGTTATGCAGGGCCCAATCCATTTTTTGCTGGTGGGAACAGATTAAAACAGGTATTATCTTAAAATGTTTTATTGGCCCTACCCTACCTTCCCCCCATCTTAGCCCCGTCTTTGCCCCAGGGTCATGATGACTGCCCCGGGGCAGAACAGGGCAAATACCCTGTGTCATCAGGACTGCAGGGCTCAAAGACAGGGGCAAGACAGGGTATATTGCCTGTGTAGATAAGCCTTTAGACTGGACAGCTCATCAAAGAGATGACAGTACCTTCAAACAAAAGACTACCTATTGACAGCCCTTCTAATAAGGAGTTCTTCCCTGTAAAGTAAATGCAAGGTGGCCATTCATGGAATTCAGCTCAGATTTTAAAGAAGAACTAGTCTTCAGTTCCTGCCTATCCCTACCTCCAAACCTGCTCCTCCTGCCCATTTACCTGAGCTGTTGCTCCAATTTCAGTGGACTAGAGGAAAGAAAAAAGGGCTACTGGTGTCTGCTAGTTGCCAGGGCAGGGAGGAAGGAAATAGGGATTTAGAAGATTATCAGACATAGCAAAAAACCCAAGAGGAGCATGCAAGGACAACGTTACTGTACTGCGAACAGGTCCCAGTTTCAATTGACGTTGTCATCCTCACGTGCTGATGATGACAATGTCTGAAATCATTGTTTACGGTATAGTAACATCATCCTCGCATGCTCCTCTTGGGGTTTTTGACAACGTCTGATAATCTTCCCAGTCTTCCCAGCACCACCACTGCCTCCAAGATTGGGAAAGAGGAGATTTGCAGGTTTTTATTGTGAGTGACACCATCAGTGGTATGACAGGACTTTAGATTTGCAACAGAAAAGAGCAGGCCACACTCCAGTCTGGCCTTAGTTGGGGTATTTGTCCACCACTACTTGGAGGGCCTTGGAGAGCAACTGCCAGTCAGAAGGTATTGAGTAAGATGGACCAATGATCAAAACCATTGTGTAGACAGTGTGGTATATATACATGGGACATGTAATCACCCTCTGCAAAAGCTTGGTATACGTGGTGGCTATATGAAAATATATAGTCCTTATATATGATGCATCTGGAATACCTTTTACTTTCATAATCATGCTTCTTTTATTTTCCACAAAACCAAATAAAAAATACAAGCTGCCTCTAGTATAATATTATGTGACTGTAGATAGATTCCTTGTGAACAACTCTCGGATGAAACGTTACAAGGAAATGCAGTAACCATGCAGCTTCCCTACAAAGATATCCAGAAAAAGAGCCCAGGAAATGAGCACTTCATTCACAGAGCATCTGAGAAATATTAGTCCTTTAAAGTCTGTATTTTAGTACACAGAACATTACACTGGGAGTGGTGCTATGAACTTTCTGTTTTATGCATCATTATATGGTGAAATCATACAACTGTTTTACTAGGCTATTTCATTATTCATGATAAAATGCCACACCACATGGTGCATTATACAGAAATGCAATATATAGGAGCATCTTTTGATATACTCTAGTAATATATGTACAGTATGTAATGCTAACAAACAAAGGTTATGTACTTGTAAAGATGTCATAATTCATAGTTTCATAATTTTTATTCCTCTGATCAAAAATGCTGCTTTATGATTTGTTTTCTACTCTGTTTTCACAGACTTATATTGTTTGTCTCAACAGAAGTTTTGCCTTCAATGCTTTGGGACAAATAAATATAATAGAACACTAGTCTCTTGCTCTAGGACAGAAGTAGACAGAAGGTATTGCAGGGTCTACTGACACAATTCCAAAAGTTCCCAACTCCCAGTTATCTAACAGAGTGGTAGATAACTTAAGTGACTCCAAGGTCCAAATTCACACCTCTGGATCCTATAGAGCCACTGCTGCTGAAGGAAAGCTTGGAAGAAAACCAGGTGTAGATTTTCATGAGAAAGGATTTCTGAGTCTCATTTTGGTACCAATCTCAAATTTCTGGATTAAGCATGTCTTCAGAGGCACCATGGCCCTTAAACCATATTCACCTTTCTGAGGCACTATTTGGCCCTTAATTCTTGTTCAAATTCAGTAGCTGCAAAGAGATTGCACTGGTCTGCCCACCTCTGCACTAGAATATTTATGGATGATCTTATACTTTTTAATGGAATTATTGAAAAATGAATGAGTTGATTACATCCAGGCCTGGCTTTGGAAATACAGAGAAATATTCAAGTCTAGGCTAGTCTACACTTGGAGCAAAAGTCCAAATGGAATCCTGCCCCTCCTGCCCCTGCACTCACCCCAAAGCCACATCACATAATTTATTCTCACAGGGACTTTGGGTATGTTGTCTTCACAACCTGGACTGTTCCTGTGGAGTTTTGCCTGCCATTGCCACTGTCACTGCCATAAGCCAAGTCAAATTCTGGCAGGGTGCAATTTTAAGCTGCATGTTTAAGCTTCAGAGGCAGTTTCTAGCAAGTTCTCTGCTGAAGGGAAAGGTTTTTCCTCTCCTCCCCCAACTGCACTCACTTGTCACTTTCTTCAGCGCCTCATGTTTGTTTCATCAATCAAAGTGAAGGGTGAGTGGATGGTGGAGGAGGCAGAGCACTTTCAAGGGAAGTAGAGAGCAAAAACTTCTCCCTTCAGCAGGGCACTTGCCAGAAACCTGCCTCTGGAGCTTAAACACATCTTAAAATGTTGCACCTTCCAGGATCCAACCTGGCTTGCAGCATTGGCAGTGCGAATGGGCAAAATTCTGGAAAAATCCCCAAAGGAAAAAAAAAGTATCAAGGTAAAGTGCCCCAAACCTGGGGTGGATAGGACCATGTACAACATGGCCTTATTGCCCCCAAAGGATGCATGTTGTGTGGCCTTATCTCACAGATTCAGGGGGAATGCAAGGTTGTTTTTTTAAAAAAAAATTAGTGTAGACAAGGTCTCTATTTCTCTGTTTCACACACAAACATATACATTGCTCTTCTTTCCCAAAATTTGCATCATTACCTCCTGGACACTTGCTAGCTCTCTTATGTAATCCTTTTATGATAGTATTTATAAAAATAAATGTAATGTCCAGAATTCACTTGGGCAGTTATGAATGTGTAACCACTGTAGTTACTGACTCCTCCAGTCCAGCAGCCACTGTGATCAATAGGGGGTCTGTTCCCAATCAATTTGAATGCAGCTGACTGATGGTCCCACCCCCTCCACAAAGTAATCTCCAGTATGACAGGCAGAAGCAGGGCCCCTGTTGCAATCTCTCTTCATACCAAATGTTGCTCACATGAGGGTAGGAACATCAGTTGCTTCCTGATCAGCAGGGGAACATACTCCTATTGATTACAGTGGCTGCTAATTGGTAAGTGGGAATTGGGGAACCTTCACGGTCCCTTGTTGATAACTGCCGTCAACTTTGACTTATGGCAACTGTATGCGTGAGAGACCTCCAGGACACCCTATCCTCAACAACCCTTTTCAGGTCTTGAAGACTCAGGGGCATGGCTTCCTACAATGTCTAGGTTCCCCTGATTCATGCTTCTCACATTCCATGTCCCTACAATATGTGTTGTGCAGCTCCAGACTTTTCTTTCACCTCTGAACATGTCAACAGCTGAAGGTCCTTTCAGCTTGAATCCAGTTGTGTCATTAGCCACAGTGCTACTCCTAGCAGTCCTCTGTTCTTCCCCAGTAGCTGTTGAATGCCATCCAATCTACTGGCCTATCTCTTGTTTCATTTTGGATTGTTTCATCATAGGGTTTTTGTGGCAAAAGACATTCAAAAGGGGTTTACAATTCCTTCTTCTGTGCAGTACTAACAAGTGTTAGCTATGGAATCATTGTCTTGTCTCTGAAAGATCCTCTGCCAGTGTCTCCTCCCACTACTGCTGCTGCTCAATAGTTGTTTAGCACATTTAGTCTGGCTCCTCAGCAAAAGCCTATCTGACATGGGAGACCGTACCAGTAGCACTGCTGCCATCGCATAGCCTCTTGTCTCGCAGAATCATGCAATCTCACCACCACGGAAAGGTAATGCCATTGTAAACTAAGGAATAGGTGGGGATTGTGAATACAAAACAGTCATGAATGTTTAACCTATCACAATTACATAACTCTAGGTTACACATTCGTAACTGGCCATTCTGTTCATGTCCTGTTTTTCAATTTACATTCTCAAAGTGGCTTAGAAAGTGCCTTATAAATTAAAACAATTCATCATAAAACCAAAACATGTAATGATTAAGAATAGCAACTCCAGAGGAATACCTAATCTGTCACAATAGGGATCTTTGAAAGAATAAATAGGAATTCATTCATCTGGTCTCTGGAAGACAGAGTTCCAATAAGGTATCACTACCAAAATAACTGTCCTTGAGAATGTCTCACATGACCCCTAAATGATCCAACAGAGAGAGAGAGAGAGAGAGAGAGAGAGGGAGAGGGAGAAGGAGAGGGAGAAGGGGCAAGCACAATGAATTATGTTCAAGAAAGAAATGTTTATATTGCTGGAGAAAAACAAAGATTTCAAATCTGTAAGGTGAATTCCTACAGTCCCTTTGGACTATTGCCATTACCTTTGGAGCACAGAACAAAATAAGGATGGATAAAAGGAGGACTAGTGTCAATTTGTACATCCTACAGCCTCCAGTTGATCTCCATGGGATTACACCCTATCACTTATGATTTTACACTGGGGAGGCAATCACATAGATTAGCATTTGTATGAATCCGTATCTCCTTATGTTCAAGCATAATCAAGCAATCTGCACAATCACTGTGATTCAAAAAAGGTGCATTGAGACCATGAGGACATTTTCCTAAGTAGAAATGCTTATTTATACAAATAAGACCTCCACCTAAGCATCTTCCACCTGTGTGAACCAAGTGATAGCCCTATACATTCCCTGGGGTGATGGGCAGGGAAGTTTCAGAGATTGACTGTACATAGGGCTTTAATTTCTGTGAGGAAGCATAGTCCATGCTTTGTTTTAAAGGTTTTCAGCCAGTTTTTTAAAATGGCACCATGCTTTGCCAAAGACAAGAGGTTCTTAGGCCATAGAGGCAAAACAACATAAATAGGGAAGTTTCAAAGCTTTTATTGAATAATAGTTAATTAAAAAGGATACAAGGAAGATACTGAGCAAAGATATTACATTCTGCTTCTAGTTGTTCAGAGCTCCAAACAGGCAACAACAGGTAAATGACCAACAAGTAAACATCGTGGCTACAGTCAGGATCTGCACTGAAGCCCACTGGACAGTCAGAAGGACCACATTTATACAAAAATATTTCCTTGGCCTATGTGCAGGTTTACACCAACAGCTTCACTAATCATATCTGTTTTCATGGCCTTTTTTCTGACTTACCAATATTCATGAATGTTGTCATAGGTCACATGTAAGTTATTAGTGATAGCTGTGTCATCTAACCAGCTCCTGCCATATTCCAAGGTCAGACCATCCTGTGTTACATAAACATTACAAGGAAATCAGCCTTAGGCCCCACCTGGCCAGAGCTGTCTGAGCAGGGAAGGGAACTGAATATGCTACTTACCTCCTCATTACAATATTTTCCTGTCTGCTTCTGCCCTGAAGAAATAATCCAGTTTGACATTGCTTTAACAGCTATGGCTCAATACAATGGAATTCTGGGATCTGTAGTTTTATGATTCTGGGATCTGTAGTTTTATACTTCACCTTCTCTTGGCACAGAGCTCTGGTGCCACAGCAAACTACAAATCCCAGGATTCCATAGCATTGAGCCATGGCAATTAAAGCACTGTCAAACTAGATTATATCTGCAGTGCAGATGAATCCCTAGCCATTTCCCACACTCCCCACAAACTGAAAACAGAAATAATCTGTGGATAAATATGTACCAATGTGCTTTAATGTGACAAATGCCAGAAATAAAGAGACATCTTTCAATCAAAGGTAAATCTTTCAGGTTTGGTATCTTTCATGATGCAAAAGCCTTGCTGCAAGCAAAATTAAGGTAAAGTAAAATGTACTAGTTGTTCTTCAGTATCGAGGCTAGTCAAGATAGTTGCTCATCTCAGCTCCATTTCTAAAAGGTATTCATTTTTCAGTGAGAAGCAGGGCCAATAATATCTGCTTTCTAGTAGCATATGGTTGCTCTGTTGCCATCTGTGAATTGGAAATGCATGCCTGTCTACTATAAAACATTCCCTTTCTTTATGACTGTAAGACCTGCCTCCACAAAAGCATTTTGTGTGCACTCACATCTGAAATGGTTAATTATCTCTTCATGTTGGATTCTGATTTATTTTAGCTATCGTATGTTATTACTACCATCACTGTTAGGATAGTGGCACCTCCTCTTTAGTTATTCCCCCTCCTGTCTCACCCATGTTTTCTGGGGCCTAGTCATAACACAGAATTATAGTGCTATTATTCCACTTAAATTTTCATGGTTCCATCCTATGTAATCCTGGGACTGGCAATTTAGAGAAGGGCATTTAAAATTCTCAGCCAGAGTGCTCCAGTGCCTCCCCAACTACAAACCCCAGGATTCCATAGGATGGATCCATGGCAGTTAATGTGAGATAAAAGCACTGTAGTTGTGGAGTGTGAATGAGCCCCTGGTTGATGTCGTTGACACCATGTCCCTATTTCAGTGCTGCACAAACTGGGACTGCTCTAAGCTACTTGCTGTTATTATGAAGAATCAGTTCTGGGACAGATATTGCATTTTCAAATGCTGCAAATAGATATATTTTTCAAAGCACTACTCTCACCAGTCCCAGGCATGAAAAGCATGAGTCAGGTCCCACCCGTCCTTCCAATCATAACATTTATATGTGTGCATTGGCGACACTGCTGCTGTAATTTAGTTAAGTGTTTTCCATAGACTCGCTGATCCCATGTGCCCTTATGAGTATTCACATTGTTGTGAATTTAATGAGATAACAGAGCACAATGTAGACTTCCAGATTGTGTCTGAAGTTAAAGATACGCCTGCACAGGCTGTTCTTCAGAGGTGAAATCAATATCTATACCCCAAAGACAAATTATACTGAGGCAAGTCAGTATATCAGTTGCTCCCCACCTATAGGGGGTGGTTAAGCATGTGACCAGTGTAATCATCCATAGGTCAAAAGTACTACTATCTGGAAGACTCATACCACATTCTTTCCAGAGCTTCAAAAGATGTCTTTTTGGGAGAATACAATAGGTCCTGGCTGGGGGAATTCTACAAACTGAAATCTTTAAAAAGCCACTTTTCCAAGCTCTGAGTTTTTGTTGATGGACAGGGGAGTGTCAGATCCAGTTTTGATCCCTCTCAGGAATCTGGAAGCCTCCAATATGTCCTCATCTTCTCCACTGTCAATGTTTGTCAGGGAGAAATCTGGTGATGTGCCAGCAGAGAGCAAGAGCTACTGCTCCTCATCCTTGCAGCTTTCTCCTCTGAGTAAGCAAGGAGGTAGGATAGGTAAGCAAACAGGATGGATTACTAAACAAGCAGAGAAGGGACAGCAGGGCCCATAGGCTATGAACAGTGGGTCATTTCCTGGATCTGGGTATGAATGGTGCTCTATCATCCATGCCTGCCTTCATGGCTGGGTTAAGACATTTCACTGTACAAGGCAAAGGAGAGAATCATGTTTCATCTTCCATATACAGAAGTGAAGTGCTTTGGAAGTTGAATTCTATTTAAGTATTTCTAGAAGACAGTGTCCTCCACTACACCTTAGGTCAGAAGGTGCATTCAGAGAAGTGATGGGAATTGTCCAGCCTCCAGGCCACATACAGTCCTCTGAGAGGCCCAGAGCAGCCTCTTGGATCCCAGCTGGCCCCCAAAGCCCCTGGCGTTCCGTAAAAATTCAACCAAAAGGGTTATCAGTAACAAAACACACACACACACACACCATTCAACACTCCTTTAACAGTCTGTAGAAAGGCTCTAAAAATCTGTTTTGTACTCCTTCTGAAACAGAAAAGTGCCCCCTGGAAATTAGCCTGAAAGGCAACTGGGAGCACTGTGACATCACTTCCAGTCACCCAAAACCTCAAGCAGCAATGGCAGGCTTCATCCCTCTGATGTTCTGAAGGAACCAAAAAAGAGAGCAGCATGACACACACACACCGCCGCCCCCAGGCTCCAAAGCATGCTTATCCCTCATTTAGAAAGCAAAAAAAACAGGTCACATGATATACACATCTCTATCTAGCAAAAGCGAAGAACAGCCAGCGGCTAATGCTGCTTCCCTTGAGTATTTGCCTGCTGAGGCAGTTGCCCTTTTCCTCCTAATGATGAAACTTGCCCATAGTGCCCCAAAGCCAAAACTACTGCTTGTAAATGTTTAGAGCTCATGTCTTTACTCTTGTACCACCAGTAAGTCTTATGCACATATTCCACAGGTGTCTATGACTGGTATCCTGTTAGTGACATAGGCAAGCATAAATCCAAGTATAAGGTTTTTTCCCATTGTTGCAAAGGTTGGTATTCTCTTCCTCCCTCTGCAATGAGCAATGGCCTTCCTGGACTCATGATTTTACTGTGATAGCCTCCCTAAATGGTCTTTCCATGGCTATGGATAAAGTGGGGGACTGGAGAAGATTTGTCTGTGCTCCATAAGCACAGACTGATGTCATCATCGGCGAGACCCTAATAGATCTCAGCAGAAGATGCTATTGGTCTGAGTCTGGCTATGGGGCCAGATGTTCCATCTCCACAACTCTCCACCAGCCATGGAATGGCTGTTCAAAAGGCTATTGCTGCAAAATTGTGAGTTCTAAGGTGGTGAGTTGAAGCTGTAACAGAGTTACATGGAAATCTTATGCTACACTGGGGCAGTGCAGAATTTCAGCCTATTAAGTGCTTACTTATTTGCTTACTTTCACCACCCATAATGTCAAAAATTCAGTTCCCAATGTCTTTGTGTTCCTCATGTCCTTATTATGCCTTTGGCCTTTCAAAACCGAGGTTATCCTCCAAATGTATGATCATCTTGTTGTTTTCCTCTGAACTCACTCCAATTTGGCAACATCTTCAAAAATTAAGGTAGTCACTGAGTTCTAATTTTCAATAATGAAAGTCTGATAGGGATGAACAGCTGTTTCAGCAGGAGAGTAGCAGGGCCTGAATTTAGAATCACCTAAGCAGAAGGGCAAAGTGGAGTCTGGACAATTCACAAATGCCCCCCCTCTTTTTGTTCTGTAAAGTCATTAACCACTTGAAAATTATAAGTGTCTGTTAAAACTCCCTAGTTTATTCCTACAGGGCCAGTGATTCTTGGAGGCCAAGATAGCAGAGCAATGTAATTTGACAGGTGTCCAGTTCGGGGAGTGCACCATAAAATATGACATCTGTGCTTCTGTGCAGTACTTTGTGCCAGCCACAGATATGCTGCCAAATTGAGCTCTGTGGGGAAAGCTTCAAATAAATCTGCCTCCCAAGATGTCTCAGTATCAGGTCATCCTGAGATAGCTCCATACATAATGCTTTGTGCTACTTGTATGGACTATGCCATTTTAACCAAAAGAGGGTATCTTGGTCCCAGTGTTTAGAGCCTTTGAACCCCTTCAGACATTTTAAATTATATCCTAAGTACTACGTCCAACATATTTTTTTTAAAAAAAATAATGGAAATGGTTTTCCACTATGAGTTGAGTAGTAATAGAATCACATACATTAAGTGGGGAGAAATATTTAAAACATATTGGTATCAGAAGGTCCTAATAGTCACAGAATAAGGTGAATGAAAGGACAGCAAAAATAATTGGGCAGGGAATCAACAAAAAGTAAAAACCAAACCATGTTGTAACAGAGATTTGGCAAAAACCTTACCTCTGACAAAGAAATATTACATGCCAGGCAACTCTGGCTTCAGCGAAAAGGATTACACATTTCACCAATTCCACACTGAAATGAGAACAGGTGGCATGAATTTTGAGAGGGAAGTGTGAGGATCCTGGTTGAAAACTTGGGTGTGGGAATATCTTTTAAACATACACCCACAATTACACAACCTCCCAGTACAACCACAATCCAAGTACTGGGATTGTTTTATTCTTCTTCGTGGTCTCTGTGAATGCACACAATGGGTTAATCCTACACCTGCGCAGAGCAATTCAGAAACTTCTAGCACCTCATTTTAAACTTTTGGGTGGTAGCACTGCCCCACTGAGGGGTGCATATAAGCCCATCCCTCTCACCAACTGCTCAGTTCCTTTTTTTCTGCCATGTGGAAAGCTCTGAAGGAACTTCTACTAGCCTCATTGTTCTTATTTTTGACTCTTTGGGCTCTTTTCTGACTTTGGACCGGACTTTTGACTCCTCTACTGCTTATCCCTTTGGCTTTGTCTCTCAGATTGGACTGATTTACGTCTCAGACCTCGGATTCCGTGGATACTGCAATTACCTCTTCAAGGCTGCAAGATTGATTTTCTGCTCTTCTGACCTTGGATTGGATGGTACTGTGAAATATTTCCTTTCTAAGCATGTCTGGGGCAGGTTTCTTCAAATTCTGCTCCCAGTGCTCGGCCAAAATGACAGAGTCAGATGGCCATTCCAAGCGCATATTTTGTCTTGGGGAGGGCCATGATGTAGCCTCGTGCAGGCATTGCAAGGCCTTCACCCCACAGGCCAGAAAGAACCGGGACAAGAGGCTCAAGGCCCAACTCTATGAGAAGGCCCTATCAGCCTCGGCATTGGGGAAGGCTTCAACTTCGGCACTCTCCCCTGAAAAGTCTAAGGGTCTGGCCAAAGAAGTTCCTGGCTCGGTACCTAAGAGGGCCTCAACGTCCATCCCAATGTTGACCAGAGAGAGAGATAATGGCGTAGGAAGTCTGACTCTGATCCCGGGACTTCGGCAGGACAGAGACAGTCAGTATTGGGGGTGCCAGTACTGGAGTCTTCCAAGATGGCGTCGAAAGCAAAGGACCCTTCAGTGAAGAAAGCTAGGGCTGCTGGAACGAAAGAATCCCCTAGAAAGGGGTCAGACCCGGGAATGCAAGAAGGCCAAGCAGCACAATCACCAATCTCACAACCTGAAGCTGAAGAGGTCCGAAGGGGAAACTGAGGGAGGCTCCCCAGTATCACCCCAGTGAAATGGTGTCTCTTGATACCGTCAGCGGACCGGCACCGGGAAGAAGAATCCACCTAGACAGTGAGAAAGACAACTGATGAGTCCTCCCTTGGTGTCAGCATCATAAGGATATTGTGATGCAAGTCAACATTGGATATTGATACCATAGCATGACATCAGGCACAGTCCTGATCCCAATCCCGATCCCAGCCTCAGTCATAGTCTGAGCACCGCTTGAGATTTCACTCTGCTTCTGGATCCCACTCAGGTTCCTGGCACCGATCCTGGCCCAACTCTGATCTTGGTCTCAGTCAACAGGCCACTGTGTATCATGGTCCCACTCTCGCTTGACACTGGTTCACCGTTCACCTCTGACACAGCGGTCCCGTTCCCACTCACCACATCGGATGCCGAATACAGATGTCCCAGATAAGCAGAAGACGCCATCGCCAAGGCCAGCTTCTAAGTCTCTGGTACCAGCATCGCCAATACCTTCTAGATCACTGATACCGAGAGTGTCAAGGCACAGGTCCCGCTCTGCTTCACAGTCCCGCATGCCTAGACCGTGCCACCACCCATCACGCTCTCTGTCTGGTAACTCTCAGTCCATGGATGATGAGTCGTTGTGGTATGAAGAGGACTGGTGGGACCACTACTATTGATACCGGTACGATGCTCCTCCACTGAGAAGCTTTTATCCCGATTGGTACTACTGGGGACATGACTTCAGATACCGTCCGTTCTAAGAACCATCCCTGGTACCATATTCCAGATGGTACCAATATGATCGCTCTCCCCGATACCAGAAAGAAGATCGGGACAGACAGAGACATCATCACTCCCTGGAAGAGTGACACAAACCCAACTAGTCTGCAGCAACGGAGTTGCCTAGGAGGCTTAAGTCCCCTCAGAAGAGGATACCCAAACACCCCTCTCATCAGTCTCTGGGCAATAATAATAATAATAAATTTTTAAAAAATTATTTATATACCGCCCTTTGGTAATCCAATCAGGGTGGTTCACAACATTTAAAAACCATACAGTAAAACAATATACTCCCTTCCCCCCTTAAAAAGTTATTAAATCAATTGCAAATTAAAACAACAATTAAAACATTTGATAAAAACACATACCTACATTTGGCAATAACAGTAGGTCCCCAGCGATATTCAGTTCTGTTAACAAAGGAGGCTGTGGGGACTCTCCTGAAGGAGGGGGGTTCCCGAGGCCAGGATAATCTATTCTGGAAAGGCCTGCCGGAAGAGATCCATCTTGACAGCCTTTTTGAAGCTGTCTAAAGATGTCAATTGACGGATCTCATCCAGCAGGCCGTTCCATAGTTTGGGGGCGACAACAGAAAAAGCCCTCTGGGAGGTAGCCGAAAGCCTCGACTTTTGAGGCTGCAGCAAATTCCTCCCAGAGGACCGGGGTGTGCGGGGGGGGGGGGGGTTGAGGGAGGAGACGGTCCCTGAGATAGCTTGGACCCAAGCCATTTAGGGCTTTAAAGGTGATAACCAACACCTTATACTGGGCCCGCAAACCAATAGGCAGCCAGTGGAGGGACCTCAAAACCAGAGTGATATGCTCCCTCCTAGATGTTCCTGAAACAAGCCTGGCTGCCATATTTTGTACTAACTGTAGTTTCTGCACCAAGCACAAGGGTAGCCCCATGTAAAGCGCATTACAGAAGTCTAGGCGCGAGGTTACCAGCGTGTGAACAACGGTCTCGAGGTCCCTTGCTTCCAGAAAAGGGCGCAGCTGGCGTATCAGCCGAAGCTGATAACAGGCGCTCCTGACTGTTTCATTTACCTGATTTATCAACAGGAGTGACGAGTCAAGGAGCACCCCCAAACTGTGAACACAGTCACTGGAGGAGAGTGTGACCCCATCCAGGACTGGAGGTTGCAACCCAATTCTTGGTTTTGGGGCCGCTACCGTGAGCACTTCTGTCTTGTCTGGATTCAGTTTCAATTTGTTTTTCCTCATCCAGCCCATTACCACCAGAAGGCATTCATTGAGAGAAGAGATGTCATTGGAATTCGAGACCGACAAATGAGATATGGAGAAATAGATCTGAGTGTAATCAGCATACTGGTAACACCAAGCTCCATAACTCTGAATAATCTCACCCAGCGGCTTCATATAGATGTTAAATAACATCGGGGACAGGATAGCTCCCTGTGGAACTCCCCAGGTGAGCTCTCTTTTGCTCAAACAACTGTCCCTGAGCAGCACTGTCTCTGGGACCTGCCCGAGAGGTAGGACTGGAACCACTGCAATGCAGTGCCTCCGATACCCAACCCCTTCAGGCGGTCCAAGAGGATGCCATGATCTATCATATCAAAAGCAGCTGAGAGGTCTAAGAACACCAACAGGGTCACATTACCTCTGTCGATGTTCAGACGCAGATCGTCGGTAAATGCAACCATGGCAGTCTCAACCCCAAAGCCTGTCCTAAAGCCAGTTTGAGATGGGTCTAGATAATCGGTTTCATCCAAGACAGCTTGGAGTTGAAGACCAACCACCCTCTCGATCACCTTGCTCAGAAATGGCAATAAAGAAACAGGCCTGTAGTTACTCATAACCAGGGGGTCCAGGGAAGGTTTTTTCAGAAGCGGCCTAACAGCCGCTTCCTTCATACAAGATGGAACATGTCCTTCCCTGAAGGAAGCATTGATGATATCCATGAGGAATCTTCTCAATGCTTCCCCGCCCCCCGGATGGCCAGCCATGATGGGCAAGGGTCGAGAGGGCAAGTTGTTTTCCTCACCCTACCAAGCAGCTTGTCCACATCCTCGGTACTCACAGATTGGAGCTGATCCAAAATAACTTCATAGACAGAGTCGCTGGACATCTCTACTATGGTTTCTGTTAAAACATTGGCATCTAAGTTGGCTCTTATCTGAGAGATTTTATCTGTGAAAAAGTTGTTAAACGCATCACAGCAGGCCGATGTCGGGTTAAGTAAGGGATTCGGCACAGGGGGTACGTGTGTTAGCTCCCTCACCATCTGAAACAGCTCTGCTGGACGGGACTCTGCAGATGAAATACGTGCAGAGGAGAAAGATCTCTGTGCTGCATGTATTGCCTCCCGATAGGACCAAAGAAAGTTCCTATGGCGAGTTCTGTGAGATAAGAGTCGAGTTTTCCGCCACATGCGCTCTAGTCGTTGTCCAAACCGCTTCATTCTCCTAAGCTCTGGTGTGTACCATGGCTTACAGTTTGAAGCGGATTGACAAGGACGCTTGGGAGCAATCATGTCAATAGCCCTAGCAAGAGCGGTGTTCCAAATATTGACCAGAGCATCAACAGGGTCACCGGTATTCCCAACCATTAAACCCTCTAAGGCTTTCTGGAATCAATTTGGCTCCATTAGCCTTCAAGGGCGGATCAATCTAATGGGTCCACCACCCCCGGTGGGGCAGATACAAACTCTAAGTTCTGCCTTGACCAGGAAATGATCCGACCATGACAATGCATAGGTATTTACAACCTCCACCCATGGATATTCTTGTTCCGTACTGAAGACCGCATCGAGTGTATGACCTGCACAATGTGTGGGCCCGACGACCAATTAGGATAAGCCCATGTTTGTCATGGTCTCCATGAACTCCCGAGCCATGCCTGTTAGACTGGTCTCGAGCAGAATGTTGAAGTCTCCCAAAACTAAAAGTCTAGGGGACTCCAACAGCAGCTCCAAGACCAGTTGTGTCAGCTCAGTCAGGGAGTCTGCTAGACAACAGGGTGGTCGGTAGACTAGCAAAATCCCCAAACTATCCCTGGTCCTCAGCCTAAGGTGCATACACTCGAAGTGGACTGTGTTCCGGACAGGTATCCTGGTCAAGATCAGGCTATTCTTGTGAACCAGAGCAACTCCGCACCCCCCTCCGCCCACTTCCCCTCACCTGCTCACTGACAGAACCCAGCTGGGAGGGCCTGCGCCCAGGTAACCACGCTATAGTCTCCCAGCCAGGCCTCTGTGAAGCAAGCCAGGTCGGCATCCTCATCCATGAGGAGGTCATGGATAATATGGGTCTTGTTCTTGACTGACCTGGCATTGCAGAAGAGCAGAGTGAGGTTCTGTGGAATGGTTGGTCTGCTCTCCAAGCCATTCTGGGAAACAGAGGGAACTGAGGGTGGGATAGCTTTCATACACCGATCCCGTCTTCTTTTGTAACATTTGTTCGCTCTGTTCCAGCCATACCTCCCATTCCCCCGCACAACTCCTATAGCCGCCCCCACCTCATTCCCGGCCTCAAGGGAAACAGTAAAGTTTAAAGCCACTGGGAAAAAAGGGTATTTGGGGGATAGACCAACCCCAGTCCCATAATCCAATTCCTATAGCGGTCAGGTGATAAGAGACTGAATGGCTTAATAATACAAGTCTTATATCAACCCACATAAACATCAGGTCCAGTATAACAATTTGTCCTCAATCACCACCTTAGATGTTTGCTGCCAGGGGTCCTGCCAATGGTTAAGCTGAAGCGGCTTTAAAGGCTCTCTAAAGGCCAGGTGTTCCAAGGGAGGAGGAGGGGGGCCAAAGCACTCATTGCCCACTCCCCGTTCCAAGCCACACTGCTGCTGCTGCTGATGGTCTGGCTGGAGCTGGCTTTAAAGGCTTTCTGAAGGCCAGGTATTCCGAGGGAGGAGGAGGGGGCCAAAGCACTCACTGCCCACTCCCAGTTCCAAGCCACGCTGCTGCTGGAACTGGGAGTGGGCATGAGAAGTCGCCCTCACCTAGGCCAGTGGATCCTAGGAAATTGCCCACTCCTGTCCCAGCTGGGCAGCCCAAACCTTTGCCAACCCTGATTGAGAGGACTCCAGACCGTGAGTCTGATGAGCTGGATGAGGATACTCCTACACCCAGGCCATCGCCCCAAGGTAAAGGTGTGACACAACAGCCTGGTTCACCAACAGATTGTGTCCACTCCTTCTCAGAAATCGTTAACAGGATGGCGGCATCTTTGGGTCTTCCTACCACAGTTCCAGATGTGCACATAGATGACCCCATCTTCCATGATCTGCAAAGGCAAGCTCTCCCCTTGCTTTACATTCCATTCTCTGAATTTCTGACACAGATTGCCAAGGCAGACTGGAGCACCCCTTCTTCTGTCCCACCAATGTCTAAAAGGCTCAAGCATCTCTACAGAGTCTCTGACAAAGCAGTCCCTTGGTTGTCTTCCCACCCAAAGCCAAATTCCATTATCGTGGATGTGGTGCAGATGCACACATCACATAAAATCCACTCTTCACCTAGGGAATGATTGGGCAAGAAGCTTGATGCCGTGGGGAAAAAGTTTTACTCATCAGCATGTCTTCTCATGAAGATAGTAAATTACGTTGTGTGTATGGGGGCGTATCAGAAACATCTCTGGGACACTATATCACCACTTCTGACTAAGGTTCCCCAATCGGCATTGCATTAGCCGATTACCAACGTCAGTCTGCTAAACATGTGACAGATTGTGCTGGGAAGATCTTGGCCAGCTCCATCGCCACTCATAGACATGCATGGCTGCGTTTGTCTGGTCTCTCCTCGACAGCCAGGTTGGTTCTCAAGGACCTTCCTTTTGATGAGGCTGGCCTTTTTCACTTTGAAAAATGACACAAAGCTAGAGCCAGTGGATCGCCCTCACCTAGGCCAGCGGATCCTAGGAAATTGTCCACTCCTGTCCCAGCTCGGCAGCCCGAACCTCTGCCAACACCGATTGAGAGGACTCCAGACCATGAGTCTGATGAATCAGATGAGGATACTCCTACACCCAGGTCGTCGCCCCAAGGTGTAGGTGTGACAGCGAACAACAGCAAAGCGCTTTGGGATTCCTCCACCAAGCCAATCTCTGCATTCCAGATTTTATACCAAGAGGTTCCTGCCTTCCTTTTGAAGAGGGTTCATCCCCTCTATGTCACACCCTCAGCATTCCTCACAGCCTTATACCCAATACCAGAGGAAGTTCCCAGCTACCAATAAACATAAGTCTCAGTTCAAAAAAAAAAAAAGAAAGAAAAGAAAAGAAAAAGAAAAGAAACCTGAACCTACTAAGCAGAGAGTCTGACTACCTGCTCTCTCCCTCTGTGTCACCAGGCCAACCACCATCAGATGGCCTACTGGCTGCATACCACCATTGGTGCGCTATTACCACAGATTCATGGGTTCTCAGTATAATCCATAATGGATATTTCATAGGATTCGACACCCTACCACCCACGGGACTTCTCAAGTCCACCACTCCCTCTGTACACCTTGAGGAAGAGGTTCACTCCTTGTTGAAAAAAAGGGGCTATAGAAAAGGTTCATCAATACCAGCAAAGAGAATCTTTTTTCTCCTACTACTGCCTCATCAGCAAAAAAGGATGGTGGCTTATGTCCTATCCTGGACCTCAGAGAGGTGAACCACTTCATTATTCCCAAACACTTCAAAATGGTCGCCCTTTCTTCTATCCTCCCATTTCTCCACGCAGGAGACTGGTTCGCTACCATCGACCTCAAGAATTCCTACTTCCACATCACAATAGCACAACCCCACAGAAGGTTCCTGGCATTCGCAGTAGGTCCCAAAATGTACCACTTCAAAGCGCTCCCATTCAGCCTCTGCACAGCTCCAAGAGTACTCATGAAATGCATGGCCCTGGTGGTTGCACATCTATACATGAAAGGAATCGTAATCTTCCTGTACTTGGACAACTGGATGATCACAGGTCCTTCGAAGGAAAAGGTAGCAGCCAATGTGACAGTTGCACTCTCACTACTCCAAGACCTGGGCCTCAGGGTCAACATGGACAAGTCACACCTAACCGCGTCAAGGGTCGCAAAGTTCATTGGGGCCCCAACTGAACTCTATACAGGGCAAAGTGTCCTCCCCTCTGGTGTCCTACTTCTCACTTACTTTATTTAATGTACCTAAAAGGAACTGAGCAGTTGGTGAGAGGGATGGGATTATATGCACCAGGGGTGAGGGGGATGGTGCTACCACCCAAAAGTTTAAAATGAGGTGCTAGAATTTTCTGAAGTGCTCTGCGCAGGCACAAGATTAACCCATTGTGTGAATTCACAGAAGACCACTCAAAGAACTATAGTTATGGTAAGTAACTTGTTCATCTCCAACCCCTATGTATTGTAGGAAACATTTTTTTCACACACCCACACCCACACACACACACACACACAAAGAGTCAAGTGGACTTCAAGAACTGTAATGTGGCCATAAAGATTTCTAAAAGAAAAGGAGTATTTTCACTTCTTCCTGCCACCTTTCCATATTGAGTGTCTGTGTAAATTGATGTTTATTTATGATAATGTCTCCATAGCTTGAAACAGCTCTGTTGGTATGCCATCTGTTCCTGGTGATTTATTTCTCTCAAGTGCTTTGAGAGCAGCTTCCATTTCACTTTGTAAAATTGTGGGTTCATCATGGAAACATTCTTCCTCCAAAGAATATGTCATCCTTTCATCCCTTTTATATAGTTTCTCAGTGTATTGTTTCCATCATCTTTTTATTTTATCCTGATTATGTAACATGTTCCCCTACTGATCAAATACCCATAGCATCCCCCTTCTTGGTTTGGTTTCTCTTTCGTTTCTCAGATTTTGTGGAAGAGGTCTCTTGTTCTACCTTTTTTGTTGTCTTATATTATTTCTCAGCATTTAATATTATAAAGTTCTTTTTGTCCTTATGCACAAGTCACTGAACCATTGCCTTCATGATCCTATTTCTGTCACTTTTACTTTTGTTCCTTGCCTGTCCTTAACTGTCTGAAGAGTTTTGTCTATCATCCAAGGGACTCTTTATTTTTGGTTGCAGATACTGCCTTTTTACATTCTTTCCTGACAATGTCCATGGCTTTGGTTCTGGTCAAATAGTCTTAATAGTACAGATCTATTCATGACATGCCCATGAAGCTTTGGAAGTGGCCGCACCATATTCCAATCACGGGCAACTTCCGTGATTGAAATATGGCGCGGCTGCTTCCAAAGCTTCATGGGCGTGCCATGAATGATCCCAGAAGAGGGATGGCGGCTTCCGAAAAGGACCCCCTGCCGCGCAGCAGCCTCATTACTGCTCCGGAGGCTGCTTGCACGGGAAGGGCCATCTGAAAATGTCCTTAGTCTTATTTCTAATATTAGCAGCTCATGGTTTGTACCACAACCGGCTCCTAGACTTTGTTTAGAGAGAGAGGATGGTGCTTCTCCATCTTCTGCTTCCAGTTAGGTAGTTTATGTGATTTCTCTATTGGCCATCAGGTGACATCCATGTGTTCAATCACCTCGGGTTGCCTGAAGAATGTGTTTGCAATGTACAAACTGTTGGTCTCACAAAATTCAATAAGATGCTCTCCTGCTTCATTTTTTAATTGTAGGCCACATTCCCTGACAATGTCTGATCCTGCTTTCCTTCCTGCTTTTTGCATTAATTTCTTCCTGGATGTCATCTTAGAATCTTTTACCTTGTTCCTCTTCTGCTTCTGTAGTTGGAGCATAAACATAGGACTTTATCAGACTAGCCCCTTAAAACTTTCGTTTGCCAGCATTAAAAAAAACAAAAACATTTTTATGCTGGCGAAAGAATGTTCCCCCCAACCCCCAACACTTACCTTCCTTTCCTGGCAAAGGCAGCTCCAACAATAAAGAGCAAGTGAACGGAGCCCTGTTCATTTCCTCGTTCGAAATCCCACAAGTCTTTGTCGCATAGGAGATTTAAAAATAATAAAAAAAATAAAGCATAAAAAGTTTTTTAAAGCACGCACACACACACACACGCACACACACTTTAAAAGTCCCAAGTAACCCAGGGAGGGTCATAAAAAGAGCAGAACTTACCTGGATGTCCCGATCTCACCCACAAGTGTTCACACCAGACTGGCCATTCTCGCTGCACTCACAAGTGTTAAATGGCCCAAGGTTTCGTGCACCAGCAATGCAGGCACAAAAGCAGCATAGGGATCAATTTATGGCTTAAGCTGTCACTTAAAAACTATGCATTTGGGGCTGATTTTAACTGCAAAAGGGTGACATTGTCTAATCTGTGCATCCTTTTGCAGTTATGTGGCATCATATGAGTCCACAGAAGAAACAAGAGACACCTCTCAAGATGCTCAAGAGATGATTGCCATATTAGTAGAAAAGCCTGACACATTTCAGCCTTTGTTTAGTCTTCAGGCCTTTCTCAGGGTGCTATTAAGAAACATACTTCAGAAATTTCTCATCCAGGAACTCTCAAACAATTTACTGTACAAGTGGATTTTTTCAGTAATTATCAAAAACTGAAACTGATAACAAGCCAAAACGGTTCAGGATTTATTCCATGGAAAAAAAAAAAAGCATGTAGTTTTTTGTATGCAGAAAAAAGCCACCAGAATTCTATATGGACGTTTATGTAATGTAACTTTGCATATACCTGGCTAAGTAACAGACATGCTAAGAAACCCAGTTACAGAATTGTGAAGTTGTGTTAATGGGAAACCAGCCAGAGTGCCTGACACACATTGTGACCAATGCAGTGCTCATCAGGACTGATGTACATTGATCCCATTGTGTGTCAGACACCAATTTGCCCTGGGAACGTTGATGGCTCTGCTACATATGTAGTAACATAAAAGAAGCCCTCTACAGGATGTGGACATTACAAAACTGCCCAATTGTAATTCCCATGGACATAAGTCCACTTACGAAGACACAATGCCCCAATAGGATTCCAGTCAGCATTTTTGCATGGAAGATAACATTTCTGCACAGAAAACAGGTGTCCTATACAGAAAACAGCATTTTAAATTATTATTTTCTGCATTTTTGACACAAAAAAACAGGTTTCTAGAATAGAAAACCATGGTTTTGTACAAAAATGTTATTTTCTGTGCAGAAAATGTGGTATTCTGTGCAAAAAAAAAAAAGTCATAGAATCATAGAATCATAGAATCATAGAATTGCAGAGTTGGAAGAGACCACGAGGGCCATCCAGTCCAACCCCCCTGCCACGCAGGAAATCACAATCAAAGCATCCCCGACAGATGGCCATCCAGCCTCTGTTTAAAGACCTCCAAGGAAGGAGACCCCACCACGCTCCGAGGGAGTGTGTTCCACTGCCGAACAGCTCTTACTGTCAAAAAGTTCCTCCTCATGTTGAGGTGGAATCTCTGTTCCTGGAGCTTGCACCCATTGCTCCGTGTTCCAGTCTCTGGAGCAGCAGAAAACAAGCCTGCTCCATCCTCAGCGTGACATCCCTTCAAATACTTAAACAGGGCTATCATATCGCCTCTTAACCGTCTTTTTTCCAGGCTAAACATACCCAGCTCCCTAAGTCTCTCCTCATAAGGCATCGTTTCCAGACCTTTCACCATTTTAGTTGCCCTTCTCTGGACACGCTCCAATTTGTCAATATCCTTTCTGAATTGTGGTGCCCAGAACTGGACACAGTATTCTAAGTGAGGTCTGACCAAGGCAGAATAGAGTGGCACTATTACTTCCCTTGATCTAGACACTATACTTCTATTGATGCAGCCCAAAATTGCATTGGCCTTTTTAGCTGCCGCATCACACTGTTGGCTCATGTTCAACTTGTGGTCTACTAGGACTCCTAGATCCCTTTCGCATAAAAAGTCATGTATGTTTTTTTTACATAAAAAAGTCATGTATGTTTTTTACACAGAATAAGTGCCAAACTGCAAAGTTTCTTTCCTCTCTAAAATCCTTCGCATCTGGGTTTCCTGACACTCAAATATATATATATATATATATATATATATATATATATATAATCATTTACCCAAATACTTTCAAATATTATTTCTATCCCTACACCATGTTAAGATGTTTGGAACATTTAGCCTGACCCCTTAGCAAAAGCCTATCTGGCCTGGGAGATCTTACCACTAGCAAACCTACTGTCAGTATAGCTTCTTCTCTCCTTGGAGCATGCAATCCCACCACCTCAGGAAGGTAGTGTCACAGTGGGTTCCATCCCAATGTTTGAGTTCTAGGACAAGAAAACTATAATAAGTTAATATTTAACCTTGAGTTGCCATGAGGCCCATCATTGGGAGAAAAGTAGGATATAAATAAAGTGATTGATGGAAAATGACGGATTACTTTTATAGCCTTTGAATTAACCAACAAGGATTGCACTTTAAGGGCTTAATTCAACTAAAATTTGATTTCAGCAAAGGAGAACTACATGTTTACCTTTGCTATGAGCATTTATTAGACTTTAGCTTACTTAACTTTAGCTGAATAAGTTTTGTTTACTTAGAGTGAAATGTGTAAATGTATGCAGTTAAAAAAAAAACCCTGTGTTTTCATTCTGAAATTCTGACAAATTTCAAATCTTTATCCAAATGTATTTCCAGTCAAGAAGAAGGCACTTATCCAAAAGCCCAACTGAACACAGTTTCTTCTGCTGAGAGTGAGTAATCTGAATATTATATATATTTTTGTAATAGACATAGATGTTACTACCACATGTAGAATCGATGATCTGACTATTTCCATTAGTCTTTCTGACACCTTCATTGAGGGTTTCTCTCCTGCTTAAGCTGCTCCTAAACAGCTTAACTTAAATTAAAACACCGAACCGAACCTGTTTTAAATTAATGCTTCTGGTTTGTAAAATTGCATTGATTTACTCCTGGTTACTGTAAGGAACATCCTACTGAGCTTTTCAGTAAATGGCTGAATTGAGTGAGATAAAAATCAACAGTTAGCTTCCTAATATCATTTTTATATGTTAATAGCCAGCATGGAACATATTAGAGTAGAAAATGTACTTTACTCTTTATTGACTAGTGATAAGATTATGCTGTGTTTTCTTAATACGAGAAACTTGTGACCACAAAACTTGCAGTCAGTTTAATAAAGTCTAGCTCGGTGATTTTGCGACAATTCTTTTAGTGTTGTATTGTGCTTGATTCTGTGCTCAAAACACACCACAACAATGATAGATTTTCTCATGCGTTTCCACACTGAAGCAAAATATTTTCACATTACATTCTTGTGTTTGTGGTAATGAGGCTTTGTCACAAAGAACACATGTATGAGACCAGGACAAAAGGCTACCTGTCCTGTGTGCCTTTGAGAGGAAGGAAAAGAGAGACAGATCCTTGCAGCCTGAACCAATCAGTGGTGCAGCTAAATAACATTCAGAGCTGAAAGTACAAATCTCAGAAATCTCTGAGGGATTCTAGGTGTTGTGGTCCAGAATAGTACGTTTTCTGAAATCTGGTGAATTTGAGACTCTGAACTTAATTGTTTTGCAGGATGAAGGTGGGGAGAGCTTGACAGGTGAACAAAACTAACAATTCTCATCTTTCACCCCACTCCTGATATATTAGAACAGGGCTGTACAATTGTTGTGGGTTGGAGGCACATTAGTCCACCCAATGGAAATTTGGGGGACTACCCCACCTGTCGTCCCCACCACCATTTTTTTTTAAAAAAAGGTTAATTTGAAGTCATTTCTTGCTGGGGAGAAATGGTCCTTCCGGGGTCTAAAATGGCCTAGGAAGGCAAAATGTGGCAAAATTGTCCCTTGTGTCTGGGTCACTTGATGGTGTTACCTGAACTGCATGGGGTCCATGGGAACTCAGTTATGTCACTCAAATTAAGATATCAATATGGGGGATTTCAATTAGTTCAAATATGGCAGCGAGAGGTCAGGTAACTACAGGGTCTTTACACCTGTGTATACCAGTAGTCGCTGATGAGACTTCAAGCCAAAAGGTAAAATAAAAAAATGTAAAACCATCACAGGGACATACACACATGCACTCAAGCTTCAAACAATCACACAAGGTTAACAAAAGATAGGAGGAAGTTTTGGGATAGAGGAATAGATTTTGGAATGATGGGCTATACTATACTTGTCTGACAAGCAGAGATTTGTGCAGAAAAGACTACTCAGGCTTGATGCTGAGATCACACAGAAAATGGGCAGAGTGGCGGTGTGAAGAAAACTGTACACACTTTGGTTGTGTTTTGGAGTAATATTTATACTCAATATTCTACCCTTTAGGGGGTGTTCTGAGTGGAAGACAATGTTTGAGTGAGTTTCCCAGAGCTTAGACAATGGAAGCTCTAGCTTCATTAATTGCTGTTAATGGTTGGAGCATTAAGGCTGATGGGTTTGAGGTGACCTTCTATTGTTGGTTGGGAAAGGTGTGAAGGGAGACCTTTGCAGAGTAGTGGGTTTCCCGTTCACATGTTTGTTTTGGAATATGACTCATGGCTAGGTGTATCCAGGGTGCATTAGCACATTCCTCCCTAGCAACTTGTCTAAGGGGGCTTCACATAATCAGACCTGGGAGTGTTTCAGTTTTGGGGAATTTTCCAAGACAACTTCATTTAGGTCTCTGGGTGACCTTTCCATGAACCCTTCTGTGGAGATCCTAGTCAACTGGGACCTACTTAAACTGTTGTTTAGTGCCAAATCTATGCATTATTGCCAATCAATAAGTAATTGTATGGGAGGGGGTGTAAGGGCAGGTAACGGGCAAATTTAAGAGGAAATTTGGAGACATGCTAAGGCCCACAAAATGGCTTTGGGGGCTTCATGAACTGTTCAGACAGCACATTTATCACCCCTGAGTTACAGCAAATAAATAAAAACTGTTTACCAATCCTGGTATCTTTAAAAGTGTGAGCATGTGTACTTTTCCATTTAAAACCTTCTTAAATATTAACATCATCATCATGGGAATAAAATGGAGATTCCTTTTGCTGCTCTGATGTAATTTATTTGCAAATAACTTGCATTTTTCATAGTTAAGGGTGATAATGTTTATGCATCAGTAAAAATAATAAAATCAGCCCATATAACTGCTCCCTGCCTTAAAGGATATATTAAAAAAAAAAAAACCAAGAAGAAAAGATGTTGCAACAAGAGGCATTAACACTGGTGGGCTACAGCATGTCCATGCCAGTACTGAGTTTTGGTCTACTGGTCACTTTTCTGATCACCTGACCCTCTCTAGCTATAGTTCACTATACCACTGTGGACACACCCAATTTCATCTGATTTTGGAAGCTAAGAGTAAGTGTTGCTTCACTTGGGAGACCACCACAGACACCCAGGGATCTTCAGTTAGAGCTAGGAGCAAGTCCTACCTAATACCCTGATGAGCCACTGCCTGTCAGAGATGACAGTACATGTGTGGGTGGACCAAGATTCTGACTCAATATAAGGCAGCTTTCTGTGTTCTTATTGTGGGTATGGGAGGCAGAGATGGATGTATGAGAGAGCTGATATTCAGTCACAAAGTTCAGCTTTGGCACCTCTGGAACCATCTGGGGTTTACTCAGAAGTAAGTCTCATCACATTCAGTGTGGCTTAATTCTGTTTAATTGTACACAAGATCTTTTCCTAATGCTTTGTCCCCAAGACAGAAGGAAGACTGTGTATTTTCACTTGGAACTTTATCAGACCACCCCACTTTAATGCTCTTTTGCTGTCATAAATTTTGTTGTTTTTATGCAGGCAAAAGAACCCCCAGCATGAGACCTCACCTCAATGGCGTAAATAAGACTTCCCCAGCAGTAACGGAGCATAAATGGAGCTCCATTTTCTTCCAGGGTTGGGATCTCACAGATTCTCACGAGAAGATGCTAGCACAGGAAATTCAAAGATAAAAGCAAAAATAACACACAAAAAGTAAAGGAAAGCACAAAAACACACATTTAAAGTCCCAAGTACATGGGGGGGGTCACAAAAAGTGTGTCCCCTACCTGACTGTTGTGATCTTACCTAGAAGTGTTTGCCCATTGATGTTGCATTCATGTGAGTACAGTGGTGTGCAGATTCAAACACTGGCAATACTGGCAATAAATTGCCACAGCCAATCTATTGATGGCTTGGTCCGTCAATAAGAAAGTACGGCTTTTGCACTTTACACAATCATGAAAAGACGAGATCATCTGGTATGTACACCCTTTGCAATCATTAGGCATCTTTATGATGTCATATTTGACTGGTCTGATAAAGTCCTTTGTCTGGTCTTCCTGTGTAAACATCTCATGTAGAAGATGTGAAAGCAAAGGAGGGATGTCATGGGGTAAACAGATGTTTAATTTAGCAGCTCAAATGTTAGGTGCTCTCCAGCTAGTAAGTGCAGTTAATTTAGATGCCACTTCTATATCAGAGCATTCCTGTTTGGATGCCTGCCCATTTTTTCCAGATAATGGGGGAAGAACGGGCCAGATCCAGAGCCAGGATACACCACCAGGGAGCTGGTGTAGATAAACCCTTAGGCTGCATCTGCACTGCAGAAATAATCTCATTTGACACCACTTTAACTGCTAAATGCTCTGGGATTTGTAGTTTGTTTTGGCACCAGAACTCTCTGACAAAGAAGGCTACATATCGCAAAACTACAAAACTACAAATCCCAGAATTCCATTGCATTGAGCCATGACAGTTAAAGTTGTGTTAAAAACTCCATTATTTCTGCAGTGCAGATGCAACCTTGCATTACTTTCCCTCTTAGATAATACATAGGTCTTGTCTAGATGGGCAATTTACCCTATCTTACCACTGTCTTGGGCCCTGCAGTCAAGACAATTTTTATTTATTTATTTATTTATTTATTTATACCCCACTCTTCAGCCACAAGGCTATCAGAGCAGCTTACAAATTGTTTTTAAGCAATAGCTATTTACACATCTACACTGCATTAAACAGTTTCCAATGTGTGTTAGCTAATTGCCCCCCACAAGCTGGGTACTCAGTTTACCGACCTACAAAAGGATGGAAGGCTGAGTGAACCTTGGAGCCGGCTGGAATCGAACTTGCGACGTGGTGGCTTGCAGTACTGGCATTTAACCACTGCGCCAATGCAGGGCTTTTGTCCTGTTTTCCCCCAGGCAGTCCTCACAACACCAGGGCAGAGACTGGGGTAAGGCTCATTAAGCCATTTTAAAATAACAACCTGGTAAAATCCACTCCAGCCAAAATAAGACATATTGGCCCCATGTGACCACAGGAGCCAAGACCACCATGCCAACCTATGCCGACTGCAGCTGCCAGCTGCCTTACTCTTCCATAGCCAGGAAGGAGTCCTGCAGCATGTGACCCAGGCTGGTCACATGCAGGGGGCCTTGCTCATATGCTGTGGGCCAGCTTCCTAGCTATGGAGAGAGCAATGCAGATGGTGGCAGCGTTGGTGTTGGCTGCAGAGACTGGCTGGTGTGCCGGTATGGATGTCATCCCATTTCGTGAAGGTAATAGGGGAACACCAGGCCAGATCCATGGGCAGAATATGCTGGCAGGGAGATGGCATAATCTGGTTTATGTAGATGAACCCTAAAACAGGGCTGCAGTCCTGCACACACTTCACTTGGATTAGGTCCCAATGAACTCAGTGGGATTTACTTCTGAACCGACATGCAAGTACTCCAGCAAAGGGTTGAATAGAAAGTCACCTGACACTAGGAAATGTTCCCTCAGCCTGGGCTTGTTTGATCATCTGCATCACCCTGTCACGTCTTAAGGAGAATTTTACCACAATGATATACAAACACATAGTAAAACCTTTGTCCAACCGTTTTCTGTATCCACCTGAAATCAACAATTTTCCAAAAGAAAGCTTTAACACCTTTCATTTTATTTCCCAAGATAGCAAAAATAGCATGTGCAGGGAGGGGGGAGGATTTAAAACTACTGTTTTGTTCTGTGATGAGATTTTTGCAGGCACACAGCTCCAGTATATTGTGATAAAAGCTGAAATATAGCAGTGAAGCCTAGGACAAGAAGCTTCCTAGTACTTTCTATTTTTCTGTATGTTTAGGTTTTAAGTTGTTTTTATCATTGTGCTTTACAGGGATTTTCATTTGAGCCTTTGAAATCCTAAGCTAACACTCCAACCACTACAGCACACTGGTCTTACCTACACCAGGGTTGGGGAAAATGCAGCCTTGGTGCTGTGTGCAGTGCCCCCAAAAGCTGGGGGGAGGGTCCATGACCCATTCAGACTGTCATTTTTCTAAGCAAAACAACAACCACAACAACAAACCTGGTGAAAGCTTCCCAGAAGTGGCAATTCATTTTTAAACAGGCTGCAACTCCCCTGGATAGGGCAGTCATATTCTTGGGTTAGTTTGATGTTATTGGACTGATAGGCACTTCTAGGCATTATACTAGGTAGCAGTTTGGACTGTTAGCCCTTCTGGAACTGTAGTTAGAATGCCAAAATTATAGACCCATTGCTTTCAAAGAAACTCAAAGAAACAAAGAAACTGCCTTTTACTGTTTATTTGAGGAGATTTTCACATGGGCTATATATCCTGTGGCAGGAACAGAACAGGGGTGGAAAAGGTTTTCCCTTTCGGATGACATTGACCCCATTCTGTCCTGCATCCATCCTGCTCCCGTGACTGTTCCGGAACAATGTAATCATGATTTTTCATTGTGAATAGACTTCCCGTTCCATCGCTATCACGCAATCATGAGTGTGTGAACAGGAGCCCCGTTCCTGTTCTGAAATGACAGCCGCGGAGGGGAGGTCCGTTCCAAGCACTTCCTGGTATGATCTGGACATCCAGGTAAGTGGCACCCTTTATTTTTACCCTCCCTGTTTTGATTGTGTGATTTAAAGTGTGTTTTTGTGCTTGGTGAACTGATTTTATGTTTCGGGGAGTTTTATTTTTTAAATTTACCACCCAGCCATTATCACACGATAACAGCCGGGATTTCGGACAGCTTGTCATAAAAGCAGCCTTACGACGGCTGCATTTATGGCTGGCCAGCAAGGGGAGAGGGAGCCCATTCCTGCCGCGGAATTAAGGTAAGTGTGTGAAAGATTTACGTTATTCCGTGGCAGGAACGGGAGAGGAGGTGGTGGGGCAGGATCAGGGCATTTTGGCCCCGTGTGAAAATCTCCTGAGTGAAGTATTAAAGTGTCAATGAGATATAGGAGATTTTCAGATGGGCTAAATATGGTGTGATATCGATGCCAGGAGATCGCTAAAGAGCTTCTTTTTCAGACGACATCATCCCCATGTCATCATGCTCCCGTTCAGCTGTTGTTACACCGGCGCTTCTTTTTATTCATGGGCTAAGCCGTGAATTGATCCCCCATTCCATTTCTGTGATGGAATGTCCTGCAAGTGAAAAGGTGCCCATTTCCATGGTGCGATGCCAGTTTCAATGGGAGATCCGTGCCAGAACACTTCCGGGTGAGATTGGGACATCAAGGTAAGTGACACACTTTTTATGACCCTCCCCAGGTTACTTTTTATGTTTTCAGTGTTGTTGTTTTTTTAATGCTTGCTATCACATTTTTACTTTATTTTCCTTTTTATTTTTGAATTTGGGATTTCAAATCAGGAAGTGAATGGAGCTCTGTTCAAGCTCCATTCACTCCTGGGCTGCCGGGCAAAGGTAGGTTTGACATTTTTTGTTACTGTACTGGGACAGGGGCAGGAGAGGGGCAGGAGAGGACATCGTGAGATGGTAACGCTTTTTTTGTTCCCGTCTGAAAATTTCTGTAAACTAACCCTTTCTCAGGTAAATGTTGCAACTGGAGATGTCAAAGTGCACTCTTAAACTCTCCTGAATGTCACAGTCACACACTGGTACCTCTGAGCATGTCAAGAGGACCAGGCAGCAAATAAATTTTGTAGTTAAAAAAACAGACATCAGGCTGATGAAATGTGCACACAGACACAGATGGTGCCTAAACTACTGTCCTTTATTTCTGCATATTAAAGAAATATATACAATGAGTCAGAGACTCCAAATACATAGACTACATAACTCAGCAGTCACAGCAGCACTGTCCAGTACTGTATAGCATAGAGTGCACAATACAAGTGCATAGTCCAAGAGCAAAAATCCAAGTGCTCAATGAGGGTGGGAACATATGGTTATACAAGTTTACATTACATTCATGGGCCATGTAGTTACCCATTCCAATACACATGGTTTAGCCAGTTTGTTCCCAGAGCGATAACAGTATCACTCCTCTGCTTCCGTTCTCATAGTGGCTATTATAAACAGTACGGTAGGCCCCCCATATCCACTGATTCATTATCCACTCAATTATCCATGGGACATGAACAGCACACCTATCATAGAGTCTTCCTAGAAAATCTGTCTTCTCTAGCCATTTTCTAGGTCCTTCAAGGCAACTGTATGGTATTTTAAACTGGAAGTCCCATTATTTGTAATGGTGTTCAGTATTATCCACGGTTTTCGGTATCCACGACCCCCCAGAACAAATCCCCAGCAGATAAGGGGGTTCTACTGTATCTTGTGCTCTCCAGCTGCACGTAGCTAGCTCACTACTGGCCCCTGCTGGCAGTAGCACTTAATATACCATGTTAGTTCTTTACAATATAAAATTCTCAGTGATTGTCTATCCCAGTATCTTGACACTGAGCATGCACAGAAAGTCAGATATCACCACAGTGCTAGGCTATACAGGCAGCCCCATGATGAGAGAAATCACTCAGAGATGAAGTGAACAGCAAGCAGGCAATACTTGTCAAATAGCAGAGAAGACACATTACACACACAACACAGATATGATACAGAGATATATGCAGCTGGATGGGATACACAGTTATGTCTACAAACTCCATTTCCCAGGCTCACTGCCTGAAAATTTTGTTCACGCACAGATACCAGACTCTCATGACGGATCCTTCACGGCATTTCTGGCCTCTACAATAACAGTAGCTGTGAATAGGTCACCTTGGCCTCTGTTGAAACACTTCCTTTGCCCTAGAAAAATCTATTCACTATTGCTACATTCAGAATACAAAATATAGCTTAACAGGAGAGAATAAACCTAGTCTGTTTGTACAGAACAGCTAGCAGTATACAGAGCAAAGAATTAACAGAGCCAAGGCATGGGAATGTATAAGGAAAAAAATGTCACAGAACAAAGTAAAGTATGCCCCCCTGTATCTCTCGGAGATACGTTCCTGGACTTGCCATTTGTAAGTTATACTGTGGATAATAGTAAACACTATTAAAATAAAGGACTTCCTGTACAAATATACCATAGAGTTGTGTTGGAGGACCAAGAGAGGATGGCTCTCTAGGCATTTTCCATCACTACTGTATGGTATGTGTACCTCTTTTTTTTTCCAGCGGTGGATAAATGAAACCACAGATATTGATTCCACGGATATGGGGGGTGACCTGTAGTGAAAGCAGTGTTAAACAGTTTCAGATGGTACAGTAGGATCCCCATATCCACTGATTCATTATCCACTGATTCAATTATCCATGGGACACAAAACAGCACACCTACCATAGAGTTTTCCTAGAAAACGTGTCCCCTCTAGCCATTTTCTAGGTCCTCCAAGGCAACTCTATGGTATTTTAAACCAGAAGTCCCATTATTTTCAATGGCATTCACTATTATCCACCATTTTTGGCATGCACAGGGCCCCCCAGAACCAATCCCCAGTGGATATGGGGGTCCTACTGTAGTAGTTTCATCTCCAGAAGAAAAAGAAGTCCTTTTGGGAGGATTATTTCCATACTTGTTTATCTTGGGTATATGGTATATATATTGGGGTTAGGACACATGTATTGACTGACTCCTTTAAACCTCTCACTTTAAATACCTGTACTATAGAAGCTGTAGTAATTGCTACTAGAAATACTCCTAAGTTTCATTTATTTTAATAACAACAATCTTGTCTTCCCTGCCTCACTTGGTTAGCAAGTCTTCCCATTATGTCTCCTTTCTCTCCCCTCCCCCCAGTCTCTCTCTCTCTCTCTCTCTCTCTCTCTCTCTCTCTCTCTCTCTCTCTCTCTCTCTCTCTCAGTGCTCCGCTGGTCTGGTCTCCATTCCATCCCTTCTCTTAGTGAAGCTCTCGCTGGAGCTGGCAAGATGGCAATGAGGAGGAAGCATGGGCTGAAGCAGCAGCAGTGAAGCTGCAGTGGATATTTTAAAAATCCTTCAGCATTTTAAAAATCCATCCTGACAGAAATTTTAGTTCTAAAAAAGAGAATATGTCTGGAGAAAAAAAGGATATATGAGAATCCTACTATAGCATTTGAACCTTTTATTCAGACATACAGCCTACTAAGATGAATCGGCCTTAGACCTAAGTCAATACAGTCATCCCTCCACATTTGCAGGGGTTAGGGGCACAAGACCCCCATGAATATGAAAAAACTGCGAATAAAAATAGGCCTCACTGCCGACCGGCCGCAACCCCCACACCCTTCCCAAAGCGGCGACAGGGCTTTCAAAGGCTCGTCACCACTTTTCGCCACCACCACCCTGCTCTTCTCAAACCAGCAACAGGGCTTTAGAAGCCTTGTTGCCGCTTTTCACCACCACCCCCGGCCTTCCCAAACCAACGACGGGGCTTTAGAAGCCTCGACGCCACATTTTGCCAACACCCCCGCCCTTCCCAAAGCGGTGACGGGGCTTTAGAAGCCCCATCACTGCTTTTTTCCACCCCCTGCCCGTCCCAAAGTAGAGATGGGGCTTTAGAAGCCTCATCGCTGGTTTTTGCCACCCTCCGCCTTCCCAAAGCAGCGATGGGGCTGTAGAAGCTTCATCGCCACTTTTTGCCACCACACCCATCCCTGCCCTTCCCAAAGCAGCAACAGGTCTTTAGAAACCTCGTTGCCGCTTTTTGCTACCACCCCCACCCTTCCCAAAGTGGTGACAAGGCTTTAGAAGCCTCGATGCTGCTTTTTGCCACCCTCCCTGACCTTCCCAAAGCAGCAACAGGGCTTTAGAAGCATCATTGCTGCTGTTTGCCAACCCCCCCCCCACCATTTCCAAAGTGGTGACGGGGCTTTAGAATCCTTGTCATCACTTTTGCCACCCCCCACCTTTCCCAAAGCAGTGACGGGGCTTTAGAAGCCTCGTCGCTGCTTTTTGCTACCACCACCACCACCCTGCCCTTCCCAAAGCAGCAATGGGGCTTTAGAAGTCGTATTGCCGCTTTTTGCCACCACCACCACCACCCTCTTTCCCAAAGCAGCGACGGGGCTTTAGAAGCCTTGTCGCCGCATTTTGCCAGCCCCCCCCCGCCCTTCCCAAAGTGGCAATGGGGCTTTTCAAGCCTCATCGCCGCTTTTTGGACACCCCCCTCGAGCCAAGCCCCAGGAGAGCAGGGAGTTTGGTGCCTTTGCAACAAACTCCCCGCTCTCCCGGGGCTTGGCTCTCCACCCCAAACGGAGCCAAGCCCCAGGAGAGCGGGGAGGTGGGTTTGCTTGGGGAGTGCTCCATTTAAATCGTCTCCCCTCCCTTGTGTGTGAGGGAGAGAAGCTGATTTAAACTGGGCCCTTCCTGAGCAAACCACGAATAGGTGGAACCGCAAAAGTGAAAGCCACAAATGTGGATGGACAACTGTATGTACAAGAGATTTATATATGTTCATAAAATGTTCATTAAAACCCATAAAAGAGAAGCAAAACAGCAGCTATGGGGAGGAGAAAGGTGTAGGAGGGATTTCTTTTGAGCAGTGGAAATAAAAAATTGGCCAGTGGTATTAAAGAGAAAACACAAATCTGCCACATTGGATTGTTACTTGCTTTGATGCCTTTGTTGCATCTTCCTTTTGTTTTTAGCAACTGAAGACAGCAGAGTCTGAAACATTTTACTATTTTATTAAGGAGATTATCACATTTGGTTTTACCAGTGTTACTAAAGCAGGATAATAGTGTATACAACCGTTCCTTATCATACAATGTCATTTCTATTCTGTTGCCTTCAAAACGTTGCTGGAGGACACTTTTTCATTGATGGGGGCAACCTGTCAATAGGCCCTCAATAGTACTGTGTTTCCATTATTGCTTCCATGCAATAAGTCCTCTTCCACTTCAGTTCCCGTACCAGCAGTCATGTGGGGTGAGTGGGTGTGTTTGTCCTTTTCTCTCTCTCTTCCCCTTGTTTCTCCACCCTCCTGCTTATCTGAGGGTGCGGCTATACGATCATAAAAAAAATCCGTATGGGGGGCAAAAAATACGAACAGCCTGTCATTTGTATACATACGAACCGGCTATGCGATTTTTTAAACCCCCTAAACTCCGTATGACTCCCTCTTCCCAAAGCTGGCTGGAATGAGCAAACCAAGCAGCAGTTTTAAATCTCCCGCTGCTTTTTTTTTTTTTTAAAGGTTCCTGGTTTGCGGACAGTCGGTTTTCCATATTTACAATATAAAATAAAGATAAATAAACATATAAATTCACGGACTTACCGGACACTCGCTAGCCGGGAAACCAACATGGCGGCCGCTCCCAATTTCCCTCTGTGCTAGCCCCGCCCCCTCTACTCGGCCAGCCAATCAGATTACACAGCCTGTTCGTATGTGTGCGAACGGACCGTACAGACCCGTCGGCCATCCGAACGGCGTACGGATTTCTCTTCACGATCCGCTTTCCCTCCCGAACGCCGCGTGTGCGTATTTCAGGGTGGAAAACCGGACCCCCCTTCTTTTGCATTCATGTGCATCTGAAAGGCCGTTTGTACGGAAGTGCGAACTTTCGCATGCCGTACGTATTATTTAAATCGTGTAGACGGGACCTGATCTGACTATTCTCCCTCCTGTCTGATCTATCTCTACTCTCCCTCCTGCCTCATCTGACTATTCCTCCTCTCACTCGATCTGTCTCTTTTCTTCCAACCCCACCTGCCCAATCTCTTTTCTCCCTCACTTCTGCTCCTGGTCTTCTCCTCCCCCTTGCCCCCTCCCCCCGCCTGATCTTCTATATATCAACACACACACACATATATCAACATTTATACCTGTGATAATAAGGGAAACAAGAGGGACAAAATCAAAAGACTCTCTCTTACACACACATATGCACACTTTCTAATTCATAGTGCCTAGCCTTGGGTCTCCCTTGCCCCTGAGGTGGAGGAGCTCTGCATTTATACTCTATTATAGGCCCCTTCTCAGAAGAACCAAAAATACAGCTGGCAAGGAAAAGCTAGCATGGTGGGTGTGAGGGGATATGTCCACCAGAAGCAGTCCTTCTCCTCTCTTGATGTATGAGTGGTATTCATATGACCTCTACTGTTTATTGCAAATACCAGAAAATAACCGGTTGTTCCTTAGTAAATGGGGATAGCTGGGCCATATGGTAGCTTGATTAAGTCCATCAATGGTGCTCATGTCAGAAGTAGAATTCAAACCAGGGGCTTTCTGGCTCGAGGATGGATCCTGGCACAATGTAGAATCTGTACATTCATTACATATGCTTCAGATAACCTGAATCAGACATCTCTTCTGTTTCAGTATAAGCAAAGTGATTTCAGTTTGGAAAGCAACTGTGAGACTATTACAGCTTGGTTGGGATGGTTGCTGTTTTTGTCTTTTTGCGCTTTTGTGTGGCAAAGCTGGGTGGGGTGGGGTGGGGGAACCCAGCTAGCAAGATAAACTGAGAGAAAGACAGGAATATAAAACATTGTTGTAATGCTTCTCTGCTATCCAAGACAGGGAAATATATGTGTAGCATAAGCTTAGTTTGTCTAATGATTGAAAGTGACAGGGTGTGAACAAAATAAGTTGCAAGTAACACTGAAGCAGAAGAAGTCTAGAGAAGTGTAAGAATGACAAGAATAGCTATCAAGCTACTAATTAATCTTTCATAGATTTATGTCAGCTTCTGAGGGGGGATGTATATACGTCAGCAGATTCAAGTCTTATTTAAATAGCCACTTTGTTTTCATCATGATTTCTTTTAAAAGCAAGAGAGGTAAGCTGAGGTGAGGGGATTCTAGCAGCTATTAAGCCTTGCTACATTCCTCACACAGTATTAAGTGGTATTATCTTACCTTGATATTTATATTCATTTCTATGCACAATATAACTAGATATTTTTTTCTTTCATATTACAGTTATCTCAATCTAGAAGGACTGATTTCTTTGGAAGGATTAAAAGCTTGCTGTGCTAAACAGCTAATAGGACGTATATAGCAGCAGGCTGCAATTATTTGAGGAAAACAAGCAGAAAAGAGAACAGAAGACTAGCTGGAATAATGACATGGAAACAAACAAGGAAAAACCCAAGCTGAATTCTGGGGGGGGGGGGGAATCTTCCTGCTGGTTCAGAAACTGTAGTGTGTCACTCATCAAAAACATAGACAAACAAAAATTAGTAGCAATTGTATTTTGGAAGCAATCTTTTACCAGCATGATCAGAAAATGTAATCAGTGTGTCTTTACTTTGTCTGTTTTGAGTCACATGGTCTGATTATGTTCAGCTCAATAATCAGTTTATTAAGAGCCCTGGATAATGAGAAGCACTATGTTACCTACCCTGATAGCCCCCATCTTGGAATATCAGTTGGCTTACTGTGGCCTTCCATGTGGTTAGCAAGTAAACTATGGACCCCCAAATACCAAGGTTGGGATCACATATAACCAAAGGAGGAGCCTTTGGAAATTCCCCCCCAAAAATACTCAGGTCAGCGTTAACATCTGGAGGTGAGTCATTCACTAATCCAATCAATGATAGCAGAGTCCTTGATGCTTGTAAAATGGGTCCTTCCTCTCGCCTCCCCTTCCCCTCCAACAATAAACTTTGCCTGCTCCTATTCAATTCAAATACATCACCCTTTAATAATCATTAACTCTTCTTGAACACCCTTTGTCTAGTCCTGGGAAGCTCAGCGAACCATTGTATTCCACTCAAATTCAAATTGAGGGGAATTATCAAATATAAATATCACCCTAAAAAAACCATCCAAGGGTGCACAGTTCCACTTCCTCTTGACTTCACATCAGACTATGTAGCCATTCTGTCTTCTTGACCTCTTCACTGTCAGTTTACTTCATGATCTCAGTTCTACAGGATTGGTATAGTATAACCTGCAATCCCCTTACTCTAGTATTCTATCCCAATACTTCCTACTATCTTTGATAGCCTTGCGTGATTGACTGAAGCCTGAGTGTTTGTGTGAATGCTGTTGACATTAATTTCCAAGAAAGAGCATTTAATTGTATGTTTTGGCTTAGAGTCTCCTCTGTTACTACTGGATACATAAGTTAAAAGATCCTGCCATTACCAGGACTCTCACTGCCATATTTGAGCTAATTAAATATTCTCCATATTAATTTCAGACACTGGTGGGATCCTTGCAGACCCATGCAATTCAGGTAACAACTGTCCTACAGTAGTGATTGGAATTGTTACTTCCATAATCTACAACTTCCAGAAGCCCCAAACCTGCATGGGTGGTGGCCATATTGGCTGGGAGATTCTAGGAACTGTAGTCCACAGAGACAATATTTCCAACCTCTGCCACAAATATGCTTCTCCAGTTTTACTCTCTAGCTTCCTGGCAGCTGGGCAGGCTTGTGAAACTCACACATTTGTGCAAAGCATGAAAGAGAAATATGCATGTGTTTCTTTCTTTCACTTTCTGAGAAGCTTGTTGTGGTCTTAGGAAGCATTTGGGAGAAGAGAGTTTGCATGGTGATGTGTATGTGTATTATTTGGGCTGCCTGACCATTTAAAAAGAAGAACAGCAGAGCATGAATCTGCCCATACCAACCATTCCTCTTTCTTTGAGAATAGAGCTATTTTCTCCAAACTGAGGACTTTATCAGACAAGGCAAAAATCGCATGATTATAACAAGATGAAAGCATGAAAGGCCCCCGCTATCGCATGACATCATAGTCCTCCCGTGCTTACTTTGTGCTCCAGCCATGAATGAGGCATTGCTTTCTATTAACAGGACAAGCCATCAATAGCTCTCAATATTGCTATTGTCTCAGTATTTAAGAGTGTGTGAAAACATGTCCCACTGTAATCACAAAATTACAGTGTGAATTGGCAGTCTTCATTCCCCCTCCCAGTTTCTGGTGAGAAAATGACTGGGTGAGAATGTGAAAACTATCCACAGGACACTCTTTTAATGAACTGTTCTGTTTTGTTTGCATATTTTTAGGTGTGTTTAAGTTTTTATGTATTGATTTACTTTGATAATAAAGGTTTTTTTGGTGTTTTTAAGTGCACTTGCATCTTCTTGCAAGAACCGCTGAAATCTCGCCAATGCTAATCATGGAAGTAAACTCCCATTCTTAAAGTGCTAATGGTCATTGTGCAATAATTCCATGGTATTTGAATCACGTGATTACAGCAACATGCAATAATAAGTGTAATAATGCCACTATGTTTCTGATTTCCTCATTCGGGAATTACAGTGTTATTAACTGCTAGTCTGATAGTCCTGACACCCTCCATACACTATTCCAATCATTCCTAGTGTTGTGGGGGAAGTCTGGAAAAGAGATGGTGGGATGAGAAACTGTGTAGTGTATATGCAAAGTTGTATAGTGGACATGTGTATAGTGAGAGAGGAGCATGGTGCATGCATTTACTAATATTTTTTCCACAAGGTTCTCTTTTACAATGAGCGCATCCACAATGCACCATCATACTGATCTGATCCCTCTTTAACAGCCAGGGCTCCATTCCATTCAATCCTGGGATTTGTAGTTGGGTGAGGTACTTAGAATTTGCTGCTTGAGAGCTCTGGTACACTTCCTTAAATTACAATGGAGAATTCTAAGGACCCTCCCAAATTATAAATCCAAGGATTCTGTAGAATGGGGACTGTGGTATCGAATACACAGTGTGGATACACCCAATGTGACACCAGGGGCTCTTTCACACTTTGCAATTTTAGCACCATAATTCCACTTTAACTGCCATGGCTGTATCCTAGAAAATACTGGAGTTTGTAATTTGGCAAGACACTAGAACTCTCTGAGAATTTTGTAGGATAGCAACATGACAAAGTAGAATCATAATGCTAAAATTGTGTTGAGTGAAAGGGGGCAAGAGCTTGGGAAAGTGTTTTGTTTGTATTACAGTTCCCAGGATCCCCTGACCAACATGGTCACTGACCATATTGGCTGGGGTATCCTGGGTGCTGTAGTCCAAAAGCACTTTCCATGTTTTGCCCCCAAACCATCAACATCAAGGTCAAATTACACATTACAAGAGATAAGGGTAGTACTAAAAAATTCCCTCTCTACAGTGTAGATGTATAAATAGCTATTGCTTAAAACAATTTGTAAGCCACTCTGATAGTGTTGTGGCTGAAGAGCGGGGTATAAATAAATAAATAAATAAAAAATTCTAAGAGGTGATGTAGTGGAGCCAGGGCCACAGGGCCAAAGCTTAGGGCTTTTTGTTTAGCAGGGATGATGACATCATTTGCCACACCCGGGGGATTCCCTTGTTCTGTTTGAACTTAGCTACAAACTTCACAGTATGGTGGGGAAATGGATTTCCCCACAATAATGTATTGTGATGAGCTTCTCTTCCTACAATATAAAGTATTTTTAGCTGCTTTGGTCTTGAGTGGACAATACCTATTAGCTTTACAAAAAGCCTGCTCTGGGTAAAGATGAAAACTGCTAGAGATTTTTTTTAAGATAGATAGATAGATAGATAGATAGATAGATAGATAGATATCTCAACAAAGAGACATGCATTATTTCTGGACTCTCCTTGGGGTGTCCTTATGGGGACTGCCATGATGGGGACCTGCACTTCATTTACTCCATAATATGACAATGGCATGTTGACAGGAGTAGCAGAACTACATGTTACAAGAAAAGAGAAGAAAAAGAGGAGGGGTGATAGAGTGCCTTGAAAATCAGCACGTTTAGAGGTGTTCTGTTCTGGAACTGGCTGTAATTCCAGGCCTTCCCAACACTTGGTTTTGTATTGAACACTGACAAAGTTTTATTGCTATAAGATAAGCTTTATTGGTGGTAAATGATGCTGCATTTGGTATAAAGCATTCCCACACTTTTGCTGGTGGGTTCCAGCATCCCTCACAGACAAGGATAGAATTGCCCCCCCCCAACAACAACTAATTCTACAAAGACTATCCCTAGTCAATAATAAAATTCTCCAGATCCCTGGGCTAGGGTGCACCCCACACACACACTCTCCCCAGGTGAGGCCAATGGATGATAGGACTCCCAAGCATTATACTTTGTGGAAGTGGACACACATACTAAAAGTGTGCAAGTGTGACCCATTTCCACTCCCCCATAGCTATGAGAACTCTTCAAGCAAATTAGTAACGCAGAAGAATTCACTCCCCCAGTATGTTCTCGATCATCTCAAGGAAGCCCTGGTAGCACAGTGGTTAAATGCCAGTACTGCAGCCACAACATTGTAAGTTCAATCCTACAGGGTTCCAAGGTTCACTCAGCCTTCCATCCTTTCATAGGTCAGTAAAATGAGTACCCAGCTTGTGAGGGCAATTAGCTAACACACATTGGAAACTGCTTGGAGAGTGCTTAGTGTGCTATAAAAGTGGTGTAAATGTGTAGGTGCTATTGCTTTCTGCAACTGGACTTGTTTATCTCAGATTGGCCTTTTTAGTTATCAGCACGCTTGGAGAAAGCACAAGACGAGTCCTTCCTGAATCTTTGTTTGTGAAGAAAAGCCAGAGAGAGAGGAGAGAGAGATTGCTTAACAATTTGTAAGCCACTCTGAGAGCCTTTGTGACTGAAGAGAGGGGTATAAATACCTAAATAAATAAACCTTCACATTTTTTCTCAGCCTCAAAGCATCACCTTAATGCAAAAAAGAAAAAAGTATCAGTCACTAATATGAATTAACCCTATCCATACCACTGTTCAGAACTGTTAACATTTGCCCAAGTTACTAACAAGGACTCCAAAAACCATTTGCCTGGTAGTAGAACCCAACTCACCCCAAGGGGATAAAGGAATTGCCAGACAGGGAAGCTCTGCAGCACTGCTCTTTGTGCACAGGTGATGCAGATAATGGTGGAAAGGATGGTAAGGCAAGCTGTTGTTAGCAGCTGAATGGCCCTGATAATTTCAGGAAGAAATGCATGACCAAACCTTTCAACACCCCCTGCTGCCCTTCTACATTGGACTGTAAACTGAAAGCTGAAGCATTCTAATTTGTCTTTCAAAGAGGGTTATTTCTGGAAGCCACATTGATTGGATGCACTGTGGTTCTGTAGCATGCTGATCAACAATTAAAACAGCAAGGTTTCTCTGAGCTTGCTCTGCTAACTTGGCTTACTAATTTCTTTCTTTAGTGGAAGAGCAGTCTGCAGAATGAGTTTCTGCTGGAATTTAGGTGGAGGGGTGGATTTAATTTACATTGCTGAAGTACTTTTGTGATATTCCCAGGTAGCCAGCCACACACAAAAAAAGGCAAAGGAAGCAGAGGGCTTCATAGGTTGCATTCACAAGGCGAAACATTAGAAATAAACTCTTCCAGAACACGGCCTCACAGCCTGAAAAAAAAAACCATGGAAACTTCAATCTTTGGGGTGGCACATACATGGGGTGGGGGGGCACAAGTCATCTAAAACTTAGAACACAGAAGGCTAAATCCCACCAGTTTGTGGAACAGACTCGTTATGGAACTGTATGCACTGTATGCAGAATTTTTCAGATTCAGTTTTTGGCACATCCGGGTAAAGCAATTGTGAAATGCTGGGCTAGACTTCAGCTCTGTCTGAGACTGTGAAGACCTGCTGTGTGTGTAGGTGTGTGCCTTCAAGTCATCTGTTGGCTTACAACAACCCCATGAATTTCATAGGGTTTTCTTAGGCAAGAAGTCCTCAGAGGTGGTTTATGATTGCCTTGCTCTGAAAGGTAGCCTACAGTACCTGGTATTCCTTGGCCAGTCTCCCATCCAAGTACTAACCAGGGCTGATTCTGCTTAGCTTCCAAGATCGGACAGGATCTGGTGCCTTCCTCCATCATTTCACAGATGAACACTGGGATATGTGTGGCCAAGTAAGAGTGATCAAGATGGCAAAAGTTTTTAATAACACACAACCTAGGAGAGGCTGCAACTATTGACTGAGCCTTTAGTAGGGGCAAGGTTCATCTCCTTCCTTTTCTCCCTCCTCTCCCTGCTGAGTTAATTCAGTGAAAACTATTTTTGCATTTTGGACTCAGTTTGCAGCAATGGAAGTATGCTAAGGACAAAGGGGGAAAGAGGGAGCAGCAGAAAAAAATCTGGGACATTTTAAAAGCTGAAAAGTAAGATTACAAAGGATTAATTGGGACTGGTGGAGGGTAGGCAGCTGCCATATGAAAATGGACAGCACAGGGCTTTGGTGCTTCCAAAAACATCCTCCTATCTCATCACCACCTATCTGATTAGATGATGACCTTCCTTAAATCCTCACACTGTTTTCTTCTCTGCCCCTGGATCTAGCATAGTTCCTTGTAGCAATGAAGCTTTAAAGGCATTATGAAAGGTGTTGAATATATAAGGTATTATGAAAGGTGTTGAAGCCTCGCAGTAGTATCCCCCTCCCTTTGACTTTTCTACATTTTGTTGTGGTACAACTGTGAATTGAAATGGATTTAACTGGCATTGTTGCTATCTTATATATACAACATACTCAGCACAATGAAAGAGCAAAGTATATTTTGTGGTGCAAAGGTTATGTAAACTTAAACTGGCACTTGTTGGCTGTATAAGTTTTCACTCCTTTTGCTGTAACATGCCTAAATAAACTTTGGTGCAACTCATTGCCTCCAGGAGTCACAAATAACAAGAAAAAGAAGAAGAAGGTTGAATGGAATCAACCTGTGTGCAGTTCTAGTGCTACATGATCTCAGATTAAATGCCCCTGTTTCTAGAATCCCCCAGAGTTTGTGGGAGAACATATCTATATAACTAGACCCAGGAAGACCAAGAAGCTATCAAAATAGGTCTGAGTTGAGTTATATATTTATACATTTTTTCCAAACTATGAACATTCCCCAGAGAATCACAGAATCCATTATTACAAAATAGAAAGAATATGTCTCAACTGTAACTCTGCCTAAAGATGGCCATGCACAAAACTCAATGACTAGATAAGGAGAACATTAGTCAGAGAAGTAACCAAGAGGCCAATGGTAACTCTGAAGGAACTGGAGTGTCAGGATTGGCACCTGACGTTGCCTGTTCCTGCTATTTTTTTCATTGTTCTGTAACCTTGCTGTTAATTGTGTTTTCATTTCTTTGTACATGTTAACGAGTGTTCTGTAGCAACTGTAGAGGAGAGTATAACGGTTACTAATGGTAATGGTGAGATAAGGATTTTTCGGATGGAAGAAAAGTAACGCAAGCAGCGTCGCCAGGTTGCGACGCTGCTGCGCAAGAGGGCGCCAGTTTCGAACGACGCTCTTCCCAGCGGTACTGTTGCAGTACCGCTGGGACATTTGAGCGTGATATTTTTCGCGAGTAAAATATGACGCTGGGAAGGAAAAATATCACGCTCAAATGCCCCAGCGGTACTGCAACAGTACCGCTGGGAAGAGCGTCGTTCGAAACTGGCACCCTCTTGCGCAGCAGCGTCGCAACCTGGCGATGCTGCTTGCGTTACTTTTCTTCCATCCGAAAAAGTCCTAAGTCTGCAGCTGCAGAATCAGCTTGGGAAAAATGGGATGGACATTGTTTGGGAAGAGGAAGTCAGGGGATGATGGATAACCAATAGTATTGAAGCCCAAGAAATTTCATAGATTGTAGTATTACATCTGTTTCTATTGTAATTCTGGTGCACTCATGGAAGGTGTGCAGTTAGTTTGAAGGACTCAGATTCCAATCAGGATACATATTCATAAGACGGATAACACGATGGCAGAAACCAAGGTATTGTGCTTCAGGCACCCTTTTCTAGAGGTGCTTTACAATTAATCCACTATAATGTAAACTTTTCAGCTTCTGCCCTGTTTTCCCAGACATGGGGAAGTGGCCTAGTTTACTCTGGATCATTAGATTTCTGAGTTGATGACCAACCATGAAATAATGAGCCCAGACACATGAAATGGGTTCAGTTGGGCCACTTTATTTAACCTATAAACTATTTAATGAATTGTACCTGGGGCTAAGCAAAAGAGGAGGGAGCAACTTGATGCATGTCTGGCTGAGGCCAGGTGTCAACCCATGACCACCTCCTCAACCTTCCCTTGAGTGATACACCTGACCCTGAGGGCAATCCAATGCTATTGGGTAGCTCACCCCAGCCAGTCTTATTTGGAAGGCAAAGCTAAGGCACTCCCTCCGAAGTCCCAGGTAAGAGGGCAAACTCCCAGATTTGTCCCAAGGGCAGGCTCCTTCACAACCCCTGTGTCCCAGGACCTAAAGAGGCATTCCAGTGCCATACCCTTCACCAAAAGGGGTGCTAAGGTGTACACCGAGTAATATCTTGTCACACACACACACCGATACCTGTGAATGAGAGCCTATTTATGACACTACACATAGCCAATCACCCAGTTCCCACAGATACTGTATGGGTTAGGCCGGGGGGGGGAGCCTTGAAATAAAGGGGGGAAATTCCTACCCAGCCCTGAAGCTGCCAGTGAAACCCACACTGCACTGAGTATGGGTGGGTGGGTTACAAGTAAAGCCAAAGGAGCAAATGAGGGGGAAGGTACAGCTTTAAATACCACTTCCCTCCCCCTATATGCACTCAGGGCTTGCACTGCTCACCAAGCCCACCATCACCTCAGGCCTCAATTCATGGAGGCTACCAAATTGTACCCACACCTGCAGCTTTGTATCTGCCATGCATACTTGTGTATGTAAACCCTTGAAACAACTTTGTTACCAACTTTGCTTGTCCTTGTACACTCTCAGCAACTTCCCCTGTTTTTGCTGATTGCTTGAAATGTCTTTGAAATGTCATTATTTCCAGCCTTTGAAATGTCATCATTTCCTATCCAAAGCCTTTGAAAGAGGTATGGTTTTCCCCCAACCCTATCTCTTATCTCAGGGTGAGGTTCTTTGCTGATTGTCAGGTACCCTGTATATAGGTGTAGTTCCTTCTAGACAACCTTCTGGTCCACTGGGCTTTCAACTCAACAAAAAAAATATCACTCAAATAAGAAGATCAACACCAACACTCCTCTTACATATCTCTTAGGATAATAGAAGCATAGAATTACAGTGCTGGAAGGGACTCTAAGGGCCATCTAATCCAACCACCTACCATACAGGAATACATACCTAAAGCATTCCTGAGAGATGATGAAGAGTCCACCACACTCTGAGGCAGTCTATTCCATTGTCAAATAGTTCTTGTAGTAAATAAATTCTTCCTGATGTCTTTTCTTGTGATTTGAACAAATTTCAAAATAACAAGATCAAGAACATTGGTTCATGTACTAGTCTCTGGAGCAGCAGAAAATAAGCTCACTCCATCTTCTACATGACATCTCTTCAGATATGTAAAGATGGCTGTCATGTCACCTCTCTGCCTTCTCCAAGCTAAACATACCCAACTCCCTTAGTTGCTCCTCATAACACTTGGTTTCCAGACCTTTAGTCATCTTGCTTACCCTCCTCTGGTCACATTCCAGCTTGTTCCTATCTTTCTTGAACTGTGTTGTCTAGAACTGGATACAATAGTCCAATTGAGATCGGACCAAACTTTACTATAGTCATCAGTTTTGGCCTCAGCATTTTGAACAGCCATAATGTCTTTGTTGTTGTTTTAATAATCTAATTGGAGGGCTCCACAATCTCCTTCATGTATGCGGGGGGAACTCCTATCTGCCAGGAAAACCTGTGTGATCCAAACATAGGAAGCTGTGACCAAAGACTTAGTATGCATATAAGTGTAGTAGTGGCAGCTGGTGGCTTCCATGGCAGTGGAACAATTAATCTGCTCTTGCTTTTAGTCTGAACTTTACAGAAGAAATCTAAGTTGCTGGAACGTATCCCCAAAATAGGCTGAACACTTTGGATAATTCTTTTAAAGTCTGAACTAAAAGACAGAATGGATCCACCAACCCACTGACACAGAAGGCACCCATTGCCACTAAGGAGATTATCAGACATGGCAAAAACTATCACAGAAGATCATGGCGAGAACAGGAATGGGGGATATTATCAGACAATGATGTCCTTCGGTGTCCCGGGGGTATAGCGTGAATAAGATGTCCCTTTTTATTGGCGGCTTGTCCCCATCAATAAAACAAAGGGAATGTGAAGTTGAAGGCTTTCACAGCTGGCATCCATAGATTTTCAACCGACCATCAGCCAAACAGACACTAATGAGCCTTGCATTTCTATACCCAGAAACTAACCATTCAATTACACAAATTTACATATACTCCCCAACAGGGGTTCACAGCATATAAACTCCACATACACTCCTACCCAATCATTCTCAGAAGATGCCAGCCACAGATGCAGGCGAAATGTCAGAAAGAAACTATTCCAGAACACGGCCTCACAGCCCAGAAAAAAACCCAAGGAAATAAAGGGAAGCCTCCTCCAAGGCAGTGCTACACCCCAGAAATGGCTGAGGACATGGGCTTCTGATAATGTCACCCTTCCTGTTCTCTTCCTATTCTTCTGACATGGTTTGGGATGCAGTTTTTTGCTGCATTCTACCGCGTCTGATAATCTCCCTTATAAGAATAAGTTGCATGTGTTTATTTTCTTTTTGTTTATCATGAGATCCAGTTTAAAACAAAATATTTTTTAAAAGCACAACCATATTACTTGGATGCCTTGATATTGTCCTAATGGGAGGCACTGATAAAGAAATCAGCAAAAGTGACTATTGATTTCAAAAGAACAGGATCAATGTTTGAGTGGGCAAAAGAATAGGCAAAGAAAAAACACACTTCCAGTAAGTGCACTGAAAGTTGCATTAGTCTTTTTCTTGCTTAGACTCTGATTTGCAAATGCTACATTGGAGTCTTCTCATGAAAATAATTAAAGTAAAAAATTCTTGTAGGACAGAAGGAATTCTGTCAAGGATACAGAAAAATTAGAAAGGAAAATATTGGCAGGTATTTGAATTTCTAGTGGTTGCTGCTTATTTAGAATCCTCAGAATCTAGCTTATCATTTGAGGTCAGATAAATTATCCTGCTGCATGGCTGTGGTTGTGCCATACATAATATTGAGTTCCTAGAACAGAATCTACCAGATTGCTGGGAATATTTGCTTTCATTTGGGGTGTGAAGGAAAACAAACCAGTAAATTTCTAGGTTTCATTGATGCATCAAAATAAGGGAGGTGATTGAGCTGGAAGGGAGACTGGCAACACTTTCAATGCCCAGGTATAAGAATGCATTCAGATCGCAAAATTCCCTCTCCTTCATCATGTCTCCTGCTATTTAAAGGCCATCAGCACATGTCCCTTTCCTCCTCCTGCTCTCATAAAGTATATCCACACTGTCACACAGATTTAGCAGTATGACACAATGTTAATTGTCATAACTGCATCCTCTTGAATCCTGGGACTTGTAGTTTGGAGACATATTTTATAACTTTTTCTAGAGCGAGAGCTCTAACTCCCCTGAAGGCCAGAACTCTTCAGCAAAGAATCCTGAAACATCCCTCTACAAAACTGATATCTAATTGTTGTGTGTAATGCATATACTCTCATACAAATTTAAAGCTGCACTCAGAATGAGAATTGACGTGACACCTCACTACATTATGCACATTTTTTAAAAAATGGACAGTGTTCTCCAGGCTGCCTTGTCCCTTCAGACCCCAAACACTTCCTATTGACCCAATTAGACAATTGACTGGTGGGTGCCCATCTTAGATTTAGGAGATTATCAGATGCAGCTAATATGGCACCAGCAGAACACCAGCAGAATGCAAAAGGACGCCAATATAAGACAACAACGTCCTTGTGTGTTCAGCTGACATTATGTTGGTGTTTCTTCTTACTGACAGCTGAAGCCATCAATAGATTATTCCCTCAATTCCATTTTGGTGTCGGCATTGCTGGTGTGCAAAAACTCAGGCCATTTAACTCTCGTGAATGCAGCGAGAATGGCCGGTCCGGCGTGAAAACTTCCAGGTGAGATAAGGACATCCAGGTAAATTTCACTATTTTTACAACCCTGCCCAGGTTACTTGGGACTTTTAAATTGTGTTTTTGTGCTTGATGTAACTTTTTTGTGTTTATTTTTATTTTTATTTTTTAATTTCCTGTGCTCGCATCTTCTCGTGAGAATGGTTGGGAGTTCAGTCCAAGAAGTGAATGGAGATCCATTAGAGCTCTGTTCATTCCTGGGCTGCGTTTTCCATAGGAGAGAAAGTAAGTGTAATGGGGAGGGTTATTGTGCCTTTACAGGGGCAGGATTGGAGATTGTGGGGCAGGAACGCTTTTTGCATTCCTGTCTTATAATCTCCTTAGATTCTGAGTGTTTATTGTTAATGACCAACCTTGCCCTGACAGCTTCCTTCTTTGTTCCACTTACCTTGAGTAATTTTGCAATCCATTTGAGCAATTTAGCAATCTACTTGGAAGGGCTAAACTGCAAACCTAACTTCCCCATTGACTAGTCCAAAAATCTGCAAGTGACACTTAAATTCTGGCTGCTGGGCCCAATTGACCAAGAATCCAAAAGCAACATTCCAACTCAAACATTGTTCTTAAAAAAAAAAAAAAAAAAAAGGATTTATGTATGGTATGGAGGTGTCAGAAATGGATTACAGGCAGTAAAGACCATAAAAAAATCTGAAGGAGGTTACAGTTTGAACTTGAAAGAGCTTGTATTAAAAGACAGGAGAGTCCTGGTTTTTATAGCTACAACCTGAGAAGAATGTGACTATGAAAAGATTAAAGGTATGTTTGACTTTAGACTGTGAGTGTAAGTCAAGGAATTATTTATATGGGGAGGAGGTTATAGGCTGTAGGGGATAAGGAGTGGATTAGCTGTAGCAGATGGGGAAGATCTGCAATACAGCATTTACTGATTTGCTGGACCTTTCCTTTTGTTCTCTATTGCAGTCATAGGATTTTATAAGACCTAGGAGATTATCAGATGTGATTATGACACTAGATTTTACAGCATTCCTGTTCTGGCACAATGGCACACGTTTACACACACTGCCATGAGAACAATACAAAATCACCCCAAGAATCTGGCAGTACAAGCACTCGCGTCGCTAACTTCCGTGTTTCTCCATGAACAAGATTTTGGCATGTCTCGCGAAAAGATGTGAGCATGCTAAAAAGCCCCAAACACCAAAATTAAAAAAGAAAACATTCAGAAAAGTACAGATACACATTTAGAAACTTGCAAGGAAGATGGGAAGGTTCATAAAAAGAGCATATGGTACCTAGATTTCCTGTTCACACCCAGAAATGTTCTGGCAGAACCACCCATTGATGCTGGAATCACACCATTGGGCACCTTTTTGCACACACGAAAATCTGGAACACAAATGTTACAGGATATCAATTCTTGACATCTCCCCAACAATAAAAAAGAACTCCTGCGTAAGAGCAGCAGAATGCTTGGATAATGCTGGGGCACAATGTCATCTGATAAGGAAGCCCTTTTGCGATATCATGGCATCATTTTAACATCGTTTTGACTGCATCTGATAATCTCCCTAATTTCCATTAACGTTTCTGTCCTACCAAAGCTAAAAGCGAACTTTCCTGGCAAAAGACCCTCCCCCACCAGGCCTACCTTAAGCAGTGTGAAAAGGCAGCCCCAGCAGTATCGGAGCACAAACGGAGCTCCGTCCACTTCTGTGCTCGTGATTTCATCAATTCTCATGAGAAGACACAAGCACTGTAAAATTTTAAAATAAACCAAAGGAAATACACAAAAAGTGCATAGAAACACACTTTTAAAATTACAAGTAATCCAGGGAGGTTCATAAAAAAGAAAGCCTACATGGCTTTCGTGTTCTCACCTGGAAGTGTTCTGGCAGGACCACCCATTGATGCTGTATTCACAAGAGGACAAATGGAACAAAGTTTCTAATGCCAGCAATGCTGGCAAAAAGTGGAATGGGAGATCTGTGAACAACTAGGCCTGTCAACAAAAAAGAACATCGTATTAATGGCAGTGGAACACTAAAGGATAATGTTGTCTGGTATGCATACCCTTTCATGTTCTTTTGGTATCATTATGACACCATTTTTTTCCCGATTCTGATAAATTCCATACTGTTGTAGACTGCTAGTGAAATTAGAATTTAGATATGGGATGCGGACTATCTGGTCCTGCACACAGGTGCAGCTGATGAATACCATGTCAGTGCTCCAGTGAATCTTCTGTGGGTTCAAGACTTTGAAGAAGCTAACCATGGTGTTGAACCCTATCCCCAAAGCAAGTCTGCCAACTTGGATAGCTCCATTAAAGTCCGAAATAAAACTCAGAGCAGATTGACTGCACCACTGACAAGGAGACCTCTGGCCAACCCTGGCCTTCAGATGTTGTTTGACTACAAATTGAGTCATCCATTCAACACTTACCATGCTAGCTAGGCTGATGGGTCCAACAATATCTGGAGAGACATAAGTTTCCCAGGCCAGCTTTAGAATCTGTATCTTCAGGATACAAGACCACATTTTCAGAGTGGGATCTCTATGAAGGAAAAAAATGTATTGAGGAAAGATTAAGTACCTCTTCACCTATCGTCTCTTATTCTCCTAATCCCAAAAACAGTTTTAAAGGGGTGGAGACATCTTCCTATATACAAAATGTCTGAGGGCTTGTTATCCAGCAATCTCTGTGTTTTCTCAATTATGAATATTATTTTTCCACACTCCATTTGTTTTTAATAATAATAATAAAAAAATCATCATTATTCTACTCTCATTTTTTTTAAGTTAAAGAGTTTCTGGACTGACCTCAGTAAGGATATTTCCATATGAAAAGTTTAACCAGGATTTTCTCATTAAACATTCAAACATGTGGGGAAGATTTCAATTGCTGTCAAAAGAAAGAGAAGAAATTAAATGATAGTATTTCCTCATAACTGAATCAGTTCTCATAAGAACAATCTATTCAACAATATGTTATAGTGGGAAAAGAGTTGATTTTTGAAGTATTCATTTTTGAATGTTTATAAAAACAAAAGTATGAAATGTATTTGTATATTTTGAAACACTTCCCACAAAATTATGCCCAATGTTTCTTCTTAAGAGTAGCACTCAGTCAAGGTGCCTAACAATTATCAAATAAAATAAAATAAACACAGTTAAAACACAATTAGGAGCATATCAATAAAATTAAGAGTAGCACACACTCAGTTAAAAGCGCCTTCCACGGCAACCCAGATTAATTGCCAAGGGCTTTTTTTTTTTTAAAGAAAGACCTTTGACTGCCAAAGGACAACAGAGATGGAGCTATCTTAGCTTGCCTCAAAAGGGAATGCCACATGCTGCAAGTATCGACCACAAAAGACTTCTGCTACATCCGTATCCAAGATGCCACTAAGGATGTTGGGAACCAGAGAAAGGCCTCTCCTAGAGAACTCAAATAGTGGCAGGCTTATATGGACTCTTTGAAACCATATACCATTTGTATGTTATATATACATACCATTCATATGTTATATATACACAATCAATTTATTGCATTTAGAAGTATTGTACATATTGGTTTTTATAGCATTATACAGTTAATTTTTTATAGGAACCATCTAATGAGATAATAAATTTAATGATTTTCATTTTGGAAGCATTTTGTTGTTGTGTGACTTCAAGTCATTTTGTTACACACACCCCTCTGAAAACCCCCAGGAACCCCAAAAGTTGGCTTGTTAATAGTTTGGCATATTCTGCCAAATTCTGCCAAGATTCTGAGAGAGGCGAGTAATAAATAACTAAGTATTATTAAGTATTATTAATATAGTCGTCCATATGGGAGGACAGTAAATTCCAGAGACTCATTGTAAGGTTCCTAAAGGCACTTACTAAGCCATGGATCACCCAAGGGAAGGACTATTGACAAATGCCAAACTGAAGGAAACATAATGAGGTCAAGCTAAACCTAGGACATTGCCTGAACGCACCCTAGCAACAGACAATTGATCCCATTGGTGGTTGGAGTAATCCTTTGTCTGAAGGTATCACTCCTTCCTTAGTCCCCAGACCCAACCATCAAGGAGGCAGTTCATGCTTTGTAAATTTAATCACCAGAACATTTAGAATACATTGCAACACATTAATATAATCAGAAACCCATTGTTCCAACCCAGGAGTTTCTTGGAACCTATTGTTTCAACACACATCACCCAAGGGCACATTTTGGGGTATAACTACTGGCCCCAAACCCTGCCTCAGCATGCACAGATTCCATTCCTGGGGACACTACATCTCTCTGTGTTAGCCAGGTGAAGAGATTCACTTCCTAGGGACCCGCCATAACTCTGTATTAGCCATTCCTGCTTCATCCATCCACGCTGCCAGTCTGCTCTGAAACTTCAACTATAGGACAGGTGTCATATTACCCCAGAAAAACTCCCTACCTATTCCTCTGTCATCTTCTTTCTTTCCATTCCTAGTGGTCTTGTGTGAATGCTTTGTTGTATGAATGAGTGCATGATTGGTGTTATTATTTTTTTTAAGTCCTTAATAAATATAATTGTTAACTTTTCATCTTGCGCTTGTGTGTATGCCAGTTCTGGGTTAATAAGGGTAAAAATAGCCATAGATCTCCCCTCTGTTGCCCCCTCTTGCATTACTAAGTCGAGTTGTTGCTAATTCCCCAACATATTAGAAACTCAATATTTGCGTAGGAATTCCATGAGCGATTTGTGTAACAATTTCCTACTTACAGCAACCCTAAGGTGAACCTATCATGGGGTTTTGCTGGCAAGATTTGTTCAGAGGAGGGTTAGCTTTGCCTTCCTCTGAGGCTGAGAGAACATGACTTGCCCAAAGTCACTCTGTGGGCTTCCATGGCTGAACAGGGATTTGAAGCCTGGGTTCCTGAGTCCATCACTCAAACCCCTACACGATGCACAGGTATACCCATAGAATCATATAATCATGGAATCATAGAGTTGGAAGAGACCACAAGAGCCATCCAGTCCAACTCCCTGCCATGCAGGAATACACAACAAAATCATTCCCGACACATGGCCATCCAGTCTCTGTTTAAAAACCTCCAAAGAAGGAGACTCCACCGCACTACGAGGTAGTGTTTTCCACTGCTGAACAGCTCTTACTGTCAGGAAGCTCCTCCTAATGTTTAGGTGGAGTCTCTTTTCCTGTATTTTGAACCCATTGCTCCATGTCCTAGGCCCCGTCTACACGATGGGGAAAAAATCGGAAAAGGCAGCCACTCATATGTGTACGATCTGACTACATGATTTTTTACCCCCCAAACTCCGTATGACCCCCCCTTGCCCAGCTGGCTGGAGCCAGCAAGCCAAGCAGTGGTTTTAAATCTCCCACCACTTTTTTATTATTTTAAAAGGTGCCTGTTTTGCGGACAGTCGGTTTTCCCTATTTACAATGTAAAATAAAAATAAATATATGTAAAAATCTCAATTCCATGGACTTACCGGATTCTCACTTAGCCGAGAATCCAACATGACCCCACCCCCTGTGCTCAGCCAGCCAATCAGATTACACTGCCTATTTGTATGTGTGCGAATGGGGTGTACAGACCGTTGACAATACGATTGGCTGTACGTATTTTAGCTCGAGATTTGCTAGTCCTCCCAAACACCGAATCCATGTAGTTTATGGGGGATTCACTAGCCGCCCTTCTGAAAGACACGTATGCATCAGAATGGCCGTGTGTACACATGATCGATCTTCCGAACACTGTATGTATTTTTTTTTTTTACTGGGTAGATGGCCCCCTAGTTTCTGGAGCTGCAGAAAAAAAACTGGCTCCATCCTCAGTATGACATTCGTTCAAATATTTAAACATGGCTATCATGTCCCCTCTCAACTTTCTCTTCTCCAGACTAAAAATGCCCAGCTCCCTAAGCCGCTTCTCATAGGACATGGCTTCCAGACCTCCCACCATTCTGGTTACCCTCCTCTGGACTGTTCCAGCTTGTCAATATTCTTCCAGAAATGTGGTGTCCAGAACTGGACACAGTATTCAGGTGAGGTCTGACCAAAGCAGAATAGAGTGGCACCATTACTTCCCTTGATCTAGACACTATACTCCTATTAATGCAGCCTAGAATCACATTGGCTTTTTTAGCTGCTGCATGACACTGCTGACTCATGTTCAGCTTGTGTTCCACTAAGACTCCTAGATCCCTTTCACAAGTACCACCATCAAGCCAGGTACCACCCATCCTCTATCTGTGCATGATTCTGATCCTGTCTTCTGGGGTATTAGTTACCCCTCCTAATTTGGTGTCATCTGAAAACTGGTAAGCATACCCTCTATTCCCTCATCCAAGTAATTGATAAAGATGTTGAATAGTACTGGGCCCAGGACAGAACCCTGTGGCACCCACTAGTCACTTCTCTCCAGGATGAAGAGGAACCATTGGTGGCTACCCTTTGGGTTCGGTCAGTCAACCAATTACAAATCCACCTAACAGTTGCATTGTCTAGTCCACAGGTTAATAATTTTTTTGCAAGAATATCATGGGAGAACTTGTCAAAAGCCTTACTGAATTCAAGATACGCTACATCCACAGCATTCCTTTCATCATCATTTCCCTGAATCACCATTCTGGGGAAATATTGTTTGGGACACTCTATAGCATCCTTTTCATGGACTTTGTTCCTGGACAAAGGGTGCTTGGGAGATTTTGCATGTGTTGCAACTGTTCTAATGTTCACTTTCAAAACCACCAGGTCAAAGATGAGTGCCGTGTTTGGCAAGGAGCAGGTGGAGGAGCTGAACGTGGCCTTGGAGGAGTTCCATGCGTAGCTGGACTGTGCCTGAAATATTGTTTGGAACACTCTACAGCACACTTTTCATGGACTTTAATCATGGGCAAAGGGTACTTGGGAGACAACCTCAGAGCATCTGGAGCCACAGTTGACTAAACCGCAATCTCATCATCATTTCCCTGAATGACTGTTCCGTCAAAATGTTGTTTGGGACACTCTACAGCACCCTTTTCATGGACTTTGTCCTTGGGCAAAGGGTGCATGGGAGACAACTCCAGAGCATCTGGAGCCACAGTTGACTAAACAGTAATCCCATCATCATTTCCTGAATGACCATTCTGGGGAAATATTGTTTGAGAAACTCTACAGCACCCTTTTTGTGGACTTCATTCCTGGGCAATGGGTGCTTGGGAGATTTTGCATGTGTTGTGACTGTTCTGGCTGTTCTCTTTCAAACCCAACAGGTCGAAGTCACGTACCGTGTTTGCCAGGAGCAGGTGGAGGAGCTGAATGTGGCCTTGGAGGAGCTGCAGGCATAGCTGGACTGCATCCAAAATACTGTTTGGGACACTCTGCAGCACCCTTTTTGTGGACTTTGTTCCTGGGGAAAGGGTGCTTGAGAAACAACTCCAGAGCATCTGGAGCCACCGTTGACCAAACAGCAATCTCATAATCATTTCCCTGAATGACCATTCTATTTATTTAGATCATTTTTAACCTCCTCTTTAAGAACAACAACAAACTTTCAGAAGCTTACATAAGATCACTACAAATAAGACCATAAGTATCTGTGGTTTTAATACTTTTAAAAATTCTGTTGCAGCATTTTGTTTTTAAAACTGCCTTGCTTGCCTTTGTTACAGCCCAAAGGCACTACAGAGACATTTTTAGCATTTATATGTATTTATGTGTGGATGAATGGCTGGAGAGAAAGAATAAGAAAGAGAGAGAATATATGCATGTATAGAAACAAGATCAAAAATCAATGAGGAGGGAAGAGGAAAATAGCCAATTCAAGCACCAACTCTTAAAGTGGCATTCATAACTTTAGATAATTCAAAGCCAGAGAGAGGGCATTAAAGTGTTCTCTGCCTCTAAAGGAGTCTCTTATGAAAGCTCCTGTAACTTTCCATTTTTCTCTTTCCAACTCACTTTCTCTTCATCCTCCCTGCCCTTCCCCTACCTCTGCTATTCTACTGTAGTGACAGTATAGTAAAAGATGGATGGTAGCAAGATCTTGGTTAATTTCATTCCATTTCCTCCTCCTAGACAAGTAAGATTGTTGCAACAAGTATCTACAGAGAGTCAGGGACATACAAGCAAAAATCAAGTTGCTAATCTCAACTAGAATAGACGTATTGAATTAATAGATCTTCTGTAAGTGTTGACTTACCACGTTCCCATTGATTCGGTGGGTTTACTGTAGTTGGGACAAGCAACTGGATTTAGCAGCTGGTTCCCTGGTAGTATCTTACATGCCAGAGGTAATGGCAAGGACAGCTCCCATCCCAAAGCCCTACCACTATAGCAATGAAGACACCAGCAACAAAATAGGGAAGTAATGAAGTGTGAGTAGAAGACAGAGAGGTGGCTAATCAAAAGAAGAACTTGAACCATAATGGTTGCTCTCATTCTAAAAGTGACCATTAGAAGAATTCATATTCTTAAAACTGGAATTCATATTCTTAAAACTGGAATTTACAAACTTCAGCAAGATCTCTAGATGAAACCTCAACATGACACTGTGCTCTTCTCTGTTTCATTATCTTCTGTTAAGCCCAGCTGAAGCTGAACTAAAGCACAAATTAGATGTTATGTAATTGGACAGCAGAGTACAAAGGGCTGCTGTAACACTTACATTTGTGCAAACTAGTCAGTATTCCGTACCGTAGCTCTGCACGTGCATTTTTGATACATTTTTTAAAGTAATAATACTATTTTATTTATTTATTTGTTCCAGTGTTTTTAATAAACATTGATTGATTGATTGATTGATTAGACAAAAGATGACAACTTGTTATGAGGTCCAAAAAATACAATGGGCCCATACTACCTGCTGGGGCTTGGTTCCAGGACCACCACCACTTTTGGTATGGATACCAAAATCCATGGATGCTCAAGACCCATTCTATACAATGGTGTAGTAAAATGGTGTCCCTTATATAAAATGGCAAAATCGAGGTTTGCTTTATATATATATATATTCAAGCCATGGATGGATGCAGATATGGGAGGCTGACTGTACACAATTAACAATACTAACTGACAAAACAGAACAGTAAACAAACCTCAGTGGCTCAGTGTTATCAGTGTTATGCATGAGGAGCGATCTTGACCCAGTTAATTTGGGTAAGACTAAATATAATATTGCCATACCTGATTCAAGACCCTGCCACATCCCCTTTCTCCACTTACTGTACGTCTTAAACCAGTGCAGGCACACCAGTACAAGAATGTATGCAAAATATGTGTAGCTATATAAATGGGAAAAGGGCCCTTACACCCATTCAATCCTCTTTGTTTCTTTCTGTTCATTTTTTGAATAGAAGAAATCACAGATCAGGATCTCAAAAGCAATACTGACAATGGTTCTCTCATGCCTGACAAGTCCTACTGTATAAGATATTTCTGTCTAATGGTAATTTCCCCAGAGACAAATGTCGAAGTGTGAATAATCAAGATTACCTTTCAGTATTGTGCTAATAAACACTGTGGTACTGGCACAGCAACCCCAGCATTCATGTGAATATAAAAATCCTGAAATCATTAGTCTCAATAGGTAATTTGCCCATGATTATCTGAGGGCTTTCGTTCAGATAAAAATATTGCTCTGAAAACAAAGGAACATTATGTTATGGTTAAACAGCAGCAAGAAAACTCCTGAGAAATGATTTAATAGACTTGAGAAGGGTGAACTTCCTTTGTAGAGAATCAAATAATCCATAACACTCCAATAGCAAACAAATAAGTACAATCATTTCTCAAGACGATGCCAGTTGATATTGAATTGCTTGTAGAACACAACCAGTCACTGTTACAATATTACTGTAGAAGTGATGACTGCACAAACTTTCCCAGGGCAATTCTTTTGACTTCAAAGGAACCAGACAGCTGTGCCATTACTTGAACGAATTATGACCACTGAACAGTTAAAAGAAAACTAAGATCTGATTTTTGGTACAGCAAAGCGTTGCAACTGCATGGGAAAAGATGGCAAGGAGTTGCATTATTTTTTGTTTAATTCTTTTTAAAATAATCAGAGAGAGGGAATGATAGTTCATGGAAGGCTGTCCTGATTCCAACTCGGTCTTCTCATGGCAAACCAAAAATGTGGGATGTGATATCCTTGCATGGTGCACTGAGCAGACAAGGAAATACACATTGTCCCTGCTGTTGTTGTCCCCACTTATTCTGTAAACATATAGCCAGAAAAGAAGGTGACCTGGGGCCAGTTCACACTACACAACTATAGTGTTATGATTTCACTTTTAATTGCCATGTTTCCTTCCTATGGAATGCTGGGGTCTGTAGTCTCTCTAGTGGAGAGTGCTCTCTGGCTGAGAATTCTAAATGCCCCTCCTTAAAGTTCCAACCCCAGGGTTTTATCGGATGTTGGCATAACAGTTACAGTGGAACAATAGTACTATAATTGTGTAGTGTGAATTGGCCCCTGGTGTGTGCTGAAAATCAGTAATGTGGAATGTATTGTATGCAGATAATACCCAGCTCTACTACTCATTTCCACCTACTACCAAGGAAGCTGTAACTGTGCTAAACCAGTTTCAGCAGTGACCAGGAGTGCTTTTGCACAGTTAAAGCTAATGCACCAACTGCACCTGCTCCTGGAGAAGTCATATCTGGCGATGATGGTGCATGGCTTGGTTACATCCTGTTTGGATTACTGTAATGTGCTCTATGTGGGGCTGCCTTTGAAACGGGCTCAGAAACATCAACTGGCCCAAAGAGCAGCAGCCATGTTATTAATTGGGGCTGCCTACAAGGAACACACAATTCCCTTGTTGCAACAGCTCCATTGGTTGCCAGTCTGTTTCTGGGCACAATTCAAAGTGCTGGTTTTGACCTATAAAGCCCTATACAGGTTGGGTCTAGGTTATTTGAAAGACCACATCTCCCTGTATGAGCCCATTAGAGCTCTAAGATCATCTGGAGAAGCCCTTCTCTCTGTCTCACCACCTTCTCAGGCTATTTTGGTTGAAACAAGGAAGAGGGTCTGCTTGGGGGCGGGTCCCAGACTTTGGAACTCCCTCCCTAGAAAGGCCAGGTTGGCTCATCCTTAGTCTTCTTCCATTGGCAGGTCAAAACATTTTTGTGCCATTAGTCTTTTACAAAGTGACTAGAGTTGGACTTTTAATGCTGTACAGTGCAGTTTTTAAGGTTTTCTAGGGTTTGTATATTGTCTTTTAATGCATTTTAATATTCTAATGTTTAACTTACAAATTGTTTAATTTTGTAATTAAACCATGATTCCACGATTTATACTTCTATTTTGGCTTTTGTATTGTTTTAAATATGATGTTAGCTGACTTGTGTCCCATTATTGGAAGTAAGGTGGGATATAAATGAAGACAAGGAGGTGGAGGTGGAGGTGGAGGAAGAACAATCTTAATAAAAACATTGCCTGGCAGCATAGACTTTTGTTTATTTTATTTATTTATTTGACTTACATCCTACTTTTCTACAGTCCTGAGCTCTCAAGAAAATCAAAACATACCGTATATTCTGGCGTATAAGACTGGGCGTATAAGACCACCACCCCCAATTTCCAGCCAAAAATCTAGGCTTAGGCATATATTCGCCAGATAAGACCACCACCTCCCAATTTGGCTGGCTGGCTGACTGGCTGGGGGAGCCTTGCCAACTGATCCTCTTTGTTTCCCAACTCATGAGGATCTCTTCGTGAGTTGGGAAAGCAAACAGGATCAGCTGGCAGGGCAACATTCACCCCTCTCTTCAACCTTCCAGTCAAACTGGACTCGAAGGTGGAGGAAAGGGGCGTCCCCAGTTTGCCTCAGCAGCCCCCTTCCCTCCGTCTTGGCTCTTCCGAAGGGGACCAAGGCGGGGGAAGTGGGGGCGGCCGCAGCAAACCCCTAGATTCTCCCCCTCTCCCCACCTTCAAGGAAGATGGGGAGAAGGGGCGAACATGCCCCATTTGGCTCCATAGGGAGGACGTGGGGCCGTGGAGCCAAACCCCGGGATTCGTCCCCTCTCCCCACCGTCAAGGGAGAGGGAGCGAATCTAGGGATTTAACTCCACAGCCCCTATCCCTCCTTCTGGGCTCCCTCCTCCCGATTCCCCAACCCACAGGAGGCTGCCCAGCCTCCTGGTGGGTTGGGGAATGCGGGATGGCCAGCTGGCTGGGGGGGGTTCTTCCTCCTCCTGCGATTCCCCAACCCACGAGGAGGCTGCCCAGCCTCCTGGTGGGTTGGGGAATGTGGGATGGCCGGCTGGCTGGGGGGGGTGGAGGGAGGGGGCTTCGGGGAGGGTGGAAGGATGGTTGGAGGGAGGGGGCTTCGCAGCCACCCCCTCTCCAAAGCATGGCTTTGGGGAAGGGGGGTGGCTGGGCAGAGGGTGGCTGGGTGGCTGGGGGGAGGGGGCTTCGCAGCCACCCCCCTCTCCAAAGCGCAGCTTTGGGGAAGGGGGGTGGCTGGGCAGAGGGTGGCTGGGTGGAGGGGGCTTCGCAGCCACCCCTCCTGTCCAAAGCGCAGCTTTGGGGAAGGGGGGTGGATGGGCGGAGGGTGGCTGGGTGGCTGGGTGGAGGGGGCTTCACAGCCACCCCCCTTCTCCAAAGCCACGCTTCCAATGGAACCGCGGCTTTGGGGAAGGGGGGTGGATGGGCGGAGGGTGGCTGGATGGCTGGGGGGAGGGGTCTTCGCAGCCACCCCTCCTCTCCAAAGCGCAGCTTTAGGGAAGGGGGGCGGCTTGGCGGAGGGGGGCTGGGGGGAGGGGGGAAGGGCGCTTCGCAGCCACCCCCCCTCTCCAAAGCCACGATTCCAATGGAATCACGGCTTTGAGGAAGGGGGTGGATGGGCAGAGGGTGGCTGGGGGGAGGGGGCATTTTCGCCCTTTTCCTCCACCTTCAAGCAAGGTGGGGGAAAAGGGCCTCGGCCGCTGCAGAGGCGATCAAGTGGTGGCCGCGGCAAACCACAACGTTCACCCCCCCTCCTCTGTCTCCGTTGCTCCCCAAAGGGGGAGAAGGCAGAGGAGGGGGGCGAATGAACTGGGAAAGCACTTTGCTTCACCCCCCGGCCCCATCTCCTGCCTCTTCCCTCCGTTTGCGAAGAGGCAGGAGATAGGCAGGCAGGTGAGGCAAAGTATATCCGGCGTATAAGACGACTGTCAATTTTGGAGGGCACTTTTGAGTGCTCAAAAGTCGTCTTATACGCCGGAATATACGGTATATCGTTTAGCTAAAAACAGTAGAGATTCTAAGTTAACACAACATTTAAAACTACATTTTAAAAAAAAGCACAGCTGTAATCCATTAAAAAAAAAAACCTTTTCAACAGTTAGGACATTTTCAGACATGCCAAAATCCCTGTTTGCCGCGCGAGCAGCCTCCCGAAACTGCTGCGCGGCAAGGGTCTTCTTCGGACGACGCTGTGCCTCTGGCGAAACCGTCCGTGTCACTTCCGTGAAGCTTGGGACGGCTCCGCGCAATATTTCAATCATGGAGGCTGCCCGTGCTTGAAATATGGCGCTGAGCCGTCCCAAGCTTCACGGAAGTGACACAGACGTTTTCGCCAGAGGCACAGCGTCGTCCGAAGAAGACCCTTGCCGTGCAGAAGTTTCGGGAGGCTGCTCGCGCGGCAAACAGGGATTTTGGCATGTCTGAAAATCTCCTTAGTCATTTGCTAAAATCCATCTGAATAGAAAGTACTTTGCCAGCCATCAGAAGGACAACTGAGAGTTGGACAGCCTAGATCACTTGGAGAGGGTGTCACAGCCTGGGAGCAACTATCTAAAAGGTTTTGTCTTGCATCGTCTCTAAATGGGCCTGTTCACAGGACCTAGAAAAAAATGTTTTCCTGAAGATCTCAAAGCCCAGGCAAGCTTCTATGGGCAAATACAGTCCCTCAGATAGTTTGGACAAAACCTGTAGACTGAAATGATAAATTCATGGAGAATGAAGATAGCAGTGCTTACTAGTCTTGGCGGGTATAGGTAACCTCTTCAGTAAATGTCAGTATGGATCAGAATACCAGCTGCTAAGGAACAATGGTGTGAGACTGATATTGTCCTCATATTCTGCTTGTAGAGTTCCCATAGGTTTCTGGAAATAGGATGCTGAACTGGAGAGGATTGGTCTCATCTTGCAGGACTTTTCTAATGTCCATCTATTCCAGTATTTTAATTCTCACAGCAACTAATCAGATGCCTCCAAGTAATTAATAAAAATAGCCCTCTTCCATTGTTGCTCCCCAGTGACTAGTATTCAGAGGGATATTTGGTCTGATGCTGAATGTTCCACCAGTATATCATGATAAGTATGCTGTGGGTTAAAGCCAGATTTAGGCTTGTTGTTGTTGTGTGCCTTCAAGTTGTTTCCAATTTATGGCAACCCAAAGCACACCTATTACAGGGTTTTCTTGACACGATTTGTTCAGAGGGGATTTTGTCTTTGCCTCCCTCTGAGGCTGAGAGAGTGTGACTTGTCCAAGGTCACACAGTGGGTTTCCATGGCTGAGTGAGGATTTGAATCCAGGTTGTCAGAGTGCTAATCCAACACCCAAACCACTACATCACACTTGCTCTGCTGCATGATTTAGGCCTGCCTAAATAAAACTTTCTTTGTCTGCCAGTGGAAAGAGAGCAGAGAGAGGACCAACCAAACCTCCCATGGGAGAGGGTTTCACAGCCTGGAAATAGCCACTAAGAAGGCTCTCCCCTATGTCCTCACTAAATATCCCTGTGATTGTGGTGGAGATGAGAAAAAGCCCTCCCCAAAAGATCTTCCTAAACATTAAAAAGAGCTTCCTGGTGGTAAGAGCTATTTGACAGTGGAAGGAGTGTGGTGTGAAGTCTTTCTTTCTTTCTTTCTCTCTCTCTCATTCTCTCTCTCTCTTTTTTTTTTTTAAGATTTTTAAACAGAGGCTGGGTGGCCATCTGTCAGGAGTGCTTAGATAGCCCTTGTGGTCTCTTCCAATTCTATGATTGTATGATCTTAAAACTTTGACATGGGGGGGCTGCACTTTTTAATAAGATGTGAAATCTTTGCTCATGGTGTTCCATCTGTGACAACTTTTGCTTCACACATGCAAAGGATCAGTTGATGTTGACCTTGTCAGGTGATGACCCTGTACTTGTGAAATGGTATTGCTTCTGCCTTTACAGCAACACTTCAAAAGCCATGGAACAACTACTTTCTTGGCTAGTGATACAGTTAAAGAAAGCCTGCTCTGAATCCTGTTACAAAACAATGCCTTTGTTTGGGGAACACCCTGATCCTAAGCTTATATATTCAGAACAAAGTATCATTGACTTCAGTGAATCTCATTTACCTAAGATTACAGCCACAATTTCTCTTTTGAACTTGAATTTCACATTCTTTTATTATATTTATTTACTGAAGATGTGTTGTTGTTCTTGCTGTGTGCCTTCAAGTCATTTGTGACTAATGACACCCTAAGACGAACCTATGATGGGGCTTTCTTGGCAGAATTTGTTCAGAGAGGGGTTTCCTTTGCCTTCTGAGGCTGAGAGAATATGACTTGCCCATGGTCACCCTAGGATTTCCATGACTGAGCAGGAATTTGAACCCTGGTCTCCCAATGTCCTAGTCCAACATACAAGCTACTACACCATGCTGGCTCTCACATAATTGAATATTATGTCTGTGTAATTTTATGTTTAAAAAAATGCAGCCATTTCAGAAAAGGGGGAAATAAGAACACACAGTCTGATGCTGTTTGCATTTACTCAGCAATTTAGTTCAATAGGACTTTTCCTGAAGTAAATGTGATCAGATTATGACCATAAATAATTAGTTGTGTTGGACAGTAGCTGTACAATGTGTCATCACCTGCCAAAAGGAGACATAAATGTTAATAGTTTTCAAGGAGGTGTCTAGGATGGATTCCTTGGATATACCTCATACAGGGATATCATTCAGTAGCCAATTATTATTATCAGGATATTGATTAGGTGATATCAAGTGATTCCTTTGCAAAGGTGGTGGGGGTTTTGTATTGCTTTCTGCCATTGACCTTAAAACACTCTGGAGTATCTTGTTGAAGTAACTGGCAGTGTTCTACAAAGTATTATGTGTATTATGGTTATTTCTACTTGGATTTCAAGTGTGGTGTGGTGTGTTTATATGGAATTGCTGCTAGGGTGCAGTGCTAATGTATACATGAAGGAGCTGCAACTGCTACTCAAAAGAACCTCCTTTATAAGACTCTTTGGCCCTCTCATGAATGGGGTGATTGAAGATGCTCTTATTTTATACACAGCAAGGTCTAATAGATCAAAATAAAACCCCACAAGTATGCTCAGATTTTTCAAATGCTTCATTGAGTGAACGGAAGCATGTCCTCAGTTTAGCAAATGAAATAGCTACTGTCATCCAAGCTTAGCCTGAAGTCACAAACTTTCACTCAACTAGGAATAGAACTCAGGTGTCTCCTCCTATTTTGTGGTCTCATATTTTCACCAGAGAAATCTGGGGTTTAGGGAGGAGGTGAACTGAGCTGCCCAGCAGACTAATACCAATGTGTAGAGCTGGTTTCCTACCTAAGCATTTAGAGGAACTAATAGTCCCTCTTCGCTTTTGGGACTGAATTTGGTTTATTCCTGAAGTGTCAGCATTGACCATCCTCTGAGATCAATTTCTTGTTTGTAGAGAAGAGTTATCTCTGTTATCTTCTCAAAACATTCATAGCTATCAACTTTGCCCATACTCTAGATGGTAAAAGTGTTATCTGTCCTCTGAAGAAACACACTTTTATCTGTTCAAGGGTACCGCCATATATATATATATATATATATATATATATATGCTATTGAAAGTCCATGTTGTCATAGCAGTGAGAGCTCATATTTATAGCATTTCATTTTATAAGTTACACACATTGCTGATGTTAGGTTTACTGTTTTAATAACTCTATGTGCAGAAACACTAGCTGGAAAGAGTGCAGATGGGAGGAAAAAAAATGTTAAGAAAGGTTTCAAAAAAGTTTCACAGTTGAAAAGTCTTCTCCAACCTGGTGCACTTCTGATGGGCCACAGTGGCTGGGAATGATGGGGGCTGCAGTCCTGATGCTCATCAAGGACACCAAGTTGGGGAAAGCTGTTTTAAAACTGACAGCATGTACATTTCCCAGTGAAATTAGAAGATTATTTTCCGATTTGGAGGTGAGCACCTGAAGGATATCTGAGGAAGCTGTTGGTATGCAACATTTGGAGAGAAAAGCTACCTAATTTGATTGCATGCATTTACACATTGGACTTAGTTTTATTTATATAAGAACATAAGAGCTGAATGCTTTAGGGAAGTTGCATGTAGGATATGAGGACAACAGCCCTTTTCTCTTGGTTGTCCCTAGCTTCTTGTATTAAGATATATTCTACCTTTGAACAGGGAGGTCCAGTTTAGCTATCATGGCTAACAGGCATTGACTTAGGCTGCTGACACACTGCAGAAATAATGCAGTTTGACACCGCTTTAACTATCATGGATCCATCCTATGGAATCATGGGATTTGTAGCTTGTTGTGGCACCAGAGCTCTCTGACAGAGAAGGCTAAATATCTCACAAAACTATAAATCCCAGAGTTCCATAGCATTGAGCCACGGCAATTAAAGTGTTGGGAACAATGGTCCTTTAAGACAAGGTAAAATATTTTGTATGGCTGTGAAGGGTGTGTAACACCAGGTGTCAACCCTGAGTAATCACCACACTATATGAGTGAGCTAAGACCCAGAGCAGGTGTGGGTTGTAGTGAGTGGGTTGTGTAAGTTACTGTGTAGATTTGCTGAGAGTAGTGGGTTGACTATTGATAGTATTTTGTATTACTTCAGATGTTGTATGTTGGTGATATATCTTGCAACAAGATATAAAGAGCCTCCAAGGACTGTGGAAGAAGCCAACTGTGTCTGTGCATCATTTCAAGGTTGGTCAGTGCCATATTGTCAAATACTGTGCTTCTACACTCTGCTGTAAATAGCTACTATTGGGGACAAGCACCTCAGACAGTGCTGATAGGTGGCATCTCAGTAGGCCTAGTTTTTGTATTTGTCACTGCATGCCTTGCAGGCCATAAAAGAGAGCCAACATAAAGTGGTATCAAACTGCATTAGGTCTGCAGTGTGTCAGCAGCCTTAGATCCTGAGTTTGCTCCTGTTGCTAGAAGTATCCTATGTGTGAACTTCAGCTTGAGGGACATTCCTACTGGCAGCAACCTGGTCACCCTTCTTCTGTGTCTATTCCACAGGACTGGAGGAGTCTTCACAACAGAGGAGCTTCAGGGAGCAAGCAATTGGCAGAACTTAGATTATCAGATGCAACAAAAACCATGTCAAATAAATGATTGCTAGAAGATCAGGAATGGGCTCCATTATCAGATGACAACATCCTCCAAAGTTCCAGGGGCATAGTACAGCCATCAGTAAGGTGTTCCTTTTTATTGGTGGCTTGTCCCATCAATAGAAAAGGGAAGCCTCATCTGCAGCAGCACTATGCTCCCAGAATGGCATAAGGATGCAGCATCTGGTAATGTCTCTGTTTTTGCTCTTCTTGCGATCTTCTGGCATGGTTGGGTACATGATTTTTTGGCACATTCCCCTGTGTCTGATAATCTCCTTAGTCCACTTCTGTTAGTGGAATTGGATACCTTCTATTTGTGGAAGGTATTCATACACTTAGGCTGGAATCCTAAACTCACTTAACTAGGAAATCTAGTGAACTCAAATGACTTTTGAGTACTCATGGATAGGACTGCACTGTTTGTATCTAAACTGCTAATATAGTGCAGAGTTTACAAAAAGAAAGGTGAATGTGCTTCATGGTACATACATTAAGTAAACATTTAAAAAGGAAAAACTAATTGAAAATGGAAAACCGGTGTGACACTTTTTGGAAGTCTGTTTGGAGTTAGAAGTTGACATGGCTGGTTGATGTAAGCACGCACATAATGGGATCAATCTAACAGCATTTGGATACTCTGGATGATGCTAAGTCTATTTTTTTTTATTTGAATAACATAAATACATTGATATTACGTTTCAGTTCATATTCACTTTCAGATTTTATCAAAGACACAAATATACATTTAATCCATTATACGCCCCAGGTTTTCTATTCTTTGTTCGTTTTTTATACATTCTGTATGCATTCACCAACAATTCATCCTTGCACAGAATTCCTTAGAATCTTCATGTCCTGTTCTGACTTCCTTTCATCTTTCCCTAGTGCGTCAAGATTAACAAACCTCTTTAAAGCAAATAGACTTCTTATTTGTTATCCTTTCATCCACTTCATCATTTCTCTTAGCTTTACATCATTACCTGTTCACTGTAACACACCGTAATATGTAGCAAAGGCATATAGCACATTTGGAAGACTTTACAAAAGAGTCTGGAGTAATAAACACCTGAGGAAAGCACAAAAATCAGTGTGTATAGAGCCATTGTACTGTCTATTCTCCTTTATGGGTCTGGAACATGGGTCACCCATCACCACCACTTACGACTCCTCGAACACTTTCATCAGCGCTGTATACGCACAATCCTAAATATACACTGGACTGACTATGTGACGAATGTTGCTGTCCTTGAGCAAGCAGGGATCACCTGCATTGAGGCCATGATATTGAGAACGCAGCTGCGCTGGGCAGGGCACGTTTCTAGGATGGAGGACCATCGCCTCCCAAAAATAGTACTCTATTGTGAACTCGCCACGGGTGAGCATAAGAGGGGCGCTCCAAAAAAGTAATACAAGGACTCCCTGAAACAACATCTCAGGCTCGGCCAAATTGATCACCAACAATGGTCCGCCCTGGCCTCATATCGGGAGCCATGGAGACGCACTATCTCCACAATGCTGCAGCCTTATTTGAGGACTCATGCCGAACAAGTCTTGAAGAGAAACAACAACGCAGAAAGAAACACAACCCGGAAACATCACCCAAGGAGACCTTCTGCTGTGCTTCCTGCAACCGGACTTGTTTATCTCGGATTGGCCTTTTTAGTCATCAGCGCACTTGCAGAAGGCATGGGATGAGTCCTTTCTGAATCTTCATTTGCAAAGAAAAGCCAGAGAGAGAGGGGGTAACACACCCTTTAAAAAAAAAAAAAGAAAGAAATATTTTCCGTTGTTGAGTTTAACATTTAAGCTGACTCCTTGGTTTTTATTATTCTTAATGTTCTTAGTATAGCAAGAAATTCTGCATTTCTTTCCCTCCTTCATTAGTTTCCCAATATTTTATCATAGGTATCCAGGTACTGAAGGATTTTTTACTTTGAACATTTCATAATCTTTTAGTTAAATTGTCTAATTCAATCATGTCTATAAATTAGCTTAGCCAATCTCTTATTCTCGGTGGTTCTTTCTGCTTCCATTTTTGCACTATTATTAATCTAGCCACGGTTACCATATACAACATGATTCTCCAATGTTGGAATTCTTCTTTCTTTCCTAACACATTTGTCATATTCAAGATACAAAGTTCCGGCTTAAATTCATATTCTATCTGTAAGATTTTTTTAATCATCATGTGTACTCTTAACCAGAACTTTTTAATCACCTTACACTTCCACCACATGTGGATTAAAGATCCCTCATTGACTTGGCATTTCCAACAGGTTTTTTTGGCATAGTCATTCCATTTTATTTAGTCTAACCGGTGAAAATACCATCTGTGTGTAATCTTTATATAGTTTTCCTTTAAGTTCTGGTAAGCACTAAACCTATAAGATTTATGTCTCACGTTTTCCCATGCATGTACTTCTAAGTTGTATCCTATGTCTCTTGCCCATTGTATCCTTTATGACCTCTGGTTCCAAATATCTGGTCAGCAGTAGCTTATATAATTTTGCTTTCCTCCTTTTCTTTTGTTCTTCCCATAATAATTTGTCCAATTCATTATATTCCAATTCTATTCCTTCATTATTTTGATCTTTTTTGAACCTTTCTTTCAATTGTAAATATGTAAACCAGTTAATTTCATAGTTTAATTGTTCCCTAGGTTTTAATACGAAGTCACTGTTGCTGTCTAGTACTACTATATCCTTATATTTCAGATATTGTGCTCGGTCCATCCATCTTCTGAGGAGTGCCCCCTGAGATGTCCATAGTGGGATTTTACTGTAAAATTTATTTTTTATTTTCTTCCACGTTGTTAACAGGATGATGCTAAGTCTAACACATGAACTGATAGTATTCAAAATGTTAACTTCAGCTGACATGGAAGTTCTATTTGTGATCATTATTCAGATGGTCCATTCACCCTTTCAGATCATCTCCTGACCCACAGCAGTAAATGGGGGACTACATCAACCCTTAGTCTCAGACAGTATACTTTATTTTTCAAAGTAGCTATGATTTACCTGGACAGTGGAAGCAGACATTCACATTTTGGACTAGCAGAGCTCAAGCAGCATTATATGGCTGGCAACCAAAGCCATGCAATTTCCATATTGAACACTTACTATCAGGCACGGAATTTGTGATAGTAATTCCTTGATCCTAGTACTGCATACACTAATTATATCATAGCTATATGTTATTTTTTTTGTCCTGCAACCAAGAACTCTGCTATCTCCAAGATAACATGTTTATAGATTGTCTTGCCTCCTTTCCACCTCTTTCATGAGCATTCCTTGGCCGTACTAGTGTCCTATTTTCCCAAAACATAGCTCTGCTCCTGCAGGTATGAGAGACAGCTTCTCTGAGTAGTGCCTATGGTGGCAGCTACCCTAAGAGTTTAATCCTGGTACTTGTACAATCAATATTACCCCTGGTGACATTAGCTAAAGATGTCTCTGTAATTCACAGCATTCATCAGTTGACAGGATCAGGTTACAAACCAAACCAATAGCAAGGCTTGTTATTGAGCTGTTCGGCAGTGGAACACACTCCCTCGAAGCGTGGTGGGGTCTCCTTCCTTGGAGGTCTTTAAACAGAGGCTGGATGGCCATCTGTCGGGGATGCTTTGATCAAGATTTCCTGCGTGGCAGGGGGGTTGGACTGGATGGCCCTCATGGTCTCTTCCAACTCTGCATTTCTATGATTCTATGATTCTGATTCTTTAAGACAGGATGCACAACTCACATCCAAGGGTCATTGACTACCAGTCCATTTCTGAGCAGAATTCAAAGTGCTGGTTTTGACTTTTAAAGCCCTAAATGGCTTGGGTCCAAACTATCTGAAAGACCATATCTACCTATACAAGCCGGCCTGATGGTTAAGATCGGCAGGGGAGGGCTTTCTCTCAGTCCCACCACCTTCACAGGTGCAGTTGTTCAAGACTTGGGACAGAGCCTTCTCTGTGGTCAACGGATGCTCCCAAATTGTGGAACTCCCTTCCATGGGAGGTCCAGATGGCCTCCCTGCTCTCTTTTCATCGGCAGTTAAAGACGTTTTTATTTAAGCAGGCATTTAAAAAGTGAATTTTAATTGGTGTGTTGCTTGTTCTATTTTTATTGATTTTATATTTTTAATTCATGCTATGTTTTTAAATAAGTGGTAATTAATTTAATGCTTTTAAAAAAAATTAAAAATTGTGATATTTTAGTTGTATTTTAAAATTATTGTACACCTCCTTGTGTCCCATCTTGGGAGAAAGGTGGGGTATAAATCTAATAAATAAATAAATAAATCATATGAAATGTCAGCTGGAGAATCAGAGTGGGGTGTAGTTACAGGGGCAGGGGGACAAAATAAGAGCATTGTCCCCCCAAAAAAGAATTCTGCCCCAAAAATGAATTTTTTGTTCCAACTTTTTAGCATTGCAAGAGCAAGACTCTTGTATCAGCTGTGTTTGCATTCCCTGGTTACCTTGGCCTGCGCTTTTTATTTGGATACCTAAGTGTACAAGTATACCTCAGTGAACAAAGCAGATCTGTTCCTGGGCCTTACTTCGTTAAAAGCAAAGTTAGTACCAGAGGGAGAAATAACATGGGAAGAATAGGGAAAGGTTCCCACACCAAAAAAGAGCAGAGCACTTCATGTTTCTGCATTTCCCCCTTCCAAAGTAAACAGTAAGCCCATGTGAAGAGAAACAACCAGGTGAAGTAAGACTTGCACAAGTAAAGAAAACATTTAGAGAACTTTTAGAGAACGTAATAATAATAATAATAATAATAATAATAATAATATAAAATTTATTTCTATCCCGCCCCTCTGCAACGTGATTGGGGCGGCTTACAATATAAAAACTCCATAGTCACAGTACCCTAACCCACCCACCCCTTAAAATAATATTAAATTATAAAAGTTTAAAAACATACAATAATAGAAATATATAAATTAGAAAAAAAATTAAAACATACAATAGTTTTTAAAAAAATCCGATTGCAGCTCAGAAAGGACAGCCGAGTCTTGGGCCAGGATAGTTATTCAGGAAAAGCCTGCCAGAAAAGATCCGTCTTGACAGCTTTTTTTAAAGCTGTCTAAGGTGGTAATAAGACGGATCTCGTCCGGCAGGCCATTCCATAATCTGGGAGCGGCAGCAAAGAAGACCCTCTGGGTCACCGACAGCCTTGTTTTCATAGGCTGTAACAGATTCCTCCCAGAGGACCGAAGTGCGCAGGGAGGGTCGTACGGAAGGAGGCGGTCCCGGAGATAAGTTGGACCCAAGCCATGTAGGGCTTTAAAGGTTATAACCAACACCTTGTACTGTGCCCAGAAACTAATAGGCAGCCAGTGGAGAGCTTTTAGCACAGGTGTTATATGCTCTCTTCTGGAAACACCAGAAATCAACCTGGCTCCCATGTTCTGAACTAGTTGAAGTTTCCGAGTCAAGCACAAGGGTAGCCCCATGTAGAGCGCATTACAGAAATCCAGACGGGAGGTTACCACAGTTTCGAGGTCCCTGTTTTCCAGGAAAGGGTGCACCTGGCGTATCAGCTAAAGTTGGTAACAGGCACTCCTGACTGCGCAGGTGGAATCTGTGTCAGCTCCCCCACCACCCTAAACAGTTCTGCTGGACGGGACTCTGTAGACGCAATACGTGCAGAGGAGAAAGACTTCTGTGCTGCAAGTATCGCCTCTCAATAAGAATCAAGGAAATTCCTATGACGAGTCTTGTCAGATAAGAGTCGAGTCTTCCGCCAGGTGCACTCTAGTCATTGTCCAGCCCGCTTCATCTTCCTAAGCTCCTCTGAATACCAGGGCTTATGGTTAGGAGCAGGCTGGAAAGGATGTTTGGGAGCGATTGTGTCAATAGCCTTGGTGAGGTCGGTGTTCCAAATATTAACCAAAGCTTCAACAGAATCACCGGCGTTACCAACCATTAAACCCTCCAAGGCTTTCTGGAATCCAATTGGTTCCATTAGCATTCGAGGGCGGACTATTCTAATAGGTCCACCACCCCCGGTGGGGCATACAATGGCTCTTAGCTCCATCTTGGCCAGGAAATGATCTATCCATGACAATGCAGAGGTTTTAATAACCTCCGCCCACGGATATTCCTGTTCCATACTAAAGGCCGCATCGAGGGTATGACTTGCACAGTGAGTAGGCCCGACAACCAATTGGGATAGGTCCATGTTTGTCATGGATTCCATGAACTCCTGAGCTGTGCCAGTTAGATTTAGCAAGCTGGTCACGAGTGGGATGTTGAAGTCGCCAAGAACTAAAAGTCTGGGTGACTCCAGCAGCAACTCTGAGACCAGCTGTGTTAGCTCGGTTAGGGAGTCTGTTAGACAATGGGGTTGCCGGTACACTAACAGAATCCCTAAGCTATCCCTGGACCTCAGGCTTAGGTACATATAGTCAATGTGGACTGTGTTCCGGATAGGCTTCCTGGTCAAGGTTAGATTGTTTTTATGAACCAGAGCCACTCTGCCCCCCCCCGCCCACTTTTCCTTACCTGCTCACTAACTGAGTACCTGGCCGGGAGTGTCTGCGCCCAAGTCGCAGCACTGGCCTCTCCCAGCCAGGTCTCCGTAAAGCATGCCAGGTCGGCAGCCTCAGCCAATAAGAGGTCATGGATAATATGCGTCTTGTTTTTAACAGACCTGGCATTGCAAAGGAGCAGAGTAAGGGTCTGTGGAATGGTTGGTGCGCTCTTCAATTTATTCTGGGAAACAGAGTGAACTGAAGGCGGGATAGATATTAAACATCGATCCTGCCTTCTTTTGTAACAATTTTTCACTCTGTTGCCGCCATACCTTCCCTTCCCCCACACAACCTCAATTCCTGCTCCCAGATCATTCCCGGCCCCTGGTAGGTGTTCCTGGGGTGGGGTGGTGGAGTGACTTTTAAGGCCAGCCACTCCTGGCCACACCCCAACTCCCTGCTCAGCTGCCCTTACCCTGGTGTAAGAGGGAAGGAAAGCTTCCTCGCAGTCCTCCAGAGTCTTGTTCTGGCTGGCTGGCTGGCTGGCTGGCTGGTAGGTGTTTCCCCCAAAATGTGTTTTTAACTTCATCAGCTTCTGCTTTTCTTATGATTTCCATTTTGGTGGCTTAACATGCTTTTAAAAACAAAACAAAACATTCCAGGGGATTGCTGTTGAGACAGGCTTATCTACTTTCCCCTTTTCTCTCTGTTTTTCTGCTCATTCATGCTCAATAAGGGATTTTGGAGACAGAAACTGTTTACTTTGCCTGTTGTAAGTGGGCACACACAGGCAAAGTAGGTTTAGCTAGGGCAGAATTTCATTCTTTCCCAGCTCAAACTTCACTGCATTGTTTTCTGCAGACATGAGGCTGCAACCCAGCAGCAAAGTCTGTTTCTCCAGCCATCCTTCACCATCCTCCCAGTGACATAGGACTTTATCAGACCATGCAAATACGGCATCATTTCCTGCTGGCAATCTGGTGTCTGAATCAGCACTTCAAGTAAATACAGGGGGGTCTCAGAACCTCAACTAAACCAAAGTATTGTGGGAGATAATAATAAATACCAGATGAATTATAACTGTGGACTTTTTCAGATGGCCCTTACTGTGCAAGCAGCCTCTGGAGCAGTAACAAGGCTGCTGTGCAGCAGGGGGTCGTTTTCGGACGGTGCCGTCCCTCTTCCATGACCATTCGTGGCACGTAAAGCTTTGGAAGCAACCGCGTCATATTTCAATCACAGGCAACTTCCGTGATTGAAATATGGCGCGGCGGCTTCCAAAGCTTCACGAATGGTCACAGAAGAGGGATGGCGGCATCCAAAAATGACCCCCTGCTGTGCAGCAGCCTCGTTACTGCTCCGGAGGCTGCTTGCACGGTAAGGGCCATCTGAAAAAGTCATGTATATATCTGTATTGTAACACCAGAGCACAATGTAAAATTAAAGATTATATAAGCCAAAGTTGAGCGTTAATATTTGTAATATATTCAACATTCATTAACAAAATAAAGTTTAACAAAGTAATATGCTATGGACTTTTTCAGATGGCAGGAAAAACCCCAAGGAGGTTGGGATAAGAACGTGGCTGTTTCACTTACCGAGCCCTGTTTCAGACAGCCTCGACCTCCTCCTGACCTTCCCCTATGCTGCTGGCATTGCTTTTTATTGACAGATAACCTCCCTAAAGCATCCCCTGGGAATTTGTCCTTGAGTGTCCTCTGGAAAATAGGACATCTTTGAATGCTGGTTCCAAGAGCATTCTCTGAGAGGTTAGTTCTCTGAATGATCATTCTAGAGCATCCACCAGAAAGCATGGCCTCTGTGTGCTAAATCCTAGATTGTCCTTAGAAGCAGTGGTTAGTGGCAGCAAATTAGGTAGTAACTTTGGCATCAGGAATTGGGAATAAATAACACTTTGGGAATAAATAACTCTTTGTGGGCTGCTCATGCATTGTGCATCCCACAACTGTTGAAAAACCTATGGGTATGGGCATGCATGTGTGATGGTTAGAATGAGTGATCTAATAAAAGTCCACAAAATCCAGAATCTACAAAACAATGATACCTTTATTGGGCCAACTAAAATGCAAATAGATTTTGTATCTTGCTACATGACCAACACACCTATGCCTAAATATGTTTCCGTCCTCTAATGTGATATATGCCATCCTCTGTCAACAATGCTCTTCAGCACTCTACACTGGGCAAGCAGGCCAGTCTCTGCACCAGAGGATAAATAAAACAATTCAGACACTAGGAATGGGAATACACAAAAACTGGTTGCAGAATACTTCAGTCTTCCTGGACATTTCATCTTTGACTTCAGGACAGCTGTACTTGAACAAAAAAAATCAAAGGAAGATTGGAAAGAGAAACAGCTGAACTGGAATATATTCACAAATTCCAGTCCACCAATAATGGGTTGAATAGAGACAGTGGTTTCCTGGCACACTACATATATTATAACACTAGTTACCCCAGTCTCATGAGGGTGCTCTTGGTCAGTTTATCACATCTCCTTTCTGGTTCCCAACCAGCATCACACTACATTCAAAAACTCCCTCCACCATTTCTATGGTCATCCACCTACCCTGGCCTTGGGTAACATCTTTCCTCCTGCCTTTGTCTCTCAAGGACCAACTTGTCACCTCAAAACCACACCCACAAGTTTTGCATTGCTATGGCTATTCAACAGTCTGCTTTTGAGGTCTGTATCTAGGCGTCTACTTCCTCTACATCTGAGGAAGTAAACTAAATCTATGAAAGCTTATGTTACAACCTCTTTCTCTCAGTTAGTTTCAAAGGTGTTCCAAGATCCCCTTGCTTACTGATATTCCAGACTAACATGACTATGTCTTTGAATTCTATTCCTCCCAGGTATTTTGCTGCTTAAGATACTTTACTCCCTGAGGCTGAACAGTAAATGCAACCACAGATCCCCTCTCAAGGGACACAATACCTAAATCCAACCAAATTATTTTGGTACGTGAAGCAAACAACAACAACAGCAACAAAAACACAAGAGCTATCTCCACACCCTGGCACTAAAAATACAACTACAAACAAATTAAGAAGCTACATGTTTGCTGCTGTTCATTATATCCAAACTATTTCTCCTGAAGCAATTGCCTCACTCTGCTCTGTGATCCTGTGTTTCTAGTGTTATTCCAAGGGAAAACATGAGGCAGTTGAAAGCATCACAGAGGCCAGAGGAGTGCCAATAAATGTTGCTCTAATGCATTCCCAAATCAATAATGTGCAGAAATGAAATAGCAGAGGCACTTTTGCTTTCCCTTTTCACCTTAAGACACCTCAACAACATCTTTCAGTACTGCAGAAGTTTGGCTCAGCAGTAGGAATGAAATTTAAAGTCACCCATGGCTTTATCTGAAACAGTGGCTTTCCAGGAAACACTTTCATTATTGAAATTAAATAACCACCAACATCACAGGGAATATATTTGTGGGCCATGGCAGCAAGGCAAAAGTCAATAGGCACCATCTTCACTGGCACAGTGGAGCTTCTTCATTGCAAGCACTGTAACAGATTTTTGAAAGCTTAGTGCAACGATTCAACCAATCAGGAAGCACCTGGTTTTCTGGGATGGCAGGCACTCCAGCCTGTCTCAGGAGCATATAAACAGCACCTAGGAATGCTGTTTCGGTAGCTTGAGAATGGATCTTTTCTTCCCAACAACCCTCCCTTTGTTGATGCTTTCAGTTGAGTTTTAATGCCTTCTTTTATTTTGTTACAACTTTGGTAGCTTTGGAATGGGGGCAAGATCCAGCTGGTAGAAGACAAGACCAGTGGGCTTGTCAAATCAAGTTTAGAGGGCTCCCATTTAGGAACCTTGAGGGTGTAAGCAACCAGATTTATGCCCATCTTGGCAGGAGCTGGGCTTATCTTAACACTGGGTGGCAGAAGAACCACACTGTGACTTTTACTCAAGTGGAATCCCACATCTGTCATTCACTGATCTCCCAGAGGACAGGTAGAAGCAGAATTGAGCTCATTGGTCAGCAAGCAGGTTGGCTGATGCCTAGATCTGGACCCATCCTGAGCCAAGCATCTTCTGCTGCAACAAATAAAAATGTGGCCTTTTCCATTCCAAGAAAAAGCTGTTGTCTCTGATTAATTTAACAACAACAACAAAAACCTCCAAAAACCCATGCATATAGCCACTGGGCCTACATATCCACAGAGAAACAACATCAAATCTGACATAGATTCAGGAGCACATTGTAGGGCAAAACCTCATTCATGCAAGTCACTGACCAGACTTCTTAGGGGTTTAGCAACAGGTCCTGACCCCTGAGAACACCACTGAACACAACTAAGATTCTCCATAGGCCAATTCAGATACTGAGTTGCCCTGGGCACTCTGTGCATGAAAGATCATTCATATTCTGTTTTAGTCAGGCCTCATCTGGAGCACTGCATTCAGTTCTGAGTGTCTCATTGCAAGAAGGATATAGATGAGTTGGAGTGAGTGAAGAAAAGGGCAACAAAGATGATAAAAGGTATGAAGAACAAAATTATGAGGAAAGGTTGGGGGAGCTGGGCATGCTCTGTAAGCACAAGCTTGCACCCCACTTCCAAGGCACCCCATTCCTGGAATGTTAGCATTGGCCTGCACCCCATTTTTACTCAGAAACTGGCCAAGTTTGGTTCATTATTGTGGCCTTTTACAAGGGTAAAAAGACAGGATGGTCTCAAAAGGTCATTTGAGTGCCCTGTCTTACCCCAAGGCAGCCTGAGGCTGTAAGACCAAAAAGAAGACACATTCCACACACATGGGAGGTTAATGGATGGAGAAACCCTTTGGTATTTACTGATTGTGAAATGTCCTCTCCTCAGCTCCCAACCTTAAAGAAGTTGCTCAAAGCTGTTAAAATCCAATCACTGGACATTAAGAAACACATTTAGCATCTTCCTCACCTTTTGGCAAGACCAGGAAACTCATTGTGCAATCCATGAAGGCTCATGGAATTCATTGTTTCTACCCATGAAGCAACCAATCCCCTCAGGTGTATTTGGAGGTATAAATATCACTCCCAAAATGTGCCTCATTTGCACACAGTCAGTAATAGGGGGAAATTCTGTTACTCTGTGTTAGCCACATCCAGCTTCTCCATCCACTCTGCCAGACTGACTACAGGACAGGTTGTATTACCTCAATCAAAATCCTCTTGCAACCCTCTATCCCAAGCTTTCCTACTGTTTCTTTCTATAGCCTTGTGTGAAAGCTTTTTCTGGGTGAATGTGTGTGTGTTTGGTGTTATTTTTGAACTCCTTAATAAAAACCATACTTAATTTTACATGTGTATGTATTCCATCCAGATTATTACCGGTAGACATAGGTTTCAAGGTCCCCTTGTTACCCGCTTTCGCATAGCTAAAGTCGAGTTGCTGCTAATTTCCCCAACATATTAGAAACTTGATATTTTCTTGGAATTTCCAAGGAACATTTTGGTTAACAGTTCAGCATGGTGAAGAGGAGACTGAGGGGTGACATGATTGCACTCTTTAAATATCTAAATTGTTGTCACAGAGAAGGTGCAGGTTTGTTCTCTGCTGCCCCAGAACCAAGCCTAATGGCTTTAAGTTACAGGAGAGTAGATTTAAATTGAGCATTAGAAGGAATTTCTTGACATTAAGAGCAATTCAGCAATGGAACCAATTACCTAGATGAGGTGATGAAGTCTGGACATCTTCAAAAAGAGGCTCTACAGCTACCCTGCTATAGCTAGCTTTCCTGCATTGAGTGAGGGGTTGGACACAATGATCTATGGGGCCCCTTTCTATCTAGGACATACAGGCTAACCTGGCCCCCTAGATGCTGACTTGAACTGCATCCAGGCTTTCTGACTGACACATGATGAGTACCAAACTGAAACTGAAGAGGGGATTATTTGAGGTTCCACGGGTATAGAAATCCTGGATGATTAGGATTTGTTTGTTTGAACTATTTCTATAATTTTGATGTTCTGGATTGATCTAGTAAAGTGTCTCCTTCCAAGAGTGCCATGAGCTGGGCAATAATTCTCTCAAACTCCTTCTCTACAAAGGGAGTTTTAACAAATGGGTGATAGTTATTCAATAAAACTCGGTCCAAACTGGACTTCTTCAGGAGTGGAGTAGTCACACAACCATATGGTTAAAGATGGGCTTGTGAGTCAGCATCCGTTCACATAAGAATGCATTCATCATACTCTGGGCCTGTCCTCACAGCCTCTGTTCCCCACCCACCCTCCTAAGAGCTTAGAAAGTAAAAACAATCCTTTGCCATTACAGTAATTGCAGTTATGACAAAGTAACTCATTATGTTACTTGTCCTTCACATTGATTTTCTGTTACTTTTTTTAAAGAAGAAACCGTAAGATTGATTAGAGAATGATGTAGAATTTTAAAATTCATGTTAAAAAACCTTATAAAAGTAACTGTTCAAAGTAACTATAAAGTATTACTTGTTGCACTGATATATAGCTTCATGCTTATTTGGTAACAGTGCTTCTGAAATGTAATTTCATTGCACCCTTGTTGCCCAGAAAAAGTAACTAGTTACAAGTAAGCACCTTTCTTGTAATTCATTAGTTCCAAGCTTTGGCCCTGATGCACAGAAGTCAAGAAAATATTTGGTTGGTGTGACACCAGGCCCTTCCTCTCCCTCACTCTGGGACATAGGGGTCTTTCTATCCCTCTGCTGCCACCAAATTTGGGATGGTCAAGCATGTCACAGCTGAACTACGTCTCCCACAGATGGATAACATGTGTAGTTAGGTATGGATGTTCCTTAATGGTTGTGAACTAATTGTCAGAGAAGTCACTCATAACCAGACGGCATGTAAGAATTAACATAAAGATCAATTTATTGGTGAATAATAGAAATATAACTGAGTTAATAATTCATCTCCCCTGCAAATCAATTCCCTTTAAGCCTCTCATATCAAATGTCAAACTCCAAGCCTCTTAGCTAGCACCCAAGGCATCTCTCACTCCCCTGCTTCAAGCCTCTCTTTCTGTCTTCACATTCTCAACTGCTCAACTAAAACTGCTACTTTCCTCTTCACACACTCTCTTAATCCTCCAGAAGCCCCTCCCCTTTTGGCCTCCTCTCCTAGGATTGGCTCCTGAAGCACACTGTTTCCATTTGTTCACTTAGCTGTCTGTCACAGTTGACTTTAAAACTACAGACATCTTGTCCATGTCCTTGGTTTGCAGCAGCTGGAACTGATCCTGCAAAGCCAGTACAGATGAGACTGACTGGATACCAGCATTTAAGTCAGAACAAAAGCAAGTGCTGATTGAGGGACAGTGGAGAGAACTCTCCACAAGCTAAATCCCCTCACCTATACTTGCTGCAGAGACACACAGAGAGAGCTGCAAAGCCCAAAATTCTCAAGAAAACACAGAACTCTCATAACTTGTCCAAAGCTACATTCTCTCCACCCCCCTGGCAGAGAGAGCTGTTTAACTGCAATTCCCAACCCTGAGGGGTCAAAAACCTTGCTGCCACCATGTGATAAAGCTGGCCCTACTCTTCCAACAGGAAGGGAAGTCTTCCAGCTTATTTGTACAACTGAAAAACACACTCAGAAGGGTTCTCTAGTCTAGAAATGCCTTTTCTAAGGGCAGGCCACCACCACTCACTGACTCTACAATTTCCTTTATGTTCTTTTCTTGTCTAGGCAGTGAGATCTTAGACAAGATGTAGTAAAGAAACAATGATGTACTTTCCTCTTTCCTAGAGGATTTTAGACCAGAAGCAGGCAATTTGAGGCAGGTTAGGAAATAACAGAAAGCTTTATTTCAGTTCTAGGAGTCTACGTCACTTGAGAAGGTAAAACATACCCAGTTTCAGCTTAAGGCTTATACAGTTTGCATTAATTCAGAGCATTTACAAATAAAAACATAAATCTAATGCAATCTAACTACACATCCCCTAACTATTACATGCAGGTAACTTACAGTCTCTGTAGATGGAATTTCAGAGTTCTTTCTGGATCCTTTTTGAGGCCTTGGGTAAAGTTGGCTCACCCCAACTCTCTTGTTATCATAGTTTAGCATTTTGTAGTTATTCCATGACTGTGTAGGCCCTCTGGCCCCAGAGCTAGGCCTTATGCTAGTGGCACCATGTGCTCCACCAGTGTGTCTCAGAGCAAAGGGAAGAGAAGAACTTTTAAAAGTCCTTTGTGTTTATGTCTGATTGGCTCTGCCGTGCCCAATCAGAGTGGCTATCTAGTCAGGTGATGTGACATCATGTTTATTCAATGAGGTTTTCCCACCCACTTCCCATTTCCAAATAAGGAGTGGAAGTTTCCCATACTGATCCTGTGAGATTGTAAAGGTATCCATGATGGCACCTGTAGGTCATCATAACAGACCCCTTCAGACTGATGATTATACATCAACCAGGTTGTGCAGGTGCACATATTGGGATTTGAGAATCACTCAGTAGCCACTGGATGCTCTATGTCAAGCCGGTGGCAAATCCACACTGGGTATTAGTCATAATTTTAAAGGAGCCATCCAAGGTGCTGAAGCTGTTTTAGGAATCAAGTCTGACACATTGGATAATTCTTTTGATGTATGTACTGAATCCAAAAGCAGATTTACCACCCCAATGACATGGAAGCCATTCACTGCCACTGCAATCACCCATTTAATTTTACATATTCCATCCCCACAGGCACCAAACACCCTGACTAGGATTCATGTCAGTTTGATCCCTACATACTAAAGAAATGAGAGGAACAATTTAACATGCAGAGAATTATTGCACCCCTCCCCTCTCCTGCTTCTGTGATCTAAAATTCTCCTTCTGATCTGACTTTGCTTCTTCCTTTTAAAAAGATACCAGGGCAGAAACTAACTTAGATAAGGAAGTAATGATTCCTGGTGAATTTAATGGAGTATTCTCAACAAGGTTAAAGAAGGTCAAGAATCAATAACTTAGGAGTATTATACAGGATTCAGCACAATCTTATACACTGCCAGTGGGAAATGCATTGAAAAGGCAAGTTGTTTAAGTCCATACTTGAGAGATGTCAATTAATTATCCCTTCCTGTTCCTTTCCAATTGAAATAATTTGTTGATGTGTGCCTTCAAGTTGTTTCCCACTTATGGCAACCCTAAGGTGAACGTATCATGAGGTTTTCTTGGTAAGATTTGTTCAAGGGGGGAAGTGTCTTTGCCTCCTTCTGAGGATGAGAGAGTGGGTTCCCATGGCTAAGCAGGAAGTTGAACCCTGGTCTCCAGGGTTGTAGTCCAAATAACTACACCATGCTAGATACAGTACTTGCTTTATTTAGAAACTATGGGTTAGGTTATATTGCATAATATTTGAGTGATATCTCCTCACAAGTATGTGATATTTATCAAGCAAATATACATTTTTAAAAAGGCACCAATAGACTGTTATGTAAAGTATATGATAGGGTGTAACATGTAGTTTGTCCCTACATTTGCTTCTCAAATCTGAATATACTGTATGACCATAAATAATGCTGTAAATGGTCAATGCTTGAGCTCCTCATTTCACTCTAACAAGTATTATTCAGAAGTAATTGGCAAAACAGTCAGAAAACACTGAACTCTCCACACCCTTACAAAGCAAAATGCCACATGTATTTCATCAATTTCCCCCTTTTAAATAATTCACTTAAGGATTTCTGGGATCTTTCATTTTCTTGGCTATCATTTAAGCTTTTTAAATATTGTAATTCACAGTTATTATAGGAAAAGAAAGAAGATCACTATTAGAAGGACCAGAAATCATCTGAATAAACTAATAAATAAGAAGAGGTAGAATGGAAAGGACATCTTTATTGGGCTGTTGAAGGAAATAGTTTGGAGGCATAGGCTTATTATTCACACTCATTAATGGTCAAGGGGGAAATGCTGTTGGGAAAAATAATCAATTGAAACCAAGGACAAAACAATAAGAAGGAAGAATAATAAATTCCCTGATTGCTAAGAAGTGAGAGTAACCAGATGTTCCTGGCACATTCTTCCAAAGACTAGATCATAGAGAAAATCAATTCTCAAATAGAAGGGTATCCAGTAGCCACAGCAAAATGGATCCCAATTGAAAATAAAATGTCAAATGGAATTGCTAACAGCTCTCCCCTCTTATCTCTTCCACTGAGTCCTTTGAAACCTGAGAGTCCTTTTCTTTGAACCAGCACCCAGTGTAAGAATGCCCCAAATCTCATGGTGATATTTTTTTTGCCGCAGTAAGATATAATGTAGCACACATGCCATCCTTAACAGCACCACAGCACATTCCTCCTCAATTAGGAAGAAGCAATTTAAATGACATGGCACTGTGGCTGCTAGGCTGGATGTTTGTGTATTTACAATTGTTTGTTTGTTTAAATATTTACAAATTGACTTTTTGAACAAAATGGTCGCAAAAGACAGCATGGCTTAAAAAGCTAAACAACGTAAACTGGCCAAGCCTTTAAAGCACAGGTTCTTAACCTGTGGTTCACAGACCCCCGGGGTCCACAAAGTCCTCACAGGGGGGCTGCCATCAGTGGCCCTCCCTCCCTCAGCCACTGGGGAGGAAACCATCCTAATTGGCCTCCACCCTTCCTGGGGTTCTATGCTCCTAAGCCTACAAAGAGCAGCTTGGCTTCTCTCTCTCTTGGGAGCCTAGAGGCAAGCTGGGCAGCAAGGGATGAGCTCCGCCTCCCACCAGACACAGCAAGTGAGCAAACAAGTAAAAACTCCAGTGGTTCATTCTCCTTTCAATCTCACCTCTTGCTCAAACCTCTTGCTCACATGGGTCAGGAATGGGGGAAGGGAAGTGGAGAAGGAAGAAGGCAGGGAGCAGCCATCAGTCTGTGGGGTTTGGTGGAAAAGAGGAAAAGATCTGTTGGATTACTTCCTGCTAGGCAGTACCATAGTTCCAGGAACCATAGCTGAGGGGAGTTAGTATCAGAGGTGGGCAGAATTGTGGAGGGGGCTGTGAGGCAGGAGGAAAGGCTGGTTGGAAAATGTGCCTCAATGGAGAAAAGTACTTCACTGTAAAATACCGGTGTTAAAAACATAAGGTCAAGGAAGGGATGTTGGGGAATGTAACAGGGGAAAGATGAATTGGGTGAAGGCTAAGAGTGTGAATTATGATTGTAGGGTAATAAGGGGTGGTATTGTGAAATGGGAGCCAGCATGGTGTAGCAGTTTGAGTGTTGGACTATGATTCTGGTGACCAGGGTTTGAATCCCTGCTCAACCATGAAAAGCCACTGGGTGATCTTAGGCAAGTCATACTCTCTTGCCTCAGAGGAAAGCAAGGGCAAACCCCCTCTGAAGAAATCTTGCTAAGAAAACCCTGTGATAGGATTGCCTCACCATAAGTCAGAAATGACTTGAAGGCACACAGCAACGACAAGCAAATGCCTTTTGTAACATCATTTTCTGCTCTAGTTTATCTTAAAAATAAGTATAGAAACCATTTTAAAAACATAGAGTCAGAACCCAGGCTAGAAGTTTCAGATATTAAGCCCGATATAACAAGGCTTGTAAGTGAAATGCAGCACCAGCCTTTTCAATAGTTAATTAATCAAAATTAACAAGTAATATTAGGCCAAGTTTCAGTGTCCAGGTATTAGTATTATTGTTATTATTATTCTTGTTCTTGTTGTTGTTGTTACAATTTTAAATTTGTATGGAATCATTATAATAAAAACATTAAGTTTTTAAGTGTATTTACTTATTTCTCCCTTCTCTCCAAATTTGAAGACCCTTGATGAGCAACTTTAAATAAATATTTGATGCACTTTAGGGTTTTAAATCTTGAGTTAAGTCTTGGGGGATCATGGCAACAAAAGATATTCTGGGGGGGGGGGGTCCCTGGTAAAGAAAAGGTTAAGAACCACTGCTTTAAAGCATCCAGAAAGGAGAATAAGACTGTTGGAAATCCATTGAAACCAAGCCTAAATAAAACTGTTTTTAAGCAAAGATTAAAACATCAAGCAAAGGTTAAAACATCAAGCAAAGATCTATTCTCCTTATGGAGGACCTTCCACAGGCAGGGCACTGCCACCAAAAAGCCTGATGTTCCCATGAGTCCAATGTCTCTTGATATGGTACTGGGATATAAAAAAAATATAATACATTAGAGAAAGTTCATATGGGAAGGGTTGGTCGTTCATATATCCTTACCCCCAAATCATTTAGGGCTTTATAGGTAAAAACAAGTATGTTAAACTGCAGACAAATTGGGTGCCAGGGTAGTTGGCATAATATCAACTGATGTACCTGGTATATACAGGTCGACCCCTGTATCCATGAATTCGGTACCCACAGTTTCACTTATCCATGGCCCTGAAAATATGTTCTCTCTAGGCATTTCTAGGTCCTCCAGTGTGATTCTATGGTCAACTTCTGGTGTTTGTCTCATTGAAAAGAGTAGACTTCCCTATTATCCACAGTTTCAGGTATCCACGGGGGTGTGTGTCTTGGAACGTATCCCCCATGGATATGGGGGCTGCCCTGTAGTCTTTTTCCTTTTCCCCTCTCTGAATAGTAAACAAAAAGCTGTTTTTGCTGGAGCATTCTTTTTCACATGAAAATCATGGGAGAGAGATAAAGATCTGATTTCCAGATTTATTTATTTTTAAATTTCAGCTAGTATTTGCCATCTAGGTGTATCGCCTACTAATGCAGTCTTTACTGTCCTAATCACTGTCCCTTTGTATGCATTTTTTTTCACACACACAAACACTAGGCTGAAGGAGCCTACAGGGTTCCTCAGTACACTACACTTCAATAGCAATTAATACATGCAAAATAAATCATATCAGTATACTTGAATACAGAGCACTTCTCCTGGAAACCAGATACTTAAGTCTGCTTTTTCCTCCCTGAGGTTATCATGACTTCATATTGGCTTTAACTTTGGAAGAACACAGTTTCCATCCAAAGATTAATTCCCATTTCTTAGTGTTCTCATGTTTGTTGTTGTTATGTGCCCTCAAACCCTATGAATGAGACACCTCCAAGAGACCCTGTTATTCATTGTCCTGTTCACGTCTTGCAAACTCACAGCTGTGTACTTCTTTGATTGAGTCAGTCCACCTGTGATGTGTCATCTTTTTTCCTACCACCTTTAATTTTACAGAACATTATCATATTTTCCAGTGAGGCATGTTGTCTCATACATCCAAAGCATGACAGTCACTGTTTAGTCATTTTGGCTTCTAGGGAGAGTTCATTTGCTCTTAGACTCATTTATTTGACTTTTTGGTTGTCCATGGTATTTGTAAAACTCTTCTCCAGCATCATATTTCAAATGAGTTTATTTCCTTCCGGTCAGCTTTCACATTCATACAGTACATTGAATGAAACTAGAGCTACTATGATATATAAATGATCCTGATTTGGGTATTCAATGATTTATCTTTACACTTGACATCTGGTTCCTTCATAGCAGCTCTTCCCAATCTTACCCTTCTGATTTCTTGACTTATGGTCTCCATTCTGATTAATGATTGAGCCAAACTATGGAAAACTAGAAAGATTTTTTTTAAGCCTTGGATATAGTTACTTCTCCAACATTATCTCCAGGTACAATGTGAAATATAAGAACTGGCAAAAATCTGTGTGAGCACTTAACAGCCTATTTCATTCTAGGCAGTTTTAGTCTATCTGAGGAGATTATCACACTACACTGTTATAGCACTATTATTCCACTTTAACTGCTGTGGCTGCCTCCTGTGTAATCCTGGGATTTGCAGATTAAGGAGGGGCATTTAGCATTCCCAGCCAGAGAGCTCTTAGGCCTCACTAAACTACAAACCGCATAATTCCACAGGAGGCAGCCATAGCAGTTAGAAGCATAGAATCATAGAATTGTAGAGTTTGAAGAGACCACGAGGGCCATCCAGTCCAACCCCCTGCCATGCAGGAATCATGATCAAAGCATCCCCGACAGATGGCCATCCAGCCTCTGTTTAAAGACCTCCAAGGAAGGAGACCCTACCACGCTCGGAGGGAGTGTGTTCCACTGCTGAACAGCTCTTACTGTCAGAAAGTTCCTCCTAAGGTTGAGGTGGAATCTCTGTTCCTGGAGCTTGCATCCATTGCTCCGTGTTCTAGTCTCTGGAGCAGCAGAAAACAAGCCTGCTCCATCCTCAATGTGATACCTCTTCAAATACTTGAACAGGGCTATCATATTGCCCCTTAACCATCTTTTTTCCAGGCTAAACATACCCAGCTCCCTAAGTCTTTCCTCATAAGGCATGGTTTCCAGACCTTTCACCATTTTGGTCGCTCTCCTCTGGACACACTCCAATTTGTCAATATCCTTTTTGAATTGTGGAATAATATAGAATAAGACCTATTTGTCAATATCCTTTGTATCAATATCCTTTTTGAACTGTGGAATAATATAGAATAAGACCTATCACAGTGTAGTGTGATCCTTTTTTCCCCCTTCTAAGAAGCCTCATTCTCCTGCCCTTTTTGGGGCCAATTTGCACAACTCTAACTGCTTACAGAATCTGTGGTCCTGATGCCAAAAGCAAGTGAGAGCAGACAAATGGACAGAAACTTGCAGTAGATTCGATGTTGCTGCTTCCATTCTAACCCAACCCAGATGCTTTGGAGCACATGGCAAGATGTCCGACTTCGGAATTGTATCTTTTTCTTATGACAGGGCCGCTATGCAGACCCGTGGTCAGGCTGGGGACATCAGCAGCCACATGATAAGGCGAAGGGAGGCAGAAGGAGACCACCTCATTCCCTCTCTGTCGGCTTTTGAGAGAGGGCGCGGTGACTCTCGGCTGGGCGGCGAAAGCGCCGAGAAGCCTCTTTGTTTAGCCAATAGCGCCACCTAAAGGCCGCCAGCCAGAATCGCCCCAGTGCCTGCCTGTTCTTGGCTTGTTTGGGACCAGAGAGAGCCGGCGCGGTATAAGTGGCTTGAGTGTTGGACTAGAACACTGGGAGGCCAGGGTTCAAATCCCCGCTCAGGGGGGAAACCCGCCCAGTGACCTTGGCAAGTCACACTCTCTCCTCCTCAGAGGAAGGCAAGGGCAACCCCCCTCTGAACAAATTCTGCCAGGGGAAAAAAAACAACAACACCCTGATAGGTCTCAAGAGATCCCGCCTGGATCTCCTCGAGATCGAGGTGGTATCTGCACTAAACACCATTCTCCCCTTTGGATTGCCTTGGCTCCCTGCGAAGGACTCCTTGGATTTGTCGCTGGGCGGGAGGATCTGCGAACTCCTTGCTGCAGAGCTTTAGAGGAGTGCTTTGAAGAGCAGCCCCTCCAGAGGGGCCCCAAGAAGAGCGGGGGGGGGAGGCCTTGCCTTCGGTCCTGCGGACGGGCACCTAGACCCCCCCCCGCTCTCGATCTCCAAAGGGGAGCATGAGGGAACCCCCTCCCCCTTTAAAACCATCATTTCTGGCAAGCCTCGCTCGTTTCCAGAAGTGGGGAAAGTGACTGGACTACAAGTGCTAGAATCCCAGGGTGACTAGGGGGAGCTGTAGACACACACACACACACACCTCAAAAAAGAAACGTCCCGGAGCTCCAATCGCGCCTGCCTGGTCCGCCTTCGTCTCTCCTCCCCGCCCAGCCCAACGCGCTTTCCCCTGGGCGTGTGTTTCTTGGCCTCTCCTCTGGGCGCCGCCGCCCATCAAAGGCCGCTCTGTTATGCGAAGAGGAAGCCGTTCCCTCTGCGGCAGCCCCCAAAGCCGCTTGCTCCGGGCGGGAATCAATGGCCCCGTCTATGCGCCGCCTGGGCTTCGAAAGGAAGGGATGAATGCCTCCTGTTTGCCGCCTCTGACGCTCCGCGGCTGGGTGGCGAGCGCGCCGGAGCCTGGATTTGCCAGCCTCTCTCCTTCGGGACAGGCACCCGCCCAACTGCAAGCCTCCCTTAGCCTGGCCTAGCCTGGCTTAGTCCCCAGCCCAGCCTGGCTTAGTCCCCAGCCCAGATTACAGCCTGAAGAGGCAGCCCATGTGCTCACCCTCCCATGCTCCTGGACAGTCCCAGTTAATCCCAATTGGGTTCCCACTTTTTCGGCTGCTTTTTTAAATGCCCCTTTCTCTCCCTTCTTTCCACTTTCCCCCTTCCCCCGCAGCTTACTTCAATTGCTGCAAACTGAATTCAAAAGGCAAAGCTAGATGGCCCCCAATTGACTCAGCAGTGGGGAAACTAGGGGAGGGGGAATTTTGCCCTTTTCAGTAGGCACAGGCCAAAGGGAAGAGCTGTAGCCTCTCCTAGCTTGTGCAATCTTCCTATCAATAACTGTTGCCACCTTGACCATACACTGATGTTGCCTGGCCACGTGTATCCCAATTTTCATCTGTGATATGTTGGATGGTATGCATTAATTTGTGTGATTTTCCTGCATCTATGTTAATTTATTTATTTAGCATCACCCTGGGGAGACATGCAATGTCCAATGGAACATTGGGCAGCATATTCCACCTTGAATCCCATCTTGGGAGAAAGTCAGGATATAAACCCAATAAATAAATAATATGCCCATCAAATGCACAAAAATTCAGACTTTGACAAAAAGACTTTTTCAGACATCCCTTATCACGCAAGAAGCCTCCATAACAGTAACGAAGCTGCTGCGTGGCAGGGGGTCTGTTTCGGACGACACCATCCCTCTCTCGGCATTGTCCGTGACTGTTCCGGGTAGGATTGAGGGCGGCCGCACCATTTTTTACTCACAGAAGTCAATCCTACCTGGAACAGTCACAGACAACACCAAGAGAGGGATGGCGTCCGAAACGGACCCCCTGCCGCGCAGCGGCTTTGTTACTGTTACAGAGGCTTCTTGTGCGGTAAGGGGCGTCTGAAAAAGTCCTAAGTCTTATTGTTAGACCTGATTGGAGTAGACCCATTGAATCAGTAGTTGTATTTCTGTGCTGATTCACCACTTAACAATTGGTTGAATACATCTACTCTAGTTGGGACTAACCAACAAGATGCAAGCCATTATAGCAACATTTCTCTTTACCCGGGGCTGCAAGATGTGTTATCAGGAGATGTGTCAAAGCAACCTGATCATATCGCAGTTATTCTGAAATGCTATACTGACTGGAACATATTTCCAGGTAAAGGTATGTAGGGTTGCAGCCATAGGCTACTGTCCTTTGACTGGCATCCGGAGACTTTGTCACAGCTAGCATAGACCCATTGAATCAATTGTTGATCTGTGAATCAGCATGTACATCAATCCAATTGATCCAATGGCTCTACTGTAGTCAAAACTAACAATAGGATTTAGGCCTGTATTTTACTTACTTATTTGTAACATTTACATCCTGGTTTTGCCTTCAGTGAACTAACAGTGATGGTGTACTTGGGTCTCCTTCTTCCCTTCTTATCCTCACAGCAACCCTTTTGGGTAGGTCAGATTGTGAGAGAATGACTGGCCCAAGGTCATACAGTGAATTCCATGGTTCTGTTTCTGTAATTAGTTACAATCTTTCATTTTCTGTTCCCAGGACATAAGCCCCCAGGAGGAGGGAAGGATCTAAAAGAGCTTTGTCCAACCTGCTGTCCTCCAGATATAGCTTGATGGCTAGAGATGATGCGCTCTGTAGCCCAACACACCAGAGGGCACTGGGTTAGAAGCTTGGGTGTGAACTGACCATTAGAAAATTAGGCTGTTTCCATACCATTTATTTCAGATGGGAGGCTGAAGGAAACTGAAGCTCTCAAATAATTTTCTTCTTGAAATGAAGAAACCTGATTGGTTGTGTTTTAAAGGAGTGTGTTTGACTTTTATCTTTAAATCTGAAACATGTTTTTAAAGTTTTAAAATTAATGTTTAAACAGGATTGGTTATTTAATTACTTTAAAACTTGCTATACATTGTTTAAGTTGTATTTTGATTTCACCTACAATCTAAACCACCTTGTATATTGGGAGAAGGGTTGTATATTAATTATAATTAATTACAGTGTCAAAAAGGTATAGAATGTTCCCATTACAGGTTGTTCTCATTCAGTTTGTCCACATTGACCCTCATTCCAAAGGGTGAGGAACTGTAATATTTGTGTAATGTTTGTGTGAATGTAGCCATAGTAAGCATTTAATGACTGGATCTTTCTTGACACATGCCAGGGAGCATATGACTCACTGAACTTTCATTACCTGAATGTTGGCAGATTGTGGCTTCAAGCATGAATATACAGAGCTGTAGAGGCAGGGGAGATTGGAGCAAGCATTCCTGCTGAAGGAATAGGTAGTGAATTTCTATCTGTCCCATCACAACACATTTACTTTTACTGAACCCTTCACACAGAATATGACTAAATTTAATCTGAACAAAAAATCAAGATGATCCAATGATTAACATGTGTGATCTGGATTTCCAGGATCTGGGAACCTATGCTTTGCTCAGCAATGAATACACAGATGACCTTGGACAAATAACCTTGTAGCTATTTTGCAACAGCCCTAGCACAACAGCTCCTACATTTTGTACAACTGCTTCTGATTCAGAGTCAATAGGAAGCTTTATGTGATGTGTAGGATCATCTGTGCCTTTTGCTTCTGTGTGGGTGTTTGTCCAGCTTAACATGGAGTAGAGTATGGGGTGATATTTTTTCAACATTCAAAACTTTTGAACCTGAGAAAGCACAATACTCTTATCATCATCATCATCATCATCATCATTGTGAAGGGTGCATTTGTTACCATAGCTTATACCCATCCCTATAATATTTCATAATTTGGCAATATTGCGGCACTTCACGAGGTCTAGTAGATAGGGTGGGCCCAGAATGAGGTCAGATGGATGCCACCAGGACCTAAAATAAGGTGTGATGGAAAACTACCAGCAGACACACCCAAGACAAAATTAAGTGAAGCCCCTTGTAAACAATGCCATCACCAAAGTATGTGCTAATCTCTTCTTGGAAGCATTGGCAATGAGTCATCAATTCCAAACAAACTAGTGACCAAAACAACCATTATCCCCAGAAAGCCTTTCCTTGCATTGTTCCTATCCCACAATATGGAGGGATATCACAGCCATTAACGACAATCAACGGAGTTGAGGTTTCCTTTATTTAACAGTGGGAAACCCATCTAAGCTTTGTTCTAAGTTAAAAACTCCCCTTCAGGACATGAAATAGGATATATATAGTTGCCCCAAACAATAGCAAGGTGTGCCACTGTGAACAACACCTGGACACTCTGTCGGTGTGCCTCCAGATCGGAACCTCCAGTGCCACCCTCACATTTAAGTCTGAGTCCTTCCTTTCTCTCTTTCCAAGACTGGTAATTATCACCCTTCCTACCAAAACTATTCCTCTGTCCAGGCTTTCCTCCTTAATTCCTTGTTAGCCTTGTGTGGTTCTTGGGAGCATGAGTGTATGTGACTGCTTCTGTGTTATTGTCCTATAAAAAACATTTTATTTTACTTTAACTTGAAGTCTTGGCAGTTAGTACCAGCATAAATGGGTACAAAGGTCCCATACATTACCCGACCTCTCACAGTGATCCATTTGAGCTATAATAATCCCCCCAATTACTAACTTAAATTTAGTATCGTGTGGGATCGCCATTGACCCCCACACATTTGGATAACACACTCAGTTCACAGAGTACATTTATTTTTATTGTAATGGATATATAGAACATGGCTGTCATATTATCATTATCATCTACTGAATATTTCTTGTTATCTCTTATAGCTCTTTGCTCATTGCCTCCTTTTCCATGGAGGCTCTTAGTTTACTTTCTGTACAAATCTAGTCTTAACAAAATGAATCCAGCAATCTTGTTAAAACAGAACACTAGCAACAAAGAGCTTTCACCTTTCCCAGTGACTTACTACAGCATAAATGTTTAGTTTGTTTATTTATTTATTCATCCATCCAACATTCTGCTGGAGAACATTCAAAACTTCCATCCACTCCTCATCATACTGCAGCCTTCCATGCTGTCCCAAAACTGGCTTTATGGGTTTCTCAGCCATCCACAGACATTTGGAGGGTGCACAACGAGCTGTGGTGGGCAGAGGACATCATCTTTCAGTTCTACAGCATTCAGCTATTCACCAGTGGAAGTCTGTCATTGCATCCTGCCCCTCTGCTTCTCCTTCCCCCACAAAAAACCCTTGCAGGTACAGTCCTCAAAAGTCCCCAAAGTACCTCATACATTTCTGTGAGGGACAATGAATAATAGCAACATAAATGAATAGCAGGACAGCTAACCGCTATTGTGTTAAAAAGAAAATCTACTTCAGTTCTTAGTACAATCAGTATTTAACTATATTAACTTATGTGGACTCAACTTTATTTGCAGAAAGAGATAATGATCCTAAGCTGAAATGCTGACTTGGGTAAATGTTGGCTAACTTGTCCCACATTGCTAGTGTGTTAGGGAATAGAAAATTTACAACATAACTATTCTTGAAATGATCCTATTTTATTCCATGTGGTTCAACTCCACATCAATTAAGATAGTCAACCTATGCTGGGAAACATGGGATTCTTCTGGCCATTATCACACAGGGTGCTTCAGCAGATTTTGCTCATTTCCCATGCTTATATTTTGAAAATGAAACCTGTTTTGGCAATAATATACATTTAATTTAAAAATTACACTGTTCTGCCTTCTATTTCATATTCCTATTTGCATGTCAACAAGAGATAAATACAAGAGGTGCTTTTACTGCCATGCTTGAAAACATCTGTGGATTAATTTCTCCGTTGAGCACAATTTAGTAGAAGTATGTTCCTGGAAACCTGAATATTTATTCAATGCAAATAACTTCATTTGTTAGAGATAGGTAAAGTAAAACTTCAAACAAACCAAGTGGTGAATGATAATCCACCTAATTTAGAAACAAATCCACTTAGTTCACTGTAGTTTCCTTTCACACAGTAGCCACCATGTATTAAAAATTAGTCAGGACTAGGGTTGTCTTACACATTAACAGCTTTGGCACCAGAGCATATGTATGATGGGAAATCACAACCAACTGAAACATACATGTTCATCAGGTAGTTTACGGTTTTTCAAACTTGTTTGTTGTATTCATATTTTACCTTTTAAGATATATATTCTGGTGCACACACCTTTGGTGAACACTTTAAATAGGATGCTTGGCCTTTCCATGTGAAACCAATAGATAGTTAGACTATATACATTTATGTCACTAAACAGAAGTTTGTGCAGTTTTTTCTGCTGTGAAATGAGCTCTGCTTCTTATTTCTTTGCCCCTTTAATGACAGATGGCCCTCTGGATCCACTGTTGTCTCCCACAGCATCTATTAACAGCCCCCCCACACCCACACCCACCTTGCATGTTTACTTCCTCAAATCTTTGCTTAGAGGTTTTAAAACATTATTCAAAAATCTTAAGAAGTCCTCAGGAAGACAGAAGTTCAGTTTGTGACTGACAAAGGTCAGCCAATCAATCTCATCCATTGCCTTATTGTGAAGAAGTGCAGAAGTGGCATTGTGAGGAACATGAGGATTACCTAATCAACACTGAACAAATCCAGTTTCCTTTTAAAAACAGAAAAGGTTTCCAGTGAACCCAGTCAGCGAGAAAAGAGAGTGTATGAACCTGAAATGAGGCATGTTTTTCTGCACCGGGTTTACTGCTAAAACAATTTACCTCTTTAGGTGCTCCTTAGTCTGATTAAATCCCTTGGGGTGCCACAGGATTCTGCCCTGGGCCCAGTGCTATTCCACTTCTTTATCAATGACTTGGATGATGGGATAGAGGGCATGCATATCTAATTTGCAGATGACACCAAATTATAAGGGGTAGCTAATATGCAGAGGACAGGATCAGAACTTAAAATGACCTTTACAGATTGGAGAGTTGGGCCAAAACTAACAGAATGTATTTCAACAGGGAGAAATATAAATACTATTTAGGCAGAAAAAAATGAAATGCACAGCTATAGGATGGATGACCCCTGGCTTGACTACAGTACATGTGAAAGGGCTCTAGGAGTCTTAGTAGACCACAAGCAGAACATGAGTGAACAGAGTGATGTGGCAGCTAAAAAAGTCATTGTGATTATAGGCTGCATCAATAGGAGTATAGTGTCTAGATCAAGGGAAATAATAGTACCACTCTATTCTCCTTCTATCAGGCCTCACCTGAAATATTGTGTCCAGCTATGAGCACCACAATTGAAGAAGGATATTGACAAGCTGGAATGTGTCCAAAGGCGGGTGACCAAAATGTTGTGAGGTCTGGAAGCCATGCCTATGAGGAGTGGCTTAGGCAGCTGGGTATGTTTAGCATGGAGAAGCAAAGGGACTTGCTACGTTCTGAAGAAAAACAGCATTGCAGCAGGAAGGTTCCATCTTCTGTGCTGCCTTACGTCATTCTTCCTGTATTCTGCCATTCTGGTCCCATGGGAGACTGAGGTAAAATGGGTTTTTCCAATTAGCAAAAGATGAAGTTTTACCTTGGTCTCCCATGGGAACTGAACAAAAGAACAATGACGTCATGCAGTAAGGCAGCATGGAAGATGGAACCTTCCTGCTGTGCTGCTGCTTTTCTTTGGAGGGTGGTTACCCTTAAGAGGTGACATGATAGCCATGTTTAAGTACTTGAAAGAATGTCATATTGAAGAGGGAGCAAGCTTGTTTTCTTTTGATCCAGAGACTTGGACATGAAGCAATGGACTCAAATGTCAGGAAATGAGATTCAACCTAAATATTAGGAAGAATGTCGATTCGAAGCCCTTTCCCTTATCAAGGACAACGAGGAAGAACAGCATGGACAGACTTCAGGGGTAGAGCAGGGGACCTTGAGAGGACCACCGCAAGGAACGGCAGCTGCAAAGCCTCGGCGGAGGCGTGTGGTGGTGGTGGGGGACTCCTTGCTGCGGGGTACAGAAGCAGTGGTTTGTGGGCCTGACAAGATGACTCGGGAGGTGTGTTGTCTCCCTGGGGCAAAGATCTGTGATGTGACCGAGAGGCTGACAAGACTTGTCAAGCCTACAGATCATTACCCCTTCCTTTTGGTCCATGTGGGAACCAATGATACTGCAAGGCACAGCTTTCGCAAGATCAGAAGAGATTATGAGGCCCTGGGGAGGAAGCTGAAAGAAATGGATGCACAGGTTGTCATCTCGTCTCTTCGGCCAGTTGAAGGGCATGGTCCAGGAAGGGAGAGGAAAATAGCCGACGTAAACAACTGGCTCCGTAGATGGTGTCACTGAGAACAATTTGGATTCTTGGATCATGGACTGCGCTTCCATGAGGGGTTGGCTTCTGGCAAGAGATGGGGTGCATCTTACAACAGTTGGAAGAAACATTTTTGCCAACAGTCTCAAGAATTTGATCAGGAGGGCTTTAAACTGAGTCAAATGGGGGAGGGAGACAGTATTCTGGAAGACAAAAGGGCTGGAGAAAATAGTCAAGCTGTCATAGAGGGAACAAGGCAAACAGCGCAAGGACCCAACAGTGGGAGGCAAAAAAACTTGCACAGGCAGCAAGTAAAGGGAACACATGGTCTTAGATGTCTCTACACTAATGCACAGAGCATGGGAAATAAGCAAGATGAACTTGAACTCCGCGCACTACAAAACAAATATGATATAATAGGCATTACTGAAACCTGGTGGGATGAGTCACATGATTGGAATGTAGGAATAGAGGGGTATAACCTTTATAGGAGAAACAGGCCAAACAGGAAAGGAGGAGGAATAGCATTATATGTCAGGGATATTTACACCAGTGAAGAGACCCATGACATCAATACTGGAAGCCAGGTGGAGAGCATCTGGATAAAAATTAAAGGGGAGGGAAACAACAGGGATGTTATTGTGGGACTCTACTACAGACCCCCAAATCAGACGGAGGAATTGGATGATGCCTTTCTAGAACAGATGAACACACACGCAGAAAGGAGAGATGTAGTAGTGATGGGTGACTTCAGCTATCTTGATATTTGCTGGCAATCTAACTCAGCCAAAACTTCAAGGTCTAGCAAATTCCTTACTTGCCTGGAAGACAATTTCATGGTCCAAAAGGTGGAAGAGGCAACAAGGGGGTCAGCTATTTTAGATATGATCCTAACCAACAGAGATGACCTGGTTAATGGGGTGCAAGTGGTGGGATCCTTAGGTGAGAGTGATCATGTTCTCCTGGAGTTTGTTATACAATGGAAAGAAGAAGCCAGGCATAGTCAGACACGCATTCTTGACTTTAGGAAAGCTGATTTCAATAAACTCAGGGAAATACTGGGGGTGATCCCATGGTCAGGAATACTAAAAGAGAAGAGACCTCAAGACGGATGGGACTTTCTCAAAAGGGAGATACTGAAGGCACAATTTCAAACAGTACCATTGAGGAAGAAAAATGGGAGGTGTCTCAAGAAACCAGGATGGATGACTAAAGAACTTTCAACGGAGCTAAGTTTTAAACGGAACATGTATAGGAAATGGAAAAGGGGGGAAATCACCAAAGAAGAATTCAAACATATAGCGAACACATGTAGGAGTAAAGTCAGAAAAGCTAAAGCGCAGAATGAGCTCAGGCTTGCTAGGGAGGTTAAGAACAATAAAAAGGGTTTTTTGGGGGTATGTCCGCAGCAAAAGGAGGAAGAAGGCAATGATAGGGCCACTACGTGGAGAAGATGGCAAAATGCTAACAGGGGACAGAGAAAAGGCAGAATTACTCAACACCTTCTTTGCCTCAGTGTTTTCAGAAAAGGAAAAGGAGGACCAACCTGAGGATAATGGAACAGAGGACACAATAGGGGAAATCCAGCTCAAAATAAGTAAAGAGGTAGTACAGGAATACCTTCTTAATCTAAATGAATTTAAATCTCCAGGACCAGATGAACTACATCCAAGAGTATTAAAAGAGCTGGCAAATATAATCTCAGAGCCATTGGCAATAATCTTTGAGAACTCCTGGAGAACAGGAGAAGTCCCAGCAGACTGGAGGAGGGCAAACGTTGTCCCCATCTTCAAAAAGGGGAAAAAAGAGGATCCCAACAATTATCGTCCAGTTAGTCTGACATCAATACCAGGGAATATTCTAGAGCAGATCATTAAACAGAGAGTCTGTGAACATTTAGAAGGCAATGCCATAATCCCAAAAAGTCAACATGGGTTTCAGAGAAACAAGTCATGCCAGACTAATCTGATCTCTTTTTTTTTATAAAGTTACCAGCTTGGTAGATGAAGGGAACGCTGTGGACGCCACATATCTTGATTTCAGTAAGGCCTTTGACAAGGTTCCCCATGACATTCTTGCAAACAAGCTTGTAAAATGTGGGCTAGACAAGTTAACTGTTCAATGGATTTGTAATTGGTTGACCGGCCGAACCCAAAGGGTGCTCAGCAGTGGCTCCTCTTCGTCTTGGAAAGATGTGACCAGTGGAGTGCCACAGGGTTCTGTCCTGGGCCCAGTGCTATTCAACATCTTTATCAATGACTTGGCTGAGGGAATTAGGGGCATACTTATCAAATTTGCAGATGACACCAAATTAGGAGGAGTAGCTAATACCCTAGAGGACAGGATCAAAATTCAGAATGACCTGGATAGACTGGAGAGCTGGGCCAAAGCTAACAAAATGAAATTCAATACGGAGAAATGTAAAGTACTGCATTTAGGGCAGAAAAATGAAATGCATAAATATAGGATGGGAGAGACCTGGCTGAACGAGACTACGTGCAAAAGGGATCTAGGAGTCCTAGTAGACCACAAGTTGAACATGAGTCAACAATATGATGCGGCAGCTAAAAAGGCCAATGCGATTTTGGGCTTTATCAATAGAAGTATAGTGTCTAGATCAAGGGAAGTAATAGTGCCACTCTATTCTGCTTTGGTCAGACCTCACTTAGAATACTGTGTCCAGTTCTGGGCACCACAATTATAAAAGGATATTGACAAATTGGAGCGTGTCCAGAGAAGGGTGACTAAAATAGTGAAAGGTCTGGAGAGACTTAGGGAGAGACTTAGGGAGCTGGGTATGTTTAGCCTGGAAAAAAGACGAGATGATAGCCCTGTTTAAGTATTTGAAGGGATGTCACGCTGAGGATGGAGCAGGCTTGTTTTCTGCTGCTCCAGAGACTGGAACACGGAGCAATGGATGCAAGCTCCAGGAACAGAGATCCCACCTCAACATTAGGAGGAACTTTTTGACAGTAAGAGCTGTTTGGCAGTGGAACACACTCCCTCGGAGTGTGGTGGGTTCTCCTTCCTTGGAGGTCTTTAAGCAGAGGCTGGATTGCCATCTGTCGGGGATGCTTTGATCAAGATTTCCTGCGTGGCAGGGGGGTTGGACTGGATGGCCCTCGTGGTCTCTTCCAACTCTGCAATTCTATGATTCTATGTACGTCCTGAAAATAAGAGCTGTTCAACAGTGGAATGTACTGCCTTGGAGTGTGGTGGAATCTTCTTCTTTGGAGGTTTTTAAACAGACAGTGAATGGCCATCTGTCGGGAATGATTTTGCTGCGTATTCTTGCATGGCAGGGGTTGGACTGGATGGCTCTTGTGATCTCTTCCAACTCTATGATTCTATGAGTCTATGTAATTCCATTTTCTTGCTTTCAGCCAGACTTAGTTGCAAGAAACAAACCTTTTTGGAATATTCCTAGTCTGTTTGACATTGGGGTGTGAGGTAGCTAAGTAACTACTCCTATATCTATATATGGACATTTCAAGCTGTACCTGTAGCTTATTAAGGCACTCTTTTGTTCAGTGGACTAGGTGTTTGTGGCCAAAACGTTGCTTCTGGATCTGACCACAGCCCTTCATATTTCTGGCCAAACAAGAACAGCACATATTCACCTCAAGGCAGTACAGTGCATACTATAAATAATGTGTTCCAAAATGGGTGACTTACCCTTCCTACAGAAAAATGATGCTTTAGGACTAGACTATTGCAGTAAACATGTGGTTTCTAAGCAAATACCAAATAGAATCTGGGACTTTAGAAATGGTGATACTAAAGGAGAAAAGGTTCCCAATATAGGTGTAACAGCTTGAATGATGTCAATATTTGGGTTGATATTTGGTAGAGAATATATTTCTGATCCTGGGATTTCTTCCCTCATTTTCCATACTTTCTCATGGCAATAAAGTGGAAATAAGACATGCAAGGAAAAATTGCTTTACTTTTTTAGCTTTTCTAAAGCTGATGTCTTAAACAAAAAATTGGATTCAAAATTGTACAGGAGGTGTGAACAGTGATATACCATATCCATGAAGTCACCAGATACTATCCCTTTTTTCCACTGGTGAAACAGAAGATGCGGTATATTTTTCTCTCTCTGACAAAATGATATGAGGTAACTCCAAACTGTAACATTTTGATGATGGGGAAGAAAATTGGCAGGGCAATTCTTAGCCTTTTTCATATCTCACATCTAACTACACATGACGTTAGACACATATTTGGAGGCGGGAGTGCCTAACAACTGTCAGTTTTATTTTGAAGGAAAAGCAGCCAATGGAGTAAAGCAAGACCATCAAACAGTCAACAGTATTAATATATAATGAATTGGTTTTACTGTAATTTTTTGCTGCTTATTTGCTTCATTCTAGTGCACACCACTATGAACTCTTAATTGTGGAATGATGTATACATTCTATAAATAAATGAACAGTAAATATTTGAGAGTCAGTGTGGTGTACTGGCATTGGACTATGGGGTTGTCCACACAGTGAAAATACGCCTCATAGAATTGGCTCAGAAAATGAGCTGTCTTAATGGGATTCTACATTATCTAGTTGTATTGTGAAGGAGGGGGGCAAAAAGAGGGGAAACTATGCAAGAAAAGCCTTCACAGCTTTTTCTTGACCTTTAAAAAAAAAAACTGTAGAGAAATGTGCATTTTCACTCATTAAGACAAGTGATCCAACATGAATTGCTTCCCCATGAAGAACACAGTGCAAACATGATTGGCTGGATGGGTGCAGGGGACGGGGCTGGATTACAGGGGAAGCACCTGCTGCCACCATGTTGGATTTTCACTTTAGTGAGTGATCGCTAAGGTGATAAAAGGGAGGTTTGTGCTATTTTTTTCTCTTTCTATTGGGGGAAAATATGAAATATCACTTGTCTCTCTCTCTGGCTTTTCTTCGCAAACGAAGATTCAGGAAGGACACATCCCGCGCTTTCTGCAAGCGCGCTGATGACTAAAAAGGCCAATCCGAGATAAACAAGTCCGGTTGCAAAAAGCACAGCAGAAGGTCTCCTTGGGTGATGTTTTTGGGTTGTGATTCTTTCTGCGTTGTCATTTCTCTTCAAGACTTGTTCGGCGTGAGTTCTCAAATAAGGCTGCAGCATTGTGGATAGTGCGTCTCCATGCCTCCCGATGTGAGGCCAGGGTGGACCACTGTTGGTGATGAATTTGGCCGAGCCTGAGATGTTGTTTCAGGGAGTCTTTGTATCGCTTTTTTAGAGCGCCCTTCTTACACTGGCCCATGGCGAGTTCACCGTAGAGTAGTATTTTTGGGAGGCGATGGTCCTCCATCCTAGAAACGTGCCCTGCCCAGCGCAGCTGCATTCTCAATATCATGGCCTCAATACTGGTGATCCCTGCTTGCTCAAGGACAGCAAGATTCGTCACATAGTCAGTCCAGTGTATATTTAGGATTGTGCGTAGACAGCGCTGATGAAAGCGGTCGAGGAGTCGTAGGTGGTGGCGATAGGTGACCCATGTTTCAGATCCATAAAGGAGGATAGACAGTACAATGGCTCTATACACACTGATTTTTGTGCTTTGCCTCAGGTGTTTATTGCTCCAGACTCTTTTGTGAAGTCTTCCAAATGCGCTATATGCCTTTGCTAATCTGTGATCGATCTCTTTGTCAATCTTGGCATCTGAGGAGATGATGCTTCCCAGGTAGGTGAACTGCTGAATGGACTTGAGCACAGATTTGCTGACGGCAATGTGGGGATGGAGGTGTTCGTCCTGTGGTGCAGGCTGGTAAAGAACTTCTGTTTTCTTCAGGTTGACTTCTAGCCCAAACAGCTCTGCAGCTATTGCAAAGCAGGATGTTAGGTGCAGCAGAGCTGCTTCTGTGTGGGCCACAAGGGCAGCATCATCTGCGAAGAGCAGCTCACGGACTAGATAGTTTAGAGTCTTAGTGTGAGCCCTCAGGCGGCTTAAGTTAAACAAGCTACCATCAGTACGGTAACGTATATAGATGCCGTCGTCTTCTTCAAGCTCTGCCATAGCCCTTTGGAGCATCATGCTAAAGAAGATTGTAAATAAAGTTGGTGCAAGAACACAACCTTGCTTCACTCCATTAGTTATTAGAAAGGGCTCTGAAAGAGCATCACCATATCTGACTTGATCACGCTGGTCCTCGTGTAGCAAGATAATCATTTTGAGGAATTTGGGGGGACATCCTAGTCTTTCCAGGATCTGCCACAGACCTTTCCTACTCATGGTGTCGAAGGCTTTGGCGAGGTCGACAAATGTTACATAGAGACCCTTGTTCTGCTCTCTACATTTTTCCTGCAGTTGTCTAAGGGCAAATACCATGTCTGTAGTGCTCCTATTGGCTCTGAAGCCACATTGGCTTTCAGGGAGAAGTTCTTCTGCAATAGCAGGAACTAATCTGTTCAGGAGTATCCTTGCAAGGATTTTTCCAGCAATAGAGAGCAGTGTTATGCCTCGATAGTTTGAGCAGTCAGATTTTGCTCCTTTTTTCTTGTACAGGGTGATGATGACTGCATCTCGGAGGTCTGATGGCAGTTCCCCTTTTTCCCAGCAATTCACAACGAATTTGTGGAATTTTTCATGGAGTGCATAACCTCCGTGTTTCCAAACTTCAGGTGGGATTCCATCAATCCCAGCTTCCTTGCCGTTTTTCATCTGTTGTATGGCCTTAAGGGTCTCTTCCAAAGTGGGTGCTATGTCCAATTCATTTTTCATCGGTTTTTGTATCATATGTTGGATAGCTGAGCCTTGGACTACTCGGTTGGCACTAAAGAGACTTTGAAAATGTTCAGCCCATCGATTCAGGATGGAGGCTTTATCAGTAATTAATGTTTGACCATCTGTACTGTATAAGGAGCTTTGGACCTGATAAGTAGGTCCAAACACTGCTTTAAGAGCTTCATAAAATCCTCTATGATCACCCAGATCTGCACAGCATTGTGTCTTTTCTGCTATATTGATCCACCACTTGTTCTGCATGTCTCAGAGTTTTTGTTGTAGTTTACTACATGTGAGGCGGAAAGCTGCTTTTCTTACGTGGCAGGTTGGCTGGGCGAGGTATGCCTGGTGAGCAGTTCTCTTCTTTGCCAACAGCTCCTGGATCTCTTGGTTGTTTTCATCAAACCAGTCTTGATTTTTCTTATGGGAGCACCTGAGGGATTCTTCTGCAGACTGGAAGATACTGTTTTTGATATGTTGCCAAAGCACTGTAGGAGAAGGATCTGTAGGATGGTCTTCAAGTTTTGTTTCTAGATTTGCCTGGAAGTTGTCTCTCATGGTAGCTTGTTGAAGATTGTTGACTTGGAGTCTCTTCTTTAAGATGCCACCCCTCTTAGGTTTGAACTTAAGATGAAGATTTAGTTTACATCTGACGAGGCGATGGTCTGTTTGGCATTCTGCACTGGGCATCACTCGGATATGAAGGACATCACGAATGTCTCTCTGACGGACTAGAACATAGTCAATGAGGTGCCAATGTTTGGATCGGGGATGCATCCAGGTTGTCTTCAAGCTATCTTTCTGCTGAAAGATTGTGTTTGTAATAGTCAGCTGTTGTTCTGCACAGAACTCTAGCAGGAGGCGTCCATTATCATTGCAATTTCCAACAACATGCTTGCCTAAGACACCTTTCCAGGCTTCGGAGTTCTTTCCTACTCTGGCATTGAAGTCACCAAGGGTAATAATTTTATCTTCTACAGGGACTTTTTGTATGAGTTGGCATAGGTCTCTGTAGAATTTGTCTTTCTCTACAGGGTCGGCTTGCATAGTTGGGGCATATATACTGAAGAGAACAACATGTGGGAGGCGTAAGGAAATAATGCGATCAGAGTGTCCTGTTGGCAAGGTTTTGAGTTTGGAGGCAATGGAGTTTTTAATCATAAAGCCTACTCCTGAAAGATGTTTTTCAGTTTTGGGTTTGCCAGACCAGTAAAGTGTGTAGCCAGTGCCATGTTCTTTAAGGCTGCCTTCCTCATGGAAGCGAACTTCACTAAGAGCAGCGATGTCAATATTAATCCGTGATAGTTCATGGGCTATTAGGGCAGAACGACGCTCAGGCTGTCCACTATCTTCAGAGTCTTGCATGGTTCTGATGTTCCAGCATGCAAGTGTCAGTTTATTTACCTTTGGAGGCCGGTGTATGCCTTTGTTTCTTTGCCTTGGTTTGACCGCATCAGAAAATTCCCGTTGGCCGCGGCTAGCCAACCAGGTAGTTGGGGATGAGCTTTCGTTAGGCCACCTTTTCTAGGCCCCTCTCCATATGGAGCAAGCAGTGCTCTCCTTAAAAAAGGCTGCTTGGTCATTCAGGATGCTGCCGAACAAGACTGTCATCTCCCGGGTCAGCCTCGAGCGACCAATGTCCTGAACCGCCTGCATGCAGGGTTGGGGCTGCGGCTTCCAGTGCATCTTTACACCTGCTGGTTTCGTCCCTCGCCTATTGCTACAGGGCATTTTTGGAATTGGATTTGTCCTTCGAGCCTGTGCAATGGATTTTTCTGGTGGAGCGCAGCGTGCACAGAACTGGCCTCACCCTTTAGACCATGGACAGTAGCGAGGTCCTTGGGTCGTAGGTTTGATTAGAGGTTCCTTCTCTTAGATGGTTGACCTTACAGGGTTGGACGAGCACCATCTGCCCGGGTTTGGGATTAGAGTTTTCCTTCTCCTAGGATGGTTGCCACAAGGCTAGAGAGCCCATCCTGCCCTTTGACGCTCTTTGTCAGACCCTTCGGTTTTGACCTGTCTGGCATGGGAGGCCCTACCAGAGGCTATTATGCCACCGCCAGCATAGCTCAAAACATCATTAGGGTACGCAAGCCTCTCTCCCATGACAAGGAAGCGTCAATGGAGAGGCATATCACTTGTACGCACGATAGAAATAGGCCTTTTTAAAAAAAGGTTGGCAGCAGCAGATTTAAAAACAAGAGTACAGTAGGACCCCTCCATATCCACTGGGGATTGGTTCTGGGGGCCCTGTGGATACTGAAAGCCGTGGATAATAGCGAACACCATTGAAAATAGTGGGACTTCTGGTTTAAAATACCATAGAGTTGTTTTGGAGGACCTAGAAAATGGCTAGAGAGGACACATTTTCTAAGAAGACTCTATGGTAGGTGTCTTTTTTATATACAGGGGTCCTACTGTAATCCACTCACAGTCAACTTCTCAGCTACAGGCATGTGGGGTTTATGGGGGCTGTAAAACCATTAAGACAGGTTGCAGCTGCTGCGACTTGCTATTACTGTGGAGCAGTCCATTTTTTTTCCTTTGTGTAGACTTGGCCTATGACTCTGGAGATCAGGGGCTGGACTATACGAAGGGTAACAATCCAGATGGGATTTGGAGAACTTTGGCCTAGAGCTGCAGCACATGAAATTCAGACTATTCTGGCCCTGATTTCAGTGTCACACCTGCCAAAACCCAAATCTGCATTGGGCTTTTACTTGGCTTTTTGTTACTCATGCTTGACTCTGAGGTCTGTGAAAATCAAAGCCCTAGCAGTAGTCACCTTCTCTGAAGCCAGAACGGGCAGTTTACTCATGATGGTGAGGTGTGCATTTCACACAGCTGTGCTTTGCTTTTCCTGGAGCTTGGAGGGGTGATTGTGTGCCAGAAAAGCAAAGTGCCAGCAGTAGTCAACCCCTCTGAAACCAAAATGGGCAGCCAGCCTCGCAATGGCAGGGCTTGCCTAGGGTTATGACCTCAGATAGAATGACTACCTCTGGGGTTCTGCCTTTGGAATGAGAAGTGGAGCCAAGAAGGGGGAAATGGCAATGCCTCAGGCAGTGCTTGTTCTTCCTCTCCTTCCCACCACCACCCCTGAATCTGGTGAGGATGGCTTGTTCACATAGCAGTTTTCTCCAGAGTTTCCAGCAAGCTCCAGAGAAAAACTGAGTGTTCTATAATCCAGATTAAGGGGGTATTACCCTAGTCTGGTGCAAATAAGGACCTACAGCATATGTTACTATTTCACCAGATTCAGGGTAAGGCCTCATGTCATGTGGCATCATTGGGCTGGATTTGGGGGGAATTTGGGATTTGTGACTTGTGTAGTCAGGCCCTAAGGCTCAAATCCCAGTTTGACCATGGAAACCCACTGGGTGACCTTGGGCAAATTACACTCTTTCAACTTCAGAGGAAGGTGAAAGCAAACCCACTCTGAACAAATTCTGCCAAGAAAACCCTGTGATAGGTTCATTGTAGGTTCACCATAAGCTGGAAGTGACTCAAAGGCACACAACAACAACAAATAGCAATCTCTGTCCTTTTCACTGTCCCATCACCACAAGCTGGGAAAGGCATGCCCATGTAGAAAACTCTCAAATGTATTGATGGAAAGAATATTTAAAAAAATGTTAGAAAAACGGGTTTCTTGAATGACAGGAAACCCTGAAGAGCAACATCATAGATGGGTGCAAATGTCCACACTTCAGGACCTATTCTGCACAAAAATATGCATGTGGATTTTTTTGCACAGAAAATTGTATTATCTATATAGAAAACAATTTCCCTGCACATAAAATAACATTTCTGTGCAGCAACCAAGTTTCTTCCAGAGAAACATTACAGGTCAACCCCCGTATCCATGGATTCAGTACCTTATTGTTTCACTTATCCACATCTGAAAAAAATATGTAGTCTCTAGGCATTTCTAGGTTCTCCAATGCAATTGTATAGTCAACTTCTGGCATTCGTCTCATTGAGAATAATAGAGTTTCCTATTATCCATAGTTTCAGGTTTCCATGGGGGATCTTGGAACATATCTCCTGTGGCTACAGCAGTCAACCTGTATTTTCTGTACAGGAAATTTGTTTTCTGTGCCAGAACCACCACCCCCCGGCCCCAGAAACAATCACATGTACTTTGTGAATAGTCTTTGAAAACTGCTAAGTTGTTGATGTTTTTTTTTTATAACAAGGTAAAAAAAAATGATAAAAATAAGTTGTTCTTGCCTGTGTGAATGAAATTTAGGAAGATTTACATCCCTATTCAGGCCCCATGCATGGTGCCTCCTTCTCTTTCTTTGGGTGCTGTACCAAGAAGAATTGGGCCTAGTCATCCAGAGCAGGTGAGTGAGGAAAAGGTAGCTTCTCTTTGGAGGTATAATCACAACCTTTGCCTATTCTCTCCCCAGTGGTATGAAGGATTTGGTTAGTTCTGCCTAATCTTCATCACTGGATGACCCAGAGAGAGAAAACTGGCAACTGAAAAGAGAAGGCTGCTGCACCTCTAGTGTCCAGCCCTCTATGGTGCTAGGCTCAGGAAAAGAGAGAAACAAATGAACAGGAAGTACATACTGTGCCTCTCAGAAGGACCTAGAACCTTATTGTCCACAGTGTCCAAGGTAAGCAAGAGAGATTATGCCACAGCCTCTTTATTCTATATTTCTCTGGTAAGAGATCTCAGGAAGCCTGGCAGTGTAGTGGGAAAGATTTGGGAGGCTTGGAGGAGCTCCCTTGTTCTTCTATAGCCTCTGCTGCATGCAGTGGAAAGGAAAAATTTTGCTATATACTGGTACATCACCAATCAGCTACTCTTCTTTCAAAACACTGTAAAAGTATTGCTAGCCTACCTTTTGCTTTTCCAAATGTGTGTTTCATATCATGGACAGCCAGGCAGATAGTATCAGAGTTCTACACCAATTAGGTCACCTTCCTGACTCGGTGGCTCAACACAGCTGAGAAAATAGATATGGTGTGATTTCAGGCACCTAGGAATGCAATAGCATAATAAACTAGTTCCCAGCCTGGATGGCCTAAAAATGCCAGTCTGCTTTTGCACTGAAGTCCTGAGACAAACTGAACAATGGCTTTCTCTCGGTCTGGCCATCATCGCAGGCTCGCTTGGTGAGGACGAGAGAGCAAGAGAGCCTTCTTGGTGGCTGCTCCCATCCTCTGAAAGCCCTTCTAAACAGTCCCCCTCCCTGCTTTCCTTTCGCCAGCAGGCAAAGGCATTTTTTTTTTATTCCTGGAGGCATTTAATTTGTAGCTGCGGGCACAAAGGCTTTTATCAGGATGTGTTTTTATTGTATTTATTCATTTAACTTTGATATGTTTTATGTATAATTTTTAATGATTGAAATTTTAATTGTTTTTTTAATCTTTAGTTGTACTTTTACTTGTATTGTATGTGTTGTGAGCCTCCTCGAGCCCCATTCTGGGAGAAAGGCAGCCTATATATCAAGTAAATAAATAATAAATGAAGAAGAATATGGACTGCAGCCCCCAAGTCTGTACCCACAGGGTCCTTGTCTTCCAGGCTCTAGAAAGGTAGATTTGGGAGAGGCTGGCAAGGTGAACGGTTGGGCTTGATTTTCCTGGGAGGAGGTTTCTCTGGCCCTGCCACCACTTAGCTTCCCTCAACACAGGCCATCCCAAGAAGAAGAAGAGAAGGAAGGAAGGAAGGGGGTGGGCGTCAGGAGGAGGGCAGAGCCGCCCGGCCTGTGGGGGAAAGGATCATGTTCTCGAAGGTGTCGCCCTCTCCTCGCCCTGCCACGGATCCCTTCACACACACACACAGAGGGAAACTCTGACCAGTTGGTGGTCAACGCCGGGGCGTGGGGCGGGTGGCGTGAGGGGTGTTCTTCGGTTGCCTGAGCCAAGAGGGCAGGGCGCCTCCCAAGACCCTGAGGGAAGAAGAGGAGAGCGAGAAGGGAGTCAGTCGGACCCGAGGCTTGAAGAGAGAGGGGGGAGAAGAAGAAGACGAAGAAGAGGCGGAGGCTGCTGCGGGTCGAGGCAGGCTGTGGTGTGCCGGGCATTGTGGGCGTGTGGGGCGCTGCTCCCTCTCTTTCCCACCCCTTCTTTTTCTTGGAGGGCGGCTGGAAGGGCGCTGCCGTCGAGCTGTAACCGTCGCGCCCTTCTTCATCTTCATCTTCCTCATCCTCATTCTCCTCATCACCTTCTCCTTGCCAGCAGCGTCCTTCCTTTCCGACGTGGTGCTTCCTTCCCCTGGACTGAAAGCGGGGCGCGCTCTTTCTCTCCCCCTCAGAGTTTTCCTTGGAGCGGGACGTCGCTTTCGCCTTTAGCTCGGGCGGGAGGAGGGAAAAAAAGGGGAGGCAAGCACCGCACGCGCCAAAAGGCAGAAGGAAGAAAAAAGAAAGGGGGGGGGAACACACCCGAGGCGGACGAAGCGGAGAACACCCACCTCCGTCGCTTTGGAGTAGTGAGAAAGGTAAAAAAAACTAATAAAAAGTGGGGTGGGGTGGGGAGCAAGGGAGAGGGGGTCCGTCCAGCTGCTCTCTCTCTCTCTCTCTCTCTCTCTCTCTCTCTCAGCCAATAAGACCGAAGGCACCCGCTTGTGTGGGATTTTCTTAACTCGTGAGGGGGTCCTTGAAACGGACTTTTCTAGAGGTTGGGAAAGTTACTTTTGGAGGCCACAACGAGCCGTGTTGGCCGGTGCATTCTGAAAAATGTTGCCTCCCCCCCCCGAAAAAGTAACTTTCTGAATCTCTGGGTGCAGCATGAGGAGTGATCTGCCAAGAGAGGGGTTCCCTCTGTCTTTTTTCGCAGCGGATTCCCCCCCCCTCCCGTCACCACATGCCTGTTGAAGAGCCTTTCAGGGGATACATAAGTCTGATACATCAGGTAACCTTTGGTAACGCCAAGGTGGAGTTGAGAGATGAAAATAGGACACTGTCTGCTCAGGATTACAACCTCCTTTGTTCCCCCTCCCCTCCCTTCCCCCGCTTCTAAATTACTTAATTCCTAATCCCATCCCTTCTTTCCTTTCTAATATTTATTAGTCACTGATTACAGCCCAAGCCATAACGTTCCCAAGCCTCCTGAAGTGAAAAGGACAGTCGTTTGTTTGAGGCTTCTTGATTCAAGGACAGCAGGTTCCCCAACCCAGTTCCTTCCAGATTGCATGGAGAGTACAATTCCCATTGTCCCCATCCAGCATGGATCTGGGGAAGAGTAGTTCAGTACAACAGGAGAAGGCAAGGACAAGGCAGGTTGTTGACTTGAAAGAAACAGGAAGAAGCAGGGTCTGCAACAACTTCCAAATCTTGGTAGGGATATTTGGAATTTTGCACCTGTGCCAGCTAAGTTGCTAAAATCCAGAAATAACTGTAGGTTCAGGTCCTCTTCCCCATGAAAAGGCTGAGGGGACAGGGGAGCCATTTCATGAGGACTCTTGAAACATATGGTCAACAAGGCAATCTGCTACATTCTCAGATGATGATTCTCAGATAAACGGTTTCTAGTAATGGGCCTCCTGAGAGAAATAAGAATAGGGAAAAGCTTGGAAAGGATAGGAGTCTCTAGCTTAACCTGTCAACAACATAGGTTGGCCCCCTGCAGTTGGGAGTATTTCATGAGATCAGGAACTATTAACCTGTACGAGCACTCTTCTGCACATGCACAAATGGAATCAAGAGGTTTGATAAAGCTTGTGCTTCTAGCAACTGCCAGTCCACTTCACACATGGAACGTCCATTATTTGGCCATGGGGCATTAAAAGAGCATAAAAATATTTGCTGTTACTGGAAAACTATTACCTATTTTTCAGCACTTGAGTTCCATCTGATCACAACTTAAATGAGAAAAGTTTCCAAGATATTCTGAAAATCAGAATGCTTGCTCTAGATGATAGTCATATATCCACAGCAGCATTATCTCAAAATTGTAAAATGAGCTGGCTTCCTGACTTTTCTAATTTAAATTGAAGAAGATAATCCTGAATTCACATTCCAAAATGCTCATTTTGTTAGGATTGGGTTAAAACCATTGCAGCTTTTTACTGGGAAGTAGTTGTGACATTGTTGTTCGTTACATACATATTGCAGGGTATGTGTACAATGAAGTTAAGATACATATATGTATATATGTTCCTACAGTATCTGGAAAATATTTTGGATGTTGTCTGAAGGAATTTTCCACATGGGAAAGGCATATATTATAGCTTCAACAGGATGTTGTAAAAAAATCAAATAAATATCTATATAGTTTACTGAATTCTAACCATAACTCTAAAAATGATTTACATGTTATTCATGCATTACAATTTGTGACAAAAGCTTAATGGAAAACAAATAAATGTAGGTTTGATATGTTCAAATTGTAAGTATTTACATTGAATATAAAAAACAAGGTGGTATCACAGATGACTTTCAGTAATTCTTGTGTGGAAAAATTCTGTATGATGTGACATGGCGTTTTTGATAATTCACATTCCAAGAAGATGAAAGAATTGGTATTACTATGCACTTTTGATAACTATGTTCTCCAAAACTAAATTTCTTGCAGGCTCAGAAAGTGACAGGCTGACAGAATAAGATTTTAAATTTATGGAATTGGATTTAAACCAATACTAGTCCTTTCAGAGTCACTGCTGCTCAGTCCCTTTAGTTCTGTATGTTCTGTAGCATCATATAGCACTTTTAAATTTGCAAAGTGCTTTATAATGTTTTTCTTGTTAATTCCTACAGTTATAATTCATTTGTTCAAAACAATACAGCAAGGGTGAATTTAGCCAAAGTTAAGCACCTTTCAGTCCTATTAGTTTCCAAGGAACAATTTAAGCACATGCCTGACTTTTCCGCTGAAATCAGTACATTTTGAATGTTATAAGTTGCAGGTGTCACACTCCAAAACTATGCAGGTAAATGTGGAACTGCTTTCTCACTGAGTCATATTCAGTTTTCCTGCATTAAGCCAAGTAGAGAGTCAGAGTCCCAGTGTTTGAACAATAGGAGGAGGCATTTGTGTCCCATCACCTTTCTTTCCAGAGCTGCTGAGACAGAGCACAAAATAAACCTCCCCAGTTTCTCTCTTTCTATTGGCAACATTCAAGCAGTGATCTTACATCAGGGTGATGGTGAAATCAGCTTGAGATGTTATTGTGGATAAGCTCTGAATTGTTAGTGGAGGCAGATCTCCAGCCAGCGTCAAATGGCACAACTTTCCTTAGTTCAGTGAGCACGGTCTATTAAATTACATACTCTTAAACTGACAAGACTTGCAAAATAAACAATAAGCCTACACTCAGTACTGAATATGTGCTCTCTTCAAAGAAATAAATGTTAAAGCCTTCAGTGCTGCAATGAAGAAACATCTGCTCTGTGGCACATGTGTGCCAAGAGTCTGTCTTACTAATGAGCCTTTATGCCCAAGGTTTAGACAGAATATAATGTTCTTATGCTTGTGTTTTTAATGAGAAAAACATGCTTGTTGTAAAGTTTTTCACTGGCACATGACTGTGTTCTGATTCAGGAGGGGGAGATCAAAATTATAAAAAAGAAGAACCAGAAGCTATTGGAAACACAGTTACTGTAAATAATACTTTCATTATACAGTATAACTTCTAATGGAATCTGTCTACTGTTACAAATGATTTTGTGAAAAAAAATATAAATTAACCCGGGCATGAGTACTTAAAAAAAAAAACCCTCAGAAAAGTAGCTCCCTTTGCAGTGTTATTAGGTTTATTTTAGTTCAGATTGTCCTTTGGTGAATTGTTCAGTTTCTGCAAAACTGTAGAAATGCTGATAGAACTGGCATCAGCATTTTGAAGATTCATTGAGCAAATCGGCATGAGAGGGCACCTGAACAATTTTTCAAGTGTGACTAATTTTCACGTGTGAATTATGTGACCATAAATGGGCTGAGAGGAGTAGGTGTGTGAACTGGTCCAGCATCCCTTCTCCTTTGACAAGAAATGTGGGGAGGAGGTTCTTGTTTCAGTGCCTGGCCAGGTTAGCTGGATCCTGAACAAAGACAGAGTCAAAGCGGCAGTGCTGACATTTAGTCGGTTGGCCTTGTTCAGTCTCTACTTTTTAAGAACTTGGCTGAACAGTCATGTTATTAGCAGTTGCACACCAGCACTCCTGACCTTCACCTTCTTGGGCATTTGCAAAGCAAACTCAAGAGAAGCAGGGCTGAGTTAAGAAGAGCAAGAATGGACTCTGGCTGCTACCACACTGCAGAAATAATGCAGTTTGACACCACTTTTAACTGCTGTAGCTCAATGCTTTGGAATTTCTGAGATTTTTAGTTTTGTGAGATATTTAGCCTTCTCTGTCAGAGAGCTCCGGTGCCACAAACAAATGACAAATCCCAGGATGACATAGGATGGACACAGTTAAAGCAGTGTCAAACTGCATTATTTTTGCAGTGTGGCAGCAGCCTAGGTGTCTCACTTAATGGAGTTTCAACTGCTAAGGTGGATCCCACACCATCACATTTCCCAATATCAGCCGTAATTGGGCTCATCCATCAAAATCTCAGCCTAGTAACTATGTAAGACTTGAGTCTTGCATATCTCTAGTGTAAATCACTCTCAACCTGTTTGTCCATGCTATGCCATTACCTGATGGGGGTGAGTTGTGGAAATAGACATGACTGAGGAGATCCATAAGACCGTGGTGAGAAGGTTGATGGGCCAAAGTAATATATTATTTCACAGCTGAAATGTATAAGGGACAGAATGAGTACTCACTAGCCCTCCCTCACTTGTTGCTGCAGTCTCCAAGGTACTTCCTAATAAGCTAGGTGTGTCCCTCGCTGAAAAACGTGTGCACCCTATCCAAGTTGGCAGCAGGAGCCCTGCTAGTGGATAACGTGGGCAAAGTACTGGATGCAGCATAGGAGGGGTCAGGATTGACCCAGCCCCAAGGAGGAGGGGGGGAAGAGGAAGGGAAAAGAAGGGGGAATGTGTTGCAGTTGTAAATGTAGTTGCTGCCAGTAGAGAGTGGGGGAAAACACAGAAGAGGAGCAGAAGTCACCTCCAGACTTCTTGTGGCTACAACCAGGAGAGTGAAAGGGGCTCTGGTATTGCCTGGTGGGGCAGTTTGATGTTATCTGCACAGCAATAAATGGCAGAAAAGATTGGAATTTGGGCTAGATGATGGGGTAGTTGAAAAGCAGAACATTTTAAAAGCAGCTGAGAAAGAGACAAGACAGTGTGGCTGCCCCACCCAAACTGGAGCAGTTGCAGGGTATGAAGCAAGTAGGAGGGGGGAAAATCTGCTAAAAAAGCAGGGGGACCTCTCATATTTTAGTGGCAGTGAGTTCTTCAGATGCTCTTGGAAGAATTGCAGGAGGAGGCAGACCACCCATAGCTAGCACCAAGGAAGAAAAAGGTGTATGTGTGTGAATGGTGACTCTGCTAGGTTGATTCTGCCCGTCCCCACTTCAGAAAGAGATCATGCCTTCACCTCTGCTAAAATTGACACTCTAATGGCAGAACTTGTAAATAACTAGTAATAAATAGTGAATTATTTGAAATTAATTCTTTTGCAATAATTAAAATATAGCTAAGTTGGATTATGATTGTAACTCATTCAGGGATAACTTCATTCCTATTGTGAGGTAACAGTAACATTTAAATATGTTTGTAGTTATAGTATAACTATACATGACTCCACTTTGTGCTTTGTACCTCAGTCCAGTGGTTTATAGCATTCAATATTTTTTATAGTAACAAAGCATCCAAATATATAGTATCTGTTTATTCTGAAAAGAAAGAAAATACCAAGTTCCTTTTTAAAAACTATAATGGCAGCTATTCGTGCCTCAGGCCTTGGAGTGGTAGTTGTAACTAATTACTGTTTTAAAAAATAACTTTCCAAGCTCTGTCTAAGATAGGCCCACCAACTGAGAACTGTTTCATATGCACTGCATCCTGTTTTACACATGGCAGGTTATGTTACATAGGAAGAATTCTGGTCCTAGTTTGGGTACAGTGTTTGTTGATTTAAGTTTGTCAAAGTTAAGATAGTCTATCAAAATATACAGAAGAATATAGAAATTCGGAAGATATTTTAATGGATCATTTTTAGTTCACAAACTTCTCTTGTTTCTTCTAAGGAATTATTAGACATTCTGGCTCCGCAGTTAGCAGTTCAAGTAGAGTTAGTACTTGAAAAAGCAGCTTTAAGTAACAAAATGTTCTTTGGGGTAAAAAAAAAATCTGAATGTATTTGAGATTTTAATCAATGGTGTTTAAGCAGGATTAGAGGAAACAGCTGGCTAAACAAATATTGGGGCAGAGTGGATGCAATGGTATAAATTAATAATGCTAGTCTTTATTTATGCCATGAATGGGAGGTTTTGTGGCAGTATAATATATTAACCATGGTCCTCATATGCCACCTAGTGGATAAGACAGTATTTCATGGCCATCATACACACATATACATGTTTCTGTGTGCACGTGTGTGTGTGTGTGTGTGCGCGCACATATTTGTAGCCAATTTTGCATACATGTTAACTGTAAGAAAACATTGATAACTTTATTCTTTGCATACAAATTAACTGTAAGAAAACATTGATAACTTTATTCCCTCAAGAAATAACTCTCCCTTTAAAAATCACTGTAACATTAGTTGAATGTATCATCATATTGTTTGTTCCTTTGCTGTTTCCAAAGCATTAAATTATAACAGAACACTACATGCAATAGCAGCACATTTGTGTTTTAGATATAGGTATCTAACATGCCAGTATTCACACCTGATTACTAATAGTGTCTTCAAAAGTAGATCACAAAAATAAAGGCAGTGCTCCTGATAATATTTTTCCCTATTCCCTCTTTAGCAGAAAAGAAAGCTTCACTCTCTTTACATTATGTCCCATACTCCTCCAACTCTTTCTACATTTCTTATCTTTTGTCTTCCTCCCCTCTCCCATTATGGTGTTCCTGGTTTCTTCCTTCCTTCAACTTCCATATTGTTATGCTAAGAGGTATGGCAAACCAAATATATGAGGAAAAGTTGAAGGAGATGGGCATGTTCAGTTTGGTGAAGAGAAGACTGAGGAGTGACATGATTGCATGCTTTAAATACCTCAAGGTATTTAAAGAAGAAGAGGGGGCAGGCCTGTTCTCTGCTGCACCCAGGGCCGGTTTAAGGAATTTTTGGGGGCCCTGCCAACACTTTATTTTGGGGGCCCCATATGTTTATCTTGGGTCAATGTAACCTAATCTTACCTATTCACAGTACAGGATATTCAGATTATTACTAATAATGTTTTTGCAGGAGGAGGGTTATGATGGATCCCCCTGCAGCTGCAGGTGCTACAGGGCCCTTAAACCAGCCCTCCTTGTCATGCAACCTCCACTCTCTTCTTTAAAGGGTACAGGAACCCAGTTACAGGAATGGCATGCTGAGCTTGAGACCTTCTAAAATTCTCTTTTTTTGCACAATGATTGAGGCTCTTGAGTCCCATCCTTTTCCAACCAGCCCATAACACCTTCTTTCTTCCTATCCATTTACAACAGGGCATCCCCATGGGGGAAAAACAAACAGTATGAGGCTCTTTACTAGTGGTGTGGAAGAGGGCATTCCGCAGGAGCTGGCCGCCCTGTGGTTCCCACCTGCTGAAAGCACCTCTTCCACAAACACAGAGGAGCCTCGCCTTGTCCTTCCATGTGGCCATCCCATCCTCTTGCCAAGTCTCCTCAAAAGGGGTTCAACTAGGAGGGCTTACGGTAAGTTCAGCCACAGCATTCCCACCTCAGACTGACAGAGCGCAGGGGGAAGGCTTGACATTTAACTTGCACAGGTATGGCACCAGTAACAGCAATACTATTGCTGTTATTATCATTATCATTATTCTCTCAGCCTTCCAGCCTTTCGTAGATAGGTAAAATGAGTACCTGGCTTGTGGGGGCAATTAGCTAACACATACTGGAAACCACTTGGAGAGTGCCTAGCGTGCTATAAAAGTGGTGTAGAGGTATGTGTTAAGTGCTGTTGTTGCTTAACAATTTGGAAGCCGCTCTGAGAGCCTTTGTGGCTGAAGAGCGGGGTATAAATACCTAAATAAATACCTAAATAAATAAAAGTATAGCCAGCCATTGCCCAGCTGGTACATTTTGAACTCTGGAGGTAAATATTTAAAAAGCCAAACAAACTTCACCCCTCCCTGCCCCCTCCTTGGGACCTGGTCACTTCACTTCAGGGAAAATATTGTACACTCGAAGGCTGGGAACTGTTTTGTTGTTCCTTTACTTGTAAAGCGCCATGTACATTGATGGTGCTATAATAACAACAACGGTAATAATGAACAATAATGTTAGGTGGTCAAGAGCGGCCTATGAGAGAGGCAATAAATGCTCTGAGCTGACTCAGTGAAGCTGCTTCCTCCTCACCTGGTAATCAGCATCCCAAGACCTCTTGGGGAGGAGTGAAATGAAACCCCCTTGAGGTCGACCCCCACCCCGAGCTCCAAGCACCCTTTCCCACCTCCCTGCATTTAGGGCAACACGTCCCACGAGGCACCCCATCCCTCCCCCCGACCCAACAGGGCCCCCTGACCCACCAGGCACCCCCTCTGGGTTTTCGGGGTTTACAAAATGCGCTCTGCAATGTCAGTTTCACAACAGGGGCAGTCCTAAGGTGGAGGCCAGTGGTGATGCTGGTAGGCTCCATCACATGGGGTGGTTCCAGGTTTTTATGTAACGTGCAGAGGGGCTGGTTTTTTTTCTGATTTCATCTATGTGTGTGTGTGTGTGTGTCTGCATGAGGGAGAACATATTTGTGTGTATGCTCAGGGAAAGGTAACCCAAGGGCTCGCTCAGTTGAGGAGGAGACCTTGAGGGAGAAATGGAGGGGCGGCCAGGCCTCCAGGGACCATGCACTTTGAGCATGGAGCATGTTTCCTGGTCTGCTACCCTCCCCTCCTTTGGTAACTGAGGCAAAGGCTTCAGTTGCCTTCCGTGCTCCAAGTTGCCACAGAGGCAGGGTGGGAAAGCCAACCAGTGTGGGGTGACAAACTCCAGTGGTGGGGAAGGAAAGCTGAGTCCTCCTCCTTCCCCTCCTCTGGAATGAAACCCCGCTGACAGCCGAGCCAAGGAAGAGTGTCCCAGAACCAGTTTGAGGAATAAAAGAAGTGTGTGTGTGTGTGTGTGTGTGTGTGTGTGTATTGGGTGGGGGAGGGAGACAGAGAGATGAAAGAAGGATTTAAACAGTCTGTCCAAGAAACTAACCTGCTGTGCCGGTAGCTGCAGTCTCCCAAATGAACCTGTTAAGTCAAGTTTCTGCGCAGGGAGTGTTAATGCCACGCAGGAGGGAAACGAGGAGGAGCCTGAGGGACATTGGAGTCTTCGCCTCTGACTGCAGACTCCGCTGCCAGCACCAGCAACTCTGAAAGCCACCCCACCACAGCCCCTGCACGAGGAGGGAGTCACGGGGGGGGGGGGCTCTGCATGATGGGACCACCCACATGACGGCCCACACACACAAGTGCGGACGCCGTGGGTGCCTTAAACCGGCCCTGGCTGCACCAGAGGGAAGGACCAGGAATTAATGGTTTGAAGTTATGGTTGAGTAGATTTTGATTGAACATTAGAAGGAACTTCTTGACAGTAAAAGTGGTTTGATAGTGGAACCAATTGCCTAGAGAGATTATGGTGTCTCCTTCTCTGGACATCTTCAAAAAGAGGCTGCCTGCTGGAGATGCTTTAGCTGGAGATTCTGCATTGAACAAGGGGTTGGACTCGATGGCCATGAGGCTCTTTCCAACTCTATGATCTTATGATTCTATTTCTTCTCCCCTTTCATAACCTATAATCATTATAGTATAATAGTATTCTTGCCTTTATGCCAATTAACCATTTTTAATAAGGAATAACAAATTGTACTGTATAAGGAATAAGAATTCCCCAGTTTTGCTTTTTGATTTATTAATTGACCAGTTTGGTTTATTCACACTGGAGCAGGTGCAGAGGAAAGGCCATCAAGATTATGAAAAATAATTCCTATACAAGAGGTTGCAGGGACTGGGTAAATTTAATTTGGAGTAGAGAAGACTGAAGAAGGGATTATAGTCTTCAAATGGCTAATGGGCGATCTCATAGGAGTGTACTCTGCTGCCTCAAAGGGCAGGACCAGTTCTAGTGGGCTTAAGTTATGGTTGAATATTAGGCAAAATTTAATAGTGTGAAAAATTCAACTGTAGAACCAATTATTCAAGTGAATAGAAGTGTCTCTTGCCAGAAGTTTTTAGTTAGCAACTGGACAACCATCTGTTGGAGACTCTTTAGTTTTGGATTTCTTGGACTGAGCAGTGGCTTGAAGTAGATATCCTTTAAAAGCCTGTGCAGATTCTAGTCTATAGTTTTTTATTTATTTGTGCAATTTCTATGCCGCCTTTCTCCCAAAGTGGGACCCAAGGAACTAGTTCAGGAGCTATGCCACAATTTCTATGACTAACTATATCTTGAAGCTTCTGATTCCCTCCATGCTATCTGGGGAATTCTGGGCTTTGTACTCTAAACAAGTAACCTTCCCTAGCTCTGGCTGAGAATAATCAATTTCTTTGAATAAAAAGGTAGAAAAGAATTCAGCAGCAAATTTGAGACTAACTGGGAAAAATAAATTTGTAGCATATACGTATCCATTAACTGCAGTCCAGATTACGTTGTAGTTCACAAAAGTGCTGTGTATGCTCATCCCCCCACATACAGTTAGGAGATTTTCAGACAACACTGTTATAGTGTTACTATTCCACTTTATTTGCTATGGCTGCCTCCTCTTGAATCCTGGGATTTGCAGTTTAGAGAGGGGAATTTACAACTCTCACTCAGCCAGAGAGATCTTAGGCCACACTAAACTACAAACCCCAGAGTTCCACAGGAGGAAGCCAGAGCAGTTAAAATGGAATAGTAACACTATAACAGCGTAGTCTGAAAATCTCCCCAGTCTCATATGTACTACTGGGTTCTTTTTATGCTAAAACAGACCTATACCTTCTTTGAAGGTATTGAGATAGAAAGTGCTGGAAGGGCCCTATGGAAGTTCTACCACTTTGTAGTAACTGTTTGTTTTACCTTCCTTTTCTTCTCATTTCTAACAAAGAATTCGGATAGATGCTCTGCTTTTCATCAGAGCAAAGGATAGGGGTCTTTTCCAGCTCTAAAATTCTGTGATACTTTGCTCAAACACATGGCACTAGAAGTCTGATCTACGCTGGATTTAGATCATGCTGGGAAAAATGAATGAAACCGTTAAAAAATAAATGAAACACTGTTTTGAAAGCTTCCTTTGTCTCCATCTCTCAACTTCAGAACAGGTTGTTTCCCTTTAATTAATTAGTACAACAAGGTGGAAATCCTGAACATGACTGACTGACTGCACTGAACCCAAACGTGTAAAAAAGGCAGTATGAATGGTCTGCCTGAAGACTCTTTAGAGTACTTGGAAAACATTTTGTTTTTAACAGAGTGATATGAAATATTACTTTAATAAACCGTTGCTAATGACTGAGGCAAGCAATAATGTCCTCTGTCGTGAGAAAAGTGAAGCTTACAAATTGAAATTGTGCTTGATAAAATGGCTTAGCAGATAATAAGGCCAATGTATTAGATTTCATGTATGGAGAGAAGAGCTTTGGTTTCACAAGTGAGAGTTATAGAGCAGTGTACTTGAGTTTTCTACCTGGCAGAATGGAGATCTTTTGTAGGGTCAAAAAGCCTGGAGCAGTATGAAACTTTCCAATAAATGCACACAAAACAATTCTATCTATAGCAGATATAATCTCCATCATTACTTATGTGTCACTGTCTAACAGAAAGTTTTCCTTCTGCTTAGAAAATAAATATCACCTTGGCATTTTGTCTCATAGCAAGAAATTATTATCTTGTCACAGCTTGATGTTAGCAATGTCCCTTTTTTGCTGGGATTGATGATGATTTAGGAATTGGGGTCTCTCTATTTGTCAGGACAAGAGGATAGATAATTATTTAGCAATAGTTTGGAAATATGGGGTTGACCCCCTGTACAAGACAAATTTGTTGGATTACATCTCCCATCATCACCTTTTGGCAACATGATGGTTGAGGGTGATGTGGAAAGTGCCAGGTTATGGAATGCTGACTATACAGTGAAAGTAGAGATGGATGTTGTAGAAAAAGCTTTCACCCTATGGAAGTCTCCTGACAGACAGTCTGTATGGTGGCTAGAATGTTTAAAGTGTGTCTCCATGCAGATTGTGTATAGTTTGCTTTCTCAACTAGGATTCTCCAGAATCCTAGGCTTCAGCAAGAGGTCTCTAGGGTTTCCATGAGAGATTGTGACGGGGGGGTGGGGGGTGGAATCAATGTGTGTGTGTGTGTGTGTGTGTGTGTGTATACATGTACATGCATACACACACAGAGAGATGCAAACAGCACACATACACAAGATGTAGATATAGTTTTTATGCATGAGTTCCCTGGGACCTGAAAATAATTTCAAGCGTTTAAAAAAAAAAGGCTGAGAAAGGCTGATATAGAGAATTCCATGCATTTTCTAGGGATGGCTAATGGGGATTAGAACTGTAGAAGTCGCATCCCACATTTTCTCAGAGCTCAAAGTAGTTCAGAATAAACCACTTTGCAGTAGTGGAGAATTTTAAGCCATTTTGGCTGCTACCTGGGAACATAGGGAGTTGCTTTGTACTGAGGAGCATTTGAGCCACTAGCTTGCTATAGTTTACCTTCCTTAGCAGCAGCTCTTAAGGCTTTCAAGTAGAAAACTTTTTCCAGTTCTATCTGGAAATGCCAGAGACTGAACATGGGAATGTTTGTATGCATTCTGCCTCTGATATCCTTGTCATCCATTCACATTTTTGTTTTTTACTGTCTATTAACATGCCCTTGTGACACATAATCCAACCATATGCATATATGTGCTTATATTTACATATAATATGCATGTTGATTTTTTTTATTTTATCTGCAAATGAACTGTTCTGACCAGGGAGCTTGTTTTTGTTGTTTTCCCTGATTGACAGCTCATTATTATGGGCTGCACACTATTGTTGACTTATGGTTCTTTGCACAGTGGCCATCATTTCCTATTGATTCACAACTGGTACCTCATTGTTTGCATGGCTAGAGGCTGGTACCAACTGTTACTGTTCTGAAGCTTATTTCCGAAAACCTCACATCACAATGCAAACCTATTCATTTAAACATCAGTCTCATGAATCATAATGCAAATCACAGTATCAGATTTTGTATAGCTGTACTTGGGAGTTGAACATAACTATGTGTATTGTTTGCCAAAAGTTGTTTAATAGATGGGAAATGTGTGTGAAGGGTGTTAGGATGGGAATGTGTTTTATAATAAGTGGAGGAAATAAATTCAGTGGATGGATACAAAAAGTTACATTAACAATTAGAGAGAAGTACAGTACTGTGGTTTTCAGAGTATTATAGGATAGATTTGTTTGCTTCTTTTAAAATATATATTTTTTAATGATTTTTTATTAAACTTTTTCTAGCATGCACAGTTCTCAGAGTTATACACACAGGAAAGGATCCCAAAGCGACTCAATGACATGCTTTACCCCTACCCTGTTCTCCTAAAAAGTGAATAGAGTGCTGAATGAACTTGAGATGGCTGGGCATAATGTGAAGTCCAAGTGTGTGTATCTAGCAGTCCATACTCCACTCTGGAATGATGTATACAATCTATTTGTGTGATTTACTTATCCCTAAGAATCAGCATGATGTAAAAAAAAAATAACAATTTGGGGCTGGCAATATAATTCTCAGAAAAACCCAACTTATTAAGATTCGCTTCTGGATATGTCCAACTTGCAAGAATGGTTCTTGCAGCACATTTTTATGACTATGACTAATATTTTGATTGGGGTTTTGGGGAATCATATAACATACAAAGTGGTGGAAGGTCATAACATTGAAATAGTCATGTTTACTAATATAATTGTTTCAGAAAGTTTGACATATGCTATTATATTGAACAAATATTTGTTTTGTTTTATTTCCCAGGATACTGCCTTTAAAAAGTTAAAATTTCACATCCTTATTATGAGAATTATATAAATGTTTAAAGAACAGCATAAAAACCAACTTTTTGGGAAATTGATAGAATAGCTAAAAACGTTATAATATTCATTAAAAAAAGTTAAATGTAGGACAAGTAGAACTAATAATTGAATAGCTATGGCCAAATACAATGCAGAATTAGACATGCTTAAGTCCACTGATTTAAGGCATTGGGTTTGGGTAAATGTGACAATTAAAGTCACATTGTAGCTGTTTTTGTTTTGTTTTGTTTTGTTGTTTAAAGCTGCAGTATTAGTTTACAGGTGAAAGCACACAACAACAAAATGTTTGGGTTTTTTTGTGCTGCCACCCAGTGGTGTAATTTTTGTTGCCTCACACAGCACAGAAAAGAAACACTGGCTTATCACAATCATTGCAGTTTTTAGAAAATTTAAATTTCAGTATTCTCAACAACTTAGAACATAGTAATTCTGCTTACTTATGAGCACTTAAAACATTTATTTGACTTTTTTTAAAATACACCATTTTGCTTCTATTAAAATTGAAGATTAAAATTCCACTTTTTTCTCAAATGATTATTTTTATATTCTTTTCCTTCTGACAAGTAGGTGGCTTGTTCTGAACTGAACGTCAGAGCAAAAGTTATAAAGAATTAAAGAGCAGTAGTCAATACATGTATTATATATATATATATATATATATAATTTACATATTTGGTTAGATCAGGGGAAGAAATCATGCAGCCTTCCAAAATGCTAATGGACTATAACTCCTAGAAGTCCTAACCAGCATAACCAATGATGACCAATGCTGGGAGTTAGAACTCAACAACTAGTGATGGACTGCATGATTCTCACCCCCGGGTTAGATGTTGTAGACACTGGACCTTATCAGAAAGACATGCTACATTTCATTCTCAGTGTGACAGTGAATGTGACTGTTTCGGAAATTACAGTTTGTTAAATGACCGTTATTTAAGTCATGCATTTTCCTTTGAAATTTACAACTTCAACAGTGCAATTCTGTACCTGTCTACATGGACATAAGCTGTACTTATAAGCCCTACTTAGATGATGATGATGACAATGATGATGCGGAATTCAGTGAGGCTTGATCCAAGATAAGCCAGTATAAAACTCCAGTGTTGGATTGCAATCCCAAATATAGTTTCTGGAAAGTAAATTCCACTGAGCTCAGTGGAGTTTACTTATGAGTGAAGAAGAAGAAGAAGAAGAAGAAGAAGAAGTTGTTTATTCAATTTATACCCTGCTATTCCTCATAAGATCTCAAGGAAGCTAATGATTCTATTTAAAAATTCATGGTTAAAATGATATATAAAATATATAATTTTTATATACTTTATATAAAATATAAAAGTTAATATCTAAAATTACAAATTACAAAGTCAAAAGCTAGAGAAATCTAATATAATAAATTACAAATATCTGCTAAAATGCATTAAATGCAATACAAAAATCAGCATTCTAAGATAAATTAAGCACTTGCTTATTCCTTGAAAGCTTGTGCAAGCAGCTGTTTTTAACTGATGCTACAAAGATGAAAGTGTGGATTCTCTGATGGCTATGTGATGGATTGGGGTGTCATCTACCAAGAAAGCGCTGCCACAGGTGGTCCTCTACAGGTCACATACAAAAGTAAGAGTGAAAGGGTGAGAGATATTGCACAGGGGATGCTTTCTCCAAAATAAAATTATAATAGTTCAACTGCAATATACATGCACAGCATGAAAATTTCTATCTAGGATATGTTTCAAACACCTATTTCCAAATTCTGGGAAGCTTTGACAAAGCTGGCACAATCCATGCCACACAATTTTATGTCACAATATATTTGTTAAAGTTCTTGATATGGAGAAATTGCTAGTGTGTTTCTGTAATTGGGGAAATATTTGCATCCCGAACTCTGGCTATAGTTTTGACTAGTGAAAAAGAAGTGCACTAGTTGTCAAAACCCAAGCGCAATGGTGCAAAACCTTTGATTCCCCCCTCCTGATATTGTGGACCAATGTTCATGCAGCATGACCAGTAGTAAGTGAGTATGGAAGTCATCTTCTAAAACATCTGGAAGGCCAAATGTTCCCCATCTCTATTCAATCATCTCCTGATCTAAGTATTACAGAAGAACCATGCATTTTAGTAAATGATTAGATAAGGGCAGTGATAAAAATATACTGTATACAAGAACTGCTTTCACATGTGAAAAGTGAGCTATGTAGATCAACCAACAGAACACCTAGAAGGAATTGAATGTCTTTAAACAGTCTTATGAATACACAAATACATACTGGTTCCATCTTAACTTTTTAGGTTTTTTTTTATGTATTTCTCCTTCTAGATGTTGAATGATACGAAAAACAATTTTTCATAAATTTATCCACTGGAAAAAGTCAACATGTGTTTACTTCAAGAAGCAAAAATTTTCCTTTCAAAGTTGTTTACATAAAATGAACGTAAATCAACTTCAAAGTAATTTGGTCTAATGGGGATTTGTACTTGAGGTTTTATTACGGTGAAGTCTTGGCATGGGCAGAACCCATTTCATGCTCCATTTGCCATTATATGTTTATTCCATGGAGCTTCTTGTAAATGTTGTTTATGTTGTTTATTACACCATAGTTATTTTTCCCAATTCACTAAATTTCCCTCATTTCTCACAATGTGTGAAGCATTTCAACCTAGTTTTGGCAATATTTACCCACCCTGTGCACTTTTTGTTGTTTATTTACACTGATGAAGAAAGGAATAACACGGCTAACTATAAAGGTTGCTTGAAAAAAAAATAGGCCTTGTTTTCAACCTTGAAAATAACAGAATTGCAACTGTAATGTTTCAGGCTCGTGGAGATTCCTTCAGAGAGATAGCATAATGATTTCAAATTAGATACCAAATGATTCCCAGCTGTAGGTCCCCAGATGTTTCTGGACTACATTGCCCATCATTGCAAGTAATTTTAGCTAGGGATGATGGGTGTTGTACTCCAATAGCATCTAGGAAAGTGTTCCCAGATTTCGGTTCCCAGAATCTATTACTTAATAAAGACCTTCTCACTTCACTCATTATCATTTGATCACTAAGAATGGAGGGTGCAGCTCTGAATCAACAATAGTGGCAGCATCATCGATCTTTATTAACCATTACAGTAGAACCCCTTCATCCCCTGGGGATTGGTTCTGGGGTGCCCTGTGGATACCGAAAAACTTGGGTAATAGTGAACACCATTGAAAATAATGGGACTTCTGGTTTAAAATACCATAGAGTTGCCTTGGAGGACCTAGAAAATGGCTAGAGCAGCCACATTTTCTAGGAAGTCTCTATGGTATGTTTGCTGTTTTGTGTCCCGTGGATAATTGAATCAGTGGATAATGAATCAGTGGATACGGAGGTCCTACTGTACTCCTCTCCTTCAATTGATTTTTAGGTCTGGAATTGTGGCATTAATATGAATGATTTCATAATTTGTTCTACTTCAGCAATCAATATTATACTGCATCATAGGAACAGACTGATGAAAAGTTAGCGTTTACAGTCCTTCAAAGAGGATTGCTGTCAAGATAAAACTAGAAGTAATTCAGAGACAGCATTACATGAATTAAACATTTATACAGGATAATGGTCTCTTGCTGTCAGGGAAAGAATGGTTCTATCTGACACAAGGAGAGAAAGCTGAAGCATTTCAAAGCAGAAAATGTTGACTCTCATCATGGTGTGTGTGTGTGTGTGTGTGTGTGTGTGTTAATTTTGATTTGTAAAAAGACATAGGTGACATTATTTTATCTGAAGAGTATATCAAGAGGCAGAGTAAGGGGCCAAGCTGAGATCCATGGTGGTACAAGTATGATAAGGTAATGAAGAACCAATGCCACTGAGGGACAGCTAATGTGTTGAAAGATCCTGCCATTGCCAGATGAGGAATGAAAGATGGAGACTATGGCAGCTGGTAGCTTCCTTGTTTATGGGATGGTCAATCTGCTCTGGATTTCAGTCTGAGCTTTAACAAGCTTTTGAACATGCTGGATCGATTTTGGAAAGCTCCTTTTAAAGTCCAGACTAAAACTGGGAGCAGATTCACTGCCCCACTGACATAGATGCCATAGGTTACAAGGGGATGGAGTATTCATGCAGTGAAAAGTAGCTAGTGGCATCTAACAAAAGTGTAGGCCAATGGTGTCCTCTCAACCTATGCTGAGCAGCAACAACACTCTCCAGGCACAAACAATAAGAATGCAAAGGTACTTCTTGATATAGAGAGTGCTATGGATGATGAGCATGGGGAAATTCTAGAAGCATCATAGTAATTGCCTACTAAGCCAAATAGAGTTTTTGAAATTGCCCCTGAATCAATGAGCAAAGAAGAAGAGTGGATGCTGGGTGAAAATACTGAGCAATAGGACAGTTGCAAGCAGAAAAAAAAGAACTCAACTTTTGCTGCTTACTGAAAATGTATATCAGATAATGAAGTGCAGCAAAGTGAGGGGGGGTGGTATGATCAGAATTTTCAGTCCTTATTTCCATCAAAAGTAAGCAAAAGATTCTGCTTTTCAGAAGTGTCTGGCCGATATTCAGTGCTGCTATTCCACCCTTGAGCATGAGCAAGAGAGCCACAATCATTCCTTTCTGCAGTTCCCTCTCCAGGACCCTAAATATGGTACCTTAAAAACCTGTTTCAGAAAGCTGAGAAACTTTCTGGAACAGATTTTCAGTGCTGGAGAGGGGAAAGGGGAGATGCTGAAAATCCCAATGCTACTGTGAATGTTACATTGGATTTTGGTCTATACCTCCTGTTAGTGATACTAATTTGAATGTCACAGTATATGAAGAAAAAAAAAACAAAATGAATAGAGAAAACAGCCATGGTGTACAATGCATGTTAGTTTTTTTTTTCTTTTTATCATTTTTTAAAAAATATATTTTTATTAATTTTATAATCATACATTATATTATCCAATCAATACTTAGTTAGTATAACACATAAAATTACTATAAACATCGCAATTTTTCTATTAACTAATTTCAAAGGTTAACATAGATTCTTTACTATAATTCTATTAAAAAATATTAATTCCCCTACCCCCTCCCACCTCAGTGCTTCCCTTCACCGGAACCATTATCCCTTACCTAATCTTTCCAGAATCTCATTTCTTCTCATGGAGGTAACCTCCCATCTTTTGTCCGTAATACTTTTTTAACAAATACTTTTCAAATTTTATCAAAATCACTTTCTTTCCAACTTCCTCTTCTTACTTTAATTCTACATGTTAACTTATCATTTATTGCCATCTTCCAAACTTCTTTATACCACTCCTCCACTTGTACATTTATTTGCATTTTCCAATGTCTTGCTACAATTAATCTTGCTGCCGTTAATAAATTTGTTATTAAATCCTTTTCTGCTTGATTCCCATTCTCTCCATTATAAATTGACATCAATGCTATGCTCGGTTTCCTTTCTATATTTCTATTCAGAATATTCTCTATTTCTATGAAAACCATTTCCCAAAGCTGCTGTACAAATTTACAATTCCACCACATATGCATATATGTACCTATTTCTTGACAACCTCTCCAACAATATTTAGAGTTATTCTTATCTATATTATGCAATCTTGCTGGTGTCAAATACCATCTCCATATTATTTTATAATAATTTTCTTTTATCCGTATCGACATATTTTTAGATGTCTTTGTTTCCGTATCGTATCCCATTCATGATCTCCAATTTTTTTGTTTCAAATCTTCCTCCCATATTCTCCTTAGATATTCCCCTTTGTCTTTTTTATCCTTATTTTTTATCAATATTTTATATAATTCACTTGTAATACCTTTCATACTTTCATTATCATACCTCTTTTCACCAAATTTTCAAATTTTGTAAATTCCCTTGTTTCTTTATGATTCTTTTTCCAATTTTTAATCATTGTTCTAACTGTATACAATTAAACCATGAAATTTTCATTCCACATAATTTCTCTCTTATACTCCCAATGCATGTTAGTTTTATGAGCCCAAATGGGCAACTTTATTTTTTACTCAAGAGCTGGTGGCACGAAAGAAGAGGATTTGGTGAAATGCCTAGCATACAACTTTGGAATGGTAGGTTTTGGCTTAGACCTTCATTGTTGTTCCATGGCAAAACAGCATCTCTTCTTACAAGGATGGCTTAACTTCAAAGTGACTGAAAACACATTTGGACTACTTGGTGTGCCTGTTCAGTTTATAGTAATTATCTGAATGAGTCTGTTTGGAATATTTCTGATGCAGGTGCCGCCTTTATTCTTCCTAAACTACAGATGAGGCAGGAAGAGAGATACAGCTGCATGAAATAGATAACTTGAAGACTAGAAAGGTCATGATCATATCCTTGAAGTACATATTTCTATTTAACTGCTAGTATACATTATGGCAGCATTTCTTATCATGCCATGGTAGTAATATTTCAAATACAGTTCCTTTTCTGCCCTTTGACCTTATGCCACTAGGATTAAGGATTCTTAGAGCACAATTTGCAACATCAGCAAATAGCAAAAGGGAAGGGAGCTGCATAGCCAAGGGATGTCCAAGCACAGTTTCAAAATTGCAAGTGTGCACTTCTGAGAGATCATCACACTTTCTTTATAAATAAAAGTAACAACACATAAAGCAATCACTTTTTTAAAAATGCCAGTAGCTAGCCTGGCACAGGATACTGGACAACCATGCTTTCTTTGCTATTGCAAAAGGCATACAATAATACTAACAGAATTAGAGCTCAATGCTTAGCTCCTAATTTCAAATCTGTAATACCCACATCAAAGTATTTAGTCAAGCTTTAACTCATCCTTCTTGGATTTCTTTTTTTATTATTTTATGGATCTCATGCTGGGAGAAAGACAAAACTTAAATAAATTAATTAATAGGCACATTGAATTTCAGAAAGAAAAAAGAGTGCACCCTAAATAAGTAAATTTGTAGTTGTTGTTGTGTGCCTACAAGTCATTTCTGCATTATGATGATGCTATCACAGGGTTTTCTTGGCAAGATTTGTTCAGAGGAGGTTTGTCATTGCCTTCCTCTGAAGCTGAGAGAGTGACTTGCCCAAGGACACCCAGTGGGTTTTCATGTCTGAGTGGGGTTTTGAACCCTGGTCTCCAGAGTCATAGTCCAATGCTCAAACCACTACACCATGCTGGCTCACAGAGTTTTAATCATTTACAAGACTGCAGCTTACTGTTACTGTCAAAATTAAGGGTTGGGAATCTTACGCCCTGGGACAAAATCCAGCTTCCCAAGGTCTCAATGTGGCCCTCAAGGATCTCCCAGATTGGTAAGCCCCCTTCCTCATGCTATCATCATTTGATGGTTTCACAGGTTTCGTGTGTGCCCCCCCCCCAAAAAAAAAAATTTTTTTAAAAGGTTGGGATGACTCTGAAGGCAGTAAGAGCTATAAGCTAAAATATACTGGCATTTTTTGTTCTTATCATTTTTTTTCTTTGACCCCACTCATTGCTGGCATGTGATCCATTAGAGCTTTTCTGAAATAAGATTTGTTTCAAGCTGAAAGCATTTCCCCACACCATGATCTGAATGTTGATTGAGACTTCAGTCCTGTACCCAGCTTACCTGAGCAAAGTCTCACTGAACTCAGGTGACTCCAAAAGCCTTAAACTACAATATAATGCAAATTTATTAATGTGGGAATGGGAATAAAACCAAACCCAACTGTGATGGATCCCCTATCCAGGCTGGCCCCGCAGTTCCACACCCTTGGGATCCTGTTAGTCACCTTGCCACACATGATCTCTCCCTGGATCTGTTACTTGGGCCTCAAGGTGATCCCTATATTGACCAGTGGATGTGTTGTTCAGTAGGTTACTGTGGTAATTGTGACCAGACTCTCTATAAATACTTGACAGGAACAGCCAGATACAGCTGTAAAAAAGAATAAGCAAGTAGAAGTTTATTAATACGCAATCTGATCAAGCATTCACCCCCGAACTGTTGGGTCATTCACAGATCTCCAAAACTTCGTTCAGTTCTTCCCCCAGCTGTTACAGCTTTTACCTATCTCTGTTACAGCTTTTACCTATCTCTATGCCATCTTCTTCCTATCTCTTTTCTGTCAGAGCCAAGCATCAGTTTTATCTCCTTTCTGCTCCGTAGATCCCCCTTCACAGCTTTCCCTGAGCTGTGATTGGTTGGCACCAACCAGACTTGCCAAGCTCCTCATTTCACACCAGCCAAATAACTAACCATGGTTGGCTATGCAACTTGCATTGTAGCATCCCTTTTGCTGATTGTACCTCATTGTTATACATTGTGTTTTTAGCAGTTGTATTTAAATCCATTTTAAACTGCATTTGTACATTTCAAATTTAATTTTCATAACTTTTAAGGCTGTGAAAGTTACACATAATTATATTTACCTTAATCCTTTTCTGTGAATTTCAAAATTTCAATAATATTATAAATTTACATGGATGGTGAGCAGGACTGGCCCTGTCATTAGACAGAGTGAGGCAGTCACTTCAGACAGCAAATGCTTGTAGGCAGCAGCAAAGTACTGGAGAAGAGAGCTTTTTATTATATAGCGTGCCCTGCACCCCCTAGACTACTGCCTTCAGGTATGGTGGAGAATGCTCTTCTAGTGGCAGTACTGAAGATGGTAAAAATTAAAAGGCCAGTGTACTTGTATTTTGTTTATGGAATAAGAGGTGCCACAGATCAGGATGTCCCTAATATTAAGACTGAATTTAGATGTGAGCTAAGGGACTAGGACTTAACACTTTGAGGTTTCTATGTCCAGCAAAGGTAAAAAAATAAATAAATCATTTGGACTATAATTGGCATGTTTTACCTATACAGCTTTATACATCTTTTTCTAGTTTTTTCCAGATGTAGCAGTACATAGACTACTTGAGAAATTCAATGTGCTCTGTTTAAGAAAGGAGCCTGTGGCCTTACAAAGAACGGAGGACAGCTTGGATCCCAAGATAATGTATAAGTTGAAAAAAAATTGGACAACCCCCCCCCAATCCTGGGTCGACTTACACACAGGTCAGTGCTAGAATATGGACCCAGAGTGAAGGCTGTGACAACAGGCAGAGGCAAGAATCCCCCCTTGGTGTGGTGGAGTGTGGAAGCACCACTCCCACCCCATTATCCCTCCCTTGCCCAAACTGAAGCCCTCCAAAAGCAGCCATCCCACCTTCCCTCCTTGCCCACCTTCTTTTTCAGCCTGAGCAGCATTCAGCAGCAATGTGAAGAAGCCTGAAGAATACAGCACACCTACCATTTTGTGTGCTTGAGGTGTAGCAGAATGGTGGTGGACATTTTTTTAAATAAGGACTTATTGTATAAGCCTCTTTGCAGAGAGACTGTGGTGGTCATTTTTAATAGGGGCATACTATATAAGCCTTGTGAGACTTGATAGTCTCTCGCAGAGAGGCTTATACAGTGAACCCTTATTAAAAATGGCTGCCACTGCTCCATTCCACTTCAAAGGCCCAAAATGGTGAGTGCACCACATTCTTCGGGCTTCCCCAAGTTGCTGCTGAAAGATGTTTGGGCTGAAAAAGAAGATGAGGAAGGAGGGAGGGCTGCCCTTCTTTCTCCAGTTTAGACAAGGGAAGGGTAATGGGGTGGGAACGCTGCTTTCACGCCCTACCCTGCCACACCCCACCAAGAGGCCTCTGCCTGTTGTCACTGCTTTCATGCTGGGTCCCTAATAGAGACAGGTTGCTTTCCTTGCTCTTCTCTCCCCCACACACTTTTTTTTCCAGACCATATTCTCATTCTTTTTCCTCATTTAGAGTACGGCCACATATTATGCGAAGGATCTATTCCAGGACCCTTTCTGTATAACAATTTTTGTCTATAAGCTGGAACCCTTTTTTCCCTCATGCCTCTCTCAGCTGAGGGGCAGCTATCCAAATTTGGCAGGACTGTCCCAAGTAATCCTCTATCATCCCAAATTGGGACAGTTAAAGGTATGACATCACTAGTCAGGTAAGTTACATTCTTTTGTATTACAACTTTTTTAGCTGCTTGTTAAATGTCCCAGTTCTCTCTCCTCCTCCTCCTCCTTTCTCCCTTTCTCCTTGGCTTACTGCAGTTGCTCCAAACTGAATTCAAAGTGCACAAGTGGTTTGTGCTCAATTAAATCAGCAAGGGGCAGAGGACAGGAGAATCTGACCCCTACCTATAGACTCAGGCAAAAGCAAACTGCTTCAGCCTCTCCTAGTTGCGTGTTCCTCCTCATTAATACCTTTTGCCATCTTGATCAAACACTGATGTTGCTCGGCCACACAGGTCCTAGTTTTCATCTGTAAAATTTTGGTGGGTATGGGATGGTTCTGATTGGTTATGCCTTATTGTATGTGTACATGCAGTAACGTGATGAAAACCATTACATACAAAATGCCCTGTGTGCTGGTGGGAGGCACTACCCATATAAAACTTTCTGTTTAGGAGATAAACAATGTTTGAAGTATCTCTTTATTAGTAGAGATCAGCTAGGCATATATGTTCTGAACTGCTGCCAGGCTAGAGAAATAGCAAAGTAACACAAATGAAGAATTGCAAATATTATTTCCTGATTCAAAATACTTGCCATTTTTTAGTAGCATGAAAATAAATCCCACAATGGAGTTTCTATAAATGGAATCTGTATCCTGAAAAGGTGATTCCACAATGGAAAGAGACACTTAATTCTCTGTGTGTGCATCAACATAATTTTTCTCAATAAAATCAAATGTAGTTGGTATAAATAGGTAAGTTACAGGTGGTGCACTGAGGCTGAAGTCTTTTGTCTTAAAATAAATGCTTCTGCCATTGGTCATTTAGACATCATTAGACAGAAGAGGACACAATTAAAAATTCAGGCCATATCAGTGAGGATTTCCCCATTTAGACAGTGTGTGTGTTCTTGTGATCCTCAGCATGGGGGGGGGGGGATAATTTCTTCTATAAATGAATACTGGCATTTTCCAATATACACATACATTACAAATTTTAATCTTAGGCATGGTCATTCAGAAGGAATGGTGCAAAGCTGCACTGCAGAGTCTCTGTTCCTTTTTTTTTTTTTTTTTTTTTTTTGGAGCAAATTTGCTCAAGGTCAAGGAGGAATACGTTACAGTTCTTGCATAGTATGGATAATTTCCTGCAGCCTCTGTAGTGAAAACTCATACTGTTAATCTCTTTACATTTGAGACATACCTGGCTGAGCTAGTGTTATTCTGTGCTAATCTCCAATACCACCTTGCTGCAGTGGATGCAACAAGCAAGGTTAACATAAAATCAGAGCAAAGATGCAGAGGAAGCTCCCCGAACAATATTGGGTAGAAGAAAGCAGATACATGTGAAATTCACTCACAAATTAGGTTTTGCTAGACTCCTGCATCATTTCACTGCTGGAGGTTGGGGGAGGGGGGAACATCAGGAATACCTACCTTCTCAGCAAGAAAAGGCTGGGGAAAAATAGAAAAATCAGAAAGTCAGCACACCATTACCCTCTGGACATAGAGATGGTTCAGTTAAGCACACCAGCTTTTCCTGCACACTTCTTATGTTTGGCTTGTCACCCTCCTACATTTGATGCCTATGCTTTGAATTAAGATAGCAGATGTCATGAGCAGCAAAAGAAGGGAGAAGAGAAATGGGTTGCAATGGGCCCAATTAACTATTATCTCTGTATCTGAGGGTAGGCATATGATAGCCTCCAGCAAATAGATGATTCTGTTAAAGTAAGGGACAACTTGTTCTTCATTGCAATCAACAAATTAACTGTGGTGGAGGAAGAGCAAATGGCATATCAGATTCTTTCACTTGGTTATTTGATAATGTTTAAGATACTGGCAATTTGCCTAGCATCCCTCTCCCCCTCTCCCCCTCCTTTCCCCCTCCCCCCCCCCCCGTTTCTGGATTTTTCTGTTCCACTTTTCTAAAATGTAATCAGCATAGTTTACAAATGATGCTGAGATTTAAAATTATCATAATATGGTAGCCAATTCAGGAATCCTTGATCACATGGACAGAGCCTATGCCTATACAAACGTATCCATGCTGCCCATGAGAAGCAAAAACAAGCAAAATCTACAACTAGGTGAAACATAGGAGCTACAGAAGTTTGCACAAGTGTTTTTCAGCTTTCAACCATTCCAGAACTCTTCATCAAGTTTTGAAGAATTTAATGGCTTGCATGCTTTTATGGCACTTAAGTGGGTCCTACCTTAATAGTGGTATTGCCTGGCTGTAGATTTTGATTTAAATGCATGGTGTGTACACACAGAGGTCTTTCCCAGTTCTACTAACTGAGATTCCCTTTTAACTGGAGAAATGAGACTGAATTTGGGAACTTCTGTTTTACTCCAAATATAAGCAGTGGATAGTGCAAGTCTGTTGGAAGGGGTCCTATGGGCCATCAGATCCAACCCACAGCTCAGTGCAGGATTTCCAGCATGATCCATGATCCCTTCTCCTTGCCTTCAGACCAATATCTGAGGAGTGCTACACTGTATAAGCTTACATTATGTTATGAATCGACAAATATTGTTAAAAAACCAATGAAACAAATATAACTCATCATAATGTTTTAGAATTCCTGGAGAACAGGAAAGATCCCAGCAGACTGGAGGAGGGCAAATATTGTCCCCATCTTTAAAAAAGGAGGGGGGAAGAGGACCCAAATAATTAATTCTGAATTAGCCTGACATCAATATCAGGAAATATTCTGGTGCAGATCATTAAACAGACAGTCTCTAAGCACATAGAAAGGAATGATGTGATCACTAAAATTCAACATGGGTTTCTCAAAAACACATCATGCAGAGCCACAAGTTTGGTAGATGAAAGGAATGTTGTAAATGTAGTGTATCTTGATTTTAGTCAGGCCTTTGAAAAGTTTCCCCATGCTATTCTTGCAAACAAGCTAGTGAAATATGGGCTAGACAATGCTACTGTTACATGAATGTGTAATTGGTTGACCATCTGAACCCAAAGGGTGCTCACCAATGGCTCCTGTTCATCTTGGAAAGATGTGACCAGTGGGGTGCCACAGGGTTCTGTCCTGGGCCCATTGCTATTCAACATCTTTATCAATGACTTGGATGATGGAATAGAGGGCATATGTATCAAATTTGCAGGTGACACCAAATTAAGAGGGGTAGCGAATATCCCAGAGGACAGGTACAGAATTCAAAATAACCTTAACGGATCAGAAAGCTGGGCTGAAACTAACACAATGCATTTCAATAGGGAGAAATGTAGAGTATTACACTTAGGCAGACAAAATGAAATGCACAGATATAGGATGGGTGACACCTGGCTTGATTGCAGTGCATGCAAAAGGGATCTAGGCATCTTAGTAGAACATAAGCTGAACACGAGTCAGCAGTGTGATGTGGCAGTCCAAAAAGTCAATGTGATTGTAGGCTGCATCAATAGGAGTACAATGTCTGGATCAAAGGAAATATTAGTGCCACTCTATTCTGCATTGGTCAGACTTCACCTAGAATACTGTGTCCAATTCTGGGCACCACAATTCAGGAAGTATACTGAGACACTGGAATGTGTCCAGAGGAGGGTGACCAGGATAGTGGGAGGTCTGGAACCCATGCTCTATGAGGAGTGGCTTAGGGAGCTGGGCATGTTTAGTCTGGAGAAGAGAAGGTTGAGAGGTGACATGATAGCCATGTTTAAATATTTGAAGGGATGTCATATTGAGGATGGAGCAAGCTTGCTTTATGCTGCTCCGGAGACTAGGACACGGAGCAGTTGATTCAATTTCCAGAAAAAAGAGATTCCACCTCAACATTAGGAAGAACTTCCTGACAGTAAGAGCTATTTGACAGTGGAATGTGCTGCCTCAAAGTGTCGTGGAGTCTCCTTCTTTGGAAGTTTTTAAACAGAAGCTGGATGGCCATCTGTCGGGAGTGCTTTGATTGTGTGTTCCTTCACGGCAGGGGGATAGACTGGATGGCCCTCATGGGCCAGCTCTATGATTCTATCATTCTATAGCATACTCAGAAAAAAAATCCCTAGTTTTTAATCTACTTGCACTGTAACTAAAGAAAGGTCCCTGTGTCATTTGAAATGCATGGCACATTTATTCTGAATATAGCATCACAATTGTACGGATATTTACTCAAACCTAAGTATTTCCCTACTGACTTAGGACTGCAGAAATAGTCAGGCCACTACTCTATTTAGCCCACATCTATCTAGTTGAACTGGGTACATGTCTTTAGCAGAAGCATTTTACACTATCAGGTGAACACTTTGCTTTAACTGGAGAAGCCAGGGATTGAACCCAGGAACTTCTGTATTGAAATTATGCAATTCTGTCACTGAGCAAAAGACTCTCCCTTCTTGAATGCACAGATTCAAAGCAATGTAGACTGAGGAATATTAATATACAGCCCAAAGCTGTGATCCACAGCATTTTCTAACAGGCATACTTAAACAATATAACTCATCATAATTCTAATCAGACTGATCTGGAGTAAGTGCAAGTACTGTATACTGTTTTCACCCTTTATGGAATGTAGCCATTGTGATTTAAGGCATTCCTATGGCTTTTGGAGTTCATCCCTAAAAACCATCTGGTGAGAACCTCTAGCTTCAAGCCAGAGCTTTTTCTTTTGTTCCAGAATGTCTCTGGTACTTTGTCTTGAAATTCTGCTTTACCATGTGTTCTGTTTCATGGGGCATCTCCTACTTGCTCACTCCTTCCTTCCCTTCCTCTATAGATACATACTTTTATCATGTTGCACTTGAATTAGAGAATGCACCTGGACTCACCCAAGGAAAGATATTCAATAAATTACAATGTTTTTGTAGAAGAAATTGACTGTAGTATTATTATCTATATAACCAGTTAAGATAAAATCCTAACATTTCATTCCTTTCAAGATAATCTAAGAAAAAACTTGGACTGTATATGCCTAGTGGATAAACAGATGTAAGGATGCATTTGTAAAGTAAGCAACATCTATCACATCTTGTCCAATTTAAGTCCCAAACCCATTTTAAAAACACTCCTATGTCCATGGGATTACATGCATTAATATTCTATATGTGTGTTCAGAGAACTTGGCCTTTACATAAGAACATAAGCAGTGACACATTGAAACTGACTAAAGGCATATCTAGTCCAGCATTCTTTTCCCAGTGGCTAATCGCTTGCATGTAGGAAGCCCTCCATTAAGACCCAAATGTTCCTCATAAACTGGGAAAACTTTAAAAAGGCATAAGGTGTGATTCTTAACACATGAGATTATTCCTAGCCTTATATGCCTTGTATGCATATTGGTTTTATTCATAGTTTTGGATGGACACACACAAACTGGGACAGAGAAAATGAGACTAATCTTGCATCTTTCTTCATGCATTTATCATTCCAGTGTCTATCGAAGATTTTAATGAAAGGTAAAAAGGTTTTTTAGTTCCCCTCAAAAAAAATGTACACAGCAGAACTGTGCTATTTTGTTTTGTTTTTAATATCTCAGAATCTGCAGCAGGAGGAAGGTGATTCACATTTCTTGTCACAGCAGTAAATTGTCAGGGTAGGCTGCTTGGGTAACATGGCAATACGAACCGAGAGACAAGTTTGTTACTCATTTTCTGGAGGCAATTGATACTTTACATGGTGAGCCAGTGAGTATGATGCTTACTGTTGTTTGACTGGGGGATTCCTCTTCTCTGCATATTAGATTTAGAAGAATCTAGTCTGAAGAATCAAGGTCAGCCACAGCTACAGAAGCTCAGGAGATTTATACATTAATAATATTTTATCTGAGCAGAACATGAAAGATAGATTTCACCCATGTAACTTGTGTGCTTTAACTGAAATTAGTATTGGAGCCATGAATTCACTGGATCGCCAGTTGACAGCAAGGGGAAATTACAACAGATCGACAAAAGAATAATTTAAAACTGATGTGGGAGGGAAGTTTTGCTAAAATGTATTTTGGATAGGACTTGATGCTGAAATGCATTGGCAGTAAATATTCAGAGTATGTTCTTATATGTACATTTGGATGTTCTTTTTTAAAAGCATGGTATAATTTCTTCTCATTTCATCAAATTCTTCAGGGAGTTGGAAGTCAGCATCTTGTACTTCGTATATCATCCAAGTATCATTCTATATTTCCTCAATGGCTTTCATTAGTGTTCTTTTGTTTCTATGGTTGTGGACGCACTACAGAAATAATGCAGTTTGACACCACTTTAATTGCCATGGTTCAATGATACGGAATTCTGGGATTAATAGTTTTGTGAGATGTTTAGCCTTCTCTGTCAGAGAGCACTGGTGCCACAACAAACTACAAATCCCAGGATTCCCTAGGATGGAGCCATGATAGTTAAAGCGGTGTCAAACCGCCTTATTGCTGCAGTGTGTCAGCAGCCTATGTCTGTACTTTTGCTTATTCTTTAGCTTTTTAACTTTGCCTTTTTTGGCGGGGGTGGGAGCTTTAGATGCCAGCCTTTGGTGCTATTTTTCATGCTCAAACATTTTTCATGCCCAAAGGAAGACTGGCATAATGACTATGCACAACTGTAAGTGGGAGATAGGAGTGGTTGACATCACAATACCTAATTTCAGGTAGTGATTACTTAGCATAGCACAGATGTGTAATAGTTGTATTTTGAAGACAGATGAAGAGGAAAATACAGTTGGCTTGAGACAGCTTCAGACTTTACAGAGCAAACATGCTGTGCATATTCTGTCGTTCCAGCATATGTGGATCACTGATTCATATCTACATGTACTAGGGATGGAAAGAACATTGGAAAATATTTGAAAAATGGCTGAAAAAGAAAGTTTCTTGACTGTTGGGTAACTCTGACAATGGGAATCCTGGAATTCTGATGAGAATCTTTGCAGTTCGGGATTTATTCTGAACAAATACTATTTTCTGTACAGAAAATACTATTTTCTATGCTGAAAAAAAAACAAAAAAAAACCTTTGACTTTTACTTAGAATAAGTCTCACACTATACAGTTTCAAAGACTTTTTCACAAGGGGTGGGGAGGATGTTAAAATTACTTGTTGCTTACTTTGAGAATGAAGTTAGCAAAGAATTACATACCGGTATCTATGTCTTTCTATTAGTCTCAAATGTATCATAAGATCCCCTTGCTTACTGATATCTAAGTCCCACACACACCACAGACAAACACACACACATACACATGTGATGAGGAAAATTTTGCACTTTCACTTTCTCTTGCATTTAGATTTGATGCTCAAGTTCTTTCCATGACAAATATGAAAAAGTATACATTTTAGTAAATTCTTCAAAAAATAAACTGAAACTAATCTCCTTTCATATCTGTACTAACCAAATTCAGTTAGTACAGCTATTTCACCATGAAAAGGAATGTGTAGTACCTACCCAGCAAATAGGTTTTAAAGATGAGAGGAGCCACATAAGAAAGAAATTGTAGTCTTTGTTCAGCATTAACATAGGGTTAACAAGGGTTTAAACCTACCTTTTAAAGAGTTAAATGCCCTGGGCCTGTATGAACAAATCTGCCATTTTCAATTTCTCCATCATACAATTTTAAAAATCCACAAATAGTTTCCATCCCAAATATGGAGAAATTTACAAATTTTAGTAATTGTTAAAATTTTAAAAATTGCTGAAATAAAATTCTCACCCATCCCTGTTAAAATATACAATTGCATGTGCATTCTGCTTGGCCAGACATTTAAAAGTTTTCTATAAGAAAGCCTTGTTCAACAACAGAGTACAGACAATATGTTTGTGTGGACTGATTGAAATGTCGCAAACTTTGTTCCTGTTCTTTCCAATTTTATACTGGGTTAAAATAAACCCTGGCATAAAAAGTATCTGACCATATTGGGAGCTAATAGAAAAATATTCCGGGACAAACAAAAAATGTATGGATCTCCAAAATAAAATTGGATAGAACGGGAACACAATCTGGGACTTTCTGGTCTTTTTAATCAGTCTGGATGTGCCTTACTTATATCTCATTGATTTCATTGGATCTATGCTAAGTATGACAATGTCTGGATCTCACCCATCAATTCTAACATCATTTCCATGGAGATGAGAATCTGGTCTTGGCTTCCCCTACCCCAGCTTTGTTTTCTTTAGCAACCTACTTGTGTGGAGTGGATTTTTTATGTTTTTATTAGACCATAAAGAGATCTACTGGAAAACACCCAAACATCTATGAATAGATCACAATCAGCAGATCCCATCCAGGAACAAGAAACAGGCAATGAATGCCTGGTCAACATGAATCCTAACTTACACACTATGGTACTGGGAAAAAATAACAAAAACTTCATTATTACTTTGTTGCCGTCTGGACATTAGAGTAACTCATAGGAGTGGCATTATAGAATATAGAGGAAAATGACTGAAATTACCTCAGATATGCCAGGCATATACTTACACATGGGAGCAAAGCTATTAGGCTGAACATGATGTTTGCATCTCATTTATATTTTGCAAAGATATGACAATTTGAATCAGGTCAGCACTTCCACTCAAATGAGGTTTAATACACGTACATTAAGACTGTAAAACAATTATTCTGTTAATGGTTAATGCAGATTTACAAGAATTGCTGAGTCTTTAGCAAATTTACACATTAGTACTAGTTTATCTTTTTGCTGTGCCAGCACAATGTAAGAGACTGATGTTCCATTGGCTCAGCAGTTAGTAAGTTATTTGCTACTAGAACAAATCTTACAGGCATACCTCACTAATATGGTGAGTTAGATTCAAGACCACTGCCATAAAGTGAATATCACCTTAAAGTAAATTGCAGGCCTTTTTTCACTTGCCAGTGCATATAAAAGCCTAAAAACATTTTTATGCTATCATATATTAAGTGTGCAATGGTGCTAGGCCTAAAAAAGGGCTGAAAAAGTAAAAATACTTTATGAATTGTCAGAATATGACACTGAGACACAAAGTGAAAAAATGCTATAAACAGACTGAGTGTGGGTAATAAAATGGCACTGTACTGTATAATTGAAAAGTGCCGTATTAGCAAAGTACTCTAAAGTAAAGTGCTTAAAGCAAGGTATGCTTGTAGTCTGTTGTCTTGCAAACTCAACAAATGTATCTTTCAACTTTCATACAATTCTACTCAATTAGGTAATAATATTAACATAGGATTTTGTGAAGGCTAAAAAAAAACAATCAACTTTCTGTACAATGAACTGATTTCTGGTTGTCAGAGAAGCCTTACAGGACACATGATACAGTAGGACCCCTGAATCCACTGGGGATTGGTTCTGGAGGGGGGGCCATGGATACCAAAAACCGTGGATAATAGCAAACACCATTGAAAATAATGGGACTTCCGGTTTAAAATGCCATACAGTTGCCTTGGAGGACCTAGAAAATGGCTAGAGAGGACACTATGTCCTCTCTATGGTAAGTGTGATGTTTTGTGTCCTGTGGCTAATTGAATCAGTGGATAATGAATCAGTGGATACGGGGGTCCTACTGTATAGGAAACCAGACAAGTCTTTATTGTACCTCTCAAACAGGAACTTCACTTGGATACAGCTAAGTCCATTGCTACCCACTGACTAGACTACCAAATGATGCTATGCATCCACTCATGTTCCAGACATTTGGTGAATAGGTGTTTCTGTGGGACAATAGTGGAGAGAGGACATAATTGGATTCTTTTTGCTGTGTCCACTCAGAATCTCTCATATATTCATCCAAATGTCTGAAGTATTGATGCCAATGTATACAGAACATATGATTTACAAGGTTCAGTGAGTCAGGAAGAACCATGTGCGTATAGACCTGTAAACTATATACAGTACCATAAAAGCTGTATTGGGATGTTCAGATGCATGCATGGACACTTGCTTCCAGGAACTGCTTTCCTCTCCATTCTCCTTTGCATGGCTTCCAAATGTCTGCATGGAGACAATGTTTTGTAATAAGATAATACCAGGTGCTGGAGGCTATATTTCAAAGGAAGGAACTGGGAAAACCAACTCTGAGTATTTCTTGCCCAAGAAAACTCTATTCATGGGGTCACCATAAACCAACAGATGACTTGAAGGCATATACACACATGCACACTATGAGCAAAAGTCTCTCCAAATGATGGAAAATCCCTGCATGGTGACAAACAAAATGATTTGTGGCTACTTCTAGAAGAGAGACAAAATCAGACAACATGATTTCAATTTCAGAGGGGTTTATTTAGTATGCTAAGATCAAAAGCTGTTATCTAGAGACAATTAGATTAAAAATATAGAATATAGGTGTGAAAACTGAGAATTTTTACCAAGATCTGTTGCGTACAAGCTGGTAAATATTTCATTATTTGGAATACATCCTAATCTTCTTTACAGAGTAACATGCCTATATGTGAAGCGTACATTTAAAATAATAGAAATTCATTGTAGTCAGATTTTCTTATAAGATACCCAAAAGAATGAAAACAGGTTTTTAGACAATGCATTTACTTAGTTGGCATAATGAACAATTTATAACATGCACAACAGTTTACAAAGAAGATTTCAAATGAAGGAAGAACATTTTACAGACAACTACATAGGTTCCCCCCCCCCCCGGGCTGTGAGCGAAAAAAACCATGAAAAACCTATGGATGCCGGCCGTGAAAGCCTTTGACTTCACAAATAAATACATATACAAACTATTTTTCAGTATAGTCAATATATTTGAAAGAAAATGTGAGAAAATAGAATGAAACCTCTTAAAGCTTAGCATGCAAATATATCTGCTTGTAATATATCTCTGAGTAGCAGTCGGTAGTAATGATTTTGTTACATTGTTGCAGCATTTTGGGTTCTGAAGATGTCTTAAGGCTAAGCTGTAGCCTTCAAACAGATATGTCTAGGAGGTCCTTTTTTAGTCACATAAGCACACACAAATTCATTTTTCCAATTTAGTATTTTCCTGTAAGTTCTTTTCTGTCTGACACATCTAGACAGGAAATTTATTTATTTTCCTCAGTGGAACTTTGTATGACTAAATTATTTACCTAGAAACTCCACAAAAATGGTCCTTATGATTTTTCTCATGCTGGTGCCATTTGCTACATGTAAAAGTAATTACAACCACAGCAGGAGGTTCACACAGTGCAAACAGATGCACTGTTCTTCAGTGATCTTTGCCAGCTGAGGTGTTCTGATGAGTCTTTAACCAGTTTGATTCATATTCTGGTAAAGACTTCATAAGTAAAATAATTTTGGATTCTTAATGTTCTGCTGGTGGAAACTGAACAGCACCAATAACTTTTTTCACATGTTGATCGCATAAAGACTTAAGCCTGGATCATATACAATTCTGATTTGCCAGTGTAGGAAGAAGAAAGGTAGCGATGATACACAATAGAACATGGCAGCAAGAAAAAAAGAGTGGAGATGCCAGCAGTAGAAAGAAAAAGAGGCTGCACACTTTCCTTTAGAGGCAGAGGCAATTTTCCAAGCCCCTCCTCCCAAACTCTCTTGGTCCTGAGAACCCTTTAAGCTAGTAGACAGGTAGACAAGAAACAGGCTACTCACAAAGAGACTGCTTCTCCTATTGCCACCATGGCTGCCAATACTGCTCTTCCACTTGTACAAAGAAATCTTGGATGCCTTTCTATATTCTCACCAAGATTGTCAAATTCCTCATGCTATGGCCTGTTGCATAATCAATTTGCCATGATAGGATCCCGGTCTTACACAGTAACTTTTACAGTATCAACTATTCTGAAGTGTGTGATAAACCTTAGTGTGGTACACTAACAGTCATCCTAGTGGACTTAAATATTCTCATCACAATGTTCATCAGCAGTATATGATCTCTCTCATGTTAAAGCAAACCTACCTAATCAATTGTGTCTTTAAAAGCTCCTTTTCAGGCATTCAAGAAACATGCCATGAACCAGAGCTTTGAAATGTTACTTTTGGACTATAATTCCCAGAATCCTGCAATCAGGTGAGATGGGAGCTGCAATCCAAAAAATATTTTTTTCCAAGATCTCTAATAAACATGTGATAGGGAGGCAGACTCTGCTCCTTTCCTATATACACTCATTAGTATCTTTAAATAGTGCATATAGCACATAGGCTACATTTGGGTAGTTTAAGAAGCATTCATAGGTTATAGGAGGAAGTCTGTTGCCTTGAAGCTGTCCTCTTAAGTAGATTCACCAAATATTTTTTCAGTGCCTGAACACAACTACTGTTACAGATCTGCTTGCAGGAGGAATATTTCGTAAACCACTGAAAAAAATGGCTGGAGCTTCAAGAGCTTGTTCAATTCCACAGAAATTTTAAGGTGCCAGCATCTGACATTGAATATATAGAAACAGAAATATATTTGGAAATATATTCAGAAAATCAGAAATTCAGATGAAAAATATAGATCTGCTAAACATTTTATAGATTGGAGCTATGCAGTTCTATTTTTTAAAACATCAGTTTGGCATTCTACCAGTCTGCATTAATTGGTCTTCCATTGTAGAGGTGTGTGACTATTTCCTTGTTAATCTGGATCCTGTTAATATGACAAACCATCACTGGTGTATCTCTCTGCAAGTAAATAACTATATTTCACTGTAACAAAATCAAATAAGATAGCTTTATTTATAATAGACTTTACGCTGACCTATGGTACCTAAAGAATGAAGGTCTGAATCCAGAATAGCCATGAAAATGGAAGTCAGCTTGTTGGATTTATTTTAAGAGGTTGGGCAACAGTCTAGAAGAATATAGTTGTGGCTATATAAGAATATAGTCCTGCATCAAAACATTTCTGTATGGCAGGAGCAGAGACCTTTTTGGCCTCTCTGGTATTTTAGATTTCAGCTTCCACAAGCCCCAAACAGTATTGCCAGTGGTGAGAGCTTATGGTAATTCTATTTCTGAACACCCAGAGAGCCAAAGTTTCTTTATTTGTATAGGCATTACATACTGGTCCAGATAGCAGAAGGCAAAGTGTTAGAAAGCAAATTATCACAAGACTAGCATTAAGGGTGTGCTCATTTTTTAAAAGGCAGTAAGAAATCAAGGTCCCAGTAATTTTGTCTATGAACTGTTGAACCAATTGAGTGATTTACAGTCAACGATGATGGTGGTGATCATAGATGGTTCATGAACATAATAAGCCTAAATCTGACTTTTAGTGGAGCCCAAGAACTCAAGCAGCTAAATAAGTCCAAGAAACTGAGGAGAAACAGAAAGGCATATGTTGGAGCCAGAATGGTGTAGTGGTTTGAGCATTGGACTATGACTCTGGAGACCAAAGTTTGAATCTCCGCTTTGCCATGGAAACCCACTGGGTGACTTTGAGTAAGTCACAGTCTCTCGGCCTCAAAAAAGGTAATGGCAAACCCCCTCTGAACAAATTTTGCCAAGAAAATCTCATGATAGTTTTGCCTTAGGGTCGCCATAAGTCAATGACTTGAAGGCACACACCAACAAAAACAACATCTATCAATGCTTCTCCCAAAATCATGTTTTCTTTCATTGTCACTGATTTATTTATTTTGAATGCAGATGTATGTTTGTGCTTTGCTTCACTGTCCAAGATTTAAAGAACCACTTGAAGGTCAGAATAGGATGTCTGGGGAACAACTACTGAAATGTTAAAAAGACAAATGGTGCTGAAAAGTTCGGTATGTTTCCAAATTTCATTGAGGAATCATGCTGATTTTTGCTGCTAGGTTAGCAATATCTTTTTAGTGGTACTTGAAGGACAAGCCCTAAATGTCAAAGTTTGTATTAAATCTTTCCAGGCTTACAAAAGGAGCTTTACTAATGAAAGGGCAGTCAAGACTGCTGAGTCTGTTAAACTTTTCTTGCCTATACTGTGGATATAAATGGAGGCTCTATTATCAGTGCTATGTGTTCTGCTACATCTGACCAGTTTTGTGTTAACTTGCACAGTGTCCTTCACTGAAATGAACTTTTCCTTTATTCTTAAATTAGAGTAGACCTACCTATGCTTACTTGATCAACTATGCAAGAACAAGGATAAAGACTTCATCAGAATATTACATACTCTGGTTCTGTGTAACTCACTCTGATGCAAAGGCACCTTTGGTTAGTTACAATTGTTCTTCAAGGCTAAGAAGAATCATTCGTTGAAATTACTGAGATGTGGACAGCTATTCTTTGAGAGTAATTCTTGATCAAGAATTCTTGCATATGATGAAGTGGGCTGGGGCAGAAAAGCTTATGGCAGATAAAACATATTAGTCTTTAAGGTGCTGCTGACTCATTGGAGGTTTTTTTTTTCTCCCTTGCTAAAGAAATACCTTTCAGCATCCTTAATAATCCTGTTGGGTGACTAGTCTTACATCAGGTGAATAAATATCTTGATAGCATTGTTTTCAACAGCAGCTCAGGCTACTCTAGGCTACCATACGCATTTACTATTCCGTCCCACCCCTACACACATGGCATATGTACACACACACACACACATTTTGGCTACAGCATTAGAGTCAATGACACTGATTTGTCTCATTCATGATGATAGCCTAGGTAAGTTGTCGTTTATATTATATGCATCAGCCTGGAATTTCTTGTGATGGTGTATGGTATAGAATTTCTTCAAAGAATCACATGCAATGAACCTTCTCTGTCTCATTTATCAATAGAGTTCTGGTTAACACCAAACCTCTTTGTGGCTTTCTCCTTCTTCCTGGCGAGGCAGCTCCTCTGAATGCACATGGTGGCCTTCTCCCACTGCTTTCTTAGGAGCCTGCACCACGCAAAAGACGACTGCAGAAAAGGTCCACAGTTTCAGACTGTATTGCCCCTCTTGTGGAATTTCTGTGGTCTTCTGAGGTGGGGTGATTGTCTCCCCACAGACTTCCTTCCCCATGTGTACAGCTTTAGATTTGTAAAGAGAACCTGGTGGGAATTTCAGACAATAGGAATGATGGCACAGATGCAGCAGACCCTTTTCTCCTCTTTCTCCTCCAACCTCACAGAGAAAAGATGAGATCCAATCACAAAGATTCCCCTCCATGCACGTGATTAATAGCTTATTAGAATGGAATGTGTATTAGTAACTTGAAAATGCCTAAAATGTTTTGAACTCCTCCTTGGACATTAGGGGTGTTGGTTTTCTTTCCCCTGAAAAGAAAGAATTAGAATTAATTCTAGCAAGAATTAATTTATTTGGAAAAAATGACAGTGCACTACTGATACACAATGGGGCCTTGGTATCTGTTGGGTTTGGTTCCAGAACCCCCTATGGATACCAACACCCATGGATGCTCAAGTCCCTTTATATAAATGGCAAACAGAAAGCTTTGCCTTTTGGAATTTCCCCCTCAAATATTTTCGATCTATGGTTGGTTTAATCCATGAATATAGAACCCATGGATATGGAGGGCTGACTGTACCTCTTACAATGTTAAAAACTAGTTAGGTGAATAAGAGAAGTACTCTGTAAAACATATGGAATTATATTAGACAGTAGGGTGATAACTGTGATAATTAATGTTCACAAATATAAAGAAGCCCTTCAAACTGCAGACATAAATGCAAAAATATACGGAAAAAGAACTATACTCTTTAATGTTTTTTTAACATTTCAGCATTAGCAAGGATGCATTTCCAAAATGCAAGCAAGTTTTTTTAATTAACCCTTTTCAGCTCTCTGCTTAATTTAGGTCTTGGCCCACACAATGAATATATAGTTATAGATAGTATTGTCCATTAAAAAAAAATCGTGGATGATGGTTTGGTTGAAGCATTTGCTGGATGTCATTAAACTTGAATATAATGGAAAGAAGAGACTCAGGGGCTCAGTTTCATAGCAGTTTTTATTGCAATAGTTTGCGCAGTAGCGAATTTTTGCACCAGTGCTGCATAGTTTACATGATTTAGTGTGAAACTGGTTGATTGGGTAAGTTTTCTGCTTTGTAGTTCACACAGGCAAAGGTAAGGGCATGGCCACCTGAGCACCCCAATCGCTGGCTGTGTGTGTGGGGAGATGTGCAAACAACCAAAAAAGAAGGGAGACCGTGGGGGTGGGGGAATAATGACAAAAGGAAGCAAGGAAAGCAGGCAAGATTCCCATGTGGAGGATGGTCTTGGGGAGGATGATCACTCAGCTGCCAGAAGCAATGGAGTCTCAGACTCCCCCTTTGCCCTCCTTCCCTCAAGCCCCCTTCCCCTCACCCACTTGGCCAGAGGAGCAGACTGCTACTCTCATTCTCTCTCTCTCTCTCTCTCATTCACACACACACACACACACACACACACACACAGTAATTATGGCTAAGTGGGGATCCCTCAGCCACAGCAGCCAAGCAAGGAGGCAGATGGGTGGCTGGATCTTTTCATTTGAGCCTCCTCACATCTCTTGCAAGTTTGCCTCCTCTGCAGTTGGTCCAACCAATCACGACTCAGCTCTGCTGTGGTTGTTTTGGGAAGATTGCTGGTTCCCACAGCCTTTTGTGAAATGGTAGTTCACACAACCCATTGTGCTCATTTTCACGAACTTTATCAAAAAAGTCGGGGGAAATAGCGAAAGGTGATACTGCGTGACTTATGGGGTTTTTTGCTCCCCTCCTTCTGAATATGGTGACTTTGATCCAAAAGATGTGGGAACTATTAGGACTCTTTGTGAATTCTTAGAGGATTTATTTTGCCATGTAAACGACCCCTCAGAGTGCAGTCAAATTCTTTTTGTCATCTACTGCTCTCACTCACTTGACCACATCCTTGAACACAAGTTTCGTTTTGCTGTAAGTATAGCAACACAGTGCCTGTCATTTTCACAGACAGACTCTTCATAGAATGTATTCTTAGGAAAGTTATTAAAATATAGAGATCAGGATCTGAAACAATGTACATTTAGAAGAACAAATTTTTTCCTAGGGAAGGCAAATGAGCTTATCTGACATGCCTACTTGTACAGTACAAGCCCATGGATTTTTATTCAAAAGTTCCCCCACCCACCATATTCAACAGAACATATTCCCAAGTGAAATACTGATGCTAGTATTTGTTTTCTAATACTATTATTTGGGGTATTGTTTTGTTTGAGTTTTCAGACTTTTTGCTCTATGTTACAAGTTTTTTTTTTCAATTTCTCTTTTTAGTACTATCAGGCTCATACACTGTAGAGCAAAAGATCCAAAAAGTTCAAAAAAATAAGCACTAGTATCAGAAAACAAATACTGTCATTAATCTTTCACTTGGGAATATGTTCTACTAAATATGGAGGGGGAGACTTTTGAGTAAAAGTCCATGGGGTTGTACTATACAAGGAGGTACGTCAGATAAACTCATTTGCCCTTTCACATCTAAAAAGATCCCAAGCTGAATATTATTATTGTTGAGGGTAAAAAAGTGAACACTATTGCAGTAAAAGCATATTTCATCTGTGCCAACAGTGGGTGGAAAGATCTTTCACTTTTTGTTTTTCCGTCTACATTTTTTAAAAAATCAGGTTTTTTCCCTCAAACTTTCTTCTTAAGAACAGACTTCCCAAAAACGTACCAAATTAAATCCTCAACCTTCTACACTGTTGTAATTCAAGTGGTACTGCTGTTTCCAGTATGGAGAGGGACATGTTGTACTTGCCTCACATATAAATGAGGAGCCTATCATGAGAAAGAGATGGGATTTAGCACCACAAACATGACTGAACACAAAATGTGAGCACTCAGATCTCTCCGTGAAGTTGAAGGCTTTCATGGCTGGCATCCATAGATTTTCCTTGGGTTTTTTCCAGGCTGGGAGGCTGTGTTCTGGAATAGTTTCTTTTTGACGTTTCGCCTGCATCTGTGGCTGGCATCTTCAGAGAATGGTTGGGTAGGAGTCTCTCTCTCTCTCTCTCTCTCTCTCTCTCTCTCTCTCTCTCTGGCTTTTCTTCACAAACGAAGATTCAGGAAGGACTCATCCCGCGCTTATTGCAAGTGCGCTGATGACTAAAAAGGCCAATCTGAGATAAACAAGTCCGGTTGCAGAAAGCACAGCAGAAGGTCTCCTTGGGTGATGTTTCCAGGTTGTGATTCTTTCTGCGTTGTCATTTCTCTTCAAGACTTGTTCGGTGTGAGTTCTCAAATAAGGCTGCAGCATTGTGGCTAGTGCATCTCCATGCCTCCCGATGTGAGGCCAGGGCGGACCATTGTTGGTGATCAATTTGGCCGAGCCTGAGATGTTGTTTCAGGGAGTCCTTGTATCACTTTTTTGGAGCACCCTTCTTACGCTGACCCGTGGCGAGTTCACCATAGAGTACTATTTTTGGGAGGCGATGGTCCTCCATCCTAGAAACGTGCACTGCCCAGCGTAGCTGTGTTCTCAATATCATGGCCTCAATGCTGGTGATCCCTGCTTGCTCAAGGACAGCAACATTAGTCACATAGTCAGTCCAGTGTATATTTAGGATGTATGTGGAGTTTATATGCTGTGAACCCCTGTTGGGGAGTATATGTGAATTTGATAGTTTCTGGGTATAGAAATGCAAGGCTCATTAGTGTCTGTTTGGCTAATGGTTGGTTGATGGGCCATTATCTGCTGGAACTCCTTTCTTAAAACCAGGCCAACAACTATCATTTCAGAATGCACAGAGAAGCTATTGAAATCCACAGACACCTGGACTTCAACAGGAAAGAAGAAACCTTAAAAGTAAACAAAATCTGGCTCCCAGTTTTGGAGAACAATAGAATCAAAACTCAACACTTACAAAAGAATTCTACCCAGGGACAGGGGGATTCCCAGCAGATAATGGCCCATCAACCAATCATTAGCCAAACAAACACTAACAAGCCTTGCATTTCTATACCCAGAAACTAACCATTCAATTACACAAATTTGCATATACTCCCCAACAGGGATTCCCAGCATATAAACTCCATACACTCCTACCCAACCATTCTCTGAAAATGCCAGCCACAGATGCAGGTGAAATGTCAGAAAGAAACTATTCCAGAACACGGCCCTCATAGCCCGGAAAAAAACCAAGGAAAATCTATCAAATCTCTCTGTCTGGATGACCTAATTGGTCAGTTTCACTTTCTACCACATTCATTTTTCTAAATCTCAAGTTTATTCTGTTGAAAGGATGCAGTTATCTGCAAAGATTATAAACTTCTTGTTTGAAAAATAACCCTAACCAAATAAAGTTCTCACCAAACCACAACCTGACATTTGGATTCCTCATGAGGTCATAATTTAAAAATTTGCTCATGCTTCATAAGAATTGCTGTTCTTATGGTTCCCAAGAGCTAAACAAATTGTTAAAGAAAAACATAGCCAAGTTTCCTCCTAGAACCCATTATGGAACTAAGAGTTAATTCTGAAAGGACATTTAACACCAATGAAATGGTTCCCAGAGGAATCAACCTGGCTGAAGCTCTAGGTACTGATTTACATTCCATGCAAATGGATCATCCCTGTAACTTGCTCTTTCATGAACCCATTAACTGTAACTATCTTTGAATGCAATCATGACTTGTTCTAGAACTATTTACTCACATTCACAGAAAAGATTTATTGCTTTGAGTGCTTTGGTAAGTTATTTTCTGTTTGCAAAATATCACTGTAAAAAAGGACTTGATAATGCCTCTGCCAAAATTTTCTTCAGATACTAGAGTTAAGAGTGGTCTGAGCATTGGACTACAACTCTGGAGACCAAGGTTCAAATCCCCACTCGGCCATGGAAACACGTTTGGTGGCCTTGGCAAGTCACATTCTCTCAGCCACGGAGGAGGGCAAAGGCAAATCCCCTCTGAACCAATTTGCCAATATCATCATTGTCGTTGTCACCATCATCATCTTTTTGAAAGGGTGGAAATGCCAAAACTGTAATATATTTATTTCCTAGAAACATCCACTGGGAAAGACTGAAACAGATTTTTTTCAAAAATCTGCTTTTGTTGACGCTCTGATCAATTTTTATTGGGTAGTCTCATTTTATTCTTTAACAGCACCAATCCTATGCATGCCTATGCATGCCTATGCAAACGTAAGCCCCACTGAATTAAATGGGACTTACTTCTAGGTGTATGTGTACATTTCAAACTTAGTGTACATTTCACAAACTTAGTGTACATTTCAAAATTGACTTTCTGCAAGCCAGAAAGTGGCAGATGGATGTGCAAAGGTGGGGTGTGGATGATCTAGTGGTGGCATGTGGAGACAGCTACCAAATTGTCATCTGAAGCCAGGATCCAATAGGAACATAAGAAGCTGTTTTATACTGAGTCAGATTATTGGTCTATCTAGCTCTGTACTAACAACTCTGAGTGGTAACAATGATTCTCCTGGGCTTTAGGCAGAATTCTTTCTTGCCTTATAAAGGGAGAGATGCTTGGTTTTACTTGGCAATCTCCCTTCCAGGCCAGACCAGGCTTAATTTACATTGATGTCTTTGGGAGTGATGTACTTGCCCTGATGAACAGCTTCCCACAGTGGAATGAGGGGTGAAAGAATGATTCCTTCTTCCCCCTGGAGTCCCAACACCCCTGAAAAATTTGTTCTGGAGAGGAAACAGCCCAGAGCCAGTTTTCAGGTAGTGGGGGTGGTAGGTGGGGTGCTACAGAGGAGAGGGAAGGAAAAGAAAATCCCACCGCAGCCACTAGCATAACATTGGATGTAGGCCTGAGTACAAAAATCTATAAGCATCGTATTAATCTTGGTGGAATGCATATTCATTGGTGACTGTATATATCAAAATGGAATGGTGCTTATATGGGCAAAGTCTAATGCAGTAGAATATAAACAAGCAAAAGAAATATTTTGAGCCTATGTCTGCCAGTTTTCAAGGCAGTTTGAACACGTGTTTGCAGACTCTTCTCTTCTTGAAGTGTGCTTGTTCTCACAGACTGTGGATATTGTGCTGCAAGCAGCAATATCCGGTGTGCATTTGTGAATGTAAATAGCAAATTACATGTGCTGGCCTATCATTATAAAGCACATCTATCTGTGCATCTCTGTTTTATATGTGCAAAGAATGCTCACAAATTTTATCATCCTTCATGAGAAATGCTGTCTTGACAGACTAAGGACTTTATAAGACACGGAAAATATGGCGTCATTATGACCCCACATAACCATGAAAGGGCGCACGGATCAGACAATGATGCCTTTCACGGACGGTTATGAAGAGCCCCAAACCCATACATCTCCCTGTCTTTTTTTGCTGGCATTGCTGGCATGCAAAGCCTCTGTCCCTTTAAATCTCAGATTTATCCCAACAATGGCCCAACCAGCGCAAATACTTTGGGTCAGATCAGGACATCCAGGTAAGTGATGAACTATTTTTGACCCTCCCTAGATTACTTTGAAGTTTTTGTTTTATGTGTGTGTGTGTGTGTGTGTGTGCGTGGTGTTGCTTTTTGACATGCATTTTTTGTTTTATTTTTTAATTTTGCATGGGATTTCAAAAGAGGAGATAAACGGAGCTCCATTCACTTCCTCTTTATTCCTATGCCTGGAAAGGAGGTATGTGTGGGGGGTGGGGGGACATTCTTTTGCAAGCATAAAAATTGATTTATTTTTTTATGCTGGCAAAAGAATGTTTTAAGGGGGACTTCTGGTAAAGTCCTAAGATAACCTTTTGAGAAAATAGTCAACCACAATAAGGGTTTGTTTTGTTTTGTTTCAGGTCTGTTTTGTGCAAGGCAACCTTCCACATTTTGCACAAAACTGTTCTATGTAGAAAATAGTGTATCTTCTACCAAAAAAAGCCCCCATGGTTTTCTGTGCAATCATTCTTTTGCACAAAAACTTGATTTTGTTTAAAATACAAAGCTTTTTGCACGGCTGTTTTTGTTTTTAAAAAGCCCCAAAATACCCCTCTCCTCCACCACACACCAAAAGCCAATATAATCTCATCCAGTGAGAAGAAAACTTTTGAAATTTTTCATTCATTTTTGAAGGTGGAGATTTATATCCCTGGTGTATTTTCAGGGGAGAAAAAAAAGGTTATTTGGGGGGGGGGGAGAAACAAGAATATAGGATACATTCGGTGTAGACTCTGGGTGTGTAGTGAGGCAAAACAGGAAAGGATGAAGAAATACGTGACAGGTTTGGTGCATCTCTCTGGACAACTCTTGCCCATTGTTAATTCAAACAGGAATACTCCCAGGATAAATAAACATATGTTGTCACAAATCTAGCTCAGCATGTCTCGTTTAGTCCATGAAGCCAAAATTTTTCCTGTGTTCCAAACCCACTGTGTCCATCACTGGCATAAAAATCAGTGACTGTAATGGAAACTGAAAATTGTTTCAAATACTGTGCCTGCTGGAAAAGCAAAATCAATTACAGCCAATACACAAATTTATAAAACAAACTTTTCCTAAAGTGGACTGTAACTCAGAACTCTTGTATTCAAATAAAGGGCTATTTTGCAGTGTATGCCACCAAATGTTTTCTCAGTTCTGTTTCAATTCCTGGGCTAGCAGTCACTTGAGAATGGGAAAAAATAAATATGACCAGCACCACACAAGGCAAACTAGTGTCAAGTAATATAATCTTGAATCACTCCTATTCTTTTGACAGACTAGGGACAGATAGAGAAGGTGTTGTGGTGAAACAAGTTGCAGAGATATTTATTTACTATGGCTTTTAGGAACCCTCAACAAAATCAAAATAATGCTTAAGAATTGTTCTGCAACTACCCTCAAGAAGGGGGCTCGTCGCTGGCCGGCGGGCCTGTTTGCGGCCCGGCCGGCGGCCCCAGGGAGCAGCCCTCCAGCCACGCCCCCCTCCCCCCCACTGGCCAGGCGCGGTCCTGGGCGGGGCGGGTGGGGACGAGGGGGGGAAGGGCCGGCCGCATGGCCCGCATGCGGGCCGCCATCTTCCCCTTCTTCTTCCCATCGCCCCTTGCGGTGGGAGGGAGAGGGGGAGGCTAGGCCAATCAGGGGCGAGCTTGCTCGCCTCTGATTAGCTCACGGATCTGGGTAAAGGGCAGCGCGCCTGCGTGCCCCTCCCAGATCCGAGGCGGCGGCGGAGGCAGCAGCAGCGCTCTCCGCCGCGCCAGAAAAGCGGATCCTGCCCACCCTCCCTCAGTTCATCTTTGTCGCAATTTGCAGGCGGATGTTTGGGTCGTGAGAAGCTGGATATTCAGGGGTCTCCATCAGTTCAAGTGCAAGTTCAAGTTCAAAGCCAAGTTCAAGTTCAAGGGAGACCCCTGCTGGCTGCTAATATGTTTATTTACAGGGAAGGAGAGAGCGTCGAGTGGACGGCTCGGCCAGTGCTTCTCTCCTTCAAGCAGGGGAACTGGGATGGACCGGTTCCCGCGCCACCCACATGTGTGGGGCGGCGGGGTGGTCACGACCCATACATTGCCGCCAACCATTAGTTGGCAAATTGCGGCCATTTATTGCCAAAACATATATATCAATTTACCTACCTCCAACATGTATCTTTGATCTACCTCAATGTATGTATATTACTAACCTGTACTTAACTGTGTATTCCGAAATATATACTTGCAAGCAATACATGTTCAATCATATCTGAGTGTCTGTGATTATTCAAGGGAGGCTGTGGGGGCTGTCCGGTCTGGGTCCGCAAATAACTTACATGTTATTTCATATCCATGGATAGACAGACAAATTCATGTTTTCTAGTCTATTTAGCAAAAAGTTATTTTGAAAAAAAAAAGAGTTTCACTGGCCATTACTGAGATATTATTAATAGGTTACTTTTGAATTTGCTTTAAAAAGAAAAGAATTTAATACAACTGCCCCAAAATTTCCTAAAATGATGCAAAAAAAATGGGGGGGGGGTGTTTCACACTACCCAACCATAGCACTATGATACCACTCTAACTGCCATGGGTCCAGACTATGTAGTCCTGGGATTTACAGTTTAGGGACGGGTAAATAGAATTCCATGCCTGAAAACTCTAGTGCCTCCTCAGACTACAATACTCAGGATTCCATAGGATGCAGCCATAACAGTTAAAGTGGTATCATAGTGGTATAGCTTTGTAGTGTGAAATGAACCAAAGTAACAAGTGGAAATAATGGGCAAGTATTGCTTGTTGCACAAAAAGACATGTCAACATTGATGTTTAAAAAAACAACTGAGCCTCATTACTTCCATGTTACTCCAAAAGAATGGCATTTTAGGGAATATGGCTGCCAGTAACACATTACTTCATACCTCTGTGTATGTCCTATCCAGCTGACAAAGGTGTGTTTGAGGGTAGCTGGTCAGAAGATAGCTAAAACTACCAACAAATTAATTGATCTTTCCCTTTCTCCAGGGCTGTCATTCAATACTCTAAGGAATGTATCAGATTAACATCCAGAAATGCTGTAATTCCACTATTGAGGAAAACCGATAGTGGCATGATTAAAGTAATTATTGCATGTTGCTGTAATCATACAATACTACTGCCACAGAATTATCGCACGGCCACCATTATTAGTTTAAGAACGGGATTTTACTACTGTGATTTTGTATAGGTGAGATTTCAGCTGTTCTTGCGAGAAGATGCAACTTTGTTTAAACATACCAAAACCACAAAAATAACGAAAGAAATTAACAAATAGACACTTAAACAAACATTAAAAAGTACCAAGAAAATGTGACAGTTCATTAGAAGAGCGTCCTTTGTGTACTGTGTTCTCATTGGGAAAGGTAGAGGAAGAACTGCCCATTCACGCTGTAATTGCACGATTCCAGCGGGACATGATTGTGCACGCTTGTCAATACTGTGAGAAAAGAGTGATATTGAGAGCTATTCACGGATTTTCCTGTCAATCAAAAGTGACAAGCAATTAACAGGTGGAGTACACATTGACCGTGGGAGGACGATGACATTGTGTTATAACGGGAACCCATTTGCAGTACTGTCATGCTGTAATTCTGCAATTATAGCCCCATCTGATAAAGTCCTAGGTCTACATGTACATTTCCCTAGCTACTCTATACAGCAGTAGTGGACAAAGTGCAGCCCATAGGAAACATGAAACCCCCAGAGGTACCATTTCTCTTTCAGGCTCCCAATTCTCCATATCTCAAACATTTCATACACACCTCTAAAAACAGGTAGATCCCTCAAAACAGCCCCTGCTATACAAATACCATTAGATCAGGCCATTTCTGTTTTAATGGTGGGAACACAGGAGAGGGCCTTCTTGGTGGCTGCTCTCAGGATCTGGAGTCCCCTTGGTCACCCTCCTTGCTATCTTTTTGTAAGCAGGTGAAGATATTTTTGTTTCTGCAGACCTTTGAGAGCTGGCAGCTTAGGGGGCATGGGCCTTTCATGTGCTGTGTTATATTCTTTGTATTCCTTTTTATTGGTTATACCTTTAACTGTTTTACACTTTATTGATCGTGTATATTTTTAACTTATGATGCATTTTTTTCACTGTATCTTCTTTAACTTTTGTAAGCCACTGTGAATCCTGAACTGGTAAAAAGTCAGGAGGAGATGATGATGATGATGTAGCAAGTTGGTTTTATGTCTATATCATTACATTGCCTGCCAGCTGCAATGTAAGAATAACATATAGTACCAAAAAAAGTACCATTGTCAGTTACACTGATCTCTATGTTCCACATTGCTGGAAATGCATGCTGAATTGCCTGAGGTCCTACCTCCATCATTTCCTTTTGGCCTAAGTTACAGAGATTCTTACCTGGGCAGCAATGCTGCTGACATGCTCATGCTGCAGGGCAACTTCATAGAGTGGCTCAGAATGGTGTTACATTGCCAGAGGCTATGGTTGCAACAGCTTTTGCACCTACTGCTAAACAAGTAATGCCTTGCAAAAGCAGCAGCTGATGGATTAAAGTGTTAAACACATGTAGTTTAAAGTAGAAACTGTCTGTAAAATCAAAATTAGGTCTGACTTGGCTCTGTGTATTTACTTTGTGCTCACTCGAAATTTCAACACAAGGTGCTGGGGAAGATACAGTACATTTTCTGTATTGCCCCTATTTCTTGTCTGCAGTGTCTCTTCTGGTCACAAGCTATTATTTCCATGCACATTTTGAAAGAGAAAGAAAGGGAGAGAGACAGATTGAGAAAGAGAGAAAAAATGAAATGAAAATTATGCTTCCAAAGAACATGATATTCTGAACCTTCTGCATAACAGTTCTTGCATTTTGTGTCTTCTTTTTGGTCTTCATTTGCTTAATTACTATTCTGAAGGCTGGCAGAGATTTCCCCCTGCAGCGCTCAGCAGCTATGCTGACTGCAGAGACCCTACCTGGCACACAATTTAGTGCGTCAGCATTCTAGATAGAAATGAATGAAAAATCAATCAGGGTAACTGCAGTGGTAGCACATGCGATTCTAACCTACTTTGTGTATGGTTTTCAACATTTCACTGTAGACTAGACTCTAAAATGGTAAGTGTACACAAATAAAATACACTTTGCTGGTCAGCCTCTATGCTGCTTATATTGATGAAGACAGCACACTTCTTTGCTAAGTAAACTAGGGCATGCTTTTTTAAAAAATCCCTGTATTATTATAATACATACAGCATTGGAGTTATGGTCCAAGATCATCAGTTGAGCATAAATAGAATAAATTCAGAGTACTTAAGAAACAAAGAGACCAAAATGCATTTAATATTTAAGAATCACAGGGACTGCCTTATTTCTATTTTATGATTTAGAGAAAAATTGTATGTCTTCCATTTGTATACTTTTAATGGACAGAGTAATTTATTTCAAGTTTCAACTGATTTAGTGTCAGTTAATACTCTGTGCAACAAACACCCTGATAAAGAAGCTAATCTTTACATGTTTTCCCCCACTAAAAGTCACTCATTGCTATAAGTTTTCTAGCAGAGTGGGTTAAATCTTCATAGAGCAATGAGAGAATGATGGGGCTGTAACAAGTTGAGCACTGCATCACTGTTAAGATTTCCACATTTCACCAGCTTCTTTGTATGTGGTACTCTCACAGTGAAGAAGATTCTTGGACTACAAAAGATGAAGAGTCTACTTTTTCTGGTGCTGGTTTCTTTCTGCTGGGCTGACCATCATGCTGCCAACTTCACTCTGGAGCATGACAGAATTATTCATATCCATGGTAAGTAAAAGAAATTAAACAGTAATTGTGATGGCATAGATTTGCTACTTTTTCCTTTAAAGATTAGCTGCCTTGGCTGTTATGTTGCATTCCTATGCTGTGTACACTGAAACTTGCAGTGCTTTAAGATTTTAACTGCAGTTCTTCAGTATGCAATCCTTGCAATGATTTTTCAGTCAGAAACACAATTTGCTAAAAACTGAAGTGCATGCATTTTGAGAACAGTAGATAAGTAATTAGTTTATGAAATACACTTGCCTTCATGCAGAATAAATATGATCTACAGCATAACATATAGCAGAAGTCCTTCGTATCACATAGTGATAACTGATTAATTAGACATAGTATTGAAAAGAAATAAGTGGACAACCCAAGCAATATAAAAGGTAGCTTACCTCATGAAAGAAATACATTTCCACATAGCTTTCATTTGTATGAAAAGCTACATAGCCTCTTTGCATATTCTTCTATATCCATTTCAATCCTAAGGTTATGGTTGGCTGTATGAAGCTCTGAGGCTGCAGTGTAATGCAGCTGTATTTCAGTTCCAGTTTCAGCAGCTGAGGGTTATTCTGTGTGGAGCAAGCCAAAACATTTATTAATGCGAAGGTGACAGGCAGGATAAAAGACAACGAGCTTCTCTCATTTGTATATATTAAATTTTGACAAATTATTCAGCCTATGGGTGCCATATAAAGTTTGGAGGTTCAATGCTACTTTACTGGTGTTTGCACTTTCCACAAACATGCACTATGCTACACTTTGATACAAGAAGAAAGGTTCAGTGTTTCCAGTTCTCTCAGTGGGGACTTCCAGAGCACAGCATCTCCAAATACCAGACTGTGTCTTCAAGGTCAAAAATGAAATTGGTCATTATTGGTGTAGTAGTGGTAGGCACAAGAAAGGAGTTAATGCTGTTTATTTGAAGGAAGATGTTAACTATCAGACTGAAAACAGATTCACTTACTAAAAGCATAGGTACTATTAAGGAGTCTATTCCTAAGAATTCAGATCTTGCTTTGATTGCTATTGTTTTTGTTGAAAACAGTCCCCTTGGACCATTCCTTTAGTACTTCATACCAGCAAAAGATCAAAGATTGCTTGATACGTGAAACCTTTTAAAAACTCCAGGACTTTAAAAAAATAAGTTAATGATAATGTGTAACTTATGCTTTGGCCCAGAACATGTATCATCATAGACTTACAACATAGTCTTCTCTCGAGGAGCTGGAAAAGACAGACTTAACAGAAAGGGCATCTTTTCAGGCAGCAGTACTTAAATTAAATGTTAGCTGTAACTGTAAACTATCTTTACCTATTTGAACTGCACTGACACTTCAGTGGAAAGTAAACTACTGTTTCACTTTGTCTTGTGGCAAAGAAAACTAATGGCTGTCCCATGTTTTGTTGAATTAGTGGAGGCAGCAGAGAGGATGTTTAAAAGGTAACTGTTCATTTGCTTTTACAAAACAGGACAGAAGTAGTTGTACTTTAACATACATTGTCCTGTTCAAGAAATCCAGAAAAAGAATACAGTAAACTAGGACTGAAATGTCCATTATTAGGTAATTAGTAAACACCCAAGAGCTGTTAATCAAGTACAGCAGCGGAATTCATTTGGCAGCATTTCCAGCAATAAGGCAACAAGAAACTTGCAATTTAAATGCAAAAATTACAGTATAAACTAGAACTTGGAAGAATTACATTCTTGAAATGTAATTCTGAGAATCCTCCACCCAACACTGACAATGACCATGTTAACAGGATGATCTGAGAGCTGTAGTGCAAAATAGGAATTTCTCAAAATCTGCATAAATCTTAATGCTCACACTATTCAGCTATTCTTCATGTTGCTGTGGCTCTGTGACCTTCCTCATTGCAGAAGGCTTCTAAAAGAGAATGGGGAGGGTGCATTTCTCAGGGGGGAAATTGCCTTATTTAGAACTCCATTCAAACAATTAGGACACTGTATACCCCAAAAGCCAACAACCCAAAGGACGCAGATCTTAAATTAGGTATGGATGCCATAGAAACTAGAATCATAGAATCATAGCGTTGGAAGAGACCTCAAGGGCCATCCAGTCCAACCCCCTGCCATGCAGGAATACACAATCAAATCATTCCCAACAGATGGCCATCCAGCCTCTGTTTAAAAAAACCTCCAAAGAAGGAGACTCCACCACACTATAAGGCAGCACATTCTACTGCTAAACAGCTCTTACTGTCAGGAAGTTCTTCCTAACGTTTAGGTGGAATCTCTTTTCCTTTAGTTTGAACCCATTGCTCCGTTTCCGGAGCAGCAGAAGACAAGCTTGCCCCATCAGTATGAAATCCCTTCCAATATTTAAACATGGCTATCATGTCCCCTCTCAACCTTCTCTTCTTCAGACTAAACATGCCCAGTTCCCTAAGCCGCTCCTCATAGGGCATGGCCTCCAGACCTCCCACCATCCTAGTTGCCCTCCTCTGGACACATTCTAGAGAGAAAGGAGGAGATGATTCCATCATATGGTAGGGAAGGATTTGGAAGACACTACAGCAAGAGCATGTACAAGACAAGGTAGATTCCCCCAAAAGTGGAATTTTCACCACTAAAAACAGCCAGGTCACTGATGCGTTCTGCAGCATGTCCATATCTCCAGTCAGTCTTCTCTCTCTCTCTCTCTCTCTCTCTCTCTCTCTCTCTCTCTCTCTCTCTCTCTCTGTATTTAACCTGTGTCCTTCAGCTGCTAGCATTTGTTCATCTTTCATGCTTTAGCATAAACAATTTGATAGTTTTCCAAAAGTATTTGTAGAACCAGATTTTGAGAGGAGTTCATGGCTAGAGTATTATCTGGAGCCAAATAATAATTTGTGCTTTTCAAAAAATAAAATATGCAAGCACCAAAAAATGAGACAAAGATCTGCATAAAGTACTCAGGATTGTATGCTCTTTACCAAGTCAACAGGCTGACAATCATTGGGATTGTCTAAATGGTGAAAATACTCCTCATTGAATGTGAGAAGAATCCTACCTGTCTTAATGGGATCCCACATCTTATTGTCTTATTTGGAAGGAGAGGGGTCAAAAAGTTCAAAAATTCTGAAGGAAAAGCCTTTGTGGTTTTTTCCCAGAGTTTTGAAAAAAGAACAAGGGGAAGGCACATCCTTGCTCATCGGGAGAAGCGATTTGCTCTGAATCACTTTCCCATAGGAGAGGAAGCTGTGAAGAGATTATGGCCTGGTTTCTGAGTGTCTGCCAGCCTGCATACACCTTAAAACCAGGTTTTTCCTCTTTTTTATCCTGCGAAATTGGCTGACTTGGGGCTCTCAGCCTGGAGCCCCCAGAACTAGCTCTCATCTAAGGGTACCCTTAGTGGCCTCACTCAAGTGCCCTCTAGAGGCCAAAATGCTGCCACTGCCTCTTGATTTTAAAATTATGATTAAAATGTGATTACAAGAGGATAACCACATTTATGCAGGCTTTCCAGCCTTAAATAGATTTACTAACCAACTTCTCCCTTCTGTCCCCTAGAGATAGAGAGAAAACCTATAGCAAGGACCTGAGAGACAGGCACGTGTTATATGCTTGTTTTTAGTTTGGAAAAATAGAAGAGTTTTATTTCATTGTTCAGGCAAGTAACCAGTTAAACAGAAATCATATCATGGAGAAAAGGGCCTTTTTTCCCCAGGTCCAGCTTAGAGTTACAAGGGATAGCAAGTACAGAAGTCATCAAGTCAAGGAATAAAAACAAATCATATAATCTAACACAATCTAGCTAATAGATTGTCCCTAACTCTAAGAAAAGTTCCACTCACATTTGGAAAGTCCAGCAGAATCAAGTCTGTGTTCAAATTGGGGGCCAGGCCTCATGCTTATTCATAATTTGGCCTAGCGTAGTCTCTGAGATAATGGACGCTCAGAGCAAATGCAGGGGTCTGCCTCCATCGCAGACCCACGGACCATATGCTACTAAACAAAGGCTGCAATTCTTCAAATCACCATTAGCCTAATCTGATTGGCTCTTCAGTCAGGTGATGTGATGTCATGCTTATGTCAGCTTTGCAGATGAGTCCCACCTCCCACTTCTCATACCCCTTTGTTTACCTGTTCCTGAAGATAAGAGAAGTGGTGTTTACAGATACTGGGAAATGCAGTTCTGGCAGATGTAGTTCTGGCTCCATGATGGGAGTTGCAACTCCATCATGTCAGAAGCACTAACTGATTGGCCAGATGAGCGTGGGGGCGGAACTTGCTAACAGGGCAAGTGCCCGGTGTCCCCATGTTGATATTTCACCTTAACCTGGCTAGTCGCTTGGAGAGGGAGATGGCATTTCTTCCCCCCTCCTCCAAGCGGCTGGCCAGACGGCTACTGATATTCCTTTTGATCCTTGGAGGATGGGAAGGGATGCTAGCCTGGCTAGTCACTTGGAGAGGGAGGTGGGGATGATTCTTCCCTCTCCTCTGAGTGGCTAGCCAAGTGGCTACTGATGTTTCTTTTGAGCCCCACAGGATGGGAAGAGACACTACCCTGGCTAGTTGCTTGGAGAGGGAGGTGGGGGGAGTTTCTCTCCTCTCCTCAGAGTGGCTAGCCAAGTGGCTACTGATGTTCCTTTTGAGACTCGGAGGATGGGAAGGGACACTAGACTGGCTAGTCACTTGGAGAGGGAGGTGGGTGGTGTTTCTCCCCTCTCCTCCAAGCGGCTGGCCAAGTGGCTACTGATGTTCCTTTTGAGCCTCATAGGATGGGAAGGGACACTAGCCCCTTAGCTTCCCCCGCCCTCATGCAAAAGGACATGCCAAGTTTATGGAGGCTGTAAGACCATTAAGACAAGTTTCAGCTGCTGTAGGTCACTCCAGTTTTGGGGGGCTTGTATAGACAGGCCCACTGTAAATAAATAAATAAAAAAGTTCATATAGCTACACCAGCAGCCATTCCCACAGAGCCATTCTACCTCAGCACATGGCACAGGAGAGCTGAGCCCCAAGCCTTTACAAAAGAATGATTTGAATTTCTCACTGTGAAAATACAAATGTGATCAGCATACAGACTATTCAAGAGTAGTTGTTTCTACCCCAACAATTTAGCTTGTATCTCTGTTGCAAAATTCTTTGTCACTACAGTCTACTTTCCATGTTGTCCTCCCATTTTTAAACATCTCAATGCAAGCCTATTTAGTGTTGATTGACAAAGCACTATTGAAACTTTTCATGTTAATTTTGCCTTTAATTAAAAGCTTCCTGCTTACCATTTCTGACCATTTTTTAATTGGATGGGGGGTTGGATTACTATTGCGTATTTAATATGGACAGACGGTTACCAGTGACTAGCCTGTTAATTTCCCTTTGAATAACCTTAAATAACCTGTTTTGTTACTTGATGGAACTTCTTTTATGGAACTTTTTTCTTTGATAGCAGACTAGGAAATTTACCTGGTATTCCCTGCAATGATGTCGATACTTATGATCTGAATGAAGTGAAAAGCTGAGGGGTAGCACTTACAGTCATTAAAATTTATTACACAAAATAGACCAAACACAACAGTTTTTCACAAATACATTTTACTGATCAGTTCCAAATTTGCACAAAAATGTTTGGGACTCCAACCTAAATTGTTTGGGATATGGTCAAAATAATTTCATAAGCATCCATTCGGGGGGGGGATAAAGAAATCCCAATTGTGAAGTTGAAGGCTTTCACAGCCAGCATCCATAGGTTTTTCATGGTTTTTTTCTAGGCTGTGAGGCAGTGTTCTGGAAGAGTTTATTCCTGATGTTTCGCCTGCATCTGTGGCTGGCATCTTCAGAAAAATCCCAATTCCCAATTGTTTGTTCAAGAAGAACTCAAAGTATTTAATGTCTTTGTTTTGATCCCAGTAGATAACACATTAAGTAGGTGACTGTTTGATCAAGCATATTGATTTACATAATATACAAACACATTAAATTATAGTATGGCACTCTCAATATTAAAAGGGAATGAAATGAAACATAAAAAGAGGCTATTCAAGGGACAATTAACAGAGTATATATCAGTGAGTACTTTTTGGCAGAAAGGTGGGCTTGTTCTTGTCATTATTCCCCTAGTTCTGCTCAATGTTAAACAGTATTAGTAGAACATGAAAACAGGAAACATTTAATTAATGTTTCAGAGAACCTTATGAAATGTATTTATGTGCAAATGTGACTTACCCATGCAAGTAAATATTTTAGAAGGATCTTGGGCATGGAATGGGCATTGCTAATAAAATTGTTCTGCATGATGGTATGGAGCCTGCATTTCAATTTTATTTATTTTTATTTATTCATTTAGTTTACATTCCACTTTTCTGCCAACATGAGATACAAAGCAGCTTACAGTATATGTTAAAACAATGTGTCGTACAAAAGTTTAAAAAACATTAAACAATCAGTGCAATTAAAATATTATTTTAAGACATTAATTTAAAACAATTCAAATGCATAAATCACTTATATATTTAAAACAGCACAGCCATAGCACATCCATCTACACCAACCAATTAAAGGACAGAGGACTGTTTAAATAAGGAAGCCTGCAAAATGAAAACAGAGATAACCAGCAGAGGGCTTATTTACACCATCAAATACCCAGAATCCTCATCAGAATGTACCCAAATCGGCTGCGATCAGGCCACACTTGGCATGGCTGTTTCCCCAAATCTGGGGCTACCCGGCCACACATGGCATGGCTCAAACTCATAGCATTTTGGGGTATCTTACCAGGATGTGCAGTGTGTGTGATTTGGGGTTTTTTGTGGAGTTTTATCCACTGCTACTGCCACCATGTCCAATATTAAAGCTCCCAGAGGCAGTTCTTGGCCAAAGGGAGAGGTTTTCTCCTTTCCCTGGGTTCAGCAGCACTGCCTCCACCCACTCTCTCACTTGCCCATTACAGGAAGAGGTGCTTGAAGAAAGCAATGGAAGCACTTCAAGGAAGCAACAGCGATCATATGGAGAGATGCAGATTTTCAGCTGAGTGTGCAAAGCAGTGCCTCCTCAGGACTGAAAGGCCCTAGTGTTGAAGAAAGCTGACTTCTCAGTGCCCCAGAATGAATTTCACTTTTGTTCAGTTCTGTCTCCTTTCTGCTTCATTTTAGCCACTGCATGACAGTAAAAGCCCTCGTTCTGATCCTATGGAAATAATTAATAAGTTACTGCATTAGTAGTTGGATGCTACATTACCTATTTGTCTTGTGGCAAAGAGAGGAAAGTCCATATATGACTGACCAAATGTAGCCTTACATTTGATCAAATGTAAGGCTACCATTTGATCAAAAGTTAATGACCCCCTCTAGTTTGCAGCAGCAAAAAGAGCACTGCTATTTTCGAGAAAACCCTGGGCAAGATGTCCTATAGGAGCTATCAACCCCTGCTGTAGCATAGCTGCCAAACCTCTTTACACACACAACAGTTTCCTCTATTTTGAGCACTTTGGGGGAAAAAAAAGCTTACCATGTCACATCAGGAAAGGGTTCCTGGTAGTTAATTAAAAAAAAAAAAAAAAGGAAACAGACATAGCTACCATCATAGACCTTAGCTCAGCAGGTGCTTTAATAAGCAGTGTGCCTACAGCTGTGGAGTTTTTTTTCTCAATTTGTGTATTCATTTATCTGTGTTTGTTTGTTTGTTTGTTTTAGTGATTCTTCCACCTGTATCTGGCAGCCCTCCAGGCTGTAGAGGTCCAAACTGCTGCCAGAGTTATTGGGCTAATGGCTCTACTGGGAGATGATATAGCTCAAAGCTTAATAGACACCTTTTAACCAGTCGTTATTGTCTGATACCACTTCAGAAGCTATCTAATTTAAGCCAGTGTTTAATCCCTAAATCTGTTTTGAACACTTTGTCTCAAACCTGACATTTATGGAGTAACACAGCAAGTCAGAGTAGGGCAACAAAGATGATCAGGGTAAAGAAAATAAGTCTGTAAGGGAATGTTGAAAAAACTGGGCATGTTTACGCTGGAGAAGATGGAGGTGGGAAGAGTCTCACTTGAAATATGCACAATGTTTGTGCCAGATCCAGGAGTACAGATTGCAGTTTAACATTGGGAGTACAATTTTTAAAAAGGAAGATCAGTCAAAGAAGAAACCATTTATGAGGATGGGTAGATGCTTTGCTTCTTAAAAGCACAGGCTGGACAGCCATCTGTTGGGAAAAATCTAGATTTTATGCATCAAGAAGAGGGTTAGGTGAGGATCAACACTATGATTCTATGAAAAGAGCATGTGTGTTTTAACTACCATGGAATAACTGCAGCTGGTCCTTTTTTAGGCTTAGGGAAAGTCTGCCAGGTCAAATTATGTAGATCTTATTTCTGAAATATTAAATTGTCACTGTTCAGAAAACAGAGGATCATATGTACACTCTCCTTTAAACAAATGTGTTTAAAGATATATGAAGAACATAGCCTGGCAGAATTTAACTTTTTTTGCCCCCTATGAAAGTCTTAAAAGGCACCATTTTCTTTCTATCATATTCCATCCATAGTTGTCCTTACAGATAGGATCAGTTTAATTTAAACTCTGCTCTGTTCCATTGGGTCTCTCTACATCCAGCTAATAAGACAGTGTTTATCAGAGACCAAATCTGGCACTAATCTATGATAATAATGTAGAGAAAATTATTTGTGTATGTGTCATGGTTAGAGAATGAAGCATAGAATTTTCTTTCTCTCTTTCTTATAACAGTACAGTATTTTCTTTCTCTCTTTCTTATGACAAAAGTGAATTGAGCCAAGTGTATGACCCAAATTAAAACAAAGTGCTTTAACTGACCATGCAACTAATACCAAAATATTCTCAGCTGCAGAACAAAAGATGGGCAAAGAAAAAAAATTGAAAACCATACAGATGGTTCACCTTAGAGAGGGACTGCCCATGCCATGTGTGAATACTATATACTCACCAGCCTTTTAAAAAAATCATCAACAAATTCATCTCATTTAACCAAAGCTTGGAAAACTTACTTTGTGGGGCTGTAGTTCAGAATTTGCTCTGGGATGTATCATCCAAAACAAAACACTTCTAAGCTCTGAGTTTCAAACATTCACTCACCTTTCCCCAAAATAAGAATACACCTGAATCACTCTGTCTCTGCTTAATACGCTCCACTTAATAAAGCCCGCCAAATTATCATCTCATCTTTCCTTGAAATAGTGCACAGAAGGAGAATTTGAATCCTTCATTGTCAGGTCTTTTCCACTGTTGAACTGCTCCTGTGAGCCAGAGGATGTGTATAAATAATTGGGAGTTTAGGCATCAGGAGCAAACAGGAAGATCATACATGATGTCCACTCATCTGCCCCAAATCAGCCACATGTTCTCTCCACATACCTCTACCTAGGTTCAGCATTATGTAATGACCATTTCCAAACTAGATTAAATTGAAAGTAGAAATGCTCCTGTATAGACTTTTGAGAATGGTAATTAAAGCTGTAATCATATGCCTTGAAGTAAACTCAATTAAATTTAGGCAGGTTTGTTTCTATTACAAACTTGCATGGGGTTGTGCTATATACCAAGAGTCTCAGGGCTTCTCTAGATGAAGAGCTATAATGTGGATTGCAAATTTGCAACAGCGCTCATTTGTCTGCACAGTCCTTGGCAAAATTGCTGGTTTGTGAAGCTATCCTTGTTTGAAGTTCACACAGCCATGACTGCGAATCAAGATGGTGGCCATGAGTGAATTACTTGCATTATTATTCTCTACAAGTTGATGCCACTGCACTGTATTTAAAAAAAAAAAACTGTAAATCAAAGGTGCACAAGTGCCACCTCCCACTTAAACAAGCTGTTTGGTCATCTCAGCACAGCAAAAAATGAATATGATCAATACCACAAAACTCCAAATTGGCAATTCCAGCCTCTTCCTTGCTGGCAAACCCACCCCTGTGCACATCCAACCGATCAAATTTCCAGTTCTTCCCTCACCTAGAATACACTGCGATTTGAATCGGATGTCCTAACAAGAGGTAATGCACATTTCCATGCATTTTTTTAAAACTTTGGGGAAAGCTGCAAAGGCTTTCCCCCTGCAGTATTTGGAGTTTTTGGCCCTCCTTCTGCATAACACTTCTGCATAACATGAATCACCATGGTATCTCGTTGAGACAAAATATGTTCTCCTCAAATTCTATGAGGAGTATTTTCACAGTCTAGACAATCCTTCAATCTGGATGTAAGAGATTTGCTGGTCTCATTTCACTCAGAGTTCATAATTATTCATAATGCTAAATCTGGGCAGAAGTACTGTAGTAGAATGCTAATCTTAGAAGGTAGCCTTGTTACACTATAGAGAATTTGCAAAGGTTGGGAATAGGGTTGCCAGTTCAGTATCATCCCAGGCCCTGAGGTTTCTGGGTCAAAATCTGAGACCTTGGGATGACACCTGGTGATGTCATTAAGCATTGTGCATTAAGTAGCAACCACAGTTTCTCACAGGCTCGACACTCACAGACACAAACACACACAGACACAGACACACACACACACACACACATATATATATACATACATATGCCTTTGTGTGTGTGTATTCTCCTGTTGGGAAATTAAGACTCCATGAGCACATGGTCTGAGGAGGTGGGGCTTTGCTGAGTCACTGGCTTGCTTGGTGCAGAGTTAGCAGCCACTAGGTCTATATAACTACTGTTGCCATGGTCTTTTGAGCTTAGTCTTGGAGAAGAGAGCAAAAGATGAGTTGTGAGTGAGGAGCTATCCCTTACTTCTTCACTGTTTTTAAAAAGGCTTGTTTGGGGCTTTTGTTTGTTTTTGGTCATGTGCTTTCTTTGAGCACATGGTCTCAGGGGGTCGGCCTTTTGCTAAGTTACTGGCTTGCTTGGGGGCAGAGCTAGCAGCTACGTTACTGCCGCTGCTGTAGTCTTTCGAGCTTAGTCTTGAAAAGCTGGCAGTGTGCGCCACAGTCATAATCTAACAGGAGAATAGGAACTTTCCTGACTAACAAGTCTAACAGGAATTTGGTGGCAGGGCAGTTAGCGGAGGAGTTTTGAGGGACAAGTCCAGAGTTCTGTTTCAGTGACTACTTAAGACTACTGGATATGGGTTAGTGAGGGAGATGCTGCAATCTGCTGCAACAACTGTGTGATGTTTGTCTTCTTGCCGGAGGATGTGAGTAGCTATACCTGCAGCAAGTGCAAGTTGGTGACTCTGATGGAAGAGAAGGTCCAGCATCTTGAGAACAGGTTATCTACTCTTCTGCATATTAGAGAATAAGAGGTTTTATTGGACAGAGAGAAGCAGACTATCCTGGATAGGGAACAGACTGGGGAGATTTCTGCAGAGGAGGCCATTTCCCATGCACAGAAAACAGCTATTTGGAGGAATGTGACACACAGAAGTAGAAGGTCCAGTGCTCATTCTGTGAGCTTGAATCTACAGAATAGATTTGAAGCTCTCTCCCTTACCAGAGATAATGAGGAAGACCAGCAGCGCCAGGCCTCAGGGAACATGGAGGAGACCTTGGTAGATTCAGCACATGGAATGGACTGCTAAGACTTGGAGGATGCATGTGGTGGTGGTAGGGACTCCCTGCTGAGGGGTACAGAATCAGTAGCTTATGGGCCTCATAAGATGTCTTGAGAAGTGTGCTGTCTCCCAGGGCCAAAAATCCATGATATAACTGAGGCTGAGAAGACCTGTTAAGCCCACTGAACATTATCTCTTCCTTTTGGTCCATGTGGGAACCATTGATACTGCAAGGCATAGCCTTCAGAATAACAAAATGGATTATGAGGCCCTGGGTAGGAAGCTGAAGGAAGATGAAACTTCAGCTTAGAACAGGAGCAGCTCCGTTACTGAGGTGGGGGGTGGGACAGGATGGGCCGACATGGTTTGCTTTTCACTTGCTTTTCAGACAATTTCATTGTCCAGATGGAAGAGGCAACTAGGGGATCAGCTATTTGAGATCTGATCCTAACTAACAGAGATGATCTGGTTAATGGGGTAAAATGGCAGGATCCTTCTGGGGAAGTGACCATGTTCTCCTGGAGTTTGTTATATAGAGGAAAGGGGAAGCCAAGAATAGTCAGACATGCAGTCTAGACTTTAAGAAAGCTTATTTTAGAAACCTTAGGGAATATGGGCAGGAATACTAAAAGAGAAGGGAGTTCATGATGGATGGGAGTTTCTTAAAATGATATATTAAAGGCTCAATTTCAAACAGTTCCAGTGAGGAGGAAAAATGGCAGGTGTCTAAAGAAACCAGGATGGATGTATAAAGAACTTTAAACTGAGCTAAGATTTAAAAGGGACACATACAAGAAATGGAAAAAGGGGAAAATCACCAAAGAAGAGTTTAAACAAATAGCCAGCTCATGCAGGGGGAAAGTCAGAAAAGCTAAATCACAGAGGGAGCTCTGGCTTGCTAGAGAGGTTAAAAACAACAAAAGGGTTTGTTTTTTTGTTTTTTGCTTATTTCTATACAAAAAGGAGGAAAAACAAGGAAATGGTAGGGCCACTGTGTGGAGAAGACAGTGAAATGCCAACAGGGGACAGAGAAAAGGCAGAACTACTCAACATCTTCTTTGCCTCAATCTTCTCCCATAAAGAACAGTGCTCAACCTGGGGAAAATGGAGCAGATGATGCAGTAGGGGAAGTCCAGCACAAAATATGTAAAATTAAACAGACAGTCTGTAAGCACTTAGAAAGGAATGTCGTGATGACTAAAAGTCAACATGGGTTCCCCCCCCCCCAAAAAAAAGTCATGCCAGACTAATCTTATCTTGTTTTTTGATAGAGTTACAAACTTGATAGATGAAGGGAATGCTGTGGATGTAGTGTATCTTGATTTTAGTAAGGCCCTTTGATAAGGTCCCCCATTATAATCTTGCAAATACATTAGTAACATGTGGACTAGACAATGTGATTCTTAGGTGGATTTGTAATTGGTTGACTGACCAAACCCAAAGGGTAGTCACCATTGGCTCCTCTTCATCCTGGAGAGAAATGACTAGTGGGGTGCCACAGGGTTCTGTCCTGGGCCCAGTGCTATTTAACATCTTTATCAGTGACTTGGATGAGGGAATAGAGGGCATTCTTATCAAGTTTGCAGATGACACCAAATTAGGAGGGGTAACTAATATCCCAGATACAGAATTCATACTGACCTGAATAGATTAGAAAGCTGGGCCCAAACTAACAAAATTAATTTCAACAGGTGGAAATGTAGGATACTATACTTGGGCAGTAAAAATGAAATGCACAGATATTGGATGGGTGACACCTGGCTTGAGGGCAGTACATGTGAAAGGGATCTAGGAATCTTAGCGGACCACAAGCTGAACATAAGTCAGCCATGTGATGCAGCAGCTAAAAAAGCCAATGCGATTCTAGGCTGCATTAATAGGAGTATAGTGTCTAGATTGAGGGAAATAATAGTGCCACTCTATTATACTTTGTTCAGACCTCACCTGGAATATCTTGTCCAGTTCTGAGCACCACAATTCAAGAAGGATGTTGACAAGCTGAAGTGTGTCCAGAGAAGGGCAACTAAAATGGTTAAAGGTCTGGAAACCATGCTCTATGAGGAGCAGCTTAGGAAGCTGGACATTTTTAGCTTGGAGAAGAGAAAGTTGAGAGGTGACATGATAGCCATGTTTAAATATTTGAAGGGATGTCATATTGAGGATGGAGCAAGGTTGTTTCCCGCTGCTTCAGAGACTAGGACATGGAACAATGGTTCAAACTGCAGGAAAAGAGATTCCATCTGGACTTTAGGAAGAATTTCCTGACAGTAAAAGCTGTTTGGCAGTAGAATGTGCTGCCTTATAGTGTGGTGGAGTCTCCTTTTTTGAAGGTTTTTAAACAGAGGCTGGATGGCCATCTGTCAGGAGTGCTTTGATTGTATATTCTTACATGGCAGGGGGTTGGACTGGATGGCCCTTATGGTCTCTTCCAACTCTATGATTCTGTGACTAAGACAAAAAAAAATTAGCTAAAGAAGTTGTTCCCAGATCCAGGTGAAATAAGGGTATTATTTCTTCTCACCAAATGAAGGCCTTCTCCCCACCATTCCTGCACCTAGCTATCCAGACACCACAGGAGTTTGGCCCCATTTCTATTCCAAACTGTCCAGATAATGTCCAGGCAGTTCTGGCAAGAATCGGGGGCAAATTTACCTTTAAAATGCCATGGGCCTGGGGCTGGAATACTCTGACCAGAACATGGAGTATTCTGACCAGTGCAGACAAGCCCTTAGTTAGAGAGACAGGATAAAGAACATTTGACCTAGCCTACTTGTTTCTAGTCAGAAGATGGAAGCAGAGCAGAGTGGAGGATTGCCACAGTGACTTGGACATAAGGAGGAAGCTGAAGGCTTTATTGCACAAGGCTGTTCTCTCACTAAATAGAATTGCTTCTAAAAACATTATGCGATTGCTATGCTCTCTTTCCTATTTCACCTTTCTGGGATTACAGCATTTGTTTGTGCTAAAACCTTATCGCGCATGGAACTACCCACTCACTACCTCCTCCATGACATTATCCCCCCCCCTTTTCTAAGTTTGATGCATGCACACACACTCACACACAGATGCCCTCCCACAGAAATATATAAATATAAAATATGAATATGAATGAAAATAGTCTTAAATTGAAACTGGCCTTGCCTGCTCTGGGGTGGGGTTCCTCATTAGACTTCAGTTAACTTCAGACATAGAAAATCACTGGCAGATGAACCAAGCAGCTATTGATCTATCTGATCTATCCTGATGCTGACTTTCAGCAATTAGTAAGTCTGAAGTTAAGATGAAACAAAGAGAGAGAGAGAGATTTTTTAAAAAATGTAAGACTCTTTTTCTCTGACATTTTCAAGTGTGTGAGTGTGGCCAGATCCACACAACACGAATAATCCTGTTTGAAACTGGAGTATTTGCCATGGCTCCTTCCTATGGAATTCTGGGATTGTAGTTTGGTGAAGCACCCATACTCTTTGGCAGAGAAGGCGAAAGACCTTGTAAGACTACAAATCCCAGGATTCAGTAGGAAGGAACCATGCTAAATAATGCAGTTTCAAACTGGATTATTTGTGTAGTGTAGATCTGGCCCATGTATGTGTGTGTTAGAGAGAGAGAGAGGGAGAGAGACTAGAACATGTCTGGAAAAGGTTTTGGGGGTTGGGAAAAGTTTTGGCTTCTCTGACAAGCCTCAATGGAAGATGGGGAAGCAGTCATTTGGCAACGAAAAATTATATGTCTGGGAGGTTAGCAATAGAAAGCCATAAATCTTCCTGGCTATAAAGTTCTATCTATAAAGTTCTAGTGTGCAGTGGTGCTTAAGGGAGCTGCTGTTAAGGCCTTAACAGGTGCATATGTTTGGCATGGCATGTTTGAGATTCTTAAGTCCATACATTGATATTTCCTCACCCAAAGCATACCCAGTGATCACCCAAAATCGCCATAAAAGTGCAATTTAACTTTGCATAGGAAATGGTAGCACAACAGAAGCAGGAAAGGAAGTCATTTTTGTGTTAAAAAAAAGAAAAAAGAAACACATTCAAAACAGCTCCCCACACACACAATGGCAAAACAACAGAAGATCACCAATGTTGGGTAATAAGGTTGGGATAAAGTGGGACTAATGCATCACTATGATGCTATAACGCTATGGAGTGAGTAAATACATACACACCTCCCGTTGGAGAGTCTATGGAGATTTTCAGACAGGCAAAAATCGCTCCTTGCCGCGCGAGCAGCCTCCCGAAACTGCTGCGCGGCAAGGGTCTTCTTCGGACGACGCTGTGCCTCTGGCGAAACCGTCCGTGTCACTTCCGTGAAGCTTGGGACGGCTCCGCGTCATATTTCAAGCACGGGCAGCCTCCGTGCTTGAAATATGACGCGGAGCCGTCCCAAGCTTCACGGAAGTGACACGGACGGTTTCGCCAGAGGCACAGCATCGTCCGAAGAAGACCCTTGCCGCGCAGCAGTTTTGGGAGGCTGCTCGCGCGGCAAGGAGCGATTTTTGCCTGTCTGAAAATCTCCTTTGCACGTTGTAGCAACAAATCAATTAAGCCTTGCAAATTGGAATAAGCTACTTCTCCACTACCTCAACTGGAGACTTGGACCCAACACTTTCCTCTTGCCCAAAAATGAGCCCACCAAAACTTGAGAATTTGCACCTTCATCACCTCCCCGGAGTCTACCCATGAAAACTGGAGCTCAGGGCCAGGCCCTAAAATCTGGTAACCCTATTTGAGAGTGAGAACATGACTGCTTTTGGATCCGCTGACTATGAAAACAGGCATGAGGAAAATCCAGGTAAATGGGCCTAGCATCCAAGTAACACCTGGCTAACCATGTTATGTACTACTCCAGAGACAGGGCAGGCGGAAATTTTTAACAGCTAAGCATGAGGCAAAATGCACTCAGCAGATGTACCATTTACCACCATCCCCACTAGGGATCACATCCTGTGAAGACATAGATATAGCATATGTCACATGCTGGGAGTTTTTCCAGGCCCTATGCTGCTTTTGGAACTTGTGAAAGGCTGGTCATTGAAATATCATGAGGAGTTTTTGCTAGGCCCTGCAGTGCTGCAGACAAAGGTTGTACAACGTGAAGGATCACAAGATAAAGCACTGGCACATAACTTTCTTATCTAAACTGAACAGTGTGGTTGAAGTGCAGATGTAAATACTCTAAAGACTTTTTCAGACACCCTTTACCACACAAGAAGCCTCCAGAACAGTTACAACACTGTCGTGTGGCAGGGGCTCAATTTCGGATGATGCCGTCCCTCTCTCTGCATCAGCTGTAACTATTCCGGGTATGATTGAAGGCAGCCACACCATATTTTACTCACGGAAGTTGTCCGTGAGTAAAAAATGGCATGGCTGCCTCCAATCATACCCGGAAGAATCACGGACGACGCCAAGAGAGGGACAGAGTTGTCCAAAACGGACCCCCTGCCACGCAACAGTGTTGTAACTGTTCCAGAGGCTTCTTGCATGGTAAGAGGTGTCTGAAAAAGTCCTAAATCTGTGGTGGGCAACTATGGAAGGCTGGGGGAACACATTAGTCTCCCAGGAGATCTTGGGGGTCTCCCTCCCACTGTACCCTCCACAAAAAAAAGTTTAAAGGATTTTCTGCCCCCCCCTGAAAAAACCTCTCGGAGGGGAGGGGGCATTTTCACCATGTTTGGGGGAACCTTACTGCGCCATTTTAGGCCCAGGAGATAACAACAGGAAGTGAGCAGTAGTCACTTCCTGGTCACTTCCTGTTTAAAAAGAAAACATTATCTTGGGCCTAAATAGGTCCATGGGGTCCCAAAACATGGTGGAGATGCTTCTGGACCACATAGAGGGCAATTTGGAGCAAAAAAATTAGAAAAATATTGCATTTTTTTGTCTTCCAGACAAGGTGGAAATGTATGCATCCCAGAGGTTATTTTGAAGTACGGTCTTTAATTTGTCAACATTCTTGTAGCATAATATTCAAGTCACTAGTATTCAAATTCAGGCTTAAACTGCACATTACTTAATTCTTAAAAGTTCCATTGTCCCAACTTCTTTCATTGCAAGGAGCGTAGTATATAACTATGTGCCACTTTACTGCCTGTCTCCTGAAAAGTTGTCATCATGGCCAGAAATGTAAGATTTCCATGGCTATGTGTTGGTACAATGAACTGAGCATTGTGGAATGCTCTTATCTTTTAGAAACTGCTCTGAACTCTTTATAGTCAAAGCCTCAAACAAATCAGGCTACTTTCATCCATCGTTCCCATCAAGGCTCCTTTTCCTGTCCTGTTTTATTGCTTCCTTGCTAATCTGGCTGCCTAACTCCAGTCTCTGTGTCTCTGTAACAGAATACAGATCACCCTTTGAGTGTCTATCCACTTTAGATTTCTGTTCCAGGTCCTCAGTGAAGAAATTTCCCTCAGCATCAATTGGGTCCAGCTTCTAGGTGGAACATGTGTGAGCCATATGTGAGGGTTTTTTTTTTTTCTTAAATGAAGAAACAACAACAACAACCCCCACCAGTTTTTTTCTTGATCAAGATTTTTCTTGCAGCATGTGAATGTTGGGATATGCACTTCCTCAGTATATCAGTATTATAAAGAACAGTTATATTTTTAGCCTGGATTTTTGAAAAAATATGTGAACTAGAGGGTTAACCAGAAAAGAGAGTTTCTCTATCAGCTGGGCTGTCTGTTGTCTTACTCCAGCCCTGGGTATTTCAGGGTTCCCTCACCCCTTGTTAGAAATTTAAGCTGAAATACCTATGGCTCAGAAAAGCCATTTGGGTTTCAAAACTTTTGAAAAAGCAATTGGCCAAGCTAACCCTTCTAGACATGTCAAAATAGCTGAATATCATTGAATCTTTGAAATCTCTTCTTATTGTTGTGTACCTTCAAGTTGTTTCTGACTTATGGTGACGATAAGGCAAACTTATCATGGGGTTTTCTTGGCAAGATTTGTTTAGAGGGGGTTTGTCATTGCCTTCCTCTGAGGCTGAAAGAGTGTGACCTGCCCAAGGTCACCCAGTGGGTTTCCATAGCTGAGCAGGAATTCAAACCCTAGTCTCCCAGTGTCATAGTCCAACACTGAAACCACTACACGACTCAGGCTCTTATGGAACAAAAAATAATATTCTACTGAAAAGAGAAATTTGAAACTGATGAAAAGGCTATTGGGTGGTTCTGTTCTTTCAATTTTTTTTTAAGAAGAAAGAATGCACTTGTTTATAATACTTTTTTCTGCCTGTCCATAGCTGAAGTCAGTTTACAAAATGGGATGTTGGATGGATATGAGATTAATTTCTAGGAAGTGTAAAGACATGAGTGTTCGTGCCATTCACACATTTGTTTAAAATGCTAAGTCTGCAATTCTATTTGTCCATTCATTTGGACAAACAACGCTCAGAAAAATAAGAGACCTTCATATATAGACCATTAATCTACTGTCAATCTAAGGGTAGTATAGAGGAGACAAGAATGGAAATGGAAAATAAACTCAACGTCTTCCAGGATTGCTGCAGCTCTGTATTTATCTAGGCTGCTTAACATAGTGCAGATTTTCAAACCCAACCTACAAGGAAATGTCATATGCTGTACCATCAATCTATGGGCCTATCCTAATTAAGCACAACTCACTTCCATGAGAGTTGCACCAGTCAATCCTGACACTATTGATCAGATTGTCCAAGGGTCTGCTCTGTTCACAAGAGCTTCCTATGTTATACGTAAAAAATGACTGATACATTTATTGTTTTACCAAGGATATTATTTTTATTCCAGAACCTCCCAGTTATGCATAACAGGAATTTATTTAAAACATGGGATAAAGACATATCCAAATTTATATGGGCGAGTAAAAAGCCAAGGATAGCTGGAAAATTCTACAAGAGGATAAAAACAGGGGCGGTTTTGGGCTACCCAACTTGAGACTCTATTATAACTCGGCGGTCTTAACCTGGCTACAAGATTGGTTTGTACTAAGTGATGATAGGGTGCTAACGTTAGAAAAAGTCGATATGAAATTTGGGTTTCACGCATACCTCTGGTATGGAAAAGATAAAATAGATAGAAAATTTAAAAATCATATTATTAGAAGATCAATGCTTTATGTCTGGAAAGAGGTTAAAAAACAATTATATTTAAGACTTCCACTCTGGGTGGCACTCCAGGAAGCTTTTAGAAGAACGGAAATGATAAATAAACAAAGATGGGTGACTTATAAAGACTTAATAAAAGTACAAGGTGATGCGTGTAGATTAAAAACAATAGAGGAGTTGAAAGAGAATTTAATAGATTGTAACTGGTTCCAATACAAACAGATAGTGGAAAGATATAAAATGGACATAAAATTAAATGGAACTGAACAACGACAGACGGAGTTAGATAAGATTATATTAGAATATAAAGATATAAAAATCTCCAAAGTATATAAAATCTTACTGGATCTGGAATTGGAACCAGAAATTATAAAAGATTATATGGTCAAATGGGCCCAGAATGTTGGACAAAAGATTGAGTTAGAAGATTGAGAAACCGTATGGAAAAAAAATATAAAAGCTACAACATGCGTGGAATTAAGAGAAAACTGCTATAAGACTATATTCCAATGGTATATGACACCGCAGAAACTAGCGAAAATCTATAAAGAAATAGATCCTATATGCTGGAAATGTAAAAAAGAAGAAGGCTCGTATTATCATATGTGGTGGACCTGTGGGATAGTGAGAAAGTTCTGGATAAATATATATATTTGGATTAAGAAAATATTGAAAATTGAAATTAGACTCTCACCAGAGCTTTTTTTATTAAACCTAATTGATAAAGATATTCCTATGGAACTGAGAAACTTGCTATTTTTTATGACCACCACAGCGAGGATAGTCCTGGCCAGATATTGGAAATCAGGCGATGTACCCAAAGTAGAGGAATGGTTGTTAAAAATGGAGGAGGTAGCAAGAATGGAAGAACTCACCTTGTGGATTAAATTTAAATCAAAAAATAAATTCAGGAGAGAATGGGAAAAATGGATAGACTTTTTGAAAGTAGAATGGAGTGAATTGGCAGCAATTTGGTTTATTGAGTAAACTATTAAAATGATAATGATATTAAAATGATAAACTTGTATAAAATAAATAAAAGAGATGAGTCTAAACTATCCATATATAGAAATCAATAAGTTTGGGAAGGGGGCTATTCTCAATTCTCGGGTAAATGAAATATCAGGATTTGGGGTGAATAGGAGAAATGTGTATGGATATGAAATTCTGAAACTTTATATATACTGTTTAGAAACAAGGTTATAAAGGAATTTATGAAAGGTTAAAGGAGAAGAGAAAGCAAGTTCATGATCCAGAAGGGTAGGAAGTAATTATGTTGTATGTATATTTTATATTAATTGTGAGTTTGTTTGTATGGATTGTCTGTGTCCTTTGTATTGTATTGATTGGTATTGTCTTGCATCATATTGGGGGTTTGTTGGGTAAGGGAGGGTAAGGGAGGGTTAATGTGAAATTGTATGTAGAAATTTTTAATAAAGATAATAAAATAAAATAAAAAAACATTAAATATAAGTAAGTATATGTAATGCAAGTAATGCATGAGAACACAGTTGACCCTCAGTATCCATGGATTCTGCATCTATGGATTTAATTATCCATGGCTTGAAAACTTTTTTTTTTTAATTGCAAAAAGCAAACCTTGATTTTGCCATTTTATATAACGGACACTATTTTAGTATGCCATTGTATACAATTGGACTTGAGTGTCCATGGATTTTGGAATCCACAGGGGGGTCCTGGAACCAAACTCCAGCAGATACCAAGGGCCCACTGTATAGACATTTAACTCTATGTTAATTATCCCCAATACATCACAGAGGTCTATAGTGATCTGCTGTTAATGAAAACCACTTCACTGTTTTTGTTGTTTCGTGCTTGTAACTCATCCACTCAATCATGCACAGGATTGTTCCTATTTTCACCTGTGAATTGTATGACAGTGTTCCATACTAATTCATATATGTTTTCTTCCCAATATGTGATCAGAAAATGGGCCTCGCCTTCTTGTGGAAGCAGAACAAAGTAAAGTCTTTTCACATCGGGGTGGCAATGTTACACTGCCATGTAAATTTCACCGTGAACATGCATCATCTGACTCAGGCATCCATAAAATTCGGATCAAGTGGACCAAACTCACCTCAGATTACCTCAAGGAAGTGGACGTCTATGTTGAAATGGGATATCACAGAAAGAGCTATGGAACTTACCAAGGAAGGGTATCCTTGAAGAAAAGCAGTGAAAATGATGCCTCTCTTATAATCACCAATATAATGCTGGAAGATTATGGGAAATACAAATGTGAAGTTATTGAAGGCTTAGAAGATGACACAGCAGTTGTATCTCTAGATTTAGAAGGTAAGCAGTCCTGTCATAAAAGAAAATACTTCATAGAATGATTGCTACGTAATATGGCATGCAGCTTTTGAAACTGTTTAACAGTTGCTGCACAGAATGATAGGGGCCTTCTTTTTTAAAAAGAAGAATAAACTTGTCATTTTTATCTTGAGAACCTTTTCTTCTTAGTTTATTGAAGTCCATCTAGATCTTACTCCTTTGTTGAAATGTTATGCCCCCTTCATTAACAGGTTTACATTTATTGTTGCAAGACCTTTGGTAGGGCACATCTGAAGTAGGCCATTGAATACAAATACTTACGGTGTCAGAACAGTCTACAGCATTTTGTTTGTGCTACAGTATTCTCATCCTTAGTATCTAAGAACTAACATATCTACCATTCTAAGAGTAGAATCATCAGTATGGTTCAGATGCAAGCTCCAATGAGTTTAATGAGGTAAGTATAGAAATTGCACTCTCTGTATAGAATAATATAGAAAAGTATAGAAATTGCAGTCTCTGAATTAACTGTCTAAGTCATATTATTTCACTAAAGGTGAAGTGAACTTGAATTGATTTGTTTCATTTAGCCATGCTATCACTGCCTAATGTCTTTAGAGGAATAGAAACTACAAAAGAGGGGGAAGTTATTTGTAAGTACATATGTGTGACACATTTCATTTTCAGTTCTATCAATATAAGCTAGCTATAAATCAATAGTACAGAAATGTTTTCTTTGACTGAATGAGATGAAGATTTGGTCCTGCTATTTCAATGGAGTCCATTTGTGCAGTGAACACAACAGTTACATAACTGTGCTTTCACAATTTTTCAGCCAAGGCCCTGAACTCCAATGTGGTGTTCACTATTAAAAGACTTAGACATCTTAGTCTGGATTGGTATGCAAAGGGATAGTGTTGCACTTTTAAGATTAACTGAAAGAAATTTCTGCGTAAGATGACTCAGGACATTTTCAGACATGGAAAATCAGCTTCTTGCCATGCAAGCAGCCTCCGGAACAGTATCGAGGCTGCTGCGCGGCAAGGGTCCATTTTGGAGAACGCCGTTTCTCTCTCGGCGTCGTCCGTGACTGTTGCGGCCAGCATTGGAGGCGGCCGCGCTATTTTTTACTCATAATGACGCCACATAAACGTGAAAGGGCATGCATACCAGATGATGTCACCCTTTCATGTTTAAGTACTGGCCAAAACCTGTCGTATTGTATTGATGGATAAAGCCATCAATAGAGCTCCCCTAGCACTTTAGTGCCAGCATTGCTGGCGTTTGAATCCTCGTACTCACGTGAATGCAGCTTCAATGGCTGGACCAGCCAGAACACCTCCAGGTGAGATCGTGACATCCAGGTAGGTGACACACTTTTTATGACCATCCCCAGTTTACATGGGAGTTTTTTTAAATGTGTTTATGTGGGTTTTTTTAACTTATACTTTGTTATTTTTGTTTTTATTTTTGAATTTCCCACACTGTGTATTCTCGCGAGAATACATGGTATGGTATGAGTAAACATATAACTGGAGTGAAATAAGTTGGATACAAACATAAACATAAGAAGCTGCTTTGCACCAAGGAGATCATCAGACAACTTAAATATGGCATTACACAAATGCCAGGAGATCGGTAAAGGGCTTTTTTTTACATGACATCATCTCTGCGTTGTTATGCTCCCATGCTGGTCATGTTTCGCCCTCGCTGCTTTTTATTTACGGCTTAAGCCGTGAATAGATCACCTGTTCCATTCCTGTCACAGAATGATAGGCGAGTGAAAAGGTGCCCGTTATGTTGGCGCTATGCCAGCGTTAGTGGGAGGTCCATTCCAGAACACTTCTGGATGCAATCAGGAAATCCAGGTAAGTGACACCCTTTTTTGTACCCTCCCTGGATTACTTGGTATTTTTTAACTGTGTTTTTGTGCTTGCTATCATTTTTTTACTTTTTTTTTTAAACTTTGAATTTCCCCCGTGCTCGTACTCTCGCGAGAACAGCCCAGGATTTGAAACCAGGAAGTGAATGCAGCTCCAGAGAGCTACATTTACTCCTGGGCTGCTGAGGAGGAGGGAGTGTTGCACGATTAAAGTAAGTGCAAAACCATTCATTATTGTGCCGGGATGAGATTGGGAGAGGGTCAGGAAAGGAGATAACAAGACGGGGACACTATTTTTGTCCCCGTCTGAAAATCTCCCAAATCATACTATTGGGCCATCTCATCCAATAATCTGTATATCAGAGGAGGCCTCCTGCATACCCACAGTCCTAATAAAGTCTGCTGGGTGCTCAGTTTGGTCTGTAGAAGTTCTCAAATTGCACCGTCATGCCATCTGGCCTTGGGCAGGGTTATCAGGGGGAGCTTACACACCGTCCCAAACCAGTTTCCCACCTATAGTTAGTCTACAATGTAGACTCTGTGTAGACCATAGCCTCTCCACTACAGTATTTCACACAGATTTTCAGATGGGAGTCTTGCAAGCCCTACCTTTAGATGCTGGGGATTGAACCTAGGCTTTTTCATATGCTAAGAATGTCCTCTGCCACTGACTGTAAATAACTTTTTAAAAGAGGACTGCAGGAAGTATAATGTCTCAGGGTAAGTAATGTATTTTGAAAACACGTTTTGATAGAATGTTGTTCCCATTTCCTAACACCAGTGTCTATTTCCTATGTTTTCAGGGTCGTTCCTCAATCTTATGTTTCCTTAACACATTGATTATTTGGCAACTTCCATTACTGGGCACAAAGGATCTGTTCCAGTTGTTACCAAGAAAAAAGAAAGAAAGAAAGATGTGGAATAAAGGGAACTAAAAGGCTAGGGATGCTGTGTTTGACTAACAGCAATAATGCCAGAGAAGCAACAATATTGTTGCAGTGGCTCATTACCCAGCTGTTGGGTTGGGATTGAATAAATTTGAGGCTGGGATTAGAAGAGTATAACTTCAAAGTGGAAGGAGAGTGGTTCCTCTATGCTGGAACTGGAACACTGTTTCTTGATTCTATAAATGGTTTCCTTGGACTGGTTGCCCCAAACATGTTATTAATTATTAAAAGAACTGGAAAAAGAACTCTGTAAGAAGAGCCCTGTTAGAACAGTCCAAAAGCCTATCTGGTCTAGTATCCTATTTCCCACAATGATGAGCCAAAAACATATGGGAAGCCTAGAGGAAAGCAGAAGGATAATGGTGTTCTCCTGCTGTTGTTATCTAGTAACTGGTATTCAAAGGCTTGCCACCTCTGATTCTGGAAATGGCCTACAAACATTATGATTTTTTTTAAAGAAAATGACAATCTGCTACAGGAAGAGGGCAGAATGAACTTGTGCATGAAAAAAATGTAAGTGTTACAGAAAGAGAAGCAGACTATTGCCCTTTCCCTACTAGAAGCTGTGATTAGGCTTATCCTCCCTGAATCTAATTTCCCTTTAAAGCTGTCTGAATTGGTGACCACATCAAATCGTAGTACTGAATCCCATAATTATGCATTTTGTGAGGATCCACATTCAGAGCTGTTTTTTGAATTTAGTACATAAAGCCTGACTTCCTTATAGATCATCTGCTATATGACAACCATGCCAATGCTTAAAATTATATATTTTACTTTTTGCTAATAAAACATATTTGACTAAATGTTTTGTTACCCTTTATATTATGGCTTTATGCCCCTATACTTAATCCTTTCCCGCACTCTGTGTATATTTCTCACTACTTTTTACTTTGTTCATACTTAGAAAAGAGACAAATTGGTATCTCTCTGGCTTCTCTTCGCAAACGAAGATTCAGGAAGGACTCATCCTGCGCTTTCTGCAAGCTCTCTCTCTCTCTCTCTGGCTTTTCTTCGCAAACGAAGATTCAGGAAGGACTCATCCCGCGCTTTCTGCAAGCGCGCTAATGACTAACAAGGCCAATCTGAGATAAACAAGTCCGGTTGCAAAAAGCAGAGCAGAAGGTCTCCTTGGGTGATGTTTTTGGGTTGTGATTCTTTCTGCGTTGTCGTTTCTCTTCAAGACTTCTTCGTCGTGAGTTCTCAAATAAGGCTGCAGCATTGTGGATAGTGGTATTTACATCTCTGGCTTTTCTTTGCAAACGAAGATTCAGGAAGGACTCATCCTGCACTTACTGCAAGCACGCTGATGATTAAAAAGGCCAATCCGAGATAGACAAGTCCGGTTGCAGAAAGCACAACAGAAGGTCTCCTTGGGTGATGTTTCTGGGTGGTGATATTTTCTGCGTTGTCGTTTCTCTTCAAGACTTGTTCGGCGTGAGTTCTCAAATAAGGCTGCAGCATTGTGGATAGTGTGTCTCCATGCCTCCCGCTGTGAGGCCAGGGCAGACCATTGTTGGTGATCAATTTGGCCGAGCCTGAGGTGTTGTTTCAGGGAGTCCTTGTGTCGCTTTTTTGGTGCGCCCCTCTTACGCTGACCCGTGGCAAGTTCACCGTAGAATACTATTTTGGGTAGGTGATGGTCCTCCATCCTAGAAACTTGTCCTGCCCAGTGCAGCTGTGTTCTCAATATCATGGCCTCAATGCTGGTGACCCCTGCTTGCTCAAGGACAGCAACATTTGTCACATAGTCAGTCCAGTGTATATTTAGGATTGTGCATATACAGCGCTGATGAAAGCGTTCAAGGAGTCGTAAGTGGTGGCGATAGGTGACCCATGTTTCAGATCCATAAAGGAGAATAGACAGTACAATGGCTCTATACACACTGATTTTTGTGCTTTCCTCAGGTGTTTATTACTCCAGACTCTTTTTTAAAGTCTTCCAAATGTGCTATGTGCCTTTGCTAATCTGTGATCGATCTCTTTGTCAATCTTGGCATCTGAGGAGATGATGCTCCCCAGGTGGGTGAACTGCTGAACGGACTTGAGCACAGAGTTGCCGATGGCAATGTGGGGATGGTGGTGTTTGTCTTGTGGTGCAGGCTGGTAAAGAACTTCTGATTTCTTCAGGTTAACTTCCAGCCCAAACAGCTCTGCAGCTGTTGCGAAGCAAGATGTTAGGCGCTGCAGAGCTGCTTCTGTGTGGGCAACAAGGGCATCATCATCAGCGAAGAGCAGCTCATGGACTAGATAGTTTAGAGTCTTAGTGCGAGCCTTCAGACAGCTTAAGTTAAACAAGCTACCATCAGTACGGTAACGTATATAAGATGCCGTCGTCTTCTTCGAGCTCTGCTGTAGCCCTTTGGAGCATCATGCTGAAGACGATTGTAAATAAAGTTGGTGCAAGAACACAACCTTCCTTCACTCCATTAGTTATTAGAAAGGGCTCTGAAAGAGCATCGCCATATCTGACTTGACCACGCTGGCCCTCGTGTAGCAAGATAATCATTTTAAGGAATTTGGGGGGACATCCTAGCCTTTCCAGGATCTGCCACAGACCTTTCCTACTCACGGTGTCGAAGGCTTTGGTGAGGTCGAAAAATGTTACATAGAGACCCTTGTTCTGCTCCCTACATTTTTCTTGCAGTTGTCTAAGGGCAAATACCATATCTGTAGTACTCCTATTGGCTCTGAAGCCACATTGGCTTTCAGGAAGAAGTTCTTCTGCAATGGCAGGAACTAATCTGTTCAGGAGTATCCTTGCAAGGATTTTTCCAGCAATAGAGAGCAGTGTTATGCCTCGATAGTTTGAGCAATCGGATTTTGCTCCTTTTTTCTTGTACAGGGTGATGATGACTGCATCTCGGAGATCTGATGGCAGTTCCCCCTTTTCCCAGCAATTCACAAGGAGTTCGTGGAATTTATCATGGAGTACATGACCTCCGTGTTTCCAAACTTCAGGTGGGATTCCATCAATCCCAGCTGCCTTGCCGTTTTTCAACTGCTGTATGGCCTTAAGGGTCTCTTCCAAAGTGGGAGCTATGTCCAATTCATTTTTCATCGGTTTTTGTATCGTATGTTAGATAGTCGAGCCTTGGACTACTTGGTTGGCACTAAAGAGACTTTGAAAATGTTCAACCCATCGATTCAGGATGGAGGCTTTATTGGTAATTAATGTTTGACCATCTGTACTGTACAAGGAGCTTTGGACCTGATAAGTAGGTCCAAACACTGCTTTAAGAGTTTCATAAAATCCTCTATGATCACCCAGATCTGCACAGCATTACGACTTTTCTGTTATATTGATCCACCACTTGTTCTGCATATCTCCGAGTTTTTGTTGAAGTTTACTACATGTGAGACAGAATGCTGCTTTTCTTACATGGCAAGTTGGCTGGGTGAAGTATGCCTGGTGAAGCAGTTCTCTTCTTTGCCAACAGCTCCTGGATCTCTTGGTTGTTTTCATCAAACCAGTCTTGATTTTTCTGGTGGGAGAACCCGAGGGATTCTTCTGCAGACTGGAGGATACTGTTTTTGATATGTTGCCAAAGCACTGTAGGAGAAGGATCTATAAGATAGTCTTCAAGTTTTGTTTGCAGGTTTGCCTGGAAGTTGTCTCTCATGGTAGCTTGTTGAAGATTGTTGACTTGGAGTCTCTTCTTTAACATGCAACCCCTCTTAGGTTTGAACTTAAGATGAAGATGTAGTTTACATCTGACAAGGCGATGATCTGTTTGGCATTCTGCACTGGGCATCACTCGTGTATGGCGGACGTCACAAATGTTTCTCTGGCAGACTAGAACATAGTCAATGAGGTGCCAATGTTTGGATCGGGGATGCATCCAGGTTGTCTTCAAGCTGTCTTTCTGCTGAAAGCTCATGTTTATAATAGTCAGCTGTTGTTCTGCACAGAACTCTAGCAAGAGGCATCCGTAATCATTGCAATTTCTAACACCATGCTTGCCTGAGACACCTTTCCAGGTTTCAGAGTTCTTTCCATTGAAGTCACCAAGGATAATAATTTTATCTTCTACAGGGACTTTTTGTATGAGGTGGCATAGGTCTGTGTAGAATTTGTCTTTCTCTACAGGGTCGGCTTGCATAGTTGGGGCATATATACTAAAGAGAACAACATGTGGGAGGCGTAAGGAAATAATGCGATCAGAGTGTCCTGTTGGCAAGGTTTCGAGTTTGGAGGCAATGGAGTTTTTAATCATGAAGCCTACTCCTGAAAAATGTTTTTCGGTTTTGAGTTTGCCAGACCAGTAAAGTGTTTAGCCGGCACTGTTCTTTAAGGCTGCCTTCCTCATGGAGACGAACTTCACTAGGAGCAGTGATGTCAATATTATGCCGTGATAGTTCATTGGCTATTAGAGCAGAACGATGCTCAGGCTGTCCACTATCTTAGAGTCTCACATGGTTCTGATGTTCCAGCATGCAAGCGTCAGTTTATTTTCACCTTTGGAGGCCGGTGTGCACCTTTGTTTCTTTGCCTTGGATTCACCACATCAGAAGGTTCCTGTTGGCTGCCACCTTTTCTGGGCCCCTCTCCATATGGAGCAAGCAGTGCTCTCCTTAAAAAAGGCTGCTTGGTCGTTCAGGATGCTGCTGAACAAGACTGTCAACTCCCGGGTCAGCCTCGAGCGACCAAAGTCCTGAACCGCCTGCATGCAGGGTTGGGTCTGCAGATTCCAGTGCATCTTTACACCTGCCGTTTCATCCCTTGCCTATCGCTACAGGGCTTTTTTTTTTAAATTGGATTTGTCCTTCGAGCCTGTGCAATGGATTTGTTTGGTGGAGCTCAGCGTGCACAGAACTGGCCTCACCCTTTAAACCAAAGGTTCATCTGCTGGCCTTGCAAGCATGGACGGTAGCAGTGAGGTCCTCGGGCCATAGGTTTGATTAGAGTTTCCTTCTCTTAGATGGTTGACCTTACAGGGTTGGATGAGCACCATCTGCCCAAGTTTGGGATTAGAGTTTTCCTTCTCCTAGGACGGTTGCCATAAGGCTAGAGAGCCCATCCTGCCCTTTGACGCTCTTTGTCAGACCCTTCAGTTTTGACCTGTCTGGCATGGGAGATGCCACCGGTGGCTATTGTGCCACCACCAGCATAGCTCAAAACATCATTAGAGTACACAAGCCTCTCTCCCACGACAAGGGGGCGTCAATGGTATATTTGGTATATTTGAGATAAAAATGCCCACCCACTCACCCCCCAAAATGGGGAAGAATTTGGACTACTCTACCATATAAAGCAATGTCTGCTCTTTTAAAAAAGACTAACTAGTAATTAAAACAATTCAGAGGTAGCATTTAACAGTAAAATTACATAAAAATAATAATTCAGTTGCACAAAAATGTTGGACACAGTGTGGGAATGTATGCATTTTGAAACATATGTGGCCTTTTACATTAAAGTTATGGATTTTTAGAACAAAATTCTAAACTGATGAAATTAGATGATGTCATTTTTTCAGTATCTTTATTAGTATTGTCAAATTTTGATTGGTAAAACAGAAGTGCCACATAAAGATCTAATGTCAATTTTCATTTAAGCTGCTAGAACCAAAATACAAGGGAAAATACACAAGGATTAACTCTCTAACACTGGCTGGATAGGCTCTGAGGTTGAAAAATTTACAATAAAAGCTTGATTGGCAAGGGGAGAAACATCAAAAAATACTTCTGCAGAAATATGGAATCCATTTATATCTTGGACTGAGTGCTTAACAATGGACCAATGATCACTATCAAAAGTGACAAAGGGTCAATCAATACCCAGTTCTCCCTAGATACTGGGCTGAAAAAATCTTGGCAGATTGACAAAACCATTTATTTCAAGAAATAGCTTTAAGGTGGACAAAACAGTGAATCATTCCTAAGTGAGTTCACTTTACAGAACAATATATGTTTTGCTAAGCTGAGCCATATATATAGCAACATGGCAAGGATGATAGAAAGTCTTCTGTGTACAGCCTTGTACAGTTCTTGCATGAATGTTTGTTAAGAGTGTCCCTAGAAGTGGCTTAATAGTTTGTGAATTGAGCACAGAACTATAATATGATTTTGGAAGTATGTGCAAGATCTGAAATTGTTTGGAAGCGTGTACAAGATCTTCTAGTTCTTAACAACAAAAGGATCTTGTACATACATTACTTCCAAAATTTTCAGAGTTGTGTTGGGAACTGGAACACTAGAAGAAGGAGGGAGTTTAGCATTGCTGGCCAACCATGGAAATAACAAGGCCACACAACAGAGATTGGGTTGAAAGAACCACTTTATATTATCTATTAACCTATTTAATCTTTAACCCCTGGGAGATTGGGGGAGCAACCCAGCATGGGAGGGAGGAAGCAACCTAGTGTAGGCACTGGTGAGGCCAGTTATCTCACCCAGACTTCATCCCCAGTTTTCCATGGGCAAAATAGTAGAGTCCCAAGGAGAACACAAAAGCTGGGTTGTTCCTTGGCCAGCCCACAACTGGAAGGCCAACCCAAGGACCCCTCTCTCAAGTCACATGACTTAAGATGAGGGCACTGCCCTCAGGCCAGCCCCATGGGAAGTCTCCTTCCCCAAACCCCAGTTACATGACCTAAAGAGGCAGTTCCAGAACCCACCCCTTCACCAAATGGGTATTCACAGGTGTTCACCAAATTACACCTTATCTCCCCACCACCACCACTATCTGCCATGGATAAAAGGAAAGCATCTGCTTAGCCTCTATCCCCCACCAGGCTGGGCAAAAGGGCCTTCACCCCCTGTTGTAAATCTCCCAGGAATAGCATATTACCTGCCTCTGATAAATGAACACCATCAGCTCTGTAGAGCTCCAGCTTCTGAAAAGCTATCTGAGGATGTGGCAAAAAGCAGCCCAACCCCTCCCAGAAAGTGTTTTGAACTCCCTTGTTGGCCTTCAATACAACCAGGGTTTCCCTGCCCCCACCATACCTGGCGGGGACAAATAGCAGACCACATGATGTGATCCCTGGGCCAGTTGTTCTGAATAATCTGCAGACCATAAATGGCCTGAATAATGTGGGCCTTGCCCTTCAACAAACCTAGGTCTTTATCCCCCAGGTGAATGACCAGAATGTGTGGCAGAGACCCACAGTACTCCCCAAGCAACAATGGCAACAGGCCATGCCAACAAAGGCCCTTTTCCCCTGAGCCGCTTGACAACAGCCAAAACACTCAGTCCCAGGTGGGATCTGAAATGGCAACTGCGGGCCTGGTACATTGCCCAATAGATCAAGCTATGGCCGCAGTTTAGAAACCAGTGCCTCACCAGCCATAACCTAGAATCTGAAAGAAACAAAAGCAACAGCAAAACATATTAATATTGAAAAGGGCAGACAGATCTCTGTTATGCCATAGACCTCCAATGTCCAATCCTCTGAATCACTTGGGAACCAATGCCCATTGCTGATGCAATCGAAGCATCTCCAACTCTGAAAGAGTGGGTGACAAATCTTACTCTTTTAAAACCCAGTAAAGATAGGGCCCTAGAAGTGACAGGCCACAACTGGTATTTAGTCAAAAGAGACAAATCGGCATGATAAAATAGGGGCTGGGCTGTGACCCCCTGGCTTGAACGTATTCTTGTAAAGTATGGAGTAGACACAGAGACTGGTCATTGCAAGTCTGTAGCTATAAGCAGGACCCAGCCCTGCAATGATCCATCTTGGATGGGCAGATGGTGAGAACCATCTGCTGCCTGCCCACCTTTCCTTGCCTTCCATGACTTGTCACCCTTTGACTGAACCACCAGTTTGCTTATTCTTAAAGCCTCCAAAAAGGCATTCAAGTAATCTACATAAAAATAAATGGATTTTAAAGGGTGAACAGTAAATGTCCACCCAAAGACGCCCCCCCCAACAAAATCCTTAAGGATATTGGGGAACAACGCTTTTCTATCATCTGCAACCATACCTCTCTCATGAAGCCAACTTTCCAGAACTTGACAATGGTGAAAATCACTTGTAGTGTCCTGGAAAACCTGCATGTTGAGCCAAAAGGCCAGGGCTGATAATCAGGCTCTAATAGACTGAGGAGATAAACCCTTACTAGTAAGAGAGACACAATATTGCAGAAGGTGAGGAACAGGCACAGGCCACTCACCTCCCAAGCCCTCCTGCATTCAGAAAGCAAATAATTTTTTTACCATCCTGACATTACTCCTCCTGTGCTGGATAAGCTAATGGTCCTCATTACCTCATCCTTCCAAGCATCCATAGGTCTGCTGGCAATGGGTCCAGTATGGCAGCTGCGTCCTGGCTCAGCTGTCCAAAGTGCTCCATCTGCATGCAGGAAAGACCATTGGCTATGTTGTTGTCAACAGAAAACAATGAGGAGACAAGCTCTGCATGCTATTGGATAGTTAACTGTTTGTTCTCTTTAAAAAGCCCTACACATGTTGGGCTGTGTGTGAATGCCTATGTGTTCACATACAGGCCGAAACATGTAGGACTTTTTAAAAAGACTACACAGTTGAGCATCCAATAGCACATTGAACTTGTCTCCTCATTGTTTTCTGCTTACATACGTGCTTTTCAATACTTTTTTCATTGTGCTGTTGTCAACACCAGCCATATGGAGTGTCGTAAAAAGGATACACTATAGACGCTGAAGGGTAAAGGATCTAACCCACCTCATAACCTTGGAGACCTGGATGACAAGAAATTGATCATCTGCACTGTAACCAGAAATAAACAGATGAGTTAGCTAACTCATCTGCCAATATCCAAACCAGAAACAAAATAAGAAAGAATGTTAAAAAGTTAGGTCAAGTGTAAGAACAGTTTCCACCCAATCACCAGGCCAGGGATGGGCACACCAATGTCCCCTAAAATAAACCCCAAAGCCTACTGAGTCTGAAGTATCAGAAGATACCTGTAAGGCATCTTGCAGTTTCAACTTTTCACACCAAAAACATATTCCATTAAAAGCTGTAAGAAATTCTAGCCATACCCCAAGATTCTCTCAAATCCCTTATGTGATCCTAATCCTATGGTGCAGTTTGCAAACTCCACCTATGACATCACAAAGATGTCTGAGGAAAGCCTTGCCTGAAGCCACCACCTGGCAAGCAAAATTTAGATGAGCTCCTGAAATTCCTTGAGTATAGCTTTCCTCCTTGTGATGAAAGCAGAAACTCTCTCCCTCATATCCTGCAGTTTCTCCCAAGGCAATCTACAAATCTGATTAACAGTATCAATTTCAGTACCTAAAAATACAAACTGGTGTGCAGAAGAATTCCTAGCTCTTGCATGCAAGGGCCATAATCTGCATCTGGTTCCTCCTGAGGGAAGGGTAAACTGCCACCCTCATACAAAAGGTCTTGTCATAAAGTAACCAGGCCAGGCCAGCAAAATCCACATGCACCTTATATATAATATCCATGTACTTGATTAATGAATATGCCTGCCAGAGCTGCACTCTAGCAGTCACCCCAGCATATATAAAGAAACTGGGGACTTTAGCAGATGTGGCAAAAACTGCGGCATTAGGACAGGACAATAGCAGAAAGCACAGAAATTATCAGACGTCGCTGCTTACCTGTTCCCACTGCATTGCACTGGCATGAATGAGCTGTCACTTTTTTTTGATGGCTTAACACAATTAAAAATGCTGTCTCATTCATGCCAGCACGACGTAGCAGGAACAGGTAAGCGATGAGGACATCTGATAATTTTGCCTTTAGTGCTATTGTCGCATCCTAAATGACCCAGTTATTTGCTATTTGTCTCGTCTGATAAAGTCCTGGGCAACTAATTTTCCCAGGTGCTATCTAATTTGCATTTATATAATTTCTCTTTATTCCTTGTCACCCAAATCTTCCTTGTCTTTCTTCTCCAACTCAAGATAAAGCAAGGAGAGAACATCCACATATTCCCCCCTACAATAGCTTATCAATTGTGGATTTGAGAAGATGATCACCTAAAGAAAATCACCAGAAGGGATGGCTGAATAAGGGACTGAAGTGTAACCCCCACTAGGTGAAGGAGCTGTGGGGACTGGGCCAGTTTCACAACCTGCATGGGGTTGGTCTTAGTCTCAATGGTCAGTTGCCCTCCTAGCTCCCCAGTTACTGCCCTGACAAGTTGAATGTGCAGCAGCAGGAGGGCAACTGGGCCATTGAGGCAAAGACTAACCTCATATAGGTTGTGAAACTGGCCCAGTCCCCACAGCTCCTACATTATCAGTAGCACCGTGCATACTTTTGTGCCCAATGGGAGCACTCCAAAGTCTCCAGGGCCAACTATATCCCCTAGAGAACCTCTTAGCAGTGTCTAAAGCCTCACCAGAAGCCACTTGACCCACTGATGACTCCATCGCTCTTCCAGTATCACACGAACAGGCTGAACACCCTGACTCCTCACCATCTTCAGCTGCCTATGTCCTGCAGGCTTCTCTGGGTGCCTCTGTGTCTGAAGAACCTGCATGTGCGCAAAAAAATTGTTAGTAATTTTTGCATTCTTAACCAGCCTATCTTTCTTGGTGCTGGTAGTGACTGCTGGGGGGGGGGCTTCTCCATTGCCTCAAACTTGGCCAGAATTGGCCCACCCTCCCCTTTTCTTCTGATGAAGATGACACCTCCATGGGAGAGTATTTCAGTGCCTGCCTCTTTGCAGGACCCTTCCCCTTTACATCACAGTCCTAGTCCAACTTTCAAACCACCCAAAATAAATCCTACCAGGCCTAACAACAGCCTATACTCTACCAGGGCCTAATGGGTCTACCTGGGCATGACCAAGGCTTCGTCTTGGTCCACTTTGTGCCTGAAAAGCCTAACAACTGCCTGCTGGTGAACTGATCCTACCTGGCCTCCTAGCCAACCAGTGAATGGGGCTTACCAGACCTCCGGGAGCCTACCAAGGCCTATTGCAGCTTACCAGCCAACCGGCACATCACTGCCTAACAACAGCATGCTGGTTAACAAAGATAGGGCCTACATGGCCTACTGAGCATCAATGAAAGGAGGACCTAACACAGGCCTAGCAGCAGCCATATAGGCTGCCACATACCAACCAAGGCCAAAGCAACCTGGGCCTATCTGCTGCATAAGACTAAACTTGGAATGTAGACCTACTAAGGCCTTCCATGTGGCTGAGGCCTATAGACCTCACAGAATCCCACTGCTCATAGGCCTGGCAAAGCCTGTATGTGATTGAGGTCTATAGGCCTCTCCGGATCTCACCACCACCACAGGCTGGTAAACCCTGTGGCTCAGTAAAATATACACAGGGGTTGGGCCTATCCATAACCACTTCCCATGGCCTACAAAGGCTTAACGTGCAGCTGAGGCCTATAGTCCTTGCCAAATCCCACTGCCCACAAGTCTGTGGGCCTTACAGCACCTAGAAGGGCCTAAAAAATTATCCCAGGGATCAGCAAACTCAGGAAGGTGAAAATTATAACTACAACCCAGCATCCCCCAAGACAATTCAAACACTGCTGCAGGTCTGGTGGTACTGTGACAGGAAACCAAAACGGTTCCTGCTTCCATGCCATCCAGCCCATAGCATGCCTCCACAACCCCGCCAAACGCTTCTTGGTCCATCCATGATGCCAAACTATGCCTCCGTTGCTGCAACAATCAGCTCCATTATAGAATCATAGAGTTGTAGAGTTGAAAGAGACCACAATGTTGTCAGATCGAAAGAGAGAGAGATGGGGATGTTCAGAACCTTTAAACCCTCTGGAACTCCTTACCCCATCCTCTCTATCATGGATCAAAGCACCATGATGCAGTTACACTTGGCCTCTTCCCATAGAGGCCAGCAAAGACATTTCTACACCCTCGCCATCTGTGGCACAGACTAGGAGATGAATAGTGGGAGAGAACATGAAACACTGAAATTCTCAAGTTCAGTTCTTGGCATTTCTGCTTAAAAGGACCAAATTCAGTAAAGTGAAAGACAGCTCCTAAAAACCTTTCAGATCTGGCATAATATCAGAAAATGGGGAAGGGCTATAGCTCAGTAGAGCAGAACGTATGCTTTGAATTCAAGATCCCAGGCTCAAACAGTAGCAATTCTTGGTAAGGCAAGGAGAGCTCTCTACCTGAAACCTTGGAGAGCTATTGCTAGTTTGTGTGTTTTGAGTATCAAATAGTACATTAAGTGAAATGGCTGTTATAGCATTTTCCCTTCAGCCATGAAGTCTTTAAAAGCTCAGTGTTTGTCAATCAGACTTGCAAAAGAAGCCCACAGTTACCTGCTGATGGATGATTGATCACAAAAGAAGTGCATGTACAGAGAGGCAAGCTCTTCTCTTAAGCAATGTTTACCTCTTAAGGGAGTTATGCTTCTAGTAATGTGCTAACTGTACAGTTTATTTGGGGCCTGAGACAGATATAAGTATTCACTTATTTCAAGCTCATGTGTGAAAATGAAAATTTTCAAAAGTTTTCTCTTCACCTCAGTGAGTTCACAAGAGTTTCTGTAAATTTCTGAAGATGTTTTGCATTTCAAAATGTGCAAAATGTAATGATTTTGTGTCCAAAGTAAGCTGTGTGACTCCACACAGGTCCAGGTCTTGGATTCCAGGTCTTGGAATCAGGTCCCTTTAAGGGACTTGGGGACTATAGGGAGGAAATGGCCATGCTGGGCTTGGGAATGGTTGCCTTTCCTGCGCCTCCTGGTGACTGGGGGACTATGCGGGAGCATCCGCCTATATGGACCCAACACCTGTCATCCCAATGGTTCCTGCAGCGAGTCAGATGGGCGGGCTTATCAATCAACAGGCAGGTTGCTAAGTGCCTGGATCCGGACCCATCCATGTGCCAACTGTTTCAGGAGCTGTAACTAATAAAGTGGTCTACCACTTCCATTCACACATTTTTGTTCGTGTGTTATTTCAGAGTCAGACTTGCTCCTGATCTTGCAACATATTTTTGTAGAATATGTTTCCACAAAATACAACATGTTTTTGCACAGAAAAAACTGAAATGGGGAAAAAAGCACTAGTCTTTTCACTTTTGTTAAGAGAAAAAAAATTGCACTGCAGTTAACCATTTTTCCACAGGATATATTACCCATTCACATCAAGGATGACATATTTCCAATATTCTTTCCATCTCTAATCATCCAATGGTTGGACTTAATATAAGACAGCTTCCTATGCTCCTAACCTCATTTCCTGGCTATAGGTTGGGGATCATCTATAATAGGAAACAGTGATACATTGTGAAGAAATGAGATAATTTTCTTTGCCAGAATTACAATAACATCAACTGGAAAAATTGCTTGTCAGGGCAAATATCTGTGCCAGGTTAAGATGGTTCCACTATGGTAGAGTGTATAGCAAGTTCTACTGTATCCCATGTTGATTCTGGCTATAAGAAGTCTGATTTTTTTGTTTAGACTAGTACTGAAGGAAGCCAATTTCTTTACTCTGGCTGGAGCAAGTCTCTCTCTCGTTTTTTCCACATGGACTTAGGGAACAGGAAATTTAAGTCCCACTGTAAATACAGTGTGGTTACTCTTAAACTTAATAATTGACTACAGTGTTAATGTCGCAATTCAAGTACTCTTTACAAGAGTCACAGTCAGAATCTGAATCTTGGTTATTGTAAAAGCAAAATTGGTCATTGTAAAACTGTGTTGTGCAAACCATATGGATTGCACCAAATCCCCTGCCCCTGATCCTCAGAAATCAATATGGAAAAATGTTTTCAGAGATGTTTGAAGAGATACGTTCACCTAATTATTCAACATGAGTAACAAAAAAACTCATCTTTGTCTCTAAGCTCTTTTTTCCCAGTATGCTGGGAAGCATAAATAGATGTCAGGGCATGCAGCTGGTAACTTTAGTCTCCAAAGGAATAAAGATAGAATTACATGATTATGGAGGAAAATAACCCATTGTGTTGGCTGGATTTTCCAAACTGAAAATCAGTGTCTCTCAGTGTTCAGCTCTTGGCATGGCTTTGGATAGGGCACATGAATATTTATGAGCCAAGTCTTTGGCTGTGTAGGCCTGTATTCATTCTATATTGAAAAGCAGATGTTTGATATGGCTCTTCAGTTGTAGTTAGCAGTCCTTAACTGTCAGCAATCATTTGCCTGTAAAAGCAATAGAGAATAGATGGTCTTTAGTTGATCAGCTGCAATTAGCAGTTCTCTTGGACAAGATATTGGACTTTTTCAGATGAGGTACCACTACAAGACCGCATCAGAAGGACGTGACAGTAACAGAAACGGGTGACATTATCAGACGCTCTTGTCGTTCAGCAGTTGGGGGAGGTAGCATTGGCACGGATGAGGCATCACTTTTTTAATGACAGGCTAAGCCGTCAATTAAAAGCAACACCTTATTCACACCCACACAATGCCCCCAGAATGGCTGAATGACAATGTCATCTAATAATGTTGCCCATTTCTGTTATTGCCGTGTCTTTCTGACATGGTTTTTTCCATGTCTGATAAAGGCCAGATATTTATTTATTTAATTTATATCCCACTTTTCTTTCAGCATGGGATCCAAGGTGGCATGCAACCTTTTAAAAACAGAATATAACTAAAAAGCTCTTAATGCAAAAGTTAAAAGTTAAAACTGGACTTCTGTTTTAAAAACACAAGTCAACAATGGAAAAAAAATGCAAGTTAAAAGCAGTTTTAAAAACCCATATAGAAATACATATAAAACATAATAATATAGGGGGGCAGAAACCCTCATTAAAAGCTCTTTCTGCCAGAACATATTAAAATCCAAATGCCTCCTTAAATAAAAAGGTAGAAAGATAGCAGAGAGGGGCCAACTGAACCTCCCAAGGAAGAGCGGTCCACAACTTTAGGAGCAGCCACTGAGAAGGCTGTATCCCGTGTCTTCCCCAGACATACCTGTGATGTTGGTGGGACTGAGAGAAAGCCTTCCCCCACAGATCTTAGACCACAGGCAGGCTCAAGTTGGGGGATACAGTTTTTCAGATATTTGAGAGATATATCAGGTTCCCAATCTTTCATTTTATGAGTAAATGTAAGCAATACATGCAATTTGGACCAGGTAGAGGAATTTTAATGATCCCGCCAGTGTGGATTATTTGCCTAAAATGACATACACATACCAAAATGCCTCCCCCATGGTCACCTGGGGAGGGAGTGGGGAGGTGTGGGGAGGTGACCTCAGGGCTTCCGGAGGCCCTCCAGAGTCCCCATGGTCACCTGGGGAGGGAGTGGAAAGGCATGGGGATGCGACTTTGGGGCCTCCGGAGGCTCTGTAGTCACTTGGGGAGGGAGGGGGAAGTCAATCTTTATTCGCAGAATTTTCACATTCGCGGGGGTCTGTGGAACCTAACCCCCGCAAATGTGAAGGGACGACTGTACACCACTCCCTCAATCACCTTGCCCAGGAATTTGATATTAGGAGTGTGTAGTACAATGGGTCCTCAATATCTACAATTGCAATTGGTCATACAGTCCTCCCTCAACATTCCCTCAAAGGGGTTTGGTTCCAGGACCCCACACAGATACCAAAAAATGTGAGCGCTGAACTAACTTATTTATAAAATAGTGTAGGGCAGCACCAGAGGCAGCAGACCCCAGCCACCAGGTGTATACTCTTCAGGCTCCTCTGCCTCCAGGGAGCCAGCCAGCCACCAGATTTTGCCTTTGAGCAGCTTCCACAGGGACATGGCGATGGGCAGTGGCGGCCCTGCTCGCTTGTTCATGAATGAGCAGGACTTACGGCAGCACTGCCACCACCAATTGCAGGGTAGTGAGCAGCTTCTGCAGGAACATAGTGATTGGTGGCAGCAGCACAGGAGTGCTATTGCTGCTGCCAATCATCATGTCCCCGTGGAAGCAGCTCAGAAGCAGGTGGTTGGTAGGCTCCTTGGAGGTTGAAGAGCACAAAGAAGGCACGCTTGGTGGCAAGGTTTACCATTAACTCTGCTGCTTCCCTGGGACTGCTTTTCAGCCTTGTTGCCCTGGATGTGCATGGTGGACTTCAACTTGGGGCTCGGCCAGGCTATGGAGGTGAGTGGGAGGGAGAGTCATGGGGCAAGGACCATTGGGTTCCTTTCTTCTCAGTCCATATTTGTAACGGCACTCACTTTATCAGAACAAGACCAAAAAGCTAGATTTTTTTATAAAAAAATCAAATATTTTGAATCTGTGGTTGGTTAAATCCATGGATATGGAGCCCACAGATATGCCAGGTCCACTGTAATTGTCTAAACATCTCCAGGCCCAAGGAGGACATCTTCAAGAGAGAACACAGCACTGCCTCTTTCAAGACAACAACATACCCTCCAATGTTTCACAGATGAAAAAGAGGAAATGTGACCAAACGACATCAGAGTGTGGCTAAGGCGACAAAACATTATTAATTAGTAAGAACAAACAAGATAGGAGAGGTTGCAGTAGTTTGCTTTTGCCTGAGCCAATGGGAAGGACAAGGTTCCACACCTTGCTCTCCTCTCCCCCTTGCTGAGTGAATTGAATGAACACTACATTTGTATTTTGAACTCAGTTTGCACCAAATGAAGTAAGCCAAGGACCAACAAGGAAAGCGGGAAGAGGAGATAAAAAGTGGGACATTTTAAAAGTAAATGTAAAAGGTGGGACTGCAGAGGATTAATCAGGCCTGTTGCTGCCTAATTGGGACAGTTGGAGGGTATGTAACAAGCATAATGTCTCTCATATCCATTAAGTGTCATTAAAGGTTGCGTGTGTGTATGTGCCTTCAAGTTGCCTGTTGACTTATGGTGTCCCCATAAATTCCATCGTCTTTTCTTAGGCAAGCAACACTCAGAGGTTGTTCTGCCGGATCCTTCCTCTGAAATACAGCTTACAGCACCTGGTATTTGCTGGCAGTCTACTTTCCACGTACCAACCAGGACTGACCGTACTTATCAGCTTCCAAAATCAGACAGGTTCTGGTGCCTTTAGGGTATTTAGGATGCTTGATGGTTATTTATGAGGATCATAGCTGGTGGGAAGGGAATTGTTGGTTACACCAACAATACAGTACAACCCTCATATCTGCAGTACCCATATCTGCAGATTCACTTACCCATGTCTGTAAATATATGATCTTTCTAGGCATCTTCTAGGTCTTCCAGCATGACTCTGGTATGCTTCCACTGGAAGCTGACCATAAAGTCTTGCTCTAGGACCTAGAAGATACCTAGAGAAGTGTTCTCTCTACGCATCTTATAGGTCCTCCAGCATGGCTCTATGATATGCTTGGGCTGGAAGCTATTCATTTTAATAGGTTTGCTATTATCCACAATTTCCGGTATCCATGGTAAGTCTGGGAACATATCCCCTGCAGATACGGGGGTCATACTGTAGTCACCATTTCAATAATTTCTATAGTTGCATTTTAAAAATGGTCTGGAATTCTGCATCAGCTACTTAGTTAAATTAGTTTAACTAAGTTAAGTATATTTAACTAAGTTTAACTAAGTTAAGTATATTTAACTAAATAATTTCTCCTGGTGTAACCCCACTCCCAGCTTGATGGAAATATCATTCAACCATGCTCTGATCACTGATAGAATGGTGCTCCTTCTCCCCATGCAGCTGATGGCTGGTAACGTGGGATAGGGAGGAGTTATTGTCGTAGCAATAATACCAAAGTAGTGTTCATTAATACTAAACAGTTAACCTACATTGATTTCATTGGCAGAAAGGGTTAATTGAAATCAACCCAGTCTCTTATATGATAGGGATAAATCATGTACCCAGGTTGTGGAATGTTGTACAAATGGTTTTTTAAGAAAAATTCTGAAGTTGAGTAAGTTGCTCCTGCCAAAGTCGTGGTGGTCTAATAAGGATATTTTAAGATATTTTTCCAACTCTGCTACATGTTTAATTTTTAAATATAACATGGACAGATTTGTTCCTAGTCATTGTCAAAAATGTCTCTTTCTGTTATTTCTGTTATAATTAATAATAATCATGCTTGAGGGTTGTTGTTTTTTTTTTTGCTCTATGACATAAACAAGGCATTAAACAAATTAAAACCAAATAAAAAGAATACAAAAAAATTAAAGTGGACTCCAGAAATCTCAGTATAACAGAGGCCAAATTCAACAAGATGACAGTGATTCCCATCTCTTTAAGCAGCTACAGTGTGTATAACTGGAGACGTGATTGGGACAATGGTGCTAAGGAGGGAGGACATTAATCAGTGCTGGTTCGTGGACAAGTGGGGATGGGATATCCTCACCCCAAAATGGAGGGAGGCACACACACAGCACATAGTTTGTTAGCTACCTATGGGGTTAATCCTTCCACACACCCCACATGTTCTTTTTCTAAAAATTGGGAAGAAGCAACTTGCTTGTCCTCAACATTATTTCAGTTATTCACACTGTTAAACTGCAGCCCCTCCCAGGTAAATCCCATCATCAAAGAGCAATAACACAGCTAAGGAGAAATTCCACAAGATCAGAGGAAAATGATGCAGTTCGTGTGCATTTTTTGTCAGGAATCGTGGACCTTCTGATAGGAAATGAGACATTGCATCTATTGTTAAATGAAGACCTTGCTGGGACTCTCTGACTCATTATTCTACCCTCCAAAGTTTATTACACCATTCTCCAATGTAAGATTTTAATTTATGGAAAGGTTGAGGCTTGTAGAGAGCGCATGGGAGCCAATAAGCTGCTATGTGAACCTCTGTTCAAATTCAGTTGTTCTCAGAGGGCCCTGGTTCAAAATGGGGCCACCAGAGAGCAAGGTTCTACATTTGAACACCCATATTTTGAACGTCCACTGCATTCCAATAAAAATTGCACCTTCGGGGCTTCAATTTTTCAACAAGTAAAATATATATTACCTGTAGGTTTTCCCTAATGGGTTAAATTGAAAAATCAAGTGAGAATAAACAGATGTCTGTTTCAGGTCTGTTTTACTCATGTGTCTTCAGTCATAAGTCTATTCAATTCTTTATTCTATAAATTAAAATTTCTCCATAAATTGTAGCTTTTGGGATGCAATTTCCCCCAAAATATTTATTTTATATGTATTTTGAAAGCCAAGAGCAGCACCACAAAATTGAAAGAGTTGAGCAAGCTGAACAATAACTGTGTTCCAATCTACAATTACTCAAGGAAGTGAGAAATTGGTAGGTTCTTTTAAAAATGCTGACCAGACAGAATTCTCTCATTCTTCTCTTGCTTCAAGGGATTATTTTCCAGTATAGAAACAATAATGGGTGAGTTGTCCCAGACTGTAGGGAAACCCCAAACCCACCTTGTAGCCTTCACAGCCTGGTAATTGCCACACTCATCAGGGCTCCTCCAGAGTTATCCTGCCACACTGTAACTGTAGACAAACTCGTGTTAGTGTAAAAGGGTGGCCCAATGCTGATCACATGTTCTATATGTTGCATTATTATTCCCAGCCACATGGACAGGACTGCTCCACTGTGTTTTGCTTTGTTTTCCATTTGCTTGTGCATGCAAATATATGTAGTCCCAGAGTACTGGATAAGTGGAGATACACTTATCCAGATATGTGCACAATGGAATTATTTTTTTTAAAAAAAATTGAAGTGCCAGAATGTAGTCCCATCCACTGAAAGCCCCACCCCCAGCTTTGCTCCAAAGCCAATCTGTTGTTGGCACATAGCCAATAATCAGGGTTTTCCCCTCAAATGCAGAGCAAATCTTACAGGCTCAGATTTTTCTTTAGAAACCCTGATGAAAATGTGAATTGTTACAAATGTTGTGTGGCAACTCCACCATGACTACAGACTGAGTATATGGTTTTGTTGTTGGGTTTTGTTTTGTTTTGTTTTGTTTTGCCCATGTAGACAAGCCCCTAGTCCTGATGGATAGAAGGCCATAGTGTGATGAATGAAGAACTTGTGGACCCATATAGCTGCTCTTTTAGTATTTGTTTATTTTGTATATTTACAACCTTCCCTTCTTCCATCTTGCAAAGGAAACATAGGAAACAACCTGCATTAGATCTTATAGTTGGCATTCAGTGTTTCAGAAACAGCATAGTTCTGTTTCTTGTACAAACCAAAGCCACCTTTGCTCTCTAATCTGTAAGTGACAGGCACTGTTTCAGTTCAGATACTAAGTTGTGAACATATTTTCTTATGAAATATTTCTTGCATGGTCTCTCTTTTTTTAACACAGAAGAGCTTTCAGATAGGAGTCTTTATGTTTGTAGAATTGGTTCCAATAAGATACCAGAAGCTGATTGTACAAAACCAGTGTTCACATAAAGCATTGCATAAACTTGCATATGCATTGAAATGGAAAAGCAGCAAACTAATGTAAAATGACTGGGTTCCTTTGCAGGAACTGGAGAGCAACAGGGAATTTTTAAGGTCATGAAATTTGAAGTACTAGTTAGCTATGAGCACATGGGGCCCATCTAAATGGTGAAAATACCCCTCATGGAATTCACTGGGAATCCTAACTGTCTAAAAATGATCCAGGGCCAATCCACACTATTCAGAAGGAGGGGGAGCCAAAACAGCAAAAACAATGGGGTAAACGTCTTCACAGATTTCCCCGTAGTTTTTCACAAACTGCAGGCGGGTGTGCATTTTTGCTCTTTTGGAGTATAGAACAATAACAAACTTGAAGGGAAGCAGAAAGCTGATTGGCTGGGTGAGAGCAGGGGTGGGACTTGCTAGCAGAGGAAGCACCCGCCGCGCCAAGTTGGATTTTCCCCTTAGCAATCGCTTGCTAAGGTGATAAAACAGGGTGAATATTTTCTGTTTTGCTTTCCTATAAAATTGGAAAATCATTCTATTGCACCAATGCACCTTGGGATGACCTAAAAAATCAACAGCGTCAGTGAAGAACTAACGTGAATAAATCACTCACAGCCACCATCAGGAAGCCTCTGGCCTCGGAGGCTTATGGGGGCTTCCGAGGCCAGAAAAAATGTTTAGACATATCGCTGCTGCTGTGAGATGCCAATACTACAAGGCATTTTGGATTCTTCCCCCTCGTGTAGATGGGCCCTAAAATTGTATGCATAAAGTAGAATTTTTGCAGAAGCTATTTTGAATAATTGGAACTTCTGTAGGCAGGTAGGCATTTAGATAAGTCAGGCTTGCAGTCTCACTTACTTACTTTTTCAGTCTTGCACTGAACTCACTGAATTCATACATAGGTTTGTACTGTCAAAGACTCTGAAATAGAAGTCTCAGCAGCGCATATGAAGACTAAACTAAAATAGAGAAAGTGTTGTGAATTAAAAAGAGATTGTGCAGTAGTAATTACTAAACTTTATGCTACATTATGTATATAACATGCTGGTAAGTCTGGACTTCTTACTTTGTAGCATGTGTGGGAGAGTCAGTGTGTTGTAATGGTCTGAATGTTGGACCAGGGCTTTAGGAGACTAGGCTTCAAATCCCCACTCAGCCATGGAAATCCACTGGGTGATCTTGGGTAAATCACACTCTCTCAGCCATAGAGGAAGGCATAATGGCAAAATGGCAATATTCTTGCCAAGAAAATCTGAGAGTCACCATAAGTCAGAATTTACTTTAAGCCACATAACAACAGCAACAGCATGGGCAGTGGGAAGTGGGGCAAGATTTGGATCAAAATTGCCATGCAAAGGTTAGAGAGGTTTAAATCTTCCCTCAGCAATTTTTTTCCTAAATTTACCTCTGTATAGGAGTTCTAAAAAGGAAAAAAAATAATGCAAATTATTACTATTCATTGAGAACAGTATTCAATGAGAATTCAGTGAGAATATGTTTCTAATGGCTGTAAGGCCACACTCGAGAACAGCACTCAGAATTGGTGGCATTCCAACAGGATAGGGTGTGATCCTATTTGGGAGACAAGCCTGCTGTTGATGGAGACAGGCAAAAGTCTCAGACTAAACAGCTGGCTTACTGACACCCTATATTGCCAGATATAAATTGTAACAAGTTTCTTTTTTGTCTGCAGATAACCTCTGTCTCTTCTTCAGCTCCACTCAGAGCTGGCAAAGGTTACTTTTTGTCTACAAGAAATACTTTTTGGACTGAAATGGCCATGCTGGCCAGGTGACCCTGGGACACATAGTCCCAAAAAGTAACATCTCAAGCTCTGCTTCTACTTCCAGGATATTTAATTTCCATCTTTTCTGACACAATTTGTGATTTCAGGCTCAATGTATTTTTAAATAATCAATAGCCTTTTGCATCGCATCCCACCCTTGTGTTTTCTCTTTTAGGCATTGTATTTCCTTACTTTCCACGACTGGGTCGCTACAACTTAAACTTCCATGAAGCTCAACAAGCCTGCCTGGAGCAAGATGCAGTTATAGCATCCTTTGACCAGTTGTATGAAGCATGGCGATTAGGTCTGGACTGGTGCAATGCAGGCTGGCTCAGTGATGGATCGGTGCAATATCCCATCACAAATCCCAGGGAACCTTGTGGTGGGAAGAACACAGTGCCTGGCATCAGGAATTATGGCTTCTCAAATAAGGACCTAAGCAGATATGATGTCTTCTGTTTTACATCCAAGTTTAATGGTAAGGACTCTGTAGGTGTTTTAGGGAGAGAGCAGCACAATTTTATTTTTATTTATTTACTTATTTATTTATTTGTGCACTTTCTATGTCACCTTTCTCACAAAATGGGACCAAAGGCGGCTTACAACCCAGAGATATTTACTTATTTCAAGAGGAATCAGAACTGAAGCTTGGGTGGGGTGGGTGGGGTGGGAATGCTGTCTGGGATATTCTAGGAGTTGAAATCCAAAAGGAGAGAGAGTAACTTTTGCAAGATCTCATCATAACTAAATGTAAAGCATGTGCTTGGTGTGGAGTGTCCCAGATTCAATCTCTAGCATTTTAAGTTAACATAACTGACCAGAATTCACCTGGGTAGTTATGAATGCATAACCACCATAGTTATGTAGCTACATAGGACTCTTGAACTGACTCCCCCAATCCCCATTTACCGGGCAGCAACTGCTATGATCAGTGGGGGTCTGTTCCCCTCTCAATTGGGAAGCAGCTCACTGATATTCCTATCTCCTCCCATGAGCAATCTCTGATGTGAAAGGCAGAAGCATGGTCCCTGTTATCATTTCTCCTCACACCAGAGATTGCTCACACAAGGAGGACATAAAACATCAGTCTTCTGCTTCCCAAGGACAGGGAAGCAGGCCCCCATTGATTGAGTAGCTGCTGGGAACTGAAGGACTTTCACAATCCCTACCTATCCCCTATAAAGCAGCGGGAACACATTAGATAGCAGAGAAAGGGAGCCAGAAATATAATTCTGAATTGCTTTCATGCCTAAATCATGGGCTAGTACAAGGGTGGGGAAAGTATGGCCTATAAAGCCTGGGCAGAAGGTTTGCCTTTAATGAAAAGGGGTGGGGTACAAAGGGATGGGAAATTGATTCCCCCCCTCCTCAGTGTTAGAATAATAGAAGTAATCATTTGACAAACTGAAGTGCTCTAATGCCTGGAAATCACTACCCTGTAGAAAGAGAAGATCAGGATCATTGTTCACCAGACTTCCCTCTTCAGCAGCAGTCTTGTCTTCTCAAATATGAAAACTCAGATGTGGGTCTCTCACATGTGTCTTAAGTTGAATGCATGTTAGAGAGCAGATGTTTGGCCTCTAGCCCACAGACTAAGAGATACTCCCATTCTTTGCTTATGCATGCTCTAAGCATTAGTCACAACGAACTTGATTTGCTTAAAAAAAAACCATGAAAAACGTAAACATGTCTATTGCTTTGGACAATCCTGAGTTTGCATTTCCAAAACAAATAGACTTGAAACATTGAGCAAATGTTTATCATATCCTGATCCAGCTAGATTCTTGCAAAAGGGGCTGATTAAACTGATGCATATGCTGTACATCTTATGCCTTTTAAGCAGTTTGTGTAATTTGTGGGAACGAAATAAATAAGCACTGTGGGATCAAACAGGGCTAGCTAACTTCCACAGCATGGATACATTGTTATTTTGTATTGCAGCTCCCAGAATCCCCCATACACCATTTACTCTAGCCATGATTATTGTGGGTTTTGGGATTTGTAGTCCGAAAACAATTTTTCCAATCTCTGCTTTTGACTTACTGTAATGAAAATTAATTTCACCTTATGAGCTGTGGTTTCTTTCATACCCCATTCCCATGTATACTTGTTATGTGCCTGTATATGTATTTTATTTTTTTATTTTTTAGTATATATATATTTTTATTGTCGCTTCTCCAAATTACACACTGTAAACAATCAGTTCAACTCAAAATTCAATCCATCGCCTATACATTCCTTATTCCTTATACAACCATTTACATAACACATACACTCTTAAACCATCCCAGTCCTTCTGTTATCACTTCTAAGTCTCTCTTGTATTTCTCTCTTTTTCTTCTATGAACTAAAAACACAATACACTACCTTCAATCTCTCCTTGTTACAACCATTTTCACCATACCTCTTCCAAGTAATCAGCTATACGCATATATCCGTCTATACTTTCGTGTATATATATATATATGTATATATGTATATATATATATGTCCATGCTGATATATCCATACATTCAGTCTTACATCATACACTACTTCCCATTAAGAAATTATCACCTCATTTTCTTTACATGTCCTATCTGTGCCTTTCTGAACCTTATTTATTACAGTAACAGCATTTCCATTTGTACTTTTCCTATTTTTAAAACCAGGAATCCTCTGTTTTCTTTTCACATAAGAAAACCTACTTTAATCCAAGTACCCCATACTTCAGTCATATATTCTTTAAATTCTTTCCATTCTAATTCAAAGTTTTCTATTTCATTATTTTTAATGACTCTTGTTAATTTATCCAAATATATCATTTCTACCCCTTTAATTAACCATTCCTCTCTCAGAGGTATATTTTCTGATTTCCAATGCCTAGCATATGTTATTGTGGCAACGATTATTAGATTGAATAAAATTTTTGCCACACTCTTATCTACTGAATCGTCAAATATACATAACAGGTAAATTTCTGGTCGCATTTGAAATTTCCTCTTAATTATTTCCTCAATCAAGTCATGTATTACTGACCAATATTTATATACTTTTTTACATGACCACCAACAATGGAAGAATGTACCTACTTCTTCCTTATACTTCCAACATTTGTTTCCCATATTTTTATATATTCTTGATAATTTATCTGGTGTCATGTACCATCTGAAAAACATCTTCCAGCAGTTTTCCTTTATATCTTGACATACTGTCAGTTTCATTGTGTTATTCCATAATTTTTCCCACTGCTCAAACAGAATTGGTGTTCCTATATTCTTTGCCCATTTGATCATGGGCTCTTTAACTGTTTCATCTTCACATTCCCAATCTAATAAAACTTTATACAATTTGGATAGTGCCTTAGACTCTTCTGATATCATAATTTCTTCTATTTCCATATTATTTTGTTTTATTCCAAAAAACCTTATATCCTGTCTTAGCTTTTCCCAACACTGTCTATATACCCACCAGTGACATTTAATACCTTCCTCACTTAGTTCTTCCTGTGTTTTTATCTCTGGTTTATTCCCTTTCCACTTTATTAAATCTTTATACCTTAACCACTTAACCCCTGGGATTTTTTCTCTACGATAGAATGCTTCGTGCGGGGAGATCCAAGTAACTGTTTTTTGTAGCATTCTTTGTTTATATTTTTTCCATATTCTGGGTAAGGGTCTTCTTATAAAATGATCATTAAATTCTTGATTGACCAACGCTTTATTATAGCATAAATATGCATGCCAGCCGAATCTTAGCTTATCTCCCTCTACTTCCAAAGTATTTTCATCCTCGATGTTAACCCATAATTTAATCCAATTAAGGCAGCTGGCATGTAGATATAATTTCAGGTTCAGTAATCCCAGGTCTCCCCTTTCCTGTACATCTTGAAGATATTTTAGTTTTATTCTCGGTTTCCTCCCTGTCCATATGAACTTACTTATCTCCTTTTGCCAATCGTAGATAATTCCCTCATTATTGATCAAAGGAGTCATTTGGAACAAGAACAGAAATTTAGGGAGAATATTCATCTTTATAATTGCTATCCAACCCAAAAAGGAGTGTTTCATTTTTGCCCACTTTTCCAAAGATGTTTTAACTTCTTTCCACAAGCTGTTATAATTATTCTTGATTAAATCACTATTATTTTTTGTTAACGTAACCCCCAGATATTTCCTGCATATGGATTTTATAAAAGAAACCAACATTGGTTATAATGAGGGGTGATAACTTTCATGTCAGTGGAGTGTAGAATATGCTCTGAGTTTTTATCCAAACTTAAAGCAGCTGTCCAAAGTACTGAAATCTATTCCAAAAGTAGGTTCAGCACTCTGGATCACTCCTTAAAGTTCATACAAAAACCTGGAGTGGATTTTTTCCCCCTGACATAGGAACCATCAGCTAGTACCCATTGACTGGATATTTGTAATTATGTGTATTTAAATGAACACTCACCTACAAATCAGGAAGTTCAGCTACCTGACAAGATTGATTCGAGCTAATATCCAATGTTCTCTTTAGCACAGTATGATCATATACCCACAATGGTACACAGATATCCTTCTTCTCCATATGTACAGTCAAGAGATTGATTATAGTCAATAGAGATGATCTCAGAGTTTATGTCAAATCAAAACTGCAAATAACACACCTGAAAAAGCAAAAATCAAACCAGCAGATAATTTTCATGAGAGTTAGGACTGAGAGTCTGATCAAAGCCCAGCAATGTTTGAAATGAGAATATGGAAAGCAGTACAGTAGGACCCCTGTATCTGCTGGGGATTGGTTCGGGGGGGGGTTACCGAAAACCGTGGATAATAGCGAATGCCACTGAAAATAATGGGACTTCTGGTTTAAAATACCATAGAGTTGCCATGGAGGACCTAGAAAATGGCTAGAGAGGACACATTTTTTGGAAGACTCTATGTAGGTGTGCTGTTTTATGTCCCGTGGACAATTGAATTGATAGATAATGAATTAGTGGATATAGGAGTCCTACTGTATTAAGATCAATGAAGTTGTGCAAACACCTCATGGACTGATAAAAGGGAAAAGTGTTTTGTGGAACTGTATGTGCATAATAAGTATTTATTTATATATTTATATCTTTGGGGTACTTTAAACCACCATTTGCCAAAGGTACCAAGTGGGTGTATAACAAATCAGATAAAACTGCAATTGTCCATTAACAGCAATTAATATGTGCATGGCATACTACAAAAGTTCTTAATCTCTGTGCCCAGTCCTGTCACTTCATAGGACTTGTGGTTTACATTTAAATCCAACCCCACGTTTTATCAAAGGGGAAAATTTTAATGTTATCAATATGAGTCATAATTCATAATAGCTTTTACAGTATATCTGATTTTAGGGAATAATAATAATAATAATAATAATAATAATTTTTTATTTTTAACCCGCCCCTCTGCTCAGCAACAGGGGCGGCGTACAACAAGATTAAAACAACTTAATATCTGAAGCAAAGTGATTACACAGAGAGTGTTAACAGAAGCTGACAAAACTATACTAATTAAAAAGAGAGAGAACTGAAATGTTAGCTTCATAATTGTACAGCAAAGATTCCTTTAATAAATCAGGGGGTTATGCATTGTCATTTTGCCTTAGTCATCTTTTCATGCCCTTTTTGTTATTTTCTCTGCCTGTTTTAGGCCGTTTTTACTACCTAATTCACCCTACCAAGCTGACCTACGATGAAGCAGTGCAAGCCTGCCTCAAAGACGGTGCACAGATTGCTAAAGTAGGCCAAATGTTTGCAGCCTGGAAACTCCTCGGATATGACCGCTGTGATGCTGGCTGGCTGGCTGATGGCAGCGTCCGGTATCCGATCTCCAGGCCAAGAAAACGCTGCAGTCCTACTGAAGCAGCAGTTCGCTTTGTGGGCTTTCCAGATAAAAAGCACAAGCTCTACGGTGTCTACTGCTTCAGGTCATACCAGTGAAGGCACCTAGAGCACAACAATGTCGAATTCATCAAGAACATGTGAAGGATTTTGTTTCAGTATGAACTCATGCAAGTTACCAAAACTGTGATAAACCTTTTTTACTTACTGTAAAGAATCATTTTCATAAAAACCAGCCCATTCATTTGTTTTGGTTATTTTTAAAGAAAAGAAAAATCATTCAATAGATATTTTAAATTAATATAATTTAAAGGAAGCTCTAGGTAACGATGTGCTTGAAGTTTATCTATTAAGCTACATCATTCTGACAAAGCAATTTTTTTCCCTCCATGAATGGGGCATGTAATAGCTTGATGATTGCTAGGACTATGTTAAGGAATGTAAAGCTACTCAAAGCAAAAACCTTTTTCAAGTGTAATAAGTTTACATATTTGCATCATGTTAAAATGGACTAGAGAATAATGACTGAGATCTCCAGGTCCTAATTACAATGATCTCTTTTTAATTGCCATTCCATGTCGTTTTGTGAGCAGTTAAAAACAAAGATATGAATATGATTTAAACCAATAATGTTTTATAGTCTACAACGTGAGAATTGTTTCACTATTTAAAATCATGCCTTTCAGCAAAGATCTGCTCAGTAATCCCATAACATTCCAACAAGCACAGTTAAGTCTTCTCAGTATCATTCCTGGTTTTATTATGTATGCAGTAGAAATGTGTGTATGAATAATTAAAGAGTGGACCCTTATTTCTTCTAGTTCTTAACACAAATTAAACATACCTGCGATGTATTGCTTTACTTTGAGTAGCTTTATGGAGGTATTCCTGAAGGCCATTTTGCTAAGCAGCATTTAGCATCTACTCAGGGCAGTTATATATAAATGAACTGCTGGACAGAATCACACAAACAAATGTATTAAATATAGCAGCTTGATTTCATGATACCTTTTAAAATATTATTGTCTTTATAAATGAAACATTTAAATATTTAATATTTCTTTCTTAGTTACTCATGTGGGAGACAAGCATTTGATGAATCTTGAAACATAATACCCACCCTATGATTAAGAGAGAAAAGAAGAAACCGCTGGGCTGGATATCTGCATATTCAGTGGCCCTGATCCAGTGCTATCTGTATACTCCAGTTTTCACTCAGCCACTTCTGTGAGTGTTCCCATTCATTTTAGTGGAGACAGCCACTCTTACGCATAAGCCCCTTTGTGCCTATGGAACTGTGCATCCACAGAAGTGAATGAGGTTGCCCTTGCAAGTCAAGGAACTCTTTGCTCTCGTGAAGTCCTCATGCCTATAAGCAATCACTTTATCAGGAAGAGTTAGATCAACTGTACCAACATTCCTTGTCTTGACTTCTTGAAATATCACTATTGGGGTTCTATAGAGCTTGGAAGAGTTATATTTTTTGAACTTTAGGCATACCTCAGTTAACAAAACCTCTGACAAAGGAGCTCCATTTTACAAAGTGTATTTATGCCCTCGTTTCCCCTTTTTCATCCCTTTCATCCCTTTTTCATCTGTCTAGCTGGAAGTTTTTTTTAGCAGCATAGAATCATAGAGTCAGAAGAGACCATAAGGGCCATTCAGTCCAACCCCTGCCATGCAGGAATATACAATCAAAGCATTCCTGACAGATGGCCATCCAGCCTCTGTTTAAAAACCTCCAAAGGAGATACCATCACACTCTGAGGCAGTGTATTCCAGTGTTGAACAGCTCTTACCATCAGGATGTTCTTCCTAATGTTTAGGTGGAATCTATTTCAAATAATCAGAAGCTGACTCCAGAACCATGCTATGTGAATAGCAAAACAGAGAAAAGGAGGATGCAGTTAAGCTGCCTCACTAGCTACCTCCAGCATATTAATGAAGCCTAGATCTGTAAATGTGGCCGCCAAAATGGAAATCACAAGGAAAGTAGGGGGCTGGTGAAATGTGAAAAGGCATCCCTGGATGCATTTGGAAGAAGTTTTCAGGTGGTCTCTAGAAGGTTCAAAATGTTTTTGTTTACTTCTGCAAGGATTGCCTGATCTCTTTGTTTCATTTCACCTGTTCATATTGCTAAATTTGAATGAAAACTCTGCTGAAACATGTTAAACTGCTCTTCCTTTTTTGTGTGGTTTAGGAACCTTTCCCTATTCTTTTCATGTTATTCCTGCCTCTGGTACCCAATTTTATGTTAAAGAAGAACTGCCTAGGGACACATCTACTTCGTTAACTGAGGTATACCTATACAACTCTTAAGAGTCCCCAAACTGGCATGGCCAGTAGACATGCTAGCTGAGAGATTCTGGGAGTTGTAGTCCAAAAATGGAAACTTTCCAGACTTTGAGATTTGCGGGCTTCACAGTTTGTCAGTTGTGCCCAGTCTGTCAGCTGCAATAGCCAACTATGTACTGTTCTTTACAAGGAAAGTTACCTGGTACCATCATATTCCTGATGGAAATAAAAAGGGCAGCATATATTGCATAGTGGATGGAGCTTCCAGAAGCCTTGGACTTTGATGCCACAAAAGTTAGTTGAGACTAAGTGCTATTGAAGCTACTGAAAAAAGTGTATCATGATGCGCTTCAGCTTGTGCAACAGGACATTCCACTCCTTTTCCCCCCCTGCAGCTTTTCATCCCCCCCACACACAAAAATCTTCCCTAGGGCAGATTTTTATGGTTTGTTGAGTGCTCCAACAGAAAGAAGGAACATTCTGATGGGGAGGGAGGGGCTAAGTGGACATCATCCAGTTAACTTTAGTCCCATTGCTTTCAGTGGGACACATGGAAATCCCCTAAACATCTATTCAGAAGTGACTCCCACTGAGTTCAGAGGAGACTTGCTCCCAGATAATTGGCTATAGGATTGCATCCTTTTTCATGACTAACGTTAGCTAGAATACGGCCACTAAAATCAGTTTTCAGTAATTACAGTAGCTCCATGTTTCCTTTCAGATCATGAATTTAATGTTCATATAACATGACCTTTGAATACCTGGAAGGAATGCAGATATTTGATTGTGACCTTGATTGTTTTCACAGGAGGACATCAAAGGTTACAAATATATTGGCACAGAAGTGGGAAGTGTTCTTTCTCTACCCCCTTAGTAGAAGCCACAGAACATCATCAGTACTGCTAGGCACCTATGTTGACAGCCCTAAGTGATTTTAGGTGATTTATGAATAAAATATGTGGAGGAGGAAAGAAAAAAGAAAGTATATATCCATGAATTTGCATTGAATAAGATACAATACAAAGATGGATCTTACTGTGATTTTGGATTCCTTTTCTGTGCTGTTCTAATTAGTGAGCATGCACTAGTGTTCATCAGTAGCTTTTAATGGGAAGAAAGGCTTCAGAAAACTGGACATATGTAGAACTTGTAACAAAAAGAATGAAGAAGGTTGGATCAGGAATGTTTACTGATGCTCTGCAAACAAATCTTAACCTGGAATTCCAAAATATGATACCAAAAATGCCATAAGCATTCCTAGGATGTATAGAATGGAAGAGTATGGAATGGTACATACATTAGATGGGTGTAATATCCTGATATCTGGAGTTTGCTGACTTGTGTGGGTTTAGAAAACTTTTGAATTTCTGTTCTTCAGGAAGAAACAAGGTAGCAAGAGACTGCAACTCAAAAGACTAAGGAAAAGAACGGATAGGACAGTTATCTCCAACCTGGGCTGGTGAAACCTGTCAATGTAACCTGGGGTTACACAAGTATAAACATTTTATGGACATTACAGATGGCAATATTCAAACTTCCCTGCATAATACCACCCCTGCCACAGAAGACATTTTTGAAGCACCAGGGGGCATGCCCTAACCTATTATTGGCTGGGGGAAAGAGTGAGTCACTTAAACAGCACCCAACTGCAGTTCTGCAGATGGAAGAAGAAAGTTGCTGACTCTCGTCTCAAAGCTGCCTTCCATGGCAGAGAGTGGGGCATTATGTTCTACATGGACAATATAGAATACTTGGCTTCATGTCCCCCAGCTGTGTTGTTGCAGGAGTTGTAGAGGAGAAAAAGTTACTTCTTTTTTAAAAACTGTTTGCTATCCTCATTAATGTGGAATATTTTTTTGGTGGGGGGGGGGAAACTAGCTATAAACATGAGAGGTTAAGGAATAATGAGATAAGAGTTAAGGAATAATGAGATAGATCCAGAGATGGTTTGCATGGCCTTCACAAGAGAATCCTGCAGAATTTTTCCACTTTTCTCATCCTGGAGCAGCATTCCCCATGGTCCATCACATGTCATTCCAAAGAATCTCTCAAACTATAAGTGTGGTGGTGGTGGGGCACTGAGGGCTTTAGAGTAGAAAACCCAGCGAAGCTCTGATGTGTCCACAGAGTTTTCTTCCTCTATCTTTGGATCCAAGCCATGATCTTAGAAAATCATAGTAGAGTGTGAAAGGCTTCTATTGACTGAAGGAAAATAGATAGCCCCTGAGTTTCAGTAGTTGTTTCTCTCTACTTTGAGTAACATTTCTTTGAGCACTCCTAGAGTACAACCCTGTAACCATTTACCTGAGAGTCAAGTTTTTTGGACCCAATGGGATACAGTCTAAATAAAGCAGTTCTCACAAACTGAAATCCTGTTGGTATCTAACCATATGTAAATTCACCTACAGAAACAGTTTAACACACACACACACACACACACACACGGAATGACCACTTTCAGTTCAAGGCTGAGGAAGCAGAGTTCCATATATGCTGCTGTTGTGCATGGTTGTGCATTGCACATGCAGATAATGGACATTTAGTTGCACAAAAATCACTAGTTACTAGTGAGGAGCCATTGCACAACTGCCAAATAAGGCTATGAGTCTAAAGTTACACTCTATTCCCTCAGTGTAGGTTCTCAACCAATATAAAACCCAGCTGAAGCAGGGGAGGTTATTTCAGATTTCATTATCTTAACTTGGTGGCTTCTTTGGTGACTTCAAATAGCTCAAGCGGTCCAAGATTTCCATTCGCCAATAGTGTCACATTTAAACGGGATCACATGAGATTTTGCAATAGGCCAGACCCAATACACTTCCATGAATGTATGAAGATATTAGATTTATTTTTTCACAGAAAAATTACTAATTTGACTTGTTTCATTAAAAGTTGGTGCTTCCCCAAATATCTGTTAACTAGGATAGATGATAATGAGTAGATTAAAAATGCATTGTGCTATGAATGTATTTTTGCTAGCCGTTAGAATAAATGTTGTGATTTACAACAAATAAGTAATACCAGATCTTTGCATCAGCTAGAAATATTAAACATGTATATATTTATAAGATGATGATCATGTGAAAGAAAAGGGCACATTACTTCCATCAGAACAGCAGTTCCAGATTGTGCTCACAGCATACTTGTATTAGTGGTGCAGCTGACTGAAATATTCTCTCCAAATGTTATCCTAAATTTTGGGGTTCTGAATTATCTTGTCCAGATCAAGGAGGGACATTATAAGGTCATCACTGAATTTAAGACAGATTCATGTTCCATTTCATCTGACATATTTTTCCATTAGGGTAATTTATTTATTTCAGGGGAGGGGGATCTTTTGCAGGAACACTAATGATTGTAGGCAATGAAATACTCTTGTTGTTTTGTTGTTAATGGAAAATGCAACAACTTTGTGCCCCTTTGTCTGCCATCCTATGTGCATTTACCTGGAATTCAGTCTCACCGAACTTGGTGTTGCTCAATCTCTCAGTATGAATACATATGATTATACTGGAACAGTGCAATCCCATACATGTCCTCAAGGCTAAACAGAATGCATTAAATATGTAGCATCTCTTTCGTTCTTATTTTCTAGTAAGCACAGACCCCACCATCATTCCAGATAGCAAAAAAGTGAACCTTCAGGGGAGGTTTTCTTCTCTTTTTTCAGCCCCTACATTGTGGGAGGGTGAGAATTCGGGGGGGGGGAGCAGATGGAGGAAGAGGTTTAGCTCTCCCTATGTGTGTGCAGTTGTGCCAGTCCAGATCAGAGCCCAATACTTTTGCATATAAAAGAAAGAGAAGTTCAACTGCATGTTATGACTTGGATGTATTATACGAGTTAACTCTCAGAATAAGTCCCATTGAATTAAACAATGGATATAGGATTACAACAGACGTGGGCTGCATGCCATCCAGAGGATACGTGCTGTCCCCTCCCCATAGTTTCCACCACTGCAAAATGTTGATTACAAAGCAAAAGAAAAAGAAAAGAACAGAAAGTGGTTTCACCACAAAACAAAAACTGTGGAGAGTACATAACTACATCTTAAGCTCAAACATACTCCTGGAATCCTCATGGAAGCAAAGTTTGGCTTAAAAACAAGGTGTGTGCTCCTTGCATGCCTTATTTAAATTGAAAATGCAGGGCTTGTTACTGATTCACTTCAAAGCAAGGTCTGTGGAGAGCATATACGGTGTCTGGCATCCTTTTTGGAATTTATGGTGCCATAAACCAACTTGCAGTTGCACAGTTTAGAATGGCAGTGTTGTGCATCAGTCATATTACCTGGAGGGGGAGAGTTTTCACAGCTGTGCCTTTGAGACCATGCACAGCTGGAGCAAGCAGCACATCATTACACAATAGTTGTAATGCACAACAGTAAGGCATTTTGCAGGCATGGCTGCCCTTGCACAATGAGGGGGCAATGCCCTTGTGCAAGAGGAGACAATGACCCCCACTAGAACTATGGGGCGGCAACGGAAAATCATGCATGTCCTACACCTCACCAGAAAAATGTCCCCACCTTTTGTGGTGCTCCATTGTGTGTTGGGAACACCTTTACATGGTGCCTCCTTGCGCGTCACAACAATTCTGTAACATGGTCACCTATCATGTCAGCGATGTAACTCTGTCATTGCAAATGTATGCATCACAGCCCATGATATGGGATTTCAGCCCTTGTTTTTTAAAATTGACATTTCCTCCTGGAATCCCAACTCAGCTTTAAAACTAGGTGCTTGATCACTGCATGTTTTGTCTTAAAACAAAACTGCAGGAGTTGCTGCTCTGCTATTAAACCAGTGTAGTGGCAGCAGTAGTAGGATGCAGCTCCTGGTAGATTCAGAGAGGAACTGCTGAATGTTGCTCACCCTGGATATCCATGTAAATATTCTGTTCTGGCCAAAATATCCAGTACCTGTAGAGCACTGTACTCCTTTTATACCTTCATGAGATTGTATGTGCATACATGTCAATATTGTTATGAGTTCAAATGGTAGGTAACGGAACCAGGTGCTCTGTGAAACTGAGCAGTGGGTGTTGTTAGAAGCTTTAAAAAGCTTCAGTTAAAAAGTCTCCAGGGCAATGAAATGCTTTTAATTAAAAAATGAATGGGAATACAGGTTCTTTCAGAGCTTTTGCACAGTGAGCACCTTCATTCTCATCTTGCCTAGGGCTCTTTCTTTTTTCCAAGCTTAAAAAATAGAATTCAAATTGGACATTTTTGTAAGACTGCCTCTCTGGGAGAAAAACAGCCAGCTTTCTATTGCTGCTGTTGGGATATATAGTCAGATGCTGGGCACTAACATACAATTCAGATTGCTAAAATTGTTTCACTTAGAATATAGAGGAAAATTACATGTTTGAATATCCTGCCATGTCTGCAGCTGCCCACAGAAGGTCAACGGGATCAGGAAAAGGATCCTATGGTAGCACTTTCCCTCCTGATATTTCTGATGTGGGATGGCATCTAAACATTGGGCCCCTACCTACATTTTAAATCATCCAATCCCATGTGGAGTTTTTTTACATTTAACTAGACTTGGGGAAAATCTTAATATGTATAACCTTGTTCAGCTTCTCTCACAAAAACAGTATTTATTTATTTTGTTGTGTAGGATTATCTGACCCAAACCAATTATTCCAGTAATGAGATGTACAACACTTAGAAAAACACTGACATTCTCTTTCTCTGGAATTTGAGATTGGCCATGATCTGCACCATGTGAGATCTGTCCAGTCATTGTTAACTTGTCACTATCACAGAAAGTCCAAAATTCTGAAGCCATCCAACCTCTAGACAGAACTCAGGGCTACTCCAATACATAGCCATAACCAAACATGGCATTTTCCCAACAAGTGGCACATCCTTGACTATGCTACAGAGACAGGACTTTGAGGGGAGCATCTAGGCCTGTCAATATTGCATTGTCAGACAAATTTGCAGATCAAGTCTTCCAGTTTTCTATGGTAAAGGGACCATAAAGTAAGCATTGAAAAATAACTGTGGGTAATAATGTAGCCTACTTAGTTTGAGTTCTACCTTTTATATCAGACATGGGGAAGGTGCACATGTGCAGATGTTACTGAACTAACACTTCCAGCATTCCTTATCACTGGCTATGCTGGCTTGGACTGCTAGGTGTTGCAGTCTAACATCTGGAAGGCTGCACAGTTTCCACCCCTGTTTTAGATACAGTTAATTAGTGGTTTCCAACATCACAGCCCACCCAAATAACACCACTACTGAGGTTTCTGTGCTATAAATATATCAAATTATTTAAGAGAGGATTCATTTTCTCAAAAGTATTCTAACTGAAGTAAGAGTAACCTCATATCCCCAGAGATATAATAGTACTGATATATAAGCTTGCAAAAAAGTAACTTCTTACATTGTAAGTAGGTAGGGGAAATGATTTTTAAAAGTGCATTGCAAAGAAAATGAACAGAAAGTAAGCAAATATGATATTTATTTTATACAGTTACTCATATGAATAATAATGCATAAGCTTTCCAACATAACTGGGACTTACAGAGCATTCTTCTATGAGGAAATGGTGCTTGGGCAGTGTCTGAAGGGAATGCTTAAAGAACTGGTTTATGTCAGTGCTACTGTTCCAGGAAAGAAAGAAATGATTACCATATAATAAAAATGAATTAATGCGCTGTGTCATTTTTCTTGTATTTCACAATGTATCTAAATTCTAACGTCCTTGAATGGCAACAATTAAAACATGTCAATCTTTTCAAAATAGAGAACTTCTTTCTTTATGGACATACAACTTTTTTAAAAAAAATGGGAAAGCTATCTTTATCTGTGTCGTGCTTGTCTGTTGTTCAGACTTACAAGTGAGAGAAATAACCAATGTTGATGGCCTGAATCATATTGTTTGTCCCAACTGGAGCAAATCCATATGGGACTAATTTATGTGTTGACTCACCTGTCAACATTTCATTCAATGGGTTATTGGAATAACCAATAGATTGCAGGCCGATATAAGCTTAAATCCTACTGTTAGTCTGACCAGATCAGACCTATTCAATTGAATAGATTTATGCATGTGTTGACTCACCGTTCAGCAAGTCATTCAATGGGTCTTCTCTAGCAGGGATTAACCAACTCAGTTCTGGCAATTTTCTAAGTCCATCTTCTTCTTTGGTACCCGGAAACTGTTGCAATAACAAAAAGAATGGGTGGCTAGGCTTAATGAATATGAGGCTTTAATACATGTCATGTTTTGAGCCCTTGATACACAGTAATGCTAAATGTTACACATAGAACAAGAGATAAGCATTTAAGTACTCTTACTAGCATTGGAGGCTGGCACCATTTTCTGGGCTCCTGTGTTATGGAGGGGTCCCCCTCCCCGTTCTTCCTTACCTTCTCCCATCATTCTTAGATGTGTAACTTGAAACCTAATTCTCAATCCTATTAGATGGTGTCCTGGATTCAGGAGAAGCAAAGTGAAGAATAACAAAATGGCTAGTGGAAGGCACCCTTCCCATGTCTCCTCAACTAGACAGGGTCAGCTACATGGGGAGTAGGGGCCAATTCCACCCACCCTGCAAATACCAGCAAAAATGATGACCAGAAGTGATACAATGTCAATTCTATGAATCTTTTTTTGGAATGAGGTGCTAATATGTGGCTGAGAAAATCAAATTGTGGGTTGGGATTGTAAGAATATGTTTTTATGACTTTTTTCTGAGTTTTGTTTTAATTTTTTGGCAAAAATTACATGCCCCCAAAATGGTGGCATGGGGAAATGGGGGGGGGGTTGAGTCACAAAAGTTGGATTCAAGGACAGCTTGCAGAGGCCATATTTTCCCTGCTCCTGTCCCAGATCAATGAAAATATCTGAGGGGTTGTCCTGATGAGAAGATATAATGCAGATTGGTGCGCATTATCGCAAATTCTCAGCAGCGCTCATTTGTTTTCAACTGTCTTTTGGAAAAAATTATTGTATGCAAAACTCTCTGCATTCTCACTGTTGTACAGTATTTATTTATTTTTTACTTATAAATCAAAGGCCCACAAGTGTGACCTTCTGCTTATAAAAAGCTCTTTGATCACCTCAGCACAGCACAGCACAGCACAGCACAGCACAGCACAGCAAAAAAGCACACACTCCATAACACAGAACACAAAAATGGTGCTTCCAGCCACTTCCTTGCCAGCCATCCAACCCCCACCCGCCCATCTGGCCAAATCTCCTGTCCATTTCAGCCCTCACCAAGAATGTCCAAACATGCAATAATGCACAGGCTTACACATTATTTATAAAAACTTCATGAAAATCCACAAAGGCTTTCCCCCCACTGTACATGGAGTTTCTGGGGGTTCCCTCTTTCCAAATACTACAAATTTCATTGGCAGCATTTTGGAACAGAATGTATTCTTGTCAGATTCTTTGAGGAGTATTTTCATTGTCTGGACAACCCTTAAGACTTGGCTGGAAGTGTAGTTCGCAGCATTGACAGAGGTTGCTTCCAGATGGACAACTTTCATTGCTACCATTCAAAGGGAACAGGAGCTATTGTATTGGTGTCTCCTTTCCACTTTTTCTATGGTAAGGGGAGAGAGGCAAGAAAGTGGGAAAACGTGAGAAAGTTATGAATGGTGGATGATGTCATTTGAACGCACAGAGAAACACCCACATACATACCAGAAAAATTCATGAATTGGGGCAGGGCAACGGCATAGTAAAATCCTACTCTGGAAAGACCTTATTTACCAAAAAGGATAACAACTCCCAGAATCACTTCAAAGCTATGGCATTACTAAGGCGGGTGTCACTTCTCCCTTCAACACTGGATGCGGTTTGGCCTCCCTGCACTCCTGCTTCAAAGTATATGGCAAGGCTGTCATCTTTGGTTCTATTCCATCAAAAGAACTGATGAATATGATTAACTCTTACAAATAACAGACTTGGCATGATAAGCCACTTGTAGCAATATTTTTAGGGGAGCTGCAGGATAATAAATAAATACAGGCTTGTTTGAGGTTTGTTTTTTTACAAGCCTGCATTTAGTAATGCAATATTTATTTTCCCCAGCTATAGGATTTTTGTTGGATTTAGAACTGAAATACAACAGCATACCACAGCAAGTCTGAATTATATTGGCATTTTGACTGATTGAGCTTACTGACTGAGGCTTCTATTAATTTAATTGTCTATCCATTTACTGGGATGCTTCACAGCTTCCTGGTAATAAATAAATAAATAAATCCATTGACAGTTGTTAAAGGTAAACTACATTGGGAAAGGTCATATGGACTAAACATTGCTTCTGAGTATTTGTTATTGGATTTGTTGATACTCAGAAAAGAACTAAGCAATCATGGCATGGAACAATTTCTTTCCCATGATGGATTTTATTCTCTGACAAGATATCACATCCCATTTTTGTCAAGGGCATTATGCAAATACAGAAACCAAACTGTGTTCATAAAGGTTTTTTGTGGTTTTTTTCTGGGCTGTGAGGCCATGTTATGGAAGATGGTCTCACAGCCCAGAAAAAAAAAAAACATGAAAAACCTATGGATGCCAGCTCGGAAAGCTTTCGATTTCACATATGTTCATAAAGGTTGTGAAAGCTGGACCTGATTGACCTTTTCTGCTCAGAAAGCAACAGTGATCACCCAGCCTTGGCCATGTTTTCTCCACTTGTTCCCTCCTCCACCACTTCTTTGACATCCAGAAAGCTGCAGCTACTAGAAGGGAAAAAATAAGCAGCTTTTTCTGCCCATCTCTTCTTTGCAGTTATGTGTATGAAGCAGAATAATTCCTTCACCCGCACTTTGGTCAAGTGAAGGTTGAATTCTCTGCTGTTACTCTTATCCAACCCACCGTAGGTTGAGTTCATTGTGACCCACCCTTTGGAGCCATCCATGGGACTGAGTTGACAATGGGTTGACTATTAAAACACCAAATCCCCCTGCAAATTCTGGGGGGGTTGACCTCATCAGGCCACACAACAGATGTCCTTTCCCCTGAAAATGCAGTGATCAGGCCACATGATGCATGGCCCAGATTAGAATCATAGAATTGCAGAGCTGGAAGAGACCACAAGGGCCATCCAGTCCAATACCCTGCCACGTAAGAAATCATGATCAAAGCATCTCTGACAGATGGCAATCCAGCCTCTGTTTAAAGACCTCCAAGGAAGGAGACCTTACCATGCTCTAAGGGAGTGTGGTCCACTGCCGAACAGCTCTTACTGTCAGAAAGATCCTCCTAAAGTTGAGGTGGAATCTCTGTTCCTGGAGCTTGCATCCATTGTTCCATGTTCTAGCCTCTGGAGCAGCAGAAAACAAACTTGCTCCATCCTCAATGTGACACCCCTTCAAATACTTAAACAGGACTATCGCATCACCCCTTAACTGTCTTTTTTTCCAGGCAAAACATACCCAGCTCCCTAAGTCTTTCCTCATAAGGCATAGTTTCCAGACCTTTCACCATTTTAGTCACCCTCCTCTGGACACGCTCCAATTTGTCAATATCCTTTTTGAATTGTGATGCCCAGAACTGGACATTTTATTCAGGCCTGACCAAGGCAGAATAAAGTGGCACTATTACTTCCCTTGATCTAGACACTATACTTCTATTGATGCAGCCCAAAATCTCATTGGCCTTTTTAGCTGCCACATCACACTGTTGACTCATGTTCAACTTGTGGTCTACTAGGACTCCTGGATCCCTTTCACACGTAGTCTCGTTCAGCCAGGTCTCCCCCATCCTGTATCTATGCATTTCGTTTTTCCGCCCTAAGTGCAGTACGTTACATTTCTCCATATTGAAATTCATTTTGTTAGCTCTGGCCCCGTTTTCTAGTCTATCCAGGTAATTTTGAATTTTGATCCTGTCCTCTAGCTACTCCTCCTAATTTGGTGTCATTTGCAACTTTGATAAGTATGCCCTTAATTCCATCATCCAAGTTATCGATAAAGATGTTGAATAGCACTGGGGCCAGGACAGAACCCTGTGGCACCCCACTGGTCACATCTTTCCAAGACGAAGAGGAGCCACTGATGAGCACCCTTTGGATTCAGCCAGTCAACCAATTACAAATCCATTTAACAACTTGTCTAATTAAATTGTAAAATTAACTTAATTTTACAAGCTTGTTTGCAAGAATGTCATGGAGAACCTTGTCAAAGGCCTTACTGAAATCAAGGTATGTGATATCCACAGCATTCCCTTCATCTACCAAGCTGGCAATTTTATCAAAAAAGATCAAATTAGTCTGGCATGACTCGTTTCTCTGAAACCCATGTTGACTTTTTGTGACTATGGCATTGCCTTCTAAATGTTCACAGATTCTCTGTTTAATGATCTGCTCTAGAATCTTCCCTGGTATTGATGTTAGACTAACTGGACAATAATTGTTGGGATCCTCTTTTTTTTTTCCTTTTTGAAGATGGGGACAATGTTTGCCCTCTTCCAGTCTGCTGGGACTTCTATTCTCCAGGAGCTCTCATAGATTATTGTCAATGGCTCTGAGATTACATTTGCCAGCTCTTTTAATACCCTTGGATGTAGTTCATCCGCTCCCATTTGGGAGTGTTTTACTTTGATGCTGAGTTTTTAGGATTCAGGGTTTTCTCTGCATTTTTGTCTGCCGCCACCCCCACCACCAACTCAACCATTTTAAAGCTCAGAGGGAAAGTTCCCAGTGAAGAGATAATTTTTTTCCCTTCCCCTGGCTCAGCAGTGTGGCCTCCACCTACTTTCCTGCTTGCACACCACAAGAAACAGAAGCACTTGAAGCAAGTGATGGGTGAGTGGAGAGCGGGTGGAAGTAGCACTGCTGAGCCAGGGGGAAGGGAGAAAACATTCTCGTCAGCTGGGAACCTGCCTCCTTGAACTTTAAAATGGTCATGGAAGTGGTAGCAGATAAAAATCTACAGGACAGTGAAGACTAGTACCTGATTAACTTGTAGAGAATAAATATTGTGCAGGGCTTCGAGTTGAATGGGCAGGACTCTAGCCAGACTTTTGGCCCCACATGTAGACAAGGCCAATGTGCCCCTTAAATATGATTGGAGCTTTCTGTGGGAGAGATGAGTTGACCACAGACTCCATCATCACACAATCCAACACCAAGCTATGAACACTTAAGCTTACTAATTTGAATGAGGTAAGGGCATCTGGCCCTAATGTGGAGTTTATGTTCAGGGCTTTGATGAGTTTACAACTGTTCTGCAAAACAGCTGTGGCAAATGTATAAAATGATTTACATGTGGACTTGGGCTATAGAACAAAGAAACTTTTCTCTTAACTGGTGTCAAAATGGCTAATGCTCTTACTGTCTTTATTTTTACGTCATTTTCCTCCACAGGGACACCTGGATTCTTGGGCCTAAATCCAGTCTCTGGTCCCAACTAGAGGAGACCAACTGAATCCATAAGATATGCTATTCAGCTATTGATTCAATGATTCTGTTCCAGCTAGGACTAACCACAGGCCTTGCTGTGTATTTCTATTACTGTACAGTGTAGGACCATCGCCTCCCAAAAACAGTACTCTACGGTGAACTCGCCATGGATCAGTGTAAGAGGGGCACTCTGAAAAAGTGATACAAGGACTCCCTGAAACAACATCTCAGGCTCAGCCAAATTGATCACCAACAATGGTCCGCCCTGGCCTCACATCGGGAGGCATGGAGACGCACTATCCACAATGCTGCAGCCTTATTTGAGAATTCATGCCGAACAAGTCTTGAAGAGAAACAACAACGCAGAAAGAATCACAACCTGGAAACATCACCCAAGGAGACCTTCTGCTGTGCTTTCTTTTGGCCTTTTTAGTCATCGGCATGCTTGCAGAAAGTGCGGGATGAGTCCTTCCTGAATCCTTGTTTGCGAATAAAAGCCAGAGAGAGAGAGAAAGAGAGACAGAGACAGAGACAGAGACAGAGACAGAGACAGTATAGCCCTGATTTTCAGTTAGGCATAACCACTTAAAACACCATCTTATTGGTCTATATTAAATGCATCGCACAAAATGTAAGGGCAAACAGTAGGATTTCTGAAGATTATCTTCACTGCATAGATATGTAGAGGCTTTTATTTACTTCAGTATCTCTGCTAGATTTACAAATGCATGATGAACGTAGCAATGCACTTTGACATTTACTGAACAGGTATCATTAATGTAGAAACAATGTTGAGGTCCAGTGCTGAGGTATGAAACTAAACACAAAAGCATCTGCACAAAAGCAGGGTTAGCTACGTAAAAGGATTTATTAGGGATCTTCTGACTGGCCTTAACCAATCAGACAGTAAATAGACAATATTAAAGAAAGCATCAATAAAATAAAATAAAGTTTACACACAGGCCTGACTAGTCAGTTGATTAATTGATTTTGAACATGGTCCATGCACATAGAACCATAGACAACAGATATTCTCCATATGAAGCACACACTCACTTTTTGGATTTTTCTAGCATTAAAAATGCAACTATACCTATTTTTATGTCATAACATAGGTCAGTTTTCTGCCTCAGAGAAGAAGGTTGGGATTGACACATTGTAACAGAAAGTCATACAAGGAAATGACAGGGCTTGGAACGAGTTACAAATAACACCTTAGTTCCTCATTAGTTCCTTTTTCCAATAACTAAGGCATAATCAAATGACATTACAATTACAATGTAAGGAAAGATAATGTCACTCCATTGAAATCATAACTGTAACCATTTTGATTACTTTGAAGTTGCTTTTATAGTTATGGAGTGGGAGGCTGATTATTTAGGAGGCTTATTGCATAAGGAAGTAAAATGGAAGTGCAGCCACATTGTTTCGCCTTCTGTTCTGCCTTACCACAGGATGTCATAGTTATTCAATAGTACGATGTCATGCAGTAAGGTAGAAATGAAGGAAAAATGATCTGGCTGCACTTCTGTTTTGCTTCCTCATGCGATAAGCCTCTTGGTATGCTTTGTTTTGCAGGACAGTGGGTTATGGTTTTGTGACATTTTTAAAGTTACTAAACATTACTAAAGTTTTTTTTTACCATTGAATGATGAGACCAGAAAAGTTAGCTTCAAAATTATAATTATAAGGGGAACCACTCTTTACCTATTTAAGATGGTTACATCTTTGTTACTGAAAAAGCAAATGATTATTTGTAACACATTACTTCCAAGCTCTGAATCTCTGATGCTGTAATAAATCTGCTAGTCTTTAAGATGCCACAAATTCTTCATTGTCTTTTCTATAACTAAGCTGACATATTGTAAAAATGCAGGTGGCTTTATGTGAAAATGTTCTGATTCTGTTATCTGAGACTATGTAAATATCTCTTAGTTTAAGTGGGTGCCAGAACAACCTAGTCCAGGCTTTATCATTGTAAGCCGCCCCGATTGCTTGCAGAGGGGCGGGATATAAATAAATTTTATTATTATTTTATTATTATTAAACACATAATGAATCTGCTGAGAAAATGGCAGATTTCAGTCAACACAGCTAGCTGTTTACTGATCCAGTCACCTATACTGTTAGACCAAAATCTGTCCCCACCCCCCCATTGTATAGGGAAACAGGCTATTATTGTGTAATTGTCATGCCTCAATTCGTTTATTTATATCCCACATTCTTCCTGCAGATGCAACTAATGGAATGTCATTGTCTTCTACTTGTAACCTTCCTGTGTTTTCTCACCTTCTGCACATGCACATACACACACACACACACACAGAGAGAGAGAGAGAGAGAGAGAGAGAGACTATCAGGAGAAAAGACCAAATATACGCACATACAATGCTGCTACAAGTGTTACAACTGACACTCTACAGAAAAGCTACTCAAGAGACATGGGAGGCAATCCAGAATGTCAGCAGCTGAAAGAGGAAACCAGCAATGCCTTTCCATGTCCATGTGGAAGACGCCTTTTCTGTTCAGACAGAGAGCTCTTTGAATCCTGGATAAGGTAAACAGTCTACTGTGGCTGTAATCAAAGTGCTCTTCATTCCCTCTTTTTTGAAAAAAAAAATAGTCAAATGTGTTTAATGAAACTTGACATAGCCTTCTGAAAACTCACACTCATATGCATATTTCTGTAAGTTTTAAATAATCAAAATGCACTAGTCAATGCAAGTCAAGTCAAGGTCAGAACTCAGTAGAATTCATCAGGACCAAGGAAAGAGAAGTACTGCATTAAACAAATTTTAAAACCACCTCTAGGTATTTCTTGCCTAAGAAAACCCTATGAAGTTCATGGGGTTGCCCTAAGTCCACGGGCAACTTGAAGGTACATACACACAGAGAGACCAGCCTTATCTGGCTGGATTATTCCAATCATCCTCACCCAACATGTGCCCAGGTCCTGCTGCTGGTGCTGGTAGTTGTAGCCTGATACATCTGGAGGGCACCAGGCAAGAAGGCTTTAGTAGGTCAGGAGTAGGCAATTTGGTGCCCTCCACATGTTTTAGGCTCCATTTCCCTACTCCTGACCTACTAAAGCCTTCTTGCCTGGTGCCCTCCAGATGTATCAGGCTACAACTACCAGCACCAGCAGCAGTACTGCAAAAATAAGCCACCAGGTTGCTCATTTTCATTGTAGATAGTTCTACATCTCATTCTTCCATGGATTTGTCATACACCATTATTGCCATCTGAATTCATAATTCAAAAAACAACAACAGTATTATCTGAATGAAGTAGCAGGTTGGTCCCAGGAGATCAAAGAATGCCCCATTTGCTCCCAAGTGAACATACGGACAAGCTTTGGCCAAACCCTTACTCTTCAGCCAACGTTCCCCATGTGGAAAATGGGAATGGTGTGGTCCTTTTTCATAGGATTGTTGTTGAACTGAAGGAGCAGAAAAAGATTTTGCATACAAAGATGAGTCTTTTGTGAAATGGGTCTTCTGTGTAAAGATGATAGGTCTGTGTGGAGAACTTGTCCTGTAAGTAATTTAAAAATGTATCTGGAAAATGGTATTGCCCATTGGATGCTGGACTGTGGTATTGCCCATTTTATCCCTATGAATCCCCCCCAACTCTACATTCCAGGAAACTTAGACATTGGTTTGCATTTTTGAGTAATTAATTCAAGTCTTCTCCTTGCCGGCCCTGTGTTTTACAAAGATTCTTTACCCAAGTAAATATCCTTCTAGTGCCCTAGAAATCTTACTGACATCCAAGAATCTTGTTACTAGCATATCCCATTACCTATCCATTTCACGCTTGTGAGATGGCATGCTCAACACAGGTCAATGTTTCCGATCACAGCTCTGCCTTTATAAAGTATTTAAGTATTCCATTAGAGTCATCGGTGAAAGGGAGTATACAGCTTCTTCTTTTATCCTTTTTTCTGTTTTTGGAAGTGCTACAAGTGAGCATGAACTAGCAGAGAAGACAAACCTGTACAATCAACTACTGTACATTAAAATAATAGTTTCCCTGTAATTTTTTTTTAAAAAGACTCTCAGTCTGTGTTCTGCTCCTAGTGAAAGGTATATACAGAATTTTCTCTATGAAATGTCTGCATGTGTTTTTCAAATGCCTTTATTTATCCCATTTACACTCCATGCTTTCTTCAAATGGCATGAGAGGGTATCCTGTTTCAAACTTGAAAGATAACATTGAGGAAAGCTGGGCAGTTAAAAACATTACCTTTATGTGAGGTGAAATCCTGTGCATCTTGACTCATAAATAAGTCTCACTATATTTAATGGGGCTTTCTTTCTCCCTAGGAAATTTATTTTAAGGACTGTGATGATCTCCACAGCTAAGCAGAGCTCTGAATTCATGTTTCCTAATTCAGGTCCAACAGTCTGCCCACTATAGTACTATAGCATAAGATTCCAGGCAGATCCTGATGTTTGAAAGCTGCATTAAATGAAGATGTGTCCCAGATGCCAATGAACCTGGAATCTTTACTGGAAATGGCATTCTCTCTTTTCAATTAGCTTCTGTCAAAATGCTGTATCAAATTATGAGTATCCTTTAAAAAAAAGACTTGATGTCCATTCATTAAGAAAACAGTGTGGTTTAAAAAATAGATTATGTGGTAGTGTTGTGTTCTTATGTTTCCATTGTTAATGGAGCATATTCAGCTTATACTGAGCTGGGGGAAATAGTACAGATCAGTATGAAGAATGGGATTTTTAACTGAAGGCAGGCAATATGCTGTGTAAAAGAAAAAAAACATTAATGTCCTGATAAGCCCTGGCTTCTGCATATTATGTAAAAAATATTAGCACATCCTATGCTGCCTCATGAGAGCCAGCACTGTGTAGTGATTTGAGCATTGGATTATGACTCTGGAGAGCTTGATTTGAATCCCTGCTCATCCACAGAAACCCACTGGGTGACATTGGGCAAGCTGCATTCTCTCATTATCAGACACAGCAAAAACCGCGTCAGAAGATTGCGACAAGAACAGGAACAGGGGATATTATCAGACGACGTCATCCTTCAGTAGCCCGGGGGTGTAGCATGGCTGTGGGTAAGGCATCCCTTTTTATTGACAGCTCATCCCCATCAATGAAAAAGTGAAGCCTCATCTGCAACAGAGCTATGCCCTGGGAATGGCTGAGGACACGGGCATCTAATAATGTCGCCCTTTCTGTTCTTGAAGCACTCTTCTGATGGAGATGCATTTTTTGGCCACATTTCCCCACATCTGATAATCTCCCATGTCCATATCTCAGGCCTCATCACACTATACTGTTATAGTGCTATTATTCCACTTTCACTGCTATGACTGCATCCTGTGGAGTCCTGGAATTTGCAGTTTAGGAAGGGGCATTTAGCATTCTCAGCCACAGAGCTCTTAGGCTTCACTAAACTACAAAACCCAGAATTCCACAGGGGGCAGCCATCACAGTTAAAGTGGAATAATAGTGCTATAACAGTGTAGTGTGATCAGGCTATCGGTCGGAGGAAGGCAAAGGCAACACACACACCCCAAACAAAACTTGTCAATAAAGTCCCATGATAAGTTCTCCTTATCATGGAGAATTTAGGGTCACCGCAAAGTCAGAAACAACTTGAAGGCACACAACAATAACAACAACAACAACATGCTGCCTTGAAAGACAGCTGAAATATTGTGACCTGCTATGTGGGCAGAGAGGGAAGTTCTCAGACTTTGCTCCTCCAGCTGTTTGTATTTCAGCTTCCAGAAGTCTACACCAGTATGGTTAATGAACATAGGTTCTGGGAATCCAAAACATCAGGAGCACCAAAGGCACTGCACGAGAGGTCTCTGGCACAGATGTCTAAATACCTCAAAAAACTACAGCTCCCAGGATTCTGCAAGGTGGAGCCATAGCAGCTGAAATGGTAACAAACTGCTATACAACTCTGTCGTGTGAAGGACACTACTGTTGCTTCACCTGAGCTTGGAACCATTACTTTTGGGGGGGCCACAACTTCCAGGAGGGGAGGGAATTCTGGAAGTTTTCATAAACTACCTTTCACAGATGCCACACTTTGCCACCTATAATGTTCCACAGCCTGAGAAATTAGCTAAGCTTCCTCATTCCCAGAACAGCCTGCCCAGAATGGCCAAAAACGTAAATCCACCCAGAAGCTGAGGTACATCCCCTGAGTTTCAATAAAAGGGAATACTGTTTAAAAGTCTCAGCAGAGGTGGCAGGAGAAAGGGTGGGAAGAAAGACTGAAAAGCCACCAATATCTTGTTCCCAGCCCAAAGTGAGCAGGCAGGGATCCGAAAGTGAACATGTCTGTAATCTCTCTCTCTCTCTCTCTCTCTCTCTGGACTTTATCACATGAGGAAAATATGGTGTCATAAGGATGCCACATAACCGTGAAAGGGCGAGCAGTTCAGATGACGTCACCCTTTCATGGTTATAAAGAGGCAAAATCATGTACTTTTTAATTGACAGCTTAAGCCATCAATAGATCCCCCTGCCACTTTTTTGCCAGCATTTCTGACATGTGATACCTTGGCCCATTTAAATCACGTACAGTACTTACCTCAAAAATAGCTGCTCCGGTGCAAACACTTTAGGGTGAGATTGGGACATCCAGGTAAGTTTTACTTTTTTTATGACCCTCCCTGGGTTACTTGTGACTTTTACAGTGTGTTTGAGTGCTTAGTGTAACTTTTAGATGTTCATTTTCGTTTTTAAGTTTGAATTTCCTGCACAATGAAACTGCATGAGATTTCAAATAGGAAGTGAACGCGGCTCCATTCACTTTCTCTTTATTGCTGGGAACCTTTGCTGGGATTACAAGGAAAGTGCGAGGTGGAGGAAAGTTCTTTTGTCGGCATAAAAAAAATTATGCCGGCGAAAGAACTTTTAAAGAGGCTGCGTCTGATGAAGTTCCCCCCTTTCTCTCTCTCACACACACACACGCATGCGCACACAGACTCTGCTAATTACACATATGCAAGACTAATTTTTTTTCTGATTGTGAATGTTTTGATCAGGACAGAGTTCTATTAAAAAACAAACCAAAAACCAGAATTAAAGACTATGGACATTTTCAGATGGCCCTTACCGCGCAAGCAGCCTCCGGAGCAGTAACGAGGCTGCTGCGTGGCAAGGGGTCCTTTTCGAACACTGCCGTCCCTCTTCCGTGACCATTCGTGGCACGTACATGAAGCTTTGGAAGCGGCCGCATCATATTTCAATCACGGAAGTTGCCCGTGATTGAAATATGACATGGCCGCTTCCAAAGCTTCACATACGTGGTCATGGAAGAGGGACGGCGGCATCCGAAAAGGACTGCCTGCTGCACAGCAGCCTCATTACTTCTCCGGAGGCTGCTTGCGCGGTAAGGGCCATCTGAAAATGTCCTATGTAACTTAGTGACAGCTCCAATAAACACATTTTAAGGAAGCACCTTCAGACTTTATCAGACAACCAACCCCAAACATTATTTTGCCAGCCTATTTCGTGGTGTTTTTATGCTGGCAAAAGAACTCCCCATACCATACTTACCTGTAATCCTGGCAAAAGGTAGCCCTGGCAATGAACAAGGAATGAACGGAGCTCCATTTACTTCCTTGTCTGAAACCTCACAGATTCTCATGAGAATACCTAGCGTGGGAAATTAAAAAACAAAACAAGAATAACACTCAAGTTTTTTTAAAGCACATAAATACACTTAAAAACTTCCAAGTAAACTAGGGAGGATCATACAAAGATTGTCACCCACCTGGTTGTCACAATCTCACCCGGAAGTGCTCTGGCTGGTCCGGCTATTCATGCTGTATTCACAGGAAGAAAAGGCATGAGGTTTCAAAGGCTGGCAATGCTGGCAAAAAATCACCACAGCTGATCTATTGACAGCTTGGCCCATCAATAAGATAGATCGGCTTATGGACAGTACATAAACTCAAAAGGGCAACATCATCTGATATGTGCACCCTTTTGTGTTTATGTGGCATCATTATGATGCCATATTTCATGTGTCTGATAAGGTCCTTCATTCCAACAAGCAACTAAATGCAAGAGGTCAGCCTGTGTCTTTTCCTTGCACCATGCTGCTGCCTCCTCCTAACTCTTCCACTGCTAGCTGAAGAGAGCACAACAACTTGAATTTGGAGACTATCTTGCCCTCTCTGCAAAACAAATGGCTTTATGAGTTTTACTGAGAAGTCTCATCCTATGTAAACATCATGGGAAATGACTTAGGACCTGATCCCAAGCTCAGCTGCAATCACTGAAAAGATACCCTTGTGTTCCTCTACTTAGTACTAGGATGTGGGATGGAGCCTTCTGGCTGTTCAGAAAATGCTTGATCATGCTCAAAGCTAGCTGGCCAGTCTTTTAATGCTCTGGTGGGTATGTATCAGCACAATTTTGCAGTTAGGATGCATACAGCATAGTCTGAGCCGGAAATTAACCAAGAATTGTGTTGTCAATGTTCAGCATTGGAACATATGAAGTAAAAACTAAAAAGACTTGGCCTGTTTATTCATTCATATCATATCTTTCTCCCCTCATGGAACTCAGGAGAATTTAGATGTAGATCCCATCCAGTCACTGGCCAAGGCTGCTGCATTATGTACTTTCAGACGTGTCTGAATAATCATAAACGAGCCTCCCAGCATGCAGAATTAGAGGAAAGCCTTCCCGACACACACAAAGCCTTCATATTAAATATTGGATTTTCCCCCCAAATGCAACTAGATAGGAATTGGTGGTCCAAGTTACAATTTTTGAATATTTGCTGCCCTCTGTAACAAGAAAGCTCAACCCAAAGTGGGCTACTAATTATTTTTACTTATCCTTTCTAACAAATACATCAAAATTGCCTAAGTCATAAAACAGCACATGAATTCTTGTTCCTGGATTGTAAGCTTTGCCTCAGACACACAATTAATTATTTTAATTAATGTCACATTATTGTCTTCCTCTCCATTATCATCCTACGATATTGTCAAACAGCATGCATGCTATGACTCTAAGGAGATTATCAGATGGGAACACAAAAAGCATTCCTGTTCCATAATCTTCAATCCCATACCTGTCCCAGCACAACAGTCCTCTCCATCAGACTTACCTTGTCTTCTGTTGAAAGGCAGCCCAGGTACGAACAGAGCTCTAATGGAGCTCTGTTCACTTCCTGGACTGACATCCCACCCATTCTCATGAGAAGACGTGAGTGTGGGAAATTCAAAAAGAAAAAGAAAAATACATACAAAAAAGTTTTTAAAAGCACATAAACACATTAAAAAAATAACAAGTAACCTGGGGAGGTTCATAAAATAGGGTAGCCTACCTTATTTTCCCAATCCCACCCAGAAGTGTTCTGGCAGGACTGCCCATTGACACTGGAATCACAGCAGGACAATGGACGAGATTTCAGACACCAGCAATGCCAGCACCAAAACAGGACATGTGATCTATTGACGGCTCAGCTAGTCAATAAAAAGAAACACCAGAATAATGATAGCGGAATGCAAAAGGATGACAGTGTGATATTGGTGTCCTTTTGCATTCCGCTGTCATTATTCTGGTGCCACATTAATCATGTCTGATAAACTCCTAACACAAAGTAAACTGTGATCTGTTGATTTAGACATCATGTTCATCATTAGATCCCTTCACAGAGCCAATGCCAATCTGTGACAAGCAATCATTCCAAATATAATTGAGGGACTTTTTCAAACGGGGGGACAAAAAACCCCAAGGAGGTCAAGAGAAGAATGGGGCTGTTGCGCTTACAGAGCCCTATTTCAGATGACACTGTCCTCCTCCGTCCTCCTCCTCCCAACCTTCCCCCGTACTGCTTGTGCCGCTTTTTTATTGATGGAAAACCTCTGTCAGTAAAAAGTGGTGCCCGCAGCATGGGAGAAGATTGGAAAGAGGTCAAGAGGAGGACAGAGGAGGACTGTGTCATCTGAAACTGGGCTCTGTAAGCGCAATGGCCCCACTCTTCTTCCGAGCTCCTCAGGTTTTTTCCCCCCATTTGAAAAAGTCCGAGGTCTCTCAGGAATCAATTCCCTGGCATTTAAAAAGGGACCACTAAACACAGTGTGCAAACATGAATCAAGGAACATAAGAGACACTGCAGACAGGGCCAGCCAGAAAAATCAGCAGTAGCAGAACATGTCATAAACCAACCTGGACACAAAATGCTATTTGAAAACACAGAAATTCTAGACCAGGCCAACAACTATCATGTCAGAATGCACAGAGAAGCTATTGAAATCCACAAACACCTGGACAACTTCAACAGGAAAGAAGAAACCTTAAAAGTAAACAAAATCTGGCTGCCAGTCCTGAGAAACACTAAAATCAGAACTCAACACTTGCAAATGAACCCCACCCAGGGACAGGGGGTTTTCCAGCAGATAATGGACCATTAGCCAAACAGACATTAATCCTCCTTGCATATCTCCACCCAGAAACTAGCCATTGAAATACACAAATTTACATAGTCTCCTCAACAGGGGCTCACAGTATATAACCCCCACACACTCCTACCCAACCATTCTCTGAAAATGCCAGCCACAGATGCCTGTGAAACATCAGAAATAAACTCTTCCAGAACACGGCCTCACAACCCGGAAAACACCCAAAGAAAATCTTAGTAACCTTTGCATGCTTATTCTCTCTAACTCCTAGTGTACATGTTTTCAAACTTTCTATTTGTTTGCTTTTGCATATGCACTTCTTTCCTGCATCACTCTAACCTGTAGCCATTTCATTATTCTTCCCCCTCTCTCCTCCATTAGAACATGTATCTGATTATGGATTATTGTAAGTATGTGGTGAGGTGGGGGTCTAGGACTGGTTGTTCAGCCTCTGCCTTGCTAATTAAGATCTCCAGTAATAACTCTCATATGTTCCAACAAAATTTGGTTAGAGGATCACTATGAACTCCATTGATCTGAGTAGTATGGTTTATTTATGGATAAAGAGAATTCTGAACTCTGGCCCTTTTCTGTTTGTATATTTTATTTTCATTCTGTTTCAGTTCCAACATTTTTTCTGCACAGGTATACTGCCCACATAGACCTTGATAGAGAGCAAGAGAAAAACTCAACCAAATTCAGCCAAGCATTGTTGTGTGTTTAAGTTTCCAGCCCAATTTAGCCATACATAAGCAAATCCTTTTTCTCTTCTTGCCAAGAAATGAAAGCCTTGATTTTACCTTTACTTGCACCAAGACACAACAAGACATAACCAAGACATCACTTGTCTTTCCACCAACAGTCCATGAACTGGGCCAGAAGGATTCTGACTGCATGATACCATCCAGAGGCACTTGTGGCAAGCTTGGGGTCCCTGATCATGGAAAAGAGGCGATAGCTTTGTGTACTGTATATTCCAGCGTATAAGATGACCTTTGAGCCCTGAAAAATAGACTCCAAAATCAGGGGTCGTCTTATATGCCAGATACACTTTGCTTCACCCCGCTGTCTGAATTCCTGCCTCTTCGCTCCCTTCACAAATGGACCTAAAAGGCAGGAGATGGGGGGGTGAGGCAAAGTGCTCATGGTTCATTCGCCCCTCCTCTGCCTTCTACCCCTTTGGAGAGCAACCGAAGACAGAGAAGGGGGGTGAATTTTGCTGGAAAGCCCCCCCTCCAGCCACCCTTCCACCCTCCCCAAAGCTGTGATCGGCCTGATCGCAGTTTCGGGGAGGGGGTGGGTGGTTGGGAAGCCCCCCCTTCCAGCCAGCCTTCCACCCTCCACGAAGCCCCCTCCCTCCAGCCCCCCTTCCAGCCACCCACCCCCTCCCCAAAGCCATATCAGGCTTCTCATCGTGGCTTCAGGGAGGGGTTGGTGGCTGGGAAGCCCCTCACTCCAGGCAGCCTTCCACCCTCCGTGAAGCCCCATCCCTCCTTCCCCCCCTTCCAGCCACCCACACCTTCCCCAAAGCCGTGATCGCACTCCCGATCGTGGCTTTGGGAAGGGGGTGGGTGGCTGGGAAGCCCCCTCCCTCTACCCACCCTTCCACCCTCTGCAAACCCCCCTCCTCCATCCCCCCTTCCAGCCACCCACCCCTCCCCAAAGCCATGATTGGGCTCCCAATCGCGGCTTCAGGGAGGGGGTGGATGGCTGGGAAGCCCCCTCCCTCCAGCCACCACCCTCCCCAAAGCCATGATCGGGCTCCAGAGCGCAGCTTCGGGGAGGGGGTGGGTGCCTGGGAAGCCCCCCCCTCCAGCCACCCTTCTGCCCATCCCCTCCGTCTTCATTCCCTTTGCAAAGGGAACGAAGACAGAGGGAATGGGCAGTGGTCGAGGCAAACCGGGGTCATTCGGACCCCTCCTCTGCCTTCACCCCCTTTGGGGAGCAACCGAAGGTGGAAGAGAGGGGCGAATGTTGTGGCTGGCTGGCTGGCTGGCTGGCTGGCTGGGAGAGCCCTGCCAGCTGATCCTGTACGCTTTCCCAACTCACGAGGAGATTATCGTGAGTTGGGAGACAAAGAGGATCAGCCTGCAAGGCTTCCCCAGCCAGTCAGTCAGCCAGCCAAATTGGGGGGGGGGTGATCTTATATGGCAAATATAATGACCATATATATATATATGTGTGTGTGTGTGTGTGTGTGTGTGTATATATATATATATATATATATATAATCAAGGCATTTTATTTAGTATATAGTGATTTTTTATATATATAAATTTAAACTTTATTGAACACTTATACAAATACATTTAACCACATTTCCACACCTTTTTAAATACATATAAACATAAAATATACACAATACGCCTACAAAACAATACAATACATACAAAACAAGACAAACATAAATCTTTATCCAAGACATTCTAACATAGCCCATTTAATAACCATTAACACATAGACATATAAACCTATACAATAATATCTAGCTTAAAAAGACCTCCCGCCTACTTTTTTTCACGCTCCAAGTTATACTATAACAATCATCCTCTAGTAATATTTATCACTTTTCAAATTTTATTTTATCCAAAGCTCAAATCATCTGCTCCTCTCTCTTTTTCGTATTGTCAATTCCCTTGCCTACGAAGTGGCAAAGAATTCTTATACAGAAAAATATATAAATCCTTCATTTGCCTACTAGAAAAACCCAATTGTATTAATATCCCCATCGTTTTGTTTTCTATATTCTATAAATAGGTTCCATACTTTTACGTATTCCTTTGTTGTTTTTCTTTTTACCCAATTTGTAAGTTTGTCTATTCGTGCCAATTCCATAACCTTTTCCAACCAATCACTTTTTGTCGGGGGTTCTTCCAATTTCCATTTTTTAGCTACCACCAACCGTGCTGCTATAATCAAATAGTATAATAGGGACCTATGTTCTCTTACTTTTCCATTTCCTAACGGTAAAATATTTAATAGATATAGTTCAGGGTTTAAGCCTATTTCAAATCCCATTATTTTTTCAATTTCTTCATTAATTTTAATCCAAAATTTCTTTATCTTATTACATTCCCACCACATATGGTAGAATGATCCACATCGATTCTTACATCTCCAGCAATTTGCTGAGTTTCCCTTTTTCATTTTTGATAATTTAAATGGAGTCATATACCATCTATACATTAATTTATAAAAGTTTTCCTTCAGATTGTAACAATATGTAAACTTTAATCCCCTTTTCCAAATATCCTCCCATTGTTCCAATTGTATCTGATAACCTATATCGTGTGCCCATTTGACCATACAATGCTTAATTTGTTCTTTTCTGTGTTTATTTTCAATAACAATTTATATTTAGTATATAGTGATTGAGAGCATTTACTGACATAAATTGCCTAGAATTGTCAGGATGCCAACCAATGGCTAGGCCCATTTCCATATACAATTGTTGAAAGATATCAGATTTCAGACAATGATCTCCACACATGGAAAACATATTCATTTAACCTACTGCTGATTAAAAGAAGTTTTAGTTTATATTAGGCAAAATTAAGCATCTTCAAGGTGTCTTACTTCCCGACTCTGCCTGTCTTTCCTTTCTTTCAGAGAATGTGATCTATCTACAGCTAAGCAGATTAAGTCCTACAGTTTTCCAGCAAAAAGTAAAACACATTTTCTCTTGTATTGACTGAATAAGCTACATAATCTTGTTCTTGGCAAACTCCATTCCAGCAAGTTAGCCAACAAGCAAAATAAAGTAACAGTATGTCTTTGTCCTTCATTTTCAAGCAAACATCCAAAATAACGTACCATTTTCCTCAACATATTTTTAGGGTGTGTGAGGAAGGTGATTCCCTCTCCACACCCTTAAATAAAACATTTACACAGAACATTTATGCAGTTACCTTCAAGAGACATTTTCTATAACTATTTCAGACCAACTGTGGTGGTGGGGGGAGAGACCTGAAACACTTTCCCTTGACATATTTGGCTGTGATCATCATGGTTTGGCTTGGCATTTGCAGCTGGTTTTATATGACGTGCACATGGCCACACAGCAAAACCAATTAATCAAAAAATTACTTTGTCTTCAAAATACAGTATACCTCTCTGTTTCTCCTCCAGACTATCTCCATAAAAGCAAAGTAAGACAAGATGTTAAGCCTGGGAAGCTTGGTTAAGTAAGACGCCATGCCTGTGTTTGCTGACCTGAAAAAAGGTTGGTACTGAGAAACAAAAAATCTGTAAGTAAAGGAAAATGCAGAACAAGTGGCAAACATGGGGGATTTAAAAAAAAATACACAGGGGGAAAAACTTCTTTATGTATCCACAATTCTTTATTTGCTCATAAACTACATTTTTGGCATGCTGGCAGCTTAAATTTACCCAGGGCTTTTGCTACAACAGTAAAAGGAGACTCCTTTTGCCAAGGAACTCAGGCAAAGTTTTCAGTCTGCCATCTAAAACATCACCCACACATACCTCTTGTTGCTCATGCAATCACGTGGTAATGTGCTATTTAGAATCTTGCAAACCTTCTACAGGTTTTCATTTGTTCCAAGGAAGAAGAAAATGTATCATAGAGTATTGTTTGCATATGGCATTTTAAGCTGGTCTCCATTTCGCCTTGATATGGCTAAATAGGGAGGCACCATAGTCTCTCATTTTAACAACCTATAGGTGGGGTTTATTTCATACTTGCTTCTGAACCTATGAAATCTGGACTGAGTTATACAGACTACAAGTTCTATGTCTCATCTTGAGGTAAAAAAAAAAATGTAAGCAACCATGGCCCCTGTTAGAGCTCCTTTCACTCCTGGGCTGCGCTGTCGATAGAAGAGATAAGTGTAGTGGGGTAATTGTGGCGTAACAGGGATGGGATGGGAGTGGAAATTGTGGGACAGGAATGCTTTTTTCATTCCTGTCTGATAATCTCCTTGGTAAACACATCTGGTTGTACTGGCAACCTCTAAGATATGAGTTGTAACATCAAACCTTACATTTCTGTATGCATTAACTTTGAAAATAAAGGTAATATACTTCATACTGAGCCTTGACTGGACAGGGATGAAAATGTAAAATATATTTCTTCATCTAAGATAACATCTGAAGCACCAGCAGTAGTCTACCAGTTAGTGTTATTCATCTACTTAAAATGCCTGGCTTCCTTCCCCTGGTAACATCATCCACCAAGTAGTAAATTATTGATTTGATTAAAAAGCTATTTTATAAGTTTACTTGACAGAGAAGCTGTTCTGCAGTGCCTTCAGACAAAGGCCATTAATGCCTCACTCTCATATCCACAATTGGATAATTTATACATAACCTTTTAATATTCACACATAAAGGCATATGCCTAAAGGTTACACCATCAGTAATTGAGTTCTACAGCCTCCCTTTCTTCCTCTCTCTCTCTCTGTCTCTCTCTCTCACACACACACATTTATGTCATAACTGTGTAGGATTATAGGGCCATACAAAATCAGATTTATAGGCTAACCACTTTATAATCTTTTGCTAGATGATATGAAATTAATCATGTCAGAATAAAATGTTATACATACGGAGCTTGCCCTTTTCATTTGTATCCACGTAAATTCAGATTCTAGACACACAATTAGTTTTGACTTCATTTTTTAAAAATATGTATTCCACATTGGAAAAACAACATGCTTTATTCTGTATTAATCACTGGAACCAGAGAAGATAATAGAAGTTCAATTACACTGACCAAAAAAATAATAAAGCAGGGGAATGACAACCCCTACTAAATCTGCTTGACAGAGTGTCTCTTCTCAAGTACAAACATTTTCATTTAGTTTCTGACTCCAAGCTGCAAACTGTACCCATTAATAGTGTTATTTTGAAAACTCTGGTTTGGGTCTCAAAGAGAGTCTGGCTATAGGTGCAGCAAAGTTAATGGAATATAACGCTCTATATGTTGGGTTGCAGGAATGTTAGGGATAGATTTCGTTCCCATTATAACAAGAAAAAGGTGTTCCATGTAACTCTAATGGGAGATAGGTGACACTTTACAGGTAGCATTATCAATAAATGTTACCATTTTTCATTCTGTAGAAAAAGGCTGGTACACACATCCGAAAACAGATCTCCCAACAGATACAGTGTAATAAACTACCTGTGTCTGACACCTAGTGGTGATGCGTTCAAATTACAGTTGGTAGAAGAAGAAGAATGTGTTCGAAATCATGTTTCTACAAGGGAGGAGTGGGAGGGAGGAGTCATATGCAGTAGATCACCTTGTTGCATTAATGGTTCTTTTCACTCTTCCTTCATAGGACTTTATTAGATGTGGCAAATATGGCATCATAAGGATGCCTAATGATCGTGAAAAGGCGCACATACCAGATGACGATGTCCTTTCGCAATCATGTGTAGGGAATAAGATGTATTTTTTTATTGATGGCCCAAGCCATCACTAGATCTCCTGTTCCACTCTTTTGCCAGTATTGTCAGCATTTGAATCCTCGTGCCATTGTGCTCACATGAATGCAGTGTCAATGGGCAAACATTTCCGCTTGAGATCATGACTGCCAGGTTGGGGGGGGGTGCTCTTTTTATGACCCCTGTGTACTTGGGACTTCTAAAGTATGTTTTTGTGCCTGTGTGAACTTTTTGTGTCTTTATTTTGTTTGTTTTTTCAAATTTGCCGCACTATCATCGTTTCACGCGAATTGCCATGATCAGGAAGCTGGAAGTAAACAGAACTCTGTTCATGCTTGTTACTGCTGGGGAGGCCTCATTGACGCTGGTTAAGGTAGGTCTGGTAGTAGGGGTTCTTTTGCTGGCATAAAAAGACAGCAAAATATGCCGCCCAAAGAACTTTTATGGAGGGTGGTCTGATAAAGTCCATAGGCTGAGATCCCACATCAAGCTGGTGGACCATAACACTCTACCTGGGCAGTTCAATTTCCTCCACCACCCGCCACCCCAGCAGCTGTGAAACTCCAGTAGGGGTGTATGCTGCTGCTGTAGGCAGTGGGGAAAGGGAGGAGGAGGGAGTCAAGTCAGAGGATCCAGAACCAGCTGGTCTCAGCTCAGAGGGGGAAGAAACAAAGTACAGTTGTCCCTTCATATACGCTTGGGTTTGGTTCCAGGACATCCCCACCCTGTGGATACCAAAATCCGTGAATACTCAAGTCCCATTATATGCAATGGCATCCTTTACATGGTATCCTTTACATAAGATGGCAATATCAAGGTTTGCTTTTTGGATTATTATTTTTTAAAGAATATTTTCAAGCCGTGAATACTTAAATCCATGAATAACAAATCTGTGGATACGGAGGGACAACTGTATACTCACAGATGGAATGCTCCCCTCCTTTTTCTTCCCTTCAGAGCCCAGCACCTACATCTTTATTATCCAAATTGCTGCACCCTCCTTTCCCTTTCCCTTCCCAACAGTAAGATCCTGTCTAAATGGTCAAAAGAATCCTAATGGAATTTGCTACAATATGTCTTAATGAGGACCCGCATCAATACGCCATATACAGAAAGGGGCAGCAAAAAACTCCAAAAACTATGCCAGGAACGCCCTTGCAGCTTTTCTCAGAGTTTTAAAAAAGTATAGGGAATGTGCATTCCTGTTCGTTGGGACAAGAGATTTTATTTGACTCGCTTTCCCATACAAGAGTAAATGCAAACCTGATTTGCCAGAAAAGCACAGGGGGCGGGGCTTTCACCTTAGGGAAATTGCTAAGGTAAAAAAATGGGGATTTATATTATATTTTCTCTCTCTCTCTCTCTCTCTCTCTCTCTCTCTCTTTTTTTTTTTTTTTTGTAAAGGTAAAATATCACTTGTGCACACCACGGAAATAGTTTTTTTTTAAAAAAATTCGGCAGCAGCAGATTTAAAAATGTGAGTAAATCACTCACGGCTACTACCTTGGCTAGAGGGTATGCAAAGTTTATGGGGGCTGTAAAACTGTTAAGACACAGCTGGTGCAACTTGCTGTTACTGTAGAGCAATCCGTTTTAATCATAGGATGCACCACCAGTTTGATAGCTGCAGTATTGAGGTTTTGGACTCAGTGCAAAGGGTTAGAAAATAGCCCCTTGCTCCCCATTCAGAAAGAGACATATGTAGGCGTAGGCCACACTTACACAAATTGATGTCACTAACAGGATGCCACTCATGAAGTCCTGGGCAACACTCCCCTTCTTACATGTTTATATTATCCCCCTCCATGTGAGGACATGTTTATAGTCCTCACATTCATAATAGGCCTGAACAGGGTTATTAATATACAATACTTCCTTTTAGCAGGTAGAAAACTGCAGGGTGCACATGTCTAACACCGAACTGTCATGTAATGTGATGGAGTCTCCTTCCTTGGAGGTTTTTAAACAGAGGCTGGATGGCCATCTGTCAGGAATTCTTTGATTGTGTATTCCTGCAGGGCAGGGGTTGGTCTAGAATTCAGCCTTTCTCAACGTTTTTATCCTGGAGGAACCCTTGAAATAATTTTCAGACCTCAGGGAACCCTTGCATAAACATTATTCTATATACTGCTATTGCTTTCTCCCCACAATCACAATCTCTTGAGGAACACCTAGCAATCTCTTGGGGAACCCTAGGGCTCCAGGGAACCCTGATTGAGAATCACTGGACAAGATGGTCATTGTGGTCTCTTCCTCCTCTATGATTCTATGGCTGTACAGGTCAGGGAAGGGTTGATGTTGGCAGGTGCCTTATCCCACTATGCTTTTCCTACCCCAGTTCTGCTCCATTTTGATACAGCTTTTCAAATGCACACAGCTGGAATAGAGACTGATGACCAGCTGCAAAGGAGGACTATGACGTTTCTAACAGCTGTGTGAAAGGTACTTTCAGCAAGTGCACCTTTGTGTTTGCTTCCTTATGACCAGGTGGAATGGTGAAAATTCCCTTCCTCTACATAGCCTTTATGTACAGGAAGGCACCAAGCCCTTCTTTGCTTCAGTCACTTCCAAATCATGGCAAACTCCCTCAAGCAGAGCTTGGAAATGTTACTTTTTGTTTGAATTAAAGCTCACAGAATTCCCCCTGCCAGTACAACCAAAAAAGATTTTGGGAACTGGTCCCCCAAAAGAGGAAGTTCTACCAACTTTGTCCCAAACACATTTAGCCCATGGTCTTATATTACCTTGGTGAGTGTCTCTCAACTTAGGCAAAGAGTAAACCTTAGGCAAAGTGTGATAGCAGCTGCAAAGTAGCAACTTTATTCTGGAATGAGGACAAGATGGAATACCAGATGGAACATCTCTAGAGACTCCCTTATGCCTTTGTCTACTGTATAGGCTATGGAAACAAAGGACTTTATCAGATGCATCAAATACAGTGTCATAATGACACCACATAACTGTGAAAGGGTGCACATATCAAACGGCGTCGCCCTTTCGTGGTTATGTCCCTGCCAAAACCTGTACTTTTCAATTGACAACTTAAGCTGTCAATTGATCCCCCTGTTTTGTTTTGTTTTTTGGTGTGTGTGTGTGTTTTGCTGGCATAACCAGCATGTGAACCCTCACATCTTTTTTTCCAATGCTTACCCCATCAGTGGCTGGTCTGGCGTGAATACTTTTGGGTGATTTGGGTGAGATCATCCAGGTAAGTGATGCAATTTTTATTACCCTCCCTGGTAATAAAAGTTTAAAGTGTGTTTTTGTGCTGATTAAAACTTTTTAAGTGTTATTTTTTGTTTTTGAATTTCCCATGTGATGAAATCTTGCAGGACTTCAAAGGAGGAAGTGAACGGAGCTCTGTTCACTTCCACTTTCATTGCTGGACCTGCCTTTACCAGGATTAGAGGTAAGTGATTTTTTTTATGCCAGCAAAAGAATGTTTTAAGGGGCTCATCTGATAAAGTCCATAGCCTCCAAGAGCATGTCCTAGCTAGGAGTTGGTCCTTTAAGCCATTCTTCTAATAATCCTTGTTCGGTTGCTGGCCCATTTTTTTTTTTTTAATCTGAAGCATCACTTGTACAGCATAATTCTTTAAAGACTAATGGCAACCATATGCTGCAGTGTTTCTTGGCTTTCACTCTTACATTTGGAAAAGACTTTGGCACCATAATTCAAAACACCATCAATGTCTTTGAAAACTTCCTTATTAAACTTGGCTCCCCTCCCTTTTACTGCAACAAACTTTTTTAAAAAGGGTATAGAAAAGATACAACTTATTTTCCCATACTTCATGCTATGAATGAAAAACAATGTCACAGTCTTATTAAATTAAGCTATAGTATTTTATATTATAAACTATGGTGGGCTTGAATTTAAAAGGCACACATAAAGGCATGTAATCAATACTTGCTTTTTAAAAAATTAAACGTTGTCTTAGAATGGGAAAAGCTGCATCTCAGTGGTAGAATATATGTTTTGGATGCAGACTGTTCCAGGTTTAGGTTTGCCAGATCTCAAGATACTATCTGAAATCTCATGGAATTGCTTGAGTCTCTTCATCTCCAGATTTTGTTCTTGGGTGCCTTCAAGCCAGCTCTGACTTATGGCAACACTATCATAGGATTTTCCCAGCAAGATCAATTTGGAGGAGATTTTTATCATTGCCTTCCTCTAAGGCTGAGAGAGTGTGACTTAGCCAATGTCATCCACCAGGTTTCCATGACTGAGTTGAACCCTGGTCTCCCAGAGTCCTAGGCCACTATGCTCTTGGTCTCTAGGGGGGGAGGGAAATCTCAGAATGAGTTGCACTAGAGCAGGAGAGCTTAAATTCTTTATGTGAGCTAGCCTTTAAGCATGGGAAACCAGCTTCACCCATTCTTAGCTGGTATCAGGGCCATGTAGCTCAGTACAGAGTTGTTCCCATGTGTGTAATAATAATAATAATAATAATAACAATAACAACAACAACAACTTCTTTATTTTTGTAGCCCGCCTTTTGCCTATTAGGCAATCAAGGCAGCTCACAACAATTGGATATAAAAACAAATCCATAACAAGAGTAATAACTCAAAACAATTTAGCCCCCTTAAAATTACATATAATAGTGCATATATTTAAAATAACTGGCAGATTCACCAGTGAAATAAAATAACTACCCTAAAACTTTAAAACTGTAGAATAAAAACATAAAAACTTAAAAAGAGGGAGAAGCATCCATTAAAATGGTCTGTTCTATTGAGGGAAGGCCTTCTGGAAGAGCTCCGTTTTGATGGCTTTTTCGAAATTCTCTGGCAGGGCGTTCCATAATCTGGGAGCAGCAACAGAAAAAGATCTTTGGGAGGTTGATGTTAATCTAGATCTCATTGGTTTCAATAAACCCCTCCCAGAAGATGTAAGGGTGCGGGGCAGATTATATGGGAGGAGGTGATCCCTTAGGTAGGTTGGACCTAGGCCATGTAGGGCTTTATAGGTCATTACCAACACCTTATACTGTGCTTGGAAACTGATAGGCAGCCAGTGAAGGGATTTCAAGAGTGAAGTAATATGCTCCCTTCTCCATTTCCCGGTGACTATCCGGGCTGTCATATTTTGCACCAGTTGTCGTTTCCAAACTAGATATAAGGGTAACCCCATGTAGAGAGCATTGCAGAAATCGAGCCATGAGGCTACCAGTGCATGCACTACAGTTTCTGGGTACTTTGTCTTGAGGTTTGCTTATGCAGCATCAGAGCACAAAAATAAAATAAAATAAAAGAAAGTCAGGAGCAAAGGGAGAGGTATGGGGATGGTGCACTTGGATGCATGAGCTTGGCTCTATAGTGCCATTTGGAGCATGGCAAGGAACAGAGTCCCCCTCTTTGGAGGTTTTTAAACAGAGGCTGGATGGCCATCTCTTTGGACTGCTTTGATTGGGTATTCCTGAATGGCAGGGGGTTAGATTAGATGGCCCTTGTGGTCTCTTCCAAGTGCCAGCACTGCAACTTTTGAATGGGCCTGGTTAAACCCAACTTATTGGGTTTGGTTGACCAACCAAGTTTGGTTGACTGAACCAAAAGAGTAGTCACCAATGGCTCCTCTTCATCCTGGAGAGAAGTGACTAGTGGGGTGCCACAGGGTTATGTCCTGGGCCCAGTGCTATTCAACAGCTTTATCAATGACTTGGATGAGGGAATAGAGGGTAGGCTTATCAAGTTTGCAGATGACACCAAATTCGGAGGGGTAGATAATACCCCAAAGGACAGGATCAAAATCCAAAATGACCTTAACAGATTAGAAAGTTGGGGCAAAACTAACAAAATGAATTTCAACAGGGAGAAATGTAGGATACTACACTTGGACAGTAAAAGTGAAATGCACAGATATAGGATGGGTGACACCTGTCTTAATGGCAGTACATGCAAAAGGGATCTAGGAATCTTAGTGGACCACAAGCTGAACATGAGACAGTGGTGTCATGCAGCAGCTAAAAAGGCTAATGTGATTCTAGGCTGCATCAATAGGACTATAGTGTCTAGATCAAGGGAAGTAACAGTGCCACTCTATTCTGCTTTGGTCAGACCTCACTTGGAATACTGTGTCTAAATATCCTTCCCAAACAGGATATCCCAAGATGCCATAGGATTTTGCCATGGTGTCAAAGAGGAATTATATAGCTATAATTGTGTGGCATGAAAGGGCCCAGGGATTGGTTCTTGTGATATCATGATTTCATAGATACAGTAGGAGGTACAGTAGGCATAGGCTGGGAGGTGCTCTGTATTTGCTTCTCGATCAGCTGATTGTGGAAATGGGCATGAGGGCAATGGGCCCAAATCTGGGCAAAACCCAGTTAATCAGGTAATATGGCAACCTGGAAGTGCTAGGAGAGGTAAGCATTTCCCCCCTTTTTGGGCCTCAGCAGACAGAAAAACGTGTACAGCAGCAACAGTATCAAGATACAAGCTACTAGGGCTTGCATCCTACATGACTTTATAACATAATGCATGGAGATTTTTTCTAGGGTTCATGGTGATACTGGGAAGGTTGACAGTCTTGCTACCCTGCAGGATTACCCAATCAAAGCATTCCCAACAGATGTTCTCTGTTTAAAAACCTCCAAAGAAAGAGACTCCACAACACTATGAGGCAGTGTATTCCACTTTCAAACAGCTCTTACTGTCAGGATGTTCTTCCTAATGTTTAGGTGGAATATCTTTTCCTGTAGTTCGAACCCATTGCTCCATGTCTTAGTCTCTGGAGCAGCAGAAAACAAGCTTGTTCCATCCTCATATGGCATCCCTTCAAATATTTAAACATGGCTATCGTGTCACCTCTCAACCTTCTCTTCTCCAGACTAAACATGCCCACCTCCCTAAGCTGTTCCTCATAGGGCATGGCTTCCAGACCTTTAACCATTTTGGTTGCCCTCCTCTGGACTTGTATCCTTCCTGAATTGTGGTGCCCAGAACTGGACACAGTATTCTAGGTGAGGTCTGACCAAAGCAGAATACAGTGGCACTATTACTTCCCTTGATCTAGGACTTCTTCAGACAAGCCTTACTGTACAAGAAGACTCCGGGAGAAGTTTGGCGCTGTCGCACGGCTGGGGGTCCTTTTCGGATGCTGCCATCCCTCTCGCAGAATTGTCTGTGACAGTTCTGGTTCCCATCTACAGCAATCGTGCCATTTTTTACTCACAGAAAACTTCTGTGAGTAAAAAATGGCATGGTTGCTATAGATGGGACCCGGAACTGTCACAGACGATGCCGCGAGAGGGACAGTGGCATCCGAAAAGGACTCCCTGCCGCGTGACAGCGTTGAACCTCTCCCGGAGTCTTCTTGCATGGTAAGGCTTGTCTGAAAAAGTCCCTAGACTTGTTCTAATACTTTCTCTTGCCTACTGTTTCCCCTTTGCTCAATATTACAGCCCCTCAAAACTGTTTTAAAGTTTCTTTTACAGTATCAGATTCCCAGGCCACTCAATCTAGTCTTGTCTAGCTCAAGTGGAAGCTGTAAGAGTCTTTGTCAGTTGGGCTACCATAACTTCTTTATATGCGGGCTGATCCTGAAATCTTACACTGCAAATGGAAAGTGTATTCAAATGGCCAAAAACCCCAAGGAGGAGACTGCTCCTCAAGCCCTTTCTTAGTCCCCCACCCCACTCCCTGAAAATACTCAAGGACTACTCCCACCCACCCCTACTCCATGCTCACTTATTTCTGGGAGGGTAGAAGAGGCCAGCAAGGAAAAACAGATGGAGAGTGAGAAATGCCTGAGAAGGGTCTGGCATGTCTTATCGCCAGAAACACAAAGATGATGTCATCCTTCATGACCTCTGAAGAACCCCAAGGATCCCTTCACTGTTGTGGATCTGGCTATAGATCATGCCTGGCTCTTTGCCAGGTATTACATGGCTGTCTCAGGGGGAGGGGAGGCAGCATGAGGAAAGCATGAGAGAGTTTTGCTCCTTGCATGAGGAACAGAAGTCTGACCTCCATGATGACGACAACAAGAAGAACAAGGTATAGACAGGTATAAGTTGGACCTAAACCTTCATATGTTACTAACAAGGTGTCAGTCCACAAGCTATTGAGAGAGAGAAAGAAAAAGAGGCAATGGGACATTTCATGGTACCTTTTTAAATTTTAAAAAAAATCCCTTACAAATCTCAAAGCATGGCACAAGAAGGGTTTATATGCACCTCTACTTCTTGGAAAAACATGGACATACTGAGAACCAAGATGCTATTTAGCAAACCATGGCATTCTTGACATTTACGCCTTTCATGGATATATTTATCTATTTGAACCCTTTCCTTGAGGTGTAGGTAAACAATGAGATGGCACTGGAATTACTTTTATGACTAAATTACTTTTATGACTAAAAGTATGACTACGGTACTTTAATGCATAATGTGGAAAAAAGTGTAAATGCCTGTTAATGGAGACGTTTTTGACCTTTCATTCTTGTTAAATGAGTGGGATACAGTAGGTAATGTCATTTTCAGATCAGATGTCAACACAAAGATTCTAGCAGGCCATTTTTTATTTCAATAGACTATTGCATCATTAAAACAATAATCTAGTTGGGCTTGTCCTGATTTGAACTTACAGAAATCATTAAACTTTGATCAGTTTTGCAGTTTCTTGAGAAACAGTGAATTCTAAAACATTGCAACCCACAGCTAAACATTGACTCTAATGGAACCATTAAGTATGTGATTAAAAGTGTATGCTTTGGTGGATAATATCCAGTAATGGAACCAACAGGTAACTTATTGTGAACTTGGAAGTCACTGCTATTTGTTTGGGTACTTGTCCCAGGTAAAACACTGCCTGTATTTTTGCCCTTTGGTACTGCTTTGCAGTAGTTTTTTTTCATGTGCATTGCTGTGGTTTTCATTCTTTAGAGTTTAACTGTCTCTCCATGTTCTCTAGAAGATCAGCTGCTCAGTTGGGACTAAGATGATCTTGCCTCTAGTGTACATCCATATTGTTTACCATCATGCAGCTGTGATATATCACTTTTCAGATGCTTTCTGAATATGCATGGGGTGGGATTTTGTTCACTTGCACTTGCTGGATAGATCCTGTCTTGTACACATTTGGTGTAATGTCTAGAAGAACTTCTCCATGTAAATGTGGACTCCTTCCTGCCTTTTCAAGGGTTCCTGATTGCTTATATGGTTTTCCACGTGACACCAAAATCACACAGGGCAGAGGCACACAACCAGGAACAAAAGCAGGTACAAATCATGCTTCCTCTTCTAGATGTATTCAGAGAATAGAGCTTTATATTATTTAATAACATCAAAGCACAAACTCTCACTAGGCTTTTAAAGCAATGGGTGATTGACTCCTGAAAAGGATATGACTCCTGAAAAGGATATGAGTAAAGATTTTAAATAATTCTAAATAAGATTAAGTTTTTATTTTAAAAAAATATTAAGATGCCTCCTGCTAAGGAGGGAAAAGAAATTTGCACTATTTTTTAAACAGAGTTATCTAACAATCTATGAGATTATTAACCAATAAATCTGTGGCGGAGATCCTGTATTATCAATGTAACAATGGCAATGGAGCTCCATTGTCATAGTTACAGCTAATAATGCCATACAAACACCCCAAACCTACCTTTGCAGCCTGGCAGCACTCTGACCAAATTGTTTCCAAGGTGCCGAAGATCAGGGTGCTGGACAATGATGCCTGCAGCATCCTCCCAGTTGTGGGGCACATTGATATCAGGCAGCTGGAAAGATCCCTTGGGGTCCTGCCACAACGGCTTCTCTTAATATTCCCCATGATGGGGAGAGAACTGCAGACATCACTCCCCAGTGCCCTGATCTGCAGTGCCTCAGAAACACTTCAGCTGGTGTGCTACCAGGCTGTAAAAGCAGGTTTTTGAGGTCACATCCAGTCATTCACAACTGTAAATGTGATTTACACAACTGTAAATCTACCTTACAAGCTCGTAACTGCTGAACAGGGTGCCAGTTGTGCATTTCTTTGGGTTTGCTGCCGTTCACTTAAAAAAAAAAAGAAGCACCAGCTTCGTCACTGGGTAGAAATCACAAGTATCTGCTTCACCTAAACATGGGTATTGTAGAATAGGGAAAGATGCTGAAAAGGATAAATGATCAAGGTATGGAGCAACTCCCCTATGAAGAAAAGTCACAGTGTTTGAGGCAGTTAAGTTTAGACACAAGTAAAGGAAGGCATGGTAGTTTATAAAAAAGATCCATTGTGTAGGGAAAGTGGAAAGGGAGTTGCTTTGCTCCCTCTCTTATAATACTAGAGCCCACGAGTATTCACAGTTGTGTGTTAAATCATGAAAGTAATCCAGTGCTATCTCATTGTTTAATTATACAGCAAGGAAAGGTTTTACACATATAAATATAGCAGAGAAAGATATAAATGCCAAGAATGCCATGGTTTGTGAACTAGCATCTGGGTTCTCAGTATGCACAAATCTTTCCAAGAAGTAGAGACATATATATAAGTCCTTCTTCTGCCATGTTTTGAAATTTGTAAGAGGAATGTGTCTTTGATTTTTTAAAAAATAAAGTAAATGGTAGGATATTCAGAATAGATAGGTACACAGTGCCTAGCTACACTGTGGAATTCAGTGCTATAGGATGCAATTAGAATTGTCAATTTGGGTGTCTTTAAAGGGGATTGGATAAATTCCTAGAGGGCAGAGCTGTCAATGGCAACTTATTAAGATGAGTAGAAGATGGAACAAGGTTGTTTTTGCTGCTCCAGCAACTGGCACATAAACCAACGGACTCACATTTCAAGAAATGAGACTCTATCTAAACTTTAGGAAGAAACTCCTGACAGTGAGAGCAATTCAACAGTGCAATGGACTGCCTTAGATCATGACGGACTCTCATTCATTAGAGGTCTTTAAGTAGAGGCTGGATGACTATCACTCAGGATTCCTTTAGCTGTGTATTTGCAGATGGCAAGGTTGTGACTAGATGGCTCTTGGGGTCCCTTCCAACTGATTCTATATCACCTCCAGTGTCAGAGGCCATATAACTCTGTTTATCAGTCACTGAGGCATCTGGATGTCCAATGTGTGAACACAATGTTGGACTAGATATGCAGTCTAATCCAACATGGCCCTCCCTATGTTCTTTTTTCTTTAAATTATACACAAGCAAGTGCAGATTACTGAAATGCATTAAAAACCATAATGTGTACAATAGGAAAACTGAACACCAAATTACACACAAGTTTCCATGCAGGAAGGAAGAAAAGATCTTGCCACTCAATATACAACAGTCAGGATAAGAATGGTGATGGGTTTCTGAGAAGTGTAATGAAAACAAAATAGAGATTTTTACCTTAACTTCTGGATGAGTACTGGTAACACCTCTTGTAGTGTGTGTTTGTGCACGTGCAAGAAGAGAGAGGGCTTTCCCAATTTGCTAATGTTTAACTCTTGTTATACTTGGTCCAAGTTACTATTGTCTTGTATGTTTGACTATGGTTGTAGTAGTGGTGGTGGATTAATAATAATTTCAGTAACACTTTCATTTCTAGTCCTAGAAAACCATTTGTAGTGGTCTGGGCACACACTTTTTACCTTATTAATTCTTAGCTCATTTCTTACCACATAGTATTCATTTTTAGAGGATGCTGGCTACAGAAGTCTTGCAAAAACTCATGCCTTTAATGCACTCACCACCATGAATGCTGGCCTCTTCAAGTGCACCTCTTGTCCTTCTAATGATCAGTGCCGTCTCTTGGCACATCAATCAGCAGTATGCCAATGATTCATACAAATGCCTAAAGGGACTTACATAAGGGTTGGCGTAACCAAATTACCATTTATTCAATGGCTGAACTCTAGTTGAGACCAGGGAGATTATCAGACGTGGGGGAATGCACCAAAAAATTGTGTTCCCAACCACATCACAAGATCAATAGAGGAAGAGAAAGGGCAACCTTACCAGATGCCCAAGTCCTTCTGCCGTTCCAGAGGTGTAGTGCTGCTGCAGATAAGGCTTCCCTTTTTTTATTGATGGGGACAAGCCACTTATAAAAAGGGATGCTTTACTCACAGCTGCACTATGCCCCCAGAATGCTGGGGGACATTACCATCTGATAATCTTGCCCCTTCCTGTTCTTGTCGCTGCACTCTTTTGATGTGGTTTTTGCCGCATCTGATAATCTCCTAACAGTTTGGATTTAGACCAGATGGACCAGATGAAAACATAAGCAAGACAAGAATGTCCTCCTCCCTCAAAGTACACATACAGAAAGGGACTGGCCAACTTGTTGAATCTTTACAGGTGATATGGTAATGTCCACCAATGCAAGTTTGGTTTAGGGTAGTTTAGGAGATGCAGAAGAGGCCATGTGGTATGCATATCTTTGTTTCTGAACAGAGGGGTATGCCTCAGAAGGAACTGCTGTGAGGCTGCCCTGAGGTGGTTGCCTCTCTGCCTCATGGCAGACCAGGCAACACATATAACAGACGTATGAGTAAGTGCCTTGCATTCTATAAAAACCAGGGTCCTGCTACTTAAACCTGCTCTGGACAATCCAGAGTTCTCATAACTGTTTGCTTCGCTCCCATTTTCATAACACTAGAACCTACATTCTTCCAACAGGATCTGATATTGCACATTCTGTCCTTGCTGAGCCTGAAAATAATTTAGGAATCTGAGCACACAGCTCTGTATAGTTCAATAGCTAGAGCCTAACTCTTAACAACAACAACAACAACAACAACAACAACAACAACATGATCGGTTCAAGGTTGATTCTCTGAGGGGACCTAGATAGTTTGCAGCCTGTGAGCTGATCAGGAGAAAGGAGTAAACTATGAATGATCCACTAACTGTAGCATAAAGTTGTGAGTGCGGGGGAGGTGGGGAAATATGTCTATTTTCTTTGTTTTTAATGGTTGGAATACAAAGAGCTGTTTAAAGTAAATTTTTGTATCACTTTTTAAAAATAAACTCCGGCAGTGATTGCACTGACATAAGGGGGAAACAATAGGTAGATCATCTGGAGCTTAATTTGAATCTGATACTTTAGCAGGCAGAGAAATGCAGGGAAGAGGGACATGCAAGGCAAAAACAATTATACAGTGAACTGGCACAAACAGTGCAATACTCCTCCCAGTAATACTGAGGGATGTTGTCAGAACTTCAGTAAAGTCCAATACAGCAAAGAGCTAGATCCTCCACCATTTTGAATACCATCCTCTTCTGCTGTTCTAGAGAAGTCTGATAGGCTCTTGTGGAGGAGATAATGGTTAACCATGAACATATGCTCAAAATGCTGGTCTTTTGTATGCACAACAGATATAGAACTTTATCAGATGCTCTTAAAAATCTCCTGTGGAGATGCTCTTTAAAAAATCCCACACAGGTCGTGAGGAGGACGCTGCTGGGAGGAGGACAGGGTGTGCAGTAGCAACTGTCAGAAGTGGGAACTTCTGACAGTTGCTACTGCACACCCTGTCCTCCTCCCATCCTTCATTTGTTCTCCCTCTGTGCTGGAGGAATGAAAAAGGTGCATTTTTTGTCCCTCCAGCATGGAGGAAGAATGAATGAAGGACAGGAGGAGGATGGGGCATGCAGTAGTGACCGCCAGAAGCAGCGTCCTCCTCCCCACCTATGCAGGAGTTTTTAAAGAACATCTTGGGGTGAGAGAGAACACAGGAATGCTCATATGTCCCTAGCTAAATGGGCAAAAGAAGAGGCGAAATGGAGCACAAGGATACAAAGGCTTGCTATTGGCCCAATAGTTAGGTATTAGACCACTATTTCTGAACCAGACCATTTACTTTTCAGATTTGAAACATGGTGCTAAATGTTAAAATCTAGCTGAGACATGCATTCACATCTGCATTCCAGACTTGACAAAGAAATCAACTATGTGGGAGGGCTCAGAAAACACATCCTCATTTAACATGAGGTGATCTATAAGGGGTACACACACTCTCAACCTCAGAAAACCCTGTGATAGGTTTGACTTAGGGTCACCATAAGTTGGAAATGACTTGGAGGCACACAACAACAAATTTTACATAGTATATTATGAGTATCTCTAAATTAAAATAAATAAATATACTAATAGGTTACTTCTGTTCCATAAAGATGATCTCCATTTTCAAATGCTTGAAGACTCTTTGTGCCATTATTTAGCTGAACTGAGATCCAGCAAGTCTTTGATTCCCTTTCTCTCACTTACCTTGTTTTGACTCCCTGTCTGCAAAGCACAAAAGAAAACCAGGAGGAGAGTGGTGTGCTGGTATTAGAAAGAACAAAATGTATGTTTTGCAAAAATGGTGAAGAACAGAGATACATCCTACACTACCAGGGTTTTTGTACAAAATGATGTGTATATACTGTTTATTGAGAAGCTCATTTTACACAATATTTATTATATATATCTGTGTGTGTGTGGTATATTATAAAACAGGTTTCATAAATCATCTGTATCTAATGGGCTATGATCAAATCAATTTCCCATTAAAAGTCTATCAAAAATTGACCCTGGTTAATCAGCTAAAAAGTTATTATTAGAAATGTAAAAAAAAAAAATTGAAAGTGTTTGGATCTTTCAGTATTTGCTGTTCTCAGTTATCTAATTTGACTCATCAGTAGAACATGACATTACATAGACTTACATTTGAAGACATGCAATAAACAGGACAGGTCACGGTAGAGCAAAACAAGATTTCTTTGGTGAGCCAGAAGCCAATATATAAAAAGTTAACAACTTTTCTAAACTTTCTTTCACAACAATGAAACATTCATGTTACACACTATACAAAATAGAATATAAATTGTGGATGGTAAAGTATTTTGTGTAGAAAAGGAGGGAAATTACAGACCAAAACAATGTTTATTTCATCTAAGAGACCATGACAGGTCACAAAGAACAGGTACAGACTGATTCTTTTCAGGATGATTTCACATTTCATAAAACTGGTCCCAAATTGTTCCAGCCTAGCAAACACTGGTAAATTTCTGCAAAGATAAAGTTAGTGTATGTGCAGCCAAATGGCAAGATAGATGCCTAAGTATTTTCATTTCAGCCCTTTGCTAAGTTAGTTCAACCACCAACTATCAACTAACAGCATTTTATTTATTTATTGTGATCAAGTTACCAACTTGATAGATGAAGGGAATGCTGTGGATGTAGTGTATCTTGATTTTAGTAAGGCCTTTGATAAGGTCCACCATGATATTCTTGCAAAACAATTAGTAACACGTGGGCTAGACAATGAAACTGTTAGGTGGATTTGTAATTGGTTGACTGACTAAACCCAAAGGGTAGTCACCATTGGCTCCTCTTCATCCAGGAGAGAAGTGACTAGTGGGGTGCACAGGGTTATATCCTGAGCCCAGTACTATTCAACATCTTTATCAATGACTTGGATGAGGGAATAGACGGTATGCTTATCAAGTTTGCAGAGGACACCAAATTTGGAGGGGTAGATAATACTCCTAAGGACAGGATGAGCATCCAAAATGACCTCAACAGATTAGAAAGCTGGGCCAAAACTAACAAAATAAATTTCAACAGGGAGAAATGCAGGATATTATACTTGGGAAGTAAAAATGAAATGCACAGATATAGGATGGGGGACACGTGGCTTGATGGCAGTACATCCAAAAGGGATCTAGGATTCTTGGTGGACCACAAGCTGAACATGAGTCAGCAGTGTGATGCAGGAGCTAAAAAAGCCAATGTGATTCTAGGCTGCATTAATAGGAGTATAGTGTCTAGATCAAGGGAACTATTAGTGCCAGTCTATTGTGCTTTGGTCAGTCCAGTTCTGGGCACCACAATTCAGGAAGGATATTGAGAAGCTGGAACATGTCCAGGGGAGGGCGACCAGGATGGTGGGAGGTCTAGAAGCCATGCCCTATGAGGAGTGGCTTAGGGAGCTGGGCATGTTTAGTCTGGGAAAGAGAAGGTTAAGAGGGGACATGATAGCCATGTTTAAATATTTGAAGGGTTGTCATACTGAGGATGGGGCAAATTTGTTTTCTGCTGTTCTAGAGATTAGGACATAGAGCAATGGGTTCAAACTACAGGAAAAGAGATTCCACCTAAACATTAGGAAGAAGTTACTGACAGGAAGGAGCTGTTTGGAAGTGGAATACACTGCCTCATAGTATGGTGGAGTCTTCTTCTTTGGAGGTTTTTAAACAGAGGATGGATGGCTTTCTGTCAGGAATGATTTAATTGTGTATTCATGGAAGGCAGGGGGTTGGACTGGATGGCTCATGTGGTCTCTTCCAACTCGATGATTCTATCATTCTTTTTTTAATATGGAAGATTTATTCAGATTTCCCCTACAATATAGTGAGATTTCCCTCACTGCTTATCACAGTTTATCATATAGTGAGTTTTGCTTATGCATCCAATCTGGGGTATCATCAACCTGCTTAGACTCTGGCTTTTTGTTTGTGTTGCAGCCTCAAAGCAAATATCTACATTTGGCTGTTTCATACAGTGTAACCCAGTTCCTTGGACATTCCTCCCCCCCCGCCCTTTTGCATATAATTATTGCATAGGGGCCAAACAGTTACTCGGGATGAGTTTGTTTGGCCAAAAGAGCCTTTTGGTGATAAATTGTATACTGCATACAAGATACCTGCCAGCATCAAAATGAGGCCCACTGTGGTTAATACCAATTTATACCACTTGAGGTATCTTTCAAAAGCAAATATTTGCCAGACAAAACTGACATGTAAAATCAACTTATTTCAACAATCCAGGGCCAGTTTCTTGACATGTGAATGAACACACAGAGCCTGTTCACAGCCACATCTATGTCATATACTAAAAACACATACTGGGATTATATTATGAAGAGGTCAGTCTATGAGCTAGCCCTTATTATCTTCTACTTTCCTTACAAACTTCACATGCACTGATACGAGTATATTTTTCTTCATAATGCTGTTCTAAAGTTGAAAGCACAGAACATTTGAAATCTTCCCTTCCCAATTATACTAAAAACAAACAGATTATTGAGAGGAAAGATTGGGTTAGGATGGATTAGACAATATTTGTTCCCAAATGTATCCTGTATGCCTGGCAGAGAAAGACAAAGCATTCTATCTGTCCCAGCTCACCAGGTGTGCATATCTCACCTGTAACATCATCATCAGAAAATTATATCAATGAGTAAATTCAAATTGGACCTGTGAATTTTACAACTAAAATTTATAGGCCCATTTTTATTTGATTAATATAGCAGAAAAAAACAATTCCATGAATGATCTGGGCCATATATATATATATATATATATATATTAGATTTAATGCACTAAGCCAGACTAGAACATTATTCGGTGCAGGGATGTCTGGTAATTTTAGCAGAAGACAAGCATGCCAGATATGTGAAGAGTGAAGACATACTTGCCTCCCATCAAATATACAGGATAGGTCCAGAGACACAGCATCCAATCTGGCCTTTTAAAGTATGACTTTCTGCAGCTATTGCAGAAAGATCTAGCTCAAACATATCATTCTGCTTCCAATACATACATCCTCATTGTGTCTACTATGAGGAAAAACTTATACTACTTGTGTGGGGGCATAAATATCATTCACAGGTAACAAAGTTGATTGGGTACAAGTAGCTCTCAGTCATGTCCTCACAGACAAATGATCCTATTTATTAGGGGTCTTCCCCCTCAAGTCAAAAACATTTGAAGCCAAACCTGCTTCTTTCAAATGCATCAGGAGAACTTGATAGCTACCAATAAGCCACCTAGCTATTTCAAGATAAAAAGAACATCCAATAAATTATATCAGTATGGCTTACTTCATTTATTTATGTACGCATCACAGCTGCAGCATCCATACACAAACATTCATTACTTTATAAAAGGATTAAAAATGGTTATATATATTTATATATACAAAATTATTTACTTTTTATTTCATTTTTTAAAAAATTTTCTTACAAAAAAAAGGTAGGTCTATCTATCTCCATCTTAAAATGCAGAGAGCTGTAACATAGACCCACAGTTAGTGTTGTAAAAGTTATATTTTTAAAAAGTGGCCCTGGTTGAGATTTACTGTATTAGCACTTTATTATTATTATTATTACTGTTATTCCTACAGGCCCTCCTTGTCATTGAAAAGAAGACGAAGTCCTCCAGGCAAGTCCCTTTTGATCAGTGCCAACGCCAGAAAGGACAAGAGTCAAGTTCCATATCGCCGTCCCTTGTTCAGGGTAATTCCCATTGGCCATGCTCTTTTAGTAAGTTCATATCACATGGTTCTCTGTGGAACTCCATTGGGGAGTAACAGTGTTCTATAAGCAAGATGTTCCTTCCATTGTTTATCTTCATGCAGAAACAGCTATTTTCCCTCATGTTTGTGAAAACAGAGAGCAGACAACAACTTAAAACTATTCCCAGCCTGGTGATGTACCTCAAAACAAACAAAATAAATGATTAAAGACCTCTGAGGCCAAATAGCCATAAATAAGCCTGAACTTAGTGTGACATCTCATTGTATATACACGTTTTTTTTTTCTTTCAAAACAGTAGACACTTAAACACCATTAAATCATCTTATTTACATTATCATTGGTGCTAAATGGAAGAGTTTAATTATTATAGGATGCTGGGATATAGAATCAACTGGTCCCTCACAAAGTATGTAGAAATTAATACACTAGATAGGCTGGAAATGGCTCCCTTTTCAAAACTTTCATTTGTAGCAATCACTGATAGGTATTGTGAATACTGAAGTCCTTAAGTTTTTTTAAAAATGCTTGGTAATACTCCTATAATTGATTTTTTTAAAAGGCACGGTAAGCTAGGACTTTGGCTAGCATGGCAAACATCCCATTTTCACCAGAGTGCATTCAGCGCCTTGAATCCTGCCATGTCCTGATCCAACGATGAAAATGTTTTGATGAATTTAATGAGTTTCCCTTTCCTGCTGAAGAATGTTTATAATAATATTTCTTAGAATAAGTCCTTTGGAATGAGGATGCTGAAAATAAAAGAGAAGAAAGAAAAGAGGGAAACTCGGTAAATGTGCCAGCAAAACTACAAGCGGGATGAATGGGTTCAATATGTTATATTTATAGGTTCAGGTGATGACATTTCCTGCTCCAGGTAGAATCTTCAAGTGAGAGATGAGTAGCCCCACACAGAGCATAATAGCAACTAGTTACAAATAACTAGTTACTTGTAATTAATTTATTTCCTCAGTAACTGAAATTAACAACATTATGTTATGATTGTAATTTAACAAGGCATAACTTAACTCCTTTCGTGGTGCAACTGGAACCTTTTAGTTATTTTATAGTTATGGTATCCAGTTTCATTAAGTAGTGGAGGGGGAATATCATCAGGTTCAACTGCTGGCTCCTGCTCTCTTGTGAGTGTGGAGGCAACAATGAGGAGGACAAGAGGAGAGTATACTTTGTACCACAGGCCAGTAGTTTATAGAGGTAAGATTAACTATTTTGTGAATTTTGAGAAACAGGAAGTATCTTTTGTAAAAAGTGTAACTATAATGGGAACTTTGGGGAGCTTAGACCTATTACTGTAACAAATTACTTTTTAAAAGCAACTTTCCCATGCTCTGATCCCAGTTACTCCAGAATGGAGATGAGGTTGCATGTACCCCAAGCACTCCATGCAGAAACTCAATAATTCAAAAGCCCAGTTTGCATAGTTCTTCCACCCCATCAGAGGATGATTGAATAAATGAACATCAGAGTGGTCAGGTACCTATGTAAAGGCATGGATACCAAAGGGCAAGGCAGGGCAGGGCAGGGCAGGGCAATGAAGGTGCATCTCCCTTCACCATGGGAAGATTCTTAATAAGCTGGTAAACACCTGACCTGAATCTTGTCAATCATAAATTCCTATGAAAGGCAACTTACGAGTCATGCAGGTAATTTTAGGCAAATCCCATCGACCATTCCCTTGGCAACGGATGATTGGAACATGGCGCTGAATGAAACCATCTTTACAGTGGTATCTGATCAACGAGTTAATTTCATACCGAGGCTTCATCTTCCCAAAAGTCTTTGCGTTTTCTACAACAGGCGGCTGGCCGCATGCCACTAGAAGCAGAAATACAGGCTTATTGTCAATGTTCTTCCATGTCTTGTTCATTCTTCCCCCCACCAAACTCCATAAAAAGAACATTCCCTCTATTTATGCTGAAATCTGAATAAAGGACAACTATATCCAAAATGTGGCCTTTATTTCTAAAAATCAAACTAGTCATAAAAATAAAAATATGGATAAAGACTTTTTTTCCTGGTTTGAATTTTTTATTACATTGCCACAACATGTAACAGAAGCTAGTAGAAAAATCTTCGTATATACTTTCACTAGAAAGCTGAAAGAGTCTAAAAGCCATATTCCATACATTAAATAAATCTTGCAAACACTCTGCTTAGGTGATAGCACACAAGGATTTATGGATACATCTGGGTGCTACATTACACAATTAACAGCACAAGTCTTGTGTCCCACTGTCATAGGGTAGATTGGATCTCCCCCTCCAAGGACAAAGTGAGGTCCATCTTTGGAAGAGATGATCCAACTTTGTACAATGTCCTCTGCCTACCCTGTGGAAACATTTTGTTCATTTCCTCTCCAATGGCACTGATGGCTCTCATTAAACTAGCCAGTAATCTATGCCAGCCCAAGAAACTAGCCAGTAATCTATGCCAGTAATCAAAAGTTAAAAGAAAACAAAAATAAATTAAAAAACCCAGCTGGGTTCAAGGAAAAGGAGCAAAAACACCACACCTCTAATATTTCCTGCCTTCCATCCAATGGCAGCTGGTCACCTCTATATCAATTAAGCCATTCTGGATTTTAGTATGAACCTTAAAGAATCTTTCCAAGATACACTGTAGAAACTATCTGAGGTCAGGGTACCTTGGTAAACTTGGGGAAATGCCCAAAGAGTTTCAGTTCATTGATATCTTAATAGAATATGGTCATTCACAATTACTGAAGAATTAACCAACCATTTTCATATGAAGAGAGAAGAAATAAAAGAGAACAACTTTGTAGCAACCAGGTAACCATTTTAAACATATTTTCAAGAATAGAATGTTGAGTGTTGAATGGAATGGAATGACCTGCAACTAATGAAATGGATCCCCGCCCCCCAAATCTGACAGAAACATCACTCACCCATGCCTTGATCACTGGCAGAATGGACCTCCTTCTTCCCTTGCAATTTATGCCTAATAAAGTAGTTTGGGGGGAGTTATGATCATGGAAATAGTGACTAAGCAGTGATTGTTAACATGGAACATCTGTAACTGTTTTGTATTCACAATCCACAATTGCAACTCCTCTCCCAACCTTCCTTATTGTGCATTCGCTGCCTGGGGAGAAGGAAGTCCATTCTGTTGATGAATGTACTGCAGGTGAATGACATTTTCATCAGGTCTGGGGCAGTCGGGCCAGGAGAGGTTATTTACTTAAGTTGACTTAGCTGATAGAGAATACAGGCCATAATAATTTTTACTCAGGGGTTCCCAGAGACCTGAAAATTATTTCAAGGGTTCCTCCAGGGTAAAAAGAAAGAAAGAAAAGCTGAGAAATGTTGTAAATGCTAGTTGGGAAAAGAAAAATAGCCATACAGGAAGGAACAGAATGCCACAGTCTTGCAGCTTTTTATAGCAGCATTGGCAACATTCTGAGCATTCAGATGGGGAGCATTCAGATGGGGGAGAAGATAGTATCACTAAATTATAGCAGGAAAATGCAAGAAAGCTAAAATTTCAATAACATTTTCAAATTAGTATATATGTACCTGTTTCAGAACATTTTTAATTAAAGCATGTAGATTCATTTGCATAGCAAGGGCATTAGTTCAGCCTCTGGTACAACATGCCACCCTGCAGATATCAAGATTTGTACCCATCAGTTTGTGAAAATGTTCCTTGTACTTTCAAGTGGCAGTTAGTGATTCCAGGATGAAAGTCTTCTTTACCTGTGCCTTTCTTGCAAGTATAGGTGAGATGATAGTTGCATGGTACATCATTCCATTGGCCATTTTCATGCCAAATTATAACAACACAGTCTTCTCCAGAAGAAAAGAAACTGTCTGGCTGGTTTGGCCTCCAGTTTTCATATTGCTGCAGAAGATCAGAGACAAAAACAAAACAAAACAATGCAGAGCCATGATTTAAGTCTTAAGAGAAGCAGTACTCATTGTAAATTTGCTACTTAATAGCAAACAAAATTAGATGTTTTTTTATGCATAGACAGTTAAAAGTTAAAGGTACAGTTTCATACCTGTTAAAAACAAACACTTAGGAGATTATCACAATGGACCCTCTGTTCACTTGCCCGTCATTCCATTATTTTAATGGAATGGGCCTCTTATTCAAGGATTTTTCCATGAATAAGAGGAAATGGGGGAGGAAAAGGAGCAGAAAGGGAGCATCCCAGAACAGGGACGATGCCGTGTAAATGGTAAGCCTTTTAGCTATCTTCTGTCGTCCCTGTTCTGGGATATTTTACCCATGTGATAATCTCCTTAGCTTAGTATATTTAGAGGTAAACTATACAGGATTGCTATGAGTTATGCTCGATAAATATGAATTGCAAGTAGACTTTTGTTACATAAGGCAGGGAGAAGTCTCTTGCCAGAATCTACACACATTGTAAAGAGGCATATTGGAAGGGTAGGGCAGTGAAAAGCCTGGATCCCTGTGCATCTTGGAGAAGTCAGACCTCATTTTAAAGTACAAACTGGTATTTCCGTCTCCCCTGATGGCAAGGAAATGATCTTGTTGATGCATTCAGGAGAGCAGTAAGTGCTTATCGCCACTGAATGGAGACCTTGCCAAACTGGTTCAGAATGGTATATCACCCCCTCCCCACTGTAAGGTATTGTGCAGTTTCCAGAGATGTTGGGCAATCTTATTTGGATTTGAAGTAGGGCAAAGGTCTCCTTAACTGGCATTGTCATGTCTTCATTTGTCCCAGCTAGAGAGTAATTGAATCTGTGGTTAAATGGCGAGCCATAATTTGATTCAATGGGTCTATTCTAGCTGGAACTAGCCAACAGCATTCATGTCCATGTTCAAATACTGTTCAAATAGAACACATCCATTTCAGAATCTAAATGTATTGTTGTAGAGAGCTGCATGAACTCATAAGATTGAACACTCAACCAAATACACATATAGAACTTTTAACAAAAATCTTAGTTCATTTTTTTTAAAAAAAGTCAAACTTTAAAGGTGGCTAGCATAAAAACTCCAAGAGGTTACCTACCAGCAATTTTGCTCTAAAGGGTTAGAGTTTATCCAGAGAGCCTATTCAATATGTCTTAAAATTCATAAATTTGTGTGAACTCCCTGTCTGCAATTTTGTGGGATTAATCTACAGTGAAGAAGCAGAGTCTATCCGCTGAATGGTCTTGTGTGAAAAAGAAAAGAAGTTATGGACATTTTGGTTTCTCGTGGTAAGTTAATGGGAGACTCAGAAGATTCAAACTGCTGTACTTCCATCAGACCAGAAAGACATGAACAGGATCCAAACTGGTCTAGGCCAAATCAGAGCAGGATCTGAATTACTGAACTCGCCTCCAAGATAGAAGACTCTTACAAAACTGTAATTTATAGCAAAACTAAATACAATTAAAACAATTTTAAAAAATAGGAGGCTGTCACCAGAAATTTCCATAGGAGCTCTTGGCTCTATCTAGAGTAAAATACTAATTAAATAAATTCTTGTTTGTTACTGAGATTGCCTATTGATAAAATGTTGGCTTTAAAAAGAAACCATTCTTTTTGTATTTCTGGTTGTAATTTATAATTCTCAGCACCCCTTACAACTGGCTATGGTGGCTAGGTCTTGTGTAAATTGCAGCCCAATGTAACCTTCAGGGCCACAACCTGTAATCCCATTTTAAAAGTACACCTCAGCAAAATCTATTTTTTATTTAATTTTTGTAAGCCGCCCCGATTGTTTTAACAGAGGGGCGGGGCATAAATAAATTTATTTATTTATTTATTTATTTATTTATTTAAAATGTTTTAAATAATTTAAAACATTTTAAATGATTTAAAATCACTTCTTAGCCTGCTAGGGTTCAAAAGGTGATGCATAATGTACAAAAATCAATTTTTAAAAAGATTTTTAAAAACCTTTTTAAAAATTCTACACATAATCCCAAATAAAACAGATAATGACAAAAGGCTATACCACACCTATTGGAAATAAATTGGTCAGTCAGTGCTAAAGTAAATGCTACTGTGTACAGTTCTTTGTACTAAATTATTCTTTTAAGTAAAAAAGAATAGAACAAGAGAGAGAAAACTGCTTTAAAAATCTGTTTACCTATTCCTTCCAATGCTACACATTTTTCTTTGCAAGCAGATTTAATAGTGGATAGATAAAAATAAATGTCTAAAACAACAAGAATTCTTATAAATGCTAGCACTTCCCAGCCAACACATCCCTTAAATGGTCAAAATGGCACAGTTTCCCAAGTGCTTTTATTTAATTTCAGTGCTTATGTCTTGGAGTTGGTCCACTTACTTGGTTATAAAAGGTCCAAACTGTTTTGCTTTAATTCTTTAAAAAGTAATCCAAACATAGTGTCGTTCTGAACATATTTTATCACTAAAGTTGATGTACCACACAAATGTCCTGCTTACTTAACTGGGGCCTCAGAAAAGCTGAATATAGCACTTAAAGGCTTTTCTACACTATGTCATCTTATCAATCACAGTGTTTTAATTATCAAAGCAAGTGCACTATAACATTCTAAATTGGGGTGCATTAAAATCAGTGCCAGGTAATAAACCATTTTTATTATAGAAAGACCAAGGCTGTAGTTCTATATATACTTTCCACTGAGTAAGACCTATTGAATTACAGTGCCTCTTTCTTCTGAGTAAATATACATAGGATCAAACTACACAACAGTTAATATTGCCTATCAAATGCTGGATATATCCTATCAGGTACCACCTAGCTCTTATTAAGCCAGATGTCTCATGCATTCATACACACACACACACAAACACACACACACATATACACACACACACACACACACACGACTACATATGTGTATATGAGTGCCTCATATTTTCTTTCTTTTCTTTAGTGCAACTTCAGAACTAATATGCTGTATCAACAACACAGAATTCTTTAGTTACTGTTCATTAGGGTTGCCAGTTCAGGACTGCAAAATAGCAAGTTGGGGATGTCTAATTTTTACATCGTTAAAAAGGTAGAATTGACTCTGGTCTGATCTACTTCTAAGTATCATTACACAGAGCTCCTCCAGATGGGGCACATGTGTTGGGGAATAGGGTTGCCAGTTCAAGATCATTCCATAGCCCTTACCTCTTGCCCATTGCTGAGCCCATCAAAAGTGGAGAATTTGCCAGAACCCTCCATTTTAGGGCCTAGTTCCAACTGGAACATCACCACCTGTAGGTTTTCATCTATACCTCCATGGGTGTACTGAGGAGGAGGCTTCTGGAGGTCTATCACCTCCCTTCCCAATAGCAAACCTTCTCCATGCCCTTTTGTGCATGAGAACACTCAACAAATGGCTTTGTTTTCCTGTTGGCAGTTACATGGTACAGTTTCCTGTTGGCAGTTACATGGTAGCTCTCAACCATCTCCCTGTTCATAGTGAACACAAATGGGGTGGGATTGAGTGATGAGTCAGGATCAGTGGCTCCCATGTGAATCTGCTCTGGTTTTTAGTCCAGGACTAAAGGCACAATCCATTAAAGAAACAATACCTATACCACAAAATAGGTTCAGCAGCTTACATAGCTCATTTAGGAGATTATCAGACACGGCTAATGTGGAGCCATAACAACACCAGTGGAATGCAAAAGGACACCAATATCAGATGACGTCCTTTTGCATTCCGCTAGAGTCATTGTGGTGCTGATTGGTTTCCCATTTCACTCATCTTCAAACCTCAGCTTGAGGTGCCAGAGGGCACTGTCATGGCAGGGGGAATCCCAAGCACCATCTGGTTGCAGTTTTGTAACCAAGAAAAAGGAAGAGTTGTCACACTCCTCAACCTCTAGCAGGTTCACTGGAGGCCCAGGGCAATATGTAAATGGTCTTCTCCCTCCTCCCCCACCTCCAAGTTGCAAAACTATAGCTGAATGGTGCAAGGAGCCTAGCACTCTACTCACCACTGACTGAGAGAGTGTGCCCCAGTGCATCAAGGTGAGGTTGTGCACTTGGGGAGGCTGTCTTGGCATAAGGAATGGGAGGGTTAGGCAGCATACATTACCAACAAAATTCCAGCCCAAGCATGAAGATTTGAAGAGGAGCTGAAAGCCTCAGAGACTTTGTGTGCAGAAGACCACACCCTTATGCAACATCCAGTCCTCACATGTTTGAGCAACGGTCTGATAAGGACTAAATTAAGTTCAGAATGCAGAGTGCATAAGCAAACTGATCTTCTCAAATGAGCAGTGCACTAATAAAAGCATGTTATACAGTCATCCTAGAGCTGTACCACTTCCATACATCAGAGGTGAAATGAGATACCATATTTGAATGCTCCCTCAATTTACAAACATCAACATAAGACTACCTGGATACAGAGAACGATCACATCATTAGGGAAACATTTGACCTCATTAAATGAATTCCACACCTGCAACCAGAAGGAACAATCCTGAATTTTCTATACCAAACTTATTTAACTTTAACACTTATGTCAGCATAACCCATTTGATTTCTGCAGAGATGCAAAATTCAAAATTACCAAGAAGAGCTCAACCTTCCTTTGCAAGTCTCATGCAAAACAACTAAGACTTAAGCTGTATAGCCAAGCCTCTAACACCTTGCTCTCCTAAAGCCTCCATTCTCAGTTTCATCTCCAAATGCTAGTAAGGGTTGCTCGTGGTCAGCTCTTGGCAGAAATTGAAGTAGTGGGAATTCATCCTGTTGCTCTTGATCCAGCAAAGGTTTGAGACATTTCAAGGACCTGCAATAATAGCTGAGAGCCCCTGGCTTGCCAATGTTGTTGGCAAAAGCCCGCGGAAAGGACTCTGTGGTTTTGCAAGATTGCACCATATCCCCAGACGTGAGATGCTGTTGCCTCACATCTGATATCATCGTTGTGCACATTTACTTTGGCTTTCCGACCCACACACTGCTTTTTACTAATGCCAGAACCACTTAACAGAGACTCCTAGACTGCTTTCTTAACTCTCCACCCCACACACATACAAGTTTTTCATTTCCTTATTTAGGCAAGCATCACCAACTGGGAGATCAGCCTTCAAAACTCGTTCTTTTAGCCTGCATTAAAATACAGCAAAAACAATAAAATGCTTGCCTTCAGGCATTTTAAAATAAAACCTTTGAGCAGCGGCAATGCAAAGTGTTCCCTGTTCTGAGACAGGAAGACACTCCCCGCTGCTTCCCTTTGGTGTTCTTCTTAGCCTCTTCTCCCCCACTGCTTCCTTCTTTTGGAAGAAATGCCTTAGATACCTTGCTCTGAGGGATCCTTCCTGAGAGTGAGGCATTGTGGGAAGATTAGCCACGGAAATTACCTATTATGTGGAAGTAACATGGAAGCAAAATCAAGGCACCCACAGGCTTTCTTTAGACCTTTGTTACTGCCTCAAGCTCTGGAAGGTTTCCTAGAGTGCTCATGCAATCCTTCAAGACCAAGAAAGGCAGGGGAAAAGTTTTAAGAAAGGAAAGGGAAGGGATAAGAAAGAGTTTTACATACAACAAAAGGAGCAGGTAGGTTAGTTTTTGGTGACAGTGCTATGGATGGCAGATAAGGGGAAGAATGCTACTTAAAAAAAATAGTCAAAAGTAGCTGAAATCCTTCCCAAATAAAAAGAAACAAAAATTGTCCCAATAACGTGTTAATCATGTATCATTTTCTCACTATTCATGAATAGCAAGAAACTAGCAACGCAAACAATCTAACCTTTATGGAAATAATGTTAATCCATTAGAATTTCTGCATAATGTTGCAAGCTCTGAATACAACTATAAAATAAACACTTTAAAATATCTATAACAATAAAAGGCAGGAAATATATGCAACAGATAATCTACATTAACCACGATTAGAACAAATGATGCTACAGGGACTATTCAGTCCTATCAGAATTGACACATTCTTTATTGAGTTCTTGGGTGCTCCCATATGGTAGATCTCAGATGACAAACCTTCACTGGAACTGTAATTCCCATGGTTCTCCATCATCCCAGACATGTCCAAGGCCTTCCTGAAACCCTTTCCCTACAACATGCATCAGGCTTTCTCTACTGCCTTCCCAAAAGTCATAAATAATATAACCATAACAACAACAAAACCATTTCTTTTGCTGCTGCATTACTGTGGACCAATTAATCTTCTGTAGAAAGAGGTACATGAAAACCCACTGGGTACCTTGGGCATGACATACACTTAGCCTCAGAAAACCCCATGATAGGTTTGCCTTAGGATTGCCTTAAGACAGAAAAGACTTGAAGACAACCAACAACAAGAAAGAGGTGCAGTTGCTGTAGCAGTCAGGTAATGGCACTTCCATGTTGGCACTACAGCTATCATCATCATCTTCATCATCATTTATCCCACCTTTCTGCCAATATAGGAACTCAAGGCAGCTAACAATAAATTTAGAACAATACAAATTAAAAACAACACACAAACATTAAAACTATAAATATAACATTTAAAAACAAATCAAACAATTTATGGACTTAAAAATATTAAACATTTAAAATATTAAAATATATTAAAAACTACACATGCCCCTTAAAATCCAAATTGCACCATATTTTAAAAGCCCAACCCTCATCAGACTGTAAATGCCTAACAACAGAAAAATGTTTTTTACTTGTTAATGAAAGGAGAGCAGAGACAAGGCCATCCTGGCCTCTCTAGGGATGGAGTTCCAAAGTCTGGGAACAGCCAGCAAGAAGGCTCTCTCCCTTGCTCCTACCAAATGAGCCCGAGAGGGTGGTGGTGGGACAGAGAGAAGGGCCTCTCCAGATGACCTTAGAGCTCTAGTGGGTTCATGAAACCTCAAGGAGAACTGCTGGATCCAAGAGCACCACTAAGCACAAACCTGGTCCTTCAGAAGGAATGCAGTCTTAGCCAGAATAGAGTGTAATTCTAGGCTGGTTTATCTATTGTACCAGAGGGTCTTCATCCTGTCTGGACTGAGCTTCAATTTGTTCACCTACTCCCTAAATCCCACAATAGTCTCTTTCACTCACTATACACCATGTTGCTATGATTGCACTGTAACTGTCCTAACTATTTCCAACACACAACTGGGATTTTTATTTGGTGAGGAACTAGAGCTCCCAGGAAGAAAAATTTGAAATACCTACCCCTCTTCTCTCACACACACACACAAACACAAGGATTTTATAGCCACGGCAATTAAATTAGAATCAAAGTGCTATAATTGCATAATATTGAAAGACACCAACATCTAGACAGCAATTCGGGCACTCTACAGACTCCTTGAAATTAGCAGAAAAGATGAGCTAGAACTGGGTATCATCAACGTAGCCATTACCTCCTGTAATCATGTAAATATTAAAAAACAGGAACTGTATTGCACCCTGAGAAACCCTATGGCCACAAGGTTGAGCAACACCCGCCCTCCATCCACCCCCCCCCTCCACACACACACCTTCTGGGAACATTAATCCAAATAGAGATGGAACATCCACAAAACAGTGCCCCCAAATAGCAATGATGTAATTTTACTGATTGTAAACATCCAACTTTATCAGATGCTCTTTAAAAAAAACCCCACAGAAGTCAGAAGGAGGACACTGCTGTCCCGCTTCTGGTGGTCAATACTGCACACCCTGTCTTCCTCCCATCCTTCCTCCATGCTGGAGGGATGAAAAAAGGTGCCACTTTTCATTGATGGAAGTTTCTGTCAATAAAAAGTGGCGCCTTTTCCATTGTTCCAGCACAGAGGAAGCATGGAGGAAGGACAGGAGGAGGACGGGGCATGCGGTATCAACCACCAGACGTGGGACAGCAGCGTCCTCCTCCCGACCTCCGCGGGGTTTTTTTTTTAGAGCATCTGATAAAGTCCATCGTCTCTTGAATATGATTTGTAGAAGAGTTTTTATCTGCTTTGACACAACTCCCATGTGTTTGCACTTTCTACTTTATCTCATGTCTCTGTTTTTGCAATAACACATTATAGAGAAACAGAACACTTCATTTTCAATGTTTGGCATAGCCAAATCTCTCTCTCTCTCTCTCTCTCTCACACACACACACACACACACACTTTTTTTTCTCAGCTTTGTCAACCAAATGAACAGGCAGAGTTTGAAAGAAAGAAAAAACAATATCCTTGTTCCAATTACTTTCCAGCAGGGTAATATGGTCGCATAAAATATTATACTCTGTAGACAAATGAACCATAAATTAAAAGACTCACTTTTACACTTAATCATCCTGCACTTAATCATCAGAAGGACAATCCAGGTGCAATGACACATTGTAGATCACCTTGCTGAATAAATTCTGCTTATGCAAAATGGTCCTGTGTGGCATAAAAATGGATGAGTATGGCCAGATATCCCTCCTGCATATTTTGTACAGTTAAAGCAATCAGTTGAGTTTCACTTCCTTTTGTCTGTTTTGTGGGGGAGCCATCCAAGCTTTGTTATTACTAACTCGCCCTTCCAAAGCATGGAATAGAGTATAAATATTAGAGCCCCAAGAATAGCAATGTGTGCCATGGTGTACGGACCTGGGCACTCTCTTTCTCTGCATGCCATGGATTGGAACCTCCTGTCCCACCTTCAGATGCCAATCTGAGTATCTTCACTGCACGGAACTCTCTTGTCTTCCAGACTGGTAACTATCACACTGTCTTTCTAGACCTCTCTCTCTCTCTCTTTCTCTCTTTCTCTCTCTCGATCCAGCCTTTCTGCCTTACTCTGCTATAGCCTTGTATGGTTCGTAAGAATGTATGTTGTGTATGTTAGATTACTATGGGCTTTTTCAGACAGGGGGAAAACCCCCACAAAATGCTATTTGAAAACACAGAAATTCTAGACCAGGCCAACAACTATCATGTCAGAATGCACAGAGAAGCTATTGAAATCCACAAACACCTGGACAACTTCCAACAAGAATGAAGAAACCTTAAAAGTAAACAAAATCTGGCTCCCAGTTTTGAAACACAATATAATCAAAACTCAATACTTACGAAAGAATTCCACCCAGGGACAGGGGGATTCCCAGCAGATAATGACCCAGCAACCAACCATTAGCCAAATAGACACTAACGAGCCTTGCATTTCTATACCCAGAAACTAACCATTCAATTACACAAATTTACATATACTCCCCAACAGGGGTTCACAGCATATAAACTCCACACACACACACCTACACAACTATTCTCTGAGGATGCCAGCCACAGATGCAGGTGAAACGTCAGAAAGAAATTATTCCAGAACACAATCTCACAGCCTGGAAAAAACCCAAGGAAAATCTATGGATGCCATCTGTGAAAGCCTTCGACTTCACATCCATTTGGCCATAGTTCAAAGAGAATGCTGGAGCAGCAAGGCCATAGCCTGGGGTATTTGCCCTACCAGGCCAAGTAATGATGTTGGTCTGCTCCAAAGGATTATTGGTATTTATTTGAAGTTGTTCCTCCTTGTACCGCATTCACCAAAAAGTAATCAGCAGAATTTTAAATGATTAAAGAAATGTTAGTTGATTAATTTATAAGCTATAAGATGCAATCCTATACATAGTGCCCTGGAAGTAAGGCCCACTAGCTGTCAGTGTGTCTCTGGGCACAATTCAAGGTGCTAGTTATGACCAATAAAGCCCTATCCGGCTCAGGTCTATGCTATTTGAAGGACCATATCTTCCCCTTTGAGCCTGACCAAGTTCTAATATCTTCAGGGAAGGCACTTCTCTCTATCCCAGCACTTTCACAGGCACGGTTGGTGATGGTAAGAGCTGCTCAATGGTGGAATGCATTGCCTCAGAGTGTGATAGACTCTCCTTCTTTGGAGGTTTTTAAGCAGAGGCTGGATGGCTATCTGTCAGGAATGATTTGATTGTGTATTCCTGGAAGGGCAGGAGGTTGGACTGGATGGCCTTCGTGGTCTTTTCCAATTCTAAGATTCTATGAAATAAGGCACAAAATGGGGACAAAGCCACCATACCTTTTAATGAATCTATCTGTTAAACTGCAAGAGGAATATATTTTAATTTTTACTAGACAGTGGAGAAGTATGTGTGAGACTGAAACTGGAAAGTCTGTAATTCCAGTCCTGCTATTACCATCAGTTTTGATAGGTTCCATTACAAAAACAAGACTGGCCAATTGTATATTGTAGTTCTCTAAGCATGCATGTGTGCATATATATATATATATATATATATATATATATATACATATACATACACATGCTTAGAGAACCACAATATACAATAGATACAACATATATTTGCTTAGAGAACCACAATAAATATATAGTTTCATATCCATTCATTTATGTATTATCATACACAGCTCATCACTAAAGCAGGGGTGCCCACACTGCAAAATCTGGGGTGAAGCACCCCCCATTCAATCACAAACCACCACCGTGTACTATATTAATTTCCCTCCCTTTCTGCAAGGAACTTGAGGCACCATAGATTGTTATCTTCCACATTTTTTTCTTCACAACAACTCTGTGTAGTAGACTACACTGAGAAATGTTTGTCCCAAATCACTCAGTGGGCCTTATGGCTGAGTATAGATATAACTCTGGATCAATCCTAGTCTGGCAGCCTACAGCAGAAATGGGGAACCTGAGGCTCTCCAGCTTGGCTAGGGCTGATGGGAACTGCAAATCAACATCTAGCGTTCCACTGGCTCCCCAAGTATGCACTATACCTGACTGGCTCTCAAACAGACTTTTCTTGGCAGCAGTCATTACAGAGAATTAAAGCTACCTCTTGGCAACTAAACCAGCTTACATCTGAAATGATTACCTTCCCAATTTATTTGTTTTAGAGCATAGTGGGTTTTTAATGTGCTAATTCCTTATTAGTTATATGACTGTGTTGCTAGTCATGGAATGTGTTGATATCCATTTTTTATGTTACACATTATGCAATTTGCAGTTAGATCATACTCTTCAATGCCAAAATACAGAATTGTTTTTAGGAAATTGCTTTTTTTTAAAAAAAGAAGATAAATAGAAATGAATTAGTTGCTTTTGTTAACCACTTGCTAGGTTTGTCATTCACTAACAAGACTCATCCAAAATATACAAACCCAGCTCATTTATCTTAAGATAGCTGCAAACATCCTAAAATGATCTAGTTTCCAAATACCTTAGTTACTTGAGTAACTAATGAGTAATCCACATGGTTCTTCAGATGTTTGAGTGTTGACAAAGTAGCTCTATCATGAGCAAAGCAGCAGGCACTGAGTGAAAACAACTATCCTTTTTAAAATCTCTGAAATGCTAACCAAGTGCCTGGGATCAATAGCTGAGATTTCACATTCCAGAACAGTCAATGAAGCACTGTGTGTAGTGAACCTCAACTAAATCAACTGCTGATACAAAAGCATAATTACTTGATCATTCATTGTGTGAAAAGTCAATAATCCTTTTCACTGCTAAGGTCAAGGATGTATTTACTATAAATAAATTGAAAGATTCGATATATGGGTCAGTTAGTTTTCAGCATTTTGTGATGCATCATTAGGAGAAATGAGGTTTTCATTCTCTTCCCTGCTTTGTTCCAGGCAAATCTTTGTCAGTGGTGAAAAATGATACAGGTCTTTCATAAACTCTTAAATAAACATACATTTGAAGAGGCAGAACAATTTCTGTTCAGTTCTGTGAAGTAAATTACATACAAGCTATATGTAGCTGAGCTTTAACAGTGCCTAGTTTAAAAATGAGCAGCTGAAACCTTATTTATAATATAACGTTCCCTAGAAAGTTAACAGTTATAATTGATTGGTTTAACTGCATCCTGTTTTAATTCATATTATAAACAACCTAAGTTCCTAAGGTAGGAAATTAAATACAGTGGGCCCTACTGATCCACAGTCTCCTGATCCACGGTTTCAACCGCCTGTGGATCATTGTGTCCTATTCCTAAAATGGCAGCAATGTGCCCACGGCCATGTCCATGTGCATGCAGCCACCATTTCATAATATGGAGTGCAATCATCAGTGCTTTTTGCCATCTGCGGGGTAGGTGGAAGTCCCAGAACCGAACCCCTGTGGATCCAGAGGGCACACTGTAACCAAATAAATGAACACACAAATAAAGCAACATGTAAAGGACACATGAAGAAAATGAATAAATTTAACATAAAGATATATGTTAGTTGAATTGATATGTTAGTTCTGAAAGTAATACTTAGGCTTAGGTGTAAGTATTCTAACAAAGAAAGAGTCAGAATTACCATCAACTAATTGTACATTTTCATACTAGTAAATTGTTGTATTATTTATTTATTTTTTACTTTAGTTTTTGTATCCCAGTCCTCTGTGATAATCTGATTATTTTGTGTTTGGACTTATTTCTTGTTTGCTTCTATTTTACTTTCTTTATAGGCAGATTTGCTCCATGTATGCACCCCTAACTGCCTTTAAAAACAAATCCATTCCTCAGTGCATAATAACACATACAATTTTCAAAGGGTATGCCACATGCCACACATTGCACAACAAAAAGCCCAAGGTAGGACCTGACAGCACCACCAGGGATGGAGAATGTGTGGTCCTCCAGATGTTTTCCTCTCCCATCAACTCTACTCAGTATTGTCAAAAGTGAAGGATGATGACAGTTACAGGCCAATAACCGGTGGGGAGCATGCAATCTATAGATAAACACTTAAAATCTTTGGTGTATGCAACAACAACAACAACAACAGTGTTAAGCAGCACTAAGGGTGTCCAAAGCACAACTAAATTCTGCAATGTGGCCAACTCACCTCATCAGGCTAGCAAAATCGGTCCAAACATCTTCAACAATTTCTGAATCCAGGAAGAAGAACAACAGTGCAGACAAGAATGCAGGCTTTTTCCAATCTCAAGGCTTTTTCACAATATACCATTATAGTGCTATGATTCCACTTTAACTGCCATGACAACATCCTATGGAATCCTGGGATCTGTACTTTAGGGAGGGGCATCAAGAAATCTTAGCTAGAAAGCTCTACTCTCTCATCAAACTACAAAGCCTAGCATTCATAGCAGTTAAAGTGGTGTCATAGTGCTACAGCTGTGCAGTGGAAAAGGGCTCCCATTCCCCAGGGTCTGGGTTTCAATTACTGTATCCCCATAAATACAAGGGAAAAATCCCCAAGCAACGGGGTTCAGAGCTCCTGACTAAGGAAGCAAATGGGGAGGGGAGAGCTAATGTTGTATAGACCTCATCTAGGTTCGTATTTAAACAGGTCACACTCTGTGTAAGATATCAGCAGAGTTGATGAATGCTTTCAAAGATCACAGTTACTGCTGCATATTTGAATGCTAAACAGGAAGTAGAGGAAACAAACCAGAGGCAGAAAGTAGTACAGGTCACTCACTATTTTGGACTGTGCCACCCACACAGATTCCAGTCTGCTATTTTGTCTAGTGTGGATGTGGTTTGTTGACCTTGGGCACACTGAATTGGCACACCAGATGCTTGAGACTCCTTCACTTGAAAAGGCCTACTTTGATTTATTATGGTATGCAATTAACCTTCAGAATGAAAACGTGACAAATGTATCCCTCAGCATTACAGATGGAAGTTGAATCTTTCATTTTCCCAGTGTTAGATCCATTCAGTACCATTTCCAAATGAGTTTGTTTTTTTTAAAGAAATACAAGCAAATTTTCCAAGCCACATTTCTTCAAATATATGCTTTTTTGCTTCTTGCATGCATTTTTGCAAGCAATTTCCCCAATATAATGCATTTTATATTATTTTCATAAATGTACACATTTTAGTGTCCTACATTTTGTTCATGTTTCAACTGGAGAACTGCATCACAACATTCAGAGAAGTCTCAATATTGAAGAATAACTGCATTGTGATTCATATACAGTATTGGTTCTGAAATTGCAAATTAGTTTGGTTTGCACTAAAGTGAAAACTGAACTAAATTGTCACCGATTCCTATTCAGCCACCATGGCATAATGGGTGGAGTGTTGGATTACAACTCTGGAGAATAGTGGATGAATCCCTGCAAGGTCATGAAAACCCACTGGGTGACTTTGGGCAAGGCACACACTTTCAGCCATGAGAAAACCCTATGATAGGTTCTCCTTAGGATTGTCATAAACCAGAAATGACATGAAGGCACACAAGAACGACCTATTCAGCACATATATCTTCCATGACATGTTTGAAAAATGTTTGTTGGGGATTTCCTGTTATGAAATTAGCATTTGCTTTATGTAAAAATATGCAATTAATACATATTTTGTTAGTGGAAATAAAGAGGGCCGTATTCAGATATTTGAAGGAAAATATCCAGTAGGTGGAGCTGTTTAATCATTACCACATGAGAACAAATGTCCTTGATTAAATGAGGTTAAACATTTTATTACACCGGAAAGATGTGATTCCTTTAGTGCTAAGTACAAATACCAAGGAAATCAATCACAAACTTTCCATTGACTTCTGTGAGCTTTGTCTGTTTAACGGTATGGTGTCTCTCTTGTTAACTCTGCATAGAGCAGGTAGAGAGAATGACAAACAAAGAGAGGAATGGAAGGAGAGGGGATTTTCAGAATAAGTTCCAATAATTTACAGACTTAGGCAACACTATGCTTTGTTCACATATTGCTTTGCACAAAATCCTTATAGCTGAAGAGCAAAGTCTCAAAACTCCCATTCTGGAAATTTGGGTCATTTCATGGTATATGAAATGACAACAAACAAACAATTTATCTGTCACTTATTTTATAATACTTATTTTACAGAAGTATTTAATAACACTTTTTAGACCTCACAAAGCCATGCCCCCAAATGTTTTACAAAAACAGGGAAAGTGTGCAATAAAAATTAAAACTTAAGATCTTCAAATGAAAAGGAGTAATACGAGTTTTGAACAGTACAATTTGTTATGTGCCTTCAAGTCTACTCTGAAATATGGCAACCCTCCCATAGGGTTTTCTATGGCAAGGTTTATTCAGAGGGGTTTTCCATTGCCTTCCTCTTAGGCTGTGGGTGTGTGATTTGCCCAAGGGCACCCAGTTAAGTTTCCATGCCAAGTGAAGATTTGAAATTAGTCCAGCTCTCAAACCACTACACAATGGATCTCTCTAATCAGATAATACAAACCATTAAAAGTGTTAAATAATAATAAGAATGTTTTAACTTTCTGCCCTAAACACCACTAGGGATTGATTTAGTCTCTGATTGAAGGGAATCAGAATGGTACAGCCACAGAAAAGTCCCTGTCTCACCAGTTCCTTTCCACCAATTCTCCACTGATGTTAGGACATGCCACAGAGCCTCCTATTTATCTACATCATAGGCCACCTTCTTTACCAAAGCTTGTTCATCTCCCTCCAGCTTTGTAATGTTTTTTTTTTTTTAAAACAACAACCCTGTAGTGAACAGATAGGGGAGAAATACAATTTGTCTTTCTGTCCATGCCAGCTGGTCTGAATTGAGTCCAGTTGGATGGGATGAAGAAAGCAAAAAGTGTATGACAAGTTTTGGCTTTAGGCAGCAGAGAACACTGAGGAAAGGGGGTTGGGGGGAGATAGAAGATTTATAAGAAAGATAGTAAGAGTGGTGATTTAGTACTGAAAGCACTGAAGAAGTCAGATTCTGGAAATGGTAATTCAGTTTGCAGGAAAGAGAGACAGATAGTACAGAACCCTCTTATGAATTGGGGCTCTTAGCTTCAAAAATTGAGACTTGGAGTAAAAAATTGAGTCATTTCAAGTCCTGTTTCTCACACATAACGGTGGACTAAAAATGCTCTGCGAGCTTGGCATCTTCACAGCTTCACAAAGTCACAATATCAATTGCTAATCATAAAGGAATCATCCTTCCTTGCCAACTCTCCTAAAAACAGTTGGGGAAGAGCAAGAGCTCATTTCCAAAAGAAGAGAGTTCCACAGTCTTGCAGAAACAGTTGTAAAATCCCTATTTCTGCCACCAGGGTGCCAGTTACACAACAAGTTTTGTCGCGGGGCTTACCATGACTCCCTGATCCCGTATCTGTCCCTCGCTGTTTATACAATTTTTGTCACTCTTTAGGAAATCCTGGAAGATCCCATGATTGATATTTACACGACAAAAGTTTTTATTGGTCCCGCACTCTTATATCTTGTGCTTTTGCTGTTTACACATGTTTAGCTTACAAGGATTTTTTTTTTTTTTGGGCTATCAATCAAGAATGCAATTAGTCCTGTTTTCACAACCTCGGTGGCGCACTTCCTTTAGAGTTCCATGCCACGAGCGATGCTATTGGCTGGCTGGGGGGGGGGCAGAGACAGGGGGGCAGAGGTTTGGTTTTCCCCTTGCCTCTTTAAAATGTTAACCCTTTAAGCATTTTGAAAGACCCAGAATGTGAGCTTTTGCTCAGATGCAGGAACAGTGCTTTCCTTTTGAAATCAAGGCTGGGGAGGGGAGGCTTGGGATTCCCCTTGCCTCTTTAAAATGTTAACCCTTAAAGCAGAGTTAGGGATGCAGAGTGAAGATTTCAAGCCAGCGACAGACAGGCATTTTGAAAGATACAGATGCTGGCATTTTTTTTACTGTGCATTGTGATGGGGGGGGGAATAAAAGTGTGTTTATTTGCTCAGACGCTGGAATAACTGTGCCCATTCAGATCCAGGGAGGTGATAAAGGTAGGGGATGAATGGGCGACCCTCTGCCCACCACGACCTCTTTGTAACATGCAGTTGAGGAAGAGGTTAAAGCTGAAGGGTTTGCAGTGTAGAAATCCATTTTAAAAGGTGATTGAGTACATGCGCGCACACACACCAACCTACGTGCAGCTGGAAGGGATGCCTTTATTTTCAGCTGGTGAGGCTGGATCTGTTGAACGGGTGACTGATCCCTCCTTTTCTGGTCGCTGAGCTCTAAGCCTGCCCCCAGTCACCATTTCCAGCCATCCCCTGGTACCGAAACATTTTGTCCCAGACTGTTTACATTTCCGATTTTCCGAATCCTCCAGTGACTTTTTTAAAAGCCGGCTTGTATTATAGCTCCTGTGTTGAGGGATAAAAGCTGGGCCCCCTTCCGAAAATCACGTACCCGACCCGATGTACATGTAAACTGCCAGGGATCGACACAAATTCTTCCCGGGACATTTTCATTGTGTAAACGGCACCCAGATGTTCTCATGTCACACACAGTATAGCCTCATCTGAAGAATGCAGCTGGCATTGAGCAGTATGTCAGCCAGAGGCTTTGATAAACTTTAAAGGTTAAAACTAGCACCTGAATTAAAGAAGTATAACTAGCATACAACATACACACAGACACACACTTGCTTCCTCCTTCAAGCTGTGAATCCTCCCAAAGTTTAGTAGGCATTCAGCACCATTTTGTATCAGCTGCTTGCATGTTTCTATACACTTCAAGAACAATGCCACATACACAGAGCTTGGAATCTTAGTTTTAAAAAGCAACATATTATTACTATTATTATTTTAGAAAAGTGAAGCAGTCATAGTTACTAAAAGAGTGACTACTTCACTTATTACTAAATCTTCTAAAATAATTCCCCTTAAAACAACATTTTAGAAGAAACAAACAAGCATTACTTGCAACACTTAAAAATGGTAGTATCGGTTAGCATGTTGCTTTTCTGTAACAACAATATGTTATAGGTTACGTCAACACTTGTAAGAGGTTATTTCCAAACTCTACAAATAAAGCACATTATGATAACTGAGCCTGGAAGTTACAAAGGGATGAATCAAAATGGCAAGATTCATGGTGCCTAGGAAAGGATGGAGCCTTTGCAATAAATGAAGTTGATAAATAATGTCCTGGCAGCGCCTACCAGCTTATTAAAAAGAAGTGTCAGATGCAACCACATTAGAAGGGCAGCTCAACCAGAAGCTACCCATAAAGATAACTTTGTACGTGGTTAAAAGGGGGGATTATTTGGTGATTTTTTTCAGAAGACTCAGGAGATTAGCAGACAGGAACACAAAAAGTGTTTATGTCCCACAATATCCACTCCCATTCCTGTCCCACCACAATCACCCTCCCCACCACACTTACCTTCTCTTCTGATGAAAGGGCAGCCCAGAATTGAACAGAGCTCTAACGGAGCTTCATTCACTTCCCAGATTGATATCCCGTGGATTCTCACGAAAAGACGTGAGCGCGGGAAATAAAAAAAATAAAAACCAAAATACAAAAAAAAAGTTATAAAAAGCACATACACACACTTTAAAACTTCCAAGTAAACCAGGGAAGTTTTTAAAAAGTGTGTCACTTACCAGGATGTCCCGATCTCACCCAGAAGTGTTCTGTCAGGGACCGCCCACTGACGCTGGGATCTTGCCAGCGAAACAGGACGCCTTGTTGCACAGAGGAAAATCTTTGTTGCACAGAGGAAAATCCATCACAGAAACAGAATGACAGATCTATTGACGGCTTCTCCTGTCAATAAAAAACAGCACTGGCATAACAGCAGCAGAATGGGTGCATAATGATGGGGGAATGATGTCGTGTGGTAAGGGAGCCCTTTTGTGTTCTCCTGGCATTCCTGTAATGCCACTTTAAATGCACCTGATCTCCTAAATTGGGAACAAACTTCATGTAATGGCAGTGGGGGGGGGTGTTAGACCAGTATTTATGTGAAAGTCAGATAGTTGCTACCATCTTTATTTCCCAGAATCCCCATCTGTACAGCACTAGCTAATAAGAGCACCTGAAGGACCACTGCTGCTACAGTGAAAGATGGGTGAAGATACTGGTAGTAGCAATAGCAGTAACAGTAGGAAAAGAGATAAAAGGGGTAAATATCCTCTTCCTTTCAACGACAGAATTTGCCAAATTCAGCTAAGTGTCTGGCTTGTTGAACTTTCAGCTCACCATTAATGCAGGCTCCAAATTTGTTCAGAAGAGGGAAACTTGTTGTTAATTGCTGTCAAGTCAACTTCAACTTATGATGATCCTATAAATGAGAGATTTCCAAGTCACCCTATCATCAACAGCCCTGCTCATTTTTTTTCAGACTCAGGGCCGTGGCTTCTTTGAGTCTATCCATCTGGAATGTGGTTTTATTTATTTATTTCATTTTTATGCTACCTTTCTCCCTAGATGGGACCCAAGGCAGCTTCCATAAAACAAATTAAAAATACCATATATACAGTTAAAATATTTAAAATAAAATAGTTAAATTCAGATTGAAACATAATATAAAACAGATTAAAAACTAAAACATACAAAATAAAACAAGCCCTGCTGCTTAAAAAGAAAAGTATTTGCCTGCCGGTGAAAGGAAATCAGGGAGGGGGCCAGCCTGGGCGTTCCAAAGGGTGGGACCAACCACTGAGAAGGCTCTCTCTCAAGTCCTTACCAAGTGAGCTTGTGATGGTGGTGAGACTGAGAAAAAGCCTCCTCCTGATGATTGTAGGGCTCTGGCAGGATTGTATCAGGAGATCCAGTCTTTCCTCTTTTCCTACTGCCTTCTGTCTTGCCAAGCCTTATTGTCTTTTCTAGCATGTCATATATTCTCATGATATGGCCAAAGTACTACAGTCTCAGTTTAGTCTCTTGGCTTCTAAAGAGAGTTCAGGCTTGATTTGCTCTAGGACCCATTTGTCTTTTTAGCAGTCCATGGTATTCACAGAACTCTTCTCCAATAGACGCCTGTTAATAATAGGCAGATCTAGCCTCTCTTAGTCCTGATGATTCCCCATGAACTATTCCATACTATTGGGATTCTGTTTTGTGTGTCTCAGTTTTCATCTGTGAAATGTTGAAGGGTATACACAAGTCTTCCACCTGGTACTTTCCCTGCAGACCCTCTAGGTCACATTTTTCCTTTGTATTTCAAGCTGTAGGCAGTCCACTATGTGCTCAGATTTCCTCTACCATCTGCAACACAGGAGCTATAATACAAGCCTATTTTACAAGGATTACTGAAATAATAGCTGTGACTTCTTGTATCTGTATTATTTATTACTAATATCTGCTAGTATAAGTAGTGAGGACTGTTTATTTGAGAAAATGTTGATAGACTATTGAGATTATCACATGGGCCCTTGTAAACCGCCCCTGTCCTGGCACACACACCCCGACACACTCCCACCCCACTCCCATCCCTGTAAGTTTTTTTTTTTTAATTCACACACTTAACTGATCGCGGCATGAAAACTGCTCCCCTCTGGCATCCCAGGAGGCAACAGTGCTCTCGCCAAGCCCCATTAACTTCCTGGTAACAAAATCCTGCTCGTTCTCATGAGAGAACGATCACGCAATAAATTTAATAATAAAAAATAATACAAATGTCAACATGAAAAACCAAGCCCTAAAACACACTGTAAAAACCCTAAGTAACCCAAAGAGGGAGGGGGTTGTAACTTACCTGGATGTCCTGATCATTCCCAGAAGTGTTTTGGCATGGACCTCCTAGTAACATCATGTGATGCTGGCATCATGCCAGCAGAATGGGTCATCTTTCACTTGCCCATAACAGAATGGGCTTCTTATTGACGGCTTTTCCCCATCAATAAGAGGAAGCAGGAGGGGAACAGGATCAGAATGGGAGCATCACAGGAGAGGGATGACGTCGTCTGAAAGGTAAGCCTTTTAGCGATCTCCTGTCGTTCCTGTCCTGGGATGTTTTCCCTTTGTGATAATCTCCTATAAATCGGTTTCACAAGTCAATTCAAAGGCTTTCTGTGGTGGTGAATGTTAAGAATGTTAAGAGTTTGGGAGGGGGGGGGTGCAACGATCACTTCACTGAAAAGACTATAAGAACAGTTTCTCTGTGTACAAAATACTGAAACTGAGAGATACATGTCTGCTCACACAGGAATATTTTTAAGAAGCCCCCTCCCCCAAAGTCCTTGCCTCCTCCCCTAGTCTTCATCCCATTTCGTAATTTCTTCCAACTATTATTGCCAGGCTTGTTCACTTAAAAACATGTGAGTTCCAGGCCAAAGACATTTGTAAAGGTTCACATAGGCAATGGTCCACCTTTTTTCCCTAAGCAAAAATACAAGCAAAACTCTGTGTGAAAGAGCTCCTTACTCTTTGAGCAGGGAACATGATCTTGTTGTTAAACAATATATTTTAAAGTAATCATAGTGCTATATCTCCCCCATCTCTTCCTCAGAGTCGGTCAAATGGGTAGCTTAAATAGAAGCTGAACCAACTGAAAACCAAAATATTTGCTAAGTTTTTTTTTTTAAAAAAAAATCCTTTTATTCCAGGATCCCAGGAGATTCTGGCACAACAGGCTTTTTGTCTGCAGACTCACCACCACACTCTCAAGCTCATTTGGTTTGTTTTATTTAACTCTCATGGGCTACTTTCCTCTGTAGCAGGCTCATGGGTCCCCCCCCACCTCCCAGCCCACACTTCCTTTGTGCTTGTGTGAAAGGGGCACAGACAGAGATTTGTGTAAGAGAGGTAAAGCTGTGGAAAGAAAGAAAAGGGAGGGGGAGAGAGAAAGGGCTTTGTTTTTAGCATAAGAAACTTCTGTTTCATTTTAACACTGCCTCTTTCCATAGGCAGGCTGAAATCACATATTACAAGCATGCGAAATGTGCCTATATGGAAGGGATGCAAAATGAGCATAAGTCTCTAGATAGTTTTAAAGTGGCACTAGGCCTGTTTCCTTGCTTCCAGCAAGCCAGAGTGAGACACAGTGCACGATCTCACTGCAGAGGCCAGCAAGCCCATTTAATAAAGCACTAATCTTGTGTAATGTGAGTGAGCTCACTGCCATACAAAATACTAATTATCGGCAGCTATTTCCAAAGGGTATGAATAACTCCCCCTGTGAGAAAAAGGCCCAAGGCACAACCCTGAGTTGCTTTAAGTGCTTAATCCGCAACCTGAATGGTTCCAGTGCACTCTACCACTCTGCCTGCTTGCAAAGGTCTTGAACAGAAAAATGGTAACCATCCAAGTTTAGTGGAAAATCTGCCAAAAACAATACTTGCTTTTCTTGTGTTTACATGGCTAGGCTTTGCTGATATCAAAGTTGGCACTCACCAATCTAATTGAATTATTTGAAATTCAATTTCCCTACAAGGTTTTCAAACACCTCCTAATGATGTCTGAAGGGTTGGATTTACTTGTGGCATGTGCGTATCATTTTTTAAAAAGGCTCCAAGTAACTGGAACTGGGAAATAGCTGCAATAGAACTTTAGGAACTTAACCCTCAGAATAGGAAATGTTTGATCAGGGGACACCCCTCATAATCTATGTTCATGACATATATATATATATATATATATATATATATATGGGTTTTCTCCACCTTTGGCTGCAATCCATCCTTGTCAAAATGGGAACCATAATTTTCCCAGAAATTCTAAAGCAGACCTAGCATACTCAGTGGAACTAAACTATGAGCAAGTCATGAATTCGCTGTTTAGCTAAAATATTGGGGTCATGCATACACATCCTTTACCCTATTTCTTTTCTGCATGGTCAGAAGCTAAGCTGGTGCTATCTGGTCTGTGTTTGAACTAAAGATTGTGGTTTAAAACAAACCCTTGTTAGTTAAATTGACAAAGCAATCAGTTTGAAACTTGCTTATTTTTCTGAAACTGGCCAGAGTTCGTTTTAAACAAAAGTTTATGCTTTAAACATAAGGACAAACCAGCTTTTGTATGAAAGGGAATTAAACTTGGTAGAAGTCCTCTTCCTAGCCACAGTGAAGGAAAATGCAAGTGGAAGTGTGTGAGACTACGGCTTTGCCCGTGTTCATTCCAGCTCATGCATTTAGTGCTATAGCCTAAATTTTTCTAGCCCTCAGTTGTGCAAGCAGAATGTAAGTAGTGATACCTTGAACAGGCCTATTGACTTTGTCAGCAATCCAAACACCTTAAGCGAGAAACAGAGCACAAGCGACTGATGGAAGAGGATAAATTTATATATGCTTTTAATTGCTTTGTTGGGTTTTTGCACTTTTTAAAAATGAAGCATGATCGACAGGAGTAGGTTAAACAGTTGATATGTCAAGTAAGTATTATGCATGATGTGGGAGAGATACTTGATCACTAAATTTACTGTTTCAGCAAATGCTAAATCTGGATTGTGCTGCATGTTACCACCACATGAGAGCCACTGTGGTGTAGTGGGTTGAGCATTGGACTATGACTCTGGAGATCTGAATTCAAATCTCCACTCAGCCATGGAAGCCCACTGGATGTCCTTGGGCAAGTCACATGTTCTCACCCTCAGAGGAAAGCAAAGGCAAACTAAAACCCCTCTGAACAAATTTTGCTAAGAAAACCCCATGATAGGTTCGCATTAGGGTCACCATAAATTGGAAATGACTTGAAGGCAAGCAACAACAACAACAAAACCATGGCACACAGAGATGCACAATGCACATTGAATCTGCAAGTTCAGGTATGTCACTGCCAGATCTGTTTTCTACAAGAATATGATTTTCCTGTATATTTCTTAACAGGTAAATGGTATTAAGAGTGCTCTGTGGTGTATTCTTGCCAGCTGGAGACACATTTGCTAAGCTGCTTGTAGAGATAATCACATGATACTATGCATAACTGTTTTCTATGCTTGTAGAGGAATCTTACAAAGGAGTGTGCAATTGGATGAAACAAACCTACTCCACTCTCCTTCCTCCAACAGGCAAATATCTTGGTGTGGGGGAGGTTCTTGTATTTTTATTCTCAAGTTCATTTAACTTGTTTTAAATTAGTGCTGTTTTATCATTTATTTAATTGATTTTTAAACTGTTTATTACAATCACTGTGTTTTAGCTGTACTTCATTTTAATTGGTGCCATTAGCCAGCTTAGGCCAATTGTTGAAAGAAAGGGAGGATAGGAACTAAATAATTAAATACATAAATAACCAGGGCAACAACTCTAAAATAGTGGCAAGTTTTACAACCACTTCTACTGTCAGCTGCTGGCAAGCAAATAAATAAATAAATAAATAAATAAATGTTAGCAGTTAGCCAGTATAGGCAATCCCTTAATTCATAATTTGGTGTTCAAACTTTTGAGGTTCAAACTTTGGTTAATAAGATGCTGAGGGGTTGTCTATATGCCAATTTGCAGCAGCTTTCATTTGTCTCCACAGGTTGTTTTTTTCAAGACTGCAGGCACCCAAAGCCATATGCATTTGTTGTTCAAAAGAGCATGCCTGTGAATCAAGCTGGTGGGCATGGGTGAATTACTTGCATTTTTATTGTCACCAGTTGCCACTGCTGCTGAACAGTATGTTTTTTTAAAGCAAATCTAAGCTGTAGAAGTGTGATCTTCTGCTTAAATAAACAGAAAAAAGGGAGGAAAGGCTGTTTTGTCACCTCAGTGCACAATCGGTACAGCAAAAATCCAACATGGTGTTCTCAGGCATTTTCTTGCCAGCAAGCTCTGCCCTCTGTGCACATCCAACCAATCAGCATTCCACTTCCACTCTTATCAGGAATGTGCAGCAAAGTGAATCGTTGTCCCAATGAGCAGGAATTCTCATTTCCTTCAGAAGTTTTTTAACCTTTTCCCGTGGGGTATTTGGATTTTTGCCCCCCTCCTTCCGAATATGGCAAAATTATGTGGGGTCCATCGGGACAAAAGGTATTCTCAAATTCTATGAGGAGTATTTTCACCGTATAGACAAGTGTAACCATGTTGCTATTGATGTAATTCTTTGGCATAGTTAAGATGAGGAAAAAGAACCACAGCCAAAGACAAAAGGATGGAGAAAGGAAGCTCATGTCCCTAGTTCTTAAAGAAATTTGTCTATTTTTTACTATTAAAATAATTTGTATTCAAATATTAAGTACATAAATATAGACATATGGCTTGTCTACACGGAGGAAAAAAAAGGACTGCTCCACAGTATTAGCGAGTCGATGCAGCTGCGATTTATCTTAATGGTTTTATGGCCCCCACAAACTTTGCATGCCTATAGCTGAGATGGTGGCCATAAGTGGATTACTTGTGTTTTTAAATCTGCCACCACCAAACTTTCTTTAAAAAAACAATAACAAAAAAACCTATTTCTCTGGTGCACACAAACAATATTTCACCTTTCCGGGGGGGAAAGAGAGATAATTAACACAAACCCCCTGTTTTATCGCCTTAGCAATCACTTGTTAAGGCGAAAATCCGACATGGCGGCAGCGGGTGCTTGGCCTGTAATCTAGCCTCCCCCCCCCCCGCACTCATCCAGCCAATCTGGTTTGTGTTTCATCTCATCTGGGCAATGAATCAGATCAATGTTCTTGTCCTAATGAGCGGAAATGCACACCCTCATGTTGTTGTTGTTTTTTTAAGACGGGAAAAGCTGTGAAGGCTTTTCTGGCAAATTTTTTGCTGGTTTTGACCCCCCACCTTCACTATATGGCAAAATCAGGTGGAATGCCATTAAGGCAGGTAGGATTTTCCTCTCATTCTGTGAGGTGTTTTTTCACTGTTTGGACAACCCCATAGACACACAATAGAAAAAAGAGATGAACAAATGTTTAGACACACAACAATTAACACAATAACCCCCTTTCCCCCTCCCCCTGATAAAGAATTTTGTCTAAATTAATTAAGAGGTTATACTAGTTACCTCTGGACTGCTAAATCAATACTGAGGCAGCCTGACCTCTCTATGTGCATTTGATTGAATTCTGTCCAGCTTTCCAGTCACAACACCTGAAGAAATAAATCTAGACAAGTCTATCTGGTAATTCTAATAAGGTCTTGGCTCACAGTCTTCCCTTCTTCTAGGATGACTTCAGTATATAGGTCCCTGTGTAAATGATTCATTGTGTGAACATTTTAATGCTCTTTGAACAGCTTCTTCAACGTATGAGGATCAACTAATTCTGTTCCAAAAATGCTTCCACTTGATATAGTGTCACTTCATGTACATTACATTAGTAACACATAAAGCTTTGCAGGGGGTTGGCTATGGGAGGGGCAAAATGAGAGATTTGCTCTACCCAATAAGAATACTACCTCCCAAATGACATTTTCTTTCACTCCCCATACTTCTAGCATTACAGTAAGTTAAAACTTAAGTCAAGCATTTAGAAATACAGGCCAAATCCACACTATACAAATAATCCAGTTTGAAACTGGATTACAGTAGGACCCCCGTATCTGCTGGGGATAGCTTCTTGGGGGGCATGGATACTGAAAACCATGGATAATAGTGAACACCATTGAAAATAACAGGACTTCTAGTTTAAAATACCATAGAGTTGCCTTGGATGACCTAGAAAATGGCTAGAGAGGTGTTGCTTTTTGTCCTGTGGATAATTGAATCAGTGGATATGGGGGTCCTACCGTATTTGCCATGGCTCCTTCCTATTGAATCCTGGGATTTGTAGTTTTACAAGGTCTTTAGCTTTCTCTCCCAAAGAGTGCTAGTGCCTCACGAACTACATGTCCCATGATTGCATAGGAAGCAGCCATGGCAAATTATATGTATAGTGTGGATTTGGCCACAGTTTAGCAATCCAAAGAAAAGGGGCAGGCAAAGTTAGCAGAGGAATGTGAACACAGCAGATATAAGAGTTCTAGATGTGAATGATTTTCAATCTCTCTCGCTCTCTCTCTCTGCAATGATAGAAATTTGGGGTCTAGAAAAAAATTCATTGGAGGGGGGAGAATTTTATTTAGGGGTAATGTCTTCCCAACCAACCACCCCAAAAGCTACACCCCTAGCCCAATGTTTTCTTCTCTGATTGACAGCAACTCTCCAGAGTTACAACTTTTCTCATCACCTACCTCTTGATTCTTTTTAAATAGACACCAAAGGTAAGTCAATAGAATTTACATAAGTGTTGATTCATCATACATCAATGGAGGCAATTGGTCACTAGTTGGGACCAGCAGTTGGATTTAGGCTCAAAGATTGGATGATGTCTTGCATGAAAAGCAGCTGCTACTATATCAATTTATACACCTCCTTTCCATGTAGGAATCTTGCATGTGATCAATCCATGTCTTTGTTCTGTTGTGGGCATCAATGACTGTCACCTCTAGCTGACACTGACAGTGGTACATGGCATGTATGCACAGCAAAGTAAACCTGTCAGTCATCAAACATATGTGTTACCCAAAAGGCTCCTGGAAATTCCAAGAAAATATTGAGTTTCTAATATGTTGGGCAAATTAGCAGCAACTCAACTTTAGCAATGCGATAGGGGGCAATAAGGGGGTCTTGAACCAGTACTAGCCCAGATGGAATACACACACATGTGAAATTAATTATGGTTTTTATTAAGAGTTCAAAGATTAACACCAAACACACACACACACAGTCACACAAGAAGCATTCAAACAAGGCTACAGAAAGCAGTAGGAAAGGCTTGAATACAGGAATAGTAAGAGGGTTTATGGTGGATTATATGACCTGTCTGGAGTCCAAAGTTTGTTGATCAGTCTGGCAGAGTGGATGGAGGAATCTGGAGTGGCTACACAGGGGGACAGAGTGTCTTGAGGAAATGGGATCTGTGCACAATGAGGCTGATTTTGAGGTTCATATTTATACTCCCAAATATGTCCTGAGGGGAGAGTAAGCCTCCTGGGTTGGAACAATAGATTCCATGAGCCTCCATGGATTGCACAATGAGTTTCCTGGTTTTTGAGATTAGATGGTGAGGATGCTAATGTGTTGCAAACTGTCCTTAATGTCCAACTGATTGGATTTAAAAACCTTGAGCTGCCTCTTTCTTAAGGTTGGGGGATTAAGGAGGAAATTTCAAAACCAGCACACAAAGGATTACTCCATCCATTATTCCCTTTCAGATGTATAGTGAAGACTGTGTCATTTTGACCTTTGGTACTTCCTTGCACCTTCAAAATAATCTTAGTCTTCCCTAAGGCAAAGCATGGCACTCAGCTGATCTTTTCAAGACCATCCTGCTTTTCCCTGGTGGAAGGCCACATCAATGAACCAGATTATTAGTATGTCAATTTTATGTCAATTATTATTATTAGTATGTCAATTATTAGTATGTCAATATACCAATTTTATTATATGCCAATTTTCAGGTCTCTGGAGGCAGAACTGTCAGCCTTGCTGACATATGGATACACATCACAGAATCAACAGCCAAATGGAAACACTGACTGACCAATAAATGCATCTTGCTTGGGACGTACTTCCAGACTGGAACACTTGTGGAACTCTAGGAATGCGTAAGTGTGCCAGAGACTTGTATTATTCTTTGAAGATTTTAAAGACCTGAACCTAATGCAAAAGTGATCATTTATTCTGAAAGCTATTTTATTTGTGTAACTGTAAGTCCATTGTCAAAAGGGTTTGGCCAAGTGATATAGTAGACTACACCTTTATGTCAGTAGAATTCAAAGACAGCCATGTTGATCTGGAATATCAGTATACAAAAGGATCTTGTAGCACCTTTGAGACTGAGGAGATTTTCACACGCCAAAAATATTCCCTCCAGAAACCGGGACAGAAATATTTCTGTCCCGGAAGCAGCGCCGCGGTTCGCACGCTCACCTCCCTCTTCCGTTTTTCCGTCGTCCTCGCTTTGGGTTTTCCCCTCCCTTTTCTGGAATATTTTATTAACGTCGGCGTGTGAAAATCTCCTGAGAGAAAGATGCAGTAGTGTAGAGCTTACATAGACTTAGGACTTTTTCGGATGGCGATCTGTAACAGAAGCAGCCTCGTCCCCGTTGCGAGGCTGCAGCGCGGCAGGGGGTCCATTTCGGATGACGCTGTCCCCATACCGATACTGTTGCAGAAGAGCTGGGAGGCTGCAGCGCTATATTTAGCGATTTTCTAATCACGGTCAACTTCCATGATTAGAAAATTGCTAAATATATCACTGCAGCCTCCCAGCTCTTCTGCAACAGTATTGGTAGGGGGACAGCATCATCCGAAATGGACCCCCTGCCGCTGCAGCCTCGCAACGGGGACGAGGCTGCTTCCGTTACAGATCGCCATCCGAAAAAGTCCTTAGTCTACTTCCTCAGATGCATGGAGTGAACTAGTGCCTAGGAACAGACTTTATAAGCAGGCCATAGAAATGAAAAACTTGTGAGTATGGTGATGAGATGACAAGTACAGTTTTAACAATGGTCCTTATGGGGACAAAGGCAGGAGGAAGGATGTTGCCTAAGAGCAGGGTGAGTGGATGAATATATAAATGGTGGAGGAAGTTTTGAAATGTAGTGTGATGCTTTCTGGGAACCAGAAAGGATATATGATAAACTGGGCAAGAGTGCCCTCACATGTCACCTCATTACCATGTTCACAAGTTTTGCATTTCTATGGCTAGTCATACAGTTTGCTTATAAAGTCTTTTCCCAGGCACTAGTTTGTTCCACGTGTCTCAGGAAGTAGTCTACGAAAGCTCATCCTACACTTCTTTCTCTCAGTTGATCTCAAAGGTGCTACAAGATTCTTTTGCATACCTTTATGTCAGTATGAGATGTGACTTGATTTTGTTGTTTTGGTTTAGTTCCTCATACATACACTGTTGTGTCAATTTTAATAGAGCTGCGTTAAAGCTAAGGTCCCAACTCTACAAAGAGAACAGGAATTCAGATATCACCAGGATGCAGACACTGGGATTCTCTTTCTCTTTTATTCTCATGTGGCTTCCTGAGATTATATATATACACACACACACACACACACACACACACACCATTATTGAAACTTGTATTACTGGGCAGATGGGTGAGAGTAATTTTGCTTGGCCCACGAAGAATGATTCCAGTGTGACAGCTCACAGTTGGCTCTGCAATGACCTAAGCATTAGCTTTGCCTGTCAATGAGTCCTCATAGATTAGAAGCTTACTCAATTTACTGGAACCATTTTTGTTAACTTAATATACATTCCAGTCAGTATATGGGGGAAATGCACTGCAAAGTCTGGTATTTTTACAGTTGTTCATTCTGGTAACTTGCCAACAGCTGATCATTTCCCTGGGAAAAAGTAACCCAAGAATTCTGTAAATGAACAGGTATGCTCTTAATGCCACATCTCACCTAACACATCGCTTAATGAATTATTCCTTGAGCATCATAGCAGTATCTTTACTTGTGCAAAAGTCCTGCACAAAGAAATATTCAATTGAGCCCCACTATGCTCAGAATAGATGTTCCACTTTGTTTTTTCTCTCCCATAGGAAATTGTCTAATTCATTAAATTACCACAATATGATAGCTAACAGAAGAGCACAATGTGATGAGAAACAGAATGGCTAAGAAACAATGGCTGGTTCTAACAATCCTGGTTAATCAGTTGAATAAAACACTAAAAAAAATTTTCATGAGAAATTGAATTATGATGAATTGTTCAACTTCAAAAAAGCCTACATTTTTATTTTATTGTTCAAAATTATACTCTTTGTGTGTATAAGTTCAGAATAGATTTGTTTTATCACTGAAGGTCACATTCTTGAATATTTGTTACAGTGTAAATTTATGCTGATTCCAGCTAAAAAGTGCAAGCTGGTAGCCCTCTTGGAGGAGAAAGTACAGCAGCTGGAGACACGGGTAGCTACACTTCAACAGATTCGTGAGCAAGAGGTTTTCCTGGACAGAACAGAATGAACAGTCTTGGATGGGGACCGCACAGAGGAAGTGGCTGTGGAGGAGAGGGCCACTTCACAGACACAGGAAGTAGACAGCTGGAGGAATGTCACACATAGAACAAGAAAATCCAGGGATTCTTCCAGCAGCTTGCAGCTACAGAATCGATTCGAAGCCCTTTCCCTTATCAAGGACAACGAGGAAGAACAGCATGGACAGACTTCAGGGGTACAGCAGGGGACCTTGAGAGGACCACCGCAAGGAACAGCAGCTGTGAAGTCTCAGCGGAGGCGTGTGGTAGTGGTGGGGGACTCCTTGCTGCGGGGTACAGAAGCAGTGGTATGTGGGCCTGACAAGATGACTCGGGAGGTGTGTTGTCTCCCTGGGGCAAAGATCTGTGATGTGACCGAGAGGCTGACGAGACTTGTCAAGCCTACGGATCATTACCCCTTCCTTTTGGTCCATGTGGGAACCAATGATACTGCAAGGCACAGCTTTCACAAGATCAGAAGAGATTATGAGGCCCTGGGGAGGAAGCTGAAAGAAATGGACGCACAGGTGGTCATCTTGTCTCTTCTGCCAGTTGAAGGCCATGGTCCAAGAAGGGAGAGGAAAATAGCCGACGTAAACAACTAGCTCCGTAGATGATGTCAACGAGAACAAATTGGATTCTTGGATCATGGACTGCGCTTCCATGCGGGGGGACTTCTGGCAAGAGATGGGGTGCATCTTACAACAGTTGGAAGAAACATTTTTGCCAACAGTCTCAAGAATTTGATCAGGAGGGCTTTAAACTGAGTCAAATGGGGGAGGGAGACAGTATTCTGGAAGGCAAAAGGGCTGGAGAAAATAGTCAAACTGTCATAGAGGGAACAAGGCAAACAGCGCAAGGACCCAACAGTGGGAGGCAAAAAAACTTGCACAGGCAGCAAGTAAAGGGAACACATGGTCTCAGATGTCTCTACACTAATGCACAGAGCATGGGAAATAAGCAAGATGAACTTGAACTCCTCGCACTACAAAACAAATATGATATAATAGGCATTACTGAAACCTGGTGGGACAAGCCTCATGATTGGAATGTAGGAATAGAGGGGTATAACCTTTATAGGAGAAACAGGCCAAACAGGAAAGGAGGAGGAATAGCATTATATGTCAGGGATATTTACACCAGTGAAGTGATCCATGACATCAATACTGGAAGCCAGGTGGAGAGCATCTGGATAAAAATTAAAGGGGAGGGAAACAACAGGGATGTTATTGTGGGACTCTACTACAGACCCCCAAATCAGACGGAGGAATTGGATGTTGCCTTTCTAGAACAGATGAACACACATGCAGAAAGGAGAGATGTAGTAGTGATGGGTGACTTCAACTATCCTGATATTTGCTGGCAATCTAACTCAGCCAAAACTACAAGGTCTAGCAAATTCCTTACGTGCCTGGAAGACAATTTCATGGTCCAAAAGGTGGAAGAGGCAACAAGGGGGTCAGCTATTTTAGATCTGATCCTAACCAACAGAGACGACCTGGTTAATGGGGTGCAAGTGGTGGGATCCTTAGGTGAGAGTGATCATGTTCTCCTGGAGTTTCTTATACAATGGAAAGGAGAAGCCAGGCCTAGTCAGACATGCATTCTTGACTTTAGGAGAGCTGATTTCAATAAGCTCAGGGAAATACTGGGGGTGATCCTATGGTCAGGAATACTAAAAGAGAAGAGACCTCAAGACGGATGGGGCTTTCTCAAAAGGGAGATACTGAAGGCACAATTTCAAACAGTACCATTGAGGAAGAAAAATGGGAGGTGTCTCAAGAAACCAGGATGGATGACTAAAGAACTTTCAATGGAGCTAAGTTTTAAACAGAACATGTATAGGAAATGGAAAAGGGGGGAAATCTCCAAAGAAGAATTCAAACAGAGCGAACACGTGTAGGAGTAAAGTCAGAAAAGCTAAAGCGCAGAATGAGCTCAGGCTTGCTAGGGAGGTTAAGAACAATAAAAAGGGTTTTTTGGGGGTATGTCCGCAGCAAAAGGAGGAAGAAGGAAATGATAGGGCCGCTACGTGGAGAAGATGGCAAAATGCTAACAGGGGACAGAGAAAAGGCAGAATTACTCAACACCTTCTTTGCCTCAGTGTTTTCAGAAAAGGAAAAGGAGGACCAACCTGAGGATAATGGAACAGAGGACACAATAGGAGAAATCCAGCTCAAAATAAGTAAAGAGGTAGTACAGGAATACTTTCTTAATCTAAATGAATTTAAATCTCCAGGACCAGATGAACTACATCCAAGAGTATTAAAAGAGCTGGCAAATATAATCTCAGAGCCATTGGCAATAATATTTGAGAACTCCTGGAGAACAGGAGAAGTCCCAGCAGACTGGAGGAGAGCAAACGTTGTTCCCATCTTCAAAAAGGGGAAAAAAGAGGATCCCAACAATTATCGTCCAGTTAGTCTGACATCAATACCAAGGAAGATTCTAGAGCAGATCATTAAACAGAAAGTCTGTGAACATTTAGAAGGCAATGCCATAATCACAAAAAGTCAACATGGGTTTCAGAGAAACAAGTCATGCCAGAGTAATCTGATCTCTTTTTTTTTTTTTTATAAAGTTACCAGCTTGGTAGATGAAGGGAATGCTGTGGACATTGCATACCTTGATTTCAGTAAGGCCTTTGACAAGGTTCCCCATGACATTCTTGCAAACAAGCTTGTAAAATGTGGGCTAGACAAGTTAACTGTTCAATGGATTTGTAATTGGTTGACCGGCCGAACCCAAAGGGTGCTCAGCAGTGGCTCCTCTTCGTCTTGGAAAGATGTGACCAGTGGGGTACCACAGGGTTCTGTCCTGGGCCCAGTGCTGTTCAATATCTTTATCAATGACTTGGATGAGGGAATTAGGGGCATACTTATCAAATTTGCAGATGACACCAAAGTGGGAGGAGTAGCTAATACCCTAGAGGACAGGATCAAAATTCAGAATGACCTGAATAGACTGGGGAGCTGGGCCAAAGCTAACAAAATGAAATTCAATATGGAGAAATGTAAAGTACTGCATTTAGGGCGGAAAAATGAAATGCATAAATATAGGATGGGAGAGATCTGGCTGAATGAGACTACGTGTGAAAGGGATCTAGGAGTCCTAGTAGACCACAAGTTGAACATGAGCCAACAGTGTGATGCGGCAGCTAAAAAGGCCAATGCGATTTTGGGCTGCATCAATAGAAGTATAGTGTCCAGATCAAGGGAAGTAATAGTGCCACTCTATTCTGCCTTGGTCAGACCTCACTTAGAATACTGTGTCCAGTTCTGGGCACCACAATTCAGAAAGGATATTGACAAATTGGAGCGTGTCCAGAGAAGGGCAACTAAAATGGTGAAAGGTCTGGAAACGATGCCTTATGAGGAGAGACTTAGGCAGCTGGGTATGTTTAGCCTGGAAAAAAGACGGTTAAGAGGCGATATGATAGCCCTGTTTAAGTATATGAAGGGATGTCACGCTGAGGATGGAGCAGGCTTGTTTTCTGCTGCTCCAGAGACTGGAACACGGAGCAATGGGTGCAAGCTCCAGGAACAGAGATTCCACCTCAACATGAGGAGGAACTTTTTGACAGTAAGAGCTGTTCGGCAGTGGAACACACTCCCTCGGAGCGTGGTGGGGTCTCCTTCCTTGGAGGTCTTTAAACAGAGGCTGGATGGCCATCTGTCGGGGATGCTTTGATCAGGATTTCCTGCGTGGCAGGGGGGTTGGACTGGATGGCCCTCGTGGTCTCTTCCAACTCTGCAATTCTATGATTCTATGATTCTATGATTCAATGCAACTCTCAAAACTCTAGAGTTTCAGAACCAAACTTAATTTCTGTCCTTTGCAAACTGTGTCTCAGTTACAGATCCATAACTGGTCTGTAAGACTACATAGTTTTACTGTTAACCTATGTAAATCCATTGTCTCCAAATAATAGTACTCTATGGTGAACTTGTCACGGGTCAGTGTAAGAGGGGCGCTCCAAAAAAGCGATACAAGGACTCCCTGAAACAACATCTCAGACTCGACCAAATTGATCACCAACAATAGTCCACCCTGGCCTCACATCGGGAGGCATGGACGCAATATCCACAATGCTGCATCCTTATTTGAGAACTCACGCCGAACAAGTCTTGAAGAGAAATGACAACGCAGAAAGAATCACAACCTGGAAACATCACCCAAGGAGACCTTCTGCTGTGCTTTCTGCAACCGGACTTGTTTATCTCGGATTGGCCTTTTTAGTCATCAGCGCGCTTGCAGTAAGTGCAGGATGAGTCCTTCCTGAATCTTCGTTTGGGAAGAAAAGCCAGAGATGTAAATACCACCCTAGTCCACCTTAAAAGCCAGCTGCTGGACTGGGTGAAGGAGATCTTTTTAGCTAGTGATCAGGACACAAGAAGGATGAAATTTTCATACCTTCCTGCCACTGATGGCTGTGAGCATCAGAAGCAGGATCCCTGTCACAAGTACTTGTTGTGGGCTTACTCACTAGCAGAAGGGGATGGAGACATTGTCCTCCTTGCACCCTGATTGTTGACCTCCTTTATCAGATCTTGAGGCTGGCTTTTAAGATGGTCTGTGAGGTGGGATCAGGCCAGGAAACATTACTGAATTTCATCATCTTAATTAAGTAGCTACGGTGCATATAATTAAGCTTCACATAATGGAAATCACACATGATAAAAATCACCACTGCACTACTTGAATATACAGGTTAAGCCTTATATCCACAGATTTGGTATCTATGGTTTCACTTATCCACATCTGAAAAAAAAATGTTCTCTCTGGGCATTTCTAGGTCCTCCCATGTGGATCTATGGTCAACTTCATCTCACTGAAAATAATAGGGCTCTCTATTATCCCTGGTTTCAAGTATCCATGGGGGTCTTGGATATGTGGGTCAACCTGTATATTATTTTCATGCTTTGTCATGCCTTTTAACACCTGTCATTTCCATTGATTCAACAGGACCCACCCAGTGTTCAGATCTGATATGCAAAAGATTTTTAAAAGGTGGTCAAAATGTAGGTAACCAAAAGTAGACAGTACTGTACTATCCTATTACCATTTTAGGTACTGAATTCTACTGCTAAGAACCTTTCTTTGGATAACTACAGTATTCTTGCCAACAGCTTTTTTAACACAGCAAACTGCATTTAGTTTTAGATATGCTTTTTAAATATGAGCACTTATCACCCAAACCTTTCAACATTACTACATATAGGACAGGCAATTTCACCAAGAAATAACATGCCATGTATCGTAAGCCTATTTCATACACTATATAGCTTAATTCAGAAATTTATTAAGAACATAGCAAGCTGCCCTGCACTGAGTCAGATCTTCAGTTCATTTAGCCTAGCAATGTCAATTCTGACTATCTCTAGGTTTTCAGACAGGATTTGTTTCCTTGCCTTGTCTAGCAATCTCTCATATTCCCTGGTGGTCTCCAATGCAAGTATTAACTAGACTTGAGGATGAGTTCCAAATTAAGATAATATCAGGTGTGCTCAAGATGACCTGGGACTTTATCACTCAAAGTCGAAATTGCAGAATTACACTGGGGTAATAGCAGTAATGGCTTCCTGTTATCACACAACATCATCTTTATACCGTGGTTGGTGAGCGCTCCAACCATTATTGTGGTGTAACTTTGCATTCACGGGCAAAACATGCAATAATTCAGTCCTGCTGTAGTTCTGGTATTATGGTGTGAATGGGCATTCCTCCCTCTTTTCCCTCCCCATTCCCAACAAGAACACATAATTCAACTTCCAGTGGAGAGGATGAAAAGGAATTCCATGATACCTTTTTAATGCCTTTTTTTGGTATGGTTTTTGTTTGTTTAATTGTTAATTTGTTAATTTCTTTGCTTATTTCTTGGTTTGTTTAATTGAAGTCACATCTTCTTGTGATAATGGCCAAAACTACATTCTTGTGAAATCGCTGAAGAAGGAGATTTTTTTTTTTTTAAAGGCACATGTGTGGGCTATCTCGAAGCAGCAATGCAGTGCTATTCCAACACAATGCAAAAACAAGTGTTACAATAGTGCAAGTTTCAAATCCCATTCTTTTGCACGGTTGTGACAAAGTGCAAAAATGAATGTAATTATGCTGCTATGTTTCCAGTTTCTTCAAGTGTGTAATGACAGAGTTTATACACACTCTGCAATAATGTTCTTGGCCATAAGTTGGGATTTCCACCAGGAGTAGAGAATCTGTGTCCCTCCAGATGTTGCTGGACTCCAGCTCCCATCAGCTCCAGCCAGCATGATATAACCCAAAAGTTTCTAGAGGAACACATGCCTCTCCATCTCTGATCTACACCATTCTTTAGAATAATGATAATCTAAAGCAGACCTCCTATTCAGATGCTATAGCAGCTTCCACCAGATGATTTACTACATGGAAGTAGGAAAGTGGAAATTTGCCATCAAATGAAGAGTAAATATAATGTATTTCAACATGTGTCTTCTTCAAGAAATTCTCCTGTTTCAAAGAACTCCCTTTTTCAAAGTTCTGGTTCCAAGGGGAATTTCAGGTGGAAGTAATTTTTTATTTCAGCCATGCCATATGGAACAGGGTTTGGATGCACACAACCTTGTCTGGAACACTACACATTCCCTAAAGTATCCTATTATGGGCTAATTTTCACATGTTATTTTCAGTGTGCAGAAAATTATGTTCAACCAGTCCAAGAACTGCTGAGTACATACAATTCCTCAGACTGTGATAATTATCAACATTTTACAAGCTGCATTTGAAAAAAAAATCTATAACCACTTGCCATGCAAATCTCTATTTTAAAGGGACTAGATTCTTTTAAGAGCCCCCCCCCCAAAAAAAGAGAGAGACAGACCTTGGATCAAATCATGTTATTAAATAATTATATTCTCCTGTGATATGGAATTAAGGGGATGTTTTTCCAGATGTGAAGACATGCCTATAATTGGAAATCAGATATTGAATGGTTTAGAGCAAACCTACCAAGCAATTGTTCATGAACTCTTTGCTATGATTTTTTTTCAAGTGTTAGCACTCTGTGACACATCTTCTCCCTTCATATTTCCTTCATAATTTTTTAGCAATTGGAGCAAAGCTTTCTTATGGAGGACCCTTGGATATCACACAGTTGGATTAGATAATCTATATGTTTCTTCCAATCCTATAAATCCCAATTCCATTCAAAATATCTTTCCAATTCTTGCCTTAAATCAGTGGCAGCACTAGGGAGGTGCAGAGATGCCGAATTGCACCAGATGACACCGTCTGGTGGGGGGAGGGAGTGGTGCACCAGCTTTAGTGGTGCCACAGCTACAGTAAGAGAGTTGGGAATTTCCTAAGTCACCTCCTTAAAAATGTGTATTAGCACTGAAGTAGCCCCAGAACTCATTCTTTAATTTGCCATGATAGTTTTTAAGTGTCACATTAAATTAGTCTGTTTTGGGTAAAAACAACAACACACCAACCACCAAGGGTTGGATTTGCTTATTTATTTACCTGCTAGCTACACTTATATCCTCCTTTTCTTCTAGAGAATCTCACAGTGATGTACACTGTTAGATAGTTAGGTGGGCTGCTATCCAAGCACTGATCAAGTCTAATTCTATTTAGCACTAAATGATGGTTTTCTACGTCTTCCAATCATATTGCAGTTCATTTAAAGCTACTTAGGTGTCTAATACAGTTCTAGCTGAACTGAATTCACAATAAAGATGTTTAACTTGGCACTGATAGGTAAAGAGCACTGATTCCAAATTCGAGCCCCCCAAGGATGAATGATAGTTTGGATATGGTTTACAAGACGGAATGGGGAAGGTCCTTTGCTTGCAATGTACTACATGTATGAAGAAAGGCTGGAAGATTCTTAAGTCATTAGAAATTATTAAAAAATTGACATAATGGACTTTATCAGATGAGTCAAATATGGTGTCATAAGAATGCTTAATGATCATGAAAGGGCACCCATACCAGACAATGTTGCCCTTTCACAATCATATATTGTTTAAAAAACATACTTTTTTTATTGACTGCCCAAGCTGTCAATTGATCCCCTGTGGCAATTTTCTTCTGACATTGTCGGCATTTGAATCTGCACACCATTGTACTCACATGAATGCAGTGTGAATGAGCAAATACTTCCAAGTGTAATTGGGACAGCCAGGTAGGGTACACTCTTTTTATGACACCCCCCCCATCCTCTTTTAACTACTGTGATCTACAAGGGTTGCCCTTGAAAAGAGTTCATAAGCTACAGGTGGTCTAGAATGTTCTGGCCAGACTATAAACCTCAGTAACAGGAAGAGACTCTCTTGTTTCAACAGTTTCACTGGCTGCTGATTTGTTTCTAGGCCCAGTTCAAACTGCTAGTTATGAACGTATGCTAGTTATGATCATATAAAAACCATATTTCCCTATATGGAGCCTGTCCAGGCCTTTCAGAGGATGCCCTTCTATTAGTCCCAGTACTTTCCAAGTCACATTTTGTGGGGAAATGAAAGAGAACCTTCTCAGGGGCTCCTCCCAGGCTCTAGAACTCCCTCACAAAAGGAGGCCAGAATAGTTCCCTCTCTGTTGTTCTTAAACCATCAGCAAGCATAGATAGTTTTATTGAGACAAGTCTTCAGCATATAAGTTTGTTTCTGTTGAATAGGATTTTAAGTGGTTGAATATTTCCTTTTAGAGCTGCCTGTTTTACTGAGTTTCCATTGCTTTTATATTTTAACTGACGTTGCATTTTTAATTGTATTTTATTATTGTTAGCCACTTTGACTACCATTTTATTCAATTTATGTGGAAAGGAAAGATATCAGTTCAATGAATGAATGAATGAATGAATAGTGGGTTCTTTCACCTGAATTACTCTTGAATACCACAACCTCAAGTCAATTTCATCTCTATATTCTTTTTTGGAAAAGAAACCATGGAGCTAAGTAAACTCATCTTCTTTGAAGCTTATGATAACTGGGACCATTAACTATTTCCCATGGGGGATGGGGTACAAGCAAGACATTTAACACTACATATGTATAAGTGAGCCAGTGTGCTGTAGTGTTTTGAGTGTTGAGTGGTGTAGTGGTTTGAATGTTTGAGTGTGGTTTGAGTGTTGGACTACAACTCTGGAGACCATTGTTTGAATCATTGCTCAGCTATGAAAACCCACAGGGTGACCTTGGGCAAGTCACACACAGCCTCAGAAAACATCATGATAAGTTCACCTTATGGTCACTGTTAAGTTGGGAATGAATTGAAGGCACAAAACAACACCAACAATGTATAATGGAAAAACCATAAAAATGTACAACTGAATGCTAAATAATTTGCTAGCATGTATGTTTTCAAAATTTGTGTTCTTATTTAGTGTTCCACAGTCCCCTTCTTAAAGGAGCATTTTTGTAATCAGTCAGGATGCAATGTGGAATAAATAATAATTCATTAATGGGTGAATCCGTGGAGATTTTCAGATGGGCACTATATTGTGTGATACTGATGCCAGGAGATTGCCAAAGGGCTTGCCTGTCAGACAACGTCATCCTCGTGTCGTCATGCTCCTGTTCGGCTGTTGTTATGCTGGTGCTTCTTTTTATTCATGGGCTAAGCCATGAATTGATCCCTTGTTCCGTTTCTGTAATGGAATGATGTGCAATTGAAATGGTGCCCCGTTATACTGGTGTGATGCCAGCATCAATGGGCGGTCTGTGCCAAAACACGTCTGGGTGAGATTGGGACATCCGGGCAAGTGACACACTTTTCTGTACCCTGCCCAAGTTACTTGGGATGTTTTAAGTATTTTTGTGCTTGCTGTCACTTTTGGATGTGTATTTTGCTTTTACTTTTTGAATTTCCTGCGCGCTCGTATTTGTGTGAGAACGGCCGGGATTTGAAACCAAGAAGTGAAAGGGGCTCCGTTCGAGCTCCTTTCACTCCTGAGCTGACCTGCTGAGGGAAGGATGTGTGAACAAAGTAGGTCTGAAAAAAAATATTTTCTCTTGTTACAGGGACAGGAGAGGGTTGGGAGAGAAAAACCACAAGAGGGGAACACTTTTTTTGTTCCTCTCTGAAAATCTCCAATAAATGGATGAAATCAGATGCAATAATGGAAACTTTAGATACAAAGAATAAGCAGAGAAATGAAATGGAACTATTGCACACAGAGGAAAATAAGCATAAGGAATGATTTACTATATGAATCTATTGCAATAAGTACAAATGAGTTCAAGAGACACCTAGATTGCTTCCATAGAAAAGCAATTGAGGGAAGTGGTTAAAAAGGCAGGAAATATTAGATGGGGCTCAATCAAAAAGATGTCTGTTGGCAGCTGTCTTTATCCTGCTCACAAAATGCTTTCTCTTCTTTATCTCAAAGTAAAAACTAACATTTAACACAGGGTTTGTCCACAAGCCTGAATTAGGGTTTCATTTCCTGGAATCTGGAAGTTGGTGTCATGTGGTTCTTGGCTCTCAGACACTGAATTTTATCACATATTTAGTCCTGACTAGTTTGAAGACAGGTTGATCTTGTGAATACAAGATGAGAGGCACTAGAATGCATTTGATCACAAATGGGGTGGAGAGCATGAACAGGGTAAGTAGAGAAGAAGGTTATTTCAATCCAAAATGCTGCCAGGATGTCTTAGGTTTCCAAAAAGTACAGAAGGGTGGTAGGAAAGAGTCCTGGGTATTAACAAGCTCCCTTTTTGCCACGCTCCAAAAGAAACTGTGCCTCTAGGAATAATAAACCACATTCGTTCCAGCCATAAGGTATCTGAACAAAGAGACAGACAAAGTCTTACTAGTCCATTTCATGTTCTATACTCTTACTTGCAGCAAAAAACATCCCATTTTTTCCAAAGGGGGTGGTGGTGGAGACCATCCCTCTCCTCACAAAAATACTGAAGAACTCGAAGCAATAATTAACCAAGAGAAATTCTTCAGTAGCTCCTTTTTCAAACTGCCACATGTCATGTGCAAAAAGGAACCCGGCCTCTATTTATCTACAATACAAGGTTTTCCTGGATTCCTAACCATTATGGACAAATATGACACATTAGTGCCCATAACTGGCTCAAAATCATCCATTTCTGTTTTGGAAGAATGGATTCCAGCTTGGAACAAATTGCAACCGAAGGAACAGCCAAGTAAGTTGTTTCATTTAGCTTGCACTTTTCAAATAGCAACCTCAGGTGGCAAAAGCTAGGAAGGTGGACAGTGTCAGCAAGATACAACCTGGTCTATCCTTCTAAGCTAGGCTCCTGCCCTCAGGATGCCTTCCCACTGTCAGTTCCATCCAATTGGTAGTCCATGAAAAATTATTTTTATAATCCTAATTTTAAAATCCTGTTTTATGGTTTTTGATTTTTAAAATCTTGTTTTATGTTTTGTCTTAAGGCACCTGCCATTTCGTATCATTGATCCTTCACTTTAGTCTGTGATGGTGCTCCCACCAACGCATTTAGAAAGACCATAGAGTACTTTTCTGGTGGTGATTTATGCTGGTGTGACTGTTCTCCACGCATATGTAAGCACTTTCATGAGCATAAAGGTGGCATGTGGACAGCAGCAAAATCTGTCTCTATCAGGGCAGGAAGCTACCCCGACATCTCCTGAGGGCCTTGGGAATAGGCAGGGCAGGTTCCTCTCCTAATGGAGATGGTTTTCACTGCCATTCCTACACATCTCCCCACAGTTGTCACAGCACCTGCTGGAAGATTACCTCTAATGCTATGCTGCTGCTTCCTCCTGGTCCTCCCATGCTTATGTAGTTATACCCAGCCAACAGGGTCATGGGCCCAGTTTTGAAGACAAAATGTACCCAAAGGAAGGGCTGAAACATTGCACAAAGAACTCTGTTTCTATGGATGTGGATAGGCAGCCTTTGAGCAATGGAGCATAGGGAAGAAAATCCTTAGCACACTGTGCCTAGAGTAGCCTGGTGCTCTAACCTGTCTCTCTCTCTGTCTCTCTCTCTCCCTCTCTCTGGCTTTTCTTCGCAAACGAAGATTCAGGAAGGACTTGTCCCGCGCTTTCTGCAAGCGCGCTGATGACTGAAAAGGCCAATCCGAGATAAACAAGTCCGGTTGCAGAAAGCACAGCAGAAGGTTTCCTTGGTTGATGTTTCTGGGTTGTGGTTCTTTCTGTGTTGTTGTTTCTCTTAAAGACTTGTTCGGCATCAGTTCTCAAATAAGGCTGCAGCATTGTGGATAGTGCGTCTCCATGCTTCCTGATGTGAGGCCAGGGCGGACCATTGTTGGTGATCAATTTGGCCGAGCCTGAGATGTTGTTTCAGGGAGTCCTTGTATCGTTTTTTTGGAGCACCCCTCTTACACTGACCCGTGGCGAGTTCACCATAGAGTACTATTTTTGGGAGGCGATGGTCCTCCATCCTAGAAATGTGCCATGCTCAGTGTAGCTGTGTTCTCAATATCATGGCCTCAATGCTGGTGATCCCTGCTTGCTCAAGGACAGCAACATTCGTCACATAGTCTGTCCAGTGTATATTTAGGATTGTGCGAACCATTTTCCCAATAAATTATCTATGTATTAGAGGCCCAAATAAGAGATACCACAGGAAATATTAGGGCAAATCTTCACCCCTGTAGGGCTTGTAAGGAAAATTACTATCAAGATGCAAAAATCAATTATTCAGGCTCTTTGTGATGGCAAAGAAATACTAGACTGAGATTTCCATTAGGATGGAACTTGCTTTTAGATCTCAGGTTCATTTATAAAAATTGAGGACTTTAAGGGAACAAAGGGTCACGAGGTCTGATTCCCTACTCTAAAAGCTCACCTACACAGGCTGGGTGGGGGTGGAGTACATAATTGTATTGGCATCTCGCAACAACAGCAACATGTCTTAATGGTTTTTCTGGTATCAGGAGCCCCCGTAAGCCTCACATTCAGATGGCAGTTGCGAGTGATTTACTCATGTTAGTTCTTCGCCACTGCCATTTTTTTTTTAAGTTGTCCAAGGTGTGCTGGAGTGATAAGAGTGATTTTTCAATTTTATAAGAGAGTAAAACAAAAATTAACCATCCTATTTTACAGCATTACCAATCAATCACTAAGACGAAAATCCAGCATGGTAGCAGTGGACACTTGCCCTGCTAGCAAGCCCCACCTCCACTCTTGCCTGGCTAATCAGCTTTGTGCTTCCCTTCAAATTTTCTGTCATTCAATAGTTCAAATGAGCAAGAATGCACATCCCCCTTGTGGTTTTAAAAAAATTATGGGAAAAGCTGCAAAGGCTTTTATCGTGTTGTTTTTGCCGTTTTGGGCCCCCTCCTTCTGAATAGTGTGGATCGGTGGAGTAACCGATTTAGACAGGTAGGATTCCCAGCGAATTCCAGGAGGGGTATTTTCACCATCTAGACAATCCCATAGTATCTTCTATAAAGTTTGTGCAGTGGATGTGTATACAGTCGTCCCTTCACATTCGCGGGGTTTAGGTTCCACAGACCCCCGCAAATGTGAAAATTCCGTGAATAATGACTGCCCTACCCCTACCCCGCCTCCCCCTGCCTTCCAAGGCCTTCACAGGGCCTCCGGAGACCCACCCGAGGCCCCGTGGATGCCTCCCCGGCCCTCCCCCCTCCCTCCCAAGGCCTTTGCGGGACCTCCGGAGGGTCTCCGAAGGCCCCGTTGAGGCCTCCCCCCTCCCTCGCAAGCCCTTTGCGGGGCCTTCGGAGAGTCTCCGAAGGCCCCGTTGAGGCCTCCCCACCCCCCCTCCCCCCCAAGGCCTTCGCGGGGCCTCCAGAGGCCCCGTGTCACTGCTTTTGGGAGGGCAAAACCATGAATGCTAAGTTCGCAAATGTGGAGGGGCAACTGTAGATCATTTTTAAAGATTCCAAGGAAGCAACTGTCACCATTTATTTTGTTTATTACATGAACAAAAGAGTTTTGTCTGAAGGAGTACACAATCAAAATCAGATGACAAAGACAGCAGAGAGGAGGTTAAGAAAGGATAAATTTGAGCAAATGTTTTTAAATGTTTTATGGTTGCTTTTAGTCTGAACAAAACTTTGTTCTCATAGGCAAAAAAGAATTTATTTATTTTTTACACTTTTTACAGACTATTTGTGGTTTGCATCTTATGTGGTGCAAAAATACCACACATTTTTTTTTGGCACATAGAACAGCATTTTATGCAACAAAATTTCCTTTTCTGCTCAGAAAATCTTGTGCAGGAAACTTGTTTTTTGTGCAGAAAATACCATTTTCTGTGGGAAAAACCCACAGGCATTTTTGTTGTTGTTATTGCAAATAATAAATCCCAAACTTCAAAAATTTTCATTCTTTTAGTATTCTCCTTGTCTTGGGTTCCCAATACTCAGAAAGCATTTTTTTTATCATCACACATTCAAATATTTCTAATATTCTTTCCTTCCCTACCCTGAGCACAACAACTGAGCTCTCAGTCTTGTGTCTACTTTCTTTTATTTTTATCAGCAAATTCCATCACACTATAATTAAACGTTTTCTTAACTTAAATTCAATAAACAAATAAAATAAATATCTCACTCTTTCCCAATATCTTTTCCATTTCCTTTCTATCACCTTCAAAATCATTCATATAACTCTCTTCCATTTCTTCTCTTTCTTCTCTGTCTCTTTCATCTACTTTTCAAACCTCTCCTCTCTCTCTTCATACCCTCTTCCATTTATTCAGACCCTCACACATGCTTTACCACATAAATCATCTTCCTTTCTAACCCATTATATCCATCATTCACCTCATATATATCAAGCAATCATTTGACTTCCTCCCTAACTGATCCTGTACTTATTGCCTTAACAAATAACAGTCTTATCTCTATATTGCAATTTAAATTGACAATTTCTAATAATTGTTTCTGTTGCACCTAACAACCATCTAGATTTTTTCCCATCAACTCCCAATATTAACTTTTCCTTATATAATCCATGTCTTCTATGCATGTGTAAAATATCTAAACAAAATAATAATGTCTAATATCTGAACACAAAGTTTTGTCAAATATACATGTAAAACTTTCCTTATTGTGCCTCTTGTTCATGGTATTGCTTTTCTAGTTTCTGAAACCTACTATGGCTAATTCTCCCCAATGTTTTTTAATGTAATTTACTAGCTTTTCCCAATCTTTTTGAAATTTATCTATTGATCTTCCTTTCATCATGGATGAAATTTTGTCCATTTCTGCCATTTCACACATTCTGATCAGCCAGTCTTCTATCGATGGTGTTTCTTTTTCCACATTTTTGTGTATATTATTCTTGCAGCAGATAACATGTTGAATGTGATTTTACCAGATTTTTTTTCTCTAATTCAGTGTCTATCATGCCCAATCAAAATGTTTCTGGTCTGAATGGTAAATTTATCTCTAGAATCCCCATTATCGTTTTTTGGATAATTGTTCAATATTTTTGGCATGGCTGCATGACCACCATAAGTGATAAAATGTACCAGGTTCTTGATTATACTTCCAACAGTTGCTCTTTAACCCTTTGTACATTTTTGGCTAGATTTTATGATGATAAATCTTGTATCCACTTTCTGTGGAGTAAAAACCCCATTTCATTCAGTTTGACTTACTTCTGAATAGACATGGATAAAATGCATAGTAAAGAGTTAACCGAGGTGGCGGTTTAAGGCTTTGGATTAGTGCTGGGGAGTGGGCTGAAAGTTATGGAGGTTGTCTACAAACATCATAAATGTGACACTACATGAAGCTCAAACCCAGACTGATCTTGGCATTATTATTTCATGCTGCACATTATAAAAAAAAGAAAAAAATAGGCATTCTTCCATTATATGGTGGGAGGGGGAGTACAACATTATTTGGCTGGCTGTTTGCTAGCAAACACATCTTTCCATTGTTCCTGCAGACTGACCTATTTTCCTTTCTCAAAAGCAATGTCACAATTATTAAAATAGTTTCCAGAAATCTTTTAATAGGTCTCTTACCAGTACACTGCCATCAGTCCAGCGGAAGTCACTTTCATACATCTTATCATTCAGGCCAATCCACTGGTAGTCATGTCCTAGGCCTTGAAGGGGAAAAGAACAAGGGAGATTTTATTTTTAAGAAAACAATAAACATTCCCATAAAAGGGAATAGTCTCAAAATGAAAGCATTTTCATAGAATGAATCAGGCTTCCTGTGTGTTCTTCAGAATTGTTTCACTCACTACCATTTATTTTTGCAGAACTTTTAGTTTTCAGATAAAAAGGTTTACATAAACAGGCTGGCATCCTCTTCATTTACAAGACTAAAAGCTAGATTTACAATCATGTAACTTTTAGAATTCATGTTTATGGTAGTTGATGAGACAAAAGTAAAATTGTGACTGCATAGCTCTTCTGGTTGCAGGGTGCCTTGAGACAAGCAGCTATGGTAGGATCCTGAGGGTGGCTCCAGCCTCCTGTCTCAATACACACACAACTGGGAGTTGGAGTCATCATTTCCCACCACCCTGATCTGTAGCACCTCACAAATCCTCCAGTTGGGGTGATATCTGGCTTAGGAGGTAGATCTTTGGGGGATGGCAACAGAAGATGATAGATGGAGCTCTCTCATCATAGCTCTGTCTACCAATGCAGGATCTCAGCCTATATTTCTGTAACATCTCACATTTTTCTGCTAATTGATTGAAACAGTCCTAAGCACAAGAATATTTGTGGGTGTCTCCCGCCCCCATCCAATAGCTGTACATCAGAGGTAGCCAGACTTTACACTTGTGGGATCTACCTTTTCATTCATGAGAACTTCCACATCTGCCAATGGAAGACTTTTAATTATCACACTTAATATTTAAAAAGTCAAAGCACAGGAATTTGTTTCAAGTTCTAAAGTTGAGCTTAATCCTTCTATATAAAATTCTACTCTGTGTTTTCAGTCATTTGCCTTCATCTTAGTAAGACAATTCAGAGAAAGGCTGTCATTTTGTTGCTTTTTTTTCCTAACTAGTTTTAACAAGAGGAGGAGCCAGCATGGCATAGTGGTTTGAGCACTGGACCATGACTCTGAAGATCAGGGTTCGAATCCCTGCTTGGAAATGAAAATCCACTGGGTGAACTTGGGCAAGTCACACACTCTCAGCCTCAAAAAACTCTGTGATAGGTTTGCCTTAGGGTCACCATAAGTTGGAAATAACTTAAAGGCACACAAAAACAAGAACAAATTAATAAAAATATATTTTCAAGGAAAGTTAACATGTAAGACCAAAGTTGCTTTACTAGCATAATGAATAATATCTTTCAGTTATTTTTAAAGGTTACTTTTAAGGGCATTTTAATAGGCATTTTAACAGAAAGTTTTCCAGTTTTATGTCAATTGTAAATTCAGTGGTGTCATTCAAAACTGGTTTTGTCTATATATTTTTTGTCAAAATGTGTACATGTGAACAAAATATTTTCAATTGGTGTATGATTCATCATTGGAGAAATTCATTTCTCTCCAGCAGCAAGGAGGGGGGGTATTAGGGCTGGGCATTCTCTGGATGACCCTCCCTCCTTCCCCATTGTTCTCCCTTCCTTTCTTCATTCCTGTCTACCTTTCTTTCCTTAAGAGAGGAGGCATGCAAGGTGGCAATTGACTCCCTATTCTTCTCTTCCTTAGCCTTCACCAGCATTGCTTACTGCTGCAGCAAAACTAGGATTGGCCAGGAAAGCTTTAGGGTTTCTGCTGTTGCTATTGCTGTAATTAATGCTGCCTGCACCTGACTTAAAACACTCCCTAGGAAGGTTCTACAGAGCATCACATCCAAAGGAAGCACTGGGGAGAGCTCAATCAAGTCCAAGGAGTGAAAGAAAGCTTTTAAAAGAAACCTATTACCAATATTAATTTTATTTTGATGGAAAGTGAAAAAACAGAAAATGTAACAAACTACAAAATAGCAAAAATGAAGACCACAAAAATTTCCAAGTTAGTTTTTCTATTTCTTCATTGTTCTTGATATTCAGCTATGCCATAGTGGTGCACTGATCTGTTCAAGAACTGTCCTCCTTGGTGGCATCATATAAAGGCTCAAAAACATTTAAAGGGGTAGATATGGCAAATTAGCTGGTAGAAAATCAACAAACTAGATGCTTCTCAGAAGGTTACCCATATGTGACAGTGAGAAATCATATGGGTTTTCTTCCAAGAACATATTCAGGAACTGAACATCTAACCCAAATATTAGCACAGCCAATGAAGAGCATTTGGAAACAAACCTTATGTGCATTAGCTGGAATGTTACAATTTTTTTCAGACAGCACCCGAGACTATAATAAATGTCAACTATCCCTCACAGAATATAAAGTAACTGATGCTGCTTTGCTTGTAAGGAACAGTATTTTAAAAGTGTCTGGAGATGAGATTGTCTAAACATTGGGCTGAAAATTCTGAAGAAAACACCTTACTTAGGGTTTCTCCTAATCTCTTTTACTCATGAACTAAATTCTTTAGGATTGTAAAAGGCTATTTCCTTCAAAGATCAGCAATTTTGCCCATCCCAACTAATGAATACAACAGACCATGAAGCTGGAATGAGGGAACAAAGTAGCAGTCAAGGACAAAAATGCCCATTTAAAAGGATAAATGATAACACACATTTTTGAAAGCAATATATAAAGAAAATACTTAGAGGCCTAGTAGGTTAAAAAAAGTCATTTCATTCCCTTTGCATCTTTAAGCATAGCATTGGATGAAAATGCTACATACGGTTCACAAAGAGCTGTTCTTCATGAGACAGGATGCTTGTCAGATGGGCTCCCTGGAGGCGGCATTCTCTCTCAGCTGCATCCCATGTCCGGCGATGGGCAAAGTATTTGTAGCACTGCCCTTGGAACTTGTGCCACCCATAATCACAGGTTTCAGTGTCTGCAATAACCAAGCACAGAACTTTTAAAACTAAACACAGGTTGGCAAAGCCCAGGGATACCAAGTGAATTTGTCAGTGCCAAAAATAAGTCAAATGGAAGCACTCAGTGACAAAACAACCCAGTTTCTTCATCAAGAAAGCACTCTCTCTCACACACACACACATACACACACACAAATTGACTGTTCAAATAACATTTGTGTCAATGTACTCTTTTTGCAATTCTGCATCTGAACACTTTGATTTTTTATTGATCTAAGCTATGTTGATTTGATGGCCAGCTTTGGGCAAAAAGTACTGAAGTTTGGGAAATAAAGGCATGTTGTTGAAGAATGTGAAAGACCAAAAATCATAATGCAACCAGAAGCTTGAACCCAAGAAATGTAAAAACCTGTGACAACTAGTAGCTCCCATGTCAGTAGACTCTATTCTGAAGAGGAGACAGGCTTCATCACTTTCAATAGCTCCTCTAAACTTCAGACTATAACCCCACTGACATGGAAACTCCCAACTGCCATTGGTAACATGTTAGCTGATAACATGTTGACTTCTGGGAGCTGTCATATTAAAGTAACATTTCCAAACATCACCAAAGTATTTGCCACGTATCCACAGGAAACAGCTATTCTGGTCTTGGAAGATTTTATGATAGCAACAGGCTCTCAGAATTTTAGAAGCAAGGAACATCCTAATCTGAACAGTCCATAGGCTGCTGCTTCAACAGAAGGAGTTGTGGCTGTTAAATCTTCAAAGAAATCAAGATGTATATATAGCTTTTTTGGATTAGGGCCACTGCCTGTATGTTTTCCAAATGCATATCCTTAACTATTAGTGCTAGAAAGCAGAAAGGGAATTTTGCTACACCAGATGCCAGATACTACATTCCATATGGAAAGGGGGAGGGTAAACAAGTCTGTCAATGTAAGAAAAAGGTTGAGAGAACTGTGCTCATATTTAATGTTTTGTAAGCAAGAGAGTGCACATAGATGTAAACCTTGTATGTCCTCAGCAGCCTGATCCTTTGGTAAGGCACTACATCTCTCTGGCTGAGAATTCTAAATACCTGTCCCTAAATGGCAGCTCCCAGGATTGCATAGAATGTTGTCATGGCAGTTAAAGTGGAATATAGCACTTTAATTTTGTAATATGAAAAGCCCCCAAAGCGGGAAATTTTGAACAGTCTGGGGGCTCCAGGACCCACTATGGACTGTAGCAGACTCAGGAAAAAAAAAATAAAAACTTGAACTGGCTTGAGGTCCAGTTACAGTTTTGTTTTACTTTTGAGGCATTATTAGAGGTCGGGGGACCTTGTGCCTTATTCTGAAACAAAAATGCTGCTCTTGGAGGCGTTCAACAGTGGCTTTTAAAAGAAGAAAAATATTTTTGGTATATGGGGGCATGGAAAACTCCTGGGCTCCCACAGGACACAAAAGCTACACACAGGAATACATAAACCACAATTTATATAGAACTAGACTGATGACCTGAATCCTGTTGTGCTCCCCAACTAAAAGAGACCCATTGAATCAAAGGAATTTATCTATGTGCTGACTTATTATTCAACAATTGATTCAATAGGTCTATTCTAGTTAAAACTAGACAATAGGATTCAGGCCTGACCTCTCTAGTTTGTACCATGCCTAAATAAGCTCTTAGACATTGATCTGTACGACGATTATACTTACACTGTTAATGATAAACATGTATTATGATATTATACCATATAGACCAGAGCTTTGGAAAAGTTACTTTCTTGGAGCACAACTCTAAGAATCCTCCAATCAGCATGCTGGACATTTTCCAGAAATATAACTTTTTCAAATGCTGATAGAAAAAAATCAGCCTGACCAACCAATTGCAAAGATGAATGTGGAATAATTAGATTTACCCATGTAACCAACAATAAGTTTCCATTGATTTTAATACATCCAGAGTTGGACTCTTCCAGACTGGTCTAAAGAAGCATGGGCTATCTCAATATAGCTCCTTGGGGTTTGCCGCTCTCTGTCACCTACAAGCCCAGTCAATACATTCTTTGGGTAGGCTGTTTGTAGCAATTTCTTAGATCCTCACTAGAGCTGTTCCAGAGGGTGTTTTTTCTTTAATGAAGCACAGAGTTTACTGAGATGATCCTAGTTTTGAAAGACAAATTGTCCATCTTCCTTTTGTTTTATTTTTTCTTAGAGTAATAGTGTTATAAAGCAAAGGAACCAGTTCACTGATACACTGAAGGACTTCAGCAACATAACTCTAAGAAAATAATCATAAAGAAAAAGAAAAGGAGGAGGAGAGAAGGAGTCTTTTCTCTTGTCTTGGAATTAATAAGAAACCCACTTGAAGGTGGAATTAAAACACTGCAGCTGGTACTGGGCATTGCCAGGAAGTAGTCTGGGATAACAGTAGCATCATTTAGATACTTTTAAAACCCTGAGAACTACAGAGCAAACACCACAATGTCCCAGCATGTTTGCCCCATCTGGAGGAGCCCTATATAATGATACTTAGAAGTAAATCAAATCAGAGTCAAATCCACCAAATCTGGCTTTGCTCTTTTTTCCTCTCCCCACCCTCCAATTAGACAGCCCCAAATCCTTATTTTAAAATGAGAATAGGACAGACACATTGATAAGATACATAAGCAGTCTGTTATCTCTAATTTGGCCCCAAGCCTCATTGGAAGAAATTGAATTTGAGTTAGTTCATTGACTTGTTCCACTAGTTTCATAAACAACTTTAGCTGCACCAAAGCCTAAGTTTGATCTTAACACTGCTATAAGGCACATGAGTTATAAGAAGAGAGAAAAATTAAATCCAGGTGGATTGGTGGGACCTAATACGGAATTGCCTCCTGCATTTTTCCCCTTCCACTGCCTTCATTAAAACATTTTTTGAGTTGTTCATTTGAGCAATGTGGTCTGGAAGAACCGATGACTGGAAACCGCCATGGAAGAAAAGAATTGTCATTATACTATTCACAGATGCAAAGCTGATGTGCTACCTCAAGATTAAGACTAGCCAAATTATTTTTATATATTCCTGAAGGACAGAAATATAATAAATACAAAAGCTTATTTGCTGAAGGTAGCTGTAAAACTGGAACATTAACTAATGAAATGCACGTTGTCCCCGGCATGATGGATGGCACTGATAAGAATGCACAGCAAAGAAGCATTTGTACCAGCCAATAATTTAACTCTGCTAAACAGAAGCAAACATGGAACTCGTTCATTTTTAATAGGCTCAAGCTGACATGTTGCTAACATTCCAGTGTTCTTTTGAGTTGTGCTTATTGCCTCTGTAGATGGGCTTTGGGATGGAATATATATTTTCACTTTGGGCACCATTTCAACACCATTTACCCTCTTTAAGAGGGGGTAGGTCCTCCTCATTTCTATTTCTACAGGTTATGAAAAAAAAAGTTTCACAAAATGTGTATAACTGTTTTTATTGCTCCTAAACCATAGGATAGTTAAGCATGTGGATGGTGATCAAGCTAATGCATGACAAATCATAATTTTGAACTTTTTTCAGATCTACCCAAACATCTTACCTATAGAAAGCGATCATTTTAGAAAAAATAGGTCTGGCACAGCCAGAATGTCATGATAACTTTCTATGAGAAGGGAGTTTTGTGGGTATTTGCAGGGAGCATTAACTATAGGTGAGTATTCAAACATCTACATTTCCACCTATATTCCAAAATGATAGAGTTTATGCCTTAAAGACTTGTACTGCAAGCTATTTCTACAGGTTCTTAGTATGAGTTCCAGTAGCAATACAAAGATGTTGGTTTGTTTGAAGTACTAAAGAAACTGTCGTCACAAAGAGAACAATACATTTCCTCCATTGGTGAACAATTTAGATATAAAAAGAATTAAATTAGTGGGCTGATGTGTTTACAGATACATTATTTTACAACATCCTAGGCATTCATAGCCAAAATGTATTCCATAAGAACAGAAGTGCAACTTGGCATGGTTATGATGTACTAAAAGGGGTTTCACTAAAGTGAAGGGTAATTCAAGTGCAGAGGTTCATTTTTCTTTATGAACGTGGGGCACAATAGATAACATTTCTTTGGCCACTATCCAACAGAGGCACCCTTCAGTCACAGACACCTGTTGTACACTTGGACTTCATGCAAGAGGAAAATCCAGTGCAATTTTCAGTTTCATAAACAGTCCTACACAGCCAAATGTAGAACCACTTGTACAAAGAGTTGCACCTGTGGACCACAGGAACAAGTGCATTATTTCTTGTTTAACTGGGGGAGGGGGACCAGATCTCTACTAGCATACTCTTTTCCTCCATTAACATTAGCCTGATTTAACCCCAACGGAAAACCTCAGTCAATAAAAAATGGTGCCCACAGCATGAAGGAAGCATGGGGAAAGGTTGGGAGGACGACAGAGAAGGATGGTGGAATCTGAAACGGGGCTCTGTAAGTGTGACAGTCCCATTCTTCTCTCGACCTCCCCAGGGTCTGTCTGAGTTTATTCAAAGCACAACTGAAGCCAAGGCTTTTCTAAGAGCTTTGCTTACGTGGCACCAAATTCAGACCAGCTGGCCAATCCTACCACTGTTCAAAAGACAGAACTGGATACAATGAATGTGTTTAGATGGGGAGCAGAATCATGATGGCAGACCCCTTCTTGATCTGTGGACATACAGCTGGTGCTCTGAACTGCCCCCACATTGCACAGAAACTGAATGTCATTCAAGTTTTCATACAAGGGATTGCTCTCCACACCAAAGCACGATCCATATTAAAGCACTTTGCATGTGTGCAGGTTTGGTCATATGAATAGGAACCTTGCTATATGCATGTATGTATGTGTATATGTATACACACACACACACACACACACACATGAGAAAAAAAGTTTTGGAGAAACATTAAGAAAAATATTTCCCAATGATACATGAGGACAGATACGATGCCATTGAAAAGATACAATGAATCTGTCTCTTCATGTTTGGAAAAGATACTCTGGTCACTGGCCCTTATGGGAGAGGTGACCATGTACATAAATGAAAAAAATTAGGGCCAACTGCATAATTTATTCTGTGTGATATGGATCCTGAGAGCCAGTGTGGTGTAGTGGTTTGAGCATTGGACAATGGAGATTTTCACACAGGCTATATATCTCGTGTCTGGAATGGAACAGGGTTGGGAAAAGTTTTCCCTTTTGGATGAAATCCACCCTGTTCCGTTCCTATGTTATGCTTGTTCTGTTTTCTCCCCGTGATATAGTAATCACGGGGAGAAGTCGTTAATTCCAGTTCCATTTCTGTTACAGAATCACGGGTGTGTGAATCAGATCCCATCCCTGTTCTGGAATGACAGGGACGGGGGAGGAGCTACGTGGCAGGCACTTCCTGCCACAATCTGGACAGCCAGGTAAGTGCCACCCTTCCCACCCCCTTCCTGGGTTACTTGTATTTTTTAAAAATGATTTTTATTCTTTATTTTGACAGCTGGGGGGGGGGTTAATTTGAATTTCCCTCCTATTCGTTCTCTCGTGAGAACAAGCGGGAGTTCCCCCGGCTGGTTGTAAAAGCAACTTTACGACAGTTGCATTTATGGCTGGCCGGGCAAGGAGGGATGAGGACTGTTCCTGTTCTGGAATGGAGGTAAGTGTGCAAACATTTACCTCCATTCCGTTGCAGGAATGGGAGAGGAGGTGGCGGGACAGAATCAGGGCTTTTAGCCCCCGTGAGAAAATCTCCAATGACTCTGGAGACCGGGGTTCAAATCCACACTCAGCCATGGAAACCCACTGGGTAACCTTGTTCAAGTCACACTTTCTCAGCTTCAGACCAAATCTTGCCAATGTGAAAGTGTCACCTTAGGGTCACCGTAAGTCAGAAATGACTTGAAGTCACACAACAACAACAACAACAACTAATATAGGTCCATTTATTAATTATTCTAATGATAATAGCAGTTAGTATTGTCTACCTGTTTCCCTTAGTAACGTCTGGAAATATTTACATACTAATTTTTACATACTGTAATTAATCTGGGTGACTATGAAGTATGTTCTGTTCTGTGCATTTCTTGCTGTGATGATTTTATGCATCTTGTGGGTTTAAAAAATGTTAATAACTGAATATTTTTAAAAAATATATTCTGTGCCCAAAAACTAATACATGAGAACAGAAGGCTTCCAAAGGTAGCATAGCCTCCTGGGGTGAAGCAACAGAGGTGGCAAAACGATGGCATTGCCTTCCCAGAAAACAATTCTGCCCCTCTCCTATGAAATTTTTTTTCAGTCCCCCAAACTTAAGCAGTAACTTAAAACATGAACCTTTAAAAATATAGTTTAAGCATCCAAGGAAAATGATATGGTAGAATCCTGCAAAACCTCAACACTAGCACCTTGTGAACTTACTAAAACACTTTACATGTGCATGGATGCGTTTTCGTACGTGTGCACTTTATATGGTGTAGGAGTCACTTTTGGTGGAGCTACAGCTCTGTGTGAATATTTATTTTCAACTTTCAAACATATGGTGACACCAGACAGGCAGTCAATGCTTCATCGGAGAAAATCAAATTTAGTAATCTTGGCTTTTGAAAGTAACATCTTTGAAGGAATTTCAAGTGAACAGTTTTCTAATCAAAATGGTTTTTTGTGTGTCATTACGTTTGGATTTTTTTTCTTCACAGCAACCTTTTTTATAGTGACTGATGCTCACAGCCTTCTCTGTGCTCCCCAATGCTTGTCTCTGCCTCCTACAATGAAAATTGTCTTACTACAGTCCTGACAGTCTCCTCTTTTACAAGCATGTAAGCTGTGCTCTAGTAGTAGTTTTTCTGCAAGAGTAGAGGATTGAACTAAATGACCTTGGAGGTTTTTTCCAACTGTACATTTCTATGGTTTTTATACACAGTCTGTTCAGATGACCAAATGAACACACAGAGGCCAGGAGCTGCCACAATTTTACCTTCCTGGACTGGTTACAACTTCTGCAGGGTCCTCCTGTAAATCTTATTTAGGGGAAGCCTAATCTCAATTTCAAAAATGACTTCAATTTATTGGGATTTGAGATGAAATACTACAGCAAGCCTAACAAAACAAGACTTCTAAATCTAAGTCAGCTTCTAGAGAATGACACGACTTTTCCTGCTCCTGTTCCACCCAGTTCTGTTCAGCTGTGTGGAACTCTGCTGGAAACTATTGGCAAAGTCAGAAGCTTCTTTCCTTCCCAAACTACAATGATTTACAGAACAAAGCAATGGGCAGAGGTAACAGGAAATACAAATATTTGGACTCTCTTATAAAACTGTTTTTTTTAAAAAAAAAAATTAAAGAGTCATTTAATTTGCCTAGGAAAGGTGGAAGAACAGAGGAGGAGAGAAAGTAAAACCATGGATAGATATATTGTCCCCAGAAGGATTATCTACTCAGAACTGCATCTGTGCAGTTCTGGCAATAGGTTCAAATGAACATCTGCATTTGCTAAACATCTGCATTTGCTAAGGGAAAGTCTGCTGGGATTTGGGCACATGATGGTTCAACTTTAACATTTATATTTAAAGATGGAAGACTTTAAAGCAAATGATATGCATTAGACTGCCAGGAAGAAATAGCATCAAATACAGAAACAGAGTGAAAAGGGTGAAAGAAACCAATTTTGGTCTAAACAACGTGTTCTACACAGGTTCAAAAATCTTGGGTTGTTGATCAGGCTATATTTCTTCATAATATATTTTCTTCACAGCCCATCCAACTAAAATCAAAGAGACTAATAAGTACAGCCCATTGGTTCTTTGACTGTAAAGCAAGGATGAGAATATCTGACCTGCAAATAGTGTTAAATTGCAACTCCCAGCATTCCTCACCAGTGGCTAAGATGGCTAGGGCTACTAGGAGCTATTGTCCAACAACATCTTTAGGACTGCACAATTCCCATCCCTGCTGTAAAGGAATGATACAGTACAGAGAAATAACAATTCAAAACCCAGATTATATGCCTCTTGATTTATTATAACTATAATTCTTAAACAGCTAATTCCTATGTGTCTCTTCATTTGCCCTGAAGAGAACTGATACTTTACAGATTGTCCAACTGACCACACACAAAGATCAGTGTTTGCCATGTGTGCCAAAGCAGAGACAGATGAATCTGTCAGCTTGGGGTTGTTGGTTTTCAGTATCTCCCTTTTCTAGTCTTAAATTTGTTCTGTCTTGAGACAATATCAGTTTGCTAGTTTGTTTTTTAAAGCAAATGTCTGCATGAAAATACTGCTTTGTTAATATATGCAGTTTTGCCAGCACTTTCCCATCAAATAATGCATGGTTTGTACTTTATTTTAGTGCTATGTGCATTTTAGTGAAAACTTTGCCATAACACAACACATTTAATTATATGCATTTTATGGGCAGAGAATTTCATGAGCAAATTTGGAGACTGTGCAAATACCAAATGATAACTGTGTTTGGGTTTTGTATTTCGAATTTCTCTGAAGATGCCAGCCACAGGTGCAGGTGAAACATCAGGAATAAACTCTTCTAGAACACGGCCTCACAGCCCGGAAAAAACTCACAGAAAACCTATGGATGCCAGCCATGAAAGCCTTCAACTTTACTAAGATGATTTTCCTGTTCCTTCCTCTGAAATATAGCCAGCCTATAGCACCTGGAATTCATTGGTGTTCACCCATCCAAGTACAAGGGCTGATCCTACTTAGCTTCCAAAATCAGACAGAATCTGGTGTCTTTAGGGTATTAAGGAACACTGGTACAGTGTGAAAAGGATTGTTAGCCATCCTCCATTCACAGCATCTACATGGTAGATTGGTGATACTCTAGTTTAACCTTGACTCTGTTGCTGATACCATAGGTTGGTAAAATATTCTTTTCGACTTCAACTCCCAGAATTTACCTTTGGGTGGGGAAGACTGAGAGGTGTTACCTACACACACACACACACACACACAAGAATTTCCCAAGCTCTGTTCTATGGTGTACTCTCTAGAAGTAGTGCCTTCCTCCTCTCTATCATCTTGGTTGTCTCAGACTAGCTGACCCGTGTTAACCTCCTCCCATAGAATTCAGTTCAATTCAGCAGGACATTTGAACAAGTATTTGACCCATATGGTGATTTTCTAGGTGAAGAAAGTGTAACATTACGCCCTATGACCATTGTCAGTCCAATTTACCAAATGAAAACACAGGATCTACTGCAAGGTAGCAGAGAAGTGTGCTTCCCCGCTAGCTCTATCCACTCTTCCTATTGGGAGAATTGAAGGTTAGTCAACAGCAATGGAGTTGCTCCATTTTAGCTCTTCCTCCATTTCCATTATGGAAATTAGGATTAACAGGTCCTTGGCTGGTTCTTAATTCTGATGTTATTGTTGATTTGACATAAAAAGGATTAAAACTGGATGAATGCTAAGGGTCTCACAGTTCTTTTATTCTACTTGTCATACCTTCCATGATAAAAACCAAACTTTCACAAGTACTTCAAAAGGTATTCAGAGAATGATTCCCCACTACCACCATCACCACCACAGCAATTAGCAATGCATTCTGGAAAATACTACTTTGTGAAACACAAGCATTAGGCGCAAGCATTCACCCATGTTCCTTCTGTGGTGCAAAAATAAAGTATTCTGACTTCTTGGCTAGGCTTTAGATCTAATGAAAGCCAGTTCAATGGCAAGAAACTGGAACTAATTGTTGGTCCAATTTTTTTTAATTGTCTGGTAGAATGGGAAAGCTGGCACTAAATGCCTTCCTGTGGTTCCAACCACTAAAGGTCTGTGAGTGGAAGAAATTTAGTTTCCAGTGCTGACTGACTAGAGGTCTGTTTCTGACTTGATCTCAAGTGTACTCCCTGATGGGTTATTAAGTACAAGTTAAAGCTATTGGGATTTCCAGACCATTTCAGTGTTATGGATTTCTATGGGAAAGATATTTTCAGAAACATCCTTCTGGTATTGTCAAATTCTTGTATTAAAAATTGATTTCAGTTTTTTCAGACTTTTTCAGCCTGCGCTAAACTACAGAAAAATGGAAATGTAACAAAAGCTGGAACTACTTCTATAGCTAAGGTTTCAGTATTGACAAAGAGAGCAAAATCCCTTCAGGCTTGTGGATGTCTTTAAAAAGCACTTGTAAATTCACAGCCTTTCACCCAGTAGGCTTAGGATGAAGGGCAAGCCTGAAACCTTCCAATATTTATGTAATTATTTCTGGAGAACACTCTTGTTTTAGCTGTGAATGAATCTACTCAAAGTGCGATGGAAAAAGAAGCAAAGTATTTTCCTACTTTTAGGATTAAAGGTAAACCTCCTACAATTGAGGGTGTGGGGTAATTTGCGCAAGTAGACTGTTCTTGGAAATTTCTTGGAAATTTCCCTGTTTCCTTTGGACAGGACTTTAAAAATCATGCTGAGAAGCTCATGTTTATTCAGTAATACCACCTTTCCAAATGTAGGTGATACTAAAACAGAGCAGCGAACAGAGCCGGAGCTCCACAGCAATAGTGCTATGTAATTAGCATCTCCTGAGGGTCATTAGGTTAGGTTATTTTTGTGTCTCATAACTGCAGGACTTAAAGACCAGACACAAGAGGAAATGAAACATAATGTCAGTTTCAGAAAACATTCTTGGTTTTGTTGAGGACTTTCTCCCATCACTTTACATGTGTTACATTTGTATAGAAAAGCAAAGATGATTGTATTAAAATAGCGATGTTAACAATATTCATAGTTTTTGTCATTCTTAAGGAAAAAGACTGCTCCAACATCTTGAAACTTCTGTCAATGAAAAGCAGCATCTTTCTCATCCCTCCAGCATGGGGGAAGCATGAACTAAGGATGGGAGGAGGACGAGGGCATGTGAAATTGATTGCTGGAAGCAGGGCAGTGCCGTCCTCCTCCAAACCTCCACGGGGTTTTATAGCCCATCTGAAAAAGTCCCTAGACTCTGGAACAGCTTGCTCCATCCTCAGTATGAAATCTCTTCAAATATTTAAACACGGTTATCATGTCGCCTCTTAACCTTCTCTTCTCCAGGATAAACATAACACAGCTCCCTAAGCTGCTCCACATAAGGCATGGCTTCCAGGCCTTTTACCATTTTGGTCACTTGTCAATATCCTTCTTGAAATGTGGTGCCCAGAAGTGGACACAGTATTCCAGGTGAGGTCTAACCAAAGCAAAATATAGTGGCACTATTACTTCCCTTGATCTGGACACTATACTCCTATTGATGCAGCCTAGAGTTATACACACACACTCACACACACATACACACACTAGATTTTTCTATGCTCTTCTTATGACTAGTCAGGTTCATGCAGTTCATGCTTTCCCCCAAAACCTGGGCCCTGCCAACATCTGTTTCTGTGTTAGATCCACACCTAATTCCACTAGACTGCATGAAATTCTCTCTCCTTCCCACCAGAGAATGCCCTAGTACGGTTTGCAAATGATCTTCTGTTCTTACTGGCACCACCTTGAATGCCAATATACACATTCAGCTCCATGTAGGCAACACTTAAAGTGCAATTCTAAACATATCTGCACTGATGTGTAATACTGAGTTTAATAGAATTAATTTCTTGGACCATGAGTGTACAATGAGTGTAGGGCTACCCTATGCTGACTTGACAGAGGAGTGATGGGCAATTGTAGCCCTCCACATGCTGGGCTGAGACTTCTCAAACTATTTACCACTTGTTAGGGCTGATGAAAGCAGCAGTCCAAAATCAGAGTTGTCCCTAGTTGCTTCAGAAAAAAAAAAGGAAAGAAAGATAGAGGCTCTGTATAGAGGAGGAGAGCACTGTGCAGTTGAGCAATTGCAAGATGTTTAATGAAAATAACTTTTGCAATGACATTCCTTTTCTACCCCAGGAAATCTCAGCAAGTAAGTATGGCCATGGCACTGTTTCCAAAGTAAGACATGACATGAAGTTAGCAAAGGGAAGATGTGCATAGATGCAGACTTTATAGGTACTCATCTTCATCGCTCTTTTCATTTGCCAGGTTCAGTCATCAGAGGAACCTGCTATGTGATCTGTTATGAGAAAGTGTCATGACAAGGCCTTGGGCCTGCATTTTATCCTTCTTCCCTTTTTTCCTATTCTGGTACAAGAAGGTGTTTCTGTTCCAATTTTAAGCAAATCAGTTTCACATTATGTCTAAATGCAGAGGATTGTGATTTGCTTATATTGTAACTGGCAAGAACAAAGCAGGATCAAAATAAGTTTCTGTTCATTTATTATCTAGTTTATTAACTAGACCACAAGTGCCCATGTTTGGAAGTAACAGGGAAGTATGATTCATTTAAAATCAAAGGACTGTTTGGAGCTAGTGGTGTCATTCTATTAGCATACTTATGAACATATCTCAAAGTGGTCCAGGAAGCCAAAGGTGACTCCCCAAATGGCAGTGGCCCCATGACCAATCAGTGAACATTTGGGGCACACTGCCATTCAGCTGCCAAGCAAAACCATTGTGAAAGGAGATACTGGACATTATCTGAAGTTTCCAGTAACCTTCTCCAGCACTTAGAAAAGGAGGAGTGGGGAGGTGAATGTGTGAAAGCTGAAGCTTGCTGTTGTGTAATTATTTGGTAGATGGGATACCAAGGCACACACAGTGTCGATCTCTTGTATACTGCCTTATTCCTTTTGCTTACCTATTTTTAGTAAACCATCACATATCAGATTTAAATTCATAATTCTGTCTCAATTTGAACAAAAAGAATCAATGTGCCAAAGGCATTTTTGAAAAATCAAATGTATGACATTCGTTTGTCCCATTCATTGGGGTAATACAATTCTTTTCTAAAAGCAGTTAGCCATCAGCATATCATAGGAGGGTAGATTTTAGGACCTGGAGGCTAGATAGGAATATTGTTTGCATATTAACTATCATTCCTGTAGGCAAATTTTGGGGATATAATATGACACAAATTGCAATCAGGCTTAAAGGCATCATCTTACTTCCGCTGGCTTCTTCAGTAATAGAGACTGAAGCTCTCACCCACCCACCCCATCATGATTCTTATCATAAGGAAGGAGACAGACAAAAGAACACAGAAGAAAGAAAATAAATCCTAATTTAAAGGATAACAAATTTGTATTTACCCTGACATTTTGAAGCATAGCAATGCCTCTCCTATCATTATTATTATTATTATTATTATTATTATTTAGTTTTATTGTTCTTGTTCTAATATGTTATGATATAGGCATTACAGTTTTATTGCATGCTGCTCTGGAAGTGATTCAATGAAGGATGAGAATAAAATGCATTACATTAAATTAACAATAATAAACTGTGTTCACCTGCTCCTGATGGAGGATTTAGTTATTGTTGTCGCCATTTTTTGTTACATTGAGTTACTTACAAATTTCAAACTGGTCTCTCACCTTTTTCACAAAGAGCCCCAACATAGCTTGGAAGGCAAAGGCAAGTGAATGTATTGACTCCATCAATGCATGTGGCTCCATTTCTGCAAGGGCTGGATTGACATTCATCAATATCTGTCCAAGAAAATTACAGATGTATTTACAATTAAGTCATTTCAGTTGCAAGATAAAAAACATTGTTCATATGTATTAAGCATGCCTAGTAAGAAGACTCCGTTAGTAGATTTCAAGTATCATAATATGGAAGAACAGAACATATTTCCCCAATATTTACACATAGCACTGAGCAGCATTAAGGTCTCAGAACTGTGAGAACACTTCTAAACAAAAGGCACACACCTGTACTGTCTTTTGCAACCATCCTGCATGACTGCTGGGTAATGCATCCTCAGTCTTTACTGTCACAACTTGTACTGTTGGGGAAAAGAGTACTGGAGCTCATTCTTTTTTAAAATCTGGATAATTAACTTGGAGAATTGTCCAACCTGTTCCATGGAACACTGAACATATGTATGATGCATAAGGGTTATAGCTATAGCTATCTGTTCCCACTGTTCTTAGTTCTTTAATATGATTCTAGGAATCTAAAAGAAAACAATTATTTTATGTACTTTCTAAACTAGAACTCTATACCTCCAACATTTCACAGATTAAAACCAGGACACATATGGCCACACAAGATCAGTGTGGTCAAGATGGCAGAACTTATTACTGAGGAGATTATCAGACACGGCAAAAACCACATCAGAAGATTGTGAAAAGAACAGGAAAGGACAGATGATGTCATCCTCCAGTGTCCCTGGGTCATAGCGCAGCTGTGAGTAAGGAATCCCTTTCTATTAGCAGCTGGCCCCCGTCAATACGAAAGGGAAGCCTCATCCACAGCAGCGCTACGCCCCAGAATGGCTACAGAATGTGGACATCTGGTAAGGTCGCCATTTCTCTTCTCCTCCCGTTCTTCAGACACAGTTTGGAACATGTGTTTTTGCTGGGTTCCACCACATCTGATAACTTCTGAGGAAGAACACACAAGCTAGGAGACTTTGCAGCAGGTTGCTTTTGCCTGGACTTACTGGGAAGACTCCACCCTCTCCTGTCCTCTCCACCTCCTGAGTTAATTGAGTGCAAGTTACTTTTGCACCTTGAAATTTTTTTTGCAGCAGTTGAAGTAAGCTGAGGACAAAGGGGGGAAGTGGAAGGAGGAAAGAACCTTGGATGTTCTAAAAGAAACTGAAAAAGTGGGATGGCAGAAGATTAACTGGGGTTGTCCCTGCCAAACTGGTACATTTGGAGGGTATGGAACTCCAAAAGAGTAGGAATCCCAGAGATATGGAGTGGTCAAACAGCTTTAAACAAAGTTTTCTCAAATCCCATCAAAACCAGGAGCCTCACCACTACCAGATTTGTTTCTGCCTTCATTCAACTGGGCTAATCAACCAACGTAACAAATAAATGAAATTATTCCTTCAGAATATTTTCATGCTTCAGCCTGACAGAGCCATTCAGAAGGTTTGGTTAAATAGATCTTCAGTAAATGAGGATAGCATGGAGAACTGGGAGTGGACACTGTGAGGGTTTTGAACATTTTAGTCAATGATTCTTCCCTGTGGACACAGTATTCCCATCTCCAAGAATACTGTCGTCCCTTGGAATTCATGGCTTTGGAATTCATGGTTTTGTGTATTCATGGCAAGTTGCCAAGATTTTGCTCAGCTTTCGTTCCCTGTGGTGAGGGGGAGCCAAAAGCCAAGCAAACCCTCAGTGGCTTTGCGGAGAAACCGCGGCTTACCTCCAGCTTCATTCCTTTTGGCAGGGAGGAGCCTGAGCCAAGGAAAGCCAATGAATGCCCGGCTTTCACTGGCCCTGGCTCCCCCCCGCCGCCAAATGGAATAAAGTGGGAGGAAATCTGGGGAGAGGGAGGGGGTGCAGGAGGGCAGTGGCAAGGCTTCTGAAGCCTCACCGCCACTTTAGGAATGGTTGGGTGGCAGGGGGCGGTGGGGCTTGCCAAGCCTCACCACTGTTTTAGAAGGGGCAGGGAGATCGGGGGTGGTGAGGCTTGCCAAGCCTTGCTGCCGCTTTAGAAGGGGCGGGGGGATCAGATGGGTGGCGGCAAGGCTTTCCAGACCCCGCTGCCACTTTTGCAGGGGAGCTCGTTGGGAGGGGGACCTGAAGGTATTCATTTTTTTTTTCAATTTTGCGGGGGTGCTCCACCCATAACCCCCACAAATTCGAAGAGAGAACTGTATTTCTGATCAGTAACCGGAAGCAAATTTCATGAAGACATTAGCAGCATTTATAAACTCGAGGCAAATCCAGTCATTTTTCTTCATTTATTTGATACCACATGATAATAATATTTTTGGATATTTTTATAATTATACAGATGCCTAACTTACACTTAGGACTTTTTCGGATGGCGATCTGTAACGGAAGCAGCCTCGTCCCCATTGCAAGGCTGCTGCTCGGTAGGGGGTCCATTTCGGATGACACTGTTCCCCTACTGATACTGTTGCAGAAGAGCTGGGAGGCTGCAGCACTATATTTAGCGATTTTCTAATCATGGAAGTTGACCATGATTAGAAAATCGCTAAATATAGCGCTGCAGCCTCCCAGCTCTTCTGCAACAGTATCGGTAGGGGGACAGCGTCATCCGAAATGGACCCCCTACTGAGCAGCAGCCTTGCAATGGGGACGAGGCTGCTTCCGTTACAGATCGCCATCCGAAAAAGTCCTTGATCATTGAGGACCGGAGTGGGCATTCACTGGGGTCCGGGGTGTGATTTTTTTTTTTCCTGTTTTGAGGTGGGACCCAAAGCAATATTTATTCACAAATCATGCCCCTTGGAGGCTTTATTCAGCTACCACAAGTATTTTCAAAGGTGTTTTTAAAAAAATTAATTGGCATTGGGGAGGTCCCCAAGGCCTCCCAAAGGGCTGTGTGTGGCTGATGTGCCTCATGATTATAACCTCCCAAGCTTGACTTTTTGTTTCTTTTTTTTATATTTCATTTATGCAGGAAAACAGCAGCATGCTGAAAAGAAATAAGGCTGGGTGTTATATATGGATGGCCACATGGGGATACACATTAATATAATGGATATTTTAAATCCTTACTAGAAACAATCTATAATTTGAAAAAGGAACAACTGGTCCACTCATCATTGTGTTTATGTGTCTTCAAATCAATTGCAACTTCAAATCAATTGCCAACCCACTCCTAGGGTTTTCTTGGAAAAAATTATGCAGAGGAGTTCCCATTGCCTTCCTCTAAGGATGAGAGAGTGTGACTTGCCCAAGATCACCCAGTGGGTTTCTGTGGCTGAGTAGGAATTCGAACCCTGGTCTCCCAGAATCCTAGTCCAGCATTCAAAAAACCACATGACATTTGTCTCCCTCCTGGTCTCTAGACGGGAAAAGAAATCTTAGAGAGAGTTTCACTGGAGCAGGAGGACTTGTATTCTTTATGTGAACTAGTCTTTCCTAGCTGGTACCAGGGCCTTGTAGCTCAGTACAAAGGTGTCTCCATATATGTTGTTCTTGTGCAGCATCAGAACACCCCCTCCCCCCAAAAAGGCAAGAGCAAAGGGAGAGGTATGGGGATAGTGCACTTGGAAGCATGAGCTTTGGCCCACTGTACCATTTGGAGCATGGCAAGGAACAGAGTGTCAGCACAGCAACCTATGAGTTTTGCCATTGCCTTCTTCTAAGGCTGTGAGAGTGTAACCTGCCCAACATCACCCAGTGGGTTTCTGTGGCTGAGTGTGGGTTTGAATCCTAGTCTCCTAGAAACATAGTGCAACACTGAAACCACTATTCCATGCTGACTCTCTTGTCCACTCTTCACAACAGATAATTACCACCACTATCACTGTTAAAATGTATGTATGTAGAGCCAGTATGGTGTAATGGTTTGACTGCTAGACTATGACTCTGGAGACAAGGTTTCAAATCCACACTCAGCCATGGAAAGCCACTGGGTGGCCTTGGGCAAGTCACACTCTCTCAGCCTCAGAGGGAGGCAAAGGCAAACCCCCTCCAAACAAATCTTGCCAATAAAACCCTGTAATAGAATTACCTTAGGGTCACCATAAGTCAGAAATGACTTGAAGGCACCCTGCAACAAATATATGTATGTACAGTATTTATGTATGTCATATCTTGCCTTTTTCCCACCCCTGAGTCTCAAAACAGTTTATAAGTTAAAAGAGGTAGAGATGCAATTCTACATCATTGAAACATACAGATGCTAAAATATAATTAAATTACATGTAGAGTTCAAATCAATTTAAAAACACTCCCATTAAAGAAACAAATACACATTATTGAAAGCTGTTCCCCACTTTCAGTTTTTTTTTTTCCCCTAAGAGCAAAAATAATTTTTTGGTTGGTTTGCCCTTACATTGAGATCTTGTTAAGTGAATGAGTGTTCCTTTTCCTCTACCCACTAAGATCATTCTGAATCTTCCACAGGCTTTGCTGTGCATTATTGGAATGGTGTTTCCTGCTCTGCACAAGAAATAATTAGACCCTCAAATACCAATAAAGTGTTTGCTTCTTACCTACTTCACACTGGTCACCACTGAAACCTGGCATACAAGTGCAGATGTAGAAAGAATCTCGAGGGTAGCAAGTGCCCCCATGTAGACATGGGTTGCTTTTGCATGGATCTTGACCTGTAAAACGAGTTCATTGAAAATTGCTATATTCTCTAATAACATTTGGTGGTTCTGATTCTCCTTAGGCAAAGAGATATTATCTGTTTTCTAGCCATCAAAATTGTTATCAAATCTGCTGTAATAACAGATTATACAGCTATTCTCTCTTTCCCCCACCCCCCAACACACAAATCAGTTCAGCATAATATAAAATAGTAAATCACCAATCAGTTTTCTATGTTGGCAATGCAACTTTACTCACTAGTGAAAACAATTTATTTTCAGCAATCTTTTATCTTCTGCAAATGATAGTTTGTATAGTTTTTGGCAACTGTGATGGTCTACTGAGGATTTAGTTGGCATGACATGATGATTAATTATAGCCGGAAACAGTTAAAACATATGTGCACAGAGAATGAAATATGCATTTATCTGAACAAGGTTAGTTTATGTGGAAGGATTGGGTACACAGAACACACATTCTTATACCATACTTTTTGTCTGCCACCATTCTGGGTATCATCAATGACCACTGCATTACCACAAGAACTTATTTCATACTACCACTTGCTTTCCACCAAACTATATTCCCATTGTGATTCTTCATATATTTATCAATGGACTATCACAGATTTTTCTTGTTGTTGTTTTTTAAATCCTACTTATAGCCTTGCCATTTGAAGACAAATAAGCATGTTACATATAAGTCGAGCAAATTCTGGGGATGTAGGATCAGATTTTAGCTCCCTGGAACCATCTTGGGTCACACTAGCCAAAATACAATTAATTAGAATAATTATGCTTGTTTGGTCACACTGTGAGTGCATTGTATTAAAGAAGAGTTTCCACTTTTATAAGTTTCCAAGAGTGGTAATTTTCCATTTACCACTGAAAATAAACTTTCTGGCAGGGGGCAGTCCAGGGGGGCTTCACCAGTAGTGGCTGGGGAGGGGATCAATGAGTCGCACAGACTGTATAATTCACATCTCAGCTATAAAGGCTACAATTTATAACTCCCATGGTATATCCTTGTCCCACAGAAAGTAATTTCATGGCAAAACAGTAACATCCACACATGAAGTAGTCGTGTGGGTCCATCCTGTAAGAAAGGAATAGGTCATGCCCCTGATACGTTTAATTACAAATACAACGTAGATAAACTCTGCCCTAAGTTTATTTATTTTGTGTCACATGCCTGCAACAGAAGATGACTGAAGATCTTCCTCTAAGTTTATGGATTTAAACTAAAGAAAAAAATCTCATTAAAAGTTGATCAGCTACAGAGAGATTTCAAATCCCACATACTTTGACAATCTGTAGAGCACACAAAATTCATCAGATATCCTCATACAATAGTACAAAATAATCTTGTTATGAGTTCTCACATACAAAACAGTTCATGTTTCACAAAACCATTTAAAACTGACTGTGCTGTTTTCACAGTTCATGTTTCACAAAGCCACTTTAAAACTGATACTGACAGTGCAACTTGATAAAAAGCCTACCCAGAAGTAAAACCTGTTAGGTTTGACAGTGCTTACTCCCAGGCAAATTGTGACAGGACTGTAACATGAAGCCCTCTGCATGTGGGTAAAAACAGGACCAGTGCAAATTGAGGAAGATCAGTGGTAGCAAGCAGAAAGTTGCTTTCTTTTTCCTGTTGTCATCTGTAAATTAATTTCCTCCCAGAGTATGGGTGCAAATGTGAATCACACCAAAATAACTATGCAGCTCCCCTTTGCACATGAGTAAATCTGGATCAAACTATGTATTTGATTCATTATGAATCATTCAAATCTAGCAACCTTAAAATATATGCTTAAATCAATAGGATTATAATTCCATTACTATTCTATAATTATTTGACTGTATAACTGAAGAGTTCAGGGCTGGCTCACACAATGTTTTTTCCTCAAGCATACAATGCTGGTTGTTTCTTAACAAAAATTTGAATTGATAAATGTAACATGTGAGCCACAGAAACACACATAAACCAGCAGCCATTCCCAGAGAAAGGGCTGTTGTTACCATAGAAACTGTTTCCAGCCATACCCATGGTATTCCACATTCAAGTATTACACTTAGCCAGAAGACTATGTGCCAAAAGAAATGGTCAAAACATTGAGGAAAAAAATGTATTGTGTGACCTAATATTATAATCTTCACAGTGTTCTGTATTATATCTGCAAACAAATACTTTCCATATGAAGGAAGAACATACAGCTTTTCAAAAGAGGAAAGAATTCAATTAGACAATATAAGTCTTACCTGATATCTGAACTGCTGTGCCTTCTACTGATCCCCCACCTGTGACAATCAGGAAATCTGATCCATTAGTGACATCCAAAAGTAAAAATGGTGGAGTTACAAGTTCATTGGCATTTATATCCTCTGTGTTTCTTGTCTGCTCATTATAGTCAAGTATGCTTTCAGGGCCAGGGGTTTTGGCTGCAGAAATGGTTGTTGGCACCTTCTGAGCAGGCTGGGGCTCTACAATTGTATCCACAGATGGTGGGGGTGAAATTGGCCAAGCATGTGTTTCACCATCAGAACCGAAGACTCCACCTGTTTTACTTTCATGCGGTACTGAAGATGATGTGGTGTGTATCCATGGCAGAGCTCCTTCAGCACTATTTTCATCTAGCTGATTTAGCTCCTTTACCTTCTCAGAAGAAGTTCCTTCTTCTGAGCTAGTTTCAGTGCTTGAAGATATAAACATTGTTCGGTTTGCTTCTTTTGAAAGAGACTCTCTGGAAATATTGGTTTCTTCTGCAGTAATCTGGTCCTCTGAACTTCGGGACTTTTCTGTTGCTTCTGTTATGTGCTCACTAGAAACAAGTGTGCTTTCAGTGAGTTTGCTTTCAAATTCCCATATGGGAGAGGAAGCTAATGGAAGCTCTGTGTTAACTGAAAATTCATTCAGGGAAGGTTTATAAGTTGCTGCAATGTCAGCACTAGCTTCTCTAAAGGTTTGTACCACTGATGAATCATGCTTATCAAAATCAATTGATGATGAAGTACTTGGCATGATTTTTTCAGAGTGCTCAGAAACTCCATTGAGTAAATAGACAGTCACAGGCAACTTTGGTGTTTGTGTTACTGGTAAAAAATTCTCTAGATCATTCTCTTTGGATTCTATGTTTGCAGTTTCCATTTCTTCATAAGGCTCCTCAGTTGTTTCTTCAGAGTTTGACACAGTTTGGGAGACAAGCTGTGTAGCAACAGTGTTCTCTTCAGATTTGTGAGTGGTTAAATCTTGCTCTGGTGTAAGAGATAGGTATAGTAGAGTGGGGGATGGAGCCATAGGTTTCTTCTCAGCCAAGTCTACTTGTCCTGTTTCTGATGTTCTATTGATAGGAGCAATTTCACTTTCATCAGCTACTGCTTGATTGTCTGACAATGTTTGTAATTCAGAATTGTCTTCTATTGTACTTTCGGATTCTGTGACTTTAGTTTCAAACCTTTTCTCCTTCTCACTCATACTGGAGCTGGTTGGAGATAATACAGTAGACTTGATAAGTAGTGACATGGTTGGAAGTGAAGTGGCTATTTGAGGTAGCTCTTGAGAGATGGGAGTTTCTATTGTGAAAGGTATGATATCTCCTGAACCCATATCATCTGATGTTGGTGTGTGTTCAGATATTATGGGTTCACTGTATATGAAGTTACTGGTTACAGAACTTCCTTGGCTATTTCCAGAGACACTAGATTTATCACTGGTTAAAGTAATTGCAGGTGTTGCATTCTGGCTTTCTATTGTTGCAGTATAAATATCATATATTGAGTATGTTTCAGAACCAACAGTTGTTTGGCCAATTATGTCTTCAATACTTGATTTCAAATTATCAGCATCTATAATTGTTGTTTCATCAGCTATTTTTCCATGGCCTTCTGCAATCATATCAATGAATCTAGAGATCTCTCTAGAATAATTTCTTTTGTCACCAACTATTGGAATTAATTCTTCATAGTCTTTTATGCTGTTTGTAGAACTTTCATCTGCAAATGTATCTGAGAGGTCACTATCTGAGGTTGGTAGTGTTTCCTTTTCTTCTCTCTGACTGGGTGATGGTATTAACACTGCCTGAGATCCATTCACAGCTGTATCTGGGTTCACAACATCTGAATAGTTTTCCTGAGGGGTATGAGAAGTAAGTGATATTTCCCTTTTTGGCAACTGAGTGGGTGACTCAGAATTCTGTTTTTCCAACCTATCCAGCCAGCCAGAGCCTTCTCCAGAACCATCATGACCTGTTACACTCAACACTGTGGGTTTTGAGGTGACTTCAGATGTTTTAACTATACTAAGAGTAGGGGTTCCAGTAAATAATTCTGAAGCAGAAGTTGTATGTTCATGTTTTATCACAAGAGAAGCTTCCCTTTGGGAAATTCCATCAGTAACAGCCAGTATTGTTGTTGTGTATTCTTCTTCAAAGACTTTCCTTTGGTTGTCCTCCTTTTCAGAAATAAACTGCTTCCAGGTAGATGTTTCAGTGTCAGTGACCCTGATATCAATGCTGGATGCTGTTGGGATTCCTTTATTCTCTGTTGCCTCTGTTATGGTATGAGGATATTTAATATCATTGCCAGAATCTTTATTTGATTCAGTACTGTGTCTGTCAAAAAAGATTATGTTATCCTCTGCAACGGTTGCTTCTGAACTTTGAGGAGGAAGCATATAATTATTTAATCTGTTTGCACTTATAACAGAATTTGCATGCACAGTGGTAGACTGAACAGTAAAAAAGGCATCTCCAGAACCTTGTTCTGAGAAAAATTGAGTATTACTGATTGCTGTGCTCACTGGTTTATACTCTGTAGATATGGAGAAAGACTTACGGTTATCTTCAGTAAGAGCAATGTTTTGTTCCAACCATTCTTCTTTCCCTTCAACTGTTGGTAAAGTAACAGCTTCATTTTGAAATGTTTGGGGCTTAACTGTGAGGGTTACATAATATGATTTAGCATCAGGGGTGACATCAGGTTTTATCTCTTCTACATGTGGGGTAACTGCAGAAGCTCTTCCTAGCTGTTCAGTTGTAGTTTCTATACTTTTAGTGAACAATTCTTGTATGATCACTGTAGAGGTAGGTGCCATTTTTCTTGGTGTTTCAGAAACTTCTTCAACAGAATTAATTTCATATTCCACAGGTAAGTTTGTAGTAAAGTCTTCCATCTTTAATTCAACTGGTGTTTCCCCTTCCATGTTGGATATATTAGAAACCTCTCTTGCAATTCCTGTATTTGTTGAGGGAATCATAGGGGCGCTACTTATACCTAACGTTGCAGGCATGTCTGTAAATAACTGATGCTCTGATGTCATGCTGCTCCCACTTTTTATGGTTTGAGTTCCAGATCTTTCCATCAAAAATTGTGATAAAACTGTTTGCGCAGTAGAATCTGTAACATAGTTTATGTCTCCAGAACCTTGTTCAGTGTATGGAAATTTAGTATGAATTATTTTTTCTGTGGGACCAAGAGGGACTAGTACTATATTATATCTGTCATCTCTAGATTCCTCTCCTGAGCCCACATCTACAAGGTCAATTTTATCTGCGAAAACAGCTGGAGAAGGATGACTTGAGCTTTCTGGTTGAGCAGATTCCTTTGTTTCAATTATGAGAGATTCAGAACCTCTTTCTAGCTGAACTATATTATCTGTCTGTGTTGAAGAAATACTGGTAGAAATTAGCATAGTATCATTTTCACTTAATTGAGTTACTGACTTTACAGTCCCAACACTGTGGGTCACAACAGTGTCAGGAACAATGTTTGTCAAAGGCCCCATGGATGCTGTTAAACCAGATGTTGCAAATATATCCATTTTTTCTTCCATTGCTGTGGGAGATGTTGTCACTTCTTCACTTGACTCCACAATATACTTTTCACTATATGTCAACAGGGGAACTGCATCTGATTCAGTCTCTGAAACTTGACCTTCTCTTCTAGTTTCTATGGCTCCCTCATCTGATTTATTACCTAATACTTGCACTGTAGGATTAATAACTATTGCATATTCTGAGGGTGATGCATCTGTGTTAAGAATGTCTATCTCCTTCACTTGTGTTTCAGTGCTTCCAGACCTCAATGGGAATGTAGTTTGTGTAGTAGCTTCAATCACAACATCAATTTCTCCAGAACCTTGATCTATAAATGGGGAGTCAGTACTTACCACTTTGCTTGTGGGACCCCCAAAAAGTATGTCAGTGCCAGGTTTCTTCCAAACATCTGTAGATCCATCTCCAGATTCTTCATCTATGGACAGTCTCTTCTCTGTCTCCTCTTTGTCTTTGAAAGGTGAAGTATCTGTTGTTGTTTTGATGTGTGTTGTGGTTTCTTGGCTCACGACTTGGACATTATCTCTGAAGTCCCTCAAGTCTTTACTGAATAGCACCTTCTCAGACCCAACAGTAGCAGAAGAAATTGTGTTTGTACTATCTTCCTTAGTATCCTCCAATTCTGCTGCATTTTTCGAAGAACTTAAAAGCAATTCAGTAATAGCCTGGGCAGTAATAGTTTCTACAGACCTCTGTCCAGATGTAGAGTTTGTGGCTTTATACCACAAAACTTCATGGCTACTTTTTGTAGGCATTTGTCTTCCATCATCTGAGAAAATTTCCTGAACAGGAATATTTTCTGTTTTTGTTACCATAGTTGTAGATTTAGAATTCTCTTCCTGAACATCTCCTGAGCCTTCTGTTATATGGAATGAACTAGGACTTTTTGTTGTTTCCAATAAACTTTTAATAGAAGACAATGTATTGAGTGTAACTCTTGATTTAGAACCATCTTGTAGAACAGAAGCTTCATTTTTTGGTGATGTGTTGTCATCCATGCCTGTGGTTGCAGTGATGGAAACAGGTAACTTACTTGAAGCCGAAATTGTAGCAGAAAATCTTTTAGAATCTTCTTTTAGTGTTGGCTTAGCTGTGTGAGAAACTGCATAACTGTTTAACTGAGGCTTGGTAGTAAAGTCTCTTGAATGCTCTGCATTAAGTAAAGAGAAAACATTAGGGTGTTTACTTAAGATTTGATTAAAATCTGTTCCAAACTGTGTTGATTTCTCTGTTGTGTCTGATAAAGATTCACCATGTAAAGAAGTTACTTGAAGCGTTTTATCTGAAGTAGATACCTCTGAATCCCCACTAAAGTACAGTTCTGTCATGTTAGATTCTGCTTTTACCATTCGGGTAACTACAGCTTTTCCCATTGTTTCAGTGGATTCATTGGGCTGTATTGTGGCAAAGACTTCATACTCAGATTTTATGTTAGTTTCACTGACATGTGGAAATGTTATATTTTTGGAGTGTGCTAGACTTTCAATTTGATCACTCCTTGCTTCTTCAGCTTTTGTATCTTTTGGTGCAGTAGTCACCTGCTGCTTTCCATTGATAAACTGCAGAGCTGGAGGGGTTGTAACATCAGTAGTATTTTCACAGTTTTCATCATCTTCATCTTCTTCTTCCCCAAGATTGTATATTCCTGGATAGATATGGTCCAAAATTAAGATTTCTGCAGACTCATCATCAGGGGTTGCTGTACAGGGTTCATCAGATGTTGATTCAGCATCTGTAGGGTGTTCATCTCTTTCGTCTGGGTGAATTGGGTAACCAAAAATATCCCAAACTCCATATAATGGATCTGGAAAAAAAAAAAGAGCTTTTAATGATATTTTTAGCATATGATTCAACATGGATAGTATCATCCGATACAATAAAACCAAATGCACTGCAAAGAGAAACAGACCAAACAATCCATGTCCATCCATTAGAATCTAGCTATTTTTAAACACTGCTAAAACGTGACTACCATGTTGTTTTGTAGTCAGGTTTTTTTTTCCAGTTCTATGTTATCAAGAAATAAAAATTGAACACCTATGTCAAGCCACATATCTAATCAGAGATCCTGCATAAGCTATGAAAGCTTTCATAAATTAGGCTTCTTAAAGCAGATGTTGAGGACTGTACATCCTCAGTCTACTCAGGGAAGAGGGAATACAACCAGTTCATGCTTTGTGCATTAAACAGCCACACAGAAAGAAGACACAGAAGGGGGAGAAGAGACTTCTACAAAGGAAGGGGAAAGGAACAACAGCCACCTAAAACATACACCCTACAGCTGCCGTCTGTTCTTCATACACCGCTAAATAGGTCCTCTTGCTCCTCTCCTTCCTGCTACTTCTAGCATGTGGTTGAATAATGTGTAAATGGTGCCCCCACAAGAGAAAAGTTAACTCAGTTGGCTCAGCTTCTAGAGGTATAGAGGAGCTAATAGGGGCTTCCTTTACTAGTGGAGCGGGCAGAGACCAAGACGCAACCATCTTTTTATTATTGTTATTATTTATTTAAGGCATTTATGTATAACCACTCAGCTCACCGGGGTCCCTGAGGTGATAAAATATTACAAACTTTGAAAACATTAAATACATAGAAAAAACTGTTTTAAAAACTCTTTAAAATACCCCTTTACAATAAAGTAAAACCAGACAAAGGCTGTGTGGAATTGCATAGTCTTAGCTGCCCATCAGACGTTCAGAAGAGACGGATCCATCCTACTTTCTATGAAAGAGCATAAGATCTAGACATGAAAAATCATAAGGTTTTGATCTCCAATGGGACGAAGGCTGATTGTGTTGAGAGGAGAGTTACTCAGAAATCTATAATTCCTAGAGTTTCCAGTTGCCGTGCTGGCTCTGGAATCTGGAAACTGTAGTCCAAAAAAGTAACTTTTATAAGCTCCGGAGAAGGGCAAGAAGCTATGGAGGAAAAGAACTTAGTATCAAGAGGTTGTAGTATTTGAGCAAGAATGGTTTTGAAAGACTTCATGTGCCACTGAAGCATTGATAATGAATCTCAACTCCATGGAGCTTTTTATCCAAACTGCTTCATGGCCTTAAAAAAAAAAACCTGAGTAAAAGAAATATGACACTGCTATTTTAACATCAGGAATATTGAGGGAAGCGGTTCTGATAATAAAGATAACAGAAAACTTCTCTAAGTTTGTTTTCTCGGTATTTTTAAATAAATGGGAAGTCTGGAGAGCTCTTACTGTAACTATAGGGACATAAAATGAAGGAAGAAGGTGAGACTGTTCAAGTGGACTACACTCTTGACTGTGCCCTCAGCAATACCCAGACATCACAAAATTGCCCAGAAATGTCACTGTTTGCCCCCAAATGGGCTCTGACTTTAAACCTAAAACCTGTGCATACATATTTGGGAGTAAATTCAATGTGATTTACTATGACAATGTGACAGAAAAATATTTCTGCTCTGTTCACATAATTACACGGGGGTTTTTTGCTCCCACCACAAGAAATAGTGATGGTGCCTCAGATGATGCACAGCAAGACAGCTCTGCATATTTAAATTTTCCATGCAACCACTTTACAATTCTGACCAGTGAACATTTCCCCCCAGTAATGCACACCTGGAAGAGCCACTGATTACTGCTTCAGTCTAAACCAGTTGAAGTCAGCAATAAATCTAATAAAAAGCATGTGCTTGAGGCACCCTGAAAAGATAGAAACACATATGCATGTCTATCAAAGAACAACCTACATAAAACCTATGTCTGTTTGTTTAACATCATAACCTTTACATCTAATGCACCAAAAACAATTTGCACAGATACAATGCTCTGACTTCTTGTACAGATTCAAATAGTTTTATTACCAGGTTCCCTTTAAAATATTAAACAGTTGTTCTTCAAAGCTTCCCTGAGGAATCAGTGGCTATATAGTACTATAATACCACACTGAATATCTTTTTCTTACTAAAATATTTGTAATTGGGCTGTGAACGTCAATCCTTGTTGGTTTACCTTCTCCAAACAGGATTTGAATCTGCTGTCCATCTGTCTGATCACACATGCCACTTACTAGGTTTCAGATTCATTATAATTCTCTCCATTTAAACCTGCAGTACTCTCCCTCTTCATTGGAAATCTAGCATACTGCCATACACACATAACCCAGGGACAGAGTAATATTTGACCACTTAATCTATTTGAGAGCTTCTTGCTGTAGAATTTGTTTCCATTTCAGCCATGTTGCACTGTTCCCGCATGCCCTAACCACCTCAGGAAGCAATCAATTTGGCAATGGGTGATGAAGTGGCATCCTTAGTTATAACACTCAGCTGTTTACTAGACTAAGCCACTGAGTTCTGAAGACAATATACAACTGTCCGTTCAGTCATGCCATGACTTCCTTCACTGAACACTGATGGCCTCCATAAAGTTAAATGCTCCCAGTTGAGACTCAAATGTTTTACATTTCTGAAGACCATCTTACACTTTGTAAGTTTCTATATCTTCTGTGCCAAGCATTTTCCAGTCCCTACATAAACATTTCCTCCTGAGAACTTGGCTGTTGCTCTCTGTTTTCCTTGTCAGTTATGCTATATGGTCATTGTCTTCTAGTTCCTGAATTTGTCTTCCTATTAACTATACCATTTTCTTATCCTGCTTGGTTTCCGGCTATAGCTCACCATAATCTTCTAGTGTTTCTCCTTCTAGAACTCAGTTCTAGGTTACATGTAACCTAGAAGCTAGTGACAGACATCAAAAGGGTCTTGTTGAGCTTCATGTATCTGACTTTCCACCAGCCATGTTGACAGTCTTCAAGGAGTGGCACATGTATGCTAAAGCAGGGATGGGGAACAATGGCCCTCTAGATGTTTTGGGGTATAACTGCCAGCATGGCTATGGTAAGGGATTTTGGGAGATGTAGGCCAAATCATTTGGTTTGGAGAGACAAATGTTCACCATCCCAACATTAAAGCATCCTTTCATACACCAAACATCCTGAATAAGAACTGCTTGGATATACTTCTCAAATGCTGTGAGTGAATCTCTGGTCCAACCATAAGGAAAAAGAACTGAAACCACTGAAAACTGCTAACAAGATTGACTCCATCTGCCATAAATCTGTAATGTGTTCAATGACAACAACTTAGTTACGAAGAAAGGTGCCACCACAACCTACAGCTAAGTAGAACAAACCAGTCTATTACAAAAATGATCACATTTTTATATTATTTTCCCCCTTAGACACATGTGTAAAGTTGGGCAACGGCAAGTGAAACTTTATTCTTATTTGGGTGGGTTTTTTTAATAGGGGAAAAATAGATCTTTTTACAATGTTTCTAAACTGATGTAATTTTAATAAAGTATTGTTATGTTTGGATGTCATGCAGAGACCTATATACCCTAAGTAGGTTCTACACAGACACAGATTCACACAAATAAAGTCATATTCACACACATCATATTTAATGAAAAGTGTTTTGTCTCCAGTGATTAAAAGCAACGATTAGAGAGTTTTTAAGATTCTCTCCAACTTTAATCCCCTCACCACCCTCATATACATATATACCCATAGGTCTTGCACAAACCTATACACTGCCCATCTCAGTTTCTTGAAGTCAATATAAATAAGAAGATTTTTGGTGGGAGGGGTACAACTGGCTTCTAAGGAAATGAAAATCAAGCAAGTTGGTGGTCAGTCTAGGTTTTCAAATCTTCACATCCAGTTACAGAGCTCAATTTACAGCATTTCCTCATCCGTATTCCAGTGGAAGACTAAGGGGGAAAAAATGTAAGTTTCAATTAGTAGAATCTTATATTCCAGGCCTTTTATGAGGTCCCCCTTTAATTATTTGGTTAGACTAGAAACAACTAGTTAATGATTTGCTTAGACTAGAAACAGACTTCACCAAAAGGAATATGCTCACATTGATTGGTCTTATCATGATTTCTGATGACAGCTGGTGGCTCCTACACCAGTGCTGGCAATGAACCCATGTTTTAGTATGAACTTGCTATCCAAGGTGCTGAACCTTTTTTGAGTATAGGGTTCAGCACCCTGGATAGCTTCTTTACAGATGACTACCTCAGAAAGAATGCACCCATCTCCCCCACCATGGGAGACACCAGTCAATCCTGATGATTTTCAAATATGTCTTGAAACTCAGAATACTAATTCATTCATTTTAGTTGAATCCATCTTTTGGCCCAATGGTAGACCAGCTATGTAATCTGGTCAGCAATATCCTAATTCATCAAATAATCAAATGTGATATCTGTACTTTGTAGTTCCTAACTGTGTCAAGTCAGCTTCAACTTATGGAAACCCTATGAATAAGAAACCTCCAGGACACCCTGTTATTAACAGCCCTGATAAGAGCTTGCAAACTCAAGGCTGTGTCTTCCTTGACTGGGTCTATCCACTTGTAATGCAGTCTTCCTCTTTTCCTATTGCCTTCCACTTCACTGAGCATTATCATATTTTCTAATGAGTCATGTCATCTCATGAGATGTCCAAAGTATGATATCTGTACTTCCCTTCCACTTTTATATAAAACAAAAGGCTTTTAACACTTATTCCTCTTTATGTTTTAAAATTCCTCTGGTATACTTTGTATATGTGCTGTTCATACTTATCAATGCTACTTATGTACAAATAACTACTAAGGCTGGTTCACATACAGATGCTACATATTGCTCCCATGCAATCAGGTTCTCTAGGGGAAGAGCAGGCTTCACCTCCTAAACCTTAATGTATGAGAACATATACTTTTGAGCAACTGACATATGTGTTTGTGTGCATATATGTGCCTTCAAGTCACCTGTCAACTTATGGTGATGCCATGAATTTCATAGGGGTTTCTCAGGCAAGGAAAACTCAGAGGTGGTTTTGCCAATTCCTTCCTCTTAAATATAGCCTACAGCACCTCTTGGTTATCTCCCATCCAAGTACTAACCAGAGCTGACCCTACTTAGTTTTCAAGATCAGTCAGGATCTGGTACCTTTAAGATACATCCCATGTAAAATCTAAATGGCAATAAAGACAACAAGGGTTCTAGAAATAAAGGCCCATGAGGAAAGGATGATATAGTTGGGGATGTTTAATCTGAAGAAAAGAAGAGTAAGAGGTGACATAGTAGCTGTTTTTACATAGCTATAGAAATTATATGTGGAAGATGGGGCAAGCTTGTTTTTTGTTGTTCCAGAAGCACTTAAATAGATTCAACTGATAAGGAGATTCCAATGAAACATTAGGAAGAGCTTCCTGATGGTACAAGCTGATCTAAATTGGAACAGAAACCCCCCGAGGGGAGTGGACTCTCCACCATCGGACTTTATTAAGCAAAGAGAGGGTGGAATCTCTCAGGGAAGCTTTAGCTGTGGTTCCTTGCACTGGTAGGTGATTGGACTAGATGACTCTTGGGGTTTCTTCTATAACTCTATGAAAACAGCAAATTAAATCCCCCTGTTGTCCACTGGTAATAAAACAAAATGCAGATACCATTTAATATTTGGAAAATCCTATATTGGAATGCTTATATGATGAAAGACAAACTACATGGGACAAGTCCCAGGACACGTATACTGTGAAAGACAGAGGTGAACTTTACTGTACCTAAAGAGCACAGTACAGGTGTGCCTGTCTGCAATGTAGTGACCACAGATTTTAGAGATATCTTGGGGTATAGTATATTTTACCAGCACATGGCCAGTTGGGATGAGAAGAGTTGAAATCCACTGCATCAGAACACTGGAGAGACGGTTGTTGTGTAACAGTCCCTGGAACAGCCTTCAGTAGCTCATGTTTCTGATGTCATTGGTAGGTAGTAGAATGATTTTGGTAGAGTGATTTTGGAATGAAAGGTGTGAAAATAAACCCCAAAATCACATTTTTTTAAAAAAAGTACATGCCTCTTTTTGAAAAATAATGGGATGGCAAAGCTGTATCTGAAAAGATATGAGGAATCTCACCTTTGTTCTTCAAATATCCTATGTAGAGGTGACCTAATTCTTTTATCAAGGAGAACTCCATGTATTCATTATGATAAAAGAAGAATTTGGAATGATATTATACAGCTAAAAAAAAATCTTTGAGGTGCGTATACCTGAGATGTAGTGGAGGCTGGTGGCTCTGATGCCAGTGAGGTAGTGAAGCTGGTCTGGGATTTCACAGGAAAACTTTGAAGTAGCTATCCAAAGTTAGCCCTATTCTCAGAATAGATCCAGCAGCTTGAAATGGTCCTTTAAATGTCGTTCTAATACCTAGAATGGATTCCAACTGAAATGGCCACCGGTCTTCACTGATGTGATGTAGGTTGAATACAGAGCCACAATTGAGACTGTCTTCCTTTCAACCTTAAGTACATGTCTACAAGTTTGGCACAAAAGTCACAATGAATTCAGATAGCAGACTTTTTTAAAAAAAAAAGATATGCTGGATGAAATCACCAAATATGACAGATATTCAAGGCATGGTTAAACATTTAAGGATTTGTGGGGGTTTGTTTGGGCTGGTGGTCATTTATACAAGTAGCAGTTAAGAATAAACAGTTCCTTATTAGCCAAGAAACCATCTATAAACAAAAATATTTCCTACTGATAAGATTCTTGAAAGGTCATTATTTACTTTACATAATCCAAAGAGAGAAAATATTTTTCTGTTCCTGATTTAAGCTTCTTCAAAGTTTTTCTTGTTTCTACTGTGTTGTCTGTGATTTGGTGTAGGCTTGTCCTTTACTGCACGCTCCTTTTTGGCTGTGCATGTTCAACACAACTGTAATATTTTCTTGGCTTGTGTAGAATGGGGTTGTAGTAGATCTAATATATATTTCCCTGATGTTCTAAGAACATTTAAATTAATGCAACACTTGCTAAATATTGACAATGGCAATACTTTCTGCAGCTTTACCTAATATGTAGCTGTCCAGGATATTTTATTTTTAGCCTATGTTTGAAATCCTAAAACAGCTTGCTGTGACGTAATGCTATTGCAGTCGGTATAACTACTCTATAGAAAGAGGCTTTAAGTAGCAGTTTATGACTGTTTAAGTGAAAGATGTCCTATGGATGAAAGAAAGTTATAAAACTACAAAGGCAGCATTCTTAAAGAGTGTTCTGTCTTTGGATCTATCTGGACTCATGGAGATAGGTATACTCTGCAATTACTAACATATGTTGGGCTGTTTTTAAAGAAAAAAAAATAGCATTCTAACTTTCATCAAAATTAATAAAAGATAAACCTGACAAGCACTCTCACATGTAACACTGGTCATATATTACAAAACTGTAGTTCTAAGACTGTGAGAGACCCAAACATTCCTTTACAATGTTAATTAAAAATTAATTTAAAAGTTGATTATATTTTCTGGATGTATCATGTCTTCTTACAGTGTAATTGTATACATGCCCCCACAGAAATAAATTCCACTGAGTTCAATGGGGCTTCCTACAAGGTAAATTTCTAAAGGACAACAGCCTTACTTGTTATTACATTTATCTATGCCATAATACAGTAACCACTTAAATATTATGGAAAAAGAAGGGGGAAAATGTTTAAATGTTTAAGGGGAAAGATTATGCCAGAGCTTAGAAAGAACCATTACTTGTTGCAATGTTGAAAAAGTAACTTGTTAACATTATTAATTGCATTGCCAATTGCTTTTCTATTATTTTGCATTATTTTTCTGTGAGAAATGAAAACTGGGCATTGATAAACAAAGGGCATATGACTCCTGTCCTCTCCCAGTCCTATCTAAATGCCTCTAAAATGCCCTTTAAAGGCAATTTTGGAAAGTTACTCATTACAAGATGTTTTTCTCAAATATTGTATGTGTAATGGGAAGTAATTGTACTTTTAAAATGTAACTTTCTGAGCTCTGGTGTGTGCATAGATGCCAATTTGCTGACTATAAGGTAAGGAATGATGGGCTTTGCAGTCCACCAATATCTGGAGAGCCACATGTTGGCTTCCCTTAATTTATAGGCTCAACCATACATTTAAAATGATCAACCAGAAAGCCATATTTGGCTAAGGTTGGCAAGCATGAATGTATGTCTCCACTAGTGTAGTTGTAGTCATCAAAGAGGGATGAGGGGCTTTCTGTTCCCACTTCTTCCTAGTGTGAAAGAACAGCCACAGAACTTCCAAGCATGCCTCTGTTCACCCAGCCACTACTGCACACTGCTGGCAAAGAAGCAATACCCATTCCGAGGGGATGACTGCTCCTTCTTCACCAGGGACTCATGGGTAACCGCAATGCACTCAGACACAGCCCCATAGCCAGAATGGAGCCATGCCTGGTAGCCCTGGCTATTCTTGCACGCTGGAGGTACAGAATACCTCCCTGTGCAACATCATTCAAAGTATATAGGCTGGTGTAACAGAGGGTTACACCAATGTATGTCAACAAAATTGTGACTAATTACTATTTAATTACTGACGTAGTTATGTCTCTAACTATCAGCAAATTGTTTTGTTCAAAACAAAGAAGGCTTTGTTTCTAGCCGTTCTTTAGATTCTTAACAGTCATTAAGTTACAGACCAAACTAAGGAGTCTGTTAATGTTTCTTCTACTTTTTAAATAATAGTTCCATACTAAATTTCCCAAGTCATGAGAATGCTCTCATTTCCCAGTCCCATGTCTAAAGATGTAACCTTGGAAGGGTTTGCCCCCCAACCCTGGAAAAGCTTGGCATTGCGCTATGTCTTTCCTGGAACTTTGCTTCTTTCAAAAACTGTTCCTAGCTTTTGGTTTGGAAATCTGATTTACAAAAGAAATCCCATAATATAAAACCTTCAGCACACAAGCCTACAATCTTTTTTCTGAATCATTATTCCTTCAGCCATGTTAATGGGCCAAAACCTGTTTTCTTATGTTGCCTTTAGTCAAAAAATGTTGCCCTCTTTGGCAACAGAACTGTTAGCATAAACATGTATCCATACGTTCACGTTTTCTATGTGAATATTGCACCAAAACTACTTTCCACTCTGGCAACTGCATATATGACCATAAAATGAGGAAACCAAGATTCTTGTAAACTCAGCTTCTTTTATATGACATTAATCCCTCCCCACCCATCCTCCAAGACACTCTAAACAATTCAGCACTGCTCCCAGGGACTGGTAGAGTGAGATAAATATAAAAATTCTTTCCTTGGTGGAGCAGGAGGATTACTGTGATAATGAAGTTTTAAGGATCAGCAAACCCAATAACAGGTTTGAAATCTTTACAGAATTTTTTCCACTCAGCTCTATGGATTCATCTCCATGCTTGAACAAACTGGTTAGAGAAGACTGCTCCATAATTTCCCCTCTTTGGTTAATCAGTCTCAAAGCAATGGACATTAAATGCTGCCATGGCACAAGTCAAAATAACATGCAGGTGTGTCAACACCATGATGCTTAGAAAGGCTAACATGAAAACAGCATGCAAACCAGTTACTTTTATATTTGCTTTAGACTGGAAGTAGACTGGTTACTGAAAAAATGCTGAGCATTGCTTGTCAGGTTAATGGAGAATCCTGAACAGCTGGTTATCTACTGAAAGTAGAGGAAAGGAAGTCAGAAATATATCTTTTCTTCAAATAAAACCTATTGTTAATATATCACTAAGGTCAAGGATATGATAAGTGTTAATGACAGTAAAAAATTTATGTTAAAGACAGTTCTGTTTGGCATTTAAGCAAGCTAAGGCTCCAATCCAGCTTGCTTCCAACTAAATTCAGTATAATTTTCATCTGAAAAAACAAGACAGGATTGGATTATAAACCCATTTGTTTTGTAATTCCTCTGATAGTTAATGTGACATGCTAGACCAATTCTGTTTCTTTCATACCAGCAGACTATAAAATCAGAAATTAGAAAGACTAATTTGAAATCAACAAACAGATTTGTGGCACCTTAAAGATGCATACAAGAGCCAGTATGGTGTAATTGTTTCAGTGTTGGACTATGACTCTGGAGACCAGGGTTCAAATCCTTGCTCAGCCATGGAAACCCACTAGCTGATCTTGGGCAAGTCACATTCTCTCAGCCTCAGAGGAAGATAAAGGCAATCACCCTCTGAACAAATCTTGCCAAGAAAACCCCGTGATAGTTTGCCTTTGGGTTGCCATAAATCAGAAATGACACAACAACAACAATAAAGATACCTACACTGACTATGGCATAAACGTTTATGGACTATTTTTTTTCTAGCCTTTATAGTGCCACAGGATTATTTGATAATTTGGCTGTAACAGACTAATACAATTTATATCAGTCTAACTGTAACAGACTAAGAACTTTTTCAGATGGTACTTACCATGCTACGAGGTCTCGCGAGAGGCATGGCGCTGTCGCGTGGCAGGGGGTCCATTTCGGACACCGCCGTCCCTCTTCCAAAATCATCTGCTTCACTTCCGTGAAGGATTGGAAGCAGCCGTGCCATATTTTAATCACGGGCAACTTCTGTGAATAAAATCTGGTGAAATATGGCGTGACCACTTCCAATCCTTCATGGAAGTGAAACAGATGATTTCGGAAGAGGGATGGCGGCATCCGAAATGGACCTCCTGCCATGCAACAGCGCCGTGCCTCTAGCGAGACCTCCTAGCGCAGTAAGTACCATCTGAAAAAGTCCTAATACTCTATTACTGTAGCTCTCCAAAAACTGCTAATTTGCAACCTAAAGTAATGAATCTGTATTTGGACTACTTGAATCTGCTATGCTTTCATAGGGAAGATAAAACTGTAAAGCAAAACTGTGGAGATTATCACATGAGCCTAATAATGCGGGACAGGGATGTGACAGGATCGCAAAAGGGCTTCCTTTTCACACGACATTATCCCTGTCCTGTTCTGCCCCCCATGCTGCTTCCGTTCTGTTCTGTTTCTTTTTATTGATGGGCAAAACCCATCAATAGATTGCCCATTCCATTTCAGTAACAGAATCACGGGCAAGCAAAAAGGTGCCCTGTTCCTTTGGCGCAATCTGAAAGGTCCATGCCGAACACTTCCGGTGTCGATCAGGACATCCAGGTAAGTGACAGCCTTTTTTGTACCCTCCTGTTTACTTTTTTTTTTTTTTACTGTGTTTTTTCTGCTTGCTGTCACTTCTTACCTTTTATTTTTATTTTTGAGTTTCCCGCACAATTGTTTTCTTGCTTGAATGGCCAGGATTTGCTTTCCAGGAAGTGAATTGGGTCTGTGAGAGCTCCATTCATGCCTGGGCTGCCAGAGGGGAGGGGGACACTTTTGATGGCGCTAAAAAGGTAGGTGTCTGGAAAAAAATCTTTTATTCCTTGACAGGGACAGAAGCGGGGCAGTATTTAGAAGGCAAGATGGGGACACTATATTTTTCCCCGTCTGATAATCTGCTGAATCAACAGGAAGTAAGCACCACTGAAGACATTCACGAGAGGACATGGTTTTCAGTAAACATGAATATGACTGCATTGTACTGTATATCATTTTGTACTACAATATAGACTGTATATATTACATTGTACTGCCCTGAAATCTCAGGATGAAAAGACAGGATAAAAATATTTAGATAAATAAAAGATATAGTGTACATACAAAGTGATACATTTCTTTCAGTTTAATTCTGCCAAAGATCAGTTAACTAAGACTTGCCTATCATGCCATTATTATTATTATTATTATTATTATTATTATTTAGCTAAAGTACTTCAGAGGCCTTATTCATACCTGCTTTTCAAATCATGTTCCTGTATAGTTTTGTTTAGGGTCACTTTTTGGTGAAACTTATGGAGCTTTACTACACTAAAGAAAAAAGCTTTTAAAAGAAACCCCCTCTCTCTAGGGGGGCAAGCCCCATGTTTTCGAAGAGAAAAATATCAGACATATCAGTCCTAATGTGAAACTGCAGTGGTAAAATTTCCCATAAGAACTTTACTACCTTGGAACGGAGCCCAAGGGGTTTTTTATAATTAAAAAAAGTTTTTTTAAAAATAAATAAATAAGTGAAACTATTATATTATAGGTATTGTAGAAAAAAAATCTCCTTGAAAATAGTGCTCTTTATTTATAATGGTTATTTTCACAATTTAGCCAAGACAATTGGTGCCTAAATATAGCTGACTGTTAATGACTATAACATTCTTCCATGATTAACAGTGCTACATGTCCCAGTAAATTCGGGGGGGGGGGGGGGACAACCTCTGTACCAAGCACCACTTTATCTGATCAACTGTGATGCTGGCTGTAAAACCAACTGCCTTATAAAGGTAACTTTTGAATTCAGTATAAATGGCTAAAAAGTCTCTTGGATCTCCCAGTGCCAAAGAAAACAAACAAACAAACAAATCTATGATATCTCACTCAAGTCATATGGAATGTTGATCAGCATTCTTAATGATAGAGCACTCCCAAACACAGTATAAGAAGTTAAGGAACATTTAACCCCCTAAAAACCTTTTTAGCTATTTAGCAGCAGTATCTAAATACCTGTACAGTTGTCCTCATGTTTATAACATGTCATATTGGTATACAGTTGTCCCTCCATATTTGTGGATTAAGCATTCATGGATCTCATTAGTCACAGGTTACTAAATATGTTCTCTTGAGGCATTTTCTAGGTCCTCCAGCAGAATTATATGGTATGCTTCCACCAGACATTGACCATAGAATTGTGCTGGAGGACCTACAAGTGCCTAGAGAAGTATTCTCTCTAGGAATGTCTAGGTCCTCCAGCACAACTCTGTGGCCAAACTCTGGTGGAAATATACCATAGAATCATGCTGGAGGACCTACAAATGTCTAGAGAAGTGTTCTCTTGAGTTAAAAAAAATAGCAGGCCTAATTTCACAGTTTTTCCACTTTCATGGGGGTCCCTTGCTCCTCAGCTCACAAAAGTTGAGGGCCAACTGTACTTTGATTCTGGATTGGTGACTCCTGACTTAGTTCCCCTTCCCCTCCTCACTTGTGGTCAGAAACTATATTTTAATTAGTGGGAGAAACAATAACTTGGCAATGAGCTACCAAGTTATCTCCTAATTTTTTATTACTCCAAATAAAAGTCCTGTAAAATATAACCCATTGTTTGACTCTATAGCCCTGAGGTATAACTCATTGTTTCATCTCAGACAATTGACTAGTACAGAACAATCTTATCTCTTGTAATTAAAAAATGTTCATATAAAATATGTATTAGATAGACAGAGTAGTAACTGATTTCAGTCCAAAGTCTCTAGAACAATGAAATCTAACTAAGGCATATTTTTTTTCTGTTCTTAGTTTAATATGATGCTGATCTTCCAAAAAGGCTAGATTAGATTTAAAATAGGTAAATGATGTTCCTACTTTCATGCTGTTATTTCCCCATGAAGTAACAGCATGCCACAATATTCAGACAAGTAAAGTTAAGATGGCAAAAGTAGAAGTAAAATGATTTTCACACAGGGTGCTTTCTTATGTTACATGTTCTTTCCTGACAGTTTAGCCCATGTCATAAGAGTTGCACCATATGTGTGGAATGAATGCTGTGGCTCCCATCTAGTCATAGACATCATCCCACCCAAAAACCAGGATACTGTTGGGATGGGAAGGAATCCAATATGGCTTCTGTCAGGGTAATATTGCTTTATGTGCAAAAGGAAAAATGTTGGAGAAACAGACCACAGACTAGCACAGCTGAAGTGGGTTTGTTCACAGCGGTGGCTAGGCAGATGGCTGACAATCAAACACTCCCATACAGTTGAAGCACTAGATGCATTGTGTGTGGGTTGGTGTCATGGAGAAAGAGGAGTGTTGGTGGATGTTGGAGAAATTGCTGTCGAGTTTATTAATGAAGTTTGCTGTGTATATACTGTGGGGTTTTTTTATACTGAAACTGAAGATAAAGACCTCAAGATATCTTTGGATGAACCTTGCTGCCTGCAAGTGCGTGAAAGTGGGTCAGAGCAGTGAAACAGCTGCTAGCTGAAGCCTTTGTTTTTATGCCCATTCTGCTGTGCAGTTCTTCTGTTTGGCTACTCCTGGGTTTGTTTGTCCCCGGGCTCTGCCAGGTGCCTCTAAGTGGGCCTGTACTGAGTGGGCAGCTTCTTCCTACATGGTCTGGGGCTTCCAGTGTTGCACAGTGGTATACAACAAAGGTAGCCTGAGAAGCAATCCTGAGATAAAGGATATTGTTCTATCTCCAACAATACAATATCAAACAAACAAATGCACACAGGGGTGGAACTAGGCTGATCTGGAGTGGGCAAGACTCTTGGGCCACTAGCCAATCACAACTACAACCTGCTCTACTCTAATCCTAGCTGTGGAAGGAGAATAAGGAACATAGCAGTGGCGCCTTCTCCTCCTGTACTTTGGAAACAGGGACAATTGCCTCTGTGAAGTCGAAGGCTTTCATGACATGCATCCATAGCTTTTCCTCAGTTTTTTTCCAGGCTGTGAGGCCGTGTTCTGGAAGGGTTTATTTCTAACGTTTCGCCTGCATCTGTGGCTGGCATCCTCAGAGAAAGGATCTCTGAGGATGCCAGCCACAGATGCAGGCAAAATGTTAGAAATAAACTCTTCTAGAACATGGCCTCTCAGCCCGCAGGGAAAAAAAAACGAGGAAAATCTACAATTGCCTCTGCTTGGCACAGGCAGTTTTTCCAGTTTCCTCTCCTACAATTTCTTGGCTCTATCAGACATTCAAACCTAGAGTAGAGCTATGAGTTGACACTACATCCTTTTTTCTCAGCAGTGTGCAAATGGGCCCACTGGAAGAGCTGCTGTTGCTGACTTCATCTTCATCTTCCTCCCATAGCAGGGAGGATGCAGGAAGAGGTAGGCACAGGAAGGGCCCTGCCAGCACTGAAGAACAAATAGCTGTTCTATAATAGAATGAATTCTGCTGGTTGTGGCAGGAGGGAGTGACTGTCATGGGTGGTGGGAGCTAGGAGGAGCCAATTCTATATTTCCTCCCTAAACTTTTCTGCCGCATGCACAGAGTGGGCATGCTGGGGGACTAAATATCCAGCATTATGACTGAAAGTTGAAAGTTCTCTGTTCATCATAAATGGGATTGTTTTCTAGTAGCTCATGACACTTTTGTGCTGCAATGTGTTAGTTCCCCCTTAATGAAATTTCTTATTCAGTTAATCCTGGTGGTGCAGTGGTTAAATGCCAGTACTGCAAGTCACCACATTGCAAGTTCGATTCCAGCAGGCTCCAAGTTTCACTCAGCCTTCCATCCTTTTGTAGGTCGGTAAAATGAGTACCCAGTTTGTGGGGGCAATTAGCTAACACACATTGGAAACTATTTAATGCACTGTAGATGTGTAAATTGCTATTGCTTAAAACAATTTCTAAGCTTCTCTGATAGCCTTGTGGCTGAAGAGTGGGGTATAAATAAATAAAATAAATAACAAATAAATAAAACTAATCTGCTTAGGCATGAATCCCTTTCCTGCCGAAGTGTGTCAAGACATTGGATTCAGTAGTATTTGTAGTATCACAGACCTCATCCTTAAATAGCTTCTCATTCTCATTCATTCATCTGGCTCTAAAATCTTTATTTTTTGGACCAAGTCATACCAATTTTGCTTTCCTGCTGTCACCTCCTGGCTTTATTATCTTAACTGAACTGTATATAAAAATGTTGAGCTGCGAAGCTTACAGGAGCTTCTTTAGAAGAAGTATACTACATCTTGGAGCCTGTTTGAAACTGGATTATTTGCCATGGCTCCTTTCAATGGAATCCTGGGATTTGTAGTTGGTAAGGCACTAGCACTCTTGGGCAGAGAAAGCTAAATACCTTGTAAAACTACAAATCCCAGGATTCAATATGAAGGAGCCATGGCAAATAATCTAGTTTCAAACTGGATTATTTGTGTAGTGTAGATATGTCCTAAGAAACCTTTTAAAAATGTGTGTTTTGCTCAAAGAAAAAGGCAGTTGTTTCAGCTGCTGAAAGCCTTGTATTTCCAGAAACGGGGACTCATTGTATGATCTGCATCCCGGCAGGTTTGGCTTAATATGTGATAGCTGTACTCCTAGCAGTGACTCTTCATGCCTGCACTCTCCATGTTGTGACTCAGTTAATCACACACCTCAGATAGTGGCCACTTCATTGTGGCCATTTTAGCTGTGCTCAATCGGACACGCTGAAACATTTGCTATCAACTGGCTATGCTAAAACAGCTGCACTAGATTGGCAGCACTGAAACAGCTGTGCTGAATCATCCTAGACCTTCTTAGACAACTGAAACTTACACAGGGTGTTGTGGAATGATACTTTGTCCTAAATAAATGTATTGCCTGTCTGTGGTTTTTTATTTTCTCCCCGCTCCACCACCTGAAGTTATGCAACTTGGGCAGAATATACTTTTACTTTGGGCTTTGATCCTTGAAACAAGAGCTTGGACCAGATACTCCCACATATACACATTCTAGGTTCTGTCCCCTGTTGCAGAAGTCTCCACTTTTCAAATGCTGCCTGTTTTTGTTGTGGCTGTTATTTTATTGAGGAACATGATGGAGGCTGATGGAAGAAATACTTAATGTGGGTGTGTAAGATCCTGTCTGTCTTAACAAGGACTGTGTGGGATTATTTACAGATGATTGTTCCTTTGAGTGCTGAAGGTGTTTCATTATGCTGTTTCTCCTACAGTTAATATGCCAAGAGAAAGGTTCTGACACTAATCACATCCATTAAAGTTGTGTGCATTCCTGACAATTTCAGTGGTTCCATGAGATTAATTAGAATGGTGCTTAGAACAGCATGCTGTTAGTAAAATGGATCATACTATATCTCTCCTCTAAGCCTCCCCCGCTTTTTCACCACTTTGTCTGAAAAGTGACATTATAGAAAAGAATCATTATAAGCTTCTTCCCAACATTTATGATGCCAAACCCTATGTTTGTTCTGAATTTTATTTTATGAGCTTTGTCCCATTTGTTTTGAAACTAAAGTTTGCTCTGTGTCCAGTTGTTTCCTCAGATGTGACAATTAAATAACATTTTCTGTAAGGATAGCAGGATATTCACATTTCAGCAATGCATGAATGCTCGGGTGACAGCCTACTCAACTTGTTGAAGAAGGAACAGTTTTCTTAGAAGAAAATCCAGAACTCTACAAATTGCATCTGTGTAAAACACAAAAGCTATCTGTTTGTACTATCCCTCTTCTCTATGTGTGCTTACCAAGGGGATTTTTTTAACATGGTACTTTAGAATAAAATGGTTATTCGTTTATTTCATGAATACACTAAAAGACATAAGGAAGCCTCAAGTGTTAAATCCCTGTGTGTAAAGCCACAAAGTTTCCTTAGCAACAGTGCAAAAAGCAGCAGAGAATGTGTACATATCTTATGAACAGAGTGTAACACAAGGATGTTGTTTCCTAGTGTCTCAGGCTGTATGTGAAGGAATGTGAGGAAAGATCATCATTCCATAATAAGCCTCTCAAACAACTTACAGTGAAAGACGACAGACTCTTTAGCCAATTATTTAAGCTCATAAATATCTAGCATTTACTGTAGGCTGGCCATTAACATGAAATAGGTTTTCAAGCCTACAATTCACACTTTGCACAAGGATTGCGAACAGCACACACAGTAGATGCATTTTTTTGCTTTCAAACATACAAAATCATTTCTTAAAAATCTTAACTGAGTACATACTAGAGATGTGTTCACTTTGTTCAGAAAGGCATCCATAGGTCTAGTAAAACAAGTATAGTAAACACCAGATCTTTCAAATAAGCTAATTTAAAACAAGTGCTTTCACATAAGCCAGTGAATAATTATGTGAGGCTAATAATAATTAGGAAAGTAGTCGAGCCAAGTTCTAATGTTGCTTCAGAACAAACTTGTATTCTTACTCACTCCACTGAACTTATTCTGATTCTTGTTTGCTTTTAAAAACAAAACAAAACATATATAGCGTTGGTTTATAATCACAATCAACTTTCCTGCTTAAAAATTGATGAAATATGACGCTCAAATCTCCCCGCAGTACCGCAACAGTACCGGCAGGGGAGAGCGTCATCCGAAACCGACGCTCTGCAGCGCAGCAGCCTCGCAACGCGACGAGGCTGCTTGCGTTATTTTAGACCATCTGAAAAACTCCTGTCTTCATTGTCCTCAACTGTTCCAACTGAACCTTTGGAATTCCCTTCTGTTAGAAGACAGAGTTTTGTATGTCACACAACCTGTCCTGTATACCTAAACTTCCCTCAGGTGTGATGGACAGGACTATCCCATCACTAGTATCCAAGTAGGATTCATTTAGTAGTCCAATCAGCCTCTTTATGTACAAATGAGGGATGGGAACCATCTTACCCTGCCTCAGAAAGCAAAATGTCTTGGGTTGGCTCTGGTATGGAGCCTATGCATCAACAACTGTAGGTTCCTAGGATTTCTTTGGGAATCCTGACACTGCCAGTGGTAGGAAGCCATCACGGCTGCCATCATCATCATTACCACCACCATCAACACCATCATCCCTGGAATGATGGGTTGGTGCAAAGAATTTTGCACCCACTTTATGCAGGGACACAGTCACATTAAGTGGCAGCCTGATGTCATTTTTCATTCCCAGTGGTTTCACTGGGAATGAAAAATGACACCAGGCTGCCATCTAATGTGACTGTGTCCCTGCATAAAGTGGGTGCAAAGTTCTTTTGTTTGCATTCATTTTTGGCACCTCATCTATTTTGGTAAACCACTTAACTGTCTCCAACACAAAATTTAGGATTTCATTAACCCTCTCTGAAATTCTCTAGAAATGCCTACCTTTTCATGGGAGACAAATAACCCCATAAAAAAGGGGGGGGAGAGGTGGATATTTCACAACTTCACACAGATTTAAGTAAGGCAATTTCCATGGATAGCTTCCAGCAATTAAATCAACAGTCAGTCACTAGATTGCCTACACCGATGAGCTAATAGTTTTCCTCATTAAAAAAGAAAAAAGAACTAAATTGTTCAAAACTTGAAAATCACAACAGCTGTCCCAGTGATTAACATTAAGCTTTCTCTGACAAAATGACAACCTAATTACTCTTGATAGACTAAATCCACAGAGCAGCTAAAAGAGCTAGACAATTTTCAGACATGGAAATGAGTTCAGGTATTAAAGGGAAAGCTATATTTTGTTTTTTAGAAAAAAATCAAGCTGACTTGGAACAAATAAAAATAAAAAGCACTTCCATATTCTGTTTCCCCTGCCTGTGCAAAGTTCCCCCTGTGTGGAGACAAAGGACATTATCAGACATGGCAAAAATTGTGGGATAACTACATCATAGTAGCATGAATGGGTGCAGCTGTCACACGACGTTGTTGTCTTTGCGTAGTTAGTCAGCGCTCCAGCCACGAATAAAACATTGTTTCTAATTGACAGGACAAGCCGTCAATAGTTCATCAATATTGCAGTACTGAGGGCATGGAAAAACAAATCCTGTTGTAATTTTGATATCACAACATGAATGTGTGGTCCTCAGTGAGAAAACGTCTGGGTGAGAATGCGAAAACGAAGCACAGGACGCTCTTTTCATGAACTGTCCCAAGTTGTTTCAACATTTTAAAGTTTGTTTCAGTGCTTGTGTGTTCATTTACTTTGTTAATTAAGGTGTTTTTGGAGTTTTAAGCATGTTCATGTCTTCTCGCAAGAACTGCCGAAATCTCACCCATGCCAAATCACAGAAGTAAACTCCCATTCTTAAAGTGCCAGTGGTTGTCGTACAATAATTCCATGGTGGTTCTTTTGTGTGATTATGACAACTTGTGATAATAAGGACTTTTTCAGATGCTCTTAAAAAAACCATGAGGAGGTCAGGAGGAGGACGGTGCTATCCCACTTCTAGCAGTCGATTTTACACACCCTGTCCTCCTCCTGTCCCTTCCTCTGTGCTGGAGCGACAGAAAAGGCACTGCTCTTTATTGACGGACACCTCCATCAATGAAAAGCGGCCCCTTTTTTGTCCCTCCAGCACAGAGGGAGAACAAACGAAGGACAGGAGGAGGACGGGGCATGTGAAATCGACTGCTGGAAGTGGGACAGCGCCGTCCTCCTCCCAACCTCTGCAGGGTTTTTTTTAGAGCATCTGAAAAAGTCCAATGTATAACAATGCCATGATGTTTCTGCTATCCTCACTCATGGAATTACAGCATTTTTACACACTAGTCTGATAATGTCCTAAGAACTGAGCCTAGCGATTCTCTCTTATTTTAGTTTTTAAATAGCAGGGCAATATGATGTAGAGGTATTTTTACAAAAATTCCATGTGCCTCCTGAAATAGTACAGGCCAAGATCATGTTCAGTTCTGAATGTTGGGTTTCTTGAGCAAGAGGAACTTATTTCCAACTTCCACATTCTCCCCACCGCATTTCTGAATTCTTTATCTTTTCTCTGAAATCTCAAACACTTGAAGAAAATTATGCATCAGCTCCTCTCACTTTTTCAAACTACCATTGCATAGACCCATGTACACCAGATTAATATTCCACATTTGAAGATTCTTATAAATGGTTTGAACATTGTTAAAAGGAGACAACTTCCCCCATCCATTATGTTCTTGAAGTCTTTTTCACTGGCAATACCTAAATCAGAGTGGGATATCGTGGACATCTCCTGCCATCTCACCCGCTGACCATGCTGACTATGGACTTTACCACACCAGCCTGTTTTCTTGCAGCCATCACATTAGTGAATGAAATGGGAAATAACAGTCTGAAAATTATCAGTATCACAATCTGTAATCATTTGAGTGTGCTGCTTTGGCAAATCATGGGTCCTTCCACATCAGCACCATAACCTCACCTTCCTGCCTATGTATGCCCTACTCAATGCATGCATGCCTTTAAATTTTTATATTTTTTGTTGTGAGTGTATAATTACAGGGAAATGATAAAAAAATTATTTTATCATTTTGCCATAATTATGCAATCACAACAAAAATAAAAGTAAAAAAGCCAAAAGACGTGGAGTAAAAACAATCTCAGCCTGTTTGGGAATAGCTAGGGGAAGGGGAAGAGATGGGGAGAGGAGGTGAATCATACCTCCTCATGGCACATGACTGCCATCACATCATTACTGCAGCAGAAAGGACCTATCGCACCAGTGGGACAAAAGGAATAGCAGCAATGTTGGGAGCCATTGATGGGTTTTCCCCATTGATGAAAAGATGCACTAAAGAAATGAATGAAATGCAAAGCAGCAAAAGGAAAGACACAACATTGTGTGATAAGTACTGGCCAAATATGCTAAAACCTGCTGTAATTGTGAAATACTAGCCTTATGTGATAAAGTCATATATGTGATAAGAACTGGAATCCAACATCAAGCAGTCACAAGTTTACTAGCCCAGTCTGAATGACCTGACCACTGCCAGAGTGTATGACACAAAAATGACTCCCCTCCTAAGTCTTTTGACTCACTTTTCACATTTCTATTTCCACTGAAATCCAATATTTATTCATGTAACTATTAAGTGCTTCCCATCTGGATTCTGAAGCAAAGGACATATTTTAGGCAAGTAAACATAATGTCCAGTTGCAAAGAACAGTATGAATTGTAAAGAGGACTCTTGTTCTGTTTATTCTAAAGCTTAAGGCTGTGCTTAATCTTCAGGTTTTGAAAAAGGCACTCATTTTCATCAATGTTTCACATCCTTACTATATCTTGGAGCCAGAAAATATGCACAGTAAAAAGAGAGAAAGGACATGTTAAGTAGTGTTTAAAGGGTTGCATTCTCTTTTCATAGAATATTGCTGTTAATTCCCTCAACATCAGACTGTTTGAAAGCTGAGGGGTCAAAAAACCACACCAGCTGGTGTGAAACCTAGGCTCCAACAAGCTCTTCCAAGAATGGTAAGTAAACACTTTTAAACGCCTCCTTTAAGATGCAGGTGTGCAAATTATTTTGGATACAGACAGGTGTTCTTGGTATCCCCACAACTGCTGTTAAACAACAGTCTCACCTCAGTCCCCAGTATTTGTCACCTAATAAAAGCTTTATAAGCTGGAGAAAAGTTCCTTTTTCTTTGGCTGGTTCACTCCTGCCTAGCTCTTGAGTCTTAACTCCCCATGACTACTTCTTTTAAGCCATTACAAGAGAAATGCCTACTTTCCCACCATACTAAGGCAACACCACACAATAATATAAAGACGGAAAGCTCAGACTCTGAGAAGATGGATTTTTCCTTGGTCATATCATCATACATTTAACAATACTGCAACAGCAGAAATATGGAGCCCTCCAGAAAAAAAAAATAACAGCTGTTCAGACAATGCAGCAGTAGGCACATGTATGAGAAACATCCAAAAAGGGATGTCTGCCCACGCTCACATATTTTTTCTCATTAATTTTCACACCTGCCCTAGACCTCCCCATGACCCACAGTAATAGTGCTTTTTATATTCCTCATTAACTTGTACACCTGCCTCAAATCAGTTCTTGTGGAGTACTGTACGTGGGTTGCTTGCACAATAAATTTTCTCATGGAAAACTGCAGTATTCTTACACACAAAATGTAATCATTTTAATCCCTTCAGGGATATTCTCTCCCTTATCAACATTTTTGTGAAACTGCCAAAATAAGACATAATGAGCTTGATCTTCTGCCAAAACTCTAATCAGGCCTTTGCTTCCACAAGTGGAAATCTACAACTTCAACTGAACTTTTATCTTATGTAAGGACATAAGAAGTAAAGGACATCTTCAAATATTTCATGTCATATAAAAATACATTAATAATGTGCAAAATACATTTCTTTTGTATGAGTATCTGTATTGCATGAATTTGAAATAATATGTGTACAGTAGAGGGACGGATACGCTATCAGACAGTTCATCTGATAATCTCCTTAGTCATCTGATCCAAGGAAAATGTTTTCTGACAAGATCAAAAAGCTAAGCTGAGGAAAGTGTTCATATCTACACCTTCATACATATTACAAACCTAGAATGTTCTAAGATGCTGGTGAAAACTTTGTTTTGGCTTTATCCTGGTTAGAATTGTTGGTGGGAATAGTAAAACCCATGGCAGAAGAATAAATATTAGAGGAATTATTTTAGGTCTTTTGTACTCACTCTGCATCTTCAAGACTGAACTTGGAGCATGTGGTACCTTCCTGAGTGGCATCCACTTGCCCAATGTGGCCGACTCAGAGGAAAGATCCAACTTGCTGTAATTAATGATGTAATCATTGCAAAATGTTTCAGGAAAACAAATTCCAAAGTTTAACAGTACAGACTGTGTTCATGTGCTCTTTGACAGACCCTCCTTTACCCTAAGAAAAAAAGTGAGGCCCGCCTGAAAGGAATATGATGGAAGGGAGAAGAAACAAAAAATTGGTTACAGATCCAATTCATCTCCATGACAGGCCCACAACCCATCTTCAGGTGCTCTGCAACATAATGTGTCTATTAAAAGACTTTTTGTTAATGTTTAGAAGGGTATGTTTGTGGAAAGACAGAACAAAAAGAAGAGAGAAAAGTCAAAAAACAAGAGCTGAAATGTAAATAGGTGCAATGTATGGGGATGTGGAATGGAGAATACCCAGGTGAAAGTCTATGTTCTAACCAGAGGGATCAGTAAGGTGACTCTGCATAGAAGGTTCATCAGCAATGTAAGAAATGAGAAAATTCAAGAGAGGAATAGTTTGAGGAAAGGAGCTAGAACACTTTATGGGGGTTCACTGGGCAAAGGATTACTTTCTAGTTGCAGGCAAAGAATGCCAGGGTTCTCAGGAAGGTTTTGAGATTTATTTCTTCAAGAATATAATACAATCACCCTGGTACATATGTTTTGGAAAGCACAGAAAAAAATATTATGTGCTTATTACTTCCTGGTTATTATTTTGATTCCTCATCATCAGTCTTTATTTTCCTGGTATGCAATGAGGACACTGATAGGATAACCTTGCCTGCCTAACTGTGTCCCAGCTTCTTTGGAACTGAAACTGATTGGCATGTGAGACAAGGCCTTCTCTGTTCAGGCTGTAGAATGTTCTCCTGAGAGGCTCCCTCTGCTTTAAGTTTAGGCGTTTTGCTAAGACTATTTTATTTAACCTTTTTTTTAACCTAGTTTGATCATACCTTTATTGGCTTACACTGAGTTTTTATGTGTGCAAACTGAGGGCTCTCCATAGAGCTTAAAAGTGGCACATAAATACATTTATAAATAAATGATGCTAATACAGAAGGAAGACAGCTTCTCTTCTGCATAGATAGTCTTGGACATGAAAGGGAATTTTTTTTTGTCCTTTTCTAAGATCCCCACTATAAGGAAAGTCATTCTTACACTTTCTCTCAGCATCCCTAACAAATCTTGCAGGAAAACATTGTTTCTTAAATTCAGTTTCTTCAAATGAATTTCTTGACTGCAATATGCTGCCTGAACAGCATATTGTTGTTGAGTAATATTAATGAGGCTTCAGCAGGAGATATTTTTAGTAGATTGTGCCATATCAAGAAGACATTTCTGAACTAAAATGTGGCCAATTGTACCCATAGAGGAAGATTTTTTTTTCATTTTGGCCTAAAGTTGGTAACACTTTTAGATTCTTTGAAACTGAAAAGGCAAGTTAGTCATTACTAAAGTCTCATTGATTTCAATGGGGCTAGAGCATGATTTACTTAAGCTGGATTCAACCCATACAGAACCATAAAGACATATGCTTGTGCATATGTTTGTGCATGTGTGTGTGTGTGCACACACACAGAGCTATGTGCATGTGAACAGAAAACATTTAGCTCTGTATCCCACAATGTCCTTGAGCAAGTGCCAGGGCCTGATGCATTAAAGTTAGCACAACAGTGGTATCCAATACAGTTTTTGTTGCACAACTGCTTTCACTAGCCCACAATCCAGTGCAACTGTGCTAATGTGGCTTTTTATGCAACTAAAATTACATTGGGTGTAGGTCTGAAAGAATATGTATTTTACTTGGGACAATGAATTAGCATAAGGACTGTAATAATTTCATATTGTGTATCAGATCAACCCATCTAACTCTCAAAACAGACTCTGATTTTAACAGGACATAATGAAAATCGTTTATGCATCTTAAACAAAATAGCAGGAAAAAGTTATTATTACTATCAAGTAATTTATTATTACTTTACTTTGCTAACCACTGGACAGAAATTGGTACCATCTCTGCCCAACTAACCTGCCTGCACATAGTACCGGAGAAGACGTTAAGAGTCAGTAATATGCAATGAGAATGAGGTTTCGGCATTCCAGTGATGATGGAGGAAGTGATAAGATGGGGCTAGGGTTTAATTTTGTTCAGTTTAATCTTTCATGTCAGTTAGAGCCTGCAGTTAAAGTAAATCTGCCCATATTCACTACAAGGGATGCTACATATAGTAAACAGCAGATGCCCTGAAAACAATTGGAAAAAAGGTTTCAATACATAAACAATTATTCATGAAAAGTTACCCAATAACACTTCTATCATATTTCAGAACATTGCCATTAATGAGGTAGATCTTTTACAAGTTGACACCTTAACAAAGAAGAAATGGTCATACAGTATGTCTATTAGTTTAGTGACAGTTGATGTCGCTGTTCTGAATACCCAAAGGATTAAAGCTGCATAGACAGTGCCCTCAGCTAAAACTGAACAAAACAAGACAAAAACAGTAGGTGTCCTTATTGTAACCTGCCAGTTTCACATGATAACCCTTGCTTTCCCCACATTTGCTTTCATGTAAGCAAAAGAAAAAAAAAATCTTCTCTTTGTTTAGCTGATAGCACTGCAGATGCCAATGTTAATAGCTAGAGACTAATGGAAGGTTAACACACTCCAATGCTACATTGAGTAGTAACACATGGTGTGGAAGCCATGAGATTAAAATGTCTTTTTCCACAAATAATGTATACCATTTCATTGATGTGATAATATCATAAAGGAAGATCTCACATATCACTGTTGCATCCATATCATCGTTTAGTTTACATACCTGCATTACTTCTCACTGCTACCAATATTTAATTATATATCAACTATTTCCAACTTACACAGGTGAAGAATGATAAGTTTCAAGCTCAATGAGTCATAGAATATATCTTCAGATATATTTTCAAAAGACATGTTGTGGCCAAATGTCCACGATGTTGGATATCTGACCTATGAAGGAAAGAATCTTACCTGTATCATTGCCTGAGATAGCAACAACAAACACTTTTATGTCAGGCCGGCTTTCCAACCCAATGTCAGCACCTGAAGTAGAAGGAGGTTCTTCTTGAGACTCTAAAACCTCTGTGGGTGGTCCTGTAGGCTGTTCAACTGCAGTAACACTTGAGGATGTAAAATATTCTGTATCGATTTCTGGTTCTATTTTTTTGCCCGTAAAATCATCATCAGTAGTCGTTTTAATTGGAGATATGGATTCATCAATTATTTGAACATCTATGCTTGTATCCTCATCAGGTTCCCTGTCAAACAAAGGTGGCTGTGTTTTGGTACTTAAAGGTTTCAGTGCTGAAGTTGGTAGGAGTTTGTCTACTGCACCAACAGTACTGGTGGCTATGCTGCTTACCACTGTTGGCTTACTTGTTGGAAAAGATGGAAATAAAATGGGCTCTGTTTCTATGGCCTCCTCTGTTGTTCCTGAGCCTTCTGGGCTATGAGTTGTGAGAGTTTCTGCTTTCTCCACATCAGTAGAAGGAATCAAAGCTTGTGTAGGGAAAGAACCTATAAACTTGACTGTGGGTGCTTCATCTTCACCTTCTGTACTTGGCTTTGTGGGAGGAACATCAGTAAGTTTCAGCTTTTGTTCAGTAACAGCATCTTTATCAGGAAACAATACAGACTTTGTGAATGTTTCATAAACTGGAATTTTTACACCTGGGTCTTCATATGCAGATCCCTCAACAACATCATATTCTGGTGATACAGTTAGCTCTGAAGGCACTGTAGTCAAATCAGGAACAGTGGTCAGTGTTTCCATAGCTAGCTCTCTAGTAGTGGGTTTTTCTTCAAAAACTGTTGTAACTTCTGGTTGTGTTCCTGTGGTACCTGTATGAATAGTTACAGTAGCTATGTCTTTAGCAATTTTATCTTCTGAGGTCTCAGGAACTAGGGAAATACCAGGTTCTCTCTTTGACATTGTACCAGGTGTTGCCATTGCTGATATCTCTGTAAATGCAACCTGGTCTGTACCTGCTTTGTCTTCTGTGTGTAGTGCTGGGTAAATAGTTGTTGTTTCTCTGGGAACACCTGAGTCTGGTTGCTGCTCAGGCGTACTCCCTTCAAAAGTCCAATCATATTTCTGATCTGCAGTTCCTTCAGTCTTCTCTTGTTTCATCCCTGATGTAGATGCTATTATATCTCCATCATACACTTCTGTTGTAGTGGACATAACAATTGTTAGTTCCACAGGGCTTGATTCAGATGTAGAGGGTGATGTTCTCCTTTCAACTGGTAACAAAGTTGGAACTGATCTTGAATCTAAATCTGATGGTGTTACTGTATGTTCTTCTTTCACTTTCAAGTCTGTTGACTCAGTGTGTACCATTTTAGTTCTATCTGTTACTGTAAACCCTGGTGTTTCAGGGCTCTTTGTATATCCTGTCATTGGTGGCCTTTTCCTTTCAAATACAGTTGCTGCTTTATCTGGTCTACCTGTAGCATTCTGTTCTAAGAATGCCTTTGACACTTTAACTACATCTAATTTTGGAGTGATGCTAGAGTCCTCTAGCCTATAGTCAGGCATAACAACCCCATTGTCATCCTGGTCTGTAGTTTCTTGATGATCCTTGAGCAGCTCTTTTGGAATGACAACAGTTGTGAGCTTTACATCACTTTTTGCTTCCATTGACTTTTTTGTGGGTTGGGTGCCAATATGTGTTTCTTCTTTTGTTAGTGTAACAGAAGTCTCTGTTTCTACAGTTTCGCTCAAGTTATTTCTCAGTAGAGAATCTACTGAAGTCCTTATTGGTGCCACCTCTATTTGTTCAGTCTGACTTTCAGAACTTTCCCTGCTGGAATCAGAGACACCTTGTGTAGGTGTAGTCGCTACTAGGTCACTTGACACAGAATCTTGTTCAGTAATATCTGAAAATTCAGAAAAGTCTGTAATGGTCTGAGGTAGAATGGTGGATAAACTAATTATCTTCAGTATCTTTTCTTCCTCTTTTGCTTTAGTCATTTCGGGTGTGACTGAAGAGATGTGGGGATGAGGTGCAGCTTTTGAAGGCATTGTCTTTAGTTCAGTTAATAAATTGGCAGATCCACTTTCCAAAGGTATAGCTGGTTCAACAGATGAAGATTCAGATATATTCTCCTTACCTATGCAAATCACAATTAGAAAAAGAATTCAGAAGATTGGCAATTAAAACAATAATTAAATGTAATTAAATTCCAAAGGCATTTTTAGAAAGAACTACAAAAACTGTGTCCTTTAACTGTTCTGCATTAACTATGTGTTCATAGGCCTCAACATTTATTTGTTAAGCATCCTTTCAAGACAGCAACAATAATTAAGGTGGTTTAGTCCCATTTACCTCAGGAATAAAATAATTTAAATCTATTTTTGCTCAAATGTGTTATTGGTTGGGCTATTAATAAACTTAGAATCATAATATCAGAGTGGGATTAGCAACAAAAGTCCACGATTTTTTTAGCCCATAGAGGTGATTGCAAAGCAGGAATGGGCAAAGCACAACCTTCCAGATGCTCTTGGACTGTAGCTCCCATTATCCCTAGCCATCATGGCCAATGATGGTAGCTCATGGTATTTGCATCCCAACAACATTAGGAGGCTAGTTGCCCATCCCTCTGTAAAATCTTATGCCTCTAAACTCCCTACTTAAAGGCAGAACAGTGGCATAAAGCCATATTCAGATGCATTCATGTTGTTGTTATTGTTGTTGTTGTTGCTGTTGTTGTTCATATTACTCAAAATCCTCTTTGAAGATTTGCCACTGCATTTTAAAGTTACTATATTGGTTCGACTGCCTGACTGGAGACTAGAGTAAAGAACATGGAACTGGAGGGCTGGATTCAAAACTGTTCAACCATGAAGATAATTGGATGACCTTGAGTTAGTCTTTATTTCTCACAGCCTACCCTACTGACTTTTTTAAAGGCTTTTAAAAAGAAAATTATGGGGTGAATCTATGTCTACTTTTGGATTCACTTGGGGAAGGGCAGATTACATATACGTGATATATAAATGAAACAAATGGCTGTCTTTCAGGCCTGTCCTAAGGCATTTTTGTATCTGAGGCAGAATAGTGAATGGCACATATACAGCCATTCACCTGGATCAAGGGGTACAGCCAAATTATTTTGGCACCAAATTATTTTGACAAGACAGTCCCCTAAATGAGCACTCTGTGGGGTTGCCAGGTAAAATAAAGAACAGGGTTCCTCTACTTTTAATGGCTGTGTAGAAGAGGGAATTTCAGCAGACGTTGCTTACATGGCAAGCAACATCTGCTGAAATTCCCTTTTCTGCAGAATTCTGAAGCTATAGGAGCCCTGACCTTAATTTCATCAGGCAACCCTACTCTGCTGGCAGGGGGAAAATACAATCATAACAATTTGCTTCACTTTCATATCACCCCAAACAAGTTAGTTCAGATGATCACTTCACAATGTTAAAAGATAGGGCTAGCCCTGCTATCCATAACTCTTATTTTTCTGTGCAAAGGCTCTATTACATGATGGCTTGAAATAATTACAGCATTACTATAATAATTACTGCTATCACATCTTAATATGTGCATATGTAATAAATGTACAGAACAGAACATATTTTAAGTCCAGAATCTTTAGAACAAACCATTAATCAGATTTGGAGTAAGAAGGATGCTGCTGTCCCTCTTCCAAAATCATTGGTGCCACTTCGGTGAAGGATTGGAAGCGGCCACACCATATTTGGCCATTTTTTACTCACGGGCAACTTCCATGATTAAAATATAGCGTGGCCACTTCCAATCCTTCACAGAAGTGACACCAATGATTTCGGAAGAGGGACAGCAGCATCCGAAAAAGACCCCCTGCCGCACGACAGCGCCGTGCCTCTCCTGAGACCTCCTTGCATGGTAAGTATCGTCTGGAAAAGTCTTATGCCAGCACAAACTCTTTTTTAAAAAAAAATGCCAGTCAATATAGAACAGAAGAAACTAAGATTAATTTATCTCTCATTAAAAATGGAGTTTGTTGATATTTGAAAGTTGCCTTAATACTATTTGAGCAAGTAAATCAAATTATTCTATGTTTTACAAACCTAAAGATTCACACTTCATGCTTAATATGGTATTAGCTACCATACTTCATAAATTAGAACTAATTAGAGGGGGGGAGGGATAAAATAATCCAGATTCTAGTTAAGCACAACAAGCAGATGCCTCAGCATTCAGGAGCTAAGCTTTCCAAATAATATTTGGCCATAAGAGAATTCAGTTCATTTCTAGCTCTCTGGCCAGATGTTCAAACTAATTTCAGCTGATTTTTGCCAATTTGCAATGATATTTCAATCCCAAATAATTTTGCCATCATTGTACACTACTTTACCACCAACACAGTTCAGAAAATATGAATCGTTAAACTTGTGAACTGAAGTTTTTTTAAAAAAAAAAACACACAAGGATTACTGTCAAAGCTGTTTCTTCTCAAATGGAGGAATCCACTACAATTCATCTGCTTTTTGCTTAAAAGATGACCCACCCAGAGAAGGTTGCTTCTTTAAAAAAATATTGTTCAGGCTCCCTCTCTGTACAGATGGTTTTCATTACTAAACTCCTTGAGTCATGTGTTCAATGGGATATCTTCTTTGTGCTGCTTCTAAAACAAGACATGAGGCAGTTTTTCCTATAAAAAATATTCACATCTAATACAGTAAGAAAGCAAATTGTATCACCAACAGCTGCTTACATCAAAGTCTATCCTACATTCTAAAAAATGTGTTCTTTTACATTATGCACAACTGAATCAAGTTGATTTGGGAGGAAGTCTTTTGGAACTGGAATAGGTGTCTACTTTTTTTTAAAAAAATCCTCCACATATTTTTGTTGAGCATTTACATTGGAACAAATTTCCATCTTTTGATACTTTTAAAAAAATGTGAATAACGTTATGATAGAAAATAATGGATTGAATCCAAACATAGTCATACCAAGAAGAGACCAAATGAAACTAAAAGTATTTAAGTTACTTATGACTAACTTAAGTCCCATTGATTTCAGTGGTTTTATTCTAAGCTTTTATATTCTTGAAATTTTCATTTTGACTTCAGAGAATTCAGCCCTAGAATACAAAGGTCACAGAATGGTGTGGATAAAACACTTCCTACCAGTATGCATACTACCAAGTAACCGAGCTTGGAAAGTTACTTTTAGAAAAAGTGCTAAAATAACATGCTGAATCCATCCAAAACTGAGAGGTGGGAGCCACTATGCAGTTACAGATAATGTCAACATTCATTATATTTGTAAAAGTAACTTTGCACTTCCTGTTACTTCCAAATGAAACCAATATAGAGCACCTTTGGCATGCATTTCATTGAAGTATTTAGATAAATTCACCCCAGAAGTCAGGTCTCATGTAACTTACATGAGGCCTATATTACTCCATATAATACAGAATGATTTTGGTCAAGATATTTAGAAACCATTTTCCCCACACACACTTGTATTAACCCCCTGCCAGTGAATTAGGATGTACAGGGTTTTGGATGTTACCACCATCTAAGATTAGATGAACTTTTACTAGTGATACTGATGGCTTTAATTTTACTTATGCATTAGTGATGGCTATAAACTCTGTAGAATTCCCTCTGTAGGAAAATTAACAAGGCCAGTTCCACCTGTGAAGATCTAGGAACACAGGAAGATGCCAAGGCTGAGCAATATGTAGTGCTCCAAATAGTATTGGACTTTGGGAGGAAGGCTTCACAAGCTCTCAAAAGTGGGGCTCAGGGGTCGCACATACCCCCCCTTAATCTGTCACCATTTACCATGCTGACTAGGGCTGATAAGACTTGCTGCTCATGCTCACTGGTAGCAGGTATCCAGAAATATTTTTTTTTCCAGCCCTATCTTGAAATACCAGAGCTCAAAGCTCAGTCTTGGTCATGTGAAACATGTACTTTATTGCTGTGTCATGCCCCTCGGCTGAGGGTTCTTTAGTTCACTAAGCTTTGTGGGACGTGGGGTGGTTTCTATTTTATTATGAGATTGACTAATGCTAGTGCTTGCATATTGTGTATTTGGTTTTATAAACTGATATTTTTAGGATATTTTTCTTGTAAGCCACTTTGGGGTCCTTTGTGGCAGAAAACCACCCATTTTAAAACCTTAAGTAATTTTAAAAAAATCTTTAATCTTCTGTACTTTGGCCAAAGGTTACAAACACAGTGGACAGATGACTACTGTTGACTTGATTGTGGTTCAATCTCAAGAAAGGGTGGGAAATGTTCCAAAATATTCCAATGTCTGACTATAAAACCAGGATCCATTAGGAACAATTGTTTTTGGCTAAAGTAATATTTTACTTCACTACTAAGCTTAAGGGAATTAGAATTCACTAAATGTTTCTCTTTAATACTTTTCTTTAATGCTTCCTTTTGATACACAGATTTTGAAAATATATTTATAATGAAGTTTGTGCCCTTCTGAAATTTTGAATCATAAGAATTTTAGCCATTAGAACATAGGTGTGGGTCTTTGAGAATGAAAAAAATCTGTTGATATTGTAAGCAAAGGACAACAAAAAGAAGATGAAGAATCCATGGCTGATGAAGTAACTCCCATTGTCTGAATTATACCAGGTGAATTATAAAATCTAAAGCTACCCTGTTTCCCAACTATAGAACTCTCTGTCCAGGAAAAATCATTTGGATACCCTCCATATTGGCTTTCAGGCAGTAAACAAAAACCTTTTTGTTTCTAAGAGCTTTTACTCAGCTTAGATTTTCAGCTGAAGTCTTTTCCTTTTTCGTTGATTGTTTTCATTTTATATCTGGCATCACTGAATGTATTTTTTTTAAAATTTACATTTGGTATTTTATAGCACATAATTGCAAACTGTTCAGGAAGCTTTAATTTGTAGCAGTAGATACATTTAATTATACATACACACATATACACACATTTATGAAAGCTAAGTGTGGTATAGTGGTTTGAGTGTTTGAATAGGATTCCATGTGACTTTTCTAAACTTCACCTGAGTTCAAATCTCTGCTCAGCCATGGAAATCCACTGGGCAACCTTGGACAAGTCATTCACTCTCAGCGTCAGAGGAAGGCCTAATCCACACTACACAAAAAATCCAGTTTCAAACTCTTTTACAAGCAGTTTTACAAGCAGTTTTTACAAACAGTTTTACAAGCTCTTTAGCCTTTTCTGCCATAGTGTTGGTGCCTCACCAAACCACAAAATCCAGGATTCCATAGGAAAGAGCCATGGCAAATAATCCACTTTCAAACTGGATTATTTGTGTAGTGTGGATGCACCCAAAGGCAATGGCAAACCTCCTTAGATAACAGTTACTGAAACTCTGTGATAAGGTCACTGTAAGTCAGAGTTAACTTGAAGGCACTGCACATAACAACAACAAATTAGTTAGAATGCCTCCATCTCATATATGAGCCATAATTGCATCTGGAGTTCACAATTTCTAGATTCAGAAAATTTATACATTCCCACTGATGTTACGCAGGAAAGTATAAGATGTACAAGCACAAACAATTCACTTTATCTATGCTACTAACTATCAGAAACCATTCTCTCCCTCTTAACATAGGAAGTTGACTTATACTGAGTTACATCATTGGTCCATCTAACCCAGCTTTGTCAAGTCTGACTACTCTGGATTTCACACAGGACTCTTTCCTAGCCCTACCTGGAAATGTTAATTAATGGGTCTAGGGAGATTATCACATGAGGCTGCTTTGCCATGGCAATAGCATTATAAAAGGAAACAAATAACATATCACTTTGAAAATGTTGAGTATCGCACCTCTTCTTTCACACAAGTACTCTGCTTTGCAAACTCCTCTAGTGCAATAAGTTTCTTTCTTCAATGCCAGCATTACAGCAGACACATGGCAGGACAGGACCTGACCCCCCTCTCTTTTCCAAAGCAGGCTAACTCCATGCCTGTCTGGGTTTTTTTTTTTAATGGCAAAAATGATTTTAAAATTATTTTTATTTTATCATTTTGCCATAATTATGCAAACACGGGGCGGGGGGAACCTGACAGGCACAGAGTTAGCCTGCTCTGGAATAGTGAGGGGGAGGGGGAAGGAGGAAAACCAGGCCCCTGTGACTGTGCTAATGTTGGCATTGAAGTGTGAAGAGAGTTATCACACCAGCAAACTTCTGGTATAGCACCGATATTGGGAGTTTATTGATGGGTTTTCTCCATCAAGAAACGCCACACTAACAGCATGATTACACACCAGTAACAGGACAGTAATGACATCATATGATAAGGTTTGGCCATAGAGCTACAATCCTGCTTTAATTCTACTTTTTTGCCTCATGTGATAATCTCCTGAGACTCTATGGATGGATGCAAAACATATGCTCTACTACTGAGAATATCAGACATGGTGGAAAGTGGCCAAAAACCACATCCCAAACTGTATCGGAAGAATGGGAGGAGAACAGGAAGGGCAACATTATCAGACTCCTGTGTCTTCAGCCGTTCCCGGGGCATAGTGCTGCCATGGACAAGGCTCCCCTTTTTTATTGATGGGGACAAGCTGCCAATAAAAAGGAACACCTTACTCAAAACTGCGCTATGCCCCCAGGACGCTGAAGGATGTTGTCTGATAATCTTGCCCATTCCTGTTCTCCTCACAATCTTCTGATATGGTTTTTGCCATGTCTGATAATCTCCTGAGTTACAGCCCTTTAACTTGTACTAATGACTACCAGATGCTTAAAACTAGCAACAGGAGGTAGATTTTACCATTGCATTTTGTTTGGGAACATCTCTTAGATAGTCCTTTTGACCACTGTGACATAATGTGGACGTAGGGTGTCCCTGAGTCCTGGTTTACAGAGGACAGCCTCTTTATTTGAATCGTCAGAAAACAGTCCTCTGTGCAAAGGAATCCTATGTTTGAATGCCATCCAGTCCAAATCACAAGAAGGATTTTAATTTACTTTTATTTATGCATCAACATTTAATGGCAGATCTGGACAGCAGCTTAAGCAGGCACACATGTTCCATGATCATGATATTCCTTCAGTGATCACAATCTTCCCCACTACAGTGATATGTATTGTATCTCTATAAACATTCTAGTAATTATCTCTCGCCATGAGCACCTACATGGTGTAGTGGTTTGAGTGTTGACTAGGACACTGGGAGATCAGGGCTCAAATCCACACTGAACCATAGAAACCTGCTGGGTGGCCTTGGGGAAGTCATACTGTCACAGCCTCAGAGGAAGGCAAGGGCAAATCCCCTCTGAAAAATCCTGCCAAGAAAACCTTGTGATAGGTTTGCCCTAGGGTCACCATAAGACAGAAATGACTTTAAGTCACACAACAACAAAATTATCTTTAGATTTGCACCTGTAACTATAAATTAGCATATCTATTTTAATACAAATCTGTTATCTCCTTTTGTCCTCATTTTGGGGGTGATGAATTTGCTTTTCTTTGTGATGTATAAGTGGCCATCCTAGTTTGACCTAGCATACCCTTTTGTTTTTGTGAGGAAACAATCAAGAAATGCAATTAAGTCATAGGAATACAACCCTGGGGAACAGGGAAAGGACTGCAGTAAAAAATGAACTTGTATTGCCAGGCTTTGTAAGGGAATTGTAACATGGGAAATTATATTGGAATAACAGGGTAACTCATGAAAAATTACAAGAACTTCATAAGGCTTTGATAATGCCAATGAGATGGTGTTCAAGAATACAGTCCATAACCAACAGTAAACATGAGCCAAAGTATTGGTATTTTGAAAACTCATGTGGTTTCTGTAGAAAAAAAATCCACATTCAACATAATTTTGGCCAGTGCTTTTGCACTTCAGTTTTAAGAACAAAAAGTATAAGGCACATCCTAAAAGAACAAATAGTATGCATAGTTTGTCAGTCTTGGCACAATGGTTTTAAGCTCCCAACATCTCTAAAATGCCTTTTAATAGACTCGCCTAAAAAACAAAAAAGCAAACTGGTGGTCCAGGAAGGAAAATACCAAAGCAAGGGTATAAAGAAAAATTCACAGGGACTGCACATCTAGTACATATGTACAGAGAGATCAAAGTCTCAGACCTAGTATTTCAAATAGTTGTATTTATTTGCCAAATAATGCTACAGATTTTTATTGATGGGAGAAGCTGTCAATAGATCCCCCCCCCCCCCCGCCGTTCCGTTTCTGTCATGGATTTCCATGCATGCGACAAGGTGCCCTGTTTCACTGGCAAGATCCCAGCATCAATGGGAGGTCTGTACCAGAACACTTCCGGGTGAGATCAGAACATCCAGGTAAACGACACACTTTTTATGGCCCTCCACAGGTTACGTTAACATTTTAAAGTGTGTTTTTGTCCTTGGTGTCACTTTTTTTGGTTATTTTTATTTTTAAATTTCCCACACTCACATCTTCTCACGAGAATCCACGGGATTTTGATCCAAGAAGTGAAGGGAGCTCCATTAGAGTGCCGTTCACTTCTGGGCTGCTGGAATGACATTAGAGAAGATAAGTGTAGTGGGGAAGGTGATTGTGATGGGTCAGGGATGGGACAAGGGCGGAAGTAGAGTTTGGGGACAGGAATGCTTTTTTCGTTCTTGTCTGATAATCTCCATAGATTTTGGGCACTGAATGTGAAATCAAACTAAGAGAAAACTTGAGTCTAAGGACTTTTTCAGATGAACCTAAAATCCGGAAGAAGCCATTGGGAGAGGAACACAGCTGCTCCGCGGCAGGGGGCAGTTTCTGATGCCACCGTCCCTCTTGCGTTACCCTCTGTGTTCCTTCCGTGTCTCATGGAAGGAAAAGTGCCAGTTTTATAACACGGAGGGTAACGCGAGAGGGATGGCGTCATCAGAAACTGCCCCCTGCTGCGGAGCATCTGCGTTCCTCTCCTAATGACTTCTTCCAGATTTTAGGTTCATCTGAAAAAGTCCTAACTCCACTATAGTTAAATTATATCCTCAGTAATAACCAATAAAATTATTTCTGAAGTTAGCTATGTGTGTGAAACTATTGGGACCAGCACACAGTAAAGCATATGATACCACTAAGATCCATGGGAGTTAAGACCATCTAAATTGGGGTAGTCAAGATGTGGACTTCAAGGTTGTCCTTGGGTTTTTTTCCAGGCTGTGAGGCCGTGTTCTGGAAGAGTTTCTTTCTGATGTTTCGCCTGCATTTGTGGCTGGCATCTTCAGAGAATGGTTGGGTAGGAGTGTATGTGGAGTTTATATGCTGTGAGCCCCTGTTGGAGAGTATATGTAAATTTGTGTAATTGAATTGTTAGTTTCTGGGTATAGAAATGCAAGGTTTGTTAGTGTCTGTTTGACTAATGGTTGTTTAATGGGCCATTATCTGCTGGAACTCCCCCTGTCCCTGGGTGGAATTCCTGGGTGGACAGAAGAGACCCTCTCACAGATTCAGGAGTTTACCGCATACCATGCAGCTGTGGACAAGTTTACATAGGGACCACTAAGTGCAGTATGCAAACACAAATCAAGGAACATGAGAGACACTGCAGACTGGGCCAGCCAGGAAAATAAGCATTAGCAGAACATGTTATAAACCAACCTGGACACAAAATGTTATTTAAAAACACAGAAATTCTGGACCAGGCCAACAACTATCATGTCAGAATGCACAGAGAAGCTATTGAAATCCACAGACACCTGGACAACTTGAACAGGAAAGAAGAAACCTTAAAAGTAAACAAAATCTGGCTCCCAGTTTTGAAGAACAATAGAATCAAAACTCAACGCTTACAAAGGAATTCCACCCAGGGACAAGGGGAGTTCCAGCAAATAATGGCCTATCAACCAACCATTAGCCGAACAGACACTAATGAGCCTTGCATTTCTATACCCAGAAACTAACGATTCAATTACACAAATTTACATATCCTCCCCAACAGGTGTCCACAGCATATAAACTCCACACAACTCCTACCCAATCATTCTCTGAAGATGCCAGCCACAGATGCAGGCAAAACGTCAGAAAGAAATTCTTCTAGAACACGGCCTCACAAGGAAAAAAAAAACAAGGAAAATCTATGGATGCCGGCTGTGAAATCCTTCGACTTCACTTCAAGGTTGGCTTGTGGCTCTCTTCTGCCCCCACCCCCCACCAGATTCCTTTTTTTCTGGTCAAAACAGGTGAATTGCCTCTCCTAGAATTAGGGTTGCAGGGTCCTCCTGTACTGTTTAACGCTGTTTACATGACATTTTCAAGAACAAAAAAAGTGAGTCATAAGAGTTTTATTTTCCTAAATATATCTATATCTAGCCATAATTTATTTTAAAATGTCCTTTTTTTTCTCCAAATAAGGGTTTTAGTCACAGCTCTAAGCACAGATGCAAGGAAAATGCTGTCTGCTTTGATGACAACAATGTTTTGTTTTGTTTTTATAATTATTAAGGCAGATGCCTTTTCTGGCTAAGATCTATTGCTTAGCTGGATGTGAAAACACCAGTGTGCTTAGTTTGCTTCTAAGAGGTCTAATTCACTTCTCTGCTCCTCCTTCAACTCCTTCACCAGTTCAGCACCCCTCCTCCTCATTTTCTGGCTTTGTTGGTAGTGACAATGAAATGCAAATCTTTACATGAGTGGCTCCAGAACAGGACACCTCCCAAAATAAAGGGGTAGGACTTCAGCCCTCTACTTTATAGTAAATATGTAACATGTGTCTTAGAAGTACAAAGGTTGAGTAAATGAGAACTTCCCCTGCTCCAAGGGGAGGGGCAAAGGGACACAGTTAAAGGGTGACATCATTCCTTTTTACTGTATGAACATCTGTTCTACAGACTTCAGGCACTGCTGCTATCTAGATACCTTTAACTGGATTTTGCCTTTCTTGGAGTTCTTTTCTGTCTCTACACCCATCCCCACAATTAACAGACTCTAACATGTTAGAAATTGTTGTAAGTATAAACTGTGCTTTGTGGCTTGTTTTTTTAAATTTCAAGTGCATTTTTTTTTACAAGAATAGTTGCCTCTCTCCCCCCACCTCCCAACAATTGAGTACAAGGCTGGGAAGGAAGTGTAACAATTTAAGAACAGCATGTTGGACTGTGGACTTTTTCGGACAAGTAAAATGCAACAGAAGCAGCCTCGCCACGTTGCGCTGCAGGGCGTCCCTTTTGGATGGCGCCCATCCCTGCCGGTACTGTTGCGGTACCGCAGGGACATTTGAGTGTAATATTTTGGCAATTTTTACTCACAAAAGTTGATCGTGAGTAAAAATCGCCAAAATATTACACTCAAATGTCCCTGCGGTACCGCAACAGTACCGGCAGGGACGGGCGTCATCCGAAAGGGACGCCCTGCAGCGCAGCAGTCTCGCAATGTGGTGAGGCTGCTTCCGTTGCATTTTACTTGTCCGAAAAAGTCCTGTAACCAAATGAGAACTACTAAGTGATCAAGAGAAGGATTTTTGAAAGATTTGAGCCACCTGACACTGCCCTGGGACCCAGAAACACTGACAGATCAGGTGAAGTTTAGAAAGTTTATTTAGAATAAGAGTAACAAAGGCAAAGTGAAAGAAAATAGACCATAGAGCACCAACCTCACCAAACCATTGTAACTACTGACAGAGTTAGATACTAACAATGGAGGGTCTCTTGGATCAAACCTGAAGCATACCTAAGGCTTCAAAAATCTTGGAGATGTGTTCCAGAGACAACAACCTAGGGAATTAGAATACTGAACATGCCATCCAACAATCTTAATGATATCATTTTAATCATGCCAAAAATCTAATAAATCTGCTATAATCTATATGGTGACTAATCCACCCCAATAATATTCCTCACATGTGCCCAGAATTTTATGATGGATGATATCTCTACTCTGGTTTGTAGTTTTGCAAGGATTGTAATGACTTGTAGGAAAGCTCGGGTCACTACTTTTGCTTTGCTATAATGTCATACCAAATATACCAAAATACCCTTTCTTAAACTTTGGCATACTTTTCCTCTTAAGAATAACTCAAAAATAGGAAAGGTAGAGGCTGTGCAAATATGTGCAGCCATCTGATTAGCAGATATAACATTTCTCTTATAGAGATTATTAGCCTTTTAATCAGAGATTTGTCAATTTAGGTTGGTTAAGGTTTATAGCTAATAAAATCCTCTAACTTTCCTTGTTTGGACTACAACTCCCAGAATCTGGCTGGGAGGTTCTGGAAGTTATAGTCCAAAAAACTACTTTTTCATCTCATTGGAGAAGTCTGCTTTTTTTAAAAAAAATATTCTCATAGACTGATAAATTCATGCATATCTCTGTCCTTGAAAAATGCAGCTCTATTGATTGGCACTGATCAACATATCAGATTTCAGGAAAAATTCCTTTTTTGGATTACAACTCTCATTATCTCCCAGAATATGGAAGTTGTAGTTCAAAACTACAATTTGCCAAACTCATTATATAAAGTTACTTTCAAACCCAAGGAAGATTCTCATGGAGTCATAAATTCAAGTATATTTCTGTCCCTGGAACAAGAGGACAGAAGGCTTGAATTCTGTGTACTTCAGAAAGTGGGGCAGGGATTACAGAAGTGTTTATAGGCATGCATGTTAACTGAAGAACAGCTTGTCTTGAAATAGCAGATTGGCCCCATATGAAGATCATTTGTCTCTGTGGAATCAAAGTAGTCAAAACTTTGGGTCATGTCTTTTTAATGTAGTTTTTATAGAGTGGAATGTAGCAGTTTACTTGGCCCTTTTACGAGGAGACGCCCTGGAGGTTCACTGGAATAGTAGCTGGAATATTACTAGGCTGATACAAATCAGATAGCAATAGAGCGAGCTAAATAAATAAATAAATAAATATTAGTGACTAGGTTCCTCTTCTGTGCACAAAGATTTGATAAGAAGATTATTTTACCTTAATCTCAATTTGTATTTCATGTTTTATCTTCTGTATCATGGTGTATATTTAAACATGTATGTTTAAATTATCATATTTTTATTATTGCTTGCTTTGTTTAATAGGACTTTGAGTATCTAATAACTGAACTAAAATAAATAACATACTGGACCATTGAGTAAACTGAACATTCTGCTCAAGATGATTCTCATGCAAGCAATTCCACTGTGCAATTTTGTTCTAAGGCATTCACATTGGCATCCAGTGCTCACACAGCAGTTTAGGTCCCAAATTTGGCACCTAAATGAGTTATTTCTAATCACTGGATGGCTAAGGCATTGACTCTGAGTGCCACCCCTTATGTTTCTGGCTGGGAGAGATGGGGGAGGTAGAACATGAAGGAGGGGACAGGAAAAGAGTATGTGGTTACAAGGAAGAAGAGTCAACATCTAGCTCCTAATTCAAGGAAACTAGTGCATGCAGCTAGCCCCGTTTTTATCAAATATTTGGGTGATGTGTGCACTCCTTCTAAACCAGTATGGGAATTTTGACTATACAGATGTTTTAGACTATAATATTATAATCTTGTAGTATCAGCCATGTTGACTGAGGCTTCAGGGAATTTAAGTGCAAAACATATGGAAGTTCCAAAGTTCTCCACCTCAATCTAAACAGTCATCAGGAACAGCTATAGAGTTTCCCTGGGACTCCAAAGGAAATAACGGTTACAGGCAGCTCTTGGGCAGCTGATAAAGAGTGTTCCTAGTGGTAAGGCATCAGATACTAGAGAGGAAAGTTTGATATATCATCCTGTGGACCATTATGCTGTGAGCCACCATGGATCTCATGTTGGGAGAAAGGTGAGATACATTAAATAAGTGAATGAATTTCAGATGATTTCCTTTGGTTGGTATGTTTCAGTCATGAGCCATTTTTATCACAAGTAAGAAAACAAAGACTATAGGATTATTATTATTATTATTATTATTATTTTAAAAGTTGTTTAAAAACATCCAGCATGCTTACGTTTAAAGCAGTAGGCATCAAATCTGCTGTCTGGGTAAGGAAATCCTGTTTGATTCTCATAACGATACAGGGTTCGCACTCCAAGCAAACCTCCACCACACTGGATTCTTGCCACAGAAACAGGGTAACGCACACTGCCATCAGCCAGCCAGCCGTAGTCACATTGGTCAAAGCCTTCCCTCCAGGCAGCATGCAGGTCACCAACAGAAGCCAGAACTGCATCTTGTTCCTCACACTGATGTAAAGCTTCCTCAAACGTTAGCTTGTTGGGAGAAGTTATATGGAAGACATCACCTATAAGGATGGAAACAAAGGGTACATTTATATCTTTGCAAGCAGCAAAACATGTAGCTGTGTCATTTTCTTGAAATAGCTCAAATGGAAAATTCAGTTTCCAGCAATATTACAATAATGAAATGATTTTGTCGATTTTTATGTTCCTGTTAATAATTTCTCAATTTTGGTGTAAGCTGCCTTGAGCCTTCTATGTAACAATTCTATAGGATGCTGACCTTGGCTTGGAATCAGTAATTTGCTATGATACTGACTTGCTCTTTTGATCTTCCTGACTTAATCTGATAAATGCCCTCCCACCTCAAAACATCCCAACTCCCTTTAATTTCTTCATCTGTTCTACCTGGCTTTCCCTTATGACTAGTATTCTCTCCCAGGCCCCTTATCTTTCTCATCTTCAGATGCACATCTCAGCTTCTCCTGAAACCATTTCCTGAAATCTTTGGATTTAACTGCTTCATCCTCATGCCTTAACTTCTTCACCCTCATGCCAAACCTTTGGGTTTAACTGCTTCATCTTCCTGTGAACTAATTTCTAATAATCAAACTTAATTACATGTTACTCCATCTAAGAATGCACCTATGCATCATATCTCTTGTCCCCTCTCTCTTCCCCATCTTTTCCCATTCCTATATTATCTTCTCCATTGTCAGATGTAAGGATCCTGGAAGCAGAAATCTCTCTGCTTTATAAAGCATCACATACATTGGCGAAATTGCACAAATCATTGAGACCACTCTGTATATCTCACCATGAATTCCTTACTCACCACTGTGAGGGCAAGTAAAGCCACCCACTTCTGAGATAGTTTTGCTGTTTCAGTAAGAGCACAATTCAGCCTCCATCTCAAGTGAAGATTTTCAGACCGCGTTTCAGCGTGCCTAGCGCGGGAGGAGCTTTCGGGAGAGGGACGGCGAACTTGCGCAGCAGGGGGGCATTTTCGGACGCTGTTGTCCCTCTCCCGAAACCATCCGTGTCACTTCCGTGAAGCTTCGGAAGCCGCAGAGCCATATTTTAATCATGGAGGTTGCCCATGATTAAAATATGGCGCTGAGGCTTCCGAAGCTTCACAGAAGTGACACGGATGGTTTCGGGAGAGGGACAACGGCGTCCGAAAATGCCCCCCTGCTGCGCAAGATTGCCGCCCCTCTCCCGAAAGTTCCTCCCGCACTAGGCACGCTGAAACGCAGTCTGAAAATCTCCAGTGTGTTGTTCGAATGTCTCTAGCAGAGAACCTTTTTCTAGGGAAGCACATTCCTCTGCACACTGTGCCCTATCTAATCATTTTCCTAATATGAGAGAACAGGCAATGTATATTGCTACAGGTAATGCGTTCCTTGGAAGAAATTCCTTTACCTAATAACAATGAATAATTGCATTATCATATAGTTGTAATTCACTGAGGGATTATTTATCTTTTTATTTTTTTATTTTTTTATTTTTTTGCAGGGTAGCTGTAATTACTTTCATAGGTATGTGCGTATGGCTGCACTAAGTAGAGGAGAAGGAATATCACCTGATTCAAGTGTTGGGTCATGCTGCTGCCTAGTTTTGTGATCTCTTATATAGGTGTTGAGGCAAAAAGTAGGTGGGTGCCTCTTTTATACCATTGGTCAATAGCTTGCTTCATTCTGATGCCTTTTCGATTCACTTAAAAGCAACTATACTAGTTATTGTCAGAAACAGGAAAGTCAATCTTACTTTTGAAAAGTGTAATTATAAAAGCAACTAACTATTGTGGTGGATCTTGGAACTATAATTGAATTTCCATATCAACTACATTTAAAATGAACTTTCCAAGCATTGCAAATGCCAAGATAACCACACCTTGTCTCAGTGTCTGAGCTGGGGATTTGCTTATCTCAAAGAGCATTATGGATAACAAGGGAGTGGGGTTAGATAAGTGTTTATGCACCTAATGCCAAAGATTATGAGCTTCCCTGCCAAAGCACCTGACTGTGCAGTGCACACAATTTGCATTTCATATTATACAACATTATTTACTTATATGGAAAAACCACAGTAGATCCTCCCAAAAACCCAATGAAAAGGCCAAGAAAACCAGCACTATATTTACATTGCCATTCCACTGAGTATTTTGTAAAGATTCATGCAAATACAAACGTGTTTAATTATGTTAATGTGTTACATTTTGACATTCAAGCCAAGGGGTTACACAATACTATGCTGAAATTCCCATTTTTTAAAAAAGAAAATCAATACCAATAGCATTGTAATTTAATATGAACGGTCAAAAACCGTCTATTTTGCAAGCAACCAACCAATAAATGCATCACTACATTCCATATGTCACTATTAAGCCCATCTGCTGCTCAAGTGCTGCAACAGTCATTGTAACATGTTAACAAAATGGACTATCCAGGATTGTCTTGATTATGAAAGAATTCTCTTTAATTTTGCAGAGTTACAGTGGAAGGTATGTTTTCACTGTTACTTCAGGGAATATGTATGAAAACATTTTGCAAGCAAGTTCTGTAGGTCATAAAAAAACCATTTGCTCCTCATTCTGACTAACACTGGTATAGTTGACTGGTTTTAGAGATCCATTGTGCCTCATGAAATAATGTTTTTGCTATGGTTAAAGGGCACAATACAGAGACAATAAAATACATTCAAGCTTCAGTCCTAGAGGTAATTATTTATGACAGAATCCTGTTGGCTCCTAGGTGAGGTGGCAGTAATAGCAAGCTGAGAGGTATTGTGGGTACAGTGGCAGCAAGGATAGCAGGACAAAGTTAGCAGCAGTGGCCACAGAGGGCACTACATGTTGGCTCTAAGCTGCCTCTTTTTGAATGCCTGGCTTCTAGGTCATAGAGTTCTTGGAGTTAAGACACTCTGGGGAAGGTGGCTTGGACAATTGCCCATGGTACAGGGAAGGTAATTGTCCAAGCCCCATCTCTCTGGGGGATATTTACTTCAACCAGCCAGGACTAGACTGGCAAACTGTCACGCAGAGGACCTTTCATCAGTTGGTCCCAGACTGTGGAATGCCAGAAAAGATTCAACAGCTAAACGTGCTGTCAGAATTTTAAAAAGCACTAAAGACCTATTTTTTCCAGCAGGCCTACCCAGTTGATTTTAATCTATGAATTTTAAATTGGTGTTTTAAGTTTATGAACGATTTTACTGTTTGTCTTAGTCCTATGTGTTCCTATGTGTCATCATCATCATCATCATCTCCTCAGAATGCCTTGGCTTTGAGGATACCCTTCTTTAGTAGCCAGGAAGGCAGAAATAGGCAGCTCTCAGACAACAGCCACCACTTTCCACAACCATCGTGGCTGCCTTCTCTTCCTGCATGCACACATGTACATATGGAAGACAGCTCTGAAACACTACAGTATGCTTCCCTAGCCATTTACCCGCATAGAGACAAAAGCTGCCCACCATCCCAGATCTCCAGCAAGTTGCTGCAGACATGATTCACAACTCGGAGATCCAGTAAAGGGGGGGGGCAAATGGCCAATTGGGGGTGTACTCTGGTGTTTCAAATCTACCGTCCATGGTCAGGGATATGAAATTATGCAGGAGGAGTATTATGCTCTGTCCAGGTGATATAAAATACTGCCCACTGAATCAAAGAAACTTACAGAAATGCTGATTTACAAGTCCCTGTTGATTCAATGGAACTACTCTAGTTGGAACTAAAAATTGATTGTTAGATATAGACCATAAAAGTAAATCCCATGTAAACCAATAGGATCTTCTGAGTAAATATGGTTAACTTCAGGGTGTAAGTCTTATAAACATTTCTGGGATACAAGTGTTTTAATATGTACTTAAGAAAAAAGTTATCCATTGTATTCTTGCACAGTAGTTATTCATACAACTGTATTATGATTTTTATATTAACTTTACAGAGAATGATAAAATATACACTATTACAAAATAGTCCAAGAAGCAACTAGATTTCTAGAAAATTTATTCCTGACAGATAATACTGTCAGAAGCACTGCTTCAATCAAACAGGTCTCTCCTTCCCTGACCTCTTTATTATTAGAACAATAGGAATGTTCAGTATAGGACTTCCCGCATGCCTCTGACCATATTTCACACAGTCTCTCAAGTTTTGCCTTTGCTCAACTATAGCTTTGTAAAGCATGCTAAGGATAGAAAGAATATTTAAATACTTGATGAATAAAATATGAGTGATAAGCTATTTGAATGTTTGAAAACCCTGACTAAAAGAATCCCCCTCAAACTCTTTTTTTCATATTTTCCCCTGTCCTCAAATACAGTTGTCCGCCCATATCCACGGATTTTGTACCCATGGATTTAAGTATTCATGGCTTGAAAATATTCTTTAAAAAATAATTATCCCAAAAGCAAACCTTGATTTTGCTATCTTATAGAATTATATAATTTGCCATCATTTTGCTATGCCACTGCATATAATGGGACTTGAGTATTCACGGATTTTGGTATCCACAGGGGTCCTGGAACCAAACCCCAGCGAATATGAAGGGACAACTATAGTTTCATCCTGTCCTGTCCTGTCCTGTCCTATCTTCATCAAGACTACACCCCCCCAACCCCTCTCCCAAGATACAACTTTTTTCTGTTCCCTCCCCCACCCTAAGATGGGAGGGTAGAGGGACAGCCCAGAGTGGAGGATTGTTGCAGCCTGTGTTCCAACAGCCAGTGCACAGTGACTGAAGTCCTTGTGAACCAGCTATTAGGACACTATAGGCTTTTGCTTCCCCTTCCCTTGCTGCGTTCACACCCACCTATTCAATGTCATGCAAGGAGTAGGCAGGGAGAGCCTAGAGATGATTCAGTATCCCTCTTTCCTTAACATGTCCTGGAAACCTATTGGGGACTTATTCTGCGCAAAATTCATATGGAGATTTGCATAGAAAACAGCATTTTCTGCACAGAAAATAATATTTCCATATAGAAATATTTTCCACACAGAAAATATTGTTTTCTGCACAAAACAACCAAATGTGAATTTTGCACAGATTAAGTCCCGAACTGTGAAGATTACCTTTGGTCCTGGATTATTCTCATCACTTGAAAAACATGTTTTTCAACCTTTTTAAAAAACTATTTTTGATTATCCTTTCCATCATTATTTGTACACTGGGTCTTTGGCCAGTTTGTGAATAGGGAACACAGTTACATTTGTTGGGGTTAGTACAGTTGTCCCTTCATATTCGCTGGGGTTTGGTTCTAGGACACCCCCCCCCCTTGGATACCAAAATCCATGAATACTCAAGTCCCGTTATATGCAATGCCATAGCAAAATGGTATCCCTTATATAAGAAGGCAAAATCAAGGTTTGGTTTTTGGATTATTGTTTTTTTTTTTTTAAGAATATTTTCAAACCGTGAATACTTAAATCCCTGAATATCAAATCTGTGGATATGGAGGGACAACTGTAGTAGGTTTCCTTAGGGAAGAATGGAGACTGGATCTATTAAGAGGCAGTTCCTTCAAGAAGAAAATTAGTGAAGAATTTCATCCCTACATGAGAGCCCATCACAAGATCAAGTTCCATACTACTAGAAATGACTGAGGTGAAAACATTGTATGATAGGAAAATGTGCTTGACTGGATCCATCCACAGTTGCAGCCATTGAGAAATAAGGCAGGTTCTACAAATTCTGTCAAACATGCCCAAATAAGCACAGCCCACTGGAGAGCTGACAGTAGCTCAATCCCTTAGATATATTATTTATTTATTTTAGGTTGTTTGAATCCCTTCTTTCTTCAATCATGGAACTCAAGATGGAGTACACTGGCTTCAAGTCAATCTCCCATCTAGATACTGACCAAAACGAAGCCTGCGAAGTTTCAGCAAGTAGCTATAACATGTGTGCTAAGGCTACGTCATGTGATTTTCAGACTATATCTCAGAAGTTTTAAACCCTGCCTCGAGCTAGGGAGCAGGGAGGAACGAGGGCAAGTGACAAACATGTCATATCACAATGCACAGCTGCTGGTTTGTTGTTGTGTGCTTTCAAGTAATTTCTGACATATGGCAACCCTATCATGGGGTTTTCTGATGGTAAGAGTATGGACTTGCTCAAGGTCACCTAGTGGATTTTCATGGCTGAGCAGGGATTTGAACCCTGGTCTCCAAAGTCATAGTCCAGCACTCAAACCACAATGCCATGCTGGTTCACAGCTGCTGGACTACATTCTATTTGATGTGTCACAAGCTATGCAGGCCTAAATTAAGTTATAGTTCACATGAATAGCAACTTAACAGCACAGTTCTATATCTGTTTATTCAAAAGTAAGACCTATTGAATTCAGTAGACTTTAATGGTTAACACTGCAACCAAAATGAAAAAATATTGTTTCTGAACTGTACAACTTCCAAATGCACATGGGGACCACAGTACTGAATGTTTGTCTGGGGCAGGGAAGGAGGAGAATTCCTGAATAAATACACTGGAGATTATCAGATATGTCCAAAACGTACCTTATCAGAACGCCAGGATGACGTTTCCGTCCCATGAACGGGACCTGATTTCACATGTCCTTATCCTCGTCATGTTCTGTTCCTGTGCTGTGGCAGTTGGTAAGGTGGCACTTTTCATTGATGGGGAGGTCCCGTCAATGAAAAGTGTCACCTTACTAACTGCTGCAGCACAGGAGCAGAAGGCGACAAGAATGATGTTGTGTGAAACCAGGTCCCATTTGCGGGACAGAAACGTCATCCTGGCATTCTGATAAGGTACTTTTTGCTGCGTCTGATAATCTCCACTATCTTCAACTGTGCCTTGACATCTTCCACTCAAAACCCTTAAACACACTATAACTTTAACTCTGACATCCAAACATGTAGCCAGATTAGGGCTGTGTTTATATCACTTTTATCCATTCTATAACATCAACAGAGAAATACTATCTGGACCTCCAAAACAACTTCCCCCATGATTATAATAGCTGTTAGCAAATTCAATAAAAAGTGTTAAAAGTGCAGTCTCCAAGCTCTCATTCTGGTCATGGTAACATTACAGCCCACATTTAAGTGGTGGATTAGTTCCATCATATAATCTGTGGTTCTGAATTATGTATCTGCATGAGCCAATGTTTCCCAAACAAAAGCAGCTTTAATGTATTTTTTCCACATGTTCCAGAAAGACACAGAGAAAATCCATCTGGCAGGCTTGTGAGTTACGTAGCCTTGAACATTACAGCCATGAAGAAATATTTAGAAAGAAGAGGGGGATGGGATCCTGAGTTAAAAGTAATCTGCAGTGTTTTGATAGCTGGAATCCACACTGAGAGTAACTCAGCAAAATGATCAAGACAAACACCCAGGCCAAGAGCAAGAGGGGAAAGGAGTTTAGCTCTGGCGGTGCCCTGCAATAAATAACAGGGGTGACATGGAAACCATGACAATCTTTGGATTACAGACAGCAATGTGATTTCTGTTGGTTTTGGCCCCATTTTGGGGTTGATTGCCTCAGCCCAAAAGTCAAAGCACTCTAAGAATCTCCAGATTGTCCTCCTCTGTGTATTTGCACTGCTCAATTTAAAATGCACCTGACTAAGCTTCTTTTTATTGCTGTTAAATACAGCAAGATAGAGTTGGCAGCCAATCTTTCTAGTTTTAAACATGGAGAAAAGGGATTCTCTACTGCCTCTCATGCCAAAAAGTTTGAACTCAGAGAACACTATCAGTGAATACTCTTTCCTCTGAAGTTCAGATCACATATTTTGTTGCATGTGAAAGGAGGCAAAGAATATTTATTGAATTTCATTATAAAAAATCTCATCCTAACAACAGTGATGTACTAAGTCAATCATGAAACATCATAACTAACAACTACTGTTACTAAAAACATTAAAGCAAATGGGGGAAAATGCACATCTTTAAGAACAGAGAGCAGTAGAACAGTAGAACCATCTCCTAGGACTTTTTCAGACGATCCTTGCAGCGCAAGGATCAAGCAGGAGAGCTTTGTAGCTGCAGCGCGGCAGGAGGTCCATTTCAGATGACGCCGTCCCTGCGGCGAAATCGTCCGTGTCTCTTCCATTTAGGATTGGAGCCTGCCGCACCATATTCAGCCAGATTTTATTCACGGAGGTTGTCCGTGAATAAAATCTGGCTGAATATGGCGCGGCAGGCTCCAATGCTAAATGGAAGAGACACAGACGATTTCGCCACAGGGACAGCGTTGTCCGAAATGGACCCCCCGCCGCACTGCAGCTACGAAGCTCTCCCGCTGGATCCTTGCACAGCAAGGATCGTCTGAAAATGTCCCTAGTGGCCTGTCATTCAAAGCTTTAAAGTAATGTGTTATAAATAATTTTGTTAATTATAATGATAACTTGAATGCTCTTCCCACTTTCCCACTTTTATCCTTAGCTTACTTCAGTTGCTGCAAACTCATTTCAAACTGCAAAAGCTGGTATACAGTTAACTGAGCAGGGGAGAAAGGAGAACATAGGGCAGAGTCTTGCCCTTCCCAGTGGGTTCAGGCAACTGCTGGAGTCTCCCTCAGCTTGTGTGTTCTTCTTCATTAATAACTTTTGCCATCTTGAGCACACAATGATTTTGCTTGGCCACATGTGTCCCAGGGAAATGTTGGAGAGTATTAAACATTTTCAGTAAATAGAGAGCACCAAAGCAAGTAGCTTAAGGTTCACAGCTTAAGAACTATATCCTTTGCTAAGAAGTAATATTCCTGAGATTTCAGTGAGAATTCCTTCTAGCTAAGTCTGCTCTACATTGCTGGCAAGTTTAATAGCCCATAGCCATGGTCCCTTCAGAACTGGGGTCTGAAATGGTTGTTCTTACCAACTTATCACTTAGCTATTCTGTAATTGCAAATCAATGTACACAAATTGTTCCCTGATGACTAGTGGGTTATGAATGCTTACATACTAGTATTTTTAAAATATGGAAAATATGCAAAGAACATCTGGATTTATATTGCCTTTCTGGATTAAAAGGCATAAAGGTACAGTATGGGAAATTATATGTTAGAATTTCCCATTACCCATCCATAAAAGAACTTTCCTACCACTCCCCTGATTGCATATTACATGGGCATGGCTTAATATCTGCACCATCAGGGAAACATAGAAAGCAGGCTTCCATTTAAGAATCAAATTTCCATTTTCCATTCATACCCGCTTAATATCAAAACCACGTTTTATAATTCCATAGATTCTAAGGGTAAAATTAAATAAATCTTCTTTAAGAATTTTGTAGCCTATCAATCTGATCAAGGGCTTTGAATCACCATATCACCAACACCTCTGATTGTCTTTTCATATGCCCTTGAAGACACCATATTTGTGGGATACATTCAGTTGCAATCACATTAAAGAGGAAATTTTTAAATGTACACCACATGCATCAACTTCACATCAACTTGGACAGAACTCTGCTTGTAATAATATAGAGTTGCAATTATATAATGTAATTATAATTACATCTTCTTATATTAATATTTGTTATTAAAGTATATTCCTCTTTTATGTCATGTAGTATTTTTAAACAATAGCATAATTCCAATCTCATACTGCTGAAATCTCCTAGCAGGATGGGACTCCCCCACCACCATCCGCAAACCTTTTGTTATGTAAAACTCTGCTCCAGAGTAGGAATGTAAATCTTTGGGGGTTTGGTTCCCAGATGCAAGAATGAAGCATTCCCTCCCCCCAAAAAAAACTCCCTTCTGAATTTAAAAGCACATCAAGCTCACCCTGCTGTATACAACTATTTTGGAACATTTTTCATTGTTTTTGGGAGGGGTTGTATTTGGGGCCTTTGGGAAGAAAAAAAAGGTTTCTGCGAGAATGAATTGTTTCTGCAAAAAATGTTTTAATGCAAAGCCCAGTGTGCTTTCATATGAATACTCCATGTTTTCTGCACAAAACATGGTTGTTGCACAAAGCTTTCACAAAAAGTCTTGAAAGATTAAAAAAATCTCTCTAAGTGGTTGGCCATTTTTTTTTCTCAATGAGGTGTTTGAGACAGCTTTTCTCATCAGGGACAAGAATATTTGTGAATATTCTTTATGTGCCTATATTGGTTTCCCAGTTATATTTCCCACAGAGGCTGCAGTGGGAAAGTGGAATTGTCTTTTTCTGTTTCCCTATGGAATTAGTTCTTTCACTAGAGTGACAGTGTTGGTTCCCTCCCAGTCTACTATGCCCTAAACCAAATTCAAAATGTTTATTATTGTATATTGTATGCTGCATTATGCTGTATTGTATATTTTATATTGGGAAATATGCCTATCCCCCCTCCCCTTGTGGTGTCTTAGGAGATTTTCACATGGGGAAAGTAACCCCCGGGGAGATCGGGAGAGAAACGGGGCTGTTCCAGTTGCAGCGCTCCATTTCGCACACCCCCTTCCTTCTCCCGATCTCCCGTCATCCTCCCTCGGTCCTGCTTCAATTTCCATCCTGCTACGTTCTGCAATTTTTTACTAATGAAGAACTTTCGTTAGTAAAAAATAGCGGGAGAGAAATGGAAGCAGGATGGAAGAAGGATGACAGGAGATCAGGAGAAGGAAGGGGGCATGAGAAACAGTGTGCTGCAGCTGGAACAGCCCCGTTTCTCTCCTGATATCCCTGGAGTTACTTCTCCCGTGTGAAAATCTCCATAGGGAGTAAGCCCTAGTGTTGTTACAAGGGTGATAGACATGTGGCAGCCACTGGTGATGTCATTAAGCATGTTACGTTACGCATCAGTCACAGTTGCACAAAGTATTTCATGGAAATACAAAGCACCAAGTCTAGTAAATGAGGAAAACACAGACACACACTTTACAAGGCAGTGCTCTCACCCTGAGATTCCTCCGCTGGACCCTTAGGAGCAGGGAAGAGAGTCCAAATCCTCAGATCTGGAAACCCTAGTTGTAAATATATCTTAAATTATGAGCAGCCTCTGTTTGTTTATTTAAATGTTTTTCAGGCCATTCCTTCAAGAAAATTATTACAGAATGTACCATACGCATAATAAAAGACCAGAACAAATATATAATTGCTTATAAGCATGGAAAATTTCAGCACAAATTCTTGAATAGGAAATATCCTCAGTGAGAAAAAAATCCTATCTTTGAGAATCCTCAGTGTCTATGTGTAAATATGCCAATGTTATTTTTAAAAGGCTGAAATCACACCCCTATAAACACATACTTGTGAGTAAGCTCCAGCAAGCTCACACAGAGACTTAATTTCAAGTAAATACATGCAGAAATGGACTATAAAAGGGGATGGGAGAAGCTAAAATCATGAGTGCTTTTCATATATCTCACTATGATGCATCTAATTAGTACAGTAAATTTAAAACATATTTCAATAAATTTCTTTTCCAAATACTCTCCACCCTCTTAATAATGCCATGTGGTGTAAAGCTGTCCAATATAGCATTTTAATGTACTTTAGCTTAGGGTGCATTATTGTACAATAATATATACGGTACACTTTACTAAGGGTCAAATACTCATATGTCATCTCCACCAAGATACCACCCATACAATAATCATGGAACAACATGCTCTGAAACAATGTTTCACATACATAGTTTTAAGAATCTGGTGGTATATTGACAACAGATAGTTATTTTGCTTTTCAGTGGTATTTGCTGTTTCCCCTTCCTTATAAGAAAAGGTCAACGCTGTCAGAAATGACTTCTGAATGATAATGCATCACATTCTGGGGAAAAATTGATCCACATCAGTACTATATATGTAACACACAAGTTAAAGGAGGAGTTATTAATGTTCTTTTTTTCCAACATGTCAAATAAAGTTCACAGGCAAAAAGAGAATGGCCCCATGCAAGCACAGCAGTTTTTCTACAGAGTCAGACACAGTGTGAGGAACTGTTCTCTCTTCTTTGATAATTTGGTAATTTGTCTTTAAACTGGAATTTGCACAGCCCTTCAATGAAAGGATGGCTGCATGTAGAAGACTGTCCTCTGACACCCAAACAGAGGATGTAAAAGAAGACACAAAGCTAGCAGATCTTGCTGCTTTTCCAAATAGGTGTGCCATTTTTCCGGGACAAATGGCAATCCTAGCTGAAGCTCATCATACTCCAATACATGCAGCTGTAGACATTGTTGTCCTCAGATCAGTATATGAGCTGCTACACAAAGGATTTTAAGCATTAAGACAAGTATATTACACATTTTAAAAGTGATTTACAGGAAGAATTATCTCCAATGGAGCTGTCCCTTCTGGCTTGGTACTATATCAGCTTCAGTCCCTCCATTCTCCTGTCAAATCAAAGCTCTATTTTCCCCAATATTTTCTGCAGTCATAGCATTATGTTTGAAAAAGTAGTGGCCATCATAATAATTAAAAAATATATTTTTGATCACATCTAAAAGAGGAACCTGGGAACACTCTCTCAGCCTCAGAGAAGGGCAATGGCAAACTCCACCTGAACAAATCTTGCCAAGAAAACCTCATAATAGGTTCACCTTAGGGTTATCATAAATCAAAAATGAATTGAAGGCATACAACAACAATAATGTTTTAACTGTAACTCCTTGAGTTTATTTCAAACCTCATAGACAGAGCTTAAAAATAAGGATATCACTTACCATTTAAGCTCCCCACGTAACAATAGACATCATAGGTTTCATTGGGAAGACGATATCCATAGGACCTAACTCCTTCCTTTCCCATCATATCTCCATAGCAGCCAGCTCTTGGTTGTATGATGGGGTATCTGCAATTCAGTAAGTGAAGGGCAATTAGTGAAAGTCATGTACTGCAGATATAGAAAAAAGCTACTTAGGATACACGGTCAAGAAACCAGTTGATCATCTTACCTAACAGTCTGGTCAGACAACCAACCAGCATCACATTGCTCAAATCCATCTTGATATGCAGCTGTCAGCTGGTCAGGGCTTGCTATTACCGCACCATTTTCCCAACAAGCCTGCTGTGCCTGCTGGAAATTCAGGGTGTACCTACTAGTTGCTGCACGATAGTGAAATACTACACCTGCAAAGACCAAAAAAAAACCCACAAACTCATGTTGGTCACTTATGTTGCATCAACATTTGTTATGCTCAAAGCAAAAACATTCTAACATGGTAAAATAACTATATTACCTACAAAATGTTACTTATTGGGACAATTTTTTCTTGTTGCTTTTTAGGGATAAAACTGTTGCGGGGCAGTTTTCAGAATTCTTTAAGAATGTAGATCATTTTCTCTCTTTTTTCCCCCCCAAAAAATGGAAATTAGCAATTCAGGTTTATTACAGCCCACAAACCAAGATAAAGTACCAAACAATGTAGAAATAATGTCACAAGTTACTTCAGGCCCCAAATACAATGGTAAGAGCAACAAGTTATAGACTCACTGAATCAACTGGATTTACCTATATGTTGACTCATTATTCAGCAGTTGATTGAATGGGTCTACTCTAGTTAGGACTAACCAACAGAATTCAAGGCATAATGGGTTACACAATGAATTATTTTTAAAGTTAAATCTTCTAAGCTCTACCTCTCAGTTTGCTTTTGAGGTGAAGGAAGGAAAGAAGGAAGGAGATGTAACAGCTAGCTATATCTGAAAAGAAATGTGCAGTTTGGCCCTATGTGATGCTCTCTAATAGGAGAAGAAGTACACCCTCACAGAAATGTTGCACTAATTACAGGAACTGCTCGAGAAGTACAGTGGTAACAAATGGTGATTTTTCTGCAGGATAACCAGGAGATTATCAGACAAGCTTCTAAAAACATTCCTGTCCCACTATATTTTAAAGTGTACAGAGATTTTCAGACGCGATTTTCGGGTGTATATATTCCAAAACAGCTCCGTTGCTGCTGCGCAGCAGGGGAGCAGTTTTGGACAACGCCGTTCCTCTGCCGAACCCCTCCATGTCACTTCCGTGACAGAATGGAGGAAGCCGCGTCATATTTCATTCACAATTGTTGCCCGTGAGTGAAATATGACGCAGCTTCCTCCATTCTGTCATGGAAGTGACACGGAGGGGTTCGGCAGAGGAATGGTGTCGTCCAAAACTGCTCCCTTGCTGCGCGGCAGCAATGGAGCTGTTTTGGAATATATACACCCGAAAATCGCGTCTGAAAATCTCCTACGTGTACCAGAACCATAACCCTTTTTAATCACATGTCACTGTAATAACGAGAAAGAGCAGCCCCAGCATGATTGGAGCATGACTGCCAGCGTTGTTTACGTCTGTGTTCACCAGGGTGCATGATCACAGTGGTTCTCATGAGAAGATGCAAGCACCCTTAAAACTCTAAAAACAGCTAATTTTTTTAAAAAATGAACACAGAAGCACTGAAACACACTAAAAAACTTACCCACAAAATGGGGAGGTTCATAAAAAGGGCGTCCCATGCCTAGTTTTCACATTCTCACCCAGATGTGTTCTGGCGGGGACTGCCCATTGACAGTGTATTCATGCCAGCAGAATGGTTTGTGATTTCAGATGCTTGCAATTCCACAACAAAAATACCATGGCAGATCAATAGACAGCTTTGGGCCATCAATAAAAAAGAATGCCTTATTAACAACTGCATAACACCATAGCATGACACCATGTGATATTTCACTGTCATTGTCATGCCATATTTGTCATTATAATACCATATTTGCTGCGTCTGATAATCTCAGAATGTGGACAGATGTGTTCCTTCATCATCATTATGTGCACGTCTTTTAAATGAATTTATGGCACACATTATATGTATCACCTGAAGTACTCAAGCTCAAAGATTTTAACATAATTAAGTATGTGCAAGACTGCAGCCAAACTATTGAAATCAATGGGACTTGGGCTTGCTTGAGAGGAATATGGATTTGTGGCAGTTCTCTGTAAAATACAATTATTTACTGAAAGGAAGAATGATTCTGTGTAACCCAGAGAGCTATTCCAAATGCACTATTCATCAGCACTCACAATGAGTTTGCTAACATTTTGCCAAACCATATTTGGAGGAAGCCCAAGCCTTGGCATGGGCTTAATGTTATAAGAAAATAGCTGAGAGCCAGCTGTGCTAGATGTATACCACCCTGGAATTTCCCATTTAAACAGATGTATAATATCTTTTTCTGCTAACACAACTATCCATGTAATAGTGGAAATAATACTGATAGTAATCTGTTATTACTTTAAATAGAAATATGTGCATCCATTACTATGTTAGGTGACCAAATTGCCAGACAATGAAAACCCATGACTATTTTCCTGAAAGTAGACTAAATACCCAATGAACCCCATATCTGAAGGCTACCAGTAGTCTATACAACTGTAAAAGGACAGCATGATCCATTGCACCAACAATAAGGGGGCAGATAAATAAGCTATTAGCCACATATATTCTTTCGTGTACACTAGGCCATAACACCTGGTGCCCAAATTAATGAACTGGAAAATGACTTCAGATGGACTTTGACCACAATGGAATGAAGCTATTGATCTGATCAGTTTATATCTAGATGTTCATTAAAATCTAATTGTTAAGCTAATTTAGATCTGACCTGTGAGACTCTGTGCTTTTCTTTTTAAATTTATAAGCTTTTTATTTGAAATTTTCCAAGCTACATAAAATAGGGCAGTAACAGTAGATAACAGGGGTAGCGGTGGGGCCAGGGGGGTGGGCTGGGGACAAAAGATTAAAGTCAAGAAAAAAAAAAGACAAGTCAAAGGAAGAGAAAAAGAGAGAAAGCTATAAAAAATGAAAGTGACTTCCAATCTTCTTTCCGTGGTTACTAAAATATATAATCAGTCTAAACCTCGCTCAACTATCACAATAAATCCTCCTCCTCATTTCTATAACATTTACTTACTAATAATCAAAACCAAAGCTTATAAAACCACATATATATTTTCTACAGAAAGTCAATACAGGATCAGTAATCTTTGTCAACTACTACTATTAATATTCCAAGAGTCTGGGCTTCTCAAAGATTACAAACTTGATACACACCAATTTCAGTTTTTCTTGTATATCCCACTGTTGCACTAAGACATGAGGCTAGATGAAATAATGGTTTTGTCCCCAGCATCTCCTTCCCAGCTGTCATTACACAAGAACATTTTCAAGGACTAAACTAGCATATTTATACATATAAATAGGATCATAGGGTAAAAAAGCAACAACAGAACAACATTAGAAGTCAAAAATGGTAGCATTACACAGACAACACCTGGTTACTGAGTGGCTACCAGGGCTTTCTGGACTTTCTCCGAAATAAGGGTTAAATTACATGTGAGGATCCTCTCCACTGAAGCCCCCTTGTTATGGAAGAGAGGCTTGCGTACCCTAATGATGTTTTGAGCTATGCTGGCAGTGGCATAATAGCCAACCGGTAGGGTCTCCCATGCCAGACAGGTCAAAACTGAAGGGTCTGACAAAGAGCGTCAAAGGGCAGGATGGGCTCTCTAGCCTTATGGCAACCATCCTAGGAGAAGGAAAACTCTAATCCCAAACCCGGGCAGATGGTGCTCGTCCAACCCTGTAAGGTCAACCATCTAAGAGAAGGAAACTCTAATCAAACCTATGACCCAAGGACCTTGTTGCTACCATCCATGCTTGCAAGGCCACAGCAGATGAACCTCTGGTTTAAAGGGTGAGGCCAGTTCTGTGCATGCTGCACTCCACCAGAAAAATCCATTGCACAGGCTCGAAGGATAGATCCAATTCCAAAAAAAAGCCCTATAGTGATAGGCAAGGGAAAAACGGCAGGTGTAAAGATGCACTGGAAGCCGCAGACACAACCCTGCATGCAGGCGATTCAGGACTTCACTTGAGGCTGACCCGGGAGATGACAGTCTTGTTCGGCAGCATCCTGAACAACCAAGAAGCCTTTTTTAAGGAGAGCACTGCTTGCTCCATACGGAGAAGGGCCTGAAAAAGGTGGCCTAATGAAAGTTCATCCCCATCCACCTGATTGGCTAGCCGCGGCCAACGGGAATCTTCTGATGTGGTCAAACACGGGCAAAGAAACAAAGGCTCACACCGGCCTCCAAAGGTGTAAATAAACTGACGCTTGCATGCTGGAACATCAGATCCATGAAGATTCTGCAGATAGTGGACGGCCTGAGTGTTGTTCTGCTCTAATAGCCCATGAACTATCACAACTTAATATTGTGATCCATTGTGAAGTTCATCTCCATGAGGAAGGCAGCCTTAAAGAACACGGCGCCGGCTACACACTTTACTGGTCTGGCAAACCCAAAACCAAAAAACATCTTTCAGGAGTAGGCTTTATGATTAAAAACTCCATTGCCTCCAAACTCGAAACCTTGCCAACAGGACACTCTGATCATATTATTTCCTTACGCCTCCCACATGTTGTTCTCTTTAGTATATATGCCCCAACTATGCAAGCCAGCCCTGTTGAGAAAGACAAATTCTATGCAGACCTATGCCACCTCATATAAAAAGTCCCTGTAGAAGATAAAACTATTATCTTTGGTGACTTCAATGCCAGAGTAGGAAAGAACTCCGAAGCCTGGAAAGGTGTCTTGGGCAAGCATGGTGTTGGAAATTGCAATGATAACGGATGCCTCTTGCTAGAGTTCTGTGCAGAACAACAGCTGGCTATTACAAACACTATCTTTCAGCGGAAAGATAGCTTGAAGACAACCTGGATGCATCCCCGATCCAAACATTGGCACCTCATTGACTATGTTCTAGTCCGCCAGAGAAACATTTGCGATGTCCGTCATACTCAAGTGATGCCCAGTGCAGAATGCCAAACAGATCATCGCCTCGTCAGATGTAAACTAAATCTTCATCTTAAGTTCAAACCTAAGAGGGGTGGCATCTTAAAGAAGAGACTCCAAGTCAACCATCTTCAAGAAGCTACCATGAGAGACAACTTCCAGGCAAATCTAAAAACAAAACTTGAAGACCATCCTGCAGATCCTTCTCCTACAGTGCTTTGGCAACATCAAAAATAATATCCTCTAGTCTGCGGAAAAATCCCTCGGGTTCTCCCACAAGAAAAATCAAGACTGGTTTGATGAAAACAACCAAGAGATCCAGGAGCTGTTGGCAAAGAAGAGAACTGCTTCACCAGGCATACCTCGCCCAGCCAACTTGCCATGTAAGAAAAGCAGCTTTCCGTCTCACATGTAGTAAACTTCAACAAAAACTCCGAGACATGCAGAACAAGTGGTGGATCAATATAGCAGAAAAGACACAATGCTGTGCAGATCTGGGTGATCATAGAGGATTTTATGAAGCAATTAAAGCAGTATTTGGACCTACTTATCAAGTCCAAAGCTCCTTATACAGTACAGATGGTCAAACATTAATTACTGATAAAGCCTCGATCCTGAATCGATGGGCTGAACACTTTCAAAGTCTCTTTAGTGCCAACCGAGTAGTCCAAGGCTCAGCTATCCAACATATGATACAAAAACCAATGAAAAATGAATTGGACATAGCTCTCACTTTGGAAGAGACCCTTAAGGCCATACAGCAGATGAAAAACGGCAAGGCAGCTGGGATTGATGGAATCCCACCTGAAGTTTGGAAACACGGAGGTAATGTACTCCATGTTAAATTCCACGAACTCCTTGTGAATTGCTGGGGTAAAGGGGAACTGTCATTAGATCTCCGAGATGCAGTCATCATCACCCTGTACAAGAAAAAAGGAGCAAAATCCGATTGCTCAAACTATCAAGGTATAACATTGCTCTCTATTGCTGGAAAAATCCTTGCAAGGATACTCCTGAACAGATTAGTTCCTGCTATTGCAGAAGAACTTTTTCCTGAAAGCTAATGTGGCTTCAGAGCCAATAGGAGTACTACAGATATGGTATTTGTCCTTAGACAACTGCAAGAGAAATGTAGAGAGCAGAACAAGGGACTCTATGTAACATTTGTCGACCTCACCAAAGCCTTCAACACTGTGAGTAGAAAAGGTCTGTGGCAGATCCTGGAAAGACTAGGATGTCCCTCCAAATTCCTTAAAATGATTATCTTGCTACATGAGGGCCAGCACAGTCAAGTCAGATATGGTGATGCTCTTTCAGAGCCTTTTCTAATAAATAATGGAGTGAAGGAAGGTTGTGTTCTTGCTCCAAGTTTGTTTACAATCTTCTTCAGCATGATGCTCCAAAGGCTTATGGCAGAGCTTGAAGAAGACGATGGCATCTATATACATTACCGTACTGATAGTAGCTTGTTTAACTTAAGCCATCTGATGGCTCGCACGAAGACTCTAAACTATCTAGTCCATGAGCTGCTCTTCACTGATGATGATGCCCTTGTTGCCCACACAGAAGCAGCTCTGCAGCGCTTAACATCCTGCTTCGCAACAGCTGCAGAGCTGTTTGGGCTGGAAGTCAACCTTAACAAAACAGAAGTTCTTTACCAGCCTGGACCACAGGACGAACACCACCATCCTCACATTGCTGTCGGCAAATCCGTGCTTAAGTCCATTCAGCAGTTCACCTACCTGGGAAGCATCATCTTCTCAGATGCCAAGCTTGATAAAGAGATCGATCACAGATTAGCAAAGGCATATAGTGTATTTGGAAGACTTACAAAAGAGTCTGGAGTAATAAACACCTGAGGCGAAGCACAAAACTCAATGTGTATAGAGTCATTGTACTGTCTATTCTCCTTTATGGGTCACCTATCACCACCACTTACAACTCCTTGAATGCTTTCATCAGCGTTGTATATGCACAATCCTAAATATACACTGGACTGACTATGTGACGAATGTTGCTGTCCTTGAGCAAGCAGGGATCACCAGCATTGAGGCCATGATATTGAGAACACAGCTGCGCTGGGCAGGGCATGTTTCTAGGATGGAGGACCATTGCCTCCCAAAAATAGTACTCTACAGTGAACTCACCACCGGTCAGCGTAAGAGGGTCGCTCCGAAAAAGTGATACAAGGACTCCCTGAAACAACATCTCAGGGTTGGTCAAATTGATCACCAACAATAGTCCACCCTGGCCTCACATCGGGAGGCTTGGAGACACACTATCCACAATGCTGCAGCCTTATTTGAGAACTCACACTGAACAAGTCTTGAAGAGAAACGACAATGTAGAAAGAATCACAACCCAGAAACATCACCCAAGGAGACCTTGTGCTGTGCTTTCTGCAACTGGACTTATTTATCTCGGATTGGCCTTTTTAGTCATCAGAGCACTTGCAGAAAGCATGGGATGAGTCTTTCCTGAATCTTTGTTTGCGAAGAAAGCCAGAGAGGGAGAGAGAGGGAGAGAGATAGACATGTGAGGCTGAGCATAAGTGACTGGGATTCCTGAATAATGAAAGATTCAGTCACAGATCTCAGTTGTATATCTATTTTGGTTTTCAGAAACAAATTTTACTGAAAGCTGTACTCATAATGTTAACCTATTTAGATGTTTTCAGTATTTTTCAGTGTGACTATGAGAAAATATCTGGACAAGTGAATAAGTATGAGGAAAGAAGCAAAGAAGATAATGGTTTCTTTAATTTAATTCTGATCCACATCATACCTGTTAAAATTTTAAATTTTCCTGAATTTAACCACGTTCCTGTAGAATAATGAATCAACAATCTCTACAGCATTCCATGGCTAGAGCACTTAGTAGATTCTATACATCTTGTGTCCAGGCTATTTGAAGGACCATACCTCCCTTTATGAGCACATTCAAGCCCTAAAATAATCTAGAGAGGCCCTTCTCTCTGTCCCACCATCCTCTCAGACTCATTTGGTGGGAACAAGGGAGAGGGCCTTCTCGGTGGCCGCTCCTAGACCCTGGAACTTCCTCCCTAAAGAAGCCAAGATAGCCCCGTCTCTGCTATCTTTTTGCCACAAGGTAAAAACCTTCTTTGTGCCATCAGGCATCTATAATCTGCTGGGGGTTGGGCTTGTAAGGGAGAGAAACAGCAGGGATATCGTTCTGGGGGTCTACTACAGACCTCCAAGCCAAACCAAGGACTTGGATTATGCCTTCCTGGAACAGATGACCTCACATTCAGAAAGGAGAGATGTAGTAGTAATGGGGGATTTCAGCTGTCCTGGTATTTGTTGGAAATCCAACTCTTCCAAGAATTTAAAGTTCAACAAATTCCTCACTTGCCTTGCAGACAATTTCATTGTCCAAAAGGTAGAAGAGGCAACAAGGGGATCAGCTATTTTAGATCTGATCCTAACCAATGGGGATGATCTGGTTAATGGTGTGGGAGTGGCGGGATCCTTAGGGGGGAGTGACCATGTTCTCCTGGAGTTTGTTATACAGAGGAAAGGGGAAGCCAAGCATAGTCAGACATGAATTCTAGACTTTGAGAAAGCTGATTTCTGAAAACTTAGGGAATTAACTGGAGGTGATCCTATGGTCAGGAATACTAAAAGAGAAGGGAGTTCATGAAAACTGGGAGTTTCTTAAAAGGGAGATATTGAAGGCACAACTTCAAACAATTTCAATGAGGAGGAAAAAGGGTGGTGTCTAAAGAAACCAGGATGGATGTCAAAAGAACTCTCAACTGAGCTAAAACTTAATAAGAACATGTACAAGAAATGGAAAAAGGGGGAAATCACCAAAGAAGAATTCAAACAAATAGCCAGTTCATGTAGAGGGAAAGTCAGAAAAGCCAAAGCTCAGGTAGAGTTCAGGCTTGCTAGAGAGGTTAAAAACAATAAAAAGGGCTTTTTTGGTTATGTCCTTAGTAAAAGGAAGAACAAGGAAATGGTAGGGCCACTGCCGGGAGAAGATGGAAAAAGGCTAACAGGGGACAGAAAAAAGGCAGAATTACTTAACACCTTCTTTGCTTCAGTCTTCTCCCAAAGGGGGAACAGTGCTCAACTTGGGGAAGATGGAGAAGATGATGCAGTAAGAGAAATACAGCACAGAATTGGTAAAGAGGTAGTTCAGGAATACCTGGCCAGTATAAATGAGTACAAGTCTCCAGGGCCAGATGAACTTCATCCAAGGGTATTAAAAGAACTGGCAGAAGTAATCTCAGAACCACTGTCAATAATTTTTGAGAATTCCTGAAGAACAGGAGAGGTCCCAGCAGACTGGAAGAGGGCAAATTTTGTCCCCATCTTTAAAAAGGGGAGGGGGGAGAAAACTGAAATAATCACCGCCCAGTCCGCCTGACATCAATACTAGGAATGATTCTACAGCAGATCATTAAACAGACAGTCTGTAACCACTTAGAAAGGAATGCCATGATTGCAAAAAAATCAACATGGATTTCTGAAAAACAAGTCACGCCAGACTAATCTTATCTCTTTTTTTGATAGAGTTACAAACTCGCTAGATGAAGGGAATGCAGTGGATGTAGTGTTTCGTGATTTCAGTAAGGGCTTTTGACAAGGTCCCCCATGATATTCTTGCAAAAAAGTAACCTGTGGGCTAGACAATGCAACTGTTAAGTGGATTTGTAATTGACTAGTGGGGTGCCACAGGGTTCTGTCTTGGGCCCAGTGATATTCAACATTTTTATCAATGACTTGGATGAGGGAATAGAGGTTATCCTTTTCAAGTTTGCAGATGACACCAAATTAGGAGGGGTAGCAAATACCCCAGAGGACAGGATCAATCCAAAATCCAAAAAATGACCTCAACAGATTAGAAAGCTGGGCCAATACTAACAAAATGACTTTCAACAGGGAGAAATGTAGGATACTACATATGGGCAGTAAAAATAAAATGCACAGCTACTGGATGGGTGACACATGGCTTGAGGTCAGTACATGCGAAAAGGACCTAGGAGTCTTAGTGGACCACAAGCTGAACATGAGTCAGCAGTGTGATGCAGCAGCTAAAAAAGCCAATGCAAATCTAGGCTGCATTAATAGGAGAATAGTGTCTAGCTCAAGGGAAGTAATAGTGCCACTCTATTCTGCTTTGGTCAGACCTCGCCGGAAATATTGCATCTAGTTCTGGGCACCACAATTCAGGAAGGATATTGAGAAGCTGGAACATGTCCAGAGGAGGGTGACCAGGATGGTGGGAGGTCTGGAAGCCATGCCCTATGAGGAGTGGCTTAAGGAGCTGGCCATGTTTAGTCTGGAGAAGAGAAGGTTGAGAGGTGACATGATAGCCATGTTTAAATATTTGGAGGGATGCCATACTGAGGCTGGGTCAAGCTTGTTTTCTGCTGCTCCAGAGACTAGGACACGGAGCAATGTGTTCAAACTACATGAAAAGAGATTCCACCTCAACATTAGGAAGAACTTCCTGACAGTAAGAGCTGTTTGGAAGTGGAATACACTGCCTTGTAGTATGGTGGAGTCTCCTTCTTTAGAGGTTTTTAAACAGAGGCTGGACGGCCATTTGTTAGGAGTGCTTTGATTGTGTATTCCTGCATGGCAGGGGGTTGGACTGGACGGCCTTTGTGGTCTCTTCCAACTCTATGATTCTATGATTATAAGTGCTGTGCAATTTGGATTTTAAAGTCCATATATAGTTTTTAATGTTTTTAACTCTTTAAATTGTTTTTTTTTAATTTCATATTTATATTTTAATGCTTCTATATTGTTTAAAATTTGTATGGTTTTAATCTCATTGTTAGCCACCTCAAGTTCCCATATTGGGAGAAAGGTGGGATATAAAATAATAATAATAATAATAATAATAATAATAATAATAATAGATTCTAGTGTGATCATCAATCCTGCTTTAGAGAGAACAAACCTTTATGTGAGGAGTTGAAAGGCACTAGATCACATCTGAGCTCAGAAGCTATCCAGGGTCAGACCTGGTTAGTTAGCCAGAGAATACCTGGTGCTGTATGCTTAATTCAGAGAAAAGCAATGATAAACCACCTCTGAGTGCTCCTTGCCTAAGAAAACCCTGTGAAATCCATGGGCTTGCACATACTTTAAGACAACAGTCCTCTGTTTGAAGTTGCCTTCTGTATGAAGGGATATCTAATCCACATCTGGTGTGAAAATAAAGCACCAAAGGAAAGGAGAGAAAGATCCCTGAGTGGCTGCCCATCAACAAACAGCATCTGGACAGCAGGTTCAGCAGGCATAGTTGATCAGAAGTATGGTATTTCTATTTAAATCATAATACTTATTACTAAATAGGCATCTTTCTGTATAAATTACCATATACAAAACTTTGTCTTCTTTTTGGTTGATATATATTCTCCTTTGGGGCAATTTGTAAATGACCAGTTGACCAGAGTCAAACTTTGGTCAGAGAGATTCAAGTTCATATATTTCAGCTGGAGGTAAAGAAAGGGTGAGGAAAAAATCTCTAGGCCATGTTTTGTCACATAAAAACATCCACTTGAGGTTTTGTTTTGTTTTTCCTTTCTTTTACTCATGTTCATTTGCTATACCAACGAAGTTCACACAGAGTGAATAAATACCAATAAAAAGAAGCCAAGGAGTATAATAGTTTGTTGAAATTCAGGTAAACAAGATTAATTTACATTCCAGGGAAGGAGCCAAGACTAGTTTCTGGGAAACTGATATTGATGTGCTTGAATACTGCTAAGTCTTCTAGGATTCTGTGGAATTCTATATTACTGTTTTATGTTAAAGTTGTGTATTTTAAAAAAGTAGCTATACCATACTGTGAGCCCTTTGAATAAAGTGAGGCTGAAAATCCAAATAAGCAAATTAATTTTTATCTCAGAAGCCAATCATGTGCTAGATAAATAGGATTGTTTGCTATTATTATCCAACTTTATATATATATATATATATATATATATATATATTTCAGTGTCAATGATACAATCATTTCTTTCAATCATTTCTGCCTTTGTAAATAAAAGAATAGGATTCCTTTAAAAATACAGACCTAGGTTTCAGCATGAAATGCCTTTCTACAAGATTTTATTGGTATGTCTACAAAGTCAGTGTCACCTAGTGTCCTGTCACAATGGGGTACTAATCAATGAATGGTTTAGGTGTTGGTATGCAACTACACCACAGGCAGAAGCCAATTTAGACCCTCACATCTCCCCAATCACCCATTTGCACATTGTCTGGACCATCAGGAGGTGGAGGTGCGTGTGTAAAAATGTATGTGCACTGGACTGTGCACATACACTTCCTACTGGAGAGGTGTGGTTTGCAGACAGATGGATCATATGCCTTCCCACTTTTCACAGATGAAAAGCTGGACACATACGGCCAAGCAACATCAAAGTGTGCTCAAGATGGCCAAAGTTATTAATGAGGAAGAACACACGGGCTAGGAGAGACTACAGTAGTTTGCTTTTGCTGGGAAGGGCAGAATTCTTCCTCTTCCCCCTCCCCTCACTGAATTAATTGACTGCAAACTACCTTTGCATTTTTTATTTAGTTTGCAGTATATTGAAGTAAGCTGAGGATGGGGGGAGTGGAAGAAGGGGAGAGAAGCTGGGACATTTTAAAGCAGCTGGAAAAGTGGGAAATCAGACTGATCCTACCAAATAGGGACAGTTGGAAGTAATGGGATCATCAACATTCCTTGCTAATATTCTATTCTGTGCATGAGCATTCTCCATGCCTTAGCTCTGAAGATGATGTTCTGAATCTCCCTAATGAAAACTGAGCAAACTGAGAAGCAGAGAAACCCATGGAGGGTTTCAAAGAGCACTGGAAGTGCTATGGATACAGACAAGAAGAGGAGTGACAGGAAGACTTTTGGGATGGGCAAGTCTGGAAACAGAGCACAGCAAACAAAAAAATCATGACAGACTGCAACATTCTATGGAGTGAGGAGAGAAGTGTAAACAGATCCATGATATAGAGAGAAGACCTGTGGGATTGCGTAGAGAGGGGAATAGAGAGTGAGCTATGAGGTGGAGAAAGAAGATGGTAGTTAGCAGAATGGGCTTTTTAAAAAAATCCCATTGGATTAAATAAAACTGCTTTTCCATAGTGGATGCCACACTGCCATTCTTTCATTTAATTAAAAAGAGTGGGACCTTCAAAGAGAACTTTGGGGTTATTTGAGCTATGTCCCCCTGTATCAACAGGTTCTTTGAGTATTCTAACAGCTCCCCCACCCCCATCAAAAAAAATTGCATCCAAAATATCTCCAGTACAAGCATACATACAACTGCTTTGTTGCAACATCTCGACTGGCTACTGGTCACTTTCCAGATACAATTCCAAGTTGTGGTTATGACCTATAAAGTTCTATATTGCTCAGGTTCAGGTTATCTGAAGAACTATGTTCTCCCTTATTGTGCCAGGGTTTTGAGATCTTTGGGGGGAAGTCCATCTCTCCCTTCCACCACCTTCACACATATATCTCATGGGAATACTTGAGAAGGTCTTCTTGGTGGCTGCCCCCAGCCACTGAAACTCCCTTCATAGAGAGAGTAGAATGGACCCTACCATGGTATCTTTCCAGCAGGAGGTGAAGACTTTTTAAAAAAATTGACAGGGCCTTGGGAACTAACTGTTGCATGGGGCAGGGTTTCTAATAATGTGCTGCATTGTCTGTATTTTTTGCTTGGATTTGCTTTTAACTCTCTATGTGTGGATGTGCCTTCAGTCACCTGTTGACTTATAGCAATCCCATGAATTTCACACAGTTTTCTTACATAAGGAGTATTACTTTTATTTATTTATTTATTTATTTATTTATACCCCGCTCTTCAGCCACAAGGCTATCAGAGCGGCTTACAAATTGTTTTAAGCAACAGCTATTTACACATCTACACTGCGTTAAACAGTTTCCAATGTGTGTTAGCTAATACTGATATTTTAAATATATTTTAACTTAAGTTTTTAGCAATGTGAACTATCTGTGTCTTTAAAAAAAAAATCTAAGCAGAAAGTAATGTATTTGCATACAAATCTTATTAAACTGAATGTAAAATATACCTGGTGGATTGTGCCCAAATTCTCTAGCAATAAAGAAGAGAGTTAAATGTACCAGGACTTTCTACTATGCAAGCCCTGTTCAAATGAACTGGGGAAGATCACTCCTCTATGCTGAGCCTATTTTTCCTCTTCAAACATAACTCTTCTAATTTGCTGCTGAATCAAATCCAAACAAACAGATTGATACCCATGAAAATTGTCCCTCCCCCTGTATCAGTTGGGGTGACACAGAAAAGGTTGATCTACTGCTGATATCCTGAGTTAATTAGATTTTAAAAGAAAAGGGTAAAAGCTATATATAAAGATGTCACCTGCCACCCACTGGCAGTCTAGACCTTAACAGATCTTTTGAAGCCTTTCTTAAAGTCTTCAGTTTTCCAAGGGACCATTTATTTTGATTTTGTGTTCTACTTGACTTGAATGACATACTGAGTGTCACAAGTCATGTCAGGGTAATGTTGGTTTACAAAAGCAACTGGAAACAACATGGAAAAGTCAGCCAAGTTTCTCTGCAAACTGATGCTGATGGGAAAAAATGAGACAGTTTGACTCTGAGTACATCTAAGGAAAAATATCTAACAAGACAGACAGCATTAGCTCACTTTTCCCAATATCTATATAAAACCGCGGTGGACTTGGCCATGTTTGGCTTTTACATTTTATTGACTGCATTTCTCCAAGGCAAGGGTGTATGTGTGTAATCTGTGCTAATCATACAAATCCTTGAACAGATTCATTTGGCCAGTTGGGACATTATGTTCAATGACTTGAAGACATATATTTTCCTACATCTTGGAATGTAACTCTTCATGTATTTTGTTCCTACATGCAAGAACAAATAATTTCATTGAATTTCTTCCTACACTGGAAGAATACAAAGGTTTTCATAATTCACAAATTGCACATATAACACCAGTTCATGGGCAGAAAACATGTCTCTTATGCAAACAGGAAGATTTTCGTGCAGACATCAGTGTTCCTTGTACAAAAAGAAAGCTTTTGGACAGAAAAAGAAATCTGACCCAAAACATATTTTCCGTGCAGGAAAAAAAATGATTTTTGCAAAAATGAATTTTCCCCAGTGAAGACCCAAAGTATGAAGAATTTCACAGCTATTCTCTTTTTTCTTGGTAGTGTGTCCTAAATGTCAGGAAACCCTTTTTCCCCCATCAAGAATACAAATATTAGCAAGTATTCACATCCCTACCCAAGTCATTCTGCCCAATAACTGAGGCCTGCTGAGCAGCACTCCTTTTTAGGGGCCTGAGATCTGCTAGGAGTCCACAATGAGTAGAGCCTTTCATGCATCTGCTCTCATCTTGTCCAATGCCCTGCCACTTGTGATTAGATATGCATCTATACTTCTTGTTTTTCAATCTCTGGGGTATTTTTTTTTTCTTCAAATGGGCATTTCCTGGCTAGTAAATGCCTGCCATTGTTCCATTGACGTGTTTGTTTTAATTGCTTTTATTGTAACTTCCTGCTTTGCTTTCCTTTAACCTTTTATAAAGTATTCAATGGTGTAGTGGTTTGAGTGTTGGACTAGGGCTCTGGGAGACCAGTGTTTGAATCCCTGCTCAGCCATGGAAACCCACTGGGTGACCTTAGGCAAGCCACTTTCTCCCAGCCTCAGAGAAAGACAGTGGCAACCTCTTCTTACCAAATCTTGCAAGAAAAATCCTTTGGTAGGTTCGCTTTAGGGTCATCATAAGTAAGAAATAACTTGCAAGCACACAACAACAAACTATGCCTGTAGATTTGGTTTTATGGCCTAAATGTAGAATTTTGCATTTGCCTCTGTTGAATTTCTTTTTATTAATTGCTGCTCAGTTTTCTAGTTTATCATAGTCCTTTTGAATTCTGTTCCTGTCTTCCAATGTGCTAACTACCCCTCCCAGTTTTGTATCATCTGCCAACTTGATAAGAATTTCCTCCACTCTACCATATAAAGCATTGATAAAAATATTGAAGAGTGTTGGCCCCAGTAGATAATCCTGTGGCACTCCACTTGAGACCTTCTTCCAATTTGAAGCACAGCCACTGATGACAACTCTTTTAGCATGGTTTTCCAAGCAATTATGGATCCATCTGATAGTGTTTCCATCTATTCCATATTTAGTTAGATTGCCAATCAAAATATCATGGGGGAGCTTATCAAATACTTTGCTGAAATCCAGATAAATGACATCCACACCATTCCCACCATCTACTAAACTAGTGAACCAACCAACCAACCAACCAAAAAAAAAAAAAAAAGATATAATGTTTGGCAGGATGTGTTCTTGGCAAACCCAAGTTGGCTCCTACTAATCATTTTCACTGCATTGTTATCAAGATACTTGCAGATGGACTCCTAGTAATCACTGCATTGTTGTCCAGATATATGCAGACAGACTCCTGTAAAATCTGTTCTATTTTTTTCCCCTGGCACTGAAGTCAAGCAGACTAGCTTGCAGTTTCCTGGATCTTCTGTTTTGCCTTTTTTTGATTGCTCTGATCATGCGAGTAATACCACACAACCCTGTGAAGGTAGACAATATGGTTTCAGCTGGAAAGTTTGAAAAAACTTAAAAACATGATTGCATCCTGTTTAACCTTGAATCCTTAGCTGGAATACAAAAGAAAAAGAAAGGCACATTTTGTTGTATTGAAAAAGTCTCATCATTTTGATGAAATTAGATATCTTAGTGGAGTTTTTACTATCTATAATGCTTCCATTTTACAGTGGGCCCTTGGTATCCACTGGGGTTTGGTTTCAGGAAACCCCATGGATACCATAATCCATGGAAGCTCAAGTCCCATTATATACAGTGGCACAGTTAAATGGTGTCCCTTGTATAAAATGGGAAAATCGAGGTTTGCTTCTTGGGATTATTATTTTTTTAATGAAAATATTTTCAAGCATGGATCATTTAATCCATGGGTACAGAATACGTGGATGCAGAGGGCCAACTGTATTATTATAAAGTGGGGTTGCTATTTACCTTTTGCATGTAAACACCATCATTGTTAGCTTAAGAGAAATAATGGGAAAGTTTCCAACAATGTTGGCTTTTGACCCTCTTTCACAACACACTCTTGATTCATGTACATTTCCTTGATACCATAAAGAGGAACCACTACTAAATTTTCAGGGTTGGAGGCACAGGGGTCATAAATAGGGTGTTCCACAGGAGGCCAGTGCATGCCCCCAATCTTGTTTTATGGGATGGATGACTATTTGAAGATATTGCAAAAGAGGCCCTGCAAGTGAGTTACAGTGAAGCTGGGCAGGGATTAGAAATTGTGCCTTTCAAAAGAACTACAAGGTATCCCCCAAAAAAGTATGATCCCTTAAGAGTTTATAATTCTGGAATTATTAAATATTTTTGCAAATGTTTTTCAAAAAATGTATACATCTTTAAGAGGATTAACGATTATAATAGAAGAGAAGTGTTTTGAAATTACAAGAGAAACTTTAAGTGCGGTTTGTAACTCTGTGTTTCCACAATGCGAGCTATGCATTGCTGCGCAGAGATCACAATTCTAACACCTTACATAAAATTGTAATTTATTTTGTAATTCTGATTAAATCATTGTTATAACATTTATTCGTGTGTGTGTGTGTGTATGGCTTGGGTATGTTTCCTATCCCAGTGTAATGATTGGCCACCTAGGAAATATACCCAACCAATCTCCTCCCTCCTCTCATTTGCTTAGCCAATCACCACCCACATGCAATTCCCTTTCCACCACACAATCCACTCCTGCCTCTCAATCTGCCAGTACACTCCCAGCCTCACAAGGGCCCTCCCTCCTCTCAGTCCTTCAGCCACTCACCACCCACATGCAAATCACCTCTCCACTTCAAATTGTGTTAATTGTGTTTACACTGAAATAGATGAATAAATACATACAACGACTAATAATATATAACCTTTCAAATCTGCTATAATGTCATGTGTTATGCTGGATACAGCTAGTCTAAATGTATTTACTTAGCCTTCAAATAATCACCATAGCTACTATTAGCTGTTAAAGGATTATACACTGGGGGGAGGGGCACCCTATACTTGCATATGTACTATTCCCTTGAGGTGTACTCAGAGACCTAAATCAGAGCTTGGACGAATCAGTTTAGGAATATTTGCCAGAAACAGCAAAAGAAGGACCCTAAATGTTTTTCCCCGTTATTTTTAGCCTTCCCTATAGCAAAGAGCTTGGCTTAGTCATCTAGTTTACTCAACTCTTCCTTGCCTCCAGGTACCCATGATATGACTCACCCTGTGCACTTCTAGGTCTAAATCCAGTTGCTAGGCCCAGCTAGACTGACCTATTCAATCAATTGCTGAATGGTAAACTGCCACTTTTGTAAATCCCATTGATTCCGTGGATCTTCTGTTGTTAGGACTAGCAATTGTATTTAAGCCCTACATGTCTGCTTATAGTCTGGATTGCATTATACAAGTGATGAGAACAGAAGGAGTGTTAATATCTGGTGCGGCAAGATTGAGTGCATGTGGCTATAATTCTGGTTACAGTCTTATGACCACATTAAAAATTACCACATTTCTATTTTGTTTTGGGTTTTTTTATATAAAAACAACCCGTATTAACTGTTAAATTCATTACCTCTCTTATAAAAGGAATTAGCCAGCACAATATATGGAGGCTACTGTTGTGGTATAGCTGTAATACTTGATTTCTTAATTATGGTTACAGGATAGGCAGTGGGGAATGTTTTCTCTATAAGCCCTCCTTTCCTGTCCTATTGGGGTTAAATTCCTTCAATCAATTTGTTCTGAGGCTTAAGCATTCTGAAGGATTTCATAGACATTTTCTGTTAACTGTAGTTAATATTGCAGTTCTCTTAACCAACAACTTCAAACTCTAGTACTGAATCCTAGTTAAGAGGGTTAATGGTTTAGAAATTAGGCTGATGGAATGCTTAACTGTTGTTAAAACTGGAGAGGAGGGAGGTGGGATTGAGCATGGGATGTCCTCCCATATGTCTCTCCTGATCTCTTCGCCACTAGTTAGAGATTACAGCATTTCATTGACTTTAGTCTGAAAATAAAGACAGTGACCATTTTAGGTCTCATGAGAACTCAAAACTAGAAATGTGAATAAAAATAATTAAAAGATAAGAGAGAAAGAATAAGCCTGGGCACAGTAAGAGAGCTGTGTTCACATTCAGTGAATATGTGGAGGTCTTCTGAATCTAAAGAATGTAGTATTTTTTTTTTTTACTTAAAAGGAATATGAATGAAAAACAGAAACTAGAACAGACAAAATAAAGTTCAGGGAGCCTTCATAGTACAGACCAGAAGCTGAAGCAGAATGTGAAACATAATTTTAAAATTCATGTTACTTTTACCCCCCGCCCCCACCAAAGCCCGCCCTACTCATTCTTTATGACTAACGTGTTTGTAAAGTTAATTACTTTAAATTGTTTTTTAAAATGTTGAAAATGTTAAATTAAAAGAAAAAGTAGAAAAAGTAGGAAGAAACAGAGAAAAGTAGGGACAAATAACTCTTGCTGGCAAATGGGAAAAGCGCATTGAGTATAGCAGTTTATTTTAATTTAATAACTGTTTGGGAGATTGCACTTGAAACAGCAAATGCACAGAGCATATAGAATCTTACCATCAACATCCAGTGAAACAATGTCTTGGGTGTCTTCAATTCCATACATGACATCACAGCGGTAAACTCCAGTATCACTCGCCCGCAATTTCTCCATAGTCAATGATGCATCCCCAACATCTTCTGGGCGACTTGGAACTGACACTCTTCCTTTATAGCCTTGTCCTATCTTGATATTCCCATTTTGGGCCACCAAAACTGTGGTTTCTCTTAGGTCTTTTTCACCTATGTCCTGTTCAATTTTTGACCACTTAATCCGGAGAAATTCACTAGTATTGTGATAGCTGGGAGGCAAAGTAGGTAGAGTCGAAAAGAAGCATGGCAGGATGACGCCTCCAGCCAGTGAGCCTTTCACTGGTGGACTTTTTTCCACTTTAACTGAAAGGGAAAACACTGTATTAGTGAGGCAGTAAAAACTAGTCCACATGAAATCCACATAAGCAGCAATAAACTTTCTCTTATCCAGAAGTGGGAGCAAATAGGAGTTGCTGGATAAAAATGAAAGCAAGCATTTTGTAGTGTCCTAATTAGACATGTAAACCCAGATTCCTTCACTAATCTTAAAGAATACCGTAAGCATCAGATTATGAAAATTCCAGGAGTATACAGTACATAATTCCACTCTCATGTCAAAGTTTTGCTAGCACCTGATGAACTGTTGCAAGCACGTGACAGGGATTGAAATATATTTCAGCAGAATGCCTGGACAACTTAGTACAGTTGCCCCTCCACATTCGTGGCTTTCACTTGTGTGGTTTCACCTATTTGCGGTTTGCTCAGGATTCTCTCCCTCGCACACAAGAGAGAGGAGCCGATTTAAACGGAGTGTTCCCTGAGCAAACCGCACACCCAACTCCCACTCTCCAGGGGCTTGGCTCCATTTGGGGTGGAGAGCCAAGCCCTGGGAGAGCAGGGAGTTCGGGGCAAAGGGGCTTTTCAGCCACCCCCACCCTTCCCAAAGCAGGAGTGTGGTTTTTCAAGCCTTGTCACGGCGTTGGGAGGGTGGGGGTGGCAGAAAAGCCTCTCAGCCAGCCTCCCTCCAACCCCCCCCACATTCGCAAAGTGGTTGTAGGGCTTCAAATCCCCATAGCCACTTTGGGAAGCATGGGAGGGCTGTCAAACCTCCTGCCCACCCGCCCTCCACCCCCCTAACTTTCCTGAAGTGGCTATGGGGCTTCAAAGCCCCATAGCCACTTCAGGAAGCACAGGGGGTTGCTGGTCACCTGCCCGCCCGCCTGCCCACCTCACTCCCCAACCTTCCAAAGTGGCTATGGGGCTTCAAAGCCCCACAGCCACTTCGGGAAGTGGAGGGGGTGGCTGGTCACCCTCCCAGGCCTTCCTGAAGTGACTATGGGGCTTCAAAGCCCCATAGCCACTTTGGGAAGCACAGGAGTGGCTGGCCACACCCAGCTGCCCGGTCGCCACCCTCCCCAGACTTTCCGAAGTGGCTATGGGGCTTCAAAGCCCCATAGCCATTTCAGGAAGCATGGGGGGGGGGTGATTGGCCACCTGCCCACCTGGCCCCCACCTGCCCGGCTGCCAGCCACCACCCTCCCCGGCCTTCCAAAAGTGGATATGGGGCTTCAAAGCCCCATAGCCACTTTGGGAAGCATGGGGGTGACTCGCCACCCACCCACCGGGCCAGCTGCCACCCTCCCCGGCCTTTACTTCATGTGCTCACCACCCTCCCGCCCGCCTGGCCACCAGCCTCCCCAGCCTTCCCAAAGTGGCTATGGGATTTCAAAGCCCCATAGCCACTTTGGGAAGTGTGGGGGGTGGCTGGCTAACCGCCCTCCTGGCCACAGCGCCCACAGCCTTCCTGGATATGGGGCTCGAGAGCCCCATAGCTTCTTCAAGAAGCACAGCAAGGGGCAAGGGGGTGGCAGTCAGGCGGGCGGGAAGGTTTTTAACCACCCCCCATGCTTCCCAAAGCGGCGATGGGGCTCAAAAAGCCCCGTTGCCATTTTGGAAGGGCGGGGGGTTGTAGGTGGGTGGGGGAAGGCCTTTTTTATTTGTGTTTTTTTCACATGCGCGGGGGTCTTAAGCCCCTAACCCCCACGAATGTGGAGGGACAATTGTATATCATATCATATATGATGGCATATGTACATCTTTCCGTCTCATACTACAGCTCTTAGAATTTCCTTTACAAACATACATGCTCTTTCTCTATATAATTTCCTTTACTTCTATAAAACAGACTAGGCAAGTAGTTTATTGTTCAGAAAGTTTTGTTTGCTTGTTTTGTTCTATACTTCTGATTGGTTCCACCAAAGCTCTCAAGCTCTAAACACCACATAAATATACAGGGGAAATCAGCCTGTATAAACATCCTCAAGCATGCTCCATAGCTGGGATGGGCATTCTTGACCCTCTAGATGCTTTCTACTCCAGCTTCCAAAAGTACCAGTCATCACAGGCAATCATAATGGATTATGCATGGCTATAGTCCAAAACATTTGGAGGCCCAGATGTTTCCCAAACTTGTTCTTAGTGGTTGTCACTTTCCATGTCAGCAGAGCATGGAATCCACTTTACGAGTAGGTTCAAGTTTGAACTTTACAGGAGCAATCTAAGGTGCTGAAACCTATTCTCAAATTCAAGTTCAGACCTAAAGTGGGAATAGATTCACCACTTCACAGATATGAAAGCCTGAAGCTGCCACTGCTTTGTTCTACAATTCAGTTCATTTTCCCTGTTGTAGCACTTGGCTTACAATCCAGAATTGGGTCCCACTCCAATTTCAGATATGAGTAAAGTGAATCTTTCTTCCTCTCCAAGCATGAGCCTTATTGATAGTAGAATATGTGAAGAAAATTGGTTCAAGAATTGAGACATATGCCAGTTATGACCCTGGCCTTTTAATCAATAAGCTCTGTGGAGAATATTGTTGAGCTTGTCTTGTGCTTCAGAAGAATAAATAATCTAGTCATTCTAAGTAAGAATTAATTTATTTCTTTACCATATACAAGAGAAAATAGTTACCTTCCTTTTCTTTTCTCTCTCTCTCACTGTGTGTGTGTGTGTTTGTGTGCACTGAAGGCAGCTAGTCACTCCCTTTTCATTATTTCTTTTCCAAATTAAGGGCTTAACAGTATCTCTGAAATAAAATGTATCTCAGCATTTTTGAAGGGAGGAAGGAAGAAGGGGGGATTAAATAAACAGTAACACATATGGATAGAGCCTGTTTGATTAAAGGATTTTAACCAGAGTTTAGCATATCTCCAGCTGCAAACATCTTACACCAAAATGTTCCCATCCAACAATAGAATGTCTTTAAGGCCAATGCTGGCTACCGTTCATCAAACCTGCCTATAGCATGTCTGGAGACTGAATTTTATATGCGCTAACATTGTATGCCAACGCTTAATCCCTCATTAAGTTATTCAATGTGGCTTGACAATCTTGGATCCAAAAAGCAAGCTCTGTCTTTACTCCTACAGCAATCTCTTTACTCTCTGTTCAAAAAAAGAATGTATTAATTCAAAACAGCTGAAAAGCATAATAGTTGTAAACTGCTACCGGGCACCAACAGTTCAAAGCAAGAAATGTATGCTAGTTATGTGTTAAAGTTACTCCGCTGTCTGGATATCCGTTGTTTTAAAAATGTTCTCTTTATTTAAATGCTGATCAGTGCAGAGGAGGACAAGAAAACATCTTTTACTGTACTAATTTGAGTTAGAAGGAAGAAAAGGAATCACATAGGGACAGATCTGACAATGCACATTACTTTCTCATTCAGAAAAGTTACCCTCCCTGTATAAAGGAAAATAGAGACATTGGAGTGGGGCAATAACAAGTTGTATTTTTCACATCTTTATGTCTAACATGTTTAGATTTAATCATATTTAGATCTCCTATAGAAATATGGCCCTCAAATGTCAGTGTCACAATACATTCAAATCTATTGCTCCATTTCAAACAGAAAGAGACAACAGGGATGGTTAGATGACCTCAGCTCTATGTGCTCAAAGAGCCTCACTGTGCAGAGGCTAATCTTATGGCTGACATGAGGCATAGCCATACTCTGCCTGCAGCAGAAATGCTTGCCATCTTTGTATTTATCTCCTTTGCGAAAGGACTCCATGTACATCCTGAGGGAAATGTAGGGCTCCTCCATGAGGTCTAGCATCCCTAGTACCTTGGAGGAACTCTATACGCAGTGCAAATATAGACTTCTTGGAGGAACTTTTAAGAGTGTGCTATATTGTTTTAATTGTATTGTTTTAATTATTCTGTTTTGTAGCTACTTTGTCACATTTTAATTGTATGTTTAGTGTTGCTAATACTTTCTCTTTTAATTTTTAATTTTGATCTTTGGTGATTTTTAATTATGTTGTATTTTAATTTGTAAGCTGCCTTGTATTCAGGTTTTAGGGGAAGGCAGGGTGGTAACAACAGTAGCAGCAACACCATAACAATAATACACAGCCAAGTTCTGGATTATGGGGAAACTATTTCAATATTCTACTGTTAATAATACTATTTAAATGAATTTAAATCTCCAGGACCAGATGAACTACATCCAAGAGTATTAAAAGAGCTGGCAAATATAATCTCAGAGCCATTGGCAATAATATTTGAGAACTCCTGGAGAACAGGAGAAGTCCCAGCAGACTGGAGGAGGGCAAACGTTGTTCCCATCTTCAAAAAGGGGAAAAAAGAGGATCCCAACAATTATCGTCCAATTAGTCTGACATCAATACCAGGGAAGATTCTAGAGCAGATCATTAAACAGAGCAGAGAGTCTGTGAACATTTAGAAGGCAATGCCATAATCCCAAAAAGTCAACATGGGCTTCAGAGAAACAAGTCCTGCCAGACTAAACTGATCTCTTTTTTTGATAAAGTTACCAGCTTGGTAGATGAAGGGAATGCTGTGGACATCGCATACCTTGATTTCAGTAAGGCCTTTGACAAGGTTCCCCATGACATTCTTGCAAACAAGCTTGTAAAATGTGGGCTAGACAAGTTAACTGTTCAATGGATTTGTAATTGGTTGACCGGCCGAACCCAAAGGGTGCTCAGCAGTGGCTCCTTTTCGTCTTGGAAAGATGTGACCAGTGGGGTGCCACAGGGTTCTGTCCTGGGCCCAGTGCTATTCAACATCTTTATCAATGACTTGGATGAGGGAATTAGGGGCATACTTATTAAATTTGCAGATGACACCAAATTGGGAGGAGTAGCTAATACCCTAGAGGACAGGATCAAAATTCAGAATGACCTGGATAAACTGGAGAGCTGGGCCAAAGCTAACAAAATGAAATTCAATACGGAGAAATGTAAAGTACTGCATTTAGGGCGGAAAAATGAAATGCATAAATATAGGATGGGAGAGACCTGGCTGAATGAGACTACGTGCGAAAGAGATCTAGGAGTCCTAGTAGACCACAAGTTGAACATGAGCCAACAGTGTGATGCGGCAGCTAAAAAGGTCAATGCGATTTTGGGCTGTATCAATAGAAGTATAGTGTCTAGATCAAGGGAAGTAATAGTGCCACTCTATTCTGCCTTGGTCAGACCTCACTTAGAATACTGTGTCCAGTTCTGGGCACCACAATTCAGAAAGGATATTGACAAATTGGAGCGTGTCCAGAGAAGGGCAACTAAAATGGTGAAAGGTCTGGAAACAATGCCTTATGAGGAGAGACTTAGGGAGCTGGGTATGTTTAGCCTGGAAAAAAGACGGTTAAGAGGCGATATGATAGCCCTGTTTAAGTATTTGAAGGGATGTCACGCTGAGGATGGAGCAGGCTTGTTTTCTGCTGCTCCAGAGACTGGAACACCGAGCAATGGGTGCAAGCTCCAGGAACAGAGATTCCACCTCAACATGAGGAGGAACTTTTTGACAGTAAGAGCTGTTCGGCAGTGGAACACACTCCCTCGGAGCGTGGTGGGGTCTCCTTCCTTGGAGGTCTTTAAACAGAGGCTGGATGGCCATCTGTTGGGGATGCTTTGATCAAGATTTCCTGCGTGGCAGGGGGGTTGGACTGGATGGCCCTCGTGGTCTCTTCCAACTCTGCAATTCTATGATTCTATGATTAATACTACATGTATCCTACTGGAGTTCTCCCTGTTGTAGCACTTGGTTTACAATCCAGAATGGGGCCCCACTCCAATTTCAGATATGAGTAAAGTGAATCCTTCTTCCTCTCCAAGCATGAGCCTTGTTGATAGTAGAGTATGTGAAGAAAATTTGGTTCAAGAAGTGAGACATATGCCAGTTATGACCATTGCCTTTTAACCAATAAGCTCTGTGGAGAATATTGTTGAGCTTATCTTGTGCTTCAGAAGAATAAATAATCTAGTCATTCTAAGACCATCTAGACAATATACAAGGTCTCTCTCACTGTGTGTGTGTGTGTTTGTGTGCATTGAAGGCAATTAGTCACTCCCTTTTAATTATTTCCTTTCCAAATTCATGGAGTCACCATAAGCCAACAGGCAACCTGATGGCACACACAAAAACACATGTTCACAGAGAGAGAGAGAGAGATTGGGAATCTAAAGCTGCTTCAAAACTCTTGCCAGGCAATCCAGCTCGCCCCCCCCCCCCGATCGGTGCAGCCATATAGGGCGCTGCTTATATAGAAAGGCTATATAGTGGCTATATAGGGCCCTGATTAAGAGGAAGAGGCAAGAGGCAGCAGGGCCCTATATAGCCTCTGACCCTGCCCCCTGCACTCTATGTGTCAGTGCATGTGCCTAGGCGCTAATCTTTAGGTCTCTCGTCCCCTCCCATCTGGCAAAGGCAGCTCTCCACTGCACAGCTGTACTGATTGGGGGCAGGGGCGAGCTGGATTGCCTGGCAAGAGTTTTGAAGCAGCTTTAGCAGATGCTTGCCCCTATTAGTGGTGGGAAATGGGGGAGGTGTAGATTTCAGTGTGCACATTGGCACCAATTTTGGTGAAGGCAGGGTCTCTGGAAAGGCCTCGTAAGGTCGTGGGGCCAAAGGGGACAGAAGGAGACCCACCTTGGTTTTGGCCTAAAGGATAATTCCTCACTTAATCCGTGTGGCTTGGGTGAGGGACTTTTGGGTTGACCTTCCAGATGTGGGCTGGTTGGGGAGCAAGCCCATTCATTGGGGTTCCTCTCCAGGAACCAGGTGTTCGCCTGGACAGGCTGGGGAGTGTGGCCTCAGACAGACCTACTGCCTCAGCTGCTCCCTCACTAGGTTGCCTCCCCCCACTGAAGACCTTTAGAGGGAAATAAATAGGTAGGGTTAAATGAAGACCCTTTTATTTCATCCCTTCTCTTGTTTCTGGTCTCTTTATTTCCCTGAATCGGTCAGCAAAGGTCATACCTGAACAAAATGCTGGTAGAGCATGGGAAAGATAGTGTTGTGGACTACAGTTTCCAGGATCCCCCAGGGTAATTCTGGGAACTTTAGTCCAAAACCCCAAACATTTCCAAGCTCTACATGAGGGCCACTCCAAAATCCTTTCTAGAAGGAGATTCCTACCAAGCAGTGCTAGTAGGATTTTTCTTTGTTTTTTTTGGGGGGGGGGGATTAGGAATGTTTTTATTGGAATAAAACCATTCTACTGGAAAATACACCCGACCGCTGCACCCGACCGCAAAAGGCCGTAACAATTAACACAAAAATAATAATTGTTTTCCTCTTTTCTTACTAATACAAAAATAAAATTATCTAACACTAATACATTTTTCCTCTTATTCTAAACACACTATAATCCCTCTTTTTTCTTTTCCAATGAACATTATATTTACACATTACAATTATACTTATTTGGAAAACAAAAAGTTAATAAAAGATTAATAAGAATAATAATACAAAATAATAATAATAAAAATATTTATTTAAAAATATCCTTTTAAGTTATTGCTGGGGTTGTCTCATTAAACCACGGCCAAAACTTTTTCCAACGATGGTTTGGCCATTTCTCTTTTTCACTCAGAGCTAAATTTTCAATTACGCTCTTCACATAATAAGCTGTGCCTTTTACATCCTGCAGATTTTGACTCTTTACCTCCTTTGTCTTTGGAAAAATAAACCCAACATCACATAGAGGTTTACCAGGCACACTGTGGACAGTCCAAAAACTCACAGCCAGGGAACCAGACTCCTTCCTCTTCCTCTTTTGACCCACTGACTTTCTGGGTCCCCTGACACCCTCTGGAGGTTCGGTCCCCAAAAGCACTGTCTCCCAAGCCTGTTGTGACAAACCTGGCCAATCCAGGACCTGGGCCACCTCCTCCCATGCTTCCTAGGCACTCGGGCAGTACTGGGCAAAATGTCTGATTCTCCTTTTATGCCATGCCACACAAAATCAGTAAGATTGGCGAAAATTTATGAAAAAATGTCTGATCAATGTTGGAAGTGCCAGAAGGCATCTGGCACTTACTATCATACCTGGTGGAAGTGTGAAAAAGCAGAAAGATACTGGGGGAAGATTCATAAAATAATTTTGAAATTGTTTGACACAAATTTCCCATGTGCCCCTGAGATTTACCTTCTAAATTTATTTGATAAGATAGATGGACAAATTCATAGAAAATATTGGAAAGTGTTATCTTATATGGTAACAACAGTGAGAATTATTTATGCCAAATATTGGAAAAAATCAGAAATACCCTCATTAGAAGAATGGACATTAGAACTCCTGGAAATGTATGAAATGGAAAGATTGGCGGTTATAATAGAGGAAAACAAAACATTAAAAGATTTGGAAATATGGGAGATATTGAACCCATTATGGGAGGACAAATGGGGAAAAGAAGCTAGAATAAAGAAGATTAGTTAAATTGTATATGGTTAAAGAAGTAGGTTAAAGCAAAAGCAAATGTAATTAAGCAATACATTGTAATTAAAAAGAAAGTAGATACAAGGGACAAAATCTCAAGAGGGGGAAGGGGGAAGATAGGTACAGAAAATAAAATGGATAAGAAAAGAAATAAGGAAGTAATGGAGAATGAGTGAGAAAGGGGAAAAAAGATTGGATCGAGTACCATAAAGATGTATGATATAAGCAAAATATTGTAAAAAACTTACAATAAATTCGATAGAATATATATGATTGTGATTTATGTATGTTTTGTGTTTTATTTTTATTTTATTATTATTGTGTGTAGAAATCCATGTATGAATGTATGTTGAGAAAATAAGGAATAAAAAGTATTATTTAAAAAAATCAGCCTTTTTACATTTCAGACGAGGACAAGTCTGCTCATCCTCTGTGGTCCATGGTCTCCTTCCCCTCAGATTCAGAACCTGATGATAGAGCCTCCACCTCAAGTCCCACAACTTTTCAGGGACCCTTTTGTCCATGAAATACTCAATTGGGCTAGTCTGGTGATTTAGGTATTCTGATAAATCTGGTTTGGCCTGATGTTTTTGCAAACACGGGTTAACATAAATCTCCTCCACTATTTTCCTGTACTAAACTCTCTTGATGCTCTGACCTGGTCTGTCTTTCCCCTTCAACTCCTCAGCATGAATTCTATATTTCTTTGTGTAAAAAACAAAGTCTCTCAAATAATCTGGTGCTTTCAATTTTTTTAGACAAAGAAAACCTAAAACTTAATGAGCCTTCCTCCCACCAAGTCTTTCCCCATCTAGTCCCCATCCAGCACTCACAAAACAAAACTAACCAAGCCTGAGGTTGAATCTGACCCTTTTGCAACAGATAAACTTTCCCAAAATTTTGGGCAGAAAAGATGTTGATGAACTTAGGTCCCAAGGCTGGGAGGTCCAGGCCCCCTTGTTCTATCTGCCCATAAGCCAGTGCTCTTGCCAAGGGGAACGTGGCCATTCCCCAAAGGAACTTGAAAAGAACTCGATCAGCTTCTTTAATCACTGAATCCAGAGACGGGAAAACAGCCACCAAGTTGGCTGCCACCAGAAGCAGGTAGGTATTTACAAAAGTGGCTCTCTGGTAAATGGCCAGCTTCCATCTCTGCCAGAGGGACCACCCTCTCCTTAACTCTTTCCAACCAGCGATACCAATTTTCTTTCCATCCCTTGGGAGCCACTGCAAAATTCAGCCCCAGGATCTTCACCCTATCTGTCTTTGCCTCCTGCTCTGCTTGCCACCCTTCCTTTCCTTCAACCATGTCCTTTAGAGGAACAGCTGCCATCTTGTCTTCTGCAGCAAAAATCCTGATCAAAAAACTCTTTTCCATGTTAAGTCGAGCACCAGAAACTCGACCATAGGACTCAAAAGCATCTTTAATCTTTCTAACTTCCATCCTGTCCTTAACCAAGAGGGACACATCATCAGCATGGGTCACATATTTAACAGATTCATACCGTACCAACCACGAACTGTCCAATGGACATGGGATTCAGATCCCTGAGATGCTCTGGTCTAAACTAATCTTACACAGGATAGCATCCAAAGCAATAACATACAAGAGAGGGCTCAGTGGACAACCTTGCCTCACCCCAGCATCTTAATCCTCTTTCCTCTATGACCATTAACTTGCAAAACCACTTCTGCATCCCTATAAAACAATTTAACTAAAGCAATAAATCTGTTTGGCACTCTTTTCCACTTGAGGGCTTCCCATAGGAATGTATGATCTACATTGTCAAAAGCTTTAATCTGGTTGACCTGTAGGATTTAACAACTCCAAGCTCCCTCCTTGCTGAGTCGGAACACTTCCCGAAACAAACAAAGAGAGTCTACCATAGTCCTACCCAGCACAGCACTGGAATTATCATGATCTTATCAGTCACCTTAGCCAGCCGATTGTTCAGTATTTTTGCCAACATGCAGTAGTCTACGTTGGTCAGAGCTATGGGGCGCCAGTTTTTGGGGAGGGTAGGATCGCCCTCCTTTGGGGGAAAAATCAGGACCCCTTGATAAAACATCTCAGGGAGCTCATTATTATTCCACAAAAAAATAAACAAAGTGGTTAAAGGGGGAACAATCTACTTCCTGTAAACTTTATAAAAAATCCAATTGAGGCCATCTGGGCCAGGGGCCGACTTACTCTTCCCCTGAACTATGACCTCATGAACGTCTTGCTCTTCTATAGGAGAGACCAACCTCTTCCTGTCCTCTGGACTCAAACCCTTATTAGAGGGTGCCATCTGGTCCTTCGAAAAAGCTTGGAAAGCTTTTTCATCTCTTCTATATCTATGTTCTTCATCTCTTCTATATCTATGTTCTTCTGAGCATATATTTGCCCATAATATCCCTCCGTGATATCCAGCATCTCACTTGGTCTAAATGCAATAGGGTCCGACTCAAAGGCCCTCAAGCCATTAATTTGATAGGAGCCTTTGGACTCTGGGTACCTGCCCACTCATCCACATCAACCACACCACCTCAAGTCCTGAAATTTTTACTCCTCTTTCTTGTTTTATCTTTGCTTTTGGCAAAATCTTGCTATCACTCCCTTCACCCAGGTAAGCTCTTGTTCTGAAAAAGGAACACATTGGTTCAATCGATAATGACACTTCAAAAAATGATAAATGGCCAAATGATACTCCTGAATCTGTCTCCCATTAATGTTGGTCATGTAAGCCTGGCTAGTGGCCCAAACCGCACACTCTACACATTCCCACCAACTGCACAAATTATCCCTGTACATGTCAGCAAGAGTGCTAGTAGGGGCAAGAAGGCTAAGCCAAATCTTGCAACATCAAGAATATAAAGGAAAATAATGGTGCGTGAACTGTTTCATGCTCTCTCTATATAGGCCCAGAAGTATTTGAGGTGCCTTCTGAGAGGAGGAATAGAATAATGCTTTTTTATAGACTAGCTAGTTTCATGGTAGCTGGACAATCCAAATAAAATTAAGAATGGAACAGGAGCATTTCCTCTAATAGAAAAAGTAGTAACAGCTGAGGGGATTTTCATGTAGAAAAAAGGGAACTCTGTCCTATGCTCCAGTCAGTAAGTGTCCTAGGAATCAGATGGTTAGAATATAGGAGCTGTTGAGTAGTTAATTCAGTCCAGGTCAGTCACAGGGTGTCCAGCAGGATGAAGGAAAAAGCAAGAGGGTGGTCATCAGATGGTCTGGAGGTTGTTTAGCAAGTCAGTAGGCCAGATAAAACAAAGCCAGCAAGAAGTAAAACAGAATCATAAATCATAGCCAGTCCAAGGTCAGAAAAACACAAACAATGAAAAGTACTGATAGTCATCAAGAAGGAGGGCTGAAAGCAACAAAGCTGCCAGGGAGTGGCTGAGAGATTTATGGGCAGCTGTTTCAAGACACCAGGTGCCCAATCAGGTCAGTGTCCATTTAATCACTGGGAATGACATAATCTCTCTTTGTCTTTTCATCTCTTGAGAAATGATGGCAATAGGTCTTCAGCATTTGCAACCTCATTCTGTGGGGCAGGAATTCCCCCTGCTTCAACCCCCAGCTCCTCTGACTGAGACCACCAGCATCACAAGCTTCAGATTCCTGTCAATCTGCCTCCTACTCTTTGTTTGAACCTTCCAACTCCAGAGGGTGAGATATGACACTATCCCCCTCCCCCATGATCATCCTGGGTATGGGGGGGTCCAGGTTTAGTGGGATAGCACTGGTGGAACTGGCACACCAGTATGGGAGCATGGACATCAGCTGCATCTTCCCAAGAGAGCTCCAGTGTTCTATAGGCTATTCAATCAATAAGGTACTGCAGTCGACCATGGTGCATACAGGAGTCCAGCACCTGAGCTACTTCATATTCCTCCTCCCCTCTCCCCATCACTGGAGGAAATGGAGGTGTTGACCTCATGCCAGGATGGGTGTCCATTGCAGGGACCAGGAGAGAGCTGTGAAACACAGGGTGGACATGAAGACTTGCTGGCAACTGTAGTCAGAAAGCCAGAGGCTTCACCTGTGCTTTTATGAGACAGAGACCTATGAAGTGGGCTTCTAGCTTCCAACAAGGATGACAATGCAGAAGATGATGAATGGAGAGCTAGATCCGATCCCCCACTTTAAGAGGGGCCCAGGCTATCTCTCAGCATCTTCAGAGCACTTATACTTCTGTTTGGTCAAGTCCAATTGTACACTACATGTAAGAAGTTACTGTGTGGCTTGTAACTCCTGAAGCCATTGATCTGCTGAAGGCACCGAAGGCTGGGGGAGGGGGGGAAACACAACTGGAAACATGCATGGTTGGAAACCAAAGTTGGCGAAGAAGGAGGTCCGCTGAGTTGAGGTGCAGAAGGAGGCAAACTATGCCAGTGGCAACAGCTCAACCCATTGTCTTGTTGGTAGTTGTTGCAGATACTATTTCAACTCTGTTGGCTCACTCAGTCTCTTGGTCCACTCAGTCTGCTTGTCTCATTGCAAATGGTAGGTTGAGGAGAGATGGGGCTTAATATCAAGCTGCTGGAGCAGACCCCACAAGAGCCAGGCTGCAAGTTGTGGCCCCTGATCAGACAGAATACTCACAGGGAGACTCTGAAGGTGAAAGACATGCTACATGAACAGGTGGGTTGTTTCCTTAGAAGAGGGCACACCACAACAGGGGATAAAGTGTGCCATCTTGGAAAGCAAATCCACATCTCTCTCTCTCTCTGGCTTTTCTTCACAAATGAAGATTCAGGAAGGACTCATCCCGTGCTTTCTGCAAGCGCGGTGATGACTAAAAAGGCCAATCCGAGATAAACAAATCCAGTTGCAGAAAGCACAGCAGAAAGTCTCCTTGGGTGATGTTTCTGGGTTGTGACTCTTTCTGCGTTGTCGTTTCTCTTCAAGACTTGTTCGGCGTGAGTTCTCAAATAAGGCTGCAGCATTGTGGATAGTGTGTCTCCATGCCTCCCGATGTGACGCCAGGGTGGACCATGGTTGGTGATCAATTTGGCCGAGCCTGAGATGTTGATTCAGGAAGTCTTTGTATAGCGTTTTTGGAGTGCCCCTCTTACACTGACCCGTGGCGAGTTCACTGTAGAGTAGTATTTTTGGGAGGCAATAGTCCTCCATCCTAGAAACATGCCCTGCCCAGCGCAGCTGCATTCTCAATAACATGGCTCCAATGCTGGTGATCCCTGCTTGCTCAAGGACAGCAACATTCATCACATAGTCAATCCAGTGTATATTTAGGACTGTGCGTAGACAGCGCTGATGAAAGCGTTCAAGGAGTCGTAGGTGGTGGCGATAGGTGACCCATGTTTCAGATCCATAAAGGAGGATAGACAGTACGATGGCTCTATACACACTGATTTTTGTGCTTTGCCTCAGGTGTTTATTGCTCCAGAATCTTTTGTAAAGTCTCCCAAATGCACTATATGCCTTTGCTAATCTGTGATCGATCTCTTTGTCAATCTTGGCATCTGAGGAGATGATGCTTCCCAGGTAGGTGAACTGCTGAACGGACTTGAGCACAGATTTGCCGACAGCAATGTGGGGATGGTGGTGTTCGTCCTATGGTGCAGGCTGGAAAAGAACTTCTGTATTCTTCAGGTTGACATCCAGCCCAAACAGCTCTGCAGCTGTTGCAAAGCAGGATGTTAGGCACTGCAGAGCTGCTTCTGTGTGGGCAACAAGGGCAGCATCATCAGCGAAGAGCAGCTCACGGACTAGACAGTTTAGAGTCTTAGTGTGAGCCCTCAGATGGCTTAAGTTAAACAAGCTACCATCAGTACGGTAACATATATAGATGCCATCGTCTTCTTCAAGCTCTGCCATAGCCCTTTGGAGTATCATGCTAAAGAAGATTGTAAATAAAGTTGGTGCAAGAACACAACCTTCCTTCACTCCATTAGTTACTAGAAAGGGCTCTGAAAGAGCATCACCATATCTGACTTGACCACGCTGGCCGTCATGTAGCAAGATAATCATTTTAAGGAATTTGGGGGGACATCCTAGTCTTTCCAGGATCTGCCATAGACCTTTTCTACTTACAGTGTCGAAGGCTTTGGTGAGGTCAACAAATGTTACATAGAGACCCTTGTTCTGCTCCCTACATTTTTCTTGCAGTTGTCTAAGGGCAAATACCATCTCTGTAGTACTCCATTGGCTCTGAAGCCACATTGGCTTTCAGGGAGAAGTTCTTCTCCAATAGCAGGAACTAATCTGTTCAGGAGTATCCTTGCAAGGATTTTTCAGGCAATAGAGAGTAGTGTAATGCTTCGATAGTTTGAGCAATCGGATTTTCTCCTTTTTTCTTGTACAGGGTGATGATGACCGCATATTGGAGGTCTGAAGCAGTTCCCCTTTACCCCAGCAATTCACAAGGAATTCGTGGAATTTATCATGGAGTGCATGACCTCCGTGTTTCCAAACTTCAGGTGGGATTCCATCAATCCCAGCTGCCTTGCCGTTTTTCATCTGCTGTATGGCCTGAAGGGTCTCATCCAAAGTGGGAGCTATGTCCAATTCATTTTTCATTGGTTTTTGTATCATATGTTGGATAGCTGAGCCTTGGACTACTCGGTTGGCACTAAAGAGACTTTGAAAATGTTCAGCCCATCAATTCAGGATGGAGGCTTTATTAGTAATTAATGTTTGACCATCTGTACTGTATAATGAGCTTTGGACCTGATAAGTAGGTCCAAACACTGCTTTAAGAGTTTCATAAAATCCTCTATGATCACCCAGATCTGCACAGCATTACGACTTTTCTGTTAGATTGATCCACCACTTGTTCTGCATATCTCTGAGTTTTTGTTGAAGTTTACTACATGTGAGACGGAAAGCTGCTTTTCTTACATGGCAGGTTGGCTGGGCGAGGTATGCCTGGTGAGCAGTTCTCTTCTTTGCCAACAGCTCCTGGATCTCTTGGTTGCTTTCATCAAACCAGTCTTGATTTTTCTGGTGGGAGAACCCAAGGGATTCTTCTGCAGACTGGAGGATACTATTTTTGATATGTTGCCAAAGCACTGTAGGAGAAGGATCTGCAGGATGGTCTTCAAGTTTTGTTTGCAGATTTGCCTGGAAGTTGTCTCTCATGGTAGCTTCTTGAAGATGGTTGACTTGGAGTCTCTTCTTTAAGATGCCACCCCTCTTAGGTTTGAACTTAAGATGAAGATTTAATTTACATCTGACGAGGCGATGATCTGTCTGGCATTCTGCACTGGGCATCACTCGAGTATGACGGACATTGCGAATGTTTCTCTGGCAGACTAGAACATAGTCAATGAGGTGCCAATGTTTGGATCGGGGATGCATCCAGGTTGTCTTCAAGCTATCTTTCTGCTGAAAGATTGTGTTTGTAATAGTCAGCTGTTGTTCTGCACAGAACTCTAGCAGGAGGCATCCGTTATCATTGCAATTTCCAACACCATGCTTGCCTAAGACACCTTTCCAGGCTTCGGAGTTCTTTCCTACTCTGGCATTGAAGTCACCAAGGATAATAATTTTATCTTCTACAGGGACTTTTTGTATCAGTTGGCATATGTATGTGTAGAATTTGTCTTTCTCTACAGGGTCGGCTTGCATAGTTGGGGCAATTATACTGAAGAGAACAACATGTGGGAGGCGTAAGGAAATAATGTGATCAGAGTGTCCTGTTGGCAAGGTTTTGAGTTTGGAGGCAATGGAGTTTTTAATCATGAAGTCTACTCCTGAAAGATGTTTTTCGGTTTTGGGTTTGCCAGACCAGTAAAGTGTGTAGCCGACGGCTTGTTCTTTAAGGCTGCCTTCCTCATAGAGGCGAACTTCATAAGAGCAGTGATGTCAATGTTAAGTCGTGATAGTTCATGGACTATTAGGGCAGAACGACGCTCAGGCCGTCCACTATCTTCAGAGTCTTGCATGGTTCTGATGTTCCAGCATGCAAGTGTCAGTTTATTTACACCTTTGGAGTGTGCCTTTGTTTCTTTGCCTTGGTTTGACCACATCAGAAAATTCCCGTTGGCCGCGGCTAGCCAACCAGGTAGTTGGGGATGAGCTTTTGTTAGGCCACCTTTTCTAGGCCCCCTCCATATGGAGCAAGCAGTGCTCTCCTTAAAAAAAGGCTGCTTGGTCGTTCAGGATGCTGCCGAACATGACTATCATCTCGCAGGTCAGCCTCGAGCGACCAATGTCCTGAACTGTCTGCATGCAGGGTTGGGTCTGCGGCTTCCAGTGCATCTTTACACCTGCCGTTTCGTCCCTTGCCTATTGCTACAGGGCTTTTTTGGAACTGGATTTGTCCTTCGAGCCTGTGCAATGGATTTTTCTGGTGGAGTGCAGCGTGCACAGAACTGGCCTCACCCTTTAAACCAAAGGTTCATCTGCCGTGGCCTTGCAAGCATGGATGGTAGCAACAAGGTCCTTGGGTCATAGGTTTGATTAGAGTTTCCTTCTCTTAGATGGTTGACTTTATAGGATTGGACGAGCACCATCTGCCTGGGTTTGGGATTAGAGTTTTCCTTCTCCTAGGACAGTTGCCATAAGGCTAGAGAGCCCATCCTGCCCTTTGACGCTCTTTGTCAGACCCTTCAGTTTTGACCTGTCTGGCATGGGAGACTCTACCGGTGGCTTTATGCCACCACCAACATAGCTCAAAACATTATTAGGGTACGCAAGCCTCTCTCCCAGGACAAGGGGGTGTCAATGGGGAGGGAAGCACATCCACCACTACCAGAATAGTAGTGTGACCAGCTGACAAGGGCAGATCTGTAATAAAGTCCATGGAGATCATCCTCCAGGATCCAGAAGGAGTAGACAGTGGTTGTAATAAGCCAGTGTTCCTTACTGGCTGATCCTTAGCACAATGGCAGATGGGGCATGTCTTCACATAGTCTCAACATCCACCCAGATTCAAGGCTATCAAAATTCCCTAATGAGGAGGTGCAGAGTGTTGTATAACCCAAAGTGCCCTGCAGAATGACTATCATGGCACAAGCAGAGGACCTCTTCCTGACAGGATCCTGTTGGCACACAGAGGTGCCCATGGTGGTACAAGGGCCCATTCTGGAAGGAATAGGGTGAGAGTCCCATCTATTCTGAATATGTCTGCACATATGCATAGTGGCCCTGCTGCTTCTAGATTGGATCCAACAGTGTCGGGGGAACACATGTGTCCACAAAGTGTTATGGGTGGAGAATTGTTGAGTAGGTCTCCTCTCCCTTCAAAGAGGCATATTACAGTTTCCTGTATAAGGTGTCAGCTTGCCAATTCTGAGAGTGGGGAACAAGGGTGAACTTGAAATTGTACCTTCTAAAGAATAAAGACCATCATATTTGTCTCTGATTCAACTTCTGAACTATCTGGAGGTACCTGAGGTTGCAATGGACTGTGTGGACTTTGATCAGGTATGTTTCCCCATCTAGTAGGTATCTCCATACCTTGAATGCAGCCTTGATTTCCAGGCTTCTTTTTTCCCAAAGGGAAAAAAGGGAGTCCCTCACATCATGGGTTCTGTTCCGTTGGTGTCAGCTTTCTTGAGCTGTAGGCACAGGGAAAGTGAGTCCCTCACATCATGGGTTGAAGAAGCACTGCCCCCTGTGGCCACATTAGAGGCATCGGTTATTACAACAAAGGGGGTCTGGATGTTGCAGAATTAGTTCCCAATGTACTGGTCACTCTCCATATGCATGGGACCAGTACCCATGTTTTAAATTATTAATTGTCTGAAAAATATGGTCTCTCTAGTCATTTACTAGGTCCTCCAGTGTGATCCTATGGTAACTTCCTCTGGAAGTTATCATAGGATCGCACTGGGGATGCCTAGAGAGGTGACCTCTCTAGGTATTTCCTAGGTCCTCCAGCACAATTGTACATGGTTCACTATTATCCAAACGGGCCAAAGAGCCCATTTAGGCGTGGGATGACCTGTTTCCTGGAAGTGAGGGGTGTCACCTTTTTTCAGGACAATCCCTGACAAAATGGCCAGAGGTGCCACAGTATAGGCAGAATCCTGGCTACCTTCAACTCTCCTTCTCCTCCAAGGAAAGTTGAGGTCAAGCTCCACCCAACTGCACATGATCCACTGCTGTGTCTGGCACCAAAAATGCAGGTTCTACTGGTGCAGAGGCAGGGACCCTGGAGGGAGGCACAGTCCTATGTGTGGGTGCTTGACCAGCCTGGTGTGCCCATCAATCTGCAAGCATTGCTTGACTAGTTTCTGCAGGAAAGGATGAGGATTAATCCAATCCAGCTCATCCAAGATGTCGTCAGCCAATCCATCTTTGTATTGGTCCTGCTGTGCTGCATCATTCCAGGCCATGTCCTGAACTAAGTGTTAACCAGAAGGTGGTAGGATACATGGCAATAAACCCCTTCCCTTTACAGGGGTAATGGATGCATCAGTTGGCAGTTTCAGCTTGCATAGGGTCCTTCCATGCCCCTCTCATTTTCTTCAAAAAGGTCAGCCATGTTGGCCAGGAGAGGGCTTGACTGAAGAAAAAAGTGGGTGGCCATTTTCCAGTTGGACCAGTAAGCACGCTGATTATAAATGTCATCTTGACATGGTCAGTGGAAGAATCCTCAAGGTGGAGCTGCATATACAGCTGAAAACAAGCCAAAAAAGGCCCAAAATTGTTCTGGGGAGCCATCAGATTTCTTTGGTGGAGACACAGGGCACTTGCATCGAGGAGCCTGCTGTGGAAGTGGCTGCTGATGGTTAAGTTGTGCCTGTAGATTGATCAAAGCTGTGGAGAGCTGATTTACCGGCTCAGCCAGAGCCTGTTCCTGTTGAAGCAATGTCTCCAATCTAACAGAGTTTGGGTTGCTTTCAGTCTCCAGAGGGTGTGATGATAAACTTTAAGAAAGAGGACAAAAAGAGGCATTTCTTGCTCCCATCCTTTGTGAAGTTGCAGAGTGAGAGATCTTTCCACTCGCATATGGTTGGTCACTGGATGCTAGAATAAATAGGCCTGTGATCTCATTCCAACATGAATCATTTTATGTTCTTAATGACAAAGGGCATCTTACATGATGAAACATAGATACAGCCCTGCACATATTTCCCCCATTGGCTCTGTCTCTTGTCTAAGGAAGGTATGGCCCCAGACATCCCTGGACAAACCTCCTTGGCACATGAGAAATGGGCCATAGTGGGTTTAAAAAAAAAAAGTCTCTGTATGTGAGAGAAAATTCCCACTTGGGGGCCTCACTGAAAAAACAGGAGGAAAGCAGAATGCTCCTTGTTGCTGATGTTATTGTAAGACAGATCTTGTGAAGCAAAGAGGATCAAGAGATCAATATGACCTAGGGGGTGTGAGGCAGGAATGAACACTGGCCTTACTGGGGTTGCTCTTACTAGAGGACACTCCTAAAGATCTGTATCATTCCTGCCTATCAGAGCAAGAGAGAGGAGCAACCCTTTTCAGGATGTTCAGCCTTTCATTGCCGGGAAAAGTAGAACACTACAACATATGCCTCTTAAGATGAGGCAGAAATATTCATAAATTATCCATAAAGAAACCCTACAGGAAGAGAATAGTAATTTGTTTTTGTTTTATTTTGCTGTATCACTGAACCTTACCAAGTCTAAGACATTTTGCTGCCTAAAGCAAACTACAAGGTAATGTCCCCACCCTCATTTCACAGTCAGAAGCCAACCAGCAGGTAGTCTTACTTTAATAGCAGCAACGGAATAATCTTCTATACCATACCTGGGGCAGCAGGCAAGCTTAGGGGAGACAGAGACAGGCCAAGTGGCATTTACAATGCCATCCTCCAACAAAGGGGAACAACCTAAGCTGTCACAATTGCCCTCCACATCTGCTGTGGTTGCCACAATCTGCCTAGTGGTAGGGCTGTTCCTGAATGTTACCAAATCATAGCTACAAATATGACAGTGTTTTGTAACCACACATAGGACATTATCAGACTAGCCCCTTAAAACACTATTTTGCCGACATTTAAAAAAAAAAAAAACATTTTTATGCCAGCAAAAAAACACTGACCCCACCCCCCGCAGTTACCTTCCTTTCCCAGCAAAGGTAGACCCCAGTAATGAAGAGGGTTTTGAATGAAGAAGTGAAGCCCCGTTCACTTCCTCATTCAAAACCCCACAATACTTTGTCATGTGGGAAATTTAAAAATAAAAACAAAAGTAAAGCATAAAAAGCATAAAAACAAAAATAAAGCATAAAGTTTTTAAAAGTACACACACATGCTTTAAAAGTCCCAAGTAACCCGGGAGCGTCATAAAGAATGAAACTTACCTGGATGTCCCGATCTCACCCGGAAGTGTTCACGCTGTACCAGCCATTCTTGCTGTAGTCATGAGAGTTAAATGACCAGAGAGGCTTTGCATGCTGGCAGTGCTGGAACTAAATCACCATGGGGATCAATTGATGGCTTCAACCGTCAATAAAAAGGTACAGGTTTTGGGCTGATTTTAACCATGAAAGGGTGACATTGTCTGATCTGTGTGCCCTTTCACAGTTATGTGGCATCATTATGACACCTTACTTGGTGTTTCTGATAAAGTCCATAGTCTAACATTCAAATCATAAAAGACAACATCACACAGAATCTTTTGTGAGATACACACACACACAAGTATGTGCAGCTGTGTGCCTGTTGATGAAATTGTTTTCCCTTTTATTTATTTATTAACACTGCAATATAAACTAGTAAGAATATGTTTATGCAACAGCTTTCTAATTGTGAAGTCAAAGGCTTTCACGGCCAGCATCCATAGATTTTCCTTGGCTTTTTCCGGGCTGTGAGGCCGTGTTCTGGAATAGTTTCTTTCTGACATTTCGCCTGCATCTGTGGCTGGCATCTTCAGAGAATGGTTGGGTAGGAGTGTGTGTGGAGTTTATATGCTGTGAACCCCTGTTGGGGACGATATGTAAATTTGTGTAATTGAATCGTTAGTTTCTGGGTATAGAAATGCAAGGCTTGTTAGTGTCTGCCTGTCTGTTTGCCTAATGGTTGGTTGATGGGCCATTATCTGCTGGGAATCCCCATGTTCCTAGGTGGAATTCCTTTGTAAGTGTTGAGTTTTAATTCTATTGTGTTTCAAAACTGGGAGCCAGATTTTGTTTACTTTTAAGGTTTCTTCTTTCCTGTTGAAGTTATCCAGGTATTTGTGGATTTCAATAGCTTCTCTGTGCATTCTGACATGGTAGTTGTTGGCCTGGTCCAGTATTTCTGTGTTTTTAAATAACATTTTGTGTCCAGGTTGGTTTATAAATTTCTATTTTTTTCTAATTTTTTAGCTATGAACTCACTCCCATCATCAGGGAAGCTTGAGGGTTCCACTTTTCAGTTGAAGTGTATAGACAGAACATACTGCAGAACAAAATATATAGTTGATTTATAAAAGACATTTATGGTAATGGACTATTTCATAAAAAGGGATGGGAACTCAAATTTAAATATGGTAATCTCTTATTCTGATTGGAAACTAATCCTGAGTCTCCCATCTTTCAAATCAGGCTCTGCACTTCTTAGTGAAAACTCTTTGAAATTCATACATAAGTGGTACTTTACCCCAGTCAAAATAGCAAGGATGTAATGATACAGGGACCTATTTGCACATGTGATTTAATTGTACTAAAGTGCATCGGTTTTGGCTAACTGTTACCTCTATAATTTTGGGCATTACAAAACAAAGTATTGTATTATGTCCTACCCTTGCATTGTTCTCAATATTTATGGATAAGAACAAGGATTTGCAGCATAAAACACTAATTTGTTCCTTCATTGCTGCAACTAGATTGAAAATTGCAAAAAAATGGAAGACAGGAAACTTTTCATTGGAGGACTGGTGGCATCAGGTTTGGGAAATTCTGTTGATGGAAAAGATATCTACAGCTTCAAAAATTAACCATTCTACTGATACTCAAAGACTCTATAGAAAAATGGACCATTTTTATTGAATATATAAATGATAACATACAACATTTAGATTTGCTGTCATGTCAGCTGAATTTCTGGAATGAAGTCATCTCAAGTGATGTAAAATAATGTTGTAAGAGTAGATGAGTGATTATTGTTTTCTCCACATTTCTATTTTGTGTTGAATAGTATCCATGTTTGTTTATTTGGTAGTACTGAAATAAAGTATTTTTTTTTAAAAAAGAACATACTGCTGAACAATCACGTCTTGAACATGTGGTAATAGTCCTCTACTGAGAGAGCTAACATACCAGTTGCTAGGCAGTTATACTGGCTGTTGAGCTGTTTAATTAATTTAAAGGGAGGTAGTTATATAGGCAGAGAGCCTAGAGAGAAGCTATAAATTCTACACCCACTTCCTGGACCTCAGAGCCAGAATTTTTCTCTTTGTGAGAGTCTACCTTCAATAAAATCTGTTCTCCTTTTTGACCTTAATCAGAATTCCAGCTTTCCCTTGTTTGCAGGATCCAGACTCCAGCCCTCTGGGTTCGAAGTCTGTACTGTAAAATTTCATCTTTCTATCAATGACAATGTTATCCTTTGAGTCTGAAGCTGTCCTAAGAATAGAGCATTTGCCCTGGGCTTGAGAAGATACAAAGATTTCCCTAGAAACTGTTGTGTGACTTTTGCTGTGACCTTAGTAGAATTACACTTCAGATTTTTTCCATCTGAAACACTACATTGCAATAAGCAAAATGGTGATCCAAGAAAGCCTTTAACATGGTCCAAAAATCCAAAGTCATTGGCAAATGCCTTGTATCCACAGGAAAAGAAGTTCATAAAGTTTCTGTTGCTGCTGCTGCTGCTACATGAAAGACCCTGTTGCTCTTAATAGTTGTCTATTTGAAGAGTTTCTATAGATGACTTCAGTAGCAGGAAAGGATAAGGAGGCAAATGGTCCAAGTCATCTTTAGTGAGAATGATCCCATATGTCCATTTATCCTTCATCCAAAGGGCTGTCAGAGAACAGTCATTGAAGTAGTGCAGCCCAAATCTGGTTTGAAAATTAAGACCCATCTTTAGTCAGGAAAGTGGGGGTACTAAAATTGCTCATCAAGAGGTACCACCAGGGCAGCAGACTGAGCAGTCAGGGACATACCTGGTCACAATCTTTCCTGCTGTAGTGAAATTTAGAAGAGTGTGTGTGTGTGTGTGTGTGTGTGTTAACGTATGATTTTTTTAAAAAAAATTCTCATCTGTGCTGCTTTTCTCTATTATGTTGGTGATCCATTTACCTTTTTGTTTTTATTGGTGGTTCATAAGTAATACCCCAACTTCAACCCAGTAGCCTTAGCCATTCATCACAGAGGCTGAAATTCCTATATGAAACACACCACATCTATGCATAGATTGCTACATTTGATGGACAACTATCAGTGCACTGAGTGTCGCTGGAACTCATCACAAGAGAGTGATGAAGGCCATCCCTTTTGATTTGTCCCTGATATTTAACACTTCCAACATGTGTTTTCACATCACATACAGTTATTCCTCAGAACAGGACATTTTGCTGTCTGAAGTGGTACAGAAAACACACACACACAGTTTAGGGTGCATAGTAAACCTACCTTTTGTACTACAGCATAACAGTCAGAAAATTCAGTAAGTACCTCTCTCCATTCCTGCCACTAAAAATACAATATTAACAATGTAGAATCATAGAATCATAGAGCTGGAAAAGACCACAAGGGCCATCTAGTCCAACCCCCTGCTATGCAGGAATACACAATCAAAGCATTCCTGACAGATGGCCATCCAGCCTCTGCTTAAAAACCTCAAGAGAAGGAGATTCTACCACACTCCAAAGCAGTGTATTCCAATACTGAACAGCTCTTACTGTCAGGACATTTTTCCTAATGTTAAGGTGGAATCTGTTTTTCTGTAGTTTGAACCCATTGCTCCGTGTCCTAGTCTCTGGAGCAGCAGAAAACAAGCTTGCTCCATTCCCAGTATGACATCCCTTCAAATATTTAAACATGGCTATCATGTTCCTTCTTCACCTTCTCTTCCCCAAAAATCCATTGAGAAAGGTAAGAAAATAGTCAAAGGGGAAGCTGTTTCTTCCAAAGTAATGGGGGGAGATAGTAATAAGTAAACATGGTTTCATGTACAAAAAAGTTACCATAGTTTCCAGCCACCATATTATTTTGTGAAAGGAACATTGTTACACCTTCCTTACCCCCAAACACAATACGTTACAGGTGATGTCATTACTTGCAGTGCAGTTACTTATAAATTCTGCCTTATGCACCCCCCAGTGGGTCACCAGCTGTTTACCTTAAGGCACGTGCTTTCTTTGCAAGCATTTCATCAAGTGTAAAGCAGCACTTAAGGCCACTTTGTTAAGGTATAGATTGCTAAAGCAGGCATACAGGAATATTCAGGTCTACCTTGCTGAAACATGCTTGAGGCTTTGACAATGAAGGTAATAAATTGAATCCTAACAAAAACCTTTCTGTTCTACCAGATGGCTTGTGGTCTGACTTAGTACTGTAAAGAGAGGGGGGATATAAACCAGGCGTGGTGAGGGATCAGTTACTTTTCAAACTCTGACTGTAAATCATACGAAACCAGGAAAATTAACATTCCATCTGCAGCAGTTATATTTAGGAGAGTACATACAGAATGTAGTAGCATGAAACACCCACATGTATGCATATGAATATAAAACACATGAATGCATGCTTACATTACTTGTTCAGACTGACTACTTTTAAAAAAATGCTAAACAACTAGAGTTTATAGCCACCCTACAATTAAGTCTTCTTGGCATCTCTTGAAACTACTTTCCATAGGCTCCATGCATGCAGCTGCCTGCTGGATCCCCACGTCCAAATTATACAGAAATGTAAAATTTCCAGAAATTTTGAAGCCATGGGAATAAACAGGGTTTGGGGGGGGGGAATAATTATTTTTTAAAAAACTCAGTTTCTTTCTCCTCCCTGCTCCTTTACACTATGCTACTTTGTTGTTTTGTGCCTTCAAGATATTTCTGACTTATGGCAACCCTAAGGGGGACCTATCATGGGGTTTTCTTGGCAGTATTTGTTCAGAGGGTTTGTTTTTCCCTTCCTCTGACTTGCCAAAGAACATCCAATGAGTTTCCATAGCCAAGTGGGAATTCAAACCCTAGTCTCCAGAGTCATTGTCTACTGCTTATGCCACTACATCTCGCTGGCTCTCTATCTTTAGGAACATAAAATTCATTATATATAACTGTATTTGGCATACAATTATTATGTTTGAGATATTAAAATGTAGTCTATTCAGAATATAGTTACAACTACAACTTTTTAACAAATGGAGCTACAAGGTCCTGAGCTGTATGGAACACCTAGGCTATAAGGAATCTCTGGTTTTGCCAGTTTGAGAAGCAAGCAAAACAAAAATAATTACTAAAATAGAGAAAATTATTGTGTTTCCACTACAGGTTGAATCTCCCTTATCCAGAATTCCAAAATCCAAAACATTCCAAAATCCAAAATAGTCCACATGGGTGGCTAAAATAGTGACACCTTTGCTCTTTGATGGTTTAGTGTACACAAACTTTGTTTCATGCACAAAATTATTAAAAAATATTGTGTATAAAATTACCATCAGGCTATGTGTATATGGTGTATAGGAAACATAAATGCATTTTGTGTTTAGATTTGGGGGTATCTCTAGGATATTTCATTATGTATATGCAAGTATTCCAAAATCTGAAATATTCCAAAATCGAAAATGCCTCTGGTCTCAAGCACTTTGGATATAGAGGACTCAACCTGTAGTTCTATTATGCAAAGATGTGCTCTCCTTTGTCTCCCACCCCCACCCCACATCCTGCCAACATTATAGCAGCACAAGAAAGATGAGGCTGCCTTCCTCTTATAGAACATATAAGTCTATAAGCTAGAGAAGACTTTTATTCCTCCTCCCCAAATATGTGCAGAACAGCAACAAGAAATCCCTGATGCCAGACAGATACAGGTAAGTCTACTATCACCTAGTGACAAAAATATATATTATAAAATAGTTCATGCACTGGCTCCAAGATATATATCCTGATTTGTCAATTCAGAAAATATCTCTATTTAGCTTGAACTAATTCAGAGGATATCCAGTTCAGCTCTAGTCTAAATCTGATTTTTTTTATGCTTCCCATTATGTATAACTGGACATTTTGGGGATTTTTGAAGCAAGTATTTTTACAACCCCCCCCAAAAAAAATACACAGAAAAAGACAGTTTCACAGGAAAATGCCACTTAATAATAGGACCCTTTCAGTCACTCAAAGCTGTATAGATTACTGTAATGCTAAGCCTATTGCTTTAGAACCTTGTCCCTCTGAATAGGCTTGCTCACAAGTAAAGGAATATTGAACTGTGAGGTAAGATACTTTCATACAAGCTTGGACTATATCAGCCCTTCTGAGCCTTGTGGCCTCCAGATGTTTTGGACTAATATTCCCACCATCCACAACTATAGGCCATACTAGCCGGGGTTGATGGGAGTTCTAGTCTATAACATCTGGAAACTGGGTGAAAGAAGGCTGAATTGGATCAATATAAATGAAGTGACTGGCCAACCAGATTATGGAAGATAGCAATCATTACCACACCCTACACATCACTGAGCTTATCTGGTCACCCAGGTTTAATACTATGGTGATGCGGGGGGAAAGAACCACACAACTAGAATGAAATAATCCTTCAGGAAAGGAAGAAAAAAAAAACAATGATGAAATTGAGACAATATTGTCCCTCTGTGTGTGTTAACATTCCTCTTCTCAAAATATATATTTTTTTGTTATTAAACATTTTGAAACTGAAAAAACAGATTACGTTTTACATTTCAGTAAAAGGGGGTATCAGGGAGATTTTAGGAAAAGCGGGCTAACTGCAGTAAACAAGTGTGGATCTTACATAAACTTCCTTCGTAAGGGGATTGTTCCCTCTCCCATACCATATCCTTACAAGCATTACACCCACTTGCAAATATTTAATTATTTCACAATTTACGTCATACTCAAATTTAGCCTGTTATTAAAAGTAACACCTTAACTACAAAGAGTGCAAACTGTGATGGAAATCTCCACCTCAATGGAATATTATAACCTATAAAATATCCTAATGTCCTAATCCACAAACCTGTTGAATCAATTGAGGGTGGGGGGAGTACAAACTCTCTTACACAGAAAGTATTTATGTATCTATATGAGATTGCGATCTGTGCAGAGATTGTTACATATGAACACGTGTGTTTTTCTTTATGTACACATAGCCAAATGCATCTGTGTCTAGTCAGAAGTTCCACATAACATTCTGTCCATGTAGCAGTTTTGTGGTGGCTGAAATCCTATGCACACTTATCACTCCATGCATCTGATGAAGTAGACTTAGGCTACTGCCACACTGCAGAAATAATGCAGTTTGACACCACTTTAACTGCCATGGCTCAATGCTATGGAATCTTGGGATTTATAGTTTGCTGTGGCACCAGAGCTCTCTGACATATTTCACACAACTACAAATCTCAGAATTCCATAGCACTGAGTCATAGCAGTTAAAACAGTGTCAAGCTACAAACACTTGTGCTCCCAACTTCTTTTTCTCAGTTAATCTCAAAGATGCTACAAGATCCCTTTGCATACTGATCTAGACTAACACAGCTATGTCTTTGAATGCATAGGACTGCAAATATACCGTAAGTGTTCTGATTTAACTACTATATTAATCCACTACTCTTTAGTACCACTAGAATACTAGTATTGCAGTGATCTATCACATTGTACTATAACCTGAGCAGTCCCAAACAACTGTTCAGGCTGTATTAGACTTTGCAACTAACCAGAAGGTAATAGGTCTCTGTAGTAAACACGATTTACAAAAAACATCAGATGAAGCTTTTCATATCTTAGGTTAGTGTACTACTACTACTACTACTACTAACTATAATTCAACAAGAAGCTCCTGCTGGAAACATGAATGAGCTGAGCATGAATGCTCTCTCATTTGCTGACTTCACCAAGGATGAAACACACAATCTGAAAAGAGTACTGCTGTCTCCTATCCTAAAAGGTATCCAGCTCCCCAGGAACCCCCATGGTACTCCCATGCCCAAGCCTCACTACAAAAAACCTTGCACTCTCCATGGCCTCCAGGGAGATCTTTCCAGCCCCCTCCCCACAGAGCTGTTTTAAGTACATACCTTCAAATCTGAAAAGCTATGTGGAAAGGAAGCACAGTTAAATTGCTTCCATGGTGTCTAGAGAGTATGAAAAGACTTTGGGTTTTTTTTAAAAAAAACAAATGAGGTATGGGTGGAGGTGCAGCCCTTCAAGATGCAGCATGCATCAAGATGCAGCCCACCCCTGCATTAACAGTTGAGATGTTTAATGGGTACTGGTCTTTCCCATGATTACAAGTTGGCAACTACAAACAATGCACTTTTTAAACTTTTGATTGTCAAGCAGACATTAAAGCCACACAGGAGACCTATCAAACAAACAAACAAAAGTAGTGGTAAACCTTATGATATAAAATGGTTTGCCTTCATATTTGTTTAACTCCCATCAAGACAAAGAGACCACAAATGAGAACTATTATTCATGGATTAAAATTATAACTCTCAAGCCACAGTTCTCAGAGCACTTAGCATACTCCCCTTGCCAAAAGTCAACAGGAACAAGTCTCCAGTTCTTTCAGAAGCCAGTTGCAGCCAGCTTACCTTTGTGGAATGCATATGATATGGCTAAGATCCAGCACATCCATATGATATTTTTTAACATCTTGACCTGCAAACAATGAAAACATGAAGTGAATAAATGACATAAGTAAATACTTGTACATTTAATGCTTGTAAATACTTGTAAATTATTATTATCATTAAAGTTTATTTCTAGAGCGCTGTCAGTGTACACAACGCTGTACAAAACAATCAAGGATAAAACAGAATGAAACATGCCAAAGGCATACAATCTAAGTAAAACAATAGGGAAAATAATACAAATCAATTAAAACAAGGATAATTACAACAATTAATAACAACATCCACAGTAAACCCAAGTGACAGAAAGAATAAATATATATCAGACAAAGCCAGGGAATGCCTCCCTGAACAAGGTGGTCTTTAACTTGGATTTAAAAGTGGACAAAGAAGTAATGGCCTGTATTTGAGGGGGAAGAAGGTTCCAGAAGTGAGGGGTGGCAAGCGAGAAGGGACGAATCCGAGATAGAGCAGTGGAGATCCTAGGTTGGGACAGTAGGCCTTGAGTAGTATTAGTAGTTATTTACAAGTAAATAAGTAAATACTTATTGTGGGAATTATATAGATTTATAAAATAATTGGCTATTACATGAGCTGCACTTTAGCTCTGTAAAGAAGATGGCACTGTCTAAACTCTGGTGACATTTTGTTGGGTTTTTTTGCAAAATGAATTTCCTCAGCTGTGTCCCTTTGATAATGACCCATATTTTATCAAACACCCCAGCATCTTCAAAGGAGACCTACAACATTTAATAAATTAATCAGTGAAAATATATTTTTAAAAAGGAGAGAGGTACACTTAAGTAATCAGTGCGTGCTTGTCTGTCTGTCTTCTGTCTGTCTGTCTGTATACATATATATGTACAGAAAAAGAGAGGAAGAATGCACAGGTGGAAAGCAGAATCTTACAAGACTTATTGCATAGGAGGGAATGCCTCTTCTCTGTTATAACTAATATTGCATTATTTTCATGACCACAGATATTTTAAAATAATAGAAACAGTCCATCACCACAAAACATACTCAGGGGTAGTAATCATGATGGCCATGTAGCAAAATACAATGAAATCCAACATTCACAAAACAACAATATCTTTATTGGCCAGTCAAAATGTACAAAATACATCATGCAAGCTTTTGAAGCTTCTCTGGCTTCTTCATCAGGTAAAGATGTTAAATATCATAAAAGAGAATAAAAGTGATGATGTTAGAGTCACAAGCCTCATATATTACTTCTATTGTCAGTTAAGATGGTCTGGAGGGATCTCGATGCAGGCAGAGGCCACTCCCCTTCTTGGCCATGTGGGGACTAGGGACAAAGGGCAATAAAAGACAGGTAATAACATTTTAACTGCATTAAGCAGCAGCAAAATAACTTACCTTGAGATCCAGGCTGCCCCTGTCCTGCACAAAACTAACTACCCTGTTCTTAGGCAGAGACCATTGAATTTCTCAAGATGTCTCTGTACTGTTACATGTGGGGGTGGGAGGATTAGACACTGTTAGTGACTCCAACAACATCAGTTTTCTTCTCCTGTATGATTTTGGGCATTTTGAGAGTCCATCTGCGCAGACAACCAGATGTTCAGTGAAAGACCCACAGATCTTTCTGGAGGAGATTTATGCTCCCTCAGCTCTCAGACAGGATTGTGGCCATTGTCTGCAGCCTAAAATGATGTCTAATGAATGGTATGAGAAGGATTAAGGGAAACAGATTAAATAATTAGACCTACTGATCTAATCTAAATGATTAATCATGGTTGATCACATTCTAATTCCATTTTGTAAATAATTTTCATACATTCTTTACAAAATGGAATTAGAATGTGATCAACCATGATTGGTTGGCCAATAAATATATCGGGTTTTTGTGGGTTTTGAATTTTATTCCTTCCTTGTAAGAGAAGAGAAGTCATGGTTGTACCTCCTTTAAGATGAAATTTAGTTGCCATGTAGAGTTTTTGAAAGTGTTTGCATTTTTAAAAAAAGCCTGCTGCCTAATTAGTGGCACCTTTTTATTAATTAGAAGCTATTGCTCAAAAAAGAGTATGCTGTCCAGATCAAAGGAAGTAGTAGTGCCACTCTATTCTCCTTGGGTCACACCTCACATGGAATACTGTGCACACATCTGGGTACTACAGTTCAAGAAAAATATCAACAGGCTGGAATGTTTGCAGACAAAGATGACCAAGATGATCAAAGTTCTGGAAACCAAGCCTTATGAGGAACAACTTAGGGAGCAGGGAATGTTTAGCTTGGAGAAGAGAAGACTGGGAGATGACATGATGGCTATCTATAAATATCTGAAGGATGTAATATATAAGCTGAGTTTCATAGGCAAGGCTGAGTTTCATAGGCCACTCAGAGGTGGTTTTGCCAATTCTTTCTTCTGAAATATAGCCTACAGCACCTAGTATTCATTGTCAGTCTCCTATCCAAGTACTAATCACACCTGACCCTGCTTAGCTTCCAAGTTCAGATGGGATCTGGTGCCTTTAGGGTATTTAGTCCCTCAGTTGATTGCAAAAGCTGTTCAGCAGTGGAACAAATTGCCTTGGAGGTTGATGGACTCTCCATCTTTGGAGGTATATAAATACAGGTTGGATGGGCATCTTTCAGGAGTGCTTTAGTTGTTTTTTCCTGCATGCCAAGGGGTTGGATAGATGGCCGTTGTGGTCCCTTCCAACTCAAAAATATATGTTTCTATTATTAGAAGTTGTAAAAGTTTGATCTAATTGTATCTAACCAGCAGCCATCCATCTACACCTCACTGAACTAGCAGGTCTGTTGTTGTTTCACTATACCCTATTAAGGGCAACAGATATGCTTTCAGTGATACATAGCCATGCAAACCCAGTTCTCCAGGAAATGTTTTCTACAGCTAATCCAATATACAGAGATCCACCTTTGCTGGAAGAGCACACTAGTTTTCAAATCTTCACAATTAAGCATGACAACACATTTATTATTAATGAAGCTGGATACCTAACAGCAAATAGAAACCAGGGCCATAATGATGTTTTGAGAGGCCCAGAAAAGGTCAAGGAAAGAACTAACATGGAATATGGCGAAGGTGAGAAGAGGTAAAATGAACAAAGCACAAGAGTTAAAGAGCCTTCCACCACTGTCTTTCTCTGGACTAGAATTCAGCAATGCAGGAGCACTGTGCTCATGTTCTACTTGTGGATTTACCATAGGTATCTGGTTGGCTTCTGTGGGAAGAGAAAGCTGGACTGGATGGCTCTTCAGTCTGATCCAGCAAGATTCATCTTATATTCTTAAACTACGGGTGTCCCCTGCTTTTTGATGGCCCGCTTTTCAACTATCCGCTCTTTCAACTCTTTTCAATTATAACCAGAACCCATACATTTGACGTGTGGCCAGCTCTTTCAGCCTCTTTCATCATGTTTCCATGACCTTCCACACACTTCTGTGACCATGCACTGCTTTTTCTCACAATTTATATTTATATTTTTAAAAGGCTTTTAAAAGAATGGGTTCGCCTTTTTGACAATTTCTAGTTTTCAGCAGTACTCTGGTCCCTCACCTGTTGGATAAGTGGAGACTGCCTGTAGATAGTACAGCACTGGTCAAATGTGGTGCTTTTCATATTGATCAAAATATAATAAAAGTTGGAGATGGCATGTAATCTACATGCCTTGTAGTCATGTTGTATTAATAATGCAGTGATAGTTTAAGTTAAGGAAGGCCAACAAACCTAACTGACTGAAGGAACAAAAGGCCTGGGGCTACATAACCATATTTTTCATACATGCTGTTTCCTAATGCTGGAACTTCAAAAATTAAGCAATTAACAGTGTTTCCTGTTATCTCCAGACTCATGTGAGTCAATACAAATACATTCCTTCTTACTGGAAAAATTCTTTATACTGTATGTCTTTCCCTAGATTCTGTATGGATTTGCCAGCTTGTGATATTTTGTTTGCCATGAAATTCTGGAGTACTGTACTAGAACTATTTGGTGAGATTTCCCCTTTGTTTGTATTTTTTGATAGAGCCCATAAAGGTATCTTTTTCTATTTTGAAGACAATTATCTGTATGTGCTATAGTCTTTGGATGAATAGTGTGGATAGAGATGGGGGTAAATAGGTAAATTGGTAGGTTCCAGGGATTATCCTTTTAGCCTGTTGTAGCAAATTCACACAGAATTGTGTGCCACTAGGAGATTTGTTACATTATGAGTTCTTATGGCCTATAGACCACTTTCTCATAGAATCATAGAATCATAGAATCATAGAATTGCAGAGTTGGAAGAGACCACGAGGGCCATCCAGTCCAACCCCCCTGCCACGCAGGAAATCACAATCAAAGCATCCCCGACAGATGGCCATCCAGCCTCTGTTTAAAGACCTCCAAGGAAGGAGACCCCACCACGCTCCGAGGGAGTGTGTTCCACTGCCGAACAGCTCTTACTGTCAAAAAGTTCCTCCTCATGTTGAGGTGGAATCTCTGTTCCTGGAGCTTGCACCCATTGCTCCGTGTTCCAGTCTCTGGAGCAGCAGAAAACAAGCCTGCTCCATCCTCAGCGTGACATCCCTTCAAATACTTAAACAGGGCTATCATATCACCTCTAAACCGTCTTTTTTCCAGGCTAAACATACCCAGCTCCCTAAGTCTCTCCTCATAAGGCATCGTTTCCAGACCTTTCACCATTTTAGTTGCCGATGGTGTCTAGTCTGTAAAAATTCATACAGTAATAAATCTCAAAGAGTCAGGACTCAGAGACATCGATTTCTAATCCCTAATAACCAATTGCAATTACAGTACTCATCTCAGAACAAAACTATGTATTTTTCAGTGCTGGGTTGCTGCCAAAATTGTGTCAAGGCCTCGCCATTCTCAGAATTACCTTACATTTTCCTCATCTATATCCAAATTATTGGCTGTTGCTGGTGGGGAAAGGGGATGGGGAACTACATGACTAGTGTTACAGGTGGAACAGAGAGAAAATGATTCAAAGTTGCCATTTTAAGTGACTGTGTTGTGTGCTTGCAGCCTTAGAATTCTGGTGCTTTGAGGTAATTCTTCCTGTTTTTTATGGCAAGAATGGGAAGTGTGAACTAACTTTTTACACTACACAAGTAGGCTTATTTCCTTAACATTCAAGTTTCAGGGGCTTACAATTTGCAAAACATATACCAAAATAGCATTTGGCCTGTAACACCTGCCACAATTCAAATTGTTCAAAAAAAAAATGCTACAAAATAAGTTATGTTGCAGTTTGCTTGGTTTTGGTCCCCTGGCCTCCAGAAATCCCTTCAATCTTTAAAACCTGGAAAGCCAATTTTCAGCCCAAAAAAATGAAACCAAAGGTGGCATGACATCACCTTCAGTTCTCTGGAGTCACACTGGACAGCTCACTGGGGATGTGGGGCCAAAGCCAGTCCCTGTCCCTAGCATAGTTGCTCACCATTATTTTATGAAAAATATAGTCATAGTAATCCTTTGTCTGTGAAATATTATCCAAATAGAAACTTATTTGGTGTGCACACTGCTATAATTTTGGGTACTACGGTATGACTCTTCTGTTCTCCCAGGCTCTTATACCTTATCATGCTCTTAGTTTCTTGTTTCCAAAGTTATATTTTATGTTTATTAGTATTATATTTATTCATTTTATATTGTGCTACTTTTCCCATTATGATAGAATTATGTTTTAAATCATATTGTATAAAGCCTTGAGAACTTTATTTTATGAGATGAATAATATATTAAATAAATACAGACTTCTAATGCTGACATAAGCAACTTCCCTTCAGCTCCAAAAACTAGAAACTATGTTCCTAGTACTGAGTCAAATCACCTAGCTCAGAATTGTCTACATTACATTGACTGCTAGTGCTTCTTCAGGGATCTTTCAAGCATGGTCAATATTTATTAGTGGCTGATGCACTGTCTAGAGCATTCAACAAAACAGAGGCAAATGGTAAGACTAGCTTTGACACAATTCATGTCTATCTACTTCTATAAAATTTGCCAGTGTCTACAAGACCATGATCTGAGAGATAGCCCAGGATAAGATGATAACTTTCAGTTGGTCATAAGGGCCATCACTGCAATCTTGTCAGCACCAAGAACACCAAGCCCATATTATCATCATGGAATTGAGCTCACTGTGACTGGTGAAGTAGCATGGGTTATTAGTCACAAGATAGTCACTTACCCTGAGATACCGTGGGCCCTTGGTATCCACTTGGGTTTAGTTCCAGGACCCCCCATAGATACCAAAATCCATAAATGCTCAAGTCCCATTATATACAATGGCATAGTAAAATGGTGCCCCTTATATAAAATGGCAAAATCAAGGTTTGCTTCTTGAAAAGTATTTTATTTATTTATGAAATATTTTCAAACCATGGATGGTGGAATCCGTGGATGCCAGATCTGTGGATACAGAGGACCAACTGTAGTTACTTCTCAAGGTGTAAGAATGCACTTGGGATCCATATTTTCCAGGCATGGGATATTGCATTCTCAGGACTAATAACAGCCCTCAATTCAAATTATTTAGAATTTAAGATGCTATCTATGCAATATGATTTTATTCCTATTGAAGTATCTTCTGAAAGATCCCTGGGCAAATGGGCTAGTAGAAAAAAAGAGTGAAAATTTCATATTACAGTTTTAAAAAGCCTAGGATTCAAATACAAATCTATCTTTGGCATTGCTCAATGGCAGGGCAGTATCACTAGAAATTGAAAAATTCCTTGTAGAGCTACTGTTTAACAGCAAACTCAGAACCTGATTACCATAGATGAAAGAAGACATAGAAACTCATCACTGAATTCAGTTGCTGGTATCACAAAGGAAATTAAAACAACAATGACAAAAATACATTATATAGCTAGATCATGAGTAGTAATCCCTTTACAACACCAGTATGAGGTCTGAGTGCATGATGGTAACTATTGGGCTCAGAGGACTATTATCCATAAAGAAATAAAATCAAGGTTATATGAATACAGCCCATGGCTGGGCCAATATTAAAGTGCAACGGACATCTCTTCCAGATCCCTAAAGGGGAAGGAAAGTACAATCATGTAGGAGAAACAGTGCAAAAAAAGAAAACTAGCCATACAAACATAAAGCAAATTACACAAATAGATAACTGAAGCAACTTCTGAAATCAATCTGTCCAGCTGAATACAGAAGGCCTCTGAGAGACTTAAAGAATGCTGTTAATTTCTGAGACTATGTAAAATGATTTCATACGAAAAGGATCGGTAAGGGTAGTGTGACTATATCTTTAAGAACAACTTATTAGGAAGTTGGGGCAAGAGAAAAGGGATATTTTCTGTAGATAAAAAGTAACTTAAACAGAGAATACCATTTTTATAGGCCCCTCAAGAAAATAATCCATTGGATAATTCATCATACCATAAATTGTGTACCATTGAAAAAGAATGCAATCCTGATAAGACACTATGGGTAACACCAAGGCAAAGAATCAAAGTGACCATGCAAGGCACATAGTATATGTGTGGTATGCTGGTGCTGGGTTTATCAATATATCCCTCCCTGTCTTGAGCTCTGTCTCCTTCAGGAAAAGATCTCTTACAGTAAATCCCTTCTCTGGAGAATCATTTCCACCACCATAAGGGATTACTACTGAAACTGTAGCTAAATTTTATAATAAGTCCTTCTGTAGCAGTTAGCATAAAGGAATTTCTCATTATAGGAATCTGGGTGGAAAACCTAGATTTAGAGCTGAAGTATTTTCATTCATTTTAGTAGCTACCACTGAAGATGAACTAGTTTTCAAATTGCAACTTGGCATACAAATATTCCATGTTTAATTCTCTTTTTTTTTAACCAGGTGCCCAGGTAAAATGAGCTGGGGAGGAACATATCCAAATGGCAGTCTGCTTGGTTCAATGTTTCACTCCTGTTTGTATGTAAAGCCTATATTTCCCCCTGCCCCACCACAGTCCAGCTCCTTTTTTTTATAGGATGCATTTCTGTACTATTCGCTCCAGTTTGAAGGAAGCCAAAGCCATAAGTAAAATCAACATTACTTTAAAACAATGTAAAAATGTAACAGTGTATATGTGTTTGGCTGAGGAAAAGAATCAGTTATATTAACACTTATGCTCTCTACTTGACTGAATATGATACAATATGAATGCCTCAAATATTCAAGTTTACTACCAAGAAATCTAACAGTTCAGGGTGTGTTTATATTAAGCCCATTTGCTCTTAGCCAGTCAACTTTGGTACTGGTACAGTAGAATACAGTAGAATACCAGGAAGGAGAAAGACTTTTAAAAAGAAAAAAGAAAAGAAAAATGCTACCAAATACTTAGAATCATAGAATCATAGAATTGCAGAGTTGGAAGAGACCACAAGGGCCATCCAGTCCAACCCCCCTGCCACGCAGGAAATCACAATCAAAGCATCCCCGACAGATGGCCATCCAGCCTCTGTTTAAAGACCTCCAAGGAAGGAGACCCCACCACGCTCCGAGGGAGTGTGTTCCACTGCCGAACAGCTCTTACTGTCAAAAAGTTCCTCCTCATGTTGAGGTGGAATCTCTGTTCCTGGAGCTTGCACCCATTGCTCCGTGTTCCAGTCTCTGGAGCAGCAGAAAACAAGCCTGCTCCATCCTCAGCATGACATCCCTTCAAATACTTAAACAGGGCTATCATATCGCCTCTAAACCGTCTTTTTTCCAGGCTAAACATACCCAGCTCCCTAAGTCTCTCCTCATAAGGCATCGTTTCCAGACCTTTCACCATTTTAGTTGCCCTTCTCTGGACACGCTCCAATTTGTCAATATCCTTTCTGAATTGTGGTGCCCAGAACTGGACACAGTATTCTAAGTGAGGTCTGACCAAGGCAGAATAGAGTGGCACTATTACTTCCCTTTATCTAGACACTATACTTCTATTGATACAGCCCAAACTTGCATTGGCCTTTTTAGCTGCCGCATCACACTGTTGGCTCATGTTCAACTTGTGGTCTACTAGGACTCCTAGATCCCTTTCGCACGTAGTCTCATTCAGCCAGGTCTCTCCCATCCTATATTTATGCATTTCATTTTTCCGCCCTAAATGCAGTACTTTACATTTCTCCGTATTGAATTTCATTTTGTTAGCTTTGGCCCAGCTCTCCAGTCTATCCAGGTCATTCTGAATTTTGATCCTGTCCTCTAGGGTATTAGCTACTCCTCCCAATTTGGTGTCATCTGCAAATTTGATAAGTATGCCCCTAATTCCCTCATCTAAGTCATTGATAAAGATGTTGAATAGCACTGGGCCCAGGACAGAACCCTCCATTCAAATGAACCAGTTTGGAAAAGTTGCTCTTAGGGACTACATGTCAGGATATTGGGACTTACAGGAAGTAGTTTTATTCTGTAAAGAGCAGAGATGTAGGAAACAGAGCTGCAGAATTAGCTAGCTGAGAAAATGTATCAACATTGAGTAGCTCACTTCCCAGGAGCTCAGCTGGTACAGAGCTGACTGGGGGAGGTGCTAGGAACTCTGCAGAGCTGGGTATTTAGTTTTGTCATATAGAGTCTGGATTTCGCAGAGTGAAGATGTTTTCTCTTAAATGCTGCATATATCTGTAAATACTCTTCATTATGCCCAAGTAAAGAGAAGCAGTTAATTTTAGACACAAAGCTATGTGTCTGTGCCTTTATTCTGCTGTCTATTTTATGCTGCTTGGGACCTGTTTAGGTTTCCAGTGCACGCTACCTGACACTACACCTATGCGCTATGGCCAAAATCCCCTATGCAGAATCCTCTATGCAGCATGGCCAGAGTCTTTAAAAGTAACATTTCCAAATAGTGAAATTAAAAGGCTTGGACTTATTCAACTTCTGTTTAGGTCATCTGAAAGCAACTGATCAGAACTTAGGAGTTCAGGTTCTTATATACTTCTCCTCTTCACCAACATATTCAAACTTTGGGAGCTGATGATCTTCATCAAGGAAAAGGGAGATGGTGTGAACCATTTGATGCTCTTGAATTTCATGCAAGGACATTCATGTTGAGGAGCTGAAAATTCAAAATTGATGAGTGCACGCTTTGTATTAATCTACAAGTATTTTTATGGTGGGGGAATGTGCAGTATCTGCATAGCTCTGAAGTCTCCAGCCTCTTTATCAAATCAATGTGTACATAAAAAACCTGCACCATTCCGGAGATGCTTGGAGGGACATGTGTTTGAACTGTGAGCACCTCCAATGGCAATGAAAAATGAACAAAAATAGAGTCCATAAGAACAGTGAATTTTCCTGTCCTTAGTCAGACACAGCTCTTGTCGGAGCTGACTGTTTGAAGGAAAAAAGGTGTTATTGGCACCCTGCTTCTGCCTTGCTGCCATCAAAGAGCCCCAGGGGACCCTTTCCATTAGAAAGGTCTTTTTAACCTACGGGATCTATATTCTATTCCCTAAAATAGGTAGACAGATATTGTTCCTTCTGATTTAAGTAACGGCTAAATCTTACCCCTAGGTATTTTATGTGACCTGAAGCTCAGCAACAAAATTGTACAAGAGGCCTAAATAGAGCTTAGATACCTTTTTTGCGGATCCCTAACCATGGCTGCTTGTGGATTCTGGGACTTGTAGTCCAAATAGTCAATTTTTCCCTGCTCTTGGATTTTGGGAGTTATGGTCCAAAAAAGTCAGCTTTGGCAAGCCCTGGGTATAACTGACAAATGCCTTCACTACTAGTAAGAGAAGGAGATACTGGAGACAGTAGCTGCATTTTTGTCCTTTGCTTCTCCACTGAGTATTTTAATAATAGTTGTCACATTACCAATGTTAAGATGAGTCTTCACCTTTCTGTTAACTGTTTATGTTTGTGAAGGTCCATGCCTCATGAACTGCATGAAATGTGGCCAGAAGCAGTTCCTTCAGGTTCACCTAGATTTCTGCCCTAGCAAGTTCTTAGGATTGCAGTCCTTGTCTCCATGCCATTATAGTGCTCTTTGTTTGCTTTGGGGGAAGGTGAAAAGACCTGTTTATAGGCATCATGGACCAGTGGTAATAGATAAGAGTAAACAAAGTGCATCCTTCCAGATGTTGTTGGACTGCAACTCACATCAGCCAAATGATGATGAAAGCTGGACAGCTCAGCAATATCTGGAGGTCTGCAGATGTCTACCTTTGGAGTAGATCCTAAGGAAACACTTTGTGACTCAATAAGCCAATAAGTTATACTAGAAATTAATGCAACCACTTGTCCTCACTATTATATCATTATCACTCATCTGCAGTCTTTTTAGAGAATCTGATGGACCATTAATTGCTTAACACTGATTAGCTTCATTATAAATCACACTGCTTAAATATTCCAACCTTTTAATTAACTTCGCCAGTTTCACAATGTTACTGCCAGTTGATTAATTGCTCTGTTGTTCACAGTTGGTTAATTTGGGCTATATTCAATTAATCACTGTCTCTTGATTAACTCATTATCACTTGCAGAGTTCTCTGTACTGACTGCCTGTACTGAAAATGATGACTCCCAAGGAACACATCGATCCTTCCATTCTTCTTTTCACACCAAATAGTATTTCCCAGAAGTTAGGAATTTTATTTTTCTAAATTGCAAATACTAGGATTCTCTAACCAGTATGTCCACTGGCTATGCTAGCTGGGGCATCCTGGTACCTGGGGGTAATAAAAAAAAAGTAGCTTTCCCAAACTGTGGTATTTTCTTATTAGAGAAAGCTCATAAAAAGTTGAAAGCAAAACACAGCCTACCAACCATGTATGGCAGCCCATCAAGGGCTCAAGTCCTTGGCTTTGGTGCTTGACTAAAAGTGAAGAAGCAAGGGTATGGTCAAGTTCTGGCAGGTCACAAAAAATGCTTAGTTTGTGTTCAAATTGGTTGTTCACATCGTCTGCAGACTTGATGGCGAAGATGAAACAAAATCCATTTCCTCTATATTCATACATAGTTGTGGATAGCTTACTGCCATGAAATTTCACAGTAATGAATTACATAGATTTGGTATATTTTTTGGACCAAGATGTTGATGGCTTAGTAACTTGAAGGAGGTAGTCCTCTCAAGTTTCCAATTACTTACATTTATATAGAGCCAGCACAAAACATTTTGCTGGCTATGGTAGAATCACAAAAGGAATCCCCTCCTCAGCAAAAGGATATAGTACCCAAAGCCAGCAGTTATTTTTGCAGCAAGTTGATGTATAGCAATAAAATATAATGGCCGGGGTTCACTAAGGATGTTACAAATCATAGAATCATAGAGTTCAAAGAAACCACAAGGGCCATCCATCCAACCCCCTGCTATGCAGGAATACACAATCAAAGCATTCCTGACAGATAGCCATCCTGCCTCTGCTTAAAAACCTCCAAAGAAGGAGACTCCACCACACACTCCAAGGCAGTGTATTCCACTTCCGACAGCACTTACTGTCAGGAAGTTCTTCCTAATGTTGAGGTGGAATCTCTTTTCATGTAGTTTGAACCCATTGCTCGGTGTCCTAGTCTCTGGAGCAGCAGAAAACAAGCTTGATCCAGCCTCAGTATGACATCCCTTCAAATATTTAAACATGGCTATCATGTCACCTCTCAACCTTCTCTTCTCCAGACTAAACGTGGCCAGCTCCCTAACCCACTCCTCATAGGGCATGGCTTCCAGACCTTTAACCATTTTGGTCACTCTCCTCTGGACACATACCAGCTTCTCAATATCCTTCTTGAATTGTGGTGTCCAGAACTGCACACAGTATTCCAGGTGAGATCTGACCAAAGCAGAATAGAGTGGCACTATTACTTCCCTTGATCTAGACACTATACTCCTATTAATGCAGCCTAGAATCACATTGGCTTTTTTTAGCTCCTGCATCACACTGCTGAATCATGTTCAGCTTGTGGTCCACTAAGACTCCTTGATCCCTTTCGCATGTATTGCCATCAAGTCAGGTGTCCCCCATCCTATATCTGTGCATTTCATTTTTACTGCCCAAGTGTTGTACCCTACATTTCTCCCTTTTGAAATGCATTTTGTTAGTTTAGGCCCAGATTTCTAATCTGTTCAGGTCATTTTGGATTCTGATCTTGTCCTCTGGGGTATTGGCTACCCCTTGTAATTTGGTGGCATCTGCTAACTTGATAAGCATGCCCTCTATTCCCTCATCCAAGTCATTGATAAAGATGTTGACTAGCACTGGGCCCAGGACAGAACTCTGTGGGACTCCCCTGGTCACTTCATTCCAGGATGAAGAGGGGCCATTGGTGACCTACAGTTATATATTCATTATTGGTTCATATGCATGACCCCTATGTATTCATTAGTCTAGGGAATGCATAGGGGCCATGAAAGTTACCCAACCTCATTTACTGGGCAGCATCCACTGTAAGCAACAGGGGCCTGTTCCCCTGTTGATCAGGAAGAAGCTGAATGATATTTTTACCACCACCCTTGTGAACAATCTCCAGTATGAGTGGAAATTGCAATATGGCCCCTTCTTCTGACTCTTGCCTTGGAGATTGCTTGTGAGAGGAGGTGGAAATGTCAGTCAACTGCTTCCTGATTGACAGGAGAACAGACTCCTGTCACTCACAGTGGCTGCTGCTAAATGAGAATGTGGTGCTAAATGAGGATGTGGAGGGACAGGCTGAGAGACACTTTGTTGTCGTCATTGTTGTTGTTCTGTGCCTTCAAGTCATTTCTACTTATGGCGACCCTAAGGTTTTCTTGGCAAGATTTGTTCAAAGGTTTGCTTTTGCCTTCCTCTGAGGCTGAGAGAGTGTGGCTTGCCCAGGGTCACCCAGTAGGCTTCCATGGCTGAGTGAGGACTTGAACCCTGGTCTGCAAGCACTCCAATGCTCAAACCATTATACCATGCTGGCTTTCCAGAGAAGCACTACTTAGCTACATAACTAAGGTGCTTATGACCAATAACATAGTAAATAAATAAATAAATAACAACTTTCTGTTCTTTTATGACATCCAGACTAACATGGGGGCCTCTCTCTGCCTAATGGTAGGCTTGGCGTTGTGTTTATATTCCACTATTCTTTCAATTAATTCAAGTACATGGCTCTAATCACTTTTATGCTAGAGCAGGGTAAGCAACACAGGGCCCATTAGTCACCTGTGTCCCAAGGCCATTGGCCTAAATTGCTACTTCTAACTAGAGTAGGCTCATTGAATCAATGTTCATTTTACCGGTATAGAATTGACAGCATTTGCACAAATAGGGAAAACTAAAACCATTTGACTGAGCCACAGGCACAGATACAATAGACATGGCTGGCAGACTAAGGCTGGCAACCTGCTAGTGGTCTACAGCAGTGTTAAGTCAACTTTATGACAGCATACATCTCTTTTTGGTCAGTGGTGAGGTTGCTCCCCCTACACCACCCAAAGTCCCTCTCAACTTACTATAGAGTCACTGCAGCCCTGTTCCCTACCAGTCTGTGGCTGGTGGACAGCAGTGAGGGATTGGGGAAGCATCTGGCTATGTCACCATAGCTAGGTGCAAAATGATTACATCATCCAATGAGACCTCTTGATGCCAGCAGAGAATGTAATCATTTCAAGTCTGACTCTGAAGACATAGCCATGATTCTCTCATCCCTAACCACATCTCCCCAGGCACAGAATGGCAGGGGGGGCTGCAGCGACTCTACGATAGAAACAGCAGTCAGTGAATGACTAGCTATAGCATATGCTATGTTGGGATCATACAAGATTGCAGTCCCTGGAGCAGAGCTGATATTTCCAATATCCTCCTCCTTCCTGTGACTCTTCTTGCATCTTTTAGACATAGTTTATTTATTTCTCCAATTTCTGTGCCGCAAGAAATTGGAGACTCAAGGCAGCCTACAGAACAATTAAAATCACAATTAAAACCAATTAAAACATACAAAGTAAAAAACAGATAAAAACAACATAAACATAAAGACAACATAAAAACACACAATTATATGTCAAAGGCCTGCTTAAACAAGAATGTTTTTGCCTGCCAGCAAAAAGACAGCAGGGAGGGGGCCAGCCTACCTTCCCATGGGAGGGAGTTCCAAAGGGTGGGAACAGCTGCAAAGAAGGCTCTCTCTTGTGTCCTTATCAAGCAAGACTGTGATGGTGGTTTCCGAACAGTTTCCAAAGGCAGCCCCACATAGAGTGCCTTACAGTTGTCCAAACGGGATATAATCAAGGCATGTGTCGCCATAGCCAGATTTGATGTCTCAAGGAATGGACACAGCTGGCACACTAGTTTTAATTGTGAAAATGCACTCCTGGCTACTGCTGAAACCTGGTGACCCAGGCTCAGAGCTGAGTCCAGGAGAACACCCAAGCTGCAAGCCTGAGATTTCAGGGGGAGTTCAACCCCATGCAGCACAGGCAGGGTCCCTATTCCCTGATTGGCCTGTCAACTGACTAGAAACACTTCTGTCTTGTCTGGATTAAGTTTCAATTTATTTGCCCTCATCCAGTCCATTACTGACAATAGGCATTGGCTAAGTACAGACAGCTTCCTTGGAATCAGATGGAAAGGAGAGATAATAGTTCGGTGTCATCAGCATATTAGTGTACCCCAAACCTCTGAATGACATGTCCCAGGAGTTTCATGTAGATGTTAAATAGCATGGGAACAGAACAGAACCCTGAGGGACCCCACAGGCCAATGGCCAGGGCATCAAACAAGAGACCCCCAGCACCACTTTCTGAGTTTGCCCTTCCAGGAAAGACTGGAACCACTGCATTATAGTTCTCCCAAGGCCCATCCCAGAGAGGCATCCCAGAAAGATACCATTGTCGATGGTATCAAAAGCCACTGAAAGGTCCAGCAGAACCAACAAGGACACACTCCCCCTGTCCAGTTCCCTGCATAGGTCATCCACCAAGGTGACCAAAGCTGTCTCTGTCCCATAGCCAGGCCTGAAGCTAGATTGAAATGGATCTAGATAATCTGTTTCATCCAGAAACCTCTGAAGCTGGGAGGCTACTATTTGCTCTTGAACTTTGGCCAAAAATGGAAAGTTGGGGACTGGCTGATAATTATTCAAAGTGGTGGGATCCAGGGAGGCCTCACTACAGCCTCTTTTAGGCGTGATGGACACTTTTCTGGCTGTGGTGAGGCTTTCCTCACTCCCCTCACACACTCAGCCAGTCTGCCTCTAGCTGCTTTCAAGAGCCAGGAAGGGCAAGGATCAAATACACATGTGGTGGCTCTCACTTCTCCAAGGATCCTGTCTGCATCCTCAGGCTGCACAAATTGAATAATACAGGACAAGAAGGCACCAAAGTTACATCCACTGGACCTGCCTCAACTGCAGCATCCAAGTCAGAGCAAATCTGAGCAGTTTTGTCTGCAAAGTGTCTTGCAAAATTTTTCATAGTGGGCTGTTGAGTGCTCTTTATTTTCTTCTTGTGGGCCAGAATGCAAAAGGCCCCTGACCACTCAAAACAGCTCAGCTGGACAATACCATATAGATGCAATAGTGGCAGAGAAGTATGAATGAATGATACTTTATTACGGTCAAAGACCAGCATAAAAGAAATAAAAAACTTTAAAACAATATGGTTAAATTAAAATAACAAAATAAAATTAAAATATTATTACATTAACAAACAATACAGTAAAAAAGTGCATACATAGGATAGTTTATACAACTAAGTGCTTTGTTTTTAAATCACAGGAGGATAAATCTGTCTACTAAGAAGGTAAAATAAATCAATTTGGGAAGAAAATAAATTTAAGAATAAAAAAATAATATGTCAGCTAGATTAAAGTAATTCAGATGCAATATGTTCTGGTATCTTAGATTTAATTTTGCTTTTCCTGCAAGTAATTGCAGATGCACAGAATTGTGCCACTTTACAAGTTATCTGTGGGTTGCAGTCTGACAGAATGTATTTTAAGTAAAAAGTTTCTGATCTCCCTGTTTTATTTAGAAGGATTGGGGTGATCATATCTTTGCGGGCGTCACAGTAAAAAGGACAGTGGAATAATACATGATTGATCGTTTCAATGTTTCCTGTATTACAAGGGCATATTCTCTCAAGCACAGGAGTCTTATTGTATTTACCCTCAAGGTGTGCTGAAGGTAATACATTTAATCTGGCTAACAGGAATGCTTTCCTGTGTTTGGGTATTGTTAGGTTCGTCAAATAATTTGCCATAACAAATGTACCAGCACAATCCCAATAGTTGAAATATCTCACGGACAGACTACGATGATTTTGGAAATCTATATCTTTTATACGTTGGAGTACAATTGTTTTAGCTTTTGAGTGCCCCATGGATTTAAGAGTATCTGGTGGAAGACCCATGTTTTGTAATTTTGTAGTCAATGTTTTTTTTTTCCATTTAGATTGGAAGGTGTCCATCAGAGTTAATGGCACAAGACCCATAGGCAAAAAAGTCAATTTTAACCAAAGATTTACTGTCATTATCAAAATTTGGGCCTCTATAGAAATCTGTCCAGTCTCCAGATGAAGTATTACACTTGGGACACAGGTCTGGACTCCTGTAATAGCTCTTAGGAATTTAGTAAGTACAACTTCAAAAGGCTTGTAGTCCTCATTTGCATAAATCTGACAGCCGTACAGCATTTGTGATATTACTTTACTGATGAAAACTTGAATTGCTGCAGGGATGTATTGGCCACCTTTGGTATAAAAAAAGGAAAGGAGTGCTTTAGTACTTCTTTGCACGGTTGCAATGATGTGCTTCGTTTGCAGAATCCAAGAACCTGTTGACTGGAATATTAGACCTAAATATTTGTATGAGTTAACCTGTTCTATTGGTTGGCCATCTATCTGCCATTTGTGCTTAATCTTTTACTTGTTAAATATCAGTATCTTTGTTTTACTATAGTTCATTGTCAACAACTCCTCTTTGCAGTAACAGGCTAGCGCACTTAGAAGAAGTCTCAGGCCTATTCTTGTTTGAGATAAGAGTACTGCATCATCTGCGTATAATAGCACAGAAATTGGTCTGTCAGCTAACCGGGGGGATGAGAGTTTATCGAGTTCAGATGTTGAACCAAGGAGTTGATGTAGAAATTGAATAAGGTAGGGGCTAGAATACAGCCCTGTCTTACACTAATGTGAGTAGGTATTCTCCTTGTTAGATGACCCACAGAACTGCATCTGACTTTCAAGGAAGTATTTTCATATAGCTTCCTTATAAGTAACACCAATCTCTTGTCGATGTTATAAGACTCAAATTTTATCCAAAGTTTTTCCCTGGAGATTAAGTCAAAAGCTTTCTTAAAGTCGATAAATGCAGCATGAAGACCTTCATTGACTGGTGCATATCTTTCAGCCAGATGTTGAAGGATAAGTCCTTGGTCAACTGTACTTCGACCTGTTCTGAAACGGGCTTGCTCGTCTGCAAGAATGTTTTCTTGATCTATCCAGTCAATCAGTTTTTCATGGAGATATGAAGCATATAATTTGCTTATTATGCTCAGAAGACTAATGGGTCTGTAATTGGCTGGTCTGATTTTTCTCCCTTTTGAAAATAGGAATAATAATGGCTAATCACCAATCCTCAGGAATATATGCCATGTAATCAATCCAGGTAAACAAATTTGAGAGAACAGGTACCCACCAGTCTATGTTTGTTTTTAATAGCTCTGGTGGAATATTGTCACAGCCTGGAGCTTTGCCCAATTTTAAGTTGGAAATCAGGAAACGTATTTTCTTTTCAGAAACCAGGGGCCACTTTGGGAGATTACTTATATCTGTCCCAAGAACTAGATAGTTGGACCTGTATGGAGCAAAAATAGAACTAAAATAAGATTCCCAGCAATTTGGGGAAATGTGGTAATCTATATTTGGACTTGTTTTTGGCCAGGCCATGGACACCACTTGCCAGAAGGTTGCAGAGTCTTTTGTCTTTGACACATTTATTAAGATTTGCCATGTTGATCTTATATCCTGATCTTTTTTTGTTTTAATTAATTTTTTGTAATTCTTTTTTAACACGAACCATTCAGGGGGTAGGGTATGCAGATTCTGCTCTCTATATTGTTGATATTGCATTATTAAAGATTTTTCCATGGCGATGCATTCATGGTCAAACCATTGCTTGGCATTTTTCCTATACACTTTTGATACATTTGATGGTTTCAAGCAAGTTAGCAGGTTTGAAATTAATTCTTGGAATATAGAAAAAAACTATTTCTGAAGAATCTGCAGTCAACAAAGCTTCACGTTGGCTTCGAATGGTATCAGAATGTAATAATGTTATTGTCTTTTGGCTTACTGTGTTTGACCATTTCAACCTTGTAAATCTTTTTTCAGGGTCAAGGTTTAGCATCTCAGTGCACTTTATAAAAGTACTCTGATTAACGATGTTAAGTTTTAATACTAGAGGAAGATGGTCACTCTCTAATCGTTTAGTCACATGGTAACTGGATATAGTATATAACAGACTATATGAGGTTATACAATAGTCTATGGTGGAAGCTCCTGTTCCAGATAGAAAAGTGTATTCTCCAGGAGTGTCATCTTTAACGCTCCCATTTAGGATAATTAAATCAAATTTGTTTACCAACTGCATTAAATGAAGTCCAGCACGGTTACAACCCTTATATTTTGAATGTCTTATGGGTATAGAATGATCAACGTCTGTTTCTGGACATTTTAGTTTGAAATAAGAATAAAGAGTTTGATCTGATTGGCCTATTTGGGCATTCAAGTCACCTGCCATAAGAATATGTGCTTTTGGATAAAGGTTTGTTAGATTAAAGATATATTCTTCTAGATTTACCCAATTTATATTAGTCGGTTGTTGGAGATTTGATGGGGAGAGATATACGTTTATTAACAGTAAACTGAATGACTTGAAGTTGATAACCAAGGACATTGCTAGGTTTAGTAAAGAAGTTGATCTCGTCCTCTCCATTGACGCCCCCTTGTCGTGGGAGAGAGGCTTGCGTACCCTAATGATGTTTTGAGCTATGCTGGCGGTGGCATAATAGCCACTAGTAGGGTCTCCCATGCCAGACAGGTCAAAACCAAAGGGTCTGACAAAGAGCGTCAAAGGGCAGGATGGGCTCTCTAGCCTTATGGCAACCATCCTAGGAGAAGGAAAACTCTAATCCCAAACCCGGGCAGATGGTGCTCGTCCAACCCTGTAAGGTCAACCATCTAAGAGAAGGAAACTCTAATCAAACCTACAGCCCGAGAACCTTGCTGCCACGTCCATGCTTGCAAGGCCACGGCAGATGAATCTCTGGTTTAAAGGGTGAGGCCAGTTCTGTCCACGCTGCGCTCCACCAGAAAAATCCATTGCACAGGCTCGAAGGACAAATCCAGTTCCAAAAAAGCCCTGTAGGGACAGGTGAGGGACGAAACGGCAGGTGTAAAGATGCACTGGAAGCCGCAGCCCCAACCCTGCATGCAGGCGGTTCAGGACATTGGTCACTCGAGGTTGACCCGGGAGATGACAGTCTTGTTCGGCAGCATCCTGAATGACCAAGCAGCCTTTTTTAAGGAGAGCACTGCTTGCTCCATATGGAGAGGGGCCTAGAAAAGGTGGCCTAACGAAAGCTCATCCCCAACTACCTGGTTGGCTAGCCACGGCCAACGGGAATCTTCTGGTGCAGTCAAACCAAGACAAAGAAACAAAGGCACACACCGGCCTCCAAAGGTGTAAATAAACTGACACTTGCATGCTGGAACATCAGAACCATGCAAGACTCTGAAGATAGTGGACGGCCTGAGCATCATTCTGTCCTAATAGCCCATGAACTATCACGGCTTAATATTGACATCACTGCTCTTAGTGAAGTTCGCTTCCATGAGGAAGGCAGCCTTAAAGAACATGGTGGCGGCTACACACTTTACTGGTCTGGCAAACCCAAAACCGAAAAACATCTTTCAGGAGTAGGCTTTATGATTAAAAACTCCATTGCCTCCAAACTCAAAACCTTGCCAACAGGACAGTCTGATCGCATTATTTCCTTACGCCTCCCACATGTTGTTCTCTTCAGTATATATGCCCCAACTAAGACCCTGTAGAGAAAGACAAATTCTACACAGACCTACGCCAACTCATACAAAAAGTCCCTGTAGAAGATAAAATTATTATCCTTGGTGACTTCAATGCCAGAGTAGGAAAGAACTCCAAAGCCTGGAAAGGTGTCTTAGGCAAGCATGGTGTTGGAAGTTGCAATGATAACGACGCCTCCTGCTAGAGTTCTGTGCAGAACAACAGCTGACTATTACAAACACAATCTTTCAGCAGAAAGATAGCTTGAAGACAACCTGGATGCATCCCCGATCCAAACATTGGCACCTCATTGACTATGTTCTAGCCCGTCAGAGAGGCATTTGTGATGTCCGTCATACCCGAGTGATGCCCAGTGCAGAATGCCAAACAGATCATCGCCTCGTCAGATGTAAACTATATCTTCATCTTAAGTTCAAACCTAAGAGGGGTGGCATCTTAAAGAAGAGACTCCAAGTCAACCATCTTCAAGAAGCTACCATGAGAGACAACTTCCAGGCAAATCTACAAATGAAACTTGAAGACCATCCTACAGATCCTTCTCCTACAGTGCTTTGGCAACATATCAAAAATAATATCCTCCAGTCTGCAGAAGAATCCCTCGGGTTCTCCAACAAGAAAAATCAAGACTGGTTTGATGAAAACAACCAAGAGATCCAGGAGCTGTTGGCAAAGAAGAGAGCTGCTCACCAGGCATACCTCGCACAGCCAACTTGCCATGTAAGAAAAGCAGCTTTCCCCCTCACATGTAGTAAACTACAACAAAAACTCTGAGACATGCAGAACAAGTGGTAGATCATTATAGCAGAAAAGACAACGCTGTGCAGATCTGGGTGATCATAGAGGTCATGCCCTCCACGAAAAATTCCACGAATTCCTTGTGAATTGCTGGGAAAAAGGGGAACTGCCATCAGACCTCCGAGATGTAGTCATCATAACCCTGTACAAGAAAAAAGGAGCAAAATCCGACTGCTCAAACTATCAAGGTATAACACTGCTCTCTATTGCTGCAAAAATCCTTGCAAGGATACTCCTGAACAGATTAGTTCCTGCGATTGCAGAAGAACTTCTCCCTGAAAGCCAATGTGGCTTCAGAGCCAATAGGAGTACTACAGATATGGTATTTGCCCTTAGACAACTGCAAGAGAAATGTAGGGAGCAGAACAAGGGTCTCTATGTAACATTTGTCGACCTCACCAAAGCCTTCGACACTGTAAGTAGAAAAGGTCTGTGGCAGATCCTGGAAAGACTAGGATGTCCCTCCAAATTCCTTAAAATGATTATCTTGCTACACAAGGGCCAGCATGGTCAAGTCAGATATGGCAATGCTCTTTCAGAGCCCTTTCTAATAACTAATAAAGTGAAGCAAGGTTGTGTTCTTGCACCAACTTTATTTACAATCTTCTTTAGCACGATGCTCCCAAGGGCTATGGCAGAGCTTGAAGAAGACGACGGCATCTATATACGTTACCGTACTGATGGTAGCTTGTTTAACTTAAGCCGTCTGAGGGCTCACACTAAGACTCTAAACTATCTAGTCCGTGAGCTGCTCTTCGCCGATGATGCTGCCCTTGTTGCCCACACAGAAGCAGCTCTGCAGCGCCTAACGTCCTGCTTTGCAACACCTGCAGAGCTGTTTGGGCTAGAAGTCAACCTGAAGAAAACAGAAGTTCTTTACCAGCCTGCACCACAGGACGAACACCACCATGCCCACATTGCCGTCGGCAAATCTGTGCTCAAGTGCGTTCAGCAGTTCACCTACCTGGGAAGCATCATTTCCTCAGATGCCAAGATTGACAATGAGATCGATCACAGATTAGCAAAGGCATATAGTGCATTTGGAAGACTTCACAAAAGAGTCTGGAGCAATAAACACCTGAGGCAAAGCACAAAAATCAGTGTGTATAGAGCCATTGTACTGTCTATCCTCCTTTATGGATCTGAAACATGGGTCACCTATCGCCACCACCTACGACTCCTCGAGCGCTTTCATCAGTACTGTCTACGCACTATCCTAAATATACACTGGACTGGACTATGTGATGAATGTTGCTGTCCTTGAGCAAGCAGGCATCACCAGCATTGAGGCCATGATATTGAGAACGCAGCTGCGCTAGGCAGGGCACGTTTCTAGGATGGAGGACCATTGCCTCCCAAAAATACTACTCTACAGTGAACTCACCACAGGTCAGCGTAAGAGGGGCACTCCAAAAAAGTAATACAAAGACTTCCTGAAACAACATCTCAGGCTCGGCCAAATTGATCACCAACAGTGGTCCGCCCTGGCCTCACATCGGGAGGCATGGAGACGCACTATCCACAATGCTGCAGCCTTATTTGAGAACTCACGACGAACAAGTCTTGAAGAGAAACTACAACGCAGAAAGAATCACAACCCAAAAACATCACCCAAGGAGACCTTCTGCTGTGTTTTTTGCAACCGGACTTGTTTATCTCGGGTTGGCCTTTTTAGTCATCAGCGCGCTTGCAGAAAGCACGGGATGAGTCCTTCCTGAATCTTCGTTTGCGAAGAAATGCCAGAGAGAGGTGATCTTGTAATTTTGGCTTGAATGTTAGTGGATATCAAAATGGCTAAGCCACCTTTTGAACATCCTCCTCGGAGGCTAGGTTCTGCATCCAATGAGAAAGCGGAGAATCCATTTACAGCTAGATTTTCTCTTGCCCAAGTTTCCTGTAATAGTATAATATCATAATTAGATATGAAGTCCAGATGATGTGTTGGATGTATCTTTCCTGATATTTCTTCAGGGTCTTCCATATACTTGATAATTTCGAAATCGAGACTTGGCGTATTAACATTTGTAAATATCTGTTTAATTTGATTAGATTGACAAGTAGGCAAAGATGGTTGTTTCACTGGCGATCCTAGCTCGTTTTCATCCAGGAATCTCATTTCAAGCCATGTAGAGGGTTCCATCTTTCTTATATTTTCAGACACGTAAATTTCATTGTTTCTAGTCTGGGTCTCACATAGTACAGGATTAAGGTCTGCCTTGTTTACCACATTTGACTCAGGGTGGTGTTCTCCCCCTTTAAGGGTTTCCACATGTTTGAGAGAGGTGGAGTACTTTGTAATATCATTTTTCATTGTACTCTATAGTGTCATGTTTTTATCAGAGCACAACCCAACTAAATGGGATTTCAAAAGGTCTAGTCTCAAAATTATTTCAACTTGTGCCTCCATGGGGAGAGCACAGAAAGAATTTATTAATTTGTTTTCTTCTCTGTCAAACAGTATTCTTAGTAGAAAGTGATTTAATTGAATAAGAGTTCTTTATTTCATCAAAGTATGAACATTTAGGTGTTTTGAGAGCTATTAAATTTTGTTGGTGGTCATCTTTGCTCTGATTTACTTTACATGTGGGAACTAGTTCCTGTGGGGGAGCTTGATTCTCAAAGAATCTAGAGACTAAAATTCCATATTTTGCTAGAGCGCTCTTGCAGGCCAAAATTATATTGTCTATGTCCTTTTCAGTAAAGGTAACCACGGCACGCACATGGGTATAGTTGTAAAGAATATATTCAACTTGCTTTATATCTTTTATAGAGAACTTGTAAGGTTTTAATAAGTTTAATATGGTTAATAGGTGGTACTTTCATTCGAGCTGAGATATGAGACCCTTAGGTTTAGGGAAGTTGATCAAGACCAGTTTTTGATGGTTTAATTTTAAGTTCCATTTTCCATTGTTAGCAGTGTTAATGCCCTTCTCAGTAGAGGCTTTCCTTTTTGACGACAGAAGGTTCCAGGGATCTTGAGAGATTAACTGTTCTCTTTGTATTTCTATTGTTGACTGGGTTCTATTTCTATTGTTGACTGGGTTGAGTGTGTATGTAGTCCAATGTTCTTTACTAATTCGGGCTCTTCTGTATTATCTGCTTGTATCTTAGCTATTTCTTTCATTTGGGGAGTATCAATATTGTTTGATCTATTTTCTTTTGGAACCTTTTTCCTTAGTGATTTATTTTCACTATAGTGTAGTAGCTTCAACTTTTTGGGTCTTTTCCTCGTGATAGTTTTAGTTTTTCCCTTGAGGTTTCTTGATCCCTTTGTTTTAGTTGCTTTTGTGCTATAAATGCTAATATTGTTTGACGATTTGTTTCTCTGAATACTTGGACTGATTTTACTATTTATTGATTTGTTTCTTGGGGCACTTGAGCTGATTGTGTTGTTTGCTAATAGTGTTAGAAGATTGTTGCTTGCCAGTAAGAAAGTTTTTATATTCTCAATCTCCTTCATCAGTAAGAAAATCCGTCCTGCGATTGGTAAATTCTCTGTGAAAGTGGGAGGCGTGGCTTGGTTTAGTTTCTTCTTGTCTTCAGTAAGTTCTTGTAGTTGCTTAGCAATTGCATTATTTAACTGGATTTCATTATCGTTGGGTTAGGTTTTTTCTGGGACGGGTGCAAGATCTGCATCTCTCATTGTTATTGTGTGATGTCCAAAAGAAAGTGCATCCGTTGGTACCTGTAAGTCCACTATAGAATTTGAGTGATTTGGAGCTTTTTCAGGGAGGGCAACATCTTTTTTACTTCCAAGATATTGGGTGATCTTTGCTTGCTTCCTGGTTTTGTTTGGAAGGGATTCTGCCGCCATCGGTGTAATTCCTAAAGACTTGTATCCATTTCTTGTAAACACCATCTCTTTTTCTTTTAAGCTGCCTATCTTTACTTAGCAAGGAAGAACATAAAATTGAATGATTCAGTTAATTACTTACTTACAGGTTGATATTGTCCATCCACTCAAAGTTAAATGTAAGTGAGTTCTGTTCACCCTTGTTTAGGTTGACTATTTGAAAAGTTAAGTAACTAAAGTTAAACTCTTCGTTCCTATTTGAGTATACATAATAATATTTTGAAACATTAAAACAGGGTAACTGGAAATTAATTTTTTCTCAGAAAAAAATAAGTATTTCCCTACTGGCCCATGTTCTCTAATATTAAGACTTTCAAAGTAAATAAAAACAAAGAACTTGTATTAAGGTAGAAATTTAGTATTAAGTACCATTTGTACCCTTATTGAGTTAGTTGGTGGGAGGATTAATTTCTAAAGCTGACCTCTCCTTTTCTATTCAAAAATTAACAGCAGAAAGTTATAGCACTAGAAAGCAAGGACAACTGGCATATAGCACCAGTTCAGAAGAACTGGTTGTCACCTCAGGGACAAGGTTCCTCCTGCACTAGCACCTTAAAATCAACTACAAAGCATAGAAAAATATAGAGCTAGTGTTGGAGTAAAAATTTGGTAATGAGCCAAAATAACCTTTGCCCTTAAATTTATAACCTCAAACCCCAGGAGCTCACAGGTGCCTTGGGAGCTGCCTCTGCTGTGGTCCTGCTGTTGCTGCTGCTAGGCTTCCTCCTCTGCTGCCAGGAACTCTGGAGAAGGGCTGGGAGGGTGTTTTGAAGCCCCAGGAGCTCACAGGTGCCTTGAGAGCTGCCTCTGCTGTGGTCCTGCTATTGTTGCTGCTAGGTTTCCTCCTCTGCTGCCAGGAACACGCAGAGAAGTATAATTCCTTCACTCACCATTTCCACAGTGTAAGCCTTCCAATGAGTTTTAGCCCGTGTTCAGTTGGACTCATTCCAAGTCTTCTGCCATCATTGCTCTAGTCTCCGTCCCATGATTTCATCACCACCAACTCCTTAGTGAACCAGGGAGCTCGTTTGGCTCCATTACATAGAAGGGGATGCTATGGGGCAATTGTGTCCACAGCCCTGGACATTTCCCTGTTCCAGGGATCAGCCAGAGCCTTGACAGGATCACCTGCCAAGGCAACAGGAAACTCCCCAAGAGCCATCGGTAATCCATCTGGATCCATCAGCCTCCTGGGGCAGACCATGTTAATCAGCCCTCCACACCCACAGAGGCTCCAAGTCCCAGTGAGTCTAAACACCACCAGGTAGTGATCAGTCCATGACAACAGAACTACAGAGAGTTCCTCCACACCCAGATTACTGTCATCCTGCCCAGAACGGTATCACTATCAAATGTGACTAGACATGCATTAGCAGGTCTGCATGCCCCCCACTCTTTTGGCAAAATTTACAAATTCTAATGTTTCTTGATTTATTGGCTTTTTTCCCAAAATAAATGCAATGTAAGGATTTCTGAAGCTAAACGGGACTACCAAATGTTGATATGCAGCTTGTGAAATTTAGGAAGGAACATTAGGAGTTGCTGTGCAAGATGTTACTCTGTAACATCTATAATGATTGGCAACAACTCTGCAAGGATTCGATCAGATGTCTTTTCCAGTCTTACTTGGCTCCAACCCAATTACTGTAATGTAAGCAGAAGTGTAATAAACCCCATCCAGAGCTTGGAAAGTTTGCCTTTTTTTTAACTCTAGGAGACCACAAAAGTAACATTTCCAAACTGATCTCCCCAGATTGGGGAAGAGTGTGACCTGGTGACCTATGTACCTGTTAAGTCTGATGACCAGGTGGTCACTGTTGGTGGGCAACTTAAAAGTCTCTACTGTCCTCCTTAGGTTCTGCATCTGGATTGGGCTCACCAAGTCTTTAAGCAGAAAGCACCTTTTAACTGAGGACTGTCCTCTCACAGCCCTTGAAATAAAAAACTCTCCTGTAAAATAAGAGAATTGATCACCCTATACTTTGGGGATAACAGCAGATCTGTTCTGGAAGTTATTTCACCCTTCCAGAACATCATTGGATTTAATTGTTTGTTAGGAATTGATTTTAAAGCTGCTGAAATGGTACTTTCCTCATTTGGTTTTAAGTTGTGTTGGATATCAGTTGGATACGTAGGTCCTTGGGTTTTATATTAAATGAGTGAATTCTGATTTTGTTGTCTTAGTGTTCTGTATTGTAGTTTATGCTCAATTTTTTACTGTCAACCTGGAGGCTTTACTCAGCACACGCTACACATCAGAAAAAAATAATTAACAAACACACACTTTCTAGGCAAATATCAACTGGATTTGTCAAATACAAAGGACTGCTATTTTCAGGCAAACTGATTTAACAACCTGCTCCCCTCCTCTATCATTCACAACCCACAGTTCTTATCAACTGAGGTACAAAGGATCAGATAATGGCCATACTAGCTGGAATAAATTACCCCCAGGAGGATTTCCTACTGTTTGCATATCTTATTAGACTCTGACAACCTATGTGTTTTAGAGCCATTAAATTTGATTGGCTCTATTACCTGCTGTGGACCTTCAAACACACTTGTACATAATCCACACATGGAAGCACTAGTAGATGCCTGTTTATGCAATGGACTCCAAAATCCTGGAGGAAAGTATGTTCTCTGCTTTTGAGAAAGCAGTTTGTGTCTTTTTGAAAGCCAGTAATGCAGGGATTTTAAATGTTTATGCTATACTGTGATCCATGCTCAACCTAGCCAATGCCAACTGAATATTAATAGCATACACAAAGAAATAAACTGCAATTTCCATTGTACACCTTCACATAAAGAGATATATCTACCTAAGTATTTAACTGTGCATTAGTAGAAACAGCACATTAGCTGTTAACATGTCAGGATGATTTTTATCACACCTTTCCTCCAATAACCTCAAAGCCATGCACCTGGCTCGCTTCCTCTCCACTTATTCTCACAACAACATTGTAAGGTAGGCTGAGAGTGAGCATATCATCCACTGAGTTCCATGGTTTATAGTTGAACCTGGAACTGTGCAGTCTCATCCCAACACTTTAACCGCTACACTACACTGACTATTGGTGTTAAGGATCCCTGTGCTGAACTCTATGTTGTATACCAGACTTCTCTGTTTCCCATTACAGGTGTATGATATGTTCAAGGAAGCACACAGAAGCAGCCATAATATTAAGAGCTTTAGCAGTAGTTCCTCATCTTTCCTGCATCTGGAATATTCTTCTGTATTGATGTGAGCTAAATGCAGCTCAACAAGACTTAGGTGTGGTGCAACCCTCCAACCTTCCTCTTTCCTTGAAGCCTGACAATCCACCTTTTAAACAGGTCCCAGGGTCCCTCTGCACTCTTTAACATTTATTTTTAAAATATCCCTTGTTCGAAACCAGAAGTGGACTTTTGGCCATTTCCAGTGGTTCCCCCCACTACCATCCAAAAAATTGTTGGCATCTTTGGCAGTTCATACAGTCCCGTAGGCTCCCAGATGCAGGGAATTCCCTCCTCCCCATTGCTTTGTATTGGCCTTTCTCAACCTAATGTCCCAGCATTGTAGGTCTACAGATTCTGATCATCACCAGCCAGTGTGAGAATATTCCCCAGTACAAGTAATAGGATTCCTCCAGTCTCCACAGAAAGATAGTGTCAAATCATTCTGCCACTGTGAGAACCTCAGTGTGACTAGGACAGGCCTGAAAAGGTCAGGAAACCAAGCTCTATGAAGAAAGCTTAGGGAACTGGGTGTGGATATGTTTAGTTTGGAGAAGACTAAGAGGTGACATGATGAAGATTAACCTAGAGAGGAAGGAGCAAACTTGTTTTCCGCTGATCCAGAAATAGACAAAACCAAGTGGATTTAAATTGCAAGAAAAGAGATTCCACCTAAAGTCTAGGAAGAACTTAAACAGTAGAATGCGTTGCCTCAGAAGGTGATAGACTCTCCTTCCTGAAAGTCTTTAAAAAGAGGTTGGATAGCCATCACTCAGGAGTGCTTTAGCTGTCTATTCCTGCAAGACAGGGGGTTGGACTAGATGGCCCTTGGGGTCTCTTCCAATTTTCTGATTCTATGAACAACTGTGGCCCTCCAAATATTATTGGGCTTCTCTTCCTACACCCTCCACCAGCAGCCATCCTGGCTAAGTATGATGGGAGTTGCAGTACAACAACAACTGGAGGGCCACACATTGCCCACCCCTGCCCTAACAGTTAAATCATTGCTGCCCATCCATCACTGATGCTCAGTTAACTCAAAGGAATTGCAAATTCCTTTGAGTTATTGGCCTGACATCTCTTTCAGCAAGAAATTACCTGGGTCAGTGCATCACTGTTGACCCTGGTCCTATTTGCTCTTGCACTCTGGCCCATTTCAGAGAGTTTATTGGCCTCCTACCATGTTTGCACTATGACTTTGAAGGTGTAATAATAAATCAGTGCTAATGATGGAATCTAATCTATTTCCAAAGTCACCATCTGCATGGGGAAACCCAAGAGAAGGGGAGAGGCACTTCAGGAAAGAATATGGTAGAAATCCCATGCCTCTGCAGGAAATCCATGGGTCATTATGAGTCCAAGCATGCCCACCCAACATCCAAAAATTACACATACATTCCTCCCTGAGACTAGCTGGGGCATAAATGATGAAATGCTAACTTTGAACTATCTCTTGATAATGTACACTATCATGACATTGGGCATGATCCTGCACTAGGAGACACAGCTATGAGATGTCACTATGATAATCTCCTGTCCAACCTCCCCTAAACCTCACATTTTTGCAGCAGCATCCCCTCAGCAACCATTTCCTTGTCAGTTTCCTACAGCTGGACACACAGCAACAGGCATCTGCAGGGACCTTCAGATGACCTCTTGAAGGTCCCTGCAGATGATGCCATTGCTCTGCATTCAACTATTGCTGCTCCCTACTCTCCATCAACTGGGAAATGGCTAGGTTGGGGTGGGGGCTGGAGCTGAAAAAGGGTGGGTTTGAGGGGATTTTGGTCATTGTGTACTTGGCAGAGAATTCAGCCTCCACAATGACCAAAAAAGTAGGCTGCAATGGCATATGCTCATCTTATGTCATTGTAGTTCACTAACAAGATGCCAGTCATTGGGGGGGGGGTGTACCTTGGAAGCACCAAACAGTGGCACACAAGCCAAGGCAAAATCCTTCAGAATTTAAGGAGCTACAGCTTAAGAGTTTAGTGTATGAGTGATGGAAGCAGTGCCTACTATGAAAAGGAATCCTAGGAATATCAGTACGAATCTCTTAGGAAGCGGGAATGCCATGGGATGTGCTCTAGTGTAACTGATTGTAGAACCTGTATCTCTAGTATAAACAGTAATGGGTGGTGAGGAATGTCACCTAGGAGGGCTTCATTTCCTTATGATGAGAAGTTTCTGGTGATCTTGCCCTATGTGAGCAACATATTAAAAATTTGATTGACAGGGCTACCACTATGACCATACTCCTGTGCTTTGCTCTAGACCAATGGCTCTCAACCTTTGGCTCTCCATATGTTTTTGACTTCTGTCTCCCAGAATTCCTGTTCTTTGGCAATTCCAAAATATCTACAGGACCAAAGATCCAGAACCACAGCTCTAGACCAGTACACTCTTTCCTAACCATTCATTTTAAAGCAGTTCTAAAAAGAGCTTCCTTGTTGGCCTTCAACAGAAAGAAATAGGAATTTTGCTGTGATATCTTAGATCAATATTATCCTTGAGGATCTGCATCCCATAACATGCATTTTTGAAAGCAAAAGGCTATTTCTTTGTCATCCTTTGTAACTGCTAAAAGAAGCAGCACCTATGCTTTATAGTGGTTGTCTATGCGGCTTTAAAAAGAAGGTTAGGCAAATTCATCATGGGGAAAAAAATCTACCCATTAATATTAGTCAGGTTAGCTAGACAAAACTCCCAAGCACAGTGGCAGTATACCTCTATATACCAGACAGTGTGGATAAACAATAGCAGAAAGCTAATACCTTTACTGCCTGCATCTTGTCTTCACAGAAGCATTTGGATGGCTAGTGTGGAAATAGGACCCAGGCCAGACAGGCCCCTGCTCTGAGTCAGCAGACCTCTTCTTATATTCTTACCTAACACAGACTGTGTCTGCCTCAAGCTTGTGAAATAGGTTGCTGGCTGTCTCCCATGGAAGTCTCAAGGATTGTGACCTTCTGCACCCTCCGGGGAGACAAACTAATCACTTCTGGTAAATGTTGCAAATGCTCAAGGCACTCATCCAGCGTTAGCCCCACCATGAGAAAGAGTGAGGCAATGGCCTCAAACAGCTGGTTTGGGTTGCCACAAATGGAATAGCTAATTGTGGGTGATTTAACTCAGTGCAGTGTTATGGTATTCTTGTTGCTGGGATAGTTGGGAGAGGTGCTTGTGGGATTTTTCTGCCTCAGCTACCAAAATGACTTGACTTGGCTTTGGGTATTATGTATTTCAACAGAGGAGGCAGGAATCATTTACTGCTCCACCCCAGGTAGCAAAATATCTCAGGCCAGCCCCTGGGACACCACTTCCACTATTCATGCATTACTCTCTTTGGCCACTTCACAGGGTTGGCCCACAACATTTTGCTCCCTGAAGTACAAGACGGTATTTTGCCCCCACCCCCACTTACAAGAACTGACTGGACTACCAACTGAAGCTAACTTTAATATTGACAATAGGATAGCATCTCTCCTAATGCAAGAGTGTTGTTTAGGGCCAGGAGCCATAACACACTGGCGTGTCCTCCGACAGAAGGGAATGACTGGTGGATCGAAGAGGAAAAGGCAGGGTAGTGCGTCTCCCTTTCCCCCAGCATTTGTCACCTGAGGCAGCTGCCTCACTCGGCCCAAGGGTAAGGCAGGTACTGCTACAGCGCCTATTAACAAAGCAATAACGCGCATGCACCCGTTCCCCCCTTCCCTTCTCTGTCGCCGTTGCGAGGCCAGCATCTCCTTCATTATTCCGCGGGCATCTCCGGATTGCTCACTCCCCGCCTTTCCGTCTCTTCCTCTCAATCTCTCTCACTCTTTCCCCTCGCCCTTCTCAGCTTGCGTCCCAATTAAACAAAAGGCTCCGGGCAAACTGCTTGGTCGCACTTCGCAACCAACCACCCAACTAACCTCTCTCTCTCACACACACACACAAAAGACGAGGAAGGACAAAGGAGGCTGGGCCGCCGCTGGGCTGAAACTCTCGCTCCACGTGGCTGCCGGCGAACAAGACCTCCCAAGCTCCCGCTTCCTCTCCCTTTGCCCCGGGCGACGCCAGCAAGAAAGCAGGGCTTATAGGAGCAGAGGAGGAGGAGGGGGAGGCAAGGGGCGGAGACAGGCTGGATCCCGAAGCCCTGGCGGGGTGTGTGTGAAGAGAGCTGAGCTCAGGATCCGTTCCAAGGTCAAAGAATGGGAATGGACCTCGAAAAGTAATATAATCGGGCCGTTTGCTCCGCCGCTGCCTCAGAGGAGTCTCTTTTATTCCCTCTGATTTACACCTTTTCTACACGGAGGAAGACGGGAGAGTGGGCGAATGCCCTGGCTGCCTCCCGAGAGGCTGCTGAGCTCCCTGCCTCCTTCCCTCCACGGCGCCCCCCGGGCAGAAAGTGGGAAGAGGCTGTTCTTTCTCTTGGCAAGGAAAAGTGAGTTCAGGACCTGCCTTGAAGCCAGGAGTAGATCTTTTCTCTCTCTCTGGGCAGGCAGAAGCCGCGCTGCAGCAGCAGTTCGAGCAGAACAGGATGCCTCACAGGGACCAAGAGACAGAAGAGGCGCACCGTCTCGGATTTCGTTTCAGTCCCCTCCATTTCTCTTTTCTAAAGAGGATCTAGACCTTTCGCCTGGAAACTCTACCTCCCGATAAGCAACGATTCTGCCCTTAACTACCATTTTTGGAGCAGAGTGAAATTAAACTTTTCCTGCACGGCCGGGGGTTGGACTGGATGGCCCTCGTGGTCTCTTCCAACTCTACAATTCTATGATTCTAAAAAATGGGGGGGGGAGTGCCAGGGCTCATTGTCCCTTTCAGATTAGAAGCTCCTTGAGGACAGACACTTCTATGTGTTGTCATGTTCTGACGCTGGACGCTTGCTTGCATGCATACACACACAGCTGGTTCAAAGCATTCTGGAACAAATGGTGCGTCCTTGACCCTGCTCCCCCAGAAACCAAGTATGATATATCTCCCATGTGAAGGTGCACAGTACTTCTGAAAGTGTACCAAAGTAGGTTTAATGGAACTATGAGTCAGCATGGTGTAGTAGAGGTAGTGCTGAACTAGGACTTCAGGAGACTAGGATTCCAATCCTCACTGAACCATGGAAACCCATTGGGTGACCTTGAGCAGCCACACTCTCTCAGCCTTTGAACAAATCTTGACAAGAAAACCCTAGGATAGGTCAGAGTTGACCTGAATATCACATAACAAAACTAATGCAACATCTCAGAGGATCAGTAGACAGAGAATACATAAACCACAGTACACTCCTCTACCAAAGAACTGGGGGGGGGGGAGGTCTCTGATACTACAAGGAACAGCAAATATTTTTGCACGCCTAGCCACCAGTAAACACCTCCCCCGCACGCATGCACACATGCATGCACACACACACACTACATTAACCAATGATGAATTATTTATGCAGCCTAATCCTAACCATTGTTTAGAAGCTATGGAGAAATGGCTGGAGCAGCTTCCATCCCCTCAGTTTCTGCTGCCTGAAGTGACTTCCTCGCTGTGACTCTAGCTGGTCCTCATGGGATCACACACAGTCTGCCAGAAAGATATGCCTTCTTGCTCAGAAAGCCTGGGCCCTCCTTCCAGACCCAAAGAGTGGGGGGAAATGGAGATGAACAAGGGGGAAAGGAACACAGCCTGCCTGTGCCTTGAGACTGAGTGCACACAGACATCACTCCCCACCCCTCCGTCATCACTTACTGACTCATTGTGTGAACTCAGTCCATGGGAAAAGTGTTGGGGTGATACATGGTGAACTTGATGTGACACTTCTGTCTGTGACCAGCTGGCTCATTCACACATGCTTATTATTATTTAATAAACTATCCCAGAGCCCCAAAACATCTCTGTTGCAAATTGCATATTTTCCAGACTGGAGCTGTAGGATTTTAAAAAGGTAAATACATTCTGGGAATCTGGGAGTAATTGCTCAGTCAAATTAAGGGGACTAAGGCCTTGATTCATATTGGCAGATCCATTGACTGAATGGGATTTATCTAAGGGTCAACCCACCATTCAACAATTGATTCAAAGGGTGTAGCTGGAGCTAGTAATAAAATTTAAGCCTTATTAATGAACTGCTTAGGAGAATTACATCAGCTTGGTTTTGTTTGTTTAGTTTGTTTAAAGCAAAATTCATTTGGTACAACATTTGCCAGATGGTGGGCTGCAGTCCACAGAAGTTTATGCCACACCAGATTTGTTAAGTCTTTCACAAGTCATGAGACTCTATACTCTACAATGTATACTTTACAATTGAAAATATATACTTTGTAACAGAGAGGAGGGGGGGGAAGATGGGAAGGAAAGTGAGTTTTGTGGGAGACCAATCACAAAGCTGCAAAGATAAAGTACTGTAGTATTCAGAAACGGTTTTGTCTAGAAAGATATAAAGAAATTCTGTAGCACCTTCAAGACAGAAAAAGAAATTTCTACCATAACTTTTTATGAACGTGATGAAGTGGATGAAGGTAGTCTCAAAAGTGCTGAGGAATTCCTTTCTATCTTCTTATACAAACATAAAGGTTGGGGACAATGGCTGTCTGGGGATTACTGATATTAGGGTATTTAGAAACCCAGAGGGTTATGGCAAAGGCGTTTTAGCCCCCGCCCGCCCCCTCCCTGTCCTCCTTAGGAGACGTTGATCCCGGCAAATGCTTCTCTCGCTTGTGCGAATGAACTTTCCTTTCCATACCATTTCCCCGGTAGGGGGAGCCGCGGTTCCACCCCAAACCGCGTGATTCCTAGATTTCGGGCTCCGGGCCGAGAGATGCCCAGAGACGCGCACCGTGCCGCGCTGCGGCCTTTCCTGCGTCCTCCTCTAAGAAAAAGTGGAAACTTTCGCGCGGCCGAGGCGATGCAGGAGAGCCCGCACAGGAGGAGTCTCGGCTCCCTGATGCAGCCGCCCCCTTCACTTCTCAGCGGGAGGTTTTATTGCAGGAGCTACTCGGTCCTTCTTGCTGGGGTGGGGTGGGGTGGGGTGGCTGCGTCCTTGGATCGGGCCCGCGCTCGTCTCCTCCAGCTTGCTCGCCCCCCCTCCTCCTCCAGAAGCCCTTCCTCCTCTTGCCCCAAAGTCAGGGCTTTGGAGGGCGGGTCAACTGGGGTGGGGAGGAGAGGTCTGCGTAAAAGAAAGCAGCTGGGCTGGAGGAAAGCGATTCCTTGCCGAGCTGATGACGGCGACCTAGACTTTTCCCGTGGCATAGAAAAAAAAATACCCTGACCCACCCACCCGCGGTGACATGTTGGATCTTCGTTAAGTTTCACGTTCCTCCTCGCCGCAAAACGTTGGGGCGGCTCGCTTTCTCCGCTCTCTGTCTCCCTCCACCATCACCCCTCCCGCCCCGCCTCAGCAGACAGAAATTCCCCAGGCTCCCACCAAGCCCTAGCAAGAGGCAGACGCACCCAAAGGGAAGGCGAGTGATTCTCCTAGCCCACCCCGCAACACATTGGCAACATGCCGATGGAAACAGACAAAACAACGCTCCGTCTGCCCCAAGTCGCAAACACACACACAACCCCCCCTCATACACAACTCTTTCTTTGCCGCCCCCCCAATATCTGCCGGGCCCCTCCAGCGCCACACCCACCCCGTCCCCCATGTTGCTTTCGTTTCTGACCTGCCAAGTCTTAACTCAGTTTTGGACGGACTTTGTGGTCGGTCCCCTTTGGGGAGGAAGCGTGTTGCAATCTGGATCAGTAGGTCAGGTTGTTTGCTGGGGGGGGAGGTGTGAGTGGGGGCGGTTGTTTTCCAATTAAAGCAAGAGCACTCTGTCAGCCCCTTCCCACCCACCCCCAAGGCTCCCATCCTCCCCGAGTCCCCCTTGCCAAGAGCTCCATCTCTGCCGTCCGGGCTGGGAGGGGGAAAGGCAAAGCGAATGAATGAAGAGCGCGCGAGCCGCCTTGGGTCGCAACGAAAGCAGCCGAGCCAGCGAGAGCCAGGGAGCCCGTCCGCAGGACCTCTCCGGCGCCTCGGAAAAGTTTTCAGCCAGAGCCCGTGCCCAGAGGGGATGGACACCGCTCCTCGTTGGATTGATTGTTGCAAACGAGCTTTAGTTCAAAGTCCCCATTGCTACTTCTTAGGGCGGGGAGGAGCGGGGAAGAGGAGAGAGGCTGAAAGGGATGAAAAAGGACCAAGGCAAGGTTCCCCGAAGCCAGTTAAGGGGGCAAAGGGGAGGGCGAGGGGGGAAGCACCGGAGGGAAGGGGCTCCAGGGACCCTTGGGAGCCGTTCTCCGCCGGATCGCCTGCTGGCCGCTCCCCTCCCCAGACACCATCCCTGGGAGGGCTGCCCAGACCACCAGCAACCAGCCAGCCCCCCCAGCCTGGAGAGAGAGGCAAGGGGGAGAGACTGTGGGGGGGGGTCGCTTTCCAGGAATCCTCCGAACAAGTCACCTCCGCCGCCCCCTCCTCCCGGCAGCCCCAACCGGAGCGGCCACCGCCCCCTTCCTCCCGCCGCCGCCGCCAGCCCGCTTTCCTCCCAGCCGCTCCTTCCTCCTCCTCCTCCTCCTCCTCCTCCTCCAGCGCCGCTTTGTGCCTCCGAAAACCCGACAAAGACTTTTTCGCCCGGCCATTTAACCCCTTGCGCGCCGCCCAAGCCCGCGCTCCCTTGGCTCCCAGGCAAAGCCCCTCCGGCCACACACACCGCCTCCCCTTTCCCCCTTTCTTTGTTCTCTCCACCCCCCAGCCCCCGATTTGTGGGGTGGCCTCCCCACCCATGCCCCCCCAAAACCCTAATGCCCCTCCATAATTTTTAAAAGACGCAATAATAATTCACCCCTACCTTTGGTTTCCATCCACATACACACACACACCCATTAAAAAAAGTCTTTGTCCTCCAGGTAAATCACAGTATCCAAGCGCAGCAAACCTAAGGGTGCAGAAATGGGGAGTCCCCGCTTCCCCCCTCAGACAAATTCGGAGAACATGGGGGGGGATGTATCATTTACCTTTCAAAGGAGTTGAATGCAGAGACTGTCGGAAAGAAGACAAAAAAAGAAAGACGAGGGAAGGGGCGGGAAGCGCCAGGGGCCCCAGGCACGGCGGGCGGTTAATCCAGAGGTGCCCTCATGGAAGGGGAGCCCCTTGTGCTGCGGAGAGTTGGGCGGGAGGTGGCCGCCTGCCTCCTTCTGCCTCGTCCTCCTTGTCCTCGCCGCCGCCGCCGCCGTCTTCTCCTCCTCCTCCTCCGCCTCCTCCGCCTCCCCTCCGCCCCTCCCCGCCCTTGGCGAGGGAACACCTGACCGGGGGCTGCCTGAAGTCTGGCTGAGGCGGCTCTCCGGGCATCCAGAAGCACCCAGCCCGCTTGGCCTTGCAAGTTCAAATGCGGGCTCCGCCGCCGCCACCCATCATTATTAGTACCGTCAGCGCTCCAGAGGAGGGGCCCTGCCCTGCCTCTCCGAGAAGGAGAGGAGGGCTCTTCTTTCTACACACACACACACACAGGGGCCGGGGTTCGCCAAGACGGAGCCCAGAAGAGCCAAAGGAAAGGGGGGGGGCAGCAGGAGGCGAGAGAGGAGGTGGTGGCGGCGGCTTTTTCCTTCCGCCCGCCTCCCTCTCCCACCACCACGGCCAGTCGCCTCTGAACTCCTCAAAGTCCCGAAAGGCTCTGTAGTCTCAGCCCTTCTCCCCCCCCCTTTTTCTCCTTCTGCCTCAGACCCTTCCTGAGGGAAGCGAGGGTCGCCTCAGGAGGAAAAGGAGGAGGGGGCGTCACCGTTTCCCATCCTCCCAATTGCCAACAGCAGGCTGCGAGGTGTGAGGGGGAAAGGCGCGGGAAACGGAGAGGGGAGCTTGGGAAGGCCCTTCGTGAGGGGACTGTGTTGAGCGCGCCAACCCCGACTCCCGCCCTCATGAAGCGCAGTTCCCAAGCCAAAAAGGAAAGGTGACAAAGTATCGGTCCTTCCCCAAGCCTTGCCTCCTCTCCCCCCCCCAACCCCATAAGTTCCCTGTCACTTGACTCCTGAGCGCCCCTGTTGGGATGCTGGAGTCTGGCCGGTGATCAGGTTTTGGTGCCTCCGCCGCAACACTCCTCCCCAGACTCTCCTCAAGGATAGCGCATGATTTCCTTTGTAAGCTTTTATTTCTCATAGGCACCACAGAGGAAGGATTCATTTATGGCAGAGAAAATGTTTCAGAAACGCCATTCGGGGTGGGGACTCGCTCCCTTCGCACTGCAGGAATCCCATGTTTGGAACCCGCTAAATAACCTAAAGGCAACTGAACCCTCTCTGATCTTGGAAGCTAATAAGTAGGGTCAGTTCTGGTTGGTACTTGGAAGAGAGGCCACCAATGAATACCAGGTGCTCTAGACCAGTGATTCTTAACCTGAGGTCTGGGGACACCCAGGGGGCCACAATGTCCTCACAGGGGTACATGAAGGCTTGAAGGCCAATCAGACAACCTCCTGTTTGTAGTAGAGTGCCCACATGACACATGCAGGCTGGATGGCTTGGCCTGCACATTGCCATTCAATACACTCCAGCCACAAACTTGCAGGAAGAAGCAGGAGAAAAATCTTCTTTCTCCCTCCAGTGCCTCTGAGGGAAAGTTTAATGAATGAAGTAATTGTTGTATTATTATTATCATCAGGTATTTTTATGATTAGGGTTTTAAATCTTGACTTAAGTCTTGGGGGTCCACAGCAACAAAAGATATTTAAAGGGGGTCCCTGGTAAAGAAAAGGTTAAGAGCTACTGCTCTAGGCCATATTTCAGAGGGTGGAACTGTCAAAACCACCTCTGAGTATTCCTTGCCTAAGAAGACCCTTTGAGATTCATGGGGTCATCAAAAGTCAACATGCAAATTGAAGGCGCACACACACACAAGGAAGAAGGCTGCCTTCTGTGGTGATGACCACCTTGGTACTGCTTTTTAGAAGATGGGGTTGCTCCTACCATTAGCCAGAGTGAACGGGCCACCTAAGGCCATGGCTGCTGGTGGGAGCGTGGATGGCAAGGCATTGAAGGACAAAGCTCTGTGTACCATAAAGCTTTTCCTGCAGCCCCTAAACTGGCTTGCTCCCTTGAGGTGGGATGGAATTTGTTATCCCATTTCCTGTGCAGGGGCCATTTCACAGTGTACAATTATATTCCACTTTAACTGCCATGGCCATATCCTATGAAAACCTGGGGGCTTGTAGTTTGGTGAGACACTAAAGCTCTCTAGCTGAGAATTCTAAATGTCCCTCCCTAAACTGTGAATCCCAAGATTCCCTGGGATGAAACTATGGTAGTTAAGTGGAATCATAATGCTCTAATTGTGTACCCTAGCGTGAAATGGTCCCTGACATTCAGCTGTCAGTCTGGACAGCTCCTAAAGGAAGAATAGGAAGAGAAAGGCATTTGTCTTACACCTCAGGAAGCAAAATGGCTAGGGCTGGCTTTGTCAAATTGGGTTGAATCAGAAGGTGGGCCTTTTGGATTAGGAGCCCACCTCACTTCACCCTGTAATAAAATAACTGGTTTATGATCCATTAATAGTTCTATCCCTCTTCCAAAGGTTCACATCCCCACTACAGCCCTGGGAGGTAGGTTATCTTTGTGGCTCAGTGGAGGCTTTGAACTGAGGTCTCTCTGCTCCATTGTACTACAATTCCAAATTTTTACCAATTTGGAATTGTGGCCCAGGCTGTCATTTCCTTCAAGGCCAGCCAAAGCAAGGTCTCTAGCCATACTCTGGGAGTTCTGTCCATGTTCAAACAAGCATGCCCATTCACACCTTACAGCAAGGTCTGAAATGAGTGGAGTAGGGGCTAGACTCAGTTCAGTGTGTGTTTGCCACGTTTGCCCTACCCTGCTCAGGTATTTGGCCTGAATCCCTGAACAGGAATTCAACTTGTCACATAGGCTGTTCACGGGTCACCAATTTAAGGCTGGCACCTGACTGGTGATTTCAATGTCGCCAGATCCAGTCTCTGTTAATCTGGGCCCATTTTCTTCCAGTCCAGACCAGATCCTGAATCTAAATCAAGAGTCAGGAATCTAGATCACCAGACATCTCCTGTTGACTTGCATTAGGGAAATCCAAAAGGCTATAACTTTTTTAAAAAACAATAAAAAAAATTTAAAAAATTAAAAAATTCTGCATAAAATTTGGAGACATGCTAGCCCAGCCTAAATTCAGACAAGCAACTCCAGGTATTTTTATGCTTCTGTAATTTTTTTTTAAAAGCCAATTTTTAAAAGTTGCTGTTGACTGCTCAGTTATGGCAATTCATTTCATCCTGCTTTTCTTTGGCATTCTTCCCAGAGTATCAATCAATTAAGTCAATTACAATTTCACAAGATATATGAAAAGGATAAGGAAATGACAACATACTTAAAGAAAGTTTGTTTTGTTTTCTTCTACAAACAAATCAACTTATGAAATTTGGTGATACATCTAGGAGTGTGACAAAATTATGCTTATTATCAGCAGTGAAGCTGGTGGAATCCTCCTGATGGTTGTCTTGTTGTCTCTTAAGGTGTTTGATGCTTTAGGGTGGCTTTGAAAAACTTCCCTCTCATGGCCTCATACTCACCCTGCCTGCATAAGCCTTGGGGGATTAGGAATTTTTTTACTGAAATAAAACCATTCTACAGAATAATACACCCAACCGCAAAAGGCTGTAACAATAATGCAATTCCCCCCCCCCAATCTCTTTTCTTATTAATACAAAAATAAAACTATCTATCCTAACACTAATACATTTTTCCTCTTAATCTAAATACACTATAATTGCTCTTTTTTCTTTTCCAATAAACATTATATTTACACTTTTATACTAAAATTAGAAGTTACACATTACAATTATGCATATTTGGAAAAGAAAAAAGCTTTGGGGTCGGGGGGGGGAGACTGAGAATTTTTCTGATCACCTTTTGTTCCTACTCTAAGTGTCATTCCCCCCTATTGCATGGCTGCTGGGCCTTTTCTGCCTCTGTTCTGAACAAATCTGTTGGTACTAACTCATAAAGTATTGGAGAAGGGCTGCTGGCACTGTAAGATGGTCTACCGCTACAATAAAATGAAATTTTATTACCTGGATTTTATTACTCTTTGCCTCCCAGTGCCCAAGTGGCCAAAGAGGGGAGTGAGCTCTCCCTGCATTGATATCCACCCAGACCACCTTAACTGACAAAAACAAAGCTAATATCTTGACAAAACAGGGGCCTGTGACTCTAACACCATCATTTTTTTCTTCTCCAGTATGATTTTTAACACTTTTGCCTGATGGAGAAGCCAGTGGATCTTCAAAAGCTTGTATGGTGTATTTTGTGCATTTTTGTTGCCCCCCCCCCCCAAAAAAATCACTGTTTTGTGGATTTGGGATGTTGTTGAATTTTGCTTTACAGCCAACATAGATTTGCTCCCTATCCCTGCTGATTTACTGCTTACTATGAAGGCAGATAGCAATCCTGGGATCTGCTACTACCTCAAAGTGGCCCAAACAATTTCTCTGCCTTTTCTGTAAAACACTAAACCAACCATCATGCTGAAATGCAACCTGATGAACATCCCCATAGAATGTAAAGATAATGTGGAAAAATGCATTGTTAGCCTAACTGACCAGGAGCCAGAAGAACTCTGGATTGAAACCAGGAACGTTGTCAGGGAGGAATGCAAGAAGATACTATCTGTAGCCAAAAATAAAGAGAAGCCTCAATGGATGACAGACGTAACTCTTCAAGAAGTTAAGAACAGGTGAGAAACAAAAGTAAAAAGTGACAGAAATAGAGTCAGAACCCTGAATGCAACTGTTCAACAGCTTGTGTACAGGGACAAGGAGAACTGCTACAATAATCAATGCAGAGAAATAGAAGGTGATAACAAAAAAGAAAGAACAAGGAAGAAGGAGGCATCAAAATTGGAGGAAGGAAGATCAAACATTTAAGATATACAGATGATACCATACTACTAGCAGAAAAGAGGAAGACTTGGGAACAATTACTAGAGAAAGTCAAGGAAGAACATGCAAAGGTAGGTTTACAGTTGAACATTAAGAAAACAAAAATAATGACCACATATGAATTACATCACTTAAAAGTAGATGATGAAGAACCCTGAAATAGCTCGAGATTTCCATACCTTTATGGAATTATGGAAGTCAGCCATTAATCAGAATGGAGACTGCAATCAAGAAATCAGAGGACGACTAGGGAAATTATCAGATGAGCATCTAAAAACATTTTTGTTCTACTATTTTTAAAAGTGCAAGTATCCTGGCATAATAAAACTTATCACACATTGCTGTAAGAAAGAACCACCACTGAATTATTGTACCACGACCACTAGCGCTATTTACCTCTGCGTTTTTGTATGGACGAGACTTCAGCAGTTCTTGTGAGAAGACGCGAGGGCACTTCAAACTCTAAAAATATCTAAATTTACAAAGAAAATGAACACACAAGCACTGAAACAAACTATAAAACTTGCCAGCAAAATAGGGGGCTTCACAAAAAGAGCATCCCGTACTTAGGTTTTGTGTTCTCACCCAGAGGTTTTCTGGTGGGGACTGCCCATAGATGCTGTAATCATGTGAGTGGAACTGGACGCAGTTTCACATGCAAGTAATACAGTGAAAAATACACTATAGGAGATCAATTCATGGCTTGGCCCATTGATTAAAAAGAATGCCTTTTTCACACTAGTGGAACGCTTGAAAAACTTGAGGACAATGACATCGTGTGACGGGGGGCCTGTTTGTGGTACCCTGTCATCATTATCATGCTATTTTTGTCATGTTTGATAATGTCCTAGGATTTGGAAGGGCAGCTATGAAGGAATTAGACCAGATCCTGAAGTGTAAAGATAAATAATTGAATACTACAGTTAGGATTGTCCTTGCCATCATATTTCCCATTTCTATGTATAGTTGTGAAAGCTGGACAGTGAAGAAAGCTGAAAGGAAGAAAATCAACTCCTTTGAAATGTGGTGCTGGAGAAGAGTTCTATGGATACTGTGGACTGCTAAAAAGCCCCCCCCCCCAAAAAAAAAAAAACAAGTGAAGCCCAATCATGAGAAGACATGACTCACTAGAAAAGACAATAATGCTTGGTAAAATAGAAGGCAGTAGGAAAAGAGGAAGACTGCATTCAATATGGATGGACTCAATCAAGGAAGCCATGGCTCTAAGTCTGCAAGACCTGAGCAGGACTGTTGATGATAGGGTGACTTGGAGATCTCTCTATGGTTGCCATAACTTGAATTTGACTTGACAGCAGTTAACAAACAAAACAAAAGTGCCTTCCTTGTTTGGTGATGTTTTTCCTGCTTGTTTTTTACATTCTGATCTGAAGTTTGGTACAAAGTTTGGACTGCCCTTGTTCCAGTCCAGAACCAAATTGGGCCATCTGAAGCTCATACCAATTGATCTAAATCAGCCCAATCCACTTCATTGTTTGGGATACAACTGAATCAGTTGCACAACCCTACTGGGAAAGACTCAGGAAAAATAGCAGGAAGTACTCTTTCACACACCATATGGGGAAACGATGAAAATGTCCTCAATGAGGCATAGTGCAGGCCACTAACATGGACAGCTCTAATGGGGGATTAGTCAAATTCATGAACAAGAAAGCTATCAATGGATGATAGTCATGACAGGCATATACTGTCTCTAGGATCAGAAGTAATATGCCTCTGAATATCATTTACTGAGAAAGGTGCTGTTCTGATCATGTTCTGTCTGTAAGTTTTCCTGTTTGACCTTTATGGGACAAGAATCTGGACTAGATAGATCAAGCACAGTGTGATCAAGCACAGTTCTTATGTTTTAGTCTATTTACTTGGATCCACATAATTCAGCAGAAGCTACTTAAAACTGAAGCAGCCTCTGCAAGTATAGAGCCCCACAGTGACAGTTTCTTGCAATCACGATAAAAAATCTTGAGGTGTTGATGAAGTATATGGAATAAGTTAGTTCGCTTGTTTGTTTAAGTAATTTATCTATTGCATTTCAAATCACCAGGGCCCCTAGGCACAATGTATAAAAACATTTAAAGCATTAAATTCATAAATAAAAGCATTAGTTATCTGGAGAGATATTGATTTAAGAAACTAAGTGCTTTGTCTAACTGAACCACATGACATATGGGCATACAATATTTTATACATGCAAGTCCATGCATATTCACATCCCCTGTAAATTAAAGCATTTTTCCCCAGGCTAAGGACTGTTCACATACAGTGTACATGCAAAGAGAGACTGAGATCATAACCATTCAATCCAGTCCTAACATCTATACTCTCTCCACCCCAAGTCTATGGCCTGAATACATTGTTAATCCTGACTAGAGTAAAGCTATTGATTTACATATATATTGATTTACCATTCAACAATTGATTCAGTTGGATTAACCAATAGGATTCAGGCTCTATGTATTCAGCGAAGTTCCAGAAAAAAGATGTTTTGAGACAAGATTAAAGGCTGATTCACACAATCCAACATGGTTTTTACACAATACATCCAGTTCTCCCAGGGAAAATATTCATACAGAAAACCCACAGGTTGTGAGACCCACATCTCCTGATGCAGATGCAACATACAGTGATAATATAAATGTACAAATATAAACAAACATTATTGCTTCTATTCTTGTTTTAAACTCATTGTTAATTGCCTTGAGTCCCTATATTGGGAGAAAGGCTGGATATAAATGAATGAATGAACGAATGAATAATTTATCAAAAGTACTTGTTGATTGTCGCTGAGCCCACCAGGGCTTCCAAGGAGATGCACAACAGATAAAAATATTTGTTTAATATATTCTTTTAAAACCATTCTTCAAAATATTTAAAATACAGGTCACACACACACCGTATCTGAGGAACCAATGTCCACAGTTTCAGTTATCCATGGCTGAAAATAGGGACACATACATAGAGCTGAACTGGGAAATGCCTAGAGAGGTGTCCTCTCTATGAATATCTAGGTCCCCCAATGCAACTGTATGGTATGTTTGTACAGGGAGTCCTTTATTTTATTAGGGTTTGCTATTATCGGAAGTTTCACTTACAAATGGTAAGTCCAGGAACATATCCCCCATGGATATCGGGGGGCGACCTGTAACCCCTTTACAATTTTTCTTTAAAAAACAAATTCAAAAAGTCAAACACTCTTTGAAAAGAAATTAAAACAATGCCAAGGACCAATCCTGAAACTTACTTTAAGGACCAAAAGCCATATGGGAAAATACAATTTTGGCTACTTCATAGAAACTCAATAGGGAAAGAATTAGCCCTACTTTCCTTAGGAGGGGGTTCCACAGCTGAGGTGCTGATAGAGAGACAGCCCTGTCTTGTGTACCACTCACCAACCTAGTCTCTTCGGAGGGTGGGAGAGTCAAGAAGATCCTCTGCTGAGGATCTCAAATTACACAAGAGACTTATATAACAGGAAAAGGAGGTCTTTCATTTCCTGACCCAGAAACATTTAGGGCAGGGATGGGAATCATGAAGCCTTCCAGATGTTGTTGGACATCAAGTCCCAGCATCCTTAGTCAACATAGCCAATGGTAAGGGATGTAGGAAGATGCAGTTCAACAACATCTGGAGAGCTGCACAATCTCCACCCCTGATTTGGGGTTTTATCATCACAACTTCATTACAGGCATAAATTTATGTTGCTGCTGCTGCTGCTGCACACATGGTCTAGAGTCTCCTTGTAAAGTTGACTCAGTCTTACGAGTATGTATAGTGAAATGTATACTCTAGATATGAATTTGCTGGAGACAATCTTTTCTTTTTCTGCAGGAGAGGCTCTAGCCCTCTTTATAGTCCTGAAAAACAATTAACCAGTCAGTGAATGAAAGCACTCCTGAATCTCTCTTCTAGTCTTCTTGTGCTTGTAAAAATGGAGGGGGGAAATACAGTTAGGAAAGAAACATTACTATTCCATTTCCCACTTAGAAAGAGTTTTAAAGAAAAACAAATTTGTAATTGTTAACTTCATCCCTTTCTGTGCCAGATTCATGGGCAAGCCAACATTCACAGCTTTCCCAGCCAGAGGTGTTTCCCTCTGAGGGTTAGTAATCTCCAGTCCTCTAACGCCAATGGTTTTTGTTGACTGCTGTGGGCGGCCTTCCTATGAAGATACAAACAGTTATTAAAAAAGAAGTGACCTTGTTCTAGCAAATATATATTATTATGTATGACTTCCAAATCAGCATGTTCAGTAAAGACCTATCTCTCTTCACACATAATATCTTAATCAGCTTGGACTCTATTGTGTAATAGTGATGTTGACTGCTGAAGTTGGTGTTCCTTTGCCAATGTGCCATCCTTTTCTTGTTGATCTTCAAGCACACTAGGCGACTCCCATTCCCTCTGATTCATTGGGTCTTGCGTATGGGTTGGGTTTTATTTGTTCACCCTTAATTATACTTGGAGAGGTTCACACTTTTTGTTTCTTGGACTAGGGAACTTTGTTTACAGCAAAGCTTGAAGACTTCTGTTTTAAATCACTCTGTCCTACATCTCCAGGTTTCTTGGATGTGCTCTGGGTTCTGGTTTTTACCTTATAGGAGTTTCTTCCTTGTGGTTCTTACCCATTACACTCCTGTAAAATTAGAAGAGTTAGGTCATGTGGAAGGACTGACAAAGAAACTCCATGCTATGCCTGTATTGGAGATGGAGTGTGGTGGGCAGCTAGAATAGCAAGTAAAGATGCTCTTATCTCCTCCCATACAATTTCACATCCCCATGCACTAGGATTTATTTTTTAACAAAACTTGCATTGTATGAGTTGTGGGATGCTTTCTGACTGCAGTGAGACTTCTGGGGTTTTGAGTGTTAGGAGATGGGTGTTTAATGTACACTTCTTCTAGGGTGGATTATTTTCTTACCCCAATGTCCTTTCAATAGAAAAAAGTTTCCCTGAATGGGGCTATGCTGCTGAGAACAAGAGCACATCACTTCCACTTTGTGGAATCACAAACCACAAGACAGAATTTACTCATTTTTTAAAAATGCCTGCCTTCTCCTGATACAGGACCCAAGTTGTCCCAAAATGGTATAGGACATTTTTGTTGTTGTTGTTCCACTATATTACATTGGCTCAGACAAGAAAGTATCCCAGTGGCAAAAATAAATAGATTTGTTGAGGGGGTTTTTTGTCCCTGAAATTTTTGCTTGTTTCTAATGTTAAACTCTGTAATGGCCAGTGGCTGAATTTCAGTAAATGTGGGGAAACCTGTTCATAGTTGTTCAAGTGGCAAATGTTACAGAATGTCTAGTTCTGTGTGGTTTCAGCAACAAAATGGGACTCGGGTGTGGGGAAGAACTAAAATGCACCATCCTGATGTGTGAGGGTTAGTATTACCAGAGCAGAGCAGGGAGCAACCATGGGGGAACACCAGCACTGCTGCTGTTGTAACATAAGAACTGGCCTGGGCTGTTAGGATGTCTAGTTGGCTCTGTTATAGGGATTCCCACTGAGGACTCATAGGAGAGCATCGGTTAGTGTTTCCATGTGTAAGTCTGTGTTTCATTATGTTCAGGGGGGAAAAATATGACGGCTGATATTGTTTTCTGTGGCTGCTGCTAAGCTGCTGGATTTTCTGCCCATTGTTAAGTACTCATGATCCTTCTTTCTTGCTCAGTTCCTGTACTTCATGACAAGAGAATGTTTGCACTCCATGTTAATGTTCTCTCAAGAGGACAGTTAGAGAACATGGAAAATGTTATATTCTATCCTATGGCTGAGAGGCAATGTGGTGTAGTGGTTTGAATGTTGGACTAGGATTCTGAGGGACCAGGGTTGGAATCCCCACTCAGCCATGGAAACCCATGGGGAAAGTCATACTCTCTCAGCCTTAGAGGAACAGAATGTCAAACCTCCTCTGAATAAGTCTTGCCAAAAAAACAAACAAACAAACAAACAAAACACCTCTATGATAGGTTGCCTTAAGTTGAATTTGACTTGAAGGCACACAACAATAGCAAATCCCATGGCTAAAATCAGGGATCAGCATTGTTGGACACCAACATCACTCCCCAGTAGGGGACAAACTTTGTGATCTAGCTTTGTGTCACAAGCTGTCAGACTGTCTTCTCAAAGACTGATGAGATAGAACTGTATCTTGCATTTACTGTGACCTTTCCCTCAGCATGGCCCTGCAGACTGGGACCAAATGAAGAGAGCAAGCAGTTGGGCAATACTGAGAGCAGCAAGCAACAGTTGGGGCTGTTTGAGAATAGGCCCCATTTGGGATATCATGTGTGTTCCTGACACTGGCCCACATATACAGAGAGCCAATACTGCTCTATCCAGTCATTTCTGTTCAAGAGTACAAAAGTGGATCCTAAAACTGTGGATGTCCCATTAAAACAGATGTTCCCAGGACCCTCAGAAAGAGTGCTAGCACTTACAAATATAAACACCAGATTTCACACTGACCTTACCAAGAGAGCAATGGGAGCCTAAAGTCATGTTTGCACAAGGACTTCTTGTTAATTCTGAACTATAAGTAAGAAGTATAATGTGATGTGGGACGATCCAGAGCTCAGAAAATTTCCTTGTTTGGACTACAACTCCCAGAATTCCCAAAGTCAGCACGATTACTATGAAAAATTGAAAAATTCTGGAAGATGTAGCCCCAAAAAGTAACATTTCCAAGCACTAACCAGCCTTGACTCATACAAACAGTATATCACTATAGTAACAGCTTGGGGGGAATATTTAATATTTAATATTCATGGACTAGTTAATACATGTGAGTACAGTTGGACCCCTATATCCACAGGGGTTTGGTTCCCAGACTTACCATGGATACTGGAAACCATGGATAACAGTGAACCCTATTAAAATAAAGGACTTCTGGTAAAAACATAACACAGAGTTGCATTGGAGGACCCAGAAGATGCCTAGAGAGGATGGCTCTCTAGGCATTTTCCAGCATGACTCTATGGCCTTTTTAGTCATCAGCGCACTTGCAGAAAACATGGGATAAGTCCTTCCTGAATCTTCGTTTGTGAAGAAAAGCCAGAGAGATGGTATATATTCCCTATTTTGTGTCCCCTGGATAACTGAAACCATGGATACTAGAGTCCAACTGTACTCATGTAGGCTCACCAGAGTTCATGGCCATTACACGATACTACAGTATTTAAAGACATTCTGCTTCTGCACCATGAGTTCCAGGCAGACAGGACTTCCTGACAATCCAAAAAATTTGAACAGACATAATTTTTAATACATAAACTTCCCTAATTTTGTTTTGGTGACTTCCAAACTAGCCTCTTCTTCCTCCTTTTATGTGTTATATCATAAGTCATATGCTCTTTGAAAAAATATTAAGCAAAAGAATATTAAGTTCCTTAAGGTACCAGATTGGTTGAAATAATCATGGGATTAATTTTTTTATATATAAAATTACCAGCTTGATAGATGAAGGGAACACTGTAGATATCGCATACCTTGATTTCAGTAAGGCCTTTGACAAGATTCCGTATGACATTCTTGCAAACAAGCTTGTAAAGTTAACAGGCTAGACAAGTTAACTGTTAAATGGATTTGTAATTGGTTGACCGGCAGAACCCAAAGGGAGCTCAGCAGTGGCTCCTCTTCCTCTTGGAAAGATGTGACCAGTGGGGTGCCTCAGGGTTCTGTCCTGGGCCCAGTGATATTCAACATCTTTATCAATGACTTGGATGACAGAATTAGGGGCATACTTATCAAATTTGCAGATAACACCAAATTAGGAGGAGTAGCTAATACCCTAGAGGACAGGATCAAAATTCAAAATGACCTGAATAGACTGGGGAGCTGGGCCAAAGCTAACAAAATGAAATTCAATACGGAGAAATGTAAGGTACTGCACTTAGGGTGGAAAAACAAAATGCATAGATACAGGATGGGGGAGACCTGGCTGAACGAGGCTACATGCGAAAGGGATCTAGGAGTCCTAGTAGATCACAAGTTGAACATGAGTCAACAGTGTGATGTGGCAGCTAAAAAGGCCAATGTAATTTTGGGCTGCATCAATAGAAGTATAGTGTCTAAATCAAGGGAAGCAATAGTGCCACTCTATTCTGCATTGGTCATGCCTCACTAGAATACTGTGTCCAGTTCTGGGCACCACAATTCAAAAAGGGTATTGACAAATTGGAGCATGTCCAGAGGAGGGTGATTAAAATGGTGAAAGGTCTGGAAACCATGCCTTATGAGGAAAGACTTAGGGAGCTGGGTATGTTTAGTCTGGAAAAAAGATGGTTAAGGGGTGATATGGTAGCCCTGTATTTGAAGGGGTGTCACATTGAGGATGGAGCAGGCTTGTTTTCTGCTGCTCCAGAGACCAGAACACGGAGCAATGGGTGCAAGCTCCAGGAACAGAGATTCCACCTCAACATTAGGAGGAACTTTTTGACAGTAAGAGCTGTTCAGCAGTGGAACACACTCCCTCGGAGCGTGGGGGGGGCTCTTTCCTTGGAGGTCTTTAAACAGAGGCTGGATGGCCATCTGTCAGGGATGCTTTGATTGTGATTTCTTGTGTGGCAGGAGGTTGGACTGGGTGGCCCTTGTGGTGTCTTCCAACTCTACAATTCTATGATTCTATGAAAAGGTTGTTACCAATGCAAAGGAGGTGGCAGGCTCACATCACATTGACAATTCCCTTTATAGCTTTAGCCCAGAAGCTGCTCCAGTGAGGATGATATTACTCAGGGATGACAGCATGGCTAAGGACAACAGCCACTTTGCAGTCATGGTCATTATATTTTTAAGGAGGTACAAGTTGTTTGCTTTAATTGCGATTTTATGAAGGAAAAGGCCAAGAAGTCTTTCTGAAGTCATCTTAATTCTTTCACATCTTGATGTGGACACAGAAGATGTGGTGCAGTGAATCAGAGATTTCTGCTTTCTTTGTTGTATTTTTATCTCATGAAAACCACTGTCTTCTGTGCAGTCATGATTTTTGTGGAGGAAATAACTAGAATTAGCATTTTTACACAATTTTTGAATAGAAGTAACATTTAAGAAGGCTTTATATGATATGCATCTAATACAAAACACAATCAAGAAAAATATTCACTAAAGCCAATTACTGTACAGGCCACCACCACCCCCATATCCATGGAATCAATATCCATGGTTTCAGTTATCTGCAGCTGAAATAGAGACACATACCATAGAGTAGAGCTGGAAGGTTCCTAGACAGGTGTCCTCTCTAGGAATTGCTAAGTCCTGCAACACTACTCTATGGTATGTTTGTGCCAGAAATTATATTTTGTGGTGAGGGGTCATCCAAATCCCTCAGAACAATTCCCAAGCAGTATCCATACAGGGAGTTCGTAAGGTCAGTCTGGCTAAGTTCCTGCAATGTGCACCTTCAAATAGTTTTCTGAGAATAGTTTTCTGCCAGATTACTGAGGAGTATATGGTTCAAGATGGTCGAGAACATAGCTGTCTTTCTATCCTGTCTATTTCAGATCTTAGAAGTACCTAGGACTTTATCAGACATGGGGGAATGTGGCACAAAACTGCATCCCAAATTGTGTCAGAAGAATACTGCAAGAACAGAAAGAGTGACATTATCAGATGCCCATGTCCTCAACTGTTCTGGGGGCATAGCATGGGCATGAATAAAGTGTCCCTTTTTTATTGATGGGCTAAGCCATCAATAAAAAGGGATGCATTATTCACACCCATGCTGCACCCCCAGAATGGCTGAAGGATAATGTTGTCTGGTAATGTTGCCCATTTTTGTTCTCATAGTGTTCCTGCGACACAGTTTTTGCCGCATTGTATTAAGTCCCTAGCTACAAATAACAACTTATTTGCATTAATTCTTTCCCCAATAGCTAAGACATAACTGAGTTTGATTTTGTTAGCTGCCCTCAAGTTGATGTTGACTTATAGTGATCCTGTGAATGAGACATCTCCAAGACTGCCTATCCTCAATAGCTCTGCTCAGGTCCTGCAGACTCAGGGCCATGGCCTTCTTGACTGAGTTTACCCATCTGACATGCAGTCTTCCTCTCTTCCTACTGCCTTCTACCTTCCCAAATATTATTGTCTTTTCTAATCATGTCTTCTCGTGAAGTGGCCGAAGTATGACAGCCTCAATTTAGTCATCTTGGCTTCTAGTGAGAGTTCAGACTTGAGCTGTTCTAGGACCCATTTGTTTGTCTTTTTAGCCATCCACAGTATCCACAGAACTTTTCTCCAGCACCACATCTCAAAAGTGTTGATTTTCTATCAGCTCTCGTTACCATCCAACTCTCACACCATACATAGCGATGGGAAATACGATTGCATGGGCAAAGCTGACTTTAGTGTTCAGTTGTATATCTTTGCTCTGAGTTATGTAATATAACTGAGTTACATTACAATATTAAACTAGTAACAGGTGATATCACTCCTTTTGTGGTGTGACAGCCACTTTTGTTACTTTTATAGTTATGGAGATGTATCATCTCACTCAGGGTATAGTGACATGGAGACAAAAAGGGGTAAGTAGTGCCGCCCCTAATGGTAATTCTTTCTCCTTGGATGTATTTTTCTTTTACTGTTCAAATTCCAGTCTTTCAGTAATTTGGTGAGTTTTTAGAAATACAGCCTAGGCATCCAAAGATACAAAGTTAATTGTTCATACTGAGGAAATGTGACAAAAACAAGAGACAAAGATGTGAATATCTTAAATGGCTTATTATACGTCAGAGGAATTGCAATACATGTTCTGAACAAAGAATAGCCCAAACTTGTAAATTGCAGAGCCCCCACCTCTCTCTATCTCTGATTTGTACATTGGGGGGGGGTGTAGGAAGGAGGTCCCCATGGAACTGATCCTGGCCAAGGATTGTCCCAGCTCTGCTCCCCCATCCTGACTATGTTCTCCTCTCCTATTACTGTGCAGCATAGAAAGGGTGTCTTTTTTTTTCTAGGAAAAAGTTAGGGGGAGGTAATATTGGCTTCATAATCATAATCTTTGATAGTAGGCATATTCATATCTTCATGTGAACACAGTCAGGATGGAATGAAAGAGCCCATGCATTCCTGACCAGTTGCATATTTTTGTACATGTGAAGGTGCTCTTCTGCTGCTGAATGTCTGGAAATGTAATGGGCAGGGGGTCAGCAACTGTGTTCCAGTAACCTCGCCATGCAGTCAGCGAGCACATGGAGACTGTGTAAATAATGAGATCATGGACCAGTTTTTGCTCTGTCAGATTGCAAGTTCTATTTTGACTTAAATTGTTAAAACTATTTATATGGCTTTAGTTATTTTAAATTGTTTTCAAAGTGACTTCACTGATTGCCAGCTTGGTCCTTAAAGCCAGCTCTTAAGTAACAAGATATTGGCTTCTGAAAGGCAGTTTGTAAAAGTGTTACAATCTGTTTTTAAAAGAAAATTTGTATCTTATACTTTGGGAGCACAGACAGATTAAGAGGTAATAGACAAAAAGAGGTAGGTAGGTAGATGATAGATAAATAGACAGACAGACAGATATTTCCCTCCTTAAGATCTGATATAGGGCAGGTTAGAAATATATAAATACTGTACATCAATCAATCAATTAGTCATTCAAGGGGCCAGTGTTGTGCAGTGGTTTGAGTGTTGGACTTCGGGAGGCCAGGGTTCGAATCCCTGCTCAGCCATGGAAACCCACTGAGTGACGCTGGGCAAGTAACACTCTCTCAGCCCCAGAGGAAGGCAATGACAAGCCTCCTCTGAAAAAATCTTTCCAAGGAATCCCTAGATAGGGCCAGAATATGTCAAAGTTGACTTGAAGTCACACAGGAACAACAAAATCAGTAATTCTATTGATCTGCTATAGGGTGGGTGAAAAATATATATAAACATATTGATCAATCAGTCATACAATAAGCCCAGCAGAAATTCATGAATTATCATATACCAATGGACTTCAGATAAATTCATGACTAGAGATTGCAACCCAACATCCAACTGGTTAGTTCTCTTTCATATGTAAAATTTGTCCTCTCTATCATGACCTTGACCTCCTGAGCCATGATTATCTGCCACCTCAGCATCTTGGCCTTCCTCTTCTTCCTTCCATGCAAGCATAGATAGCTTCTCCTTTCTCTCTCTCTTTCTCTCTTGCTCTGAAGTTTCTTTCTCTCTAAGCAAATCTTATCTTTTCCCTTTCATCACATCACCTGTGCTATCTCTCTGTCTTACACAACCTTTCCAGCTCAACAATTAGATTGACTTTTAAAGGTGCCATGATATCACAGCACCTCAGCTAATTATACCTGTTTTGGAGGTGGACAGCAAGAGTGGATGGGGGGGGGAGAGCATCTAGATGGAGTGACAGCTATTCTCATCTAGTTAATAGGCCATTTAATGGGTCATCCAGAGGGCTCCCATTCAAGAGACACTTCTACTGATAACCCCAGCAGCCAGGATAACTACACGTGATTTGGAAATGTAAGGGCTGCCGCTGGGGACAGGAGACCGGATAAGGCCATGGCCCCACTTTTGAGAATCTCATCTTTAGATAATTTCTATCTACTACAGTTATAAGCTCCTCTGACACTGTGGGTTGAGGAAAGCCAGCAGGTTTTGAATGACAGCTGTGATGGGAAAAGTGTGCGTGTGTGAATACTGTGGTAAGCAGTGCTTGGGGTGGATAAACTGACATGTTTTGATATCTCAACCAAATTCTTTTCACAAGGCAGTGCTGGTGGGTGGTTCCCAGGTCAGTGGGATGGTGAATACACTCTGTGTTTTAGTCCAAACTTCATACAGCTTGGGTCCAAACTATTTGAAAGACTATCTCCTGATATGAACCCGCCAGAATTTTAAGATCCTCAGGGAAAGGCTTTCTCTTGATCCTGCCATCATCCCATCCTTGCTTTGTGAGGACACAAGAGAGAGCCTTTTCAGTGGCTGCTCCCACCCTCTGGAACACCCTTCCTTGGCAGGCTAGGCTGGCCCCCTCCTTGCTTTCCTTTCGCTGACAGGCAAAAATGTTTTTATTTCAGCAAGCTTTTAATTTGTAGCTGTGGGCACAGAGGCTTTTATTGGGCTGTGTTTTTATTGTTTTAACTTGTATATGTTTTTTAAAATAATTTTAATTGTTACTTTTTAATTGTTTTTAATTGTCTTGTTTTTACTTGTTTTTATGTTGTAAACTGCTTAGGGAGTGCTATGGCAATGATAAGGGGTATAGAAAGTTAGAAAACAAACAAACAAATAAAGGCACTGTCCAAGGTGCTGAACCTACCTTGAGTATAGCGTTCAGCACATTGGATAGCTCTTTTAGAGTTCACTGTAAAACTCAGAGCAGAATCACTCCCTACTGATATGGAAACCTGTCCATTCACCCCTGCCACTAAGCTGGATCTAGACTTGAGCCCAGCAGTAGTCTCCTGGGTCTGGAGGAAACTGCTGCTGGGTGAAGCAGTTGTTTCTGATTCACTCTTCCCTTTGGAGTCCAAGGTGTCTCTTCCCATGATCACCTGCAGTTTCCATGAGGAACTCCTCATGGTTTAGTGGAGGGTGAGCCTTGGAGAAAATGCCTCTCCTGCCCCCTTCCTTCAACAGGAAGCCTCTGCTAGATCCCAGCTCTCTTCACAAATGGAAGGAGCCCTTCCATTCATAAAGAGGCAAAATTGGATTCAATCATCACTATCTGGACTGCTACCAACTGGATTTCTAACCAAGGAAGCCATGATTTTCCTTCACAGAAAATATTTAATGAACACGATTATGAATTGGCTATGCACAGCATCAAGTTGTTGACTGTGGTACATAGAAGTGCCTAGAGCACAATGAAGAGCAAATATGGCCACCTGCAGTATCTTAAGCTTGTTATTTTGGTAAGTGTTCTAATGTTTCCCTTCCACTATTTTTTTTAAAATAAAATCTTTATTTCAACTTTGGGTCTCATTCTAACCCATTGCTGCCAAAGATAGATCTGAGGGGAGGAGGAAGAGATGACAGTTTCCATTTCTAGCCCTCAGGCCTTTCTGTCAGAACTTTTTCTTACTGCACTAATTTTATGAGGTTCTTTATTTCTAAATCATCTGGAGATCATTTATATTGGTGGAGACACTATAGGTGACATTGCTCATGTAATAAGTTGTTATGAAGGTGATTCTACTCTCTCTCAGCTTGTATAGAGAAAGAGTGTCAACTGCAGTTATGAGAAGGCGGCTGCCAACTCAAGCCACCTATTCTTTGAACATTTGAGTTTCAAAGGGTTCAAAGAGCTATGGCAGTATGGGAGAGATGGTGTTAGCATGCCCTACTACCCCCTCCCCATGAGATTCCATAACTGGAAATATTAGACACTTTTTGGGGTCATATTGGCTTAGGCAGACTGGAGGTCAGATGGAGGTCATGATGACCTGAAACATGTCTAGAAATATAATGGTGGGAAAGCCCAAATTAGGATTGAGCAGAAAGCCCCTATGATGGGTTTATGCTAGTAACCCTGTCATTAAAGTGGTATGAGCTAATCCTTTTTTCAAGTCTTGGGCGTTTCAAGCAATAATTCAATCAAGCAATAAGTATCAATTCCTCATTCTATACCCTTTGGAAAATTCTCCTCACACCCCCTTCCTGTCCAACCTTACAAGGTTGTCGCAAACCAATCAATGTTCTATATCTCCATAATTGCAATCTGTTGAGTTTTCCTTTGTCTATACTGTGGGAGAGCCATCCAAGCTTTGTTATTGCTAAACTCACCCCTCCAAGGCACGGAATAGAGTATGAATATTCAAGGTGTGCCACAGTGGACAGACCCAGCCACTCTCTTTCTCAGAGTACCCCAAATTGGAACCTCCTGTGCCACCCTCAAACCTGTTTGAGTATTTTCACTGCTCTTTGAGATTGGTAACTATCACCATATCTTCCCGGGCCTCTCTCCTTCTAGCCAAACTTTCTGCATTACTCTGCTATAGCCTTGCATGGTTCACAAGAATGTATGTTGTGTATGTTAGTCTAATTTTTATATTGTTCCAATAAAATACCTTGTTTTACTTCAACTGGAGCCTCTTCCAAAATAAGTACTGGTATATATAGGTGAAAAGATCCCCAGAGTTATCCCCCTCTCACAGGCCTCCTGTTTGAGCTAATAATTACCTCAACTAGATTTTGGCCTCTAACGTACTCTAACGTACCCCCACACACCTCTTAGGGTAACAATGGCTTGGACAATTGTCTATCCTGCAGCACAGGCAATTATCCAAATCACACCTTACATGCTATCTTGGCTCCATCTACCCCTCTAGAAGCTAGGCATTTGAGGAATATGCAGCTTGGAGCTGCCAGCCTTATTTTTCTATTCAACCTCTTTTTTTCATCGTTTCCTTGCCACAGCCATTTTATTTTTGACACCACTGCCATGTCAGTGGAGACAATAGGGTCTAGGTGATAGGTAGACAGATAGACAGATAGATAATATTTATTATTGTCATAGATCAGTCAAGAGGACTACACAAAGCACAAGCAAAGGAAGGTATAGAGTCACAGATACAGAAGCAAACTCAACCAAACCTGAGCTAAATCCTGTGCAAGAAGGTTTTTGTTGTTGTTGTCGTTAATAGAAAAAAAGGTGCATAAATGAATGGATGGGTGCAGTGTCAGATTTAGATTTTAGGTGACTCCTAAGCAAGATCAATTCAATGGATTGATTGTCAGTGCTGGCTCTTTGGTTTCTCACTCTGAACAGAAGGAGGCTGCTTCATCCTCTCATTCTTGTAATTTTTCAATGATCAGAGTGGGCACTATAAAGGAGGAGGTGAGACCAGGGGACTCAACAGTCCACCATAAAGGTGGGCCAAACACCTGTCCTAAATTTGCCACCCTTCTTCAAAGATGAAAACTTGGAGGGGGCTTTGATACCATGATGGGGTCAAAATTCAATTCCCAGTTGGTTCTGGCAAAGAAAACAAAGGAACAGTGTTTGTGGGACAGCAAGGGAAGGTCTTATGAAAGCACTAGACGATAGCCCATTTGTATTACACTTATTTTATGTGTTGGAATAACCTCATCCCTATAATACCTGAACACACTTGCTTTTGTCTGATTATGAAGCTAAGCAGCATTGGGCTTGGCTGATATTTGGCTGGAAGGCCACCAAATAATACCAGGGATCTCTAGATAGAGCTAGGAAAGAATCCTGCCTGAAATCCTCTTCAGCTGCTGCCAGTCAATGCTGACAAGACTGGGCTAAATGGAACAATGGCCTGACTATAAAGCAGCTTTCTAGGCTCCTCATTGTCTGTTATTATTTTTAGTATTGTGTTCTTATATTAGGAACCAGTGTGGTATAGTGTTTTGAACATTGGACAATGACTCTGGAGACCAGGGTTAGAATCCCTGCTCAGTCATGGAAACCCACTAGGTGACCTTGGGCAAATCACACTCTCAGCCTCAGAGGCAACCACGTATGAACAAATCTTGCCAAGAAAATCCCATGATAGGTTCACCATAGGATTAGCATAAGTCAGAAATGATTTGAAGGCACACAACAACAACAACAACAACAACGGTTCTTATATTAGTTTCACATAGGGTTATCATTTTGAACTGATGTGGCCATTTTTAAATCCTTAGGATGGCATTTAGAAATAATTTTTTTGAGCAGTTCTAGATTTAAAATGTGCATTTTGAACTGGAATATAATCAAAGCTACCACATTAAAATTAGTGGCTAGAATTCACAATTACAGTTACAAATGTGTTACGCTTTTGTAAATGATTTGTACTCATGATTCCTATGTATTTAATACTGTGGGGATACATTGGGATGATAAAAATCCCCAGTCGAGATTTACTGGATAGCACTCACTGCAATCAATGGGGTCTGTTCTTCTGTTGATTGGGACAAACCAAACCAACATTTCTACCACCCCCTTCTGTGGGTGACAGAAAGCAGGATCCCTGTCACAATTTCTCCTTGCACTGGAAATAGCTCACTGGCAGGAAGGGGTGAGAACATAATTCTGCTGTATCCTGATTGACAAGAGAACAGACTCCCGTTGCTCACAGCAGCTGCTGCCCAGTAAATCAGGATTGAAGGGAGTTGGGCTGAGAGGCACTACTTAGCTATTCAACTAAGGTGGTCATGTAACTAAGCAGTACATGTAGTACTCTAGCTGGTGTTTAGTTCTTGTGTGGTTATTGTAAACAATTCTATTTATTTAGAACACAAATATTATATTACTTCCAGATCAATCAGTGGTGATTATTGAACACTTATCCCTTTCCAACATACTCTGAATTCGCCTCTGCCTTGAGATAAAGTAATATTTGATTGCATAATTAATAATTACTCAGCTTACAGTAAGAAATGTCCAATTTGTAAACAGGGCCAGGGTGGTGGTGGGTGGTGGGTTGTGCAGAGAATGCCATTCTCATTATATGAATCTTGAAAAAAAACTGTATTTTTTTTTTCATTTGGTTCAAATGCTGGAAATGAAACTGAGCTACTAATTTATTAACAATTGAAAGCTGATGTATAAGAAGTGCGTAAGATGTATAACAATTGTATAAGAGTTGCATGTAACTGCACTGTTTTCCTTAGGTGCCCTGAATATGTCTCCAGTAATAGGATCTAGAAGCATCTCTCTGATTATACAATTTATAATACTTCAAAAGCAAAGCACACACACACACCAGTTGACAGGCGTACAGAATGAAAATAATAGAAACTAAGAGACTCCCTCACTATGTGCTTATTATATCTTTTATTTTCTCCCCAAACCTTTCCAGGCAGGGTCTGTACCACAGTCCTTTTTCTTTTTCCTGAGGTCCTATCGGCTGCTGTGCCCAAGCACAATGTAGCGATTAAAGAAGAAACTTTCAGCTTTCACTTTGAATTTCCTTGCAGATGTTGGCTTAAGCCAACCCCTTAACCTTTCTGCAACACAGTTTTTGTGTGTGTGCATTTTATGAAGCCTCTCTCTTCCCTCCCACCACCCTCCTCCAACTCCCCTCCTCTCTGGACTGTAGATCAAACGCTTCCATGACATATGGGTAAAGTATTTGCCAAGAAATTGCTGTTCTCACGATGGGAAATAGCAGCTCCATGCCTCCCTCGTTTCACACACCAACAATGTTTGGGCTCCCCCCACTCCTCCCCCCCCCCATTATGCCTCAGCAGCCCTTTGAGCAGAATGGGGATGAATGGGAATCGTTTCCTATTGCCACCCTTACAGTTTTGTTTTTACAAGGAGATCACTCTTCGGTCTCCCCCCACCACCTTCCCCTGTTGGCCAGGGGAAGAAGAAAGCCATCTCTAGCCTCAGTGAAAAAGGAGGGAGGGGGAGACATCGTGAAAAGATAATCATTGTCTTTACAGTTCTGTTAATAGCTAGTCCCCAAGGCCTATTTAAAATATCGTTAACAATGGATCTCAAAAGAGGCATAAATGTCAGAATATGACCAAGGTCTGGCTGGTTTTTTTATAGCCTTACTATGCCTTTCTTACTACGAATTTCATGAGTTTGTTTTATTTTGCAGTCACTGTTTGTACCTCAGGTATAAACTCTACCCTTTCTCTTTCCCAAACAGCTCAGGTGTGTGTGTGAGAGAGAGACTCCATGAACTGTAGTGAAAGAAATAAAATTAACAGCAAGGGGGGTAGCAATGTAACAGAAATGAAGACCTTTTTCCAGGTCCTGAAAAGCGGGATGTCCTTAACTTTGGAATGACAGCATCTACAAATACAGAACAAAGCTTCTTTCAGACAGTAGAACAGAGAGCATGCCAAACCATTTTCTGGTAAGTAGTTCCATCCCATGACACACCCCACTACGAAGATAACACATGCTTGGCAGCACTGAAGACCGCAAAAGATCAATGTTAGTTTTATTGGGAGACATCCAACATGGTGTGACTGCAACAGGACTTCATTGTCTTCTCTTCTTCCCTGCAGCTCCCCGCCCCCTTGCTGCAAATCAGGTCTGGAAGATCTCCCTCTGCAAACTCTTTGGAGCATATCTGGGATGTGGGGTGATATTTCAGGGGGAAGACAAATCCATTCCACAGCACCACTCTACTAGTGAACAGACGCCATTGAATACAACCCAGTATTTATTTTTACCCATTTTTAATAATAATATAAAACATATGAAAAAGGTACAAACTCATTACAGAGGTAAGTACTATAATCAGTGATAGTAGTAGCAATGTCAATCAGTGCAGTATATAAGAGTTCTCATTCCTAGTTCAATTTTGATGTTGATTTTAAATGTCAGATTGGCAGGGTTTTTGACAGGTCCATGTCCAAAAGATAGCAGTGCAGCAATCTACCAGCTCATTAGGATCGTTCCATAAGATTATATTATTAATACTGTAAAATATTATAGGGGGGAAATAAAATAAAGAGCTCAGGAATTATTCCAGACCATTGTAACATTACATTTTGGACTACAACTTCCGGATTCTGGAACTCCAAAATGGCTTCATATAAGACTATATAGTCTACATACTTTTATTTTGATCTGTTGTATTTTTTCATCTGTAATTCTTAGCCAATGTTACTTTCCCTTATACGCATACAGACATGCTCAGTGATACTGTAAATAACAGTGCTAACACTGGATATAGATCTGATATGTGCTTCTGTACATAGGATACTTTAATAGCTGAGACTAGGCATTAAGCACACCTTATTTTTTAAGACATTTTAGTTCTTGTGTGTTACTTAATGATTTGATTAAAGGGAAAGTATAGTAATAGTCTTTCCTTCTAACAATGAGTGATACGGTTTATGGAACTGTATTGTTACAAATTTTTCACTAGTGCATAAAACAACAACAACCCAATACTGAGCCCAAATCCAATCCAACATACATTCTAATCATCAATAAGGGGGACATCAGCAGTTGTAGTAATCATTGGACCATTGCCATAATCTCCCATACAAGCAAAGTAAAGCTCAAGATTGTAAAACAAAGACTTTTTAGTAGATATGGAGTGGGAAATGCCAGATGTTCAAGTTGTGTTCAGAAAAGGAAGAGGCACTAGATATTATATTGCAAACATACATTGGCAAATGGAGTGCACCAAAGGATTTCAGAAGATTCTTCAATTGTATAGCTCATGAAAAACTATGGGAATCTCTAAAAGAAATGGGAATACCACAACATCTTATTGTCCTGATATGCAACCTATACAGAGGTCACTGTCAGGACAGAATATGGAGAAACAGAATGGTTTCCAATTGGCAAGGTGGTCAAGCAAGGCTGCATTTTATCACCCTATCTGTTTAACTTGTATGATGAACATAACATATGTAAAGCAGGATTAGACTCAGAAGGAAGCGTGAAAACCGGAGGAAGACATATCACCAATTTAAGATATGCAGTTCACCATACTACTAGCCAAAAATAAAAAAAGACTTGGAATGATTACTGAAGAAAGTCAAGGAAGAAAGTGCAAAGACAGGTTTACAGCTGAACATTAAGAAAACAAAAATAATGACCACAGATTATTTGTATGTGTATTCGCCTTTGAGTTGCCTATCAACTTATGGCGACCCCATGAATTCCACAGGGTTTTCTTAGGCAAAGAATATTCAGAAGTGGTTTTGCCAGGTCCCTCCTCTGAAATACAGCCTACAGCCCCTGGTATTTGTTAGCAGTCTCCCATCCACGTACCAACCAGGACTGGCCCTGCTTATCTTCCAAGATCAGACAGGACCTGGTGCCTTTAGGGTATTTAGTCTACATATGATTTACATCACTTTAAAGTAGGCAATGAAGTCATTGAAATAGTTCAAGATTTTCCATACCTTGGCTCAGTCATTAATCAGAATGGAGACTGCAGTCAAGAAATCAGAAGAAGACTAGGCCTTAGAAGGACAGCCATGAAGGAATTAGACAAGATATTGAAGTGTCAAGATATATCATTTGATACTACAGTTAGGATTGTCCATGCCATTGCATTTCCCATTTCTATGTATAGTTGCAAAAGCTGGATGGTGAAGAAAGCTGATAGGAAGAAAATCAACTCTGAAATGTGGTGCTGGAGAAGAGTTGTGCAGATACTGTGGACTGCTAAAAAGACAAATAAATGGGTCCTAGCCTGAACTCTCCCTAGAAACCAAGATGACTAAACTGAGCCTGTTCTACTTTGTCCCTATCATAAAAAGACATGACTCACTAGAAAAGACAATAATGCTTGGTAAGGTAGAAGGCAGTAGGAAAAGAGGAAGACCACTTTCCAGATGGACAGACTCAATCAAGGAAGCCAAGCCATGAGTCTGCAAGATCTGAGCAGGTCTGTTGATGATAGGGTGACTTGGAGGTCCTTCACTAGTAGGGTCACTTTAAGTTGAAGTGGACTTGATGGCAGTTAACAACAAATTTAAGATATGCATATGACACTATAATGCTAGCAGTAAATAGTGAAATAGACTTAGAATGATAAATGATTGAAAAAGAATACATAATGATAGTTAAGGAAGAAAGTGAAAAAGTAGGAATATTAAGAAAAGAAAAATAATCATCAGAGATCACTCTCATAAGTTTAAAGTGAATGATGAAGATACTGAAATTGTTTTTAAAAAATCTATATCTTGGTGCAGAAGAGGCAAATACTGGAGACCATCCAACATAATTCACAGGAAAAGATATGTCTCCAAGTGTTCAGTGGAAGGTTTTAGCTGTTATTTTTATTTTTCAACAAGCCCATGCACTTCAGACTATGTACATATTTAAATGGCCTTCTTCAGGGGCAATAGGCAATCTAGCAGCAAAAATTTCTGTAGCTGAAAATCTCATTCCATTTGCTGGACAGACAAAAAAATAGACAACCAGACTCAGGGTTTTTATTATTATTATTATTATTATTATTATTATTTTAGCAGATGGTTGTTGGGGGGAACAACTCTTTTTACAACATGTGACTTAACCATCAGTGTTGTTGAAAGATCTCAGTATGTATGGACTCTTCCCCCACCACCACCACAAACACACCCAAAAGGAGAGAGGGCTGCTGTTTAATGGTTGTGCAAAGAGAGAATTCTATCAGGTGTTTCTTACAAGACAAGTGACATCTGCTAAAATTCCCTCTCTGTACACAATTATTAAAGGTACAGGAGCTTGCCCTTTATTTCACATGGTAACCCTGTGCAAGAAGCTGTTGAAGGAGCATAGCTCAGTTCTGGTATATATGAGTTTGGCCCCAGATTTACTTGCTGAAGTTTTGCAGCATGGGAAATAATCATAAAACATGTCATGGATCATATGCAAAGTGTAATGCTTTTATCAGTCTGCAACTGCATGACACACACACATCTATCTCAGCTTATACTTCAGAGGATATCAATTTGAGGGAGGTATAAGCTCTTTTTAAAAAAGCTGTGGGGGAGGGAAGAGCAAAGACCAACTACAGCTCAATGGGAACTAAATCTATCCTGTACCATCAGTAACTGTATTGAAAATAGGGTTGCCAGATAAAATCAGGGACAGGGCTCCTATACTTTTAATAACAGTGTAGAACAGGTAATTTTAGCAAGTGTCCCTTGTCATGCTAGAATACCTACTGAAATGCCTCTTCTATGCAACCATTAAATGTACAGGAGCACTGTCTTTTATTTTACCAGGCAACCCTACTTGAAAACCTTGGAACAGCCTTAGCAGCCACAATATATAAGTAAAAATTAGAGATAGCTCAAGGTGTTTTGCTGTCTGTGGTGAATATACAATAGTGACTATATTGTTGCTAAAGCCTCCATAGCTCTGTTGTTCAACCCATCACTATTGCCTCCCAACAAATGATTGTCACCAGAGATAGGGCCAGATACATTTTAAAATAATACCTGTTTTCTTTGTTTCCACTGGGAGAAAATATATTGGACCCCACATGCCCACAGGATCTCATCCTAGCAGGCTGGCCCTCACTGCCTTTGCCATCTCCCTGGCTCTCCTGGAAGGCAGGAAGGCACCTCACAGCATATGACCAAGGCTGGTCACATGCAGGGGGCTTTGTTCACATGTGGTGGCTGACCTCCTCGATGCAGGGAGAGCATGGAAGATGGTGGTGGCTGCAGCAAAGGAGCCAGCATACCTATCAGTACTTCCTACTGTTTTGTACAGGTAACAGGGGAGGAACGAGCCTGATCCACAGCCAGGATATGCCAGTGGAGAGCCAATGTATCCTGGCTCATGTACTGTAGATAAGCTCTGGGTTGCATAACTATAACAAGCCAAACACCAAATTACCTGAAGAAATTATCTTTCTGTGGCAGTAAATGAACTGAGGGCCTAAATACCCCAAAGGCAGCAGATCCCATCTGAACATGGAACATAAGCAGGGTCAGCCCTGGTTAGTACTTGGATGGGAGAATGCCAACCAAATACCAGGGACTGTAGGTTGTATTTCAGAGGAAGGAACTGGCAAAACCACCTCTGAGTATTCCTTGCCTAAGAAAACCCAATGAAATTCATGGGGTTGCCATAAGTTGACAGGCAACTTGAAGGCACAGGTGCATGAGTGCGCGAGCACGCACACACACAAACTAAATTTCTTAAAGTGTCTTGGTTTTATATAGCACCTGACCACAATCCAGTTACCTAGAAAAATTACATTCCTTCCTTCTCTGCAGAAAGCATATACTATTGGACCAGATGCTGCATTTACTGATACTTTGTCATAGTGGTTACTTTTCTGAGGAGCAGGAAATGCAGTTGTAGCCATGAAATAACATTATATTTCGTGTAAGCAGTGGAAGCCCAATCTATCTTTCTGTCAGGTATAAATGATAGCCTGTTTTTGCTCTTATAGAATTTGGTCTGCATATTTAAAGAATAGACTTATTGTATGTTATAGTGGGAGCCTTTAGAGAAGGGTTTAAAAGGTCACGAGCTACTTGTTCCCTTCTGCACACTGATCTGAATGGGAACAGAGCACAGTCAAATGAAGGAGAGAAACTTATCACTATCAAGGGGACCCAGTCACAGTGAAGTACTGTGTTAATCCTTACTGTCTCAGACTTCCTCAGATAAATTTCACCCCAGGCTCATATTATTTTTATTTTGATAATGCAGAGACTGCACTGTACAAGTCGACACAGAACTAATACTGGACAATCAATTGTGGGTTTGTTCTTTCCCCCTTCTTTTACCTCATATGACCAGACTTTCATAATTTATGATAGTGATGATACCACAATTGTGCAAAGACCAAGTCTGGTTCCACACTGATAGGGAAGCACTTGAAATCAAGTCATAGAGAGTGCCAGCCCCCTATCTTTTCCCTAGGTCTCATTCTGTCTCTGTTCAGTGTTACAAGAGACAAAATGTTCACCAAAATGCAAGCTACTCAATGGAAAATCATAATGGGGCCTAAATTATCATGTTAGGAATTTTCCCATATAAGCCCCTCTCAAAAAATGGCAACAACATACAGAGTTTGTGTGGTATTCTCTTCCATTGTACCATCTCTTGTTTCCAGTTTCAATTCTTGCTCTTGTATTACACTTCATCCTTCATCTTTTGTTTGCAGATTCATCTCTTGCTCTTGTCAGGTACCATTTTCCTTGAGGTTTTAAAAGTATTTATCTATGAATTTTAATATGTATTGGTTTTATATGCTCATTTAACTGATGCTATGTGCTGTGTTATTTATTGTTGTCTCCCCCCTCAACCCACAGGGAGAGGCAGGTTGTTGTTGTTTATTGTTGTTGTTGAACTGCCGCAGTCCAAAATAGAGTAATAACCCCATTTATTTATTTCACTTCAGACCTGCTTTTTAACTCAAGTGCACAGAGTAGTTACATATTTTCAGTTCATTGATTTTTATCAGGCTTGGGTCCAATGCTCATGCTGATGAGCTGGAAAACCTGGGGGTCAGTTACACAACCATTTTTAATGCGGAAAATGCCAGATTACCTCCTTTTCGATTCAGAGTCGAGCAATTTACACGATTTTGGCCGTTCCGATAAATCCCAATAAATTAGTGATCTTGCAGTTCACATGGGGGCGTGGCCTCTGTGGCTGACAGTCACAGAGGCCTATCTCTCATGCAGGGCAGCAGTGCTGGAGAGGTCCAGGCCCCCCTTCAGCCAGCAAACATGGAGGGGGCACAGGGAGGAACAGGCTGAAGCAGCGGACAGATGGGCTACTGTCTAGTCTATCCGCCCCTGCAGCCGGCAAACCGGGAAGTGGGGCATGGGGAGGAACAGACTGCGTGGTGGGCAGATGGGCTACTGTCCTGTTTATCCGCCCCTGCAGCCAGTGAACGGGGAAGGGGGATGCATGGAGGAAAAGGCTATTATTATTCTCTCTCTGGCTTTTCTTTGCAAATGAAGATTCAGGAAGGACTCATCCTGCACTTTCTGCAAGCGCGCTGATGACTAAAAAGGCCAATCCAAGATAAACAAGTCCAGTTGCAGAAAGCACAGCAGAAGGTCTCCTTGGGTGATGTTTCCGGGTTGTGACTTTTTCTGCGTTGTCGTTTCTCTTCAAGCCATGTTTGGCGTGAGTTCTTAAATAAGGCTGCAGCATTGTGGATAGTGTGTCTCCATGCCTCCCAACGTGAGGCCAGGGCGGACCACTGTTGGTGATCAATTTGGCCAAGCCTGAGATGTTGTTTCAGGGAGTCCTTGTATCGCTTTTTTGGAGCGCCCCTCTTACGCTGACTGTGGCACGTTCACCGTAGAGTACTTTTTTTGGGAGGCGATTGTCCTCCATCCTAGAAATGTGCCCTGCCCAGCACAGCTGTATTCTCAATATCATGGCCTCAATGCTGGTGATCCCTGCTTGCTCAAGGATAGCAACATTCATCACATAGTCAGTCCAGTGTATATTTAGGATTGTGCATATACAACGCTGATGAAAACATTTGAGGAGTCGTAAGTGTTGGTGATAGGTGACCCATGTTTCACACCCATAAAGGAGAATAGACAGTATAATGGCTCTATACACACTGATTTTTGTGCTTTGCCTCAGGTGTTTATTACTCCAGACTCTTTTATAAAGTTTTCCAAATGCATTGGCCCATAGGCCCATCTGTCCACTGCTGCTGCCTGTTCCTCCCTGCACCCCCCTTCCCCATTCACCAGCTGCTGGGGCGAATGGGGAAGGGGGGCACAGGGAGGAACAGGCTTCAGCAGCAGACAGATGGGCCTACAGGACAGTCTCATACGCCCGTATGTCCACTGCTGAAGCCTGTTTCTCCCTGCCACAGGAGCTGACGAATGGAGAAGGGGGGATACAGGGAGGAACAGGCAGCACGGGTGGACAGACGGGCCTATGGGACTGTTTGTCCCATAGGCCCATCTATCTGCCCCCACAACCGGCTAACGGGGAAGGGGAGAGCTCTGGGGTTGCCAGGTCTCATCTCTGTTGTGGGCCCCTGCTTCGTGATTGTTGCTGGTAATTCACACAGCCAATAGTATGCAACTTTATGGAAGTTTTCAAAAAAGTCAGAAAAATAGTGAAAGCATATATCACACATCTCATGGGTATTTTGGCCCCCCTCCTTCTGAATATGGTGTCATTGGCCTGAAATTCATGTGAACTATTAGGATTCTGGGCAAATCAGTTGAGGGTTTTTTGTTTGTTTGTTCGTTTTTGCCATGTAAACAACTTCCTACATTTTGACTATACCATTTTGGAAGAGAGGTAGTAGTTCACCTGATGAAAGATGAAAAAGAAAGACATTCCCTCAAATATCTTGGGCCCAGTCCATAAAGGGCCTGAAAGATATATATCGGCATGCTGAATTTAGTCTGGAAACATTATGACAGCCAGTGGAGCTCATACAAAACTAGTGTCATATGCTGTCAGTGACTACCAATAGAAATGGACTTAATTGCTCAATTCTGTACAAACAGAAGATTCCAAACTTCAAAGACAATACCACGGAAAGCACATTAAAGTAGCCAAGTGGGAGAAGTTACAAGGTATCACCACAGTGCAGGCATAAGTTGCACTATGTGTTTGGAATGAATTTGGGGGAGGGGAGGACAATGCAGAACAGTCATATCCAACTGATGGTGGCATAAGTGGAATTACATATATGGAAACATCAGGCATGCAATAGCACATTAAAGTACACAGAGTAGTGTTGTGACTGCCTATTGCCTCTATGTCTTTGCACATTGTGCATTGCAACTGCACAATGGGTTGTCAGCTATGCACATTGACTGTTGAGCCACATATACTATGCTACCATGGTGTTCAGTGTAAGGGTTGCATAATGTAATCCCCCCCCCTCCAGTGAATATTTACTCTGTGCTGATGTGATGTAGGGTCTTCGTCATTGTTCCCAGGAAGAGGCACAGCTGGTGGATCTATTAAAGGAAACTAAAAATGTTCCCGGCCTAATGTGCCCATCCAAGAGAAGATTTGGATCCAAGAATATTCCCAAAGTATGAATCTAATCCTTTGGGAGTGGGACTATTTTGATAGAATTCTTTTTGGTGAGACTTGGACGCCATTGGCCAACTTTATCTTGTCTGTACCAAGTTTCAGTTTATCATTCAGTTCATTACTGATCTCAGGCAATCATTCAGTAGGGAGTCATTGGCCAGAACCCTGTATCAGCTTATACTTAACTGAGTACTTAACTAAGTAACTTCTCCTGGCCTGACCCCTCACCCCAAACCTGATAGAAACATAATTCAACCTTGCTCTGATCATTGGCAGAATGGACCTCCTTCTCCCCATGTAGCTGACGCCTAGTAAAGGAGGAGGAGAGTTATGATCTTGGCAATCGTGTGTGTGTGCGTGCGCGCATCCACGCATGTCATGTGCCTTCTAGTCGTTTCCAACTTATGGTGACCTTAAGGTGAACCTATCACAGGGTTTTCTGAGGTCTGAGAGAGTGCAACTTGGTCAAAATTATGGCTAAGTAGCAATTATGAATAGGCAACAGTAACCTCACCAAGGAAACTGAGCATCTGCACATACATTCTTTTTGAAAATTTGTAGTGGAATGCTCCTTATGAGCTCTGCAATGGGTAGTGCCATCACTCAGGATTGCATCACTTACATGGAATATAGTAATAACAAAAGTCAAAAAACTGTTGGAAAGATACACTTCAAAGCTAGAATTCATTGTATTTTTTAATATTATTTCCATTCATCACAGTAAGGATTGGGGACAGTTGCCCTGCTACAAAATGTAGACAAATCATTTGTTGCTATAGCTATTGTTTATATTTAAAGGTCCTAACAACTGCTTAGTACAGATGTGGGCAGAAATGGATCCATTGGCAGATATCTAGGTCATTGACTGACAAAAATGTATGGCTCCCAGTTGTTTAATAATAGTGGTAACAAAATGGTTTTCCTGCTGAGGTGTCCTAAACTGTACTACTGAAGAGAAAAAAGAAGAAGAAAAGAAGCACTGGCTAACCGGAACTCATTATTTTGCATGGCAGAATTATGAGCGCCATTCAATTCTTATATTGAAATCCCAGTTCCTGGGTTCAGAATTCTTTAATTCTAAGGGTAGGTCTTTAGTACCAGGCTCTGGTTGGTTGATCTCAGGGTTCTAGCAAATAAATAAATAATATTCATAAACCCTAAAATAAATCCCACAAGCTGTCTGTCCACTTCAGACTTCTTTTCTAAAGAATTCTGACCACTAGGTGGTGCTTTGTCTCTTATATTACTTACTATAATTATAGTGTAATTATGTAATATTGATAAGGATTATCAGCACCTCTTTTTTCTCCATAATAAACTGCACTGTGTTGCTGTTTTGGTAACTGTGCAGGAAGCAAAGAGGTCACTAATTAGGGTCTTAGGCAAAGCTATACTTCTTAGATTAGAGGATCTTAGAACTGTTGGAATGACCTCAATCAAAGCTCACTAACTCCAACTATGCCTTCAACCACCACATCAAACGCAACAACCTACACAGCAGAAAATATAACCTAGGATCAATCCAACTTTCAGCAAGATTAGACTCACATCATTTGTGGGTGGATTTATTAATTTCAGAAGACTGAATTTTACTGAAAATTCACCCAGGTTGTGGTTATTCCTTTTATTAAACAATCTATAGTCTATGTGGAACTACCTTTGAAAAATGTTTGGAAACTACAAGGTGCTGCATTGAAAACTGTAATCAGACGTGGTCCTTTTGAATATGCTAACTCCTCCATTATAGCACCAAGGTCATGTCGGTCCCACTTCTGTTTCATCTCGACACCTCCCCAAGGCATTTTTCCTCAGCAGAGGCTGACAAATGCTGGTGCACACTAATGCATATTTCAATTTCTAAAACATTTTTAATGCATGCATGTGTATGTGGGGAGGGGGAGAATGAAAGGTGAAATCAAAATCTTCTGATGAATAAAGAAATAAGCAAGTTAAACATAACAAATGCTATGCCTGAAACTGTAGTAATTACAATCCAGTTTGAACAACAAAAAGGGGGGGGGGCTGGGGGTAACTTGCCTTCAAATATGCCAGGCTTTCAAACTCAGAAACAGTTTTTTTTTGCCTCCTTTGCCATTTTTTGAACTAAGCATTAGACTGTCCAAGAGAGTGAATTCTTACATAATATATATTTTGCATGCTTTATATGTAAGGACAGTTTACATATGTCCTTGACATACACAAGGTTTTGAGCTATACGCAAGAACTGAGAAAGCTCTATGGACATACTAGATCTGATCTAACAGTAAGGTGAACATGTGTCCTAGTTTACAGAGAACACCCCTCTCTTTAGGATGTCCTCTGTCTGAAGGGGCCTTCATGGTAAAGGGTGAAGAACAGAAAAGGAGACCAGGGACAGTTATGTTTCCTACCAACAGTGAACACCTGTGCAACAAGTAGACCCATGGCTCATGTGCTCACAGTCTTCTTCACTAAGGTAAAGTAAGTGTGTGTGTGTGTGTGTGTGTGTTATCTTACTAATCAACTTACCTTGTTCTCTGGGCTCCCCAAATGTAGAGTAAGAATATCAGTTCATCATATCAGGGCAATATAGGAGGTTTAGGCTTAAATCCAACTGTTCACTCCAACTAGAACAGGCCCATTGAATCACTAGGATTTACTTAGGTGTTCACTTACCATTCAATGGGTCTACTCCTGTTGAAACTGGCAATTGGATTTGAGCTTTCATTTTCAAAGGTGTTAACAGCTTTTATCATGCTGCTTAGGGTGGGAATCGGCATCCTTCCAGAAGTTGTTGGACTACAGTTCCCATCACTCCTGAACAGCATAGCCTATGGTGAGGAATGCTGGGAACTGAAAGCCAATAACATCTGGAGAAATGCATGAGTCCCACCTCTAATTACAGCCATAATTGTTAATCACATACATAATGTACAGTGAGTCAGCTCTAAATTCACTACTTTTTAAAACTTTTTTTTACAGCTAGAAAAGAGAGACAGAAAGATACATTACACACTGTGGCCTAAATTCTGTTTTAGTTCTGACTAGAATAGACCCATTGAATCAATTGGATTTATCTATATGTTGATTCAACAATTGATTGGATGAGTCTACTCTAGTTGGGACTAACCAACAGAATGCCAGCCACTGAATGTCACAACTTTCATTTGGACGAAGGCAGTTCCATATACACATTCCTAGTATGCAGAGAATTGCAGTGAGGTGAAGATTATTTTTATTTTATGCTTTAGCCTTGCTCTTCCTCAACAGCCATAACATATGGTTTCCAGACAGTCACCAATCAGGACCAGATCAGCTTTTTTTAAAAAAATCATTCTCTGGGTCAATGAGGAAATCCTTCCTTTGAATGAACTGCATACAGGCAGTGAAAAACACATGGGGCTTCTTTATTTCTGTACTTACTTGCTTACCACACATGGTTTCTCTGCCAAATAAATATAAGGGAAGACAATCTAATAGCAATGATGCAAAAGGAAGAAGGGAAAACATGTAGTTGAATTGTAAATATACAAATTCAGGTACCACTTTTTATCATTCTTATGGTTATATAATGACCAGATACAGAATAACCAGTGCAGGGATACAGTTTGGGAGAACAGAGGAGCAAACTCCATTTATTTACTTAAAATGTATATAGATTCCAAAACTGGCAAATGCCCTGAAGGCAGTTTACACAAAGAAATGAACCATCTCCTTCACAGTTCGGGAGAATGCTGTAGCTCTTCCTGTGGCTGGAAGCAAGATCTCATAAAACGATTGGCCCATATTGATGATATCTATTTCTCTCACACTATGCAACCATTCATTGGCCAGCTTTTCTTGGATGCTCTCCTTATGAAGACATATGGCAGCTTTAAAGATTAGCATGGCTATAATAGCACAATACTTTGATTTAGTCCCTTAGTTTGAAAATATTTGATTATGTGCCAACACCGGCTATATATCTTTGCTCAATATTACAGCAAACACCCAATCAAAGCAAATGGGAAGAGGTTATCCTACAGGTTTTCTGGTGGCCTGGGGGCAAAAGATGGCATCTATTTATAGTTTGCATCTAGTATAGATGCCATGTGGTTCTACAGCTGAATTATTCATTCCATCAGTTAAACTTGGTGAAGAAATGAAAGGGATTTTCTTTTGTTTTCTAGCTCCAAGCTAGATGTGAGAGATATGTTCCTTCTTGCCCCAGGATGTTGTGGCTTCCATATTTCATTGTCTGGTTTGCCTCCAAGCAGTAAATGAAGTCACTGCCACTGCTAACTCACTCAGAGCTCCCATCCATAAACATCAACCCCAGGAGACACATTTGTTGCTGGACTGTACAATTTCATACGAAAATTGCACGGTGTTCTGAGTATTCCTCCACATTAAAAACAAGCAAGCTAACAAACAGATTATATTCTCCAGCCTAGGCATCTCCCAGGCATTTTTTAAAAAATTGGAACATTCAGAGATTCAGTTTCATGCCTATCAAGAAAATTAATTTCTTCCAAAAGTAACTGATGTTATTCTTTATTTCTGTACTTACTTGCTTACCACACATGGTTTCTCTGCCAAATAAATATAAGGGAAGACAATCTAATAGCTAATAATAATAATAATAATAAGACAATCTAATAACTAAAAGTAATTTAGTTATTTCAAAAATAACTAAATAAATTAAAAAATGATGATGGCCAGCTGCTATTTCCTCCAACATCTTGCCCAGGAAGAGGAGGCCACTCACTTGCTTTGCTGTTCAGGTTTCTTCAAGAGTGGCTGCATTGCTGTTGCATTTAAAGATACATACTAATATTTCTTCTTTTTTTGTCATTTGTTATAAATGATATACTCACTCCATAGTTATGACCCTATTATTTGACAGGATCCTGACTATTCTGCCTTGCTGCTGTGTAGTTACATGCCCTTATACCGCCTCCCATACAATAATTTATTAATTGGCAATAATTCATAAGATTGGCATTAATCAACAGTTCATGCAGTCCCAGTAGACCAGGCCATCCATAAAGGGTTCATGCAGGGGTCACCAGAGACCTAAACAAAGTTGTTGTGGAAAATTCCCAAAAATACAGACATGCCCACAACTGGTTATGTGGAGCCCCCTTAAATGAGTCATTAGGGAGGAATGTGCTATTCCACCCTGGACACACCTGGCAATGAGTCATACTCCAACATAAACAAGTGATCAGAACACCTATTACTCTGCAAAGGTCTCCCTTCACACCTCTCCTATCCAACAATACAAGCTCTGAAGATGTCAGCCACAGATGCAGGTGAAACATCAGGAATAAACTCTTCCAGAACATGGCCTCACAGCCCGGGAAAAAACCATAGAAAACCTATGGATGCCGGCCGTGAAAGCCTTCGACTTCACAATACAAGGTCGCCCCAAACCCATCAGTGTTAATGATCCAATCATTAACAGTAAGTAATGAAGCTGGAACTTCTATTGTTTCACTCTGGGAAACTCACTCAAACATTGTTCTCCACTCATAATAGCCCTTAAGGGTACGATAAGGGATATCATCCCAAAACACAGCCAAAGTGTGCACAATCTTCCAGATGCCATTACTCTGCTGGGTTGCTCTGTCACCCAGAGTATGTAGCCATACTTCTTTGCTGCAGGAACCTCCGCTTGTCGGACAGGAAAAGCATAGCCCATCATCCTGAACTCTATTCCTCTATCCAAATACTTCCTTCTGCTTGTTCATTAGCCTTGTGTGATTGCTTGAAGCGTGAGTGCATGTGTGAGTTGTTCTATGATTGTCTTCCAATAAAAACCATTTTTATTTTACTTTTTGGCTCGGAGTCTCATCAGTTAGTACTGGTATACTCAAGTGTAAAGATCCCATAGTTACCCAGTCTCTCATAGCCTAATTTGAGCTAATTAAAATTCCCCATATTAATATCTTAATTTGAGTGAGACAGGTGGGTTCCCATGAACCTCATGCAATTTGGGTAACAGTGTTGATGCAGGCCTTACTCCACCATTAGGCAGAATGAGATGGTCTCCTCAGCCAGAAGATTTGAGGCTAAATTTAATTCATAGTCCCAGCTAGAGCAAACCCACTGAATCAATTGTTGAATGATAAGCCAATGTTTGAATGATAAGTCAACAATTATACAAATCCCATTAATTAAACTCTAGTTGGGACTACTGATAGGATTCAGGACTTTGCTGTCATGAAAGGACAACAAATGGATAGTTATTTACAATATATTATTATTACCGGGGGGGGGGGGTGTTACTGCAAATGTGAGGAAAGGTGTTTGTGGATTTTTCTGATTCTTGAATGAGGTTAGATTTATTTCATGGAGGCTTACATCCTGTTATTGACTTACAACAGCATAAGTCCAACTCACACCATCATAAGGCACTTTTTGGATCACTGCAGGGGTCAAAATTCTCTATCTGCCTCATATAATGACCAAAATCCTCCCCCCCAACCCTCCCCCATACCTTTTAGCTACAGGAATCCCTTGTCCATGGACATTTAGAGGTTGTCTAGATGAAAAGATATAATTCTGATTGCTGTGCATTAATGTAAAACGTCAGCAGTGTTCATTTGTCTCCACAGTCCTTTGGCAAAATTGTTGGTATGTGAAGCTATCCATGTTTGAAGTTCACACGCAGCCATGCTTGTGAATCAACATGATGGCTGAGAGTGAATTACTCATGTTATTCTTCTCAAGACTGCACATTATTTTTTTAAGTGCAAATCAAAGGTGTGCAAGTGCAACTTTCCACTTAAATGCCAGTCGTATCCCCCTACTAACTCTGAACAGACACACACAAACGCAAAATGAAAAATTAACAATGATATTTATTAAAAACTTTAAAATAATAACACCAATCACACATACATTCATACAATAAAGCATTCACACAAGACCACTAGAATGGAAGAAAAGAGGTTGCCAGATGGATAAATAGGGAGGTTTCTGGGGATATATGACACCTGTCTTGTAGTCTAAAGTCATTGAGCAGACTGGCAGCATGGATAATGAATCTGAAGTGGCTAAACACAGAGACACATAGTGTCCCCAAGCAGAGGCTCTGTGCACAATGAGGCATGATTTGTGGCTAGTATTTATACTAAAAATGTGATCTCAGGCAAGGAAGTTTCATGTGTTGAAACAATAGATTCTAGGTGTCTCCAAAAATTGGATGAGTTTCAGGAAAAACTCTTGGGTTCTAAAAATGCTAATGTGTTGCATCTGCCTTAAATGTCTCAGTGACTGGATTTTCAAAGCTTGAGCTGCCTCTTTAATGGCTGGGTGATTGGGGAAGGGGAGCTTTATACCTCTCAAACAAAGGATTACTCCATCCACATAATGGAATCATTGTCTGTCACTTAGGTGTGTGCAAACAATGTCCTTTTGACCTCATTATGTTTCTTCATAGTTTGGAATTTATCAGTAATTCTTCCTTTGGGCGATGCATGGCTTAACATGTGCCTTTTGGGATCCTTACAGTGAGTCCCTGATATTTTACTGCTGTTCCCTGTGGAAGAGCACATTAATATGCCAAATTATTAATAAGCCAATTTTTGGGGTTTCTGGAGGTGGGACACACTAGGGGTACTAACATAACCTTACAACAATCTTGTGAGGTAAGTCAGGATTAGAAAAATTAGAAGGTTCATGGATCTACCTAAAGTTGCTCTGTAAGTCGTGGCACCACACCCACTTGTTCAAGGACAGTAGTGAAGACAAGGCAAACTTTTTCTTTAAAAAATAAAACTCAACCTCTATCTGTCTTCAGCTATCAAATAACCAACTTGTAACTCCAGCTATTTAAAAATATGCCATAATGAAGCACTTACACAAATGTGACCTCTATATGCATTGAAAGATATAGTCCTTCCCTTCCTATAATGCTAGGGTACAGTAATGAGCTTTAAAACCCAAACGCATATGCTGCAGAAAAGACAGCCTAACATATGGAAGCATAGAGGAATGAATGGGCACAGCTCAGTGGAAGAGCACATGCTTTACTTGCCTTTGGTTGAAATGTCAGCATTGTTCTCTCTAGGACTAAGAGGCATCTGTCTGAAACCTAAGCCATTGCTGGTTAGTGTACACTGGTGTAGGAATTATGCCACCTATGGGCTACATGCAGCCCATGGAGGGTTCCAGTGCAGCCTGTGGGAACCCTAGCCCCACATTTTTGCCACTTCCCATTTTTCAGTAAAAACAATTCAGGAAGCTTATGTGATGAGTTCCTCACCCCAAAACAGAAGAAGCCACCATAAAATGACACAAAAGATGATATTGTTACCGGTTGTCCAAAACAGCAGCTGTGATGCACACTATAGCTTTTGGGACGAGGCAATATTCAGCTGGTGCTACCCTCTAGGCTCTGAAGCATGCCCACCCTTAGTGTACAATGGAGATCAGAGGTTCAACCCTCTAAATGTTTTTGACTTCACTTTCCGGGAGCCCTAGCCAACACAGCCCAAAGGCAGGGACTGTGGAAGCTGAAGTCCAAAACACCTGGATGAACAAAGGTTGAGAAAGACTGCTGTGGACAATACTAATCTAGATAGACGAGTTGTCTGAAACTGTAGAAAGCAGCTTCCTATGGTTAGAACCAAGAGTCAACATGGTGTACTGGTTTGAACATTGGACTTCAACTCTGGAGACCAGGGGCTTGTCTATATGGCAAAAATATTACTAATAGAATTTGAGGAGAGTACCTTTTGTCCCAATGGGATCCCACATCACTTCATCATATTCAGAAGAGGGGGACTCCAAATACTCCACAGGAAAAGCCTTCACTTTTTTTCCATTAAAAAAAACTGCAAAGGAAATATGCATTCTGTTCATTGGGACAACTGGTTTGCTTTGCTGCACAGTTCCAATAAGAGTGGAAGTGGAAAGCTGATTGGTCAGATGTGCACAAGGGGTGGAGCTTTCATGCAAGGCAAGTGCCCAGAACCGCCATGTTGGATTTTCACCATAGCAATCATGTGCTGAGGTGATGAAACAGCCTTTACCCCCCTGTTTATTTAAATGGAAGATTGCACTTCCACACCTTGGATTTGCTTTTTTAAAAAAAAAAATACTGCTCAGCGGTGGCAACTGGTGACAATAAAAACATGAGTCCTCTTGCACCCACCATCTTGATTCACAGGCATGCCCATTTGAACAACACACATGTACAGATTCACATGCCTGCAATCTTGAAAGAAAAATTTGGAGACAAATGAAAGCTACTGCGAATTGGTGTTAGTGCACATCAATCCACATTTTATTTCTTCATATAGATGAGTCCCGGGGTTCAAATCCCTGCTCAGCCATGGAACCCCCTGGGTGACTTTGGGCAAGTCACACTCTCTCAGCCTCGGCTGAAGGCTGAATAAATCTTGCCAAGAAAACACTGTGATAGGTAAGCCTTAGGGTTGCCACAACTTGGCACCAACTTGAAGGCACATAACAACAACAACAACAGAACCAAACAAGAAGAACCAAAATATAGGCCAGGACTGATGAATTCCTATTCCCATTATTCATATCCAGTAGCTAGGCTGGCTGGGACTGTTGAGAACTAGAGTCAATGAACAACTGGAGGGCTTAGGTTCCTCACATAGAGTTACAAATTATTATGGGATGAGGCAGAAGTCTGAAGGGAGAGGGAAAACAGGCTATCATATAGCTAAGCATCTTTGTCTCACACACTCATATACGAATACACACACACACACCCCTAAGTGGGACCAAATACAAGCAACATACTGGAATGAGATCTGTCAGCAGCTCTGAAAAAGAACATAACTGGAAGAAGGAAACAGAGTTAAGACATATGATCTCCATTATAACTTGTAAGCAAGTCTAGCCAACTCAATTCAAGAGGAGGAAGCATTACTTAAAACCATAATGCTTCTCATCTCAATATGACCTAGAATTTTTCCCCATTCTTTAATCAATGGGTATTCTTTCTCTGTACAAACTGGTTAGGTTAGGACCTTTAAGTAAAGGCTATGATAATAAACGAGCTTTTTCATGAATATGGGCAGAAAGGAACCTTGGAAACCAGGATGGTTTTCTAAACAACTAAATGCAAGTTTACTTTAGTGACAGATCCAGATAAACAGAATAAGGCAGCTGTAAAAAGAATTCCCAGTGAAAATGTGCAGTTTTTTTACAAACTAAACAGCTTTCCAATAGAGAAACCACAGTATATTTAGACGCTGCAAAGGATCTTCCTTGAGGGTGCTTCAGATTTTAAGAGGAAGAGGCACACATAAAATGCATGAAACCTCACATTTAGTCAAAGAGGCCTATTTAATATTTACTGTATAAAATATACTTCTCCAAATCAAATAACCTTGAAACAAAAAGGGTACTCGTGAGTATGGACTAGACAACCATGCAAATCAGATTCCCTGCATTCAAATTTATTTCTATACTACTGCGAAGGAAAATTATTGCTTCACAATGAATCCATGATAAGCCTTAACAATAACGTCCAAGCATTTCAGTTTGAAGTTAATTCTATTTCTTCCCAGTGTGAAGACTCATCACTGTTTTCAGTGCTAGGACTTACAGCTTCCTGGCAATAAGGTACTTAAGGGCCAAAGATACCCAGGACTTGGGTTTTCTTTACAGCCTTAGGCAAATTAAAATTCTCAACCCCACTCTGTCCAGATGTGTATCATTGTTTATTAAGCAGTGTAACACTGCATACCCTTCAATTGTCTTGATATGACAGGGACAGTCCTGATTAATCCTTCAACGTCCCACTTTTTCAGCTGCTTTTAAAATGTCCCAGGGGTAATCTAAATGGTGAAAATACTCCTCATGGAATTTGAGGAGAAGACAACATGTCTTAATGGGATCCCACAGCATTACACTGTATTCAGAAGGAGGGGGACCAAAACCCGCTGAAACTCCAGAGGAAAAACCTTTGCAGTTTTTCTCAGGGCTTGGTTACACGGTGGAAAAAAAAACTGTGAAGAATTCGCCAAGATTCCTAATTGTTTACATGCATTGCGCCACAAAGTCACCTCTTTCAGAAGGAGGAGGGCACAAAAACCCATTAGTAGCGCAAGAAAGGATTTCGGGACTTTTCCCAACTTTTTTGAAAAGTAGCGCATTTTCAATAGTCTGAACAACCATTACACTACGTGCTGTGTGAATTACCAGCAATCTTTCGGATACATTCACAGCAGAGCTTTGCCATGATTGGTTGAACTCACCAGGGAGGGGTGTGGACAAGGAGGGGATGGAGGAAAGACCCATGTTGTTTCCAGCCACGAAAAAGACTGTGAGTGCTAGCCTTGTGTGTGTGTGTGTGTGTTTCCTTCTCTCCCTCCCACCTTGCTACTTTCAGTCTCTCTGTGTGTGAATGATCGTTGTCTCCCCTCCTGAGATCGCGTCCCTTCCTTTCTCTGTCTTGTGCTTAGCCAAAAAAAAGACTGTGAGTGCTAGCCTTGTGTGTGTGTGTCTTTCCTTCTCTCCCTCCCTCCCTCCTTGCTATCTTGTGCCCAGCTGCTGCAATCTGAAGAATTAAGCAAGCCTTTTCCAGTCTCTCTTGTGTGTGTGTGAATGTTCGTCTCAGGCATTCCTGTGGTAATCAGAGGACGTGCTTGGGAGGCCACGCCCCCGTCTCAGTCTGTGTGTGAATATCAAAGCAGAAAACAGTGGAAAACTAAACTGATAGACCAATTAAGCAATAATTCATGTGAACGATGCAGTACTGCTGCAAAACAGCAATAAAGCGCAAATTACCGCAATAAAAACTGTCGTGTAACTGAAGCCTCAGAGTTTTTCAAAAACAGTGTGGGGAATGCGTATTCCCCCTTGTTAGGAGAATTTCTTGGGGTATATGAGCATAAAAATTAAAAAATTATTAAAAATCCCAAGGAGCTAGCCCTTTGGGAATATCTTCTTGAGAAAAATTTTAGTTTACTAAGCAGAGTTAAGTGAAGACACAAAGCGAACCAGACTCAATTTGCATTGGTAAGTACTCTAAATCATTCAGTCATTAAAGCCACTCAAACAAAATAAAGATAAGGGAAAAACTTTGCTTTAAAGAGAATATCAATGCATTTACTAACAAGTCTTGCAATCTACATATTCAAAAGACAAAAGGTAGCTTATTTAACTAACTAAAGGACTTCAGGATAAAACTCACCCAATCCAAAGGGATTCAGGTTAGGATAGGATAAACAAATCAGGATTCCCTAGTATTACTTGCAGTAGTATCCATATTTCTTTATTCTTCAGGAGGAAAAGTGAATGCTGGTAAGGGAGAGCTTATCTCTCTTCTTCATGCATGCTAAGTGAGGTGCGTGGAAAGAGAGAAGATGGTGGAAGTGAATGAACCTCGTGTTGAGGCTTCTCTAAAAAGAGAGAATACAAAGAGCAATAAAACATTTAAATCAGGAGGTCATGTGATGGATGACTTAACAAGTCACCCCATATCATATAGTTTCCATGAGCTACATAATTAAGATAGGTTGTGGGAAAAGGGGCAGGAACTTAAGCATGCAAGGAGTTCCTAAACTAAGTGGCGGGGTGGGGTGCAGGAAGAATACTATATTTCCAACAGAATTGCTGTCCGGCAGTATAGGAAGCGCAAACCTGATTGGCCGGACAAGTGCAGAGGGTGGGGCTTCTTAACAGGGCAAGTGCCTGGAGCCACCATTTTTTTCCACCTTAGCAAGAAATTGCTAAGGCAATAAAACAGGTGTTTTAGTTTGTATTGTTGCCCTGTTAAATTGAAAAATCACTCTATGGCTGCTGTTGCACACCTTAGACCTTGTTGTTGTTGTTTTTTTAAGTTTGATGGTGGCCAGTACTAGTACACTGGGAGCTCGTTTATATGAGCCCCCCCCAAATGTAGTGCCTTGCAGTAATAGCAAATTACAGCAGCTGCGAATAGTCTTAATGGTGTTTCCAACATTAAAATATATACCCCAAAACCCTCCATCCCATCCCCTCTTAAAATACAATTAAATAATTCAAAACAATTAAGTATGTTTTAAATTTTTTGAATTATTTAATTGTATTTTAAGAGTGGGGTGGGATGGAGGGTTTGGGGGTATATATTTTAATGTTGTAAGCTGCCCTGATTGCATTTTGTAGAGGGACAGGATATAAATACATTTTATTATTATTATTATTATTATTATTACTAATGCAAGTAAATCACTCACAGCTGCCATCTTGGATGCGAAGCTTATAGTGGCTTCTGTGGGCAAAAACACCATCAAGACAAGTCGCAGCTGCTGTGATTTGCTATTACTGTGGGGCACTACATTTGGGGGGGGGCTCATATAGACAATCCCCCCAGTGTCCCTGTTCCTCCCAGTTTCATCCTTTGTCTCCAGCTTATTTCAATTACTGCAAATTGAGTTTAAAGTGCAAAAGTAGATTTCATTCTATTACATCAATGGGGTGGGAGAAGTTGAGAAGAGAAGGCAGAATCTTGCCCTTCTCCGTGGGCCCAAGAAAAAGCAAATGGCTACAGCCTCTCCTTGCTTACATGTTTTTCCTCATTAATAACTTTTGTTGTCTTGACCACATTCTGCTGTTTCTTGGCCACAGATGTCTCACTTTGAATTTGTGAAATGTTGGATGGTATAACATTAGCCCAAGAGATCTGATGGAGATTCCATGGTCTAAATCCAATTACATGTCCCATCTAGAGTAGATTCATTGAACCAATGGGATGTGTTGACTTACCATTCAGCAATTAAATCAATGGGGATGCTTTTGTTGGCCGTAGCAGCTGGATTTAGGATGATGATCCTACTTTTTAACAATTTCAAATAAATATGAATTTGCAAAAAAATTACAATAACTTTATGATCTGTGCTGCATATCTTGCTGCACAGAAACAGAACCTCCAGATCCCTTGAGCACCATAATTAGGGGTCTAACTACACAAAATGTGAGCAACATGATTAAGAATTGGGTCATGTTTTTTTTTTTTAAACCAATTAAATACTATGGGATTGCCATAAATTGATTGGCTGGTTGAAGAAACACACATACACAGATAGAGGTAATTGTTAACATGACCACAGCATGTAACATGTTAAAGAAATATAAGACTTCTATCCCTGGAAGAAATTTGGCCCAATAGTATGACAATTGCTGTTTTATTTTTTTTACCTCATGTTGTGGCGTATAACATGACTTTTTAACCCAGGAAAATCTTCTCAAAAGTCGGGGTCATCTTATATGCCGGATAGGGTGGGTGCTGAAACTTCCGAGCCCCATCGTGGCTTCGGGAAGGACGGAGGGGTGGCTGGGTGGACAAGGGAGGCTTGCCAGCCACTCCCTCTGCTTCCCGAAGCCATGATGGGGATAGTGAGCCCCATTGCAGGTTAGGGAAGCGGAAGGTTGGCTGGCTGGGTGGAGGGAGGCTTGCCAGCCACTTCCCACACTTCCCCAACCTGCGATGTGGCTGGAGAGCCCCATCACGAGTTGGGGAAATGCAGAGGGTTGGTTGGCTGGCTGGGAGGCCTCCCCCCAGCCAGCCAACCTCTGCACTTACCCAACTTGTGATGGGTCTGGCTAACCGCATTGTGGGTTGGGGAGGCATGGGAGGTGGCTGGCAAGCTTCTCCCCCCTCCAGGCAGACAACCCTCCGTGCTTATGCAACTCACAATGGGGCTGGCCAGCCCCATCGCGGGTTGGGGAGGTACAGGAGGTGGCTGGCAAGCCTCTCCCCACCCAGCCAGCCAACCCTCCACCCTTCTCCAACCTGCGATGGGGCTCACCAGCCCCAGAGGCTTGCCAGCCACCCCTGTACCTCCCGAAGCCACAATGGAGCTGGAGAGCCCCATCGCAGCTTCAGGAAGGGTGGAGGGGTGGATGGCTGGACAGGGGGAGGCTTGCCAGCACCCCGTGCTTCCTGAAGCCACATGGGGTGGCTGGCTGGACGGGGTAGTCTTATACGACAACTATATTCCAAACTCTATATTTTAATTGTGAAAGTTGGGGGTTGTCTTATATGCCCAGTCGTCTTATATGCCAGAAAATACAGTATTTTAGCTTTTTAAAAAATAAGTTCTCATTGATGCCAGAGACTGGAATTCCCTCTTTCCTGAAATTATGTTATACTTTGAAAATTATCCTATATTGTCTGGTTTCCCGTGGGCCATTTTAGTTCTAATTTAAATGAAATGAATGTTTGATTGCAGCTACTTACAATCCTTAAAATCTGCTTCACACCCAGGCCTGAATTCAATTGCTAGTCTGAACTACCTAGAATAGTTCAGTTGGATTTACATAAGTGTTGGCTTATCTATCAGCAGTTGACTCAAAGGGTCTACTTTATATGGGTCAAGGAATCAGACTTAGGTCCAAGTTCCCCAAAAAAATGTATCAAGCAAAGCAATTTTCCAAAAATGGTCTATGTTTGCTAATTGGTCCAGAACTAGCATGTTCAGGGATAAATGAAAATATTATGTTTGATCAAAATTGGTTCATAAATGTGCATTCTAGCACAAACAATTCAGAAATCCAAAGTTTTTGTTCAGAGGGTACACAAAATAATTGCTGGATGAGGTCTAAAACCTTACTGTGATGTTTGTTTCAATATAACTGATCCAGTGATCTAATGGACAGAAAGACAGGAAACATACAATGCAGAATTTAATACATGCATAATTTAGCCTAATCTTTACAGATTGTGCGGAATTTAGCAAAGTGACTTCAGATTACAGCTCCAAGAATCTTGGCTGGATGTTTTGTTAAGCATGGCTTACACTCCATTTCCAGACATACCACTTCTAGAATTTTGGTTCATCAATGTGACCTTCCAAAAGGCACAATGGTCTTAGAGAAGAGGACAGCTGAATGCCATGCTTTGCGCCTAAGGCTAAAAGCCAAAAAGGACACATTTCCCAGGAAAAGGGGAGACAATGGATGAAATGAAACCTTTGTATTTGCTGATTTTGAAACTTCCTTTCCTTAATCCCAAACTTTAAGACACAGTTTGCTCAAGCTTTTAAAATACAATCACTGGACATTAAGAAACACATTCGCATCTTTCCCACCTTTTGTCAGGACCAGGACACTCATTGTGCAATCCATGAAGGCTCAGGAAATCTATTGTTTCAACTCTGAAACATCAATCCCCCCAGGTGTATTTGGAGGTATAAATATCACCACCAAAATTCTCATCACCGTGCACAGTCAGTTATAGGGGAAACCCTTTCACTCTTTGTTAGCCACCCCAGGTTCCTCCATCTACTCTGCCGGATTGACTACAGTACAGGTTGTTATCACCCCAACAAATCCTCTTGCTACCCTCTATCCCAAGGTTTCTGACTGCTTTTCCTATAGCCTTGTGTGAATGCTCTTTCTGGGTGAATGTGTGTGTGTCTGGTATTATTTTTGAACTCTTTAATAAAAACCATACTTAATTTTACATGTGTGTGTATTCCATCCAGACTAGTACTGGTATTCAAAGGTTTGCAAGATTCCCTTGTTACCCCCTTTCACATAGCTAAAGTCGAGTTGCTGCTAATTTCCCCAACATATTAGTAACTCGATATTTTCTTGGAATTTTCCAAGGAGTATTTTGGGTAACAGTTTGAGAAGGTGTAGCCCAAAAAGTAACTTTTCCAAGTTAGGTAATAGCTTATTTCTATGCCATGATTAGACCAAAAGTCTCCACAAAGCAGCTTTAAAAATTATACAATTAAGACATTTAAACAATACAATAAAATACAATTTACAAATTCAAAATGAAAAAGTATGTAAAACTAAAAAGAGCCTAAAACCCAAACCTATCCTTATTCCCAAAAGCAAACACAAGTAAACCAAAAGACCAAAACAGAGTGCTGCCAAGCAATGTTGTTCTTGTGTGTCTTCAAGTTGTTTTTTACTTATGGTGACCTTAAGGCAAACCTATTGCAAGGTTTTCTTGGCAAGATTTGTTCAGAGGTGGTTTGCCTTCGCCTTCTTCTGAGGCTAAAAAAGTGTGAATTGCCCAAAGTCACCCAGTGGGTTTCCACAGCTGAGCAGGGATTTGAACCCTGATCTCCAGAGTCCTAGTCCAATGTTCAAATCACTACACCACACTGGCCATGCAATAGCCCTTTAAAAAGTATCTAAGGCTTTGACTGCTATGGATGCCTCCTGTGGAATTCTGGGATTTGTAGTTTAGTGAGGCCTAAGAGCATTCTGACTGAGAGTTCCAAATGCCACTCCCTAAACTGCAAATCCCAAGATTCCACAGGTGTCAACCATAATAGTTAAAGTAGAATAATAGTGCTATAATAGTGTAGTGTGCTAATCTTGTTAACCAAGATGGAGCAACTTTTCCTCTTGCAGGTTTTGGTATGAACCAGACTTGATTAAGTCTCTGCTTTGGACCAGTCATGGACTGAAAAGTTGGCATGCCTTTCAGGTATGGATTGGACTTAAAAGTAGGTCCCATCTTAAAGTGCAGGCAACAGCTCTTAAGATACTGTATATTTATGTCTCTGTGGTAGGAGTCCCTGAAATTTTAGCAGTGCATCTAAGTGCACCTCTATGGTTAGGCTGGCCCAACATGCCATGAACTGTGGTCCAATGAACTAGTTCTACTAACCCGGCTCCATATAAGGAAGTTTGGGAGCAAGCACAAATAAATATACAACACCCCCCTTGTCCATTCCTACTGACCCCAAGACTACTCAGTGTTCTTTCTTCATTCTTGTTCAGTTGCACCACAAGTCCTTGGTTGGATGTTTTCCCACAAGACATTGTCCATCTTATTTAAAATATGCTCAATAATGTTTTGTATCGAATACTGCCTTGCTCCTGCATTATGATTTAGACTATTTTTTACGAAGGAACAAAGCTACAGCCCTCTTCACAGTTTACTGATCAAGTGAATTCAATGTGTTAGTTGCTTGTCTTTATGACAAGCACCAAAACATCAGGCAAAAATGTATCTGTAAAAAGCTGTAACCGACTGTAACTTCCCATTGCATGCCCATTGCGTCTTTGCCAGAGCTTAGAAAAGTTGTCTAACAATGTAACATCTCCAAGCTCTGCCATTTACACATACACCTTTCAGCGTTCATTGTAGGAGATGATATAGGCATGCTGAAAATCTTTGTTCTGTAAAGTGTGAACTGCAGTGCAAAGTGAATCTAATCTGGATACCTGTTTCCTAGACCCTGGGAAATAGGTTTTGTATCAAGAGACCTCACAGAATCCTTATAATATCTTCAGTGTCTCCAGCTGAGGCCTTTCTGTTGGCAGTCAGCAGACACTACCATCTGGGCATGACTAAGCCAGTTTCACACCGGATAAGCCCAAGTGATATTTTTGTTCACTTCACAATGTGTTTGGATTTTAATGAGCTAGTGTGAGAGGCAAACAGAAAATCAGATTCTACAGCTATATATCCTTCTAAATTGCCAAGACTAATAGGGGAAAAGAAGGAAAGCAATAATCTTCCTAACAAACAAAGCAACAGATAGACAGGGAAAGGGAAAAGGCAATCCCTGGAGACAAACCCTTGCTTTGGGGATTACAGCCATGTCATTGTAAGAGACAGAAATTTTGAAACATACATCTTTTTGGCAACTTTCATATTAAACAATCCCAAAGCATTTCTGCACACAAATATCGTATTACTTCTCTCTGGGGTAATGCTTCCTCTGGCATGGAAAGTAGCAACTGGCCAATTGCACATATCATTGATCTACAGCAGGTGTGGGCAAAGTGTCATTCTCCAGGTGTTATTGGACTGCAGCTCCCAACAGTGCTAGCAAAACTAGCCAATGGTGTCAAATACTGGGACTGCAGTCCAGTATCATTTGGAAGGCTGCATCTTGTCCACCTCTATATACAGCATTGGAGTAATGTATGTGTAACATTATGCATAAGCAATGAGAATTTAATTGGTACAGGACCAAGCTAGAATTTGGTCCAAGTTGTTAGGCATTTAGCCATTGCTTTCGAGGAGAGCCCAGAACAGAATCCTAACATGTACTTAATGATATTAATCTCCCCGAAGGTTGTCCATGATTCACAGAGCTGCAGATTTGTGTGTGTGTGTATTTAGAGACACACAAGAAATGTGTGTGTATAAACATGAAGGAGGCACAAGCTTAAAGGGGCATTCCCATTTTACTTACCTGCTACAACACAGTCTGTCCTCTAGAAAGAAAGAATGATTGCTTCAGAACAATCACATTTATGCAAAAGCAAATTTAATTGATAGATGAATAAATTAAAACACATACAATTAATCAGCTAATACTTCTTCCAAGAACAGTGCTAGGTATAATCTCTGCATAGCTACGTTTTTTAGGGAAATGGTTGTGAAACATACTCTTTATCATGCTATCTGTGTGAATTCACTTGTCAATGACATGATGTCTATATTATCACTAAAGACTGTTTTTGTGTGTGAATGAGTAACATATTTATCACTGCCTCTTACTTTCTGTATTTTGTTTCCTTCTGGTTGCACATTTTGTTTATTGCCTATTTATTCTTTATTTTGTTTAAAAAGCATATATCCTTCCCATGTGCCTGAAATTTAAATTGATATGCTTTTAATTTTTTTTGTTTTTTTTAAAAAACTAACTTTATGTTTGTATTTGCAGTTCAGTTCTTTTTTGATTTGTTTTCCCCACCTCGATCCATGGGGAGAGGCGGGTAAGAAAATAATAATAATAATAAAAATAATAATACAGAATCCTTATTGGAACTGAAAATGGTGAAGGTGGTGACACATGTTGCAGCCTGTCCAAGAAACTTACAAAAACCTACATAAATAAACAGTAATAGATTTATAAAATGAGCAATTAAACTGAAAGAGTTTAATTTAAAAAATGAGCAATTAAACTGAACGAGTACAATACTACCACACCGCCCCACCACGTGCAACCATCTGTATATATGGACTCATCCCGAAAGGAAAAAAGTTTCTGGAAGTATCGAGATTTTCCCATTCTTTTTGTTTTCATTTTGCCTGCACATGGACAGTTTTGTATCCAAACTCTTCCTTGAAATAACCCATGTTTCCCCAGTCCCCCTTCCTTGTGTTCTTCCTCCTCCCCCTCCCATTAACCACATGTCACATCTAGACTCAAACAATGTGTCAGAAACAGACCTTCCAGTTTCCACCGAGACCTTTTTAATTATTATTCAAGTGTTATAGTCAAAGAGTTAGAGTACTTTAGCAATGTTCAGCATTAGGATCATTTTCTTTTCTTGCTAGCATTTCTCTTTCCTTCATTTAATCTCTGTCGAATCTGAGTACTGGAAACAGTTAGTGGGGGCTTGTCTAAATGGTAAAAATACTCCTCATAGAATTCAAGGAGAATACCTTTTGTCCAAATGGGATCTCATATCTGGAAGGAGGGGGACCAAAAGCACCATATACTGTGCAGTTTTTATACTAATGCAAGGGAAATGCACATTCCTGCTCATTGGGACAACTAATTCACATTGTAGGACATTCCTGATAAGAGCAGAAGTTGAAACCTGATTGGTCGTACATGCATGGGGGGCAGAGCTTGCTGGCAATGAAGTGGCCACAAACACCATGTTGGATTTTCGTTGTAACAATCATGAACTGAGGTGATGAAAGAGCTTTCTTTTCTTTTTTTTAAGAAGCTTGTGTAAGCAGAAGGTTGCACTTCTACACCTTAGATTTATTATAAAAAAAATACTGTTCAGCAGCAGCTACTCTTGGAGAATAAAACGTAATTCACTCATGGCCACCATCTTGATTTGCAGGCATGCCCATCTGAACATCAAACATGGATAGCTTTGCATACCAGCTATCTTGCCAAAAAACGTGGAGACAAATGAATGCTGCTGCAAATTTGTAATAATGTGCAGAAAGCAGGATTATATTGCCTTGCTTAGACAAGCCCTATGTTTCTTGGAGGTGGGCATTTTAGCTAGTTCTGGGATCACACAGACAGACAGACCGTAAACAGGTACATTTCATTTTGGGAAATGCTGGTTAAATTGACCTGGGGAGTGGGAGGGGGAATCCTTGTAAGTGCTGGGAATTCTCTGGGAATACTTCAGAATGGGAAAACTATCATGTAGGTCACCAAAAAACAAAACAAAACAAAAAAACCAGAAAGGACAGGAAAAAAGAAAAAAGGACCAGGGACTTTCTGGTTTTTCTAGTACATCTGGTTTGTCCTGTAATTCAGGACAATTGTTCCATCTTTTTTGCTGAAAAGGACAACAGTCCATGGAAATGTATTGCCATAATAAATGGGTTAGCCTTTGAAGTGCCACAAGATTCTTGAGTATTTTGACTGCCATCTCAGGAACCTACTCAAACATTTTGGGGGCCCAGCTGCCTTTCCCTTGCTTGTTTGGAGCCATACTTGGCTTCTTGAAGCATGTGTCCAGTCTTGAGCTGCTCACTTCAATAACATACATTCGAAAGTACACCAATCCAACTTTTAAAAAGTAGTCCTCACTTGTTTTCTTCTCCTTTTTCCCCCTGACTAGACTTTAGAACTATGGATTTGGAACAGTATTTCCAGATGTACTAAAATCTCATTTGTTTATTTTTGAGGCGATGTTATCATCTCCTGACTCATAAATTTCCTGCTGTACTCACTTGGCCCTAGGAAACCTTGCATTCATACACCTAATCTTGGAAGGCCCAGCAAGGACACTTGCTGCAGCCTGTCCAAGAAGCAGAGGTGGAAATGTTGACATCATCTCACAATGGCAGCCGCAAGAACTGAACTGCATGTTCGGAACGTTTGATTAAGGCAGCTGTCCTGGGAACATATCACTTTGGAAAGTACCTTCTCAGCATGGAGAACCTGTGGTGTGTTGGACAGCAGTGGAAGTTATCCTGAAGAAGAATCACTCCACAAATGGCACTGTAGCAGTTTCAACATTTGCTATATGTCTCCTGCGTGCCAAAATACGTCAAGCAATTAAAGTTGTGCCTTGTTCATTCATCCACGACTTTCTTCCACTGTGTGCATTCTTAGCAGGGGAAAAAAGAGAGGAAGAGGAAAGAGCAGCTGTTGCTTTGACATACTCCTCTTTGCCCCACAGCTTTCTTCATATGATACACTCTGAGGTATGCTTCTATATTGCCAAATGTAGGATTGAATGCAATAGCAAGCTAAATCACAATTTCTTCTAGAGAGAGTGGATACCAGCTAGAAAATAAAAAGATAGGAAAATGTGCAGCACTCTGCTGAGTTTAACAATCCATCTAAGCCCTCTATCTTGTACTATAACAACAGCAAGCCACATACAGTATGTACAAGAAATCTGTAAGCAGTACATAAAAGAAACAGATCTCTTATGCTCCCTCCAAAATAATACTTTCTTTAATCCATCCTGATACTTTCTTTAATCCATCTTGAATCTGCTGTCAACTATTTTTGTGGGGTAACCCAGTTTTCTAGCATTATGGGAAAACAAAACAAATCAAACCTTCTTGCTGTACTTTCTATACACTGTTCAATAAACCTCTATTGTGACCTCATGCAGTTATCTTTCTTCTAAGCTAGAGAGTCCCATTTGTGTTAGCCTTTCCACATATGGTAGGTGTTCAAACCCTGTAATCACTTTGATTGCCCTTTAAAGTCCAGGATGAAGAGAAGTAGCCCTCTATGCACATGAAGCTCTTAGCTTTTGTCTCTGGGGATGAGGTTTGTGATCAAGACTGTAACTTGAGAAGGCATTGCCTCCTGCAAAATAAGAATTCTGTCCACTGAAATGAAATTTTCCTTCAGACACCAACTTTCCAGCATTGCAGTAACTCAAACCTTCAGTTGAACATTGAGATATACAGTTTAGGCATCCAAAGAAAAGGGGGCAGGCAAAGTTACTAAGGGAATGGAAGCACAGCAAAATATTCTAGATGACAATAAATTTCAGTGTCTCACTCTCTGCAATGCCAGAAAGTTGGGGAATGAAGGGAAATTTTATTTGCGGACCCAGACCGTACAGCCCCACCGCCCTCCTGAATGAGACACGGACATGCTTCAGTTTGCTAGTTGTGTATTCTACATTCTACATAACTTTCAGAATATAATGTTAGGTACAGGTTAGTAATGTGGATACACTGAGGTAGATAGAGTAAATACATTTTGGCAAAATTCGACCACAATTTGCAATCTAAATGGTTGGCATCAATGTATGGGTCGTGATCTCATCGCTGCTCACACATGTGGGCAGAGTTGTGGTTGGTCCATCCCAAACCCCTCTGAAGGAGAGAGCCTGCGGCCGGGCCGCCCACTCGACGCTCTCTCCTCCCCTGCAAACAAGGTCACGTTAGCAAGCATATCACGGGGCCTCCCTTGAACTTGAACTTGAACTAGAACTTGCTCTTGAACTTGTATTTGATTGAGGCCCCAGGTTCATTACCTATCGCGACCCAATACATCCGCCATCAAGGCGTTCCCCATGGGAACCGCCTTCCGCCAACCATTCTCATCAACAGGCAGGTCTACTGGTCCCCCTGGGCCCCAGGCCCCGCTGGCAGTGCCCGCCCAGGCCTGATATAAACAGCATAGGCCCTGGAACACCATCACCCCAAGCTCTTGATGGACTCCGTGGACATGCCCGCCTCCGCGGCCATGGTTGCCGCCCCTATGCGGAAGGAATGACTGCTGAAATCTTCTGCCAGAAGGCCCAATGCTTGAACCACCATTTTCTCAAACCTTCAGTTGAACATTGAGATATACAGTTTAGGCATCCAAAGAAAAGGGGGCAGGCAAAGTTACTAAGGGGATGGAAGCACAGCAAAATATTCTAGATGACAATAAATTTCAGTGTCTCACTCTCTGCAATGCCAGAAAGTTGGGGAATGAAGGGAAATTTTATTTCTGTAGGAAGAATTCTTATCCTCATTTTGCCCTTCTTTGCTACACTCCTGTTTCTGGGATTTGGAGAAGAAATAAAGAGAGAAGGCTATATCGAGTATCCTGATGTTGAAGACTAATTATGTGTAGTATACAGTTTCCCCCCCGTATCCATGGAGTCAGTATTCACGGTTTCACTTATCCACATTTGAAAAAAAAATTCTCTCTAGCCATTTCTAGGTCCTCCAATGTGATTTTATGGTCAATTTGCAGTGTTCTTCTCATTGAAAATAATAGGGTTCCCTATTATCCATGGTTTCAGGTATCAGGGGGGATCTTGGAATGTATTCCCCCTGGATACGGTGGTTGACCTATATATATTTCTGTCTAAACTCATCAAGAGTTGTCTGGTTGTCACTGTCAATTTCAACAGCAGAAACACCCTTTCCTCTCCTGCAACTTCCACTTGCTGCTTTCATTTCCCTGTTTTGGAGTTGCCAGCAACAAGCCTTTATAAATAATGACGCATGCTTCCAGCTTTGACTTCAACTTCAACACCATTAACTCTGAAACTATCTTTTATGAATGCTTCAAAATATGTCTTCAGGGCACAACTTACTGGAATGGTTTCCTTTCTGAGCCTCATTGACATAAGTGGGAGCTGCAAAAGAAGATCTAAGTTTTTATATACTCTTCAGACTCCTCTTTAGCTGCACAGAAGAGTAGCTCCAATCTACTCTTCATGAGAGTTTCAGCAGCAGAAATTTAGACAAGTTTCTGGATTGGGAAGGATTTGGGGGTTAACTGCATCCAAAGATGTGTAACAAATTATGCCCTTGGTACCATGCTGTTGGCATGACAGATACTGGGGTGAGCAATTATCACAGGCTGGGGAGGGGATATTCCCCAATGTATTTTGAAGGGCTACACCATCCATCCATCCATCCCTTCATTTATATCCTACCTTTCTCCCAGGCTGGGACTCAAGGTGGCTTTCAAAAATACAGAGATTACACCTCCCCTTTCCCCTAGTGGGCATGGCACCAATTTTGCCATATCCCCCTTCCCCAGCAATTTTAGGCCCAAGAGAGGCCTTTTTGTAAAATAGGAAATGAACTGGAAATCAACTTCCTGGTTTCTTTGTTTCTTTGTTGTTGTTGTTTAAACACTCTCTTGAACCCAAAATAACTTGGGGGAAACATAGTACTGTCAAGCTTGCCCCCCCATAACCCGAAGGGTGGGATGGCGAAGCAATTTGGATCATTTTTTTAAAAAAATGCGAGGAGGGGGCTTAGATAACATACCCTCCAACACTTCACAGGTGAAAACTGAGACTCGTGTAGCCAACCAACATTACAGTGGGGGCAATGTGGTTAAAAATGGGGAAGAATGGACAAATTGGGAGTGGCTGCAATAGTTTGATTTTGTCTGAACCTACTGGGAAGGGCAAGAGTCCATCTCCTTCACTCCTCTCCCAAGTGCTGAGTTAACTGAGTGCAAATTACTTTTGCATTTCAAACTCAATTTGCAGCAAAGAGAGTAAGATGAGGACAAAGGCGGAAGTGGGAGGAGGGGAGAGAAACTGGGACATTTTAAAAACAGCTGAAAAAGTGGGAGAGCAGAGGATTAATCAAGACAGTCCCTGTCAAATCAGGACAGTTGAGGGTTATGAGATAAATGAAGTTTGGGGAGAGGGGAAGTTTCCTTGAGTTCAAACATCCCAAGTAAATGAAAATGCAATTCTGCCTCCTACAAAGATCATTAGTCCTGTAGGTATTTATCATTTAATGGATTATAAATAGGTGGGTTGTCTGTGTGGACTTCAGGCAGAAGCTGCTTCATTTGGGGGGGGGGAGAGTCCTAAATTCATCATCACATTATCAGAGATCCACGAGTGCAATGGCATTTTCTCTCTCCCCACCCCCGCATCCCTCCACAACACTCAAAAATGCTCTGCAGATTTCCCCAGACATCTGGGGTAGGATTTGAGGGTTAATTAGGGGGCTTCAGGGTAAAGGAAGAATTGTCTCCCTCCCCTTTTAGTATAAAGCACTTCCTCCAGCAGAATGGCACTGCAGGGTGTTGCCCGACATCCCCAAATTCATATGTGCATCTAGGAAATGCCCCAAAACATTCATTTAGATACAGTAAGAGGTTTACAGCTTTGTGGGAGGGCACCAATCTTGGTACGGATCCATAGGATTCTAATAACTGCTCCAAAGTCTGTAGCCACTGGCCATGTTATCCATATAGAGCCAAGTACACAGGGAGGGGGTAGTGGCAGTAAAATAGATGGAGGTGCTATTTTGTGAGAAAGAATATTATTTAGCACCTTTTATTTGTATCATAGTTCTGGATATTATCTGCACGAAAGATCAGCTTTTGCCACCTTTTATTTGGATGATTATTCTGCTTTTGTTCCGCAAGAAAGGTTAGCTCTTGGCACCTTTTAATTGAATTAAACTCTCTTGTCAATCTACCTTTTCATTCATGTTTTCATTAGATTTAGTTATAATATAATGGGGCCTCAGGAAACATTGCTGTTGTTTCCAGATTTGCATGTCACAATTAACGGTGTATAAACAAGATTGCCATGTCGCAGCCGGTGAAAAGTATGTCAAGAGCAAACTGAAAGGGAACCTGCTTACACTGCATCTTATGGCTGAGTTGCCCTCATAAATCAGAATCATTCTCACCTTGCCTGATGACTTCCCAAAGTCAAATGAGAAGAAGGAACACACTTAACCTGATTCATTATTCGGAAGTCTGCCAATTTGCCATGGATTTCCAGGGCCCTCCAAGTGTAAGAGACGCTTGTTGCACAATTATCTCCATAAATCACCACTGATTAACATATCCAAAATGTTGCTGAGCTTGAACATCTCAGCTGCACTCATTTTCTGGAGCCACATTATACTGGCAGAAGGACAGAAACATACAGGGCTATGTGCACAAAGCTATAGATGTCTTTTCCACCTAGTTCCAACAGCAGCAGCTGCCAGGACTCATCTGAACAGAAAGTTGCTTTAACCTTTCCCAGACGTGTGTGTGTGTGTTTTAAAATCAGTTTAGTAGCTCACAGTGGTGTAGTGGAGGGCACCTCCACTTAGAGATTGCACCTCTAAGATGTTTTTCATATAGGGACCCTCCTTGCTCTCTCAAATACAGTGTTGAGTGATGCTTGAAAGTTTTTCTATTATTTGTGGGGTTGTCTAGATGGTGAAAATACTCCTCATAGTATGCAAGCAGAATACGATCTGTCCCAACACACTGCAAATGAGATTTGTGGTATTTGGAAGGAGTGGGACGAAAAACTCCACAAACTGTGTGGTAAAAGGGTTCTCGAAGTTTTTGGAAAGTGCACATAGATGCACATTTTTGCATGGGTGAACATCGAAAAGTACAGCGATGTGCATTTTTGCTTTATTGCCCTTTATCGAAGCGTGTGAATGCTCTGTTCGAATAGATGCACACACATGCGAATTGGCAAAAAAATGGTCGAAACAAAACACTGTTGCTGTGAAAATGTGCACCTACTCACAGTAGACCATCACATTTAGACTGGCCCAGTGACAGAATAGTAGAAGGGAAGTCAAGTATGATGGAATTCCTGATTCACTTTAAATGGTAACACTTCCCTGTAAAATTGTCTCCATTTTTAATCCAAAGACCTTTTGTTAATTCTCACTGTGTTTGGCACAATGAACCTAAGCAATCAGAAGTAAATACTACTGAGGGCTCATTTATATGAGCCACAATATGCTGGCTCCCCACCAATGCATCCTGGCTGCAGAGCAGGTCCATTCTTCCCCCATTACCTATGGCCAGAGTCTAAACAGGCATGCTGGCCTGTCCCTGCAGCCACTGTGGTAGTCATTTTCTTTGCTGACTTGGAAGCCATGAAGGGGCCCCGCAACATATGACCAAGGCCCTCTGCATGTGACCAGCCCTGGTCACATCCTGCGGGAATTCTTCCTGGCTTCTGGGAGAGCCAGGGAGATGACGACGGCAGCAAGGGTCAGCATGCTGGATGAGCTCCTGCGGACATGCAGGGCCCGATCGATCCTGCGGACATGCAGGACCTGATCAATGTTTTCTGCCTGTAATGGGGTAAACCAGGGTGTGTGTTTTTTAATGGTATATCATGCCCTACCCTGCCTTCCCCTCATCACAGCCCCATATCTGCCCCGGGGGTGGTAAGGACTCCCTGGGGGCAGAACAGGGGCAAATGCCCTGCATTGTATGGATTGCAGGGCTCTGAGACATGGAAAAGACCAGGTATTTTTCCCTGTGTAGAGAAGTCTTCAGTTGAATGGAGCTAACTCCTAGCTAATTGTCCATAGGATTGAAATCATACCCATCAAACTAATGGTGAGATTTTGGACTTTTTCAGATGGGAGAGAACACCCCGAGGAGGTTGGGAGAAGAACGGGGCTGTTGCACTTACACACCCCTGTTTCAGACAGCCCCGTCCTCCTCTGTCCTCCTCTGTCCTCCTCCCATGCTGCGGGTGCCACTTTTTATTCACAGAGGTTTTCCATCAATAAAAAGCTCGGGGAAAGGTCAGGAGGAGGACGGAGGAGGATGGCGCTGTCTGAAACGGGGATGTGTAAATGTGACAGCCCCGTTCTTCTCCCAACCTCCTCGGGGGGTGGGTGGGTGGGTTCCCCCATCTGAAAAAGTCCTTTATCAACACTGTCTTTATTAGGTATCTATGTTTTACAATGGAGTTTTTAACGTGCTGTTTGTTATTTTGGATATAAACAACAGAAAGGCAAGGTATACACTCCAAACCAGGCATTTAACTTTGGATTCTCCTTGAGGGTGTGAATGTGAAGTTTCTCCTTAAGAGCATCTATACTTCAAACTTCAAAATTGTCCACAACACCACTGGCAGCTCATAAGAACATAAGATGACCCACACTGGATCAGACTAAGGGCATATCTAATGCAGTGTTCCTGTCCCATCATGTCTACCTCTATAGAGCAGGACAGGAGACCAGCTGCACCTTTCATTGCAAATTCCTTCTGATAAACAGAAGCCCCCACTGGCCATTCTGGTGAAGGGATTCTGGGAGTTGCAGTCTAAAATATAACTTTTGAAACCTCTAGTTGGGTCAAATTATGTTTTTTCTTCAGATGGGACAGCTTCAGTCAGCAGAACTGGAAGGGATGATTTCTTCTTCTTCCACATGCCCCCCAAAAATCCAGCCCAAAGGAAAGGGTAACTTGCCAGAACAGATTTTCTGGCACTGCAGAGGGTTGCCCAGCGAGAGGGTGAAGAAAGGCAGAGAGAACCTCATTGCATTAGTGGACTTTGACTAACACAATGTTGAATTTAACTCATTGTTGGGAGAACACTAGAAAACCCAAGATGTGTACAACAACCTTTTGTGTATGTAGGCTTGAGCTCTTTGGACACTCTGCCTATGATTTCAAAGACATAGCTGTATTAGTCTGTTTCAGTATAAAAGGAAGTGAAGGAAGATGGATGAAGGATTTATAAATGAAATAAAAGAAATCAGTCTCAAAGGTGCCAATTCTGCCTGTGATTTTACAATGAGCAGCATTTTATCAGATTCCTTCTATACAAAGCTGGAGCTAAGGAATGACAGAGTGCCTCTCATCTGGCACCATGCCTCATCTTTTTGTACATGTCCAGGGCCTGGATATTCATCCCATGCTTTCTCTGCTGCCTCCCAGCTGAGACTGTTCATTTTGTTGGGTCAGAGAGAAAGGAATATCATTGTGGTGAGGACATTGCTAGGCAACCAAATCAGTCATCACCAAACACCCGGGACTTAATTTCTAAAATTTAGAGGAACCAGAGCTCAAGCTTTCCTGGAACCCTCTTTCCTATTTCTAGAAATTCAGTGGCTCCCTGAAGCCACTCATTGGTGAAGCTAAAATATGCAGAGTAAAATTAAAGCAGGGTTGGCAAAGTGCAGCCCTCCAGATTTTGTTGGATTGCAACTCCCATCTGTTCAAGACAGAATAGCTCATGGTGAAGAATGCTATGAGCTGCAGTCCAATACAACCATGAGGGCTGCATTTGACCCAACTCCCGCATTAAAGGAACTCCTCACTCAGCCTTCCATCCTTTCGTAGGTCGGTAAAATGAGTAGCCAGCTTGTGGGGGCAATTAGCTAACACACATTGGAAACAGCTTAATGCAGTGTAGATGTGTAAATTGCTATTGCTTAAAACAATTTGTAAGCCGCTCTGATAGCCTTGTGGCTGAAGAGCAGGGTATAAATAAATAAATAAGTAAGTATTATTGAAATATTTTACATATTGAATATCTAACATATTTCCCATATGGGATATTTCACATATTGAACAGCTGAGCTGCGAGCATTAAGACAAGACCTAGAGCTAAGCCATATCTCAGATTAACATGTTTAAATCTTAGACTGATCTCAGATTAAGATGTAACACAATGTTGAATTAAGGCCAAGGTTTTTCCAAATGAAGCAGGAGCTGCCTGACATCTACACCAGCCACCCTAAAACATCAACTCACATGTTCACCTATTTTTCATCCATCAAATGTTTTGGTATTAGCTAGTGGAATAATTATCTTTGGTGGGGGCAAAACTGTAGTTTCACTTACTCATAAGAAGCTGCATTGTGGCTGGAGTTGCTCAGCAGACTGATTTGCTTCCCTTTCTTTATAGGCCTAACAACAGAAATGAAACAGGGGACTGGGGCAGTTGGGCTGAACCAACGGCAGCAGTTCATGCTCAGTGCTCAAGCAGGTGCAGAGTTAGATTCTCTCCAGGAAAGTGCTCAAATTATGGAGGAAAATGGAACAAGAAAATCTGGCAAGCTCTCTCTCACACATTTCAGTCCAATCATATCTGCACTGTAGCCTTCCAAAACAGTTGCTAGTAGGCAGAGTTTGGGAAAATTACTTCTTTGGTCTACAGTTCTCAGAATCCCATAGCCACCATGACCAGGTCATGATGGCTGGAGGATTCTGGAAGTTATGATTGAAAACATGACTTTTCAAAGCTTTGCTAATGAGACATTTTTAAAAGGTGAACAATCCAGAACCACTCACTCAATCTTAGCAGTTTTCCAAGTTCATATCATTTTTTCATGACCCTTTATGGAGAGCTAATTGATTGGCTCACTCCCAACAGTGAACTAGGTTTGAAGCTGATCATCTCTCATATGGCAGCCACATAACTGTTATATGGTACTCTTCAGAACTCATGAAGTATCAAGAGCAGGGCTTGACAGCAAGTGCAAAATATAAATATATGCATAGTTTAAAGCAGCTTTCCCTAACACAAGACATCCTAGATGTGTTGGGGTACACTCTCACCCTCACCCACCATCAACCCTACTGGCTGTTGAAGATGGGAGTTCTAATTTTACACATTTGGAACGTGCCAACTTGGGGAAGGTTGGTTTAAAGAAAAAGTCCACTACCCCACAGAAGCACTTGGACACACATAAAGTGGGGGTGGACACCTGAAGACATCCAGATATTTTCAGATTGCAACTCCCACGATCTCTCACCAACTAGGGTTTACTGGAGGTGCAGTTCAAGAACACTGGCCATAATTGCTGCCATTGACCTAAAGCTTACTGGCTTGTTGTGGCTGATATCCAGGAGACCACGTTACAACCCCATGCACACTTTCCCATGCACCAGCTGATTCTCCTGAAAGTCTCCTCTTGTTCAACAGGATGAACCAGATTACTCCATAACCTAGATCTGTTCCATCTCTCTCTCACTCTCACACACACAAACACACATATGACAGTCTTTTCCTCTTGTTTCAGCTAGACCAGAACAACATTCAAACAGCTGACCTTCCTCAATGCACTAGCCAAGGCTCCTTTCCTCCCCTTTCAAGAAACTTCTCATGAGTAGAATTATAGCTAGTGGGCTTTATTTTCATGTCATTCCTTTCAAGTGCTGAGCAAATCTCTAGAAAACTCACTTGCAATCATTTACAGATAATTTTCCATCCCCCTGCTTGGTCTTTCAGAATGACTGCTTTCACTAACCCAGACATAATTTTTAACGCTACCTTTGCCCTGTTGAATAGTACCTCCAGGTTACTGTTAAAATAAAACTAATATTTAAAACTACACTTTAATCAACTTGTTAAATGAAAGAGAACATTGTATAAGCTTAGCGGGGGAGAAAATGGAAACGCAAGGCTAGAGGGAAAAACAAGGGCAAAAAGCTTTGATCCAATACAGGATTCATGCTCAGCCAGCATAATCAGAACCATATGCAGAAACGACAAGATTTTCAGCTGCTCTTTAATTAAATAGCATAAAAATGATCTTACATCATTTTGTACACAGGGGCACTTTGCATAAGAGATTAACACCAGGATAATTAGCATTATGGAAAGGCCTCCATATTAAAACAAAAATATCCCTGTTCCTTCGAACATTCTAATCAAATATATATACAGTCTGTGGGCCAATTTCTGAAAGGAGGAATTGCACTCAGCAAAGCAAAAGGGAGAAAATATTAGGCTGGCCTTTTACACATTGGCAAAAAGAAGAAAATCCATCACCTCCACACACACAGAGAGGAAACACAACTCATAGGATCTGGATTTCCTCGTGTATGTCTACATACATAAACCAGCTAAAAAAGAACTATGGTAGAATACTTCTCATTATAGTGGGGACGATAGTGACCTGTATTTATGCTGCACAGTTTGCTGTTCAGGTGCTAAGCCTTGATGAACAACTCCAGACCTCTATTCTCCCTTCTTTGTTGTGGTGGTGATGTGCCTTCAAGTTGTTTCTGACTTATGGTGACCCTGAGGTGAACCTATCATGGGGTTTTCCTGGCAAGATTTCTTCAGAGGGGCTTGGCCATTGCCTTCCTCTAAGGGAGTATGACTTGCTCAAGGTCACCCAGTGTGTTTTCTTGGCTGAGCAGGGATTCGTATCCTTGTTTCCATAGTCGTAGTCCAACACTCAAACTACTACACCATACAGGCTCTCCACTCTACCTTCTTAGTGGTTCTTTATCTTTAAACCACACTTGGACTAACCTGCCATGCAAACAGAGGACTGTTTTCTTAAAAATAGCACACAAGAGTATGCTACGAAAGATAAGCTAACAGACAACTATAGGGTTTCCTATACAGGACATGCTTAAGATCCTTGAGCATAATATGCAAACAGAAGCCATTCGAAGACAAGCTAGTTTCTTTCATAACTTTGCCACTACTTCTGCTTTCTTCTTTTGCAGGATTTTCTGGGAAATGATACCAGCAGGAACAGGAAGGCACAGCTAATACAGAAAACCACAGGTGACATGAAATCACTAAGTGCCTGTTTAGTTTTGTGAAAGCCCAACATATCACAGATCTCCTTCTTCAGGGGCTATAACACATCATAGTTTAAACACATATACTATATACCACAAACAATATAATGGGCAAAATGCCTATTTGAATATATTAGTTACCAAGCATTTAAACACAAATATACCCCCCCCCAAATTTAAATCATCAGCATTATTTAAAAATCAAAAATCAAAATCAAATCCATCTACACTCAGGTTCTCTTACCTTCAGTAAGCAAACCAGCTCCTTGGTGCTGAACCGTTATATCAACACTATCTGTGTTTGTTTATATCTGTATCATCTCTCTCTCTCTCTCTCAAGAAGCCCAAGTTCCAGAATACTTTCTCCTTTTCTTTGATTTCCAGGGACCATCACTACATTCCATTTACACAATAGTAAGAAAATATCTAAAAGCATAATCATACTCAGGGAGGGGGGAATGTAATTTCTCTTGGGGACAAAGTCCCAGTTTCCAGAATACATTCTTGTTCTTAACATTTTTCTTGTTCCTGATGTCATCATTATAAAATCCATAATGTTGCACCAAAAGGAGGACCCTTCCCCTCCATTCTTAATATTATTCAAATGTGCATCCACTTGTTTGGTAATCCTTTTGAATATTAATTTTTATTAGTTTACTTGCAATACTAATGCAAAATGCCAACACAAAGAGATGAACACAAAACATAAAAACATGAACATGAACACAAAACAGGTTATATTCAAAAGAAACCATATGAAAGATACAATCAGCTTTCCAGCAAAGTAAAATATTTTTTTCTTTTCTTCGTTTCCAGTGAATAATCCTGAATCTTCATTAAAAAAAAAAAACACTGGAGGTTTTACACATACACATCTTATGCAAACACTGAACTACACAGATGACATTGTTACCCAAATTGTACAAGGTACATGGGGACCCTCTAATGCCGAAATTAATATTTGGAATATTTAATTTGCTCAAAAGTGGCATGTGAGAGGTTGGGTAATAATAGGGTCTTTTGACCTATGTATATTGGTAGTAACAAATGAGACTCTAAGCCAAAATGTACAATTCAATGATCTTTATTGGAAATTAACAGTAACGGCATTCTCGGACATGATCAGGCTTCAGGCAATCACACAAGGCTATCAAAGACAGTAGGAAGTATTTGGATAGAGGAATAGAGTAAGGGGATGACGGGTTATACTATACCAATCATGTAGAGCTGAGACCGTGAAGTAAACCAACAGCGAAGAGGTCTGGAAGGCAAAATTGTGACACAAACTGATGTGAAGTTGGAAATCAGGAGGTCCATGCACACTTGGGTGGTGTTTTACAGTGATACTTATATGTGATAATTCTCCTGAAGGGATGGGGTTTAGAGTGGAATACTGTACAATGTCTCTTTGGGCTTCCCAGGACTAGACAAAGGGCTCCCCTGAAGAGTAACTGATTGTTAACAGTCAATATATTTAGAATTGAATAGGAGCAGGCAAGGTCTATTGTTGGAGGGGAAGAGGAGAGGAAGAACCCATTTTACAAGCATCAAGGACTCTGCTATCATTGAGTAAATTAGTGAATGACTTATCTCCAGATGTTAACTCTGACCTGAGTATTTGTTTGGGGAATTTCCAAAGGCCCCTCCCTTGGTTATATGTGACTTCAACCTGCTAACCACATAGAAGGCTACATTAAGCCAAATTATTAAATATTGCCAATTATTTGATATTCTAAGTTGGGGGCTATCAGGGTAGGTAACAACATGCTTACTATTACAAATGGTAAAATATTTCAAATATATACTGGGTAATGTTTTGATTGATCAGAATCATGCAAAACAGGTATAACCTGGCAGCAAATTACTCAGGTGTGCTTACCCCAAGAGGTCATCATCCACATAGTAGATGCACATATTGTAAGTACACCTGAGTAATTTGCTGCCGGGTACTCCCCCCACAGTCAGAATGAAAGTCCACACCCTCCCATGTGGACCTGCCTGTAAGTTGAGATCCTCAGTGGAGGCTTTGCTGCCTATCCCAACACCATGCAAGGCTAGTTTGGTGGGTACATGTAATCAGGTTTTCTCTGTTAGCAGCACCCCAACAGTGGAACTCCTTTCCAAGTAAGGTCAGCTTGGCTCCATCCTGTAGGAATATTTGGTACCTATATTAAGCAGAGTGCAGCAAGGCAAGTGCAACATGATCTTGTAGTAGAAACAGGAGAAATAACTCTGGATGCTATGTCTTGTAAGTTTAAAAAGAAAAACTTAGTTTATTGTCTCAGGAAATCCATTTTTGGAAAGGAGATAGATAAAAGAAGTTGACCTGGTTAGAAGAACCCCTAAAAGCTGGCTTTCATGTGTGGGTGTAAGCTAGCACACATTGTTAGGGCTGGAGCCTCATGGATGCTCCTTCCAGACAAAATGAGCAAAGAGGCTAACTTCCTGAGAGAAGGGAAAGTGACATCTGCATATAAGGAAGCAAACCACTTGAATATAGAGACCACAGAAAGATACAGGGGGTGGAAACAAAGAGTAGGCATTATCTAGGGTCCCATCTCACTAATCACTTCATTAGCACTGATGCCTCTGCTTCCAACACCCCATCTCAGTGATGCTTGTTTAAGACCATGAGATTCACCTTCTCAACCAGGAACTGGAAGTTGTCTCTAGGAAGAGGCTTGGTGAGAATGTCTACAATCATCTTTTTTGATGAACAATACTTCACCTCAATAAGTTCCTTTTCTTGCAGATCTCTCAACAGGTGACATTTCACATCAACCTACTTGGTGTGTGAATGGACTATCCCAGTTTGTGAGAGTTTTATGCAGCTTTGGTTGTCTTCTTAGCAGCTCCATAGGCTGATTCAGTAATTTCAGGTTCCTCTAGTAATTGGCATAGCTATGTAAGTTCCTTGAACAGCTAATGCATATTCTGCATCAGTAGATGGGAGTGCTACAGCCTTTTGTTTCTTGCTTGTCCAGGTAACTGCTCCATCTCCATAGAAGACCAGGTTCCTACTTATAGATTTGCAATCTGTAGGGTCTTCAGCCCATTCTGCATCTGTGTAAGGCACTAATCTGAGGCTGCTGGTGGCTTGTAGCTTTAATTTTAGGTATACAGTGCTCTTTAAATATTTGCACACTCTTTCAACTGGATTCCACTCATTTTCACATGGTGCATAACAGCTGAAGCAAAATCTGTTTTTGTGGTGGTGGCTAGGTATAGCAGCTTTCATATGGCAGTTCTGTATTGGTTATTATTTGGTAGAAGCTCATTGTGTTCATCTTTCTTGAGGTAGTCTGTTTCCATAAGTGTGGCCACTGGGTTGGCCCCCATGAATCTTTGTTTAAGGATAGGAAATGAGTAAGGCTAAAGAAGTTGGCCTATACTTGATTGGAAGAGCCTCTAAAAGCAGGTTCTCATGTATGGGTGTAAGCTAGCACCTATTGTTGGAGTTGGAGACTCATGGATGGTCCTTCCAGACAAAAGGAACAAGGAAACTGATAGCTTGTCTATATGGCGAAAATACTCCTAGTAGAATTTGAGGAGAATAGGTTTTGTCCCAATGGGATCCCACATAATTTTGCCATATTTGGAAGCGGGGGGCAAAACCTCCAAATACACTGTGGGAAAAGCCTTCATGGCTTTTTCTAACTTTTTTTTTAAACTCTGAAGGAAATGCACATTCCCACTCATTGGGACAACTGATTTGCTTTTCAGCACTTTCCCAATAAGAGTAGAAGTACAAAGCTGATCGGTTGGATGCACACAGGAGGCAAATCTTGCTGGCAAGGCAGCACCCAGTACTGCCATGTTGGATTTTCACTGTAGCAATTGGGCACTGAGGTGACAAAACAGCCTTTCTTCTTGTTGTTGTTTACTTAAGTGGAAAATTGCACTTCCGCACCTTGGATTTGCTTTTTTTAAAAAAATACTGTTTGGTGGCAGCAACTGGTGACAATAAAAATGCAGTAATTCACTTGAACTCACCATCTTGATTTGCAGGCATGCCTGTTTCAACAACAAATGTGTATGGCTTCGCATGCCTGCAATCTTGGGAGGGGGTAAGTGGAGACAAATGAAAGCTGCTGCATATTGGTGTTAGTGCACATCAATCAAGCCCTAATTAACTTCTTGAGAGAAAGGGGAAGTGATATCTGTAGGTAAGAAGGAAGCAAAAGGCTTGAGCACATTGACCAAAGAAAGATACAGAGAGGTGAAAACAAAGGGCCAGCATTATCTAGACTCCCCTCTCACTAATCACTTTATATGTGTTTGATGCCTCTTTGCTTCTAACACATTCCTTGTGTCTTTCCAGCAGGCAACTAAGACTGCATTGTTTTGCATGGCATTTAGTTCTTAAAGCCAGGGGTGGCTTTTTAATCATCTGTGGTCTTTAAACTATTTCCAAGGAGTCTGTTTTTAAAATGTTTTTATTTGTATATTTCATGTTTTAAATGTTTTTATCTGTTCATCACTTCAGCATCCCTGGCATGTTGAGAGGTGAAAGATATCTGCTTTGAATAAATAAAATAAATAAAAATCAATTTTCAATTTCTTTTATATTTAGAAGAAACCAGAGGCTTGTTTTTGCATCCAGGAATATCTTGTTGGGGAAACCAATTATCTTCTGATACTACTCTGTGGACCACTAGATACATAACAGAATACAAGAGGACAATTTATTGGTTGTTCTCAACCCTTTCCTTATTTCTCAAGAGAACATCCTGTGACTTGGCAGTTGTCCTCTGTCTGTTTTCCCCAGCCAGCGTCTCAGGATATCCCCTCTCTATAAACTGAGTTTCAAGAATGCTTCATTCTTATTGAAAATCCCTCTCACATGTGTGATGCTGTTGAACTTAAAAAATGATCCACAGGGCAACTTTTGCCCTAGGAGAGATAGGAATTATCATATCTTAAATATATATTCTTACCAGTGGACTTCTTGTGTTATGAAATAAAAAAAAATCTTCTTTCCAATCTACAAAATCAAGAAAGGTGACCTGACTCTTATTTCTAATATATATCAAATACTATGTTAGGGTCATTAACATACATATACAACTCTCTAATCTTACCTTCTCATTGCCTCCAAATTATAAACATTCCATCTATATATAATCCCCACATATTCATATATTTCATAGGGTTTTCTTCAGCAAAGAATACTCAGAGGCAGTTTTGCCAGTTCCTTCCTCTGACATGTAGCCTACAGCACCCGGTATTTGTTGGCAGTCTCCCTTCCAAGTACTAACCAGGGCTGACCCTGCTTCGCTTCCAAGATCAGATGGGATCTGGTGCCTTTAGGGCATTCAATTAAAACAAAAATGTGTTAAGACTGGTTTTCAGTAGCCCCTGAAGGAGGAGTAGATTTGAACTGACACAAAAATGAATAGGTACTTTGTAATTTCATATCACCAGTGACTTTCCTGTGAAAATGATAGCAGGGGTGGATAACAGGCTGAATGTCCAGCACATTAATTGCACATTTAAATGTGCCTATATGGTTTTAAATAATATACCCCACTTTTGGCACATATGAATTATTTAATTGGCATTTTATATGCTTTTTAAAATTGTTACCAAGTATAGGACCTGTCTTGGGCTTTACAGATGGAAGAGATGCAGTATTTGAATAGCATACAAGCCTACTTTTCATTTAAGGAGTGCTTCATCCTGTAAAATATAGGGATAGGCACAAAATGACAAAGGCAATGGGAGCAGTTCCAGGTAATCCTTTGAACTATAGGCAGGCTTCAATTTATGTCAAGATTGCATTCCTGGACTCATGTTGTAAACGGAGACTGATGTAAATGGGAGAGCCAGTTATATAGGGTGTCATTGGAGACCAGGGGATCAGGGGACACAGCTCAAGCACAATCAGCCCTCCATACTCACCAATTCTGCATGCATGGATTCCACCATCCACCACTTGATAAAGTTTTTTTTTTAATCCAAAAAGCAAACCTTGATTTTGCTATTCTGCATCCACAGATTCCACCATCCAGGACAACTGCCAAATAACAGGATGTTCTCTTGCCATTTTACAGAAGGGACACCATTTTACTACACCACTACATATAATAGGACTTAAGCATTCATGGATTTTGGTATCCATGTAGGGGCCTGGAAACCAGGGGATACCAAGATCCCACTGTAACCACAAGGTTAGCTATTTTACTCAACCCACCACCAATTTTTATAGAGGTTTAAAGAATAAATTGTCAGAGCTTACCTTTTCCAGGGTAGACAAATGTGTAGATGTTCTCCAGAGAAACCAAAGGAGACAGAACTGCTGATCCCAATGGAGCTTGATTGGGGTGAGTTGTCTGGCCATTCGCTGACCACTTCTCTTTAGAGGAACCAGGACCAGTTTAAGGAATTTTGGGGGCCCCATATGTTTATCTCAGGTTAATGTAACCTAACTCAACCTAAGCTATTCACAGTATAGGATATTCAGATTATTACTAATAATGTTTTTGCAGGAGGAGCGTTACTGTCAGGGAAAATAGATGTTGTAATTAGAAGTTTATCTCCCCCCTTTTGGGTAATTTTATTCACCAGGCATTCAAGAGGCCAGCTTGTCTATTAGAGCTCATAAATCTATCTTTTGTTGTTATGTTTTCTCTGTCCTTCAGAGTTGGAAAGCAAGAAATGAAACTAAGGTTTCAGGTTCCTGCTGCTTCTCAGAAGGATTGAATGTTTTGGGAGAAGCATATAACTGGGAAGGGATTTTGGAGTTAGCTAGCCTCTTGCATTTTGGGGGCTCCTTTCTTTTCTCTTAGCTCCTGGGGAACTTTGGAGCATACAGAAGCATGGATGAATGTCTTCTGTCGTTTATTTTACTTTACTTTCCTTTTTAATAAAGCCATAAAGAAAATTAACATAATAATAATAATAATAATAATAATAATATTTATTTATACCCCGCCCCGCTGTTAAAACAATCAGGGCGGCTTACAAAAATTAAAATACAATACAGATACAATCCCCAAACACCCCCCACCCCACCCTCCCCCATAAAAAAATATTAAACAATTATAAATTAAAACCAGCTGATCTAAAATCACAATTAAAAACAATAAATACAATAAAATACTATAAATGGCCAGTGGACTAAAAGAAGCCAGGATCCCCTGAGGCCGGGATCTAATTAGGAAAGGCCTGCCGAAAGAGATCCGTCTTTAGTGCTTTTTAAAAGCTACTCAGGGTTGTTATCTGATGGATCTCGTTCGGCAGGTCATTCCACAATTTGGGGGCGATTACCGAAAAGGCCCTCTGGGAGGTTGCAGACAGCCTAGATTTTTGTGGCTGAAGCAAATTCCTCCCAGAGGACCGGAGTACGCGGGGAGGATTGTATGGGAGGAGGCGGTTCTGGAGATAAGTTGGACCCAAGCCATTTAGGGCTTTAAAGGTAATAACCAACACCTTATACTGGGCCCAGAAACTGATAGGCAGCCAGTGGAGAGATCTTAACACTGGAGTTATATGGTCTCTCTGAGATGTTCCCGAGACCACTCTGGCTGCCATATTTTGTACCAACTGAAGTTTCTGGACCAAGCATGAGGGTAGCCCCATGTAGAGCGCATTGCAGAAATCTAGACGAGAGGTTACCAACGCGTGCACCACAGTCTCGAGGTCCTTTACTTCCAGGAAATGGCGCAGCTGGCGTATCAGTCGAAGCTGATAACAGGCGCTCCTGACTGTCGCATTCACCTGACTCGTCATCTGAAGCGATGAATCAAGGAGCACCCCCAGACTGCGAACACAGTCCTTAACGGAGAGCGTGACCCCATCCAGGACTGGAGGTTGCAACCCAACTCCTGGTTTCGGGGCCGCTACCGTGAGCACCTCCGTTTTGTCTGGATTTAATCTCAATCTGTTTTTCCTCATCCAGCCCATTACTGCTTTAAGACAGTCATTAAGAGGAGAGACACCATCGGAATTCGAGGCCAACGATCAGGACAAGGAGAAATAGATCTGGGTGTCATCAGCGTACTGATAGTACTGATAGCGTACTGAACATAGCCTCCTTCTTTTGCACCAGAGGTGTGCATGGCTTTGCCCAAAAGCCCACGCTATTTCACTGCATGCATCTTTGCTCGGATGGGCAGAGAGTGAACACGCTTTGCATATTTTACAACAGTTACTATGGGCCCCCCACAATGATGGGCCCCCCTGCGGATGCTGACGCCGCTGGTGCCTTAAACCGTCCCTGAGAGGAACACACAAACAGAGAGCAACTGGTAAGAACTGTGTTCTTCTGCTGTGCCTTCTCCAGCTGTATTCCCAGATAGAGAAAGCACATTAGGAGAGAGAGACAACCCATTTCCTGCTATGCTGTCTCTAACAGTCTTGCCAAGTGCAGACTTCTGTTGTTCACCGCTCTACCTAAGCAAACAGAGAAAACCCATCAACAGCAAACTCCTTGAATGCTGTTTCTTCCTCCCCCCTCACATATGCCCGTCTAAGCAAGATCCAAATTTCTTCCTTCCCCTTTTAAACCATCAAAGGAATCCCCTTCCTTCCAGCAATGTCAAGACTGCAGTTGCTTTCTCCTCCTCCTCTCCTTCAGTGTAGGTAGGTTTAAAAAACCCCATTCTAGTAGCCTTTTCTTACTACTCAAAACTCCACACCAAAACTCTAGACAACATTGCTATCTCATCTCACCCTTATTCACTCACCTCCCTTTTTGTTCTCTTGCCTTGCTCAGCTGAACAGGCACACTGGGAGAGCTATGCATTGCAGGTGAGTCCTTTATTTATTTATTTAGAAACATAAATTTGAAATATTGCAAACTAGAGCAACACAAATTGAGAATTGTTTGTACATGGTGCAGTGGAGACTGAAAAAACAATGAGGGAAAAGCTCCTGAGGAAAATTTTTAACACACAAGTTGGGGGTAGACCAAAAAAAAAAGAAAAAAAAAAGGAATAACAAAACTAGGGGTAGCTTTCTGAAGGGAGACTCAAATTCTCCCAAAATATCAGGATTGTGCCTTTTTTCTACCACATATAGTGGTGGCCAATCACTGCCAAGCGGGAATGATTTTGTCCATGGAGTGACTCTGAAATGGTGTTGCCATCATTCCAGGGGCATTCTGGGACAGTAATGATGGCTGCTGGGCAGCAAAAATTGTGCCACTTCTGCCAGAGATACTTCAAGGAATTTCACTGAGGCTTCTAAAAAATCCCTCCCCTGTCTTCACTTCTCAGAAATGAGTTGGTGAGTGGTAGAATGTTTTATTTATTATTTTTATCCTGCCCTTTTAACAGATCTCAGAGCAGCAAACAGACAAAGCAATAGGAACAATCCAGACCATTCTGGGTTAAAATAAATCACATTATTGGGTTAAAATGAAGATAAAAGCATATTTAACCATTCAAATAAGTTAAAAAGGCTAAAAAGGTTTTTTTTAAAACACACACACACACAACGTCCATATGCTTAAAAGTAAATTAGGTCCCATGTCTTCATCTGGGTTTGAAAAGAAACCAATGTTGGCACTGGTTGGGTCTGCAAGGGAGGACATTCCACAAATGGGGCACCATAGCTGAGAAGATTCTCTCCCATGTCTTCCCCCGTAATATTGACCCCACTGTGGGTCACAGAAGACAGCTCCTGTGACAATCTCAGCCCTTAAGCAGGCATATCTAGGGAGAGGTGCTCCTTCAAGAATTAAGCTCTTGAGCCATTTAGGGCTTTTAATAGCAGCAGCAGCTTAAATTCAGGGGTGGTCTATACAAGGGAATAAAATGTTGATTGGTGTGCAGTAACACAAATTTGCAGCAGTTTTCATCGGTCTCTACAATTTTTTTGTAACATCATTGGTGTGCACAGCTATCTGTACTTGCTGCTCACACGGAGGCATTCTAATGAATCAAGATGGCGGGCATGGATGAATTACTCATGGTTCTATCTCCTCAGATTGCCCCCGCCAAACAGTATTTCTTAAAAAAAAACTGAATCCAAGGTGCAGAAGAGCGATTGTCCGCTGAAACAATGAAAAAAAGAAGGAAAGAGAGCCTGTTTCATTACCTCAGCACATAATTGCTATGCTGACAATCCAACATGACATTTCTGCAATCTGCTGTCTTAGCAAGCTCTGTCCCCTGTGCACGTCCAACCAATCAGCTGTCCCCTTCAGCGATGTGCTGCGATTTGGTTATCCTAACATGCATTTGCTCCACAGTAGTGAAAAAACACAGAAAAAGTTCCGGAGGCTTTTGCCGCAGACTTTCCCTGACTTTTGCTTCCCCTCGCTCCCTCCAAATAGGATGGAATGTTGTGGGATCCCATTTGGACACATGGGATTCCCTGTGGATTCCATGAGGATTTATTTCACTGTCTGGACTACCCCTCAGACTGAGAATTGGCAGTGCGCTGCAGCCCCTTAAATCCTCTGTGCTAACATGATTCCAGGATTTTTAGAGCCAAAGTCAAACCCCTCAGTGTTGACTATAGAAAGGTATTCAACTGTCATTTGAAAACTGACTATAACTGTGACAGGACATGAATAAAAAAAAATAATGATGGGATTTTCCCAGGTATTGCCCAGGTTGATGTTGATTTCATTTATTATTTGAATGAAAGAGAAGTTTGACTGATAACACCTATCATCTTTAAATTTTGTTCCAAGTTCCATGCAAAATAGATCCGAACCAGCAAACACCCCTCCCCACCGCAAAAAGGTTTGTCAGTTTATCCTGAACTTGCATGAATGTGTTTGGGATATCAGTTTAATTCTAAATAGCAGTTTGTTGAAATCGGATCATAAATGTGCTTCCTAGTACAAAAGCCACAGCTATTTAAAATGGTTATTTGGGAAGTATCTAAAGTTGTTGATGGATCTGGTACAAGACTGGATCTCTATTTTAATCCTGTTAGATAACACATCAAGTATGTGATCAGGCATGTGACTTTATACACCATAAAAAACACTTTACAGTATAGACATCTATCTGTTAATATTAAAAAATATGCCTGTGATCACTATGAAAACATTGGATTGGCTCCAAAAGGAGTTGCCAGATTGTTATTCCACTGAGGTCAATGGAACAAGTCTGGTCATGCCTAGAACCTGAATTGTATTGAATTAAATGGGAGTACAGCACAATTACTTCCCCTGGCCATGATCTAATAGCATATTTCCACTGCTGCTTCTACATAGGTTGGCAATGTCTCCTCCATAGTGTTCTTGTACACTTTAAAATTCTGCTGCACAGTGTGGGGAAATCCTCTGGAACAGGTTTTGTGTGTATGTGTGTGTGTGTGTGTCACAGGGCTGCAGCAGGTAGCCAAAGGAAGAAAGTCTTGATTCTGCTGGCACTGAATACTAAAATACACCTCTTGGATCTTGGCCTACAATCCAACCTATTGAGGCTGCAAAGTGGATCACTATATCCAATATGTTGCCACTTGCAGCCAATATGAATCCAAATATTTAAAAACTAAAAGCGTATTTCTCCTTTAACATTTGAAACCAAATAAGGATACATTAGGCAGTATTACACAAAAATGCCTACCAATTTGTTAATTCTTCATCCCTTGTTATATTCCTGAGTTGCCTGTATAATGTAGTTCCTCTGCCTTCTTAGCTGTTATCCATTTGTGTGCTATAGAGAACCTTGTACATTATCCTATTTTCACATTTTTGCTTTGTTAAGTCCCCCCCCCCACACACTATTTTTATTAGGTCCTACATGATTATGCAAGTTGAACCACTGTGGAATTCAGTGTACATTAAAATGTAGCTGCAAATGTTAAACTTGAAAAACCAAAAGAAACAAATACCAGAAACTCTAGGGTCATGAAGAACATAGAACCATAAATTTGTGACTGCTGTAATGGGAGTTCCATATAGGAAATATAATCTTGTTAATTTTGGCATTTCTCTTGCTTCTGCCCAGATTTGAATTGCACCATATGTTCCAATAGCAACCAGCACAGACTAAAGTTGAGCCAGAAGAACTGAATGTTTTACACAAACCATTGATGTTAGCAAAAAATGCCAATTTCTCCATAGTTTTAGTAATATCTAGAGAAATATTTGCCTATCAGTTTGTATTACAGTCTTGTTCTCACAGCTGGATTTCCTTGCCTTCAAAGGGATCATTGTGTAGCTAAATGTCATTTCCTATATAGTGCAGTTATGCCATCCCATCCACAGTCTAATCACTGGTAGGCTGTGATTGTCCATGCAATCAATACATGTGGAAGGAAGAAACAGTAACTTGGGGGTGGGGGGTGGCGGGGTGGCACTGAAGCAACAGCACCAAACAAGAGAAAGAATGGTCCCAAGCAGCATTTTAAAAGGTGAATATTCTTAACAGCAAAGCATTCTTAAGGAAATTATGTCTATCCTCTCCATCATTCCTACTTGTAGTCTGTACACTTAAAAGTGAAAATAGCTGCCACAGCTCTAGCATTATTCCTTCTCATAGCAAACGTAGGGGATTAAGTACCTGTTAATTTGGGGTTGTACATGAGGTTTACACTTCCCCTGAACATGCAGGTTCGCATTTTAGCGGTGCTCCTAGATTCAGCCTTGAGCCTGGATTTCCAGGTTTCAGCAGTGACTAGTGCATCACCATAGTTGAAGCTAATGTGCCAACTGTGTCCACTCATGGAGAAATCTGATCTCGCCACAGTAACACATGCCTTGGTTACATCCCATCTGGATTACTGTAATTTTCTGTCTCTGGGATTTTAGGATTCCTTAAGCATAGCTGTCTCTTTCTCTTTCCTTTCATGAAATCATCCCCCAGACCCATCCCACTGCAGGGTGAACAAGGAGTACATCTGCTCCATGCTGGCTGTGTAAGCCTTGGCTAGGAAAACTCATCTTTGGAGCTGAGGATACCTTGCAGCATTTATGTTGTACATCCCACATTTGTGTACCATTAGAATTGAAGGTGACATAAATCAAGCCCTTATCCAGCTTGTGATGGTTTGCCTTGATGCCTTCATTCCTAAGGAGGCAGGGCTGAAAGTCACATTGCCTGAATGAATGCGTTCTCCTGATGTAGATCTTGAAGGCTCTGTGGACATCCAGCTTGTGCCATTCCCTCTCCCTCAGATGTGAGGGGTTAGGACAGAATGATGGGAGTAGCAGCTCCTGAGCGATATGGAATGAAGAAACAATCTTGGGAAGAAAGGAGGGATCTGGATGGAGTATCACATGATAGTCATTGAAAGAACAAAGGTGTTCCCTCACGGAGAGGGCCGAAAGCTCCGAAACTTGTCTCACAGAGGTAATTGCCACCAAGAATGCCACCTTCATTCTTGGTGGCAATTCTGAGGGACACTTCCCTAAGGGGCTCAAAGGGATGCTTGGATAGCTGCCTGAGGACCGAAGGCAGATTCCATGTGGGGAGCCATTGTCTTATCGGCAGGGAAATGATGGAGGCTCCCCTCAGAAACCGCCTGACGTGTGGATAAGAGAGAATGTCCTTTTGACAGAGACATGATGGATGATAAGGCTGCAGCCTGTCTCTTCAGCGTGTTGGGCCTAGAGCCTCTGCTGCTCCAGAAACTGGAACATGGAGCAATGGATGCAAGCTCCAGGAACAGAGATTCCATCTCAAAATTAGGAGGAACTTTTTGACAGTAAGAGCTGTTCGGCAGTGGAACACACTCCCTCAGAGCGTGGTGGGGTCTCCTTCCTTGGAGGTCTTTAAACAGAGGCTGGATGGCCATCTGTTGGGGATGCTTTGTGATTTCCTGCGTGGAAGGGGGTTGGACTGGATGGCCCTCGTGGTCTCTTCCAACTCTGCAATTCTATGATTCTATGAGACCTAAATCTAGCCCTTTCTGCAGAAATGCAAGAACGTGCTTTACCATTGCACCCATCTGATCCAGATGCCTGGCTGCCAACCATCTGGAAAAGGCTTTCCAGGTGGCTTCATAACTCCTTGTCATCGATTGTTGCCTTGAGAAGAGCATTGTGGAGATCATCACCTCGTTGTACCCACAGAGTTGAAAGGCTCTCCACTCAATTTCCAGCGGCTAGATGAACCCAGGAAAGGTCTGGGTGCACCAGTGGACCCTGAGACAGAAGGTTGACTCTCTGAGGGAGGATCCACAGTTGATCCAGGGACATCTCCCTCAGGTCCAAGAACCAAGGTCTTTGCAGCCAGTGCAATGCAATTAAGACCACCTGAGCCCTTTCTTCCCTTATCCTCCTGATTGTCTTGGCAATCAGTGGAATTAGCGGAAGGAGGTAAAGCAAACCTTCTGACCCAGGAGTCTGGAGTGCATCCACCTCTTCTGCCCCTGGTTCCTGAAACCTTGCGAAGAACCTGTGGAGTTTACAGTTGGTCAGGGATGCGAACATGTCCACTGACATCTAGCCAAACCTACTCTGCAACTGGTTGAATACCTGAGGATGGAGCGACTATTCCCCTGGTAGAATCTCATGTCTGCTCAGATAGTCCACCTTCCGGTTGTCTAAGCCCTGGATGTGTTGGGCTGAGAGGGAAGCCAGAGTCCCTTCTGCTCAACTGAGTAGAAGGGAAACTTCTTTCTGGAGTGAATGGGACCTTGTCCCTCCTTGTTTGGTTATGGAAGAAAGGGCTGTGGTGTTGTCCGTGAACACCAGGACATATTTTCCCCTGAGCATTTCCTTGAAGTGTAGAAGTGCAAATCAAATCACTCTTAGTTCCCCCCAGTTTATACTGTGGGACTTCTTGACGGAACTCCAAGTGCCCTGGACCAACTGGCCTTGACAGTGAGCTCCCCAACCCAGGAGACCGGTGTCTGAGGTCACTGTGATCTCATGCTTTATGGTCCAGGGAGACCCCTTTGCCAGGTTTCCTGCTGTCGTCCATCAGCGTAGCGAAGACCTGATTTCGATTGGAACATGAAGAAGGACACATTTTCAGAGGGATATCTGCAGCTGGTACTGGTGAAGGAAGGATTGCAGAGGTCTTGTGTAAAATCTGGCCCACAGAACTATGAGGACAGAAGAGATCATGAGACTGAGAAGACGGAACAGCTCCATGAGAGGTACCCTTGAGCATGCCAGGACACTCGGGGCTTCCTTTCTGTGTGTGTGTTGTCTTTCCAGAGACAGGAAGATCATTTTTCTCCAAGTATCCAGCACCGTACCCAGATGGGTGATGGACTGTGTCGGTTTGAAGGTACTTTTCTTGAAATTTATTAGAAACCCGTGGTCCTATAGACATCAAATTGTGATCTAGAGATCCTCCTGGGCCTTCTGTCTGGACGGTGCCCAGAGCAGGATATTGTCCAGGTGGGGGGGTAAAGATGGATCCCCAGAGTGCGAAGGTGAGCTATCACCGTGATCAGGATCTTCGTGAAGACGCGAGGAGCTGATGCCAGACTGAAGCGAAGGGCCCTGAACTGGTAGTGGTCTTGTCCAAAGGCAAACCTAAGGAATCTCCTGCTTTCTTCCGCAATCAACACATGGAAATATGCTTCAGCTAAATCGAGGGACACTAGGAAATCCCCTTTTTGTAATGCTTCCCCCAAATGGAGGACAACATCTCCATGTGGAAGCTCTTGTAGGTGAGGTATGAGTTGGTGTACTTGAGGTCAAGAATTGACCAAGAGTCCCCACCCTTCTTCAGTACCATGAATATGGAATAAACACCCAAGAATCTCTGAGAGATTGGTACCTGCTCTATCGCCCTGATGGTGAGAAGATGCTTCACGGCGTCTACCTGGATCTGCCTTTTTGGGGGGATCCTTTGAGAGTGCTGACGGGATGAATCTGCCCATCAGAAATTCATCGAATTCTAGGTGGTAACCTTGAGAGATAGGGGAGATAATCCACCTGTCTGTGGACGTCTCTTCCCACCGCCTATTAAACAGTTGAAGGCGGCCTCCCATGGGAATGGAATCCAGGTCAGAATTGTGACGTCCCCCCTCCCCTCTGGGAGCTAGAGCCTCCTCTATGGCCAGTCTTCAATTGATTAGAAGTGAAAGGTCTTGTAGAGAAATTGGGCCTAGTCCAGGCTGGATGAAAGAAGTGAAAATCGAACTGACGCCCGCCTCTCGGAGATCTGAAGGAAGGAGCAATTGAAAAGGCCTTTTGTATACTTTTTTATCCATCTTTCTGTTCAAGACCAGCATGACTTTCTTCTTATCCTTTGTTTCCACCGGGATGTCCTTCAATGCCTCTTCCCTGAATAACCACGATCCCTTAAATGGGGTAGTGCCTAGATTAGCCCTGGAGCGGGCATCCACTTCCTGGTGGTGTAACCAAGTTGATTGCCTATCTACCGTCACTGTGGCCATAGCCCTGGATGTGAAAATCACTGCATCCAATGTGGAGTCTGCCAAAAATTGTAGGGCGACATAGACCTTAGAGAGTGATTTCTGCAAGGAAGCACAATCTATGTTCCTGTCTTGGAGGATGTCTTCAACCCAAAGCAAGGAAGCTCTGGCAAAAAGTGATCCTGTTGTCGAGGCTCTGATTGCCAACACCATTGCCTCATGGGTCCTTTTGAGAGCTCCTTCTTGTCTCTTTTCCTCAGGATCCCTGAAGAACCATTCTCCTTGCCGGGGTGCTAGAGCACCTGAGACGAGCGAAGCCACCAGCAAATTGACCACCGGGATCTTGAGCTTTTCCAGGACCTGCTTGCTCGGGGCATAAATCTTTTGTGCCACCAAGGTGCCCTTTCCCATTCGTCCTCTATCACTCAAGAAAAAAATGGATGGGAAGGCTACTTCCCTTCCCAATGACTTGGGGGTGTTCAGAACCGCTGTTGCCCGCTCACTAAATTCAGCAGGTGACTGAGCCTGCTGGGACTGCTGGTTTGAGAGGCCTAATATAGAGTATGCCTTGGCTAATAGTGAAGGGAAGTCCTCCAGATGAAAGAGCCTGTTTGATACATACCCTTGGGGAGGTTCTGAATCAGACCATTCCCCTTCTCCCCTTTCTATGCGCGGACCAAGGATCCCCTGTTCCACATCCTCTGGATCCAAACCCATTGCTTCATCTGCAGAAGTGCCCTCTGACTCCGCTGAGGAGTGAGGGGATGAAGGGGCCTTGCGGTTTGGGTCCCGCTATGTCCGGTTGTGCAAATGTCTCCTAAGGAGACAGGAGCAACTGCCCTAGCCTCCAAAAGGCATACTGCCTGGAGGAGAAGGGTGATAACGCAGGGAACACATCAGTGCCTTGTGGCCCAGGAGGTGATGCCTAGGGTCTTCTCCTCTAATGTCATTCCCCACTTCCTCCAATTCAAAATGGATGTGGTGTGGACCCTGGCTGACCACTGTGGATGTTTCTGAAGCACCAGGCCAAGCTAGAGCATTAGCGAAGGCTTGTTTGGCTGCTAGAACCACCCGCTTTTCGGCAGCTAGATAGTTGGCTGGGTCAATAGACAAAGGGACCCTGACGTGCGCCATGGCAAACTCGGGGGGGGGGAGTTGGGAGCCAAGATGGTGGGCGCTGACTTTAGCAGGTGCGTGGATGATGGGGAAAAGGTTCCCTCGTGTCCTCCTCTCCAGACCCCACCAGGATGATGTCCACGTTGGCTGGCACCACCGCACCAAGCCCATTTCCCTGTGGGGTCTCTAGGGAGAGATCTCCCCCCTGCTCCCCGGAATGCAAGCGACGGAGCCCGTGGAGCCATCCCTGTGCCCACCCCCTTCCCAAAAGGCTGCAGGTACATCACCATCTGTCATCTGGACAATCTGGCTCTCCTTCTCCCTGGTCAGGAGAGCGGCTGGAGGGCTGCCAGGCAGGCATGTGGCCACAGTCTGTTCCTCCCCTCCTGTAGAGCAAAGCTCGGTGATGGGGAGTTCAGATTGGAGCCAATGCAGGCCAAAGCTCCACTCGCCTGCGGAGCAAAGCTCGGCAGTAGGAGGCCTTGCTGTTGCTGGTCTCTACAAATGCTTGCAGGATCAAGTCCAGCAGTGGAGAAGCCTGGGAAGCCTTCTTTTTCTCCTTCTTCTTTTGCACAACGGAGGCCATACCAGAAAGCAGGAGAAAGAAAGCAGGCAAGAGAAGAAAGGAGATAGACAGACAAGGGCAAAGGAAAAAGGGCCTTTTTTTGTAAGAGGAAAAGGAGATAGGCTGGGAAGGAAAAATTGGAAATTCTAAAGGGATCTAGTCAGTCAAGGAGGAGTGACAAAGAAAAGCTCTGCTCCGGGTAAGGCAGGAAATTCAACCGAGTATGTGATGGCTGGAAAGAGGGGGAGGAGCCAATGGTCCCAGCAATCATGTAATCAGTTTGAGTTTCCTGCCTCCTCTCTGGGTGGTGAAGGGGAATATCCCAAGTGTAAGGATTCCAGATTCCTCCTCTCACCAACCCAGAGAATGGTCCTCCACCCACACATTCACCACAATGTGTTTTCTAGTGCTAATCACCCCCAAACACTTGTGCTCTGCAACAGCCATTATGAAAACAAAGTTACACATCAACAGAGCTATACTGGAGTATTATGGCTTGGTAGTTTATGTCAGGATAATATGCCTTTAAGTGCAGAGAGAAAATGTTGGAATAACAGACCACTCTGATAGCTCAGCTGAAGTGGGTGTGTGCACAGCTGTGTCCAGGCAGAAGGTGATCAGCCAAACATTCCTATAAAGATAAATCTGTGTGAAAGTCTGTTGTGGGTTGGTTTCAAGGAGTATTGGATGTTTGGAGAATTGCTGTTGGAATCATTCTTGAGGTTTGCTCTATGTGTTCTGTGTTTGTTTTGTACTGGAACTGAAGATAAAGGCTCCAGATATTTTTGGAAGAACCTTGCTGTTTGTAACTCTTCTTATTGTGGGTGAAAGTGGGTCAGAGCAGTGGTAAAGCCTTCCAGCTGAAGCCTTTGTTTTTCAAGCCCTATTCTGCTGTGTAGTTTATCTGCTGTTTGGCTACTCCTCGGTTTAGTTCATCCCTAGCCAGTGCCCAGTACCTCTCAGTGAGCCTATACTGAGTGGTCAGTTTGTTCCCTTCTGTTGTAGGAAATACAGTCAGCCCTCTGTATCCGTGGGTGATTGGTTCCAGGATCCTACACACACAGATATCAAAGTCCTTGGATGCTCAAGTCCCTTATATAAAGGGACTTTATATAAAGGGACACCATTTACATGGATTCAGCATAGTGCACACTGGTGTTGTATGTGGGGGGTATTTATCCCCTTCCCCTCTCTAAGTTAATAATTACTGGGCCACCGCTTCCCCACCATCACCCCCTGCATGCCACCCCAAAGGCAACTGCCACATGAGCAAGCCCTCTACTCCCCACCCTGACAACCAGTTCCTTCTCTTCTTCCCTCTCACTCTCTGCCCTGCCCTGCCCTGCCTCACTGGCCTCTGCCTTCAGCAGGGGAGCACTGCAGAACAGCTTCCACCATGGTCCTCTCATGAGGCCAACATGAGAGGCCTCATGAGGTGGGGTGAGGGAGAGATGAAATGTCCTGTACTGCTTTTTATAAAAGTATTTTGGATCCATGGTTGGTTGAATCCATGGATCCAGAGGGCTGATTGTAATATCTCAGAAATGATTTTTTTTAAGTACAGTAAGATTTCCAACAACAACACCCTTCATTTGTCAGGTAAGTCACTGTGAATTCAGTGAAAAGAAGGATGGCCACTTTACATACTGCTGGAAAAAAGATGAAAAACATCTCCAAGAGAGCATACAAAAGAAGCTATAGCTTTGGCTAAAATGTCCATGCACTATCTTGTATCTATAGAATTACTACAGCTCAAGGAAACACTAAACATTTCACCATATTGAGGAAGACTTTGATCAGTTCATGTGTGCTTGTTCAGTCTGTGGCTATATGTTGAGGGGTAGAGTCAGTGTCCTTATCTTCCTTCATATGGTTCATTATCTTTCACCTGGACTTAGAGAAAACAGCCATTCAAACAGAAGAGGTCTTGAAAGACAGGACTGTCCTCTATAAGTAGGATTCTAGCCATGACGAATGGTTTCATTCTCTAGGTTCTAGCAATGCAGTAAGTCTAGTATAAATGGAATCAAAAGGTGAACATTTTCATTTGTTTTGTAATAAGAACTTCCCCAAAATTCCATAAATTGGAAAGAAAGGATTTGAGAGTGAACATGGAAGAACAGGTTGCTTACCTGTAACTGTAGTTCTTCAAGTGTTCATCTGTGAATTCACACACTTGGGTTTATTTGTGCTTGCGCAGAGCACAACTCGGAACCTTCCTGAAAGTTATGTGTTTTGGCGTTAGTCCCACCCACTCTTCCCCTGCCTTATATAAGGGCCCTTCCCACCCAAATACCTCAGTTCCATGAATGCCGCTGTGGCAACATCCAGCGGAGCTAAGGTAGGCAGGACAAGAGGGGAGGATGGGCGGGGTTATGTGAATTCACAGATTACCATTCGAAGAACTACTGTTATAGGTAAAGAACCTGTTCTTCTTCTTTGTGGTCTCTGTGAATCCACACAATTGGGAGACTAGCAAGCTACCTCAAAAAGGAAGAGGGGGTTCTGCGTACATGAAACAGACCAGATCCCCCGGTGTCAGTGAAATGAATCCAGAGAAGAATGATACAGAAGACATCTCCAAGAGCAACACAATGTATTAACAGGTCAAAGCTCAAAATGCAGGTAAACAAGGCTGAAACAATCACAAGGCAGAAGATGGAATTGCTTCCCCACAGAAACACCTGTTTTATCTGTAGAGTCAACACTATAATGGGATATAAATGTAGATGGCGTAGACCAGGTCACCGCTCAACAGTGTCCTGTAATGGCAAACCTTTCAGGAAAGCCGTGAAGGCAGCCATAGCCCTGGTAGAATGGCTGTGCACTGGTCCCAGCAGACAGAGTCAAAGAAGGTCATAGGCAGAGGAGAAGGCCAGTGCCACCCACTTTGAAAACCTCTGTGGGGAAACAGGAAGTTCTTTATGAGCGCCCTGGTAACAGACAAACACTCTAACAGGCTGTCTAAATGAGGATGTCCTGTCCAGGTAAAATGCAAGTGTCCTGCAAACATCTAGCAGGTGCAAGGAACATTCCAAGGAGAAGAGGGATTCTGGAAGAAGGCTGGCAGGATGACATCTTGATTAAGGTGGAAGGCTGACACCACCTTGGGCAAGAAGGAAATGTCCGGACGCAATACAACTCTGTCCCTGTGGAAACAGACATAGGGAGGGTCTGACTGTAACGCACAAAGCTCCCCAGCTCTACATACAGTAGTAACCACTACCAGGAAGGCCGCCTTAAGTGTAAGCCACTTCTGGTCGCAAGTGGCCATGGGCTTATAAGGGGACTTTTGGAGCGATGCAAGGACTGTGGTGAGACTCCAAGCTGGAACCAGACCAGATGTAGGTGGGTGCAGATTCTTGTAGCCCCGGAGGAATCTTTTGACAATAGGATGTGAGAAGCAAAGGGCTTGCAGAGATGTTGAAATTAAGAAAAGATGGCTGCCAGATAGCAGCGGACTGATGACATGGACAAACCCGCAGTAGACAGGGAGGCCAGAAAGTCAAGAACATGAACAATGGTAGACGCCTCAGACTGGACACACTTGGCAGCTAGGCATGCTACAAATTTGGACCACATGTAGGAATATGAGCGGCATGTAGATGGGCAGTAAACCGCAGCTATATCCACTGGGATTGACAGTGAGAGTGAATCTAGGCAAACACCCTCCAGATCATTGGGCTGACAGAGTGTTGGTCTGGGTGCTGGACCCAGCTGCTGTGCAGAGTGAGCAGATCGGATGAAGAGGGAGACAACAATATTGATGGCTGGACAGGTGGAGCAATGGGATGAACCACGGTTACCTCGGCCACCACGGGGTCAGAAGAAGGCACCTCACCCTGTTGTGTTTGTTCTTGCCGATTACCCAGGTAATCAAAGAAATTGGAGGAAATGAGTAGACAACTGGGCCTGAACAATCATACAGGAAGGCGTTGCCCAGGCAGTTCCCTGCCCCTCAAAACCTTGATCAAAACAGGGGAAACCAGGTGCTCTCCGGGACTGCAAACAGGTCGAAGAGTGGCCGTTCCCATTCTTGGAAGATTGGAGAGAGGACATGGAGAGGCAGAGACCACTTGTGGCAAGCCGAAGAAGTATGACTGAGTGCATCTGCTAGTTTATTCTGCTGGCCTGGCAGGTAGACAGCTGACAGCGAGATCTTTCTCTGAAGGCACCACTCCCAAAGGTCAAGCGACAGGCAAAGGAGGGTTGATGATTGTGTCCCCCCCCCCGGTTTGTTCACGTAGAACACCACCATGGTGTTGTTGGTGACCACCTGTACATGGCACCCCAGCAGGGAGGATTTGAATGCCTTCAGGGCCTTCATGACCACCAGCAACTCCAGAGCATTGATGTGGAGTGACTGTTCATCCTGCGACCACTTGACTCTGACCGTTAAGTCCATGCAGTGCATGCCCCAGCCATCCAGTGATGCATCTGTGGTGAAAACCAGCAAGGGTGGGTGAGGGGTAAAGGACATCCCCTTCTGCAGCACATTCACTGGGTCTAACCACCAGAGCAGGGAATGGAGGACCTATCTTGGGATGGAGAGCCATTTGAGGGGGTGATCTTCCAGATGGTCAAAGTTCGCGAGGAACCAACTTTGAAGCAGATGCATATGGAGACTCGAGAAGGGTGTCACTGCTGTCATAGAGGCCATGAACCCTATTGGATGTGGTGAGCCATAACCCTTCTGCAACGGATACACTTGGACACTGCCTTTGCCAAGGTGGAAAATCTGTCATCTGGCAAAAGGGTGGGACCTCACACAGAGTCCAGTAGGGAACCTATGAAGCACACCTTTGAGTTGGTTGAAGCTTGGATTTGTCGTAGTTCACGCCCAGCCCCAGTCGGTGGGAAAGAAGTGGGGTATAGTTCCTGTTGTGCATGAGTTGTGAGGGGGGACTTTGCCACAGTCAATCATCAAGATAGGGGAATACAATCACTCCTCTGTGACGCAGCCATGCCACCACCATGGCAACACACTTCGTGAACACACAAGGGGCAGTACGCCAACCAAATGGAAGGACACAAAACCGATAAGCCTCCCTGCCGATGGCAAAGCACAGGAATCTTCTGTGGGGAGGAAGAATGGAGATGTGAAATTATGCATACTTCAGGTCAACCTGAAGTGTGGTGAACCAATTGCCAACCTGTAGCAGTGGGAGAATCGTAGGGAGTGTGACCATCCAGAAACGGGTGGGATGGATATAAAAATTCACCTCCTGGAGGTCCAAGATGGGCCACAGTCCTCCGTCCTTCTTGGAGACTAGGAAGTACCATGAGAAAAAAACCCAGTGGTAATGGGCGGGTGGGATATGCTCAATGGCACCTTTGGACAAGAGGGCATGCACCTCTTCCACTAATGGCTGAGAAAGCGGGGTGGTGCAGAAGGTACCAATGGGGGGTAGGTGCTGGAATTCGATGACATATCCCCTTTTGATTATATCCAACACCCAAGTGTCTGTGGTGATAGCAGCCCAGGTGTGATAAAAGTAGTGGATGCAGTTGCAGAACAGTGGGAGAGTGACAGCAGAGACAAGGATGTGAGGGGGGAGTCTCAACAGCAGTCAAACCCATTGCTTGCTCTGGTCTGTCGGCTTTCTCTTATACTGAGGCTTAAAGCAGCCACAGCCTGGAACTTCCGAGAGGAAGAAGCTGATGGAAGGGGTGCGAGTCTTTGGGACTGCGTAGACAGTGGGATGAATGGGCGGTGATAGGGATGGAATTTGCATCAAGGAGCCTTAGAGTGGTTAGGAAGGCTGGGTAGGAAACCCAAACTTGGTAGCAATAGACCTCATCTTGTGGGTGTGTTCCAATTTTGAATCCGTGTCACCATGGAACATCCCATTGTCATCAAATGGAAGATCTTCAATGACAGCTGTGCAGAATGGGAGAGGCCTGAAGATTGTAACCAGGAGTGTCTCCGAAGGGCAACTGCACTTGCGAGAATCTTGCCAGTGCACTCAGCTGTGTGCTTTGCTGCTGTGATGTCAAGAAGGCTTCATACTTCAGCACGGTGACCACATGCCGATCTGTATAGGGCAGCTTATTGAAGTAGGGAGTCACCTTTTCCCACAGGAATTTCTGGCAGGCTCCCATGCATGCTGAGTAATTAGCGATGTAGCCTAGGAGACAAATGCTGGAGTAGAACTTCCTCCCGAATGCATCAAGCTTCTTGTCCTCCTTGTCAACATGTGTTGTGTGGACTTTCTGAGATGACTTCGACTGGGTGGCATCCACGATGATGGAATTTGATTTAGGATGTTGCAACAACCATTCCATGCCAGTCGAGTCTATCCGATAAAGATGATCCAATCTCCACGATGCTGGTGGCACCGAAGATGGGGTGACCCAAGACTTTTGAATCATCTGCTGCAAATAAGGGAGAAATGGCAGCAATGGTAAGGAGGGCGCTTGATGTTGGGCATCCCTAAAAATGGGATCATTGATGTCGACCTCAGCACGGGAGAACTGAAAACCCAGGGAAGCAGCCATGTGGCCCATTTCATCTGCAAAGGAGCGTACATCGTTCGTTGGTGAGGGGGCATCAATCACCATGGTGTTTGGAGACAGTGATGAATGCCTGCTGGTTGAAGAGAATGCAGTGGAGACAGTGTCCAAGCCCGAGGGGGTACGATGTCTCAGATGTGATGGGGGAATTGTTGGAAGGTATTCCTCAGGTTGGGCCTCTGGCACACAGTCCCACGGATGATCATGAGCAGCCTGTTCCTGTGGGGGATTCTCAGAGACAGGGCCCTTACTCAGCACAGGCCCAGGAAGTTCACGTCCACCTGGTCCAGCATCTGTGAGGGGAGGAGACAGCAATCCAATAGGTCTCAAGGGCAAAGTCCTGCAGTCCCTGAGGGAGAAAGTGGCTGAGGTCGGATGGGGTTGCAACAACGTTGTCATGATGGACTGCCCAGCCATCATAGGGAGTTCATCTCAAGACCTACAGTTCACAGCAGTGGAAAATTCCATTCCCTGGGTTCCATAGCATCAGGTATGGTAAGGGGGAGGGAACCTCATTTCCTAAACATGACATCACAGCACCTGACTGGAGAGCCAATCAGATATGGCAATGCAGAACCAATCAGAGATGACCACAAAGACTTTGTTCTCGGCCAGATGCAGGAGCCACAAGGCTGAGAGCACATGGAGAACTACATGGCTTAGCCATCTGGCTTGGGCCAGATGGAGAGACACATACCTTTGTAGAGAGATCCTAGACTTGATAACAGAGGTTGGGGGGAAGCCAACCTCTCTCTTAGGCCTAATAACATCAAAGGGGACCTAAATGATAGGATGGAAGTCTAAAGGGAGACTTCCATCCAAAAGGACTCTAAATTCCATCTCCAGAGACTAAACCAGGCTGGCTATGAGAGCCCAGCCTAACCATCCCAATTGGGACCTAAATTGATTGCATGACCATCAGAAATGTTAGTTACTGTTATTCTTAGTTTAGGGACTGTCTAGCTAGTTGTGTTAGCTTTTATGATTTAATTTTAGTACTCTGAATGTATTTCTTCTGTAACCTAAGCTGAAATCCTGGAGGCGTGATTTTCCTCCATGTAGCCTTAAGCCTTGGGAACTAAACATCTGCTTCCTTTTCTCTATAAGCTCGCCTCACGCGCCTCTCTCGGTCAGCTATCTGAATTTCTCTGGGACAGAGGAAAGTGTGCTACTGATCTTTTTAACACAACCCGTATGGCTTCTCACTGCACTAGAAAAGAAAGGGGTAAACTCAGCGAGTGGTGGCGGTTTAGAAGAGAAAATCCCTCAGGTTTGGGATTGGCAAAGGGGCAACCCTGGGGCTTCAGGCAGAGAATCTCCAGGGTCGTCCATGACAAATGTGGAGGGGAGTGGCCATACAGCAGATACCTAGCCATTCTTAGCAAGAGTAGCAGCCTCAATCAGGAAAGTGACAGTAGTTTAATGGGTGTGGGTCCCAATATGCATCCCCCTCACACTGGAAGTGATGATACCTCTCAAGCTCAGCATGGTGATGACGGGGCTGAGGAAATTGACTCCGATATGGGGAGCTGTTGTGATGACGATGAACCCTATGCTGTTCCTGACTCAAGGAGCGAGAGCGGGCATAGTAGCACTGATGTTACTGTCTGTGGGATTGTGATCGGTGTCGACATCCAGTATGGGAGCAGAACCCAGAGAACCAATATGAAGTACCTGATCTGGGGGTACAGTACTGTCGAGATGGAAACCTCGGCCTATCCGGGATCAGTGGAAGGGGCTGGACTGGACGATCCAAAGGGGTGTCAGCTGTGTCAGGCTCTGGTAGAGGAGAGCGGTCTGCAAAACAACAGTCACATCAAGTTCCTCTGCAGTGTTGACAATCTCACCCTCAGAGACCAGCTCGTTTCCTCCAGCTCAATGGGGGATGATGGGCAGTCACCCAGCACAAAGGGAAACTCAAGCAGCAGGTTGACAGGCCTGATATCTAGGGCTCGACTACTATCCGCCACATCCTCCCTCAAGCCGAAAGCTGGGGCCGGTGTCAATGGCACCGAAGCAGGTCTGGGGGAATGCTCCCGAACACATTTCTTTTTCTTATGCTTCTTATGTGCTGGGTCCACTTGAGGCTCCTTATCAAAGGGCGGCTTCACAGGAGTGACAGAGGTTGAGGCCCCCGACTTCAAACCCGAGGCAGTCAGCGCTGAGGGCTTGGGACCTCTACCCAAAGACATTGAGGTTGAAGGCTTCGAGGTCAAGATGGAAGCAGCCGATTTCAAAGAATGCAGAGTTGAGCGTGAAGAGGTCTTCAAGCCCGATGAAGCCCCAGGTGTTGATGTTGGACCTTGGCATAACTGAAGAGGAATGTACCAATTTGGGGGAATGTGTATGATCCGTTTCTTTTTTTGACGCCGCCGCCAAGGCATGCTCATACAGCAGAGCCTTAAGGCGGACCTCATGATTGTGTCTAGCCTGCAGCATTAAAGACTTACAAAAGTGGCAGGACTGGGTGTTGTGACCCTCACCCAAACAAAGCAGGCACAAATCATGACCATAAGTGTAGTGAATTTTACTGTTACACTGCAAATAATGCTTGAAGAAAGTAGTGGAAGCCATTGTCAGAAGCCAGTCCAAGTCAAAACCAGATGAATAGCCAAGAAAACAATCCAAATCATTAAGAAAGAGCAGAGTTGAAACAGCCCAAGATAAAAAAATTCATAAAGTTTGCCAAAATGCAGGAGTGAAAAAGGCCTCAAGCTGAAAGAAAGGAGAAAGTTCCTCACAGTGCTGCTACAGTGGTGGGAAAAAAAAAGGAACGGAGGCATTTGGGCAGGAAAGGCCCTTATATAGGGCAGGGGAAGAGTGGGCAGGGCTACTGCCAAAATGCTTACATAACTTTCCAGAAGGTTCCGAACAGCACTCTGTGCAGGCGCCAATAACCCCAATTGTGTAGATTCACAGAGACCACGAAGAAGGACAGGTTGCTCACCTGTAACCATAGATCTTCAAGTGGTCTTCTGTGAATTCACACAGTGGGTTACTCCTGCAGCTGTGCAGAGCACTCAGAAACTTCTGGAATCGCTAGGCAGAATATTTTTTGATACATTTTGGCGGTAACTCCACCCATCCTATCGGTATATATAAAGGCGCTCCCGCCTAATTCCCCTCAGTTCCTTGAAGGATGCCGCAATTAGTAGCACCAGGAACATTAGAGCATATATGCCATAGCAGGTTATAGAGGGGAGGATGGGCGGGTCTGTGTGAATTCACAGAAGACCACTCGAAGATCTATGGTTACAGGTGAGCAACTTGTCCATTTTCTTCATGGTCTCTGTGAATACACACAGTGGGTAGATTAGCAAGCTTCACCAGTAGGAAGAGGGTGTCATGCTAAAGGATTAGACGAGGACCTATGTTCACAAGTGATGTCCTCTGAATCAAACCAGGTACATTAGATTTTTGAAACCATAACTATATTCTCAACATCATGTATAAGAAAGGTAAATGGTAATATCACAGTTAACCAAAGCAAACTCACTTATTGAATGGAGGACAATAAAACAGCTCTAGCAAAAGAGGCCTCATTATGAGACCAAGTATCCAGTCTGTAATGAGAAATAAAAGTCAATAATGTTGACTACGTAGCTGCTCGACAGACATCCTCTAGAGGCACCCCAGAGTGGAAGGCAGCTGAGGTTGAGACAGCCCCGGTGGAGTGTCCTCGAACCCGAGAAGGTAAGGGCTTCCGGACGCGTTCATAACAAAGGGAGATGGTCGAAACCACCCACTTGGATAAGCACTGTGGAGAAATAGGGGCCCCCAATTTTGAATCAGCATACAACACAGTTTTGAAGATTTCCGAAATGGAGCTGTCCATTGTACATAGAAAGCAAGGGCTCTCTGAGCATCCAGGGAATGGAGAGTTCATTCAAAGTCGTCCTTGGGATCCTGCATCAGAGCAGGAAGAACGATGGATTGTTTCATGTGGCAACTGGAAACCACCTTTGGAAGAAAGGACATGTCCGGTTTGAGGACCACTTTCTGTTCGTGGAACACCAGGTACGGAGTGTCCAATCTGAGGGCAAAGAGCTCACCTGCCCAGTGGGCAGATGTGATGGCAACCAGGAAGGCTGTCTTCCACGAGAGGAGCCGTAGATCCGCAGTAGCCATGGGCTCGAAGGGCTGCCTGGTAAGCTGAGAGTTTGAGGCTTCCAGTTTGAGGCTCCAGGCCGGCGTGAGCTCAACTACTCATGGATGAAAGTTGTTGTACCCCTTGAGAAACTTCTTGACCATTGGATCTTTGAATGGCGATGGTCAACCCTGTGCCTGAAACTTGACAGAGAGAGCAGCCCGGTAGCACCGTATAGATGAAACAGAGTCCCAAACTGGATAGGTGCAACAGAAACTGGAGAATTGTCAGGACTGAGGAGGAATCAACGGTTAGGCCACGGTCCAACAAGTAAGATTCAGAACGCTTCCATTTGTACGCGTAGGAGCGACACATAGAGGGGTGCAGAGAGGTGTCGAGAACCACCTGTATGTCAGATGGTAGCAGAGGGCTCACAGGACACCTCAAATCGGAGAGGGGGTTCAAGGCCGTATCCTCCAGGCTGTCATGCACAGCGTCTCGAGGTCGGGGTGTCTGACTTTGCTGTTCTGGACAGTCAATAGATCCGGAGGGTACGGAAGGGGTAGGTACCATTGAGGGGCCAGACGAAAAAGAGGGTCAAACCACGGTTGTTGAGGCCACCATGGCGTAAGGAAGATTGCATCTGACCAGTCGCAGCTTGGACATCACTTGCGTCAACAGTGGAAATGGCGGAAATAGGTACAGTAGAGGTCTTGACCATTGGAACAGGAATACACCCCCTTTCGATCCTCGGTTCTGAGACCTGGCACAAAAGAGGTGACACTGTTTGTTGGCTGGGGTTGCAAAGAGGTCGATTAGCGGGATGCCCCAGCATTGGAAGAGCTGGTGTACTACTGAACGATGCAGAGTCCACTCATGGATGGACGAAGTGGGACGGCTCAGTCCGTCGGCAAGAGTATTCGCCTCCCCTAGAAGGTGGATGGATTGGAGGAGAATACCTCTTTCGATGCACCAGTTCCAGATGTCCATGGTGAGGGAGAGAAGGGACGGGGACTTCATACTGCCTTGTTTGTTCAGGTAGTACATAACGGATGTGTTGTCTATTACGGTCAGTACCATCTTGCCTCTCACCAACTTTTTGAAGGTCTGAAGCGACTTCTGTATGGCAAGAAGCTCGAGGATGCTGATATGGAGCATCTGTTCTTCTGCAGTCCATGTCCCCTGGACCGCATAGGTGTCGAGGTGAACTCCCCACACAAGCATGGAAGCATCCGTGGTTAGGGAGACCTGCGGCTGCAGGGGCTCGAATGGCATGCCTATTAGGACATTGCTTGGGTTCAGCCACCAGTCCAAAGTGTGTTGTACTGTCCTCGGCATGGTCAGGAGCTTCCGTTGACTGTCTAGGAGCGGGCTGAAGACCTGCAGGAACCACGACTGGAGCAGACGCAACTGAAGCCTTGCAAATTGGGTGACAGATGTCATGGTTGCAATATGCCTGTCAAGAATCTGTACCGAGCGGGCTGACACTCTCTGGGATTGGCAGCATTAGCAGATGAGGTTTCAGATTTTATCAAAACAGTCCCGAGGTAGGTAGGCAGCGGCATGCCTCGAGTCCAAGCGCACCCCGATGAATTGGAGGGACCGAGTAGGTTTGAGATGGGACTTCTTGAAGTTGACAGTCAGGCCGAGGGAGTCCAACAATTCCAGCATCAAATCGATGTCATGAAGAAGCTGCTGCCAAGAATCCATCACCAGGAGCCAGTCATCGATGTAGGGGAAGATGACCACCCCCTATTGCTGGAGATAGGCTGCCACTGTCGCCATGCACTTTGTAAACACCCTCGGAGCTGTGGAGAGGCCGAAAGGCAGGACGTGGAACTGGAAGGCAGAGTCCCTGCTCTGGAAGGCCAGGAAGCATCTGTGGGCTGGATGGATCCCAATGTGAAAGTACATATCCTTCAGATCGATGGAAGTGAACCAATCATACCACTGTAGGAGGGGAAGGATCATGCCCAAGGTGACTATCCTGAACTTCCTCGGGGCAATGAACCCATTTACTCCTCAGAGGTTGAGGATCGGCCGAAGTCCACCTCCCCTTTTGGTGACTAGGAAGTACCTCAAAAAGAAGCAGAGGTGTCGATGGTCTGGGTGCAGTAGTTTGACCGTATCTTTCTGAAGCAACGTCTGCATCTCCTTGAGGAGGGGAGGGGAAGGCGGTGTTCTCTGGATGCAGTCTGTCGGCAGTAGGGTATCGAATTCGATCCAGTAACCCTCCTGGACGATGCGGACTACCCAACAGCCCAATGTTATCTGGACCAGGTGTTCTGGAAGACAGACAGGAGACTTCCGAAGAGATGGGTCTAGGAAGAAGAATGAGAATGTTTAAGCAGGGCAGATCAGAATCTCCTTGTGCCCTGATCTTTGGCCCTTTTTCAGTGGGGGACGGTAATGGGTGGCAGAGGTCTGACTCCTCATTGAGGACGCGGCTGGGGAAGCCTGCTGGTAATGGGAGCGATGAGTTGCCTGTTGGGCTTATCTCCTCTGGAAAGACTGGGAGGAGGAGGGTTGCCAACCAGACCGACTCTTAGACCAGTATGAAGAGGAGGCAGCAGACAGCATACTGTATTTTCTGGTGGTGATCCTCATTTTTTGAGTAAACTTCAACTTCTTGTCGGTTGACCCGTTGAATAAGCCCAAATGATCAAAGGGTATATCTTCAATAATCAAAGCAGCATGCGGGGCCAGGCCAGAGGATCGGAGACAAGCGTGACAGCGAATAGCTATTGATCCCACGACTGTCTTTGCTACATAGTCAGCCACATATCTGGATGCGTTCATCTGCTTGCCTGCTAGCAGTTGAGCCTCGGGTTGAATAGCCTCCGCCATCCGACGCCTTTCCTCCAGAAGGTCTTTAATCAGAGGCCCCAAGCGTTCCCATAACACCTGCTGATAAACACCCATGCAGGTAGAATAGTTCGTGATCCTGAAACTTAGCCCCGCCGCAGAATAGATCTTCTTTCCAATTATGTCCAGTTTCTGACCTTTGGGATCTGCAGGGCTGGTCTGAGCCCGACGCTGACAGCATTGTTGAGATGCCTCCACGACCACCGAGTTTGGGCAAGGATGTTCTTGCAGCCAATCGATGTCCTCCCTGGAGACTCAATACAGGTGATTGATTCACTTTGATGTTGATGGGATGGACAATGGGTTCTCCAAGACCCCTGCGTAAGCTTGAGCAGCGATGGGAGGACAGGTATGTCCACAGTCAGTGAAGCTTTAAATCTGATCTGACGATATATCGGATCCATAGAATCGATTCTTTTTCCATGAGTTTCAAGTCCAAAGCATGGGCCATGAGAACCATCTGTTCCACAAACACTCACATGTCATCGGTCGGGGAGGAGGAATCATCATCCAGCAAATCTGGCAGGGGGGAGGGAGCCCTCAGTACGTAGGAGACAGACGAATCTGAGAAGGCAGAAGATGAAGAAGGCGAGAGGCTACGGGGCCCAGGTGAGGAGCTATGGTGCTCATGGTGCCGAGAGGTCATTAGGGTCAGAGGCATTGTAGGAAGCAGACACTGTGGTCAAAGATCCTGTCTGGCAGGCTAAACCTTACTGCCGGCATCCTGAAGTACGGGTTTAACCGGTTGAGTCACCTCCTGATGGCCGTTGTCAAAGCTGTGGAAAGAAAGTCCAGGTGGAGAGTAGTCTCTGTCGCGGACCAAAGAGTCACCGAAGTGGAATTGAGGCCACTGCACGAAGGTGAGACCATGGGCCCTGGGAGGAGAAGACAGAAAGGGCAGGTCAAATGCCGTGCAAACCACATCGTACGACCGATAGGATTGTTCGACCTCAGCCAACCAATGTGGTGTCAGCGTTGGGGTTTGGACTTTCTGGAGGGCCTCATGCAATGTCGACTCCAGATCAACCGTCACAGCCTCAGAACCTAGAAGCTCATCCCTGGACACGATTAACACAGGAGATTGAGCTCAAACTGGAGCAGCAGTCAACTCCTCCTCCGAAATCTCTCCCTCTTCGATGTGCACAATTTCGAGGGAAGGAGTTGGCGTCACCTGTTGCCCTTGCAGGTGAACTGTGGAAGGTTTCCCGACATCAGATTGGATGGTCGGTATCGAGGCAGATGCCTGCTCCGGTACTGTTGTGGCAGAAGCCTCTGATTGCTGTTGTTCTGCTGGTTCACCCTGCAAAGGTGCCACCGCAGTGGACACTGGGCACTCTTTGTGCTTCAGAGAAGAATGCTTGACCTTATTTTTCTTAGGCCTGTCCTTGGAGGAGGCAGACGAATCTCGATCCCTGCTTGACCCCAACGGTTTCGAGGAGTGACGGTCCTGATTTGAGGAGTCACAGTCCCGAGAAGTGGACCATTTCGAAGGGTCGTGAGCTGTCTTCGATACGGAAGCAGCAATGTGCTTATGGGACTGGTGAACCACCTCAGGGTCAGACGCGACAGATTCACAGCGCAACGGGCTCGATTGACGATGCTGCTTCTTGGCTGGGCTAATGGAGAGGGACCAACACCTTTTCGGAGATGACTGGGCTGGAGCAGCCAAAGTCAGAGTGGAGGGACGTAACGCCTTTTCGTACAGAAAACACTTCAGCCTTGAGGAGCGCTGTTTACGGGCCTGCAGGGTGAAATTCATGAAGTTCACGCAGGCATCCATGTTATGTGACTCTCCAAAGCAGATGAGGCACTTGGAGTGGCCATCAGTAGCAGGGAGCCTGGCCTGGCAAATGGAACACCATTTCAAGGCAGCAGATTTTGAGGCCATATCAGCAAAGGGGCAAGAGAAAAGCCAAACCAGTCCAAAGTCGTTGTCAAAACAGAGTTTGATGCCGAAGCCAAGGGTGAGGTGAAGAGGAGTCAAAAACAGACCAGGTCAAAAGCCAACAAATCATGAGAGACTAGAGGAAAATCCAAAACCGTAGTCCGAGAACAGTCTGAGTCAATCCAAGCAAACCGAAAGTGAAAGAACTCTAGTGAAAAATGGTTCCTACGTGCTGCTTGCACAGCAGACAAAAGGAACTGAGAGGAATTAGGTGGGAGCGCCTTTATAGATACCGATAGGATGGGTGGAGTTACCACCAAAATGTATCCAAAAATATTCTGCGTAGAGATTCCAAAAGGTTCTGAATGCTCTGCGCAGGAGTAACTCACTGTGTGTATTCACAGAGACCACGAAGAAGATTAAAATAAAACTAACCATTTTGCCCGTTCAGACAGAGATGTTTGAGTATGCAGGTCTTCAATGCCTACATTTGAATCTCTCTGTATTAAGCATGTTTATGGCAATGAATTAGGGTTTCCACCTTTTCCCCAGCCCTCACATCTTTAACAGCCAAACAATAGGCAAGTACACCAGAGTCCTCTCCCTGCATGGAACAGCTTTACCTCTTGAATATGGTCAGTACAAACTGAGAATGTCATTTGGTTTACTTTCAAATAAAAACTTACCAAAATTTGCAAATTTCTTCCTTAGGGGCATGGAAATAGCTTAAGATCTTTTTTAAAAAATTACATGTGGACAAAAGTGAAACTGATAAGGTTTATCCCTATTAGAAATGGCAAATGGACTTTTTGAAAGAGGTAACCTGTTTCCATCTAGTATAATAGACTGATACACATTAGAGGTTATGACAATTCTGAATTTGGGAAAAAGCTTACTGCTACCCATGAAAGTGTTTTATAGGTTATAAGACACCTTTCTGCCTGAAGGAGTGGACTGTAGGCTTTCATCCCTGTCATGGTTTTATTGCTGCCACTTTGGTGGTCTGGTTAATTTTCCTTCCTAACCCCCAGGGAAGATCAACTTCTCTCACACAAATCAACTTTAGGCAGATCAACCGCCTGAAATCTTTAAGGTGTTGAGTGAAAAATATTGACCACTAGGGGGATCACACACAACTTTATTAGAAAAAAAGAATAAACCATTGTTTGATGCTATCTTAGCAAATACTCCCCATTAGTAAAATGTTTTCTTTGGATAGACAGATAATTAATTGGAGCTTAGCAACTTGTAGTGAAGTCATAATCTTCTAGACTGATCAGATTTCATCAAAGAGGTCTTCGGGATCACCACTGTTTTTTCCTGCCTCTGTAGCCATCCCTTTCGAAGATGCTTGCTTGCCTGATGATTTTGGCAGTGAAGAATCAAGTCTACAAATTTAAAGCAGATAATTTGGTTGTTTAAAACAAGATTAGATACAGACATAGAAAGAAAAGTTTACTTTCTAGTAGTCTAATAATATATTACATTTAGCTGTAGCAAGAAAAAATGTTTTGTAACTTATATTTACTACTTTCTTCTCTGTAGCAAAAGTACCAGTGACATTATTCAGGTAGTAATAGTTCAACTGTCACTTTCCCATCTACCCCCCAACACCATTGCATAGGATATTGACAATCAAACCTGTGATGCTACTACAAAGAATTATGCACATACCATAGCAGAGAGTCAGCTGGAATTTTTTCTACTTATTTGATTTATAGCTAGCTTCTAATATTCTGACATTTGGTGATAAATCCCTAAATCTCTTGGGTACTCTATGCATGCCAATATTTGTTGTGTTTTTTTAAACAAATACTTGTAGATGCCCAAAATTTCCTCCAGTTCCTGGCACCTCCACAAACCCCATTTTAAAAAATTGAGATAAAATGCCCTCAAATGGTAATAGTAGTTTGCCTTTTAAACCCTTACCCCAAATTCCTCAAAATGGATGAAAATTGGCCAAAAATCCAAGAAATGCTAACTGGATGTAAACTTTGTGTGTGTGTGTGGGGGGGGTTATATTATCAACTGATCTCTGGCCAAAAATGTGATAATCTGACCTACCAGAATTTCACAGGGGCAAAAATTGGTCCCTGTTGTCTCAGAGCTGCTTACCCTTGGTTTAGAGATTCTCACTTTCTTTAGCCTTCTTGGTTACTATCATTTTAATCAGAACGGTTAGAAGAAATACTAAACTCAGTAACAGACCATTTATACGAATGTACACACACAGTGAAGACTGCATGATGGAAGAGTTCCTGCCTTTCACCAGGCAGATAACATCACGTGTGAAACAGGGGTTCCATGCTAACTACTGGTTGTCTGAAGCCCCTGTATTCATCATTTTTTCTGTAGATGTGTGAAAAGAAAACAGATTGTGCAACCAGCCACAATCCCAATTATCAACACATCTGTTTGATCCCAGTATCCACACCTTCAGCTAAATGAGGAAAGATCTTCTTTACAGGGCCTTCAAGCTATGAAGACTGCATAGTGTCCCATATGCTGGAAATCACTGCCTGTATACAGCTAGACACTTTTTATTTGTTCATTTCATTACATAGAGATCCAGGCACTGGCTAGAAAAGAGCAGTGAAGTGCCTGGGGCTCATTCATTTCAAATTAAATGAAATAAATAAAATAATTCCCTTACCATTGTCCCCTGTCCTGTGAACAAATGAAGAATTTGTTTAAAAGATTACTGGTTACTTGATTTTTGCCCATCCTTTTAAAAAAGTAATATATTATTTCCTATAAAGAACAAGAATTACAGCCATGCAAGCATTATAGACACAACTATAGCCAATAGCCTGCACTGGGAGACATATCATATAGTTCCATTGTGGTAGCCATTTGCATTCTAATATATATTTGCTGAATGCTGTTACTTACAATTACTATTTGGGGTCAGACTAGATAGCCCATGAGACTCGAAGTCTGCAAAGTCTTTTTCCTTTAACTCTCAGGCCTAGTCAAGTCAATGTTCTTTGCTAATCAATCCTATGTTCCATAAACACATGATGTAAACAAATTCTTTCTTTCTCTAATAACAGTCGAACTGTACTTAAATGTTCCTAAACTATCTTGCCTTGAACTATCAACAAACTGTCTCAAGGAAAACTCAAGGGAAACTGCTGACACCAAAGAGAAGGAGGGGGGAATTGCTTTTTGCATACAGTATAAAAATATTCTGTAACAACAACTCTGGGTTCTGACTCTTTGGAAGATATTCCAGTCAGGCCCACCGGTGTAATAAAACTCACTTTCCAATCCATGGGTCTGCTGTTCCATGATTTCTGCATCACCATCATGGCAAAACTATGCTCTTCCGCCTCCCACAGCACTCCGCTTCCTCCTGTGTCTCCCCCTCCAAGGCCATTCAGTGGCCACTGGAGAGTTAAGAATGGCTGAGAAGTCTATGTAGCATGGGCACAATAATACCATCATCTTCCAAGATCTCCAGAAGAGCTTAAGGAGGTCCCAGAGGACATCTTCATCGTTGTGCATATGGCTATAGTCACATATCCAGATGATTCTCAGCTGTACCCTGCTCTCCACTGGCCACTACATGGCTGTGGAGGGGGGGGGAGCGGCAGGAGGAAATTGGATGGTCAGTGAGTTTTGATGATTATACAAGGAAGAGACTTCTGATCACTAAAAACAACCAAAAAGGGGACACATGTAGGTGTAAGTTGGACTTATTCCTGTGTTTGTCACTAACAGGGTGCCAGTCTATGATATAAATAAATATAATTGATTAATGATTTCCCTTTAATACATTTACATTTGTGAAATCGAAGGCTTTCTCTGAAGATGCCAGCCACAGATGGAGGCGAAACGTCAGAAAGAAACTATTCCAGAACACGGCCTCACAGCCCAGAAAAAAACCCAAGGAAAAACATTTACATTTGTTCTATTATCCAAAGTCTACCATTTCCTCTCTTAGCCACCCCAGCATCTAAGGTATGGAGTCTCCATTTCATCATCTGATACAGTAAGTTCAGTCAAATTTTTCACACCAGTGCTATAGTATGCAAGAATTTTCTTAGCTATGTAATAATAAATGGGATAGATTTTCCTTGGTTTTTTTCCAGGTTGTGAGGCTGTGGTCTTGAAGATTTTCTGATGTTTCACCTGCATCTGTGGCTGGCATCTTCAGAGAATGCTTGGGTAGGAGTGTGTCTGGGGTTTATATGCTATGAACCCCTGTAGGGGAGTATATGTAAATTTGTGTAATTGAATGGTTAGTTTCTGGGTATAGAAATGCAAGGCTCGTTAGTGTCTGTTTGGCTGATGGTTGGTTGGTGGGCCATTATCTGTTGGGAATCCCCATGTCCCTAGGTAGAGTTTCTTTGTAAGTGTTGAGTTTAATTCTATTGTATTTCAAAACTGGGAGCCAGATTTTGTTTACTTTTAAGGTTTCTTCTTTCCTGTTGAAGTTGTCCAGGTGTCTGTGGATTTCAATAGCTTCTTTGTGCATTCTGGCATGATAGTTGTTGGCCTGGTCCAGAATTTCTGTGTTTCTAAATAACATTTTGTGTCCGTGTTGGTTTATAACATGTTCTGCTACTGCTGATTTTTCTGGCTGGCCCAGTCTACAGTGTCTCTCATGTTCCTTGATTCGTGTTTGCACACTGCATTCAGTGGTCCCTATGTAAACTTGTCCACAGTTGCATGGTATGTGGTAAACTCCTGCAGCTGTGAGAGGGTCTCTTTTGTCTTTCGCTGAGCGTAGCATTTCTTGGATTTTTCTGGTCATCAAAAAAGGAAATCTAACTTGTCCCGACCTTGCCACAGCGACTGTCCATTGTTTATTTTTATTTTTTGTATTTTTTAAAGTATGTTTTAAATTCTTAAATTATTTAATTGTATTTTAAGGGGGGTGGGATTGAAGGTTTAGATGTATATTTTAATTGTTGTAAGCCGCCCCAAGTGCATTTCCTAGAGGACTTTTGTAGAGGGGCAGGATATAAATAAATAAAATAATAATAATAATAATAATAATAATAATAATAATTTGGCTTCTTAAACCTAGAGAACAATAAAATAGAAAAGAGGAGGGAAGGGCACAAATAATATCCTACTGCGGCAGGAGGTAGAACTGTGACAAGTCCCATGAGCAAGCGAATTACATCTCTATGAGATCATCCATACATATGGAAACTCCACCTCATAGGGGATGATGTCCACATTAGGGAAAGGCTCACTATGTGTCTGCATCATGCCATTTTAGTATAAGTGCCAGATGAATACATGAACCAATGCTATGTTTTCTAAAATTAAAGATTTGCTCCTTTTCTTCTGGAATGTTTAATGTGCTCAAGACTATAATAGACTTGCTTTCCAGAAAATGCTGTTTACCTTATATTCTACTCAAGTGCTCTTTAAATGTGAACAGAGGTCAGAATCTTCAGACTGTGTGAATTACCATTGGCTTGTTAGAAGACAATACATTTGTGGAGACAGAAAACCTACTGTCATAATCAAGGGCTATGTCTGACCTGTATCTTTAGACATCTAGCCTTTCACACCTTCAAATAGGGAAGAAAAAAAATCTTTATCTATGGTCTGTTGCCGACAGTCCTACCGACAATGACAGCAGTTTATATAATATACCCAAGAATTAAGGAACTTGTATAACTATTCTCATATACTATAGAATGTGTAAACAATAACTTATTTAATATAAAGCCAAGATATGACACTGTTATGGTAACTGCACAGCTTATTCCTATTTAACTATATATACCATAAAAAGAATATCTAATCACCAAGTACAATATGTCAGTTAAAGATTGCCAACAGTACCAGAAAGGCTGGACCATGATTTGAAAGGCAGTAACAGCACTGCTAGATATTTGTTTTCTCAGCTGAAAATGAGTGATACAAAACTGAAGAAGCAGATGTGAGACATCTCAATAGAGTGAGCAAAGCATGAGCCAAGTATTTAGTGTGATGGAATAATAGGAGTAAGTGATAGGATAAGCAATGATGATAGGAATGAGGTGATCTGATAGATAAAGCAACTTAGATACTCCTACCTTTGGACAAAGTTAATAATTGCTACAGTAGTGTCATAATTTCCCACACATCCCAATATATACTTTCTGACATTCCTGAATGAAATGAAATAGACATACTATATGCCACTGTTAATAAGATGGGGCATAATTGTTTTGCCATTCTTTAACATCATTTCATGTCAGAGGCAACAGTTGGCAAGAGTTTAAATAAAATCTGAATATATGTGGAATACTTCAGTTTTCACCATGCTGGCATTGTCCATCGTGTCAAAAGCTGTGCTGACATATTTACTAGGGCCTTGTTCTCAAACCCCCAGTGTGGGATTTGAAGCATAGTGATGTATTACGAAACATTTTCCTAGAAATTCTTAACAACTACCTTGGAAAAGTACTTGGACTTGGTTATGCCCTCTGCTGTGTTTAATTTATTATGCGTTAACCATCTCACTTTGTGAATATGAAGAGAAACTGACAAGTTTTCCATGAGGAATAAATTCCCTGTCTCGTAGGTTGAAAGTTTATATTCCTTGTTGTGTTACCAGAGGTTTTGTAGTCCCTTCATTGCCTGCTACTGTGCAGAAAAGCATTATACAGTTGGCCCGCCACATTCACAGGGGTTAAGGGCACAGGGCCCCTGCAAAAGTGGAATAATTTTGAATATCTCTAGGCCTGCCAAGCTAGAGACTACAATTCCCCGCTGCTTCAGCAAAAATCTCCTTCAGTGTCATTGTACTTCTCAAGGAGAAGAAAGAGAAGTATGATGACACTGAAGGAGATTTTTGAAGCAGCCGTGGCACCTACCTCTCCACCACCTGGGTGGTGGTGGGAGGTAGAGGGGACAGTTTACTGACCGCTGGAGGCAATGGAGGTCTGACAAAGGCAGCCTCAGTGTGAGATGGAGACACTGTGGTGCCAAAGCAGCAAAGGGAGTAATGGTCAGGGACTGTTGGTGGGAAAGGAGATGGAAAGGAGGAGGAGGAGGGCGAGGATGAGCCACTGCTGCCACTGGCCTAGCCCTGCAAGGTCACCCAGATCGAGGACCATTTCTAGGACTGGATCTAGCTCTGCTGGCAGCAGCAACAGGTTCTATTCCTATTTGATGTGTGGACAGGCTGGATCTGGGCCATTCTAACTACTTCCTTCATTTGCTGCTTGCAAAGTCTTGGAGGTCTTAGCTGAAGAGAGTCCCATGGAGCAACAGGAGGAGGGCAGGGCTAGAGCCCCTTCCCCCCTATGAGCAGCTCCCTCTGTTATTTACCATCATTATAGTACTATCACCACCACCACCACCATTACCATCACCACCAGTACCTCTTAGACTACAGGAAATGGGAGAACAAGGCCAGCATGTATGGCATGAAGTACCTGTCATGAAAGAGGTGGTGGTAAGTGCAATGTAGCTGCTGCTTAAACTAGTGTTTTAAAAAAATATTTTGTGCAGAAATATATTTTCAAAAATTGCATGAAAACTGTAGTTTTTGCACAAAAACACTGTTTCTAGACGTGTACAAGACTGTTTTCTTCTATGCACAACAAAAATCTTGCACAAAAAACCTTGTACAAAACCCAGTAATCTTGCCCAAACCCTCGCCTACTTTTGCTATGCAAGATAACTGTTTTCTACACAATATTTTTGTTGTGCAAGATTCTCTCTCTCTCTCTCTCTCTCTCTGTGTATGTGTGTAAGATCGTTATTTTCTAAGATTAGCAATATTGCACACAGGTAAACTTTTACACAAAAATCTTGTGTAAAAAAAAAATCAATCTTGCAAAAAAAAAAAAATAGCCACAGGGATTTGGTGTGCAATACTGTTATTTTCTGTGCAAGGTTTTTGTTGAGCAAGATTGCTGCTTTCTACAGCCAAAACCCAGCACAAAAGACCACACATTGTTGTCTGATAACAGTTTTTTGTGCAAAACTCCACAGTTCTTGTGCCAAAAAAGAAAAGTATTTCTGTACAGATTAATATCCCCAAACACTGGAATGTGTGAATACTGGGTAAGAACTGTACAGAAATATTTGGGGTTTTTTTTGCAGCAGGGAGAAAACTGTGGAAATTATTCATATCCACTAGCAAGGATGAAATAGTCAAATGTTAACATCCTACTGTGAGCGGTGGTTTCGGACCAAACTTTAGAGAAAAAATAAAATAATTAAAAAACAAAAATATTTTTAAATGTACTTAAACAACAAGAACAACAACCCATATTATAAACATCTCTCTGACTTTAATATAATGGCTCGAGGGGAAACCCTGTCAAAAAATACAGAAGTCATTGTGGAAATCAAAATACATACTTGGACAACATACTTATTAAGACCAGCAAAAATGCCACAAAAGTGTTTGGTCCTTATAAACTGACTGCTTTAACTCATGAAACAGTACAGTCATCTTGATTTATCATATGTCATAGGAATCAAAACTTATAAAAATCCAGGAACAATGACAAGAATGAATACTGGGTGTTTGCTTGCCTGCCCTCTTCTTCTCCTCACCTAGCCATAGGACTCATAGAGAAGCAGAAGCCAGGGCTGGATGCCAGAGGGAGGTGACAGTTAGTTTAATGACTGTCTTTATAAAGGTATTTGTAGAGAGTCCACAGGGAATTTAAAGTTCAGGAAAGGATTCAACAGTACTTACCTACAAGTAAAAACTGCACCTGCATTTTAAGTACAATAGGCATCTGGAATTTCCCCATAAACAAGATCTGAAGGTACTAATTCACCAAAGCACACGTGCAAATTCCAGACTGAAGGCTTCATAATGCCTACATATTTTACCCTTTTCTATAGTTAAATTAATACTGGAATGAGGATTAAAAATGAATTAACTGTAATATGCTTGGATATAGTTTTCAATTAAAAAAAGTTCTGTTATACAAAATAAATTTCAGTGATAATACATACTGGTCCACATTTCCCTATATTAACAATTCTACTTGATTGTATACGTATTGTAATAAAATACTGTGCATTACATAAATACCGAAAAAAGAAGATGGAAGAACTCTAGCATATTCATTTTTCATACTTAAAGTTTAAAATTAATCCAGCATTTGACTACCTTACATTGCTCAATGTTATGATAACTACAGACATTGCTGGAAGTGATTTTGTTTTGACTGCATAAGGCAAAATCTCATTGTGTCTATCTGCCATCTGAATGGATTCTCCACTTCCTGTATCCCCCTAAATCTAATCCGAAAGTTTGGAAATTCCTCCAGAAGAGATTTTGGGAGATTACAAAGTACAAGAAAGGAAGGGAAGTCCTGTTGCTTGAATAGAATTCTGCTTCTGTTATTTGATGTATCCTATTATTATTACATTACATGAATTTGTGATATAGAGGTTTCTATATATAGTTATAACACTTATAATACTTTCTTCTCACTTATCAACACACTCAGGCTTTGAGAATTAAATATGTACACCATAAAAATATCTCTAGGCCTGAGGTGTGTTAACAAGAGACATACATTCCTGTGGTTCATTTACACTTAAGCTCATTCCTGGGTAAAGAAACTCGACCACACAACTTGACTGAGAAATACTTTTGCAGCCACTGTCTCTGTAGGGAGAAAAGAGGATCTGATTACTTAGTCATAACCACAAAAGTATACACAGCATAACTATTTGGTTTGCCTAGCTATTTAGACAAGAGCTTTTATAAACCCAGGACATTATAAACTATTCAGTAATACTGCAAGATTGACCTCTTCTACTTTCTGATTGTATTTACAGCAATATAGTGATGTTCTATCATTCTTTCCATGATAGAAAAAAAAACTACAGAAGTTTGAGCAAACTTAGTTATAATGGTCTCTTGCACAGTGTACTGATTAGAAACATTGTGTCTAACACAGAGCTTAGAAGCAAGATTGATTGTGAACGGAAATTGGCCTTACCTGTGATACATTTGTTTTCAGCAGGTAAGGGAGGAACATCCTGTAAGTTGGGTTGTTCCTCCTAACTCCAATAGACAGGAAAAAGAAAGACCGTCCACTGTTTCCACATGGGGAAGATCAGGTACTAACACAGCCGGACAGACAAATGCTCGAGACAAAAAATCTTAACAAATTTATTAACATTTACAGACATACAGAATTGGTCAGAAGGAAATGAAAGGAACATCTTGAGATACAACTCACTCTCCTGAGGAAAAACTATGTACAATCTAACAAATGCTTCCGCCAACACCCATGAGGGTGGGGAGGATATTTGTCCCTCATTTGCTGGAAATGAACATATCACAGATAAGACCAACATTCCTTTCCCCAGCAGATAAAGGAGGAATATCATGTAATTTGGGACCAGCTAAGCTTCCCTGATTAGGGTGGGTGGTACTAGTACCACAACACCTTAAGTTTCAACCACCTGTTGTAGGACCCTTCTGCCAATCAGCTGAGTCAAAGCTGTCCAACTTGTAGTGTCTAATAACCATGGAGGGTGACTTCTCTGTGGCCACCCTGCATATTTCTACTAGGGGGGTGTTGGTGGTCAACACTGCTGATGTGGCTGTATTCCTAGTGGAGTGTGTGACCATGTTCCTGGGAGGTGGTAAACCCACAGACTCATAGCAGGCCATAATGCAGGACCTGATCCATCTACTGAGGGTAGAAGTGGATACCTTGTCCTTAGAGCATGGCTGGAAGAAAATAAACAGTGCTTCAGAGGCTGATCATTCTTTTCAGGTATATGTGGGTGGCCCTGCAAATGTCCAGGGGTGTGCCAAATCTTCTTCAGCTCCTTGGATGGCCAAGGGCAGAAGGACAGAAGGATCCCCTCCTGTGTCTTGTTGAAAGTAGAGTTGACCTTGGGGACGACGGTTGGGGTCCATCCACAGCTGACAGGGCTCCTAGCTCTGACACCCTGCTTACCAAAGTGATGGCTGTCAGGAAGAGGACTTTCCAGGACAGGTGCTTCAGAGAGGCTTCCTTTAGCCTTCAGGACAGTGTGAAGATTCCAGGATGGGAAGCAGTGTATTGTGGGCAGAGAGAGGTGAAATATCCCCTTGAGAAACCTACTGGTGGATTGGGACATGAAGGTAAGTTTCTGTATGGTTGAGCGATGACAGGAAATCCCCTGGCTGAAGTGCATCTAGGATGTGCTTTAACATCTCTGTGGGAAAGCACCACTTCTGTTTAGCCTGGAGAAGAGAAGGTTAAGAGCTGACATGATAGCCATGTTTAAATATTTGAAGGGATGCCATACTGAGGATGGAGCAAGCTTTTTTTTTTTTTTTTTTTTTTTTTGCTGCTCCAGAGATAAGGACATGAAGCAATGGACTCAAACTACAGGAAAAGAGATGCCACCTAAACATTAGGAAGAGCTTCCTGACAGGAAGAGCTGTTCAGCAGTGGAATGCACTGCCTTAGAGTGTGGTGGAGTCTCCTTCTTTGGAGGTTTTTAAACAGAGGCTGGATGGATAACTGTCAGGAGTGCTTTGATCTGCTATTCCTGCATGGTAGGGGCTTGGACTAGATGGCCCTTGTGGTCTCTTCCAACTCTATGATTCTATGAAAACAATTCACACCCTTGAGGTTCTGGACGGCAAAATCTCACATAGCAGAGGACACAACGGCAGATACAGGGGCATTGACCAGCAGGGTTTGAATCTTGGTCATTACATTTTTGGAGAAGCTATACAGCTTCTTAGCATCACTTGGGTTGGGCCTATTTGAGGTTGGCTTGCTCCACTCTTCCCTTACTATTTGCATAAAATTAGCAGGGAATGGAACCTCCAAGAAAGAGGGTGCTGCTGTTGAAAAACGCTCCCAATTTCGCTGAGGAAGGTCTGGATTCTGGAAGGGAGGGAAACCTCTGAAGGAAAGGAGGGGCCCAGAGACCTAACAGCTACACTGAGGAATACTTTATCTGGAAAACCTAATGGAGTTGGAAGTGGAGGTGGTAGAGGCTCCTTCCCCCACCTCCAATGAGAGTTCCCCCTTCTCAACCTCTGACCGAGCTGGCATAGGAGATCTTGTTCCCCTATTCCTCCTCAGAGGAATGGATCGCATAAGCCATGCTTTCCACTGCAGAGGTGTGATGGTGTTTCTTATGCTTCTTCGGCAGGGGAGGTCTATGCTGTGCCTGGTAGGCCACCTCAGAATTTGAGGTGGATGCCTCCCCCCTGCTAGACCTCATTTAGGCCTCTTCACTGTCATTGGGTCAAAATGGCAACCATCTGTGCTGGAAGAGGAGGCCTCCGCCTTCTCCTATGTTTTTTCAGTGTAGACTTGAAATCAGGTCAATGCAACCCTGGAGCAAATGCCTTGCACTTCCTGGGCTGTGAGATGGTCTCCTGCACCCAACGGGGTGCCGTGTCACTGGTGTTGGGGATGGGGAGAGGGACCATGCACCCACCTGCCCCTATCTGTGCTCCTGGTGGGTTCCAAGGCTGTGCCCGCTACAGCAATGGTGGCAATGACCATCCAGAGCCAAGTCATTAATTCTAGTGGGGGTCCTTTTCCTGCTATGCAGGGAGGGAACCTAGTACTCACCCCTTCCCCTCCATCATCAGACTAGTTCACCTCCTCCATCCCTGGCCCATTTGGAGCTGGGTGGTGATGGCACAAGGATGCAGTAACATGGAGGGATTTCCCCTCACTAATATGCTCTTGCAGTTCTTTTGCTAGTCTTGAGTCCTCTGAAGACACTTCCTGTTGCTCCAACCACAGGTAAGAGCAGTGAGTTTGGGCGAGGGGAGTCACTGGCAAGGCCTGATATTCTCTCCTCCATTCTTGGCATCCTCAATTAGTGTCTTCCTTCCATGCTCCCAAGAGAAGTGGGGAGAGGGAAGAGAAAAAGGTGAGTTAAGAATCAAGAGGATATAAAGAGTCTAAAGAATTTTAAAGATTTAAAGTTTATTTAAAGAGTAGAGCTCAAAGTGTGAAGTAAGAATATTTATTTATTGGAGGAGGAGGAGGAGGAGGAGAGACAAAAGGAGAAGAAAGGAATGGAAAGGAAATGCACAGAAAAACTGGCGCAGTTGCAGTGATGACAATGAAGGAGACTAGTGAAGAGCAAGTCCTATTGGAGTGGTAGGCAGGAAAAATCCTGACCTTCTATGGGTTGCTCCCCCACATGGGGACACCAGAAGGTCTTTCTTTTTCCTGCTTATTGGAGCGAGTGGGAGGAGTAACCCAAGTTACAGGATGTTCTTCCCTTATCTGCTGGGAAATATCCTGTTAAATATATCTACGGCACTAGCCATCAAGAAACAGCTTTGCTGCCATTTAGCCTAAACTTTTCTGGCCCACAGAGACAAGTGTTTGTGGGACAGACATTACTTCCTCTTCTTTGTATTGTTCCAAACCTGCTGCTGGTAAGGTAAAATTGTTACCCAAAGAGATGGGGGTGCTTTAGAGCCCCACACATGATGCCAAAACTATATTAATATTTGGGGAATTATTATTAGCTCAAATGGAATGCTGTGAGAGGCAAGTAACTTTGGGACCTTTTCACCTATGTATACCAGTACTAACTGCAGAAAACTCCAGGTTAGAGTGAAATAAGTGGTTTTTATTGGAAATAGCACAAAAAACATTCACACATGCAATACATGCTCACAAGAACTGCATAAAACTATCAAAGAGCTAAGGCAGAAAGGTTGGACAGAGGAATAAATTTGGGAAATAGGGTGATAGTTATCAGTCTTGAAGAGTAGCAAAGTACTCAGACTGAAGTCTGAGGGTGGCATTGAAAGTTCCAATCTGAGGGTGCGCCAACAAAGAAAGTAGCTGGGTCTTGTCCAAAGTGGCACACTTTGCTATTTTGGGGAGCTAATATTTATACCCTGCTTCATATCCTGAAGGGGGTACTTTGGCTTGAAAAAAGCTTAGATGAGCTTCCTACCATTGAAACAAAGGAAACAGAAACTTAGCTGGTTGCTGTTAATAGCTGGGAGATAGGAACTGATGGGTTTGACAACCTCTCATTGTGGGACAGGTGGGGGGTTCCAAGGGATATTTCCTGGAGATTTGGGTTGTGTAGGCCACTGTGTTGTTTAGGATGTGTGACTCATTGCCAAGGGGCCCAAGGAGGAAGTAGCACATACCTCCTTAATAGTTTTGTTTACTAAGGGCTTCTGCTTAATCCTAGCTTGGGTATGTTTACTAAAATATTTTAAGATACCTTTCCAGGTCCTTCTGACTTCCACCTGACCTCACTTTGGATCATCCCAGTCTACTTGACCCCTTTGAAGTGTCCAATATTGCCGAATGTTACCTTGTTACCATGCCCTAGTACCCCCTTCCCTATAATATCTCCTAACTGGCAATATTTGCTGCTGCTTCATAGGGAAGGCATAAGAATGCTCAAGCCCTTACTATACCAGGGTTTAGAAGGAGCCTTTTATATAGCTTTGGTCCAGACTATCTGAAGGACTGTATCACCCTATACAACCCTATCATGAGTTTTAAGATCTTCATGGGAAGGCTTTCTCTTGGCCTCACCATCATCATAGGAAGAGAGCCTTCTTGGTGGCTTCTCCCAGGCTATGGAATTCTCTTCTGAGAGAGTCTCAATTGGCTTCCTCCCTGCTCTCTGTTTGCTGGCTAGCAAAGACCTTTGTTTAAACAGACCTTCAGCTTTTAACTGGTTGGGAGAGTGAAATGGTTGTTTTAATGTGTTTTTATCTGTCCTAAATTAACATTTTAGGTGGATTATTGTTTAATCTTTGTTTGTTTGTTTTAAAAATTGTATTCAGAATCATTTAGCTATTTTGTTTTAACATACAGTGTAAGCTGCTTTGGGTCCCATATGGGAGAAAATAAGATTATAAATGAATAAATAAATAATTATCTATTGTGCTGAAGCAATCATGACTATTCATTCTGAAGGTGAGCAGCCTGACACAGAACCTGCCTTGCACTAAAAGGCTAGGTAATAGTAATTATCATAGAACTAGAGATGTAGAGAATACTGACATTTTTTCTTCTCCTCAAGGAGAAAGTGTGACTTGAGACATTGAGATAGTCAGCTGCCACATTATTTTGCTACTTTCTTAAAAAAAAAAGAAAGAATCATTTGCCTCCAAAATGTTTTGTTTGAACAAAACGTATGCAAAACTCTTTTAATATTGTTCAGTGGGGAGAAAACTGGAAATTCTAACTTCTTGCAAAACAAGAAAAAAATTACCTGCCAACATGGAACTCTTCTTCTATGTATGAAATATGTGGCTGTGATGTTCAAACTTCATGCATTTGAATCACGTCCAAGTGAGAAAAGCTCCGCTAATTTCACTCTTGGCCTTCACTAAAGCACACCTTTAGAACTTACAAAGTCAGAAAAAATGGTTGAAGCATATTGTGGTGGGGGAATTATCCTAGCTGTTACTTCACACACTGAGACTTAACTGGTCTTCTAAAAACCTCTTAACATTTTTCAATTACAGTATGTCTCTCAATCTTCCTCTGCTTGTGAACTTCTCAGAAAGATATTGGACTCAATGTACCTTTGATATGAATTTGATTGACCCTTTAATCTCCCCTGAAAAGACTGGCCTGTTATGAGACAGTGCAAAGTGTTGCACTTCTATGAACACCAGTCCTAATCTTTTATTATTAAAAAGTTATGCAAAAGCACACTTTGGCAGCAGAAAGAGTTAACTTTTACCTCAGAGTAAAAAGTTTTGCTTTATCAGTTGAAAAAAAAAAAGCACAGCTTCATCACACCTTTGTCCCAATGGTTGGTGACAAACCCCCATTCCATTATTTCAACTGTCATTGCTCTGACACTTGAGGGAGAGAATCACAATCAGCATCTGATGGACCTAATCCTTTCCTCATCCCCTTTTCCATGTGTGTCCTGACTTATTTAGATTGTAAGTCTGGGGGCAGGGAACTGTCAAATTAATGATTTGTAAGCTGCTCCGAGAGCCTTTTTTTGTCTGAAGGGCCGGGTATAAATGCTATGAACACACTTTTGGTTGATTGGTAATCCTGTTTTTTAACACCATACAATTCTCTACATTTTTTCTTAAATAAAGTCCACTGATTTCAGTTGGACTTACTATCAAGCGTATAGGATTTCAGCCAAAATGGTTTCATACACATTAGCTTGACAGCTGTCAATAAGCTACGCATGAAATTTAATTGAGCTGTTCAAAATGCCAGTAAGGTTGGTCATTACCATCTGGGGGAATGAGTGTTTCAATCTGCAGTTTTTGTACCAGAATAGTCTGACTTTTTCTGCCAAGAATGCTGCCATGAATTCTTTATAAACTTGCAAAGAGTAAATTATTTAACTTGGAAGGAGAGTTCCTGCCTGCAAACAAGACAGAACTGACAGAGGAATGCTTCGTGAATTGTAATTAGACCTGTGCAGCATCTGTTGCTGTATATGCCATCTCAGCAAGACTCACTTATGCTCTCTCTTTTTTTTTAAAAAAAAATATTTTTATTAAAAAAAGAAGAAAAAACATAAACAAACTAAATATTTCTGACCTTTCTGTCCTGCTACAGACTTAATTATAGAGTAAACAACATCCAGCTGAAAAGCCCTTGTTTGAATCTGAAATGTTTAAATTGACTTCTTGTGAGAGTCATATACCTGTTAGTTTCACATAGCTCATCCATGAAATATGCAGAACCACTACCTATGTGGAGGGAAAACAGGTGAAACCTATTATCATCTGAAAAAAGTCCTTGCCCTATTCTTACCTTACTTCTTCAATTCCAAACTAGCTATGAAACTCTCTTTTCCTCGTGGCTTTATTTGGCTGATCACACTGCCACACCAGTATTTAGTCTGTTAATTTCTGCTGTTTACATGCTACTAACCACCAGGGCTATAAACAGCTGCCTACTGTATGGTATTATACTCTTTAAACATTTGATAACCTCTCTCAATACAAAATATATCAAACCTTTTTTATTACCACAGTTGCAACATCATACCAATCAGTGGGCTATCTCATTCTGCAGATTATGAGACAGTGACATATAACTGATTTGGGAGGAAAGAAAAGAGATGTAACCTGAACCTGTGCTGATTGATACAAGACTGAAACAGAAATGGGAGTGTTTAAGGATCCCAATGAGAAAACGGAACAAGAAAAAAACATCTGTTTGTTATGCTAAAGCTGTGATTAATGAAATTTACTGTTGATTAATGATGATCTGTATAGTTTTATTGTATGCGGCCTTCAGACCTACTTATTATGGAAGGACACTATATGAATGGAAATATGAATAAATAAGTAACTCACAAGCATATGTGGACCAGATGCGATTCATGTAAAAATATGCCCAAGTGTTCTACAGATGAAAGAAGCACTGATGGTAACATCACTCTTGCCTTATTAGTAACAGGGCTTCTTATCTGAAAATGCATGTTGGTTTCATGCAATACCTCTCCCTCTGTCCCCGCCCCCGCCCACCTCCTGTCCCTCAGCACTGGGGAAAGAGAATGGCTAACTGATATTTGTCAAACATCAGTCTCTCACTTGAGGCCTTTACTTTCCTCTTGTGAAGAATAAATAGCAATCACATGTTTATGATTTAGCATCACATGAAATGCTTTCATCTACTGACTTTCATTAACTAGGCATGTGTCAGTATTTACACTATAAAACCTGCTTTTACTATATAGGAAAGATATTAAATGTAAGATATGAAAACATGTTATCCAGTTTACACACTGAAGTAATCTTTTGTACAGCAAAATAAATAAACCCAAAGAGACATTAATTAATGGGAAATGGGTTAAATAAGCAAAACATACACACTAAGCATTTTTAAAAGTATTACTATGATTATTTTTCTGTGCAACAAATCCAATAGTAATTAGATTGTGAAGCCAACAAAATGTAGTTACTTTTGTAAATGTCATACAACACAGGCAGTTGTTGCTGATAATACTATAAAATCCATTTATATTTACCTATGATATGTGAAAGCACTGGCTTTCCAAGATCATTGTGATCATGTGACTCAGCCTTTCATACAAGTCATGACATTAAATCTATAACCAAGGCTACCTAAACCTGGTGTGTGAGTGTGTGTGTAATTTGCCATGGGGCCTCTACAAACCAGGAGTGCTCTGTCTCAGGTCCCATGAGTACCATTGGACTCCTCCCTACCACATCACTCACCATAGCCTGATGAACACATGAGTGAGTACCTGTAGGGGAAACACCCAGGTGTTGTCCCGCACTGTCTAATAGTATTGTGAAGGAAGGGGGTCAAAAAGAGGAAAAATACATGAGAAAAGCCTTCACAGCTTTCCTCAACTTTTTCTAAAAACTAATGTGCATTTTCACTCATTAAGACAAGCGATTCAACATGAATCGCTTCACCATGCAGGACACAGTGCAAACTTGATAGGCTGGATGAACACAGGGGGCGGGGCTGGGTTACGGGGCAAGTGCCCGCTGTTGCCATTTTGGCTTTTTGCTTTAGCAAGTGATCGCTAAGGTGATAAAAGAAAGGTTTGTGCTATCTTTTCTCTCTTTCTTTTAGGGAAAGGTGGAATGTCACTTGTGTGCACCATAAAAATAGTTTGTTTGTTTGTTTAAAAAAAAAGTTCAGTGGCAGGAGATTTAAAAATGGGACCAATCCACTTGCAGTGACTAATCTCAGCTACAGGCATGCAAAGTTTATGGGGGATGTAAAACCATTAAGACAGGTTGCAGCTGCTGCGATTTGCTATTACTGTGGAGCAGTCTAGTCTTTTTCCCTTTGTGTAGACAAGCCCTCCAGTCTTCAGCATTACATATAAAGGCGATATAAAGGCTCTGGGTGGCCCTGGACCCTGCACTGGTTTGTCAGCTACACACATGACAGGTATTTCTACTGGCAAGTGAGATGGAACAGGTGATAGTCTACACGTCAGTCTCCAATTCTAACTTGTGTTCAGTACCCAATATAAAAGCCGCTTGCCACATGCCATACCTTAAAGGCAATCAATTCCACGATCAATAAGAATACTAGCTTCTCCAGATCATTATGATCATGCAGTTTGGTTTCACACACTGTCTATAACCATGTTATTAGATCTATAATTATGAGACCAGTTTTAAGAAAATAATACTGATTGGTACAGTAGATGTTACAATTCTGCAGCTAATAGTGCAATTTATTTTCTGCAACTAAATGAAGTATAGTCAAGTCTTCCATATCCACGGATTCTGCATCCACAGATTCCACCATCCACAGCCTCAAAATATTTCCACCAAAAATTCCAAAAAGCAAAGCCTGATTTTGCTATTTTATATAAGGGACACCATTTTGCTATAGTACTGTATATAATGCATCTTGAGCATCCATGGATTTTGGTATCCATGGGGGGTCCTGGAACAAAACCCCAGCTTACTCAGGGCCCACTGTATTAGCCCATAGATGGTTCTGCTCTTAAAGATTATCAGTGGGAGGTGTTCATCAAGAGGCAAATTAGTTATTATCATCATTATCAGCACAAGCAGCACAATAAGAAGGAGGGATAGAAATTCCACTACTCTGTTTCTGGACCATAAGGTACCTAGGAATGAGCCTGATCTAAAGTCATCATTTCCATCATCACAGAACTTCAGGGGATTGATTGGTTTAACAAAAATGGGTAACTTCCTATAAAGTTTTGAAATATAAGTGTTCTACAGATGAAAAGCTACAGATGAAAATATTATTAAATAATAATACTGATATCCTGGTGTTATTGTTCATTGTTTTTGCTAGAAGCAGCCAGAGATGTAAAACGACTGATTCCAATGTAATGTATTTCTCCTCTGGATGACTATCAGGTAGGAATGAGGCTTCTTCTTATGGCACTGAATTAAGGAAGTCTATGTTATTTTCTCCTTTTATGCTATAAAGTGTACATATACTTGGATACTTTAATTGTTGCTACTGTGCCAATTCTGTAGCACAATTGTATAGAAATGGTTCTTAGGCTCTTAGGGACTACATTCATTTTGGATAATCATCATATATAGCCCTTATGAAGATAGGTTTTTCTCATTCTGCGAACATATGTATATATTACCAGGGTTAGGGAAACAGAAGAAATAAACAGAGAAGTAAATACTAATTTAACTTTTAAAAAGGTATTAACTATGCACTGGAAACTTGTTTTTCCACATTTATTCATTGGAGCAAAGAAGAGATGTGTACCAAGTATAATCAATCAGTCCATTATATGAAGCACAGGGGAACTTTCATAAAAGGACCATCAATAGTATTGGCTGGTGAAATTGGCTCCAATTTTCTCCCCCAAAATCACTAGAGGTAGCCAAAACAGCAACAAAAGAAGTAATGTGTGTGGTAGACAAGAGGTTTAAGGAACTAAATGGAGATGAAGTTGCCAGCAGACAGCAAAGGCTTAATGCAGTCTCTTCTAGATAGAAGACAGCTGTATTCCTAAATCTATGACAGAGAACCCTACTTAAGTTTTCTAGCCATGTAAATTATCTGGCTGGAGGTGTTTACAATCATGTTCTAGAAGCAGCTACATTCTTTACAAATGTTCACACCAGAGTCATAACGGTCAGATAAGAAAAATACAACACTGCACATGTATTTGTGCAACAATCTGACCATCTACTGTATTTTCCAGTCAGTTATTTTAACTGACATGGTAACTGTAATAAATAAATCCCAAAAGCTCACATAACAAAATTTACTTTATAGGACAAATATGAACTGTTTCGAAACAAATTCGGACTCTGATCAATTGAATACAAATGCATGTTATAGAGCATGGGGGAATGGAAAAGGAATGCAGCAGCAGGAGGTTCTCTTGATCAACGTACTCTCAGAAGTCTGTGTAGCTCCTTATACACACTAGGTGAATGGTGAAACTAATTAATATAAAGAGATTAACACTGATTAAATTAGTTTGTTAAAATGCTGGCAGCAGGGCTGTCACCAAATTTGTGAAACATCAAGACTGGCAAGAACTCTGTTTCTAATGCAGCATTGAGGCCATGATATTGAGAACACAGTTGCGCTGGGCAGGGCATGTTTCTAGGATGGAAGACCATCGCCTCCGAAAAATACTACTCTACGGTGAACTCACCATGGGTCAGCGTAAGAGGGGCACTCCAAAAAAGCGATACAAGGACTCCCTGAAACAACGTCTCAGGCTTGGCCAAATTGATCACCAACAATGGTCCGCCCTGGCCTCACATCGGGAGGCATGGAGACACACTATCCACAATGCTACAGCCTTATTTGATAACTCATGCCAAACAAGTCTTGAAGAGAAACGACAACGCAGAAAGAATCACAACCCAGAAAGATCACCCAAGGAGACCTTCTGTTGTGCTTTCTGCAACCGGACATGTTTATCTCAGATTGGCCTTTTTAGTCATCAGTGTGCTTGCAGAAAACGCGGGATGAATCCTTCCTGAATCTTCGTTTGCGAAGAAAAGCCAGAGAGAGAGAGAGAGAGAGACTATTCAGGCTCAATGTAAATGATGCTAATGAATCAATGAACTAAGAAATTAATGGACTCATGACCTATGGATTATGGAACATCTTTGATAATAATAACTATAATAAATTTTAGGGTTAACAATGCTATTCTACAGTACTATGAAAAGTAAGGGCAATGTTCTTTTAAAAACATCAGTATTTTGTTATGCGTATTTATATCCTCAATTTTAACTGATTTTTTCTTCTTCTTTGTGGTCTCTCTGTAGCCACACATGAGATCTTCACTTGGGCAAGCCAGCAGTTTGGGAATCAAATCTTTAGCCCCCTGCCCTCATACAAGAAAACCTCATTGCACAGCTCAATGGCGAGGTACAGCTTTTCCTCAGCTACTTTTTGACTGTTGCCTGGCCTGCATGATAGGGAATTCTTTTCAGAACTTTAGAATTCTTCTCCTCAGAGAAGGGGATGGTTCCTATTTTGATAAGAGTTAAGGTACAGTACTTACATTGACCAATGGATAAGTTGGCCAAGGTTTTTTGGGATCGATTTTTAAATATTTCTTGACGTATACACAGGTATACAAGGTAGTTATCTTGACTGCAGTCTCCAATATGATTTATGACTGAGCCAATTTATGGAAAATCTTGAACTATTTCAATGTCACCATCATCTGCTTTAAAGTTATATTAATCAGCTGTGGTCATTGTTTTTGTTTTCTTAATGTTCACCTGTAAACCTGCCTTTGCACTTTCTTCCTTGACTTTCTTCAACACTTGTTCCACGTTTTTTCTATTTTCTGCTAGTAGCAAGATGCCATCTGCATATTTTAAATTGCTGATGTGTCTTCCTCCAATTTTCACACCTTCTTCCTCCAAGTATAATTCAGCTTTATGTATGATATTTTCAGAGTACAAGTTAAACAGATAGTGTGATAAAATGCAGCCTTGCCTGACCTCCTTGCCAATTGAAAACCATTCTATATCTACATATTCTGTTCTGGTGGTGGCCTTTTGTTCCGACTACAGGTTGTGCATCAGGATGATTAAATGTTGTGGCCCACCCATTTCTTTAAGAGCAATCCATAGTTTTTCATGATCTACAAAATCAAGGACTTAGCTATAAAGCACAGGATGTTTTTCTTCCAAAATTCTTTGGTGTGCTCCATTATCCTTTTCCTTTTCTGAACCCAGCTTGGACATCTAGCATTTCTTGCTCCATATATGGTATAGGTTTTTGCTGAAGAATTTTGAGCATCACTTTGCTTGCATGGGAGATTAATTAATTAATCCAATGGTTCAGTGATTACTGCAATCCTGGTGTCCATTTTCTTGGGGACTGGAATATATATTGAGCATTTCTAATCTGTGGGCCATTGTTTTGTTTTCCACATTTATTGGCAGAATTTTGTTAAAATTTGAGTGGATTCTGTCCATATAGCTTGAAACAGCTCTATTGCTAGTCCATGAATTGGTGCACGTAATCATTTTTTCCCTTCAGTTTCCCTCCTGTTTCAGTTTTTTTCCTGTCACGGTGAATTTTAAAATAATTTAAAAAGTCTTTTCATGTGTTCCACAGAAGTGTGTGTGTCTGTGTTTTATAGGCTATATCTATATGAAGTAATCTAGTTTTGTTGTATGAGAAGCCATTAGTCTGGGGCCTCTGAACCAAACCTATCATTAAGACACAGTACTACATTCTGGGGTTGGACCAGACAAAATGATTTGTCAGACAGAGGGAACAGATATGCAGAGTAATTTTAAAGCAACCATCACCTTGGATCTGTTCCCGTGTTACCTCCAAGGATGAATGCCAGTATCCACTATACAAAATACCTATAAGGGGACATGGCAAGTCAAAGAAAGTACAAAAGGCCTTTGTTTCCAGATCCTGCTTCTAGGCAGTAGTCTTTGGAGAATATGTTTAATTTAACAGTTCACTGACAGATTTTCTTGGTTGTTTCTTTGTTGAATAAAAGACAACTGTTGCTAAATGTCCTCACATGCACAGGAAGATCAATGCAGGACAAGAGCACAAATTAAATCAATATGGGAATAATGGACCAAACTAACTCTGATTAAATCAAGGAACACAGGTGGATCAAACTGCCTCTTAGATATCTGTTCTTGCTTCACCAGTTCAGGTTAACACATCTCTGCATAGCTGAAACCCCCAAAGCAACTTTCAGAGTTGCTTATTCTCTATCCAGCAAAGATGGTTCTGTCAATAGAGAATCCCTGTCCTTTCTACATCTTTGAAGAGTGACATCCAAAGCAAGCATTCAAAAAAGTGAAGCCACTTTTCACCTTTTTAACAATGCATTCAAAATTCAACAACTGGAGAGCCCCTCATTCATGTGACAACTGACTACTAATTGCTGGATCAAGTCTCTCCTAATATAGTACTGTGGGAAATGAAAGACTTGATTTAAAAGCTGTTTCTCTAAATTCCATTCCCTGTAGAAATGAGCCAAATGTAAAAGCATTAAGATAATTCCTGGAAATTCACATGATCTTTTGGGTTCCTGCATCCAGAGTCCTTGCAATGGCAGCCACTATCTTAGTTGCTTTCTTACATGAATTACTTCACTGCACGACACACAAATGTCATCCTCTAAAACACAATACAAACCACCCAATCATGAAAGAACTCAAAAAGATAAGAAACATGAAATAATTCTGAATTAATTCAAAGCATAAAATGGTTAAAATATTTATTTTATTGGTGTTTTTTTTTTAATATAGGAATAGGCATGATTCTGAGCAGCACAGAACTCTTCCTCAGGAAGTAGGCAATCCTCTGAGTAGAAAGAAAATGTATTTGGAGATAAAAGCTTTTACATTGATTCCATTTGGCAAAAAGTCCTATGTAATAAAAACAAAACAAAACGTCTTGAACTAGCAGGACATTTTTTTTCCTGTACCAACAGAAGTCTGACCAGTAAACAATCAAACAAACCCACATCCTGACTGTATTTTATGTTTCCTGTACTTGGGAAATAGCACACCAACAAAGGTTAGTCTATTATGGACTGCTCCTGTTCAGTTACCTGGAAACCACCAGATGCTGCTCTTGATGGTGTCTTATGTTCAATTGCTCATTTTATCTCCTCTATTTCCCTTTCTATATCCTTTACTAAGATCCTTACTAACTTAGCCCTAATGATGAACAAACAGCTGAGCCAGAATATCTAGCAGCCTGTATAGGGATCATGCCAAAATGTGTGAAGATCAGAAAGAAGATGGGGTCTAGGGACTTTGTTGCCTAATCAGTTGCCTCATCCTGGCACAAAGACAAGCTTGCTCCTACTATGCCTTTATAACAACATGAATTACATGGCCATACAATTTAATGTCAATTACTTACTCATCTCACAATGGTGGGAATGAACTCCCAAGGAAATCAAAATGATCAGAGCAGAATAATTTACTGCTTTATTTTTTCTGGAACAGTGTTCTTTCTAAAAAGACAAAACCAAAACCAAAAAACCAACCCTTTCCCATTAGCACAAGAATTTCAAGATCTGGAACAATTTAAACAAAGCCCCATTCAGCAATTCAGCATTTCCATAGAAATTAGCCAAATAAATATGTTTTGTTAGAAGATTTAAAAGTATATAAAAATTCAAGACTGTTATGTTAAAACTGTCTATAAATCATACAGGATACATGAACTGTGTGACACTTCTGCAAAGGAATTTATAACTGGATAGATGGATATAGATATAGATATCTAATTATATTTAGATTATGAAGTCAATAAAATTTAGTTTTTTGTGGAAGTCATACAAAATTACTAATTCCATTACTTCTATTACTGAAAAATAAAATCAAAATTTATCCAACAATTACAAACGAATAGGTAAAATGCTCAATGTGTAAGAAAATGTTTAGCACAATAAATGTGCTAAGAAATAAGCAATTGTCCTGATCTAATGTGAGCACCTCTCCTTTCACAATTAATAAAAGATTGGCCATTGTAAGTTAAAGAAACAGCATGATGGTATCCAACTGTTTTAAAGATTTAAGAAAATAAGGCTGCAGGACTTACCCTGCAGCTAGGTTGCAGTCCAGGGCGGGTCGCATAGCTGCGGTGTCTCCTGACATGGCGTTGCCCTGGGCTTCTTCTTCCCAGGGGGCCTCACAGTACAGCCCCACTTCAGGAGGAAGGCAGGAAGCTCAGCCAATGAGTTTGAAGCTTAGTTCAAACTCATTGGCTGATGTAACTGACCAGAGTGAGCTGCTTGCAGTCTTCACTCCAGTCAGCTGGGGGGAGTGGTGTTATTACTGACTGCTCTCTCTGGAGCACCTCAGTCTTTCTGGAGTATTGTCCCACCCCTCCCTTTGTTGGGGGCCCAAGAAGGGTTTTCTGTTGATGATATGTAATGTGATGTTTGTGGTAATTTCTATTCTGTCACAATCTTTGGGGTTGTTGGCATGGGTCCTAGATCTGGGATATTGTATCTGGTGCCTCTGGGAATTGCTATTGGATGGGATTCCCCTTATGGGTCATGTGGGATGGGCTGGAAGGGCTATGGCACTCTCATGGGCATATGCCCTTCTGGTGCCCCGAGTGAGGCAAGGGTTTAGATGCACGTCTGTGTCCTTGTACTCATTTCTTCGCCTGATGATTGCAACTCTGCTACAACAACTTTTGCTGCCTGGTTCTCTTGATATGCTTAGAGGCACCAGTGTGCTACCTTGACAAAATGGTCTTTTCAGTTTGGCTCAGCACAACCAAATTGTGCCACACGTCTTGGCAGAACAGCAGCCCCTTTCCAAACTATGGAGCTGAGAAAAGAATGTTTATAGTTGTGCATCTGAGGAGATAGTTCCCACTCACTCCCACAGATCCAAGGTCGGGACAACGAGCAGAGTTCAACACACTCATCAGAAGGTGGCAGAAGACCTGCTACAGCAAGTGAAGCATAATCTATAACTGGGAATGTCCATTGTATTATAGCCAAGGAACTGAAACGTGAAGGAAAATATCAAGTACAAGGATATTTTCACTGTCCCATAATCATTTATTCACCACAAGGGCTCAAATTAGAGCAAGGTGGGCAAAGTGCAGGCCATGGGCCACATGCAGCCCCCAGGTCCATTTTGTAGGTTCGGGGGGGGGTTTCAAAAATTTTGTTCCAAAATGCTCTCTAGGGGTTGAAGAGGGCATTTCTACTATATTTTGGGTCCACTCAGGACCAATTTAGGACAAAGAGAGGCCATTTTTGAAACCAAAGTGAACGGGAAGTGACTTCCACTCCCTGTTGTTGAAAACAGGCTTCCCCAAGCCTAAAATTGCCCAGAAAGACCCCCCTCAAACACGGCGAAAATGCTCCCATTGTTCCTGAGAGTATACCGTGGGGTCTGAGGCCCTCCAAGTTCTTGGGGGGGAGGGGGTACTGTGTCCCCCTACCCTTCCATGGTTACCACCCCCTGGCCTAAAGGATAATGCCATCATGTGCTAAAGAATGCTGAAAACAGAATGTTCTGAACCGCTGCCTTGCATGCAGCCCAGTTTTATCTTTAGCAACTGAAGAAGGTAGAAGCTGAAAGATTTTGCTCATGTTTATTTTTTAGTTCTGTTTTCAATCACTTAAAATATATACAGTATTTATTTTTAGTGATTAACTGCATCAGTCAGGAATCCAGGAAAAACTTGGGAGATGTTCTGTTACTTTTTAATCTCTCTCTCTCTCTCTCTCTCTCTCAAACACACACACTTAAAGGGAAAAAAATCATATAGGGAAGACAGTAATCAGAAAACATAAGCTCATTAATAAGCTTATACGTCAGTTGGGTGAACTGAGCAGCCTCCTATTGGATATATAATTGAAAATGTATGTTTTCCTGTTTGTATATGGATGAATGAGAAAAATGTGCAAAACTGAAATATTGCTCACATGCTTATAACTACAACCCACCATTTGCTTTTATATCCAAATGCAAACACCCTGTTTTCACTAACTATGCTTTCTGATGATATTGTTGTGTAAATTGTATTCATATAGCAAACACACCCAGGTGCCCTATGCAATTTCTATGCCTGCATATTTACTGTTTTCTGTATCACTTTTTCTATATATTTTAGTGCCTGGAAACAGAGTTTGTAAGTTACAACACTTATAATAGAAGGTTTTGACTCACTACTGAATAAATGTCTACATCTTTATTTTGGGGGGCAGTGTTGTCTTTACTTTTTAAATTTTCAGTGCAGACATACAAAAGTGACATTAAAAATGGCATGGCTGTGATTTGCACATTATAATGTAACAAGGAAAATGGGGACAGCTTTTATGTCATTTTTTTGTCAGAATAAAAGCTTTATTCTGGGATAGTAAATTTATGCTAATAACTCCATAGCTAAAATGAGAAGCAAGAATGAAACACTAGCATGTCAAAAGCTAGTTGATAGTGACGCTGTAGGCATACGCCACTGATCAACTAATTACTATGATTCTGAAGGGTTGGAAACCCCAGGAAATAGCAAGCAGTTGACTGCCAGACAGAGACACTGCATATTTAAACAGCTGATCTGCTCTGTGAGAAATTGATGTTTGGCACGTACCTTGTGCCTCTTCTGCAGAGAGTATTTATCACTGAGGTTGATCATACTAAAGGCACACGTTCATAGACTAGTACACTGATATATTTACTGTCTTCATGCAACTCTGCCTTGACTTTCTGGTTGCAAATACCTCCTGGAACTTTTTTTTTAAAAGATATAAACATGTGGATGGGAAAGAGAACCTGTTCATTTAGTCACAACCAGAAAAATCTTCCTGGTTTTTCTGGGTTTGGAAGGGAGTGTGCTTAGGAAGTTTGGATAAGATCTGCTACTGGTTGGTGGTTTACTGTTTTTGAGCCAACTCAAAATGTAGGGAGACAGGACAAAGTTTGGGTCCACAAAAATGACTGGGCAGGAGCAGGGAGAAGCAACTTGTGGCCTACAAGCTGCATGATTCCTGCCCTGATACCAGTCTTATCAATTGCAGTGGAGAAAAAACTAGAGTGTCTATAGTGCTATTCAGATATAAGCATGCCTAAACTCATAGATTTCAATATATTTAGATAAGCCTGATACTGAACAGGATTTGGCAGAACAGATCTCAGCTCCACCTTTAAGGGAAAGTGTAATTGATAGGAAATATATAGTCTTGATTCGGAAATTATTTCTACAGAGGTACAGACCATTAGCTATAAATTGATTTGCCAAGGATCTGATTGGGAAATGTCACCAACTAGAATTTACCTTTGTGCAACTGCTCCCACAAATTACCTCCTACTCAAAACCATAGTGGGGAATGACTTTCAACAATATTTTCTTTTGAGTCAATAGCTTACAAGTTGCTTAAAAACTATGGGACAATAGAGTATAAATCCTTCATACAAGCTATTCTTATTTTATTGAACTTAATCCAACATTAGTCTTATTTAGAGGAGACCCAGTGAAATTATTTGAACTCCCATTTTAAGGGGCCTAATTAGTAAGACTAAAACTGGATTGAGACCATTGTCAGAATGATGAAATTGGGAGAATGCCCATGGAAGAAAGGATTCTAATAGTGTAACTGGTTCTATTTCACTTCTCTTTTAAGCTACAAAAAGAAAAAAAATGGGAGTGAGCATGTAACCCAGGATTGTTTTACAGGCACTATTCATTATAATTGCCTAATTTCTGCCCCATCAGAGTTCTTTCAAGAAAGATTTGCTCCTTGGTCAAATATGCCAAATGCTAAGATCTAATACAAAGAGGTTCTGCAAAGCCAATAATAATACATCTTGGAAAATGAATTCCAATGTGCTAATAAACCTTTAAGTACAGAAGTGGCAGCAGGTGTCTCTAATAACATATGATGTAAAGATCAATTTGAATATCAAAGAACATATTGAAATACTTTCAAAATTGCTACCATTCAGTTGTTATAAAGGGGGATTTAATAACTCCCCCACCTCATCATTTTCTTCACTTTTCTGTGAGTAAAAACACTCACAAATTATTTGAAATGAACAGGCTTTACTGGGAGACGAGAGTCAAAAAATGAACATTAATGCACCATTAGAGAACACTTGCTTCATTGTTTGTGCACTGAAACAATCTGGTTAAAAAATGACATCATCAGACTTCCGTAAAATAACTACAGTTATAAACCTTTTTATCTTATATATAAGTCATGAAAGTTAAGGCAGGAACATTTGTGATGCTTCCTGTTGCTTAAGAGGTACTGCAACAAGACCCTAACAATCCATTCATACTGGTAGACAAGGTTTTCCTAGTCTAAGCGTCATTCCCTAAGCCCGTTGAGGAAAGAAAACATCAGCATCAACAGAAAGAGAATACACATTTGTAAAAACAAAAACAAAAACAAAACCTTATACTATATGTATATAGATGCAAATCCACAAATAATTACTATAATTTAAATAGAATTATAATGCATGTGATGTCACCGAAGTGGCAAAGACTCTGACCAAACAATGTGTGTGCCCACTCTCCTGGTACTAATGGTTAGAAAGCAGGTTCAAGGCTCCTCTACTCTCTTGTCACTTTTGGGGTAATGGCATTATGAATGTATTACTTTGTAAAAGTGATGTAACTACTTGCAACTTTCGTGGTGCAAACAGTAATGTATCATTTTAAAATAATGAGTTATTTCAAAAAAGTAATGCCCAACATATCTTTTTAATGTTCCAAGCACCCCACGTGCTGACTTGAACAAACATAGATATAATGGAAAGACAGTATTTTTTTAAAAAATGTTTTATTCCAAAAACTACAGTATAATAATAATAAACTTAGTACCTCAGTTGGTGTCCTTTTAAATAATTTTTGATGGATATGTATTACCTCCTCCCCCTTTAATAGACCTTGAAGAAGGCCACACAAATTCTGCCTGGCTGAAATTTGTTGGATCATTTCTTAGAATAAAGCTTTTGTAATACATCCTGAGACCCTGTTGCTACATCAGGTTTTATCAGATGCTTTCAGCTATTCTGCTTTTGAAATACACAGCTAAGTACGGTATATACTGTTCTTCTACTCTCTGGAGCACAGAAGGTGATGGCAATTTGGGGGAATATTAGAGAAAATTTAGAGGTCTGGAAACCCCTTGAAAACACATTTCAAAGTGATGGCAATTTTGGGGACTATTAGAGAAAATCTAGGGGTCTGGAAACCCCTTGAAAACACATTTCAAATTCATTGCTTTCATGAACTAAGGTTTTAAGTATATGTTCAGCTCTATGACTGAAGGCATGTCGCTTCACTCTGAAAAATCTAAAAGTGCAGAAAAGGAATACATTTCATTCATTAAAGGAATGTGTTTTGCTACTTTGCTGTGCACTACAATTTTTTTTAAGCAGCCTAGTTTAGGAAAAGTTCTTCATTTTCACAAGCAAAAATCCAACAACGAATGCTATGAATGAGAGACAGTTTGAGAATGGTATTATTTAACATGCTCATGCACTCAACTCACACCATAAATACTTACACCATATTCCTCACACAGGAGGTTTAGGTCGTGATGTGCTAATAAAGAATAGTCCAATACTAATTTAATACTAGTCCAGTAGAAATATAGCAGATATGAGGCCAAAAAATAGGTCACTTTATAGGACAAGATCACATTAAGCCTGGACAATGAATAGTGAACTGAGTGATTGATAAGAAAACCTTTGCTCTAATCTGTAAAGCACAGGGTGATTTTCTTTTGAAATTCTTTGGTGTGTTCCATTATCCAACATATGCTTGCAATACGATCCCTAGTGCTTCTTCCTTTCCTGAACCCAGATTGTACATCTGGCATTTCTCATTCCATAAAGGTAAAAGTAAAACATTGTGCTAAACTATCTGTTTCATTTTGAAAGAGATAAATTGATGTTAACATTTAGATTAACAGAGAATGTCAGGGAGGCACAGTGATTTGGTATCTATAAATCGGTTGTTAAAAACCAAGAGTTGATAGGATTCTGAACTCAGCTCTGATATAAGGCAAAGTAATATAGTAGGCTAGAATATCTTCTTAATCTAGTAAAATGGTGGAGGATGGGAACAGAGAATGCAGGAGGACAAGCAGGCAACTGTCTAATACAGAACACTTTGTCACGATCTGATATGGCTGACCATAGCAGTGATATAGCGAGAGCCACACTTTTTAGTGAATAAGGAGATCCTTTATATTTGCACTTAAAGTATTTTGCAAACATCATCTTCAGAAGTCCCAGATAAGCTATGATTTCCCTCCTGGACTACACTCCATGGCAAACTTAGATTTGGTATTGTTGAAATAGCCATTAAAAAGAGCCCAATCCTGGGATCCTTTTGTGCTTAAAGAAATATTTCATGTAAGCAGCCTTCTCATCAAAATCTAAACAGGAAGTTCTTGTTTTCAGATCTCTGGATAATGCCCAGTTTACATTGACAATCCCAAAACTTACTTATACACCAATAACACACTAAATGTGTTATGCAGTATTCTGGACACAGTTTGTCACGTTAGTATAAAAAAAGGTATATTTATATCAATCTAGGGTGAAAAAAGAATTAGCACTAGCTAAAATGCTACTCAATTTTCTGGACAAAATAACTATTGAAAACAGGCACTGTAATGTTACATTCTATTACAGCAATGCTCAGAAATTTCTAAACATACAAGCTACTACAGTTGTCCCTCAGTATCCATGGATTTGGTATCCACGGATTTAAGCATACACGGCTTGAAAATATTCTTTAAAAAATAATAATCCAAAGAGCAGACCTTGATTTTGCCATCTTATATAAGGGACAAGATTTTGCTACGCCATCGCATATAATGGCACTTGAGTATTCATGGATTTTGGTATCCATGGTGAGTCCTGGAATCAAACTCCAGCAAATACGAAGGGACAACTGTATATCATTTCGCCACAATGAAAACAGTCCAGTAAGTAATTGCACTTACACTGAATTTTAAGAATGATGTACTTTTGTAATTAAAATATTATAAAGTGGAAATTTAATGCAAAGAAATGTTATAAATGGTAATGTGGCATTGCTATCTACAAACAGAATTTATAGATGACATTTGAAATCTGTATATGGCAGCTAATTTTCCATTATAGAACAGGAAGAAGTATCAAATACACTTAATTCTCCTTTTACAGATTTGTAAGTTTGATATTTAGGAACAATAGCTCATAAATCTGGCTTTGTGAACAAACAACATATGATTCAAAAGAAACAGGCTAGGAAAAAGATGAGAAATAGTTGATGTGTGAGGGGTAAATGCAAATGACCTGAAGCCAAGGAAGCAATGCAGGAGAGTTTAAATGCTATCAGTTAAATATGGGTTAAGTATGTATAAATTTATATTTAACCTGAGGGCTCATGCATGCCTTCCAAACCATGGCTTAAATTTAGTAAGCTTCTGTAAGCCTGTCAGAAATATAGATACATTTGCATTTTTAATGTCTACAATACCTGAATAAAAATTGCTAATCTTTAATTGTACCATGAGAAACCTCTTTCTGCCCCTGTCTATGCATCTACCTTTAAAAAGGAAAAAAAGGAAGCATTCAATGCAAATCAGATACCCTAGAATTTTATGGCATAAAATCATATGAATACACGAGATGCCTGGGTACATTAACTAAAATAGAAGATTTTTAGTGGAACTGTTTTTGAAGAGAATAAGGCCAACACTCATAGAGTAAAGTTAAAGGCACTGGTTCCATTCTTCAAGGGATTCAATGTCAAGGCATGAACTATAACAATCCATAGGACAGCAATCAAAGTGGCTGTCTAAGGTGGGAAAGGAGTGAAGAAGCAAATAACGATTTTCTGTTATATATTTATGAAGACTGACAACATCTTGTTACATAGCTGTCAGACAAATGGATTCTAATTAGTTTCATACTATCTGTTTTGGAATTATAAGGGACATTTAAAATAATATGGTTAAACAGAAATATTAAGCTTATATTTCTTTTTATCTAGTTGGCTTTCATCAATTCTTGCTTTTCAAAGTGTTTTATAAATCATGTTTTGATTTAGAGAACAAAGCTGGCATACACTGACAAGAGTTCTTCAGTATGTAATAAAGTTGCTTTGGATGTTATATCAAGCAGTGCTGCCAGCCAAATAAACTCATTCATCCATGGCTAAGATGATTTCTTGCAATGTTTTAATGGGAACTTACATATTATCTTAAACATCCTTCCAACATGGGGACAGTTTGTGTATTACATAGGATGGATGTACCTAACGCTTCACTCACATAAAAGCTGGAAACAGTACTTCAGCAGAGTCAGGCAATTCTAAACACTTACTAGGGAATAAGTCCCACTGAATACAGTGGGCTTTACTTATAACAGGACTACACTATATGTTAGGTGTGGGCAACTGTGGAAGGCTAGGGGGCCGCATTAGCACAAACACACCCCGCATGAGACTTTGGAAAGTCACCTCTCCCAATAAAGCTGCTCCTACAAATAAAATTTTAAAGATGGCCACCAAATGCCCCCAAACACTCTCTAGGGGACATAGGGGCATTCTCACCATATTTGGGGGGCTTTTTTAACAGAAAGAAATGAGCAGGAGTCATTTTCTGTTTACTTCCTGTTTCAGAAATGGGCACAAATTGCCACCAGGTAGGGCAGAACATAGTGTAAAGGACCCCATATCACCTAGAGGCCATGGGGAGAAAATGTTGACCCCCTGGAGATCCCTGGGGGCTGCAAAAATGGCACGGGGGGCTGCATGGGGCCTGCATGCTACACTCTGGCCATCCCTGCTATAATACAGCATTAACATTTGGGACCAAGTATGAGCCAGGAAGCTTTGGGCTTCCCCAATATAAATGATACTACATGAGCTGTGATTTTATATGGGCCACAAGATTACAGGCCATACTTCTGCACTCATTTGCCCTGTTGTGCACATACCACCTCTTCTACAAATCACTGACAGCATTCATAATAACAACACTCAAGAAAGAAACAGTACTGGTTGCTTAATTGAAAAGGAAAAAAATGCAAAGCATTTTATGCTACAGTGGTCCAGAAAAGGAGCTGCAAAAGCATAGAATCATAGAATTGGAAGAGACCACAAGGACCATCCAGTCCAATCCCCTGCCATGCAAGAATATACAATCAAAACACTTGCAACAGATGGCCATCCAGCTTCTGTTTAAAAATCTCCAAAGAAGGAGACTCCACCAAACTCCAAGGCAGTGTATTCCACTGGAACAGCATAAAACAAGCTTGCTCCATCCTCAATATGACATCCTTTACTAGGGCTATCATGTGACCTCTTAATCTTTTCTTCTCCAGGCTTAACATACACAGCTCCCTAAGCCACTCCTCATAGGGAACAGTTTCCAGACCTTTTACCACTTTGGCAGTCCTCCTCTGGACACATCCCAGCTTGTCAAAATCCTTCTTGAACTGTGGTGCCCAGAACTGGGCACATTTTATTCCAGGTGAGGTCCGACCAAAGCAGAATAGAGTGGAACTATTTTCCCTCAGTCAAGACACTATACTCCTATTGATGCAGCCTAGAATTGCATTGGCTTTTTCAGCTGCCGCATCACACTGTTCACTCATGTTCAGCTTGTGGTTTACTAAGACTTAGAATCATAGAAATGTAGAGTTGGAAGAGACCACGAGGGCCATTCTAAGATCACATGTACTATTGTCAAACCAGGTGTAACCTATCCTATATCTCTGCATTTCATTTTTTCTGCCTAAGTGTAGTGCCTTATATTTCTCCCTGCTGAAATTCATTTTGTTAGTTTTGGCCCAGCTCTCCAATCTGTTAAGGTCATTTTGAATTCTGATCCTGTCCTCTGGGGTATTAGCTACCCCTCCTAATTTGGTGTTACCTGCATATTTGATAAGCATGTTCTCTATGCCATCATCCAAGTCATTTATAAAGATGCTGAATAGCACTGGGCCCAGGACAGAACCCTGTAGCACCCCACTAGTCACTTCTCTCCAAGATGAAGAGGAGCATTGGTGAGAACCCTTTGGATGCGGTTGGTCAGCCAATTACAAATCCACCTAACAGTTGCATTGTCTAGCTCACATTTTACTAACTGAATTGCAAGAAAATCATGCAGGACTTTGTCAGAGACCTTACTGAAATCAAGATATGCTACATCCACAGCATTCCCTTCATCTACCAAGTTTGTAACTCTATCAGAAAAAGAGATCAGATTAGTCTGCAATTGCATGTTTTTGAGAAACCTATGCAGACTTTTAGTGATCACAGCATCCATTTCTAAGTGCTTACAGACTGACTTACAGGATGATCTGCTCTAGAATCTTTCCTGGTATTGATGTCAGGCTGACTGGGTGATAATTGTTTGGATCCTCCCCTCCCTTTTTTAGAAGATGGGGACAAGATTTGCCCTTCTCCAGTATTCTTGGACCTCTCATGTTCCCCAGCAATTCTCAAAATTATTGCCAGTGGTTCTAAGTTTACTTCTGCCAATTCTTTTAATACCCTTGGATGTAGTTCACCTGGACCTGGAGACTTGAATTCATTTATAGTAGTCAGGTATTCCTGTACTACCTCTTTACCTATTCTATGCTGCATTTCCCCTCTACATCATCTGCTCCATTTTCCCTAGTTGAACACTTTTTTTTCCTTCTGGGAGAAGACAGAGGCAAAGAAGGTGTTGAGCAGACACCTCCCATTTTTCCTCCTCACTGGAACTGCCTGAAGTTGTTCCTGCAATATCTTACTTTTAAGAAACTCCCATCCATCATGAACACCCTTCGCTTTTAGTATTTCTGACCATGGGATCACACACAGTATTTCCCCAAATTTACTGAAATCAGCTTTCTTAAAGTCTAAAATGTGTGTCTAACTGTACTTGGCTTCCCCTTTCTGCTGTATCACAAACTTCAGGAGAACATGGTCACTCCCACCTAATCATTCCACTACTTCCACCCCATTAACCAGGTCATCCCTGTTGCTTAGGATCAGATTTAAACTAGCTGATCCTCTTTTTGCCTCTTCCTCCTTCTGGACAATGAAATTGTCTGCAAGGCAAGTGAGGAATTTATTGGACCTTATATTCTTGGCAGGGTTTGACTTCCAACAAATACCAGGATCATTGAAATCTCTCATTACTACTGCATCTTTCCAGTGAGTCCCCTACAACCACACGTCTCCTCTGTGGGTTGGCAGGTGCTATTCCATGTGATGAATTTTTCAAGGTCACGTGCAAGTTCTCTGAAAACACTGTTGCTCTTGTTCCTTTTCCTTGTCACCACTGGTACAGGAGAGAGCTTTGAATCAATTATGTAGCTACAAATTCACACAATGATTTCCAATCATTCTACTTCTATATGTTACAATCCTCCAAATGTCTATCCCCTGTGTTTGGGAACTGACCTCCTCCTCAAAGACATCCCCTGTGTGTTACTCATCCAGTCTGTTCTACTCTGTTCAATAAAACCTCATGCTCCCTAATATGTTGAAGAGTAGGTGCATGGGCCTCAAGTTGCTGGACCTCCTCTTCCAACAGGGCAACCAACTTGTACACTTGCGGCAGGTGTAGCTACCCACATCCTCCAGCAAGACCACAAATATACCACAGCTGTTGCACGTGACTGTAGCAGCTCCCTCACCATCCATATTCAGTAGTTTTAAGTAGGCACTGAAAGAGAATTCCAGGCTTCACTCTTTAAACTCCCTGCTAAACGCCCATGCAAAATGCCTGCTGTTAGCCAAACTCCTGTTGCCTGAGCTCCAGGGACTGGAGCTGCAGCTTTATAGAAAGCTAGTGGCTGCTAGTCCCAACCAAGTCTCTGACTCACTCAGCAGATGCCCCACCCCACCCCACCCCAAGACCATGTGCTCAGGCACAAAAGAACATTAGAACACCAAGGAGCACACAAGTAAGCCTCCCCACACAAACAACCTTACCTCAACAGACACAATAGCTTTAACCAAACAAACTCTTCCAAAAGACTCTCTGGGGCGGGGGAGGGTTAACCCAATAGACACAAGCTCAACTTATGATGTCCCTTCTACACAAAATGCCTGTTAGTTGAACTCCTGTTTAATGGAGTCTCAGGGACCGTGGCTGCTGCTGCAGCTATGCAGAGCTATAAAGTGGTGAGGTTTAAATGAGGTGAGAAGATGCAGAGGAAGGTGGGATCCGAGAATGCTGAGAATAAGCAACAACAAGAAGAAGGCATGAAAAGCAAAGCCAGGAAGGAGCTATTTTCTGAGACACTCAGGGCATTTCTAATTCCATTGGTCCTCTTAACCATAATCATTTTCTAGAATGCTTAATAAAAATGATTGCATCTAGTCAGTCTGCTTTACAGACTCATCAGATTAACATTTGGTTTTCCAATGGCCTGCAAATGAAATCAGTGGGTCAAATAAAGCCCCCACAAATCAAAAAGATATAAGGAGAGTGTTTGCAGGACTACACAGACAGCTCCATGTGTGCAGTGGTCTTTGCCCACTAGTGGGCCAGAACCAGAAACATGTTGATGGGTATATTGATGTATGCACATAGAGCTCCTCCATGTGAGTGAAATTGTAAATGGACTAGGATTCCCTTTGATGTGGAAGATTTCTAAATGTACACCAGCAAGTGTGTAGAATCTCTTTACATGTTGACCAAATGTGCGGCCATGGCTGGGGCGAAGGGGAGGTTGATCTAGCCTCCTCTTCTTCCCCCTTTGTCTCTGCAATCACCGCTGCGGTGGCACCATGGCTGAGGTGAAGGGGGATCGATCAAGCCTTCTCCCCTTCCCCCTTCATCCCCGCAATCACCACTGTGGAGGGGCCGTGGCTGGGGAGAATGGGGGGATCGATCTAGCTTCCTCCCCTCCACCCTTCATCCCCACAATCGCTGCTATGGTGAGGCCACGGCTGGGGTGAATAACGGAGTGATCTAGCCTCCTCCCCTTCCCCCTTCATCTCCGCAATCACTGCTGCAGCAGGGCCATGGCAGGGGAGAATGGAGGGGGAAGGAGTGATCTCTCCCCCTTCCCTTGGGATGGCTCCTGTCGCCATGGCATGGCCATGGTGGGGGCAAAGGGAGAAGGTGAGGAGACTAGATGGCCCCCGGGATGGCATTCGCTATTATCACCGGAATTCGCCATCCATGGGGGGCGGGCAGAACCAATCCCCCGCAGATACAGGGGTGCTACTGTACAGCACTGTGATTCAACTTAAATTGCCACAGGTCCATCCTATGGCATTGTGGGAACTGCCGTGTAAGGAGAGTTATTTTGAATTCTTAGTAGAGCTCTCTGGTGCTTCATCAAACTACAGATCCCAGGATTTGATAGGATGTTGCCATGACATTTAAAGTGGAACCACAGTGCTATAGTTGTGTGATTTTAAAGTGCCGTGGGCACACCTGTATGGTTTGGTCATTACAAGTTAACACTTGTGATGGTTCTTCTAAGTGTGTGGGGAAATGGAGGGAAAAACTACATGTTTCCTATGATACTTTGACTACACAGTTTTAAAGTGCCTTTTTACCCCATCTTTCTGTCAGGGTCCTCCATGAACTCTACTCTATATCTCAGAATTCTGAGATATAGAGTAGAGTTCATGGAGGGCCCTGACACTTTCATACCACTCAGCATATGTCTCAGCTAAATATAGTAAAATACAGAAGCACAGCACGGATTATTTGTGTCACTTTCTTTCATTTTTCTCTTGCAGCTTCTTAAGTAATCATATTATCCACACATTAAAAGATATAGTCAAAATAGATCAGGCTATTGCCTAGAAGAATTCTCCCATTTCAACCCATACATTTTTATTTGGGTATAAATTTTAAAAAGATATTTCAATTTGTTATGTCGCTTTACACTAGTAAGATAGATTTTATGGGGAGGAAGAGATGACCTAGCTATGATTTAAGGGAAGGCTTATATCCCTAGGGGTAAATTTGTGGAAGGTAATGCCACAGCAAATAAAAGCTATGAAGGATAAATATACTAATTTTCAGAGCAGGATATTTTTTCTTAACATGTTATTTGATTTGTGTCGTGCCAAGTGTGCTCAATTTATATCATTTTTCTTTTTAATTATAAAAATTCAAATCAGGAAGAATGTTACCATGTTACTATTACTATACAGTATATGTTTACATGTCTGGAAATTCTTGTGAGCACGATTTTTATTCATTTGCATTGGCTGGTATCCACATTCATCAACCAACTTTTGATATGAAGTGGAGCTGGTTTGGGGACTTTCTTCAGTTTCTTTTCAACACTGCAGCCCACAAACTAAATACAGGACAAATAAGCTATTTCTTGATAACAGTATAGCTTCTTAAAGGTACAGGTGACTGACAGTCAAAGCTAGGAGTTGCACCTGCCTTTTTTTTTAACCACACCTTTATGATATCACGCTCACCTGAGGCTTCTTTTCTAACATGAACTATTTGCACAAGCAGTATGTGAATCCAGCAATCTCCCCTACATCATCTCAATTTCTTACTCCCTGTAACACTGGGTTGATTTGGGCTTTCACACTCCACACCCCCATGTTCTGTTTTACAAAAATAGATAGATTGATACATAGATTGACAGATAGATCGGTAGGTAGGTAGATAGATAGATACAGTTGTTCACTACAAAGCTCTCGGAATAACATACAATTTGGGAGGCAGCAAAGTGGAGATGTGGAGAGCACTAACGAATCAGTCATACATAGGAGCTTCAACTTGAAAACTGCTAAGACAGGAAACTCAATCAGACAAACTAGTCCATAGTCTTCACAGTTGAAAGCTGAGGTTAGCCTTCTCCTAGATCTGAGTACTGGAATGTCTGAGTATCCTCTCCATAAAACCTCACCCTGCAATGAGAAGTACTTTATTAACTAAGAATTAAGGGTTGGATCTCAGTGTTACTTCTATATGCCAGGTGTTCAGTATAAGTCATAGCTACTTTAGCTGGATTCTATTAATTTTGACAACAAAATTGCTTCTATGGCAAGTAATGTTTATAAATCTGGGGAATCAATCTCAGTATTCTGGGATGGTTGGAAAGAAGGCTGAAGGAAGACTAATCCACCTCCACCCATCACCAGAATTCATCTGCACAAAGCCCCAAGGAATTGCCAAACGTTATAAATTCAGCAATGGCAGTAATGGCTTAATATTATTTCCTAGTTGTCATTCCGGCAACCAATGCAGACTGTCAAAAGTAGGACATGAGGGATATTATTACAGTTAGGGCTTACACTGCTTGATTAATTTTCAGTTTCTGGCTAGGGCTGCACGTAGGATTAAGCTATGCTGGCAAAGCTACATTTTCCCCTTTACTTTTCTTCTTCTTTTTTTTTTTTTTCATTCAATGTGCAATAATGAACTATCAATTTTAACACTCAAGAAAAATAAAACCTGACAGGGATTTAACTCAAGTCATGGCAACAAACTGCTACTGCCATGGTGCTCTTTAGTGTTACCATCTGTAAAATAATTCATGTACTGAAAGTACAAGATGCATACAAAATTAAGATACAGACTTTTAAGAAACAACATTATAAGGAGTGTTGGCCTGAAAACATGGCAAGATTTTAGTTTAATTATAGAAATGGCACCAAATTTTAAAAAATGCAAACCCATCCCCCAAAATAAAATCAAATGGCTTTCCTGTTGAAAAACTGATTTTTGAAAAGTCAATTATTTTTTATTGTTATCTTTTTGATTCCTAATGTCAATATCAATGGTGAACTGAACTGAGCAACACTAATATCATTCTTACAGTATAAAACTGGAAAAGTAAGGAGCTGTTCAATGTGTTTTCTAAAAAAAAATGCACACCAAACCTTATACAAACATGCATAAAGAAACAAAATAATTTCAAGAATGAAATAATATTTTAGCCCTTAAGCATCTGCGAAAAATGTTAGAAAATACAGTCATTCGGAATGTGTTGTCCATTTAAAACTTTAATTAAAATAAAAATAAGATTTATGTAACATCAAATTATGACAGCTGTCCAAACCTGAAATTACTTTGTAACATTCGCTAAGCCCCAGAGTGAAATAAGGTTTGAGGGAAGTAGGGAAAAGATTTTAAAACGGCTTTTTAACTTCACACATAGATACAAAAACTATTCACCTGGAAAATGAGTGTTTCCTATAGAATAAAACCCTTTGCTGGATTCTCTTTGTGTTTGAATAGCAGTGGGAAAGCAAGAACAGTGTTAAATCCGGAAGAAAGGAAATTGTATGTTATCAACAAACTATTGATTGCTTCAAAGTCATGATCTTCTTCCTCTGTTCAGTTGTCCAAAAAAACCATTGCTTTGATTGACTACACTGAAAGAAAATCTTCCTTTGTTTCATTTACTGCAGCTTGCCTTTCACTTTGCTAATTTTATAGCTTGTTACTGCACTTTAGAGAATCTGTCAAAGCCACATTCCTAGATAGGCTGGTAGTTAGGGTAAGGATACAGGTGGTCATGTTTATTACTTCTGCCATAATTTCTGCTTTATTTGAGAGTTGTAGTAGTAGCCAAAACATTGTAGCCTTTCTTGCAAAATAAGTGAATCTAGTTACTTATTTCACTAATAAATGTAAGTAGTTATTTAACTAATAAGTAATAGCACATAGGAATCCAGTTTTCCATGTTTTACCATTACTGAATAATGGGTTCCACATCTTCCTACACTGTTCAGTTATGAATGGCTACAACATGTCATGATAGTTAGTCTTTTTAAAAGTAATTTTCCAAGCTCTGCAAATGAGTATAGATGTCACAGTACGTGGGGAGAAAGTCTCTGAGAAAGAGCAGGACATTACTTGCTTCATACAGTATGATGCCATCTATTTTTTGAAATGTCTTTTCATTACTTTGAGTTCATTTCAAATGTTGGCTATTTTTGCTATACTGTTTAGATGCTATAAATTTCACACTACTGCAGGTGTAGCCTGGAAGCTATACACATTAATCAACATTTCCTATATTTTAGACAGCTATAGTTTAATTACTAAAACTGAGGATGTTTTCCACAAAATATGGATTAAGACAGTTAATTCATCTTTCTGCATTTAGAGTCTCTTAAAAAGTAACAACACAGATCTCACCCTCCAATTTTAATTCATTGGCTCAATTCAGAAGCTCAAAACATGAGGCAATGGAAGTATTCAATAATATAGGTCATCAGTTTAGCAGAATGCCAGATTCAGTAAAAACTACAGAAGAAATGCAGTATCATAGTAACTTGCCAAAAAATAAATGTGAACACTCCTGTGACATTTGTGTCTGTTTTTGTGCTTAGGCATTCTGGAAACATTGCTATACACAGAGATATTCAAATTGTCTCAGATATAAATTAGCAAGTTCTGGAGCTATGAGAAAACTTACAGCAGCCAAAGGGCATTTAACAAGAAAATAGCAGAATATAGGTGAGAGTTTCACTAACAGATTTAAAGAGCAGATAAACTTAAAATCATTAATTCATTGAGATGGATTTAGAACACTGATAATAAACATATTAGTCACGTTGCATTATTATATAACAATGGCTGGCATCCGGTTGGTGAATTTTTATTTATTTATTTGTTTATTTATTTAGAGGATTTCTATTCCATCCATCAGCCTAAATGGATCCCAGAACGGTCATCACAACTCACTTCTTTGGTCCTTGTGGAGGCTGAAATTCACTGCCAATCACACAATAAACAAAATCCACTCCCAACCCATCTTCTCTTAGGAAGCAGCAGAGCAATAACCTCATTTGCAGGGTCCTTTAAAGACCCTTGGAGAATAGATGCCTGTTACTGGATGCTTCTTTGCTGCTTTCCCCTCTCTCCACCAACCAGGAAATGGCTAACTTCAGGGAGCTGATAAAAGGTGGGCAGGGTGATGGCCAACATCTTGGCATGGAGATTCAAGTACTATAGAAAACACTAGAAGGTTCAGAACTGATGCTTCAGAATCTCCTCTCTACTTCACCATTTCATTGCCAGAAGTTGTTTTGAATAAACTTTTTTCTTTCAGTCATAAGAGATTCCACCTAAACATTAGGAAGAAATTTTTGGCAGTAAGAGCTGTTCGGCAGTGGAATGCGCTCTCTCGGAATGTGGTGGAGTTTCCTTTGGATGTTTCTAAATGGAGGTTGGAAGGCCATCTGTCAGGAGGGCTTTGAGTGTGTATTCCTGCAGGGCAGGGGAGTGGACTAGATGGCCTTTGTGGTCTTTTCCAATTCTATGATTCTAAGTGTTATTGCACACTATTTGTCATGGGTTCCACTTATGGGCCAGGAACATGTTTAATATCTAGTTCTCTGTGTAGCCTAGTCTCTTGTTTCTATTGTTATAGCTACACTCTTCATCTAATAAGCCAGCTAAAGAGGCAGATCTAACCCAGAATTTTAATGAAAAAGTACCTCTACGTTACATTTACACTAAAAAAGTTAAAAATACATTAATCAAATTTACATTGAAAATGTTTATTTTAATTCTTCTAATTCTTCTATGGTGTTTAAATTTATTGAACATACATATTTTCATCATACTACTGGCAACATTTCCTGTACATTGCCACCACACAGGCCTAATGATTAGGTAGACCTTGAACTCTAGGTGAGAAAGAATGATGGGAAGATGTTAGCAGTAGTAGTGCCAGTATGGCATTTAAGCACTAGTTCAATGCAGTCCACCCATCCCACCATCCTCGGAGCTGGGATGTAAAGCAGCTTCCAACATCATTAAAATGAAATTGCAGTAAAATTGGAAATTACATATTATTCCACAATAAATTAGACATTATTTCACAATAAAATAAATATATTAAAATATGAATTACAAAAAAATCTTTCTCCAGCAAATTCTCCACAGAAGACACAAATTCAAGCATCTCCGCCCGCCCCCCTCCTAGGGAAACAGAGGAACAGCAGAACTCAAAGGAAGCTCCAAAAGCCCCACTGAGAAGCAACAACACATTAAACAGCACTTGAAGCTACTTGGACTAGGAAAGTCACAGACCCACTGGCATCAGAGAATCTGTTTCACTCCCTGTTCCTCACTTGCCAATTTGTCCAAACTCGCTGCCATCCATGTTAAGGGAGGGGCCCTCCTTCCTCTCTCTGCAATCCAGCTTCTCAGAGAAGGGAAGGAAACTACCAGCCTTTTTGTACAATCTGAAAACACACTCTCCCAGGGCTCCTGTAGCCTAGAAGTCCCTGGAGACCTATCATAGAATCATAGAATTGTAGAGTTGGAATGGCCATCTGTCAGGCATGCTTTGATTGTGTATTCCTGCATGGCAGGGGGTTGGACTGGATGGCCCTTGTGATCTTCGGTAGTCTGCCACTACCCACTGTTAGAAAGTTCTTGAACCCAGTTCAGTGGGAAACTGGGATGGTTCTCTGGCTAACCAGTGAACAATTCACTCTGTTCAGGATTCCCAACCCCCCTTCTCTATTCCCCCAGAGAAAAGACATGATAGCTGATCGAAAGGCGCGTGAGGCAAGTGAGTAGAGAAAAGAGAGAAAACTATTTTTAGTTCCAAGCGCTTAAGTACTTAGCATGGAGGGAAATCTCTCCTCTAGTCCTTCAGCTTAGGTTTACATGAAATACATTCAGTCATAAGGGTAAAATAAATCATAAAACGAATGCATGCTAACTAGACATTCCCTAAGCTAAGAAAATATAACAGTTTATGAAGTCCATCTCATCAGTCCATATCCCAATTGGGATGGGGCTAGGCTCAGGCATATGATAGCCGGCCTAGCTAGTCTCTGGAGATGGAATTCAGAGGCATTCAAATGGAAGTCTCTTCCTTAGACATCATGGTATCATTTCGGCTCTTTGACGTTATATAGCCATAAGGGAGATCAGCTCCCCGAACCTCAGTTATCATGTCTGGTTATCTTGCTGGTCTCAGCCATGTGGCTCAAGCATGTGTTTCAAGCAGGTGGCTCAAACAAAGGAATTCAGAACTCCTAAAACTCTGGTTGGTGAACTCTGATTGGTTCTGCATTGCTATTGGCTCTTCAGTCAGGTGATGTGATGTCATGTTTAAGAAATGAGGTTCCACCCTCTTACCTGTTGCTATGGGAGCAGGACTGGAAATTTCCAGATGGTGTGAGAATTCTTTCCCCATGATGGAGATGGTCAATCCATCATGACAATATTTTAAAATCTGACACATTGCATCAATGATGCAGTTTTGTCTGCCTGTGCAATAATTAAATGTCAATAAAAATATTCACACCTTAAAAAAAAATCTGACACATTCGTTTAGAACCCTTGGCCATAAAAGGCAGTCAGTTACTGAAGGTCTAGCTAACTGGAAAGGTTTTAACTTACTGGTGGATGGACAACTGGGAGATACCTATCTTAGCCTCCCCTGGAAGGGAGGGGCAACTGAGAAGGTCCTTTCTCATGTCTTCATCAAATGTACCACTGGAGGCTGTGAGACTGAAAAAGGTCACCTCTCCTGCAGACCACAAAGCATAGGGAACAGGGATATAATTCTTTGCTATCTTTGTTCTCAAAGACCGAAAGTAATTTTATATTTTTTCTTCTGTGAGAAAGCTTTCAAAAACTGTGCAGTTTTCAAAGACTATTCACAGCTGGGCACAAAAATTCATGTTAAATTCTTGTGCAGAAAACAGCACTTTTTAAGCATAAGAAACAGCATTTTCTGTGGAAAAATCCTGTTTCCTAAAGAGAAAATGCTGCATTCTGTGCAAAACAACCATGTGCAAATTTTGCACAGAAGAACTATCCAACTATAGCATCTTCTTTACAGAAAATAATAGCTGCTGGTCTTCAGTTTTCAGTTATGGATTTATAACCTAGAATTAGAGACCTGTAACTGCTCTGTGTTCATGAATCCTACACAATCATCCAACTTAACATGCAGCAGCCTTAAGTCCACCTTTAAAGCCAGCTGCTGGTTCAGGTAAAAGAGGTCCATTTTTTTCAGCTGCTGATCAGAGTGCAAGGAGGATATTTCCATCCCACTCCTACCAGCAAGCGAGCATCTGACCATCAAAAGCAAGACCCCTGTCACAAGTCCTTGTTGCAGCCTCACTTGCCAAAGGGGTGGAAACACTGTCCTCCTTGAGCCCCAATCGCTGTCTAAATAGACCTCCTTTGCCCAAGCTTTCAAGGTAGACTGGTGGGGGTTAGGCCAGAAGATGTCACTTAGTTATGTCTCCTTAACTAAGTAGCCAATCTGCACAGAAAATGTTTTCTGCAGAAAGAACCATGTACACATTTGGCATAGAATCAATCCCAAACTGCAAAGAGTCTCATCAATCCAATATTCTTCTCATCAGGGTTTCTCAGCACTTCAGAAACATGTTATTTTCCCCATTTTCTGAATATTTTTTTAATATTCTTCCCATCCCTACTAGGCAGGCTTATATGAGAATATATAATCAGATGGCCCAGACACAAGTCAGAGGAGATGTTAGGACTTGATTGATGTGTAAATATGGTGTGTAGGTGTGTGTAAGAGAGTGAGAGTGTTGTGTAAGAGTGAGAGTGCTGCTGTATGTAAAAAGGTAACAGACATAAAAGGTATTACAAGCCCCCTCCCCTAATTTTATGCTGGTGTCCTCACCAATGTATTTCCAGGCATTTTCTCTTAATACAGCTTCAAAATAAAATGTTTTGTACTGTGCTTCAAAAAGGTGACACTTTCACAGAAAAGGAATAAATTTCCATTATGGCAACAAATGTGTCACAGCCAACATAGCATTAATTTTAGAGCTCTGAAACTGGCTCAGATGTTGAACCACAACTTCCAACTGGGTAATTTCACAGCACATTACCTCTAGCCAATTAAGCAGGTGAACAGCCTTATTGTAACCCACATGAACCTGCCTATGTGAGAAGAAATAACAATGAAAATTGCAGAATTTCTCCAAGGACAAATGTACCATCAGCTCAATTTCTTATGGACCTGACCCGTTTATCAAAGAAAACAACATAAAAGCTACCTTTAACTGGAATGACTCTTGCACTGATTCCCAAGGATTACATTCAGTGTCACTTGAGTGGATACAGTAACTCACACAATGAAAACATCCATTTCCCTCTGTACTGCCTAGCCAAACCTCTGGAGCAGACTTTGAATGTGCATGGCAAGGGAAATTTGCTTTGCCAATGGTGTCCATTGGATTTTCCCCTAAGGAAGCATTCTTTTTTAGAGAGACTAGATCCAAATTCAAAATGAACATACCTGTACTACTCACAGTTTCCTCTCCAGTGTGGTGCTTATGGACTTTGTATTTTATATTAAAGTACTATTAGATCCTTATGCTACTAAGAATGCTTGGTATGGCTTGGTTTGCAAGATCACTTACTTTTAAATAGTTAAGCACTTTTTTTAATACATTTTTAAAATGAGAAACTATGCCAATTCATACCATTACAAAATCTGATCTAGTATTTTCCACAAAAGGAATATCTCAGCAATGATCAGTGATAGGAATTTTTTTAAAATAACAAATCAACATTCCTGAGGCCTCTCATTGTGGTATTCTTGGCTTACACAATTTTCTTTGATTCCCAAATTAGTAGGGCTTAGGAAGCAGTATTGAGTTCTGATGTTGAGTATGTAATGTTTGATGAAGGGCAAGAACTGCAATTTGAAAGTCATGCAACAAAACTCTGGGATCTAAGCCTCAAGTGGAACAGGCCCAGATACCTTCAAGGGCAGGCTGGGAAGCCAGGTCACAATTTGACTGAGCCAGTCCCATGTAAGATGGTGAGGTGTAGGCAGCTGTATCTACATATTGTGTCCCTATAAAATCCCGCAAAGAACACAAATAGAAGTTGTAATAGCCCGCCCACCCTCTCCTCTGACCTATATAAGGGCCTTTCCCACCCAAACACCTCAGTTCTATAAACGCTGCAGCAGCAGCATCCAACAGTCCCAAGGTAAGCAGGAGAAGAGAGGAGGACAGGCAGGTTTATGTGAATTCACAGAAGACCACTCAAAGAACTACAGTTACAGGTAAGCAACCTGTTATCTTCTTTGTGTTCTCTGTGAATGCACACAATTGGGAGACTAGCAAGCTACACACAGCAGGTGGCAGGTGTCTTACAACATGTAATAAAAGCCCCCCAATAAAGGGATGCAGACCAGAACTCAAATAAAGACCAGACAGTAATTCAAGTTCAAACAAAACATGTATTGTAACAAAACCATGAAAGGCATTGAAAACCCCAAATGGGGGTGGGGTGGGATGACTGGAGTCCTCACGACACTGAGGAGAAAAGGCTGGCCTCCCTAGGGAAGCATCCACAGCAGATCTAATGTCCACCCTGTAGTGGGATGTAAAAGTTGACGGTGTAGATCAGATCACCACCTGACAAATGTCCTGTAGTAGAACAACACTGAGGAAGGCCATGGAGGCTACCATAGCCCTCATTGAATGACCATGGATGGATAGAGGAGGGCGCTATCCAGAAAACTCATAAGCAGCCGATATGGCCAATGCAACCTACTTGGAAAAATTCTGGGGGGAAACTGGAAAACTCTTTTTCTTGCCTTCATAACATACAAACAACTGAACAGACTTCCAACTGAACAACTGAACAGAACTTCCAACTGAACAACTGAACAGAAGGTAGAAGTCCTATCAACACAGAACAACAGAGAACGTTGCACATCAAGGCAGTGCAAAGAACGCTCCAGATTGGAAGTAGGGTTACAGAAAAAAGCAGGCAGAATAATGTTCTGATTGAGATGAAATGGATTGTCCTTGTCCTTGTGGAAGTGGATGTAAGGAGGGTCACAGTGGAGTGCACAAAGTTCAGAATCCCTCCTAGCCAAGGTGACCACTACTAGAAAGGCAGTTTTCACAGTGAGCCATCTGAGATCGCATGTTGCAAGTGGCTCAAATGGAGTCTTTATCAGAGCAGAAAGCACCAGAGATAGGCTCTACGTCAGAACTGGACCCTCAACCAGAAGGTGCAGATTCTTGTAGCCTCTCAAGAATTGCTTAGTGACAGGATGTAAAAAAACATGGATGCTTACCCAGGTGCTGGCGGTTCCAGTAGATGGCAGCAAGGTAGCAACATACAGAAGAAAGGGACAGCCCCTTTTCTGAGAGGGAGACAAGTTGATGGTCTCTAAATCTGGATGTTTGACAAGCTCGCTGTACATGGTGAGTAAGTCGGGCATCAGAGGCAGGCGGATAAAGTGGCCCTTGGCTAGTTGAAGAAGAGAGGTGAACCACGGTTGCCTTGGCCACAACTGGGTCACGAGGATGCATGTTGTGGCATCCTGATGGATTTTGATGATGATCCGAGTGATCAGCAGGAAATGCAGGAAGGTGTATATGACCGGTCCAGACCACTTGTATAGTAAGGCATCTCGTAGACAATTGCCCTTCCTCAGCGCCCTCAAGCAGATCAGGGAACAGCAAGCATTCTATGGTGTCATGAAGAGATCTACAAGTGGGCAGCCCCAATCCTGAAAGATCAATTGAAGGACACGAAAGGGAATTGACCACTTGTGGCTGGAGGTTGATGATCTGCTCAGTGCATCCACAAGTTCATTCTGACAGCCTGGCAGGTAAACAGCGGAGATCATCATGCCCCTTTGGAGACACCAGTTCCACAGATTGAGAGCAAGGTGGAGCAGGGTTCAAGACTGTGTGCCTCCCTGTTTTTTCAAACAGAACACCATTGTGGTGTTGTTCGAAGCCACTTGCATAGGGCGACCCACAAGTGAGGACTCAAATGAGCAGAATGCTTTCAGGACCACTAGAAGCTTGAAGGCATTGATGTGAAGGGCCTTCTCAGCACCTGACTACCTGCCTTTGATGGTCAAATCCAAGCAGTGAGCTCCCCACCTATCGAGGGAGGCATCCGTGCTCAGTGTCACCACTGGTTGTGGAGAAGCAAACATCACGCCCTTTTGGACATTTGCTAGGTTCAGCCACTAATGCACAGACCTTAAGACTCGCCATGGAATGGTCAGCCACTTCATGGGACAAGCCCTCATGGGATCGAAGGAGGCCAGAAACCATGACTGCAAATGGCACATATGAAGGTGGGAGAAAGGCATCAGTGCTTTCGTGGATGCCATGAAACAGAGCAGTCTGGACGAGGTAAGCTGTAACCCGCCTGTGTTGGAGGCAATGAGACACCAAGACCTTTAGAGCTGCGAACCTGTCGTCTGGTAAGAGGGCGCACCCTTCCACAGTCCAAAAGATCTTCTCTGAACTGTGCTTTTTGCTTAGGTTGCAGCCTGGACTTCTCGTGGTTGACTATGAGGCCCAGTGGGTCAAGTAGGTCCAGGGTGAGATTTATATCTGACAGTAGCCAAGCCTGAAAGCTGGCCACAAAAAGCCAATCGTCCAGCTAAAGAAACAAGACTCGCCGTTGACAGAGCCAAGACACCACTACCACTATGCACTTCGTGAAAATGTGGTGTGATGTACAAAGGCCAAAGAGAAGAATGTGAAACTGGTAACAGTCCAGCCCTATTGCAGATCTGAGGAAGCGCCTGTGACAAGGGCGTATGGAAATATGAAAATACGCATCCTTGAGATCCAGAGTGGCAAACCAGTCTCCTTCTTGCAAGAGTGGGAGAACAGAAGGCAGGGTCACCATTCTGAATAATTCTGGATGTATATAGGTATTCACATCCCACAGGATGGGGCACATACCTCAGTCCTTCTTGGGCACCAAAAAGTAATGGGAAAAGAATCCCTGATGACATTGTGCAGGAGGCACCTGCTCTATGACACCTTTTTGCAAAAGAGCATGAACTCCTTCAGTAATGGTGGAGACGGAGGGGTGGAGCGGTATACACCTGGATGTCGAAGGAAGTGGCAGAGCTGTAGAGTGCTGCAATTGCCCTTGAGGAGGACTGTAGTGGCATCAATATGGTTGGAACCATCATCAAGCAGGATGAGAGCGGTTGTAGGGTTGAGATGGGAACCGAAACTTGCGGGCAGTGGTCCTCATTTTCTGTGTGTCCTCCAGCTGAGTGTCAGTCTCAGCATGAAACAAACCCTTTTCATCAAAGGGGAGATCCTCGATGACTGAGCAGTCGGTGGAGGAGAGCAGATGAGTGAAGCCACACACATCTCCGAAGTGTGATAGCACTGCTAATGACCTTGCCCATGCATTCAGTCACATGTTTTGAGGACTGTATTTGCTGCAAAGCCAGTGAATGTGCCTCCTTCTTTAGGACCGTGAGCACCCGTCTGTCTTGTTCAGGCATGCATTCAAAGTATGGGGTGACCTTTTTTTTTTCATGATTATTGTTTATTAATTTCTTAGTAATCCATAGAACGTTCGCATCTTAATGTTCTCTACATTCCGTTTTTGTAAATAACAAAGCACTTGTTCATATACAATGAGAACCAAAGAGCATCAAGACAGATATTCATACATCTCCTATATTTTCGTTATATAATTATGCATAGTTAAGTAAAACATTCTATTGCTTTTGATGTTTTGTAGTTTGAACATTCACATGTAACCTCTTACCAACAATAAAAAAAAATGCAACTTCCTTTATTGACTCGTGAGCCATGTTTTTCTCTATTTTCCACCATTTTTCCCTTGTTCCCCATTACTTGCTTCTTCTAAATCTTAGCTATAATGTTTCCTTTTCACACATTTATATTTGCATACATATCCTTTGTCTATTTGAAATTTTTATGTTATACAGATTCCCCATATGTTTCTTTATACTTTTTTCCGTTTAAACTTATAGGACCTTTCTTCATTAATCAAATCCTATTCCTTGACCATTCCTTTGATACTTATAGGCTTTTACCATTACTTACTAACTCTATATTTATATTCAATCGTTTCCCAAGTCTCTAAAACCCTTATATACATCTTTTGTTTCTTCCCAATGTTTTATTAGATTCGCCCACTTTTCCCTTGTCCTGCCATGTGTTTTATTTCTTATCCTGTATGTCAGTTCATCCATCATCATCATATCTAACAATTTATCTTTCCATTCATTTATAGTTGGTACCTCTTTTTGCTTCCATTTCTTTGCTATAACTGTTCTGGCAGCAGTTATCATGTACAAAATTGTCTTCCAATGAATTTTTTCCTTCTCTCTGCTCATCCCTCTTATCATATTTAGTAAATACATCTCTGGTACAAATTCAATTTCAGTCTGTAGTACTGATTTAATATTTTCATGAACACTGTGCCAGAATTTCCTTACTTTGGTGCATTTCCACCACATGTGGATTAGGGAGCCTTGAAATTTGCCACACTTCCAACACGTTCCATTCTCTATGCACCCCATTTTATTTAGTCTCACCGGTGTAAAGTACCATCTATGTGAGATTTTTATATAATTTTCTTTCAAACTTTGGGCTGCCGTAAATTTCATTGTTCTTTTCCTGGCCTGTTCCCAATCCTCCAATTTTAGGGTATAACCTATGTCCTGTGCCCATTTCGTCATGTAATTTTTAATCGTTTCTTGTTCTAATTTCCTAAACAATAATAATTTGTAAAATTTGGATATCTGACTCTTTTTTCTATCCATCCATATTAATTTGTCTAGTTCATTTAGTTCTGGTTCAATTCCTCCTCTTTTTAGATCTTCTCTAAGCCTTTCCTTTATTTGATAGAACTGAAACCAGTTTAAACCATGTTTCTCCTGTATTTGCTCTTTCAGGTTTATCATTGCTACCTCCTTTCCCTTCTCTAGTAAGTCTGAATATCTCAAATAAGTTCCCTTATTCGCCCATCTAGCTTGAAAAGCTTCCTGAGTTGATGTCCAGCTCGGGATTTTAAAATAAAATCTTTCTTTGACTCTCTTCCATATCCTTAATAGGCCTCTCCTTATACAGTGATTTGTGAAATCTTTATTTATCCTATCCTTGTCATATATCAAGTATGCGTGCCAGCCATATCTTTTGTTGTGGCCTTCTACATTCAATATCCGTTCATTACCCAGTTTTATCCAGTCTTTCACCCATGTTAGGCCTGCGGCTTCATAATATGTTCTAAGATCTGGTAGGTCGCATCCTCCTCTTGTTTTCCTCTTTATCAAATATTCCCATTTTATTCTCGCCTTCTTTTCCTCCCATATGAAGTTCTTTATATCTCTTTCCCATTCATCAAAGATTTTTTCGTTAGTTATTATAGGTAGATTTTGGAAAAGGTACATTATTTGGGGGAGAATTACCATTTGAACTGCCGCAATTTTACCTAATAAGGAGAGACCTAGCTTTCCCCATCTTTCTAGATCTTGCTTTACCTTAGACCAACATTTCTTGTAATTATTGTCAAATAGATCCGCATTCCTTTTTGTTAGCCATATTCCTAAGTATTTTACTTTCTTTCCCACTTCACATTCTGTTTTCTTCTGTAACTCTTCCTCTTCCATTTTGTTCATATTCTTTGTCAAAATTGTAGTTTTTGTTCTATTTACTTTAAGTCCTGAAAACTCCCCAAAGGTTTTCATAGTTTCCATAAGTTCCTCTATTTGCTCTTCTGGGTTTTCCATGATGATCACCATATCATCTGCGAATGCTCATAATTTGTAACTGTATCCATTTATTTTTACCCCTGGTATGTTCTGGTTAACTCGGATACTATTATTTAACACTTCCAATGTCATTATAAATAGCAACGGGGAGATAGGACAGCCTTGTCTGGTTCCTTTTTTTATTGTTATTTTTTCCGCTTTTTCTCCGTTTATAATAAGGTTAGCTGTTTGGTTTTTATAGATGTGTTTTATTCTTCCACTAAATGTTTCTCCCATTCCCATTCTTTCCATCACCTCCAACATAAAGTCCCATTTGATGTTGTCAAAAGCCTTTTCAGCGTCGATGAACATTAGACCTAGTTTCTTTTCCCCATGAACTTCATAGTATTCAATTAGGTCCAAAATTAATCTCAGGTTTTGGTTTATCTGTCTTTCAGGAAGAAAACCATTTTGGTCCTCATGGATGGTTTCTTGTAGGACTTTCTTCAACCTTTGTGCTAGAATTTGGGTATAGATTTTGTAGTCTAAATTTAATAGGGAAATAGGGCGGTAATTTGTTATTTCTTTCAGATCTTTCCCCTCTTTAGGTATTAAGGTGATGTTTGCATTTTCCCATGAATTTGGGATACCATTTATCTCTATTTCTTTATAAGTGCGGTATAAAGGCATACATATTTCATCTTCTAGTTTTTTATAGAAGGTTGCTGTATATCCATCCGGTCCCGGGGCTTTGTTTAGTTTTAGACCTCTTATTGACTCTGATATTTCAGCCATAGTAATCGGTGCATTCAATGATTTTTTATGTTCCTCACTTATTTTTTTGATATTTTGCTCGTCCAGATATTTTTTCAATCTTTCTGAGTGTCCGCTGCCTCTTTCTTTTTCTCCATACAATTCCGCATAAAATTCAGTAAAGATTTGTTTTATCTCATCTTGGTTAGTGATAATTCTACCTTTGTTCTTGATTTCAGTGATCAGGTTTCTTTCTTTTTCTTTTCTCAATTTCCTTGCCAGCCATTTGCCTGTTTTGTTTGAGAACTCGAAGTTTATTTGTCTTGCTCTCTTCAACTTTCTCTCTGTTATAGTCATCATTTCCCAATCTATTTGTTTTTGAATTAGTTTTATTTGTCTGATTACTTTCTCATTTGTCGGGTTATTTCTTAATTCTTCTTCTCTCTTCCTCAGTTCTGAGGTCAAAAATCTAAATCTATCAGTCCTTTGTTTTCTCAACTCTGAGCCTCTTTTGATCAACAGACCTCTGATAACAGCTTTCCCCGCATCCCATATTGTTTTCATCTGGCATTCTTTCGTGTCGTTTTCAGTAAAATATTGTTTGACTTCTCTTTTTAGTTGAGTTAGAAACCTTTCATCTTTTAATATTCTATCATTCATTCTCCAATTGAATACTCTATCTCTTGTTTTCATAGTAATTTTTATTGGGAAGTGGTCTGATGTGACTCTTGCTAGTATTTCCATATCCTGAATTTTTGACGCCAAAAGTTTTGATGTTAAACATAGGTCAATTCTTGACATAGTATTGTACATATCCGATTTAAACGTGTAGCCCTTTTGTTTCCCGTATTTCCATGACCAGGTATCTTGTAAGGAAAAATTCTCTAACAATTCAAAAAAGCTTTTTGGTAATTTACCTTGCGAGTCTGATTTCACCTTCGCAGATCTATCTTCAACTGGGTTTATTACCCCATTAAAGTCCCCTATTATAATCAAATTATTCTCCTCATATTCTTCTAGATATCTGTGTAGTTTCTTGTAGAATTTTTTTTTTCTACATTCGGGGCATATAATCCCACAACCACTATCTTCGAGTTTTGGGTTTTTACTTCTACCCCAATGATTTGCCCCTCTTTGTCTCTGAATAATTCTTTTGCTTCATATTTTGAGTTTATATAAATGGCTACTCCTCTTTTCTTCTTTTTCTCGTTTCCTGAGTGGAATAATTGCCCAAGTTTCCTGTTTTGTAAGAATCTTTGATCTCCTTCTCTAATTTTCGTTTCTTGTATGCATACTATGTCTTTACCTGTTCTTTCAAGATAGTAAAATACCTGTTTTCTCTTGTACTCCGAGTTTAGGCCTTTGACATTCCAGGATATTATTTCAAATGTCATTTTCTGTGTTTATATTAATTCCTTCTTCTATTTCTTCTTCTCCGCTTTCTATCTCTTGACCATCTTCAGCCTCTATTTCCTCTATTTCAGATGTTTGTCCTTCCTCTACCTTTTCTATCTCTTTTTCTTTGATCTCCACTTTCTCTCTTTTCCTTCTTTCTTTCCCTTTCCTTTCAACAACTGCCTTCTGGTTCCCCTCTTCCTTATCGTCCTGACTCTCTTGATCTGTTTTGGGTTCTCTTTGTCTTGTATGGTTTTTCTTTTCAAATCTCTTACAGAAATCGTTAGCTTTCTCTACTGAGTCTACTTTATATCTTTTTTGTTTGTAGGTAAAGGATATCCCCTCTATCCTTTCCCACTTATAGTTTATTCTATTCTTAGTCAGCAGTTGTGTAATTGTTTTGTAATCATGTCTTTTCCTCAATATCACAGGTGGTATGTCTTTGAATATTTTTATTACTTCTTCTTCTATTTTCAGAGTGTCATCATAGCTTCGTTGAATAATTTTTTCTCTTATTTTCCCTTTGTTGAGTACAATGACGATATCTCTGGGGAGTTTCTTTTCTTTTGCCACTTTCGAATTAACTCTAAAAATCTTTTCTGTCTCTTCTTCTATATAATCCTCAGGTATGTCTGTAAAGCTTGCTAATGCTGGTATGATTCTGGCATAGAGATTTTCATTTATTTTCTCCGAGAGTCCCCTTAATTTTAAACATTTTTCTCTATACCTTAATTCTTGATTTAGTATCATTAGTTCCCCTTTCTCTTGCTGTTGTTTAATTTCTTTTGTTGTTTCCTCTGTCGTCTCTGTTTTCTCCTTCAAATTTTTTATTTCTGCACGTATATCTTCAAGTTCCTTGTTTATTTTGTCCATCTTTTTCCCCAGTATCTCTGTTTCCTTCCTATAATCTTGTCTAATTTCCTTCCTTATGTCTTTCAATTCGCTTCTTATTTCTTGTTTGAAGTTCCTTAGTTCCATTCTCAATTCTTCTAATATTAAGTTTTGCATCTCTGATGGTTTCGGGGCATCAACAGAACCTCTTCTAACTGTTGTTGTTGTTGTTGTCTGTGGTTGTTGAGTTGTCTTCCTTGTACTGTAAGCCATTTTCTTTGTACTAGTTCTTTGTGTTTTATTTCTATTCTTTATGTTCTATCTCTATTTTCTATTTATTTTCTTATATATTGTTTTATTAATTTCTACAGCTTCTAAAGCCTTTCTTTTTGGTTTCCGTTCTTTTTGATAACAACCCCTAACCACCCTGATTTCTATGGTTTTTTTTTCCCAGTCCCCGAGCTCAGTGGACCCGAAATAGTGCTTATTAGTTATAACTATAGTTATTTAGAGAGTATAGTATGTTAATTCAAAGCAATTCAGATATCAAAGCTTATACGTTCCTTTTTTTTTTTTTTTGAGTTAACCACCTTTTGTTGGTATCCAATTTGCACTCAGCACTACTTATAAGTTGGCTTGTAGGGTTTCACAGCTTGTCCAACTGGCTTAATTATTATCTAGCTTCTAATATTATTTCCCCTTTTAAGAAACTCTCTATAAGAAATAATTGTCCACCTTCACACAATCAATGTTCTCTCCAAATATATATCTTATCTATCACAGCCTTACCCAAGTACTCAAAAATAACTTTTCATCCGAGTCAAATAAGATGCTATTTCCCCCCTATACAAATAAAGCGCTATTTCCCCCCTGTACAAGTAACCCTTATACAGATAACCCCCCTGTACAAGTAGCCCTTATTCATTCATTCATTCATTCATTAAGGTACCTCGGTTCACACAGTTATGCTTCTAATTATAAATTTTACAGAGCAGTTTTTACAGAACAGAGGTTTATGGGAGTTCTAACTGATCTCGTAAACGTACCCTCCAGGTCTTTTCCTTGTTCTTGTTCTCTACTCCCTTCTTCCTTTCTCTTCCTTCCTTCCACCTCTCTACCTCCTTGCCTCTAGACTTTTTACTTTTATTCTCTTGGTAATTCAACTATCATAACAGGGGATTCCCTCCTTTCTTTTCCCGTTAAACTTGTCACCCTACTCCCCGTAGTAGTAGTTTCCACTCAGCTGCGCCTCCTTCAATCAAAGTTCCTGAACGCGTCAAGTTTCTCACTAGTCCCCACCGAGTTCCTTCTCCTTCTCCTCCGTTCCTGAAGCTCTCCTCTCCGCTCCTATTTCCCGTCTGTACACCGTCAAAATATAAACCGTGGTATAACCAATGAAGAAGGAAAATAAGAAAGGTCTCTGAGCTGTTTGTCCTCCTCCTAATGAGCTTTAAATGGTACAGTTCTCTGGGGCTCAGTCCAATACCGAGGGGAAGAAAAGTTTTAAACTATGACTGAAAAACACGATCCCCACTGTTTCTTAGAATTCCCCAGTTCAACTTAAGATATCTCCGACGCTTACTTCAGCTTTGCCAAAACGCTCTAGATTTGGTTGGGCTTTTCTTCTCTATCGCCTCCCTCCTACCGTTTTCCTTCTGTCCGCGTCTTTCGGACCCTCTTCCGCCCTCCTTCTTTTCCTTTTTTTTCCCTCGCTGGGTCTGGGTCTTTATCCTTGTTTTGTTTGTTCTATTGTTCTATTGTTTACTCACTGTTCCCCTCCCAGCGCACCGACCTCAGCTTCTCTTCCCCAGCGTCTCAGCTCCCAGGTCCTTCAAGTTTTTTTTTTCCCCTTTGGTTTCTTCGATTTGTTTAGGTTGGGTGGGTTGGCTATTGCCACAAAGGCTTCTTCCGCAGCGTCGGGATGTCCCCGTCAGCTTCGACTCGGTAGTGTGGGCGACTCCCGTCCCCCTCACTATCGTTGTCTGTTGCTGGCTCCTCCGGACTGCCTTCCCTCTCCCTTCCCGGGGAGAGAGCCTTCTGCCTGGATTAGAAGGTAACTAACGCCGCGGTTGATCGTCGCTGGTGCCGACACCGAGCTCACGGAGCTCACGCACCACGCGTCCGACCCCTCCCACTCTCAGCCGGAAGTATGGGGTGACCTTTTCTCATAAATGTTTTTGGTATGCCCCCATGCAGGTGGTGTAATTTACACTTTTACTCATTAAACATGCAGTAGAGTAAAATTTCTTCCCCATCATGTCCAATTTCTTCCCCTACTTGTCTACATGAGTGGTGTGGATTTTTTTGTGATGACCTCGACTGAACCACATCTACTATGATGGAATTTGGCTTAGGGTAAATAGAAATCCAAACCATGTCAGTTTGATCAACACGTACTGAATCTTTGTTTGCAAAGAATAGCCAGAGAGAGAGAGAGAGAAGTTGTCAAGTCTTCTAGATGTAGACAGTACCATGGAAAGGTTTGGCCAAGATTTCTTCACTACCTGTTGTAGATAGGGCAGGAAGGGCAAGGAGGGCAACGATAGGACTTGCCTCTGGATATAGCCAAAGACTGGATCCTCGACGTCAACATTAGGGTGGGAGTGCTGAAGGCCCAAGGAGGCTGCCATGTGGAACATCTGGTCAGCGGAGGACAAAACATCATCCATTGGAGATAGCAGATCTGTCCTGGCCATGTGAGGATTTGGGGATGTCCGCCTGTCTGAACCCATGGACCCACTGGAACCTGACACATTCAAGGATGAACGACATCGCATGCGGCCTCTGTCATGGGGCCTCTGTCTCTCCTCCTCCGGCACAGGGACCCTCACAGGCTCTTGCGGCAGTACTGCACAGTCCTCCATCTGTCCTTGGTGACCTTCAAGATCAGTACCTGCTTCCAGGCATGGTCATGGCTGAGATGGAAGAGGTACGGTCCAGGTGGCTGCCGATGGGGAGCGTGGTCAATGCTGATTCTGACGAGGAGAGTCGTCAGAATACACAGAGCAGTTACACCCAGGTAGGTGGCCACAGGGTCAATGGCAAGAGCCCCAGTAGAACTCCGCCTCCTCCTGAAACCAAAACGGGTGTCCCACTTTCTCACAGAACCACCACGGAAGGCGTGGACATGGCAATCTGTCAAGGTAGGAGAAGCAATAACAGCAATGTCTCTCCACGTCAGGAGATCGAGAGCGGTGTCTATTGTGGCCTCTTGGCTCATCACGAGCTCAACCTCAACTATGCGATCGACAACGTCCCCTATCACGGGATCGAGACCAAGACTGGCATCTACCTCAGCTACGGGAACACAATCTTCATGACCAATACAATGTGGCTGATTGAGACGAGTGCATGTGGCAGGACTTCAAGCACAACCTGGGTGGAGAACTCAGTAGCAGAGGCATCGGCCATAGCAGGTGACCTGGAGGAACATCAGGACTATCAGCCACACTAGGTGGCAAGTGAAAGACAGCATTGTCACATCCACATCCTGGGATGTGTCCAGTATCTCGCCATCCAGAACCATGATAGGATGTGGTGCCAGTGAAAGTTGTTGTGGCGATGGCACTGGAACTGGAGAAGCAGGACCAGGAGGAGCAGGAGCGGATTCCTGCATCAGGGATGTTGTTCTCATGGGCTTGAGGGCACAGGATGGACCAAGCTCAACTATCACGTCCTCTGACAGACCCAGGATGGAAACCAGAATAAGGGGGCATGGATAGAGCTCACGAACCTGTTGCTTCTTCTTATGTTTCTCCCCCGCTCTCAGGGGGGGCATGATAAAAACTGAGTGAGAAAATGTGGAACCCATTCTTTGCATGGTATACAAGAGTGGTCTTTAGTTCTAGAAAGTCTTAAGAATGCTTTGAATCGGCACAAGAAAATATACATGTCCCTGCACAAGAGGCCACAAAAAAGAAATGGAAGATACATCACCATCCCATTACCTTTTTTGTCATGTTAAGAGTTTGTATGGCTACTTCATGGAAAATACTTTTGAGGCAGATGATCCACCATAACATGACTTTTCCTTCAGTATTAATATGATGAAATTGTCCTTCTGAAGACATTTCGTTATAATTTAATTAGACATTACCATATCCTCAAAAATACTAGCTTTCTATCACTTCTCAACATGTGGTAACAGTTATCTTTACAATGCATTTCCCAGAGGCCCAAGGTGGTATAAAACACACAAAACACACAAACTAGGCAAAAGTTAAACCTAGAACAAGAACTCTCTGGAATCATTTATATAAGTGACTGGCTCTTATATTCCTCTACTTGAAAAGAAGTGACCAGGAAGGTTCAGTTTAAAAGTGGTATGAGCCAAAACAAACAATGTATACATAGAATCATAGAATTGTAGAGTTGGAAGAGACTACAAGGGCCATCCAATCCAACCCCCTGGCACGCAGGAAATCACGATCAAAGCATCCCTGACAGATGGCCATCCAGCCTCTGTTTAAAGACCTCCAAGGAAGGAGACCCCACCACGCCCTGAGGGAGTGTGTTCCGCTGCCGAACAGCTCTTCCTGTCAGAAAGTTACTCCTGATGTTGAGGTGGAATCTCTGTTCCTGGAGCTTGCATCCATTGCTCTGAGTTCTAGTCTCTTGAGCAGCAGAAAACAAGCTTGCTCCATCCTCAATGTGACACCCCTTCAAATACTTAAACAGGGCTATCATATCACCCCTTAACCATCTTTTTTCTAGGCTAAAATACTCCATACAGCTCCTTGTTTAAACACCATGCATTGTACAAAATCTAGTCACAGTGAAACATGTTGATGTTTTATTCTGCTGATGGTTTATTTAATCATGAATAAGTCTGGATCAAACTTCATGTGGATCAGGGCTCATTTTTTTTGGTGTTCTTATAGAACACCAAAAGGCAATCCTTATGGGCCACCATGCTACTGGTATGCTCCACTCACAGGACTCAACAGTGTGACAAAAACATTTAATACCATATCAAGTTCTTACGCAGAATAAGTGATCTCCACATTTTAAGTCACTTTTAAATTTACACCTCAGAGATTATACTGCTGATTATCTGATAAATTGTGAGCTTGACTGAGATTCTCACAAGAGCCAGATTTTATGAAGACATAGTTGGTATAAGAATGATGAAAAACAACCCTATCAAAATAGTAAGTTTTGAGGTCAGCTAAAGCCACCACAGTAAATGCCATGCCTCCAATGAGAAAGGTAAGGTACAGGCACACCTGTAAGCAAAGTTCTTGCTATCACTCCAGAAATGTGCCTGGCAGCATAGAACAAAGAACTGGGGAGGTCTATTCTGACTGACAGTGGCTTTCTAGGGACCTGGGCAGAACCTACTACTTTGACCTATTAATTTGAAATGGGTGGGACTGAACTTGTTAGGATCTTCTGCATGTGAAGCACATATCCAACAACTAAGCTGTAACTGCTTATATCACAGGGACAGAGAAGTAAAGGTGGGGAGCAATCTAAGGAGAGAGAGGGATCTGGCTTATGAAAAGGCTTCATGCTCTGGTATTATTGTTGTGCCTCCCCTTGTCAACATCACTAGATGTTTGGGGCCATTTTGACAAGAAATGGCCCCAATCAAGCCAAACTGTAAGCTGACAGTTTACCTAGAAGTTCTCATACTAGAGTAGTCCTCAGAATTTTTCACAATCTTTATTTCTATTAAAGCAATGTGGATTGACTTAGTCATGGTCAACTTTTTCATTTATATTTTTTCATGACTAACACTAACATTAACTATATTGTGACTTCATTAGTATTTCTCAAGTTTCACTTCTCCTTTTGAGAGAAAACTTGCATTTCTTCCAAAATCAGAACAAAATCAACTGATCAATCATTTTTTTCTCAATGAATCATTATTTTGTGCCCATGCAACAGTTTTTGAAAATAATTTCAGCTAACTCTGGGGTACAGGGATGTCATTTATTTCATGGCAGAACAAATGCCACTAAAACACACCAACACAGAAACAAAGTAAATATTATGGGGAAAATTCTAATCTACATATTTGAGTCTTCCTGCTTGCCACACAAAATGATTATGAAAGTCTGTGGATGGATCTTGTGCAAGCTTTTACAGCAGGGCTTAAACTGGTCCATTATGCCTTATTTCCTGAACTGTTTCCTGAACTGTTTTATATCTGAATTACAAAAGACACTTTTGTAATGCAGAAGGAATAGGGGATTTGTCCATCTCTTTTCTAACCAAAATCTCAACACAGAATGTTGAGGAATTACAGGATAACAGTTGTCAAAATATAATATGATTGAAGACTGGATTTAACTTGATGTCCAGGCTTTTGTCTTTGTACCTCTTAACAAAATAAACCTATAACTCAGTTACAACTGAGCATTATAAATCTGTAAACACACGATATTATTTAGATAGGAGAAATGAATAATTATAATAGTAAAACTTCTCATTCAAGGCCATAACATTCATCTTGCTTATTTTTAATCACTCTTCTAAACAGACTGACCTTTAAGTATCATAATCAATTATTTCCTGTTGTCATACTAGACCACCAATATAAATGCTGGAAAAGATCCAGTTAAGCTCACTATCCCTTCTCTTTCCTCCCCAAATCTCTTAAAGGCAAAGAAAAAAGTTCAGTTTTACGTGTCTTCTTTTGTTCCTCTTGTTCATTTATATTTCTTCTATTTCTTCTATGTAAGCTGTTAAGCCATTATTTTCAAGGCTATATTATTTACCAGAACACCAGAACACACAAAGCTAATAAATGCACAAGGATTTTAATTTTGTTTGTCTACAATTACTATGACATTTGCTGTGTATGATGACAAAAACCACACTTAATTGTTCAGTAATAGTGGTTTTGTGAGTGGTTAGAGAAGGCTAAATATCTCACAAAACTACAAAGCTCAGAATTCCATAGCATTGAGCCATGGCAGTTAAAGCAGTTTCAAACTGCACTGTTTCCACAGTGTGGCAGCAGCTCAAATCACCAGCCATGGAGCTTACAAGGTGGGATAGTCACTATTTCTCAGCCTGACAAACCTCACAGGCTTTCTGTAAGGATAACGGAGAGGGAAGAACTATGGATTATGTCTTCAGAAATATGGAAGGCAGGCAGGATATCAATAATTAAATGTAATATGCTAATGAATTACTGGTCCTCAATTATATTTCAGGATGCTTATTTTCTAAAAAACCTTTTCTACAAAATCAAAAGAGTCCTTCCTTTCTACTTATTAATAAGAATAAAAGAAAAGACATGTTGGAATTAGACTTACACAGCCCACCATTCAGTTCCCACAGTGCTCAATCAGATGCCTAATGTAATCCCAAGAACAGAATGTGAGTGCAGTAACATTCACCTGCACATACTTCCCAGAAACTGGTATTAAGAGGCAAACTGCCACTGATACTGGATACTCATTGAAAGCCTTGTGCTCCATGACATGTAGAAGTCTACAGAGAATGTTAAAGTTCTAATAATAAGAACGTCCTTTGGTTTATTACAATTTCTATTTTCAATTTTTATTTTATTTATTTTGCTGGGCAAAGATGGGGAGGGAAGCAGATATACTTAGGGTACAACTGCACTGGGTATATTCTTATTCTTACTACACTATCAATGTACAATTTTAATGGAGTACAAAATAAAATGATATAACAACCAGCCCTACCAATGGCATACAATCTCCTCCTATTTTGTTTAAAATAGACACATTCATATTTATTTATTTATATTCATTAATATACTAAGTTCTACTTTTTTTTATTCTATTAAGATATTTCTCTCATGCTGTATCTGTAAATCACAAGGTTGGGTACAATCAATAAAGCAAATTTTAAACATTTAAAACAGTGTGAATAACAAAAGCTATAATAGAACAATTTAAAACACTGCAATCTACTCTAGAGGCTGCATCTGCACTGCAGAAATAATTAAGTTTGGTACCTCTGTAATAGCCATGGCTCAATGCTATGGAGTTCTGGGATTTGTAGTTTTGTGAGATATTTACCCTTCTCTGTCAGAGAGCTCTGGTGCCACAACGAATTACAAATTCCAGGACACAGCTGCACAGGTTACAGGGGGATGTAATAGTCCATGGGATCCATGGAGCCCACCAGCTAGTCAAACACTCAGCTTGCCCAATATGCCAGGTACCAGTAGCAGGGTAGGGTTCTTATCACAGTAGGCCTGGACTTGGGGGTAGCTGGTGTGGATACCCTGCTATGGTTTTTCCCAGAGTATGAATCCTCAGGTAGGAAAGTCAGGTAACTGGGGTGCAAGGTTCCAATGCAGCAGAGTGGTTACAGTGCAGTTCTGAATTCAGCTATTTCTTTTGGTGAGCAGAAGCTCCCATTAGGCAAACATTTGTCATGACAAGAAGAATATATTGTGGGGAGATTACGTGAATGCTTTCCTCCTGGTATATCATGAATTAGAGAAGCAACACACCCCATCATGTTGTAGAACCTCATTCACTCCCAGTTGTTGATGCAAGTGTCTTCTGCAAGACTGACTCCAGGAGAGCAGGTGCAAAGTGGTCTCCTAGTTGTCGTAACTCATCCCCTGGATGACTCAGACAAGGAGGAGGAGGCAGATTAACAGGAGGCTGCAGTTCTTGATAGTGGAGCTGTCTCAGAGTTCGAGATGATGGGTGCTGGAACAATGGAGGAACCTCAGCAGGAGATGGAAGATGCTGAAGACGATGCACAAAGCTGTCCTTTGTTGAATGGGCGAAGAGAGAAGTGCTGGGCCAACTGATGGTTAAATCTAAGATGCTAATGAATTAGGCCCCCGGTGTTGATGATATAGCTGGCCACAAATCTCCCAGCAGCTCCTCTGTGTCATCATTTTTTGCAACTGCCTTAGTTGGTTAACTGATGGAACTCTGGCTCTCATGTTTCTTTGACCTTTGATTGGCTAAGCTTTGAGGACTTTGTTTATTCCTTTCTGGTTCTTACATTTGGATTGCTGACTTGTTAAAGACTCATGGACTGGCTGACCATCCTTGCGCTTCTCCCTGTATCTTGCTCGATAATCTGTGACTAACTTGGACTGGACTATCTGACAGTTCTGACACACCATCCACCTGCTGCCTTGGGTGCTTGTTGACCTGTTCAGGACACTAGTGCAGAATGCTAAAGGAACATCATTGTGCATTCATAGGGAACCCAAGGGCAGCAGCAGCAGAAGCTGCTGTGTTGGGAGTTTGGGTTTCAGAGTGCTTAAACATGCTGACCCTATAAATTCAAGCATGAGTGTTCCATATGTAGTGAACCTCTCCTTTCAGAACTGCCCCAAAGGGAAGGGTCAGTTTGGAGGTAATAGAGACCAGCAAGGAGTTAAGAGGGAATCCAGCAATGTCCACCCCAAATCTGAAAGAGGCCCAGACCAGTTAATCTTGGAGAGGTTCTTAATATGACTGCAATTGTATCTGGTAGCAGCCCATTATTTGAGGGAGGGATTCAAATTTGGCTTTAGGATTCTATATCAAGGAAGATGTTATCCCTATACGCTAGGAATATGAAGTCAGTGATTGGTTTAGAACATATTGTTAGGGTCACGATTTGCAAGGAGGTCACTGAGGGGAGGGTCGTTGGACTCAGGGGTGCCTCATCCCATTCCCAATTTGAGGGTGTCCCCATTGGTTGTAGTGCCCAAGAAAGCCCCAGGTGAATGCAGGATTACTCACTATTTATCTTATCCTAAGAGGGAGTCAGTTAATGAGGACATTCGTGCAGAGTTGTGTATCATTCAGTACACTCCTTTGAAACAGTGGTTAGAGGGATCCGTAGGCATGGTAGAGGTGCTGAGCTAGCAAAATGGAACATTAAGTCTGCACTCCATCTTCTTCCACTCCACCCGGATGATTTGGAGCTTCTGGGCTTCTCATTTGAAGGCATTTTTTACATGGATTGGGAACTTTCTATGGGATGCTCAGTGTCATCTGCAGCATTTGAGAAGTTCAGTATGTTCCTGGAACGGGCAATCAAATTCAAGACTGAGTCTAGAGGAGTTGTCCATTATTTAGATGACTTCCTGTTCATGGGAGAGTTTGGAATAGGGTATTGTGCTTTCTTGCTGGATGATTTCACCTTGCTAATCAGGAACTGGTAGTTCCCTTGGTGATAGAAAAGACAGAGTGCCCTTCCCACCAACTGGCATTTCTAGGTGTTGAAACTGACACAGTCAATCAGATGTATAGGTTGCCCCTAGATAAAGTGCAGGATATGAAGGAAAGAGCAGCTTGGTTTCTGGGGTGTAGGAAGGCTATACTCAAGGAATTTCAGGAGCTTATTGGCCATCTGAACTTTGCATGCAGGGTGGTGACATCAGGTAGGGCTTTTCTTAGGTGTCTTTGTGATGCCATTTGTGACATTAGTAAGCCCCATCATAGCATTATGATTATGTAAGGGGTTCAGGAGGACCTCAGGGTATGGCAAGACTTTCTAGCTGGATTCAAGAGGATTTCCTTTAGGAGAGAGGAGGTGAAGCTCAGGGATGCACTGCAGGTCTCCTCAGATACTGCAGGGTTCTTGCAGTTTGGTGTATATTTTAGAGGACGTCGGTGTGCCCATTTCTGGCCCACTGACTGGACCAGGTCAGGTATCACAGCTGATTTGACCTTTCTAGAGTTTTTCCCAATTCTAGTTGCAGTTAAGATTAGGGCCAAGGAGCTGGCTAACTCCTCAGTGAATTTCTGGTGCAACAATAGGGCCACAGTACAGGTTATTAGTTCCCTGTCTTCCAAATCTGCCAGGATGGTGAGGTTAGTTAGGTACCAATTCACTTTGCAGAGTTTATATCACAATATTATTTTCACAGTGTTCCATATTACAGGCATGGACAACAGCTTAGTCAACACTCTCTCCCGACAGATGAAGCAGTGCAGGCAGCTGGCTCTGGAAGCATCCATCATGTTGGACCCGATGCCAAAAGACCTGTGGATGCTTAGAAGGGTAAGGTAGTTAGGGCCATTAGTCTAACCCTAGGACTAGGAGAAGCTACAAGAGAAGCTGTTAAGGACTTCTTGGAGTTTAGAAGGCAAAAGCATTTTGGTGATGGGTTACCTGTACTGGCCCCCCATTTATTGCGGTACTGAGTATCCCTTAAGGGTGAGGATCTGTTGCCACAGTCTTTAACATCTCATTTGTTGGCCCTGACCTTCTGGTTTAAGGCCCAGGGTTTTCCAGACTCCAGTGGAGATTTTGTCCTGAAAGCAACTAGGTACCAGCAAAGAATAGACAGCACTAGTCTGGGAAGGGAGCCAACTGTTAATTAGCTCACAGGAATGCAAACACAGTCCAAAAGGTCAGAGGCTTACAGCAATCAGTCAGCGTGGTCTAAAGCAGTCCAAGGGTCAACAGGAGCAGGCAGCAGAGTAGCCAGGGACAGTCCCAAGGTCTAAGCACAAGTCAAGGTAACAGAAGTCAAGATAACTGGAATCCAGGCACCGAAGTCAGCAGGAAGCTTTCACCAGGAAGATCGTGATCTCTGACAAAGCCTCCATCGCCTCTCCCAGCATATATAAAGCAATTAAGGCTTTGTCAGGTGTTTCTTAACAAGCAGGTTTTTCTCATAAAGTCTCGGAGACTTTCTTTGAACTTCCTTTTGAGCTCGCTGCTGGGTGTACGATGGTGGAGGTTAGCCCCTCTCTTCTTTGTCCTTATCTGAATGGGCAGGACTCTTTGCTGGGACTGATGCCAACCCACTCAGATGAGGCTCTTCCTCTGCTCGAGCCTCTAGGTTGGCAGGATTCCCTGCTGGCACAAGTGTAGATAAACCTGTGCCAGGATCCCTAGGGCTGTTCCCTGACATGTCCTTCTCCTCCTTTGACTCTATAGCCTCATCAGGCTCACGGGGCATGACAGAATTTCATATTTGTAAGGCTTTGAAAGGGTGGTCCAGGGAAAGAGGCAGGGTGGCAGATGACAGAGAGCCACTTTCCCCTGCTATCCTTAGCTGTTTAGGAGGGCTACAGTTGGGTATGTGTGTTTCTAGCTATGAAGCTCTTCTTTTTCATGCTGCATCTTTTACCACTTTCTTCAAGGCCTTGCAATCAAAAGGAGGTAAGTCTGGTAGGGTGTTGGAATTTATAGATCTTACTCTGGGCAGTCAATATGTTCTTCTTAAATTCAGAGCTCTAAAACTTATCAGAGAAGGGTGGGATCTACAATTTAATCTCAGAGCCATTGGCAATAATCGTTGAGAACTCCTGGAGAACAGGAGAAGTCCCAGCAGACTGGAGGAGGGCAAACGCTGTCCCCATCTTCAAAAGGGGGAAAAAAGAAGATCCCAACAATTATCGTCCAGTTAGTCTGACATCAATACCAGGGAAGATTCTAGAGCAGATCATTAAACAGAGAGTCTGTGAGCATTTAGAAGACAATGCCATAATCACAAAAAGTCAACATGGGTTTCAGAGTAACAAGTCATGCCAGACTAATCTGATCTCTTTTTTTGATAAAATTACCAGCTTGGTTGATGAAGGGAACACTGTGGATATCGCATACCTTGATTTCAGTAAGGCCTTTGACAAGGTTCCCCATGACATTCTTGCAAACAAGCTTGTAAAATGTGGGCTAGACAAGTTAACTGTTCAATGGATTTGTAATTGGTTGACCGGCCGAACCTAAAGGGTGCTCAACAGTGACTCCTCTTCTTCTTGGAAAGATGTGACCAGTGGGGTGCCACAGGGTTCTGTCCTGGGCCCAGTGCTATTCAACATCTTTATCAATGACTTGGATGAGGGAATGAGGGGCATACTTACCAAATTTGCAGATGACACCAAATTAGGAGGAGTAGCTAATACCCTGGAGGACAGGATCAAAATTCAAAATGACCTGGATAAACTGGAGAGCTGGGCCAAAGCTAACAAAATGAAATTCAATACGGAGAAATGTAAGGTACTGCACTTAGGGTGGAAAAACAAAATGCATAGATATAGGATGGAGGAGACCTGGCTGAATGAGACTACGTGCGAAAGGGATCCAGGAGTCCTAGTAGACCACAAGTTGAACATGAGTCAACAGTGTGATGCGGCAGCTAAAAAAGCCAATGCGATTTTGGGCTGCATCAATAGAAGTATAGTGTCCAGATCAAGGGAAGTAATAGTGCCGCTCTATTCTGCCTTGGTTAGACCTCACCTAGAATACTGTGTCCAGTTCTGGGCACCACAATTCAAAAAGGATATTGACAAATTGGAGCGTGTCCAGAGAAGGGTGACTAAAATGGTGAAAGGTCTGGAAATGATGCCTTATGAGGAGAGACTTAGGGAGCTGGGTATGTTTAGCCTGGAAAAAAGACAGTTAAGGGGCAATATGATAGCCCTGTTTAAGTATTTGAAGGGGTGTCATGTTGAGGATGGAGCAAGCTTGTTTTCTGTTGCTCCAGAGATTGGAACACGGAGCAATGGATGCAAGCTCCAGGAACAGAGATTCCACCTCAACATTAGGAGGAACTTTTTGACAGTAAGAGCTGTTCGGCAGTGGAACACACTCCCTCAGAGCGTGGTGGAGTCTCCTTCCATGGAGGTGTTTAAACAGAGTCTGGATGGCCATCTGTCAGGGATGCTTTGATTGTGATTTCCTGCATGGCAGGGGGTTGGACTGGATGGCCCTTGTGGTCTCTTCCAACTCTACAATTCTATGATTCTATGATTCTATGAATTTGGCTCCAGACTTGCAGCAATCAGGACCTCTGCCCTGTGCAGGCATTAAGAGAATATGCTTGAGAACCCATGCCCACTTGCTTACAACAGGCATCCACCTACCTACAACAGGCAAGGTAAACAGTAGCTGCCTCCAGAGGAAGTCACTCTGCCCCCTATTCTGCCATACAGACTGGTCACCTTTGACAAAATACTAGCTCTGGTCTGTCACCACCAGGGCCCTAGCCTTGCTGGGCTTAAAGAGGGTTACATTTGGTACTAATTCATTTAGAACTCGGGCAGCCTCAACCACTTCTGTTTGTATTATGTTCTCATTATTTCTTGGGCTGGTCAGCAATGAAAGATTTCATTTTGTTAACTTTGTCATCTTTTTCAGGATATAAAGCTTCTGGTAGAGAAGCTACTTTTTAGTAAGGCTTTTTATAACTACCTAGCCTCTGCCCCTTTTTGTCCTTGTCTACTTTCTAGCTAGTTGTGTGGTGTGGCTTTTTTGGGTTTTTTAAGCAGCAGCACCATTGGGAGAATGGTGAAAGAGGGCTGGAAAAACACAGACTTTTGGTGTTGGGTTGCAGCAGCAAGTATGCTGCAAACAATGGAACTGATTATTATTATAGATCCGTTGTCTGCAATAAAGCAAGACTGAGCTAGGAAAGCTAGGATTCACTCTAACCAATCCTACTATAGCTGTGTGCACTTGCCTACAACAGGCAAGGTAAACTGTAGTTTCCTCCAGAATCCCCTGCTGAGTATGTGTGAACAGCAAAACAGAGCAAAAAAGGGAAATGCAGATAAGCCTGTCTCACCAGCTACCTGCAGCATTTTTTAAAAAGCAGAGAGATAGAGATTACAAGAAATGCAGAGGCTAGAGAAATAAATAAAAGTCTCTGGATACATTTTGGAAAAAGCCTTTTAGTGGTCTGTGTAAGGTTTAAAATGTTCTTGTTTACTTACGCAAGGCTTACCTGATGAGGTTGTTTCATTCACATCTGCATATTATTAGTTTTGAATAAAACACTTGCTAAAACATTAAACTGCTCTTCTTTTTTGTGGTGTAAGATCCTATCCCTCTTCTTTTCATCATAATTCTCTCTCTGGCACCAAATTTTATGTTAAACAAGTAATATCCAGGATTACATCAACTTTGTTAACTGAGGTATACCTGTATAGGAAAAAAGTGAAGTGCTTGGTAGTGTATTAGAAAGCAGTCTCTTCCCTTTGTGTATTTTGGAAGATTGTAACATAATACTTTATTGGCCCTAAACTGTGCTTCAGCATGTAGTTCCCTTTCCTCTAATCAATTGAAAACTCTAGAAAGGAGATTGCAAGAATGATACTAAAAGGCCTAATTGTTCAAAACTGCATCCAAAATATTCAAATTGTGAATGAAAAACTGGAATAGTAATACTTATCTAGTACTTAGAGAAATATGCTCTTGTCAGCTGGTAAAAACATTGCACAAGTTTGATACAAGTCCTTTAATCCAGATCTCAGAATTTGGATCCATTTTAGCTTTAACCCACAAAAACGAGAACAAATTTTTAATTTGGTATTTGCTCATCTATTTGTAGTTTTTCAGCTGCAGAGCGTAGAACCAAGTCTAATGGTTTTAAGTTACAGGAGGGTAGATTTTGACTGAACTTTAGAAGGAACTTCTTGACAGTAAGAGCAGTTTGGCAATGGAACCAATTACCTAGAGAGGTGGTGGGGTCTCTTTCTTTGGACAAAAGAGGCTGGACAGCTACCAATTGGAGATGCTCCAGCTACATTAAGCAGGGGAGGAAGGGCTGGACTTAATGGCCAGTTGGGCCTTCCAACCCTATGATTTTGTGATTCAAATCAACAAAGTTAACCACTGCATAAAGTCAATTTTCCCCAAATGCCTGTGTCTCACCCATACAAAGGGAAAAAGCAATGCTTTTTAAAGAAAAATTGGAAGCTGACTTTTACTGAGTCTATTTAGGCCTGTTCTGTCTTCAGTAAGAGGTAGGGAACTTGTAGCCTTCCAAATGTTCACTACAACTCATTCCTGCCCATTGGCCATGCTGCCTAAGGCTGAATAATTAGCATCTAAAAACATCTGGAGAGCCATAGGTGTGTGTGTGTGTGTGTGTGTGTGTGTGTGTATATATATATATATATATATATATATATATATATATATATATAATCTTGCTACTAAAACTGGCATGGAATAATCTCTATAAAAAGTAGCAGCAGTTCCTCAGGGTACCAGATAGGAGTCTTTCACAAGCCTACTTGGAGATATCATGGATTGAAATGGGGCTCTTTTGTACACAAGGTCTGGTCCTGTACCACTGAATTATAGCCCTGTTCCTCATGGCTTCAGTACATCTAGAAATGTGTACATTGTGCATGCTTGCATCTTATAAAACAAAATACAAAATTCAATTTGCCACACCAGGACCAACCTGCCAATTAAAAGCATTCAATAAACATCACTTATTTAATCTATACACAAGCACAGCAGCTGCATATGGAACCTCACACAGATCAGTGGATTCTGATTTCCGAATCTGCCCCCTCCAACTCTGGCAAGCATACAGACAAGTACAAATTCAGCACACAGGTACATTTCAAGGAATGAGACATTCATGTGTGCTTCCACATACCGGTCTTGTACTCCTTTCTGTGCCAAGCAACTTCTTTTACCAGGCTTTTCACAGTCTATAAACAGGTGGATACAGATGGGGAAGAGAAAGATAGAGAAGGGGGCTTGCCGCTGGCCGGCGGGCCTGTTTGCGGCCCGGCCGGCAGCCCCAAGAAGCAGCCTCCCAGCTATGCCCCCCCTTTTTTCCCGCTCGCCAGGCGCTGTCCTGGGCGGAGGCGGGTGTGGAGGAAGGGGGGAGGGAGGGGAAGGGCCGGCCGCATGGCCCGTCATGCGGGCCGCCATCTTCCCCTTTCTTCTTCCCATCGCCCCTTGCGGTGGGAGGGAGAAAGGGAGGCTAGGCCAATCAGGGGTGAGTTTGCTCGCCTCTGATTGGTCCACAGATCCGGGATAAAGGGCAGCGCGCCTGCGCGCCCCTCCCGGATCTGAGGCAGCGGCGGAGGCAGCAGCAGCGCTCTCCGCCGTGCCAGAAAGCAGAACCTGCCCACCCTCCCTCAGTTCATCTTTGTCGCAATTTGCGGGCGGATGTTTGGGTCGTGAGAAGCTGGATATTCAGGGGTCTCCATCAAGTGCAAGTGCAAGTACAAGTTCAAAGCCAAGTTCAAGTTCAAGGGAGACCCCTGCTAGCTGCTAATATGTTTGTTTACAGGGAAGGGGAGAACGTCGAGCGGACGGCTCGGCCAGTGCTTCTCTCCTTCATGCAGGGGAACCGGGATGGACCGGTCCCCGCGCCACCCACATGTGTGGGTGGCGGGGTGGTCACGACCCATACATTGCCACCAACCATTAGCTGGCAAATTGCGGCCAATTACTGCCAAAATATATATATCAATTTATCTACCTCCAACATGTATCTTTTATCTACCTCAATGTGTGTATATTACTAACCTGTACCTAACTATGTTATCTGAAGTTTATATTTGCAAACAATACATGGTCAATCAAATCTGAGTGTCTGTGTTTATTCAAGGGGGGGCTGTGGGGCCATCTGGTCTGGGTCCGCAAAGACTATTCATCTTCTCTTTATAGTTCTAGCATATACCAACAATTGTTTAAGAGTCATGCTGAGTAGAACCAGTGACATCAAAATAGCCATGAGGTGGTCAAAATCACCTGCTTTTAGCAGGAAATTTGGAGTGTTGTTTAGTACTGAAAATTTTTATTCTGTTCTTTCACTAAGCATCTGAAGTGGAAGCATCATTCTTCTATTCAATTGATAAAAAATCATGCTGTAACTCAGAGTTCTATCTGAAATAATTTAAAATAGTTGCTGTAATGCCGGTGGCAATTCAATTTACAGGAAAAAAGAAATTCTGTCCAATGCATTTAAAACTTCCACAGCATGATAAAAGGTTCATGCTATGAAAATTATCTGATGCTATTGACAATAAACATAATGAGTATCCAAGAGGCATCACTTCATATTTAATAAATATGACATGAAAGGTTTACCTAAAGCTTATGGCCGCTAGCTGGCTGCTATAATTGAAAGCATGCTATGCTGTATGTTAGATGAAGAAACCTCAATTTCATGGTGGCAAGAGAAAAATGAATAGTTAGGTGAAGGGAGATTGAAACAACAGTACAGGTCTAGCCCTCTGGTCTTATACTATGGGGAGAAATTAAAAGCAGAATTGAAGATTCCCGCCTGCTCCACCAACAATTACAATATCTTTTGCAGACAAAATTCACAGTAGTCTGCCAAATAATTCCTTGCACAGCAGGTATTCTACCTCCACCCTAATCAAGCCAAGCACATAGTTGTTTTATAACAGCTAACACTATTAAGCGTGTTGCAATAAGCCACAGACTTTTCCTTCGTCTCATTATGGGCATGGAAATCTAATCTTATGTGAATGTTGCAATAATTCACTCTGCCTTGCTTTCTTTTCTCTACCAAAAGAAATTCATCCCTCTCCGCAACAGGGGTTCTGCTCTGCACCTCTTTGTTGAAAGAGGTAGAATAAAAAAACAGAGCTTTTCTCGATGAGGCACCATGAAACTTTTTGTCTAGGAAGAGGTGGATAAAGTAAGACACACACACACACACACACACCGCCATGTTGTTGGACTGTTACATCCATGACAGCTTATGACTGGATATTCTGGCTAACGCTGATCTGAGTTGCAGTACAGAAACATCCAGATATTCCTATTCTGAACTAAGGAGACACTTTTTTGCCTATCTCTGTAAAGTTTAGAAAGAGGTGTGAACCACCCCTAGAAGATCTTTTTGTCACATCATAGCTGGCAGTGGAAGTATTCCCTTCTTTTTACATGCTGTATATATAGTGTTTTGAAGCTGTTGGTTTTACACTCCTAAATGGTATTATGAGAAATAGTATCTTTCTCTTATAGAGGACAATTTAGCAGCGTTGTCCAGAAACCATAATAACATTTACTTTAAAAATTAAAAATTAAATGTTTATTAACCCACTTCTCTTTTCTCTGGGCTCTTTTACAAAATACTCGCACCTGTTCCTTTAATGCCTAGCTTGCCAGTTAAATAATTTTTCTTTATCATTTGCAGATTAACTGTTTTCAAAGTGCACCTCAAAAGAGAAATCTGATAGCTCATAAATGACAATCACAATAAAATTGATTTGCCCCGCCGTAATTTGTGCTATGTATGGGTTCAGTAAAAAAGAATTCCTTTACTACATTAAATTATGCAACTTAACTTGATCTATCAAAACAGGTCTCTAATTTGCAGCAGCTCTGTATTGTTAATATATGAAAGCCTTACAGTTTGATCCCACATATATTAATTTAGAAGCAAGCACCAATGAATTCAGTAGGAGATACCTCCAAAGTAAAATGTGTACATGGTTGCAGACAGACTACAATCCTATGCAGAAAAAAGGCCCGATTTACACATAATGCTAAGAAATGACTTAATATTATGTGTCTGAGCTGGAACAAACCTGAGTGAAGTCTCATGCTTGCATACTCTCCCCCTCTTCCATCCTTACAGCTAGGAGGGAAGACTTGTGTTGAGTTTAGTATCACCTGCAATGAGACCTGGGTTGCTGTACATTCAAACCACAGACTGCTATTTGAAATAAACTTTGGCTAGTTAAACAAACAAGCAAACCAGTCTAGGAACATGAAGTTGGATTGTTATAACACAACACTGATCAAAGTTCTTTCTAATTTAACATTGTCTGGATACAATGTTTTAACTAGTGTTTGTCTACACAAAGAAAAAACAGATTGCTGCACAGTAATAGCAAGTTGCATCGGCTGCAACCTGTCTTAATGGTTTTACAGCCCCCATAAACTTCAGATGCCTGTAGCTGAGATGGTAGCTACGAGTGAATTATTCACGTTTTTAAATCTGCCACCACCAAACTTTTTTTTTTAAAAAAAACTTATTTCTATGGTGTGCACAAGCAATATTTCACCTTTCTGAAAAAAGAGCGAGGAAAAGTTATCACAAATCCCTGTTTTATCACCTTAGTGATCACTTGCTACAGTGAAAATCCAACATGGCGGCAGTGGGCGCTTGCCCTGTAACCGAGCCCCACCCCCTGTGCTCATCCAACCAAACAGCTTTGTGCTTCCTCTTGTATGGGGGAAGTGACTCATTTTGAATCGCTTGTCTTAATGAGCGATAATGTGCATATCACTGGAGCTTTTTTTAGAAGTCAGGAAATGCCATGAATGTTCTTCTCATGTACTTTTTGTTCTTTTTGACAAAGTGTTGTCCAAAGTGAAACAAAACTTGTCAGGAATTCTCTTTCTAGTGCTGCAGAAGGAGAGTGGGGTAGGTATGTGAGGCAGTTTTTAGTTTGACCTATGGGTTGTCTAAATGGCAAAAATACTCCTCATAGAATTTGTTTGCCTCTTTATTTAAGCAGAAGATCACACCTTGGATTTAGTTAAAAAAAAAACTGTTCGGCGGCAGCAACTCAAGGTAAATACAAATGCAAGTAATTCACTCGTGCTTGCCATTTTGATTCCAGGCATGCCTGTTGGAATAGCGAAAGCGGATAGCTTCTCATCCCTGCAATCTTCAAAAAAACCCGTTAAGGCAAATAGAAGCTGCTACAAATTGGCATTACTGCACACCAATCCACATTTTATTGCCTAGTACAGACAAGTCCCTATTCAGGACTGTGAGTGTAAACTACTGCCTTAGTGTGCTTGGTAGAAATAAAAGCGGGATCTTGATTCTAACTAATTTACTCATCTGCCAATGCATATCATAAAATTATAGTCACTAATAGTTTCACACTTCATCATATTGGAGCTATATTAAATATCAGTTTGGAAACATCTTACACTGAGTCTTGTTATACGAAATCTGTGCAAACAGATTGATTTCTTACACTGCAGTCTCATGTTTGTCCACATTAGCAGGAAGGAAGGAAGGAAGGAAGGTGGTGTTCATCATTTACACTTTCTTTAGTTCAGAGACTTATTTCTACAAAATTATAATTTGTTGCTTGTTTCTTGCCTGCACCCAATCTTGAAACTCTTCTGCCTAGGTGCTATAGAAATGTCTCCAGCACATTTTTCAGTGTATTGTGCATGACAGTTATGTCAGTGACCCCATGAGCCACGGATCATCAGAAAATGAGTGCTTCAGCCTGCTTAGCAGAAATGTCCCTGCAGGGATGAACAAATCTTGAGTGCTATGGTGTACAGCAGATGAACCCACAGTAATGAAAACAGTTACTTTGATACTTGCATTTTATTTGTAAGCACAAAGGAAGCAAGACAGATTGACCAAAACATAGGTTTGGAAATACAACAACATAGTTCTTTAAAAAGCATGCATTTTCCCATTTAAATTACTGCTGTATTAGAAAGGCACTCAACTGAGAAACAACGTATTCATATTTTTTCATGCAAGCAACCCCATTAAAACAGTCCTGAATGTTACAGAAGCTAAAAATGTGCATGTGACGAATTCAACTGTCCTAGGGACCTTTATTTAAGATTACTTGTGTCATACGATCAAGGAGAATAATGGATATTCTTCCTTGGCCTTTGCCTACTGCATCTGTGTCTTCCCTCCATTATTACAGACCAAAGAAATAGGCAGTGATGGGATGGAAACACCCACTCTTTGTAGAACTCTTTCATACAGGCAGTTTCTTTTACACACAATGACCAATTCTCCACTCATGTATGCTTCTAATCATATGCTGCAATGTTTCTATGACTTGTAACATACAGGAATATGTCTGAATTGTAATAGTACTTCGCGTAACAGAATGACTATAGTTATATATATGTATTTCTCTGCAGAATTTTAAGGACAAGCATGGCCAAGAAGATCTTTTGGCTGTTCACATGTAAGAAATTGTCTTTTTAAACAGCACTTCATTAAATATAGTAAAGATTCTACTTAACTAAAGAAGCATATGATTCAGGTCTTTGAAGCAAATCCTACCCTCTCTGATGAGGATCCTTTTAGCCACTCTTTCTATTAGGAAAACGCTAAAAGAACATTCTAGAACTCCTGCTCAAATGTATTTTTAAGCCAAAGCACAGCGCACACTTCTGTGGGGTGGGTGGGTAGGAAAGTAAAATTAGTCCACTGGAAACAGGGATTTTGAGATTGGTGCAACCATGTTCTGCAATTGCACCATGCATAACTTAAAGCAATGCACAAATTACTACCATGGAAATAACATTTACTGACTTGGCTTTCTTGTTTGTTTGTTTTCACTCTGTGGGACTGAATGTTATAGAATGTTCTACACGATTACCTTAATAAAGGAGAAAGGATTTTTCAGTCAATGTTACTGACTGCAAAATTATGAAGTGGTGGTAGATTTGCCAAGCAGTACTAGAAGTTAATCTGCATGTTAAACTACACTTTTCTTCTGAGAAATATTGCATTGCATAGTTAGATGTATACTTCAGCTGTTTTATTTGCATTTATGATATTTTAAGTCTGATGGCTACTTTAAAGGACAATAGATTAAAAGGAAAAAATAAAGAATCAGTCAAAAGCTGTTTATAACAGACACACCCCCCCCGGATCTTAAAGAATGGTAGATCCGGGGGAGGTGTTTTAATGATGGGCATGGAGATGGGCATGGAGATGGGCATGGAGATGAGCACAGGGGTTGGCCAGGGCATGGCTATGCCCTGGCTAGGAGGAGACAGGGGCGGGGCTGAGGCTGGGCCTATTTTACCCTTTGCCGCCCCTGGCTTCCTCCTCTTTTCCACTGGATCAAAGAAGGGAGAACATCTGGAACTTGAGGGAGAGCTAAGTCCACTGGGCTGTGCTTGTGGGGATGGATGATTGAGCAACAGCCCAGCAGTTGTGTGATTGTTTGATTGCTTGCAGTTGTGTGATTTCTGATTGAGTTGATGTCTGGTTGATTTCTGATTGAGTTTGATTGATAGGCTTTATTGCTTTGGTCTTTCCTTTGTTTCCTTTGTTCTCTCTCTGCCACGTGGCTTCCCCCCCCCCCGTGTTTCAGATTGAGTTGGTTGTTTTGTGATAGATTGATTGATTTTAGTTGATTGATTTAATTGATTTGGATTTGCTTGGATTAATTGATTTGATTAACTGGGTAAATTAACTGTGTAAATTCATTGTTCCACCGGGGGATCAGCTTTGTAGCGCGGCTGCCTTCAAGGCCATTCCCCCCCCCCGCTGCTTTTTGTGGGTTTTTTGTTGGTTTATTGTGCTTTTTTGGTGCTTTTTTGTGGGTTTGGTGACCCCACCAAAACTGTACACCAAAACTGCCTGCACCCTCTTGCTTGGCCTCTAGCCCTCCCCTCCTTTTTGTGCTTTTTTGGGCTTTTTTGTGGTTTTTTGTGCTTTTTGGGGCTATACTTTGCTTGGCCTCTAGCCCTCCCCTCCTGGTGCTCCTACCCCCCCCCGCCCAGGCCTCTCGCTGCATGGCTCTTATCGCCCCCCCCCAGGCCTCCAGCCGTTAGGCGCCAGGCCCAGGCGCCGCTTTTGCGTGGGCTCTCGCTCTCCCCCCCCGGCCAGGCCTCTCTACCCCGCCCCCCCGGCCAGGCCTCTCACCACGTGGCGCCTCCTGGCCGTGGCGCCTCCCTGCTCAGGCCTCTCGTTCTTACCCAGCTGTAAAAGTTTACAGTAGAATACTTAATACTCATGTCATAGTCTAGAATATATTTGTAAGACATGAATAGTTTTAAATGCAGTTGCCCTGATCATGTCTCACAAAAACGATCAAATGCTCAAAAGCATGGCGAGACAGAATTTTTTAAACACAGTGACCAAGTTAGCTTCCTCCATAGGTAAAGGTACAGTGTAACAATGAACATCCCTAATAGAGGAGACTTCACACGCCAAGTGTATGCTCTTGTGATTACTCTGTTTATCTTTGTGTCATTCCACTCCACTGGCACCAACACCCAGCTTAAAGATAGAAATCTAGCAACCCTGAGAAGAATCAGGTTTTCAGCAATTTCCTCCCCTGTATTGGGTCCCCAGTTGCAGTAAGGGGGGTGTCAGAATTAGGCCCATGAGAGAGGTGTGGGATACAAGTCAGGCGCAGTTACTTGCCGTAAGTCCCCTCAGGATATTATTCCCAGAGAGGGCAGATAATGTTAGACCACATTCACTCTAGATTAGGGTCCTTGTATCTAGGCCTCACTTAGCTGGCTTCAAGAGATTGTTGATCGCAGGCCATCAAATTCTCTGAATGTTCCCCAGGTTTTCACACTTTTAGATAAGGCCTGGGTCTGCAGGCAAAGGGAGTGGGGAAAGGTAAACTCCCTAAGAGAGAAGCATTTAGACTGGCTAATTTCTAGCCTGTCCTCCCCTTGCTCACAGTCCTTTCTTCTCACCTCTCTCAATTTTCTCCCATCCTGTAGGCTTTCCATAGCTTCAGGTTACAGCCCTTTGCTTCTCCTTTGGCAAAAACAGATCTAATGCCTGTCCTTCTTTCATACTCTGCCCTTGGTCCTCACTTCTTCAGCTTCCTTCATGTTTTTTAGCTCTACCCTTCTCTAGCCAACTGCCCTCCCAGCATGTCTCAGTTGCCCAGCAACTGGCTGCAAACTGTGTGCTCAGCCAAATTCTTTCCACAGTCATAGAATCATAGAGTTGGAAGGAGCCTCATGGGCCTTCGAGCCCACCCCCCTGCTCAATGCAGGAACTCCAGCTAAAGCATCCCCCACAGGTAGCTGTCCAGTCTCTTTGTAAGGAGACACTTTCTCTAGGCAACTGATTCCATTGCCGAACTGCTCTTACTGTCAAGAAGTTCCTTCTAATAGTCAATCAAAATCTACTCTCCTGCAACTTCAAACCATTAGACCTGGTCCTACCTACTGGGACAGTAGAGAACAGGCCTGTCCCCTCCTCTCTGTTGCAGCCCTCAAGGTATTTAAAAAGTGCAGTCGTGTCACCCACCAGTCTTCTCTGCATCAAGCTGAACATGCCCAGCTCCTTCAACCTTTCTTCATATGTTTTGTTCTCCATAACTCTTATCATCCTTGTTGTTCTTCTCTGAACCTGTTCTAATCTGTCTATATCCTTCTTAAAATGAAGTGCCCAGAACTGAATACTGTACTCCAGATGAGGCCTAACCAGCACAGAATATAGTGGAACTATTACTCCCTCATCTTAGAAACTATGCCCCCCCTTTTTTTTTTTTTGCTGGAGTATCACATTGCTGGCTCATGTTCAATTTATGGTCAAAAATGATCCCAAGGCCCTGAGGCACTCCACTTGAGACCTCCTACCAGTTTTGAAACATAGCCATTTATGACAATTCTTTGGGCATAGTTTTCCAACCAGTTATGGAGCCATCTGACGATGGCTCCACATTTAATCAGTTTGCTAACCAAAACATTATGGGGAACCTTATTAAATGCTTTGCTGAAATCCAGATAAATGACATTCACAGCTTTCTGAACATCTACTAAACTAGTGACCTGACTGAAAAAAAAGCTATAAGATTAATTTGGCAGGATTTGTTCTTGACACACCCATGTTGGCTCCAACTGATCACTGCATTGTCATCAAGATATTTGCAGACAGACTCCTGTACAATCCATTCTAATATTTTTCTAGGTATTGAGGTTAGGCTGACTGATCTGTAGTTTCCTGGATCATCTTTTTCTTTTTTGAAGAAAGACAATGTTCACCCTTTGGCACCTCACCTGTTCGCTAAGATTTCTAAAAAATGATGGCAAGTGTTTCAGAGAGAACACCAGCAAGTTCCTTCAGTACTTTGGGATGTAGTTTGTTTGGCCCCGCAGATTTGAACTCATTTAGGTTAGCTAGGTGATTCTTGACTAACCCCCTATCAATTGTGATTTGCAGTCCACATCACATCCCTTGCCAAGGTCTCTGCTGCTGCATGGAAGCACACAGTTCTCTTTTTTGGGAGAAACTAAAGCAAAATAGGTATTGAGTAGTTTTGCCTTTTCATTGTGACCTGTTAGCATTTTACCATCCTTATTCAACAGCAACCCTACTGTCTCTCCTTAGTCATTCTCTTGCCTTGAATGTATCTGAAAAACACCTTTCTGTTGTTCTTTGCTTGCCCAGCCAGTCTCAGCTCATTTTGAGCTTTAGCTTTCCTTATCCTCTTCCTGCAAACGTGAGCTTCATACCTGTACTCTTCCTTAGGGATTTGTTCTTCCTTCCATTCTTATATACATATATACTCCTTTTTCTTTTCACTCCTTGAGTTTGTTGGGCAGCCACATTGGCTTTTTCAGATGTTTCCCATTTTTCTTCTTCCATGGGATTGTTTGTGATTGTACTTTTTGCAACTTCTGTCTTTTTCTTTTAGCATGTCTGGCCATGGGGTTCCATCCAGTATTTCCTTGAACATATTAAAATCAGTTTTCCTGAAATCCAAGGTTTGGCTATAATCTTCTTTCCTCTGTCTCACAATTGTACTTTGATTCCAGTGATCAACTCCCCTCTATTGGTTAGGCTCAAGGCCAGGATTGCTGATCCCCCTATTCCTTCATCTACCTTTTGAAAGAGGAAATTATCAAGCAAAGCACACTGGGAATTTGTTGTAGAGCCTATATTTAGCAAAGTTAGTCCCCCAGCAGATATCAGGATTCTATCCAGTATTTCCTTGAACTTGTTAAGATCAACTTTTGTGAAATCCAAGGGCTATGTTAGACTATATTCAGATACTGAAACAGCTGCAAGCTGCTCTGAGGTCTTCACAGAGGCTGGAAGATTAGACAATGCTGGCAAGGGAATGGAAAGAGGGGAAGTTGTCTATGCTCCACTCCTTTGGCAACCTTCAATGCCACCTCCTTCACTGCTCTGGAAAGTCCATTGGCCCCAACTCTCCAGAGCAAGTTTTCAGAGAATGCAAGATGCTACAGGGAAAATTAACCTTCTCCTCCCTCCTGTCCCAACTTTTTTACCAGGAGTGTACTTTTGAGTAAAACTCTGCTCAGGGGATGCTTCCATGGAAAGCAGGAAAATGTAGGCCCAAGTCTATTAGAATTTATTTAACAAGAGAATCGTATTCAGTACCACAAACAGATTTTCTCTCTGTTTGGGGGACTGGTGTTTGAAAAATACAATTTTGTAGACAATTTTGAGTGGTTCTTTGAATCTCAAACTGTATTGTCTGTAATTGACTATTCAGAGAGCTTCTTCTTCCCTTTCAGTTTAAAAGAAATTCAAACAGAAATATTTAATGAAAATAATAATTTTCTAATAAGTACCTTCAGTAACAAGGTAACCAAAAGATAAGAAGAAATGATAAGGCCACAATAAGTGGTATGTTTTTCATTTATCATTTAGCCATCTGCAGACTGGCATGCAATGAACAATTTGTGTGCACAGATAAGGAGAACTACCATAATAATCAATGCAGAAACACAGTAGTTGGCAACAGAAAAGGAAGAACAAGATACATCTTCCACAAGATCTGAGAAATCAAAGGGACATTAAAATTAAGAGTGGGGATGCTCTATGACCAGCAAGGGAACACATTATATGCCCAAGTAGAAATGAAAAATACAATGCAAAAAATATGTGGAAGAACTCTATAAAAGAGATGAAAGGATGACAGATACATTTAAAGAAGAACTATATGAAACTAAACCTCCAGTTTTAAAAAGTGAAGTGGGAGCTACACTCAGAGCATCTGAGAGAATTAAGTCACCAGGAACAGATGGCATATCAACTGGGCTGCTTCAGTCTACTGATACAGAGTCTACTCTAGTTCTAACTAAAATCTGTCAACAAATATGGCAAACAAAACAATGACCCACATATTGGAAATGCTTGATATATATTCCAAGAAAGGGGATATCAGGGAATGCAGTAATCACAGAACCAATGCAGTAATCACAGGACCATGCAAGCAAACTGATGCTCAACATTCTACAACAAAGACTTTTACCATATATGGAGCAAGAAACACCAGAGGTCCAAGCTGAGTTTAGGGAAAAAAGAGGCACCAGGGATCCAATTGCAAACATATATTAGATAATAGAGTGCACCAAATAGAGTTGTCCCTCCGTATCCATGGATTTGGTATCCACGGATTTAAGTATTCACAACTTGAAAATATTCTTTAAAAAATAATAATCCAAAAAGCAAACCTTGATTTTGCCATCTTATATAAGGGACACCATTTTGCTGTGCCATTGCATATAATGGGACTTGAGTATTCATGGATTTTGGTATCCACAGGGGGTCCTGGAACCAAACCCCAGCAAATATGAAGGGACAACTGTAAATTCAAAAGAAAACTATTCTGTGGTTTATCTATTATAGCAAAACCTTTGATTGTATAGATCACAAAACGCTATGGATCGCTCTTAAAGAAATGGGTGTTCCACAACATTTTATTGTCCTGATGCATAATCTGTATTCAGGACAAGAGGTTACTGTTAAGACAGAATACAGAGAAACGAAATAGTTTGCAATTGGCAAGGAGGTCAAGGCAAAGCTGCATTTTATCACCCCACCTGTTTAATTCATACACCAAAAATATTATACGTAAAGCAGGACTAGATTCAGAGGAAGGAGACATGAAAATTGGAGGAAGAAATGTCAACCATCTAAGATATGCTAATGACACCATACTAATAGCAGAAAATAGCAAATACAGAACTATTATTGAAGAAAGTCAAGGCAAAAAATATAAAGGCAGGTTTACAGTTGAATATTAAGAAAACAAAAATAATGACCACAGCTGATTTACCTAACTTTAAAGTAGACGATAAAGACATTGACATAGTTCAAGATTTTCCATACCTCAGTTCAGTCATTAATCAGAATGGAGACTGCAGTCAAGAAATCAAAAGAACACTAGGACTTGGAAGGGCAGCTGTGAAGGAAGATCCTGAAGTGTAAAGATATTTCAATGAATACTAAAGTTAGAATGGTCCATGACATCGTGCTCCCAATTTCTATATATGGTCATGGAAGCTGGACAGTGAAGAAAGTTGATAGGAAGAAAATCAACTCATTTGAGATGTGGTACTGGAGAAGAGTTCTGTGGATACAGTAGACTGCTAAAAAGACAAATAAATGGGTCCTAGAGCAAATCAAGCTTGAACTCTCCCTAGAAGCCAAGATGACTAAACTGAGGCTGTTGTACGTTGGCCATATCATGAGAAGACACTAGAAAAGACAATAATGCTCAGTATAGTGGAGAGCAGTAGGAAAAGAGGAAAACCTCATTCCAGGTGGATAGATTCAATCAGGGAAGCCATGACTCTGAGTCCACAAGAACTGAGTAGGGATATTGAGGGTAGAGTGAGTTAGAGGTCTCATTCTTGGAGTCATATAAGTCGAAGTCGTCTTGAAGGCACTTAACAACAAGAAAAAAGACTGGTAATAATTAGTTTCCCTATCAATTGTTTTATGATACAGGTAATAATTAAGAACTGCTCTATCCTTTTTCCTCAGTAATGTCTATAGTCAAACAAGGTCATTTCATCTTTGTTTAAAAAAATATAGCTCTCCTAGTTGAGGGCTTCAAGCAGAGATGGATGACTATTGTGTGGCTGTTGATGACTGAATAACCTAGTAAATTTATGGGACAAAACACGAGCACCAGAGGTTCCAGCGTTGCATAAATGTTTGCACTGGATATGGTAAACCTCTTTCTCCATCTGTAAGGATTTTGTATAACACTGAGTTCCAAACCAGGAACTGTAACAGAAAGCTTTGTACACAGTAATGTATTACACATTCAGCCAAAGTTCCCCAACAACAGTTACCTATATTAAATGGCCACAGATGCATATTATGCAGGTTCTTTAAGAACCCTTTAAATTACAACATGTAAATCTTTCTAAAGTGAAATGACATGCTAACATGCAAGTTTGAAAGAAAATAATAAGATTTTTTTCCCAAAAAGAGTGGCTGTAGTGTAAACTTCATACTCTCAGTGGGCCATGAAAAAGGTTGATGCCTTTTTAAGTGGCATCTAATTTCACAGAGTTAAACCTTTCCAGTAAAATATTGCTTCATGTGAGACAATAATACCCACGTCTGCATGGCCCTCTGAGAAAGCTGAAATTTAAGATAAGCCAAAGCTTTTGCTACTTGAATCACTGGTGGTAGCAAACCACATTTTAAACAAAGGTTGAATTCAGTGTTTAAAAATGTGAGCCATAGGCAATAAATTAGGCAAAAGAAAAAGACATAATCTCAAGGGAATTCATGATGTACAGCAGACTTGCCATGCTTTTAAAAAGGCAGGGGGTTATCAGAAGAAAAGCTGTTTACGTCCTCACAACATTTTGAAGAAAATCCTAGGCAACTTAAGCAAGACATTTCCCAAGGAGATAATGTACACTGCTGAAAGGAAGAGACATATACAGCAGTGCACTTAAAATTCCCATGAGGTTTCATGGTAGAGGTCAATCACACATGCACCAGGAAGGGAAACCCTACTTTTTGTCCTTTAGGTTTCATTCATTCCCCAAAAAAACATTTCTGAATTTGTATTGGGCTTTTACTTCAGTCCAAGTCTGAGCATAATTAACACAGACTAACACCAAGACAAGGGAAGTCTTGATGCCAACTGGAAAGCCCTGTTTCCCAGGCACTGCTTCCTGAGGATGGTCAGAAAGTAATGGCTGAAAAATACCTAACATGCCTCAGCACACCCACTGCCTCATATGATAGTAATCATCTGCTTTCTGTGAAGTAAATTAAATGATGATGGAGCTTCATGGTCTGAAATGCCACTATATATGAAATGTTCATGACAATGGTAAGTGGGCCCTTGGTATCCACTGGGCTTTGGTTTCAGGACCCCCCATGGATACCAAAATCCATGGATGTTTAAGTCCCATTATATATAATGGAACAGTAAAATGGCATCCCTTATATAAAATGGCAAAATCAATGTTTTCTGAGGGGTTTTTTTATATATATATTTTCAAGCTGTGGATGGTTGAATCCATGGATGCAGAATCCATGGTACTGAGGCTCCAGTAGCCTTTTAAATATTCAGAAGCCAGGCTGCCAACAAATATCCTACTTTTTGAACATGTATGTTTAGCCCTCTGGACCAAAACCCAGTGCAGTGCATCAATCAACGGTGGAGTGAAATAACCATGTTCAAATCCCTGCAGACACCATCTTTGGTCAGTTACTATTTTCCAGACTAACTTATTTCACAAAGTTGTTGTGAAAATAAATGGAGTGGGAAGTCTTAAAACACCGATGGGACAATGAAAACAAACTGCCCCATGTTAGTGTCCAATGGATCTGTTATAACTAATCCTACTAACTTTCCACAGCCTGCTATCATGATGTTCACCATCCTCTTCTGCTAAACACATTTCTCAGGATCACTAATTCTCTGCTCAGTTTCTCTCTCTATAGGACAAGGATGGGATTCAAGCAGTCTTCCAGATGTTGAACTGCAAATCCCAGCATTCATCACCACTGGCTGTGCTGGCTAGGGCTGTTGAGAATTGCAATTCAATGACATCCGGATGACACCCTTACTACCTACAGTATGCTGTAGGGTTTCAGATCACCAAATTTTCATGCTAAGTACTTACCCGGCCTCCCAGAAAAGCTGTCATTCCAACATCACTTTGTCCACTTCTCAAAGTGCAGGAGATATATCTTCTTAACACAAATAGCAAATTGTCCATGTGGCTTATAGCCAAGATAATTTTTAACCCATTTATGATGTTTAATTTAAGGAGGAGAAGAAGGGAAAAGCAATGGACTCGTGATGGTTCCCCCTTCTTTGAATGTTTGATAGAGATCCACTACAGCTTTCTCTGTCTGTTCATGACAGACTGTTCATCAGGCAGAACTGGCCTTTTCTCATGTGATAAGATGACTGCATAATTACTCTAAAGGCTTGAATTGATTCTTTGTAATCCAAAGATACCATATTTTAAAATTCTGTACCATAGTCTAAAAACGTGTTCCTCCTCACAACTATGCAGCAATGTTGGTCCATAATGTTCATAGCTTTACAGATGGAAGAATTCATGCAGAAAGCTGCTTGCCCAAGGCCACCCACAGAGTCCATGCCTGAGCTGGGATTTGAACCGATATTTGCCAGGTCCTAGTCTAACAAACGATTCACTGGACCACACTGGCTTTCAGGTCCAGATGCAGTATGAGTCACGATCCTGCAAAATAGACTGAAGCTTCTTTGCTGTGTAGTAGAAACTAATTATGTACACTTTCTAGCACTGAAGAGGGCTTCCCTTTTTTGAGTAGAATGTGAAGGTCCATAACTCTCCTTTCTAAGGCTCCTGTTTTATTAAGAAAGTGATACCTGTACAAGGTAAAAAAAATGCCAGTTCTACAATCTCAAAAAGCTTCACTGCTCACAAAGCTTTCCATCAAGACACTTTTATTCCACTTCCAGGATTTCAGTCTCTAGCACTATTCTATTCTTTTATACTCCTCTGACCAGATACCACTAATCTATTCATACTATTTCTGTGCCAAATGCAAGACAATGCAACCATGCTATAGCTACAGAATTTTGAATTCAATAATGAAAATGTCACTAATCCCACTAACACAAATCTGATGTAAATACAAGTGTGGGTGGGGGAGACTCTCTTTATCTACATGAAAAAACTGCATTCTCATAAAAGCCTTTCTGAAACACATTACAGTATTGTGGTCTTTATTAAAAGATTGCAGTATAACATGAATTGCAACAGTTTGTAGTTTTGTGTCTTCAAGTCAAACCTCATACCACAGAGTTTTCTTGGCAAATTTGGTCAGAGAGGGGTGCCATTGCCTTCCTCTGGGGCTGAGAGAGTATGATTTGCCCAAGGTCACCCAGTAGGTTTCCATGGCCAAGCGGAATTCGAATTCTGGTCTCCAGAGTCCTAGTCCAAACCACTCCAAACCTAGCTCAAACCGCTACTCCACTCTGGCTTTCATTTGTAGCAGTATCTCCTATCTAATATAAGACATGCCTTTTTGTAATTAATTTGTTTCTGTATCTTCATAGGCAGTCTCTTTGTACAGTGCTGTAAATTATAGTTGATCATCATTTAGATAACTAGTTTTCAACATTTTCTGAATGATTGGTTTTTGATATGAGTACCAGCTCCCTTTAGAAGGGTCACATGTTGGAAGAAAGGCAGAATATTCATAAATAAATACATAAATAAGTTTGCATGTGCACACATATCATCTGCAAGTGATTTTGAAAGGCAACAAGCATATTAAAGGGACTGTCTTCCAAGACATAATCCAAAGGCAGCAGGCTTCTGCACTATCAGGCTGCTTAAATCACAGCCACTCCATTGATATCCAAGTTGCCTAACTACAAGCTGGATTTCAACCCAAGGATGTAACCTGACTGCTTATCTTATAAAAAATGATAAAATAATTAAATCATATCAAACCCATCATAATTTTATTTGTTTCTGCTTATCCCAATTACTTTTACATTGTTGTTGTTGTTGTTGTGTGCTTCCAAGCTGTTTCTGACTTCTGGCAACCCTAAGGCGAACCTGTCACAGGCTTTTCTTGTCAAGATTTGTTTGGAGGGGGGGTTGAGACTGTGATTTGCCCAAGGTCACCCAGTGGGTTTCCATGGCCAAGCAGGGATTCAAACCCTCGTCTCCAGGGTTCTCATCCAACACCCAAACCACTACAACATGCTTGCTGCTGTGGTGTAAACCTAATATTACTGTTCAATATCTTCACCATATGCAGATATCTTAAATTGAATCCTATCTTCAAAAGAGTGTTTTCCCTTCAACTCAGTCTTCTAGTTAGATCTATGATTATTGAAGACTAAATGTGAATAAGAAGCAGTTACCTTTAAAGATTATAAAAGTTAAAGTTTAAATATGACTAAGCCTGGACACAGCCTACTGACATCAACCAAACATCAGGGATAAATAGCAATCATCAGACACATCCAAAGTATTATTGACTGCATAAGCATCAAGAAAAGCTCAAAAACATTTGGCTGCAGCTAACATAAAGCCAGCCACTGATCTGATGGAAGTCATAAGCTCTCTTGTCCAATCCAAAGCATCTAGATTCTTACTATAAAAATAGTCAACAGAAAAATCAAAGTGATAAATCATCTGGATTAATTTCAGCAACAGAAAAAATAAGTTTAGAAGACAAATACTTTTCATAAACTATCCCAGGACTATTCAAGCAAATGCATTTTTGGTAAAAATTGGTTTGATAACTGGATCAATAAAATGCACCATCATATTAAGAAGCATATATTTCTTTATGATTTAAAACTGTAATAATTAGCAGAAACATTAATACCCATATTTGGGCACTTACAGATCACAACTTCTTTCCCTATAGCCATTGACAATACCACTCACCTCCTGTCTGGCACAGCTGGATAGGGGAGGGAGTGGCCTTTTGCCAGGCATGAGGGGGAAGAGGCACGCACCATGAACAGAGAAGGGAGGGCAGGGCCAGACACAATGTAAAGCCCTATGTACACTTTTATGTGAGAGCAGTCAGTCCCAGAAAAAGTGGGAAATTGCTTTTACTTTTATGTACAGGTCATCCCTCGTATCAATGGGGGATGTGTTCCAAGGCACACACCCCAATGATACCTTAAATTGTGGATAATAGCAAACCCTATTATCTTCAGTGAGACAAATACCAGAAGTTGACCATAGAATAGCATTGGAGGATGCTGGACTGGGATAAGTGAAACCGTGGCTACTGAAGCTGTGGATACAGAGGTCAACCTGTATATTGCATCTATATTATATAGATGCCAATTAATGTGAACATGAAATATTCCTTACTTTTCCTTGGATGAATTCTGGACCTTATACAATGCCATCTTTGGTTCTGTACTTGCAATATTCCGTACACGTTGTCTTCTCTTTCTACTTGGAGCAACATCAGTAATATCTGGACTGCTAAGTAAGGAGTCTCTTCTGGGTTTAACTGTGACATTGAAAGAGGATGAAAAACAACAGTGAAAAACAAATCATCACTTGCAGTAATGCTACAAAAGTACCTGGAACTTATACTGCAAATACGTTTGTCAGGGAATATGAATAGCACAAGATACAAGAAAATGCAACCACAATAAGTACTAAAAAGATATTCTCACAGCTTTCTATCCTATATGGGTTTTATTTACTTTTGAAACTTCTTTCCATATTTACTGCTACAGAGCACATTATCACTCCTTTCTTCATCTAATGACAAATGTCCAAATTCTTCTGTATTTCTTAATGGTAGCATACAAATACTTGAATGAATCTACTTGCGCACTGACCTAGTAGTAGCACTTGTGTGGTAGTTAAGGGGGGCGGAAATGGGAAGATTTCAGGCTCTAGAATTCTAGAGTATGAAAACATAAGAAGAGGATGGTTTTTTTAATGTTGTGAACCGCCCTGATGGGATTACCAAAGGGTGGTATATAAATACATTTTATTATTATTATTATTATTATTATTATTTACTCTGTTAATGGTAGCTCTATCCACTTGCTTAAATTCTTTGTTTGAGCAGCTTTTTCTTGAAAGAGTTTCAGAGAACACAAGCTACAACTTAAAGACATCAAAGTTTGCAAGAGAAGACAGGAAATTTATTTTCCAGATTTGCCTGCCTTGTTTTGCAAAGCAGCTGCATAGAGGATAATGTCATTTTTATTCCTCCCTTGGTGCAAATCTTTGAGCAGGTTAGCTTCCCCACCCCCATTACTACTTCATGAATTGGACAACTCCATTGGCCCCATATTTATATTAATGTAGAAAGATTAATTCAATATTTCAATGGTGGAAAGTATAATCCCATTCTAAAATAGGGCATATACATCTCAAAGGGACTCACCCCTAAATATATAAACACAGGATTACTACCTTGAGTGATACTGTTTTTGCTCTATCATAATGAATTCCCCACACATAAAGACATGTATTTCCACTTATTTCAATTTGCCAAAGAAAAACCTACTGAAAATAATTGATTTTGGAATTTTACAGGAAACAAGGTAAACCCTATTATAAAACAGGTTAAGGATTCTTGTAACTTGCATAGACACAACAACAACAACAACAACAACATTTATTTATTTATTTATTTATTTATTTATTGCCTGCCTCTCCCCAAAGCTCGAGGCAGGGTATAATATGAATTAAAACACAATATGTAGCATAAAATCATTAAAACACACAGGTATAACACATACGATTAAAACAAACATTGCATTAAAATTATCCATACCAGTTTAAAATTCATAGATTAAAATCTACTGGGTAGGCCTGCCAGAAGAGAAAAGTCTTTATTACTGTTTTAAATCCTGACAGCGTGTTTAGCTGTTGAATCTCTTTCAGCAGGTCATTCCATTGTCTGGGTGAGTCCAACAAAAAGGTCCTCTGGGTGACAGTTGCCAGTCTAGTCCTGACTGGTTGAACTAAATGTTCCCCAGAGGACATGAGTGTATGGGGCAGATTGTACGGGAGGAGGCAATCCTGAAGGTAATAACCAATACTTTGCCCAGAAACTAATTGGCAGCCAGTGGAGTGATTTTAATATTATGTTTCTACAAATTATTTTTCTAGTGTTACATATTAGCCAGGCTCAATCTTAGATTTATTCAATTAGTCTGAAGGAATCTGAAGGCAATCTGCACTAGCATTCTGCTGCACTCAGCTGAAAAACTGATTATGTTAAACATATGGGGATCCATCCCCATGCATGAAACAGATCCATGAATACAGAATAAATAGGGTAGTTAATGTATGCACCCTTGACAGATCACTCAAATAAATCAAACATCTTTTTAAATTTTTATTTATTTATTTATTTATACCCCACTCTTCAGCCACAAGGCTATCAGAGCAGCTTACAAATTGTTTTTTTTAAGCAATAGCAATTTACACATCTACACTGCATTAAGCAGTGTCCAATATGTGTTAGCTAATTGCCCCACAAGCTGGGTACTCATTTTACTGACCTACGAAAGGATGGAAGGCTGAGTGAACTTTGGAGCCCGCTGGAATTGAACTTGCAACATGGTGACTTGCAGTACTGGCATTTAACCACTGCGCCACCAGGGTTCCTTGCTAGTGTGGAACATTAATAATACAGTACTCATTCACTGCCTTATCAAATTTTACAAAGATATGAGCATCAAAGACTTGGAAAATTAGAGATTTTTAATGTATGTTGAAAGTTTTATACTTCTATCTAAACCACTGAACAAAGGCATGGATCCAAAGAACGCTTTCCTCCCCTCAAGGGTGCATGCATGTGATTTCCACCAACTCTCCTTACACAACAAATGCAGTCTTTAATCCATCAAATGCTACCCCAGAGGGTTCCCCATCTTTCAAGAGCAACTGAGGAAGCAAATGAGTAATGCAAATTCAAGAAAAGAAATTAAGTAAACCTTAATTTACTGGGTAAAAAAATCTAAGCAAATGTTTTATGTTGAGGAAATCATTGCCTTCCCAAACAAATTCATGTTTCCATTATATGTTTCTCTTTCAGGAAACTTCCACTATAGATCCAGTTCATGCAAACGGTCATATCTACAGTGAAGATTATGAATTATGTGCAGGGGAAAGATCTCAGATTCCACTTGGACAAGTAAATTAATTTATCCAGTCTTAATTTCTAGTCCACTCAGTATAGGCTCACTGAGAGGCACCTGGCACAGCCTGGAGACAAACTAACACAGGAGGAGCCAAATAGCAGAACTACACAGCAGAAAGGGCACAAAAACAAAGGTTTCAGCGAGTAGCCGTTTCACTGCTCTGACCCACTTTCACACACAAAAAGACTTACAGTGAAGTTCATCCAAAGATATTTGGAGGCCTTTATCTTCAGTTGCAGTATAAACAAACACAGCATATACACAGCAAACCTCATTAACAAACCCAACAGCAATATCTCCAAGATTCTCTTCACAACAACACTAACCCACACTCAATGCATTTTGTGCTTCAACTATATAGGAGTGTTTGATAGTCAGCCCTCTGCCTAGCCAATTGCTGTTATCCAACCTACTTCAGCTGTGCTAGTCTGTGGTCTGTTGCGCCAACATTTTTCCTTTTGCACTTAAAGCAATATTACCCTGACACTATGACTACATGTGATATTTGGCCCAAGCATCACAATCAGCTACAGTGGCCAATTCTTACAGTGAAAAAGAAGTGGGAGTGAAGAAACAGGTGAAAAGAATACTCAGATGACAAGACCACTGTAACACTGTTTAGAAAATTGTACCAAGATATGAATATAGCAACCTTTGCATGTGGCTTTGACACTGGTTTTTCAGGCTACTTTGCATATGCTATGTCACAGCAGTTTTGATGAGGTGGCTTACTCTCTGCTTTTTCCTGTTTGCTTGCACAGGTTGAGTATCCCTTATCCAGAAATCTGACATACTCCAGAAACAAAATATTTAAATATTAAAAATTAAAAATATTGTCTAAAATTTCCTTCAGGCTATGTGTATAAGGTATCTCTGGCTTTTCTTCGCAAACGAAGATTCAGGAAGGACTCATCCCACGCTTTCTGCAAGCGCGCTGATGACTAAAAAGGCCAATCCAAGATAAACAGGTCCGGTTGCAGAAAGCACAACAGAAAGTCTCCTTGGGTGATGTTTCTGGGTTGTGATTCTTTCTACGTTGTCGTTTCTCTTCAAGACTTGTTTGGCGTGAGTTCTCAAATAAAGCTGCAGCATTGTGGATAGCGTGTCTCCATGCCTCCCGATGTGAGGCCAGGGCGGACCATGAAGCATAAATGAATTTCATGTTTAGACTTGTGTCCCATCTCTAAGATACCTCATTATGTATATGGAAATATTCCAAAATCTCGGGGAGGGGGAATCAAAATCCAAAACACTTTCATTCCCAAGCATTTCAGATAAGGGATACTCAATCTGTACTGTTGGGTTTGTTCCATTTTATTAGTGATATATAGATACTGTTATTGTTCTGTGCCTTCAAGTCATTTCCTACTTATGGACACCGTAAGGTGAACCTATCACAGGGTTTTCTTGTCAAGATTTGTTCAGAAGGGATCTGCCTTTGCCTTCCTCTGAGCCTGAGAGAGTTTGATTTTTCCAAGGTCACCCAAGTGGGTTTCCATGGCTGAGTGGGATTAGAACCCTGGTCTCCAGAGTTGTACTCCAATGCTCAAACCACTATACCATGCTGGTTCTCCAATAGATAGATAGATAGATAGATAGATAATTTTAGATGTCCAGATTTGTGGTTTTAAGGGTGTATATTTCGGTGTATAAGACGACTTTTGAAGCCTGGAAAATAGACTCCAAAGTCAGGGGTTGTCTTATACGCCGGGTACACGCTTTGCCTCACCGGCCACCCAATCTCCTGCCTCTTCGCTCCCTTCGCAAATGGAGCGAAGATGCAGGAGATCGGGTGGGGGGGTGAGGCAAAGTGAAGCAGCGGCGCCCCTGACCCAGCCAGACCCGGCAGCTTCCCCCACTGCCTCTGGAGCCGCACGGGGCGGGAGATGCTTCTCCATGACTGGCAACCACGGAGAAGCCCTCCCTCCCCGTGCAGCTTCCCCCCCTTCTCCTTCAGCTGCGTGGGGTGGGGGGGTCTTCTCCATGACTGGCAGCCATGGAGAAGCCCTCCCTCCCTGCGTGACTTCCCCCCTTCTCCTTCAGCTGTGTGGGGCAGGGGGGTCTTCTCCATGACTGGCAGCCATGGAGAAGCCCTCCCTCCCCGTGCAGCTTCCCCCCCTTCTCCTTCAGCTGCATGGGGTGGGGGGTCTTCTTCGTGACTGGCAGCCATGGAGAAGCCCTCCCTCCCTGTGTGACTTCCCCCCTTCTCCTTCAGCTGTGTGGGGCAGGGGGGTCTTCTCCATGACTGGCAGCCATGGAGAAGCCCTCACTCCCCGTGCAGCTTCCCCCCCTTCTCCTTCAGCTGCGCGGGGTCTCCTCCGTGACTGGCAGCCACGGAGAAGATCACCCCCACCCCGCGCAGATTCCCCCACTGCCTCTGGAGCCGCACGGGGTGGGAGACGCTTCTCCATGACTGGCAGCCACGGAGAAGCCCTCCCTCCCCGCGCACTTCCCCCCTTCTCCTTCAGCTGCGCGGGGTGGGGTGGGGGGGTCTTCTCCATGACTGGCAGCCACGGAGAAGCCCTCCCTCCCTGCGCGCTTCCCCCCTTCTCCTTCAGCTGCGCGGGGTGGGGTGGGGGGTCTTCTCCATGACTGGCAGCCACGGAGAAGCCCTCCCTCCCTGCGCGCTTCCCCCCTTCTCCTTCAGCTGCGCGGGGTGGGGGGGGTCTTCTCCGTGACTGGCAGCCATGGAGAACATCACCCCCCACCCCGCGCAGCTTCCCCCAGTGCCTCTGGAGCTGCGCGAACGCTGGACGCAGTTGCCCTAGGGGAAATTGGTGTGGACCTTTCATGGTGGGTGTGGGGTAGAGCAGGGCTCTTCACCTTTTCTTTACCAGGGACCGCCTTTGAAAATCTTTTGTTGCTGGGGTCCCTCAAGACTTAACTCAAGATTTAAAGCCCTAATAATAATAATAATAATATACCATTACACCATCCATTCAACCTTCCCTCAGAGGCACTGGAGGAAGAGAGAAGATTTTTCTCCTGCACGTTTGTAGATTGAATGGCAATGCACAGGCCAAGTCAACCAGCCAACCTTTGCCTTGGCTCCTGTCACCGCAGGGAGGAGGTGGGCCAAGCAGCCTTCAAGTCTTCACAGACCCCCACAGATCACAGGTTAAGAACCACTGGTGTGGAAGACAGAATATCAACCAGTGTTGCTTGTTCCCTGACTGTGTGGCAAGTGACACCTGCTGATATTTCCTCTTTTGCACAGACATGAAAGCCATAGGAACTGTCTCCAGTTTTCAGTCTGACAGCCCTAACACTGCCTTTCTCTTCTCCCTCAGCCAAATTCCTGACTCATCTTCCCTTGGGTTTTAACATGACCAATCCCAGTTTTATTTTCCTCGCCTTAAAAGGTCTCTGACCACAGGAGGTCCCTCATCCCAGAAGCTGCCATTCTGCACCAAAGTGTTTGATGAACTGGACTCTCATCTTCGTGTGACCCTTAAAGCACCACAGACAAGGCACTTAGTTCTGTAACATAGTGCACACAGTAGTGTCATTTTCAGTATCTGGTTTACTTCCATGAACTTGAAGTGACTATGCAGAAATGTATAATGTTGCAGTCAGTATTTATTGTTGTTGTTGTTGTTGTTTATTTATATAGCATCATCTATGTACATGGCACTTGCATTAAAACAAGCAAAAAACCCAAGCAAACAAAACCCTGGGTCCTGACAAAGGTGTACAGTCTAAAATAAATGTATACATAAGCACACACAGAGGGAATGAATAATAAACATAAGACTATAAAATATAATTGCAAAACAAATTATTCAGGTAACTACAAAAAAAACCCCAACCCAACAACAATAATATAGTATGAAACAGCAAGAAAATATAAACATAAAACAAACTGACCAATACATGTGATCAAATATAAAACAACAATATATATGTGTATATATGGTAATATAAATCAAACTGACCAAAACATGTAAACAAAATATACAAGATTACAAACAGTATCAAACTAAAAATCCAAAAGCTTTGGAAAAAAGAAAAGCTTTCAACTGAGATTTATAAACAGAAGGGGCAGTCCACAAATGTGCATTAAAGGAGGCTGGAGGGGGGAGTTTGGGATATACTTGCCATATAAGAGAAGGGGGGGCATCTTATACGGCGAGTATATCCCAAACTCTATATTTTAACTTAAAAATTGGGGGGTGGTCTTATACGCCCAGTCGTCTTATACGCCGGAATATACGGTAGATTTCTTAGGTAGCACCTTACCTAGAAAGCAGAGCTCCCGTGAGGAAGGGTGGGACAAAAATCAATCAATCGCACACTCTTCCCATTCTGAAGATGAACAGAGGGCTGACTGAGAGTGAATGATTTGGCTAAAGCTCAAGGAGATGAAACTGATACAACTGGGGTTCTGGATACAAGTGTGAGCATTGGCAAAACACAGAATTTGTAATGTTGGTCTGGATGTACTTTTAAGCCACTCCAGTGCATGGGAAGTACAATCAAGTTTAATCATTTTCTTTTACATGTTGGAAAGACATCTTGCAGCACTTCTGAGACTGAAAGAAAAAAGTTGTAGCATTTCGTAGATTTGGTCTACTTCCTCAGATGCTTGAAGTGAACTGTTTTATATGGTAACCCACAAGTGCTTTCTGATCAGGTATGCAGCTTTAAGATAAGACAGCTATAAGACAAGGCACAAGCCTCTACATGATATACAAAATGGGCAAGAGACAATTCTGTCATCTTCACAGGGAAAGCCCAACTAAATTTCAGCCCCCACTTTGCGATGACATAAAGATGAAGTATTATATTAAGAACAATTTTGTTTTTTTGCAATTGGGTTTGATCAAAAGGAGAAACTCCTACTCGAGAGTTCAGATAACAAAGTAAACATGCAAAGCAGGACACCCTAGGATAGTACAGGATTCTGGCTTACATGGAAGCTTCTGGGTGTCACTTGAGACTCCATCTCTGCAGCTGACTGTAGGGCACATGTAAATATCAAGAGTAGGGGCTTCATTGTGTGTGTGTGTGTGTGTGTGTGTGTCTTCCAAGATGTCTGTCGACTTATAGCAACCCCATGAATTTTTCATGGGGTTTACTTACTCAGAGGTGGCTTTGCCAGTTCCTTTCTCTGAAACATGGCCTACAGCACTCGGTATTCATTGGCAGTCTCCTATCCATGTACTAACCAGAACTGACCCTCTGATCAGATGGGATCTGGTGCCTTTAGAGTATTTAGACCCAAACAGCAGCAATATTACATGTTCAGTTTTGGGAATCTGAGTTACTCCTTGCTGTCCCACTCCAAGCTCATGTGTTTAGCTACAAATGGAATGCTTGAATCAGCTGAAGTCTTCTTCTAGTGGAAGAATTCCTTCATTGAAGTTCTTCCATCAAAGTACAGAAGGGAAATGTTGGATCCAAGCCAATTCCTCTAGATAACATGCTTTCTAGATCACATGGATAGTGTGAAAAGTTTAAATTTAATGCCTGAACATTAAATTTTAAACATTTCACACAGTGCATATATTAACAGTGAATAACTAGTGCTTAATCTATTACATTTTATTCATTAAAGTAGATACTTACTACAAAGCTTTATAAGAGAAACATGTATTTAACCAATAATATGAAAAACAGTGACATAAGCTGTCATCTTGTTAAAATGAAATATTTAAGATATAAAATGAAACCCCAAATTAAAGCTTCATCAAGAAAGAAAATGTAATGATGGGAGCTATAAAAATGTTTTGACTATGAAAGGAGTTAGGGTCTGGTTTTACAGTACAACAATGAAAGCTTTATAATATACTTTGAAACCTCTGTGACATGGATTGCAGGTAAAAGCTCTATTACAAAGCTGGTGAAAGCTGAGGAATTAAAATTATGTTATCTGAAACTTCTTGCCCGCATGTTAATCCCCCCCAATTATTTTCTTTAAAATGCTAAGCAAAACCAGCAGTAAATAGCTATACTGAAACGAGAAATGTTTCTTATATGACAGGGAATGTGAAGTAGGGAGACTGAGAGAGGGAGAAACAAAATCAAAAGTTCTTGAGTGACAGGTTGTTGATTAGTATAATGTTTACTGCTTACAATAGTTTCCTGGAAATATGGTCAATATTGGTAAAAATGTAACATTTACCCAATAGTTTTCTGATTTATGAAGTTGACATTTTCCACCCACTCCCATACAAAATCATTACTGCTTGAAAAACCTTAGGAGGCTTCTCTCGTAAAAGGTTTTTTCCCCCTGCAGTTTATTTTTTAGTAATATTGTGACTCTTTCTGCCATGCTGACTGGAATATTGTGTTTACATGGCTCATTCCTACCTGGTAAGGTAGATTTTACAAAGTACTTAACAAATATTATTGCTCTACCCTATATTTATATTCATATTTATGATGATGAAAATTGTTCTCAGGTGTATTTCATTTAGGGCTACCATTGTTACCTGTTAGAATCAACATTTAATAGCAATTAATATTAATATAGTCTTTCCTGCTGCTTACTGGGGTTGCTTTACTTATTCAAATCTTTATATTAATTGATTTAGTTTTTGTATTTTATCTTGTTTTAAACCAAAATCAGAAACTGCCTTGAAGGGCTACTTTGGTGAAATAAGAAGATAGAAATTGTTAGTCAATAAAACTATAATCATATGCATACTTACTAACCTAGGAATGAGTCCATTAGACTCAAATATAGCCTCTTTTAGACATGTTGATTTATTTAAAATATTTCTACACAGAAATATTATTTCCGGCTCAGAAAATGCTGTTTTCTGAACAGCAAATCTGGTCATTGGGGATTTATTCTACATAAAATTTGAAGGTGATGGATTTGCACAGAAAATAACATTTTCCATGCAGGAAACAACTTTTTCTGCTCAGGAAATACTACTTTTGCATAGAAATATTTTCTGCACACAAACTGCTGTTTCCAATGCAGGAAAAAAATGCTGTTTTGTGCAACCACATCTGAATTTTGCACAGGGTAAGTCCTGAGGAAAAAAATGCTAGAATTATTTGATGCTTCCTTCAAGAAGAAACTCAGTGAAAAATTGCACCCCTAGTTTTAACCTAGATTTTCTTTCCCCACAACAACCAGAACCCTTCAAATGTACAGAGAAAGGAATGTACAAAATGTGAGTGGATGCATATACTTAGAATACTATCCAAGTCCTCTAAACAAATGACATTTTGTGTGTGTGTGGGGGGGGGGGAAACATGATTCTCATTTCTCTCCCTTTCAAACATACACACACACACACACCTTTATTTCTGCACAGAATAATTTCCTGAAACACTTACAGATGTGCAAATATTGAGCAAGAACTATGTAGAATTATTCATTTTCTCCACAAAAGGAAAAATACTGTGGAAAGTCCTCTTCCACTTCAGAAAAAATCAGAAATGGGCAGCACTGTCTTTAAAAGGTAGAATTACTGAAGAGAAAAAAGTTCAGGGATGGCAAAGTACTAACGCAAGTAAATCATTCATAGCCATCATCTGGTATGCAAAGCTTCTGGGGGCTTCTGGGGCCAAAACCACCAAGACAAGTCACTGCTGCTGCGAAATGCCATCACTACAAGGCACTCCCCCCCCCATAGACTAGCCAGAAGAGAACCTATCAGCCCATTTGCAAGAAATGCCTTGTTTTATTTAATGGACTGCCCATTTGCCAAGGTGAGAAATGTTCCCGTATGCACATTCTCATTTAATTTGATAGTCCACAAGTAGCTCTTTAACCCTCAACCCATTCTGCTTAAGAAAAGTCACAGTGGCTTGGTTAGCAGGAGTAGTTCTGTTTTGCTAGTCCTTGCATTTGAAACAATAAATCTTTTTTCAGGCTTGAGAAAAAGTTCTAGTCAGAAGTATCTGACTAGAAGGTCAAAGATCATTTTTTTGTAGGTCATGCCCTGATGCTACTAAGGATTCTCATTCAAGGAGCTGATGTTTTGCTTTGCTGCTAACTGACATGGCTGCCTATTTAGTCTCATTTCAAGTCTCTTATTTCAGCTTCACCAAGAAAGAAAATAATCAGGCCACCGTGATTTACTCCTCTATTGGCTCTTTACTACCAGAACACCTGTCATTTTCTTTACACCGATTCTTTCTTGTAATAGAATGGTTTTGATTCAGCAGCAAAAGGATACTGAAAGACAATATAGTAGCTCCCTGCCATCTGCTGATTCACCATCCATTGATTCAATCTGCAGATGGCAACAGCGGGGGGGGGTAGATAGGAAGGGAGGGGATGCCGGGAGGTGGAGGCGACCTGATGGAGGCTGCAGGCCGCACAGAGACAGCAGTGGCGGCAGAGACCTGGGAGGCCACACAAGCAGCAGGGGTGATGGTGGTGGAGGAGGCTGGGCAGCAGTGGCAGCTGAGCAGGCGGGCGAGCGGGTGAAGGTGGTGACCTTGTGCAGGGGGAGTGTTCTGTCGTGGCAGGCAAGTGAGTGAGCGAGGAGAAGAGGAGGCCGGGCAGCAGCAGCTGAGCAAGCAGGTGGGTGGGTGGGGAAAGGAGGCGACCTCACATGGGGGTTATTGCACGGCAGGCAAGCGAGCGGGCAGGGGGGAAGGAGGGAAGAGGCAACCTTGTGGTGGGATTCTGGCACAGTGGGAGGGCAGGGGAGGAGGTGACCTCACGGGGATCTGGCGGGTGGGAGATGGGTTCCGGTATGGTGTCAGTGTTGTTCACTATTATTTGTGATTTTTGCCTGAGGGCTCGCACTAAAGCTCTAAATTATCTAGTTCGCGAGCTGCTCTTCTCTGATGCTGCTGCCCTTGTTGCCCACACAGAAGCAGCTCTGCAGCACCTAACATCCTGCTTCGCAACAGCTGCAGAGTTGTTTGGGCTGGAAGTCAACCTGAAGAAAACGGAAGTTCTTTACCAGCCTGCACCACAGGACGAACACCACCATCCCCACATTGCCATCAGCAAATCTGTGCTTAAGTCTGTTCAGCAGTTCACCTACCTGGGAAGCATCATTTCCTCAGATGCCAAGATTGACAATGAGATCGATCACAGATTAGCAAAGGCATATAGTGCATTTGGAAGACTTCACAAAAGAGTCTGGAGCAATAAACACCTGAGGCAAAGCACAAAAATCAGTGTGAATAGAGCCATTGTACTGTCTATCCTCCTTTATGGATCTGAAACATGGGTCACCTATCGCCACCACCTACAACTCCTCGAGTGCTTTCATCAGCGCTGTCTACGCACTATCCTAAATATACACTGGACTGGACTATGTGACGAATGTTGCTGTCCTTGAGCAAGCAGGGATCACCAGCATTGAGGCCATGATATTGAGAACGCAGCTGCATTAGGCAGGGCACGTTTCTAGGATGGAGGACAATCGCCTCCCAAAAATACTACTCTACAGTGAACTCACCACGGGTCAGCGTAAGAGGGGCACTCCAAAAAAGCAATACAAAGACTCCCTGAAACAACATCTTAGGCTCGGCCAAATTGATCACCAACAATGGTCTGCCCTGGCCTCACATTGGGAGGCATGGAGACACACTATCCACAATGCTGCACCCTTATTTGAGAACTCATGCCGAAAAAGTTTTGAAGAGAAACGACAACGCAGAAAGAATCACAACCTGGAAACATTACCCATGGAGACCTTCTGCTGTGTTTTCTGCACCGGACTTGTTTATCTCAGATTGGCCTTTTTAAGTCATCAGTGGGCTTGCAGAAAGCGCGGGATGAGTCCTTCCTGAATCTTCATTTGTGAAGAAAAGCCAGAGAGAGAGGGTGGGGCCCAGAACCAATCCCCCGCAGATGGTGGGGTGCTACTGTAAAACAAATACTGTACTACTATAGCAGGAACCATATTCCATTTTCTTATATAACAAATTGCTAAATTAACGTAAAAGCAATTGGGCTTTGTAGCTTCTCTCCAAACTCTGCTTGAAAACTTTTTAACTTCATTTGAAAGTCATGCTTTATGAAGATATGTTGCCAGAACCTAAGCTCTTTTTGTGTTGCTGTTGTTGTTTTGTCAGTATTGAATATACTTTATTGAGTATGAGAGCACAAGGAAACTTTAAAATAAAAACAATGATATGGTACTAAATAGTACCAGTAAGGACTTCTTGGAAACCATTTTATTTAAATCTAAACCCCACAATATGGATCACCACTAAAAAAAAAACAAGGTCAGCCTACAAGTATTGACTAGGTAATATTGATAATCTTCTCCATAATATCTAGTAGTACTTCATGCACTAGGATGAGCCATTTTAATAAGCCAAATGCACCTTTTCTTGCAGAACATACTCAGAAGAAGATCTAAAGTCAAGAATGTAGCTATTAGGGAGATAGGGACAAGATACTGCCCACCTGAAATAAGCATTCTGGCCCCGATGAAATTTTCCTTAAGTACCCAAAATTCTAGCATTCCACAAAGTGAGACATTGAAAATCATTCACACTTAAACCCAGATAACTTTTCCTGCCCCTTTCTTTGGGTGTATTTTTAAATTCTCACTTAAAGTTTTAAGTTAACAGCAATATTAGAAATTTGTGAACATAAACATTTTTTCAGGGCAAGACAGAATCTTGTTTGCAGGTGGGGGGGAGACAGCTCATTTTCCCCCTCTCCATAGTTAAACCTGTGCCTGCAGTGAGGTCCTCCAAAGTTCTTGCATCCTGCAAAGTAGTGAACATATGAACAGACACTTGATGGGGTTAAAGTATGCTAAATAATCTATTGGGGTTTGCCACTGGGTATTTTTTCTTCTTCTAACCAGTGTAATATAATGCAACAACAAAAAGTCTCATGCTTTTTTTAACAAACCATGGTGAAGAAAGAATACTGAACATCAATATATTGGTCCCTAGTGGGGAGGAGTACTGGAATTCACTGGCATAGAAAAATACCACACAATATGAAAAGTGTAAGTTTTAACTTTATTTTACTTTCATTCTACCTTGTGTTTTCTGGCTTCTGGCTCTGGGTCTTTGGGTAAAACACATTTGATTCTACTCATACAAACACTCCTTCAGTCGTAAGGCATTTTTATTCCCTACAATACACTCAATTCACATTAAGACTGCAAAATATTGAACGATAAGAACTTTGTAATTTTTTAAAAAATGCTAGTACATGTGGTTTCTAATTTCTGCTGCAGCATCACAATGTTCTTTTCTGCCCCTACTTCACAAAGCTGATTGCTGGTTGTGATTGGAGAAGATGTAGGCTCTGGTAGATCAAGGTTTTTCAACTTGGGTTCCCTCGAACCTGAGGATTCCCTAAGAGGTTGCTAGGGGGTTCCACAAAATCCACAGAAAAGCAATACCTTTATCGGTCAACCAAATGCAAAACATATGATGCAAGCTTTTGAAGCTCTACTGGCTTCTTCATCAGGCAAAAGCGGTTAAAAGATAAAGAAAGAAAAGTGATGATGTTGGAGTCACAGGCCTACATGCTGTTTCAGGTGTTACTTGTGTTGTTGTTCAGGTGAGGGTGGTTGAATCCATTCTGTTTTTGACACCAAATAAGGGACGTCATTGATAACTGGAGAGCGCTGCATTGTACTGAGGAGAGGACATCAGCCTTTTTTGCCTGACTTATTTTCCCCAAGTTTCCCTTATGCACTGCCAAATGACTTAGGGGAGCGAACAAGCTCTAAGTGTGTAGTAGGAAATCAGAGGTAAACGTCGGTCTTTATTTTTAGTTTAAAAAAATAACACTTTTCATGCATATATAGGCCTATAAAAGAGATCAAGAAACCAATACATGTGTATAATAATTTTGTAACTGCAGGGCACGTTTCTAGGATGGAGGACCATCGCCTCCCCAAAATACTACTCTACGGTGAACTCGCCACGGGTCAGCGTAAGAGGGGCGCTCCAAAAAAGCGATACAAAGACTCCCTGAAACAACATCTCAGGCTTGGCCAAATTGATCACCAACAGTGGTCCGCCCTGGCCTCATATCGGGAGGCATGGAGACGCACTATCCACAATGCTGCAGCCTTATTTGAGAACTCACGACGAACAAGTCTTGAAGAGAAACGACAACGCAGAAAGAATCACAACCCAAAAACATCACCCAAGGAGACCTTCTGCTGTGCTTTTTGCAACCGGACTTGCTTATCTCGGATTGGCCTTTTTAGTCATCAGCGCGCTTGCAGAAAGCGCGGGATGAGTCCTTCCTGAATCTTCGTTTGCGAAGAAAAGCCAGAGAACTGCTAGAACTATTTTTTTTACATTGCTTCAGCTTTTGGTTTTTATAGCTTTACTATTCAACATTGTCAATAATTTTTCATGTTGTAAATATCATTAATTAAAATCAATTTACTACCTTTTATGCTGTTCTGTGCCTTCCAGTAGTTTTCAATTTATGGTGAGCCTAAGGAGAAATCTATCATGGGGTTTGCTTGACAAGATGTGTTCAGAGGGGGTTTGCCATTGTCTTCCTCTGAGGTTGAGAGAGTGGGATATGTCCAAGGTCACCCAGCTGGTTTCCATGGCCAAGCAGGGATTTCAATCTGGGTCTCCCAGAATGCTGGTCCAACACTTAAACCACTAAACTGCACTGGCTCTCCTACAACCTTAAATTAAATTAAATCTATAGAACATAGCTTTTAAAAAATTAAATCCCATTTTGGCTTAAGCTATTTAATAGGAATTTATTATGTTTGCCTTATAAGTTTTAAAAAATTATAAAAGGGAAAGACATAAAATTATTTTTTATTATTATTATTATTATTATTATTCCTTACTCACTTCTCCCTATGGATCAAGGCAGAGAAGAACAAACAATGTAATACATAACATCAGTTAAAAGAGCATATAAAAGCACTACAGATTAAAATCCACGAATAAATACTTTAAAAAATAATTAAAAAATAATCTGGATAGGCCTGCCCCAAAAGACTGGTCTTTACTGCTGATTTAAACTCAGACAGTGTCATTTATTTCAAGAAAGGTAAGCTAAGCTTACTAAGCTTTTTTTTTTAAAGAGAGGTTGACTAAAAAGTTATTTTTAGTGTTAAAGAGAAAGAGAAAAAAATCTACTCTTGTTCATACCATTCCTCATTAGAATTTGTAGAATAGAAATTTGTGACAAAGTCTTTTAGGACTACATGAATAAAGTTTTAATAATAATAATAATCAAGTAGGAAATTAAAAAACTGAAGCTTTCTGTACCTACACTGCTGACTTGCATTAGAACTGATATCATTTGTGGGGAGGGGCAACCAAACAAAAAGAACAGGCAAATAAATTGGCCAAAATAAACAGATTCACAAAAAAATATAATTCTCTACTCAACTGAGCATTACAAATTATTGGAATTCTATATCTACAACTTACTTATGACATTAACATACCATGAGCTCTAGATATTGTAATTTTTATGCAGGAGTTCCCTGAGACCTAAAAATTATTTCAAGGTTTTCTCCAGGTAAAAAGGCTGAGAAAGATTGTGCCAGATCTTACGTAGTGTATTCAATGTACAGTCTCTAGTTTGGATCTATATGGTACACAATACTGAGGATTTCTTTTTCATTCCTAGAATGTCACCACAGATAGCTGAAAGGACAGAATAATCAACTAAACTCAGAATGCTGTAATAACTAGCTTTTGCTGCTTTCACTCTTCTGTACAACAGATTGTTCCAGATGAAGTTACCCAACAAATAAGAGTAATTAGAATAATGAGAGGCTTGCTTTGTTAAGTATAAGTGTTTACATATAGTAAATTTAGATTTTTAAATGAAGAACTTAATGAACCATGTCTTTCTCACTGCTGAAATGCAATCAGGGCAACTTGTAAATAAGCACCGGATACTACTGAAGTAATGAATGGAGAGCTTTTATCAGTAATTTGGACCAAACAGCAACACTTAGATGTTATGAGAAAAGAATGAGAAAAAGTAGGATAAATTACTCATTGCAGAGCAGAGATCTGAGAATCATTTTGCCATAAGATAGCTTTAACAGCCTAGTTGGAGTAGCAGCATAAGTAAACAAAATAAAACTGATTCCCAAAGCTGCTATGGTTTGCCAAAGAAAGCATAGTCAGGTAAGAGCTATAAACAGCTGGGAAACCAGTAAACATTACTCTTTATTTTGTTTTGAACACAGGAGAAAGTAAAATGATTTATAAAGATCCTTCCAAATTCAGTTATGCACACATTGTGTCTGTTTCAAATCTACTTAAAACCAAACATCACAGTACTGACATTGCCTCAACATTATTTACAGCTTTAAGAATTAATGTGAGAGCAATTTCCTATGTAAAGTGGTAAGTCTTTCTTTCCCTGAAAAGGCTGTTATGTTCTTGCTAATTTCATTCAACATAAGCTTTCTTTTTTTCTTTGTGAAAGACCTTGCAGTAGCAATGCATGGATAATTATGCAGCAATAAATCCCATTCCTTCTGCTACAATGTGAATTCTTTAGGATGCATCTTAAGTTTTCTTCTTTCACTCCAGTTTTCTACAAAAGACATAATATATCATCTGAAGTACTGTTCAAGTAGCACATGCTCTTCCCAACTGTGTCTATATAAAAACATGAGATTTCTATATACATTATTAACAGTAAAAGTAAAAAAAACTCTAATTTAAGAAACTAGGGTGCTTTAGTACATGAGCATTAATAACTGACTTGTTTATTGTTTATTTTTATATCTCACATTTGTTCCATAAAGGAATGGCACTCAAGGTGACAGACTAGTAAAATGAGAATGAAAACAACTACCTTTAAAAGCTAAGCATGAATTAAATACACAATTAAAAATACGTCAATTAAGGTTTACTGAGATCCATTGAGGCAAACCAATCTCCTTGATGAAGAAAAGGTAGAATAGATTGGAGGCTGACCAGCTTGAATTTCCAGGGCCGGATGTAATGACTGATTCCCCCTTCCTCCCAAGATCCAGGATAAAGTGTAGATAAGGTGTTTGGAGATGAAGCTAGGAGTGAAGAAGATGGAGAAAAATCCAAGTAGTATTCCTCATTAGAAGAGTCATCTGAAACAACTCATGAGACATCTGAGGAAGTTGAGATAGTGAGGATGGAAGCGAAACCATAGGAAGGTTGGGTGCAATGGTAGCAGTAGTAGTAACCAATGGAGTTACTGAAACCGGAAGAAGGCTCAGAACTGGAGGAGAATAAACTGTAGCGATCAGCAAAGGAAACTGAAGTGTATGGTGAGTATTCCCAGTATCCATGCTTCCCATATGAATTCCTAGAACTCACTTATGACCGTTCTCTTTGGTAGGGATATCTGTCCTGTCAAGGAGACTGTGGAAATGGTCAATCTCAAAAAGAAAGTTGATGTGGAGATGAGGATGCAGTGATGGAGAAGATTGCTGCCTGGCAGGTAAATCGGATTTGAGGATATCTTCAATGTACTGAGCCAGAAAGGTCAATAGTGAAGAAACTGTTAGTATTGATAGTTTATTTGCATTGAGCATCCATTGGGACCAAGCTCAGCAGGGACAGAGTGTCAATATCAAAAGCCATCTTAGATCTCTGCACTTTAGATTTACTGTAACTGAAGAGGTGGATTTAGAAACAGTGGTAGAAGTGGTGAAAATGAGTTTATTAAAAGGTGGTTGGTCCACCACCTTAAGGGATTCTTCCCAATAGTATAATTTAAGGTGAGAAATGTGATTTTGCAGAGCCTCTGAAAAAAACTCTGCACCCCACACACTGTTGGATGATATATCCCTCATTAAAAAAGAATAAACAATCAGTGTGCATCAGGGACAGAAACTTTCCTCCCGCAAATGGGGCAAAGTTTTAAAAGAGAGATAGAGGTCATAAAGAAGAAAAAGAGAAAGGAGGCAAGTCCTAAAGTAAAGACATTGGTTTTATTTCAGTTTTATAGAGAAGAAAGAAGGGGAGAAATAAAATGCAAGAAAAATTACATTAGAATATAATAAAAAAAGACAAGAGGAGGGATTCACTATCAACACAATACAGAATCTAGAAACAATAGGTAATAATGCATGTAATATAAACATACAGTTCACATATTGTACCTCAGCCCCAGAGTGAATGTGTCTCCCTCCAGTTTTGCAACCACGTTAAATACCACAAGGCTGGATGCCAGAATGCTGGTGTCAGAAGTGAATGTAGGCTCAGACCCCAGTTCTGATCTTCTCCTAATTATACAAACAGGCAGTCTGCCTTTTAAAAAATAAACATAGAAGCATGACATACATGTTGTCTACCCATTTATTCATCACCTTATTAATAAAAGGAATTGTTTGTTTTTCTGAGATAGTGTTCATGTGGGGATGGGGAGTCTCCTGGTGTCACCATAAGGACCAACTAATCACTAGCACCACATAGCAGCTGATTTCTGCTACACGCTTTTACAAATGCATTTTTCAGAGCCTGACTCTGGAGAGGAAAGGTATGCTAGCACTGCACAGAATAATGCTTTTAAATCAGCCCACTTTCTACTAATCTATAAGGATTACCAATTCCAAGTACGAGCATAGCTGACTTCAAGGCTGCTATAGCTCTCTTTGATAATTACAGTTGTAAAATAGACAACTTCCTTTTTTGTAAAGCCACATGGTCATAAAAGATAAAATAGAAATGTGACTACTGTATATTTTTTAAAAAGTTCTGATGTATATGGTACAATGGATTGTTATGTCTGTATCTTTTTATTATGTTTTAAATGTGTTTTTGAACTGTTTATAATATGTTTTTAAACAGAATTGTGTTTTTTAAAAAATTCTGGTATTAACCATTTTTAACTGTACTTTGTTTTAACTTCTGCTCTGAGAGAAGATATCAACATAGAAATACATATGAACACACATACACACACACACACATATACTGGACCTTAGGCTAGACTGGGATGCATGGATTTTCCTGCTTCTCCAAAATTGCCCACACTACCTTAGGCGAATATTCCATACCTGGTGTGATGAAGAACTAACTTATTTCTCCTACCCTGCCATGCAGAACAGAACCACAATTCAAGTGGACCATACTTCAATACTTAGTAATTTAGAATACAGATTCTTTACTAAAATCTTGTTTCTAAACACAATGGAGCACTGGGCTCATAGAGATGCTTTGTTTCCCCTCACTGCACTTCCCAACTATCTTGCCAGATCTGATCTTGCTCCCCAGCCCTCCAGAAGTTTAGGTGTGTAGTAGGATAAGGTGTATAGTGGGCTGCAGAGGAATCAATTCCATCAGCACATCTGTTCCAATAGTGGATAGACAACGCTGGATACAACTCAACCAAAGCAAGAAGAGCTGGTAGATACAGTGCTATGGGCATATTGAATCTTCTTTGGATTTTACTGATGCTCAGAGAGGAATGGGAGCTCTACCAGCAGATATACTGGTCACCCCAACCCATGATCTCTAACTTGACAAGAGAGAATTCCTGCCTTCACATGCTGATACAAGGTCTGCCTATTAAATAGCGAGACTAATACAATAACCCATCTTTATTTATATGTCTCTCTCTGGCTTTTCTTTGCAAACGAAGATTCAGGAAGGACTCATCCCACGCTTTCTGCAAGCGCGCTGATGACTAAAAAGGCCAATCTAAGATAAACAAGTCTGGTTGCAGAAAGCACAGCAGAAGGTCTCCTTGGGTGATGTTTCTGGGTTGTGATTCTTTCTGCGTTGTCGTTTCTCTTCAAGACTTGTTCAGCGTGAGTTCTCAAATAAGGCTGCAGCATTGTGGATAGTGTGTCTCCATGCCTCCCGATATGAGGCTAGGGTGGACCATTGTTGGTGATCAATTTGGCTGAGCCTGAGATGTTGTTTCAGGGAGTCCTTGTATTACTTTTTGAAGCGCCTCTCTTATGCTGACCCGTGGCGAGTTCACCGTAGAGTACTATTTTGGGGAGGTGATGATCCTTCATCCTAGAAACATGCCCTGCCCAGTACAGCTATGTTCTCAATATCATGGCCTCAATGCTGGGGATCCCTGCTTGCTCAAGGACAGCAACATTCGTCACATAGTCCGTCCTGTGTATATTTAGGATTGTGCGTATACAGCACTGATGAAAGCGTTCGAGGAGTCGTAAGTGGAGGCGATAGGTGACCCATGTTTGTATTGCAGTTCTGATGCTTGTCCCCTTCAATATACTCCCCATTCACATTCACACACCAATGCAGTCTTGTTTTCCATTGGTTGAAGGCATGGAGCAAATCAGTTTCTGTCAGCTGTTTCAACACATCTGCCATTTTCTTCTTTACTGCATCAATTGATTCAAAATGTGTTCCTTTAAGCACCAATTTCACTTTAGGAAAAAGCCACATGGTGCCAAATCTGGTGAATATGGAGGATGTTCAAGTGTAGTAATGCATTTAAAGAAGCGTAGCAGTGGAAAGGCACCAGGTCCTGACGGTTTATCAAATTTGTATTACAACAAATTAATGGAGGAATTGCTAGAACCTATACAAAGAGTAATGAACGACATAATGTTTAGGGAGAAACCTGATTCTTGGGGTCAAGCCAATGTGGTTTTGATCCCTAAAGAAGAAAAAGATCTTTTAGAACCCAAGAACTATCAACCGATCTCACTATTGAACTCAGATTACAAACTTTATGCTGCAATACTCACTGAAAGATTGAAAGAGGTACTACAAACCTGGATAAAGGAAGATAAAACAGGATTTTTACCTCAAAGATCAATAAAAGATAACATAAGGATAGTGATTGACCTATTAGAACATTATGAAAAGCATAATGAAAAGAAATTAGCATTAATCTTTCTCGACACGGAAAAGGCATTCGATAGTATTAGTTGGGAATTTTTGAAGAAGGTTCTAGAAGAAATAAATATAGGAATAAATTTTATAAAATGGGTAAAAGAAATATATAAGGAACAAAAGGCAAAAATAAACATAAATGGTGACCAGACAGAATGGATAAAAATAAATAAAGGAACGCGGCAAGGATGTCCGCCCTCCCCACTCCTCTTCATTCTAATATTTGAAGTTTTGAACAGGCAAATTAGACTAAACCAAGAAATAAAATCATTAAAATTAAAGAACTTCACATTTAAAATAAGAGCATTTGCGGATGATCTCATGATAGCATTGGAAGAACAAAAGGAAAGTCTAAAACATCTATGCAAGATGATATAGGAGTTTGGAGAACATGCAGGACTAAAGATAAATGGAGAAAAGACAAACATGATAGTGAAGAACTTAACGAAGAAGGAAGTAGAAGAATTACAAATAATATCAGGATTTAGAGTTGTAACAAAAACAAAATACCTTGGAATAACATTATCAAGTAAGAATACAGAACTCTTTGAAAACAATTACAAGAAAACATGGATAAATATAAAAGAAGAGCTTAAAAAATAGCCTAAACTCTCCTTATCACTTATGGGAAGGATTGCAGCGATTAAAATGTCAGTTCTGCTGAAGTTGTTATATTTGTTTCAAGCAATCCCAATAATAACGAATAATCGTGTTTTTCTAGAATGGCAGAAAGATCTATCAAAGTTCATTTGGGCAGGCAAAAAGCCAAGAATAAAAATGAGATCTATACAAGGAAAGAGGATGCAGTTACCAGACATTAAAAAATATTATTGTGCATGTTGCCTTACATGGTTAATAACATGGATAAACTTAGAAGATAGGAAGATTTTAGAATTGGAAACAGTGGAATTAGATCTAGGTTTTCATGCATTTCTATGCCAAGAGAAATTTTAAAATAACAAAGCATTCAATAATCATGTAATTAGAAGGTAACTCCTTAGAGTTTGGTTAAGGTACAAGTCATTAATATTAATACAAAAACACCAACATGGTTATCACTTCAAGAAGCTTTCAATAGAAATGACAATTTAAAAGCACAAACATGGATTACTTATAAGGAATTATTAAAAGAAGAAAATGGTAAATATCAATTTAAGGAGATACAAGAACTATAAAAGGAAGGTATAAATTGTAACTGGTTCCAATACAAACAACTACGTGAACAATATATAAGAGATGTAAAGTTATATGGGATAGAAGATAATCTGACGGAATTTGAATTAATAAGAACTTCAGACAAACAGCATACAATTTCAAAATTATATAAACATCTACTAAAATTAGAAATGGAAAGAGATCCGATCAAGGAGAACATGATACAATGGGGGCAAAGAATATAGGACACCCAATATTATTAAATCAGTGGGAAAGAGTCTGGAAAATAGGTATAAGAATGATAAAACCAGCATCTATGAAAGAGAACTTTTATAAAATGTTCTGTAGATGGCATTTAATGCCAGATAAATTATCCAAGATCTATAAAAATCAAGATAATAGGTGTTGGAAGTGTCAAAAGACCAAAGGTACATATTCTCATATATGGTGGACTTGCCCAGAGATACAAAAATACTGGAGTAAAATTCAAAAAGAAATAAAAGAGATGACAGGAATCAGTTACAAATGAAATCAGAGGGATTTTTATTAAATATGATAGATGACATATTATTGATACATCAACAGAAAATAATCATAAGCTTACTAACAGCAGCAAGAATGCATTACGCAAAATATTGGAAGGATAAAGCAACTCCAACTATAGACGAATGGAAAATAAAAATAATGGAAATGATAGAAAATGATAAATTATCAAGATTATTAGAAGACCAAGGTCTAAAAACCTTTTATAAAGAATGGGGGAAAGTGATAGAACATTTAAAGAACAAATATGGAGAAAACATGATGCTAAATGTGCTAGAGTAATGGTGATGCATGCAGTAATAGGTTAAAAGAAGGAAAAGAGGATTATAACACTTACAAGAAGCTGTAGCAAATAGAGGTTAGGAAGTGGTTGTAAATAAGAAAAGACAAGGAAGTGGTGTAAAGATAACTGTAAGAACACAAATATGTTTGTAAAATATAAATTAAAAACACCACACTAAGAGAATATAATGTAAAATCATATTTTATTTTTAAAGTATGTAAAGTTTTAAAAATAATATTTAAAAAAAAGTGTAGTAATGCATTTATTGGCCAAAAATTGCTTCACAGAAAGTGCTGTGTGACCAGACACATTGTCTTGATGAAAAATGGAACAATTTTTCCATAGATTTTCCTTGCTTTTTTTCCAGGCTGTGAGGCTGTGTTCTGGAATAGTTTCTTTCTGATGTTTCGCCTGCATCTGTGGCTGGCTCTGAGGATCACAGACCGGAAAAAAACCCAAGGAAATCTATGGATGCCAGCCGTGAAAGCCTTCGATTTCACAATTTTTCCATAGTTCTGGCCTTTTTTTTTTTCTCTGACTCTCTCTCTCAGCTTTGTCAAAATTTCCTTATAATAATGCTGATTCACTGTTCTGCCTTCTGGAATCCATTCTGCCAAAATTATGCCCTTGATGTAAAACAAAAACAAACAAACAAACAAACAAAAAACCAATGAGCATGGCTTTGAATGGGACTTTCTTTGATGTGCTTTTTTTCATTCTTGGTGATGATGGTGTTTTCCAGCACAATGATTGTTGTTTTGTCTCAGGATCATACTAGAAGATCCAGGTTTCATCACAAGTGACGATTTTTTAAAAAAGGCTTGGGTCTGCCTCAAGTTGCTGCAGAATGTCACATTGCTTGACTTTTAAACTTAGCATTTTTCCAGCAAGCAACACACAACATAGCTGCTTTAAACAATGACTGACAATTAACTGAACAGTGGAGACTGCTGATGTTTGTCATGCAGGTTCAGACATGTTCAAGGTCACCACTCAAGTGTTCACAATTAATTCTCCCTGATTTGTCTGAAAGGTAGAAATACAGTCTTGTTATTTAATAGACAGTCCTCGTATACTGCTGGATAAGTTTCAGTTTGTAGGAATAACTCCTACTGGTTTCAATGGGACTGGATTCTTCAGAACACAATGAAGACTTGGGAGTCTTCAGAATTGGAACAACATATTTATGTACGTTAGCTTAAGTAAAGGTATTCTGCTTATTGCTATTAAATATAAAGACTGAAATAGTAACACCCAAATGCCACTCTAGCTGAGGGAATTATTTCTAGTTTTAAAATAAAGAGGCCCTTCACTTTAACCACTGCACACTTTTGTGTCTGAATTTTGCACTATTATGAAGCTGAATATAGATCTCATTGTGTTTGTCATTTTGCTATGCCAGCCCACCCCCCAAACCCAATTTATACAATAAGCCCAAAAGGCTGCTACTAATAGTAGCCTATGTTGACAAGTTCAATTTAGGGCGGGGGGTTGGATTTGATAGGGTAACGTTCCACAAGAGTGAGCTGTCTTTCAAATGTCTGTTATACAGCAATATCCATTTAAAGAAAGGTTTTGGAATTAACAGCTTTGCTCTTCTCCAATTCTGTCCGTCATGTGCAAGACAGTGAACGCACTATTCCATATTTGCCCCAAGAAACAAATTTGCAGCTTCTAAGATATAGCAATATGGAAACCTGAAATTCTTTTCCAATTTAATCTAATAACAGTATTATTCTGAATACTTTGAAGCCTGGTCATAATTTAACTTAATAACCAAACAGGATAAAAATACTATTCATATTCCTGCAACTCTGCCTACTCATATAAACCCCTTGTGCTTTATCTTTAACACCCTTCTTTAAATCTTTAACACCCTTCTGAAAGTGTATGTCATGTGATGCTGAAGCAGGAAAAAGTGTCCTGTGGAGAGCTTTTCATCATGAAAATGAAAGAGAGCTTCCAGGCTTTTTGGACTGAGTCTTCTTGAAACTCTATGCAAAGACAGATACTGTGGGTTTTGTGTTTTTTTTTTTAATATAGCAATTATTACACTACACTGGTACAGTATTAAAGTCTCATCTGATTAATTACTTAGGAACTGCATCCATCAAATATGCTTCGTCTTTCCCTCCAAAACAGAATTGCATTTACTTCAGTGCTTTCCACATTGGCAAGGATACAGTTTCTTTAACAGAAGGAAGCTTGTTTATTTTTTTAAAGCCAGTCATCAAAAGTATCATGACAAATATAGTTTACATGGCAGTGAAGGTTTTAAAAATGAGGGATATGGAACAATCTTCAAATCCTGAAGAAGCCCAAGTAATATGCATGAGTCTTTGTCAAATGATTTGGGAATACAGTTAAGTTAGAAGAAGTCATTGTTTGAAGGGGAAGCAATGGATTTAACTTCCCGTAATAAAAGTCATCTGTTTGATTTACCTGGGCCTGACTTCCTTTATTATTCAGATAGACCTTAACACAGTGAACCTGGAATAAAATGATGGGTACACTCTCCTGTTCTTTATCAATGTCATTTTGAAACACAGTTGTTAAAGTCAATATTCATATGCAGGTAGGCTATCAACCATCACAGTTTATCTCAAAATGCTGAAATTCAGAACATCTAAAATTCTGATTTACAGTTTGAAAGACTTTATAAAAAAGAAGTCTGAAACATTTTTGGACCATTTGAGGGAAGGTTTTCAAGAGTTCCATTTCAGCTGTAGGACAGGGCAAGAGTAAAGCAAAGAGGGTGCGAACAGATATAAATCTTACTATTTTGCCCCAGTAAAATAGCATGCAAACCACAATTAAATTCTATGCATATGTTATGCGTAAAGAGTAATGCAATGGCTGCCTGGGCTACAATCCACAGCAGCTCATTTCCTTGCTATAACTTTTGAGATCCTTCCTATGCAAAAACTTTCCAGGATGCCAATGAGAACTTATTTCCATACTAAACCTTCCTTTGGTTTAAATAGTTTCTTATGCCTGCTCTAAGATGAGGACAGAAGGTTCCTGAGCAGGCCAGATGAGAAACTCCCATGGCTCAGATGATGTTTTGCCTGATATAAGAAACTTTCATCTGATCAGTGCTGTTGTTTCAGATAGAGATAATCTGCAGTATCCACATGTTAAATTAACAAACCTACTTATACACTGCAACTTGCTGTGCATCTCTGGATTCTTAGAGCTAAATTCAATTATTTTGTCTTATTTGAAAGAGATAGACTGAATCAAACTTAAATGTAAGTGCTGGCTTACCAAGTTCCACTGTCTCAAGGAGCCTATTTTAGTTGGGTTAACAATGATTTAGTCCTTTTTAACCCTTCACACATAAAATGTTTATCAATATAGTCCTAAACAATGAAACCAATTTGCTTAAGCTATGCAACTCTGGGTCTGGTCAGTGGCTGGGAACCCTATATTCTCTGTTGCACTCGAAGGTAGAAATAAAAGCACTATATGGAGACACCAAATGAATAAATAAATGATGAAGCCTGCTACACTGAATGGGACTTACTCTCTAGTAAGAGTACATGGCGAAGCACCCTATTTCCCATTCCTGAACTGTGATCTTATTTAATTAATTAAGGAAATTAATGAACTGCTTTTAGCAAATGCTCTGAAAGCACTGTATAGTTGGCCCTCCAAATCCACAGATTCTGCATCCACAGATTCCACCATCCACAGCTTGAAAACATTACACCCCCCACCAAAAAAAAAATTAAAAAAAAATCAAAAAGCAAACCTTGATTTTGCCATTTTATATAAGGGACATCATTTTTTTATGCCAATGTATATCATGGGACTTGAGCATCCACAGAATTTGATATTCATGCAGGGTCCTGGAACCAAACCCCAGCAGATACCAAGGGGCCACTGTACATCAAAAGAATGAAACAGTACAACACAAAATTCAGCTATAAAACCATATAAAAAACAAAAATAATAGGCAATAAACCAGGCTAACTAATAAAAATATCATCCTGAAAACAGAAGATCTACATTTGGATCCTTGCATTACAATGCTTTCTCCAAATACATGTTTTAAGTTAAACAGCAGTGAGTCATACTCAGTTTCAGAAATATTGTTTTTGTATACTTTCACATTCATTTGCTGTTATGTAAGCCTGACAGTTTGTGATTTCATTATGTGGCATTTATATTAACGGGCATGGCTGTGATTATATTAAACAATTTGGTTTACCCTACCTGGTGCTGATGTGGAAGGTTCCACCAAATTTTCACTTTCGTCATCAGTGCTGCCTTCATAATCTTCTCTTTCAGCTTTACTTTCTGATGCAGCCACATTGATCCTATAACAGTATGAAGGCATTTTCTACTCATACAGCGTTATATTTTTATAATTCTTTACAACTAGATACATTGGCATCTTGATTTTGTAAATTGTGCAGTACAGATGAACAGGAACAAAATTGGAAGCAGTATTTATTGAATGATGACTAGTTCAAACAATTGTGATGAAAGGCTGATTTAGTCCCACTCGATTTTTGAATGACCTTTGCTCTATAATTTTAGGTAACATTTATGATGGTTACATTTTTAAAAAATGTTTGTTAAATACAATGTTGATCCAAGCTGACATATGTGTTATGGAGTTGATAGAAGCTGATTTTTCTTACCCTTCTTTCCTCGGAAGCATCTCCCCAATGCTCAAACAAGATTTCCAAGAGTCTGTGAGGTACTATTGAATTGGTGGGCAGGGACACAGGAAGATGTGGATGACCAAGATAACTGACCATCAGGAAAAGACAGTGTCCATGCACAGTGGACTTAATCACAATGAATAAAGTCTTGGGTGGGGGGAGAACATGGCCAAGTCCTTCAAATCATTAGTCTTTTCAGAATTAGACTGAGTTGCTACACTAATCTTCTATGTAAGATTTAATTTTCAATTTTACTTGATATCTATTTTCCTTTTGTCTCCTCTTGTTTTTCTCCTTTACTTTTGTCTCTCTTAAAAAGAAAAAAAACCTTAAATGGATATGGTTCCACTGCTGGTGTCTTCCACAATAGATCAGGACACAACCCTGTTTTGGGTTCTGAACCCGCAAAACTAAATCTTCCATTTTCTGAGAAGTTGTTACAGATTCCTCATTGTGACAAATGAAAGCCCTTTCCTGCAACTACTGTAAAAAGTAAACTCTGACACAGGCTACATCAGTCTCTTCCAACCTAATATCCTTTAGCTACAGATACTGGACTATAGCTATCATCAATTGAAGATTCAATTTTGGTACTTCACTACTAAGTGGAATCCAATGAGATTAATTTGTAGAACTGCTAAAACCATCTGTTCTTTAGAACTCAACAGAATATTTTAATAAGAATACCCAATTAAAGCTCTGTAGTCTCTATCAGAAAGAAAATAGACTTATACCTATTTTAAGCACAATGCTTGTTAGTAAGAGGAAAGTAATAAGCAGTACCTTTCCTGTGTGGTTTTCACTACAGTTTCTTCAGCCTCCTTTAAACATTTCTGTAAGTTTCTTATCTTTGCTTTCTTTTCATTTAGCACCAGGATAAACCGTTTATACAGCTCAGTCTCTAGTTCTTCTTTAGCTTCAACACATTTTTGTAACCTTAAAAAAAGAATAAAAAATAAGCAAGGCCTCTAAATCAAACTCATTGTTTTAGCAACTTAAATCAAAATGTGTACAACAGCAAAAATCACATGTATGTATAAGAATGTCAGCTACTACAATACAAGGAAAATGAATTTGTTAGGATTTCTCTTATGTAGGTATTAATAATTCATACACAATCTATATACCATTGGAATAATATGGAAGTCTTTTTAAGAGGTTATCAAACCTAATATGTTGAAACTTTCAAAATGTAGAGAAATCTTTAAAAACATTTTATGAAAAATTTATGAAAAAAAGTCTAAAGGTAATATAAAAGATTTCATCCAGTAATGTTTGCCAGCCATTGGAATGGGTACCACTAGCAGACAGATACTTCCTTCCCTCTGTAGTTTCCCACTCACATGCCTCCCCCCATATCCTCCAAAGGATTTTGGGAGCCTCCAGAGTAGATTGCAAATTCTGAAAGTACAAAGTCTCCCACTCCCACCAATCTAACTTCAACCTCTATGACATAAGCAAACGTCCACTCACATTACTCTGGACAAAGAGCATAATATCTAATTCCATAAAATATCTCTCTACAGATATACAGTAGTTCTGTTAACCAAGTACATGTGTTCCTGGGTATTGCTTCTGGTACATTTGGTACCAGATGCAGAAATAACATAACATAACATAACATAACATAACATAACATAACATAACGGCTTGGTTCCTGCACCACCAAAAAAAAAGTTCAGTATGTCTTAGCAGACTGTTTATCCAAAGCTAATACAGCTGGCCCTCCACATTCATGGGTTTCTCTTCTGCAGATTTGATTATTCATGTTTTCGTAGCTACTGCACAACTAGCTTGACATCCCCATCCCACTTCTCTTCCTCTTAATATCCTGTCCTTTGAACAGCACCAACCCATCACTCACTTTCCAACCTTGCCACCATGATGCCTCAGCCAGATTTTAAACCGCCTTCCCAAGAAATCCACCCCCACCCCACTCTTCTTCTTCCCAATCCTCCTCCCAATCTCCTCTCTATCCAATAGTGCCAGCCCATCACTTCCACCTTGCCACCACAATGCCTCGGCCAGATTTCAAACACCTCCCCAGCCCATCAACCTCCCTACCCCCACTCCTCCGTTGGCACTGTTGGAAGGACAGGTGATTGATGGGGAAAAGTGGGGCAGGGAGGTTGATGGGCTAGAAAGTGGCTTAAAATCTGGCTGAGGCATCATGGTGGCAAAGTTGGAAAGTAATGAGCTGGCACTGTTAGAAGGACAGGAGATGAAGAGGAAGATGGGGGGAAGAGGAGTGGGGTAGGGCGGTCAATGGGCTGGGAAGGAGTTTTAAATCTGGCTGAGGCGTGTGGTGGTAAGGTGGAAGAGAGTAACAGGCTGGCAATGTTGGCAGGAGTCTGTTGGGAGGGAGCTTACAATATTCATGTTTTTTTCCCACTTTCATGAGGGATCTGTGCTCCTAACCCCCACAAATGTGGAGGGCCAACTATATGCACACATGAATGGAAACAACCAGATCGGCTAAGCCTTGTATAAATAAACTGAAACATTCTGAATCTTTTAGAGACTACATGAAGGCTTATTTTCTTATAATTTCCATTCTGGTGGATAAAGCATGGAGATCTAGTGTTATTTAACATGTTGGGAGAAGCCGATGAGACAGCTTATCTGCTCTCCCCTTTTCTTGCTGTTTTGTTGTTCACACATGCTCAACAAGGGATTCTGGAGACAACTGCTATTTACTTTGCCTGTTATAGGCTAGCACACACAGCTACAGTAGGAACAGCTAGAGTCCCACTCTTTCACAGCTCAAAATTTCTTACAGTGTTCACTGCAAACATGTTGCTGCAACCAACACTGAAAGTTTGTGTTTCACCTGTCCTCCTTCACCATGCTACCAATGCTTTTTAAAAAAGCCATCTAGATAGAGGAGGAGGAAGAAAAGGAGGGGCTAGTATTTGTAAAGAGAAGTTTCACTGTTAGAACGTTTGTTAAAGGAAGTATGTCTGTAGTTAAAACTGTAAGTTTAAGATAAAACCTTAGTTAAATTGCTACTAAAGAGTTCATCCATTATGTTGTTAAATCTTGTAAAGGATGGTAATAGAGAAAAAACAGGTTAATAAAAGGAATCAAACAACTTAAATTAGTTCCTTCCAATAAAGAAGTCAACTGTTTCAATATAAAGATTTCTTCAGTATCTCAGTTCCAAAAAACTGGATATTAATGATGCAGCTTAAGGCATAATTTACATAACTATTTAAATACAGTAATTTCTTTGATTCAGTTTGAACTAAGCAGCTACAAGTTAAACCAGTCCCTTTTTTGAAATATCTGAACTCTTTACATCCATAACTGTTTGGTTCAGCAAAAGCTGTTATTCTGAGCACATGGATACCAGTATACCCTTTTAGAAATAAGCTAACTATTGCGGGTTATAATACACATAATGTTTCCTTATGATAAATGAAGTGGATGTGCCTAATGATGGCTGTTTTCTGGACTGATGTAGCATAGCCTACTAATTTTGTACTAAAAAATATTTGATATTTGCAGACCTGTCTGTACTTTTAAACTATGGCTGACATCCTGATCATGAATTATGATGGTATAAGTCAGGCTCATAGAACTGCAGCTCACTTTTTTGGTGAGGAAATCTAAATTCTGGTTTGGCCTTACAATGACCTAAATCTCCTCCAAAACCCATCTTGTAAGCAACACAAATCCCCCCTCCCCAATGTGGCCATTTTCATGTTCTTGGAGAGCATTGTCCTGCAGCTGAATATACTGTAACAGGAATCTGCAGAGATATCTGAGAGTCTTTGGAATGTTCCTGCAGATGACATCTTTGCAGCAGACCCAGATACAGAAAAATAGCTGGGCATGTCCCCACTCCTCCCACCCACCCCATTCTCCAATAATACAGAAATGGCTGTGTTGGGTGGAGGGAAGGGCTGCACTGCTTACAAGGTGAGGTTATGAGGAGGGATAGCATCAGAAATATAGCTAGAGAGATGTAACTATGTAATAGACATACATCTCCTGATGCAGGGTTTCAATCTGTATTCCTGTGACTTAAATTCCAAGTTGGTTATAACCTGCGTGTTGCTACTGTAACTAAAAGACTCGGGAGATTTTCAGACAACCCAAAAAATCCGGGACAGGGATAACAGGATATCGCCAAAGGGCTCATTTATCAGACGACATTGTCCTTGTGTCGTCCTGCTCCCGTGCCCCCACCGGTCTGTCTGCTTGAGCCGTCAATAGATCACCCATTCCATTTCTGTCACGGAATCATGGGCGCCTGAACCTGCGCCCCATTATGCTGGCACAGTGCTAGCCACAGTGGGAGGTCCCTGCCAAACACTTCCAGGTGTGATCGGGAAATCCAGGTAAGTGACACCCTTCCCCCCCTCCGAGTTGTCTGGAAATTTTTTTTGTCTGTTTTTGTGCTTGCTGTCAGTTTTAAACCTTTCTTTTCCTTTTTTTTTTTAATTTCCCACGTGCTCGTTCTCTCATAAGAATGGCCCGGGATTTCAAATAAGGAAGTGAATGGGGCTCAGCAAGAGCTCCATTCACTTCCTGGACTGCCGGAGGGGAGGGGAGCAGTTTCTGTCACACTAGAAAGGTAGGTCTGAAAAAAAAGTTAAGTGCAACAGGGATGGGAATGGGGCGGGAGTGACATACAGTCACTATCCATTGTTAAATGGTCAGAAGATCTTACTGTGTATTCCACGGATACAAACCCCAAGCAATAAATAAATAAAATTGGCCTACAGTCAGCTTATATTATTGGATATAACCATGATTACACCTGTGCATTTCCCATTTCCTGTTTTTTTCTCTTCCTTTTTTTTGAATTTATATTTTAAAAACCTAATTAAAAATTATTTAAAACAGCTTTGTATACATACATCACAACCACTCAATTTTTTTTTAAGATGGTAAAGAATGTTATTTGCAGTTAGCTTGGCATGTGCTCAGCCCACAGCCAGCTCACCCACTGTAGAACAGCTAACAAATAACTAAAACCCATCGATGTTGTACACTTATATAATTATACGACACTTATATGTCAGACACATATCATATTATGTGGATAAGTTCAAACTTATACACTCTTATAAATAAATTCTGCACTAAAGCCATCAAAAACAGTAGTGTCTAACAGTCCCATACTTGGCTTAGAGAAAAGACAAACAAAAATGTTCCTAAAATGGAAGATCTTCTATTGGACTATCAGGAAATCATATTGCAGCAACTGAAGTCACCAGTCCAAAAAATCCTAAAAGGGTTACACAGCTTGCTACTAGAACTGCAGTCATCAAAAATAGGCCACCATCAAGGCTTCTATTTAGCACTGTGTGTGTTGTTTCATATTCATTATACCATCAGAGAATATAGTCTTGCTTTCCATGTGCAGCAGCCATTCCATTTTACACAAATGAGGAAAACCACTGGCTTTCAACACTCTTTCGGGACTCTGAGCCATTGCTTACAAAACATTTTAAAATGCTGCTTTTTTGTACACACTGAATTATAAAAACCCAATGTATCAATCATACATTTTGGAACTAAATGTGTTCTTTAGAACATTAACTCAGGTTAAAATATTAGCAAACACAGATTTTGCAGTTTTACATATTCAATATACAAAAATTAATAATAATCTTATGAACTGTTAACTTAGTCTACCCTAATATGCTTTATAGATATGTTCAATACCTGATAAATAATTCATCTAATTTAAATGCAAATGTCTGAGTATCATTACCATAAAGATCAGCTCAATAACACTTAAAAGCAAGATCATATGTACTAATCAACTACCAAGAGAATTTCCATATATAAATCAAAATACAGTATTACTATTATGTTGCGGTCAGTGGAATCCACACAAAAACAGGAAAATATAAAAATTAACAATAAAAGAAATATCCCTACACAATTCATTAGGAGATCAAATTAAAACAAATGTTTCAGAAAGTTGGGACAAGTTGATTCTTGGAGCCTTTTCTATGCTATTCCTGCAGGGTTCAAATATGTCAAGCCCTGCTTATCAACCAGCCATGGAACATTTTCATTTGGGGTATATCTATCATTCCATTCAGTAAGAAGGCACCCTGCAAACATTTGAATTATAGCCACTTAAGCTGGAATCCACATACAATATCTGCAGGTAAGTGCTATTTAATTCAGTGGGATTTGCTTTTAAGTAGACTTGCATAGGATTGCACTGGTTAAAAAACACCAGATGTAATTCTTCTTTTATAATTACTAAAACCAATTAAGTTAATATCAGCAGATGATTGATTTAGCACAGAGAAATGCCAAATAGGGATCCTGCATAACAAAAATTAGACATCTTTCTTTTTGAAAAATTAGACATCTTTCTTTTTGAAGAACGAGATCCACGCTCTTAGAAAATGGTAAAAAACTATTCCATTTTACACAAAGAAGGTGTTCTAAACATCTATAAAATTAAATTGCATTTATTATCACCAGGCTTTGTTGCATTATCTATTGATTTTATTTGCTATCTCTCTGCTCTTCTAGAAGTGATGGGGCTAACTACTGATGAACTGCTACTTCAATATCTGGCAATAATTTTCAGGTAATTTATTCAGCTATCCAACCTTTTATATATATATATATATATATATATATATATATCTGCAATGTATTATTCAATTTCTCTGGCATACTAATTGACAGCTCTTCTGATTAGAAAATCATTTATATTAATCATGTTGGTGAATGCTAAAACACACATGGAACAGAAACTTATTACTGAACAACATAGAATCATAGAATCATAGAATTGCAGAGTTGGAAGAGACCACGAGGGCCATCCAGTCCAACCTCCTGCCATGCAGGAAATCACGATCAAAGCATCCCCGACAGATGGCCATCCAGCCTCTGTTTAAAGACCTCCAAGGAAGGAGACCCCACCACGCTCCGAGGGAGTGCGTTCCACTGCCGAACAGCCCTTACTGTCAAAAAGTTCCTCCTAATGTTAAGGTGGAATCTCAGTTCCTGGAGCTTGCATGTAAAGGAAATTGTCTACTGTCTATCTCTCAGCTATTTTTGTTGTATTATATGGGGAAACTATGCAGTCCACAGGCCACATGTGGTCTCTGGAGGTCCTGTGTAGCTCTTGATGCCCCCAGAGACCCTGGTCCAAAAATTCAGCTGAAAAATACATTTGGGGTGAACAGTTGCCCCTGTGTCTAAAAACAGGGCATAGGGTGAGAGAGCTCCAAAAGTGACTAGAAATGATGTTGCATCTCACACAGGATTTAATAGTACCAAAACTGGCCCACCAGCCATAGCAAATGTCCACTCCTGTACTATATAGATAGCAACAAGAAATTGCTGGGGTGGATATGATTTGCATATTGCAAACATTCCATCCAACTGAGTGTGGGGGCGGGGAACCTATACCCATGAAGCTCCTTGGCAGATGTTCCCTAAGAAATTTGTGGCATATAGAATCATAGAATCATACAGTTGGAAGAGACCACAAGGGCCATCTAGTCCAGTCCCTGGCCATGCAGGAATACCCAATCAAAGCATTCCCGACAGATGGTCATTCATCCTCTGTTTAAAAACCTCCAAAGAAGGAGACTCCACCACACTCCAAGGCAGTGCATTCCACTGCCAAACAGCTCTTAGTCTTATATTCCAAATAATGCCAAACACATTTTGATACATCATACTACTCAATAAAACATATTAAGCATTCATATACTGTATCTGGTGTAAATTTACAAGCATATTTAAATAGCTACATAACTAGAATCAAATGTGAAGCACTGAAATTACATTGTTACTATTACATTTTCATGGTATGAAGCTTGCAGGTATCAATTTAAGGACAAAAGCCAAGAAGAGAATATCATATCAAGGTTATTTGTTTGAACTTACTGCTCCTGCACATCTTTCAGATCACTTAGAAGTATCTCATTCTCTCTTTGAAGGTGTTCATTTTTAGCATGTAGTTCTATAATGCAGTCTAGGCAATAGCTAATCAGCTTGCTGATGTCTTCAGCTGGGCTTGAGACTCTTTGTAGCTTCAATGATCCAAGTCTAAACTAGAAGAAAAATATGAGGACAAATTACTTGGCTAGAAAGGGGCAAGAACCCATTTTTAAATTAGAGACATGCAATTACATTCCATAAAGGATTTCCCATTATAAACAGTATGACACTTCCAATACTTGCTGGCACTTGTTCTAAAAATCCTATCTTGATAGCTAGTAATGGACACTGGAAAAAAGTTACTTTGATTTCAGTTGGAGATGGAGCTTTATCATATATCTTAGATAAGACTTAAGATACAGTTCTGGAGAGGCAAACAAAAGCACCGAGAGGAACTTCATCTGTCCTTGTAGAGAGGGAGGTCCACAGGCAAATGATACCAGCCCTTCCAAGTCTTCCTACTGTACATGGAAAAACTCTGCCAGCCCTTCTATATCAGTGTCAATGATCCAATGTAATAATAGCAAAAAGAAGTACTTTCAGAGGACCAGTGACAGAGGCTTTGGAATCACCAGTTTAAAACCCTTCTGTTCTCTTAACATGTTGTTGTGTACCTTCAAATTGTTTCTGACTTATGGTGACCCTAAGGCAAACCTGTCATGGGGTTTTCTTGGCAATATTTGTTCAGACAGGGGTTGTCATTGCTTCCCTCTGAGGCTGAGAGAGTATGACTTGCCTAAGGTCACCCAGTGGGTTTCTGTGATTGAGTGGGGGCTCAATCACTCCTTAGGTGAGAGTGATCATGTTCCCCTGGAGTTTGTTATACAATGGAAAGGAGAAGCCAGGCATAGTCAGACATGCATTCTTGACTTTAGGAGAGCTGATTTCAATAAACTCAGGGAAATACTGGGGGTGATCCAATGGCCAGGAATACAAAAAGAGAAGGGAGTTCAAGACGGATGGGACTTTCTCAAAAGGGAGATACTGAAGGCACAATTTCAACCATACCAATGAGGAATAAAAAGGGGAGGTGTCTTAAGAAACCAGGATGGATGACTAAAGAAATTTCAACCGAGTTAAGTTTTAACGGAACATGTATAGGAAATGGAAAAAGGGGGAAATCACCAAAGAAGAATTCAAACAGATAGCAAACACGTGTAGGAGTAAAGTCAGAAAAGCTAAAGCACAGAATGAGCTCAGGCTCACTAGAGAAGTTAACAACAATAAAAAGGATTTTGGGAGGTATGTCCTCAGCAAAAGGAAGAAGAAGGAAATGGTAGGGCCACTACGTGGAGAAGATGGCAAAATGCTAACAGGGGACAGAGAAAAGGCAGAATTACTCAACACCTTCTTTGCCTCAGTGTTTTCAGAAAAGGAAAAGGGTGACCCACCTGAGGATAATGGAACAGAGGACACAATAGGGGAAATTCAGCACAGAATAAGTAAAGAGGCAGTACAGGAATACCTTCTTAATCGGAATGAATTTAAATCTCCAGGACCAGATGAACTACATCCAAGGGTATTAAAAGAGCTGGCAAATGTAATCTCAGAGCCATTGGCAATAATCTGTGAGAACTCCTGGAGAACAGGAGAAGTCCCAGCAGACTGGAAGAGGGCAAGCGTTGTCCCCATCTTCAAAAAGGGGGAAAAAGAGGATCCTAACAATTATCGTCCAGTTAGTCTGACATCAATACCAGGGAAGATTCTAGAGCAGATCATTAAACAGAGAGTCTGTGAACATTTAGAAGGTAATGCCATAATCACAAAAGTCAACATGGGTTTCAGAGAAACATGCCAGACTAATCTGATCTCTTTTTTTGATAAAATTACCAGCTTGATAGATGAAGGGAATGCTGTGGATATCACATACCTTGATTTCAGTAAGGCCTTTGACAAAGTTCCCCATGACATTCTTACAAACAAGTTTGTAAAATGTGGGCTAGACAAGTTAACTGTTAAAATGGATTTGTAATTGGTGGACTGGCCAAACCCAAAGGGTGCTCATCAGTGGCTCCTCTTCATCTTAGAAAGATGTGACCAGTGGGATGCCACAGGGTTCTGTCCTGGGCCCAGTGCTATTCAACATCTTTATCAATGACTTGGATGACAGAATTAGGGGCATACTTATCAAATTTGCAGATGACACCAAATTAGGACGAGAAGCTAATACCCTAGAGGACAGGATCAAAATTCAAAATGACCTGAACAGACTAGAAAGCTGGGCCAAAGCTAACAAAATGAAATTCAATACAGAGAAATGTAAGGTACTGCACTTAGGGTGGAAAAACAAAATGCATAGATATAGGATGGAGGAGACCTGGCTGAATGAGACTACGTGCGAAAGGGATCTAGGAGTCCTATTAGACCACAACTTGAACATGTGTCAATAGTGTGATGCGGCAGCTAAAAAGGCCAATGCAATTTTGGGCTGCATCAATAGAAGTATAATGTCTAGATCAAGGGAAGTAATAGTGCCACTGTATTCTGCCTTGGTCAGGCCTCACCTAGAATACTGTGTCCAGTTCTGGGCACCACAATTCAAAAAGGATATTGAGAAACTAGAGCATGTCCAGGGGATGGTGACTAAAATGGTGAAAGGTCTGGAAACCATGACTTATGAGGAAAGACTTAGGGAGCTGGGTATGTTTAGCCTGGAAAAAAAGACAGTTAAGGGGCAATATGATAGCCCTGTTTAAATATTTGAAGGGGTGTCTCATTGAGGATGGAGCAAGCTTGTTTTCTGCTGCTCCAGAGATTAGAACATGGAACAATGGATGCAAGCTCCAGGAACAGAGATTCCACCTCAACATTAGGAGAAACTTTCTGACAGTAAGAGCTGTTCGGCAGTGGAACACCCTCGGAGCGTGGTAGGGTCTCCTTCCTTGGAGGTCTTTAAACAAAGGCTGGATGGCCATCTGTCAGGGATGCTTTGATTGTGATTTCCTGCATGGCAGGAGGTTGGCTGGATGACTCTTGTGGTCTCTTCCAACTCTACAATTCTATGATTCTATTAACCCTGTTCTCCAGAGTCGTAGTCCAATGCTCAAACCACTGCACCACACTGGCTCTCCTAACATACCCTTCAAAAAAAATGGAGAAGTACAGTACACCACACTCAGAACTGATTTTGAAAAGAGAGGAGGATGGTATCCCTACCTTCTTCTCTACTTGGAATTAACCTGGCAGGGCTTCAGTTTTTAGATTCCTCTCGTTTGAACTGACTATCTCCCAACCAATACAACTAACTAGCTAGTGTGTCTGTCTAGAACAGTGGTGTCCAACCTGTGGCCCTCCGGGTGTTTTGGACTCCAACTCCCAGAAGCCTGAGCCAGCTGGTCAGAAATTCTGGGAGCTATAGTCCAAAACACCAAGAGGGTCACAAGTTGGACACCACTGGTCTAGAATAAACATCTGCATTTTTCAAATTATCTCTCTTTGTCACAGATCAACACCGTGGCTAACAGCATATCCTTATATCTCTTTTTTAGGAGTTAAAACTCTTTATTTCATTCAGAGGCATCTGGCAAGTGAAGCTGCATTGGGGACACATTACAGAGGAGAAATGACTAACACTTTTGTGAATACTGAAATCATTTACAGAATCACATCTGAGCTATTTCCAAGTACTGCAAATTACCAAATCTCAGCTGAAAGTAAAATACATGATTTTACCACACTAAAGTCTACAAATTTTAAAAAATAATTATAATATTGAAATCAGCAAATGTAAATGCAGCACTAATGTTGTAAAATAAAATTGCTATGGAAAACAATCAGCTCAATCTTTTTCTAATCTTAATAAAAGGATATTGGACTGACAAAAAAAAAATCACACTATGACCATCTCATATTTCAGTAATTGTAAGGGGTGGGGGAATCCTAATGATTGGGCAAAATACTGTCCAAAAAGAGGGAAAGGCTTCTATTTTTTCCCTTCTGATAAACTAAAACATAGGATACATTTTTTGGAAAATGGTCTGGTGTTGTTGTTTTTTTTTACTGCATCTTTTCTTTGCTAATTGGTTTAAAACCACAAATATCTTTATATCGTATAAGAAGTCCCATTGATTTCAATGGGACTTATTCCCAGACAAACAGGTACTGTACTATGTTTGTGAACATGTTTTTCAGATACTGTAGCACTGTAACTCCCAGCCACTAGCTGTTCTGGCTAGTGTGGATGGGAGAGCACAAGTTGCCTGTCCCTGGGTCCAAGCTTACAGTCTCAAACATTTCCTAGACTTTCTGCTATATAACTATGAATATTCCCCCTTCTATAGTAATTAAGTGTAGAGTAAATCATGCAATTTATTAGTGTGTCAGAATATATACAGTTAGATGCTTTCTCTACACATCAGATTAGATCTGATCAACCTGATAGTGCCAATTTTTGTCTCACTGGCAATGTATGGCCAATTTAGATGCAACAATTTAAAGAACATGTAAGCCATTCCAATACCTAAACAACAGATGTGAATATATTTTCATGCAGTTCTAAGAGAAGAGCCGGAGTCTCTTGAAGTTTGCATTTACAGTTAAGCATGTGTTTCTGGTGTATTTTTCCCCCTGGTCATGGTGACTCCTAAGCTAAGTGCATGAAATCTGCAAGTGGATTCAGATCTTACAGCTTCTCACAGCTTGGCAGTCTATGTAAATCGCCTAACCTTTCTTAGAAAACAAAACAAAACACTTCACATAGAATAAAACAAACAAACAAACCATGACTCTTGTGAAAATGAACATAAACTCTCATATATACACAGGTCTTGCTAAGAATTACATAGGGAAACCCGGAATGTGTTGATTAAGAAATCTAATAATTCCAAGAATCTCAAAAAGTGTATGTATTTTTTTCCTATCTCATTCTCAAACTTTTTGATACAAAAACAGCTTAGAGGTAATGAAAGGAGAGGTAATGAAGGTGGTGCATTAAACCAGATTTGAACGCAGCCTTATTAGCAGAAGTTCAGCCCTGTTTACTACACTACAGTGATCGTGAATATTGGTAGGCTTAATATGCTTAACACAGAGCTATATAATGAACTTTTTATAACTTATTTTAATTGTATAAAAGAAGGCACATGGGTATTAGGCAAGTAAGGCAGAATCTACATGTATTAGCAATTGGTGAAAATAGAAGAACACAACATTACAAAACAAAACAAAAACCTACTAGATATAAGAATAGAAGACCACACTGTTCTTCATTCCCATGTGGATGCAAGCAAGCTGGATTGTTTTCCCCATAAAAACAACAAGCATAATCATAAACAAAACTATTTCAGAAACGTCTCAGTAGTGTATAACAAGAAGTAATGCCTTCTAGTTTGGGAATGACTAGAAACTTAAGTTTAACAGAAAAAAGTTATGTACAATATGTAGGTAGGCAGCTCATAAGTTTTTCCCCCACCCTCTTCTCAGTATTCTAACTCTCCCTTGTTCCTTTCCCAGTGAAGTAGATTTTTGTCCTCCACCTCCCTGCCCCCACCAAAACAAAACTCATTTCATTAACTTCTGCACATTACTGAAATCTCTACAGATCAATTCACATCTTCCTGTTGGCCTCCAGCTGCATGCATCTATCAACTTTTGTATCATGTGCAGATGTAATTAGTACACTCTTTCCCTTTCAGATTACAGACACAAAATATTTTGCAAGGAAATAACACCAAGCTTTTGGAGGTCCTTCAAATACACCACTTACACTTTTTCACCGAATCAGTGAAAAATGTTTCTCTATCTGGATTTTGTTTTTTTTATATTTGTTCTACTAGTTATATAAAAGAGAAAGACAAACAATTAGGCAAGTATCAAGACAGCTTCTCCAGAACTCCCTTTCTGCAATGTTTTCTTTATAAGAACAACAATAAAAACACCCAATACCTTTTGCCTAGCTGCAATAGCACTAACACTTCTATTTCTGTACCGCTTATCAGTGCCAAAGCACGCCCCAAGCAGTGTACATGTTAACTAATTGCCCCCAACAAGCTGGGTACTCATTTTACTGACCTACGTAAGGGTGGAAGGCTGAGTCAACCTTGGAGCCTTCTGGAATCGAACTTACAACATTGTGACTGCAGTACTGGCAGTCTGTGCCACTGTGCCACCAGGGCTCCCTAGCTGATCAGTAACTTCTTTGGGTTCTGGCAATATTTGGGAGAAACTGGTATTTTCCTATCATGGCTCTTCCAATTATGTTTACCTTTTCCAGTTACTAACAGCATCTTTCTATATTACTGCAAGACAAGGTAATGAGATTTGAATGAAGAGCAAGGGGGGTTACAAGCAAACCATCTGATAACACAGTACAAGATATTAGAGTTGGTTTTCTGTTTTGTTTTGCACCATTTGTTTGCCCAGAGTATTTGTAGCATAACACTACAACAGAATAAATAGTTCTGTTTCTGAAACTATTTCTAGTCTTGATAGGTGAATGATATAGAGAAAAAGACAGGGCATGGGACTTCCTTTAGTCTTAGACCTTTGTATAAGGCAACAGATACAGAGAGAAGTAAACATAATCTCCCTAGGACTTTCCGCATCTGCTGCTGCTGCTGCTGCTTTCACTGGCCCGTGCCTGTCACCTCTAACCATCCTGCAATACTGCTGCCCATCCCACAGGTCCACCACTAGTCTGTATCCAACTACCTGTACTGATGTTTGCCTGGTGCCAGCAGTTCACAACTATTTTCTGAATCACTATGGGATGCCAAGGGAAGAGGCTGAAGCAGAAAGCATATCTGCAGAGCAGCTCAGACAGCTGCTTCTTAAAGAAGGAGGGTAGCTGTCAAGACAGAGCAGATGCCAGTGGCAGAGGTACAACAGGGGGACAAAACTATGTTTGTCTTCTTTATCTGGTATTGGCAGTGATGAAGTGTGTCTGTGTCTGTGTGTATTTCTCTACACACGTATATGTGTAGGTGAGAGAACTGCTTGCTTACACTCCGTGGCCACTCCACTTTAACTGGTCTGAGTGCCTTAAGAACTGTCTGAGAAGGAAAATCAAACATATATATATATATATAGCAGTTGATGGTGGCAATATGTCTTAAGGAAAAGTGTGAGAGTAAAGTGGGAGCAAATTAAAGAATTTTAGTTCAAACTTGTGAAACTGTTACAGGTAGGGGGGACTTGAAAATATGTTACTGAGTTATGCTTTGATGAATGAGTGCAAAGCAACACACAGGGATAACAGAAGACAGCCAATCCCAGCACAGAGAACTCTGTCATGGGAGGGAGGGGCCTCTAGAGGGAGAGTCTGTAAGAGTTCAGTTGAAAATTCTCAGTTGAGAGTTGACAGTTGAGAGAGACAGTTGGGAGTGTCAGGGGGAGTGGATGTATCTCAGTGTCTGGATGATGTTGAGCACATGAAGAAAAGGAGATCTGATAATACCTAGTGTGAATTCTGTTATCTCTTTGGAACTAAGCACTGAAACTGGTTAAAGCATCATAAAATAAACAAAGTTTATTTAATCTGTTAAACTTCACCCTGAATCAAGGGCTGGTCATGCTTACCATTAAAGAAACCACTTTTAAACAGACTTGTCTACACTAAGATAAACTAGAGGTCCAGGATCCAAATCCAAAAAGGGATTGAAAAGGAAAAGGTAGGGCAAGGTGAGAGTGACAGAGAGCCAAGGCTAGCAACTGTGGGGCCAGCCTGGTTGCCAACATCACAACATCTTTCAGGCCTTAGGCTGTAACACTGAAGATAAATGAAGATGATGGGAAGACAAGATTCACATCAGTGTTGAGATGATTTGGGTTCCATTATGCTCCCATGAAACCAGACTGATGGAGTTTAGTGGACAAGTAATTCATTTCAAGCCAAAAGTTCAACACCATCCTCCTTCCCATGAGTTATCCTGTATACTCTAGGTGGCACTTCTACTCAGAAGTTATCAGTCTACCATAGTCCCTGAAGTATGGTGTTCACATAGTGTCCAAGATGTCTGAGACAGAACAACAAGGTGAATGCATTATTTGTTCGGACTACAATTCATACCAGCCCCACCAGGTATGACCATATGGCTGATGACATCTGATGGCTGTCCCACACCATTCTGTTTAGATATTGTTGCTATTGTGCACCTTTAAGTCATTTCTGACTTACGGTAACTCTAAGGCAAATCTATCACAGGGTTTTTGTTGGCAAGATTCATTTAGAGCAGGTTTGTCATTGCCTTCCTGTGAAGCTGGGGTTGGATGACTTGCCCAAGGCCATCCAGTGGTTTTCCATGGCTGAGAGGGGATTTGAACCCTGATCTCCTGGCATCCTAGTTCAACATTCAGACCACTATAGCACACTGCCTCTTGTTTTCCCTGCCCCAAGAAAGTATGTTACAAAAATAACATCAACTATTGCATGGATGCTGATATGAGATACAATAAAACAATAATACTGTCAATCAGAAGTGGTGTGGTTTGAGTCTCTTTGTGGTGAGCCACTAACACTGGATGGGGGACAGCACATTTTGCCAGAGGCATAGGTTAAATATTAGATTTTCCTATGCAAGACATTAAAACCAAACAATAGGTTTCAAATAAAAAAATGTAAAACATCAAGATGTTTCTGTCCCATCAAATTTATTGTTAAGAGATTCTTGTATTTTTTAAAAAACTGTGTTTTCAAGTATTATCCTGTGAATTAAAGGCCAATTTTGTACATATTCCTACTTGAACTTTACACAATAAAAATCTTGTTTTGACAGAATAACCATCTGGAAAAAATAATGCCATTTTATTCCCTGTTAATCAGCAAGTGGTTGTGATTTTTTAAAAACTGTGCCATCACTATCTCCAGGGATAATAATGTTCAACTGTAACCATGTCATTTCTGGGTGTGGCAAAGCCACAATATTACAACTGCAGTGATGGAAGTACAAAAGTAGAAGTAGCTTTCTCTTGGCAAATTCAGTAGAAACAAACAAAAATAGTCCCTAGTACATAAAAAAAATTATTACAGTCCTCCAGCTGCTTTGTCAACAAAGCCCCACTGCATTATAAGATGTGTTTTAATGGAGAACGTTTGTGTAGTTTCCTCATTTTCCTCCTTGACAGACAAGACAATCATTTGAAGGAGAAGGTACACTAAACATGTATAGGGGAAGACTGAGGGTTTTACCAGCTGGCCCACAGTCATGTGTGTCTTAATCCAATGACTAGTCCCAACTAGATTAGAAGCATTAAATCAATTGTTGAATGGTCAGTCAGCATGTATGCAAATTCCATTGATTCAGTGGTTCTACTCTAGTTACACCTAGGAACTGCTTTAGGCCAAGGTTATATTAGTAGTGTTCCTGTATGTACATATATAAGCATAATTATGAACCCTAAAAAAGTCATAAACACCATTCAGGAGTTATGATGACTATACATGGAAAGTGAGGGTCAGGCAACAAAATCACACACCCCACCCATGACAGGAGCACAAGTACACTGTCTGAGCAGTGCAGCTTTCCCGAACCAAAAATAGATGTTTAGTTGGTGGAAAACCCTCCTTTGGGCAAAAGTGTTTTTTTTTTTTTAATGCAGAGGATGTCATTTTAAAAACAGAAGTTTTTATTTCATAACTTATTTGACTGTACATACGGGATGGGGATGTGATAAAGACAGAGGAGGGGATCATGTGTACATGGTTGTAGTATGCACAAAAGTTTTACCTATTCCCCGCAAAATTATATTTTGGCCCTGAGAAGATTAACTGGTTTTCACAATGGCAACTCAACTCATAGTTGGCAAAGAATAAACAGTCAAGTAGATGCAGGTTTCCCACCCAACATCTGTGGCTGGCATCTTCAGAGAATGGTTGGGTAGGGTTATGTGGGGTTTATATACTGTGAGTCCATTAGAGAAGATATGTAAAGTTGTGTATTTGAATGGCTTGTTCCTGGGGGGAGATATGCAAGGAGGATTAGTGTCTGTTTGGCTAATGTTTGGCTAACTAGCTAATGGCTAAATGAAATCCACAAACACCTGGACAACTTCAACAGGAAAGAAGAAACCCTTAAAATAAACAGAGTTTGGTTACCAGTCCTGAAAAATACCAAAATCAAAACTCAACACATGCAAATGAACTTCACCCGGGGACAGGGGGATTTCCAACAGACAATGGACCATTAGCCAAACAGACATTAATCCTCCATATCTCCATATCTCCATATCTCCCCCCAGGAACTAGCCATTCAAATACACAAATTTACATATCCTGGAGAGCTGGGCCAAAGCTAACAAAATGAATTTCAATACGGAGAAATGTAAAGTACTGCATTTAGGGCGGAAAAATGAAATGCATAAATATAGGATGGGAGAGACCTGGCTGAATGAGACTACGTGCGAAAGGGATCTAGGAGTCCTAGTAGACCACAAGTTGAACATGAGCCAACAGTGTGATGCGGCAGCTAAAAAGGCCAATGCGATTTTGGGCTGTATAAATAGAAGTCTAGTGTCTAGATCAAGGGAAGTAATAGTGCCACTCTATTCTGCCTTGGTCAGACCTCACTTAGAATACTGTGTCCAGTTCTGGGCACCACAATTCAGAAAGGATATTGACAAATTGGAACATGTCGAGAAGGGCAACTAAAATGGTGAAAGGTCTGGAAACGATGCCTTATGAGGAGAGACTTAGGGAGCTGGGTATGTTTAGCCTGGAAAAAAGACGGTTAAGAGGCGATATGATAGCCCTGTTTAAGTATTTGAAGGGATGTCACGCTGAGGATGGAGCAGGCTTGTTTTCTGCTGCTCCAGAGACTGGAACACGGAGCAATGGGTGCAAGCTCCAGGAACAGAGATTCCACCTCAACATGAGGAGGAACTTTTTGACAGTAAGAGGTGTTCGGCAGAGGAACACACTCCCTCGGAGCGTGGTGGGGTCTCCTTCCTTGGAGGTCTTTAAACAGAGGCTGGATGGCCATCTGTCGGGGATGCTTTGATCAAGATTTCCTGCATGGCAGGGGGTTGGACTGGATTGCCCTCGTGGTCTCTTCCAACTCTGCAATTCTATGATTCTATGATTCTCTCCAACAGGGACTCACAGTATTTAAACCCCACACACCGGTACCCAACCATTCTCTGAAGATGCCAGCCACAGATGCAGGCAAAACATCAGAAATAAACTCTTCCAGAACACGGCCTCACAGCCCAGAAAACACTCACGTAAAACCTATGGATGCCGGCCGTGAAAGCCTTCGACTTCACAGTCAAGCAAGAGTATTTAACTATCTACTTATAAATGTCACAGCCCTAATTTGAATAGCAGGGTCATGTGAACACAGATTTATATTTGTTATCAAGCTTGTGATTTACTGTCAAGGCAAATTAAAGTTGGCAAAAGTAATAATTACTACTACAAACCCTTTAAAATAACCAGTATCTGCATTAACAGAAGCACGTTAAAGCTGCTTTTCAATTGACCATATTCATAAGCCAGACTGCTATTTAAAAAATAGTATTTAAAAAAACACAACTGAAATGACTAATACAATAAATGTCAGGTATGCAGAGAACATGCCTTGAGAACTACTTCCCTTTCAGGTGTTGACCTTTTAGGCTGAGAAGTAATGAAAACTATATAAAGTGCCTCTTAAACATACCCTTGAAATTAATATGGTATTTGTGTGCAGTAATTTAAACCTAACTTTTCTTGGATATACAGCAATCAGAAAATTAAAGTATCAACAATGGAGGAGAGGGCTTTTTCACTTTTGGGTTTTGGTTTCTAGTTTGGAAAGTCAATGTATACCCCCGTGAATATGAATAAGCATGAGATAATGCCTAGACTGAGGCAAAATATACACATTCCAAAACTGAGTACTACAAACAATTTTCCAGCATGAGTAATAACACTATGTTCATTTCAAACAATTATACCCTGTTTCTTGGTGTTTGCTACTATTTGTAAAAATTGACTGAAGTCCCAAATGAAACCTAGGTAAAACTGGCTAGTAAATCACTTACTAATTGTCTATAAACCCAAACTTTTTTGTTGTTATACTGTAGCAAAGCTTACCTTGGATTGCAGTTCCCATACCTAACAGTTTTCTTATTATACTACTGTTCTATTTTATTAAAGAGAACAGTTTAATTTTGTTGTTATTTCAGAATTTAAAATTAGCAGGTAAGATTTTTTTTTCTTCCTAGGTGAAGTCAGTCAGTTTTCAAAGAAAAAAGTATCCAAAATATTTCTTCTGTTTTGAAAAGATTCCTTTGAGACAGTCTGTTGTCTTACTTAAACAAGGATATAAAAACAAGCAAAAATCCTATGTACAAGTGATTTGGTGGAATGGCTTTTCACCTCTGACTTTCATATCATCCATCATTTTATTTCTTTATCAAAACATGTTTCAAGGTAGCTTGTTTCAAAGTAACCATAGTTAACATAATCATACCTTGTGGTTTGGCCAAACTATAAACTACAGTTAAGCAAAAACAGAAACAAAAGCTTCTGAACTCCTTCTTATGGCCTCAGAAGACAGTAAAAGAAGAATGCAAACCCCAAATACAAAACTATAGATTTAACCCTATGTAGCATATAAAAGACAAATTTTGAAGAATTCAGAATAAAAGTGATTTAAGCTAAGAGGTATATTTTATCAATTTCATCATTTTGAACCATTATATTTCAATAAGTACATAAAGAAGATCTTGCTGTAATGTATAGGAGGAGAGGATGCTAGGCCAGAGTAAATGTATGAGGGGCACCATACTACTGAAGGAGAGCCAGCATAGTGTAGTGGTTTGAGTGCTGAACTAGGACACAGGGAGACCAGGGTCTGAGTCCCTGCTTAGTCATGGAAACCTAATGGGTGACCTTGGGCAAGTTACACTCTCTCAGCCTCAGAGAGCAGACCCCCTCTGAACAAATTCAGCCAAGAAAACCCCATGATAGATTTGCCTTAGGGTTGACATAAGTCAGAAACAACTTGAAGGCACACAACACAAAACAGAATCTGTTTTAAAGGTGCATCACCTTGCAATGTGAAGGCTCCATTTGGTTGTGATGGGTAATACCCATGTATCATCCATGAATTTGTTTGTTCCACTCTTAAAGCCTTCTAAAATAGTGGTGGTTCCCATATCTTATGTCATAGAATTCTATATACCTATTAGTAATATTATTTCGCGCATCTTCACATTAAAAAGACACAGTACATAAATCAAAGTAAAATACAGAGTTAACTCTAGGGCTTACAAAGGAAAATGGGATCAGTTTTACAATTTCGGTAAAAATGGTAAGACCAGTAGCATGTACTGAAAGCCAGATGGGGCCAAGTTGCTCTTCCTTGCTAGTGATCTTGAAGGGATAGAAACAGTGCCATCCCATAACTAGGACTGCAAGGGCTTTTTTTATATCATGACAGGACAACTGATGGATGTGTTCTGCAAAACGACACTTGTTAACTAACTGCCAGTCAATTTACTGGATTTACACAAATTCTAGTACGGTAAGGGTGAATTTTTCTATATGTTCATGTCGTTCATAATTTCATTTACCTCAGTCATGGTCACAGGGCTGGTTTAAGGAATTTTGGGGGGCCCTGCAATGCTTTATTTTGGGGGGCCCATATGTTTATCTCAGGTCAATGTAACCGAACCTATTCACAGTACAGGATGTTCAGATTACAGTAGGATCCCGATATCCATGGATTCATTATCCATGGGACACAAAACAGCACACCTACCATAGAGTCTTCAAAGAAAATGTGTCCCCTCTAGCCATTTTCTAGGTCCTCCAAGGCAACTCTATGGTATTTTAAACCAGAAGTCCCATTATTTTCAATGGTGTTCACTATTATCCATGGTTTTCAGTATCCATGCCCCCCCAGAACCAATCCTCAGTGGATAAGGGGGGCCTACTATATTACTAGGAGTATAGTGTCTAGATCAAGGGAAGCAATAATACCATTCCATTCTGCTTTGGTCAGACCTCACCTGGAATACTTTGTCCAGTTCTGTGCACAACAATTCAAGAAGGATATGGACAAGCTGGAAGGTGTCCAGAGGAGGGCGACCAGGATGGTGGGAGGTCTGGAAGCCATTAGGCCCTATGAGGAGTGGCTTGGGGAGCTGGGCATGTTTAGTCTGGGAAAGAGAAGGTTGAGAGGGGACATGATAGACATGTTTTGATATTTGAAGGGATGTCATACTGAGGATGGAGCAAGCTTGTTTCTGCTGCTCCAGAGACTAGGACACGGAGCAATGGGTTCAAACTACAGGAAAAGAGATTCCACCTAAACCTTATTAAGAAGAACTTCCTGACAGTAAGAGCTGTTTGTCAGTGGAATACACTGCCTGGGAATGCGGTGGAGTCTCCTTCTTTGGGGGTTTTTAAACAGAGGCTAGATGGCCATCTCTTGGGAATGGTTTGATTGTGTATTCCTGCAGTGCAGGGGGTTGGACTGGATGGCCCTTGAGGTCTCTTCCAACTCTATGATTCTATGATTAAGATAGGATGGAAAGGATGAGGAGGACAAAAATTAAGTAATCACAACGTGAGAGGGTTTTGTCACTGTAATAATTATATCTCCATGTGTGCAGAGAAAAAAATGTTTCTGATTATCTGAACATATATTAAATGAGAAATATCATCCAAACGCACTAACTGATGCAATGAAAAGGTGCTGAGATGGCAAGAGAAACTGAAACATTTACAGCAGTTCCCTAAAGACTATGATATGTGTGAGTTCTGTGTTCATTTTTCAACTTTGCAAAACAGTCTAGAAGATGTCCACTTCATGCTACAATGCTATTTAGTGCAGTTGATTTTGCTTTAGGTTTATGCTGCAAGATACCACTTATGGAGGAATCATCTCACCACTACTTCTCAATGAATTTAGTGTCCTGAATAAACACCCACAACTCATTTTTATTTTTGGAGTACATGGGGTTGCCATAAGTCAAAAGGCAACTTGAAGGCACATGTGCACACACACACACAAATCCCAGTGACATATCTCCCATCTCTCATTCTCTGTGCCTCAGACAAAGTGCTCTCTCTCTCTCTCTCTCTCTCTCTCTCTCTCTCTCTCTCTCTTCCTCCTCACAGCAATGCAGGGGCTGTCTCCAAATTCCAGTATTCGGCTCTTTCTCAGTGCTCTCTCCAACTTACTCAGTACCAAGTCTCTCTCTGCAAGCAACACTGCAGGGAGAGAAGTCCAGCAGCCACTCAGTCTCTGACTCCAGCAACTTAAATAACCACCTCCACCCCACTATGCCCCTTCCAGCTTACTCAGTACCAAATCCCTCTTCATCTCCACCAGCAGCCTCCAGCTTAGTGCTACTGCCATGTCCACGCATGAGGAGGGAGTGGGGGGGCGGGGCTGCAAAGCAGTGTCTCCTCCGGCTCCTGGCTGTCTGATGGCTGTCTCCTTCATCAGACATGGAGATAGGAGACAGCAGGAGGTTAGGAGGGTCCCCCCTTTGGCCCTTTGAACTGCCCCCCCCCCATGCGGATTTGGCAGTATGGTTAAGCTGGACCTGCATGGTCACTCAACCAATGTTTCTACAAAACTGTTCTAATACTTTAGCCTGAATAACTATTAGACTTTAGAATTATTTTTAGACCACTCTAGCACAGTGAGATATACATTGTAACATCTTCTCCACTTCACAAAATATAACACAAAACATCTTACTAAAAATTATTAACTGAGTCATTACACATCATTACCCTGGTTCCTTTCTTTCCACTTGTCTTTATGAAGTGTGTGCATGTGTGTGTGTGCGCATGCATGTACCTTCAAGTCGCCTGTTGACTTAAAGCAACCCATGAATTTCATTGGGTTTTCTTAGGCAAGGAATACTCAGAGGTGCTTTTGCCAGTTCCATCCTCTGAAATATAGCCTACAGCACCTGGTATTAGTTAGCCGTCTCCCATACAAGTACTCACCAGGGCTCACTCTGCTTAGCTTCCAAGATCAGATGGGATCAGGTGCCTTTAGGGTATTTAGATAGCAATTTTATATATTCTCTGCACAAAAAACTCAAAATATGAAAATGTTATTTGGAAGCTACAGCCTGATACACATTTTCTCACCTTAATCACACACTGAGACAGGTTTAAGACATTTCAACATCTAGAATTTGTTAAACGTCTATCTAAAGCAGAGATGGGGGGCTTCCATCCATCCAGATGTTTTCAGATGACAACATCCATCATCCATCACTCTGGCTCAGATTGAGGGGAGTTGCAGTCCAACAATCAAGTGTACCCCTGAACTAGGGAGTCATGAGCAATCCTTCAAAATACTTTGTGATATCTTCCCATTACTTTTTAATCTCAAAAGTCACTTCTTAGACTAGCTTTTTTTCCCCATTCTAACAAATTATCTTCCACTCTTGTCACACTTTTCTGACCAGCTGCCCTGTTTCTTTGTTTTATATATATCACAACAAGTTCATCAGCATGTTTACAAGAAAGTTAGGGTTCTGTTGAAGCTGACAAAAGGTCTACCTAGTAAAGCTTCTCATTTATTAAATGGCTAGTCAGATTCTAGCCAGATGCCAGCTCCAGATGGCCCCCAACCACCCAAATCTCTCACCCCTTCCAATTTGTTTTGCAAATTGATAAATTGACACTCAGGAGGCCAAAAAGCAGGACAGGACTTTAATGGCTCTCTCCCACTTTTCTTCTTCAACGGTTGGTATTCAGAGGTATATTCCCCTACCCCAGATTCTACAGGTAGAATATAGCCATCATGACAAGTACTCACTAATAGTACAGTACAACCCCCATATCCATGGGGGATATGTTCCTGGGTTTACTGTGGAAACGCAGATAACAGTGAACCCTATTGAAATGAATGACCTTTGCACAGCATAGAAACTTGCTTCACAGACTTCTTAGATTATAGAGACAGCTTATAAGGTTGTGTCAAGGGATCCTTTCAGAAAAAAGAGGGCTATGTTGCATGCATGCATAGCTTACCATGTTGGCCCATTTGGTCAAGGACAGTATGATCACAAGCATTATAAGGGAATTTTATAGGTAAGAAGTTACAGATGGTACATACCATCAGTAAACACATATGACGTCAAACAAATCACAAAAGCTCTTTTCCAGAACTGAATGTCTTCTGTTTCTTGGAGGAGATACAATTACCATGTCCAGTATAAGAGGAGTAAGCTATGTCTTACAGAACAAGACTATGAATGTCTTTAATTTCAAGCCTGCTTTTCTCTGATAAAAGAAGGAAAACTGAAAGAAAAACATAAAAACAATGACCAATTAGTAAGACATTTAGAACAAGTAAAGATATGAGCAAAATTTAAAGAAAAGTTAATATCTACTATTTCTCCATTAACTCTAGTGGTGATTATGGAAAATTTTCCAGTAAACTTAAAGAGAGAACTGGAAAAGGGATTAAGAGAAAAAAAATAATCAAAATAAAAGATTGATTTAAAAAATGGGTAGTAAAGAACAAATAAAAGAAAGATTACAAGGGTTAAAGGTATCCTGGTTTAATTGTATACAACTAGAACAGTGGACAATGAACTGGATAAGGGTAAATAAGGAATGTCGAGAATATACTAGATTCGAAGAGATGATTATACAAAGAGAAAATAAGAAACAGAATGAAATAATAAAGGGTACCATAAGTTAATTATATAAATTAATGTTGAAAACCGAAGAACAGGGGGGAGGAGTTATCATCCTATGGCGTAGGATCACTTTCCCGGATGAGGGCTCAAGGTAATGGATTTTAATTAATAATTTCCCCTCAAAGAGGCATGAGGAGAGTTTTGGGTGAAGATTTATGGTTGTAGAAGTATACCAGAGAAGCATGCTGGACGACCTAGAAAATGCCTAAAGAGAACATATTTAGTAATCCATGAATAATCAAATCCATGAATGCTTAACTTGCAAGTGTGGAGGGACAACTGTATATATGAGCCCCACATAGATTGTTGATGTGCTGCTAAAAGGTCCTGTCCCCAGGAAACACATTCCAGGGTCTGAGGTGTTTACCAAAAGTTAGCCAAAACTAATATAGACAGAATTGGGGGGGGGGAATTGGGGACAGAATTCCAACATCAGCAAACAGAAGCTATATTAAACAGTCCCTCCCTCCCTAACCACTGCATCCAGCATTCCTTTGTATGGAGAAGTAACATGGAAACTTGTTATCAGTCCTAACTATATAGAAGCTAGTATCAATATGTAATACATTTCCACCTTCATCTTCATACACTTTTAAAGATAAAATACACATCTTATTGGCATTTTAACAGAAGTAATAATATTTATAGGTATTTGTGGATGCTTAAGACAAAAGCATAAATACAAGAATCTGAGAAATGGAATTAGAACAATAACCATGTTCTGGTCTATACATTAAAATTAGTTAAGTCTTTTTTCCATGGTGGAACAAACAAATTTTCAAGCATCTCTATTCAAACAAACTTGTTAAGTGTTAAGCTGTACAAATAAACAAGTAACTTCTCCAAGACTACTTCCTAAACCTCCCTTCCAGGGATTTGAAAGCAAATCTCCCAATTTAAAGTCTAACCATCTAAGCACATCAAAACAGTTTTCTACAGATGAACACAAAAGATTTAAAACAAGTGGGACCATTTAACCAGATGCTGTTGGACTGCAATTTTCATTATCTCCCATCAGTGGCTATGCTGGCTAGGGTTGATGGAAACTATATTCCAACAAATGAAGAGCCACAGGTTTCACACTGCTCACCTCTCATGGGGTGGAGAGAAGTAAAGGATACACTAGTATCATTTCAGCATTTCACTGTGCTGTTCCCATTTCTTGCCCAGTGATTTTTAGTAAAGATAGTTAAATTGTAAAGTGAGAGAGAATAGGGAAAGGCATAATCATGCTATGCTACATATTTCCCTTGCCATGTATTACAGATAGACTGGAGATGGGGCAAATACAAGATCTGGTGCTGTTTTCAGTGGCAACCACATGATCAGCTTCATGTCTGATTTTGCCTTAAGCTGCAGGGTTGAATACAAAGTAAGCAACATTCTGTGTAGTAATAAGGAGTTTCCTTGAATTTCTCCTCTCCCAAACCCTGACCCCATTAGCTTTCAAGATCAGAATATGCGGTCACAGTCTGGCAGGATATAACGTGCTAGTAAGCCAGTGTTATCACTGTTTCCAGAGACACTGCTGTTCAGTTTCAATGAAATACACTCTGGTATTTTGTGGTAACTATGTAAATAATGGCCCTGCTGCCCAGCACCTAGCTGTTAATGGTCATGAAAAACAAAGGCCTAATTCAAGCTTGGTACAATATCAGCCACAACATAGACTATGGATATGAACATCAGCTGTAAAAGGTTTGAGGGCATTTTGAATCAGTACATTTCAGAAGGGTGTATATGTTTATAGCGTCCTACCATTAGGCATTTCTGATGTGAGGACTTCATTATATCTACACGTGTGCCAAGATTAACAAAAGTGATACCCAAGGGACAGTCATTTCATTGATTTATTTATTGGGACCTTGTCTAGTGTATATACAATGTACATTTGAGACAAATTGTGTTAGAACTCCTAGTGCACTTAGAAAAGAATAGTTTTAAGTCGCTTAATTCAAGAAGTATTTTGGATTGGACCAGTTACTTTAATATATAGCATACACAAAAATGTCCATTTCTGCAGCTGCACTCTGAGTTGAAAACAGCTTAAGAACAATATAACCAAGAATGCATCCTACATGAAATGGGCTTCAAATTTGTTCTGTACTTTTTCTGTTTAACAAATTGAATTATGCACACAAGAAGATACCCTTTTTTGTATTAAGGCTGCAGCCCTACTCAATCCCATCGAAGCTGATGGAATTTACTTCTGACAGAAAATGTATAGCACTTCTTGTACATAGCTACCTCTATTTTTTAAAAAAAAGCCTTTTAGTCTAATACCTGTAGCAATGGAAAATCAAAATCAGGATTTTTCATGACTGCTACAGTAAACTCTAAATATAATTTAACTGAGATCTGTTTGTGAGCAGTACACAGAAACAAAAAGCTCATTAAGGCTTAAACAAGGTACAAGCTATGAAGTTTTCCTAGGTAGTTGTTGGTAATTCAATATTTTGAAGGCAATTTAATATTTTCTACACAAAGAATGTTATACCTGGCATACTAGAAAATATGTTTTCTAAGATGCAGATAAAATAGAGACCTCTTCATTAGCCAACTAACTATATGAAGCAAATTTGAATTGCCACTTATCTTAGGACTTTAGTAAGATATATACGATTAAAAAAAGTTACCCTTCTTCCTCACATGCAAATATTAACAAACTACTCTTAGGTTCATCTTTATGGAGAACTGAAACTATTGTAGACGTGGTAGCTCTATTACCACACTGCCTGGTGTGACCAATCACATCTATAGTCAGAAGAGTCATGCAGAACATCTGTACATTAAACTGAATTAATTAACTTGAATTCATTCTTTTTTTCCAATTATATGGCCCACGCAGATTGAACATACATGTGTTTGTCATGAAGACCAAGATTACACATACTACAAATATAGTCTACATGAACAGCAAAATCCTACGGATGTGTTCTTGTAAGGACTCTCACTGAGTTCAGTGAGACTTACTCCTATCCCATGGAAATAGCTATAGCTTTGAAATAACTGATGTACTTAGACAAATATACATTTGTTTAGATATTTGACTAGAATGTGTTAGAATTAATGGGGAAAATTAATTTATGTATAAACAGTCTATCTAATAGTAGCTGAATGCAGGCCATTTAAGAAAGATTTATTATTGAACTAATTTTTGTCTGAAAGTGTTGTCAAATTGTTTTCTTGCTTCATAAGAGCCAAAGTCTAATCAGCACTAATGAATAAAGTAAAAAGTTGTGTGAATTGAGTAGGTCAATTATGCAATCTTTTCCACTGTCACTGTCCAGTTAGTGACAAAACTGGATAGAGCTCCCCCTGATGGCTTAAAAACAATCCACACTGCATCACTGTTATTGGCTTCTTTTCAGTATGACTATCCAGTTCTCCTTTTCAAAGGCTGGGTGGCATTCCTATAATGATTTAATAATAATAATAGTAATAGTAATAATAATGACAACAACAACAACATTTATTTAGTTATACCCCGCCCCTCTGTTAAAAACAATTGGGGTGGCTTACAAAAATTAAAATACAAATATAGATTAAAATCCCTAAACACCACCCACCCCCACCCTCCCCCATAAAAAGATATTAAACCAATATACAGTTGTCCCTTGACATTCGCGGGGGTTAGGTTCCAAGGACCCCCGCGAATGTCAAAAAACCGCGAATATTGATTGCCCTCCCCCCACCCTCCCCAGGCCTTCACGGAGCCTTCCAAGGCTCCGTGAAGGCCTCCCCCCATCCTCCCCCCACCCTCCACCCTCCCTCCCCGGGGCCTTCACGGAGCCTTTCAAGGCTCCGTGAAGGCCTCCGCAGCCTCCCCCCACCCTCCCCAGGCCTTCACGGAGCCTTCCAAGGCTCCGTGAAGGCCTCCCCCCATCCTCCCCCCTCCCTCCCCGGGGCCTTCACTGAGCCTTCGAAGGCTCCGTGAAGGCCCCCGCAGACTCCCCCACCCTCCCCAGGCCTTCACGGAGCCTTCCAAGACCCGTGAAGGCCTCCCTCCCCCTCCCTCCCCGGGGCCTTCACGGAGCCTTCCAAGGCTCCGTGAAAGCCCACGTGGACTCCCCCCACCCTCCCCAGGCCTTCACGGAGCCTTCCAAGGCTCCGTGAAGGCCTCCCACCTCCGTCCCCGGGGCCTTCACGGAGCCTTCCAAGGCTCCGTGAAGGCTTCCGCGGCCTCCCCCCACCCGCCCCAGGCCTTCACGGAGCCTTCCAAGGCTCCGTGAAGGCCTCCCCCCATCCTCCCCCCTCCCTCCCCGGGGCCTCTCCCCACCCTCCCCAGGCCTTCACGGAGCCTTCCAAGGCTCCGTGAAGGCCTCCCCCCACCCTCCACCTTCCCTCCCTGGGGCCTTCACGGAGCCTTTCAAACCATTTAGGGCTTGAAAGGTAATAACCAACACCTTATACTGGGCCCGGAAACTGATAGGCAGGCAGTGGAGAGATTTTAACACTGGAGTTATATGGTGTCTCCGAGATGTTCCCGAGACCACTCTGGCTGCCATATTTTGTACCAACTGGTTTCCGGACCAAGCATAAGGGTAGCCCATGTAGAGTGCATTGCAGAAATCTAGACGAGAGGTTACCAGCACGTGCACCACAGTCTCAAGGTCCCTTACTTCTAGGAAAGTGCGCAGCTGGCGTATCAGCCGAAGCTGATAACAGGCGCTCCTGACTGTCGCATTCACCTGACTGGTCACCTGAAGTGATGAATCAAGGAGCACCCCCAGACTGCAAACACAGTCCTTAACAGAGAGCATAACCCCGTCCAGGACTGGAGGTTGCAACCCATCTCCTGGTTTTGGGACCGCTACCATGAGCACCTCCGTTTTGTCCGGATTTAATCTCAATCTTTTTTTCCTCATCCAGCCCATTACTGCTTTAAGACAATCATTAAGAGGAGAGACACCATCGGAATTTGGGGCCGACGATCGGGACAAGGAGAAATAGATCTGGGTGTCATCAGCGTACTGATAACACCCAGCCCCATAACTCCGAATAATCTCACCCAGCAGCTTCATATAGATGTTAAACAGCATTGGGGACAAGATGGCGCCTTACAGAACACCACAAGTTAGCTCCTTTCTGCTGGAGCAGCTGTCCCCAAGCAGCACCCTCTGGGACCTGCCCGAGAGGAAGGATCGGAAACACTGGAGCGCAGTGCCTCCGATTCCTAACCCATTCAGGCGATCCAAGAGGATGCTATGATCTATCGTATTGAAAGCCGCTGAGAGGTCTAAAAGCACAAACAGGGTCACACTACCCCTGTCGATGCTTAGACGCAGGTCGTCGGTTAAGGCAACCATTGCAGTCTCAACCCCAAATCCCGTCCTAAAGCCAGTTTGAAATGGGTCTAGATAATCGATTTCATCCAAGACCACTTGGAGTTGAAGTGCAACTGCCGTCTCGATCACTTTGCTCAAGAATGGTAACATAGAAACCGGCCTATAGTTGCTCTGGTCCAGGTGGTCCAGGGAAGGTTTTTTTTTTTTCAGGAGCGGCCTAATAGCCGCTTCCTTTAAACAGAATGGAACACACCCTTCTCTGAGGAATGCACTGATGATGTCCTTAAGGATGGCCAAACATGAAGGGCAAGGATCTAGAGGGCAGGTCATCTTCCTCACCCTACCAAGTAGCTTGTCCACGTCCTCGGTACTCACGGATTGAAATTGATCCAGTAAACTTACATCAACGGAGTTGCTGGGCACCTTGTCAATTGCTTCTGTCAAAATACTGGCATCTAAGTCAGCTCTTATCCGAGAGATTTTATCTGCAAAGAAGTTGTTAAACGTGTCACAGCAGGCCGTTGTTGGGTTAAGCAATGGGTTCTGCGCAGGTATAACCTGAGTCATCTCCCTTACCACCCTAAACAGCTCTGCTGGATGGGACTCTGCAGACGCAATATGTGCAGAGAAGGATCTCTGCGCTGCATGTATTGCCTCTCGATAGGACCAAAGAAAGTTCCTATGATGAGTCCTGTCAGATAAGAGTCGAGTTTTCTGCCAGTTGCGCTCTAGTCGTTGTTCAACCCACTTCATTTTCCTAAGCACGGACGTATACCATGGCTTATGGTTTGGAGCGGGTTGGAAAGGACGCTTGGGAGCCATCGTGTCGATAGCCTTGGTAAGGTCAGTGTTCCAGGTATTAACCAAAGCTTCGACAGGGTCACCAGCGTTACCAACCATTAAACCCTCCAAGGCTTTCTGGAATCCTATTGGTTCCATTAGCCTTCGGGGACAGACCATTCTAATGGGTCCACCACCCCCGGTGGGACGGGAAGAGACTCTTAGTTCAGTCTTGACCAGGAAATGATCTGTCCATGAAAATGCGGTGGTTTTAAAAACCTCCACCCATGGATATTCCTGTTCCGTACTAAAGACTGCATCGAGGGTATGACCCACACAATATGTGGGCCCAACGACCATTTGGGATAGGCACATGTTTGTCATGGTTTCCATGAACTCCCGAGCCACACCAGTCAGATTTGTCAAACTGGTCTCAAGTGGAATGTTGAAGTCGCCCAAAACTAAAAGTCTGGGCAACTCCAACAGCAACTCTGAGACCAGCTGTGCCAGCTCGGTTAGGGAGTCTGCTAGACAACGGGGTGGTCGGTATACTAGCAGAATCCCCAAATTATCCCTGGTCCTCAGGCTAAGGAACATACACTCAAAGTGGACTGTGTTTTGGATAGGTATCCTGGTCAAGGTCAGATTGTCCTTATAAACCAGAGCCACTCCACCACCACCCTGCCCACTTCCCCTCACCTGCTCACTGACAGAATACCCGGCTGAGAGGGCCTGCATCCACGTGACATCGCTATCCTCTCCCAGCCAGGTTTCTGTGAAGAAAGCCAGGTCGGCATCCCCCTCAAGAAGATCATAATGTGATTTTTTTTCTTAACCGACCTGGCATTGCAGAGGAGCAGAGTAAAGTTCTGTGGAATGGTTGGTACGCTCTCCAATCCATTCCGGGAAATAGGGTGAACTGAAGGTGAGATACTTAAACAGTGATCCCGCCTTCTTTCATAACATCTGTTCACTCTGTTCTGACCATACCTCCCTTTCCCCAACACAACTCCAATTTCTGCCCCCAGTCCATTCCCAGTCTCAGCTGACTCCAATTGCAGGCTTGGGTCTTCCTGGCTGGCAGGCTGGTGTTCCTGAGGAGTGTGGGAGTGGCTTAAAATGCCAGCCACTCCTGGCCACGCTTCCTCTCGCTGCTGCTCTGCTGCCAAAAGTCCTCAGGGCCCACTACAGACTTCTCGCCCAATGGAGTGGGGAGAAGAGGCTGCTGCAGGCTTGGAGTCCTTCTGGCTGGCTGGAGAATTTTTTTTTTTCATTTAATATCTCATCTTTCCATTTTTGGATTATTTAGAAGCAATTATTTATTGTTCCAATTCTGCCTTCACCCACAAATGCAGTTTATATTTTATTTATAAGCCACTTTGGGATATTTGTTGTAGAAAAGAAGGGTAAAAATAACCTAAACAGAACTATTTTTCTTTTATATTTCCAGCATTTCTCTTTATAGATAACTCTAGGTAAATAATTAATGTTACATAAAAAGAGAATGCAAAAATCAATTGGACATACTCTCAACTCAAAAGTGAATCCTACTACCCAGCATGGCTGATTTCCAGGTAAGTCTATAGAGAATTGCAGCCTTCTCCTTGTAACATCAAGTATCTAAAACAAGCCATCTCCATTGGTTGAACTCCATCAAAAGCCAATATGCACAACGCTGAGGTTCAGGCTGTGGAATTTCTCTTGAACAAAGGAATTTCACAGATGTGGAACAGTGATGGAAAGCCTCTCTACGTTCACATTTTGTTCAACAGAAATTGTATGCAGGAAGGTAAGCCCAAGAGGAAAACACAGTAAAAGACTGATGACTTTTTTTAACCCAGATGAACTATTACAATTACTTCATATCATACACAGAGGAACCAAAACCTTCACGATACTGACCAAACATTTGGACTGGAAGTGATGTGGTCCATTATCATATTAGCCATATTCTCACATATAACTTTTCCCTACTCCCATATGAGAACTGGAATCATATAAATAATAGATGTGTGTCTTAGCAGGGGTTTACACTTTTGAGCAGACTGCTAGAAATCTATTGTCTATAATTATGTGCATATACAGTAGCACCCCTGTATATGCTGATTCGCCATTCACTGATTCAGTTATCTGTAGTTGGTGACAGTGGGGGGGTTAATGGGGGAGGGAGGGGATGAGGAGATCTCACCTCCCTTCCCCGGGATGGCTCTGGTGGTGGCAGTGGCGATGGGAGGAGCAAGAGAGAAGAGGAGGGGAGATCATGCAGTTGGCAGCCAGGGGTCTCTGGAGGCCTAGGAGGCCACAGAGGCACGCAGCAGTGGCTGTGGTGGAGGAGAAAGCCTGGGAGGCTGCTGTGGTGGCATGCACAGTGGCAGTGGAGGAGGAGGCCTGGGAGGCCACAGCAGTGCATGGCGGTGGTGGAAGAGGAAGCAGCCTGGGAGGCCATGGTGTCAGTGGTGTTGGGGGAGGGGGAGACCTGGGAGACCGCCACGGCATGTGGTGGTGGTGAAGGAGGAGGCCTGGGAGGCAGCAGTGGCCTGGGCCATGAGCCTCCCTCCCTCCCTCCCTCCTCCAGGGCATTTGCTATTTTCTGCTATTATCTGCCCGGGAGGGCAGGAAAAAATCCCCCACAGATACGGGGGGGGGGTCTACTGTACTTAAAGGATGATCAAGAACACTCCAAAGTTCTTTACATTCCCTTCTCCAACAGAACAAGGTAGGGAAATAAAGAATGCTTCACCTGGTATACTTCTGCCAAGTGGACCCAAACAGATATGTCTTCTACTTAACTATCTGATCTGTGAGGTAAAGAATATTGAACCACGACTCAACACTACCATTTAGAACGTGTGTTTGTAGCTAAAATGCAGAGTGCACAGCTTCAAATGTGAAATCCCAATATCTAGCCTGTCTCTTAAAGAATGTTACTGCTCTTCCAAACAACACTCTCACATACATTGTGATGACATTGCTGAAAATCTACAAGAATGCTTCAAATTTATCTGGAATCCTATTCAAAGATCTCTCCATCAGTGGATTTGCACCATTGCCCTATCCCCACCATAAAGCCCTGGCAGCAGGAAAGTAGCAGGTTAACTTAACAGGATGACATTTTCTTTTCATTTACATTCAAGTATGGCAATCATGTAGCAAGAAAGTAATAAAGAGGATAATTGTATTTGGACAAATGTAAGAGAAACATACGTGAAGATTACCCTTCGACATGAATGACTCGCATATTTCTAAGGCTTACAAAGCCAACACAATTCATGGATGCTGTCTGGTTTCCACAGCAATACATTGCCTGTTTATTTTAAATATTACAGCTGAAGGACATTTTTAGAAAGCTTTTTTTCTCTTCACAGTCAAGCCAAAAAAGAACACAAAAGGCTAAATGCATGAATTTTTTTCTGAATTTTTTTAAAAAACTGTTGGGAGAGGCTGCTTGTTGCTGAGGGGCTTGAACTTCTGACCTTGCCCTTTTACCCTCAAGAGCCTTCCTGTGAGTCACACCTGTGAGTCACACCTGTGAGTCATTAGGGGGTGGAGCTGGGAGCCTAGCTCTATATAAGTCCTTGCAGGGGCTTTCCAGGCCAGTTTCCTGCCAGAGAGAAGGAGAGCAGCTTCTGGACAGCAAGTTTCCTGCCAGTTTCCTGCCAGGGAGAAGAAGGAAGCAACTTCTGAATTTTTTTAAAAAACTGTTGGGAGAGGCTGCTTGTTGCTGAGGGGCTTGAACTTCTGACCTTGCCCTTTTACCCTCAAGAGCCTTCCTGTGAGTCACACCTGTGAGTCACACCTGTGAGTCATTAGGGGGTGGAGCTGGGAGCCTAGCTCTATATAAGTCCTTGCAGAGGCTTTCCAGGCCAGTTTCCTGCCAGAGAGAAGGAGAGCAGCTTCTGGACAGCAAGTTTCCTGCCAGTTTCCTGCCAGGGAGAAGAAGGAAGCAACTTCTGAATTTTTTTAAAAAACTGTTGGGAGAGGCTGCTTGTTGCTGAGGGGCTTGAACTTCTGACCTTGCCCTTTTACCCTCAAGAGCCAGAGGCGCGCGCCTAACGGCGTGCGAATTTCAGTAAGCAAACAAAAATACAGCAGACCTAAAAGTACAGCTTAGCATTCTCAGCGTTAACTAAGAGTTCTTAGATTACCTAAAGCTCTCATCATGGACACTGAGGGGACTGCAGCAGTCACTTGCAACACTTGTGCGATGTTTGTATTCTTGTCTACAGACGTGGAGAACTTCACATGCACCAAATGCAAGCTGGTAGCCCTCTTGGAGGAGAAAGTACAGCAGCTGAAGACACGGGTAGCTACACTTCAACAGATTCGGGAGCAAGAGGCTTTCCTGGACAGAACAGAACGAACAGTCTTGGATGGGGACCGCACAGAGGAAGTGGCTGTGGAGGAGAGGGTTACTTCACGGACACAGGAAGTAGACAGCTGGAGGAATGTCACACACAGAACAAGAAAATCCAGGGATTCTTCCAGCAGCTTGCAGCTACAGAATCGATTTGAAGCCCTTTCCCTTATCAAGGACAACGAGGAAGAACAGCATGGACAGACTTCAGGGGTAGAGCAGGGGACCTTGAGAGGACCACGGCAAGGAACAGCAGCTGCGAAGCCTCAGCGGAGGCGTGTGGTGGTGGTGGGGGACTCCTTGCTGAGGGGTACAGAAGCAGTGGTATGTGGGCCTGACAAGATGACTCGGGAGGTGTGTTGTCTCCCTGGGGCAAAGATCTGTGATGTGACCGAGAGGCTGACAAGACTCGTCAAGCCTACGGATCATTACCCCTTCCTTTTGGTCCATGTGGGAACCAATGATACTGCAAGGCACAGCTTTCCCAAGATCAGAAGAGATTATGAGGCCCTGGGGAGGAAGCTGAAAGAAATGAATGCACAGGTGGTCATCTCGTCTCTTCTGCCAGTTGAAGGGCATGGTCCAAGACGGGAGAGGAAAATAGCCGACGTAAACAACTGGCTCCGTAGATGGTGTCGCCGAGAACAAATTGGATTCTTGGATCATGGACCGCGCTTCCATGCGGGGGGACTTCTGGCAAGAGATGGGGTGCATCTTACAACAGTTGGAAGAAACATTTTTGCCAACAGTCTCAAGAATTTGATCAGGAGGGCTTTAAACTGAGACAAATGGGGGAGGGAGACAGTATTCTGGAAGGCAAAAGGGCTGGAGAAAATAGTCAAACTGTCATAGAGGGAACAAGGGAAACAGCGCAAGGACCCAACAGTGGGAGGCAAAAAAACTTGCACAGGGAGCAAGTAAAGGGAACACATGGTCTCAGATGTCTCTACACTAATGCACAGAGCATGGGAAATAAGCAAGATGAACTTGAACTTCTTGCACTACAAAACAAATATGATATAATAGGCGTTACTGAAACCTGGTGGGACGAGTCTCATGATTGGAATGTAGGAATAGAGGGGTATAACCTTTATAGGAGAAACAGGCCAAACAGGAAAGGAGGAGGAATAGCATTATATGTCAGGGATATTTACACCAGTGAAGTGATCCATGACATCAATACTGGAAGCCAGGTGGAGAGCATCTGGATAAAAATTAAAGGGGAGGGAAACAACAGGGATGTTATTGTGGGACTCTACTACAGACCCCCAAATCAGACGGAGGAATTGGATGTTGCCTTTCTAGAACAGATGAACATACATGCAGAAAGGAGAGATGTAGTAGTGATGGGTGACTTCAACTATCCTGATATTTGCTGGCAATCTAACTCAGCCAAAACTACAAGGTCTAGCAAATTCCTTACATGCCTGGAAGACAATTTCATGGTCCAAAAGGTGGAAGAGGCAACAAGGGGGTCAGCTATTTTAGATCTGATCCTAACCAACAGAGACGATCTGGTTAATGGGGTGCAAGTGGTGGGATCCTTAGGTGAGAGTGATCATGTTCTCCTGGAGTTTGTTATACAATGGAAAGGAGAAGCCAGGCATAGTCAGACACGCATTCTTGACTTTAGGAGAGCTAATTTCAATAAACTCAGGGAAATACTGGGGATGATCCCATGGTCAAGAATACTAAAAGAGAAGGGACCTCAAGACGGATGGGACTTTCTCAAAAGGGAGATACTGAAGGCACAATTTCAAACAGTACCATTGAGGAAGAAAAATGGGAGGTGTCTCAAGAAACCAGGATGGATGACTAAAGAACTTTCAATGGAGCTAAGTTTTAAACGGAACATGTATAGGAAATGGAAAAGGGGGGAAATCACCAAAGAAGAATTCAAACAGATAGCGAACACGTGTAGGAGTAAAGTCAGAAAAGCTAAAGCGCAGAATGAGCTCAGGCTTGCTAGGGAGGTTAAGAACAATAAAAAGGGTTTTTTTGGGTATGTCCGCAGCAAAAGGAGGAAGAAGGAAATGATAGGGCCGCTACGTGGAGAAGATGGCAAAATGCTAACAGGGGACAGAGAAAAGGCAGAATTACTCAACACCTTCTTTGCCTCAGTGTTTTCAGAAAAGGAAAAGGAGGACCAACCTGAGGAGAATGGAACAGAGGACACAATAGGGGAAATCCAGCTCAAAATAAGTAAAGAGGTAGTACAGGAATACCTTCTTAATCTAAATGAATTTAAATCTCCAGGACCAGATGAACTGCATCCAAGAGTATTAAAAGAGCTGGCAAATATAATCTCAGAGCCATTGGCAATAATATTTGAGAACTCCTGGAGAACAGGAGAAGTCCCAGCAGACTGGAGGAGGGCAAACGTTGTTCCCATCTTCAAAAAGGGGAAAAAAGAGGATCCCAACAACTATCGTCCAGTTAGTCTGACATCAATACCAGGGAAGATTCTAGAACAGATCATTAAACAGAGAGTCTGTGAACATTTAGAAGGCAATGCCATAATCACAAAAAGTCAGCATGGGTTTCAGAGAAAAAAGTCATGCCAGACTAATCTGATCTCTTTTTTTGATAAAGTTACCAGCTTGGTAGATGAAGGGAATGCTGTGGACATTGCATACCTTGATTTCAGTAAGGCCTTTGACAAGGTTCCCCATGACATTCTTGCAAACAAGCTTGTAGAATGTGGGCTAGACAAGTTAACTGTTCAATGGATTTGTAATTGGTTGACCGGCCGAACCCAAAGGGTGCTCAGCAGTGGCTCCTCTTCGTCTTGGAAAGATGTGACCAGTGGGGTGCCACAGGGTTCTGTCCTGGGCCCAGTGCTATTCAACATCTTTATCAATGACTTGGATGAGGGAATTAGGGGCATACTTATCAAATTTGCAGATGACACCAAATTGGGAGGAGTAGCTAATACCCTGGAGGACAAGATCAAAATTCAGAATGACCTGGATAGACTGGAGAGCTGGGCCAAAGCTAACAAAATGAAATTCAATACGGAGAAATGTAAAGTACTGCATTTAGGGCGGAAAAATGAAATGCATAAATATAGGATGGGAGAGACCTGGCTGAATGAGACTACGTGCGAAAGGGATCTAGGAGTCCTAGTAGACCACAAGTTGAACATGAGCCAACAGTGTGATGCGGCAGCTAAAAAGGCCAATGCAATTTTGGGCTGCATCAATAGAAGTATAGTGTCTAGATCAAGGGAAGTAATAGTGCCACTCTATTCTGCCTTGGTCAGACCTCACTTAGAATACTGTGTCCAGTTCTGGGCACCACAATTCAGAAAGGATATTGACAAATTGGAGCGTGTCCAGAGAAGGGCAACTAAAATGGTGAAAGGTCTGGAAACGATGCCTTATGAGGAGAGACTTAGGGAGCTGGGTATGTTTAGCCTGGAAAAAAGACGGTTAAGAGGCGATATGATAGCCCTGTTTAAGTATTTGAAGGGATGTCACGCTGAGGATGGAGCAGGCTTGTTTTCTGCTGCTCCAGAGACTGGAACACGGAGCAATGGGTGCAAGCTCCAGGAACAGAGATTCCACCTCAACATGAGGAGGAACTTTTTGACAGTCAGAGCTGTTCGGCAGTGGAACACACTCCCTCGGAGCGTGGTGGGGTCTCCTTCCTTGGAGGTCTTTAAACAGAGGCTGGATGGCCATCTGTCGGGGATGCTTTGATTGTGATTTCCTGCGTGGCAGGGGGGTTGGACTGGATGGCCCTCGTGGTCTCTTCCAACTCTGCAATTCTATGATTCTATGATTCTATGAAGTATTAGTGAGATCCAAGATGAACTTCAGCCAATCCCACAGGCCTTGAGGACCAACAAGTTAAACTACAGCTGTTCTAGCTTAATTCAGGAATATATTGTCCAGCATGGTTCCATTAACTTGTTCCTGCCTTAAGGGGTGGAGGAATCAATATGCATATTATGAAACATATTAAGCATGTTAAATACATATTTAAGGATATAATTAGAATTAATAGTTAACTTTGCTATCATTTTGAAAAAAAGATGTTGCAGGGGAATCTGGGTCATGTATACTACAACATAGCATATATCCATATACTGAACCCAGATCATAAATCACACATTATTTATGGGATGTAACTTTAAAAAAAAAGAAAAGCACATATAGCTAATTAAGGAAAGACTTGCTTGTGTTAACCTCAATCTGATAACCTATCAGATGTCAGCACACTTGATCATATTCTCACATGTAGCTAAGATATTAATGAATTATTTTATGAAACATTTAATGAGATATCTTTACACTTCAGGATTTTCTCCAAATCTTTCAAAGCTGTTCTTCCAAGTCTTAGTCTTCTTTGGATTTCTTGCCTGCAGTCTCCAGTCAGCGTAAGAGGGGCGCTCCAAAAAAACGATACAAGGACTCCCTGAAACAACATCTCAGGCTCAGCCAAATTGATCACCAACAATGGTCCGCCCTGGCCTCACATCGGGAGGCATGGAGACACACTATCCACAATGCTGCAGCCTTATTTGAGAACTCACGCCGAACAAGTTTTGAAGAGAAACGACAACGCAGAAAGAATCACAACCCAGAAACATCGCCCAATTCGAGACCTTCTGCTGTGCTTTCTGCAACCGGACTTGTTTATCTCGGATTGGCCTTTTCAGTCATCAGCGCGCTTTCAGAAAGCGCGGGATGCGTCCTTCCTGAATCTTCGTTTGCGAAGAAAAGCCAGGGAGAGAGAGAACTAAGGTACAGAAAATCTTTAACTAATTTGATGTATTAATTACACACTTTAAAGTTATGTAAATCACATGTGGTCTTTATTTTTGTTTTCTCAATATACAACTGTAATCTTGCTTGTCCAGTTTCTTCCTTAACTTTCAGCAACAATCATTCCAAGTGTGAAGTCGAAGACTTTAATGGCTGGTATCCATAGATTTTCCATGGGTTTTTTTCCGGGCTGTGAGGCTGTGTTCTGGAAGTTTATTTCTGATGTTTTGCCTACATCTATGGCTGGCATCTTCAGAGAATGGTTGGGTAAGAGAATGGTTGGGTTATATATTGTTGGAGAGGGTATGTAAATTTGTGTATTTGAAAGGCTAGTTTCTGGGTGGAGATATGCAAGGAAGATTAGTGTCTGTTTGGCTAATAGTCCATTGTCTACTGGAAATCCCCTGGGTGGAGTTCATTTGCATGTGTTGAGTTTTGATTTTAGTGTTTTTCAGGACTGGTAGCCAGATTTCGTTTACTTTTAGGGTTTCTTCTTTCTTTGTTTACTTTTAGGGTTTCTTTTTCTTCTTTGAAGTTGTCCAGGCATTTGTGGATTTCAATAGCTTCTCTGTACATTTTGACATGATAGTTGTTGGCCTGGTCCAGAATTTCTGTGTTTTTAAATAACATTTTGTGTCCAGGTTGGTTTATAATGTGTTCTGCTACTGCTAATTTTTCTGGCTGGCACAGTCTGCAATGTCTCTCATGTTCTTTGATTCATGTTTGCACACTGCATTTAGTGGTCCCTATGTAAACTTGTCCACACTCTGCTCAGATCCTGCAGGCTCAGGGCCATGGCCTCCTTGACTGACGCTATCCATCTAGTGTGTGGCCTTCCTCTCTTTCTACTATCCTCCAACTTTTCTGGCATTATTCTCTTTTCTAGTGAGCCATGTCTTCTCATGATATGGCCTGACAGTCTCGTTTAGTCATCTTGGCTTCCAGGGAGAGCTCAGGCCTGACGTTCTAGGACCTATTTATTGGTCTTTTTTAAAGTCCACAGTATCTGTAGAACTCATCTTCAGCACCACATCTCAAATTAGTTGATTTTCTATCAGCTTTCTTCACTACCCAGCTCTCACTTCCACGTAGTACGACCCCACCATCTGCTGATTCGATTATCCATGGTTGGCAACAGTTACAGGGGGACAGGGGGAGATGGGGCTGGTGGGGCATGTGGACGCAGCAGCGGAGGCCTGGGAGGCTTCCAAAGCATGATAGCAGCCACATGGAAGAAGAGGAGGAGGAACCAGAAACAGAGCGTGTGCTGCCCGCCTGGAGTGAGCAAGCGCACACATGTTCCAGCCAGCGAGGGAGGCAGGCAAGCTGCAGCCATGCAGTGGTGCCCAGTGGTGGCAGGTAAGAACAAGGGTAGGGGGGTGCCTCCTCCTCCTCCCCCTCTCATCCTTACCTGCCATTGCCGGGCTCCGCAGTTGTCTGTCTCCCTCACTTGCTGGCTGGCGCATGCTCGCTCCAAGTGGGAGGCACACACTCAGCTTCTAGTTCCTCCTCCCCTTCTTCCACATGGGCAGGTGGTGACGGTAGAGGAGGCTGGGGGGCCCAGTCACCCGCTGCCACCACAAATCCCACGCAAGGTTACCCACCTGCCTGGTCGCCGCTCTACACTGCAAACCACCCCACAAGGCCACTGCCTCCCTCCTTCCCAAGACCGGTTGCCTGCTGCCACCTTGTGGGGTGGTTTGCGGTGTGGAGCGGCAACCAGGCCAGTAGGTAACCTTGCGCAGAGTTTGCGGCAGCGGCGGGCAACTGGGCAAGAGAAGGAGACAGGAGGGGACCTTGGGAGGTGCGGGTGGGCAGAGGGTTCAGGTGGGTGGGCAAAGGGTTCTGGCCCCCCGGATGGCATTCAATTCTGCTTCTCCATATTCTGTTCTAATGGTAGCCTCCATCCTTAGTAGAATTTACGCATCAGGACAATCAAATATAATAGTGCACCCATTTCTTTAAGAGCAATCCATAGCTTTTTGTGATCTATGCAGTTAAAGGCTTTGCTATAGTCTATAAAGCATATGCTGATTTCCTTCTGGAATTCCCTACTGCACTCCATTATCCAACGTGTATTTGCAATGTAATCCCTAGTGCCTCTTCCTTACTTGAATCATGCTTGCATCTCTGGAATTTCTCACTCCATATATGGAAAGAGTCTTCACTGCAGAATTTTGAGCATGACTTTGCTTGCATGGGAAATGAATGCAATAGTCCTGTAGTTATTGCAGTCTTTTGTGTCTCCTTTTTAGGGGATGAGAATGTATATTGATCATTTGCAATCTGTATGCCATTGCTTTGTTTTCCATATTTGCTGGTGGATTTTAGTTAGAACAAAAGTTGATCCTTTCTTTGTGGATTGTAGCAGTTCTATAAGTGTATCAAGTGTTCCCAGTGATGTATTCTTCCCTATTGCCTTGAGTGCAGCTTCCCCTTCACTTTCCAAAATTTCAGGTTCATCTTTGATCTGCAGATAACTAAATTAAGTTTCCAGAGATAAAACAAATTACTTGGGTGACAATATAGTAAGAACTGTTAGAACAGAGCATGATAATGGCACCAATATATTGCTTTATATAGCCAGTTCTAACAAGACCAGATTTTCTTCTCTTTGCCCTCCAAGTAATACATCCAGTCTCATATCCACAGAAAACTTTAATCCAATTAGATACTCTTATAACAGGTAAAGGGAAATTTCTTCTTGATAATAACACACAGAACTACCAATTTGCTGAATTCTGTAAGTCTTTGGACAGGTTTAAGTTCTATTTTTGTTATGATTCTTTGAGGTGGTAGGATAGAGTGTTAAGAAGTCCAAGGTAAAATCTTCACCAAACCATGAAACTCATTGGGTGACTTTGGGCAAATACTCTCTCTCAACTTGACCTACCCCACAGACAAAATTCTAAAACATAAAACAAAGCACTCTTTATTAAACATATTTTTATTCTAGCTTTCCATTAAAACAAATACATAGAAGGCCTGAGAGCAGGTCAGAATTTTTTATCCAGGACAAATGAGATAAAAAGCTAAAGTTTTCTTTTGCATCATCCTATAACATCTACCAATATCTGAATTCCTCACTAAACTATGGCTAGAATCATACAGGCTATAATTCTCTTTGCTCTCTGCTTTTGGCCTACCACCATCTGGATGGCAGTCTACTCAGCTTCAGAGAAGAGAGTACTATTGTGTGGTGTATATGAGTCACTTGCCTTAGAGCAGAAAGACTGGGACAAAAATCATAGGAAAGAAAGTCCTGGTTTTTCCCCCAATGAAAATAGCTTGCATCCTGAAAACTGCAAGGAAAAAAGTATCTCCATAATTGGTTCCCAAAACTACCCGAGATTCTCATCCTGATCTACAGGGTTTAAACCTCCATCCATCCTCCCCACCCCCTATCCATCCTCCCCACCACCAGTGTTGCGGTGGATAGCATAATGAAACAGTCAACCAAATGTGCGGGTGCTGTGAAAAAAGACAAATATCATGTTTGGAATGATTAGGAAAGCAACAGAAAATAACATCACCAATGCCATATTGCCTTACACTAATTGAAAGTGGAATGCTTTGTACAGTTCTGGTCACCACATGGTCAGCTGCATGATGATTGTATATTACCGATGGCAGTATGTCTCTCAACAAAAGTTGAGAGTTGCTGGGGAGCATGAATGGAAGTGTGCTATTGCTCTCATAGTCTGGTTGTGAGGTTCCCATCAGCATCTAGTTGGCCACTGTGGGAACAGAATGCTGGACTACACAGGCTTTTGATCTAAACCACTACACCATCTTATTTCCTTATTGCTTTCTTTCTTCAAGTAAACAACTTACTCAACACTTCAGAGGTGTGGATAAACTTCAGACTGAAATGGTCTTGGCTTTTGGGTGGGTCATACTTCAAAAGGACCCACAGTTATCCAAGATACAATACTCTAAAGACAAATTCTACCAAAAGTCATCTTACATACAGCACTACTTGAAGTGGAGTTGGGTGTCCTAAATGTATGTTTCTAAGGTAATACAAAAACAATAACAAAACAGCTATGTAGCATTTTTTGCAATTAATAAACATTGCGCAACAAGGATCTTTGTTTTGGCAAAGGCTTATAGACATGCACAAATGCACTATATTCACAACTACTGCTTCGTAAACTGGTTTTGAAACTTTTCATTATTTCAAAAGTTTTCATCATATACTTTGTGGGGTGGTAGAGACTGTAGTCAGGCATTTTTCCAGATACAGCAATTGCCATTTGAAAAGCATGATGACATTTTATATGAAAAGGCTGTGAGAAAAGCAAAGAACAAGGACCAGCATTAGGCATGCATAAGCATCCATGGATAACAATTACCTTCTTTTATTTATCCTTAAGAGCCTTAACATTTTGGCCGTTGTCCAAACTATAAAATCTGAGATGAATAAGTCCTCTGCCCGATCCATCTTTAGAAATCACTACCCACCACCTTAAAATATAAGGGGGTGAATTTAGGTGAGGTTAGCAAATGTATATTTAATTTTAATCCTGGCACTGTACTTGTTACATACTTGTCCTTATTGTCTCTATCTAGGAGGTGGCCCTGATTAAAGCCCATTGTTCAGGAAACTAAATACATGTGTTTCCAGATAGCATAAATATGCTACAGTGACTAAACAACATTTGATGAACACATGCAGCATTGGAAGTATGCCAGGCACAAACCTTTGTGCTTAAAATGTTATACAAATACTGTCTGGCAGGTCTGATTTAAATTACATGGCAATTAAAATCCACAAGCTTTCAATATCCCTGGGTTTAACCCGTCACGGCTATCATCACACTCTAAAGGCAGCATTAGCCCTAAAGGTCAAAGAATACAGCACATGAATATGATTCATTTAAAGCTGGGGGAAAATATATCTTCTCCTGGTCACAGATGACTATGAATTTCCTTGTCTAGTTATAAAATGATTGCTTAACAAGTAGAAGGAGCCCTTCCTTAAAGAGTTCCTTTTTGTCTAGTTTTTACTTCTATGGTTCAAAAAGAGAACACCAGAACAGTCATGAAATTAACTGAAGGTTTGACTGTTTACAGCACACTGAGGATGCTGCAACTGTACCACTGCTGCATCTGTGCCAGTGTTGCATCATGAAAGCCTCAATAAGTCAGATTTGGGGGCGGGGTAGATGCAGTAGCCTCACCACACCACTGCACCATTAAAATCCCAGGATATTAATACTGACTGAAAACATTTGAGCAGCAAATGGTAGGAAGGGCCTTCAAGATATTCCCCAGAGAGTAGACAGACACAAAGACGACGCCATGCCAAACCACATGTCAGCCATGAAACAAAACCAAAAAGTACTTCCACATATCCATCACAGTGAAACTCATATGTCTATGTGTACTTCTCTAGCACCATCTACAGTTGTCCCTTCATATTCGCTGGGGTTTGGTTCCAGGACTCCCCCCCCCCCATCGTGAATAACAAAATCCGTGAATACTCAAGTCCCATTATATTCATTCTCTCTCTCTCTCTCTCTCTCTCTCTCTCTCTCTGGCTTTTCTTCGCAAACAAAGATTCAGGAAGGACTCATCCCACGCTTTCTGCAAGCGCACTGATGACTAAAAAGGCCAATCCGAGATAAACAAGTCCGGTTGCAGAAAGCACAGCAGTTCAATGGCATAGCAAAATGATGTCCCTTATATAAGATGGCAAAATCAAGATTTGCTTTTTGGATTATTATTTTTTAAAGAATATTTTCAAGCTGCAAATATTTAAATCCATGGATACCAAAACTGTGGATACAGAGGGACAACTGTATTTAATATAAGGAGTCAATCAGCATGCTCTAGTAATATGTGAGGATACAGCAACAGAATACTGTACTCAGCACAGCCCACAGAATAGGACTCAGAGTCTTGATGTCATAGGGCACAAACAAGCACACAATGCGAACACCAGAACTTTGCTCTCCTCTCCATAGCTGAGGTTTCCTGAAAAGCTTTTTCTCAAGAAGTTGGTTAATTGTTTACATATCCTTCAAAATCATATTTCTCCTATTTTCCATTTTACAGTTAAAGTTCATAAAACTTTTTGATCAAAAGTTCAAAATATTATTTTTATACCATCTCATAAAACTGCTGTTATAACAAGCATGAATCTTGCATACCAACTTAAGTTTCATATCCACAGCTGTTAAATTTTTAGGAAATTATGTGGGCTACATGGATTTTCTTTACATCTGTCAGACAAATCAGAACACTGGCTGCAGCATTTTAAAATAAATTTGACATAGAAGCTGCTGTGAAAGAAAGATTTCCATCCCCTATCTAAAAACCTGTAACACGTCCCACAGTATAGGAAACTGTATGAAATGTACATTGTCCCACAAGAAAAGTATCATGTGGCAGAGCAGCAACCTGCAAGCTCAACTTCCTACAACTTGTTTGTCAGAAAAATGAACCACTCCATAGTAGTGGCCCCTACTCTGAACCTTGTCAGGTGTTTCAAAAAGATAGCCTCTGGAATGTCCAAGACAACCAACCAGGGTAAAATTGCACTCTCCCTCTGCCCTTGGAAATACTCTCAACTAGACCAACTCCTGTTCCCCACACTTATCAAAAACTGAGCTGAAACAGGATCCAATAATCTGTTTCCTCCCAGAGAAGACTTTACAAAAGAGTCTGGAGTAATAAACACCTGAGGCGAAACACAAAAATCAATGTGTATAGAGCCATTGTACTGTCTATTCTCCTTTAAGGATCTGAAACATGGGTCACCTATCGCCACCACTTACAACTCCTTGAACACTTCCACCAGCGCTGTTTATGCACAATCCTAAATATACACTGGACTGACTATGTGACGAATGTTGCTGTCCTTGAGCAAGCAGGGATCACCAGCATTGAGGCCATGATATTGAGAACACAGCTGCGCTGGGCAGGGCACGTTTCTAGGATGGAGGACCATCGCCTCCCAAAAATAGTACTCTACGGTGAACTCGCCATGGGTCAGCGTAAGAGGGGCACTCCAAAAAAGCGATACAAGGACTCCCTGAAACAACATCTCAGGCTCGGCCAAATTGATCACCAACAATGGTCCGCCCTGGCCTCACATCGGGAGGCATGGAGACACACTATCCGCAATGCTGCAGCCTTATTTGAGAACTCACGCCGAACAAGTCTTGAAAAGAAACGGCAACGCAGAAAGAATCACAACCCGGTAACATCACCCGAGGAAACCTTCTGCTGTGCTTTCTGCAACCGGACTTGTTTATCTCGGATTGGCCTTTTTAGTCATCAGCGTGCTTGCAGAAAGCGCGGGATTAGTCCTTCCTGAATCTTCGTTTGCGAAGAAAAGCCAGAGAGAGACCTGGAAATGACATACCATGACTCATTATACAATCTTGCTTGTACGGAATATGAGCCAAAACATTACAGAACTGTTCAACTGAAAGAAGGCTAAAGGAGATGCATTACATTTATCTTATTTCTGGAAGACTCTCTCAGTCAGGCATTTGCTCTAAATGATCAATATTGCCCAGACAACAGTCTCTAGATGTTGTTGGACTACAAGTCCTAGCATTACTCAGTATTGTGTATGCTGGCTAGCACTACAGGTACACACAATTCAACAACATCTAGAGGGTTACATGTTCCCCTCCACTTTGGAAGAACACAGGTTAATGGAATTTGTTCTACAGTAAATAAAAATCATGAAAGCAATTATACAATGACAACTTGGAAACCTCATGAGACTCTTCTGCAACAAATACAGAGTGAAGGTCTGGAAAGAGGTAAGACTCCCGGCATGCTCCCTCACAAGCTACACTATATAATATCCAACATATAAGAAACAAAAGGACACTGGCATGAAATATGTAACTTAGACTAAAAATATAGTAACACATCGTGAAACTTTAATCATGTAGATATGCAAAAAACATAAACTGCAATATATATTTACTTCATCAAACAATGCATATGGAATTTACTAAAATATATGGTGAATGTTACTAGCTCAAGTGGTTTTAATATCTCATATCTAGCATTTGATAAATTCATGATTTGATTATTAGGCTCAGTGGTTGTTAGGCTCAGACAAGACATGATACTGGAATTCCCAACATTTTTTTTTCCTTTCTCAAAAAGCAACTTCAAGAGAAGGGGAAGCCATAGTATAACTTGATCCTGGACAAGCATGCCGACTTGGCTTGTATTACGGGGACCTGGCTGGATGAAGCGGGGTGTCTGTGTCAATCTCTCCCAGCTTTGTCCACCTGGATTTTATGTGGATCAGCAGGCAAGACTTGGGGGGCAGGGAGGTGGAGTTGCAGTGGTCTATCGGAATTCCATCTCCCTCACCAGGTGCCCTGTCCCACAGTCTGCTTGGTTTGAGTGTGTCTATTTAAAGGTAAATATCAGGGACAGAATAGGGATTCTGACGGTGAACCACCCACCCCACTGCTCAACAGTATCCCTTCCTGAGCTGGCTGAGTTGGTCTCAGCAGTGGTCTTGGAGTCCCTTCAGCTAGTTGTGCTTCAACATCCAGGTGGAGACCTCTCTGTCAGGAGCAGCTCAGGACTTCATGTCCTTCATGACAACCATGAATCTGTCCCAAGTAGTATCTGGTGCCACCCATGCTGCAGGACACACTCTGGACCTAGTTTTTTGTGTTGGGCAGGATGATGGTGATCTGGGTGTGGAGGAACTTTCAACAGTTCCGTTGTCCTGGACAGATCACTATCTGGTAGCTTTTAGACTTACTGGAATTCAGAACCTCTAAGGAGTGGGGGCCAATTAAAATGGTCCTCCCCAGGAGGCTTACAGGTCCGGATGGATTCCTGATGGCGCTTGGAAAGTTTCCAGCCATTCTAAACTTTCAAAGTTGTCCCTTCTCAAGTAAGACACAATGGGAAAAGCCTCCTTGCTTGAGGAGGAGAACTGAGAGCCTTTGAAGCATGGATTCGATCAATTACCAACGTTTATAGCCCTTCCTTTTCAAAAAGGTAATTGTACAAAGAGGGCCAGCATAGTATAGCGGTTTCAGTGTTGGACTAAGACTATAGGAGATCAGGGTTCAAATTCCTATTCAGCCATGGAAACGTACTGGGTGACCTTGGGCAAGTGACACATTCTCAGCTTCAGAGGAAGGCAAAGGCAAACCCCTTCTAAACAGATCTTGCCAAGAAAAACCCCATGATAGGGAGACCCTAAGGTGAACCTAAGTACAAAACATCTTCAAGGCACACAGCAAACTGTACAAACGGAAGAAGCCACCTTTGTTTTCAGGCAGCCTTCTGGTCTGAACAACAACACCACAAGTCTCTTGAAGGAGTTGACTGGAAAACTATCAGCCAGCACCGCCTTCTGCGTAGATCTTCAAAGTGCTTCTTCTTCAGGTAATGAGGCTGCCTGAAAAGAGACAGCTGATAATATGCATTTTTTAAAAAAGTCTTCCATTTTTTAATAATGGTACTTCTGCAAACCTCTGGGTTCCTCTGAGAACTTCCACACCTTCCCTCTTAATGGGCGACCCTCTAGCTTGAGCAGCAGAAATAGAGGGACAACCATCTGAATTTCTAAAAATTCAAGAAATAATTTTAACATTTTGGCATTTATCAGTAAGAAAGGCTAGAAATTCACAACTTAAGCCACTCCCACTGTATTGAAGAGAGAACAACTTCCTTTGCTGAAGGAAGGACCTGAAAGCAAGTTTATAAGTAGGTTTTGTAAAGACTATAAACAATGTGGGAAAGCAGCAGCAGAACTCATTTTACAACATAAATTACAATCTGTGTGGCAGAATCTCTAGATGCCGTTCTTTTTTCTTTCTTCCTTTTTTTCTTCTCTTTTTTTTTAACAGAAACTGAGTCTGGCCAATAGCCTATGATTTAAAGATTTTCCTCATGGGAAGAAGTGATTTTTACTCAGCTGAACAAGTAACTGTAAACATTGATTTGTAATACCAAGAAGTGTAGTGCACACCATGAATTGCAAAATAGAAAAACTAAACCCACAGACTGTAGCTCCTTGACATTACCATTTGGAAACTTTTAGAAGCACATTTTTTTAATGTAGAAATGTATATTTAAACATACACATGTCTTTATGCTTTAATGTTTCAAAATTAAAATTATTCTTCTGCTCTGTGTGACCTACATTTTGGAACACCCTGCAAAAAAACAAAGATGTTGCCTTGGAAAAGCTAAATCAAATTATAAAGGTTACTTTTTTCAACACAGTTAATTCATATAGTTTTCCAGATGCTGTTAGAACTTCTCTTGCTGAGATTTTGCTAATGTTTCTTTGAGAGAGAGAGAGAGAGAGAGAGAGAGAGAGAGAGAATACAAAACCTGCCACCTTATTATATGGAAATGTTGCTAGCTCTCAAATACTGTTTATCGAGAGCTCTTTAATCAATTTAATTGCCACTGCCAATGAGAAAGTCTTGCAGGAGTCCCATTATTTGCAATAGGCAGAGAGTTCCTAGCTGAAGTACTTGGAAAGATTTACTTCCAAGTGGTCACCTACTTAGATCAAACAGTAAATCACTGACTCTTGTTATGGTGTTTGTTTAGGTGGCAGCAGTTTAGCTGGCCAAGTCTCAATGGCCCCTTACTGAGCTCTCAGTGTGTGTGGCCCATTTTCCTCTGCAGCTGCTTTGACACACAAGCCCCACTGTGTACCAAGTCTATTGTTCTTTTAATGTAATTCTCAACAGTTTAATTTGCCCTTACCAGCCTTAGGGCATACCAGAAGTGAAGCATGTTCAAACTTTCTAAGCAAGGACACCTGGCTTAAAAGAAAAAATAATAATAAAGGTAATATAATTTGATGACTTGAGATGCAACTTACACAGATCTCTAGTATTTCTGATACACTCCTCTCACATGGCCTTTGGTTGCAAGTTCAAAACAAAGCAACTCAGAGACATAGGCAGTATCAGATATCTGTTTTGTTTCTTCAATAAATAGCTTAAAATAAACAAGGTTCATTGAATTAGCTGTCAACTAAAGGAACTGGCAAAATCCCCTCTGAATATTCCTTGCCCAAGAATACCCTGTGATATTCATGGGGTCACCATTAGTCGACAGGTGACTTGAAGGGACATACATATACATGCATAAACATCCATATTTTATGAAGTTATAACACTCCATCTATACTAAACCATTTCTCTCCAATGAAAAGTATCACCATTTGTAACAAGCACAACATTCTTTAAGCAAATCTCTAAATTACAGGTTAATGTTATCTTTTGACATCAGTAAATGACACTTCATATTGTTCTTCAGAGAGAAAGATACTTATTTAGCTATGATGCTAAAATTGTGCTGAAACCCACTGGGTGACCTTGGACAAGTCACACTCTCTCATTCTCAGAGGAAGGCAAAGGCAAAGCTACTCTGAACAAATCTCGCTAGGAAAATCTCGTGAAAGGTTTGCCTGAGGGTTACCATAAGACCGAAATGGCTTGAAGGCACACAACAACAAAAACATAAACTAGAGAAGAACAATACATCTAGACAAACAATGCAAAACATACTTGGATTTAATGGAGGCAAGGTTGAACTGTGAGCATAGGGAATGAGATCAGAGGTCTTCTAGCTGCCATTTTTATACAGTTCAAAAAGAACCGCATTCTCTGCAACTATTTATGCCTTTCAAGGACATGGCCTTTATCATATGCCTTCATTTTTAACCTGTCATTTGTTTAAACTGCCCCCAAACTGGCTAAAGAGATTTTAAAATATGGTTAAAAGTGATCTAAAAAATACATACATACATTAAGATAACTTTTAACATCTTTGAAAATAAAAAGGAGTAAGATACCTTGAGAAAGAAACATCCACACCCCTTCCTTAATGTCAAGGAATTAAAAAAATGCTTTCAGGAGGTTAAAACAGACATAAAATAGACAAGCACGTTCAATAGGAAAGGCATTCCACAGTGCAGGGCTGCCATAGGAGGGGAAAAAACTTGCTCCCAATACCTGTCAATAGCAAGTTCTACACATAATACAACTTAACATAGGATCTGTATTAGATTATCCAAAGGTACAAGGGAACTAATAAAGAAGATGATGCTCTCTTGTGCATCCTGAGTGTGAGTCTTTGTAAGCTTAACAGCAATACCTTACATGAATCACAAACTAACTGGCAATGACAGAAGCGCCTGCAAAACTGGTTCACATATTCTTAGCTACTCTTTCAACAATCATAAACAAGATGCAGTTTGTAAATTGTCTGAAAGGCAACCCCACTGAGAACAACACAATACAAGCAGCACTCCAACTGAATAGTTCCAGTAGGCTCCCTGACATTGCAATAAATACATAATAACTATCAATCACTAACCCTTTAATCTGCTCTACTTTTTAAATTATCTTAGCTGTGCCTTTTATGAACTGCAGTTATTGAGCATCTGCATTATTATAAAGGAAGAAGAAGCTATTGTATGATTAGATTAATAGCCCATATGAAGCCACCCTGGTTTGTCCAATGCCAAAACCAACATTCATACACTTTGAGGAGAACTTTCTGGTGAGGTATGCCAGGGGATCTTGTAGCACCTTTGAGACTAGGTGCTACAAGATCTCTTTGCATACTGATCCAGCATGGCTATGTCTTTGAATTCTACTCTCTGTGTGGATTAGCCTTATAAACTCTTCTTTCTATCTATCTTTAATTTGTGTGATTACTTGTGTAATTTGTACTTCATTGCAACATAGCTGCTTGGAGAATTTTAATGTCTCAATGTATGGATTAGCAAATCAAAGAATTCTAGATTTCTATGCAGCAAAACACATAATTATGCCATTAACTGTATTTCACTGCCAATAAAAGACTGTTCCTTAAAGTGTAATTTCCACTGCTTTGTCTAGTTACAGTAGAATGACTCAACAAAACACAGTACCACTATTTCCTTCAAGAAATATTTCCAAAGACAGACAGATTTTGCCAAGCGAAATTGTTTCCCAGCTATCAGTCTATGTTTTCCTTTCCTCTCTTTCATTTTAGCCCATTATCCTGCTTTCTTTGGTTCACATGCTTCTGTTGTGGATATGTTTTGACAGACAAAATTAATTGGGTTTCCTTGAACATTTCAACTAGAGGCTTAAGGGAGGTAAGTACTGGGTTACACACCCCAGAACACCTTCTTGATTGGTATAGTAATGAAAACTAACCACACTGTTTTATATGTTTCCACAGGCTTATCAAGTTAATTTTTAACAACCCATTACTATTAGACACGGTTCTTAAAAAGAATGTTAGCACTTTAAAAGCAAAGATAAAAGCACTGGTTATTGTCATAATCAGTACACAAGACTGTCAGCCTCAACAATCGCATCTAGATTTCCTGGGCCCAAATCCTCACTCACCCATGGAGCTCACTGGGTGGCCTTGGAAAAATCAGTAGGTTGCTGTGAAGCTAAAACACACATGTGGTAGGATACAAATGTGATAAATAAATGTAGCTACTCTGCTTTCTCATTCTTACATTCATTTACTTAGAAGCACAACCAACAGGGTTTTCAATTGGATTTATTTCCAATATGTACATTTAAGAATGCATTCTGATCACAATTAGTGCACTGCAGCTTTCATGGCATAACCTACACAGAGTACAGCCTTCCAACTGTGACCTACTTGCCTAGCAAACCACCTTCTGAACCCTATGGTTCAATGAGCTAGAACTATCACAGTATGAGGGCAAAAATGGTCTTTGAATGGGGTACAAAAAATAGGGCAGTAATGCAGGGCAAATGCCCTGCAGAGTAACATCCTACCGCTTGTAGAACATGAGACAGGAAATGTGATGCTACTTTGCCATATATTTAACCTGGTATCATATAAAACTTCAGAAATATCCTTGTCAAAACCAATATTTACAGATACAACCCTCTATATTTTTATTTAGTTACCATTACATCTGTAATTTCCCCATTTCTCAAAAATGACTAGTTACTTTCAGTTGCTCTTATAAACAAGTGCATGCTATAAATTTTATCCTATAGCCACACTCTTTTCCTGTCTATCTTTTTATTTCCTCAGCATCTACAACATAGGATGAGGCAGCAACTCCAGCCATCACTTGAACCATGTGAAATTCCCTCTCCACAATTAAGTTATACAGTTCTATACAAAAGGCAAAATCATTAATTCTGCCAAAGTCATATTCTAATAGTCATACCTTTGCTACTGTAATGAGGATTTAACTACAAGTACAGTAACTACTTATTTATAACCGATATTTCCAAGCATCCCAGACATATACTACATAGACAGCTGTTCTAATACTAGAGATGTACACCCAATGGCAGCACAATACTTCAAGCTGCAACACCATGCCAGTAACTTAGAGTTCTAGATGCAACAACTACTTTGTGGGTACAACAGCACATGCTACTAGAATGTAAGTTTCTTTTCATCTTTTCATGAAAAATATTTGTATTTATAACTCTTTTTGAAAATTTATATTTTCTTCAAACACATGTTTATGCAGTAGTTCAGGATAACTATCCATATCCTTTCTCACACAAGGCAGAAAATACCTGTGGGGAGGAAGACAATATGAAGATGGAAAACTGAAGGAAAGGAAAGGGTTAATATCACTCACTCACTCACTCACTCACACCAAGTTGAAGGAAGGAAGGAATGAAAGTAGGTAGGTAAGTTCAGGGGTGGAAACTACATTTGATTATCCTATGTACTTTGAAGCTTAAGTAATGAAGAAATGTTTTCCACTAAAATTCCACAGAGGAGAATATCACAAATCTGAAAGCCATTATAGATAACAACAAGCTGTAATTGCATCACATGACAAGTATTTTTTGTATACATCCAGTCAATGGTAGCCACATGCAGTCAATTTCTATCATGTTTTAAATCATACCAGACATGCAATTGTCTAAAGAGTCTGTAGTCTAAATCAATAAATGAAGTTAACTTCTTTCAGATTACATTCCAAGGAAAAGAACAAATACAAAAATATTTTATCATTTCATCTACTCCCATTAATTTTATTCTGTTTTGTTTTGATTGTCTTGTCAAGGCCAAAAAAAAAATTATTTAGATTTTCCTTGGGTTTTTTTTCAGGCTGTGAGGCTGTGTTCTGGAAGTTTCTTTCTGACGTTTCACCTGCATCTGTGGCTGGCATCTTCAGAGATCTTCAGAACGTCAGAAAGAAACTCTTCCAGACTACAGACTCACAGCCTGAAAAAAAAAAGCCATGGAAAATCTATGGATGCCGGCTGTGAAAGCCTTCGACTTCACCATTTTCTTTGTGCAGACTTACAATAACAAAGACTCAATAGGTGTTTATATTGAATAGGATGGCTCCCTACTTCAAAAAAGTTTTGGAATCAAAAAGCCAAATTAAAGTTTATACAGATTACTGGATTAAAAAAAAAAACTCTTAGATACACAAAATCTCCCTCCCCCTACTTTTTAAAATTAAACACTATCTTGAGAATTAAGGCAGTTGTCCTTTCTTCCAAGTTTAAGAAAAAGGTCTACAGTAGCTCTGTTATTGAAAATTTATGCTCTACTACACATGAACTCAGTTGGGGAAACACTGTACTATAGCATTACTTACAGATAGATCTTTTAGCCTTTTTTCATAGGAAAAATGAAGGCAGTCTCCATTTATCTCTCCTTCAGAAACATTAAAATTATATATATCCGCAGGTCCTCCCTCAGATAGCAACACTTTTCTTAGTTCTTCAACGTACTTCTCTTGTTCCATTTCAATGTCAGCTGCCTCCTTAGAAATCTCTTCTTCAGGAACTGGAAAGAGGGAATTTGTTAGAATTAAAATAACATTAAATAAAACAATTTGCAAAAAATCAATCATGGTTGTTACCAAACACACATTTTTATCTATGGTTCTGAAACACATTTCTCTCACAATTTAATTTTGCAAGTATTACAGTACTGTCACTGTTTTCAAGGTTTCTTCAAAACACAGAAGAGTGCTAGAAGCCTTGCCAAGGTTTGATTTACACTGAATCCTCTATTATTACTTCCTTTTATTTAGTAAACAAGTTATAGATATGTACCTCCAAGTCAATGACATTGCTATGGGCACCTGCATCGCACCACAGTATGCAAACATCTTCATGGCTGACCTGGAACAACACTTCCTCAGCATATACACCCAAAAACCGCTCTTCTGCCTATGATTTCCTGATGACATCTTTGTAATTTGCCCACATGGAAAGTAATCACTTGAGAACTTTCACCAGGATTTCAACAACTTCCACTCTACCATCAACCTGAGCCTGCAACAATCCACATAACAAATTTACTTTTTTGACACTACTGTGCAACAGCACAATGGACTTCTAAACACCACAATCCATCAAAAACCACTGATCGCTACACATACTTACATGCCTTCAGCTTCTGCTCAGAACACATTACCAAAACTATTGTTTACAGCCAAGCCCTCCGATACAACTACATCTGCTCAGGCCTACAAGACAGAGACTCAAAATTTGGATTTATAACAGACATTTCTCAAACTACAATGCCCACTTAAGGAGGCAAAGAAACAAACAAGGCATGTTTAAGACACAGGAACCATCTACTACAAGATAGACCAAAAACACAAAATGACAGAACACTCCTAGTTATCACCTACAGTCCCAGCTGAAATCATTCAAACTAGACAACTAATCCTGGAGAATAACACACCGCACCCACAAACTCTTGGAAGCAGGCTTTTATTGGCCTACAGACAGCCTCCAAATCTTGAACAACTACTCACTTACGAGAAGATACAAAACATGGACTGTAATACAGAGACACTGCCACAAACCCAGATGCCAACTCTGTCCCTGCTTCTACTCTGGGAACAATATTACAGGGGCCAATAACATTGCCTTACAATACCAGTTGCCAGAGCACACAATTGCATTCACAATCTGAGTGTGCTCACTATTGCACTCATGTTCTAATTGTTAGATTGCCATAAGTGTTTGGTTAGCCACTGTAGGAAAAGAATTCTATACTAGTAGGTCTTTGGTCTTAAGCATCTTTCTGTGTACCACCAAACAATATGCTTAAGAGCATCTAATGTCATAGATATATAAACATAGTGATCCTATGCAGTTAGCCACACATAATCCACTCAATTTGACAAACTTTGATATTCTGCACAAGATTAGAGCCTAAAATCCCAACTTTAGTTCAGAGCAGGTATAGAAGTGAAAGGGCCTTTCCACACCAATGTTCCTTTTCATCTTCAATCTCCTCCCTTCCTCCTTTTTAACATACATCTAGAACATGGGGGGAAGGGGACCCCTTTGTCAGTATCCACCCACAAAAAAAAAACCCTGAGAACAGAATTTAGCCACTGTACAAGGAGGTATCCTGTACCTTCCCATACAATGCTTTCCCCTCAAATGCACTAGGGAGCCAGACATCTCCCTGGTGCAGTTTCCACTCCCTAGACACTGAATGACGACGGGGTGAACCCAAGAATTATCTGGTTGCAACTGGGTGGGGAGCAACAGCTTTCGTCCTTGTTTCTGAGATGGGTGGGTGAAGACTGCTCCTTCTCCCCAGCTGTGCATTGACATCTATACAACACCCAGGTTCATCCTGGTAGTAGATAAGTGGACATGGGCTGTCCAGCTACCATTGGGTGGCCAGGGAAGAGCATTCTTCACACTGCAGAACAACAGTTGGCACAAAAGATCAAAGAGGATCTTGGCAAATGTATTTCTTTGTGTTTCTTTGCCAGTCTGCTCAGCTTCAATGTTACCTGCTGATGAAAGAAAGTCCAGTCCTCTATGATTAGCAGGAAATGCATGCTAGTAACTTTGTGGGCTTAAAAGAGCCAGCGTGGTGTAGTGGTTTGAGTGTTGGACTACAACTCTGGAGACCATGGAAACCCACTGGATGACCTTAGCCAAGCCACCTCTCTCAGCCACAGAAGAAAGCAAAGGCAAACTCCCTCTGAACAAATCTTGCCAAGAAAACCCCACAATAGGTTCACCTTACTTTCACCGTAAGTTGGAAACAACTTGAGGAAACAAAACAACAAAATAGAGTATCAGTGCAGATCAGGTAATGTACAGATATTCCTATCATTGTACTCCAATGAACTGTAATCATTTGGACATAAATCCAATTGCTAAGTGCTAACTACAGAAGACATACTGAATTGGCTGATGCATAATAGATCAACATGTATGTAAATCGCATTGATTTAAGTGGTCTACTTTATTTGGAATTAGTACTGTAATTGGATTTAGGTATGGAATATCACTGTGACTATTATAGCTCTGCACTTTCAGCAAGCTGCATGTAGCTACTCTAATCACAGGCACAACTGCTTCCTATTGTTGCCAGTAAAGCATTGGTATAAAAAGAACTTTATACTCACCTTACATACACCCTTGTGTAAAACTTCTGATTGCCTTCAAGATCATTTGAAAGGTCCTACAGCACCTGGTGAAGACCTTTTTATTCTCCCAGGTAAAACAGTTCCTCATTTTAAAAAAGTATTTGTACTTTTTACTTCTTAGTCAACTATTGGTTTTAATTTGTAGCTCTTTTCATTTTTTTAGGAAGTTAAGCTAAGGGAGCTAATAATGGCCATATTTTGTGAACCACCTGGAGACCTTCAGCTACTGGGCAGTATAGAAATATACTAAGCACATTTTTAAAAAAAATTAGGTACATTAACCAGATAGGCTGCAACCCTATACCCACAAATCTTAGTAGTACCACTGAACTCAGTGGGCCTTATGTTTCAATGTATTGGAGTGTACCATTAACTTCTAAGTAATGAATGGGCAATTGGTGGCTCTGCAGATATTGTTGGACTGCAACTACTATCAGCCCCAAGCAACAGAGTGAAGAGTGAGGGAAAATGGAAGTTGCAGTCCAGCAAGACAGGAAAGACCACAAGTTGCCCGCTCTTGCTCTATAAGCATATATCCCAATGAGATATCTGTGTTATGCAGTTACACAGATATGCATACCATGCATACTAGACTCTACTTTTCATTGCCATATCATCTCCATGCAAACATGTCAAGTCACTGCACAGTTTTAAAAGAAATTTAGCTTGTCAGCCTTAGGTTATGGAGTGATCAAACGCTGAGAACAACATGGCTTCTCTGCAGATTGCCTATATACATATGAACAATTCCATTGGATTGAAGCCTACATAATCTGAGTAAAAGTTACATTTATACATGAATTTGAACTAGGATATGCAAAATAAAGATGCTGGGAATGGAATTCATCAAGGGATTTTAAATATGGCAATATCAACAGCATTTTAGTGAACATCAAGGCATGTCTTGCTTATGTGGCTATCCTTATAGGTATACAGAACTCTACCTCTTATGCTATGGATTTCAGCCCCAGTAAGGGAGGGTCTAGAAGATCTTAATTTATATATATCATTGTGTAAATAGATTACAAAAAGGTTGGGTAGAAATCCTAGTATTAAATACATAGTAATAAATGGTAAGAAAATGTATTACATATCACCTTTCCCAGTCCAAGCTGATTGACCATCTGTGAGTGTAACATCAAAGCCAGTGCCCAGATCTTTTTGCCAGGCTATTTGCAGAAAATAGGTTGTGCCTGGATCAGAAACAGGATGGATTCTTCTCACTTTCTTCTCCATTACTTTCTAGTCCGCTGTTATGAAAAATGGGAGGGGGAGAACTATTTAATATATTCCAAGTTCAAAGAAAAAGACAAAACATTCAAAATATAACATTGGCAATTAAAAGAACAGCACGGTTCTATACATTAATATAGATGTAAACCCTGTATTTTTAAATAAGACAAAATATTTTAAACTTCATTTACTTTCTCAGATAACTTTCATAGCTGATATACAAAACCTGCATCTCCTTTATAATTTGAAACAGAACAATATTGTGTTTGATATTCAAAGAGCAAATGTTATATAGAACTGATGGTAATTAAAAGAAAAAAATAGCTATCTAAACATAATTTCCTTGAACCACCAAAGGAGTAAAGAAAAAGCATTGATTCATAATCTATACTTCTCCAAAGCAAAGATTAGCAATATACAAGCTGCTCACATGCATGAGGGTCCAAAAAGCTTTCCCCTCCATAAGGACAGTGAGGTTCAGCTCTAAAAGTTATAAAACAGCTGCACTGTAAAATACATTTAGAATAAGTAGGGAGCAATTCACTTAAAATAATGCTGAAAGGATAGGGCTAAATCCAGTTGTTAGTCCCAAACTAGAACAGACCCATTGAATCAATGGAACTTTCATAAATACTGATTTTAAAAGTCTCACTGTTTCAATAGGCCTAACCCTAGTTTGGGCTAACAATTGGATTTAGCCTGTGAAGCAAAAGTCACAGATGCAACATCAACTGGAAAAATATGTTCAAACTATAAATGAAAATGAATACTCTATTCTTAGTCATAAATTCCTGAAGTAACCAAGGCAAATGTTTAAAAAGATTTTAGTAATTACATATTATTTGTTTACTAAATAAGATTATTTTTTAGAAAATTACTGAAGTAATGTAGAAAATTTGAGGGGGGGGCTTTGGGCATTAAAAATAAAGCAAGGTCACCAAAGAACAACCAAGCCAAGAATTCATTACACCAGTTCATTTTAGCTCTGTCAGAGGTTTCAAGGCCCCAAGACACTGTATAATCATCAGTGCATGTCAAGGCTAGAGGCATCTTAAAATCAGGTATTCTCACTAATCCTACAGTCATGAAAGGTAAGAAGGCTCTGATTTATACTGGGAGCCTCAATATGCATGAAGATTCTAGATGGTACAGATGGCTTTTGAGAACTCTTATAGCAGACAGTCTTCTAATTTGAAATTAGAAGTCATTGATATCCACAAGGCCTAAAGATGTTAGGGAAAGCCTAATGCAATGCAATGCAACAGGGTACCTAAGTGAGACATAAAAGACAGATGTGAGCTCCCCTCAGCCAGAACCACAAATCTATCACTACATTTGAGGGTCTGCACAATTCCACAGAACTACAGGTGACTATAATTCTGGATGTCATATAATTGGTCCTTCAAAAGTCAAATTACTTTTTCAAATTTAGCTGAAAAATTACAGGATTTCTGTGTCTAAGCCAAAAATTCATATACTCTCCCAAAGGGTTTTAAATAATCATCACATACAGTTTGCTTACATTTAAAAAGATAATAAGTATTTTAAATGCTTCACAAGCTTTTAAACAAAACCTTTGAAAGTATCTGACATGATGGCTAGGTGAATGATGGCTGTCAGGATTTTTCTTGTACAATACCAATATTATCACTGTTTAATTAAGCCAATTGGTAAAACCAAATATTTGCCAGCACCACTTCATTTTGAAAATACTGAAATCAGTTTTTTTAAAATCCTATAATGACTATCTATGAACTAATAATAGTTAAATGGAAGTACACTGTTATGCCTTTAAAGAGTTAATGCTGCTTCTGTGAGTCTTAATACATTTGCTGTGTTTGAATAATTAAACCTCTCAGTCTCTCTGTCCCTTGATTAATACAGAAATGCTTTAGGAAAGCTGATTGATTATAGCAATTGGAGAGTCAGTGTTTTGCTCCCAAGGGCACAAAGAGTCATATCACATATCAACACCTCACCATATAATTCCTAAGGAACAAAGACTGAATTGCAGGTGGAAAGAACAGAGTTCCACCCCAAATTTGTACATCACTGGCTGTACTGAGAGCATCAGACAGTTGACGATTGAGCTGCTCATCTTTAGTACTTTGTGTCTTTGGCATTTGGCATCTATGATCTTTATTAAGCAATGCTTTCCTTCTGGAGAAGCATCAGCTGTTGGCTGGCATGTAATTACTTGGAGTCTGCTCCCTTAACAATGACAGTCCACAGTTCCTGATGAATAAACAAGACAGTTTTTTTAAAAACTAATTGACAAAATGATTTTGTATGCTGCTTTGGATAGCACTCAGGCACAATAAAGAAGCCAAGTGTTAGATTTTCTTCACTGCTCCACACAGTATCATTGATATTTCAACTTCAGCTTTTCATTTCTGGCTTGCAGGGCTGACTTCTGAGAAAGTGACAGAGCAAAAACGGTTTCAGCAGCAGGTGTTTCAAACCTTAGCCATTATGTTTTTAGAACATGCGGATCTAAAAGGAAAGAAAAATTACAGTAGCATTTACAGACCAATCCTGTCCACACGGCACATGGATCCTATCCAGCCTTACCATGTGGCAAAAATCATGTGAGGGTGAAGATCAAGATGAGCAGTTGCATCAGCACAGCCCATCTTGTGTGCCAGGACAAATAAAGGCTTCTGCCTGCTCCAGAATGCCGAGAAAGAGCATAGGATGAAATAAACACAGTACTTGATAGAACAGCAGGAGAGATGCCGATGATAAGGTAACATTTTAAACATTAATCTGACCAGATGGGTAATTTTAGTACCGTCAAATCAAATTTTGCTGAAAAATTCACACATAATTAGACCTATAAGGTAGGCATTTTACAACATTGTCACCTCAAGAGTTGTAAACTATGTCCTTAAGTTTCCGACATCTGCCATGTACAGGGTTGGGAATTTTTTAAGGAACAAAAACTATCCCACAATTTTATTGCATTTTGAATTATGGTATTTTTTTTTACCCTAATTCTACAGGCCACAACGTTGCAAGTTCGATCCCAAGGGCTCCAAGGTTCACTCAGCCTTCTATCCTTTCGTAGGTCAGTAAAATGAGTACCTGGCTTGTGGGGACAACTAGCTAACACACATTAGAAATCGCTTAATGCAGTGTAGATGTGTGAATTGCTATTGCTTAAACAATTTGTAAGCCGCTCTGAGACCTTTTGTGGCTGAAGAGCAGGGTATAAATACCTAAATAAAGCCAGAATGAGTGCTTTGATTATAAAGCTTGCACATCCCAAAAAAAGAACACTCAAAGGTGGGAGAGCAGCAAGTTCTCGCTTGATCCTGTCCAGGAAAGAATAAATCAAGATACTGATGTCATAACATGCAGGAATGGAAGACTGAATTAAGAGGGAAATGCCCTTCCCATCAACATATGTCAAGTAAACAATGAAAGAGGACATAGGTGTGGTGATGATGCAAACATAAGATATGTCCTCTGAAGGGAGATAGTTACCTGGGCAGGTGGTGTGGTACACTACATGAAGCTCAGATTAGCTACGGTGTTGGGACAGCACTAGCTGAAACGTGTTTCCACACTGGATGAAATGTGGTGGGAGACCTAGCATGCATCAGCGCCATTCAACAGAAAAAGCCACACCCTTCCCGTTCATTAAAAGTACAGTCATACCTCCGCTAACAAAGCCTCTGACAGTAAAGCTTCTTTTTACAAAGTCCATTTACATCCACCCAGCTCCTGCTTTTCCTCCTTGTCCTTTGTGTAGCTGGAACTGTTTTAGTAGCATCAGCATTGGGAGGATGGTAAAGGAGGGCTGGAGAAACATAGGAATTTGGATTTTGGGTTGCAGCAGCATATCTGCAGTAAGCACAATGATAAAACTTAAGATGGGAAAGAATGAGATTCTACTCTAGCTGATCCTACTGTAACTGTGTGTGCATGCCTACAACAGGCAAGATAAATAGCAGCTGCCTCCAGAATGCCTTACTGAGCACAAATGAATCATGAAGTTTCAAGAGGCTGCTCAATGCAGGAACTCCAGATGTGGCCTGACTAGTGCAGAATATAGTGGGACCATTACTTTCCTTATCTTGGAAAGTACGGTTCTATTAATACAAATAGACCCCCATATCCACAGGACCTATATCCACGGATTCACTTACCCGTGTCTGAAAAAATATGAAAAAATATCTCTAGGCATCTTCTAGGTCCTCTATGGCATGCGTCCGCTGGAAGTCTTTCATTTTAATAAGGTTTGCTATTATCCACAGTTTCCAGCATCCAGGGTAAGCCCAGGAACATATCCCCCAAGGATATGGAGATCTATACGTGCAAGCTGAAATATTATCTGCCTTCTTTGCTGCAGCATCACATTGCTGGCTCATGGTCAACTTACAATCAACAAGAATCCCAAGGTCCTTTTCCCATTTATTGCTGCTAAGCCAAGTATCTATCCCCAATTCTAAGTAAGCTTTTTTTTTCTTTTTTTTTTTTTTGCATTTGTCTCTATTGCATTTCATTCTATTAGCTCCAGCCCAATTTTCTAGTTTATCATGGTCATTTTGAACTCATTTCCTATCTTTCAGTGGTTAGCTAACCCTCCCAGTTTTGCATCACCCACAAATTTGATAAGGATACCCTCTAATCCATCATCTAACTCATTGATAAAAGTACTGAAGAATGCCAACCCCAGGACAGAACCCTGAGGCACTCCACTTAAGACTGACTGACCTGTGGTTCCCTGGATCTTCTTTTTTGCCCTTTTTGAAGTGGGGGAGAATGTCTGCCCACGTCCAGTCCTCTCCTGTTAACCTTGCCTCACCTTTCTCCAAGATTTCTCAAAAATGATGGTAAGTGGTTCAGAGTGTGCATCAGCAAGTTCCTTCAGTACTTCTGAATGCAGTTCACCTGGGCCTGCAGATTTCAACACATTTAATTAGGTGATTCCTGACTATCTCCTTGTCAATTCTGAGTTGCAATCTGGGTCCCTTGCCAAGGTCTCTGCTGCTGCATGGAAGCAGACAATTCTCTTTTGGGGAGAAAACTGCAAATGAAAAGCAAACAGAGAGAACAGATAAGCCTACCTCAGCAGCTCCCCACAACATGTTAAAAAGCATAGGTCTGTAAGTTTGGCCATCACAATAGTAATCATAAGAAAATTGGAGGCGAATGAAAGAAAATTGTCCCTTGAAGCATTTTAGAAGTCTTCAAATGTCTCTAGAACAGGGTTTCACAACCACGGTTCCCTGGAACCCTAGGGTACCACAAGAGGTTGCTAGGGGTTTTGTGAGATATTAAGATTGAAAAAAATAAAAGTTTTTTAAAGCTGTAGATATAAAAATTTTAAACAATTCTCTGACACCTAAAAATTGTTTCAAGGGTTTTACCAGGGTAAAAGTTGAGAAAGGCTGCTCTAGAAGGTTCAAAATGTTTTTGTTTACTTATGAAAGGCTTATCTGACCTGGTTGTTTCATTTCACACATCCCTTCTCTTAATACGGAATGAAAAATTTGCTGAAGCATGTTGAATTGCTCATCTTTTTTGTGGTGTGAGAGCCTTTCTCTATTCTTTCCATGCTACTTCTGCCTCTGGAATCAAATTTTCTGTTAAAGAAGTAATGCATCTACAGTAATTCTATATTAGGGCAGTGGATAAGAAAACTAGCAGCAAGTATGCCACATATGAGAAACTTGCTTGCAAGGGTCACTAAAGCATCCAAGTGACGTACTCTGTCACTGGAGGATACTTCCTTCAGCAGAGACTATTTTATTATTTGGGTACATAATTATGTAACAATACCAGTAATTCCCTAGGCCTACCCTAAAATAAATAAAAACAATTGTTTTTCTTCAAAGTTTATGTCCTGAACAAGTGAGTTCAGAACAAGATTTTTTTTTCTTAACTGGAAATATAACAGCATAATTATTAGGAAATAGAAATTATGCTACTTGTTTTTACTTCTTTTTTCTTTTTCTGAATAGAGTGTCTGTCGCCTACTCAAAACAAATGTTCTGCCTTAGAAGAACAGTTTTTTTCTGGCTCATTCCACACCTACAAACACTTCTCTGGACATAGGTCATTTTTCTACCCTGAAATATATTAGAATTTCCACTGGGTCAGAAAATATCCCAGAAGTCACTCATCACAACATTTTTTAAAATTACTCTGTATGATAGTTAAATAAATACATCAGAACAATACTCCTGTTGCTGTCCTCATGGTGTTGAAAACTTGGCTAATTTCCCATTCCATCCTATGTCCCTCCACACATTTTCAAAATAACTATGAATTGATAACTATTGTGCTTCCATGAAACAGACAGCAAATAATGTGGTATATCTAAAGTTTACCGAAACCACTTTTCAATCCCACTGTTCATGATTCTGTACAAATCACTACCTCAACATCAGCATGATTGAAGTGGCTGTGCCTAAAAATTGCTATGACGGCAACCACAGTGCTTTCATTATAAATTTTAGAGATTTTACTGAAGTTCACACAAATGTATTTGACAGTAAAGAAAGATATAGACAATTCTATGCAGCTTTGAATTTTATTTGTTTCCTGTTTTCTTGTGCCAAAATGTCTCAGAGGAAATCTAAATTTGATATGTTCAGGTCACTTGTTTTTTTCTCCAATAAAGGAAACATAATTTTTCTTTTTTGTGATTAAATAACGGACCTAAAACAATACTTTTACAAACATTTATGATCACTGTAGATAACTTTTCCCCCAAGGAGAAATGTAATGAACCTCAATTCTCAATCATGCTTCATAGCAAAAAACCTTTGGATCTACTGAAGGCAACTTAAGCCAGCATTTATGGAAGACTCAAACTCAGCCATAATCAGTTTCCTGCCACCTGTATTCTTCTGTGTTTTGGATGGGATTTAATTTGGCCTTTATCCTCATAGCAACACAGGATTCCTGCCTGGATCATTTTAATTAACTGTCAGTTCAACTTTCAAACTGGCTTCTGTTGCAAACTCAATTTGATTGCAGCTCTTGCAATACGAAAGATATGCAATTAAAAGCAGAAACAAAGTAGGGATTAATCAACTAATCTCAGGGCTGTCATCTTCATGGACCTCATGAGTTCTAAATGAATGCAACTAAAAGGGAAGCTGTTATCATCAGAAAGGGAAAGTAATAATTGAATGACAAAAACATTGTGTTAAGAAGTAGCATACTCAATCAAGAACTTGGGAGGATTTTTTTGAAAGCAACCATGGCTGCAAAAATTGCCACTGGTGTCCTTTTAAGTTGCAAAATGAATCAAGCACTTTATTTATACCTTACCTTTCCCCAAGACTAAGAACTCCTTCATATTCAATTATGTCTATCCTGGAACATTACAAAATCCAAAACAAAAGGTTTATACTCATTTTTTTAGAATGTGTATTTACAGCTGCCTAAGAGGAAGTAACTTGCAAATCCACCTCTGGGTACTCCTTAAGAAAACCCTATGAAATTCATGGGGTCACTGTAAGTTGACAGATGACTTGAAGGCACATATATACAAACAAATACCCTAAAGGCACCAGATCCCATCTGATCTCAGAAGCTAAACAGCTCTGGTTAGTTACTTGGATGGGAGAGCACCAACAAATACTAGGTCCTGTAGGCTATATTTCAGAGGAAGGAACTGGCAAAACCACCTTGGAATATTCCTTGCCAAAGAAAACCCTATGAAATTCATGGGGTCACCATAAGTTGACAGGCGACTTGAAGGCACATATACATACACACACATTTAGGAATTAGTTAGACAAAAAAAGAGTCAGGGATACAGGCATGTCTTCATGTGCAAAATACAAGCTCACATTTCTTCCCTTTCTGTTTTGACTGTTCCCATATCCTCCTCTCAAGAGAACATGGACACTTTTGTCACATTATACAAAAACTACTCCTGTTATCCAAGAAGGGAGTGCAGCAGCGAAGGGAATGAGCAAGAATTATTGTAGTGTGCAATGCCTTGATACAGACAGTGCTGTTTTTATACTGTTTGAAAGGCATATCTTAAACAGCAGTACAGTCACATCCACAAGATTAGTAGATGACATCAAAATGCCCCCTACCAGGAATACTGTAAATACATATTTAAAAATCAATTTATATAAACACATTATTAAAATAGATCCATATATGACTATTACAGATCCAACATAAATAATATCAGAAATAACGTTGGATCGGCATAGACAGATTGATCTGAACAACTTTGAATTCTATGTCAAGCATTATCATGATTTGTTTCAGTACTGTTTACTCCTGGATAATTAAATATTTGTACACATGATGTGTTCTAAAACAAAGGAAGTACTACAGGAAGCTGAATTAGACCAATGATTTCACTTGGTTATATCTAGCTCTCTTATCTACACTAACTGGTAGTGGTTCTCTGTGGTTTCAGGCAGGTGTTTTCCTGAGAGATACCAGAGATTTAAACCTTTGATATTTTGCACACTTTACTGGAACTATTGAACATTTGATCTGAACTACCATGGTAATAATGCTTGAGGTTAGTATGGAAACAGTAATGTGAATCTTCTCATTTGACATAATTATGGTCTTTGTTCCCAAATGTCAAGTAAGATCACACCATGTACAGGATGGCATTGTATCAATTTACAATGCAACTGTATGCATATTTAGCCAACCTAAATCCCCCTGAATCCGGTGGGGCAAAGCACATTCAGAATTAAAGCCTAAAAGAAAAGAATCATAGAATCATAGAGTTGGAAGGGACCACAAGGGCCATCCAGTCCAACCCACTGCCATGCAGGAATACCAAATCAAAGCACTCCAAACAGACGGCCATCCAGCCTCTGCTTAAAAACCTCCAAAGAAGGAGACTCCACCACACTCTGAGGCAGTGTATTCCACTGCTGAACAGCTCTGTTTGTCAAGAGGGTCTTCCTAATGCGGTGATGGCGAACCTATGACACGCGTGTCACCACTGACACGCATAGCCATCTGTGGTGACACGCGGCTAAGCCTCCTCTCCCTCCCCCCAGCAACCTCACCACCATCCCCAAAGTGGCGGGAAGGGCTTTGAAGTCCCGATCACCACTTTAGGGAGGGTGGGAGGGGGAGGAAAGTGGCAGCTGGCCTACAAAGCCCCAATCACTACCACCACCCCTGAGGCCTCCTGCTTCCCTGGAGCTGCCTTGGAAAGGCCGGGTAAGGCAGCGGGTGGGTCAGCAGGAGTCTGCCTGGCCTGACCCCGGCCTTCCCGGGGCTTCGAAGTCCTGGAGCCGCCTTGGAAAGGCTGGGGAAGGTGGCGGGAGGGTGGGTGGGAGTCTGCCCAGCCTTCCCAAAGGGGCTCCGGGGCTTCAAAGTCCTGGAGCCGCCTTGGAAAGGCTGGGAAAGGTGGCGGGAGGGCGGGAGGGAGTCTGCCCGGCTTGTCCCTGGCCTTCCCGAGGGGGCTCCAGGGCTTCAAAGTCCTGGAAACGCCTTGGAAAGGCTGGGGAAGGTGGTGGGCTGGCGGGAGGGTGGGCGGGAGTCTGCCCAGCCTTCCCGAGGGGGCTCCCGAGCTTCAAAGCCCTGGAACCACCTTGGAAAGGCTGGGGAAGGTGGCGGGCTGGCAGGAGGATGGGTGGGAATCTGCCTGGCCTTCCTGAGCTGGCTCTGGGGCTTCGAAGCCCTGGAGCTGCCTTGGAAAGGCTGGAAAAGGCGGCGGGCTGGTGGGAGGGTGGGCAGGAGTCTGCCTGGCCTCTCCCCGGCCTTCCCGGGGGGGGGGCTCCCAGGCTTCAAAGCCCTGGAGCTGCCTTGGAAAGGCTGGGGAAGGCGGCGGGCTGGTGGGGAGGGTGGGCGGGAGTCTGTCCGGCCTTCCCGAGGAGGCTCCGGGGCTTCGAAGTCCTGAAGCCGCCTTGGAAAGGCTGGGGAAGGTGGTGGGAGGGTGGGAGGCAGTCTGCCCGTCTTGTCCCTGGCCTTCTTAGGGGGGTCCAGGGCTTCGAAGCCCTGGAGCTGCCTTGGAAAGGCTGGGGAAGGTGGCGGAAGGGTAGGTGGGAGTCCGTCCGGCCTTCCCGAGGGGGCTCCGGGGCTTTGAGGCCATGGAGCCACCTTGGAAAGGTTGGGAAAGGAGGCAGGCCGGCGGAAGGGTAGGCGGGAGTCTGCCTAGCCTTTCTACGGCTTTCCCAAGGGGGCTCCAGGGCTTCGAAGCCCCGGAGCTGCTTCGGAAGTGCCGTGAAAGGCAGCAGGCGGGAGCCTTGGAAGCCCGCCGGTGCCTTGAGAAGGGAGGAGGGAAAGCGTGTGGGTGGGAGGCTCTACACCCTCCCCTTGCCAAGGCACCAACAGGCTTCATGAGAAGCCTGTTGGTGCCTTGGGAAGGGAGGGGGAAAGCGTGTGGGTGGGAGGTTTCCCACGAATAGTCGAAGTTGCGAATGTGGACGGGCAACTGTATACATTTATGTTATTTAAACAGTATGTAAATATCGCGAAATAATGTTTTTTCTCTAAGTGACACACCACTCTAGTTATGCCCAGTTTTTTGGCAAACTTTGACACACCAAGCTCAAAAGGTTGCCCATCACTGTCCTAATGTTTAGGTGGAATCTCTTCTCCTGTAGTTTGAGTCCATTGCTCTGTTTCCTAGTCTCTGGAGCAGCAGAAAACAAGCTTGCTCCATCCTCAGTATGACATCCCTTCAAATATTTAAGCATGGCTATCATGTCATCTCTTAACCTTCTCAGACTAAACATACCCAGCTCCCTCAGCTGTTCTTCATAGGGCATGGCTTCCAGACCTCCCACTATTTTGGTTGTCCTCCTCTGGACATGTTCCAGAAAGAAAATTTACCTCTCTGCCCTCTCCTTCAAAGATAGGAGTAAGAATTTTATTCAATATCCTTAAAAGGTTTCCTGAACAAGTACAGTATTTTTCTGCCATTGGATGGAATGATTATCACATTCTTTCCTATTCCCCAACACCATCACAAAAATCTCATTATGGGGGAACAGCTCTCCTTCATGTATTTTCAAAACAGTATAGTAGATAAAGGAATCTTTTGCAACCAAGACAGCCCACAAGTAATAGTCAATGAATTTAAAGACTTGCAACCTCGATACTTGGAGGAGCACCTCTTTGTATACGGCCAGAGGACTGAAATCTGCAGGAGGGGCCTTCTTCTGTGATTCGTCAGTGCATGCAAGAGAGGGCCTTCTCTTCTGTGGCACCAACACCATTATCCCACCAGAAAGCCAAAATAAGACTTTTGGGACCCAATTAATGTTAGCCAAATCTGCACCTTTAGCATGGTTTAAAATTGTTTTGAACTGTTTTAACTGATTTTGTAATGTTTTAACTTGTCAAATTATTTAAGATGCTTTTAATCTGTTCAAATTACTTCTTACTGTTTTGTATGATTTAAATTCATTGAAGTGCTTCGTATGCTGCACTGAGACAGTGTTATATATGCCAATACAGAAATGTATTAATAAATAAATTTTAAAATCTTTTTTAAAATGTACTTTATGTATGTGTTTTAGCATTTTTAACGGAAAACAGACAGAGAGGGAGTTTGAGAGGCAGCAGGAAATTACAGTATGTTAGAGAGTTTCTTCAGCCATTGTAACCAAAAGTGAATACCTCACAACTTACACTACAAATCAGGATCAAATTTACTCTTAGCCACAACACTCACTGAGTACCGTAATTATCTTCAGCCTGTCACTTCACATCTACCACTACCATACTCTCCAACTGTCCTGATTTGGCAGGGACAGTCAGGATGGATCCTCTTTCACTTTTTCACCTGCTTTGAAAATGGCCTAATTTCTCTCTCCTCCTACCACCTTCCCCCCCTTGTCCACAGCTTACTTACATTGCTACAAACTGAATTTAAAATGCAAAAGTAGTTTAAATTCAATTAACTCAGCAAAGAGATGAGAGGATGGGGACTCTTGCATTTCTCAGTAGGCTCAGGCAAAAGCAAACTGCTGCAGCCTCCCCTAGCTCGTCTATTCTTCCCCATTAATAACTTTTGCCCGCTTGACCACACTCTGATGTTGCTTGTCCCGGTTTCCATCAGTGAAATGCTAGAGGGTATGACCTCCTAGACTCCTGAAGCAGTAAGAAGTAACATATGAGCACTATCCTGGGTTTCTGGAATAAGTGGAGGATTTCAGTGTATTAAGTCAATAAGGATATAAACAAATGGGCACAGCAGCCCACACAGGATGTCCTGTCCAAGAACATAGTGCTTCTTAACCTGTGGTCTGGGGACCTCCAGGGGTCTGTAATGTCCTCACAGGGGGTCTGCAAAGGCTTGCAAGTTGCTTGGCTCTCCTCCTGCTTGCAGTGGAGTGGCCACCTGACAGGAGCAGAAGCTGGATGGCTTGGCCTGCGCATTGCCATTCAATCCACTCCAGCTACAATCCACTTCAGCTACAATCCACTTCCTTCTCCTGCAGGAAGAAGCAGGAGAAAAGTCTTCCCTCCCCCTCCAGTGCCTCTGAGAGGTTTAAAGGATGATGTAACTGTATTATTATTATTATTATTAGGTGTTATTATTAGGGTTTTAACTCCTGAGTTAAGTCTTGGGGGTCCACGGCAAAAATAGATATTTAAAGTGAGTTCCTGGTAAAGAAAAAGATTGAGAATCATCTGCAGAGAATTTTGAGGAGCACTTTGGTGGGACATGCTTGTGATGTCTGGTCCGCTTGGCCCCACAGAAGCCAGCTCACCAAAATGGGGCCCTAGGGAACTATAATTCCGAGAATCCCTGAATGACCAATGGCAGGAAGAAGACTGTAGGAATTGCAGCCCCACGAAGTAACTTTCCCAAACTGTGCTCCAATCTCAACACAGGAAGGGATGACAGCCTCTTGATCCCTGTAGTGTAATTAATGCCAAAAGAATCCCCCCCCCTTACACACACACAGACACAAACTCTTCTAAAAAGTAAAACAGAGCTCTTAATAGCTAAAGAGAAATGCTAGATGATGCAGGGGATTAATAGTGACAGAAGTAACCATTCGATGTTTCTTGCAGATGTGTTTTCTTTGGGTAAACCCAGGAGAGCAACAACTCCATCTTTACAGCACAGTAAAAGTGATGTACATTTGTCCCTTCATATTCACTGGGGTTTGGTTCCACGACCCCCGTGGATACCAAAATCCGTGAATACTCAAGTCCCATTATATGCAATGGCGTAGCAAAATGGTGTCCATAGAATTTCCTTGGTTTTTTTTTTTTCCGGGCTGTGAGGCCTTGTTCTGGAATAGTTTCTTTCTGACGTTTCCTCAGAGAATGCCAGCCACAGATGCAGGCGAAATGTCAGAAAGAAACTATGCCAGAACACGGCCTCACAGCCCGGAAAAAAACCAAAGAAAATCTATGGATGCTGGCTGTGAAAGACTTTGAATTCACAAAACGGTGTCCCTTATATAAGATGGCAAAATCTTGGTTTGCTTTTCGGATCATTACTTTGTTAAAGAATATATTCAAGTCGTGAATACTTAAATCTGTGGAAACCAAATCAATGGATATGGAGGAAAAACTGTATTAAACTGTCTTTAAATAAGAATGTGGTTGCTGTGAATGGTACGGTTTGAAGTATTAACAGTAGAAGGCAATAATGTTGAGTACTGGACCTTTGAACAGTTTACTTGTCTTGGTAGCAAAACACCTTATTTATTTATTATTTATAAATAATATTTTTTTATTTATAATAAAATAATGAGTCCTTCCTGAATCTTTGTTTGCGAAGAGAAGCCAGAGAGAGATTATTTATTTATTATTGTCTTGTCTTGTACCTGGGTGTTTAGTATGAGTACACTTCATAGCATATTTCCTTCACAGGTTTTGTTTTTGTTTGTTTTTTTTCAGTTACAAGCAATTTAAAAACTTGTTAACCATGTTAAGCACAAGAGCTGCCAGTTTTTGCTTACACAAGAGCTTCTTACACAAGAGCTGCCAGTTTTTGCTTAAGACAAAACACTATTGCACTTTTAAACGATTCTCGCCGGTCTCCTCCATTCTTCACAGGGAGGGAAAGGAAAGGAGAAGGAAGAGTTTTTAAAAAGAGAAACATTTTATACAAAATGCTTCGTCCTTCTTGGTTAAGAAATCCTTCTGCCCTTTATTAAAAGTCTTAATTAATTAATTAATTAAATTTATGTTAATTATCATTATTTATTTATTAAAGTCTTTATTAAAGTCTGCCGTTTATTAAAATCCCGCACTAGCAAATCCCAACACCTTTCCCTTCTCCTACCTCTCACTTTACTGACAGCTCCACTTCCGGCTTCGTTAAAAATTATGTCTGTCCTTTCTTACTAACCTGCCTCCTCCTTTCCTTCAGCCAACGAACAAACCGCCTCCAGGTTCCCTTTCCCTCACGGGTAGCCCCGCCTACTTTCCCTCCAGTCTCCTCCAATCAGAGCACGGAGCTCGCCTTCGCTTGCGCCAAACCGAAGCTGCCTTCCCTTTTTTTTTCCTTCAACCAATCAGCAAGCGTCACCGGAGAGGCCTCTCTGTCTTCCTTGTCCCGCCTCCTCGGTGGCCGGACGTGTGAGGTGGCTCGTGGCTGCGCGTAGCTATGGTAAGCCTGGCGCGGATGCGGGGCTGGCGAGAGGGAGGGCGCGCTGCCTTTTCTGCGTGGTCGTTCGTCCAGGGTGGTTGGCCTTCGCGTCTCCCTTTCCCAGGCGGCTTCCAAGGCCTGGCGCTCGTTAGTTAAGGGTTGGGCTCCTGGCAGGGAGGAGCCCTTGGATGGCTTCCCCTCATCAGGGAACGTTGCCTGGGTAAACATACGAACTTTATCACATGACACTGTTATAGCGCTATTATTCCACTCTAACTGCTCTGGCTGCCTCCTGTGGAATGCTGGGGTTTGTAGTTTAGTGAAGGGCATTTAGAACTCTCAGCCAAAGAGCTCTTAGGCCTTCCTAAACTGCAAATCCCAGTATTCCACAGGAGGCAGCCAGAGCAGTTAAAGTGGGATAATAGCACTATAACAGTGTGGTGTGATAAATAAAGTAAAATTATCAAAGTGTGCATTTTTAAAGGTTCTGGACTAAACCAAATTGGCTAACTATCTTCAGAAGGGCCAAACAGTTAATGCAGAGTACTACTCGGACTTTATCGCATTACATTTACAGTGCTATTATTCCACTTTGACTGCTGTGGCAACCTCCTGGGGAATTCTGGCTGAGAGTACCAAATGCCCCTCGCTAAACTGCAAATCCCAGGATTCTACGGGAGCAGCCGTAGCAGTTAAAGTGGAATAATAGTGCTATAACAGTGTAGTGTGATAAGTAAAGTAAAATGACCAAAGTGTGTATTTTTAAAGGTTCTGGACTAAACCAAATTGGCTGACTGACTATCAAAATGACTGACTTATCTTCAGAAGGGCCAAATAGTTAATGCAGAATACTACTTGGACTTTATCACACTACACTGTTATAGTGGTATTATTCCACTTTAACTGCTCTGACTGCTTCCTGTGGAATTCTGGGGTTTGTAGTTTAGTGAGGGCTAAGAGCTCTCTGGCTGAGAGTTCCGAATATCCCCCGCTAAACTGCAAATCCCAAGATTCCACGGGAGCAGCCATAGCAGTCAAAGTGGAATAATAGGTCTATAACAGTGCAGTGTGATAACCAGTTAAAAGTAAAATAATCAAAATAAACCAGATTGGCAGTCCCAGCTAGAATAACCCCATTGAGTCAACTGCTGAATTGTAAACCAACACCCAGTTAAGTCTCATTGGGTCTCTTCTTGTGAGATTAGCAATTGAATTTAGGCTGACTTGTGGGAAAACCCACCTCATTCCTTTCTGTAGAACACAGTAGTGAAACAAATGCTCATGTTTCAGTTTGGGGCTTTCTTTAACTTTTCAAGTCTTGTCAGTTCTCATTTATATACTGTACTACAGCAGGCCCTTGGTATCTGCGGGGATTTGGTTCCAGGAACCCCCACCCCCCATGGATACCCAGATCAATGGCTGCTCAAGTTCCATTATATAAAATGGCAGGGTGTCCCTTATAGAAAATGGCAAAATCAAGTTTTGCTTTTTGGATATTTTTTTTGCGGGGCGGGGGGATTGATATATTCAAGCCATGGATGGTGGAATCCATGAATGCAGAATCCATGGATAGGGAGGGCTGACTGTACATTCATGCCTGCTGGTCTCAAGTATTAAAACCATGGTGATGGTTTCATTTCCCTTTTTTTCAGAACAGTGTTGATGTTCTTTAAAAAATTGATAATGAGAAAGACAGAAGTGCAGTATTTTTATACAGTTCTAACCGGCTCAGACGGTGTCATGATTTGCAAACTGCTGTCTGTGTAAAAGCAGTGAATTGTATCAACAAGATTATTTGTATCTACATGTATTTGTATCCATGTTTATATTTCACTTTTTTGATAGGGCTTGTTCCCAATTGAGAATGTGTAGCTTTAAATGTGTAGTTTTAAATGTGTCGAATGTGTAGTTCTATAGTTTTAAAGTTTTAGAGTAGTTATTTTATGTCACTGGTGAATCTGCCAGTTATTTTAAATATATGCACTATTGTATGTAATTTTAAGGGGAGTAAATTGTTTTAAGTTATTACTTTTATTATGGATTTGTTTTTATATCCAATTGTTGTGAGCCTCCTTGATTGCCTAATAGGCAAAAGGCGGGGTACAAAAACAAAGTTGTTATTATTATTATTATTATTATTATTACATCTTAATGGCTTGTTACACTTCATACTGAAATTCACTAGGGCTGAGCTATGCTTGCTTTATGTGTGATTGAAGCATCAACATCTATGGTATTAGTTACAGAAACAGAGTTGGAAAGGGCCTCATGAGCCATTGACTCCAACCCTAGGCTTCAGAGTTCAGAGGTCATGTACCTGTCCTAAGGAATTTATCATCTAAAATTCACTGTGGAAAATAACTGAGGAAGAGGAATATAACAGGATGAAAATAGAGGCACCTATTAATAGGCAATAATTGTGAAAATAATTATTTCAAATACATAAATTCTAGTTGTTTTAGCAGCTACGTAAGAGCTTCAGGTAGACAGTGGTTGGTAAAATCATATGATTGTTTAATTTGAAAACAGTAGTAATTGCTTCTGAAAAAGTATTCCTAGATGGCAATGACTTTCTGTATTTTTTCTTTGTTACTGGATTTGTGGGTGTAGGAGTAATGAGTCTAAAAATAAAACTGTATTAAAAATTCCAGGATCTAGTCCTTTTAAAAAGCAACAAGAATTATCTCCTTTTAAAAAAGGGAGTTAAAAATCATTCATTTACATTTAACTTCATGCAGAGTGCACTTAAGAATGCTGACTTAAGCTCAATTAACATTTAAAAGTGTATTCAGAGGTCTGAGCTGACTCAGTTAAATTAGACTCATTACAAAACAAAGGAGTCAGTTGAAAATGCAAATCAAAAGTTTACTGAAAGTATATCAATCTCAGTCTACATACTAAAACAAACTTTAGAAAGAGGTTCCTAACTGACTAATGGTATTTAGGGTAGGAAAACTCACCAGCCTACAGCGGTAGAAGGCTGCATGGTGAAACATCATAGCATGGTTACTGGAAAGATGGCTTAAGATGAAGATGGCATAAAGATGGCTCCAGCCTCATGGAGACTCAAACTTAAAAGAGGATTTACAGCAATAAAATTTAAATGAGGTCATGTATTGAATGACCCAGCACTCCAGTTGGCTGGAAGTGCCCAGTGAAATAAGAGAAAGGGAACTTGGGAGAACAAAAGGCATGCAGGGAAAAACCCTAGACTTATCTAAGGATGTGAATGAGGTACACAAGATTGCTTTTACATTACAATGATTATTTCCCCACATACTACAGTGGGGACTTTAGGTTAGGCAGGGAGACAAAGGGGTGCTCCATTTCTTAGAAATCCGCTATAAGCATTCAACCTCAACTTTTTCTTTTAATTTTTCCATAGCTTCCAGATTTATTAATTTATTTAGTGCACTCTATTTATTAAAATGTATTTTGTATTTTTTCCCCCCTTGAGAGGGTCAACCAGAATATACAGACCACCTCAGGGACCTTTGGAATTTTAAGTCAGATATAAAACAGCCTGGTATTTATTTGCAAGATTTTCATCCTGCTTTTCAACCAAAGCACACTTCCAGAGTACCTTATAAAGATTAGTTATAAAACAACCCCTGCCCACAAGATTATAATCTGAAAGACATGGCACAAAAGGGAAAGGGTTTTGGAGGAAAGCCGTGATTCTTAATCACAGTGGTTTTGTGTGGACCACAGTGGTTTTATGCGGAATGCATATAACTTAAGAGGAGGAGCTAAAAGTTTCTGTCTAAGCTGACTCAATAGAATGCTTTTGCTTCCCATCCTCAGTTGGAATGGCTGTTGCTACATGTCAGCCTCTCAGCAGGCCTGATAGTGATTCAGCTTCCCTTCACTGCCTCTGCAGCATCCTAACATGGTGTCTGCTGCAAAGTAACAGTTGATAGAGAGAGGAAAATATGATTTGATTGAGTCCCAAGGTGCATAATGGCTGAGAGTCAAAGAGCTGTATCAGATGAACTCTGGAATCCTAGAATCATAGTATTGGAAGAGACCACAAGGGCCATCCAGTCCAACCCTCTGCCATACAGGAATACACAATCAAATCATTCCCAACAGTCGGCCATCCAGCCTCTGTTTAAAAACCTCCAAATAAGGAGACTCTGCCACACTCCAAGGCAGTGTGCTCATCTTTGGTTTTCTTTCTTTCTTTTAAATATATTTTAAATTTATCTTTATTGAATTTACACTCAGACAAGACCACACAAAACAACAACAATAACAATCACATTTCAGATAATATAACACACAATACAATACACCTACTACACATATCCCCTCCCTCCATTTATCCCTTATTTAATACAGTCATTCCATTTATCCCCCCGTTCCCTCCCTTCATTTCTCCCTCCTTCCCTTTATAAAAAAAAAACTTTAAAAAGACTTCGTACCTCTACCTGAAAGTATTGTAATCTAGATTCAAACTCCCTCTCTTTATACAAAATGAAAAGAATATTTATTCTAATTTTCTGTTTTCTAATACTTGCAACTATAATATATATCCTGTTCCTCAATTTAATTTTATACCCCATTCTTTACCAATTTTCTCTTTACCAAATTATACATTCCACATCCCTTCTATTCCAAACTTATTTTATTGTGGATTTATTAATCATCTTTCAAACCCCAAAATAGTAACTTCCCCTCTTTTTTCTCTTAGATAATCAAAGACTGATTTCCAAATAAGTAAAAAAAATTCTTGTGATTTCCCTTTAATCATATTCATTATTTTTTCCATTGTGGAAATTTCCATCAGCTTTTCCATCCAATCCTTATAACTCGGTAGTTCATTTGATTTCCATTTTCTCACAAGAATTATTCTTGCTGCCGTTATCATATACCAGATTAATTTACAAAAAAATTCTCATCTTTATCTTCTTTGTTCATCATATTCCACAAGAATAATTCTGGTCTTAACATCAATTTAATTTTCAGAATCTTATAAATCTACTTATTTACCTTAAACCAAAACCCATTAACTTTTTTACACCCCCACCACATATGAAAATATGTTCCAATTTGCTTTCCACATTTCCAACATAGGTTATTTGTTCCTTTATGCGTTTTTGCAATTATTTCCAGAATAATATACCATTTCATCATTACTTTATATCAATTTTTCTTTAATACATATGAACAAGTAAATCTTATTCCCGTTACCCATATCTTTTCCATGTAAATCTCATGTCCCACATACTTTGCCCAACTAATCATATTCTTTTACTTGTTCTTCCTCTGTTTCAGATTTTAATAATAACTTATATATCTTACTTATTAAATGTTTTTCACCCTCTTCTAATAATTTTTCAAAGTCTGGTTTACTTCCCTTGTATTGCAATTTCCTCAAGTCTTCCCTTGCCCTTTCTCTAATTTGATAATATAATAACCACGGTAACTCAAATCCTTCCCCTTTTAATTCTTGAGTCTCTTTAATTTTCCATCCCTCTTCATCTCTTACTAATAAGTCTCTATAAGTTAGCCAATTATCCATCCTCAATTCTTTTTTGCAAAATGCCTCTTGAGGAGAAAGCCAACCTAGGATTTTGGGGGTTAAGCTGTCTTTATACTTCATCTAAATTCTTAGTAATGATCTCCTTATTATGTGATTTTTAAATTCAGCATTTATTTTAACCTTCCCGTACCATAAGTATCCGTGCCAGCCTACCTTTAAATCATGTACTTCCAAATCTAATTCCCTCTTATTTTCTAAACAGATCCAACATTTCATCCACATTAAACCAGATGCCTCAAAATATAATTTCAAATTTGGGATATTTAAACCTCCTCTCTCTCTAGCGTAGTCTACAATTTTCCATTTTACCCTTGGTTTTTCCCTGACCATAGGAATTTAGACAGTTCTTTCCGCCATTTAACAAAAGGAGCATTGATAGATATATTCGGTATCATTTGAAAAAGATACATCATCCTAGGTAGGATATTCATTTTAATTACTGATATTTTCCCCGGCATTGATAAATTCAAATTTTTCCACGGAATCATGTCTTTTTGGATATATCCTAGGTTTTCAAATAATTATTTTCAAATAATTTTTGAGGTTTTGTAGATATATTAATATCATTGGCTTTCTGATGTTTGTTTCTTTATATGAATAGCACACTATCATCCTATATCATGAATTACTTTTTAAACTCGCCATCATTTCAGAATAGTGTGGTATGAATAGATTTGGAAATGTTTGGTTTTGAATCTAAGCCCTTCTGTATGGAAAGCATGTTCTCTACCTTGGGTTACGAGAAGATTGTCTGAAGTCAGCAAAAGCTGACTTAGCCTCTTTCCCATTTATAGAATCACAGATTTGGAAGAGACCACAAGGGCCATCCAGTCCAACCCCCGGGCATGCATCATTATCCATTGAACTTATACCTTACTGCTTTTCACTCATATTGGAAAGAATAGAACACTGGATTTGGGGATAGCCTTCAAGGAGGAGGTAAACCACTGCCAATAATCTCTGAGAATTCCCGGAGAACAGGAGAAGTCCCAGAAGACTGGAGGAGGGCAGATGTTGTCCCTGTCTTCAAAAGAGGGGGGGGTGACCCAAACAATTATCCCGCAGTCAGCCTGACATCAATACCATGAAAGATTCTAGAGCAGATCATTAAACAGTCAGTCTGTAAGCACTTAGAAAGGGATCACTAAAAGTCAACATGAGTTTCTCAAAAACAGCTCATGCCAGGTTAATCTTATCTCTTTTTTTATATATATATATAGAGTTACAAGCTTACTACATGAAGGGAATACTGTGGATGTAGAATATTTTTATTTCAGCAAGGCCTTCGCCAAAGTCCCCCATAATATTCTTGCAATTAAGCTAGTAAAATATGGGCTAGAGAATGCTACTGTTAGGTGGATTTGTAATTGGTTGACCGACTGAACCCAAAAGGTACTCACCCATGGCTCCTCTCCATCCTGGAGAGAAGTAACTAGTGGGTTGCCACAGGGTTCTGTCCTGGGCCCAGTGATATTCAACATCTTTATTGATGATTTAGATGATAGAATAGAGGGCATGCCTATCACATTTGCAGATGACAACAAATTAGAAGGGGTAGCAAATATCCTGGGGATAGAATCAGAATTCAAAATGACCTTAACAGATTAGAGAGTTGGGCTAAAACTAACAAAATGAATTTCAACAGGGAGAAATATAAGGTACTACATTTAGGCAGAAAAAAAAATGAAATGCAGAGATATAGGATGGGTGACACCTGGCTTGACAACAGTACATGTGAAAGAAATCTAGGAGTCTTAGTAGCCCACAAGCTGAGCATGAGTCAACAGTGTGATGTGGCAGCTTAAAAAGCCAATGTGATTCTGGGCTGCATCAACAGTATAATGTCTAGATTGAGGGATATAATAGTACCACTTTATTCTGCTTTGGTCAGACCTCACCTGGAATGCTGTATCCAATTACACTGTAGCCAAGTGTAAGGATTATTGCTGGATTCCTCCTCTCTACCACCAGCAGAATACACATTCACAGTAAGTAACCAATGTGGCATTCTGGGCACCACAGTTCAAGAAGGATATTGAGAAGCTTGAATATGTCCAAAGGAGGGCAACCAAAATGGTGGGAGGTCTGGAAGCCATGCCCTATGAAGAGCGGCTTAAGGAGCTGGGTATGTTTAGCCTGGAGAAGAGAAGGTTAAGAGATGACATGATAGCCATCTTTAAATATTTGAAAAGATCTCATATTGAAAAGGTAAGAAGTTTATTTTCTGCTGCTCCAGAGACTACGACACGGAGCAATGGGTTCAAACTACAGGAAAAGAGATTCCACCTCAACGTTAGGAAGAGCCATTCAACAGTGGAATACACTGCCTTGGAGTGTGGTGGAGCCTCCTTCTTTGGAGGTTTTTAAACAGAGGCTGGATGGCCATCTTTCGGGAGTGCTTTGACTGTGTATTCCTTCAGGGCAGGGGGTTGGACTGGATGGCCCTTGTGTTCTCTTCTAACTCCATGATTCTATGAAATTTACCTTCTTTCAGTTGTGTCACCTGCCCCTCACTTTCATGGTGTACCCAAGGGAGAACAGTGTATGCCAAGCAGAATCACTCCACCCTTCAAGTGTTTCTGTAGCACAAGCTTTCTATCTGGATACATTTCATTGACCACTCATAGTAAATAGCACTTTGCTGGTTGTGTGACATCTGCTGATTGACATCATCAGATAATTTTTATCTTCCTTTATAAAGTTGTAGGTTAGTTGTGATTATATAGTGCTAGCGAAAACAACTTTATTGGAGATAATAATAATAATAATAAAATTTATTTATATCCCGCCCCTCTGCGAACAATCGGGGCGGCTTACAACAGTAAAATACATAATATAAAACAACTCAAAATCCCTTCCCCCCCCTTAAAACATTATTAAATCAATACAAATTAAAATCAACATATAATACAATTGTTATTAAAAACCCTTCCTAGCGAGCAGCAACAGTTAGGAGATCCAGAATCAACTTCCAAAGGGGGTTCCTGAGGCCAGGATTAGCTATTCTGGAAAAGCCTGCCTGAAGAGATCCGTCTTGACAGCCTTTTGAAAGCTGTCTAAGGATGTCAATAGGCGGATCTCATCTGGCAGGCCATTCCACAATTTGGGGCGACAGCTGAGAAGGCCCTCTGGGAGGTGGTCATTTGATCATCTTTTGAAAAAGTAGCAGTCTTCTAGTATCTATTTCTAGAAAATGACCCTTGTTTCAGGAGATTTCAGTATGGATGTATTGGAGTGGTTCCTAATTTTATAGAGTAGACCCTCAAAAATCCAGTTGTTTTAGAAATTATAAAGTGGTAAAAAGTTATAAAGCTGAACCATGACTCCTGTTTTGATTCACTTTTTTCTTTTAGTCTGCGATCTTCAATTTTCAGAGTCTCCTGACAGTAATCTTGCTGCTCATATGTACTTGTGCATACATAAGATCCTTGGCTCCTAAATTACTGGATAACAATCAAACTGGGTATGTATGTGAATGTCTTGAAATAGATTTCATTGCTTGTTTATTATTTGTATATTTTCTTTTCAAATGTAATCGCTGACATAAGATTTTTGTACTATGCATTGTTAATTCTTGAAACCCAACATCTACCATAAGAATTCATTTATAACATTGTACACAATACGCACAACATATGTATTAAATTATGCGTGATTTGGTGAAAAAAATAGGAGAAGCCTTTCTCTCCTTCGAGATTCAGGACAGCTACTGTTTCATACATACATTTAAACTATGAAATTCACTGTCACAAGATAAAGAGATGCTTGCCAATTTAGAGAATTTTAAATGTGGATGAGTTTAGCACCATCACAGGTTACTAGTTAGAATACCAATGTATCATCTCTCTTATCAAATGTCATACTAAATTGATTAGTTTTTTAGCATTCTAATCACATAGCTGTTATGGCTTAAGCATGTGCTTGATATAGTCTTATCCCTATGTGTCTTTTTGTTATTTTTTATGTCTGTTATCAGTTATGGAACTGACATATAGTTAAGTATTTCCAGGCAAGACATCTATCTATCTATCTATCTATATAACTCTTGGGTATGCAATATGGCCTTAGGTATGTAGATATGTTGCCTCCTGGGTACGTACAATGGGTTTAGGTATGTTGCCTCTTACAGTGTGCTGATTGGCTGAGGAAGCGACAGGAGCGGCCAGCCAATCATCACCCATGTGCAAATTCCCTTTCCATGTCACAATCCACTCCTGCCACTTATGGCCATATCTGCATACTGGGAGCGACCAAATAATATGCTACAGTGTTGGTTGTAGTTACTAAGGCTGCAGAACTTTCCAGTTCATCACAACTGACTGCACAATTCCCACTTACGATTTGCCACTGTGACAGGACCCAGGCAGTCAGCTGGCGGCGACAGGACACTGCCACTGCGATGGGACCTGGGCAACCAGGTGTGAGGTCTACCAGGCTTTTTGGGGGGGAGTTTTTTTAATGGCGTATGGTACGCTGGGTCCAGCTAGTTATTTTTATTCTTGTTATCTAGTGCCCAAGTAGGCTATCATGGTAACATTTTGCAGGTACAAGGCCACATTTGGAAAGGCGTCTCTGTGCTGATTTTTTTTCGTGTAACAATAGAGAATAAACCGGGCTCTCATTCTGCTCAATATTTACAAAATTGTAAGGCAGACTTAAAATCTTGTAACTTTTGGGATTCATGTTTACAATCGTTAATGCCAGACATGAACCCCAAAACCTACCTCCAAAGCCAGGCAGCACTTTAACTAAAGGGTTTTCAAGGTGCTTGATCAGGGGACTGAGAAGTGAGAATTTCAGCACAGTCCCAGTCACAGGGCTTGTTGAGACAAGCAGTTGCAGCAAGACCCTGAATGGTCTCCAGCTGCCCATCTTCACACAGCTGCAAGAGCGCTGCAGTTGTCATTTTCCACTGCATCAATCTGAAGCCCCTCAGAAAACTTTGGTTGGTGCACCGCCTGCCTTAAGTTTTTAGGAGGTGACACTAGCAGAAGTACAGTTGTAATCAAAATTATTCAACCCCATTGCAAATCAGGTTTATTGTCAACCTTTACAGACTTTCAGCTGTTTGCAATGAACAAATCAAACAAAAGCAAAGTCTCAAAATTATTCAACTCCCTGAATAGAATCCCTCACAATAGCACAAATATACAAAACAGGTATTGTCTCAAGCATACCTGATCAAGGGCTTGATTAGTTGCACCAGGTGTGCTTGAACTGGGACGCAAACGAAATACCTGAACTGGCTAGGGGTTCGTTGAGTGTAACATTTGACTGCATGTTAGAAATGTGGCTAAGTCAAAAGAATGTGAGAGAGGAGATAATCGCCCTTCACAAAGAAGGAACAGGATACAAAAAGTACAGTGAATGCACTGAATGTTCCTAGCAGCACCGTTGGAACCATAGTTCACAAGTTCAAAGTTAAAGGCACAGTGGTTACACTGTGGTTACACTGCCTGCACGGGGCAGAAAAGGGAAGTTATCAATAGCTACAACCAGATTTCTGAGAAAGCAGGTTGAGAAAAACCCTCGAGTGACTGCAAAAGACCTGCAGCAAAACTTAGTGGCAACAGGCACTGAGGTTTCAGTGAGCACAGTAAGGCACGTGCTGAACACAGAAGGTTTCCGTGCCAGAACTCCCAAGACGTACACCACTGCAGACCCAAAAGCTCTAGAAAAGTCTGCTCCAGTATGCTCAAAATGGTATAAATAAGCCACAGAAGTTTTGGGATTCTGTTCTGTAGAGCGATGAAACAAAACTGATACTTTTTCGCCCAATGAATCACAGTATGTCTGGAGGAAGAAGAATGAAGCATACACTGAAAAGAACACTCTGCCTACACTTACAGTTCTGGCATTAGAAAGCTGCAGCGTGTGGAAGGCAAGATGGATTCACTGAAGTATTAGGAAATCCTAGGAGAAAACATCATGTCGTCTGTGAGGAAGCTGAAACTTGGCCATCAGTGGACATTTTAACAGGAAAATGATCCCAGGCATTCCTCAAATTTCACCAAGGCTTGGTTGCAGAAGAAATCCTGGAAGATTCCACAGTGGCCATCACAGTCAGCTGACTTGAACCCATAGAAAAATTCTGGTGGATTTGAAGAAAGCAGTTGCAGCACGGCAAACCCAAGGATATTACTGAACTAGAGGCCATTGCTCATGAGGAATGAGCTAAGATTCCTCAGAAACACTGCCAGAAGCTGGTGACTGGCTATGCATCTCATTTGCAGCAGGTCATAACAGCAAAAGAGTGCTCTACTAAGTACTAAACATGCTTGCCATGAAGGGGTTGAGTAAGTTTGAGACTGGAGAAGTCATTATAAGTTGCATTTTCAGTTGAGTTTGGGGGAGCCACTTGAAACATTCATTGTGTTGAACTATTTCAATTGCTTTTATGTGATTTGTTCATTGCAAACAGCTGAAAGTCTGTAAATGTTGACAATAAACCTGATTTGCAGTGGGGGTGGAATAATTTTGATTACAATTGTAGCTACAACAATGGAGCTCCATCATCTAATAATGCAGGATCTCAGCCCCATTTCATCTCTATGCGTATTTGATGCTAAATCATTGATTGGGATCAAACAAAAGTGCAACTAATTCTGCCTACTCAGGGTGAAGGGAAAATAGGTAATCACAAATACTTCCACCCAAGTAAATTGCATGGCAAACCACTTGTAGGATAAAGGGGACTTAAAAACCATTTTTAATATCATGAGGGGCCTTTTTCAAAGAAGGAAGTTTAAAAAAAAAATCCACAGGCATGCCTGAGTCTCTGAATTCTAGCCATTGCTACTATATCTCTAGTAAAATTGTATCCCACCCTGTATCCAGTGCTCTCGGGATTGTGTACAATAAAATAGGTTCTCACTGTTTTAAATGATTTAAAGCATTAAGAGTAATTTAAATACACTAAAAACATATTAAGCAATCTGACAAGTTTTTTTAAAAAAAAGTTTAAAGCCACTTAAAATGTTTGAAGATAATTTAAAACCATGTATATGTGCAGATGTGGATTAACCTTGTTAGATCCTAAAGGTTTTATTTTAAAAAGTCATGTTTCACTGAGAACTGGAATGACACATACGTTGGTGCCGATCAGGCCTCTTAAGGGTAGAGTGTTCCATAGCAAGGATGCTGTTGTTAATTGTATTTAACTATAGGCAGTACTGCATTTTTTCCCTAATTTCTCTTCATATGCTTTCAGATTATTGGGCATATTCTGGAAGTGTGCCAGAATTGGTAAGTATGTGTGTTCATTGTCCCATCTCTGAACAAAATGCACTGTTAGTAGATGTTAGCAGATGAAAGGCCCTTCTTTCATCCCAACTGCCATTGCTGTGGCCTTGGAGGGAGGGAAGAAGAGACAGCATCTGCTAGACTTAATCCCCTCCCATACTGCCATCCCTTTTCCTTTCATGTCTTTATTACATTGTAAGCCTGAAGGCAGGGAACTGTTTTGTTGTTCTTTTACTTGTAAAGTGCCATGTACAATGATGGCACTATATAAATAGATGATTATGTTAATGTTTGTGTGACTTAAAGCTTATCTATATTTTTCTTGTTAAAATTGCAGATTTTAATGTTTACATTTCCAAATATTTAGTGTTATGGAACTGTTTTGTGCAATTTTTGTTTTGATAATCAGATTTCTTAATGTTTGGTTACTAATATGAATTAAAATGCATGGAAATAAGAACAAAATATATCCAGCCAAAAATTCCAGCAGTAAATTGCTCTAGGTTGGAATCCTAAGGCATGCTTACCTGGGTATAAATCCCAAGTATGCTGCTCTAAATTCAGATTGATTGATTGAAATATTTATATCCCACCCATTTCTTTGAGATCTCAGGGCACTGTACAACTAGAATAATATAAACAAGGTTAAATTCCAGATTAAAGCCATAAAATAATTTAAACAGAATGAAAACATGTTAAATTAGTTAACAAGTTGCAACATCTTAAAAGACTGCAACTCTTTAAAACCTGTAAATGTACATTTAAAAGTAACGTATCCTCAAAAGTCTTAAATAACAAGCTGTGTTTTGATTTATCACCACAAAGAAATCAATGTTGGTTCTGTGTGGACTTCCAAGGAAAGGGCATTCCCTAACTGAGGTGCAATAGCTGCGATGGCCCTCTCCTTTATCTCCATTGGTTGGACACAGAGGAGGGCCCCTTCTGCAGGCCTCAGTTCTCAAGCAAGTATATATAGGGAGAGGTGCTCTCTCAAGTATTGAGGTCCAAAGCCATTTAGGGCTTTAAATGTTGTCAGCAGTGTGATGTGGCAGCTAAAAAGGCCAATGCGATTTTGGGCTGCATCAATAGAAGTATAGTGTCTAGATCAAGGGAAGTAATAGTGCCACTCTATTCTGCCTTGGTCAGGCCTCACCTAGAATACTGTGTCCAGTTCTGGGCACCACAATTCAAAAAGGATATTGACACATTGGAGCATGTCCAGAGGAGGGCAACTAAAATGGTGAAAGGTCTGGAAACCATGCCTTATGAGGAAAGACTTAGGGAGCTGGGTATGTTTAGTCTGGAACAAAGATGGTTAAGGGGTGATATGATAGCCCTGTTTAAGTATTTGAAGAGGTGTCACATTGGGGATGGAGCAAGCTTGTTTTCTGCTGCTCCAGAGACTAGAACATGGAACAATGGATGCAAGCTCCAGGAACAGAGATTCCACCTCAACATTAGGAGTAACTTTTTGACAGTAAGAGCTGTTTGGAAGTGGAATACACTGCTTCGGAGTGTGGTGGAGTCTTCTTCTTTGGAGGTTTTAAAACAGAGGCTGGATGGCCATTTGTTGGGAATGATTTGTCTGTGTATTCCTGCAGGGCAGGGGGTTGGACTGGATGGCCCTTGTGGTCTCTTCCAACTCTATGATTCTTTGATTCATCAGCTCCTTTAAAACTAATGTTTTAAAACTAATGTTATAGATGTTGTCTATAAAAACAATTTTAAAAATCCACATTAAAACGATAATATTGGTCAGCAATGTTGCTGCTGCATTTTGCATTAGCTATGACTTCCAAGTCATCTTCAAGGGCAGTCCCATGTAGAGAGTGCATTGTGCTAATCTAATCAGGAAGTTTCCAGTGCATGGAGTATTGTGGCTAAGTTACCCCTGTCCATGACAGTCAAAACGTCTGCCAAACACCCCAAGCCATGGAGTCCACTAGGACCTCCAGTGAGAGAGATGGATTTAGAAGTATTCATCTGCTCCTGCAGGGGGAGCACAGACCTATCCAGGGCATGTAAGTTATCCAGTTCCCACACTCGAGAGCTACTGATCCACAGATCCTCGATCTTGTTAGAAGGAAGCTTCAGTATATTAACCCTCATCCAGGCACTCCTGCAGCACTGCACACCTCAACCAATTTGGACAACAAAGAGAAGTGAAGCCAGGTCTTTTCAATATACTGATGGCACCCTATCCCATACCTCTTTTATGACTTCCCCAGTGGCTTCATATAGATATTGAACAGTGTGGGGGACAAGATGGAACCCTATGGCACTCCACAACTTTAATGGCCAATGGGACTCAACAGGAATCCCTAATGCTACTCAATAGAACCAGCCCCACAAGTGGGAGTGGAGCCACAGTGCCTTCTACTGCTGTCTGATGGAGCTGGTGCAATAAGATACCGTGATCTACGGTATCAAAATCCATCAAGAAATCAGGAAGATCAATGCAGTAGTACTCCCCCATCTGTCATGCAAAGTAAGTTGTCAGTCAGAGTGACTAAGGCTATTTCAGTGTTCTGCCTTGGCCTGAAACCAAATGAGGAACAAGATACATCTTAAATAGTGAACTTACAATGAGGATAACTGTAAGATGATTTCCGTATCCCCAATATATATGTGTGTGTGTGTGTGTGTGTGTGTGTGCATCCTGCCCCCTCCCATATCATAAGATCTCTGGATGGCTTAAAATAAAATCATTTTAGACCATTTAAAATTAGAATCATCATCATCATCTCCTCTCTCTGGCTTTAATTTAAAGGAATAAACAATTTAAGCATTTTAAAAACAGAATTATTTTAAAAGTTAAAGTTTAATAAAATTGAATAAAGCTCTGTAGCACATGATCAAAGTAGGTGTATAGGTATGATATTCAATCTCAGGATTTTGCAGTTATTTTTTCTTTCTTTCTTGTAGTCTAAATCATTGCCATCCTGCTATTCACCCTATTTAACAGGAAAAAGATAGGCCATCATCTCTCAGTTTTTGCCACCATCTCCAGGAGATAAATGGGAAGAAGGAAGACATTTTAACTCTGCACATGGCCAAGGCAAAAGGGTTAAATATCCACACCCAGAAAGTTATTTCATCAGTCTTAAAAGCAGGATCTTAGGTTCCTAATAATCGAAACAAAAAGTAGTCACTTGTCAATCTTGTTCTGCCTAGTTTGGCCCAAAGCTAGGATAAGTTTTACATGGCCTGGCTTTACTATGATTATAACAAGTTACAAATTAGTTGCTTGTCTGGAGCACCTGTACTTTAGATTTCACTGCTTCTGCCTATATTGGCACATGTTCTGTTTGTAAAAGATAAACACAGATCTGCACCAATGTGGAATTCAGCAACCCTCTTGTCTTGAAGCAGTCTTTTTGTATGTCTGCACCTTTTAAAGAGACAAGCTATTGCTTATTTGCTGAGTAGTGCAAACAGACATTTAATCCAAATGGATGATGGATGCCTCTTTCAAGAAAATTAAGAGCAGAAAAGTACAACACATATGAAAACTGTAAAACTGTAGGAGGTGGACTTCCTCAATGTTAATTCTAAGCAGCTGTAGAATTACAGACATTAATTCACACAGCTATTTGCAGTTTAATTAAATGTGTGCCAGATGATGACAATGTCTTGTAATGTAATTGTGGTGGCCTTTCTTATGGGAAAAGTCAGTGAACTGTTTCTTGCTGTGGAAAGATTTCTTACAGTGCTGTGCAACCAGGCATGAATGAAAGGATACTTGCATGCATAATCACTTGAAGCACACCAGTTTTTCAAAAGCTTTAACAATTTTATTTATTTTTATTACATAGTGAGGTTATTAGAACCTTTCTTCAACTGATTAATTACGGTACCATTTTAATTTTAAATGCTACCAAATGGATGTACCCAACACTTATGCCCTACAATATTTATTAATACACTCTTCTTTGACAGTATACCACGTTAGAGACTGTCATTGCATATTAACTGAAAGTGTTAGATGACAAATTCATACGCATTATGCAAGGGGAAAGTTGTACTTACGTTTCACTCGTTTTCAGAAGGCTGATTCTTCTTCAAGAATATAGTGCTAGATCAAAGTGTCCTTGGTCCAGCAGTGCTGATTTTGTGGCTCACTTCATTGAAATTACTCTTCATTACTAGGGTCAGAGTAATTTCTAGATGGACTGCTTGTTTTCCTTCCCTTCCTTTCCCTTTTCTGTGGATGCTGGGTATCATGGAGAGTGTTTCATGAACCCCTTTTAATGTCACTGGAACCGATTTAGGCAGAAGACTATGCAGAAATGGACCTTTTGCACCTTTTCTGGTGCCATGTGGATATTTGAAGGAGAAGAAAATCATCACCTGATCCTGTCTACTACTGTTCTCATTTTCTTTTGCTAATTTCTCTGCTTTGTATTACTGTAGTTCTTTTGTTGTCCGCCATCAAGTCAACTTCAACTTATGGCAGCCCTATGAATGAGAGACCCCTAATCATCAGCTGCCCTGCTCAGCTCTTACAAAATCAGGGCTGTGACTTCCTTGAATGAATCACTTGTAGTAAGGTCTTCCTCATTTCACTGTTTGGCTTCTTATCAACACCCCAAACAAAAAGGTACCCAAACAAAAAGAGACTCCATAGTTGCTTGTGTATGAGAGCTAGCCAATAAATATTTGTCTCTTCTTCTAGGCGAGCGGAAGAGCCCTTATGTTGCTGTGTGCTGTATTGCGATGGCCTTCAGTATTCTGTTTGTGCAGTAAACTTGAAACACATCAAGAATATATTGCTGTCAATCTGCCGCGCAATAAAAGACTTGGGGAAACAGAAAAGAAGAAAATACTTTCTGCACATCCATGCCTCTGTCTAAGAGACAAGACAAGCTTTTGACAATTTGTTTTAGTATTTTCAGTGAGGAGAGCAATGGTTCATTAAGCTATGAAAATGCAATTATTAATTAACACTGTTAAACTTTTGGATTGTGCCCAGATTCCCTAATGTGAAGTGTATTCTGAATTTCAGTGGAGAAATGTTAAGATGGACAACTAAAGTCATTAATATTTATCTGAAAACTGAAGTTATGTTTGAACCCATGCCATTTTAAAATCTTTGTATTTCAAATGCTTTGCAAAAAAAAAATCATTTTTGAAAAACAAACACAAAAACAAAGTAAAACCTTAAAATGTAGATGTAAAGAGACAAAAGAAAAATTAGATCAATGACGGTTTTTCCTTATGGCTAAATATATACGTTATGGTCTGAGAAACTGAGGAAAAGTCAGAAACATACAAGCAAAGAGTCAGAACACAGAAGATTTCAAGTGAGACTTATTAGACACTTCTTAATGAATTACAGGTTGAGAATCTCTTAAGATTACTGATACAATAAAAGAAAAATAATTTTGCATTATGATTTCATCAAGTAAATGCTTATCTATGTTAAAGTCAATACTTATCAAAGAGTTTTGGTTTAACTTGAACCTGAATAAACAATTTGCATAGCAGTATGCTCTGCATTGATGATTTGTGTCGGCAATTAAATTCTGGAACCTGACTGAATGCCTGAGACATGTTTTCCTTTAACTGTTAGGAAATGGAGTGAAAAACCAGATTGAAATCCACCTTTCCTAAATTCTTCAGTCAACCTTTAGCTATCTGGCTCTACAGCTCATGCAAAAACTCAAAAAACAAAACATTTGCCTTCTATTAACTAAAATTAATGATGTATGGTGGTCTTCTTTTTGCCTGGCTAGATACCGGCATATTAGTAATACAGTAGTCTTGTGGGAAGATCCTTTCCTATTTGGAGCTTTTTTAAAAAGGAAACAAAGAATTTATGATCCTGATATGTACCTTTTATTTTTGAAATATTGTTCTTTATAGCTTTCTTCTATTCAGAAGTTTGTGTTGTATTTTTCAGAATTGATCTGTATAAATAAGAATGAGTAAGTTTAGAATTAACGCAGTTTAACACATGTTGTTAAACACTGGAGCAGAATGTCATGCAGTCTGGCATGTATTTTGGAGAATGTTGAGCAGGCAATAATTTTCACACAGTTAAGATAGAAATTTATTCATGGAAGTGGGGGAAATGTCAGCAGCCAGTGGATACATATTCTTTGCAAGCAAAGTGGCATGGCATAATCTTGGATGCAGCTTTCACAAAACAAGATTGCAAAGAAGTTACAACTGCACATAACAGTTTGTGGTGTGTGTGTCCCTAAGGCCCTGACCACAAGGGGCTAGCTGTAACCACCTGAGAATCCTGTGTGTACAGCATTTCATTTCATCACTCGTAAAATATACGTTTTCCCATTCTGTCACATGAATGGGAAAACGTACATTTACATTTTATCATATGGAGAGCCAGTGTGGAGTAGTGGTTGAATGTTAGACTACAACTGGAGAACAGGATTCAAATCCTTGCTCACCATGAAACCCACTCGGTGAGCTTGAGCAAGTCACACTCCTTCAGCCTAAGAGGAAGGCAATAGCAAACCCCCTCTGAACAAATCTTGCCAAGAAAACCCTGTGATAAAGTCACCATAAATCAGAGACAACTGGAAGACACACAACAACAAATCATATGTATCTGTTTAAAAGGCTGAGTTGTTAAAGAGTTGCAATTTTATACCTAAAATCAGGCATTTAATTGCAAAACAAATTAAACAAAGTGTGCTATATGTTAAATATGTTTAAAAAATAAACCATGAGTTAAAATTATTTTTCTCTTTTAAAGTATTTTAACAGATTCTTTATAATGTTTGTTTTTCTTTCAAAATATCCGCCACTATAGCATGTATTACTGTAGTATCCTGTTTCTATCAAACCATATTCGTCAGGCAGCTCGTAATATCCAGCCCAAGATTCTGCATTGTCAGATGTAACCACAATGATGGAGTTCCATCGTAGTTACATCTGAAAATACCAGCCCCCCCCCAACCTAACTGTTTAGGCTGGTTTCTGAGGTGTGCCAGATTGGGGTGCTGGGAAATGATATCTGCATGGCTCTCCCAGTCACAAGGTGCACTGAGAACAAACAGCTGCTTCTCTAAATGCACCCTGTGACCAACGCTGCAATAGTCCTTTCCCAGCACCCTGATCTGCGGCGCCTCAGGACCCCTTCAGGTGGGACACTGCTGGGCTGAAAAGTCAAGCTTATGATCTCATAACTACTGAAGAGGATGTCATCCCCAGTTTATGAACAAGGATTGAAAGAGGACGAGATCACATTTGCAATCTGGTCTTTTTTAAAAAAAAAAAATTGCAGCTCAAGGCATTAAGTTGATACCCAAATCTTACTGTATCATATTTTTCAATATTAGATTACCCTTTTCATTTGGTGATATGCCAGGCAATTCCAAAACAATTCAAAAGCCTGTCTAGAGAAAAGTAGAAGATACACTAGCTAGTTCCAACTAGAGGATACTCATAAAATCAGTGAGGTTGACTAATCAATTATTTCAGTGAGTCTCTTCTAGGTGGTTCTAGCAATTGGATTCAGGCCATTACTTTTAGAGATGTCATGAACTTAGTGATGCATAGGTGTTTTTGTTGTTATTTTGAGAGGAAGGGTAAGTTCAGATATGAATTTGGAATGAAAGTTAAGTTATAAATCCAAACCATTTTGCCAGAAAAATTAAAATCCTGGACAAGTTACAAGTTATTTCACTAGCATACATAGAGAATGAATGTCTTATTGATGAACTACAACTTACTTCATTATGGAGAAAACAATGGAGAATGAAACTGGTTTATTTAGGTATTTCTTTATTGCAGAATATCTTGTTGCACAGAATCAGCTTTTAATGCCAATTTAAAATTAAAACTTCCATGGTAATGTTGGGAGTCTTGCATGTGGACTGCCATAATGCTGTCTGCAGAGGCTCTGTTTGGAGACTTCAGCTGGTGCAGAAAGCTACTGCATGATTATTGAGCAACATGCAAAGCCAGGGTCATACAGCTCTTTTATCTGTACTGGCTGCCTCTTTATTTTCAAATCTTTCAAGATATTAATGTTAAATTATAAGGCCCTAAACAGCCTACAGTCAAAGTACTTATTGGGCATCCTTTCTAGTGGTAGTTTTTTCAGCCTTTCCAGATTTTTGGAGTAGACTGTTTGTGGTCCCACCTCCGGATGATTTCTAAGAAGCAGTTACACAAGGGAAGGCATTTTTGGCAGTGGAGACTTTCTTGTAGAATTGTGCCATGTATTTTTAGTAAGAGCTTCACCAGTTATTTAAGAGTCACCATATCACCTCAGATCTTTGGGTTAACTTGCTCTGGATCCTTTTTGGTGCCGGGCTTAATCTTCCCTTTGTATCATATTATATATAGCATTTATTACCTAGTTGGATTTGATGGATCACAAAGAGTTTTAATAGTATTTTTGCATTAGTGTGAGTCTATAGTTTTATTTTTATTTGAAAACATTTTTTTAAATTTTCTTAATAGAAATATACCAATTCTAGCAGTTAATCCAAATGATCCTAACAATTAGGAATGTATGTGACATATTTGGTAAATGATATCAAGCTAAATATTTTGGGACAAGTGAAAAGTTAATTGGTTATACTATTGTGAATACATGGCTAGAATGGTGAGGCAAAGTCATTTCAGGAAAAAAAGTGAGGAAAAATCTGTAGAAAATTTATTCTTGCACACCGTTCTATACCTTCTAGCTGGGCATTATAAGAACTCTGCAACTAAGAATAAGCTTCTGAGTTTGTTTCTTTCTCCTCCTGCTTCCCAGTCCCTTTTCTCTTTTTATGTCATGCCTTCAACATTGTAAGCTTGAAAGGCAGGGACTGACTTATTACTGAATGTTGCAAGGTATTTTGAGAGCCTTTTTTTGCTGAAGAACAGGATAAGAATCCTATAAGGAAATGAAAACTTTACAGTCAGACCCCCACATCCACAGAACTAATATCCATGGTTTCACTTTTCTGCAGGACACAAAATAGGGGACACATGCCATGGAGGCACATGGGAAAGTGCCTAGAGAGGCATCCTCTCTAAGCATCTTCTAGGTCCTCCAATGCAACTCTACGGTATGTTTTTATGTGACACCATTATTTTAATAGGGTTTGCTGTTATCCACAGTTTCTGTTATCCATGGTAAGTCTGAGACCCAAATCCTCATAGATATGGGGGTTCAACTGTATATCCAATTTAGAAGCAATTGTTTATACAACTAGGGGCTGACTTAGACTTTGGTCTGAAAATGGGGGAAAAATAATCAGGATGTTTTGGACCTCTTGTCCCCATTTTCTTTCTAGATTAAATGACCTAGACCTGTGCGCTACATAAGCAGGATAATCAAATGTGGCTTAGTTGTTCTGTAAGACCTTTTACCCTCCGTGTCCTATTTGCAATCAAGGTAGTAAAAGATTGGAGAAAGGTAGATTTGCTGCTCTTTTTACTGATTGCTTATAAACAGATATTAAAAACTGAGTGTCTAACAAACTTGGTGAATCAGTATCTGATTCTTACTTGCAAAGCAAAGATTGGTAACTTTGAGAGTTGGCTATTTATAATCAACAAATATATATGCTGCTATTGAATTATGCAAATGACTTCTTACTGATTTTTAAAGAAATATACCCACTACAATTTTACAAATATTATGTTACAGAATATAGCTTTTTCATGTTTGTTTGTTTTTCCAGGCTGTGAGGACGTGTTCTGGAAGAGTTTATTTCTGACGTTTTGTGTGCATCTGTGGCTGACATCTTCAGAGAATGGCAGCGTAGGGGTGTGTGGGGTTTATATACTGTGAGTCCCTGTTTGAGAGGATATGTAAATTTGAATGGCTAGTTCCTAGGGTGGGAGGATATGGAAGGAGGTTTAGTGTCTCTTTGGCTAATGGTCCATTGTGTGCTGGAAATCCCCCTGTCCCTGGGTGAATTTAATTTGCATATATTGAGTTTTGATTTTGGTGTTTTTCAGGACTGGTAACCAAACTTTGTTTACTTTTAGGGTTTCCTCTTTCCTGTTGAAGTTGCCCAGGTGTTTCTGGGTTTCAATAGCTTCTCTATGCATTCTGACATGATTGCTGTTGGCGAGGTCCAAAATTTCTATGTTTTTAAATAACATTTTGTGTCCAGGTTGGTTTATACCGTAACATGTTCTGCTACTGGTGATTTTTCTGACTGGCCTAGTCTGCAGTCTCTCTCATGTTCCTTGATTCGTGTTTGCACACTGCGTTTAGTGGTCCCTATGTAAACTTGTCCACAGCTGCATGGTATGCAGTAAACTCCTGCGGCTGTGAGAGGGTCTCTTTTGTCCTTCGCTGAGCATAACATTTCTTGGATTTTCTTGGTTGGTCTGTAGATCATTTGAAGGTTGTGTTTCCTCCTCAGTTTCCCTATTCTGTCTGTGCCTCCTTTGATGTATGGTAAAAATACCTTCCCTTTGAGTGGCAGTTTTTCTTCATTCCTGTGTTTTTTTCTGAGTCTGGCTGCTCTTGTGATGGCTGATCTGGAGTAACTATTAGCCTGTAGAGCCCAGCTTAGGTGTTTCAGTTCATCCTCCAGGCAATGGAGTTTGCAGATCCTTTTTGCGCAGTCTACCAGTGTTTTTATTGTGCTTCTTTTTTTTTTTCTCCTGGGTGATGATTGGAGTTCTTGTGTACGTATCTGTCCATGTGTGTGGGTTTTCTGTATACCTTGTGGCCCAACCGTTGGTTTGGTTTGCGGATGACTAGGACAACCAAGAATGGCAATGTTCTTTCCTTTTCTTTTTCCATCGTGAATTGGATGTTCGGGTGGATGCTGTTCAGGTGGTTCAGAAATGCAGCCAAATCTCCTTCGTGGCTCCAAATGGTGAAAGTGTCATCCACGTATTGGAACCATGTTGTGGGCTTTTTTGGTGCTGTTTCCAGGGCTTGCTTTTCAAAATGTTCCATGTAAAAGTTTGCTGTCATGGGGCTCAGAGGGCTGCCCATGGCTACCCCATCTATCTGTTTGTAGAATTTGTTATCCCACTGGAAGTATCTTGTGGTAAGGCAATGTTTGAATAGGGTTGTGATGTCTTCTGGGAATATTTGTTGGATGAGTGCCATAGTGTCCATTTTGGGAGCTTTGGTGAACAAGGAGACCACATCAGAGCTTATCACTCTGTCTCCAGGTTTCAGTTTGATGTTGTTGATTTTTTCTATGAAGTGAGCTGAGTCCTTGATGTAGTGGGGTGTTTGCCCTATGTGGATTTGTAATTGTATGGCCAGAAACTTGGCCAAGTCATATGTGGGGGATCCAGTGGCACTCACTATGGGTCAGAGTGAAATGGAGTCCTTGTGGATTTGGGACGTCCATACAGTCTTGGTGAGAGAGCCTCAGATCTGCACAGATTCTGGTGTATAATTGGCTAAATTGATGAGTTTTTGATCAAGGTATTTGTTTTTCTGTTGATTTTGTTGGTCGGCTCTTGCTTGAGTTTTATATTATATATTATAGGATCCAAGAGTTCTCTTATTTTCTGTTTCCATGATTACTGTGGCACCAAAGTCCCATAATGGACACTATGGCACTCATCCAGTACATATTTCCAGAAGACATCATAGTCCTGTTCAAACATTGCCTTACCACAAGCTACTTCCAGTGGGATAATGAATTCTATGAACGGATAGATGAGGTAGCCACAGGCAGCCCTCTGAGCCCCGTGACAGCAAACTTTTACATGGAACATTTTGAAAAGCAAGCCCTGGAAACAGCACCAAAAAAGCCCACAACATGGTTCCAATATGTGGATGACACTTTCACAATTTGGAGCCACGAAGAAGATTTGGCTGCATTTCTGAACCACCTGAGCAGATCTACCACAACACCCAATTCACGATGAAAAAAGAAAAGAAAGGAACATTGCCATTCTTGGATGTCCTATTCATCCACAAACCAAACTAACGATTAGGAAACAAGGTATACAGAAAACACACACACACGGACAGATACCTACACAAGAACTTCAATATCACCTAGGACAAAAAAAGAGAAGCACAATAAAAACACTGGTAGACTGCACAAAAAAGGATTTGTGAACCCCACTACCTGGAGGATGAACTGAAACACCTAAACTGGGCTCTACAGGCTTCTGAAGATGCCAGCCACAGATGCAAATGAAACATTAGGAATAAACTCTTCCAGAACACGGCTTCACCGCCCAAAAAAACCCCCACGAAAAATGTATGGATGCCCTCCATGAAAGCCTTCAATTTCACAAAGCTCATCAGGTTTTTCTATCTTTCTATTTTCCCTGAGGAAGATGTTAATAGAAATGTGCATAGTGTTTTGCAAAGGAGACAAAAAGATGTGCCTAACTTGATAGCAGTTGTTAATCTATGTGCATTCCATTTTGCTGATGGGCTCTTTCCCCCTTCCCATACAGTGTGTGGTTTGTTTGTTTGTTTGTTTGTTTGTTTGTTTTTTAGAGGTACCCTTTTTTACAGGTAAAATATACTTGAATGTTTAAATGTCCTCATGACTGGCATTCTAATGATGTGTCTACAATAAATTCTAGCAAAATGATGGGTATGTTTATATGTGTGTATTACATCCAGATGAATGGCAAGGAAATAACTGCAAACCACTGGCAAGCTATGCTTCTCGGTATCTATCTTGATCATTTTCTTTGGCTATGTATCACAGTCTCGCATGAACATGGCTGGATATATTGCATTGTGACATGCTGAGTTCCCCTAAACCAATGTCTCTGCTTCCTACACAGATAACATTTTTCTGTTCCTCCTTTAATTAAAAAGGAATAGAGGAATGTACTGCCAAATGGTAGGTCTCTGTTTTACTGGAATGAGCATTAACTGTGAAGTGTGAAATTCTTGGTCTGCTGACATCACTGGCATATTTTCAGCCAAGTTCTTACCATTGATTAGATCTAACTGGTGAATGTGAGGGTGGGGAGATAATCCAGTTAAAATATTATTTAAAATTAATGTATTTTTAACAAATGCAATACACAAGTATGCTTGCATTTCCTTTAGTTGCCTGTGTTAATACCTTCACAGGTTGAACCTACTTATAATACTCAGCAGTTCAGTTAAGCATTAGCCTTGTGATTGTATGGTCTCTACAGAAAGGGAGAAATCATGGTGGAAGACACTTATGTAACATAACCTCGCCATCTCCTTGTTGTGAAGAGATGTAAGAAATTCAACTGGATTTCAGGTTTGCATGTAGTTACTAATACTTCATTTTGTGGAAAGCAATAGGATTAACATGCTATTGAACATCCCCTTTTAGCATAATGCTGGGATCTTAAAAACACTTACTGAACCTGAAATGTAAATTCAGATGGTATTTCTTGAGTATAATTATGCTAACTCTGGGTGTGCACTGAACACAAGATTTGATTCATACCCCAGTTTAACAATATAACTATAACTTATTTCTGTTCACCAGAATTTTAAGGACTTTTCATGCCTGATAACTGCCTAAGATACAAGAGACCTTTGTTCTATGTACAGTTACATTTTGATTTTTTTAAAGGGAATTACAAAATAACTTGTTCATTACTTGGTAGAATTGTATGAAATGTACAAGGTTAATCGCTCCTTCCAAGGAGAGCAAACCTGCCATGTTTGAGATAAATAGGTAGAAAGACCTTTGTGTAAGAGCAGTTGAGGAATTTCCAAAAATACTATCCTACATAGTTTGTGGGTCCCCCTTAAGAAACATGCAGAACTTTTTGAAGACTATGGATAGCAGTTTTCATGTACTAGCCCTGGTGAAACATCTACTCTAATTATATGCTACAGGTCTCAGTCACAAAACTACACCATCCTCTCCTCCCTGACTCCCTGCCCCCTGCCTGTTGTTTTCCTTATATGGAGAGCTTTGGAAGATATAACAATATTTGTTGAAGCACAGGGCTAAATCTAGTGTGGCATTAATGGCAATGTCAAGACTATTCCTCTCCCCCAGCCCTCCACTGCATTAAAAATGGTTCCACAGAGTTCCCCAGCCCCCACCCAACAGAACAGATTTGTAGGGTAGATCAGTAGGAGGGAGGTTCCCCCTTCTCCTGTTGGCAGTGTTACTGGATATAATTCGCTCTCTGGGTCCCACTAAATCACTAATGAAACTAAGGACTTTATCAGATTACCCCCCCCCATTAATGTTCTTTTGCTGGCATATTTTGTGGCATTTTTATGTCAGCAAAAGAAGCCCCGCTACCAGACCTACCTTTAGCAGTGTCAAAAAGGCAGCCCCAGCAGTAACAGAGCACACATGAAGCTCTGTTTACTTCCGGGTTCCGAATCTTGGTGATTCTTGTGCAAAGACGTGACCACGGCAAATTCAAAAATTAAAGCAAGACAAAGACAAGCACAGAAACACACTTTAAGTCCCAAGTACACTGGAGAGGATTCATAAAAAGAGTGTTCCCTACCTGGCTGTTGCAATCTTACCCAAAAGTGTTGTGACAACGCTATATTCCTGTGAGTACCATGGTGCGAGGTTTCAGACACCAGCAATTCCAGCAACAAAGCAACGGGTGATCTGTTGATGGCTTGGTCCATCAATAAAAAGGAACGGCTTTTTGACAAGACATGATTGCAAAAGGACAATGTCATATGGTATGTGCGCCCTTTCGTGATTATTAGGTGTTGTTATGATGCGATATTTGCTGCATCTGATAAAGTCCTGTGATTTGTATTTGGTCTGTTTTAGAGGAGATTTGCTTTGGATCTATTTTAAGTCTCTATGAGTCAGCCCAACTCGCTTACAAAATGCTTACTTGCCTAAAATTGTATATCCTTCTAGATATTTATATATAAAGGAATTTGTGATAAAGAAATCTCACAATATTAGGATTTCATTATTCTGATGCAGAATGCATTCTAACAGTGCCATCATTTTCCTGTTTGTCTCTAAAATAAACATGAATAGATTAATGAGTCAACCCATGGGATTTCCCTGATCAAATGCTTAAAATTTGTTCTAAAGTATCACAAATAATGCATAGAACAGGCTAAACAAACATAAAGGTTCAAAGCTATCTTTCCTTTTAGTCAGAATATTGTTCTAGAATCTTGAAAGCTAATGTCAATTGTAAAAGAAGCTTAATATAACCTGATAAATATAATTTTTTTGTGATATTTAGTGCTACATGGGGAGATATTTTTCAGCATTTTGGGTTACTGAAGTACAAGCATCATATAATTCCAACCGCTTGATTTTATTTGTAAGAAAGACTCCCCTGATTTATCAGGATTTGTTTGCAAGTAAGTGTGAGGAGGAAACATCTCAGTCTCAGGTGAAATTGTTTGGTTAATGAACCACCTGGGCTGGAAGATGTTCTGTGGATAATTGTTATTTCTTCCATGTCACATGTTTGGCAAAGTGCAGCCTATTCTGTAGCCAAGTGGATGAAGAGATATGACCATGTGGGACTTTACAAACATCTTGGTTTTTCTCTTACATGCAAAGTTAACAAATGCTGAATGTCCATCATAATGACAGCTTGTGGGGGCGGGGAAATTAGTGTCATGAACCTGAGAAATGAATGTTCAGTTACTTGGTTTTCACCCTTTTGTCTAACCTCATATTCCCTTCTCTATATTTGTTTGGATCCAAGTCTGCCACACTCAAACACCTGCTTCCTGTAACAACCCTTATGGACTACTGAAAATGAAGTACTTCTTGTTTTCCCGTGTTTCTCTCTCTCTCTGATGGGAGGTGATGACCTCCCTGGGTTGGAAAAAAAAATACTGCAGCTTGATAAAATGATTCAATATGTGTTCATAGAATCTTTACTGAAGTTAAGAAGTTACTCCTTCATAAATTCATTTCTTTTACAATTGAAAAACAGATTTATACAAGAAAGCAACACACAGTCCTCAAAAGTAGTACACGGCCAACTTGTTACATCTATTTTCTGGGGTTCTCATATAAGCATTTATTTCCCCATCACAATGATAGAAATATAACTTGCAGATTTGTAATCATATGCTGCATCCCAGCATTCTTGGAGGAAAATTGTTGATGTACATGTTAAGTTAAATGCTTAAATGATGTACATGTTAAGTTAAATGCTTTAAGTCAAGTGTATTTTTGAGAACAGTTGCTCCTGGGGGAAGGTGGCTGAGCAGGATCATGATCATGACATGCAAATGGGGAAGGACCCTATCCACACACAGCCATTGTTCCAGTTGGCATGATATGGTCCCAGTGTGACACATGCTTTAATGGATTTATCACATGCAGTCTAGCCTAAAGCAAAGTGCATTTTGAGTGTAAAGTCATTCACCATTTAGAGAGAAAGAGAGTTCATCAGTTCCTTGCTGGAGTAATAACATTGCCCAAATAAATCCAACAATGCCATCTTCAGCCTGTCTTCAGGTTTAAAATGCAAAAACAAGAACAGCAATCAAGTCCCACTTATGTACAGTACTTGAGTAATCTTATTAATGGGACTGCTCTAGAGTAGGCACACTAAGGATACTAACTTTTTCAGACGAACCTAAAATCTGGAAGAAGCCGTTGGGAGAGGAAAGCAGCTGCTCCGCAGCAGGGGGCAGTTTCTGACGACGCCATCGGTCACATTACCCTCCGTGTTGCTTCCATGTCACATGGAAGGAAAAGGCACTGCTTTTTATTCAATGAAGTTCTTCATGAATAAAAACTGGCACCTTTTCCTTCAATGCGACACGGAAGGAACACGGAGGGTAACACGAGAGGAACAGTGGCGTCAGAAACTGCCCCCTGCCGTGGAGCAGCTGCATTCCTCTCCCGATGGCTTCTTCCGGTTTTTAGGTTTATCTGAAAAAGTCCTAAGTATAACCTTTTAAAAAAAATAATAATAAAGGCTTGGGTCACGTGGCATGTGCTTTACAATATAGATGGGGAATATGCAGCCCTCTGTATGTTGAAATACAACTCCCAGGATCATTCCTGTGAGTTCGGCAATATCTGGATAGTCATTCCTGGATCTAATTCACTTCCTCAAAGTGAAGGAGACCTTCTATCTGCAGAACGTAGGTCTGGATCCAATCTATTGAATTTACACATGACTTTTATTTTACACATACACAAATGATATGAATATGAGCACAATCATCTTTGATGTACTGAAATTACAAACATTTTATATGAGACCTGGTATCTTATAATCATTCTTAGAAAAGCCTTGTGGTCTTCAGTTTAATTTAGAGAAGAATGAAGCAAAAATCTCTTTAAAACATCTCTCAGCAGTTCTGCATGAGGCAAGGGAAGGTTATTGCCAGTAGCTCTAAAGTCCTGAAGTTTCTTTCACAAAATTTATGTCTTTAAAAATTGCCTTTCACAAATGTGACACATGTGAGAACATACTCAAGGAAGTGCAATAAATGAATACCCAAATGGATGCTTTTCTTCCCCATATGTGCTACTTAAACATAACTAGTCCTGTGATTTACTACACTCTTAATGGCAGGTTTACTGCAACACATTATTTCCCTAGGCTCCACTGTATCTGTATGTCATGTGTTATCCATAGGTGAGACAGAGGCAGTTCCTAACTTTACAAAGCAAAACCATTCAAGGGTTTGTGTGTATAGCAGACATGCTCACACAGTTTTACACAAATGTGTGTGGGAGGCATACCCTCATTTTCCCCCCAGGCATTAAAGAATCACCCTGGCATAACCTCCAAGGGTGATCTGCCCTCAATGGCATGCTCCTGTTCTCCATGACTTTTGGGAAACTTATGTGTAGAGTGGTCTTTGTCCATTTATAATAGAGAGCAGTCCTTTTTGAGTGTCAAGTATCTACTGTCAGATCACTTGCTGTTTGGGAAGAGGGTGTACCACAGTGTAACAGTACTATTACCTGGAACACATCCATCCATCAATAACCAAGAGCTTTGAGCATTGTTCTTCATCCATGTGTTAGAGGATACGTGTAGGTCCACCCAGGCAAACAGTTATTTAGGATGTGTATTCCAATCTACTTACCGGTATTTGCTGTGACTGCGCTGCCAGTTTTCCTCACAGCATCGCTCTGAATATAATTTCTGATTTGAGTACAGTTCTGCTAGTTTTTCTCCAAATCTTAAAGAAGAATAAAGAAACCAACCAAGCAACATAGGAGATAACTCTACTGTGTGTTGGCTTGTGAACTTATATAGCCAAATTGCTTGATCCATATATGAGCAGTAGACTGGGCAAACTTCATGTTTTTCAGAAGTTAAAATCAAAAATCTATATGCGGCCCCCTGACTTCAGAAAAGGAGTGTAATGATAATTGAGCATATTGAGTGGCCACAAAACCATGAGTATCAGGATGGGCAAAAAAAGAAAAAAGAAAAAAAGAAATGGGGCTGGAAGAAAATATCAACCATCATGTTTTCCATTTTATGTCTCCCTTGGAAACATAAGGAAGAGCCATACAAGACAGAAGAAACAATGGGAAGCACACAGGAGGACTGCTAACTGAGGATGACAATGTCTGGATTGCCTGTAAACCTCCACAAATGAGGTAGTACAATTTCATAGTAAAGACCACATATGGAGCTGCCACTGATTTTAGGAGTGAGACTGTTTCCCCCACCCCCCAAAAGAGATTCTCTTAGAAATGGATTCTGAAAATTCTGTCTCCTTGTTTTGCCAAGTATACTTAAAATATTATTCTTTGCCATTGTTAGTGGGAATGATACTAACCATATTCTTCACATGGTTTTCTCCAGAAAGAGGCTATGTTCAGGACTTTGTGGGAGATCCAATATAGTATGAGCTCAGTCAACACAGAAGTTCTGCTGTGGCTGCTTGAGATGGCACAACAGAGCAAACCAGGGGTAAAAATTCCCCATTCCAAAGCATATTTGGCATAGAGCCCACCACCTCCCATAGTGTCACTGTTGGGGATGGGTAAACCATTTTTACTCAATTATTTCAAAAAATCATGACCCACTTTCCCACATTATAATAGTCCTCAAAGCAGTTCAGAATTCAAGATAAAGGAATGTAAATGAATCAATTGAAACAATAAATATGAACAAATGAAACAACATAGACAAATTTCAGTAGCTGATACTAACTAAGAGAACTGTTTAAGCAATAAACATTAACTAACTAGCTGGACCTGGTGTACCATACGCCATTCTTCCGGAATCATTGAGGGTGACTCGCTCTGTTGCCCTGCCACCACTGCCAGTTGCAGCGGCAACTATCACAGCAGCAGCAGCAGTGTCCCGCCACTGCTGCCAATTCACTGCCTGGGTCCCGTCACAGCGGCAGCAGTGGCATCCCGCCACCACCATTGCCAGTTGACTGCCTGGGTTCCATTGCAGCCTGTAACTGGTGAGTGGCTGAGGGAGTGAGAGCAGAGAGATTGAGTGGCAGGAGTGGATTGTGAGGTAAAGAGGGAATTTGCATGTGGGTGGTGATTGGTTGGGTGTGTTTCCTGAGCAGCCAATCAGCACACTGGGAAAGGAAACATGCCCAGGCCTATTGTACATACCCCAGATTTATATAGAGAAAGATGTCAAAAACTGCAGCAAACAAGGTGAACATATATAACACAAAATAATGTCAGGGCTACTAAGTTTTCTTGGATGGTAGTTTGACAATCATAGTGCCACCACAGAAAGGTCTCTTCAGAAGTAGCCACCATCCTTACCCTTGAAATCAGGGGTATATGGTAAAGGATAGAATTTGTAATTCATTGGTGCATACTTAGTGTTTTTAGGTACATGTAATTTGAGGATTTGTCCTAAAGGTATTTTGTGGACCTTTACCAAGATGCCTATGCATTGTTGTACAGGAGAATTTTTGAACATTCTGCAGAATAAAGTTGTCTTTGGGCCTACTCATTCAACCAGCAGTTGGAGGATTTAAGGTCTATATAGGCTAGAGTTAGGGTAGATAACTGAAGTAGGTTTGAGGTTCAGTCTTCTGCGCCCCTCATTCTCCAGGGCCGCAAAGACTGCCAAAAATAAAATTTTAAAAACAAAAGTAAGTGGAAGACCACATCTGGCTTTGAAAAAAAATGTATTTTTTATGTAAAAAGTATAGGAGGCCTATATGAATTGTTCTTTCTAGAGGCTTCCAAGTGATGACAGTCACCCTTTTGGAAGATCAAGAAAAGAGTGGTCCAGGGAATCTGGATGAGTTGAGTACCAGAGAAAAAGAATCTTAAGGACAAATGCAGCCCAGGGCTTGCCTCTGTCCACTCCTGGGTGAGATTCTTGCCTCTTTGTAGACCTTAAATCGTTATGTCCAGAACTGTATATTATTATATCTGCCTCACATGCAGATCAAGTGATGGACAGGTTCGTTTGGCCATTCTGAGAAACAGGACACTAGACAAGATGAAATTTTGTTATGGTTCATAAAGACTTTTGTTTAGTGATTTGATACCTGTTCAGATCTCCTTATCATACTCCCTATTTAATGTATCTAGAAATGGTGCCTCTTTTGTAACGTAAGCATGTATTGTTTTTATGAGCCTTTGAGTCCACTCTGACTTATGGTGACCCTATCACAGAGTTTTCTTGGCAAGATTTATGGCACCTGTGACACTGACTTCCTTTGCTTAATGCCAGCAAACCTCTTTGGGGCAAGTTCTGAGGCAAGAGTGCTGGTACACAGAAGGGTTGATCTCCATACCCACCCATCTCAGCTGTGATAGCAGTAGACCGCTGGAGAAGATCAAAATACATGAGCTTGTTCACTAGAGAGAAAGTAGTTCTGCAGATATCCTACTGATAATGGCTGAGATCCTGCATCTGGAGACATAGCTATGATTATGGGCAGTGCCGTCTTAATGCATGGGTACGCTGGGCAGTTGCCTGGGGGTCCCACGAGCATACGGGCTCCATGATAATCTATGCACAAACCAGAATTTAACAGTAATTTCCCAATCACCCGCCTCAACATTCAAATCTCCCACTAACTCGGTAGAAGGAGAAAAATTATGACTTGTAGTGGAGAGTAGGCATGTTTGCATTCACGGGAATGGGGAAGATAAAGAGAAAAGAGAGAATGAGGAGGGATGGGAGAGGAGGAGGAGGGGCAGGCAGTTGGAGGGGGAGTCCTGACTGAGGAGCAATGCAAGGGAGGCACCAGGGAAACCCTGCCAGAAGAGGCAGAAAAACCAAGCGGCAGCCGAGAAAGGGAGGCTCAACCTGCCTCCTCAGATTGTCTGGAGCGGCTGCCCACACAGCCATGAACCACTGAGCAATTCTTCTCTCTCTCTCTCTCACACACACACACACACACATACACACACACACCAACAGCCTCACCAAGAGGGTGCCACCTTCCAGCTCTCTAGTCTGCACTCTCTCCCAGAGGTGGAGGCTGCCCCCCAATGCCCTACCTCTCTTCCCCTCCCCACCATTCCCATTGTCCCAAGGCGGAGATGCCAGCTCGCTTTTACAATTCAGGGATTCTGAAGTCTGGATGGGAAGGGACTTTGCTCCCAATGAAGCTATACATGAATGAGAGGATCAGAACACTGATTTTATTGGAGGTACTCCAATATCGATTTTATTTTATAATTTACATAGCTATTTTATCAATAATTTACATTTTTATTCCTGTGAATGGCTGTGTAGGCAGGGCCCAGTGCACTGCTTTGCCCGTGGGCCTATCATGCTGTTCAACAGCCCTGATGATGGGGATCCATTATCATAACTATATCTCCTGATGCTACTGCCAAAAACCTGCCTTTGAAGGCAGACTGCTCCCCACACAACAAAAGAATTTTTGAGGCACCAGAGACCAAGGCACCAGAGACCAAGATGCATCCAGCCCTCTCCTGGCAGTGAGGTGTGATGTGACAAGCAGTTGTGACAGGACCCTGCAGAGGTCCTGCCACTACCTGTCACATCACACCTCTGCTGGGGTGGACTGGATACATCATCTTTCAGTCCTCTACTCTCCAGTGCCTCTGAAATCCTTTGTGGGGGCTTCAAAGGTGGGTTTTGGGGAGCACTTTCATTAATTCCAATGGTTATGATGTTATATATCCTCTTACAACATCTTAAATCCAGAGCAGGATGCCAGCCTGTATATCATAGTGTTTCTGCCTATTCCATCAGTTTTCCAATATGTATTTCATACCAATGTTCTCATTTACTATGAAGCACTCCAATTCCAGCACTATTTCTTCCAAAATAGACACAACCTCTGGGAGGCCAACTGAAAGCCATCTTGAGTTTTCGCATCTTTTAGCACATTGCAGAAATCATGGAACAGCAGACCCACGGATTGGAAAGTGAATTTTATTACACTGGTGGGCCTGACTGGAATATCTTCCAAAGAGTCAGAGCCCCAAGCCACATCTCCATGTCAAGCATACTGTATAAACATCTGTAAGGTGTATCACTCTTCAAAAGGCTCTTGTGCATGCATTTTCCCTTTGGCCTCTTTGTTACAGCTGTCACATCCTTCTCATTGCTACGTTCCACACTCCACATTTGAATGAAAAGACAAATAGTTTACATTAATGACAACATTTTACATCTGTCTTCCTGTTAAAGCAAGACTATTACCAAACTATTGGTTTTTTGTTGTTTTTTTTTTGGTTTGTCAATAGTCTGTAACACTTGCTTTCTTATTTCTTATCCTTAAGTATTTCCATAACTTTGCATTATAAATTTTGTCTCCATTTAGGGTATTCTGCTTTCTCTTTTTATATTTGTCATACTTTAAAATAATCATTCAGAAATGCTGAAAGAATCGTAGTCATCATAAGCTTTCATCACATCCAGAGGATTAGCCAGAAGACACAAAAGGCTCTTGTTTAACTTTGTCAATCTGTCACATGCAAAACTCCAGATGAAAGAGACCTCCAGGTGATTTTAGCGTTTGGTTCTTTTTGTTGTTGTTTTTCAAAACCCCATTAAGAGATATGCTCATTAAAGATTATGAATGGCAGCTGTCCAAAGAGTGCCCTTCAGAGGAATGAAGGAAATAGTATTATAGTATAATAGGCTGGGAGGAAGGGAATAGTTAGGAATATTAACTATGAAAGAACCAAAGTTTCCCTCTCATTTCTCTTCAGAATACCAAGAATTTCATGTTCATGTGGTAAATATTACATCATTTTCAATAGAACGTGATACAAAAATACCATATTGGAAGCAAATCAATAGTAGAGAAAAAATAAATCTTGACATCCCATATATAATTACTGTTACATGTTAACAGTGGTGGTTATTAGCTTCCATGTCACCATCATTCCTGGTTTCCTGTATTAACTTTAAAGGAATTATCTATGGTGCTAAACCTGGTGGGGGCAGTGGATAGGGCTCCACACCATGAATAACTCCTCTAACATGAGCTAAAACTTGGGAGATTATCAGACGGGAACAAAAAAGCATTCCCATCCCACAATCTCCTTTCCTGCCCCTGTCCCAGCACAAGAATGAAAACTTTCACACTTACCTGAATAATTCTTGTGCTGGGAAGCCCAGGAAGTGAAAGGAGCTCTAGAGCTCCTTTCACTTCCTTGTTGTAATCCCAGCTGCTGCTCTCGCGAGAAGAGGAAAGCCAGGATTTAAAGGGACAGGCTGGCAATCGGGGGGAGTGGAGGGCTGGCAATCGGGGGGGGGTGATGGGCTGGTGATCGGGGGTGATGGGCTGGTGATCGGGGGGTGGAGGGCTGGCGATTGGGGGGTGATGGGCTGGCAATCGGGGGTGATGGGCTGGTGATTGGGGGGTGGAGGGCTGACGATTGGGGTACAAGGAGGGGTGATCTGGGCAGCAGCAGGGGCCTGTCATAAGGGAGGCATCCGGAAGTGTTTTGACACTCCGACCTTCCCACTAATGCTGGCATCCTGCCAGCATAATGGGTACCTTTCCACATTCCCCCCATTCCATTACAGAAACGGAATGAGAGGACTATTGACGGCTTAAGCTGTGAATAAAAAAAGGGGGGGGCAGCACTGGAGCAGAACGAGAACAGAACGGGCAGGGAGAACATCATGTGAAAAGGAAAGCCTTTTCTGATACTCTGGAGTCCCTGTTCCGCTTTATTTGGCATGTCTGATAATCTCCGTGGAATGAACTCATATCATCTCACTGACATGAAAGCCATATTTCGTCTATGTGTATTTAAGAAGGATGCATCTTCACATATCTGATGTCAATGAATGAACTAATTGTTGATTCATTTCAGACACATTTCCCACTAACTGAAAATATTCTTTTTACAAAAGCAAAGAAAACTCTCTATGGAGATTTTCACACGGGCTATATATCCAGTGGCAGGAACAGAACAGGGTCAGGAAAGATTTCCCCTTTCGGACAGTGTTGACCCCATTCTGTCCTGCATCCATCCTACTCCTGTGACTGTTCCAGAACAATGTAATCAGGATTTTTCATCATGAATAGACCTCCCGTTCCGTCACTATCATGCAATCACAGGTTGCAAACAGGAGCCCCGTTCCTGTTCCGAAATGACAGCCATGGAGGGGAGGTCCATTCCGAGCGCTTCCTGGTACGATCTGGACATCCAGGTAAGTGGCACCCTTTATTTTACCCTCCCTGTTTTGATTATGTGATTTAAAGTGTGTTTTTGTGCTTGGTGAATTGATTTTACATTTGGGGGAGTTTTATTTTTTAAATTTACTGTCCGGCCGTTATCACATGATAACGTGATAACATTTCAGATGGCCGGTCATAAAGGCAGCCTACGACGGCTGCATTTACGGCCCGTTCCTGCTGCAGAATTAAGATAAGTGTGTGAAAGATTTATGTTATTCCGTGGCAGGAACGGGAGAGGAGGTGGTGGGTCAGTAACGGGGCATTTTGGCCCCATGTGAAAATCTCCTATGAGTAGTTAAACTTGGACAGCATTCACTAAAGATGGACTATTATAACTTCCTTCCGATTTCAGCACTCAGTCAGTAACCATCTCCAACCCCCCTCCATTAGTAAACAATACTTGCAAAATGACAGGAGTGTAGTGAATTGGGCATCTGCCACTAGGCAGATGGGTTTTGGAGTCCTTGCTAACATCCTGGCCAAGCATGCCAGCTCTCCAGTATCATGAAAAAGCTTACTTGTATTAATAAAGTATTGGATACTTTTTACATTCACTTTGCATTTTCAGGCAGGAAAAAGATAAAAGGCTGAGAACCAGCAGGGGGTGTGAATTTTTTTCTGTTGCTAACCTGCTTAAACAGCTGTCATAGCTATTGTGGTAGAGGGAGATGGGTCATACTTGCATACTTTGATTTTCTTTGCTTCCGCACTATATAATTCTTGGAAATACATCTTCCATTGGTCTTGCCTTAGGAGGGTTGCACCCCAGCCCAAGGGCACCCTATATGTCCAGAAATGGGATTTGATTTGATTGCTGACCAAGAGATAAAATTGAGTGTAGGGAGTGTATGTACCTTCAAGTGTATGTACCTTCAAGTCCCCTGCTGACTTACAGCAACCCCATGAATTTCATAAGGTTTTCATAGGGAAGGAAAATTCAGTGGTGATTTTGCCAGTTCCTTCTTCTGAGATATAACCTAAAGCGGCTTGTATTTGTTGATGGTCTCCCATCCAACATTAACCAGGACAAACACTGCTTAGCTTCCATGATCAGACAGGATCTGATGCCTTTAGGGTATATAGTAAGCATGGGATAAGATTGGGCAGAATTTATTTAGTGGCACAGTTCTACAACTGGTTGTGAAGGGAGTTGGACACTATCAGCAAATGGGCTGGAATGCTTCTCTACCATGTACCATCTGCTGCATTATTTACTATCAATAAAGTTTATGCTCTAGCAGTAACATGTGTCAGCGTTAAGCACCCAAAGAATCCTTGAAGAGGCCTGGAACTCTACCCAATTCTGACACGAGATAGGGGAGATTTTCATACGGGGACAAAAAAGCATCCCCTTCTCGCTATGTTCTCTCCCGTCCTTCTCCCGTCCCTGTCCCAGCATGAGAATGAAAAGTTTCAGACACCTACCTTTGCCATGTTGTTCCCTCCCCCCAGCAGCCCAGGAGTGAACGTAGCTCAAAAGGAGCCCCATTCACTTCCTGGAATGGAAATCCCGGCTGTTCTCCTGAGAGGATGATCGTGCGGGAAATTCAAAAGTTAAAAGGAAAATGCACATAAAAAAAAAACTTGAACAAAGCATCTAAACACACTTTAAAAATTACAAATAACCCAGGGAAGGTACAAAAAAAGTGAGTCACTTACCTCAATGTCCCGATCGCACCCGGAAGTGTTTGGTATGGACCTCCCACTGACGCTGGCATCGCACCAGCATAACAGGGCACCTTTTCACTCACTCATCACTCCATCATAGAAACAGAATGGGGAGATCTATCACAGTTTAGCCTTTAGAAAGAAGCACCTGCAGAATGGAAGCAGAGGGGAACGACATTGTGTAAAAGGGAAGCCCTTTAGTGATCTCCTGCTGTTTGTGTATTGCCATATTTACAGCATCTGATAATCTCCAGAGTTAAAAAAACCCAGAAGTGAAAGGAAGACCCATCTCTCCACCTTCCTTGTAAGTCCAGATGGTTTGGGAGTTCATTCTCTGGGCCTCCAAATGTCACGTTAATTCTCAGATCAGTTCATGTCACTTCTGTACATGATTGCTCCTGTTAAGCATGTTACTCAATCCATGCCTGACTACAGTAACTGTTTCATATATAACCTAAAATATAGGGTTGCCATAAGTCCCAGAAAACCAGGAAAATCCCAGCTTCGAGGGACAGAAAGTTGTCCCATCTGGCTGGGCTGCTTCAAGCAGCAGATCCCAGATTCAGAGAATCAGAATCATAGAATTGTAGAGTTGGAAGATACCACAAGGGCCATCCAGTCCAACCTCCTGCCATGCAGGAAATCACAATCAAAGCATGCCTGACAGATGGCCATCCAGCCTCTTTTTGAAGATCTCCAAGGAAGGAGACCCCACCATGCTCCGAGGGAATGTGTTCCACTGCCAAACAGCTCTTACTGTCAAAAAGTTCTTCTAATGTTGAGGTGGAATCTCTGTTCCTGGAGCTTGTATCCATTGCTCCATGTTCCAGTCTCTGGAGCAGCAGAAAACAAGCCTGTTCCATCCTCAATGTGACACCTCTTCAAATACTTAAACAGGGCTATCATATCACCCCTTAACCATCTTTTTACCAGACTAAACACACCCAGCTCCCTAAGTCTTTCCTCATAAGGCATGGTTTCCAGACCTTTCACCATTTTAGTCGCCCACTGCTGGACACGCTCCAATTTGTCAATATCCTTTTTGAATTGTGGTGCCCAGAACCGGACACAGTATTCTAGGTGAGGCCTGACCAAGGCAGAATAGAGTGGCGCTATTACTTCCCTTGATCTAGACACTATACTTCTATTGATGCAACCCAAAATTGCATTGGCCTTTTTAGCTGCTGCATCACACTGCTGACTCATGTTCAACTTGTGGTCTACTAGGACTCCTAGATCCCTTTCACATGTAGTCTCGTTCAGCCAGGTCTCCCCATCCTGTATCTATGCATTTTATTTTTTTGCCCTGAGTGCAGTACCTTACATTTCTCCGTATTGAATTTCATTTTGTTAGCTTTGGCCCAGCTCTCTAGTCTATCCAGGTCATTTTGAATTTTGATCCTGTCCTCTAGGGTATTAGCTACTCCTCCTAATTTGGTGTCATCTGCAAATTTGATAAGTATGCCCCTAATTCCATCATCCAAGTCATTGATAAAGATGTTGAATAGCACTGGGCCCAGGACAGAACCCTGTGGTGCCCCATTGTTCACATCTTTCCAAGATGAAGAGGAGCCACTGCTGAGCACCCTTTGCGTTCAGCCAGTCAACCAATTACAAATCCATTTAACAGTTAATTTGTCTAGCCCACATTTTACAAGCTTGTTTGCAAGAATGTCATGGGGAACCTTGTCAAAGGCCTTACTGAAATCAAGGTATGTGATATCCACAGCGTTCCCTTCATCTACCAAGCTGGTAATTTTTTGGGAAAAGAGATCAGATTAGTCTGGCATGACTTGTTTCTCTGAAACCCATGTTGACTTTTGTGATTATGGCATTACCTTCTAAATGTTCACTGACTCTCTGTTTAATGATCTGCTCTAGAATCTTCCCTGGTATTGATGTCAGACTAACTGGATGATAATTGTTGGGATCCTCTTTTTTCCCCTTTTTGAAGATGGGGACAATGTTTGCCCTCCTCCAGTCTGCTGGGACATCTCCTGTTCTCCAGGAGTTCTCAAAGATTATTGCCAATGACTCTGAGATTACATTTGCCAGCTCTTTTAATACCCTTGGATGTAGTTCATCTGGTCCTAGAGATTTAAATTCATTTAGATTAAGAAGGTACTCCTCTACTACCTCTTTGCTTATTCTGTGCTGAATTTCCCCTATTGTGTCCTCTGTTCCATTATCCTCATGTTGATCATCCTTTTGCTTTTCTGAAAACAGTGAGGCAAAGAAGGTGTTGAGTAATTCTGCCTTTTCTCTGTCACCTGTTAGCATTTTGCCATCTTCTTCATGTAGTAACCCTACCATTTCCTTCTTCTTCCTTTTGCTGTGGACGTACCCATAAAACCCCTTTTTATTGTTCTTAACCTCTCTAGCGAGCCTGAGCTTTTCTGACTTTACTCCTACACGTGTTCACTATCTGTTTGAATTCTTCTTTGGTGATTTCCCCCTTTTTCCATTTCCTATACATGTTCTTTTTAAAACTTAGTTCCGTTGAAAGTTCTTTAGTCATCCATCCTGGTTTCTTGAGACACCTCCCATTTTTCTTCCTCCTTGGTACTGTTTGAAATTTTCTTCCTCCTTGGTACTGTTTGAAACTTCAGTATCTCCCTTTTGAAAAAGTCCTATCCGTCTTGAAGTCTCTTCTCTTTTAGTATTCCTGACCATGGGATCACCTCCAGTATTTCCCTGAGTTTATTGAAATCAGCTCTCCTAAAGTCTCCCGGCTTTCTGTCTGCAGGCTCTCTACTCAGGGTCACATAGGGATTGAGTGCAGAAGGCAGGAGAGTGCAGTCTAGGCTAGGTGGAAGAGTACAATGTGCAAAAGGTGGGAATCAGAGTGTGAAGAGCAGGCAGCAGGAGAGAGAGTGTGTGTTAAGGAAAATCAAGAGAGAGAAAAGAAGGCCAGCAATTTACTTGTCTCTGTGTGTGGTGAGTCTGGCCTCTAAGGTCACTGCCTGTGTAGAAGCACCAGGGTAGGGGGTGCACCTTTGGTCATTGCCAGGAAGCGGGATGGCCTGTTAGGGCGGCAGGTCCTCTCCCCCACTTATGCACTCAGCAGTGGCAGCTAGAAACCCAGTGTTGCTTATTTAAATCACAGGAATCTTCTGCACACTCACTCCCTAAACTCACCCCCATTGCCCAGCAGGGCAGTGGGTCCTCTTCCCTACTGGGCTGGCTCATCTAGTTGGCAGCAGCAGCTGCACTCCCCTTTGCCCCCCAACCCCCAATCCCATCTGGCCTCCTCCTTGGCCTGCAGGGCATCACCTTTCTATCAAAGCTCATAAGCTTTCTGGATGAAGGCTGCTGGATGTGTCTCTTCTGGCCCATCCACAACCCCTGGAAGAAGTCTGCAACAGTAGGAAGGCTTCTGGGGGGAGGGAGCCATTCTCCCCCTCCCCAGTCAAAATGTGGGTACTTTTGTCCCACTTTTGTGGCAGAGAATTATGGCAACCCTGCTAAAATATGATGCAGCACCAGCAGTTATAGAACTGACCAACTCACAGGGCAAGTAGATTGCCCTGACTCTAATGTTTCTATCTTGCTGAACAGAGAAACATATGAAGCTGGGAAAAATACAAAACCACATGTATCTGCTTTTGTTTTTAAATTTTGTAAACCTTGCCTGGGAATGTTATTGGGTGGTGAACTATAAATGCTTCAATATTAAATAAAATAGAGCACTCATCATATCCAAGAGGTTTAATAAAATCTCCCAAAAAAGAGGATGGGAAATATACTTAGCTTCAGCACTTTACCATTGGGTCTTGCCCCTGGAGTCCAACCTTGGAATTTTGACTTTCAAGAACAGGCAGCTCTGTAACAGCAACAGCCAAATCCATGTGCCCCCAATCCCACATAACATTAGCAAATCTCACCTCTTGTGTGGTTCAGGTTTTGAGATGCTACAACTATTTCATGGGGATATTTTCTTTTTCATGTGAAGGAAGGAAGACGAGAGGGGTCTACATCTGTAAGCTCTTTCATGGATCAGTACCAAAGCAGAGGGGTTCTATCAACACAGAACTTTATTTCTGAGCCGTCTCCATGCTTCATTTTGTGCTTCATCCCATCAAGAGTACTAATCACTCCTTATCTGTAACTCACCCTCCACATGAAGGGAAGAACTCCCACAAGCTGAATTTTTTCACAATCTAAGACACAAGCAAAGATGTGTAATGCAAAGGCAGTAAGATAACAGCATTTCCCTGGTTTTCTTTTATTGAAGAACAAGAAGATTGCTGTACAAAATATTGTTTGTCACATATTATTGACCAAAGCAATGCCAACCACTTACTGAAATATTCCATTGTAGATGTTAATTTGCATAATGGTAGAGATCTTAGAAAAATTGTTAAACTTTACTTGGATGGTATTTGACATCTTGACCAGTTATGGTCATGACTCATGCTTCAATTCTTGGACTGGTTCTACCATTAAGAAGAGTGAGACAGCTGCCTCAGGAAACAGATTTTGGGTGCTATGAAAGGGCAAGCAAGCAAATTTTTAGCTATTTGATCTGGGATTTTATTTTTACTGGCAAGAATGGAAAGTGGTGGGGACTATGGGAATTTTTCTGTTCCATGTGCCAAAATAATTTGGCTGGCTTTAAAGAACTATGTACCTTGTGTTGGAGGGACATCCATTTCTGTTATGCCTCACATTCTGTTTAGTCCTTCTGTCAATCTACCGGAACACTTTGTCGAGCAATGGTGCTTGCTGTGGAAATATCAGTGTTACATTGGCATTTCCCACCCCAAACCACCAACTTTCTTATACTTAAAGTGGGATCTTTTCATCTGCGTCTCCTCCATCCCCTCCTCAGCCGCAGTGGGATACTGAATAAACACTTTGCCCATGCAGCAAGGAAGGTTTGAAAGAGTTATGTGAAAACCTGTTTATGATCTCAGTCAGCATACTTTCTCTGGCTTTTCTTCGCAAATGAAGAATCAGGAAGGACACATCCCGCGCTTTCTGCAAGCGCGCTGATGTCTAAAAAGGCCAATCCGAGATAAACAAGTCCAGTTGCAGAAAGCACAACAGAAGGTCTCCTTGGGTGATGTTTCCAGGTTGTGATTCTTTCTGCATTGTCGTTTCTCTTCAAGACTTGTTCGGCATGAGTTCTCAAATAAGGCTGCAGCATTGTGGATAGTGCGTCTCCATGCCTTCCAACGTGAGGCCAGGGTGGACCATTGTTGGTGATCAGTTTGGCCAAGCCTGAGATGTTATTTCAGGGAGTCCTTGTATCGCTTTTTTGGAGTGCCCCTCTTACGCTGACCCATGACGGGTTCACCGTAGACTGTTTTTGGGAGGTGATGGCCCTCCATCCTAGAAACGTGCCCTGCCCAGCACAGCTGTGTTCTCAATATCATAGCCTCAATGCTGGTAATCCTTGCTTGCTCAAGGACAGCAACATTCATCACATAGTCAGTCCAGTGTATATTTAGGATTGTGCGTAAACAGCGCTGATGAAAGCGTTCAAGGAGTCGTAAGTGGTGGCGATAGATGGCCCATGTTTCAGACCCATAAAGGAGAATAGACAGTACAATGGCTCTATACACACTGATTTTTGTGCTTCACCTCAGGTGTTTATTTCTCTAGACTCTTTTGTAAAGTCTTCCAAATGTGCCTTTGCTAATCTGTGATCGATCTCTTTGTCAATCTTGGCATCTGAGGAGATGATGCTTCCCAGGTAGGTGAACTGCTGAACAGACTTAAGCACAGATTTAAAGCACAGCATGCTTTAACGTTGTGTTAATTGCTATAGTTAGGCTGGGTATCATAAATATTTCATCCTGATCTATTGTTATTTGCTGATACTTTTCAAGTTTAAAATTTGTCTCTTGGGCCCCGTTTACACAGCAAAATATTCCCTTGAATAAATTGCTAAGATTCCTAATTGTTCCCACACATCGCGCCACGGTATCGCCTCATTCAGAAGGGGGGAGCTCAAAAACTCAAAAGTAGCGTGATAGGGGATTTCATTACTTTTCCCTGCTTTTTTGAAAAGTAGCGCAACTTAGCACACTTTTGATTGTGTGAACTATCATTTCGCAAAGGTCTGTGTGAACTACCAGCAATCTTTCTGATACAGTTACAGCAGAGCTTTGCCATGATTGGTTGAACTCAGCAGGGAGGGGGTTGGACTGACCAGGAGGGGATGGAGGAGCCGCAGATGAAGAGATCCATCCACTGTTGTTTCCAGCCAGGGAAAAGACCGAGCGAGTGCTATACCCATCCCAATTGCCGGGCTGTCTCTTGCTTGGCTGCTCCATCTCACACCGTGTGTGTGTGTGTGTGTGTGTGTGTGTGTGTGTGTGTTTGTGTTCGTTCCCTCGCCCTGCTGAGATCCCGTTTCTGTGTGTTAAAAGAGAGGGGGGGAGTGGGTGAGGGGAAGGGGAGCTTGCCGGGCTGACACTCCCAAAGGAATAAAAATTAGCAGGCATTCTCTCTTTCCCTCCCTCCCTCGCACCTCCTCAGTATCATCCTGCTTGATACTGCCAGATGAAGAATCCCCAGCTAGCCTTTTCCCCTCTGTGTGTGTGTGTGTGTGTGTGTGTTCATTCGTTCCTTTGCCCTGCCGAGACGTTTCTATGTTTGAGAAGAGAGAGACGGAGGTGAGGGGGAGGGGGGCTTGCTGGAATTTAAAAAAAGGAATAAAAATTAGCAAGCATTCCTCTGGTAATCAGAAGAGGGAAAGGTGCCAGCACTTTCTCTCTCTCTCTCTTCCTCCAGATGTGTTTGGGAGGCCACGCCCCCCCACCTCAGTCTGTGTGTGAATTACAAAGTGGAAAAAAGCAGAAAACTAAACTGATAGACCGAATTAGCAGTAAATCATGTGAACTATGCAGCACTAGTATGAAACTGCGATAAAGCGCAATTTACTGCAATAAAAACTGCTGTGCAACTGAGCCTTTGGACAAGTTGTATTTTTAGCATTGTTGATTGCAGTCATTTCTAAATATACTACATTATACATGATACATCTGTTTTTTAAAAATTGTGTCTCAGTATCTGCATTATGTTATATTTTACATGGGTTTTTGTGCAAGACTAATCTTATCTCTTTTTTTGATAGAATTACCAACTTGAAAGATGAAGGGAATGCTGTGGGTGTAGTGTATCTTAATTTCAGTAAGGCTTTTGACAAGGTCCCCCATAATATTCTTGCAATTCTTGCAACTTGCAAAAGTTGGTAACCTATGGACTAGACAATGCAACTGTTAAGTGGATTTGTAATTGGTTGACTGACCAAACCCAAAGGTTAGTTACCAATGGCTCCTCTTCATCCTGGAGAGAAGTGACCAGTGAGGTGCCACAGGGTTCTGTCCTGGGCCCAGTGCTATTCAACATCTTTATCAATGACTTGGATGAGGGAATAGAGGGTAGTCTTATCAAGTTTGCAGATGACAAATTAGGAGGAGTAGCTAATACTCCAGATGACAGGATCAGAATTCAAAATGACCTTAACAGATTAGGGAGCTGGGCCAATATTAACAAAATGAATTTTAACTGGGAGAAATGTAGGATACTACACTTGGGCAGTAAAAATGAAATGCACAGATATTGGATGGGTGACACATGGCTTGAGGGCAGTACATGTGAAAAGGATCTAGGAGTCTTAGTGGACCACAAGCTGAACATGGGTCAGCATTTTGATGCAGCAGCTAAAAAAGCCAATGTGATTCTAGGCTGCATTAATAGGAATATAGGACATTTTCAGATGCCCCTTACCGCGCAAGCAGCTTCCGGAGCAGTAACGAGGCTGCTGCATGGCAGGGGGTCCATTTTGGATGAGGCCGTCCCTCTCTCAGCATCATCCGTAACTGTTCCAGCTCGCATTGAAGGCGGCTGCGCTATTTTTCACTCACGGAAAGTAAAAAATAGCGCGGCCGCCTTCAATGCTAGCCGGAAAAGTCACGGACGATGCTGAGGGAGGAACGGCATCGTCCAAAATGGACCCCCTGCAGCGCAGCAGCCTTGTTACTGCTCCAGAGGCTGCTTGCACAGTAAGGGGCATCTGAAAATGTCCATAGTGTCTAGATCAAGGGAAGTAATAGTGCCACTCTATTCTGCTTTGGTCAGGCCTCAGTTGGAATACTGTGTCCAGTTCTGGGAACCACAATTCAGGAAAGATATTTACAAGCAGGAACATGTCTAGAGGAGGGCGACCAGGATGGTGGGAGGACTGGAAGCCATTATGCCCTATGAGGAACAGCTTAGGGAGGTGGGCATGTTTAGTCTGGAGAAGAGAAGGTTGAGAGGGAACATGATAGCCATGTTTAAATATTTGAAGGGATGCCATATTGAGGATGGAGCAAGCTTGTTTTCTGCTGCTCCAGAGACTAAGACATGGAGCAATGGGTTCAAACTACAGGAAAAGAGATTCTACCTAAACATTAGGAAGAATCTCCTGATAGTAAGAGTTGTTTGGAAGTGGAATACACTGCCTCCTAGTGTGGTAGAGTCTCCTTCTTTGGAGATTTTTAAACAGAGCCTGAATGGCCATCTGTTGGGAATGCTTTGATTGTGTATTCCTGCATGGCAGGGGGCTGGATTGGATGGCCCTTGTGGTCTCTTCTAACTCTATGATTCTATGATTCTACAGTGGCAAAGGGTTAGAAGCAATTGAATTTGCTATTACCCAAAGAAACATGAGCCAAGCATTCATAAGGTATAGGTTGGATCCAGAGTCAGTTTGGATGGAATCACACGGACTGTGGATGGTCCCACAGTCAAAAGGAAGGGGAGGCAAGCTATTTCCTGTTGCCACTTGAATTCACTATATCCCTGAAAAGCTACCCTTTAATACTGGAGGACTCTCTGAAATCATAGAATCATAAATATCCTGGGTAGAGGCTCTGAGTGAAGTAGGATGGTGGGGAAACTTGAAAAAATTGCCTTATCCTCCACTCCCGCTTCCCACCTGTGGGAATAATCCATTTGCACAGCAGGATCCTCTGGTAGAGCTGACTCATTTCCACAAATGGAAGGAACCATGTGCTCATGGAACATGAGTTCTGGAACCATCCCAATGTGTTTACTGCAGGAAAGTCTACTATAGTTACTGTAAAGAGTGTAGTTTTGCCAATGTTCAATTTAAGCCAAAATGGAAAGGTTAAAACATGACTCAAGTTTATATGGACTCAAGTTCTTGAAGAATAAATAGGGAACAGATGCATTTTTAACACTAAAAAAAGTGAAGAAACCATTAAACTACCCAAAAAGATAGGGGTGGGTGGGACGGGGCTTTGCTTTGCTTTGCTTTGCTTTGCTTTGCTTTGCTTTGCTTTGCTTTGCTTTGCTTTGCTTTGCTTTGCTTTGCTTTGCTTTTAAGACTGGAACAAGAGGGAATAATTTTTAAAAAATCTGGGGAAGCTTAAATAATCTTTCTTTCTTTCTTGATTGGAGGAGTTCATGAGGAGCAGAAGGATGTATGGTAACCCTTGCAGCAAAAGATGTCACATGCCATTTGAATAATCAGTGAGGAAATGTGATGATTGTCGCTGTTATTGTTACTAACTGCCATCACATCAACTTTGACATATGGCAACCTTATGAATGAAAGACCTCCAAGTCACCCTATCCTCAACAGACCTGCTCAGGTGTTCCAGACTCAGGGCTGTGGCTTCCATGACTGAATCTATCCATCTGGAATGTGGTATTCCTCCTTTCCTACTTCCCTCCACCTTACCAAGCATTATTGTCTTTTATAGTGAGTCATGTCTTATATGTCCAAAGTATGACAGTCACAGTTAAGTCAACTTGGCTTTTAAGGAGAGTTCTGGCTTGATTTGCCCTAGGAACCATTGATTTGTCTTTTTAGTAGTCCATGGTATCTGTAGAACTCTTCTCCAGCACCACAGTTCAAATGAGTTCATTTTCTCCCTGTCACTGGAGATTATCAGATGCAGCAAAAACCACATCAGAAGACTGCAATGAGAACAGCAACGGGGGATATTATCAGATGACAACGTCCTTCAATGTCCCAGGGGTGTAGCACAGGCATGAGTAAGGTGTCCCTTTTTATTAGTGGCTTGTCTCTGTCAATGCAAAAAGGAAGCCTCGTTCATGGTAGTGTTACACTCCCAGAATGGCTGAAGGACATGGGCATCTGATAATGTCGCCCTTTCGGTTCCTGTTGCATTCTTCTGATGTGGTCTGGAATGTGGGTTTTTGCTGTGTTTGACCACGTCTGATATAATCTCCATTGTCTAGTCTTCACAACCATACATAGAAACTGGAAATATTATGGCATTGGCAACTTTAGTATTCAATGATATGAAGTTCTTATCATAACTCTTCTTCCAGGTGCTAGCCTTCTTTGGATTCCTTGACTGCAGTCTCCATTCTGATTAATGACTGAGCCAAGGTATGGAAAATCTTGAACTATTTCAGTGTCTTCATCAGCTGCTTTAAAGTTATGTAGATTATCTGTGGTCATTATTTTGGTTTTCTTAATGTTCAACTGTAAACCTGTCTTTGTACTTTCTGCCTTGATGTTCTTCAGTAATTGTTCAAAGCCTTTCCTCTTTTCTGCTAATAATATGGTGTCATCTGCATTTCTTAAACTGTTGATTTTCCTTCCTCCAATTTTCATGCCTCCTTCCTCTGAGTCTAATCCTGCTTTACTTATGATATGTTCAGTGTATATTAAACAGATAGGCTGATAACATGCAGCTTTGCCTGACCCCGTTGTCAATTGGAAACCATTCCATTTCTCCATAGTCTGTCCTGATGTGCTGATTATTAGATTTGTTTTAAGTATAGCTATTTCAACATTAAAGAGAGAATATCCCAGAAGCTTGAAATCCTTCAGTACTTTGATTTATGTCTGAAGAAGGTACCACAGTACTTTCAGCTGCTGCAAAGTAAAGCTTATTTCATATGATACATATTGTAGTTAGGAGTAAATATGTGACCACAAAATACTATTGCACAAGCTAAGGATATATTTACCTTTCAGCATAGATGCAAGCAGGAATCCAGTCCTCTCCTATTTGCTATTTGCATATATTTTGAACAGAAAATCCATTCCTGACATAATTTGTATGCATTATGTACAAATTGATCAAATGCTGCTTCTCTTCTAAGATTATGAATATTCATAGAACCTCTTTTTCTGTAAATCTATTTGCCAGTGAAAATTAATTCCTACAGAGGTATGCAAAAATGGTTTCATCAAACCTTGTAGTCAGTCATTTTTGCATCTGCAAATATTTGCTAAGCCTTTCAGACACTTTCTAGGTTAATTCCTGGAATGCAGTTTGAACACTCGAGATTGTAGCTAAGAGACAATGGTTCAGTTTACATCTGGGCTGTGGCATTGCCTTCCAATATATTTGATATGTTCAAACCTGCCTACAAAGCAGGAATGATTAGATCCTGTTTCTGAATAATGTAAAGCTCTTTTATACCCCATTTTCAGACAATGTCGTCACATTTGACTTCCATTGGCTTCTGGCAATGTTCCACCAATGCTCTAGTCCTGCACACCATCTAAGTTCATATGCACACAGAAGTGGAACGCTCAATAAAGGTGACAGAGGTATTAACAGTAACCAGAGCAAAGGTGTAACAACAATGACTCTAAGGACTTTTTCAAATGGGGTAAAAAAACCAAGGAGGTTGGGAGAAGAACAGGGCTGTCTTGCTTACAGAGGCCCGTTTTAGATGCCACCGTCCTCCTCCGTCCTCCTCCCGACCTTTCCCCGTGCTGTGGGCGCCACTTTTTATTGATGGAAAACCTCTGCCAATAAAAAGTGGCACCCGCAGCATGGAAGAAGCATGGGTAAAAGTCGGGAGGAGGACAGAGGAGGACAGGGCTGTCTGAAATGGGGCTCTGTGTGACAGCCTCGTTTTTCTCCCAACTTCCTCGGGTTTTTTTTTTAACCCGTTTGATAAAGTCCAAACAGAGAGAGATTTGATACTGAGATAAAAGAGAATAAGTTTTGGATAAACCAGTGGCTTTTAATCTTTTCTTTACCAGAGACCCCCTTTAAATCTATTTGGTCACCAAGGACCCGCAAGACTTAACTCAAGATTTAAAAAACTAATAATAGTAGTAATAATACCTGATGATACTAATAAACCAATTACACCATCCATTAAACTTTCCCTCAGAGGAACTGGAGGGGAAGACTTTTCTCCCACTTCTTCCTGCAAGTTTGTGGCTGGAGTGGTTTGAATGGCAATGCACAGGCCAAGCCAGCCAGCCAGGCTTTGCTTTGGCTCCTGTCACGTGGCCACTCTACTGCAGGCAGGAGGTGGGCTGAGCAGCCTTCAAGCCTTGCTGGGCCCCCTTGGAGACATCATGGCCTCTTGGTGGTCCCTGTACCACAGGTTAAGAACCAATGGGGTAAATGTTTCTCATTTGGTTAGCATGCCTATCTTTTTGGCACCGCCTTAAAAAAATATAAATAATTGTTATAATCTTGTCTTATGGATCACACTGCTTATAAACCTGTCTCATTAGAGGATTATCAGGAGACTCATCAAAAATAAAGTAAAAATAAAACAACTCAATCAGGCAAACCATAAAGCATACTGCCTGAGCCTTCGAGCCTGTGCAATGGATTTTTCTGGTGGAACGCAGCGTGCACAGAACTGGCCTCACCCTTTAAACCAGAAATTCATCTGCCGTGGCCTTGCAAGCATGGACGTGGCAGCGAGGTCCTCGGGCCGTAGGTTTGATTAGAGTTTCCTTCTCTTAGATGGTTGACCTTACAGGGTTGGATGAGCACCATCTGCCCAGGTTTGGGATTAGAGTTTTCTTTCTCCTAGGATGGTTGCCACAAGGCTAGAGAGCCCATCCTGCCCTTTGACGCTCTTTGTCAGACCCTTCGGTTTTGACCTGTCTGGCATGGGAAACCCTACCAGTGGCTATTATGCCACCGCCAGCATAGCTCAAAACATCATTAGGGTACGCAAGCCTCTCTCCCACGACAAGGGGGCGTCAATGGAGAGGTGCCTGAGCAGGGGGGGTATAATAAAATGGGAGAAGAGACCACTCTCTTCCTAGAAGGAAAGCAGAGTACAGCTGATACATTAGAGTCTAAAGTCTGAAGAGAGACTCAAAATGTGAAAATGTTATAATAGGTCTGATGTAAATTAGAAATTATCTGATTAAATCCCAATGAAAAAGACAGTGGGTAAGAGATTTTTATCATTACAAATTCTATATTGGTTCTCCAGAACAAACTTTCAAAATAAAGAGCCCTCCAGATGTCCTTGCCTGAAATATTTATTTTAGTCACACTTGTCCTCAAAGACGCTCAGGGCAACATGTCGTTATCTATTTGCTTAATTTTTAAAAAAATGCAAATAAAAAGCTCAGCTCTGTCACACTCAGCCACAAAGCTCTCATAGTGCCTAACACAGATTAAGTTAAAACACATGTTACATTCAGTAAAACAAACAGAACAGGACATCAGGGGGCGAAAGACAGTGAAGAAACAAACTTTTAAAGATGTTCCTAAACAAGCTCAATGAACTGGCCAAGTATAGCTGTTGACCAGAACATTTGATAAAGAAGTACCATCATAAAAAAATTATCTGCCCCTTAGCACCATAAACTTCACCAGTAATGGTAGTATCATGCAGAACAATGCCTATTTTGTCCTCACAGTAAATCTGCTGGGTACATTAATCCGCATGATAGTAATTTTCCTGAGGCCACTCAGTATCTTGGCTTCAGGTCTGCATTTATGACTTTTTTTAAAAAGGAAAAGAAGAAGAAGAAGTGCTCCTTTAGTTAGTAAAAAAAAATGTTTGTCGTGATATATGATTTTCATCATCTATGTATCCTGCATTAAGTGTGTTTTGTTAGATGATTGGTTCCTGGGAGGAAAATTCAAACTTAATTTGCAAGGCAATTCTTGGGGCATGTGCCTGTGCTGTATATTCCTTCAGGTCACTGGTCTTGAAGAAACATACCCCTGTCTATGGCAACCCCATGAATTTCCTCTGGTTTTCTTAGAGGTGGTTTTGCCATTTCCTTCCTCGGAAATATAGCCTATAGCACCTGGTATTCTTTGGTGGTCTCCTACCTAAGTATTAACCAGAGATGACCCTGCTCAACTTCCTAGCTCAGATGGGATCTGGTGCTTTTAGGGTAGGCTAGCTAGAAAGTGGATTGTTGCTGTTGTGTTCCTTCAAGTCATTTCCATCTTATAGTAAGCCTTAAGGTGAACCTATCACAAGGTTTTCTTGGTAAGATTTGTTCAGAAGGGGTTTGCCTTTGCCATCCTCTGAGAGCGTGACTTGCCCAAGGTCACCCAGTGCGTTTCCATGACCAAGCAGGGATTTGAACACTGGTATCCAGAGTCATAGCCCAACACTCAAACCATTACACTACACTGGCTCATAGAAAGCGTATAAGAAGGAATTATTTTTAAAAATCCTGCTGTGGAAGGGAAAATGGTTTAACAGAAGGGAATAGCGCTCCCTTTGACATCTGATTGGACCTCATGTGGGGCAGGGCTGCTGCTTGTGATGAAACCATGGGATCTGAAAGTTTTATGGAAATGGCTAAAAATCTCAGAATTCTCAGGCATTTCACCAACTATCAGTTTTCAGGATTTTTGTATGAAAACAATGGTAGATAAACCACTCTAGAACAATGGGTAGGATTAACTGCTGTAACCAAAACATTTACAGCAGAAAAATGGTGGGGCGGGGGGAGAACTCTGGTTGTATGTCCTCAAAATCTATTCCCAATGGCTGGTAAATCCATTACAACAGGGATTTTTTTTTGACAGGCCACAGGTTGCTAGGAAAGGCTGGGAGGGGCAGTTAAAATACTCTTGTACTATGAGGGCAGGTTTGCATTTAGCCACACATTTTAAAAAAGAAATTCAGCTCTATGGACTTTTATCACACAAGGCTTGTAAAGTGCAATTGCAGCAGGATAACATCATCTTTGGCTGTGGACTTTATCACACCAGCCTGTTTTCTCACAGCAATCACGTTAGTCAAGCAAATGAGAACATACCAGTTTGAAAACGTCCAGTATCACACTTCTCTGTAATCGTGTGAGTGTGCTGCTTTGGCAATACATGGTCCCTTCCCCGCCAGCTCCATAACACTGCTGCATGCCATACTCAGTGCATGTGTGCCTTTTGAATTTTTATTTTTTCTATGATTCTGTATGAGATATACTGTATATGGCTAGTAAGAAAAATGGCTAGTAAGAAAATATTAATTGGAGCAATTGCCATCGGTTTCCTGCAGGATAATCTTCTATATAGTTGTAGATAGCAGATACATACTGTACCTCTGTATGGTATGGTTTAGATACCCTTAAAAGCAATATCAAAAGCAGTCATGTCTCTTGTTTTACAGATGTAGCGTGAGTAAGCAATATATATAAATAAAGAAAATAATTACAGTCTGAGATATAACATATACTTCCACTTTACAAAGAACTGTCAGTCAGGAAAACAGATGAGAGGTTGCTAGGATACCTTTTGAAATTATATGCATTCATTGCTAGATATTCATGCATTTCTTGGCTAATACTGGATTTTCAAAGAAGCAATAATGCCTGATAAAAGAAACAAGGCTCTGTCTGTTAAAATGTGCCAAATGTAGACCAGAAGCATGACTTCCTTTGCTACTGAATAAATTAAGGCCAGAGGCCTAGAATTATATTTCGATTATATACAGTCAAAATTGAAAGTTGTGTTGAATCCCTGTGTCTCCGGAAAGGAGAAATTGATGCTTTTGTTCTCCATGGTTTTTCAGCTTGTCAAAAAATAACGATTTAAAAGACTAATAGCTGACATAATTCATCTGTATTTCCTTGACTCCATTTCAAAGGTCAGTTCAGTGGGCTCCTATAAACCTTAAGTAGTTATAAGGTGAATGTTTTTTCTTTTTTTAAAAAAAAATCAAATTGACTGGTAGATGGAAAACAAATATTAGATAATAAAAGGCCATTTCTCACTAGTGTCAACAAAGGTGAAGCAATCTTCATTAAGATAACAACACTAAAAGATTAAAAGACAAGCCCTAATCTATTTTGATTTTGTATATTTGAAATGCTGTCAAAAATATTAGATTTTATTTGCTTAAAAACTGTACTGTTTTCCCAATCATAGTGCACAAAAGCTTTGAATAGAAGAATAAAGGGGCAGGGTGGGTGGGGGAGAGGACAGATACGGTAAAATAACAAAAGCTGGCTGGTGAATAAGACAAAATTTACCATTCTTGGGACTTGCAGAGGTTCAAGGGCAATAAGATTACTGATAAAATGTCACTTGCAGTTTAAGTATTGTAACACTAGTTGTTTAATTATATATGAAGCCTCAAATGGTCCCAAATGGCCAAGGGTTGTATCAGTTGTGCCCTCCTGTGAACAGAATGAGTCTTTCTTTTCTAAGAAAAGCCTTTGATTCAAGTGGAGGTCACCACCAATGAAGGAGGAGAGTCAGAGCTTGGACAAAAGTTACTTTTTGACTACAGCTCTTAGAATTTCCCAGCTATCATACCACTGGACATGCTGGCTGGGGGATACTGGGAGATATAGTCCCAAAAATAACTTTCCCCAAACTCTGAAAGGGAGATTATTTTAACCAGTTACTTTTTCTCCTTGCAGTCTCCCTTCTGCTGTTCTAGAGGATCCCCTCTTCCTCTGGGGGAGTTTTTTAGGAAGCAGTGGAGAGACAGTGTGCTGTAGTGGTTTGAGTGATGGACCTGGGATTCCAGGAGAACAGGGTTCAAATGCCTGTTCAGTCATGGAAACCAACCAGGTGACCTTGGGTGAATCACACTCTCACATCCTATGAGGAAGCCAATGCTGATCCTCTTCTGAATAAATCTGGCCAAGGAAATACCTATGATAAGGTTGCCATATGTTGGAGTCAACTTGGAAGGCACATAACAATAATGAATAAAGTGGGAGGAAAGGGGAACCAGTGAATTAACACCCCCCCCCTCCATTAGGAGAGGCATTTGCTAAATCAAAACTCCTTCCACAAACAGAAGGGTACAACTGACCATTTTTGAACTGCAGAAGCCTCCAGTCCAAATCTTACCTCAACCCTAATAGGACTGTGGCTTTACCTAAAGCCACTACTTGCTCTTCCTCAGTTCCTTTATCTGCAAAATGTGGCTGATCATAATTTACTGACAAATCATTTCTAAACACTACTAAGCAAATATGAGAGGCCAGTGAATGATATGAAATGAATGCTCTTTTTTCTTTACTATTACTTCTAGATTTAAATTGATTATCATTGACTTGAGAAACGTGTGAAAAATTTAGATGCCCCAGCAATTTATTGTTGCCTTGTCAAATTGTAGTCTGATTTGTTTTGGAATTCATTTTAGCTGAACCTTCTTCATCTGCAGTGGACTCTTTCTAAATGGAATGCTTGTGAATCCAGATCACTTGCACCTTTTCTTTCGTTCTCTTTATTTTTGACTTTGTTCATCCTCCCAGCAGGCATCTGAATACATCACAAACCAGCCCAGCTGGCTGAATAAAGCAGTTGCATAAATTAAGTGACTGAATCACATCATGCTTATTTTTTTCATCTAATACGTGTGCTACAGTCTGAATACAAAAAGCGCCTGTGTTTTCAGGCATCGATTAGAAAATTCTCCAAAGGCACTTACTTTCCTATTCTGGGGAGAGATTCTGTAAATGTCTGACAATATATTAATCAGTGCTGTTTTCTTACTACATATAACCAGGAACGTCATGTAGATGTCATAAAGCCTTTTCATGGTCCAGATGTTTATCATTATGAATAATTATTGATCGAGTTACCATGTGCGCTTGCTTATTACATGCACAGTATATAGCAACTGTCTGAAGAATCCTTCATTGAGCATGTGTGAACAGCAAAACAGAGAAAAGGTAAGCCTGTCTCAGCAATTACCCCCAGCATGTTTTAAAAAGCATAGATCTGTAAGTTTGGCCACCAACATTGAACTCATAAGAAAAGTAGAAAGTGGTAAAAGAAAGTCATCCTTGAATGCATTTTGGAAGAAATCTTAAAGTCGTCTGTAGGAGGTTCAAAATGTTTTTGTTTATACATGCAAGGATTATCTGATCTCCCCGCCTCCCCCGCCACACATTTCACATGTGAACATTGTCAGTTTTGAATAAAAAGTTTGCTGGAATATGTAGAACTGCTCTTTTTTTTCTGTTTGCAAAAGAGACCTTATCTATATTCTTTCCCTATTATTTCTTTGCCTCTGGTACCAAATTCTCTGTTAAAGAAGTAATGCCCAGGAACTACTTTGCTAACTGGGATATATCTGCATTGGTCTGGCTCAGTGTGGGTTCCACCTTAAAGAGAAGATAGGAGTGTTATTTTTTTCAAGCTAAATTCAGTTGCAGAATTGTAACTCCTAAGTCTCCTAAATAATTATTGGCCAGAATCCTGTTGGTGACTTAGGGTTTCATGAGTGGACTTGCGTATTCAGAAATTAGAATTGCACGTGTAATGTCTACATCCAGTAGGAGCGCCAGCAAAGTGCCTGATGCACATAGATGCCTGATGTACAATGGGACCAATGTGTATCACATTGCAGTCCCGATGTGCATTGGGCACTCCTGCTGTGTCCCATTATACATCTTTGCAATTCAGTAAAGGGTTTCTTAGAGTCTCTGCTACATAGCTATGTATGGTAGGTTGAGTCTCCCTTATCCAAAATGCTTGGGACCAGATGTATTTTGGATTTTGGAATACTTGTATATATATTATGAGATATTTTGGAGATAGGACCCAAGGGGCCATTATAAGGGAGACTCATATATGTAAAGTTGTGTAACATAACAGGACATATAAGAGTCCAGCGGTGGTTTTATTCTTGAAATACTTTTTCTTTATTTTTCAGCATTTTTCTTCCAGAACACTGTTCTATAATGTTCTGTCATGATGACAGGTCTCATTTCAGTGCCCTAAATACAAATGGGCAGTTTAATGTGCTCTTTTGTTTGGCCTGGAGGATTACATTCTTCATTCCTTTATGTTTGTTTTTACAATGTTGTTTTGCTGTCTTGAACTTTTCACTTTTATTGGACCTAGCCTTTCCCTGATGTGGGTCATTATGGCCTGAGCATGCTTGTCTCTCAATGGTGGTGTTGGTATTCATCTCCATGTCAGCAGGAAGGTTTCCTTGAGGATCTGTACTCTGGCTCAATGGATGTTGTTAGCATTGTCAGGAGCCAGAAGGTGAGTTTCTGATTTATATCTGATGTTGCAAACTAATTGGAAGTAATATAATCTGAAATCAATAGAGACTACTTGCCAAGCAGATGTGTCTAGGATTGAATGGAATCTTTCCCAGAGCTTTGTTTCTTTATCTTTCTCCCTCATTAAAGGTAAAATAATACTTTCATCCAATTATACTAGTTACAATAAATAAATAAATAAAAAGGATAGATAAATAGATAAATGTCCTGGTGTACATTCATAATACAAACCAATACTGATACACTTCTCTAAACACCATGACATGCCAGTTGCAACCTTTCCTAAACAGAGATACTGTAACTTGTGCTCAGTTGTCCATATGCTGGTAACATCTCATTTAGAATAGTATAATGCTATATGCAAGCTGCCTTTGAAGAATGTTTGGAAACTATACTTAGCACACAACACAGCAGCATGTCTATTAACTGGTACCAGATGGAGGAAGCTTATCTCAACAGAAGTTTTAAAACAGTTAAAATATTTGCCACTCCTTTTCTGGACACAGTTGAAAGTGCTGGGTTTAATCTGCAGCCGGCCCTCTGTATCCACAGATTCTGCATGGATTCAACCAACCACAGCTTGAAAATACTAAATAATAATAATAATAATAATAATAATTCCCAAAAGCAAACCTTGCTGTTCTCCATTTTATAGAAGAGACACCATTTTACTACACCTTGTATATAATGAATGGGATTTGAACACCCATAGATTTTGGTATCCACGGCGGATCCTGGACCCAAACCCCAGTGGATACCAAGGGCCCACTGTATAAACTGATGAAAGCAATTTGGGAAGAAGATAAGTAGATGGGCATAGGGGAGTTAAGCTTAGGAAATAGTTTCTTGATAACCTGAAGGTCTCTCCAAGTGTTTGAATAAGATAGGTATCAGAGTTAGGAAAATATCCCCCCCCTCTCACTGTAACAGGAGGGACTGATGTAACTTATAATTTCTCTGTCGCTCAATGGTTTGAAGATCTCACTGCTCCATCTACATTTAAATGTGTGTCTTACAGTCATTCTTACACTACAGATACATCAAATGCTTAACTGACATATCAATTGCTTATAATAATTTACATGCTTAATTTAGGATTATAAGTTACATCAGTCCCTCCTGTTACAGTGAGAGGGGGGGATATTTTCCTAACTCTGATACCTATCTTATTCAAACACTTGGAGAGACCTTCAGGTTATCAAGAAACTATTTCCTAAGCTTAACTAATGTCAAGGAAAGAACAATCAACCATCCTCAGCTATTGGAATAACAGAAGAATAGTCAACCAGAAACCATAACATCATAAAGGCAATAATAATGTAATGAACATTTTAGTTTATTCTTTTTTAAGGGAAACATTCCCACTGGGATTAAGGATACTTAATTCAAAATGTCTGTGGTAAAAAAATGTGGTGTTCGGGGTTAAGTATAACTGTGTATGTAATAATAGAGAAGGGGGGGGTAAAAGTCACTGGAAGTAAAATAATATCAAGAGACAAACGCGTTTTTCAGAGCACCTGTGTTTATTAAAACATCCAACATGTGTCAGAAAATAATTGTTTCCAAGGTGCATAAACTCTTTATCAGTCTGCCCTCCATATAAATTATATGGTTTTATGAAATGCACAGGGCATTTTAAAAAATACAGGAAATTTGAGAATAGTGTTTCTCTCTCCTGGATTGTTTTCTGTCCAGATTAAATGACTGAGAAAAGTAGCTAATAAACAAAACAGTAAAGATAGTTTTTTTGTGAGTTTTTTGCCAGGCTGTGAGACCATGTTCTAGAAGAGTTTATTCCTGACGTTTTGCCTGCATCTGTGGCTGGCATCTTCAGAGAATGGTGGTATGTGGGGTTTATATACTGTAAGTCCCTGTTGAAAGAGGATTAGAATGTAAATTTGTGTATTCAGTTGTAGGATGTTCAGTTCTTAGGTAGGAGGATATGCAAGGGCAATTAGTGTCTATTTAGCTTATGGTCCATTGTCTGCTGGGAAGTCCCCTATCCCTGGGTGAAGTTCATTTGCAAGTATTGAGTTTTTATTTTGGTGTTTTTCAGGACTAGCTGTCAAACTTTGTTTACTTTTAGGGTTTCCTCTTTCCTGTTGAAGTTGTCCAGCTGTTTGTGGATTTCAATAGCTTCCCTATGTATTCTGATCTGATAGTTAGTGCAGGCCAGAATTAAAGAGCCTATTGGCAACTGAAAGGCTAGTATAATGAAGACTCCAGATATTAGAATGGAGGGTGGGTGGGAATCATGTAGACCATGGACTACAAGCAGCCCCAAGAGCTATTTTGTAGTCCCCTGGACCTTACCTGCCCTCAAATGCCCCCAATTTAGTCTTCCAATATAGAAGGTTCCAGAAGCAGCTGTTCTCCTTCAGAATAAAGTTCAGGATTACCAAGTGCCTTGTCTTCCCCCTCAAAAGACCAAGAAAGGATTTTTGCAAAACTTGAAGTAGGCTCCTGGACCACATGACTTCAACATTTGTTTTTAGAGGTTTGTATTGATTTAAGGGCTACGCCAGATCCCAAGGTCCAATAACTGACCTTCAGATTCCGGAAACATGTCCTCCTCTCTAGTTGTAAGCTAGGAAACATGATCCCCCCCCCCGCTTTAATTATCTCTCCCAGAATTTCTCATGGCTATGCTGCCTAGGGGATTCTATGGACTTTTATCAGACATGGGGAAATGTGGCAAAAAACCATGTGCAAAATCACATAAGGATGGGACAATAGCTCAAAAGGCAAAATTATCAGATGCCCATATAGCGCTGGCATGGACTAAGCTGTCAATAAAAAGTGATGCCTTATTCATTTCCACACTATGCCCCTGAACTGGTTGAACAACGTAATCTTCTGATAATTTCATCCTTTTCTGTTATCGCTGCATCCTTATAATGCGTTTTTCACATGTCAGATAAAGTCCTATGAGTTAATGTCAAAAAAGTAACATTTCCCAGCTCTGCTCTACTCCATGAAAGGTTATCACATAATAAACATGTAAAAGGTTATCACATAATAAACATTCTATTGTATTTCAAAATACAAACCTTTCAAAATACAAACCTGAAGTGGACAACTTCAACAGGAAAGAAGAAACCTTAAAAGTAAACAAAATCTGGCTCCCAGTTTTGAAAGAGAATAGAATTAAAACTCAACACTTACAAAAGAAAGGGGGATTCCCAGCAGATAATGAATGTCCCATCAACCAACCATTAGCCAAACAGACACTAATGAGCCTTGCATTTCTATACCCAGAAACCATTCAATTACACAAATTTACATATCCTCCACAACAGAGATTCACAGCATATAAACTCCACACACACACACCTACACAACCATTCTCTGAGGATGCCAGCCACAGATGCAGGTGAAACGCCAGAAAGAAACTATTCCAGAACACGGCCTCACAGCCTGGAAAAAAACCAAGGAAAATTTATAAAAAGGTTTGTTGTTACAACCATATATGTGTGTTTCATGTTTCTTTGTGTAATGTATTGAGTGTAGCAGGAAGCTAAGAAAGTTGAGCCAAATAAATGATGTGTGTGTGAGGTAATCACCTTCCCCTTTCCTTAGAGGATAATTTGGTTACAGAGTCTCTGACCCCTAAATCTCAAAATGGATAAGAGAATACAGTTGGCTCACTGTATCCATGCATTAGGCATCCACGGATACCACCATCCACAGCTTGAAAAATATTTTTAAAAAATAAATAAATTCCAAGAAGCAAACCTTGATTTTGCCATTTTATATAAGGGACACAATTTTACTGTGCCGTTGTATATACTGGGACTTGAGCATCCACAGATTTTGGTACCCATAGCGGAGGGGGGAGGTCCTGGAACCAAACGCCAGCAGATACCAAGGGCCCACTGTATTAAACAATCATCCAGCCAACTCCATCTTTGCCTTAAAAAACTACTGCTCGGTCCTCTATCAGTGTACCAGGGCTTCCCCAGTCTTCCTTCTTCTCTACCACAAGCAGCGCAGAGTCAGAGCATCTGAATATTTTCATTAGTAGAGATTAGTCTCAAACACACTCCCCTCAAATTTCCTTTTATCCTCTAAATTTAACTGCTGTCTTTAGAATGAAGAGTAGGGTCATTTTTTCTCAGTCACAATATATTTTTATGAGCTGTGTTATAATCCAAAGTATTTTGAGGGCTTGGTTTTCAGTGGGCAATTGAGACCCTTTAGCTTTACAAAAGACCTCCTCTGAGTGAAAGATGAAAATGCTAGTACTGGTTTGTTATGAATCAACATAGCTGTCTATATTTGTTTGGTTTTACTTTGGGAGGGGGGCATCTATGACAACTATGATGGACTTCAAGCATTTCCTGGACACAGTTCAACTGGCTATTTTTTTTTAAAGGGCTATTTTTTTTTTAAAAAAAAAAAGGGGGCATGTCCTCCTAATAACTCTGGAAACTTTGATTTGTCAGGTAGCATCATGTTTATAACTAAATATGAGAGGGAAATGTTAATTTAAAGGGGAGTCTATGTTAAACTCCTGGGGCTACTTAAAGCAGTAAAAATTTCTGGACAAATCCCATCAATATGAATGGAAATGGTATTGGAACATTTAAGGGTCAGTACCCATGAACAAGCATCTAGATGTGTGCAGTTTAAATCAATTTCAACTGACAGCATTAGCTAAAAAATAACATAGGAAGAGGCAATCAGGAAGCAACATCAATATAAATAAGGTTCAGATTCACACTTTCCTGTATCCCAAAGCAACAGGGGCATAGTTTTGCTCTTGGTCTTAATCTGTGAATATCTTAGTCAAACAGAGGGGTGATAGCCATGCTGAGCAACCACTTGAAAATTCTAAGCCTAATGAGGCCCTTGAAGTTCCTTCATAATAGTGCTTTGCTCCTGACCAGGTCACTGGGAATAACCACTGCTGTGTGTTGGATTAAGCCACAGAGCTCAATAAGATTTCCAGATAAGTGTGTGAACTCATTATGGACAAAAAGTTGGGCAAAGATGGCATAGACTGGTCATGAAGAGAATACACAAAATTTCCAAGCATTTGCCAAGTTCCAAAGGGCTATAGGTTCCAGTTCCAGTTGAAAAGCCAGCCAGCTTGATGTGTTTCTGAATAGATTTCCCAGCAGATTTATTTATTTATTTATTTAAAAATTATTTTTATGCCTTTCAGGGTGGAACCCTTCCCTGGTAGTGATGATTCTTTCCATACCAAATTATTCATTTTTGCAAACTATGCATGCAGAATAATTCATACTAATCATGTGGGCAAAGACCTCTGTGAATAATTAAGTCCATAGCCTAACTTTTTTTTGCTTGATTCATCAAAGATCTTCCTGTCACAGAAAGGAAATATTGCTCATAGAAAGAACCCTGGAGGGACTCCTGCAGTAGCATTCTGTGAACCAAAGTTCCTTTGCAAATGAAGAAAAAAGTTACAATGCAAGCTAAATCAGTCTTCCTGGCATCCTCCTTCTGCTTTGAACTACAGTACCCGCCATCCATGGGGTGGAGCATTAGATAGGAGAAGGGAGACCATCCCATACACATTGTGCTCCAGAAAAAGAATTGTGATAAATATCCAGAATCAATTCACCCAGGAATCTCAGGACTTTATCAGACTAGTGTCTAAAAATGCTATAATTCTGCAAATGAGGATAGTGGAAACACCATGGCATTATTACACTTACTATCACATGTCACTGTACTCATGTGAAAGAACTACCACAGAATTATTGTATGACAACCAATAGTGCTGTAAGAATGGGAATTTACTTTGTGATTTGGCATGAGTGAGATTTCAGTGATTCTCACATGAAGATGCGAGCATGCTTAAAACCCCACAAACACATTAACTAACAAAGTAAATGAACTCACAAGCACTGAAACAAACATGAAAAAGTTGAAACTAAACAGGACAGATCATAAAAAGTGTCCTGTGCTTCGTTTTTGCATTTTCACCCAGATGTTTTTTCACTGAGGACTGCCCATTCACGCTGTAATCTCATGATTACAATGGGACATTGTTTTGCATGCCTTCAATAATGTGAAAAAGTGCTACTGATGATCTATAAATGGGTTAACCCATCACTTAAAAGCAACGGATTTTTCACAGCTGAAGCATGGAGTAACAATGTAAAGATGACAATGTCATGTGATAGCGGGGCCCATTCACGCTACCATGACATTGTAAACCCACGCTTTTTGCTGCATCTGATAAAATCCTCAGTCTTACTCCATGATTCCCTATGGTCATATGGGCGCTGTCTGTGTAACACTATCAAGTCCTGAGCCTGTATCTGGCCCATTGTATAAGTGACCTACACTTCTGGAGAAAACATATTAGACTTTCAGATGAGAGGTAGGAGAAAAGAATTGATCCTTCACCCTGAGTGCGAGCTATGGTCCAGTAACTGATCTTCCTCTGGTGCCATTTTCATATGGGCTCCTGATGCAGAGATATTCTTTCTCCTTCTTCCCCCTCTCCCTTATTCAGACAAGCTCAGGAAATCTCCACCAAAGGACATCAAGTTGCTTCACCTTATCCAATTAATTTTCAACAACCTTCCTACTGATGACAGTGGGAGGTCTGACATTTCCCAGCAGACAACCAAAGCTATAAAAATAGAAGGGGAAGGGGGGGTGGAAGGAAATGGTGGAAGGGGTTTTGTGGCATCTTTAAGACTAATAGATTTATTTTAGTGTGTGCTTTTGTGGATAAGCTATAAAAAGATCACTACTTAGTGAGAATTGTTCAAGCCTCAATGAAACAATTTGGGGAATGACTTTTTTCACTCTTTCCCGCTTTGATTTTGGCAGCCTGTGCAATACAATGTTCCTGCTTTCATATATAAAACACACATTTTAGAGACAGTCAAGAAGGGGGCAATCCAATGTATAGAATTCTTGCTCCAACAATTTGCACAAAGTCTCAGAGGAGGCAATTCCAAATTGCTCTTATAGCACCCACACCTGCAGCTAATTGTGCTGAAATGAAACCTCGTTTGCCAAGCTTAAAAGCATTCAGCATAGGAAAGGGATCAACTTGTTCCCACTCAAAACTGTTCGTTATGTCCCACAAATGTTCTGTCTTCTGTACATTTGTAATGAAAAGGCTTTACGAGTCTCATATAATTATGCCCATTAGTTTTGTGGCATTCACTAGCATAAAAGCCTATTCACATTTGTTCTTGTGGTCTGTATGTTGGGAAAAGGAAACAGTGTTTATAATATACCACAAAGCTATCCCCTTTTAAACAGAGCTTTGTTCCAGGGACAACCATTCCCTGAGCCAACCTGAGTAGTTGCATGAGACACCAAATATGACCATATTCACTCTTCATCAAAAACTCTTTGGGGGAAGAATTTTTGCTCCCTCCTCCTCCTCCTTTTTCTTTTTCCTCTGCCTCCTTCTCTTTCTCTTCCTCCCTTTCTTCTTCTTTTCTTCTTCCTCCTCTTCGACTTCCTCTCCTCCTCCTCCTCCTTTAATTCTTTACATTGAGGTTTGAACAGGAACAAGTGCTCAGGATGTCCATTAGAACCAGATAAAATCTTGCAGATACAATAGGCCCTTGGTACTCTCTAGGGTTTTGTTCCAGGACCCCTCATGGATACCATGAGTGCTATCTGTGGGTGTTCCTATCCCTGTGCGTTTCATTTTTACTGCCCAAGTGTTGTACCCAACATTTCTATCTGTTGAAATATATTTTGTTAGTTTTGGCCCAGCTTTCTAATCATTAATGTCATTTTGAATTCTGATCCTGTCCTCTGGGGTATTAGCTACTCCTCTTCATTTGGTGACATCTGCAAACTTGATAAGAATGCCTTCTATTCTCTCATCCAAGTCATTGATAAAGATGTTGAATAGCACCAGGCCCAGGAAAGAACCATGTGGCACCTTACTAGTCACTTCTCTACGGGATGAAGAGGAGCCATTGGTGACTAACCTTTGGGTTTGTTCAGTCAAACAATTACAAATCCACCTAATGATCACATTGTTTAGCCAGATGCTACTAACCTTTTTGCAAGAATATCATTGGGGACCTTTTCATAGGCCTTACTGAAATCAAGATGCACTGCATCCACAGCATTCCCTTTATCTACCAGGTTTGTAACTCTATCAAAAAAAGAAACAAGATTAGTCTGGCATGACTTGTTTTTCAGAAACCCATGTTGATTTTAGTGATCACGGCATTCCTTTCTAAATGTTTACAGACTACCTGTTTAATGATCTGCTTTAGAATCTTTCCTAGTATTGATGTCTGGCTGACTGGGCAATAATTATTTGGGTCTTCTTTTTTTTTATCCTTTTTGAAGATGAGGACAACTTTTGCCCTACTCCAGTCTGCTAGGACTTCTGTTCTCCAGGAATTTTCAAAATTATTGACAGTGGTTCTGAGATTACTTCTGCCAGTTCCTTTAATACCCTTGGATATAGTTCATCTGGCCCTGGAGACTGGTATTCATTTATACTGGCCAGGTATTCCTGATTGACCCCTTTACCTACTCTGTGCTGCATTTCCCCTACTGCATCATCTGTTCCATTATCCCCAGGTTCAGCACTGTTCTCCTTTTGGGAGAAGACCAAGGCAAAGAAAGTGTTCAGTAGTTCTGCCTTTTTTTCTGTTCCCTATTAGGATTTTGCCATCTTCTCCATGGAATGGCCCTACCATTTCCTTGTTCTCCCTTTTGCTACAGACATAACAAACAACAACAACAAAAACACAACAGCCCTTTTTATTGCTTTTAACATCTCTAGCAAGCCTGAGCTCCATCTGCACTTTAGCTTTTCTGACTTTCCCCCTATATGAGCTGGCTATTTGAATTCTTCTTTGGTGAGTTCCCCCTTTTTCCATTTCTTGTACATGCCCCTTTTAAGTCTTAGCTCAGTTGAAAGTTGTAGTAAAAATCGAGATCCCAGGATGTTAGCCCTTTCTTGGGAAATTTCTTAAAATTGAAAATTGTCAGGAATTAACTTTATTGTAGCAGAGCAGAGCAGGGTTGTGGACTCAATAGTACAGTGCTTTGACCCAGCCAGAGAACAAAGAGGCAGGCAACTTCTTGTTAAAAGAAAAACTTAAGCTTTACTAATGGCTCTTAAATCTACATATGCATTGGAGCCTACATCCTAACTAACTAACGAATAGGCTTGGATAAGGAAAAAGTTTCATCTTGACTCACCATATCAGTGAGATGAAAGGCAGAGCAAGATGGAGAGGCAGCATGTAGCTTTCAAGGCAAGAAACAAAGAGGAATAAAAGATCTAAGACCAGGAGGCAAATAAACCTAGGTTATGTGATCTTGTAATTTGGTTGTGTACTGTTTATAACCATGCTCATTAAAGACAGAATGAGAGAAAGGCATGCAGAAGACCCTACCCTATCTGTCACTTATTTGCTCTAATAGCAAATAAGTGGGGAGAAAGAATGCTGGGTTTTTTCCAACCAAAGTTCTTTAGACATCCATCCTGGTTTCTTGAGACACCTCTCATTTTTCCTCCTCACTGGAACTGTTTGAAATTGTCCCTTCAATATCTCACTTTTAAGAAACTCCCATCCTTCATGAACTCCCTTCTCTTTTAGTATTCCTGACCATGGGGTCACCCCCAAGTAATTCCCTAAGTTTTCTGAAATCAGTTTTCTTAAAGTTTAGAATGCATAGCTGACGACACTTGGCTTCCCCTTTCCTCTGTATAACAAACTCCAGGAGAACATGGTCACTCCCCACTAAGGATCCTGCCACTTCTATTCCATTAACCAGATCATCTCTGTTGTTTAGGAGCAAATCTAAAATAGCTGATTCCCTTGTTGCCTCTTCCACCTTTCGAACACTGAAATTGTCTGCAAGGCAAATGAGGGATTTGTTGGACCTTAAATTTATGGCAGAGTTGGACTTCCAACAAATATCAGAATAGCTGAAATCCTCCATTACTGCTACATCTCTCCTTTCTGAATTTGCGATCATCTTTTACTGAAAGGCATCATCCAAGTCATCAGTTTGGCTTGGAGGTCTGTAGTACACTTGAAGAGTTTTGGTGTTGTTGTGTGTCTTCAAGTCATTTCCAATGGTGACCCTACAGCAAACAGCGTTTTCTTGGCAAGACTTGTCCCTCTTTGACTGAGAGAGTGTGACTTGCCCAAGGTCACCCAGTAGGTCTCCAAGGCCAAGTGGGGATTCAAACTGTGGTTTGAAGAGTTGTATTTCACTGTTCAAACCACTACACAATGCTTCCTCCCATTCCATTCTGCCCTATATCAGGATCTTCAGATAAAGCTCTTTTTCAAGTTCTGTCAGTTGCAGAAGTCTGTTCTTCCAGTAGAAAAGAGAAGGCCTTTTCTCTAGTGCCACCCTGAGAGTAGAACACCCTCACTAAGGAAGCTTGACTGTTGGTACCAACCTTTTCTACACCAGGCCAAGACATTCATATCTGCCTAGGCATTTTAAATTGTTTGTGATCCCTTTGGACTTTTTCAAAAGGCTGAAAAAAACCACGAGGAGGTCAGGAGAGGAACAGGGCTGTGGCACTTACACAGCCCCATTTCAGATGACATAGTCCTCCTCTGTCCTCCTCCTGACCTCCTCCTGACCTTCCCCCATGCTGCTCATGCCGCTTTTTACTGATGGAGGTTTTCTGTCAATAAAAAGAGGCTCCAGCAGCACGGGGGGGGGGGTAAGGTCAGGAGGAGGATGGAGGAGGACTGCGTCACCTGAAATGGGTCCGTGTAAGTGCCACAGCCCCGTTCTTCTCCCTGACCTCCTCGTAGGTTTTTCCAACCATTTGAAAAAGTCCTCTGTCTTGAGTTGTATGATTCTGTTGCCTCCCAGTTCAGTATAATAAGATTACTAGCTGTACCCAGCATAACAGATGCCATTAGAGTAGATTTAAAAGGTTATATATTTATCGATATATAACATCAACTGATTGTACTCTCCAGAGAGCAACATATAGTTGGCTGTGACTGGTGAGTCGCAATGGGAGTGAGAGGATGGAGGGGCCCTTGTGAGGGTGGGGGTGTAGATGCAGATTGAGTGGCAGGAGTGGATTGTGAGGTTCAGAAGGAATTTGCATGTGGGTGGTGTTTGGCTGAGGGAGTGAGAGGAGGGAGGGGATCGGTTGGGTATGTTTCCTGAGCAGCCAATCAGCATACTGGGAGCAGAAACATACCCAAGCATTATAGATAGATAGATAGATAGATAGATAGATAGATAGATAGATATTGTTTTTGTAATGTAAAACTTTTATTATTCAAGATGACACTATAATCTGCTTGGATGACAGGAAATTTAGGAATTCTAAAAATGAAATAAAATGAGATTACCAAATGTGGTTCTGGATGACTGATTCATCAGTCTTCCTATAGAAGCCTTTGTGGTTTCATTCAAAACTAGGGGTACCATGGCCAGTGTGGGCAGATGTGGCTCTGCTTTTGCTATTTAATGCTATTTCTCTGCTGAAATTCATGCCATTTCTCTGCTAGAAAAAGAAGTTTGTTACAGAAGCAAGCACACAGCAGAGGCAGCAGAGTAAGTTAAGAAAAAGCAAATGAATACAGATGATTTGTTTTTTTTGGGGGGGGGGAGGTTCCATTTGTCAGAAGAGATGCCTGAGGGACATCAAGACTGAGCAAAAACACCAACAAAATTCGAAAGATGGTAGATTAATTGAATCCATGAAGGGTTGCATCATATTCTGCTGCCCTGTATTTTATGGGTTAGATGCTGACTTTAAGCCTTGAGGTACATCAAGTTCAGCCCCCCAGAGGCAGCATGACTCAGTGCTACTGCCTATGAATCACAATTCACTGCTAAGTAATCCTGATGTTGGGAGGAGCAAGAGATTAAATGTTTCCTTTGCTGTCTGGCTTGTTCTTAGGGAGTACTCTGATACTCCACCTAGTTCTCATTTTCCCTTGCTCCACCTTGTCCAATGCTCCCAAAATAACTGCAACCAGCAACCAGCTCCCTTTTGTTCCTTGAACCATAAGATCAACAAGCTGAAGGGGGGTTGGGAGTGGCCATATTCATTCTCTCAGACCTCTCAGTTGCTTTAGTATTCTTCTGGATCTGCTTTAGTATTCTGGTGGATCTTGTCGAAGCATGCATGCAAATCCCTCCTGGGCATATGCAGAGGGCCAAGCTGCACTATGTGCAGAGGGCCAAGCTGCACTATATCAGCCGCATTCAGTGCTGATATACATGTGGTCTGTATAAGACTGCTAATAAAACATTTACACGCAGCATGTGTTTAATCTATAAGTCATTATGAGAGTATAGCAGAATAGTATATACAGAGTTAATCCATGAGGATCCATACAACCATACATGATGCATGTCAGCAAGACAGACAAAGATGCAAGGGATGGGACAAAGGACTCCACTGATTTATATACACAACATAATGGGCTATACATTCATACCCACAGAGCTGTTCCCAAGCTCACAGTTTGTACAATCCTTTCCTATGAAGATATTATTGGAAGAAACAGCATTCTTTCCCAAAGGGCTTGCACCCTGGGATATTTAATGAAATTTTAATTTTTAAGTTTATAATCCCAAACAGATATGAGTCTATAGACAGTACTACAGCAACTCCCCCCACACACACTGGGCTCTGAGCAGTAAATACCAGCTGTGCCCTCTGTACTGGCCCCTGCTGGCCATTGTTCTTTTTATTGTAAAATATCCACTCATAGTTTCTACAGTCCCTGACAGATCTAGATATTGCGGCACTCTACTACAGTGATCCAATTCTTTCCTGTCAAATTGTCCCCCAAGGTGATGTTGCTGGACCACTGTTTGACACCATGGCCTTTGCCCTACAGTGTCCCAGGAGGTTCCGACTTGCCCCCTTTGTTAAAAACTGTGGGGCTTTCTTGGCTTTATTGCAAAATCAGAGATCCTCTTCTTTGTCTCAAAACAACTCAGTGTCAAGATCCTTCCTCTTAAAAAGGAAGCCTTCTTCCAACAGAACTGGCACAGAACCATTACAACAGCAATAAACTGGATGAAACTGAGCATTTCTAGAACTAACAACTCACATTTCTAATAAGCATGTCAAACTGGCAGGGCAACGATAAACACAAGACAATAGACACATTGGCAAAAACAAGCACATAATTTCACTATTCTTAAAAGTATTGTGGGATCTTATGCCCTTCCAAACAAGATCTGGTTCTACTCTAAAACAGTGGTTTGTTATATGTCCGCACTATACAAACAATCTGGTGCTGTTTGTTTGCTTGTTTGACTACTTAGCTATTAATACTGTGTAGGAGGAAGACTCAAAGGTTATTTGGGACTTTATCAGATGTGGACATGATAATATAATTACCAGATTAAATTATCAGATGACATCCTCCTCCTCCTGTGGAAATTGTGTGCGCCAGGTGCGAATAAGGCATCACTTTTTATTGATGGGATAAGCCGTCAATAGATCCTTAATATTGATTTTTTGGCAATATTAAAAGTGCCTGAAACCATTTCCTGCTGTAATCATGAGATTATAGCAGTGGTTCCCAAATTTACTTGGCCTACCGCCCCCTTTCCAGAAAAAAATATTACTCTGCGCCCCCTGGAAATTAATTTTTTAAATTTTTTTAATAGCAATTAAACAGAAGGATATATGTATTAATGTTTCTACCTTTTTCGTAAAATATAGTAAAGAAAGGTGTAAATTAGAAACATTGAAGTTTGAAATTATGAAACTATTTATTGAACTCAGAATAGAAAGTTAATACACAAAAAGTTAAAACATTCAAAATCATCTTAATGAGAAGGATGAACCTGGTATGCTGCTACCAATTTAGTAATCCTCGGCTCTATTTTCATCAGCCAGTAATCTTAAATCACTGCAATTGACTATTTGCAATCGGGGTTTTTTTTTGTTGTTGTTGTTAATAAATTGGTTACCGCATTGAATCCATGCTCCACTAAATATGATGAAAGAAATGCAATTAAGAACTTTTGAATTACAGCCCATAGTTCAGGATAAGCCGTAGGGATCTCATTTTGCAGCCAGAATTGTTGGTAGCCGCTTTTGAATTTAAATTTCAATTCATCATTTGTAGTTACTTCCATCAGTTCTTCTTGTAACTGTGGAGATTCTTCTGTGTTTGCACTTTCAAAAAGGATCCAAAATCCAATCAGGTATGTTCATTTTCAAAATATCATCAAATCGTTGATTAAAATCTGAATGGAGAGCATCCAAGTCCTCACAATAAGAAAATATGTCTTCATCTTTTTTTTCTGCTCCTGATAAATTTGGGAACTGGCTGAATTCCCCTCATCCAAAATTTCATTTGTACAGAAGTTTTGTCACAAATGCAGAAATAACAGATTTTGTTTTTATTAAATTCAGTTCATCACCTTGAAACTGAAGATTGCTTTCATTAAATTTTTGAAACAAGTCAGTCAAGTAAGCAATGTCACTTTTGGATTGAATTAAATTGGATCGTAAAGCATCATTTTTATCTTTCAAGAACTCCAGCACCGAGTGAAGCAGCTTATAAAACCTATCTAAACAGGCACCCTTTGACAACCAACAAACTTCTGTATGAAGCAGCAAACGATTAAATTCTTCATCGTTTTCAATACAAAGCTGTTTAAATAATCTGTCATTCAATGATTTGCTTCTGATTGTGTTGATAACTTTACATATTGTAATGAATTCTGTAGATGTGCACTTAAATTTTTGGCAACTAGATGTTGATGATGGATGATACAGTGTACTGTGAATGCATTCGGCACCTCCTTTTTTAAATATGCAAGAAAACCCCTGTAGCGCCCTACCATCGCTGAAGCACCATCTGTGGCTACTGATAAGCTATTACTCAGAGGTATTTCTTTTTCTTTAAAAAAACTCATCCAATGCATGAAATATTGTTTCTCCTTTTGTATCAGTTTGCAAATATTTAGCAATAATAATTCTTGGCAAATTTGTTCTTCCTTTGTGAACTGCACGTATGCTAAAAGTAAAGCTTCATTTCCTAACAAAGTTGACTCATCAAGTTGAATAGAAAACCAAGATGTTTTTAAATAACCACACAATGAATCTCCAACATCTTGAGCCATTTCATCAATTCTTCTTTGCACTGTATTATTGCTCAATGAATTTTTCTTGATAATATCAGATGCTGGCTTGTGTAGCACAGAATGTATTACTTCACTTATAGCTGGTATAATTAGTTCTTCACCAATAGTATGAGTTTTTCCCGATATGGCAATCATTAACGAAATATTGTACGAAGCAAGCAAGCCATCGCCATCTTGTGTGGTTGCAGTTGAAAAGAATTTTGCCAATGTTGGTTGTTTGATAAATTTTTCTTTTAGTGTTCGAAAATAAGATAAATCCTTATCTTTTTTTATCACCATGAATTTTAGTCAAATATTCTTGTAGTCTGGAAGGCTTCATAGCTTTGTTTGATAAAACTTTCTGGCAAATCAGGCACATTGGTAATGTATTGTTTACAGGCAACTCAATAATGCCATATTTCAAATATTTGATATTATATTGTCTACATTTTTTCTTTGGTTGAGCCATTATTATCTGTAGAAAAAATAATTTTTTTATGGAGGTATTGTTAATTATTTTTTTTGTAATTTTTTGAAATATTTTTGTAAAAAACAAACTAAAATAAATACTAATGAAATAAATAAACATGATATTATTTAATTGTAATGTGCATATAATTATTACAAAATAAATAAATAATACTCACCAATTATAGTTACATTATTTGTTAGCTAACTTTAACTTGTCACAATATCATAACAATCTAACTTAGGACTTTTTTGGACAGAGGAATACACCACAAGAAGAGTTGCCCCTCTTGCGATGCTACTGTGTGGTGGGGGGGGGGGCGTTTCGTATGACGCCGTCCCCCTGTCGATTCTGTTCTGATACAGATCGCAGCTCCAGCATCATATTTGGTCGTTTCTTAATCACGGAAGTTGACCGTGATTAAGAAATGGCCAAATATGACTCTCTAGCTGCGATCTATACTGGAACAGAATCGGCAGGGGGATGGCATCATATGAAATGCCCCCCCTGCTGTGCAGCAGCATCACAAGAGGGATGATCCTTCTTGCGGTATATTTCTCCATCCGAAAAAGTCCTCAGAGTTATATTACACCATAATTTTCCCGTAATAATTACAGGAAATCTCCTGATTCATAGCGTGCTCCAAAATCTGCTGGTAGTACTGCCAGTAGCCAGTACTGCTGCTGTCGTTCCAGGCTTTGGCCTTGTGATCAACCAATCGCACGAGTGGCAGTTGCCCGCAGCAATGCTCATAGTGCTCACGTATTTTGGAATGGCAATTCAGTGGCACCACATGAACAGTAGCAATGCGCGATTGCACATACCTCAATGCAAGTAAGGGAGTATGTGGGAACCGAGCCAACGTCCAGTATGTTGTTCAAAGAAAAATTAAGCGTTATGAGTGGAATACATAAATCAATTTTTCTAAACCTTCTCTTCTTTCTTTTATGCTTTCACTGCCCCCTTAAAGTTATTCATTGCCCCCAAATGCACCTGTGGCCATCACTGCTCCCCTGCTCCCCTGGATCACTGCAGTGCCCACTAGGGGGCGGTAGCACCCACTTTGGGAATCACTGGATTATGCATGAATGGGTGGTCATCTTTCCCCTGTTCTCATTACCAGGGAGAAAACCTCTGAGTGAGAACATGAAAAAGATAAACAGAATGCTCTTTTTATGAACTGCCCTGTCTTGCTGGCAAGATTTTATGTTTCCTTCTCTACTTATCTGTACATTTTCTTTTTTATTTTGAGTGTTTTTGGTGCTTTTACGTGAACTCACATCTTCTCATGAGAACTGCTAAGATCTTGCACCCTGGCTAACAAGGAAGTGGACATTTGTCTTAAAGGAGCAAGCGCAGGCCAGTACAGAGCGTTAATGCAGTGGGAATAGAAGGGAATGCAAAAACAACTGCTACTGTACCAGGACCCTTAATCCCATTCTTAAAACGTATGTGGTGGTTGTTTTATAATTATCACAATGATTCTGCCTTCCTTATTTGCGTTATTCCTGCATTTTAAGATGCTCATCTGATAAAGTCCTTTATCTTTTGGGGACTGAACTGTACAAACTGCCACTGGCTGGCTGTTCAAGATTCATGGCTCTTCTGTCAGTATATTTTAAAAGGAGGTAGGTCATTTGTTCCTAGATTTTGATGACCCCATAATTAATGTGTTTCTACTCTCTCTGTCCCTCCTGTCCCAGAATGCCCTGTTCTCATAATCTCTTTGGGCCCTTGCTTGGTAGTCTCTCCTTATTTATTCAGATCAACATCTGTGTTCATTTGTTTTTGTTCCATCAGACCTGCAGACAAAGTCTGGGAAAACTCACTGCCTTTGTACTTTTATGTAACATTTTATAACATCCAAAACCAAAGATGCAGGCCTGCAGGCTTTGTGAGTCCACCAGGATCACTTTTGTTTCCCCTGCATGTTTTTTTCTCTCTTCAAAACCATATTTGTGAGATGAAGAAGCCAATGAGCCTTGGAAGCAAGCCCAAATCACAATATTACCAGTGTGGATTTTTTCTTAATGGTGAACATGGTTACTCCTGCAATTGTAACATGTCAGTGAATCTAAAAGATATTCCCCTAATCTGCATTTTATTTTCATTTTCATTCTAGGCCAACACTGCTACTTGTAATTATTTGTTTTTCTGCCCTAATAGCCATCCTCTCTGAAGCAATGGATGCATGTTTTAGTCCCCACACTACTCTAACAGTTAGAACATCTGTGAACATTCCATAGCGTCACAATGGTTCGGCAAAGGGGAGATGTTCACAAATTATAGGCAGCCATTTTAAATTCTGTTTTATATGCAGAAAATACATGACATAGAGCATGGTGGATGCACACCACTCTCAATAGAAACAAGTGCCATTAAGAAAAACATGCAACTTTTTTGTTCAGAAACCTTCAGAAAGAGAAAACAGAAGCTCACATAAATTTGTCTGAAGCTTTATGTTGTATAAAGAGCAGAGTCCCCTTTTCAAAATAGAAAATCTACTTTCCAAGTGTCCTGTGGGCTTCTTATGTCAACGAAAGAAAGTTTCCTTTGTTTTCTTTGAAGACACAGTTCATCACTGTCTTCTGTGACATGTAGTCATTATGCTTTTCACTGAAGTTGATCCTTAGCTCCATGGGAGGGACCAGTGGATATTTTACCACAGAATAAAGGCATCATTACCAGAGAAGCAACTCAAAAGTGTGGAATTTACCGTCCCCTGGAGAGAGTCTCATTTTGAAAATGACTTCAGTAGGCAATCCTTGGGTTTGGTTAATTGAAGCTGAGCCCAGATTGCACAGTGATTATTTGTAGTTTCCTGTTCACATTTAACCAGTAAAACTTTCAGTTCAAGAATCCATAGAATTAACTGCTTTCTTATGTCATATATGTTTATTGAGTGCAGAACATTCCAAGTCTGTAGCACCAGAATAAGTAATTCTGAAATCCTATGAAAAATTAACAAATTACAAATCTGCCTTAAACACTGAAAATATCATTATCTTTAAAGATACAGTGGCAGTATAATCCTACTCATGTCTAATCAGACGTAAATCCCATTGGATTCAATGGGGCTTTCCCACAGGTAAAGGGGTTTAGGATAAGATGCTGAAATATTTAACTGCATTTTTTTTACATGGATTCCCACCTTCCCTTTGGTAATTCTTTGTGTGCAAACAATTATTTTTGTGAGAACAGAACAGAAAGAAACAATTTCCATGCTTAAAAGTAGATTGAAGCATGGGATAGGAGATTTTCACATGGGGAAAGTAATCCTCGGGGAGATTGGGAGAGAAACGGGGCTGTTCCAGGTCTAGTGCTCCATTTTGCACACCCTCTTCCTTTTCCCGATCTCCCGTCATCCTCCCTCTGTCCTGCTCCCATTTCCCTCCAACTATGTTTTACTAACGAAAAAGTTCTTCATTAGTAAAAAAATTGCAGAACATAGCAGGAGGGAAATGGAAGCAGGACAGAGGGAGGATGATGGGAGATCGGGAGAAGGAAGGGGGTATACAAAATGGAGTGCTGAACCGGGAACAGCCCCATTTCTCTCCCGATCTTCCTGGGGATTACTTTCCCTGTGTGAAAATCTCCATAGTGTCAAATTTGTTTACAATGGGATAATACAGAATTTGTCTACTAGTTTCCAATGGTTTCTAAATCTTCTAAAAGTTGCCTGTTTCTAAAATGCTAGGCTACTGTAGCATTTGTTCAGCTACATAAATAAGATTTTCTGAAAACTCTTTGTATTCAAGGAATATTAGGAACAAGCATTGGCAAAATATAAATACCGTTTTAAATAATCCTCTGCAAGTCCCTATCAAAAGGAAGAAAAACAAGAACATCCTTAAGGCACAAGTCCATTCCCAGGATTGCCAAAGTCCCAGCTCAACCACTGTATTGGTATTTTAATCTACCATGATAAGAATGTTGTCTTTACTAGTAATCTCTGCCTCCTTAAACATTTTTTTTCATTCTCTTTGTTCTCCTTAGCTGTTAAGGGTGTCAATTATAAAGCAAGTCAAGACTACATGAGCCACTGCTTGCTGAAAGGTTTGTCAGTCTTCTTAGCAACGTCATATGATATAGCACTCATATGATAGTACTCTGAGAACTGGGTTATTTTAGGGTTTGCTTTCATTTACTGTAGAATGGTAGGATATACATTTTTCTAAAATAAATAGATTTATGATTTTATAAATTAGTTTGAGAAAATAGATGTTTGCTTACCCACCACTTTATTTGTTTGTGCTTCTCTGCTTCCCTGCCCACAGGTACAGGTTATGAAATGAACTCTATCAACCCTTTTAAAAGATTTTATAGCTGTGAATAAAGCACACATGTAGAGAAAGTAGCAGGTGCAGTGTTTCTTGTCCAGTCTTGCCTGTACAATTTTTTGAAATAATGCAGCACATATTTGGGCAAATAAAAAACAAATCTATCTGAAAACATAAGGGAGGCTGGAATCCTCTGCATGTGTAACAATCCACTATGTGAGCTTTCTTCAGGCTCCCACAGAGAGGAAGAGGAGGCAGCAGTGGTAGGAGAGATAGCTGCTTCTGCTGCATAGCTTCAGGGACAAGGGTCTTTGGAGCCAAGGTACTGTGGGGAGGAGTGGCTTGGACAATAGTCTGCATCACAGGACAAGTGATTTCCAAGCCACCCTTCCCAGAGCACCTTGATTCCAAGGAACACCGCCCCCCCCAGCAGCCATGCCTTGTATAAATAGGCCATTCAGAGCGACAATGTTCTCTCCATCAACTTTTTTCTCCTTTCCTCATGACCTCTGTGCCTGGAGCTTTTTTCATCTTGCCACTTCCATTTGTGGCATAACTACACTGCCATAATCAGCCAGACCACCAAAGTGGCCATAGGTCCTGCCTTAAATGGGACTGCCCCTTTTTTGGAGAGCTGACAGAAGATAGTCCTCTGAGTATTTGAAGATGAATTTAAAGTTTAATCACCCCATCCCCCAAAAAGGAGAGGAGGGTCTTCAAATTGCCCACGGACTATAGCACCTGAATGTCATACTTCCTCAGGATGGTGAGATTGTTGGAAATGAAGATGCATCAATGCTTGTTTACAGCTCCCTCTGTGTGTGTCTCTGATGTGTGTTTACTTCCTGCTTCATGCAGAGGTCACCCCCCCCTTTTGCTCTAAGAAGCTTTTAGTGTTTTATAACTCTTTGTCTAAGGAGATTATCACATGGGTAAAATATCCCAGAACAGGGACTACAGAAGATCGCTAAAAGGCTTACCTTTTACATGCCATAGCTCTTGTTCTGGGATGCTCCCGTTCTGCTCCTGTTCCTCCCCCATTTCCTTTTATTCACAGGAAAATCTGTGACTAAGAGGCCTGTTCCATTATTATAACAGAGCGATGAGCGAGTGAACAGGAGCCCCGTTCTCCTCCCAGGACGACAGCAGATTGTGACGTCACTGGGAGGTCCCTGCTGGACACTTCTGGATGCGATTGGGACAGAAAGGTAAGTTAAAAAAAAATTCCCCTCCCTGGGTAGCTGTTTCTTTTTAAAATGTGTTTTAGTGCTTGTTTTATTTTTTTGACAGCTGGGGGGGGTGTTCTTTTTAAATTTCCCTCCCAGCCGTTTTATCACCAGAATGGCTGGGATTTGAGTTCCCGGTCATAAAAGCAGCCTTGCAACAGCTGCATTTACAACCGGACAGGGAAGGGAGGGGGAATCTGTTCCTGTTGTGGAATAAAGGTAAGTGTGTGAAACTTTTTCCTTGTTTCCACACCAGGAATGAGAGAGGGGCGGGGGGGGGGGCGTAGCGGGATGGAAACGGACTGGAAGGGTCTGTCTGATAATCTCCTTTGAAGCTAGAAGCCAGCAACATGAGGCAGATCAGCCTCAAGATGTCTTACATCCACTCATGAGAGTCAGCTCTAGGGATTCTTCCATCCAAGTTAGATAGCTCTCTTCTATCTATCTATTTTTCCTTTCTGAGATGTATTCTCTGCCATAATAAATGTAAGTTCTGTTTTATAACTTTACTGGAGCATCCTGCATGTTTTATGTCCTGTTTTGTACTAGAAGCTCATGATGCACTGGGGATCTGTTGCAATCTGCTCAATATAAATAACAAAAGCAATCCTACAGAGATTTCCTACACAGTTGTCCCTTCATATTCGATGGGGTTTGGTTCCAGGACCCCGTGTGGATACCAAAAGCCGTGAATACTCAAGTCCCATTATATGCAATGGCACAGCAAAATGGTGTCCCTTATATAAGATGGCAAAAATCAAGGTTTGCTTTTTGGATTATTATTTTTTTAAGAATATTTTCAAGCCGTGAATACTTAAATCCATGGATACCAAATCCGTGGATACGGAAGGACAACTGTATTTCTATTTATATCATAATAATGAACAATAGATGTTGTTTATTTTATCTCCAAACTGAGAACTGTGTGGTTAGGGTTAACTGGTTTATTTAATTAACCCAGATCATTATAGTTGGTTTTAATAAAAAAAAAAAATTACAATTCGTACTATCCACAGTTTGGTCATGTTTAATTGTAATGACAACCCATTGTTGTTTTTGCTATTTGCCATCAAGCCAACTTTGACTTATGATGAATCTGAATAAGAGGGCTCCAGTCATCAGCTGTCCTGTTCAGGTCTGAGAGGTGTGGCTTCCTTGACTGAATCAATCCACATGTAATGCAATCTTCTTCTTTTTCCTACTTCCTTCTACTTTGCAGAGCATTTTTGTCTTTTTTAGTAAGTCATATCATCTCATGATATGTCCAAAGGATGGCAGCTGCAGTTTAGTTACCTTGGCTTCTAGCGGGAATTCAGAACTGATGTGCTCTAGGACGCATTCATTCATCTTTTTTAGCAGTCTAAGGTGTCTGTAGAGCTCTTTTCCACATTTCAAGTAAGTTGATTTTCTTCCTATCAGTTCTCTTCACTGGTGAGTTTTTACACCCATACATAGAAATTGGAAATAGTATGGTATGGATGATTCTGACTTGTAGTATTTATTGAGAACCCATATTTAGTTTAAAACAGAAAAAATCTTTCTGATTTTTTCTTTATAGCCATCTCAGAGCAGAAGAGAAATAGAGGAATATACAAGCCCAAAGTACACAAAGCCAATGGGTACCTGTAATTGTACTTAGATCATTTTAAACAGATAGGTTTTGTGTCAGAGAAGAAAGCTTTGGAAACTTCCAGAAAACTCCCAAGAATATTCAGCTTCCACTTGGATTTCATTCTTATCCCATGCTAATGGTAGCCCTTCATGACTTCAATAGAATGAATCAGAGAAAGACCAAAAGTCACATTTTAACATGTCCCATTGACCTTTTTCAATCATGTTGGACAATCAATCTCCTTCTTTGAAAGGCTTCTGTGAGTTACCAGGGGTTGCTTTGGACAACAAATCTCCAAAAGGAAAACAAAATGAAATAGCTTTAACATGAACAGTCACTGTCAAAATAAATACGAAAGACTGATGATTAACACCTCAGTGTCTTTGTTTGGGGTGGGAGTAGGGGATGAAAATCCTGGAGTAAATTTATCATTTAGAAGGAAAGTAATTCTGTAGTACAAATGGTTATAGATGGATTTGTTAACACAAAGCTCTTAGTTTTTAACCATTATTCCCATCATGTTCATATTCTTTGCTGGTATTTATTTTTAAAAATCTGAATGAGAGGGTATCAGGAATCAGTCCCAAGTGGAAAAGATGTAGCAGGTAAATAAAACTTTCTGTCAGTGCAGAGGGTCAAGTAGAGAAACAAGCCCATGGCAAAAGCTGACCACTTTCCTGTTTCCTGTTTATTGTTTTTCAGTTTGACTACATGTCTAATTTGAAGTGGTTTCTGATCAGGATAAAATCCAAAGGGCTTTGTTGGGTTGGGTTCCCAGTGAGCATGCCTTTACTGACAGCAGGCCCACAGACTTCAAACCTTTTATGGCCTTAGCAGCTTCCCAATTCAGTTCTACCACTACTTACTGGAAGAGGGAAGGGCTGGGGTTTGTGGTGTAAATCAGCAGAGTTCAATTTTTGATCCTCTAGATGTTTTGGACTTCAGCCTTCTCTAGCTAGCATGAACAAGAGTCAAGGATCCTCAGAGCTGCAGTCTAAATCTCTCCTACCATACAAGGAACAGCACTCTGTTTGAAGTCTTCTGTATGGAGTGCTATCTGATCTAATTCTCATTCAAAGATAAAGAAGCATAAGGAGGGAGAGCAAGGAGTGGGAGTTTGCTTGGAAAGAAGTGAGCTAGCACACAAATCACCTGTTCATCATCTTCCCCACTATGGTAAGATGTGCTGGATTTCTATTTAAATTATACAGATTACTTCTAAATTTGCATCTTATTCTTATATATCAGCACAGGAAATCTCTGCCCATTTCAGTGATACATCTCCTCTTTTTTGATGATATGATACTGGCTACACAATGTGAGAGTAAGAATTCCCGATCTCAGACTAGTGTCTAAAAATGCTGTAAGTTCTACAATTGAGGACAGCAAAAACATAATGGCATGCTTACAGTAATTATTGCATGTCGCTGTAACCATGCAATACTACTGCCACAAAATCATAGCGCAACCACCACTAGTGGCTTAAGAACAGGATTTCAACGCCTGCTATAGTAACACTTGTCTTTGTATTGCCTTCTAATGACAGAGTATTAATGCCTCTTGCTGGCAGGTGCATGTGTTTTTAAGAAAAAAAAATCTCTTACTTCCACGATTTTGCACAGGTGAGATTTTGGCTATTCTCTCAAGAAGACGCGACTTTGTTCTAAAACACTAAAAATAAATAAATAACCAAAGAAAGACACAACTAAACACTTAAACAACATAAGAAGGTAACAAGAAAAGGCAACAGTTGATTAAAAGAGTGTCCTATAGGTCATCTTCACATTCTCTCCCACAAGTTTAATTAGGTGTTCTCAGAAAATGGAAGGGGAGAAAAGGACTTCCCATTCATGTTGCAATCACACAATTACACAATTACAGCAGGACGTGATTATTGCATGCTTGTCAATACCAGAAAAAGAGTGCTATTGAGAGCTATTGACAGCTTTGCCCATCAATTAAAAGTTACACATAATTAACAGGTGGCGCACACATGGACCATGGGAGGAGGACAACGGAGATTTTCACACGTCAAAAATATCCTCCGCGGAAATTGGGACAGAAATATTTCTATCCCGGAAGCAGCGCCGCGGTTCGCACGCCCACCTCCCTCTCCCGATATGCTGGCGTCCTCACACTGGGTTTTTTCTTCCCTCTTCCATGATATTTTATTAACGGCGAACTCCCGTTAGTAAAATATTACGGAAGAGGGAAGAAAAAACCCAGTGCGAGGATGCCGGCATATCGGGAGAGGGAGGTGGGCGTGCGAACTGCGGCGCTGCTTCCGGGACAGAAATATTTCTGTCCCGATTTCCGTGGAGGATATTTTTGACGTGTGAAAATCTCCAACGTCATGCGATAACAGGAACCCATTTGTGATACTATCATGATACTATTCTGTTGTAATTCTGCTATTTCAGCCCCATCAGATAAAGTCTTTAGTTTAACTACTACAAGGCTGATGGTTCCAGGCAACGTTGCCTTCCTTTATCCAGTTGCCATAACAGACACTGAAGAACCATCTTGTTCAGAGAGAAAAGACAGAAAAGTCTATTTTCATTTACAGTTGTAAGACAAGCAATACCTGCTGGAATTCCCACTTCTACACAACTATTTAAGGTAAAGCCTGGTCTCTTATTTCACCTGGCAGCCCTATGTCACATCAGCCAATTAAAGCAAGTAACAAATAAAACAGATGACAGTTTGTATTTAAATGACTAATTGTTGTTGCATGCCTTCAAGTCATTTCCAACTTATGGAAACCCTAAGGTGAACCCATCACAGGGTTTTCTGGGGCTGAGAGTATGAGACTTGCCCAAGGTCACCTGGTGAGTTTCATGGCTGAGCAGGGATTCAAACTGGTCTCCAGAATCAGTCCAACACTCAAACTACTACAACACACTGGCTCCAAATGACAAATTAGCATGCGTTAAAACTAGTACACCACATTGCAAACGCAACACAATTCATAGATAAATCACCATCATTATCATCAATCATCATCATCATTATTTCCTTATATAGCACAATCACTCTTCACTGATGATGATGCCCTTGTTGCCCACACAGAAGCAACTCTGCAGCGTCTAACATCCTGCTTCGCAACAGCTGCAGAGCTGTTTGGGCTGGAAGTCAACCTGAAAAAAAATGGAAGTTCTGTACCAGCCTGCACCACAGGACAAACACCACCATCCCCACATTGCCGTCGGCAAATCTGTGCTTAAGTCCATTCAGCAGTTCACCTACCTGGGAAGCATCATCTCCTCAGATGCCAAGATTGACAAAGAGATCGATCACAGATTAGCAAAGGCATATAGCGCATTTGGAAGACTTTACAAAAGTGTCTGGAGTAATAAACACCTGAGGCGAAGCACAAAAATCAGTGTGTATAGAGCCATTGTACTGTCTATTCTCCTTTATGGGTTTGAAACATGGGTCACCTATCGCCAACACTTACGACTCCTCAAACGCTTTCATCAGCGCTGTATATGCACAATCCTAAATATACACTGGACTGACTATGTGACGAATGTTGCTGTCCTTAAGCAAGCAGGGATTACCAGCATTGAGGCCATGATACTGAGAACACAGCTGCGCTGGGCAGGGCATGTTTCTAGGATGGAGGACCATCACCTCCCCAAAATAGTACTCTACGGTGAACTCACCATGGGTCAGTGTAAGAGGGGCACTCCAAAAAAGCGATACAAGGACTCCTTGAAACAACATCTCAGGCTCGGCCAAATTGATCACCAACAATGGTCCGCCCTGGCCTCACATCGGGAGGCATGGAGACCCACTATCCACAATGCTGCAACCTTATTTGAGAACTCATGCCAAACAAGTCTTGAAGAAAAACGGCAACGCAGAAAGAATCACAACACGGAAACATCACCCAAGGAGACCTTCTGTTGTCCTTTCTGCAACCGGACTTGTTTATCTCAGATTAGTCTTTCAGAAAGAGCAGGATGAGTCCTTCCTGAATCTTCGCTTGTGAAGAAAAGCCAGAGAGGTGTACATGGTGCTTTACAAGTACAGGAACAACAAAACCATTTCCTGCCCTAAGGTGTATATTGCCTGAATTTCCATGTTGGGACTACATTATATCCTTACTTAGGTTAGATAGAGTTATAATACTGGTTTGGACTGGTTTGTATTATATTGGGCAACATTAGGGCTATATTATGTTATATATTAGGACTGTGTAACAAAGGCAGGGCCATACTAATGGCTTTGTTGTTGTGTGTCTTCAAGTCATTTCTGACTTAATGGCAACCCTAAGGCAGTTTCTTGGCAAGATTTCTTCAGAGGGGCTTTGCCTTTGCCTCTCTGTTAGGCTGAGAGAGGGTGACTTGCCCAAGGTCACCCCGTGGGTTTCCATGCCGAGCAGGGATTCAAACCCCGGTCTCCAGAGTTGTAGTCCAATGCTCAAACCAATACACCATGCTAGCTCTCCTATTAATGGCAGCCAACATATTTTTAAAGTTATTTTAAAAACATGTCTTGGGGCCAAATTATTCCCATCTTGGTTCTTAGCATATTAAAAAAAGGATTCATATTGTTCAACTGACTTTCTTTTCTTCTTTGATAAATAAATACACCCCTCCCCCCGTTAATTAGAAACATAGGCATCAATTGTTAGAATTCAACTAATACAAAGTGTGATTGGCCAGGTTGCACTAGCTGAGCTCCTGGTTACAACTGGATCCTTAAAGAGAATGGAACGAAAGTATTTTTAAAGCAGCGACATGAGGAAAGAGCTACTTATGTCAATAATTTTCTCAGCATTAAGCCTTGGCTTTCCTTATCTTCTCTCCTAGTGTGTGCAAATGGATGCACTGGAGAAGTGGAAGAGGATTAGCATAGTAAGAATCTATTTATACTTCAGGGAGCAGGAGACTTGATCCTAATAGCTGCTAATGGAAGAGATGCTATCAGATGTCCTTTGTATATTTCCCATCAGAACCATTCCCTTGGTTAGTTCAAGCTATCATGGATAGCTTGTTGTCAGAACAGTCTGTGAATTAAAAGGTCTCTGCTGGCCAATGTCTTTCCAATATATGTAATAAATTCCTCCTTGATGCATTCACTAAAGTGAGACTCCCCAAGATGTGTGCTATTGGAGTTGTGCTGTTTTTTAGCCATTTTTCTATTCTTTGGTTGTTTGTGTGTTTGAAACGCCAATTTCTCCTTGTATTAAAGATGTTTATGCGAAGAACAAAAGAAGAGGACCTCTTTAATTCTATACAATTCCCTCTTCTCAACAGCTAAAATAGATTCCTTACTGTTTGGTTTTGTTTCTGTTTGGTAAAAATGATAAACTCTTTGTTTATCATTGGCAGCTCCCAATTCTGTATGCTTGACAAATTGTCAACCTATGGTCAACTAACTCTTTAAACCCTTCAGAAGTCAGGTAAAGACAGATCATAGCAGAATTTGCTCCAAGCAAATGTCCATGCTTCTCTACAAAGGCTCAGTATGAAAATGGACCCCTTAAGATAATTGTGAGAAGTCGGTCCAACATCCTCTACTGCTCCAGCCCTCCATGACACATCCCAAGTTCATTCACCCTCATCAATTTCTACCTTCTACAATGGAAACTTAAGATAATCTGAAGTGGAGAGGAGCTGAGGAGATAGATTTCCTCGGATTTTTCCATGCTATGGAGCTCTTTAAGTAAATAGATTCCAACTCTTGCTGAGTATTTGGCATTCAATTTGGTATTTGAATTAAACATTCATTTTTAATTGTACTGGGAAATTTGAGACTACTTAGAAAGTAATTCTTTTGAAAGCCAACACCAGTCCCTTCCAACAAAGTTTGGAGGTAGTGTCTCTGCTCCCTCTGCTGACCAGATATAAGACTGCTTGCCTCTTTAGAATAGTTCAATGTCCTTTCCTTAGATGTGAATGTTCATAACTCAAGAAGGTGATATTACATACCTTTGGCTGGCACTTCTCATTAGCCCCCCCCCCTTTTACAAGCATCAAATACCAGGTGCTACAGGCTATATTTCAGAGCAAGAGACTGGCAAAACTACCACTGAGTATGCCTTGCCTAAGAAAACCTTATGGAATTCATAGGTTCACCATAAGTTGGCAGGTGACTAGAAGGTACATATATACACACAAGCGTTGTAGGGCCCTGTTCTGCTGCCTGCTATGGAAGCAGCTACCTGGGTAGGCTTGGTGTGGCAGCCTAATCAGGAAGTGATTGAGGGCAGATAACCTTACTCTTATGTTTAGTTGTCTAGGAATATACAGTATCAAGACAATTACCTGCATAGGTGGGACAGAAAGGATGGGAAACATTTTGCATTTGGTTTTGGTTGCCAGGATTGTTAATGTATGTCTATCTTGGAAGAAACTGATTTTTTAAGATGGTGCTGTTGGTTGGAACAAGCACTCCATACTTCCTTCTGCATTCAGTTCCTCTCCATATGTATACAGTCATCATATTTGGAAATACTACAGTTGTTCTCCAGTGCCTGTCTTCCTCCAAGGAAATTGAACCTTTAGTTTAGCTGCTGCCTTGTTCTTCTGGAAAAAAAGAAGAGACAAACTAAGAAACAGAGCATCTGGCCAGGCACTTGAAATAACAATAAACACCACACCTAATACAGAACTGTTTTTTCCTCTCTGCAAGCATATGTCTTATTTTGGGAGGCTCCAAAAGCATAAACATTACTCCAGTAAGGTTAAGAAAGTATAATAACCCATATATAAAACGCTTGTCAATTGTGTCCTTGAAATTGCCACAAACATCTTAGTCCAATAAAAGATGCCATTTAAACCTATATAGCAATAACACCATAAATTACCCCTGTAATATTTTTATAGGACTAGCAATTCCAAGATGTGTAATTTACTTCCTGTTTTAATTAATAGATTAACTAAAAGGATCAAGGAAACCAAACCCTTGAGAAATGTGCTAAATGAAGTATAGATGACAAAGATAAAATCCTTTTTCAAGGTTTGATATTTTTGGTACCTAATAAGCATGATAGTTGTCTGAAACCCATATACTCAGGAGTACATAAAATATGTTGGATGTATAGTGTGAGAAAATGTGAATAATTCAGTCGGGTAAGTATAGTTAGGAGATTATCAGATGCCCTTAATATGGCATTACATGAACACCAGGAGATCGCCAAAGGGCTTCCCTTTCAGACAACGTCATCCCCATCCTGTTATGTGCTGGTCCTGTTTTGCCCTCGTTGCTTTTTATTCATGGCTTAAGCCATGATGGGTGAGTGAAAAGGTGCCCCGTTTCCATAGCGCGATCCCAGCCGCAGTGGGAGGTCCGTTCCAGAACACTTCCAGGTGCGATCGGGACATCCAGATAAGTGACACCTTTTTTTGTACCCTCCCTGGGTTACTTGGGGTTTTTAAGCATGTTTTTGTGCTTGCTGTCATTTTTAAACCTGGGTTAGACTTTTTATTTTTGAATTTCCTGCATGCTCGTCCTCTTGCAAGAACGGCCCAGGATTTCAATCAGGAAGTGAATGCAGCTCCGTGTGATGGGGTGCTGGGACGGGGTCAGCAGGGTAGCAGGAGAGGAGATAGTGATACAGGGATGCTATTTTTGTCCCTGTCTGAAAATCTCCTTAGTAACACAGGAATGTTACATCTAGCATACATAATCAAACCAGGGAAACATCTGCATTTGTTTCCAATATAACTTAGCTTTTTCATAAGACCACCACATATGCTAAAAGTATGTTCATGTATCCCACACTTCCAAAACTTATTTTTAAGGCCTTTATACATTTTAGACAATCTTGTTTGAGTCAAATACCATCTATACATCATCTTATCAAAAACAATATATTTTTAAAGCCATCCATCCACATTTCCTCCCAATATTCCAGCCCATGCATTCTTTTACTTGTTCATCTTCTAATTCTACCTTTAATAACTTATACATTTTCCTAATCAAGTGTTCATCCTGAGTACATAAAATCAAATCCAGTTCACTCTTTTCTCTTTCAAAATACTCCAGTTTTTTCCTTGTTTGCTTTCAATTTATTGTATCATAGAAAGGCATGCCAACCAAACTTCAGTTCATGTCCCTCCAACTTCAACCATCTATCATCATTTAAAGTTATCCACTCTTTCATCCAGAGCAAGTTACATACAGAAAAATACAACTTCAAATCTGGTAACCCAAGACCACCCCTTTCTTTCATATCTTGTAACAATTTAAACCTAATCCTTGGTTTCATGCCTTGCCAAATATGTTTTAACATATCTTTTTTGTCACCTTATAAAAGGTACATCATTAGCTAAAATAGATATAGTTTGAAAAAAATAGCATTTTAGTCAAAACATTCATTTTAATCACTGAAATTCTACCCATCAATGACAACTTCAGTTTTTTCCAGCTCTCAAATCTTGTTTTATTAAGACATTAGGTTTTAGATCTTACTGACAAAATAAAAATCAGGATCCAATAGTATTCCTCCTGGAATTCTTAAAGAACTCTGGTATGAAAATGCTGATTGTGATGTTGGCCCACCCTCTGATATCCCTTTATGGGTTGGTCCTGAGTCTCCAGGTGACCCTCTTAGTAGACAAATTTGTCTAACTATGTGTAATCTTTGCTATAGTGTGACCACTCCTTTTCTAAGGGAAATAAATCCAATATGAGCCAGTGCAACAGTTAACAAAAGGGTTAGTTGATTTATTATAACAAGGTGTTAACAACTTGCAGGACTGTGTAATAACGATATTTTAACAATGTTTTGTTGAATTAGCGACAGACCATACTTCTACTCAAATCATTCACTTTCCCCCTAGTCTCTCTCATCGAACTCATACCATCCTCTCTCATCACAGTCCACTCTTCTTTCCTTCACTCTCTCTGACTCTCTCTTGCAGTGGCCCCTCCCATTACAGCATCCTGTGTTGGAGTTGGCTGCTTCTCATCCATTCCTTCAAGCACAACTCTTCACATTGATCTTCCAACAAAAGTATGTAACATGTCCTTAAAACTAATCCCTATATCAGAGGACTGAAAGCTGGCCAATGTAATGCCCGTTTTTTTATTTAAAAAATGGTACAGAAGGGGATCTAGAAAATTTCAGACTGGTTAGCTTAAATTGAATTAACATAACTTCTGCAAAGCTAAGTCCTATTTATCTAACCTTTTAATAGCATTTTTGTTGATAGTGTCACCAAAGATGTGGATAGGGATGACCCAATAGTCATTGTTAAAATGAACTTTCGTAAGTGTTCAGATAAAGTCATTTACCAAAGGCTGCTGAGTAAATATTCATTCCTCTTCTTTCTTCTCTGTTCCTTCCCACATTGTTGCAATGGAGTATGGGGCTTTATTCAAGAGCTGGAGTCTGAGGCTTTACTCAAGAGCTGTATGGTCTGTATTATTTGGAGAGGGGGCTAAACTTTGTTATGTATGTTCAGAGTTCAGAACCTTCTCTCTAGGCAGAGAAATAAATACTGCATGGAACATTGGTAATGACCCTTGCGATTGTCAGGCAATATGATAGGCATAGACTCACCCTCTCATCATCATCATCATCATCATCATCAAGTTATATAGCGCTGTCAATTTATGTGGTGCTTTACAAGTACAGCAACCCAAAACAGTGGGTCCTGCTAGAGGTATACAATGTAAAATATATGAAAGGAATAATAAAATATAAAACATACAATACAGTTATAAAACAAATCATTCAAATAAAATACAAAAAATACAATATAATATAAAGTAAACTAACCAATACATGTACAGTTGTCCCTTCGTATTTGCTGGGGTTTGGTTCCATGACACCCTGTGGATAAAAAAAATCTGTGAATACTCAAGTCCCTTTATATGCAATGACATAGCAAAATGGTGTCCCTTATGGAAGATGGCAAAATCAAGGTTTGCTTTTTGGATTATTATTTTCTTAAGAATATTTTCAAGCTGTGAATACTTAAATCCATGGATACCAAATCCATGGATACGGAGGGACAACTATAACCAAATATACAAGATTATAAAACAATATTAAACTAACATTCAAAAAGCTTTAGTAAACAAGGAAGTTTTTAATGCAGATTTTAGAATAGCAAGGGAAGGAGCAGTCCACAAATACTCAGGGAGGCGATTCCAAGAGTATGGAGCAGTGAGTGAGAAAGGACAAAGTCAAGCCAAGGATGAGGAAACTCTTGGTTGGGTAAGAAGTCTAGAATTACTAAAATGCAAATCTCAAACAGACCAGTTAAAAGAAATGAGGGCTGAAAGAGCTAGGGAGCTAAGTTGTGTAAGGCTGTAAAATGTTAAAACAAGGAGTTTATACTGAAACCTAGAAGGAGTGGGTAGCCAATGAAGAGATATCAAATGTGGGGTAACATGATCAAAATGATGGGATAAAAAGATAATCTTAGCAGCAGAATGTGGAATGGAAATTAGAGGATTAAAGTCAAAAGAAGATTGCAATAACTGAGGCAAGAAATGACCAAGGCATGAACTAATAAAAGGAAACAGAAAGAAAGGATCTGATTTTGGCAATGTTATAAAGAAAAATAGACATGACTTTGCTACAGTCTCAATATGAGAAACAAAGGTAAAGAAGAGTGAAAAAAAATAAAGCCAAGATTATGTGCTTCCTTCACAGGATAAATGGAAACATTATTAACAATGATGGAGAAAGTATGTTGTAGAGAAGTCTTAGGAGGAAAAATAAGTAGCTCTGTCTTAGCCATGTTAAGTTTTAGGCGATAATGTTGAAATAGATGAAAGACATGCTGTAGCATGATGTTTGATATCGGAAGAGAGTTCTGGAGTGGAGAAATACAACTGAGTATCATCAGCATAAAGATGATATTGAAAACCATATGAACTGATAAGATTGCCTAAAGATCGTGTATAACGAGAACAACAAAAGGCCCAGAACAGAACCCTGTGGATACCCAACCAAAAGGGAAAAAGAAGAAAATACATTACCTCTGTCTATCACTTTAAATGGCCAACCTGAAAGATAACTGAGGACTGAGTCAGTAAATCCTAGGTCATGAAGTAAATCCAATGAAAGGTCATGATCAATTGTGTCAAAGGCTGCAGAGAGAGCAAGCAGAATAAGGACTGAATATAGACCTTTTGACTTGGCCTGAAGGAGATCATCTGTAATTTTTGTAAGAGGTGTTTCTCTAGAGTGCAAAGGGCAAAATCCAAATTGAAAGAGATCCATTACAGAAATATGAGAAGGAAACTCAAGGCAGCATACATAGACAGCACGTTTCAAAACTTTCGAGATGAAAGGCAACAGTGAAATAGGGTGATAATTAGAAAGAGAAGATGCATCTAGTGAAGGCTTCTTAAGAATTGGAGAAACAGTAGCATATTTAAAAACTCAGAAGGAAATGAGCCAGTAGAAAGAGAAGGAAGAATGGCAGGGGAAACAATAATTAAGAAGTGAGAAGGAACAGGATCAAGAGAGCAGGTAGAAGGATCCGAAGACTTCAACATTTTGAATAGTTCATCTGACAAGATGGGAGGATGCAGAAACATAGAAGATATATTGGTAACAATGAAGATTCTCTCTCTCTTTCTCTGTATGTGTGTGTGAGTGAGTGAATAAAGAACTGAGTAACACTGTGAACATGTAAGACCTGGACCCCAGAAGAATTGATAACAAGTATTTATATGAATAAAGAATGTGTTATTTCAGGCTGCCTTCTTTGGTCATGTCAGATAAATTTGAAAGGGATCTCAGGGGTTATCTAGTCCATCGCTCTGGTAGTCAAGAATCTACTACTAAAGCACACCTGAGAAGTGGCATCTAACCTTTCTTTAAAAATCTCCAATAAAGAAGAGTCCAGCACCTTCCGGGGGAGTTTATATTCCATTGTATAACAGGACTTACTATCAGAAGGACAAAACACATGCGGCTTTTTAAATCAATAAACAACCATCCCTTGAGCATCTTGAGACGTCTCTCTTGTTTCTTTTGTGGATTCCACTGGATTCCCTGCAGATTTTGCTTCTCATGAAGATGTGCAAAAGTGATGGAACACTTGAATGCATAGTGATAGCTCAGATTTTCAGTTGGTACTTCAATTTCAGCTACATCCAAAAACATCTTTAGGTTAGATCTGAAATCAAAGGATGGATGGATGGATAGATAGATAGATAGATAGATAGATAGATAGATAGATAGATAGATATTAGATCTGGGTAGATAACTGTGGCCTTTTTGTTGCTGGATTGCAAATCCCATCAACCCTAACCAGTTTAACCAAGCATTACAGATACTGGAAGTTGCAGTCCAACAACATTTGGAGGGCTAGATACACACACACACCTGGCCTTCTACTGCATTGCTACACAGGTATAGTCATATTGCATAGAATCTCTCACCTAGTCAATTAGATACACCTAGTGGCAGCTGCTCTCACAATGAGAAATTATCTGTGCATTGCTCAGGATATACATGGGACACAGATTTCAGAAATAAATTTGCACACATTTCCCACCCTGCTCCTCAACCCCGTGAGAGCTGTAGGTTCCAGGGTTCCCTGGCAGAGAGCCAGGACAGCTAAATCAGTTTAAGATTATGTTGAACAATGCCTTTAGTGAATACAGTTTGGTGGAGAACAGTTTGGTGGGAAGTCAAGCCAGCCTCCCATGCAAGGAGAAAGTTTTTTTAAAAAATCTGCTTACAACGGTTGGCAATTGATGTGTGTCTAGCATAAGGATACAATTATTTCCCTTCCCCACCCTAGTTTTTTCAGTGGGCTGAAAGTCAGCACACAGGTATACTGTAACTATTTATGATAGAAAAATATAGCTGTTGAGTATAGGTTTTGTAACAATGAACTGGAGTTACCATATTGGTTCTACCCACAGTAAGTGTTCCAGATTTGTGATTTGAAGGCCACATGTCCTGGGATAACCAAATGGGATTCTTCAATAAATGGTGCACATGAGAAATAAGTGATTTAGTTTCCTTCATATATTTTCCTAGTCTTGGAAAGAGTTTTTCTTCTGTTTTAAAGACCAAACAGACACAGATTCTCATATGATTTTAAAATGGAAAGTTTTAAGAGAATGGGCTGAGGGTGCTGTATTGTTTCAGACTGAATTGTTTTAATTGCCTTTTGTCTTTTAATGATATTTTATCTTTTAAGTGTAGTTTTAAATCATTTTAATATTGTCAATAGTTTAATTCCATTTTAATGTTCACATTAAAAATGTTTTTAGCTGTATTGCTTTTAAATTGTAAGCCATTTTTAGTCCCAACTTTGGGAGAAAGTTGGGATATTAACAGCAGCAATAATGCTTTTGGTGGTCTAAATATTGCCTCTGTTTCAGAGTTTCATTAACCTGTATGCTAAGTAAGCCACACATAAGCTCCCAGCCAAATTCAAGGCCTGTTCATATGTCTCATAATAATGCAGAAATAATGTAGTTTGAAACTGCTTTAACTGCCATGGCTCAATGCTATGGAATGCTGGGATTTATAGTTTTGTGAGATATTTAGCCTTCTCTGTCAGAGACCTCTGGTGCCACAACAGACTACAAATACCAAGATTCCATAGGTTGGAGCCATGATAGTTAAAGTGGTGTCAAACAGCATTATTTCTGTAGTGTGAAGAATCATAGACATGGGAGGGGCCGCAAGGGCCATCTGGTCCAACACCCTACCATGTAGGAATACACAGCTAAAGCATTCCTGAGAGATGGCCATTAGACCTCTGTTTAAACATCTTCAAAGAAGGAGAGTCCACCACAGTTGAAGGCAGTATATTCTGCTGTTGTGTAATGAGATGCACAACTATGTAAAAGCTACTTTGATTCCTTTTGATTAAATCAGTACCTTGATATCAATTTAGGGCCATCCAAGAGCAAAAACAGAACATAAAGACTCTCTTTAGGGTCAGCCAAGAGCATGCATTCCATTAAACTGTGGATGGGCCCCCATTTATGGTTGGGGAAATCACACCTTGAGCACTGAGAAAACATTTTGTTGGAACTGGATACTTCTTTCCTGCATCTGTCTCTGGGAGGACCAGACAGCAAATAACAAGGGACTCACTGCTGTTACTTGTGTAGATGAAATTCATATGACAACCCAGAGAGAAATATAGGGGGTCTGCAAAACATCCAGCCCTATCAAATAACCCCAATCCCCCCAAAAGCCTGGTTGTTCGGAACTCATTTGTAGAAACACTTGAGAACTGTTAGAAGCCATACTATCTCTTTCAAGTTATGGACTTCAAAGAAGAATTTCTAATTAAAAAAACAAAAACAGAAAAGGTGAGTTTGTGGGGTTTAGTCTCAATGTCTAGCTGAATCCACTCTGGTTTGCCCTCCATTCCCCACCCCACCCCACCCCACCCCACCCCACCCACCCCAGCTTTCCTTTGTCCTTGTGGAGTCCAGTACATTTGCATCTGAACTCTCAGTGCCTCATCCCCTGATCCCCTCTCCCTATTTTACTAATTCACCATCTTCTCTGTACAGTAATCCTAACAACCCTCCCTTAAGTTTCTTCCACATCAGCTGCTGCCACTACTCAAAAGTAATGTTGCTTTTCACAGGGAGACTTTGCTGCAAGAGCAGGTGTAGTATTGCCTTAATGCTTTAACTGAGTCCTTCCTAACTATTTCTTACCTCCTTTTGGTAGTCTTGTTGATTAATAACTATGTGTGGGGTGTGTGAATGTTCTCTGTTATACCAATAAAGACTCATTAATTACTTTTGACATCCATCTCCTGTGTGTTTCCATACCTTCTCCCATATACATAGAGTTAAGATTCTGCTAATTGTTATGCCCTCTTGCTATGCCATTTGAGTTGTTTAATTCCCCAGAACTAAACACAGTACATGAATGGAGATTTCCAGACACCATGGACACCTAATGTTTAGGTGTAATCACTTTTCTTCTAATTTACTCCAAATCAAAGAAGCAGCATGCGGCACCTTAAAAACTAACCCACTTTATTTGACATACACTTTGGAGAATTCTGGCTCCCTTCATCAAGTACATGGAGCATGACTCCATACATCTAATGAAGTGGAATGCAGATCCACAAAGCTTATGACAAATAAAATGGATTATGCTTTAAGGCACTGCAAGACTGTTGTTTTCTCTGCAATTCTAGTATGTGGTTGAACAGCTGGGTTTTGTTTTTGTTTGTTTTTTGGTTGAAGGACAAGACTTTCACAATTCCTGAACACCAATGGACCAATAGGCTACAGAATTGTAGGATGAACAAACAGAAGGAATAATTGTTTTACTTGTTAAAAAGCAATCCGTACATAGAAACAGTAGCTTGTCTAGATCCCTTTACTCAGATATTGTGTGTGTGGGGTGTGTGTGCAATTTCCTGTTCTTCAAAGTGCATCTGCAGTGCAATTAAAATAATATGATAATTAATAATTTCATCTGTATGGACACAGCTGTCAGTAATATCTAAACACTGAAGTCACTCGTAGCATTACAAAACCAATCTTGGTTGGCACACAAACTGAAAGTAAAATAATAAAGAGCAAGCATGTCATATGCCAGTTGACATGCACACGTGTATGCATGCACACACACACAGCATTACAAATAATATTGATGCTGAAAGCAATTCAGCAAAAGTTTGGAAAATAAGTTTTATGGGTACAGCTGTCTTGTCTCTCCTTCCCAAACTCATTTTGTTAGCTTTCATTCCTGAGAGTAATTTGCGATACTTTATCCTCCATGCTCAGACCCATTGTTGTAAAATGGCTTTGGCTTGCATTAAAAAACCCCAGCTTGAACCAATATGTATTATTCCAAAGGAATAATTCAGCTGCTAGATCAAAGATTATCTGTCTGATTTCATCTGACTTTCCCTATGAAAGTGGCAGGACTCATGTACCAAAATTTGGAAAAAGACAAAAATATTATTGTTTTTGCAATGATTCACAACAGATGGGCTTTTGTGGAAACATCTATTTGATTCACTGAAAGTATAACTCAAACACTACCCAATGCATTCTACCATATAATTGCCTATAAATATTATTATGAATGGGGTAAAGGAAATAGAGTCAACTTTTGTTTATAAGCAATATTAACACCTTGATCTATCAACCACCTTATAATAAGCATTCCCTCTGACTTAGGTGGTTCTAACAGATCCTAGGGATGTACATTTGGCACTTCTTTGTTTGATTGTGGTGGGTACTTTTTGGTTTGTACTGTCTGAGAATGTGGACCAGAACGTAGATAGTATGAGAGTGAAATGTGCACCTAAACATTGCCCATGACGTTGTCATCTGATAATATCCCCCGTTGCTGTTCTCATTGCAATCTTCTGATGTGGTTTTTGCTGCATCTGATAATCTCCAGTGACAGGGAGAAAATGAACTCATTTGAAATGTGGTGCTGGAGAAGAGTTCTACAGATACCATGGACTACTAAAAAGACAAATCAATGGTTCCTAGGGCAAATCAAGCCAGAACTCTCCTTATAAGCCAAGTTGACTTAACTGTGACTGTCATACTTTGGACATATAATAAGACATGACTCACTATAAAAGACAATAATGCTTGGTAAGGTGGAGGGAAGTAGGAAAGGAGGAATACCACATTCCAGATGGATAGATTCAGTCATGGAAGCCACAGCCCTGAGTCTGGAAAACCTGAGCAGGTCTGTTGAGGATAGGGTGACTTGGAGGTCTTTCATTCATAAGGTTGCCATATGTCAAAGTTGATGTGATGGCAGTTAGTAACAATAACAGCGACAATCATCACATTTCCTCACTGATTATTCAAATGGCATGTGACATCTTTTGCTGCAAGGGTTACCATACATCCTTCTGCTCCTCATGAACTCCTCCAATCAAGAAAGAAAGAAAGATTATTTACGCTTCCCCAGATTTTTAAAAATGACTCCCTCAGAAGAAGATAGGACTTGGACAGGCAGCTATGAAGGAACTAGACAAGATCCTGAAGTGTCAAGATAAATCATCGAATACTTAAGTTAGGATTGTCCATGCCATCATATTTCCCATTTTATAGAGCCATCGTACTGTCTATTCTCCTTTATGGATCTGAAACATGGGTCATCTATCGCCACCACCTACGACTCCTCGAGCGCTTTCATCAGCGCTGTCTACGCACAATCCTAAATATACACTGGACTGACTATGTGACGAATGTTGCTGTCCTTGAGCAAGCAGGGATTATCAGCATTGAGGCCATGATATTGAGAACACAGCTGCGCTGGGCAGGGCACATTTCTAGGACGGAGGACCATTGCCTCCCAAAAATACTACTCTACAGTGAACTCGCCACGGGTCAGCGTAAGAGGGGCGCTCCAAAAAAGCGATACAGAGTCCCTGAAACAACATCTCAGGCTCGGCCAAATTGATCACCAACAGTGGTCCGCCCTGGCCTCACATCGGGAGGCATGGAGACGCACTATCTACAATGCTGCAGCCTTATTTGAGAACTCACGACGAACAAGTCTTGAAGAGAAACGACAACACAGGAAGAATCACAACCCAAAAACATCACCCAAGGAGACCTTCTGCTGTGCTTTTTGCAACCAGACTTGTTTATCTCGGATTGTCCTTTTTAGTCATCAGCGCGCTTGCAGAAAGCGCGGGATGAGTCCTTCCTGAATCTTCGTTTGTGAAGAAAAGCCAGAGACAGAGAGAGAGAGAGAGTGTAAAAGCTGGACAGTGAAGAAAGCTGATAGGAAGTAAATCATCTCATTTGAAATGTGGTGCTGCAGAAGGGTTCTACAGATACCACAAACTGCTAAAAAGACAAATAAATGGGTCTTAGGACTTTATCATACTACAAGTTTCAAGATGTTCTTTTGCCGGCATAGAAGAACCCATTTATATGCTGGCAAAAGAATGCTCTCTCCTGCACTCACATTCTTCTCCTGGCAAAGGCGCCTGGCAATAAAGTGGAAGTGAATGGAGGCCTGTTCACTTCCTTGCTCAAAATCCCACAAGACATCATTGTGCAGGAAATTTAAAAATAAAAACAAAAAAAAGCACACAAAAAGTTGCACAAAGCAGAGACACACATTTTAAAGGTCCCAAGTAACCCAGGGAGGGTCATAAAAAGAGCAAAACCTACCTGGATGTCCCGATCTGACCTGGAAGTGCTCACGCTGGTCTGGCCATTGCCAGAGTAAGTATGGCATTTAAATGCCCCCATGTTTTGCTGGCAAAAAAGCAGCAGGGAGATCTATTAACAGCTTAAATCATCAATTTAACGGCAGGGAGATCTATTAACAGCTTAAATCGTCAATTAAAAACCCTGGGTTTTGGCCAGGAAATAGATGCGAAAGGGCAACCTCATCTGATATGCATGCCCTTTTGTGATTATGTGATGTCATTATGATGTCATACATTGTCCATCTGATAAAGTCCTTAGAGTAAAACATTTCTAAACATAGATTTCTTTCCTTACTAAAACATAGATTTCTTTCCCTAGAAATCAAGATGACTAAACTGAGACTGTTGTACTTTGCACTATCATGAGAAGACATGACTCACTAGAAAAGGCAATAATACATGGTAAGGTAGAAGGCAGTAGGAAAAGAGGAAGACCACATTCCAGATGGATAGACTCAATCAGGGAAGCCACAACCCTGGGCATGCAAGATCTGAGCAGGGCTGTTCATTATTGGAGTCACCATAAATCAAACTCTACTTGATAGCAGTTAACAACAATAAGGACATTCCATACATAGACTTTATTTACAATCTTTTAAAAACTAGGCATGGATAGGTGAAAAAAATTGTTTCAAGTTTGGTGGTTACTGAAGAAATGTATTTCATTTTAAAATTATATTTCTTGAAACATGGTTTAACTATTTTTGAGATCTGCAGAATTGAGCATTAACAAAATGAATATTAACACCTCTGTTTTGTATGTCTGACTATTCATATAAACAAATGTATAGACTTTTGTTAGATGCTGTATGTTGCTATTTAGTTGGAAGGCATTGTATGGTGAGCTAACTGAAGCACCAACCACATGGTGAGTTTAAAGGGTAGACCAAGCTGAGATATAATTAGTCCTGTTCCTGGACTCAAACGTAGACTAATGAGGAAATTGTATGATATTATAATTACATTTCTATTATGACAGCATGAATCTGTGAAGAGGTAAGCATTACTTATCATTTTGATGTGCCCATTAAGCTATTAAGTTTATGTGTAAATTACCACAGGTAATTTATTGACCTCATTGACCTTATAGACCATATATAAGGTCTATAATGTCACTAAATTCTATCATGACGTGGTTCAATCCGCAAAGAATTAAACAATGTTTATACAAGACCACATCTTCCGCTGTCACGTGTAATACAATCCTTGGTTTAACAATTTCTTCTGATATAACCAAAGTAGTTCTCAGGCAGTTCCATACTATGGAGATTTTCAGACAGCTAAAATCAGCCTCTTGCTGCGCAAGCAGCCTCTGGAGCAGTAACGAGGCTGCTGTGCGGCAAGGGTCCATTTTGGACGATGCTGTTTCTCTCTTGGTGTCATCCGTGAGTGTTGCGGTTAGCATTGGAGGCAGCTGTGCTGTTTTTCACTCATGGAAGTTGTCCATGAGTAAAAAACAGCATGGCCACCGGCATCATCCAAAATGGATGATCATCCAAACGGCATCATCCAAAATGGACCCTTGCCGCGCAGCAGCCTCATTACTGCTCTGGAGGCTGCTTGCATGGCAAGAGGCTGATTTTAGCCATCTGAAAATCTCCTATAAGTCTAATTCTCACATTGATGATAATCTTTGCCTAGATTCTCTCACTTCAGACTGCAGGGAGAAACCCATATGAAAAAGTAATGTTGAGGTAAAGGGTTCTAGACTAGTCTAATTGGAGGATTTTTGTGTGGGTTAAAAAGCATTCAGTCATGTGATTTCCTGTTTGAAGCAGAAGTCCAGATATATGTTTACCATTTCAGTGGGAACTAGGCTGTAAACCAGAGATGGATGGCTTCCAGGCCCTCCAGATGTTCTTGAAGTGCAACTCCCATTAGGTCGATCCGGAATAACCAATGATTACAGGTGACATCAGTTGTGGTCCAACAATATCTGAAAGGTTACAGATTGCCCACCCCTACTTTAGAGACTACCAAATGAACAAACGACATCTATTTTAGCTAACATGCTAAAGCTAAGAAATCATACTAAAGTCAAGTAAATCCTTTTTGTTCTTCCACTGCCTTTAAATTGATCTTGCTCATAACAAATATAGGCAGCTACTAGGATAAAATTGCACTTTAGCATGTTTTAGCACCATCTCATTACAGTTGCTAGATTTTGTATCCAGTGTTCTATGCAAGTCATGACAGCTTTATTGTAGTTTTCACTTAATAAAGTATACTCGTATGATAACATCTGTATAGTGGCTTGAGATTTACTACATTAAATTTAACTGCAGCTTTATGATTTTTTTAAAAATGACGTTGGGCCAGTGTTTTATTGGGTTGCATTGCTTAACCATTCTCTGCCAGCCAGAGTTATGTCTATTACAGCTCCTGGAACCGTAGCAAGAGCAGGAAACACTACCTTCACTTACAACCACACAAGGCGGTGAGCCAGCAGCCTGTCTGGTTTCTTTTTCTCTCAAGTCCAGTCCACTGAAAGGTGGGCCTTCTTATCTTACAAATGGTCCAGGGGACTACAGTTCTCTGCAAAATCCACTGATGCTTAGCAAGGGAGTAGGCTTGGTTCCAAAAAAGCAGATGGAGTTGAATGTCTGGAACTGTCTTGGCTAGTTCTTAAGGCTGGTTTTGAAAAATGTTGCATCATTTTAAAGAAACCTACAGCAGAAGTATTAAACCTGCCAAAATGAAAGAAAATATACAGATGGATACCAAAAAAAGCTGTCATGGGGTATCAAAGCCAGATGTTTAATTTCTCCATTTTGATTCTTTAGCCACTCCACCTGCATGTTAAGTTGGCAGACCTATACAGCACTTCTGTGGTTACTAGCATGGAGATACCTTTCTCCCTCACCACCCACCAAACGTCCAGTGCATATATTAAGATATACAGTTACAAAGTAGGATGCAATGAGTATTTAGGTCAATACAACATTTCACTATCAGTTTTCACTGATAGTGACAACTACTATTTCTCTAGGGAAGAGACATAAATATGCACAGGTGGAAATGAAACAAATACTTGTTCTCAGGCTTACTGTATATCCATGTGCCTGGGAAACAAATATACCCTTTCTAACAATATTTCCAGGGTCAAATGGAATTCCAAGTGGAAATGCTTATAATGCTCATAAAACAAGCCACAGTCTTGCTGATTTAACTGTGGTTTGCTGTGACCACAGTGAACTTAGAACCCCACATTCTAGGTAATGGAGACAGATGCCAAACAGAGTAGTTCAAGTCAGATTTGGAAACAGGTTAACTGTTTGATATTTCTGTCTCCATCAATCCTAATTTGAATGCATAGATTAGGATTCAATAGGTAAATTAATTCCAGTTCTTACCAGCCTTAGCCAGCCTGGCTAATGATGTGGCATGATGGGATTAGTAGTTTATCAATATCTAGAGGGCTAGAGGTTCCCCACTTTAACAAAGAGAGTCAGAAGCTCTATCCAGCAACATATTAAAGCACATTACACATTATTTTAAATACATCAACACATTACATCAGAGTGAGGACTTTTACAAATGGGCTAAAAAAATCCCGAGGAGGTCGGGAGAAGAACGGGGCTGTCGCACTTACAGAGCCCCATTTCAGACAGCCCCGTCCGCCTCCCGACCATCCCCCATCTTTCCTCCATGCTGCGGGCACCGCTTTTTATTGATGGGTTTTTTTCCATGAATAAGAGTGGTGCGTTTCTCCTGTGGGCAGCATGGATGGGGGAAGGATGGGAGGTGGACAGGGCTGTCTGAAATGGGGCTCTGTAAGCGCCACAGCCCCATTCTTTTCCGACCTCCTCAGGGTTGTTTTTTTTTTACACTGTTTGAAAAAGTCCTGTATCTATTCAGTATAGTCCCACCCTCTCTCTCATGCACTGATTGTAAATACTTCAAGTAACATCTCAATTGTGTTAAATATGTACTGCGTAATGGCCATGGAAACCCACTGGGTGACATTGGGCAAGTCACACTCTTTCAGCCTCAATGGAAGGCAAAGGCAACCCTCATCTGAACAAATCTTGCCAAGAAAACCCCATGATAGGTTTGCCTTAGGGTTGCCATAAGTCTGACATGACTTGAAGGCACACAACAACAAACAGGGATTTTCCAGACTGGTCTAAAAAAGTATGAGTTCTCACAAATTTAGCTTGGATCTACATGTGTAGGAAAATGATGTTAAAATAAAATGGTACAATGCTGAGATGGAAGAATGGGTTGTTTCACTTCACATGACAGGTGTATAGCAATTTTCCAAATGTAAAAACAAAACTAAACAACCCACCCTGCAAACATCAGCAAATTGGAAAATGATTTAAGGCCCTTCCTGCAACAAAACAAAGACTTATCTAGTCCAGCATCGTGTTTCCCACCATTGCCAGCCATATGCCTGCAGGATGATCACAAGCAGAACAAGAGGACAATAGCCTCCTCTGCCTGCCATTCCCCTACAAAGGGTAGTCACCAATGGCTCCTCTTCATCCTGGAGAGAAGTGACTAGCGGGGTGCCACAGGGTTCTGTCCTGGGCCCAGTGCTATTCAGCATCTTTATCAATGACTTGGGTGAGGAACTAGAGGCATTCTTATCAAGTTTGCAGATTACACCAAATTAGAAGAGGTAGCTAAGGTCAGGATCAGAATTCAAAATGACCTTGACAGATTAGAAAGCTGGGCCAAAACTAACAAAGTGAATTTCAACAGGGAAAAATGTAGGATCTTCCAGACTGGTCTAAAGAAGCATGAGTTGCAAATTTAGCTTGGATCTACATGCTTAGGAAACTGAAGTTAAAATGGAATGGTACGATGCTGAGATTTTTACACTTGGGCTGTAAAAATGAAAGCACAGATATAAGATGGATGACACCTGGCTTGACAGCAGTACAGGTGAAAGGGATCTAGGAGTCTTAGTGGACCACAAGCTGAATATGAGTCAGCAGTGTGACGCAGCAGCTAAAAAAGCCAATGTGATTCTAGGCTGTATCAATACGAGTATAGTGTCTAGATCAAGGAAGTAATAGAGCCACTCTATTTTGCTTTGTTCAGACGTCACCTGGAATACTGTGTCCGGTTCTGGGCATCACAATTCAAGAAGGATATGGACAAGCTGGAACATGTCCAGAGGAGGACGACCAAAATAGTGGGAGGTCTGGAAGCCATGCCCTTTGAGGAGCATAGAGAGAGAAGGTTAAGAGGTGGCATGATAGCCATGTTTAAATATTTGAAGGGATGTCATATTGAAGAGGGAGCAAGCTTGTTTTCTACTGCTCCAGAGACAATGACACGGAGCAATGGACTCAAGCTACAGGAAAAGAGATTCCACCTAAACATTAGGAAGAATTTCCTGACAGTAAGAACTGTTTGGCAGTGGAAGGCACTGACTTGGAGTGTGGTGGAGTTTCCTCCTTTGGAGGTTTTTAAACAGAGGCTGGATGGCCACCTATCCGGAATGCTTTGATTGTGTATTCCTGCAGGGCAAGGGTTGGACTGGATGGCCCTTGCGGTCTCTTCCAACTCTATGATTCTAAGTATACACTCCATTGTTAAAGCCTTATAATTTTCATTTCTGATTCAGCTTTGCAATCTGCAGAGTATTCACCAGTCCATTTCAAATTTATAATTGGTTCCTAACTTGTTTTCTTTGTATGTAAAAAATAAATCAACGTTTGTGCAAATTTTCTTTCTTGATTATTTTATATAACTTTTATTTTAAAATAAAAATTATTTATTTTATCTAATTGTTTAACTTTTGCTACCACCCACAATTATGCCTTTATGTTTTTAAAACAAAATTATGTGCAAAAAGAATTTCTCACAAATAAAAAACTTTTCAAAAACATGAATGACTCAAGAATATGCATTTTGTAGTTTCCTTCCTCTATATTTCTAACAAAAACATACACACACGCACACACGCACACACAAAGAAAGCTTGACAACAAATGTGTAGAACCTGAAACAGCAGCTCATCTTTTATTTCTTTCATGCCTTTCACTATCCATAGCTCAAGTTCACTGATATTCAGATTCAAAGCTGTGTTTTGTCTGTGCATGCTGGTTTGCATTCAGCATATATCTTACTTTGAGGGGAAATAAAATGTCTTATGCAATTCAGGATCAGAATAAATAACTATTAATTGAAGTGAGAAGGCTGTTCAAAGGAGTTTGCATTTGCAAAGGATTGCAAACACATCTGCCAGGTCCTCCACATTGGCTTGTCTTCAAACAGCAGCCCTTCCTGTGTATAAGAAATCATGCATTTTAAGATTAAAAAGCTCTAAAAATTGCCTCCAGCACTAGCTTTTGCAGCTAAAAAGGCACAGAGCAGAGGGCCAAACCACAGAATAAACGAATGGTTGCTTTACAGAAGTCCCTTCCTACCTAGTGAGATATTGAGGGGCTGCTCAAGAGATTAGATTCAGTCCTCAGCAAGGAACATTAGTTTTAGAACTGAAACATTCTGATGTTCTCCTGCAAAGGAAGTCATGTCAAACTGGAGCAGCCTATTTAAGAGACTCTTTGACTTGCTAACCTAAATTGTTTTGGGTTCTTTTTGATCATCCTAATTACTTTTATCAACATACCTCAGTTTTGCTCTGAAAGCTGTATGTTGTTCCTATTTATCGACCACTGTGATCCAACCCTGTGCTCCAAAATGGTATAATCACATGTGGCTGCCAGACAGTTTACTACTATGAAATCAGTTTCCTAAACTTGAAGACAAAATCAATGCATTCTCATTCAAAATTAAATCACAGAATGCCTCTCCTTTGCAGTGAGCAATATTTCACAAATAGCAGTGACATGCCCTGCAACATCATAAATTTATTATCTGATACTTGTATTAGCCTGTGCTCCCAGATGCTATAACCTTGACCAGCAGATATAGCAGGGGCAATGCAGGGCCTCCAAACCAAGAATGGGGAATATATAGCCCTCCAAATGTTGTTGGACTGCAACTCCCATCATCCCTCACCATTGGGTATGCTGGCCAAGGGTGACAGAAGTAGCAATCCATAAATATCTGTCACTACCTCACCCCTAAACTAAAGACCAACTCAAAAGTAAATTATAGGGTCCAACTAGCCTCCTTTCAGAGGGCCACTGATCACAGTAAGATAAGGGTTGGGTTTAGGGTTGCCAGCTTTCAGGGCCCTGCCCTGAGTCTCCAATTCTTATGGGTCAGCTCCAGGTGGGAAGTTAGGGTTCAAACTGTCCAGATTTTCTGGGGTCAGCTCTGGGTAAGAGACAACGGCTGTGTGAAAATCTCTAGCCAGGAGAGCTTTCTGCCAGTCACATCTGTCCGTCTGGCTGGCTGGCTGGCTGGCTTCCTTCCCTCCTTCCCTCCCTTTTCTGTAAAAAAAAAAGTGCTGTTTTTTGGCCATGCACCTTGCTGCAATTCACAAAATGTAATTGATTTCAGTTTCCAAATGTCAGTCTTGATTTTGTGGAGTTTGTATGCTATTTTTCTTTAACTATTAAGATAAATTTTCCTTCTCCAGCTTACCTATGTAGATGGGCAGGAATCCCCTTGTTTCATCTTGATCTGGGATTATGTCTTAATTTTCTCTGGGGTCGTTTACACGGGCAAATACTCCTCTAAATATACAGCAAAGATAGCTCATAGTTCCCATGGATCGCAGCACAGCATCACCTCATTCAGAAGGGGGGAAGGTAAAACACCCAAATATAGCGTGCCAAGGGATGTCGCTACTTTTGGTGGTATATTTGCAATGTAGCGCTTTATTGGCAGTGTAAACTACAATTCCACTAAGGGTTACAGCAGAGCTGCATTGTGATTGGTTGATGATGCAGGGATGGGCTTAAAAGAGGGGCAGGCAGGGAGGGAAAGACAGTAGTGATTAGAGGAAACTTTGAAAAATCCTCTCTGCTATTTTGCAAGCCAGTTTGCAAACAAAAAGGATTCCTAAAAATTTTCATTCAGGGAACATTCCTTCTCATCCTCTCTGCTGTTTTGAAAGTATGTAAAAGCTCAGTTCGTCAGCTGTGATCCTGTGCATGGGGGAGGGAGAGAAACCATTTCACGAAGGGCTGTAGCAGAGCTGAACTGCTATTTTCCCTCTCTCTCTCTCTCTCTCTCGGCTTTCCTCTGTTTGGCAGAAAATGCTGTTTTAAGCAAGGAGGAAAACCTTCTGTTTGATTTGTGGGAAGGTAGTGGGGGGGGACTGCCTCTAAAAGCTGTTAAGCACGGAGTTCGGGCCAGGGCAGACATTCCTATGGCATTCCTTTCCCTCTCCAATGCTTGGCCATGCCCCCAGCACTTTTGGCTGTGTGAACCTCAAAGCGGAAAAAAAATCAAAGAGCCACAAAATATAGCTGTGTAAAGATATACCGTGTAAACTACCCACCACTGATGCGGGAAAGTGCTAAAGTGCAACTTAACACAATAAAACCTGCCGTGTAAACCAGCCCTCTCTCTCTCTCTCTCTCTTTCTCTCTCTCTCTCTCTCTCTCTCTGGCTTTTCTTCCCAAACGAAGATTCAGGAAGGACTCATCCCGTGCTTTCTGCAAGGGCGCTAGTGACTGAAAAGGGCAATCTGAGATAAACATGTCTGGTTGCAGAAAGCACAGCAGAAGGTCTCCTTGGGTGATGTTTCTGGGTTGTGATTCTTTCTGTGTTGCCGTTTCTCTTCAAGACTTGTTCGGCGTGAGTTCTCAAATAAGGCTGCAGCATTGTGGATAGTATGTCTCCATGCCTCCCGATGTGAGGCCAGGGTGGACCATTGTTGGTGATCAATTTGGCCAAGCCTGAGATGTTGTTTCAGGGAGTCCTTGTATCGCTTTTTTGGAGCGTCCCTCTTACGCTGACCTGTGGCGAGTTCACCATAGAGTACTATTTTTGGGAGGTGATGGTCCTCCATCCTAGAAGCGTGCCCTGCCCAGCACAGCTGTATTCTCAATATCATGGCCTCAATGCTGGTGATCCCTGCTTGCTCAAAGACAGCAACATTCGTCACATAGAATCATAGAATTGCAGAGTTGGAAGAGACCACGAGGGCCATCCAGTTCAACTCCCTGCCATGCAGGAAATCACGATCAAAGCATCCCTGACAGATGGCCATCCAGCCTCTGTTTAAAGACCTCCAAGGAAGGAGACCCCACCATGCTCTGAGGGAGTGTGTTCCACTGCCAAACAGCTCTTACTGTCAAATAGTTCCTCCTAATGTTGAGGTGGAATCTCTGTTCCTGGAGCTTGCATCCATTGCTCCGTGTTCCAATCTCTGGAGCAGCAGAAAACAAGCTTGCTCCATCCTCAACGTGACACCCCTTCAAATACTTAAACAGGGCTATCATATCGCCTCTTAACCGTCTTTTTTTCCAGGCTAAACATACCCAGCTCCCTAAGTCTCTCCTCATAGGCATGGTTTCCAGACCTTTCACCATTTTAGTCGCCCTCCTCTGGACACGCTCCAATTTGTCAATATCCTTTTTGAATTGTGGTGCCCAGAACTGGACACAGTATTCTAGGTGAGGTCTGACCTTGTGTTCTCTCTGGGCTTGTCCATACGAGGCAAAAAAAAAAAATGTGGATTGCTCCACAGTAAAGGCAATTTGCAGCAGCTGCTACTTACCATCATTGTTGTTTTGGCAGATTGCAGGCATGCAAAGCTATCTGCATTTGCTGTGCAAATGTGCATGTCTGCGAATCAAAATGGTGGTCATGAGTGAATTACTTGTGCTTTTACTTACCTCAATTTTCCGCTGCCAGACAATATTTTTTTTTAAAAAAAATCATATCTAAGGTGTGAAAGACTGACCTTTCACTTTAACAAAAAAGGAAATAAAAAAAGCCATTTTATTACCTTAGCTAAGTGGCTCTGGGCACTTGCCTTGTTAGCAAGCTCCCTCCCCCGTGCACTTCTGACCAATCAGTTTTCAACCTCTGCTAATAGGGAAAGTGAATTAAATCAAATCGCTTGTCCCAATGAGCAGGAATGTGCATTCCCCCCAGAATTTTTTTAAAACTTCGGGGAAAGCTGCACAGGCTTTTTCCATGCAGTATATCATGGATTTGGCCCCCCTCCTTCCCAATACATCAAAATGATGTGGGATGCCATTTAGACAGAGCATATTCTCCTCACATTTTGTGAGGAGTATTTTTGCCATTTAGACAACCCCTCTGTGTTTATCTGTGTTTGAAGGACATGCTGTAATTTTGGTTGCTGCTTAATGCATAATGACAACACCAAGAGCTCATATCTATGTGTTGGGTAGGAAATCTGAACAATCCTGACCAGCAACCATAGCTGGGTGGCCTAGGTGGAAAAGAAATGAATGAAAGTCTGAACCACTTAATATATCTTTGGGATTTTGAATTCAGAGTACAGATTTTAAGTTCTGTAATCATGAGGGCTACAAATTCACAATAGGTATGTCATGAAATGTAAGTTTATATGTGTCCACTTAGACGCAAGCCCTGAATTGAGTTCAATGGGATTAACTCCCAAGTAAGTGTGCATAGCATTACAGCCCAGAGAGGTCTAAGTTTGAAAAAGTTTCCTTTCTTAGCTGATCTTGTTTTGAGTCTGCTGGCAAATAAAAACACACCCATCCATTTCAGTTCTTTGGCCTTAACATCAGGCTTTTAGAGGATTTAACATCTTGGTTTATGGCTCCCTTGACAAAGCTACTTTAACTGTGAAAAGTGAATTATTAGGATGAAAACAGAGTTCAGGAGAGTACCAGAGAATTGTTCTTGTAATATACATTGTACTACTTATGAAGGCCTATGTGATCAAAATGCATTTGAGTTTTATTTACAATTTCTTATAAAATTACTAATGTTTTCTATTGTTTTATTGTCAGGTTGTCCAGCTTATTAATAATATTTCTTGCACATGGGCTATTACTTGGCTTTCTCCCCCAGCTGTTATACATTTTATATGGATTATTTTCCAAGCTGTATTAAATGTTTTCCCTTAAATTCTTTGTTTGCTGAATGTGCTGTGGGCTGCACATTTGTTTCCATGTTGTTCAAAGTATTATGTCCTCTTTCTTGGGGATGGGGAAAGAAATCAGCAGAAGATGTGGGCATGAGCATCAGACCACATGTTTCCTGTCTGTCACTTAGAAACAGATATATTTCATTTCTTTGACGAGGGAACCAAATACCAGTGTTTTCTGTGTTGGGGGGCTGTGGTGCTAGCAGTAGCAATAGAAATGGGCACAAACAGAATTTGAAACAGAGGATGAACACAGGCGGTGGTCTGCTTTCTTGGAATGATAGTTGCAGAAGTTAATGGCCTCCTTTATGGTTGCCATACTACATGGAGCCTTATACAGTTTTTAAAAAGGTAGCTTTGTTATGGGTTATGCTTGATAAATATCAATTGCAAGTAGACTTTTGATGTGTCAGACATGGAGCTGCCTCTTGCCAGAGTCTGCATGCATTGTAAAAGGCATATTGGAAGGATAGGGCAGTGAAAAGACTGGATCCTTGTCCATCTTGGATAAGTCAGGCTTGATTTTAAAGTTCAAACTGGAATTTCCTCTTCCCTCCTGCTGACAAAAAAAAAAAAAAAAAAAAATTAAATGGTGTCAATGTTGAGTTCAGGAGAGCAATCAGTGCTTAACTCTCTTGTTTACCTCCACTGAAAGGAGACCCTGCCAAACTGGCTCAGACTGCTACACCCCCCAATGTAAGGTTTTGTGCAGTTTCCAAAGATGTTGGACGATCCTTCTTGGATTTGAAGAAGGGCAAAGGTCTATACTTCATCAGCTTTTTCTCAGGTATGCAACCCCTTTGTATTCATTTCCCCAGAGTATCTAAGAGTCATTACCAATGTCCAGAAGGTGAAAGGCAGAGGTCACACACCCTCTGCCCTTTGAACACAGACCAAAAACCTTTGCCCATGAGCCATAGGTTTTGCACTAACCACTCTAAGCACATGGGGCCTTTCAAATCCTCTATAGCATAACATCAAAGTCGTATTTTGCCCTGCCCAAATGTGTTCTCTCACTCTAGGTGACAGCCCCTAAGTTCAAAAATAGAGGGCAGAGAGAGAGAGTCTCTCTCTCCAGAAGATCCCTCAAAAGGATCTCCTTCCTTTCAAACCCTCCATGTGTCCCCCTTCATCACCCAACTGACCTTCAGCCACCCAGCTTACCTGGGCTCTTCTTCATACCAGAGGGTGAGAAAATCTGTGTGTGTCTTAGTCTGTAGTCCCTTAAACTTAGCTGTATCCCTCTAGCCCTTTTAGATTAGTCAGGAGTAGTGTTTTTAGCACCCATGTCACCATACCCATGTCACCCTCTTTTTTCTTTAAGAAACTGCTATTAACAGCTTTGTATTGAATATAGACTGTTCTGTTGGACTCTACTGCTATCTTTTTCTATCTTTTTAATAAAGAATTTTTTTTTTGCTGCAAAATCTGTTAAGGTGATGGGATATATAATCACTGGAAATTTATACTGTAAAGGGCTGGCATGGTATAATATGCTACAGCCTGCAGGGGCCAGCAGTGAGCAGGCTAAATGCCAGTGGTAAACATATCTAGATTATGTCTGGGAGACAGGCATGGGAAGGACATGTGAAAGATGAAGTCTTATCTGTATGGGAAAATGTGTGTGAGAACCACCAACTGCATAACCCATGACTGTACTGTATCTGTACTGAATAAGTATATCACCCCACTCTCTGTCTCTGTGCACTTGACTTGGATTTAGCTCTCAAATTGTGCATTCAGTCTGGGCTACATTGTACATTGTGCTGTGTTATGTAGTCTGTATGCTAGGAGTCTCAGACTCATTGTAAATACTACAATATGCTTTACTAACGGGAGTTTGCCATTAATAAAATATTCCGGAAGAGAGAGGAAAAAACCCAAAGCGAGGACGACGGAACAACGGGAGAGGGAGGTGAGCGTGCGAACCGCGGCGCTGCTTCCGGGACAGAAATATTTCTGTCCCGGTTTCTGGCAGCGATATTTTCGGCGTGTGAAAATCTCCAAAGAAGGGTTGTAAAACACTAAAACTTCTTGGAGCAAAGGGGGTGGGGAGTGACCTCTGCATGCAAACAGGAAGTAAACACAGATCAGGGAAACACACACACAGAGCTATAAACAAGTATTGATGCTTCTTCACTTCCAACACCCAAATTGCCAGGGGCAATTTTGTTCAAGGGGCAACATATTCCCATGAATTCTTGATGCCCTTCCATCTCCCAGTAAATGTGCTCATATATGGCGAGACCCTTATGAAGACCTGGGCAACCTGGTAAATGGCCCTGTTCAGTTGAGAATTATTAGTTGTATCCCTTGTTCTGAGATCCCTTGCTTAAACCAGCATACTTCTTTAACTTAACTTGCAAACATGGTCTCACACTGAGAGAAGAAAAGAGCCAATGCATTTTTTTGCTATCTCAGTCTATAAGTAAGGGTACTCTCTAATTACATCTTCAAGAATACTAAATACCCCAAAGCAGTGGTTTCCTACCTTAGTTCGCCATATGTTATTGGACTAGAACTCCCATAATTTCCAGCCAACAAAACTAATGGTCAGGGACTGTGGGAAATGTCCAACAAACCTGGGGAACAAAGGACAGAAACCATTTCCCTAAGTCACCAGATGCCACAGGCCATATAAGTAATCACTTCATCCATCCAAGAAAGTGCTCTGAGCTCAAAGGAAACAGAATTGCATATGTAAGTTAAGCAAGGACAGGGCCAATTATCAGAACTACTTTGGATGCCGCAAGAGGGACGGCGTCGTCCAAAAAGGACCCCCTGCCGCACGACAGCGCCATACCTCTCCCGGAGTCTTCTTATGCGGTAAGGCTTGTCTGAAAAAGTCCTGTGTCTCTCAAACTACAACTCACAGATAGGGAATGTGAGCCCATGGACAAGATCTGTCTCCCAAAAGCTCCCACCCCAATTTTTTTTTAAAAAGAAGTTTTTAAAATATTCAATGCCCCAATGCCCTCATGATGGCATGAGTTCAGGGAGGGTTTTTTTTTTTAAGACTGATGTAGCATATTTCCAATACTATTTAAAGAGAGGGGAGGTTTCTGTTATTTCACTTCAAGCAAGAGAGCATGGAGAAATATGAGCACTTCATTCATTCTCATAATTCATGGGACATCTTTCAATGAAGAAACAGTAACATAAATGCTATTCATGTTTCTGCCTGAGTGGAAGAAGCCAAATTTAAACCTTCCTCTTGGCATCATGCCTATGAAATGTACAGACTGTGCCCCCATCTCTTGTCTCTTTTGCCATGGAAACTCTAACAATGAATTGAACAGCTGTTACTTTATTCATATTACTACAGAAGTGCATTGTGTGTGTATTTTTAAAAGTGCCTTTTTCAGTTAAACCCTTGCTAAGACTTGAAAAATCTTCCCCATCACAACTTGTAGAATCAATTAGGAATCAACATTTTTTTCAGATACATTTTTGTCCCCTCCCCATATGAGCTCAGACAATAGCATAGTGGGAAATCTCCCCCTCTTCAATTTTTTCCTCAGTTTGCTGCTTCAGTGATCCTCAATAGGAGTCTTATTTATTCATTCATCTGACACACTGTCACTTATCTGCCTTCTTGCATTCACATGTGTGAACACCTCTCTTATCAGAAATCACAGGCCAGACAGCTCCTGTCACTGCAGGCCTAGGAACCCAACCAACAGCAATCATAGGAAAAGATAAATAACAAAGGGCAACATCCTGTTATGCATGCTTAAGTCCTTCTGGAGTCATAAGGTGGAGCTGACAGAGCTCAGGTTTGCCAGCCAAATGTGGAAAGAGAATGGACTGCTTAAAAGTCAGGAGAACTGAACAAAGGCTGAAGAGAAACAGGCAGTAAAAATGAGGGAGGTCAGAAAATGAGGCTGTTCTGTGGAGGAATGAAAGCAAAATACCTGTCATTTTAAGCTCATTCTAAATTAAATCTGTTCTTGTTAAAGGTACTATAAGGCTCCCCCCCCCTCTTTTTAGACTGAACACTTAGGTAGCCATAAACCTTGGAAATAACAAATTAATGTATGAGTTGTGCTATTAATATGTTAGTTTTTCTTCTCACGTGGCTTAACTCACACCTGTAAAATAATTTGTATTTACCTCGATCCCAATCCTGTTTGAACACTCTGGATTCCAAGTTAAAACACTTTTTTTTAAAAGCCTGAGGGCTTTAAAGCAATTTTTTTAAAAAAGCAAAGCATTTTACTCTGCAGTTTCTTGGGGGGGGGAAGGAAACGGTCCTTTTAAACATGTGCTCTGTGCTCCGAATCAAGACCAGGGTGGAATTGGGATGGTGGTGGTTGGAGGGTGGGACAGGTGCCAGTGGGAGGTTACCTTGGCATCCTCATCCAGCAAGTGTGGCATTGCCATTTTTTGTTGTTGATGTGCAGCTGCTTCACTGGCCCAGCCCCAGGAAAGCCCACAAAGAGCAGAAGAAAAAAGGAAGAGAAGGAGGACAGAGGGTGGAGGGGGGGGCAAGAAAAAAGAGAAACAGTGGTATTTGCTAGGGAGGAATGAGGGAAATGGGAGGGAAGATCAGAAGGTCTGGTTTCCTTTTAGCCCTCTCCCCCCCCAACCCCCCTCACACTGCAACAGTCTGGACTCCAGTCAGAGATCATATCCACAAACTGTCCAGTCATGTACTATGAGACACAGGAAGGAAAAATGTTGAAGACCCCCCCCCTCTGCTTTCATAACACCCAGTGTTGTCATCATTAGAACACTCCTACACAACTCGAGCTTGGCGGATGGGAGGTGGGCAAAGTTCATGATGGGAAGGACCCCAAAGAGGCTTAGCTTGGCATCCATGCCCAGCAAGTATAGTGTCAACATTTATTTATTTTTTAGTTCAGGGTATTCAAATGTATGAAGGGAAGCCTCCATTTCAGATGCTCCATGACCTTCAGACATTCAAAGGTTTCATGCCATTCTTTGTAAATTCCATGGCCTGTTGGGAGAAGGTAACAGCTTAAATAACTAATTAATTAATGAACAGTAGACCAATTAAACTATTGTGATCTTTAGTGGCAATGAATTAATATTCCAATTTCTTATTGAATTAATTTTCAAAATCAGTGTTTCATGCTCTGGGTAGTTATGAAAGAACAAGAATTGAAACATAAATTAATTCATAGTCCCTTGGTGAATTTAAATAGATTTTGTGCATTTTTTAAAACAGAGAAAGGCTTACCAGATGACAAAGTGATCAAATAGCCGTCATAGAGTTGTCAAGTTGGAAGAGGTTATATAGTACATCCCAGCTGCCAATGCAGGCCACTAGACTTAAAGTTAGGATGTATTAGACACTGTGAGATATGCAAACTATATAACAGAGGGGCATATAGTGAGACATGATTTACTTGAACAGCTCAGTACCATAGCTGTGACTATTTGGTAAATGCTGACCTTCCATTCTACCTTGTCAAATATAACAGGACAGTAAAGTCCTGAGTACAGTATAACAAACTATGCTCAGCTCCCTCCCAAACCTTATCCTGTAGCAAATGCAGAATAGTTAGGCAGTCTGTATAGACTTTCAATGGGTACAGAAAATAAATCTTTTCTTGGTGTTCTTTAGTTTCATAAGAAGGTACTTTGGCTAGTGTATGAGGACTAGATTTCCAATTTTTTAACAATTTCCTGCCTAGCAGCAGTTATAAGGAAGGCAATCAGTTTACGTTGCAAATTGGTGGGAAAGAGTTTGGGTTTTGTTGTTGTTAGAAAAACTTTCATACTTTATGAACTTTGTAATGGACAGAAGAAATTTTTAATGTTTCAGAAAGATTGATTTACTTTTATTGAATATGTGAACACAGCTTTGGACTTGTTCAAACCTCCAACATGTCGCAGGATGTTTTGGACAGATGTCTTGGTCATAAATCCTTCTTCTTCCTTGGACGCCTAATGGAACCCTTGCATGGTTCCTCACATCTATTTGATGCTGCAACAGGACAAAAATTTATCACTTACTGCGTCTTATGTCTTCAGAGATTATCAGATGCATTAAAAAGTGGTGTTACATGAATGCCAGGAGATCACAAAAGAGCTCCCTTTTCAGACGACATTGTCCCACGTCGTTATGCACCTGTTCTGCTCTCATTCTGCCAGCACTGCTTTTTATTGACAGGAGAAGCCATCAATAGATCCCCCCCCCATTTCTGTGATGGATTTACCAGCATATGACAAGGTGCCCCATCATGCTGGTGAGATTCTAGTGTCAATGGAAGATTCCTGCCAGAACACTTCTGGGTGAGATTGGGACATCCAGGTAAGTGACACACCTTTTAAAATCTTCCTTGGTTTACTTGGAAGTTTTAAAGTGTGTTTTTGTGTTTGCTGTCACATTTTTTTAGTGTGCCATTGCCCCAGTTATCCCTGACCACTGACTGTGCTGACTGGAGCCAATGGGCATTGTAATTCAACATCTGGAGGGTTATAGGTTCCCTATAACTTTTGTTCTAAGTCTACAAAAGTGTACGTTTGGAAGATGGAATCAGGATCTCCCTAGTCTTTACAGGTTAATTATAATACCTGTACCAGGACCTATGTGCATAAAACTTAGGACTTTACCAGACGAGCATCCAAAACTACTGTAATTCCACAAATGTGGATAGTGGAAATATTGTGGAATTATAACACTTACCTTCACAGATTGCTGTAATCACGTGAAAGAACCGCCACTGAATTATTGCACAATGACCACTAGCACTTTAAGAACGGCAAGATGGCGCAGTACATAAAAAGAGTGTCCTGTGCTTTGTTTTCATATTCTCAACCAGAAGTTTTCTTGCTGACAACGACTGTAATCTTGTGCATAATCTTGCGATTACAATCAGACGGGGTTTTGCACACTTTCAATTCCATGAAAAGAGAGCTCTTGAAGATCTATGGATGGGTTAACCCATCAATTAAAAGTGTCAGGTTTTTCATGGTTGGGGGATGGGATAACCACAATGTCATGCGGTAGCGGGGTCCATTTGCGCTACCCTGACATCATTATGCTGCTATTTTTGCCATGTCTGGTAACAGGCTGAGTTTAATAGGCTGTGCAAAGCTTTTGCTCTACTAGATTCTAGAAGATGCAACAGACTGCACGGTGTTCAGCGAAGAGCAAGAGAGAGAAATTATTTTTGCCCTCAAGCTACTTCTCTTGAAGTTTGAGACATCTCTGGAAGGCAGGTCTTTGTGTTTATAATGAATGATTCTTTGTCAAATCCTTCTGATGACTGATACGTTCCTTCTGACAAAGTTTTCATCCTTTCTGTCAATATTAGACTAGGAAGGTTTCCTCTGAAATTACAGCAGCTTTCATTGACTCAGTATTGTGATAAGCCATGTGCCTTCCAGTGCTTACCTAACCTTTAACTGCAAAGACTTCCACACAGCGCGGATGCGTTTAGGTAGCTTTGTGGGATTGCTGCAGCACATTAGTTTTGCCAGAAGAATGTTATGACTGGGAGCTATAGACTTCTGAGTTCTTTTTAAAAGCCAGCTTGTTTCAAGCACTTCAGACAGCAGGAGATTGTTTTGTCTGCCTACCTACATCACACCAAGCAGGCTGGAAGGACCAATAGACTTAACATGGTTTAACAAGTGACAGCAAGCTACCTTATCATTTTCTAGATAAATTCTGGGCTGTATTTTGCATTGGTGAATTAGTTCAAATTCTAGCCTATTAACAAGTATCCATTATTTTAGAGTTATTTGATCATGTAAGTTATCAGGTCTGGAAACTGACATAAAACACTGGAGAAATCCTTCCGATAACTGAAAGGAAATTGCTAGAGGAAAAATAAAACCATCATATCATGAAATAGACAAGAGATAGCTCACTCTTGCTTTTTGAAATAACCACAAAATGTTTTGTGGATCTAACAACCCAAAACCAAGCACTTCATATCAAAACCTCATTGCTTTTAATAGATGTTATTTCCATAGGGATTTTTCTGAATCATATCCTAGCAGGGAAAACATATAATTACTTCCATTGTGGATGTGCTTTTTCTGTGGTGATTTATGGGATAGGGTAACAATTGATTTAACTTTAGACAGTTGGCAGAGGAAGAGACATAACAACAACAATAACAACAACAGAGCTTAGAAAAGTTACTATTCAGATTACAATTCCCAGATTCCCCCAGCCAACATAAGCATGACATCTAGTGAAAGCTCCAGTTTGATTTCCTCTAGGGCCCATTTATTTGTCTTTTTGGCAGTCCATGGTATATGTAGAACTGTCCTCCAGTACAACATTTCAAATGAGTTGATTTTCTTCCCACCAGCTTTCTTTACTGTCCAGCTTTCACAACCAAACCTGGATATCAGAATTACTGAGGCATGGGGTGATGGCACAAAGCTGATGTTACAAGGGCAGCCTCTGATGATGTCATTAATCATGATACTTTAAACATCAACCACAGTTGTGCACAGTATACCATTCAAATTAATGCCCTACATGGCTTGGGTCCAATTTATCTCCGGGACCGCCTCCTTCCGTACGATCCTCCCCGTGCACTTCAGTCCTCTGGGAGGAATCTGTTACAACCTATGAAAACAAGGCTGTCGGTGACCTCCCAGAGTGCCTTCTCTGCTGCTGCTCCCAGATTATGGAATGGCCTGCCAGACGAGATCCGTCTTATTACCACCTTAGACAGCTTTAAAAAAGCTGTCAAGACGGATCTTTTCCGGCAGGCCTTTCCTGAATAACTATCCCGGCCCAAGACTCGGCTGTCCTTTCTGAGCTGCAATCAGATTTTTTTTAACTATTGTATGTTTTAATCTTTTTCTTTCTAATTTATATATTTTTAATTACTGTATGTTTAAATCTTTTATAATTTAATATTATTTTAAGGGGTGGGTGGGCTAGGGTACTGTGTCAATGGAGTTTTTATATTGTAAGCCGCCCCGATTGTGTTGCAGAGGGGCGGGATAGAAATAAAATTTTATTATTTATTATTATTATAAAAACACCAAGTCTAGCAAATTTAAAAAACAACAACTTCTATACACACAGACACACATTTTTAAGGCAGCACTCCTGCCTTGAGATTCTTCTCCCTTGCCATGAGGACTGGAGGTTTGGGGCATCCCCTGAGACATGGGGAAGCTAATCCACTCAGTTGTGCAACCGTGAATTAGACCTTCTCTTAACAGTTCAGAGAAAGAGAGAGAAGTGGCTTTGAGGCTATTAAGCTACCTGTAAAACCTCCTCACAGTCCCATGTTAAGGTCAGCTGAAGTTCTATCATCCTATGATATGGCTAACTGAGCTCTGTCAACCACTTCCTAGTAATCAAGAATTGTGGCAAAGTTGTAAGCTTTACTGAACAGCATCTAAGATGGAGGAGATCTTAAGAGGAAAAGAGACATGTAGGACCATCCCATCTGATTTTCTGATTTCCAGCAGCTTGTCCAAAGCTATTATTGCCTAACCACTCAAGCCACCTTTGGTTCTGGGAGTTCTGGGGAGAAGACAGGGTATAAAAACAACAACAACAACAACAACAGCTGAAGAGATGGCAGAATGGCATGTGCAATGTTTCATATGGCATCACCTTCACATATTGTAGTTTAGTTTAATTTTACTTTAATTTCACTTTTGTTCCTGTTTGTCGTTTGTTCATTGTAGTTATACTTTTTCTTTCCACAATTCAGGAGGGTAGCTGTGCTTCTCTATTGCAGCAAAAGCAATCAAGTGCAAATGAAGCATCAGATCACAATTCATTAATCTGACTAAGTGGACTTTATTTCATAAAACCTTATACTGTGATAAATATGTTAGTCTTTAAGGCGCCCCCACTCAATTTTCATTTTTGTTTCCTTTTTTCATTGTCATATAGATATGTCAACATACCTTCCCTGAACAAATATGTCAATACACCTTCCCTGAGTAGATACCCGGCCATTAGAAAGAAAAATCTAATTTGTCCCAAACCCGATACAGCCACTGTTTATTGTTATTTTTAGTGTTTATTAAGTATGTTTTAATTTTTTGGATTATTTAATTGTATTTTAAGGGGGGTGGGATGAAGGGTCTTAAATGTATTTTTAAATGTTGTAAGCCACCCTGATTGTGTTTTGTAGAGGGGCGGGATATAAATAAATTATTGTTATTATTGTTATTATTATTATTATTATTATTATTATTATTATTATTAAGAGACAGATGAACAGGCCATGCTGTCATTGCCGTCGAGATGTGGTAGAAATACAGTTGTGTGAATACTGGATCTCAGCACTGAGGAGAACCTGAACCTTTAAATAGCATGGACAATTCTTCCTGGTATAATTTCTCTTATCACTGCAGAACTGAAGATGTGGGTGGCCCCTGGTGACACCCTTCTTTTCATGCCATAAATGGATAAGGGGACCCTCTAAGATCTTGGATCTGGCAACTACAACCTACTAGGAAATAAGAAATATGAAGTATTATTTTGTACACCTGAAATTCAACTTGAAAAACAGAGAAACAAAAGAGAAATAAGGTTTTCTAAAGTGTTTGAGTTGGTTAAAATCCAGCCTGATTTGGAAATGTGAACTTCCTTTTTCAGGGGCAAGTACACTGTCTGCTTCTTGGGTTGCAGGCACTCCTGAATCAAATGGGTTCCTGAAACATTTCTGTTTTCCCAGGTGTAAGGAAACAGTGTTGGGACTTTTGAGAATTTACTTCTCTGTTGCTTATGGGGCTTTTCTTCTCTTTCTCATCTTAAATAGCAACATCCTCATTACTAATTAAAATTAGTCCATATAAGCTGGGTTCTCTTTTTCTTTTTCATGTAATGACCACATCAGATTAAGTAAATAAAGTGTGGGTAAATTAATAAAACAATCTGCTGCTGATTAGAATTGGGAACGATAGATGTGGAGAACCTAAAACACAGGCTTTGAAGTAATCCACTTTTATTCTCAGTTTGAAGGTTTTTTGCAACACTCTGCAATTAACAACCTTAAATGTTCTCTTTAATTATCTTCTTTTTTACCCCAAGTGTTTCATGCTCATCTAATCACGATCTGCTTTCCATAGTAGCAGCCACCTTAAATTTTCCATCTGTATGACTCCTGTTACAAGTTGTACAGCTGGCTTATGATCCATCAACACCTCACCTTCATGAGGTGCTGATGGATCAGAACAACATGTTAACACCTTTTAGGCATTCCACCAGGCACACCAATGATATAAAAATAGACAGTGCATCACCAACTGTGCTAACAAATTATAATTATAATGGTACCAGCTGTTTGAACCCCAAAGCTCTAATGGCTTTCTGTTGTTATAACTAAAAAGAAAATGACATTAGCATGTGATTTCTCTGATTTTAATGATCATACTAACTTGCTGGTTCATTGTCACTATCCACAGTAGCCCATATATCAATAAAGAAAAAAGTCTCCAGTTGCAAATACTACATATTTTTCCTAGCACTTTAAACATTTATAATGGTGAAACCATGATTTTCAGAGGATGTTTCTTTCTGCAGCACTGATATTTTAAGTGTATTTTCCCCCCGCACATGGAAGTAGGTTTTTTTTAAAATAACTGATACAAAAGGTATCTCCAGCATTGCCTTTGGTATAAAACACCATAGCTATTATTTCATTCTTCTGAGAATCAATTTGAAGTAATTCCTTGGGAAAGCATTATACTCATAGTAGACAATGTGACCGTATCTGTAGCCTTACTTTGTAGAATAAACATTAAGCCATTATACTGCAAATAAAATCATATTTGCTTTAAAAAAAAAAAAAAACAAACTGCTGATTTGCATGATGACCACAACTGTATCATTTATAATGTTGGGCATTTCATTTAAACACAGTTTCATAAAACCATGCTAGAAGCATGCAATCAAAGAATTGGCCAATTGCTTTACATAAATATGAAAAAAAATTAACCCACACTATTTCTCAGTACTCTTGCTTTAGTCTTTGACTCCTTACCCTTATCTTTCCAACTTCCTGGGCTCTCTTCAGAATCCCAGCCTGTGCCACATAACTTCTTCTGTTCCAAGTGCTTATGCAGTGCTTTACTCCCAGCCAAACAGACAACTTTCCATTCCCTCACAAAATTTGGAATGTAATAGCTTTGTTCCTTAAGTCTTCAAACTAAATGTGCATCCCATCAGTTCAACCAGCTGGTGTCAAAGGCTCCACTATCACACATACATCAGAAAACAGATTATAGATCAATTGGAAGCCAAGATTTTAAAAGAAGGAAATAAATGTATGGAATATGTTAGAGAAAACCAGCTATAGATTCTGTGTGCCTTCAAGTCATTTCTGACTTATGGCGACCCTAAGGTGAACCTATCATGAGGTTTTCTTGACAAGGTTTGTTCAGAGGAGGCTTGCTTTAGTCCTTCTCTGAGGCTGAGAGAACGTGACTTTGCCCAAGGTCACCCAGTGGGTTTCCATGGCCAAGCAGGGATTTGTACCCTGGTCTCCAGATTTGTAGTCCAATGTTCAAACCACTACACTACAGTGGCTCTTTTATCCAGATTGAAAGAGAAAAGACAAGTAATCTCAAGCCTCAGGGTGCATCACCACAAAGACCTGAGCTTTATTCAGAGATTATGGCCAGACAGTGGCCCCTATTAGTCCCAAACAGAATAATCCCATTGAATCAAACTTTGATAAGTGAGTCAATACCATTAATTCAAGGCAGATCTAGTTGGAAGACTTACAGTTCCAAGCCAATCTATATACCATAAAAGGCTTGGGTATGTTGCTGTTTTCAGTGTGCTGATTGGCTGCTTAGGCGCTCCTTGGCTGGCCAATCAGCTCTCAGCAGCACCTCCTCAGCCTACAATCATTGCTGAACTGTGGCCTTGCCCAGCCGAATGGGGTTGATATCATCACCATGCCACCGCCACCGTGGAACGATGGCCTTGCCAGGCGCAACGGGGGGGGGGCATCACCCCACTGCTGCTGAGTCAACTTGGCAGTGACAGCAGGAATGGCAGCGGTGGCAGTGGGAGGCCACTGCTGCCACTCCAACAGAAACCATACATGCAATGGCAGTGGTGGTGGGGACACCGCTGCTTCCACTCCTACTAGCTGTACCCGACATAACATACGTTGATGGTGCATTGAGGGTGAGTTGCTCTGTTGACCTGCCTCTGGTGCCGCCGCTGCCAGTTGACTGTGGACCCACGCAGTCAACTGGCAGCAGCATGGGATGCCACTGCTGCCGTTCCAACAGAACCCATGCAGTCAACTGGCAGTGGCGGCAGTGGTACCGGGGACAGGTCAACAGAGCAACTCATGCTCAACGCATCACTGATGTATGTTATATCAGGTACAACTAGTATATCTAGAATCTTCTAGCTAACATAAACATCTGAGGAGAGGGAGTGCAGTAAGTTCAGTTGGTTTCCCCACATGGAGGGCAGCCTTCTGAAAAGGATGGATGTTTCTATGCACAGAAGGAGTATAGTGTCTAGATCAAGGGAAGTAATAGTGCCACTCTGTTCTGCTTTGGTCAGACCTCAATTGGAATACTGTGTCCAATTCTAGGCACCACAATTCAGGAAGGATATTGACAAGATGGAACATGTCCAGAGGAGGGTGACCAGGATCATGCAAGGTCTGAGAGCCATTCCCTATGAGGAACGACTTAGGAAGCTGGGTATGTTTAGCTTGGAGAAGAGAAGGTTAAGCGGTGACATGATAGCCATGTTTAAATACTTGAAAGGATGTCATATTGAAAAGGGAGCAAGCTTGTTTTCTGCTGCTCCAGAGACTAGGGACTTTATCAGATGTGGCAAAAATCACAGGATTACAATGTCATGGTAGCGCAAATGGCAGCAGCCGTCAAGTGACATCATCATCTTGTTACCCTGTGACCCAGCCGCGAATAAGGTATTCCTTTTAATTAACAGGACAAGCGATCAGTAGATCACCAATATCGCTTTTTTCACAGTACTGAGTGTGCAAAACCCCGTCCTGTTGTAATTGTGAGATTACAGTATGAATGGGCAGTCCTCAGTGAGCAAACTTCCAGGTGAGAATGTGAAAATGAAGCACAGGATGCTCTTTTTATTAACTGTCCCATCTAGTTTGCACATTTTAAAGTTTGTTTCAGTGCTTGTGTGTTCATTAACTTTGTTAATTTGGATTTTTTGAGTTTTAAGCACACTCATATCTTCCTGTGAGAACAGTTGAAATTTCACCCATGCTAAATCGCTAAAATAGACTCCCATTCTTAAAGCGCTAGTGGTCATTGTGGAACTTCTTTCATGTGATTACAGCTATGTGTGATAATAAGTGTTATAATACCACGATGTTCCCGCTATCTTCATTCACAGAATTACAGTGTTTTTAGATGCTTGTCTGATAAAGACCTAGGACACGGAGCAATGGACTACAGGAAAAGAGATTCCACCTAAACATTAGGAAGAATTTCCTGAGAGCAAGAGCTATTTGTTGGTGGAATGCACTGCCTCAGAGTGTGGTGGAGTGTCCTTCTTCAGAGGTTTTTAAACAGAAGCTGGATGGCCCTCTGTGGGGAATGCTTTGATTTGGTACTCCTGCATAGCAGAGGGTTGTACTGGATGGCCCTTGTGGTCTCTACTAAGGACATTTTCAGATGCGTAAAATTACCTTCTTGCCAAGCAATCAGCCTCCGGAACAGTATCGAGGCTGCTGCGCTGCAAGGGTCCATTTTGGACGACACTGTTTCTCTCTTGGTGGCGTCCGTGACTATTGCGGCCAGCATTGGAGGTGGCCACACTATTTTTTACTCAAGGACAACTTTCATGAGTAAAAAATAGTGCTGCTGCCTCCAATGCTGGCCGCAACAGTCACGGACGACGCCGAGAGAGAAATGGCGGCATCCAAAATGGACCCTTGCCGTGCAGCAGCCTCAATACTGTTCCGGAGGCTGCTTGCGCGGGAAGAAGGTAATTTTACGCGTCTGAAAATGTCCTAACTCTGTGATTCTATAATTCTATTCTGGGTGATTCAGAAGGCCGATTTTCCATCTGAATTGAGTGGAGAGCTTCTACACATGCAAAAACAGCTCTACTCTTCCAATTGAAGAGAGTGGTGGTGGATAGGGGAGTGGGTATTTTAGTTCTCCTCCTCCTCACATGTTTATTTTATCTTGCTGTGCAACATCTGAAAAAAGGTGCAGTTGTTCAGAGAATAACTTTCAGAACAGATGTGCCTTTATGTACTGCATGAAATGGAATCTAACACTAGAGCCTAGTAGAAAGATATTTCATTTCTATCACTTAAGTAGTATGGATAGAATTTGTACTCAAATAAAAATCTGAAAACCACCTACAACTGTCTCACAGAGCACCATACCAGAATAGGCAGGTCCCACTGAGGTCCATGAAACATATTCTAGAGGAAATTTGCATAGGACTCAAATAATTAGTCACACATTCCTGAAGAATCTTCACTTTGAAATTAATACAGTTCCCATCTCTAGCTCTGTTCAGATAGCTGTCAAAAATTACTGACTTGAACATCTGAACAGACCCAGGGCTGCATCAAGTAGCCCCATCCTGAAATCATATCCATGAGATAGTCCCTCCCTCTCCATCCCCTTAAATGTGTGTGTGTGCAGCGAAAATATCAGCACAATTGAGAGCTCAGAAAAGTTGATTTTTAGACAATCTGGTACAGTGTATCCACAGAAGCTTCTGTGTAAGCTAGAACCCTAATAGCAGAGGGCCCTAGCCTGTGGGAAGCCTCCATGATCTGTTTGTATATACTCACACCATATCAGTGTGCTGAACTATATGTATATAACATCAGAGATGGTACTACTTGGCATGGCTTTTTCCTTGCTCATGTGGTAAAGTAAGTGGTTTCCTGCACGCCTACGTGTGATTAGTAGCATTCATTTGGTGAATAGTGGCATTCATGTTGGTGGCATTTATTTCAAAACCACTAAATGTAGGATCCTGGACATCTTTAAATGTAAGCACAGCTTACATTTGGGTTTGGCTGAGAAATGAATGTCTGGGGAAAATCTGGGGATGAATACCTTTATATTGGGATTTTATATGAAAATTTATGTGGATTTCTCAAAAGCCAAACTTTTGGAGACAACTGTGGACAAGGCAGGAACCAATTTAGCTAGTCATATATATTTAGGCCAGGGATGATTATTTAGGCCAGGAATAAATAGACAGTTGATGACCACATGTTTTGGACTCAAGCTATAGCTCAGTGACTTGGTTGTCTATATGTAAGATATCTCTTCTAATCTTCAAGTGGGGGTTGGGAAACTCATTCCAAAAAGAGAAATATTATTTTATGTGAGTGGAAACATCACCACAGTCCTTTGGAATTAAACCAACATCATATGAAATGCATGTGTGAACCAGTCTTTACACAGTCACCGCCTCTAAAATATCAGCTTGCCCTTCAGGTAAAAATCAAAAAGCAGAAGATCCTATGAAGGTATATGCCCTGTATTCATCACTGGAATACAGCTGAGGAAAGAACCATTCAAAGAAAGGCAGAGCAGCTGTGTTACCTGGAAGCTTAATACTCTGACTCAATGACTGTATAATTGCTTTCCCCATGATATAACACAAACATTAAAATGTTTGGCTGCCTTTCAGGAAGTTATCCTAGAGAGCAGCTTCTCAAGTGCATTGATTATAACTATTCCCTGCTTCTTTTTTCCATTTTCTTCTGGCTCGAGGAGATGCTCTGTTGTGAAGATTTCATCTGCTCCAGCTGCTTATTCCCACACCAGGTGACTTGTTGTAATTCTGTGTTTGTAACATCACAGTTGGCTGCTACAACAACCATTAGGGGCTTAGAGAATTGAGAATCAAGGGCCTTGCTCCTGCTGGGTGCAGGTGTGGAGTGCTTCAAGGTAGAAAGAGATGAGGTCATGGAAACATGACCTCCATTGATGAAAATTCAGGGTGAGCCAGCCAGAAAACAATTTCAAAAGCATGGGACACCAAATGGAGCTGAATGGGGCAGGAATAAGAGTCTTCTGACAGTGGTGTCTTAGGCAAGATTACTCAGAAGTAAATCTCATAGTGTGCAGTAGGGTTTATTCTCAGGTAAGTGTGTTTAGGGGTTCCAGTCTCTGAGCTGGAAAATTATGAAATGTGTAACAGACGGGAATGCTATCCTTTGCTTTAGACAGAAAAAGGTCTTGGTCCAGCTCTAGCAGACAGTTATCCTCCCGTTTGCCATGGTAGCATAAACGGGTGCAGCTATCGCATGATGTTGTTATCTGTGTGGTTACCCTGTGCCCCAGCCATGAACAAGGTGTTCCTTTAAATTGATGGGACAAGCTGTCAATAGATCATCAATATCACTGTTTTTTGCAGTATTGAGGGCATGCGAAAACATGTCCCATTGTAATCGCAAGATTATAGTGAGAAAACGTCCAGGTGAGAAAGCGAAAATAAAGCACAGGGCGCTCTTTTTATGAACTGTCATGTCTAGTTTCAAAGTTTTTAGGTTTGTTTCAGTGCTTGTGTGTTCATTTATTTTGTTAATTAAGGTGCTTTTGGAGTTTTAAGTGCACTCACATCTTCTCGTGAGAACTGCCAAAATCTCACCCATGCTAAATCACGGAAGAAAACTCCATGATTTAAAGCGCTAGTGATCATCATGCGATAATTCAGTGACAGTTCTTTTATGTGATTACAGTGCCATATGATAGTAGGTGTAATAATGCCACAATGTTTCCACTTTCCTCACTCACAGAATTACAGTGTTTTTACATGCTAGTCTGAAAATGTCTATAGTCCTTTTCCTCGCTGACTTTCTGATAGCTTGAAACACCTTGCCCCAGCTTCCTGGGTCAGAGTCATAATAGGAAAGTTACTAGGGTTTTTTTGTTTGTTAAAAAGTGGGTTATAAACTTGATAATCAACAAATGGATACATAAATGCTTGTTGTTCTGCAGTGTAGTCAGAATCAGCTTTCACATGTACAGGCGGTGGGATGTTTGTGTTTTAAATCTGGGAGTAAAAAGATCCAGGGATCTGAAAGTATTATATGCCCAGTTCAAATGGAACAGCTGGAAACAATTACAGCTGTTATTAAAAAACCCAGAATGGAGGGGGCAGGGGAGCTTGAACTGCCCCTAAGCTTAGGTTGGGGAGAACTGAACCCCTCTGCTAAAAATGATGAGGCACCAAGGATCAGGACCACCAGGCCTGCAGTGTATTTGAGCCCCCTGAGAAACTACTAATCAGGAGCATCATAGTTTGTGGCCATCTTCACATTCAACTAATAAGGTCGTATATGTTTTCCTCCTTCCTTGATATATTATTTTTTTAATATTTTTAAACAGCTGTATGATATTCGGTTATTGCCTTTATGCTGGTCACAATTTTAACTGCTTTAGTGGGTGACACCGTGAAACTCATGGGGTCACCATAAGTCTACAGGCAACTTGAAGATATACACACACACAATTACAGGGATACCCCAGTTAATAAAGCATCTGACAAAGAAGCTCCTTTTTACATAGTGTTTTTATGGCTGCCCAACCCCCCTTTTCTCCTCATTCTCTGTCTAGGTGGAAGTTTTTAACAGCATTGGCATTGGGAGAATGGTGAAGAAACACAGACTTTTAGTGTCAGGCTGCAGCAGCATGTCTGCAGTAAACAATTCAGTAAAGCTTGAGCTGGTAACGAATGAGATCCTACTGTAGCCATGTGTGCCTGTCTACAATAGGCAAGGTAAACAGCAGCTGCCTCCAGATTCCCTTATGGAGCATGCATAAACATCAAAACAGAAATGGGGTGAGCAGATAGACTGCCTCATCAGTTCCCCCAGCATGTTAAACAGTATAGATCTGTAGGTTTGGCCACCAAAATGGAAGACATAAGGAGAACAGAGGCTGGTGAAAGAAAGTCATCCCTGGATGCATTTCAGAATAAGCTTTCTAGTGGTCTCCAAAAGGTTCAAAATGCATTTGTTTATTTATCCAAGGCTTATCTGACCTGGTTGCTTCGTTTCATATGTGTATATTGTTAGTTTTGAATATAAAGTTTGCTGAAAACATATTGAATTGACCTATCCCTATTTTCTCCATGTTATTACTGCCTTTGGTACCAACTTTTCTGTTAAAGAAGTAATGCCCAGGGGTACATCTACTTCTTTCACTGAGGTGCATGTATTATTATTTGCCTGTATTATAATTCATTGTATTCTGTGTTTTACTGTATGTATGGTTTATAAAACCATACATGCAAGTATGCAAAATTCATAATGTCAGTCTTGCAGGGGGGCACCTTAAAAATAGTTCTATGATCTGTGCGTAATACTATTTAAGACTGGGCAACAGATCCAAACTGCACTGTGCTTGAAATTATGAGCGTGCTGTGCTACTTTTCTTATGAGACAAAGGATGTTCGCTAGTTCCTGAGGTGCACAAGGAGAAAGGAGAAGAACAGTGTCATCACTAGGGCTGGTGTCACCCAGTGTGGTAACTCATGGTGTCACCCCTATGGACCTCCTTCCATGCCAGACCTTACACAATCCTTAGTTTCAATGCAAAGAGGATCTTCTGGAAACTACATTTCCCAGCAATCTACACAATCTGCATGTGACTTTGAGGGTCACCAAAAACATACACCATGCAGGAAAGGAACAAGAAGGAAGATTTGTCTGTCTGGATCAGGGATATTTTTTTATAAAAAAATAATAAATTTCTGCTGGAACACTGCACAAAAATTTTATAGACATTTTGGTCTCACCCCCTCTAATGGTGTGGTCCGCACACACCTCCATGACACCACTGGAAAAGAGCAGTTCTCTGCAGCAAATGGGAAACCATGGCATTGCTCTGGGAGTTTCTGCTATGTTTTCATTCCTGCTCAAAGGCTAATGGGCAAGCTGTGTTGACAAATGACATCTCTTCTTTTTCCAAGTGTTCTTCCCCTTTCTTATTTTCCCCTGCAGACTTTTCTCAGTCTGATTCTCAGGGTTCATTGGATGCTGTGCTTTAATGAGAGAGAAGGAAGAAATCTGCAAAACAGAAGATACAAGAACAAGGAGGGGAGGGGGTTGCTTCTAATATAGAGACCTCTTAGTGCTACCAGCCACAAAACATTGTACAGAAAGCTATTCTGTCTCTAAACAGGTTTTTATGGTACCTAAAAAGATGCATGAAACTTTGGGGAAACACAGAAATGTAACAAAAGGAAACTGCAACATCAAATGGGAGGAGAAGGCAGACAAGCCAATAAATGCCTTGTCTGAAAGCCTTTAATGCCAAAATGTGGTGGTTGAAAGACTTGCATTGGTCCTCTGGTTAGAAAGGGACAGTAAATGATAGCATATGAGGGCTATAAACCGTACTTTGTCAGGAGAGGGAGATTGGAGGAAAGCAGAAAGTGATTGTCCTGGCAGGAGGCAGTGGGTATGAAGCTCTTTCTGTCTACTAAACACTGTTTGTTGGGCTTCACAGTAAGAGCTGTTCGGCAGTGGAATGCACGGCCTCAGAGCGTGGTGGAGTCTCCTTCTTTAGAGGTTTTTAAACAGAGGCTGGATGGCCATCTGTCAGGAATGATTTGATTGTTTGTTCTTGTTTGGCAGGGGGTTGGACTGGATGGCCCTTGGACCAGCTCTATGAGTCTATGATTCTATGATTCTTAACAAAGGGAATGGCATTTTGTTAGAAACATACACACATGAAAGTTTCCCCTTCCTCATGTGGATTTCCAGTTTTAGCTTCTGAGGGGTTGGTTTACCCTTCCTCTCTTCTCAGTGCCCAAAAGCCTGAAACTGCCCCATGCAGCTATTCCATGCTTCAAAGTGAGTAGGCAGAATAGGAGAACCATCTGGCTACATCCCTGTAGCTAGGCATGAAATTATGACATCAGTGCTGCGTTAGTCATTGTGCATCTGGCTATGGGGATACACCAGATACTTCTTTGATCTTGCTTGCTTGCCATGAAACAGAAAATGACTATGCAGGGTTGCTTCAGGGGATTTTTAGAGTCAGAATTATAGAGCTGGAAAAGATCATGAGGGGCATCTAGTCCACCCCCTCCCCTGCAGGAGTACACAATCAAAGCACTCCCAAAAGATGGCCATCCAGCCTTTGTGTAGAAACCTCCAAAGAAAGATACTCTACCACACTAGGAGGCAGTGTATTCCACTTCCAAACAACTCTGTCAGGAATTTCTTCCTAATGTTTAGGTGGAATCTCTTCCTGTAGTTTGAGCCCATTGTTCTGTGTCCTTGTCTCTGGAGCAGCAGAAAATAAGCTTGCCCCATCCTCAGAATGACATCCCTTCAAATATTTAAACTTGTGTCACTTCTTAACCTTCTCTTCTCCAGGCCAAACATACCCAGCTCCCTCATAGGGCATGGCTTCCAGACCTTTCACTATTTTTGTCACACTCCTTTGGAAACGTTCCAGCTTGTCAGTATCCTTATTGAATAGCGGTTCTCAGAACTGGACACAGGATTCCAGATGAGGTCTGACCAAAGCAGGATAGAGTAGTAGTATTACATTCCATGATCTAGACACTATACTCCTATTGAGTCAGCCCAGAATTGCATTGGCTTTTTTAGCTGCCGCATCACACTCTTGACTCATTTACAGGTTGTGGTCTACTAAGACTCCTAGATCCCTTTTACATGTACTGTTGTCAGGCCTAATGTCACCCATCCTATACCTCTGCATTTCATTTTTTCTACCTAAATGTAGTAACTTATATTTCTCCCGGTTGAAATTCATTTTCTTAATTTTGGCCCAGCTCTCCAATCTGTTAAAGTCATCTTGAATTCTGATCCTGTACTCTGAGGTATCCACTACCCCTCCTAATTTGGTGTCATCTACAAATTAGATAAGAATGCCCTATATTCTATCATCCAAGTAACTGATAAAGATGTTGAATAGCACTGGGTCCAGGACAGAATCCTGTGGAACCCCACTAGTCACTTCTCTCAAGGATGAAGAGGAGCCATTAGTGAGTACCCTTTGGGTTCAGTCAGTCAACCAATTACAAACCCACCTAATAGTAGTATTGATTAGCCTACATTTTACTAGTTTAATTGCAAGAATATTGTGTGTGTGTGGGGGAGTAATATCCAGCCAGGACTGTTTGAATCTCCCCTGCATTTTCTTTCGTTTTAGTTCAGGCCTTAGTATGTCTGAGCATAGGAATGTTTCATTGTATTAGAGTTGTGGGAGGAGCTGAAGAATTCCTCTGTTTTTTTCCAGGTTTGGTTTGTTCCTTCCCAGCAAGCTCTGTTTTAGCTAGAAGTTTTTTTAGTTCTTTTTTTTTTTTTTTTTGGCTCAGTCCTTGCTGTGAGCTTGCAGGGAGCTATTTTATTGGTGGCAAACAGGCCCAGACAGCTGGGAAGGGCATTTCTTACACCATTTAGCCAAATTAGTTACCAACAACCAATAAGTCAAAGGAATCAGGAGCTGAAAGACCCTGCACCAGCTCCATTGAGTGAGGAGATCAAACCAAGATCAAACTCAGAGAGATGACACCCTGAAGACTGCTGAAACTCAAACTGTAAAGCACCTTTTATTTCAAGCTTTTAGAGCTGGGGAGGAGAAAGCCCTTTACTTTTGTTCTTTAAAATAAACTTCCTCCTTTTTTGAACTTTATATTCAGCATCAGAGCCTTTTTGGGTAAAAGAGTTTGATCTCACCAGGGTACTGGCATTGCACACCCAAACCTGCCACCACCTTTAGTTGGGTGTGTCTTCACAGGGGGGCTTTGTTGAAGTCCTTACTGAAATCAAGATATTCTACATCCACATCATTCCCATCATGTACCAAGCTTGTAACTGTACCAAAAAAAGAGATACGATTAGTCTGGAATGACTTGTTTTTGAGAAACCCATGTTGACTTTTAGTGATCAACGCATTCCTTTCTAGGTGCTTACAGACTGACTGTTTAATGATCTGCTCTAGAATCTTTCCTGCATTGATGTCAGTCTGACTACATGATAATTATAGATTTTCCTTGGGTTTTTTTCAGGCCGTGTTCTGGAATAGTTTCTTTCTGACATTTTGCCTGCATCTATGACTGGCATCCTCAGAGAATGCTAGCCACAGATCTCTGAGGATGCCAGCCACAGATGCAGGTGAAACATCAGAAAGAAACTATTCCAGAACATGGCCTCACAGCCCGGAAAAAAACCAAGGAAAATCTGTGGATGCCAGCCATGAAAGCCTTCGACTTCACATTGGATGATAATTGTTTAGGTACTTTCCCCCCTCCCTTTTTGAAGATGGGGACAACATTTGCCCTCCTCCAGTCTTCTGGGACTTCTCCTGTTCTCCAGGAATTCTCAAAGATTATTGGCAGTGGATTTGAGATTACGTCTGCCAGTTCTTTTAATATACTTGGATGTAGTTCATCTGGCCCTGGAGATTTGAATTCATTTTGAGTAGCCAGGTAGTCCTATACCACCTTTTCCCCTATTCTTTGCTGCATTTCCCCTACTACTCCATCTGCTCCATTTCTCCTGGATTGGACACTGTTTCCCTTCTGGGAGAAGACCAAGGCAAAGAAGATGTGGAGTAGTATGTTGGGGGGGGGTATATGGTCAGTATAGCATTGGTCTGCATGTGGATATTCACACTACACTGAGGGAATAATGGATTGAGGTGAGAGTATGTAGGCAGGAACCAATGTTATCTATATAATTTAGAATGCCAGATGATTCCATTATCAGACATGATTCTAATTAAAATTAAATTCAGAACTTTTAGTTGAGCCTTATTAAAAATCCTGTTCTATCCTAAATGGCTACCGAATTAATTTTGTGAGGCCAGAAAAGGAGCTGCATAATAATAAATCGAGCCTGTGCAATGGATTTTTCTGGTGGAGTGCAGCGTGCACAGAACTGGCCTCACCCTTTAAACCAGAGGTTCATCTGCCGTGGCCTTGCAAGCATGGATGTAGCAGCGAGGTCGTCGGGCTGTAGGCTTGATTAGAGTTTCCTTCTCTTAGATGGAATAGAGAAGTGGGAAAGTGACGCAGGGTGGCCATGGCTGGGGGGTGGTGGTCTTAATCTGGCCAAGGTATTGCTTTTGGTCATACCACATCAGCCCTAGTGAACCTTCATAAGAAACAGATGGCTGTCAGCCTCTTGCATTTGTTCAGTTTCATATGGCCGACAGCAAACCTACTAAGACTCATTGTTATGCATTAGAAAGCAAATCATATTTACATCTGGTTGATGTACAGCTATATTTTTTATCAATATATCATCATTTCCTACTACATCTAGAAACTGGAAACCCATATAGAAAAAATGTAAAAGCCTAAGCTGGAAGCTTTTGTCTGGATGTTTCTCACTGTGTGTGTGGTATCATATTAGATCATCATTAGACCATTTTAAAGTGCACTTTCCTCAAGTCATTTATTGTTCCAGTGTCTCCTTTAAAACTTCTTCTCCTCTATTGTCCTGTACATTTAAACATAAAAGTCACTTGCTGTATAAAGCACTGTGTTTTAGCTGACTGCAATAGAAATCTAGCTTGCAAAAGTCCTCCTGTATTGTTATAACTTTAGATACTTTTTGCAGGAGAATTATATAATGTTCTTATGACAGGAGATCTGAAAATCCTCAAAGCACTGATACCTTTATTAGGCCAACTAAAATGCACAGTACTTCATGCAAGCTTTTGAAGCTTCACTGGCTTCTTCATCAGACAAAGATGTTAAAAATCATACAGGGAAAGAAACATGATGTTCGTCACATCATTACATTTTGTCTCAGATGTTTACTTCTGTTGCAAGTTAAGATGGTCTGGAGGGATATCAATGTAGGCAGAGGTCACTCCCCTTCTTGGTGATGTGGGGGTTAGGGGGAAAGTGCAGTAAAAGACAGGTAGTACAATATTCTAAAGGTACCAGATCCTGTCTGGTTTTGGAAACTATGCAGGGTCAGCCCTGGTTAGTACTTGGATGGGAGACCACCAATGAATACCAGGTGCTATAGATTATACTTGTCCATGTCCTATGTGAAATTAACTGCCCCTTTTCTAGGCAGAGAATATTGAATTTCTCAATAGGTTGTGTGAACCTTTTAACATGTAAATAGCAATCATTTTTTTAAAAAAGTGGGAAGAGCAAAGCCACAAAGTGCAGGCACATTTTTAAAAAACTTGCACCTTGTGCATCACGGGATCATGAGCCCAATAAAAATATTTTATCTCTTCCTCCCTCTCTGGTTAAGGAGGTAAGGTCCATATAATAAAAATCATTGGAAATGTATGATCAAGATTTTGTACCAGAAGAAATAGCTGTGTCATGGAGCTATTTGTCCTGAACCCACTGGGGCCCATCTTATAAGCCAGGCAAACCCACTCCCCGACATAGCCAGCTTGTGGGGGCAATTAGCTAACACACATTGGAAACTGCTTAATGCAATGTAGATGTGAAAATTGCTATTGCTTAAAACAATTTATAAGCTGCTCTGATAGCCTTGTGGCTGAAGAGCGGGGTATAAATAAATAAATAAATAAATAAATAAATAAATAAATTTCCAGATTGTCAGAGAATGAGGGGATCTGTAACAATGGATCCACCAACTTTCCTTTTGCTGGAAGTGCTTGCAAAAGGCACTGGTATGGACCTCCTGGGAACCCTGAGACATCTCTCCAGATAATGTCCTTGCAGCACATCTTGCTAAAGGAAAATAGCTTGATTCATCACCATGGATCCCCTTGGTCTCCAGCAACCTAGAATCATAGAATCATAGAATTGTAGAGTTGGAAGAGACTACGAGGGCCATCCAGTCCAACCCCCTGCCACACAGGAAATCTTGATGAAAGCATCCCCGACAGATAGCAATCCAGCCTCTGTTTAAAGACCTCCAAGGAAGGAGACCCCACCACGCTCCGAGGGAGTGCGTTCCACTGCCGAACAGCTCTTACTGTCAAAAAGTTCCTCCTAATGTTTAAAAAAGCTGTCAAGACGGATCTTTTCCGGCAGGCCTTTCCTGAATAACTATCGCGGCCCAAGACTCGGCTGTCCTCCCTGAGCTGCAATCAGATTTTTTTTAACTATTGTATGTTTTAATTTTTTTCTTTCTAATTTATATATTTTTAATTACTCTATGTTTTAATCTTTTATAATTTAATATTATTTTAAGGGCTGGGTGGGCTAGGGTACTGTGTCTATGGGCCTTCTATGGAGTTTTTATATTGTAAGCTGCCCCGATTGCATTGCAGAGGGGCGGGATAGAAATAAAATATTATTATTGTTGTTGTTGTTATTGTTGAGGTGGAATCTCTGTTCCTGGAGCTTGCATCCATTGCTCTGTGTTCCAGTCTCTGGAGCAGCAGAAAACAAGCCTGCTCCATCCTCAGCGTGACATCCCTTCAAATACTTAAACAGGGCTATCATATCGTCTCTTAACTGTCTTTTTTCCAGGCTAAACATACCCAGCTCCCTAATTCTCTCCTCATAAGGCATGGTTTCCAGACCTTTCACCATTTTAGTTGCCCTTCTCTGGATATGCTCCAATTTGTCAATATCCTTTTTGAATTGTGCTGCCCAGAACTGGACACAGTATTCTAGGTGAGGTCTGACCAAGGCAGAATAGAGCGGCACTATTACTTCCCTTGATCTAGACACTATACTTCTATTGTTACAGCCCAAAATCGCATTGGCCTTTTTAGCTGTCGCATCACACTGTTGACTCATGTTCAACTTGTGGTCTACTAGGACTCCTAGATCCCTTGCGCACATAGTCTCATTCAGTCAGGTCTCTCCCATCCTATATCTATGCATTTCATTTTTCCGCCCTAAGTGCAGTACTTTACATTTCTCCGTATTGAATTTCATTTTGTTAGCTTTGGCCCAGCTCTCCAGTCTCTCCAGGTTATTCTGAATTTTGATCCTGTCCTCTAGGGTATTAGCTACTCCTCCTAATTTGGTGTCATCTGCAAATTTGATAAGTATGCCCCTAATTCCATCATCCAAGTCATTCCCTCATCCAAGTCATTGATAAAGATGTTGAATAGCACTGGGCCCAGGACAGAACCCTGTGGCATCCCACTGGTCACATCTTTCCAAGACGAAGAGGAGCCACTGCTGAGCACCCTTTGGGTTTCGCTGGTCAACCAATTACAAATCCATTGAACAGTTAACTTGTCTAGCCCACATTTTACAAGCTTGTTTGCAAGAATGTCATGGGGAACCTTGTCAAAGGCCTTACTGAAATCAAGGTATGCAAAAATCCACAGCGTTCCCTTCATCTACCAAGCTGGTAACTATCAAAAAAAGAGATCAGATTAGTCTGGCATGACTTGTTTCTCTGAAACCCATGTTGACTTTTTGTGATTATGACATTGCCTTCTAAATGTTCACAGACTCTCTGTTTAATGATCTGCTCTAGAATCTTCCCTGGTATTGATGTCAGACTAACTGGACGATAATTGTTGGGATCCTCTTTTTTCCCCTTTTTGAAGATGGGGACAACGTTTGCCCTCCTCCAGTCTGCTGGGACTTCTCCTGTTCTCCAAGAGTTCTCAAAGATGATTGCCAGTGGCTCTGAGATCACATTTGCCAGCTCTTTTAATACTCTTGGATATAGTTCATCTGGTCCTGGAGATTTACATTCATTTAGATTAAGAAGGTATTCCTGTACTACCTCTTTGCTTATTCTGAGCTGGATTTCCCCTATTGTGTCCTCTGTTCCATTTTCCTCAGGTTGGTCCTCCTTTTCCTTTTCTGAAAACACTGAGGCAAAGAAGGTGTTGAATAATTCTGCCTTTTCTCTGTCCCCTGTTAGCATTTTGCCATCTTCTCCACGTAGTGGCCCTATCATTTCCTTCTTCCTTCTTTTGCTGTGGACATACCCCAAAAAACCCTTTTTATTGTTCTTAACCACCCTAGCAAGCCTGAGCTCATTATGCACTTTAACTTTTCTGACTTTACTCCTACACGTGTTCGCTATCTGTTTGAATTCTTCTTTGGTGATTCCCCCCTTTTTCCATTTCCTATACATGTTCCATTTAAAACTTGGCTCCGTTGATAGTTCTTTAGTCATCCATCCTGGTTTCTTGAGACACCTCCCATTTTTCTTCCTCAATGGTACTGTTTGAAATTGTGCCTTCAGTATCTCCCTTTTGAGAAAGTCCCATCCATCTTGAGGTCTCTTCTCTTTTAGTATTCCTGACCATGGGATCACCCCCAGTATTTCCCTGAGTTTATTGAAATCAGCTCTCCTAAAGTCAAGAATGCGTGTCTGACTATGCCTGGCTTCTCCTTTCCATTGTATGGAAATGGTGTGGGGACTTGTGACAGACAGAAAGGTGAGCAAATGGGATGAGAGTATGAAAGGAACCAATCCCAGAGGGGGAAACTGAAATAAGAGGGGTTTCTATATGTTTGAAGCAATGCATGACAGTTAGCCAGGAGTTCAGTTGAGTCTGGGAGCGTGAGTGGACTGGAGCAGAAGGCTCTGTTGTCTGCTATATGTTTGAGGTTTGAATTTAATAAGATTGGGTGCAAGGGGTTGGAAGTCTGAATGAGAAGGTTGATTGGACAAAGAGTGAATGAGTCTGAAGGCTAAGGGAGGCTATTATAAAGATCCAAGAACAATCTGTGTTAGGACTTTTAAGATGAGCTACTATTAAGAATGGCTACTGTAAAGAGACAGTCTGCTCAGAAAGTGAACCATTATAAGCACAAGATTTCCAATTGACTGTACATCTCATTCCCTTCAATAAAGTTGCCGTATGTTGTTTGATCAACTACTGACTCTTGGCCATTCATTCAACCTATTGATAGTAAAAGGCATGCTACCATAAAAACACCACACAATCCACACATTTGAGATAAAAGGTACATCCCTGGTTCAGGCAGAAAGAACAAGGGAACCATAGAAGCTGTAACAGGGTGAACGTGGCCAGGCTGAACCCTCAGGTAAAAAGGACTGGCACTTTGGAGTTTGCTCTCGACCACCTTGTGAGTTGTCACATAAATAGTTGGTGGCAGTATCACAGGGCTGTATGGCTTATAAGTTGGATTTGGGGAGGCTTTTGGTTTTTGCATAGTTGGAACAGAATTCCAACCTATGCAATGACCCCAAAAAGGAGTTACAATGTCATAAGGTAGACTTACAATATCATAACTTACTAGAAGGGTGCCAGACAGTGTTTCATTGGACTAATAAAATTATTATACTTCACCTTCATTTCCCCATGTGTAAAATGCTGACATGTTCTTGCATACATCCCTTTTCAAGCACTTTTCAAAATTAAAAGCATTATATACCCTGTAGAAAAGCTCAGGTGATTCCCTCTCCCTCAAACCTGCATATTAAAATTATCTATGAGAGGGTTATGAGTCCACAGAGATTAAGTGTTAAGTGTGGCCCTGGTTGTCCATATCTTTAGTAACTGTGAAAAGGGGTCCTGAACTTTAACACAGGACTTTATAAGATCACCCTCCATAGACGTTCTTTTGTCAGCATGTTTTGAAATGTTTTTATGCCAGCAAAAGAAACTTCCCTACCAGACCTACCATGGAGATTTTCAGACAGCGTTTAACAGCGTCTACCATGGGATTAGGTCCCGGGAGAGGAACGGCGCTCTTGCGCGGCAGGGGGTCATTTTCGGACGCCGCCGTCCCTCTTCCGGGATCCTTCGTGGCACATCCTTGAAGCTTTGGAAGTGACCGTGCCATATTTTAAGCACGGGCAACTTCCGTGCTTAAAATATGGCGCGGCCACTTCCAAAGCTTCACTGACATGCCACGAAGGATCCTGGAAGAGGGACGGCGGCGTCCTAAAATGACCCCCTGCCATGCAAGAGTGCTGTTCCTCTCCCGGGACCTAATCCTGCAGTAGGCACTGTTAAACGCTGTCTGAAAATCTCCCTTAACCAGTGTGAAAAGACAGGCCTGGCAGTAACAGAACATGAACGGAGATAATATTTATTTATTTATTTATTTGTATCCTGCCCCTCTACAAAATGCAATTGGGGCAACTTACAGCATTTAAAATATACGTACAAAACCCTCCATCCCACCCCCCTTAAAATACAATTAAATAATTAAACATTTTAAAAATACTTAATAAATATTAAAAAACAACACAATAAAATAACTGGATAGGGATCAGACTAATAAGATTTTTTCTCTGATGGCCAGGTATCTATTCAGGAAAGGCCTACCAGAAGAGATCCATCTTAAGAGCGTTTTTAAAGCTATTCAAGGTGGTAATGTGACGGATCTCGTCTGGCAGGCCGTTCCATAATCTGGGAGCAATACCTGAAAGGGTCATCTGGGAGGTAGAGGAAAGCCTAGTTTTTAAAGGTTACAGCTGATTCCTCCCAGAGGACCGGAGTGCACGGGCAGGATTATATGGAAGGAGGTGGTCCCGAAGATAGGTAGGACCCAAGCCATTTAAGTCTTTAAAGGTGATAACCAACACCTTGTACAGGGCCCAGAAACTAATGGGCAGCCAGTGAAGTGATCTTAAGATCAGTGTTATATGGTCTCTTCTAGATGTACCCAAGACAAGTCTGGCTGCCATATTCTGTACTAGTTGAAGTTTCCGGACCAAGCACGAGATTAGCCCAATGTAGAGTGCATTACATAAATCAAGACAGGAGGTTACCAGAGCATGTGCCACGGTCTCAAGGTCCCCGGCTTTGAGAAAAGGACACAGCTGGCAGATCAGCCGAAGCTGATAACAGGCGCTCCTGACTGTCGCATTTACCTGATTCATCATCTGGAGCAACGAGTCCAGGAGTACCCCCAAAGTGCGAACACAGTCCCTGGAGGAGAGTGTGACTCCATCCAGGACTGGAGGTTGTATCCTAATACCTGGGTTTGGGGCTGCTACCGTGAGAATGTCCATTTTGACTGGATTCAGCTTCAATTTGTTTTACCTCATTCAGTCCATTGCTGCCCTAAGACAATCACTGAGAGAAGAGACACCATCTGAAATCAGAGCCAAAGGCCGAGACATGGAGAAATATATCTGGGTGTCATCAGCATACTGATAACACCCCACCCCATGCCTCTGGATGATTTCTCCCAGCGGCTTCATATATATATATATATATATATATATATATATATATATTGTATATTGAATAGCATCGGGGACAGTGGTGCCTTGTGGGACGCCACAATTAAGTTCTTTCCTTGCAGAGCAACTGTCCCTGAGCATCACCCTCTGGAATCTATCTGAGAGGAAGGAGCGGCACCACCGCAACGCAGTGCCTCCAATTCTTAACCTTCTCAGGTGATCCAAGAGGATGTCATGCTGTATTGTATCAAAAGCCGATGAGAGACCCAATAAAACCAACAGGGTCACATTACCTCTGCCGATGTTCAGGCGAAGGTCATCAGCTAAGGCAACCATGGCTGTCTCAACTCCAAATCCTGTCCTAAAGTCATCTTGAAATGGATCTAGATAATTGGTTTCTTCCAAGACAGCTTGGAGTTGAAGAGCAACCGCCCTCTTGATCAACTTGCTCAAAAAAGGTAATAAAGAGACTGGCCTTTAGTTCTTCATATCCAGAGGGTCAAGGGAAGGTCTTTTTCCTTCAAGCACTTCCTTCAAGCAAGATGGAATGTGACCTTCCCTAAGGGATGCATTGATGATGTCCCTGAGGAACATCCTCAAGGCATCACCCCCCTGGACGGCCAGCCACGAAGGGCAAGGGTCAATAGGGCAGGTAGTCTTCCTCACTCTACCAAGGAGCTTGTCCATGTCATCAGTACTTACAGATTAAAACTGATCCAGTATAACCTCATCAATGGAGTTACTGGATACCTCATCAAGTGAATCTGTTCCAACCCCGGTGTCCAAATTGGCTCTTATCTGAGAGATTTTTATCTGCAAAGAAGTTGTTAAATGCGTCACAGCAGGCCATTGTCAGGTTTAGAAATGAGTTCTGCACAGGTGGAACCTGTGTCAGTTCCCTCACCACCCTAAACTGCTCTGCTGGGTGAGACTTCTGCAGATGCAATGCATGCAGAAGAGAAGGATTTCCTCACTGCATGCATTGCCTCTCTATAGGAACGAAGAAATTTCCTATGACAAGTCTTCTCAGACAAGAGCCGAGTTTTTCTCCAGACACACTCTAGTCATTGTCCAGCCCGCTTCAACTCCTTAAGTTCTTCAGTATACACAGATGGCGATTAGAAGCAGGCTGGAGAGGATGCTTGGGAACAATCATGTCGATAGCCTTGATAAGGTTGGTGTTCCAGGTATTGACCAAGGCTTCGATAGAATCACCGATGTTACCAACCAATAAACCCTCTAAGGCTTTCTGGAATCCAATTGGTTCCATTAGCCTTCGAGGGCAGACCATTCTAATAGGTCCTCCACCCCCAACGGGATGGACAGTGGCTCTGAGTTCAGCCTTGATCGGGAAATGATCCGTCCATGACAATGCAGTGGTTATAGTCACCTCTGCCCATGGATATTCCTGTTCTGTACTAAAGACTGCATCGAGCGTGTGACCTGCACGATGAGTGTGCCCGTTGACCAATTGGGATAGGCCCATGTTTGTCATGGACTCCATGAACTCCCGAGCCGCACCTGATAGATTTGACAATAATAATAATAATAATAATAATAAAATTTTATTTATATCCCGCCCCTCTGCAATGCAATCGGGGCGGCTTACAATATAAAAACCCCATAGTCACCATACCCTAGCCCACCCACCCCTTAAAATAATATTAAATTACAAAGAATTAAAAACATGGATTAATTAAAATATATATAAATTAGAAGAAAAAAAATTTAAAACATACAATCATAGCCTAGAAAGGGCAGCTGAGTCTTGGGCCGGGATAATTATTCAGGAAAGGCCTGCCGGAAAAGATCCGTCTTGACAGCTTTTTTAAAGCTGTCTAAGGTGGTAATAAGACGGATCTCGTCCGGCAGGCCATTCCATAATCTGGGAGCAGCAGCAGAGAAGGCCCTCTGGGAGGTCACCGACAGCCTTGTTTTCATAGGCTGTAACAGATTCCTCCCAGAGGACCGAAGTGTGCGGGGAGGGTCGTACGGAAGGAGGCGGTCCCGGAGGTAAGTTGGACCCAAGCCATGTAGGGCTTTAAAGGTCATAACCAACACCTTGTACTGTACCCGGAAACTAATAGGCAGCCAGTGGAGAGCTTTTAGCACCGGTGTTATATGCTCTCTTCTGGAAACACCAGAAATCAACCTGGCTGCCATGTTCTGGACTAGTTGAAGTTTCCGAGTCAAGCACAAGGGTAGCCCCATGTAGAGCGCATTACAGAAATCCAGACGGGAGGTTACCAGTGCATGTACCACAGTTTCGAGGTCCCTAGTTTCCAGGAAAGGGCGCAGCTGGCGTACCAGCCGAAGTTGATAACAGGCACTCCTGACCGTCGCATTAACCTGATTAGTCATCTGGAGCGACGGGTCCAGGAGCACCCCCAGACTGCGAACACAATCCTTGGAGGAGAGTGTAGTTCCATCCAGGATTGGAGTTTGTATTCCCAGACCTGGTTTTGGGCCTGTAACTGTTAGTACCTCCGTTTTGTCTGGATTCAGTCTCAATTTGTTTTTCCTCATCCAGTCCATTACTGCTTTAAGACAATCATTCAGAGGAGAGATGCCATCTGAAGTCGAAGCTGATGACCGAGACATGGAGAAGTATATCTGGGTGTCATCCGCATACTGATGACACCGCATTCCATGCCTCCGAATGACTTCTCCCAGCGGCTTCATATAGATGTTAAATAGCATCGGGGACAGGATGGCACCCTGAGGAACGCCACAGTTAAGCTCTATTCTAGTAGAGCAACTGTCCCCAAGCCTCACCCTCTGGGATCTGCCCGAGAGGAAGGAACGGAACCACTGCAAAGCAGTGCCTCCAATTCCTAACTCCCTCAGGCGATCCAAGAGGATGGAATGGTCTATTGTATCAAAGGCCGCTGAGAGGTCCAAGAGCACCAACAGGGTCACACTACCCCTGTCGATACCCAAGCGGAGGTCATCAGCCAGAGCAACCATGGCAGTCTCCACTCCATAACCCGTCCTAAAGCCAGTTTGAAATGGATCTAGATAATCGGTTTCATCCAAGACAGCTTGGAGTTGGGAAGCTACCGCCCTCTCAATCACTTTGCTTAGAAAAGGCAGCAAAGAGACTGGCCTATAGTTGTTCCTGTCCAAGGGGTCCAGGGAAGGCTTTTTCAGGAGCGGCTTAACCACCGCTTCCTTCAGACAAGGTGGAAGGGAGCCCTCCCTGAAGGACGCATTGATAATATCCCTAAGGATATAAGGATCCCTAAGGACAAGCTGGTCTCAAGAACTAACAGCCTTGGTGACTCCAGCAGCAACTCTGAGAGCAGTTGTGTCAGCTTGGTTAGGGCGTCTGTTAGACAACGGGGTGGACGGTATACTAACAGAATCCCCAGTCTCTCCCTGGTCTTCAGGCTCAGGTACATACACTCGAAGTGGACTGTTTTCTGGACAGGTATCCTGGTCAAGGTAAGGTTATTTTTGTGAACCAGAGCCACTCTACCCCTTGCCCACTTCCCCTTACCTGCTCACTGACAGAATACCCGGCTGGGAGGGCCTGCACCCAAGTTATGGCGATATCCTCTCCCAGCCAAGTCTCAGTGAAGCAAGCCAGGTCAGCGTCCTCTTCCAAAAGAAGATCATGGATAATGTGGGTCTTGTTTTTTACCGACCTGGCATTGCAAAGAAGCAAGGTAAGGTTCTGTGGCATGGTTGGTATGCTCTCCAATCCATTTTGGGGAATAGAGTGAACTGAAGGTGGGATAGCTTTCAGACATCTATCCTGCCTTCCTTTGTAACAAACTTTCACTCTGTTTCTGCCATACCTTCCATTCCCCTGCACCACCTCAATTCTTGCTCCCAGGTCATGCCCAGCACATATACTTGTCCATTAGTCTGAAGACCTTCCAGTTCTTAAGGCTTCTGGGGGAGGGAGTGGCATGGAGCCCTATTGGAATGACTCACTCCCTTCCCAGCTGGAGTTCCAAGCAGAAGGCAGTGTTTTTAAGGCTTCTGGGGGAGGGAGTGGTGTGGAGCCCCTTTCCAGCCAAGATCCTGACACTCAGCAAGCAGCAGTGTTAAAGCTTCAGGGTGGAAGAAGGGGGCATGGCTCCCAGCTGAAAAACTCACCCTTCCCAGCTCTTTTTACTTTCAGGTTCCAAATCTCGGTGATTCTTGTAAGAAGACATTAGTGTGGTGAATTTGTGAGGGGGGGGGGCAGAGAAAAACAAATTCACAAAATGTACACCAGAGAACAAAAACACCATTTAAAAGTCCCAAGTGAACCAGGGAGGTTCATAAAAAGAGTGTCCTCTACCTGGCTGTAGTGATCTCACATGGAAGTGTTCTGTCGTTTACACTGTATTTGCGAGAGAAAAATGGTGCCAGCAATACCCGCAAAAAAGCACCATGGCAGACCTATTGACGGCTTGGCCCATCAATAAAAAGGAATGGCTTTTTGACAGGACAAGATTGCAAAAGTATGATGTCATATGATATGCATGTTCTTTTGCATTCATTAAGCATCGTTATGACACCATATTTGCCTGGTCTGCTAAAGTCCACACTCAGGAGATTATCACACGCTGAAAATATCCCAGGACAGGGATGATAGGAGATTGCTAAAAGGCTTACCTTGTGGACGAAGTCATCCCTGTCCTGGGATGCTCCCGTTCTGCTTCTGTTCCTCCCCCACTTCCTCTTATTCATGGGAAAATCCGTGAATAAGAAGCCTGTTCTGTTATCATAACGGAATGACAAGCGAATGAACAGGAGCCCCGTTCTGCTCCCAGAATGACAATGGAACGTGACATCACCGCGAGGTCCGTGCTGGAGATTTCTGGGTTTGATCAGGAGAGCCGGGTAAGTGACACCCTTCTCCCCCCTCCCCAGGTTACTTGGGCTTTTATTTTTCTGTTTTGGGGCTTTGTTTTATTTTTTGACATTTGGTTTTGTTTTTGTTTTTAAATTTCCCACACAATCATTCTCTCGTGAGAACTAGCAGGATTTGGCTTCACTGCAGTAAAAGCAGCTTTACAACAGCTGCCTTTACTGCAGTGAAGCCAAAGGGGGGGGGGAACCACTTCTATTCCACTATAAAGTAGGTGTTTGAAAAGTTTTTTGTTGTAGTGTTACAGGGATGGGAGTGAGTTGAGTGGGGGGGGGTAGCAGGACAGATATAGTTTCCAGGAAACCGTGTGATAATCTCAGGCTGGCATTCTGTTAGTGGTATATGCAGGTGTAACTCAATCATACACCTGTATATGGCGTCCCTTTTCCTTCTTTTTTAGCCACTGCAGAGGTTGGTACTCCTTTCCATCCTCTGCAAAGACAAACTTCCTCAACTGCAGCCCCCCTGCTGCCATTCTGTGGCTGGTGCAGAGTGAGGGGGGGAATTGGAGAAGCATCTGGCTATGTCCCTGTAGCCAGACACAAAATTATTACCTCATCCACTGTGACCTCTGGAGAACCCTGGTGAATGATTCTGCATCTCACTATGGGCAACACAGCCAGATGCCTCCCCTCCATTTTCTACCAGTCATAGATTTGCTGGGGTGAGCTTCAGCAATTCAAGAGTAAATCTGGGGGGCTGTTGAACAGCCAGCTATAGCATACTTCCACATGCAGAACCATTATGCTACACTGTGCCATACAGGATCTCTGCCATAGTTCATTCAAACTGACATTTCCACTGAATTTGGTAAGACTATTTAGAAATATTTGGGTTTATTCTCATACATCTGCTAGGCTACATTCATATATCCTATCTATAGTACTATTCCGGCAGTGCTATTTAGGGTTATTCTGTATTTGGATTTTAGTTTCTAAAGCTGATTTCAAAAAGTGAAAAATAATTTTAGATGTACTACATAGCTTAAAGAGTTTGTTATTTACCTCCCTTCTATTTAAAACAAAATTCAAGGCTTTTGGCTACTACTTTTGGTTTCTTGCTTTTATACTTTTTAATGCAATGACATTTTCAACAGTGTTTATTATAGTCCAGAAGTACTAATTTCAACCATTTCAACCATTTCAACTTCATGGTGAATCAGAGTTAGGTCCTAGCAAAGGAAGCTACCTAAGATTGTTTTTGGACTTGCTGTGCTGTACATGGCATAGTGGTTTGAGTGTTAGACTACAACTCTGGAGACTAGGGTTCAAATCCTCACTCAGCCATGAAAACCCACTCAGTGGGTGACCTTGGACAAGTTATACACTCTCATCCTTCAGAAAACCCTGTGATAGGTTCGCCTTAGGGTCACTATAAGTGGGAAATTACTGGAAGGCACACAACAGCAACAAGAAGTCTGTGACTGGCAGACAGTATGAAGGCAGTGATTAGGCTATGTTTGGTATAAATAATGAGACAGGCCGGTGGTCCTTGTACTCCCATATTGTCAGCTCTGATTTGCAGTGGCCTCCAAAGCTTCAGGTGGAATTATTTTTTTTTCTAGCCCTACTTGGAGATCTCTGGTATTCCCAGGAATTCTTTGGTGATCTCTTAGCCAATGATTAACCAGGCCCAGCACTGATTAGCTTTTTAAATTGGACAAGACTGGGTCCATTCAGGGAGGTAGGAGAGTGAAAATTATCCTTTAGTACAGTTATAGCCAACCCAGCTCATATTAGGGTTTTAAGAATACAACTCCTGGTTTTAGACTATCTGGCTATTGGCTGAACTGGCTGGGGTGCATGGGACATTATGTTGCCATTTCTATTCCCTGCCCTAGAAAGTCCTGAGCAAACTTAGTAGTCATAGGTTACAATGAGGAATTCTCTTATGAACTGGGAATAGGTTAAAGAGTGGGAAAGAGTAAGAATAAATGGATGGTTCTCACAATGGTGGTCTGAGAGCGGTGTAAGTCCATGGGGGGGGGGTCTACAGTATATTGGGAGTTTTTAAAAAAACATATTCATAAACGAAGTGGAATCAGGAGTGAAAGTATTGTGGTCAAATTTGCTGATGACAGAGAATTATTTAGCATGGTTAGAACAATCTGAGATTGCTAAGAGCTCTTAAAAGAAATCTCCAAAATGGGGGACTGGGCAGTAAAATAACATATGAGATTCAGTGTGAAATGATGCATATTGAAGCATTATTATTTTATTTTATTTTTGCAATTTCACGTATACACTGATGGGATCTGAACAGAGAGTGAAACACCAAGAAAAGGTACCTTGTAAAGTGAGAATGATGAAAATGTTGAATTACTATGCAGCTCCTATAGATAGGCAAGCAGGCAGGGATGAGGAAAGATTCCATGTTGAGCATAATTAGAAAAGGAAGCAAAAATAAAACTAATATTATACTCTCCCATAACCAAAATCTATGATGTCACTTTACTTGTAGAGCCAGTGAGGCATAGTGGTTTGAGTGTTGGCCTCTGGGAGACCAGGCTTCAAATCCCCACTCAATGATGAAAACCCACAGATCAAGTCAGACTTTCAGCCTTAGAGGAAGGTGATGGTAAACTCCCTCTGAACAAATAGAGCTGGGTATAGCTGCAGCCCCAGTGCCTGGAGCTCAGCACAAAGGAGCAAAGCTAACAGGAAAGGCAACAAGGGTGTTTGACGTGGGTATGGTGGAAGGGACAGTATAGGGGGAGCTTGTGTTTTGAACTAAATTTCTCTAGCCCTGAAGAGTCCTTTGGGAGAGTCTGTTGAGCTAACACTGGTGTGCCTGTTGAGTCAAGGCTGTTTGCATGAGCTGAGTATTGGCTTGCCTAGGGGGACTCATTACCATTTGTTTGGTGAACTGCTGAGAGGGGTGTGCTCAAGTGCTCATTAGCATTTGTTTGTCTGAGTTGGGAGGAGGCTTGCTGGGGGGGGGCACTCATCAGTGTTCCATTGTGTGGTGGTGATCTTGCACCTCTTTGGTTTAATTGGGATTGTTTCTGCCCAGTTGGAACAGTTGGAGTGGGTGCAATGGCTTTCTTTTCAACACTCTTCCATAAAGCCTACCTTTGTGGAGTGTCCAGGTGATAACTCACCCATCAAAGATTTCTAAGGTACAGATGTCTCCAGATCCTTCAGCATTACCTCTCAGTTGCTTCTCTAACTAAGACCCTCCTTACCCAGTCATTGAGTTTATATGCAAGAAGACTTGCAACTATAATTGCTGCCAAAGGCATTTCTACCAACTGTTTTATTCATACAGGATGAACTCTGGTGCAATTAACAAGTCCCACTTTGGTTTTGTCTCCTTAACTTTTGTGCCACAATAAAAATATTTTAACTTCTAACACAAGATACATCAAATGGTAATATTGCCAATGAATAATGAAAGGAAGTGAATGCAAGGCATTGTATGGTCCCTCCAGTAACAATGGCAATATACCTCTTAAATCCAGTTGTCGAGGAGCACATTTATTTATTTATTTATTTATTTATTTATTTATTTATTTGATGCCCCACCTTTCTCCCAATATGGGACCCCAGATGGCTTACAGTTTACATTAAAACAGAATAGTTAAAATAATGCATAATACAAAGTTTAAAACAATTAAATAGTTATATGAAAAACATGAATTTGCAACCATTTTAGAAATAGTTAAAACATAATAATTATGATTTTAAAATGCAACATGCCTCAGTTAAAAGATCTTCTGCCCTGTCAGTTTACAAATATGGCTTTGGTTGGGGTGAGGTCTTTGCCTGCTGGTGGAAAGACAGCAGAGATGGGGCCAATTTACATAGCCTCATAGGGGAGGGTATTCAGCATTCTAGGACAGGAGTGGGCAACTGTGCACAGAGCAGGGGCCATTTTTCCTCCCTTGACCTACCTGGTGGACTGCACCAGTACATTTCATTGCACCCAAAGTGATGCAGCATCACTTCTGACCACCATTTGGGCTGATTTTTGTTCTTTTTGTGTGTGATTTGGGCAGGGCTTTGGAGAGATAGGGGAAGGAATCTGGGGGCAGTTTTTGGAGATTCTAGTTGGTTTTCAAGCAAAAATCACCCCCCAAAAAAATTAGATTTGGGAATCTCTGAGGAGCTTCTGGGGGTCTCAAGGACTGCAATTTGGGGTCCCAAGGGCCACATACAGACCATGGGCTGCACTTTGCCCACCCCTGGTCTTTCCTATGTACTGTGCACTAAGAGGGCTTTCTCACATCACTAAGGGAGATCTCCCCATAGGCATTGGGAAGGAAGGCTGTAGGAATTGAATACTGGACTAAATAGGCCTTTGCTCTACTTTATCTTCTTAGTTGTGGCATCCTATGTCTGTGATGGTGGTGGGACCAAGAAGCCCTTCCCCAACGATCTTAAAACTTTGACAGATTCATACCAGGAGATATGGTCTTTCAAATAGGAGATTATCAGGCGGGGACCAAATAAATCGTCCCGTCTCACCTTCTCATTCCCGCCCCACTCCTGTCCCTCTAACAGATTGTTTTTTCCAGACACTTACCTTTTGGCAGAATAAAAAGTCCTCCCCTCTGGCAGCCGAGGCATGAATGGAGCTCTCAGAGAGCTCCATTCACTTCCTGTAAAGCTAATCTTGGCCATTCTTATGAGAGAATGATCATGTGGGAAATTTAAAGTTAAAAGCAAGAATATACACATAAAAGTTAAACGAAGAACGTAAATACACACACACACACACACACACACACACGCACGCACACAACAAGTAAACAGGGGAGGATACAAAAAAGGCTGTCACTTACCTGGATGTCCCCCGATCACCACTGGAAGTGTCCTGTGACCTTACAGGACCTTACAGGGAGGCTGGCATCACGTGGGAAATTTTAAAATAAAAATAAAAACAAACATCAAAAAGTTAACCTATGCACCTAAACACACTAAAAAAAAATGAAAGTACACGGGAGGGTACAAAAAAGGCTATCGCTTACCTGGATGTCCCTATTGCCACCAGAAGTGTTCAGCACAGACCTCCCAGATCACGCCACAGGAATGGGGCACCTTTTCGCTCACCCTTGATTCTGTTTCAGAAACAGAACAGGCACTCTATTGATGGCTTTTGGCCATCAACAACAGAAAAATGGAACCAAATGGAAGCAGCACCGGAGCATACCGAGACAGGGATGACGTCATCTGAAAAGGAAGCCCTTTCTCAATCCTGTGGCGTCCCTGTCCCAGATTATTAAACTCATTTGATAATCTCCATAGTCTGGACCGAAACTGAATCAGTGGGAAAGTTGCTATTGCATTCTTATTCTGCATGTGATCTCCCCATAGGCATTGGGAAGGAAGGCTGTAGGAATTGAATACTGGACTAAATAGGCCTTTGCTCTACTTTATCTTCTTAGCTGTGGCACCCTATTAAACTGGATAAGTGAGATAGACACAGAAAATATCATCAAGCCCTAGTGAGTTCAAGTCAAGTTAAACAGGTACAAAACATTCTGATCCATGTTCTGAAACATGATATTCTGAAACATTGATATATTCTGTTGATAACAGCTAGAATGCTAGAATAAGAACAAGTGTGACACACATAGTTTGTAAATTGTGCTTGCTTCTTATTGGTGAGTTGTAGCACTATTATAGCTTGTTGCTCAAGTGTTGCCACTGTTATGTTTTCTTTAAGAATCCTATATAAAGTTGGTTTAATTGCTTGTTTGGGGTAGAACCCTGGGCTTCCAAGACAAAGCCACCCGACACTGGTCATTAAACAAACTGCTGAGTTCAATCTACTACCAGTCTCCACTCATGAACTCATTAAAAAAATCCTCCATTCATTAAAAAAAAAATCCCCTTAACTATGCTGTCTAAGGAGATTATCAGACGACCTTCTAAATATTTTGTCCCACTATATTTTAACATGTAAGTATCCTGGAATAATAACACTTCTTATCACACACTGCTGTAATCATGACTACTAGCACTGTTTACTTCCCCATTTTTGCATGAGTGAGACTTCAGCAGTTCTTGTGAGAAGTCACATGTACACTTAAAAGTCTAAAAACACTTAAATCAACAAACAAAACAAACACACAAGCGCTGAAACACACTTCAAAACTTGCCAGCAAAATGGGGAGGTTCATAAAAAGAGCATTCCATTCCTAGTTTTTGCATTTTCACCTGGAAGTGTTCTGGTGAGTACTGCCCATTGATGCTGAAATCATGCCAGCAGAATGGGATGTGGTTTCGCACACAAGCAATACTGTGAAAAAAATTAGCTTGGCCTGCTAAAAAAAGGGAATGCCTTTGTCACAGCAGCAGAATGTGAGGAGGAGGATGTTGTGTGATAGAAGCCCTTTCATGATATCCTGTCATCATAATCACACCATATTTGCTGCGTCTGATACTCTCCTAAAACAAGTATCTTACTGAGAAACATTTCTTTTCAATATTCAGGTTTTTTTGGTAGATTGGATCAGTCATTCCATGAAAAGAAGAACTTCTTTGGTTCACAAATGTCACAAGTATCTAACAGAATGTCCCAGCTGGAGAAAAGGAGTGGGAGGACATTTCCCCCTGGAGACCCTTGTACCATCTCTCATTCTACTCTAGAGGATCTCCCAACTTTTCGGGAGGCACAGGGGAGCTGCAACAGGAAAGAAGAATTGCAACCCCCCCTTCCCCTGTTAGTAGCAGAGTCAGTAGTCAGTTCTGGCATTAGATAATGTAAGGTTGCTTCTTTAAGCAGCAGATTTCTCATACACTAAAATAACTTGGTTGGCCTTGAAAACTAGGGATTTTAATAGACGAACGTCTGAAAATATCTCTTTAGCACCACATTTTGCAGCATTTCTGGCACAATAACACTTTTCATCAAACTGAGCTGTAACTACAAGAAAAGGCAGCCCCAGCATTACCAGAGCACGGACGCTAGTTCTGTTTACTTCTGCATTTGTGATCTTGGTGATTCTTGGGAGAAGATGCAAGTTTGGTAAAAAAATAATTTTTTAAAACTATTAACAGCTAAATAGTTGTTTTGAGTTTTGAGAAGAGAAGTTCTGTGCAGCAAAGATACTCAGGCAGGTGTTTGAGGGTAGAACAGGAGGTTCCTGTGATAAAGAGAGTTGCCAGGTCTGTACACTGTTGCACACATTGCTTTTGTTGGGGCTATAATATTTCTATTCTATTCTGTGCCTTGGAGGGGCGAGTTAGTAATAAATAACAAAACTTGGATGGCTTTCCTGTAGAACAGACAAAAGAGACTGAAACTCAACTGATTGCTTTAATTGCAGAGAGATAGAACATTGATGGTCTTGCAACAACCTCGTAAGGTTGGACAGGAGGGGATGTGAGGAGAGATTTCCATAGGGCATGGGTTGAGGAATGGTCACTTGTTTGCATGATTGAATTATTGCCTGAAATGCCCATATCTGGGAGAAAGGATTAGCCCTCTAATCCTGGGGAAAAGGATTAGCCGTTAACGACTGGGATGTTAGCATAAACCCATTATGGGGGCTTTCCCACCATTATACTTCTAGACATGTCTCAGGTCATCATGGCCTCTGACTGCCCTCCAGTCTGCCTGAGCCAACTTGACCCCAAAAAGTGTTCAATATGTCCAGTTATGGAATCTCACAGGGAGTGGCAGTAGGACATGCTGACATACTATCTTAATGAACCTGGACCATTTTGCCTTTTGTAATTCTTTTTTATTTATTTTTGATATATTCTTTTAATGTTCTGGTGTTGCTTACCTCTTCTTTGATTTTTCACGAGTCACTGTATGTCATCAAGGAAAATATTTGTGGGGTGATTTTACAAATCTTTTCTCCTTTCAGACTGGGTTTCTTTTTCTCATGTATTTATTTTATATTCCAAAGCAAGGGGAAACAAGTGGGCATTTTAATGCATACAGTGATCAGTTGATACTATCTTCTATTTCTTCCATTAGCTTTGGGGAGAGATTGGTAACTTAAACAAGTACCTTTCTTTATAGATATCTTAATGCTTTTCATGAAACATCTGTTTGTCCATGGTATTTTCTGTAATAAAGTTTTCCTGGAACGAAATTCAATCAGTATGTATTTATATGGTACTTTTTGTATGACACTGTTATATCCGCAAACTTAAGCCAGTGGCTACATTTTCCTTCCAAATTCTGCTGTAATTATTTCAGTTCCACTGACAATGGAAGGCTATCTAATAAAACATTTTTTATATTGCAGATCAGGAAAAGCTGGTTTGTATTTAAGACCTGAAATACAAGTGCTCATATTACTGAGATCAGCAAACAATGTCTAGATATCAACCATTCCCTGTAGGAAAGCCTGCAACAAGATATTACAGCAATATTATTTCACTTTGGCTGAGCTTTATGTAAAATGTCAATGAATATAGAGTTCCCATATTTCAGGGTGTAATTTATTAAATGCTATCTGACAGTTCACTGTTAAATTTCAAAACCTTAATCATGGCTGAACAACAGGACTATATACTTTTAAAAGACCATAACCTCGACCTGCAGGCTTCAGTCCCATTGATTTCAGTGGGTCTACTAAGACAGGGGTGGAGTTGTGTAGATCTCCAGATGTTATTAGACTGCAGCTCGCACCAGTTTTAGCCAACATAACCAATGATATGGAATGCTGGGAGATGCCATTCAACAACATCTGAAGGGTTACACAGTTACCACCACTGAATTGTGACAAAATCGTAACCCGGTCCATCAGCTTGTGAATATAGCCTTCGTTTTTATATCACATTACTGGTGTCCTTTCTATACCAGGAATGCCTCTACATGTATTCCATTTTTCTGGAAAGTACAAGAACTTTACATTTGCCATATGTGTGTGTGTGTGCATAGAGAGAGAGAGAGAGAGAGGGCAAGCATGGTGTGGTGATTTGTGTATTAGATTAGGACTCATGGAGATCAGAGTTCAAATTTCCACTCAGTCATGGAAATCTATTGGGTGACCTTGTGCAGGTCACACTGTCTTACCCTCAGAGGAAAGCAATAGTGAACCCTCTCTAAACAAATCTCAACAAACTGTGTGATAGATTTGTCTTAGGATTGCCATAAGTCAGGAATCACTTGAATGCACACAACAATATATAATTTACAATGGGAAAAAAAGCTTCCATTAGATGAACTATAAATTCACAGAATGTGCAAGCTTTAATTTTCTCTGGAAATCTACATCTAGCTAGATGTTTGTTAAAAAATATAGAGTGGAGGGAGGAAACATGGAGGAACCTAAAAAAGAGAAAAATGAAACGTTTTAAGCTATCAGAGTCTGCAGTCAAAAATCAGTCCCAAGTAGGCAACTATTGTAAAGCCCCATGAGAAAAAGAAAATATAGTGTTTTCCCTTCTTAACAGCATAGTTCCCTCTCCAACAGGCCCTGGGCCCTTTCTGAACTCACAGCTAGCTTCTACTTTTCTTACAAGAAAAGTGGTATCATTCTAAAATGTTCTTTATATCTTTACAGACTACTCTTAGCAGCATGTACAGATGCAACCCATCTGTATTCCTTGCATAAAAATAATTTAACAGCATTCCCTTTGCTGTTTTATGTTTTTCATTTTGTAGCTAAAGCACTTGCCAAGACCGTGCATTCTTTTTGATTAGATTGGACAGTTCTGGCTTGCCACTTTTTCTACAAAGTCTCTATAGGACAAAATTCTGGAACTTTACCAGTGCTAAAGTGTGCTAGCAGGAAAAGTAGAATTTATCATAAAATATATAGTGGTGACTACATATTATATAGCATTTGTCTTTCCCCAAACTTTCTCTAGCAGATAGTTGTCTTTTTCCAAACAGTAAAGGAAAGGAATGACATATAAATACAATTTTAAAAAAGAAACAAGACTGAGAAAAAAAAGAACAGCAACCTGGAAGGGACAAACGGTCTACAGCAGTTTACTAGCAGCAAATCAAAAGGCTCACTGGGAATAGTACAGTACTTATACACCACTGTAACTCAACATTAGACTTTTCCTTCATGGAGACCGTCTGCATATGCCATTCAGGAGAAATTCTATTCTAAGTCACTTACCTTATCTCTATTAGGGAGATATTGGCATGCTGCGGCTGTCTGGTTACACTAGAAATTAGAGCCCTAAAAGTAGGCAGCTAGCAGCTAGCAGCAATCCTAATAATAATAATAATAATAATAACACCTCATAATCAGGATCTTACAGATGTTACCTCTGTGTCCACTCATTCCTTTCTTTTCGGGGGGTGGGGGCTGTCTGTAGCAATTTATTGGCTCTTCCAAAGGTTTCTTTAAAAAAAACCTGGGCATAATCTGCTGATGTAATTCCATAAAAATTTGAAGGGCGGATTGTCTCTCCGATTTTTTAAAATAAAAATCCTTTTTATTCATAGTGCTATAATGCAAAAGTGCCATTTCATTGATTTACTGATGCACTATAACTAAATTAAAAAAAATTAAAAAGAGAAAGGAGCAAAAGATAATATTTTGTTCTGATACATATCAGAACAAAAAAACTCACTCAAGAGTGGGAATAAAATGTTACCACCGGTGCTGGGAATGGCAAGAAAATAGTTGGGGACAACAGAGACATCATTTGGATTTTATTTAAAAAAAACCCTGAGAATTACAGCAACAAATACCACACACACACCCTGACACATTTGCCCCATCTCAAGGAGCATTGCATATCATACCTAAAAATAGTTGGTTTTTTGTATATGAGGTCTGTCTATTAAATAATGAGACTGATAAATAACCCATCTTTATATGTATTATAATTCTATTCTTGTCCCCTTCAATATACTCCACATACACACTCACACACTGATGCAGTCTTGTTCTCCACTGGTCGAAGGTGTGGAGCAGATCAGTTTCTTATCAGTCATTTCAACACATCTGCCGTTTCTTCTTTACTGTATCAATGGACTCAAAACTGTGTTCCTTTAAGCACCGATTTCATTTTAGAGAAAAGAAAAACATCACATGGTGCCAAATCTGGTTAATATGGAGGATGTTCAAGTGTAATAGTGCATTTATAGGCCAGAAACTGCTTTACAGAAAGTGCTGTGTGAGCAGGTGCATTGTCTTGATGAAGAATGGAACCATTTTTCCACAGTTGTGGTCTTTTTTTCTTTTTTTTCCCCCTGACTCTTTCTCACAGCTTTGTCAAAACTTCCTTATAATAATGCTGGTTTACAGTTCTGCCTTCTGAAACCCATTTTGCCAAAATTATACCCTTGATGTAAAAAAACAAAAAAACAAAAATCAATGATCATGGCTTTGAATGTGGACTTGCTCTGATGTGCTTTTTTCATTCTTGTTGATGATGGCGTTTTCTAGTCACTGATTGTCACTTTGTCTCAGGATCATACTAGAAGATCCAGGTTTCATTACACCTGATGATTTTTGGAAAAAGGTTTGGGTCCTCCTCAAGTTGCTGTAGAATGTCAGTGCAAATTTCCTTGTAGCACTCTTTTTGTCTGGTGTGAGAACCCCAGGGATCATCTTGGCACAAACCTTTCTCATGGTGAGAGCCCAATGCAAATTTTTCCACCGAGTGTCTTTGTCAATGTTCACAGCTTCAACTATCATTTGGACACTGCGTCGACAATAGGCTTGAACAACCTGGCTGATTTTTTCCACAATTTCTTTGGTTCTTGAAGTGGGAGGTCGTCCAGGGTGTTCATCATCTTCCACATTCTCATGTCCTTCTCTGAATCTTTTGTGCCACTCAAACACACATGCATAAGACATGCAGTCTTCCCTGTAGGCCTCAGACAGCATTTGAAAAGATTCCATTGGTGTTTTGTTCAAATTTATTAACAATTTCAAATTGACACATTGCTCAACTTTTAAACTTAGCATTTTTCTGGCACACAACAGACAGTGCAGCTGCTTTAAATGATGACTGACAATTGACTGAATGGCTGAGAGTGTTGATGTTTGTCATGCAGATTCAGACATGTTCAAGGTCACCATTCAAGTGTTCACAATCACTTCTCCCTGATTTGTCTGAAAGGTAGAAACACAGTCTTGTTTTTTAATAGACAGACCTCATATTTGGTGTCAATTATCACAGCTCGAGCAGCTTCCATTGAAGATTCGCTGTTCCTTCATGTTTGCATGAACATGGAAGTTTCTTCCCAGAAAATTCTGTAATGGTTCCAGGTCAACATGGCCCCACAAGGGGGGGGGAGGCTGACAGGGCTCTAGCCTGGGGGTCTGGGCACCCAGGATTAGGAAGGGAGCGGCATAATATCATTGTAAGTTTTTATTATGTAAATCTATTTAGTTTTTTTTTTTTAAAAAAAAATATAAATATTACTTTGGTGTCACCATTTAAACTGACTTATTTTTTTCCCCCTAAATCCTGTAGAGCATCTCACTGCCCTTAACCTTAGCAGTAGGTAGGGGCCCCACCAAAGATCCTAGCCTGGGGGCCACTTCAGGATGTGGGGGCCATGCAGGTCATATAAAAGTGTTTGGCATTCTTGGACTCAAGTAAGGCATTTCTGCTTGTGCAAATCCCTCCATGACACTAGAAGATATTCATAGAATCATAGAATCACAGAGTTGGAAGAGACCACAAGGGCCATCCAGTCCATACTTTTAAGGAAATATTATAGAGTTGTAGAACCATGACTATATTTAAATAGAAAGGCAGCAAGAAAATATGAAGGAAGGGAGATCTACTATGGAATAAGGGGCACATTTTAAACAGGCAGCTTGGGGTAATGATGCCATCAGAGGTGGAGCACAAGAAACTTGTTCGGGGCCCTTCAGCCTGGAGGGACTCCCCAGTAACAGTGTCAGTAGTGGCAACCAACACAACATCTTTTTCAATATATGATATACATGACTATAGATGGTTATAGTCACCATCAAGACAAACCTGGAGTTTGTTATACAAGGGAAAGGAGAAGCCAGGCATAGTCAGACACACATTCTTGACTTTAGGAGAGCTGATTTCAATAAACTCAGGGAAATACTGGGGGTGATCCCATGGTCAGGAATACTAAAAGAGAAGGGACTTCAAGATGGACGGGACTTTCTCAAAAGGGAGATATTGAAGGCACAATTTCAAACAGTACAATTCAGGAAGAAAAATGGTAGGTGTCTCAAAAACCCAGGATGGATGACTAAAGAATTTTCAACGGGGCTACGTTTTAAATGGAACATATATAGGAAATGGAAAAAGGGGGAAATCATCAAAGAAGAATTCAAACAGATAGTGAACACATGTAGGAGTAAAGTAAGAAAAGCTAAAGTGCAGAATGAGCTCAAGCTTGAACATGAGTCAACAGTGTGATGTGGCAGCTATAAAGGGCAATTTGATTTTGGGCTGCATCAATAGAAGTATAGTGTCTAGATCAAGGGAAGTAATAGTGCCACTTTATTCTGCCTTGGTCAGACCTCACCTAGAATACTGTGTCCAGTTCTGGGCAGCACAATTCAAAAAGGATATTGACAAATTGGAGCGTGTCCAGAGAAGGGCGACTAAAATGGTGAAAGGTCTGGAAACCATACCTTATGAGGAGAGACTTAGGGAGCTGGGTATGTTTAGCCTGGAAAAAAGATGGTTAAGAGGCGAGATGATAGCCCTGTTTAAGTATTTGAAGGGGTATCACGTTGAGGATGGAGCAGGCTTGTTTTCTGCTGCTCCAGAGACTGGAACACGGAGCAATGGGTGCAAGCTCCAGGAACAGAGATTCCACCTCAACATTAGGAGGAACTTTTTGAAAGTAAGAGCTGTTAGGCAGTGGAACACACTCCCTCGAGCGTGGTGGGGTCTCCTTCCTTGGAGGTCTTTAAACAGAGGCTGGATGGCTGTCTGCCGGGGATGCTTTGATTGTGATTTCCTGCATGGCAGGGGGTTGGACTGGATGGCCCTCGTGGTCTCTTCCAACTCTATGATTCTATAAAGGTGCCTTATGATAGGGATGCCATTAGTTAGAGTTGAGTTGAAGGCATGTAACAACAACAAGCCTAGATGTATAACATCCTTTCCCAACCTGGTTCCCTTCAAATATGTTGGACTATAACTCACATAATCTCAAGCCATCACTGGCCATGGCTGCTAAGGATGATAGGAATTATGATACAATACTTCTAAAGGGCACCAGGTTGGAAAAGGCTGGTGTATACCTAAAAATATAAGCTGATAGGGTACTCCAAGGTCAGAGATGCCCATCTGTTACTGAGCCTTGGTTACTCACAAATAATTCCTATTGAATTATGGAAGGACTTACTCCTTAGACTTTATCAGACTAACTTTAAAGTGTTCTTTTGCTGGCATAACATAACTTCCGCCTTTGAAATCCATGAAATATTGCAAGACTCCATTGTGCAGGAAATTATAAAAAAAAAAAAACACTTAAAACATTTCAAAAAGCACAAAAACACACTTTAAAACTTACAAGTAACCCAGGGAGGGTCATAAAAATTGTGTCAATAACCTGGATGTCGCAATCTCACCCGGAAGTGTTTGCACCAGACCAGCCACTTTTGAGGTAAGTACTGTACAGAAAAAAAAGAAAAAGAAAAAAAAGACATGAGATATCACATGTTGGCTATGCCAGCAAAAAAAATTTTAAAAATTAGGGGGGATCAATTGATGGCTTAAGGCATAAATTAAAAAGTACTGGTTTTGGCAGGGACATAACTATGAAAGGGAAACGTAATCTGATATGTGTGCCCGTTTGCGGTTATGTAGCGTTGTTATGACGCCATATTTGATGTGTCTGATAAAGTTCCTAGTGTGCAAGGATTGGAATTTCAATGTACTTTTTCCTGGTTTCAATACTTAATTACATTTTGTTGGAAGATGTGTACTGAAATGGGTGCCTCCTAACCAGAAGAGTATTTCCACTGCATGGTTTTCTGATAAGGTTAACTACAGAAAGACAGTGACCATGACCCCTTTATTTCCCTACTCTTTCACAAGGAACCAACTTTCCTTGGATACATCCCCAACACCCACTACAGCTCTAAATATATCTTGGATCTACATCAAATGGAATACAGTAGTCCCTCCACATTCATGGATTTGGCATTCACAGTTTTAAGTACCGGTATTCACTGCTTGAAAATATTCTTAAAAAAATAATAATCCAAAAAGCAAACCTTGATTTTGCCATCTTATATAAGGGACACCATTTTGCTATGCCATTGCATATAATGGGACTTGAGTATTCACAAATTTGGGTATTCATGGGGGCTCCTGGAACCAAACCCCAGCAAATGTGAAGGGACAACTGTATAATCTTTACTTTTAAAATAGTCTGAGGTTAATACACTACATGCTGATGCCACTGTTATTTAGCTCCTGAACTAAAGGCTGTTTTAACAAAAAGTTTGTTCCAAAACAGCAGAACCACTTTCAAGAGAGTTGTTCTAATTTAATTCAGTATTCTTTCATTTCAATTTGTGTGTGTGTGTGTGTGTGTGTGTGTGTGGAAAATTGCATTTTGGAGTAGAAGTTGACAGTTTGCAACTAGTTATTTGTACATACTAAATAATGAATGGGGAAAAACAAATAAAAATCATGAAGAGCATATGTTTTTGCCAATGTCAGTCAAGCAAGGAAGAAACACAGAAGAACTGGAGCCAGAACACATTGTACCAAGCTCTTGCAGGATGATAGTTCCAGTCAATATATTTAATCAGTCTTTCGGGCACACTTCAGTTCAGCTTCATTGGGGAAGCCAAGATGATCCTAAATTTGCAATTCTCATCATCATCATCTGCCAACATGGCCTACAGTCATAGTGGCTGGGTGAGTTGTAGACCAGATGATATTAGGTTAAGAAAGAATCTCCTGTGGTGATGATGATTCATCTTTAAGACTAGGAAGTATGTATATACCACACTGGAGCAATAAAAGGAGATGTCTTTTCAACCATTTCTGTTTTTGTCACACGTGTGGACATGCAAAGCATTGGTCAGAAGCAACAGTGTATATCTGTGATCATATAAAAATAAGACTATTAGTTTTTAAGGCATTTGTGCTGATGGTATGATACAGACATGTGATTGCAACTGAAACTCACAAATGAACCTTGTGTTCAGTACATAATGGCTCTCTGTACACTTGTGATGACAGCATTGTATTAAAGCATTATAGTCTTAATATCATATGAAGGAACTATGTAGCCCTTCATTGAAGTAGATAGTTGTGGAAAGGGTGGGGTTATTTTTTTCAGCCGTAGGCCAGCCACTGTTGTGCACCCAAACATAATTGGAAATGATGTTGCATCACTTCCAGTTTCAATTTTGGCCATTTTTTTTGCTGGGGGGGGTGAGGTAGATGAGGGGGATGGGGGAGAAAAGCCACTGATTTTCTAGTGATTTTGATCCATGTGGTAGGTTGGGGGGGGGGGTAAAAAAAATCATTTTTTTAAATGGAGTGACCTGGGCCCTGCCCCTGCCATCATGTCACATTGCCTTCATCTGCACCACAGACCTGGGAAATTATTATTATTATTATTATTATTATTATTATTATTTCTTACCTGCCTCTCCCCATGGATCGAGCTGGGGAACAACACATCCACACTAAACAATTAATATCAATTAAAATACATCTTGGTTAAAAATACATAAATACATCAAAATACAATATCAGTTTAAAAGACCAAATAAAGCCAGTTCATATTAAAACAGTTTAAAATTCACAGTATAAAAGTCATCTGGATAGGCCTGCTGGAAGAGATTTGTCTTTAATGTTCTGTTAAATTCAGACACTATATGCAACTATTGAACCTCTTCCAGCAGGCTATTCCGGAGTCTAGGGGCGGCTTAAGAAAAAGTCCTCTGGGTGAGGGTTGCCAGCCTAGTCCTGGCTGACTGGAGTAAATGTTTCCCAGAGGACCTGAGTATACGCAGTGGGTTATGTGGGAGAAGGCAATCCTGTAGGTAACCTGGACCCAAACCATGTAGGTCTTTAAAGGTAACAACCAACACTTTGTACCTTGCCTGGAAACTAATTGGCAACCAGTGGAGTTATTTCAATATTGGTGTAATGTGATCATTCCTAGGTGTGCCAGTAACCAATCTGGTTTCCAAGAAATAACTCCTTGAAAGTTATGACAATGGCTGGAATTCACTATCGCAGTTATGGATGCAGAACCTAGTTACAATCTATTGTCACAATTGTAAAAGCCCCCCCCCCATCTGTTTTATCAGGCAGCAACCACTGCAAGCAACTGAGGTCTGTTCTCAATAAATTGGAGCACAGCATACTAATGTTTCCACCTGTCTCCTGCCATTGATATGCAGTGTGAGGAAGAATTGCAACAGGGATCCTACTTCTGATTATCATACCATTAATCACTGGAGGGAAAGGGTGGAAACATCAGTATTTTGCACTGCAATTGACAGGAGAACTGAAGTCCATCACTCAGAGCAGCTGCTCCCTGGTAAAGTGGGATTGGGGGTATCGGGTCAGGAGATGCTACTTAGTTAAGTGTACTTAACTTAATAGGACACATACAGACTGATTAAAAAGACCAGAAAGTCCCAAATTTTGTTTCTGTTTTCAATTTTATTTTGGAGATCAATACATGTTCTGTTTATGCCAGAATATTTGCTCTCAGCTCCTGGTAGGACCAGAGGCTTTTTATATCAGCTCTCCAGGTTAGTTTATTTCAACCCTGTTATCAAATTGGAAAGAACAGGAACAACATCTGGGACTTTTCAATCATAGAATCATAGAATCATAGAATTGCAGAGTTGGAAGAGAAGTAACATCCAGTCCAACCCCCCTGCCACGCAGGAAATCTTGATCAAAGCATCCCCGACAGATGGCAATCCAGCCTCTGTTTAAAGACCTCCAAGGAAGGAGACCCCACCACGCTCCGAGGGAGTGTGTTCCACTGCCGAACAGCTCTTACTGTCAAAAAGTTCCTCCTCATGTTGAGGTGGAATCTCTGTTCCTGGAGCTTGCACCCATTGCTCCGTGTTCCAGTCTCTGGAGCAGCAGAAAACAAGCCTGCTCCATCCTCAGCGTGACATCCCTTCAAATACTTAAACAGGGCTATCATATCGCCTCTTAACCATCTTTTTTCCAGGCTAAACATACCCAGCTCCTTAAGTCTCTCCTCATAAGGCATGGTTTCCAGACTTTTCACCATTTTAGTTGCCCTTCTCTGGACATGCTCCAATTTGTCAATATCCTTTTTGAATTGTGGTGCCCAGAACTGGACACAGTATTCTAGGTGAGGTCTGACCAAGGCAGAATAGAGCGGCACTATTACTTCCCTTGATCTAGACACTATACTTCTATTGATAATCTGGATGTTCCCACAATTAATTTATACTTAGGATAAGTATCGTACTTAATTAAGGAGCTGATCTAGGATCTTGGCCATTATTTGTAACAAGTTGTTTTCTGAGCTCCCTGACAGCCTTTTCTGTTGCATGTCAGGGAGCAGCAGAATAGCCCCTGGGATGTAACTTACGAAGTAACACCTTTTAAATGTACAGTAACTATTTGGGGCTGATGAGTGCTTAGTTTATTTATACAGGGTGGCTGGTGGTTTTTGTTTGGTTGGTTTACTTGAGAGCAAGGATGCCACACTGCTCAGAACAGCGCAGGGTATTATTTGCTGCTGGCTGGATCAGACAAAACTAGCAGGAAGCAATATTCTAGCCAGTACAGGAAGCATCACTGGGTGGACACTCAGTGGAAAGTGTTGCTAGATGGAGTGGGGATGACCTTGAGAAATAATGAGACTTAGGAAAAGAGGACAGAGAAAAGTCTGGTGTAATTCCAGTCCCACCCACATCTGGTATGCAGTCCACATTTCCCTTGGGAGAATGTGTCCCTCTGCAGAAAAGGGGTTTCCCACCCTTACTAATGGAGACTAACATGGATTCTCTCCATTTGTGAGGAACCACCCTTTCAAGATATGCTTTACCACATTTATAGTTTACTGTTTTTTAAAAAAAAAAATCTCCAAGGTATGTTGCCTTGAGTACTTACCAGATAAAACGAGTTAAAAAATGAAAACTTCCCATTCCTGCCCCACTGCATTTAATGTGCATCCCTGTATGAAGTATTCTGCAGGCACATCATCCTGCTAAAACTTCTTGGAAACCAGTTCACTGAAACTCAAGAAGATCAAGCATGTAGTATTTTGGGACCCTATTGGCATTAAACAAGAATAGTAGTCATAGCTTTTTCTAGCTTATTTGAAAATATTCTCACAGTTATTCTAACACCAATTAAAGGGGCCAGAAAAGAAGTGTCTTGGGGAGGGAGGAGGAGTGGAAATAAATATTCTGAGACAAAGGGACTAGCAAACAAGAGCAAGAAAAAGAAAGTTTTGCATGCTGCAGATATTAACCGTAAAGTCATGTAAGCTGCTAGGAATGAAAATGAGATCTGACAGTTTTCAGTGTTAGATTGATTAGGAAACACTTGGCACATAACCAAGGTCCATGAATGGCATGGGAAATGATGTTGCAAGGGAAAGATCCCTACACTGTGTTATGGAGGAATACAGCAGGAAAATAAGAGGGTTTGGGGATACTGGAGAGCTGCCATCAACCCAGAACTGCAAGGATGAATACCACATGACATTGCATGTGTGGGGCTCAGATGATTACCTGCATAGCTTTTGACATGCTGTGAGTGGAAGCCCCTTCCATAGCTTGACAGCTGAGATTTATTTGTATCTTTACAGACTTAGTTTTATGGGTTGTATACCACCTTCCTGTTTTGTTTTTTTAAATGTCCTATTTCCCATGTTTCTTAAATCTGCTTGAAGAGATTTTATGTCTAAATCTTCCAGTGCATTGCCAACATTAACAGGACATCCACAACCGCTTTGGCAAACTAGTCAGTCTCCCTGGCTTTTCTTCGCAAACGAAGATTCAGGAAGGACTCATCCCGTGCTTTCTGCAAGCGCGCTGATGACTAAAAAGGCCAATCCAAGATAAACAAGTCCGGTTGCAGAAAGTACAGCAGAAGTCAGTACATGGCAAAAAGAATCCATGATGACCTGTGTATGGATATAACAGGTGTAGGGCTTTTGAAAGAAACAAAGGTTCTACGGGGTTAGTTTTTGCATGTGTGCAGTATGATAGCTGGGCTGTAGGCAGCAACATCAAGTAAACCCAAAAGTAGAAACCAGGACCCTGTAGTAAGGATAGGAAAAAATCTGCTTGTTTTGCTTTCTCTCACATTTCCACCCCAAATATGAGGAGATTTGCAAATGTTGATAAAGTCTTCAAAAATGAACGGAAATGAAATTCAGTGCTGGTTGTTTGTTCATTGATATCCAATTGGCTTCAACTTATGGTGATGCTATGAATGAGAGACCTCCAAAGCACCTTCTCATCAACAGTCTTGCTCAGGTCCTGCAAATTCAGGGTTATGATTTTCGTGATTGAGTCTATCTACCTATAACACTGACTTCCTCTTTTCCTACCACTGCCCACTTTAGCAAGCAAGACTTTTCTAATGAGTCATCTCATCTCATGACAGGGACAAAGTATAATAGCCTCAGTTTGGTCACTCTGGCTTCTAGGGAGATTCCAGGCTTGATTTGCTTTAGGACCCAATTATTTGTCTTTTTGGCAGTCTGTGCTACTTGCAGAACTCTCCTCCAGAACCACATTTCAAATGAGTTGATTCTCTTCCTGTCAGCTATCTTCATTGTCCAGCTTTAACAACCATATATAGAAATCAGATACACAGTATCATGGTTAATCCTGACTTTGGTATTCAGTGCTGTATCTTTACTAATGAAATTCAATAGGTATAGCTTATTCCCCTCATGGACTGGTCATGTTGTCCTTGGCTGCCTTGCAGGTTACCAACAGGGTCATCTCTTGCCCCCAGCATGAATCAATCTGACTCCCACATGGCTGCCAACTCCTTTATTGAGTTTTGCCAACAACTCAGGTGTAACTGGATAAACTCTTTGAGTCCAACCCTTTCATTCTTCAGAGTGAGGGTTCCCACTTCAAGTCAAGCCCCTCATGATGACCAGGATGGCTGCTGGATACACAGTGTGCTGCTTGTAGGTTAGAGCACTAAGTAGTGGTAAGGATGCACTGGGTTTTGGCCCTGGGCATAGGGTGGTGACCCCAAAGCCCTATCTTCCTGATGATAGGAATTTCCCAGGTCTGGCCCTCAGATGCAGTAAGTCTTTGTAGTCTCTTGGCCACATTATTGGTGCTGGTCACCTGGGTCCTAACTCTGGTTCCAATGAGCTGTTTCTGGCTCAGGTCCCTTAGAAAGGTCAGTGGTCACAGGACCTGACACTCTGAAGTAAGGTGTAGCAGAACTCACCATTTTGGTCAAATATGGCTGGAGAACCCAGTATGGCAGGGTCTTGCATGGGACCTGGCCCCTGAGAAGCAATCCTGTTGAGGCCAGGCACAGATATGGTACTGCAGTGATGACAGCTAGTACTGAGCAGCTGCCCTGATCTTCAGCACTGCTTACTAATAAATCTCCTGTTTTCATGCACTTGGCCCCTGCAAATCCCAGGATTCTATGGAATGGAACCATAATAGTTAACATGAAATTATAGCACTATAATTGTATAATGTGATAGGCCCCTGATCTTTGTTAACCTTCCAAGGACTTTTTCGGACGGTCAAAAATTACGCAAGCAGCCTCGTCACGTTGCGAGGCTGCTGCGCTGCAGAGCATCGGTTTTGGATGACGCTCTCCCCTGCCGTACTGTTGCGGTACCGCAGGGAGATTTGAGCGTCATATTTCATCGGTTTTTACTCACGAAAGTTAAAAAATAATAATCCAAAAAGTAAACCTTAATTTTGCCATTTTATATAAGGAACACCATTTTGCTATGCCATTGTATATAATGGGACTTGAGTATTCACGGATTTTGGTATCCACGGGGGGTCCTGGAACCAAACCCCAGTGAATATGAAGGGACAACTATATATCCATGTTAAATTTATTATTATAATAATGTCACAATTATGCTACAAGTTTCGTTTGTTTGTTTTTCCTTTACTGTTATCGATTACTTAGATCATATTTTCTACTCTGTTTTTGAAGAAAGGATGTATGTATTATTTATTGATAATGTATTTAGCAAAAATAAAATAAAATAAAAAATAAAAAAGGGCTGAGTAAAAATGAAAATACAACAATGAAAAACAAATCTAAGCATGAAGTTCAATAAATTATGACCAAATGTTCAAAAGGAAAAAAAGAAAGAAAGAAAAGAAAAGCAATGCCTTATTTGCACCTGGAGCACTGATTGACCATGCGAACATAGCAATGTTGTGCAATAGCCAAACCATTTGTGCTACTGGAATGTCATAATAGTGCGGTTTTTGCTATGTCTGATAAAATCCTTAGTGAAAATAATCTCCTTTCTCTGAATTTCTGCTTCTTTGATGGCAAATCTAGAATAATGCCTTTGCCCAATGTTTATTTGTGATATTTAAATGTATGAATTAATCCTACACATGGATGCTTTTTGACATTATTTTTGCAGATTTTTATCTCTGATGCAATTTAATCTAAGCCAGTTTAGGAGTGAAAAATTAGGCTGCAATTTTTCATTAGCAGTTGACTTTAAAACATAGTACTTGCCTCCTGTCTCCATGAGCAAGATTCTGCTCTAAGGAACATATAGGTTCACTTAGCAGAGTCAGAAATGTTCAGAAGAAGGGGCTGCATTTTGGAGAAAAGCATCCAGTTGTAAAAGGAACAGCTGTGCCCTCCATTCACTTATGTTAGAGTATCACATTATTTTTCACTCTGTATTCCCAGATATATGTATTGTAAAATAAGAACTTGTGAAAGGTTTTTTGTTTGTTTGTTTTTTGGTAACAGTTCCCAGAAGCATATGTGGAAGATTCTGGAAATTAAAGTTCAAAACAGTAACATCTTCAAGCTCTGGGTAAAAGGTGACATTTAGATGTGGAAATGATTTCTTATTATCACACTGGAATGTGCATGTCAAAATCTGAAATCTGAAAGCTATTAGGAGTTGTAAATAAAACTTATAACACAATAAGCAAATTATACTCACACTAAAAATTGGCTAGGCTGTTTTCTGTCATTATCCTAAGGGCTTCTTCAGTTAAGGAGGAACAAGAAATGAAAAGTGACAAGCAGTTGGAAATGAAGATGAATCCAAGGCAGTCTTTTCCATTTAGTCACATTTTGCACATTAACTTAAATGTTCAACGAATCTGTTGGCAGGGCAAATTGTTCCCAGGAATATTGACTGTCTGCAGGCTCAATCAGACTGCCTCAAAGTATTGAGAGTTTCCATTTTAAAAATTATTTGTACCTGCATATTCACAGGTTTGTATCAAATCCTCTTCAATTATGCCAGGTTTCCCTCCCTCCCTTAGGCCCTTTCCCCTCCCACTGATCACATGTCACATCTTGTGTCATATAATTTTTCCAAAACGTATTTTCATCAACTTCCACTGAGCCCTTTTTATTCAAGAGTTACAGTACAGTTGTCTCTCAGTATCCACGGATTTGATATCCACGGATGTAAGTATTCACAGCTTGAAAATATTCTTTAAAAAATAATAATAATAAAAGCAAGCCTTGATTTTGCCATCTTATATAAGGGACACCATTTTGCTATGCCACTGCATATAATAGGACTTGAGTATTCATGGATTTTGGTATCCATGGGGGGTCCTGGAACCAAACCCCAGGAAATATGAAGGGATGACTGTATAGTCAAAGTGCTTTAGCAATGTTATACTGGTTAAGCATTAGGATCATTTTGTTTTAATGTTAGCATTCCTCTTTCCGTTGCTTGAACTTTGTTGAACCAGTGTCCAGAAAACAAAATCTGTGTTTACTTGGAGGCCATCTTTACTGGGTCCAAGACAGTAGCATATCATGGCAAGTAACCAATACATTTCATTTCAGAAAGTAGTGAGTTAAACATATCTGGGGAGTAGGAATAAAAAGTATTTGGTAATGCCAGAATTGGGAGCTCCCAGGAAATACACTGCATGAGCCTCCAAATTAAAATAAGTTTCTGCAAGAACAAAATCTGGCTTTTCCTGAGATTTTTCCCCCATCTGGAGCTTCGCTATAACCCCTTCTCTGGGGTAGTTGTTCCTCAGGAACAATTGCTTCCTGAGGTAGTTTCTTTACTCTACATTATTATTATTATTATTATTATTATTATTATTATTATGTTTACTTACATAGCACCATAGGCTTTACATAGCACTTTACAAAGGACAAAAACAACAATCCAAAATAAACACAAAAACCTGCCTATGGCACACAATCTAAAACCACAAACAAAATTATAAAATTAAGAAAATATTACTATAACAGGATTAAAACAATACTATAAAAGTGTAAATTAATACAAATAATATGGACATAAACTCAAGATGAAAGTTGGAAGGCCTTGGGAAATAGGAAACATTGAATTTTGCTGTCTAGTCTTCATTGGCTCTGCCGGCCTTACCAGCAGGCCATTTTCAACACAGAGATCTCTAGGAAGTATGAAGCGCCAAGAACCTTGACAGACTGCAGTTTTCAGGGATGAGATGCCTATGGATAAGGTTTTTGAGCCTAATGGAAGCCCAAAGACCCTGGGGCCATTTACACAGCAAAATAAATCCTCAAAGAATGTGACAAGAAGCCTGATAGTTCCCATGCATTTCGAAGCCACAGCACCCTTTTCAGAAGGAGGGGGTGCGAAAAACCCATAAGTCGCGCAGCATCAGCTTTCGCTAGTTTTCCCGACTTTTTTGATTAAGTTCGTGAAAATGCGCACAATTGGTCGTGGGAACTTACCATTTGTGTGAACTTGCATCGGCCTTTTTGAATTAGTGTGAGCAGAGCTGAATCCTGATTGGTTGGAGTGACCATTGTGCTTCTCCGAATAGACGGAGGGGTTGGAGAGAGAAATCCACCAAGCCTGCCATTTCCCCCTTCTTCTGCTAGCAGCCCACTTTGGGAAATCTGCTCTGAGCCCTTCCTGTCTGTTTCAAAGGAAGGATTGGGGGTAGGGAAAATGATCAGGAATGCAGCTAGCCCCTACTTGGGTGGTGTGTGCATGTGTATGTGTGTACGTTCGTGCGTGCGTGCGTGCGGCAACCGGCCGATCACATGTTCGTGCTTGTGTTTCTTTGTCCTTCCCTTCACTTGCCTTCTTTATTCAAGGCTTTCAGGACAGGGAAGACGATCAGAAATGGGGCTAGCCCCTGCTTGGGTGGTGTGTGTATGTGTGTATGTGTGTCTGTATGATCTCTCCATCATGCTTTTGTTTGTTTGTGCTTCCCTTCACTCCTTTCTTTATTCAAGGCTTTGGGGCAGGGGAAGACGATCGGGAACTTGACAGATTGCTCTGTCGTTCTTTTGTTTGTTTGTGCTTTTCTTCCCTCTCATTATTTATGGTTTATGACCCCTCCTTGCTCCCTTCCCACCTCCTGCCTGGCTTTAATCATCTGGAAGCCATGCCCCCCCCCACCTTTGCCTGTGTAAACTAAGGGAAACCGAAACTTGCTGCATCTTCCGAATAAGCCAGAATTCATGTGAATTATGCGCTCCTGATGCGAAAGAATGGTAATCTGGAATCTCACAAACTTTATCCTGTCATGGAACTGGCACCCCTCCCTTTTGCACACATACCCTGAACAGGGAATAGAGGAGACACAGCTCAATGTGGGCCAAATTTATTTACACACTGCATCAAAAGTCAAAGTAATTTTGGATGAGAGTGCAAAAAGCTTGTTTCCAAATTATGGAAGTTGTAGATCATGTCCACTGTTAACATCTCTAAAATTTAGTCAAATGTTCAATGTAATATTCTATTTAAAATGGCTACTTGAAGAAAGGAAGGGCAGTTACAACTGAACATTAAAAAAAAAAAGACTTTTGAGCAATGCGGGCAGAGGGGGGAGAGGTATTGGTTCCAAGCAAACAAACAAACAAACAAAAATACTATTTGCTTTTTCACAACCTGTTGTACCATAAAGTAGATGTTAGTCATGTAAGATGTTCTAGGGGGTTGTCTATATGGCAAAAACACTCCTCATGTAATTCAATTTGTTTTAAATAGCATCCCACATTAATCCACCATATTCAAAAGCCCCTCCCGTATTTTTTTTTAAAAAAAACTCTGCGGGGAATGCACATTCCCGCTCATTAGGACAACCAATTCACTTTGATTTGCATTCCCAATAAGAGCAGAAGTGGAAAGCTATTGGTTGGACATGCACAGGGGGCAGAGCTTGCTAACAAGGCAAGCACCTGGAACTGCCATGCTGGATTTTCACCATAGTGATCATGCACTGAGGTTATGAAACAGGCTTTTTTCTTTTTTTCCTATTTATTTAGGCAGAATATCACACTTTTGCACCTTAGATATGCTTAAAAAACACTGTTGGGCCATGTTAACTGGTGCCAATAAAAACATGAGTAATTCACTCGCATCTGCCATCTTGATTTGCAATCATGCCCATTTGAACAATGAACACAGATAGCTTTGCATGCCTGTGATCTTGCAAAAAACAAAACAAAACACCTGTTAAGACAAATAGAAGCTGCTTCAAATTGGTGTTAGTGCACGTCAGTCCACATTTTCCGCCTGATATAGATAAGTCCTAGGTAAGAAAGGTAAATTTGCCATATATAGTAGTTACCACCTCAAAACATTTTCATTTTAAGGATGTATAACAATATACCTTGCATCAAGCACCAATCTGTGCAATTATAGGTCTAGCAACTGTACTGAGTATAAGTTTATGTTCATATAGGAGGACTAAATGGACAGTACCTAACACAATTATTACATACTAAAAAACTGCCCCTTCCATTACATTTGCAGTCACAGATTTAACTTCCTTGCCTCTCTCCACATGGTTTAGGTTACTGCGCATGCTGTCCTTGAAAAATGTTCAGAAACTACAGTGAACAATATGGAGGCAAACTATTGGCTGGCATGTGTTTTGCAGAATACATAATATCAGTATTGAATCAACTGCATTGTATTCCCAGTTCATAGAGTCATAGAATCACGGAGTTGGAAGGGGCCTCATGGGCTATCTAGTCCAACCCCCTGCTCCATGCAGGATTTCCTGGTGAAGCATCCCCAACAGGTAGCTGTCTGTCATCTTTTTGAAGACATCCAGAGAAGGACATCCCACCACCTCTCTAGGCAATTGATTGCACTGCTGAACCACTCTTACTGTCAGGATATTCCTTCTAATGTTCAATCAAAACCTACTCTCCTGTAACTTCAAACCTTAGATCTGGTCCTACCCTCTGGGACATCAGAGAACAGGCCTGCCCTCTCCTCTTTGTGACAGCCCTTGAAGTTGAGTCATGTCACCCCTCAGTCTTCTCTTCACCAAGATGAACATGCCCAGCTCCTTCCACCTTTTCTCATATGTTGTTTCCCATACCTCTTACATCCTTGTTGCCCTTCTCTGAACCTGCTACAACTTGTCTATATCTTTCTTAAAATGAGGCACCCAGAACTGAATGCAGTATTCATTCAGCAGAGAATAGAGTGGGACTATTACTTCCCTCAACTTGGAAACTATGCTTCTGTTAATGCAGGCTAAAATCAGATTCACCTTTTTTGCTGAAGCATCATACTACTGGCTCATGTTCAGTTTATGACCAACAATAATCCCAAGGTTGATCATGCCTTTTGTTATACAATCCCTAGCAGCAGTGGTGCAAATCCTGAGGGTGGGGGATACTCCCCAGTGTAGACAGTGAACCTTCAACAGGCTCCAGAAGCAGAAGAATGCTGAAAAAGTTCCCCACATGTCATGTGTGCTTCAGACAAAGAATACCATGTGGTATGCAGACCCTACTGGGAATTGCACTAACTGCTGTGGTTACCAGGTGCATTTTGCTAGCCTCCTGACACACACACACAAAAAAATGCATTATCCTTCCACCCCAGATCTAGATTGCCATATTATCTGGCTAGCCAGATTTTATCTAAATACAGGATTCATTGCCCTCATGCCTGTTTCTGCAACCAGCTGATCCAGAAGGAATTCTGATCCATATGCCAATCATTGCCTGTCCCACCATTGTGAAACCAAAGGACCCACACCCTATGACATCAGAAGTATCCATCCCTGTGACATCAGAAGGATCCATTTTGTATTCTCAGGCTTTGCCCATGAAACCTGCTGACCTGGCAGCTCTAATGAGAATAGACTATACTGCTTTCTCCAGGCAAAATTTAGTGCCAGCCCAACAAAAATACTTAGCAATTAAAACTGCCTTCAATTCCACCTGTTGCTAATAAGAAATCAGGCATATAAATCTAAGGGTTCCCCTACAGAAGTATTTCAGATTTGCTGCACTTAGGGGATTTTCAAATGGGCTCAATATTCCATGGCAGGCACAGAACAGGGTCAAGAAAGGATTTTCCTTTCGGACGACATCAACCCCACTCTGTCTTGCAGCTGTGCTGCCCTCATGCTGCTCCCAGAATAAAGTATTGATGATGAAACATCATGAATAGAACACCCGTTCCATGTCTGTCATGGAATCAGGGGTGTGGGAAAAGGAGCCCTGTTCCCATTAAGAGATGACAGCCGCGGGGGAGGGGAGGTCCGTTCCCAGCACTTCCGGGCATGATCAGGACATCCAGGTAAGTGGCACCCTTCCCCCCCTCCCTGGGTTACTTGTATTTTTTGTTATGTGTTTTTGTGCTTTGTTTTAAGTTGTGCTGTTTTGGTTTTTTTAAAAAACCTCCTGTGCGACCGTTCTCTCATGAGAATGGGTGGGATTTCATTTGCTGGTCATAAAAGCAGCCTTACGACAGCTGCATTTACAACTGGCCAGTGAGGGGAGGGGGAGGATGTTCCTGCCACGGAATGAAGATAAGTGTGCGAACATTTTTCGTCTATTTTGCAGCAGGAACGGGAATGGAGGTAGCAGGACAGGAACGGGGTATTTGGCCCTATATGAAAATGTCTTTAGTTTGTGAGAGATGCACTCCTGATCTTTCCAATAATAATAATAATAATAATAATAATAACAACAACAGCAACATTTATTTATATCCCGCCCCTCTACAAAATGCAATTGAGGCAGCTTATAGCTTTAAAATATACATATAAAACCCTACATCCCACCCACCCCCTTAAAATACAATTAAATAATTAAACATTTAAAAATACTTAATAAATACTAAAACACACACACACACAATAAAATAACTGGAATAGGGATCGGACCAATAAGATTTTTTCCCCCTGATGGCCAGGTCTCTCTCTGGCTTTTCTTCGCAAACGAAGATTCAGGAAGGACTCATCCCGCATTTTCTGCAAGCGCGCTGATGACTAAAAAGGCCAATCCGAGATAGACAAGCCCAGTTGCAGAAAGCACAGCAGAAGGTCTCCTTGGGTGATGTTACCGGGTTGTGATTCTTTCTGCGTTGCCATTTCTCTTCAAGACTTGTTCGGCGTGAGTTCTCAAATAAGGCTGCAGCATTGTGGATAGTGCGTCTCCATGCCTCCCGATGTGAGGCCAGGGCGGACCATTGTTGGTGATCAATTTGGCCAAGTCTGAGATGTTGTTTCAGGGAGTCCTTGTATCGCTTTTTTGGAGCACCCCTCTTTCGCTGACCCGTGGCAAGTTCACCATAGAGTACTATTTTGGGGAGGTGATGGTCCTCCATCCTAGACACATGCCCTGCCCAGTGCAGCTGTGTTCTCAATATCACAGCCTCAATGCTGGTGATCCCTGCTTGCTCAAGGACAGCAACATTCGTGACATAGTCAGTCCAGTGTATATTTAGGATTGTGCGTAAACAGCGCTGGTGGAAGCATTCGAGGAGTCATAAGTGGTGGCAATAGGTGACCCATGTTTCAGATGGCCAGGTATCTATTCAGGAAAGGCCTACCAGAAGAGATCCACCTTAACAGCTTTTTAAAAGCTATTTAAGGAAGTAATGTGGCAGATCTCGTCCAGCAGGCAGTTCCATAATCTGGGAGCAATAGCCAAAAAGGTGCTCTGGGAGGTTGAGGAAAGCCTAGTTTTTAAAGGATGCAGCAGATTCCTCCCGGATGACCTGAGTGCACAGCACAGGGAGGATTATATGGAAGGAGGTGGTCCCGAAGATAGGGAGGACCCAAGCCATTTACAGCTTTAAAGGTGATAACCAACACCTTGTACAGGGCCCAGAAACTAATGAGCAGACAGTGAAGTGATCTTAAGATCGGTGTTATATGGTCTCTTCTAGATGTGAGACTGCCATATTCTGGCTGCCATATTCTGTACTAGCTGAAGTTTTAGGACCAGGCACGAGGGTAGCCCCATGTAGAGTGCATTACAGAAATCAAGACAGGAGGTTACCAGAGCATGTACCACCATCTCAAGGTCCCCGACTTCTAGGAAAGGGCGCAGCTGGCGGATCAGCTGAAGCTGATAACAGGCACTCCTGACCATTGCGTTTACCTGATTTGTCATCTGGAATGACGAGTCCAGGACTACTCCCAAACTGTGAGCACAGTCTCTGGAGAAGAGTGTAACTCCATCCAGGACTGGAGGTTGTATCCTAATACCTGGGTTCGGGGCTGCTACCGTGAGAACGTCCATTTTGTCTGAATTCAGCTTCAATTTCTTTTTCCTCATCCAGTCCATTCCTGCCCTAAGACAGGAGAAAAGAGACACCATCTGAAATCAGAGCTGAAAATCGAGACATGGAGAAACATATCTGGGTGTCATCAGCATACTGACAACACCCCACTCTATTCCTCCAGATAATCTCTCCCAGCAGCTTCATATATATATTGAATAGCATCGGGGACAGGATGGCACCTTGTGGGATGCCACAATTAAGTTCTTTCCTTGAAGAGCAACTGTCCCTGAGCATCACCCTCTGGAATCTACCCAAGAGGAAGGAACGGAACCACTGCAACGCAGTGCCTCCGATTCCTAACCTTCTCAGGTGATCCAAGAGGATGTCATGATTTATTGTATCAAAAGCCGATGAGAGACCCAGTAAAACCAACAGGGTCACATTACCTCTGTCGATGTTCAGGCGAAGGTCATCAGCTAAGGCAACCATGGCCGTCTCAACTCCAAATCCCATCCTAAAGCCAGTTTGAAATGGATCTAGATAATTGGTTTCTTCCAAGACAGCTTGGAGTTGAAGAGCAACTGACCTCTCGATCACCTTGCTCAAAAAAGGTAATAAAGAGACTGGCCTGTAGTTCTTCATATCCAGAGGGTCAAGGGAAGGACTTTTTAGGAGCGGTCTAATTGCCGCTTCATTCAAGCAAGATGGAACATGACCTTCCCTAAGGGATGCATTGATGATGTTCCTGAGGAACATCCTCAAGGCATCACACACACACACGGACGGCCAACCATGCAGGGCAAGGGTCAAGAGGGTAGGTAGTCTTCCTCACTCTCCCAAGGAGCTTGTCCACATCATCAGTACTTACAGATTGAAACTGATCCAGTATAACCTCATCAGCGGAGTTACTGGACACCTCGTCAATTGAATCTGCTCCAACCCCAGCGTCCAAATTGGCACTTATCTGAGAGATTTTATCTGCAAAGAAGTTGTTAAATGCATCACAGCAAGCCATTGTCAGGTTTAGTAATGAGTTTTGCACAGGTGGAACCTGTATCAGTTCCCTCACCACCCTAAACAGCTCTGCTGGGCGAGACTCTGCAGATGCAATGCGTGCAGAAGAGAAGGATTTCCTCACTGTATGTATTGCCTCTCTATAGGTACAAAGAAATTTCCTATGACGAGTCCTGTCAGACAAGAGCCGAGTTTTTTTGCCAGACACACTCTAGTCGTTGTCCAACCTGCTTCAACTTCCTAAGTTCTTCAGTATCCCATTGTTGGCAATTTGAAGCGGGTTGGAGAGGACGCTTGGGAGTGATTCTGTCGATAGCCTTGGTAAGGTCGGTGTTCCAGGTATTGACCAATGCTTCAATAGAATCACCGGTGTTACCAACCAATAAACCCTCTAAGGCTTTCTGGAATCGAATTGGTTCTATTAGCCTTTGAGGGTGGACCATTCTAATTGGACCTCCACCCCTGACAGGATGGATAGTGGCTCTGAGTTCAGCCTTGATCAGGAAGTGGCTGATCAACCACTGCATTGTCACTGCATGACAATGCAGTGGTTTCAGTCACCTCTGCCCATGGATATTCCTGTTCCGTACTAAAGACCACATCAAGGGTATGACCTGCACAATGAGTGTGCCCATTGACCAATTGGGATAGGCCCATGTTTGTCATGGACTGCATGAACTCCCGAGCTGCACCTGATGGATTTAACAAGCTGGTCTCAAGTGGGATGTTGAAGTCGCCCAGAACTAACAGTCTGGGTGCCTCCAACAGCAACTCTGAGAGCAGTCGTGTCAGCTTGGTTAGGGAGCCTGTTAGACAACAGGGTGGACGGTATACTAAAAGAATCCCCAGCCTCTCCCTGGTCTGCAGGCTCAGGTACATACACTCAAAGTGGACCATTTTCTGGACAGGTATCCTGGTCAATGTAAGGTTATTTTTATGAACCAGAGCCACTCCACCCCTCACCCAGTTCCCCTTACCTGCTCACTGACAGGGTACCCGGCTGGGAGGGCCTGCACCCAAGTTATGGTGATATCCTCTCCCAGCCAAGGCTCAGTGAAGCAAGCCAGGTCGGCATCCTCTTCCAAAAGAAGATCATAGATAATGTGGGTCTTGGTTTTTTACCGACCTGGCATTGCAAAGGAGCAAGGTAAAGTTCTGTGGCATGGTCGGTATGCTCTCTGATTCATTTAAGGGGACAGAGTGAACTGAAGGTGGGATAGCTTTCAGACATCTATCCTGCCTTCCTTTGTAACAAACTTTCACTCTGTTTCCGCCATACTTTCCATTCCCCTGCACCACCTCAATTCTTGCTCCCAGGTCATGCCCAGCCTAGGGGTTCATGCTTTCTTAGAATCCATACTGTCTGGCCTGAGGTTTTCCCCTCCAATATTGATGGAAATAGCAACCTTGTGTGCCTGAATTTGCTGATAGTTAGATTTCATGCCCTCTCTAGGAATTTAGGCAAAGGTGTGCTTATGGTAAACCTCCTGCCTGTTTGTTTACACCCTCTCTCTCTTCCTGGTCACATAGGAAACTTTTGTTCTCTGGCAACTGACTCCCTCTCACACATCCTCTCTCACCATTTTCTAAAGCATGTGGTCTGACGGAGCTCTCTGGCTCTTACTTTCCTTCTAACATGTAGATTTTATTTCTTCCTATTATTTACCTGAAGATGCTGAAGCTATGTACTGAATTATGCACATACTAGTTTGTAAGTATACTACTTTTTATACCTTTTACAGAAGACTAAGCTTGTTTATTTCTCAGTTAGATACTATGTTTGTGGGATGTGGGTGGTTTTTCTGTTCTAAGTTCTGCCTAGCACAATTTTAACTCTGCTAGTTAGATCACCAAATCTTATTGTTTAAAACTAACAAGTATCAGATGCAGAGATGCCGCAGAGTAGTTTAGAGAGTGTAGATAGAATATAGGGCTTATGAGGCTCCAAAGAATGGTGGCAAGGTAGCAGGGATGTTCCGTCTTCTCTGCTGCCTTACCACATGACGACGTTGTTTATCCATTGTTCTTTTGTTCCAGTCCTGTGGGGGACCGAGATAAAACCTCGTCTTTTTGCTAACAGGATTTTCTGGTTAACAAAAAGATGCTGTTTAACCTATGCCCCCCACAGGACTGGAATGAAAGAATGACAACGTCATGCAGTAAGGTAGATGGAAGACAGAACATTCTTGCTGCCTTGCCGCTTTTCTTTGGAACGCACTAAGCCCCTACGTGGCACACATAGCTTTGTCCTCTGAGAGAAGGAAATGACTGTGGGCTGAGAAGGCACAGATGGTCCATTACAACTTTTTTGCCTGCATTTGCGGCCCAAGGTGGTTGCTTCACTTTTCCTAATGGTAGAGCATGCCCTGATCTATCCCCTGAGTGATTTTGACAAGAGCTTTAGCTACAGGAAAGTCATAATGACATGAGTCAATTCTTAGCATCAAACTGCTTGATGAGGGGAATATATAGCATCATATACACATTTACTTTAAGTACTGAAGAGGGGATATGTATCTGGAAAATTGAAATACATACCAAAGACATGTTAGTAAACATTAAAAGTGTACCTTAAAAGTGTTTAAGGTTTGTATATAGTATTTTAATGAATGTTAATGTTTTTAATGTTTAATGTTTTTAACTTTATAAATTGTTCAAATGTTTTTAAATAACATTAATATTTATACTTCTATTGAATGCTTTGCACAGTTTTAATCTGTATTGTTTTAAATATGCTGTTAGCTGCTTTGAGTCTCATTACTGAAAGAAATAATGAATGAATAAAATAATAATAATAATGATGATAATGATAATAATAATAGAATAGTGGAAATATTGAGGGTGCATCTAAGTGTAGACAGGACATAGATGGCTGGATCAACCTGAACTTCCTCAGTGGTAAAGACCAGTTTGCCAAGTTTTTGGAAGCAGTTGTTTCCTTTAAAAACCACAAATACCATGTGTTATATTGAGGCATTAATACTACCCAGACTAAATTCTAGACAAACCTTTCTCTGAGGACTTGAACAGAGGAGAATGGAATATTTTCTCACAATGTTTAACTGGCTGACAGAGCAAGCTCACCAGAGAGAGTTTTAACTATTTTGTGGTACAGCCTGAACTAGGTTAATGACATCTATAACAATTGTATGAGAAATAGCTGTGACTTTTATGTGAAGGGAAAATGTTTCACTGCTGTTGTTTTATGCAGCTTTTAAAACAGCCAGATCATTAATCTATCCTTTCATACATTATTATTATTTTGATGCCACTTTAAGGTCTTGGCAGAGTTTGGAAAAATTACTTTTTTGGAATACAAGTCCCACAGTCTCTCTACTAGCATGCCATACTGGTTAGGGGGATTCTGGGAGCTGTAGTCTAGAATTTTTTCCCTAACCTCTGGATTGTGGTGTAAACAGAAAGAATTTGCAAGAATAACCTAGTTAGTGATGCCTGAGAGCCTTATCGCACCATGGCACTATCCCATTTTAGCTATGGATTAGTCCCCCTTTTACTTCAGTCTTATCATATGATGCCATTGCTCTCCAGTTGCTCTCGTGTTGTAGGGTGGTTGCAGATCTGGGTTTTTGCACATTTGAAAGAAACTGTTAATAAAGATAATCTGTTAATAATCCATTTCATGCAGAAATTCTGTACACAGTTCAGCTGTGGAGGTCTCTAGCACTTTCTTCCATGACTGATGGTGGGTGTGACTTTCCTGCAGTCACATGTTTGGGGGGGGCGTGTTTCTCCTTTTATCCCCCTCTCTATCCCCAAGCTGGGTGAAGTCACTCCACTTCTGGTATAGGGGCAAAGAGGACATGTGTATTTTTATTTTACCTTTTTTTTGGGGGGGGTGTAATTGCATGGTTGTGCTGCCTTGAGGGTTTGCAAAATTGCCTCTCCCTCATTCTGTCTGATCGCACCTCTGTCTGATCGCTTTTTCACCCTTCCACTTCATTCCCCATCATCTGAGTGTTTTCCCATCACCCCATGTCATCTGAGTGCCCCCCCCCGCAAGAGTCCTACATAAGGGGAGAAAGAGTATGGAGGTAGAGTTTACAAGGTAGTTGTGATGAAAAGGCCGCTCTTTTAGCCAATCTCAGAGCAGAGGGTGACCAGCCAATAGGAAGGCAGCTGTGCATGGCTATAAAAGGGGCCTGACAGAGAGTGAGAGGGGGTTAGTTGTTTTGAGGTTTGACTGGAAAGAAAGAGTTACACCGAAGGGAGGGTGTGCTCTTAGAGTTCCTGAGGAAACTTTTCAGTCTGATGACCACAGAAGGGTCTTAAGGGTCCAGAGAGGGACTGAATAGACTTGGAGAGTCTAGTAGGGAGAGGCTCAGAGCAAGTTAAGTATATAAAGGGGATTTAGGACTTTGTTCCTGAGTTAGTAGTGCAGGTGCGTCTAGATTGATGTTATTATTTTAAAAGGAATCTGATGTAACTAAGCCTTAAGAAGATTAACAACTGTAATACTCAACTACAGTTTATTTGTTTTGTATTTTTCAATAAACTTTCATTAGAGTTTAAAGCTGCTTGGCCTCTGTTTAATTTAAACCAGGCTACCTGATATCAGGGACACAAAGGGCTGTCCCAATAGAAAGTGGTTGGTGCTTCACACATTCTTTTGGGGGCAGTAGTGGGATGCAAGAGACCCCACAGGACTGCCATCCTAAAGTCGGAGTGTTAAGGTGGTGGGTTGACCGTGTATGGGTCACCACAGCAGTAGTGCAGGAGAGTGATTGGAGGAGCCAGCAACACTGCAATGCTCTTACCAGCAAGGTGCAATGAGATTTCTTTAATGATAGTATGTTTCCATAAATAACACATTTCCTGTACCACAAGAGGCTCATGTGATAAGGTTCTGAGTCTTTATTGTGACTGCATAATTCCATTCATAGAATCATATAGCTGGAAGAAATCACAAGGGCATTCAATTCCAACTCCCTGCCATACAGGAATACACAATCAAAGCACTCCCAACAGATGGTCATCCAGGCTCTGCTTAAAAACCTCCAAAAAAGTAAACTCCATCATGTTCTAAGGCAGTGTATTCCACTGTTGAACAGCTCTTGAAAAGCAAAGGTGTGTCACACAGCAGAAATCTGAACCATTCAGAAAATGTATACTTTTCCTATTAAGGGAAATCTCTGTTTCAGATGATGTCCTTGGAATTCCAAGCTGATAAAGCCATATCAAGGATCTGTAAGCCTTTTTAATTAAGCACTTATCCAATCTGCAATGATGTTAGCTTCAACTTTTTTTTTGAAAGCTGTACCCATAATGAATGTGTAACTTATAGGACTACTGATAAAACCCTGCATTTTATTTCCTGAGTGCCTGTTTTTATAGTCACATCTTGCTTGTTAAACTGAAAAGGCAAGAGATTTATGAAGGGTGAGTGTATGTCTAACTGTACATGGAGTCTGGGCAATAACATTTCACATTTTAATGACTGCTCAATCCTTGTACAATAATTTTGTTATTTTCAAACTTTCTTCTTTTAGGAACCACTGTGGAGAATTTGGCTACTCTTGTATGGTTCATGCTCAGCTAATGGGGGATCTAGGTAAGCCTATCAAGCTTCACTAATACCTTGCGTGAACTCAGTATACTGGAATATGCCCAACATGCTGATAGAGTTGCACACTGCAGAAGAAGGTTGGTATTGGTGTGCAAACCTGATGTAGTATCTTTACCATTTTTGATCAGCTCATTTAGGAACCTTTGATGAGCTTCCATGGAATTTAAAGCCCAAGGGTGGCATGAACTTTCAAATTTTCAAGAACTCTTCAGCAGCTGTTAGAAAAGTTAGGAGATAAAGGAAGAAGCAAAGAGCCCCACATCGGTTGGATTAGTTAACATTTTAGCATCCCAACACTGCAATTTGTTGTCAGTTATGGACCACACAACTTTTGTTGGTTGTTGCTGTTGTTGTTTTCATTTTTGTTTCTCATGAAACATCTGAGCTCTCTGTGCCTAATTCAGAAATAATGAGCAAAAGTGTTTCAGATCTGAAGATCTACTTGATGTGCAGTGACTTTTCCTGATGTCTGTATTTGCAACAGTACCCTGTTGAGTTTTAGCACTATAGAAGGTATGGAGTACTCCACTTTGAATTTAATAATGGGCTTGAAAGTTATTGTCAAATTGGAGGTGGTTTGCTGACAAAGAAGGGGCAAAATTGCCTTCCTTCTTCCATCTTGGTGGGGAGGATTTTTGGGAAGGGAAGAACCCAGTGGTTCTCCTGTGGCCTCCCATTTGTTGGCTGCTGCCATATTTAAGACCCCACTAATGCACCACCCTGACAGTCCTTTGATCTGTCCCTACATATCCTGATCTTGTATCTTCCTGGATGAGTGGTTCCCAAACATGAGCCCACAGATGTTATTGATCTACACCTCCAGAATCCCTGACCAATGGCTGTGCTGCACAGGGATTCTGGGAGTTAGTCCAACCATATCTGGAGATACAAGTTTAAGAACTGTTCTAGATCAATGAACTCATTTATCAGGGGGAGGAGGATGGCCTCCACTGAAGGCCACCATTTTCTCAAAAGCATTGACTGGAATGATATCCATCACAACATAGCATCATTCTGTAGCACTGTTTAAAGATACAGGAGCCAAGAAGGGCACCAGAAATTTCTGAATATAACAACATGAAAAGAGAGCCAGCCTGGATCAGATCAAAGGACTATTTCAATATCCAATTTCATTATTCTGTTCCCACAGTGGCCAACCAGATTCTTATGGAAACCCATCGGCAGGACATGAGCACAACAGTAACAGACACTGAGGGGTATATTGCCTCAAATACTGCAAGGAAAACAGACGTTCAGACTGGTATACATTGAACACTTTATTTTCCATGAATTTTTGCAGTCCCACATTAAAGCTGGTCAGGTTAGCATCCAGCAGCATATTTTGTGACATAGAATTTCATAGTTAAAATGTACTGTTCTGCATGAAATATGCATTTTTATTCCCTTTATCTTTCCTTATTATCTCACCCTTCAGGTATTTTGTATTCCTTCCATCAAAATTCTCTCCCTAGCCTTGAAAAAAAGCTGACATGCTTTTTTTTCTTTCATGGGTCTTGTCCACACAGGCAGTTTACCCCGTCTTGCTCTCCATCTTGGAGCCCTGCAGTCCTGATGATGCAGGGCTTTTGCCCTGTTTTGTCTCTGAGTAGTCCTCACAATGGGCTAGGACAGGAGGAAGACAGGGTAGGGCCCATTACAGCATTTTAAAAAATACCGAGTAAATACAAGAGAACAGAAAAGAAGAAGAAGAACATTAAGAGTGAAACGATAATGAAATGTAATAGTACAAGGACATCTGAAACAAACTTCTGGAAAGGGAGGTAGTTAAACTGAATGAGTGTGTTTGTTATTGCTTTTTATTGTCTTTTTATTATTGTTTGTTTGTGAGTAGATATCAGTGATATAGGATTGTAATTTTTGTGGTTCACCTTTATGTGTCACTTTATACTACAAAAATCTTTTGTTGGTGTTTGTGTTTTATATATATATATATATATATATATATATATATTTAAAATACCCAGTAAAATACATTCCAGCTGGCAAAAAATGGATTGAGCCCCACATGACCCAGGAGACCATTCTGGCCCATCGGCCCTTCACTGCAGCAGTCCTCTGCCTTGCTCTTCTGTAGCCAGTGTGACGGACAGCTATGGGGACAAATGAAAACAGTGGGGTTCAGGAGCCAATCCTCTGAGAGGAGGCAGAAAGGAGAGGGGCTTCTGGAGATTTTTAAGTGGGTGTGACAGTTGAAGCAAAGGGAGTTGAAGTGAGAGGCTTGAGCTATGACAGTTGAAATTAGAAGCTTGAAGTATGACAGTTAGAGACTTGGAGTGAAGTGATGTGCAGGGAAAATGAATATGTAAACAGTAATGTTATCTTTGTTCAATAATAAATCTCTCTTTTTGTTTGTTATTTATATTCAGTCCATTTAATTAGTCCACCACGCCTATAAACATCCACACCTAAGTATAGGTACTATTCATTTAATTGTGGAACTGCAGATTCCATTGGTTATTCACTATATGCAGCAGTGGGAGGTGGAATCCCCTGTGGCACAGGCGTGGGGGCAGCAAAAGTGACGAGGCAGCCAGGCTGAAAGATGATGTAATTTTGGCTGAGGCGCATCAGGGCTTCACACCAAGAAAGGGGAATGCAGTATGTGACCAAGGCTGGTCACATGCAGGGGGCCTTACTCATGTACTGTAGGCCTGCTTTCTGATGTCAGAGAGGGCAGCGCGGAGGGCAGCGGCTGCAGGGATGGGCTGGCATGCTTGTCTGGATCTGGTCTGTTTCATGCCAGTAATGGAGGAGGAACAGGCAAGATCCATGGGCAGAATAGTGTCCCATGTATTCTGGTCCATGTAGATGAGCCCATGGTCTCTGAACAGGGCTGCAAAAAGAGGCTTTGCTCAGTTTTAGGACTTTTTCAGATACCCTAAAACCCATCAGGGGAGGGTGGGAGAGGTACGCGGCTATCACGCAGCAGGGGGTCAGTTTCGGATGATGCCGTCCCTCTCCTGTCGTCGTCCATGATACTTCTGTGTTCAATCTATTGCAAACGTGCCATTTTTTACTCATGGAAGTTTTTTTGTGAGTAAAAAGTGGCGCCTTTTCAATAGATTGAACATGGAAGTAACACGGACGACGATGGGAGAGGGACAGCGTCGTCTGAAAATGACCCCCCTGCCGTGCGATAGCCGCGTATCTCTCCCGCCCTCCCCTGACGGGTTTTAGGGCACCCAAAAAAGTCCTTAATCTCCATAGTTTGGATTTCACTTCTCCAAACAGGGAAAATAGGGAGCTTCAAAGAGGGAGCTGGGCATGTTTAGCCTGGAGGAGAGAAGCTTAGGAGGGGACATGATAGCCATGCTTAAATATTTGAAGGGATGTCATACTGAGGATGGAGCAAGCTTGTTTTCTGCTGCTCCAGAGACAAGGACACAGAGCAATGGATTCAAACTACAGGAAAAGAGATTCTATCTAAACATTAGGAAGAACCTCCTGACAGTAAGAGCTGTTCAGCAGTGAAACACTGCCCCATAGTGTGGTGGCATCTCCTGTTTTGAAGGTTTTTAAACAGAGGTTGGATGGCCATCTGTCGAGAATGCTTTGATTGGGTATTCCTGCAAGACAGAGGGTTGGACTAGATGGCTCTTGTGGTCTCTTCTAACTCTATGATTCTATAAGTCTATGATTCTGAATGCCCCAGAGAGCATGGTCAGTAGTTATGCAGGCAGGGAGATTTGGGAATCTGCAGTCTTAAAAAAGTAAGCGTTGCCAACATCTTCCCAGTTTGAATAAGAATGGTAGTAACTTTGTAGCGACTACTGCCCTGGTGATCATTTGCTAGTCGCTGCACTCATCAAGGTGGGTTTTGGTTGGGGATGGTGTACAGCTTAATTTCCCTCTCCTCGGGCAATATTTATCCCCACTGAGAGTATATTTGAGTCTGAAGTCTGGAGCTGTCAAATAATGCCAAAATTTCTTGCAGAGTACCTCCATTTCCCAAGCTGACATCTTAAAGAGATTCCATATTCAAGTAAAATCATATATTATGAAGTTATGCTGCTTGACTTTCTCAGTGCACCAGCTTGAAATGTGAAAACCTGTGAAGTACAATGCAACCATCCAGACCTTGAAGTGCCTTTAATCTCTCTTCACCCCATCCTCCCAGCAAGCAGCCTAAGCCGGCATCCCTGTTAGTTATTAACTCAGGAAGTGATCTCATCCACATGCAACTAAAATAGTATTTAAATGTAAGTTTGAAAGATCCACTTTAGCCTCTTTACTTAGTAATGGGCAATCGTCCAAACTGGCTTTCTGCCAGGGAGGGAGAAAAATCCTCTTCTCTGCAGACACATTCAAATAAGGTCACTTATGGGGACGCTATCCAGAAACTAAACAGCTAGACAGAGAGAAAAAACATATCTGTGGTGTAGTTTGGCCAGCCAGTGGATATGCCTGAAACAAGGGAGCCCATTAAAAAGGCTCAGGAGATCTTCTTATATAATAATGTGAAGAGAAAGCACCGCCACTTCTCTCCCATGACAAGAGTCACAACATAAGGAGACAGAGCAGTATAAAACCTTTAAGTCTGCTGCTGACTGACAGAACTGATCACTTTCAGGGCTAACCCAAGGCTTTTTGATGGTTGAGATGATGGGCAAGAAATTTCTCCCATTCCAACTACAGAAGCTGGCCAGTGTGGAGACTGAAATCTCTTTCAGGAGTAGAAAAAGCAGTGGGATACTTAAGGGCAGAAGTGGGGGGACCTCTAGCTTGCAGAAGTTTCCCATCTGATTTGCACATTTCTTCTGTTCTTATCCCCTATCAGTGACTGGAGATAAGAAGACTTGGAAGCTATTGCATGGAATTAAGCTGTGTTTTAAGACCAGGCTTTACTCCTGAATAATAGAATAGAGCATAGAACAGAGCTGTGCTTGCACCCTTGAAAATCACTAAACTGGGGCTTACTCTGACATGAGCCCACATGACTCCTGTATGAGCCTGCTCAAGTCCTATGGTCTTTGGGGGAAGAATTTCTCTTCCTCCCAACACCTTCCCAGCCAGGACCGGTTTAAGGAATTTTGGGGCCCCCTGCAATGCTTTACTTTGGGGCCCCCATATGACTTGAAGGCACATGGGCAAGAAAGAAAGAAAGAAAGAAAGAAAGAAAGAAAGAAAGAAAGAAAGAAAGAAAGAAGCCCTTTCTGAGGGAGACAACCCTCAAATTCCCTGTCTCTCTCTCTCACACACACACACACTCACCCTCTCCGATGTGCCTCTCCCTCCAGCTTCTGCCACGGAGGGCTGCTGTTTCTTTCTCTTTCTCTTTCTCTTTCTCTTTAGTTTTGGAGAGGCTGTTTTGTTTGTTTTTTTAAAAAAGCCAGCAGGAGGTTTTTGGAGGAGGAGGGTAAGAGGGGGCTCCTCCCGGCTGTCTCCTGGCTGTTCCTTCGTCAGATTAAGGAGGCCAACATGGGGCCCTCTCTTGACCTCGGGGCCCCCTCTTGACCTCGGGGCCCCCTGCCAATGCTGATTTGGCAGACAGGTTAAACCGGCCCTGTTCCCAGCCTCATCTGGTTGAGGACACAGGAGAGAGTTTTGTTAGTGGCTGCCGCTAGGCTATGGAACTCCCTCCCAAGAGAGACTCAGTTGGCTCTCTGCTCTCTTTTTGCCAGCAGGCAAGACCTTCCTTTTAAAAGAGGCCTTCAATTTTTAATCTGGTTGGGGTAGAAGGATGTAAAACTGGTGTCCTGTTTTAATACATAATATGTGTTTTATGTGTTTTTCATTATTTTTAAATTATTGTTTTAAAAGGACTATTTTAATAACCTGGAGTTATTAAACCTGCAGACCTTACCTGGAGCAATGGGTTCAAACTACAGGAAAAGAGATTCCACCTAAACATTAGGAAGAACTTCCTGACAGTAAGAGCTGTTTGGAAGTGGAACACACTGCCTCGTAGTGTGGTGGAGTCCTCTTCTTTGGAGGTTTTTAAACAGAGGCTGGATGGCCATCTGTTGGGAATGATTTGATTGTGTATTCCTGTGTGGCAGGGGGTTGGACTGGATGGTCCTTGAGGTCTCTTCCAACTCTATGATTCTATGGTTCTAATTGGATTGATTGTTCAATGATGTTTTAATTTTAGTACCATGAGAGCCAGCGTGTAATGGTTTGAGCATTGGACTATAGGGTTGTCTAAGGACTTTTTCGGACGGCGATTTGTAATGCAAGCAGGCTCATCCCTGTTGCGAGGCTGCTGCGTGGCGGGGGCATTTCGGATGGCGCTGTCCCCCTGCCGATACTGTTCTGGAAGAGTTGGGAGGCTGCAGCACCATATTTGGCCATTTTCTAATCACGGTCAACTTCCGTGATTAGGAAATGGCCAAATATGGCGCTGCAGCCTCCCAGCTCTTCTGGAACAGTATCGGCAGGAGGACAACATAATCCAAAATGGCCCCCCTGCTGCGCAGCAGCCTCGCAACAGGGACGAGCTGCTTGCATTACAAATCACCATCCAAAAAAGTCCTAAATGGTGAAAATACTCCTTACAGAATGTGAGGAGAATACAATATGTCTAAATGGGATCCTGCATCGTTTTGTCATATTCAGAAGGAGACAGGCTAAATGTACCATATACTCCACAGGAAAGCCTTCATGGCTTTTCCTGGAGTTTTTAAAAGCAGCGGGAGGGGGGATTTCTGCTCATTGGAACAAGCGACATGAATTGTTTCACTTTCCCATATGAGCAGAAGCTGAAACCTGATTGGCCAGACGAGTGTGGGGGCTTTCCTTGCTAATAAGAGAAGCGCCCGGAATGGCCATGTTGGATTTTGCCTTAGCCAGCAAGGGCTAAGGCAATAAAATGAGGGGGGGAGGTAGGTTTGTTTTGTTAAGGCAAGATATTGCTCTATCGCACTTGTTTATAGTTTTTTTAAAAAAAGAAAATACTATTCAGCAACAGCAAATTGGTAAGTTCACTCACTGCTGCCATCTTGATTCTCAGGCATGCCTGTTTGCACAGCAAACATGGATAGCTCCACATGCATGCGATCTGCACAAAAAGCTGTATAGACAAAAAGTAGGTGCTGCAAATTGCCATTACTGAGGAGAAATCTGCTTTTATTTTGCCTCGTATAGATGAGGCCTATGACTATGGAGAAGAGGTTCAAATCCCCACTTGGACATGAAAACCCACTGGAGTACCTTGAGCAAGTCACACTCTCTCAGCCTCAGAGGAAGGCATTGGCAAACTTCCTCTGAACAAATTTTGCCAAGAAAACCCAGGCTTAGCATCACCATAAGTTGGAAATAACTTGAAGGCACACAACAACAATTGTTTTAGCTATTTTGTTTTAATATAAACTGTGATCCCACTTGGATCCCACCTTGGGAGAAAGGTGGGATATCATATTAATCAAATCAAGTCAATACATACATGCATAGATGTGTGTTGATATGCTTTGTGTACTTGGAGTGAAAATATCCTTTGCCCCACCAGTTGCTGTTGAAGAGCCCTCAGCCCTGGGACCCTTCCCAAACTGAAATTGAGCACCCAGGTCAAAAAAGTTTCTTCATTCATGGTTTAGAGGGTTCAGGGCATAGTCAGGGGGCCCAGGAGGAGGAATGTCTAAGGTCTTCTGCCACCACTTCCCTACCACACAGCCTACCACCTGCCACATTACCCATTAACTGAGAGATGGCTGCCTTCTCTGCCTTTTGGTAGGTCTAGCCTTACTGACATTGCACATTGCCTTTAACTATTATCTCAAAAGGCAAGAATATCTGGGAATATGCCAAAAGATCCCAGGCTGCTACAGTAAGGCAATAACACATATAAGTCACATAGTCATTTATAGATTCAATTCAGGAACATCAAAAAAGAGGATGGATTGATACTTCTATCATACACATGACTGGCATATACATGCCCAAATTTGAAAGGCAGTTTGAAAGACAGTTTGAGAAGCACTCCTCAACATTAGGAGGAACTTTTTGACAGTTATTGCTGTTCGGCAGTGGAACACACTCCCTCAGAGCATGGTAGGGTCTCCTTCCTTGGAGGTCTTTAAACAGAGGCTGGATTGCCATCTGACGGGGATGCTTTGATCAAGATTTCCTGCGTGGCAGGGGGGTTGGACTGGATGGCCCTCGTGGTCTCTTCCAACTCTACAATTCTATGATTCTATGATTCTATGGGCTCACAGGGTCATGTGAAAAAGCCTGAAGACATGTATTCAATGCATATATACTTGGAAGGGCAGTCCCTTCGAATTCAAGAGCCTTAATTCTGGGTGAACTCATGTCAGGCTGAGTCGTACGTGTGCTTAGAATCACAAAACTATATATACAAGCCACAGAATTCCATCTTAATAATTGCATACTAGCTGACTCCATGGTGAAGTATGCACAGCATTGTACAAACCCAGGGTTAATTAAGTGAGTTCAGTGCCTTTTTTGTATGAATACAGCCCATCTGCTCAAATTGAGGATTAAAATCTCAGCTGTAGTGTGAAATTCAAATGAGGTCTTTTTAAAGGAGCAGGTGGAATCGAATGAGCAATTGCTACTGGCGGAAGAACTTGGTGACATGATATTATGAGTATTCATGCTTGAACTTTGCAGGAAAGGGCAGACATGTCCCTTGGCCTGTGGTCCATACACACAGCTGCAAAGAAAGCTGGAACTCTGTCTCTGCCATCATTAGGACAGGGCAAATAATGAAACACTTTGAAATGCTCAAGGGCTATTCATGGTTTTTTTTAAAAGAAAGGGAGAGAGAGAGAGAGGAGAAGAAGGAGAAGAATTTATACTCAATGGCCATTTCTGCCTTAATCATGCACAAAGAATCCATGAATATGAACTAAATATAACCTCTTGATAAGAATACTGAACTTTCAGGACGAGGGCCAAGAGTTTCATTTAATAGGGCTGTGCCAGTTATATTGTCTATACTTTCACAAGAGGCAATAGTGTGGTAATACTACAACGTCTATAGTCAGAAACTGGCTCGGCTCACTAGCGCTAACTGCCAACATTGGTCAGCTACATGGCACTGGGAAATGTCATCTTGACACACAACTGATCTCTGATCAATGAAAGCCAAAATGAGATACCACTTTACACTATTTACAAAATGAAACCTGCAGCTCTTTCACACTAGCCAATTATAATGCTATGATTCCACTATAACTGTCATGGTTGCACCCCATGGAATTTTTGGAGTTGCAGTTTAGGGAGGGGTGTTTAGAAGTCTCTGCCAGAGAGCTCTAGGGCTTTGCCAAACTACAAACCTCAGGATTCCAGAGGATGCAGCCAGGGCAGTTAAAGTGGAATCATAGTGCTATAACTGCAGTATGAAAAGGTCCTTGGTGGATGTCAGAGAGATATTAATGGAATCGCCCCTTTGGTTTGGCCAGAGTTCATTTAGTCTTTCTGATTCCATAACCTCCTATTTACAGCATATAATATACCCAAGTGTGTGTTTGAATAGGCTCCTGCCAGTGGTTAATTAATTAATTAATTATATCCCATTTTGTTCACAGCATGGAATTCAGCAGGGATGAGCTAATTGAATCTCCCATGGAAGGGAGTTCCACATTTGGGAGTAGCCACTGAGAAGGCTCTCTCCAAATTTGCTTGTGATGATGGCAGGGTTGAGAGAAAGCCCTCCACTGCAGATCTTAAAACTCAGGCTGGCTCATTGTCATGTACTAGCTTCTTCAGACTCAGTAACCAGCAGCTTCAGAGTTAAACAGAAAGCTTTATTGCTATAGTAGTCTAAAGAGCAAACTGTACAAAATTGTTGCTTCAAATGAAGCTCGTAGGAAAAGCAGTAAAATAAAAAGTATTTAAATCAGCCAAATCTCGTGGGCAATTCCCTCATTGGTCACTCATCATTCACACTCCCCCTTCTCACCCAGTCTGGGCTCCACCTATTGTTTCCCACAGCCTTACAGGTGCAAGGCCATCCAGCCTACTTTTCCAACAGACACCTTCCTCCCTTGTCCCCTCTCAGTACATTAACTTGTTACAGTGTTAAAGAATGTAAAGCATCTTTGGTCAGACCTCACCTGGAATACTGTGTCTGGGCACCACAATTCAAGAAGGATATTGAGAAGCTGGAATGTGTCCAGAGGAGGGTGACCAAAATGGTGGGAGAGCTGGAAGCCATGCCCTGTGAGGAGCAACTTAGGGAGTTGGGTATGTTTAGCCTAAAGGTTAAGAGGTAACATGATAGCCGTGTTTAAATATTTGAAGGGATGTCATATTGAGGATGGAGCAAGTTTGTTCTTTGCAGCTCCAGAGACTAGGACATGGAGCAATGGGTTCAAACTACAGGAAAAGAGATTCCACCTAAACATTAGGAAGAACTTCCTGATGGTACGAGCTGTTTCACAGTGGAATAAGCTGCCATGGAGTGTGGTGGAGTCTCCTTCTTTGGAGATTTTTAAACAAAGGCTGGATGGCCATCTGTTGGGAAAGCTTTGGTTGTGTATTTGGCAGGGGATTAGACTAGATGGCCCTTGAGGTCTCTTCCAACTCTATGATTCCATGATATCACACAGTTGTATTCTCCATTTTCAAAAATGTATGGAACTACAAAATGGCAAGATTGAGTCTAAATCAGGATACATTTTGTGAGCTTAAATGTTTGACCTTTTTGTTTTGCTTCAAATTACTCCGATTTGCACAAAAAAAAAAGAGCTAACTTTTGAAAGTAACAATGAACATATGCAATGAGGCAGATTCAATAATGAAAGAACAGAGCACAGTGTGGAAAAAATGGGGTTTGAAGGCTACATATCCCTGAATTTGCAAAACACACAGAATTTTCAAGAAAGAAAATACTGTGCCTATTTTAAAATGTGAATGGCTAAAATGCACATGATTGAAAAAAATATGCATAAACATGCTTTAGTCAGTGGAGGGAAATGTGTACATTGTGTAAACAAAATAGAAAATTAGGGGAATCATGTTTTAAAATATGTGCAAAATTGACTGCAGGGAAAAACCCAGAAAGTCTTTCAATCCAGTACAAAAAAGAATGGAAAGAAAATGCAGGGAGCTAGAGAAATTGAATTCAAGACTGAGAAATTTTCACATCCTCAAATTTGTAGAACAATGTTGGGGAACTTTAAGCCCTAGGACCGATTATGTTCAAATTGGATCATGCATTTGAATATATACATTATTATGGCTATGACTGGGATTGCATTTTATTCTGTTATTTTTGTTTATTTCATATTTGTTTCAGCATGGCTTATTAGCATAGAGGAACTCCAGCAGGACAGATGCTATGGCAACCTTAAAAATTTCCCATTCTTCCTAGCAGGCTGTCCTGTCTATAGATTCTGTCCTGATAATTAACACCAAGGAAATAAATGTTGGCCTACTTTGCAATAACAAAGAAGAGCAAGGTTCTCACCTACTGACAGATGCTTCTTATTATGGTATGAATGTGAGCTAAGTATGAAAAATGAAAAAGAAAAACCATAATGTCTAAAAGGGAAAACTTAAGGGAGAATCAATATTTCTGCATGAAGATCCTCAAAAGATAGCTCGTGCATCCTTGGGGGCTTATTTTGGTACCATCAGATCCTTCGTGATTTCTCTGCCCTATGAACCAGACCAATGAAAGCCGAATATATCCCTAATATAAATTAGCTGATATCTGTGTGCTTTGAACCACAACTTTTCTTGCTTTCCATATAGATGCCACATGAAGATGAAAGGAAAAGTGCAGCAACCTAATCCCATAATCCTTTGCTAGTAGTGAACGGAATGCTCTCATGAGTGACTTCCTAATGAAAAAGCAGGCCAACACTTACCAAGGTAACTCCACTGTGCCATGGACAAATACAATTACACCTCATCTCTAGTCAGGGCCGGTTTAACCTGTCTGCCAAATCAGCATTGGCAGGGGGCCCCGAGGTCAAGAGGGGGCCCCGAGGTCAAGAGAGGGCCCCGTGTTGGCCTCCTTAATATGAAAATAATGGGATTTCTGGTTTAAAATACCATAGAGTTGCCTTGGAAGGCCTAGAAAAGGGCTAGGGAAGACACATTTTCTAGGAAGACTCTATGGTAGGTGTGCTGTTTTGTGTCCCATGGATAATGAATCCAGGGATACGGGGGTCCTACTATAATCTGAACATCCTGTACGGTGAATAGGTTAGGTTACATTGACCTGAGATAAACATATGGGGGCCCCAAAGTAAAGCATTGCAGGGGGCCCCAAAATTCCTTAAACCGGTCCTGTCTCTAGTTGATAAAGGGATAAGAATAACATTTTCTTTTTTTGTGTGGAGTGGAAAGATCTTTTAATTTTTGCTCATTTTGTGGTAGAGGAAGCAATTACCAACTTTTTGTAATTATCTCTCATAAGTCTTTGATCTCACCACCCCCTTGCTGTTTATTATTTCTCTTCCAAAAAAAAAGAAGAAGAAGAAAGAAAAATAGCAAAAGGAGGCACGCGTTTTTCATATGAATAGTTTGAACCTCCTTTAGAGCCTCCAGCTGAATAGTACTTATAATCAGTAGTGGTCTTCATGTGGATTGTGCCCAGTGTGGAAATCTAACCCAGGCTTTTAAATTAATTGTTCAACAAGATCACAGCTTTCTGCCCACAAGCACAGTGAATTGTAACGGAGTGGGAACTCTTGGAGTCCTGAAACATCCTATGAAGGAAAACCTATGAAGATAACTTGTACACATGACACTAGAGACCTCCTCTGACATTACATCTGAAGGATTGCTTTCTCCCATGTTACCCTACCACTTGCTAATATCATAGAAATAGCAATATGTCAGGCCCTGCTCTTCTGACTCTGAAGATGAGCTAGAGGAAGAGAGAGCTTCAGAGCAGGATTTGCAGCAGAGACAACAGCACCCAACCCCACAGAGCTGCCTGGCTCCTCTGAGATAGCAGAGGGGGACAGAGCAGATAACCCAGACCCGGCAGAGAGGTCCGGCCCCTCAGATGGAGAGACACTAGACCCAGTTGTACCCACCTTTCAGGAATCCCAGCAGCAAAGGGAGGAGGAGTGGATGTCTCAGTGTATTTATGAGAGACGCCGTCTTATCAGAGAACAGCTGTGCAATCACTGAGTCAGTATAAATCAGGAACAGCTGTTCTGCCAACTTACTGGAGTTTATGTGATTGCATCAGTAGGAAACCTCTGCTCCTGATTCCTCATGTTGCCTTGCCTGGACTTTGACCTTTGGAGGAGGAACTTTTTGACAGTAAGAGCTGTTCGGCAGTGGAACGCACTCCCTCGGAGCATGGTGGGGTCTCCTTCCTTGGAGGTCTTTAAACAGAGGCTGGATGGCCATCTGTCAGGGATGCTTTGATCGTGATTTCCTGCATGGCAGGAGGTTGGACTGGATGGTCCTCGTGGTCTCTTCCAACTCTGCAATTCTATGATTCTATGATTCTATGACTGTACCAGACCCCCCTGCTCAACGTGACCCTATCAGATTGGTAAAGTGGACTATTCTCTGTTTTTTTGTGGATTTGTTCTGTTACCTAGATATTTTGCTGTACAAGTGTAATTCTGTGTGGCCGTGAGTTCTGGGCAGACTGCCACACTGTTATCTGCTAATAGCACCTTACCTTGGCTGGTTTAGCACTTACATTTCTATACCGCTAAGCACTCTCTAAGCGATTTACAATGTGTTCGCTAATTTCCCCCAACAAGCTGGGTACTCATTTTACCAACCTATGGAAGGATGGAAGGCTGAGTCAACCTGGAGCCCTGCAGGATCGAACTCACAATGTTGTGACTGTAGTACCAGCATTTAACCACTGTGCCACCAGGGATCATGGGGCTTTTTTCTTCTTATATCTGTTGTATGTGTACCTGGGATCAGGTGGAGGGCCTTGGTAGTTATGCCCAGAGTTCAGAGGAGTTACAACTGTCAGAATCCCTTGGATAACAAGGCTGTGGCTAGAGGATTCTGGGAGCTGTAGTGCAAAAAGTAGTTTCTAAGCTCCAGCCATTCTTTGGTTGTAGAACTCCCTTTCAAAAGATGGTTGCTGTATATCATGCTCTATACCTTTCCATCCAGTAGTAAGGATATTATCTACCATATGCCTTTAGTTTGTTTTTAATAATAGTCTTTCTTATCACCTAATATATTATGTATTGTGTTTTTCTATCATCATTAGATACCTTTAACTGGAAAAGTGGGGTGTGTATTTGTTCAATAAATGAATATCTTTAGCAATGTAAGACTTGTTACCTCATGTGTCCTGACTGTGCCAATCTGTTAAAGAAAAATCTAAGATCACATGGAATAATTTACTGGCAGCTCTCCTTTCTTAATTGCCATTTACCTTCTGTAAACAGGAATACTGTTGGGAGGAAGTTACATTCTTGTGTCAGCCAGCATATTCTGCCTGCAGATCAGGCCTGTTCCTCCCCCATCACCAGCATGAAATGGGAGGAAGTCCAGACCACCAGCCTGGTCTGTCACTGCCACTACTGCCACTGGCATCTGCAGCCCACGTTCTGAAGCCAGGAAGCTGGCCTGTGGCACATGAGCAAGGTCCCCTCCATGTGACCAGCCTGGTCACATGCTATGGGCCTGCTCCCTGGAATGGCAGATGGCAGCTGCTGTGATGGGCCAGCATCCCAGAATGGACTCCTGCAGTCACATGGGGCCCAATCCATTTTTGATGGCTGGAACAGATTTTATCAGTTTTTTTTTTTAATGGTGTAACAGGCTTTACCCCATCTTCCCCACCACCACCTTAGCCCCATCTTTGCCCCAGGAGGACAAAGTTGCTGTCCAGGAGGAAAATGGGGAACTGCCCTGCATCATCTAGACTGCATGGCTCAAAGATGGGGCCAAGATGGGGTAAATAGGCCATGTAGACAAGCCCTTAGAGGTCTCTCACTCATTGGGTCACCATAAGTCAAAATCAACTTGACGGCAGTTAACAACATTACTACCATCAACATTTGCTTATTTTCCTCCTACCTCCTTCTCACTTCTGATAATCTGTAGACAAACCCTGTTTTTCAGTTTTTAAATTCCTTTTCTTTTCTTTTCTTTTCTTTTCTTTTCTTTTCTTTTCTTTTCTTTGTGAATCAATGCTTATGATCATGGAGGGAGAGGGGGAGAAGCTGCACCAGCAATGGGGGAAAAATGTAATGTATGGCCAGCCAGGTCTCCTTTATCAACACAGAACTTTAGCTAGGAAAGTATGTTTCCTGTGATGCATCCTCTTCCAGGATGAAACCTATGTGTTAAAAAACTAGTAAACAGGATTAGTTGTTCAGGAGACAGACTGAATTATAAAATGAAATAGGTACCCTTTACAATGTTGCTACCTAATGATGGCTTACCGTGTAGGCCAAATTGTGCTGATTATCATTTTTAATGTCATGTATGCAGAGGATATAAATCTGCAACTCTTTCCCAGCATAATATAGTATTTGATGCACACTGTTATTACCAATGTACATAATGTACATTGCAAAAGAACCCTATGTACAGTCACCCAGTGCATGGTAAAAGGCCTTTTATTTCCTTGTCATTGGTTTGTCATGTTGACAACATGTTTTCTAAAGCCAAGAAATCATTCATCGCTGCCATCCTAGTCTGCCATTCAAACCACAACATAGAGTGTGACAAACTGTATTGGATTTTGATCCCATGTCTAAATGTGAACAAACGTAACATTCAAGGATTCCTTTCATGATAATACAAAAGCTATCTCATCCATGAAAGGAGATTATTATATCTTCTATAGAAGTGTGGAACCCCCCTCCACCCAGAAAATATCCATGGTCAACTCCATCTCTTCAATAGGAAATTCTGTTTAGTCTGTGAGATTGTTTTCATTATCAAAGACCACAATTGTTGATTGAGTCAGAGAATTTGGGGATTAAGAATAAAGCTTCTTTATATCTCATGAGCTAGTTTGCAAACCAATTTATTATATATTGGGGTAAATAGATTTTCCTAACCACCCACAAAACTAGAGGAAAACACAGTGTGATAAGCTTAGTCCTTAAACCATGTACATTTTGCCATTTTTATTAATGATGAAACACATTTTATCTGCATTTGCAAACAGAAAAAAAGTGGGTGAAACAATCAGATTGGCAGCTCAGAGATATTTTCAGCCAATTATCTGAAAATTATCTGTTCAGCCAGCAGAATAGAGTTGCTGATTAGTTTAGGTTTTGAAATGAAATGAATGCACACATGTCAACATTTTAAATATAATTTTAAATGCTAAAGAAGTGCTTCATAAAATCAAGAGAACTGATAGTTTAGTGAGGTGGATCTAATCTCAGGTAATTGAACTTGGATCTCACTGAAATAAGTGGAACAATCATAGAATTAGAGAATTGTAGAGTTGGAAGAGACCACAAGGGCCATCCAGTCCAACCCCCTGCCACACAGGAAGGAACAAGTTAGTTATGATCTCAAGTTCTACTGATTTCCTTGGAAACTAATGGGAATTAGCTTCCTATTTAGATCCAGCGTCACGTCTTTCTGACTTCTTCCAGTCAAAACCATACTAGCTTGATCTGTTTTAAGATTCATTGCACCATGAAGTATAGTGTTGAGCATGAAGGATTGGGGCTGGGGAGACCAGATTCAAATCTGTTCTTGGTCTTAAGTTTACCATGGGGCAGTTACTCTCAATCTAACATCCATTTCATGGGATAAAATGGTGACAAAATAAAGGAAAGGTAAGATTGGCAAGGGGAAAGTAACTATCCTAGGGATGTTCACAGGGTCTCCAATTTGGTTCAAAGCCTGATTCAGCAATTTGGACATGGCCCTAATTCAATCTGGATGGATCTGGGCCCAATCCTCTGCAATCCAGAACCAAATCCAAAGAGAGATACAGAATCTGACTCACCAGTCCTCCCCTATGGACATGCATTAGGAAACCAAAATGTCTATAACCTTCCCCCTCCCCACAGATTTTCACAAAAAAATTGGAAACATTGTAGACTGAAAGAGGGATTAACGAAAGTTAATTTCACACTGGTCGCTTCAGGACTTTTTGTGGTAGGTTTGCTGTTTTGTTTTGTTTTTAAAGCTGTTGACTGCTTTGTCTTCTGAGGTACAAAAAGCCATGCAGGCACATTATTCCCACATAGACTGGTGCAAGTATGTTATGAAAGTCCTGATAACCTTGCATTGTGGTTATATCATTTGCCATAAAACATGCTCCAAATTCTGTTTCTTTAAAAATATAAAGAAAGTCTCTTTATTTTCTCAGGTCTGATATTAGCATCTACTTAGATATTTTTTTCCGTTTTTTTCAACTGTAGCTAAAGGTCTTTGACATCCTATGTTTAGGATCATAAAACCTGTCTCTAGATGATTATCAGACCTCTGCTTCTTGTGATTTTCTTCACATTTGATTTAAAACAATTATGAAAAATTCTTCTTTCAGATTTATGTTTCGTTATACACCCTATGAAAAGCTAATAAATTCAACAGGAAAGTTTTCTCCGCAGTATAGTAGTTCCATTAACATTTTCACATTAAATATGTAATATTTCTCAATGAGCAGAGCAGATGTTCAGTGTCCAGTTTAAGGGCTTAACTGGTAGGAAGAAGAGACAATAAAGCTTGAATGTGGAATATAAACTCGTAAAGATGTTTGTATCCTACACTGCAGATCCAATAGTGTATTGAGATTAACAATATAGAACAGGGATTGGGTGTGGTGTGGTGGGTGGGCTGTATGCTGCCCCAGGACCCCCCCCCCAGTTGATTCCCTCCCTAAATGTCCCCCCAAATATTCCTTAGGAGTTGGGAGGGAGGTTAAATTTGCAATGTGCCCTCTTTTGGCCATTTTAAGCTTAGCTCAACTTCCAGGACACATCTTGTTGAAAAAAGGCCTCTCCTGGGTATGAGCAGGGAGGAAACATGACAAAATTGTGTCATGCCCACTAGACGGTGCTGGGGATATTGGGGGAAAAATATTTTGGATGGAACTCCAAGTATTTTGGCAGGGGGGGGGGACAGACAATGTGTTCCTCTAAGTCCCAAGAGTTACCCAACCCTGAAGAAGAAGGGACATTAAACACCAGTAGTATATTGGTAACCAAAGAGGACCTTCAAATATACTTGGTAACAGCGGTCTTCTTCCGCTAAACTACTACCGAGGTTCATGGCTGGGAAGGAACAATGCTAGATACTACAGTAAATTAAACACTAGGCTACATAATGAACTACATTATATAAATTATGATCATATTTAAAGCAGCTCAAAGTTCTTGTAAATGAGCAGTATTTACTACAGTCCACTGCTATTGTAACATACCATCCAACATTTCACAGATGAAAACCAGGATACATGTGGCTGAGGAATATCAGAGTGTGGTCAACATGGGTATTAATAAAGAAGACACAATCTAAGAGAGGCTGCAGTTTGCTTTTACCTGAGCCTACTGAAAGATTCGGCACCTTTCTCTCCTCCCTGCTGAGTTAATTGAGAGTAAACTACAGTTGTCCCTTCATATTCACTGGGGTTTGGTTCAAGGACCCCCCCATGGATACCAAAATCCATGAATACTGAAGTCCCATTATATGCAATAGCGTAGCAAAATGGTGTCCCTTATATAAGATGGCAAAATCAAGGTTTGCTTTTGGGATTATTATTTTTTCAAGAATATTTTCAAGCCGTGAATACTTAAATCCATGGATACCAAATCCGTGCATACGGAGGGACAACTGTACTTTTGCCCTTTGAATTCAGTTTGCACTGTCTATTCTCCTTTATGGGTCTGAAACATGGGTCACCTATTGCCAACACTTACGACTCCTCGAACTCTTTCATCAGCGCTGTATACGCACAATCCTAAATATACACTGGACTGACTATGTGATGAATGTTGCTGTCCTTGAGCAAGCGGGGATCACCAGCATTGAGGCTGTGATATTAAGAACACAGCTGCGCTGAGCAGGGCCTGTTTCTAGGATGGAGGACGATCGTCTCCCAAAAATAGTACTCTAGGGTGAACTCGCCACGGGTCAGCTTAAGAGGGGTGCTCCAAAAAAGTGATACAAGGACTCCCTGAAGCAACATCTCAGGCTCAGCCAAATTGATCACCAACAATGGTCCGCCCTGGCTTCACATTGGGAGGAATGGAGACACACTATCCACAATGCTGCAGCCTTATTTGAAAACTCACGCTGAACAAGTCTTGAAGAGAAACAACAGCGCAGAAAGAATCACAACCCAGAAACGTCACCCAAGGGACCTTCTGCTGTGCTTTCTCCAACCAGACTTGTTTATCTAGGATTGGCCTTTTTAGTCATCAGCGCACTTGCAGAAAGCACGAGATGAGTCCTTCCTAAATCTTTGTTTACAAAGAAAAGCCAGAGAGAGAGAGAGAGAGAGAGAGAGAGAGTTGTAATGGAAAAGATGGGAGACCACCTGAATACCTTGTGCTGTAGGCTATGTTTCAGAGAGAGGAACTGGCAAAATCACCTCTGAGTATTCCTTGCCTAAGAAAACCGTGTGAGGTTTATGGGGTTGCCATAAACTCCCCCACAAAAAGCAAGGTCAACTGTATTGGTCATAAGAAGAATTCAAACATCTATATATTATAATATCTTTATTAGACCAACTTAAACGTTACAAAAATGTGCAAGCTTTTGAGATATCAAGAACTCTTCATCAGGCAAGAGATTACAAAAATAAGGTGTGGATGTATGTCTGTGAGAACAGGAAGAGAAAATTTATCGACTTCAAGATGAAGTCACAGGACTTTTTCAGATGGGAACTTTTACCCCACTCCTGCCTTGCTAAACACCTCCCATCCCACTCCCGTCCCTTCCACAGAATAAAAGTAAAGTTTTTGCACACCTACCTTTTTCTGCAACAGGAATGTCCTCCCCCTCCCCTGGCTGACCAGGAGTGAATGCAGCTGTTGTAAAGCTGCATTCACGTCCGATAAAAGAAATCCCACCCATTCTTGCAAGAGAACGGTAGCATGGGAAATTTAAAAATAAAAGTAAAAATAAACGTCAAAAACAAAACACCAAGCCCCCAAACACTCTAAAAAGTTTACAAGTAACCTGGGGAGGGGGGGGAAGGGTGTCACTTACCTCCTCATCCTGATCTCCACCAGAAGTGTTCACCATTGACCTCCACCCATGGCTGGCATTGCACCAGCATAACAGGAGAGGAATGGGACACCTTTCAGACCACCTGTGATTCCATGACAAAAACAGAACGGGTGGTCTATTCACGACTTTTCATCATGTATAAAAAATTACTGGAACAGCACGGGAGCAGCACAGAAGGGGGACGATGTCATCTGAAAGAGAAATCTTTCAGTGACCTTGTTCCATGCCTGCCATGGAGTTTATAACCCATCTGAAAAAGTCCACAGTGTAAGACCCCTAATATGTACAAGATCCCTAGAATCCTAAACTGAAACTGAAATCCTGATAAGATGGAGTTTCCATAGATTGGTGATTCTCAGCTCTGTGTATGGGATAAATGGCCCAACCTGGGTGGGCTTGCACTTGCCCTAGGAGAGCAAGTATGTTGCTAGGGAACACTAAACCCATCTGTCATCTTTGGAAGCCCAGGTGTCTGCAGCCAACTTCAATGGCCCCCTACCTATGGCCTTTCCCTGTACAGGGATAACTTAGCCACAGTAGTCCATCCACTGGTGATTCCCTGATTAGACTACTGTAATGCTCACTATGTGGGGCTGCCCATAAAGATGACTCAGAAACTACCGCTAATGCAATCTTTCTATCACTTTATGTATACCCCTACGTTCCCCCATGACTGGGACTCAAGGCAGCTAATAGATGAAAAGAAGCACAAATAAAACCACATGTAGCTAAAAATATACTGAAATCAGGATTAAAATAGTATTAAACTGTCAATAAATCCTTAGGTGAAAGATTCCAAGATCAGTGGGAAAAAACAACCACCAATTAGACAGAAACTAGGCAGCCTTTATGGTTATGAAGGTGGAGACAATTCTGGAAGCTATATAAAGGAGGGTTCTGATAAGGAATGTAAAAAAAAATGTAAAGGCAGTATGCTGCTATGATGTCCTTCTTTGTCACATCACAATCTTAATTTTAATGAGAGCTGCAGAGAGCCAGTGTGATTGTCATGGGCCCCGGAGAGACATTCTTGTCAAAACACCTGATAGCCATGGCAAGCACCGTCCAAAACGACTCTCAGTTCCTTCTTAAAGACAACTAAGCCTAGAAAAAGATGTGTTCAGTCAGCTGGTCCTTGAGTTGACCTTGCAGACAGGCTCCTTTTCTCTAATGTGGGGCTTGAAGATTCTGCTAGAAGACTTTAAAGTCTGACTCTTTACCTTGACATCCAATTCCCATCGGAGCCAGGACCTAGGTTTCTGTTACTGATCTGCTCTAGAGAGAAAATTATCAAGATACAGCCGACATCCTAAGAGAGGGTGGGCTATACAAGCAGTGAAATAAATAAATCAACTAACTGGGGGGGGGGAATAAAAGGATTTTTATGCACAGTTTGTAATATAGGTGGGCTGGGGGTGTATTTGTTTAAAGAATATGTCATAGGGATTATAGCAGGCAATCACATGACCACTTTAGTCAATGCATCTTTTCTGGCCACCAAAGTCTGTCTTTCATTATTAAACGAAAGGAATGTTCCGTACACTTAGGAGGACATCAGGGTAATTCTGTGCATGTCAGTGCTTGCAGCTTACTATAATGAAATGCCTTGTTATAGGCGTGGTGTAATCTGTGAAAGGCTATTTTGTTTAGTTTCCTCATAATGATATTGACGATATTTCAGTTGTGGTAACTAAAATGATAGATTGAAAGTGTACAGATATGCTAACAAATTTTTTGCACAAATAAAGTCAGATTGTTAAGTGCTTTTTAAAAAATATATCTTTATTAATTAATTACCGTAAGTGCTTTTTGACCTTCCTTTACAGGTTTGCTCTGATTCTTCCTCCTTTATTACCTTTTTAAAAATAAATTTACTATCAAACATATCTTTAGGAACTGTCATACCTTTCCCACCTTTTCTATTAGCAAAATGCCATGTTGGTTACAGTAAAAATAAATAGATGTAATGGTTACTGTGAAAAAATACCACGCTGGGCATACCAGTGGACCTCTTCCACTATGAGCAGTAGAAGAGAGTGTTCCTCCATGTGTTTATTGCCACTGAAGCATTTATTGCCACTGATGGGGATACCTTTTAAATATATAGTATGTTTGCAATAAACAGTCATCCCACAATGGTGCCACCTTATTTTATTGTATATTTTTAAAATTTTGTTTTATTTTCTGTTTTTGTTTTTATCCTGCCTTTCTCCCAGCACAGAACCTAACGTGTCTTACAGCATAAATTAAACACAGATAATAGCTTTAACAATCATAATACTAAAGACCAATTAAAGCTATTAAATATACTATCTCATTAAAAACAGTACTGAAATAAAATCACTCCAGATGACAGCACAGGTGGATGTGACGGCCAGGAGTGCTTTCTATCAGCTGTGGCTAATATGCCAGCTGCACCTCTTCATAGAATTGGAGTACGCACGCTGGTAACTTCAAGATTTGACTTCTGTAATGCGCTCTACATGGGGCTAACTTTGTGCCTGCTCCGGAAACTTCAATTGGTTCAAAATATGGCAGCCAGGTTGGTCACCGGAACATCCAGGGGTGACCATATTACACTGATATTAAAATCTCTTCACTGGCTGCCAATCAGTTTCCGGGCAAGGTATAAAGTGTTGGTCATTACTTTTAAAGCCCTTTATGGCTTGGGGATACCTATGGGATCACCTTCTCCCGCACAATTCGCCCCATACCATTAGGTCCTTTGGGAAAAATAAAGGACCTTTTCCGCCACCGCTCCCAGACTGTGGAATGGCCTGCCAGAGGAGATCTGACACTTTGATGATCTGGGTGCTTTTAAGAAGGCAGTTAAGACGGATCCCTTCTGGCATGCCTTTCCAGAGTGGGCTGGATGCTTGACTGCCATTTTGCGACTCTCCACTTGCTACTTTTTTATACTCCATTTTATGCTTTTCTTCATTTTAAGTCTATTTAAATATCTGTATTTTATATTTATAAATATATTATTGTATAGTGGTTTTAATGATGTCATTTTAACATTTGTGCTGGAGTATTGTTCAATGTTTTATATGATGTTTGCTGCACCAATCCTGATGGGAGAGGCGGGATATTATTATTATTATTATTATTATTTCAATTTAAAGCATTTTAAACATAATAAAGAGTGGGGGTTCCTTGGCATTCTGCATTTAGTGCTATAGTAACACACACACACACACACACACACACAAAACCTTTAGATTTTTCCAAACAATTCCAACAATAAACTACCTAGTTTTGTTATACTGTAAATAAACTGAGTAGTTTTATTTCTATTGGTGTGTGTATGTATTTATGCATGTGTATTTATGGTGTTCTTAGACAAAAGGCCGATTATAGCCTAATTTACTGTGACACTGCACCCTTAATGTCCTGGATATGAGTTGCTTTAGCAGACTGATGCTGATTGGAACCACCATAAATTATGTCAGCCCTGCCAGTCTACAAATCTATATAAAGGAAAGAGCAGGAGAGAAATGTGTGATATACTGGGCCACATAAATATTATTTTTGTTTAACCTGCATCCAGGCAGATAAAATAACTTTCATTGAGTGCCTTAAATCTGAGGTATTTTCTGTCCCCATAAGTATTCCATTGTTTTGTGGAATAAAAATGCTCCATGTCCACAGCAGTGTTTGTGGGTACAGAAACCAGGGTTTTTCCACAATATCCAAATAGCCAGTATCATGTTCACATGGCATGGAACATTTATTCCAAGTAGCTGTCAGCTTTCCTTCTTTTGCAGAATTTATGATCAACACAGTTTATGTGTCTTAAAAATACAACTATTTTTTGCCTGCAAAACCAAATAAAAAATCAGTATGTGGTAGGTGGCTGAAGCTTAGGGACATTATTTAGAACTTTTTAGTTGACAATGTTGTAAAGTGCTTATATTGTAGGTCCGGTTCTGAGTTAATTCTGCAACAAAATATGACCATGGGGGACAAAAATATCCTGGATGAGGGTTAGAAAGCACAGACAGGTGGATGGGCAGTCCTAATTAATCCTCTTTCATCCCATTTTTTTTAGTTGCCTTTAAAATGACCCAGTTTATTTTCCCTGCTCCGACCTCCCTCCTTCATCCTAAGCTTACTTCAGTTACTGCTCTTCCAGCCCAAACAGCTCTGCAGCTGTTGCAAAGCAGGATGTTAGACGCTGCAGAGCTGCTTCTGTGTGGGCAAGAAGGGCAGCATCATCAGCAAAGAGCAGCTCATGAACTAGATAGTTTAGAGTCTTAGTGCAAGCCCTCAGACGGCTTAAGTTAAACAAGCTACCATCAATAAGGTAACGTATATAGATGCCGTCTTCTTCTTCAAGCTCTGCCGTAGCCCTTTGGAGCATCATGCTGAAGAAGATTGTAAATAAAGTTGGCGCTAGAACACAACCTTGCTTCACTCCATTAGTTATTAGAAAGGGCTCTGAAAGAGCATCGCCATATCTGACTTGACCGGGCTGGCTCTCGTGTAGCAAGATAATCTTTTTAAGGAATTTGGGGGGACATCCTAGTCTTTCCAGGATCTTCCACAGAGCTTTTCTACTCATGGTGTAGAAGGCTTTGCTGAGATTGACAAATGTTACATAGACACCCTTGTTCTGCTCTCTTGCAGTTATCTAAGGGCAAATACCATATCTGTAGTACTCCTATTGGCTCTGAAGCCACATTGGCTTTCAGGGAGAAGTTCTTCTGCAATAGCAGGAACTAATCTGTTCAGGAGTATCCTTGCAAGGATTTTTCCAGCAATAGAGAGCAGTGTTATGCCTTGATAGTTTGAGCAGTCAGATTTTGCTCCTTTTTTCTTGTACAGGGTGATGATGACGGCATCTCAGAGATCTGATGGCAGTTCCCCTTTTTTCCAGCAATTCACAAGGAGTTTGTGTAATTTATCATGGAGTGCATGACCTCCGTGTTTCCAAACTTCAGGTGGAATTCCATCAATCCCAGCTGCCTTGCCGTTTTTCATCTGCTGTATGGCCTTAAGGGTCTCTTCCAAAGTGGGAGCTATGTCCAATTCATTTTTCATTGGTTTTTGTATCATATGTTGGATATCTGAGCCTTGGACTACGTGGTTGGCACTAAAGAGACTTTGAAAATGTTTAGCCCATCAATTCAGGATGGAGGCTTTATCAGTAATTAATGTTTGACCATCTGTACTGTATAAGGAACATTGGACCTGATAAGTAGGTCTAAATACTGCTTTAAGAGCTTCATAAAATCCTCTAAGATCACCCAGATCTGCACAGCGTTGTGTCTTTTCTGCTATATTGATCTACCACTTGTTCTGCATGTCTCAGAGTTTTTGTTGAAGTTTACTACATGTGAGATGGAAAGCTGCTTTTCTTACATGGCAAGTTGGCTGGGCGAGGTATGCCTGGTGAGCAGTTCTCTTCTTTGCCAACAGCTCCTGATCTCTTGGTTGTTTTCATCAAACCAGTCTTGATTTTTCTTGTGGGAGAATCTAAGGGATTCTTCCGCAGACTGGAGGATACTGTTTTTGATATGTTGCCAAAGCACTGTAGGAGAAGGATCTGTAGGATGGTCTTCAAGTTTTGTTTTCAGGTTGGCCTGGAAGTTGTCTCTCATGGTAGCTTGTTGAAGGTTGTTGACTTAGAGTCTCCTCTTTAAGATGCCACCCTTCTTAGGTTTGAACTTAAGATGAAGATTTAGTTTACATCTTACGAGGTGATGATCTGTTTGGCATTCTGCACTGGGTATCACTCGGGTATGACGGACATCACAAATGTTTCTCTGGCAGACTAGAACATAGTCAATGAGGTGCCAATGTTTGGATCGGGGATGCATCCAGATTGTCTTCAAGCTATCTTTCTGCTGAAAGATAGTGTTTGTAATAGTCAGCTGATGTTCTGCACGGAACTCTAGCAAGAGGCGTCTGTTATCATTGCAATTTCCAACACCATGCTTGCCTAAGACACCTTTCCAGGCTTCAGAGTTCTTTCCTACTCTGCCATTGAAGTCACCAAGGATAATAATTTTATCTTCTACAGGGACTTTTTGTATGAGTTGGCAAAGGTCTGTGTAGAATTTGTCTTTCTCTACAAGGTCGGCTTGCATAGTTGGGGCATATATACTGAAGAGAACAACATGTGGGAGGCATAAGGAAATAATGTGATCAGAGTGTCCTGTTGGCAAGGTTTCAAGTTTGGAGGCAATGGAGTTTTTAATCATAAAGTCTACTCCTGAGAGATGTTTTTCGGTTTTAGGTTTGCCAGACCAGTAAAGTGTGTAGCTGGCGCTGTGTTCTTTAAGGCTGCCTTCCTCATGGAGACGAACTTCACTAAGATCAGTGATGTCAATATTAAGTTGTGATAGTTTATGGGCTATTAGAGCAGAACGACGCTAAGGCCAATCACTATCTGCAAAGTCTCACATTGTTCTGATGTTCCAGCATGCAGCAGTTTATTTACACCTTTGTAGGCAGTTGTGTGCCTTTGTTTCTTTGGCTTGGTTGACCGCATCAGAAGATATGCGTTGGCCGCAGCTAGCCAACCAGGTAGTTGGGGATGAGCTTTCATTAGGCCACCTTTTCTAGGCCCCTCTCCATATGGAGCAAGCAGTGCTCTCCTTAAAAAAGGCTGCTTGGTTGTTCAGGATGCTGCCGAACAAGACTGTCACCTCCCAGGTCAGCCTCAAGCAACCAAAGTCCTGAACCGCCTGCATGCAGGGTTGGGTCTGCGGCTTCCAGTGCATCTTTACACCTGTTGTTTTGACCCTCACCTTTCGCTACAGGGCTTTTTTGGAATTGGATTTGTCCTTCGAGCCTGTGCAATGGATTTTTCTGGTGGAGCACAGCATGCACAGAACTGGCCTCACCCTTTAAACCAAAGGTCCATCTGCTGTGGCCTTGCAAGCATGGACAGTAACAGCGAGGTCCTCAGGTGATAGGTTTGATTAGAGTTTCCTTCTCTTAGATGATTGATCTTGCAGGGTTGGATGAGCACCGTCTGCCCGGGTTTGGGATTAGAGTTTTCCTTCTCCTAGGATGGTTGCCATAAGGCTAGAGAGCCCATCCTGCCCTTGGATGCTCTTTGTCAGACCCTTCGGTTTTGACCTGTCTGGCATGGGAGACCCTACCGGTGGCTATTATGCCACCGCCAGCATAGCTCAAAACATCAGTAGGGTACGCAAGCCTCTCTCCCACGACAAGGGGGTGTCAATGGAGAGGCATTACAACTGTAATTAAAAATAAATAAACATGCTACAGTGGGACATGGACACTGGGGAAGGAGATCTGAGTTATGGAAAGGGATGATAGGAAGGGAAGGAAACCCCACCCACACTACAGTTAATCACACCTTGAGCAGGAAATAAAGAACCTAAGCATATTTAGGGTATGATAGGATGCAGGAGCAGGAACCATCATTATGAGGTATTCTGAAATGGAACAGCCCAACATTTCCTGGAATTATTGGCCTATCTGGAGGAGCCCTATAATTAATAACATGAAAACTGGACCCACAGAAGTGGGGTTGGTGAGGGATGGAGTGCTAAAGAAAAGAAAAGAAAGAAATTGCATTAGTCTAGCAGACCCAGCCCAAGACATTTTGCAATGTGAGACATACCAGCAAATGTCATCCTCTCCTCCCCTACACACCACCACACCCTTCAGACAAGAAGCATAGTACTTAAAGCCAGCTAAATTATATTCGCACTCTTGGCAAAATATATATTTTTTAAAATCCCAGTGGGTACCTCTCCTCTGTAAAAATCCAATAATACGCAAATGGCACAATTCTATACATACCTACTTAGAAGTTAGTCCTTCTGACAATAAAATGTCTTATTCCTAAATCAGTGGATTGTAGTCTAAATCATTCACAATTTGCTGCCCTTTTTTAGCACCAAAAATCAACAGCCTGAGGTAGCTGCTTTGCTGTACCTGGACTGGCAAAAGGCCCTCTTAGCTGGCTCAGATACTACTGCTGAAAGACAAACCATGTAAAAGAGATTTGGCCCCTTAGCACAGGGAAGCAGGCCAGCTAGGAAACTTTTGTGACCAAGTAGATAATGCACACAGTGGCATAAAATGTCATAGTTGAGTGTTTTAAAAAAAATCAGATGGCACCTGCTACCACTACCTCTCTTTGAAACTCCTCAGCTTACATTCCCATCAACTACAGTTGCAGATACATTCTCTCAGTCATGTCTGGCCTTCACATGGATTGTTTCCCTAGGGATTTTAACAGCCTGCTTTACAGAGTTCATAAAATCTACCTTTTTTTTGGACTACAGCTTTCAGAATCCTTATTGAACCACCTATTTATCCATGCTGACTGGGGTATTGTGGAGTGGGAAAAGTAGCTTTTCCAAGGTCTCTGTTACTTACTCGGACATGTATCCCATCTTGTAGACTACAGGTAGTCAAAGTGGGGCATGTGGGCTGTATATGGGCACCCAAACCACCCCCAAGCACCCCAGGACAAAACAACGACTAAAACTCCCACGCTCATTTGCCACCAAAATTGGATGGTAAACCACTAAATGGATTAACACAGTGGATACCCCATTTCACAAAATAAAATGGGACACATGTGACCAAGAAACATCACAATGTGGTCAACATGACAAACGTTATGAATGAGGAAGAAACACATAGGCTAGAAAGGGCTGCAGCAGTTTGCTTTTGCCTGAGTCTACAGAGAAGGGCAAGATTTTGCTCCCTTCTCTCTTCTCCATCCTTAATTAAGTTAGCTGAGTGCAAACTACTTTAGCACTTTGACGCCAAAGATACCACGTCGCTTTACATTTTCCTCTTCTCCATAGAAGATAGTAAGAAAAGAAGAAATCTTAACGTTATTAGCTGGCTGTTAGAATCCATCCTTGATTAGAGGAAAACCCTACAGTCATTCAAAGTAAATAAATAAATACAGAAATAAATACAGAAATGATTATAATTCCATTGAGACTATGGTTTCTCAGGGGAAATCAAAATTTGTGATTCGGTTTTGAAAGGATGTTATTCTTTTTGCTGTTTTCTTAGTCAAATGTTCTAAATTATACCATTCATTCCATATTAGTATCTCCAGATGACAGCTCTCCAATCAGCAAATGAGGTATATTAACTTGATTGAATAATAGCTGATGATTTAAGTAGCACAGGAACTCTTTACTGGGCCAGCTCGTGTTGCACTGCTATTTGAGAACCTGTATTCCCTAAGGCAGAAAGCACCTTTGCATCGTAAACCAGTGTTCCAGCTTTCTCAGTAAAAAGCATGCTCTCATAAATGTAAACTATGCATAGCTAAAAAACAAATAGTGGTTTAAGAAAGCTACATATAATAAAAACTGCAAGTAGAAATAATTCATTGTTGAAAAGTAACATTCTAGCACATAGATGCACAGGAGCACATGCATAACTTTAACTTTGCTCTCAAGGGTTCTAAAATGACAATAGTATACATACCAATTACTTCTTTTTCAAAAAATAAACCATAGGCCTCTGAGGATTGTGTCGGGGGGGGATGTAGGAGGTAAGGCCCTCGTATGTGATAACAAATAAATTCTGTATTTTTCTCCCCGCTGCTGCAAGAGAAAATTAGTTAAAAAAAATTAATTTTCGTCTGGTATTCACCCATCCTGCAGTGTTTCAGGAAGTCATTCTGCAGAGAAATACATAGGGTTTTTTGCATGAAAATCTTAGAGGTTTTGTGCAAAAGACGTTTCCATAAACATGTTTTTTTCTACAAAACTGGGGTTTTTTTCTGCAAAAAAAGTATGATTTTTGCCCCCTAAAACTATGTTTCTGGAAACAGTAGTTTTCTGCAAAAAAATGTTTAAAAAAAAATACAATAATTTTAGCACAAACCACACACACACACACACACACACACACACACATATATATATGTACAAAACTTTCCTGAAACACATTGGCGTAAGCTGTGCAAAATTCTCATCTTTGTGTTATTTTTCCCAACTAGGTTTCCCAAGTGTCAGGAATTCTATTTTTCTTTTCAGCCACGAAACTAACAGTCAATATTTTTTCCAACCTTAGTCCAGGGTGGCCTCTTTCACAATGAATTAGTCTTCTATTTGAAGGACATCTTGAGGACAGTCCTCTTTTTGAAGGTGTCCTCTTTGGAACACCTCTTGAAGGTGTTCACCTTTTGAAGGTAAAGGGCTGACCACTCCAAGCATGATTTGAAGACAAAAGCCTAAATTTGATTTTTAGTCCCAACGAGGATATATCCATCAAGGGATACTTGGTTCCATTGATTAATAGGTTCCGCCATATTTTTTTCTTATACTACTGCTACTACCACGATTACAAAGAAAAAAGAAGAGGAGAGGAGGCAGTAGTAGCAGCAGCAGCAGTAGTTATTGTTGTTGTCCCATTAATTTAATATGTCTACTCCAATTGAATAACTACATGGAGGAAGATTGGGGTTCTCAAAGCTGCCCATCCAATTACACAAATTATTTCTAAATTTTGCATCTATTTACTGTATATAAATTAGCATAAGCATTTTCATGCAAATCAGTGCCACCTTTTGTCTTTTTTTGCTAATGCATAAACAGCTGGTGAAATTGTCACACTATCTCACTAATTCCAATGAACTTTTGTTTGAGATGTCATTTCCTATCCTATTATTTCTGCACTGTAACTGCTAAGCAAAACAAAGCCAAAGTGTGGGACAAGTATCCTAGGAAGCTTCAGCAGTTTCTACATTGGTGTGTGCATGATTGTAGACAGAAGACACAAAGGTGGTTCAGACGAACTTTCTCATGCTTTGAAAGAACATGGGAGGGAGTTATGGGATTGCATTGTGTTGCCTCATCTCCTGGCCACCCACTGGCATCCCTTATTGGCCAATAAGCCAAGATGTTTTATTTTTAATTTGTATTTATTTATTTATTTATTTATAACCCACTCTTCAGCCACAAGGCTATCAGAGCAGCTTACAAATTGTTTTAAGCAATAGCAATTTGCACATCTACACTGGATTAAGCAGTTTCCAATGTGTGTTAGCTAATTGCCCCCACAAGCTGGGTACTCATTTTACCAACCTACAAAAGGATGGAAGGCTGAGTGAACCTTGGAGTCCTCTGGAATCGAACTTGCAATGTGGTGACTTGCAGGACTGGCATTTAACCACTGCGCCACCAGGGCAAGAGCCTCATCATTTCCTGAGCCTGTTGGATCTATTCAAGGAAACAGTTTATTCAATTGATGCTACTTAATTTCTCGGTGTGAATGTGTCTGCCAATGCACAACCACTTGGAATAAAGTGGGTACCAATTGACCAATGTGCACAATTTGAAATAGCCGCCATCCATAACCATGGTTACTGGGTGAATTGCTGCCAGAACACAAGGATGTACCCTGGGTTACTAAGCATTGGTTGTCATTGCTGTGTGCCTTCAATTTGTTTCTGACTTATTGCAACTGTAAGCCAAACTTATCATTGGGTTTTCTCAGCAAGATTTGTTCAGAGGGGGTTTACCATTCTGCCTTCTGAGGCTGAGAGAGTGTGACTTCCCAAGGTCACCCAGTGGGTTTCCATGGCCACTTTTGTGCCAAGGCATTAATGGTCTTAATGACAGGATACATTTACAAAAGGCAGAGCTTGAAAGAATAGTGGAAAAGAATGCATGCTGAAAAATGTATTCTGAATCATATCTTTGCAAAAACCAAGTAGTCATTGCTGCCACTCTTTAGGAAGCAGCAATTGCAAACAGCCATATCTTGGAAAAAGATTACTCTTTCAAAGTCCTCTATAGGAATTCTTGGACTTTAGGTCCCCCAAAAAACCTTTTCTATGTTCTGTGCAAATAGCATGTACATAATAAACAACCATCAATATGTTTGCAGATATGTCATTAAACTGAATTCTAATTTTCAAAGAAGAAGCATGTCCTTAGGAGTAAAACAGCAAAAGGAAGGTACAACAATATCTAAATACACATGTTAAGGGCTTCTTAGCAAGACTCTGCATGCAGAGCACAAGAATGCTGACTTCAGCCCCAGAGGGAATGATATTCATACCCTCACTGAAGACAGTAGATTCTGAAAGATGAAAGTCAACCGACAGCTGAAGCAACAAGAGCAACAGGGAACAGAGGGAGAGGAGATGGAAATCAGAAACAGGGTCACTGGGGCAAATGCAACCCACCCATCAGCTTCTGAAGTCTTTGTTGTATATTCTCTTTCTAGTGAAAGGCCCTGGGGATACACATGAGCAAGTAGCAGAAGAGTATGGCACTGGAGGCATTCAGGCAGTTCCCTTTATTTAGAAAAAAACCCAGGATAAACATTTGTAAAGAAAACTCCCTATTGAAGGTGAACCATATATTAGATATTGGCTCTAAAGCACACCTGTGATTTTGTGATTTCTATTAAGTAAGGTTCCCTGGTTGGCATTTCAAAATATGTGGCATAAAACACAAGTTGCGAAAATGCATGATGGAATTAGAATATACATTTTGATGGTTCTCATCCATAGCAGCTGGCCTGCCCCCTAGTGTTTCATGAACATTCACCTTGCCACGGTCAGTAGAACTAAGCCTGGCAAAGAAAACAAACCCTGAGGAAGGAGGACCTTAACCCCTCAGCCGACCTTAACCCCTCAGCTCACCTTCCAGGGTCCAGGAGAGTAGAAGGAAGGAACCAACAGCAGTGAAGAAAGAGCCAGGAGTTTCAGATCCAACAGTAGGTAGTAGCTATTGCTGCCACTTTCCTAGGGGCAACCAGCAAGGGCAGAAACAACCCTGTCATTGCCTGGCTGCTAGGAAAGGCCAACAGCTAACGCAAATTACTCCTTCTGTATTTAGACTGAAACATGACATGAAAGAAGTTGCTCACTCCCTCCTAAAATCCATTTGTTGACTTTAATTAAAGAAACAGCACCAGACAAAGATCTCTGCTGCTAGCTTATCCTGATGTATTTGGCTGCCATATTGCTGCCCAGGACTCACCCCTCCTCCAGGATCCCTGATACATGGCTATGTTGCATTAACTTTCATGAAATGGAGAAGAGATGTTTATTAAATAAACAAGGAAAGTAGATATATGAATACGCTACTTTCTTTGCTAAATACACTTGATGTGTTTTCATTCTGTTCCAGGGGTGTTTTGATTCAAGTCACTTTCTATATCTGTTTGTCTGAACAAAACAAACAGATGTAACATTCTGGAAACAGTGACATTGGAGATTATCAGACAGGAACACAAAAAATGTTCCTGCCCCACAATCTCCAGACCCATGCCTGTCCCGGCACAATAACCCTCCCCATCAGACTGACATTCTCTTCCATCCAAAGGCAGCCCTTTCTTTCTTGGACTGAAATTCTGCCCATTCTCGCAAGAAGACATGAGTGTGGGAAACTCAAAAAGAAAAAGAAAAATATACAAACACACACGAGTTCACAAAAGTACATACACACACTTAAAAAATAACCCAGGGAGGGTACAAAAAAGAGGGTAGCCTATCTGGTTCTCGTGATCCCACCCGGAAGTGTTCTGACAGGACCACCCATTGATACTGTATTCACAAGTCAAAAACTGTGTGAGGTTTCAGACGCCGGCAATGCCAGCACCAAAACAGGACGGGCAATCCATTGACAGTCCTGGCCTGTCAATAAAAAGAAATGCCAGAATAACGACAGCAGAATGCAAAAGGATGATGCTGTGTGATACTGGCATCCTTTTGCTTTCTGTTACCATTATTCTGGCGCCACATTAGCTGTGTTGATAATCTCCATTGTTGGGGAGGGAAAACTCCTTCCAATATGTAATCTGTGGGTTTATCCACTGGTGGCTTTTTCCTAGTGGAAAGCATTCATGATGGCAGGATCCAGGGCCCCTAACTGTTTCCAATCCCACATCCAATCCATCTACTGTAGTTCTTCTTGATATATTCCATTCTATTCTGGAGGGAACTACAATCTTTGGAAGGAACCACAAATCCCCAACAAGCCTTTCAGGGGGCTTCAGTGGGAAGTGCTTTTTGCTGAGGCAGCTCTCCATTGAATAAAGTCTCTCTCTCTTTCTCTCTGTCTGTCTGTGTGTGTGTGTGTGTGTGTGTGTATGTATGTCTGAAATGACTCTTGGACTTTTTGGATGAAGAGTTGTCATTTTCATGCTTTAAGGATGCAATTAGACAAGATGCAGGAGCTCTGAGCTGCAAACCTGTAGGCAGGATGTCCTGCATTTCTCCTAATTAAAAGCAGGTACAGAGCCCTCAGATCAAATCACAATCTTTGCACCAGGGCAGGGAGGGTTCCATTGTTCATAAACAATTTCCCAGATTTAAATTGCATTCCAAATTATTATGTGTCCCACAGCAAGGGGGAAAATACAGTCATGTTGCACGGCACAGCTCTGTCAAACTTGGTCCGATCCATTAAGGCTTCAGCCCACACCTGCTTTCAGCTTTTTAAAACCTTAACAAATCTGATCATGGGTCTCACAATTACACTCAGTTTAATCATTAATCTATAAGTATTGCTGACAAGGAAGCTGGTGTGTCAGCTTCACAGTGGGATGGATATTGACTTCATTGGCTTCTCGTGACCACATGACATTTATTTTCAACTAATCTAGCACTACTAATAGCTGGGAGAGAAAACATCAAGAATAGCGCTGGTAGATTTTATAATCCATTTCTTTAAAATCTGAGGAGAAACTTTGTTGCCAGCACCCGCTAGCATGTCTGGGTCATTGTAGAGGTCATAGCTATAGCAGAATGTCTGGGTCACCCCTAGGCATTTTTCCTCATCAGAATTTTAGAGTCTAGTTTAGCAACAATGGATCCTTCTCCTGACCTTTACAAATGGAGTATTCCTCTGGTGCTTATTCCACCCTCACAATTAAGACAAGTAGAAGAAGAACAAGCTAATTGAGAAAACAGTTTACTGTCTCTGGGGCTTTTCTTTTTATAGAAAAAGCCTTTTCCAAAGGTTCCTTTGGCCTTGCAGGAATTTCAACATTTTCTTTCAGAATAAAGATTCTCAGTGCTTTCATTTTCAGTCAGGAATAACTCCCTTTCTTCTTCTAGTCATGCAAGATCATACTGTTTGTCTTTATATGTCTTTTGAAAGATTTTTCTTGGGCACTTCCCAGGTTGAAGGTTTCAGATACCTGTTTCCATTTAGAGTGGTGTTACCCTAAGAGGTGGCAGTGCTTTGAGACTCACCGGAAATATTAAAATCTAGATGAGGGAATTATTAGCTCAAACAATATGCGTGTAAGAGGTGGGTAACTACAGGGACCTTTTCGCCTATGTATACCAGTACTAACTGCAGAGAACTCCAGGTTAAAATGAAATAAAGTATTTTTATTGGAAATAGCGCAAAGCATTCACACATGAAACACGCATTCACAAGAACAACACAAGGCTATTGAGGAGTAAGGCAGAAAGGAGGAGTAAGGATAGACAGTTAGATTCAGGAAATAGGGCGATCGTTACCAGTCCTGAAAAGCAGAATTTCGAAGTACTCAGATAGAAGTCTGAGGGAGTAACTGAAAGTTCTGATCCAGAAGCATGCCGAGAAAGAGAGTGGCAAGGCTTGTACACAGTGGCACAACTTTCTATTGTTGTGGGACTAATATTTATACCCTGATTCATATCCTGAAGGAGCACTTGGGCTAGGACAAAGCCTAGATGGGTTTCCCACCATTTAAACAAAGGAAACCAAGAGTTAATTGCTGTTTATAGCTGGGAGACAGAAATTGATGGGTTTACAACAACCTTGCAATGCAGGACAGGAGGGGGTCAAGGGAACATTTTCTTGGGATTTGAGTTGGAAAGTTTACTTGATTGTTGAGGTTGGGTGACTCATTGCTGAGGTGCCCAAGAAGGAATTAGCATATACTTTCTTAATGGCTTTGTTTACTGGGGTCTTCCACACAATCCTACCTTGGCCTTGCTTGCTAAAATATTTCTGACATCTTCCGAAGTTCTTGTGACCTTCACCTGACCTCTTTTTGGATCACTGTGATCTCCTTGACCTCTTCCAAGAGTCTAATATTTCCAGTTATGAGATATTATAGGGAGGGCATAGAAACTCATGATAACATTGGTCAGTTGTGCATCATTTTAAAAAAGAACAGTGTATCACTCTGGTCACCAGAAAAGAAGACACAGACTTGCCTAAGGTGTGTGTGAATTTCTACAATTTAATATAAATTTCAAAATAATCACTATAATTTGAATAGATGCAGTACATCCCACCAAGATGCAAAAAGTATCTGGGATGAGCTGTGTCTCTGCTCTCCAGGTGTTCCATGTTGATGGGCCTCTTCTACGACTTTGGTTTTCCATGTCAGAGTTCCTGACAAATATTCAAGCTGGACTTAGACCTTGACAATGTTTCTAAGAGAGGACATCTTCAAATGAAGGGCTGCTTAGGACACAACCTAAATTCTGTGGTTAATCCCTACTATAGAAGAGACTTAATGAATCAGTGGGATTTACCTGTGTATTGACTCACCATTCAACAATTGATTCAGTGGGTGTATTCTAGTTGGTACTAACCAACAGGAGTCCAGCCATGGTATTTCATAGAATCATAGAGTTGGAAGAGACCACAAGGACCATCCATTCCAACCTCCTGCCTTGCAGAAATACACAATCAAAGCACTGCCAACAGATGGCTATCTAGCCTCTGTTTAAAAATCTCAAAAGAAGGTCTCTTTCCCCCTTCTTTTATTTTCCAGAAGCCTCAAGTTACATCACATGAAGCTTCAATTCATTCTGAAGGTATAGTGATGGTGCGCAAGTTGCACAATACAAGATTCATAGCTGAGAGGGATTGGAACATGGGTATCTCCACTTCTAGTCTGCTGCTCTAGCCACCACTGCCATTTTGACCAGGGCTGCTGACACACTACAGAAATAATGCAGTTTGACACTGCTTTAACTGCCATGGCTCAATCTATGGAATCCTGGGATTTGTAGTTTTGTGAGATATTTAGCCTTCTCTGTCAGAAATCTCTGGTACCACAACAAATTACAAATGTCAGGATTCCATAGGATGGAGCCATGATAGTTACAGTGTTGTCAAACTGTAATATTTCTGTAATGTCGCAGAGGCCTAGAACTCCTGACATCTGCAATTTCTGCTTCCTATATTCAGGTAGTATTGCCAATGTAATTTACACAATCCAACACAAAATAAATGTATTTGTTTGCATCAGACCCATTTTGTCAAGTGTCCCAAGCTCCTTTCTGAATCGACTATGGCTGCAATGTCTTTTGTCTTCTCGTTGTTGTTGTTCTGCCTTCAAGTCATTTCCAACTAATGGCATCCCTAAGGCAAACCTATTATGGGGTTTTCTGAGGCTGAGAGTGTGTGACTTGCCCAAAATAATCCAGTGAGTTTTCATGGCTGAGCAGGGATTCAAACCATGGTCTCCAGAATCTTAGTCCAACACTCAAACCACTATGCCACACTGGCTCCATTTTGTCATCTTACTACCACAACCTAAATAAATAAATAAAATAAAGTCCTAGCTTGTGGCCCAGTTTTGAATCTAAAATGCATGATTTTATTGCTGTCACCTTTACAAATATTATTCAAAATATTACAGTACCAACAACAGAATTATGTCTGTGTTGTTGCAAAGAAATAAATTTGCCCTTAATGCAACAATGTACACATATACAACATGGTGTTTTTAACACAGTGTTAGTTCATAATATGGTTAATACAAATTATACCTCAGAGAGGTGGGAAACAGCATTCCCATTTAATTGAACAACCTGCATACATCTCATTTGATGCTACTAACTAACAATTAATAAAATGTAGAAGACAGTTCATCATGTGCTTCAGCAACTGGGGATGTATCTGTGAAATGATTGCTGCAGTTACTGTATTACTGACCAAGGCTTTGTTTTTTTGTTTTTGTTTTTTTCCCACTGGAGAGTACTGGCTTCATGGAGAGGGGATCCTTACTCCCACAAAGTGAAACATCCTGCTCTGCCTTAACATCTGGATCTGGACAATATTTGAGAGGGGAGGGGGGCAGAGGACCTCAGGCTCCACTGTAGACAAAATAACTTTAGAGCAGGCTGTGCATCAATGCAAGATGGATATTTGTAAGAGCTTGCTGAAGTTTCTGATTAGTGTGAACCATTTCCCCCGCCTTCCACAATGTTCCTGTTCTATTGGGCTCCCCCTCCCCTTGTAAGTGATTTCCATTCCACTTACTTTGCATTTTAACTTGGGAGAATTTTTAAAAATTAATTTTGGGACTGGCACATGTAATTTGTCAGTGTTTTCAGATCATGTCTTTGTTTTGTCACAAATCAGAGAAGCACAGCAATGCATGCACACACTTATAAAATTAGAGAAGCAAAGTGAAATCTTGATGTTTTCCCACATTAACAACAAGATTCTATTTTGCTTTGTGATTTAATTACAATACATTCATGTTGGGATACAGTGGTAATCTTTAATTTAAAAAGAGATGTGAATTGAAATTTGTGAAACCTCCACATTTCAGGTAGCCTGAAAAATATCCATAAATCAAAAATAGTGGATTGGTGCTATTTCGTATAAGAAGCCCTGCATATGATTCTGAGGTCCTGCCCAGACTTCCCCAGAACTGGAGAAGAAGGAGGAAGAAAAGGAGTAGCAGTCGTGTCCTCAAACGCAACTACCAACGAGCCAACTATCATACCAAGAGGAAAAGTTCCAAGAACAATTTGCTACTATGCGTTGTCCTACACTTAGAACATAACTTCATTAATGGTAACTAGATTTTTACTTGATTTTTTAAAGTATTATTAAAGAGAAAAAGGAAAGAAGAAGAAAAGAGTAAAGGGAAAGATAAGAATAGGATATGAGTGTGAGCTAGGCATATGCATTAATATAAGCTGACCATCTTTCCAAAAGCACATTTTCTTGAAACTGGCACCTATCAAATACTGTACATCTTCATGAGTAGCTGAAGGTAACTAGATAGTGAGTGTCCCATGGTAGTAATGGAAAAGTTAACATTAAAAAATTAGATTATTAAGAGAAGGAATTAAAAAGAAGACACAGTTGAAGAAATTTTGGTGCCTTTTATTGTTTGTTACTTGTGCAAAATATGGACCTGGGAAAGTGCATTTTTGTAGAATATTAATAATATATGGTTTATCAATCAGTAACAACAACAACAGCAACTAAATCAGATGGCACTGTGGCCACCATCATTGCTGAGATGCATCCTGGGACCAGCCATATGGACAATATCACAGACTCACCCTCCGCTATAAAAACATGGAAGAAAGCTGCCCTTCCTTTTTGTCAAAACGTATGACATATAAATTTGAAATTACAGTATTTTTATGTAATAATTTCCAAAGTAAGGAAACAGACACCCCCCCCCCCGGATCTTGAAGAATGGTAGATCCGGGGGAGGTGTTTTAATGATGGGCAGGGAGACGAGCGCAGGGGTTGGCCAGGGTGTGGATACACCCTGGTCAGGAGGAGTCAGGGGCGGGGCTGAGGCAGGGCCTATTTTACCCTTTGCCGCCCCTGGCTTCCTCCTCTTTTTCCACTGGATCGAAAAGAAGGAGGAACGTCGGTCTACCCTACTTGGTTCAGCCACGAGGGAGGGCTAAGTTGGCTGGGCTGTTATTGGGATTTTTGTATGATTGGCAGCAGCCCAGCTGTGTGGTTGTTTTATTTCAGTGTAGTTGTGATTGAGTGCTGATGGCTGATTGCTGAATTTGTCTTTTTAAACGGTGTTGGGTAGCCTTTTCTTTGTTCTCTTTGTTTTCGCCATGTGGACTGTAGATAGTTGAAGACTATCAATCACTGGATGAATGTTGTCTATGAGGCTGTTCAAGGTCTGGGGAGGGGAGGCTTTTTATGCCCCCCTCCCGAGATAAAAAAAAGCAATCAGGAAAACTGGATATTTAGGCAAACACTGAGCAACCTTTTCTTTTTTGGAATGAGATAAATTCTTTTTAAACAAGATTTTACCCATTCTGAATGTGTCACATAAAGATTTTTTTATGTAACACAATATACAGCATTAGGAACCGATAACTCCTGTATATACTGTAGGTGTGTATAAAATTCAGAATGCACAAAGAGCAGGAAGGGGGTAGAGAGTAGATGTAGATCTATTAGAATAATAATAATAATAATAATAATATTTACTTATAACCGCCCCTCTGTTAAAAACAATTGGGGCGGCTTACAAAAATTAAAATACAAATACAGATTAAAATCCCTAAACACCACCCACCCCACCCTCCCCCATAAAAAGATATTAAACCAATATAAATTAAAAACAGCTAATCTAAAATCACATTAAAAAATAATAGCCAGCAGACTAAAAGAGGCCAGGAGCTCCTGAGGCCGGCATCTAATTACGAAAGGCCTGCTGAAAGAGATCTGTCTTTAGTGCTTTTTAAAACTACTTAACCTCGCCATCTGACAGATCTCATTCAGCAGGCCATTCCATAAATTGGGGGCAATTACCGAAAAGGCCCTCTGGAAAGTTGCAGACAGCCTAGATTTTTGTGGCTTAAGCAAATTCCTCCCAGAGGACTGGAGTACGCGGGGAGGATTGTATGGGAGGAGGCAGTTCCAAAGATCAGTTGGACCCAAGCCATTTAGGGCTTTAAAGCTAATAACCAACACCTTATACTGGGCCCGGAAACTGATAGGCAGCCAGTGGAGAGATTTTAATACTGGAGTTATATGGTCTCTCCGAGATGTTCCTGAGACCACTCTGGCTGCCATAAAAGATCCCTGGCTGTTGTTCAGAAGATCTGTGGGCCTGTCTACACAGCAGAAATGCAGCAGTTTGACACCACTTTATCCACCATAGTTCTATCCCAAGGAATCCTGGTGTTTCTATTTTGTTGAGGTATTTAGCCTTTTCTATCAGAAAACTCTGGTGCTCCACCAAACTAAATATAACAAGAGTCCATAAGATAGAACTATGGTGGATAAAATGGTGTCAAACTGCTGTATTTCTGTATTGTAGATGGGCTCTGCTACAATTTCTGGATCCCAATAGTTTAACAAAAGTAGAACAAAATTGTCTTCCACACCCGCATGCTATACAGCTGAACTATACAGCTGAAATAAAGAATCCAGGAGTGGGTTTTTACAGGGAAGTCCTGTCGGCTCCATTCACTTCTGGTATAAAGGGGCAGTGGTTTGAATCCAGAACTCATAGTTCTGCAATTCTTCTGCAGCAGGCAAAAAAGATGGGTTAATCTCACTGGGGTACTAATAAAAAGCAAAGCAGACCCCAGTAGCTTGAAGCCTTCCCACTCTGAGATTATTGGACAGGGACAAAAATAGCGACCCCATCTCGCTATCTCCTCTACCACCCCCCTCCTGTCCCACTCCTGGCACAAGAATGAAAAGTTTTCAGACCTACTTTTGCCACATGCTCCCCCTCCCCTTGGCAGCCACAGAATGAATATAGCTCTTGCGGAGCTTTATTCACTTTCTTATTTGAAATCCCGGGCTGTTCTCACAAGAGAACACGTGTGCGGGAAATTCAAAAATAAAAAGAGAAAGAAAGCTTTTTAAATGACAGCAAACACAAAAACAGACTTTAAAAACCCCAAGTAACCCAGGGAAGGTACAAAAAAGGGTGTAACTTACCTCGATGTCCCGATCGCACTTGGAAGTGTTCAGCAGGGGACCTTCCACCATGGCTGGCATTGCGCCAGCATAACGGGGCACCTTTTCGCACACCTGTCATTCCGTTACAGAAACGGAACGATGGGTCAATTCACAGCTTAAGCCATGAATAAAAAGGAATGGGGGGAGTGGAAGAGGCACAGAGGCATAACGCCACAGGGATGACATCGTCTGATATTCAAGCCCTTTGGCGATGTCCTGTCATCCCAGTGGTGCGTCTGATAATCTCCCTAGAAGTGCTTCAACCTTCATGAAAGAAACATCTGGGGTCTTTTTTTTCTCATGAAGTGCTGCTTGCCCTCTTTTGGTGACATTTACATTTGGTCTAGTTTGTAGATGCTAAAATCAAGTAATCTGCCCTGTCATCCTTTTGACCCAATCTCTCCGTTGTAGTCAAACTTCCCATCTATCCTCCAAAAGAACTGCAACACATTGCTATCACTTAGGAACCACTTCTCTGCCTTCCTGAAGGATAAAAGGGTTAGAAGAAAATGTGGCACAAATTCCAAAAGATCTATTGTGGTGGGTTCTGCAGTCTCAGGACTTTATCAGGCTAAGCAAATACAGCGTCATAAGGACACCTAATGATTGCGAAAGGGCATGCATACCAGACAACGTCACCCTTTCATGATAATGTAAAGTTAAAAAGCCAGCATATTTTATTGACTGGCCAAGCCATCAATTGATCTCCCATGGCGATTTGTCACCGGCATTGCCAGCATTTGAATCCACTCACCATTGTACTCATGTGAATGCAGTGTCAATGGGCAAACACTTCCGTGTGAGATCGCGACAGCCAGGTAGGGGACATTCTTTTTATGACCCCTCCCATTTATTTGGGACTTTAGAAGTGTGCTTTTGTGCTTGTGTGTACTTTTTGTCATTATTTTGTTTTTGTTTTTTTGAATTTCCCATGCTAGCATCTTCTCATGGGAATCGGTGAGATTTCAACCCTGGAAGTAAACAGAGTTCCATTTGTGCTCTGTTCCTGCCCAGGAAGCTTCATGGACACTGCTCAAGGTAAGTGTGGTACAGGGGGTTCTTTTGCCAGCATAAAAACATCACCATTTATGCTGGCAAAAGAACATTTGCATGGGGTGGTTTGATAAAGTGCTCAGAAGTAAAATCTGAAAGTTTGGGTGGGGTCCTACTTCTAACCAAGACTCATAGAAGGAAGTGCACTGCATCTACCTGGGTGTCCTGTCGTGTGGATGCCCAACTTATGTGATATATCTCTCTCAACAAGACTGGGAAGATGAGTCATATGTACTCTTATCTGCATGATGGAAGAGAGGGGATAATTCATGTCCTTCCATGAAGTCTTTTGCTGGCCTAATGAATGCCTGGACCAGGCTTTTGTATAGATTGTAGAATGACAAGGTTCTGGATCAGAAAAGCACACAACATGGGCTATGAAAAACAAACTCCATGGAGGAGAAAGATAAAAGGAAACCATACTTGCAGCAACAAATTAAGCTTTGCAAAGTTTGCTTGGGTTGTACATTATTTAATCCCCTACCAATGTGCTATTCAGTTACTAGAAACCCATTCAGAGATGGGACAAAAGTTCCAACACCTTCTCCACGTCCAACAGTTATTTTAAATAACTTCATTCATTACAGATGATAGAGCAAAAGAAACATTTCAGAAGCAGACAGTTATAATTACCATGATCAAAGAAAATAATTTAAAATAATTATGCAGATATTTTTTAAAAAAATAATGAAAGTTATTTAAAAAATAGAGGCAGCTTCAAGTCAAAATAAATTTCTGATGTTATTTTCCATCTATGAAGCCAATATGAGTATTGTTCAAAAGTCTATGTTCTTTGCAAGAAACAACAAAGGGATTCAAATTTTATGATTTTCCATGCTTGTCTGGCTTCTGTTGAGCAAACTGCCATTTGCAATGAAGGAAGATGTATTGAGGCAGACAAAAACAAGCATCCCAAAATGTGTATCTATAAGTTTGTTTGTTCTCCAGCAGAGTCAATCTAAAAATTAATTTGCCACTTTTTTTTTTTATTCAGCTGTGCATATTAGGTTTCCTATATTTGCCATATACCACCAAAATTTCAGGAGGCAGTTCTACATTTAAGTAATTATTTAAAGCACCACATCTATATTTATGCAATTACATGTTCATTTGCTTCCTTAATCCTCAGTAAGTGTTTTTTGTTTTTTGTTTTTAAGTTGCAAATCTATTCCAGGAAGAAGAGAGAAGTGGAATTATAATTTACTAGCTGCTAGCCAATCAATACTGTGCACAACCAATTTCAACCTCAGTCCCCCATAACCCATGTTTCCTCTGGGTTACTCCTGGAGAGGGACATCTAACTATATGGGATGAGTGACTCCTGTTCTCCTGTTTGTCCATATGCATTTTAACTGTTAAATAAGCTGTACATCTGATCTTGGAGACTCAGTGTAGCATAGTGATTTGACCATTAGACTAATATTCTGGGAGACCAGGGTTTAATTCCCTGCTTGGCCATGGAAACACACTCAGTGAGCTTGGTCAAGTAACATTCTCTCAGCTTCTGAGGAAGCCAATGGCATTGCCCCTCTGAACAAATTTCACCAAGAAAAAACCATGATAGGGTCACCTTAGGTTCTCCATAAGTCAGAAACAACTTGAAGGCAAACAACAACAACAACAACAACAGATCTTGTGAAACTCTACCAGATAAATGTGTTCCAATGAAGGTTTCCAGCCTGTCAACCATGGCCTTCCCAGGGTAACCCATTCTGTTTGCTAATCTATACACATACTATTTTCCAGCTTCTCCATCACACAACACAACAGTCAGTTAGTACTGTATGGTGACTGAGCATACTCAGTTGTCATTGGGCTGCATCTACCCCCACATTTGTTTGTAAAGGAAATTTGCACTGTTGAAAGTTTGGGGATCCCTTAAGCTTGCTGGTACCTCCCTCTTGTAGATTTGTGGTGTTAGAATTACATAAGGACTAATGCATGGATAATGCATTTACTGTTAGCATTGGGTTTACAAACAGTGGCTGAGATTCTACATCATGGTTTACGTTTCATAGTTTTACAAATCCATAGCTACATTGCAGAAATACAATGAAACCCTGTTAGTGAATTGTGAAGATGTCCGTCTGGGCACCAGCAAGAGTGTTCCAATGTACATTGTATGCTCCTGATAAGTATCAGGCACTTCTGATGTCCATCGGGCACGTCTGATGCATATCAAGCAATCCTCTTACACTTCAGCCCTTCCTAGTTGGTGTCAAGGTGTGCAATGGAAGTGCCCTGATGAGCCTTGGTGACCATTGCACATCAAGCCATGGTGAATCAGTCATTCCACTGGCTAGCAGTGTTTAACAGATGCCCATATGTTGTAACATCATGGCAGCCCATAGATGAATGCAAACATTGCAAAAGTACTCAATTCTATTTCCCATACATGTATATTTTCTTACAGAGGCATACATCCCATGCTGAATTTCAACCAGTGTCTTTGGACTTTATCAGATGTGGTGTCATAACGATGCCTAATGAATGTGAAAGGGCGTGCATATCAGACAATGTCGTGCTTTCGCAATCATGTGTAGGGACTAAGGTGTTCTTTTTTATTGACGGGCTAAGCCATCAATAGATCTCCCATGGCGGTTTTTTGCCAGTATTTTCAGCATTCGAAACCACGTGCTATTTTCCTCTCATGATTACAGCATCAATGGGCAGAACACTTCCAGTTGAGATCGAGAAAGCCAGGTAGGGGACGCTTTTTTTATGAACCTCCTCATTTTACTTGGGACTAAGTGTGTTTCTGTGCTTGTATGTACTTTTTTTGTGTGTGTCTCTGTATTTTAAAATTAACCCATGCTCACATCTTCTCATGAGAACCGATGAGATAACGAACACAGAAGTAAGCAGAGCTCTGTTCGTGCTCCAGTAATGCCTGGGCTGCTTATTGATGCTATTACAGGTTGGTCTGATAAAGAGGGTTCTTTTGCTGGCATAAAAATGTAGCAAAATATGGCGGGAAAGAAATGTTTATGGAGGTTCATCTGATAAAGTCCTTGCTCATTTGTTTCTGTTGTTTCAATTGGCCAATGACACCATCTCATGCCATTTAATGGTATTCTTTTGCACAGACACATAAAAGTTCCTGAAGTCAAGGGAAGAGAGATCAGTGGAGTCTGTGATCTGAGGTAGAGATTAGAATCACCATTAGCTATTAGTCAGAAGGCCTACATATCACCTCCAGTATCAGAGGCAGTATGCCTCTGTATGTAATTGGCTAGGGAATGCAACATGGAGGGTGCAGTTGCATTCATGTTCTACTTGGTCAGCTTAGGGTACCTGGGTGGCCAATGTATGAATAGAGTATTGTACTAGATAGGCCTTTGGTTTAGTCCAACATAGCTCTTATTTTTGTTTATGGAGAAAACAATGTCCTGTTGTTCCTTGTAAAACAGATGCACTGATTGTTTCTTTTGATTGTTCATAGGGAAATGGAGACTCTTGTTATTCACAATTCAGATTAACAGTGCAACCAACTGCCCTTTATAGTGGCAAAGGGCTAATTTCTGACCATCCTGAGATATTGTGCTACCTGAAATGAAGCACAAATGGCAACCCTGCTCCAATGCATACCATTTTGAAAGGTGACAGGACAACATCCTGCACTGAACCTAAGGGCTATAGGTTATTTAAAGAGTACAGGGTAGCCTGCCTGGAAAACACAGCTCTTGTCTTCTCACAAAGAGAAATAACTGGGGCCTGCCATTGCTGGTCCCTCTACACCACCCAAGCTCTGCCACCTGAAGTGGCACTACATAGCTTCTGGATATGGGCAAAATGTCTTGGGAAATTTCATGTCACCTTCTACCTTCCATCTTTTACCCTTGCAAACTCCTCCAGACATAAAAGAAAGAAATAAAAGTAAAATCCCTTTCCTTTAAAATCCACTCTAATTTCCTCCCTCTCTCAATCCTTCAATTTTTTTCTGTCTCCTTCTTTATCTCCCAACTTCACCTTTTGTTCTCCAGTATTCAGGCAAACAAAGATCATGGTAAAGGTGTGTGTGTGTGTGTTATTTACCACTTTGACTTAGATAAGGAAACCTTAGAGGGGGAGAAATCAGTAACTGCAATTAAAATCAGTAATTGCATTTAAAATTGTACTATGGTTTCTCCCATTTCTTTTTTAGCCTCACGTTATGCTTTATGTGACTACCATCTACAGATCAATCAATACTTTACCTTATTTATGGATTTAAAATATATCAATATTTCAGAGTTTACTAACATTTCTGGCATACCATTTTGATGTATTGTGTATTTCCAGTGTTTCAGATTTACCATATACCAACCCCTGCACCTGCTGCTTCGTGAAAAAGACCACATAGCTCATTAAATGGCATAGAACTCTTTAAATAAGGGCATATGCCACCCTTCCACACACAGTTGTTTCTTTTAAATTACAGCATAGATTTTTTTTCTTAGAGTATTGCTGTGTAAATTAGGGCAACTGGAGAATAAAAGCTATATCACATGAAATATTTGAGTCCCAGGCTGAGAGGGCAACTATTTCCCATTCTATAGTTTAAAGACCGTTTCAGCCACTGCTCCGGAAAAAGAGGAAACTTGAGACATAACACAAATAAATACACATTTCCCTTTGTTGAAATTCATCCCAGCAGCAGTTCCCACTTTCTAGGTGGTAACGCTCCCACACAAGAGCTGTCTGCAGAAACAAGACAAAACAGTGTACTCTTATGGCCATCCATGCAGCTTTCTGATCCAGAAGCTATGTAGAAACAAAAACATACAGTATATTTTTCTCAACCCAATGGTCAATGCCTTTATAAAATGGTTACTGATGCAGTTTTGGAGTCTGACTTACACTACTTACAAATTAAATAGGATGCTTTCATGTTCTCACTTTTTTTCTCATGAGCTGAAGAACATGATTCCACCATTGATCGGAAGATAATTGGTCATTTGATTAATTACATTGAATTGAAGCAAAGAACATAGGTATGGAATAAAAACTGAGGTAGCTGGTAGCTTCCACATTCCTCCTCCTCTACTCCATTTCCCCTCCCCCTCATTATTGCAAAAGCTGTCCAAGATTGCTTTTCCTCTGTGCATGAGGAGACCCTGCCTAGGTTGGAACAGATGGATTCTGAAAAGAAGCCTCCTTGATTTGCAGAAAGATATTTAGACAAACAGATGTGCAGAAAGAGGTAACTCCTCTTGCAAAGGTTTAAATAAGAAGTCTTGGGCAACTAGCCACCAGGTGTACCAAAGTCAAACAGCTATAAAACATCCAGCAGCTGGAAGGAGTTCTTTTTCCAGACAACCATTCATCAAACTGGTGTATTCTCTCATGCATTCTCAGATTACTTGGATTCTTCGAGTATGATCTGGCTTTCAGTTGCTCATCTCATTGTCTTCCCCCTCTGGCTTTGTGTATTGTGACTACTGGCTTCTTGTGATTGATTTTGGAATTTCAGAGACCTTGCTATTATGCCTCCCCTCATTTCTGGAGAATCTCCTAGACTACTTGTGCATGGTCTGGCCTGGCCTAACTCACCTGCGGCTACCTTACCATACTAGAGTTTGATTTCCCCGGCACTCTCTGCCTCTAGGCACAGGATATGTCGATACAGTATCCAAGTTGCTAAACCTATTTGGGAGACAGAGTTCAACACCTTGGACTGCTCCTAGTCTAAAACCTAGAGTGGATTCACCACCCACACTGACCTAGAAGCCACCGGCCTCCACTGTCCTTCACACATAGTTAGTTGGAGAATGCAGTTTATTGTTCAATATACATTGTTATTGTGTATAACGACCTCAAGTCGTTTCTGACTTATGGTGACTTATGGTGACCCTAAGATGAACCTGTCATGGGTTTCCCTGGCAAAATTTGTTCAGAGAATTTTGCCTTTGCCTACCTCTGAAGCTGACAGTATGACTTCCTCATAGTCACTAGTGTCTCTCCATGGCTGAGTGGGGATTTGAACCCTGGTCTCTAGAGTCATAGCCCAATGCTCAAACCACTGCACTGCACTGGCTCTTGTGCAATAAATGAGGCATTCTTAAACTGTTACTCACACTCAGGGTTGCTATACAAATTCAGTGCCTCCATTCCAAGCATTCAATACAGACTTAATATGGCTAATTATGAGTTGTATTTGTGGTTATAAAGGCTTCCTACTCTGTGGTTATAAGGGCTTCCTACTCAGACAATGGAGATGCAGTTTGAATAATGCCTCAAAAGACCAATCTTTTCCTATCCATGGAGCTGGTGTGCCAATTCTGCTTCCTTCATCCACACAAGAGGCGGCCCGTCAGAATAAAGATTCAGAGGTTACAGTCCTATGCACTTAGATAAGGAGTGGGCAAATATGGCCCTTCAGGTCATTTTTTTTTATTTTTTTCTCTTTTTTTAAAAAATATATTTTTATTAATTTTATAATCATACATTATATTATCCAATCAATACTTAGTTAGTATAACACATACAATTACTATAAACATCTCAATTTTTCTATTAACTAATTTCAAAGGTTAACATAGATTCTTTACTATAATTCTATTCAAAAATATTAATTCCCCTATCCCCCCACCTCAGTGCTCCCCTTCACCGGAGCCATTATCCCTTACCTAATCTTTCCAGAATCTCATTTCTTCTCGTGGAGGTAACCTCCCATCTTTTGTTTGTAATACTTTTTTAACAAATACTTTCCAAATTTTATCAAAATCACTTTCTTTCCAACTTCCTCTTCTTACTTTAATTCTACATGTTAACTCATCATTTATTGCCATCTTCCAAACTTCTTTATACCACTCCTCCACTTGTACATTTATTTGCATTTTCCAATGTCTTGCTATAATTAATCTTGCTGCCATTAATACATTTGTTATTGAATCCTTTTCTGCTTGATTCCCATTCTCTCCATTATAGATTGACATCAATGCTATGCTCGGTTTCCTTTCTATATTTCTATTCGGAATATTCTCTATTTCTATGAAAACCATTTCCCAAAACTGCTGTACAAATTTACAGTTCCACCACATATGCATAGATGTACCTATTTCTTGACAACTTCTCCAACAATATTTAGAGTTATTCTTATCTATATTATGCAATCTTGCTGGTGTCAAATACCATCTCCATATTATTTTATAATAATTTTCTTTTATCTGTATCGACATATTTTTTAGATGTCTTTGTTTCCATATCTTATCCCATTCATGATCTCCAATTTTTTGTTTCAAATCTTCCTCCCATATTCTCCTTAGATATTCCCCTTTGTCTTTTTTATCCTTATTTTTTATCAATATTTTATATAATTCACTTGTAATACCTTTCATACTTTCATTATCATCCCTCTTTTCACCTTTTTTCACCAAATTTTCAATTTTTGTAAATTCCCTTGTTTCTTTATGATTCTTTTTCCAATTTTTAATCAATTGTTCTAACTGTATACAATTAAACCATGAAATTTTCATTTCACATAATTTCTCTCTTATACTCCCTTTCTCATTCATCCATCCTATCCATCCCTCTATTTTGTCTAGTCCTTTTTTCTTTAATTCCTTTCCCATTTTTTCCTTCAAATTATTTGGGATTTTTTCCCCCATTATAACCGGTGTTAATACTGAATCAATAGGCAAAAATTCTCTCTTATATTTATGCCTCATTTCCCATATATTTTGCAGAAATGGGTTCTCAATTCCTTTAATTTCCTTTTTTGTAAAATTATCAAAAAATATGTTCCATATTCTCTTTTCTATTCTCTCTGTTTCTGTCTCTAACCATTCTAAATCCCCCTGTCCTACAATTCCTTCTATAACATATCTCAATTGATTAGCTTCATAATATCCTTTTATTTTGGGAAGACCAAGTCCTCCCTCCTTCTGTGATATATACCAAAATAATTTATTTAATCTTGTCCATTTCCTTCCATTACAATATTTATTCAACATATTTTGCCATTTTTTCAGTTCTACTGATATTTTTATTGGTAACATTCTAAACAAAAAATTTAGTTTAGGTAATATTTTCATTTTAACTAAAGCTACTCTTCCAGACCATGACAGTTGAATATTTTTATATTCTTCCAACTTCTTTTCCATTTCTTTTCTTAGTACCATAATATTTTTCTCTTCTAGTTCTTTTAAATCTTTTGTAATATGTATTCCTAAATACTTAATATTACTTTTTAATCTTACTTCTATTTTTTTCTCTTTTACAAATATATTTTCTTCTTCCTTGGTATAGTTAAACAACATCATATCTGATTTGTTCCAATTAACCTGTAAGCCTGTCACCTCCCCAAATACTTTTAAATGTTCTTTAATTTTTCCTATTCAGTTAATCAGTTCCTTAATTGTTAGCAATGTATTGTCAGCAAACAAGCTTATCTTATGTTTTGTTTCTACTCCAATTCCTTCTATACTATTATCATTTCTTATCACATTTGCTAGAATTTCTATTACCATTGCAAACAATATTGGAGAAAGTGGGCAACCTTGTCTTGTTCCTCTCGTTATTTTTATTTCTCTTGTTATTCCATCATTAACCATCACTATAGCTGTGTTATGGGGATACAATTGATCTATTAATCCTCTAAACCTCTTCCCCATTCCAAATGCCTTCAATATTATTTTTAATGTTGGCCATTCCACACAGTCAAATGCTTTAAATATATCTGATGCTAATATCCCTGCTTTTACTTTTGTTTTGCCAATTATATGTATTTTGTTTAACACCCTTCCTATTAAATTTGACATTTGTCTTCCTTTCACAAATCCACATTGGTCACTTAATATATATTTATACATACAACTATTCATTCTCTTTGCCATTATTACTGATAATAACTTTGCATCTTGATTTATCAATGATATAGGCCTGTATGATCCAGGTTCCAACAAATCCTTATCTGGCTTTGGTATCAGTGTTATCAATGATTGTTGCCATGATAAAGGGACTTTGTCTCCCATTATTATATTATCATATAATTCTAATAATTTAGGTATCAATGTCTTTTTAAATACTTTATAATAATCTGGTCCTAACCCATCCATTCCTGGAGCTTTCCCACTTTTTAAATTGTTTATTGTTTCCTCTACTTCCATTTTCGTAATTGGTTTTTCTAATAAATCCCTATCTACCTCTTCTATTTTAATCTTCCAATTTTCCCCTACATATTTTTCTATTTATTCCACTGATTTATTCCCTGACTGGTACAAGTCTTTATAAAACTCCTCAAAAATTGTTAATTTTTCCTTCATTGTCCTACACATTTTACCTGTTTTATCTCTAATCCCATTTATCATATTTTCCATTTTTTTTCTTCTGTGTGGATCTAGCCAACATTTTTGAATTTTTATTACTAAATTCAAAATACTCCCTTCTTAAATAAATTAAATTTTCCTGTACTTCATCTACTTCCATTTTATCCAATTACTCCCTCTTTGCTCGTAACTCAATATAAGTTTGTTTTTCCTTGTTTAATATATATTTATTTTCCAATAATTCTATTTCCCTTTCTAATTTCCCTTTTCTTTCTTCTTGCCTTTTTTTAAAGTTAAAGGTTTCTTTTATGCATATCCCCCTTGTCACAGCTTTCAGAGTATCCCACAAAATTCCTTTTGATACTTCTTTATCATTTAATTCCCATAATTCTTGCCATTCATGCTCAATTTTTTTCTACTATTTCTCTGTAATTTAAAATCTTTGTATTCAACCTTCACCTTTTCACCTGTTCATAATCTCTCTTCATTATAATCTCCACATTGACCAATACTTTTCCTATCCATGGAGCTTGTGTGCCAATTCTGCTTCCTTCATCCACACAAGAGGCGGCCCGTCAGAATAAAGATTCAGAGGTTACAGTCCTATGCACTTAGATAAGGAGTGGGCAAATAAGGCCCTTCAGGTCATTTTAGACTGGAACTTCCACAGTTCCTCACCACTGGCTGTGCTAGCAAGAGTTAATGGGAGTTATGGGCTGAAAACCATTGCCCATGCCTGACACAGAGCAAAGTTCTATGTGGTGAGTCAACGAAATGTGTATGACCTATACATAAGTTGTGTGTACAGTGCAAGTGAAACTGGCAGGCATTTTCCACACAGAGGTCCAAATTACACCTTTGAAATATTAACTGAAATGGCCCTTGGGTAGTAGACATACTTCTGTAGTTTCTTATGTACATATATATGTATATATTCTATATAGTGTATGCAATATGTATAGAGAAAACACATGAGAGCCTTTACCTTATACTGATGATCATAAGTCAAGTTGTTTTTAAAAAATGAGCTTCCTATCTGTCATTGAGACTGACTGATTGAAAGCAGAATAGCTAGCAAAAATCTTTAAGGAAGAATAATTGCAAGATGATGAATTGTGAACAATGCCACTCATACCTAAAGAACCATGCTTGCTGAAAAACATCCAGACCAGAGTTTAATTCTGCAGGCTGCAGTAGATTCACTCTTGTTCACAGTCACAATGGTTTCAGAGAATACAAAGTTTAAGCCACTATTCTTTATTCTTGTGTTTTCAAGCACAATTAATAAATAAATGTGTCTCCTTGCAGTCTAACATCCAGTGAAAGGAAGTTGCTTATTTTTACTGCAAAAGAAACATCTGTCCATTTACTGGGGTAGATGTGAATGCTTTGCTATATTTACCATTTTTAAAAAATGCACCCCTAGAAAAAAAAGAGAAGAATAAATAAATTTGATTTTTAGCCACTTTAAAGTTCTCACTAACCCTAACTTGGTACCATGTCAAAACTGTGACATAGCAAGATCTACAGAACAGAGAGCTGGACATTTTCAAAGGGCATAAAAGTAAAATAATAACCAGAATAATCTACAGAGGCACAATTACAAGATGCTAAGACACACTAGTTTATATTCTCACAATATATGACAATGTGGTTATATCTGGGAATGAACATATGTAAATGGGTTAAAAGTCTGTGGTATAGGATCATGTTCATAATCGGTTGGACTAAGGGAAGCCATTTTATGAGAAGAAAAATGAATCTGAACCCCATCTCTTGAGATGATTATTTTAAATATTTTAACCTTTAAATATTTGAATCCTATGTTCAATCTTAGATTTATACCAGATGCAAGGATGCTTTTTTGGCTAGAAGGTCCAGGTTCCCAATTGTGGCAGGATCTGAGGGGCTGTATTATAATGTGGGTGCATCTAAGGACACACAGGACAGAGCCAAGGAAAGAGTAGGCAGAACCAAAGCAAAGCAGCCAAGGCCAGATGTCACTTTAACCAATTAGCTCATATTTAAACACAAAAAGCACAACTCAGTTCTATGCATATGTACTCAGAAGTCAGTCCTCACACAATTCATTACCCACTCAATTCCATGCAACTGCTTTTTTGCCTAGTCAATTTTATGAAATAGGTTTCTTGCCTGCTAAGAGCTCGTTTCCATACAACAGCTTTCCTGCATTTTCAACTGATGGCGTCCCTAATGAGAAGCTATCTTGGGGTTTTTTGGCAAGATTTGTTCAGAGTGGGTTTGCCTTTGCCTTCCTCTGAGGCTGAGAATATTTGTCAAAGCCTAAGAAGCAAAATTAATTGTTTCATTCTAACTTTCTTTGTTTTGTAACTTCCTATATCCCCCCACTAGTCACACATACCAGGTAACTAGAGAACACATTTTAAATGTGTGTTGGTGTTGGTGGTGATGGTGGTCTATGTCTTCAAGCTGACTCTGAATTATAGGAATCCCATCATAGGATTCTCTTGGCAAGGTTTATTTGGAGGAGATTTGTCATTGCCTTCCTGTAAGGCTGACTTGCCCAAGTTGACCCAGTGGATTTCCATGGTTGAGTGGTGATTCAAAGTCTGGTCTCTCAGAGTCCTGGTCCAACAATCAAACCATGCTGGCCTGTGTTGTTAAGCACATCAACTTTTATAGCATGCTTAATAGATATTTATTGCTGAAATTTAGCAATAACGCAAAACAGGGTGACTCTTTCCATCACTATTTTGCATCAATGTATCTTTTCAGTAAAACAGAATATTATCTACAATTTGAGTACATGGGTATAACCACACAATTGTATAATCGTATGTTATACAGAAAAGTGGGAAGAAACAATACGGCAAATTACAGGGATATGTGAACAACAGATAAGACAAATGGAGTACAACAAAGACTGAGGGCCAAACTATGGGCATCATCAGACATGGCAAAAATTGCAGGATTACAACATCAGGGTAGCACAAATGGGCTCCACTATTACACAACATAGTCATCTTCATGTTCTTACACCATTCTCTAGCTGCAAAAAAAGGTATTATTTACAATTCATGGGACAAGCTGTCAATAGATTGTCAGTAGCACTTTTTTCATACTATAGACAGTGTGAGAAACCATGTCTCATTGTAATCATGAGACTACATCATGAATGGGTGACCTTCTTTCCCTCTCACCATTCACAGTGAGAAAATGTCCAGGTAAGAACATGAAAATGAAGCACAGGGCACTTTTTATGAACTGTCCCATTTAGTGTGAACTTGAAGGCTTTCACAGCCAGCATCCATAGATTTTCTTTGTTTTTTCCCCAGGCTGTGAGGCCGTGTTCTGGAAGAGTTTACTTCTGACGTTTCACCTGCATCTATGGCTGGCATCTTCAGAGAATGGTTGGGTAAGAGTGTGTGTGTGGGGGGGGGTTATATACGGTAAACCCCTGTTGGGGGAGTAAAAAAACCCAAAGAAAATCTATGTCCCATTTAGTTTGCACTTTGGGGGGTTTGTTTCAGTGCTTGTCTGTTTATTTACTTTGTTAATTAAGGTTTTTTTTTTTAATTTTAAGTGTGTTCACATCTTCTTATGAGAACTGCTGAAATCTTGACCATGCCAAATTGCGGAAGTAAACTCCCATTCTTAAAGCACTAGTGGTTGTCATGCGATAATTCCATGGTATTTCTTTCATGTGATTACAGCTATGTGCGAAAATAAGTATTATGCCATGATGTTCCCACTATCTTCATTTGTGGAATTACAACATCTTTAGACGCTAATCTGATAAGGTCCTATAAGTGACTTTAAACATATGAGCAAATATTCCATGTATCTCTAAAAACTATAAACAGAAAATGCTGGGAGGAGGAAGAATTAAGGATTTCTCCTTCAAGTTGTTATTTGACATGGGAAGGATATTTCCAGTGCTGTAAAAGAACCTTCCTTCCTGTAAACAACAGCTTTGGGAGGGAGAATTTTAGTTGGGGCTAACTTTCTTCCCAGGGTCCCAAGAGGAAAGAAGAATAGGAAGTGAAAGGATATAGAAGTGATCCCCTCATATCAATTTGCATCATAGATAAGGACAGAACAGATAAACAAGACAGGAAACACAGAGGTTGCCTTGACTCTCGGGCTCTTACTACTACTGCCCTGTGTAGGCTTGATTGGTTTTTATGCAAAGCATTGTTACACCAGTTTCCATTTCCAGCAGAAGAAAAGATGCAAGCAGTGCCAAACCATGTTTAACTTGACATACAACTTGACCCTAAGTCAAACAGAAGGTTGTGTGCAAAGAACCAAGGACAGCTGCACCAAGTAGCTGAAAAATAAGGTACTCAATGGTTTAATTGTGCCTGTAATGCAAATGCACCCAATTTAACACCACATGGCAGTTAAATGAGTCTACCTCTGTGTGCCTTTCACAAACATGCTCCCTCCATAATTTAAGAATGATTCTAAGGATAAGCAGGCTATCAGCACCTTTGCTTGCCTTTCATTTGAATTGAATTTGGACTAAAGGTGCCCTGACTGAATGCCCCTGTTTGTTTTCTCTGTTTCCATCTACTTAAAGTGGTGGATGTGAAAGACATTTTCCCCCCAGCTTCAGTGCTGGGTGTGTATGTATCAGGATTAACTTTTCAACTCAGTAGTAAATTTTCATTTGTCATGGAAATTGTGAGTCATGAAAAAATATAATCTAAACTTGGCTTGTTTGGACTCACTAATAAACCTTTTTACAAGACACAAAAAACCCCAAGAGCTTCAAATTCAGAACCCGACTGTTCTTGTTGCTGCTGGGGTTCTCAGACAGAAGCAAAATGATTCCAGATGCATTTGGGGTACTTGTGCCTCCTGTTTTACTCCCTTTCATTGTAAATGCTATTAAATTCTGATCAGTGTTCAAGATTGTATTTTGCCACCAGGGAGCTAAGGTAATAGAGCAATATTTCTACAAGATTTGTTGCCAATGTCTTCCAAAAGGCTAGGCTTCAGCATATAAAGAAAAGCTTCTTTAATATTTTATTCCCTAGTGTTAACTTTTTAATGTTCGGTGCTTCCAAAAGTAAACAGAGAAATACCTGTTTAGTCTCAGTACAGATCAAACAATGTATTTTGCAAGGATGGAAAGACCTTGGTAAGCTATGAGATTGGATGATGCAGAATTTAACATGATTTGGAAAATTAAAATGAAAAGTTGACCATCTTCAAAGTTTTAAGGTTTCCCCTTTTTTGCCATGCATCAAAATCAGTCAATTGATCTACTCAATATAATGCATTTTTAATATAAATACAGTATTACGAGAATTTGTATTTAACACTTAAGCTAAATCACATGTTATAAGTAGAATTTTCCTTTCTGTGATTAAGTACCAACAGATTGGTTTTAAGTACAGCAGCAGGAAATCTCTGTTCTAACTAACAAAAGGGAGGATAAATTAATGTGGAAACCTAGGGTGGCTTTCTGTTTGTGAACTTTAATTATGTAAGTCAGACTTACATCATCACAACTCACCTTTTTGGTTGTTCTGGAGGTAAGAATTCTGTAAGCAGTACAGTCCTCCCCAACATGGCTTTCCATGTTATTGGAAAGCGAGGGGGAGTCAGTGGACATGCATCCAGCTATTTTTCTGTAGCTTGATGCTCTACAAGGGCATGATCTGCAGGAACATCCCAAGGATTCTCAGAGGTCCCTGAAGTTACTTATGAACAGTAGCAACTTTAGGAGCAATTCAGAGACAGTTCCATAAGAAGCTAGAAAAGGGAATCTGGGAAGAAGGAAGGCAGTGGATAGGTATCAGATTAGAAGAAATGAAAGAAACAGGTGCCATAACAAAGATTTTTTTAAAAAAAACACCAAGTTACCAATGAAAGGATAAATATAAACAAAAAAGAAAACAGAGAGGTTACAAAGAAATGTATGGAACAGTGAAATCGCTAGTAATGGAGGCAGGATTCTCAGTTGGCAGACAAATAACACTGCCTGGATTTTCCTTGCAGAAAATGCTGTAATGATTCTGGCCTGGTTTTATACCCCCAGCACCCAAAGATGACACAGCACAGGGTGGGAGGCCTAAGTCTGCCAAGAGACAGTTGGAAACCAGTCAGTAGGCTGCAGGAGAGGCAAATCTCTGCAGAGGTAGCAGTAACAGCAGCTGGATGACATAACTTGCCTTGAACACACTGGAGAGCCCTTTCCTCCTTCTCAAAGTTTTCCTCTTTTTCTACTGCCTTCCACTTTACCATGCATTATCATCTTTTTTAATGATATGGCCAAAGTAGAGTAACCTCCATTTGGCCATTCTGGCTTCTAGGCATGATGACCCTTTTATTTGTCTTTTTGCAGTCCATGATAAAACTCTTTTCTAATGCCATGTTTCAGATGAATTGATTTCAGCTTTTGCAAATCATACAAAGAAATCAGAAATGCAATGCCATGGATAATCCTGACTTTGCTATTCAATAATATACAGCAATGGTTCTTAACCTTTTCGTTACCAGGGACCCCTTTTTAATATCTTTTGTTGCTGTGGTCCCCCAAGACTTAACTCAAAATGTAAAACAACAACAACAACAAAACTACAATGACACCATAAACTTTCCCTCAGAGGCACTGGAGGGGAAGGGAAGACTTTTCTCCTGCTTCTTCCTGCAAATCTGTGGTTGGAGCACATTAAAGAACAATATGCAGGCCAAGCCAGTCAGCCTTGGCTCCTGTCACATTGGCTGAGTGGCCTTCAAGCCTTCACGGACCCCCTGTGAGGACATGCCCCCCCCCAGGGGTCCATGGACCACAGCTGAAGAACCACTGATATACAGTATCTTTACTCTTGAAGATCTTACCTAGTTCCTTTATTTTGCTGGCTAGTTTAGTGGATGCAAAATAGGCTGTGTGGTGCACACCTATCTCCTGCCACACAGGGTAATGGCCAAAGGATTGATGGGGAGATGGAAGTGTGCCTCCACTACTTATCCCCAGCACCAGCCATCTGAGTCACTTGCATAAATCTGGCCCTGATAGTAAACAGCGAGAACAGAGAGTGTCTTACCAGTAAAGCCATTCAGAGATCTCTGGCCCTAGAAGTAGTCTTGCCTTGTCCATAAGCCTGTACCTCAAGACCCAAGCAAGCTCACTGCTGTTTCCTAATCCTTTCACAACTGTTCCTTATTCATACCACCCCTGCACTGCATATAATTTACATTCCAGCACATATCATTTCATATTTGGCATCGCTGATTCATTTCCAAATTTATCCCCTATTTAGTCTAATAGATGTAAAACATAATTTAGACATTTACTCATAAAAGTGACTGAAACCATCTGTGCCTTCACAGAATATTGGACAAAACCCAATATTTAACATTATTCTGCCTGTGTTAATGGGAATTTCACACATTCTGTGGTAACAAACACATGCTTGGTGTACACATGGTGGGAAGCTGTGGACAATCCAGCAACATTCTGGCATGTATAAGACACCTGTATAAAACACAAAGCCAAAAAGATAAAATGGTTTGCATGTGTGGCACTCCCCGAAGTAAACTCTGGAGTTGTCATGCCTCTACAATTAAAAAATGAACACAATAAATGAGAAAAATGGAAGGAAACTGTGCGAAATTTAAGGGGCCTGGGGTGGATAATAGCAATCAAATGCACAATGGAGGAAAACAACACTTTGGGAATGCCTGCCAAATTTGTACCAAATGTGCAAAATTTGGGAGAGCAATTTTACATGTTACAAATGGAGTGGTCCCAAGTATGAATCATTCTTGCTATGTGCTTAGCACAAACATTGTAACTAGGTTTGGGCTGAAAGGATAGGCTGATTGTATCTACATTTGAGTAGGATGACAGAAAACATCCCACTTTCAGTGATTGGGGCGGGGGGATAACTGCCCTGAAACAGGACTAAAAGAATGACTTTTAGATTTTTGTTAGTAAATCAATTTGGCTAAAGAAGGGGTGGACAAATTTCAAGCCTGGGGCTACTTGTGGCTCCCAAGGCTGTTTGTGAAGCCCTGTTCTCCCCACCCCCCCACCCCAAGGGCTCCCCTAGGCCATCTCTTTCTTTAGCAAAAAGGGGTGCATCACTTCTCTTACAAATCTCCAACTCACCTTTTAATTGGGTGGCACCCCCGTTACTTAAATTATGTAACATAAAAAACCCCACCCATTTCTCATAACAAGAAATTGACTTCCAACCAGTTCTGGTTTTGTTTTTATTTTGTTTTCTTTTTTCTTTTTCTTTTCTGTTTTTGGTATTTTTGATGCTCTCTTAGACCCTTAGTAAGTTGTAGGGAAGAAAACTGGACTGTATATCAACAGAGGTTGTCCACAGCCAGCCTGCAATAATTAAAGTGTGTGTGTGTTCCTTCAAGTCGCCTGTTGACATATGATGACCCCATTAATTTCCTAGGGTTTTCTTAGTCAAGGAATACTCAGAGGTTGTTTTGCCAGTTCTTTCCTCCAAAATATAGCCTACAACCCCTAGTATTTGTTGGTGGTCTCCCATCCAAGTTCTAACCAGAGCTGACCCTGTTTAGCTTTCAAGGCCAGATGGGATGTGGCACCTTTAGAGTATTAGGCCTAATAATTAAAGATATGCCCCCTAATAATTGGACATTCTTCTTCTTTTTTTAAAAAAGTGTAAAGTATTTTTAATGTAAATAAGCGAACTACACATCGCATCCCATCCAGACCCTGTAGTTATATCCATCAGCCATGAAGCCCAAGGATGGGCAATTTGTGGTTCTTCAGATGTTGTTGGACTACAGCTCCCATCAGCCCTAGCCAAGATAGCCAGTGGTGAGGGAAGGTTGGAGGTGCAGACCAAGCAACATCTGAAGAACCATGAATTACCCACCCCTAATATGGATTAACGATAGACTGAGTTTGCACAAACTCTCTACCAATGCAAACTGAAAGGATTATATATATACCCTGATATAATAATATGAATATATAACTGCCTCCTGAATGTGCTCAGAGAAAAGTGACAAAACATAGTAAATTTTTTCTTTAGTATACCTACTAGTATTGTTCCTGCAATTGCTGGTAGTAATAATAGTAGTACTTCTACCATATGTTTTGATTTGTATGTATTGTCATTGTTTATCTGAGCACGCATTTGCCTGCTTTGAATTTTTTTAATTTATCTGTTGAAATCAGCAAAACATACATACTAGAATCTAATCAGAAATAAAGTAACAATTTGAATACAGCCCACTAATTGATACACAGTAAACGTCGTTTTACTTTTCTATCTAAATATGCCAAAAAAGGCAAAAATTAGGGGGCATCCATAGAATCCACAGAAGAGTTAAGAGATGTATCTCAAAAGTTGGAAGTTTATTAGTAGAAAAGCCCAGTGCATTTCAGCCTGTGTGTGCTCTTGAGGTTCCTTCAGCAGGCTATACAACATTGTAAAAGAACATAACAGATAACATAATAATACATAATATCACACTGTATTATATACAATAATGCAATATACTAATACATTATATTACGAATTTATATTTTATATAGCCCTTCAATGGCACACACAGACTGAAGCATCAGGATTTTCTACTAATAAACTATCATCCTCTGAGCATTTTGACACGTGTCTCTTATCTCTTCTACATAAATACTTCACCAGCCACATCAGGAGAATAACTGCAGTTCTGCCTCAAGAAGGTAGTAAAGAGACAAATAAGTTAATAGCTATTTGGAACAAGGTTTTTTTTTTTTCCTATATTGTTCTCTGACTGTGGAATACACATCCCTTAATAGTTGCAATTGATTTCCTTCTCCCTGCTTTTAGCAAGGGTGTGAAGGGACATCTCTTCCCAATAAGAATAGTTTTTTTTATGCTTATTGATTGTTGATTTTAAGAGATTTGTTGTTTAAATTGTTTTTGTGAGGATTTTTATTATTATTATTTTGTTTTATTGTTTTTTTTATTGTTTAATATAGTTTTTAATGACATTGTTAGACACTTTCTGTCATTAATGCACAGGGCCATCGATGACATCTGAAAGTCATGGATGAAGAAGTGCATTCCTAGTCACATTCTCGACAAACCTCATCAGTTCAAGAAGACTTGGATGAACATTGAGAAATACATGGTTGGACATGCACCCAGATTTGCATCCAGATCAGCCACCTGGGCGGAAAGTTATTTCTGTACATTAATATGCCTGGATACGGACACTTAATTTTCATAATGCCATTATAGAAATTCACATCTTGTATTTCCTTCAGGGGAAAATCTAAACTTCTGTATTTTTATTCACTCTGTCCATGAATAATGCTTTATATCAATCTAAGTAGAACTAAATTTCATTTTGAAATGCAGGAGACAAACTTTATTCTCTAAATCAAATGAAATCTTGCAATAAACGTTTCAAATCTGAACTTGATTTTCATAAGTAGAAGACATTTCAAGGTTATCTGTATTTAATATAATAAACATACATCTGCAGAGGACAACAATTATACCAGAAGAATTCAGACAATAAAACACAAGGTCTAGTAATGTGATAGAAGATAATATTTACCTGCTTGCATGAACAGAAATCTTAATATTGTGGTTTTACAGGTACAGAGAAAAACATAGATTTAAGATTCAATTTCTGAATGCAACTCTGTTTTCAGTTTCTTTGATCCATTGAATTAATCTGATTAGGCTAATAGCTGAGTAAAAATGCATTTTCATATATTACATATATTTTTATATTCAGATGAACCATATCCCTTGAATTGTGTCCCATTATTTCTTTCAAAGGGACTAAAGGCATTATATAAAAGTCCTTTAGTCTGGATAAATTTCTATATATTTTTTTAAAAAGTAGTTTTGAGATGTGAAACTAAAAGGCCATGTGGAAAACAAAACAAAAAAGAAATTACCTCAAAAGAATTACTTGCTATGGTTCTGGATTTGGAAATCATACCAACATAATTAATCAGTCCACCAATTGGAACAATATATTTTCCAAATGGCTGTGGCCATAACATCATGACACCAGTGCTTATATAGTTCCAAAGGACTATACAGTCTGACCTCTGTATCTGCAGAACCAATATCCATAGTTTCAGTTATCTGCGGGATACAAAATAGGGGACACATACCATAGAGCCATGCTGGAAAATGCCTAGAAACACATCCTTTTAGGTCCTTCAATGCAACTCTATAGTATGTTTTTACCAGAAGTCCTTTATTTTAATAGGGTTTGCTGTTATCCACAGTTTCCAGGACTTTGAAACTGCTGATTAGTTACAGCACCTGCTGAAGTCTAGATCAGTATATTGAAAATGCTGTGTTCTGAACACAGATAGTGCATAAAGAATTTGACTCATAAGTATAATTCCAAGAATTGAGTGGCCATTTAATACCACTATGTTTCTCTAAAGGCAAGTGTGGGAACCTTTGGCCCTCCAGATGTTACAGAACTCCCATCTTCCAACCGCATCATCAATGTCAAGAAATTAGGAGACCTGTAGTCCAACAACATCTGGATGGACCAAGGTTCCTCAGCTTTTCTTTACAGCTATTCACTGACCTCTTCTGAACTTTTGTTATTTCATGCAGTGGCACTCACTGCATTCTTTGGAGCACTCAAGGTAAATGAACTGGTAGTAAGTTCCAAGAAGGACCAGTCACAGAAGGTGTTGGAGTTCCAGGATGTTGCTCTCAGTGCCAACTTTGTTTTGCTTGCTATTCACTTTTCTAAAGGCAAGCAGAGAGGGTTGGGAACCCAACTTAAGTTGGGTATGTGTAGCAATGGGACCTTATGCCCCATCTTGGCACTGAGACAATATTTGTCAGTGCATGGGGTTAAACCTGTCCCCCTATTTGTTCACGCAGGCCACACTCCAGTGACAAGGTACCAATTTTGGGTGGTCATATCCAGAGGTCTGTTGGCCCTTGGCCTTAAATCTGGAATGCACTCATTCCGTATAGGAGCTGAATCTACTGTGGCAGCCTTGGGTATGGATGCCCCCTCTATTCAAAAAATTGGCCGCTAGAAGTCATGTTCATATCACAGGTATGTGTGTCCATTGCAATACTGACCTGTTTGTTTTTGTTGCAGATTCTAGGTTGTGGCCAGGACGGTGCCAGGTTCTCATCTGCAGCCACAGCATGGCGTTTTGGGCTGCATGCTGGGCATGTTTGAGCCACTATGGACCCCATCTGGGACTTAGCAACACCGCCTTCATCAAGCGGATGGGGAGGAGAGGCCTGCATTGGCGTGGATTGCTGCCCCTGCTATTTCAGGAGCACCGGGGACCTCCACCTGCTTTTCTGGTCATTCACCTGGGTTGGAATGACCTAGGCTTGTTGAAGGGCAAAGCTCTTTTCCTTCAGGCTCTGCATGACCTGGGACTCATTAGCAGAGTGGCTGGATGTGCGGTTAGTGTGGTTAGCTATACTTCTGAGGCAGCTGTGGCAGGATGAGGGGAACCTGCATCTGATCAACCATGTTTGCAGGAAGGCTAACAGGGAAATTTAAAATACTGTTGTTTGAGGTATGGGGCTTTATTTGTCCCACCCTGAGATCTGAATTGAGAGACCTGAGCTTTATAGGGCCAATGGGGTTCACCTGTCAGATGCAGGGAATTTCATCTTTCTAGGAGATTTGCAGCAGGGTTTGAAGCCATTATTGGATGGTCTGGTGGGGGAAAGGAGCTAAGTGGACACTTTCCCCCTTTTCTGTGGCAGGTAGAGGGAGAGATTTGGTAGTTTGGTGAGTGCATTTGGCACCTCCCTCTTTTGGAGGTGAAGGGGAGGATATGGAACTTCCCCTTTAGGTCTTGTGAACTGAGGGGTGGGGAAAGTGACTTCCTTTGGGTCTGGCCTGAGGGATAAACCCTCTCTTTAACTCATGTGACTTGAATGAGGGACTTTGAGGTCGGCCTTCCTAATGTGGGATGGCTGGGGAGCAACCCAGCTTATGGGTTCTCTCTGGGGTTCAGGTGTTTTTGCCCAAGGGAGGTTGGGGAAGGGCTTTTGGTGATGCCCTCCCGCCCCACCTATTCCCACACTAGGTTGCTCCCCCATTGCAGATCTCCCAGAAGGGGGTTAATTAGGTCATAGCTAAATAAAAGTAGCCCTATACAACCCAGCTATATATGTATGGTCTCTTTATTTGTGTCTGGCCTCTTTATTCCTGTGTCTTCCAGCAAGTGAGTGGCCATCTAACACTATTATGTTTTTCTAAGGCAAGCGTGGGAACCTTTGGCCCTCCAGATGTTACAGGACTCCCATCTCTTCCAACCTCATCATCAAGGTCAAGAGATTAGGAGACATGTAGTCCAACAACATCTGGAGGGAACAAGGTTCTTCAGCTTTTCTTTAAAGCTATTCACTGATCTCTTCTGAACTTTTTTTCCTGGTACCCTTTTCTAGTTTAGCAATCTTCTGGGACACTTTCACACTATACACTTATAGCACTACATTCCACTTTAATTGCCATGGCTCCATTCTATGAAGTCCTGGGATTTTCAGTTTACGGAGGGATATTTAGAATCTTCTGCCAGAAAGTTCTAGTGCTTCACCAAATTACAGACCCCAGGATTTGACTGTGGTAGTTAAAATGGAAACACAGTGCTATTATTGTGTTGTCTGGTTTTGGATCCCACCCACCCCTCATGCCATGCAGCATCACTGGTGAAAGATGTGTTCACTGGCCTCCAATGGATATAGGCCATGTTAACAGTGCCATGGTGCTGAGTGCCATCCTTGTGGCTGGCCTGGGGGTTTAGCCCTCCCTTTAAATCATGCAACTGGGAGGAGGGATTTTTGGGATGGACTTCTAGTTGCAGGACAGCTAGGAAGCAACCTAGATTTTGGGTTCTCGTTGGGGTTCAGGTGTTTTGCCAAGGGGAAGCTGGGGAGGAAGTCTGCCTCAATTGGTCCCACCCTAAGTTGCTCCTCCCTTTTGCAGATCTTAGGTGTTTAAGTTAAATAGGTTACTACTTTAAATAAAGTGGCCATATTCAACCAGTTTTGGTGACAGGTCTCTTTATTCCATGGTTGGTCAACAAATGGGGCCAGAATCTGAGTTCTCACCTATAGAGAATGTGTCTTAGAAGTCAAACCCTTCTGTGTATCAGACTTCTATTCTGTATGATAAATATGAGGATATTTAAAGCTTTCATTCACTTTTATCATTGTTTCATTTTCTCAAGTGGTTCACATTATATCTTCAGGTGTACATGGGATGAGCTCCTTACTGTTTCTGTGTAATTTTTCCTTCACCTATACTTGAAGTTTAAGGTTGGTTTGGTCTCCCCATAAAGTCTAAGGAGTAACATGTTTTTTTCCCCTCATTGTACTTAACCATGAGCCACATTATTTTATGCATTAACTTTAAAGGTGTTGCTTTTTTGTCCAAACCCCTAGTGCCTTGCCAACAGTGAGGCAGTAATTGTTGTGGGTGTGGGTACAGATGTGTCAATACAAGCTCACATTAAACCCACTCAAGCTAAAATGAAACCTTAGCATGGACCGAAAAATTATCATTTAGGGACAATTATAATGCAATTTACATCACTACTGCATCAATGAATAAACTCAATTTGGTTACTATCAATACCTGTCAGATATACATAGCATTGTTTGGACTCAGAATTTCTCCCCTCCTCCTAAAAAAACAAATGCACTGAAAATTTTATTTCTATTTGAGGAAGCTATATCATGAGAGATACTTCTAAATAAAGCTGAAAATTCATCCTTCCTGATATAATTTCTGATACGCTAAATTTGGGGAAGTTGGGGGTGGGTGGGTGGAAAATGCACTCTGGATATATGTTTAGCATGCATAGAGAAATCTCCTTGGTAAATCAGCATGCACCTATGCCCTTCAATTTTAAAGTGCATGTTTTAATATTGTTGTGTTATGTGTTTTGTTTTACAGTTCAGTTTTTACAACTCTCCTTTTTTTTTCAATCCTGCTAATTTCCACACCTCATCTAAGAGCTCCCCTTTTAGGATGGATTTATGGAGAGACTTGTTAACATAGTAATAACCACATCTTTCTCTCTGCTACTGCCTGTCAGCACCTACCCTGAAGTGGCATTAGATGATTCAGACTCAGCATCTGCCATCTGCCACACAGAATCTCTGCCCAGACATAGAGGAGATTCCACCATTTCAGTGAGAGCAGAAGGAAACCTTTTGACTGTAGCTGGGTATAGACGGTCATCATGGCACCAGAGTCTATATTAACAGCATTAAAAAGATATGAAAAAAAAAAGGTTTGAGTTCACTTTCTTCACTTATGGCCTACCTTAAATAGAAGGCATGGCAGGGGTGGCAACTTTTTCATTGGGGAAATACACTGGCTTCCCCTCAACCCTTCAGGGGCCACATCCATTTCACACCCCAGCTGCCACTAAAGATGCTACTGCAAAGTTCTCACCCAAATTCAGCTAAAAGTGTGGTGGCTCTATGGTTCAGGAGAGTGACGGAGTGTCAGTCTCAACCATACGCCCTGCTCAAACTGCTTGCAACATAAAAGTCCCATCTCATTTAGGAACAGGTTTTAGGTCCTACCATGCTACCATTTGCTACAATGGTAGCAACTTGTGCCTGCTGATTTGGTGGGAAGGCTCAAAAGCTGTGGAAAAGGGGGAGTATAAGAGCTGGCTGCAGCCTACAGGCCACATGTCACACATCTATTACCAAGAGTCATGATAAAAGCATTTTCAGAATAGATTCAAAACTCACTGTTTTACAGAGTGCTCTAGGTTCATTCCTGAACTAGCACAAGAGTGGGCATAACTGAATAGCAAACTATTATTTATTTATTTATTTATTTAGAGTATTTATATCCCTCTCTTCAGCCACAAAGGCTCTCACAGAGGCTTACAAATGGTTAATTTAACAGTTCCCTGCCCTCAGGTTTACAGTCTAAACAAGACATGACACATAAGGAAAAGGGAATGGCAGTGGGTGTAGGGATTAAATCCAGCAGATACTGCTGGTTCTTCTCTCTTTCCAAGGCCAGAGCAGTGGGATGGAGGAAGGGCCTTTCACCTGCTTCTGGGCCCAGGTCTGATGGAGTTCTGCCTGCCTCTTCATCTCTCCCTCCAAGGGCATCAAACTAGAAATTAAAGGGAATACATACTCTTAACAATTAACCCATTTTTCCTCACACAGTGAGATTTCCTCAGGGATACATGCCTCAGTGATTAGACTTGTAAATTAAGTCCATGTTTATCTTCAAATGACCAATTAAAAACAAATCATGCTAAATGCAAGATCCAAAAGTGAGGTGAACCATTTACTACAAACATATAATTTTTAGACTTGGTAGAACACCTCTGAAACAAGCATAAAAAACTAATTGTCTTCTTTAACCCATAATCCAGAAAATCCATAGGGTCCACCTACATCCAATATTCAGGAGCCTCCATTTCTCCCTTGTCACCACCACCTTGGCATGCCATTAAGTCTTGGAATATGCAATGTACACACCCTGGAATATCTTTGGACCATGCTAGGCCTTGTCTTGTGCACAAAAACTCCACTTCTGACTGTGGGTAAAATATTTTACTTGAATTCTATAATGCTTTTCTATGGTTCCTTAACTGTCCATTTTTGTCCACTTTGATCACCATTCCAGAAAGAAGTGCAGAAAATAACCAGCCTTTTTTTAAAAAAAACTATTGTTCATGTAGCTTTATGCAAATAGACAACCTGGTTATTCTCTGGCCAATTCTCCCAGTGATTCAGTTTGAATTGTCCATCCTTTCTGTAAATCTTATTATCTCATTAGATTGCATTAAAGATGACAGTGCCTGTTGATGGTAGGCCTGAAAACCAGAGATTATGGTGTCATACAACACCAGGCAATATATGAGTCATTCAGCCCCTTTGAAAGTGTCTCACATCTGGCTGGCAGTGAATGGAGCCACTGTCAAACCATTTGCTGTTGTAGTACCTGGTTCCTTATGTTCCAATTACAAGTTTTGAATGAAGGAGTTAGGAGAGTCTGGGGAATTGTGGCTGTAGTTCACACAAGCTGGTTAAACAAAGGAAGCCCTGTTCCTCATTATGCTCCTGTACTTAATTAGGAAGTGAGTTTGTTGATCGCTAGCTGCATCAAGAACCAGTCCTTTATAGCAGAACAGTTTAGTGATTCTATTGACGTTTATTTCAATGACATCTTACACTCTGGCCAGGAGGGAGATGTCTTTGTTTTATCTTGGAGTGAAATGTGTTTCTTGTAGTCTTTGGCTTGACAGGAGGAGGAGGAGGAGGAGGAATGGCAGTTTTCTTTCACAGGGAGGGCAGAGAATGGAAGGGATGGGGAGAAGGAAACCTATCATTGGATTAAGCAGTTACTTGTTTTAGAAATGGCACATTGCAATGTAAGGGCTTTAAGATGCCACAGTGGTGCCATTCCCATAACTTCTGGCTCAGAGTTCAAGGTCAGATCACTTACTTGTTTGACAGTTTATCACACTGTTTCAAAAGTGCTGGCTTTACTGATTTATAAAACAATGTAATGCTTTCTCTCCAGACATGGTGAAGACTATTTCATTTGGAAGGCTGATCATTCAATCAGCAAGACTGAGAGGAAGGCCTTTATGTTAATGGACATTTCACTACAGAGGCAATCATTGTTGTGAACATCCATCCTCTCAACACAAAATGTATTTGGAGTCCTTCTCTATTACATAAAGATGCTAGCTATTAAACTATTTAAGCAAACGTTTGTTTCCAGGGACATGGTTAAGGGAATGCTTTGCTCAAAAGATTCTAAAACTCGAATACACTTTAGTATGGTGAAAATCACCTCAATGAAATGTTAACCCATGGGTGAAGTGTCACATTCATTTTTTTCCTATGTTGCTCAGTATGAATACATAAATGGAGAACTTAGAATCATGGAATCATAGAGTTGGAAGACACCACAAGGGCCATCTAGTCCAACCCTCTCCCATGCAGGAATACCCAATCAACCATCCAGCCTCTGTTTAAAAACCTCCAAACTTGTTACATCAATACTAACTTTTCACTTTTTCTTGGCTGCTCCCCTCCTCCTGTTTTCAGACAACTTTATATTGAACTGTGTGCTATTTTAGTTTCTGGTCAAAAGGACCCACAGGATAAATCCAAATGACACAATTATAGCAATTTGATACCATTTTAACAATCATGACTCCATCCTACAGGATCCTTGGATTTATACTTTGGTGAAGTACTTAGAAGCTCTCTAGCAGATATTTCTAAATACCTCATGAAGCTACAAATCCCAACAATCTATAGGATGGAGATGGGGCAATTGAAGTGGTGTCAAAGAGCTAAAATTCTGTAATGTGTATTACAAAGTGGAAACTGTCCAGTATTAGGCACAATATTGGGTATAAATACAAAAGAACATGGCTGGCATACTTTTAGTCAGTTATGATGTCATAAGTTAGACTTGGAACCTTGCATTCTCATTTATGATTATGCTATCATTGCTGCTATGAGAAATGCCCCCAAAACCTACTTTAATATCCAGCCAGCTGCACCAAGGGACAGATTTCTAAAGCATTGGTAAGTGGGGTACTAAAGGTTGATGTATCCAACTCCCTCCCACCAGGGACTGGCAGTGTGCTGATGTTGCAACAGGACCTTGCAGGGATCCCTGCTTCTGCTCAGTACCCTATCAATTGGTGGCAGAAGTGAGCAGGGGTTGATGCATAGTCATTCAGTGCCCTGCTCACCAATGCCTCAGAACTCTGTCCCTCAGAGCTGGATATTCATGTGGGTTTATGGCATTCTCATGGATCACCTGAGTGGGTTAGGAATCAGAGGCACTGCACTCCAGTGGTTCCGGTCCTTCCTCTCGGGCAGGTCCCAGATGTTGCGGCTTGGGGACAGCTGCTCCAGCAGAAAGGAGCTTACTTGTGGCGTTCCGCAGGGCGTCATCCTGTCCCTGATGCTGTTTAACATCTATATGAAGCCGCTGGGTGAGATTAATCGGAGTTATGGGGCTGGGTGTTATCTGTATGCTGATGACACCCAGATCTATTTCTCCTTGTTCTGATCATCAGCCTCGAATTCCAATGGCATCTCTCCTCTTAATGACTGTCTTAAAGCAGTAATGGGCTGGATGAGGAAAAATAGATTGAGATTAAATCCGGACAAAACAGAGGTGCTCACAGTAGTGGCCCCGAAACCAGGAGTTGGGTTGCAACCTCCAGTCCTGAACGGGGTCACGCTCTCCGTTAAGGACTGTGTTCACAGTCTGGAGGTGCTCCTTGATTCATAGCTTCAGATGACGAGTCAAGTGAATGCGACAGTCAGGAGCGCTTGTTATCAGCTTCGGCTGATACGCCAGCTGCGCCCTTTCCTGGAAGTAAGGGACCTTGAGACTGTGGTGCACGTGCTGGTAACCTCTCGTCTAGATTTCTGCAATGCGCTCTACATGGGGCTACCCTCGTGCTTGGTCCGGAAACTTCAGTTGGCACAAAATATGGCAGCCAGAGTGGTCTCGGGAACATCTCGGAGAGACCATATAACTCCAGTATTGAAATCTCTCCACTGGCTGCCTATCAGTTTCCGTGCCCAGTATAAGGTGTTGGTTATTACCTTTAAAGCCCTAAATGGCTTGGGTCCAACTTATCTCCGGAACCGTCTCCTCCCATAAAATCCTCCCCACGCACTCCAGTCCTCTGGGAGGAATTTGCTTCAGCCACAAAAATCTAGGCTGTCTGCAACCTCCCAGAGGGCCTTTTCAGTAATCGCCCCCAAATTATGGAATGGCCTGCCAAACAAGATCTGTCAACTGATGAGTTTGAGTAGCTTTTACAAAGCACTAAAGACAGATCTCTTTTGGCAGGCTTTTCCTGATTAGATCCCGGCCTCAGGAGCTGCATCTCCTGGCTTTTTAAAAATCATGTATATATTTGTTTTTAATGTGATTTTAGTTAGATGGTTTTAATTTTATAGTGTTTAATGTCTGGTTATGGGGGAGGGTGGGGGTGGGTGGTGTTTTTAGTCATTATTATAATATTTTAATTGTTGGAAGATGCCCTGATTATTTTTAGCAGCGGGGCGGGGTATACATAATTATTATTATCATCATTATTATTATTATTATTATTTAAGTAGTCAGATTGGGAGATTGGGAGATTTTAGCCACAACATTGGGGCTGTGTGTCTGATGCAGGAACTCACCCCAGATCTTTCCAGTGAGAACAATGTTAGAATTCTGTCTATGAAGTCCAATTGTACACTATTTGTGCCCCCCCTTCCTGGGTACATATATAATTTCAGAAATTTCATATGTATATTTTTAGAGATACTGAGGAAAATGTTTAACATTTGAGAGTGTGTACCAAATACTCCTGGGGCCATATACATACTGTTGAAGGGATAAAGGCTTCACTCCACACGTATTCATGACTTTTTGTTCGTTTGTTTCCCTAATCCACCTTTTAAAATCAACAAAATGAATTTCAACAGGGAGAAATGTAGGATACTACACTTAGGCAGTAAAAATGAAATGCACAGATATAGGATGGATGACGCCTAGCTTGATGGCAGTACATGCAAGAGGGATCTAGGAGTCTTAGGACTTTTTCAGATGGCGATCTGTAATGGAAGCAGCCTCGTCCCTGTTGTGAGGCTGCTGAGTGGTAGGGGGTCCATTTCGGATGACGCTGTCTCCCTACCAATACTGTTGCAGAAGAGCTGGGAGGCTACAGCGCTATATTTAGCAATTTTCTAATCATGGAAGTTGACCGTGATTAGAAAATCGCTAAATATAGCGCTGCAGCCTCCCAGCTCTTCTGCAACAGTATCGGTAGGGGGACAGCGTCATTTGAAACTGACCCCCTACCGCGCAGCAGCCTCGCAATGGGGACGAGGCTGCTTCCATTACAGATCGCCATCCAAAAAAAGTCCTTAGTGGACCACAAGCTGAACATGAGTCAGTGGTGTGATGTGGCAGCTAAAAAGTCAATGTGGTTCTAGGCTGCATTCCTGTGAGGCAGGGGGTTGGACTAGATGGCCCTTGTGGTCTCTTCCAACTCTATGATTCTATGGTTCTAATATGGCTGATAGAAAAACCTATTTTCCCTATGTCTCTCTTAAGGGAAATAAGACTTCAATCCTGTTTCCACTTACTTAGGAGTAAGAGTCACTGAATTCAGTGAAACTTACTCTAGAGTAGCCCTGCATAGGACTTGGTTCTTAGACTGTTTGGGCAGGAATAAGCAACACCCAGCCCACGGGCTGTGCAGCCCCCTTGCCTCTGGAAGTAGCCAACTTATTGTAGGGATTTTTCAATATTGTTTCTGGTCATATCTCTCTCTGGTTTTTCTTCACAAACGAAGATTCAGGAAGGACTCATCCCGTGCTTTCTGCAAGCTCGCTGATGACTAAAAAGGCCAATCCGAGATAAACAAGTCCGGTTGCAGAAAGCACAGCAGAAGGTCTCATTGGGTGATGTTTCTGGGTTGCGGTTCTTTCTGTGTTGTCGTTTCTCTTCAGGACTTGTTCGGTGTGAGTTCTCAAGTAAGGCTGCAGCATTGTGGATAGTGCATCTCCGTGCGTCCTGATGTGAGGCCAGGGCGGACCATTGTTGGTGATCAATTTGGCCGTGTCTGAGATGTTGTTTCAGGGAATCCTTGTATTGTTTTTTTTTTTGGAGCACCCCTCTTACGCTGAACCGTGGCAAGTTCACCGTAGAGTACTATTTTTGGGAGGCGATGGTCCTCCATCCTAGAAATGTGCCCTGCTCAGCGCAGCTGTGTTCTCAATATCATGGCCTCAATGCTGGTGATCCCTGCTTGCTCAAGGAAAACAACATTCATCACATAGTCAGTCCAGTGTATATTTAGGATTGTGCATATACAGCGCTGATGAAAGCATTCCAGGAGTCGTAGGTGGTAGCGATAGGTGGCCCATGTTTCAGATCCATAAAGGAGAATAGACCGTACAATGGCTCTATACACACTGATTTTTCTGCTTCGCTTTGCAGTCCTAAGCATGTTTATTCAGAAATGAGGACACCAAGTCCCATGAGTATGCCTAGGAATGCAGCCTTAGTATGATTGCAGTCCTAATATTATATTACTATTATATTATATTACCATACCTTTAATACACTATAATTGTATACCTTTTATTCAATAAAGACTTAAAACGTTATTTTAACTTACGGTATATATCATTTATTGGGGTGCTTTGTTCAAAATTACTAGAACTAATCTATCAACAGTTGTTGACAGTACACTTACTGGTTGGATGTTGTTTGATTACACCACTAACCAAATAGGAACAAAAATGTGCAATAGATATGTGGGGGAAAGGGGTATACAGAAAGAGACAGAGTTGGAAAAACACAGTGGGAAGAATAAGAAAGGAAGTTCTCAAGTTTTCTTTCATAGCTCCAGCATGGAGTTAACTATGTCTGCAACAATATTTACCATCGCTTCAAGGCAGCATATTGCTAAGAGTTATGGAGGCTTATCATTTGGTGCCTCAGTCTGATTTTTAAAAAACATTTTTATTGCTTTTTTTCCATTAACAAAAAAATGTAAACATACAAAAACATATAAACATACAAATATCTTCACATAACTTAGCTTCCATCAGTTTCAACATCTTAGATCTGGTACTATACCATTTTTCTGTTAACTGACCTCTGTTTAGTCTACCTGATCAAAATCATACAATTCTCTTTTCGTATATAATTTTTTATTTTGATCTTGCTCAACTTCCATCTACTGCATAATTTTACTCTCTTGAAATTACTTTTGTATGTTTGGATTCTTCCTTATGTTCTAACTCAACCAGCTCTTTTAAAAAGTTAACGTAGCTCCCTTTCCCCATTTTTCTTCCCAGACCGTCCAAATACATGTCCATTCATCTCTGAACTTATCTTCCATTTTATCACCCAATAGAAGTGTTAATTTATCCAACACCACCGTTTCATGTAATTTTACCAGCCATTCTTCCACTGACGGAATCTCTGGGTTTGGCGTATATCAACCTAGCTGTCGTTACCATATATAACAATACTCTCCCATATTTTTTTCTGTTTGCCTATCCAGTCCATCCAACATATTTAATAGATGTAATTCTGGTCTCATTGGCATATCTGATGTTATTATTTTTGATATCATTATATGGATTTCCCCCCAATATTTCCTTGCCTTAGGGCATTGCCACCACATATGGAAGAATGTACCTACTTCCACTCCACATTTCCAACATTTGTCATTTTTAATTTTGTACATTCTGGCAATTTTATGTGGTTTCAAATGCCTCCTATAGAGCATCTTATAATAATTTTCCTTTAAATCATTACTTTTAGTAAATTTTAGATTCTTATTCCAAGTTTTCTCTGTTCTAAGTGTAGGTGAAAATCATGTTGTCCTTAACCGTTTCCTCTTCTAGGAATTTCATTAATAGTTTATATAATTTGAAGATATTTTTTTTTCTTCCCCATTTACCAATATTGTGTCTAATTCTGTATAATGCCTTTCAATCCCTTCTAATTTTATATCTTGGATAAATTTCTCCCTTAATTGTCTGTATAAGAACCCATGACATAAGGATTCTTCCCTTAGATCTTCATTCGTTTTTATAGTCCATTGGTCCCCTTTTATTTTCAATATATCTTTGTAAGCCAACCATTTATTCTTACATAAGTTCTCCTTCTTATGAAAAGCCTCATGTATTGATGTCCACAATGGTATTTTCCTGGAGATTTTATATCTACATTTCTGCCATGCCCTCAATCTGATTTATTGAGCACCAAATGTATCTAATCTGTAGCTGTTGTACAAACTGTATAGCAACATCAGTGGAAACACCAGCAAATGAATGTAAGCCCAAACTAACATAGAACTACACTGAAGGGAAAGCATCCCCAATGAAGCTACAGAGTTATTAAGCTCTTAGGAATTTCAAGGAGAGGCAGATTAAGTATTTCCAGAGCACTCTGACCCTACCACCAACTAAATAGTGCTTTCTGTGAATAACAGTAACAATCTGAAATATAAGGGGGAAGGTTCAACATGAATAATTTTCACTTTGTGCTTGCTTAGTTAACTTTCCATTATGGCTTAAGAACTAATATTTAATGTTTGGCTAATATAGATCTGGTATTCCACCAATGGCACTACCCTTCCACAATGGTGGGATTGGTGGTGGTGCTCTTATGAAGCAAGAGGCTATCCTGATGGCAGCAGTGCTGCTGCTAGGATCTCCCATGTTAGACAGGCTTTTGATGAGGAGCCAAACTAAATGCCCTAAAAAGCCGTAGCAGTAGTGGGGGTGACACTGGTGGAGGATCTTTCAGAGATAACAGCAGTGGCACCATTGCTACTGCTTGTCAGTACTGTGCAGAAGGGGGCACGTTAAACTTCCCTTTGAATGTTTTTACCATGAAAACCCTATGATGAAGCCATCCAAAATGAAACAAGAGATAGTGCCAGAAGATAATACTCTCAGGTTGGATGGCACTCAACAAGCTACTCATAGAATCATATCATAGAATCATAGAATCAAAGAGCTGGAAGAGACCACGAGGCCCATCCTGTCCAACCACCTGGGGGACAAGAGAGGACAATTATGAGTAGAGCTGTGCCTAATGATGCATCTTGACTCAAGACAAAAGAATGATCAGCTGCTGATATGCTCAGAGGCAAAAAGAAAGTCCGAAGCTGCACAACACATATTATAGAAACATGGCATGTGAGAAGCATGAATCAGGGGAAGTGAGACATGGTAAAACAAAAATTGGAATTATAAACATTGCAATACTTGGGGTGAGAAAGTTAAAGTGGACACAAATGGGACATTTTGAGTCAGATAATTACATCGTGTTTTACTCAGGAAATGAAACTCAATAAATGAGGTGGCATTAATAGTGAGGAGAGATGTAGCAAAAGCAGTCAAAGAATATGCAGACAGGCTCCCATATTGGCATGACCCATGTGCTGTTGTTGAACAGTCTAAGCACCACTTCTGAATAACTGTCTTGTCTGGGAGAAACAGGGAGGCACACAGGTTATGATGTGTGTTTCCCAGTGGATGAGACACCCTCCCCAAAACAATTTAACAATGTAATCTGACACGCATCTGTTCAGAAGTATGTCTCTGTGAGTTCTGTGGGACTTGGTTAAGTATGTATAGAATTGCAGAGACTAAATATGTATTATCCAGGCTGGGTTGCTGTCTTTTCAATATATGGACTTTCTTTTTAGTTCACTAGAGCTTTTGTATATGCCATGATATCTTGCAAAGTATATACAGTAAAATAAAAATCAGAGAATACAGGAATCCTTTCCCCAAAAGCAAGCTGGCTGAATTAAGTTTTCACTGGAATGATTTAAGCAATTTAAATAGATTATATGGTGCAGATCTTTTCTACTCATCAAGTCAATAAAAATAGTTAAGGAAAAATCAAAATGTTAGCTATGGCAAATTTTGAACACTTGAACTTTATGAATACTACCCAGGACAATTGCCAAGCACTGATCAAAAGGAATGAGGCAGCAGCTTTGTTTAATGAAATTCTGATGGTTTCCTCCTTTTGCATTTGCTATGGTTCACCAGAAGAATCTCTGGGAAGTTTGTCTATAAGGAATCTGGAAGGAAAGTCATTTCTCTGAGGACTCAAACTCTCACACAGTCAAAATATATTGCATTCCATGTATATCTTCCCTGACTTTCTTTGAGGAACTACTTGTACTGTATCAAAACATAGCCACTATAAAGAAGTGATTTCCACCAATCATCTTCATCCTGAATACATTTGCTTGGAAATAAGACCCATCGGTGCCAGTAGAAGGTCATTTCACACACCCTCTATGCTAATAGCAAACCCATTATCTGAGTATGATGCCTCAAGTAACTAGAAGAGGAACCAGGCTTTGGAGGAACCAAAGATTTATAGAACTGTCTCCTTCCCCACAAAATAGTAAAGAATCATTAAAAGGGGAGACAAAAAAACTAACCAGTCCAATGCAAAGTACCAAGCAGATATGCTGGATGCTTCCTCAGTAGCTAAGCAATGCTGGTTGACTCAAAGGTGTAGAATCAAAAAATAGAGATGCGGAAGGAACACAATATCCTGAAAAAGGACACCATTGACCTGCTAAAGCCCTGAACTAGAGTAGTCCACCTTGCAACTTTTTTCATATAGCATAACTTTTTGTTGTTGTTGTTCATATAACATGGTATTTAGTATAGTTACAGCCTTGGGCTTTTGTTACACTCTCTGTGGCTTAACCTAAGGAAAAGTGAATTTTCATCAATGGATCAAGTAACAATTAATCCAATGTATATCCAAAGGAAAGAGATATAGAAATGAAGTAAGAGTTCACAAGAGTTCACCAAGATCTTATTAATTATGGAAATACAGTAATGAATGCAATCACATTTCAGATTATTCATGTGACGGCACTAACCACAGCTCCAACATTTTAGGATTCTTACAGAAATTCTTCAAGTCACCAGACCTTTGGCAAATATAGGTGACATTGTCATCACACTGTGAGCCTCAGCTTGAATAAGAAATATGATCACCTATTATTATTTTTTGTCTCTTAGAATGGATGGCTTTTTTCTTTTCTCTTTTCTTCTTTGTCTTCCTCTTCAGTGTTGTTAAAGAGCTTTCAATCACATGGGATGCTAACATAGAGTTCTTCCACTAGACCACACATGGTGATGCACTGATGAGAATGGCACATGCATCATACTCTGAATAACACTTCAGTGCTGTGGGTTTATCTACAACAGTAAATCATTCTGCCTTCAGCCCATCTCAGAGTAAACCTTGGACCTTTTTTCCATGCTGGGATTTTAATAGCTTTAGCTAAGAAGCAAGCAATCTCCTCTTGAAAACATGCTCAGGTGAGTTAAAGCTGGGAAATGGGAATCATAGCACCACAAGGACTTTAAATGAGGAAGCAGGAAATAGGGACTGAGATGAATTTGGGACTTTATCAGATGTTCTAAAAAAAAAATCCATGGAGGTTGGGAGGAGGACACCACTGTCCCACTTCCCGTTGTTGATACTGCATGACCCGTCCTCCTCCTGTCCTTCCTTCATGCTTCCTCTCTGCTGGAGGGACAAAAAAAGTGCTACTTTTCATTGATGGAAGTTTCCATCAATAAAAAACGGTGCCTTTTCTGTCGCTCCAGCATGAAGGAAGCATGGAGGAAGGATGGGAGAACAGGGCGTTCTGCCAGAAGCAGGACAGCATCCTCCTCCTCCCGACCTTTGTGGGGAGGGGGGGTTAGAACATCTGATAAAGTCCTAAGAGAATCTACGACTATGATGATGACTTCATATTGTTATTGCTTCTGCTGCTCTTGTTGCTATTCCTGGTTTTCTACTAAATGCTTCTGCTAAATGTACCCAAAGTGTTTTTAACTTCATATCACCTTTTTCTTTAAAGTTGGTGTGTGTATGGGGGGGTGTTATGTTATAGTGTTAAAGTTTTAAGTCAATACTCCTTCTTCAAATTCATGAAATGAATGCCCTCAAAGGAATTTGTATTCATGCAGAGTTCTGAATCTTGGCTTAGTTAAAAGCATACTGGGCCATGAAATGTGAATTGCACATGCTTTGTGTGTGAACAGTGACACCCATACCTGTTATGTTTCTTAATAAAATGACCTGGAGCTGGAGATTCTCAGCTAATAAACTATGACACAATTAGTAAACACAGTTTATTAGAAACAAACTTATTTCTAAGTTTCGCATATGGCTTGGATCCAGGCTATTTGAATGACCATATTTCCTTTTATCAGCCCATTAGAGCTCTAAGATCTTCTGGAGATGCCCTTCTCTCTGTCCTATCATCTTCTCAGCCTCGTTTGGTGGGAACAAAGGAGAGGGCCTTCTTGGCAGCTGCTCCCAGTCTTTGGAACTCCCTCACTAGGGAGGACAGGATGGCTCCCTCCTTGTTCTCCTTCCACCGGCAACTGAAAACATTCTTGTGCCACCAGGCTTTTAAGAACTAAGTGGGATGGGTTTTTCCTTAGAAAAGGTGAAAGATTTATATGATCTGAAGAGAAACCAGAGTATTAAGTGGGATGGGTTTTTAATGATGAGCTGTGCTATGTCATGGTTTATATTGTCTTTTAATGAATTTTAATGTTTTTCATGTTTAATGATTTAACTTTATACTTGTTTAATTGCTTTTTAAATAACTTTTATATTTATGTTTTTATCAAAGTTTTTGTATAATTTTTAATTCAGTACAGGTTGACCCTTATATCCACCAATTAGGTATCCACAGTTTCACTTATCCACGTCTGAAAAAAAATGTGTTCTCTCTAGGCATTTCTAGATCATCCAGTGTGATTCTATGGTCAACTTCTGGTATTCGTCTCATTGAAAATAATAGAGTTCCCTATTATCCATGGTTTCAGGTATCCACAGTGGTTCTTGGAACGTAGATACTGGGGTCAACCTGTATTGTTTTTAAATATGTTGTTAGCCACCTTTGGTCCCATTATTGGGAGAAAGGCAGAATATAAATGAATGAAATGATGGTGAGGGTGACTAAACAAGAACAACTTGATTTCACTTTTCTGAAAGTTCAAGGAGATGTATGATGGAATAATTGAATTAATGGTGGTAATTATCTTATGAGAGCCAGCACAACTCTGAAGATCTGGGTTCAAATCCTGTTTGGCCATGGAAACCCACTGGGTGACCTTGGGCAAGTCAGACTCTCTCAACCTCAGAGGATGTCAATGGCAAATATCTTCTGAACAAATCTTGCCAAGAAAACCCTGAGATAGGTTCACCATTGGGTTGCCATAAGTCGGAACTTGAAGGTACACTGCCGCCACCACAAGTACTTATCTTTGTTTATACACTGAATAAGATGATTCCATCTGGAGTTTCACATTCATTGTCAAAAGTAGCTGTTCAAATAATGAAGAATCTTCATAATAATTTTTAAGGTCGTACTTGTGAGAGGGAAGAGCTGACTTATTTATATATTCAGAATATTTATACCCTGCTTATACCACCAAGGCTCTCAGGGCTTGTCTACAGTTCTGAAAAGAATCCTGCTTTACCTCACTGATTCTTGATCTGCAGTGACCCTGCAGTGACCTCATTAATGCCACACACACCACATACATCAAGGTGAGATTGGCATAACCAGCCACACATTTTCCCCGGAGAACTCACTTTGGTGCAAGGAGGAGCTCTACATCTCCATACCTTTGCAATTATTTTTGGTCACACTGCCATGTCCACTCTGCTTTTTTCTTTTTTCTTTTTTTGCCTTCCCAGCAGGCAAAAACCTATCAACCAATAGCCTTCATTGTTTATATGTCAATCTAACAACCCACCCTGCACTGATCAGATGCCTCCCCCATCCAATCCCCTTTCCCCCTTTGTGCCCAAGTGAGTGATAATCAGCAAGGGAGGGAACTTTAAATGTCTACACACACACACACACACACACACACACACGAGGAAAAAAAAATAAAATGTTTCCTCAGGGCCACTACTCTCTCCCCAGCCAAGCCCAGCCATGAGGTAGATGAGGAGGTAGATTGGGCTACCCCTCCCTCTTCCTTCCCCTTTTCTGATACCCCCATGAGCCTTGTATCAACAATTTATTTACTTCAGCAAATGTATGTATGCAGATCTCCACAGGAGTTTGTGAGCAACCAAGTGACTGAGCCAGCAAGTGCAGGCCTCTTCCCTCTTCCTTCCCCCATCCTATCCCCCATCAGCCAATCACTTGGGGGGGGGGAGAGGAATTGGAGGAGTGAGCAAGTGAGTGAGTGAATGAGCCAGCGAGAGTGCTCCTCCTCCCTCTTCCTCCCCCCCCCCATCTGATGTCCCCAGTCATCCACTCACTTGGGTGGGAATGGAATCGCATGGGGAGAATGAAGAAGAAAGGCATGTACACTCACTCATTCATTTACTCACTCACTTGCACTTTCATGCATCCAATTCCCTTTCCACCTGAGTGAGTGATCAGGAAGAGGATCTGACAGGTGGGAAGGAAGAGGGACAGGCTTACAATATACCTAAATAAGACACAACACTGCCCATTCTTCTCTCCCTCCATGACCAAGACAGTGGCAGTTGGGATGGAGGCCTTTCATCTGCTCCTGGTGTTGAGGCATGATAGAACTGTGCCTGCCTCTCTCAGTTTAGCTTATATGACAGTGTAAAAGCCAAAACTGCATAACTTCTATCATTTCCTATATTTTTTGTCTTATTTTATTTTTGAACGAACCAATTTTGAATCTGTTTTTGAAACAGGCTGAACAGTTTTTCTTCTTAGTTTTTAGTTCTTTGTTTCCCCCAACTAGAGCCTGGAAAGATATTTTTTTAAGGGAGACTACAATCCAACCAACATGCCCAAAACATCTGGGAAAACCAAGGTTACTCATCCCTGACTTAAAGCAGCATCACTAGGTGTGTTTTCTCAGAAGGAATTCCCATAGTACCAAATGGAACTTGCACTATTCAGGGTCAACTCCAGGAGGAGGGCCTTTGGGCTTATCTAGACAGGCAATTTTCCCCATCTTGCCCCTGTCTTGGAGCCCTGCAGTCCAAATGACACAGGGCTTTTGCCCCACTTTGTCCCTGGGCAGTCCTCATGACCCCCAGGTCAAAGACAGAGCTAAGATGGGAGGAAGACAAGGTAAGGCCTATTATACTGCTTTAAAAAAAACTGGTAAAATCCACTCCAGACAAAATAAAACTGATTGGGTCCCATGTGATTACAGAAGCCCAGACCTCCATGCTGGCCTGCAGCTGCCAACGGGGAGCCAGTGTAATCTGACCCATGTAGGTGAAAGTATAAGGGAACAAGCCTTCATTTTTAGTTACCGTAATGGCCCAATAAAGCATTATGTTGCGGCATTGTGAGAACTTAACTTAGCAGCCCCCTAATCCTCTGCTGGGTCTACCATTTAATAATTCTACAAAAGTGTCTCAGCTGCATATCATACATTTGATGAGTGCATTGTGGGTAGAATAAATGATATCAGCTGATCCAGTTGGTATGATCTGTTCTCCTTCTCCATGTATTAACCAAATGATATGCAAATGTGAGGACTTTGTGTCAAAATCAACACATAATTATTCATATCTACTGGCTCCACATCAGCTTAGGGATGGAGGAGAATCTCATTGAGTTTGCACTTGAATAAGAATTCGCCAAATGCCCACTTCCCAGCATGCGGCTATCATTGGTATTTGCACTTCTCAAAATTTTCCAGTTCTCCATACAAAACCAATAATAACTGTATATTATTAAAGGGAAAATTTTAAGCTTTATATAAGGGAAAACTGCTTGGGGGAAAGATCCCTATTAGGCAGAAAAGCACACAGAAAGGTACCTATTAGGCAAATATGCATTAAAATGCACATAAATTTTCATACTGATTTTTAAAATCAGAAGTCATTAATGGAGGAAGAAATGATATATAATGAATTGGCGAGCAGAAAAATGAGAAAGTGAGACAACTCTTTCCAATGTCATCTGACCTTTGGCGTAGGGTCTACTGAGGGATTTGACCCACTGTCCCATGCCATTGGCTATACAGCTGTAGACAGGACCAAGAACTCTGGTGTGATCTTTTCTTCCCTCTAAATGTTCATCAAATATATAATATGTGCAGGTATGAATAATTATCTAGACATTGTGCACCCTATAGTCTTTACAGTTATGTTATCTCTGTTTTATTGCAACAAACATAGCAAGTGAAAAAGTTCATTCATGATTTTTATCTCCCTACAGAATATCTAAACATGGAGGGAATATAAAGCTGGTTCCTAGCTTTTGAACTCCCCTCCTTTAAGGTTTGGAAAAGTTGTGGGCAAATTTCTAATATTATCCTTGTTATCATTTCCCTCATTTCTAACTGATATTTTAATGTATTAACGTTTTACATTCATTATTTTGAAACATTAAAAATATTTAAATAATGTATATTGTTAAGGGCTTGTGAATTGCTGTGAACAATTATGAGCAGGGTAAATCCTGGCTATATGCAATATGCAAATGTTAGATATAGCAAATAATTTTATTGCCATGCATTAGATGTTAATGGCTAAGGATAAAAGTGTATCTATTTAAATAATGAGCAACATAACACAAATTCAAAAAGTGAAGCCATATACAGAAGTCCCCTTCTCCATCTCCTGCCCTCTCTTGTAGAGCCTCATGAGCCCTGGAAGCCTCCATGCATAACATCTGCAGCAAGAAGCCTTCTTTATTTATGTAGGCTCATGTCATGCCTCCCTCTGAGACAGGACCAGTACAAGAGTGTTTGGGGAGGGGCCAGTGCATCTGCAGCTCAGTTGGAGCTGCCCCAGCTGTTTTTGCTTAATAATGAGCCTCTATAGATAACACAAGCAGCAAATTCTCTTTGGGCACTGGAAACAAGGAAACCAGATCTCAACAACTGTTTTGCACATCCCTCTATATGACTTGGTTTCACCAGCTTTGGGTTGACTTCTCAGCTCCCTGACCTTTCGACTGTTAATGACCCTCACTAACTGTGGCTTCTCTATACAGTACATAGAGTAAATTATGGCACCTCTTTTGCAATTTAGGGGCCGGTTCCACGACAGGAAAAAGTTCGCAAGATTTCGGATTATCGTTCTTTCGAATGAGAAAAGTATAAATCACACGACTCCCCAGCATTTCGAAAGATGAGGAATTCTGCTTTCCGTATAGTACACACAGGCAAAGGTGGGGGGGGGATCGCCTCCAGATGATTAAAGCCAGTCAGGAGGCGGGGAGGGAGCAAGGAGGGGGTCATGGAGACCATAAATAATGAGAGGGAAGAAAAAGTACAAACAAACAAAGGATCAAAAAAGCGATCTGTCAACCCCCCTTCCCCAGCCCCGAAAGGTTTCTATAAAGAAAGGAGTGAATGAAAAGACGAACAAGCAAAAGCATGCTGGAGCGGTCTGCTTTTCTTCCCTTCATGCACATACACACACACACACCACACAGAAGCTTGCCTCATTCCTGATTGTTTGAATCCTTGAATGCAGGCAAGTGAATGGAAGGACAAACAAACAAAAGGACGAACATGCGATCGTCTTTTTCTCCCTCATACATGAATGCACGCACACACACACTCTCACAGCAACAAAGCACAGGCTACTCCTCCCGATCATTTTCCAAACCCCAAAAGCCTTCCTTTGAAACAGTCAGGAAGGGCTCAGAGCAAATTTTCCAAAGTGGGTTGCAAGCAGAAGGAGGGTTAATTTTTTTCTCTTCAACCCCTCTATTTGGCTACAGCAGAAAGGTCACTCCAACCAATCAGGATTCAGCTCTGCTCACAGTAATTCGAAAAGGTAAACAATCGTTAGTTCCCATGACAAATTATGCGCTTTTTTGCGAACTTAATCAAAAAAGTGCGGAAAACTAGCGAAAGCTGATACTGCGGGACTTATGGGTTTTTTGCACCCCCTCCTTCTGAAAAGGGCGCTGTTGCTTCGAAATGCATGGGAACTATCAGGCTTCTTGTCGCATTGTTTGAGGATTTATTTTGCCGTGGAAACGACCCCTTAGAAATCTGCATAAATAAGGTTCTAAACTGTGTGGGAACCTGCCTTAATAGAGAATGCTTTTGGAGGCAGAAGTTGTTCCTCTAATACAACGGTTCCCAAACTGTAGTACTCCAGAAGAATTGGACTTCAGCTCACAGAATTCCTGACTGTCAGCCAAGCTGTCTAGGGCTTCTGGGAGGTGAAGTTCAAAATACCTGGAGGTCCAAAGTTTGGGAACCACATCTCTAATACATGGAAGGCTGGAGGAATGAGTGAAGAGGATGCAGTGGGGACAGCAAGATGAATGGGTTCTTTTTTCCTCTCCCACGCATAACAGTTCTAGTCATATGGAAACTGAACAGGGCTTGAGAGCATAATAGAAAGGGGTTGTGTTCAGAAATATTGCTAATGGCCAGCTGTATCATATATTACAGCTAAAATGACTCCAAAAACTAGAAACATACAAGAATTACAACAGAGAGATAAGCAGATTTTTCAAAATTACCAGAGATGCTAGATGAGCAAGCAGAAATACCACAAGTCTATCTCCACAGCAGGAAGCTTGGATTCAATTTTTTTGGAGTTGCAAAGAATTTTCCAGACTAGTTTTAAAATGTCTGTCTCATATGTCATGGGAATAAGAAATATGTCTCTTACATGGAATTAATAGTACCTATATCACACTCCTTCTGTTAATTGTACTGGGTTGGTTTTAGTTTTTCTGTAAAAGATTACACTGCTTAGTTAAAACTTAGGCTTGAATCTAAACAACCATGAGAAGAAGGAGAAACTACATATGTACAATGTACAATACATGTACATTGTCCTGATGTCTTTGGATGAAGAGCAGTTTAATATTGTCTTAACAACAACCCTTGTGAAAGCGGCGGAGATTTCTTATAGTGCACTGCTATAATGTAATATAATGTACAGCTGTGCCTCCGTATCCACGGATTTAAGTATTCACAGCTTGAAAATATTCTTTAAAAAAATAATATTCCAAAAAGCAAACCTTGATTTGGCCATGTTATATAAGGGACACCATTTTGCTATGCCATTGCATATAATGGGACTCGAGTATTCACAGATTTTTGGTATCCACAGGGGGTCCTTGAACCAAATCCCAGCAAATATGAAGGGACAACTGTAGTACTCTTCAGTTAAAGAAATGTGGGTGTGTGTTTTTTTAAAAAAAATTAATGTTTCAGCTTTTAAACTCTTGTTGTCGTGTGCTTTCAAGTTGTTTATGACTTATGGCAACCCTAAGGCAAAACTATCACAGGATTTTTTTGGCAAGTTTTGTTCAGAGATGGTTTGCCTTTGCTTTCAGGGCTCTCTACACATAGGCAAAATCTTTGAATGGAGTTCTGCTCACATGTCCCCATATTCGCCCAGACATCCTGTGCATTATTGTTCTCTGCAGGGACATGGGGTCCCTGCAGAGTTTCGTTCACTGCCGCCATCAACCATCATTTAAAGCTGGGCAGTACTGCCTCCACCCACTTTTCTTCTCACACACTGCAGGAAGAGGTGCTTGGAGAAAGTGCTAGAAGGAAGTGACAGGTGAGCAGAGAGCAGGCGCAAGCAGCGTCGCCAAACCAGGGGAAGGGAGAAAACCTCTCCCTTCAGACAAGAACTGCCTCCTGAGCATTAAAATTGTTGTGGTGGCAGTGACAGTGGCAGTGGACAAAAATGCAAAGAAAACCCTGAACCATCTGAACTCTGCATCTAGGTAAAGTACCCCAGAATACCCCAAATATGGGCCATGCAGCATGTGGCCTGATTGCCCCAGACTGGGGGGAAAGGACATATGTCATGTGGCTTGATTGCTGCAAATTCAGGGGGATTTCCAAGGGGATTCGGGGGGTTTAATAGTGGAGACAAGCCCTTCCTCTGAGGCTGAGAGAATGTGATTTGCTCAAGGTCACCACTGAGTTTCATGGCTGAGCAGGGATTTGAACCCTGGTCTACAGAGTCATACTTCAATGCTCAAACCACTACACCAGGCTGGCTCTCTTTTAAACTCTAGTGGTCCATAAAAGCGTCTCAAGAAAGGACTTGCAAAAACTGAAGAAGCTCTATGGCAGAAGAAGCTCTATGGGTAACTGTGGTCCTCCAGGGAGTTTAGGCTCACAGCGCCCAGCAGCCCTAGTCAGGTCAATGGTAAGAGATTATGGGAGTTCATGCAAAGAAATATGTGGAGGGCCACACTTGCCCAGCCTTGTTGTATAGGTTTGGAGTCACTTTTCTACCAGTGCGAGATTAAAACAACCTTCCATAAGTGTAAAAGGCATTCTTCTAACAGCAGGGCTGCCTATAAGTGGTGGGTAATCTAGACAGTCACCACAAGGGCAAGTTGAAAAGGGCATTAAGCTGAGCTTGATGATTTGGTGTTTCTTGAGGGTACCTATTGTCAGCACTGAGCAGGGCTGAGAAAAAGCAGTATCTTTAAACTTCCTGGGCCCAAACTGGACAGATTGTTTGAGCACTAAGTACAAAATGTAGGGTGTATCTACACTGTAAAAATAATTTAGTTTGACACCACTTAAGTGCTGTAGCTCCATCCTATAGAATCCTGGGATTTGTAGTTTTACAAGGTCTTTAGCTTTCTCTGCCAAAGAGTGCTGATGCCTCACAAAACTAAACATCTCAGGATTCTGTAGGATGGAACCACGACAGTTAAAGTGGCATCAAACTTCATTATTTCTACAATGTAGATGCACCCTGAGTTTCTACCAGTTAGTTTGAAAGTTTTTTCCAGTTTCCAGTTTAATATCCATCATTTCTTGATAAAAATCAGTGCACTGTTACTTTTATGTCACATAAACACCACAAATAAATGTGTTGGGATACAACAGAGGTGTAGATGTGCATTCTCCAGATATTGTTGGGCTCTGACTTTCATCCACACTAGGCAAGTTAGGCAATGATGAGGGACAAGAAGAGTTATAGCTCAACAACCTCTAGGTTTCCCTGCCCTTGGCTACAATATGGCTGTGTACACGCCACTTTTTTTATTCCCAGAAGTTTGGTGGAACTGACAGTTTTAATGAAAGGGCTTTTAAACAGCTTTTTCTTTTCAACAGGGATGTTTTAAATTATTTTCAATGCTTTAAATAACGTAAGTATATTTAAACAATATAACTCCTTTGTTTAAGTTTTACCTAGATTGTATTTGTTTCAGTTTTGTAAGCAACCTTGAGCCCCAGATCAGGGCAAAAAGACAGGATACACACGTGCATGCACACACGCACACACGCACACACACACAAATACAGTGTCTAAGGAATTATGGGAGCTGTAGGCCAACACGGCACAAGCTGGGGGCATCAGCATAGGAGAGGCTATATTAAACATTCTAGAAATATCTTTGTATTCTACCAGCAATTAATTGCTTAATTTTACATTGAATCTGTTTTAGATTTACAGATCTTTAAATCCTTTCCTTCAGAATGACATTTCTTAGGAAACTTCCATAACTAAAAACATCCTGCACCAGGAAATCTTATACCCATCCCAATTCTACCTCTTTAAACTTTTTTAAAGGAATCACTGTTTGTTCCCTGTGACTAGTTAATTGCATTTTAATTTGGTAATTGCAAACAGATTCTAGTATCTTAGCTTCCCCGCAAGCATAATAAATATTAATGTAGTGGAACAAGGGCTACACTTGCAAACTCCAGATGCAGTGGTGGGAATTTGACTCACTGATAGTTTCCCCATTAAATGCTCCACTCATATGATCTGGATTAAGATTGCTCTTGGAAAAGATGTAGTATGCAGGTCAGAGTTTATATACAGATTTCATATAAACACAATATGCTTGCCTCCCCCGCCCCAATTTAACCATTTTATTTCAAATCATGAAGTCCATTTGACTCATATTTATCTAAGCACCCATTCTGATTCTCAAGACAAACCATTTAGTGCATCCCACAATGAATTTACTATCGAGTATTATAATTTACTATAGAATGCACAACAATGAAATATACTACCCAATCATCTAGTACATACCAATAGACGTACTTATAGGACTTTACCAGAAATGACAAAAACTGTGGCATTAGGACATGATGATAGCAAAAATGTCTGAAATTATCAGACGACGACACTTACCCATGCCTGCTGCGTCACACTGGTGTGAATGAGGCATCACTTTTTACTGACAGCTTAGCCAATCAATAAAAAGTGATGCCTCATTTGCACTAGCGTGATACAGCGGAAATGGGTAAGCAGTGAGAACGTTTGGTAATTTTGCCTTTAGTGCTATCATCACATCCTAAATGATGTGGGGTTTTTTTTCCTATCATCACATCCTAAATGATGTGTTATTTTCTGCACTATTGGCCTTGTCTGATAAAGTCTGTGTGCTGGCTTATTTGTAAATTTCCTGAGATTTCTATTTCTAGGGGAAACATTCTTCCAAATATTATTCTAAAGGGACTATTCTTTGGCTTGGCTGGTCAAAAAGTAATTGGTAAAAACATGGGAATATGTACACTTCTCAGGTATCTGAAAACTTCTATAATTAAGTCATTATTCCTGAGATATACACAGTTTCATAGGGGTATCCACTGCTTTCAATTGATTGTTGTTCCTACTTCCTTTATACTTTCTATTACCCTTTTCATTCTAATGGCTTCTTCAGTAACAATGACACCATAGCTGAAATGTTGCACTGGGAGTCAAAGTGATCTCTCTCCCACGGGACTCATCCTCCTTCTGCTCCCCTTCCCCCCAACACAGCCATGTAGTGGCTGGAGGAGACCAAGGACAGCCAAGAAACATCTGGCTATGTCCCAATAGCCAGATGCACAGCAACAAAGACATCCTCTGGGGGTACTCCAAAGGTCCTGGTAGATGACATCATCATTGTGCGTTTGGCTATAGGGACATAGCTGGACACTTGATGGCCTCCCTTGACCACTATAAGGCCATGTAGAGGGGGCCCGTAGGAGCAAGTTGTGTCTTGAGGTGGGGTTGTTGGGCTAGAGAGGTTCTGAATTCCTCCATCCACATCAACCATGCAAACACATACACTAGTATTATAGTATTACATTTGTACATGTCACAAACAGGTTGTCAGCCTGTGTTTGGATAGTTATGCAGAGATATAAATGTTCAGAAACATGCATAAGCAAATATAGTGATCGTTCATGTGTAAAACACCAAGCACAAGACTGGACATGATAGGACATGTGTGTGCTTTTTATTCATATGCTTCTGATTCATTCATATGGGAGTGGGGGTGGGGGCTAGAGTAGGCTTAATGAATCAATTGGAACTTAAAAATCAACACTTATATAAATTTCCTTGATTCTATGGGTCTATTCTAGTTGAGACTAATGAACAGATACACTATAGGCCAATATTAGTATTACGGTAGTGTAAATCCAATTTGTGCTGGTGCTGTCCTCTCCATTGATGCCCCCTTGTCGTGGAAGAGAGGCTTGCGTACCCTAATGATGTTTTGAGCTATGCTGGCGGTGACACAATAGCCACCGGTAGGGTCTCCCATGCCAGACAGGTCAAAACCGAAGGGTCTCACAAAGAGCATCAAAGGGCAGGATGGGCTCTCTAGCCTTATGGCAACTGTCCTAGGAGAAGGAAAACTCTAATCCTAAACCCGGGCAGATGGTGCTCGTCCAACCCTGTAAGGTCAACCATCTAAGAGAAGGAAACTCTAATAAAACCTATGGCCCGAGGACCTCACTGCTACCGTCCATGCTTGCAAGGCAAGCAGATGAACCTTTGGTTTAAAGGGTGAGGCCAGTTCTGTGCACGCTGCGCTCCACCAGACAAATCCATTGCACAGGCTCGAAGGACAATTCCAATTCCAAAAAAAAAAAATCCCTGTAGCAATAGGCAAGGGACGAAACGGCAGGTGTAAAGATGCACTGGAAGCCGCAGCCCCAACCCTGCATGCAGGCAGTTCAGGACTTTGGTCGCTCGAGGCTGACCCGCGAGATGACAGTCTTGTTCAGCAGCATCATGAATGACCAAGCAGCCTTTTTTAAGGAGAGCACTGCTTGCTCCATATGGAGAGGGGCCTAGAAAAGGTGGCCTAACAAAAGCTCATCCCCAACTACCTGGTTGGCTAGCCATGGCCAATGGGAATCTTCTGATGTGGTCAAACCAAGGCAAAGAAACAAAGGCGCAAACCGGCCTCCAAAGGTGTAAATAAACTGACGCTTACATGCTGGAACATCAGAACCATGCGAGACTCTGAAGATAGTGGACGGCCTGAGTGTCATTCTGCTCTAATAGCCCATGAACTATCACGACTTAATATTGACATTGCTGCTCTTAGTGAAGTTCGTCTCCATGAGGAAGGCAGCCTTAAAGAACACGGCGCCAGCTACACACTATACTGGTCTGGCAAACCCAAAACTGAAAAACATCTTTCAGGAGTAGGCTTTATGATTAAAAACTCCATTGACTCCAAACTTGAAACCTTGCCAACAGGACACTCTGATCGCATTATTTCCTGACGCCTCCCACATGTTGTTCTCTTTAGTATATATGCCCCAACTATGCAAGCCGACCCTGTAGAGAAAGACATATTCTACACAGACCTACACCACCTCATACAAAAAGTCCCTGTACAAGATAAAATTATCATCCTTGGTGACTTCAATGCCAGAGTAGGAAAGAACTCTGAAGCCTGGAAAGGTGTCTTAGGCAAGCATGGTGTTGGAAATTGCAATGATAATGGATGGCTCTTGCTAGAGTTCTGTGCAGAACAACAGCTGACTATTACAAACACTATCTTTCAGCAAACGACAACCTGGATGCATCCCCGATCCAAACATTGACGACAACCTGGATGCATCCCCGATCCAAACATTGGCACCTCATTGACTATGTTCTAGTCCGCCAGAGAAACATTCGCGATGTCCGCCATACTCGAGTGATGCCCAGTGCAGAATGCCAGACAGATCATCGCCTCTTCAGATGTAAACTAAATCTTCATCTTAAGTTCAAACCTAAGAGGGGTGGCATGTTAAAGAAGAGACTCCAAGTCAACAATCTTCAACAAGCTACCATGAGAGACAACTTCCAGGCAAAACTGCAAACAAAACTTGAAGACCATCCTATAGATCCTTCTCCTACAGTGCTTTGGCAACATATCAAAAACAGTATCCTCCACTCTGTGGAAGAATCCCTCAGGTTCTCCCAGAAGAAAAATCAAGACTGGTTTGATGAAAACAACCAAGAGATCCAGGAGCTGTTGGCAAAGAAGAGAACTGCTCACAGGCATACCTCGCCCAGCCAACTTGCCATGTAAGAAAAGCAGCTTTCCGTCTCACATGTAGTAAACTTCAACCAAAACTCCAAGACATGCAGAACAAGTGCTGGATCAACGTAGCAGAAAAGACACAACTCTGTGCAGATCTGGGGGATTATAGAAGATTTTATGAAGCTCTTAAAGCAGTGTTTGGACCTACTTATCAGATCTAAAGCTCCTTATACAGTACAGATGGTCAAACATTAATTACTGATAAAGCCTCCATCCTGAATCAGTGGGCTAAACACTTTCAAAGTCTCTTTAGTGCCAACCGAGTAGTCCAAGGCTCAGCTATCCAACATATGATACAAAAACCGATGAAAAATGAATTGGACATAGCGTACTCCATGATAAATTCCACGAACTCCTTGTGAATTGCTGGGAAAAGGGGGAACTGCCATCAGATCTCTGAGATGCAGTCATCATCACCCTGTACAAGAAAAAAGGAGCAAAATCCGATTGCTCAAACTATCGAGGCATAACACTGCTCTCTATTGCTGGAAAAATCCTTGCAAGGATACTCCTGAACAGATTAGTTCCTGCCATTGCAGAAGAACTTCTTCCTGAAAGCCAATGTGGCTTCAGAGCCAATAGGAGTACTACAGATATGGTATTTGCTCTTAGAGAACTGCAAGAGAAATGTAGAGAGCAGAACAAGGGTCTCTATGTAACATTTGTCAACTTCACCAAAGCCTTCAACACCGTGAGTAGGAAAGGTCTGTGGCAGATCCTGGAAAGACTAGGATGTCCCCCCAAATTCCTTAAAATGATTATCTTGCTACACGAGGGCCAGCGCGGTCAAGTCAGATATGGCGATGCTCTTTCAGAGCCCTTTCTAATAACTAATGGAGTGAACCAAGGTTGTGTTCTAGTGCCAACTTTACTTACAATCTTCTTCAGCATGATGCTCCAAAGGGCTATGGCAGAGCTCGAAGAAGACTATGACATCTATATAAGTTACCGTACTGATGGTAGCTTGGTTAACTTAAGCCGTCTGAGGGCTCGCACTAAGACTCTAAACTATCTAGTTCATGAGCTGCTCTTTGCTGATGATGCTGCCCTTTTTGCCCACAAAGAAGCAGCTCTGCAGTGCCTAACATCCTGCTTCACAACAGCTGCAGAGCTGTTTGGGTTGTAAGTCAACCTGAAGAAAACGGAAGTTCTTTACCAGCCTGCACCACAGGACGAACACCACCATCCCCACATTGCCGTCAGCAACTCTGTGCTTAAGTCCGTTCAGCAGTTCACCTACCTGGGAAGCATCATCTCCTCAGATGCCAAGATTGACAAAGAGATCGATCACAGATTAGCAAAGGCACATACCACATTTGGAAGACTTTACAAAAGAGTCTGGAGTAATAAACACCTGAGGCGAAACACAAAAATCTGTGTGTATAGAGCCATGAACTGTCTATTTTCCTTTATGGGTCTGATATATGGGTCACCTGTTGCCACCACTTACGACTCCTTGATAGCTTCCATCAGCGCTGTTTACACACAATCCTAAATATACACTGGACTGACTATGTGATGAATGTTGCTGTCCTTGAGCAAGCAGGGATCACTAGCATTGAGGCCATGATATTGAGAACACAGCTGAGCTGGGCTGGGCATGTTTCTAGGATGGAGGACCCTCACCTCCCCAAAATATTATTCTACGGTGAACTCGCCACGGGTCAGCGTAAGAGGGGCCCTCCAAAAAAGCAATATAAGGACTCCCAGAAACAACACCTCAGGCTCGGCCAAATTGATCACCAACAATGGTCTGCCCTGGCCTCACATCGGGAGGTATGGAGACGCACTATCCACAATGCTGCAGCTTTATTTGAGAACTCATGCCGAACAAGTCTTGAAGAGAAACGACAACGCACAAAAAACCACAACCTGGAAACATCACCCAAGGAAACCTTCTTCTGTGCTTTCTGCAACCGGACTTGTCTATCTCGGATTGGCCTTTTTAGTCATCAATGTGCTTGCAGAAAGCGTGGGATGAGTCCTTCCTGAATCTTCGTTTGCGAAGAGAAGCCAGAGAGAGAGAGCTGGTGCTGCAGTATCAGAAAGATAGAACTTTCTTCCCTTCCCATCCCTTCCACCTGCATCCTTCAGAAATGCCAAAAACCCAGCTCCAAGTCCTCTAGAGAAGGTGGAACCCACGGGTTCCTAGGGGATCTGCAATAGGAAAGGAATATTCTCTATTGCTGACTGTCATACTTCTACCCTGATGTTTATATAAACAGTTGTCATTGGATTTTTTCAAATGGGGGACCCTCCCTGAGGAGGTTGGGAGAAGAACGGGGCTGTCGTGCTCCGTTTCAGATGATACCGTCCTCCTCCCGACCTCTTCCCGACCTTCCCCCATGCTGTGGGAGCCACTTTTTATTGACGGAGGTTTCAGTTTGAAAAAGTCCATTGTCGTTGTCGTCATCATCATCATCCCACCTTTCTTCCAGTTTGAGACTCAAGGTGGCTTACAACAGATTTTTAAAAATAGTTTTAAACATAGTTAAAAATTTCACAAAATAAAAAAGGTTAAAAGTAATCAAACTATAAAAAAACAGTTAAAAATATAAGCCATAAACCATAAAAACACAACAGAACAACAAAAATAACAAATACAACAAATAGCAAATCCAACACATTGAACAAGGCCTATCCTGTCTAAACAATCAGTCTTCAAAGGCCTGTTGAAACAGAAAGGTTGAAACCTGTTTGCAGAAAGAGAGTAAACAGTTCTGTCAGTGATGCTCCTCAGTGAATTTAGGACACTAAATTTGTTTACTTCATTTTGTTCTGTTTAGAATAAGAGTCAATTCCCACATTGTTGGAAAGTGCTAAGACAATCTTTGGGGGTTCTTTGCACCTTTAGAGGTTCTTTGTATAAGGCATGCCTATGACAATAACTATGTAAGATACTACTTTCAAGGTAATTATATGCTGTTAGTATGCCCTATTCCCCCCCACCTACAGTATCTCATAATTGGAAATATTGGACACTTTTCAGGGTCAGGTTAGCTGGGGCAAACCAAAAAGCTCAGTTGGAGGTCACAATGACCTGGATGTGACTTAGAAATATTTTGGCAAGGAAGCCCGTATTAGGATTGTGCGGAAGCTCCTTAAGAAACACAGTCATTAAGGAGATATGTGCTAATCCTTTCTTCCATCCAGCCTTGGGCACCTCAGCAATTATTCATTCAAACAAACAATTAAGTGACCATTCTGAAAACCAGTCTTACTAAAATCTCTCCTATACCTCCTCCCATCCAACCTTGTGTGATTGTTGTAAACTAATTAATTCCTATCTCCCATCCATTAATACTATCAGTTGGGTTTCAGTTTCCTTTGTCTATTCCATGGGAAAGACATCCAGGCTTTGTCCTAATCAGAGTACCCCTTCAGGATGAAATAGGGTATAAATATTAGTCCCCCGACAATAGTAACGTGTGCCATGGTAGACAAACCCGGCCACTCTCTTTCTCGGCATGCCCCCAGTCAGAACCTCCTGTGCCACCCTCAGACACCTGTCTGAGTATCTTCGCTGCACAAAACTCTACTCTTCAACACTGGTAACTATCGTCCTATATTCCCTGAGCCTCTCCCTCTATCGAATATTTCTGACTTACTCTGTTATAGCCTTGCATGGTTCTTAGGCATGTGTGTTTTGTATGTGAGTTTATTTTGTGTTATTTCCAATAAAAATACTTTATTTCCATTTAACTGGAGTGCTCTCTACAGTTAGTACTAGTATACTAACTGTAGATTCCCCAAAGTTACCCTCCTCTCTCAGGCTTCGATTTGAGCTAATAATTCCCCCAGATAATAAGAGATTTTGGCATTATGGGTGAGGCTCTAAAACACACTCCACCTCTTAGGGTAACAATGTGATAGGTTATTTAAAAAAATCAATCCACAAACTAACAAGCACAGGTTCTAGTGGCAACTAACAAGCAAAATATTAAAGCATTAAAATATCAAAACAATCATCAGTCTAAAAACATTCATGAATTAGAATACCATCATACATTTTTAACCGAGGGATCCAAGAAGAAAACCTGTATGAAATTCACCTCAGTGAACAGAAATATTAGTCTGGCTCCTACTGTTAGTCCTAACAAAAGTAGATCTATTGGATCATTGATATTTATGTGTACGTTGCCTGACCATTCAGCAACTGAATTAATAGGTCTGCTCTAACTGGGTAACCCAATGGGATTCAAGCATTATATCTTTCAAATAAATGGACAAAATGTTCGTGCCAATACTAAATGGCACAAGACTGCATATACATGATCATCTTGAAGGTTGTGCTAAAGAGATACAGGGGTGTCTTCATTTTGTGATTTACTGTGCTCATGTAGCTTGTTTTGCTCTATGAACAAAGGAAGAATTCAGTAATGGCAATTCTTTGATGGCAACACTGAAGAGCTGACAGTGGAGTTAGAAGAGGCTCTTCCATACTGAGGGCTTGTCCTGAGCTACTCAGTGGAATCCTGCTGGTGGTTGAAAATTAGCACTGATGGATTTTTATTTATTTATCCTGCTAATTCAGATAGCATGGTGATGTGGGTGTGATTGAAGTTGGAGATGTAAATAACAGCTTTATGGGAATCAGAATACCCACAGCTACAAACAGATGTTTTCTGGATTAGCTGCCAGTGAGCTTTGACATTTGTGTAGTCAACTGTTTATTGATCTAGCTCATACTTTTTGTATATATTCTGTCCCCATTCCTTCTACATTTCCTTTTCTTGGTTTTAGAATATTCAGTGTTCTGCAGATATACCACTGAGCAAGTGTCAACATACGTGTAAAATACTGTGTTTTGAGGCACTCACTTTCATGCCATAGACAGGTACAGTTAATTTAGGTAGCTTATTTGATGCAGTAGTAGTCCTCAACTGTACTCAGAAGAGGTGACTTTTTTTCCCCACAGACCCACTTAATTCCATAGAATTAAGATTTAGATTTAGGCTGTAGTATTATTGCAGAAATATCCTACTTCTCCCATCTGGTTGGCCACTTTAAGAGCAGAAAGCTGGATAGCTTTTTGTCCTTTCGCAGCACATCCCTTCTTATTTATTTGTTACGTTTATACATTTATATTATTTATTTGTTACATTTCAGCAGGCCTTTCCTAATTAGATCCCGGCCTCAGGAGCTCCTGGCCTCTTTTAGTCTGCTGGCTATTTATTGTATTTATTGTTTTTTTAAATGTGATTTTAGATTAGTTGCTTTTTAATTTATATTTGTTTAATATCTTTTTATGGGGGAGGGTGGGGGTGGGTGGTGTTTTGAGATTTTTATCTGTATTGTATTGTAACTTTTGTAAGCTGCCCCGATTGTTTTAACAAAGGGGCGGGGTATAAATTATTATTATTATTATTATTATTATTATTGTCATCCCACTTTTTCCCCCCTATGTGCTCAGGGTTGTGAACTTGGCTTGTCTATCTTATCCTCACAACAACCCTAGTGGGCAGGTCAGACCAAGGGCTTGTCTAGACCAGTCAGAATACGCCACCTTTACACTGGCTCTTACACTACCACCCCCCCATTATCAAGACAAAACAGGCAGAAGTCCACGTGCATACTCTGGCTGCCACATGCCGGCCTGTATCAGCAGGTGCCTCCCCACTGTCATGTGTCACACTCTCTGAAGCTAGGAAGGAGGCCCTCAGCATATGATCATGGCTAGTCATATGCAGGGGGCCTCCGTCCTGGATGCAGAGCAACTTCAGCAGCAGCAGCCGGCTATACTGACCGCCATGCAGGTCCAGATCCTGCTTTCCTGGACCTATCTGGGTTTTCCTGTATAACGTGGGTTTTCCCAGGTGTTTTATTAAAACATTTTAAAAGGCTTTCACCCAGCTTTGCTTGGGCATCGTCAGGACTGCCCCAAGGTGAAACAGAGTAAGAACCCTGCATCATTTGGTCTGCAGGACTCCAAAACAGGGAGAAGCTGGGGTTAATTGCCAGTTTAAGCAAGCCCCGAGAGAGTGTGACTACTTCTAGGCCATACACTGAGTTTCAAGTCTCAGTGGAAACACAACCCTGGATCTCCCAAAATGCAGTTCAGCATTCTAACCATTAAACCACACTGGCTCACTCATTATCTTGAAGCACCATTTAAGTCAATTGGAGTTCCTCTTGACGAGCAATGCATAGGGTTACACTGTTAGACCACATTTCCATAATTTTTCATGCCTGTGCCTCCACGATTGCTTCTATAGTGTTTCATCTTACAAGTATATCTTCATATATATTTATACCACCCTTCAATTACAAGCTTCCTGCTACGGCTGGTATTGCACAACTGAGAATGAAATAAATTCAAGTACACAAATAAGTTTTTTTATACTACAAGTACACACCTTGAGATGTAATATCCACAAATGTCTGTGGAGTGGACTGTGATGTTCATGAGAACTTTTTGTTAACAAACAAGGAAAAATGGATGTTTTTAAAAACAACATCTACATAATATAGAAGTATCACATATTTGTAGTTTGTTTTCAAACGAATGTTTCTTACTCTACAATTTGCTGGGCTCCTTCAATATCCATCCATCCACAACCTTTATTAGGCATAATACAACATATACATATAACAATAAGACTTCTTTTTCTTTTTAGCTTGCCAATTCTCTGTCTGTCCAAACTAATGAGGACCATTTGAGAAACATATGGAGAAATGATGTCACCCTTTGTATGGTCTTCTTTACCAAGGCTTAAACAGAACTGACTGGTGCTCATATGTGCTAATTACTTAGAGGATGAATGGTTCCTCTTCATGCAGTAGGCAGACAATGAGACACCCATGAAAATATACAAAAAGAAAGAAGAAGGGAGAGAGAGAGAGAGATGTCTGACCCTATTAATTTAGTCTATGCTCCCTTTGAAGAAAGCCAGAAATAAACCAGATATATCTCTGGCTTCCTCTATCAGTCTTTTGGCTAATCCCACTTTGGTAACAGTCCATATGGGCAATGATCAATCGATAGGAGTGGATTAACAGCAGTCAGAAAACATACCATGACAAAGGCTTTCCTTCTCAACTTGGCACAAAGTCAGAGAATTAGCTTTGTAAGCTAATTGCTGACAGATGAAAGATAAACACGCTGTTATCATAACAATGTTCTCTCACTTTTTAGAAAAGTGGGATGGATGAAAGCTTAAAACACCTCAGACAAAAAGGGAACCTATTCATTAGGCCACAGCAATCTAGCTTATTGAATACATTTGTGGACTACTGTGTAAAAACTGGATGTTACAGTGCATTTTACAGTAAGAAATAAGGGGCTTTAATTATTATTAATTATTATTCATTTTATTGGATGCCTATAAAGCTGGCACAGTAGACACTGTGCAAAATCAAATTAAATGCAGAACATTAATGCAATAAAACTCCAGTCCAACATAATACTCAACTGTACAAATGCCAACAATACAATCATGGCACTAAAAGCAAACAATGAATACTGCAGCTAAAACCACCATTAGTGTCACAGCTATTCAAACAGCAAGACTTTAAAAGGTTGGGAGAGAAAAAAATGTCTTGGTCTGGCATCAAAAGGAAAGCATTATATGCATGCCAGGAAACCTGATCTGGGCTTCCTTAGCCCAAGATCCACCACAGAAAAAATACACAATATAGTACTGGCTTCCACTAAGTGAAGCACTTCTACTTGTCTTCATACTACAGCTGTGACAAACATTCCCACAGTATTTTCCTTTAAATGTGAGGTCTTAAGGTGGATAGATCATGTTTTCTAGAGAAAGGAACTGAGGTGGGGAAAATATGCCCACATGCAAGCAGAAGACAAATAAATCACATATACTGTATCTCTGCCTTCCTCTATCAGCTGTGCAGAAAAAGTTATTCCTCAAAGTTCCACAATAATGTTGCTAAAGCTGTAGCATATTTAAGAAAGTGCTGCTGAAATTTGATCAGTGAATACATATTCAGGATGACATCATCCTGTGAAATCTGTGAAGCAATTATTATATTGTCTGCAGGATCATTTGTTTCCTGCAAGCAATGGTTGTAATATTCTAGTACAGTTTTCATTGTCCTTCTTGTATTAGCCTAATGGGCCTTTGTTCCAAAGAGACAAAATAAATCTTTTAAAAGGAGCACAGAGGAATGCTGGAACTCAACACACCACACCACAGTCTAAGCTGATCATCGCACAATCTTTCCAGGGTCTGGAAAGCCAAACAGCTCAAGGAAAATGCCCATCTTGTGACTTCAGCGTACCCATTGATCCATTTGCTTCAGAGACCAAACAGAGCAACAATTTCAGTATCTGCCATTATCTTCTTAACCACATAACAGTCAAACTGGGTAATATATTAAATATTTATTATTCCTTCCTTCCCTCTGTGTATGCTTATGTGTACACTTATTTTAGATTGTACGCCTTTGGCTGGACCCAATGTTTTGTTTTTTGCTTGTTTTAAAGTAAAGCACCATGTACACAGATGCCCATTCACTTCCTCACTCAAAATCCTGCAAGATTTCATCATGTGGGATTTTTTTTTAAAAAAAAAGAAAGAAAATAAACACATTTAAAGTGATACAAAGCACCCAAACACACTTTAAAGGTCCCAAGGAAGGTCATAAAAGAGTGAAGCTTACCTAGATGCCCCAATCTCATCTGGAAGTGTTCACACCGGACCGGCCATTCCCGCTGAAGTGACAAGATTTAAATGGCCCAAGGTTTCACATAATGGCAATGCCGGCACCAAAACAGGATGGGCGAGCTATTGACAGCTTCAGCCGTCAATAGAAAGAAATGGAAGAATAATGCCAGTGGAACGCAAAAGGACAATGTCGTCTGATATTGTCGTCCTTTTGTGTTCCACTGGCGTTGTGATCATGCCACATTGCTGCATCTGATAATCTCCTAAAATGCCTGAATTTGGGTTGAAGGAATGCTGAAGGAAGGAAATTGGAATGGGATAGTAGCAAATAGGGAAGAAGGTACCGTAGGATCCCTGTATCCCCTGGGAATTGGTTCAAGAGGGCATGGATACAGAAAATAATAGTGAACACCAGTGAAAATAATGGGACTTCTAGTTTAAAATACCATTGACTTACATTGGAGGACCTAGAAAATGGCTAGAGATGACACATGTTCTAGGAAGACTCTATGGTAGCTGTGCTGTTTTGTGTCCCGTGGATAATTGAATCAGTGGATAATGAATCATTGGATGTGTGGGTCCTACTGTCTCTAACACACACACACACACACACACACACACTGCTACACACTATGTAGCATTGTGTGCCACACACTATGTAGCATTGTGTCCTACATTACACACTATGTAACACACTATGCTACAACCCCAACAATATCACTTAGATAAATTTACCTTGCCAGGAAAGCTGCCATTGGTGGGCAGTGAAAAACATAGGAGGAGTAATTCTCATCAAAACCATGTCATGGAGGAAATGGGTGACACCAATGCTCTGTAATTTGATCATTCCCTGAAACTCCTATTGGATAAAGAAAAGCCCTGTTGGTCCCAGCTTTGGGGAGAGGCAGGGTATCAAATATAGTCGGACCCCTGTATCTGCAAGGGTTTGATTCCCAGACTTACCACAGATACCAGAAACTGTGAATAACATGAACCATATTAAAATAATGGAACTTCCAGTTAAAAATACCAGAGTTGTGTTGCAGGACCTAGAAGATGTCTAGAGAGGATGCAGCTCTAGGCATTTTCTAGGAAGACTCTATAATATGGGTTCCTGTTTTGTGGACTGCGGATAACTGAAATAGTGGATATTGGTTCCATGGATACAGGGGTCCAACTGTAATACTAGGAGCAACAACAGTGACAACAATAAAAAACAGAGGGTGACTGTAAAACTGGGCAGCCAGATGGGAGTTCCAGGATGCTACTTTCCTTACCCATTCTACCTGGTAGCATCTGGGAGGTCATGCTAACTAAAAGGTCAAAGAAGTAGCCTGATTGGGATGGGCTGTAGCACCTGGAGATGCTGGGTAAGAGGTATTGCTGCACCTCACATAAGTAGGATCTCTGCCTAATAAAAGTTCCTCAGTCCATTTCGGAGGGATCCTCAGCCCCGAAGGAGGAGCTCCATTCAGAAAAGTCCTCTAGAATGCTAAATAGTTGATGATGTACTGTACTTCTGAGGAAAGCAGAAGTGCAATTCAGTCTCCAAGAACTGCTTTCCACCAGCACAATGTTAGCTGTCACCCAGAACTGTGAAATGCATTTGCAGTTTCAATTGGTCCTTAATAGCCAAGTGCTGATGGAGGAAGGAAGTCTGGTTTCCTGAGTACTGAAGCTCTGCCATTTCTGTTGCACAATACTAACTGAAAATGAAATGAGAAGTTCAAAAGTCCAATTGTTGAAGTATGGTGACCACACAAGGAAAAAGGTTCAGCCAACAAAGCAGTTAACAATGTAATAAAGTAGGGAAGAGTGAGAAGACATTTTTCAACAGGAGGTCAAGAAAGTATTTGGACAGAGGGGAAAGTCACTGAAATATGACTGGGTTAATGAAGAATATTGAAACGTGAGGAAGAAGAATTGTCCAGTGAGAAAGGGGTGGTTATCTGATCCAAGTAAAAGTAAGATGGAAAGGTTAGATAAAAGCAAGAACTTGATGCCTGTGAACTGGAGAGAATGAAGGGTAATCATGGCAGAAGTATATAATCGTTATGTAATAAAATATTGAGAACCAGCATGGTGTAGTGGTTTGGGCATTGGACTCGGACTCTGGAGACCAGAGTTGAATTCCCTGCGTGGCCACGGAAACCCAGTGGATGAGCTAGGCAAGTCACACCCTCTCATCTTCAGAGGAAGACTAGTGCAAACTCCCTCTGAACAACTTTTACCAAGAAAACCCCGTGACAGGTTTGCCTTAGGGTTGCCATAAGACAGAGACAACTTGAAGGCACACAACCACAATAAAATTTTACCAGCTACAAATAAAGGCATCAGAAGAATTATCCATCAAGTATTTTCTTTGTAATAACCTGATGGAACACAAGCCAACAAGGCAAGGAAATTAATGAGATCCAATTCAAGATTCAAGATCACATCAATCTCTTGGGCTGGAATCTTTTTTTGGGGGGTGCATTAAACTAGTGACACTTTTTCCAGAGGTTGCCCTGACGAAGTAATACAGATATCCAGTCCTCTGGGAGGAATCTACTTCAGCCACAAAAATCTAGGCTGTCTGCAACCTCCCAGAGGGCCTTTTCGGTAATTGCCCCCAAATTGTGGAATGGCCTGCTGAACAAGATCCATCAGCGAGCCTGAGTAGCTTTAAAAAAGCACTAAAGATGGATCTCTTTCGGCAGGCCTTTCCTAATTAGATCTCGGCCTCAGGAGCTCCTGGCCTCTTTTAGTATGCTGGCTATCTATTATTTTTAAATGTGATTTTAGATTAGTTGTTTTTAATTTATACTGGTTTAATATCTTTTTATGGGGGTGGGTGAGGGTGGGTGGTGTATAGGGATTTTAATCTGTATTTGTATTTTAATTTTTGTAAGCCGTCCCTATTGTTTTTAACAGAGGGGCGGGGTAAAAATAAATATTATTATTATTATTATTATTATTATTATTATTATTAGATATAATCTGCCATCTCCCAGCAGAATATTTCTTTAGTTCCTTTCATCCTTCATGGCTCCTACTGTCACAACCTACCTCAATGTAAATGATCCCAGTTTAATGCACTGATGGAAAGCCTAAATACCCTAAAGGCACCAGATCCCATCTGATCTTGGAAGCTAGGCAGGGTCAGCTCTGGTTAGTACTTGAATGGGAGACTGGCAATGAACAGCAGGTACTGTAGGCTATATTTCAGAGGAAGGAATTGGCAAAAACACCTCTGACTACTCCTTGCCCAAGAAAACCCTATGAAATTCATGAGGTCACCATAACTCAACAGATGACTTGAAGGCACATTGATAAAATGCACCAACAGAGTTAATCCCTTCCACAGCTCACATTCAGTTCTATGAGTCTTGTGCAGAACTTCTTGATGGGAATCTGACAAAGGAATAAAGTACTAAAACTATGGAATATGTCATTCCCTTTTCCATAAGAAAGGAAATGAATGTAGTTAATATTAACAAATATCACTGCTTAATGCATGTACAGTACAATGTCCACTTATGCAATATAACAAGCAGTTTTTTTAGCAACAATCTGCAACAATCAGTATCATAGGTTTCAGTGAAGGAGGTCAACAACTGATCCAATGTTATACAAAAGGCAGGTGATGAAAAAAAAAAAGAAAAGAAATGGTAGCATAATTTAAGTAACCTATAAGGGTTTTCCCACCCAAACCAAGCATGGGTTTATACACAAAATGTTTACATAAACATTTGGCTTATGCAGACATTCAGTCTCAACAAGGTGAGCTGGACATGGGAATAGGGTGTTGTGGTATATATATTGGCCCCACTTTCCCACTTCAGTCCATTTCACACCATTCGTTGCTCTCTCACCTCAGACCCTCACATATTGAATGCCAAAGTCTGTAAAGGAATTTGGTTTCTGGCTGTTTTCGGGCGAGTAGATTTGTTACCCTAAACGCTTGAGGGTCTGAAGGACCTTCCCAATATCAATATTAATTTGCAGAATTAATATACTCGAAACAGATAGCAAGACCTTTTGACCTATGTGTACTGGTAATCAGGAGGAGATGTTAAGCTAGATAGTACAATTATTTGATCTTTATTTGGGAAAACAATAATAACAATGTTCACATACACTCGGGTTTCAAGCATTCACGCAAGGCTGGCAAATAAAGTAGAAAAGATTGGGATAGAGGGATAGAGAGAGGAGATTGTTTTCAGGTGATACTGTACCAGTCAGAGGAGCTGATATCACGGAGAAAACCAGCAGATCAGGGGTGCCGGAACTGAAATGGTGACTCAGTCTGACATGGAGTCCAGAAGCAGGGAAACTATGCACACTCAAGTGGCATTTTGGAGGGGTTTATATAGTCAATCATTCCCTTCAGGGGATGGAATTTAGAGTGAAAGACAATGCTTCTCAGAGGTTCTCAAGATAAGACAATGGACACTTTGGAAATGCTAACAACCCTTAATGTGCTGATGCTTTGTAACTGAATGGAGGAAAGACCTTTCTTTGGTGGAAAGTAGATGGATGAGGGTTCTTTACAAACCATGAGTGTCTCAATTTAGGCTGATGGGATTAGGCAGATGTTCAGGTAAGCAGTTGCCCTTCACATTACCTTTCTTTAGAATTTGGGATGGCCCCTCCTTAGTGCATACCTGACTGAGTCTCAGCACTAGTCTTTGGGATTCTTGGTTTGTGGAATTCCCAGTTTTAATGGCCACACTATGTGGAAGGTCACAGTTGATTTAATTATTAAATATTGCCAATTATTACAGATATGGGGCAGGGGGCATCAGAGTAGGTAACAGATTTCTTCTACATGATTAGGGACTTTGCCTCTCCTATATGGAAGGAGCCAAACAAATGTGATTTCTTCCACCCAGAAACTGCTTGATATATGATATATGAACAAATCTAAGCTTATTCCAGGCAATATAGAGGTGCTCTTGGTCATTCAAAAGTCAGATCTCAGAAGAAGGATTCAGCCTGTGTTAGATGGCATTTCACTCCCCCTGAAAACACAGATTCACAGTTTCAGGGTACGTCTGGATTCAGCCCTGAGCCTGGAAGCCCAGACTTCATCAGTAGCCAGGAGTGCATTTGAATATTTAAAGCTAGTGCATCAACTACATCCAACCCTGGATGAGTCAGAGCTGCCCACGGTAACACATGCCATGGATACATCTCATTTGGATTACTGTAATGTACTCTACATTGGCCTGCCTTTGAAAAGTGCCCAGAAACAACAGTTGACCCAAAGGGCTGCAGCCAGGTTATTAACTGGGGCTAGCTATGGGGAGCACACAGTTCCCTTGGCTCCTGATCTGTTTCTGGACAATTCAAAGTGTTGTTAATGATCTATAAAGCCTTATACGGCTTGGGTCCAGGCTATTTGAAGGGTCATATCTTCCTTTATGATCATCTGGAGAGGCCCTTCTCTCTGTCCCACCATCTTCTCAGGCTTGTTTGGTGGGAACAATAGCAATAGCATTGATATTTATATACAACTTATCCATGCCAAACACTCCCTAAGTGGTTTACAATTTTGTTTAGCTAATTGCCCTCAACAGACTTGAGTACTCGTTTTACCAGCCTACAGAAGGATAGAAGGCTGAGTCAACCTTGGAGCCCTCTGGGATCTAACTCATAACCTTGTGGCTTGCAGTACTGGCATTTAACCACTATACCACAAAGGAGAGGGCCTTCTTGGTGGCTGCTCCCAGACTTTGGAACCCCCTCCCTAGGGAGGCCAGAATGACCCTATCCTTGCTCTCCTTCCATCAGCAAGTTAAGCTATTTTTATGCTGTCAGGCTTTTGGAAACTGAGTGTGGTTGGCTTTTAATGCTGTGCAGTGCTGTTTTTAAGGTTTTAATGTACTCTTTTAATGAATTTTAATGTTTTTAACATTTAGTGTTTTTAACTTTATCAATTATTTAATTGTTTTTAAACTTTTATATTTCTATATTTATTTAATGTTTGCATAGTTTTAAACAATAGTGTTTTAAATATGCTGTCAACTGCTTTGAGTCTCATTAGTGACAGAAAGGCAGAAAATAATGATAATAATAATAATACATTTTATATTTTTTTATCATGTCTGCTGCATATTGTTTTTCTTTCTAAAAAAATTCTCATCATTTTATGGTATTGTCAATTGTTACTCATATATTTACTCATATATTTAGCTACATGTACTCACCTCGTTTCAAGAGCTGCTGGAACACATGACATAAGACCATTTTCACAATGAAAGTGCTTCTTTTAGGGGTTAATGCTATTTTTAAAACCTTGTTTTTTACTCCACAGTTTTAGGAGAAACCAGATTTTTTACACATGTGTCAGCATCAGGGTGGAATTAGGGGTGAGCAGGCTAACTGGAGGGTGGGACAGTTTGGTGGGTAGTTACTATTAGTCTGGCAATCTTGGTGTGTGTTGCCATGCTTTTTTTTTTTTAATGTTCAGTGCATATTACCAAAGGCCAGCAGGGCTTCTGAAATGGAGGCCTCCCTTTCAGAACTAACATGTGTATGTACAGGAGGGAGGTGGTCAAAGATCATGGTAAGAAGGGTCCTTGTGTCCACTTTTTTTTTTTTTTACTTCAGTGAATGTATGTGTGCATATCTCTGCCTGAGTGAGTGGCAGATGGCAGGGAACATGCACTATCATTCATCCTTCCCCCGTCCAATCACCTTCCCAGCCAAATGATTGGCTGATGGGGGAGTGCACACTCTCCCTCTTCCTTCCCCCAATCTGATCACCTTCCCAGCCACATAAGCAGCTGAGTGGCTGATGGTGGGAGCATGAGCCCTCTCACTTCCTTCCCTCATGTCTGATCACTTTCTCACCCTAATGAGTGGCTTATTGGGAAGAGGATCGGACAGAGGGAGGGTGCACACACAGCCCCAATCAACCACTCACTCAAGTGGAGATAGGCATACATTCATTGAAGGTTTTAAAAAGTGGACACAAGGTAAACCCCTTTGGGACCCACATTTTATTAAATAGATATTATTTTATTCATTGTATACATTGTATACATTTATGAATTTTTATTCATAAAATAATACCCCCACACCATTGATTCCATGGCCAGGGAGACAGCAGTGGAAGCTCTGAGGAGAAGGAAAAAGAAGAAAGAAACATTTTATTTTATTTTTCTTTCTCCCTCCTGTCTGTGTTTCTCTCTCTCTCTCTCTCTCTCTCTCTCTCTCTCTCTCTGTGTGTGTGTGTGTGTGTGTGTTGGGAGATATTTAAAGTTCCCTCCCTTACTGATCACACGCACTGAGGTGAGAAGGGGGGAAGGGGAATGGATGGGGGCATCCCATGAGAGTGCAAGGTGGATTGTTAGATTGACAAGTAAACAATAAATACTATTGGTTGATAGATTTATGCATGCTGGGAATGCGGGTGAATGGCACAGCCCTTTTGAACCAATTTGAATTGGGATGAGAAGTGTGTGGCTATCAATACAGCGGGAGTCCAGTTGATTTGGAGTAGGTACAGCACTAACAGGGTGAATCCAGGGAGGAATGCTGCCTTTTGCATCTGAATTATTTTGCTTGTGTAGACAATCTTTCAGTCATTAACCAAAATGGAGACTGTAGACAAGATAGCAGAAGAAGAATAACACTTGGAAAGGCAGCAATGAATGAACTACCAAAGTCAAAATTATCCAGGCCATACTATTTCTATTTTCTATGAATGGTTGTGAAAGCTGGACACTGAAGAAAGATGACATAAAGAAAATGAACTCATTTGAAAGGTGGTGCTGGAGAAAAGTTTTTTGTTTTTGTTTTTGGGTTTTTGTTTTGTTTTTGTTTTTTGTTTTGGATACCATGGACTGCTAAAAAGAAAAATGAATGCATCTTAGAGCCAATGATGCCTGAACTCTCAGAAACAAAGATGACTTAAACTGAAGCTGTTGTATTTTTACACATCATGAGACAACACAACTCATTAAAAAAGGCCATAATGTTTGGTAAAGTGGAGGACAGTAGGAAAAGAGGAAGACCACACTACAGGTGGATTGATTCAATCAAGGAAGCCACAGTCCTGAGTTTGCAAGACTTGACCTGTTCATGGAACCTCTCATTCATAGGTTCATTATAATTAAAATCAACTTGACAGCAATTAACAACAATAAATAGCAGCCTTAATCACATTATTATGAGATGGTGTACAAGTTCTAAATAAACAAATTTCCATTCCAATATAGCCAAGATTTGTACTTCCAGCCCTCCTAGGTTGCCATCTCAGTTGAAAGGATACAAAGAAATTTACTGGGAGAGGGGCAAAGCAACACTCAATCCAGAACTATAAAAGCAAAAACACTTTCCCGTAGTCAAGATCACATCTCGTCCAGACAGACTGATTACAAATATTTAATTCAGCCCAACTGATTCTGTTAGCAACACTGGCTTACCTGTCTACAAGTCTTCACTGACACTACTTAAAACTTTAATTTCCTGTCTTCCTCTACCATCCAATGTGTTTGTGACTCAAACACTGATATTTTCAACTTAAGAAATTAACCTCCTCCTTGGAAAGCTACCTTGAAAATCTTGACTGCAGGAGCTGCATCCTGTGCCCAGTGAATGCTAGCATATGATACAATAGCTTCTCATATTATAATTAAATTTACTTTGGGAAATCTGCTTTCAATTTAATACATGGACTTCTTGCCCCATTGCATCTCTTCCTGTTGGTGTTCAGTTCAGGACTTCCCATACAAAATAATTTTTACCTGGCCTCAGCAAGCAAAAGACACTTTGTGAGTAGTTAGTGATGGAAAGCATATTTGTCACTGTTCATTTCCCAGAAGAATAAGGAAAAAGCAAGAATAAAGCAGCAGTGAGATTCCTTGCACTTTGCAATGTTCCAGGAATTATTTTGCTCTAAAATACACCAGTCCTAGCAACAACAACAACCTAAACCCAACTGTCAATATTTTAGTCTCATTTGAAACTTGGATTAGAAGGGCCAAATACTGAATGGTGAACTTCAAACTGTCAGAAAGAAGTGGGAAAGCAGAGGAAAATGTTGAAGAGGCGGAGTGAAAATAGCAACAAAGGGCTTTATTAGGCACATGAAATACGGCATCATAATGACACCATGTAAATGCAAAAGGGCGTGCATATCAGACAACGCTGCCCTTTTTGTCTTTATAAGCCGTACTTTTTTATTGATGACCCAAGCTGTCAATAGATCAGCCATGGCGATATTTTGCTGGCATTGCCAGCGTATGAAACATTGCGCTAATGTCCTCTTGTCATTCCACCATCAATGGCTGGTCTGGCCAGAACATTTCTGGGTGAGATTGTGACATCCAGGTAGGTGTCACATTTTTTATGACCCTTTACTTGGGAATTTTTTTAGAATTTATGTGCTTTTTGTACCTTTTACTGTCTTATTTTTATTTTTTAATTTCCCGCACTATGTATTCTCATGAGAATACACGGGATTTCAATAACAGAAGTGAATGGAGCTCTGTTCACTCCTCATTCATTGCCGGGAAGCCTTTTGCCAGGATGCAAGGTAAGTGTGGTATGGGGAGTTCTTTTGCCAGCATAAAAATGGCAAAGTTATGCCGGCAAAAGAATGGGGTTTAGGGAGGTGGTCTGATAAAGTCCATAAACAGAGCAGGCTATTTACTCTATGTTGCAATGGTGATGGAAAACTGTCAGGAGTGAAACGAATACCAACTCTGTACCTTTGCCTTCCCCTCCTGCTTCCAAGTCAGTAACTAACTCCCTGTCTCACTTCATGCATGCAACCTGATCTGTTTTTTTAGTAAGTAGATCTGTGAGAACTGAACTTGGGCAAACCTCCTGCAAGAAAAAAATCTCTCTCTCTCTCTCTCTCTCTCTCTCTCTCTCTCTCTCTCTAAGTGCTCATGAGCAAAGAGAGAAACTAATTAAAGTCAACTCAAATCTTCAAGAAAGGAGGAAAGGGAAAGAAGAATCATATTGGGACTTCTCCCTAGCATACTGGAACATCTGATTTACAGGGGACGAATGCCAAAATATTGAATATGCCTTGATCAATACAATTCAGATTTATTACTTATAACCTGGAGCATCATAATATGAAACAGGAGAAATTGGTATCATACACTGAGCACAATCAAAATAATGAAACAGCACTGATAAAGACACTCGCCCAGTTAAAGGAGGCATTAGTTCCTGAAAGCAAAGTTTGTTGCAGAGTTTGTACAGAGGTAGACCTACAAGGCATTTTGTAACATTGTCACCTGAACAGTGGTAAGCAATGTCCCTGAGCAACTATGTATAGGATTTTTAAAAAACAGACAAAACAACTAGAACAAAAATTATCACAACACATCAACTACATTTCGCCACTGCAAGTACTGCCCCCTACCCCCCCAGCCAATATAAAAAATGTCTCACAGCAATTTGCCATCAAAACATGATGCAGAGTTGCTAGTGTGAGTGTTTGGATTAGAAACAATTCTTTCCCCCAGTCCAAACAGAAAATAACTGTAAGTATCCAGTCCCATAAGAGTTTATCTGGTCTTTTGACAGGGCACCAATCAGACACATGCATTTACTGGCCGTATTATTCTGGCTACCTGCCATCAGGTGATTGCATTATGTAAAACTCAGCATGATTAACGATTTTTGTACCAATTAAGTACCTTGGTTTTCCATCTCTCTCTCTCTCATCTACTCACCAGTACTTGCTTTATCTTATATTTTGGTTAGCTTGGGTAAATGCCCAGAACCAGATTGTAAGCCTGCACTTTTAATACTTCACTGTCTGACACATGGGTATTATACTTTATGAAGACAATGGTCACAGTTATTTCCTTTCTTTCTTCCCATACTGGCTTCAGAGCTTTACATTTTGCAAAATATACACAAAACATAACATCCAACCTATAAACAGTGGCATTTAGGATTCCCTGGGAAATACAGGTTTCACTGGAGACTAAATCCATGGCTGCCCCACGAAGAATAAATGTGTATTTGTACAGGTTTCCAAATTATTTTGCCGTGTTCTATACAGAGTTGGCTGGAAATAATAAATTCAATTTTAGATTACTTTTACATTACTGTGGCTTAGGGCTGCCAGGCTGAACTCAGAACAGGTCACCTGTATCTGTAATAGTTAACAGATTCTGGAGTCAGAAGACTTGGCATAAACTTGCAACAGGCAGAACTATGCAATGCTTCCTCCCCAACCCCACCCACCCACCTTTTAACTGCTGCATCATTGCTCTCCACCACAACCATTTACTGGCCAATGGAGAGCAGTTGGGGATCAAGACGCATCCTGCTCTTATATGGATACATAGCTTGCTGGAAAAGGGACCCCAAATGCCTGTTGGTAATTGAAGATTTTTTTAAAGGGGGGACCTTTATTACACATATGATAGATATGTTGTAAAATGTTCTTTTAAAAAAAGACTTAGGACTTTTTCGGACGAAGAAAAATAACGCAAGCAGCCTCTCCAGCTTGCGAGGCTGCTGCGCTGCAAAGCGCCCCTTTCGTATGACGCTCGCCCCTGCCGGTACTGTTGCAGTACCGCAGGGAGAGCTGAGCGTCATATTTCGTTGATTTTTACTCACAATCAACTTTCATGAGTAAAAAATCAACCAAATATGATGCTCAGCTCTCCCTGCAGTACTGCAACAGTACCGCTAGAGGGCAGCGTCATCCGAAACTGACACTTTGCAGCGCAGCAGCCTCGCAAGCTGGAGAGGCAGCTTGCGTTATTTTTCTTCATCCGAAAAAGGCCTTAGATATCATAGAAATAATCCAGTGGGGTCAAATAGCCGACACAAGAGACATCAGTGCAAGCAATTTGACAGGTCTTGACCCTTCCACAGGAAAGTTCCAAGACACTCTTGCCTGTGGCATCACTAAACCTGGTGTCACCCCTCTTCCTGCTGGTATCATGTGGTATGGTTTGGCCTCTCCGCACCCCACTGGTGCTGCCACTGCCTCTTGTGCAAGTGGAAGAGTGGCCATGGTGGCAACAACAGCAGCAGACAAACAGCCATATAATTGCATTTCCCTGCCATTTCAGAGGAAGAGAAGGCCACCCAGTACATGTTTCCCTCTACATGTTAGCTCTGTATGGATCCAACTATGTTTCAGTGCCTTCCTGGGTGGGATAATTAAGGAAATCACCTGTGCCAAGGCAAGTAGCTGAGAGTGTGTTGTTATGTAAAGCCTTTGGTCTTTTAAAATAGTGCTGCCTTGGGGAACTGTTTTAATCGTGTGTGCATGTGTTTTAAACTGGTTTTAACTTGTGTTTTTTAATTTACAAATTTTAAAATTGAAATGTTTAATGTTTAAAAATTTTTTCATCTTTTTAAAAAAACTTTCTAATCTTTATTTGTATATTATGCATGATATTGGGAGCCCTGTGGAATCAATCAGTCACGTGATGGCTCCAAAGTTTCCATGCATTTCCTTCAAATATCTGATCAGATGCTAGTCAAGTACAGATGCCTGGTGTGTGTTTTTTTTCTGATTACAAATTCATTCATACCTTATCTATATAGCTAATATATCCAGTCTTTAAATGGATAGCATGTTTTTCCTTGGGTTGGCTTTTCTAGCAGTTATGTCCACTATATCTCTCTGGCTTTTCTTCACAAACAAAGATTCAGGAAGGACTCATCCCACGGTCTCCTTGGGTGATGTTTACGGGTTGTGATTCTTTCTGCATTGTCATTTCTCTTCAAGACTTGTTCAGTGTGAGTTCTCAAATAAAGCTGCAGCATTGTGGATAGTGCATATCCATACCTTCCGATGTGAAGCCAGGGCGGACCATTGTTGGTGATCAATTTAGCCATGCCTGAGATTTTTCACGGAATCCTTGTATCACTTTTTTGGAGCGCCTCTCTTACGCTGACCCATGGCGAGTTCACCGTAGAATAATATTTTGGGGAGGTGATGGTCCTCCATCCTAGAAACATGCCCAGCCCACCTCAGCTGTGTTCTCAATATCATGGCCTCAATGCTAGTGATCCCTGCTTGCTCAAGGACAGCAACATTCATCACATAGTCAGTCCAGTGTATATTTAGGATTGTGCGTAAACAGCGCTGATGGAAGCATTCGAGGAGTCGTAAGTGGTGTCGATAGGTGACCCATATTTCAGACCCATAAAGGAGAATAGACAGTACAATGGTTCTATACACACAGATTTTTGTGTTTCGCCTCAGGTTTTTATTACTCCAGACTCTTTTGTAAAGTCTTCCAAATGCGCTATATGCCTTTGCTAATCTGTGATCAATCTCTTTGTCAATTTTGGCATCTGCAGAGATTATGCTTCCCAGGTAGGTGAACTGCTGAACGGACTTAAGCACAGATTTACCAATGGCAATGTGGGGATGGTGGTGTTTGTCCTGTGGTGCAGGCTGGTAGAGAAGTTCCGTTTTCTTCAGGGTGGCTTCCAGCCCAAACAGCTCTGCAGCTGTTGTGAAGCAGGATGTTAGGCGCTGCAGAGCTACTTCTGTGTGGGCAACAAGGGCAGCAGAAGCAGCGAAGAGCAGCTCATGAACTAGATAGTTTAGAGTCTTAGCATGAGCCCTTAGACGGCTTAAGTTAACCAAGCTACCATCAGTACGGTAACGTATATAGATGCCATCTTTGTCTTCGAGCTCTGCCATAGCCCTTTGGAGCATCATGCTGAAGAAGATAGTAAATAAAGTTGGAGCAAGAACACAACCTTGCTTCACTCCATTAGTTATTAGAAAAGGGCTCCGAAAGAGCATCACCATATCTGACTTGACTGTTCTGGCCCTCGTGTAGCAAGATAATCATTTTAAGGAATTTGGGAGGACATCCTAGTATTTCCAGGATTTGCCACAGACCTTTTCTACTCACAGTGTCGAAGGCTTTGGTGAGGTCTACAAATGTTACATAGAGACCCTTGTTCTGCTCTCTACATTTCTCTTGCAGTTGTCTAAGGGCAAATACCATATATGTAGTACTCCTATTGGCTCTGAAGCCACATTGGCTTTCAGGAAGAAGTTCTTCTGCAATAGCAGGAACTCATCCGTTCAGGAGTATCCTTGCAAGGATTTTTCCAGCAATAGAGAGCAGTGTTATGCCTCGATAGTTTGAGCAATCGGATTTTGCTCCTTTTTTCTTGTATAGGGTGATGATGACTGCATCTCAGAGATCTGATGGCAGTTCCCCTTTTCCCCAGCAATTCACAAGGACTTCGTGGAATTTTTCATGGAGTACATGACCTCCGTGTTTCCAAACTTCAGGTGGGATTCCATCATTCCCAGCTGCCTTGCCATTTTTCATCTGCTGTATGGCCTTAAGGATCTCTTCCAAAGTGGGAGCTATGTCCAATTCATTTTTCATCGGTTTTTGTATCATATGTTGCATAACTGATAGCTTGAAGATAACCTGGTGTCCACTATATATTAAGAGTTATAATATGTTTCATTTTGTTTGGTAATATTGTATTGTTATATGTTCCTCTGTTTTATTACATCTTATTTTTAACTTTACTTCAAAATAAAATTGCATCACCCCTTTAGCAAAAACTTTACATTTCTGTAATATAATCATTACAATGATTGCAATCATGATAGAAGAACCCAGCAGATGGATATAGATGGAGAAACATGAAGACATGTGCAAGGGGGAATAAAACAGAATTGTAGTCAATGGATGTTTTACCATTAATCATTAAAACAGTGTCAGGCTTCACATAAGTATCCAGCAAAATGAAATTCTGGACAGATTCATGTTTCATATGGCGCTCCAACAGCACACAGTTTCTGGCATGAAATTTAATTATTAGCAATATTCCAGACTGAAATGTAATTCAAAAGAGGATAAGCATACAGAAAGTACCAAGCCAAAGCATAATAGAAACAGCTGTTCAGCCTGAAGTTCCACTCAAACAATCATGTGGGATAGGATCTTCAACAAGTTACAACATTCTTTTCAACACCCCATGGAAAGAAAGTTGCAGTAATTTGGAGGATGCCTTTGTTGTTGTGTGTCCAGCTATATGGATGTGACTGGACACTTCTCTGTCACTCCCTCACTCTCCACCAGCCACTAAATGGCTGTATGGGGGGAGCACGCAACAGGTGAGTCCTGTGGGAAGGAAGATGAAGGAAAGTTTTGCCTGGGTGGAACTTTATCCTCTGTTCCCCCATGTAGCATTTTGGCTATAGTTTTGCTTAGAAGCTTTTCTTATAACAAGCCAACTAATTATCTTAACAGAGATCCCATGAACTGAGTCTGGGACCGTCTACTGCTTTCAGAGTATATGCTCTGCCACTAAGCCACAGCCTCTTTCCATCATGATTGGCAGTCTTCTCATCCACTAGGCTAGTGGTTAAACAATCCTGTTCATTACTGACCACACCCAGCATCCCCTGCTCTTGAATCAGCTTCCTGATGCAGTGCTGACAAATCCAGAATCTTCTCCTTAAATGAGCTGTTAAGACATAAATGGTTAGTCTTTTAAGATTTCTTTCTACACAGTTATAGTAGTTTGTTGCCACTTGGTTAGCTATGTCTGCATCCTACAGAACCCTGGGATTTGTACTTGGGTGAGGCATTAGCAGGGCTGTAGCTATGGCAGAAGGGGCAAAATAAGGCCATTGCCCCACCAAATAAGAATTCTGTCCCCCAATGAAATTTTTATTCAGCACCTAGCACTGCTGAAATTTAAAATTTCAGTTGAGCATTCAGAAATACAGGGATTGTTTACATGGCAAAAAAATAAATAAATCCTCAAATAATTTGCCTAGAATCCTAATAGTCCTCATGCATTTCGGGCCAATGTCGCCATATTCAGAAGGAGGGGGGCAAAATACCAGTGAGATGTGCGATATCAGCTTTCGCTATTCCCCCCCTTTTTTTTTTTTACTTTTTAAAACAGTAATGTAAGGTTGTACACTATTGGTAGTGTGATCTACCAGCAACCTTCTCGAAACAGGGGCTCACAGCAGAGCTGAGATGTGATTGGTTGGACCTTAGAGGGGGCGGGCTTGCAAGGAATGCCTTTCAATGCAGGATCCGCCATTGTTAGCACTCTCCCATCCCTAATTGCTTGGCTGCCTGCCTCCACCGCTGCAACCCTTTCCACCCTGCGCCCACCCCAGCCCTCGGCAAGGGTTTCTGCGGTGGAGAGATGGGCCTCCATGACTCCAGAGGCACATTTCTCTGCTGCAGCAACCCTCACCAAGGGCCAGGGCAGGCACAGGGCAGAAAGGGCTGCAGTGGTGGAGAGATGGGCACCCGTGACTGACAGTCACAGAGAGCAATCCCTCTGCTGCAGCAGTCCTTACCGCCCTGCACCCCAGCCCTCGGTGTGACTCCCATTCCTATGGCACGTGTGTATGGGCTGTGGGGCCTTCGATCACCCCCCCCACCGCTCCACTCTCAAGTGAGTCTGTAGCCAGGCCATGCCCCCCCCCCAGCTGTGTGAACTGCAAAGACACGAACTTATTGCATCACCCAATTTCAGCAAAATACTGTAGAAGTGTTCTAGGTGTGAACAGATTTCACTGTTTCACTTTCTGCAATGCTTGAAATTGAGAGAGTGAAGGAAAATTTCATTGCAAGGGGTTAGAATTCTTATCTGAGAGGGCAGTGCCCTCATTTTCACCCCCTGTAGCTACACTCCTGGACATTAGAGCTCCCTGGCAGAGAATTCTACATATCTCATGAAACTACAAATCCCAGGATTCAATAGATCGGAAACATGGCAGTTAACATGGTTTCAAAGTACTTTAGTGGTTTCAAAGCAAAGAGATTTAAGTGCACAGTTTCCTCATATCGTCATCATTTGCCTATGTCCTTGTTTTGTTTTTAACCTAGGCCAAAGTGCATAAGCTATGGCCTGCAGACTCCATGTTCCCTCCCAACATGAACTATATTGCCCTTTGTTTCCTTCCCACACTGAATCCTTTCTCCGTGTGGTTAATCAGTCTTGCTGCTTGCTGATACTCATGGCAATGCAAAGGCAGTTATGTGGGTCAGCACTGCTGGTGGGAGCAGAGAGAGAAGACTTCTAGTATCCTTCCAAGCTTTCCCTTAGCTATACATGAGTTAGGAATGAGACGGCTGATGACTCACTGGCTGATGTTATGCCAGCAGTGGGAACTGGAAATTCTGTGCTTTTATGGTTTTATTCACACCCATCTTGACAACAAATAAAAAATTGCATCCACATGTGCAGATTATTATTGTAGCACACAATCCCAATAAGCAGAAAAGTAAAGCATTTCCCCCACTTTTCCTTTCCTTGTGTTTATGCTGAGGAGCCAGCCTACGGGAGGATCTTGTTTAACTTGGCCATTTAAACTGTGAGAACTTCTTAAAATCCATCTCTATTTATATAGTACAGAACTCTGACCATGTGTATATCAGTTTTACCAACACACCAATACTGATTATATTTCCTGTATTTCCACACCCTTAGATTTGTTGTTTAAGAGGACTTGCATATATGTGTTGTAGGCATGGCAACTATCAGAGCAATAAATGTACTATATAATGCATTTTGCTGTGATAACATGACTCAAAGCCCCTGAATGGATCATATGTTTCACACCAGGGGCTTGTTTGTATCTTATTTGATGTGTGAAATCCCTGTCTTCCTAGTTTAAGATAACTACTCAAGGAGACTTTATAACATTCAGGGGTTTTGTAATTTAATGAAATACAGACACACGCATACCAGTGGCAACTGGTGGCTCCTACATAAAGAAGCATCCCTAGGCTTTTGTTAGGTTGGCAAGTTTCATCACCTTACATAGCTCTTTTAAAATCTGGAGTAAACTCCAGAGTGGATTCCATGGCCGACTGACATGGAAACCACCACTGCCATATGCACACATGGGCACACAATTATAGGTAAAAATAACATGGATCAGGCCATACTCCCATTTATTCTAGGTCTTCCTCCTTTGCTCACTGTCCCTTTGCTCACTGATGTAGATTACAAGATTTACAGGTATATGCCGCATTTCTAGAGTGCAGTCATTCCCACCCACTACACAGGCTTTCAAAACCTCACACAATGTAAGGGGATAGCAAAACCAGTGTGGTGTGGACTAGGAGTCCTGGTGGCGCAGTGGCTAAATGCTGGTACTACAGCCACAATGTGTGAGTTTGATCCTACAGGGCTCCAAAGTTGACTCAGCCTTCCATCCTTCTGTAGGTCAGTAAAGTATGGTAAGTACCCAGCTTGTTGGGGGCAATTAGCTAACACATTGTAAACCGCTTAGGGAGTGCTTTGCACTGATAAGCATTATAGAAATATAAATGCTATTGCTACTGCTATCAGGTTCAAATCCCTGTTTGGCTATAGAAAACTACTCACACTCTCTCAGCTTTAGAGGAAGGAAATGGCAAACCTTCTCTGAATAAATCTTGCCAAGAAAACCTTAAGATATGGGTGGTATAAATTACTTCAAGTTGTAATCTGGACTTTCCAAGATTCTAAATCCTACATCCCCTACACACACACACACACACACACACACACACACACCAGGTTCAGAACCTTGTACAGCTCCTTTCAAGTCTGGGCTAAAACCTTGACTCCACTGTCACAGACGCCACCAGATGCCACTGTCTTTATCATATTGCTATTGTCCTTCCCCATAGCCCTTCACATGTTAGAAGGGAACAATCTGCACCAGGGAATCTTCTAAACTTGCCAGGTTGATGCAAGATATTTTGCTGCATCGGAAGCAGCAGAAAATTGTGCTCTTTCCTCATCCAAGTCAAAGTGTGTAAAACCCCAAGCTACCTGTGTTAGTTATAATAGCAAAGTAACAGTGTGCTCCCTTTCATGACATCCCAAATTCTGCTGCCATCACTGTATACTTGTGTAGGCTTCACTAATCTGAAAGGCTTTTAGAGAGAGTGCACAATGACTGGAAACATACAGCTGTGTATGCCTTTTGTTGTTGTCATTGCTGCAGAGGTTAGTATTCTCTTCCTCACTCCACAGTGATCAAAGCCCCTTCCCCAGGACACACTGTTTCATTATGACAACTGTTCCCCCTCCACAGCCCTTCAGTGGCTTCAGTGGATCAGAGAACTGTCTCGTTACATCCCCATAGAATGATTACATCATCTGCTGCATTCTCCAGTAGGCCCCAGTGGATCTCAGTGGATAATGTCATCATTTCTCCAATTTCCACCCCCACATACACACTCTCCATCAGTCATTCAGTGGCCATGGAGGGGGAGATATCAAAGAGAAATAAGGATGATGAGAGGGGAGCCATAGTGTAGTTCTGCCTGTGGAGCATTTACGCTACACTCAGTGATGTAGAGTCTTGACCAATGACTTCTTTTTAACAAGTCTACTTGTTACCAGCTTCCAGGCACAATTAAAAGTGCTGATTATGCCCTATAAAGCCCTATATGCCTCAGGTCCAGATTATCCATCCATAGGACCTATTCGCCCACATGAACCTATCCAGGTTCTGAGATCTCCAGAGAAAGCCCTTTTCATGCTATCTGTCAGGGATGATTTGATTGTGTATTCCTGCATGGCAGGGGGTTGGACTAGATGGCCCTTGTGGCCTCTTCCAACTCTATGATTCTATGATCCTCACAGGCACATCTGGTGGGAACATGCAGATGCCCCTCTGGGCTCTGCAGCTCCTTTTCTAGGTATAGAATCATAGAATCATAGAGTTGGAAAAGACCACAAGGGCCATCTAGTCCAACCCCCTGTCATACAGGAATACACAATCAAAGCATTCCCAACAGATGGCCATCCAGCCTCTGTTTAAAAACCTCCAAAGAAGGAGACTCCACCACACTACAAGGCACTGCATTCCAATGCCAAACAGCTCTTACTGTCAGGAAGTTCTTGAGTTACACTGGTGCCCTCCTTGTTGTCCAGTTGGCAGGTGAAATTTTTTTTCCCATTCTGACGGGCTTCTGAAAACAGGCTTTAAGGGTTTTAAATAACATTGTTTTATTATTTTTATTCTTGTTATTTAACATAATGGTTTTAATTCAATATATAGTTTAACTACATTTACATTTAATTACTTATTTATAATTATGCTATTTTTGCATGTTTTTAAATACTATTTTTTATTTGCACCTGTTTTAGTTGTGGTAAATTGATGAACAGTAAGTCCCAGTTCTGGGCAAAAGGTAGGATGTGAATGAAATGAATGCATGAATCAAAACATTATTTATTTGCACAAATAGCCAGAGGGACTACAGTAGGATCTGCATTGCTGACCATGGTCTTACTCAGATGTTTCCCTAAATATTTGGAGTACTAATTGGGTGGCATATTCACAAACCTCCCCCCCCCCTGCAAAAAATGTTGCCAGCAGCTTGCCATTCTTTTGTGCATCAAATCTGAAGGCCTGTAATCACATTCAGCTAAACACGGCTACTGGACCCCAATGAGCAAAAGGCCAGCCTTATCAGGAGTCCTAACCACAGGAGCTCTGCAACCACTTTCAGCTGAACAGTTACAAATCTCTATGCAGACCTTCCCAAACAAAGGTGTGGGAAGCTGCAAGATACAACAGCAATATTTGGGGCAAGGTTAATATGTGAGCCCATGCACCTGCTTCCAGTTTAACCATGCATACAAGTAGGCACATACCTGCATAAGACTATTCTCATCCAATGTGGGGAGAGAGGAATAGGGATGTTATGGATGCAGTGGGCTGATCAGTATGCATCTGCTTTACTTTAACCCTATTCAAAATAAATGAATAGGATTAAAGTAAAGCTGTAATCAGTTGTGATGACGGGGTGCTTTTCTTCTCTCTCTCTCTCTCTCTCTCTCTCTCTGGCTTTTCTTCACAAATGAAGATTCAGGAAGGACTCATCCTGTGCTTTCTGCAAGCAGGCTGATGACTGAAAAGGCCAATCCAAGATAAACAGGTCCGGTTGCAGAAAGCACAGCAGAAGGTCTCCTTGGGTGATGTTTCTGGGTTGTGATTCTTTCTGTGTTGTCGTTTCTCTTCAAGACTTGTTCAGCGTGAGTTCTCAAATAAGGCTGCAGCATTGTGGACAGTGCGTCTCCATGCCTCCCGATGTGAGGCCAAGGCAAACCATTGTTGGTGATCAATTTGGCCGAGCCTGAGATGTTGTTTCAGGGAGACCTTGTATCGCTTTTTTGGAGCACCCCTCTTACGCTGACCCATGGCAAGTTCACTGTAGAGTGCTTGCTCAAGGACAGCAACATTTGAATGGCGTAGCTAAGGGCCTAACAAGGTAGTGTAACAGTTTCCTTTTTATTTTATTTTTTAAATGAAAAGCTAGAAGTGAAGTTTCCAGCCTGCATGGAAACACTGCTTAACCTTTTCCTCTCTGCCCCTTTTTCAGAACATGGAGAAATTAATTTTTCGTACTACAATTCCAAGAATCCTCCAACCAGCATATTTCACTATTTCAGGAGCACCTCAATAGCACCTCCAAGAGATGCTATTGCCAGTGCCCCTTTCTGTCCATGGGTTGAAAAAGCTGCTTGAGGGGGAGTGGTTTTGAGCAGGAACATGGACAGTTATGCAGCCTCTCTCGCTACTCCTCCCCTTCGTTATTGGATCTCACAGTCTCCCACACCTGTTTTTCATTAAGGGACAAAACTAGGATACTGTTACATGTGTCTGCAATGTAGGAACTGTATAATTTGGCCCTGAGCCAGTCTGTTTTCTTTAACACAGGCAAGGTTTTCAGAAGGTCACTATATCACCCCAGCCTAGGCCTGAGATTATTCCAAAATCCACTGGAGATTTCTTCTAGGTTTGGTTAACTCTCTGCTGTTTTCAGTTGCAAGTGTCAGGTCAGCGATTCTTTTGGTGGTTTTTGCACCTGGATTACGCAGGATTTAAAGACACTTACGGGCCAATTCCTGAACAGACATTTCAGAAACAATGAAATGGTGCATAAGGTTAAGAAAAGACAAGTTCCAGCTAGAAATGGTTTCAGGGCAAGAAAACACACTGTTCGCAAATATGTATGTACAGTTAAGACGTCTTAGGATGGAGAACCTCATTTTTGTTGGACTCAATGCATTGGATTTCTGTAGATAAAAGGGAGAAGGAGGAAGGAAGTAGAGAGGTGGTCAAAGGCAGCTATTTCTATTGCCAAAAAGAAAATTCTCTCATCTGTTACCAGAAGCTGCAATTCGTTCCTGTTGGAATTCACATGAATGGTCTGGAGTGTGGAAGCTGCTTCAAGTTGATATGATCCCATGTTGTCAAAGCACAAGATCAATTGTCTGGGTCTCTCCCATGAAACTGACAACCAACTGTCTGCAGTCTCTGCAAGAAAGCCCCACATGATCTGTCCTACATATGCTGCTCAGACATGCATAACTCCAGGGTGCAATTGTACAACACTGACACAGCTCCTACTATGCACAGAAGTAGCCAAGCATGGATTTTTTTTATTAAAAACCTTTGGGTCCTAATTGATTTTATCCAAATCTGTGTATGTGTTAATGTTTTAAACTGTTTTCACTGTCTTAACAGTCTTGTTTTGATTTGTCAGTGTTGCCTAATATGCTTTGGGTCCGTTTAAAATATTTTTTTGGTTACAGTTTTGCATTGTTTAAACTAGTTAAATAGATTTTAATTTACAACCTCACTGAAATACTATCATATAGGTTGGAATATAAAGATTTCAATCAATCAGTCAGTCAATCAATACTAAGCTATACTGAACTCATGACACATATTAAGTTTCTACATGAGCTTTCTGGATAAGGATGACTTGCGTCTGTTCTAGACAAAGGTAGTTTGTAGCAAAACTACTCATTTCCCTTTAACATTTTTCTTTGCCATCCCTTTTCCTTCTCTAAGCCATCAACATTTCAAGGTGTAGAACTTACCTTTTAGCTCACCACAGTGAACACTAGTGTACATCCTATTTCTGTGTGTATTTAGTGAGAAGTAAATTTGTGTACTATGGGGCTTCTTCCCATTGCATTCTTCTGCATCTCTACTCAGATGTCAATCATATTCTAACTTTCAGATTATTCCCAGGGCTCAGAGGGGGGGAAAAAGGACTGTAGAAGGGATTCTGGGAGTTATAGTTCAAAAAGTAACATTTTAAAGATCTGGGGGCCGTTTACACAATGAAAATGTCCTGGGAAGAATTCGTGTCGATCCCTGGCAGTTTACACATACATCGGGTCGGGTACGTGATTTTTGGAAGGGGGGCCACCTTTTATCCCTCAACCTGCGGGACTTCCAGTCCCGCAGGTTGTGCCGGTTTTTAAAAAAGTCACTGGAGGATTCGGAAAATCGGAAATGTAAACAGCGTGGGACAAAAAGTCTCGGTACTGGGATGACCGGAAATGGTGACTGGGGGCGGGCTTAGAGCTCAGGGACCAGAAAAGGAGGGGTCAGTCACCCGTTCAACAGATCCAGCCTCACCAGCCGAAAACAAAGGCATCCCTTCCAGCTGCACGAAGGTTGATGTGTGTGTGTGCGCGCGCGCGTGTACTCAATTACCTTTTAAAATGGATTTCTACACTGCAAACCCTTCAGCTTTACCTTTTCCTCAACTGCCTGTTACAGAGAGATCGTAGTAGCTTGGTCACCTCCCTGGCACATTAAAATATTCAAGCCTCTGAGCGAATTAGCACCCTTTAATTTCCTCTCTCTGTGTTTGTGTCTTTCAAAATGCCTGCCTATAGCCATCTCTGCAGCCAGCTGTAGGGGTTAATATTTTAAAAAGGCAAGCACTCTGCTTGTTTTCAAAGCACTCAGCTTGATTTCAAAAGGAAAGCTCTGTCTGAGCGAAAGATCTATCAGGATCTTTCAAATGCTTTCTGCCTCTTCTGAAGGGGTTAAAATGTTCAAGAAGCAAGGGGTAATAACAAACCTCTGCCCCCCTCTCTCCACCACCACCCCAGCCAGCCAATAGCATCGCTCGTGGCACGGAACTCTAAGGGAAGGGCGTCACCGAGGTTGTGAAACATGAGTAATCGCATCTTTGATTGACAGCCAAAAAAAAAAAATTAAAACCTAAACAAAACCGGAACTATGGACGTGTAAATATCAGTCACGGGACCACACGGGATATCCATATCTGAGACATAAATCGTATAAACAGCGAGGGGCGGATTCGTGATCACTTTGTCCCGGTAGGCAATGCGACAATTTCTGTCGTGTAACTGGCACCCTGGTTACTCCCCGGAAAGTGTGGTTAAGGAAAAGTAACCTTTCAAAACTTTTTTCTCTTCTCTTGCTTTTTTGTCTCAGTTTGCTATCCATGTTAAAGGGACCATGGAAGGAAAGGGCTGTTGTTGAGAAAAATAACAGTGGGGTTTATTCCTCGCATTTGTGTTCCCACCAAGCAGGAGTCTACAACAGCCAAGTCTACAACAGCCACAGTCTTCACTTTTTCTCATTCTAGCTTCCACTTTCCTAACTCCCTGAGTCAAACTAGATGATGTCCTTATCTTTCTTTTCTCTTCTTGAGGTGCTATTGAAGTGCTCCCCAAATAGTGAAATATTCCTGTCTCTCACACCACATGATTTTCCTCATCTACATATCTTGCATTTAGCATGTTCTATTTTGTGATTGGTTACTGGCAGGTAAGCAAAGAAAATCAAATTGTTGAAGCATGTACTCTTAAGTAAATCTGGTTGTGGGAGAGTAAATCAGAAGGAATATGCATCTTCTTAGTTAGGCCTCTTGATTTGCTTCCTTTCATTTATTGAATAGCAGAGGTTCAAGCACATGTGTGGCTAGTGGTGTCATCAAGTCAAAACTGTTGGGAACAAGTCTAGGTTCTTATTCAGCAGAATGAGCAGCAAGGCCCACAGTGAAGTAATGCACATTTCCGTTGAAACCCACTCACCCTACTCACAGAGCTAAGATCATTAACTCAAAAAAGACCCAAATGCACTACTGTGTGTGACAATGACCACCATAGCAGCCACCACACACTTATGCAACTATCATATTACACTTAGAATTTATAAGAAATAAAACATTTGCTGTATGACATCTTTCTGTATACATATTTGTACAAATGACACCAAGTGCAGATTATACTTGAGCTACTGCAGGTGTTTTAATTTAGAACTGGGCAGAACAACAATCTCTCCCCCCTCTTTCTCCAATTTGCCATATGCTCTGAGGCCATGGTGAACCTCACTTGCATCTCACATCTGGCAGCTTCATTCTGATGAAAGCTGCAATTAACTCCATAAGAATCCTATTTCTAAGAAGGCAGTAGCTTCGTTCTGCTATCTCTTGAAATGCTTTGGAGGGGATGAAAGGAGGTGGCTGGTGGCAAAAGAATATGGAATAAATAATAGAAACAAGGCTTTCTTTACATTTTGTAGAACATAAACATTTTATACCATGGACTCATCTAACAGCCTGGGTTTGGGAAAACACTACATGAGGCATGTACCAAAGACTTTATTCTGTGTACATTTATATTAAGGAGGGAGGACACTCCAAAAGTCATAAACCAAGGAGTCAGGTGATTCACTAAGTTCTTAAGACAGGACTCTTAAAATGAAGTTGCTTTCAAAATAGAAGGTAAAAGAGGTGGGAAGTGCAAGTTCAAATAAATGCTGGGCTTCCTATAGACAAGCTGTTCTTCGCCATTAGATGGAATTAATTAGTGCCTCCAAGGATGATTGTGTGTTTCTGCCATACAGGAATTAAGAAAAACTATTTCTGCTGGAAAAGATAAGTAAAACAGTAAACTATAATGAATTGCAGAACCTTTGGAGAGCTGGTAGTTAAGGCTGCAAGTATGAAAATAAAAAGATATTTTATAGTTTCTTTGGTGCTTTAGAAGAGAAACCGAAAAGAATTCCAACCAGTTACTAAATTCATGTTGCTCCTCATCTACTAGTTTTATCAAGAGGAAGTTGAAATGTTTCTCAAGCTTCTCAAATTGGAATCTTTTCAAAGAAATATAACAATTAGTCTGTTCCAACAAACAAAGAGTTGTGTGGTATTTTTATTATAGCATGAGCTATACAAGCCACTTCATCAGATTACAAATCAGATTGTACCACAGGGAACTGGGAGTCATAGGTTCAAAATATAACTCCCATGTGGCCATATTTATATGTTATTGATCTAAACAAGATACCAGAGAAAAAGGGAAAACAGAACCTCCACCATAAATAAAAACCCTATTACTTCTTAATTGAAGCAGCTAGATAATCACACATGGGGAAATTATCTATTTTAAAAGGGTCTTACCGCACTCCAAAGAAAAGTGGCAAAGAAGCAGGATCATTCTATTTTCCACGCTGCCTTACCACATGACATCAACATTCTTCTGGTGTTCTTTCATTCCAGTCTCATGGGGACCGAGGAAAAACTGTGTCTTTTTGCTAACAGTTTTTTCTAGATGTGGTTTTATCTCGGTCCCCCATGGGCCTAGAACGAAAAAAACAATGACATTATGCAGTAAGGCAGCATTGGAAGACAGAACATTCCTGCTCCCTTGCACCTTTTTTTCAGAGTGCGGTAAGGCCCCCCAAAACAGATATCTATACTTGCTCTTTCACTACTCTTAGGAGATGTATTGTGAGAAATTATGCCTGTTTATTTATTATGAAAGCTCCTAATAGTGGGAGTTGTTATAGTTGTGTGCCTTCAAGTCATTTCTGATTTATGATGACCCTAAGGCAAATCTATCATGGAGTTTTCTGAGTCTGAGAGTGTGTGACTTACCCAAGGTCACCCAGTGGGTTTTCAAACCCTGGTTTCCAGAGTCATAGTTAACTTGCCACCCCATTGACATGGGGTAGGGACCCCAAAATGGTCATGGTCCTTCCTTTTCCATTTGTCTTTTTGACATTGCCCACCCCATTCTCAATGTAGCCCTATCTCACCTCCCACCCCTGACACCACCTTCTCTTTCTCTTCCTTACTGCTTAGTGGAGGCTAGAGACTGCTGTTACCAGATGTCTGACTGGACTGCTCGCCATGGGCATTTGAAATTAGACCAACATCTCCATGCATGGTTCCAGTTCCTTCAATGGTTGCAGCTATGCTGGCAGAACAAGGCATGAAGTCTTCCACCCACAATGATCCTTCTGATAGAATAGTTGGCAGCCATAAGTAATGCACCCAAGGTGACAGATGTTGACACACTCCTATGAATGGAATACTTGGCATGCTCTTTTAGGCACAGAAGCTAAGTGTTTTCTACAATGATTGTGTGCATGTTCACATGCAGATTTAAATTATGTAATCCCACCCAAACAGCACAGAAACATCACCCATATATTAACAGAAAAACAATGATGAAGCCATCCCAGTGAGCAAATGAATAAAGAGATTCTTAAACATTTTAGTGGTTCTGATGTGTTGTGTTTTGGGTTTTTTTTTACAGTTGTGGGATGCTTTTCACTGAGGTGAAACTTTAGCCAATTGTTACCATAAAATATCACTTACAAGGGCATTTTTAAAGACAGCTAAGGAAATTTTCATTAAGGTTGCAATCCTATACTCACTATACTTGGGAGGAAAAAAACTTTATTAAATTATTAAGTGGGAAGAATAGACTCGTACAGGATTGCTCTCCAAGTAACCTCTACAAAATGTCCTTCAACTGACTTTAAAAAAAAAAAAAAATAGACCCATATCAATCCAATATGAAATGCTTCAGATAATTTTCACAGGATCTAGAGATCAGGATATGTTCCAAGACTGAAAACCCAGGACAAAAAAAATGTTATTTGGTTTTACTATGAGGGAAATTAATTGAATACATCTCATTTTAATGAAAATAAATTATCCAGTCCAGATATTATTCAGTAAATGCCTTTTTAATTTAAAAGGCTTAAGATCTGTCTGCAGTGCTGTTGACATGATGGGTCCAATCCATGCCTCACTAAAAGGGAATGATTGAAGGCTGAGGATTACTATAGCTAAAAGCAGTTTAACTCTTGGCTTCTGTGAGTAAGCATAGAGCTAGGCATATGTGTGGGCTTTAGTGCTAACATTTGAATTGTCTTTAAAGCCATATTCCCTGACATGATAACTTTTTAGATTCTTTGTTTGTGTCAGTTAATTCTATCAATAAATACAATAAGATATTTTTTATTATGAGAGCTCTGCCATGTAAAGTTAGATTATATTCATTCTTGCTTATTAATGTTAGGATCATTAATTTCAAACAGGTCCTGCCATGCCTGTTTGAAATGCTTATGTTTGGTATTGAAGGATGATGGGATATCTTATACTATTGGGTGGGGTGCTGGGAAATAGAGATTGTGTATATTTGTAGCCTGGGACAATGAGCAGATGTGTGAGAAGGAATTTGGAGTTGCGAGTAGCTCAAGGTCGTTCTTGTGGGAAGCCTGGTACGGGGAATAAAGGAGGGGTTGTGCTGGGAAGACGGAATGCTTTGAGTTGCTAAAAAAATGGGATGTAAGCTTTTGTAGCGGTTGAACTATGTGGGCTTTAAGTATACTGTGTAACTAGACAAACCATCAGTCCTGACAACATTGATATACAGTTGCCCCTCCACATTCGCGAACTCAGCATTCGCGGTTTTGGATATTCGCAGTTTTGGGAGGCCCCCCTCCCTCCCAAAACTGTGACACGGGGCCTCCGGAGGCCTCGTGAAGGCCCGGGGAGGGAGGGGGGAGACCCAGGGAGGCCTCCACGGGGGCTTCGGAGACCCTCCGGAGGCCCCATGAAGGCGTTGGGAGGGAGTGGGGAGGCCTCCACGGGGCCTTCGGAGACCCTCCAGAGGACCCATGAAGGCGTTGGGTGGGAGGGGGAGGGCTGGGGAGGCCTCCACAGAGCCTCTGGAGGCTCTGTGAAGGCCCTGGATGGGAGGGGGGAGGGCCGGGGAGGCCTTCACAGGGCCTCTGGAGGCTCCGTGAAGGTGCTGTGTGGGAGGGCCGGGGAGACATTCATAGAGCCTCCGGAGGCTCCGTGAAGGCCCCGGGTGGGAGGGGGGAGGGCCGGGGAGGCCTTCATGGAGCTTCCAAAGGCTCTGTGAAGGCGCTGGGTGGGAGGGGGAGGGACGGGTAGGCCTTCACGGAGCCTCCGGAGGCTCTGTGAAGGCGCTGGTTGGGAGGGGGAGAGCCGGGGAGGCCTCCACGGGGGCTTCGGAGACCCTCCGGAGGCCCCATGAAGGCACTGGGAGGGAGCAGGGAGGCCTCCACGGGGCCTTTGGAGACCCTCCGGAGGCCCCATGAAGGCACTGGGTGGGAGGGGGGAGGGCCGGGGAGGCCTCCACAGAGCCTCCAAAGGCTCCGTGAAGGCGCTGGGTGGGAGGGGGGAGGGCCGGGGAGGCATCCATGGGGCCTCGGGAGGGTCTCCTGAGTCCCCGTGAAGGCCTAGGAAGGGACTGGGGTGTCCGGAGAAAGCGACTATGGGCCTCCGGAGGCCCCATGGTCGCTTTGGTGGGGGACGGGGAGGACAATCATTATTCGCGGATTTTTCACATTCGCGGGGGTCTGGGAAACCTAACCCCCGCGAATGTGAAGGGAGGACTGTACTGTGATCAACTCTGCTTGCTTAATAAAGTTCTTTTGAATCTACAAAGAGCTTGTGTTGGCTGAAGTAGAGTTTGCCAGAATATTACAATTAATTCTTATGATATTAATTCTTATTAATTTTGACAAAGTGTGGCACTCTGGTCTGTTAATCTTCTCTCTCTCTCTCTCTCTCTCTCCGGCTTTTCTTCGCAAACAAAGATTCAGAAAGGAGTCATCCCGTGCTTTCTGCAAGTGCGTTGATGACTAAAAAGGCCAATCCGAGATAAACAAGTCCAGTTGCAGAAAGCACAGCAGAAGGGCTCCTTGGGTGATGTTTCCAGGTTGTGATTCTTTCTGTTTTGTCATTTCTCTTCAAGACTTTTTCAGCATGAGTTCTCAAATAAGGCTGCAGCATTGTGGATAGTGCGTCTCCATAATATTCAGTACTTTTTTGGGTGAATGCTAGACTCCATATCCAAACCAGTTTTCTTATTCTTGGTGTAGATCAGCTTTGGTAATTTACATTAATATGCCATTAACATGTAGCCTGTGCTTAACTTTTAATGACCACAGGGACTGAATGTTAAGATCACATTTACTGTAAATGCTTTACTGACTTAATGATTTAACAAGCACTGGCTTCTCTAACATTTTGTTGAACACATTCACAGCTCATATGAATACATTCATGTGTAATAGGTTTCCTGGCCCAATGCACCTCTCCTCCCATGTCTGTAAACTCAAACCAAGTTAAATTCTGCCATTTATATTTGTTGAGCAGACTCATCTTAAGCTTTCTAGGTATATTTCTTCCCTTCCTAATAAATTAGTGGTGCTAACTGAGGCAATGAGACCAAAGTTCTTTATATCTGTGAATGCTGTCAATACGTATACCCACATGTTTCTGCAGAACAGTTATGTACGGTGGGGGCGGGGGGGAGTCACATTGCTATCTCCAAGCACTGATCAGAAATAGCATCAGGTTCTCCTGAGTGCTCTTATCCTAAAAGTGATGCCACCAACAGAAGGTATGGTGGAAACAGAGTGAAAGTTTGTTACAAAGGAAGGCAGGATAGATGTCTGAAAGCTATCCCACCTTCAGTTCACTCTATTTCCCAAAATGGATTGGAGAGCATACCAACCATGCCATAGAACCTTACCTTGCTCCTTTGCAATGCCAGGTCAGTAATAAAGAAGACCCACATTATCTATTATCTTCTTTTGGAAGAGGACGCTGACCTGGCTTGCTTCACTAAGACCTGGCTGGGACGGGATAGCGCCATAACTTGGGTGCAGGCCCTTCCAGCCGGATACTCTGTCAGTGAGCAGGTAAGGAGAAGTGGGTGGAGTGGCTCTGGTTCATAAAAATAGCCTTACCTTGACCAGGATACCTGTCCAGAAAATGGTCCACTTCGAGTGTATGTACCTGAGCCTGAAGACCAGGGAGAGTCTAAGGATTCTCTTAGTATACCGTCCACCCCATTGTCTAACAGACTCCCTAGCTGAGCTGGCACAACTTGTCTCAAAGTTGCTGTCAGAGTCGCCCAGACTGTTAGTTCTGGGCGACTTCAACATCCCACTTGAGACCAGTTTGTCAAATCTATCAGGTGCGGTTCAGGAGTTCATGGAGTCCATGACAAACATGGGCCTATCCCAACTGGTCAACAAGCCCACTCATTGTGCGGGTCATACCCTCAATGCGGTCCTTAGTACAGAAGAGGCATATCTGTGGCCACCACATTCTCATGGACAGATTACTTCCTGATCAAGGCTGAACTCAGAGCCACTGTCCATCCTGTCGGGGGTGGAGGACCGATTAGAATGGTCTGCCCTCAAAGGCTAATGGAACCAATTGGATTCCAGAAAGCCCTAGAGGGTTTATTGGTTGGTAACGCCGGTGATTCTGCCGAAGCCTTGGTCAATACTTGGAACACCGACCTTACCAAGGCTATCGACATAATCGCTCCCAAGCTTCCTCTCCAACCCACTTCACATCGCCATCCATGGAATACTGAAGAACTTAGGAAGTTGAAGCAGGCTGGACAATGACTAGAGTGCGTCTGGCAAAAAAAAACTCGGCTCTTGTCTGACAAGACTCATCATAGGAAATTTCTTTGTTCCTATAGAGAGGCAATATGTGCAGCAAGGAAATCCTTCTCTTCTGCACACATTGTGTCTGCAGAGTCTCACCCAGCAGAGCTGTTTAGAGTGGTGAGGGAACTGATACAGGTTCCACCTGTGCAGAACTCATTACCAAACCCAACAACGGTCTGCTGTGATGCATTTAACAACTTCTTTGCAGATAAAATCTCTCAGATAAGAGCCAATTTGGATGCTGAGGTTGGAGCAGATTCAATTGACAAGTTGTCCAGTAACTCTGTTGATGAGGTTATACTGGATCAGTTTCAATCTGTAAGTACCGATGACGTGGACAAGCTCCTTGGGAGAGTGAGGCAGACTACCTGCCCTCTTGACCCTTGCCCTTCGTGGCTGGCCATCCAGGGGGTTGATGTCTTGATGATGTTCCTCAGAGACATTATCAATGCATCCCTTAGGGAAGGTCACATTCCATCTTGCTTAAAGGAAACAACTGCTCCTAAAAAGACCTTCCCTTGACCCTTGACTGCTCCTAAAAAGATCTTCCCTTGACCCTCTGGATAAGAAGAATTACAGGCCAGTCTCCTTATTACCTTTTTTGAGCAAGGTGATCGAGAGGGCAGTTGCTCTTCAACTCCAAGCTGTCTTGGAAGAAAACAATTATCTAGATCCATTTCAAACTGGCTTTAGGATGGGATTTGGAGTTGAGACGGCCATGGTTGCCTTAGCTGATGACCTTCGCCTGAACATCAGCAGAGGTAATGTGACCCTGTTGGTTTTACTGGGTCTCTCATCGGCTTTTGATACAATAAATCATGACATCCTCTTGGATCACCTGAGAAGGTTAAGAATCGGAGGCACTGCGTTGCGGTGGTTCCGCTCCTTCCTCTCAGGTAGATTCCAGAGGGTGATGCTCAGGGACAGTTGCTCTGCAAGAAAAGAACTTAATTGTGGCATCCTATAAGGCATCATCTTGTCCCCAATGCTATTTAACATATATATGAAGCTGCTGGAAGAGATCATCCAGAGGCATGGGGCGGGATGTTATCAGTATGCTGATGACACCCAGATATATTTCTCCATGTCTCAGTCTTCATCTCTGACTTCAGATGATGTCTCTTCTCTCAATAATTGTCTCAGGGCAGCAATGGACTGGATGAGGAAAAACAAATTGAAGCTGAATCCAGACAAAACGGAGATTCTCACGGTAGCAGCCCTGAACCCAGATACTAGGATACAACCTCCAGTCCTGGATGGAGTCACACTCTCCTCCAAGGACTGTGTTCGCAGTTTGGGGATACTCTTGGACTCATCGCTCCAGATTACGAATCAGGTAAATGCGACAGTCAGGAGTTCCTGTTATCTGCTTCAGCTGCTCTGCCAGTTGTGCCCTTTCCTGGAAGTTGGGGACCCTGAGACCATGGTACATGCTCGGGTAATTTCCCGTCTTGATTTCTGTAATGCACTCTACATGGGGCTACCCTCATGCTTGGTCTGGAAACGTCAACTAGTACAGAATATGGTAGCCAGACTATTCTTGGGTACATCTAGAAGAGACCATATAACACCGATCTTAAGATCACTTCACAGGCTGCCCATTAGTTTCCGGGCCCAGTACAAAGTGTTGGTTATCACCTTTAAAGCCCTAAATGGCTTGGGTCCAACCTATCTTCGGGACCACCTCCTTCCATATAATCCTCCCCGTGCGCTCAGGTCCTCTGGGAGGAATCTGTTGCAACCTTTAAAAACTATGCTCTCGTCAACCTCCCAGAGGACCTTTTCGGGTATTGCTCCCAGATTATGGAACGGCCTGCCGGATGAGATCTGTCACATTACCACCTTAAATAGCTTTTAAAAAGCTCTTAAGACAGATCTCTTCCAGCAGGCCTTCCTGAATAGATACCCGGCCATCTTAATTAGTCCGATCCCATCAAGTTTTTTATTTGTTGTTTTTAGTATTTTTAGTATTTATTGTGTTTTAGATGTTTAATTATTTAATTGTATTTTAAGGGGTGGGTGAGATGGGAGGGTTGTATGTAGATTTTAATGTTGTAAGCTGCCCCGATTGCATTTGTAGAGAGGCGGGATATAAATAAATTTTATTATTATTATTTATTATTAACACAGCAGGAGAAAGGGAGGAGTTTCAGGGTGGACTTCCCTAGGACTTCCTGGGGGTCAATTTAGGCCAGGAAGAATGAGGGCCTCTCTGTGTTTTATTCATGTAATCTTCATGTGTATCAGGGCTACCATATTGGCCCACCACCTGATGTCACATATCTTTCCCATTTCCATCACTGACCATCTAATTGTTCAACATGGACATACTGTTAAGGGAAGTGTATATGTGTAGAGATATGCATTCATTGGTTTTCCTGAGAACTAGAACCCTTTCCATGAATACAGTTCTAGCTTCTGGGGAAACTTACACATCTGTGGGTGTAGGTGTTTCTTACACAGATCTCCAAGCATGTCAGAGTAACAAGAAAGCCAAGAGAGCTTGGGATGGAGCCAGTACCACAGCCTGCTGCTTAATACACAGTGGTAGTTCATGAATATCCTAGGTATGGTGCTTCCTATTTTTTCTCCCTGCACTAGGTATAAAACATAATATGGTGGCTATTTGAGGTATTTGCTCACCTTTTGGGAGGGGGCTCCTCTCCCTTCCCCCTCCCTCTTCTTATCATAAAGGAAGAGTCTTTCCATCCTCTTCAGTGTTTTTTCACTCCAGATATTCTTTATCACACATGGGAGGCGCTTTTATAGTAGTTCTCACACTATCCCTGTGGGGTTTTTTTCCCCTTGACTCATCATCTTGCCTCAAGAGATTTCTTGTATAGGAGTCTGGAGGTCTCTTACCTCTCCATCTCCTCAGTTCTTGTATCCTGAAGAATTTCAGGAGGAAACTCCTCCTGCCATTGGTTGTTTCTTCTCACTCCTGTTTCCTCTGGTGTTCAGCACTTTTCTTTAGGATGCTGGAGTGGCTTTCTGACCTAGTCCCCGCCACTAATCTTTCACCATCAAGACTACTCTTTCTGGAATTTTATTTTTAAAAAATAGTTAAAGAATTGGACGTTCTAGTAGGCCTTCTTTTGTTCAGGCAAGGCTTGAGAATTTATTCTCCCGTTATATGGAGTGGGCTTCCATTCATATTTCAGCCACACTTCAGGGACTTTGGTCTCTCTGCAACTCTATATTTCTCTACAAAGTCAAATTAGCTCTGCCAGCTATTCACCATACCTCTTCTTCTGGGGTGAAGTCTCTTTTCAGCAACCTGCTTTTTTTAAGGGCATCTTTTAACAACTTACCTATTATTGGTCTCTCCTGGGGACTCTCAAGCATCTCCCCTTCAGCTCTGCTTCTTCTTGGCTGTAAGCATCTTGTGTCTTGGGTTCATCTTGAGGACATAAGCAGAGCCCATCCCTTATATTCTTCTTCCCATGGCTTCCCTACAGGGTCTTTCATAATGTATTCAGCAACCACAGGTGACTCTGCATGGACATTTTTTACAGCCAATTTGCTAAGACTGTGACATGCTTAAAGGTGGTAACTTGGCAAGTCTTTTCATGTCTGGCAGTATAGGAAGGGGCTGTCCCTGCTGCTTAAGAGCTTGTCTACATGTGGGGCAAAAAGTCCAAATGGAGTTTTGCCCACATGCCTCCACATTACCCCTGAAGCCCTAAGCATTATTATACTCTGCAGGGATGTGACTTCACTGTTCCTGCGGAGGTTCATCCACCACAGCCACTACCACCACCAATTTTAAAGCTCCAGAGGCAGTTCCCAGTGGAAGAGAGAGATTTTCTCCTTTCCCCTGGCTCAGCAGCACTGCCTCTGCCCTCTCTCCTGCTTGCCAATCACTTCCTTGAACTGCTTCCATTGCTTTCTTCAGGTACCTCTTCCTGTAACGGACAAGCAGGAGAGTGGGTGGAGGCAGTCCTGTTGAAAACCTCTCCCTTCAGCCAGGAAATGCCTCTAGAGCTTTAAAATTGATTGCAGTGGTGGTGCAGTGGTGGCAGCTGTGGCAGCGGACAAAACTCTGCAGAAAAACCCAAATCCTACATACTGGGCATCCTGGTAAGATGCTGCAAATCAGGGCCATGCCATGTGTGGCCTAATCACAGCAGATTCAGCAGCATTCACATGGGAATTTAGGGTATTTGATGATGTAGACAAGCCCCAAGTCTCTCTGGTCAGGGGTACTTGAGGTTTTGATATATTTTTTTTCAACAGCTACAAAAACAAATATTTATGAAGTTGGAGTTTAACTGAAGATCCATCAGGGTGCTCTTAGATCCATGTTGGTCACCATCTGAAACAGGTGTCTTTATGTGAGGTATATGCAAGTCCATATGGAATTTCAAGTATTGTACATGGCAATATAAATATGCAGCTTTGTAATTTTTCATTCTATAATCTTTCATCCTATGATTTAGCCTGTAATTTAAACTTTTAGCCTATAATCAACTCAATAACATATGTAAAGTGTGTGTGTGTGTGTGTGCGTGCACGCGCACACACGCACATGGGTATTTCCACTCCACTGGAGGATCACTGATATCTCAATCTAGACACATTCTTATACACTGATATCTCAGAGTCTAGGCTTACATCTGATACAGACTTTACATTGGTAAGGAATTTAACATCTTGCTTAACACCATGACATAATCATCTGTTGAGGAATTCTATTCATCAGCTGTTATACATCTAACAAGTATCTGTAGAGGAAACTATACTTTTCCACAGGCATCTCTATACCTTAATCTTTGTATCAAAATTAAAGGCATCTGTTATATCTCTTTTATAATAGGCATTGCATTTCAATGCAGTATCTAATAGGATATCACCAGCATTATTCTGTATGGTGCTTGTTTTTGGAACACCACAGCAGATAGCTGCTGTAAAGAGATGCATAAGGATCAATTGGAAGAAGTCAATGATACACTGTTTGCCATCATATCTGCCCAAGGTGCTTTTATGATATCTTAACCTCCTCCTATCTGTTCATCTATACCTATCAGGAGTACCTGTCACTAGTCCTTTGTTATTAGTTTAATTAGAAACAGGCTTTATTGGCTTTTTGTATAAGACTTCTAGTTGTCCAATCACATAAGACTTTTACTAGTCTTTCAACAGGTCACCAATCAGATAAGGCTTTCACTATTTACCATCACATGACACTATCTGCCATCACATGATTGCTGATGACTTACACCTGTTTACTAGGCTGCTGTCTAGATCACTATTCTCTGGATATAGCTATAGCACCTATTTATTATACTTCTAGCCAGAGTTTCTGTTATCTTTTATTTTGAGTTACTTGGCTAAACACCCAGAACCAGCTTGTTCTTACTTTGCTGTGTGACACACAGACATTGGGCTTTTTACTCTAACATTTGTGTTCTACTCTTATTAATCACAATGTGCACTCATTGTGCACAAAGTTAAGCACTCATTTCAAAATCTTATATTTGCAAAATATATACAAAATATAGTGTCCAGCCTATAACACTCTGCCGTTCAACACAAAGCAGTTGCAGGAGGAACAGCAGTAAAATCCACAATGGATTCACCACCCTGTGGCAGCAGAGTAGTCTGTGATCTATTACAGCAAACAAAGAGTCCTGTGGCATTTTAAAAAATAGCGCATATAGAATGGTGTGAGCTTTCTAGGTCAAGGGAGAGCCTGTCCCATGTCTAGAAACAAGCAATAGTTACACCTCTGCTTTACTATGAATACATCTGGACAGGGAGGTTAAAATTGAATAGTAAAGTGCCTGCTTTGCAATGTAGACATGCCAGAAGTTCAATCCTTTGGCATCTCTGTCTAAAAGGGGGTGACCTCAGCCTGAAATACAGAATTGCTGGGAGCAGTCAGCCTCTGTGTAAGGGTTGTCTAAACAGCGAAAATACTCCACACAGAATGTGAGGAGAATACAGGCTGTCTTAATGGCATTGCAAATGGCATTAAAAAAGATACCTCATTTTTCTTGTGGTTCTTATTGTGTATCCCATACTTGTTTATATAATCTTTACTTAATCCCTACCATATATATTTTTGGACATGTTGTTTTTTTATTATGATATGTGTTGAGTGCCTTATCTGATTTTGTATCAATTTTTGTTCTTCACATAGGTTTTTACACAGTTGTATTTGTACTTCTCATTTATGTTTTTTTCTGTATTATAGTATCCTTTAACATTAATTTACTTCATATTGAAAAACATTTTCTGGGTGGTTTTTCCATTTTGCAGTTTTGTGCCTTTTGGCACTCCTTCCTTAATCCCAAATTGTTCTGCCATATTCAGAAGGAGGGGGAGGGCAAAAATGTCATAAACTGCAAGGGAAAGCCTTCACAGTTTTTCCTAGAGTTTTTAAAAAAAACTCTGAAGGAAATGCACATTTCCGCTCATTGAGACAAGCAATTCAATTTGAATTTGCTTCCCCATAGGAAAAGAAGTGCAAGCTGATTGGCCAGACAAACACGGGGGTGGGGCTTGCTAGCAGGGCAAGCAACCACTGCCACCATGTTGGATTTTTGCCTTAGCAAGTGATCACTAAGGCGATAAAATGGGATGTTGTTTTTTTCTCTTTTCCCCATTGTGTGTGTGTGTGTGTGTGTGTGTGTGTGTAAAGGTGAAATATTGCTTATGTGCACCATGGAAACAGGATCATTTAAAAAAGCTTGGCGGTGGCAGATTTAAAAATGCGAGTAATTCAGTCACGGCCACCATCTTGGCTAGAGGGCATGTGAACTTTATGGGCGCTGTAAGACCATTAAGACAAGTTGCAGCTGCTGCAAATTGTCTTTACTGCAGATCATTCCATTTTTTTAGGGGCTCATATGGACAACCCATAAGACAGACTCATGTGTCCATGACCCAAGGATGCTACAAAGATACAATAGCCCCAATAAATATAAGGTATATGAATAAGCTATTGGAGTGGTGCTGTCCTGTGCCTTTCCCAGGCCTGAAGTCTGTGGTACTACGAGACTGTGTTCTATTTCTCAGGGAGGGCAAACTACCAGTGTTTCAAATGTCTCAACAAGAAGCATTTTCCTATTTTCCTGGCTGTTACCAGATGAAAGGCGTTCTCACCATGTTCCAAATATTGAAAAATCTCTCATATTGAAAGAAAGGGGGGCAGACATAATTGCTTAACAAATCTCTCCCTGCCCCCCTTTTCTGTCTTTGTTTCTTCTCATGCCCATAAAAAGAATTCACTTACCAGCTCAGTATTCTGAAGATTACTCAAAACAGGAGGAAGAGTATTACATGCCCAAGTTCTTGACAGTTGAGGGATAAACTCAAGCAAGCAAGACAAAACAAAAAGGATGAAAATTGTTCTTACATGTTAAAATCACAACCAATGCATAAGCTCCAATTACATAGCTAACTTAATGCAGGCCATTTTTGAACCCCTTTAAGTGGCTGAAGGGGCTCAAGGCCATCATTTCTTCCAACTTCAGTTTGGAAAACACAACACCATATGCCCCAAAATGAACTAGCAATTAATAGGAGAAAATAGGACCAAGTCATTTAGTCAAGATAAAATAACCTGCTAGTACAGTCTAGATTCTGTATAATAACTGAAAAGGGCTATGGCATACACTGTATGTCAGTTCTGTTCAACAGTTTTCTGCTACCATCCAGAGCTTCTTTTATGCAAACCCTTTCTGGGTTGCAAATCACAGCTCCTGTTCAATGCAAAACCTTGCAGGTCTGCAAACTAGAGTTCATTTTCATGTAAAACAGTTCTCAGCTTTATATAGCTCCATTATGTTAAGCTTAACATTATCTCTGTTTTCAGATCACTGACTGGAGATAAGGGAAGACAAAAGGCAGGATATGGAAGCAGATATGGAAACATTTACAGACTGAATGTCAATTTGTTACTTTGGGAACTTATTTTTTTAATTTATAATTTTTTGGCATAAATTCATCATGCTTGATATAAATAATAGTTTATTCAGGAAATACAGTAATTACAAATTGAATTTACTTGTTATTTTATTTTTTAATTTTGATTGCAAATAGAGCTACAAAGTCCTAACTGTAAGAGATCCTTGAAGTGTTAAGGAACCTGTTTGATTTTGCCAATTTATGAGGACCAGGTTAAAAAAAACCCAGTAAGAACAGTAGAAACCATCAGCATTAGCAAAACAAGGAAAGCTTTTTTTTTTTTGTCTCTTCTAGCTCTCCACAGCTCAGCATCAAGTAGACATATACTACTTACTCCTATAAAAAGAACTGAGAAAAGGAAACCAAGATCAGGAAATGCAATGATGTGATACTGCACACTGTCTTACATAAAGATTTTCCTTTATATAATTTTTAGAAATAATTTGGGGTGAGTAAATATACGAATGGGGGCTTAAATACCATAAGGGCACCAGATCCCATTTGATCTTGAAAGCTAAACAGGGTCAGCTCTAGTTAGTTTGGATGGGAGACCACCAACAAAAAAAACATGCTGTAGGCTATAGTTCAGAGGAAGGGAAAGGAAAAACCACTTCCAAATATTCCCAGCCTAAGAAAATCCTATGAAATTCAAGGGGTTGTCATAAGTTGACAGGTGACTTGAAGGCACGCACACACACACGCACACACAGTTGGCCCTCCACATTCGCTGGGGTAAGGTACGTAGGAGCCTGTGAAAGTGGAAAAACTACAAATATCTCTACCCACCACCACCACCATATTTAACACACACAAAAAGTACAGTCTGCAGATTCAGCTCATCACAGGTACCTTCGAGGTGGCAGGATTCCTTCACAAGGCAGAAGTGAGCGGTTGGCAGGACTTGCTACCATCTCTGCTGCTGCCGTACACCATTTTTAAAAAGGACTTACAAGCCTCACCACACATTTGCAGTCTTTCTCACTCTTGTGAGGCTTGCAGTCCCTATTAAAAAGCGCTTAGGGAAGCAGCAGAGCAGCAGCAAACAATCCCTGAAATAATCAAATCTGCAAAAGTTAAACCCACACATGTGGAGGGTCAACTGTATATGAACACTTTGCCATAAACATTTTATTCATCATTCTTTAAATTTTTATTTTTAAAGGATAATCCATTTTTATTTTTATTTTTTACTTTTTCCAGTTTTTCCAGGAAAGGGGCTTCTGGAGGATAAAAGAAAAAGTGGGTCTTGTCTGATTTTTTCTTTCTCTTTTTGCCCCTGGGTCTTCACATCTCAATTCCAACTGTCTCTTTTTATCAAAAAGAAAAATATGTAGAGGAGGAAGACAGAACAGTGGTACACTGCATTTTGATTGGTAACGTTAGGTAACGTTGCTTGTGAGAAGTACCACAAGCAAACATGCACAAGAAGGAACTGTACATTATCTTTTTCCTAAAAAAAAATTTTTAAAGCACTCACTAAACTTTAACTCTTGTTCATATTAATTACTCTTTTCTTGTATTTTTTTCCCAGTTCCTAAGCTACACTTTGAAATAGGATGAACAGAATTGTGGAGACTGTTCTAAATGTTGTTGCACTGTACTCGTGTTTCCCTTACATCCAAATGAAGACCCCACCAAATGCCTCCTGCATTTGGCAAGGTCCAAATAAATCACACCTGGGGTGTTGCACCCATTTTCCAGAAACCAACAGAGTCACTCCCTGGAAATTTGTCTCAGGTTTGGATTTTGCATCAGGTAAATTCTCCCCTCCCTCCCCAATAAAAAAAAGTGAAACAAAAGCCCACCACTGGTGCATTTGACAGAACTGCCCTCGCTAGGTAATGATTCAGACTGTTCATGTGGAAATTTTATTTGCTTTTGTTGTTACTTTATTTATTCTTTTGACTTATATCTGATTTTTCTCCCAGAACTAGGACACACAGTGGCTCACAGCAAGATTAAAATAGGCATAGTTAAAAATAACAGTCTTTACAGACAGGGTGCTATTCAAGATTTTGCACAAAAGATTCCTCAGACATTTTGAAAGGGTAACAAATTTGTAATACATTACAGCTGGGGTGACCAGCATGAACCCTGTGGGCTGACTGTGGCCGTCCCAGCTTAGTTTGCACATGTGTACATACACACACCAACCCCTTTGCCATTGCCATTGAAATCACTGTTCCATAGTGGCAGCAGCAAAACAAACTCTGGGCTTGTCTATACGAGTCCCAAAAAACCAGAGTACCCCGCAGTAATGGCATTTTGCAGCAGCTGTGATTTGTCCTAATGGGGGTTTTGGTCCCCAAAAGCTTTGCGTGCCTACAGTGACCATGACTGAATTACTCAGATTTCTGGCACCACTGAACTTTTATTTAAAAAAAACAACTATTTGCATTGTGCACTGGAGTGATATTTTGCATTTGCAACAAAAAGGTAAAGAAACACCTTGTTTTCTCGCCTTAGCACTTGTTCGCTAAAGTGAAAAATCAACACAGTGATGCTGGATGCTTGCCCTGCTAGCAAGCCCTACCCCATGCCCATCTGGCCAATCAGCCTTTGTGCTTCCTATGGGAAAGCGATTCAAAGCGAATCACTTGTCCCAATTAGCAGAAATGTGCATTTCCCTCTGTGTTTTTAAAAACTTTGGGAAAGCCACGAAGACTTTTCCCTCAGAGTTTTTGACGTTTTTGGCCCCCTCCTTCCGAATATGGCAATAGGATGTGGGATCCCATCAAGACAGTTAGGATTCTCCTCACATTCCATGAGGAGTATTTTCACCATTTAGACAGCCCCACAGACAAAATCCTTTTAACAAGTCATTTGCCTTGTTTTAAAGCAGAATTGCATTCCCTGGACCTCCTGAGAAGGGAAATGCAGCACAGCTTCTGCCTGTCCCAACCTGGCAGGGACACTCCTGATTAATCATCTGTGGTCCTATGTTTTCAGCTGCTTTTAAAATGTCCCAGTTTCTCCCCTCCTTGTAGCTTACTTAAATTGCTTTAAACTGAATTCAAATTGCAGGGGATGTTTGTACTTAGGGCTTGTCTATACCAGGGGGCAAATTCTCCAGTTTTGCGGGGCTCTAGACAGACAAGAAAAAAGGACTGTAGGCCAATCTCCAGTTTAGCTAAGAGAACAGCAATTGATACAGTTTCCAAGACTTAAATGATTGGTTTTTGCAACTTGCAAAGACTTCTTTGGGGTGGGGGTTGCATTTACTTCTTCCTTCCCTGTGAATCTTGCTAGTGCTAGGGTTCATCTTCCTTTTATACTCTGTATCCACACCCCCTGGCTAGAAGCAAGTAGGCTTATCCTATCTCCTAAGTGAATAAAAAAGAATAATCCACTCATTTCACCTTGATCTGGGAACAACCTCATTTAGCAGACATCTGACTTAATTTCCAAAAAGGAAAATATGCTGTGTGTGTGTGTGTGTGTGTATTTGAACGAAAAGCTGTGATTGGTACTTAATACATAATGCTTGATTACCTCACTAGGGGCCACTCTGTTGATGTTGTGGGCAATCAAGTCATTTCAGACATGTGACAACCCTAAAGAAACCCTATCATGGGGTTTTCTTGGCAAGAGTTCTTCAGAGGGGGGTTTACCTTTGCCTTCCTCTGAGGCTGAGGGAGTGTAACTTGCCCAAGGTCATCTGGTGGGTTTCCTGGCTGAGCAAGGATTTGAACCTTTGTCTCCAGAACCATAGTCCAACACTCAAACCACTACACCACACTGTCTCTCCATCCTCGCACTCAGGTTTTGGCCCAGAAACTCGGGGCTTTGAGTGAGCCGGGTGAACTTAGTTTAGATATATTTTAATAAAATAAAAGAGATGCACACTTTCTAGAGCATTGTCTACTCATAGCGAATGGCATACAAATACAAAAGATTAATACTGGTTTGTTCCTAACTAGTTTAATGGCTAAACATTTGTTTTTGTTTTTGCATTTTAACAGCCTCAAAAGAAAACATCATAAAGTATTTGGAAGTAATTGGTCTCATTCTTATCCCTTTCCCCGCTTTATAACTGTGCAGCTAATAACCTAGCCAAATATTATTTATTTTACTCTCCAGTAAAGAACAAATACTGTATAGGCTAGCCTGCCATCTAGTGCCTTAAGGAAACACAAATTACGTTTTTGGCTACTGAATATACACATAAGATTTAAAAAGTTAGAACAGCCAGAAGCCTGACATGGCCCTTAACAGTCACTTTCCAATATATGGCATGGCCGCAGACATCACAATATGCTGGGTTTCATCCTTAGCACTCTCTTTTGCAATTTTTCTACAGGATTAGGTCATTCTCGGAAACCTAACAAAGGAAGTGCAACTTCCTACAGCCAGTTCTGTTGGCACCAGCAGCCCTGAAACAACTGTCCCAACTATGTATATTGAAGACAAAACTGCAGGAGATGAGCTGTAGCTCAATAGCCAAACATACATGTTTTGCACACATAAAAGTGTTTGGTTCCTGGGTTTAAGCTCCATCACCTCCAAATTAGACTAGCAAGGCTAGGAAACACCTCTTCCTGACACCTTCAGTACTGTAGTTATTTCAATTTAGGACTTTATCAGATTAATATGCAATAACGTTTCTATCCCACCAAAAGCTAAAACTGTACGTGTCCAAGAACAATAACCCTTAACCCTTCCTATCAGACCTACCTTAAGGTAGCATGAAAAGGCAGCCCCAATATTAACGGAGCACAAACAGAGCTCTGTTCACTTCCACGCTCGTAATCTTGGCAATTCTCGCAAGAAGACATGAGTGCGGTACATTTTAAAAAGACAGACACAAAACGTACACACAAGCACAGAAACACACTTTAAAACTTAAACGTAAACCAGGGAGGTTCATGAAGAGAGCACCCCCCTACCTGGCTATTGTGTTCTCATCTGGTAGTGTTCTGGCACTGAAACTGAAATCATGAGAGGACAATGGCACGAGGTTTCAAACACCAGAAATACTGGCAAAAAAGTGCCACGGGCAGCTTAGCCCATCAATTAAAAAAGCACCTTATTGTCAAGACATCATTGCGAAAGGATGTTGTGGTTTGGTATTCGCATCTGTTCGCATTCATTAGGAGTCATTATGACACCATATTTGCCGCATCTGATAAAGTTCTACAAGCTGTTGTTGTTTGTATAATTATTAATATGATTTTTAATTATTTTGATTAGGTTTTAAAAACTGCTCCAAAAAACACATTGCATGCTGGGTGGAGGCATTGATCCTACAGTGGAAAACAAGGCCAAAGCTTGGACATGTAACTTTTTTGGACTACAACTTCCCAAATCCTCCAGTCAACATAGCCAATAACACACACACACTGGCAAAAAAGGATGTTTCCAAGCTCTGCACAAGCTCTTGTCCTTGAAAATCTCTGAGATGGCCATATAGACAAAAACTTAGGAAGAGTGGGAATAAAAGGCATTAAAACCCCTCTGTCACATCCACCATGGTTAGGGAGGCAGAGCTCTTAACTCAGATGATTGCTGTTGTAGTTAGTTTGCAAGGAGCCAGCAAACTAGTTCTGGTGCAGCTAGTTTGCAAGGAGCCAGCAACCAACCACACAATTCTCCTCACCTATAGAGAAAACAAAAGTTTGCTGTGGAGAGAGAACTGAGAACTGATGCTTGAGTTGGAAGGAGAGACAGGTGGAGAAACTGTTGAGGGAGGTGAGAATGATAGGACCCTCTCCTGGGGTTTTGCCAGCAAGATGTATTCAAATGTGGTTTGCAATTGCCTTCTTGTAAGGCTGAGGAAGAGTAACTTGCTCAAGGTCACCTGCATGGGGGGTGGTCCATGGCGGAGTGGGGATTTGAACGCTGGTCTACCAGAGTTCTTTCACAAACGACTTTCTTGTCAGTAGTGTTGGGATCCAATTTAACTGAATTTTAAATTTAACACTGACTCTTTGTGACATCACCCATGCATGACATGCCCAATCATTATTCTAACTGTCATGCAGGAGGAAATAATTTTCTTTGCATTTTTGCAACATGGGTTTTAATCAGGAATGAGGTGATTTCTTAAAGCAAATAGATAAGAGAACAAAGAAATAGAGATTAAATTATTTTTACATGCCTGTGTATGTGTCTTCAAGTCGCCTGTTGACTTATGTCAACCACATGAACTTCATAGGGTTTTCTTCGGCAAGGAATACTCAACAGTGGTTTTGCCAGTACGTTCCTCTGAAACATAGCCTACAGCACCTGGTATTTGGTGGTGGTCTCCCATCCCAGTATTAACCAGAGCTGACCCTGCTTAGTTTCCAAGATCAGATAGGATCTGGTGCCTTTGGGGTATTTAGGCCATCTATTTTTACACACTACCATGTTATAATCTTATAATCCTCTGTCCTGAAACCTTTTCTCTACTGTTTGCCATGATGTGCTTTATCAACCACAAGTTTAAATTACATTTTGAGAAAACATAAAACAACATGGTTTCATTTGCTATACTTTTAATTCTATAGTATAACTTGAAGGCAGTCACACAGCTATTAAGTGAGTACTGTATTATAAAAATGTGAATCAACAGACTTCTGTTTCATATAAACGGAAAGTAAAACTATATACATTATGTCACAAATTAAATTATCTGGATGTTCTTTTTCATTTAATAATCCTTACTTGAGATGCTATGTTTCTAATCTGATTTCCTAATATGTTAAACTATTAATAGGATTACATTTTGTCTTCTGAATTTTGTATTGCAGGCTTTAATAAAATAGCAAATAGTGTCAGGATCACAACTGAAAAAAATGGGAAAATTAGAAAATCTCAGAGTGGTTGCATTTGACCTAGATGAAAAACCATTTGAGGGCTAAGTTACACATGATTTTAAGTGAATGCTTAACGTCTCATGTAGTTTGGTCCTGAGATTCCAGGGTCTAAATCCATAGTCTAAGGAGATTTTCACATGGGCTCTATATCCCATGGCAGGAGCGGAAGAGAGTCAGGAAAGGTTTTCCCTTTCAGATGACGTCCACCCTGTTCCGTTCCTACATTGTGCCTGTTCTGTTTTCTCCCCGTGATATAGTATTCATGGGGGAAAGTCATTAATACGCACTCAGTTCCATTTCTGTTATGGAACCACGGGTGTGCAAATCGGATCCCGTCCCTGTTCTGGAATGATAAGGACGGGGGAGGAGCTCCATGGCAGGCACTTCCTGCCACGATCTGGACAGCCAGGTAAGTGCCACCCTTCCCACTTCCCTTCCCGGGTTACTTGTATTTTCTTTAAAAAATATATTTTTATTCTTTCTTTTGACAGCTGGGGAGTTTTTAATTTGAATTTCCCTCCCGTTTGTTTTCTCACGAGAATGAGTGGGAGTTCCCCCAGCCAGTCATAAAACCAGCATTATGACAGCTGCATTTACGGCTGGCCGGGCAAGGAGGGAAGAGGACCGCTCCTGTTCCGGAATGGAGGTAAGTGTGTGAACATTTACCTCTATTCAATTGCAGGAACGGGAGAGGAGGTGGCAGGACAGAATTGGGGCTTTTAGCCCCCATGTGAAAATCTCCTAAATCTATTATCATCATCTGAGACCCTGCTCTTGAGTATTGCCTTCATCTCTAGGCAGAGGGTAGTACAAAGGGAGAGGGCATTTTCATTTGTTCCCCTCTCCCATCTCTGGAATGGTCTTTTCAGTGAAGCCCATTTGGCTTTGATATTGTCATCTTTTGGACACTAAGATGTACAGTCTACATCCAAGGAGGAACAGCCCACGTTCTGAACAGTTACCTAGATTTATTCATAATAACTACTTGGTCATGACTTGTGACACTATTGTCACAATCATAACTCCCTCCCTCTTCAACCTACTTTACCAGGCATCAGCTGCATGGGGAGAAGGAGCTCCATTCTGCTGGTGATCAGAGCATGGGTGACTGGTGTTTCCATCAGGTTCCGGACAGTCAAGCCAGGGGAAGCTGATGGTAGAATACTGGCCAATTTTTTTCTTTTGAAGGGTCATGCTTTTAACTGCCTTTAATTCTATTTATAGTTTATTTATATGTATTTTTAATTTTTGTATGATGTGAGTTTCTTTAGTTGTATCTGTTGTAACTTTTGTAAATCACCTTGAGTCCCAGATTGGGGGAAAGGCGGGATATAAATATAAGAACCACCAATGGTACTACCTTTCCGCAATGGTGGGATTGTGTGCTCGTGTGAGGCAAGAGGCTATTTTGATGGCAGCATTGCTGCTGGTAGGGTCTCCCATGCCAGACAGACTTTTGCCAAGGAGCCAGATTAAATGTGCCAAACAACTACTGGGTTGCAGCCCTAGTGGGAGGTGATGCTGATGGAAGATGTCTCAAGAGACGACTGCACTGGCACCATAGCTAACATTTATTAGTACTGCGCAGAAGAAGGCATGGTAAGCCTCCTTTTAATGGTAAACCTATCTTTTACCATGCAAACCCAATGATGCGATAATCTAAAATGAAACAAGAGATAGTGCCAGAAGATGAAACACCAAGGTTGGATGGCACTCAAGAAGTGACTGGGGTACAAGGAAGACAACTACAAATACCTCTATTGTTAATGAAGCCACTGACCTTGAGTCAAAAAGATGTCCAGTTGGTGACATGCTTAGAGGAGAAAAGAAAGTCCAGAGCTGCACAACTGACTCATCCAACTGGCTCTCTCAACAGTCAACTCTCAGCTATCATTTTCAACTGACATTCTCACAGATTTTCTCTTTCACAGAGGCCCCTCCCTCCCATCGCAGCATTCTGTGCTGGAATTTGCTGCCTTCTGTCCTTTCAAGCACTGCTTCACACCCATTCACCCAAGCATGCATCAGCAACACAGTTGCAAGGGGTCTCTTCCCAAGCAGAATCAAAGATTGTATGAAAATTTGACCAAGGATCAAGAAGTGAAGCTGGAAAGCGACTGATTGAATTTTGTGACGCCAACAGTTTGTTCATTGCAAACACATTCCTCAAGGCTGGTGGCTCTTCCTTCTCCCACCATCGTGGCCAGGATGGGCAAAGGGCTGGTGGCTCTTTCCTTCTCTTCTTCACCATGGCTGCTGGTTGTCCCTGGGTGCTGCTGGGGTCTCACCTTCAGTGTCTCCACCAGTCACACCTATCCCACATACACACACTGTGCAAAACCTTGTTGATCATGTTGCAAACATACAAGGTCTGTCTATTAAATAATGAGACTGTGTGTCTACCTTTCAGACAAATCAGGAAGAACTGATTGTGAACACTTGAGTGGTAACCTTGAACATGTCTAAACATGTATGCATGTCTAAACATGCATGACAAACATCAACACTCTCGCTGTTCAGTTAATTGTCAGTCATCATTTAGAGCAGCTGTGTTCTCTGTAGTGTGCTAAAAATACTAAGTTTAAAAGTCGAGCAATGTGTCAATTTGAATTTTTTTCGTAAAATTGAACAAAACACCAATGGAATCTTTTCAAATGCTTACTGAGGCCTACAGGCCTATAGGGAAGATTGCATGTCTCATGCATGCATGTTTGAGTGGCACAGAAGATTCAGAGAAGGATGTGAGAATGTGGAAGACGATGAATGCCCTGGACGACCTTCCACTTCAAGAACTGAAGAAGTGGTGGAAAAAATCAGCCAGATTGTTGGAGGAGACCACTGACTCAGTGTCTGAATGATAGCTGAAGCTGTGAACATTGACAGAGACACTTTGTGAAAATTTTGCATGAGGATCTCAACATGAGAAAAGTTTGTGCCAAGATGGTCCGTAGGGTTCTCACACCAGAGCAAAAAGAGTGCCGTAAAAAGAATAGCACTGGGCTAAGGACAGAACCCTGCGGCACCCCACTGGTCACTTCTCTCCAGGATGAAGAGGAGCCATTGGTGACTACCCTTTGGGTTCAGTCAGCCAGTCAATTACAAATCCACCTAACAGTTGCATTGTCTAGCCCACAGGTTACTAACTTTTTGCAAGAATATCATGGGGTACATTGTCAAAAGCCTTACTGAAATCAAGATACACTACATCTACTGTGTTCCCTTCATCTATCAAGTTTGTAACCCTATCAAAAAAAGAGATGAGATTAGTCTGGTACAACTTGTTTTTGAGAAATCCTTGTTGACTTTTGTGATCACGGCATTCCTTTCTAAGGCAAGGCTGAATTTTCTCATGCTTTCTATTTAACTTGTACGTTGAATGTACCATACATAAATGGCCAGTGGCTACGTGGCTTGAGCTTAAGGAAGGGTTGCTGACTGGGAAGCAAGAACAAGGGCAGCAGCAAAATGGGAGTCAGTGGGCCCACAGTGTGGAGACATCGCCATCCCATCCTTGTGCTTGAGCCACACAGCCACTGCTGCTGGCCAAGGGGGACTTACTGGGCAGCAGAAGTGGCTCAGCCAAGAGGGGTGGCTTCAGGTGCAGGAAGCATGCACTGAACTGGGCCTTCTCATCCTCACAGCCCAACTTGTGCTGCACCTTGGCCATACTTCTGGAGGCTGTGAGCACCAAGGGAGGCTCAGCTCTGCATTGCTTACAGGAGCAAATCTTCCCCATCACCACCACCAGGGCAAAAGGAAGCAGTAGCAGGACCAGCGAGCAGACAACATGCTGCTATTGTCCTTTCCTGCTTCACCCTCAGTTTGCTCCTCACCACTGCAAGGAAGGGATGGCGAGGTCTCCAGACTCCAGCACCTACCGACTCCCACTTTGCTGCTGCCCTTGCTCTTGTTTCCCAGCTGCAGGTTTCTCCACAGCTGGACCTGGGAAGAGGAGGAGGAAGAGGAGAACATCTGCTCTGGCTTGCCACCAGGCTTGTCCCCTGCCGTTCACTCTGATTCCGTGGGCTCTATGCTGGGATTCCATCTCACCCATTCGCCTTTCTCTTTTTTCCTCCCCAACCACCACCACCACCTGTTCCTCATCCTCTTCTTATTCTTCCACAGGCATCACTACTTGTGGCTGCAACTGCTGCAGAGGCAACAGCAGCAGAGCCCGGTGGAGTCCAATGTCTTCAGTCCAGTTCCAGATGAGGGAAGAGACTACACTTGCTCTCAAGCACTGCAAGACACCTCCACCAGGTGCCACCGCTTGTACATAGGAGGAGGGTGCAGTGGCAGGCAGACTCAGTTAACAGGCAAAAGTCGGTGGGGGAAACAGGCATGGAGGAAACTGAGACTAACTGAGGCATGTTGCAGCCAGTTGTATGGGTGAAACAAAGGCACATGTGGCACGCAGGAGGAGAAGGAGTGCCACCACCTCAGCTGCCCTGCTGGTCCCAAGCCTGCGGGGGTCTGCTCCTCCTTTTCCTCCTTCTCCTGTTGTGTGCAGCATGTGTCTTTGTATCACCCAGGCAACTGGTGGGCAACATTCCACCCTCCATGCCTCAGTTTCCTGTTTTGCCCCAGCAATGTTGACAATGCCACTGATTGGGGTGTGTGAGGCTAAGATGGCAGTGATGGCTCTGGGAAGCATGCTCAGTTTCCCAGGCAGGAGCAGCATCAGCATCCGAGCTTTTTGGTATCTTCTGGACAAGCCCCCGTGAATACTGAGGGCCCACTGTAAATGGGTCCTAGAGCAAAACAAGCCTAAATTCTCCCTAGAAGCCAAGGTGAATAAACTGAGATTGACATACTTTGGACATGTCATGAGAAGACATGACTCACTAGAAAAGGCAATAATGCTTGGTAAGGTACAAGGCAGTAGGAAAAGAAGAAGACTGCATTACACATGGATAGACTCAATCAAGGAAGCTAAGTCTGCAAGTCCAGAGGAGGGCTGTTGATGATAAGGTGATTTGGAGGCCTCTCATTCATAAAGTCACCATAAGTCAAAGTTGACTTGATGGCAGTTAACAACAATATACTGTATGTTAGAAAAAAAGCAGGAGGGGAAATGGCAGTAACTGTTTAAAAGGCAAGAACATACTTCTGTTGTTGTTGTTGTTTAGAAAAGTGTTCCTCAGCTTGAAGACATTGCACAAGGGAATTGTTCTTTGTTGTACATTGTTCTTAAGGCATGTTCTCCATTCTTCAGTGTTGCCCATTTTTGATTGGTTAGTCAAAAGAAGGCAAGAAAGGTCAAAAGAGAGGCGACTATAGTATATAATCCTTTGGAGGTAGCGGAAGTTTTGATGAAAGCAAATGAGCTATGGTATAGAGAGGTTTAGACAAAAATAGCTAAAGGGTGGGAGACAAATACACATATCTACCATTTTTAATTAGTTTTGCAATAAGTAAACTGCCTAGTAATAGGATTTAGCCTCATTTTAATTCATCCGGCATTTCAAGGAGAGTATAAAAATCAATGTCAAAACATCATTTTTTTTTCCAAATAGGGGGATTCACATTAAGCTCAGAGCTGGACTGTGAATTCTTTGGCATAGCAATTTACTGTATTTAAGTAGTGCTGGAGTATTTGTCACATACATTATTTAGGAAAAGCACCCAGCCTGCTTTAATTAGGAGGATGGATTACAGTTTAACAAAGAAGCTAGAGGCAACGTTCTAAATATTCTCAAAGTCATCAGTTCACTATTGAACAAGGTGGGTACTTGTGGACAATTTGGATAAAATAGGTTGTCTACTGAACTTAGGTTACTGTAGAAACTTTAGTTGGTTGGCAAATCAGATGGAACAAAATTACACCAGATAGTTTGAATTGCTTCCCCCTTTTTCAGTTGCAAAGCTTTGATTTTATATTAGAGACAGACAGATAAAAGTAAATGTGATTGATGGAGAATTAGCAAGTCTGGTGTTTCAGTTGGTGTTGAATGAACCTGAAGGACCATGGAGCACAAAATGCTTCCCTGAGCCCCTGCCTTAGGCTTGTATTTTGTCCCATACTGGAAGAAAAGTGGAATACTAAATAAATTAGTGAATAAATAAACTTTGCTTTACTGAGGAGATCAGCTAAACTACAAGTAGTGGTAATAGCTCTTAGTAGACTACAAGGCTTAGAAAGTTACTTTTTAAAATAATTAGCTATAGCTATCATTCCAAGGCTATTACAGTTACAGTTTTAAAATGACTCTTTACTTTCCAGTTTCTCAGAAGTTACTACATAGGTTTTTTTTTATTTACTTGTAAGATCCGAATGCTACAAAGTGCTGGCCTATGGCACAAAGCACACTGTCTTCTCACTCACCTCATCGTTGCCACAGTGTCCACCATAGAGTGCAAGGTTGCAGCATGAGGCCCAGTACAAATGAACCAGGTGTCATTCCTCCTCCATCATTTAGTGTGGCCACTTCCAGGGCTTGTCTGGACAAGAAGAAATAATGCACATACATGCACATTATAGCCAATTTGCAGCATCATTGTTTTGTTCCAATGGTATTTTGTCAAAAATGATAGGCTGCTACGCTCTCTGGTGTGATGTCCACATGGCTATAAATGAAGATGGCAGCCATGTTATTGTTTTGCATGGTGGGGAGGCGAGGAAAGCAAAGGGAACCTGGCAGTGTCTGCAGACAATGAGTGTGGCCACTGTGAAGAAGAGGAGAAGAGCCACCGACCCTTCACCTATCCCACCAGCAGCAGCTTTCAATTCTGACATGAGAAAGCATGGCTGAGTAGAAAAGACAATAATGCTAGAAAAGGCGGAGGGCAGTAGAAAGAAAGGTTGATCACATACCAGATGGATAGACTCAATTAAGAAGACCACAGCCCTGAGCCTAGAGAACCTGAGCAGAGTAGTTGAGGACAGGATCTTGGAGGTGTCTCATTCACAGGGTCACAATGAGTCAAAGCTGACTTGAAGGCCATCAACAATAACAATATAATGCTGCAGGATTGCAAAGGAACCAAGGTATCCAGACTGTTGCAGGGACGATAGAGTTGTGCCTGCACATCTTTCCGGGAACTTTGTGGATTGTTGCACAACCCAGGGAACACTTATGTAAGGAGGTCTCCGCAAGCCAATAAAAACTCCAACCCCTTGCATAATTGGCCAATTATGTAAGTGCAAGTCATCAACATAATTCCCGCCAGTCATGTCCTAGAAACTGCACAAGCTAAATGTAGATTTTTAACTACTCCAGCACCGTCAGTATATCCAAAGCCTACCTACAGGCCAGACTGTAGAACAATATTCTAAATAGCCTAGTTAGTTATGCGTGTATAACTAAGTAACATCACCTGGCCTGATTCCCTTCCCCACCACCTACTTTACCATGTAGCAGCTGCACCAAGAGATGGAGGTGACAGGGGTCCCGCTTCTAATTGTCACAGCCTTGCTCACTATTGAGATGCCGGTGGAAATGTCACTCTACTGTGCTGTGATCAGCAACTGAACAGATCTCCATCTCTCAGTGCAGTGGCCTAATAAAGTAAGTTTGGGAAGGTATTTACAGTCATGACAATATTGCCACAATCATATGGGTGGGTGGTGTTTTTAGTCATTATTATAATGTTTTAATTGTTGGAAGGCACCCCGATTGTTTTTAGCAGAGGGGTGGGGTATAAATAAATATTATCATCATCATCATCATCATCATCATCATGACTATGCAGTTAGTAAATACAGAGCAGCCATTTATAATGGCAGTACAGAAGGTCAGCCTATATTTTTATCCCCACTGAATAAAATCACATCAAAGAGATATGTTGTTCTTCAATATGCTGCAGTGTACATGTTGGTATATGAATACTTCCAGAGTAAGATTTCTTAAACTAAACCACTCTTTTATTAACTTATTTTGTTGTACTCACTGTGTTAAAGCAGCTGCTTACCCAGCTGTCTTCCATAGATTATCCCAATCACTAGACCAAGTGGTGTAACTCAAAAGTCTTTCCATGCCTCTGTCCATATGTATATTTATACAACTGGGTGGGGGAGTTTATGGTTATTATCCTTTTCAGAACTCCACATTATGTGCCATATCAGGTCTGATCTGTGAACGCCTTGGTGTATCAATCATCCTTATTCCACAGCAGATCTTTCAGGGAGTCTGCATTTATCTTTAATCACAGGGGGATTCTTTCTATGGTGGGAGGATGTTTTATGCTTTCTTCATGAGTAATTTGTAATATGTAAATCAGAAAAAGTGAGCAAAGGTACAAATATATCTTCAGCAAAGACAGTAGTTTGGTTTCCTTTCCTTTCTAGACCAGACACAGTAAAAACTCAAGATTACATTCACTGGGAGTTCTCGCTCAGAAACACAAAGAGGCCCTTGGTGGGGTATGAAAAAATATTCTAATTTTTCCTGTAGTCTGCTCCATTATCAGAATGCTTCTGTGATTTTCCTAATCTAGTAGTGCAGTTTCCCAAGCATTTTAATATTTTCACTTGTCCAAATTAAGCTACTATAGTAAAGACCTTTGGTGGCACTTTTATATCCCAGCAACTATTACAAAGCTGTTTGCTGGGGCAACAGGTTATTTGTGCCTGGAATTCTCTTAGTAACATATGTTAGCACATCCACTGGCTACTATGTTAAGTAGTATGACTACTATGTTAAGTATTTTGCAAGGAGGTATTTAGAACCTGCTTGTGCAACACCATAAGGATATTTTGAAAAATCACACAAAAACAAGTAAAAAAACACATGGGAAGATATTATATCTCTAAAAATAAATCAATAAATTGTCATTCCATCTAAAATTCAAATTTATGTATCTTCACTGTTCACTGAAAGACAAGCAGAGATGCTGGGAGAAAAATAGACAGTTCTAAAACAGAAGGCACAAGCCATGGACAAGCATCTATGGAACTTGCAGAGATTTTTATCTGAGTTAGGTGTCAAGGACTGCTGATGTGAACTGATGGCTCTTCTTGTTTCTGAGCATCTGTTGCTTTGTTTTTATATTTTAAGGGGTTGTGGTGTCTTGTTTAGAAGTGTTTTAAATTTTATATTGTACAGTGCTCAGATACTCTTTGAAAGGAGCTGCTTAATATTTTAGTAAATAAAACGTTTCAGTCAATAAATATACATGAATACATGTGTGCATACTGTACATGCATGTTCAGGTAGACAGAATTAGCCTGCAATATGCAGACATGGTACAAAGTGACTGGTTCTCCTCATCTAACAAAGGAAATATTGAAAATCAATTTTGTGACACACTTATTCTATAAACTGATTATCAGGTTTAGAGCCAAACTTACAAATCCACTTCTCCTGGCAAACACCACCCTATTACTGTTGTGAACAATTGGAAATTTACCCACAGTCTGGGGTAAGTGAGAACCTTTGTAAAATAGATCCAGTCCCAAGGCCTTCTGTTATCTATCCTGCCTAAATCAGGGAAATAACTCTTACAGGTAGCAATCTTTGCATGTCTACACTCATTAGTTGCTAGTTTGTATGTTTCTTTAAGAGCTTAGGCATAGTGCGTTGTGACAGATCCCCTCTCAGGGTTGTTCCAGCCCTTGGATTCCTATCAGCAACCTTGCTTATTTACCTTTAATATTTCTCTGTGGGTCTGGTACTCAGGCCCCAAAGTGGCCATTATACTGGAGAAGCAGATGTGTTAAGTGTTGGGTTCAGTCTAGTGATGTGTAGCTGATTCTCCTAATTAATTCTTAAATGAACCATCTAGACAGAGGCATTTACCACACAGAGGTCAAAAGGTACAATGTTTTTGTCATGTAAATAATGGATTCATGTCCGTTTTGCACCACATGTATCAGCCCATTCCGGAACAGGAGGCAGAAGAACAAGTGAGTTCAGCACTTTTTGCGCACCACATTGGCGTTCTCTGCCCCTCCTTCCCATCTTTTCCCATCCTTTTCCATTTCTGCATCAGTCTCCTCCTTCTCACGTCACTTCCTCGCATGATTATGTGCATGCGTGATCTTGTTGATCTATCTGTGTTCATGTTTGGATTTCGCACGATCTTGCGATACTTTGGCCTCTGCCCGGGATTTTCCACAAGTAGCGCATGCGTACTTAGCACCATGGATGTAGCAGTGATATAACCAAAGCACTTTCAGGGCACGCTATTTCCACATTAAATATGCCTGTCAGTTGCTTTCATTGATCAACTTTGTTTGCATTATCCCATGGCATCGTGCTAAAATTTGAAAATTAAAAGCAGCGCCAGGGCATCTGTGTTGGATGTGTCAGGTATCAATGAAATGGCCACCGGAAGTTGAACTGGGAAGACTGCAGGGGCGGAGATAGTAGTGAGCAGACTAATCACACCCTCGTGTGATCACATGATGAAAAGAAGCCGGAACAAGCACGCAATTTCGTACCACATGTGGTGTTATGGTGGGAGTTTTGCACTATTAAGGGCTATTGACGGGGGGAAATCATCAATAGGTTGTAGCACACCAAAAAGCAAACAGAGACAGAGGGAACACTGAATAGATACAGCGTTGTGTGGGCCATGAAAATTCAACCAAACACTGAAGCGCTTTCACGACAGAAAAAAGCCTTGTGTGGTGAACGCCAGAGTTGTAGAAAATAAAATAGTAAAGATTTATTGTACAAAGGGAAGTTAAACACCTTGCCTTATGCTGACTCTACATAGACCAGTGGTTCTTAACCTGTGCTTCGCGGATGCCCAGGCGGCCACAATGTCTTCACAGGGGGTCCACAAAGGCTTGAAGGCTGCTCAACCCATGTGACAGGAACCAAGGCAAAGTCTGGCTGGCTGGCCTCCTCCCCTTTCCCGATGAGAACACAGGATGCTCTTTTAATGAACTGTCACCTTTTCTTGGTACATTTTTATGTTTGTTTAAGTGTTTATTTGTTAATTTCTTTTGTTATTTATGTGATTTTGGTGTGTTTAAACAAAGTTGTGTCTTCTGGTGAGAACAGCCCATACAAAAATCACATTCTTAAACTGCTAGTCATGGTCATGCAATGATTCCTTGGCATTAGTATTGCATATCATGCCTCTTTGGAGATTTTCAGACAGGAACAAAAAAAGTGTTCCTGTCCCAGAATCTCCACTCCCACCCCTGTCCCATCCCTGTCATGCCACAATCACCCTCACCACTGCATTTACCCCCTCTCCCATCATTCCGGCAGCCCAGGAGTGAACAGAGCTCTAACTGAGCTCCAATCACTTCCTGGATTGAAATCCTGCAGATTCTTACGAGAAGACGTGAGCACAGGAAAATTCAAAAAGAAAAACAACATGGAAAAAATGACAGCAAGCACAAAAACACACTTTAAAAGGTAGAAGTAACCCAGGGAGAGTCATAAAAAGTATGTCACTTACCTGGATGTCCCGATCTCACCCAGAAGTGTTCCGGCAGGGAACTCCCATTGACTCTGGGATCTCACCAGCGTAACAGGGCACCTTTTCGCTCACAGGAACATCCATGACAGATACAGAACAGGGGATCTATTGATGGCTTATCCCATCAATAAAAAGCAGCACTGGCAGAACAGCAGCAGAAGGGGTGCATAACGGTGAGAAAATGACATTTGTGATCTCCTGGCATTCGTGTAACACCACTTTTAATGTGTCTGATATTCTCCTATGTTTCCCTTTCTGCAATAGTGGAATTACAGCATTTTTAGATGCTAGTCTGATAAAGTCCTTAGTCTGCATTTTTTCTGAGTTGGTTCTTTCTCCGTTTTGTAGTCGGCACTTCTCTGTTTCCCACTTCTTCACTTTTGCAAAGCATATGTTACAAAGCCTCTCATTATGCGATGCTAGGAAACTATGTCCCCCCCCCCCAAAAAAAAGACTAACCTGCTGTATTTCTCTGCTAGACCCTACATGTTGTGGTGTGGTACTAGTTGTTACCTTCTACTTGTGAATATTGATTACCTGCTTGACAGATACAGGGCTGTTTTTCACATTCTGCAGTGATAACAGTCAAGTAGGGTAGAAGATACAGAACAATGTCCACGTGCTTCACAAAACTCAGTGATTCTCTAAATAAACTGCCATTTAGATTCCCACCATGCTGTGCATTTTACAAGACTGTTTTATTGTGAATACCCTGAAATCAGCCCAAAGATGGAACCAGTGGATCAATCCAAAGTAGACTATGACATCTAAAGACACCAAGGACAAGCAAGAGTTTTGCATGTCATGTTCTAATGTGCCATCTAACAATTGTAAGTTAGTATTGCATAGTAAAACATGATGTAATTGGATGTGAAGCAACTTCATGCCTTACACTTGTTTATATTTCTGCTTTTCCTGTTTTATTGCTGTGGTCCATCCCATATGGTGAGAGAACTTTACATTCCCTTCCAAAATACCAGAAGTGTTTCAGCTGTCTTCCAGCTTCTGAGCTTATTAACTAATGTTGCAGTTCACATTTTGTGTGCCTCATCCGAATTGTGCTTGACTATAACAACAGCTCCAGAATCTTTGATTAGGCTTTATTTATCTTCATAATGCAGTATGAGGCTCCTATTCAGAAAAGTTTAGATATGAAAATTGATGTGTTGCAAGACTCATTGGATTTTTCATTCCAGATGGTGCAAGATGGGTTCTCAGGGCCTTGGCTGAAGACAGTGCCTGTTCTTTTAAATGCCCCCAAAGCACCAGGTGCCAGCAGATGGTACAATGATTGAGTTTATAAACTTGTGACATTCTGTCAGCAATGAGAAGTTGGCAATTTGAGAACTTGCCCTGAAGATACTTGGTAGACTGTTACCAAGAATTGGTACTCAGACTGTTACTGCATAAGAACCTTATGCAGTAGGGTTGCCAGATCTCAGGACCTGGCTCTAAATGTCCAGCTTTCATGGGTCATCTCCAGGTGGGAAACAAGGGGGCAAATTCTCCAGTCTTGGGGGCTCAGCTCCCAGTAAGAGGAAAGGACTGTGTGAAAATTGCCAGTTTATCTAGTTGAGCATCAGCTTGCTACAGTTTGCAAGGCTTGCAATGGCTCTCCAGGAGTATATGCATTTACTTAGGTAGCTTCTTCCTTCACTCCCAGGTTTTGTGGTGCCAGAGCTCACCCTCCACTCTGCTGTGCATCTATGTTCTGGCTAGAAGCACATAAGCTAAATTCCTAAGTAAGTGAGAAGGAATAATCTCCTCCATTTTGATCTGGTAATAGTCCCTTTATTTAGGATTTCCATCTTAATTTCCTGAGAGGGAAAACGTGTATGTGAATGATGAGCTGTGAGCAACCGTAGTTGGTTAATACATAACACTTAATGACATCACCAGGGACCAGCTCAGATCTTGGCCAAAACTTTAGGGCCTGGGATGATCCTGAACTGACAGCCCTACTATGTATTGCTGTATAGGAGTGCTGTAAAGGCTCTTCAGAATAAAGTTGTCTTTAGGTACTCATCATTTAATTACCTGTGACCCCCCAGGAGATAAGAGAAGAGAAAAGATTAAAACACGGATGGGAAACATGTGACCTCCTGGACTTTCTCAGACTTCTAGTTCCATAATTCTGGATCATTTGCCATTATGGCTGGGATTAATGGGAGTTGGAGTCTACTCAAAGAAAAGTTGAAATCCAACAACATTTGGAGGGCGACAACTTCCCTTGAAGTAAAGAGACCGTGGGGGGCAGGGACTGTGGTAAAAGGACACAGCTGCTGCACCAATCACAGTACCTTTAAACATTTAAAGGCAGAGGCAAATTTCTAGACAAGGAAATTACAACCCTAAAATTGGGATACATTATAGGATGCATCCTATGATTTAAAAGACCAGAAAGTCACAGATTTTGTTCTGGTTGCCCGAATTGCATCGGATCCGTGGGACCCACTTATGACCACTGAGTTATGATATTATATTGGGGAATTTTAATTAGCTCAAAGGTATGGTTGCGAGAGTTGGTAACTTCGGGATCTTTACACCCATGTATAACAGTATTAACTGAGAAGACTCAAATCCAAAAAAATTTAAAAATGGTTTTTATGGAAAAATAATCATGGAAACATTCACACATGCACTCACGTTCACAAGCAATCACACAAGGCTAGTGAAGAATTAGGAGGAATTATTTGGATAGAGGAATAGACACAGGGAATGGGCTATAATTACCTGTCCAGAGAGCAGAGATTTGTGCAACTGAGAAAGGGTCAGATTTGGATCTGGGGGTGCAACAGAAAACCAGCAGAGTAACAGCATCTGAAGAACTGTGCACACGTGGCTATGATTTGAGGGTAATGTGTAAACCCAATATCATACCCTTAAGGGTGTTTTGAATATAGAACAATGCTTGAGTGAGTTTCCCAGAGTTAAACAATGGAAGCTCCAGCTTTGTTAATTGCAGCTAATGGTTGGGACATTAAGACTGATGGGTTTAAAGAAACCTTCGCATTGTGGGCAGGCAGGGGTGTGAAGGAAGACTTTTGCAGGATAATGGGTGTTCCAGTCACTTGTTTGTTTTTGGAGTATGACTCACTGCCAGGTGCATCCAGGGAAATTAGCACATTGCACCCTAACAACTGTCTGAGGTGGCTTGGCTTAATCTCGTCCTGGGCGTGTCTGAGTTTGGGGAATTTCCAAGACCTCTTCATAGGTTTCAAGTAATCTTCACTAGCCCTAACGTTTGGGTTGCCCTCAACTACTGAAAATCACTTGACGCATCTAATAAACCAAAGTATGAATTATTGGAGGGAGGGGGTATAAGGCCAGGTAACACTTTCCAATTTTATTCTGGAGATTTATAAATGTTGTGTTTATCCCAGAATATTTCCTGTCAACTCCTGGTATGATCAGAGACTTCTTATACCAGCTCCCCAAGTTGGTTTATTTTAACCCAGTATAAAATTAGAAAGAACAGAAACAGAATCTGGAAGTTTTCAATCAATCTGGATGCACTCCAAATGTTACATTTATAAGCTGGGTGGTAAACTGGATGGAACTGAGCTAAAAAGAGGGAGAGATGGGGGAGAGAGAGTTCAAAGCCGAGCCAAGCCATGAGGTTCATATCACACTAGTAGCTTTCATGTTCCACCAATGGACTTGCAGTGGATCTGCTATTTGCATCTCCTTTGGGCTAGGGTTCAAAGGTGCCATGATAGCAAAGGCTGAAGAATGGGTTGCATGATATTCTGTATACTGCAATACAGAAAGCATGACTGTCTCATGAGAGAGTGCCCATATGTAAGGCTACCCACTGAGCACTTGGCATCATTAGGGCCCCCAGACACTGAGGGCCAATCAAAGAAGCAGATGTATTTCTCCATAATTTCTTCCTGTCATTTGGTTTACAGTACAGATCTCTGAACTAGAGACCCTTATTTACTTAATTTAACTGCTTCTGTTCATGATGGTTTAATATTGCCAATTTGGGCTCCTCCAAAAGGAGGAAAAAGGCTCTGGAAGTATCAAGAATTTCCAGTTCTTTTTGTTTTAATTTTACTTATCCAATGTTTTCTAGAATTATCCCGGTTTCCTTCACTCCCCTTTCCCTTCCTCCTCCCCCTCCCACTGATCATATGTCACATCTACCTCATGAAACATTTTAGAAATTGATTTTCACCTGTTTCCATTGAGGCTTTGTTATTATTATTCAAGAGTTATAGTCAAAGTTCTAACAGTCTTTAGCAATATTATAATAGTTAAACATTAGGATCATTTTAATTTTTGCAAACATTTCTCTTTCCCTTGCATGATTTCTGTTGAATCTGTGTCCTGGAAAAAATATCTATGCTTGCTGGCATTGGCCATTTTAGCTGGTTCCAAGGCAGCCAAGTAGAGATGTGTTTCCTTGCAGAAAAAACTGGATTAATTTAAACTGACCTGGGAAATAGGAATAAGTCCTTGGTAATGGCAGGAGTTCCCAGGAAATACTTTGAGATGAAGAAAATGTCATGTAGATCTCCAAAATAAAATTGGTTTGTATAAGAATGAAACCTGGGACCTTCAGAGACTTTTTTTTCCTGTCTGGAGAGTCTCTTCATTAATTTTCCTAAATGGTCAGGTAAATTTCCAGGAGAATGGTTTACTTGATCAAAAACCACTTCAGTTTCTTGGGCATATTTGCTACTCATTGTCTATAAGTTCATTATATTGTTAAACATTAGCACAATAAAAAGCAGGGAAGCACAGAAAAATATTAAGAAATATATGTGACATTAAGGACTTTATCAGATGAAGCAAATACGGCATCACAACAATGCCTAATTAATAGAAAAGGGCATCTATATGGCATGATGTCATGTTATGGTGATTATAAGATGTGAATAAGGTGTTCCAAGACATCAATAGATCTGCTGTTGCGCTTTTTCAGTTTTGCCTGCGTTTTGTGCTCACATGAGTACAGCATCAATGGGCAAAACACTTCCAGGTGAGAGCTTGAAAACCAGGTATGGGGCACTCTTTTTATGAACCTCCCCAGCTTATCTGGAAGTTTTAAAGTGTATCTCTGTGCTTGTGTGTACATTTGGTGTCTTTTTAAATGTTATTGCGCTCATGTCTTCTCATGAGAATTGGCGAGATCACAAACATGGAAGTAAACAAAGCTCTGTTTGTGCTCCATCAATGCTGGGGCAGCCATTTAATGCTACAGAAGGTAAAGTCTGATAGAAAGGGTTACTTTGGTGGGACAATTACATAGAAAAATATGTTGGGAAAGGAACATTAATGGAGGTTCGTCTGATCAAGTCCTTTGTCACAAAGCGATTGTTTGATTTTGTCACTCCCCTCTACAGGGGCTGCCAGTAAAAAATCATCTCCTGGCCACCATAGTGATTTTACTAGGGGAGGGTAGCCCCTGAGGAAGGACTGGTGGGATGTATCTATGAGAGGGGAGAGAGGAGGGCATTGCCACCACAAATAAGAACTCTGTGCCTCAATTAAATTTTCCTTCAATCCCCAAATTTCTATATTCCATTAACCTAAAACTTCAGTTGTATTTTATTTAGAGATATGGTTTAGACATCCAAAGAAAAGAGGCAAGCACAGCTACCAAGGAAATGCAAATTTCAGCAAATATAAGTGTTCTAGGTATGACCAATTTTCAGTCTTTCACCCTGCCATCCTGCAGGAAAATGCAGGGGAAAAATCATTTGGGAGGCAGAATTCTTATTTGGGTGGTTAATGCTTTTGTTTTGCCTCCACCCATCCTGGAGGTACACCCCCAAGGAGTCATTATCTGAAACTCTAGGCTTGCCCAGAACATGAGCAGGCATTTAGTCACTTTCTGTCACTCCTGTTTTCCTGCTAAATATGAGACACTGGACAGATCATTTTGATCTTAGAATCTGCAACCCGCAGACTCCAAGTAAACCCTGCAGTATTTCAGAAGTGAGGACCAAACTACATGCTAAATGTGGCATTAAGCAATCACATTAGAGATAGCATTAAAAAAAACAAAGCAAGAAAAGGCAAGCAGAGCCAAATTTTTTTGGGGTTCAGAAGGTTCAGAGAAGGGAGCTAGAATCCTGGTCAAAATTCCCCATCCCACTGTGTGACTATTATTAGCCATGAGTACCAATGTACTTATGCAATGTGAGTGAGGGTGTGTGCTTTTCATTGGGATCAAAGCTAAGGGGGAAACAATCAAACCTGTATACAAGTGTGACTATGTGATTCTGTTTGAATCATAAGAATCATGTTCTAACTATGCTGTGATGGATCTACTAAAACATCTGATGTCTCCTCTAATTTATCACTCCAAACTCCCCCAGCATCAATGTAGAGTTGCTGGGTGAAAAAAATGCTTCCCTTAGGCCATAAATGAACAAAGTGCAGCCCTCCAGACGTTTTTGAACTACACTCACCTTCATCCTTCACCATTAGTTATACAACTGCAGTCCAGCACCATCTCGAGATCTCCACCCTACCTACACCTGTCTTGGTCAAAATGAAATGCTGCTTGACCTCAGGCAGTCAGCTTCTCCTACTTAGGTCTTTGCTGTAGATAGGATAGTAACAGCTGGATAGAACAATGCAGTCTTGCATAGCCCTTTTTTATCTCATCGTGTAATAGCTTGGGTTCAGACACAATGTTCACCCATTCACTTGCATTGATCCTCGCTCTGTCCAAATGCTGGACAAAATACCACCCCTTGCCCCACTTGTTTCATTGGTGGGACATCAAAAGGAGTGGGTTTACCATTCTTGCTTTCAGTAAGATAATGGATACAGCTTGGGTCCAGACTATTTGAAAGACCGTATCTCCCCATATGAACCTGCAAGCATTCTAAGATCATCGGGGAAGGCTTTCTCTTGGGAGATTATCAGACACAACAAAACCCGCAGCAAAAGATTGCGATGAGAACAGCAACGGGCAAGATTATCAAACAATGTCATCCTTCAGTGTTCCAGGGATGTAGTGCTGGCATGAGTAAGGTGTTCCTTTTTATTGGCAGCTTGTCCCTATCAATGAAAAAGGGAAGCCAAGTCTGTAGTAGCGCTACACCCCGAGAACAGCTGAGGATGTGGGTATCTGATAATGTCGCCCTTTCTGTTCCCATCATATTCTTCTGACACAGTTTGCAATGTGGGTTTTTCCCATATTTCAATGCATCTGATAATCTCCTAAGTCCCACCACAGGTTCATCTGGTGAGGACACGAGAGAGAGAGCCTTCTCAGTGGCTGCTCCTGCCCTCTGGAACTCCCTTCCATGGGAGGCTAGGATAGGCTAGCCCCATCCCCCCTTTGCTTTCACAAGCAGGCAAAGACATTTTTATGCAAGCAGGCTTTTAATATGTAGCTGGGCTTATGGAGGCTTTTATTGGGGTGTGTTTCTATTTTTTTTATTTTTGTTTATTTTTAATCTTTTAATTTTTATATATTTTAGATAATTTTATATGTTTATATTGTGATGTTTTTAATGGTTTTAAACTGCATTTTATGTGTTTTTTGTGAGCCATCTTGGATCCCTACTAGGAGAAAGGCAGCATATTAATTAATTAATTAATTAAATAAATATTATCAACCCTGTTCTTGCCTTTTTGTTTCTGGAGGGCATAATGGGTGGGGACTTCAAATTCAGGGGAGGAGCCTAGGTACTAGGGGTATCCTGAGGAGTAAATAATATACTTCAGTCCAGGAAAACAACATTATAAATTTCAATATGTAGCCCTTGTGCTTTCTTTTTGGCAGTGATTATCAGGCTAAATGTGAGTAACAGACTTCATTTCTTACCTACTGGCTAAAAACAAACTGCTGAGCTGTAATACACGCACTTATTTTTCTACACAAGGGAATACCATTTTGAGCAGAGCCTGTTAAATGAATTCATTGTTGATGCTGTGCAGGTTTTAGAAGAAAATGGCCTCTGGGTGTTTCAATAAGGACTTATTTCAAATTGTTTCTGTAATTAGGCCTCAGTATTTTCAGGACATCAAATATAGTGGTTTAAACTTTTGCTCAGAGCTTAGAAAAGTCACTTTTTTGGACTACAGCTCCCAGATGTTGTTAGGGTCATAGTTTAAAATAACTCTGCTTTAGCTACAGTATTTTTAATGAAAGTACTAAGCTTTTAACAATAGCTTCCCTAAGGTATGTCACAAGTGATTGTGGTAAGATAATCCTCCCTTGTCTTTGTCACCAACATCTGATAATCAGAAATTCTTGTTGCTGTTGTTATGTGCCTTCAAGTCAACTTCAACTTACATTGGTCCTATCACAGGGTTTTCTTGACAAGATTTATTCAGTAGAAGTTTGCCATTGTTTCCTTCTTGGGTGGAGAGAGTATGACTTGCCCAAGATTACCATGGCTCCATCTCTGGTGTCACAGAGTCCTAGGACTTTTTCGGACAAGCTAATTGTAGTGCTAGCATCCTCGCCATGTTGCGAGGCTGCAGCGCTGCAGGGCATCCCTTTCGGATAATGCCCGTCCCTGCCGGTACTGTTGCGGTACTGCAGGGACATTTGACTGTAATATTTTGGCAATCGTTGATCGTGAGTAAAAATCGCCAAAATATTACAGTCAAATGTCCCTGCGGTACCGCAACAGTACCAGCAGGGACAGGCGTCATCCGAAAGGGACGCCCTGCAGCGCTGCAGCCTCGCAACATAGCAAGGCTGCTAGCGCTACAATTAGCTTGTCCGAAAAAGTCCCTAGTCATACACTGGCTCTCTAGAGACAGTAGTCTGCTTTAAACATACTGTATAAGGAGATTATAGTATATTCCTGAGGAGTTCTGCAGATACCATATACTGCCAAAAAAAAAAGTGCGGCCATTCTATCTTGGTGACTGGCTATGATTGATGACTCTGTGTTTTACTCCTTGTTGGACCCATTTATCTGGATGACTGGCTTGGTGTAACAACTCCTGAACCAGCTGATAACCTTGCTCCTGTTCCTCCCTTCATCTTGCTGGATTGCCTGTGACTGACTTTGGACTGGATTGATTATCCTAGGTTTTGCCTTACAACCATATAGCCAGGGTCACTTGCTGACTGTGGTGCAGGACACCCCTTGCCTGGATTCTTTCTCATTCTGGGAGCATGCACAGCTTGACTATGCACTAGTCTACATATCAGGCTGGAAAGTGAAAATCCAGATGTGATCCAGAATAGCAAAGCTCTTGCTCTTTCCTGGTAAAGCACCAGAGCCTTCAGAAACTGGGCTAATGGGCCTTTTGTCTGGCCTTTGCCTTTCTTCCAGTGACTGTGGAATGGACTGCACCATTAAAGACTGGAGAAGACATTGGGAGGGTATGTGCTAGTCACAACAACAGTAGACCCAGTGAATCAATGCAATTTATGGAAGTGTTGATTTACACCAGATGGTTCAAAGGGACTACTTTAGAGATTAGTAATTGAACTTAGTCCTCTGCTGCTGCTTCTGAATACAGAGGTTCCATTGTTGACTCTCTGAATTTTTCTGGTTTCCTCCCACTTCCTTGTTATAAGATTCCTGCAAAATTAAGTGGCAATCAAATTCTAGAACACAGAGCATCTTGTTCCATGTTATGGCACCAATCTGTAAATAAAAATATCAAATATATAAAAAAAAATAGCTTGCAAATGAAAACATCAGAACATAAATACATGTGTTAATTTTTAAACTGTGAATTTTAAACCAGGTTTTTCATTTGTAGGTAGTGGGGAATATTCAGACGGACACAGGCAAGTACAATGGGTAAATGTGGTAACTGGAATCTCTCGCTAAAGCACAGCTTACTCCCATGTTTATGTAAATGCAGCAAAGATGCTTAGCGAATTAATTTCTCTGCCATCACCATGGTTTGTCAAGTGTATTATGGGGGTGACACTAAGAAGATTTTATGAAAGCATGAGCCCATATGCAAATGCAGATAGCAGCAGACCTCTCATGCATTCCTTAAGGATTTGTTGTCATTTTTCCAAGTTATCCTTTGCAAAATTCACAGAGGTATACATAACACACCATGAAAAGAATACATGACATATCATCAGTTTTCCTTCCTTAATCCTGGCAGACTTGGCAATTCCCTGAGAAAATACGATTGGCCTAACTCAGCAGCACTGCTCAGATCCCCCATCAGGAGTCTTTCCACGTGCCTACTGGAACTTAGGTAAAAAAATGATCTGCACTGCAGGCTTAGACTTTATGAAAGGGCACAGCAATCACAGCAATCATGTGCTGTTGCTTGCATGGATTTCTGTGAGTGAGGCTAAGCTGACCAGATTCATTTTAGATAGACTTACAAGCTCATTTCTGCTGTTCATTGGATAAATGCAGGAGGGGGACAGGATTATGGCTATCCACACCACCAGGTCTATGTGCATTCATTTTTTGAATGTTACTTTTGACAGTTTTTGTGTACCAAAAGAGCAATCCATTAACCTACACTTCACACACTCACTTTCAACATAACCACCGATTTTTACCTAAATGTTCTCTTTTCAGAATTACTAGGGATCAGATTTATTAACAGTATTATCAATGCATATCATCGTCCCAATAAAGATTACACCGTCAATAATACAGTGCAGATACAGGACTGTGTCTAGCAAGCCTTTTACACATTTCCTTTTGAGAGACAATGCCTAACAGAAATGGGAACCACTTTTCTAAGAAATCACCCTTGACATTTGTGTGCAGACTAATCCCAATCTTCATGTATTTTCCTCCCCCATCCCTGTTATAAGCAGCTTCTTCTACTTCATCATGCCATATCTTCATACGTGATGACTGGGGCATTTCACTGTCAAACCAGTTGAAATTTGGCTGTGGCTAAGAAAAGGAAAACTTAGGGGTTGTTTAGATGATGAAAAAGAATGCGGGCAGAATACCTTTTGTCCAGTTGAGCTCCTGTCGGGATTCACCATATTCAGAAGGAGGGGGGCTGGAAACTCCCAGTAGTTTGCAATAACAGCTTTCGCTATTTCTTGCAATCTTTTTAAAAAAATATGCAAAAATGTGCCTAACCACCCATCTGAACAACCAGTTCTAATTGAGGCACATCCAGAAGTCAAACATGATTGGTCAGATATGCATGGGGGTGGGCTTGCCAGTGAAAAACGGGCTGGAGCTGCCATTGGGGAATTTTTTCCGGGGAAATGATTGAATACTTTTTTCCAATGGCAGAGCACACAAAAAAATGTTTTTAAGCAGACAATCGCTCTTCTGCATCTCTCATCTAGCAAGGCAAAAAAAGGGGGGTGGAGGGATCTTGCGAATGGATTGTGGGGACAAATGAACACTGCTGAAACAGTGAGCTAATGTGCTATTTTCTGCAATTAATTTTCCCATCTGACTGAGCCCCAATTCATGTTGTGTACATAGAATATTCTCTGTCTCCAGCTAACCCAACTCTACACTATTGGTTTAATGGACTTGTTCATTAAACCAATGAACCAAGGATGCTTGCCCAGCATTGGGTTACCTTTGGGCATGTACAATTATGCACATATTAGGTAGGGGGCTTGGAGCTATAGCCAATTGCTTTTTAAAAGTAACTTACCAAATTCTAGCAGTGTAGTGAAGTGACTAAAAGACAGAATAGGACACTGGGGCATCCCAGCTACAATTCTGCCATACACTTGAGATCTAAAATTAATATATTATTATATCATTGGAATTGTGGATTTTAAAAGTCAGTTTCTCAATTTCAAAAGTGTTCTTACATTGGATCTGGATGCACCAAGCAATCAGTATAATTAATTAAGTTCTCATAGACAATTTCTTGCAATGAAGGAACAATAAACTGGAGCTTTGCCCACAAATCCAGATGGTGGCTCCAGCTGTGGATTCTATTTCATCTAGTTTAGTTAATGCAGCTTAATTGACAGGATTATAGTGAGTAGAACTGTGTAAATTATCTCAGAGAGCTAATATTGTGCAGCTTTCATTTTAGAAAACTTTTCTTTTTCCTGTTTCTTCTGACATGAAGCTTTGTTCCTGTGCTATAGGCAAGTACAAACTAAAATGGCTACCAATTAACCCTCATGCACCAGGATAGGACACTTTCCACCATAGTCATGTTTTGCTGCATAATTTGGATAGAACTAGACCTACAAAGCAGGCATTTTATGACTTTGTTGACTGAAGAGTTGTAAACAATGACCCCAAGTTTGTTGTGTATTCTGGTTTGTTTAAACAGGCATAACATGGCCAGGACAAAAATTGTCCTCTCAAGTAGGCTGGCAACGTTCAGAGTGGGATGAACACTGGGAATGTCAGGAGACAGGAAATGTACATTAAATCTCACCTCTAACTCAGGGATAGGCAACTGCTGAACAGGCAGGGACCAATTTCCCCTTATGCCCTCCCAATGGGCTTCACTGTCACATTTTGTCACCTTGGAAGTGATGTTACATTACTTCCTGCTGACGTTTTAGTCTTTTTTTGTTTCTTTTTTGCCATTTGGGGGTGTTGGCAGATGCTAGGATGGGGAGAGTAAACTGCCACATTTTGATTTGGCTGATTTGGACATGAAAACCCATCCAAAAACCAGCACAAATCATTAAAAAATATATTTGATCCCTGAGGTTTGGGGTCTTCAGGAGTTGCTCTTTGGACCCCCCCCCCCTCCAAGGCCACATGCAACGCACAGCCCACAATTTGCCCACCCCTCCTCTAATAATAACCCTAATCTCAGTGCTAACTCTACTGAAAACTGCCAGAACACTGGAATTCTGATTGAGGTCAGAAAATAATTTACAACTAATTCACTGCAAGCTGATGCATCAGGGTTAATCAAAATGACATAGAGTATGACCTCCATATCCATGAGGGATACATTCCTGAACTTACTGTGAATACCAGAAACCATGGATATTAGCAAGCCCTATTAAAACAAATGACTTCTGGCCCAAGCATACCATAGAGTCACAATGGAGGACCTAGAAGATGTCTAGAGAATCCATATCTTTTTTGGACATGGGTAAGTGAATCCATAGATATGGGTCTGGCAGGTCTGGTGGATACCACTAAAAACAACACACCAAAGACTAAAGATAATATGACAAAAGTCTACATATTCAAGTTTTCCTTTTTTCAAAAAAATAGGACTGATTAGCACGTATTCACATACAGTTGTCCCTCCTTATCCACAGATTTGGTATCCATCAATTTAAGTATTCACGGCTTGAAAATATTCTTTAAAAAATAATAATCCCAAAAGCAAACCTTGATTTTGCCATCTTATATAAGGTACACCATTTTGCTACATCATTGCATATAATGAGACTTGAGTATTCTCTGATTTTGGTATCCACAGGGGGTCCTGGAACCAAACCCCAGTGAATATGAAGGGACAACTGTATATCTACCCTCCACCCTCCCCCAATTTGATTCAGAGCTGAGCTCAACAACAGCTATAACATTGGGCATGTGCTTGTTTTATTCTGGGCCAAGCTTTTGTGTCTTGTAGCATGGATGAATATTGAAGAAAAATACATATTTGGCTGAAATCCTGCATCAGGAGATGTGTGCCTATCACATTGCTGCGTATTTGTACCTATATCTCTTGATGGTACCCAAAAAAACCTCACCTTGTAAGCAACACAGCCCTCCCTCCAACATGGTCACTTCTGTGTTGTCACAGAGTAGGGGCGTGGATGGGAGAAAATGCATCCAGATATTTTCCTGTGGCTCTGTGTGTTGCAATAGACATCTGCAAAGACCAGCAGGGACCTGCAGATGAAGCCCTTGCAGTGTATCCATTTACCAGAAAATGGCTGGACACATCACTGCACATCCTCCCTCTCTCCAGCCAAATGGAGCTGGTCATGTTTGGAAAGGGCTACACAATGTACAAAGTAGGTTTTGGAGGGGATTTTGGACATTGCATGGTCAGAACAGAATTCCAATCTCTGCACTGACCAAAAAAAATGTGTAAATTGTGAATGGTGATGGCATAAGTCTAACTTGTGCCAGCTTAATTCATGAACAGGATGTCAGCCATTTAATTCATCTTTTCATTCTTGCTTGATTCATCTTTCTGCTTTGTTCAGCTTTGCCAAGTGAAGCCCTTGCTTTTGTTAACTTCAGAAATATTAGAAACAATAGTATCAACTGTATCTCTATAACTCAAGCAAAAGGAGGACCTGCTCCTCTATAACCCTATGTACATATATATATAAAGGCATGGACACATCAGTCTATTCCTGGTCCAGTTTGCTGGTTTGAAAATGACCATGCATGGTTGGACACACTACAAGATCATGACACTTGTGTTGATACATCCCGCCAACTTAGATAAGTCTGAAATATGCAGTTATTGGATAACTGAAATATTCAGCAGTCATATATGCCATTGGAAGGACATCTTCCAGTGGCGCCATCCTGGATGCAGTTACAGACAAGTAAAACCACTGTTGTGTGTCTCTACCTTTATGCAACATGGTAACATCATGATAGTTACTCTGCAGCTATGTTACCAAGAAAGTTTGTCTAGTTCTAGCTGTGTCCTACTTCAAGCAATAGTATTTACCAGCATATTGTTTCTGTCACAATGAAGAAGAAAATAAACCCATATAGTATCAACTTAATGACTGAACTGGATAAACACAAATAACAAGATTTTTGAAAAGCAGGAGTTCCCATGATGGCCATAAGACTTATTGCAAAATCCGTGGAGTGGTAATACATTCAAAATCTATGCAAGCTCTTGAGAGTGTCAGATCCTTTTGTCAGGCAAGATGTTACAAAAAGCAGACAGGGAAGAGGGAATGAGTTGATCTTAAAAGTCACCTCATCTGCATGTTGTCTTCAGACATAATGGTGAGGAAGGGTCTGAAGACTCTCAAATTTGTCTCCTCAGAATGGTCCCTAGAGTTGTTTGTAAGAGGAAAGGCAAAAAAGGAGAAATATTTATTATTCTCTATTTTGAAAATATAAAAACACACTTGAAAATTCACAATTGTCCCTAAGACCATTTTGTAAGATTTTAGAAATGGTTGTTAAATATAAGAACTTAAGTGATGCTCTTCTAATATTCTGTTCTCTGGAAAAACATGATGTTATGTTATAATATTCTATCTATAAAATAACTCCAAGGGACACCAAAAAGCAGGGGTAGACCTCCTGCAAGTAAAATATGTCAGGGGATGATAGGACACTCAATCCCTGGCAGAAGCCAAAAACTATCTCAGCAGACTTAGTAGCAACATGTTCCCAAGAATACTTATACACAGAGTGTTTGACATCCAAATAAGCAGGAGGCACTTTTATCTTCAAAGTCAAGCAGTTGCAATATGTACAAATATTTACAATTGAAGGACAAACTGCTTCACCAGGCATCAGCATTCACAAAAAGAGAATGAGCTTTGGACTAGCTCACTTATATACACATCTACAGGGCATTGCCCTCTAGTAACCTTCCTTCTGCATGACTCTGCAGTTGTTTGGCCATTTTATAATGAAGTTCAGTCTCTAACTCCTGACAAAATATTGCGTTGTTTTCCTGTATCATGTATACACATTTTTGATAGGCACAGATTCTTCAGACAGCATTCAGCAAGGTCAAGAAATATATTTTACCAGAAAGATACAGTACAGTAGGATCCCCATATCCACTGGATTGGTTCTGGGGGAGGTGTGGATACCAAAAACCATGGATAATAGCAAACCCATCAAAAATAATGGGACTTCCAGTTTAAAATACCCTAGAGTTGCCTTGGAGGACCTAGAAAATGGCTAGACAGGACACATTTTCTAGGAAAACTCTATGGTAGGAGTGCTGTTTTGTGTTCCATGGATAATTGAATCAGCAGATAATTAATCAGTGGATATGGGGGGGTCCTACTCTATTGCATTAACAGATCACAGTTCTGTAGAGAGCTCATAGGAGAAAAGGACAAATCCAAATGTAGTTATGAGGTTGCTTTCAAGGGCAATAATTATTTCACTTTTTAGACTACGATTCCAGAGATTAACAGAATATTGCATGATTATCTACTAGCGGTTTAAGAACAGGATTGACGTTTGCAATATTGTAACACTTGTTTTCACTTGTGTTGGAACAGAGCTGCATTGCTGCTTTGAGATGGCCTGCACTGCACCTTATTAAAAAATTCTCCTCCTTCCATGATTTTGCAAGAACGCAGTTTTGGCTGTTATTGTGAGAAGATGCCACTTCAATAAAACAAACCAAAAAGAAAGAAATAAAGAAATTAACAATTAAACAAACCAAAACCATACCAAGAAAAGGTGATGGCTCATTAAAAGGGCATCATGGAGGTCCTCTTCACACTCTCCACCAGAAGTTGAATTATGTGTTCTCGTTGGGAATGGGGAGGGGGGGAAAGGGAGGAACACCCACTCACATCATAATATTGGAACTACAGTGGGGCTGAATTATCATATGCTTGCCAATACTGGGAAAATAGCAATATTGACAGCTATTCAATGGTTTTGCCCATGAATGCAAAGGTACACCACAGTAACCGTTGGAGCACTCACCAACCACAGTATAGAGATAATGTGTGATAACAACAAACCATTAAACTACTGCAGCATAATTCCATGATTTTGGCTTTGTGTGGTAAAGTCCAGAGTCTTATGGGTCGACACCAGTGTCTTCCTGTTCCTCTTCCCATTATACAAAGTGACTCAGAACATACCAATTTAGAGAACAACAGGCCAAAATCCTAGTCTATTATGCTCAAATGTAGCAAATTGCAGCTCTGGCCATAACAGGAGAAAGGCTGACACCATTGTAGCTCATTATTGTAAAAAATAACATGTTGCCAGATCAATTCATTTTAAGTATCACATTGCTTTCAGAACTCTTGATTTGTAAAGGTGGTATCTAAAGATCTGCACACAAGTATCAGATTTATGCATGACCTAAGCATGCTGCAGTTAATAGGGCCTCAAATTATGAAAGGCCTCAACAAAATAAAAAATTAATTTCAAGTTGTATGTAAATAAATAATGGCCAGAATTCTGTATCAACTACATAGGACTTTATCAGACACAGAAAATACGGTGTTAAAAGGACGCCACATAACTGCAAAAGGGCACATGGATCAAACGTCTCCCAAAACCCGTACCTTTTAATTGACAGCTTAAGCCATCAATAGATCTCCCTGCTGATTTTTTGCTGGCACTGCCAGCGTGCGAAGCCTCTGTCCCTTTAAATGTCAAACTTGCCCCAACAATGACTGGACTGGAGCGAACACTTCCGGGTCAAATAGGGACATCCAGGTAAGCAACTAACTTTTTTTTTCACCCTCCCTGAGTTACTTATAAGTTTTAAAGTATGTGTATGTGTGTGTGTGTGTGCTTACTTTAACTGTTTGACTTTTATTTTTATTTTTGAATTTCCTGTGTGATGAAATTGCACAGGATTTCAAAAGAGGAAGTGAACAGAGCTCCATTCATTTCCTCTTTATTGCCAGAGGAACCTTTGCTGGGAAAGGAGGTAAGTGTAGAGGGGAGTATTCTTTTGCCAGCATAAACACTTATTTTTTATTCCGGCAAAAGAACATTTCAAGAGGGACGTCTGATAAAGTCCTTAGTAATTAACAAAGTAATTTCTTCCAACACACCCACCTCCACACCTGATGAAAACATTCAATGGTACTCCAATCACTGGTAGAATGAACCTCCTACTCCCCATGCAGTTGATGCCCAGTAAAGTAGGTGTAGGAGCATAGTTATGATTGTGGCAATATGTCACAATCATGACTAAGTAGCAATCATGAATATGAAACAGTTAACTAGATTAAGGAGATTATCAGACGGGGAAACCATCCCAGGATACAGACAACATGATACTGCTAAAAGGCTTACCTTTTACACGACGTCGTCCCTGTCCTGTGGTGCTCCCGCTCTGCTCCTGTTCCCCCCTCCCCACTTCCTCTTATTCATGGGGAAAATCTGTGACTAAGAAGCCCATTCTGTCATTATAATGGAACGACAGGCAAGTGAACAGAGGACCCATTATGATGGTGTGATGCCAGTGTCATGTGATGTCACCAGGAGGTCCATGCCAGAACACTTCCGGGTACAATCAGGACAGCCAGGTAAGTGTCACCCTTTTCCCCCCTCCCCAGGTTACTTGGTATTTGTAATGTGTGTTTTGGTGCTTGGTTTTTTATTTTGATGTTTCTGTGTTTTTTTATTGTTAAATTTCCTGCGCAATTGTTCTCTCGAGAGAACGAGCAGGATTTTGTTACCAGGAAGTGAATGGGGATGCTAGAGGGGAGGGGGAGCAGTTTTCATTCTGCAATCAAGTAAGTGTGTAAAAAAAAATTCTTTAAAACTGTTACAGGGATGGAAGTGGGGCCGAAGTGGAGCAAGTGGGGGATACTGGGACAGAAACGGTTTACAAGGGCCTGTGTGATAATCTCCTTAATCATCTGTAACTGTTTTATATTCACGATCACTACTTAGTCAACATTTTGACACTACATATTGGCATGATTGTAACTCCTCACTGCCCCCTCCCCCCAACTTTTTGTTCCAGGCATCAGTTGCATGGGGAGAAGGAGGTCCATTCTACCAGCCACTGGAACACAGTTGAAAGATGTTTCTGTCAGGTTTGTTGGGGTCAGGCCAGGAGAAGTTACAGAATTCCAGCTATTGTTGGTAGTTCTTTGGAGCCTCTAAAACTTGGCATAGTTTAGTGCCTTAACATTTCTTCAGCTGGTCCTGTCTGCACACAATGCTTCCATGCGTACAGTAGGGCTTTCAAGATCCTCAGTCCCATTACAACTCCTACGTACTCCTTGGAAGCAACTTCCAGTAGTGGGAGAAGTTATGGTTCAAAACTCAAATGATAAAAATCCCTATGTATGTCTCAAAAGAGATGGGTGAGTATATGGAATCTTGGTCCAAGTTATTAAAGGCTGGTTCCAAAATTACATTTCCCTGCTCTCACCTTGAAACACAGTGACAGGACTTTCCCTCTCTCTGGCTTTTCTTCGCAAACGAAGATTCAGGAAGGACTCATCCCGCGCTTTCTGCAAGCGCGCTGATGACTAAAAAGGCCAATCCGAGATAAACAAGTCCAGTTGCAAAAAGCACAGCAGAAGGTCTCCTTGGGTGATGTTTTTGGGTTGTGATTCTTTCTGCGTTGTCGTTTCTCTTCAAGACTTGTTCGTCGTGAGTTCTCAAATAAGGCTGCAGCATTGTGGATAGTGCGTCTCCATGCCTCACGATGTGAGGCCAGGGCGGACCACTGTTGGTGATCAATTTGGCCGAGCCTGCGATGTTGTTTCAGGGAGTCTTTGTATCGCTTTTTTGGAGCGCCCCTCTTACACTGACTTCCTGGTAGTTTTTTAAAGTGTCAGATTCTAGGCATCAACAACTTAGAAGGTCACTAAACATTTCTCTTTATAGAAAAGGAGGCATAAGTCATTTAAGATAGTGGATGTTCTATAGAAACAAGAAGATAAACCATCCATTATTATGGCCACATTATTTGTATAACCCTTGGGAACTTTTTCTGAACATGTTACACCTAAATAAAATGCTCTTTAAAATGGATCTGATGGTAACTGAGCAATGTAATTCAAAGGTCCTGGTACCCAAAATATTTATTTTCATTGCTCAATAAATGTTCCTTTGCTAAGCATGTTGCTTGTAATTAAAAATCCAATGCCTTCTGCCCTTTCCCATACCTATTGATGCAAGTCATCCAGAGGTAATGAAAATCAAAACTCTCCTGCCTGCCCCTAACAGCAAGTGGGAAAGAAAATCAGCTCTGTCATGGTGGGCTCTACAAAAGAGTCAGAGTTACAAATATCCTGGGGGAGCAATGCTTGAACTTCATGTCCACTGGATCAATAGCAGGTTCCCATCCTCAGGTCTCATGGGTAAAAAGCAGGGTATACACTATTGTTTATTTACAAGACTTTTGCTGCTTCAGGGAAAGCAGAAATACCACTCTGATCAGCAACCCTTCTGTTTTGATAAATGAAAGACATCTGTCGTGTGCGTCTCATGATAGCAGGCACTTCAACTTATTACAAAAAGCAGTACAAAGCAGGCTTTTTGCCTGGTTTTTTAAAAAACAAAAACAATAAACTTGCCCCCTATTCTTTCTTCTCTAAAGGGTGCACATTTCTCTTTGATCTCACACTGTATAAACTCTAGCAAGATTGAACCATGTGCAATAGCCATCCTGCGCATCTCAAAAATTAAAGCAGTGTTTTAAGAGAAGTTCATAACTTTAGGTCTGTTGATTTATTGACGATACCCTTGGTCGCTGAGGTTGTCTCTGCCATGAAACAGACCAGTTGCTTTAATGATGGATTGACATCTATGAAGGGACCGGTATGGACTCCTGTCACATGTCCTTCATCAAGTTCTCATTTGTACCTCACTTGGACCTCTGGTTAACTAGAACAGTGGGGGTTGTATTTTTTTTCAACCAGGACGGCTGTTAATTTCAAGTCTAAGTGCAAAATGCTCAAAACCAAGAGTTGTATATGCTACAATGTTGCTTGCTGCTGAAAACATAGGTATTAAGAGAATTCAGAGAAAATATTTTAGATACTATTAAATAAACCTTTTCGAAAACAGCTGGCACTGTAAATGTCTACACAGGCTTTTTCACCCTACACTAATATAGCACTAGGGGCCCATCTATACAAGGGTGGGGAAAAGGTTGTGTCCTGCAGTAAGAGCAAGTTGCAGCAGCTGCGACTTGTCTTAACGGGGGGGGGTCCCCCTACAGCCCCCATAAGCTTTACACCCAAAGATGATGTGATGGTGCAGACCACAGAAGGGGGAGAGGATGGTAGCCCCCCTCCATTCCTTGGTCTCTGTGGGGGTGACAGCCACGGTGGTGACAACACAGGTGGGAAACTGATGAAGGGAGAAGAAGGTGAGGGAATCCTCCCCCCTCCCTTGGTCCCTGTAGGGGTGGCAGCAGTGGCGTGGGTGGGGGGGTGGGAATGACAGCTGCCCTCTCCCTTCCCCATTCCCAATCGCTCAGGGGGGATGGCGGTTGCGGGAGCTTGCCCTGTCAGCAAGCCCTGCCCCCATGCTCATCCAGCCAATCAGCTTTGCACTTCCTGTCATATGGGGAAGTGACTCAAGGCAAACCGCTTGTCCTAATGAGCAGGAATGTGCACCCCCTCACAGTTTAAACTTCACAGAAAACTGCTAAGTCTCCTAGCATGCAGTATATGGCCAGTTTTGTCCCCCTCTTTCTGAATAGGGCAAGTCACTGCGGGTTACAATTAAGACAACACATTTTCTCTTTGAATTCTACAATGATTTTTTCACCATTTAGACAACCCTTTGGACTCCACTTTAACTGACATAGGTCTATCCTATAGAATTCTGGGGTTTGTAGTTTGGTGAAAAACTACACCTCCTTGGCTGAGAATTCTAAGTAATCCTCCCTGAACTACAAATCATGGGATTCCATAGTATGGAACCATAGTAGTTAAAATCATAGTGCTATATCTATGTAGTGTGAAAAGGCCCCAAGAGTGTATATATGCAAAGTACAAATGTACTTGTATCTACTTGATCTTTCTAGTGCTGTAAATTATATTACATTTTTAACTTAATGAGGGATAAAATCACTTCTTTTGGTGCTGTAACAGTAACATTTTAGTTATTTTCACAGTTATGGGGAAAAAAGAGTATCACATGGTTCAAGGGCTGATTCATTATCATGATCATAATCCCAGAATTCCATAGCATTGAGCCTTGGTTTCCACAAATGCAGACCTATTCTTCTCTGGGAATGTTCTTATATCTACCTTCCATTAAGTTTAATTTCACAGACTGAAAATGCAAGGCGGTAAATGCCTTGCAAAAAAAGGTGATCTCAAATATTTATCTTCTTCGTGGCATATTTTTAAAAAAGGAAACCTGAAGCAGAAGCAGATATCCTAATTGCTTCATTGTCCATCCTGTCATAATCATGCAACTGTTCTTTCACAGATTTACAACTTTTCTGTATGCTGCTGGATACCAAAGCTGCATGTTCAAAACCAAACTTCCTCAAATATTCTTCATATCTTGCTGCCCACCTGCTTTTGGAAGCAGAGCTTCCTAGCTCTCCTATATTTTCTTACTAAGTCATTGGCTGCATGATGCAAGAAAGAAAATGGCACACAAAACAGAATACAGTACATTATTGGCATTACTCCAGCTTCTGCCCGCATGTAACAGATGGCAGTACCTGGTGGGAGACCCAGTAACATTTTTTAATAATTGTTCTGTATTGACTCTAGTGAAGCCACACATCTCAGTCCATACGTAATTTATGGAATAACCTTTGCAACAAAAAAAAATCTAATGACTGTAACCGCTATTTTAGCCCCTTCAACCCCTGCAAATTTTAATATTGTCTGCCTAGATTTTTGAACTTTCATTTTAATGGCCTAATCCAAGATCTATTACAGGAGACCAAACTCCCAAATAATTAAATTGTTTGGGTGTTCCAGTTGGGGCCCATTCAATGTCCATTTACATTTAAGAGGACACATTGAGTATTGCTTTTTTTAATTAACTACTTTAGCTGCTTTTTTTGAAATGCAAAAGTAAAGTGTTACTTTTCAAAATTATAACTGCAAGAGTAACTGACTATTTGGGAGCTCTTGGAACTACAAATATAACTAATTGTTTTTCAAAATAACTTTTTAGGCTGTGTAGAATAGTGTACTCCAAACAGAGGTAATAGATTCCTAATCCCTCCTGGTAAAATAGAGTGTATGCTTTTGAACTTCATTCAGCTCAAATCCAAAAACAATGAAAACCAAAATAAAAATAGGTAACTGTGTATACCCTTAGTACTATGGTTAAGGTTGTCATGGGGCTTATCTACACAGGCAATTTACCCAGTCTTGCTCCTGTCTTGGAGCCCTACTGTCCTGACAATGCAGGGCTTGCCCATTTTGCCCCTGAGCAGTCCTCATGAGCCCTGGGGCAAAGATGGGGGGGAATGGGATAGGGCCACCCCCCAAAAAAAATTTAAATACCCATTCTAGATGGGGGGGAAACAGCTTGGGTTCCACGTGACCACAGGAGCACATTCTGGCATGTTGACGTCACTGCAGTTGCCTTCTGCCTCACTCTTCCATAGCCAGGAAGGGAGCCCACAACATGTGACCAAGGCTGGTCACATGCAGGGGGCCTTGCTCACGTGCTGTGGGTCTGCTTCCTGATCTCAGGGAGTGGGATGCAGGTTATGGATCCTGCAGGGATGGGCCAGCATGCCCATCTGGACTCCAGCTTTTTCATGGAGGTAACTGGCCTAATTTGCAGGCTGGATACACTGGCAGGGAGCTGGCATATCCTGGCCCATGTAGATGAGTCCATGGTCAGCCCCTGGAAGTTACACCAAGGGAAGAATTCCTTGTAGAGGTGTACCCAGTTACTATGAACTGTGATGTAAAATATTATTCCTTATAAATGCATCCTTACAGGGAACTCATTAACCTAATCTTAATCTTACATTTATTTCAATTGGAGTATTAGTTTATGAACATTTTTAGGATTACATCGTTTAAATACTGTAGCCCTCCCTGGATGTGAATGTATAGACCAGTGGTTATCAACCATCAGCCCTCCAGATGCTTTCAGCTTCAACTCCCAAAATCCCAGAATGCCATTCCTTGTTGAAGTTTCTGGGAGCTGAAGCTCCAGAAGTTGAGAACTACTGCTGCAGACCACTGACAGATTTTTTTGTTATAACTGAAGATTACAAATGCCACACAAATAATTAAAGGGGTTCTTCTCCATCTGCATCATATACCCCTGAGGCTGCTTTTAGAGTAGACCCCCAAACCCTCCAGACTCCTCAGATTTGTGTATTGTGTATGGAACCAGTCCAAGACTGGAAGTTTAGTTCATCTGTTATATAATAAATCTTTACTGCTTTTATTTTCTACATCTCTGGCTGAATGTTTTAACTTTAGAAATAGCATGGACAAATGGTCATGCTTTAACATAATGTCCCCACAGATCAGTGTAGCCACTTGTCCAGTATAGAGGTCATGTTGAATCTTCAGTACTGGAGCCAAAGTTGGGGGGAGGAATCTTAAGGATAAAAGTGGCAGGAGTCCAAGGTTGGTGACAGGGGATCTGTCACACTTGGTAAATAAAGCCCTAGGCCTAAAGCACTTACAGTTGCCTTGTGGAACCAGAATGAATAAAACAATGGAAATGTGGTGGGTTCAGAGCTTGGAAATGTTACCTAATCATCCAGTGATGATTGTGGAATTCTGGGAATACATTGGCTGTGGAATTCTGGAACTGCCATCCAAACTAAAGGCTTGTCTACACAAGCCAGGATGCACTGGCTCTCTTCTGATGTATTCTAGCCATGGATCAGGCCCATTGTTCCCCTGTTCCCTCCACAGAATGGAAGGAAGTCCTGACGGGTGTGCCAGCTTGTCACTGCACCAGCCACCACTACCATTTTCCTCGCCATCTCGGAAGGCAGGAAGAGGGCCTGCAACATGTACCCAAGGCCCCTGCATGTTACTAGCCTTGGTCACTTGCTGTGGGATGCCCTTCTGCCTTCCAAGACAGCGAGGCAGACCAGCAGTTTCAGCAAGGGTCAGCCTGCTGGGATGGGCTCCTGAAGTCTCAGAGGGCCCAATCCACTTCCTCCCAATGGAAACAGATTTAAACAGCTATTATAACACTGCCTCCCCACCATCTCAGCCCTGTATCTGCCCTGGGGTTGGTGAGGACTGCCTGGGTGCAGAATGGGGCAAATGCCCTGCGTTGTATGGACTGCAGGGCTCTAAGATGGGGGCAAGGTAGGATATAAGATGTCTGTCTATTAAATAACGAGACTACTTTTCAGACAAATCTGGGAGAACTGATTGCGAATGCTTGAGTGTGACCTTGAACATGTCTGAACCTGCATGACAAACATCAATATTCTTAGTCATTCGGTTAATTGTCAGTCGTCGTTTAAAGTAGCTGTGTTGTCTGTTGTGTGTTGGAAAAATGCTAAGTTTCAAAGACGAGCAATGTGACATTCTGCAGCAACCTGAGGTGCACCCAAACCTTTTTCAAAAAATCATCACTTGTGATGAAACCTAGATCTTCCAGTATGATCCTGAGACAAAATGATAGTCAGTGCACTGGAAAATGCCATCATCACCAAGAATGAAAAAAACATGTTACAGCAAATCCACATTCAAAGCCATGCTCATCATGGAGGTTTTACATCAAGGGTGTAATTTTGGCAGAATGGGTTCCAGAAGGCAGAACAGTGAACCAGCATTATTATAAGGAAGTTTTGACAAAACTGAGAGAGTCGGGGGGGGGGAGGCCAGAACTGTGGAAAAACTGGTTTCATTCTTCATGAAAACAATGCACCTGCTCACACAGCACTTTCTGTGAAGCAGTTTTTGGTCGTTAAATGCATTACTACACTTGAACATCCTCCATATTTGGCACCATGCAACTTTTTTCTTTTCCCTAAAGTGAAATTGGTGCTTAAAGGAAAACTTTTTGAGTCAATTGATGCAGTATGAAGAAAATGGCAGATGTGTGTTGACACAGCTGACAGAAACTGATCTGCTCCACACCTTCAACTAGTGGAAAACAAGACCACATCAGTGTGTGAGTGTAAACGAGAAGTATATTGAAAGGAACAAGTATTAGAATTGTAATACATATAAATAAAGATGGGTTATTGTATCATTCTTGTTATTTAGTAGACATACCTCATATTGCCCTTCTAGACAAGCCCCAAAAATAATGTTTGCAAGGTCTGGGTGGGATTAGATCTGCCTGTAAATTTATTTTTCTGTGATAATTGTCATGGCTACTATGAAGTCCCTTTACCTACCTGTCACCACTTACGTAATTAAATAAAAGCTGAATTAGTGGCAATTAGATGTAACTAGCTGGACCTGGACATTTTCAGACACCGTTTTATCGTACCTAGCACGAGAAGAGCTCCCAGGAGAGGGACGGGGCTCTTGTGCAGCAGGGGGTCATTTTCGGACGCCGCCATCCCTCTCCCGAAAGCATCTGTGTCAGTTCCATGAAACTTCGGAAGCCGCAGAGCCATATTTTAAGCACGGGCAACTTCCATGATTAAAATATGGCTCTGCGGCTTCCGAAGCTTCATGGAACTGACACAGATGCTTTCGGGAGAGGGACAGCAGCGTCCGAAAACGACCCCCTGCTGCGCAAGAGCCCCATCCCTCTCCCGGGAGCTCTTCCCGCGCTAGGTACGATAAAACGGTGTCTGAAAATGTCCCTGGTGTAAGCTGTTAAAAAACTCCCAAAAAAACACCCATTAGACCTCACACCCAGTTGCCTGGTTCCTGTTGCAGGTGACAGTGGCTTCCTGATACTGCCTGGATCCTACCACCACCAATTGATTTCCTGGGTCCTGTTGCAGCTGTGGTGGCAGCATTTCCCCACCACTGTGGCTGCCAGTTGACTGTTTGGGTCCTGTTGCAGTGGGAAAAGAAATGATATTACTGTGTAGACTTATATCTGTCCACTCAGTATAGGCTCACTGAGAGGTGACTGGCACAGCCTAGGGATGAACTAGACCCAGGAGTAGCCAAATAGGAGATAAACTACATAGCAGAATGGGGCCTGAAAAACAAAGGCTTCAGCTAGCAGGCTTTGCCACTGCTCTGGCCCACTTTCACCCACAATAAGAAGACTTACAAGTAACAAGGTCCTTCTGGAGGATTTATCTTCAGCTCCAGTACAAAACAAACACAGAATATATACAGCAAACCTCAATAACAAATCCAACAGCAATTCTCAAAATCCAACACTCCTCAACACCAGCCCACAATAGAAACTCACAGAGTGTGTCTTTATAGGAGTGTTTGGCTAGTCACCTTCTGCCTAGCCACAGCTGTGCACACACCCATTTCAGCTGTGCTATCAGAGTGGTCTATTGCTCCAACATTTTCTCTCTGCACTTAAAGGAACAGTATCCTAACAAAATCATAAGTGGGAATTGTGCAACTCTGAGACATTGGTGAACTGGAAAGGCCTTAGTAACTATAGCCAACACTGTAGCACATTGTTTGCTTGCTCCCAGTATGCAGATTGGCCATGAGTGGCAGGAGTGGATTGTGAGGTGGAGAGGTAATTTGTGGGTGGTGATTTGCATGTGGGTGGTGATTGGCTGAGGGAGTGATAGGAGCAGCCAGTCAGCACACTGAAAGAGGCAACGTACCTAAACCCATTGTACATACCCAGTTGTCAACATACCTACATACCTAAGGCCATTGTGCCTACCCAAGTGTTTTATACAGAGAGATGTGTCTATATGATTTGCAAGCCTTGCACATTTCTGCATGCTTTCATTCATCCAACGGTTCTACAGAGCCTTTATTTTCTATGTTTGGTTATTATGGCTTTGTAGCAATTTTATCAAGTGCACTGCTATATTCTAGTTCCGGCATGATTCATAAGATCTAAAAGTTTCACATGAACATGGACAATAATTCTATTTCTTTTCTTCAAGGAGAAAGGCTCTTTGCATTTTGCATGCCTAGCATGGCAACAGCTGCTCCTCATTAACTTGGAGGCCTCATACCATGTGGCCTGCTTACCCATTGGAATTAAGGTCAAGCTGTCATATTTTCCCTCCTCCTTTTAATAGCCTTTCAATGGAAACAGTTTTAATAAATGAATTCACAACTTTCACCGTCCTGTATTTCATGAGTAATAATGGGACAGAAGGAGCTTTAAAATGAGAGGGGAAGATTTTAAACTACTCTGTCCAATGGTCCTTTGGTACCTGAGCCCATTTCCAGGTAGATTCAGAAAGGGTTAAGATCCAGCAAAAGATCCAGTCATCCAGCAAAAGGTAGATGTTGCCTCTTCCTCCTGAACAGTGTGCTTGCCACAAACATGTATGTGACTTTGCTTAACATGCTAACGTTAGACCTGAATGTAATTGAGACTGAGTAGCTACCAGTGAAAATAGCAGTCCTACATTTCTCTTCCCCCTCCTCCTCCTCCTCGTCCCATTCATAATGCCTCTAATCTCAAAATCATTTTTTTTAAGTGAGGCAATGCCTGAGTTGATTGTGAAGTGGCAATCCCAATCATATCCCTAAAAGCAAGTTTTTTTAAAAAAAATTACCTCAGCCTATTTTGGCTGATGTGGAATTCTGTATAAGATCAAGATCTACTATTTAGTGTTACCAATTGGTTGGATTGGCGCCCATCCCCCAGGAGGATCCCCTTGTTCCAACAGCCCTTTATGAATAAGAGGATGGAGTTCTTCTTCCCCAGTATCTATTGTTGTCCACCCTCTTTAACTCTTCTCCTTTCATTCCCCCTTAACGGAACGGTTTTCTTTCTTTCTTCTGAAGAATGAGATATTTAATGAGAATTTGAGGAGGAAACCCACCCTTTATAGATGACCCCTCTTGGACTCTTGCTGGGATACCTAGATTGGATTGTGCGATCCTCAGAAGCAGCAGTTTGCACATCTGTGCCTTGTTGATGCTTCACACAGCCACAAGATGGGACAGAACAAACTTATGAGTGAACACATGTGAAAGTGACACATATGCAGACTGGAAACAGACTGATCCATACATATGTATATTCAGGTGACCCCTTCTCTTCTCCCAAATTTCACAACTACTTCTGCCAGTATCATTGGAAAATAACCTATATCGAATTGTTGTTATGCGTAATCAAAGTCACTCTGTCTTATGGTAATCCTATCCTAGCATTTTCTAGGCAAAAATTATCCATTGCCTTTCTCTGGGGGCTAAGAGAGTGTGACTTGTTCAAGGCCCCCAGTAAGTTTTCATGGCTGAGCAAGGATTCAAACCCTGGTTTCCCAGAATACTAGTCCAATATGTACACCACTACGCTATGCTGGCTCACCTAGAAAGGATTTTTTCCATATCCATTTCGTAAATGCCAAGCATGGTAAAAGTGGCCTCTATTTTATTTTATTTGTGACAGTCATTCTCCAAATAAACACACAAATTTCATATCACCCAACTCATTGATGGCTGTATGAATCAGAGTGACAAATGATATCCCATTCCACACCCTGGCTCATAGGTACCATAGTTTCCCTGGCATTACAATCCAATAAGAATGGTAATTGAATAATTGATTCAATAGAATAATTAATCATTTGTTGGCTTTGCATGGCACAAGAATTATCTGCCTGAGGCAACTGCCCCACTCCGTCTGATAACAGGGCCAGCAGCACAATTAGAATTTTCAAAGGTACTTTGCTTAGGTGGATTTGAAATTAAGTATCTGAGCTTCCTTTTCTTAATTAAAAGCTCCCCATGTCTATTTAAGAGCTTAAACTATAGTCAGATGTTAATGTCACCATTTAAGTGGATGCTAGAAAGTCAGAGGCATAGTGGAAGACAGATTACAGCCATATGCATTCAATATCTGGCAAATCTCAATACTGTATCTGGCAGGCCATTATTACCAACATTAACAATTACACAAAGAAGAGGAGAAATTAGATTGGACAGGCATCTGAAAGCTCTGTATTTTAAGAAGTGAGGTCGGCTTAATGAAACACACAAGGTATTTAAAAGGTAACACACAGCACAAAGATATATATTTTTAATGGCTTTCCCAGAAGATGTCTGTTATATGGTGAAGAGCAAACACATTAACTTTCCAAAATGTGCTGGAATTGGAAGTTACAGGAGTTGTATAGCTATTGCCAAGAACAACATTTGAGGGGGGCTTTGTCCCCTCTCTTCTCCTCTGTACCTTCAAGCAGAATACACTGGGCCAGATCAAGATTTTGGCCTCAAAGCAGAGTGACAGACATTTCTTCTCCAGCCCCTGACTGCAATCACCACCCTCAAAAGCCAACTCAGTAGGGCTCCCCAGGCTTCAAGAGCAGATACAGTATTTAGGATGCAGTTAGGAAGGGGATGGGTTGTTTAATGGATGGAATACCATTCATCGAAGCAAGTACCCACTGGATCCTGGATCCTGGCCTGAGTCATACTAGGCCCAGTTAAATCAATGGGACTAGTTAGGCACACTAATTTCTATAGGTTTGCTCAAAGCGTGACCAGTTATGATGTGATATCAGCACATGGAGTGACATCAAACCCAATATTTAATGTGGCATCATCACATGTGAGATTATTCCACTTGCTTGGCTTCTGGAGGAAGCACCAGTACCATTCACAATGCAATGACACTTTTAAAAAATCATCCTAAGATTAGAAGCATTATAAAGGAGACAAGGAGGATGAGGAAGAGAAATGTAGGACTGCTATTTTCACTGGTAGCTACTGAGTCTCGATTACATTCAGGTCTAACATAAGCATGCTAAGCAAAACCACATACATATCTGTGGGGAGCTCTATGAAGACATAGGGCTTGACTAGACGAGAAGATATAAATACTGTACAGATTGATGCACATTCTCACAAATCTGCAACAGTGCTAATTTGTTTCCACAGTCTTTTACCAAAATCTATTGTATGTGACGCTATCTGCATTTGAAGTGCATGCCTGTGAATCAAAATGGTGACCAAGAGCATAGCACATTATTATTCAGCACATGTTTGTTGCCACTGCATGGTATTTCTTTCTTTCTTTCTGTGTGTGTGTGTGTGTGTTACTTGTAAATCAAATATTTGCAAGTGTGACCTTCCGCTTATAAGAAGCTCTTTGGTCACCTCATTGTAGCAGAAAAGTGCACACTTGACAAAACGGAACATGAAAATGGCTCTTCCAGCCACTTCCTTACAAGCCCCTCCCCCCACCCACTTGTCCAACCAATCTGCTGTCCGCTTCTGCCTTTGCTGAGAATGCCCAGCATTCCAAATTGGCTGTCCAGATATATCATAATGCAAGCCATTTTCATTTGACAAATACATCACATGTTGGAAAGAGACATAATGAAAGGTTTTGTCCTTCCTACAATATATAGTGAGTCAATTCAATGTAGCCCATTTACAGGCGAAAATGACTAACAATTAATAGTGGAGAAATCTTGCTTTTCTAATCCATTGACCTAATTACTGAATTCATCACACTGTTAAATCCTGCTGTGAAATTGTTGAGCACTTGTAAGGTATATAACTTCTTTACTTTGTTCAATCATTGTGAAATTACTGTGTTCTTTTGGATTGGATTGTGATGGCTGAGCAATGTATATTAGTTAGGGTTGCTGAAATTCCAGGTCAAGATTACTGAATTAAGTTTGCACACTTAATATTTGGAATAATTGATGTAGGAAGAGTGCATTGAAACAACTTCAGAACTTCCAGAGTGGTCATATCATCAGCAATAATTCATTATCAGTTACCTGGCAATTTTGAATTTACTACATTCCCTTTCTTCTGGATTTGATCCAACTGGATGTTTCATATATTCTTTAGAGGAAGCATTCTACATTCTCCTCGTCATTTTGTGGAACATTCTTGGGTATTATGTATATATTTCACTTTTATGTTGTGTTTCCTGGTATGGAGTTGGATATTTTGTCATCTACTGTACATATTGTATGGGATACCTGTAGATTGTTCATTGTTCTACGGATAAGTAGTACATTACAATCACAGGATATTCTATGGATAAATAGTACATTACAATCACAGGATATTTTTTCATATATATTATTGTATTGTATTTTTATTTCATTCATCTATTTACATTTATTATATTCATTTTTGTTCCATTAGTTAACTGCTGGAGTATATTTTCCACACTTTCCAAACAGACAGAAACAACTGGCCAGACTCTGACTTGCTTTTATGATATCATCAGATAGATACTAGCCAGAAGGTTATTGAGTGTGGATGCTCTGCTTGCTGATCTTCCTCTAACTAGGCTTTATGAACCATCATGAAGAATTGCCCACACTTTAATTGGTGCAATTTTGTATTTAATAGGGTGGATCTGAAAAATTGAAAATGTTACCTTTCTGGACTACAATTCCCAGAATCCCTCAACCAGGATGGGCAACTGTAGTCTAAAAAAGTGGGAGTAGGTCAACTGAAAGGTGTAGCATAAAAAGCAGCTTTTTCAAGCTCTGTTCTGAGATAGTGGGTGCTGTTGTTACTTTTAGACTTAAATGTTGGTATGCTGAGCTGGTATTTCTTCTTATTTGTGGTATTTTATTCTTTATTGTTTATATTTACAAGCTCAGAACAAGATACTATTTGAAGCTTCATTTATCAGGATACATAAGATTTTTTTTCACTAGACTCTCTACCTCTCGAAACAGAAAGATTCAGATTTAGTTTCTGTACTCATGCTAATAGGCCAGGCCATAATTTAAAGCATCCTGACCAAAAACTACCTACTTTTGTGATAAATCTCTTGGCCCTAAAGATTTCATAATTATTTATTACAGACTCTAATGGTTTGGTTTGCTCTAAGTATAACCTCCTCTGTTATCTGATGGTAACTGTTCAAAGAAAATATGTGCTGCTGAAGGATTGCCAATTGTTTTTTTTAAACAACCCTGTGTAAACAGCAAAGATAAGGGAAGAGAAGAGAGGGGGCGAATCATTCTCCACTCTATGGCCCTCCTAATGTCAAATTCTGACGGATGGCTTCCCAAATGTGAATGACATGTTCTCAGAGCCATAGACCCAATTGAGAATCAGAAGCAAACATCTGTTATCTATCTGGTGGACTGGGTGAGATTATAATTAGGCTTTTAGAACTCTGATATTTAGTTTGTATGCTTTTGCTTGATCTGTTAGATAGGAAAGGGTCTGTGAGCTTTGCACTTTGTGCTTCTACCAACAGAAAGATACCATTAGAAAAGACAGGATATGATAGTTGTGGTTAAGGCTATTTCTCAAGATAGACCTGGACATCTCGGGGACAAGCATGTATGCATATTGTGCTACTCTGTGTTTTTCTCCATACATAAGCCATTTAGAAATTAGCGAAATTAGTGTGCTATAGCTAATGCTTATGTCTCCTTTGTTGGTTTGTTTTTCACGTTTGTTTGTTTGTTTGCTTGCTTGTTTATTATGACTGAGTAATCCTGTTCTTCCTTAGAATCAAAGAATCATAGAGTTGGGAGAGACCACTGTTGGGGAAAATCCAGCATTCTTTCTCCTCGCCCCCACTTGTTTGTTATTAGAGCAAACAAGTGATAGATAGGATAGGGCCTCCTGCATGCCTTCCTCTCATCCTATCTTTAATGGGCATGGTTGTAAACAGTACACAACCAAGCTATAAGATCATGTGACCTAGGTTTATTAACCTTATGGTCTTGGATTTTTTATTACTCTTTGTTTTCTTGCCTTGAAACTACATGCTGCTCTCTCCATCTTGCTACACAAGAATGCCTTCCGTCTCACTGGTATGGTGAATGAAGATTAACTTCTTTCTTACCCCAAATTTGTTCATTAGTTAGGTAGGATGTAGGCTCCAATGCATATGTAGATTTAAAGCCATTAGTAAAGCTTGAGTTGTTTCTTCAACAAGAAGCTTGCCTGACACTTTGTTCTTGCAGCTGGGTGAAAACATGGTACTTCTGAGTCCTGCTCCTGCTCTAACTCTGCTACAATAAAGTTAATTCCTGACAGTTTTAACTTTTAAGAAGTTTCCCAAAAAGGGACCTCAAATTTTACTACATTCTGGGTTATGGGCCCAGACAGAGCAACTCAGAGAGACTCAATTTTTATTTTATTTTATTTTTTTTGGTATGTGCTTTCCCTGAGTATTCAGACCGCTGTGTGGATGAGCTTTTCAGACCGACTGAAACAAAGGCAATTAAGCGATAATGGCCGCAGCTCATCCTAACTCCAATTCAATACTATTGAGAAGCTAAATGGCACAAATTACAAGCGATGGTCTTTGTCCGTTAAAAGGCATCTAACCACAATGGGCTTATTCTGTGTTATAGAAGATGGAAGGCCCCCACAGGTGGGCAGAACAAAAGCAGACTGTGATAAAGATTCCAAGAAAGCAATAGCTTTTATCTCCCTCTCTGTGGATACTAGCATAGTCTATCAGATTCAAGATTTGGCCACTGCTAAAGAAATTTGGTATACACTACAGAAATTGTAATTTTAAAGGAACTTTAAAAGATGATTACTGTGAAGACACACCCAACTAAAGGTGGTGGCAGGTTTGGGTGTGCAATGCCAGTACCCTGGTGAGATCAAACTCTTTTACCCAAAAAGGCTCTGATGCTGAATATAAAGTTCAAAAAAGGAGGAAGTTTATTTTAAAGAACAAAAGTAAAGGGCTTTCTCTTCCCCAGCTCTAAAGCTTGAAATAAAAGGTACTTTACAGTTTGAGTTTCAGCAATCTTCAGGGTGTCATCTCTCTGTGTTTGATCTTGGTTTGATCTCCCCACTCAATGGAGCTGGTGCAGGGTCTTTCAACTCCTGATTCCTTTGACTTATTGGTTGTTGGTAACTAATTTGGCTAAATGGTGTAAGAAATGCCCTTCCCGGCTGTCTGGGCCTGTTTGCCACTAATAAAACAGCTCCCTGCAAGCTCACAGCAAAGACTGAGCAAAACTAAAAAACTTCTAGCTAAAAAAGAGCTTGCTGAGAAGGAACAAACCAAACCTGGAAAAATGCAGGGGAATTCTTCAGCTCCTCCCACAACTCTAATACAAAGAAACATTCCTATACTCAGACATACTAAGGCCTGAACTAAAATGAAGGAAAATGCAGGGGAGATTCAAACAGTCCTGGCTGGGCATCACAATGACTGTTATCATATGGAGATTTCAGATTCATTTGCAAACACTGTCACTCAGTGCAATCACAGATTGTTTGCATCTGTGGTACAAAAGACTTGGTCGTAGAAGTGTGGAATATATAAAAAAAATTGACTAATCAAGAGCTTGCAAGAGACTTTAATTTCAAACATGCACTAATAATGAAAGGTGTGTGGAGTGCTTGAAAGCAAAAGCCACTAGAGCTCCACATCTGCCAATTAATGAGAGATCATCCTCAAAGTTGGTGGATCTATTGCATGCTGACCTTTGTGGTATATTCAGTCAAAAGTCTGTAGGAGGAAGCTCTTACTTTATGACAATTACTGATGACTTCAGCAAATATACATACACTTACCTCCTCAAAGAGAAAAGTCAAGCTTTTGAAAAATTCAAAGAGTACTTTAATCACATCTCTAACTAATTTGGCTATAAACCAAATGCAGTGGACTTGATCATATGCTGCAGGCTCCCTTCCTGGCTTTGGAGAGTGTGGCGTGGATGGAATCAGCAGCAGCTGCCTAGATGGCCCAGTGTGTTCATGTGGAGGTAACAGGTGGGAGCAACTGCCCTGATCGGGGACCAGGATACACTGGTAGGAAGTTGGCATATTCTGGCCTGTGTAGATGAGTCATGAGTCTGCCACACCCCTATGTGATAATGGGACTTCTTCCATTATCTGCAAGCTCAATGATCAGGTAAACAAATGGTTAACTAGTGTCTGGAGTATCAGCAGAGAAGCCATAGGTCACAAGGGACAACTGACCAATCAAGTCCGACAGAGTGTCAATCTGCAAGGTAATATACTGCCTTGGTACTACAAGGCAGGGGGAGAAGAAAGAGAGACCCTAAGATGAGAACATCACATCTCAGGTAGAGGAAAGCTGTTGAGACTGGTCTGAAACAGACATGTGGCTCCAGCCAAGCCTCTGAAGTCAACAGATTAAACTCCATGGCAGGGAGTAGATCAGGAATATATTAATTTGCGTTAGGGAATTTATGTTAATTTCCCAGTTGGCTGAATGTAACTGAATGCTTAACTATATCTGTAACTTTTAAGAATGTACCTGGAAAGGAAGAGCCTTTCCATGAGAATTATCTGCATGCTTTTGAACTCTGTTTGGAATAAATAGCTTTTCTAATCTTTCTATCAGCTGATGCATACATGTCCCTTGTGTTTTGCTTGGACACTTCTCTTCCCTTCAGGACAGAGGTGAGAGAGTGGTAATTGCTCTGCAAGTGGCAGGGATTAGAAAGGGACCTTCACACCTTTGGACTTTGTGGAAAAGAGGGGTAGGTTCAAAGGATGGTGGCAGCGATACTGAAAGGGGACACGCTTAGGGGAATTCCCAGGCAGAGGAATCCCAAGATAGCATCTCAAAAGGGCAGCAGAGTCTCAGAGGTCTGTGTGCACACACACACTGAGACAAAGGGCTGATCACACCCCATTACTGTGTCAAAACAGGAGGAAGTCCACATGGGTATGGCAGCCTATACTGGTGGGCACCTCTGCTGCGGCCCTGTATACCTCGGTCTGAAGCCAGGTAGGAAGCCCTCAGCATGTGATCAAAGTTGGTCACATGCAGGTGGCCTTTGCAGGTGCTGGGGACTTCCTTCCTAGCTGTAGAGAGATTCTAGTGAAGATGGCTGTGGCAGTGGCAGCTGGCTATACGGTCCAGCGTGCATCCCACACTGGCCCGATCCAGATGTTCCCACAAAACACAAGTTTTCCTGGGTGTTTAATAATACCATTGTAAAGGGTTTTACCCTGGCTTCCCCCAGCTTTGCCTCAGGTAACATCTGGATTGCCTGGGGGCAAAATGGGGCAAGAGCCTTGTGTCATTTGGACTGCATGGCTCCAAGCTGGGATAAATAGCCCATGTGGACAAGCCCAAAGAGACAAAGGACTTTTTCAGATAGTGCTTACCGTGCCACAAACTTCCGCAAGAGTTACGGTGCTTTCACATGGCAGGGGGTCTGTTTCGGACAATGATGTCCCTCTTGTGAAATCGTCTGTGTCACTTCCATGTATGATTGAAGGCAGCCACGCCATATTTTACCCACGGGCAAATTCCGTGAGTAAACTATGGCGCGGCTGCCATCAATCATACACGGAAGTGACACGGGCGATTTCATGAGAGGGGCGGCATCATCCGAAACGGACCCCTTGCCACGCGACAGCACCATACCTCTCGCGGAAGCTTGTGGTGTGGTAGGCACTGTCTGAAAAAGTTCAAAGAGGAATGAAGGGAGAGAAGCCAGGGCATTTCAAAAGCAGCTGAAATATTGGAATGGCAGGGGATTAATTAGGACTGCCCCTGCCAAATCAAGATAGTTGGAGGGTATGCAGCCATTTATCACCCACCCTGAAATGGTGAAGGAAGGAGTCCTCCTACTCAAAACCATCCATGTCTTGTAAATGTCTTACACAGCCACTTCCTCCCATCTCAGGGCCATGTTTGTTGCTTCATGAGGAAATGCAGCAATAGGATGTTGTGGGTTACAGGGCAGAAGTAACAGGGATGGATTAAACACCTACTCCCCTGGCTGAACAATATGGGCTTGTCTAGATGAGAGGATATAATGTTGATTACTGCGCATTATTGCAAATTCACAGCAATGTTCATTTGTTTCCACAGTCTTTTGGCAAAATTGATAGTATGTGAAGCTATCTGCATTTGAAGTGCATATGCCTGCAAATCAAGATGGTGACAAAGTAAATTAGCGTGTTATTTTTCTCCACATGTTGCCGCTACACAGTATTTTTTTTTTTTTAACTTTAAAGCAAAGATGCACAAGTGCAACCTTTTGGTTTAAAAAGGTATTTGATCGCCTCAGAGCAGCAAAAAAGTGCACAATTGGCAACATGAAAATCCAAAATGATACTTCCAGCTGCTTCCCTGCTGGCAAGCCTCCCCCCCCCCCGTTTGTCCAACCAATCTGCTATCTACTTCCACTCCTTTCTGAGAATGTGCAGCATCCCGAATCAATTGTCCAAATGTGGAGTAATGCACATTTCCACTCATTATTTAAAAAACTTTGTGAAAAGCCACGAAGGCTTTTCCTGCATAGTTTTTGGAGTTTTTTGCCCCCTCCCTCCAAATAAGGTGAATCAACATGGGATCAAAAGGTATTCTCCTTGAATTCTATGAAGACTGTTTTCACCATTTAAACAACCTCTATATCTGATCTGAGCTCACCTCTCACTGCTTTGTAGTTGTTTGGTGACAACCAAAGAATTGTAGATCGCAGTTTGATCAACAGTAGACTCATTGAAAGCAGTGGGCCTAGTGTATAAATGACTGTGTCTAGATCCATGTCAATGTCTAGCTTAGCTCTTATATTCTTACAGTACAACTGCAACTCCCAGCATTCTTCACATTCAAAAATGTTGGCTGGGGCTGCTGGAAATTCTACTTCAACAACATCTGGAAGGCTACATAATTCCCACCCCTATAGCATATAACACACACACACACACACACACACACACCAACTTAATGAATGAAAGTTGGTAATAGCTTTAAATATAACTAGACTCTAGTGCAACTACTATAATATTTTATTGGAACATGTGGAGGAAGAGTATTCATTCTATTTTTAAGACTACTGTTGAAAAAGTTGCTAGCAGGATACAAATGAAAATCTTTGTTTTTGTTCTAACACAATAGAGATGGAGGGCAGGTGTTTACAGGAAGTGTTATTGTTATTTTACTTGACACTGAAATAGTCTAGCTAGAAGTAAATTATTTCACTTAAGTGTATCCAAATTAAAATAAGAATCGGCTTTTTGCACTCTTTGCTGTAACTCAGTTCACACTCACTGCAGAAGTATTCTGTGGTCACCTGGCAAAATCCATTTTACTGATAATCTGGAAAGATGTGGTGTTTGTGCCATTAAAGATTTCATCACTTCTGATTTGGTGGCATTATAACTCAACTATTATTTATTATATAAGAGAAATGACAACGCAGAAAGAATCACAATCCAGAAACATTACCCAAGGAGACCTTCTGCTGTGCTTTCTGCAATTGGACTTGTTTATCTCGGATTGGCCTTTTTAGTCATCAGCGCGCTTGCAGAAAGCACGGGATGAGTCCTTTCTGAATCTTCATTTGCGAAGAAAAGGCAGAGAGATTATTTATTAACTTCACTATTTATACTGACTGATTGCAGACTGCAGTTTTGCTCACTTTTCCCTAAAAGGTCTTTTTGTCTTTAGCCCTTACATGGGAAAGAGAAACAAAAGAGATGCAGCTTTCCTAGGAAAAGGTGCAATAATGATAAACATTCCAACACCCTCCAACATTTCACAGATGAAAACCATGGCATGTGTAGCCAAACAACATCAGAGTATGGTCAAGATGGGGAAAGCTATTAATGAGGAAGAATAGCAGTTTGCTTTTCCCTGAACCTACTGGGAAGGGCAAGACTGAACCCCCATATATTCTCTCCCCACAATCAGTTAATTGGGTACAGAATACTTTTGCATTTTGAACTCAGTTTGCACCAAATGAAATAAACTGAGGATGAAGAAGAAAGTGGAAGAAGAAGAAAGAAACTGGGACGTTTTAAAAGGAGCAGAAAAAGTTGGATGACAGAAGAATAATCAGCTGGATGGTACACATTCCATCTGCAAAATTTCTGTCAGTCATGAAGTTATCATGGGTGCATCATAAATCTTGGTTTGACACTTGGTTGTTTGAAAAAACATTGTTAAACCCATTTGTCCTGGTTTGCTCAAAATGATAAAGCTTAATTTATTGAAAGTAAAAGCCGGTGTTTTTCGTCTCTTCTTCACTGCCTGGCCCAGGAGAGGGGGCTAACAAAGTCCAAGGGCTTGTCTAGATGGGCAATATACCCCTTGTCCCCATCTCAGAGCTCTGCAATGCTGATGACAGAGGACTTTTCTCCCATTCAACCCCTGGGCAGTTCTCACCACCACTGAGACGGGGGGGGGGCAGGAGAGGGCCAATACAACATTTTAGAATAATACTCAATTTACTCCCTTCCCTAAACTTTCCACTCCTGGTGGAAATGGATTTGCTCCATTTCCATCAGGAAGAAATGGATTGGCAGGCTGGCCCTCACTGCTGCCGCCATCTCCCTGGCTCTCCCAGAAGGCAGGAAGGAGCCCTACAGTATGTGACCAAGGCTAGTCACATGCAGGGCCCTCTTCCTGCTTTCTGAGAGAGCAAGGAAAATGGTGGCAGCAGCAGTGATGGACCAGCATGCCAGTCAGGACTTTCTCCCATTCCATGGAAGGAACGGGGGAGCAACATCCATTGCCAGGCTCCATGGGCAGGGAGCAAGCAAATCATGGCATGTGTCGATGAGCCCCCAAGTCTCAGTTATGAAGTACTAATTATATGTAGCTTAGGGTTAAATCTGCATGCAGCCATTGTGTCTGTTGCTTAAATATGAATGTAGACAAATATCAGAAAATATAATGAACACACACAATGTGTGGATTTGAAGATCTCTCCACCTAAGGAAACAACTTGGGATCTAACTCAAAGAATGGCTGTTAGAAAGGTTTTCATGATATATTTTAAAAGGTAGCTTCATACCCAACATTTTTCTAATACTTACATAAAACCTGTAGTAGTGAGAAGTATATTCATGTAATGTTCAGATTATTAATTTGTGGTTTTGAGGAAAATAGTTATCTTAATCATAGTAATGAAGCAAAAGTGTATTTTGTTTGCTACATAACTGCTTCACAAAGGGCCCGTGGGCACCACCTAACACTAATTGCTTAAAAGATGGAGTATATGATCACAGCCATAGCCAGAGCGAAAGTCCTTTTGCTTATGTCTACAACTACGGGCAAACATCAGCATACCTTGATTTTAAAGACCTCCTCAATCTTTGAACCTACCTGGTTTTTAAGATCTTCATCTCAAGTCCATCTCTCCAAACCCCTGCTTCAGATGGCTTCCCACCCCTCCAGAACTGGTTTTATGGGTGCCCAGGAGGCTGTAGGAGGAAGAAGGTATGGCCAGTGGTAGAAAGCAAGACCAGCAGTACTCCTTTGAATCCTGGTCCTTCTCTCTGGGAAAGCCCATCAAGAGACCTTTCTTAATGTGTTTAAGAGACCTTGAAAAAGAATTATTAAGAGAACCTTTTATGATTAACTAGAGACACTGCTGCATGGTTTTTTTAAGATTACTTTTTAGCCATGCAATTCTATGTAATTTTGCTGTATTGTGATTTTGTTGCTTTTTGTTGTTGTTAAAATATTTATAACCTGCCTTTCAGTCCAGACCACAGGGACCAGGTGGCCTGGCTTTTGTGCAGTATGTAGAAGGTAGTGCTTTTGATTAGTCTGCTTGCAGTTCAGCTCATGTTGACTCAACCCAAAAGAAAGAGGCACAGGCAAATTCCAAAACAGAACAAGGTTCATTAACTGGACTAGATACTGCAAATGCTTTGTTGTTTTTATTGGCTTCTATATACTAGGTTTTAGTACATTTTTTCTCCTTTTATTAGCATTCATCTTATGAAGCCAATATGACCAAGAAAAAATAGAGACCACCCTAGTATTAAAAGGAGGGTTCTCAAATTGTCCCAGATTAAACAGCAACTTGCATGCATCTTCTCTGACACTTTTCTGCTATGTCTTTGACTCTAATTCTAACTAAGAATTTTGATGTGCATGTTCAAAGTAAGCTCGCTTTCAATGAACAATCTTTTCCTCAAAATACTTTACTAGATTATATGAATATGAATTGCAGTCCCAGAAATGATAATCTCATCTCTTGTTATAGAGAAAACCCAAGGAAGGCATAGTGGAGCCAAGGCTTTCAACATTGAAGTATGACTTCATCTGCTATGCCCTTCAGGTTTTTCTGTGTTTGCTGAACTCAGCTGAAATACTTACTGGATTTTCCCAGCAAAAAAGTATCATTATAAACTATCCCTATTGCAATCCAAATTATTTTAAGATGGCTTGGTCTTAAATTGATAATTTAGATCCACTAGCTTTACAAAAGACCCATTCCTGTTGGAGATAAAACTGATAAGAATGGTTTGTTAACATGGCTAAGAGCTACTTGCATTTTTGGACTTTCCTTATGAGAAATGGCTATCAGGACTATCATAATAAATGCTTCAATTTCAAATTTTAGCAGTACATCAGGGCAAAAGTAACTCTTAAACTATGATTCAGCAACTAGCAGTACAGGCAAAATATTATGGTTCCAGACATATTAATGATTTATTACCAGCAAAGCCTTGAAGAAGTTACCACTAATCAAAGCCCTACTGGACACTTAGCTTTGTGATCTGCTCCTTCTGACACCTATTTACACAATATGCAATTCATGTTAACACAGAAGTAAAAAAGCCTTTCCTTTCCTTTGGGACACAATTACATACACTATGGATGGTAAATTCATCAGTCAAAAGACAGTCCTAAATAGCACTTTGGTCCCAACCTGGATTATCATAGGGTTCACTGCTCCCTGTGGCCAGCCTTCAGTGTGGGTCCCTCTCCCCTTCCCAATTTCTATGGCTCCCATTCAGGGAATTAAATTGGGAAGCAGCCCTATAGGAAATTACAACACCTCTTCTTTCTCTTTATCAAAACGCTATATTCAGTCCTACAGGAATTGTTAACACCTCTTCTCTATCTTTGTCATAAGACTGAGGAAGAGGGTAGCATCAAGACCATCTCATTGCCACTTCTCCCACTATCAGTGTCACTTCACCAAGTGCACATGCAGAAGGAAGCAGCAGGACAAGGACAAGACATTTCAAGCCTGATGACACCATTGCAGAAAGAATATAATCTATGTTCAGAATTAGTCTGAAGGAAACCCAACCTTTTGTTTCAGGTATTTTTGCACGGGGGAATTCATTCTGTCAAATCTAATTCTAAGTCAGGCTGAGGACATTCACTCATCAATAATACAACACTTTCAACTCCTCAGTCTCTAAATTGCCCTGCAACATCTTCTGGTTTGGTTAAGGGATAGGAGACAGCCCAGCTGTAGAAGTGGATCTGCTCCAAATCTTGGAAAATCTACCTTTTGGGACTACAGCAGCCTGTGGCCATGCCGGCTGGGGAATTCGGAGAGCTATGGACCAAAAAAGGTATCTTTTCTGCCCTATATACTTTTCAGACATGTAAATTAAATCTCCAAGAATTTCTGAAGTGGGGAACAAGATAGATAGATAGATAGATAGATAGATAGATAGATAGATAGAAGAGAAAGAGCCAGTGTGGTATAGTGGTTTAAGCACTGAACTATATGACTCTGGATTGTGCGTATACGGAAAGATCACTCAAGGAGACCTTCTGCTGTGCTTTCTGCAACCGGACTTGTTTATCTCAGATTGGCTTTTTTAGTCATCAGCGCGCTTGCAGAAAGCGTGGGATGAGTCCTTCCTGAATCTTCATTTGCGAAGAAAAGCCAGAGAGAGAGAGAGAGATGACTCTGGAGAACAGGATTTGAATCCATACTCAGACATGAAAACCCAGCGGGTGACCTTGGACAAATCACATACTCTCATCCTCAGAGGAAGGCACTGGCAAACCTCCTCTGAACAAATCTTGCCAAGAAAACCCTGTGATAAGTTTGCCTTAGGGCTGCAATAAGTTGGAAATGACTTGAAGGCACACAACAACAAATGGATGGATGGATAACTTATAGATAAACAAACAGACAATTCACAGTTTCACAGCTGCTTTGTGAGGGTTAATCTTTCGTGACATTTTTGGAAAGCACTTGGAATGATGTTTCAAAAATGTAAAATGATTCAGTTTTGAGAAGTTTATCTTGGCTTTAATGGGCTGGATTTTATTTATCACACCCCAGGGGGATATATTCATTCAAAATTGTGGAGATGGTTTACAACTAAGATGGGAATCTAGTTTTTCTCTCTCATCTGGGAATAGATTCACATAGAATTAAGTAATGTAAATATTTTTACTGTTTATATGATACATGCATAGAATAGAGTTTTTATTTACATTTCCTTTTATATTCATTTTTGGGATGCATGGACACAGACTAGAATCATGGATATCACTGTCTATAAACAAGCCTTATTTCAAATTTAGAGCCATCGTGTCCATGAAGACAAAAACATCATATAGCTTTGCAAAAGCTATACAGATTGTGCCAGAAATAACAACTGTTCGGTTTTGAAGAAAAAGAGAAACTGGAAGTTTGATATAGTTGGTGAAGACAAAGCAGTCTGGGTTCAGGTTCTCACTCAGCTGTGAAGCTCAATTGGTATCCTTGTGCCAATTAATCTCTCTCAGACTAACCTCTCTTACAGGGTTGTTAAGGGGGAAATGGCTTAGAAATTGTAGGAGTGATTTATTGAATAATAAATGTTACAACCTCTGAAAAGCTGACCATGGCAATTCCACGCTGAAAGGCAGGGTGGGAAACTTGTGCTCCTTCAGACATTGTTTGATTGCACCCTTCCCATCAGCCCAGCCTGGATCACCCATGGTGAGCATCACATGTTCCCCATCTTTGGTGAACCAATCACTTCAATGATGAGTATTCTGAGCAGTCAGGCAGTAGAAGCAGCTGAAAGACCTAGTGCCTTGTCCCACGCTGAAGTAAAGTGGCAGGGCAGCTGGAAGGTTCCGCTTTCGGTGCTGCCTTACTGCAAGATGTCATCTGGTGTTCTGCCATTCTGGTCTCTGCCATTCTGGTCACATTGGAGATGGAGGTAAAACCATGCCTTTTTACTAACTGGAAAAAATCCATTAGTAAAAAGATGCAGTTTTACCTCCATCTCCCATGGGAGTAGAACACTGGAAGAATGACAACATCATGCAGTAAGGCAACACAGAAAGCAGAACCTTCCAGCTGCCCTGCCACTTTAGTTCACATGGGATAAGGCTCCTAAAGACAAAACGTGTCACTACAAATGGAAGCCTGAGAGGCAGAAGTGGTGCCTTTTGGCATCACTTAAGTTCTTTGGGGGGCAAAGTGGGATGGGCTGGACATTGTATAGAAGGTTACAACACCATATGTATACTGCTTTGACATTTTTTACCTATTGTGAGCCATTTGAGGGAAGGAAATTAGTAGAGAATATTAAAACATTTGTCCCTGAGGGCTGCCTGTGATACATGGCAAACATTTTCCCCAGCTCACCTCTTTGGGAAGTGACATGTCCCAACTAGAATCAAGATGGTTGCAGTGATTCTCCTGGAAGTGGAGTGGGTCTAGGTGGAAGTGTTAGGCAGCTCTTCTAATGTTATTGACACTTTTTTTTTTTTTTTTGCCTGTAACAACTCTGCTAAATGACTTTATGAGTTTCCTTTGAGGGCTTTCTGTTGCTGCAGGAGAAAGAGATGATCCCAGGAAAGCCTTAGTTCATCTTGTCCTAGTATTTCTGCAAACAGATTTGAACAAAGGGCTTAAGCCAAGCACTCAAAAGTACCAGGTGGTAGCCAAGGGAACTGAGGTTTGGGAAGTCATGTGAGCAGATCCATGATCTGGAACATGGGAGACAGGTGGAGGGCATTTGGGTAAAAAAGTATAGGAGAGGGAAAGAACAGTGATATCACTGTGCCTGATCTAGACCATCAAGGAGACTGAAGACTTGAGTGAAACATTCATCCATTGTCAAACATTCATAAAGAAGAGAAATAGTATGAACAGGTGATTTCAACTACCCTTCAACTATCAATTTTCCAAGTCAAACTCTGTCAAGAAGTAAGGTCCAACAAAATTCCTCACTTGCCTTGCTGACAGTTTCATTAGAGTCAGACCAATTAGAAGGAATGGTTTAAAAAAATTACAAAGAGACTGAATTTTTTCATTTAATTTATTTAGTTTCTCTTCCCCATCCCCCACCCCACCCGTTTCCAGCCAGGGAAAGGAATGATGTATATCCAATCTACCTAAACACTTACACTTCTATATGTAGGTATGTAGGTAGGCTGGATATAAGTATTATTTTAGGGGATGAACGGATTATAAACCTTAAAAAACTAAGCTTTCACCATGAGGGGAAATGCTAGGTTCAACAAAGGTTCAGAGTCAAAGGTTCAGGATGTATTAATTCCCATTCTAGGAGAAAGGTGGCATATAAATCAAATCAAATACATACATACATAGTTAGAAGCTGTGGGGTTGTTTTAACTTGTTAGATAGTTGCAATACTTAGGGCTTGTCTACATGAGCTAAATACCCCCATCTCAGAGCCTGCAGTCCATATGATGCAGGGCATTTGCCCTCTTCTGCCCCTAGGCAGTCCTCATCACCCCTGGGGCAGATATGGGGCTGAGACAAGGGGAAGACTGGGTAGGGTCTGATAAATTGTTTTTTTTAAAAATACCCAGTTTACTCTGTTATAGGCGGCAAACAACAGACTGGGCCCTGTGTGTATACAGAAGCCCATCCAGCATCTGGCCCTTGCTGCTGCCATCTCCTTGGCTCTCCCAGAAGCCAGGAAGGCATCCCACAGCATGTGACCAAGGCTGGTCACATGTAGAGGGCCTTAGTCACATGCTGCAGGTGCCCCTCCTGGCTTCCTGGAGATTCAGGGAGATGGTGGCAGTGGTGGCTGCAGTGAAGTGCTGGCATGCCTGTCTGGACTCTGATCTGTTTTTTCAAGGTAACGGGGGAAGAACGGGCCAGATCCACAGCAGGGAACTGGTGTATCCTGGCTCATGTAGATGAGCCCTTAGTACATGTTATAGAGAGAGTTGTTGGAAGGAGTTACTGTATATTGTGAAATGAGTGAGGGGGAGCAGGTTAGGGAGAGATGGAAGGCAATCTTAAAGATGTGAGCAGGATGTCCTTCTGCTTTTTAGTTGTACAGCATTCACTATCTGGTATGGTTCAGAACCCCTAGGAGGACCCTCCCTCCCCAGCCATGGCTAGGCTTTTTCTTCATGGCCATATTGACTTCTTCATGGGAAAAGGTCTGTTCATTCTTATTGTGTTTAATGTCTTTTTATGTGGGAGGGTGGGGGTGGGTGGTGTTTTTAGTCATTATTATAATGTTTTAATTGTTGGAAGCCGCCCCATTGTTTTTAGCAGAGGGGCGGGGTATAAATAAATTTTATTATTATTATTATTCCTTGGCAGTGAGACACAGGACAGGGCCAGTTCTAGGTTTTGGATGGAGGTCCTTCAGACAAGAGGCCCTCAGTGGGTCCAACTACTTCCTGCTTTCCACACTATGCCGCTCACTCATCCTCTTTCTCTGGTCCCAATGGGTTTTGCTTGAAACCAGCCCTACCATTAGGCAGAGAGGATTCCATTTCAAAAGGAAGGGGAATATGGGCTGAGCCCCCATCCACTCCCACCTGCTGCAGGTGTGTGTGTGCATGCACATGCATGTACATGCATTAATTACTATGTCCTCCTTGCCCCACCTGTTGTAGGCTGCTTTTGTAGACTCTCCATAGTTCCCCTGGATTTCTCTACTGATATATCACCATCATTGCATCCCCTCCTCCAAATATCTGGTGATTATTAGCAGTAGTGTTATGACAGGAAGATTCTTTTATTTTGAATGTGAATGAGAATTCAGCCAATTCAATGTAAGAAACTGTGCCCAGTTAGAGGCTCTGGTTAATGGAAGCAGCCCCTTAAAAGCAGAGTTTGGTAAACTTTAATTTTGCTTAGAAAAGTTTATTTGGTTGAACTATTGTATTTAGCTATCCAAATATATGCATATTTCAAAGCAGTGTCTCCAAAATCAGAAGAGGGAAAACCTTTTCTGTTCACTCTGTTTGAAGAACTTAATTTCCCACTAGCAAAATATTTCCTCATTTTTGCTTGACTTGTTTTTTATTTGAACAACATGATTAAAGCGGTTGATGTTTAAGGTGTCTTCTTAATGACATCACCAGTAGCCAACCCCTATGACTTCACCAAGGATTGTCCTCAGGACTCAGGCTTTGGCCCTGAAATTTCAGGGCCTGTAGTGCTCCTGACCTGGCAAGCCTGGCAACAGATACACTCCCAACCAAGCCAAGCCACTTTGTTCACCCCAACCCCTCGATTATGCATCTCTTTTTGTCTTTCTCCTTTGACTTGTTTCTTCTGTGATAACCTTCACAGCATTATCACCAATTAAAGCCAAGTATTGCAGATGGCCCTCAGCATCCACAGATTCTGCGTCCATGGATTCTGCTGTCCACGGCTCAAACATATTAGGAAAAAATCCAAAAAAGCAAACCTTGCTGTTCACCATTTTACATGAGGGATGCAATTTTTACTCTGCCATTATATATAATGGGACTTGAGCATCCACAGATTTTGGTATCCACAGGGGGTCCTGAAACCAACCCCCAGTGGATACTGGGGGCCTACTTTATTGTTTATTAAAAACAATGTGAAATTAATCGACATGTTAAACCAATAAGTGCTTATTGGTGCTGTGCCAAAAGCCATGGGCGCAGGATTGGATCACTGTTAATTGTTGGTTAATTCTTGGAGGGCAGGTGGATGGGTGGTCTGAAAGGCAAAAGAGTTGTATTTTACCCATGTATTTGCTTCTCACCTTCAGCACTTATTTCACAATTTTTTAAAAAAAAAATCTTGCAAATAGTCTACCAAAGTAGGCAAACCAGAAGCAAATTCAGTCACGGGAACTTTTTTTCTGGTTTTATAGAGCAATTTCCTTTGTAAGCCAGGATCAAGCTAGCAGGACTGAGGTCAGAGTTCAGAATTATCAACAGGCCCACCAGCTGAACTGTGTCTTTTGCTTGGGCTGAGGGGCGGGATATAAGGGGATCCTGCAGGTTGAAGAAGGCCTTAGCAATACTCCCCCTGGTTTGAAAATACTGCTGGGAAGTGCCAGGTTGGTGACTTGATCCTGGATAGGTTCAAGTGCCTGGCCTCTGACATGGACACCTCATTGTATTAATCGCTCTCAGCATGGCCACCAGGGTTCCCTCAGGAGAAGCAGGTGAAACCTTGACAATGAATACTCTTACAAAGAGAAGTTCTATTCAAAAGTTAAGCCTCTTGTTATTGCATTCAGTGGGACATATGCCCTAATATGTGTGAACAGAATTGGTTGCTGCCTTGATTTCACTTAGGATTGTTTATTTACTTATTGGCCATCTGGAAACTGGTCAACTACACCTGTACCTGATCATTATTAGTACACTTTTGCTTCATCACTCTTGAGGAGACTCAGTTACACAGGAGTTTTGCCTAATCATTTCCTGGGGGAGGGGAGTGTCTCCCAACCTAATCTTAGGTGAGAGCAAGGCCCCACCAGGTGCCCCTATGCTGGGTTGCATGAAGAGGTAGCATCCAAAAGGAGGCATGGCTGGACATAACTGAAAGGCTAGGTCTGTAAAGCAGAGTTCCTGCTTTCTGTGTCTGGAGATCTTTCTAAGATCCCTTCTTCTAAAGGGAATCATTCCACAAAACAAGGAAAAGGTTCCCAAGATTTCATTTAGGAACAGCTGCTTCTAAGTTCTAAGCCCTCATGCTGTGCTCACTCTTGTGGAACATCTGGTTGTGGGAGACCATCTCCATCTGTAATCTGCAAGAGTCATAGCCTCTTTATGTTGCCTCATTTCTTGGAACTGAGATAGGTCTCCCCAAAGCATCTGGGCCTCTCGGTTTCCCTGCTTAAGAAACTGCACCCAAGTTATCCAAATGGCAATCAGAGAACATGGAGGACACACTCAGGGAAATATTTGGGACAACACTAATTAGGCCCTTCTTGGTTTAAAGTCTTGGATCATGCTCCATTGATTTTGAGAAACAATAACATTGGCCTTTTAAAAATGAGAATGATGATGCTGAGAAGGTCACAATGAGAACACAGAAACATGTCAAAAGTTTTTCTTTTAAAAAAACCAAACACAAGAGAGATTATGTCCAAGTACCACCAAAGCAGTCATTGCTTAGATACTGTTTGCTTCCTGTGATTCTCTGCTGTCCCTCCACACAGACTGCTAAGGGCTAAGGATCAGAGGGAAGGGTCTGAATGCAGAAGAGCCACATTGCTGAAGCTGAGCAACCTCACACATGACCAATAACTGGATGGGAGACCATCTGGGAATCCCAGATACACCACCCCAAGTTCCATGAGAGAAGAAAAATCAGGATATAATAAAGATCCCTGCCATGGTGCACTTCAGCAGGACTTTCGGAACATGGTCATTGTGAGCATCAGAAGAAGCATGGGGAAAGGTTCCCTCTACCCTCACTCCTGAAATCTCCTTCCCGGGAGAGGCAGGCTGAGCCAGCAAAAGAGTTTGCTGGTGGTGGAAGGGGATACCTGCACAAACAAGTGTTCTGAGGGCAGGCATAGGAGTAGGTATGAGGAGAGGGGTGGCAGCTAGGAATTGGCTGGAGGAGTGAACCTGACTATCAGGCCTCAGCAACAGTGAGGCCTGGAAGTGAGAGAGCAAGGTGAGGCTGCACAACATAAAGAGCCAGCTACCCTGAAAGTACTGAAAGAAGTATTGTTGGCACGGGCCATGAGTGACCTCAGGGGGGATCAACACAGAGTGGTGATAGCGGTAGCAGGCAGCAGTGGCAGCAACAGTGACCCAGCAGTAGTGGTAGAGGAGGTGGCCATGGCAGAGGAGCAGGCAGAGGCAAGAGCAGCTTGGACCCACTGCCACAACTATTTCCACCAGTACTTATTGTGGAAATAAGTACGGCAGCGGAGACTGTCAGGAAGCTCAGGTCCCCACCTGGCCAGAGCCAATGCTGGGGCTGTCCAGGGTTGATTGGGTTAATATTGCTAAACTTCATGAGAACAACAGAACTGCCTCAGAAGAAAGTTTCAAGGAATATAGGTGAAACCAAGAAGCAATGCAAATCTGTGGAGAAGGGAATAAGGGGAGGGAAATAACTGCAGAGATGGAGGCAGAAGGATCATAATTGTCTGCTGCAGTGTATGTGCAAGTGCAAATTGTTAGTTATCCTGGAAGAGAAGGTCACTATACTACATCTGCATGTTGTGTCTCTTCAATGTATCAGAGAACAGGAGGACGTCCTGGACAAAACACAGGGAAAACGGATCATATAAAACCAACAGGATGAAACTGCTATGGAAAATGAAGAGGCCCGTTACAGTGAGGAAACACCCTGGAGAAACGTCTCTGTCAGAAGTAGAACGTACAGAAGGGACTCTTAACTTCTCCAACAAAGCAGTTGCTTCCTATATCTTCAGGAGGATAGTGTCCTGAACTCACAATAGCAAGTATCTGAGGAGCAACAGAGTAGGGATGCAGGAACAACAGAATAAGGGGTGCAGTCCTAGTCTGACACCAATTATCCATACTAGATGCCAAAGAAATCAATAGCCAGCCCAGAGACCAGTCACCAATTGTCCATACAAGATGCAAGAGAAGTCAATAGCCAGTTCAGAGATCAACAGAGACTGGTCCGAGGTCCAGGTACTTGGTCAGCAAAGGGTTACTGTAACAGTCCAGAAGTCAGTCCAAAGCCAAGCCAAAGCAGGAACACTGAAGAGTGCAACAGGTAAGATAAGCAGTTGTCAGCACTGAGGCTCAAAGGAAAGTCGCTGGGAGATTTATAGGATTCTCAAGGCCAGGTGAGCCTCATTAATGAATAATCAGATCAGCATTTAGTATTTAAATGATGCTGGGTGTGGCATTTCTCCTTCCTGTGTTCATAGAAGGAAAGCAGCATGTTGTCTGGATCATCTATCACTGGCTGACAGATTGTTCTTCAGGGTGAGGTTTGTTTTTTCTATTTGCTTCAGCTACCCTATCAGAGAGACCCATGCTTTCCAAGGTGAACCAGAGTTTCTTTATCTGCTTCATCTGCATTCTCTGCTTCCTCCTCTGTGTCCTTGGCTAGGGGGTTCATGACAGAAAGCAGCAGTGAAGATGCTCAGACAGGAAACCAGCAATAATGTATACCACATGCCAAGGAAGGAGTTGAGGTAACCACCAACTGAAACAACAAGAAAATAAAGGTGCTGGTGATTGGGGACTGGCTCAAGGGTATAGCAGCACCTGTGTGAATCAGGAATTGTGCTGTCTTCCTGGCGCATGCATCCAGGATGTCACTGACAACTTGCCAAAACTTATCAAGAACACAGTTCATACCCCTTCCTCCTTATTCATGTGGGTAGCAATAAGTAGGGAGGAGTTGATCACTGGAATCAAAGTAGTCAGTTCTTTAGGAGGAAATGACCATGTATCCACCAAATCTCAGTGGATACCAAGGGCCTACTGTACACATTGAGGACTCGGCATTGCAAGAACTCCTACAGAAAAGAGCTTGACACTGATTTGGGTTCATTTGGGCTATCAACCAACTGGCCTCCTACATTCTCTGTTTTGGGGGAAAGAGTAGCTGTGTTAGTCTGCTGCAGCAAACACAATAAGGAATTGTGTGCTGTCTTAAAGACTTACAAGTTGGATTTCATTTAAGGTTTTATGGACTCCAGCCATCAGATGAATTAGACTGTAGTTCACAAACACTTCTGCCAAATCAAACATGATAATCTCCATGGTGCCACAAGACTTCTCATTGTTCTGCTAATGACCTTCAGCTCCCTTTCTTTTTTTACCTGCTTCTGATTATAGATTCAAGACTTTAAACACCCTCAAAATAAAATTTGGGTGTGTGTGTCAGAATAAAGTGTTCCTCTACTTACAACCAAGAAAAACAGTATGGAGAATTTACCAGAAGTCTGGGAAAGCGAGCTAGGACCTGATATATTTCCATGTATTTGAACTCTTCAAAAAATAGGATGAGGAGATTTCCTGTAGGCCTCTCCAAACAAAGAGCTCTGGATGGGTACTTCTAATGTCCTCCTTCTCAAGCAGAGTGAAGGGAGCTCTCACCCTCTCTCCTTCTTTCCCTCTAACAGAATGTTTTTTCTTTTCTCCCATCAGCAAGTTTCAGCCTTCCCTGGACAATGAGCTCAAATTGTATAAACTCTGCTGAGCTCTGCATGGAGTCCTCAGCATGGAAAGCATGGGTGCCCACAATCAGATGCATTTGCGCCAAACTCCACCTGGTCTCAGCATCTGTTGCCTGACCCCTTATTTAACAGATGTAACAGGGAGCTGTTCGTATTTCAGGAGACTAATACTCAGTAGACAGTGTGGCCCATGGAAGGCAGAAAGATATTTTTATGTGGGGGTATTTAGCATGGTGTAGTGGTTTGCGTGCTGGACTATTAACTCTGGAGACCAGGGTTTAAATCCCCACCTGGTCATGAAAACCCACTGGGTGACCTTGGGCAAGTCGCATACTCTCAACCTCAGAAAACCCTATCATAGGGTTTCCATGAGGTTGCCATAAGTTGTAAATGACTTGAAGGCACACAACAACAGCAGCAGCAGCAGCAATTTAGCTACAGCACCAAACATTCCTTTTGCATTCAATGAAATGTTTCCAATAGAGGGTGGAGATCTTAGCCCCACAAGTTAGTTTCTTTATAGGCAGACTGTGTTAGCAAGGAGTATCACTCTGGCTTAAGTCCAATTGCTCATCCTAAGTAGGTAGAACAACTGAATGATAGAAATTTACAGAAGTGTTGATTTAATAATTTCTCATTGATTCCATAGTCACATCTGTGTGTGTGTGTGTGTATTACTTCTCCTTTTTTCTTTCTCTTAAAATCTTCATATCTTAAATCTTATACCCTCTCGCATACCTATCCCATTCATACTCTCTTCATCTTATATCTTCTTACTCTAGTAATATTCTCCTAGATATATACATCTCCTATATATATAAGAATCTTTACCTTGATACGTATTACTATACTAAAATAACTTCCCCTGTTCTACTCGTCAAAAGAGATGATCAAATTTACTAACTCCCGTTCATCTTCTATATATTCATCGCTTTTATGTTTTTCATACTCAACTTGTTCAACAGCTTTCTAACCAAGAATTAATCCCACGCAACTATGCATAATGTTTTATGAGCTTCATCCACAGTCACATCTAGTTGGGACTCTCAAGAGAGTTTAGGCCTTTTAGCCTCCACACATTCTCATACCTCCCTTCTCTTTCCTTTTAGGATTTCTAGACCTCACCAGCCCTCAACCTTCTTTTGAAGGGCTCATTAATGAGGGATCCCATGTGAACTATCTCATTTTCCCTCTGAAGTTAAGTGCACTAAAGAGATTAGCCATTCATCTTGAACTTCAAAATCCAAAGGAGAGTCCCTCAAGGAAAACTATTAGTGATTATTCTCCTCAAGACCAATCTTTGCCAGATGAATCCACCAGCACACATTCAGCCACATAGAACAACATGGCCCCCATGGGCAGCATGGAACCATGACTTACAATTAGGAGAGCTCCTTCCAAAAGAAACAGGTACACCTATTATCTCTTTGGTACCACAAGAAACAGTGAAAGCAGTTTTGTGGAAACATGGGCTTCTGTAGAAGCCATATCCAGCTACTACATGGGTTCTGAGCTGCTGCTTCCTTCTATGACATATTAACCTCTGGATGGGGTCAACCAGCCACTGAGAACAAGCCAGAGTCATTGCCTGCAGTTTGGCCTTACTTCACCATACCACCTCTCTCATAGGCCTTGAAGTCAGTACCCCCACATGTTGGCCTGGCTTGGAAAGCCTAGTTCTCAGAATCTTCAACTGAGGGCTCATCTTCCACAGGATTTAGGGGAGAGAGAGGTATTGTTACCTAAATTACCGGGGGTCGGTGAAGAACCCATTTGTGTCCAGATATTAATATGGGGAATGTTAATTAGCTCAATGTGGCAGTGAGAGGCCAGGATCTTTTGACCTATGTATACCAGTACTAACTGACAAGACTCACAGCCAAGAAATAAAATAAAAATGGTTTTTATTGAAAAATAATCACAGGAATACACACACATCCACTCAAGCTTCAAGCAGTCACACAAGGCTAGCAAAGAATAGGAGGAAGTATTAGGATAGAAGAATAGAGTTTGGGATGATGGGTTATACTATACCTGTCCGAAGAGCGGAGATTCATGCAGAGAAGTATGGCTATGCATGATGGGTGACACAGCAAACCAACAGAGTGACGGCCTCTGAGGAACCTTGCTTGCTTCCACAAGTTCCTCCTGCACTGGATACCACATAAGCTGGAAAGGAGGACACCAGCTGTCTCTTACCCAAAGAAAAATGAAAGGACTCAGGCCATTCTGTAGGAAAGACTAAGATGCCAAGAGATGCTACAAATTTATCTTCTTTCTTCCTCTTAGGACTGAATGAAAATAGAACTAAAGACCTTTGGTGCCAGGAAGAACATGGAAAAAATGATTGATTACATCCACAGCTGCAGAGTTTGGGATGTAAAGATATCCCTCTTTCCTTTGGGTAGCAGATTTTCCTTTTAAGAACAAATGATGACCTTAAGCAGCCAAATGGATTATACCTTCTGCTTGCTATGCTTGCTTTGTTAAAGATAATTAAAGACCAGCCTAAGAAGGACCAAGCATGATCAGTGGCCTTCAGGACCTACAATAACTTATTTTCAGCTGAAAGAAAGAAAATAAATATGGGGCAGAAAATTGGATGCTTTGAGCCTCTCATCCCTACTAGTATGTTGGAGATGGACCTAAGACTGGGAAGATGCAGTGTCTGAGAGCTCTCTGCTGTTCCTCAACTAGACAGGGAGGTTTAGGGAAGGAGGAAGAAAGAAAACCTCACTCCTCAGAATTCTCAGAAGCAAATTCTCACTCCTCAGAAATCCCCCCCCCATCTGATAAACAACAATCAGGAGCTCAGCAGTCATGGAGACCAGAGGCAGTGGGAAACCTGAGGATTTTAGCACCCTATACAACAAAGGAAGGGAAACTTAGAGGAAGAGGATATTGTGTTGACCTTCAAAGACAGGTTTTATCAAGACAGGTGGGGGTAGTAGAAAAGGTACCTGACCCCGGTCTTCCAGCTGACAAGTGGCTTCTTCGGATTTAGAAGGCAAGTCTCATTGAGCTCCAACAATTAAAGAGAAACTGTCATCCTGCATAGACAGGAAAGTGGTTCTTCCTGCTGAAGTTCAGCTGGTTAGACTCTTGAAAAGAAACATTCCTGTGACATTAGAATATGTGTGTTTCCACATTTTCTGCTCTCTCACTCCTGGCACTTCCTCAGGAATGAAACTACAGACTTTATCAGACCACCCCCCGTTAAGCCCGTTCTTTTTATGCTGGCAAAAGAACTCCCTGTGCCATACTTACCTTCCCTCCCATCCAAAGGCTTCCTCGACAATGAAAGAGGAAGTGAATGGAGCTCCATTCACTTCCTCTTTGAAATCCCGCATATTCTCATGAGAATAAATAGCATGGGAAATTGAAAAATAACAGAGAAAAGGTTACAAAAAGCACCTAAACACACTAAAAAAGTCCCGAGTAACCCAGGAAGGGTCATAAAAAGTGTGTCACCTACCTGGATGTTGCAATCTCACCCAGCAGTGTTCTCGGCGGACCGACCACTGACGCTGCATTCACGTGAGTACAATGGCACAAAGTTTCAAATGCCGGTAATGCCAACCCAAATGCACCACAGGAATCAATTCATGGCTTGAGCCGTCAATTAAAAAGTATGATTTTTTTTATAGGACATGATTGCAAAAGGGCAACATTGTGTGGTACGTGCCCCCTTTCACGATCATTAGGTGTCCTTACAATGCCTTATTTGCCCTGTCTGATAATGTCCTACTTGTTTATTTTTGTTTATTTGTTTAATTTGTATCTTGCTTCTCCCCATATGGAAGATTTTGCTGTTGATTTGAGCTTTTTGGGAAAATCTGAGAGAACACAAGAAGAAGGAACTAATAAAGACCATGTGGCTGGCTGGCTATAATTATTTGCTTACCATCAGTGTGCCCGCAATTTTGCTGCCCTCTGCCATAGTGGAGAAGTCCTAGTTTTATTGGGTAAAAAAGTAAGTGAAGTAAGGCTTGAAAGGGGGAAATAGCAGGGCCTGTTTCCTTCAAGGGCCACTGGAGTTATGGCTCACATGACTTTTGAGGAGCAAGGGAGATGTCATTGCCCACCCTCTAAAAGAACTGGCAGAAGTAATCTCAGAACCACTGTCAATTATTTTTTAGAATTCCTGGAGGAGGGCAAATGTTGTCCCCAGATTTAAAAAGGCAGGAAAAGAAAACCCAAATAATTATTGCCCAGTCGGCCTGACATCAGTACTAGGAAAGATTCTAGAGCAGATCATTACACAGTCTGTAAGCACTTAGAAAGGAATGCTGTGATCACAAAAAGTCAACATGGGTTTCTCAAATACAGGTCATGCCAGACTAATCTTATCTCTTTTTTCATAGAGTTACAAACTGGGTAGATGAAGGGAATGCTGTGGATGTAGTTATCTTGATTTCAGTAAGGCCTTTGACAAGGTTCCCTAGGATATTCTTGCAAAAAAAAAAAAAAAATAGTAACATCTGGGCTAGACAATGCAACTGTTAGGTGGATTTGTAACTGGTTGACCAACCAAACCCAAAGGGTGCTCATCAATTTCTCCTCTTCATCCTGGAGAGAAGTGATTAATGGGGTGCCATAGGGTTCTGTCCTGGGCCCAATGCTATTCAACATCTTTATCAATGACTTGGATGAGGAAATAGAGGGCATGCTTATCAAATTGGCAGATGATACCAAATCAGGAGGGACAGCAAATACCCCAGAGGACAGATACAGAATTCAACATGATCTTAACAGATTAGAAAGCTGGGGCAAAACTAACAAAATTAATTTCAGCAGGGAGAAATGTAGGATATTACACTTGGGCAGGAAAAATGATATGCACAGATATACGATGGGTGAGGCCTGGCTTGGTGGCAGTACATGCAAAAGGGACCTAGGAATCTTAGCGGACCCCAAACTGAACATGAGTCAGCAGTGTGATGCAGCAGCTAAAAAATCCAATGCTATTCTAGGCTGCATTAATAGTATAGTGTCTAGATCAAGGGAAGTAGTAGTACCACTCTATTCTGCATTGGTCAGAACTCACCTGGAATACTGTGTCCAGTTCTGGCCACCACAATTCAAGAAGGATATTGGCGAGCTGGAGCACATCCAGAGGAGGGCTACCAAAATGGTGGGAGGTCTGAAAGCCATGTCCTATGAGGAGTGGCTTAGGGACCTGGGTATGTGTAGCCTGGAGAAGAGAAGGTTGAGAGCTGACATGATAGCCATGTTTAAATATTTGAAGGGATGTCATACTGAGGATGGAGCGACCTTGTTTTCTGCTGCTCCAGAAACTAGGACATGGACCAATGGACTCAAACTACAGGAAAAGAGATTCCATCTAAACATTAGTAAGAACATCCTGACAGTAAGAGCTGTTCAGAAGTGGAATGCACTGCCCCAGAGTGTGGCAGAGTCTCATTCTTTGGAGGTTTTTAAACAGAGGCTGGATGGCCATCTGTCAGGAGTGCTTTGATTGGGTATTCCTGCATGGCAAGGGTTGGACTAGATGGCCCTTGTGGTCTCTTCCAACTCTATGATTCTATGATTCTAACTCTCTGGAGCTTCTCTGGCTGAATCTACATGAGGTCTGTGTCCCAGCTCCATTGTGTAGTATCCCTGCCCCCGTTTGATCCCTTTACTGCCACACACACCTGTTTTTATACAAACTGAAAACAGTTTGGAAAGCCATAGGGGACCCCCATTACATAGCCACATCAGTGCAAGGGACTGTTTCTACTGTGTGCCCATGTTTGCCATATTGGTTTATATCCTGTTACACGACTGCAGCAGCTCCGGGGGGGAGGGGTTAAAATTCCAGCCACATATATGCATATTTCCATATTTGCTTAATCAAAAGCTTTTATCTGTTTCCACATCATTCTGATTGCCCACCTGTGCTTCTGTGAAATGAAGCCAGTAGAGCTGGGGAGGAGAAATGCCAACCTGTGGGTGGGTGCAATAGCATTTAAGTGAAGATTCACATACAAACACCAAATCCCCTCTCAAAAAAGTGACACTGACTTTTCCCGACGCTGATACAAACAAAGGAATTGCCCTTTTGTGGTGGGAACGATTAGGTGATCTAGTTGACAGCATGACCTAGGTGACCATCCACCAACGTGGACCCATCTTCCATTTTTCCTACCCCTGATTCCACTGTGATTCCTATTCAAGAGTCAAACTGCACATTTTTTAAAAAAGCACACAGTTCTTCCCAAGAAACAGCAGAGAAAAATGGAAGTTTTTTTAAAAAATCACCTTAAAGTCCTCAGACATCAAGTTTCCACATCAGAATAAGAGGGACATTGTGTGTTCTAACAGGACTGGGACTGAGATGAGGACACATCATTTAGCCTGGTAAATTTAACCCTAGTCTCTTCTCAGTTTATCTGCAGTCCCCAGAGTAGATTTTGTAGCAGCTTGGTTTTGAGTGAGTGATTAAGATCTACTAGCTTTACAAAAGATGCACTCCTTTTGCAGATGAAAACTGCTGGAATTGGTTTGTTGATATGGATCAACACAGCTCGCTACATTTTTGGACGATCCCTGGGAATGTAACTAGGGGGGTTGATACAGTGTGCAACACCAAAATGGAACCTTTCATCACTGATCAGGATGTGCCATTGTGGATGGAACAAAAGCCATCCACAATGGAAACCACAGTGATGAAGGGGATGGCAGGGAAAGAGCACATGGCAAATGGCTTAGCATATCACAGCTACCTACACCCCTCAAAACGGCTCTGATAGTGGTGCCTAGGGTATACACAGTTTGAGTACACCCCACCATAGAAATGACAAAGAAAGCACACTGGGAAGTCTGGTGGGTTCCATTTACCCACTTTCTAGTGAGAGTTGGTGCAGAAGAGGACAACTGACAAAGCTCCAAGAACTGAAGGGGGTTCCCAGACCACTGCAAATCCTCTTACATACCCACAGTAACAGTTCTGCCAAATGCCTGAACACCAGGAATTCCTCTACAGAGCCAGTTGAAGGAAGTGTTTGTTGGTCTTCTTTGATCTGTCAGTATAAGAGAGCCATCAATCATATGTTATCTGGATCTTGCTCTCTGACTCCTTGGCCAAAGCTGAAATGTCCCTGTTGTGAGACACTACAAGGAGCAGAGATGCTCTATAGGAAGAAGGGTCTTTGGAGTAAGTCAGCAGGATGTCATTTCCACCACTAAAATTCCTGGAAAAGGAAGCAAGAACAGAAAGAATCCAGATGACTTCTAAAGTGGAGGATGTAGACACCGGAATAGTTAATGATTTTCTATACCTTGGCTCCATCAGCAGGTCATGGGCCCAATTCCAGTGCTGGGCAGTCCAAACAACAGATGGCTACTTCCAGGGAGGAACCTCACTTTTTAGCCCTTAACTTGGCTTTGCTCCAAGATAAGCAATGCCAGGGGAACCTTGAAATTTCCCAGAAACTCCAGAGTGACCTTGAGATCTTTTGCTGTCTGGACAGATGGGTCGGGTCCAATTTGGCCCAGTCCAGTTGTCCACATGCAAACATAGTACCATCTCCCTTACTCTATAATGAGCAGTGTAGGGAATGGGATGGACCCCCATTGAAGCTGCTGCCACTGCTTCCTCACCAAACACGTGGAAAGCCTGCCTGGTACACCATTGCTTCTGCACCCATGCAATCAACAAGGAGGGAGTAGAGCAACCCCCTCCTTGTTGATCACATGTCCTGGTGCCCATTCTGACCTCGGCAGAAGCAACAGCACACTAGGCAGGCTTTCCATGGAGCTCCTTGGCCGGTGAGACAGTAGTGGTGGCAGCTCTAAAAACAGGGGACTGGCCAAGTGAGACCAATGCTGTGTCAGCCCAGCTGGCCCATGTGAACAATGATGGCCCTTGTACCATGTTCATTTTGGTGAATGTGATCACTTCATGGTTGGTCTGGGGCCAATCCGGAGCATAATGCTCCAGCCTGGCCCTAGATTTAAGCAGCCAGTTTAGATGAGCCCTTGGTCTCTTTCAGAGATGCATAATAATTTCCCAATTAATATTCTGGGTCCAAGGGGGAAACTATTCATATATTAAACTACTGTCTCATGTATCTTCAGGCAAAGTCAAGGTCAACTAGGGGTGGCAGTTAACTGTCTTGAATTCAGCCTCCTCTGTTAAGGAATAGGGAAAGGCCAATAAATGCAAGCTGAGTCCTCACAAGATGCAAGCATTGCAGATGGATAGCCAGAGATCTCAAGAGGTTGGTGTACAACTTATTTGTGATGGAGCTGTACATCTCTGCAGGAAGAAATCTGCAGTTTGGGGGGTATTTTGGGATCCTGCGTAGTCTCAAGGTTCTGGTGGCTGAAGAATTCTGGTTGTCATAGAAAAATAGGGGTTGTTTAATCAGTTAAAAAAAATCCTCATAGAATTTGAGGAGAAAACAAGTTGTCTTAATGGCAACCTGCAGCAATTCACCCTATTCAGAAGTAGGAGGACAAAAATGGCCATATACTGCATGCTAGGAGTTTTAAAAACTGTGAGGGCGAATGTGCATTCCTGCTCATTAGGACAAGTGATTCGCCTTGATTCACTTGCCCATACACAGGAAGCGCAAAGCTGATTGGCCAGATGAGTGCAGGGGCAGGGATTGCTGACAGGGCAAGCTCACACAGCTGCCATCCCCCCGCAAGTGATTGGGAATGGGGAGGGGAGAGGGCAGATGTCATTCCCACTCACCCTGGCCACTGCTGCCACCACTGCTGCCCACACAGGACCGAGGGAGGGGGGGAGGCTCTCTCACCCTCTTCTCCCTTCCTCGGTTTTCCACCCAAGTTGCTGCTGCCATTGCCCCCATGAGGATTGGGGGAAGTAGGAGGTCTCTTCCCTGGTCCCCCCACCACCAATGCCACCGCACCATGAAGCTTATGTGGGCTGCTGGGGGTAAACCCACGGTTAAGACAAGTAGCAGCTGCTACAACTTGCTCTTACTGCAAGACATAACATTTTTTTCCTCATATAGACAGGGCCAAAGAGTTGGAAGAGACCATAATGGCCATCTAGTCCACAACCCCCTGCCCTGCAAGAATACACAATCAAATCATTCCCAACAGATGGCCATCCAGCCTCTGTTTAAACACCTTCAAAGATGGAGACTCCACCACACTCTGAGGCAGTGCATTCCACTGTTGAACAGATCTTACCATCAGGAAGTTCTTCCTAATATTTAGGTGGAATCTTTGTTCCTGTAGTTTGACTCCATTGCTCCATGTCCTAGTCTCTGGAGCAGTGAAAAAACAAGCTTGCTCCATCCTCAGTATGACATCCCTTCAAATATTTAAACATGGCTATCATGTCCCCTCTCAACCTTCTCTTCTCCACACTAAACATACCCAACTCCCCTTGTCAAGCTATTGCCTTTTCTTGCTAATGATAGAAGTTTGGGGGGGGGGATCTCATTCTGTATGGAGATTATCAGATGTGGCAAATACGTCATTATAACATCAAAACGAGACTGCAAAAGGGCTTCCATATCACACACCGTCATGCCCCAGCATTCTGAAAGTGTTCTGCTGCTGTCAAGAGGGCGTTCTTTTTTATTAACTGGCAGAAACTGCCCATTGATCTCCCACAGAGTTGTTTTTGCAGCTTTGCTTGTGTGAGAAAACATGCCCCGTTCTGCTGACATGATTCCAGCATCAATGGGCAGTCCCCGCCAGAACACTTCCAGGTGAGATCCGGAAAACTAGATACCGTATGCTCTTTTTATGAACCTCCCCATCTTGCTTGCAAGTTTACACATGTGTTTCAGTACTTGTGTGTTTGTTTTGTTTGGTAATTTAGGTGGTTTGGGACTTTTAAGTGTGGTCATGGCATCTCGCAAGAACCACTGAAATCTCTCACATGAAAAAGCACGGAAGTAAGCAGCAAAAGTGGTGGTATTGCCGGATTTCAGGGACATCTTTGTCTTGTTATTACAGCAGTGTGCAAAAAGAAGTGTTATTATGCCAGAAAACTTAGACTGTAAAATATAGTGCCAAAAGAATGTTTTTAGACCCTCATCTGATAATCTCCTATGACACAGACTGTCTTGTCACATTAAAGTATACATAAACTATTGTAAATCTGTCACATTGAGACAACTTGTTGAGAAATTCCCCACTTCCAGGAGGGGTCCCCCAGCTACCTCAAGAATAAGACAAGATTCCTATAATTAAAACAGTCTGTGCAGAAGACTAGTCTCCTGCCCGTTTGGGGTGCAAAGCACATGCAGTAAATAATCACAGGAAGATGACAAATTGATTAAAAAAAAGATGTCAGCAGCCCATCTGATGTTTCCAGTTTCACCAAGTTCAGCCTTTAACAGAAACAAATAGTTATGTCCTCTGTGGAAGAAGGCTTCTGAAAGCATGGTCTGAGAACAATCTTTCAATGAATTAATGGAATAATTGAGGAGTGATTCTTTCCCCAGCTGTACTTCACAATTCTGTGCAACATGCAGCCTATGCTGTTTGGGTTTGGAGTGGTTGGAGATGCAGGGAAAAGGAAGATCCTCTGCCTTCCATTCACACAACCAGTCAATGTACTCTATCTAACCCCAGCAATAACATAACAGATTTTTTCCCCACTGAGAAAAACAGACATTTAACCCCAGGCAAACAGTCTGATGTGGTGACTAGTAGAATAGCAAAATAAAGAGGTATGGTATTTATTTATTTCACTATAATAATCATAGTAGTAAACCACCACTGTGAGGAGACACATGTAAAGCCTTCTGACATACAAGGTAATGTGAGGTAGATTTTTTTTTAATGGTGAATGCTCTTTTGTAAACTTTTGGTAAACGTAGAATGAAGGTGAACCCTGACTAAATAAGGGTGACCATTACCCATAAATCTGAATGGGAGAGAGAAATTTTTCAAGTTAGCTGAAGAATGTCATTCTATCTTATAGAAATTGCCCAAGGTATTCAAAAACCATAGCTAACCACACTGATTCCCTGATGTTCTAAAGGTGATTTTTATCTATTTACAATGGTTTTCAGAACTGAGAAAAACTTTTGGGAATGTGGTGAAGGAATATTGTTGGAAATTATGGGGTAGAGTGTGTGTGTGTGTGTGTGTGTGTGTGTGTGTGTGTGTGATTCCATGGTGGAGATAATACCACTGCCTAAAGTCTTACTGCATTGTACTACTTGAAGCAGGAGGTGTGAGGTGAAAGATTTTCCTATCACCTCCCCTTTGGACTTTTTACAATTTTCATTCCCACTCACACCAAGGGCATAAACTTTTAGCCTTTCTTGAAGGCCAGTAGCAGGGGGAAAGGGTGCTATGGATGCCAGGCTTCCCTTGACATGTCCTCAGAATAATACCTCTCCTTCACCACTGCCACCTCCTCTTCTTTCTTCTTTCTGCCCCATCACTCATAGGCACTGCAGCCAGTATGAGGTAATGTCACTGGAGCTTTCCACTGCAGCGGCGGGGAGCCATGGCTGTCAGATGCCCCTCTCTTCCTACAGACAGAGAGGCCTGTAACGCCCAACTGGCCCTCACCTGCCCTCCATGGGAGCTTAGGATTGTTCCCTAAATACAATGAGGCAAGAGAAGCATGTATGCTCCCTTGAAAACCTATGGGAAGGAAAAGATCAACAGCTGATAGGCAAAAATAATAAGAGTTAGCAAAACAAAAACAAACACATGGAATATTGTTGAAATTAGCCAGTACTATGCCAGTCAATGCAAATGGTAATCAAATCTATACCTCTATCTGATCACCAGGCTTTATTTTCACAATACAACAGATATAGCTTTCCTGGTATCTTTCTTAGACTGTGTGCATTGTTGATTGCGAATGGCAAATCTTCTTAATTTACTAATCTGGACTGAGACTCATGCCAAGAATAACCTTTTCCCCTTTATTTTTTTAATTGTGTAGTCCATTCTTTATCAAAGTGACTCGAGACATAACAAGAGTACAAAGGAAGGAAATATAAAATACAGTTATATGCTGGTGAGATTGCATTGACTTTGTCTAGTCCATCTTCCTCAGTTCCTAAATTCTTACAGCTAACAAATGAATTCTTGTCACAGGTCTTCATAAAATGGAATAAATTGGTATTCATGCTCTATTCAACAAGGTTGGCTACTCCAAGCAAGTTTTCATTTTATGAAATACTAAAAGAAACTTAGATGCTACTTTGTCAAAATCATTGCTAACTTGGAACTTTGTTTAAATGCATTTTACTTTGGTGAGAATAATAAAAATTGCAATTTTACTTGAGTTAATTAACACTGTATATATAATGCCTGTCCCCATTAATATCAAATAATATATTGTTATATATGGCTTAATAATAGAATCCTAGAATTAGAAGAGACCACAAGGGCCAAGCCTTTGCTAAAGTACCAAGCTCTGGAATATGGGAGAAGTTTACCCAAGTTAGATCTTATTGAATCACAGAATCATAGAGTTGGAGGAGACCATAAGGGCCATCCAGTCCAACCCCCTGCCATGCAGGAACACACAATCAAAACACTCCTAACCCAGATGGCCATCCAGCCTCTGTTTAAAAACCTCCAAAGAAGGAGACTCCACCACACTCCAAGGCAGCGCTTTCCACTGTCAAAACTCTTACTGTCAGGAAGTTCTTCCTAATGTTGAGGTGGAATCTCTTTTCCTGTAGTTTGAATCCATTGCTCTGTGTCCTAGTCTCTGGAAGAGCAGAAAACAAGCTTGTTCCCTCTTCAATATGGCATCCTTTCAGGTATTTAAGGATAGCTATCATGTCACCTCTTAATCTTCTCCAGGCTAAACATACCCTCATAGAGCATGGCTTCCAGTCCTTTCACCACTTTGGTTGCCCTCCTCTGGACACATTCAGCTTGTCAATATCCTTCTTAAACTGTGGTGCCCAGAACAGGACACAGTATTCCAGGTGAGGCCTGACCAAAGCAGACTAGAGTGGTACTATTATTTCCCTAACTCTTGACACTATACTCCTATTGCTGCAGCTTAGAGTCTCATTGGCTTTTTTAGCTGCCACATCATAATGCTGACTCATGTTCAGCGTGTGGTCCACAAAGACTCCTAGATCATTTTCACATGTACTGTTAAGCCAGGTGTCACCCATTCTATATCTGAGCATTTTATTTTATTTTTCTGCCTAAGTCCAGTACCTTACATTTCTCCCTGTTGAAATTCATTTTGTTAGTTTTGGCCCAGCTCCCTAATCTGTTAAGGTCATTTTGAATTCTGATCCTGTGCTCTGGGGTATTAGTTAACCCTCCTAATTTGGTGCCATCTGCCAGTTTGATAAGCATGCCCTCTATTTCCTCATCCAAGTCATTGATAAAGATGTTTAAAAACCCTGGACCCAGGACAGAACCCTGTGGCACCCCACTAGTCACTTCTCTCCAGGATGAAGAAGAGCCATTGGTGAGCACCCTTTTGATTCAGTCAGTCAACCAATTACAAATCCACCTAACTGTAGCAATGTCTAACCCACATTTTACTAGCTTAATTGCAAGAATATCATAGGGGACCTTGTCAAAGGCCTTACTGAAATCAAGATATGCTATATCCACAGCATTCCCTTTATCAACCAAGCTTGTAACTCTATTAAAAAAAGAGAGAGATCATGACCTATTTTTGAGAAACCCATGTTGATTTTTAGTGATCACAGCATTTCCTTCTAAGTGCTTACAGACTGTTTAATGATCTGTTCTAGAATCTTTCCCAGGATTGATGCCAGGCTGACTGGGCAATAATTATTTGGATCCTCTTTTACCCCTTTTGAAGATGGGGACAATATTTGCCCTCTTCCAGTCAGCTGGGATGTCTGCTGTTCTCCAGGAATTCTCACAGATTATTGCCAGTGGTTCAGATAGTACTTCTTCCAGTGTCTTTTAATACCCTTGGATATAGTTCATCTGGCCCTGGAAACTTGAATTCATTTAGAGTAGTCAGGTATTCCTGTACAACCTCTTTACCTATTCTGTGCTGCATTTTCCCTACTGCATCATGTGCTCCATTTTCCCTATGTTGGACACTGTTTTGTTGGGGGGGGGGTTGTTTGTTTTTTGGAAGAAGACTGAGGCAAAGAAAGTGCTGAGTAGTTTTGCTTTTTCTCTGTCCCTTGTTAGCATTTTGTCATCTACTCCATGCAATGGCCCTACCATTTCCTTGATCTTTTTGATACAGGCATAACCAAAAAAGCTTTTTAACCTCATGCTCCCTAATATGCTGAAGAGTTGATACATAGGCCTCAAATTGCTGGACCTTCTCTTCCAATAGGGCCACCAACTTGTACTTCCTGCAGGTGTAGCTACCCACATCCTCCAAAAAGAACACAAACACACCACAGCTGTTGGAGATGACTGCAGCAGCTCCTTCACCATCCATATTCAGTCATCTTAAGTAGGTACTGAAAGAGAACTCCAGTCTCCCGTTCAAAACTCCCCTGCTAAACACCCACACAAAATACCCCTGTTGGCCTTGCCTATTAACTGACCTCCTCCTGCTCACCATAATATATTGCTACCATACTTGCAGCACATGGCTCTGTACAAGTTTGCCAACTACGTTGCTATATTTGTGGAATAAAACCTTCTGGAATCTGGACAGTGGTGTTGTGTTTGTACTAAGTGAAATATTTCTCACTGTGAAAATGTGGGGGGGGGGACTGGGTTTTTTGTAATTTTGTTTTGATTTGTTGACATGTCAGTATTTGTACAGTTTACAGTTCCCAGGTCAGAAGCATCCCTGAACAGGCCCTGAGACTCTAGGGCCAAAACCTGAGATCTAGGAAATGCCCATAGTTCATATTTTTAAGCACAATGCTCAAAGCGTGCAATACTGTACAAATAATAAACACAAAATCTAGCAAATGTGAAAAGATTTCTCTAGTCGGTAATTAAGGAAATCATCAGACATAGCCAAAACCACATCAGAAGATCACGATAAGAACAGGAAGGGGTGAGACTGTCAGATGACGACGTCCTCCCTGGATCGTAGTGCGGCCATGAGTAAGTTGTCCCTATCTATTAGTAGCTTGTCCCTGTCAATATGAAAGGGAAACCTCGTCCATGGCAGCACTATGATCCAGGGATGGCTGAAGGATGTGGGCATCTGAAAATGTCGCCCTTTTGTTTCCTATCGTGTTCTTCTGACGCAGTTTTTTGCTGTGTTTTTTTTTTTTTTTGCTGCGTTTTTTGCTGCATTTCACTGCATCTGATAATCTCTTAAATTTTCCAAGCTCTGCACTGATCAGGAAAAAAACAGCAACTGTTTTTCCCAGTTCGTTTTTAACACCTTAGCAAACACTGCCTAAGAAAACCTTATGAAATTCATGGGGTTGTCATAAGTCAACAGGCGACCTGAAGACACATTCACACACACACACAAAACTACCTTTAAGAGTACATGGCAGTTGTAGTCCAACCAAAGAGGGTTTTCCAAGCTCTGCTTTGAACACTAATCTACATGGGCAGAATACACCTGCTCCCCACAGCATATTCCGGCCCCAGATCAGGCCCTGTGGTGCATTACTGCATTACTGGCATAAAATGGGATGGAGTCCATACTGGCATGCCAGCCTGTCCCTGCAGCCACTGAAATCACAGTAGGCAGTACCTAACTGAGAATTTGGTTTTAAAGCAAAATAAAAGCAAAATTTGGTCTTAAAGCAAAATACATTCCAGACACCCTTAGGAATTGTTTGGAATGCTAAGCAAAGCATTCCCCAGAACAGGTTTACAAATTTAAGAAAACCTAATGCCAAGAATGGTGTTTGAAATTAAACCATTATTATTATTACTATTATTATTATTTTAAAAACTTGAATTTTAAAAAAATCAGCAAAAGAAAAACAAAGGGTGATGACAATATCCTATGTATAATGATGGACTCTCAATGCTGATGTTCCATTTTAATCCACTTCTGACACCTTTGAGACTTTTGTTTAAGTTTTATATAGCACTTATTCTTAGTTTGAACTTCAACACTTTTAACTTTCCTTTCTGTTCTCATCTTTTCTTCATTACTTACCACACTTACTGTTTCATGGTTCTTTAAGATGAGCTTCCTGTTTTCTGACAAGTTGTCATTTGCTCTACAATACACAGTGACCATGCTTAACTACCCCCTATGGACTCATCATTTGAGCTCAATAACATATTAAAATAAACTTGACTGGCCTGTCAATTTCTCTCCACTTGAAAACTCTAGTAATTTGAATTTTGCATGGTGTTTTGCTTTCAGACTTTGAAGCAGCACTGAGTACAAGGCAATTCTGACTGAGCTATAAATTCCATAAACATGTTATCTCTTCCACCAGCTTCACGCAAAACTTCTATCAAAGAGATACCTGCATAGTAGTCTATTGTGTTTTGTTTTGTTTTTTAATGTTGTGAGCTCAGGAGTAACAAGCTCCAACTCTGTTGCAACTCTATAAGAACTACATTTTCTATTAAATTACAAGAAATACTGCAAATGGAGAGAAGAATTCTCAGAACAGCAAAGAAGATAAAGGTCATCCCTCATTGCATAGAACTAGACTCTGCACACAAATTGTAAGGAGTCAGTTCTTGATCATTTGCCACTATTTCAAAATGTTTTTTGAAACCCTCTATTATAGCTACACCTTGATGAGCAAACTGAAAATCTGGACATTTCTTCTGACATGTATACTAAATGACTGGTGTAAGCATATTTTTTTCTCCTTCTAAGGCAGCCTTCAACAACCTGATGCTTTCCAAATGTGTTGGGCTGCAACACTTATCATCTACATGTGGCATGACCCATTAATCAAGCTGAATCATCTTTCAAAAATGATGTGAGTTTTTTTCCCCTGTTTCGACTAGGTTTTGTAGCTGGTTGGAGTGGCCATTTGGTCAATGGCTTTCATTCTTACCGGTACCTCTTTTTCATGAGTGGAGCAGATTTGACAGAATGGGATTTTCCCTTCTCTTCTGTCCCTATGTGCCTCAAAGTCTGTTCTTGGTAGGTTCAGGATGGGGTATCCTTAGGAAGGATGGACAAAGGGTAGATCAGGATCTACCGATATATCTGCAGGTGATTTCCGCAGAATCAATTTTGACTCCCAATGGTTTACAAATAGTAATAATAAAAAAATATTTTTCCCTACATTGTTGTTGTTAACGGCTATGAAGTCGACTCTGACTTATGGTGACCCCATGAATGAGAAATCTCCAAGTTACCCTATCATCAAAGCCCTGCTCAGGCCTTGCAGACTCAGGGACATGACTTCCTTTACTGAGTCTATCCATCCAGAAATAGGTCTTCCTCTTTTCCTACTACCTTCTAACTTACCATGAATTATTGTCTTTTCTAGTGAGTCATGTCTTCTCATGATATGTCCAAAATATGACAGTCTCAGTTTAGTTATCTTGGCTTCTAGGGAGAGTTCAGGTTTGATTTGCTCTAGGACCCATTTATGAGATCTGTCTATTAAATAATGAGACTGATAGAATAAGCTATCTTTATTTATATGTATTACAATACTAATACTTGTCCCCTTCAAGATACTCCCCATTCACACTCACACAATGATGTAGTCTTGTTTTCCACTGATCAAAGACATGGAGCAAATCAGTTTCTGTCACCTGTTTCAACACATCTGCCATTTTCTTCTTTACTGCATCAGTTGACTCAAAATGTGTTCCTTTAAGCACCGGTTTCACTTTAGGGAAAAGAAAAAAGTTGCATGGTGCAAATCTGGTGAATATGGAGGATGCTCAAGTGTATTTATGCATTTATCAGCCAAAAACTGCTTCACAGAAAGTACTGTGTGAGCAGGCGCATTGTCTTGATGAAGAATGAAACCATTTTTCCACAGTTCTGGCCTTTTTTTTCCTGACCCTTTCTCTCAGCTTTCTCAAAACTTCCTTATAATAATAATGCTGGTTCACTGGTATGCCTTCTGGAACCCATTCTGCCAAAATTACACCCTTGATGTAAAAAACAAAACAAAAACAAAAACAAACCACTGAGCATGATTTTGAATGTGGACTTTCTTTGATGTGCTTTTTTCATTCTTGGTGAGGGTGGTGTTTTCCAGTGCATTGACTGATGTTTTGTCTCAGGATCATACTGGAAGATCCAGGTTTCATCACAAGTGATGATTTTTTGAAAAAGGTTTGGGTCTGCCTCAAGTTGCTGCAGAATGTCAGCACAAATTTCCTTGCTGCACTCTTTGCTCTGGTGTGAGAACCCTAGGGACCATCTTGGCACAAACTTTTCTCATGTTGAGATCCTCGTGCAAAATTTTCACAATGTGTCTCTGTCAATGTTCATGGCTTCAGCTATCATTCAGACACTGAGTCGCAGTCTCCTCAAACAATCTCGCTGATTTTTCCCACAATTTCTTTGATTCTTGAAGTGGAAGGTCATCCAGGGAGTTCATTGTCTTCCACATTCTCACGCCTTTCTCTGAATCTTTTGTGCCACTCAAACACATGTGCATTAGACATTCAGTCTTCCTTGTAGGCCTCGGTAAGCATTTGAAAAGATTCAATTGGTGTTTTGTTCAATGTTACTAAAAATTTCAAATTGACACATTGCTCAACTTTTAAACTTAGCATTTTTCCTGCACAGAACAGACAACACAGCTGCTTTAAATGATGACTGACAATTAACTGAATGGCCAAGAGTGTTGATGTTTGTCATGCAGTGTTTCTACCTTTCTGGCAAATCAGGGAGAACTGATTGTGAATGCTTGAGTGGTGACCTTGAACATGTCTGAACCTGCATGACACTTAGAACCTGGGAAATTGGTGGTCATTACATTAATTCTGTGTTTTTTCCCTCCAGATCTCATTTGTTTGATATAAAATTCAAAGCTGTAAAAATCTGGTGCAGCTCTTCTCATTCTGGAAGAAAAATACAACAGCTCAGCTACCTTTCTCAATTGTAAAGATCAGCTAAAGGCCAGGGAAAATTCAGATGGAGCAAATTAAAGAATTCCATGCAGATTATGCAAGTGTGCTCTGCATTATCCCGTCACTGCCCTCTGCAAGGAACCAGATCCTTCCTGAGGGCAAAAGAGGCCTTGGCTGTAAAAAGGCCCTCTCAGTTCATTTTTGAACTTTGGCTACAGAAACCTGGTTCACTTTAATGTAAAATCTCAGCTTCAAGGAAGACTTTTCCTGTCAACGTCATACAGCTAAGAACTGAGGGATGTCTTGTTGCCACAGTTATTTTTATCTTCTGCCACTATGTGCATTAGTTGCCAGGAGATCTGCTTTGCCTGACTTTTAGCAAAAAATAATTTATGCTAAACTACACATCCTTGCGAGGAAAGAGAGAAATAAAGTAAAAGAATAAAAAGATGACCTCCGATATCCTACATCTCCTTCTTAGTTACTTAGGGCCCATCTATAAAAGCCCTCCAAATAATGGATTACTCCACAGTAATGACAAATTGCAGCAGCTGCGATTTGTCTTAATGGTTTTTTGTCCCCCATAAGCTTTGCATGCCCACCAGTCAAGATGGCAGCCGCAAGTGAATTGCTCATGTTTTAACTTACCTGAATTTGCCACCGCTGAGCTTTTTAAAAAAATCCTATGTGCAATAGAGCAATATTTGGCCTTTACTAAAAAGAAAAAAACCCAAAAACCCATTTTATCACCTTAGTGCTCATTCGCTATGGCAAACATCTAACATGGCAGCTCTGGGCTCTTGCCTTGTTTGCAGGCCGCACCCCTGTGCTTTTCCCAATCAGCTTTGTGCTTCCGCTTGTATGGAAAAGCGATTCAAAGTGAATCACTTGTCCCAATGGTCAGGAATGTGGATTCCCCTCACTGTTTTTTTAAAATTCCTGGAAAAGCTGGCATTTTGACATTTTTGGCCCCCTCCTTCCAAATATGGTGTAATGATGTGGGATCCCATTAAGACAGGTAGGATTCTTCTCACATTCCATGAGGCGTATTTTCACCATTTAGACAGCCCAGTCTCGTAGTTACATTTGTAAATAAAGTAAAGTCGCCTGGCTCAACACCCACACCCCCAAAACCTACCTTAACAGCCAGTAGCCACAGCAAGTGATGGAGCTGCTGATCAGGATGCAGGAAGATAAATTGCCTGGGCAGTTTTCCCAGCAGATCCTTCCCCTGCTGTGAGAATGACTGCCTTGCATTTGAAGTGTTAAATTGCCCTCCATTTAGCTCAGGAGAGAAGAAAAGCAGTCCTCAGCACAAGTTAGCCTAAAATTAGAATTTCTAGATTCAAACTTATCATTTTGCATCAAGTTTTATCTATGGTGAAATTCTCTTATCTGAAAAAAAGCTTCTGGCAGAGTTAAATCATTCTTTAAATGCAAGGTATTTATTATGGGATTGTATTTTGGTAAACTTGCCAGGAAGATTCCCATTTGCATAGCTCTGGGGATTCCCTCTCCAGGAGTTTGCTAGTCTGCCAATGTGGCTCTAAAATCATTAATGTGCTCATTCAAAAATTTGGGATTTGATAGCTTCATATTAACCAACTTCATTATTAATGCAACCATACTTTCCAAAGATTGAACACCACAGAGATTTTTCAAAGTATTCCATGCTTTTTTAGCTGTTCTCAGTCCTTTAATTTCACAGCCTATTCCATCATCTAAAGCCACTGAGCTGGCTGGCTGGTGGGGGGCAGGCTTTCCAGCCGTGTGACTGGCTGGACGGGGGGGGGGGGCAAACTCTATATTTTAACTTAAAAATTGGGGGGGGGGTCATCTTATATGCCCAGTCATCTTATACACCAGAATATACGTACTTTATTTATTTGGTTGGTGGTTGTTTATGAAAACACTTCTATCCTGACCTTTATTATAGGATCTCAGGGAAGTGTTCAATATAAACAATTTAAAACACTACCAGATTAAAAGCATAAATAATTTGAACATGATAAAGAAATATTCAACATTGCAATAGTTAAAACCACTTCAAAAGCAACAGCTAAAACCACTGTAAAAACAACAATTTAAAACCCTGTACATGTACATTTTGAAATAAATTAGTCCCTGAACACTTTAATAAAAAGCCATGTTTGGGCTTAGCTCTGGAAAAAACCAGCATTGACTACAGTTGGACTTCCAAGGGAAGGACATTCAGCAAAAGAGACAATCACATTCCTGCAGGAAATCAACACCTCAACAATACCCATACAAACAAACAAACACCCCCAGAGTAGTACTGACTAAAAGCCCAAACAGAAACTATATAGGATGTTTGTGTGGGAGTTGCATTCTTCCACCAGCAAAACAATATCAGTTGAACAATATCAGGCAATATCAGCTTTCTCAGAGGTAAAGCCACAGGCAGGTACTGCCTGAATGCCTCCTACCTGCCTCCAGCCAGTTAATGACTGTGACAGTACATGCCTGCTGTTGGGACCTGTCATTGGGAGATAAGGGGATGTTGCACAAAGAGTCAGAATGTCCAAAAAAGAAGAAATGATGATTTAATCTTATGTCACATGTGCATGTGCCATCAACAGGATTCCAGCTATAGCATACAGAATCACTTTTAAATAAGGTGTGTGTGTGTGTGTGTACAGTATGTGTCTTCAATTCATATGTTGATTAATGGTGACCCCATGAATTTCATGGGCTTTTCTTAGGCAAGGAATACTCAAGAGGTGTTTTTCCCAGTCCCTTCTTCTGAAATATACCCTAAAGCACCACTTTAGATTTTAGACTTCAGAGAAAATCTCCCATCCAAGTACTAACCAGGACTGACCCTGCTTATTCTCCAAGATCCAACGGGATCTGGTGCCTTTGGGGTATTTAGGCTGTATTTTTAAAAGTATTCTTAAGTAATTGCACATATCCCGTCTTGTTCTTTTCTAAATGTTCCCTACCGGGAGGCTTAAAAAAAAAAAAAGAATAAACTCCATATTCATATTTCTTTTAAACTCCCCTGCAGAGCAGCACATTTTTAGATAGAAACCAGGTTGAGGTTTCTACCTTCTACCCCTCATGAGCTGGACCAAAGCTGTACACATATATTTTACAGGGTGTTTTTTTAAAAAAAGAGATCTTTAGCTGTGTGTACATGTGACTTCAAGTCACCTCTTGACTTATGGCAACCCCATGAATTTCAGAGGATATTCTTAGGGGCTTTCCGCACTCCGAATTAAAGCAGCAGCATAGCAGGTAGGTTCCGTCTTCTGTGCTGCCTTTCATCATCATTCTTTCATTTCGGTCCCATGGAAGACCAAGGTAAAACTGTGTCTATTTGCTAACCAGAAAAATCCATTAGCAAAAACATGCAGTTTTACCTTGGTTTCCCATGGGACTGGAATAAAAGAACACCAGAAGAACGGCAACATCATGCAGTAAGGTAGCACAGAAGACAGAACCTTTCTGCTGCACTGCCACTTTTCTTCGGAGTGCAATAAGCCCCTATTTAGGCAAGGTATACTGAGAGGTGGTTTTGCCAGTTGGTTCCTCTGAAATATAGCTGTGTACTACACATTTAATGCCTTGTGTAATTTGATCCTGTCTTCAAATGCTTACGAGACCAAGGTGTCTGCTCAGAGCTCTCCAAGGTCCTGTGCCTCCATTCTTATCCTGAATCAGCCACTCTCGTGTGTCTATTCAACCTATGGGCTTCTGCTCAAGACAGGACATTTACATGGCTGTTTTAAGGACTGCAAGAAAACAGTGCATGTACAATGCTTAACAAGTGCAATACAAGTGCTAACCATTATTCCAGCTCACAAATCACATAATAAAGCTGCCAGCTTCCTACTCCGACCCAGCACACACTCAGTTCTCTTGACCCAAGAGGTCTTTTGCAACATCTGGATTTGAACGTGTGGCAACTTTTTGCTTTTCTTCTGTTTCACATCAGAAGAGAAGCACTAACAATTATTACGTGTGAATATTGATATTACTAACCAGTATTGCAACAGCAGTTATGAGGAAACAGGAATAGTGGTGGAGAGGGGGCAACTGAATGCACAACAGATGAGGCAAAGCTGTATTAGAAAAGAAAGGCAATTTTAAGAGCAAGACGCATTCACTTCCTGTCTCTTGCCTACAGATTGTTATCCTTGGCAGCAAGCAAGCAGCTTAGCACAAATTGGATTTCACCCAAGTAAAAGAACAGGCAGCCTTTCAGTCAAGTCAATGTGTATTATTAATGTTCACCAAAATACTGAATAGACATATAAATAAAATTATTCAAAGGCCTTTCTTAGTGATTTTTTTAAAAAAAAATCTGAAAAGAGAAAGTAATTGTTTTTAGAGGTTCACATTCCTGACAGCAAAAATGATGTACTTTCTTCTCTATTAAAAAAAAAAAAATCATTTCAGTAAAATAGACCCATAGGAGGTCATGTGACACCTGCAGAAGAGTCCCAAATGGGATTCTGGAGGGAATCCAGTACTGGTGAAAGACAATTAGGGATGAAGGACATCCCAACTTCTCTCTCTGTCTCTCTCTCTCTCTCTCTCTTTCTCTCGACCTTGAGCATGAACTCTGCAATTAGCAGCTGGACGAAGGATCTGCTCAGTTCCTGTGTCAGCCAGACAAAGAATGGGAGTATTCTGTTGCCAGGCAAGATAGCAGAAGAGGAAAGGCTAAGGAGAAGGGGAGAGCAGTGTTCAAGGCTAAAATATCCTTCAATATCTATTTTCAGAGATCCACAAAATACAGAGTAGAAAAAGGGGCTGCATGCAGCTGTATAAGCAAGTTGGGTCATGCTCACATATCAAACAGTCCGTTCATTCGATGCAGTTCTTGGGAACATTACCCTTTTAGACTATAGTACTCAGAATCCCCCAGCCAGCATGGGAATCTGGGAGCTGTTGTCCTTCCCAGCTCTGATTCAATGCTGGGGTGGATCTCAGGCAATAGAGTAAATTTAGAATGGATTCACAGAGTGGACTGCTTTAGGTGAAAGCAAAGGTTCTAAATAAAGTTTGCTTTGAATCAGCAAGGAGAGGCCACATGTAGAAGCAGCCATTGTGCTCTCCCCATCCAAGGACTTGATCAGCACATTTCTTCATATGAGTGGGATCACACAGCCCCTTTTCGGCATGCAGTTATAAATGAACCAAGGTAGATAGATATCTTTAAAACTAATATTTCGTGCAAAGGTTCTCCTATGAGTGTGGGAATTTTACAATAACTCTCCACTACCACCCCTTCATTTGGTTTTCTAAACTTGGTACTAGGTTCACCTGATCCTAAGGATCTGTTTTGCTGGCTGTTGCTGCACCAATACCATGCTCAGCACTCCCAGCAGAAAAATAGAAACCATAAGAACAACTATAGAAACAAAACATAGCAACATGAAAAGCTGTGTCATTTTGGCAACACTGGGGTAGAATATTTTGAAGACATTTCTGGATGATACAGTTCACTGCACTGAACAGAGTTGCGAGGCTTCAGAATTCAACTATCACCATTTTGAAATCTCATCCCAATATTGAGGCCAAGCCTTTGCCAAAGTCCCAAGCTCTGACATATGGAAGAAGCTCACCCAAGTTAGATCTTATTGAATCATAGAATCTTGGGGCCCATCTACACAAGGGGGGGGATCCCAAATACCTCATACTATTGGCATCTCGCAACAGAGCTTGGACAGCTCTGGACAGTTTGAACAGAGCGACATGTCCAAATGGTTTTTCTAGCCACAGAAGCCCCCATAAGCCTTGCATTCCTGATGGCAGTGGCAAGTGATTTACTCACATTAGTTCTTCACTGCCATAGGGTTTGTTTTTTTAAAAAAAGTCATCCCAAGGTGTGCTGGTGCGATAGAGCGATTCTCCAAGCAAAACAGAAAATATTGATCCTTTTTATCACCTTAGCAAGCGATCGCTAAGGCAAAAATCCAACAAGGTGGCAGTTAGAGCTTGCCCTCCTAGCAAGCCCCTCCCCCGCTCTCACCCAGCCAATCAGATTTGTGCTTCCCTTCAAGTTTTTATTGTTCTATAGTCCAAATGAGCATAAATGTGCACCTGCCTCACGGTTTGTGAAAAAGTATGGGGAAATCTGTGAAGGCTTTTACCCCATTGTTTTTGCCGTTTTGGGCCCCCTTCCAAATTCTGTGGATTGGCATTGGATCCCATTTAGACTGGTAGAATTCCCAGCAAATACCATGAGGGGTATTTTCACCATTTAGATGGGCCCACAGAGTTGGAGGAGAACACAAGTGCCATCCAGTCCAACCCTCTGCCATGCAGGAACAGATAATCAAAACACTCCTGACAGATGGCCATCCAGCCTCTGTTTAAAAACCTCCAAAGAAGGAGACTCCACCACACTCCAAGGAAGCAGTGCATTCCACTGTCAAACAGCTCTTATTGTCAGGAAGTTCTTCCTAATGTTGAGGTGGAATCTCTTTTCCTGTAGTTTGAATCCATTGCTCCATGTCTTAGTCTCTGGAGCAGCAGAAAACAAGCTTGTTCCCTTTTCAATATGGCATCCTTTCAGGTATTTAAGGATAGCTATCACATCACGTCTTAACCTTCTCTTCCCCAGGATCAACATGCCCAGCTCCCTAAGCTGCTCCTCATAGGGCATGGCTTCCAGACCTTTCACCAATTTGGTCGTCCTTGGAGATTATCAGATGCTCTAAATATGGCATTATAACAATGGCAGGAGATCACTAAAGGGCTTCCCTTTCAGATGATGTTCCCGACTCGTAATGCTCCCATTCAGCTGTTGTTTTACCAACGCTGCTTTTTATTCACAGGCTAAGCTGTGAATGGATCCCCCATTCTGTATCTGTCCCAGACTTGCCAGCAAGTGAAAAGGTGCCCCGTTATGCTGGTGCAATCCCATCATCCATGGGAGGTCCATGCCAGAACACTTCTGGGTGAGATTGGGACATCCAGGTAAGTGACACACTTTTTTGTCCCAATCCGGGTTACTTGTTATGTTTAAAGTTTGTTGTGGTGCTTGCTGTCACTTTTAGTGCTGTATTTTTGTTTTTATGCTTGACTTCCCCAGACTCTCATTTTCTTGCAAGAACGGCCAGGAATTCAAACCAGGAAGTTAAGGGACCTCCGTTCAAGCTCCATTCACTCCTGGGCTGCCATGGAAGCATGAACAAGGTAGGTGTGTAACTTTTAATTACTGTGCTGGGCAGGGCCAATTTAAGGGCCCTGCAGCACCTGCAGCCTCAGGGGGGCCTGTCATTGGGGGAGTAAAAACCCTCTTCCTGCAGAAACTGTGAATAGGTTAGGTTAGGTTCTGAGATAAACATATGGGGGCCTCAAAATAAAGTCTTGCAGGAGGCCCCAAAATTCCTTAAACCAGTCCTGGTGCTGGGACAGGGACAGGAGAAGGACAGGAGGGGAGACTGCAAGACAGGAATGCTTTTTTTCTTTCCGTCTGATAATCTCCCTCCTCTGGACATACTCCAGCTTGTCAATATCCTTCTTGAATTGTGGTGCCCAGAACTGGACACAGTATTCCAGGTGAGGTCTGACCAAAGTAGAATAGAGTGGTGCTATTATTTCCCTCACCTTAGACACTCCCATTGATACAGCCTAGAATAGCATTGACTTTTCTAGCTACCACATCACACTGCTGGCTCATGTTCGGCTTGTTGTCTACTAAGGACATTTTCAGACGATCCTTGCCACGCAAGGATCGCCCGGGAGAGGTTCATTGCAGCAGCGTGGCAGAGGGTCAATTTCGGACGCCACCGTGCCTGCTGCGAGATTGTCCGTTCCTCTTGCGCTTAGGCTTGGAGCCTGCCATGCTATATTCGGCAAGATTTTATTCATGGACACGGAGTTAAAGGTGGGGAGAGAGTTGAAGGTAAGAGGGAGCGAATCTAGGGGTTTAACTCCGCAGTCCCGATGCCTCCTTCTGGGCTCCCTTAGCAAGGGAGCCCAGAAGAAGGCATCGGGGCTGCAGAGTTAAACAGGGCATCTTCGCTCCTTCTCCCCACCTTCCTTGAAGGTGGGGAGAGGGAGCGAATCTAGGGGTTTAACTCCGCAGCCCCGATCCCTCCTTCTAGGCTCCCTTAACAAGGGAGGCCAGAAGAAGGCATCGGGACTGCGGAGTTAAATGGGGCATCTTCGCTCCTTCTCCCCACCTTCCTTGAAGGTGGGGAGAGGGAGCGAATCCCGGAGTTTGGCTCCATGGCCCCGCGTCCTCCTTCTGGGCTCCCTTTGGAAGGGAGCCCAGAAGGAGGGATCAGGGCCGCAGAGCAAAATGGGGCATTTTCGCCCTTTTCCCTCACCTTCAAGGAAGGTGGGGGGAAAGGGCGAATCTAGTGGTTTGCCTCGGCCACTGCAGAGGCGATCAAGTGGCGGCCGCGGCAAATTGCAACGCTCGCCCCCCCCTCCTCTGTCTTCCATTGTTCCCCAAAGGGGAAGAAGGCAGTGGAGGGGGGCGAATGAACTGCAAAACATTTTGCTTCACCCCCCTGCCCTATCTCCTGCCTCTTCACTCCGTTTGCGAAGAGGCAAGAGATAGGCAGGCAGGCGAAGCAAAAGTATATCCGGTGTATAAGACGACCCTCAATTTTGGAGGGCATTTTTTAGTGCTCAAAAGTCATCTTATATGCCAGAATATACGATATATATGTGTCTGAGCACCTGAGATTATCATTTCAGTCCTGGATGCATAAGTCTCCCAATGCTGTTAATTTCTTCTTTTTTTTTTTTTTTTTTTTGATTTATTGATTTGGTTTATACCCCACCTTCTTCGCAAATAAAGTATACAAGATGAACTTTAAAAGATACAGATTAAAAGCACACAAAGTTATAACACTAATAGACAATTTTAAAAATTATATTAAAATCCCCTCTGGCTTTTCTTCGCAAACGAAGATTCAGGAAGGACTCATCCCGCGCTTTCTGCAAGCGCGCTGATGACTAAAAAGGCCAATCCGAGATAAACAAGTCCGGTTGCAAAAAGCACAGCAGAAGGTCTCCTTGGGTGATGTTTTTGGGTTGTGATTCTTTCTGCGTTGTCGTTTCTCTTCAAGACTTGTTCGTCGTGAGTTCTCAAATAAGGCTGCAGCATTGTGGATAGTGCGTCTCCATGCCTCCCGATGTGAGGCCAGGGCGGACCACTGTTGGTGATCAATTTGGCCAAGCCTGAGATGTTGTTTCAGGGAGTCTTTGTATCGCTTTTTTGGAGCGCCCCTCTTACGCTGACCCGTGGCGAGTTCACCGTAGAGTAGTATTTTGGGGATATAGTTAAATTAAAAAGCAATTTATAAACACACTAATAAAGACAGGACAGCACCCACTCCTTAAAAGCTATTTCCCCAGGAAGTAATCAATTGGCCATCACCTTCCTGAATAAAAAGAAAGCCTTTGCTTGCATGAATAACTACAACAGAGATGGGGCCAGGCAAATCTCCCTTGCTATGTGTCTGTCTTCAAATCAATTGTTGACTTAGAGCAATCGCATGAATTTCTAGGGTTCCCTAAGCAAGGAATACTCAGCAGTGGTTTGCCATTGCCCTCCTATGAAATATAGCCTACAGTACCTGGTATTCCTTTGCAGTCCCCCATCCAAGTACTAACCAGGCATAAACCTTCTTAGCTTCCAAGTTGAAATTGGATCTGATGCTTCAGGAAATTCAGACCTTTAGTAGGGAGTTCCAAACACAGGCATTAGTTAAGTTAGAGAGTAGAAGGTCCTCTCTCACATCTCCATCAAACATGCCTTCGAGATTGGTAGGACCAAGAGAAAGGTCTCTGCTGAGGCATGAATTGTTTTTGGAGACCTCTGCTGACAAAAGGAAGCTGCCTTAATTTCTGGTTCTTTCCCTATACAAACAGCAAAGTTTTCTTGGGATGTGAGAAACAGAGAGGGGGAGGGTAAGGAAGCAACTTTAGTGGCACAGATTCCACATATTTTGGAAACTGGGCTCAAATGGCCTTGAGAAGAGGAATGTCAGACTAGGATTGGGAATATCCAGGTTCAAAGCTCCACCCTCCAATGAAACTCAATGATAGAATAGAGAAATATGTGTACTGTAAAAGAGAAATGTAATATAAGATGTTGTACGGTGGTGGGGTGGTGGTAGTGGGATATATCTCTTCTTCCCTTGCAATGTCCAGGGAATGATGCAGGGTAATCATGAAGCATCTTCACATGAATATTTGCAGACTCATTTCCAAAGCATGAGAGAGAGCTGCTCCAGTGGTGGGCACTCATTCAAGCCACAGTAGCACTATCAGAGATTATAACAAAAAAAAAAATGAAAATAAAGAAGTCCTACAACCACTTTATAATTAATTTTAAGTAATACAATTTGTGAGAATTTCTTTCCCACCCAAATAATGGCCCTGAACATCGCGAACCAGCTTGGAAACTATTTTAAATTCTTGCTGGCCCTGCTGCTGGTGAATTCTGAGAAAACCAAATCAACTCACTAAAAACTCCCAAGTGTTTAAGTAGGGAAGCTCACCCAAGTCAGAGTTATAGTTATAGGGAATAAATCAGATGGCCTCATGTTTAAGATAAATAATAGGAATGTGATGAAATTCAATACTAAAAGGGCAAACAAATGCATTTGCAGATAATCAATCTACATTTTTATCAGCTGGATACTCATTCACCAAAAAAATGGCACAACAGATAAGATATGAAGATCCTGTTTGATTTCAGTCACAGACTGAATTCATTCCTCAGTCTCACATGCCATGACATTTTAGAGTTAATCCAGAATACATAAGGAAAGATTGTCAGAGATAATAATGCAATTGACCAGGAAAACTATGACTCAGAAAACTTTTAAAATCAGAGTGAAGCCAGATGGAAAGAAAGAACGGTAAATCTAGAACTACAGAGGACCAGAAATTCAGGGGAATGAAAAACATCATGAGGAGTAAATGTTCTGTTTTGGCAAAAAAAGGAGAGTAATCAGACATCATTTTAGCAACAGCATGCAGATCAGAGGAATACTTCCTGACCAAATCAGATAGCATTGGGAGAGCTGCCATTACATACTACACGTAAAGGGAAATGGTGATGGCTGTTACCATCTGTTAAGGAAATGAATTAGTACATCCAATAATTAATTATATCTACTGGAAATTCAGCAATCCTGGATATGTTTCTGAAGTGAACATGTAAAAATCAATGTTCCTATACTTTTCTCTTTCTCTGTCTTTTTTTTTTTTTTTTGGCAGTCTATGAAGAACTTTGGCAGCCTATGAAGATTTGATCCAGAGCCTCAAGAGATGTTACCTGGACAAGCTGCCTATGGGATGTATGCTCCAGATTTGAGCCATTACGCTGTTTGTTTCTCTCTCTCTTCTGCCTCTAGAACTTGGAAATGTTACGCCTTTTAAAATTATAACTCACCAAATGCCCCTGTCGGCAAAGACCATGGGAATTCTGTTAGTTGTAAGCCTCCTAACCTCTGCACACTATGTCCAGAGTGAGATATGCCCTTCTCCTTCAAGAACAAAAGGATCCTCTGCACAGTCATCTGCCCTCACTTACATAAGATGGTCTTCTATTGAAGGGCTGTCAGAAGGAAGTCCTCTATTTGATAAACGTTTCTTATGTTAAAAGGACTTGAGTCCAAGTGAAACAGGCATGGTTTCCCTTTCTCTTTGGATTGAGGAATTGAGGATCTTTTGCCATTTGTCATCTAATCCACTTCTGTCTGGGGGTCACCTTTATCACCTTCTAGCTCCCTAGACATCTAACTTGAGATGGTGGCTAAAGCTAGACAAACAGAATTAACATCAACACTGCACTTAATCATTCTTAAGTCTTGGAATTGTAGGATATCTATATAAGATTATGAGCACACTCTTTGGTAAGATTTCAGGCTATTTATTAGCTATAACCATATACAGTTGTTGTGTGCCTTCAGGTCATGTCCAACCTATGGCAAACCTATCATGAGTTTTTCTTGGCAAGATTTGTTTAGGTGGGGGTTGCTTTTGCCTTCCTCTGAGGCTGAGAGTGTGTGACTTGCCCAAGGTCACCCAGTGGGTTTCCATGGCTGAGAGGGGGTTCAGACCCTAGTGTCCAGAATCATAATCCAATGCTCAACTCACTACACCATGCTGGCTCCCAATATGCATGCGCGTGCGCACACACATTCTCCTTAGGGAGCAACACAGACATGGTTATGTCTGGGCGCTTGGTTTGTATTACATTCCATTGCATGGCATATAGGAAAACACACATTTTATAGCATCAGGTCCTTTCATGCTTTCCATAGGATCTGTTGAGACACCATTATACTACATTACATGGAAAGTCAACAGTTATATTTTCATCTTAAATCATATCATTTTAGCCATTCGTCCCTTCTATCATAGAGGGAACTTTACCTTATAACATAGCTATTGCTGGGAAGCACTATTTAGGCTGTCAACACATCTGGGCAGTTATCAAGTAGAAACAGCATTATTGGCTTGGACGCCAACTGCGTGGCAGCCATTGCTTCATATCCTGGAGGCTGGCAGAGCCAGTCTCATTGCTATCCCCTCTTCACTCCTTTTATTCTCCCCCTAGCCTCTGCCTAGTCTATTAGCTGTTCCATCTGGTCCAATGAGATAAGCTATCTGTAGTGGACCTCATTTACATCAACAATCCTTGCCTCCAATCAGATTATTGGAGGTAACATAAACAGATCATGCATAGTTAAATCTTGACTTTAGGCTGTCATCCAACCTGACTGCATCAACATGTCAGTTGCATCAGCCATCACAACACCTGCCATGGTTTTGTTCTTGGTCATGTCTGCAGGACTCTCTTACCTTGTTTACACTTAACCAATACACTACCCAAAATTAGTTGCTGGGCTCTCAACAAAACACACATGCACATTCTAATATATCTAGCTTTCTGCACTGTATCTTAAATGTTTTAATCTTAAACCTTTTTTATTTTAATTGTTTTTAAAATGGTATTTTTGATTTTAATTATTTTTAATTTATTTCTTTTGTGAGCCACGTTGGGTACCATTCCAGGAGAAAGGTAGCTATTAATTAAATGGATAGATAAATAAATAATCAAATACATCTTGCATTTCACTCTCTTTAGGTTATATTCTAGATGTTATTTCCAGGCTTCAAGACTGGCAACCAAAAATAAGCCTGGTCTGTAACCCAAATTCTCTTTTAAAGAAAGTAACCATATAAAGGGTAGCAGGAGCCTTGAAACTAAACATCAGTAAAAAATAACTAAGTCCAGCATCATTATCACCATTACCTCCATCTACCTCTTCCTTGAGCATGGATTTTGCTCTAGGTTCTATACAAAATGAAGATCACGTCTGGTGCTATTTAAAGATTGAAAAGCAGCAATGGAGTGTACTTGAGCTCCCCACTTGATAAATTTGCCCCCTTCGACAGGTCTTCCCATTAGCTGACAGAAAAGCCGCATCTGTGATTGCTATTGCACAAAGCCATGGAAACATACTACAGTTGTTTTGTGCTTTGTCCCCTCCTCCAACCTTCCTGTCTCAATCAAAAGCTCGCCTGAAGACAGAAACTCCTTCTGACTCAAATTAAACATCAAAAATGTATGTTTATATGTGAGCAGTAGTGCCAGGACAGAAACAAGAAAGCGAATGCAATGCATTACATTTAGAGAACATGCACACTCAAATGCACATGTTGATCTATATTGGACATCTGTCTGTGATTTCTGATCGAGCATATGATAAACACATGATTTTTCAGCTAAATCAGGGTCAGTGCTACTGTTGCAGTTATTAGTTTACAGAATCCCAGAACTGTAGAGCTGAAAGGTCCCCCAAGAGTTATCCAATCCAACCCCTTTCCAATTTCAGGAAATAAATAGCTAATGCATCTCTGACAGATTGCCATTCAACCTCTAACTGAAAAGCTCCAAGGCAGACTTTTCCACTGATGACACAATTCTTCCTAATGTTTCACTGATGTTTAGTTTAATTTTCTTGTAATTTTAATCCAGTGATTTTGGTGCTGTCCTCTGGAGCTGCAGAAAAAATGATTGCTTCACCTTCTGCATGAGTGCTCTGCAAATATTTGAAGATCACTGTCCTTTCACCTCTCAGTATTCTCTTCTGCAAGCTAAATGTACACAACTGCATCAACCTTTCCCCACAGGAATTGGTTTCCAAATCCATTATCATCTTGACCTCCCCACTTCTAGACATGTTCTAACTTGTTGATGTTCTACTTAAACTGTGGTACCCAGAATACTCCTGGTGAGGTCTGACCATTTCAAATGCAACTCTAAAAAAAATAAAAAATAAAAAAAGTTCCAGTTTGTGTTTATGTGCATGACATTAAATTGTTAAATGTTCAAACTAACTAGTGTTAGTTTGTTCATGCGTTAAATGTTTTTTAAGTAAATAGTAAAACAAAATAGTAACATTGGCCAAGCTCCAAAGAAGAGTAAAACTAACAAAAGGATTTTAGATTTTCTTTTTTCATAGAGTAGCTCTTCATAAATTGATATGTATATATTCCATGTTTTCTGGATGTCACACCTTAAAAGATGTTAAAATACAACATGAAAAATAAAAACACAAGTACATTACAAAGCACACAGCAAAAAGTAAAAAATAATGCTTATTACAGATAGGACTTTAAGACAAAACCTCTTTAAAAGCCCCAAACCTTGGATAATTTCTAAGAAGTTTCTTCATCTGGAACCATAAAGATTGCAGAGTGGGCACCAGAGAAACCAATATCAGGAAGGAATTCCACAACATCATCATGGAGAAAACCCTGGCTCTCACTTGTCAGTGACACTCAGAGAAGAGCCTCTGGCAATAAACTCAAGATCTAGGTAGAAATATATGGGAGGGAACAAACCTTCAGATAATCTGGCCCAAAGCCATTAAGGATTTTTAACATGAATGCTAGCACTTCAAATTGAGCCTGGAGAAAAATCCAAAATCAGTGGAAAGGAATATATCCCACACTAGAGGAAAATATTACAAAGCAATGGCATAATATTGTCACAAACATATATACTATTTATTTTAAATACATTGATATCATCCTTCATGAAATACATTGTAGGGCAGTTTTCAAAGTTTAAAAAAAATGAAATATATGTAAGTAAAACCACAGATAGAAGATGAAACCAGCAGGTAAAAGGAAGTCCACATTTATTGTACATTAACCTTCATGAACCAGGACTGGACACTTCAGTCCCCGAGTGATGGTTTGCTGTTCAGTCCACAGAGAACTAGACCTAGAATGGAGGCATTCTGTGGCATTGTCACCTGATATCTGTAAATGAGATCCCCAAGTTTCAGCCACTTGGCATATAAAGGTTTGTAGCGGGGGGGGGGGGAGTTACAGCCAAAAAAAAGTCTGGAACCCAATTGTGCTTCCAGTCTACTGCATTTTGTCAATAGAGTCCCTTTTTGTCCCTGTCAATATAATTTATTGGGTCCAAAAAAAAATCTGTCCCATGCCATTTTACAGTAAATCATGCTACCAAGAAGCAGAAGTAATACTAGAATTGTGAGTAGATTTGGGGACCACACTGGCATTCTCCCTTGGTTCAGGAAATAAAAGACGCATATATTAAACACTAATGCTAATTCAAACCACAATGCTAACCCTACTGCTAGCTCTCAATACCTTGGAATTCCACTGGAGTCAGAAAATACCCCTCAACTCAGTGCAAGTATTTTTTTATTTTATTTTTATCCTAGCCCGAATGTTAAAGTACCTTAAAAGCCTACGTGTAGAAATAGCTCTTCCTAAAATCTAAAAGAAATGCGGGCACCACGCAAACATTCCATGGTGGGGGTGGATAACACACTCACTTAGTGGGACATTACAGTCAAAACAATAATTTTAAAAACGCTTCTCCTTAATTCTCATGGGTTTTACTTCAGAAAATGAAGGCATACGGAGAAGGGCCTCAGTAGATAACTTGAAAAAAAGAGTAGGAAAGCTTTGGTTCTTTGGCTGCTTTGGAGTTCAGTTCTCGGGAGCTCCAGTCAGCATGCCTAATAGTAAGGGATTATTGGAGTGCTAATCCAAAACTTCAAGGTGGCTAATGGCTTCCCATCTCTGACCTGCAACATTGCCAATTTGATAAAGAATTAGGTGTTGTCTAGATGGTGAAAAAAAAAAATCCTCAAGGAATGCGAGGGGAATTCCTTTTGTTTAGATGAGCTTCCGCCAGGATTTGCCATATATGGAAGGAGGGGAAGTATTTTGTGATAACAGCTTTAGCTGTTTCTCGCAATCTTTTTAAAAAAAATACACAAAACTGTGCATTATAGCCTGTTTGAACGACAAATTTGAATTGGGGCACATCCCAGAAGTCAAAATATGATTGGTCAGACATGCACGGGAGCAGACTTGCCAGTGACAAAGTGGCTGAAGCTGCCATTGTTGTCTTTCACAGAAACAATCGTGCACTATTTTCGAGCGGCAAAGCAAAAAAAAAGTTTTTTAAGCATAAGATCGCTGTTCTGCATCTCTCATTTAACAAGGCAAAAAAGGAAAATGGAGGGAGCTTTGGGGGAACAATGATGCAGATAATTCACTCGCGGCCACCCTCTTTTCTCGTGGGCATGCTCACTTGGATAGCTTCCCATGCCAGTGACCCTGCGAATACATTGTGGAGACAAATGAACACTGCTGTGATAGTGAGGTAATGTGTTATTTTCTGCAATTAATTCTTCCATCTATCTAAGCCCTCTGTTGTTGTTGAGAGACCTCCAAGTCACCCTGTCATCAACAGCCCCACTGAGGTCTTGCAAACTCAGGGACTGTGGCTTCCTTGATTGAGTCTATCCACCTTAATGAGGTCTTCTTTTCCTACAACCTTCTACCTTGCCAAGCAATACTGTCTTTTTTAGTGAATCATATCTTCTCATGGTATGGCTAAAGACAGTCTCAGTTTAGTCATCTTGGCTTCTAGGGAGAATTCAGGCTTTATTTGCTCTAGGGCCCATTTATTTCTCTTTTTGGCAGTTCATGGTATCTGCAGAACTCTCCTCCAGCACCATATTTCAAATGAGTTTATTCTCTTCCTATCAGCTTTCTTTACTGTCCAGCTTTAGGCACTCTTTCAAAATTACTTTTGAAATATTATATGGCATGTGAATCTGCTTTCTAAGTAAAGTTCACAATATCTACTGAGCTACCACAAGCCATTGGCATGAGTTCTTTGAATCTCAGACTGTGTCTTGCATTTCTTAATAGGTTTTTATGCAGGATCAATAATTCCCTTTTTTAGATCCACTTAATTGCCTTAATATTTTAACACTTTCCATTTATGTCTGATGAACTTTCATTTCCCTTCCAACTTTTGTTGCTGTTTATTTTAATCTTCTTCCCCCACTTCCTTTTCTTTGGCTCTTTTTCGTAGGTTATTTCAAATGTCTTTTTTTTCTTTTGTAACAACTGCCTCATTCTCTTTCTCTCATTTTTAATCTTCTAGATTCTCTTCCAGTCTAGCAGTCTAACATTACAAACATCACCTACTGGATTTAATTTTTTGTGAGTGACACTTGTAAACGCAGGAAGATCAACAGATTAGATTAGGCAAAGGTTATACCCAATGAGCCTTTTAAAATGCCTCCTTCTGACATCCCTGTGAACCTGTTACTCAACTTCTCTTGTAATAAAGAGCTGGAAGTTTATCTTAGTTCAGGCATAGGAAAGAAGATAGGGAGGACAGTTCTTAATTATGAATGAAGATACTTGTCCAACAGCATCATGATAACAATGATAACTTTAATGTTGGGTCTGTTATTTGAGATATGTAAACCAAAAGGCTGCACAGAATATTATTCACATTAAGAAGGCATTATGAAGTTATGTTTAGTTTATTATAAAATTATTACTGCGAACAATGCCAAATTCAAAATAAAATCAGTGGAATTTACAATCAAATTTAAGAAAATTTGAAGACTCTCATGGATAATCCTAGAGAAATTAGGGAGACATAAAGACTCAAATATTTTGTTCTTGCTGTTCTTAATTTACATTTTATCAGTGTTAGCATGTATTTGTCATCTAATCAAATTAGTTTTAAACAATGTATGTATTTTCTTTCCATCCCTACTTAGTTCCTTTACTATGGACTTTATCAGACAAGCCTCTAAAAATGCTGTAATCCCACTATTGAGGAAAGCAGAAACACTTATTATCACACGTCACCATAATCGTGCAACACTGCTGCCACAGAACTATCTCACAACCACCACTAATACTTTAAGAACAGGATTTTACTTCTGTGATTTAGCATGGGCAAGATTTCAGCAGTTCTTTTGAGAAGACATGCACTTAAAAACTCTCCAAACCCCTTAATTTACAAACTAAATCAACACAAACAAACCTAAAACTTTCAAACAAAATGAGACAATTCATTAAAAGAGCATCCTGTAGATCAAGCAGCAGGCGAGTGGGAATCAGGCAAGTGGGAGTGGAGGGAGAGCAACCGTGCCGGAGGCCACATGGAAGGGCCGAGAGGAGGCCCGGGCAAGTAGGAAGCAAGCAGTGGGGATGAGGAGAGCAACCGTGCCGGAAGCCAAGAGGCAGCCACAGGAGGCCCGGGCAAGAGGGAAGCGAGGTATGCCACGTGGGGCAAAAGGGAGGCCCCAAGAAGGAGTGGGGGGGCAGTGGCCAGATGACAAAGGAGGCTGCGGGGATGGAGTAGGCCCAAGGCAGGCCCGTAGAAGGAGTGGGGGGGGGGTTGGGCCCACAATTAAAGCAAAAAATTGGGGGGGGGGTTCGGGCCCACAATTAAAGCAACAAATTACAACAACAAATCTAGTTTAACTCTAATAATAATAGTAATAATAATAAGCCAATTTAATTCAATTTAAATCACAAATTAAAGCCAATTTAATTCAAATTAAATCACAATAAAGCATTCACACACCCAAGAAAATCAAGGAATCAATCCCACACAAACACACACACAATCACACTGCTGGGCTGCCCAATCATACAACTATGCATGTACAGCCCAGCCAATTTAGCTCTCCCTCATGGCTCGAAAAACAGGTTCCAGGTGATGGATGTTCTCTCTTCTTCGATCCAATGGAAAAGAGGAGGAAGCCAGGGGCAGCAAAGGGTAAAATAGGCCCTGCCTGAACCCCGTTCCTGCCTCCTGTGCTCATCTCCCTGCCCATCATTAAAACACCTCCCCCGGATCTACCATTCTTAAAGATCCGGGGGTGGGGGGGTCTGATTCATTAAAAGAGCATCCTGTAGATCATTTTCATGCTCTCACCTGGAAGTTTTCTCACCGGCAATGGGGAGAGAGGCAAAGAGGACTGCTCATTCATACTGTAATCTCATGATTACAGCAGGATGTATTATCTCACACTCTTCAGTACTGCAAAAATAGTGATATTGAGAGCTATTGCTGGCTTGTACCGTCAATTAAAAGGGCAGGTTATTGGAGGCTGGAGCACATAGTAACTGTAGAAGAAGGATGACATTGTACGATAGCAGGAACCCGTTCGCACTACAATTACATCGTAATTGTGCAATTATAGCCTCATCTGATAAAGTCCTATGTCTTTAACACAGACCTTGCAATTCTCAAGTCCTCCATCAAGGTTTCTTCCTTTTATAAACTATAGCTTGGCTCCAATCATTCAAAAACAAAATGCATTAGTGCTGTTCTGTGAAGTTTTTTGCAAGAGAAAGTGACGGTCTTCTCCTGTGCAGCATCACAATGTAAAAGGAGCTGCACCATTACAGGATAAGGACCACATAGACATATGTGGTAAAGGAACAATGGAGGGTCATAAAGAGATCTTAAGAATGAGCTCTTTTTAAAGTCTTAAACAAAAGCTTGCACCAAAAAAGGAATGCCTCTGGATTTGAAGCTGCTCCTTTTCACAAGCAACGGGATGCTCAAATTACAGGGGGAAAGACACACACACACATTTAAAAAAAAAAAAAACTAAGACCCCCTAAACTACTATTTTGAGAAAGCTGTGTGATTTAACAAACAAAAAAAATAGGGAGAATCAGGAGTGAGGCTTGAAGATTTAAGACCCTCCTGCCCTGTCTCCAACTAATTTGAGGACTGTGCACCATGAGAGCCAGCATGGAGTAGTGGTTTGAGCATTGGACTATGGACATTTTCAGACAGCGTTTTTTCTTGCCTAGCACGGGAGGAGCTTCCGGGAGAGGGATGGCACTCTTGCGCGGCAGGGGGTCGTTTTCGGACATCGCCGTCCCTCTCCTGAAATCATCTGTGTCACCTCCGTGAAGCTTCGGAAGCCGCAGAGCCATATTTTAATCACGGAGGTTGCCCGTGAATAAAATATGGCGCTGCGGCTTCCGAAGCTTCACGGAAGTGTCACAGATGATTTCGGGAGAGGGACGGCGATGTCCGAAAATGACCCCCTGCCGCGCAAGAGCGCCATCCCCCTCCCGGAAGCTCCTCCCGTGGTAGGCACGAAAAAACACTGTCTGAAAATGTCCTATGACTCTGGAGGCTCTGGACACCAGGTTTTGAATCCCCACTCAGCCACTGGGTGACCTTAGGCAAGTCATACTCTCTCAGCCTCAGAGGGAGGCAAAGTCAACCCTCCTGAACAAATCTTTCCCAAAAAATGTGGTAGGTCCACGCCTTAGGGTCACCATAATTCGGAAACAACTTGAAAGCAAACAATCACAAGCAGCATCCATCCATTAAGGCAGAAACAGAATTAAAATGGAAGAGACTTTCCACTCTCAGAGGGACATTTCTATTTTTCTATGAGCCTTTATACATCCAATCATACTTCATAGATTGACATATACAACCAAGAGGTAATCAGATAAACAGAAATGTCTGAATGATTAAAAAAAATGGTTAAATGGTTAAGCATCTTAATCTCACTGCTTCTCAATAAAACCCACTTTTTGCTTTGCATACATTTATACAAATTTAACTATATTTCTTTCTAACTTACTCATCCATTCCTTGTTTAGGAAACATAGCCAGTTTTGCTTTAGAGCAACAACTTAAAGGGGGAAGTTTCTGTGGTGGCTAATTGAATTTCTTAGATGAGCAATCCTCAGCTTGTTAGAATCTACAGTTTTATTAATATTTGAACAGAATAACACATTTTTATTTTGTATGTCTTCTGTTTTGTAATGGCTATTGCTGTACAAATAAACTATAGCCGGAATTCTATGTGTGCTATTTAGGGTGCATCTACACTGTAGAAATAATGCAGTTTAACCCACTTTATCTGCCATGGCTCCATCCTACAGAATCCAGGGATCTGTAGTTTTCTGAGGAACCAGCATTCTTTGGCAGACGTTAAAGGCCTTGCAAAACTACAACTCCCAGAATTTCATAAGATGGAGCTACAGCAATTAAAGTGGTGTCAAACTGCATTATTTCTACAGTGTAGATACACTTTTAGTTACATAACTACCTTAGGGCTCATCTACATGAGTCAGGATATGCTGGCTCCCAGCTGACATTTCCTTACTATGGATCTGGCCCGTTGTTCCCCCATTCCCTGCATGGAATGGGAAGAAGTCCTGACAGGCATGCTGGCCTGTCTCTGCAGCCACCGCCACCACCATTTTCTTCGCTTGAGATTTTCACACGGGCTATATATCCCGTGGCAGGAACAGAACAGGGTTGGGAAAGGTTTTCCCTTTCGGACGACGTTGACCCCATTCTGTCCTTCATCTGTCCTACTCCCGTGACTGTTCCAGAACAATGTAATCACGATTTTTCATCGTGAATAGACCTCCCGTTCCGTCACTATCACGGAATCACAGGTGTGCGAACAGGAGCCCCATTCCTGTTCCGAAATGACAGCCGTGGAGGGGAGGTCCGTTCCGAGCACTTCCTGGTACGATCTGGACATCGAGGTAAGTGGCACCCTTTATTTTACCCTCCCTGTTTTGATTATGTGATTTAAAGAGTGCTTTTGTGCTTGGTGAACTGATTTTATGTTTGGGGGAGTTTTATTTTTTAAATTTACTGTCCGGCGTTATCACGTGATAACGTGATAACGTTTCAGATGGCCGGTCGTAAAAGCAGCCTTACGATGGCTGCATTTACGGCCAGCCAGCAAGGGGAGGGGGAGCCCGTTCCTGCTGCAGAATTAAGGTGAGTGTGCGAAAGATTTATGTTATTCCGTGACAGGAACGGGAGAGGAGGTAGTGGGGCAGTAATGGGACATTTTGGCCCCGTGTGAAAATCTCCATTGTCTCAGAAGGCAGGAAGGGGGCTTGCAACATGTGACTGAGGTCCCCTGTGTGTGACCAGACTTGGTCACATGCTGCAGGACTCCTTCCTGCCTTCTGGGAGAGCCAGGGAGACCATAGCAGCAGTGAGGGCCAGCCTGCATAAATCGGCTCCTACAGACACACAGGGCCCAATCTGTTGGTTACTGGTGGTAGCAGAGTAAACTGGGTATTATTATAAAATGGTCTGTTGGTTCCTACCCCACTTTTCCTCGTCTCAGCCCTGGATCTGCCCCGGGGTGGTGAGGACTGCCCAAGGACACAACAGTGCAAATGCCCTGTGTCATATGGACTATAGGGCTCTGAGGAGCAAGCCCTTAGTTGCATAGCTAAATAGCTCCTCCCGGCCTGACTGCCCAACCCTGACTTACCTAGCAGCAGCTGCTGTGAGCAATGAGGTCTGTTCTCCTATCAGTCAGGAAGCAGCAGACTGATCTTTCCACCACCTGTCCTGTGAGCAATCTCCAACGCAACGGTTAGAAGCAGGATCCCTGTCACAATTCCACCTCACACTGGAGATGGCTTGTGGGAGGGCAGGAAGAAATGTTAGACTGCTGCTTCCTGATCAAAAGAAGAGCAGACTCCCATAGTTTACAATCCCTATGTATTCCTAAAACTATTGAATACATAGAGATCATCAATATGGATCAGTTATGAATGCATAACTCTAGGTTACACATTTGTAACGACAATTGTGAATTCCAGCTTATATTTCTTACTCATCTTGATTTGTTATACTGCTCTTTTCTTGGGCTCAAATCTTATTTGACATGAATAGCCCTTATGCACTGTCTCTGTCAAAAAAAAAAAAAAAAGATAACTCCACAGATGTGCTGATCTAATCAGGAAGATTGCAATGTACTATGGACTTCCACTTGCACAGTGTAAAGACCCACAAGTAACTGACTTCAAGGAATGACAAGTTATCCAACTACACTTGGCCCTTTATATCCCTGGATTCTGTATCCATGGATATAACCATCCATGGCTTGAAAATATCCCCCCTCCAAAAACAAAAAAAAAAGCAAACCTTGACTTTACCATTTTATATAATGGACAGCACTTTACTATTCCATTGTATATAATGGGACTTGAGCATCCATGGATTTTGGTATCCACAGGGGGTCCTGGAACCAAACCCCAGCATATACTAAGGGCCCATTGTAGTAGGAATGCACAAAGGTCCAGAGAAATGTAGACATGTGGTTGAGTTAAGGATTGTGGCATGGTAGACAGGCAAGGATTTTTCCTTCTGGTTTTAGTCAAACCAAGGAGATTTTCAGATGCCTCTTGCCGCGCAAGCAGCCTCCGGAGCAGTAACGAGGCTGCTGCGCAGCAAGGGGTCCATTTTGGACGATGCCGTTTCTTTCTTGGCATCGTCCGTGACTGTTGCGGCTAGCATTGGAGGTGGCCGCACTGTTTTTTTACTCACGGACAACTTCTGTGAGTGAAAAGCAGCACTGCCGCCTCCAATGCTAGCCGCAACAGTCACAGACGATGCCGAGAGAGAAACGGCGTCGTCCAAAATGGACCCCTTGCTGCGCAGCAGCCTCGTTACTGCTCCGGAGGCTGCTTGTGTGGCAAGAGGCGTCTGAAAATCTCCCAAGACAGGTAAGTACTACCTGAACAATAACCTCTGTCTCTTGCAGAGGTGACTTACCTCACTCTTAGAATAGTCTGGGTCTATTTTGATGGAAATCCGTGGTTTTCTCTGAGTATGAATCCATTGACTATATCCCATCTGTAGTCTTGGACATTCTCTCCTGAAAAAGGGAGTGGCTGTTTCTGAAAGATGCCTAGACATGACTTTGTTAGTGTTTGTCTGTTCACATGGGTGACTCACTCCAGGAATATTAATAGATGGGACAGAAGCCAATTCAAAGACAGTCTCATTAAAGCCCCTGAATTTGCAGGGTACTTACAAAATCAACATGGTGTGCAATGTTAATATTTGACCTCCCTTATCCAGTCTCTGGCTCTCAGCCACATAAAACACTGGACAGATGTTATGCTTTAGTAAGGTCAGGGTTATCAAGGGGGTGTGATTAATAGTCTATCACTTTACTTGACACATCATGTTTTGTTTATTGCCAAGGAAACGTAAAATCATTGATAATTTTGTCTCTGTGTGGAAAATATGCAATGGAATAGACAGTATGGAGGACATTGCTGATCCTGCACTCTTCCTTGCCATATCACAGATTGGGCTGAAACCCTTTTTTGATCTGAGTGCTACTGATACAGTAATGTCAAAAGTCAGAGGTTAATGCTTCCCCATAAAAACAACAACTGGGAATGGAAACAAGGTGTTCTCTGCTGCATAATGATTTCCCAACATATGATCAAGGCAAAAATGCTAGAGATCAGAAACCACTGACTTTTAGAAAGGCATCAAAGTAATTTGTTAGTCTTTGATGTAGGAAGTTATTTATAACATACAGTGCTTGCTGATTGTACGATATGGCTCATAGCAGATGTGGATGATCAGAGCTAAAATAACATTGTACAGTGGGAAATCTGAAGTTTTGAAATGAATTATGCAATTGGTCCTATTTTACTTTTTTAAACTTGGCATTGTGGGAAGGCATTGTCCTTTCTGGGGACTATTTCCTACTTTATTATTTTCTTTCACAGAAACCAGCTCCATCTTATACCCTCTTCAACGAGAGCGATAGCTTTGTATGGGTATCCTCATTGGAGGCATAAAGAAGATCTTATAAAGAATTCCCCCCTCAATGCCAAAGCAGAAAAACACTTCCTCCAGCTTGCAGACATGCCTGGTGGGAAAAGGGATGTGTTGCTAAAGGAAATTATGCCATTCTGCAGCCTTTCCAAAGGCCAGAATCCTGGAAGCTGGGAAGGGGGGTGTCCAGTATTTGGGCCCATCACCTCCATTTGGGAGCAAGATTTACGGCAAAGATCTTGTAAGGTCTCACTATACTGCTCAGCTTCTTTCTTATCCATAAGCAGTACAACTGTAATTGTAATTATTAAAGGCTGAGGCAAGTTTCCTTCCAATGTTGAAGCTCACCTCTAGCTTGACACCACAGCCACCTGTATGGATACCATTGGCCCAAATAACCTGGTTCCTTGCTTATTATATCAAATCACTTCACTGCCCACCCCTAAGGCAACCCATCCATATTTTTTTTTACCTGGTTACATCTGGGCAAGTTTTCTTCACCAGGAGAGGCTCACTTTGGGTGGGATTCAGTCCCCAAGGCAAACAAAATATGTTTTCATTCAAAGAAAGCTTTTTTTTCTCCATTTATGCCAGTTCTTCCTTCCAGCTGAAGGCATATTCCATTCATTCCAAGATACTTTTCAGGTGGCACAAGGAGAGGTGGCAGGAAGGAGGATCTGGCAAAGCACCATTACATGATAAGGATCTAGGAGCATAATGGAACCCAATGATCATTTGCTCTTCAGCCTGACACCAGTGCCCTAAATCACATCATAAACAGAAGTATCTTCCATTTGCATAGATGATTCTCTGGTTTCACTCATAGTGTGTCTCTCCAGGTCAAGATGTGTGGCACAAGTCTTCTCCAGATGTAAACAGGAATGAGAGGGAGGATAAATGGTGCTGTCTCTGCTCTGATACTTGATAAGAACAAAATATCCACTCTTCCCTTTTGGTAGTAATAATTCTTGAGGTCAGTAAGACTATAGTTAAATTGAACACACATGTTCTTGTTGGATGTGGGACCCAGACCAACTAAGAAACATGCCAGCCCTCTCAGAAGCCAAGTGAATAGCAGACAATAGCCAACGTACATGTAGCTGCAATGGATACACTTCACACCTGTGTGAAGATTAGTGGAATCTCTCTCACATTGTGATCTGGTGCTTAACAAATTAATTGCAGGTCGCTAAGATGCCTTTTACCCAAGAACAATGTGATTGGCAGATTAATGAGAATTCTGGGTATCATGTTGGGACCATTTCTGTTCATTCTGGGATTCAGAAGAAAGTCTAGACAGAAAATTATAATTAAACTGTATGTAGTTAACACAAAAAAAGATGATTTCACAAGACTGGATGAACACAGAAGAATCATTTAACTAGGGGTGGCTTATAGTAGCATCTCTATAACTACTTGGGGTGTTTCCAGACTGAATAATTAGGAGCCATTGTTAACTATTCCATCTTTTTCTCATTAACAGATTTTCCACAGTAAGGAGATTATCACACTACACTGTTATAGTGCTATTATTCCACTTTATTTGCTATGGCTGCCTCCTGTGGAATCCTGTGATTTGCAGTTTAGGGAGGGGCATTTAGAACTCTCAGCCAGAGAGGTCTTAGGCCTCACTAAACTACAAACCCCAGCATTCCACAGGGGGCAACCGCAGCATTTAAAGTGGAATAATAGCACTGTAACAGTGTAGTATGGGGCAGAAATACTAGTGGAAAAACAAAAGGGGTTTACTAATGGAGGATGGTGATGTCTTAAGTGAATGTAGCAGGTCAGTAGCATGGCCAACACCTCATCAATAATTATTTTCAGTCTGCTAGTTTTATATTTTTTATAAAATGTCAGGTGGCAAGGAAATTTAAGCAGAAATCTGAAAATGCAGAAAAAAGTTTCAAAAACAAAATCTTCAGCATATGTTAAGACATTAACATCTACTGCAGGGTTGGGAAAGACTTGACTGCCTGGAATGCTACTCTCAGGAGATTATCAGACCATTTTAATAATCTGAGACAGGGATGCCACAGGATTGAGAAAGGGCTTCCCTTTCAGACAATGACGTCCCTGTCCCAGTATGCTCCTGTGCTGCTTTTGTTCCCTTCCATTTTTTTAAATTGATGGCCAAAAGCCATCAATAGATGGTCCATTCCATTTCAGTAACAGAATCACAGGTGAGTGAAAAGGCACCCCTGTTCCTGTGGCACAATCTGGGAGGTCCGTGCCGAACACTTCCGGTGGCAATCAGGACATCCAGGTAAGTGACAGCCTTTTTTGTACCTTCCCCTGTGTATTTGTTTTTTATTGTGTTTAGGTGTTAGGTTAACTTTTTGAAGTTTGGTTTTATTTTAAAATTTCCCGTGCAATGCCGGCCAACCTGTAAGGTCCTGGAAGGTAAGTACAGAACATTTCCAGTGGTGATCAGGACATCCAGGTAAGTGACAGCCTTTTTTGTACTCTCCCCTGTGTATTTGTTGTTGTTTTTAGTTTATTTGGGTGCTTAAGTTATCTTTTTGACATTTGGTTTTATTTTTATTTTTAAATTTCCCACTCAATACCAGCCTCCTTGTAAGATCCAGTAAGGTCCTATAAGGTCTGTGCAGAACACTTCCAGTGGCAATCAGGACATCCAGGTAAGTGACAGCCTTTTTTGTACCCTCCCCTGTATACTTGTGTGGTTTTTAGTTTATTTAGGTGCTTGTTTTAGGTTTTTGACTTTTATTTCTTGTTTTATTTGTATTTTCCCCATGAGATTGTTCTCTTGTGAGAAAGGCCAGGATTTGGTCTCCAGGAAGTAAATGGAGCTCTCTGAGAGCACCATTCATTTTTGGGCTGCCAGAGGGGAAGAGAGGATTTTTTAATCCGGGATTAAGGTAGGTGTCTGGGGGGAAAATTACACCATTACAGGGATAGGAGTGGGGTGGGAATTAAAAGGCGAGACGGGTATGCTATATTTGTCCCTGTCTGATAATCTTCTCAAAAGCCCCAACAAGTAGGGCCAATTGCAAGGGATTACTAGAGTTGTTCAAAATATTTGGAAGGCTAAAAGTTAGCAAACTCTGGTCTACTGATTTACTAAATGACTCTATACATACCATGGTAATTTATCACTTGAAAAATGGTCAACTGTAGTTACCCTGTGCTTATTAAACTATAAATATAGCTGCATCTTGGGCTGTAACTTTTAATCATTGATTGATTTGATTTATATCCCATATTTCTACCCAAAAGGAATGCAAAGCAGCTTACAATATAAACTAAAACAAAATAGCTTAAAACAATATATATATAGTATAAAAGTTTTTAAAGCATTGAACAATTAATCCCATTAAAACACTACTTTAAGACATTTTTTAAAAAAAAACATGAAATACATATTACATTTAAAAGCAGCACACCTTATTGCATGTCCCTCAACCCCAGTCAGCTAAGGCTGAAAGCCTGTTTAACCAGGAAAGTCTTTGCTGGCAAAAAGAGAGCAGAGAGGGGGCTAAGTGAGTCTTTCATTGGACGGAGTTCCATAGTCTGGGAACAGCTACCATGAAGGCTAACCCTGTGTCCTCAACGGATGAGCCTGGGAGTGTGGTGGAAGGACAGAAAGCCTCCCCTCACGAAGATCTAAGACTCAGGCAAGCTTATATTGGGAAATACAAGCTTTCAAATAGTCTGGACCTACGTGGACTTTATGACTCATAACCAGTCTTTAAATTGTGCCTGGAAATTGATGTGTAGCCAGTGAAGCTTTTGCAGCAAGGGAGATATATGCTCCCTATAACCAGCCCCTGTCAGCAGTCTGCAACATTTTGGACCTGCTGAAGTTTCCAAACAATTTCCAAAAGAAGCTCCACATAGAGTGTATTACAGGATGTAATCAAGGCACATATTATCATAGCCAGACCTAACATCAGGCACAGATCAGACACAGATGGCACACTATTTTTAATTGTGCAGATGTACTCCTGGCTGCCACTGAAACCTGGAATTCAGTGTTCAAGGATGAGTCCAAGAGTATGCCCAAGCTACAAACCTGAGATTTCAGGAGGAGTATAATCCCCTATTGTTGAATCTCTATTCCCTGACTGCCTTCTGATTGACCAGGAGCATCTCTGTCTTGTCTGGATCAAGATTTAGGACTTTATCAGATGCGGTAAATATGGTATCATAATGATGCCTAATGAATGCAAAAGGGCACATATATCAGACAATGACCTCTTTTTGCTATCATGTGTAGATAATAAGGCTTTTTTTTTTTTATTGTTGGGCCAAGCCGTCAATAGATTTCCCATGGCCATAGCAACAGGAAACTCCCAAGAGCCATTAGGAATCCAAGTCTCCATCTTAATTGGCCTCCTACCCCTGCAAAGGCTCCGAGTCCCAGTGAGTCTAAACCCTATCAGGTAGTGATTTATGGAAAGTTTCCCAGATCACCATTATCCCACCCAGTACAGAAAACTAGGTCCAGAGTGTGTCCTGCAGCACAGGTGGCATCAAATACTACTTGGGACAGACCCATGATATGTCATGGAGGACATGAGGACAAGAGCCCTGGTGGCACAGTGGTTAAATGCCTGCACTGCAGCCACAACATTGCAAGTTCTATCCTGAAGCTATGAAGTCCTGAGCTGCTCTCGACAGAGTGCCCTCACGATGAATATTGAAGTCTCTCAATACAGCAAATGGGTGGACTCCAATACTGCTGCCAAGACCAACTCAACCAATTCAGTCTAATACAGTGATGGCGAACCTATGACACGCGTGTCAACACTGACACACGTAGCCATTTGAGCTGACACGTGGCCATAGGCCTCCTCCCCCCGCCTGCAACCTCACCACCCTCCCTAAAGTGGCGATCGGTTGCCACTTTAGGGAGGGTGGAGGAAAGTGGTGGGTGGGCCTACAAGGCCCCGATCGCCACTTTAGGGAGGTGAGGGTGGAGCCTCCCTCCACCTGGCCACCCCCTGAGGCCTGCCGTGCTTCTCCGGAGCTGCCTCAGAAAGGCTGGGTAAGGTGGTGGGTGGGCAGGCAGGAGACTGCCTGGCCCCTCCTTGGTCTTCCCGAGGGGGCTCCAGGGCTTTGAAGCCCCGGAGCCACCTTGGGGAGGCTGGGGGAGGCAGTGGGAGGCAGGGAGGGACTCTGCCCAGCCTCTCCCCAGCGTTTCTGAGGGTTCTCTGAGGCTTCGAAGTCCTGGAGCCGCCTCGGAAAGGCTGGGGAAGGCGGCAAGCAGGTGGGAGAGACTCTGTCCGGCCTCTCCCCAGCCTTCCTGAGGGTACTCTGAGGCTTCGAAGCCCTGGAGCTGCCTCAGAAAGGCCGGGGAAGGCAGCAGGAGGGAGGGATTCTGCCCAGCCTCTCCCCGGCCTTCCCGAGTGTGCTTTGAGGCTCTGAAACCCTGGGGCTGCCTCGGGAAGGACAGAGAAGGCGACGGGAAGGTGTGAGGGAGTGTGGCCGGCCGCTCCCCGGGCTTCCCAAAGGGGCTCTGGGGATTGAGAGCCCTATATAGCCTCTTCGGGAAGGTTGGAAGGGGTGGAGGGAATGCAGCGTAGAGGCTTTTCAGCCACCCCCACCCTCCCAAAGCCGCAACAAGGGTTAGAAAGCTCAATAGTGGCTTTGGGAAGGGCGAGGGCGGCTAAAAAGTGCCTTTCCCACCAACTCCCCACTCTCCCGGGGCTTGGCTCTCCCCCCCACAAATGAAACCAAGCCCCAGGAGAGCAGGGAGTTGAGCACCTGGCTTGCTCAGCAAACACTCTGTTTAAATCAGCTCCTCTCCCTTGAGTGGGAGGGAGAGAAGCTGATTTAAATGGGGTGTTTGCTGAGCAAACCACCGTGAGAGGGAAAGCTGCGAATGTGGAGGGGCAACTGTATACATTTATGTTATTTAAACAATAAATATTGCAAAATAATGTTTTTTCCTCAAAGTGACACACCACTCGAATTATGCTCAGTTTTTTGGCGAAGTTTGACACACCAAGCTCAAAAGGTTGCCCATCACTGGTCTAATAATTGCTTTAGTAATAGTGCAGTTCTATACTTCTGCATCTTCAAAAGTAAGTCTCAAAGATTTCAACTGAACTTAGTCTCAGTTAAGATTTTAGCCTTAAAACAATGAAGTGAGTAAGATTAAAGTAATAAATGATGAAACCTATTTTTTCCATAGCACCATCTATGGAAGAGGTATACACACACACACACACACACTTGCACAGAAGGGGATGTGACTTCACAAGCACAGGGGAACCTCAGCTAAAGATGTGCCTCACTTTCAGTGAGACAATGGGCCTGTCTATACTGCAGAAATACAGCAGTTTGACACCACTTTATCCACCATAGTTCTATCCTAAGGGATCCTGGTATCTGTAGTTTGGTGAGGCACCAGAGTTCTCTGATAGAAAAGGCTAAATACCTCACCCAACTACAAATACCAGGATTCTGTAGGATAGAAAGTGGTGTCAAACTGCTGTATTTCTGCAGTGTAGACAAGCCCAATATCAGTGTAAACAGTTAAACAGAGTGGCAAGTGAAGTATCTCTATGAGGAGAAGGTATATATTTACTGTATTAATCATCAGCTGAAGCTGGAACAAGGAGACATCATTTTTAAATTAAATTTAAAACAAAAGGAATAACTGCCAAATTAGCTAAGATAATACACTATTGTATTTAAACATGAGGAACCATGAAGGATTGGATCTTGTTTAAACATCATGAAGGATTTGGACTAGATAATCTTAAATATCCTTCTGGGTCTAACTGCAGTATATACCACACAGATCCTATAAAGGCAGGTGCTAAAGCAAGGGGATACTGAGAAGAGAAAAACCTACTCATAAAAGGATTAGCTGAAACTTTAATGGATGTAAGTTGCCCCAACCAAGAATTAATCTGACCTGTTGTGCCAGGGCAAAATAAATTGATATATCATGCACAGGTGAGCATCTGGCCAGTTAGCACACATCACCTCTGTCAACATGGTATTCACATGAGAGCTAGAGTAGATTCACAGCTGGTGTAGATATTATCTGAATTTTTAAAAGGAGTACAATTACCCAGATGCACATACCTGGAATTGTTCTTTCACTACCCTTTTCCTCATCAAATGTAGATTTCATCCTTGAGGAAAGGAAAGAGGTAGTGATGGATGAACTCAGCAAGTAGATTCCAGCAAAAGGATTTCAAGTTGTTGAAAGAACTTGGTGGGGATGGGCTTATATCATAATTGCAAAGTGTGCAAATTTCTTTATATAATTAACCCCCAGAGCAAATGCCTTATGAAGGCTGCTAAATCTAAACCCAAGCATTAGACTGAAGCTGGAGGCAGACAAGGATGGTAGAGTGTGGGTCATAGCAATCACATTTGCAGGCCAAGTTTGCAGTCAGGCTTGAAAAACCCAGAGCCATAAAGTCTCCCCTGCTAATGAATTAGGTACTCTAAACTGGGGGTGGGGCCCAAAGTTTAAATCTCTCCTGCCCATCCATGCTTGTCCTCATCCACACTGGAGCTGCATACCACTACTCTGGAGTAAGAAAGAAAAAGAGACTTTAGTTTTACACTATGCATTTAACAGAGCATGTAGTTTAGCCCTACATTTTAATCTGGAGATTCCTGCAGAACCTAGCGAAAAGGAAATAACAATCAAATAGCTTTGGAGACACTGGGGACATTATCACACAAGGCTGTAATCATGAGATTACAATGGGATGGTAGCACAGATGGCTCCCATTATTGCATGACACTGTTGTCCTCCCATGCTCAGTCTGTGTTCCACCCATTCATCAGGCGCCATTTTTAATTAATGAGAAAAAGCCATCAATGGCCCACAATATCACTCTTTTTGCAGTATTGATGAGTGTGTGAAATCATATCTCGCTATAATTGCATGATTACAGCATGACTGGGTGGTCCTCTTTTCCCCCTTCCCTTTCCCAACGAGAACACATACTTCAACTTCTGGGGGAGAACATGAAGAAGAACAATAGGAAGTTATTTTAATGAACTGTTGCCTTTCCTTGGTATGTTTTTATATTTGTTTAAGTGTTTATTTGTGAAATTCTTTTTTATGTATTTGTTTTTGGTGTGTTTAAGTGAAGTCATGTCTAGTGTACCTTGATTTCAGTAAGGCCTTGACAAAGTCCCTCATGATATTCTTGCAAAAAAATCTAGTAACATGCAGGCTAGACAATGTGACTGTTAGGTGGATTTGTAATTGGTTGACTGACAGAACCCTAAGGATAGTCACTAATAACTCCTCTTGATCCTGGAGAGAAATGACCAGAGGGGTGCCACAGGGTTCTGTCTTGTGCCCAGTGCTATTCAACATCTTTATCAATGACCTGGATGATGGAATAGGGGGCATTCTTATCAAATTTGCAGACGATACCAAATTAGGAGGGGTAGCTAATACCCCAGAAGATAGGATCAGAATTCAAAATGACCTTAACAGGTTAGAAAGCTGGGGCAAAACTAACAAAATGAATTTCAACAGGGAGAAATGTAGGATACTACACTTGGATGAAATGAAAAGCACAGATATAGGATGGATGACACCTGGCTTGATGGCAGTACATGCGAAAGAGATCTAGGAGTCTTAGTAGACCACAAACTGAACATGAGCCAGCAGTGTGACAAGGCACCTAAAAAAGCCAATGCAATTCTAGGCTGCATCAATAGGAGTAGTGGTCATGTACTTCCACCATGGCCAGCACAAGCCTGTTGCCACTCTAGGGCCTTGCAGCTCTCTGAGAACTGTAATAACCATCTGCATCTTTTCTCTGATGGAGAAATGTTAACACTATCTATGTCTTTAGTAGGAGTCCCAGGTCTGGCCTTACATGATGGCATGGAAATCAATAGATTGGCATGTGCTCTAATTAAGAATATTAATGAAACTTCCCGAGCTTTAGCCCTGTTAAATAAAGAACAGCGTGAACTGAGAAATGCTATTTTAGAAAACCGGGCAGGCATAGATTATCTCTTTCTACTTCATCATTTAGGCTGTGAAACTCACCAGAAACTTTGTTGTTTTAATTTAACTGATAATAGCCATGCTGTCAGTGTTCAAATTGCTACTTTACAAAGCATTGTATCCAATATACAGCAGAATGCAAATACTGTACCTGGTTTGACTGGCTGACTAATTGGCTTCCTAACTCCAGCTGGCTCAAGGGATTGTTTTTCATGATTTTACCAGTGATACTAACTATTGCTCTGATATGTATCTGTCTCGCATGCTTATTTCATGCTTATTTCAATGCTTGGTTAATGTTTTTCAAAGAACTGCCAGTAAAACACCTGCATTTTATGCTTTGATGGTTCAAAATTATGTTAAATGAGTTGCTGACATATTCTTTGGTTGGTAAATGCTATAATTGTTTTGAAATTATGCATTTAAGGGGGGAAATGTAGTGGCCATGTAGACTCTAATGTCTATTTGCTGGATGCTGTTTCACTATTCGGGGTCAGACTAGATAGCCCATGAGACTCTGGAAGTCTGCAAAGTCTTTTTCCTTTAACTCTCAGGCCTAGTCAATGTTCTTTACTAATCAACCCTATGTTCCATAAACATATGATATGCTGATGTAAACAAATTCTTTCTCTAATAACGGTCGAACTGTACCTAAATGTTCCTAAGCTATCTTGCCTTGAACTATCAACAAACTGTCTCAAGGGAAACTGCTGACACCAAAGAGAAGGAGGAGGGAATTGCTTTTTGCATACAGTATAAAAATATTCTGTAACAACAGCTCGGGGTTCTGACTCTTAGGAAGATATTCCAGTCAGGCCCACTGGTGTAATAAAACTCATTTTCCAATCCGTGGGTCTGCTGTTCCATGATTTCTGCATCACAGTTGTCCCTTCACATTTGCTGGGTTTTGGTTCCAGCACCCCCCGTGAATACCCAAATCCGTGAATACTCAAGTCCCATTATATGCAATGGCATAGCAAAATGGTGTCCCTTATATAAGATGGCAAAATCAAGGTTTACTTTTTGGATTATTATTTTTTTAAGAATATTTTCAAGCCGTGAATACTTAAAACCGTGAATGCCAAATCCGTGAATGTGGAGGGTCAACTGTATAGTGTCTAGATCAAGGGAAGCAATAGTGCCACTCTATTCTGATTTAGTCAGACCTCACCTGGAATGCTATGTGCAGTTCTGGATACCACAGTTCAAGAAGGATATTGACAAGCTGGAATGTGCCCCGAAGAGGGCAACAAAAATGGTGGGAGGTTCGGAAACCATGCCTTATGAGGAGCAGCTTAGGGAGCTGGGTATGTTTAGCCTGTGGAAGAGAAGGTTAAGAGGGGACATCATAGCCATGTTTAATATTTGAAGGGATGTCATATTGAGGATGGAGCAGGCTTGTTTTCTGTGGCTCCAGAGACAAGGACATGGAGCAATGGACTCAAACTACAGGAAAATAGATTCCATCTAAACATTAGGAAAAACTTTCTGACAGTAAGAGCTGTTTGGCAGTGGGATGCACTGCCTCAGACTGTAGTGGAGTCTCCTTCTTTGGAGGTTTTTAAATAGAGGCTGGATAGCCATCTGTCAGGAATGCTTTGATTGTTTATTCCTGCATGGCAAGGGGTTGGACTGGATGGCCCTTGTGGTCTCTTCCAACTCTATGATTCTCGCAAGAACAGCTGAAATTTTGCCCATGCAAAACCCAGGAAGAGGAATTTTTTTCTTAAAGGCACATACACCGGACAGCAGGAATCATTAATACTCTGTCATTAAGAGGCAATGCGAAGACAAGTGTTACTATAGTGCATGCTGAAATCCCGTTCTTAAACCACTAATGGTGGACATGTGATAATTACTGTAATATTACAGCTATGTTTCTGCTTTCCTCAATAGTGGAATTACAGCATTTTTAGATGCTAATCTGATAAATCCTAAGATACCAGTCTACCACTTTTCTTTGTTGTTGTTAATTATTTGATTTCAATGACATAGGATTCAACTAAATGGGAGAATTAATTACAGAAAATAGAGTATTACCTCACGATCGCAGCAGTATTCATTTGTCCCCACGATTCATTCACAAGATTACTGGAATGGAAAGCTTTCTGAGTTTGCAGTCCACACGAAGCATACCCATGAGAAAAGATGGTGTCCACATGGGAATTACCTGCATTATTATCTCCCAAAAAGTTCCCTCAATTTCCCCCTCTTTTTTTGCCATTAAATGACAAATGCAGAAGAGTAAACATTAAAAAATGTTTTTTGTTTTGTTTTGTTTTGTTTTGTTTTTTGCTCTGCTGCTTGAAAATAGTGTTCGATCATACGCTCGATCATGTCCCCAAAAACAACAATGGCAGCTCTGGCCACTTTGTTGCCAGCAAGCCCGCCCCTGTGCATATCCCACCAATCACCTTTTGACTTCCTGGATGTGCCCCAACTCAAATTGTTTGTTCAGACAGCCTGTTATGAGCATTTTCGCATAGTTTTTTTTTTAAAAAAAGATCATAAGAAACAGCAAAATCTGTTATCACGAACTACTTGGAATTTTCAGACCCCTCCTTTCCCAATATGGTGAATCCCAGCAGGAGCTCATCTGGACAATGCGAGTAATCTGCCCGCATTCTTTGAGGATGTTTTTTGTCAGCTACACAACCCCGTAGTTAGAGTTAATCCACCACACAATTTAGTCAGACAAGATTCCAAGAGCATAACATTTCAATAGGCTTTGCTTGATGTAAAAGACTGCATGTTTGGGTATGTAAATCTTGCTGAATAAATAGGATCACTAGAGGGAAATAATAATCTGCTCAGAATTATTCTGCCATAAAAACTGATAGTTTAGTATTTTGAACACTGCAGTATATAAAAAAAAAGTTTTGAATTTTATATTAGATCTCTTGCAGTGACTGTTTTTATTGTGGGTTGTTTGTTTTAATGAAATGCTGTTTTAGTCTATATGTTTTATGGATGGCATGTCACATGGTGTGGTTTGTTTTTAATAGAGAAGCAACTAACACATTTTATAGAGATATAATAAAACATTTTAAGTGGTTTGGAAGAAATGAGAGTAGCTGTTAGCTCTCTAGCACCAATTTTCCCATGAGGAAATATTGGAAGAACCTCTAGTCCTGGCATTAGACTAAGACTAGGAAAAAAACAAGTTCAGATCCCTACTTAGCCATGAAATTCACTGGATCATCTTGGGCCAATCATTGCCTCCCAGCCACACTGAGGATAGAAAGACCATCTACACCACCTTAAGTTTCTTCAGAGAAAAGACAGGACAAAAAATGTAAGCTAGCTTAGTATCCAGGCCTAATTCAAATATTAGTACAAACTCGGAGTTATTCCATTGAATAAATGTTAGCTTATTATAATGTATAACTTAGGTCAACACTTATGTAAGTTCCATTCATTCAATGGATCTGCTCTCATTAGGGATTCTATTTACGCCTCCAGACAGTTAAATACCTTCAGAAAGCCAAACGACAAACAATAACCCTTAACAGCTCTTCCTTCAGTGAGACAACCAGTTTAATATGCTTCACACTCACTGAGATATGAGCCTCATTCATTTTCTCCAATTACAGTTTTTCTGACAGCCTGCTGAGCTGGCAACAAACCATATCTAGATATAAGCACCGTGTCAGTCTGGTACATTCCAATGAATATACATAAAGCTTGCTACTCTGCATTTGAAGTCCACATCTGTTTCAATATGATAAGTTTGTCTGCATCCAATCGTAGCTGTGCAGTTTTATTTATTGAAGAATATGTGTAATCACAAATGGGATATGAGCATCCTGTCTGTTTTATTGGTCTGCATATCTGCAGATAGTATGCTAATTTCTCTGGGGCCACTAAATTTCAAAGCTGTTCTTCCTCCAATAGTTCTTAAAGTTATTTTCTCAGCACTGGGATTACTGATTAAGAAAAATGGGGTGAGGGGAGAATGTCTAATGATCTGAGAAATCTTAGCCTGGAAAAGTAAGCAACATGTTTATGACAAACATTATTTGTGTTAAGTTTTCAATGGCATCCAAGTTCCAGATCCCTGGACTAATCTCATGTTGCCTATGTTTGTAATCCTGTATCCCTTTACCTTCTTTTATGCAAAGACTAATGTCTTGTTAATGGCTTTGGTGGAAGAGGTTTCTGTGTGTGAGCGTTACAAAAAAAAATGAGGATATGGGAAATGAATTGCATTAAAAATACTGTTTAAGGAACTGAAAAGGTGTGGATAGCATCTATTAAGAACTAGAATCCAGGAGCCATTCACATACAGAAAAATTCTTTGTGCAAGAAGCATAAAGCCATAAAAGATAGTGCTCTGCCATCTTCACTCCGTCAACAGAGATAGGGCAGGGCTCTTCGCTAGAGGTGGGAAAGAGGCAACATATTACAGAAAGATGGCTGTTTAATACTTTGCAAAAAAAGAAGAATTGCATCACTAAAACAAAAAGAACATCGGTTTGTACAAAAACTGCATATGCTAATTTATATTACAGATGCAAATTTAGAAATAATGGCTATAATTTAACGAACAACACATCCTACTTTAGTGTAGAAGACACTGACCACCAGCTGTTCATAACTGCTGTCCCTGATGGAAAAACTCTGTTACTCACATTGTGTGGGCTTCATGGAACCCATTCATATCAGTTAAATTATGATATTAGTATGTGGAATTTTAATTATCTCAAATTAGGCTGTGAGGGGTTGGGTAATGACGGGACCTTTGGACCTATGTATACCAGTACTCACTGATGAGATCCAAGCCAGGGAATAAAATAAAAATGTTTTTTTTAAGAAATAATCATGGAGCCACTCACACATACTATACACTCATCCTTCAAGCAATCACACAAGGCTAACAAAATATAGGAGGAAGTATTTGGATAGATGAATAGATTTTGGGATACATAATGGGTTATACTATAACTGTCCAACGAGCAGAGGCTCATGGAGAGAAGAATACTGAAACTTGATGCTGAGGTCGCACAGAAAACAGGCAGAGTGCTGGCATGTAGAAAACTGTGCACGCTTTGATTGTGTTTGGTGGTAATATTTATACTCAATATTTACACTTAAGGAGTGTTTTGAGTGGAAGGACAATGTTTGAGCGAGTTTCCCAGAGTGAAACAATGGAAGCTCCAGCCTTATTGATTACTGTTAATGGGGTATGAAGGAAAACCATTTGAAAAGTAATAGGTGTTACAGTCACTTGATTGTTTTAGTGTATGATTCACTGCCAGGCGCGTCCAGGAGAATTAGCACATTTCACCCTAACTACAGCCTGAGAGAGCTCTGCATAATTACTTCCCAAGTGTGTCTGCTTTTTGGGAAATTTCCAAAGCCTCTTCTTAGATTTTAAGCAAATCTCCACCAGTCCCTACATTTGGGCTGTCCTGATTTACTGTGAACTATGTGAAAAGTCAATATAAGCCAAATTATGAACTATTGCCAGTAAATAAGTTATTGGAAGGGAGGGGGTGTCGGGGCAAACTCAAAGCTACTATCCTCTTCTCTTTGTTGTTGTTTTTTGTTGTTATTTGCTGTCAAGATGATTTTCCCTCTACCAAGCATCATTGTCTTTTCTCCCCCATGGTGGTACCTTTCTGTGGTTGTGGGATTCTGTGCTCCTGTGAGGCAAGAGGCTAAGCTGACAGTAGCAGAGCTGCTGGTAGGGTATTCTGTGTTAGGGTTTTGCTGAGCAGCCAGACTAAATGTGCTACTGGGCTGCAGCAGTAGTGGGGGGCAACACTGGTGGAGGATCTCTCAGAGACAATGGCAGTGGCACCATAGCTAATGCTTATTAGTACTGTGCAGAAGGAGGAACAGTAACACCTTTTTAATGTCTTCTACCATAAAAACCATATGATGAGACAATGCAAAATGAAACAAGATATAATGCCAGAATATGACACTCCCAGGTCAGATGGCACTCAACAAGCTACTGGGATACAGCAGAGAACACCTATGAGTAGCATTGTGGCAAATGAAGCAACTAAATTCAAGCAAAAAGAACATTCAGTTGTTGACATGTTCAGAGGTGAAAAGAGAGACTGAAGCTGCACAACACATATTTTTGGAACATGGAAAGTGAGAAGCATGAATGAGAAGAAGCTAGGCATAGTAAAACAAATAAAACACATAAACATTGCAATACTTGGGATGAGTGAGCTAAAGTGGACAGGGATGGGACATTTTGAGTCAGATAATTACACAGTGCTATTATTGAGAAAATGAAAATCTAAGAAGAAAAGGGGTGGCATTAAATAGTGAGGAAAGATGTAGCAAAAGCAGTCAAGGGATATAATACTAAGTGACTGAATCATATCAAGAAGACTTCTCAGAAAACCTATCAAAATCCAAGTTTATGCTCCTACTACAGAGGCAGAATAAGAATAAATTGAAAAATTCTGCACTGGAGTCCAGGAGGAAATGGATCACACACTAAAACTGGAGTTCTTGTTAATCATAGGCACTAGGAAAGCAAAGGTAGGAAACAAAGCAGAACCAAAGGTTATAGGAAAATTTGGACTAGGATCAGGAAATGAAGCAGAAGAATGACTGATTTGAATTTTGTGAGGCCAAGAGTTTGTTCATCACAAACAACTTCTTCAAGCAACCAGAGAGATAACTGCATATACATGGACATCACCTGCTGGCCAATATAGAAATTGGAAGCAGAAGATGGAGAAGCTCCATTCTCTCTGCAAAAACAAGACCAGGAGCAGATCATGGCACAGACCATGAACTACTAATATCAAAATTTAAAGTAAAGCTAAAGAAGAAAACTAAATCAATAATTATGTCAAAATACAACCTGAAGAACATTCCTGTAGAATTTAAAGATAATGAAAAAATAGATTTGCAATATTATTCCTAATTGACCAGGTGCCAGAAGAGCTCTGGACTGAAGCCAGGGACATTGTGAGGGAAGAATAGAAAAAGACACTATCTGCAGCCAAAAAGAAAGAAAAGCTTCACTGCAAGACAGATGAGAAGAAAAAATAAAAGGGGACAGAAATAGGATTAGCAACCTGAACTATTCAATGACTTGTGCACAGGTACAAAAACAACTACTGTAACAATCTATGCACAGAAATAGAAGATAGAAACAAAAAAGGTAGAACAAAAGACCTCTTCCACAAGATCTGAGAAATCAAAGGGAAATTTAAACTAAGGGTAGGGATGTTCTATGACCCCCAGGGAAACACAATACATGACCAAGTAGAAATAAAAAGATGGTGGAAACAACGCAGTCAAGAACTATACAAAGGAAATGAAAGAATGACAGATTCATTCAAGGGAGAATCATATGGAGATAAACCCCCAATTTTAGAAAAGGGAAGAGCTGCTAGGGAGCTGTATTCAGAGCATTTGGGAGAAATAAATCATCAGGAGTAGGTGGCATACCAATAGAGCTGCTTCAATTTACAGAGAATCAACTCTAGTTCTAACTAAAATCAACAAATATGGAAAACAAAGGAATGGCCCACAGATTGGAATGCTTACTGTACTTTCCAATCCCTAAGAAAGGGAATGCTAGGGATTGTAGTAACCATGGGACCATTGCATTGATTTTCCATACAAGCAAAATTATGTTCAAACTTCTACAAGAAAGACATATATTGAGCGAGAAATGTTAGATGGCCAAACTAGATTCAGGAAAGAAAGAAGCACTAGGGATCATATTGCAAATCTCTCTCTCTCTCTCTGGCTTTTCTTCGCAAACAAAGATTCAGGAAGGACTCATCCTGCGCTTTCTGCAAGCGTGCTGATGACTAAAAAGGCCAATCTGAGATAAACAGGTCCGGTTACAGAAAGCACAGCAGAAGGTCTCCTTGGGTGATGTTTCTGGGTTGTGATTCTTTCTGCGTTGTCATTTCTCTTCAAGACTTGTTCGGCGTGAGTTCTCAAAAAAAAGGCTGCAGCATTGTGGATAGTGCGTCTCCATGCCTCCCGATGTGAGGCCAGGGTGGACCATTGTTGGTGATCAATTTGGCCGAGCCTGAGATGTTGTTTCAGTGAGTCCTTGTATTGCTTTTTTGGAACACCCTTCTTACGCTGACCCGTGGCGAGTTCACTGTAGAGTACTATTTTTGGGAGGCGATGGTCCTCCATCCTAGAAACATGCCCTGACCAGCGCAGCTGTGTTCTCAACATCATGGCCTCAATGCTGGTGATCCCTGCTTGCTCAAGGACAGCAACATTCATCACATAGTCAGGCCAATGAATATTTAGGATTGCAAATATACATTGGATAAGGGAGCACTCCAAAGAATTTAAGAAGAAAATCATCCTGTGCTTTAATGATTATAGCAAAGCTTTTGATTATGTAGATCATGAAAATCTGTGGAATGCTCTTAAATTAATGGATGTGCCCCAGCATTTGATTCTCCCAGTGTGTAACCTGCTCTCAGGATAAGAGGCTACTGTCAGGACAGAATACAGTACAGAGAAACAGAATGGTTTCCAGTTGGCAAGGGGGTCAGGCAAAGTTGCATTTTATCATCTTATCTGTTTAACTGGAACTATGCTGAACATAACATTTGTAAAGCAGGATTAGACTCGGAGGAAGGAAGTGTGAAAACTGAAAGAAAAACCATCAGCAATTTAAGATACAAGTATGCAGATGAAGCTATACTACTAGCAGAAAATAGCAAAGACTCGGAACAAGTACTGAAGAAAATCAAGGAAGAAAGCGCAGAGGCAAGTTTACAGTTGAACATTAAGAAAACAAAAATAATGACCACAGATGATTTACATAACTTTAAAGTAGATGACGAAGACATTGAAATAGTTCAAGATTTTTCATACTTGGCTCAGTCATTAATCAGAATGAAGACTACAGTCAGGGAATCAGAAGACGACTAGGACTTGGAAGGGCTGCTATGAAGGAACTAGACAAGATCCTGAAGTGTAAAGTCAAGTTGTCTCATGATATGTCCAAAGTATAATAGCCTTGGTTTAGTCATCTTATACTTCTTTATCTTTATGCTGGACTTAGACTGGACAGAAGACAATAGCTTCAAGTAAAGGATTGTCCTCTGGCACCTCTTCAAATCGAGAACAGTTGTCTATAAAATAGGGCCTATAGTCACCCTAATATTGTGCCTCATGATAAGTGAGATGCTAGGGTTCATTTTAATGAGATCTTGCTGGGTTGGATAGCAGGGGTGAGGCCTGGGGTTACCAAAGTTTGCTTGCCACATGAGCAACCAAATGGTCAAGGCCAGAAAACAGACAAGTGTTTGGAAGCAATGCCAAGGGAAGTGTTCAGCTTTTCATGAGGCAAGGCATGTTGGCAGACTGACCGAGCCAGAGCACAGCAGCTGGCACGCTTTGGGGATTCCTCACTTCAGAAAAGGTTTGGAGTGACAGCTGCCAGCACGGGCTTATTAGTGGTGCAATTGCTCCAGTCCCCTTGCTGGCTAATAGCCCAGTGCTGAAAGGAAAAAAGGTGTCACTGGCTTCCACTTTTCCTCAGTCATCTCCTGAATCTTCCAGTGTTTCTGTTATTCATCAACATTTAGTGTGCTTCATGAGTAACTGAGCAAAAATTCATCTGATGTTTCATCCAAGATCCAAGGTGTCATCCAAGTGCAGGGTTAGAAATGGATTCACATAGAAATATTTTTGTGCTGCTGTCTATTGTACTATTTAATTGTTGTGCCATCACTTCTAGAAGAGCTCACATGCATGCACAAAGGGGGCTTTATTTGAGGAACTGATCCAGGACCCCAACCACCTCAATCTGGCCTTGGCAGATCTGATCTGGCTCCTCAGATGTGCCACCCTCTTCTCCTATCTACGGTTGGTGCTTGTACAGTGCCAGGTTAGGACTATCCCAGGCCCTGAGATGTCCCAGAGGGTAGGTCTTGGTGATACTACAAGGGTGATATTACAATAGGCAGCCCCAGGAGATGTCATTAAGCATGATATCTTAAGCATCAACCACAGTGCAGAGAGTATCCCATTCAATTTTTTTAAAAAAATCCAATTGTATCAAATGAATAAATCCACATGTGTGTTCTTGCACACACTTTTAAAGACAGTGCTCTTGCTCTGAGATTTCTCACCCCTACCCTGAGGACCAGAGATTCAGAGCCAGGCCCTGAGATCTGGGAGCCCTAGATACTTGCCTGTTAGTTCCTGTTGAAGAGGAATATTGGTAGGCTGGTATGAAGCATCGCTACCAACAATCCTGTTCTTGGGGAAAACAGTGCCCTGGGGTCCCTTGTGTCAGGTTCCCACTCCCTTTGTACTGACTGCTCCCTTACTTTAGCCTTGCTGTGACATGCACCTATTCCTTTCCCCCAGGTCACCAGCACTCAAATACTGACAGAATCTACCTGTAGGTCACCACTACAATGTCTGTTTTACTCCTATGCTATACAAATCCTCGTGCTTGATCACAGGACCAGCCAAGTTGGAGTGTTATATCATTGGATCAGTATGAAGACCACAGTAACGTTTTGTGCCCAGTCTGTCAGTTTCTTCATATGAAAACAGGAGATACATCTCAAAGTGCTCACTGGATGAATGATTTATTAATAAAAAGGCCAATATGTTTTGGCCAGTATATGCTCTCAAGGGCTGTTTGAAATATAATGTCAGAGGTTTCTGAAGCTGAAACTCTCACACCAAAATAACAAACAAAAGAAAACATATTTCAAACATCCCCCAAAGAAGGCCTTTGGAGAACATATATAAGCCAAAATGTTTTGAGCTTTTAATAATTAATAAATAATAAATCATTCATCCATTGAACATCTTCAGATGTATACTGTTTTCTGCTGAATGACTTTATTGGATGCGGCCAAGTTTTTGCTTCCTTTTTAGATCCTTCAGCTACCTCTAACTTTGAATTTCTGGGTTTTATTTTATTTTATTTTATTTTATTTTATTGTCTCTCTACTTTTTAAACAATCTACAGTTATCCCTTCACATTCACGGGGGTTAGAAGCAGAAACCCCCGTGAATGTGAAAAAAACGCGAATAAGAAATTAGCCTGTGGGCAAACGGCTTTCCACCCCAGTCCCTTCCCAAGGCAGCGACAGGCTTCATGAGAAGCCCCTCACTGCCTTGAGAAGGGACTGGGGTGCAGAGCAGGCAGGAAGGAGGCTTCCCACCCCCACTTCCGAAAGCAGTGACCAGCTTCGTGAGAAGCCCCTCGCTGCCTTGGGAACAGAGTGGGGTGAAGCGGGAGGGTGCCAGCTGCTTCCCACCCCCCCTTCCCAAGGCAGCAACGGGCTTTGTGAGACGCCCCTCGCTGCCTTGGGAAGGGAGTGGGGTGAAGCGGGAGGGCGCTAGCTGCTTCCCACCCAGCCTTCCCGAGGCAGCGAGGGGCTTCATGAGAAGCCCCTCGCTGCCATGGGAAGGGAGTGGGGTGGAGCACGAGCATGCCAGGGGCTTCCCACCCCGTCTTCCCAGGGCAACGACGGGCTAAGCCCTTCGCTGCCTTGGGAAGGGACAGGGTGTTGAGCGATGGGGGGCAGGCGGCTTTCCGCAAATAATTGAAACTGCAAATGTGAAAGTCACGAATGTGGAGGGGCAACTGTATAACTTTCTTGTAAAACTCAGAAGTCTAGTGCAAGCACAAGGTATAGATTATTTATGGCTAAATGTTGGTTACCTATCCATCAGCTATCTTTAGGGCGCTAACAATCTGCAGATATGAAAACTTCCTACAGACATGAAATGCTTTATTCCAGCCCCCAAACAGCAAAATAATCATTCCAAGATATTTTTTCCCATGAAATCTGGAGCAAAAAATAATCTGGAAAGAAACTTGGAACAAAACTTGTGTGATTCTTTTCTCCCTGCCTCCCTTCCGTCCCCAATTCTGATTTCAGTACATTTCCACAGTATTCAGCTTTATGAAATGTTTCAGCTCCAGACTTTGCCACTAGAATAATATGTCCTGGATCCAAGAATATCCTTATAAGAAACTCCAGTTTCAACAGTAATCTGATGCACAAAACTACAGTATATGTATTTTAGACAGCAGGAAGCAGAGACATCCATGGATCTTTTCCTCCCAGCACTAAGACAAGCCAATAGATCTTACCCCTTTGTTAAGTCTTTAGGCTCTCTATAAATTACAGATCATGGCATTCCCCTGTGTTGCTTTATGATTATCCATTCCTCAAATCCAGCAGTTCTTGAAGACAGAAACAAAAGAAATTAAGGTTTATCCTCATCTGATTCACACACTTAAGGCAGATTCAGATGTGCTTTTCCCACATGAGAAGAGAAGCTGTAGTTGTTTGTAGGGGTGGTGGTTCAACTTGGATGCCTCTGTCAGTTGCACATATAGGACTTTTTCAGACGTTGATTTACTGCACCAGAAAGCTCTTGTAACACTTGTGACGCTGCTGCGCGGCAGGGGGCCCGTTTTGTATGACGCTGTTTCAGTTCTGCGAGATTGGAGGCAGCCGTGCCATATTTGGCCATTTTTTATTCACGGGCAACTTCCATGAGTAAAAATGGCCAAATATGGTACGTCTGCCTCCAATCGCTCACAGAACTGAAACAGTTGATTTCGGCAGGAGGACGGCGTCGTATGAAACGGGGGCCCTGCTGTGCAGCAGTGTCGCAAGTGTTACGAGCCTTCTGGTGCGGTAAATCAATGTCCAAAAAAAGTCCTTAGTCTTTACATATTAAAAGAACTTACAGAAACTATGCATTTTGCTTGTGCCTTCAGCATATGGCAAACCACTTCATTATATTACTTTGTTATATTGTATATTTGTTATATTGTTATATTTCTTATCACCCAAGTGACTGTCTGTGCCTGTCACTGTCTGTTTTTTTAGTCCCCTCATCATAATGGTTTAAATCAGTTGGCAAATCACATGACTGCAGTGGTGGGTGCCCTCAGGGTGGAATTTATTTACAGCAAAACCAATAAAAGAATGAACCCAGACTTTTTTTTATTATTATTTATTGCACTATTTCTATCTCATCCTATCTTCTATCTATATATAATCCTCTTGGGTATGTTGCCTTTTCCAGTGTGCTGATTGGGTGCTCAGGAAACACACCCAACCAATCACCATCCACATGCAAATTCCCATTCCACCTCACAATCCACTCCTGCCACTTACTCTGTGGTCCAGATTTCTGCCACTCAGTCTGTGGCCCAGATTTGGACCCAGACAGTCAACTGGTGGTGGCAACGGTCCACCTGTGATGGGACCCCGGCAGTCAACTGGCAACAGTGGCAGGTGACCTGCGATGGGACCCAGGCAGTCAACTGGTGACAGCAGCTGGTGCAACAGGGCAACAGAGCAAGTCACCCTCAGCAGTTCTGGGGAAAGTGTGTAACACTGAGAAAGGGGAGTAGGAATTTAAAAATCCACCAGCCTACCTTACAGGGTTGTTGTGAGGCCTACCGGGCATTATTTGGGGAGTTTTTTAACGGCATATGTTACACCGGGTACAGCTGGTATAGCTGAAATTCTTTTCCAACAGGGTTCCCAATTACAGTCAATGCAGCCATCAAAAGAGAAACTAAGAAGGTTGGGTGTATTAAATACCTTCCTGAAATAGCTTATATAATGACATTTTGGTGCAAAGACAAGTCAGAGCGCTGGGTGCTACCAGATTTCAATTTCAATGGATATGGGTCCAATGACCGTGTGGGTCCAATCCACAGTCTTCTGAAGCCTTGAAAGCTTGAACGTTTACTAACTGAGCAATGTTTATTAAATAAGCAAATTTTTGGCTCAAGGTTTGTATATAAATTTATCTTTTAGTTTGTATGTCACCAAAAGATTCACGTGGATTACCACTGATGAAAACTTCATAGGAAACAGGTTACTAGTAATTCACCAGCAATTCACTCATCAGGGAGGAGGGATGAAAAGGGGAATCTCGCCCTTCCCTACTACCAGGATGGCTGTTGTGCATCTATTATGCTTCCATTGTATATTGTGTTTGCACAGCAAAATATAGTGTTTTAACTGTTATACTATTGTGTAGTGTGGGAGACTTTGGGGAATCTTTTCACCTAGGAATACCAGTACTAACTATAGAGAGCACTCCAGTTAAAGTGAAATAAAGTATTTTTATTGGAAATAACACAGGGGATATGCTAACATACAAAACATACACTCTTAAGAACCATAACAAGGTTATAGCAGAATGAGACAGGAAGGCTGGATAGAGAGAGGTCTGAGAAGATAAGGTGATAGTTACCAGTCTCAAGGAGAAGAGTTCTGGGAAGTGAAGATACTAGGGAGATTATCAGATGCTAAAAATATCCCAGGACAGGGTCAACAGGAGATCAATAAAAGTCTTACCTTTTAGACGATGTTGTCCCTGTCCTGGAATGCTCCCATTCTGCTCCTGTTCCTCCCCCGCTTCCTCTTATTCACGGGAAAATCTGTGAATAAGAAGCCTGTTCCGCTATCATAACGGAATGACAGGTGAGTGAACAGGAACCCTGTTCTGCTCCCGGGATGACATTGGAACGTGACATCACCAGGAGGTCCATGCTACACATTTCCGGGTGAGATCAAGATGACAAGGTAAGTAAAACACTTTTTTTCCCCCCTTCCCGGGTAGCTTTTAATTTTTTAAACAGGGTTTTCTGCTTTGTAAACAGTTTTGAAGTTGGGGGGGGGGTAAATTTGAATTTGCCACCCAGCCATTCTCTCATGAGAACAGCCAGGATTTCACTTCCCGGTCATAAAAGCAGCCTTACGACAGCTGCATTTACGACCGGGTAGCGAAGGAAGAGGGAGCCCGTTCCTGCCACAGAATGAAGATAGGTGTCTTCATTTTATGACTTTTACTTTATTCTGCGGCAGGAATGGGAGTGGAGTGGGGGGGCGGGTAGCAGGACAGAAACAGGCTACAAGGTCCCGTCTGATAATCTCCTCAGACTAGCATGTGAAGGTGGCACAGAAAATCTGGCAGAATGACAGGGTCTGTCTGTGGTACACTTTGCTCGAGTCTGGGCTCGATACTCTATTTCATGTCCTGAAGGGGTACTGTCTTTGATCAAAATTTGTGAAGGTTACTGTTTGGACTACAGCTCCCAGAATTCCCCAACACCATGGACAGCAGCCATGCTGGCTGGTGGATTCTAGGAAGTGTAGTCTTAAAAATAATGTCTTCAAGCTCTGGTTATTGTCTCATCAAGATGGCTATGCTTCTGCCCTGCATGCAGCTGCACTGCTTATGGGTATTATCAGATACAGTGCTAGGAAATGGGTCTGCTCTGTAGAAGCAAAATGGGTCTGTAGAAAAGCTCATTTAAAATAGCTGTTTGTAATTTAAATGATCAAAACAAGGGCAAGATGAACTACAAAAACATAAGATATATGCTGGTTGAGACCAAAGACCTACCTAACCTCGCATCTTGTCTCCAGTCAGTTGTCTATGGGAAGCCTATCAGCAGAACTTCTTCAGATAGTAGGTCCCTCCAACTGTTGGTATCTAAAAACATGCTGCCTCTGATCCTGGTGGTGGAATATGGCTATCATTATGAGTATATAGAGAGAGGACATGGAATAATGGATTCAAACTACAGGAAAAGAGATTCCACCTAAACATTAGGAAAAACTTCTTGACAGTAAGAGCTATTCAATAGTAGAATACACTGCCTCAGAATGTGGTGGAGTTTCTGCCTTTGGAGGTTTTCAAAGAGAGGCCGGATGGCCATCTGTCAGGGATGCTTTGATAGTGTTTTCCTGCATGGCAGGGGGTTGAACTGAATGGCCCTTGTGATTCTATGATCCTATGGTCCACTAATATCATGAATTTGTCCAATCTCCTTTCAAAACTAGATCAGTGGCCATCACCACATCTAGATCGGTGGCAACCACCACATGTTGTGGTACCACATTTTTACTTGTAATTATTAATCTAAAGGCCAACTTATCAAAATTGTCCCATATAGATCCTTTCCAGAACTTTTCCCAGGGTCTGTGAACCAGTCCTCTGATTTCTCCCTTACATGATGTGGATATTGGGCTAGAGATCCCGATCAGCCATTGCATGGAAATGGAAATGGAAAGCCTCCTTCCATTCATAGAAGACTCAAGGGGACCCATCGAGGGGGGGGGGGCTGCTAGAGGAAGGGGCAGAGAGAGAATTTATGCCATTTACTTTTTCCACCAAAGCTCCCACAGTTGATCATTCCTTCCCCCCCCCCCAAGAACTTCACCTCTCAGAATATTCTGGAGGTTCCCACAGTTCTCCAAGCAGCTCAGAAGAAAGACTCAGGACAATTGTATTCCTGACCTCTTGCCACCATTGCAAGTTCTCTGGATCTATCCCGGTATCTTTTTTCCAATCTTCAGTTTGCTCACTGGCAAGCCTTCATTATTTTCTCCCTCAACATGGGATTCATCTCTTGGTTTTACTAGTCCTGTGCCAGTTCCATTTGTGTGTGCCAAATGAAGAAACTTTCACATTTCCTTTTGGAAGACAATTACTATCATGTGTTTCTCTCTACATTGATCTTGGTGCTCAGTCTAAATAATTCATTTTTCTAATTCATACCCTTGCCTCCAGTGACAACCCATTTCAATATGAATCTAGAATGAGGCTTTTAAAACTGAGCTCCCTTTCCAGCACAGTAATGGCTGAGGAAAAAGGATAATCAGCCAATGTCAGCATGTCTTTGGCAGGAATGTGCTGTTCTTATGTCACTTTGGTTTACCTCAGCAGCAAACTTGCATTTTTCTTTAGAAAAGATAGCAGTCCTCCCATTTTTAATATTTATTCATTATTTTAACATAAAAACCAGCTCCAAAAGGAAATATATTGAAATGTGTTATTCAAAGAACCAGCTTCGTGTGCTCCTCCTTAGTTAATATATTCCAGGTTCTTGACATACAAAAGAAGATGATACTGTATTCTTTTGCCATTGATATAGGACACAAGCCAGCTTCAACAAAGTATCTCACACATATTTCATGTCCAGTTTAACTTTGTTCAAGGCTGGTGAAAAACATGTTGCTGCCAGAGGCAAAAATGATGCCCCCATTATTTGACTTACTTACTTACTTACTTAAATATTCCTATCCCACCCTCTGTCATGAGATCTCAGGGCAGTATACAATTAAAAACATTTTAAAAATTGAAAACAACTCCAGATAAAAACAATGAAATAATTTAAAGGGTTAAAAGCATATTAAATAGATCACCAAGTTAAAACAGCTGCAAACAGTTAAAACCATGTACATGTACACTGTGTGTGTGTGTGCGTGCGTGTGTGTGTGTGTGTGAATGATTAGGCCCCAGGGACTTTAATTTAAAAAAAGCCATGCTTAAACTTGGAACCTAATAGAAACCAGCACTGGTGCCAAGCAGAGCTCCAAGGGGAAGGCATTCCATAACCAGGGCACCACAGCAGAGAATGCCCTGTCTCATGTCCCCACATGATGTATCTCTTCCACTAATGGGACACAGATGAGGGCCCCTCCAGTAGGTATATATAGAGAGAGATGCTCCTTCAAGTATTGAGGTCCCAAGCTGTTCAGGGCTTTGAACGTCAATACCAGAACCTTGAATTTAGACTGGAAGGGAAATGGCAGTGGATTGAGCTCCTTTAAGACCAGTGTTACGAGGTGCTGGCTATAAGAGTGCTACTCAAAATTGTGGTCCATGGACTAGTGATGATCCACAAGCTATTGTGAGTTTACAGGAAAGAAAGAAAAGTTGTTGGAGATTATCAGATGGGAACAAAAAAAGCGTCCCCATCCTGCAATCTCCTCACCCACCCCTCTCCTGTCCCTGTCCCAGCACAAGAACAAAAAGCTTCAGACCTACCTTATTCCTGCTTCCATGGCAGCCCAGGAGTGAATGGAGCTCTAACAGAGCTCCATTCACTTCCTGGAATGAAAAAATAAATAAAAACCACAGTAAAAAAGAAAAAGTGACAGCAAGCACAAAAACACACTTAAAACTTTACAAGTAACCCAGAAAGGATACAAAAAAGTGTGTCACTTACCTGGATGTCCCAATCTCACCAAGAAGTGTTCTGGCACAGACGTCCCATTGACGCTGGGATCACGCCAGTGGAATGGGCACCTTTTCACTTGCAGGACATTCCGTGACGGAAACAGAACAGGGGCTCCATTGACGGCTTAGCCCATCAATAAAAAGCAGTGCCAGCATAACAAGAGCCAAGCAGGATCATTACGAGAGGAGAATGACATCGTGTAAAAGAGAAGCCCTTTAGCGATCTCCTGGCATCATGATAATGCCATATTTAGAGCATCTGATACTCTCCCTAGTCAATAGGCACAAATATGTTGCCAATTGCTGGCACTCTGGGAAGGGAAACTCTGCCAGTCTCCACATCAAATAGCTTAAAAGGCACCGGTCTATGTGATGTTCTGGTCAACAATCTTGTTGCTGATTTTTACACTAGCTGTAGCTTCTGAATCATCTTCAAGGCAGTCCCACATAGAGCACATTACAGTAGTCCACCCAGGAAGTTGAAAGTGCATGGACTACAGCAATAGTTAGTACAATTTACAGAAACAAATGGTTTTGGCAGCTGAATCATCCTTCAACACAGTCCTTCACTGACCCAGAGATACAGGAGAACAGCCTGTGTGACACACAGTTCTACCTTCCAACACGAGGGAATTTGGCAGATGTCCAAGCTGGATTCAGAAAAAGAAAAGGCACCAGAGAATACATTGCAAACATACATTGAATAATAGAGTGCACCAAAAGTATTTCAGAAGAAAATCAACTTGTACTTTATAGATTATTGCAAAGCCTTTGTATTGATCATGAAAAAATATAGAAGTATCTAATAGAAATGGGTGTGCCACAAAATTTGATTGTCCTATACTGTACTCAGGACAAAAGGCCACTGTCAGGACAGAATATGGAGAAATACAATGGCTTTCCATTAGCAAAGAGGTCAGACAAGGCTGCATTTTATTACCCTATCTGTTTAATTTATACAACAAATACATCAAATGGACAGCTGGATTAAACACAAAGAAAGGAGGTGAGAAAATTGGAGGAAGGAACATCAACAGTTTAAGATATGCAGTTAACACCATTCTACTAACAGAAAACAGCAAGGCTTGGAACAACTTTCCTGGAGGAAAGTCAAGGAAGAAAAAAGTACACAAAAATAGGATTCAAGCTGAATACTCAGGAAATAATGAGCACATATGATTTACATAACTAAAGAGGATGGTGAAGACAATAGTTGCAATTCTAGATCAGCTACTCAGCTATGTAACTAACTTCATTACATACAGTAACTCAGTAGTGTCCCCAGCCTGACACACTCCCCCAAACCCAGATTTACCAGGCAGCAGCCACTGCAAGCAACAAAATCTGCAAGGGTTTTAAGATCTTCAGGGGAAGACTTTATCTCAGTCCCATCACCATCACAGGCTCGCTCGGTGAGGACATGAGAGAGAGCCTTCTCAGCGGCTGCTCCTACTTTCTGGAACTCCCTCCTGCAGGAAGCTAGGCTGACCCCCTCCCTGCTTTCATTTCACCGGCAAGCAAAGACATTTTGTATTTAAGCAGGCTTTTGATATATTGGGGGGGGTTCATGTTGTTTTTATTTGTGTGTTTTTTACTTTGTATGTTTTGAATTAATTGTAAATGCTTTTCACTGTGATTTTAATTGTTTTGTGAGCTGCCTTGGGTCCTGCTTCGGGAGAAAGATGGCATATAAATTGCATTATAAATAAGTAAGTAAATAAGAAAAAATAAGACATATATTCTCCTATCAAGCAGGATGAAGCTGACTGATGTTTCCACCCCTCTCCAGTGATCAATCTCCAGTACAACAGTCAGAAGCAGGATCCCTGTCATAATTCCCTCTCACCCCAGAGATCACTCATGGGAGAGAAATATTAATCAGCTGTGTCCCGATTGCCAGGAGAATAGACCCCTGTCCCTCACAGTGGCTGCTGCCTGGAAAGACAAGATCTGAGGACTTTCACAATTCCTGTGTATTCCCTACACTATTGAATACATAGGGATTGTGAATACAAACCAGTCATGAATGTGTAACTGTAACTGCAATTGTGAATTCCAGCCATAGAAATAGTGAAAGATTTTCTATACCTTGGCTCAGTCATAAATAAAAATGGAGACTGTAGTCAAGAAGTCAGAAGAAGACTAGGGCAGGGAACTTCCATGAGTAAAAAGTGGTGCCTTTTCCTTCCATGCGACACGGAAGGAACACGGAGGGTAATGCGAGAGGGACGGCGTCGTCCAAAAAGGACCCCCTCCCGTGAAACAGGCATGTACCTCTCCCAAGCCCTCTGCAGCACTTTTTACGCGTCTGAAAAAGTCCTTAGAGTGGAATACAATGTCTCTCTGAGTTTTCCTTTTTAAAAAAAAATATTATAAAAAACATATCCATTAGAAAAGAATCTCACTCAACCAACATGTTCCATAACACATATATCCTATATTACATTAACTTACTAACATATTTCATTTCTACCTCTCATATCACTCAATTATTCTGCCCTAGAACTTCCTTTCCAACTTTCTCATGAGGACTGTTGTTAATTTGTGAGTCTTGATCTAACTATTTGCATTAAATCTAAGTTTCATCATATTCATTGTATTTCTCCTTTTCTTTTCATCATTTTTTTTTTCATTAAGTTATTTTACCAAAGTGTACATTTATTAATGTTAGTCATCCCTTTTGGTAATTTCTTCAGAAATGTCAAGGACTGCAACTACCGTATTAATTTTATTTGTATTTATACATATTTATACTTATGTGTATATATCTAATTCATATTAAATTCGTATTTGTAGATGTATATGTTTTCCCCCCTTCATATTCATCTATTCATCTGGGGATTCTTGCAAAGTTCCTCCACCTTTTTTCTAAATATTTTGATAAGCTATTCCATGATTCTCGATGTTCTTCTACATACTTACCTTTTAGGAGCATAGTTAATCTGTCCGCTCCAACCATTTCATATACCTCAAGTAACCATTGATCAACTGATGGGATGTTTTGGTCTTTCCACATTGATGCGTCTCTCTGAGTTTCCCAGGACTAAACAAAGGGTTCTCCCGATGAGTTAATGATTGTTAATGGGCAATATATTTGGAACTGAGTAGGAGCAGGCAGCTTCTATTTTGGGGGAGAGGAGAAGAGGAAAAACCCATTTTGCAACCATTGAGGACAGCTATTTTTGAGTGGATAGCAAGCGACTCGTCTCCAGGTGTCCCACAGGAAATACTCTGACCTGGGTATGACCTGCTTGAAGAATTTAAAAAGCCCCTTCCTAAGTTGTACATGACTCCAAACTTAGTGCCAGGGAAGTCCCTGGTTTACTTGCCAACCACACAGAAAGCCAAATCAAGCCAAATTATTAAACACTACCAATTATGTAATATTCTAAGATGGGGACTGTCAGGGTAGGTAACAGGGGTTGCATAGGATTGGACCAAAGCGTCCAGCATTCTGTTTCTCTGGTCCAGCATTCTGTTTGCACGTACAGAACCAGATGCTCATGTAAAGACTCTAAAGTGGACATAAGTGCAGTTATACCCTTCCTGTTATAATATACAGTCATGTTTAAGTGGTGAATCCAATAACTGGTCAAATGGTCAGGAGTCAGATTTAACCATATCGGAATTGAGAGTCGGGTGGCACCAGAGTCTGTCTCTTACTATGTGTACACATGTCTCTGCTGTGGCATGTGTATGTCTGTGAGACAAACCATATTGTGGTATGTGTATGGATCTGTGTAAGGAAAGGTGATGAAGAGGCCATGTGTTTACATTCATCTGTCTTGCAGCAAAAATTGTATGTGTGTGTGTGTGTTGTAGTATGTACCTGTCAGAATGTATCCTTGAGAATGGTTTCAAGTCTGCTCCAGTTTCTGAATGTGTGACCTCTCATTACAGTATTTCTGCTTGGGAACCTGTGGCAGGATTGTGATGTGGCAGCCAAAGGACCCAATGCAGTTCTAGACTGCTTCAATAGGAGTATTGTATCTAAATGAAGAGAAGTAAGTTTCATGCTATTCTTTGGCCAGATATTGCCTGTAATACTCCCTCAGAGCATGGTGGGGTCTCCTTCCTTGGAGGTCTTTAAACAGAGGCTGGATGGCCATCTGTTGGGGATGCTTTGATCGTGATTTCCTGCATGGCAGGGGTTGGACTGGATGGCCCTTGTGGTCTCTTCCAACTCTGCAATTCTATGATTCTACTGTGTCTAGTTCTGAGCACTATAGTTCAAGAAGGATGTCCACCAGCTGGAATGTGTCCAGAAGAAGCAACCAATGGTCAAAGGTCCAGAAATCAAGACCCATGTGAACAGTTGAGTAAGATGGGTATATTTAGCTTGGAAAAATCAAGATTAAGAAGTGATATGATATCCATCTCTAAACGGCAGTGATGGCATTCCACTTATGTGATTCTGACAGGAAGGGAGGGAAGGAGGGAGGGAGAAAAGTTGAGATGTCCTTCATTCCTGATTGACCTTCACCAGTACTGGAATCCCTCCAGAGTTTCTTTGGTACTCTTCTGCAGGTGTCCCATGACCTCCTATGGATCTATTTTACTGAAGATTTTTTTTTTTTTAAGATAGAACAAAAAGAAAATGCATCACTTTTGCTGGCAGAATTGTGAGCTTCCAAAAACATTTTCCCTTTTCAGAAGAAAATAAAAATCACTTAGGTGGGTGTTTTTGTATAATTTTATTTATATCTCTATTCAGTATTCTGTTGAACTGAGAGAAACTGTAACTGTAATTGTAAGGAGGTGGGAGAAACAATGTCTATATTTCAGAAAGTATATATGCATTTGAAAGTCCCTGTCACAAGAAATGCATTTCTGTGAATCAGCCTCTTTGGCTGTGAATGTGTGTGTGTGTGTGTGTCCATCCATGCTGTGGTGGTATGCAATTACAGTTGCTGTTGCTATGTTGTCCTCACAAAGGATCCGTGAAGGCTTGAAGGCTGATCATCTCATGTGACAGAGGCTAAGGCAAAGGCTGGCTGGCTTGGCCAGTGCATTGCTATTCAATCCGCTCCAGCCATAAACTTGCAGGAAAAAGCAGAAAAGTCTTTCCTCCCACTCCAGTGCCTTTGAGGGAAGGTTTAATTGATGGTGTATTTGTATTATTATCAGCTATTGTTGTTGTTAGGGTTTTAATTCTTGAGTTAAGTCTTGGGAGTCTGCAGTAACAAAAGATATTTAAAGGGGGTCCCTGGTAAAGAAAAGGTTAAGAGCCACTGTTCTAGAGTTTAGGAAAGCTACATATTGGACTACAACCCCCTTGGCCAGGAGATTCTGGGAATTGTAGTCTTTAAAAATACTGTAGATCCTCTAAACTCCTGAGATTATTCTGTTTGGCCCCGAGCACTGGCCAGACTCAATCTCACGAAATCTTTTCAAACTCTGCTAAATGTGTTATTAAGCCTTCCAGCTTTATATTACCAATTAGAAATTAGAAACAAAGGCAGGGGATGCCCTCTACTGATTCCCAGTGGTCTCTGCAACAATAGGCCACAGAGATACATCACTGTGCTCAGCTTCATTTTCCCTTCTAATCAGCATGTGTGCCTTGTCAACAAGCTACCGTACTGTAAACAGCCTCTGAGAAGAGATCTGTTATAAACATAGAACAGAGTGAAATGCTCCTTAGTAGATCATCTTTTTCACCTTAAATAAAAGCCCATCTTTTTGTCTTTTTGCAAATACTCTCACTCCATCCGTGGTCTGCAGGTTTAAATAGTAACATCCTGGGAGGCAACAGGAAACCGCAATAAAAATGATATATAGATATATGATCCTTTAACCCCACCATAGTTTATACAACCCCTCTTCTTATCCATTGGTTGGGTGATTTGAGTAAATAAACACACACTTGACAGAAGAAACTCTTTGGAGAAATTGACAATGGCTAATATCTAGGCCCCAATTCAAGTTAGTTGTGTTTAAATTGTATTGAAAGCAATGAGGATTAAGTTAGTTGTAACCAGCTTGTCCCATTGACTGAGCATGGGGCTTATGTATAACAAAAACTAGTTGGATTGGAGCCATAATATATAACAACTAACACATGTCACAAAGAGCTCAGTTATTTTTCTACTTCTTCTAGGTTCTGAGACAAGATAGATTTCTATAGCCTACAGCATAAATTCTGCAAACAATGGAAAACCTAAAGTTTGGATTGTAGATCAATGGAGTATCTACAATCAAGACAAGATAGTGTGAGTCATGCTATGAAAGCATTCAGATTTTTTAAATGAGGAAGGGATGATTAGTAGACAATTAAAAAACATTCATATAACAGAACCCAAGATAAATGTCTTGGCACTGTGAATTCTTTATAACTAGTGTGCTTAATTCAGGGATCTGCTCATTCCAGAATGACACACACCCCAGCAATAAGGTCTACCATTTATCTGCTCTGTATTGTCTCTTGATCTACAAGCATTTTAGATGAATGCTAAATCAGTTCTGTAATTTAATTGTAAGTACAGATTTGGTTTAGCATTCATCTAAAATACCACCCTAGGCTATAAGCCTCAAATTGTTTGATGGCACAGCCCTTCTGACACATTTCAGAATAAGAAGTGTAACATTGGAAAGTACTTACATTGTCAGACAAAGAAGGTAATGGAGCCTTCATAAGTGGATTTCCCATTGTAGCAGAGCTATAAAGGGTTGATGGATGTAGTTTATCATCGATGAAAATAGCCTTGACAACATAAAAGAAAGAATCAGAGCTTTGCCACAACATGACAAGGGTTGAAAGGCATGGAACACAACACAATTTTGAAGAGGCAACACTTAAGGAAGGAAGAAGCAAGGGTCTCTTGAGAATAATTGTCATGGAAGAATGAAAGAAACAGCTAGAGACATAAGAATTTGGGGAAATGCTCCGATAAGCTAAGGAGAACTTTGACCATTAAAGATAAAGATTAAAACCACCCTTTTGTATGTGTGGGGTTCATAACATGAATATCAGTTCACTGTTAAATTGTAGTACGTTCAGCATATGCATAGCAGCACCAAGTACTGGGCAAAGAATATCTCAAAAAAGATTAAACATACTATAAAATGAATGACATTTGTTGCAATCCTATATTCATTTGCAAGATAGTAAATATCACTGAACTCAATGGGACTTCCTTCCAAGTAAACATGTGTAGGGTGTCATTGCTGGACAGATTAATAGAGAAGGTGCATAAAGAAATTATCCTTCACCAGCTACCTATGCAATGTTAACCTACCCTAAACAGGATGTCTTAAAGCAGACTGTTACATCTTAAACTACCAAACGGTGTTGTTTGCTTGTTTGTAGATTCATTCTAGGTGTCAGGGTGAATTTTAAAGATGGTATGCAAAGTGCTGAGACTATTTAGGGGTTGAATGTTGCCTTTAAAAACTGGAGTAGACTCACTGCCATAATGACATGAAAGCCACCAGCTGCCATTGTTGCTCATTCATAAAGGACAGGTAATCCCAACTTCTACCACCCTGTCCTCAGAGGGAGAGAAGAAGAGGCAGGTACAGTTCCATCATGCCTAGGCCCAGAAGGAGGTAGAAGGCTCTTCATCCATCCCAACTGCCACTGCCCTGGCCTTGGAGGAAGAAAAGAATAGGCAATATCTGCTGGACTCAATCCCCTCCCACACTGCCGTTCCCTTTTCCTTGTGTGTCACATCCTATTTAGATCATAAGCATGAGGGCAGGGAACTGTCAACTGCTCTGAGAGCCTGAAGAGTGAGGTAGAAATACTCTAAGGGGCTTACCGTATTCCAAAGAAAAGCAGCAGTGCAACAGGAACATTCTATTTTCCATGCTGCCTTATTGCATGATGTCATCATTCCGTCATTCCAGTCCCATGAGGGACTGAGGTAAGACTGTGTCTTTTTGCTAACCAGAAAAAACTGTTAGCAAAAAGACACGGTTTTACCTCTGTGCCCACAGGACCAGAATGTAAGAACGCTGAAAGAACAACAACGTCATGCGGTAAGGCCGCATGGAAAACTGAACATTCCTGCTGCACTACTGCTTTTCTTTGGAGTACGGTAAGCCCCTAAATAGGTAAGTAAATAAATAAATAGGCAGCCACAGCAAGGAGAAGGAGCAGTAGGGCCAGGGACTGATAACTGATCCACAGCAGTGTGAGCAAATGCCTTGAAGTTGTTGGCCATTGCTGTTTTAACTTGTCCTAAGCAGTCTGTGCCATATGACTAACATGATGCTGCCTATGAAGGGCATGTTGTTTGTAGCACCTGCCTCCCAAAACGGTTTGGACTAAATATCTCTTCCTTTTAAAACTAAGCTAGAACTTGATTTGTCTGTATGCGAATGTTTCTGTTGACACAAGGGGTTCTGGAATCTCCATTGTTCTTATTTATTACACCAGGGCCAGAATCCCGTTGATGTTTACACATGTACTATGGAAGCGGTTGGACATTTGTATTCAATGCAGAACATCTGCATTCAGTTCAACATGGTGGAAGCAACATTACGCATGCAGTGCCATTATACATGCAGGTGCACATTGCATGCAGAGATGCATGCACCTTGCCTGAGGAATGCATTGTGCATGGATGTGCGTGTGCATTGGGTTATACATTCAGTTGCACATTTGATATCTTGATTCATTTGTGAAGCACTGGCATTAAGCATAAGGGCTGTATAATGCAGTTAATACAAAAAGAGATTTATGCTGTGAAATCCCTATTGAGGGTCCGATGTCACAGCAGGCCTAAGAACTGATTCTTACAGCAGATGTGAAAAATCAGTGATTTTTCACTGTGTGTATCATAAACACTGCCCACGTGAGTGTTAGTTACTGATATCTGACATTTTCTCCTTATTCTCTTCTTATAAATACGATTATAAAAATCATTTGCTTTTTACAGAACCCTAAATGTTTAAAACAGCAAACAAATACAAAACTTTGTTAATAAAACGAGGCTTTTAAGCAAAGTCTTCAAATTTTATTATAAGCTCTGTTTTGTGGAGAAATCTGAGCTTCTCCATATTTGCCCCAAAATGTACAACAGCATTAATGTGATGGTAAGAGTTTGCTAAGACTGACACTTGCGCTTTTCTTGGGGTTAGGTTTGCCTTGGATCATGCAACCACCTGATTCCACGGGATGCTTAAGAGCTGTTGAAATGATACCTATGGAACTCTGTCCTTTCTCTGCAAAAGTGTTGGGTAATACAGAAATATCTGCTACCCATGCCCTTAGTGTGGCAAACTCCTAGGTAAACCAATACCCATTTCCCTTCATTCCACTTCCTTTTCTTTTCCTCTTTTATTGTTTCACGTTCTGTGGTCTGTTTGGTTTGGTGGTTTGTTTGTTTTTTTGTCAGTATAATAATGTCTTACAAATGTTACAAAATAGAATATATTGGCCAGAATTCTGTTGGTGTTTCATGTATGCCTTAGTTCCCCATGTAAGTCGTTGGACATTCTTATCCAATGTGCCATGCAGAAATAGAGTTGAGCATGTGACATCCTTACACATGTGAATGCATGTTCTTGGGTGATGGGTATCTGTATGCCCCTGCTAAAATTAGCGGTACTACCCACATGGTTACACTTTCAGTTGTGCAATATTGCCATTCACTATCATCATTATTCTCATTATTACAGTTGGCCCTCCATATCCACGGGTTCTGTGTTCATGGATTCAACCAACTACGGCTCAAAAATATTCAGGGAAAAAATTCCAAAAAGCCAATCTTGATGTTCACCATTTTATATAAGGGATGCAATTTTACTATGCCATTGTATATAATAGGACTTGAGCATCCATGGATTTTGGTATCCATGAGGGGTCCTGGAACCAAACCCCAGCAGATATCAAGGGCCCACTGTATTATTAAACAATAGTTACAGCCTGCATTTTCCTCAGTACTGGAAGTCAAAGCAACATCATCGTCATCCATCCATCCATCCATCCCTCCCACCTTTTCCCAATTTGACAAATAAACATAGATAGATGTTATTTTAAAAACAAATAATATAGAGAGTTTAAACCATTTAAAATTAATCAAAAGAAGAAAGTTAAAAATCAACAAAACAACACACCATTGAAAGGGCCCATCACATTCCACTCATAAAAGCCTGACAGAATAGGAAAGTTTTCACTTGCTGGCAGAAAGCAAGCAAGGAGGGAGTCATCCTCACCTCCCAAGGGAGGGGGTTCCAAAGTCTGGGAGCAGCCACCAAGAAGATGCTTGGGTCTTGTGCAACATGGGTGGTTATACAACAAATACCTCAGCATACATCTCAAATGTAGGACCTTTCCATTATCTCACTGACAATGGCCAAAAGCCAAAACATGTTAGTTGCATTTAAATCCCATGGAACTTCTATGGGACAAGATTGGTGTTGTTATTAACTGTCTTTGTCAATGTTGACCCCATGAATGAGACACCTCCAAGGCCCCTATCCTCAACCACTCTGCTCAGGTCCTGCAGGCTCAGGGCCCTGGCCTTCTTAATTGAGGCTATCCATCTGGTATGTGGTCTTCCTCTCTTTCTACTGCCTTTCACCTTTCCTAACATTATTGGCTTCTCTAGTGAGTCATGCCCTCTCATGATGTGGCTGAAATATAACAGCCTCAATTCATCTTGGCTTCCAGGGAGAGTTCAGGACAAGATAGTTGTAATTAATTTTTGTCCCATTGATTTCAGTGGAACTTACTTTCTTTGGATTTGAGATGATAATATTAAACCCAGGCTCTGACATGAAGGAGGTCGAGCTGTCCAGGCCAACAATGTAGAAAGAGGTTGCCATTGGCGCTGAATCAGTTATAATGAGCAATAAAGGCACTCCTGCAAAAAAAGAAGTTAACTTTATTCCATGACTCAGATGAATTTATTTAATTTTTTTATAGATTTTATAGAAAAATGAAAGTATCTTCTTTTTATATCATTTTAACATTGCCTATGATCATTTCCTGGATCAGCAGAGTTTTGTATCTGGATGTGAAACACATAAATCTACTCTTATCACATAAGTGAATATCATGATTTTAAGATCTCAAATTCCAGCTTAACCAAGGCCTTTACTGGGATCGTAAAAAACTAATTGTTGCTTCAATGCACTCCAGACAGGACCGGTTTAAGGAATTTTGGGGCCCTCTGCAATGCTTTATTTTGGGGCCCCCATATGTTTATCTCAGGTCAATGTATCCTAACCTATTCACAATACAGGATGCTCAGATTATAGTAGGACCCCCGTATCCATGGATTCATTATCCATGGGACATAAAACAGCACAACTACCATAGAGTCTTCCTAGAAAACCTTTGTCAGATAAGGAGGTCAGCAGGGCCCCCCCCTGATCTTGGGGCCCCCTGCCAATGCTGATTTGGCAGACTGGTTAAACCGGCCCTGACTCCAGATGACCATCACTTTTACCTTCACTTCGTCAAAAGTGGGAAAAGTACCCTTACATCTGAAAATGCTTGCAAAACAGTGATCGGCATGTTGTGAGGGGGGAGGCTGCTTTGTGTTGCTATCTTCTGGAATAAGCCCCCCTTCTGAAACACATAATGTACCTTCCAATTGTTCCGATTTGGCAGCAACAGTCCCAAGGAATCCTCTGCTCTCCCACTTTTTCAGCTGTTTTTTAAATGTCCCAGTTTCTCTCTTTTCCTCCCACTTCCCCCCTTTGTCTTCAGTTTACTTCAATTGCTGCAAACTAAATTTTAAATGCAAAAATAGTTTGCACTAAGTTACCTTAGCAGGGGGAGAGGAGAAGAGGGAGCCAAATCTTGCCCTTCCCATTAGACTGTGACAAAAGCAAACTGCTGCGGTCTTTCCTAGCTTGTGTGTTCTTTCTCATTATTATCTTCTGCCATCTTAACAACTTCCTGATGTCATTTGGCCATACGTGTTCCAATTTTCACCTGTGAACTTTTGGAGGGTATGGAAACAAGCTGTAGTTGTATGAGATCTCTCCAAAAGAGTAACACACTGTGAAGCCAAATTGGCTAGAGAAAATTTCCATTCGCATCCCTACAAGCAGCATTTCTTGTAGCATGTATTAGGCCTTTATCTAATCTGAATATCCCAAAAGCATCTCAGCAGGATTCTAATGCATTAGAAAATCCTGTTACCATTTAAACAACAGAGTCCTGTGACATCTTTATTTTGGCTGAATTTCCACTTTCTCAGATGCATTGTAGCCACAAAATCGTTGTTGTTGCTCTTGTCATCGTCGTCGTCGTCATCTGTTGGGCCAAAATCCTCTTTGATGCTGGAGTGACAGTGCTTGTGACAATGTTCTGGTGGCCATTCCAAGCCATTCCAGTTGCTGTTCAAAGTCAACAGCTGAATACCTCCTTATACAAGCCTGTAAGAAGTACAATTCTCAGTGTAACTCAAAAGTTATGCCAGCTGTGGTGTAGTGGAGCCAGGATTCACAAGACCTAAGCACCAGAAGTTTTGATTAGCAGGGACAATTATGTCCTCCATCAGCCCTCTCAGCCTTCATTGTTTCCTCTGAGTTTACTGCAAACTTTATATTAGCTAGAGGGGAAACAGGAAAATAATCTGAAGTATCTGGGGGTGTCTTGCATTTGAATTGGAAAGATCCATTCGTTTTACAAAAGACCTGCTCATGTCAGAGATATAAAACTGTCAGAAATGGTTTTAGATCAACACAGCTGTCCACAAGTTTGGACTCTCAAATGGTGTGTCATGCAGAGGCTATCATGATGAGGGCCTATACTTCAAAGTTTGTCATCGTGACACATTATGCTAGTATCCTGCCTAAGCATGATTCCAACCCAAGTCTTAAAAGAGCTGCAACATTCTTCATTGTTTTGCTGGAATGTGTATCCATCCCATCTCTGTATTTATGCCCCACCTTTTCCCCAAAACTCAGACTGCGGAAGATTTACAAGATTTTTTTTTTAAATGCAAGTAAAACTGCATGTAGGTAAAGACATTTAAAAAGGTAAGATTAAAATAGCATTAAACTGCCTATAAAATTTAAATCATTTAAAGTATTAATTTTAAAACAAAGAATAAAAGTAGACCAGTACAATGTGAAACACAGTCACATGCCTCTTAACAACTACTGGAACCTCTGTTGCAATTAAATGGAATAGACCATGCCTCTGTACTCCCTCCATGTGAGTCTGGTGAGCCCCTTACAATAAGAAAATTTTCCCCTGCAGCCCTATTATTGCTGTTGTAAACAGCATTGCTCCTGTACTGTTGTGACTACAAACACATATGACATAATAAATGTGTTCATCTATAAAGTGCTACAAGACTCTTTGTTTTGTGTCAGAGTAACACAGCTAACCCTTTAGAATTTTTTTCCAATATCACCTGCATCATTGGCATCATTAATTGTATTTTGTAGTCTTTTCCTTGCTTGGAATGCTGCCCGTGTTTTTCTAACTGTCCTGAACCTCCAGAGTAGGGAAAATACCATAGCAGGAAAGGAAGCTAAAGTCTTGGAAATCCAGAGTGTAATGGCTGCATGCAACAACACAACAATGTTGCTTTAGAATGGTTCAAAATAGTTCTAAAATGGTGTTTTAGATGAATGAAGGAAAGTATAAACTAAAATTTTAAAAGCCATGTAGCCAAAATGGGTGTTTGTTTTTACAAAATTCTTCCTCTAAGTCATTTACATTAATGCTTTTTCCATGTCAAGTGGAAGCATGCTTCAGTAATGCAACATGTTCAGACAAAAGATGGTGCCTTGGGAATCTAGTAAACATTTCCTGAAAAACAAGCCTGAACCTTCATACAGTTAGTTCTGCCTTTTATCTTTCAATAGCACATTAATCGAATAACTTGGAGTTCATGGAGTACAAGTCTTTCTAACACTTCCAAAATGATGAACTTATCTTCTCTCCATGAAGTTTTTTGTTTTTTTGTTTTTTTGTTTTTTTTTACTTGTGGGTCAAAAACTCCTCATACTCCCCATAGCTGTGTTTCTGTGTCTGTATCCTGGCTACCCTACCTTCCATTTACACTCACAGAATTAGAGATATGACATAAAATAGCTGATCCTTAGCTCTCACACTGAAAACACTCAAACTACATTCAACAGGGGAGTGTGGAATCTACTTTTAGGAGACTACAAGCTATAGCCTCAGGCTTGGAATTAACATTTACTATCCTTATGTAACTGGCTTTAAAAACAAAGGCTGTAGCCTTTGTGCCTTAACTTGTATTTGTGTCTTAACTTGGTCAATTCAGTCACCACAACAAACACACACAGCATCTGTCCAACCCAGTGCACTAAAAAATCAAGAAACTAGAATACTCTGGAGAAAGTAACCTTAAAATCGCTTACTAAGTGACCCATTATCCCCACCATGACTACAGCTCAAACAATAGCAAAGATTCTTGTGACATCTTAAAGGCTTACAAATTTTATTTGGCATAAACTTTTGTGGGCTACAGCCCACTTCATCAGAAAAGAACACAAGGAGCCATGCCAGATCAAATCAAAAACCTATTTAATCCAACATTCTGTTGACAGACAGACTAATCAGTTGTCTCTGAAAAACCCACCAGCCAAACCAGAGTGCAACTAGAGCCCTCCAGAAACCAATATTCAAAGGCGTGCTGTACGTGATACTGGAACCCTATTCAGCCCCTCAGATAATTTCTTTAACACTTGGACTGCAGCTTTAACATTTGGACTAAACCTCAATGCAGATTAACTATAAAGAAGGTATAGTGTGCAATCCTTCACACCTTAGTGATCTGTTGAATCCCTTTACAGGGTTATTATGAGGATAAAGTGGGAAAGAGAGCCATGTCTGTTCTCTCTGGAGATTATCAGACGTGTCCCTTGAAACTGTTTCTGTACCGTACCACTCCCGCCCCAGTAACAGAATGAACAAAACATTTTCACACACTTGCCTTATTCCGTTATAGGAACTGCTCCCCCTTCCCTCAGCTTCACTGCAGTAAAGGCAGCAGTTGTAAAGCTGGTTTTACTGCAGTGAAGCCAAATCCCGCTCGTTCTTGCGAGAAAACGATCGCGTGGGAAATTTGAAAATAAAAACAAAACATCAAAACAGAAAACCAAGCCCCAAAACACACAATACAAACACCAAGTAACCCAGGGAGGGGGGAAGAGTGACACTCACCTGGCTGTCCCTATCGAAGTCTTCAGTACGGACCTCCTGGTGACATCACGTGCCGCTGGCATTGTGCCAGTACAACAGGTGACATATTCAAACTCCCGTGATTCCGTTATGATAACAGAATGGGCTTCTTATTCACGACTTAAGCCGTGAATAAGAAGAAGTGGGGGGGGGGAATGGGAGCAGGACAGGAGCTTCCCGGACAGGGACGACGTCATGTGAAAAGGGGAGACTGATAGCGATCTCCCCTCGTCCCTGTCCCAGGTTATTGGACACATCTGATAATCTCATCTGTCAGAAGTGCAACAACGCTTAACAATGAAGAGTCAAGAAAGCCTCAGAGTGGCAGCATTATTAGGGTTAGATAGACTGAGTGACCCACAGTCCTCCCTGCTTGTTTACCTGTCCTGTCCCTTCTGTGATGTAAACTGATACTCTTAGGGGTGTTTCTACTTCTCCTACCCAGAACTCTCTCAGCTCTCCCTAGAGATGTAGGTAGCTTATGATATCACCCTGAATAACCTTCCTGTCTTGGAATGGAGTTCCTACAATAAAGCCTTACTTTCTTTCTCTAAAGCCATTGGTGTTTTTGCTCCTTAAGACAGGATCTCTAATTGTTCTCTGCACAGACATATTATCTATTGCTCTTGAGCTGATTGACCAATAAAAAAATAAATATAAAGCATCTCCTCTGTCTGTCCATCAAATAACAAGACTTATACAATAACCCATCTTTATTTATATGTATTACAATTCTAATGCTTGTCCCTTCAATATACTCCCCGTTCAGCCCCTCATACACACATGCAGTCTTGCTTTCCACTGGTCGAAGGCGTGGAGAAGATCGGTTTCTGTCAGTTGTGTCAACACATCTGCTGTTTTCTTCTTTACTGCATCAATTTACTCAAAACATGTTCCTTTAAGCACTGATTTCACTTTAGGGAAAAGAAAAAAGTCACATGGTGCCAAATCTGGTGAATATAGAGGATGTCCAAGAGTAGTAATGTGTTTATTGGCCAAAAACTGCTTCATAGAAAGTGCTGTGTAAGCAAGCGCATTGTCTTGATAAAGAATGAAACCATTTTTTTCCACAGTTCTGGCTTCTTCTTTTTTCTGACTCTCTCTCAGCTTTGTCAGAACTTCCTTATAATAATGCTGGTTCACTGTTCTGCCTTCTGGAACCCATTCTGCCAAAATTATACCCTTGATGTCAAAAAAAAACAATGGGCTTTGAAGGTGGACTTGCTTTGAAATCCTTTTTTCATTTTGATGATGATGGTGTTTTCCAGTGCACTGACTGTCATTTTGTCTCAGGATCATACTGGAAGATCCAGGTTTTATCACAAGCGATGATTTTTTGAAAAAGGTTTGGGTCTGCCTCATATTGCTGCATAATGTTGTTGCTCGACTTTTAAACTTAGCATTTTTCCAGCACACAACAGACAACACAGCTGCTTTAAACAGTGACTGACAATTAACTGAATGGCCGAGAGTGTTGATGTTTATCATGCAGATTCAGACATGTTCAAGGTCACCATTCAAGAGTTCACAATCAATTCTCCCTGATTTGTCTGAAAGGCAGAAACACAGTCTTGTTATTTAATAGACATACCTCATATAGGCAAGACCATTGAGACAGGATGAGTATCCCTTATTCAGAAATCTGAAATGCTCCAAAATCCAAAACTGTCCAGATGGGAGGCTGAGATAGTGACACCTTTGCTTTCTGATGGTTCAGTGTACACAAACTTTGTTTCATGCACAAAATTATTTAAAATATTGTGTATAAAATTACCTTCAGGCTATGTGTATAAGGTGTATAAATGAATGTCATGTTTAGACTTGGGTCCCATCTTCAAGATATCTCATTATGCAAATATTCCAAAACAAAAATAAATAAATAAATCCAAAATCCCAAACACTTCTGGTCCCAAGCATTTCAGATAAGGGATACTTAACCTGGAATACATTTAATAGGATGAAGCAGAATTTGGGCAGTTACAATTTAATTTTTGAATCCCTTCCATCTCCAGATGTTCAGCCAAAGATAAAGGAAGACTCTGATGGGGTTCAATTGCCTAATCAGACACTGTTACTTTTTCCTGACTTAAATAATTATGAAAAACTTGACTTACAGATAACAGACGCATTGTGTCAGGAGGGAAATGGAGCATGGCCCTCAGCCAAAGGAACTATTATTCTTACCTGAAGTACTGTTCTGTCTTCATCCCTTTGTGTTTGTGTATTTCAGCAAGGAGTCACATTCTTCTGACCTCAAAAAATGCATGTGGCAAAACTGTCAAGCACCTGCAGGAATAGAGGATAGCTGTCTATTGTCTGCAGGCTTTGCCTTGATGCTGGTCTGTTATTAATTGAAAGTCTGAATATAAGGTGAAGCTGAATAGATCAGTTTTGAGAGGGAAAGGAGTTTGATGGGGGAAGAGACACTGTATGATTTTAAGATCATGTTTGTTTTTCATCTAGAATTGCAGCAGATTTTCATTGTCCTCGCAGGTGGCAGCGTACAAGCTGCAATTGAAGCTGTGCATGTTGACACATGCATCATCTTACACGGTTGTGTCTATAACTCCCATCAAACCTGCAATGGAACAAATTAAACCTAGGCTGAAATCCTGTTGTCTTTTTAAATTCCTTGCATAAGGGGGTATCCAATGCTCCCTGGCACAATGCCTCCCCTCCATGCAACCATACCTCAAAGGATAAGTTTGTGCTGCTTCTGCTATTCAGTGGCCAGGGGAGGAGGAAATGACTTACTGGCCAGAGCACAGGGTGTCAAACACCATCTAAGAAAAGCAGCAATCCCTCCCAGATCTCAGCTTACTTGATGGAGTTCTGGCTGGGTAACAGCTGCCATTTCCTCCCAGTTGCAGAATAGCCATGGGAGCACAACCATTACTGTGAATCTGTCTTCCTTATTCAGCAGAAGCAGTAGCCCAGCAGAACTGGCCAAGAGGAGAGTTATGTTTCACCCATGTGGAAGCAGAATCTCAGCCCTAGACTAGGAAGTGCTGTTGTTGTTGTTGTTGTTGTTATTTCTTACCTGCCTCTCCCTATGGATTGAGGTGGGGAACAACACATTAAGACATATGGAGATTTTCAGACACGATTTTCAGCAGGATATATTGCAAAACAGCTCCGTTGCTGCCGCGCGGCAGGGGAGCTGTTTCGGATGACGCCGTCCCTCTGCCGAAACCCTCCGTGTCACTTCCGTGACAGAATGGAGGAAACCGCATCATATTTCATTTACTGTTGTCGCCTGTGAGTGAAATACGACACGGTTTCCTCCATTCTGTCACAGAAGTGACACGGAGGGTTTCGGCAGAGGGACAGCATCATCCAAAATAGCTCCCCTGCCGCGTGGCAGCAACGGAGCTGTTTTGCAATATATCCTGCCAAAAATCGCGTCTGAAAATCTCCATAGACATGACACTGGTTAAAAGCACATATCAATTAAAAACATATATCTATTTAAAAGAACAAGTAAAACCAAGACATTTTAAAACAGTAAATACACAATTTAAAATTCACACTTTAAAATCATTTGGATAGGCCTACTGGAAGAGGCTAGTCTTTAATACTGATTTGAATTCAGACAGTGTGTCCAGCTGTTGTACCTCTTCCGGTAGGCCATTCCAGAGTCTAGGGGCAACTGAAGAAAAAATCCTCTGGGTGACAGTTGTCTACCTACTCCTAGCTGACTAGAGCAAATGACCCCCAGAGGACATAAGTGTTTGGGGAGGATTATACGGAAGAAGGCAATTTCATAGGTAATCTGGACCCAAACCATGTAGGGCTTTAAAGATAATAACCAATACTTTGTATCTTGCCCAGAAATTAATTGGCAGCCAGTGAAGTGATTTTAATATTGCTGTGGTATGAACACTCCTGTTCATAACAGTGACTAATCTGGAAGCCATGTTTTGAACCAATTGAAGTTTCCGAACTTGGTACAGAGGTAGCCCAATGTACAGCACATTGCAAAAGTCCATCCTTAAGGTTACCAGCTTGTGCACTACCATTTTTAGATCCTCCTCCTCTATGAAAGGGTGCAGCTGGTGTAACAGCCAAAGCTGGTAGTAAGCACTCCTGGCTGTAATGTAAAAAAGGAATGAAAGAGTGAAAGAGCATATGATCCCATATAAAATATACACACTGTGTAGTGAATTTTTATCATTAATTGTTTGGGCTTCCTTTATATCACATTGTTCCTCCAATGATATATAGCTAGGACAACTCAGAGAGCTATACTGTAATTTGAGCCCTCTGGTGGCAACAACAAAAGAATCAAAGTCAAATTACTAGAAAATAACAGTGTTGACACAGGAAGACTCAAGTTGTTCCACTTTTAGTTGTCATCGGTGGTAGGTATATACAGTTGTCCCTTCATATTCGCTGGGGTTTGGTTCCAGGACCCCCTGTAGACACCAAAATCCGTGGATACTCAAGCCCCATTATATGCAGTGGCATAGCAAAATAGTGTCCTTTATATAAGATGGCAAAATCAAGGTTTGCTTTTTGGATTATTGGTTTTTTAAGAATGTTTTCAAGCCATGAATACTTAAAAATGTGGATACCAAATCCGTGATTACGGAGGGACAACTGTATACACCTTCAAGCTGATAAGTAAAGGTTTGATCTCTGCAAAATAGCCATTTAGTGAATAACTAGACAGCTTTCAGGCACCTGAATCATACAATCAATTGAATCCTGTAGGACACCCATATCTGCTGGGGATTGGTTCTGGGACCCCCCCCCCTGTGGATACAGAAAACCGTGGATAGTAGCGACCGCCATCGAAAAAAATGAGACTTCTGGTTTAAAATACCAGAGTTGCCTTGGAGGACTTAAAATGGCTAGAGAGGGCACATTTTCTAGGAAGACTCTATGGTAGGTATGCTGTTTTGTGTCCCATGGATAATTGAATCAGTGGATAATCAGTGGATGGGGGGGGGGTCTTACTGTATTGTCATACAATTATGTAGACTTAGAGCAGGGGGCAAGTCACATTCTTTCAGTCTCAGAGGAAGGCAAAGGCAAACCCCCTTTGAAGAAATCTTGCCAAGAAAACCCCATGATAGGTTCACCTCAGAGTCGCCTAAGTCAGAAATAGCTTGAAGGCACACAACAACAAGGCAACTGTCAGAAATTAAGGGGCAGCATTAGCCCCCACAAGACATCTTGGAGCACCATACAAACCCCATCCCTCAAAAAAAAATCATTTAAAAAAAAACTCCAAATGCTTCTCAAATGCCCCCTAGGTCAAATGGGAGCATTTTTGCCATTTCCTTGGAATTCCTTTGCTGGTTAGGTCCAGAAGAGGCCTCTTTTAAAAAAAAAAGATGAACCAGAAATCACTTCCTGTTCACTTTCTGTTTCAATTTCTAACTGTTTTTAACCCTTGGAGCCACAAAAATGGCCTTGTGACTCATGGGCTGCACTTTGCCCACCCATTTTAAAAAAAATAATTATCATTATCATTTCTTACCCGCCTCTCTCCATGGATAAAGGTGGGGAATAACAACAGACTTACATACAACATACATCAGTTAAAAACACACAACATCAGTTAGACTAAAACAAACAAATGCCTTCTTATATAATATAATCAATCTCATTTTTTTAAAAAATGAGCCTAGATGTGCAATTTTGAGGTTATTAACATCATGTGATTTCACTTTCTGTAAGATTTGGGAAACATGGCTTTATACACTGTGATCTTTCCTGAGCATATTCTATGGAAAGAAGTATTTGTTTCAGAAATCATGGCACTTTAGAAGCACAGAACTGTAATTTCATGAATCAGTATCTTTGTTGCATACACACAATCACATGTGCATGCGTGTGCACACACACACTGCATCAGAAAGAACTAATCTGAATAAATTCCAGTGCCTTAACAGTTGGTAAAATAGAATTATGGCTCTCAAGGATGCTTTTTTGTTAAGATTAAGTAATTTTTTAAAAAAAAACACCAATACTATTGTCATCTTCTACAATAATATGGAAAGATAACAACTCATTTGATCAGCCTCAGTGTTGCAAATTCATTGATTAATGTACATTTTAAAAATGTCTTAACTATATTTATGTCCTGCATTTCCTCTGATGACCTCAAAGTGAGGCACATGGTTCTTCCCTACCTTAACTTCACAACAGCTTTGTGGTATATAGGTCAGGCTGACAGAGAATGACTGGCTCAAGGTCACTCAATAAGTTTCATGGTTCAGTGAGGACTTAAACCTGGACCTCCCATATCCTGGTCCAATATGCAAAGGGATCTTGTAGCACCTTTGAAACTCAGATTTAAAAAAAAAGTTGGTAGCATAAACTTTCATAGACTTAAGTCTACTTGTCAGATGCATGAAGTGATCTTTATGAGCAGGCTGCATGTGTGAATAGCAATAGAAATGCAAAACTTATGAGTATGACGATGAGGTGACAAGTTCAGTTTTAAGAGGGACAAAGGCAGGAAGAAAGATGTTGCCTAAAGACAAGGTAAGTAGATAACCATATGAATGGTGGAGGGAGTTATTGGAATGTAGTGTGATGTTGACTGGAAACCAGAAAGGAGATGTGATAAACTGGCCAAGAGAGCCCTCATGAGGCTGGGGTGATAACTTCTGTTATAATATGTGTAGTGTGCCAGGAAATCATTGTCTCTGTGGAAACCACTGTCGATGGATTAGTTTGTGGATATACTCTGTGGATATTCCACTGTTTCTCTTTCCAATCTTCCTTTGTAGTGTTTTTTTGTTTTGTTTTGTTTTTTGTTCAAGGACTGCTGTTTTGAGGTCCAGGATGTAACACCCAGAAAGACTGAAGTGTTCTACAACTAGTTTTTGTGTATTCCCATTCCTAATATCTGATTTATGTCCACCTATCCTCTGGTTCAGAGATTGCCCTGTTTGCACAATGCTGAAGGGCATTGTTGACAGAGGATGGCACATATCACATTAGAGGATGAGTGAGTGAAAATACCTTTAATATTGTGGATGATGTGATTAGGCTCTGTGATGACATTTTCTGAGTAGATGTGTGGGGCAGAGTTGGCATCTGGGTTTGTGGCGAAGTCTTGTACCCATCTCCCCATCCATGTTGTGTGTCCTTCTGTAGGTAAGTAACTGTTTAAGATTGGGAGGCTGTCTCTAGGCAAGCAAAGGCCTGCTACCAAGAACCCTTGACAGGGCAGCATTATTGTCCAGAATAGGTTAATTGTTCATTGATGATACATCTGAGTGGTCTTAGTTGGGAGTTGTATGTGACCACTAGTGAGATTCTGCCAATTCCTAACTTCAATCTGTTCTGTAATAGATTCGTTCTGGGTACAAGTCCTGTCTTGTTGATTTGTTGTTGTTGTTTACTTCATATGGTGGCTACTGTAGCTTGAGGAATGCTTGTTGTAATTCCATGAGTTTGGTGTAACTGTCTTGTGAGGTGAGTAAAGTGTGAACTGTTTTGTGCTCCTCAGGGTCCTCCAAGTGTCAAAATGTTCTCTAGGGGCATGGAGACAATTTTTCCACATTTTTCCACATTTTCCACATTTCAGGGGGGGTGGGCCATTTTAGTCACAGGAAACCCCTTAAATTCACTTCTTGTTGTTAAAAAAGGCCCCCCATGGGCTTAAAATAATCTGGGGGGGGGCTAAAACATAGTGAAAATTCTCCCCACACCACCTAGTTTAGGAGTGTTTGGGAACAAAGATATTGAGATTTGGGGGCAGGGGGTGCAGTGGGTGGAATAGCCCTGGTGGTGCAGTGCAGTGGTTAAATGCCAGTACTGCAAGTCACCACGTTGCAAGTTCGATATCAGAGGGATCCAAAGTTCACTCAGCCTTCCATCTTTTCGTAGGTCGGTAAAATGAGTACCCAGCTTGCGGGGGCTATTAGCTAACACACAATGAAAACTGCTTAATGCAGTGTAGATGTGTAAATTGCTATAGCTTAAAACAATTTGTAAGCTGCTCTGATAGCCTTTGTGGCTGAAGGGCGGGATATAAATACCTAAATAAAAAATAAATAAAAAATATAGCCCTCCAAGGTATCCTAAGAGGCTAATGCTGTCCCCTGAACATCCCACAGTTGCCCACCCTTGAGGTAGGTGGGAAAGTTTCTCCAGCCTGTGTCCTGCTATTCCCCCCCCCCGCCCCCATGACTTTGTAATAAGGGATTTGCAGCTTTATGAAGCTCTTATTATACAAACCTTTTCACCCAAAGCACTGAATAATTTTCATTGCTTTACCAAGTAAAGATCTCCTTTTGTAAAAATATAATCTTCCCTTAATCCCTTCTCAGGTGGCATCCATGCAGTAATCTGCTGGGATCTGCAAAGAAGGACTGCAAAGAAGTTGTAAAGAAGGAAGACTCAAGTTGATGCAGATGCAATTCCAGGCTGACACAATTAGAAGAGCTGTTTTCTTTTCTCCCATTCCTTTTGTAAGAATTGTGCTGCTTTGGGATGACAAGGTGCTTCAAGGCATCCCTGACCTGACCTACCTCCTTCTGAAGAAATACGCCTGAGGCTTGCAGTAACTCCCTTGACTTCTTTGCTACATTTCGTGAAAAGAGAATGGGAAATTACAACAGTGCGGAAAGGGCAAAAGTTGACCCAGTAGAAAGAGACAGTATGGGAAAAGAATTGCCAGCTGTGTGCTCATTCTTCTTAGCTTAAGCTCACTCTTGCTCAGAAGGAAAATGAGGAGGGAAGCCAGAAGAAAAAGAAAGAAAGAAAAAGAAAAAAGTGGGGGGAGGTTTTGTGTTCCTCATAATAATTGCTCTGCTTTAATAGAAGGGCCAACAAAGGTGGAAATATCCTTTCAGAATGCTCACATATCATTGCCAAGGGGCATAAAATGTCACATTAGAATTGCATGGTACAAATCAATAAATGGAACATTTTCACATTTTATCTGTGTTTTATGATTCTGAAAGAGGCAGAAAAAAACTCACAAATTAATCTACTTGGAGCTAATTAAGGATGCTGTTCCAGGTCCCTCCACCCCAACAATAGTCACATTGTCTTTCCTCTAAACTTGAAGACAACTTGCCTTTGTCTGATAAGTGGAGGATATAAGCGAAAGAAATGATTGGCATATCAGGTACAATGGGAAAGGGTGTAAGGAAAGGGTGTTTCCCCTGTGATCTTATCAGAACTTCCTGCAGGTCTACCAGTGCTAGACTGCATTTCTAGCCCCTTTGTTCAATTTTATTTCATCCTCATCCATACCCAGCCTCTTCTGGGGAAGAGTATATTAGCTTTCTGTTCTATTACTTCACTGTATCTGCTTTCTAAACCAAATCTGAAAGTTGCTGCTGTGAATAAAATGAGTCACATTAGCTTAGTTTATCTCAACTCTGTATCTGAAGTAACACACAGTAAAATGTGAATTTTTAAATTAGCCATTTCCTGACACAATTAAGGACAGCACAATGTATAATCTATGGACAACACATTACTTTTAACCTTCAGCCATACCATAGGAAGCATAAGGATAACCAACTTATTCATTTTAGAAATGTTATTTAGTACCTAGATGTCCCAACTTTCTTCCACTGGGGAATTCCAAACAGAAAACATGGGGTAAGAGCTGTTCGGAAGTGGAATATACTGCCTCAGAGAGTCTCCTTCTTTTGAGGCTGGATGGCCATCTGTCAGGAATGATTTGATTGTGTATTGCTGCATGGCAGGGGGTTGGACTGGATGGTCTCTTCCAACTCTATGATTCTATGATTCTATGGTTCCCAGGAAGGGGAGAAGGGCGTTCCTATCAACACATTGACTAGGCACATGCCCACTGAGCTGAACAACATCATGTTTCTTCAGCCCATGTGCTGGGAATAAAAACACCTACTTTACAGGATTGTGGTAGAGATTAAAACAGGATAGGTGGGTGACATAACAAAAGCACTAGATACACATACAAAGCAGGATTACATAAATGGTAGGTGCTGTTGCCATATGTGATTTTTAACTACATTACCACATATGATAAGGTGCAGTCCAGTATCTCAGCAACTGAAGCTTAATTCAACCTGCTTCTGCAAGAGAGCAAAGAAATAAACTGATTTACCCTTATTTATGAGGTAGGCATTTTATGACATTGCCACTTGTAAAGAATGTCTCAGCCACATGCCATGTACAGGATTCATTTTCCAGACAAAGGACTTTTTCAGATGGGATAAAAAAAAAAACATGTAGGTCGGGAGGAGGACGGTGCTGTTCCACTTCCAGTGCTCCATTTTGGATGATGCTGTCCTCCTCCCGTCCTTCGTTCGTTCTGCTTCCGTCCTACTTTTGTTTTGCCTCCAACATTTTTATTAATGGAAACTTCTGTCAATAAAAAGCGATGGAGGGAAAACGAACGAAGGACGGAGGTAGAATACAGAAAGCACGCACACATACATACATACACAAGACCACTAGGAATGGAAGAAAAGAGGTTGCCAGAGGGGTAAGTAGGGAGATTTCTGGGGAAAATACTACACCTGTCTCATAGTCTGAAGTTCGTCGATCAAACTGGCAGAGTGGATGGATGAATCTGGAGTGGCTAACACAGAGTGATGTGGAGTCTATAGGAATATGCTCCGTGCGCCCTGGCTATACAGAGGAGCAGAGTGTCCCCAGGAAATGGAATCTATGCGCAATGAAGCCTGATTTTTGGCCCATATTTATACCAAAAAATAAGCCCTAAGAGGAGCAAGTTTTCTGGGTTGGAACAATAGACTTCATGAGCCTTCATGGATTGCACAAGAATGTCCTGGTCTTTCAGAATAGGTGGCTGAAGATGCTAATGTGTTGCAAACTGTCCTTAATGTCCAATGATTGGATTCACAAAGCTTGAGCTGCCTCCTCTTAAGGTTGGGTGATTAAGGAAAGGAAGTTCGAAAGTAGCACACAAAGGATTACTCCATCCCTCTATTGTCTATCATTTAGGTGTATAGTGGAGACTGTGTCCCCTTGACCTTTTGATGTTTCCTCACAGTTTGGAATTTGTCTGTAGTACATCCTGTGGGCAATGCATGGCTTTTAGCATGTCTCTGAAACCATCCTGCTCTTCCCTGTGGAAGACCACATTAATAAGCCAAATTATTAATAAGCCAATTTGGGGGGTTTCTGGGGCGGGCCTCTATTAGGGGTGCTAACAACATGGGACAGAATAAGGTGTACTTGCAAACATAGTTATTTCTGCAATAGAGCAGCAGACAAGAAAAACAGCACATGATGAACCATACAGCAAAATTGCTTACAAGGATTACTACACCATCCAAGTGACATGCTCTGGTTTTCAGCAGAGTGGCTGACACAAAGAATTGCCCCTCACTGAGAGACATTTCTTTCAATAGAGATTATTTTGCTATTGGGGTAGTGAAGTATAACACAACACCATTAGTTCAGTCTTCCTACAAATAGACAAAAAATACAGCTGTTTTCTTTCAGAGTTTATGTCACTTTTGTAATGGGGGTCAGAACAAGGTTTATTTTGTTTTCAGTTACAAATGAGAGTGATAATATTTTTAGGACACATAAATTATGTTGCTTACCTTTTTGGGTGGAAAAAGAGATCCACCAGCTACTCAGAACAAACATTCTGCTTCCCGTGAACATGTACAATATGTTCTCACTCTGAGTATTGTTCTACACCACACACATGTAGGCAGTTTTGTCCCATGAAATACACTGGAATTCCCACACAGTCAGAAAATGCCAGGTAACTCCTGCATGTCAGGGGACTAGACAGGATGGCCCTTGTGGTCTCTTCCAACTCTATGATTTAATTATTCTAACTCAGTCAATGCAATTTTTAAAATCTGTCTGGATGAGAAATGTGAGGTGTGTGTGTGTGTAAAAGTACACAATGAAGTCTTGTTCTGTCGTCGACCTCTCTCTTTTTTTCCCCCTTTTGTATGAAGAATTCTATGAAACCCAAACACTAGCCCATTGTTGTAATTTCATGGTTGTGATATGAAGGTTTTAGTTCCTGTGAAAATGCTAACCCTAAAACCTAATTACTGTACACATTTTTGCAAATGACCACTAGGTGTCTCTCCTGCACCATGTAAACAGCATTGTGTTCAACAGTGTCTGAGGTGGGTTGGATTATTATTCCATCCACCTGCATTTGGGCCTATGATTTCGGGTAGAATTGTCAGAATGCTGCCTGAAATCATCCCTCCATTAGCCTACCAACAACATGAAAATACACACATCTGCCATGCCTTATAAATAACTCAACCGTTGCATCCCAATTATTTCCACATAAATTCTCATATAGCCACATTACATAACGCACTAAGCAGATTTAAAGCAGAACATGTTTGTCCTTCTGTTATAGGCAGTTTTGTCCTACAACATTGACAATTATCACCTGTTCAAGTGAGAGCACCCTTTACCTCTCCAATAACAACCCAATGACACTTAAATGATTATCACCAATATCCTACGTTGCTTTAGTTACGAATGCATAACTAGTTACGAATACATAACTCCTGGCCCACCTACTCCCAAACCTACCTTAACAGCCAGCAACTGCACCAAGGTCTGTTCAGCTGGCAAATTGCAACACAGGAGGAGGATGCTTCCAGTCTCTGCTCACCCCCCTGGTGAACAAGGTTGCCAGACCCCCGTCACAATTCCTTGTTCACAGGTTCACTCAGTGGCAGGAGTGGGCTGGAAACATCTTCCTCCTGAGCCCCAATTGCCAGCTGCATAGACTTTCTTTGCTCAGGGTGACTGCAAACTATTAAGGCAAGTTTGGAGGGGCTGAATATGGAGCAGTTACAGATCCATAACTTCAGGTTATAAATCCACAACTGCAATACGAGATACCAGCCTATATTTTTTATTGCTACTGTCATGCAGAAGCCACACAGGCATGGGTTGCCAAGACAGATGGTAACATGCTAAGGTACACAACACATTTTGTCTGTTAAAAACACATATAGGAACCCTCCACCTATCCATGGCTACCAGTGAGAGATTCCCCCCACCACCACTACTATATGATTGTTATCATCATCATCATCATCCGTTCTTATCTCAACACCATAAAAACAGAACTTGGAAAGTTGTGGGGTGTTGGACTACAACTCCCAGAATCCCCTAATCAGCATGTCTAGTGGCCTTGCTGGTTGGTGAGTGTTAGAACCATAGTTCAAAAAAGCACTTTTTCTGACATGTGACCAAAGATATCTAAGAAGTGTGGATTTCTACTTTCTCTCTCACATCTGTTCAGTCAGATTTTGCAACAATTTTGTGGTTCATCCCAATATTGGTTCTACATTGTCGTGTTGAATTCCACTCATCACGCTACAGACCCAGTGCTACAGTTTAGCATTGGGGACATCTGGCGCAGCTTACCTTGTACCCATCAACCACGAGCCCCCTGCTATTCCTTGTTGCTCCCAGCTCAGCGATTCAGTCAAAGTGAGAGTATATCTGCACTACTCTCTCTCTGGCTTTTCTTCGCAAACAAAGATTCAGAAAGGACTCATCCCGTGCTTTCTGCAAGCATGCTGATGACTAAAAAGGCCAATCCGAGATAAACAAGTCCAGTTTCATTTCCCCATGGACCAGAGAGGCTTTAAAGTTCTGAAGCTTGGCCTCTTGAGGGATCCCCGCCACAGTGAGGCCTCACCCACCCCGTGTTCCTACACACACAGGAGGTCTGTAAAAGTCACAGTCTCCTTTACCCAGTCTATGGGGGGGTTGTGAAACTGCAACCAGTTTAAGCCCACTACTGCAACTGGAACTAAGCCTGGCGCTATCACGAGTTGGAGCTCCTCCTGATGATTTCCCATCTTCATCTGTACTGGGGCAGTCATTCGCCTTGCAGGGTCCCCCTTCATCATCCCTCTGTCCATCTGGGACAGCCACACCGGCTTGTCCAGCTTGATGGTGCTAACTGAAAGTTCACTGACCAGGGAGGTGTGAATTAACACCTGGGTACACCCGGAATCTACCATTAACATTACTTTTCAGGGGACCCCATTATTTGCAACCCCTATCTTGGCTTTTAGGAAAAAAGGGCCCTTCACCCCACTCACCACTGCAAATGGGCGCCCTTCAGGATTAGCCCGCCCTCGGGCGCTTAGTAGGATGGGCTGGATCCGTTTCCCGCTGGCTCAGTGTCTGAAGAGGACCCACTGTCATCCGGTTCCTCTGAAGATTTGCCCGCTGCATGGCCTGGAATAAAGGCGCGCACCGCTGCCTTGGCCCTTGGCTTGAATGGCATCTTGGATGCTGTCAGCTTCCCATCTGCCTTCTTGGGCCTCTCTTCCGCAGGGTTGTCTCAGGGTTGTTTCTCTGGCATTTGGCTATGCGGTTTCCCCCCTTCCCGCAGTGCAGGCACAAGCCTTTTTGCATCCTTCAGTACCTCTCCAACTCCCCCGCCGCACCTCCAGCTGGTCGGGCCACCTTAGTTTTCTTTCCTGAGGACCCAGTGGGCTTTCCGCCAAGCCCCTGGCGTTGCTGTGCCAGTTTGACGCTCTGTCTCGGGGTCTCCACCTCCCCAGCCTGCCATACCCACCCCAGGAGGGTTTCTGGGTTCCCTTGGACCAACGCCCACTCTAGGATGTCCGTGTTAAGACCATCCTGGAAATACTGCACCTTAGTGGTTTCGGTCCAGTTGGGAATCTGGCTGGCCAGGTGGCGAAATTCGGAGGCGTATTCGGCCATGGGTCTCTGGCCTTGGCGCAGTCACTGGAGTTCTGTGTGGGCACACCTCACCCTCAGGGGGTCTTCAAATTGAGCTCGTAGGGCCATCATGAAGTCATGAAACCTCCCCAACTCTGGAGCCCCCGTGTCGTAGAGCCCCACCAGCCATTGCACTGCCTCTCCCTTCACCTGGTTGGAGATGTACTGCACCTTCTCGGCCTCTGTCTGGAACTCTTTGTCCCATTGGGACATGAACCCCATCACCTGGGTTAAGAAGTATGACAGCTTCGCTGTGTCCCCATCACAGGTGGCTTTCAGGTCTCGATGCTTGAGCCCACGAGGTCTCTCCTGTGGCTCAACTGGGCCAGCCCCTGCAGGGCGTACTGGACCAGAAGCCTGTTGGACAGGGGCCCCAGCGGGCACGACGGGGACCCCTCCCCCTGGAGCTGGAGCTGGCAACTGAGGGTCCGGGGGAGGTTGGTCTCCCCCCGGGGCGGCAGGTTGCTGAGGCAGTCTCTGCAGAATCTCCAGGCTTGTCTGCATGACCTCCATTTGTTGCTTAGCTGCTGCACCTCATCCTCCAGTTCTGAGCGCAGGGGTCTCACCTCAGGCTCTCGGTATCCCTCGGTTAGGGGTCTTCCCCACTGTTGGGACCTGTGTTCCTCCCAGCCTCGCTCCTCTGGCCAGAGCCAGCTGGCTCCCATGGCCATTCCTGCTCCACGCATTGGAGTCTCGGAGAAGGGTAGGCTGCCCCTCCCCAGGGCTTGCCTGGCTCCCAGCTCCATGAAGTCGGAGGGAGGGGTCGGCCTCCCAGCCCTTCATCGGGCTCTGCTCCGCTCTTCCACTGGCACTCCTGCACCATCCCCCGGCAAGCCGGCTCCCTGGTCATTGCCTGTGCCCAGGTCTTTCTCCATCTGGGTTCCAATCTCCGTATCCTCAGACATTTCAGGTAGGAATCAAAAGTCCAGCAGGATTAGTGAGATCTGGCTTACTGTGATGTACCAGACACAGACGCTCACATTAACTCAATAAGATATCTTTATTAAGCAAGGAAACGTGGTTCAGTGACATAGGCAAAGCCAGATCTAAGCACATCCTAGTACAGTCTCCAGATAAACCCTTACAGCGTGAGAATGGTATGTAGGGAGGGCTGTAGGCAGGCAAGCAGCTCCAGGTGCTGTGACCTTGAGCTGCTTGAGGAACAGCGTTCCCAGACCCAAAAGGTGGGCTGGCACCTGACCAAGGGCTGAAAGGCTCAGCCAGGGAAACAGAGAAAACAGGCCAAGAACCAAACTCATGTCAGGGTCTTCCATGGAGTCTATTCTGATACCCAGAATCCAGGGATGAGCCTGACAAGCACAGCAGTTCTTCTTCGGTGATGCTTCCGGGTTGTGATTCTTTCTGCATTGTCGTTTCTCTTCGTTTGGCGTGAGTTCTCAAATAAGGCTGCAGCATTATGGATAGTGCGTCTCCATGCCTCCCGATGTGAGGCCAGGGCGGATCATTGTTGGTGATCAACTTGGCCGAGCCTGAGATATTGTTTCAGGGAGTCCTTGTATCACTTTTTTGGAGCACCCCTCTTACACTGACCCGTGGCGAGTTCACCGCAGAGTACTATTTTTGGGAGGCGATGGTCCCCCATCCTAGAAACGTACCCTGCCCAGCGCAGCTGAGTTCTCAATATCATGGCCTCGATGCTGGTGGTCTCTGCTTGCTCAAGGACAGCAACATTCGTCACATAGTCAGTCCAGTGTATATTTAGGATTGTGCATATACAGCGCTGATAAAAGCATTTGAGGAGTCATAAATGGTGGCGATAGGTGACCCATGTTTCAGACTCATAAAGGAGAATAGACAGTACAATGGCTCTATACACACTTATTTTTGTGCTTCGGCTCAGGTGTTTATTACTCCAGACTCTTTTGTAAAGTCTTCCAAATGCACTATATGCCTTTGCTAAACTGTGATCGATCTCTTTGTCAATCTTGGCATCTGAGGAGATGATGCTTCCCAGGTAGGTGAACTGCTGAACTGCCGATGGCAATGTGGCAATGTGCACTACACAGTCATAACAAATTCATACTACTGTAACTCTCATGTTTCCATCCTATGGAATTCTGGAATTTGTAGTTTGGGGAAACACTTAGAATTCTCTACTCAAGAGCTCTAAAGGCAGTCGTTCAGGGCAGTACAATAGTTAAAGTCCTAGTTCTCATTCAAACACTGTCATACTGGGAGATAGAACCATGAACTACCCCAACCTTTTAGCTGCTGCAGTCACATGCTGTGTCACAGCCATAGTACCAGAATTGGAGGGGGAATAGTTTTTTGTTGTTTTTCACAACTCCCAGCATAGCCAACTGTAGTCAAAATAGTAACTTATTTTAAATTCTGCCTAGTTTCGTGAGGATGCAAATCCCAAGCAGATCTGTGTGAAGATGGCCTCGTTATCCAACCAGTTATTTATACTTCATGTGTCTAATTAATTAAGCTGCTGCCAACTGTGCATGTGCCTTCATCAACCATGTAAGGCTAAGACTGTAATTCTACATTATATGCATGAATGGGGCATAAGCCCCACTGGCCCGAGTGGGATTTAATTCTGAGTAAGGATGCCTAGAATTGTGGCATTATTTATTTATATAGCATAATCAGTGGACTCTACAGAAACCTGCAGCCAATTCTATGGGTTACCTAAACCAGATTGCAAATTACTTTTGAAATTCAGGGAGTTTTCAGAAGCAATATGTGACATGACACGAGTTTTCTTCTGTTCCAGGGGAGAACGTTTTTAAAGCTCCCACTGGGAACACATTTGCCCTTGAGTGCACTTAAAATACTTTGATATCCCAGCCTTTGCAAAGAACAAGTCAGCTAATCTTGAACGATGTTTTAAAAAATCACAGGCAGAATGAAGTGTAGATTGTACACCAAGAGAATTAAAAGGTGGTAGCAAAGAAACCCAAATTGTTTGCCTTCAAAACAAGCTATTTGCCTAAAATTGGTAACTTTCACAACTTTTTACTGAACTGCCATGTTTATATGTGCATTTATAAACAAGACAACTGACAGAAATTGCTTGGGATTTTTAAAAAGGACTCTTAGGTACTAAAATGTATAAGAAAACCAATTACAAGCTTCTAGAATTCTGTTTGTCTGTATTATTATTTTTTTAATTCCTATGCTTTATAGTGGCAGGGAAAGAAAAGCATCCCAGTGGCAAAAGGAATACATTTCTCTGTACGGGTGTGCTTGTCCCACTCTCGTCTTGGGTTTCATAAAGAAAATTCTGCATTGGCATTTAAATCAGCTTCCCTTGATCAATTATGGTTGCAGAATTTTGTACCTCAACACATTATATTGGCTGGACTAAAAATAAAATTAAAAATCAGATGCAAATTAGGATGTAAAGAAAGTGTAATGGTACGTGACTGAATACTGTTTAAGAACATAAAAGCAGCCTTGATGGATCAGATCAAAGACCTGTCTAGCCCAATATTGTGTTTCTACAATGGCCAGTTGCCTATTGTGATGCCTACAAAGTAGAGCATGCACATACAAGAATATTCTGCTCATTCTCCCCAGGAACTAGTATTGAAAACCATACTGTTTTTTAGTACTATAAGGGATATACAGCCAGAATGACTAGTAGCCACTGATAGACCCATCTTCCACAAATATGTCCTATCTCCTTTTAAAGCTGCCCATGTTGCTGCCATAACTATATCTTATGTCAGAGAATTACATAGTTGAATGAAGTGTTGTGTGAAGAAGGGCTTTCTTTCCTGAATCTTCCACCATTCCACTTCAATGGATGACCCTGGGCTCCAGCATTATGGAGGAGACTGCTCCCTATCCACTTTCTCCACACCATTCATACTTTTATAGCAGGGGTGGGCAAAAGTACAGCCCATGAGCTGCACATGCCCCCTAAAGCCCCTCACCACTCCCTCTCACACAATTTAAAAAAAAAACCATCCTGGCAGTTTTTGCCCCTAAACCATGCAGAAAACTCCCCAAATACATTAAAATAACAAGAATATCCACAATCCACCCCCACAAGCACTCCCAGTACCCAATACTACCTCCTAAATAACTCCATTTTTCTCTCCAGTCCCCCTAAAATGGCAACAGGACATCACTTCCTATTGCCATTTTGAGTGGGACCACAGAGGAAAATGAAGTACAGTTGTCCCTTCATATTCGCTGGGGTTTGGTTCCAGGAAGCCTCCGTGGATACCAAAATCCGTGAATACTCAAGTCCCATTATATGCAACGGTATAGCAAAATGGTGTGCCTTATATAAAATGGTAAAATCAAGGCTTGCTTTTTGGATTTTTTTTTTAAAGAATATTTTCAAGCCGTGAATATTTAAATCCGTGAATATGGAGGGACAACTGTATTTGGTTTTGCTCTGGGGGTGTGTGTGCAGCCTGCGGGGGGGGGGAGTTGGGGGAAATTGGCCCCTAGATCCCACATAGTTGCCCACCCTCTTATAGCTTTCTATCAAATTCCCTTACTTGCTCCGAACATGCTTACCTTTCCTCACAGCAAAGTTGCTCCACACCCCTGAACATTTGCCCTTTTCTGCACCTTTCCCATCTGTACAGTATCAGTTTTTCAGGTACACTGACACTGTTTAGGCAATAATATTCTAGGAATACTAGGTTATTGGTCTACTTTTGTGTAATTTTTCCAATAAAAATGCATCCATGGTATATTTTACCTCTAGTCACTGGAAGAACTAAGAAAGACTTTCCATCTGTGGACTGTTTATACACGATAAGAGCCCTCCTGCCTTTGGAAGATTTGTTTGTTCAGTTCTTTCAAAGGCTTCATTATCCAAAGTGATTTGCAAAGGTTTGTAAATTAGTGGCAAAGACAAGGGCTTTTCTTTTGCAGCAATATGGACAATCTTCATGACACTAATTTCTTCCTCTCCACTTAGATCTCACTTTCTTTTACCTTGTACTCAGTGACAAATTTAGGAAATTAATGCCAAGAGACTGGTGTCCTTTGATCATTTATCAGAGAAGTCATGTAGTAAAAAACATTTAGCTAAATATTAGAAGAACAGAACATCAAAAAGAAAGCGCTCATAACTTCATTGAAATACTACAGAAGTGAGAAATTTGCTCAGCGCTGAGGGTACCCTTAGAAAAGCATTATGAGATAAAGAGATCCACAGCAAATCTGCATAACTTATTGAGATGTTAACTGACACAATTTGCATAATATCTTAAGACGTACACCAGTTGCTGTTTTGGTCCAAAGACTGCATTTCTGCATGCAAACAGATATGATGACATGGATGTTCTCACACCATCTTGCAGCTGATCAGCAATGCCATGAGGGATTTCAAGTGTCATTTTTATGTCACAGAAAGGGATCAAGTTCAACTGGTTCATTCTGACCAATGACTGGTGGTTTTCTAGCAGCAGAAAAATCTGTTTTATCAGCCTAAGTATGCAGGTCAATTAACCTTGAGCACCAACTGTGGTTTAGACTTCCAGTCTCATTACAAAAAAAAATAATAATAATAATTGATTTCTGTGAGCAACATTTGAACAGCCTTGACCTAAATTTCATCTTTGTTCCACATCTTTGGTTGTGGCATTTTATTTTCATTTTGGAAGGAGTTTTGGTAGTTACCAAGCAGTATTATCCATCTAAAACATTCCTGACCATAAGGCTATCACCTGCTCTTGCCTTTAATGTTGGCTATAAATGATGCTCTTTTGATTTGCTTTTGGGTCTCTGAGAAATTAGGACACACTACTGTGGCACTTCCACATTTCTCTCATAGTCATAAGGACCAGAAATCTTTTTTATTTACCTCAAAGTTGAGATACTCAAAATTCTAACATGAGTTCACAGGATGCAGAAGTTCCTCAGCCACAGTTTGTTGGCCTAATCATGGAACACAGAGACAATGGCTAAATATAGATTTTAGAATACTGTTGGCTTCTAAGTTCATAGGCTTCAATTCCATTACTTCTCAGGGGTTCCTTTTCATCCACTGTGTCAATATCTTTCATCTGTGGGAAATAAGCAGGAGAAGCTTTGCATTCGTAATGCCTGTCAAGGGACTTCAAGTGTATCAACATGTGGAGAGCATAGGCCAGGACAAGAAGCAAGATCAGAGACATAACCAGGCCCATCAGGATTGCTGGAGGGAAGAGGGAGGCACAGTCTTTTGCATAAGCAAATTGCCCATCTTCAATGTTAAATCCTTGAATCTGTTAAGAGAATAAAATAGGAGGGTGAATTAAAATAAGCTCCCACTCCTGGCTCTTCCGCTGGTAATCAAGAAGGCTTTTCTTAACTCCAATCATTGTAAGTCATTTGTACTCTGCCCTTTTAGCTATTTGTGTTTTATTGTTGTGTGCTGTCAAGGAAGACCATTACACAGGGATGGAGTATGTGTGGCCTTTCAAATGTTGTCAAACTGCAGGTCCCATCACCATTTACTATGCTGCCTAAAGTTGACAGGAGTTGCAGTCCAACAAGATCTGGAAGGCCACACAGACACTTGACCATTGCCATAATGAATTGATTCGGTGGAACAAATATTTTACTAGCGTCCGGGGGGAGGAGTTGTCCACTGCTGTCTGGGGATTCTAAGAGCTGTGGTCCACAAAACTAGCTGCCTAAGCTCTATTTTTTATGTAGAAACAGACAAGCACAAAGTTGATTGGCACTACATTCTAGGTGATGTTGAAGTTCATGAGTTCAGGCTTAGCATGTGAACTCTTGCAGCTTATAATGCTTAACTTGAATAAAGGGAGGTCAGTAGTATAGTTCTGTGCTCTTACCCACCTCTTTTTTTAAATCAGAGATGAATAAGAAGTCTTCCTCCACCCCTACAAATTTCACCTAATGGGGGGGGGGGGGCTCCCACAGTTAACAGCAGTTTTGAGGGCATCTAGTATATGGTGCTAGCTCTGGGAAAGAGATGGAGAAAATGAGACAGATCAAGAACCCTTCATCACTGAAAGAGTCACTGAAACAGGAGGGGAAGAGGGAGAGAGGGAGAAAAGCATTGTAAGAAACTACTAAGTAAAGGAAATGGGTGAGATGGCACCTATGGGCATGGGGCAGGGAGAGAACTAGTGCTTGACTGTGACAAACAGAACTCCTGGGAGGGGGAGATACCCTTTTATATCTTTTGAACTAGGAGATAGAGATCTCATACATAAACATTAATTTTAAGTGTTTTGAGATCGTTTTAAAGAAATCACAAATTAAGCAGGTCCTGAGGTGAGAAACTTTTGGCCTTCTAAATGTTTTGGTCTACAAGTCCCAAAATGCCTTTCCATTTGCCATGCTGCTCATAGCTTCCGAGAGGTAGATTCCTTATCTCCCTATGCCTTCTGTGAGCTGATTTTCCTGTTCTGTCACCACCTCTGACAGAAAAACTACCTGTGTCTATCTAGAGCCGGAGGCTATTATTTCCACCCTAGTACTGTCCACCTTGCATGTCAACTGTTGACATCACCTCCATTACTTGAAAGAGAAGGAAAGGAAAGGGGGAAATGCCTTCTGGGGGTGGTGGAAAGGAGAACTGGTAGAAATGAGCCAGCTGGATCTTAGAAATTCCTCCCCAGCTCAAATTTTAAAAGTTCACCACTTTTTGAAGTGGAACTGTAAGCATTCCCAAACTTAGCTTCTGAGTTGAAGCTGGGAAAACTTCACCAGCATCTCTAAACACTAGAGTCCCCGCCCACACAGAGACAAACTCTTTGCAAATCACACATGAAGTTGCTCCTCTGTTGCTATCCTAATGAACCACATTGTCTTATCCAACCAGATTATGATGAGGGACATCACAGCTACAGTATCCTCCTTTATATCCAGAGTAAAAGCAGTGCAAACTGTATTTTGAGGAAGTCAAAGCCACAGAAGCTTAGAAGAGAACTTCAGGGCATGTGGAGGTGACACTGCTATTTACCTGAGAGGCACAATGCCAGATAAGAACTGGTTACTTGCCTATAACTGCAGTTCTTTGAGTGGTTCATCTGTGAAATCACACAAGTGGGTTTAGCACATGCGCACAACCAGCAGTCAGAACATTCCAAAGCAGTTAGTTATAACTTTTGGCAGTAGCCTCACTCACCTTCCCATGGGTATAAATACCCATAGCCTGTCACAGGTACCTCAGTTCCATGTCTGCCGCATAACAGCATCAATGAGACCAAGGAACAGCAGGACACATGAGGGGAGGGTGGGCAGGTTTGTGTGATTTCACAGATGACCATTCAAAGAACTACAGTTACAGGTAAGTAACCAGTTCTTCTTTACTGTGGTCTCTGCAAATCATACAAGTGGAAGACTAGCAAGTTACCCCAATCAGGTGGTGGGAGTGTCATGCATTAACCAACCTTTATGGAGTAGCAGCACCCATGAAATTAAACACAAGATATAGTGTAAGGTGCAAACAAATATCCATATGTATTGCCCAAACACCATTGTTACACAACATAAATAAGGCATCATATGCTTAAAAGGTAACATTAAAAAAGACCCCATCATACCATCAGGGGATAGGTGCATTAAGTATAAAGACACAACACAAAGGCAATCACCCTGTAAGAAGTATCAATTCAAGGGCATAAACAGTGAACAACAAACACTACATGGTACACAAGACATTAGCAGAGCTCTACCAAACAGAGCATCAGCCCTTGATTGAATGTCAATCTGGTAGTGAGACACAAATGTTATAGGCTAAGACCAGACCACAGCCCTACAGACATCAGGCAAAGGAACACCTGCTAAAAAAAGCAGAGGACACTGCAATTGCCCTGGTGGAGTGTCCTTGAACTCAAAGAAGAGGCTTGAGCCGGGCAAGTTAGTAAGAGAGATGTATGGTGAAAACCACCCACTTAGAAAGTCTCTGAGGAAACACAGGAATACCCAATTTGCCAATAGAAAAACAAACAAAAGTTTCTGGAACCAACAAGTGGGTACAGTTTGGTCTATATAGACAGGAAGAGCTCTATGTACATTGAGCAAGTGGAGCTCCCACTCAAATTCACAAGTAGGTTCATGACAAAAAGCAGGTATGATAATGTCCTGGTTTAGATGAAAAGAGAACACAACCTTGGGAAGGAATGGGATGTCTGGTTGTAGGACAACCTTGTCATCATGAAAACCAAGGTAAGGTTGGTCCACTTGCAGGGTGCACCAGCTCAAGGGGCCGAGGTGATAGCGACCAGGAAGGCTGTCTTCCAAGCGAGAAGGTGTGGATTGCAAGAGGACAGGGCTCAAAAGGACTTTGACAAAGTTGAGAAAGAACCAGCTCAAGTTTCTATGGTGGAATTGGACCTTAACCTGGAGGATGAAGGTTCTTGTAGCCCTTAAGAAATTTCTTCATGAGGGTGTGAAGAAAACAGGAAGAACAGCCAGTCAGGACAAAATTGTGGAAGATCACTGCCAGGTAGACTCTCACGGTAGAAAGGGAGAGTCCAGCATCCAACAAGGAAAGTAAGAATTCGAGGATCTCTCAAACTCCCACATTACACAAAGAGCGACCTGAATTCAAGAGAAACTTCTTGAACCGTTGCCAGCAATAGGCATAGGAATGGACTGTTGAAGGCCAGTGAGAGGCATCGATGACATTCTGAATTTGATGCAGGAAGTCCGTCAAAGGAGAAGTCTCCATGTGGCCAGGTTCAACGTCTCGAGGTCCGGATGGAGCACCTGTCTGTTGCATATGGAAAGGAGGTCGGACCGAAGAGGGAGACTCAATGTGACACAGTGAAGAGAGTTGCAAACCACGGTTGGCAAGGCAACCACAGAGTGATGAGGATGGCCCAGGCGTGGTCATTACAGAGCTTCATGATCACCCTGGAGATCAGTGGGAACAGCGGAAATAGGTAAAGGAGAGGACCATTCCAACTAAAGAGGAAGGCATCCCCTTTTGACTCTGGGTGAGGAATCCAGGAGCAGAACTCTCAACACCTGGTGTTGTCTGCCAATTCAAACAGGTCTATCTGAGGAATCCCCCACTCAGAGAAGACTGGGCAAAGGACTTCAGTGTGGAGAGTCCATTCATGGCAAGCATGTTTTGAGCGGCTCAAGGCATCAGCCATAGTTTTCTCCATGCCTGGCAGATGAATCATGGAGATGCATTTCGAGAAGCACCAATTCGAGATTCGTAGGGTGAGCAGTGTTGGGGTGCAAGACCTGGTGCCTCCCTGCTTGTTCAGGTAGTACATTACAGTGGTGTTGTCTGTAAGTAACTGGATGGTGTGGCTCTCCTCTGCAAGCATCTCCAGTACGTTGATGTGATACTGTTTTTCCATAGATGACCATGTTCCCTTGAGCAAAAGACCCTGAGTGTGTCCCCCCCCCAAAAAAAAACCATACAGGGAAGCATCTGTCATCAATATCATCTGAGGCTTGGCAGGATGGAAGGGCATTCCGACAAGCACATTGTGAGGTTCTGTCCACCAAAGAAGGGACAGTCTGATTTAAGCTGGAATCGAAAGGAATCTGGACTCTAGATCGTGTGTGTAAGGGATCGAATGCATGGACAAACCATAACTGAAGAGTTTGCATTCGAAGTCTGGCATCCAGTCACTGACGTGGTAGACGTCATGGACCCAAGAAGGACCTGAACAAGCCGAGCTCTCACCCGTTGGTGTTTGATGTATCAGCACAGCAGGTTGAGAAGGTACTAGTAACGCTCGTATGGGAGGAACATTTTTGTACACGTGGAATCCAGTAGAGCTCTGATGAATAGAACCCTTTGAGATGGTTCGAGGAACAACTTTTCGTAGTTCACTATGAGGCCTAAAGAGTCCAGGAGAGACAGTACTGTATATACTCAATGCCTTCGAGCAGCTTCTCTGTGGATGAAGCCACCAGGAGCTAGTCATCCAGATATGGATAGACCTGGATCTCTTGCTGACGCATCCAAGCAGCAACTACTGCCATGCATTTTGTAAAAACATGCAGAGCAATGGATAGGCCAAGTGGTAGTACTCTGAATTGGAAGGATCTTACTCCGACCAAGAATGACAGGTAACACTGGTGATATCCTTGAATTCTAATGTGCAGTAGGCATCTTTTAGATTGAGTGTCGCCACCCAGTCTCCTTGTTGCAATAGAGGAAGGATCATTGGAATCGTGACCATCTGGAAGTTTTTGTTTTTTGTTTTTTTTGGTGGATATAAGAATTCAACTCTAGGATGGGATGGAGACCTCAGTCTTTTTCCTTGATGATAAAATAATGAGAATAAAACCTGAGGTGTTTTATTGAACAGGGAACAGGTTCAATGGCCCATTTCTCGAGCAAGGTATAAACCTCTTGCAAAAGAACGTCAGAAGGGGGGATAACGGAAATAAAGCCAGTAGGCAGGAGGTCTTTGAACTCGATGGCATAGCCACGATGAACAATGGCCAAGACCCAAGGGTCTGTTGTGATGGCTAGCCAGGTGAAAAGATGGGAAGAGAGCTCGTTTCCAAAATAAATCCGAAGGGCATAACAGGAGGAAGATCCCATAATAAGTCAAACCCAACATTTAGTAGAGTTGATGGGCTTTTTCTTACCAAGTTGTGGTTTGTAGTGAGGGAATGGTTTCCTCGGCAGTAGAGTCGGAGCAGAACGGTCTGAGGCAGAGCATCCACGCCAAACTAGACTGGAAGATCTCAGTAATGTTGAAGGGTGAGACCATCCATATCTAGGCTTTATTTGAAATCTTGATTGAGTTGGGAGACCAAACTTTCTTCTTGTCATTCTCACCTTATGGATCAGTTCCAGCTTGTTGTCTAAGTCCTTATGGACAGATGCTCTTCGTTGAATGGCTTATCCTCAATAGTTGAACATGCTTAAGAGGACAGGCCCAATGATCAAAGCCACACATGTCAACAAAGAATGACTGCTTCTGCCAGAGTCTTTGCTGCGTAATCTACAGAACGGATGGATGAACTGATCTGGTGGCGAGCCAAGGAATGTGCTTCATTGTACAGGGCTGGAGCCATCCTCCTGTCATTCTCCGGCAGTTTCTCCAGATAGGGGAAAAAACTCTATCCCATAAGTGCTGCTGATAAGCAGACATACACACTGTATAGTTGCCAATACAAATTCCAAGTCCTGCTGCAACATAAAAACTTTTCCCCCATAGAGTCCAATTTTCTGCCTTCTTTATCCACCAGTGTTGTGTGAGTTTTCTGCAAATATTTTGACTGTGCAGCCTTGACAACAATGGAATTTGATTTTGGATGCTGAGAAAGCCAGTCCAGTTCAGTATCCTCAATCCAATACAACTTATCCATTTTTCTTCAAGTTGATGGGATAGAAGATAGATTCAACCATGATTGTCTGGCGAATTTGTGTGCTGAAGGCAACAAAGGGATGGAAGGAAGAGCTGGTACTTTCTTCTGAATACAGCCATGGACCTTGTGTATAGGCTCAATCGTCGGTCTATCCAACTTCAGTTTCAAGGCATGTGCCATCCTGACAGAGTGCTCCGAGAAGCCAGTTACATCATCAGTGGGAGAAGAAGACTCCAGAGGAATCAAAGTTCGAAGAGACTGAGGGATATCATTCTGGTGATTCAGAACCATAAGAGCACAACTTCGAATCGCCCAAAGAGTAATGGTGGGCTTTTTCTTTGAGAGGATGACTTGACCAAAGCCTTCCCCAGAGCCATGGCATCCAACAGTCTGTCAGCCCAAACATGAATCAGAGTATCCAGCTCTGGAACCCGCTGGGGTTTATCACGGGGATGAATGATGATGGAACATGCTATTGAGACAGAGCGGGACCTGGACCTGCTCATCCTCTTGGCTGGCTGTTGGTCACTATAAGGAGAGAGGGACCTTGCAGTCTGTTTATTTTGTGAATATTTCATATCCGACCAAGGTTTTACAGCTACTATAGACCATCAAAACAATAAACAAATGGATACTAAAGCAAATCAAGCCTGAACTCTCTTTAGATGTCAAGATCACTAAACTAAGGCTGTTTCTATTTTGGCCATATCAACATGATTCACTGAAGAAGAGAATAACACTTGCCAAAGTAGAAGGCAGTAGGAAAAGAGGGAGAGCACATTACAGGTGGATTGATTCAATCAAAGAAGCCAAAGCCTTGAGTTTGCAAGGCCTGAGCAGTGCAGTTGATGACCAGGATTCTTGGAGGTCTCTCATTCATAGGACCACCATAAGATAAAGTCAACTTGAGGGCAAAACAACCACCACCACCACTCTCCAACAGCCCAATCAGATTAAGAAAGCAGTGGTCTCCAAATGATGTTTGATTCCAGCTCCCACCAGCCCCAACCAAGTTCAAGGGTGACAGGAGTTATTGATGATGGGACTCCCTTGTCTTAGGACAAAATATTCTCTTATAAAGATTTGTTGTTGCTATCTGCCATCAAGTCAGTTTCAACTTATGTTGACCCTATGAATTCAAGACTTCCATAAGCCCCAGCCATCAACAGCCCTGCTCAGGTCTTGCAGACTCTTCCTTGACTGAACCAATTCTTCTGTAATGTGGTTCTCTTGTCCTTCTACCTTCCACTTTACCCACAAAAATATCCAATTATATTTCTGTTAAATCTGTGGGAACACCCAAAAGGGAACCAACAGAGGAGTTGGCCCTGCACCCTCCAGATGCAGGAGCTGCTGTCTAAACTCTTCTAAAAAGCATACTTCAAGCATACTGTAATTAGAAGCAGATGACAAATATCTGTCTAGATTGCAGAAACCTCAAGTATAGATGAGTAAAAACCTCAAGATAAAACTTACAGATATTGCAAATCACAGCTACACATTCCAACTGCAACTTTAAACAAATGGGGATTGCTTGTTCAAAAAGGATTTAGCTTTCTCCGCTACATGGTCTGCTTCGGAGTGAGCAGTTCCCTTCTCCTTCCCACTCCCCTTATCCTCCTAAGGAGATAAGAGTCAGTAACAAGTCTTATATCCTCTCCTTAGCTGCCCTCCACAACTGACCCAAGTGTGATCTTGACCCTGAACTGCACAGGGTGAAACATCCAAGTAGCAGCCCCAACCACTTAAATCAATGAGATAAAGGGGAAAGGTCAACATTTTTTTAAAAATGCATTGCCACCCAAAACATCACCACATATCAATCTCCTTCTCCTCTTAACCTAACATTTGCTTAAGAAAATGTGCATTAATATGTCACTGTGGCATGCATTCCACAACATACAAACAGTCAGCAATAGTGACTGTCAAATCAAACATTTCCCTACCTAGATATTTTCAGTAAGAAAAACTATATGGAAAGGCCCATTTACCACAATGTCTATCGTCAGTATAAGGCATCTTGGTCTTGTTTTATTATTTGTTTTTGTGTACTTTCAAAATTTGACAGCTGAATAGTTGTCTGAATTTAAAATAGCATTAAAAACCAATCTTTTCCAGCAGGCCTATCCAGATGGTTTTTAAACTGTGAATTTTAAACTGTTTTAATATGTATTGGTTTTATTTGTTCTTTTAAATTGATAGTATGTGTTTTAATGAGTTTGTGTATTTTTAACCAATATGTATTTTAATTGATATTAGTTGTTTTGCATAAATCTATTGTTCCCCACCTTGATCCATGGGAAGAGGCAGGTAAGAAATATTTATCTTTATCATCATAATCTCTGACTTATGGATACCTTAAGGCAGACCTATCACATAATTTTCTTGACAAGATTTGTTCAGAGGCAGTTTGGCATTGCATTCCTCTAAGGGGGAGAGAGTGAGTCCAGCACACAAATCATTACACCATATGTTTACACATGAGCATGTTTGCTAGGAAGTAAATCCTATCAAACTCAATATGGCATGCATCTGGGTAACGATGTTTTAAATTATGCCGAGTACAAAAAACTACTCAAGACTTAAGTGGTTTCTGGATTATTTCTTATTTCCATCCTGAAGGTAACTGGGTGATAATTAGGATTAAGGTTAGTTTAACACATAGTCCTACATGAAGATTCTGGGGAGAAATAACCGATACACATATTAGCCTCTTATACCAGGCTGATGAGAGTTAACAAATATGCATTACAACAAGCAAAGTAAGTTTACAGATACATCAACCCTGAAATGAAACTGTGGCTACAACCACAAGCACAATTACTGGAGACCCCCACTCAATACAGTGAGAATTACTTCCAAGCAAACATGCTTAGAATTGCATGGAACAAAAAAATGTGAGACTATCTATCTACATCCTTCTTTGTTCAAATTCTATTTTTTTACTTATATCTGGAAAGTCTGGCAACCTGCTTTCCGCAGCCTATAAAGCTTTCTCACCACCAATGCCTACAGTGCTGTCTGTCTAGGTACTTGCTATATTTCATTAGGTTTGCTTGCTTGTTTTTGTCACACATTACCTGAAAGTCAATAAAAGTGACTTCCCAGAGCTTGGCTGCATCATTGGAGGAGCTGGGCGTCAGGAGTGCATCATATCTCTGCAAGTTGCTAACATGTTCACAGTGATAGGAGTAAATGGCTGGCGCATGGATTCGTGTTGCGTTGAACGTGGCTTGTACAGAGTGGTTGTAAATAAGCTGGATTTGATGCAAGGTAAACCAGTTCTGAATAGATAGCTTGTAATAACTGTTTGTCAGTATGAATCTGGGTGGCGGGGGGGTGGGGAGATCAGGAAAAGAAAAGAAATATTTTAACAGCTGCAACAAATCTCACCACACCATCCCATTACTTTTTATGACGCTGATATACTAAATGTATTTTACCACTGCCTGGCATTTCTTTATCAAATGAAAAATCCACTCTTTTCCATCCTTTTCTCTTAAATTGATTCTGAAGAACTGTCTTTGGCAAACAGCCAGAAAGCTGAAGTTAATAGCAAAGAAGTATAGGAAGAAGTTGTATGATATTTGTAAGTCCCCTGATCAAACCACCACTTCCAGCCTGATGATTTAGTAGCACTGAGAATGTGCTTTGAACATTAGAGCTGGGAAAAGTTACCTTTTTGGATTACAATTTCCAGAATCTCCTGATCAGCATGAGGATTCTGGAGGGGTTTCAGTTCCAACTGGTAACTTTTCCAAACGCTGAAAATTACTGACAAGAGTAGAAAGCTAGAAAGAAGAGGGGTAGTGTCACTAAATTTTCATCTGGGGCACTATGTCCATTCTACATGGAGAAAAAAACTGTTGATTTTCATTTTTGTTTGTTTGAGCAGCTAGTATAATATACTTGTAAAAAGTTTTTGACTCAGACTTTAGAGGCTTGGCATCAGTTTCCTCACCTACTGTGAAAGTTCTCTGGGCCCAATTACCACCCCTTAGTCTAATCTAACTTTCTGAGTTGATGTAAATTAAACAGGGGTGGTGGATACATATATGTAGCATCAAAATATGATAAAATAAATTAAATTGTGAGATCAGTTATGTTTAAGGATCCAAACCAAATATCTTAATAACTATGAGGTAGAAACTATTGAAAAGTTGCTCACGATCTAGAAATTGCCTCCCAGTTCTGTCTTTAAAACAATTGAGAAATCTATAGACCAATATGATAAACAGATGGAGTATGACCATTTTTGTAAAAATATTCATAAAATTTGAGTGGAATGTACCATTCATTTCAATGGGCAAAGGACAGGCACACAGAGGAAATGAATGGGTCTAGATTACTTCTCCAGAGGAAATGAATGGGTCTAGATTCTCCCCTAGGTGTTGTATTTTAAGTGGGTTTTAAAAAATCAGCAATAGCATCTTCCTCCATCACAGGGCTATGTAACAGAACTTCATCGTGTCAGAAGAGTCACAATCAATTTCAATATGTTTGCTGACCCAGGGGAAATATTCCTGCATTGAGCATGTGACTGGACTCGATGGTACTTCCAGCTCTAAGATTCTATGGATCTTGGGGCACTTGAAAGACAAAGCAGTTTTGTTTGACATAATATGCATAACATTTTACATAAAATGGTTTCTTTTTAAAATAACATGAGAATCTTTATTGGTTTTGCAGCAATAGATAAACATAAATCCTACACGAATTCACACAGGGGATGCATATTTGAAAATGGTACCTGATAATAAATCCCTTCAGATTGTCGATGTCACCAAAATTAAGTGAAAGCCTGGAGCAAAAACAGAGCAAGCTCAGATTAGACTGAAAAAAGTAAAGAGGAGAAAGTAGAAGTGGAAGAGGAAAGGTAGCTGAATTAGATGTATCAAGCAATCTAACATTTCTGTGCAATATAGAATTTGGATCTTTCTCAACTTTCTGCCTCTTAGCTCCTATAATCCTGGAACCCTTTCCCAGTCCCCACACTGTTCCATAAATCTATTTCTCTGTTTCTAGGGCAGAGGTGGGAATCCTCCTAATCCTCCAAATGGTGTTAGACTGCCACTCCTAGCATTCCTCACTGCATATGCTGGCTAGGGATGCTGGGACTTGCAATCTAGCATCTGGAAGGGCATATGATTCTCACCACTGACTCTAGGGCATGCATGTGGTTTTTATCCCAGACAAGTTGGCAGAAGCTTCACAGCCACAAGGCAATACTATATAGATGTGTCTACCTTTTCTTTGATTATATAATAGGCCTTAGCAACTTCCCACAATAGGATAATCTTACATTGCATTTTCTTCACTGCAGTTTGAATCAGCAACATCCACAGTTGCATGGACACCAAATGTCCTGTCTGTGAGGTCCAGCTGGGTGTGATTCTGAAACTTAATCATGATTCTTCTAGCCCAGAATAGAATACAGGGGCTCCCATTGACTGTGACGTTGAGAGGGCTGTAGTGGCTGTGGATGACTGACTCTCTCTCTGAAATCTCCTTGGTGCTCATGCTGTAATTCACAACCTGTGTGCAACCAAATAAGACAACTGGATTACAATTCTAGCTTTTCAGACAGAACAATGGATCATTAAATACATTATCCAAGTATGTTTGAATCTTTAAGCAAACTCAATCCCAGTTATTTCAGCATAAATTACTTCACAGCAAATGGCTTGTGGAATTCACTAAAAACTGATCATTAATATACCTCTGCTCATTTCAGCACAGGACTAAAAGGAGAGCATTAAAGTGTTGCATGACTTTAAGAAACAAAATTCCGTACATTTGCTAAGTGACAAAACCTCACTGGACAGCCATTAAAAAGTCACTCTTCTCAGTTTGTTAACCTGATTTATGGGATTGCGTTTGGATATAATGGGGTAAGTACTATTAGTAAAGCACTTTCAGTACTGTGGAAAAGAAACGTCAAAATCTAAATAATCCTCTGATGGGCTCCTAGAAATGTAGAGCCACCATTTCTACCAATCTGCACATGGCAAGACATGTTAGCAAAAACTAGAAGAATGTTCTACAATGAATGATTTGTAAAGCATCTTCTCCAGAGGATGTTTATTCCAGATCAGCTAATGCAAACAACTAATCTATACCATACAGGCATTAGTTTATTTCTTCAAAATATTCTGTAATTATTTCTCTTGGCTGGTTAAAAACAATTCTATGACATCTTTTCTTACCATACACATAAGAGTCAACCTCATGGTTGTTAGGAGGATAAATTTGGGAGGAGAGAGAATGTATACAGCTTGGAATGTTTTAGAGGAAAGGCAGAAGAGAAATATAATTCATAAAAACATAACCAAGAAAGTGCTATACAGTTGTCCCTTCATATTCACTGGGGTTTGGTTTCAGGACCCCCCGTAGATACCAAAATCTGTGAATACTCAAGTCCCATTATATGCAATGGCATAGCAAAATGGTGTCCCTTATATAAGATGGCAAAATCAAGGTTTGCTTTTTGGATTATTATTTTTTTAAGAATATTTTCAAGCCGTGAATACTTAAATCCGTGGATACCAAATCTGTGGATACAGAGGGACAACTGTATTAAGAGTTCAAAACGCTACAGTACATTACTTTATGTAATTACAAAGCAACTGTAATTATACGTTTGTCAGAGGTATGAAAAAAATCTATTTTTTTAAAGATCCACTAAAACTTGTTCGGCTACTTAGGAAATACATTCTGAAATCAAGGCATTAAAATCGCTAGTGTGTTTGGAAGCTTGCAGATGAGATACCAGGCTGATAGCAGTGTGTAACAAGGAAATGTAGCACAAAACAACTTCAGGTGGAGAACAGGGATGAGGTCAAGAATCACTTAGGAAGACTTTTTTTAAAAAAAAACACAGAACTCTATTAGTGAATTCACTTATCTTGAGAACAATCCAATATTCATGTCAGTGATAAAAATCATGCAGCCCTCCACATGTTGTTGGACTACAAGTCCCATCATCTCTAACAAGTATAGCCAAGGGTGAGGAACTCTGGGAGCTGCAGTTCAACAACTTCTGGGGTGTGGGGCACACGATTCCCACTCCTGAGTTATGTGGTCACTGAAACATAAACTTTATATTTTGAGGTTCCAATCAATGTGTAAGTTCCTACAGAAATAACACATCAAGGCCAGCATCCTGTTGATTACATATGTGCATGTAAGTTGTGTTAACACATGTGGAGTACCTTTATTGGACATTGCATCCCCCCAGCTGAGGGGGATGGAAGTCAAGGTCCATACATGGAATGCACATCAGATGGGGCATATGCAATCAACAATGCGCCTCTACTCATTCCATAATGGAGCCCGAGAACCCAATACGGAGCAAGGAGAAGCCCAATGTTTATCATGTACCAACACATATGCACTGCACACTGCAATTTCGCAACAGGGTGTCAGATATGCACACTTGCCAGTGATCCACATATGTTGTACTACAGTGGTATCCAGTTTAAGGAATGCATCTTGCAAGCAGAATGTAAATCCCCTGGTGGTTATTAATGCTACATTGGCAATGTAGGATTTGAGCCCAGGTTTGTTATGCATTCAGCACCAAAACAGGTCACTAAAATCTTATGCCTCTTGATCACACAGTTTGGCCTTTTCTGTTGATGGGCCTTTTACCAGAGCAAAAGCTAGCCTTGCAAGAACAGAACAACTGTTTATATGTACTGTGTACATACTGCATGTGGAATAGAATGCAAGTACTAAGAACAATGGAACTTTCTAATGCCAAAACTATACTATACTAAAAAATATACTATACCATAATTCAGAGGAGTCTCATAGCTACTTTCTGTAATTCAATACTATTATAAACATAGTGGGAGAACTTACAATCCAGTTTCCTGGTACCTCCATACCTGTGTAATTGCTACTTGTTGTAAATTAAGTTTTGGCTTCACACTACCATCATATTGTCGGCCTGCAGAATAAAAAATAGAATAAAAAATGTTGTTATCTGCATCTTTCAACAAAGAGAAAAACACTGCCTATCAGCTTTAAAGAAAGCTACTGTCTTTTCTACTATACACTTGCATTAAAATGAATGTATGTAACACAGTTTGAAACAACTGAATACACTGGAATTCCTATATATGAAGGAGCCTCAAGTGCAGAGAACAGGGTAGGAATCAAAAGGTGGGAGTAAAGCTAATGTTCCTATACACATCATTTCTGAATTCTATTTTCTTTGAGAATAGGGAAGAACATTTACATATATCTTTTCTTATCTGTCCTTGGGACAAAGCCGTAAGCAAAGCTAGACTTTTAAAGATACAGACACTTTCTATACAGAGCAGCCTAGCAAGTCAATGTCATGGCTAGCAGGAGCTCATAAAGATCCTGATATGCCCCCTTCCTACCCCACCTTTTCCATTATTCTCAGGACATTGCACTGCACAACCTTTGCCCACCCACCTCATCTTTCAGATATCTTAAACAAAGGAAGGGTATCTGTATAGTGCATCCACCAGGGAAAAGGCAGGAAAGGAGACTCATAGCATTCCAGTGACCTGGAATGAGCTACAGGTGGGTACATTCTTCCCCTTAAAAAAAAAAAGGATTTCCATTGCTGTTAAAGTCTTTGGCAGCAGTTGTCCACCTATACCTATCTACTGCAAATTCCAGTAATCTATCTGGAAAGATCTTTACAGAGCTATCTTACCAAGTCTGCTCAGGAGTCCTTTCCCCTGAGTTCAACAAGGCTGACAGTCAAGGCACGGTGGAGGAGAGGGTCATGGCTAAGCAGGGCCATCCCAATGCCTCTGCAAGAAGCCTTACTCCACTGGATCTTCCCTCCCTCAGCTCTCATCTGTCAGGATCCCTTCCATCAGAATGAGCTCTTCTGCTCCTTGAACTATTTCCTTCTGGCCATTATAAGAGCTGCTATCTAATTTTAACAGCTGGCACCTGAATTTTCTTATTTTCTTCTCCTCTCTTCCTATTTTTCCTCTTTTGTTCTGTCTTTTAGAATGCAAACCAGTGAGTAAGGACTGTTTTGTTTGTTATTTCTGTCATCTAAAACCATGCGAAAACATTCTTACATGAAGGGAATGAATGACTAAATGAATAAACGTACAAGCAAGTTAGTCAGCTGTGAGACTACAGCCACAATGTTTCACATCTGGATTATAGAAGAGTATATACTTAGTGCGCCTGTGAACTTTTAAAAAAAAGTTCTTTGATCATCTTTCCTTTTTTGATTCCATTTTTTATATAAGAGAACATTACAGAAGAAGCAGAAACAATTCATACATATATCTGGAGCTTTTTATAATGAATACTAGATGCCCAAGCTTGGAAAATGTTTTTTGGACTAAAATTTCCAGAACAGAACCAATAATATTACTTAATTTGAAAGGCAGTTTAAAATCTTACCATTTCTTTGAAGCAGGTCTTGGTCAGAGAAGGAAAAGAAACTGCAATAGAGCACACATAAACAGTATATTAACTTTTCCACCCCCAGTTTCTGGACCTTGCTTATGCTACGGGATCTGTGTGTTTACTGTAGTTGCATTAAAATGGAAACAGAGCACTCATACTAAGAATAAACAATATATCAAAGGTCATTTTTAAAATGGAGTGTTAACCCTTTTCTTACATGTGTTATGTCTTGAACTCTTCTGTAGCTATACTGTATAGCTAGCAGCAGGTCCATTTTCTTGTCTCAGCATGTTGTCATTTCAAACCATTCTTCCACTTTCTCAGATATCTTAACTTTGCATTACTCATTATGTTCTCTTACATCTGTCCTAAGAACTGTGTGATGCCATGGTTGGGTGAAGTATCTGTGTTGATTATGACTTTAGATTTCAGGCCACAAACACTCATAGGTTTTTGTCCCTTCACTGGTTTAAGTGTGTTGTCTACAGCTTCCTAACAGGGCAGACCTCCAGCAGGCTTTCTCCTAAGCCAAAAGAGGGGAAGAGAATATTTTGGGCTGTTCCTGAGAGGTTAGCCATTCAGTACCTACTATTGAAAGCTACTGTAAAACATGTTCCCTAATTCATGACACCATTTGTAGGAAGCAAACTGGTGTGTGGAGGTGAGAGATTATTTCACCAGTTTTGCAGGTCTTATGAAATATCTGCAGTGGTTCAGAGGGACAGAATAACTTTATGTAGCAGAGGAGTTAAGCATTGGTGGCTTCTTACTTCCCCTCTTGTGTCTATGTGGAAGTTCAGAGTGTGGGGAGTGCCACTGCTTCTATTCCCCTCTCCTTATAAATGGGGGATGGAGGAACAAAGGAATATAGCATAAGCAGCTAGAATTGTTTTGGTGGCCAGCTGGTGGCTAACATTCCCATCCCTAGAAAGACACTCTGTGTCAGGAGTGGGAAACATCATGTGGCCCAGCAGATGCTGCTGGACTGCCAATCCCAGAATTCTCACCTTTACTGTGCTGGCTAGGGCTGCTGGGACTTGCAGTCTAGCAATATCTAGAGGGCTGCGCAATTCCCACTCCTGCTCTATGTAACCAATAAATGTAAAGCATCTTTTGGATGTAGAGAATGGTGTCCACATGAGCAGCCAACTAACCACCAGGAAAGCTCTAGCTCTTCTACCTCTAGCTGCATTGCTCTCCCTCACAGACAATGAAGGGGAGAATGCGAAGCCACCACTGTTTGCCACACTGCATCGGTCCTTCCCCCTGCAGAGAAAGAAGGAGGGTGAGAAATATGAAGCTGCCAGCACTGGCCAAATTACATAAAACTAAGGTATACAAATAGCTTCCCCCCTACCCCATCATGGTTGTTTTGTGGAGTCAGACTCACCGTCCCTCCTTCACTCCACACTGCCAAAATGGTGTGTTAGAAGTAGAGAGGTGTGACTACTCTTTCACAAGCAACTAAATGCCTACATTTGGTAGCAGAGCTAGAGAAAGGGAGTTAGGATTCACTGCTGTATTGCCTCTTTCTCTTGTCTGACCTACTTCCTTGCTTATAGACAGATATTTTTCCTTTTCCCACAGTGTTCCTCTTAGTCATGTAGTCTTAGTCACCTCTTAAGGTGGTAATATTTTGGGTCCTTGTTTCTTCTTCTAGTCTAGCTAGGTAAACCCTCTTATTAATTTTACCAGAAGTAACAGGCCCCACTAGGCTCCCTATTGAAGACACTTGCATTTTTCTCATTGTACACACATATGTTGGAACTCTCCTAGGCTTGATATTTGTATCTATTCATTTTGTACTTACTTATTTTCTAACTATAGAAGCTGGTCTGTAACTGTAATAAAATTATCATGTTGGCAGATTCAGTCTCAAAACCCCTCATGTGACATTTAGAACTCTACAGAGGTTTATGCCTCATTTTAAAAGTCCACCTCTGAGGAAAGCCAATTGGTGTGAAACATTCAATTCACAGCATGAAAGTGGATATGTTTGTTTATATACCCAACCAAGCATTAAGATTGTGTCCCCGAACAGTTGCTATGAATGATAGCTTTCAAATTTGAATGCTTATGATAAGCTGCCTTACGCCTCCCAGAAAACCACTAGAAAAATGAAACCATGTTCCATGCCAAAGTAACAAGATTCTCCTCTCAGCAGGAAAACACCCACAAAGTGCTAAGTGTGCATTCCCCAATGAAATATTCATAGCTCTTCTAAAAACCTAGTGGCAAGAGCAATCTGCAAGCCTTTACAAAATGCCACAGCCTGACAGGTAGAATCAGCAAGCTTTCTATTCCTTTAGGAAAGCAGAGAGTAGACATCTCACAAAGAAGCCTCTGTCTACAATTATTATTTGTATCTTTGGTTCTTACAGAGTGTCAAAGGAGCACTATTCAGGCATTATGTATAGAAGTCTAACACTCATGTGGGGTTCATGGCCACACTCAGCAGACAGGCCAACACATACACTTCATGCTTATTAGAGAACCTTTCCTCTCGTGCCTGAGCCCAGAATGCAAATGTCCCCAACTATACATTAGACTAGCTAAGTTTTAAACGGAACATGTATAGGAAATGGAAAAAGGGGGAAATCACCAAAGAAGAATTCAAACAGATAGCAAACACGTGTAAGAGTAAAGTCAGAAAATCTAAAGCGCAGAATGAGCTCAGGCTTGCTAGGGAGGTTAAGAACAATAAAAAGGGGTTTTTTGGGTATGTCCGCAGCAAAAGGAGGAAGAAGGAAATGATAGGGCCACTACGTGGAGAAGATGGCAAAATGCTAACAGGGGACAGAGAGAAGGCAGAATTACTCAACACCTTCTTTGCCTCAGTGTTTTCAGAAAAGGAAAAGGGGGACCAACCTGAGGAGAATGGAACAGAGGACACAGTAGGGGAAATCCAGCTCAGAATAACCAAAGAGGTTGTACAGGAATACCTTCTCAATCTAAATGAATTTAAATCTCCAGGACCAGATGAACTACATCCAAGAGTATTAAAAGAGCTGGCAAATGTGATCTCAGAGCCATTGGCAATAATCTTTGAGAATTCCTGGAGAACAGGAGAAGTCCCAACAGACTGGAGGAGGGCAAACGTTGTCCCCATCTTCAAAAAGGGGGAAAAAGAGGATCCCAACAATTATCGTCCAGTTAGTCTGACATCAATACCAGGGAAGATTCTAGAGCAGATCATTAAACAGAGAGTCTGTGAACATTTAGAAGGCAATGCCATAATCACAAAAAGTCAACATGGGTTTCAGAGAAACAAGTCATGCCAGACTAATCTGATCTCTTTTTTTTGATAAAGTTACCAGCTTGGTAGATGAAGGGAACGCTGTGGATATCGCATACCTTGATTTCAGTAAGGCCTTTGACAAGATTCCCCATGACATTCTTGCAAACAAGCTTGTAAAATGTGGGCTAGACAAGTTAACTGTTCAATGGATTTGTAATTGGTTGACCGGCCGAACCCAAAGGGTGCTCAGCAGTGGCTCCTCTTCGTCTTGGAAAGGTGTGACCAGTGGGGTGCCACAGGTTTCTGTCCTGGGCCCAGTGCTATTCAACATCTTTATCAATGACTTGGATGAGGGAATTAGGGACATACTTATCAAATTAGGAGGAGTAGCTAATACCCTGGAGGACAGGATCAAAATTCAGAATGACCTGGATAGACTGGAGAGCTGGGCCAAAGCTAACAAAATGAAATTCAATACGGAGAAATGTAAAGTACTGCACTTAGGGAGGAAAAATGAAATGCATAGATATAGGATGGGAGAAACCTGGCTGAACGAGACTACATGCGAAAGGTATCTAGGAGTCCTAATAGACCACAAATTGAACATGAGTCAACAGTGTGATGCGGCAGCTAAAAAGGCCAATGCGATTTGGGGCTGTATCAATAGAAGTATAGTGTCTAGATCAAGGGAAGTAATAGTGCCTCTCTATTCTGCCTTGGTCAGACCTCACCTAGAATACTGTGTCCAGTTCTTGGCACCACAATTCAAAAAGGATATTGACAAATTGGAGCATGTCCAGAGAAGGGCGACTAAAATGGTGAAAGGTCTGGAAACGATGCCTTATGAGGAGAGACTTAGGGAGCTGGGTATGTTTAGCCTGGAAAAAAGACGGTTAAGCGGCGATATGATGCCCTGTTTAAGTATTTGAAGGGGTGTCACGCTGAGGATGGAGCGGGTTTGTTTTCTGCTGCTGCAGAGACTGGAACACGGAGCAATGGATGCAAGCTCCAGGAACAGAGATTCCACCTCAACATTAGGAGGAACTTTTTGACAGTAAGAGCTGTTGGGCAGTGGAACGCACTCCCTCAGAGCGTGGTGGAGTCTCCTTCCTTGGAGGTCTTTAAACAGAGGCTGGATTGCCATCTGTCGGGGATGCTTTGATCAAGATTTCTTGTGTGGCAGGGGGTTGGACTGGATGGCCCTCGTGGTCTCTTCCAACTCTACAATTCTATGATTCTATGACTTACCAGTAATGCAACAGCTGAACCAGTCACAATGTCTGGGAAAACACTGTGTGGCCTTTAGCTATTTACATGTTTTTATATGTGTTCCCATAATTTACTTTGTAAGGGGTAAAACCAATGTTAATCACACATAGAGTAGAACCATTGAAATGAACATGGCTTGTTAGTTGTTGTTATTGTTGTGTGCCTCCAAATAGTTTCCAATTTATGGCAACCCTAAGGCAACCCTATCACAGTTTTCTTGGAAAGATTTGTTCAAATGGGGTTTGCCTTTGCCTTCCTCTGAGACTGAGAGAGTGTGACTTGCCCAGGGTCACCCAGTGGGTTTCCATGGATGAGCAAGGATTTGAACCCCAGTCTCCAGAGTTGTAATTCAACACTAAAACTACTACAACTAACTTAAGTCTCAGTCATTTCAATATGTCTAATCCAGTTAAGACTAATGCTGGATTCAGTCCAATGTGTAAATGTATCATGTGCAAATTTTGTGGTTTCTCCAGAAGACTAGGAATGCTGCACAAAACAGTTATCTGAACACCTGTGGATGCTTTTACATGAGCCAAAATCAGCCTCAAATCAACCAATCCCACTCACCTCCCATCTGGTGCAAGCCTGATAAGGGAGGGAGTTGCCTTTTGCCAGGTGTGAGGGGGAGGAGGCTGGCCCTCACTGATGATGTCATGGTACATGCACAATGAACAGAGGAGGGAGGGGCAGGGCCAGAGGCAACATAAGGTTGTCCTGGGAATCCTTCTATCTGCTATGCTTAATTCCACAGCCATATACCTACAAGCCACAACTGCAGATCATAGAGGTCCATGGCATCTTCTCAAATACACTTTGAATGAAAAAGAGACATTGGATGCTATAGTAAAGAACAAAGGGGGGATCCTTAATCTTATCCCTGATGGCTGTTTTTCTTCTTAAAAGGCCTCTCAAACTTCTTTTTCATTGCCATGAAAAGATATAAACCACCACATATTTACCTTGGAGGAAGAAAAATAATGGTGGGGCATTTTGAAAGGAAACAGCTGATCAGCCCTTTCCATACACATCCTTCCTTGGGCTCTGATTGTAACAACGCAATAGCTATGCTTCATAAAAAAAAAAAAGTTGTGGAAACATGGCTTTCATTTCTGTGCAGCATATAGTTTGGCCCTAACATAAAAAACCATCACATTGAGCCCAATATTGCAAAAAGCAAGGCAATTTTCTCCTTTCTACCTTTCACCGTCCAAATGCTTTGTTGTCACCTCTGGATGCATGGTTAGTGAAATGCCCTGACCACTTAACACTGAATTCTAATTAGAGAATCTTCTTAATGTATGTTTTGGATGGAAACAGCAACATATCCCAACACTTTTGCTATGTTGGGATTACTGCTCTATCTGACTCTACTACACTATGTTGGTTCTATTTATAAGGACATAGGCTTTTCAAGATAAAGAAGCAATATATTCACATATCTGTTTCATTCACTCAGCTGCCTGTGTGTGGCTGAACACTCTTCAAGTTTGTGGCAGGCACTGAAGTGGATGTTCTTAACCAGATGTCTCAGAGCACATTTATTGCCTTTTTGCACAAATTTCTCATATTTCCTCACTAATTTATTATACAAAAGAGTGCTTGAAGCAACACTGGGGAGACATTCACCACAAAGCCCAGATACTTTATGGATGCTACTTCACTCATAGGACCACAAAGCACAATGGGTTTTCTGATGCTGCAGTCACATAAAACTGTCCTGGTTACGGGAATAGCTGCTGGAAACAACATTTGAAAAATATCCTATTTTGGTCTATAGCTCCCAGAATTCCCCAGCCAATATGGCCACTAGCCATGTTCCATGGGGAATTATGGCAGCTATAAGCAAAAATGCAACTTTTCAAATTGGCTGTGGCAAAGAAAAGGACTATTTCAGGTGCTTTGTGTACATGTTTATGTTTTTTGTTTGCTGGATCAGTTTTTGAAACATATTTCCCTCTCCAGAATTTATTACAAGGACAAGAGGAAACAACTGGTTACTAGCAAACACTTCATACTCCTGCCATCTATGGCTGAATCCACACGAGGTCTATATCCTGGATTAATGTTTATATTTTTTATTGTATTTGACTACCTGTACTGATTATTTTGTTTTATTCTGAATTATCTGTATGTCTTTTTTTCTTTTCTTATTGTATTTTAGTATCTTATTACTGGAACAGTGATAATTGTTTTATTCTGTAATCTATTGTAAAGCACTATGTACAGCAATGGCTCTATATAAATAAACAACAACTACAATAATAATATCCCAGCTCCAGTGTGGAGTATCCTGCTCCGGTTTGACCCTGTTAACATCACACTCACCCATTTGTTTCTACCATGTTCATGTGTACACTGTATCAAATTATTTTAGGCCATATGACTGCAGCAGCTGTGTTATTTTTCTTCCAACATGCATGGAAATATATGTATATTCACATATCCATATAAACCAAAAGCCTTTCTTGTTTTCCTGTCATTCTTACTGCCCACTTGCACTCCCATTGGATGGCCAGTATACGGTTTCTCAATGGGCTCCCTGTCCCACTTTCCTTCTTTTGTGTGTGTCTGTGAGTGTGTGTGTCTGTTGGGAGAATTAAACACCTTCTTATTCAATTTAAGCCATGACATTCCCTTAAGATTAACAGGATTTTTTTAAAAATGCCCTACCGAATGGAACAGCTAGTTTGTAAACTTTTCGGTCCCAATCTAGCAAAAATTACAGCCCAACCCTCCCCATGTTTCTTTGAATCTATTTCCTGCTTAGTCCAAAGGAATGTATCCTCCAATAAGGCTGTAATCCTCTGCTCTCTTACGTGGGAGTAAGTCCCATTGAACTCAATTGGACTTACTTTTGTGCAGGAACGTGTAAAATCGCACTGTTAATGAAAGGAAGGCCAGAGGTTTTTTGGGGGGTGCTTGGGGGTCCTTCAGGTGTGGGGGATCAAACCCTGATTGTTCACAACTTGAGTCTGGTGGGGGTAGTGGGCAAAGTTCATGGTGGAAGAGCCCTAAAGGGAATTTAGCATCCATGTCCAGCAAGCATGGTGTTAACATTTTTTTTTTAGTTCAGTGTCTATATGTATGCAGATATCGGCATATCTGAATATCCAAAGACTCGCCAAGCTTCTAAAACAGAGGTATTCCTTCAGATATTTGAATATGCAGATATCTGCATACATACAGGTTGAGTATCACTTATCTGAAATGCTTGGGACCAGAAGTGTTTTGGATTTTGGACTTTTTAGGATTTTGGAATATTTGTATATACATAATGAGATATCTTGGAGATGGAACCCAAGTCTAAACACAAAATTCATTTATGTTTCCTATACACTTTATACACATAGCCTGAAGGTAATTTTATACACAATATTTTAATAATGTTGTGCATGAAACAAAGTTTTGTTTTACACTGAACTATCAGAAAGCAAAGGTGTCACTATCTCAGCCCCCCACGTGGACGATTTTGGATTTTGGAGTATTTTGGATTTTGGACTTCTAGATAAGGGATACTCAACCTGTACATATACTGAAGTACAAAAAAATGTTGACATCATGCTTTCCGGGCATGGATGCCAAGCTAAACCCCTTAGGGACCCTTTCCACCATGAACTTTGCTCACCTCCCACCCATACATATACTGAACTTTAGTAAAAAAGAAAAAAGAAAGAAAATGGTAACACCATGCTTGCCAAATCTAGGTAGCCATCCATCAACCTGCACCACTCACCAACAACTCCACCCCCCCCCCGATTCCACCCTGATCCCAATCCAGGGCAGAGGGCACACATTTTAAAAAGCCATTTTTCCTAGAAACTGTGGAGTAAAACCAAGGTTTTTTTTAAATTGCATTAAAACCCTCAGATGTTTAAAAGAAGTGCTTTCACTTTGAAACAGGAGGAATGTTGTATGTTCAAACAGGACTGGGATTGAGGTAAGGACAAATCATTTTGCAGGTGTGGATTCAGCCTATATTGCAATATCTAAATCTGATTGAAACTGAACCCAGTGGCTATAAGTGGATAAGAGACAGAAGCTTTAAAGTGTGTTTTGAACATGTATCCCTTACATTATAAAATTCAATATACATTACAGAAAAAAATTAAACCCAAGCAGTAACTTCATTCCTAATCCAAAAATATAATCTGTTGTTACAACACAGAAATCCCTATCATCTATTTAAAAAAAAAACCCAAAAACCACTGATGCTGTGGACAACCTGCGTGGCTCAGTCATATTAGTATACCAATCAGTGTTTCTAAAACCTATCCTTTTACACATTTTTTTTCAAATAAACAAACCAGATTGTTATCTTGCTGCTAGATAATGTCATTTGATAAGTAGGCATTTACACTCTTTTATACATATAATCTGATTTAATTGGGCATTACCTAGCGATTAGCTATTCCAGTCCTTTTCATTAGGGCTAAGCCAATTTGAATTCTCCTAGTGGCAGATCTAGACTGGGTAGGACAAACATACCCCATAGATATAAAAGTGTAATGTTTACACTTACTGTACTTTGCTGAAAGGCCAGAACTGTATAAAATAAAGGTTAGGGCTGCAGACAGACTATTATTTCAGTGGAACAATTGAACTGACTTCCCAAGAGTAGCACAAACCCTGACTAGACATTAGTAGCTTTATAGCTATACAAATATAATGAAGAAAGGAAGGCACTTTGAAAAGACACTGATTGGAAGTCTGTAGAACCTGCTTCTATATTCATACATGTCAAGGGAGTGACAAAGTTGGAAGGCACATCTGGTCCACTTGCTATCACTACTAAGGAAGTAGCTGTTTTCTGGAGATTGGAACGCTACTTTTTTGGACTGTAACTCGCAGAACCTTTTAGGTAATATGGCCATTGGTCTTGCTGGCTGGGGGACTCTGCAAATTACAATACAAAAAGAACTTTTCCAAACTCAACTGTTTCCATTTTAAGTTAATCCATGACAGCACAGGCACCTGTAGCTGCAAACGTAAACAAATAAGAACATATTTAAAGCAGTTCCATCTGCACAAACACAATCATTCTCTGGATCATGGTGCTCCTCATTAAGTGATTTTCCATCTTAATGTTACTAAAGAACTTCAAGGCACTTCAAGGATGCTCCTTCATGAGCCACAGCAATGCCAACCGAGTCAAGTAAGCACGGACCATCTCAATGGGTTACATTCTAGTATGGGGACACACTGGTAGCTAGGCTTTTTTTGGCTGGTTTTCTGTCCCCCCACCCCCCTGCTGCAAATTATGCTTGTTTATTTAGGCTAGAAGTAAGGTGGGACTGATGCAGGTCAGATGTCACTATGTGTCAGGCATGGTAATTCTCCACTCAAAGTATTTCCCATTTGGAATAATTTCACTCATACAGACAATGTGAACATTTTTTAAAAAAACCTACAGAGGAAGAGGGGGGAAAGGACTATTCCTAAAATCTAAACACACTTGAATCTGGCACTTAAAATTTACCTGCTGTGTAAAGAATTAAATCCCACTCAAATTTTAAATTTTTAGTTTTGTTGGCTATTTTTAGCTGTACATGATTGCAGCTTAGAAGCATTTTTACCTTCATAGATTTCCACTCATTTTTGCAAAGCATGGAACAATGAACAATACCATAACTTATAAATCCCATAAGAAGGGGTTATTTTTAAAAAAATGAGGTCTTTTCCCCACAAAAATAAAATAAAAATATTATAGATATTTGTCCCCAAAGAAAGGAGACAAAACTAATAAAGTGTAAAGAAGTTAAACACTAATATAAGTCAAACTATGTTGATATTATAAAGAGTTTAACATTGATAAATAGCACTTGATAAGAATAGCACTGATAAAAAGACTGATAGATTTTGAATTTTTATTTTAACCTGTACCGTATCCAAAGGCTTGGGACTGGACTGGGAACAATTAAAAATGTGAAATCTAAAGAAATATAAGACTATAAACTGTTGTTGTTTAAATCTAACACTATAGACCTACTTACAAAATATCAACAGTGACAAAATGCTTGCCCATGTAAAAATGGCTGATATTGCTTAGAATTTTTGCAAACCTACAAAGAAATAGCACTCCAAAGGTGGGTTGGCTTCAGCACATAAAAGGCACCATCAGAGACATTTGATGACATCTGAAATGGCTTCACAGATCAACAGGCACACTGAACACTCACAGTCCACATGGGAATCCCAGATGTCACCAATTCTGATAGATGGTCTGTCGCAGTCCAAACAGACTAGCAGGATCACAGGTATCACTGGAGCAGTAATCCCAACACACATTACTAAGAAGAAACACCTTTTCCCTTTAGTTGAAGAAGTGTTTTTACCTCCAGATATCAGTTTTACAAGTGACTTTAGCCCCCATAGTTCTCTCAGCAGACCACTGGGATTATAAAGAGAGGAGAAATTGTCTTGCATGTCATTCTGTTCTTATCTGCACCACAGTGAGTCCAGAACCAGAGAGAACCAGAATTCCAAAAGCTGCATTTGAGACTCAAATATGTATTTCGGAAGTAGTTTACTGAAATCTGACAGGTACCCCTTGGATTGCACAACATCGTGGGTGCAACTGATTGATATCATTACAGCCCAGATGTGTCAGTTTTTGTCAGCTATGACTCAATGACCCTAACTTTAATAGACGTGATTTTAAAAGGTACTAAACAGCTACAATTTACAAGAAACTCTAAAGAGTTCAGCTCTTTCAAAGTTTAGTTAGTTTTTCTAATTGCTTTATCTTCAATGTCTACAAATACAACCAGCTGGCAATTGGTTTTGTTTTTTGCAATGATTTAACATACAGTGAAAGGCAGTACAAAATTCAAAATAACATCAACTTATGTATTACATTCATTCTGTTGGCTATTAGCTGGCTGGCTAAGAATTAGCAAAATGGGCTCTTTCAGAAATAAAAAAGAACCTCAACATTATGTTTCAGGTTTGTTAAACCAAGTGTACAATAATGCCTTTCATCAACAGATGATCCTGAGCTTCAAGGTTGATATATGACCTGACACCGCAGTTTCTTTTAAGCTCCATTCTGTTAAGTTACATGACCTTCCTTCATGACAACTGACTGGGGTACATTATTTGGAAACACTACTTGATAGCGAATCTACCATAATCATAGCAAACATTCAAAACTGTACACTACAGTATGCTTTAATTCATCAGTTAACTCAGCCACAGAGTTCTTAATACAAGCTTAAGCAAAGCACCACATGCCCTTGTTACCCTAAACGCACAGACATTATATCTGCAAGTCTTATCATCATAATCATTTGTCCTGTATTTTAATTTTGTACTGACTGTGAGACTTGATAAATCTAATTCAGTTTGCCTATTTTCACTTTTCTCATGATTTCTCTTTATAACTTCTCTTGACTCAAAACACCTGCTGAAATATTTGAGATCTACAGTACTTGTATTGCAGAGATGAAATCATGTATTATAGCAAAGAAAACTAGAGTGCTCAGGTCAGGTGGCTTATTTTCTGCTAAAAATTATTTTCTGCTGAACCTGTGTCGACATACATGAAGTACAGTTCCTTTCATATGTTTTTTCCTTTACAACACTCATCCAACAGCGTTTCTGGACGAGTGTTTTACACCTACGCTATTTTATTTATATCCCTGTTATTAACACTCCAGAAGGAAGGCAAAGTCACAAACACAAAGAGAAGTGTAATATGGACCAATTGCTTTCAGACTGTTTTAAGCGTGAAATGAAAAAGCCGTATGAAAGAGGATCCATTTAATCTGCAATCTAAAATACAGTTTCTCAAGAGAAGTTGCACTGATGTTATTAGCATCCCTGCATAAGTAAACAGCTTGTGGCAGAAGGCATCTTTAGTGCTGAAACACTGGCTTCTGATTGAATTCTGCATTTTTTTAAAAAAATTAAAATCCAACCCTCACCTTTGTGATAGAAAATATGTCTACAGCCCTCCAGCACACAACCATATAAGCCACTCATTCACCTACACCTAACAGGCACACTCTCCTGAAATCACTCACCTCCTCTCCATTCTTCCCAACAATTGGTCCACAGATACAGAAAATCCTACAAGGGAAAAGAGAAGTAAAAGCTTAATAGTGATGTTGCTTTCCATTGAAAAACGAATCAGACCTCCCAGACACGCAGCTCATCTGTTCATGTGGAGGAAAGAAACCTGAGCCAGTATTCTCAGGAGCATGTGATGGAGAGCTGAGCCAACCAATCGGAAGCGACATCTGATACCACATGAGCTGCCATGTACCCTCTCTTCTACATAAGAAAAGCTGGCTTGGGCTTTTTCTCTCTGTTGAATAGAGATACTGTGTAGTCCCTTCTGTGGCTTGCCAGTTTGTGTCAGGAAATCAGGGGAAACAGAATCCTTGAGAAAATGCAACTGAGAAAAGGGATGTCTTTTAATAAAAGTATTGAAAAACTAGAACTCCCTAAATTAAGGCTGCAAACCTATGCACATTCTTCTGGAAGAATGCCAGACTAAAAGTAACAGGCCTTAATCCCCAAGAAAATATATTTACAGCAAGCAGTGGTTCTTAATCTTTTCGTTACCAGGAACCCCCTTTAAATATCTTTTGTTGCTGTGGCCCCCCCAAGCCTTAACTCAAGATTTAAAAACAACAAAAACACCAACAATAATAACATCAATATCTAATAATAATAATAATAATAATAATGCACCATCCATTAAAAAACCTTCCCTCAGAGGAACTGAAGGTAGAGGGAAGACCTTTCTCCTGCTTCTTCTTCCAAGTTTGTAGCTCAAGCGGATTGAATAGCAATGCACAGGCCAAGCCAGCCAGCCAGCCTCTGCCTTGGCTCCTGTCACTTGGCCACTCCACTGCAGGGAGGAGGTGGGCCAAGTAGCCTACAAGCCTTCACAGACTCCCTTTGAAGACAATGTGGACCCCTGGGTGTCCCCAGACAACAGGTTAAGAACTGCTGATTTACAGGATTGCACTGTACATTTCAGTTTATAATTTGTATACTTAAAATTGTAAGGATTTTATACTTATAATTGTTTCTTATCTTGAAACTTACTAGACAAGGATTTAAAATAGACCAAAGCTTTAAAGTTGTGGCTGTTTCCTCTGAAAAATCAATTTTCCAAAACCTGCTGGAATAAAAAATTGTTTTACCTGCTTGTGGAAAGATAGTAAGGAGAGTGCTGGTTTAGCCAGTCTTGGAAGGGTGTTCTTGGAGCAGCCACTGAGAAAGCCCTCTCCCATATTCTGACCAAATGAATCTACAAGGATGGTGGGACAGAGAGAAGGGCTTCCCCCACAGAATATTACATGCAACTACTCTGTCATCATACGTCATATGCCATTAGAATCACTTCCACGGGCCCAAATTACAGATTACTGTAGATGTGTTACATGTGGGGCTTGGTTTGGAAAGTATTTAAAGAGAAGAGGGGCATAAGGCTCAAGGATTGTCATATGATCAGAACTAAATGGGAGTCTCAATGTCCCACATTCCTGTAAATGAGTTCTCCATATTCTGCATACATTATTATCATAGAATCACAGAATCGCAGAGTTGGAAGAGACCACGAGGGCCATCCAGTCCAACCCCCTGCCACGCATTACTTCATTAAAATCCTAAATTCAAACTTGAAAGCAGAACAAACTGTGCAAAACACAGTAACTCCTTCTATGTGGTTGGTAACAATTATTTTCGATTCCAAAGGGAAAGCCATATTAGTCTCCTGGGCTTAAAAAAAACAACATAGTCCTTCAGCATCTTAAAGACTAAAAAAATTTTGTTGATTGTTGAATTTGGGTGAAAAAAATATGATTCTTTCAGGGACAATTACTGTACACAGTCCTGAATATACACTGCCTGCCTTTATTGCTTACTAGCTAATGTTATATACCTACTGATGTGATCATAGGAAGAATTGACCGATTAAGGAGGCCAGTCAAATGCAACCTAGATATAAGATTAAGCAGGGGGCTTAGCATCTGCAGTCATTAAGCTTTGGGATTTACCATCTTTAATTATTTTTTTCCTTGAGTGATACAGAGTGTATGATAATCTCCAAATCCTTCCCCAGCCTGTATGCATCATCATGACCACTCTCTATTTGACAGGAAACCCAACTACAGGCCTTACAATGTAATCCCTGTCCAACAAAACAAAGGGAAGAATCATATTAGAGATTGACATGTATAGGCAAAAAAAGAGCCTTTTTAAAAAGCAGTAATAAAATGTGGACTGATGTGCACTAATGCCAATTTAAAGCAGCTTTCATTTGTCTCAAACATTTTTTGGTAAGATCGTAGGCATGCAAAGCTATCCGCCTTCATTGTTCAAATGGGCATGCCTGCGAATCAAGATGGCAGGCATGAGTGCATTAGGCACATTTTTATTGCCACCAGTTGACAATGCCAAACAGTTGTGATTTAAAAAAAAAAACATATTCAAGGTGCAGAGGTGTGATAGTCTACTTAAATAAATAGTGGGGTTGAGGAAAAGCCTATTTTGTTGCCTCAGTGCACAATTGCTAAGGCAATGGCAGTTCAGGGCACTTGCTTTGCCAGCAAGCTCCACTCCCTGCACACATCCGATCAATCGGCTTTCCACTTCCGCTCTTGTCGGGAATGTGCAGCAAAGCAAATTGGTTATTCCAATGAGCAGGAACGTGCATTTCCTTCAGTTGTTTTTTTTTTTAATACGGGGAAAGCTGCAAAGGCTTTTTGCGCCCCCCTTCTGAATACGACAGATGGATGCAGGATCTCATTAAGACAAGTTGTATTCTCCTTGAATTCCATGAGGAGTATTTTCACTGTATAGACAACCCCGAGAAACATTTGTGGCAATTTCAGATCCTCTCATCTTCTAGAGGAGGCCTTTACTGCGCAATCGTGCTACCTCTTTGTGGAATTTTACTTTGCAGGAGGGGAAATAAACACCTCATTTGGATAAAGTGTGCTCTTCCGCTTGTACTTTCCCCATGTTTTCCTACCACTTCTTTTGTTCTTTTCTTACTTCAGCAAATCTGTTAATGAAGGAAAGATAAAACATTTGTATAATTGCTTTTCACTGATGGTTGTCAGTCTAGAAGCACCCAAAGGGGGCAAGGGGTGTTTTGTAAGAAGGGACTGTTCTTTTTTTTTTTTTAATTTCACTTCAGAGAGATGAAGGATTACTTATTCATTCATTCATTTGCTTATTTATTTGTTTTGAGGCTGTATAATTAGCCATTTACATACTAAGGAAGAATTTGCAAGGTGTTAATTGAGATTAGTTACTACTTAGCACACTTGATTCATATTTTTTTCCACTATAATATGTGGGTTGAGGGACGTGGTAGAGTCTAGATTTACTCAGTCAATAGTCACTCCAGAAAATATTTTAAATCTGCAGGAATAACTTTTCATTGGTGTGACTTACTGACACCAATGAAAGAACAAATTGAACTAGAATACTAAGTGTGGCAAACATAGCACTGTCAGATTTATCTCTCTTACATCCCAAATGATTTTTTTTTTGTCCCAGTAAGGAAACAGAAATCTGTACATGCTCACAAGCATACCCTTTCTAATACATTCCAAGCACAGTCCTGCTGAGGTTCCACAGATAAATTCCATGGAGCTTTGGGTGCACTTGTGTCCTTCGATTTTCTGGGATTTCTAATTTCTAAAATATTTCTAAATACTGTAAAAACTCTCCTTTCTTCTGTACATGGATACTTCAATGACAAAAGATGAAGAGACTTGTAAGTTTCACTGCTACCTATCAGTAATTTTTTGAATATGTATTGTTCTTAAAATTCTCACATCAGTCTCTACCTTTGCCAAAAAAAAAAAAGAAAGAAAGAAAGAAAGAAAGAAAGAAAGAAAGAAAAGAAAAGAAAATAGGACCTTGAAGGGGGAAAAAAGATTAGTAATTAAAAAAAAATAAGCAATCAAGATCTTAAATGTCAGCAATAAGTGGGCCAAAAATATACACTGACTCTTCTCTGGGTTCTGTAATCAAGTATATTATATTTAGAAAAATTATTTGTTTTAAAACATGCAAAAATTATGTTGCCAATTGGTGATCCCAAATGGTCTTAAAAATGCTCTCCTCCTGAACATAATTATCACTCTAACAATTTTTCAATAGTCTCCTTGAAATCACAATAAAGACATATCAACTATGCTATAGTAAGCAGTTTAGGAATTGCTGCCTTAGCATTTCTTCACCTGCAAGCACTGGATGGAGAGAAATGAGATATAATACATCTGTCTCATCAAAATTAATCCATGAATTCAGTAGATAAATTTAGCTTCCGTTTTTCTCTTGTTACTGAGAACCTGAATACTTATATCAATATGGCTATTTCCTGTTCTTCACTACAGGACTAATTACATATTTATTATTTGCTACATTTGGATCCTGTCTTTTCTCCAATGTGCAGCATACATGGCTCTCCTTGCCTCTCACAAAGATGAGAGACTAATTGGCCCAAGGTCATCCAGTGAGTTTCATGGTACAATCAGGATTAGACTCTGGATCTCCAAAGTCCCTGTCCAACCGCTACACCATGCTCTCACTGGCTGTCATTTCTCCAAAGATAGGTTATTTAGCCAGAGGTATAAAAAAAAAATGGTTCAGGGTCACAGCCCTAGTCTCTAACCACCCGACCTTAACAACCAGTCAGGTACTGTAATTATCTACAGTATGACCATGTATCTGCAGATTCACTTACCCACATCCAAAAAATGTGGTCTCTCTAGGCGTCTTCTAGGTCTTCAAGCATGACTTTGTGAGATGTCTGGGCCAGAAATCATTCATTTTAATAGGGTTCATTATTATCTGCATTTATGGTATCCACGGTAAATCTGGGAACATAACCCCCTCAGATACAGGAATCATTATTTATTACAGTATAATCATAGCATTTACTCTGTAATAGTGAGATTATGGAGATGCTACAGATCTCAGCTACAGGACGACTTAGCAGGTACAACTAAGACTCTCCAGCAGGTCTATCTTCAGGAGTGACATTTCACCACAAGAACTGTGATGCCACTGCTAGCCTGAGATCAGACCACTTTAATCCTGGAGGAAGGGCATGTTCTTAGACAGTAATTCCAAAATGGATTCCTTCACACCACTTCTAGCCATGTTGTTTACCTCAGATATGGCCTCCAACAGCCAACATTCAGCAGCATTGTGTCTCTGAGTCAGGAGGTACCCACAATGCTAAATGTCCCAGTCGTCCTCTCTTGCAGCCTTGCTGTTACACAATTCCCTAGGGATATATTACATGACATTGGGTAGGAATGCTTACTGTAGAACCATACAGTTGATGTCAGTCCAATATTTTGCAAAGTTGATCTATGAGAGAAAAAACATAAGCTCTGATAGGGAAAACAGCATGTAATAACTCTAATCTATTGCTTCTGTGACTCTCCATAATAGAGAACTATTGGGGAATTTCTTCAGTTTGTAAGGTAATATTAAAGTCAAAAACTGCTCTCCCCCCATAGAAAATACATGGATTGGCCTCCATCCTTCTGCTCCCCATAGAAACAGGATTCCTTCTTCTTCTTTTTAACACATTTGGCAAGAAGTCAGAGTATGTTGCATAATTCAGCGAATCAAGATGGCGGGCGCCATCTTGTTTTTATTGTCACCAATTGCTGCCACTGAACAGTATCTTTTTTTAAAGCAAATCCAAGGCATGGAAATGCGATCTTCCACCTAAATAAACAACAACAAAAAAGAGGGGAAAAAACTGTTTCATCACCTCAGCACACAATCACTATGGTGAAAATCCAATATGGTGGTTCCAGGCTCTTGCCTTGCCAGCAAGCTCTGCCCCTATTCACGTCCAACCAATCAGCTCTCTACTTCTGCTCTTGTTGGGAATGCACAAGCAAAGCAAATTTGTTGTCCCAACGAGCAGGAATGTGCATTTCCTTCAGTTTTTGTTTTTTTTTAAATACAGGGAAAGCTGCAAAGGCTTTTCCTGCTGAGTGTTTTTCCGCGGAGTGTTTTCCTGCGGAGTGTTTTCCCCCACTTTCAAAAATGGCAAAGTCATGCAGGCTTGCAGACAAAAGGTATTCTCCTCGAATTCTATGAAGAGTATTTTCGTCATATAGATGAGCCCAGAGTCTACACTGCCTGACATGTTTTCTAGTGATGGGGGATGGGAGGAGGTGTCTTTCCTAGCCCAGCTGGCAATGCCAAGGACTGAACCTTGGAGTTTTTCCAGCACATATTTCATTATGCATTCTATAGAACTTCCCCTCTTTTTAGAGGTATTTGAATCCTCCCACAATGTAGCCTCCATGTTTTCAAGCCCTTCAGCTATCTCAAGAGCTAGTATTTACTTCCTGCCTCTCTCTGGGAAATGATGGGGGAAACCCAAATGTTATGGATTCCTCCTCTCACCAACCCAGAGAATAACTGTGAAGTGCTGAGTAATAACAGGACTCACTGCTTGTTAATGGTTTACTCTACTGTACAATGACAAGCAATTCACTGGAATGCTTTATTTAAAACTGAGAAAACAAAAATGTAGAAAGTAACAGAAGTCCCAGCCCAGATTATATAGTAGTAGTAGTCGGAATCTTCTATCTGAAGCAGTTTGTTTTAGTTGCACATTTGCAGTCTCCTATCCTAAAGCTGCAACCTTCCAACTGCCATTCTCTCTCTCCTTGAAATCTTTATTTTGATTTCAAGGATACTATTGAAAAATTTCTAGAGTGATAATTATGTTCAGAAGGAAAGCATTTTTGAAGACCATTCTAGATCACCAATTGGCAATGTAATTTTTGCAAGTTTAAAAACAAATAAATTTTCTAAATATACTTGATTGCAGAGCCCAGAGAAGATTCAGTGTATATTTTTGGCCCACTTAGTGCTGACATTTGAAATCTTGATTGCTTAATTTGACTGGTCTCTTCATTGCATGTTCTCTGGCTATACTATCACTACAGATTTTCTTTGCCACTGCAATGAATGATGATTAGATTGCATAAGTAAATCCACTTGTACTCAAATTAGGCCAAGTTGACTCTCACATGCAAAGGCTGAATCCAACCGGGCTGATATGCTAGTGCAGGGGTATTAAGCATGTGGCCCAAAGGACCACATTTGTGGCTCCGATCTTCAACTGATCCTTCCCAAAAGTGCCAAAGAAGAGGGAACTGTGTCTTCAAAAGCTCCCAAGAGGCATTATTGTCCTCTAAAGAATCCCCACAAACTTTGTTTTAGCAAACAAAATATATTCATTAAAAAACACAAACAGAATAGACCTTCTGGTCATTTCCAATTTTGCTAGAAGGGGCCAATGCAGCCTGCAGCAGACCTAGATAGCAACCGAGAATGTTCCCCAGTCCCTCTAAAGTTGCCCACAACACTAGCCAAATGGACACCACTGGATATAGAGAATCACCCACCTCATAACATCACTCAAATTTGCCCTGATAGTATCAACAGAGAGTATATCTGGGAGTCACAAGGAGTACAATAAAAGGTGGAGAGAAAGGAAAAGTCTTACAATGGAAACGCAAATCCAACTGCACAGTCTTAGATGAAATTAATCGCTTCAACTAATATTTTAGAGTTCCTTGTGCGTAGTTCAAAACATCTTAAAAAGTTATTTGCATAGCCCAATCCTACCCATGCTTACTCAACAACCTTTCCTGCTAATTTCAATGAGATTTGTTCCCCCATGAAGTATGGCAAGGCTTGCTGCTTTAAACTGATCAGAGTACTGTATATCAGAATACAGTAGGCAAAACAGTAGAAAAAAAGCCCACCTTCATATTTCTCCAATACCTGTGGATTACATGTCTAACCTTGTATACTGTTATAAGAGTTTATAATAAAAACAAGCTTTTATAAATAAGACCATTACTAAACACAAACATTAAAATCAAATTTTAAAACTCATCTAATCTTTCAGCAGTGTCACCACATAAAAGAAATAGACATGGTGCTACACAACTATTATAGTTATTACAAAGTTATTCATACAAATTTAATTTTGCTGGTTCTGTATAGAGCCAAATTCTTTTGCAACAGAGACAGCAACCATATATACATGCCAGGAAAAAAAAGTCTCAGTGACTTGAGCTAGGCTAAGCAAGAGTTTGAATCTATTTTTAAGAATTTTTAAGAATGGAGGCAGCAAAGATACGCTAAGAGTTGCACAGCCCTTTGGTCTAAAAACTATTTGCTGTAAAGTATTCATATTATGAAAAATTTAAACCACTGTGAAAGATTTCTCAGAAATGTTTTGTTAAAATGAAACTGTTTATTAGACAGCATCACAGCAATTATGAACGGGGCTTCTCTTTTCTGCCCTTGTACAATGCTAACAGGGAAACGTTGGCTACTTTAACAACTTTAAAGCGAACTCCTGGAATATCACCAACAACATGACCCTTCCGACCAAAGACAGCAACCAAGACTTCATCATTCTCCTACAATTGAAGAGAAATAAAAGTTTGTTCATATGTGCAAGCCTTTACAAAGAAGGTAATAAAACAGTTTGATTTATTAACCCATTATCCCTAACAGTTATCAACCAACAGAATTATTTTTCAAATGCATTCATTCACCTCAATGAAGTTCAAACAACCATCATTAGGAACAAAGGCTGTGATCTTCTTGCCATTCTGGATGAGCTGAACTCAGACACAACTCCTGATGCCAGAATTAGGCTGCTTAGCTTCTACTCTGCTGAAACATTAAGAATACAAGATACATTTTTTTACATTTGCTCTAAACCACATTTCTATAGCAATTTCAAATATCTGTTAGGAATTACAGTCTTTATAAGGAAAGGCCTCCTCCTTACTAAAACTAAAATGAAATAAAAAACTCATAAACAAAATTAATCTATTATTTATTTCTTGTCCTCTTTAATGCAAATGGCACTGACATTGTAAAAAAGCACAATTTCACACAAACCCAGGCCTGTGAAATTTAAATGAATTCATAACACAATTCAATGTATTTGCAGTCAAGAAGTAAGTCTTACTGACTCCAATGGAGCTTTACTCCCAGGTCAGAACACAATACCTTATGAAGTTTTTATTTCATATGTTGCAAAGGAAAGTTTTGAGCAGTAACTAGTATGTACTTATGTACTGGACTGAAATCCTACACCTACTCACCTGGGAGTAACCTAAATGAACTTAATGAGATTGACATCTAAGTAGACATCTAAGTACTGCACTTTCAATCAGAAGACTAAACACAAACAGACCCTACTATACCAAGACCTAACATAAAAGAAGAAAAAGAGAATGGGTTAAGACTTCGTTTTGAAAGCATGAAATTTTGCCAGTCCACCATCAGAACACACACTGCTAGCAAATAGATCTTCCATTTTCCATCTGTATAGCCACCCCCACCCACCCCCGCCACACACACACAAATTGCTTTGGAGGTCTGAGAGTGCCGAAGCAGCTTTTGTGGATACACAGGGGTGCAGTGGGGCAGAGAAAGGAAAATCCAGTCAAGCAATCACAGATGAAGTTCGCTAGACTAATTACATATTTTTAGAAGGAACTTCTAATGCCACACTAATGCCTTCATTAGGAGCAAAGTGAAAAAGGAAATTTTAAAACACCCCCCACCAGACAATCCTTAGGGAATTCACACTGTATATGCACATAGAAGGTTCACTGTGCAGCTTTTAAAATCACTATTACAAAATCATACATTTCAGTGTTACAATATAGTCCCAAGAAAGGCCAGTGGGGAGTGTTAAAAACAGCCTTGCCACCACATTTCTTGTGTTGCTGGTTTGATTCTAGTCAAGATTCAACAACAAGGGGATTTTGTTTAAGTTTCTCCCCCACAACCAACAGCAATGGAAGCACACAGATTAGCTGTACTAGCACACCAAAGCTAATGTGTCCAGATTGGGCCTGTCCAGGGAAACAGAGACACTTAGAATCCACCAGTTCCAAATCCAGCTGCTCTTTGAATACTCAATGGCCCTGTTTTGAGGCTTCTACTTGCTGTCAATGACAGGAAAGCTACTCCACACCCAGGCACAGAAGGATTTTGGTCATATCAGAAGCCCTCACTAGTGGCTGTGTCCTCTCTCTTTGCTGACAGAAAGACAACCACCCTAGCCCCCTCCATCAACATGATGTGGGCCCTTGTGCTTTCAGGCCACCATCACTACTGAAACTCAGCTGCATTAACATCAGTGATCTATACTGCCTTTTAAAAAAAATGCAGAAAATGTGCAGAAAAGTACACGATATACACTGCTCTGAATTAGCTAATGCAGTAAAGGTCAAACAGTGTACCATACTGCATGCCACAGTGAGATTTCAGAATCCAGTCTGGTGCCAAAGCAAAGTACTAGTTCACAGCTTCTCTCTCTTCCCACCCACCCCTTATGCTCTGGTTCATTAGAAAAAGAAAACAGCATTGCTTACACTTTTTCCAGATCAAAGCCTTTGGCATGAGAAGGTCCACCAAAAGAGTTGGCTTTCAGAGCAGTATCCAGGTGGGCCTTCTTGAACTGTTTGTCATGCCATTTCTGGTCCTGGTGGTGACTACATAGCTTTCTAGCTGTACGAAGCCCACGACACTTGACTGAAAGGACAAAAGCAAAAGAGGGAGCCTTTGAGACATCATGCTTCTATTTGAAAAGTATCATGGTGACCAGCCTTGCTCTTGTTTCCAAAGCTTTCTTTTTAAAAAAAAAAATTGGCTTGGACAGTACTTTAACTTTCATTTCTATTTCTGCAGTACTCCTGAGCGTACCTCGATGGCATTTTTCCAAGGTTATTAAAAGTCACACCAAAAAAACGAATAATAAATATTAACAACAGAAAGCAAAAACAAGAGAACCGAGCAGCAAAGCTTAGTTTAAAAGCTTGGAAATAAAAATGACAAAGTTTTCACTCAAGAGCCCAAGTCCATCAGAGTAAGCTCTGAATTCAATTGCTAGTCCCAACTAGATCAGACCCACTGTAAATTGTACTGTTTCAATAGGTCTACGTTAGTTGAGGGTAACAACTGGATTTAGGCCCTTGTGTTGCGGGACAGCATCATATTTTTGTCATATTATTGTTAGAAAGTGACCATCAGGCCTAAATGAGATAAAGGTATGTTTAAGAAAAGTTTCCACAGCCACAAAAAACGTTGCAAGCTCCTAGTGATTTCAGGTTAAGTTAAACACACGCAACACATTCTGAGCCACATTACAAAACATCATGACATGTTCTACTGATAAGGTAACAGCTAAAACACCAGAATAAGGTTCCAAGAACAAGTGGGATACACATAGTTTGGAAACAGTGCTTACTCTTTATTGGTGAGGTTTTAGGACTGCCATAGACGATTGTTCAATAGCTGCCACTCTATGTTTTTGTAACAGTGACATGTAAAATTTGTTAAATTGCTTGTTCGGGCTGGAACCCAGGACTTCCAAACCAGAATCTACTTAGCACTGAGTCATTCAATAAATTGCTGAATTCAATCTTTGATGGATCTATGGACTGCAATAAATACATAAATGATGATGCTGATAAACTGCTGAATTCAATCTGCTACCATAAACCTTAAGGGTTTATAAAAACCAAATCATTCATATCCCTAAATACACATATGAAAATGAGCCAAATTTTAGCAATATAGCTGGTTAAAAAAAATAAGAAGAGAAAGGAGGGTGGAGGCAACAGGCAAAAAAATCCAGGTGGGAAGAGAGATTGGAAGTCATTTTAGTGTGTTTTATAGAATCATAGAATTGTAGAGTTGGAAGAGACCACACGGGCCATCCAGTCCAACCTCCTGCCATGCAGGAAATCACAATCAAAGCATCCCACTCTTTCACACATTGTATATGGTTTTAAAAAATACTGTCTGGTGGAGGCAAATTGAGGTACCGGTAAATAAAAACACGAGTAATTCACTCACGGCCATATCCTGAGTCGCAGGGATGTCCATTTGCACAGCAAACACGGATAGCATCACATGCCTGCGATCTGCCAAAAACAAAAACCGTTAAGACAAATAGCAGCTACTGAAAACTGCCATTACTGTAATAATTAGGTGGTGATTAAGTATGTTGTTAGAGGGTTTGTAAGTCAGTTGTGTATGTAGTCTGTTGCTATATGTTGCAAATTGTTTTTGTATATATTGTTTGGTCTCTTTTTTTCTTAATGCATATCATGAATAAATAATAATAATAATTTTTTTTAAAGGAAGAGGACACGTGTAGGAGCTGCAAAGGAATTCATTAGGATGCATCCGAGATTCTTAAGTATTTCCCAAACAGCCTCCCTGGTACTCAGCCCCAGGGAAAATTTATTTATTTAATTTAATTTATATGCCGCCTTTCTCCCAGAATGAGGCCCGAGCAGGCTCATAACATAATAAAATACAATCAAAATACAACAATTAAAAACACTTAAAACCATGGTAATTTAAAACATATCATATAAAACAATAACAATAGAAAACACCCCCAATAAAAGGCAGGCAGGGCATCCTGGGGGAGCCCGTCTATACCAGAGACACAACCCCTTGCCTCCAGTGGACCCAAAAGCCCCCCAGAGAAGGGAGGCAAGAGCAGCCCCTGTACGAAACCCCAGCGAGGACCCCATGCATCTACTCTTGCGCCTGACCTGCTGCTGGGGTTCTCTATCCCTCACCTAGGTGAAACAGAAGGGGGGGAGTGAAGATACAACCGAGTATTTTTTTAAAAAAGAAAAAATCCAAAAATAGCTATTTGCAAAAAGTTAGAAATACTCAACAAAAAGAAAGTGGGGGGGACCCCAAAATAATCCTGTACAGCTCGAACTTCCAGTCTGAAATAGAAAACCGCCATGTTGGCTTAATCGCCTAAGGCCGCGGGGACACTCTAGGCAGGGGCATCTCGGTGGTGTAAAGCTCATTATGTTTGCTACACAGGCATCCCACCCGCCTTGGATGTTAAAGCCGCTCCTTAAGGCCTGAAGCGGGACTCAAAGTCCTTCTGTATTTTAATCTACGCTTTTTTTAATTTTACTTTTTTAATTTTACTTTTTTTAATTGTGACCTTTATTAAAACAATAACACCTGCTTACAGAAGCTCGACCAGTTTTTATACACTTGTACAACTGTATGATTAGTAGCTTTACATTGTTTGTTACACACACACAGAGACACACATATAAAAACAAAGGGGAGCAAAACTTTTAAAATCACATAAATATTTCTACTCCCCACCTCCCCTTTGAAATACATCAACCATGTCATGTTCTATCACCTTTTGTATAACGTTTACCTCTTTGATTCTATATGTAACTAGTTTCTCTACCTTCTGTATCTAATATTACCGTAATATTATCTTAATTAATAAATATTATCTAATGTTACCATCACAGAGAGCAGGGTTGTTTTTTTTTAGAAATATATGTATGTACAGCTGTCCCTCTGTATCCACGGATTTAAGTATTCACGGCTTGAAAAATATTCTTAAAAAAATAATAATCCAAAAAGCAAACCATGATTTTGCCATCTTATAGAAGGAACACCATTTTGCTATGCCACTGCATACAATGGGACTTGAGTATTCACGGATTTGGGTATCCACAGAGGGTCCTGGAACGAAACCCCAGTGTATCTAAGTACATAGAAACAGGCAATATATAACTTTAACATTTTTAAATTTAACATCTCCATTTCAACTTTTATTTATTAAACTTTATTAAAGTTTGCAAAAACAGAAACAAACATAACTTAAGTAAAGAAACAACAACTTTAGGATGGGTACATGAAGACTTGAGACCAGAGTCTTAACACAACTCAGTCAAATCCCAGTTGCATCTTCTTGTGTTTAGAGTGAGTGTATTATTCCAAAAGAATTATGGTTTTTCAGAGGTTGTATATGTGTTTTTGTTTTATGTGTTCTTGTTTTGTGTATCCAATAAAGATCATCCCATCTTCCTAGAACGTTGTATTTCTCATTAGCCCTCTGGTTCTGGCTGTGTTATAAGAAAGCTTTTGCATCAGCCAGTTCCATAGTCATGTTATTCATATCCATGTTTATTTATTTTAAATACTTTTTCCAATTTTTCATCTTTAGAAAAAAAAATTATAGCCAAACATGGTACTTTCAATTCTTTAAAACAAATGCAGCTGAGCTGCTGAATAAACACATACAATATAGAGTTTATTTTAAATTATTTGTAACCGGCCTTGAGTCCCCAGTTAATGGGGGAAAGGTAGGGTATAAATTAACAAAATACTACTACTACTACTAATAATAATAATAATGGTTGTAATACTAATAAGAAATAATAATAAAATAAATAATAATAAAATCATATAGGTTGTTATAGTAATAAAATAAGATACAATAAAAATAAAATAAAATCATATAGGTTGTAATAATAAAAGATATAATAATAAAATAAAATAATAATAAAACCATATAGGTTGCAATAAATAAGATATAATAATGAAATCATATAGGTTGTAATAATAATAAAAGATATCATAAAAAATAAAATAAAATCATATAGGTTGTAATAATAAAAGATATCATAATAAAATAATATAATAATAATAACATGTAGGTTGTAATAATAATAAAATAAGATATAATAAAAAATAAAATAAAATCATGTAGGTTGTAATAATAAAAGATATAAAATAAAATAAAATAATAAAATCATACAGGTTGTAATAATAATAAAATAAGATATAATAATAAAATCATATAGGTTGTAATAATAATAATAATAATAAAATCATATAGGTTGTAATAATAATAAAAGATATAAAATAAAATAATAATAAAATCATGTAGGTTGTAATAATAATAAAAGATATAATAAAAAATCAAATCAAATCATATAGGTTGTAATAATAATAAAAGATATAAAATAAAATAAAAATAAAATCATATAGGTTGTAGTAGTAGTAATAATAATAATAATAATGATAATGGTTGTGAATATCTCCGCCTCATCCCAGGCCGGCGTCCCCTGACTGAAGACAGCCTAGACTGGAGAGACCCGCCCACCCTCTCCTACAAACGGCGAGGCTTTCGAACTACATTCCCCACAATGCTCCTGGCCAAGTTTCCTCTCCTCCCCCTAAAGCCCTCCATGCGGTGAGCAATTTTTGTTTTCGGAGCAGGCGCTCGAGTTAGACAGCCCTTCCCTAAAGACGGGGGTCCTCCAAGCCAGAAATCCCTGTCGCGGAGGCTTGTGGGTCTTTCTTTCCTCTTCGGCTTCGGCAGCAGCAGCAACAGCAGCAGCGCCATGGGTGAGTGGCTCCGTGTCGGGCGGCGGCCTGTCAGGGTTAGAGCGGTCCGAAAGCGACCCTATGTGTGGAAAGAAGGCCTCTCCCCCCGTCCTTGCTCCTCTCAGGGCTGCCTTTCCCCGCTTTTATTCTCCCCCGGAGCTTCGCCACGCGGCCGGCCACCTGGCTGGAGGAAGGGCCTGGGCGGGCCTTTCCCCTCCTTTCTTCCTTTCTTCCGCGCGGCCTCTCATGGCTCTGCGTAACTCACCGCCACAAGAGAGGGCGAGGCTGCTGGTAGACGGGGCCTTTGCGAGGTCTCTCCGTGGCCACGAGTCACGACTGTGAAGAAATTTCCCGTAGCCGGCGGCAGCATTTGGTGGCCTGGCTTTTTTAAAATTAGGGATCTCTCTCGCAGGTGAACACAAACTTCAAAAAACATTAATTTTTTCCCCCAAATTGTGGCAAGTGAAGAGCAACGGCATGGCGAGTGCTCTTGGCCTTGTGCCCGGCCTCAGGTTGGTCGCTGTGGCAAAGCAGGACAAATACCCGACTTAAGGGTCCGTCTTACTAGTGTACACTTGTCCCTTCATATTTGCTGGAGTTTGGTTCCAGGACCCCCCGTGGATAACAAAATCCGTGGATACTCAAGTCCCATGATATGCAGTGGCATAGCAAAATGGTGTCCCTTATACACGATGGCAAAATCAAGGTTTCCTTTTTGGATTATTATTTTTTAAAGAATATTTTCTAGCCATGAATACTTAAAACCGTGAATGCCAAATCTGTGAATATGGAGGGACAACTGTATTTTTAAAAGCATATAAATGCATACATAAACCAAGAAGTTTAAACATGAACAATATACTCCTTCGTGTTTTATGCTACAGGTATGTTAGTTGTAAAGACAGTGGCCAATTCATTGGCAATTATGAACCAGTTGGTTATCATTTTCTGAGAGATAATTTTTAATTTTTTAAAAAAAATTAGGTATTTATAACCCGCTCTTCAGCCACAGAGGCTATCAGAGCACCATACAAATTGTTAAGTACAGTTGTCCCTTCATATTCGCTGGAGTTTGGACCCCCATGGATACCAAAATCTGTGAATACTCAAGCCCCATTATATGCAATGGCATAGCAAAATGGTGTCCCTTATATAAGATGGCAAAATCAAGGTTTGCTTTTTGGATTATTATTATTTTTTTTAAAGAATATCTTCAAGCCATACTTAAATCCGTGAATATGGAGGGACAACTGTAATAGCAATTTACGCATCTACACTGCATTAAGCAGTTTCCAGTGTGTATTAACTAATTGCCCCACAAACCGGGTACTCATTTTACCGATCTTTAAAAGGAAGGGTAGGGACTAACATGCATACCCATAAAAACAGTTTGATGTCCCAGACTTATTTGTTACTACTCCATTAATTTTGGGTCAAATATACTTTATTTTTATTATGTTTATTAAAATATTGTTACCTAGATCAATATCTGGAAGCGCATTTTCTTTTCATGTTGTTAATTACTTTGCAGGATGGCTAAGTACAAGTGGAGTGCTTTCAGTTACCCAGTTGTTCCTCCATATTCACAGTTTTGGTATCCACGGCTTTATAAGTATTCACGGCTTGAAAATATTCTTTAAAAAAATAATAATCCAAGAAGCAAACCTTGATTTTGCCATCTTATATAAGTGGCCCCATTTTGCTATGCCATTGCATATAATGGGACTTGAGTATTCATGGATTTTGGTATCCCCGGGGGGTGGGGTGTCCTGGAACCAAACCCCAGCGAATATGAAGGGACAACTGGTACTTTCACTTTCTCGGATGCCATAAATTGAGGTTGTGTTAGGAAATCATCCATTTGGACAATTGAAATATTAACAATTTAAAAACTTTTATACAGATACAGTTGGACCCCCATATCCACGGGGACTTGGTTCCCAGACTTACCATGGATATAGGAAACTGGATAACAGTGAATCTTATTAAAATGAAGGATTTTCAGTAAAAACATACCATAAACCTGCATTTGAGGACCTAGAAGATGCCTCTTAGGCATTTTCCAGCACGTCTGGTAGTGTCCCCTATTTTGTGTCCTGTGGATTACTGAAACCATAGATTTTGGTTCCATTAATATGGGAGTCTGACTACTTTTTTAGCTGTACGCAGTTTTACTTGCTCATAGGCTGTCTTGGATCCTGTACAAGGAGAAGTGTGGGTTGTAAAATAAATAAGGATTAGTATGCACTGGTGGGATTTGAATGATCATGAAACAGCACTAAAAAGGTTTTCTAGACCCAAGGCAGCTTTTTGCTTGTAAGATGTACTGACCTATTTTTATTTTATTGGTTGCAGTGCAGGGATGGTGCAAAGAAAAACAGATTCCATATTAGAAAATTAATGCAGATTTATAGTGTCGTTATGATGAGGAAGATGAAAACAGGGTATTGAGAAACTTTATGTAGTGCAAGCCATGGTTTAGACAATAGGGTTAATTAAGGTCCATGATAATCTGATAAAATACTCTTTTCTAGGCAAGTGTCGTGGACTTCGTACAGCGAGGAAGCTGCGCAGTCACCGACGTGACCAGAAATGGCATGACAAACAATACAAGAAGGCCCATTTGGGTACTGCTCTTAAGGCCAACCCTTTTGGAGGAGCTTCCCATGCCAAAGGCATTGTCCTGGAAAAAGTGTGAGTTTCATCAACTGGAAAAAGTGGCATCATCTTTCTTTTCTGTATTGTACTAAGGAACTGACCATGCTCAATAGAGTTTAAAATATGTCTCATAATTTTTTTATTGTTCTGAGTTGTTTTAAATAATTCAATTTTATTATATGCTGCCCTGAGATCCTCAGGTATAGGGTGTGATGCAAATATTTTAAGGAAATAAAGTACAACTGTTAGTATGAATGGTAAAGGAGCAGTGTTAACATCTACCCTATTTCTGCTACCCAGCAATTGGAAATCTTGTCTTTTATGAATTTGCAACCTTGCATAGCCATACAGCCATTTTAGGGAATATTTTTCATTAATTGAGTAGGTGCTTATGAGGGGTGAATGAATAAAACAAATTCTGGAACATTCAGTTGGTTTTCTTTGATTTTACATATCTTCCAAGTAAATGTAATATTGGCAGGTTGGATCCTCTTTAATTCTCACTACTGTCTGTTTCTCAGATCTACTTAAATATCATATGCAATTTAGTATTTACACCATGTTTAAGGCTTTGATTTTTTCCCCCTTATTTTTTAAAAGATACACCTCTGGGGGCATATGCAGTGAATTTCAGCTATTGCGCAGGCAGAGCCAATGGGGAATGGAGTATATTCTGGATAAGGTTTCTTCTGTGGAAGATTTCTCATTTAGTGGAATGGATGAGAATAGGTGGAACAGAGGAAGTATCAATCTTCATTTATCATTCCCAGCATTTGCTCTGGAGGTTGGGGGAAACCTCTAAAAGAGCGTGAAAGATGCTGTTGGACCTGCAATGGAGGCGGGGGGATCAGTGAACATTGCTTCCCTCCTGCTTTCTTACCTGTGGGAGTGTTTCAAATGGAACTCTGCTGAGAAAATGCAGTTGCTCACAAAAATATATATATATATATTCAGCCTTCTATTTTGCATTGGTATACCATTGTCCCTGCACATTTGCAGGTTAAGCATTTGCAGATTTGCTGATTCATGGATTATTATAATAAGAATTATTATTTCTTACCCGCTGCTGCCCTATACACAACTGAAAAAATATGTTCTCTAGGCATGTCTAGGTCTACCAGTGCAACTGGTCAGCTTCCACCAGAGGTTGACCATAGAATTGCACTGGTGGACCTAAACATGTCTAGAGAAGTGTCCTCAGGTAAAAAAATAAATAAATACGCATGTTTTTTTCTATTTCACAGAGTTCTGCGCTCCTAACTACTGTATTTCTTTTTTATACACTTTTACAAAATGCCTACTTAGCTTCTCATGTATTTAGTATATTTTCTTGTCCTAGTCAAAATGGTGACTTGATTACTATACTAAAAATACAGTATGTGTGACTATTTGTTCTTTCCAATTTAGTGGCGTAGAAGCTAAGCAGCCAAATTCCGCCATCAGGAAGTGTGTCCGAGTCCAACTGATCAAGAATGGCAAGAAAATAACAGCTTTTGTTCCTAATGATGGTTGTTTGAACTTCATTGAGGTAAAAAAATAAATCAATCCTACTTTTAAAATTTTTTGAAGGAACTGCTGTTCAAAAGAGTCAATACGGTGTAGTAGTTTTAGTGGTGGACTAGTACTCCAGAAAACCAGAGTTCAAGTCCCAGTTTGGCCATGGAAATGCACTGGATGATCTTAGGTGAGTCACCCCTTCTAAGCCTCAGAAGAAGAGACAGTGTCAACCTCCCTCTGAACAGATATTGCCAAGAAAACCCCATTAGGTTTGCCTTAGGGTCACCATAAGTTGGATCAGAGTTGTAGGCACACAACACACCAGTTCAAAGAACAACTCTTGGTAAAATATATCTGGTTTGTAATGTGTTTCAATTTTATAATAATTAATAAAGACAGAATATGGATTACTAAGGCAAGTTACAGACGATTCAAAGTTACTACTTCCTCATGCCTACAATCCCTGTAATAAAAAGAACATAGGACAGTTAAAGCTCTTCCAGAGCCTAAATACACAAAAAAGACATTCACCTGCAAGAGTAAAGGAAAAGACTGAAGCAAGATTTGAAACCTGATTGCCGGGGAGGGGAAATATTGCACCCATGAAGAAATACAGCTACAGTTATCTTAGGTCCTTGAAGTTACAAAACTGTTGAAAACCAGTATTTGCTGTCAGCTTCTATATGTGGAGGTGGCTCTTTGGCACAAAGGAACACACAACCCTTCACATATTTGCCTTGTTAATGCTTAACAGCGCTTCAGTTTCCTAGAATGTAGATGTTTTAAAAGGAGGGTGAGGAAGGTATTTGAGTTTTGGAGTGGCTCTTTATATAACTGTGCTGCTGTAAGGTTGGTTTAAGAACTGATGACAGAAGTTATTAGTATGACCAAACTTAAACAAAATTTGTAATCTTGAGGGAGGCAAAATTCAGGTGGGTTCAGAATTCAGACTGCACATGGATTCTTTGTTCAGTGCAAAAATAATTACTTCTCTTGTTTTAATTTTAGGAAAATGATGAGGTCCTGGTTGCTGGCTTTGGTCGAAAGGGCCATGCTGTTGGTGACATTCCTGGTGTTCGTTTCAAGGTTGTCAAAGTAGCAAATGTTTCTTTATTAGCCTTGTACAAAGGCAAAAAGGAGAGGCCCAGATCATAAAGTTGAATTTTGTTACCAGGATGATCAATAAAAGTTTCTCCTAAGAAATGTGTTTGTGCTTTCTATTGTATGGGCTTTGTGGCTTTGTCATTATGTATAAGCAACACATTTAATAACTGTAATATTTTCTGTAATAAAGACATAGTACTTAGGATGAGCATGGTTTATTTGGCCTGGTATCTTTTGGAAGGGTCCCAAATGTTATTGAACATAGAATCATAGAATTGTAGAGTTGGAAGAGACCACGAGGGCCATCCAGTCCAACTTCCTGCCATGCAGGAAATCACGATCAAAGAATCCCTAACAGATGGCCATCCAGCCTCTGTTTAAAGACTTCCAAGGAAGGAGACCCTACCACGCTCCGAGGGAGTGTGTTCCACTGCTGAATAGCTCTTACTGTCAAAAAAGTTCCTAATGTTGAGGTGGAATCTCTGTTCCTGGAGCTTGCATCCATTGTTCTGTGTTCTAGTCTCTGGAGCAGCAGAAAACAAGCTTGCTCCATCCTCAATGTGACACCCCTTCAAATACTTAAACAGGGCTATCGTATCGTCCCTTAACCGGTTTTTTTCCAGGCTAAACGTACCCAGCTCCCTAAGTCTTTCCTCATAAGGCATGGTTTCCAGACCTTTCACCATTTTAGTCTCCCTCCTCTGGACATGCTCCAATTTGTCAATATCCTTTTTGAATTGTGGTGCCCAGAACTGGACACAGTATTCTAGGTGAGGCCTGACCAAGGCAGAATAGAGTGGCACTATTACTTCCCTTGATCCTAGACACTTCTACTGATGCAGCCCAAAATCACATTGGCCTTTTTAGCTGCTGCATCACACTGTTGACTCATGTTCAACTTGTGGTCTACTAGGACTCCTAGATCTCTTTCGCACATAGTCTTGTTCAGCCAGGTCTCCCCTATCTTATATCTATGCATTTCGTTTTTCCACCCTAAGTGCAGTACCTTACATTTCTCCGTATTGCAATTTCATTTTGTTAGCTTTGGCCCAGCTTTCTAGTCTAGTCAGGTCATTTTGAATTTTGATCCTGTCCTCTAGGGTATTAGCTACTCCTAATTTGGTTTCATTGCAGATTTGATAAGTATGCCCCTAATTCTGTCATCCAAGTCATTGATAAAGATGTTAAATAGCACTGGGCCCAGGACAACCCTGTGGCACCCCGCTGATCACATCTTTCCAAGAGGAAGAGGAGCCACTGCAGAGCACCCTTTGGGTCCAGCTGGTCAACCAATTACAAATCCATTTAACAGTTAACTTGTGTAGCCCACATTTTACAAGCTTGTTTGCAAGAATGTCATGAGGAACCTTGTCAAAGGCCTTACTGAAATCAAGGTATGCGATATCCACAGTATTAGGGCTGATGAAAGGATGGCCTTGAAATATAGCAGGTTTCCAAAGCTGAATATTTTCTTCCCGCATCTTGGGTTTGGGGCTTGTATTGGGGGAGGGGAGTATTATCTCTTTGTGGCTAGAGTAAGGTTTAATCCTGAATACAAGGACAGAAGAAAACCAAATTAGGAGCAGGTAGCTAATACCTCACGATGGGATCAGAATTCAAAATCACCTGGACAGATTGGAAACCTCGGCCAAAACTAACAAAATACATTTTAACAGCAATAAATGTAAGGTATTGAACACAGAATGACTTGTATCTGAAAATGGATCCAAACAGAGGCAGATCTTTTATTTCAGTTACAGACTTTCTGTTTGTCTTTTTCAAAATTGTATCTGATTTTAAACTGGTTGAAGACTAATTAATGGATTGAAACCAGACTATGAATAACTCCATTGACAGGATATTGCCTCCCCTGCTTTCTCCAGCTTGGAGGACCTACTTAGTATTGGGCCTTTCCATTCCTTAAATGCCAAGTGTGAATTCAACCCTATTACTGCATGTCCAATTTTTTCATTAGCTTTCTCTTCAGAATGCAGTGCTAAAATAAACTTTTAAAAAATGTGTCGAGGCTGTTAGGACAACAGTTCTGTTGGGGTAATGTGAATGACTGAGAAGCCAAAATTCACCTGTTACAAACCAAAATCCGTGGATGCTCAAGTCCCATTATATAGAACTAGCTGGACCCGGCGTACCATATGCCATTAAAAAATGCCTCCTGCCACCACCACCCTTGGTTTGTTCTCCCCCCTCCGTTTGTTCTGCCCCCCTGCTACCCCCTCTCTGTTTGTTCTGCCCCCTGCTACCCCCCCTCCGTTTGTTCTGACACCCCCCTCCGCTCATTCTGCCCTCCTACCACCCCCTCAGCTCGTTCTGCCCCTTGGCCCCCACCCTAGCACTCCAGCACACCACATCCACCCCCATGCTACTCCCTCTCCCTCTCTGGTGGCCATGTTTGGAATCTACATGGTCCTGCCCCCAGTGTGCTGATTGGCTTCCCAACAGACCTGTGATTGGTTGGTCAGGTCCGTAAGCAGCCAATCAGCACACTGGAAACGGCAACATACCTAAGATAATTATATATAGAGATGGTGTAGTAAAATGGTGTTCCTTATATAAAATGGCAAACACCAAGTTTGGTTTTTGGATTTTTCCCTCCTGAATGTTTTTGAGCTATGGTTGGTTGAATCCATGAATGCAGAACCTGTTGATACAGGTAGCCAACTATATAGTTAAAATCATTTACGTGTATAAACGGGATCAGACCCCAAGGCTTTAATAAGAACTTAGCTCTGAAATAAAGCCAATGCTGGTGCTAATTTAGGCCTTTAAAGTGAAGACATTCCGCATCTAGACTGCCACAACAGGGAACTCCCTTTCATATATCCCACAATGTATCACACAATGTATTGCCCTCATAGTTGAGACATGAAGGAAGCCCCCTCCAGCAGTCCTCAGGCAGGCATATATAGGGAGAAGTGCTCCTTCAAATATTTTGAGTCATTTAGCACTTTAATTGTTATCAACCAGCGCCTTGAATTCAGACTGGAAGCACATTGGCAACCACAATTTCTTCAAGATCAGTATTGTTTCATTTTGTGCTATATGCAGCTTCTGAGTCATCTTAAAGAGCAGCCCCAAATTCCTATTAGTTCCAAGTAGAATAGACCTACTAAATCCATTGCTGAATGCTAAATCAACACATAGATAAAATCTCGATGCAATGCATCTACTTCAGTTTAGCAATTGCAGTCAGTTTAGCCCCTGACTGTTTATTAACGAGAGTAGAGTTCTGAAGGACAATGTGCAGTTTCAGTACATTTAGTGGAGTGCTGGCATGAGGAAACCACAAGATAGGAAACACACCAAAAATAAAACATACCTTAATACCAAAAAGGTACAAAAATCTGCATGTAAGCAAGACATTGAAAAAAACATGCAAGGGGAAAGAGATAGCAATGTTGAATCAGATCAGTATATACAGCAATCCTGTAGCACCTTTTGAGGCAGAAATTTTCTAGTATAAACTTTCATGGACTCTAGTCCACTTCATCAGAGTCCATGAAAGCTTATGTTAGAAATTTCAGCCAGAATTCTACATGTGTTAGAAATGTAACTATCTTAGTCTCATAACTACCGTACATAGCATCTGGCCTTTTTCTCAGCCTCAAAGATGCTACAGGATTCCGTTATATATGTTTATGCTGAAACAAATCAACAGCTACATTTTTTAATTGTACATGTCTTTATTTTGTATTATTCATTTATATCTTGCCTTTTCTCCAGCCCTGGGACTCAAGATGGCTTACAACAATTAAAACATACATTTAAAAGCTCACCTCAGTAAAAACATATAAAATTTCAAATGCAGTTTAAGCCGTAAATAGAATTAAAAGCAACATTTCTACCTAACAACAAGTAATATGGAAAATACCGCACATATTAAAATCCCTTTCCCTATAACAGCCTGTTAAAACAAAAAATCATCTGCTGCCAAAAGGTTACAGTGGGGGGGGGGCAGTTATGCCTCTCTAGGAAGAGAGTTCCAGATCCTGAGAGCAGCCACTGAGTCTCCCATCAGATATACTTGTGAGAGCGCTAGGACAGATAGAAAGATCTTCTCTGAAGATCTCAAAAGCTGAGCAGATTCATATGAAGGAATATGCTTCTTCAGATACCCTGGACCCAAGCTGTTATCAGCCTTTATGGGTCACAGCTAATGTTTCACATGGTGACCAGAAACGGACTAGTAGCTGTTGGAGCTATTGTAACAAGGGAGTTGTGCGCTCCCTATAACTAGTGCTAATCAATAGTCTAGCTGTAGCTGTTTGGTCCAACTGAAAGTTCTAAAATCTCTTAAAACAGCCCCATATAGAGCATGCTACTATAATCCAAAGGGGATGCAGCTCAGGCATGTGTCACTGGGTGGTACTGAAGAATACAATACTGTACACATGCACAATATCCACAAGGCAGTGATACCTTTATTGGGCCAGCACCAAAGTATAAAATATATTGTGCAAGCTTTTGAAACTTCACTGGCTGCTTCAGGCAAAGATGTTTAAAATAATACAGGATAAAAATGGTGATGATTTTAGAATCACAGGCCTACCTTCTGAGATGTTACTCTGTTGTCAGTTAGATTGTTTGGAGGGATCTCAATGCAGGCAGAGGCCGCTCCCCTCATTGGCCATCTGGGATATGGAGACAAAGGGAAGAAGACAGGTAATAAAATTCCTGTCCTATTAGCAACAGATTAGTAACTTCCCTTGAGATCTAGCTTTCCCTGTCCTATACAAAGCTCACTGCCTCTTTCTTAGACAGAGAATATTTAATTTCTCAAGCCAGTGAAACTTTGGAAGATTGCATGATATATTTTATGTTTTGGAGTTTTCCTGATGAAGGTGTCACTACTTTGTGGATTTTGTTGTATTTTGCTGCATGGCAAACACAGCAACCCCTGAATGTGTTGTACTGAGGGTTAAAGGGGGAAAGGCTGCAAATATCTTCTGATTACATGCTAATGATGGTTGGTTTTGGTGACAAAAGCAAAAGGTAACAATAAATTCAGACCTGTCCATCTGGTGCAAAGTACACAGGCCCCTTTGTAAGAAGAGAGTAGGGAATTCCTTAAGCAATATCTATATTGTCAGAGCCACAGATTAAAGGCACCAGATCCTGTCTGATCTTGGAGGCTAAGCAAGGTCAGTTCTGGTTAGTACTTGGATGGGAGACCACCAACAAATACCAAGTGCTGAAGGCTATATTTCAGTGGAAAGAACTGGCAAGACCACCTCTGAGTCCATCTCACCTTTAAAAACCCTATGAAATTCATGGGGTCTCCACAAGTTGACAGGACAATTGAAGGCACGTGTACACACACAAGAGAGAGAGATGAATTTACTGCTGACACTGGCACAAAGCATGGCAACAGGAGTCAAAATCAGTATCTAGTTTTATCTTTGGGTGGAGAAAATAAGTCTCAGAATAATGAGGTATAAACTTTTTTTCCTCCACTCTAGTTTACTATTACTGAGCAGCTAAATTCGGCATTCTTCAAATTACAAAAATACAGGGCTTGCATTATTCTGTTTTTATGAATTCTTCCCTTATTTTAATTGTGTTCTGGATTTCCCCCCTTCATTTTAAAAAAGGAAATTCATGATGGACCCTAGGGAGATGAAGATCTGTACACTAGCTTTTGGAAATGAGCTTTGGAGGGGAAACATTTGCATCTGTATTAAGTGTCCTTATATTGATGTGTAGGTCTATCAACTGGTCAATAGCTCAGATGTTGACTTAGTACTGTATAAATATGCAGCAGAAAGGATTGACTAAAGCAGGTAAGAGAGTCTGAATTTCAGTACTTGTATTAGGTTGTGGTTTGCAAAAGTAATATTTACATGAGAGTTTTTATTTATGGGTTTCTGTTTGTGAATTTTCTTGTGGTGAAAGTTTTTGTAACAGAATTACATTTGTGATTATTGATTTAAGTAGCATTTCATTTCCCCTGTTTTAATATCTTGCACATGCATGTTTATAAAATTTAATCAATTATGCAAATTAAATAGTTCCTGTAACAGGAGTTTATGAAATCTTAAGGTTGTACAAAAATAAACAGTCACTTTTTTTATCTGGAGTTACTTTTTTGCTGCTTTTTTTCCTGACAAGCAGCTGCTTGTTTATGACCATGTAGGAGTTTAAGGGGAGTTAGGAGCATATTTCACACTGGCACCATAGAGCTAGCGATACATATATTAGCTCCATTGGCACAGCTTTGAGAAGATATCGGGAATTTCCGCATCTCAGATACTTACCTGGAGGCAACAGACAATCTGTTCTAGTCATGGCTTGATTTTATGTTTAGCTTGGCCAACTGCCTGGGAAATCCCTCCACTTGGCCTTCTCTTGAAAGTGACTCTCCATCCTGTTTCATGCCAGGTGGTTCTACAGAGCCAAGCAGATTCTTCCTAAGCTAGTTATAGATCTGAACACCTGGGCAAATGTATGTGACAGATAATGGTCCAAATCCTGTTGCTAGTGCTGACTAGAATAGATGCATTCAATAATTGAGATTTACCTGTGTGTTGATTCACCTCCAACAATTGATTGAATAGTCATAACCAACAGGATGACAGCTATTATTTTACATTTATCTATTAAGTTTATCATTCTCCCATTCTTTCAATAAGAATTCAATTACTGCAAAATATTCCTTCCAGTTAGGTTCAGAACATAAAAGGAAAATGTTGTGCGATCCACCTGATCCTAAGCCTTATTCTCCCTCATGATCTACTCCTGGCATTCTCTGTCCCTCTGGGGCCAAACTCATGTCAATAGTCAGAGCTTTTCTCTCAGCTTGCATTAGCTTTCCATCTTGCCTATGTTCAGATAGAGTTTCAGTTGCTGCAAAAACACCCATTACTGCTTTGTGCCTAGTTCCATTTCAGTGGTGCTGTCCAGCTGTACTGGGTTATTGGCTACAATACTTGGAAGTATCTTTGTGTGGATCCACACAGAGAAAGTTAGTAGCATGATTGTTTAGTTATTCACTATTCTTGTGGTTAACTACAACCACTGTGCCACCAGGGTTAGCCAGCAAGATTTAGGAAAAAACAGACTAAAAGGTGATATATATCCTCTTTCCTATGTTTCAGGAGATTCCCCGACAAATCTTGAGACTATCACCACTGCTACCTTATCTCATCTGTATGTATTTTGTATATTCATATCGATTTGGTATATCTGCTATCTTCTATTGAGTTCTAGGAATTCTCATTTGCCAGAGTCAGGCAGGACTAAGACTTTGGTGGATCAGTGGGCCAGCTTTGCTCCCTGGGACTTGATGTGAGCCATACCCACCAATACTGCAGTGCTGAATGTCTACAGCGGCTCATCAATGTACCTTTAAACCAAGCATTTTTATTTTATAGGTTACTTAGTAACCTGCTGCTAAAATTTCCCACCAAATGTCACTGGGGAGGGGGGCAAGAGACTGCACCAATGGCCTTGGGGCAGCATGTTGTCCACTCCCTGGCCTAAACCTACCTCTTGCTTGAAGCCTTTCCGTTTCCTTTCGTAGTGCTTTGGTTTACTCCCAACAAAGGATTATCTTTTCCCTCAACTTTACCTGTTTCTTGCTTGTAATAGAATGACTTCATAGGGTGGTACACGTGTTGTTGTGTGTGTTCAAGTCATTTCCAATTTATGGTGGCCCTAAGGTTATCCTATCATGGGTTGTGATTTGTTCAGAGGGGGTTTGCCTTTGCCTTCCTCTGAGGTTGAGAGTGTGTGACTTGCCCAAGGTCACTCAGTGAGTTTCTGAGTGAGGATTTGAACCCTGGTCTCCAGAGTCATAGTCCAGCACACAAACCACTACACCACACTGGCTTGGTGGTACACAGCTCAATCCACCACCACCATCATCACCATTATTATAAATACTGATTCTCAACCATGAGTTAATGACTATGCCTCAGTTGTGATATACTACATGTCAAGTTCAAACATTCCCTTTACTTGTATATTGCAGACTACAAGAAAGGTCAGTCACAATTCTGCAGAGGATACGCATTAAGAAATATTCTGTTAAGTGGAGTTTATTTCCTGCCTGTGCCTGCTACTAAGTTGTCTTACAATAAGGGATATGAGGGTATCCTACCACTAGATGCCACTCTTACAATGCTCAAGAATATTCAAAGGAGAATATGGGTTGTTGACTTTAAAGTGTTCATATGTTGTTTAGTGGAAAATCCCCTGGAACTGTTTGATATAAGAGATTTGAACTGATCAGACTTGATGCACGGAAGGACTGAAGGTTTTCCATTAACTGCTGGGCATTCCAAACTGCTTCCATCTCTTAAAAGTGAAGGCTGAAAGATATATAAGATGTTTCTCCCAAGATCTTATACAAAAGGGAAAAACAATTGGGAGATGCATAATGAGAAGTAACTACAAGGAGGCTCTTCAAGGCTCATTCATTTACAGGAGAGTGAGGTTTTCCCAAAATTGCTGAAGGCAATAAGTTAGAAAGAAGACTTGGAGAAGAATTTCAATGCATTCAAGGAAGTGGCCAACCATTTATTGCTATCTGTCATGGGGAAAGGGGCCATAGAAAAAGTTTAATGGAAAAGGGCATTTTCAGTCAACAAATGTATTACTTAAGCAGACATATCATAGTCATGTTTGTTAACATTAAAAATGTAAAAATGGTTCTATTAAATATTTTGTTAAGCATGGCACAAATGTAAATTTTCTAAAAGGTAAATAAACTAAATCTGCAGGAATAAAATCATTTACACAGTTCACAGAATTTATTTCCATAAATTTTCTCCTCTTCTGTGCTGCTACAGCTACTGTAGCTATCCTGCAGTTGGGTATTCATTTAAATTACATACACGGATTTTGAGTTTTTTGTTGCTATGTGCCTTCAAGTTGACTCTGACTTTTGGCAACCTATAAAGTTTTCTTGACAAGATTTATTCAGTGGAGGTTTACCATTGCCTTCCTCTTAGGTTGAGAGAGTGTGGCTTGCCCAAGGTCACCTGGGGATTTCCATGGCTGAATGAAGATTCAAACCCTGGTCTCCCAGAATCTTAGTGCAACACTCAGACCACTACACCACCCTGGCTTTCTTTAGAAGAAAAACACCTGCAAGTTAATCATTAAGAGCCAGGATTGCTGAGAAAATTCGTGCCCCCCCCCAAAAAAAATCACAACAAACTTGTGTGTAAAAAAGATAACGTATGATCTCCTGACAATAAAATCCTATCCATGGTTACTCTGAAATAGGTTCCATTGTGAGACTCAATTCCGGTGAGACTCATTCCCTAGAGAGAGTGTATAAGTTCCACGGTCTGAAAATGAATCTTGCATTTGGTCTTGTCTCTTCTTGTTGTTAACTGCTTTCAAGTCAACTTCAACTCATGGCAACCCTTTGAATGAAACACCTCCAAGACTCCCTGTCCTCAACTGCTCTGTTCAGGTCCTGCCAGCTCAGGGTCATAGCCTTCTTGATTGAGTCTATTTATTTTATTTATTGCAGTATTTATACCCTGCTCTTCAGCCACAAAGACTCTGAGGGGGGCTTTCAAATCGCTTAGCAATAGCACTTACACATCTACCCCGCTTTATAGTGCAAGGCACTCTCAGAGCAGTTTACAATGTGTTAGCTAATTGCCCCCACAAGCTGGGTACTCATTTTACCAACCGATGAAAGGATGGAAGGTTGAGTCAACCTTGGAGCTCCTGCAGGATCAAACTCACAACGTTGTGGCTGCAGTACCGGCATTTAACTACTGCATCATAGAATCATAGAATCATAGAATTGTAGAGTTGGAAGAGACCACGAGGGCCATCCAGTCCAACTCCCTGCCACGCAGGAAATCTTGATCAAAGCATCCCCGACAGATGGCAATCCAGCCTCTGTTTAAAGACCTCCAAGGAAGGAGATCCCACCACACTCTGAGGGAGTGAGTTCCACTGCCGAACAGCTTTTACTGTCAAAAAGTTCCTCCTAGTGTTGAGGTGGAATCTCTGTTCCTGGAGCTTGCACCCATTGCTCCGTGTTCCAGTCTCTGGAGCAGCAGAAAACAAGCCTGCTCCATCCTCAGCGTGACACCCCTTCAAATACTTAAACAGGGCTATCATATCACCTCTTAACCATCTTTTTTCCAGGCTAAACATACCCAGCTCCCTAAGTCTCTCCTCATAAGGCATGGTTTCCAGACCTTTCACCATTTTAGTTGCCCTTCTCTGGACATGCTCCAATTTGTCAATATCCTTTTTGAATTGTGGTGCCCAGAACTGGACACAGTACTACAGGTGAGGTCTGACCAAGGCAGAATAAAGCGGCACTATTACTTCCCTTGATCTAGATACTATACTTCTATTGATACAGCCCAAAATCGCATTGGCCATTTTTAGCTGCCGCATCACACTGTTGGCTCATGTTCAACTTGTGGTCTACTAGGACTCCTAGATCCCTTTCGCACGTAGTCTCGTTCAGCCACGTCTCTCCCATCCTATATCTATGCATTTCATTTTCCCACCCTAAGTGCAGTACTTTACATTTCTCCGTGTTGAATTTCATTTTGTTAGCTTTGGCCCAGCTCTCCAGTCTATCCAGGTCATTCTGAATTTTGATCCTGTCCTCTAGGGTATTAGCTACTCCTCCTAATTTGGTGTTATCTGCAAATTTGATAAGTATGTCCCTAATTCCCTCATCCAAGTCATTGATAAAGATGTTGACTAGCACTGGGCCCAGGACAGAACAGAATCACTAGGGCTTCCTCTATCCTGCCCTCCACTTTTCCTAGCATTATTGTTTTTTCTAGTGAGTTATGCCTTCTCATGATGTGGCCGACATACGACAGCCTCAGTTTAGTCATCTTGGCTTCTGGGGAGAGTTCAGGCTTGATCAGTCTAGGATCTGTGTGTTTGCCTTTTTGTCTACAGTATCTGCAGAACTCTTTTCTAGCACCACATCTCAAAAGAGTTGATTTTCTTTCTATCAGCATTTTGTTTTTGTTTTTTTGTTTTTGTTTTTGCTGCCCAGCTCTCACATCCATACATGGTGATGGAAAATACGGTGGCTTGGATGATCCTAACTTTAGTGTTCAATTGTATATCTTTGCACTTTAGGATCTTGTCTTGAAGCCCTGACTCTATGGGCTTCAAAACCAGGAAATGATGTCATATCTTGACATGACAACAGAGAGGATAAAAAGTTGATTTTACTCACAGTCTGTTGAAGAACAGAGGAAGTTCAGCCTTCCCTGCACTTTAATATAGTTCTGTCAAAGGGAATAAGTTTCAAGAGATGCCCCCAAATTTTGCCCAGATGGCCAACTAACATTTCTGTCAACCCTGGTCTTCTGCTTAGCTGGGAGTGGGGATTTCTAGACATTTCTAGACATTTCCCATCTTCAGCTTCCATAAACTCTAAACAGCAGAAGCAGTTGTGAGATGTCATGGGAGCTGCACCCCAGTAACAACTGGAATGCCACATTTGTTCACTGCCACACTGAGAGGTGAGATCTTGCCTCTGGACTTCATACTGAAAAAGCAAGTACAGGGTCATGGAATATCTTCTGTTGTTGTCCCTAGTTTCAGACTTGGAGCTACAGACAACACTGGGGGAATCCTTTGAAGAAAAATGAATCTAAGCCCAACATGGAGCTGGAAGAAGGATTGCATATCCTGTGCACAAAAGCTAACCATAGACCCACATACACAAACTGACTTATTTACCAATGAATATAAGTAAGTCATTGCATAAGTGGGTCTCAGAACCATTCCTGCCATAGACAGACTCAGACTGCTGCCTCAGGTAACAGATTATAACTGTCATGAAAATACAGCAACATTTTGTTGAGACTTTCCTTAAGGTGCTCATTAGCCTAAATGAGTTCAAATCTGTAGGACCAAACAAATTGCATCCCAGAGTACTGAAGGAACTTGCTTATGTACTCTCTGAACTACTTGCCATCATTTTTGAGAAATCTTGGAGAACAGGTGAGGTGCCAGAGGAAGAGGACTGGAGATGAGCAAACACTGTTCCTCTCTTCAAAAAAAGGTAAAACAAAAGGAAGAAGAAGAAGAAGAAGATGATCCAGGAAACTACAGACTAGTCAGCCTGACCTCAGGAAAAATATTATAATTATAAAAAATAATATTATAAAATACAAGAGTCTGTCTGCAAGTATCTTAAAAATAATATTATAAAATACAAGAGTCTGTCTGCAAGTATCTTTATGACAATGCAGTCATCAGTAGGAGCCAGCATAAAGTTGTCAAGAACAAATTATGTCAAATTAATCTATCTTTTTTTTCAATCAGGCCATTAGTTTAGTATGGTAGGAATGCTGTGGATGTCATTTATCTGTATTTCAACAAAGCATTTGATAAGGTCCTCCCATAATATTTTGATTAACAAACTAATTATAAACCAGCCCATGCTTTGAGACCTGCAGGGGAGACCCTTCTCTCCATCCCATCACCCTCACAGGTACATGTGGTTGGAATATATGAGAGGGCCTTCTGAGGTTCCCTCTCATCCCAGGCTTCCCAGGCTCTGGAACGTCCTTCCCAGAGAAGTTAGAAAAAAGTGGAATAGATGGGAAAGTGGAATAGATGTGAACACTGTCAGGTGGATCCATAATTGGTTGGAAAACCATGCTCAAAGAGTTGTCATCAATGGCTGCACTTCGAACTGAAAGATGGTGTCAAGTGGAATGCCTCAGGGTTCTGTCCTAGGGCCATTATTCTTCAAGATTTTAATCAGTGACTTTGATGGTGGGGTAGAGGAAATCTTTATCAAGTTTGCAGATGACACAAAACTAGAAATAGTGGCTATCACATTAAAACATAAGAACAGAATTCAAAAGGACCAAGATAAACTAGAAAATTGGGCAGAAAATAATAAAATGAAATTCAGTACAACCAAATGCAAAATTCTCCATTCATATCACAAAAAAACAAATGCACACTTATAAGATGAGGGATACATGGCTCAGCAGAACTCCATGTGAAAAGGACCGTGGGATTATTGTGGATTATAAACTGAAAATGAGAAAGCAGCATGATGCTGCAGCAAAGAAGGCAAATGCTATTTTAACCAGCATTAATATTAGCATAGTTTTCAAATCAAGGGAAGTAATAGTCCCACTATATTCTGCACTGGTCAGACCTCACCTGGAGGACTGTGTTCAGTACTCCATCCTTCATTTTAAGGAGGATATTGACAAGTTGGAGCAGGTTCAGGGAAGGGCAACAAGGACAATAAGAGGTATGGAGAACAAAACATATGAGGAAAGGTGGAAAAAGCTAGGCATGTTCAGTTTGGTGAAGACAAGACTGAGGGGTAACATACTGCACTCTTTAAATACCTCAAGGCCCGTCACTGAGAGGAGGGGGCAGGCCTGTTTTCTGCTGCCCCAGAGGGTAAGACCAAGTTTTAAGTCATAGTTGGGTAGATTTCAATTGAACATTCAAAGGAACTTCTTGACAGTAAGAGCAGTTTGGCAATGGAACCTATTGCCTAGAGAGGTGGTAGGGCCTCCTTCTCTGGATGTCTTCAAAAAGAGTTTGGACAGCTAACTGATGGGGATACATCAGCTGGAGATCCTACACTGAGCAGGGGCTGGACTTGATGACCCACAAAGGCCCTTCCAGCGTTATGATTCTGTGATCTATATGTGGCAGATTACTTGGTTGGCCTTGGCTGATTTATACATTAGGAGTGGTGGTGGCGGTGGTGGCTGTAGACTGGACAGGGCAGTTTCCTGCTCTGTTTCAAAGAGGAAACTACTTGGGTCATGCTTGGTATGCATGTGTATTTTTCAGTGAGAGACAGATTTTCTGTTAAATGTTCCATGACAACTAACTCAACATGTAAAGCAAACCACTTTTGCTTAGATTGGAGACTATAAGACTACAATGAGCACATCTGTATACCCTGCACTACTTCCTGCCAGCTGAATCAAGTTCAGTTTTTACTGGGTGAAAAATAAATGTTGCCTCAAGGAAGCCAAAGTAGGGACTCTGAAGTGAAAAGAAATCGTTAAAAATGACCCCATTCCTTGACCTTGGTTTTACACTGAGCAAATAGATCTTTTGCTGTTAATTTTTATGTAGCTCTCATCCACACACACACACACACAGAGAGAGAGAGAGAGAGAGAGAGACAGAGAGAGATTCAAATGGAAGGAATGCAGTGAAAATTAGAAAATAGTTGTTTTGCTGTTCAGCACTTTTCAAAATTCCTAGTTTATTGCCCATGTGTATAAACAGAAACAAAGAAGTTGAACCTGAAATAATGCTTGTCAAGTTTCAAACCTGGTACAGTTGTCCCTCCGTATCCATGGGTTTGGTATCCATGGATTTAAGTATTTAAATATTATGAAAATATTATTAAAAAAATAATAATCCAAAAAGCAAACCTTGATTGTGCCACCTTATATAAGGAACATCATTTTGCTATGCCATTGCATATAATGGGACTTGAGTATTCATGGATTTTGGTATCCATGGGAGATCCTGCAACCAAACCCCAGCGAATATGAAGGGATAACTGTACTATGATTTCAGTTTCTCAAACAAGATCTAGTCATGATTAGGACCTGTAGGTGAGTATAGCTAGAAACTCAGTCTAAACATGACTGTAAACAAAACTACATGTGTACAAAATCGTATGCTGCTGTTCTCTGGTGGAGGGTTAATAAAAATCCTTAAAGACAAAGCCAATTTTGAAGCTACAAAGCTGTTAGGAAAGATGAATTCCAGTGATGATACTGGTATCAACAGAGTGGACTCTGCTGCCTCAATTTTATTGCCCTTAAATTCAGGCTGGGTTACCCAGAGAGGGGCCTGGAAGTGGACCAGAGTGAGACCTTTTTTATTCTTTTTTGCTTATGGGCTATAAATTTGGGCCCAGGCCCAGGTCACTGTTTTTATGGCCTCAGTACAACCTTTACCACCTTCCTTCTTATTCTATTGGTGTTCCTATTTTCTTGGATATGATTTAATATTTAGGGCCTTTCCATATCAGCAAAAATAGTTCAGGAATGTATGTTATGATTACACGATATGAAACAATGCATGATATAAATACATGATGTGAAGAAAGTAGGCCCTAGGGTCAACAAATTAATTAGATCTGTAGTAAACTGAGGGCAGATTGAAGAAAGCATTTTTCACACAATATAACATACTAGAATTATAGAATCATAGAGTTGGAAGAGACCACAAGGGCCATCTAGTCCAACCTCCTGTCATGCAGGAATAAACAATAAAAGCTTCCCCGACAGATGGCCATCCAGCCTTTGCTTAAAAACTTCCAAAGAAGGAGACTCCACCACACTCCGAGGCAGTGCATTCCACTGCCGAACAGCTCTTACTGTCAGGAAGTTCTTTCTAATCTTTAGATGGAATCACTTTTCCTGTAGTTTGAGTCCATAGCTCCATGTCTCAGGACTTTTTCAAATAGGGGACCCCCCCCCCCGAGGAGGTTGGGAGAAGAAAGGCTCTGTCCTGCTTACAGTACTCCATTTCGGACGATGTTCTCCTCCTGACCTTCCCCCCGTGCTGTGCGCACAAGAAACGTGCCACTTTTATTGACAGAAAACCCCATCAATAAAAAGCGGTGCCTGAAGCACAGAGGAAGCACGGGGGGACGTCGGGAAGAGGATGATGTCATTTGAAATGGAGCACTGTAAGTGAGACAGCGCCGTTCTTCTCACGACCTCCTCAGGGGGGGTGTCCCCCATTTGAAAAGGTCCCTAGTCTCTGGAGCCACAGAAAACAAGCTTGCTCCATTCTCAATATGACATTCCTTCAAATATTTAAACATGGCTATCATGCCCCTCTTAACCTCCTCTTCCTCAGGCTAAACATACCCAGCTCCTTAAGCCACTCCTCATAAGGCATGGCTTCCAGACCTCCTACCACTAGGACTGGCACCAGCTGGTGTTAACAGAATTGGAAAACATTATAGAGGTGATTTCTGTCAGTGGCTTACTCATTTGAGTTGAAGAGAACCACCATGTTCTGAAACAGTTGTGGGAATGGTGGTGGGCAGAGTAAGGTACACGTTCATGTTCTGTGTGGAACTCCCAAAACTATCTGGCTTGGCACTGATGGAATCAGTAGCCCAACTTTTCTTCTTATTCTTACTTCCTTATATTATAAATGCAGATGAGGAACTGCCTGTTTCCATTATCACCCTTTAAAAAAAAAAAAACCCTTCCCATATACAAAAAATGAACATGAGCCTCTTCAGGCATTCTGAAGACTTCATGTGGGGACAAAGACGAGGTCACCCACATTATCCCTATTTCCCGTATCGCTACATTGTAGTTGGTTCACCTTAATTTCCCAGGGGAATTTTATGGCTCTGCTCTCAATTCTGCAGCCACATTTATTCTTCATGTATTATTCAGAAGCCAGTAATGCACATGCCAACTTGTTGTGTGCCAGTGCTTCTCATGGAAAGGAACATTCAAACATACACCTGGTATACAACACCTCATCTTCTCTTCCACGTCTTGTTTCCCTTCTCTTGTCTTCACCTTGGATTCTCTAGGGCATCCATGAAAGTTAAAGTGGTATCCAACTGCTGTTAACTATATAACATATACAACATTCTTTCTCTCAAGTCCAGTCATGTTTTCTTCTCAATATTCTTCTTTCATTAATTAGCATTCTGCCCTCTGCTGTCTTCTTCTTAGCTTGTCTCTAGTGCCAGATGTTTTGCAGCAATAATGCATCTGGCCTATTTATTCTTTGCTGGTTACCTTGAATGACTTCTCTATTGGTCTGTACTCAATAGCCAATTCTTCTAGAGTTATCCCACAACAATTTGCTTAGCCTCCTTGAATGTCTCTGATCAGTATAAGTAATATTCACTTTCAGAATTGTTTACAACAGGGTTGCTCACCTGGAGGGGGGAATGGGGGTATTGCCCCTGAAATAAGAATTCTGTCCCCCCCCCTTCTGAAATTCTCCTTCAGTTCCCCAAATTTCTACCACTGTAGTAACTTAAAACTTCAGTTGAGCATTTAGAAATAGAGTTTAGGCACCCAAAGTTACCAAGAGAATGAAGAACACAGACCTGTCCATGGCGACACATGCCTTAGTTACATCTTTTTGAGATTGCTGTCATGCATCCTATGTGGGGCTCCCTTTGTAGAGGGTTCAGAAATTCCAGTTGGTCCAACAAGCTGTAGCCAGATTGTAAAACTGAAGCTGGCTCTGTACAACTTCTTTGTTGCAATAATCCCACTGGCTGCTGTTTCCAGGCCCAATTCAAGGTACTGGTTATTACCTCTCAATCCCTATAAGGATCGGATTAAGGTTATTTGAAGGACTGTATTCTCCCATAAGAACCTACCAATGTTTTGGTGTCTTCTGGAGAAGCCTTCTTTCTGTTCTTCCACTCTTTGGGGAACAAGAGAGAGGGGCTTCCCTGTGGCTGCCCTCAGGTTCTGGAACTCCCTACCCAGAAAGGCTAGACTAGCATCCTCCTTATCATACTTCTACAGGCAGGTGAAGACCTTTTATTCTTGTATGCCTTTGAAAATTGACTTTTACAGGAAATGAGCCTTGTATAATGTGCAGGACTTTTATTTGTTGCTGTTGGATTTTTTTAATGGTTTAATTACAATAATTCAATTACGTTTTAACTATTGTATACTGTAAATTTTTAAACTTCGTGTGTTCTGTTATAAGCCACCTTGAGTCTTGAACTCAGAAAAAGGCAGGATATTATTACTAATAGTAAGAAAGATAATATAACACAGAAAATAGAAGAGTTCTAGATGTGTATGTTCCACTCTCTAAAAGGTTAGAAACTAAAGGAAAAATTCACAAGGAAGGGGGCATTTTTATTTGGAGGGCAATGCCATACCTATACCCCTTTCCCACCCAGCAGCTACAAATAAAGCAACTATTTGTTGTTCAATAAAGGGTTTCCAACAGAAACAAAGTGATAGAATTTTTTTAAAAAATTCACATTTATCTTGATTTTAGCTTATTTTGGTCCTTTATTTCTATTATTTTCTATTGTTATCCATAACAAAGAAACAAAAAAAGCTCAATGTATTACTCATGGGGGAAAAGAATATTGTCAAGAGCATGTTGAGATACTGTTGGAAGCTACCTCACAACTATAAACTCTTTCATATTGGAGGTTTGCCCAAATGTGAGGAAATGTACTTTCAAGGGACTATGGAACCATTCTCTCGCGACTGGTTACCGGGATGAAGCTACTAGGGAGTATTTCATTAACTACATTGTTATATACTTTGTCTCTAATGTTTGTTCAAATATTCCTTTTCTACCACCTTCAGCATAATGTGGGATAGAAATATATATACACATTACAATTTATAATATGATTTTCTGCACAAACTGAAGTTATTTCACAAATCAAAATAATATGAAAGCCCTGGCACAGTAGGTAAACCATCACTGTTAAAGGCTACATTTTTCCATTGTTATTGCCAAGTAGGAATAAGAGAGAGTAACTTACCCAGCTGAATAAGCATGTTTGAAGTAGTGTACTGGGAAATATGCTAACTAAAGTAAACGAAGAGCAGAAGTTATAAATATTTCCTTCCTGAAAATACTGCATTAATTGTCCTGAGACAGTCCAGTATTTGCAGGAACATGGTATTTACAAATTGAAAGGAATTCTGCTGATACTGAGTTTAATAGGATGGTTCTCAAGTAACATCTACTGATATAATTAAACATGTAGGTGCATTTTGTAGTTATCATTATACCAATCAGATGTCCTTACTCTACCTACAACCATGGCCATGGTTAACAATTATGGATTTAATAAAAAATAGATGCACACATGATCTAGCTCTCTGGTACTTCCAGACTACTAGAGAATTCACATATAGTACTTTGGACTTTACTATAGCCAACCTCACTGGTATGAAATTGGGGCCATACTGTAAAGGCTTCTGTGCAAGGTATGAAGAGAGATATGATGTTCTCCACAAGATTTTATGTGCAGCACATAAAATGAGCAACCATTTCACATCTGGATTTTTTTTGTCTGGAAACACCCCAACTTTTCTCTTTTCAAAACCCTTCCTGTTTATTTTACCATTCTCTTTTGTAAGAGAAGTCACTGGATACAGGTTTATTAGTCTCAAAAGGCAGACAGTTACTTAAATATTAAAGTTTTCCTTTTCAGAATGAACGCAGGCAGGGAATACTGTCAGCTGAGGGAACGTCTGAGTTATGTTAGGGAGGAAGTATTTAAGCAGCCCTCTGTGCAACCACCCATTTGCCATATGCCCCACAAAAGGCAATATGGTATCAAAAGGCAAAGTGTCATGCTTTGCTTAAGGCAACCTGGGTATTTGCTGTAAGGAATGAAACAAAGGGAAAATGTTTGCACAATATGGAATGGTATCCTTATGTTACTTTCCAGTCTGACATACCCCAGGTTCTTTTAATGTCATTGTTGTTGTGTAAATCTTGAAGACAGAAACAACATTACATATGTCATAGGGACATCTTTATTAAGGAAATGAATGTAGAAGAAATGGTTTCTTTGATTTCATATCTTCCAGCCAACAGGAGTGACTTTTTAAAATGTGACCTAACATGAATAAATTGCCTTAAATTATTTTCCATAAACTGCTCTGCTTAGTTTGTAAGATCACATGTACCCAGGTGTTCTAATGAGAAATTATAAAATTACAGTTTTCAGGAAACTGATTTTGTTTTTATTTTAGTTATGGAGAAATGCCATGGAGTGGCAGACTTGGTATTAGTAAGTCTTAATGTGCTACAACCTTGATCACCAAAATGGGAAAAGAACCAAAAAGTTATGGCCACTCCACAATATGCAAGAGGCAGGTCCACATTTACACAGATGGCTAGAAACTACTATAAAACACCTGACATGTTTGAGTTATAATTCTGATTAATGGGGAGAAATACCAAGGGTATGCTACTGCATGCATGCTGAGGGTGCTGGAGTAGAGTTTCCACCAAAAGGTATTCTGCTCTTGAAAGTTCTTTGGCTTTGCACGGACTTAAGTTCCTTTTGCATGAGTTACACAGACCATGAAGAACAATTTTAATGCTTTGTTGTCGTGTGCCTTCAAGTCATTTCTGACTGATGATGACTGCAAGATTTGTTCAGTGGGTTTGCTTCACCTTCCTCTGAGGCTGAGAGAGTGTGACTTGCCCAAGGTCATTCAGTGGGCTTCCATGGCTGAGCAAGGATTTGAACCCTGGTCTCCAGAGTCGTAGCCCAACACTCAAACCACTGCACCATGCTGGCTCTCCCATAAAGAAAAAAATTAATTCTTACTAACAGCAAAATCTGGCAATTGAGCCCCACCAGGATTTAAAAAGGGAGGCATCAGCATGGTCTGGTGAGCCCTGAGGTATAGAATGCAGTATATTAGTTGCAAACCAAAAGGGCACAAGCTCCCCAAACAGTTCACTGAGGAATCCTCATGCTCAGTGGCCTCCAGGAGGCATTGAATGTTGAAAGTTAATTCACAAAGCTAAGGGGTGGGGAGAAGGAATGCCCTGTCTTTCCTGAGCCCCTAAAGGTTAGCAGAATCCAAGCAGAAGGTATAGCTGGCTGGAACCCTAAAAAAGAACACTTTTGTTACGAGGTGACCATAAATGGCACGATTTGTGTGTAGGTCCCATGTGTATCTGCTGTTCCTTGAAGCAAATGTTCACGCATGTAAGAATTTCACATCCATACCCAAGGTCTTATGGATACTGGCATAGGAATCTTACTCTGGCTTCTTCCTCCCTGATATAGTTTAGTTACACTACACTGTATTTACAATGAAGTTATTTCTTGTATTATTGTTGCTGGTTCAGATGTTTGGCAATGAATATATTTAGCAACAGCAACAAACGCTCCACAACGAGAGCACCTTAAGGACTAAAACCAGTGGCTGCTGGTGGCTCTCATATCAGCAGGGTGTGCATCTGTTCTGGGTTTTGGTTTGGACTTCACACTCATGAACCTATTTGGGGGATAGGATTCAGCATGATTAAAATCCAGTGAATTCAATGCCTCAGTGTCATTGGAACCAGGAACTGCCAGGAATAAGAGACATATTTGTGCATATTTACAATTAACATATATTGTAAATGGGGAAGTCTGTAACTTACAGCACGCAATTACACATGCTGCACCAAAACGTACCATTCATACTTGTGAATATACTGCTTCCTGATCTACAAATCTCTTCTCCTCAAAAATGTGGTATCATAAATTAGTATGATAAATATTTTTGATCATGCACTTGTGATGCTGGTGCTAAGCCTAGCACCGTGTTGTGAGTCCACACCTGTGTAGCAGCTTAACCTCAGCTTATTTACCAAATATTGGATTGGGACAAATTTTTAAAAAACAAAAAAGAAAAAAAAAGTCATAGGGCATTTTTACAATGTGTAAAACAGCAAAAGGAAAACACCAGAAAAACTCTAGTAACTGAAACAGACTGGCAAGTTTCCCATCATAAGAGGAACAAAGATATATGGAAAACTAATTAGCAATGTCTGCCCTGTAACACATTGCATCCAAGTCTTATTTGTCTTTCTTCAGCAGTGGTATTATGAACATGTCCTAGGGGCTCGGGTCTTTTAACATGAGCCCTTAAGAAAAAGAATGAAAGAAGCCACATGCAGGGTATATGGCTGAATATATGGAAAACAGTAATCTGACCAAAAGCAATTTGCAAAGTATTTAAATGCTTCTGCACTGACACATGTAAGGTGAATGAGTCATGTCTTGATAAGCCAGAACAATTTATTTGACTTACAGAGATGACTCTCCTATTGCTAACTCTCACTGGAATGCTATGATTATGGGAAATGAAATTTAAGAGGTGGTAAACACCTCAGAATTACTAGGCCCAGGTATCCATGATTTAAAGCTGTATTTACAAACTTTTCAAAGATATTGTAAAACCACATAAGGCATTTAATGATATCCTGGAAGGTGGTAGACTCCTAGAAACTTGGAAATGCACTAGGTTAGTAATGGTACCCAAGCCAGGTAAAAACACCCTTTCTCCAGCATCTTCCTGCTCAACAGCTTTTCTTAATCAGGATGCAAAGTTATTCATTGTGACCCTGCCTAACAAAACTGGACATTTTGTCATACATATATAGAATTATATGGACTTATTTTCTTGCCCAACACACAGATTCAATTAAATTATTCCTTTTGATATTATGTAACAATTCTTTCAAGCTGTACGTCTGTCTCCTCCCATTTTATAACCTGAAAGCATTTGACAGGTTAAGCTAGCCATATCTTATACACCTCTGCTAAGTCAGAATATGGCAATAGACTTCTATATGTGGTCAGACAACTCTACAGAATGTTGGAATTGGTAGACATAATAAAAGGAGCTGATACCCTGCCAATCTAGCTGAGACATGGTACAAAGCAAGGCTGCCCTAGGTCTTTGCTCCTTATTTGTTACTGCAATTGAGCCTTCAACCCAAATCTTTCTTTGTCATCCCAGTATAAAGAAAGGTGTTAAGGATTAATAATGAGATCATTTTCTTTAAAATGATATTCCCTTATTTTTGTCAACAGTTTGGATAACCATCCTGGTACTAAGAAGCATTTTAATTAATTCCCAGTTTCACACAGGATTATGAATCAATAACACACAAAAATGAAGCAAAGGAAACAAATTATTGGCTTCATGCCTTCCCTTTATCAAAAAGCTGACAGCCTAAGATCACTAAGCCTATTTGTGAAATTGTGTGGCCCCAAGAAACATGAGCAGAGAGTTGACTTCCCTTTTATATCATTGATTGGTTGATGAAGTGCTTGGCTCAACCCATGGCTTAAATCAGCCTAAGAAACTAATCCAGAAATGAAGAGTGTCGACAGCTTCTCCATTCACACATGCACAGAAACACTTTTCATTAACGAGCAGGAATCGCTGCACGAGGCCCTGCGGCAGTTCTTACAAGTGTGACTTTCTACGTCAAACTTAGAACACATCCAAGGGACGCTACTGAAGATTTCTTTATGTCATGGGTAAACCACCTTTTTAAAAGCTTTAAACATTTTTTAGAAAAGACAAGAGTTACAAGATAAAAAACGCTGCAGAATAAATGAAGGCAAAAAAAGAAGTACAAATACATGGCTATGGATTAAGATGCTGATACTTCAATCAATTGCAACATTCCAGGTATGTCCACGTGAGGCGAGACATTCCTGACCCTGCTCTTCCAACCGATTTCCAAAATGAGTAAAGGCAAACCATGTTCTCATGAACACAACAATGGCTTTTGTTCTTATAAAGACTTCACATTTATTTTGCTTTCTACTACTTGGCAATTTCTTGCATTGCAACCAGAAGTAAAAAAGGCAATAAGATCTTTATGGTAACTTATCATCAGATCTAAAAAAAATATTCAGCAGAGTTGACTTTCTTTTTAATATCACTGAATGGTTGATGAAGTGCTTGGCTCAACAGGTAAACTAGCTTTCTTATACCCCAATGCTTACATGTGATCATATACGGGTATCACCGTAGAGCTACAGAACAGGTTGGAAGAGTTAGATTATTCTTTTTCTGTCTGAATGGTTTTGTCCATCACAGAAACACATGGTAGAAGTTCAACATGTAGGGGGATGGGAACCATGCAGCCCTCCAGATAATGTTGGGCTATAGCCCCCACCATTCCTTACCATTGGCTATGCTGGCTAGGATTGCTGGGAGTTGCAGTCAAACATGTGAAGAGCTGCATGATTCCCATCCAAGGTAGACCATGTTGTGGGTTTGGATCTCCCCTGCAATGAAACTATCACAGGAGTACTTTTAATGCAAAACTCTAAGCTCCTGTCCTGTAGCTTTATATCACATGTTCTGGTAGTTCATTTCTTCTCAGCCCTGAAAATATCCTTCTGTGTCTCCTGATCATCTTTGTCCCTTCAAATAAAATATAATGATAATGACATTATATTTGCCTTCAGATCTATGTTTCTGCAAAGTAAGCAGAAAGAATTGGGAAAGGCTAATTACCTGGAGAAAGTTTCCCAGAGTCTGACTCCACTTCTTGTCACATCATCTAAATCTTAATTTTGTCATTCAATTGCTGAGCAGAGGAGTATCTTTTAAAAATACTGTTCATCCTCTCTTCCTTAACATGGGCAGAAGTGTTACTATTGAAAGATAAGGATGAGAAGAAAACAGTGTTTGGGAATTCACTATGTTTCAAGTTTGAGGGCCCATCTCCCCAGAGGGTGGGGGAATTGGCAGCAACAAAAAACTTCCCTCTTGGAATTGTATCAGAGAAAAGTGTTCTCCCAACCAGCAGCACCAAAACAAACCACTGGAAGAAATACACCCTTATTGTAACTCCTTCTGTATTACACCCAATATGAGTAAGATACCAATTCTAGTATTCAGAAAAGGCACAGGATGCACATCTTCTGGGTGATGGTTGCTTGTAGAAAGTATACAAGAGAAAAAAAGGGTATAACTTTTTTCCTGACATGTCAGTTTTCCCTCTGCTGACAGATTTTTAAAAAACGGTTACTCCATGTTAGGAAGATGTTAACAGTTGCTATGTCTATTTTAAAAAAATCCTAAATTTATTTAAAGCAAATATAGATATTAACAAAGCAAACATATAATGAAGCAAAAGGATAAAAAGAGAAAAACAAAATAGAAGATAAATAGGTAAAATTAAACAGTGGACATCTTACTTTAATTAGCTTCTATTCTACTTGACTTCCCATGTAATACCATATTGTAAGGATCATATTACAATTTTAATCCTTCAGCTTTATTTCAACTACATCATAGTGGTTTCTTCAATGGTACTTACATCTATTTAAACAATTCTAAGCTTAAATTTGATAATTATACACCCAACTGTCTTATCTCAATTGTAGTTTAACTATGCTTTGTTTGACATGGCTCTGTTGTATTTGACTCTTCAGTAGTTATCAGAATAAAATATCTTACCCAATTCTCCATTTCTCTTCTCAAAATTCTGATATTGGGAGCCAGTCCATTTCAACTTTGTGTATTTTTTGTTTAAAATATGCATTAAAGTATCAAGTTCTTTCACATCAATCAGTTCCAAAATCCAATAATTTATTTAAAAAGTAGTTCTTAAAAGTGCCAATTCTGAACAGTTACAAGGAGAAAGACCCTACTGAACACCACAAGACTTGGTTGTACCACAAACATGGAAAGAATTGGTCTTTAATAGTTCCTTTAGCTACTTATCTTTTAATCCGCAAGCATAACACTTTTAATTGTCATCTTAGCAGTTAACATACTGGGATAAACATCAAGGTTGTAAATCTCTTCGTACTAAAATCAATATGAGTTTTATTACTGACTTCAGAGAGTTGGAATTCACCCCAAATCATAGTAGATGAGAATAACTCTCTTTTGTGCAGAAAACATTTCCTGAGCCATACATCTTAGCACAACTAGATTTGAACCACCACATACAGATATACCTAAGTTAATGACACAGTTGTGTTCTTGCGCTTTACTTATTTAACAGAAAATCTGGTACCATAGGCAGAAATAACATAGAAAGACTAGCAGTTCAACATGTTTCATCAAATTTTTCATTCAAAACTAATAATACGCATATGGAGCAACCAAGTTTGGTAAACATTGTATAAGTAAATACAAATATTTTAAACCTTCTACAGAACACTATACTTTCTTTTTAACATGCAAGGGTAGCTGGTGAGACAGGCTGATATGCTTTCCCCCTTTTCCTCTGTTTTACTGTTCATTTATGCTTAGTAGGAGATTCTGGAGACAGCTGCTATTTACCTTGCTGGTTGTAGGAAGGCATATACAGCTAAAGTAGGATTGGCAAGAGTGGAATCTTGCTCTTTCCCAGCTCAAGCTTTGTTTATTGCATTGTTTACTGCAGATACACTGCGGCAACCCAACACCCAAAGACTGTGTTTCTCCAGCACTCCTTCACCACCCTGCAAATGCCAATACTATTTAAAAAAACTTTCATCTAGCAAAGGACAAGGAACAGGGGAGCTGGGTAGACATGAAAAGAATTTGTAAAAAGGAGCTTCTTTGTCAGAGGTTTTGTTAACTGAGGTACACTTGTAAAAAATAATAAACACTGGAGGTGGGAAGACCTAGAGAGGCTCTTGGGCAAGAAGGCACTTCTATTCACACACGTTTCCCCCCTGAAGTTATCTAAATTGCATACTATTAATAAAAGCTTTGAGAGATGCAAGGGACCACAGCAGGGAAAAGGAAACTGGATGACCCTTTTGCACTAATGCAACGCTGTAGTTCTCTGGATTCCACCTACTGACAGTAAAGTTAACAATGGCATGGCAAGGCAAGATCTGGAACCACTGACTTTAAGCCATCTGATTCATTTCTCATATTTAAGGAAAACCCCAGATGACTGGCTGAACTCTATTGAACTAGCTGAAAGAGGATGGAATCAAGCCAAATCTCACCCTCATAAATGCATTGTAAAACTATCATTTTCTAAAGAAACAGCTCTGCTTTAAAAGTGAAGAATAAAGTATACATATTGATATAATAAAAGGCCGTGTATAGTCCAAACTAAAAAAGGAAAAGTGCATTAAATTAATGATAGTAAACTGAATTCTATGATTTCCATATATACCAGTGGCCATCTCTCTGTCCAGTTTTGCTCCAGGATATACAGAAATGGAGGGTACTGTGCAGAGCACTGACCCACCAACCTACAAAACTGCTCTGTTCTTTTGGGCATGGACCATAGCTCAACTGTAGAGAAAATGTTTTGCATGCAGAAGATAACAGGTTCAATTGCTGACACTGCTGTACAGAAAAGGACGAAGTAGCAGACAAACTCTCTCTGCCTGAATCCCTGGATACACCTGGCTAGTCACATGCAATTCTCAGCTAGATGGTGAAAAACAATTTGAACATAATGTTCTTTGATTCATAAACCAATTTCTGAAGCAGGAACCTGGTATCTAAACCCGACGATTTTAAAGAAATTTTCCATATTCATAATAGACTAGGGGTGGAGAACCTTAGGGTCTGGTACCAATTCCAGCTTTCCAGGGGTTCTCCAGGTGGTACTGTTGCTTCTCTGTGATGTCATCACATGATAGTTTCTCTGTTTTGTATATTTTCCCCATTCTAAAAGGATGAAATGCCATTTAACGATATTTAGTTACTAGCACATAAAAGCTCTAAGCTAAACTATGCTCATATTTTTGGTTCCACCATTTTCTGTTCGGTTGCTTATCACTGAAATGTGGCCCCTGAATACCCTAAATGGACCAGATCCCATCTGATCATGGAAGTTATGCTGGGTCATAACTAATAAAAGGAAGGAATTAATAAAATCACCTCTGAGTATTATTTGCCTTAATAAAAAAAACCTATGAAATTCAAGGGGGTGCCATAAGTTGACATATGACACCCACACAGTGGTTTGAGTTCTGGACTAGAACTCCAGAAGTCCAAGGTTCAAATCCCCATTCAGCCATGGAAACCTATTGGGTGATCTTGGGCAAATCACCCTTTGAAATGCAACAGACAATCTGCTCTGAATAATCCTTGTGAAGAAAACCCTAGGAGAGGGTTACTATAAGTCAGCATTGTCTAGAAATCATATAACAACAAGAACAATCCCACTTTAACTGCCATTGCTGCATCATATGGAATCCTGGGATTTGGAGTTTAGCTAGGGGCATTTAGCCCAGGACTTCTAATGCCTCACCAAACTACAAGACCCAGCATTCCACAGCATTAAAATGGAATATATCACAATAACTGTGCAGTGTGAAAGGTTTTTTTTTGGGGGGTGGTGGAAGGTTATGTGTGGCCTGTGGGGAGGGTTGAAAACATGTCTAATTTTCCTATGTGTGTCTCTGGCAGTGGAAGTCCTCCCCTGCTTTAAACAGATGTCCAAACCAGTATATTCCAGGAAAAAAAATGCTTTAGATTATCCATTGCATTTAAACTATATAAAAATTACACAGAAAATCAGATATATTTAAATAAAATGGTAGAATATATCTTATACCTTCAAAATACATTTTTAATATTGAAAGGTCTGGAAACCATGCCTTATGAGGAAAGACTTAGGGAGCTGGGTATGTTTAGCCTGAAAAAAAAAGACAGTTAAGGGGTGATATGATAGCCCTGTTTAAGTATTTGAAGGGGTGTCACATTGAGGACGGAGCAAGCTTGTTTTCTGCTGCTTCAGAGACTAGAACACGGAGCAATGGATGCAAGCTCCAGGAACAGAGATTCCACCTCAACATTAGGAGGAACTTTCTGACAATAAGAGCTGTTTGGCAGTGGAACACACTCCCTTGGAGCGTGGTGGGTTCTCCTTCCTTGGAGGTCTTTAAACAGAGGCTGGATGGCCATCTGTCAGGATTCTTTGGTCATGATTTCCTGCATGGCAGGAGGTTGGACTGGATGGCCCTTGTGGTCTCTTCCAACTCTACAATTCTATGATTTTATGATTTAAAATATTATACTTTAATAGTTGTTTTTACATTTAATTCATTTCTACTAGCAAAACAGATTAAAATAAGAATAAAATAAGAGAGTTGTTTAGAAGGAATTAAACCTGCCTGGCATGGATATTACATTACAATATACTGTATCACACTGGTGTTATCATTATGATTCATGTGAAGTCCTCTTAGTAGTAATACAGACTTGCCATAGTAATGATACAGGCTTAAATCCAATGCAGATTTAGGCATGTTCAGTTTCATTGATTTCAATGGGTTTACGCATGCTTAACTCACACAAGATTTCGTCTACTCTTTAACTCATACACAAATCAGATGGGTACAACACCCCAAAATATTAGTGAAATCTACTAAAAATTGCTTCAAGAGGACGTTAAACTATTTTCTAAGATTATGAAGAAAGCTGTTGGCATGTGTTTCCTGCCAAAGCAAGAAAGGTGTTGTCCTAAACAAACAAACAAACAAACAAAAACATATATCAAACAAAAAGGTCTAGGAAGAGAAGTAGGAAAAATTACATAAGAAAATGTAATTAAACCATAAAATTCTCCAATAGCATATACAATGTAGGTATGTTCAATATTTGGACATACAAATATACACAAACATGCAAAATAGCAATAAAAACCAAACGCGTTTCGACTAAAAAGTCTTCCTCAGTGGAGTATAAAGCTACAGAATAGAGAAATGTAAATATATATATATATATATATATATAAAATAATTAGTATATGCATAAGTCAATGAAAACCATATTGTAAAGTAGAATTCAACAAGTATACCTGTTATAACAGCTCAATAAATTGCCTTTTTACATGGAGTCATCCAGTATAAGTAGGGATTATATCAGGCAATAAATTCCTGTATAAGGTGTGTGTGTGTGTGTATATATATATATATATATATATATAGTATTCAATAAAGATATTCAAAGTTATTAAAGATGTTATTACTCTATACCTGGATGCTCCAATAGACTGTAGCCCTATTTGGGGTGTTTTAATGCAGGGTTTTATCTATTCCTCCTAATTTCCAATCTGTCTCATCTGTTGTAAAGGCAATCAAGTTGCTTTGCTAGGAGTGCATATCCTGCAAAGCTCTACATTAACTTCAGCTTCAATGCAACCACAGTCATATTGAATAATACAAGAAAACATAAGGTTAAAGCAGAAGGGAGAGAAAAATTATTTTTTACAACATCTCTGCCCAATTACAGCTTTCATTTAGTCCAATAGGCTTCTGGGTCTGTAAAGTAAAGATCCAAAAAAATCTCTCTTCTTTTCAATTTTCTCTCCAGGTTCTCCCCAGTGCCATTCACTTTCTCAATTGTCCAAAACTTGATATCATTTTCTGTATGTTTATATTTTAAGAAGTGCTGGGCCATTGGTGCAGTAGTTCTTTGATTTCTTATGCAGGTCTTGTGTTCGCAGATCCTCATTTTAATTTTCCTAGTAGTCATTCCAACATATAGAAGTTTACAGGGACATTGAATTACATATAAACACCCTTTGTGTCACATGTATACATTTCATTCAGGAAAAAGGTTTTATTGTCTACAGGATTAATACATTCTGTGGTTTTAACACAATTTCTACAAACGCTACAATTATAACATGGGTAATTCCCTATATTTTCTCTTGACTGATTCTTCTGCACATTACATTTACTATGTACCAGCATAACCTCATTCTCCAAAATGTGCCACAAATTGTCCTTAATTAATAAAGCCTCCATGTAAAACTCTAAGCTGAATAATTTCCATCAGCCAGCTTTTCAAAGTGGACAAGACTATTATCTGCCATTCTGCTGATTGAGGCACTTCAAGGTTAGTTGAGGATATTACAGGGCCTGGCTGAAATGTAACTGTTTCTCAGCCAACTAGCCAAAAACATTAAAAAAAAAGTTTCTGGGAACCTTTCAGGGTGCAGTTTATCTAATCTGAGATCAATCAGCTGGGCCCATAACCACTGTCAGGGGATGTTAGGACACTCAATTCCCAGGAAAAGCCAAAAACTTTCTCAACAGACTCAGTAGCAACCCGCTCCCAAGAATACTCACACATAGAGTGTTTGACGTTCAAATAAGCAGGAGGCACTTTTATCTTCAAAGTCAAACAGCTGCAATATATACAAATATTTACAATGGAAGAAGAAACTGCTTCACCAGGCCTCAGCATTCACAGGAAGAGAAGACAGGAAGAAGTGAGCTCTGTCCTGAGCTCATATATACAGTTGCCCCTCCACTTTTGCGAACTTAGCATTCGTGGTTTTGCATATTCGCAGTTTTGGGAGGGCCCCCCCCGCCCTCCCAAAACTGCAACAAGGGGCCTCCGGAGGCCCCGTGAAGGCCTTGGGAGGGAGTGGGGAGGGCTAGGGAGGCTTCCATGGGGACTTTGAAGGCCCCGTGAAGGCCTTGGAAGGAAGGGGGAGGCGGGGGAAGCGACTATGGGGCCTCCGGAGGCCCCGTGGTCACTTTGGTGGGGGAGGGCAGTCATTATTTGCGGAATTTTCACATTTGCGGGGGTCTGTGGAACCTAACCCCCATGAATGTGAAGGGACGAATATATATATATATATATATATATATATGACATTGCCCCCTAGTGGCCTGACTAGGCATGACTTGGTAGTTCATGCAGTCAGCCATTATGACTCAGCATGGTTCTGCAGTTGTTCAGCCATTTTATAATGGAGTTCAGTTTCTAACTCCTGAGATTTCCTTCTAACTGTTGATCTCTAACTGTTACTGAGCTTCAGAGAATTTACTTTCAATCTGATGAATACAGCAGTGGAATACTCTTTCATCCTTATGATCCCTTAGTCTATTAACTGTCATCTATTCCTGTAACAAAATATAGATTCATGTTGTGTACAGTCTGGCTACAATTAACATTATTCTGAGATGGGGGTACAGACTAAGAGTAAAATGTATCTGTGCTATGATGCATTTCAGTAAAATTACTGACTATAATGTAACGCTGGCCAACTTAGATGGAAGCAATTAAAATTAAAACCCAGTCACTTTTGGGTAATTGATTTAAGAAATTAATGGTTAACTAATCTTTAGATTGTGTAAGTTATACAAAAGAGTATACTTAGGTAAGACTGAGATTATTATTGGACATGTACCACACTTCTAACTGAAGCTGCTGGAGTTCTGAAACATCTTGTCTTTATGCAGCGTTTTGCTAAGAAAAAACAACAGCCTGAAATACAGTAGTTCCCACGTATATTTAAACATTTAAATAGAGAGTGATAAGAGGGGGAAAAGGGTGAGAGGAGCTGAATCTTTCCCAAAATAAATTTTACCCCAGCCTGGTTCACTCCCACTACCAGAGCCAGGCTGAGCAAAAAGGAGTTGGCGTAACGATGTAAAACAGGAGAGGAATTTGGTTGTAAATCAAATGTGTACATTTCTACATGTTTAATATGGGGCTTAAGTGTCCACATTTTCCCCATCTGTTGGAGGGGGGGAACAAACCCCTGTGGATGGGAATGGCCCACTGTATTACCGGTAGATGGTAAGCTATGGCAAACTGTAGCTTTTCAATATGTGTACATGTAACCTATAGATCACTTTGCTCATTACTTATGAAGATCAATGCAGCAGTGTCATCCTAAATTCTCAATGGTAGTGTGTTCTGTAATATGTAAACCAATTCAAATATTTTAAAACGTATTAATATTGCTAATGGGTCTTGCTAAGCAAAAACAGCTGCAAGGGAATAGCTTGCAAAAACCATTCCCATTCTATGGGGCCTCCTAAGCTAGCAGTAAAGGTGGAGAGATTCTTATTATTACTGTAAGTTTCAAACCCCTTTGGCAGTTTTTCCCTCATCCCCATACGTTTTTGCAAATCAGTCATTCTATCAGTTTAGGGGAAGAATATCTTTTCCACTTAACCTTAGTCCAGCTATCACATGAATTGACATATTCCTCCTGATGGGACGATGCATCAACCTTGCTACAATTACAACTGATTCCAAGGTTTGGTTATCATCAGACACATATAAGTGAAATGGGTTCTCCACTGAAGCATCTTGCTGTGATTGCAACAGCTTGTTAGACTTAATGTTCTCCTTAGCTTCATATGAGCTACAGCAGTAGTGGCACCTTTAGACTCCTCCGCTATCAATGCTCTTGTACAGAATCTGAAACAACAACAGTGAAAAGGTAATAGTGAAACAATTCAAATAAGATGGATGTCAACTTTAATAGAATAGCTCACAGGGTTAAATATGTACTAAACTTGCTTAAATCAAGTCACTCCTGATTTTATGACCTCAATCTCAACTCTCACTGCTGGAGTTACTGGCAGTGTTTCAATCTGTCTTCATGGCAGAGAAAAACTGCTGAGTATATATTCCCAATCTCTTACCTGGAGTTAACTGGACCGCCTAACTAGTCTGCCTAAGTCACAGTGAATGGATTTTTGCACAACAGCATCAACAAGATCAAGTCAAATGAAATCAGAGCATCAAAATAAAACATCAAATTGTATTGTGAAAAAAGATGTAGAAGCAAAAGTTGGGTTTTTTTCTTTTAAAAACTTGTTTTGTTTCAAAAGTAAGGTCCCACAGTTAAGGAACATCTTTAAAAGAGTAGTGTAAGTTATAGAACAAAAGGAAAAGTACCAGAAATTCAGGAAACCACTTTAATGATAAAAATATTAAGGATAAGAAAGTGTATATGCATATGTATCAAACTATACTGTAATGAAAATACTAACAAACAGCAATAGTATTATATTTTGTTGGTTGAGAAGCAAGTGCAAAAGAGTTTTGAGCAATCTGAAGAAAAAGATACAATTACTTTTAAATGTCTAAATTGAAGTAAGATGTATTTACCTCTTTAATCAGCACTTGAACTCTGCTCAGCAATGGCTTTTGCATAACCCAAAGGCAGATTGAGACCCACCACTGGGCCTACAATACTTAGCCATGAGATGATGTAATTTGTACTCCTACAAAATAAATTAAAAAAAAAAAAAGAAAATAGGCATGCTATACTTGAAGTAAAATGGTCTTTAAAGCGATCTTTAAAACTTGGGCACTAATTTTAAAAACTCCCATTTAACTTTTTTTTTAAAAATAAAATAAGTATGATATTAGAGATCTGTTTTATTACATAGTTTTAGGAAAGAAAATTTCCTAAAATAATCTAAACAGAAATTCTGACCTTCTGGGTTAATACAGTTCATTTAAAAGCATATGCTACATAAATCTTAGACTGTGCTATAGAGGATCAAGGAGTTACTTGAAAGTTCCATGATTTGCTTCATGGAAAACTAGAACCTACACAAACATTTTTGGCTATAAATATTAAGTACATATTCTACACTAAACTGAAATTACTACTTTTAGGTGTAAAAATACTGATTCAACCACTTTGTCTGTAGATCCTGCATATATAAATATACAGTTGTCCCGTCATATTCATTGGGGTTTGGTTCCAGGACCCCCCGTGTATACCAAAATCCGTGAATACTCAAGTCCCATTATATGCAATGGCATAGCAAAGTGGTGTTCCTTATATAAGATGGCAAAGTCAAGGTTTGCTTTCTGGATTATTATTTTTTTAAAAATATTTTCAAGCCATGAATACGTATATCCGTGGATACCAAATCCGTGGATACGGAGGGACAACTGTTTAATAAAACTGCTGCAACCAGAAGATAAAACAACAACAACAGTGCTATGAAAAGTTAGTAAAACGGATCTAAAATACAGCTCAAAATTCCGTCTACAAAAGCCATAAAAAGTTAATCTAGCCAAAAGCCTACTTAAACAGAAACATTTTACATAATCATTTAAAGTCCTACTGGGTTCTGGTGGGCTTCACAAGGCAGAGCATTCTAAAGCATCAGTATCAGTATATTCTAAAAAGGCCTACTCCAACTCATCTAAGCAGCAGGGAAGAGGGGATTTGGAATGGACTCACAAATCATCTGGGAGTTTAGCCTTCGTTTCTGATCTTTTATATTATTTTCTCTTCACATTTCTATCTTTACAACCATGCAATTCATACTTTTCAAGAAGTGAGGGTTCAAATAGTCAGGACTACTTGAGTCTTGCAAAAGTTCCCTAAGAACTATATCTGCATTATTGATCTTAAAGCCCTTAACTATAGATATTTTGAGTTTGAACACTATTAGCAATGGAGCCAATGAAATGGAGATGATATTAAGCATAGCCTTGTCCACAACAGAATGCCCAGGATTATATTTGAGAAATATCTAACATGTCCAAGGACTATGAGCAACGAAGCATTTTCTGTACTCTCAGGTTTGCTATACTATGACATGCAAGACAAGCTTAAGAAATTGAGCCTTAATTCCAACCTGAATTTGTCTGACTACAAAATACTCGTTACTTCTTTTAGGAATGCTTCACCACTGGTAATGTATGTAGACATTCATTCATATTTGTCACATGTTCATATACGGTGGGTTTAACAATCTAGTAAGTCTAACACTTTGCACTCATGCAAGTTACCTGTTTTGTTTATGTGAACTTGATAATACTGAAGCCATGAATTCATTTGTCCGGCAAGGATGAAGGACAAAGAAAGGCTGTCCAAGTAATGGATGTTCCTGAAAGTAAGCAATTTTGTTAATAATTTATACAGTACTTTGGTTGTTTGTTTCCTAAGGTTTTCAACATTCTCATTTTACAGATGAGAAACAGAAGTTAAAAGATTGTAACTTGTTGAAACCATTAAAAAAAAAACTAAGTTGTGACTTGAACCCAGGTCTTTTTAATACGTCTAACACTTTCCAACAGATAGTCCTTATGTATTCATCAACACAAGCATTTGAAGCAACATGCCTAGGAAGTTCACATTCATGGTTTTTAAACTTTTAATATAACAAAATGAAAAAAGCACCATGGTCCACTGGTTTTTGCTTCTCTCCAACTTTCATCCAACAAGCATTCTACCAGACTGAAGAAAAGAAAGAGAAAGAAAGCAGGTCCCCCATCAGATTTCCTGAAAGCCAGACCTGTTGGCTTTGCCTCTCTCGATCTGACATCCATCAGCCATTTTACCAGGCTGCGGAACCTCACAACATTAAGAACATGTGCCTGAATTTTGCTCTCCTATTAATTTCCCACCCCCCTTTCTACATAAGCTCTAAGGTTGGGGTTCCCTTGTTTTTCACTTCTCTCTTATTAGTATCTGTCACTCTGAAAGTCTTTCCAGCTGTACAATGGAGCATAGGCAGAGCAAGTTTAAGGAATTCTGAAGGCCCCTGCAACACTTTATTTTGGGGGGCCATATGTTTATTTCAGGTCAATGTAACCTAACTCAACCTAAGCTATTCACAGTACAGGATATTCAGATTATTGCTAATAATGTTTTTGCAGGAGAAGGGTTACAACTGGGCCCCCCACAATGATGGGGCCCCTGTGGCTGCAGGTGCCGCAGGGCCCTTAAACTGGCCCTGCTGTAAGGGGCATTTTTACCATGTGGCCATACCCACCATCTCTTGAGGAACCCCTAGCCACCTCTTTGGGGTAACCCTATGGTTCCAGGGACCCTGGGTTGGGAAGCCCTGCAGAGTCCACCAGGCAAGGGTGGTAGGGCCAGTTCAAGGACCCTGCAGCACCTGCAGCCGCAGGAGGCCTCATCATTGTAGCCCCCCCCCTCATCGTAACCTTCCTCCTGCAAAAACATTATTAGTAATAAAGTAGGACCCCTGTATCCCCTAGGAATTGGTTCTGGGGAGCCCTACAGATACCCGAAACCGTGGATAATACTGAACGCCATTTAAAAAGATGGGACTTCCTGTTTAAAATACCCTCGAGTTGTCTTGGAGGACCTAGAAAATGGTTGGAGAGGACACATTTTCTAGGAAGACTCTATGGTAGGTATGCTGTTCTGTGTCCCGTGGATAATTGAATTGGTGGATAATGAAACAGTGGATACAGGGGTCCTACCTTAATCTGAATATCTTGTACTGTGCTGCACCGCCTGCTCCTCCTCCAGGCACTCGGCCAGGGCACCCAGCTCCCACCAGTGGTGGTGGAGCTCCTCCAGCTGCCCACCCCAACTTGCCAGTGACAACACACACACACACGGCCCAACCTGTGATCACCTGTGTTGTGGGTGGGGATGGCAGCAGGTGTGTTGGGGGGCCTGGTGTTGCTGCCTTTGCCTTGGTGGGAGGAGCCCTGCATGCTGGTGCTGAGCTGGAGCTGCGAGGGGAGCCTAGCAGAGGCCGCTACCCCATTTGTGAAGTGAGCATGGAGCTGCCTGCCTGCTGCCTCCCTCCGGGAGCTGGGGCAGGCTGGCCTCTCTTTGTTTTTCTGGGAAGGAGCTCCTTTTTGCTGCAGCAATGGGGAAAGACGAGGAGCAAAGTGGCAGTGGCGGCGGGAAGCAGGGCAGGAGAGGAACACCAACAGAGGAGAGACTGTTCCACAGAAAAAGAGAAGGTGAGGTTGCAACAAGCTGCAGCAGGGTTGGCACAGCTGGTGCTTAGTACTGCTTTGGGAGCAGCTAGGCCGGGATGGGCCTCGCCTCCTCTTTTTCTGTGGAGCAAGGCGAAGAGACGAGAAACTCTGCGCCCCAAAGAGTCTCTCCTCTCTTGGTGCTCCTCTCCTGCCCTGCTTCCCGTCGCTGCTGCCACTTTGCTCCTCGCCTTTCCCCGCTGCCGCAGCAAAGAGAAACTCCTTCCCAGAATACCAAAGAGAGGCCAGCCTGCCCCAGCTCCCGGAGGGAGGCGGCAGGCAGGCTAGCAGGCACCTCCATGCTCGCCTCACAAATAGGGTAGCGGCCTCTGCTAGGCTCTGCTCACAGCTCCAGCTCAGCGCCAGCGCGCAGGGCTCCTCCCGCCAAAGCAAAGGCAGCAACGCCAGCCATGGGGCCCAGCCTGGACGCTGCTGCCACCTTCACCACCTCTCCTCCTGGAGCCGCCAGCGCTCACCCCCCAGGTGCTCCAGGGTCGCTTCCAGGGCGGCGCAGTCCATGTGGAGGGGGGCCCTGCAGCTTGTCCTGCTCAGTGGGGGTGGAGGGAGGAAAGTATGAAGGAGAATAAAAAAAGGGCAAGGCCAGCAGGAGGGTTTTGGCTGCTCTCTTGCTCCTGCTATCTCTCTCCTGTTTTTGTTTGTTTGTTTGTTTGTTTTTTGGCAGGAGGAGGTTTAGGACGGGGGCCCCTGCGGCTGTGGGCCCCCCGCAGATGCTGATTTGGCGGTATGGTTAAACCGGCCCTGAGCATAGGTGAAATGATTTTGTGTACTAAAAAACAAAATCTGGGGAAAAAACGGTAACCATGTCCAATCACAGTATCATATGAGAATTATTCTGATAATACTAAACAACAAGATGAGAATTTTCAAGGCCCCATTTAAGAACTTCTTGAAGATATTCAAGAATAGGCTTTGCTCATGTTAATATGTCATAGAGGCATGTTCCAAGCTAGTTCTAAAAGACTGCACAAGACGAAATGAGCTTTCAAAATTAAATTAAATTTAAAGAAATTAAAGTGAACAAACAAGGGATCAAAAGATTTGGGGTTTTTTGATATACAAACATGTACTGTCTTTAAGGGCCATTTTATTGTCTTGGTAGTTTGGAGAGGGAATCTACAGAGGTAGCATGATTCCATTTTTATATATGCAATTGGAAGGCTGTTCTCTTCCAGACTGGACCCACTGATTTCTGCAAAGGTAGTAAAAGTGCTACTGAACCCCATTAATCACCATTGAGCTCAAAGATCAAAATTTGCATTTTGTTCATACACAGAATAAATTTTATTATGTTCCTATAGTTTGGCAGCACTCCTTACAAAGACACTGAGGACATATTTAATTTCCTCAGAGACTACCTCCAAGTATAATGATTTTTACTGGAACCGTATATACCCCAGCCATAAGGGATGTATTCTAGATGTAAGATGTAAATGTATACTCAAAAGGAAAATAATCACAGCTGTCTGCGTTAATAATAACATTTAATAATAATGTTTTTGTTATGTTAATAACATTTTTTCGTTGATCAATGTACATCAGCATCAAACCACCAAACATACTTTCTACTACAGATTCTGCTTCACATGTTACACATGTGTAGACCTAGAAATAAACTTCCATGTCCTCACAAACAGGGAAACCTGGTACAGTGACAGCACTTGAATCTGACTAACCATTTAGGTGCTGGAATTCTACAAACTTGCACTTCTATCTCTATACAGAGAAATACTCAAATACATGGACTTGGGACTCATCCACATCCACATTTGCTTTTTGTATTAGCAAATACAGTTCTTGGATTACTAATTTATACATGATTTTAACCTCAGTATGGAGAGCATCTGAAAAAACTGAAACATGAGCACCACTTGAAAAACAATGCATTATATAATTCTGTCTGGTAATATTTATTTATGTACTAGCTGGACCCGGTGTACCATATGCCATTAAAAAACTCTGCCCCATGCCACACCCCCTCTACTTGTTTAGCCCCCTGCCACCCCTCCTCTGTTTGTTCTGACCCCTGCCACTCCTCCTCCATTTGTTCTGCTCCCTGCCACCCCTCCTAGGTTTGTTCTGCCCCCTGCCACCCCTCCTCTGTTTGTTCTGCCCCCTGCCACCCCTCCTCCATTTGTTCTGTCCCCTGCCACTCCTCCTCTGTTTGTTCTGTCCCCTGCCAACCCTCCTCCATTTGTTCTGTCCCCTGCCACTCCTCCTCTGTTTGTTCTGCCCCCTGCCACCCCTCCTCTGTTTGTTCTGTCCCCTGCCAACCCTCCTCCGTTTGTTCTGCCCTCTGCCACCCCTCCTCTGTTTGTTCTGCCCTCCTCCGTTTGTTCTGCCCCTTGGCCCTCACCTCCTGCACTCGAGCACACACCACAACCACCCCCATAGTACTCCCTTTCCCTCTCCGGTGGCGATGTTTGGAATCTACATGGTCCCACCCCCTGTGTGCTGATTGGCTGCCCAGCAGACCTGTGATTTGTTGGTCAGGTCCCTAAGCAGCCAATCAGCACACTGGAAATGGCAACATACCCAAGATAATTATATATATAGATTTATTTATTGGATTCAGGGCAAGTGAAGGATAGGGATGCTGAGGACAGAGCTTGTTATCAGCTGTATACTTTCTTAGAGTCATTTTAATGGTTTTAAATGGAATTTTTAATTTTTTATTTAATTCCAGTATTATTTCTGGTTTCATGACAGACATTGTACTACTTTATTTAACATTACACTGAGTTGTCATTAGTCTCACCTTTGGAAGAACTGTGTATATAAAACCAATAATATAAAGAATAAAATAAATACCATAGTGTAAAAAAATTCACGCAGACACAGTATCTTTTATGTAGCTGAACCAGGTGAAGTAGAACAGAACTGGATAAGGTCAAGTAGAGTAGAATATTTCAGCTTCCTCTAGTTTTAATCCGAAATGTTGATAGTCTAAACACAAATTCATGCAAGGGTGTGGCATGAATCTTTTATCTGTATTAGTGAAGTTATGCCATTATGAATTATGAAGTTTATGCCAATCTGAGTGAAAATATATTATTCCACTCAGCTATTAAACTGCATTCAAAATGTGTGTCTTGGATCTTGCAACAAAAAATTTAGCAATGATGATAATATGATACCAAGCATGAGCTATAAAAGTAGTTCATAAATAGCTATCTTTAAGTTAGAACAAACTACATTCTACATTACATTCTGAAATAGGCATCTTTAAATCAGAATGGGATAGTTCTTTAGCTTGACAAGCCATCTTGACACCAGATCTCCTTCCAGGTGGCCTTTTACATTTTAGTTCTGTAACATTTTATTTTTGCAATGTCTTCTTCAATGCCTCACTTCTCTCGTCCGCTTTCTCTCTTTGAAGCCATTGACTAATATGTTCCAATCTCACAGAGGCAAAATATCATGGCATCTTTGGCTTCCATTAGCATTACTACTCAGATATCATAAAGGGGAATCACATAATTGACCAAGGCAACTGACTGCTATTGAGATTACTTCTGTGAAGCCTTTATCAAAACCCTGTAGTTCCCATTCACTACTGTAAATCAGCCTATAACTCAGGCTGAGCCTGTGCAACTGAAACAGGCACATATTTCATCCCAACGTTCCCCCGCCCTCTCCAATTGTTGTTTCCCCTCTGTTCAGTTTAAGATTGCAAACCGACTGGGGCAGGGGTCTGTATTTTTATACTCTGTAAAGCAACAGGCCACAGATAGAATATGTGCCGCTGCTATATAAATAAACTCCATGACCACCCTACATGAAAGCAACCTTTTATCTGTGACAGAATATGAGCTTTCAAATTGTAGATTATAGCTACAGGTTAGCCATGTCAAAGCCTTCTGCTAGAATGGGATAAATGACATTTGCTTTTTAAAACAAAATATGTATTTTCTCTAGCAATTCACAATACTTTTGTGAATGACCACATAAGCCAGCATTGTAAGCACCTGCCAATCACACATAAACTTGGCTTATCTCTCCTAGTGCAGAAATAGACGCAGTTTCACATTAAATTAGGGTCAGCCACCTAGCTCCAGATCCACTGAACATCAGATCGCTCTGACTCATCTGCTATATTACTTCATATTTTATATTTGTGGCTACCATTCCTGGAAAACTGTATTAGAAAGACTGGTGATAACATGGCTTGCACAGATGTCTTTCCCATGACATAGCTTGCCAATCATAACATGGTCTTCTCAAATTTTCATTGGCCTACTAACTTCCCCTGCTAGACAGAAAAGCAATTTCACATACTGAATTTCATGAAGATTTAATATACTTCCATGAACATTATTCATGCAGCTAAAAATATGCTGTAACCTTCTTAATTACATAAATCATGATCAAGACACAGTTAATATTACATATATATTCAGGATTCATACTTTAAAGCATTGGGAAAATAAATTTAGGATGAATGTGTTTACCAAATATTTTGTTCCAAAAAATAAAAATTAGTCCTCTCATATATCATATACCGTATATTCTGGCGTATAAGACGACTGGGCGCATAAGACGACCCTCCAATTTTTAAGTTAAAATATAGAGTTTGCCCCCCACCCCCAGCCAGCCAGCCACCTGGCTGGAAAGCCTGTCCCCCACCAGCCAGCCAGCTCAGTGGCTGTAGATGATGGAATAGTCTGTGAAATTAAAGGACTGAGAACAGCTAAAAAAGCATGGGATACTTTGAAAAATCTCTGTGGTGTTCAATCTTTGGAAAGTAAGGTTGTATTAATACTGTAAATTGGTTAATATGAAGCTATCAAATCCCAAATTTTTGAATGAGCACATTAATGAATGAGCACATTAATGATTTTAGAGCCACATTGGCAGATAAGAGAATTTCACCATAGACAAAACTTGATGCAAAATAAGTTTGAATCCAGAAATTATAATTTTAGGCTAACTTGTCCTGAAAAGAAACATCATTTTGACTCTCCTGAGCTAAATGAAGGGCCATTTCACACTTCAAAGGCAAAGCAGTCATTCTCACAGCAGGAGGAAGGATCTGCTGGGAAAACTGCCCAGGCCATTTTACACTTCAATCATTCTCACAGCAGGGGAAAAGATCTACTGGGGTATAAGACCACCACCCCCCACTTTTGAGGAGATTTTCAAGTGTTAAAAAGTAGTCTTGTATGCAGGAATATATGGTATCTCATTTATCAATGACTTGGATGAGGGAATAGAGGGCATACTCATCACATTTGCAGATGACACCAAATTAGGAGTAGCAGCTAATACCCTAGAGGACAGGATCAAAATTCAAAATGACCTGAATAGACTAGAAAGCTGGGCCAAAGCTAACAAAATGAAATTCAATACGGAGAAATGTAAGGTACTGCACTTAGGGCGGAAAAATTAAATGCATAGATATAGGGAGACCTGGCTGAACAAGACTACGTGCAAAAGGAATCTAGGAGTCCTAGTAGACCACAAGTTGGACATGACTCAACAGTGTGATGCAGCAGCTAAAAAGGCCAATGCGATTGCCAATGCATCAATAGAAGTATAGAGTCTAGATCAAGGGAACTAATAGTGTCACTCTATTCTGCCTTGGTCAGGCCCCACCTAGAATACTGTCTCCAGTTTTGGGCACCACAATTCAAAAAGGATATTGACAAATTGGAGCGTGTCCAGAGGAGGGCGACTAAAATGGTGAAGGTCTGGAAACCATGCCTTATGAGGAAAGACTTAGGGAGCTGGGTATGTTTAGCCTGGAAAAAAGATAGTTAAGGGGTAATATGATAGCCCTGTTTAAGTATTTGAAGGGGTGTCACATTGAGGATGGAGCAAGCTTGTTTTCTGCTGCTCCAGAGACTAGAACACGGAACAATGGATGCAAGCTCCAGGAACAGAGATTCCACCTCAACATTAAGAGGAACTTTCTGACAGTAAGAGCTGTTTGGCAGTGGAACACACTCCCTCGGAGCGTGGTGGGGTCTCCTTCCTTGGAGGTCTTTAAACAGAGGCTGGATGGCCATCTGGGTTAGGAGTGTTTTGATCATGATTTCCTGCATGGCAGGAAGTTGGACTGGATGGCCCTTGTGGTCTCTTCCAACTCTACAATTCTATGATTCTATGATATAAGCTTTCCCTAGTTTTTTTCTGGGCTGTGAGGCCGTGTTCTGGAACAGTTTATTCCTGACGTTTTGCCTGCTGACATCTTCAGAGAATGGTGGTGTAGGAACATTTGGAAAAGCAAGCCCTGGAAACAGCACCATAAAGGCCACAACATGGTTCCAATATGTGGATGACACTTTCACCATTTGGAACCACAAAGAAGTTGGCCGCATTTCTGAACCACCTGAACAGCATCCACCCCAACATCCAATTCACGATGGAAAATGAAAAGGAAGGAACATTGCCATTCTTGGATGTCCTAGTCATTCACAAACCAAACCAACGGTTTGGTCATAAAGTATACAGAAACCCCCCACACACAGACAGATACCTACACAAGAACTCCAACCATCACCGAGGACAAATAAGAAGCACAATAAAAACACCATGCATCAAAGGAGTCACAGACAGAATAGGGAAACTGATGAGGAAACACAACCTCCAAACGATCTACAGACCAGCCAAGAACATCCAAGAAATGCCACGCTCAGCGAAGGACAAAAGAGACTCTCACAGCTGCAGGAGGTTACCGCATACCATGCAACTGTGGACACGTTTACATAGGGACCACAAAATGCAGTGTGAAAATACAAATCAAGAAACATGAGAGAGACTTCAGACTGGGTCAGCCAGAAAAATCAGCAGTAGCAGAACACATTACAAACCAACCTGGACACAAAATGTTATTTAAAAACACCGAAATTCTGGACCAGGCCAACAACTATCATGTCAGAATGCACAGAGAAGCTATTGAAATCCACAAACACCTGGACAACTTCAACAGGAAAGAAGAAACCCTTAAAGTCAACAAAGTATGTCTACCAGTCCTGAAAAACACCAAAATCAAAACTCAACATGTGCAAATGAACTTCACCCAGGGACAGGGGGATTCTAGCCGACAATGGGCCATTAGGCAAACAGATACTAATCTGCCTTGCATCTCTCTCCCCCCCCCCAGGAACTAGCAATTCAAATACACAAATTTACATAACCTCTCCAACAGGGACTCACAGTATATAAACCCCACACACCTCTATGCCACTATTCTCTGAAGATGCCAGCCACAGATGCAGGTGAAACATCAGGAATAAACTCTTCCAGAACACGGCCTCACAGCCTGGAAAAAAACCCACGAAAAACCTACGGATCCCAGCCGTGAAAGCCTTCAACTTCACAATCCTCTCATTTATATGCATCTTTATATTTCATTTTTCTTCCAAAGTTTTTAAAATAAAAGAGCTTGATTCTATGATATCAATAGTTCAGAGCCCAAGAACTGACAAGCAAACCTATTGATTTTTCTGTAACATTTTCCCTGACCTACATCTTGCATACTGTATTTGTACCTAGCATAATTTTTTATAATATTTTTTATCTGATAATTGCTCTGATATCATGACAGACACCATTTTCTGTTTCAAGGATTTCCCCAGATTCAAATTGAAACATGTAGTCATTGGGGAAACTAGAAGGGCTATTGCAATATGCAACACTGACTGATAAGTGTCAGAACCAGTGTCATACTAGAGATTCACTATAGCATCAATAATAATAAGCAACATATCCCAACTGCAACAAGTGATTGTATCACATAGTGCCCTGCAGGGCCACTCAGAGGGTTATAGGCTTCAGGCCAATGTGATAACCCTCACCTGGCAACCTATGTATGTGAGCAATGTGGCAAGGTGGAGGGCCAAAGATATACTGTACACAAGAGCTAGGCAGGGGGCTCCTTACTTTGTGGAATTCTGAGGCAAACTTCCCCAATTTCCCCCCTTTCCCTGTAGTACTGGTGCCCTGCTCATGTAATGCTCTTAAATAGAAGCACTTATAATGCAATTTACAGGTAGTTCCTCTCTTACATACCAGGCAGTTTGTTTTCAGACTTTCTACTGAGATTTAATATTAACTTATACTGTATAAATAAAAAACAGTATTTAGTTTCTTTAGAATTTTCTTTATGGCAAGTAAATTTCAGTTCACACTTAAGGACGTACACATCTGGCCAAATCCACGCTACATACATAATCCAGTTTGAAATCCTGGGATCTGCAGTTTTATGAGGTCTTTAGCCTTCTCTGCCAAAGAGCACTGGCGCCCCACCAAACTACAAATCCCAGGATTTCATAGGAAGGAGCCATGTCAAATAATCTAGTTTCAAACTGGATTATTTGTGTACTGTGGATTTGGCCTCTGTCTTGAGGGATGGGAAAAGCCCTCCAGATGTTGTTGGACAGTCAGCCCCAACATTCTGCATTGTTGGCTATGTTGGCTAGGGATGATGGAAGATGCAGTCTAAGGACATCTGGAGGACTGCATTTAGTCCACCTCGGTCCACCTCAGTCTGTTCTATTCAGCAGTGTGACGTTGTCCTCACCAGGCTGGCCCCGCAGTTATCAGCTCTGGCGTCCTGTCACTGCCACCCTATTCTAGGTCGCCCCTCTGGTATCCCTTTTTGGATTGGGGCCTGAGACTCCAGGTGACCTCAGTGGATAGATTTATCTAATAGTGTGTATTCTTTTGGTTAGCATGACCTCCTCTGTATTATAAGGGAAATAATTCAAGATGAGTCAGTGAAACAGTCAACAAAAGAACTTTTTTGGTTTTTTTATCAATGTAGTAATAAACCCCGAAACGGTGTAATACCAGATATTAATACTGGCTCTTTCATTTAGTGACAGACATATGACACTCAGACATATACTTTATAGTCTTTCTCAACTGATTCACATATCTTTCTCTCAGCAAAGTTTACTCCCCATTTTCTCTCACACCTGACTCATCCAACTGCTTTCTCTCAACTGACATTCTCTCAGGCTCACTCTCACAGAGGCCCCTTCCATCACAGCTTCCTGTGCTGGGATTGGCTGCTTCTCATGCATGCCTTCAAACATAGTGCTTCACAAGAAGCAACATAGAATCATGGAATCTTAGTGCTGGAAGGGACCACAAGGGCCATCCAGTCCAACCCCCTGCCCTGTAGGAATGCACAACAAAGTTGTGGAAGATGCCCATTCAACCTCTGTTTAAAAACCTCCAAAGATGAGAATCCATTGCCCTCCAAGGCAGTCCATTCCACTGTTGAACAGCTCATAAAAAGTAAAGAAGTTCTTACCAGTAACTTTAATCCATTGGTTCATGTTCTATTGTCTGTAACAGCAGAAAACAAGCTAGCTCCCTCTTCTACATCCTTTCAGATATTTCGAGATAGCTATCATGTAACCTCTCAGTCTTCTCTTCTCCAGGCTAAACCTACCCAGCTCCCTAAGTTGTTCCTCATAAGGCCTGGTTTCCAGACATTTGATCATCTTGGTTCTCCTTCTCTGGACATGTTCCAGCTTGTTGATATGCTTCTTGAACTGTGGTACCCAGAGCTGGACACAGTATTACATGTGAAGTTTGACCAAAGCTGAACACAGTGGAACTACTACTTCCTTCTGGACACTATACTCCTGTTGAAGCAGTCCAGAATTGCATTGGCTTTTTTGGCTGTTACATCACACTATACTAATATTCAGTTTGTGGTGTACTAAGACCCCCTAGACCCTTTGCATATGTCCTCTTTCAAGCCAGATATCATCCATACTTTATCGTGCATTTCACTTTTCCTGTCTAGACATATTTCCTTACATTTATTCCTACTGAAATTCACAGGTTTACATTTTAAGGTGTACATAACATTGGCATACAATGATACTGCTCCTCCTCTCTTGTTTGGTCTATTTCTTTGGAACAGGTTATATCCTTCCATTTTTACATTCCAATAATGAGTCTTATCCCTCCAGGTTTCAGTGATGTCTACTAAGTCATATTTGCCTTTCTGTGTTAAAAGTTCAGGTTCATCTTGTTTATTTCCCATGCTCTGTGCATCAGTATAGAGACATCTAAGATCATGAATCATTCTCTCCAGCTTCTTCTTTGTTCTTGTTTTCTGCCCACTGTCTGTCTTTTGTACTATTGGTCCACTTCCCCCTGTGCTGTTGAGGCTATTGTCCCCAGTACTTGATGTCACCCTGCACTCTAGAATAATGTCTCCTTTCCCATGTAACTCAGTTTAAACATTATCCTCCTTTCATTATGGACTGGATTACCTTTGGCAACTCCAAAACTCTAAAATGCAGCAAAGTCACATTTTCACTATAATTGTATTGATCTCCTAAGTTGCTACTTTAATTCTGAGTATCTTGAAAGAGAATATATGAGTTCCAAAAACCAAGCTAAACTTTTAGAGGACAAGTTCAACCATGGTTTTTTCTTAGTGAGTTGTTAAGAAGATTGATATACATCCAAGGTTAAACCAATGAAACTGAAGCACACTGAAACAAGTTGTGGATGATTGCCAATCTAATGAAAGCTGGAAGAGTTAGTTGCTCAGGGAATTGGTAATGGAACAGACAGTCATTTATTGCTAGGTCATGAGTCCAGATTTGGCCTAGAAAGTTATTACTGCATTATAACTTACAGAAAATTAATTGATAGTACTTACTTTATCGAAACAAATATTAATTAGACCCCCCACGCCAGAAGAGGAACTGTAGAATAAACTGGTCAGAGTGAGTTAAAACTGATGATAGTACAGTTAACTTACACAGCAGGGATACTGAATTTCACAATGCTATTGTCTAGGCATATAATATAAATTCCATGGATAAGTCAGAACTGGGATAAAGTTATTCCTACACATTTAAAGCAAGTCAAGGTATCTGTGCACATATCTTTATAGAGCTTCCCAATGAAACTGTAACTATATGATTACTATAGCACAATCATTATAAAGGCAGTTTTAATTATCAAAACTATATTCCTAAGTTAATCAATAAATTTGTCTTATTTACTCAAACAAGATATACATAAGGAGAAACAGAACTTTATGTGGCTCAAAAATGTGTCCTTTGGTTTCTTCTGGCTCTTTAAAGCCTGTGTGCTATAAGAGAGACTTACTTCAATACCGCAAGCCCCTGCAGAAAAGAGGGTGCTAATCAAGGGTTTAGCATCACATGTAGTTTAATGCTCGGCAGGCAACCAATACTATTCTTTGAATCAGGCTGGAAATGGATGATGGAACAGCTACAAATGTCCTAGCCAATTCTCCCCAATAAGTCACTGGTCTGCCATCAAAAAAGGGAGTGCATGAATGTGGAAAGAAGAATGTATAAACAATGCAAAAGTGCTAAAATAAGTATCTTGAAAATTTCTGTTCTATATGATATTTTTATTGTTCTGTTTGTTGGGCAAGTTCAAGAAATCCTCCACACACAGAATTAGTAACATTTGGTTTCCATATGTCAGGTTTATGTATCAGTTACAGAAAAGATTAATGAATCACACGGAGATTTGCCAGCATAAAACTATTTAAATGAAAAATCAACTTAGTTTACTTATAAATTAATCTTTCAGGAGTGAACTGCCACTGTAGTAGACCATTCCATGATTAATGGAATTTTGCAGGAGTCAACCTGACATTTTCAGGAATGAAAACTTCTGGATAAGAATAAAGCAACATGATGTGAAAATATTTTTCTGAAACTTAAAACATTAATACTTTCTAAAAGAACTTGATACTGACATAGATATGAAATGAAACAAAGTTCTATCAATTCAGAATTTCTCTCCTTTGCATCTTGACCCTAACCCTAACTTCCATTTATAGTTTCTACCTATTTTGAAACTGAAGTTTTCGTTTAATTTTTTATTCAAGAAATTTTAGTATAAAGTAAATGCCAGAACATTTAAAATGACACATGGACCCTAATGATAATCTATTTTTATTTCTGGCATGAACATTTCAGAGAGTAAGAACAGGAGGTGCCAACTGTGAAGTTTCTAAAAACCCCTTTTCATTATCCACTCTGAAAAACAGGAATTCATTGTTTTATGGGCAATGTGATGGCCTAAAAGGGCATCACATTGTAGGAAAAGTTTCTTTCTGCAGTGTAAGCAACACCAACATTCAATGAAGACAGATCTTTGTTGTTTCAAGTTTCTTATCCTCCTTTTATCAGTGACTAAATAAAGTATCATTTCCACAGATCTCAACATGAAAAAAAAATATGAAACACTCTACAAGAAAACAAACTGCTGAAGTTCAGGGACTGACAAAGCAGAACTTTCAGACTGGGTTATACAATTTTAAACATAAGCACACAGTGAGATAATCCCTAAAATAATACATGAAATATTATCCATGTCAAATTTCAATTAACAACGAATGTCACTTTTGGGTAATGGATACAGCAGGGTAATTAGTTCTGGATAGTTGGTATTGTGTGTTTTACTTCCCTTCCCCCAAACAGCAGGTATTTTGTTGTTGGTACATTTCCTGTAACAGCACCATTTATTTTCTCTGTCATAACTGGAGCTCCTCCAGTAGTAATGGCTTCTATTTTCTCCAGTGCTACATTAAACTGCCTTGGAGCATCCATCATAGCATTTATGGCCGCTCCATTTCTGCTACAGTGGAAAGGGGATTGTTGTCCAAAGCATCCTCTGCCACATCTACTTTTGCATGATATAGCTTTGATGAAAATCATTCATAGGGGGATGTCAAGACTTTTATCAAGGACAGCAGAAAACATTTGTGCTTTTTTTTTCACTGCCACCTGAGACCTCAGCTACTCTTACACACACACAAAAAAAGAGGGGAGAAGTAATAAAACTTCTTTACTAGAATCTTTGAGAAAAGTATAATGGGGATTCTGTTTTAAAAGATACCTTCCTCATTTCTGATTTGCACACTATGGTCAAAGGGACCATATTTGCAAATTCTAAACAGTGTAACCAATGTGCACATCGAAACAAGTAATCATGTTTGATATCTTCACCACAAAAGGAATATTCTGCTCTGTGTGTATGTGCCTTCAAGTTGCCTGTCAACCTATGGAGACCCTATGAATTTCATAGGGTTTTCTTAGGCAAGGAATACTCAGAGGTGGTTCTGTCAGTCCCTACCTCTAAAATATAGCCTACAGCACCAGGTATTCGTTGGTGGTGTCCTATCCAAGTACTAACCAGGGATAACCCTGCTTAACTTCCAAGATCAGATGGGATCTGGTGCCTTTAGTGTGCTTAGGTGGCTCACTGTTGTTGCTGCTGCTGTGTGCCTTCAAGCCCTTTCTGACTTATGGCAACCCTAAGGCAAACCTATCACTGGGTTTGTTGAGGCTGCCAATGTAAAAAAGCAAACCAATTCAACTCATCACAACAGAACAACAGTTTTATTCCTTGAGTTCTCCCTAATGATTTATCTGCACCAAAGCCACTTTCTGTTAGACTTGTTAGTGCCAATCAGACATTGTCTGGGCAAAAATAGAGGGGGAAGGAAGAAATATATATGTACAATGTGGTTGAGGACTTGGTCTTTTTGCTGGTGGCCAAGTGCCATGAAATGATAATACCACAACTCAGGTAGTGGCTCCACTATGTTCTTCTGTTTATATTTTCAAGCCACCAGTTGAAAGAGGAAATAGGCATAAAAGAAAAAGAGAAAGTATCCCCCAAGTTCCTTTACTTTTGACAGTAGTGCAATAGATGGGATTTCTGCAAGTGCAACTATTTTCATCTTAGACAATCCATCTTCTGTACAGTCATGACACAAATACTGGAGCCCAATATGCCTTTGCACTGGATCACCCAAACTCCAAGAGAAGAGATAGATGTAGGGTAAAATGAAACCCAAGCTGCAGAGGTGTGTGTGTGTGTGCGGTAAAATGAACCCACAGCTGCCAACCCCACAAAAAAAAAAATGTTTTTGGCACAATTTTCAGTCAATTTTTTGTCCTAAAATTTACTCAGAAAGTGACCCAAAACATGAAAACATGCAAAAATACCCCTACCCCATCCCCACAAGCATCCCAGAACCCAAACTACCTCCAAATACCTCTGTTTTCTTCTGCAGTCACTCTTAAAATGACAGGAAGAGATGTGCCTTGGACTGGTGGGGGTCTTCAGGGGCCACAAACATTTTTGGGGTTGTAATTTGCCCATCCCTGGTTTAAGAGCACTCTTATAGAATGTAAACTTAGAAGTACATTATTTTTAAACTGGAATACTGATAGATGTGCTATAAATATGAAGAAGGATTATACAGACTTATGATCACAACTAACTCAGCATCAACTTGCAGCAGCTTTCTAAGGTTTCAGGTCACAGTTGTCCCTTCACATTCACTGGGGTTAGGGGTGGAGCACCACCGTGAAAGTGAAAAAAAAACTGTGAATAAGTTAAGCCTCGCCCCTAACATAGTAGTACACTACAGTATTGTAGACTCCTCTCCTCTCCAATAGGACTGCTGATATCTGCCACTGTGGTAGCAAAACCCGCCCCGGGCACACAACCATACCCCTCACCAACACTCACCTCCCTGCCAGCTCTCCCTCTCTCTGCCCTGCCAACAACACAACTCCAGCTTGCTTTCTTACCTTGCACCAGAACAGTGTTGCCTATTTAAAACAGTAAGGTTGTTCCTTTCCCAAACTGAAGCTAAAAGTTGCAACTGTAGCAACACCCCCCATGGATGCACAAACCACTCCTCTCACTCACACTTACCTCCTCCCCTAGCTCTCCCTCCCTCTGCCTTGGCAACAACACATCCTTAGTGAGTGTTTTAAATGGGCAGTGCTGTTTTGGTGCTAGGTAAGAAAGCAAGCTGGACTGTTTTGTTGCCAGGACAGGAGGAGAGGGGAGGAGGAGGGTGCGGTCTTGGAGTTTGAGCTAGCTGAGCAGCAGCTACAAGCCACAAATATGCAAAACTGTGAATGTGAAATACGCAAATGTGAAGAGATCTTGTAATTTTTTCCCCTCAGCCTTCCCACATGGGTTCCTTTTGATAGGAGTTGCTGGACACTGATCCAGAGATCCTATTCATGTAAAACAAATACCCAGCTATGGTCTCTGTCCATTGAGATGGTGGCTCTCTATTTTCCTAGAATTATTAAAAATAGAGATGCATTTTCCAGAAGATTGCTGCACCTAGAAAAATGAGGCTAGCAAGATATTGGTTGTAATATTGTACTCCGTATGTTCCCTCATTGCACTAGTATTGGTGAAAACAACATAGAAACAGGACAACCTTCCAATACATACACACAGAGCGACCAACTATCAGCTACTCTGTCTTGGACCTTTTGTTCAAAAATAGAAACCAGTTAAGGCAGAACTATTTCTAGTTATCTGTATGTGAACACACACACACACACATTATTTTTAGCGCACCATCATTTTTTTAAAAATCCAAAGTGAAACCTATGTTACTCAGCTAGAGCAGAACAAAGAGACTTGTAGCACCTTAGAGACTCACAGATTTATTGTGACATAACCTTTCATGGACCAAAGAAATGCAGCATTTCTTGTAGCATACTGTTTCCAGCTAGGTCTTTCTAAAAGGAACTTAAAAGAAGCACTATCTACTATTTCTTCCCTTTCTCCCTAATACTACAGGGGAGCTCATTCAAGCTGATATGGACTGTGGATCCAAATCCCTGTCCATTTCCTAGTCTATACAGCACTAGAGTCACTGACATTTCCCATGTGCATTTGTACAAATAAATAACATCTGCACAGAAGTAAACATGGTAGTAAAGAATATCGTTCACTTAGAAGAGTTGTAAGAAAAAGTGACCATTAATATTCAGTTACTGGGAAATAGGTGAGGGGAAGCAGATCATAGAATCATAGAAGCATAGTATCATAAAATTGTAGAGTTGGAAGAGACCACAAGGGCCATCCAGTCCAACTCCCTGCCACACAGGAAATCTTGATCAAAGCATCCCCGACAGATGGCAATCCAGCCTCTGTTTAAAGACCTCCAAGGAAGGAGACCCCACCATGCTCCGAGGGAGTGTGTTCCACTGCCGAACAGCTCTTACTGTCAAAAAGTTCCTCCTAATGTTGAGGTGGAATATCTGTTCCTGGAGCTTGCATCCATTGCTCTGTGTTCCAGTCTCTGGAGCAGCAGAAAACAAGCCTGCTCTATCCTCAGAGTGACACCCCTTCAAATACTTAAACAGGGGTATCATATTGCCTCTTAACCGTCTTTTTTCCAGGCTAAACATACCCAGCTCCCTAAGTCTCTCCTCATAAGGCATGGTTTCCAGACCTTCACCATTTTAGTTGCCCTTCTCTGGACATACTCCAATTTGTCAATATCCTTTTTGAATTGTGGTGCCCAGAACTGGACACAGTATTCTAGGTGAAGTCTGACCAAGGCAGAATAGAGCAGCACTATTACTTTCCTTGATCTAGATACTATACTTGTATTGATACAGCCCAAAATCGCATTGGCCTTTTTAGCTGCCGCATCACACTGTTGGCTCATGTTCAACTTGTGGTCTACTAGGACTCCTAGATCCCTTTTGCACGTAGTCTTGTTCAGCCAGGTCTCCCCCATCCTATATCTGTGCATTTCATTTTTCTGCCTTAAGTGCAGTACTTTACATTTCTCCAGGTTGAATTTCATTTTGTTAGCTTTGGCCCAGCTCTCCAGTCTATCCAGGTCATTCTGAATTTTGATCCTGTCCTCTAGGGTATTAGTTACTCCTCCTAATTTGGTGTCATCTGCAAACTTGATAAGTATGCCCCTAATTCCCTCATCCAAGTCATTGATAAAGATGTTGAATAGCACTGGGCCCAGGACAGAACCTGGGCAGTATATATATATGTATATATATATATATATATATATAAAATATATAAAAGGATATTTAATCCCTATGCATGCAACTGTAAGTATCACTATACCACATGTACTGCTCTAAGTACTGGTGTCTTATATCCTTATGACTAGGATCCTTCTGTGCCTTATTATCAATATATATCACTTGGTAAAAACATAAAAAGGAATCCTGTAGTACCTTTGAGACTAACTGAAAAAAGAAAGATTCTAGCATAAGCTTTCGTGGATTCCAGTCCACTTCATCAGATCAAGCCTCAGAGGTACTCTTTTAATGATGAAATAGATTAATACAGCTATGAGGGGAAACAGACTGAGGAAAAGTTCTTGTTTGTTACTCTAGCTGGCTCAAGTTCTAGGTTTGTTTTTAAAAAAATTCCAGTAGACATTTTCCTTTTCATGAGAATATAGAGAGCAGTTGTGAAAGAAAAAAAAAAGAACCACTTTATTCCTATCTAAAAGATGGGTTCTTTTTATTTTAGAATAGATTGCAACAAAAAGCTCCATTTTTAAAGCAATCAAGTTAGTTAGTTTCAAATCTTTTTTGTACTCTTGTGGTTGAGAGAGCACATGGCATTTATGCTAGAACAAACAGTGTGCCTTTAGAAAAGAGAAGACATACCCATCAAAGTCTCCAGAGCTAGCAATGCATAAAGAGACAGAAGAGATCTCTCAATGGCCAATTTGCTATAGCATTATGAAATCTAAATATGTAATGGTCAAATTGCATTCCTTCACCCTTTCCTCCACCTACTCCCTGCTGGCTGGAGAGATCTCTGGGACTGAAAACTCTTTTCCAGGAAGGCCCAATTGGTAATAAAAGTGAAGTTTTCTGTAACAAGAGATCTCACTTCTTTGCAATAGTCTGGACTTCTTTAAATACTTCTCTCTCTGGCTTTTCTTCACAAACAAAGAGTCAGGAAGGATTCATCCCATAAAACAGCAAATTACACATATTGCCCATCACAATTTACTTGTGGCTCCTAGCCTAGATATATATATACACACAAAGAGACTGAGAGTGAGATTGAGATTAGGTCCAGGCTATAACTCCCTATACAAGCCTACCTGAGTTTCTAGATCTTCGGGGGGTGGGGGGAGGCTTTCTCTCGGCACTACCATCTTTACAGGTACGGCTGCTGAGGATCTAGGAGAAAAACTTTTCAGCAGCTGATAGGATTCTCTGCCAAGGAAGGCACAGTTTGCCCTCTCCCTGCTCTCTTTCTGCTAGCAGGCCAAGAGCTTCCTACTAAAACAGGCCTTCAGTTTTACCTGCTTGGGGTAGTGCAATAGATAGGTTTTAATGTGCTTTTAACTGTTTTGAATTAATCTTTCATTTAAGAGGATTGTATTTAATGCTTTTTATTTTTTTGTGTCCAGATTGTTTTTAGCTGTATTGTTTTAACGTGTGGTGTGAGCCGCTTTGGGTCCCATATGGGAAAACAAGTGTGATATAAATTAAATAAATAAATAAATAAATACGCACGCTGATGCTAATTTGTTCAAGTGATCCATGCTTTTCTTTGAAATATTAACACCAAGAATACAACAGAAAGACTTAAAATGTTACTTGTTATGGCATTAAAAGAGAATGAGGTTACTCTAAGTATAACCATCATGTTTTCCAACCTTTGACATCCTTATCTTTGACTCTTGTTCTGTGAAAGATCTTACAAGGACCTTTCTCTTAACTGAACACTATGATTTGCCATCTATGAAGAAAGTGCTGCATTAATTCAGCAACAACAACAAAATCCCACTATGAAGTATACATAGTCCATTTTTAAAGTCTGTAGCTGATTAAATATGTAAAAGAAAAGTTTATATTAGAAAATTGGCAGACATGCTTTTTGCTCATAGAATTGGCACTTCACTCATTCTTTCTTGAAAATAAACAGATGATATATTTTTCAATACATGCCAAAATAAAATTAATTTAATCATCAATTTTTGGTAATCTTGCAAGTCATTTTAATAAATAAGTTTAAAATATGTTCTGAAGTTTTGAGATTTATTGAAGATGTAAGAATACAAACCAACAGTCTATGTAATGGAGAAAACACAATAGTAGTAAGATTATTTAGGATAGTTAATGTAAGATTTTGAAAAGGTAGCAAAAAGTGTTTCAGCACTTCTCTGATTTAAATACTATTAAATCAAGAAAAGATGAAGTTTTCATAGACTCACAGAGTATAAAATTTATGAGAAATTTTGTCAATGGATTCTTTCAGATTCTTCTAGTTTCTTCTCTACAAATATTTTCATATTGCAAGTAAACAGCCCCCCCCTCTCTATATATTCTTACTTTCATCCTAAGATTCTTTTTTTCTATTGTACTTTAGTTGGTCCCAGTTTTTTTAAGGATAACTTTCCTTATATTATTGACTTCTCTTCCATATTAATATATCTTGTTTAGTCTATTATTTCTTCTGAACCCCTCTTTACTGCTACTGGAAGCCAAGGTCTAGAAGCCATGCCCTATGAGTAGTGACTTAGGGAGCTGGGTATGTTTAGCCTTAGAGAAGAGGAGGTTAAGAGGTGACATGACAGCCATATTTAAATATTTGAAGGGATGCCATATTGAGGATGGAGCAAGCTTGTTTTCTACTGCTCCAGAGAACAGGACACGGAGCAATAGACTCAAACTACAGGAAAAGAGATTCCATCTAAACATTAGGAAAAACTTCCTGACAGTAAGAGCTGTTTGATAGTGGAATGTACTGCCTTGGAGTGTGGTAGAGTTTCCTCCTTTGGAGGTTTTTAAACAGAGGCTGGATGGCCATCTTTTGAGAATGCTTTGATTGTATATTCCTGCAGGGCAGGAGGTTGGACTAGATGGCCCTTGTGGTCTCTTCCACCTCTATGATTCTATACTGCCTTGATTTATAACTTTATAACTATATATTTACATCCAATTAAATTAAAACAGCATATCAACAAATAGATTTACATCTTTTACTTCTGCCCAATGTTTACCCCAGTATTCTAATATTGGGATAATATTATTGGGATAATCATTTTTCACTTGCTCTATGGATTTCTGATTTAATCAAAAGGTTAATTTGTCCATTTTCATCATATCAGTTTATTTCAAAAACCAGTCATCTGTAGTTGGAATCTCCATGTTTTTCCATTTCTGAGCTATGACCAGTCGTGTCGCTGATGCCATACACAGCACAACTCTCCAGTATTTTTTCATAATTCTTTTCCATAGTATTTGTCATGTTCAACAAACAGAGTTCTGGCTTCATTGGAAATTTAATTTGTAATATTTCGGTTATTAACATATGTATTTTTGCCCAGAACGTCTTAATTCTGATGCAATTCTGATGCAATAATGAACCCACTTTTTTCCTGGCATCTCCAGCATTTGTTGTTTCCAGTCTTATAAATTTTATCAATTTTTGCTGGGATATAATACAATCTGTGTATCATTTTTAAGTAGTTCTTCTTTAAGTCTGGACAGGCTGTAAATTTATTTGTTCTTCTCCAATGCAACTTCCCAATTCTATAGATGGATACTTCTATAGAGTGGCACAAGTGTAATGCCCACTTTATCATGGAATCTTTGATTAGTTCCTGATCTGGCTCCCTCACCAAAAGTACTTTTGATGAAGTTGTCAACTTATATCTTGAATTGTTTCAAGAAACATAATTCCTCCCACTTTTAGTCGCTGGTCTACTGCTGCAAACTGCGATCAGAACTGATTTTTCACACAATAAGGGTATTATCCTTTTTCTGCGTACTCAGTGGTCATGACACAAATGCTTTGGGAAAGAAAGGTCTAGTTCAAAAAATTTTAAGAATTCCAAGTGATCCTTTTTTAAAAAAGAATCCATAATTATCTAATTGATACTAAATATTCAAGACATAGCCATGTTAGTCAGTATCAATATACAAAAGCATCTTATAGTTTTGAGAGAAAGAAGTCTGTAGTGTAAGCTGTTGTAGACTCAGTCTGCATTACGTATGATGAAATAAATGAAGCCTATAAAAGCTTATGCTAACAAAATTCTCCGTTAGTCTCAGTGATGCTACGAGATCCCTTTGTATATTGGTACTAACTGTGATTTCTAAGGTCTCTTGGACAAGTTTGATAGTTATGTTTAAGCTGCAAGGCTGCTGTGAGAGGTAACTCAGATTCATCGTGTAACAATCAAATGGACTTGAATATATTTTCTGTGGCAAGGAGCTCTGATGCTCCTTTCAGCCCAGGTTTTCCACATTACTTTTCTGTTCCCTGTCAAAATATCTGAATTGCTTTATACAGAAAGATGATTGTATGTAAGTGGGTCAAACTAGAGCTGCTTGGCTGTTACTGTCCAGGTCTGCACTGAACCCAGAATGCTGGAGCACAGTTTGCAGACTATCTAAAATAATCCTTGGGCAATGCAGCTGAGCCACCTCAGTGTGTTCTTGTTTCAACCTATTCAAGAGAATAATAGCCTAATTCTCTGACTTAAATTTTGATTGAGCAACCAGGTGTATATTATGACAAATTCTAGGGAAGATTAAAGCCATATTGAGCAGGTAGGAATTTCAGTTTTGAATATGTAATGCATGATCACCCCACAAAGTTTTTTAAATAGCTGATTTTTTGGGAGGGGGATATTTTTGAACAATTGTTCACAGGAAGTCTTTTTAAATCTAGGCAGGATATTTATTTTTAGAAAGTTGATCTTATGCTCAATGAAACTGACAAGGTCCACTTTTAATTTTGTAGTAATCTTAAATTACTTGAGTTTAAATGTCATTTCTAATTATTTTGGTACTTAGATATCCTCTTAACTTGTTAAAGCTACTTATAAATGTCCCCCTAAACATTCCCCTCAGTAATCTCCAAAATGTTTAGATATACTTATGATATGCTTTGAGACAGGTCTGCCTAACAGTTCATCATGGTCCCAGTACAGTCAGTACTCTACAGCCATTAAGTACAACCAAATATCCTTTCTCTTTATACAGTCCCGTACTGACCATCTTACCCTTCATGCTAGTCACAAAACAGTATGCCAGGCAAATGGTCAGGGAAATGATAGAGACTGAATATTGCACTGCAACTTGTAGGGTCCAATGTAGCTTAAACAATAAGCACAATGTTGATATACCTCAAGGGGAGCAAAGCAGCTTTACTTTTGGAAACTAGGTCCTGTTCCCTCACTATTGATATTTCCAGAAAGTATGTAGAGTCTGCTATAACACACTACTTCGAGTAGTCATACTGTACTCTGTATTGTCACTATAGTTGTTATTATTGTTAGATTTATATTTTGCCTCTCTCTCTCTCAAAACTGGGACACAAGGTGGTTTACAACAAGATTAAAGAACAGGTACAAATATAAACACAAAGGTTATCATATTAAAACAAATTATAATAATAACACATGACTGAATTAAAAGACATTTAAAAACATCAATAAAAAAATTACAGCATCAATCAATGCTTAAATCTCATTCCTCACCAGCTGATCACTTGCCTATTGCACACCTGAATAAAAAGGATGCTGTCTTGCGGCAGAAGGACAAAAGTAAAGGGGCCAGCCTAGCTTAAATTAGAAGGAAAGAACTTACACAATACTGAAATGAAGTCTATAATTGATTTTTTGACATTCTACATTAAGTATTTACTGTTGCCTCCTGAATCCCTAATTGGAAGCAACAGCATTAAGCAGATAGGTACCTAACAGCGTGTACCCAGAAAGTTGACATGCTGAGTCTCCATACAAATTGCAATACAGAACAGAATCAGCACCACAGGAAATTTTTTGGCCACATAATTCTTCAGAGAAAAGAACATGAATCTTCGTCTCTTAAGTGGTAGTAAAGAGAAGTTTCCATAAGTACAACAGAATGGTATGGTTTTTGACCCATGGGTATCAATGGCCATCTACATACTTGCATATTACCCTTTTCATCATTTAAATGAAACATCTGAGACTGAAATTTGTTCAGCAGTGGAGAGGTTCTTATGATTTTCTTTTCCACATTGCCGATGCCACAGTTTTCTGTAACAACTGTTGATATAACATAAATAGATTGAATATGAAGTTTAGCAGCCTTCTGTTAAGTTATACTATACATAACCTTTCTTCTTAGTAAAATCCTGCAATATGTCCAGAAATTTTTTTAAGTCTAAGAATAGACACATACTCCTCACTACTCAGGCATGAAGATTTAAAACTTCCCTACCACAATTTCAATTTGCTGTGCCTTAGCACCACTATATCAAAGCTTTCTCTGCAGAAACGGTTGAGAATCTCTTTCCTATTTTTTTTAAAAAAGAGCTCACCATTAACTTACTTGACATTTTAGAATAATGTTTATTGATTTTTGAGTTTTAACACTGCTATAAATTAAGTGATGTAATGGACAGAATTATTGTAGTACTATAAAGATCATGTCTTTCAGATTCTTAACCACATATTGCAGAAGAGTAGCAGTTGGGTTAATGTTAAAAATAGTCTAGCTTGTTAGTAATATCAGGTAGGGGTGGTTAAGATGATAATTTGTTCAACATGTATGACATGACATAGCACTGAAATACCTCCAGAGTTACTGACTAGAGAACTAAACCAGCAACAGTGTGATTCTCCCCTGCCACCAGAAAATCTTTAATTGGAGATGTCAACAATTTGAATCAGAGCTTGGAAAAATTATTTTGGGACTCCAACTGCTATTCCCAAGCAGAAAAGATCCACTGAAGGAATTGCTGAATGGTAAATCAAGACTTAAATGAATTATATTACTTCCATACCCTCTAACAGAGAAAACCAAGACATGTGCGGCCAAGCAACCTGAGTGTGGTCAAAATGGCAAAAGTTATTCACGAGGAAGAACACATAAGTTAGAAAAGGTTGCAACAGTTTGCTTTTGGGAAAGGGCAAAAATCTGAAAATTCCTGTCTTCTCCCCCCCACTAAGTTAACTGAGTACAAACTATTTTTGCACTTTGAACTCAGTTTGTAGCAACTGAAGTAAGTTGAAGACAAAGGGGGAAGAGGAGAGCAAAACTGGGACATTTTAAAAGCAGCTGAAACAGTGGGGTGACAATTAATTGAGACTGTCTCTGCCAAATCGGGACAGTTGGTGGCTATGTACTTCAGTTGGTTTATTATTACTGGAGCTAGCAATTGTATTTGACCTTGAAATATTACTCCCAGAATCCTCCAGCCTGCATGGCCAGTGAACACTCAGCACTTTCTGCAGAAAAAGCCCATGCCTTGACACTGGGTCATTCGTTGCCCCTCCTCACTAATACTTATTTATTACATTTATTGATTTCCTTTTCGTTCTAGTCAAATACATCCTAAAGAAGGTCAGCAATTAGATATGTATAATTTCCAGAAAATTTGAAACCATGGGGGGAAGGGACATCTTCCTCTTGTTTTTCCCCTCAAAACCCAGAGATTTTGGGAAACATTGAAAATGTAATATCTCTGTAACTCTTTGTAGACTGAAAGTCACTTGTTACTTTAGGAACATGATATGCATTACATATAATTTGGTTTGGCATAAAATTATCATCTTTGATATATTAAAGGTACAGTTTAATAAAAAATATAATTACAAATCAAACGTACTTTTAAAAAAACTGTTACAAATGGAGCTATGAGGTGCTGAACTGTAAGGAATGGCTCTATGTGCCTTAAGATTGCCTGCTGACTTATGGCGGCCCCCTGAATTTCAGAGGGATACCTGAACTATAAGGAATCTGTTTGGTTTTGCCTTTTTGATGGAGTAGGCAAAACAACCTCAGTAAAAACAGAAAATACTACCAACTTAGTAAAACAAGGGGGGGGAAAGTGTCTACTAGTTATACATAGTGTCAAGTAGATGTAACACACTAATCCCGATAAAAAGAACAGAGGAAAGGAAACCAAGACCAGGAATTGTAATGCTCCGATAATGTACACGTAGGACATTTTCAAACGGCCCTTGCCGCGCAAGCAGCCTCCGGAGAAGTAACGAGGCTGCTGCACGGCAGGGGGTCCTTTTCGGATGACGTCGTCCCTCTTCTGGGATCATTTGTGGCATGCCTGTGAAGCTTTGGAAGCGGCCGCGCCATATTTCAATCATGGGCAACTTCCGTGCCGGGCGTGCCACGAATGATCCCGGAAGAGGGACGGTGGCGCCCAGAAAGGACCCCCTGCTGCGCAGCAGCCTCATTACAGCTCCGGAGGCTGCTTGTGCGGCAAGGGCCATCTGAAAATGTCCACTTACAATAATGTCTTCCTCTAACATAGTTTTTAGAAATTATTTTGGGCCAGGCAAATATGTGAACACCATGTCCTAAACATTATATTAATCATTCTAAAACAAAATATTACATAATATTTATTTATATAGCGTTTTTTTGGGAGGGAGTGGGGGAGGCTTTGGGGGAAAATGAGGAAAAAAAACACTAAATTCTTTCATTTCTCTCCTCACAGGTTTCACAGGTTTCATATCTCTACCACCAACCCATAATTCTAACACATACTGCCAATACAAAATATATAACATTAATATACAGAAAAATTATACTGTATAAGTTTTTGGTATACTAATATTGTTATCCTTTCGGCTATAAAATAAACAATCAAAAGTACAACATTAATAGAAATTTGCCTATATTCAAAGTTGTAGTTATTCTAGACTTAGCCATACATCTTGGGATGTATAGTGAAACATGGCTTATTTTAAGTACATCAGTCCTGGCATCAAAATATGGTCTTAGAGTTTAGTTATGAAATTATTTATGGGCAGCACTGTTATACTGCTCTGCAGTGATAGGGCCTTGGTCTGGGTTCAATAGCACTATAATTCTGTACCTCTCTCTCGGATCCTGTGGGGCTTATTTGTTTTAAAAAACAAATATTGCAAACACAATTATAAATGTTGCTAGTATTTACATTTTAAAGCAGGCAACTAAAAACCACAACACAGTGATTTCTCTATACAGAACTGGATAGATAACACATACAATATAGCCCCATGAGTTCCATGCACCAACAAAAAGACTGCAGGATATGTTTGGAAAAGTGTTTTAAATTCTCTTGACTTCCTAAGTCAACCACTTATTCTGGTCTCCCAGGAACATCTCTCATACAGCAAAACACAAAGAGCTTGTACAACTTTTAAAAACCTGAATTATAATGTGAAGACAGCACATAACATTCCTACAATGAGTTTGCCTTTCCATTTTCCTTGCAAACATACACTGACATTCCATGACTTAAATCCAAGTGGTAAAGACCTAAACACCCATTTCTTAAAGAAAAGTAGCCCTGTTTTCTCTAGGCTTCCATTTGCCTGATCTAGGAGTTTCAATGATTAGGAGGCTGCATCTGCTTCCACACCCATCCCTCCACACCCTCCAGCATCCCCTCCAATTTTTTGGTCCTAAAGGCCAAAAAACAACAGGGCACTATCAATGCAGTGTCACTTCCAGTCACTGACTTCTAGCCACCATATTGGAGAAGAAATGGAGTGAAACAAAAATGTTTTGGCACACTGGGGAGCCGGGTGGCCTGTGAGGGGGAGTTGGGAGTGAAAAATTGCCCCCTGGCCTCCACGCAATTGCCACCCCTGCTCTATCTCAAAACTGGAAAAGCACAGACTTTTTCTCTGATCTTCTCCAACCCTGGGCTAAACCATCTGTTCCATAGGGATTGCACTACTGGTCTTGACACACTTTGTTCCTCCTCCTTTGTATCACAATCCAAGATTATGTTCAGACTTGGAGACATCATAACAAGTTTCAGGGTGGAAAAACACCCTAAAATCATGATAAAATAGTTGGACTGCACTACTAGCAGAAGCATCTAACAGAAATCTTAAAACATCATGTGGACTGGTACAGTTATCTATCTTTTCCTTTTCCTTATGTTACATCAATTATTAGCTCAATGCATAATGCAACATACTTCCAGCCAAAGTAGTTGGATGTATGCCAACTGAATCCCACATATCAGTATGATTGAATCACCTTGAGTCCACGTACTTTAGCTTAGTTGGTCTGGCCAAGAAATTCTGAGCATATCACAAGCAAGATCGGAGGACTGTAGTTCAGTTACAGAGTACATGATTTGAGTGCAGAAAACCACTAGATTTAATTTTCAGTATCTCCAAGTGAAGCTGGGAAACACCTGTTTGAAACCCTGGATTGCTGTTGCTAATCAGTGAAGAAAATGCTGAGCTAGAAGTATCAATGATCTCTCATATACACCACCTTCCTATGTTCCACATGGGACTAGGATGTTGAGTTGTAAGAGTTCCATTGCCTTCTCAAATATTTATTATTGCTTATTATTTATTTTACTAAAATATTTATATCCCATTCTATAGCAAAAGATTGCAGGATAGCTTACAGTAAAATCAACATGACCAATTTAAAACAATCAGAAGAGTAAAAAATAATTTAAACGAACTAAAAACAATTTCACAAGTTAAAAAAGCTCATTTAAATCCAGTTTAAACAATTTAAAACCACATATGTGGGATTTTTTATAAAACCAATTACACCCTAAAGACTTTAGTAAGAATCCATGTTTTACTTGGCGTCAGACTGACACTTTTGTTGGTGACTATCAATCCTCTAATGGACAGTATTCCACAATAAGGGCACAATGGTGGAGAAGACCCTCTCCCACATCCTTCCACAGAGTGGTGCCCTGACTGATAAAACACAGAGAAGCCCCCCTCCAACAGACCTCAGATCTCAGGCAAGTGTGCATAAGAAAAAATGCTCCTTCAGGTAACAGGGTCTCAGGTAATTTAGGGCTTTGAACATCAGTTCCAGAACTTTGAAACTAGACAGAAAATGCATTGCCAATGACTTCCAGCAATGCTAGAACAATAGAGTCTACACAATGAGACAAGCTTTATTATTATTGTAATTATCACTGTTAAAAACAGCAATGTCACCAAGCAGCTTCCAATGTTTTCCTAAGGCAAGTATAATGGTAATGTCCCTATACTATACTGTACATAATATACTATACCAACTATAATTATACTATTCCAAGGGTGGTTTACAAATAATAATAATAATAATAATACAGTTGTCCCTTCATATTCGCTGGGGTTTGGTTCGAGGACCCCCCCCCCCATGGATACCAAAATCTGTGAATACTCAAGTCCCATTAAAAACCATTAATCAAGGTTTGCTTTTTGGATTATTATTTTTTTAAGAACATTTTTAAGTCGTGAATACTTAAATCTATGGATACCAAATCTGTGGATATGGAGGGACAACTGTAATCATCATCATTATCATCATCATCAGCAGCAGCAGCAATATCAAAGCTTTCCCCCCTTCTCCTTCCACTGGCACCTCCCTACCACTCCCAGAAATCTGTCAAGAGGGTGCCCCAGCCTTCCAGAACAGATTTGGAGAGGCTGTGGAATGGGAAATAAATTCTGCTAAAACAGGTTCTTCTACTGGTCTATATCACTGGTCTAATCAAACTAATAATCCTAATATGCCAATCAAACATGTAGACACACACACAAATAGGTGTATGGAGATAATCCTTCAAGCATTCTAGCAACGAAGAACTAAAGGTCAAAATCAGCACTTTGAATTGTTCCCAGAAAGGAGATGACATCATTTTGGTATCTTATCATTGAAAGCCCAAACAATTAATGCCATTGTGAATGCACAGAGGCATGCCTCAGCTCTCCTTTCTTTTTCGTATACTAAAGGTAGCCAAATTTATCACGACAGCCATTCAAGTGTTTACTGGTACAGGAGTCCCCCCACTTATTTGACAAGTTGGGGATGACAGCACTGTCAAAAAGCGCAAATCATCAAAATGTGGAACCATTACGTGTTCTGGTCCCTAACCTGTCAAATAAGCAGGGGACCCTTCCCAAAAGCCAAATCTTCCCCAGAAAAGGAGGGAATCCCTAATACACACACACACACACACACACACTTTGCTTGAATCCAAGAGGTAGCATTTTCCTCTCTCCATTCCCCCTCTCCATGCTTCCCGATGGCACAGGATGACTACTCACACTCTACAGGAGACTCCTTTTCCAGGAAAAGGAGAGGAAAGATCAGAAAAGGGACCACAGCAAGTGAAGGGAGTAGACTGGCTGTGGTGGTGGTGCACACACACACACAAACACAGAGTGAGTGGAGCTGGGGCAATATCCCCCCCCCCAATCTGGCCAGCACAAGGAATGGAGGCAAAGAGGCTGACGGGACCATGGAGGCATGTGCAGAGCTGGGGTGATATTTCCCTCCCCTCGGCCCGGCCAGTATGAGGGATGGAGGCAGAGGCTTACAGGACCAGCGGAGGCCCACATGCGCACACACACACCATAGGAAAAAAGAACTTTACAGATAAGTTCCATTAATTTGACCAGGGGTCCATTCTTTCTGTTGGCAAAATGTGGGACCGCACACACAAGCCATCCAAAGTAAGCATCCATGGTCGGCTTGGGGCCTTTCCCTGCCTCAGCTTGCTTTGCAAGCAGCGAGTGCATATGCACCATCCCAAGTGAGCCTCTGTAGGCAAGAAAAACTGACAAAAGAGCAGATCCCTCATCAAATTAATGAAACTTATCTGTAATATGCAAGTGTTGAAAGAGTAAGCCGTAAAAAAAAAATAATGAGCTGTTGTAAGGCAGGGGACATCTGTAAGTCTATTTTGCAGATGTTTGGCTGTCAATTATGCAAATACAGCAATTTTGCACCTTTTAAAGTTGTACAAACTAAATTTTTGAATACAATTTTTTTTTAACACAAACACATGTCCCCAATACCACATTAAGGCTAGAGATAGAGCAAATTATGGTACAGTTGCGCCTTCAAGTCTGACTTATGACTACCCCAAGATGAATCTATCATGGGGTATTCTTGGCAAGATTTGTTCAGAGGGGGCTTGCTTTCCTTTGAGGTTGAGAGAGTGTGACTTGCCCAAGGTCACCTAGTAAGTTTCCATGGCTGAGGGTGGATTCCAACTCTGTTCTCCTGAGTCTAATACCAACATTCAAACCACTATACCACACTGGCTCACATACAGATACTCAAAATAAATTACTGGTTAAACTTGGTGTCTTCCCAGTAGGCTTGGCTCTTCAGCACTCACTGATACATTTCAATCTAAATGAAAAAAGACTCTTTCTGCAAAGTTGCAGAAGCTGTTTTTCTCTTTTGGTGCTATTTTGGTCATGGGACACATGAATACTAAAACAGTTCAAAGAATCATAGAATCTTAAGAGTTGGAAGAGACCACGATGGCCATCTAGTCCAACCCCCCTGCTGTTGCCCAGCGAATTAGTGATACTGAGCTACAAAATCATTGGAGTGCAGTGGCTCTCTATCCCATTATAGAGAAAATCTGCATGTCAAATCTTACAGTCATCATATGTAGAAGAATTTGCACACTGTCTAGGCTTAATGTTTTACCTTCTATGCTGCTGGAAGGAAACTTCTGTAAGGTCTTCATCCAAGAGAATTTTTCCGTCTGAAATGTGAGTGTTGTGGAAACTGTCACCAAGATATTAGTGTCCTATCCTCTTCTCTTTATAGTGATTTGCATCTGTATATTATTTCCCAGTTCTCCAGAAACATCCAAGGAGATCTGACACAGTATATGTGAATTGTTTATTATCAGACCTGACTTCTCAGGTTACATACAAACTTGATGGCTTAGGAGAGCCCTTCCAACTCTTTAATTCTATTGTTGTATTTCTTATATATTACTTATATAGGAAAGTAATTATGAACAATTAATAGACAATATATTGGGCCTTTTCTTCTAAATATTATACTGGATATATATATATGTACATATATGCATGCATACAAATGTAAACATTTTTAAAGTGTTTTAGCCATGTGCTTTTATCCAGAATTCTCTTTTATTGTCTCTTATATAGTTGTGTTGTCTATAAAATACGTTGGTCTTTGACCATAATAAATTTTCATACTCATACCACTTCAAAATCTTATGATTGTATCATCTTATGATCATATGACACTAATAATGTAGTAGTTTCATTCTAAGCTTACTGAGACAGCTTCACATATAGAGCTTTACAGCAGTTGAACCTGAAGGTTAACAGATCATGAATAATTGAAGTCAGGCTATCTGTGCTGGCAGCACAACTGCTGTCACACCACCCTAAACTGGAAAAAACACTAAGTGTCACAAAAGCAAAGATAGATAAATAGAGATCCAAAGCCATGAAGCTGTTCCTTCAGAGAGAATACAACCTTAATCAACATAAGGTAAGCATCATTCTGCTGTGTATCTGAACCACCTAGCCACAGTACCTCCGTCTTATCTGGATTGAAGAATAGAAATACTGCACATCAGTTCACATGCCATTCCCAAATTCTCCCTAAATTCCTTCCAGCTTACTTTTGTTTGTAAGCACATATTTCTGTATGAAACAGAAATAATTAAATACACAGAACAAAACAGGTCCATTATGCATATAAATGTTTACTTTTGATTCACGTAGTGGACCATGATAGTACTGTTAATTGGATTCAGATTTCGTGGAAGAACTACAGTTGCCCCTCCACATTCGCGAATTTAGCATTCACGGTTTTGAGTATTCGCAGTTTTGGGAGGGCCTCCCCCCGCCCTTCCAAAAGCAGCGACTGGGCTTTAGAAACCCTGTGCCGCTACTGGTGGGGGGGGGAGAGAAGCAGGCATGAGGAGTGGGAAAGCCAGCGAGGGGGCCTTGGGGGCCCCCATGAAGGCATTGGGAGAGAGTGGGGAGGGCTGGGGAGGCGACCACGGGGGCTCCGGAGGGCCTCCAGAGGCCCCGTGGTGGCCTGGGGAGGGAGCGGGGAGGCGTAGGAGGCGTCTATGGGGCCTCCAGAGGCCCCGTGAAGGACTTGGGATGGAGGGGGGAGGGCTGGGTAGGCAACCATGGGGCCTCCAGAGCCCGTGAAGGACTTGGGAGGGAGTCAGGAGGGCTGGGGAGGCAACCACAGGGCCTCCGGAGGCCCCGTGAAGGCCTTGGGAGGGAGGGGGAGGGAGGGGCAGGAGACCACGGGGCCTTCGGAGGGCCTCCGGAGGCCCTGTGGTGGCCTGGGGAAGGAGGGGGAGGCAGGGGGAAGCAACTATGGGGCCTCCAGAGGCCCCGTGGTTGCTTTGGCGATGGAGGGGGAGAACAGTCGTTATTCGTGGAATTTTCACATTCGCGGGGGCCTGTGGAACCTAACCTCTGCGAAAGTGAAGGGATGACTGTATATTCAAAGTGTGTTCATCAATGGTTCCACATCAAGCAAAATGGATACTTCAAATGGAATGATTCAGGACATTGAACTAAGCCCAGGATTCTTCAATGTTTTTATCCATGATTTTATAATAATAAAGATTTATTTATATCCCACCTCTCCCATCCAGATTGGGGTGGCAAACATCATATAAAACATTAAAAAACAGTATAGTACAAAAACATTAAAAACAGCCTAGTACAAATGTTAAAATGACGTCATTAAAATAAGCTATACAATAATAAATTGATTCAAGTTTTTAACTATAAAGTACAAATATTAAAACAGGCTTAAGGAGAAAGGCATAAAATGGAAAACAGAGCATAACAATGGAGAGCAGTAGAGTGGCAATAGAGCAGTCAGCCTACTCTGGGAAGGCCTGCCAGAAGAGATCTATCTTAATAGCCTTCTTAAAAGCATCCAGCTCATCAAGGTGTCAGATCTCCTCTGGCAGGCCATTCCACAGTCTGGGAGCGGTGGCAGAAAAGGTCCTCTGGGTGACCGTGGCCAGCCTACTTCTGATTGTCTGAAGTAGATTTTTCCCAGAGGGCCTAACGGTATGGGGTGGATTGTGTGGGAGAAGGCGATCCTGTAGGTAGCTTGGCCCCAAGCCATAAAGGGCTTTAAAGGTAATAACCAACACTTTATACCTTGCTCAGAAAGTGATTGGCAGCCAGTGAAGAGATTTTAATATCAGTGTAATATGGTCACCCCTGGATGTTTCAGTGACCAACGTGGCTGCCATATTTTGAACCAATTGAAGTTTCCGGAACAGGTACAAAGGTAGCCCCATGTAGAGCGCATTACAGAAGTCAAGCCTTGAAGTTACTAGTGTGTGTACTACCATCTTTAGATCTTCCAATTCTAGAAAGGGGCACAGCTGACGTATCAGCCAAAGCGGATAGTAAGAACTCCCGGCCATTGCATCTACCTGTGCTGTCATCTGAAGTGACAGATCCAGGAGCACTCCCAAGCTGCAACCGCAGTTTTTCAGGGGGAGTGTAACCCTATCCAGAACCGGTTGACAAACCTCCAAACCCAGTTTGGGAGACTTAACAGTAAGTACCTCCATCTTATCTGGATTCAGCTTCAGTTTGTTTTTCCTCATAACAGCCCATTACCACCCCAAAGCATGCATCCAGTGGAGACAAGCCATCCTTAGCTGCAGCTGTTGCCAGACGCATAGAGAAATATATTTGGGTGTCATCAGTGTACTCCAGATGATATCTCCCAGTGGTTTCATGTAAATATTAAACAGCATTGGGGATAGCACAGCGCCTTGTGGGATGCCACACATAAGGTCCTTCCTAGAGGAGCAGCTATCCCCAAGCATCGCCATTGGGAATCTACCCGAGATGTAGGACCGGAACCACTGAAGAACAGTGCCCCAATGCCCAACTCCCCTAGATGTTCCAGAAGGATACCATGGTCAATGGTATCCAATGCTGCTGAGAGGTTCAAAAGCACCAGCAGGGACACACTCACCTTGTTGATACACAGGCGAAGATCTTCCACTAAGGTGCCCATGGCAGTCTCCACTACACATCCTGCCCTGAAGCCAGTTTGAAATGGGTCCAGATAATCAGTATCATCCAAGACTGCCTGGAGTTGGAGGGCAACTACTCTCTCAATCACCTTACTCAAGAATGGAAGATTAGAAACTGGTCTATAATTACCGAATCCAGGGAGGGCTTTTTTAGAAGCGGCCATACAACTGCCTCTTTTAAGCATGATGGAAAATTCCCCTCCCTGAGAGATGCATTTATAATGTGTCTTAACTGTATTTTGACTGCATCTCCTTCCTGGATGACCAGCCATGAGGGACAGGGATCGAGTGGGCGTTGTCCTTCTAGTACATCCAAGCAGCTTGTCCACATCCTCGGTACTCACTGACTGAAACTGATCCAGTATAATCCTATTCACAGAGTTGCTGGAATGGGGAAGAGATTCCACAGCTAACAAAAACTAATAAAAATAATAAAATGAAATTCAACAAAGAAAAATGCAGAGGTTCTGCAATGAATTGAAAAATAAAACAAAATGCATAACCATGCAATGCAGTACAGTAGGACCCCGTATCCACTGATTCATTACCATGGGACACAAAACAGTACACCTACAGTAGTCTTCCTAGAAAATGTGTCCATTCTAGCCATTTTCCAGGTCCTCCAAGACAACTCTATGGTATTTTAAACTGGAAGTTCCATTATTTTCAATGGTGTTCACTATTATCCACATTTTTCGGTATCCACGGAGCCCCCCAGAACAAATCCCCAGTGGATACAAGGGTCCTACTGTATACACAGCCTGGCAGTAGTATGTTTGTTTTCTGTGCAGAAGAAAGGCATAATTGGGGATTTGTTCTGTGCAAAATTCTCACGTGGTTGTTTTCCACAGAAAATAACATTTTCTGTATGCAGAAATATTAATTCATGTGCACAAAACACTATTTTCTATGCAAATCAACCATGTGCAAATTTTACATAGAAGAAATCCCCAATTGCATCTTTTTTCTGCAAAGAAAACATCATTTGATGCACAGAAATTAATATTTCTTCATTGAAATATTATTTTCTATGTAGAAAATACTGTTCTCTGTGCAAAACAACCATGTCTGAATTTTGCATAGGGTAAGTCCCGAACCGCGAAGATTCTTGACAGTTCAGGATTCTTCTTGTCAGGGTTTTGTGACACTTGAAAAACATGTTTTTGACCATTTTCCAAATATTTTTAAAATATTCTTTCCATGCCTGCTTTTCACACACTGCCTTAAGCAATTCCCTAAAGCTCTTCCCAACAAGATTCTAGCAAGAAAAAACAAAACAAAAAAAACCCACCATGACTCAGATAAGAAATAAAAGAAAGGAAACCCAGATACTCCACTGAATAACTTGGGTTCAGGCAGCACAGAGGGAAATAAAGTTTCTCATTCAGTAGGATTCCCTTTGTGGGGCATTTTTGGGAAATAGGCATGGGGAGGAGGGGAGGTGTAAGTCAAGCTTCCACAAACCCTGCTTGAAACACTTAAACTCTGGATTCAGCCCTATGATTCTATTGTTCTATTTCAGTGAAGATGAGGGAACCAGGAAGCCTAAAATGATCACACTGAGCAAATTCAGTGAAATGATTCTATATGATCCTTTCCTTTTTCTTGGCAACACAATGGTTTTAAGGCTCAAATTGTTCATTGTAATTAGCTTACTCAACCACTAGCTTTTTGTGTTTGATTATACATCCCATTATTGATTAAACCTCAGTGAATATGAACTCATGTGCCCACAAGTCTGTTGGCTCAATGAAAAGTTTATTACTATTATTCTAAATACAAAGTGCAAATACAGTTAGATCCATTTTAGACTTTTGTAAACAGAAGTAATTTTTTGTATTTGTGTGCAACTGATGGATAAGAACCAAACAGATATTTCAGTCGGCAGATGAAAGCAGACATCTTTCAAGTTGAACAACGTAAGTGTCATTTATAAAGGCTGGATTATTTAAAATCACATCTTAAGTTGTTTTTTTCATTAGCTGAATAATTCCTGAACTGGGATGATGCAGAAAGGTGCAGCCCATATAGATAACTCATAAGGCCTCTGTTCAAAGTATACTGTACTGATCCATTCTGACAACACACTATGCTATTAAATAGGTGTGCAATTTGTTATTGCCTGTATCACTGTGAGCACCAGCTATGTCTAAAGCTGTTTTTGTTTGTTTGTTTATGGAATAGTATTTTCTTAAAACCAAGAAAAAATGAATATCATGCAAGATCAAGGGGGAAACAACCAAGTAAAAGAGCAGTAAGCACAGTGAAGCCATTACACTCCTGCTTTTAGAATTTTTTGGAAGGTCGAAGGGATAAGATATAGATCACATTCACTTCCCACCCAGTTCTTCAGAAGCAAAAGGGGGACAAAGGGGGGCAGGAAAGAGCCAATGAAAAGAGGATTAGTCTTCCTCTTGCTCCATGCTCAAGTCTCTGTCCCTTCCTCGTTTCAAACAAATTCCTTTAAATATGTCTGGATTACAAATTTTTCACAATAAGGTATTATCTCAGAGCCTTACCGTACTCTGAAGAAAAGTGGCAAAGCAGAAGGAACGTTTCATCTTTCCTGATGCCTTACTGCATGGCGTCAGCATTCTTCCAGCGTTCTGCTGTTCCGGTTCCGTGGGGGACCAAGGTAAAAGCATGTCTTCTTGCAAACAGATTTTTCTGCTTAGCAAAAAGATGCGCTTTTACCTCAGTCCCCTATGAGACCGGAACGAAAGAATGCCGACGTCATGCAATAAGGCAGCGGGAAAGAGAGAACGTTCCTGCTGCTTTGCCGCTTTTCTTCAGGGTGCAGTAAGGCTCTTAGAGAAACTGCATATCAATTTTACAGAATAATATTTCCAAACGTACTAGAAACTTAAAGACTACCAATAGGATGAACAATGCTATTGTTAATGGCATGCTTATACCATATCGCCTCAACTGAAGTTGAGCTTCCCCCATTTCAATGAAAGAATTCTACTTCCGTAGGTTTTTCGTAGTTTTTTTCCAGGCTGTGAAGCCACGGTCTGGAAGAGTTTATGCCTGGCGTTTCACCTGCATCTGTGGCTGGCATCTTCAGAGAATAGTGGCATAGAGGTGTGGGGGGTTTATATACTGTGAGTCTCTGTTGGAGAGGATATGTAAATTTGTGTATTTGAATTGCTAGTTCCTAGGGTGGGAGGATATGGAAGGAGGATTAGTGTCTGTTTTGGCTAATGGCCCATTGTCTGCTGGAATCCCCCTGTCCCTGGGTGAAGTTCATTTGTATGTGTTGAGCTTTGATTTTGGTCTTTTTCAGGACTGGTAGCCAAACTTTGTTTACTTTAAGGGTTCCTTCTTTCCTGTTGAAGTTGTCCAGGTGTTTGTGGATTTTAATAACTTCTCTGTGCATTCTGACATGATAGGAATTTCTGTGTTTTTAAATAACATTTTGTGTCCAGGTTGATGTGTTCTGCTACTGCTGATTTTTCTGGCTGGCCCAGTCTACAGTCTCTCTCATGTTCCTTGATTTGTGTTTGCACACTGCGTTTAGTGGTCCCTATGTAAACTTGTCCACAGCTGCATGGTATGCAGTAAACTCCTGCAGCTGTGGGAGGGTCTCTTTTGTCCTTCGCTGAGTATAGAATTTCTTGGATTTTCTTGGTTGGTCTGTAGATTGTTTGGAGGTTGTGTTTTCTCATCAGTTTCCCTATTCTGTCTGTGACTCCTTTGATGTGTAGTAAAAATACCTTCCCATTGGATAGCTGTTTTTCTTCATTTCTGTTTTTTTTTTTCTGGGTCTGGCTGCTCTTGTGATGTCTGATCTGGAGTAACCATTAGCCTGTAGAGCCCAGTTTAGGTGCTTCAGTTTGTCCTCCAGATAGTGTGGTTCGCAGATCCTTTTTGCGCCGTCTACCAGTGTTTTTACTGTGTTTCTTTTTTGTTCTCGGTGATGATTGGAGTTCTTGTGTAGGTATCTGTCTGTGGGGTTGTGGTGTTTCTGTAGACCTTGTGGCCCAACCATTAGTGTGGTTTGCGGATGACTAGGACATCCAAGAATGGCAATGTTCCTTCCTTTTCTTTTTCAATAGCGAATTGGATGTTCAGGTGGATGCTGTTCAGGTGGTTCAGAAATTCTACTTTCAGTAATGCAGTTGCATAGGTTTATCAACTACAACTGAAATTAATACTAACAATATATAAAGGCAAGACTGGAGTGCAACTATATCATAAATGTAACCATATCTTTAAAAGTAGTATTACAATGTTATCTCCTGCAAGATCATTTTTATTCAGACTGGAACTGGGAATCATTCCACAAAAAGTGGATCATTCTTTGCAAAGATGAATAAATTCTCCTAGGCTATTTTAGAACTCCATCTGGTTGGAAGGAGGATATTCAATAGTAACAAGAAAATTGGAGGATGATAGCCGTCTATAGCCAACTGATTACTAGGAGTACTATATTTAAAAGCTGTGCTCTAAGCACCCCCATATTTTACCATTATTTGTAGCTACCATATCTTTTAAATTATTTCCATCATTTTCAGATTTTATCCTTCCAACTAGACCAGTATCTATCTGTCCATCCACCTACCCATCCATCCATCATATATTTTTGAGAAAATTAGTTATATAGTTACATGTAAGAGGCAAGAAGTCTCTAACCTGTTGTGTAATAGTGTCCCAGGGACCCTGCCAGAGGCGCTCCTTATAACATTGATGTACACCTTTCCATATTTCATCCAGAGTTAAAGGCCTTCCATCTAAAATAAAACAAAAAAAAATCCTTATTTCCTATGGATGATAAAAATACAAAACACAGGTAATTCAAAGGCAAACATAGAAGAGGCAGTGAGAATGACACATAACATTTCACATTCTAAAAGGGGACATACTGTAACTCTTCTCACCAGTGTTGTTTTGAAACTCTCACACATAAGTGGTAGAACAGCCCCGTTTCACTCGACTTAGCACCCTTCAGATATGTTGGACTACAATTCCCATATTCCTCAGCTGGCATGTTGTGGTTGTGGTCCAACCCTTCTAGAGTGTAGTAGGTTCAGGAAGACTGTTGTAGAAGGTTCTCACCATGCAGTATTGACTGGTGATTACTTTTGGATCCTGTATCAATATATGGTTTTGAGGTTTTATAATAGAACAGACTCACCATATTGAAAATAAGCATATGATCTTTGCCAGAATATTTGTTTTTGTCAAATGAAAGAGTATTTTGATACTTTTTCAATAACTACCATTATCTTGGCATTTATCAGGTGTCAGGAGCCCATTATACTGTGACAAATAGTTTTATTCCACTGACATTTTAATGTCCATGAAATAAACAAGATTTACTCATCCAATTAACATTTGAATGTCATGTTTAGATTCCACTTGAAATCCTGTTGCCATTAGACTCAGTTTTGTCTGGCTTTCTGAACATATTCAAAATGGAGGACATAATTCTCTTTACTACTTAGCAGTATCAATGCCAAATGTGAGAAATAATGTTAAATAACGGAATTATAAAAACACTGGGGCAGCAACAAAGACTAATATAATTGTATAAGGAAATCACAAGCCACAAATACTGATTGGCCAATTTATATATGCACTAAGTTATAACACATATCAGTAACTCAGTTAAAAAAAAAAGTAGTAGTTTTAAAAGACATAGCCATGTTATGATGCACCAACAGAGCACTGCACAAAGGTCTTGTAGTACCTTTGTGACTAACTGAAAGAAGTTTGTACCATGAGATGAAGCAGCAGATTCAGTCTACAAATGGTTATACTGCTAAATTCTTTCTCTTAGTTAGTCTTAAAGATGCAATGAGATCCCTCAGTAAAAAGATATTGATGGTGCCCTTGATGTGCCTTTGATGGGGGAGAATAGGTAATAGAATCATAGAATCATAGAGCTGGAAGAGACCACAAGGCCCACCCAGTCCAACTCCCTGCCATGCAGGAATCCACAATCAAATCATTCCCAACAGATAGTCATCCAGCCTCTGCTTAAAAACCTCCAAAGAAGAAGACTCCACCACATTACAAGGCAGTGTATTCCACTTCTGAACAGCTCTTACTGTCAGGAACATCTTCCTAATGTTTAGGAAGGATCTCTTTTCCTGTAGTTTGAACACACTGCTCTGTGTCCTAGTCGCTGGAGCAGCAGAAAACAAGCTTGCTCCATCCTCAGTATGACATCCCTTCAAATATTTAAACATGGCTATCATATCACCTCTTAATCTCCTCTAAACTAAATATACCCAGCTCCCTAAGTCGCTCCTCATAGGGACTGGTTTCCAGTAGTCCCACAATCCTGGTCACCCTCCTCTGGATACGTTCCAGCTTCTCAATATCTTTCCTGAATTGTGGTGCCCAGAACTGGGCACAGTATTCCAGGTGAGGTCTGACCAAAGCCGAATACAGTGGCACTATTATTCTCCCAGGATGAAGAGGAGCCATTGGTGGCTACCCTTTGGGTTCGGTCAGTTAACCAATTACAAATCCACCTAACAGTTGCATTGTCTAGCCCACAGGTTACTAACTTTTTTGCAAGAATATCATGGGGGACCTTGTCAAAAGCCTTACTGAAATCAAGATACACTACATCCACAGCATTCCCTTCATCTATCAAGTTTGTAACTCTATCCAAAAAAAGAGATAAGATTAGTCTGGCACAACTTGTTTTTGAGAAATCCATGTTGACTTTTTGTGATCACAGCATTCCTTTCTAAGTGCTTATAGACTGTCTGTTTAATTATCTGCTCTAGAATCTTTCCTAGTATTGATGTCAGGCTGACTGGGCAGTAATTATTTGGGTCTCCCCCCCTATTTATTTTTAAAAAGGGACAACATTCCTCTTCCAGTCTGCTGGGACATCTCCTGTTCTCCAGGAATTCTCAAAATTATTGACAGTGGTTCTGAGATTACTTCTGCAAGTTATTTTAATGTCCTTGGATGAAGTTCATCTGGCCCTGGAGACTTGAACTTATTTATACTGTTAAATATAAGTATTCCTGAACTCCCTCTTTACCAATTCTGTGCTGTATTTCCCCTACTGCATCATCTGCTCCAGTTTCCCCAGGTTGAGCACTGTTCTCCCTTTGGCAGAAGACTGAAGCAAAGAAGGTGTTAAGTAGTTCTGTCTTTTCTCTGTCCCCTGTAGCCTTTCACCATTTTCTCCATGCAACAAAGAGGAAGCTGATTCCTTCTGTGAAGTGTATACAGTAGGACACCCTGTATCCATGGGGGATTGGTTCCACGGGCCCCCGCGGATAATGAATTCTGTGGATAATAGCTAACGCCTCCGTCGCCACTACTGCCACAGGAGCCACCCAGGGGGGGTGAAGGGAGAAGGGAGGCGAGACCTCTTCTCCCCTCCCTTTACCCCCCCAGTTCCCATTGCTGCCACAGAAGCCATCCAGAAGCCCCTCCCTCCCCCGTCCACCACCACCCCCGCTGTTACCAACTGTGGATAATTGAATCAGCAGTTGGAGAATCTGGATACGGGGGTGCTACTGTACCTTCTTATGCCTGCCTTAGCGGGCCATCTCTCAGCTATTATGTACAAATTCATTAGGTAATTCATGTCTTAGGACACAAAGATGTAATTCATTAAGCTACAAGAGCCATTACTCCATTTGAAAACATTATTGAGAAATAGCAAAGTAATGGGAAAATTTGATTTTTACTGAAAATAACATGTCCATGGACAGTGTGCCTCAATCCAAGGTAGATTATAAGACTTCTGTTTAAAAAGCCTTCCATGCATTCCTCTATAGTAATTGTTGGCTGATATCCAACATTCCATTTTTGGGTGTGATACTGGAATGCACCGTAGCCTCCAAGCTCCAAAGGTTCCTGGACGGAAATGATAATCTTGATCCATTTCAATCCAGTTTCAGGCCTGGTTATGGGATGGAGCTGGTTTTGGTCTCTTTGGTCAGTGATCCTTGCCAGAAGTGTGGTGATTGGGAAATTGTCCCTGTTGGTTCTGCTGGATCTCAAAGCAGCTTTCAATACCATGGTATCCTTCTGGGTTGCTTCACTGGGACATTTCCAGGCACAATTCAAAGTGCTAGTTATGGCCTATAAAGTCCTATATGGTTTAAATGCAGGCTGACAGCCCATACTTCCCCAAATGAGTCTGCATGGACCCCAAAAATCTTCAGGAGAGGCCCTTCACTTAGTTCCACCACTTTCACAGGCACTGCTGATAGGACCCAGCGATAGAGCCTTCTTGGCAGTTGCCCCAGGTGCAGGAAATCCCTTCCAAGGTAATCTAGAATGGCCTCCTCTTTGCTGATCTTCCATCAGCAGGAAAAAACCTTTTTTTAATGCAACAGGCTTTTGAAAACTGAATATTTTTGAAGAAAGGGCTTTTAATAGGGCGCTACACTGTTTTTAATTGTACTATTTTAAAACTGTCTTTAATTATTTTTATTTGTATCTATTTTGTTTGTAATCTTACTGATAGCTTAATGATATTGTAATGTTGATCTTCTGTATGTTTTCATAATATCGGATTTGTTTTAATTTGTAAGCCACCTTGAATGGCAGTTCTGGGGAAAAGCCGGGATTTAAAAAAAGAAAAAGAAAAAGAAAAGAAAAGAATAATATATAAATACACAAAATAATATGTCTTAAGATATGTATACCAGAAGGTTGACTAGAAATGAGGATTTAGTGCTTTGTCTTCAGAGGCAAAATAGCATTTACAGTTATCAACTGTAATTCCATAATATCTAGAATCACTGTTCTTTAACAACTGAGTCAGGGACCCACTAATGACCTAGGGTAGGTTGTACCAGCAGCACCAATTGTATAAATATATGGTTAAAAGTAAATATATGGTAAAAACAACAAAGAGGCCTCTTCCACAAGATTCGCAAAATCAAAGGGAAATTTAAACAAAAGCCAGGGATGCTCTACAATCAACAGAGAAACATAATATACAACTGAGATGAAATAAAAAGATGATGGAGGCAATACACAGAGGGGCTATATAAAACAGATGAAAGGATGAAGAAACATACGAAGATGAACCCCAAATTTTGGAAAGTGAAGTAAAAGCTGCACTCAAACCAATAGGGGAGAATAAATCACCAGGAACAGATAACAGATAACCAATAGAACTGCTACAATCCATGGAGAAAGAAACAACTTTAGTTCTAACTAAAATCTGCCAACAAATGTGGAAAATAAAGCAATCGCCCCCAGATTGGAAATTATCAATTCACTTGTCCCTTCATATTCCCTGGGGTTTGGTTCCAGGAACCCTCCGTGGATACCAAAATCCATGAATACTCATGTCCCATTATATGCAATGGCATAGCAAAATGGTGTCCCTTATATAAGATGGCAAAATCAAGGTTTGCTTTTTGGATTATTTTTTAAAGAATATTTTCAAGCTGTGAATACTTAAATCTGTGGATACCAAATCCGTGGATACAGAGGGACAACTGTACACATTCCCATCCCCTAAAGAGGAGACACAAACTACTGCAGGAACTACAGGACCATTGCCTTAATATCCTATGTAAGCAAAGTCAAGCTCAAAATTCTGCAGCAAAGACACCTGTCATATATGGAGTGAGAAATTCCAGAGGTGCAAACTGGGTTCAGGAAAGGAAGTAGCACTAGGAACCACACTGCAAACATATGCTGGGTAATGGAGCACATCAGGAAATTCAAGAAGAAAATCAGCATGTGCTTTATAAACAACAGTAAAACCCATGACTGCATAGATCATGAAAAGCTATGGATTGCTCTCAAAGAAATGAGTGCACCATTACATTTCATAGAATCATAGAATCATAGAATTGCAGAGTTGGAAGAGACCACGAGGGCCATCCAGTCCAACCCCCCTGCCACGCAGGAAATCACAATCAAAGCATCCCCGACAGATGGCCATCCAGCCTCTGTTTAAAGACCTCCAAGGAAGGAGACTCCACCACGCTCCGAGGGAGTGTGTTCCACTGCCGAACAGCTCTTACTGTCAAAAAGTTCCTCCTCATGTTGAGGTGGAATCTCTGTTCCTGGAGCTTGCACCCACTGCTCAGTGTTCCAGTCTCTGGAGCAGCAGAAAACAAGCCTGCTCCATCCTCAGCGTGACATCCCTTCAAATACTTAAACAGGGCTATCATATCGCCTCTAAACCGTCTTTTTTCCAGGCTAAACATACCCAGCTCCCTAAGTCTCTCCTCATAAGGCATCGTTTCCAGACCTTTCACCATTTTAGTTGCCTTTCTCTGGACACGCTCCAATTTGTCAATATCCTTTCTGAATTGTGGTGCCCAGAACTGGACACAGTATTCTAAGTGAGGTCTGACCAAGGCAGAATAGAGTGGCACTATTACTTCCCTTGATCTAGACACTATACTTCTATTGATACAGCCCCAAATTGCATTGGCCTTTTTAGCTGCCGCATCACACTGTTGGCTCATGTTCAACTTGTGGTCTACGAGGACTCCTAGATCCCTTTCGCACGTAGTCTCATTCAGCCAGGTCTCTCCCATCCTATATTTATGCATTTCATTTTTCCGCCCTAAATGCAGTACTTTACATTTCTCCGTATTGAATTTCATTTTGTTAGCTTTGGCCCAGCTCTCCAGTCTATCCAGGTCATTCTGAATTTTGATCCTGTCCTCTAGGGTATTAGCTACTCCTCCCAATTTGGTGTCATCTGCAAATTTGGTAAGTATGCCCCTAATTCCCTCATCTAAGTCATTGATAAAGATGTTGAATAGCACTGGGCCCAGGACAGAACCCTGTGGCACCCCACTGGTCACATCTTTCCAAGACGAAGAGGAGCCACTGCTGAGCACCCTTTGGGTTCGGCCGGTCAACCAATTACAAATCCATTGAACAGTTAACTTGTCTAGCCCACATTCTACAAGCTTGTTTGCAAGAATGTCATGGGGAACCTTGTCAAAGGCCTTACTGAAATCAAGGTATGCAATGTCCACAGCATTCCCTTCATCTACCAAGCTGGTAACTTTATCAAAAAAAGAGATCAGATTAGTCTGGCATGACTTGTTTCTCTGAAACCCATGCTGACTTTTTGTGATTATGGCATTGCCTTCTAAATGTTCACAGACTCTCTGTTTAATGATCTGTTCTAGAATCTTCCCTGGTATTGATGTCAGACTAACTGGACGATAGTTGTTGGGATCCTCTTTTTTCCCCTTTTTGAAGATGGGAACAACGTTTGCCCTCCTCCAGTCTGCAGGGACTTCTCCTGTTCTCCAGGAGTTCTCAAATATTATTGCCAATGGCTCTGAGATTATATTTGCCAGCTCTTTTAATACTCTTGGATGTAGTTCATCTGGTCCTGGAGATTTAAATTCATTTAGATTAAGAAGGTATTACTGTACTACCTCTTTACTTATTTTGAGCTGGATTTCCCCTATTGTGTCCTCTGTTCCATTCTCCTCAGGTTGGTCCTCCTTTTCCTTTTCTGAAAACACTGAGGCAAAGAAGGTGTTGAGTAATTCTGCCTTTTCTCTGTCCCCTGTTAGCATTTTGCCATCTTATCCACGTAGCGGCCCTATCATTTCCTTCTTCCTCCTTTTGCTGCGGACATACCCAAAAAAACCCTTTTTATTGATCTTAACCTCCCTAGCAAGCCTGAGCTCATTCTGCGCTTTAGCTTTTCTGACTTTACTCCTACACGTGTTCGCTATTTGTTTGAATTCTTCTTTGGTGATTTCCCCCCTTTTCCATTTCCTATACATGTTCCATTTAAAACTTAGCTCCATTGAAAGTTCTTTATTCATCCATCCTGGTTTCTTGAGACACCTCCCATTTTTCTTCCTCAATGGTACTGTTTGAAATTGTGCCTTCAGTATCTCCCTTTTGAGAAAGTCCCATCCGTCTTGAGGTCTCTTCTCTTTTAGTATTCCTGACCATGGGATCATCCCCAGTATTTCCCTGAGTTTACTGAAATCAGCTCTCCTAAAGTCAAGAATGCGTGTCTGACTATGCCTGGCTTCTCCTTTCCATTGTATAACAAACTCCAGGAGAACATGATCACTCTCACCTAAGGATCCCACCACTTGCACCCCATTAACCAGGTTGTCTCTGTTGGTTAGGATCAGATCTAAAATAGCTGACCCCCTTGTTGCCTCTTCCACCTTTTGGACCATGAAATTGTCTTCCAGGCATGTAAGGAATTTGCTAGACCTTGTAGTTTTGGCTGAGTTAGATTGCCAGCAAATATCAGGATAGTTGAAGTCACCCATCACTACTACATCTCTCCTTTCTGCATGTATGTTCATCTGTTCTAGAAAGGCAACATCCAATTCCTCCGTCTGATTTGGGGGTCTGTAGTAGAGTCCCACAATAACATCCCTGTTGTTTCCCTCCCCTTTAATTTTTATCCAGATGCTCTCCACCTGGCTTCCAGTATTGATGTCATGGATCACTTCACTGGTGTAAATATCCCTGACATATAATGCTATTCCTCCTCCTTTCCTGTTTGGCCTGTTTCTCCTATAAAGGTTATACCCCTCTATTCCTACATTCCAATCATGAGACTTGTCCCACCAGGTTTCAGTAATGCCTATTATATCATATTTGTTTTGTAGTGCAAGGAGTTCAAGTTCATCTTGCTTATTTCCCATGCTCTGTGCATTAGTGTAGAGACATCTGAGACCATGTGTTCCCTTTACTTGCTCCCTGTGCAAGTTTTTTTGCCTTCCACTGTTGGGTCCTTGCACTGTTTGCCTTGTTCCCTCTATGACAGTTTGACTATTTTCTCCAGCCCTTTTGCCTTCCAGAATACTGTCTCCCTCCCCCATTTGACTCAGTTTAAAGCCCTCCTGATCAAATTCTTGAGACTGTTGGCAAAAATGTTTCTTCCAACTGTTGTAAGATGCACCCCATCTCTTGCCAGAAGTCCCCCCGCATGGAAGCGCAGTCCATGATCCAAGAATCCAATTTGTTCTCGGCGACACCATCTACGGAGCCAGTTGTTTACGTCGGCTATTTTCCTCTCCCTTCTTGGACCATGCCCTTCAACTGGCAGAAGAGACGAGATGACCACCTGTGCGTTCATTTCTTTCAGCTTCCTCCCCAGGGCCTCATAATCTCTTCTGATCTTGGGAAAGCTGTGCCTTGCAGTATCATTGGTTCCCACATGGACCAAAAGGAAGGGGTAATGATCCGTAGGCTTGACGAGTCTTGTCAGCCTCTCGGTCACATCACAGATCTTTGCCCCAGGGAGACAACACACCTCCCAAGTCATCTTGTCAGGCCCACATACCACTGCTTCTGTACCCCTCAGCAAGGAGTCCCCCACCACCACCACACGTCTCTGCTGAGGCTTCGCAGCTGCTGTTCCTTGCGGTGGTCCTCTCAAGGTCCCCTGCTCTACCCCTGAAGTCTGTCCATGCTGTTCTTCCTCGTTGTCCTTGATAAGGGAAAGGGCTTCGAATCGATTCTGTAGCTGCAAGCTGCTGGAAGAATCCCTGGATTTTCTTGTTCTGTGTGTGACATTCCTCCAGCTGTCTACTTCCTGTGTCCGTGAAGTGACCCTCTCCTCCACAGCCACTTCCTCTGTGCGGTCCCCATCCAAGACTGTTCGTTCTGTTCTGTCCAGGAAAACCTCTTGCTCACGAATCTGTTGAAGTGTAGCTACCCGTGTCTCCAGCTGCTGTACTTTCTCCTCCAAGAGGGCTACCAGCTTGCATTTGGTGCATGTGAAGTTCTCCACGTCTGTAGACAAGAATACAAACATCGCACAAGTGTTGCAAGTGACTGCTGTAGTCCCCTCAGTGTCCATGATGAGAGCTTTTAGGTAATCTAAGAACTCTTAGTTAATGCTGAGAATGCTAAGCTGTACTTTTAGGTCTGCTGTATTTTTGTTTGGTTACTGAAATTCACGCGCCGTTAGGTGCGCGCCTCTGGCTCTTGAGGGTAAAAGGGCAAGGTCAGAAGTTCAAGCCCCTCAGCAACAAGCAGCCTCTCCCAACAGTTTTTTTAAAAAAATTCAATCTCCCCAGTCAGAATGGCTGTCCAGAAGTTGCTTCCTTCTTCTCCCTGGCAGGAAACTGGCAGGAAACTTGCTGTCCAGAAGCTGCTCTCCTTCTCTCTGACAGGAAACTGGCCTGGAAAGCCTCTGCAAGGACTTATATAGAGCTAGGCTCCCAGCTCCACCCCCTAATGACTCACAGGTGTGACTCACAGGTGTGACTCACAGGAAGGCTCTTGAGGGTAAAAGGGCAAGGTCAGAAGTTCAAGCCCCTCAGCAACAAGCAGCCTCTCCCAACAGTTTTTTAAAAAAATTCAATCTCCCCAGTCAGAATGGCTGTCCAGAAGTTGCTTCCTTCTTCTCCCTGGCAGGAAACTGGCAGGAAACTTGCTGTCCAGAAGCTGCTCTCCTTCTCTCTGGCCTGATGCATGACCTCTACTCAGGACAGGAGGCTACCATTAAAACAGAATACAGAAAAACAGAATGGTTGCTAATAGGAAAGAGAGTCAGACAAGGCTGCATTCTATCACCCACTTGTTCAACTTGTATGCAGAAAACACCATCCGTGGAACAGGTTTACACTTGGAGGAAGGAGGAGTTAAAATAGGAGGAAGGAATCTCAACAATCTAACATATGCAGATGAAACCATACTACTAGCAGAAAACAACAAAGATTTGGAACAATTATGAAGGACAGTGAAATAAGAAAGTGCTAAGGCAGGCTTACTGTTGAACATTAAGAAAACAAAAATAATGACCACAGAGCTTCTACATAAATTTAATATAGACGATGAGGAAATTGAAATAGTTAAATACTTCCCATATCTGGGATCAATCACTGATCAGAATGGAGATTGCAGTCAAGAAATCAGAAGCAGACTAGGAATGGGAAGGGAAGCTATGAAAGAACTAGACAAAATCCTAAACTGCAAAGATTTAACCTGAACACTGAAGTTGGGATTGTCCAAGCAATCATATTTCCCATAACCATGTATGGATGTGAGAGCTGGACAGTGAAGAAAGCTGATGGAAAGAAAATAAACTCATTTGAGATGTGGTACTGGAGAAGAGTTCTATGGATACTGTGGACTTCCAAAAAGACCAATACATGAATCCTAGAACAAATCAAGCCTGCGCTCTCCCTAGAAGCCAAGATGAGTAAATTGAGACTGTTGTACTTCATCCATATCATGAGAAGGCATGACTCACCAGAAAAGACAATAATGTTAGGAAAGGTGGAGGGTAGTAGAAAGAGAGGAAGGCTGCACACTAGATGAATAGACTCAATGAAGAAGGCAATGGCCCTGAGCCTGCTGGACCTGAGCACTGCAGTTGAGGACAGGGGCTGTTGGAGGTGTCTCATTAATGGGGTCACCATGAGTTGAAGTTGACTGGAGGGCAGTTAACAACAACAATTTTTTATGTCCTCTATACATATAAAAGGAAATGCTGGGCTCCTAGACTTTATATAAAAATTAGTCTTTCAAAGAAATTCTATTTCATGATTATTTTTAATTTAGAAAGAAAAGTGTGAATTTGGGATGTTCTGCTTCTTTCAGAAATTAGTAAACATTAAAACCTGCGGATATTAGTAAAAAATTAACTGTTCAGGAACATGATGTTGCAATTAAATCATTTTAAGCTATTTTAATTGGTTTTTATTTGTTTTTGAAATTTTCAATTTGTTTAATAGGTTTTTAGCCTTTAAAAATCATTTTTAATATTTACACTTTTAAATTTGTCTGATTCATCTTATACAGGGCAGGATATAAATATTTGAATAAAAAAATAAACAATTAACGTCGTATAATAATGTTACTAATAACTACAAAGTCTTTCCAAGCAGTCAAAGGGAAACATTTTTTAAAAAACAATATTCTTCTGAATATTATGAGCCTTTGCATGATAAAATTTCCTCCACAGGAGTTAGTTCCATCTGGAAAATTATAACATGGTGAATATATGTACATGTATAGGAGAGAGCTACTGGTCATGATAACTGTGGCTTCCTGCATCACAAAAATAGACACTTTCTACAAAGAAAGCTCATCCAACAGCCTTACAGTGAAATCCTATCCATGTTACCAAATTAAAGTTATGATTGTCTGTCTATTGTAATATATCAGCAGCTATATTGATAAATCTCAGCAGAAACTGTACATAGGGCAAGAATGCCCCCCTGCAAAAAAATTTAACCCCTTAGGTGAATTATGCAAGCAAGAGTACTATTTATATAAGGCAGAAAAAGGCAGGGGAAGCACCACTAAGAAAAAAAAAATTCTATTTCTTTAACATTTCAAAATGTACTAAAGACTAAGAAATAATGTCTTGAAATATTTTAAGATACACAACATAGGTATTCATGTTCAAGGGTACTAAGTACATAATATTGAGTAAAAGGGAATTCAAAAATTAAAACTGAAAATTAAAATGATTAAAACATAAAATAAGGTGTAATTTAGATATCACAGCAGTGCTGTAGAAACCATTTCCCATTAAGTTCACCCCATAATGAACTGCAGAGGTTCTTACCAAAACATTACTGACCTTGATCCCAACTCAGAACTGATCGCCTGCGGAAAACCTAAACAACTCAACCTCCTTATATGTTTTCCAGCCTTTAAGCACTACTTGTTTATTTATACAGTAATTGTTAAATTTGTATGTTGCCTTTCTGTCAAATGGCACTCAAAAGTGACATCTATAGCCATGTTATGGGATGAGTCTCTGGAGAAGCAGTTTTGCTTCTGCTGTGTAACACAGCTTCTGCTTTGTGAAATCGTATTAGGAAAAAAAATTCAATTGGGATGTGTCTTCAGGTCTGAAAAGGGGAAATACTAAAAAGATACGAAGACATTGAAATTGGTTATAGAAGCCCTCCAAAAATCATTATTTTCTATCATGAAAAATTCCCATGATATGTGTTAAAACATATAATTATACTTGTAGGAACAATTAAGACTCTGTACTGCAAGGGGAGCTGTTGGAACACAATACAAAGATAGAGCATTAGATCATCCATCAGCTTCTGTAATATCCACTTCCAGCTATAAGGAGTCATGTTTCAACACCTCTGATTCCCTGATGCTGACAAGCTAAACAACTTGTTTTGTCTCTGGGAGCTCTTCTCTGGTGATTAACTGCTCATAGTGAATACTAATTATATGAAAATACCATATTGTTAAAAAAAAAAAAGTGGGGTGGAAGAAGTGCCCTACTGTCTTTACCTGCAGAATCACAATTCCAACCCGCATTGCTTGTTTCCAAAATGTATGCTGCTGTTCCATTGAAAACAAGGATGATGAGATTTTCCACACTACAATTAATTTAATGTGCCATCTTACTATATATTTTGAAATCACGAAATGCTTGGGTGCCACCATCTTCTCTCATCTGCAACCAAGTTAAACAACAGTATATTGCGATTTCGTTAACTGTTTGCAGTAACCACTACCATATATAATTGCAGTGTAATATGTGACAATTAGGGAACTATTAGTAGCAATGGACCCTGAGGTATGGTCCCAGTTTCCTACATCCTAGTTTGAAAATATGCCCTAAATTGTTGTTTGTAAGAAATGAAGCTCAGATTAAATTCCCTTTTACCAGAGGAGTCTGAGAATTTGTTCCTACATTTTACATCGAAAGAGCTTGTTAAAATGCTAACATGGCAAAATTAAAAACCATTAAACAATATAAGGCAGCAAGTGATTAAATCTACCAAACACATTCAAAGCAGCTTAAGCTACTTTTTAATTAAAAAGAAAAAGATATCACTAGCAGAATTCAGATGTGTTAATCAAGATAAATCTTATAGATCATTACAAACACAAAAGCTACTGCTGCTGCCATACAGAAGGCTAAGGTTAGAAATGACCTCAGGAATCCAGCTCCCTAGCCTTAGGTATAGACTCTTTGGACAGAGAAGTATAGAAAGTGCTACAGTATGCTTGTTAACTGAGTAAGCATTAATAACTCTGTGCTTGTTAACTGAGTAAGCATTAATAACAATGGCCTTGGAGGAGGCTAAGTTCACCACCACCGAGATATCATGAGTTAAGTAATAGTTAAACACAGCTTGCAATACCTATCACAAAGCAAATACATAAAAACAAATGTATAGCAATGTTACCTGCCCTGATATCTCCCCCATTCTCCCAATAATTCATCAATTGGCTATATTTCATAAATTGGCTTATTATTGGCTCTCCACACTGTTAGTAGTAGACCAGGGATCCCCAAATACAATGGATCAAGGTTTGCTCAGAAAACCTAAGGAAGTAGCCAGCCCAAATTTCTAAAGACATGCCTGGGTAGTAATTAAGCAGACCCCCCCTCCCTTGACCTGATGAGTTAGGGAGGAAATGAGCTAATTCTCCTGGATGTACATGGAAGTGAGTCATTCACTAATTCAATCAAGGTAGCTAGACACTCACTGCCTTGCACAACTGGTTTTTCCTTGGACCTTTCCTAAAACAATAGAGAGTTAACCTGAGTTCCAATGTTTCAGCCATTAGCAATCTTTAACAATTGGAGAATCCATAGTTTAACCCTGGGAAACTCCAGCAGACATTGTATTTCACTATAAAACACCCCTTCTGGGGGAATATCGAATATAAATATAACCCCCAAACACCACCAAAATGTGCTCAGTTTCCCAGAGGCCATCACTCTGTTGGTTTACTGGGTCACTCAGTGCATTCAGCTGTTCTTCTCTGCACAAATCTCTGCTCTTCGGACAGGTATAGTATAGTATGGTATAGCCCATCATTCCGAACTCTATTCCTCTATCTTGATACTTCATCCTGTTCTTTGTTAGCCTTGTGCAACCGCTTGAAGCCTGTGTGTATGTATGTGTGCGTTCCCCTGATTATTTTTCAATAACAACCATTTTTGTTTTATCTCCTGGCTTGGAGTCTCACCAGTTTGTACCAGTATACATAGGTCAAAAGATCCCATCGTTACCCAGTCTCTCATAGGCACTATTTGAGCTAATTAAAATTCCCCATAGAAATATTGGTTTGGGTAGACACATGTGGAATTTCCATGGACCTCAGTAATTTGGGTAACAGTAATTAATGACAATAACAGTATATCCAGCAAACTCTTGGCAGAAAGAGTTTTAACATATATTTGTAATGGCTGAAAGATACTGAAGTAAGGGGGTTTCTTTATTTAATTATTCTCAATTAGAATGAAATTGTACATTGGATAACTCCATATGATAGGTATTTGTTTAAAAAAAGGCAAGCTCAATACAGTAATTCCATTTCAGATTTTGACTCTGTAGCTTTAAAATTTTCTTTGTTTTTGTCATTTAAAGAAAAAGAAAAATGGCCAGCAGGCTTAGTCAACCATAGGCTTGCTGCCAGAAGTCTAAAGATCAAACTTCTTCAGGCTGAAACGATATCATCTGCCTCAGGAAACTGATACAGAATCTGAAACGTATACGAGAAATGAATCATAAAGCAACACTACATCCAAAACTTTTTAATCTGTTTATTTTCCTACTAGTTTAGTACAAAAGTTATGTTGAAATGTATATATTTTTAAAACATTTATTTCATGCAGGAAGCATCTTACCTAAAAAACATGCCCGAAAATAAAGCACAGGAGCCTGGTAACTACAGGAGTACAGAACATGGTATTCATAGCGTATCACCTCTGATGCTGCAGAGATGCCAGCCACTTGAAAGTCATCCAGACCTTCCTGAAAGAGAGATTAACAGACATAAAGAGTGGCTGTAAATAAAGGGAATAAAGTATTGAAATTCTATTATTGTTGTAAATTAATAATTACCTGAAATAATTGCAAGAACTATTCCCCTGCAGTTACTTGCCTCACTTTAATTGCAGGTGAACTGTTATCTTATTGGTCATCATGGTCATCAAAAAGTTATCTTTTGGTTGCATTTTTTTTAAAATACCGTAAGAACACTACATAATTTGTTGCCTTATAAAGTAAAGCAGCAATAACACATGCTTCACCCAACAAGCATTATGCATAGCTAGCTTCTTCAGAAAATCTGTAAAACTTCTTGGCTCTCAGATCTTGACTATGGAAAAGAAAGACATATTTGAACTGCACAACATGTGGTCTGTTCCAATTAGGCCACTGCTATCACAACAAAAATGAAAGCCAGTGTGATGTAGTGGCTTGAGTGTTGGAGTAACACACCGGGGAGACCAGCATTCAAACCCACGTTCAGCCATGGAAACCCCCTTGGTGACCTTGGGCAATCTTTCAGTCTCAAAGGAAGGCAAAGGCAAACCTCCTCTGAACAAATTTTGCCAAGAAAAACCTGTGATAGGGTTGCCATAAATTGGGAATTAAAGGTCCACAACAACAACAGCAACACAAAAACAACTTAGTGTTTGTATGGCACTTCCAAATTTCAATATACTTCATATTCTGGCCCTTACATCCACCCATATTCAGTCATTCAGTCAGTACTATGATCCCCTCAGATTCCAAACTGGGGAGGAGAGATTGAGTCTGAAAGAGGTCCTGGCAACAGCAAGATTTAAACCAGAGACTTCCCACTGTGTATCTCAGTATCTTAACCACTACATACACCAGCTCTTTTCATTCATCCATGAGGTTTTTGACTCACAGCCAATTCACACAATCAAATCTACACAGAATTCGACACAAGTAACATATGTTTGTTTTATGACATTCTCAGTTTGCAACCTAACCTACATTTTATTACACCACTACTAAAGCTATTTTTAGCAACTCTGCAGTTGCTGATCTGGTAAATTGTGCTGGATAAATGGGAGAAGCCATTATTCAACTGCTTCACCACTTTCCATATTCTACATGGATCCACTCTATTCATATTCTAAACATGCCAATTTAGTTCTGTGGAGTGTTACTTTTACCACTGACAACCTTCCAGCCAACTGAAGTGATAAAACCGCCTCAGATAATAAATTCCCAATAATTCAAATGATGGGGAACCAATTCAAAGGCATGTTGAAAAAAGTGGTAGGTTTAAGACTAGTTTTTCAAAGGCGAAATCATAAAACTTTGCAACAATACTACTGAAAGTAGAAGCTCGCAGCTGACTAAAAGCAGGCCACTACTGAAGTAGAAATGTGATATGCTATGATGAAAAACCCAAACTACAACAGACAGGTGGAGCTTAAGGCACAGGCACTGATCTTGGCAGAAGATGGTGGTTACCACTGCATTGTTATTGTTTTTTTTTAAAAAATCCTATTATAATTTATAAATGCAAACCCTCATTATTGCAAAGATCTGAATGGGACTGGCTTCATTGGCAAGGGCTGGTGGTCAGAGGTTTTGAAAATGAGACTATTAAGTTTTTTAAAACCCACAAACCTCATGGAGTAAACTAAATACTAAATACTAGAACATATTTGTCAAGATAACACAACTGATGCATTCACAGAATATAGAAGGGTAAGCCTGCCAGAAAAACATAAATGTGTGCACACATGCTGAGTGCTGGCATGTTTCCAAATTTGTGTCTTAACACAGCCATAGAAACTGTAGGTGAACTGGGTGGCATCCAGCTGTGAGCACAGAGTTTACTATGCTGGGGGAGGGGTTGTGCTGGGGTGAAGAACTAAATGGTTGAAAGAAACAAGGGAGGGGGGGTCAGCTTTTCTATGAAGCCAGTTGCTTCAACAACAGCATCTTGTGCTCAGTTTCTTAACAAACCTTAATTTTTTCCTCCTATATTGGAGAAATAACAGATATGTATGCTGGGTTTAACATTATGTCCCAATTTAACATTACAAATAATTAGATCTTTCCAAGAAATATGCCTATTAAAAATAAGCTTTCCATATCAAAAGTATGTTTATAACTAGTCAAGGTAATTATTAGCGAGAAAAGAACAATAACAATTCTTGAACAGTTGTTGAAAGCCATTTTTAAAACTGTTAAGTATCACACCATGTCTTTCTTGGATAGAGATAACTTGTATGGTTTTTACAAGATATTCAGAACTCTTGCTTTCTCTTTCGTCTGCCTTTTTTCTAGAGACAAGTTAAATGCTATATCTATGATCTATAAACATACAAGGACTTCTGAAACCTGCTTAAGGCCAACTCTAATCCCTTTTTATTTGGTAAACAGAAGTAACAGGATGCATGACATAAAGGCTAGAGTACCCCTGTGTAATCCTTTGCTCTGTATTTTCAATAGTATGGATGAAAAGAATTTACCAGGGGGAAGTAACCTTTGGTGTCTGCAAATGTTGATAGCATCACTTTAACTGAAGCTGAGCCATTTTGTAACAAAAGTTCATCTTAAGTCACCTTAATACAGTGCTTAATGCTCCCTATGTCTAAGAAAAGAGAGAAAGAGACCACAAAATCTGAGAGATTATTGTGTTTGATATTACATACAGAGGAAATCAATGGTTCTGCCTTAAAAAAGAATTACCCTTGCTTTTGTCATAATGACTGATAATGTCATTAAGAAGGGATGAAACAACAAAAATTTAAATAAATAAGAAATATGTATGACACCATGTGATATATTTCTTAGGACATAATCCAGACTCTTTCACATAGAATAAGAGTGAAATATAGAGGCTCTATAAGGCACAAGCATCTCCAGGACTAAATAGGGAAAGCTTTCCCACACCATTTTAGGATGAGGCACTCCTCCTGCTGGGTTTATGAACCAACACGTCTATTATAGGAATTACCAGTCTTCCAGTTTGCTTGCTATGATGGCTCACTGTAGAGCACACCACTGCTACAGCAGCCATATGGAAAGTGGACTGTTTCTAAAGGTAATCCAAGTGCCTCCAGTACCATGCATTCAGGTATCTATTTGCTATTTCCCCCAAGGCCCTGCTATAAACTACAGACTGTTTGGAAAAGGAGCAGGAGTTATTCCTCCTACCCTATATAAACCTCCCACATCCTATTCCATACTATTCTTGAAAGTTTCCCAATGGTAGGACCACTGTGTAGAAAAGATAGTGAATGTCAACAAGTCTCAGAGAGAAGGCCAAACTGTTTAATACCTTTTTTACCTTAGTCTTCTCCCCAGAAAGAAAACAGGGCTCTGACTGGTAAAAATAGAATAAAACATGCAGTAAAGGGGCCCTAGCCTAGAATAGGTAAAGGAGTAGTAAAGGAATACCTATCTACTCTATATAGTGCCCAGGACCAGATAAGCACCCAAGACCATTAAAGGAACTTGCAGATGTAAACTAAGTGCCACTGTCAATAATCTTTTAGAATTACTGGAGGAAGAGAGGTCCCAGCAGATTGGAGGAGAGGAAATGTCTTCAAAAAGGGTTTTTTTAAAAAAAAAGAGGTCCCGAGCAACTACCGACCAGTTGGTTTGATGTCAATACTGTACTAGGAAAGGTTCTAGAACAGATAATTAAACAGTCAGTATGAGCGCACTTAGAAAGGAATGCTTTGATTACTAAGAGACAGCATGGATATCTCAAAACAAGTCCATGCCAAAGGAATCTTATCTCTCTTTTTAAATAAGAATTACAAGCTTGGTAGATCAGGGTAGTGACTTGGATATCGTTTATTTTGATTTCACAGTAAGGCTTTTGACAAGGTCCCCAAGATATTGCTGCAGGAAAGCTGGTGAACTGTGGGCTAGAGAGTGTTAAAGTTAGAAAGGTCTGTAATTGGTTGTCAGACTGAATCTAGAGAGTACTCACCAATGGTTGCTTTTCATCCTGAAGAGAAGTGGGGTGCCCCAGAGCCTGGTGTTGTTCAACATCTTTACAAATGACTTAGATGACAGAATAGAAGACATGCTTATAAAATTTGCAGATGACAGCAAATGGGGGCAGGGTGGGGTAGCAAATACCACAGAGGACAGGATCTGAATACAAAACTGACTTGACAGATTGGATAGCCAGGCCAAAACTAACAAAATGAATTTCAATATCTAGAAGGTAATTCACCTAGAAAGGAAAAATGAAATGCACAAATATAGGATGGTGTCAACGTGGCGTGAAAGCAGCATATGTGAAAGGATCTAGGGGTCTTAGTAGACCACAGCTAAACATGAATCAACAGTGTGATACAGCAGCTAAAAAGCCAATGCAGTGCTGGGCGTCATCAACAGGAGTGTAATACCCTGATCAAGGGAAGTAGCTATGCCACTTTATTCCAGGTGAGGTCTGACCAAAGTACAATATTGTGTCCAGTTCTGGGCACCACAATTCAAGAAGGATGCCAATGAATTGGAACATGTCTGGAAAAAGGGCCACCAAGATGATAAAAGTTCTGGAATCAAGTTCTATGAGGAACCACGGAAGGAGCTGGGTATGTTTAGCCTGGAAAAGGGAAGACTGAGAGGTGACATGACAGCTATCTCTAGACAGCTGAAGTGGAAGATGGAAGAAGCTTGCTTTCTGCTTCTCTAGAGACTAGAACACAATGGATTCAAAATACAAGGAAAGAGATTCCACTTAAACATTAGGAAGAACTTTTTTATTGTAAGAGTGATTTGACAGTGATATAGATTACCTCAGAAGGTGGTAGACTCTCCATCTTTGGAGGTCTTTAAACAGAGATTGAATGGGCACCTTTCAGGAGTGCTTTAGCTGTGTATTCCTGCAAGGCAGGGAGTTTGCCCTGTGGTCCCTTCTCCTCTTATGATTCTATGATTCCTCAGGAGCACCTTATTGAGAATCAGGGGATTCTGTTGCAGATGGGAGATTGGTCAGCCAAAATGGGGTACCCCAACTTGAACAAGAGCAAGTGCTTTGTATTAGCAGAAATCCTCCATTGCATTCAATTTAGTATATCTATAAATGTACACATCTCCCTCCCCCACCCTCTGGCTTTTCTTCACAAACAAGATTCAGGAAGGACTCATCCCATGATGACTGAAAAGGTCAATCCAAGATAAACAAGTCTGGTTGCAGAAAGCACAGCAGAAGGTCTTCTTGGGTTATGTTTCCAGGTTGTGATTCTTTCTGCATTGTCGTTTCTCTTCAAGACTTGTTCGGCGTGATTTCTCAAATAAGTCTGCAGCATTGTGGATAGTGCATCTCCATGCCTCCCGATGTGAGGCCAGGCTGGACCATTGTTGGTGATCTATTTGGCCAAGCCTGAGATGTTGTTTCAGGGAGTCCTTGTATACCTCCGTCAATGAAGTAGGTGTGTTCCTGGGCTTTACTTCTTTAACAGAAACTTTGGTACCAGAGGTAGAAAGAACATGGAAAGAATAGGAATAGGATGCCTACACCACAAAAAAGAAGTGGAGTTCAACATGTTTTAGAAAACTTTTTATTCAAAACAGTATGAACATGTGAAATGAAACGAGGCCAGATAAGCACTGCATATGTAAATGAAAACATTTTGAATATTCTACAGACCACTTAAAAGCTTCTTCCAAAATGCATCCTGGGATGATTTCTTTCTTTCTTTCAATAGCCTACACTTTTCTTGTGAATTTCATTTTTGGTGCTGAAACTTACAGAACTATGCTTTTTCAATATGCCAGAGTAGCTGATGCGGCAGGCTAATCTGCCTTCTCTTTTTCTTTCTGTTTTTTCTCTTCACACATGCTCAGTAAGTGATTCTCGAACAGCTGTTTGCTTTGCCTGTTTTATGTAAGCACACACAGCTAAAGTAGGACCACCTAGAGTAGAATCCCAATCCTTTCCAGGTCAAGTTTTATTGCATTGTTTACTGCAGACATACTGCTGCAACCCAACATTGAAAGTCTTTTTCCATCCCTCCTTCACCATCCATCCTACCAGTGACAATGCTGCAAAAAATCTTCCAGACAGAAAAAAGAAAAGAAAAGTGGGGGCTAGGCTTCCATAAAGAGTTATTTTAATGTCTGATTAATTTTGCATTATGATGGCTGAACACCTGTAATTTTTACTGATTACAACTGGATTTAGGTATATATTAAAGACGGAACTCAGAATGCAACCTATCATCATATGCTTGCACAGTAGTGAAGGAAATGCTATCATTATTAAAGTATTTAAAATAGGATTTAACATTAAGTTGCATTTTCTAGAAAAACAGCACAAAATTACTTGATATTTCAGTTACTGCTTCTCTGTAACTATTTCACTTGCATGGTTGCCACACTGCATGGAGAAACTGAATCTGGAACTGACTGTTTCCTAAACAAATTGGGAAGTTGTCATCAGAAAGCATCTGTTATTTTATTACACTCATGTAAAAGCATTCTTGTGCTATCGTAATGGAGTACTGAGCAGATGCTTTCAAATGCTATACCTAGTACAATATATGCTTAATAATAATAAAAAGCCACCTAATTAATAATAAAAGTTGCTTTGCAAATGCATTCTTACTAATTAATAAGACATGTCTATCTTCAGGTTTTTAATTGCATATCTGTCAGCTCACAAATATATCTGTTCTGTTCACTTTAAAAAATCTGTCTTATAAATTGTTTTTAAAAGTTAACTCAAACATACGTTTGTATGCTTCTCAGAAAGCTGCTTCACTAGAACCTTTAAGGAGAGAACTGTTAGTGGAAGTTGCTAATTCAGCTTGGACAGCTTTTTCTAAGAAGTGGGAAGGAAGCCAACTGGTCTAGGTCAAGGCTGAACAGAAAAAACCAGAAGCCTCTGCTGAGCAAGGGGGAGGCTGACAGAAGTTGCGATCAAGGAGGAACACAATAGTGACAAAAGAACCTTTCCTCTCCCACCCTCAAATATTACACAGACCTTGATCCAGAAAGTATTTTTAAAACAAGATTTACTAGCAATGTAGAGACAATTTCTCTCTCTCTCTCTCTCTCTCTCTGAGTAAGCCTCTCATAGTATTATAGCTTGGGAAAGTTAATTTTTTTTATTACCATGATCTATCCTGGCCATGAAGCCTAGAGGATTCAAGAAGCTGTTGTTCAAAAAATAAATAAAATAAAAATAAGAAGACTAAAAAGAAGAAGCTTTTTTGAACTCTGAACTTTGAAGAGGTGAAATGCCACAAAATTATGTCAATATAGTAGGAATGCATTGCCAAAATTGCATTTGTTACTATTCTTGCTACAGCACTTTATTGACTCTATGTATGAACCATTGTTTAAACAGCACCTTTAACACCCCAAATTCTACATTTGCTAAGGTATTAACCTTGGGCAAGCTAAGTACAAGATCAAATGAACACTACATCATTATAATGATACACACACAAAAAAGATTAAAATTAGTTTAATGTAAAGGGTGCTGCTGGGACTTGTCTGCTTAGTTTAGATTTTATCTATACATTTTATTTCCACCTCTAGGATGTTCCTTTTTAATTCTAAATTCACCTTTGTTGCCTGAAACACCACTAGTTTAATGCCCAGTTGATTTAGGCTTTTTTTGATAGAGCTTACAGGGCAGAATATAATCCTTCCCTCATTGAGTATTGTAGAAACAAGCAATTAAACATATGTGGTCAATTACATATAATTTTGTATGATCAGAACACCTTACAATACCACCTTCCCACAAGAGTTATGATTGTCAAACTCAGAGAGAATGGCACTGGGAGCACAGCAATTCTTGGCATAAGAACAGAGTTTTCCTCCAGATTGAATAACCACCCAACCAAATGGGCCAGGAAGGCAATGAAAATTACAGCTGGGTTTCTATTTGAAAACATTAAATCATGGACTGGAAGAACCCCAAAGCCCCATATCAAACCAGGATCTTCCAGTAGACATTAATCCACATCCACAGTGCACATCACCCACAAACAGTGGCCAGGAATGAAAAACCCTTCAGGCAACAAATAGTTTGGTAAAACAAATCCAAATGGCTCAAACAAACAAGATGAGAAAAACCATGGTGATGAAGGGCAATTCCTTCTTCCAGACCTGGACTGCTATTCAAAATGACTTCAGAGAAAGAACTTCTTCAACAATAATTATTTAAGAAATGGAAATAAAACTTTGTATTACTAAACATTGGAATGTAGAAAGCCAAACATATCCCAAGCCCCTAAGCTTCTGTAAGTTTCTGTTTTTCTTTTGAGAAAACAAGAAGACAAAATCTTCATGCTTGCTTTACTGCTGTGCTAATTACAAGAAAGAATGAAAGAAATAAACTTGAAGGGCTTTATACATATTCATTTTCACTGGCATGAAGTTATCATCTTCTTCCTGTTACAAAATAACAGGAAGTCCCAGTCCCATTCAGGTTATAATTCTGGTAGGCCAGGAGTAGAGAAAGTGCAACGGCTTTATGGAGCACCCAAGGCGTTTTTTGAATCCCCTATGGATCCCCTGAACATGATCTCCCTCAAAATGAATGGAAAATAATAAATACTTATATACATAAATACCAGTGGTATGGGGAAGAAGAATAAAAATCACTTGGAAGTCAGGTTGAGAGCATCTGGGTAAAAATTAAGGGTGAGAGAAACAACAGTGATATCATTATGGGGATCTACTACAGACTTCCAAGTCAGATTGAGGACTTTAATGAGTCCTTCCTAGAACAGATGACCAAACATTCAGAAAGAAGAAACATTCAGAAAAGAAAGGTTTCAGCTACCCTGATATTAGTTGGAAGTCAAACGCTGCCAAGAATATAAGGTCCAACAAACTCCTCACTTGCCTTGCAGAAAATTTCATTGTCCAGAAGGTGGAAGAGGCAACAAGGGGATCAGCTATTTTAGATCTGCTCCTAACCAACAGTGATGACCTGGTTAATGCAATCTAAGTGGTAGGAGTGACCATGTTCTCCTGGAGTTTGTTATACAGCAGAAAGGGGAATGCATTCTAAGAAAGCTGTTTTCAGAAAACTTAAGAGAAATATTGGGTGTGATTCTGTGGTCAGAAATACTAAAAGAGAAGGAAGTTCATGATAGATGGGAGTTTCTTAAAAGTGAGATATTGAATGCACATACTCAAACCCTTCCAATGAGGAGGAAAAATGGAAGGTGTCTAAAGAATCCAGGATGGATATCTAAAGAACTTTCAACTGAGCTAAGATTTAAAAGGCATATGTGTAAGAAATGGGAAAAGGGAGAAATCACGAAAGAAGAATTAAAAAAAAATTAGCCAGCATGTGTAGGGAGAAAGTCAGAAATGTTAAAGTGCAGAATAACCTCAGGCTTGCTACAGAGGTTAAAAACAATAAGAAGGGCCTTTTTGGTTATGTTCATAGCTAAAGGAACAATGAGGAAATACTATGCCCACTGCACGGAGGAGATGGCAGAGAAAAGGCAGAACTACTCAACTCCTTCTTTGCCTCAGACTTCTCCCAAAAGGAAAACAACCTGGGGAAAATGGAGCAGATGATGCAGCAGGGGAAATGCAGCACAGATAAGTAAAGAGGTAGTACAGCAATACCTGGCTACTCTAAACGAGTTCAAGTCTCCAGGGCCAGATGAACCCACATCCAAGGGTATTAGAAGAACTGGCAGAAGTACAGTATTGTCAGAACCACTGGCAATAATCATTAAGAATTTCTCGAGAACAGGAGAAGACTCAGCAGACTGGAAGAGGGCAAATAGTGTTCCCATCATCAAAGGAAAAAAAAAAAAGGACCCAAAATTACCTCCTAGTAAGCCTGATATCAATACCAGGAACGATTCTAGAGCAGATCATTAAACAGACAGTTTGTAAGCACTTACAAAGGAATGCCGTGATCACTAAAAGTCAACATAGGTTTCTCAAAAAAACAACAAAACAAAAAACCACCTCGAGTCCCTTCTTAAGAGAAAGGCAGGGTATAAATCTAAAATAAATAAATAAATGCATACATACATACATACATACAAGTCATGCTGGACTAATCTTATCTCTTGTTTTTTCTGGACAGAGTTACAAGCTTGGTAGGTGAAGGACTGCTGTGGATGTAGCATATAATGATTTCAGTGAGGCCCTTGACAAAGTCCCCAATGATATTTTTTCAGATAAGCTAATAAAATGTGAGCTAGACAATGCTATTGTTAGGTGGATTTGTAATTGATAGGATTCTGTCCTGGGCCCAGTGCTATTCAACATCTTTGTCAATGACTTGGATGACAGAATAGAGGGTATGATTATCGAATTTTCAGATGACATCAAATTAGGAGGGGTAACAAATACCCCAGAGGACAGGATTGGAATTAAAAATTAATTTAACAGATTAGAGAGCTGGGCCCAAACTAACAAAATTAATTTCAACAGGGAGAAATGTATGATACTACACTTAGGCAGAAAGAAATGGGGAATGCACAGATATAGGATGGGTGACACCTGGCTTGACAACAGTACATGTGAAAGGGATCTAGGAGTCTAGTAGACCACAAGATGAACATGAGTCAACAGTGTGATGTGGCAGCTAAAAAAAATACAATTCTAGGCTGCAGCAATAGGAGTACAGATGCCCCCCCCCCTTTCGTGGAGGTTAGTGAATTTTTTTTTTAATGTGAACAATATTTTTTTTTTACCTGAGAGGACACCTTTCTAAGAATCGCTAGGTCCTCTAGCGCAACTCTATGGTCAACCTCTGGTGGAAGCTGACCATAGAATCACTCAGGAGGATCTAGCAATTCCTAGGGAGGAGTTATTAATAAAATCTGTGAATAAGCAAATCCACAAAAGGGAAACCAGGGAATGTGGAGGGCCGACTGTATAGTGTCTAGATCAAGGGAAAAATAGTATCACTCTATTCTGCTTTGGTCAGACCTCACCTGAAATACTGTGTCCAGTTCTGGGCACCACAATTCAAGAAGAATGGTGACAAGCTGGAACTTTCCAGAGGAGGATGACCAAAATGGAATATCATGGCCTATGAGGAACAGCTAGGGGGATGGGTATGTTTAGTCTGGGGAAGAGAAGATTAAGAAGTGACGTGATAGCCATTTTTAAATATGTAAAAGGCTGTCATATTGAAGATGGAGCAAGCTTGTTTTCTGCTGCTCTAGAGACTAGGACATGAACGAATTGATTCAAACTACAGGAAAAGATATTCCACCTAAACATTAGGAAAAACTTCCTGATGGCAAGAGCTGTTTGACAGTAGAATATACTGCCTTGGAGCGTGGTGGAGTCTATTTCTTTAGAGGTTTTTAAACAGAGGCTGGATGGCCATCTGTTGCGAGTGCTTTTTGCATTCCTACATGGCACAGTGTTGGACTGGATGGCCCTTGTGGTTTCTTCCAGCTCTATGATTTGATGCCCAAAATTAGCCAATACCTCCCCCTGATGTCTCCAGATGAGGTAATTGGCCATTTCCCTCCAATTTCAGGTTCCGCAGAGCAAGTTTTAAGACTCCAAGTACTTTTTTTCAGGACAGGAAGTGAGCAACACTTTAAGTTGGAGACCATGAAAGTGGAAGCTTTGAGGGAGACAACTGGCCAATTTAGGTGCACAAAAATGGATGAAAATAGGGGTGCAGACCACCAAGAGTCCAGGGAGTAAATGAAGCACTGAAATGCTATCAGTTGCCCACCTCATGGTAGTCACTCCTCTCCATTGGCTTTCTAAACATTTTCTTTTCTTTGAGAAAGCATGAAATGCTATGCCATTATCATGTGAGCCAGTATGGTGTAGCGGTTTGATCATTGGACTACGACTCTGGAGACCAGGGTTTGAATACCTGCTCAGCAGGCCTTGGGCAGGTCACACTCTCGTAGCCTCAGAGGAAGGCAAGGGCAACCCCCTTCTGAACAAATTCTGCCAAGAAAATCCCATGATAGGCTCTCCTTAGGGTTACCATAAGCCAGAAATTACGTGAAGGAACACAACAACATCAAAAAACTATTATCATACATGTAAACATTTAAAAACTAATAAAATATTTTGCAGAAGCAATAGATTTGCATCTATATATACAGAATACTTTTTGTGACAAAAGGTATATTATTATTTAATTTGTTTCATATAAAACAGTTTCCCAGAATGGCTTGGAACTTTAAAGGTGGGCTGTAAAGTTGAGATTGGGCTGTAAAATTGAGATGAGGGAGCCAAGGAGAATACATAATCTTCAGCAAACTCCAGAGTAAGGTTGGGACCATCTTTTAGATTCATTTGGACACTGAACCGCCTGCATGCAGGGTTGGGGCTGCGGCTTCCAGTGCATCTTTACACCTGCCGGTTTCGTCCCTCACCAGTCGCTACAGGGCTTTTTTGGAAATGGATTTGTCCTTCGAGCCTGTGCAATGGATTTTTCTGGTGGAGCGCAGCGTGCACAGAACAGGCCTCACCCTTTAAACCAGAGATTCATCCGCCGTGGCCTTGCAAGCATGGACGTGGCAGTGAGGTCCTCGGGCCGTAGGTTTGATTAGAGTTTCCTTCTCTTAGATGGTTGACCTTACAGGGTTTGACAAGCACCATCTGCACTAACCAACAAACAAAGGGGACTAGAGAGATGATTTTTCTTTGTGGAGAAATAAACTTCACTAAATGCTACATGCATACTAGGCCCCGAGGCAGTAAATCTTGGGACAAAGCTTGTTGGTCTGCTTTCAGATACATGTATGTGTTCCAGACCTGGAGGGAAGCAGCACAAAGACATCACTGATAGAGTGCAGAGAATGGGTTAAGTCTAGAGCAGACCCACTGAAATCAATAGGGCATAAATGAACTGTGAATAACAAGTTGATTCTTTTCACTGGGTCTACTTTAGGTTGGACTTACATTGCATTTAGTTCATCAGAAAGTACTCTGTTTTTAAAGTGCACTCATAGTGAGACAAGCACTTTTTGTTTGTTTTTTTAATAGTTTTAAAAGAAGAGGTATAAGGATATCCTCTCCATTGATGCCCCCTTGTTGTGGGAGAGAGGCTTGTGTACCCTAATGATGTTTTGAGCTATGCTGGCGGTGGCATAATAGCCACAGGTAGGGTCTCCCATGCCAGACAGGTCAAAACCGAAGGGTCTGACAAAGAGCGTCAAAGGGCAGGATGGGCTCTCTACCCTTATGGCAACCATCCTAGGAGAAGGAAAACTCTAATCCCAAACCCGGGCAGATGGTGCTCGTCCAACCCTGTAAAGTCAACCATCTAAGAAAAGAAAACTCTAATCAAACCTATGACCTGAGGAACTTGCTGTTACCGTCCATGCTTGCAAGGCCACAGCAGATGAACCTCTGGTTTAAAGGGTGAGGCCAGTTCTGTGCACGCTGCGCTCCACCATAAAAATCCATTGCACAGGCTCGAACGACAAATCAAATTCTGAAAAAGCCCTGTAGCGATCGGCGAGGGACAAAACGGCAGGTGTACAGATGCACTGGAAGCCGCAGCCCCAACCCTGCATGCAGGCGGTTCAGGACTTTGGTCGCTCGAGGCTGACCCGGGAGATAACAGTCTTGTTCCGCAGCATTCTGAATGACCAAGCAGCTTTTTTAAGGAGAGCACTGCTTGCTCCATATGGAGAGGGGCCTAGAAAAGGTGGCCTAACGAAAGCTCATCCCCAACTACCTGGTTGGCTAGCCGTGGCCAACGGGCATCTTCTTATGCGGTCAAACCAAGGCAAAGAAACAAAGGTACACACCGGCCCCCAAAGGTGTAAATAAACTGACGCTTGCATGCTGGAACATCAGAACCATGCGAGACTCTGTAGATAGTGGACGGCCAGAGCGTCGTTCTGCCCTAAAAGCCCATGAACTATCACAACTTAATATTGACATCGCTGCTCTTAGTGAAGTTCATCTCCATGAGGAAGGCAGCCTTAAAGAACATGGTGCCTGCTATACAATTTATTGGTCTGGCAAACCCAAAACCAAAAAATATCTTTCAGGAGTAGGCTTTATGATTAAAAACTCCATTGCCTCCAAACGCGAAACCTTGCCAACAGGACACTCCGATCGCATTATTTCCTTATGCCTCCCACATGTTGTTCTCTTTAGTATATATGCCCCAACTATGCAAGCCGACCCTGTAGAGAAAGACAAATTCTACACAGACCTACGCCACCTCACACAAAAAGTCCCTGTAGAACATAAAATTATTATCCTTGGTGACGTCAATGCCAGAGTAGGAAAGAACTCCAAAGCCTGGAAAGGTGTCTTAGGCAAGCATGGTGTTGGAAATTGCAATGATAACGGGCGCCTCCTGCTAGAGTAGTGTGCAGAACAACAGCTGGCTATTACAAACACTATCTTTCAGCAGAAAGATAGCTTGAAGACAACCTGGACGCATCCCCGATCCAAACATTGGCACCTCATTGACTATGTTCTAGTCCGCCAGAGAAACATTTGCAATGTCCGTCATACTCGAGTGATGCCCAGTGCAGAATGCCAAACAGATCACCGCCTCGTAAGATGTAAACTAAATCTTCATCTTAAGTTCAAACCTAAGAGGGGTGGCATCTTAAAGAGGAGACTCCAAGTCAACAATCTTCAACAAGCTACCATGAGAGACAACTTCCAGCAAACCTGAAAACAAAACTTGAAGATCATCCTACAGATCCTTCTCCTACAGTGCTTTGGCAACATATCAAAAACAGTATTCTCCAGTCTGAGGAAGAATCCCTCGGGTTCTCCCACAAGAAAAATCAAGACTGGTTTGATGAGAACAACCAAGACATCCAGGAGCTGTTGGCAAAGAAGAGAACTGCTCACCAGGCATACCTCGCCCAGCCAACATGCCATGTAAGAAAAGCAGCTTTCTGTCTCACATGTAGTAAACTTCAACAAAAACTGCAAGACATGCAGAACAAGTGGTGGATCAATATAGCAGAAAAGACACAATGCTGTGCAGATGTGGGTGATCTTAGAGGATTTTATGAAGCGCTTAAGGCAGTGTTTGGACTTAGCTATCAGGCCCAAAGCTTCTTAAAAAGTACAGATGGTCAAACATTAATTACTGATAAAGCCTCCATCCTGAATCGATTGGCTGAACATTTTCAAAGTCTCTTTAGTGCCAACCGAGTAGTCCAAGGCTCAGCTATCCAACGTATGATACAATAACCGATGAAAAATGAATTGGACATAGCTCCCACTTTGGAAGAGACCCTTAAGGACATACAGCAGATGAAAAATGGCAAGGCAGCTAGGATTGATGGAATCCCACCTGAAGTTTGGAAACATGGAGGTCCTTGCACTCCATGTTAAATTCCATGAACTCCTTGTGAATTGCTGGGAAAAGGGGGAACTGCCACCAGATCTCCGAGATGCAGTCATCATCACCTTGTACAAGAAAAAAGGAGCAAAATCCAACTGCTCAAACTATCGAGGCATAACACTGCTCTCTATTGCTGGAAAAATCCTTGCAAGGATACTCCTGAACAGATTAGTTCCTCCTATTGCAGAAGAACTTCTCCCTGAAAGCCAATGTGGCTTCAAAGCCAATAGGAGTACTACAGATATGCTATTTGCCCTTAGACAACTTCAAGAGAAATGTAGAGAGCAGAACAAGGGGCTCTACGTAACATTTGTTGACCTCACCGAAGCCTTTGACACTGTGAGTAGAAAAGGTCTGTGGCAGATCCTGGAAGGACTAGGATGTCCCCCAAAATTCCTTAAAATGATTATCTTGCTACACGAGGGCCAGCGCGGTCAAGTCAGATATGGCGATGCTCTTTCAGAGCCCTTTCTAATAACTAATGCAGTGAAGCAAGGTTGTGTTCTTGCACCAACTTTATTTACAATCTTCTTCAGCATGATGCTCCAAAGGGCTACGGCAGAGCTTGAAGAAGAAGATGGCATCTATATACATTACCGTACTGATGGTAGCTTGTTTAACTTAAGCCGTCTGAGAGCTCACGCTAAGACTCTAAACTATTTAGGCCATGAGCTGCTCTTCACTGATGATGCTGCCCTTGTTGCCCTTCTTGCCTTGTTGCAGCTCGGCAACGCCTAACATCCTGCTTCGCAACAGCTGCAGAGCTGTTTGGGCTGGAATTCAACCTGAAGAAAATGGAAGTTCTTTACCAGCCTGCACCACAGGACGAACACCACCATCCCCACATTGCTGGCAGCAAATCTGTGCTCAAGTCCGTTCAGCAGTTCACCTACCTGAGAAGTATCATCTCCTCAGATGCCAAAACTGACAAAGAGATCAATCACAGATTAGCAAAGGCATATAGCGCATTTTGAAGACTTTACAAAAGAGCCTGGAGTAATAAACACCTGAGGCGAAGCACAAAAACCAGTGTGTATAGAGCCATTGTACTGTCTATACTCCTTTATGGGTCTGAAACATGGGTCATCTATCACCAACACTTATGACTCCTTGAGTGCTTTCATCAGTGCTGTATACGCACAATCCTAAATATACACTGGACTGACTATGTGACAAATGTTGCTGTCCTTGAGCAAGCAGGGATCACCAGCATTGAGGCCATGATATTGAGAACACAGCTGCGCTGGGCAGGGCAGGGCGCATTTCTAGGATGGAGGACCATCGCCTCCCAAAAATAGTACTCTACGGTGAACTCGCCATGGGTCAGCGTAAGAGGGGTGCTCCAAAAAAGCAATACAAGGACTCCCTGAAACAACATCTCAGACTCGGCCAAATTGATCACCAACAATGGTCCGCCCTCGCCACACATTGGGAGGCACGAAGATGCACTATCCACAATGCTGCAGCCTTATTTGAGAATTCATGCCGAAGAAGCCTTGAAGAGAAATGACAATGCAGAAAGAATCACAACCCAGAAACATCACCCAAGGAGACCTTCTGCTGTGCTTTCTGCAACCAGACTTGTTTATCTTGGATTGGCCTTTTTAGTCATCAGCACGCTTGCAGAAAGCGCAGAATGAGTCCTTCCTGAATCTTGTTTGCGAAGAAAAGCTAGAGAGAGAGAGAGAGATAAAGATATAAAGGAAAAGTGTCTCACATTCAGTTATGAGAAGATGAACTAATCTCCACAGCAAGCCACAGAACTGCAGAAACCCTGGCTTCCGGTTTATGAACAAGTGAGCTTGTGTATAGTACAAATTTACTCCTGCTTAAAGAGAAAGAGGCTAAACAAACCATGGAATGCAGCCACAGCTGCCTCTTGTTTGATGCCCTCTCAACAAGCAAGCCAAAGAAATTTTAAAGCAAACCCTGGATTCTGTGTCTGGCTTGCTGGGAGATAAACAAGCCAGAATGGAAACTCCATTCATGTTCAGAGAAAACTAGAAACAAACCACAAAGCAAAACTCCATAGTTTCTTTCATCTCTCTTCTGGAATCAGTAGTGATCATGATCAGCAACACTCTATGGTCACTAGTAGTCAGCCAGTATTCAATAGCACACAGCTTGTATACTACAAGCCAGAAATTCCCATAGTTCTTTGGTTTGTCACATGTGCAAACTAGCCCAAATACTATCCAATAGGTTCCCTTAGCATTCCAAACAAACCCATTTAACATTCTGCTACAGAAATATTTACATTTCCTTGTACACCTAACAAGTCAGCTGTCCATATATCACATTTATGCTTGATACATCTCTCCCCCCCCACCATTAAATGTGATACCAGAAAACAATAAAAATTGTGAGGAAAGGCCCACACCCACCCACCAATATAAGAGATTTCAGGATAAGAACACATGTAAAGCCATCCTAATTGCTTATCTAATAACTGATAAAAACTATCTCTTTACGTAATATATTTACTGGGTACTTTCCTATAAATTGTTACCATCAGAAGAAAGCTAAATGGAAAGGAGACAATAGAAATAGTATACTCTTTTTAAATTTTAGCAGCTTTCTTGCCAAGTTATGACTATCCACATGCAGACAAAGCACAGAGTAGTGATTCTATTTGATTTTCTATATTAGCTGCTTAAAAAAACCCTTAAGCACTGATCAGGTTTTGCTCACAATTAATAAACTAACAATCATTTTACAGAAAATATAAGCAAACTGCAATTGCTATTTCATTTTGTTTGGGTATACCTGTCTGTGTCAAACTCATCTGAAAATCTTGAAATAAAATACAGATTTATACTATATTCTACAAACATTTACTCAAATGTTATGTCCCACTAATTTCAATGAGGCATACTGTACTTCCAAGTAAATGGGTATAGGACTACATTCTGAAACTCTGATCATTAATCATTAAACCAATTTGTTGCAACAGGGGAATCCTAAACAAGAGGGAAATATGAAACTAAACTCTCTGAGGTTTCTATCTCCAATAAAGGTAAAACTTTTCTTTTGGACTATAATTGGCTATGTTTTACCTATATCGCACCTAAAAGTTTTTTTTTTTCCAGACATAGCAGTTCAGCGACTTCTTGAAAAATCCAATGATCCCTGCTAACAAAGGAGCTCTGTGAAAGAGGTTGCCTTGCTGCTGCAAAAGGAGTTAAATTTTACTGTCCTTTGTTTCAGCACCACATTGCCAAAAAGTAGAAGTAACCTCTGCCTGCATGAGATCCCTCACCTAATCAACAACACAAAAGATCTGAAACAGCATGTAAGCTTGTGACTTCAACACCATCAATTTTCTTTCTTTATTTTTTAACATCTTCTGCCTGATGAAGAAGCCAGTAGGACTTCGAAAGCCTGCATCATGTGTCTTGCATTTTGGTTGGCCAATAAAGGTATGGCTTTTTTTTTTTTTGTGGATTCTGGATTTTGCTTAGCCTATTTAGTTGCTTTTAATTTGGTTTAATAATTAATAACTTTGCCCAGACCGCTGTCATTTTCTTCTTTTGGAAACTATAGAATTTAATTAACTTCACAGAGAAGAACAGAAATATTATAAAAAATAATATTAATACAATTCATTTCTAGCATACATTTTTAATAATAAAATGAACCTTACTGCATATTTTATTATGTGCAGTAATGATTAGTGCTTTACTAATCATTACAACATACTTATTGATTAATTAGTTAAAATAATCTGAGCACAATAGATCATGCATAGGGAAGTTGTGGCCCACCTACACTCCTTGACCTTGGCCAACACTCACTGAAGCTTATGGGAACTATAGTCCAATAACTTTTGGAAGACACAGGTTATCTACCTCCATAATTTATTTTTTTAAAGTACTGAGTGCTTGAGCACTTCCTCATTCATGCCACAATAAGACACTAATTATGTTTATTAAATCAGTTTCCTGTTATATCTGAATCATGAAATCACAGTTTAATCTCTGACTAAAAATCAATTTTGGGAATTTCTGCAGACTATATCTCTGTAGTTGGGTGCCAAAACATTCCAGGGTGCAACCCTTAACCTGGCCTCTGGATGCACTTAGAAATCAAGGTCAGGAGAGCAAATGGTATACTTCTGCTATATTTCTTTTATTTATTTGCATGCCACCTTTCTCCCAATACAGGGACTCAAGGTGGCTGACAATGAATTTAAATCAATACATATTAAAAACCATACAAAAGCATTAAAAGTATAAGTATAAAATTTAAAAAACAATTAAACAGTGTATGCAGTTTAAAACATTAAATACAGTCATCCCTTCACATTCGCGGTGTCTGGCAACTGTAATGGACTGGATGTGGGTAAAGAAATTGAAGCTTATTACAGACAAGACAGAGATGCTCATGGTCAGTCGAAAGACAGATCTGGAAATAGGGATTCACCCTGTGTTAGATGGGGTTCTACTCCCCCTGAAAATGGAGGTTTGCAGTTTGGGGGTACTCCTGGGTTAAGCTCTGATCCTGGAGACCAAGGTTTTAGCAGGAGTGCTTTTGCACAGTTAAAGCTATTGCACCAACTGTGCCTGTTCCTGGAGAAGTTGGATCTGGCCACAGTGATACATGCCTTGGTTACATCCCATTTGGATTAATGTAATGTGCTCTGCATGCGGCAGCCTTAGAAAAGTGCTCAGATACTTCAGTTGGCCCAAAGAGCGGCTGCCAAGTTGTTAATTGGGGTTGGCTACAGGGAGTGCACAACTCCCTTATTGCAACAGCTCCATTGGCTGCTGGTCCGTTTCCTGGCACAATTCAAAGTGCTGGTCTTGACCTTTAAAGCTCTGTATAGCTTGGGTCCAGGTAATTTGAAGGACTGTATTTCAATTTGTAAGCCATTAGAGCTCTAAGATCATCTGAAGAAACCCTTCTCTCTGTCCCATCACACTCTCAGGCTTGTTTGGTTGGAAGAAGGGAGAGGGCCTTCTCAGTGGCTGCTCCCAGACTTTGGAACTCCCTCCCTAGAGAGCCCAGGATAGCCCTGTCTTTGCTCTCCTTTTGTCAGCAGGTAAAAATATTTTTTGTGCCATCAGGCATTTTATAAACTGACAAGGATTGGGCTTTTAAATGGTGTGTGATTTGGATTTTCAGTTTCCTATATAGTTTTAATATATTTTAATATTTTTAATACCGTTGCCCCTCCACATTTGCAAATTTAACTGAGGTACATTTACAGGCCATTATGTGAATCTATGCACTTTTTATTAAGTGAAGAAGAAGAGAAAGCAATCAGAAATGCATCTGCATTTATCACTAGGTATGTGGAGAAACAGCACTTTAACTAGGTTAAAATCAAAGTTTGTAATTAAAACAATAATTTTTCCACAATTGTCTTGGTTATATACTACAGGTCAGCTTCATAATCCCAAGAAATGTTTTAAAAAGACTTCCTAATGGAATGGCTGACACACCTTTTGTTATTAATACAGTACAGTGTATGAATAATTATTCTGAGTCAAAAAGCTCTTCTCCTAAAACTGTTACATCACCTTAATTAAATTAAATTAGGTCTGTCAAATGTATATACATATCACATACACACATAAACAGCTACCAGAAACATTAGATCAAAAATAAGCTCATAAAATAAACACCTTAATTTGTCTTAAACCAAATAAATATGCCTTGGGCTTCCTATTTTGTAGCATAAGATTTGTTGCTTTAAGGCCATGTACAAAATGCAAATGCAGCATTTGCAGTTCTTTTTGGCACAATTAATCAAATAAAAATCTAAACCTTCAGATCTTCCCCCTTAAAAAACTTTAAAGACAATCGGTGACAAATCAAAGTGCAGTACTGCAGTATTGGTCAAAAGCATCTAGAACTGGTAACAGTGAATACACATACAGTAGTCTAATTGACTTATGGACCAGGATTAAACAAACGTTATAAAAATATTACAAGAATAACATGACACTGATGTGGGTGATGATTTTTTTTTTATTATCAGTGTAAAAAATAATTTAGCCTAATTTAAGATTATTAAACCTTTCTATTTTTACAGATGTTTCGTTACAAGGAACAATACAAAGTCTTACACATTTAGCTTCACTTTCCAATTGTGAAGGGGGAACTTCTGAAATATATTCATTTCAGTGATATGTGTGAGACTAGCCACTTTGCCCTTAGCAAGCACCAGCTACCTTTGCAGAAACATGGCCAGCCAGCTTTATCACCAGCAGACGCCCCAGGCAATGGCCTTGGGCAGTGGCAGAAGGGCAGGGCATTGCCTCTTTGGTGCCCATTCAGTGTCCAAATAGGTTCTTATTGTAGCTGCATATCACACTCTGACTGAGACAAGGCTGAAAGCGAGGGGCATAAAACTGCACAAGAGAGACTAAGGTGGAGGTTCAAGCTGGAGGAATGAGAGTGAATGATAGGAAGCAAATGGAGAGGTGTGTTTGTCTCTTGTACTATGTTATATTGTGGTGTGTTAGAATCCCATTAGTGTATTGTGAGAATTTCACTTGGCTGGGTACTTATGTAGGGGTATTACTGACCATAATACTGATGAACTAGCTGGCAGTGGGAGTGGCAGCTGTAAGACCAGGTAGTGGTGCGAGCACAACCTGGTACCATCTAGTTGGCTATAAGGCTTCACGTTAGTGTAAGGTTATACTGGACTGGCCAGCTATTCTGTTTTACAAACACAGCACGTACAAACTGGTAATCATATAATCTCGAATTATTGTTACTGTGGGGTTTGTTTTACTTGTGCATAATGTTTAAAGGAAATGAGGCAGCAATACGAGTTGTCTGCGACAGAGGGGGATATGGTGATGGCAGGGCAAAGTGTCATTACCAAGGAAGAGGAGAGAGATGCTTATCTGTCATACCTTCCGGCTACTCTGCCAACCCACGGAATTTGGAGACTGAACCAAACCACCTCTAAAAACTTAGCTTGCTCCTGTGTAATGCGAAGTCAGTAAAAAAATAAAATGCATATAATCTATGATTTCCTTGTGGATTAGGAAATCCATACTTTCTGGGATACTTTACAGAAACATGGCTGGAGATTATAGTGGTCCAACATGGGCAAAGGCTCTCCCAATAGGTGTCTTGGTGAGCAGATGGGGAAAAGCGGGTGGGATGAGAGAGTGGCTGTGGTCTATAAAGACCATATTACCTGTTAGGAAACTGAATCACATTGAGTGCGTAACCAGGGATAGACTGGATTCTGTTAGTGCAGTGGTTCCCAAACTTATTTGGCATACCGCCCCCTTTCCAGAAAAAATATTACTCAGTGCCCCCTGGAAATTAATTTTTTTTAAAATTTTAATAGCAATTAAACAGAAGGATATATGTATTAATGTTTCTACCTTTTTCGTAAAATATAGTAAAGAAAGGTGTAAATTAGAAACACTGAAGTCTGAAATTATGAAACTATTTATTGAACTCAGAATAGAAAGGTAATTAAAAAATAGTTAAAACATTCGAAATCATCTTAATGAGAAGGATGAACCTGGTATGCTGCTACCAATTTAGTAATCTTCGGCTCTATTTTCATCAGCAGTAATCTTAAATCACTGTGATTGACTATTTGCAATCAGTTTCTTTTTTTTCTTTTTTTTGTTAATAAATTGGTTACCGCACTGAATCCACGTTCCACTAAATATGATGAAGGAAATGCAATTAAGAATTTTTGAATTACAGCCCATATTTCGGGATAAGCCGTAGGGATCTCCTTTTGCAGCCAGAATTGTTGGTAGCCGCTTTTAAATTTAAATTTCAATCTATCATTTGTAGTTACTTCCATCAGTTCTTCTTGTAACTGTGGAGATTCTTCTGTGTTTGCACTTGAAAAAGAATCCAAAAACCAATCAGGTATTTTCATTTTCAAAATATCATCAAATCGTTGATTAAAATCTGAATAGAGAGCACCCAAGTGCTCACAGTATAAAAGTATGTCTTCATCTTTTTTTTTCTGCTCATGATAAATTTGGGAACTGGCTGAATTCCCCTCGTCCAAAATTTCGTTTGTACAGAAGAAGTTTTGTCACAAATGCAGAAATAACAGATTTTGTTTTTATTAAATTCAGTTCATCACCTTGAAGCTGAAGATTGCTTTCATTAAATTTTTGAAACAAGTCAGTCAAGTAAACGATGTCGCTTTTGGATTGAATTAAAATGGATCGTAAAGCATCATTTTTATCTTTCAAGAACTCCAGCACCGTGTTAAACAGCTTATAAAACCTATCTAAGCAGGCACCCTTTGAACACCAACAAACTTCTATATGAAGTAGCAAACGATTAAATTCTTCATTGTTTTCAATACAAAGACGTTTAAATAATCTGTCAGTCAATGATTTGCTTCTGATTGTGTTGATAGCTTTAATTACATATTGTAATGAATTATGTAGGTGTGCACTTAAATTTTTGGCAACTAGATGTTGACGATAGATGATACAGTGTACTGTGAATGCATTCGGCACCTCCTTTTTTAACTATGCAAGAAAACCCCTGTAGCACCCTACCATCACTGAAGCACCATCTGTGGCTACTGATAAGCTATAACTCAGAGCTATTTCTTTTTCTTTAAAAAACTCATCCAATGCATGAAATATTGTTTCTCCTTTAGTATCAGTTTGCAAATATTTAGCAAATAATTCTTGGCAAATTTGTTCTTCCTTTGTGAACCGCACATATGCTAACAGTAAAGCTTCATTTCCTAACAAAGTTGACTCATCAAGTTGAATAGAAAAGTAAGATGTTTTTAAATAGCCACACAATGAATCTTCAACATCTTGAGCCATTTCATCAATTCTTCTTTGCACTGTATTATTGCTCAACGAAATTTTCTTGATAATATCAGATGCTGGCTTGTGTAGCACAGTACGTATTACTTCACTTATAGCCGATATAATTAGTTCTTCACCAATAGTATGAGGTTTTCCCGATTTGACAATAATTAACAAAATATTGTAAGAAGCAAGCAAGCCACCACCATCTTGTGTGGTTGGGGTTGAAAAGAGTTTTGCCAATGTCAGTTGTTTGATAAATTTTTCTTTTAGTGTTCAAAAATAAGATAAATCCTTATCTTTTTTTATCACCATGAATTTGAGTCAAATGTTCTTGTAGTCTGGAAGGTTTCATAGCTTCGTTTGATAAAACTTTCTGGCAAATCAGGCACATTGATAATGTATTGTTTACAGGCAACTCAATAAAGCCATATTTCAAATATTCGATATTATATTATCTACATTTTTTTCTTTGGTTGTGTCAGGCTCATCCCTGAATTCTGGGCATTGGAGTGGAATTCATGGAGGCCCTGACATGTAGCTAGTATTTTCTCAGGATTTTGGAATGCCTGAGAAGTGAGCCAGGCCTCCTGGTTGGCATGGTAACGCAAGTCCTACCGGGAACTCAAGGCCACGCTCCCCAGCTACTTTTGCTCCCCCGTGTCTGTTCTCACGCTTGATGCCTTATTATCTCTGGATAGTTTACATTTACTTCAGTAGCAGCTTTGCAATGGTTCCTTACACAAGCTTCTCTTCCAATAAAGAGATTTATTGAAGAACCCTGAGTTTGTGTTCTGCGTACATCACAGAAAGCTGCTACTCTCCACTTTTATTTTTTTCTCTGTCCTGAAACTGTGGAGCCTTTGCCTGCAATGTCTGACGACGCAGAGACTGGCACACAGACGGACCAAGATCTGATTGCAGCCAGCGCCAGAGAAGCCGAGGCCTCGAAGCAGGAGGCCGGGGCAGAGGGGGGTGCTGTAGCTGCCGCAGCTGGAGGAGCCAGCCGAGACCGAGACCGCCGGAGGGCTGCAGTATTTCGACCCTCCACTGAGCCCTGGGAGCTGGGGATGGAGCTGGCTCCAGGGAGGGGCAGCCTGCCAAGCTTCGGCACTCCGGTGCGAGAGGTTTTGGGCCCTGCCTGGCCATGGGCAGGGGCCGGACGCCGAGAAGACCGCAGGTCCCGGTGGGACAGACCCCAGGGTGAGGGGCCTAGAGAGCCAGAAGCGAAGTTTTCCCTGGCAGAAGTTGGAACCGAGGTTCTTCAACTGAAACAGCAAATGGGTGAGATACGGGAGGTGCTCCTAGAACTCCTGCACAGAACCCCTCCAGCTCCACCAGCCCCTGGAGGGGCCCAGCCTACCCCAGCGCCACCTGCGGCTGCCCAGGCACCCGGGGATGGAGTCCCCGCTCAGCCCCCTGCTGTACCTGGCCTGCCGGCTCCTGGACCGGCTCCCCCGGTGGGGGCTGGGCCGGTTGAGCCACAGGAGCGACCCCGGGGCTGGAAACACCGGCACCTGAAGGCGAAGTTCGATGGGGATCCAGCAAAACTACCCTACTTCATGACTCAAGTGGTGAGTTACATGACCCAGTGGGAAGGGGAGTTCCAGTCTGAGGCTGAGAAAGTGCAGTATGTGTCCAACCAACTGGAGGGAGAGGCGGCTCAGTGGTTGGTGGGTCTGTATGATATGGGAGCCCCTGAACTGGGTAACTACCAAGAGTTCCTGATGGCTCTCAGGGCCCAGTTTGACGATCCCTTAAGAGGGAAGCGGGCTCGAAGCAAGCTTAGGAGCCTGAAGCAAGGCACGATGCCAGTGGCCGAGTACGCAGCTGAGTTCCGCCGCCTAGCCAGCCAAGTGCCGGAGTGGCCAGAGGAGGTCAAGGTGCAGTTTTTCCAGGAGGGCCTGAACCCTGACATTCTAGAGTGGGCCAAGTTCCAGGGAGACCCCGAAACCCTCATGGGGTGGATACGGCTAGCTGGGGAAGTGGAGTCGGTGAAAGCCAGCATCAAGATGTTGCGCCGCCAGGCCGGGACGGAGGGGAAGTCCGCTGGGGGTCCCGGGAAGAAGACCAAGTCGGCTCGCTCGGGGGGAGGCACCACCGGGGAATCCGAACGCGAGCGAAGGATGAGAAAGGGGCTGTGCCTGCATTGTGGGAGGAGCGGACACCGCATAGCGGAGTGCCCGGAGAGGAGCCCAAGGGAGCAACCCGCCGCCGCCAAGCCAGCGCGGAGCGAGGGGAGATCCGGGTCTGCCAAGACTCCCTCCAAACCCAAGACCAAGGCGACGGCCAGGGCCCTGGCAGCGGGCCAGGCGGCAGGGGAGTCCTCAGATGATCCCGAGGATAGTGGGTCCTACTCTTCCGACGCTGAGCCGGCGGGAAACGGGCCCAGCCCGCCCTACTGAGCGCCCGAGGGCGGGCTAATCCGGAAGGGCGCCCGGATGCCGTGGTGCGTGGAGTGAAGGGCCCGTTCTTTATCCAAGCTCGAGTGGGGGTTGGAGGGGAGGGCCACCCGCAAAGTTATGTTAATGATTGACTCTGGTTGTACCCAAGTACTTATGCATCCCTCCTTAGTCCGTGAATTGAACGTTGATACTGTCAAGCTGGACAAGCCTGTGTGGCTGTCTCAGATGGATGGGGGGATGATGAAGGGGGGCCCCGCCCGGCGCATAACTGGCCCCATGCACATGAGGATGGGCAACCACCAGGAGGAACTGCAGTTTGTGATTGCTCCAGGTTTAGTCCCCGCGGCAGTTGTGGGTCTGAACTGGCTAAAGTACCACAACCCTACCATAGACTGGATAAAAGAAACACTGACTTTTACAGACCCATTGTGTATCAAGGAGCACGGGGCGGGGGGTGGATCCCCAGGGGAGGGGGGCCCCCTGGTGGATGAGCCGCAGAATTTCACAACTGCCTTAGTAAAAGGGGAGCTGAAAGGGCTGCCAGTGGAGTACAAGGCGTGGCAATATGTGTTTGAGGAGAGGGAATGTGACATTTTGCCACCCCACCGGGCTTTTGACTGTGCCATTGAGATACTCTCGGAGTCCAGCCTACCCAAACCTCGCATTTATTCCATGACACCAGCTGAAATGGAGGCGCTCCGAGAGTTCATAGATAAAAACTTAGCCCGAGGGTTCATTAGGCCCTCAACCTCGCCTGTGGGGGCCCCGGTGATGTTTAGGCGCAAGGCTGATGGCGGGCTTCGTTTGATTCAGGATTACAGAGGGCTAAACGCGATTAGTGTCTCCAACCAGTACCCCCTGCCCTTGATGAAGGACATATTAGCCCATCTCTCCAAAGGGAAGATTTTCACGAAGCTGGATCTGCGAGAGGCCTACTACAGAGTACGGATTCGGGAGGGGGATGAGTGGAAGACTGCATTTAATTGCCCCCTAGGGGCTTTTGAGTTCCTCGTCATGCCTTTCGGCCTCAAAGGGGCCCCTGGCATTTTTCAGAACTTAATTAATGATGTTTTACGTGAATTTCTGTACAAAGGGGTGTTGGTATACCTTGATGATGTGTTGATTTATTCTGAGGACTACACGTCCCATGTGAAACTGGTGAAAAAGGTGCTTGCCAGGTTGGGGGAAAATCATCTGTATGCGAAAATGTCCAAGTGTGAGTTCCACCAAAGCCGTCTGGATTATTTAGGGTACCGCATCTCAAACAAAGGGATTGAAATGGACCCAGAAAAGGTTAAGGGGGTCTTGGCATGGGAAGCCCCTAGAACCAGGAAACAGTTGCAGAGCTTCCTGGGGTTTGCTAATTTTTATCGGTCCTTCATCCCTGACTTTGCGTCGGTAGCCCTTCCCCTGACTGATTTGTTAAAAACCAACGAAGGGAAAGTCAAAGGTTCCAAGCATGGTAAAGGGAACAAACCTCCCCAAAAAATTGTGTGGTCACCACAGTGCCAACAAGCATTTGACAAATTGAAATCCCTTTTCACTTCTGAGCCTATTCTCAAACACCCCGACCCCTCCCAACCTTTCGTGGTCCAAGTGGACGCATCTGATGTGGCTATGGGTGGTGTTCTGTTGCAAAAGGGGGAGGAAGGGGATTTGAGGCCATGTGCCTATTTATCCAGAAAGTTCAATGACACGGAACGAAATTGGCCGGTGTGGGAGAAAGAGGCAGGTGCCATCAAGTTGGCACTAGAGACGTGGCGCCACCTACTGGAGGGCTCACCCAAACCATTCGAAGTTTGGACTGATCATAAAAATTTGGAAGTATTGGCTACCCCTAGGCGTTTGAGCCCCAAGCAGGTCAGGTGGGCCAGTTTCTTTTACCGATTTAATTTCACCTTGAAATTTATCCCGGGGAAGAGGAATTTTCTGGCTGACGCTTTGTCCAGGCTACCACAGCATGAGAGTAAGCGCAAGGAGGTCATTGATACCGTTTTTTCTCCTTCCCACTTGGGGCTAGCTGTCCTCACTCGGAGCAAAGTCAAGGAACAGAAATCCACTGCTAGCCCTGCTCAGGTGCCGGGTCCTACAGAAATTGACGGTGATTCCCCCTTGGCACCTGGACCGGTGCCCCAGCCCTTGAGCCCCAAACCACCTTCCCCCGATCCGGGGACCCGAGCAGTGGCCCCTACGGCGGATGGCTCTGCCACGCCCTCTGTTTCTCAAGGGGAGGGAGGTGGGTGGCATTCTCAATTGGCCTCGGAACTGCCCCTGGACCAGTGGTTCCTGGCTCACCCCAATGAGGTGACTGTGAAGGATGGGGTGGCCTGGAAAGGGGATCGCCTGTATGTTCCTGAAGTCTTGAGAGCGGGTATTCTCAAACAGTGCCATGATGTCAAGAGTGCGGGACATTTTGGGTATCTCAAAACTTTACATTTGGCCCGGAGACAGTTTTGGTGGCCCCGTATGAGGAAGGAGGTGGAGGAATATGTGAAGGGGTGTACCACTTGTGCAGTGTCAAAAGGGGGGTCAGGGAAGCCCAAAGGTTTGCTCCACCCTCTACCTACCCCAAACAAGCCCTGGGAGGTCATTAGCATGGATTTTATTGTGGAATTACCAGAGAGTAGGAAAAAGACGGTTATTTGGGTGGTGACTGATTTGTTCTCAAAGCAAGCGCATTTTGTAGCCTGTAAGAAACTCCCCACGGCCTCCCAATTAGCCAAATTGTTCATTCAGCATATTTATCGGATTCATGGCATTCCGGCCAAGATTGTGTCGGATCGGGGGGCACAATTTACCTCGCAGTTTTGGAAGGCTTTCACAAACCTTCTGGGGGTGGAGCTCGGTCTCAGCAGCTCCCATCATCCCCAATCGGATGGACAATCGGAACGAACGAATCAGACTCTGGAACAATACCTAAGATGCTATGTGAACTTCCAACAATCTGATTGGGTTGATCTTCTACCTTTCGCTGAAGTGGCCTACAATAATGCCACTCACCAGAGCACTGGGCTCTCGCCGTTCAAGGTTGTGTCTGGGCATGATTTCGGTCCCCTCCCCTTGTTGGCGGGGTCCCCCAACTCTGACCCCGTTCCGGTCTCCCAGTGGAGTCAAAAGGTCAGGGATGCATGGCCTCATGTAATCTCGGCCTTGGACTTTGCCAAAGCACGCTACAAACATTATGCTGATCAGAAACGAGATCCTTCCCCCAAATATGCAGTGGGAGATATGGTTTATTTGTCCACCAAATTCCTTAAGTGTCCCCAACCCTCTAAGAAGTTGGGAGCCAAATACATTGGGCCTTTTCGTGTTGTTAGGATGGTAAATCCTGTGGCTTTTGAACTGTCTTTGCCTAAGTTATACCGTCATGTACATCCTGTGTTTCATTCCAGCCTGCTCAAGCCAGTGAACCCTCCGGACAAACACCATCCGGTTCCAGAACCTGCTCCTCAGCCGATCCTGGTGGATCAGGAACAACATTTTGAAATTTCTGAGATTCTGGACTCTAGACTTCACCGGGGAGGGTTACAGTATTTGGTAAAGTGGAAACACCTGCCTTTGGGCCATGCGGAATGGGTTGCTTCTGAGCATGTCAATGCCAAACGCTTATTGCGAAAGTTTCATGCCCGCTTTCCCGATAAGCCGGGCTGAGAAAGGGGGAGGGTTGGTCTTCAGGGGGCAGTATGTCAGGCTCATCCCTGAATTCTGGGCATTGGAGTGGAATTCATGGAGGCCCTGACATGTAGCTAGTATTTTCTCAGGATTTTGGAATGCCTGAGAAGTGAGCCAGGCCTCCTGGTTGGCATGGTAACGCAAGTCCTACCGGGAACTCAAGGCCACGCTCCCCAGCTACTTTTGCTCCCCCGTGTCTGTTCTCACGCTTGATGCCTTATTATCTCTGGATAGTTTACATTTACTTCAGTAGCAGCTTTGCAATGGTTCCTTACACAAGCTTCTCTTCCAATAAAGAGATTTATTGAAGAACCCTGAGTTTGTGTTCTGCGTACATCACAGGTTGAGCCATTATTATCTGTAGAAAAAATAAAAATTTTATGGAGGAATTTTTAATTAATATTTTTTAAATATTTTTTGAAATATTTTTGTAAAAAACAAACTAAAACAAATATTAATGAAATAAATAAACATGATTAATTGTAAAGCCCATATAATTATTACAAAATAAATAAATAATACTCACCAATTATGGTTACACTATTTGTTAGTTAACTTTATCACAATATCACAACAATCTAACTTAGAACTTTTTCGGACAGAGAAATACACCGCAAGAAGGGTTGTTCCTCTTGTGACGCTGCTGCGTGGCAGGGGGAGCATTTCATATGACGCCGTCCCCCTGCAGATTCTGTTCCGGTACAGATTGCAGCTCCAGCGTCATATTTGGCCGTTTCTTAAACACGGTCAACTTCTATGATTAAGAAACTGCCAAATATGACGCTGGAGCTGCGATCTGTACCGGAAAAGAATCGGCAGGGGGACGGTGTCATACGAAACGCCCCCCCTGCCGCGCAGCAGAATCACAAGAAGGATGATCCTTCTTGCAGTATATTTCTCCATCCGAAAAAGTCCTCAAAGTTATATTAGACCATAATCTCCTGATTCATAGCGTGCTCCAAAATCTGCTGGTAGTACTGCCAGTAGCCAGTACTGCTGCTGTTGTTCCAGGCTTTGGCCTTGTGGTCAACCAATCGCACGATTGGCAGTTGCCTGCAGCAATGCTTGTAGTGCTCATGTGTTTTGGAATGGCAATTAAGTGGCACCACATGAACAGTAGCAGTGCACAATTGCACATACCTCAATGCAAGTGAGGGAGTATGCGGGAATTGAACCAATGTCCAGTACGTTGTTTAAAGAAAAATTAAGTGTTATGAGCGGAATACATAAATTATTTTTTCTAAATCTGCTTTTCTTTCTTTTATGCTTTCACTGCCCCCTTACATTTATTCATCACCCCCAAATGCACCTGTGGCCATCACCGCCTCCCTGGATTGCTGCAGCACCAACCAGGGGGTGGTAGCACCCACTTTGGAAATCACTGTGTTAATGTATTGGCCACCTTCTGATGGGGAGATTCATGAGTAACCAAGTGGAAGATCACTCTCGCAGTGGAGCCAGAGAAGGAGCCAGAACAAGAGTGTAAACACTTGGCTCTCACAGGTGAGGGGGGGACGTTGGCCATAGCAGCACCAACGAGTGAGACGGAAGGCACCCTGGGCAAAGGAGTGATCTTCTACTTGCTTACTTGAGAGTAAACTCCTCCCTCCCAAGTGGCCCAGAAGAGAAAGCACATTGCAGAGATCATAGTACAACAAGAGGTGCGTGAGAGTAACACCAATTGTACTGGTGCCATGGGGGGGGGAGTTAAGCAAAGAAGAAGGTGTGAAGAGTCACTTGTTGTTGCTGCTTTTGTAATTGCCTCCTCCTTTTCCCCTCTGAGAGACACATGGCAAAATCGGCGGGTGGGAGATTTAGTGCCTTTTAGAAAGTTTCCACAACAATGCATGGATGTCCCCAGTGTGTAAAAGGAATGTGGGTGGAAAGGAAGAGACAACCATGCTGGATTCGCCCTCAAGCTGGCAGCTTTTCCTTGTCCAACAGAAGCAGCAGCAAAAACCAACTCTTCACCTTTTTCTCCACTTCCTTCCCCTGCTCCTCTCACTCTAGCTGGCCTCAGATTTGTGAGGGGCCTAAGAGGGCAGAGGCAGCAGGGAGCAGATGCTGTCCAGAAAAGCAGCTCAAAATGCCAGCAGGATAAACAAGGGCTGGGAAAGCAGACAAGCCCCAGTGATAGCTAATTAGGGAGAGCTAGATAAAGTTCAGAACAACTAAAGTTCTGTTTCTTGGAGAAGCAGCAATACAGGCAAGAAGGCAAAAAGAGAAGGTACAAAGGTCAAGGCTTACAGAAGGCAGCGTGGTCCAGAAGTCGGTCCATGGGTCAGCAGGATCAGGCAACAGGGTGGTCAGGAACAGCCCAAGGCCAAGGCACGATTCAAGGCAGCAAGGATTCAGGCACCAAAGTCAGCAGTAAGCTTTCTTCAGGGTGATCAGTTGATCTCTGACAAAGCCTCCATTGCCTCTTCCAGCCAATATAAAGCAATTAAGGCTTTGCCAGGTGTTTCTTAATGTGCAAGTTCTTCTCATAAATTCTCAGAGACCTCCTTTGAGCTTCTTTTTGAGCTCGCTGCTGGGTATACGATGGTGGAGGTTAAGTCCCTCTCTTCTTCTTCCTTATCTTAGTGGGCAGGACTCTGCTGGAACTGATGCCAACCCACTCGGGCCAGGCTCTTCTTCTGCTCAAGCCTCCAGGTTGGCAGGGTTCCCTGCTGTTACAGGTGTACATAAACCTGTGTCAGAGTCCCTAGGGCCGTTCCCTGCCATGTCCTCCTCCTCCTCTGACTCTACAGCCTCATCAAGCTCACAGGGCATGACAGATGCCCCCAGCATGCAGCAGGTGATGGAGGGGCTGCTCGAGAAGTATGTGGGCTGAGAGAGGCAAACACAGCAAGCCAGCCCACAAGAGGGAAAGTGAACAGATGGACGAAGGAGCAGGTAGATGGGCAGAAGACACTTTGGTCATAGACCACATGCGGACCATGGGCTGGAGAGGGCTGTTGGCAGAAAAGACAGAGAGGAGGAGGAAGGTGAGCTGCTACCACCAGCCCAAGCCCTGTCATGACTGTTGCAAAACCCGCCATTAATGTCATTTTCCTTTTCTTCTCGAGAGGAGCAGGACACTACAGGAGATTTCTGCAGCAGTGTTGCTGTTCTAGGAAGCACAGGGAGGAAATCTTGGAGACTTGCAGAGCAGGACTGGGAGCGAGATGGAGATTTTTGCAGCAGCAATCTGTAACATCCATGTTTGGAGGGGGAGCTTAAAATATTCATGATTTTTCCACTTTTGCTGGGATCCTGTGCCCCTAACCCCACAAAAGTTGAGGGCCTACTGTAGTCCAACCCCTGCCATGCAAGAGTACACAATTACAGCAGTCCTGAAAGATGCTCATCCAACTTCTGTTTAAAGACCTCCAGAGAAGGAGAGTCCATTGCCCTCTATGCTGCTAATGATGCAGCCCAGAACTGCATTGGTTTTGGGGGGGTCTGTTGACTCATGTTAGCTTGTGGTCTAACAGCCCTAGATCATTTTGACATGTAATTTCTGCATTTCATTTTTCTTACCTAAACATAAGCCTGTTGAAAAGACATACATTTAACCTTATTGAAATTCAATTTTGTTAGTTTTGGCCCAGTTCTCCAATCTATCAAGGTCATTTTGAATTCTTATCATATATTCTGGAGTATTTGCTACCCTTCTCATTTGGTGTTATCTACAAATCTGATAAGCATGTCTTCTATTACATCATCTAAATCACTTATAATGATGCAAAACAACACAAGGCCCAGGATAGAAAACTGAGGCACCCTGCTAGTCACTTCTCTTCAGAAGAAAAAGAGTCCACTGGTGAGTACTCTCTGGATTCAGTCTGTCAACAAATTACAAATCCGATTAACAGCAGCACTGTCTAGCCCACAATTTACCAACTTGCTTGCAAGAATATCTTGGGAGATCTGGTCAAAAGCCTTATTGAAATCAAGATATACTACATCCACTGTACTCCCCTGATCTATTAAGCTTGTGTGTATGTGTTTTGTGCCTTCAACTCTTTTCCAACTTATGGCAAGCCTAAGTAGAACCTATCAAAGAAAGGTATGTTCAGTGGTGGTTTATTGTCTTCGTCTGAGGCAGAGAGAGGGCACTGATCTGCTGCAAGTACAGCAAAAAGCATATAGCTACAAAGATTAGTAAGTGAATCAAGAGAGAATTTTTAATCTGATTTTTAAAAATCTTTGAGCATATGCAGATTATTTTTATGCACAACGAAATCCCTGATTCCTTTCCACCTCCCCATTCCCAATCAAGAAGTGTGGATTAAAAGGTTAGTGATAGAAGACCTGTAACCATAGATCTTTGAGTGGTCTTCTGTGAATTCACACAGCTGGGCTATTCCTGCGCAGAGCATTCGGAACCTTCTGGTATCGCTAGGCAGAATGTGCTTTGCAATGTTTTGGCGGTAACTCCGCCTCTTCTAACGGTCCCTTTAAAAGGCTCTTCTGTCTAATTCCCTGCAGTAATAATAATAATAATAATAATATTTATTTATACCCCACCCCTCTGTTAAAACAATCGGGGCGGCATTCAGTTCCTTGAATGAAGCCGCAATCAGCAGCTTGAGAAACATTAAAGCATATATGCCATGTAAGGACATAGAGGGGAGGATGGGCAGGTCTGTGTGAATTCATAGAAGGCCACTCAAAGATCTATGGTTACAGGTAAGGAACCTGTCCATTTTCTTCGTGGTCTCTGTGAATCACACAGTTGGGTAGACTAGCAAGCTTTCCCCCTGGAGGAGGGTATGTCCTGCATCACAAACGAGGACCCTTCATCCTAGCCTTAGAGGGGAATGTGTCTCATTTACTCATCCATTTCCATTTTCTATCAAATCCTCTTTATCTTTTTTTTTCCTTTTTTTTGCACATTCCGCAATTATTAACTATTGTCAATATAGCCATACACACATGTTAATGCAGAAGTAGACTAACCATGAAACAAACCAACAGTGAAAAAGTTCAACATGAATAAGGTCACTCAATGTATGGAGGACAGAAGTACTGCCCTCCCAAAGGCAGCCTCGTTCCTAGAACGAGAGTCCAGTCTGTAATGAGAGATGAATGTCAATGGTGAGGACCAAGTCGCGGCACGGCAAACATCTTCTAGGGGCACCCCTGAGAGGAATGCAGCAGAAGCGGAGACAGCCCTTGTAGAGTGTCCACGAATTCGTGAAGGCAACGGCTTCTTGGCCAGTTCATAACAGAGGGCGATGGTCGACGTAACCCACTTGGACAACCGCTGCGACAAAATCGGAGCACCCCGTTTGGAGTCAGCATAGGAGATGAAAGCTGGGGTGACTGACGAAATGGAGCAGTCCGTTGTATGTAGAAGGCAAGCACCCTTCTAACATCCACGGAGTGGAGGGTCCGTTCGAATTCATCTTTCGGGTCCTGCATCAACACCGGTAGGACGATAGGTTGGTTGAGGTGAAAACTAGACACCACTTTAGGGAGAAAGGAAATGTCCGGTCTTAGGACCACCTTGTGCTTATGGAAACAGAGGTAAGGAGGGTCTGATCGTAGAGCACATAGCTCTCCAGCCCGACGGGTGGAGGTGATAGCAACCAGAAAGGCAGTCTTCCAAGACAGCAGTTGGAGGTCGGTTGACGCCAGAGGTTCAAACGGGCGTCTCACCAACTGAGAGAGAACAAGGTCGAGGCTCCAAGCTGGCACGGGTTCGAGAACCGGAGGATGGAGGTTGACATATCCCTTCAAGAACCTCTTCACCGTCGGATCCTGGAAGGGGGATGGCTGATTCCGAGACTGGAATTTGACGGATATAGCAGCCAGATAGCCTCGAAGAGAAGATACCGAGAGTCCCGCCTTGGATAGGTCTAGGAGGAATTCAAGGACCATCGATACCGAGCAGGATTCGACAGTCAGTCCCTTATCTGTCAGGTATTTCTCAAACCGGCTCCACTTATAGAAGTAGGCTTTACGTGTTGAGGGTTTTCTGGCAGCATCAATAACCGCCTGAACCTCTCGAGGCAAGGGAGGAGGGGGGAGATTGAGGAGGATACAAGGTCACGGATGGATTCTCCAGGCCGTCAGTCGGAGTGAGTCGACATCTGAATGTCTCACCTTGCCTTGCTGGATGGTGAGTAGGTCCGGTCTGCTTGGAAGGCGAAGAAACCGACGCCTGGCCAGATGTAGCAGTGGAGCAAACCACGGCTGTCGAGGCCACCATGGTGTAATGAGGATCGCATTCTCCCGGTCCCGGTGAAGTTTGGTGACGACTCTTGTCAGTAGTGGAATTGGAGGGAAAAGGTACAGGAACGGTCCGTTCCACTGGTACAGGAACGCATCCCCTCTTGAGTCCTTGTGTCTTACTCTGGAGCAAAATTGGGTGCACTGAGCGTTCTGGGCAGTCGTGAAGAGGTCCAGTAGAGGAGCCCCCAACGATGGAAAAGATTGGATACTACTTGCCGATGCAACATCCACTCATGGACGTTGGAATTGGAACGGCTCAGTCCGTCGGCAAGAATATTGTCCTCCCCGTGGAGATGGATGGACTGCAGGGAGACATTCCTTTCCACGCACCAATCCCAGATCTGCAGAGTGAGTTGAAGGAGCTGGGGAGACTTGGTACCACCTTGCTTGTTTATGTAATACATTACAGAGGTGTTGTCCGTGATCAGAAGGACGGTCCTGTTCCGAACCAGCACCTTGAACGCTTGAAGAGCTTTCTGGACCGCCAGGAGCTCCAAGATGTTGATGTGTAATGTCTTCTCTTCGTTGTTCCATAGGCTCTGAATTTTGTGCCGGTCTAGATGAGCTCCCCAGCCGAATAGGGACGCATACGCCGTGAGGGAGACAGTTGGCTGAGGAGGGTCGAAAGGAAGGCCGGAGAGGACATTCCGAGGCAATAGCCACCAGTCGAGAGAACGTTGGACCGCGCGGGGCATCGTCAAGAGCTTCTCGGGAGAGTCCCGCAGATGGTCAAAGACCGTCAGGAACCAGTGTTGGAGTGGCCGGAATCGAAGCCTGGACAAGGGAGTGATGGCTGTAGTGGCTGCCATGTGGCCCAACAGCACTTGGATGTCGCGTGCCCGGACCCTTCGTGAACGGCGACAACTGTGAATCAGGGACCGTAGGGTGATGAATCGGTCCTCTGGAAGATAGGCTGCAGCTGAGATGGAGTCCAGTTGGGCACCGATGAACTGAAGCACTTGCGTAGGATTCAAGTGGGACTTCTCCGTGTTGACAACAAGTCCCAGGGTATGCAGCACATCTCGGGTAAAGCTGATGTCCTTCTCGAGTTGGACCTTCGAATCCGCTACAAGGAGCCAGTTGTCGATATACGGGAAGACTATGACTCCGTGTTGTCGAAGGTAGGCAGCCACCGGTGCCATGCACTTCGTGAAGACTCTCGGTGCCATGGAGAGTCCGAAGGGTAGAACGCAGAACTGGTAGGGCTCGGTTCCGATCTGGAATGCTAGAAACCTCCTGTGGGCAGGATGGATCCCGACATGGAAATAAGCGTCTTTGAGGTCTATGGACGCAAACCAATCTCCGCGTTGAAGGAAGGGAAGGATGAGCGCAAGCGTTGTCATCCTGAATTTCTTCGGGACAATATACGAATTCACTCCCCTCAGGTCGAGGATGGGACGAAGACCACCATCCTTCTTTAGGACCAGAAAGTATTTTGAGAAGAAACAGAGGTGGCGATGCTCGGGATCCACAGGCTCGACAGCTCCTTTTTGAAGTAGGGTTTGAACCTCTTCGAGGAGGGGAGGGGAGGGCTGTGTCACACAGACCCGACCTGTTGGAGGTTGTTCGTCGAACTCAATCCAGTAGCCCTGTTGTACGATCTTCAGTACTCAGCGGTCCGATGTTCCCAGGGACCAGGCTTGCTGGAACGACGACAGGCGATCTCCAAACAGGGGGGGTCTAAAAGAAAAGGGAAACATCAAAACATCATCAGAAAGAGCACTCAAAATCTCCGTCTGGCTTGGTCCTTCGGCTGTTGTTTGGAAGGTAGCCGGTATCGTGAAGTGGACCCCTGGCTCCTCACCGACGATGTAGAGGACATCGTTTGCTGGAAACGGGAGCGCCTAGAAGACTGAGGAGTGCCACTTCACCTAAAAGGCTGACTGTATGAAGGAGCATGCCAGCCCTGACGGTGTCTGGGGCGGTAGGCAGAAGATGAGGACGTTGGCATACCGTACTTTCGTGCGGTGGTCCTCATCTTCTGCGTGAACTCCAGCTTCTCATCAGTCGAGGTGTTAAAGAGGCCGGAGTTGTCGAAGGGCATGTCTTCTATTGTAGAAGACGCTTGCGCGGATAGGCCTGAGGATCGCAGCCAGGCGTGTCTCCGAAGAGCGATAGATCCCGCTACCGTCTTGGCTGCGCAGTCGGCAACATGGCGTGCAGAGTTCATCTGCTGCCCCGCCAGCAGTTGAGCCTCTGCTTGGATGGCCTCGGCGAGCCGTCAACGTTCATCAGGCAGGTCCTGGATGAGTGGTAGCATTCTCTCCCACAGGATCTGCTGGTATGCGCCCATGCACGCCGAATAGTTTGCAATCCTGAAGCTGAGGCCAGCAGCCGAATACAATTTCTTCCCCATAATGTCCAGTTTCCGTCCTTCGGGATCGGAGGGGGTGGTCTGTGCACATCGCTGCCTTCTAGGCTGAGCAGCTTCCAAGATGACAGAGTTAGGCTTTGGGTGTCTTGAAGCCAGTCGATCCCATCACCTGCCACTCTATACAGCCTGTCTATCCGTTTAGAGGTGGACGGAATAGACTAGGGATTTTCCCATGAGCCTTGACTCAGTTTGAGGAGGGACAGCAGGACAGGCAGAGATGCAGCTAGAGGAGTTCTTGATTTGAGCCTTTGCAAGTTAGGGTCAAGGGGCTCAGATTCCTTCTCGGTGGTTTTCAGGTCTAGAGCATGTGTCATATGGACCACCTGTTCCGCAAACGAACGGACATCGTCCGTTGGCGAGGAAGAATCATCCTCCAGCAGGTCTGGTTGAGGCGATGGCAAAAATGGTAAGTATTCTTCAGAGGACTCAGAAGAAGAGGAGTCAGATGACGGTGATGGTGATAGTTTTCGGCCAGCAATCGATGTGGAGCGGCGCGGTGGCATGGGTGGTCGTGGCTCAGAAGGCAGCGGAGGTAGGGGATGGCTTGGAGATTCCTGACATGCCGAATCCCTCAGCGCCGGCTTGGTAGGTTCTCTTGGGATGGTGGAGTCCCTACCAAGGCCATGGAAAGAGATCCTGGGTGGAGATAGAGCAACAGCTTCAAGAGTCGCAGCCTCAGAAGTTAACTGAAAAATGCGCTCAGTAACGGCCTCAGTAGTCAAGTGTCCCACCAGCGGAGCTGCCAGTACTGACTTGGCCAAGTCATAGGCACCATATGCCAACTCATCCTCCCGAAGTGTGGAGGTGGAGGGTCTGGGCTCATCAAACACCTCTCCTGCTGGAACCGAAGGTTGGAGCAACTCTGAACAGGAGACGAGCAGAGTAGGAGAGAGTGCACAGGCATGTGGCAGGTGCTCAGATTCATCATCCGAACCCACTTCAACCTCTATAATCTCCAGCGACGGCGTCGAAATGGGAGACCTCAGGCGTGGAAGCTCAATGCCGACAGCTCGATCCCGAGGCGAGGGCTGAGATAGAGCGGCAGAAGCGCCCGGTGTCGAGGCAAGCAGGAGAGGTTGCTGAAGCTGTGGGTCGGCCTTCGGTCTGTCATCAATATGACGGCGTTTGGCCTTTTTCTTTTTGTGGTCCTTACTTTTAGAAGAAGTCGACGACTCTCGATCCTTGCTCGAATCCTTAGGATCAGCTCGGTCCCGTGCACAGTCCTTGGAGCTCACCGCCAATGCCGTAGGAGCTAGAGTCGAAGCCGAGGTTGGTTTCGATGCATGTTTATGGGAGTGCATCACCGCCTCGGGGTCAGACGCTATTGACCGTCTCCGGGATGGACTGGACGAACAGCGGCATTTGGTCAGTGGAGACTTTGAAGACCTCGATGAGGGAGATCTCCCACGTTGCTGTGGGGACACTCCCTGACCCGCAGCTGGGGTAGACGCGGTCGATGGTATGAGGGCTCTTTCATACAAAAAGGACTTCAGGCAAGAACGATGTTTCCTTGCCTGAGGCGTGAAGGCCCTACAGTGAACACATGCGTCCACATTATGGGTCTCTCCCAAACAGATGAGACATCGGGAGCATCCATCGGAACTGGGTAGCTTTGCCTGGCATACAACACACCTCTTAAAACCGGTTTTGGAGGCCATAATAATGAGTTGTCGCAACGTCAGACAGTCCGAGTCAAGCCGTGAAATCAGAGATCGTTACCAGAGCCGAGGGGGCCCGAGTCGTCGTCAAAAGCCAGTCCAAGTTTCAAATCAACAAAATAGCCAGGGAGTCAGAAAAAGTGTAGTCAGAAGAACGGTCTGAGTCAAATCCAAAAATGAGGTATAGAAAGAGCGAGCAAAGGTTCCTTCAGAGCTGCTAGCACGGCGGAAAAAAAGGAACTGAGGGGATTTAGGCGGGAGAGCCTTTTAAGGGACCATTATTGTGGGCGGAGTTACCGCCAAAAATGTATCTAAGCACATTCTGCCTAGCAATACTAGAAGGTTCCATATGCACTGCGCAGGCGCAGGAATAACCCAACTGTGTGATTCACAGAGACCACGAAGATCTGAAACGCATCGTCCTCGATCTGGAACGCCAGGTACCGTCTGTGGGCAGGATGGATCCCAATGTGAAAGTAGGCATCCTTGAGGTCTATGGACGCAAACCAGTCCCCTTGTTGAAGGAGGGGCAGTATAGTAGCTAGAGTGACCATCCTGAATTTCCTCGGGGCAATGTATTTGTTCAAACCTCTGAGATCCAGAATTAGACGGAGTCCCCCATCTTTCTTGGTGACAAGGAAGTACCTCGAGAAAAAGCAGAGGTGTCAGAGTCAGGATCAACGGGTTCGATGGCCCCTTTCTGGAGTAGCGTCTGCACCTCGAGGAGGGGAGGGGAGGGGGCGTTGGTCGTATCCGGTCTGTTGGAGGCAGAACATCGAATTCGATCCAGTAGCCTTGTTGTACGATCTGTAGTACTCAGCGGTCCGATGTTATTGAGGACCAGGTGTCCTGGAATGATGACAGTCGGTCTCCGAACAGGGGAGTCTAGGAAAAAAGTGATAGTCACAGTGAGGTTAAGGTTAATCAGAACTTCCTTCTGCCATGGTCCTTTGGTTTTTGTCTGGAGGATAGCCTGTAACGGGAGGTCGAGCACTGGCTCCTCAACGACAAAGCCGAAGATGGAGGCTGTTGGAATTGGGAGCGCCTAGATGATTGAGGCATGTTCCCTCGTCTGAACTGGAGGCCATAAGATGAGCCTTGCCAGTCCGTACGGTTCCATGCCCAGTAAGTAGAAGATGATGACGATGGCATACCGTACTTGCATGTGATGGTCCTCATCTTCTGTGTAAACTCTAGCTTCTCATCAGTGGACCCATTGAAGAGGCCGGAGTTGTCAAACGGCATGTCTTCAATGGTCGCTGCAGCTTGAGGAGCGAGTCCAGAGAAGCAGAGCCAAGCATGTCGTCATAGGGCGATGGAACCTGCAACAGTCTTGGTGACACAGTCTGCAATATGCCTTGCCGAGTTCATTTGCTGCCAAGCCATCAGTTGGGCCTCAGCCTGGATGGCTTCGGCTAGCCTCCTCCTCTCATCAGACAAGCCTTGAATCAGGGGCATCATTCTCTCCCACAAGACTTGCTGATAAGCACCCATACATGCGGAATAATTGACAATTCGGAAGCTGAGCCCAGCAGTTAAGTACATCTTCTTGCCAATTATATCCAGCTTTCTGCCTTCTTGGTCCGATGGGGTCATCTGGGTCCTTCGTTGTCTCTTTGCTTGCGAAGCCTCGGCCACCACGGAGTTGGGACACGGGTGTTCTTTCAGCCAGTCAATGTCGTCGCCTGCCACCCAGTATAGGCAACTGATTCTCTTTGAAGTTGATACAATGGAGGATGGGTTTTCCCATGAACCCTGCGCCAACTTCAAGAGGGAAGGCAGAATAGGGACGCTTGGCGCCGGAGGGGCCTTTGACTTTAAGCGGTGGTAAATTGGGTCCACTGGCTCCAACTCTTTCTCAACCACCTTTAACTCAAGTGCATGAGACATGCGTACAACCTGTTCAGAGAAAGATCAAACATCATCTGTAGGCGAAGATGAGGCTTCATCTAGCAGGTCAGGTTGTGGAAATGGAACATAAGGCATGTAGCTCTCAGAAGACTCGGAGGATATCTATGAGTCTGACGATGGAGAGGGACTTTGGTGCCTACAGTGCAGCGAAGTTGTGCGAGTCAGAGATGTAGGAGGAAAAGGATGAAACAAAGACACTTGTATCTCAGCATCCTTACGCATCGGTACCAATGGCCTGTACTCCGGTTCACGAGGTGTGTCCAGTCCGTGGAAGGAAAGACTTGGTGGTGTCCGTACCATGGCACACAAAGTGGTAACTTCAGTTGAAAGATGAAAAATAGGATCAGGAGAATGCTCTCTCCGTTCCGACGTGGTGGAAATAGGTATGCAGAAGACAGCCCTAGCCAGATCACAGGTGCTATAGGCTTGCGCATCCTCTTGGATCCTTGATGTGGAGGGCCCGGTCTCATCGACCTCAATGATGGATTCAGTCTGCACGTTAACATCAGTGGCAGTGTGCTGAAGGAGCTCTGCCCTTGAGACGAGTAAGGCCGGCGAGTGGGCCCGAATCCGGGAGTTTGTTTCCAAAGTCTCCGTCGACACATCCCCCACATCAACCTCTACAATTTCCAGAGAGGCAGTTGGGGTACCCATACGAATCTCTGGATTTGAGATTCCTCTCGAGTTGGAGCCATAGGTTCATGCACCGTTGTAACGCCCGTGGCAGGTGGGTGCGGAGTCACCTCCGTGGAGGACTTAGCCAAGTCTTTCGAAGTCTCATTGCGTCGGGAAAAGTGCTTGGTCTTCTTCTTTTCCTTGGAGACCTTATCCTTAGAGGTAGTCGAGGATTCCCGGTCCTGACTGGAGTCTCTCGGTCCTGCTCGGTCCTGAGGCGTCGCCTTCGAGGTCAAAGCGGTTGAATCTGATGAAGCTCGGTCCCGAGCTAAGGACAGTTTGACTGCATGTTTATGAGAATGCCGTACCGCTTCAGGGTCGGAGACCACAGACCAACAGCGGGAAGGACTCCTTGATTGGTGACACTTCTTCTGAGGGGATTGAGGTGAGACTGATAGTCCCCTTTTCTGAGGAGAAGCAGGCTGCCCAGTAGCCGAAGTGGAGGCTGCGGGTGGTATAAGGGCCTTTTCATATAGAAAGGACTTCAAACGCGAGGATCAGTGTTTGAGAGCCTGGGGTGTAAAGGCTCTACAGCGGACATTATGCGACTCACCCAAGCAAATAACGCATTTAGAGTGGCCATCTGAACTTGGCAACTTCGCTTGGCAAATGGAGCACCTCTTGAAAGCGGCTCTTGAGGCCATTTCAAGTGGCACAGTAGAAGAAGAGAACCGGGTCTAGCCGGGAAAGTCAAGATCAAAACCAAAGCCAAGAGATGAAGAGATACCGTCATCAGCCAGCCGTGTCAAGTCGAGTATCAAAGAGCAGACAAATCCAAGGGAGTAGGCAAAATCGCAGTCCAAAAATCCAATCCAAGTCAAAAACGAAAGAGAAAATCGATAGGATAAGCGACAGAAGGTTCCGTCAAGCTGCTAACAAGGCGGAAAAAAGGAACTGAGGGGAATTAGGCGGGAGAGCCTTTTAAAGGGACCGTTAGTAGAGGCGGAGTTACCGCCAAAATGTTGCAAGGCACATTCTGCCTAGCGATACCAGAACGTTCCAAATGCTCTGCGCAAGCGTAGGAATAACCCAGCTGTTTGATTCAGAGACCATGAAGAAGATCACAGATTTTGCATGCAGGGACCAGGGATCTAATCTGTGGCATTTACAGTTTTAATTATCAAGTACTAGTAAACCTGTTCTGCATCCATCTTACTTAACTGTACAATTAAAAGGGGGTGGGTGAGAAAGAGAATGGCTGGTAAAAAGCAGAATGGGAAGGTTGGGGAGGAGAGGGAGAAGCCAACAGAAAAAGGAGGTAAAGAGGTTCACTGCATCTCACTCCAATAACAGTTTATAAAATTGCATATTATCAAATAATATATACCGTATGATCCAGCATAGAAGATGTATTTTTAACCCTGGAAAATCTCAAAAGTCGGGGGTCGTCTTATATGCCACCCGCCACCCGCCTTTCCCGAAGCTGCAATCGGGCTCCCAATCACAGCTTCGGGATGGGCGGGTGGTGGCTGGCTGGAGGAGGGAGGCTTTTCAGTCACCACCCGCCCTTCCCAAAGCCATGATCGGGCTTCCAGTTGTGGCTTTGGGATGGGCGGGCAGTGGCTGGCTGGCTGGAGGAGGGAGGCTTGCCAGTCACCACCCACCCTTCCCAAAGCCACAATCAGGCTCCTGATTGCGGCTTCGGGAAGGATGAAGGGGTGGCTGGCTGGAGGGGGAGGCTTGCCAGCCAACTTCCGTGTTTCCCCAACCTGCGATGGGGCTGGAGAGTCCCAATGGGGGTTGGGGAGGCATGAGGGGTGGCTGGCTGGGCAGTGGGAGGCTTGTCAACCACCTCCCATGCTTCCCGAAGCCACTATGGGGCTGGGGAGCCGGATCACAGTTTCAGGAAGCACGGAGGGGTGGCTGGCTGGACGGGGGGTAGTGCAAGAGATCTGAGGGATAGAGAAGGAGAGGTAGTCTTATACGGTGAGTATATCCCAAACTCTACATTTTAACTTAAAATTGGGGGGGGTCGTCTTATACGCCGGGAAATACGGCAATAAAAATCAGTCCAGAATATACTCAATAAAGGGGGAAGAAGTTTACTGAGGAAAGCCATAATGCTCCCCCCCCCTTGCCCATAAAGGAACCAAACACTTTCCTTTCACAGATGCAAAGTGGGAAGAGGGCAACTACCTTTCAGACCATTCTGAAAGGGCCCAAATAATAATAATAATAATAAATAATAACATTTATTTCTATCCCGCCGCTCTGCAACACAAAATAATTGTTATGAGCCATCAAGTTGACTCTGACTTAAGGCAACCTTATCATATGGTTTCCCAGCAAGATTTATTCAGAAGATATTTGCCACTGCATTCCTTTAAGGCCGAGAAAGCGTTTATTGCCGAAGGTCATACAATGGGTTTCCATGGCTCAGTGGGGAACTCATTTTTTCCTCCTGTTCTTCAGTGCCACAAAAACTCACCTATCTTACCTGGGCTCCAGAAATCTTCCTCTGTCCCTCCCTTCTGTCCTCCCGGCCCACCTAACAAAGACATGTGATGCATTTTCTCCAATGCTAATACTTCTCTTGAATGATGATTGAGGAATTGTATAATAAATACTCATAAATTTCTTCAATAATTGCTAGTAAATACAATTAATTATAAACTTTTGTATGTGTGTATTATTTACAATATATCATTACATGTGACAGTGAATACTCTAAAGTGCATATTAGAATTATTGAAGAAGTTTATGAGTATTTATTATACAAGTCTTCAATAATCTCACTCCAATGATGATTAGTTTGTTGTTCGTAATACTTCTCTTGAGGCAGCAGGCCTTCCTGCTTTACTGAATTGTGACAGAAGGAGCAGCATCTACCCTAATGAATTCTAACCAATGCTAATTATCTAATTCACTATTATTTATACCTTCAACATTAACTGGGGAATCTAGAACACATTAAGTGAAATCACTAGCAAAATCTATGGAATCAATAACTTAACAAGTGAATTCCAAACTCTTCCCTAGATCATAACATAACCTTTTAGAAACTAATTATTTTAATGTGGGTTATTTTAACAGAAGGAATTCAAATAATTAACTCTTCTTTATAGTAATATATTACGTTATTAAGCCCTTGTACTAGCTGAAGTAACTGCTTCATTATTTATTCTATACAATTAGATTTATATTAACTGGTGACATAAATACAGCTATTTTGTTTCCTATATAAATATAAATACATTCAATTGTTAAGACTGAGAACATGTCATTGAAAAAACAATTAAAATATGTAAAACGTTACAATAAAGTGCTGAGGTAGCTATGTTGATCACAGCACAAATTCCAAAGTATACGTTGTGGCAATGCCTTTATTTGAAGAAACTGAAGACACATCTCAGAAATGTGTGCAGTTCGTTTCTAAACCGGTAAGTAAAGGCCACTGGCAGTGTACTAATACAACAATAATTTCATGTAATGTTATATTATATATTGTTATATTATGTATTTATGTGGGGTTTAAAAATGATTTTATGTAGCCCATGAAGAAGGCCTTAAGAGTATACACAGGCTGAAATGATTTGGGCATTTTTACCAATAAACCAATAATCTTTTAAGCAACCAGTTTCTTCTGTGGATTTCATAGTGTGTTCTCCAGTTTTTGCCTCCTACATTTATGTCTTTATTAGGTGAAACAAAAAAAAAATGGGACAAAAGACTTTGTGCAAGCTTTCAAACCGAACATTATATTTTTGTCAGGCAAAGATGGTAAAAAAGTATGAAGGGGAGATGCTGGAAGAGAAGAGAGAATATTTCAGTCAGATCACTCACATGTTCTTTGAGGTGGTAAGGAGGAAAGCATCACTAAAATCCATACTCTTTACCATCTCAAAGATTCTGTGACCCTAACATATAGTGGTTGTGCATGTTCTGAATTAGTACAAGAGTGGTATCCAAAGTTTTTATTGTGCAACCACTTTCACAACCCCTTATACAACTCTTTAGCACAAAAACCTGCAAAAAAAATGTAATCTAGCACACACTACACTATGAGGAATTTTTACTCTATTACCATTATATTGGATTTATGTTCCATGCCAGGAAGGAAAACCACCAAATATGGTAAGGTATATGACAATTGTAAGATAACCTAACTGTGGGAGTGGGGTTAAGCAACATCCCACAAACTTAGAAGGAAAAGAAAATTCTCTATGATGCTACTCATACTGCAGTCAAAAGAGACTGGCTGGGAAGATGCTCACTCAAAGAGCAGGCACAGGCCGTGGGGAGGCAAAAATGCCAGCTCCCAACTTCAAAAGCTCTAGAAGTTTCTCTCCATGGAGAACCTATTTGTGACTGCTACTTGGTCATGGACCAAGCAAGGGGATATCTCCTTCTGCTATTCTAAGGTAAGGTTGATAGGTCTTCAAAATTGCAGCAAAACGGGACAGTCAAAATTACTGATGTGTGTGGTTGACAATGAAGTGGCTACTAACAAGGCTGTGTTCTACCTAAATACTAAATAAAAGTATTGACTTAGCCATGTATTTCTCTATAAACTTAGCATATCACCCACATTTTCCAAACATAATGACATGATGAACACATTTCTGTCTTTATGAATATCCATATTCGGTTTCTTTTTTGGCATGCGTCAACAGTCCAGTTTTGACATGCATTGTCAAAAAATATTTGACAACCATGATTAAAATTCAGAATAACCTAAATCTCAGATTTGGATAGAACTACAGAACATCTGTTCCTCTCATCATTGCATTTGTTTTTTACAACTGAAAAATCTTTTTCTACAAAAGCTTTTAAAAGAATGCTCTCAAACAATAAATATTTAGCTCAAACAACAGTTACACTCAGATCCACACCCAGAGTACCAACCCAATTTGATTGCAAGGGGTTTAGCCATGTGATTACAGAACACTTCAGCATTTCCTTGTAAGGAAAGTATTTCAACCCTCTGATAACTGCTGTGCACCTATTCTATAACTTCTCTAGCTCTGCAATAGCTTATTTAAGTTACAGTGCCTGAGTGGAACAAAAAAAAAAAATGAGCCGTATCACAGTTGTGGATTCTTGCACTGGACTGGCAGGGCACTGGATTAGATTCCTTCCAATTCTATAGTTTTAAGATTCTATAAATTCCTATTATGACATTATCAGATCAAATCCCAGCTTCCCCATAAGGCTCATGTAGTCACCATGAGAAAGTTTTAGCCTCTCAGATTAACATACTTCATAAGTTTGTTGTTAGCGTAAAAGTGGGGAAAGTTAGCCAAGGTAGTGGGGAAAAATAATGTTCAACACCTTCCGCTCTAGAAGCAAAAAAAGAATGAAATTAGTTAAAAGGTAGTTGGAAAAAAATTGTCATAAAGTTGACACTTTCAACAACTTTTAGGGTATCTCACTACAATTCTATTACTGGGCGAAGTCCCACTGAACTCACTGGAGCTTGTGTGTGTGTGTGTCATGTAGCCTGTCAACTTACGGCAACCCCATGAATTGCATAGGGTTTTCTTAGGTAAGATATATTCAGAGGCAGTTTTGCCAGTTCCCTACAGCACTGGGTATACACTAGCAGTCTCCCATCCAAGTATTAACCATGGATGACCCTGTTTAGCTGCCAATATCACATGTTATCTGGTGCCTTTAGGCCAGGGTATGTGTATAACTGAACTGCTACCGTAATTTAAATGGAATATTGCTATGTAGAGGCTGACTCTATCTCATACAGAGATACACAAACACACACACACACACACCTCTCTCTCTCTCTCTCTCCCCTAGACAAATAGGTTTATTAAGACATGTACCTAACCGCAGGGTGAAAGTGAAATTATTACTTATTTGTCTGTTCTCAACTGCCTTTCCCTTCTCAGCTGCTCATTCAACTTCTGCCTGGAATGTGCTACATGCCAAGAGCAACAGGAAGTAGCCAGGCAGTCTCTATGTATAGCTAAAGGGAGATTCTGCTCTACTCACCAACCCATCCATTGTGATAGATTGCTCAAATGCTCAAGAGAAAACATCCACTTGCTTTAAAGGGACACAGGAGAGCTAAAGGTCTGTATTGATGGTGAGCTTCAGACGAACTTGCTTGCTCCTGCAACTTGATCTTATCTATGGGATTTTTAGCATCTATGCAAGTGACCTGAGCACTGGACTATAACTCTGAAAACCAGGGTTCGAATCCCCACTCTGCCATGGAAACCATCTGGATGGTCTCCAGCATGTCACACTCTCTCAGTCTCAGAGGAAGGCATTGGCAAACTGCTGCTGAACAAATATTGCAAACACACACATACACAAACATGATAGGTTTGCCTTAGGGTTGGAAACAACTTGAAAGCATACAACAACAAACATCATCATTATCTACAACAAGCTTTCCAGCCCTCAACTCTGGGGCATCCCTTGCAATAATGGAAGACTAACCACCTGATTTCAGGGTAAACCATCCCTGCGCCACCTCTGGCAAAAGCACAGAAAGCATCATGAAGTATGCAGGTATATAGACAAAAGAGATTTTAAAATACTTATAAGTAAAACTTGCCACCAACAAAAACTGCAATGTTCATTCATTCATTCATTCAGTATGCGCAATCAAATATAAATGTGCCTGCCTAACTTTTATCACGAGGAAACTGTGTGAGGAAATCTTTCCAATAAGTAAATAATTAAATGTAGGCTTAAAATCAATGGGGCCAAGACACATTGCCTTCCTTAAATTGACACATTGATTCTGAATCAGAAAAAAACTACATGTGTGGAAACAAATTTATACTCAAAGAGTATACTTTGTATATAGATGCCTACGCATACTTATAACTCTGGGGTTGAAAGAAAACGGGTACAGCTATCCAAACCCTAGTAAGCAACCTGCATTCATATTCCCAGCCAGCTGATTTGTTAAGGAAAATGCAACATGGGACATACAGTGAAAGAAATAAAACATGTATGTGAAAGTCACAATGACTAAGCAAGAGCAACTATGAAGCTACACAGGTGAAACTGCTAATGTAATCTAGAAGGCCTGAGAGCCAAGGACAGAGGTACTGAATGCAGAATGGAAACACCTGAGAATCATTAAGTGTACAAGGTGAAATGTTGAAATACATGGGTTGGTCTTAAGCATGGGTGGAACTATGTGGACCAATCAGAATGGAAGTACACACCCACTGGGTGGAAACTAACTAGTGGGTGGTGATAAACAATGGCTATAAAATTGCAATGTTTGCCAATGTATTGTGGTTGAGTAGAGGTGGAGTAGTTTGGAGATATTGTGGAATAGTGTGTAGAGATTGTGATTTGTTGACCATATAGTATATTTATATAGAAGAATAAAGTAGGTTTTATATAAAACTACTGAGTTGCCTGAGTGAATCCTGGAGACATTTTGGAGACACCTGGAGAAGAGTGAGAAGGCTTGGAGAGTTTGTCAGGATCTTCAGCCTATTCTCTGAAACTCTGCTGCTTTGGAGGAAAGCATTAACCACTGATCTAAGCTGGTTGGCTCTGCTGCATAACAAGGTGGTGAGTTTGAGCCAGAGGTGAAGAGCTACAACTCCCATCATCCCTGACAAGGGTTATGGGCCCAGTTACTAGAGCACCCAGCATCCACAGAAGCTGAAATTTCCAGAGAGTGGAAGAAAGCTTTGTGGACAATAGATCAGAGCAAGCTGTTTGTGCTGCACTGATAAGCCTCGTGAGTAAATCATTTTGTGTTTTGCTTAAGCCCAGATGGGTCGGCTGTGCATACTCAGAAGGACTGTGTCAAATTGAGTCACTGCACAAATCAAGATGGATATTCTAAAGTTTAGTAAATTAAATAGAAACAACTACTCTACCTGGAAGATTTATGCCCAATCACTACTAGTAAAGGAAGGTCTGTGGTCAACAGTTGAAACAGGGCTGGCAGCTGATGCTGATGAAGCCACTAAAGAGAGAGATAGTAAAGCAAAAGCCTGTCTTTATCTCATGCTTGAAGAAGACTTAATTAATGACGTCAGAGATAAAACGTCTGCCAAGGCTGTGTGGGATACCTTGCAGAGATTACACACTCCTTCAACTGCTTTTGCAAAAATGCTATGGTCTAAAAGAATATACAGGCAAAAGATGGCTAAAGGGCAGTGTGTGATAGAACATTTAAAAATAATGCAAGATTTGTTTGTGCAAGCTGAACTGAGGGGAGTGCAAATTAGCAAAGAGCAGCAATGCTACATTTTAATAGAATCGCTAGACTCTTCGTGGGACAACATAACGAACAGCCTGCAAAACCTGCCAGAAGCTGAGCTTAATAGAGATTTAATTGTGGCCAGAATACTGGAAGAGAAGCAGAGAAGAATGTCTGAGCAGGGTGACTCAGCAAGCTTAAAGACTGTGCCAAAACAACAAACAACTCCTGACTGGCGAACGCAGGAGGAAGCAGCCTCTACAAGGGAGCAACGGAGGTGCTTTTATTGTAAGAAGATTGGTCATCTGAAGAGACATTGTAAACATTTTGCAGCTGAGAGACGCAAGCAAGCAGAGAGCAGATGGCAGCCGCGGCAGTATCAAAAACAGTCCAGACCTCCATTTTTGAGGGACAGTGGTAATAAAAAGGGGTTTGCAACCATGATTAAGGAAAAACAAAATGCAAATTCTAAATGGCTAGTTGATTCAGGAGCCACATCTTCAATGTGTAATGACATAAATTTAATAAGTAACAGAAAATCAGCTAATGTAAATACTGTAGTTTTGGCTGACGGGAAAGAGCTAAGTACTGTAAATCAAATGGGTACTGTGTACATTCCAGGGCTAAAAGAGAATTTTAATGATGTCTTACATGTAAAGGAGTTAGAAAATAATTTGATATCAGTAACAGATTGTATCATTCAGAAATTGAAGACATTCCCTACAGGGTATTGTATGGGAGAATGCCAAATTACAAGTACTTAAGGGTTTTTGGACAATTTGCTCATGTTTACACACCTGCTTGTTTCAGGAGGAAAGGAGAACCCAAAAGCAAAAGGCTTAGGTTTTTGGGGTATTCTGGAAATAGCTACAAGTTTCATTTGGGAGGAAAACAAGTGCAGTATTCTAGGTCTGCAAATTTTGAGAGACATGCTGGTTGGGACAAACTGCATGCCAATAAAGAAGTGTTTTTGAGATTAGGGAGTTCAAATGAGCCAGAAGCACAAACTGAACCAACCTCAGGAAACGGAGGGGTTTCAGTTAAGCAGGAAGCATCACCTAGCAGCAGTGGTAGTTCTTCCGATGATGAGATAGCATCTAGGCCTACTACTACTCGAATGACTGAAGACAAGAGATTTAGTCATAGAACTACAACTCCCAGTAGAGAAAGCGAGGATGAAAGAGACAGAACAGCAGATTTTATTCCCAGGCGTAGTCATAGAGTTAGAAAGCCTCCAGATAGGTTTGTTGTGACAAAGGCAAGAGCTTGTTTAGCAGTAGAAGAGCCTGAAAGTTTTGAAGAATTGGAAAGTTATTCTAGTGAAGAACAGGAAAGATGGTTTGATGCAATGGATAATGAGTTTGGTTGCCTGGTAAATAAAGATGTTTTTGAAATTGTTGACAGACCTAAAGACAAGAAAGTAATTGGTTGTAAATGGGTATACAAAAGGAAAGAAATGCCAGATGGAAGTATCAAATATAAAGCTAGGTTAGTGGCTAAGGGTTTTGCACAACAGCAGTATGAGAACTATGATAAGTCATATTCTCCAACTGCAAAGCCAGAAAGTCTGAGAATGGTTCTAGCTGTAGCAGTAAAAAGGAATTTAGTTGTAGAACATTTTGATTTTGAGACAGCTTACTTAAATGCGGTTTTGAATGAAGAAATGTTTATGGAACAGCCACAAGGTTTTGAAGAAAATGGTAGTCAGAGAGTATATAAATTAAAGAAAGCATTGTATGGTTTAAAACAAAGTGCCAGAGCGTGGAATCTGTGCATCAATGATGAGCTAGTTAAGCTAGGTTACAAGAGGAGCATTGCAGATGCTTGTGTTTATACAAAAGGAGACGTAGTATTAGTGATTTATGTAGATGATTTGTGCGTAGCAGCAAAGTCAAAACAGGAAATTGAGTCAGTAAAAAGAGAATTGTCTGAGAAGTTTGTTTTGAAGGACTTAGGTGTATTGAAGTCTTATTTAGGTATTTGCGTTGAATGGACAGAAGAAGGACATTGTTTATTAAGTCAGAGAAATAAAATTGAAAGACTGATTGAAAAGTGTGGATTACAGAATGCAAAAATAGTAAGAGCTCCAATGACAACTGGTTTTGTGTCTGAGGAAACAACTAGAGCGTTTGAGGACAAGATTCTCTTCAGAAGTATAATAGGATCTTTACAATTCATATCTTGCCACACCAGACCAGACATTTCTTATGCTGTAAATGTATTGTCTAGAAGGGTTAATGATCCAAAAATTGAAGACTGGACAGCGGTAAAACATTTATTGAGATATTTGAAAGGAACCTTAGATAGGAAATTGATAATAAGAAGCAGTAGTTCAGATCTAGATTGTTATGTAGACAGTTCATTTGCATCAGAATTAGGAGACAAGAAGTCAGTTACAGGAATGATAATTAAATATAGTGAAAGTCCAATAGTTTGGAGAAGTAGAAAACAAACTAATGTAGCGTTAAGCACAACAGAAGCAGAATTTGCTGCTTTGAATGAGATAGTAAATGAGGTACAGTGGATTAAGCAATTGCTAAATGATTTAAATGAAAGTTACAAGATACCAGTGGAAATTCTGGAAGATTCACAGTCATGCATAGCGATGGCTGAAACTGAAAGTTTGAAGAACAGAACAAAATATGTTGGTGTAAGATATCAAAAGGTGCGAGACATGGTTCAGAAGGGTGAAATAGAATTGAGATATATAGAAACACAACACAACATAGCAGATTTGTTCACAAAAGCATTGACTGCAGAAAAACATAAAAGGCTGACACAAATGGTTGGAATGACATTGTAAGACACATACAATATTTTATTTCGGAGGGGATTGTTAAGGAAAATGCAACATGGGACATACAGTGAAAGAAATAAAACATGTATGTGAAAGTCACAATGACTAAGCAAGAGCAACTATGAAGCTACACAGGTGAAACTGCTAATGTAATCTAGAAGGCCTGAGAGCCAAGGACAGAGGTACTGAATGCAGAATGGAAACACCTGAGAATCATTAAGTGTACAAGGTGAAATGTTGAAATACATGGGTTGGTCTTAAGCATGGGTGGAACTATGTGGACCAATCAGAATGGAAGTACACACCCACTGGGTGGAAACTAACTAGTGGGTGGTGATAAACAATGGCTATAAAATTGCAATGTTTGCCAATGTATTGTGGTTGAGTAGAGGTGGAGTAGTTTGGAGATATTGTGGAATAGTGTGTAGAGATTGTGATTTGTTGACCATATAGTATATTTATATAGAAGAATAAAGTAGGTTTTATATAAAACTACTGAGTTGCCTGAGTGAATCCTGGAGACATTTTGGAGACACCTGGAGAAGAGTGAGAAGGCTTGGAGAGTTTGTCAGGATCTTCAGCCTATTCTCTGAAACTCTGCTGCTTTGGAGGAAAGCATTAACCACTGATCTAAGCTGGTTGGCTCTGCTGCATAACAAGGTGGTGAGTTTGAGCCAGAGGTGAAGAGCTACAACTCCCATCATCCCTGACATGATTTAGGTTTCCTCCATGGATCTGATTCACCACCTACAGCCACTGGTGATTCGAGATGTGCAGAAAATTTTCCCAAATGGGGGTGCAGATGTGCAGAAAATTTTCCAAAATGGGGGTGTGGAGTTGGTAACAGAAGACTTCCAGCACATAAAATGAATACACTGCTAAGCTTGTTTCTGTTTTACAGAATATTTACTTCTCAATCAGTCACAAGTACTAGTAGTCAAGATAAAATGTGATAAGCTGTCTGTGCCCATAGTCTCAACTCATCCTTTACCCTTTTATTTTCTTTAAACAAAGTTTCCATACACCTAAAACCACACAAAATCATACAATTGATTTCCTTCTCGACTGTACTTTGAACTTGATTCTTTATATTATTTTTGGCTTTCTTACATACAATTTAAAAAGTGTTATTACAGTAAAATTATCGATACAGCATATTGTCCATTCTTCTTCCCTAAATCACATTCATTACCATATCTCCCTCCAAAAGGTGACTCAACTCATCCTTTAGAGGAATAAAATGATCAGCTAGTTTACTGAATCAGATTTTTCTCAACTTGAAATGGAACTGATAAGCAGTGCAAAGAGTGAGTGGATAAGTTGAAGGTACTACAGCTATATATTTTCAGCAAAATATACCTTTTCAGAAGTAATGTTTTTTTCCAGGTGTAGTCGTTTTTTGTTAAATATAAAGAAGTATATCCTATTCTCTTTACATTATTACAAATATTCCAATAAAATAATTTCCACATAGAACTTTGAATGTGCTTGAATATAACATTTAAACCAAATACGCTGATTCAGATAACATTATTTAGAGCACTGGGAATTTTCCTGGAAAATGTATTATAGTTCTACTTTTTATACAAAAGCCTATATCACTGCTGTTGATGTCCAAATCACTATATGAGCTTGTGTTGGAGCCCACCATTTTAGAAAAAGACTTTAAAACTTGAAAGAATAATGAGCATGTGATTAGCAAGATTTTCTAAATAGATTTATTTTAGGGTTCTGCAGCTCAAGACAACTTGAGAAGACCTCAGAGGGCTCATGTTCATAGTGGGGAAAAGGGAATTATGGAATGGAGAAGGAGAATGAACTTGGAAGGTCTATGTGGGAAGGAAATAAATCAGCAAGACATCTGAGATCACAAACAGAACAATAAGATCACTGCCTTCTCCTATTTGTCACTAGAACCTAAGTATTTTGAAGTACAGTATACAATTTCAGAACAGCCTTTATTTCAGTCTTTTTGAGCTTCTATTTAACTATTACACATAACAAGTATTGAAAGGCCTAACATCTATGGATGCCAGATGTCTAGGTTGGAGCCATCATTGTCTTTCGATAGTGAGATATCAATTTAATTAGCTGTGTAAACAAATGTCCACAGCATTGTATTGTGAAGATGCCTGAATTTGTGTCTCCTTTTTTTGTTGAAAATATGGTGGCTGACTCGGTGTGGAGGAGGTAATATGCTTTGCAGCATGTTAGGCCTAAAGTAGGAATAATTTTTGGAAAGGAAATTATTGTTTGGGAAGTTTAGCATTTGGAGCTCAAGGTACAACTTTCCCTTGTTCTAATTTTGTGGTCCTAGGTAATTCAGTTGTCTGTATCTATTTCAGCAGATTTAAGGAGCTTACAATCAGAGTACAAGGCTAACAATACCACCTTTTTGTTTGCATCAGATATTCAGAGAAAACAGAGCTATAACAAAGTACTGCAGTGTAGTATCACCGCTCAACAGGAGTATTTCTATTCAAGATTCCAATCAACAATCTGTGTCTGCCTCCAGAATAATCTATTCCATTCCCACATCCCATAGTTTTCTGTTTTCTCCATCCCAACTTATACTTATTACCCTATGGTTGAGCATGCAGAATTCTCAGTGAGTTATTAGGGGTCTTATATCCCCTTAGTTGCTTAAAAATTCTATTTCTGCATACCCCAAAACTCCCCTTATATCTCCTGCTGTATCCTTATATCTCCTGCTGTAGATTATACATTTAGCATGTATTTAGAATACAGGTCAACCTCTGTATCCAAGGGACCAATATCCACAATTTAACTTATCCATGTCCGGGAAAAAAAATTCTCTCTAGGCATTTTCTAGGTCATGTGTGATTCTATAGTATGCTTCCACTGGATGCTGGGCCAGACGTCATTCATTTCAATAGAGTTTCACTATTTCACATACCCACGGGAAGTCCAGGAACGTATCCACCAGGGATATGGGTGTGTGTGTGATCTGTACATTCTTCATCCAATAGGGAAAGACCTCTCTTTGTTACAGCATGTGATATTCTCATCTGTATATCTGGCCACATTGGCACATGTCTTAGATCAATCTTGTTTGGATTACTGTAACATGTTTTATGTGGGGCTGCCTTTAAAGAAAGTTTGGAAATTTCAGCTGCTCCAAGAGCTGCAACAAGACTGTTAACAGGCTGGCTACTGGGAGCACACAACCCCCTTGTTGCAACAGTTTCACTGGCTGCTGGTCCATTTCCAGACACAATTCAAATTGCTGGTTGTGACCTATAAAACTCCAATATGATTCAAGTCAAATTAAGTGTTTTGTTTTGTGATTGGTCATTACAGAAGTCTCTCTCTCTCTGGCTTTTCTTTGCAAACGAAGATTCAGGAAGGACTCATCCCGCACTTTCTGCAAGCGCGCTGATTACTAAAAAGGCCAATCGGAGATAAACAAGTCCAGTTGCAAAAAGCACAGCAGAAGGTCTCCTTGGGTGATGTTTCTGGGTTGTGATTCTTTCTCCGCTGTCATTTCTCTTCAAGACTTGTTTGGCATGTGTTCTCAAATAAGGCTGCAGCATTGTGGATAGTGCATCTCCTTGCCTCCTGATGTGAGGCCAGGGTGGACCATTGTTGGTGATCAATTTGGCCAAGCCTGAGATGTTGTTTCAGGGAGTCTTTGTATCGCTTTTCTGGAGCGCCCCTCTTACGCTTACCCGTGGCGAGTTCACCATAGAGAACTGTTTTGGGGAGGCGATGGTCCTCCATCCTAGAAACGTGCCCTGCCCAGCACAGCTGTGTTCTCAATATTATGGCCTCAATGCTGGCGATCCCTGCTTGCACAAGGACAGCAACATTCATCACATAGTCCAGTGTATATTTAGGATTGTGTTTATACAGCGCTGATAAAAGCGTTCGAGGAGTCGTACGTGTTGGCGATAGGTAACCCATGTTTCAGATCCATAAAGGAGAATAGACAGTACAATGGCTCTATACACACTGATTTTTGTGCTTTGCCTCAGGTGTTTATTACTCCAGACTCTTTTGTAAAGTCTTCCAAATGCGCTATATGCCTTTGCTAATCTGTGATCAATCTCTTTGTCAATCTTGGCATCTGAGGAGATGCTGCTTCCCAGTAGGTGAACTGCTGGTAAAGAACTTCCGTTTTCTTCAGGTTGACTTCCAGTCCAAACAGCTCTGCAGCTGTTGTGAAGCAGGATGTTAGTCGCTGCAGAGCTGCTTCTGTGTGGGCAACAAGGGCAGCATCCTCAGCGAAGAGCAGCTCACGAACTAGATAGTTTAGAGTCTTAGCGTGAGCCCTCAGACGGCTTAAGTTAAACAAGCTACCATCAGTATGGTAACGTATATAGATGCCGTCTTCTTCTTCTTCAAGCTCTGCCATAGCCCTTTGGAGTATCATGCTGAAAAAGATTGTAAATAAAGTTGGAGCAAGAACACAACCTTGCTTCACTCCATTAGTTATTAGAAAGGGCTCTGAAAGAGCATCGCCATATCTGACTTGACCGCGTTGGCCTTCGTGTAGCAAGATCATCATTTTAAGGAATTTGGCGGGACAGCCTAGTCTTTCCAGGATTTGCCACAGACTTTTCTACTCACAGTGTCGAAGGCTTTGATGAGGTCGACAAATGTTACATAGAGGGCCTTGTTCTGCTCTCTATATTTCTCTTGAAGTTGTCTAAGGGCAAATACCATATCTGTAGTACTCCTATTGGCTCTGAAGCCACATTGGCTTTCAGGAAGAAGTTCTTCTGCAATTGCAGGAACTAATCTGTTCAGGAGTATCCTTGCAAGGAATTTTCCAGCAATAGAGAGCAGTGTTATGCCTCGGTAGTTTGAGCAGTGGGATTTTGCTCCTTTTTTCTTGTACAGGGTGATGATGACTGCATCTCGGAGATCTGATGGCAGTTCCTCTTTTCCCCAGCAATTCACAAGGAGTTCGTGGAATTTATTGTGGAGTGCATGACCTCCATGTTTCCAAACCTCAGGTGGGATTCCATCAATCCTAGCTGCCTTGCCGTTTTTCATCTGCTGTATGTCCTTCAGGGTCTCTTCCAAAGTGGGAGCTATGTCCAATTCATTTTTCGTCAGTTATTGTATCATATGTTGGATAGCTGAGCCTTGGACTACTCGGTTGGCACTAAAGAGACTTTGAAAATGTTCAGCCCATCGATTCAGGATGGAGGCTTTATCAGTAATCAATGTTTTACCATCTGTACTGTATAAGGAGCTTTGGACCTGATAAGTAAGTCCAAAGAGCTTCGTAAAATCCTCTAAGATCATCCACATCTGCACAGCTTTGTGTCTTCTTTGCTATATTGATCCACCACTTGTTCTGCATGTCTCGCAGTTTTTGTTGAAGTTTATTATATGTGAGACAGAAAGCTGCTTTTCTTACATGGCAAGTTGGCTGGGCGAGGTATGCCTGGTGAGCAGTTCTCTTCTTTGCCAACAGCTCCTGGATCTCTTGGTTGTTTTCATCAAACCAGTCTTGATTTTTCTTGTGGGAGAACCTGAGGGATTCTTCCGCAGACTGGAGGATACTGTTTTTGATATGTTGCCAAAGTACTGTAGGAGAAGGATCTGTACATTACAGAAGTAAACATGGACTTAATATGAAAGTCTGATTCCTAAGGAGAGGGAAATGGGTTAATCACAGGAAATATGCATTTCCCATAACTTCTAGTCTGACCCTAATTTTCAGTCCAGTCCAGATACATATTGTGAACACGATGGTTCAATTTAATTGATATGGACGTGTCTACACTTCCAATGTGTTCCATTTGAGCATATTTTTGGTGTTGTTGAAACACCTAAACCAATGTAATCAGTTGGAACAGAGCAGGAATGGAACAGATTACTGGGGGTAATGTGTAAGGAAGGCATAGTGGGAATGCTTTTGGTGGGATGCATCGAATTTGTAGCACCTCCAGTTTGGGAGTTACTACCTGCCTCTGCCTGAAGTTCAGTGAAACAGAATATTGGGATTTCTTGTCTTATCTTTCACTTTCTCTCTTTCTCTATTGATTCTGAAGTAAAAAAATAAAGATTGCACCAAACTGATATTATCTGCTCCACTGTAAATAAAATTGTCTAAAGCTACATTCACAAAACACATCATAGTTATTGTTGGTTAAACTTTCTGGGAAATAATATTAAAAATGTAATTTTGCAAACAATTTCAACCTTCCTTATCCAAGGATGTGCATTAAACTTGCTCTTCTGTCTAAAGCCAAGACAAAATGATATATTCCTTTTTCTCCTTAATTAGCAGTAGATTGCTTCTCGATTCATAAGAGTTCTCCTCAACTAAGGCTGCAATCCTAAAGTCACTTGACTAGAGAGTAAGCCACAACAAATACAGTAGCACTGATTTCAAAGGAGCATGCATGCAATTGCAGTGTAAATAGATCCTGAAGCACAGTCCTCTCAATTCTGAAAGGATCGTGACTGTTGTAATCCATAAGATAAAACATCTAAGACAACTTGAAAGATTTTTTGCTGATTGCAAGTTAATCACTGATGCCTTTTTACATTATTTCTACAGCTCTTGCTCACTACCTCTATGTTAAAATTAAAAACAGACTAGCTAATATTTATGATAAATATCTCTTCCAAAAAACTCTAGTTTGAATAAAGGAAAAAATACTACTGAGGAAGAAGCTGCTTAAAAATGGGAGGGGGAGGTTCTACAATTAATTGCTATTCTATTCTTTAATCACACAGTAGTTAAATATTCTGTTCTCAGGCAAAACATACTGGCCTGAAAGCTGTCTATTCAACAGACAGAGAACAATTATGGTACAAACTTGAAAAGACAAGTATTGATCCACAATTATTGTTTTCCATTACAGTAATCCATGTATATCTTAGAGCTAATGCAGGAACTGGCCAAAACAAAGGCCCTAACAAATTATTTTAATAAGCAAGAAAAGAGAAAAGCCACTTGTTTTCTTTTTAATTTAATTTTAATTTATTTGCTTAAAGTTCTATGTGCTGCTTTTCCAGATAAATTCTGTTCCAAGTGATTTACAAAACTACTAATTAAATTACATAAGAATAAAAGATCAATATTGGATGTTACACTCAACAACAAACATATTTAAAGTGGTCCATGTGACTGATAAGAAATATCTGAAAATCTGAAGTATGTTTTACAGCAATAACTGAGAAACCTATAGAATGGGCTCAAACTGGCCTTCCAACACAAGAAATTCTACGATTTGGGGGATGCTACCAAGAAGGATTTGCTACAGCCCAATTTATACATGCAGATTTTGAATGTAGTAATTAAACTGCAAAAAAAATTGTATATCATCAGTTTAGTAAAAGAAGAGTTACAATTTTTGGATTTTAAAGAAACCAATACATGATTTATTCATCTGAACAGGTTACTGCATTCTCTTATCTAAATCTAACATTAAATAGCAGATCAAACCATATTTTGATCATGGTAATGAAACCATTATGAAAACAGCCAAGTTCAGGTATCAACATCAATAGAACAGTTAAAATCATTGCCAAAATTAGACAATAAAATCATTGGAACAAATAATAAATAATAATAAATAATAAACATGTTGAACACATCAGTTGTTTCTTTTCAAAATGAATATCACTGATTCATCAAAACATCCTCTTGAGAACACAAAGAAATTCTTCCCAAAAGGAGGATGTCCACATTACAAAACCAGTACCATTTACGAGTAAATGGATGGACTAGGAGCAAACCAGACACACAGAGGTCATCGTATCTTGGTAATGCGACCAGGAGCAGCGCCAGATTCCTAGCTTAGGAATCAAATACCAAAAACCCAGAGTAGAAGGAGTGCATTTCCTCAAGGACATGCTTGAACCCTAATCAAATGTTATCTCACTTGAGTGGAGAGCACACTGTTGGTATGATTAAGGACTACTTTGTCCTCTTAAGCTACTCCTCTACTAAGAATATAAGACAAGGTACAATTGTTCTGTTGCAAAATTTAATTAAGATGTTTTAAGTACAGTTTCATCTTTTCTTTTCTTTTCTTTCTCTAATTATAATTAATTATACATGAAAGGATGAAGTACTGAAAAGGTTAAATAGGTCTTTTTTCCCTAAGCTTCTATATTCTGAAAACCCTGAAGGCATTTAATTCCAAAACAGGAAGTCAGAGAGAGGAACATTCAGCAAGTCTAATCTCATGCAGATCTTTTGGAAACTATTTTCCTAAATACTTACTGAAAGAACTTTTTCTTGTTTTGCACGCTACCACATACAGACTAAGTGCAGTGCTGGAAAATGAAAACAAGTTTACTATATAATTCCTTCTTGTCAAGGAAAGGACCCCTTTAACACTCATGATCAGAATTTAGTAGGTAAATAAAGGAGAATGGTTTAAAAGGTTTTAATACTTCAGGAATAAGACATTACTCTGGAGGTTGGAAGTTTGCTTCTTAAAATGTCTAGCGTAAAACTTCAGGTACAAAAACGTCTGCTGCTGAGGCTATGATTCTTTAGAAAGAAGGACCCAATCTTATTTCATTCTAAACAACTAGTGGAATATGAACATTTAATTAAAATTTCTGAAGTAAACATTAACACTGTAAAATTAAAAGATTTGTTAAAAAGTTTAATTGCTATCGAATTCTTAAACATTTAGCTTGCAATACTATACACACTTATATGGGGATAAGACCCAGTGGGCCTTACTTCTAAGTAGAAACATATATCGGATGGAACTGCTAGAAGTCATTGTCAGTGGGCAAGTGACAGCAGAGATTATCAGACATGGCAAAAACTGCATTAGAAGAAAAGGCTTGTAAAATGTGGGCTAGACATGTTAACTGTTAAATGGATTTGTAATTGGTTGACTGGCTGGACCCAAAGGGTGCTCAGCAGTGGCTCCTCTTCCTCTTGGAAAGATGTGACCAGTGGGGTGCCACAGGGTTCTGTCCTGGGCCCAGTGCTATTCAACATCTTTATCAATGACTTGGATGATGGAATTAGGGGCATACTTATCAAATTTGCAGATGACACCAAATTAGGAGGAGTAGCTAATACCCTAGAGGACAGGATCAAAATTCAAAATGATCTGGAGAAACTGGAGAGCTGGGCCAAAGCTAACAAAATGAAATTCAATACGGAGAAATGTAAGGTACAGCACTTAGGGCAGAAAAATGAAGTGCATAGATATAGGATGGGGGAGACCTGGCTGAATGAGACTACATGCGAAAGGGATCTAGGAGTCCTAGTAGACCACAAGTTGAACATGAGCCAACAGTGTGATGCGGCAGCTAAAAAGGCCAATGCGATTGCCAATGCATCAATAGAAGTATAGTGTCTAGATCAAGGGAAGTAATAATGCCGCTCTATTCTGCCTTGGTGAGGCCTCACCTAGAATACTGTGTCCCGTTCTGGGCACCACAATTCAAAAAGGATATTGACAAATTGGAGCATGTCCAGAGGAGGGCGACTAAAATGGTGAAAGGTCTGGAAATGATGCCTTATGAGGAGAGACTTAGGGAGCTGGATTTGTTTAGCCTGGAAAAAAGACGGTTAAGAGGCGATATGATAGCCCTGTTTAAGTATTTGAAAGGGTGTCACGTTGAGGATGGAGCAGGCTTGTTTTCTGCTGCTCTAGAGACTGGAACATGGAGCAATGGATGCAAGCTCCAGGAACAGAGATTCCACCTCAACATTAGGAGGAACATTTTAACAGTAAGAGCTGTTCGGCAGTGGAACACACTTCCTCGGAGCATGGTGGGGCTTCCTTCCTTGGAGGTCTTTAAACAGAGGCTGGATGGTCATTTGTCGGGGATGCTTTGATCGTGATTTCCTGTGTGGCAGGGGGTTGGACTGGATGGCCCTCATGGTCTCTTCCAACTCTACAATTCTATGATTCTATGAAGCTAAAAGTTACAACTAATGTATAGCAACACTCACCCCCTGGATGCCCAAAGCACGCCCCTCACCCACACTTGCCTCCCTCCCCAGCTCTCCCTCCCTCTAGCCTGCCAACAACACATCCCTACTGAGTGTTTTAAACAGACAGTGCTGTTTTGGTGCTAGGTAAGAAAGCAAGCTGGAGTGTTTTGTTGCCAGTATAGGAGGAGAAGGGAGGAGGACGAGGACGAGGAGGAGGGTGCAGTCCTGGAGTTTGAGCTAGTTGAGCAGCAGCTACAAACCGTGAATATGCAAGACTGCGAATGTGAAACATGCAAATGTGAAGGGACAACTGTACTTAAAACAGGATAGACAATATGGATGGTAATACAGGGACAGGACCCTGCCACAAACACAGAAGCCAACTCTGTCTCCACATCTACTCTGGGAGCAATATTACAGTGGCCAATAGCATTACTCACAACATCAGAGGTATGACTACTTGTTGTTCCTCGAATGTGATATATGCCATCCTATGTCAGCAATGTCACTCTACACTCTACATTGAACAAACAGGACAGTGTCTATGCAAGTGGATTAATGTACACAAAACTTATATAAGAAATGGCAATACTGGAAAACCAGCTCCAGAACATTTCAACGTTCTTGGACACACAGTAAAAGATTTACAGGTTGCAGTCCTTGAAACAAGGCAATTAGAGAAGAAGACTAGAAAGAGAAATGGATGAATTGAATTATACAGAGGACCATCTGTATCTGCAGAGATTTAGTTCCATAACCCCCCACTGACAGCAAAAATTGTGGGCAGTTGAGTCCCATATTAATCAATGGGAGCCACCATTTTAGTTATGAATGCTGCCATTTTAGGTATGGGCACCACATTTTAGGTATGCAACGGCAATCTGTGGATGATTGAATCCATGGATATTGAACCCACGGATATGGAGGGCCCACTGTATTCACAAATTCCAATCATTAGCAGAGGCATGTGGCTTCATGGCACACTACATATGTTAATACATGACTACTTGCTACTCCACATATAACAAAAGTAATCTTCTCAGAGTTTTGAACCCTGGGAAGCTGACTTTTGGTGAGCAGATTTATTGCTTTCACATATCAACACTAACTGACCACTATAAAATTCTGAAAGACCTGTATCACCTTGCACAGCCCTTTGAAAATTTAGGGCAAGGGTAATGATTTGCATCTTTCTGGATCCTATTACATTCTATCCCACTCCCACAACTGTATGAATGAGCTTTATGCCTGAGGCGTTAGCACCACTCAGTATCATATCTGAAAAAGTGAATTTTTATCAACAAAAGCTTATGCAAAAATAAAAAACCAGTTAGTCTTAAAGATGTTGCCACATTTCTTTTTTTCCCTCCCCCTTCCTTCCTCCAGTTTGTCGACTGTTTCACAGCAACTGGTTCATCATCTTCCTGTTAGATAAAAGTATGGATAGATTCAATTTTCCTGAAACAATGAACAAAGAAAGCCATGCCTTCTTTTTAATTAACATTACCTGTAATGTCAGCCCTGAAATTCAATCTTTACAGCTGGCTAGTGGCACTATAAATATCTCTCATAAACGTCGACAGCAATAAATACAATATCTAAGTATGCTATATATTTAAAAATCATGTTAGTTAATAAGTTAGTTGAAACACAGAAAAGGCAATGACCAGAATCCAAAGTATCATTCTGTTTGCAGAACCAAAAAGGGTAACAATTCCCTTTCCCCCCCCCCATACACCCTCAAAATATACGCCAAATGGTTGGGAAACCCACTGGAGAAGATTTCCAAATGCTGCACAAGTCTGAAAGTAGTGAAGCATAGAGGAAAATGTCTCATTGTGTTAAGTGTTCTTAGCTTGTGCAACAGTCGATTTTACCCAATATATCATTATAGATATTACTATGCCCACAAATTTTGTACATTTGGATTTTAATTTAGAAACATACAAGAGTGAGAAAACTGATAATTATTTTATCTAGAAGTTATTTAACGATGCAGTTAAAAGACAAAGTGCCAAACTGTAGTTCTAGATCTAATTAAAACCTCTTTTAGAAACCTTACTCTTTGAGCATAAGTGTTAGTGCCCCTAATGAGCCCCACCTCCAGAAACTCCCAAAATTGGCTTATTAATAATTTGGCATATTAATGTGGTCTTCCACAGGGAAGAGCAGTAAAATATCATGGACTCACTGTAAGGATCCCAAAAGGCACGTGTTAACCCATGCATTGCCCAAAGGAAGGACAATTAACAATTGCAAACTCTGAGGGAACATAATGAGGTCAAGAGGACACACCCAAGTGACAGACAACTGATCCCATCACCAGTGGATGGAGTAATCCTTTGTCTGAAAATATCCCCTTCCCTTAACCACACCCCTAGCCATTAAGGAGGTAGCTCAAGCTTTGTGAAGCTAATCACCAGAACATTAAGAGTAGTTGCAACACATTAGCACGTCAGGAGCTTTTCCTGAGACCCATTGTTTAATTCCTGAGAAACACCTGGAATCCCTTGTTTCAACACTCGCCTAAGGGTACATTTTTGGTATAAATATTAGCCCAAAATCATGCCTCATTGCAAGCAGATTCATTTCCAGGGGACACTCTGTCTCCCTCTCTATGTTAGCCATTCCTGCTTCATCTATCCACTCTGCCTTGAGACTTCAGACAGGTCGTATAATCAACAACAAATCCTCTTGCTATTCCCCTATCCAAGGGCCCATCTAAACAGTGAAAATACCCCTCATGGAATTTGCTGGGAATCCTACCTGTCTAATTGGGATCCAGTGCCAATGCACACTATTTGGAAGGAGAGGGGGCAAAAGGTCAAAAAAACAGGGTAAAAGCCTTCGCAGATTTTCCTGTGCTTTTTCAAAAACTGTGAGTGGGGTGCATACTCCTGCTCATTTGGACTATAGACGACAGTTAATTTGAATGGAACACAAAGCTGATTGGCTGGGTGAGAGTAGGGGTGGGGCTTTCCAGCCTGCTGTTGCTATGTTGGATTTTTGCCTTAGCGATCGATCACTAAGGCGATAAAACAGGGTGAATATTTTCTGTTTTGACTTCCTATAAAATTAGAAAATCACTATATTGCACCAGCACACCTAGAGACAATTAAAAAAACCAGTGGTGGTGAAGAACTTGTTGAGGCGTAGAAAGACGTGCTGTGTCCACCACGACCACCTGCAGAGTTGTTCCACATCAACAAGACGCCAAGGAGAAGGTTTCTGGAGAGACTTCTGCAAAAGACTTCAGGCTGAGGAAGAAAAATTCCTTCACCCCAGCACACTGCCTTGAGCTCTGGCTTGCCAAATAAAGACAGCAACAAGGCCAGCCTTCACTCAACTTGAGGGTTTTAATCTTTGTTTGCAGTATATTTACAATATATACACAGAGTATAGAACAGCCATCTCTAATACTCATAAATCTTTCTCCTAACCAACTAACTGCTTCGCCAACCACCATTCACAACAAACAACAAACCCACACTGGAGATAATTCCCATCTCCTTTTTATAGGTAGTTAAACAATGCCTGTTACATCAGGCATCTCAGATGTGCATACTCTCAAGTGCTGACTCACACACACACACCTGCCACTGGAGCTTAACTATTTACATTACTGGGCTTACAGCTCCATCTTGTGGTCACATCCATGTCATTTCCTGACAGAACTAACACCAGTAAGTCACTTGTGGACACCATCAGGAATCCAAGGCTTATGGGGGCTTCCGAGGCCAGAAAAACCGTTGAGACATGTTGTTGCTACTGCTATGAGGTACTCTGGATTTTTCCCCTTGTGTAGATGGGCCCCAAGTCCTTCCTGCTACTTTCTATAGCCTAGTGTGAATGCTTCATGCATGACTGTGTGTGTGATTGATGTTATTTTTGAACTCTTAATAAAAACAATCATTAATTTCACATCTGTGTGTGTTCCATCCAGGTTAATACTGGTATACATAGGCTCAAGATCCCCTCACTGCCCCCTATCAACTTGCAAAAGTCGAGTTGCTGCTAATTTCCCCAACTTACCAATAACTTGATTAGCGATTTCAGTAACATGTTATGATTCATAATGCATTTCTACAACTTGTCATTCTACCTCAGCAAAGCCATGATGATGATGATTTCAGACTCTCTCTTAAAAGTGCACAATTTTAGACATCACAGACAGATTTTTTATTCTAATTCTTTGTCATTTAAAGTTTGTAAAGTGCTACTATTCTAGCATCTATACATGCATACAACTAGAGTCTCCTCTATGTAGCAGTTCAAGGCCAAGAAGAGATCATGGTTCTATATAGAGTTCCTCCTCTCAATGAGACTGGAAACATGTGGGATGAGTTCCGTTGCTACACTTAAACAGTGAATTCAAAAACAATACCAGAGGCAGTGAGCTGCTTACAGAATTTCTCCAGTCCAGTAGTAAAAGCAAACAATCAGCTTCTCTGTCTGAGAAGGCAGGCCATTAGGCATCAGTTTCCTACTGCAGGAGGGAAACAGAAAAACTGTTCACATAGGCTTCTACATAGCAGAAAAAAAGGACTATTAGCTGATGTCCAGCTGAAAGCAGTCCACGTACTGTACTTCATTAAGGACAGATTAAAATGGTGTAGCAATTAAATAGTAGTATATGCCAGAATTCCACAAATTCTCAAGGAGAGGAAAATAATTTATTAGTAAAATAAATAGATCATGATGAATGAGAGATATGTACACAGGTTAGTATAAGAACAACAACAAAAATAAGTAAAAGCATTCAAGTGTTAAATTTACCCTTTATTTATCAGACTCTTCTCCTTACCTCTAGGGCAGGATAGAGTAATTTTCTGAAACTGTCTGTCTCTGAGGTAGCCTTGTCTCCTGCATTCTCTACCATCTTCCAGCTAACCAGCCACACTCAGTTCTGTTCTAATTCCTTTTACCTCCTGGCCTCTTCAATATAATTTGCACTAGACAGGAAGTATGTGCAGAACAAAGCTTAAGTATTTGTTTATCACTTCCTAGCCCACCAGGGGCTTTGAAGAAATGCAACAGATAAAAACAGAGTTTAAAAAGCAACAACACATTTTTAAAATGCACACAATTAAAACAGTCCCCCAAGCTAACCCTGATTTTAGAGACTTAAGGCCATAAAGAATAATGCAGTCTTTGATGCTGGTAGAAGCTCAAAAAGGACAGAGTCAGTCTGACCTCCACAACAGAGATATTGCTACAGGAAAAGTCCTGCCTCACATACTTACTGCCTCACACGCTTTCAGGGTGGTAGGAAATACAACAAAAGATTTCCACTGAGAATCTCAAATCCCAAGCAAGCACATATAGAGGCTGGCAATCTTTCTCATATCCTGGTCCTAAGCTACTTAGGGCTTTGTAGGTAAAAAACAGTACAAGTTCCCCCTGTATCCCCACAGAATATGTTTCCAGACTTACCGTGGATACATGAAACTGTGGATAACAGCAAACCCTATTAAAATGAATTACTTCTGGCCCAACTTCCAGCAGAAGCATACCATAGAATCACACTAGAGGATCTAGAAAATGCCCCAAAAGGACATATTTTCTTTTGAATATAATGTTGTATTACAAATTTTCTTCTTTCCTGTTGCTGATTACTTGAACACTCTCATCAAGCTGTAGTTTTAGTTTCAATCCTGAATTGTTTTTCTGTTTATGGAAGGGGAATTTCCTGATCATTTCCATCTCAAGAACTTGTACAATCTTTTAAAACTATGTTGACCTGTACCTCAAACCTTGAATTTTGCTCAGAAGCAAATTGGATGCCAGGGAAATTCGTACAAGATCAGTGGCATGTGATCTCTAGTAGGCACACCTGACAACAGTCTGGCTACTGTATTTTGCACTAACTATAGCTTCTCAACACTTTTCAAGGGCAGTTGCACATATACATTAGAGTAGTCTAAGTGGGAGATGATTTATGCATTAACATGGTGGCCAAATCAGTCCTCTCCAGGAAGAATTACAGAAGGTGCACCAGCCAAAGCTGGGCAAAGTCAGTCTTGGCCACAGCATTCCAAGAGCAATGTTGGGTCCAAGAGCACTCCCAAGCTGTGAACCTATTATCTTTGAGAGAGTCAGCTTTGGTGTTGGCTTCAGATTACAACCTGTTCTGTTCTAAAAGAATACCTGCCCTCCGTGGACTGAGCCTCAATTTATTCAATTACATCAAATCTTTGACTGCATCTAGACAATAATTCAGGACTTCAAAAGGCCTTCTTGTCATTTGTTCTGGGAGGCAGAACTGTGTATGAACAGCATAGTGATGTTACCCAACCACAACTCCAGAGGACCTTTCCCACTGGTTCCATGTGGATGTTAAAAAGCACAAGGGAAAGTTTTAAGCCCTATGGCTTAATATCCCAGGCTATGGTCATGAGACTAAACAGCAGCTTCCTGCACCACCTTCTAGAAATTCTCAGGCAAAAGGGTTTTGGAACCAGTGCAAAACAGCACCCCCAAGTCTGATATCAATCTAACGGTCCAGAATTATATTATGATTGATATGCATGAATACGACTGAGAAATCCATCAGAACTAACAGAAACACACTCCTGTTTCTGTCCCATAACCAGGTGTGAAGCCAGAATGGATGGATCCAGTTAATCAGTTTCATCCAATACATCCCGGAGTTGTACAATTACCACTTGTTTTAAGACTTTACTAAGAAAAGAAAGACGCCAATAGTTAACTAGAATGGCTTGATTCAAAAAGAGATCTTTACTCCTTTTAGAAGTGTAAACACAACACATTTTCCAAAAAGCATTTGCAACACCTATCACATACTATAATTGTCCAGCTGTTCTCTGGCATCTCTGAATAGTAAGAATTAGAAGGATGGGATAATCAAATGGACTGAATTTGGCTTCGTAATAATTGTTATTATTTTTAATTACTAAGAATAGGATTATGAAGGATAAGACAGGATCAAATAGACTGATAATTGTATTTCTAATATAAACACTTTATACTAGTATTATGATACAGCACATACTAGTCTATTCCCAAATCCTAAATTTGAGAACAAACTGTCCCCAAATGATGCCTTACAAACAGGGAAATCCATGGCAAATCCCACTCCAGCAAACTCTATGGGAAAGGAAAACATGGAACAGCAGGTTCAACATTCATACGTCATTTCCTAGGTTTTCTACTTCAAAAATCAGGACAGACACTGCCAAGTTCTACGGCAATCATGTGTTCTAAGTAACACCCACAGAATCTATTTGATTTCTAGTTATAACATGTGTGTGTTATGTGCCTTCAAGTGTTTTCAAGTCAACTTTGACTTACAGGGTTTTCTTGGCAAGATTTATTCAGAGGTGGTTTGCCACTGTGTTCCTGTAAGGCTGAAAAAGTATGACTTGCCCAGATCACCCAGGAGGTTCTCCTGTGTCCAACCACTACACCATGCTAGGTGTCTTCTTATAATGATGGAATGAAGTTGCTCTGACACAGCCTTAACAGAAGGTCATGGCCTCAGCCATAATATATAGTGCGCCCACCTAATCCATTCCAGATCCATGATTCTGAATGACCGCAGATCATCATGTCCTATATTTAAAATGTTGGTGATATGAATACAGATGTGCTGAAGCATCTATGCACACATTGTCACCCTTCAATAATATAGGACACGATCATTTTGTCGTCCATGGGAGGGGGAGTCCAGAATCGAACCCCTGATAAACCAGAGAGCCCACTGTATCTTGATCACCTGTAAAAGACCTTCTGCATTATAGCTGTACTGAAAATTTCTGAGGATGCCAGCCACAGATGCAGGTGAAATGTCAGAAAGAAACTATTCCAGAACACGGCTTCACAGCCTGGAAAAAAAACAAGGAAAATCTATATACTGAAAATGTTGCTTAGAGACACTTCACACATTACTGCTGTTGATCTGCCAGATGTTCTGATCATCTTTCAAAGAAAAATCAGATTCCACTTAGACAACAGCTTATAAGAAAAACTAATGGCAGGAATTCACTTGAGGACTTGCATCTTCAGGAAAAAGAACTGACCAGTTTTGAAACATCTGTATTCAGCACGGGGCTGATGTTACATTAATATGTAGGGGAATCAACAAAGTGACTGTTGCACATCATTAATATGTAGGGGAATCAACAAAGTGACTGTTGCACAACAGGACTCTTCCCGATGCCCTGGTATGCATCTTCGCAATTCACTAGGGTTCTTTGTTCCCCTGCTATGTAGTTAAGATGCATAAAATTATGCAATGTACACAGTGATATAAAACCACAGCCATTATTAACAAATGTAGTCTCTTTAGTTTTAAAAAATGACCGTAAGATTTGCTCTAATAAATTCCTTCAGCGACATTATGCATTTTGCTTAAGCTAGCAGCAACCCCCCTCCCAAATTTAGGATTCCAGTTCCTTGAGATTAGTACAGTAGCACCCCCGCATCTGCAGAGGATTGGTTCTGGGCCCCACTGCAGACAGTGAAATCTGCAGATAATATTGAACGCCCTCGCCGCTGCCATCAGAAACACACACATACACACACACACACACACACGGAGAAGGGAGAAAGGAGGTGAGCTCCCTCCTCCCTCCATCCCCCGCCCCCTGCGTTCCAGCTCCGCCATGCCACCAGACCACCCTCCCACTGAGAAGGGAGGCAAGCTCGCCTTCTCCCTCCCTCCTCCCGCTGCCCACTGGACCATCACCCCCCGCAGACTTCTCTATATTCCTCCCTCCCTCCCCTGCCCACCCCCGCCAGCTCTGGCACACCACCAGAACCCTCCAAGAGGAAGGGAGGAAGGAGGCGAGCTTACCTTCTTCCTCCCTCCCTTGCTCACCCACCCACTCCTGTCGTCGCCATCTGCATATAATTGAATCAGCAGATGGAGAATCAACCGATGCAAGGGTGCTATCACAAAGTGAGTGATTCCACTTAGCTACTCAAAAGTGGCTTCAGCATAGGAACAGATAATTGGAATAATAAATTCAAGACATGACCCAAATGTGATGCTACCAGCATCCAAAGATTTTATTGTTTAGACATCTAGAAATTAAAATATAGAATGTTTCTTAAAATAAAGCTACTATACCAATGTAAGTGAAAACAGATCTTCCAACAGGGATTTTTAAAATGAATGTGTTCTCTGCTTTATATTGACACTTTTCTAAGAAATCTGCTGATGTCCTTCATGTGTCAAAACACATAATTTGTACAAAATCTTTAAGAGAAAGAATATGTTATTATATATAATTAGACAAAATCCTGCTTCTGTCAGATTCATTCATTTTCTAGCAAAAAAACAAACAAACCCATGTCTACTCAGAAACTCACACTAAAGCAAAATAAACTCCAGAGGCTTACTTAATAAATAAACTTTACCTGTAGCTCTTCTGATTTTCAAATGGTAAGGTATCTATTAGCTTTTCACATTTTAAGTGTTAAGTGTAAAGAACATTTAACACATGACTGTATAGTCCCCAAACACAAACCTTAAGAATAAATATACTATCTTCTCTTTTTTGAAGCCTCCACAATGCCAAAAACTAGCTCAGGGAAGGGGGGGGGGTCTGCAGCTCTACAGAGCCACGGGTGGGGCGAAGCAGTGTGTCTAATGTACCCTACAATGAGGAGTGGATCACCCCCACCTTCTGCTGGATTCTACCACTCCACTAGCCTACTGTTGAATCCTGATCATTATATTTAAACAAAAATAATAAGTATCTGACTTCCACCTAATGTGAAGCCACAAAGCAAAACACACTGTGGTAAATGAAATTTTGGCTTCAAGACGAGTCAAGCCAGGATTACAGTCTAGTTCTTAAGACAACTAAAAAATTATATTTGGGTGTATCTCATGAATAGTATTAAAGCAGTGATCAAGTTGGACAAAAACAGTTCAGGTATCTTTTTCTTGCGTCATCTAAAACTGAAGCTCCCTTGGAGCACATCTAACTTGTTGCAAGAACCTGAAGCAAAATGAGTAGTTTTGCCCTGCTCTACAAGTTAATTTGCTTCTGTTACATTCTCCTTGGGAAAATCTGAAAATAAACAAGTATTACAAATCAAACTAAAACCTCTACACTGGTTTCCTGATGACTCAACAGAAAGATCAACTTCTTTAATTTGAATGCAACCATAAACATTGGGAAAGTGAGATATAAATGTAAAGATACTAGTACGGTACATAATTTAAAACACAACACAAGCATAACTCTCTCAAGTTTGTCATAAAATAAAATCCGTAGTAATAAAACTGTTTTTATTGCAGAGTGCCTGACAAAACTGGCATTTAAAAAAATTATTTCCAGGAAGTGAATGCAGTTGGGTATGAATAGTAGTCCAGCTAGAAGTTTTTAGACTCCTGGGGCAAAGAACCAAACTAAGCATAATACTGAACATTTCATTCAAAGTTAAGGTGCCAGTGGAAACCTCCTTTTTAAATAGATGCTTGAGCGGGGTGGAGGGAGATTTTCATCAGGACCAAGCTGGGAAGGAATGGGTATACCTCAATGTATGGTACAGCGCTGATTAAAAAAAAAATCCCCCTGCTAGCATCTATTAATTGTATTATTAAAAAAAATTTTTTTTTACATGGGATATACTTAGCATTGTGTCTGATTTTATCTCAAAGAACTGCAAAAAAGGCCTTATCCCAAATGTTCCTTTTCTTCTGTCAGAAGAACTGTAACAGAGCCTCTCCTGGGCAGCTCAGTGAACTAGGAAAAGGATGTCATATGGCATGAGGCACAGCTGGATCCCAAACGTTAGAGGATTTATAGGCTAATAGCTGCTCAAACTGTGCCTAGATATATACTGAGGACTATTTAGGCAACATGAAATTACAACGCTAAGAAAATACACAAAGAACAGCAAATTAAAGGATAGTCATTGCCTTGTGTCCCCTAGTCTTGTGGCCCCTAGATGTTGGACTACCTCCCAGATTTTCTGACCACTGCCATACCAGCTGGAACCTTGGGGAGTTCAACAACATCTGCTGTAGGTTCAGAGAGAGCAAACTTTGTGTTCCACATGCAAGTTGTCAAGAGAAATTATATTTTGCTGCAGCATGAAATGAGAAAGAGAAAGCTGTGTTTCTTTCAGAGCTCTGGACAAAGTAATAGCGAGGTAGATGGCAATGGAAAGAATGGACAGAAGTTGGGAAGTTACTTTTTAAAAGCAATTTGTTGTGTAATTAACTACATACCTAGTAACGGATTGATGTTTAACATTTTTAAAAGTAATTAGTTCCTCTACTTGTCACTTTTTAGTTCCTTAAAAAACCCTATAAGTTAAAAATATGAAAGAATGGAGAAAAAATCCCCCTGAATGACCTCTACAGCTTTTTTTTTTTAAGCTGCCAAATGAAATCACAAAAGGGGACAACTAAACATTACATGGAGAAAAACAATGTCACTGCTGGTAATTGCTTGCCATTGTTGACAAAGGACCATCATAAAGTCCTGTTATCCAAAAAGGAGGGCATTACAAGTAACATCATTACTTGTTACGTGTTATTTCCAAGCTCTGAAAATGGACCAACTGTACATGAAAGAAATATGAACAGAAGTTGCATAGTAGACCAGAGAGTTGGCAGTGCTAACAGAGTGATACTGGTGGTGATGGTGAGCTGTGGGTGTGTTTATTTCAAAAAAGAAAGCTTTTTGACATAAATGTCAAAGACAACATTTATGCCCTTGAATTCAGGCACGGGTGATGCATAGATTGTGAAGCTGACAGGGGCAAAAGGCCTTAGGGACGTACATCTGTGTTGAGCTGGGTTCTTTTTTTTAATGAAACTGTTGAAAAAAAGAAGATTGTTTCCAAACCAAATATTCTGAAATCAAGTGTAAACACATCAAGCTGTGATTATTTGGTAGCAAAATATTAAACTGTTTAAAAATCCCTTTTCATAATAATTCCAATTTAATCCAGAAATCTTTTGTGTCACATAGAAAGGTTTATAATAACCCAGAAACCATCTTAAATCACAACAGTATACACATGCAAACAATCTCAAAAAGATTAACACAAAGTGTTGGAACCTCTACAATTTAAGCTACATTTAAACGTTGTTCTTCGGGGGGGGGGAATACAAACACACTATTAAAAATTATTACCCTTGGTATCAAATATCTAGAGTTAAGTTTACAATGGCCAGAAGCCAAAAACTTTGTATTAGACAAGCCCCAAAGCTTGCACATGTTCAGATGGATTTTTGACTTACTTTCTTTCAACAGCAAACCATGGCATCATGCCACGCCATAAACTCCAGTTGAAAGTACCCTCAGTTTCCAACAGCTTGCCATGTGGCATGGCAGTCTGTTTTTTAGAAACAAAAAGCCAAAGCCCCCTTGAGTACATGGAAATAGTTTATGTTTCTTTGGATTTTAGCCAATTTTTTTTAAGTTTGCTAATTTATTACACTATTCAAATGATAAATGCTTATAAGGCTGCAAACCCCATATTCACTCTTCCTAGGAGTAACCCCAAAGGAACAATGAGCCCTACTTTTGAATAGACTTGCATAAGACTGCTCTGTATGAGTTTAATGCTATGCAGAGTTTAAAGTATGTAAATCCTTTGGCCTAAAATATGATACTGGAAGTAGTGGTAGGATTTTCAGCCCATCCATCTCCAGCCTTCTCTGTCCTATATTTCTTGGGCAGGCTGCAGAGACCCAATAAATCAGCTCACAGTTCAAAACGGAATAGCCGAGACTAGTCAGCTAACCAGCACGCAGAGTAAACACAGTCCAGTCTGAAGGTCATACGCAGATAAACAGCAAATCAGTCAAATAATCTGAGGAACCATTCAAAAGTGAAGTCACGAAGTGAAGGCAAGGTCCAAGAAGTCCAGGATAGCAGTCAGTCAGTCAAGAAGCACAATCTGGCGTGGCTTTCACTTCAAGAGGCCAGTTGTCAGCCATGCTCTTCCAGAGGAGGTGCTGGTGATTTATGGTCCAGCTGAGTCTTGCAGGTTTTATCTGATTGCTTCCTGCTTCCTATTTAACCATTCTGTTTGTTGGAGAAATTCATCTTCATGTTGACGCTGAGTAAAGCTGAGTAAGTCCATATCCTGTTCTTCTGGGGTTTGTGGCTGTGGAATATTCTGTTGTTGGATGTTCTGTCCCTCAGAGACTTGTAGCTTGTGGACACTCTGTTCCTCAGCGTGTGGTGGTGGCTGGTCACTCTGCTCTAACTCAGGCATGCTACCCAAGCTTTCAGATTCCCCTTCACTGTCCTCTGAGGGGCAGGGCATATCATTCTCCATCACAGAAAACCTCCTTCAGAGAATTTCCAGGCCTCTGAAGCAGGCTTTTTAATATTTCTAGAAGTGTAAGGATGCTGCTACCAGGGAAGGGGTGACAGCATTGCCTTCCCAAATAAGAATTCTCCCCTAAACACTTTCTAGCAACGCAGTAGCTTGAAACTTCCAGTTGAGCATTTAGAAATACAATTGAGACACACACAGAAAAGCTGCGAGCCAAGTCAGCAAGGTAAGATGAACACAGCAAAGATAAAAGTTCTAGGTGTGAATGATTTTCTATGTCCCATTCCTTGTAATTCTAAGAATGGAGGGAATGGAGGAAAGTTTCAATGAGGAGCAGAATTCTTAGGGGGGTGGGTGGGTGCCATTATTCTTCTCCCACAGCTCTTCTAATTTTCTTTTGACTACTCTCAGACATTATGTCAGTTTTTCAGAAGAATCTGTTTAACAATCATCTGACTACTCAAAGTGGTGGTCTATGGACCAGTTCCAGTCCATGGGCCATCAACTGCCAATTCCTGGAGAATCTCCAAAGAGAAACAAACACTTGTATCCAATGAGCCTAAATATGGTACCAGTCCCTAGCAGACTGGAAAAAATAAATCTAGTCCCCCACATCAGGTTAGGATATATTGGTTTTAGTAACAGATCCTGTTAAGCATTCCAATTTCTATCTAACTCTATTCTCATAGCATAGGAATATGGATATTGTGATACCTCACCTTCTGGAGTCAGGAGATTCAGAAAAAGAGGAGACAGATGGTCAAGAATTTGCAGTTCCTGAAGCTAGTAGTCTCTCTGAGTCAGAGGAGACGGGGCTGAGGCTGAGGGGAATCCTGCTCCTCAGCGGGAAGTTGCAGATGCTGAAGGCCCATTGTCATCATTTCTTGAGTGATGAAGAGGCAAAGAGAGATTGTCTTTTTGTCAGTGGTTGTTAAGTAGAAGACACTGACCTGATTAGGCACTTGGTGTTTTGAAACAGCTGCCCATAAATCTCTTAGCCACTCCCTAGCAGTTTTGTTACTTTCAGCCCGCTTTCTTGACCACTAGCAGTACTTTCTTTGTGTTTTCCTGACCTTGGACCAGCTACAGCTTATGACTGTTTTATTTCTTGCTGGCTTTGTTTACTTGAACTACTGACTTGCTGAACAACTTCTGGGTCGGGGACTTTTTTTTGCTTCTCCCTACATCCTGCTGGATACCCTGCGACTGGCTTAGACTGAATTAACTCCTCAACAGCTCTTACACTCCAACCACCTGGTTCCTGGTCACTTGCTGACTGGAGCATAAGTCCTTTGTGCATCAACTTCTTAATCCACTCATCAAATATGGACAAAGTACTACGAGGTTTAATAACTTATTTAGACATTTTGCTGAATCAGGCAACTATTTCCCCAAAAAACTGTAGTATTTTAAAGCTAGGGTACTAAGGAGCCTGTCTCACCAAAATTCCTCTAGCAATTTACCAAGATATTCCTATTTACTTTGGGTAACATGTTAAGACATATGCCATCTATGGGTTACCTTTAATACATATTCTTTCTTTGACGACAATACTTATTTATATGGGGGACAGCCAAATACTGTTCCCATTGATCTTCTCATTGATTTTCAGGGATTGTTAAATCTAAATCAAATCAGTTTATACATTTGACTATTTATGTTAATTGGAAGGATTTGTGTCTTTTTAAAAATTTGGACTCGCAAAAATCCCTCCCAGACTCTGATCATACTTTACTGAAGTTGTTAAATAAACACATATATATTGCACTGTCAATGTAGTTTTCAAAAGGTCATACTGTGAAAAACTACAAAGCCATGCTACTAAGAAAATTATAAATCTTCTCAACATTATAGTGGTTTTTGGTACATCTGCTGATCGCATTTTTATTTGCTCATCAAAATATTTCAGATTAATTAAGAAGTCAGCTAACATTTCTTAGGAACTACATTTTAAAGACAGAATTGTCTTATTATGTGTTAGCAGTATCTCAGCCTAAAAGCTGTGAATCCACCAAAATCAATTTCTATTTCTCCCATTAAAAAAAAAGCCTATTTTTAGAGGGATAGGTTACAAAGGCATTCGATATTCTTCTAAATATCTATGGATGTGACTACTACCTATCTACTTACATAAGAAGAAATATTATATATACAGTTGTAGAATTCATTAAGGAAGCAGGAAAATTTATTATTACTAGATGGCTTTCTTTGTACTAGCAACATCAAAAATAGACACACTTGTCTCTTGTTTTATTTGTATTTATCTTGCAGCTTTCATACACATTTATACTATGGTAACAAAGCTCTGTTTATAATATTGTTGTTGACTGAGATTCAAACCTGTATCAGTATTGAAAGAGGATAACTGAAATGAAGTTACAGACTGAAATTTTCAGCAACAAAAGCACTAATCTCTTTCTTTTTATATATTCAAATGTATCTGTAAAAATACTAGGGCACTGCTGCTCAGAGTCTGTTGTCTTTTGGATGAGAAAGCTCTGGAGATATATGGCACTTTCTAGCATTTGCCTTATTGACAAGTAGACAGGATAAGCACTATATTAGTTACAAATGAATAACATTGTTTTCATATATAAAGAGGTACTGGCATTCAAAATTACTATTCAATGGGTTCTAAAAACTGAATTATCCTCCCAAAGAAATGGGAACTTGAAATGGTCCTGGAATACCTTCTCAAATCCCTTCAAATGACCAGTAATTCTAATAATGACTAAGCAACTAGACTCACAGTGTATTTATTTTCTGCATGTAAAACCAGCAAGAAAATGTTATATTAAATTAATCTAGAAGTGGAAAAAGGAGAGGCACACACAAATTACATCTATACTGTATTCAGTAGCAAAAACCTGTTTCTACAAAACCTGTTTCTACAAGTTTCTACAAAACTATAAATGTACAGTATATGAAAACATCAGAGTGCCATTCCCTTTCCACCTAGCAAATACTAGCCTCTGCCCTCAGAAAGGCTAACAGCACTGTTTCCCATAAGCCTAAAACCCCTGCAAGTTTCTTTCTGAAAAGTAAACTTTGCCTCCACAAGCTACAGCATAACACAGCAAACATCTGTTTTCAAAACCAGGGTATAAGAAGGCTAGGAAATAGTCTTTCCATCCTTCCAAAGAAATCCACTCCATTGTTGTATTGTTTTGTTTCTTATTTTCATCAGCTTTCTCAGCATAAAACAAAGGAAGTTGGGCTTTTTTTTTTTTACTACATGGCCAATCCCCAAAGGAGGATGGGAAATGGAGGAAGACAAATAGAAGTAAAATGAGCACTGCCCTCTGCCATCCAACTAATTAATCCATTTGCAAAGTAAACAATTTTTGTCCTTAAAAATAATCTAACAAAAGTTTGAATGATGTGGCACAAGGGCTTGTTACCTGCAATTATCTAAAATATATTCCGAGGATAAGGTCTGGAAGCTGCAGTCTCACAAGTTCTATAATAGGTGCTGCTTACTGTAGAGTTCTAAGAGGAACAGCTTTGCATATGAAGATACAGATCAACAAACTGAACAGCACTGGAAATTGTAAATGGTGAGGCAACACACATGCCATTCAGTGTACAATCAGATCTGCAGTACACCCAGAAAGAGAAAGAAATGGGAAAGGGAAGAAAACCTTGCGTATGTTCTTCAGAACTACAAAAAACATTCTCCAAAAATCTATTCCAGATTTTTCAGACAGGCTAAGTTTTGTTGTTGTCGTGTGCCTTCACGTCATTTCTGACTTATGGCAACTAAAAGGTAAACCTATCATGGGGTTTTCTTTGCAGAATTTGTCGGGGGGCAGTTGCCTTTGCCTTCCTCTAGGATAGAGAGTATGACTTGCCCAAAGTCACCTGATGTGTTTCCATGGCCAAGCGGGCATTCAAACCTTGGTCTCCAATGCTCAATGCATAATTAGAATTCAAATTTGAGTGATTTGAATAATTAGAATAATTTGCATAATGTACAAATTAGATATTCCAATTTGAAAAAGTGGGGATATGGCAACCCTAATTATTATTGTGTACTCCTGCATGGCAGGGGGTTGGACTGGATGGCCATTGAGGTCTCTTCCAATTCTATGATTCTATGAACTACTGTCAAGTTGACTTCGCTATATGGTGACCCTATGAATGAGAGACCTCCAAGTCATCAACAGTCCTGCTAAGCTCTTGCAAACTCAGGGCCATGGTTTCCTTAATTGAGTCTATCCATCCGTAATGATACAGGTGGATACATTTTCCTACTGTCTTCTACCTTGCCAAGCATCACTGTCTTCTAGTGAGTCATGTCTTCCCATGATATATCTAAACTTCTAAAGTATGACAATCTCAGTTTAGTCATCTTGGCTTCTAGGCTTCTAACCCTAATTAAGAGCCACTAAACTGTCCACATTACACAGCACTGAACAGACATTTGGCTGTGTGCTTTGTTTTAAGCCTGCATTAGTTTACTGCAGTAAATTTTGAAGTGCTTTCTAAGTAAGTCTATTGGGTTCCACAGCAGGTTGATCTAGAAATGACTAATTGCCAAAGCCCAGCTTATCTGCTATTTATTTAATGCATTTATCCATCTTTCAAGATTGCAGCTGTCTTATGCAATGCTGAGTCCCAGAGGACTGACATACTTAGGTTTAACTGGCCTCCTTGATATGAACCTGGTATGTGTCCAAAAATATGCTCAGCATCTTCTTGCAGAATGCCAGGGTGTCAAATCAACATGGGCAGGTAATTATTCTGTTCTACAGAACAGTCACAGACTATTAAGTAAGTATGACTTTTTCTATGCTAAAACACCATCCAGAATTGAGAAACCAAAGCATGGAGGTGCTGATTTAGAGACATTTCTTTTAAGATAATGAATACACTAATAGACCTCAGCAATGACGAACAGTCTGAGCACCTGCTTTTACCTTTTCCAGAAAATAACCTGCTAAAAATCTAAAAACTCTGATGATTCAATCAGGAAATTTGCATATCTAGATAATTAAAAGAGGGTATGCTTTGTGGAATAAAAAGTATGATAATATTGTGTAAATGTATAACTCAACGTTTATCTATATGACCTGGAAATTTTATATACAAAAGAATTTAGATTACTGGATTGATTAGAAACAGATTGGGGGGGAAATCTTCCATATAAGAAAACTATTATCCAGCTTCATTTCTTATTATTTTAATCTAATTATTCTCAGAGGGTAGGTCATCTAATCAAGCATGTTCCCATTAAAGTTAAGCTCACTAACAGCTCTTTCCAATGAACCAGTAATTTAGGGGGAGGGGGACCCTAAAGTTAAGCTACAAATTTAACATTTAAATGCTAAAAAATCTCTGTATCATTAAAAAAAATAACCAAGGTATTAAAGTTTTAGTGCTACAGAGAACTGGGTGCAAAATAATTTTAAGAGATGTTTTAAAAGGCATTTTCTTCATAAAGGACTATATGCTGCTTGTATAGCTGTAAAACTCCCTTGCAGCGTTTCCAGTCCATCAGGTACAGAGCTAGAGTTTTTTAAACCTCTCTAATTATCCATAAGACTAAATTGGGTCCCAGATAATTTAGTCTTTACTTGCCACAAACCATTTGTTTTTAAATGGAAGGGGGGGGGAGCCGTAAGTGAATGGAGAAACACAGACGCAAGATGAAGATCCCTCTGCCATAAACAAGTATTTTATACACAACAACCCCAAGAAAATGTGGTTTTGGACATATGGTTACTTTATACTCATATGTATGCCTAGCCCATATTCATATCTTATATTCCTTTCCTACTTCATATATATATATATTTAAAATCCAGTAAATTTGTTTTTAAAGGGATAAGGACAATGAATGCAAGAATAAGAAGGCTCCCTTTGGAAGACAAAAGAAGAAATACTGTTCAGTTCTGCTTTCCCCAGAATCCATTTGTTATTTATATATAAATTTTTTAAAATTGAGAGTAAAAATGTATCTTAACAGATAAAAAAGCATTTTAGAGTCCTTAATTGTATATGTTCTACATAAGGCAAAGCTTAATACACAAAGCTGTTTTGCATTATACAATATCATGCCGTACCATCTAACTTTGGTGACCAACGGCTAACCATGCCTCTAGTGTGTCTTGTGTTGCTTCCATATGATGTTCAAATTTATGAACATTTTCTGGAGGAAGGAGTTCCAGAAATCTCTCAGGGTGTTGTAGATGGTCAGGGTATGGGGCTTGATTCAGAATGAGCAAAGCTTCTCAACCAAGGACACACAGTCTTTTGCTGCTGAGGAAACTCTACTGTGTTTCTGTCTTCTGCATTCCTCGGTCACCCTTAATGCCCTCTTCACAAGCAACATGCTAGCTCTTTCAGAAAATGACAGTTATAACTACTTTTTTAAAAAAGGAAAGAAGGGGAGAAATGAGAGAATGAATGGCATGCAGAAGAGCCTCTAAGCCAGCCTTTCTCAACCTTTATACCCTAGAGGAACCCTGGAAATAGTTTTCAGGTCTCAGGGAACCCCTACGTAAAAATTATACCTATAGCTCCCTTTTAAAAAAAATTCTTTCTCTCTGGCTTTTCTTTGCAAACGAAGATTCAGGAAGGACTCATCCCGCGCTTTCTGCAAGCGCGCTGATGACTAAAAAGGCCAATCCGAGATAAACAAGTCTGGTTGCAGAAAGCATAGCAGAAGGTCTCCTTGGCTGATGTTTCCAGGTTATAATTCTTTCTGCATTGTTGGTTCTCTTCAGGGGGCCGTTTACACGATGAAAATGTCCTGGGAAGAATTCGTGTCGATCCCTGGCAGTTTACACGTACATCGGGTCGGGTACGTGATTTTCGGAAGGGGGGCCACCTTTTATCCCCTCAACCTGCGGGACTTCCAGTCCCGCAGGTTGTGCCGGTTTTTAAAAAAGTCACTGGAGGATTTGGAAAATCGGAAATGTAAACAGCGTGGGACAAAAAGTCTCGGTACTGGGATGACCGGAAATGGTGACTGGGGGCGGGCTTAGAGCTCAGGGACCAGAAAAGGAGGGGTCAGTCACCCGTTCAACAGATCCAGCCTCACCAGCCGAAAACAAAGGCATCCCTTCCAGCTGCATGAAGGTTGATGTGTGTGTGTGCGCGCGCGAATGTACTCAATCACCTTTTTAAATGGATTTCTACACTGCATGCTACAGAGAGATCGTGGTGGGCAGATCCTCCCTGGTTCTGAACAGAGAGATCATGGTGGACGGGCACAGTAAAATATTCCAGCCTCTGAGCGAATGAACATCCCTTAAATTCCCCCTCTCTGTGTCTGTGTGTTTCAAAACAGCCTGTTTATAGCTGGTTTGAAGCATGAACTCTGCAGCTAATCTGTGTTGTAAGGGTTAACATTTTACAGAGGCAAGGGGAATACGATGCCTCCCCTCCCCTCCCATCCCCCTCACTCGGCTTGATTTCAGATGGAAAGCACTCTTTCGTTCCTGCGTCTGAGCGAAAGATCTCAGTCTGGATCTTTAAAAATGCTTTCTGCCTCTTCTGAAGGGGTTAAAATGTTCAAGAAGCAAAGGGGGAATAACAAACCTCTGCCCCCCTCTCTTCCCCCCCCCGCCAGCCAATAGCATCGCTCATGGCACGGAACTCTAAAGGAAGTGCGTCACGAGGTTGTGAAAACACGAGTAATCGCATTTTTGATTGACAGCCAAAAAAAAAAAAAAATTAAAACCTAAACAAAACCGGAACTATGGACGTGTAAATATCAGTCACGGGACCACACGGGATATCCAGATCAGAGACATAAATCGTATAAACAGCGAGGGACGGATTCATGATCACTTTGTCACAGTAGGCAACGCGACAATTTCTGTCGTGTAACTGGCACCCAAGACTTGTTTGGCGTGAGTTCTCAAAAAAGGCTGCAGCATTGGGGATAGTGCATCCCCATGCCTCCCGATGTGAGGCCATGGTGGACTATTACAGAAACAGCAAAAAAAAAAAAAAAGATGCTTATTATATTCCACATTGCTAGCAATACATATTTGATACTTGTAAGAAACAGGTCTGAAAGAGCATACTGGCAGAGAAGTATTTATAGTGTACATTAAAATACTGATAAAATACCCTATGAAAATGCCAAAAAAGATAATCTATAATAAAAATAAATTAAATGAAAAACAAATATATTTATTGTGAAACATTATTAAAACCTGAAAAATGTTGTGTAGAAATATAAAAAAAAGTCTAATACAAATATATTTGATGAAAAACAAATATATTTATGATAACATTATTAATGTGAAACCTGTGCTTGTCTTTTGGTATGTAAATATTTAATTTGGGGTTGAACTTTTGATAAACACACCCTGATTTCATCTTCAACTGAAAGGAGATAATTTCTGTCTTTGCTCTTAATACTTGTTAAATAAGAAAAAGCTTGCTCACACGTGTAAGAGGTTGAAAACTGCAACAATATATTTAGTGCTTTCCTATGAATGGTAGGATACTCTTCTTTCACAGAAATCCAGAACTTGTCCAGGGATAGGTCAGCAAATCTCATCTAGAATTTACAATCAGATCACTCATTCAATGCCCCCTCCCCTTTAGCTGCCAGGCGAAGGCAATGTGGGAAGATGAGGAGCCCGATTAGCACATCTAAGGCAGGCTCCCTTGGTGTGAAAACTCATTCATACACACTCATTTCTCACCCGGCTTTCTCTTTTGTGGAGGGAAGAGATAAGCCAAGTCCTTCCCCACCCCCGCTTTGGAGGTGTGCTCCATTTCAGCTCACCACTTCTCCATGATTTATTACTACAGTTGTCCCTCCATATCCACAGATTTGGTATCCATGGATTTAAGTATTCATGGCTTGAAAATATTCTTTAAAAAATAATAATCCAAAAAGCAATTTGCCATCTTATACGAGGGACACCATTTTGCTATGCCATTACATATAATGGGACTTGAGTATTCACGGATTTTGGTATCCACAGGGGTCCTGGAACCAAACCCCAGCGAATATTTTCTAATGGAAACCCTGGGGATGTCTGGTAGGTGACATCAAAAGCAAGTGAGTACCGGTAGATGGGACAGCCCGTAAGAACTCAACAGCATGGAATGTTAAGAAATAGGTGGTAAAACCATCATGTTATCTATCTTTGTTGATATGGATGAACACAACTATCTGCTCTTTTGGATACTTTGAAGTTATGGCTTTGTAGGATTGTCATGAGAAACAGCCACACCACTAAACCACTGCATGTAGACCAGATGCAATGGTAGATGGCTCTTGAGGTCTCTTCCAACTCTATGAGTCTACACCTCTACACGATTTAAATAATACGTACGGCGTGCGGAAGTTTGCGCTTCGGTACAAACGGCCGTTCAGATGCACACACATCCAAAAGAGGGGGGCAGTTTTCCACCCTGAAATACGCACACGCGGCGTTTGGGAGGGAAAGCGGATCGCGAAGAGAAATCCATACGCCGTTCGGATGGCTGACGGGTCTGTACGGTCCGTTCGCACACATACGAACAGGCAGGGTAATCTGATTGGCTGGCCGAGTAGAGGGCTAGCACAGAGGGGAATTGGGAGCAGCCGCCATGTTGGTTTCCCGGCTAGCGAGCATCTGGTAAGTCCGTGAATTTATATGTTTATTTATTTTTATTTTATATTGTAAATACGGAAAACCAACTGTCCGCAAACCAGGAACCTTTAAAAAAAAAAAAAAGCGGCGGGAGATTTAAAACTGCCGCTTGGCTTGTTCGTTCCAGCCAGCTTCGGGAAGAGGGAGTCATACAGAGTTTAGGGGGGTTAAAAATCATATAGCCGGTTCGTATGCATACGAACGACAGGCTGTTCGTATTTTTTGCCCCCCATACAGATTTTTTTATGATTGTATAGCCGCACCCTATGATTCTGTGATAAAGCAATCTGAATGTTAGCTTTACAGTGTTCTTTATTCTCATTTGCCCAATTTTTTATCTGTCCCAGGAAAGTGACTTTTTAAATTTTTAAACCTGGTACCTTTGCTGGCCTCTAACTGGGAATTAGTAAGTTTTACAAGTCCGAAAGATCAGGAGATGAAATTGTAAGGTACAATGGGGAGAGAAGCAAGGGATTTTTTGGTGGGATGGGTGGGAAATGGTATTAGAAAAAATTATGCAGCTATTTCCTTCTACCCAAAGCTCAAACCTGGGAGCCTGGGGCAACAGGTAGATCATGGGTGACATTTTTCAATTTCATTCTGGTAAGGCTTTTAGTGCAAGCATCTAATTTAAACTTAAATAGAAATTTGGAATCAATTTAATTGTTAGCTCTACCCTGCTAACCTAAATGTATCTGCACTAGATTTTTTAGCCTCTTAACTATTAGCTATATTCATTAACCATTTCTACTAACTTCCCTGCCTGTGGGCTGGGACCATGAAAAGCAATTTATACAATGGAGGCTTTCATGTGTTTATACAGTTAGAGGATATTGCTCCTAAATTTTACAAAGGAGAAAATAACAGCAATAAGTTGGAATAAATAAACAAGTTGTACAGAGAAATGGCCACCCGCACAAAGTGGAGCCTTAATGTATGATTCTGAGTGAATGTATACATTTAAAATAAAATAAAAATGGAAGCAGAGGATTGTACTATTGCAGATTTAAATATAAAAAGCCATTTCTTCAAGCCCTTCATTCCCATCCTGTAAAATCTGGCTTCCATAATCTATGAAGGGCCTGCTCTTGAAAAGTGTGGGAAGCTATAGCTAGTGCAAAAGCTAGTTGTCAGCTGTGCCCTTTAGAGACCACATCTCTCACCCATCTTGTATCAAGTCCACTGACTTCCAATTTGCTTCTGAGCTAGATTCAAGCTATCTCGTTTGACCTACAAGCTCTAAATGGCTTGGAGCAAGGTCACCGAAAAGACTGCTTCCGCCCATAACAGCCTGCCCAAATTTGAGGCCCTGTTGTAACCCATCAGTCCAAGAGGCTAGGTTGATGAGTACATGTGGCATGGCTTCCTCTGTAGCAACCCTATGAAACTCCTTTCCAAAGGAAATTAAGCAGGTTGCATTCCTCTTGAGCTTCTGATGGGCAGACAAGGCTGTATTATTTTTGCATGGCCTGTGATACATAAGCTAGTGCTGGTTGCTCTATCTGTATTAACTGTGTGTGGTTTTTAAATTACTTTCAAATAAATTGTTTTAATTTGTGTTTAAATAATGTTCTAATCTGCTTTATTTAAATATATATATATATATATATATGTTTTAAACTTTACATACTTAAAATACTAACTTTACAATACAAATCTTGGTATGATATTGTATTGGGCGGGGGGGGCGGTGTGGCCTTGGTTCATAGAAACAACTTAAACTTGACCAGGAAGCCTATCCAGAAAACAGCTTGCTTTGAGTGCATGTACCTTAGCCTGAAAACCAGGGATAGTTTGGGGATTCTGTTAGTATACCGGCCACCCCGTTGGTTAACAGACTCCCTAACTGAGCTGACCCAGCTGATCTCTGAGTTGTTGTTGGAGTCACCCAGACTTTTGGTTTTGGGCGATTTCAACATTCCACTAGAGACCAGCGTATCGGCTCGGGAGTTCATGGAAACCATGACAAACATGGGCCTATCCCAATTGGTTGACGGGCCAACACATTGTGCAGGTCATACCCTCGATGCAATCTTCAGTACGGAACAGGAATATCCGTGGGCGGAGGCTGCAAAAACCTCCGCATTGTCATAGACGGATCACTTCCTGGTCAAGATGGAACTAAGAGCCACTGTCTGCCCCTCTGGGGGTGGTGGACCCATTAGAACGGTCCGCCCTTGCAGGCTAATTGAACCACTTGGCTTCCAGAAAGCCCTGGAGGGTTTAATGGTTGGTAACGCCGGTGATTCTGTAGAGGCTTTGGTCAGCATCTGGAACACTGATCTTACCAAGGCTATCAACACAATTGCTCCCAAGCGTCCTTTCCATCCCTCCTCTAATCGTAAGCCCTTGTACACAGAGGAGCTTAGGAGGATGAAGCGAACTGGACAACAGCTAGAGTGCAAGTGGCGGAAGACTCGACTCTTATCCGACAGAACTCGCCATAGGAAGCATCTTGATTCCTATCGGGAGGCAATACGTACAGCACAGAGATCCTTCTGCTCTTCACGTATTGCATTTGCAGAGTCCCGTCCAGCAGAGTTGTTTAAGGTGGTGGGGGAGCTGACGCAGGTTCCTCCTGCGCCAAATCCCCTACTTAACCCGACAACAGTATGCTGTGATGCATTTAATATCCACTTTGCAGATAAAATCTCTTGGATAAGAGCCGACTTGGATGCCAATGTTCTGACAGAATCCATAGATGAGGCATCCAACAACTCCATTGATGGCACTTTACTGAATCAGTTTCAATCGGTGAGTACCGATGACGCGGACAAGCTCCTTAGAAGAGTGAGGAAGACAACTTGCCCTCGTGATCCCTGTCCATCTTGGCTGGTCGTCTTGGGGGGGGACGCATTGAGAGTATTCCTACAGGACACAATCAATGCATCCTTCAGGGAAGGTATTGTACCATCTTGTTTAAAGGAGGAGGCGGTTAAGCCACTCCTGAAAAAAACCTCCCTGGACCCCCCTGGACAAGAACAATTACAGACCAGTGTCCTTGCTACCTTTTTTAAGCAAGGTGATCAAGAGGGCAGTTGCTTCCCAACTCCAAGCCATCTTGGATGAAACTGATTATCTTGATCCATTTCAAACCGGCTTCAGGACAGGATATGGAGTTAAGACTGCCATGGTCGCTCTAACCGATAACCTCTGCCTGAGCATCAACACGGGTAATGTGACCCTGCTGGTGCTCTTGGACCTCTCAGCTGCCTTTGACACTATACACTCCATCCTCTTGGATCGCCTGAGAGAGTTAGGAATTGGAGGCACTGCTCTGCGATGGTTCCATTCCTTTCTCTCGGGCAGATCCTAGAGGGTGAGGCTCGGGGACAGCTGCTCCTCCAGAATTGAGCTCAATTGTGGCGTCCCTCAGGGTGCCATTCTGTCCCCGATGCTATTTAACATTTATATGAAGCCGCTGGGAGAGATCATCCGGAGGCATGGAGCTCGGTGTCATCAGTATGCTGATGACACTCAGATATATTTCTCCATGACCAGATCGTCGGCTCAGACTTCAGATGGTGTCTCTCCTCTCAATGACTGTCTTAGAGCAGTAATGGATTGGATGAGGAAAAACAGATTGAGACTAAATCCAGACAAAACGGAGGTACTGACAGTCACAGACCCGAAACCAGGTCTGGAAATACAACTTCCAGTCCTGGATGGACTCACACTCTCCTCTAAGGACTGTGTTCACAGTCTGGGGGTACTCCTGGATTCGTTGCTTCACATGACTAGTCAGGTGAATGTGACGGCCAGAAGTGCCTGTTATCAGCTTCGGCTGATACGCCAACTGCGCCCTTACCTGGATACAAGGGATCTGGAAACTGTGGTACATGCTTTGGTAACTTCACGTTTGGATACTGTAATGCACTCTACATGGGGCTACCCTTGTGCCTAACCCGGAAACTTCAACTGGTACAAAATATGGCAGCCAGGTTAATTACGGGTACATCTAGCAGAGAGCATATAACACCTGTACTTAAATCTCTCCATTGGCTGCCGATTAGTTTCCGGGCGCAGTACAAGGTGTTGGTTTTAACCTTTAAAGCCCTACATGGCTTGGGTCCATCTTATCTCCGGGACCGCCTCATCCAATATGATCCCCCCCGCGCACTTCGGTCCTCTGGGAGGAACCTGCTGCAGCCTATGAAAACTAGGCTGTCGCAGACCTCCCAGAGGACCTTCTCTTCTACGGCTCCCAGACTTTGGAATGGCCTGCCGGATGAGATCCGTCTTATCACTACTCTTGATAGCTTCAAGAAAGCGCTAAAGACGGATCTCTTCCGGCAGGCCTTCCCAGAATAACTTCCCAGTTGAAGTGGACTGATTGCTACCCACTCCCTTGCCATCGTTGCCTTTATTTATTTATTTATTTATTTATTGTATTTTATCTTTGTTTTAACTCTCCATTAGTTTAATTTAGTTTTAAGGGGTGGGAGGGTTAGGATGGGGAAGGATTGTTTTAACTTGATGTTGTTTTAATCTTGCTGTACGCTGCCCCGGTTGCCGAGCAGAGGGGCGGGTTAAAAAATAAAAATTTATTATTTATTATTTATTTATATCCTTTACATTTTCCAATCTCCACATATATACATATACATATTATTTATGGTATCATACCTCATCCTATCATCTTATCTTTCACTGTCTTATTTACATCCACTTCCTAACCTCTATTAGATGTTCTCATTGTATGTACTATGATCCTCTTTTATATCTTTGCTCTTCTACTGCAATCTTATTCATTACTCCAAGTTTATCATCATATTTTTTCCATAACCCACCTTTAAATATTCTATAACCTTTTCCCATTCCTTATAAAAAGTTTTCAATCTGTGATCTTTTAACAGTCTTGATAATTTATCATTCTCTATCATTTCTATTATTTTGATTTTCCATTCATCCATTGTCGGAGATTCCTTTATTTTCCAATATTTTGCATACAGCATTCTTGCTGCTGTAATTAAATTTATCAATGTTTTTTGCTGATTTACCAATATTGTCTCATCAATCATATTTAGTAGAAATCCTGCTGGTTTCATTTGTAAACTAATACCTGTCATCTCTTTTATTAAATTTTGGGTTCTACCCCAATATTTTTATACCTCTGAACATGTCCACCATATATGAAAATATGTAAGCTTTTTGACATTTCTAGCATTGATTATCTTGATTTTTATACATTTTAGATAATTTAGCCGGCGTTAGGTGCCACCTATAGAACATTTTATAAGTTTCTTTCATTGCTGCTGGTTTTGTCATTTTTATCCCCATTTTCCATACTCCTTCCCACTGGTCTAACATTATTAGGTGTCCTATGTTCTTTGCCCATTGTATCATATTCTCTTTGACCAAGTCTCTTTCTGTTTCTAACTTTAATAAATAGTTATAAATTTTTGAAATTAGATGTTGTTTGTCTGATGTTCTGATTAATACAAATTCAGTTGTTTGTTCTTCCATTCCAGGCTTTATCTAAATACCCGGCTTGTGAGGGCAATTAGCTAAAACACATTGGAAACTGTTTAATGCAGTGTAGATGTGTAAGTTGCTATTGCTTAAAACAAATTGCAAGCCGCTCTGATAGCCTTGTGGCTGAAAAGTGGGGTATAAAATAAATAAATAAATAAATAAAAATACATACATATAATGTTTTAAATAATGTTTTTATCTTTTGGATATTGCTTCAGGGGTCCAGTGGGGTAGAAGGTAATAAATACATGCTTTAATGAAGTAAATAAATAAGTAAACTACCTTTTCTTTAACTGCCCTAGTGGTGCAGTGGTTAAATGCTGGTACTGCAGCCACAATGTTGTGAGTTTGTTCCTACAGGGCATCAAGACTGACTCAGCTTTCCTTCCTTCTGTAGGTTGGTAAAATGAGTACCCAGCTTGTTGGGGGCAATTAACTAACACACTGTAATCCACTTAGGGAGTGCTTTGCACTGATAAGTGGTACAGAAATACAAATGCTGTTGCTACTGCTAACTCCCTCCCAGTAGGCTTATGGAAAATGGACTCCCAAGAGTTACATACTGTAGAGCAGAAGCGAACAAAGAAAATCAAAGTGTGCAAGTGTAACCCACCCTCCAGAGCTATGGGAACAGTGGAAACAGGTTAATTACATAGGGAAAATTCACTCCCCCAGTCCATTTTGAGCCCTCCTATCTTTTCTCAGCCTCAAACTGCCAAGCTAATGCAATAAACTATCAAATGAAGGCACTAAGTACCAATTGGCTCCTACACCACTCTTAACATTTGTCAGGATGCTAACACGGACTCAAAAACTGATTTGCCTTGCAGCAGAGGGCAAACTCCCTACACCATAGCATCTAGAATTCCAATTCTAAAATGTTACAAGTCACCCACAATGTGTATGAAACATGTTTGAGTGCTGGAGGCAAGACACCGTGTTCTGCATTGGTTGAAGCTTTTGAACATTTCTGAAGAATCCTAAAACTGGCCTCAGGTGTCACTAGGATGAAACCCATGTCAACACTGACATCTCTGCCCAGAGCCCAAGGTAGCTCTCCATGAAGCAGAGAGGAATGCAACAAGGAAGGGAAAAAGAGAGCTGGGGAAAATTCAAAATGTACTTGAAAATATACTTTCTATAAGTTTTAACTATATGATGAAAATAAACCTAGTCAGGATTCATTTCTTTAATAGAAAATTTATGTTTTAAGACATGGTCTAGTGCAACTCCAGATTGAGCTCATACAGTCAAAATTTAAACCAACAGAATAAGTTCTAGTAGATCTTGATTATTAGTTTCCATCTGCCTTTTCCTTGGAAATATTAGAATAAGAGGAAGAGTCCTGCTTGAACAAACCAAGCATCTATTTAGTCAAGTGTCCTATTTCTACCAGGTAGTTGACCAATACTGTTATAAGAGATTGTTTCCATCAAAGAATTCCTTAAGAAAACACTGGCCAGCCACACATGAATACACAAGCAAACAGTTTGCTTACAATAATGAATGCAGCATGTTTGAAGGCACCAGATGGAAGGAGAACATTATTGTAATTCTTGTGTCCCATTGTGCAACAGCCAAGAGAGCTGTTAAAGCTTTCTGGCTATTTCTAAGCAATTTTGTGTGCCTTCTTTTAAGTTTACATTCTCTTGTCAGTTTATCTGATAGATGTGGCTGTCTGACAAATACATTTCATTGTAACAGAACTAAAATATAGTTAACCACACATTACAAAATATCACTAAATAGCTATAAAGTTTGTGTATGAAAATATTATTTTCTCTGAGGCAAGATATTTTTGCAAAAATGTGCTTCCCTTTGAAACTAAAACCATCACTTTCCCCATTTTGCATTGTGTCAGTTTCTCCGTACCTTCCTGTATTCTCCCTGTCCTAGTAAAGGTTCCTTCCTTTCTCATATGTAAATACCTGTACTAACATAGCATTAAGTAATTTCTCAGGAAATAAAAGTAGGAAATCCAGATGCTTCTTTCTTTCTTGAGTGCCATATGAGGTTTTCATTGGGATATTCATTGGGATTTTTTATTTATTTATTTATTTATTTGTTACACCAAGAGAGATTTCATACACACAGAAACCTGAGTCTGTCTGTTTGTCCCCCTCGTTGCCGGAAGGGTTGAGGAAAAAGAAAAGGACAAAGGCTTTTTTTTTTTTTAAGGTCATAAAATTTCAGTTCTTCATTGTGACCATCAAGTCTCTTGCCTTGGGATCAGCTCTGGCCAAATAGCAGAGGTTTGCTTGGATAGATTTCTCTCAGACTTTGAAACTCCTTATTACTTGTCTTTGTTTCCTATTGTGCTGCCCTTCAATTCCCCAGTTAGCACTTCCCTCTGCTAAACTAAGAGCATAGATGGACTAGAGCCATGCACCCGGCTTGTGGGGGCAATCAGCTAACATACATTGGAAACTGCTTAATGCAGTGTAGATGTGTAAATTACTATTGCTTAAAACAGTTTGTAAGCTGCTCTGATAGCCTTGTGGCTGAAAAGCGGGGTATAAATAGCTAATTTTAAAAAATCTGACAAATGGGAAGGTATAGTAATATCAGCACTGAAGTAATCCTTCCCAAATCAAAAAGGCTGATCCAGAAAGCTGTCCAAGGTAACCATGTAACTACTCTGTCTCTGTATATATACCAGTGGTTCTTAACCTTTTCTTTACCAGGGACCCTGCCTTTAAACAGTTTTGTTGCCACGGATCCCCAAGACTTAACTCAAGATTTAAAGCCCTAATAATAATAATCCCTGAATAGTGAACCATTAACAATTACACTATCCATTAAACCTTCCCTCAGAGGTGCCAGAGCAGGAGGGAAGACTTTTCTCCTGCTTCTTCCCACCAGTTTGCAGCTGGAACAGAACATAGGCCTAGCCTTTGCCTTGGCTCCTGTCACATGGCTGCTCCACTGCAGGGAAGAGGCAGGCTGAAAAGCTGAGTAAGAGCAGAGCTTTCAGCCATGGCAAGCTTTCGGCTGGAAAGGAGGGAAGGGGGGGCAAAGGCTAGCTTGCTCCACTGTTGCTCAGCTGCACAGCCCACCTCCTCTGGGGCTGAAGTGTTTCTGATGGGAGAGTGGACTGTTCTTGTCTGGAAAGGAGGAGAGGGGGTAACAAACAGCAATAGCATTGATATTCATATACCACTTATCAGTGCTGAAGTATTCCCTAAGTGGTTGACAATGATTTTTAGTTAATTGCTTCCAACAAGCTGGGTACTCATTTTACTGACCTACAGAAGGATGGAAGGCTGAGTCAACCTTGGCTCCCTCTGGGATCGAACTCATGTGGCTAGCAGTACTGGCATTTAACCACTGCACCAGAGAGGCCACGTGACAGGGAATGTTACATTGGGTACTTACCGTGAAGGTACTTTCTGCAGGGTGGATGGCAGGAACAATCGCTTAGCATTGGGAACCTAGGACTGCCTAGCAGGAAGCAGGAAGTTGACTCATGGTTTGTGGAATTTCAAATCCCTTTGTTCTCTTGTCCTACATCTCCATGAGGCCAGTTCAACTTTCTGCTTCGCTCAGCAAGGTTCAGGTTCCAAGTCCTCCAGTCCTTTGACTATTTTTTCCTTCTATTCCCATTTTCTTATCCCCCCCCCTCACTGTTTATTGCAAGATCCCGGGAGGCTCCAAAATTCCCCATAGCCCCCCCCACAAGATTTTAAGGCTAGAAGGCTGTGCGGCCCACCTCCTACTCACAGAGGAATGGCCACATGACAGGAGCTGAGCTAAGACATAGCTGTCTGACTGGAGCTGCACATTCTGTAGGGTGAGATGTGTTAAGAACCACTGACATATACCACAAGTTCTACAAGAACAAATACTACCTCAATCGTGCCTTTATATAATGAACGCATTTTAATGGGAAATATCCTTGTTAAGTAATTATATAAATTCTTCCTTTTTACAGGTAAGGAAATACATTTATCATGGCTTGTCAAATGATAAGGAGAACTGAAGCCAAGCCTTGATCCAAGTCTTGATCCAAGTCTAGCATCCTGTTATAATGCACTATTTGTGATTTTTATAGACAGGAAATAGTGTTACAGTTTCAACATGCTGTTCCTTTTCTTCATTACTCTATGCTTTTCTGCTACTGTGCATAGTAGTAACATAAAACAGAGGAAGAGAGGTTGAAGTAGCAGGAAGAAAATAGGCAATAGCAAGCATATGCCTTCTCTAACTCCCCCCACAAAAAAGGTAGCAGTTATGAAATTAGCTTAAATAGCAAGGAGTTTTAAACATTTTGTCATTCAGGAATTACCATCCCTGTTATCAGATGAAAAATGTGATAGTTTTTTAAGGCACAAGACTTTTCGTTGGTTTTGGTACAACAGACTAACATGGCTTTCTCATAAAACCAACCTGAAAATCAACTTATCAATGGTAAAGCTTACTACCATTAATGGGAAATGCATTACATGACAGGAAACTATTTGTGGAAGCTAATAATGACCACAAATGGTTATTTCACATAACTATCATATCCTAATAGAAATATTTTCATTCTTAAGGTGGCAATTTTATCTGTTGTATAAGTGTATAAATTGGACACGATACTTTGCAATAGGTCCCTTAACTGTAAAATGATATTAACTGTGGGGATGATATATCATGAAGTCAAGTAATGAACAAAGCTTATTAAGGAGTCCACCTGACAGGGACCAAAGGAAGGCAAATCTGGGAGCAGGATGGCAGATGAGAATTAATTTTATTAGTAGCCAGTTGAATAGCAGTTCGGTTGTCCCTGGAGACACATGTTGCTCACACGAATGAACAGGAGCAGGTTTTGGAACTTTATATTGAAGAGTGGTGTGTCATTGGTTACTTGTAATTTTCTCAGTAAGGATTAGCCTGGTCATAAAGATTTTAGGCTTAGTATATCTGTCAGATCGATATCAAAAGACATACACACTACTGAACAAACCAAATTCTTCTTATAAATGGAACAGAAATATCTGGAGCACGGTACCAACTATTCTTATGGAATACCATATATATTATTACACAAAAGCATGATATTACATGTAATTATTATATACCATATATGTCTATATGTAATCTGTATCTGGCTATTAATATTATAATCATTTTAAATTTTTCAATTGTTCTATTAAATGTGTGAAATTCCTGGTGCCAATAAGCCATTAAAAAGGAAGAACTAACTTAGATTATATAATGTAAATAATAAAGTTGGTAGTGTGACATTAATCATATACTTATGACATTTGACATTATTATGTCAATTTGCTTTTATGTATCAGAAGAGCATTCTGATGATATCTTCCAAATCTCAAAAAAAAAAAAAAGGAGCTTTAGAGATTGTTATCAATGTATTTTGCATGTACTGATAAATTCTAAAGTGTTAACTAACTCTGGAGGCAATTAGAATACTACTGCAAACACTTCAGTGACATGGAAGAAAAATCTTAACACTTGAAGAAAGAAATACTGTAATATACAATTGTAAGAAAATGATGAAAGAACACTTAACCTCATACAAATGGCATATGATATAGAAATGAATCAGCCTATTTAAATACAGAATTACTGTATTTTGTTGAGCTCTTATCATGAGATTATTCAACACAAATACAATTCTGCTTCAAATAGTATGCAATCGAATTCAGGAAGCACAACTAAGTGACACTGTATGATGAAGATTTAAATCAGCATAGTTCTTTTAACTTGGTAGTTTGCTGACCAACTTTAAAAAGTGAACAAATTTGCCTTACTTGGAGTTACTTATACTTGTAACCAAAGTAAAAGTTATAGTAATTCCAATGCATGGGAGGCTAGGCTGGCCTCCTCTTTGTTTTCCTTCTGCCTGCAGATCAAGACATTTTCATTCAAAATGGAATTTAATGATTAACTGGCTGCAGAGAGCTTTTTTATGGGGTGTGTTGTCTGTATTTTTAATTTCATTATTATGTTTTTAAATTACTTGATTTTTCTAAAATTTAAGGGTATTTTACACACTAAATATTTAGTGACAGGTTCCTGTCCTTCCCTGCCTGTGTTCAATTAAAAACACACACACACACAAAACAAACCTTACATTAGAGTCTGCAGGAAATACCACTAGTTAAGATTTGCTTAAAGTGAAACACATTTAACTGTGTTTTAATTTTTCACTATCAGATTTTTAGTATATCTTGCTCTAGTGTTTTCTGAATTGCCTTGGGTCCCCATGCTGACAGAAAGGCAGCAAATAAATTAAATAAGGGAAATAGTACAAATACTTCACTCTTTATATAAACTGGGATAGACTGCCCCAGTTTATTTTTTAAAGTTCATTATCCAACTGGGTTTCTGGTTACTAAAAGCTAGTGTGTACAGCAGAGATGGGCAACTTGTGTCCTATGAGGTACCATTGGACTACAACTCCTATCATCCCTCACCACTAGTTAGGGCTAGTGGGAGCTCCAGCTCAACAGCACCTGGCAGGCCATAAATTGTCTACCCCTGGGCTAGTTCATGCTGTTGACAAGGGTCACATTATAGTCTCTTACGCATACAATTCAAATTTCCTGATTTCAAAATATACAACAAATGTTTGCACTACAAAACATATATACACACAAAAACTGAAAAGCTTTCCTTTTGAGCAAATCTAACTAGCAGTATTTCCTGCAGACTCTTACGTAAAGTTTGTTTTGTGTGGGTTTTTTTTAATTGAACATAGGCAGGGAAGGACAGGGACCTGTCACTAAATAAGAAGATTAGAATGATGATCTTGTGAGCTTTACTGAGACTTTTTTTTTATGAAGGTCACTAACAAAAGCCAATGACAAAGCACCCATTGAGTTCACTGTTCATTTTTGACACAGTAAGCAGTTTAGATGTCATTAGAAAACACACCGAACACTTGCTAAATTTCAGCTGCTATATTTCTCTTGGTGCAAAAACATGGTGTCCAACCCAAGAGATTAAAAATACCTTAGCATTAGCAGGAAATTACTGGGCTTTCAACATGAAAGTACTGTGAAAATTCTTTTCACTTATACTCGAGTGATACACAGAATGAAACATATTTACAAAGCTGATCAAGAGATGTTTGCTATTAGGATTATACCTTGTCTACTATCCCTGTAACTCAGACTGAATGGACACAGTTTAATTTGCTTGGTGCAGACTTTCTTTGGTAAATAATAATTGACAGCTTGACATACTATAATGACAGATTTCTAAAAAGAGCAGAAGCACACTACATAAGGGTCTCAACTGAAGCATAATGATTGTTGGAAATCATTTAATGTTTCTCCAGTTCTCTGTAAACTCTGTAATTAGTTAATAAACTGACATGGATCAGAAATAGACTTATCCTTTCTCTTGCTATTAACCAATTTTTATTTTTAAAAAGGGAAGAGATAAATCTATTCCTGATCTATGTCAGTTTTCCATGTGTTCAATCGAGCCCATTCTATTCTGTTTTTTAATATAATTCAAATTGAATTTTCATATTTCCCCATAAAATGTGAATTTTTGTATACATTAACAAATAAAACCTACATTTTTGTATACAATTTAACTTAAAATACAGTATGTCCTTTTTAAAATATTTCCTCCCAATTGATCTATTTTTATACAACTTTTTGAGCCAAGATTTTTTTTTAAGCCAAGAACTAGACTGAAAAATTTGGAGAATTGTGGACTCAGAACAACTGCTTTGGGTCCAACATGACAGTCTCAGAAGAGCATTATTAGGTGGGGTCATTTAAAAACCCTTGCATCCCAATTGTATATTTTTCCTAGGATATTTCTATATATTGTTGTGATGCATTATTCCATTATACAGTAGAGTAATATGTATGTGTTATGTGTCTTTGCCTCTCCATTGCTGCCCCCTTGTCATGGGATAGAGGCTTGCGTACCCTAATGAAGTTTTGAGCTATGCTGGCGGTGGCACAATAGCCACCGGTAGGGTCTCCCATGCCAGACAGGTCAAAACCGAAGGGTTTGACAAAGAGCATCAAAGGGCAGGATGGGCTCTCTAGCCTTATGGCAACCATCCTAGGAGAAGGAAAACTCTAATCCCAAACCCGGGCAGATGGTGCTCATCCAACCCTGTAAGGTCAACCATCTAAGAGAAGGAAACTCTAATCAAACCTATGGCCCAAGGACCTCACTGCTACCGTCCATGCTTGCAAAGCCACAGCAGATGAACCTTTGGTTTAAAGGGTGAGGCCAGTTCTGTGCATGCTGCGCTCTGCCAGAAAAATCCATTGCACAGGCTCGAAGGATAAATCCAATTCCAAAAAAGCCCTGTAGTGATAGACGAGGGACGAAACCACAGGTGTAAAGATGCACTGAAAGCCGCAGACCCAACCCTGCATGCAGGCGGCTCAGGACTTTGGTCACTCGAGGCTGACCCAGGAGATGACAGTCTTGTTCGGCAGCATCCTGAACAACCAAGCAGCCTTTTTTAAGGAGAGCACTGCTTGCTCCATATGGAGAGGGGCCTAGAAAAGGTGGCCTAACGAAAGCTCATCTCCATCTACAACGCAGAAAGAATCACAACCTGGAAACATCAGCCAAGGAGACCCTCTGCTGTGCTTTCTGCAACCGGACTTGTTTATCTCGGATTGGCCTTTTCAGTCATCAGCGCACTTGCAGAAAGTGCGGGATAAGTCCTTCCTGAATCTTCATTTGTGAAGAAAAGCCAGAGAGAGAGAGAGAGATGTGCTTTCAAGTTGCCTGTCGATTTACGGCGACCCCATGAATTTCATGGGGTTTTCTTAGGCAAGAAATACTCAGAGGTGGTTTTGCCAGTTCCTTTCCCTGAAGTATAGCCTACAGCACCTGGTAACATACAGGACCAGAAAACAAATTTGTATTTGAATTTTGAAGAAGAGCCATAGCTCAGTATGCTTTGCTATGCATAGAAAAGATCCAAAGTTCAGCTCCTGACCCAGGGCTGGGAAACCCTAGAGAGCCACTATGTAGACAAAATGCTAACCTATTATTCATATTGGAGCCCTGATAAAATGAAACAGTGGCCTTAAAGCTGTCTCAGTTATGGCTACTAGGATCTCCATGGAGCAACAGACCTGTCATGTGTTATCAGGAGGTGGGGATAGTCTATCGGGTTTCTCTCTTTTTGATCAAGTGTGCCATCCAGTTTTTACTAGATTTTAAGTGTGCATTTCTCAAATTGGGTGCACGGGGCAAACAAGAGATTTTGTTAGGATACTCCTTACCCTACTCCCCAAAGTCTCCCTGAGCTAGCCAGGTGTTCTTAAGGAGGAATACTAGAGTCTCCCAAACTGGTTGTTCAATATCTATCCCAAAGTACACTATTAGAAATGGGTCGGTAGTTTATGGCCCTTGTGAGTCTGTCCTGGTCATTGCTAGCCTCACATATTCATCTAGGTATAGTTCTTCTTTTATAATAGATGGGAGAAGGGTGATCTGAGGATGGGGTGGCTTGATACAGTCCCATTGTGGATAGGGGGAATCAGATATAGTTCCATTGTACAACATCCCACTAACTACTGTAATTGGGTTTATGCTTAATGAAATTTAAGATCTTTGCATGAACATTGGACCCATTAAGATGTTCCATTCCAGGAAACTAATTGTCCTGGATGCTTTTCTGACTTCCTTGGAAATTTTGGCCTCAGACTGCTAATCCTTTCAAAGCCCTGGATGACTTCTGGATTGGAGAAATGACTCAGACAGTTAACATTCTAACTCCTAAATCTCCCTCTGATCAAGAAAAACTAAAAGAAATGAACTTATAGACAACTAGAGTGCCAAAGAAGTCAGAGAAATGAAATGGCACTTGAGCAATGGTGGCAGAAGGCTTGCAACAAATCTGATCAAAAACCAGCCAAAACTGATTTTATAGCCTACTCTGCAGTAGTTTTGTATCTGCTCCAGCTTAGATGCTAGTTAAAACAACAACAGCAGATGTAGCTTTGGCACTTGTCCAGTTATGCTGGATACATTTCAATTTGTGCAGCCTCAGGATGTGGACAGAATTGTTCAAGAAGTCGACCACACATGCACTTGACTCTTAACTATCCTTGCTAATAAGAGCAGTTAGAAGACTGGCCAACGAAGTAGTAAGGATAGTGAATGCTTCCTGGCAGGAAGAGTACAAGTTACAGGGGACTTAAAATAGTTGCTGCTACTAGGTGACTGGTTCTCAATGGTGAGGCTGGAGTGGACCTGGGAAGAGGAATGGCCCAAGGCTGCAATGGCCTTGGCCACCCCCAGGAGCTAGCTGCGCTTGTCTACAATGTGCCACAATGGGCCCCTATGGTTTGAAAGCGATGGAAATAAAATATCTATACAAAACCCCTTTCTTAACCCACTATATTCAATTTTTTCCAGCCAGTCTGTAATATCCACTTTTAAGCAAGCTGTTCAAGTATATGGTGGCCATTCCGCTTCATCATGTTCCCTATGTTTAATATCTTATATGAAACCCGTGGAAAAGGTCATTCAGTGCAATGGACCTCTACGCTATCAGTATGCAGATGACATTCAACACTTTCCAAGCAAACTGAAGCTTGATTTGGCCAAAACAGATGAGCTCCTGCTTGTCAGACACTGTTTAATATTTCTGGAGCTCCATAGTGAGTGCCTATTCTTGCACTCCTGAACTCCAGAAAATAACCTTGCAATAATAAATATAACTTGACTTAATCTGGACTCCTGTGTTCAAGTGTTTCCCTTTCTGCACTCTTACTTCTTCTTCCAGTGGGATCTGCCACAAAAGCTATATTGCAGAAACTATCTCATTATTGTTATTATTTTGCCTGAAACAGTTTATAGAGTTTTCTATGGAGGTTGTCATTTTGTTTATTTTTTCAATAAAATTCCTTTAAAACCTCTGATTTCATATCTATTGTTACAATGGCACTCCAATAATCTGATTAAGCTATGCAAATTTACATAGGCTGAGCTCTTGTGCACTTAAAAAACATGCTACCTTCTAGGCTCACTATACCAGTAAGACTGCAGCCTGTCCCCCACCAGAAGAGGACAGCAAAGCTTCTAGGAGTCACACATTTTAGTGATATTCTTTTCAATTATGCATGTTCTAGATGGTACCATGCTGCTTTTCTGAAAAAATGGCCTTGGGGGTCAGGGTTGGGAATCATGCTCTAAATCTGCCTTAGCTATTTTGTCAGTGCTAAGCGAGGGAAGCAGGTTATCAGCGTTAACCAGAAGTCAAAATGAAGTGCTACCAGCATCTGTTAAAATGGGTACAACAGAAGCAGTTTGTGGATGGAAGATAGGAATAAATGAATATGGGCATGGGAACAGGAATAATTACACCAAGGAAATCACACTCATCCTCAGAGGAAGGCAATGGCAGACCTTCTCTGAATAAATCTTGCCAAGAAAACTCCACAATAGGTTGCTTTAGGATTGCCGTAAAACAGAAACAACCTGAAGGCACACAACAACGTCTTCTGTGGACACCAACTAAAGCAAGCAGAACAAATGAGGGTACAAACTATAAATTCCTAAGTGAAATTCAAAGTATAATTTTGTTTCCCAACCATTCTTATGGTACTTCCCTACCCTGGGATTATGACAAAATTAACAATTAACAATTATCATTTTGTTTTAGAATACAATACTTGGATTAGATTTTTTTTTTACTTCTTCTGACCTATTTCACATTCCTACTGAATGCTGGGTTTCATTAAACTTGTTTACATTTTTTCCAAAGAAATGTTTATTAGGTTTCAGCTTCAGGTTTTTTACCCATTAACAAATACTGTGGTTCTGCAAATATTTACATTTTTGTTCAAGCTATTTACTTCTACACAAAAATGAGAAAAGTTTGATTTTTAATTCCAAATGGACTGGTTTATTTCAGAGGAAATTATTAATAAACAATGAGAACATGTATATTTTGATTTCAGGTGATGTATGCTGAACTCCATTACTGACAATTAATTTGATGGGGGGAACTGGCCTTAGTCCTACACTTTTCATGTGAGCATGTCTCCCTTTGGTTGTGCCTTCATATGATATTCCTCACTGGAAATCCATGGTTTTAACCAGACCAGATAAGAAACTGATGTTTCACTTTCAAATGAAGAGGTCACATTCAGCACCCACAATCTGCCAGCTGACTCATCCAGCAGATATCTTTGTATCTTCAAAATTTGTTCTAAGTTGATTCATTCCATCTGCAATAACCACAAGAAGCAAACCAAACCACACAGAACGCACAGAGAGACAGGTTACAGTAACACTAAATTAATCCCCTGAGTTTTGTGGGAAATCATCTCTGACTTCATCCTACAGATGCTAAACTATTTGGAAAAGGATAACATGCAATTTTGATCTTAGAAAGTGATAAAACTCTTGCAGACACACTGGATTCAAGCAATCAGTGGAATTATTCAACTAAAGCTTTAACAATGGATTAAAATTTCTTCTACAATAAACTGCGAATTAAAATCTGGAGTTGATTCGAACTGAATGACCTCTTCTAGTCCAAGGGTGGAGAAAGTATGGCACAAGAGTAGCATGTTGTCCCCAACCCCATTTTAAAGCCCCCAAAGAAACTCCCAAAGCCCAACTCCCCCACATTTTAAAAATGGCCAGTGTTCTAAACCACACCAAAATGTGACAGTTTGCTTTTTCCATACATCCCCACAATCCCTCAAACCCCCAAATCCTCCCACCGCTGAAAAGAGTCCATAAATTGGATTAAAATTTAACTAGATGTGATGTGTCATCACTTCCACTCTGTCAGGAATGCATCTGTGCAATCTACTGGGAGGTTGCCAGGGGGGATCCATGCACCATTGCCTTCCCTAATATTAGTACAATGGTTTTTCCTTCCTTATGGCAGCTCCCAACTCCCCATCTACACACTGCTCCAGGGAATTTGGGGGCCTTTGGGAGCAAACTTCAAGGAATGCAGGGGCTGCAGGGAAGAGGAAGACAGTGGAAATCTCATTTGGCATATGGAAATTCTTCACGATACTTGATGTAGCTTATAGGAAGCTATATGTATGACTGACCACTTCTGTGAGAGTGTGCCTATGAAATTTTGGAAAATTACTTATACAGTAGTAGACATTTCTCTTGAAGCATTCATACCTCTGCATCACACCGCTGGTGTGAGATTACCTACCAGACCTAATGACATGAATTTGATACCTATTTTTTCTCTTGTAAAAATATTCTAAACTTTCAACAATAAATATCTTTGAAAGAAAAAAAAATATTCTGTTCCTAGTCATTAGGAGTCAGGACTAACTTGTCAACCTGACTTGAACTGCACAGTAACTACCTCACTCTAACACACAGTAAAGATATATGGAATCTGCACATACAAAGACTGTCAAATTCACTTTCACTGCAGGGGATGTTCTATATGCTCTTTTCAACTGGAATGGGATACAGTAATCCTTGCCTATGTAAAGAACCATGTATGTACACATCAGAGCTCCAATAATGATAATGATAATGATAATGATAATGATAATGATAATGTATTGCTGAAACATTTCCTTGTTCTTTGTTTTGAACTCATCTGTGATTTTAAAATGGTTTAGTGCTGGCTTTGTTTATTTGTGTATTGTAATTTTTACAATAAATTCCCACTATAACTATAGTCTTTTAAATTGTTATCTACATATACAGGTTCTGTGCCTGTACAGAAATTGGTGTAGATCATTCTAGAACTCAGCAAGTTCAAAGGATGTGGCTTCCACTATTCCTTTTCAGTTCCTATATGTCACAAGGATTGGATTAAGTGTGTGGGACATCTGATGTGGGTCAAAAGGAAGACTGTGTGACTATACAGATTACTACCTGAAAAATTAGTTGCAGGTGAGCAGACTGTCTTTGTTCTTCAAGATCTCTGCAATCTGGAGATACATGGTAGATCAGCAAGATCATTTATTGGAGGTGGGCTGATGTTACTTAAGAAAATACAGTTACACAAACTGGTCTAAACCAACACCTGGCTTGGCCTTGTGTCTAGTCTAGAAAAATGTTGATGACTGAAGCCCTGGTGCCACAGTGGTTAAATGCCAGTACTGCAAGCCACAAGGTTATGAGTTTGATTCCAGAAGACTCCAAGGTTGACTCAGCCTTCCATCCATCCATAGGTCAGTAAAATGAGTACCCAGCTTGTTGGGGACAATTAGCTAAAAATCATTGTAAACTGCTTAGGGAGTGCTTCAGCACTGATAAGCGGTATATAAATATCAATGCTATTGGTATCGCTATTATTGCTGCCCAATGGAACTCAGACAGAGCAATTCCCCTGAAAAATGTCACAGAAGAAGCTACTGCCCAGATAGAGTAACTTCATACTCCCATGGGAGTATGCAGTGGTCAATAGCCACTAGGGATATAAACCTTTGATTATGTCATTCTCACATGCAAGAATGAATCATTTCAAATCTTCTCCCCACTGGGTGGGGAGAGTTTTTGCCTGTTTTATGAGAGTTTTTGCACATTTCACATTTGGGGATGTTTGTGCAAACAATTAATTTCTGCAAGAGCCGCTAATTTTTGTGCAAAATTGTTGCACAGACTGGATTCTGTGAAAAATACATTGGTTTTTGTGTACACGCTGGGTTTTTGTGCAAAAAATAAGTGTGAATTGCCCCCAAAATGAGTTTTTGTGCACGTAGAGTTCCAAAATGCAAAAAATATCAAGTGACAATTTTCTTGGTGGTGTGTCCTAATGTATAAAGACACTGTTTCTCATTGGGGAAGAAAAAATGTACAAGTATTCTTTACATTCCTAAAAGCCGTTGTCATCTACTTGGCAAACTGTTGCATACAAAACAGTCTGCCTCTTACATCAGCTCTCATAAGGAAGTCTGTATGATTTACAAAAATAAGCAATACAGTCTATACAGAAAGTAAATTCCCTTCTAATGTCTAGCCAACAAGGATATCTAGAGGAGAACAATGGCAAGAAGAGAGGGAGTGTTTTGAACAAGGGAGGCATCCATGACAAGACAACATCCATGACAATGGGAAATGGAAAAAACACTGGTAAGAAGGTGATATCTAGTCCAGGGACAATCTTCTCCCAATAAAAAACAACGTAAGGCTGATCATTGAGGCTGGTCATACTTATCAAGGCTGAGTATGACACTTATACTTTCCCTGAAAATTTTGTCCATTCTCCATATTCTCACCCCAGTTTTAAGTTCCTGTTCTTGAGATACAGCAACTTTGTGTCACTAAGGAGGGAAAACTGAAACATCTTAATTACATAATTTGCAGATAATCTTCTCCTCCCTTTTTAAAAAATCAATCACTCTATTGACTGCAACATGAACTAGTACTCATATTCCTTAAATCAATTGTTTTAAAACACTTCAAGGAATCTTGAAAGGGAAAAGGGCCTTCCTAGCAGAATTTACATAGGTAAATTCATAAGTGATAATATAGTCCTTCAAATAAATGTGTATGGTACTTGAACTGAGAGATGTGGGTGATCTTGAAAGCCTTGATGGGAAGAGCTTTTTATGAAAGCTCTGTACCTATGAATCATTAGCTCTGCCTATATCTACCCCAGATCTGTCTACTCAGGCCTATATTAGCAACCTCACTTTTTCCCCCCTTCATGCTCAATAGACAACAGAACAGCTGCCACTGGACAATAGTGATGATACCTGAACACAGGCAATGGTACATACACATAACAAATTTTATGTGATCAAACTGTTTAGCTGTTTAATCATGGTGGCAGTATATGCACACCACTAAATATTTTAAAACTTAAAAGCAGAGGCAGTGTCTATGCATATATGTCTGTGAGTAAGAATCCTTCTTTTCTAGCTCCTAAGCTGCTTTTTTCTTCAATATCCATCCTGAGGAAAAGTTAAATGAAACTTCAAACTTCAACTTGGTTTACTACTTCCTGTCTTGCAGTACTACCATTATATAACCACTCCTGTTTGTGGTGTCTGTTCAGTTAATTATTATTAATGGTTGCAAATTCATATTAATGGTTACAATGTTGTACTCACTTATGTGGACTTAGTTTTTACCACTGAAAGCATTTCACAGAAACTTGCAGGAAAACATGTAGCATCAGAACTGCACAATTCTACACATAACAACTTGGGAACAAATCCTATTGAGCTCAACAGGGCTTACTTTTGAGAAGACATGTATAGGACCGCATTGTTAGCTACTTAAAATGACAATAGTCTTTTCAGATAACTCATCACTTCATCATAATTTCATCATTACAATAACAAATGCAATTAATATGGTTATTTGATTTCTGATGCAATGTTTATTTTAATGCCAATGATGCTCCAGTGAGAACTTCATATTTTCTTCTGTCTTAGCAAATAGCATTTGCTTTTCAAATTTCCTCTTAATATTTCATCTTGCCTGCCAAAAACTAATGCTTTGCTCTATAACTAACTATTAAACTGAATTATTATTTAGAGAATAGATTTGTAGTATGCATATAGTTTTGTGCACTGTCATGCACACATAACATGGTTTTTCTTTGCTTTTTTGCTTCTTTATTTTAGGAAATGCATAAATCTTGTTCCTCTAATACAGTATTATTACTGCAGGCTCTGTACTGATTCAGTGGATCTTCAAGTACTTTTCATAACCTGTTCCTTGATGATGTCCAAAAGATGTGAACAATTTGACTTCTAAAAATAAGTTTATCAGGCTGAAAGGCAAGCAATACTCTGCTGGTGGGTCTTCAAAGGCCAGGGGGTGGCAGTTCTCATCACGGTCATGTCCCTTACAGATACACAATACTCCAGAGAACCCAGATGGCAGATTCATTTTTATTAAGGGGAATACTGAAGATAAAAAGCTCACTATGTGGTCATACTATTTGCCTAACAAAAAACAAAATGTTTTCTTAACACTGATGCCATTTGCAGAGGTATATATTCTGTTAGGGGGAGACTCCAATACTCTATTTGATGCTAAGTTAGACAGGACCCCACTAAAAAGAAACATAAAAATCTTAACTCCAGGAGATTTGTCAGTTTTTAGTTCTGTAGGTCTGCATGATGTATGGAGTTTGAAATATCCAACAGGCAAGGAATACTGTATATCCAATATTCAGATCTGCATAAGGTTTATAGAAGTTTGTAGATCACAGTCTACAATGACAATGTAATTTATAAAGTTGAAGCTATATCAATACATCTTGCTAGTTTCTGACCCCTCCTCTTTGAGTTTAACATGGGAGTTGGCAAAACCTGATAAAAAGGCAAAAGTTTGGCATCTTGACCTCTCATTGCTCAGTAGACAACTTTTTACCAAGAACTTACTAAGAGCACTAGAATCTTTTTTTTTTCAGAGAACAAAACGCCTGATATGTCTTAAGCCACTGTATGGGACACAATGAAGGCAGTAACAAGAGGGTTATATATATAAGAAAAGTCAAGATTAAAAAAGGTTTGAAGGCCCCCAAAAAATATAAACTCTAATTTTTTAAACAGATAAATTAACATGAGATCATGCTTCATCTGAGAACAAATTAGTTAATTTTAGAAGAAAGAAAAGCCAAATTGTTCACTTTGGATTTAGAAGAAATTCAAACCGCCCTAATCTTAACCAAAAGGTTATATTTCAAGTGGGGAGACAAAAACTCCCATTTACTTTCAAAATCATGGCGTTCTCCTGGATCGCCTGAGAGGGTTAGGAATTGGAGGCACTGCGCTCGTGGTTCCGGTCCTTCCTCTCGGGCAGGTCCCAGAGGGTGCGGCTTGGGGACAGCTGCTCCAGCAGAAAGGAGCTTACTTGTGGTGTTCCACAGGGCGCCATCCTGTCCCCGATGCTGTTTAACATCTATATGAAGCCGCTGGGTGAGATTATTCGGGGTTATGGGGCTGGGTGTTATCAGTATGCTGATGACACCCAGATCTATTTCTCCTTGTCCCGATCATCGGCCTCGAATCCCAATGGCATCTCTCCTCTTAATGACTGTCTTAAAGTTGTAATGGGCTGGATGAGGAAAAACAGATTGAGATTAAATCCAGACAAAACGGAGGTGCTCAAGGTAGCAGCCCCAAAACCAGGAGTTGAGCTGCAACCTCCAGTCCTGGACGGGGTCACGCTCTCCGTTAAGGACTGTGTTCACAGTCTGGGGGTGCTCCTTGATTCATCGCTTCAGATGACGAGTCAAGTGAATGCGATGGTCAGGAGCGCTTGTTATCAGCTTCGGCTGATACGCCAGCTGTGCCCTTTCCTGGAAGTAAGGGACCTTGAGACTGTGGTGCACGCGCTGGTAACCTCTCGTCTAGATTTCTGCAATGCGCTCTACATGGGGCTACCCTCGTGCTTGGTCCGGAAACTTCAGTTGGTACAAAATATGGCAGCCAGAGTGGTCTCAGGAACATTTCGGAGAGATCATATAACTCCAATACTAAAATCTCTCCACTGGCTGCCTATCAGTTTCCGGGCCCAGTATAAGGTGTTGGTTATTACCTTTAAAGCCCTAAATGGCTTGGGTCCAACTTATCTCTGGAACCGCCTCCTCCCATACAATCCTTCCCGCATACTCCGGTCCTCTGGGAGGAATCTGCTTCAGCCACAAAAATCTAGGCTGTCTGCAACCTCCCAGAGGGCCTTTTCAGTAATCGCCCCCAAATTGTGGAATGGCCTGCCGAATGAGATCCGTCAGCTGACGAGCTTGAGTAGCTTTAAAAAAGCACTAAAGACGGATCTCTTTCGGCAGGCCTTTCCTGATTAGATCCCGGCCTCAGGAACTCAGTCTCCTGGCTTTTTAAAAATTATGTATATATTTTTAATGTGTTTTTTTAGCTAGAAGGTTTTAATCTTATTGTGTTTAATGTCTTTTTATGTGGGAGGGTGGGGGTGGGTGGTGTTTTTAGTCATTATTATAATGTTTTAACTGTTGGAAGCCGCCCCAATTGTTTTTAGCAGAGGGGCGGGGTATAAATAAATTTTATTATTATTATTATTATTATTATTAATTAAAAACTATCTCATAAAAACATAATATGACTAATGAAATCTAAAACAGGCAAATTTTTACATTCCCTAATAAAATATGCTAGGAATTTAGAAATTACTATAAAGAGTTATATAGATCAGAACAACACACAGATCTGTCCCTGGGTGAATTTCTTAACACTTTAAAAATTAAGCCCATCAATACATTTTATAACTCTGAACTGAATTAGCCCATCATAGAAGAAGGAGTAAAAAATGTCATGGGTGACTGAAAATCAGGCAAATTGTCAGGCACAGATGGCTTTACAGCAGGATTGTACAAAACATATTTCACAATATTAGTCCCTAAAGTACAGTATGAGCCCCGTATCCGCAAGGGATATAATCCTGGACTTACCGCAGATGGCAAAAATCTCAGTTAGTAGCGAACCCTGTATTACCAGCAGAAGCATTTTTTTTAGTTAGTTAGTTATACCCCGCTCTTCAGCCACAAGCATGCCATAGAGTCACACTGGAGAACCTCCAAATGCCTAGAGAGGGTTGTGCTATATTCAAATTGTTCAACAGTATTTTTCAAGGAGGCAAAATGCCAGAGAGCTGAAAAGATGGTCAAATTGTGGCCTCATGGTGCCATGCTAAAACTCATGGTGCCATGCTAAACCTCATGGTGATCTAAGCTCAATAACAGCTTATCGCCCAATAATGCTTTTGAATTGGGACCTAAAGATTCTCAATGTCAAGCATCACCAAATACATTAACTTCTTTGTTGAAGAATATTTTGTAACTGATTGTCCATAATTCCCAAAAGGAAGAGCTCTGATTTCAACTGAATATTAACTTTCAAAATTCTATGAATCAGAGATAGCCTTAAACCTATGAGTTAAGAATATGTAAACATGGACCAAAAAGGTTTCTTACCAAATAGGCAGCTGCCAGACACAGTGCGCCGAGGGCTTAATGTTATTCACAATTCTGTTCACCTGGGCAAAGGAACCACCACCCTCTCCTTAGATGCATTAAAATATTTGACAGAGTAGTTCTTTGGTTTATTAGAAAAAATGAATTTTGGAACCCCTTTTGTTAACTTTCTTTTAAAAATCTACAACTATGTAAAGGCCTATGTTTATATCAACTGAATGGATTCTAAGGTATTTCAGCTGGAAAGAGGCGCCAAGCAGGGATTTCCCCTTTCTTTGGAACTGCTAGGTGTTTGCATTAGGTCGTCTCCTTTGATAGAAGGAATCCAATTTAATGGTAAAGAGCATAAGCTGAATCTTTATGCAGATGATTTATTACTTTTTCTTCAAAATCCCACAACTGCAATAGATGAACTAAAATGAATTTTAGATCTTTTTACCCCAATCACAGGATTTAAAATCAACTTTCTACAAGATCTCTATTATTTTGCATAAATACTCCTCTCCATAAACAGATGAACATGATCCTTTCTCATTCCAATTTTAGATATCTAAGGGTCCAGCTCACAAAATACCCAGCCGAACTCCTTTACAGAAACTATAAAGGAGTTTTATCCAATTATACAGTGGATAAAAACCAAACTTAAGGAATGGCCGCCCTTACATTTATCTCTACTACGATGGATTGAGGTAATTAAAACCTTTGTTTTACCTAAGCTTCTTTTCTTATTCCAGATCATCCCATTCTACGCTGTCAGAGATAGCTTAAGGAGATGGCAAAAAATGTTAGAGAACTTTAACTCAAAGGGCAAAGAGGCTTAGACTCCCATCCAGTGTTAGGTATTCTCCAAGTGCTACAGGTGGTCTTTCTATCCCTATCTTAGAAAAATACTTTTTTTTGCCTGTCAGATTAAGAAAGCTATAAAATTCATTCGAAATGATGGCATAGTTCACTGGACTAATGTGAAAGGAGGGACACAATTCTTGAATCATAAACTGATGTTGACAGAAGAATACTCTACCCAAAAAATCTGATCTTATCTTTAGTTATAAATCCATAGAAGGGGACAATAATGTCTGAAGAAAATGGGATGAGTTATTCTTCCCCCGCCCTCATCTGTAAGATTTATTTTCCCATAGAGCAAGGTCAGGCGCTCAAAGCCTAGTGGCATAACATACAATGAATTATACATACATACATACAATGAATTATTTGCCAATTAGAGATTTATTTAACAGATCAGAAATTAAACCAGCAATGTTGCCTAAAAGGAAATCATCCAATACCAAAACCACTTGATATATAATTATAAAATTATATATAGGTGGCATTACTGTCCCTCGAAACTCTCCCCATTATGGAAAGATGTTGGATAGGGTGCAAGAAACAGGGGACACTAGTTCCCGTGGCTAGATTGTCCAAAACTGAAGGCATTTTGAGATTCTGTACTTAAACTTATTGAATAAATTGCAAAGAAAAAATTATTAACAGGGGTGATTTACTTTTATTTTCCTTTTTTCTGGTACATATGATGCATTGGTACATAACATGTATTTGCATTGGTATATAACATATATTTAATTTCACAACTTTTGGTTGTTATACAAAAACAAATCGCCCAAATATGCAGATAATTTGAACATTCAAATATGGTTCCAATGAGTTTTGGATTTGCTATATCAAAGGAGAAACCAGCAAGAACAAATATATTGAAAAAACAGTTTCAGTTTATTGATTATTTGAACAATAAGGATGGACTTTGCATAATTCCACTACACTGTCAGAGATTTTAGAATGATCTAAGGATAATATAATCACACCAGTCCTTTTGCTGGAACACTTGAGAATATTCTTAACTGACTGGACTTTGACAGAATCTTAAAAGTACATTTGTGATATTCATTTACTTTATTTGTCTGTAAGCTGTCATTCCTGATGTTTTGTTCTAAGATTTTTTCAATTAAAAATGTTTTTTAAAACTTCTGGCAACTGCCTGGCTGCTGAGAAACAGGCTTCTAATGGATTGTTGATATATTTTTTAATGGTGTATTTTGACATTGCTTTTTAACTCAATTGTGTTTTAATATTCTAATTATTTAATTATATAGCTTTTTGTCTATTTTTATTTGTACCTGTTTTAATCTTCTCATGAACTCCTAGAATCCCTAATTCTTCAAGAAATGCAGAAAAGAATAAATAAATAAATAGAAATGTTTGATTGGGCAAGCTGGCACAACACTCCTCATCATATCCAATTATAAGGACAAGTACACAAGACTGCCACCAAGCAAGGTAGAATGCACACACTTGGTTCTAAGTCCTGGCTCTGGATGCAATATTCTCTTTCATTTTTAAACACAGCAGCATCTTGAAGGTGAATACTTATCTTTTTGTGCACCTAGGTTTATATTTCAGTGTGTATATACTGTACTCCAAAGTGGATGATACAGTTTGTCAATAACTCTGTTGCTGAACACTCATAAAACCCAACAATAACAAAATATAAGAATGCTTTAATTTATAGCATTAAGGGTAACTCATTTTGCTCAACATTGTAGATTGCACTTACCTCAGTATGCGTAAATATTACTTCATCATTCAGTATTTCCCCTATGTTTGAAGAAACACCTCCACCTTTCAGCTGAACATGTGTTTTAGTCATGTAACCATCAGTGGAGTCCTGTGTTTGGAAAAAAATATTTTCTTTGAGCAGTTTTTAGATACGCAACTACTTTTAACCACAGACCTTTCTAATTAAATACATTAAAGGGTTACATCTACCTACTCAAAAGTAAGTCCCATTGAGAGTGTGTTGTGCATCTGACAGTAGCCTGGCTGTGGAAGCTTTTGCCTTGGAGGCCCAGCACTGATTTCAGTCAAAACTTGGATTATTCACCCAAACTTTAGGAACCCAGTGATCACAGCTTTCTTTTGGTCTACCTGATTACAGGGATTCTCTTATCTGTTTGTGTCTTGTCCTTTGATTATGTTGACTATAGTGAACTGTTTTAACTTGTTTCAGTTGGAATAAACCTGAATTGTTTTAAAGTGTTCAGACTGTTTTACAATAGTTCTAAGGCTGTTTTTATTCAATGTACCCCACCTTGATATTTTCAGGAGAACAGAAATATTTTAATAAATAGACAATCCAATTATTTAGCCATAGTTCCTTTTCCAGTACAGGAAGAATCTTTCCATTATATTCTCTGCACCTCACCTCTTTGTTTCCTTGAAATGTACTATAATAGTTATATTTAAGCATCTCAGAACTTACATTTTAACTCTGTTACCTTACTGACTGAATTTCTATTCCTTCCATCACTGGATTATCACCAGTAGTCTTACTACCAGTTCCAAATGAAACATTCAGTTACTTTCATATTTTGAATCCGGATCTTCAAAGGAACCTAAGGCAATCAGTTCAGGATGTAATAGTATTACAACAGAAATACACTTCATTAATCCAAGTACACTTCAGTTAACAAAACAGATAAGTTCTGGGCATAACTTCTTTTACAGAAAATTTGGTACCAGAGGCAGAAATAACATGAAAAAAAATAGGAACAGGTTCCTGTAGCACAAAAAAGAAGAACAATTTAATATGTTTCAACTAATGTTTTATTCAAAACCAGTAATATGCACATGTGAAATGAAACAACCAGGGTCATATAAAACTTGTGTAAGTTTTAAAAATAATGTTGAACCTTCTAAAGGTCACTTTAGGTATTCTTCCGAAGAGTATCAAATGATGACTTCTACTTTCACCAGCATCCATTTTTCTTATGAATCCCATTTTGGTAGCCAAATGTAGAGATCTATGCTTTTTTAATATGCTGGGGGAGCTGGTGAGCACCCCCTTCACTCTGTTTTACTTGTCCATATATACTCAAGTAAGGGATTCTGGAACCAGCTGTCATTTACCTTGCCAGTTGTAAGTAGGCAGGCACATATAGGATCAGCTACAGTAGAATCCCATCCTTTCCCAGCTCAAGCTTTATTGTTCACTACAGACCTGCTGCTGTAACCTGACACTGAAAGTCTGTGTTTCCCTGCAAGCCCTCCTCTACCATCTTCTCAATGTAGATGCTGCTATAAAAAATTCCAGTTAGAAAGAGGAAGAAGAGGAAACAGGGGATGGTGGACTTTAAAAGTCTTTGCAAAAAGGAGCTTCTTTGATAGAGGCTTTGTTATCTGAGGTAATCCTGTAATTACAATAGAAATGAGTAAGTAATATAGGAAATACAGGATTGAATCCAGAAAAAAAATAAACTGCATCAAAACATTTTCATAATCTGACACCCATTTTTCCCAGTATAAAATCAAAATAATAGGTTTCACATTATTAAGAAATCATCAACATTTTTGAAGTAAAAAACTTTAATGAAGACTGGAAAGTAATTCCAAGTACAAACTACTGGACACATATAATCATAGAATCATAGAATTGTAGAGTTGGAAGAGACCACGAGGGCCATCCAGTCCAACCCCCTGCCACGCAGGAAATCACGATCAATATCTTCAAAAAATATAAGGCAATGGTCTCATAATGAGAGGGAGATTATATTATTTATAAAAGCATTCCAATTTAAAGGATGGTATTCAGGTAGAAATATTTTTGAAAAGGGGAGGCTTCCTCTATCAAATTATATATCTGAAAAAAATATAGGTACCATATATAAATACTATAGATACAGGAGAAATGACCATAACTGAATCTGCTCTTAACACTGTAATTAATAAGGAGATTTAAAGATAAAGTATCAAATAGAGTCAAAATAAAGCAAGGTGATATTATTTAAATCATAGCTGCTGACCTATTTTTCATTTAGGTGCAGTGCAGATGGCAAACCTGTAAATAGTCACACACAAACACACTGATATTGAAATTTCCGATAGAAATTTCAATAGAAGCATCTGATAAGAAGCAAGAGGATATATCCTTCCCATATGCTGTGGAAAATGGCACTGAGAAGTTACCATCTGTAAAACAGAAAACGTGAAGTGGCACTTTCTAAAATTAAACACTGAAAGTATGAAGACCTACAAAACTCAAGCTAAAGAGCTCTATAAGAATATGAGTGTGCGTTAAAAACTGATGGCTTAATTTTCAAATTTAAACATTTGATAAATTTAAGAAGAGTCCACACATTTCACATTATAAAATTTAATTCACATTAACAAAGTATTTCTAAGAACTATGAAAACACAAAAACTGTAAAAACATTTTAAGACACAAAGAACAAGAGAAAAAATGGATAAATATTAATAATAAAATAAATTATGATATGATTTTAAAATATTTTGCAATGTTATATGTCAAACATTGACATATGAAGGGGTTACATTGTCATAACTAATTGAGGACAACAAATATATGTCTTATGTCTTATTGTTTTTGTGGCAAAAAATCCATACCACAAACAATACATTTAACAGAGTTGGAAGAAGTGACATAGATTAAGCTATGGAGACAAGTACTGTCCCAGTTCCTATATCAGTATTAGGAATGAATGCCCTTTCCCACCCACTTCTAGAATACATACAACACACACATCAAGCTGGGCTTGTGAACAAGCAGACCGTGTTATGGTCTGCTTGTTCACAAGCCCAGCTTGATGCAACTTTTCCACAGAATTACAACAAAAAAAAAGACTTCTGCACGATTGTGCAGCATAGTTGGACCAGTTATGTCACACATTCTTTGATGTAAGGACAAATCTCACATGCACTCTTGTTACTCAAATCACTAGTGACGTGGAACTTCCACGCAAGATCAAATTTTTAATTAGTTGGGGAAATTAGCAGCAACCTAATTAGCAATGCAAGAGGAGGCAACAAGGGGATCTTTACGCCTATGTTTACCCCTACTAGCTCTAAACAGACACACACAAGATGACAGGTTAACAATGATCTTTATTAGAGGTTCAAAAATAATAACACCAATCATGCACACATTCACACAAGGCTAACGAAAGGAAGATGGAAGGCATTTGGATAGGGGGAACAGAAGAAGGATTTTTGTGGGTTATACAACCTGTCCTGCAGTCCGAAGTCTCAATGCAAGCTGGCAGCATGAACAGATGAAGCAGGAGTGGCTACACAGAGGGGCAGAGTGTCCCCAGGAAATGGAACTGCATGTCTGGCTACACAGATGAACAGTGTCCTCAGGAAAATTGTCTGTGCGCCTTGAGGTGAGCTTTGGGCTATTATTTATACCCAAAAATATGCCCTGAGGCAATGGGATTTTGAGTGAGAACAAAGCATTTCAGGAGATTTTTATTCCTGACAATGGATCTCCAGAGATGTCAAGTACTCATTGATGAGTGATTGCTTTGAAACTGAAAACTGTAACTACCTTTTTCTATAGCTAGATCTGGGGACCAGGAAAGATGTTGCCTACAAACAAAGTGTATCTCAACTACAGTTGATGGGCTTTATTGTTGGCTGTCTGGTGTGCCCAGAGAGCATTTCATTGGATCAAGCATTTGACCCTTAAGTTACCTTATTTTGGAATTTTCCACAGCCCCTTCTTAAAGTGATGCATAGGCATTTCCCAGCCAGAGTGTCTCTTTGGGATTTTTCAAGGGTTCCTGGCCTACTGCAGCTTTCGTGGAAGGCTACATTAAGGCCAAATTATTAAATATCACCAATTATTATGATGCATGGGGACTGGGGGTACCAGGCTCTGGCTTCAATCTTTCACTGCAAGAGAGTTTGTGTGCTATAAGCAGAGATATTTTAAGAGCAGAGTTAGGCAGGAAGAGTAAGAGGAGAGATAAAGACAAACAAGACTGACGCTGGAGGTGGCTAGATATTCTCATATGCTCTGCTGATTGGGAAAACTTTGAGGTATTTTACCAGCCACAACAAGGGTTGCAGGCTGCGAGTAAATATTTTAATCCTTCTAAATAAGCTTTCAAATGTAAAATGCCAGATGCCCAGGAATCAATGGAAATATATAAGGTAATCCATACCAGAGTGGATGAACAGGTACAGTCTCTAACTTTACCTCCTTCTGACCAGGTGGCTTTGCCTCATTTTCCATTCCCCTGGCCTCCACTTCCTTCATACTTACTTTCCTGGCAAATACATTGCTTTACGCTTCCTTTTTATGGGCCTCTAATATCTTACCATCTCTATTCCCCTGTCCTATTTATTTTTAGTCCCCAAAGCAGGAGGAGAAAATTGTGTAAAGATTTCAGTTTCTCCAGATGCATCCTATTATCATCGTCGTCTTCTCAGTTTTCTGGCACTACCTCCCATCTATTCACAGTACCTACACAGTTTAACAGAAAGCATACGATTATGTACTCCCCATTTTCCCAAACAGCAAGAGGTCCCAAGGATACAGCTACTCTGATTTTGATCTTCTTTGGATGCAAAAGCTTATGAAGTTTCTGTACTACGTATTTTAATTAAAAATCTACAAGTAGAATACCGGTGGATGTAATCAGCATACGCACACCCGACCTCACACATCCGCTATCTCAGATCCCCAGAGAGAGCCCCCTTGCATCTCAAAGTGCTTCCAGCCTCTAGTAATTAGAGCCCTGACTCATACCTTGACTGCTCTCTGCTTTTGTGTAACTCTCCCTGTTTCTGAAAACCTGCTGTTTCTTTTTTCACAGGTTACATCACCTCTACTCCCCCTAGCAGGAGGCTGCCAGATTAACAGGATGTATATATATGCAAAACACATGAAATGTTTTATATATGTAAATATTCTTTCCTAAGTATTATGTTAACTTGGAAAACTGACTAAACTAACCTTTAAGTGTCTGTCTTGTCTGGATCACTACAATTAAATCTTATTAAATATAGGCAGCAACATGTACCATGCTTACTTTTTGAGCAAACATTTATTCCCAAGGGAGAGGCTAGAAAGGATATCAATATTTTTCAACAAAACTATACATCTATTTGGCAATATAGTTTCATTGAAATTCTGCATAAAACCAGATGTTTCATTTTCTTCAATGTACAAGTAATTTAAAATCAAATATGGATATTGAACCTTTTTGTTTCAAATCATCCTCTTGTAACAGCAAGTTTAATTAAACTATGTTAAATGCTTTCCCTGAATATGCTATTTTTCACCCAAGGGACAAGAAAACAAGTTTTGCAAGAGCCATTTCTGCACCTGAGACAGGCTTCTTCCTCACGCCTGGCACCATGTAAATTTAAAGGAACATCCTGTATTGGGGGAAATATACAGTTATCCCTTCATATTCACTGGGGTTTGGTTCCATGACACACACACACCCCTGGTGGATACCAAAATCCGTGAATACTCAAGTCCCATTATATGCAATAGCATAGCAAAATAGTGTCCCTTATATAAGATGGCAAAATCAAGGTTTGCTTTTTGGATTATTATTTTTTTAAGAATATTTTCAAGCTGTGAATACTTAAATCCAAATCCATGTATATGGAGGGACAACTGTATTTGTACATTTGTATCTTGGATTGCCCACTCTAGTAAATGCCATCTCTCACTTTATTTATACCTCACCTTCTTCCTAGATTGGGACTCAAGGCAGCTCACAAAAGACAGAAATTTACAAAAAACAAACAAACAAAAAACACATATAATATAGCTAAAAATATACAGAAGCTGGTATTTAAAACATTAAACTAACAACAGAATGTAAACCATTTAAAATATCACTTTAGAACAAAGTTTAAAAGCAGTGCAGAACCACAAAAAACCCTTATGTTCACAATCAATTCCCAAAGTATGCTAGAATAGAAAGGTCTCGCTCTCTGCATGTGTCAGCGTGCACCTTCAAGCTGCCTGTCAACTTATTTATTTATTTATTTATTTACGGGGACCTCATGAATTTCATAGGGTTTTCTTAAGCAAGGAATACTCAGAGGTGGTTTTGCCAGTTCCTTTATCTGAAATATAGCCTACAGCACCTGGTATTCATTGGTGGTCTCTCATCCAAGTACTAACCAGATCTCACCCTGCTTAGCTTCCAAGATCAAATGAGATCTGATGCCTGTAAGGTATTTAGGCCTCAGAAAGGTCTTTACCTGCTGCCAAAAAGATGGCAAAGAAGGAGCCATCCTTAAAAAGGGAGTTATAAAGTCTAGGAGCAACCACAGATCCTCTCCCACTTTCTCACCAAACATGCCTAAGAAGGCAGTGGGGTAAAGTGCTACCCCGAAGATGTTAGCCAGGCTCTTATTAGAAAACACAGTCCTTTAGATAGCCTGGACCTGAATCACATAGGGCTTTATAGGTCATACATTACTGACAGTAATTCTAATTTAATCTAGAAAGTAATCTAGAGTAAGGCACTAATGACTGCAGAATATAAAGGTATTGCTACACAACTTTCAGTACTTAGACTCCTATTATTTTGGTCCTGTATGAAGTCAACTCAAAACCTGTGGTGGAAAAAATTTCCTGCTCACTACTGCTTTCTAATCAGCATTTAACTAGCAAAAGTCTCCTGTCTCTAGTGTTGCCATATTGAAAACTGCAGAAGACTCCTGTACCTTAAACAACTGTATAGAAGAGGAAATTTCAGCACGTGTTGCTTGCCACACAACTAGATAACAAGTTCCCTCTTCTATACAATCATTAAAAGTATAGGAGCCCTGTTCAGTTTTCAACCTGGCAATGCTACCAGTCTGATTCTCTTTTTCTTCTTCCCAAAGATACCTAACTAATGGCTATGTATGTTAGTCTGCAGATACAGACCCAATAAAATACAAGAGTTCCACTCTGTCTAGGTTGTGCCTTAACAAAATCTTTTGAAACCTTATTTGGCTTTTCATCTAACAGTATAGTGCCTTCAAGAAACATTTATAACCCCCATGTTTTTCCACATGTGGCACTTGCTGTCTGCATAAATATTCAGCCCTTTTAGTGTGGCATGGCTAAATAAAGTGGTGCAACCCGCTGCCTCCAGAAATCATATAAGTTGAATGGAGTCCACCTGTTCCACTACATCTGTTAAATACACCTGCTCCTGGAAGGCCACAGAGTTTGCTGGAGAGGATAGCAAAACAATCTGGATCGTAGAACAGTGGATGGGCAACTTCAGACATTCTTGGAGGAAGCAGATTATCTGGGCCCATTTCAGTCTGGTTTCAGGCAAGAGTATTGCGCTGACACAGCCTTAGTTGCTCTGCCTGATGAACTACTCTGGAGGAAAGACTGTACTACTCTTTCTGGATCTCAGGAGCTTTTGATATCACTGATCATGGTATCTTGCTAGATCAGCTCTGTGGGAGGAGAGTAGGAAGCACAGTTCTACCTGGAGGGCCAGTTCCAGTGAGTAGCATTGGGGGATTCTTGTTGAGCCCCATGTTGATTAAGCTGTGGGGTGCCACATGGTTCCAGCCTATCTCCCCTCAATATCTACATGAAGCTGCTGGAGGGGGGGGTCATACAGTGGCTTGGAGTAGAGTGCCATCAGTAAGCTGATGACACTCAGCTCTGTTTCTCCTTGTCATCAGAGTAAGGTAGGGTTGTGCAGGTGCTGGACCAGTGCTGGATGCTGTAATAGGCTGGGTAAGGGCCAATAAACTGAAACTGAATCCTGATAAGGCCAAGGCTCTGTGGATTGGCAGTTATCAGGTCCAGGAAATGGGTAAACAGTCTGTTCTGGGTGGGGTTGCACTCTCTCTGAAGGAGCAGGCACATAGCTTGGGAGTGCTCCTAGATCCATCCACATCACTTGAGGCCCAAGTGGGCTTTGTGGCTCAGAGTGCTTGGTGCCAGCTACAGCCATTCTTGGACAGAGATAAGCTAGCCACAGTAGTCCATGCACTGATAATCTCCCAATTAGACTACTGTAAAGCACTCTACATGGGGCTGCCCTTAAGAAGACTTAGAAGCAGCAGCTAGTGCAAACTGCAGCAGCTTACCTGCTGACTGAAGTATCATATAGGCGGCATGTAATGCCAGTCTTAAAAGAACTGCACTGGCTGTCAATATGTTCCCAGTCGGAATTCAAGGTGCTTGTGATAGCATTTAAAGCCCTAAATGGTGTGGCACCTCAATACTTGAGGGAATGCCTCTCCCCATATGTGCCTGCCTAAGGATTAATATCTGCTGGGGGACCCCTCCTCTGGGTCCCATCAGTGAGGACCACACAGTGTGTTGGAACATGGGAGGAGGCCTTCTCAGCAATGGCACCCCAATTGTGGAATGCTCTTCCTGTGGAGACCCGACTGGCACTAACACTCGTCATTTAGTTGCCTAGTTAAAACTTGGCTGTTTGCCAAAGCCTTTGGACCTTATTAATTCAACCTAAGACAGTGATTTATAGTTTTTAAAACTTAAAAAATTAAAATCTGTTTTTAAAATCATTGTATTGTTTCATATGTTTTAAGCATATTTATACTTTCTTACTGGTTTTATCCTGTTCAATCTGTTTTAATGCTATTTGTAAGCCACCCCGAGATCTCCTGATATAGGGCAGGATATAAATATTTTAAATAAAAAAATAGACCAAGAAGCTATCAAAATAATACCAGAATAAAGTTGTACAGAAGCAGCAAGCAGGCTTAGGTATTTATGAACCTCCTGCAGAGCACTATTCAATCCATTATTACTAAGTGGAAAGAATAAAGCTCAGCTGCAACTCTGCCTAGAAAGGGACATCCACCAAAACTCAGTGACTGGTAAGGAGGGCCTTAATCAGGAATAAAATCAAGAGAGCAATGGTAATTCTGAAGGAAGCTTGCCTGGAGAAGAAAGACATAGCTGGAATTAACTCCTATCAAAGCTCATTTGGAATTTGCAAAAAAGGAATGTGGCAGACAATGTAAACATGTGGGAAAAGGTTTTCTGGTTTGATTAGACCAAACCTGAGCTTTCTGGCCTTGCCACCAAACACAGTCTCTGTATTACAAGACTAATAGTGCTCATTATCCCACACAGTGGCAGCAACATGATGCTGTGGGGATGCTTTTCCTCAACACAAACTCGGAAAATGCTCAGGATTGAGGCAAGATGGATAGTGTGAGATACAGGTCAATTCTAGAGGAAAACCTGTTTCATTCTGCAAGGACTGGAACTGGGGTACAGATAACACAACAAGAACCCTAAGCACAACACTGGAGTGGTTAATGTCCAGAACTTGGGTGCCTTAGAATGGTGCAGTCAAAGCCTTGACCTTAATATGAATGATAATCTAGGACAGTGGTTCCCAACCTTTGGTTCTCCAGGCATTTTGGACTTTAACTTTCAGAAGTCCAAACCAGCTTTGCCAATCATCAGGAATTCTGGGAGCTGAAGTCCAAAACCTCTGGAGGACCAAAGGTTGGGAACCACTGATCTATGGCAAGACTTGAAAGTTGCTATTCACCTACAGTCCCCATCCAACCTGACAGATCTGGAACAATTTTGCCTTGAACAATGGGCCAGAACTGCAGAATCCAGATGCACAAAATCAATAGACTTACCCAAGAATTACATCATGATTGCTGCAGAAGGTACTTCTACCAAGTATTGACTCAGGAGGGTGAATATTTATGCAACAAGTTCCAGATTGTTTTTGTTTGTTTAACTTTGTATCTCAAAATCTAGAGGGAGGTGAATACTTCTGCAAGGCACTACATTTAAATTATTTGTGTATTACCATTGTAGGCAAGCCCTCCCAAAGGCAGTTCATAAAATAAAATGCCAAAACAATAAAATAAATATAATTGAAATATTTAAAATAACCACAATTGCACTGTGATGAAAACAGCATTTTTTTAAAAAGCAAGTAAAAACATCCAGCAATAATCACGTCTTTAAGGTCCATTTACAAGCAGTCAAGGAAGAAGCCATGCACACAACCTGGAGCTGAGCACTCCACAGGGATGGTGCTACCATGAAGAAGGCCCCATCTCTTCTGTCCACCAGCCTAACAGATTTTATTGGTGGAAATGTGAATTGAACCTCTCTGGCTGACCTTACAGCCCAGGAAGGTTTGTATGACCATTCATGACCATAGGCAGGTGACCATTCAGATAATCTAGTCCCAAGCCTTAAAGGTGGCAACTAGCACTTCAAACTGGCCCTGGAAATGCACTGATATAACAATGATTCTGTACTAAATGCAGTAGCAGTTCTAAATCTCCTAGCCCCTATAAGGAACGAGACAGCTCCCTTCTGAACAAGCTGGATCCCTTGAACTATATTTAGAGGAAGTCCCACACAGAGAAAATAGCATGTAAAGCATGGATGGCTATAGCAAGATACACTTCCTCCACATAGGGTTGAAGCTAGTGAATCAAAGTTGATAAAAGGCACCTCTATACCTCCATAAATAGTGTTGAATCTAGGTGAACACCACCACCTCAAAGAGTTGAGGAAAACCCTCTCAAGTTACACAGCTGATCCTCCTGGGTATAACCTCATCCAAAAAAAGGGTCTCACACATCCACCTTATTCACAGTACTTCCACCTCATCTAGATCAAGGTTGTGTTGCCTCATTCATCTCAAAACTCCAGATGCCTGTTTTCAATGTCTCCTGGGCATAGCTGGTGGAAATAAGATAGAGCTGGGGTGTTATCAACATTCTTATGACACTTTAATCAAAACTTCTGGATGACTTACCCCAGTGGTTTCATGTATAGGTTAATAAACATGGGAGGCAGGACAGAACCTAAGGCCAATAACCATGGGGTGAAACAGGAGTGCTCTAAAACCAGCTTATCGATGCATTTCTCCAGAAAGGGCCAGGACTACAGCAATCCTTTGTCCCCTGACTACTGTCCTAGATTAATACCACATCTGATAGTTTCAAAGGCTTTGAGGGGCTCAGGAAACCAGGTTTGTACTCCCTAGATTTATTCCCTGGTGCAGGACATCTAAAAGAGCAGCCAAAGTTGTTTCTCTCCCTAAACCAGGCCAGAAAACAGGCTAGATCCAAGTAAATCAATCAAAACCAACATCTTTTCTTGTATTGTACTCCAATATGGTATATTGTACGTGTATATGTGCCTTCAAGTCACCTGTTGACTTATGGTGACCCATATACTAGACAAAAATTACCCAGAATCTATGTTAGGCTTTTATTGTTTCAATTCAAGTTTGACAATGGCCTTCTTAAGTGCAGTAGGAACCACGACCTCCCTCAGAGAGGTGTTAACCACCTCTGGGTTCAAAGAGTATGCCCAGTCTTGACAGATTTAAATAACAAAGGTAGACCTGGATCCAAAGAGCAGGTAACAAGAAAACTAATGGGGAAACCAAATGAATTTGGCGACTTGGCATGTTTTAAGATTAATCTTAAGACAAAGACGTTAACCAAAAATATGAAAATGGAAGATCAAACAGAATTGATGGATAAATCTGGTTTTAAAACTGAAAAGGAAGTTAAATAGCTAGGCATTACTATAACAAATATGACTTCTATGCTGTTTCAAAATAATTATGCTAAGACATAGAATGAAATTAAGAAGATATGCTAAAATGGGAAAAATTAAATTTGGCATTGTTGGGGAGACTTCTGTAATAAAAATGAATCTCATCCCTAGAATGATGTTTTCATTTCAGACAATATTGATTTTGACAACTGATGCACCATTTAAGCAATGGCAGAAGGACTTATCTAAGCTCATATTGTAAGGGGGTTAAATACAAGGTATTACAAAGCAAGAGTTAAATACAAGGTATTACAAGATGCAAAGGGAAGAGGAGGATTGGGTTTACCTGGTTTTAAATTGTATTTTTCAGCCTGGTGTTTGGTTTGGATAAAAGAATGGATGGTGCTGAGAAATAAAAGATTACCAGAATTGGAAGGACATGACTTGAGGTTTAGTTGGCGTGGATAATTATGGTATGATAAAGTTAAAGTGAATGTAGATTTTAATAACCACTTTGTGAGACTTACCTTACTAAGAATACGGAATAGATAAAAACCCAGGTTGCATCTAAAAATCCCTTCATGGGTCTCAGCACAGGAAGCTCATTATAGAAAGGACACAACAGGCAAAGAAAAATGGTTAACATACCAAGATCTTTTGGAGAATTATCAAGGAGAATGTAAAATTAAATCAAGTGAACAGAGGGATATAGTTTTCATTTGTTTTCTTATCTACTGTTATTTGAAAGATTTAAATTGGACAAAAATAGTCAAACTGTCATAGAGAGAACAAGGCAAACAGTGCAAGGACCCAACAGTGGGAGAGGAAAAAACTTGCACAGGCAACAAGTCAAGGGAACACATGGTCTTAGATGTCTCTACACTAATGCACAGAGCATGGGAAATAAGCAAGATGAACTTGAACTCCTAGCACAACAAAGCAAATATGATATAATAGGCATTACTTGGAAACCTGGTGGAATGAGTCTCATGATTGGAATGTAGGAATCGAGGGGTATAACCTTTTTAAGAGAAACAGGCCAAACAGAAAAGGAGGAGGGATAGCATTATATGTCAGGGATATTTACACCAGTGAAGAGATCCATGACATCAATACTGGAAGCCTGGTGGAGAACATCTGGATAAAAATTAAAGGGGAGGGAAACAACAGAGAGATTATTGTGGGACTCTACTACAGACCCACAAGTCAGACGGAGGAATTGGATTATGCCTTTCTAGAACAGATGAACACACATGCAGAAAGGAGAGATGTAGTAGTGATGGATGACTTCAACTATCCTGATATTTACTAGAAATCTAACTCAACCAAAACTTCAAGGTCTAGCAAATTCCTTACTTGCCTGGAAGACAATTTCATTGTCCAAAAGGTGGAAGAGGGAACAAGGGGTCAGCTATTTTAGATCTGATCCTAACCAACAGAGATGACCTGGTTAATGGGGTGCAAGGAGTGGGATCCTTAGTTGAGAGTGATCATGTTCTCCTGGAGTTTGTTATACAATGGAAAGGAGAAGCCAGGCATAGTCAGACACGCATTCTTGACTTTAGGAGAGCTGATTTCAATAAACTCAGGGTAATACTGGGGGTGATCTCATGGTCAGGAATACTAAAAGAGAAAGGACTTCAAGACGGATGGGACTTTCTCAAAAGGGAGATACTGAAGGCACAATTTCAAACAGTACCATTGAGGAAGAAAAATGGGAGGTGTCTCAAAAAACCAGGAACTAAAGAACTTTCAACGGAGCTAAGTCTTAAACGGAACATGTATAGGAAATGGGAAAAGGGAGAAATCACCAAAGAAGAATTCAAACAGATAACAAACACGTGTAGGAGTAAAGTGAGAAAAGCTAAAGCGCAGAATGAGCTCAGGTTCGCTAGAGAGGTTTAGAACAATAAAAAGGGGTTTTGGGGGTATGTCCGCAGCAAAAGGAAGGAGGAGGAAATGGTAGAGCCACTACGTGGAGAAGATGGCAAAATGCTAACAGGGGACAGAGAAAAGGCAGAATTACTGAACACCTTCTTTGCCTCAGTGTTTTCAGAAAAGGAAAAGGGTGATCAACCTGAGGATAATGGAACAGAGGGCACAATGGGGGAAATCCAGCACAGAATAGGTAAAGAGGTAGTACAGGAATACCTATTTAATCTAAATGAATTTAAATCTCCAGGACCGGATGAACTACATCCAAGGATATTAAAAGAGCTAGCAAACATAATCTCAGAGCCATTGGCAATAATCTTTGAGAACTCCTGGAGAACAGGAGAAGTCCCAGCAGACTGAAGGGAGAATGTCCCCATCTTCAAAAAGGGGAAAAAAGAGGATCCCAACCATTATTGTCCAGTTAGTCTGACATCAGTACCAGGGAAGATTCTAGAGCAGATCATTAAATTGATCAGATCACTAATCTGATCTCTTTTTTTGATAAAATTACCAGCTTGGTAGATGAAGGGAACGCTGTGGATATCACATACCTTGATTTCAGTAAGGCCTTTGACAAGGTTCCCCATGACATTCTTGCAAACAAGCTTGTAAAATGTGGGCAAGACAAGTTAACTGTTAAATGGATTTGTACTTGGCAGTGGCTCCTCTTCCTCTTGGAAAGATGTGACCAGTGGGGTGCCACAGGGTTCTATCCTGGCCCCAGTGCTATTCAACATCTTTATCAATGACTTGGATGACAGAATTAGGGGCATACTTACCAAATTTGCAGATGACACCAAATTGGGAGGAGTAGCTAATAAACTAGAGGACAGGATCAAAATTCAAAATGACCTGGATAGACTGGAGAGCTGGGCCAAAGCTAACAAAATGAAATTCAATACGGAGAAGTGTAAGGTACCGCACTTAGGGCGGAAAAACAAAATGCATAGATATAGGATGGGGGAGACCTGGCTGAATGAGACTATGTGCGAAAGGGATCTAGGAGTCCTAGTAGACCACAAGTTGAACATGAGTCAAGTGTGATGCGGCAGCTAAAAAGGCCAGTACGATTTTGGGCTGCATCAATTGAAGTATAGTGTCTAGATCAAGGGAAGTAATAATGCCGCTCTATTCTGCCTTGCTCAGACCTCACCTAGAATACTGTGTTCGGTTCTGGGCACCACAATTCAAAAAGGATATTGACAAATTGGAGTGTGTCCAGAGGAGGGTGACTAAAATGGTGAAAGGTCTGGAAACCATGCCTTATGAGGAAAGACTTAGGGAGCTGGGTAGGTTAAGCCTGGAAAAAAGACAGTTAAGGGGCAATATGATAGCCCTGTTTAACTATTTGAAGGGGTGTCACATTGAGGATGGAGCAAGCTTGTTTTCTGCTGCTCCAAAGACTAGAACACGGAACAATGGATGCAAACTCCAGGAACAGAGATTCCACCTCAACATTAGGAGGAACTTTCTGACAGTAAGAGCTGTTCGGCAGTGGAACACACTCCTTCGGAGCATGGTAGGGTCTCCTTCCTTGGAGGTCTTTAAACAGAGGCTGGATGGCCATCTGTCAGGGATGCTTTGATCGTGATTTCCTGTGTGGCAGGGGGTTGGACTTGATGGCCCTTGTGGTCTCTTCCAACTCTACAATTCTATGATGCTATGATTCTATGAAAATGAGTTATGGTTTTGAAAAACATAAATCAGAGTTTGAATGGAAATTGTGTACAGATGCTCAACCTGTGATTGGTAAAATGTATAAACTTTTGTTAAAATTTGACTTGGAGGAGGAAGAAGTGAAAGATTGTATTATAAAATGGGCTAAGAATTTTGGATATAATATACAGATGGAAGAATGGGAAAAGATGTGCCCAAAGGAGTTGAAATTTACATTATGTTGTGATCTTAAAGAGAACTTTTATAAAATGATGTATTATTGGTACATGATGCCAGAGAAACTGTCTAGAATGTACAAGAATGTTTTGAATGTATGTTGGAACTGTGAACAACACGAAGGAACTTTTACCATATGTGGTAGACATGTGAAAAGGCTAAAATATTCTGGGTTCAAATATATATTCTGATGCAGAGGATCTTAAAGGTTAATATCCAAATAAAACCAGAATGTTTTATTTTAGGACTTATAGATGAACAGTTGGAAGAGTCGTAGGAGATTGTTTCAATATATGACGATGGCAGCAAGATTGCTGTATGCATAAAGAATGAAGAATTCAATATTACTTACTAGGGAGGCATGGTTGTTGAAACTGACTGATTCAGCTGAAAGGGATGAATTATCTGCTTTGGTTAGAGAAAAATCATTGGTGACATTCCTAAAATATTGGAAATCCTTTACAGACATTTTGAAGAAAAAAGAAAATGATCTGATAACTTTTGGTTTTGACAATTAGTGAGATTTGGTTAACAGAAGTATACAATGTAGTTTTAGAAAGAGAGGTATGAATATATCATATATATGTATAACTGCCAAAAAGAAAGTTGGAAGCCACTGTTCTTTTTTTCTATATTACTTTCATATCCCACTTTTCTTTCTTCTTTATTTCTCTTTTTCTTTTTTCTTCTTTTCCTAAATATCTGTAATAAAAATTTCTCAATAAAAATTCTAAGAAAAAAAGAACAGACAGCAGGCCTCAAATTATTTACTAACTTGTACATATCACCAGGCTACTGTACAAACTGAAACTTATCCAAAACAGTGTGGTAAGCAGAACCCTGGTCATATTTAACCCCCATTCTGTCAAAATGATGGCATTAAATTTGACAATTATTTTGTCTATGAAATGTAAACCAAACTGATCACTGTGTACAACTGAGGGTACAATCTGATAGCCCAATCTTACAGAACGACAGATTTTCACCATATGAAAAAGTTGTGCCACCAAACATGTATTAATATCCCATAATAAATGCAAATATATTAAAATTACCCTTGATGTCCATTTTGCATCACAACAAAGTCCTGCAGCTGGGAAAAGTATTCTGTCACCTCAACCTTGTACTAAACCCGCTGGACACAGGGTACAGTAAGCAAATTAAATTTGTGGTCCTTGACAAATAAGACTAACCAAAAAAAGTTTTACAAACCAATTGTTTCATACAGCCAGCATTTCTCAGTAAGAATCTCTTTTGAAAGGTATCAGAATTGTGCAGCTGATAATGAATGGTAGTTGCATCTTAACAGCTTATTTCTTAAAAGAAATACAAACAAATTGAAGTTTATTAGCTGTTTCATTAAGTTTTATTTTAGACAAACACACACAGAAAGCATATGTGCAACATCTGATATAAAGGGATTCTATTCCAAACAGTCTCTGTGCAAAACCCATTAAAGTAGCATTAAATTACTCAACAACCCTACAAATTTAACTATAAATCTAAGTATTTGGATAATCTATCATTTCTGACAGAGTTTATTTCATTTGCTCTGATCTTTAAGTCAATGTATGGCTCATTCTAGGACATTACTTCTGTCTTCTAACCAACATTACCACCACCACCCTATCTATATTTTTTAATCTGTACAGAGGGTGCCATGGGCTATTTTAGCACGTTGTTCTTCCAATGTGGCACCTAAACAAATCAATACATGTATTTGTCAGAAAACATTTGAACACAAGCCAGACCAGTTACTGCATACTATTTATGTCCCCACTGAAACATGATGATCCAAATTTAAAAAAAAATACCTGGGCTAGACAAACCAATTTTGATTGCACATGTAGCTGTACATTAAATGAGGAACCACAATTTCAATTCAAATCTAAGCAGCAGAGCAGAAAGATATAGAATCTGCCATTATTTAGGAAGAAAAACTGGATATTTAGCAGCTTTCTAAAGAATTCCCTACTTAAATGCTGGGTAAATTGCATAAAAATTCAGGCAATCTTAGATCTCATTGAAATTGCCAAACCTGTGCAAGGAATACACAATCCCATTCATAGTTGCATGAGATCAAATTCCAGTGAAGCCAGTATTAAGTATATATGCATACAACTGTATTATGTTACACTGATTTTTATGTACACATCTACAGTAAGTTAAGTAGAAATGAAGTTTCCACATACAGGGTCTTTCTCATCTCTAAAGATTTTGACAACTGACACTGGGACCTCCTGAATGTAAAGCTTGTGATCTAGAACCAAACTATGGTCCTGAGCCTATCATCATCTTTATTGCATTTACTCTAGAAATGTTCCAGCTGTCTAAATTAGCACATCACTACATACACCAAGAATCACACAGAGCTAATTGTAACTGTGGTATACAGTAGGACCTACCCCCTGTATCTACGCAACTAATATCTGCGGTGTCAGTTATCTGTGGGACACAAAACAGCACACATACCATAGAATCTTCCTAGAAAATGCCTAGAGAGGCATCCTCTCTATAGATGTTTTCTAGGTCCTCCAAGGCAACTCTATGGTATTTTAAACTGAAAGTCCCATTATTTTTGATGGTGTTCACTGTTATCCATGGTTTTCCGTATCCGCGGGGGCACTCAGAATCAATCCCCCATGAATACAGGGGTCCTACTGTACTGTCATAGTGCCAGACAAGAAGTAAGAAGATCCACATTCAAATCCCTGCTCAGCCATTATATTCACTAACTCACTTTGGATCAACCAATTGTAAAAGTGAAGAGTCAGTCACAAAATTGTTGAGAGGATAAAACAAGGAGGTGGCAGAGAGAACCGTACAGACTACACTGAGCTCCTTTGAAGAAAGGGGAGTGAGATGAAACAGTAATTTGAAAATTTGCATTCAAATATTTAGTTCTAAATCAATTTGAAGATATTCACTGTGGAATAAAAATATGACTGTGACAAGGTGTCAGGGATTGCCACACTACAATCCTCCTTTCCTGCTGCTTCCATCAAACTAGGGAGGCTGCTGACTGTTGTACTGAGCAGTGATGATCAGTTGATCAGTCAGACAACATAAGGATGCTGGATATTCAGCAGTCAGGGGTGTAGAACAACACAAGTACAGAAGTTGAGACTGTAGCCAGGGCGGAGGAGAAGAAAGCAGTCAAAGTGTGGAGAGGCTGTTGGATTTGTCACAATCTTGGAAGAAAGCAAGGGAAGAATACACATCCTGGGAGTGAAGGCTTTCTCATGCAAAGAGGGAGGAGGTCAAGGAAGAGCTCTTCAGCAGATCCAAAAGGTTTAGCTTCCAATTTCATGAGCCCCAGCTTGCCTAGCTCCTTCATTCTCCTGAGCAGTTCTAGAGATCTGAGGAATATTCCTCTATTAGCAAGAACCTGTCTTACCATACCCAGAAAGACTCTGCAAGTCAGTCAGGAAGGGCATTGGTCCAATAAACCCTGGGAAACAGCTAGAGACCCATGTCTAGCTACTTCAGATGTGGTGAGTAGTTTTCTAGGGACTGAATCTGCACAAACATATCCTCCTCACTGTCCGAGAAAGCAGCTAGTTGCCAGCAAAGAATAACAAACGGCAAAATCTGGGAAGGTAGCCAACTGGTAATTAGCTCAAAGGAATGGAAACACAATCTTGCAAAGATTAGTCCAGCAAAACAATCCAAAGAGTCGGGGCTTACAGAATTCAGTGTGTGTCCAAACAAGTCTGTGGGTCAATAGGATCAGGCAGCCGCATAGTCAGGAACAGTCTAAACACGAGTCAAGGCAACATGAATCAGGTAACAGGAACACGGAGTCAGAGGTAGCAGACAAGAAGCTTTCTCCAGGAAAATCAGTTGATCTCTGACAAAGCCTCCATAGCTCCCCAAAGTGTATATATAGTAATCAAGGCTTTGTCAGGTGCTCCTTGACGAGCAAGTGCTTGTGATAAAGCCTCAGCGATCTTCTTTGAGCTTCCTTTTAGGATCGCTGCAACTTGAAAAATGGTGGAAGTAAGTCTGTTTCCTCTTCCTCTTCCTCTTCCTCATCCTTATCTGAAGTGGCAGAGCTCTCTGCTGGGACTGGTGCCAACCCACTAGGACCAGGCTCTTCTTCTGCTTGAGCCTCCAGGTTGGCAGGGCTCACTGCTGGCACAGGTGTAGATAAACCTGTGCCAGGGTCCATAGGGCCATTCCCTGCCATGTTCTTCTCCTCCTCTGATTCCATACCCTTATCAGACTCACGGGGCATGACACTCACTGGGCTTGATCATACTGACACTGGAGAACAGGAGAGAACCTGATCCAGCCCAGAGATGCAGCCTCCCTCAGGAAGCTGGTTCTGGTGCAACCTAAAGACTGCCAATCCTGCAAGGGAAAAGCTTGTCAGGCTTTATATTGACCCCATTAATGAAAAAAGGGTGGGAAAGCTGGGCCTTCAAGCTGTGCAATGATTTGGGACCAATAAACATTATCGATTCTAATTCTTTGTTGTGCCTGTCATGCCCCATGAGTTGAATGAGGGTATGGAATCAGAGGAGGAGGAGGACATGGCAGGGAATGGCCCTATGGACCCTGGCACAGGTTTATCTACACTTGTGCCAGCTGGGAACCCTGCCAACCTGGAGGCTCAAGCAGAGGAAGAGCCTGGCCCTAGTGGGTTGGCACCAGTCCCGGCAGACAGTCCTGCCAATTCAGATAAGGACGAAGAAGAGACAGCCTTACCTCCACCATCATACACCCAGCAGTGAGCTCAAAAGGAAACTCAAAGGAAATCTGAGACTTTTTGAGAAAAACCTGCTCGTCAAGAAGCACCTGACAATGCCTTGATTGCTATATATGCTGGGGAAGCAATGAAGGCTTCGTCAGAGATCAGCTGATCTTCTTGGAGAAAGCTTCCTGCTGACTTCGTTGCCTTGATCCTTGCTGCCTTGACTCATGCCTCAACCTCAGACTGTTCCTGACTACACTGTTGCCTGATCCTGTTGACCCACAGACCTACTTCTTGACTACGCTGTCTTCTGTAAGCCTTGACCTTTGGAGTGTATTCTGGACTCTTCTCTGTGTGCCTTCTTGCCTATATTGCTGCTTCTTCAAGAAACGGAACCTTGCTTGTTCCAAACCTTATTGGCTCCCCTTAATTAACTTTGCTATCACTGGGAGTTGGCTGCTTTCCCAGATCTTGTTTATCCTGTTGCCAGCATTTTGGACTGCTTTCCCAGATAGTGCCTCATTGGTAAACCATAGAGACAGAAGTCTATGATGTCCCACCCACTACAGAGGGCACAGAAGACATCACAATGGCATACACAAAAACACTTAGCACAGACTTCTGCCTCCTACAACTGACTTTTCTACCACCAGCATGGCATACAGTTTATTGGTATGTACTCAAATAGAAAATGTGTTTACAATTAAATTTATATTCAAAATTCATAATTCATCCATTTTGTAAACTTAAGATAACATCTATTTTAACAGTTCAAATATCTGTTATGAGGGTTAGACTTTTCAGCAAAAAGCTTTAAAAATGAAAATGTTCCCTGTGTAAATGTGTAATCTTTGAGGACCCTTTTAAAAACACAAACATGCTTTTTGAAATGAAGAAAATTAAATTTCAAGTTTTTAAATTTTCTTTAAAATAAATATATTTTCAAGGCAGTTCACAAATCAAATATTAAACAAAACATCACCACTGCAGGAACAAAATTAGCTACTCACATTTTTAAAAAGCAGAATTCTTTAAGGGCAACAAAATAAGATCTTTAAGAACTAGACAGATCTTATTATTGAGAGAGTTAACAACCACAGCTCTTCAAAAGCAAAGTCTGTAATTATCACATATATCTTTGGCTTGGAGTACGCATAGTGTGCAAAAAAGTAAGAAGAAACAGATGGATATCAAAACATATACCAAGCCTATACAACTTTTTGGAGAACTAACAACAACATGTCTTTATTGTAAACTAAGAAAAACATTGACCTTAGAGATTGAAACACTGTCCATACCTTTACATTTGTCCACTGCCAGTTGTCTCCCATTTCTTGTGAGAACTTGATAAATTCTACACAATCCTGCTTAAATTTATTCTCTCCCAGAAAGAAATCTTCACTTCCCAAGGTAAGTGACATCTATCAAAAAAAAAAAAAACCCTAAGCATTAGTACTGGTAGAAACTGGGATCTCTAAACATAAAACTCAGATCTGCCAAAAGGAAAGTAAGGAGAACAATGCAAGGGGTCAACAGACAATAAGGATCAGGCCCACGGCCCAAGGTCTTGCTCTCTTACACTTTTCTTACATTTAAAACTTATTGAAATAGACCAAACAGTCTGCTTCAATAAAATTAACAGCTGGAACAAACATAGCACTTTGAGGACTGGGATGTGATGTAACTGATCCTTCAGCTATCACTGCCATTCAATTTTATTTTCTTCTTTAACTGAACTGTTGACAATTCAAAACCTGGAATATGTCTGCTTCCCAATTCCTGTAACATAGTAATAGTCATCCCTGCACATTGATGGGGGTTAGGGGCACAGGACCCCTGCAAAAGTTTTAAAAAAAAAACATGAATACTTACAGTACAGTGGTGGTGGGAGCGAATCTCCCCAGAAGGGCTCCTAAGGCTTGCGAAGTGAGCGGCTGGAGGAGAGGAAGTACAAATATGGACTTGGCAAGCAGGTCCCTCAGCCACCAACCTGCTTCTGGAAGCCCCATGATGCTGTGCTAAGTGCTCAGGGAAGGTAGAGAGGAGAAATCTCCTTTGCAAAGAGTCTTCAATCCCAGCAAAGAAGCAGGCTTTGAGGGCTCTTCGCATAGAGATTTCTGCTGCTCTGCATGCCACCAGCTTGCAATAGTCGGAATGTGGTGGGGAGGTCTTTCAGCCAGGAAAGGTTTTGCAAATAAAGCTAAGCAATCCTGGTTGCAAGAGTGGGTGGCTGGAGGCTTCAGCACTGCAGGAGAAATTCAGAAGCAAGAGGAAGCTGGGGAATGGGCAGGGAGGTCTTTCAGCCAGGAAAGGTTTTGCAAATGAAGCTGGGTGATCCTGGTTGCAAGCAAGAAACCAAGTGAGTGGCTGGAAGCTTTCGCAGGACAAGAAACAGCGAGGCCAAGAAGGAACAGAAGGAGCGGAGTGAGGAGGTTGGGCTACTTAAGCAACACCTACAAATCCGCAAATAATCAAATCTGTTAAAGTGAAAGCCGCAAATGTGCAGGGACGACTGTATTACTACATGCCAGGTTACAGGAATTGGGAAGCAGATATATATATGCCAGATTTTAGAAGTACATGTTAGGTTCCTGAGATGTTGTCCCCCAGTAGGGGATGCCCCCCCCCTTTGTTCTTTGAGGTCCATAACCCTACACCAGGTTCTATGGTGCAAGAGGTTTTACTGGTTGTTTCAGTCAGCGTCTTCTTCTCCATGCTTACTATAGTGGGTCCTGTCCAAGCTGGGGCTCTCAAAAGGCACTATTACAACATAGCCTTTTGCCAGTCTCTGTCTTTTCCTCATTTAATGCAAAGACTCCCTGTGGTAAACCTTCCCCTGGGGTCTAAAATTCCAGTCCTCTTAGATACAGCTCTCATCAGTGGCTAACCAACACTTTACGCTGATTTGGCCAGGCACATGGATGAGTCCTGAGGTTCCCCAACTGGTTGTCAAATTTCCTGCAGCTGCTGGTGGTACAGTAATCATGGGAAGGGTTGCTGGGTCCATGCTTACCTAGCCTGGCCAGTTTGCTTCTAAAGCCAAGCTGGCTCCTTCCATCGCTTCTGCTTGTTTCTCCCTTTTTGAGCTCATTCTCCTGGCCAGCTCTTCCAAGGTAGCCTGCTACAGCCATACCCTTTCCCAGCTGTTAAATATTACTCTGCTGAGGCCAACAGAGAAGTGAGTTGCCTCCCCTCTTAACTCAATGTTGCTGGTTCTTCTGGTTCCCCTTGCCTGACATAGAAGGTTTTCTTATCCCTCCAGCTTTCCTTGGGTGCATCAGCAATCTGTACCCTGGTAAGTCCCTCAAGCATCTTACAGATTTCCCCTGTACCAATCACATTCAAAACTTTAATTGATACTGTAAAATCAATATCAATTGGTAGGTAAAAATACTGTAGTTTTTACACAGACTTTAAACAGAACTACATATTTTTATCAAATCTGTTTATTTACTTAAGGTACTTCTGTATCGCCTCTCAGGTGTATCACCACAAGGGCTCTCAAGGCAATGAGCAGATGTACCAGTAGATGTAACAGATCAACTGGAGACTAACAAAATACAGTACTGTACAGTATTGCCTCTTTTCCCATACATATGCCATAAAATCATTGCAAATATCAAGAAAATTGACAAGTACTTTGGGATTCAAGTTATAAAGTGACATATAGAATAAATCATGTCTGGACTGGACCTATCTGGAATAGTTAATGATGATGCAGTTCTTCAGTGGATTCTGCAAGGCAGAATGACTTGTCACTTTTTACTGTTTCAGCTCTGAGCCTTTTTTCCTAGGCCAATGGGAGCCTACTGAGCCATTACACTACCACTCTGACTTTGTTCACACTCAGACAGGAGGGTGGAGGCAGAAGACTGCCATCTCCATGCCTCCTGTTTCTCAAATGCCTGGGTTACAGAAGTCTATGGAGCCAAGATGGTATCTCACTACTGCTTTGGAGCTATTGGACCCCTCTGGAAGCCAGGAATTTTAGAAATAGGTGGTGCAGGGTCAGCAAGGTTCTCCTCCCATTGTTGTTACTGCTACCTGTTTCCTCCTCTCCCTACACTTGTCTTTTTTTTTCTTTCACTACTGCTGCCGCCTTTATTCCTGCTTGGATAGTTAAACTGCTGGTGAAGCCAACAGGAACATGTCTAACAGCTTTTACCACACTAAAAATATATAATGCTTCCCATTATGTAACTGGACAGAACTCTGTTACTGTTCCTCTTTCTGATCATAATCCCACCATTCCTTCTTCATTATCTGAATCTTTTTTTAATGTGCTGTAACAGTGAATTTGTACTCCTTTATTTATTTAAAATATATTTAGACATAACTCTCACAAAGCAGTTATCATCACATAAATATAGAATCACAACAAAAAACAATCATGAAACAAAGAAAAAATATAAAAGCAACTTAAAAGACAGCAGCAAGCATTCCAACAGCAAAACAGCAGCAGAAAACAGCAGTAGCAGTAAATACCATCACCCAACTTGACTCAGCACAACAATTAAAATAATTTAGCACCAGATCAAATAACAGCAGCAGAATATACTTACCAAGAAAAAGCAATTTTAAGTCCCTAATGTCCATCTGAAGCCTTACAAGGATGGGGCTTTAAGTACAATACAATGCAGCTCCATAAACATGAAGCCATTGTTTAAAAAAGCCCTCTCTCTCAGGGCTACCAACCTTGTTGCATGCATCAGTAAACACGTAAGTATGGGGTCCAAAGATATTCTTAAAGCACTGGCAACTTGATACAAGCATAGGTGTAGTTTCAAGTTACCTGGCACCAATATAGTTACAGCTTTAAAGATAAGGACCAGCACTCTGAACTGGACCTGGAAATTCAATGCCAACCAATACAACATGTATAATTTTAGCATAACACACAGTAGCTGCATTTTGCACCAATGAAAGTTTTAAAAATATCTTCAAAAGCAGCCCCATGTAGACCATGTTACTACAGTAGTTCACAGGTAAACCAGTCCACAGATGGGCCATTTAAAAGAGATAGGCCAATTTTCTGTTTGTGGGCCACACCATCATGCCCATCAAACAGCTAAAAGTCCCCATATGGTTTCAATCCCTCCCCCCTCAAAAAAAAAAAAAAGAGAGAGAGAGAACAAACATGTGCCTTAATTTTAAAAAGAACTGTTTCCTGGAGCGTGATTCTCCATTTTCTAAAAATAGAGTGCATGGATGCACAACTGCAACCCATTAAGACCAAAAATGCAAACCAATTATGGCTACTGGCAGACATTTGAAGAAAAACACAGGAGCCCAACCTAAAAACAACAACAAAAAACTGGCAAATCTAAACAAAATTGAAATAAAACATCAGGGCTATCCTAAATGTACCCCATAGGGAAGCTATGAAAGAAGTTAGGATTGCTAAATGTACAGCTGTGAACTTTACTACTGTAGACATGATACATACATTTGCATACCCACCTCCAGCATCAGAAGCAGCAATATATTATTGATTTCAATTCTCTTTGCCAGTCCTTGTTTAGTCAAAACGGCAGAGGGAGTTATAAGAACAAGAAAGTGTAATCTCCAAAATTTACATACCTATTTAAAAAGAAATACAGTTGTCCCTTCATATTCACTGGGGTTTGGTTCCAGGACCCTCCGTGGATACCAAAATCTGTGAATACTCAAGTCCCATTATATGCAATGGCATAGCAAAATGGTGTCCCTTATATAAGATGGCAAAATCAAGGTTTGGATTATTATTTTTGGATTATTATTTCTTTAAGAATATTTTCAAGCCGTGAATACTTAAATAATAATAATAATAATAATAATAATAATAATAAAATTTATTTATACCCCGCCCCTCTGTTAAAACAATTGGGGCGGCTTACAAAATTTAAAATACAATACAAATAAAATCCCTAAACACCCCCACTCCCACCCTCCCCCATAAAAAAACATTAAACAAATATAAATTAAAACAACTAATCTAAAATCACTTTTAAAACTATAAATACAATAAATATAATAAATGGCCAGCAGCCTAGAAGAGGCCAGGATCCCCTGAGGCCGGGATCTAATTAGGAAAGGCCTGCCGAAAGAGATCCGTCTTTAGTGTTAAGGAAAATGCAACATGGGACATACAGTGAAAGAAATAAAATATGTATGTGAAAGTCACAATGACTAAGCAAGAGCAATTATGGGGCTACACAGGTGAAACTGCTAATGTAATCTAGAAGGCCTGAGAGCCAAGGACAGAGGTACTGAATGCAGATTGGAAACACCTGAGAATCATTAAGTGTACAAGGTGAAATGTTGAAATACATGGGTTGGTCTTAAGCATGGGTGGAACTACGTGGATCAATCAGAATGGAAATACACACCCACTGGGTGGAAACTAACTAGTGGGTGGTGATAAACAATGGCTATAAAATTGCAATGTTTGCCAATGTATGGTTGTGGAGTAGAGTTGGAGTAGTTTGGAGATATTGTGGAGTAGTGTGTAGAGATTGTGATTTGTTGACCATATAGTATATTTATATAGAAGAATAAAGTAGGTTTTATATAAAACTACTGAGTTGCCTGAGTGAATCCTGGAGACGTTTGGAGACACCTGGAGAAGAGTGAGAAGGCTTGGAGAGTTTGTCAGGATCTTCAGCCTATTCTCTGAAACTCTGCTGCTTTGGAGAAAAGCATTAACCACTGATCTAAGCTGGTTGGCTCTGCTGTATAAAAAGGTGGTGAGTTTGAGCCAGAGGTGAAGAGCTACAACTCCCATCATCCCTGACAAGGGTTATGGGCCCAGTTACTAGAGCACCCAGCATCCACAGAAGCTGAAAGTTCCAAAGAGTGGAAAAAAGCTTTGTGGACGACAGATCACAGCAAGCTGTTTGTGCTGCACTGATAAGCCTCGTGAGTAAATCATTTTGTGTTTTGCTTAAGCCCAGACGGGTTGGCTGTGCATACTCAGAAGGACTGTGTCAAATTGAGTCACTGCACAAATCAAGATGGAAATTCTAAAGTTTAGTAAATTAAATAGAAACAACTACTCTACCTGGAAGATTTATGCCCAATCTCTACTAGTAAAGGAAGGTCTGTGGTCAACAGTTGAAACAGGGCTGGCAGCTGATGCTGATGAAGCCACTAAAGAGAGAGATAGTAAAGCAAAAGCCTGTCTTTATCTCATGCTTGAAGAAGACTTAATTAATGACGTCAGAGATAAAACGTCCGCCAAGGATGTGTGGGATACCTTGCAGAGATTACACACTCCTTCAACTGCTTTTGCAAAAATGCTATGGTCTAAAAGAATATACAGGCAAAAGATGGCTAAAGGGCAGTGTGTGATAGAACATTTAAAAATAATGCAAGATTTGTTTGTGCAAGCTGAACTGAGGGGAGTGCAAATTAGCAAAGAGCAGCAATGCTACATTTTAGTAGAATCGCTAGACTCTTCGTGGGACAGCATAACGAACAGCTTGCAGAACTTGCCAGAAGCTGAGCTTAATAGAGACTTAATTGTGGCCAGAATACTGGAAGAGAACCAGAGAAGAATGTCTGAGCAGGGTGACTCAGCAAGCTTAAAGACTGTGCCAAAACAACAAACAACTCCTGACTGGCGAACGCAGGAGGAAGCAGCCTCTACAAGGGAGCAACGGAGGTGCTTTTATTGTAAGAAGATTGGTCATCTGCAGAGACATTGTAAACATTTTGCAGCTGAGAGACACAAGCAAGCAGAGAGCAGATGGCAGCCGCGGCAGTATCAAAAACAGTCCAGACCTCCATTTTTGAGGGACAGTGGTAATAAAAAGGGGGTTGCAACCATGATTAAGGAAAAACAAAATGCAAATTCTAAATGGCTAGTTGATTCAGGAGCCTCATCTTCGATGTGTAATGATATAAATTTAATAAGTAATAGAAAATCAGCTAATGTAAATGCTGTAGTTTTGGCTGATGGGAAAGAGCTAAGTACTGTAAATCAAATGGGTACTGTGTACATTCCAGGGCTAAAAGAGAATTTTAATGATGTCTTACATGTAAGGGAGTTAGAAAATAATTTGTTATCAGTAAGCAGATTAACAGAAAAAGACTACACAGTCATCTTTGAAAAGAACATGTGTAAGATAAAACTGAATGGGGAATTGCGTGGCATAGGTTTGAAAAAGGACAAACTTTATTATTTGGAGGACAATATTGATAGCTACAGGGTTGAAGAAGCTAATAACATAGAAAATATTCCAATCCACAAAGACTGCATACACGAGCTTCACAGAAAATTCGGCCATGCGAGCTTCAAATGTTTAAAGAATTTAATCAGTATGTGTCCAGATTTAAAAGTTACTGAATGCAAAAACCACTTAGATTGTACAGTGTGTCAACAGGTAAAGGTCAGAGCTTTTCCAGTAGCTAAGAAAACAAAAAGAATTGCTCAAAGACCATTTCAGTATGTACATGCAGATGTCGCCCAAGCTAATTGCTTGTCCTTAGGGGGAAGCAAGTATTTCCTAGTAATTGTTGATAGGTATACAAGGTTTGCATTTGTGAGAATAATGAAAAACAAATCTGACGCTGGGCAAAGTTTAAAAGCATGGGTAAGAATGGTGGAAAGACAATTTGATAGCAGAGTAGGCACCATCATTACTGATAGAGGAGGAGAATTTTTAAATAATCAATTGTTTAACTGGTTTCAAAAGGTGGGAATAAGGCATGAAACTACAAACCCTGCTTGTCCTAGTGAGGATGGGTTAGCAGAGAAGAAAATACAAGATATAAAAAGAATTACTGCTTGTATGATGGCAGATGCAGGGGTGAAAGATAGTTTTTGGGCAGAAGCAACTTTGACTGCAATACATATCAGTAACAGATTGTATCATTCAGAAATTGAAGACATTCCCTACAGGGTATTGTACGGGAGAATGCCAAATTACAAGTACTTAAGGGTTTTTGGACAATTTGCTCATGTTTACACACCTGCTTGTTTCAGGAGGAAAGGAGAACCCAAGAGCAAAAGGCTTAGGTTTTTGGGGTATTCTGGAAATAGCTACAAGTTTCATTTGGGTGGAAAACAAGTGCAGTATTCTAGGTCTGCAAATTTTGAGAGACATGCTGGTTGGGACAAACTGCATGCCAATAAAGAAGTGTTTTTGAGATTAGGGAGTTCAAATGAGCCAGAAGCACAAACTGAACCAACCTCAGGAAACGGAGGGGTTTCAGTTAAGCAGGAAGCATCACCTAGCAGCAGTGGTAGTTCTTCCGATGATGAGATAGCATCTAGGCCTACTACTACTCGAATGACTGAAGACAAGAGATTTAGTCATAGAACTACAACTCCCAGTAGAGAAAGTGAGGATGAAAGAGACAGAACAGCAGATTTTATTCCCAGGCGTAGTCATAGAGTTAGAAAGCCTCCAGATAGGTTTGTTGTGACAAAGGCAAGAGCTTGTTTAGCAGTAGAGGAGCCTGAAAGTTTTGAAGAATTGGAAAGTTACTCCAGTGAAGAACAGGAAAGATGGTTTGATGCAATGGATAATGAGTTTGGTTGCCTGGTAAATAAAGATGTTTTTGAAATTGTTGACAGACCCAAAGACAAGAAAGTAATTGGTTGTAAATGGGTATACAAAAGGAAAGAAATGCCAGATGGAAGTATCAAATATAAAGCTAGGTTAGTGGCTAAGGGTTTTGCACAACAGCAGTATGAGAACTATGATAAGACATATTCTCCAACTGCAAAGCCAGAAAGTCTGAGAATGGTTCTAGCTGTAGCAGTAAAAAGGAATTTAGTTGTAGAACATTTTGATTTTGAGACAGCTTACTTGAATGCCGTTTTGGATGAAGAAATATTTATGGAACAGCCACAAGGTTTTGAAGAAAATGGTAGTCAGAGAGTATATAAATTAAAGAAAGCGTTGTATGGTTTAAAACAAAGTGCCAGAGCGTGGAATCTGTGCATCAATGATGAGCTAGTTAAGCTAGGTTACAAGAGGAGCATTGCAGATGCTTGTGTTTATACAAAAGGAGACATAGTATTAGTGATTTATGTAGATGATTTGTGCGTAGCAGCAAAGTCAAAACAGGAAATTGAGTCAGTAAAAAGAGAATTGTCTGAGAAGTTTGTTTTGAAGGACTTAGGTGTATTGAAGTCTTATTTAGGTATTTGCGTTGAATGGACAGAAGGACATTGTTTATTAAGTCAGAGAAATAAAATTGAAAGATTGATTGAAAAGTGTGGATTACAGAATGCAAAAATAGTAAGAGCTCCAATGACAACTGGTTTTGTGTCTGAGGAAACAACTAGAGCGTTTGAGGACAAGACTTTCTTCAGAAGTATAATAGGATCTTTACAATTCATATCTTGCCACACCAGACCAGACATTTCTTATGCTGTAAATGTATTGTCTAGAAGGGTTAATGATCCAAAAATTGAAGACTGGACAGCGGTAAAACATTTGTTGAGATATTTAAAAGGAACCTTAGATAGGAAATTGATTATAAGAAGCAGTAGTTCAGATCTAGATTGTTATGTAGACAGTTCATTTGCATCAGAATTAGGAGACAAGAAGTCAGTTACAGGAATGATAATTAAATATAGTGAAAGTCCAATAGTTTGGAGAAGTAGAAAACAAACTAATGTAGCGTTAAGCACAACAGAAGCAGAATTTGCTGCTTTGAATGAGATAGTAAATGAGGTACAGTGGATTAAGCAATTGCTAAATGATTTAAATGAAAATTACAAGATACCAGTGGAAATTCTGGAAGATTCACAGTCATGCATAGCAATGGCTGAAACTGAAAGTCTGAAGAACAGAACAAAATATGTTGGTGTAAGATATCAAAATGTGCGAGACATGGTTCAGAAGGGTGAAATAGAATTGAGATATATAGAAACACAACACAACATAGCAGATTTGTTCACAAAAGCATTGACAGCAGAAAAACATGAAAGGCTGACACAAATGGTTGGAATGACATTGTAAGACACATACAATATTTTATTTCGGAGGGGATTGTTAAGGAAAATGCAACATGGGACATACAGTGAAAGAAATAAAATATGTATGTGAAAGTCACAATGACTAAGCAAGAGCAATTATGGGGCTACACAGGTGAAACTGCTAATGTAATCTAGAAGGCCTGAGAGCCAAGGACAGAGGTACTGAATGCAGATTGGAAACACCTGAGAATCATTAAGTGTACAAGGTGAAATGTTGAAATACATGGGTTGGTCTTAAGCATGGGTGGAACTACGTGGATCAATCAGAATGGAAATACACACCCACTGGGTGGAAACTAACTAGTGGGTGGTGATAAACAATGGCTATAAAATTGCAATGTTTGCCAATGTATGGTTGTGGAGTAGAGTTGGAGTAGTTTGGAGATATTGTGGAGTAGTGTGTAGAGATTGTGATTTGTTGACCATATAGTATATTTATATAGAAGAATAAAGTAGGTTTTATATAAAACTACTGAGTTGCCTGAGTGAATCCTGGAGACGTTTGGAGACACCTGGAGAAGAGTGAGAAGGCTTGGAGAGTTTGTCAGGATCTTCAGCCTATTCTCTGAAACTCTGCTGCTTTGGAGAAAAGCATTAACCACTGATCTAAGCTGGTTGGCTCTGCTGTATAAAAAGGTGGTGAGTTTGAGCCAGAGGTGAAGAGCTACAACTCCCATCATCCCTGACATTTAGTGCTTTTTTAAAGCCACTCAGGCTTGTTATCTGACGGATCTCATTCGGGAGGTCATTCCACAACTTGGGGGCGATTACCGAATCTGTGGATACCAAATCCGTGGATACAGAGGGACAACTGTATTCTAATGGGAGAGGCCTAAAAAGAGCCTACTGAAGAGTACTGAGTGTGTTCAGTAGCCATGGAATGTTAATTCAGGGAGGGTAAGCCTGCAAAAGAGTAAAAGACTTTTTTTTTAGGGGATGAATAAAATATTTTTATCAGGAGCAATTCATGCTGTAATATTTTGTTGTAGCCCTAATTTGTTTTCTCTGCTGTTAATGTTCAAGTATGGGTGCTGCTGTTTAGACAGAAAAAATAGCACCAGACAAGCACAAAAGGAAAGTACGGTACTATGCTTCAAGTCAGGGGAACCACCTGACTTGCAAACCGAAACAAAACCTTCGGGGGAGATTTCAAAACCACCAATTGCTGTGAACAAAAAAGGATACTGCCCTTAAATCTTGCTTAGGTTTGTCAGATATTGGAGTTGGCCATAGTGGCTCCATAGGCATTTAGTTTACACGTTTATCCTCCTGCCTCCCCCGCCCCCCAAAAAACAGGCCCAGAAATTTAGGAGGTCTCCAGCTGACTGTGTTTTTAACTATACTTTAATAACGGAAATTTAATTTAATTCTTTTTTAACTTTTATAATTTGTGAGGTTTTAGTTGTATTTTTTTAACTATTGTAACCCACCTTGAATCCCATCTTGGGATCCAATAAATAAATAAATACATTTAATTTTAGATAGTGAAAGTGTGTTCACCCACTCCCCATTTATTTCTAACCCCTGCAGTGTCTACATTTCAGCCCATGACAGTCCCCAATGTTGATAAGGAGATGACTGCTGCGCAACAGGAAAAATCCACAAACTTTGGCAGTGCTGAAATGGGGTGAAGGAGTAACAACAGGGCAATACAATGAAAATGAACTGAAACGTGAGGCAAAAGGGCAAACAGGTTGCTTTATTCAAGGTGCAAAGCAGGCACAGCATTACAGTTGTCCCTTCATATTCGCTGGGGTTTGGTTTAGGACACAACTGTGGATACCAAAATCTGTGAATACTCAATTCCCATTATACGGAATGGCATAGCAAAATGGTGTCCCTTATATAAGACGGAAAAATCAAGGTTTGCTTTTTGGATTATTATTTTTTTAAGAATATTTTCAAGCCCTGAACACTTAAATCCGTGGATACCAAATCTGTGGATATGGAGGGACAACTTGTATTTTCTTTGGTAAACTCGCCTCTGCAGTTTGAACAAAGCCTACGCTCCCCAACATCCTTCAGGCCATGCAACCTCCCAAGCCACCGCCATTCCTCCATGGCCTTCTTGTGGGAAGCTGGGGAAAGGAGTGGTGAAATTAACATTAGGCGAGAGGCTGGACTCAACCTTTCTCCACCTTTTTATTCTGGAGGAACCCTTGAAATGATTTTCAGGCCTCAGGCAACCCTGCATAAACATTATTCTATAGACTGCTATTGCTGCACACACAATCACCATCTCTTGAGGAACCCCTGGCAACCTCTTGGGGGACCCCAGGGCTCCAGGAAACCCTGGTCAGGGCTGGTTTACCAGCAGAGTCAGCATCTGCAGGGGGGCCCATCATTGTGGGGGTCCCCATAGTAATCGTCCTCCTGCAAAAACATTAGTAAATCTTAATATCCTGTACTGTGAATAGCCTAGGTTGAATTAGGTTACAATGACCTGAGATAAACATATGGGGCCCCCAAAATAAAGCATTGCAAGGGGGGGCAAAATTCCTTATAGAATCATAGAATTGCAGAGTTGGAAGAGACCACGAGGGCCATCCAGTCCAACCCCCCTGCCACGCAGGAAATCTTGATCAAAGCATCCCCGACAGATGGCCATCCAGCCTCTATTTAAAGACCTCCAAGGATCTTAAACCGGTCCTGACCCCGCTGGAGAAACGTTGGGCTTGAGGAGGCTCAGTCTGGCTGGATGCAACCAGGGCCGGTTTCAGGCACCAGCGGCTTCAGCATCCGCAGGGGGGGGGGCATCATTGTGGCGGTCCCCATAGTAACCCTCCTCCTTTCAAAACATTATTAGTAATAATCTGAATACCCTGTACTGTAAGTAGCTTAGGTTGAGCTAGGTTACATTGACCTGAGATAAACATATGGGCCCCCCAAAATAAAGCATTGCAAGGCCCCCCCAAAAAAAATTCTTAAACCGGCCCTGGATGCAACGGGGGGGGGGAGAAAGGACGCTCCCCAGCAAAATGCCGGAGGGAGCTTTAAACGCAAGCAGGGCGGGAATTCGTTTCCAAGCAGCAGCATCAAGGCAAGGAAGTTGGCGAGAAGAATCACAACTGGAGACCTCGTGGGGGGGAGAGAAGAGAGAGAGGGAGAGAAGGGCTTTTAAAACACCCCTCACCTTTCTCGCTTCCTCCCCTTTTCCCTTCCCTCCCTCTCCCTCTCTTCCCCTCACCTTCTCCGCCTCCCGCCAGTTTCAGAGACGGCCTGCGCCTCTTCCTTTTCCTATGGGAGGAGCTCGCTTGAGGGAGGCTGGCTGGGGCTGGCTGGGTAGGTGGGTGGGGAGGAAACAGGCGACGAGCAAGCGCGGAGGCGCCCAGGCGGGCCTTTCCCTGCCTTTCCTCGGCCGAGGCGCTGAGCCGTGGTGACACAGAGGAGGAAGAGGAAGGATGGCCTTCTTGGAAAAGGAGGTCCGCTCCCTCGGCAGTTTGTTACCTCCTCCTACGCTCAGTCGTTGTTCTTTTGTTTTTTTAAGTGGGGGGAAATACACAAGATTCCTTGTAGCAGTTGGAAATTAATTCGTATCGCCTGGCTTCTTGTAGTGATGAAACATAAAATACAGTATAGCAAAACTTCTCTCCACCATCCTTAATAATAATAATAGGCATAAAGTTTACAAATGAAAGGTTGGCTTTTGTAGTAATGAAACGTAAAATACAGTATAGCAAAACGTTTCTCTCCACCATCCTTAATAATAATAATAATAATAATGGACGTAAAGTTTACTAATGAAAGGTTGGTTCTGTAGTAATGAAACATAAAATACAGTATAGCAAAACGTTTCTCTCCACCATCCTAAATAATAATAATAATGGGCATAAAGTTTACAAATGAAAGGTTGGCTTCTGTAGTAATGAAACGTAAAATACAGTATAGCAAAACGTTTCTCTCCACAATCCTAAATAATAATAATAATAATAATGGACGTAAAGTTTACTAATGAAAGGGAGAAATAATAATAAATATTTATTATTATAAAAATACCTGTATAATTAATAATAATAAAGGGTAGAATAACAAAATGGATAGAAATAATAATAAAGGACAGAATAATAAAGGATAGTAATGCTAACAATCAAGGATAGAAAGTTTAGAGGCTAGTCTCGAAACTCTCTCTCTCTGGCTTTTCTTCGCAAACAAAGATTCAGGAAGGACTCATCCTGTGCTTTCTGGAAGAGTGCTGATGACTAAAAAGGCCAATCTGAGATAAACAAGTCCGGTTGCAGAAAGCACAGCAGAAGGTCTCCTTGGGTGATGTTTCCGGGTTGTGATTATCTGCAAAATGAACTGAGTTTCATATTTGTCATTCTTGCTGTTTGCTAACTGTACCTTTGTGATGAGGAGAAAGAAATTCTCCAGAGTTTGTAATGGAAGCATTGCTATGATTCCTCTCATGCAAAATTACAAGATGTTTCTGGGTAAAAGTCAAATCCAGTAGAATTAAAACAGATCCTCTTGAATTTCATGATTATTTTGAAAAAAAACAAGCATTCTCCGTGAAGCTGCCATCATATTATAAATTTAATCTCTGTCTACAGGCAACTATAAAAGTACCCTGTTTTTAAATAAGCCACCTTTGATTCTGTACAAGGAAACAGGCAGAATATTAATTAATGAAGTCATGGATCCAGCACTTGCCAAGACACCCTCTCACCCACCAAAGATGGGTCTTTTTGGAGCTTCAGGAATTCTGCCACCACTACCAGAATTGAGGAACCCCAAGCAATTCTCCCACACTCACTGCTGAATACATATCACATATATGACTATTGACTAAAGTTTAGCCACTAAACCATAAAAGTCAAAGAACCCATATTCCACACCACCGCTATGGGGTAGCAATATGGGTCCTCATGTTTACATTAGATACCTTAAAACTATGATTAGATTAATTATCACATCCATATTCCTTCCACACTTACCCTTCCACACTTACCCACCCTTGGCATACAAGGTATACCACCTACTACTGATCTATGTTTCCACCCTAGTACTTAACTAATATCTGTCCATGAGTAGGGATGCAGCAGAACACAAAAGCTCATGTGACATAAAAACAACAGCATTCCATCTCCTTCCCTGGTAGATAGACATCAAGGAAAATATATCCCAGTTGCATAAATAAAACAAGGGCATCTTAAAAAGAGTTGACACTTCCAAGACAAGAGCTAGGAGATAAACAAAGTGGAAGAGCAGCCACAGCAGTTCAGTGCAAGTGTAGCCAAATAAGCCAATGTTCTCGCCAGGTCAGTGTGATTACCACAAGAAAGCTGTGCATTGCTTCACTGTGCTTCTGTGTCTGTCTCACCTGCGTCAAGGTGGTCTGAAGTTTAGCCTCCAACTTCCTTGTTTTGGAACAGTAGTTGATGAGAACATCCTTTGTCTGAAGCGGAGAATTCATGGTAGTCAAAGCAGTGAACAGTAGACTAGATGGAACAATAGTCTGACTCCATATATGTTAGCCCCCTCTGTTCTCAATACTCCCATGGCTAATTTCTTGCACTTCGTATTAATTCATTCATTTGAAGCATTTATATCACACCCTAGGGGCCAGCATGGCATAGTAGTTTGAGTGTTGGACTAGAACTCTGGAGACCAGGGTTTGAATCCCCACTCAGCCATGAAAACTCAGTGGGTGACCTTTGGCAAGTCACACACTCTCAGTTTCAAAAAAAAACCTGTAATAGGGTCCCCATAAATTGGAAATGACTTGAAAGCACAAAACAACAACTTTAGCCAATAAGGCTCCCAGAGCATCTCACAGTTGGGTTTTACAGCCACTGTCTTCAATTTTACAATCTAAATAAGACACCAGACATAGAGGAAAAGAGATTTTTAAAAATTACATTCAGCAGCAGCTAAATCCCAGCATGACTGAGGTATGCCTGGCTGTACTTCTCTCTCTGTGGCCAGAGCAGAGCACTTGGAAAGCTGGAGGGGAGAAAAGGGCTCTTAGCAGCACCAGGCATGATGTCCTCCAATGCCAGTCCCACCAAATGTCTTACATATGGACAGGGTTTGTAAACATCTGTCTACAAATCTTCTTCATCTCTTATATGTCAGGGGTAAAAGACATGCTAGCAAAAAGGGTAAGACAAATAGAAAATAAACAGAATATCGTTTAAATCAAATTAATCACAAAATACATTTTTGCTCCATTTTCTGAAATATTACAAATGTGAAGACCCCTTTGGAAATTATGTGTAATATTTCTCTTGTTGAAATGAAAAGATCAGCACATTCCTTCTTGTACACTTAAGTCCATCTGCAGCCTGGACCTCCAGAAAGCTTTAGATCTGAGTACAGATCTTCCACTGCTACACTATCTTTAATTTGAAATAGTCAATATATCAAAGCCTATATATCAAACTATTATTTTTATGTTCCTTCAAGTCAACCCCAACTTATGGTGACATTGTCATATGGTTTTATTGGCAAGATTTATTCAGAGGAGGGCTGCCATTGTCTTCCTCTGAGGCTGAGCGTGATTTGCCCAAGGTCACCCAATGGGTTTCCTTGGGTACATGGGTATCTGAACCCTGGTCTCCCAGAGCCCCAGTCCAGCACTCAAAGAACTACAGCATGCTGGCTCTCTCATTTATTCAAAACAATATTTAAAAAATCCTCTTAATAATGACTGACAAACACAGTCAAATCCAGTTACATCTTCAAGTAAAGAAAGTGACCATTTAAAACAGTGCAATACAGTAAACAATTAATTGTCAGGCTTCATAGCACTTGTTATAACCATGCATGGTGACCTCCCTTAGACCAACTCACATTACGGCGGGTATCACAAGTTACTGACTATGTAATTACACTCAAAATGTTTTATCTGTTTGGTCCTTTACCATGCTGTGGTTATAATTCATCCAAAGTAATAAAGTATGGTTTAGCACAGACTAAAGGAACAATCTGTCTTCAGCTTTTGAGGCCAACTTTGCCACTGCTCGCCATGTGGCACTGTCAAATAAATGATGTAGAGGTTGGCTAAATTCCTTTGCATCACTGGTCTTTGTCTGGATATGAGATTTATTCTTAAATATTAGCTGTTTCAGTTTTTTTTTTTTTTTACTTCTTTCCAGCTCCATTAAAAAATAGAGGTGACTTTCTGCAACCACTTACCCCTCAACCCCCTGATATTTAACAACTGAAATTCTAAGCTGTTGTGCAACAACATTTGAAACAACAAAAATACTATACCGTATTGTCAAATATAGATTAATATGAGTACATATGGAATTTTACCCATAACATTACAGTTGGCTCATCAAATTTGCAGGTTTAACTTTTGCAGATTTGATTTTTTGTAGATTATTTGCTGACCCCTCTGCCATTTTTAATAGGGACTGCAAGTTTTGCGAGACTGAGAGAGACTGCAAACAAACAGGAAGGCTTGTAGGCCTCTATTAAAAATGGTATAGGACAGCAGCAGTAGCAGCAGCAAGTCCCACCAGCCTCCCGCTGCTCCCTTGCAAAGGAACCCTGCTGCTTTAAAGACATCTGTGGTGAGTTGGATCTGTGGATCATACTTTTGTGTGTGTGTTAAATATGGTTTGGGGGGACGACTTAGAGATACTGTTGGTTTTTCCACTTTCACAGGGTCTTGCACCCCTAACCCCAGCAAATGTGGAAGGCCAATTATACTTGCTTTGTCCCTATCAGGAACAATTAGGGGATTGTGAAGTCGAAGGCTTTCACGGCCGGCATCCATAGATTTTCCTTGAGGGTTTTCCAGGCTGTGAGTCCGTGTTCTAGAATAGTTTCTTTCTGACATTTCGCCTGCATCTGTGGCTGGCATCTTCAGAGAACGTCAGAAAGAAACTACAGTATTCCAGAACACAGTCTCACAGCCCAGAAAAAAACCAAGGAAAATCAATTAGGGGATTGTGTTATCTTTCTGATGAATGTTTATGTTTGTCTGTATATGTATTTATGTTACTGTTAAAATTTCAAATAAAAATTATTTTAACAAGAAAACAATTATTACATGCTTTGGTCTATATAAGTAAATAGGAAGGGGCATGGCCTGCTGTCATCTCAGATGGATGCATAAACTGAAAAGTTCCTCAAGCTGTCCACTAATTCACACAAATTTAACTGACTTCTTTTGCTGGCCAGCCAGTTTTTAGTGAGACTCATATAAAGCAACATGAAACATTTTGCAAATCATCTTATAGAGCTTGATTTGACAGCATATTTCCACTCAAAGATAAGATCAATGGTATGATCACAGAAAGAGAAAGCCTCTCATTAAACATGGCTCTGCAAAAGAAGCCAAGAACTACAGGGATAGTAGAGTCATCCATGAAAGAACTACAGATTGACCCCCATATCCGTGAGGGATACATTCCAAGCCATCCCGTGGATGCCTAAAACTGTGGATAATAGGAAACCCTATTATTTTCAATGAGATGGACATTGACCATAGAATCACATTGGAGGACCTAGAAATGCCTAGAAAGAACATATTTTTCTGATGTGGTTAAGTTTAGAAACCACGGATACCAAATCTGTTGGTATAGGGGTCAACTTGTACTATGAACAAAACTCTTACAGCAGTTCCACACTGAACTGTAGGAACACTAGTTGGCAGTCCTATCCCACTTGACAAGAAACTCACCATGCTGTCTGGGAAACTGACAAATATGAGGTCTGTCTATTAAATAACAAGACTGTGTTTATACCCTTCAGACAAATCAAGGAGAAGTGATTGTGAACGCTTGAGTGGTGACCTTCAACATGTCTGAACCTGCATAACAAACATTAATACTCAGCCATTCATTTAATTGTCAGTCGTCATTTAAAGCAGCTGTGTTGTTTATTGTGTGCCAGAAAAATGCCAAGTTTAAAAGTCAAGCAACCTGACATTGTATAGCAACTTCAGGTGAACCCAAACCTTTTTCAAAAAATCATAACTTGTGATGAAGCCTGGATCTTCCAGTATGATCCTGAGACAAAATGACAGTTAGTGCACTGGAAAACACCATCATCACCAAGAATGAAAAAAGCACATCAAAGCAAGTCCACATTCAAAGCCATGCTCATTGGGTGGGTTGTTTTTTTTTTTACATCAAGGGCATAATTTTGGCAGAATGGGTTCTAGAAGGCAGGACAGTAAAGCTGCATTATTATAAGGAAGTTTTGACAAAGCTGAGAGAAAGAGTTGCCGGAGGGGGGGGGGAATGGCCAGAACTGTGGAACAATGGTTTCATTAATAGATTTTCCTTGGGGGTTTTTATGGGCTGTGAGGCCGTGTTCTGGAATAGTCCAGAACATGGCCTCACAGCCTGGAAAAAAACCCAAGGAAAATTTATGGATGCCAGTCATGAAAGCCTTCGACTTCACAATGGTTTCATTCTTCAATCAAGACAATGTGCCTGCTTACACAACACTTTCTGTAAAGCATTTTTGGCAGATAAATGCATTACTACACTGGAAAATCCTCCATATTGGCGAGATTTGGCACCATGTGACTTTTTTTCCCCTAAAGTTAAAGGAACACATTTTGAGTCCATTGATGCAATACAAAGAAAACGGCTAATGTGTTGAAACAGCTGACAGAAAGTGAGCTGCTCCATGCCTTCAACCAGTGGAAAACAAGACTGCATCAGTGTGTGAGTGTGAACAGGGAGTATATTGAAGGGGACAAGCATTAGAATTGTAATACATATAAATAAAGATGGGTTATTTATCAGTCTCGTTATTTAATAGACAGACCTCGTACAGGTATATCTCAGTTTCATAGAATCATAGAATTGTAGAGTCGGAAGAGACCACGAGGGCCATCCAGTCCAACCCCCTGCCACGCAGGAAATCACGATCAAAGCATCCCTGACAGACGGCCATCCAGCCTCTGTTTAAAGACCTCCAAGAAAGGAGACCCCACCACGCTCCGAGGGAGTGCGTTCCACTGCCAAACAGCTCTTACTGTCAGAAAGTTCCTCCTCATGTTGAGGTGGAATCTCTGTTTCTGGAGCTTGCATCCATTGTTCCGTGTTCTAGTCTCTGGAGCAGCAAAAAACAAGTTTGCTCCATCCTCAATGTGATACCCCTTCAAATACTTAAACAGGGCTATCATATTGCCCCTTAACTGTCTTTTTTCCAGGCTAAACATTCCCAGCTCCCTAAGTCTTTCCTCATAAGGCATGGTTTCCAGACCTTCACCATTTTAGTCACCCTCCTCTGAACACGCTCCAGTTGGTCAATATCCTTTCTGAATTGTGGTGCCCAGAACTGGACACAGTATTCTAGGTGAGGCCTGACCAAGGCAGAATAGAGCGGCACTATTACTTCCCTTGATCTAGACACTATACATCTATTGATGCAGCCCAAAATCACATTGGCCTTTTTAGCTGCCGCATCACACTGTTAACTCATGTTCAACTTGTGGTCAACTAGGACTCCTAGATCCCTTTCGCACGTAGTCTCGTTCAGCCAGGTCTCCCCCATCCTGTACCTATGCATTTTGTTTTTCTGCCCTAAGTGCAGTCCCTTACATTTCTCCGTATTGAATTTCATTTTATTAGCTTTGGCCCAGTTCTAATAATAATAATAATAATAATAATAGTTCTCCAGTCTATCCAGGTCATTTTGAATTTTGATCCTGTCCTCTAGAGTATTAGCTACTCCTCCTAATTTGGTGTCATCTGCAAATTTGATAAGTATGCCCCTAATTCTGTCATCCAAGTCATTGATAAAGATGTTGAATAGCACTGGGCCCAGGACAGAACCCTGTGGCATCCCACTGGTCACATCTTTCCAAGACGTAGAGGAGCCACTGCTGAGCACCCTTTGGGTTCAACCGGTCAACCAATTACAAATCCATTTAACAATTAACTTGTCTAGCCCACATTTTACAACCTTCTTTGCAAGAATGTCATATGGAACCTTGTCAAAGGCCTTACTGAAATCAAGGTATGTGATATCCATAGCATTCCTTTCATATACCAAGCTGGTATATATCAAAAAAAGAGATTAGATTAGTCTGGCATGACTTGTTTCTCTGAAACCCATGTTGACTTTTTGTGATTATGGCATTGCCTTCTAAATGTTCAGAGACTCTCTGTTTAATGATCTGCTCTAGAATCTTCCCTGGTATTGATGTCAGACTAACTGGATGATAATTGTTGGGATCCTCTTTTTTCCCCTTTTTGAAGATGGGGACAACGTTTGCCCTCCTCCAGTCTGCTGGGACTTCTCCTGTTCTCCAGGAGTTCTCAAAGATTATTGCCAATGTCTCTGAGATTACATTTCCAGCTCTTTTAATACCCTTGGATGTAGTTCATCCAGTCCTGGAGATTTAAATTCATTGAGATTAAGAAGGTATTCCTGTACTACCTCTTTACTTATTCTGTGCTGGATTTCCCCTATTGTGTCCTCTGTTTCATTATCCTCAGGTTGATCACCCTTTTCCTTTCCTGAAAATACTGAGGCAAAGGTGTTGAGCAATTCTGCCTTTTCTCTGTCCCCTGTTAGCATTTTGCCATCTTCTCCATGTAGTGGCCCTACCATTTCCTCCTTCTTCCTTTTGCTGCAGACATACCCCAAAAAAACCTTTTTATTGTTCTTAACCTCTCTAGCAAGCCTGAGCTCATTCTGCGCTGTAGCTTTTCTGACTTTACTCCTACATGTGTTCCTGGGTATTAGTTTTTTAACAGAAAATTTGGTACTATAGGCAGAAATAACATAGAAAGGATAGGGATAAGTTCCTGTACCACAAAAAGGAATAACAGAATCATAGAGTTGGAAGAGACCACAAGGGCCATGGTCAATGTTCATCTCATTGAAAATAATAGGGTTTCCTATTATCCACAATTTTAGGTATCCACGGGATGCCTTGGAAGAGCAATTCAACATGTTTCAGCAAAGTTTTCATCAGAAACGAACATGTGCACATGTGAAATGAAACCCCACAGGTCAAGTGAGACTTGTATAAGTAAAGAAAAACATTTTTAACTTTTCTACAGACCATGTGAAGGCTTCTTCCAAAATTCATCTTGGAATGAATGACTTTTTCTTTCACCAGCCTCCACTTTTCTTATAATTTCCATTTTCCTGACCAAAATTATAGATCTATGGGTTTTAAAAGAACATGCTAGAAGTAGCTGGTGAGGGAAGCCTATCTGCTTTTCCCTTATCGCTTTGTGTTGCTGTTTATGAATGCTCAATAAGGGATTCTAGAGGCAGTTGCTATTTATCTTGTCTGTTGTAACCTGGCACACAAAGCTAATCGTAGGATCAGCTACACCAGAATCCCAACTCAAGCTTTATTGCATTGTGTACTGCAGAGATACTGTTGTACCTCTACCAAAAGTCCATGTTTCTCCAGCCCTCCTTCACTATCCATGATCAGAGGAATCAAAAGCCCCCAGGAGACTCCGACACTCCTAGCAGCTCTGAGGAACCTTCAGACACAAATAGGGCAGCCACAGAAATAGATATCTCCATGCCAGTCACCTATGTTTCTGGCCAGTTCTTGGACCCCATGACCACGTCTTCATCATTCTTGTGACTTGTAAGAAAGGCTATATGTAGAAGGCAACATAGCATCTGGCTGAGAACCAGGAATGGGTCAATCTTCCAGCTCATATGTAATCCCTCAACTGAATAATATCATTGCTGAATCAAAAGTTCCTTTAGTGTTCCAAGCACCAATAGAATCCTTTCCAGAACCATAGAAATTAGCATATATCACAGGACAGTAATAGAGTCAGAGCATGCAGGAAATTTCTTTTGAAAATGACAGAGTTACGTTTCTATATATTTTTTAAATAAATTGTTCTTTTAGTTGCTTTTCAGAACTGTGCCTTCAAAAAGTGTCATACAAACAATAAAAGGCATACAAGGCATAACTGTTACAGTAGGTTCCTGGCCACATGGAAATTTCTACTCATATTCAAGCAAATACAAGTACAATCTCACTTTGCACCTCAAAACATGAAGGTTGGGGATTGGCAAATGGAATGGGAACACTGGGTTAGGTTTTTTGAGCATACTGGTACCCCAATATCCTATTTCTCATGTGAGTAGGCTAAATGCCCACTTAGGATTTTCATTTTACATATTTTATATGCAATACCATGAAGATGTATACTATTATGCTCACTTTCTCATTGTTGAAAACTACGCAAGAATGCCACTAGCATTAAGAAATAGATATGAATCCATGCAACCTGTGTACTCAGTTGGGATTAAGTTGCCATGGATAGCAGAGAAAATATTGTGCATACAAGTGAAAGAATATATGAAGGTTGAAATCTCTCTATATAAAACTCTTGGGTATGTTGCATTTCCCAGTGTGCTGATTGGCTGCTCAGGAAACACACCCAACCAGTCACCACCCACATGCAAATTCCCTCACCACCTCACAATCCACTCCAGCCACTCAATCTGCATCTACACCCCCAGCCTCACAAAGGCTCCTGCAACTACACTCCTGCCATGTCAAGGACTCCAGGAACCTAAATGGAGCCCCCCCCCCGCTCCACTTCCACTATATGCCTTGCTGTGGGAGCACAAGAGGAGTAGCCGCCATGCCACAGAGGCCTGCAAGTCCAGGGTGGGAGAGCCAGCCAGCTAGGTGGTTGCTCAGTGGTTGTATAGATTTTGATGGTATTTTCCCCCACAATAATACTGTGTAGCTGAATCATGTGAACCTTCCAAATCTACTATAATGGTGTCTGTTACGCTGGGTACAGCTAGTATATAATATTTCTGTTAAGCAGTGGATTTTCTCTGGAGGAAACACATTGTGGATTGCTATCTTACTTAACTACTGATTTGATTTTCTCTGGACTGTTTGTAAATTCTGACAACCGTAATATAAAACTTAGGGATGAGAGGAGGAAAATAAAACCAGATTCAAATAGCAGTTTAGAAAAGGGAGAAACAATTTCTCAAGGGAGAAAAGGATTTAGTTGATGAACCTTGTAAGACTTTTAATTACAGTAATTATCAGGCTATACCTACACGGGTCAGACCTCATTAGCAAAAATATTAACACAACTGTTTGAGGTATTCACCAAGCTGTAATATAACAAAAAAAAATTACACAGATGACATATGCTCTGCACTTTGCTTTCTGGCTTTATGAACTGTTGTGCCATCTTTAAGTCAATGGTAAGCTTCAAGAAACCAACCAGCCAACCATTGTCTTCATTTTATATCCTTATTTTAAAATTCTATAGCTAAAATTCTACTGCTTAACAAAGTAATAGCCTGAAACAGTTTCTAATCAGTTGTATGCTATATTGCTCTGATAGTCATAATTTCTCTGGGGCTTTGGAAGAGAGTGGTGCATGCTAAGGAGGTAACAAAGAAATTCCAAAGAATACTACCTTGCTCCTGTCAAACTGTTCAAATGGTATTGGTAAAATTCTTCCAAACCAAAGTGGAATGGGGCTAAAGCCAGGCACCCATTCTCACCTTCTTTGCAATGACTGTATTCTTCTCATCAGATAGATAGATTCATCCACTGTTCTGTTGTTCTGAGTCCCTTTGAGTATTACAGACATAATGGCTGTTGGAACTACAAAACTAAGCAAATTAAAGATATCTGGCAGAAGCTGTTAGGAAAAAGGACTCCTTTATGTTATATAGTTGAATTATGTTATATAATTGGATTAGGGGGAAAGTGGAAAAATGCATGCTCTGATCTGCCTTTCAACTAACCAGGAACACTTTTGCCTTCTCTGGACTAAGTTTCAATTTATTTGCCCTCATTGCAGTCCATCACTGACAGCAAACACTGGTTTAGCACTGAAGCACCTTCCTTGAAATTAAAGAGAGAAATAAAAATTGGATGTCATCAACATATTGGTGACCTCAAACCCCAAAACACTAAAATCCCCAAGCACCACCTTCTGAGTTTGCCCCTCCAAGGAGAACCAGGATTCCCACCCCAGAGAGGTGGACTAGAAGGATATTGTGTTTGATGATTTCAAAAGCTGCTGAGAGGTCCAGAAGAAACAACAGGAACATCCTCTTCCTGCCCAATTCTTTCTGTAGGTCACCTATCAAGGTGACCAAAGCCATTTCTGTCCTATAACTACTCCTGAAGCCAGATTGAAATGGATTTAGGTAATCCCTCTCATCCAAGAACCCCTGAAGCTGGGAAGCTATCACATGCCTTGCCCAAGAAGAGGATATTGGTGACTATGATAAGGTAGTCCAGGGATGAACATTTGCCTCTAAAATAAAATACATGAGTTGATGTTACCCATATCCATTTGCCTCCTCTTCCTGTCATCAGCTGCCCCTTGTCATATGAAAATAAAGTTCACAATACTATGATGTCATATGAATTTTTCATTTTGCCATGCATTTTCACAGCATTGATGTTTCCATGAGCTCTTACAGCACCCAACAAGGTCTTGTTCTTGTCAAAAGTGTTGCTTCAAACTCATGCCTGTGTGTTACAAAACTACATACTATTCATAGTATGAGGTTATAACACAGTGGGGGTGGTTCAGCAACAGCATGATCTCAATATAAGTAACTACAATAAATAACTAAAAGACTAAAAAAAAAAACCCACACCTGTTCAGCGTTGACTTTTAGAAATGTCAAAAATAAGAAAAGGCAAAATTAAATAATTCCTTTCCTGAAAGGCGATTGTTATAGGTTGACCAACATTTTGCCTTCTTGGCTAGTTCTCAGTATTTGAAGATCCAGAAATATCACGTTCCACCAAAGGGTGCTGTTTAAAATGCATATCTACGAGTTCCAAAACTGCATTCCTTTAATAGAATGATGTTATTGTACATGGGAACAATTCAGTGGAGATGCCAAGATGGGGAAAATCCAGTTGGGTTATTTTTGTTGTTACAGTAGTTTTAAATAACTGCACAATGAGTCCACAGACATTGGTGTAACACTGTAGCAGGCAATACCCTCCATATGTTTGTAATCAACTGAAGACAGAAAGCTAAATGATGATAAAGCCACTGAGTCTGCAGTATTAGAATGGAAGATATGTGCCTTCAAGTCATTTCTGATTTATGGTGACCCTCAGGCAAACCTATCATAGGGTTTTCTTTGTTCAACATTTGTTCAGAGGCCTTTGCCTTCCTCTGAAGTTGAGAGAATGTAATGTGCCCAAGGTTTCCATGGCCAAACTGGAATTCGAACCATGGTCCCCAGAGTCCAACACACAAACCACTGCACCACACCGGCATTGCAGGTACGGTGATGGTTTCTGATTCACTTTGGGCTGGCACTTAGGGCTTTGGGCTACCAGAATGAAGAGGCCAACACAGGTAACTCTCCACACCCCATTTTAGAGCAATAAAATCCAGCTTGCTGTCCTAAGTGCAATCAGAAACCACCGTAGCAGATAGCACAGGTCCCAATTAGTATGCAACTTCCTCTCATGTTCCATCTTAAAACTGTGACTAAATGCAAATTCCTGGGCTTCACTGTTATGTGACATTTCTTTCTCCCCAGCCCTTACTTTGTTTACCACCGACTAGCCTGAAGAATTATTCTAGAAAACTTACATTCTTGCTTGCATGTTATTTTATGACCTTCAGATCGGCCTAGTTACAGTATTCCCCTGATAAAGTAATATAAGGGGGAGGGGTGACTTCTTTGACAAGTGTGCCCCTTAATACATGTATTCTTTCAAAACAAATTGCTGATAGGTTATCCCCAGAAAGGATGAAGCAGTCAGTCCAGCTGCTTGTATAGTTTCTGAGCCCTATTTTATGGCAATTTGATTTCGGCAAAATCTGGACACTTGGACTGACTGTACATTAGACTAAAGTCCATCTTCCATTTCTCTTGTCAATAGTTTAGCCAGCTGATCAAAAAAACAACTTACTGGTTGGATCGACTTTTTAATGGGCCTCAAATTATATTTTAAAAGAGACAGTAAACTTGAACCAGAAATACCATTGTGTGAAAGAGCATATGTTTTTGCCTCCAGATACTGGCACACTTCAGTTAACTTACCCTCTGACAAAAAGGGTTCTTTTTACAATGTCTTTTTATGCCAACATGACCCCCTTTCCCCTCTTTTCTTCCTTCTAGCCAGAAGATATTTTAGCAGCATCAGTACTGGGAAGATGGTAATGGAGGGCTGGAGAAACACGGACTTTCCATATCAGGTTGCAGAAACGTGCCCGCAGTAAACAACGCAATGAAGATTGAGCCAGGAAAGAATAGAATTCTGCTCTAACTAATCCTATTGTAGCTGTGATTGTCTCCCTAAAACAAACAAGGTAAACAGGAGCTGCCTTACTGAGCATATGTGAACAGCAAAACAGAGAAAAGGGGAAAGCAGATAAGCCTATCTCATCACCTAATCCCAGCATGTCAGAAAACACCGATCTATAGAATACAATGAAAATCATAGGAAAAGTGGAGGCTGGTAAAAAGAAAAATCATCCTTGGATGCCTTTCTTTTATGAAATATGTATTGCATTTTCTGTTTCAGGAAATGATAACATAATGAACAACAAATTAACAAGTCAAGACAACGGAACAGTCCCAATAGAAGTTGCTTACACAAATTATATCAAGTACATCAAATTATCTGCAAGATATCAGACCACAAATTCAGATGTGAAATTGGTGGTTAAACACTTGTGTTATGCAAATTAACATTCAATAAAAGGATACCATGTCTCACAAAAGGATGTGTTGGGTTGGTTTCGTGTCTTCATGCATATTTTATCAAGCAATTTTTCCATCAACCATTGATCCCAAACCATTTTCTACCAACCACTTTTCTGTGGAGACCTGTCCCAGTTGCCAAGATGTTGCCATCTCAAGGCAGGCAGCAGTTACAAGAAAAGAGATCAGAGCTCTGTGTTTCGGGTGCTTATTTTTGGTAGTGTAAATGGATAGTAGAGGAAGGGCTTGGCAAAAATAAATTTTCTGCCAGGTGATCTCACTGATAATGTCTAATATTTTGTGCCAGAATAAACTGATCTTTGGACAATCTATCCACATGTAGGTATATGTGCCCTTGGCCTTACATCCCCTTCAGCACAAGCAGGGGGGAGATGCAACATTCTTGAGAGGTGTACTGGGGTCAAATACCATTTATGAATGGTTTTCAGACCATTCTGTCTTGTTAATGCTGACCTTGATTTCATGGAGGGTGATGTCCCCTGCCATTCAGAGTCAGAAAATGATTTGTAAGTCTGCTTCCTATCCCATTTTCAGGTCGGCAGATTCCTGGTATTCTGAATTAAGCAAGACTGAATAAATGGAAGCAGCTAGACCTTTAAAATTATGTGACAGATCACTACACTGCAATTCTTATGTGGTCAGTGTCCTAGGGGATTCTCCTTTTGTCACCAGGTGGGAAGCATCTGCAGAGGTGCCATTCTGCCAATTCTGCAGAGATTTTGGGTCTGTTGCCTTTAAACAGATCCTTGAGGAGATAAATGCCCTTTTCCTCCCAGGCCTTATATTGTAGCATTTTCTCTCTCTCTGGCTTTTCTTCGCAAACGAAGATTCAGGAAGGGAAGGACTCATCCCGCACTTACTGCAAGCGCGCTGATGACTAAAAAGGCCAATCCAAGATAAACAACTCCGGTTGCAGAAAGCACAGCAGAAGGTCTCCTTGGGTGATGTTTCCGGGTTGTGATTCTTTCTGCGTTGTCGTTTCTCTTCAAGACTTGTTCGGCGTGAGCTCTCAAATAAGGCTGCAGCATCGTGGATAGTGCGTCTCCATGCCTCCCGATGTGAGGCCAGGGTGGACCATTGTTGGTGACCAATTTGGCTGAGTCTGAGATGTTGTTTCAGGGAGTCCTTGTATCGCTTTTTTGGAGCGCCCCTCTTATGCTGACACGTGGCGAGTTCACCGTAGAGTACTATTTTTGGGAGGTGATGGTCCTCCATCCTAGAAACATGCCCTGCCCAGCGCAGCTGTGTTCTCAGTATCATGGCCTCAATGCTGGTGATCCCTGCTTGCTCAAGGACAGCAACATTCGTCACATAGTCAGTCCAGTGTATATTTAGGATTGTGCATAAACAGCGCTGATGAAAGCGTTCAAGGAGTCGTAAGTGGTGGCGATAGGTGACCCATGTTTCAGACCCATAAAGGAGAATAGACAGTACAATGGCTCTATATACATTGATTTTTGTGCTTCGCCTCAGGTGTTTATTCCTATCCCTATGGAAAAAGTTAGCATGAAGTAGGAAGGGGCAGATTGGCCAAGGGGGTGCGGGGGAGAGAGGACATGTCTCCATTTATGGCAGATATCCATGGTGTTTTGGAGCCATGGGTTTCTTAAGTCTTGCACAGTTTTATTAGATATTCTATTCTTCTTTTTTTGTGATATATCAAGCTATCCTTATTCTTTCCATATTGTTTCTGCCTGTAGTACCAAATTTTCTGTTAAAGAACTAATGCCCAGGAACACTTCTGTTTCATTAACCAAGTTATACAGTATATGCATTTGGCCTACTCACATTCCTAATTTACCAGAAGTTCTAGAGGGCAGTGTTGAACTAAATTATAAACACATACACAAACACAAGTTTGCTTTGGGGTGAGGGGAATCAGGGAAGGTAGCCCATGGTGCATCCCCAGGGATGGAACTGCATAAAAAGCTGTAAAGAGCTTGTTATTCTTAATCTAATCTCAATAAAGAAAAGATTTCAGATCAAACCCTTCTCTAGGCATTGTACCCTAATGTGAATGAATATAATCTGTTGTTTCTCCCCATGAAGATTTGCTGTTCAGAAAGATGTGTGCCTAGTCTGCACGGTTTGTTCAGTGAGACTTGTGCGTTGATTTTCTCATCCACTGCCATACCAGTGCTGTGAACCAGCCCAGAGCGAAGCTTGAGCTTTCATCTTTCTCTCAGCTGAGACTGCCTGCTCTTTATTCTAAATCAGTGGTTCTTAACCTTTCCTTTATCAGGGACCCCCTTTAAATATGTTCTGTTCCATGGACCCCCAAGACTTAACTTAAGATTTAAAACAATAGTGGTAATAATAATAATAATAATAATAATAATAATAATAATACCTGAACACTGAATCATGAACAATTACACCATCCATTAAACATTCCCTCAGAGGTAAAGGAGGGGGAGGAAAGACTTTTCTCCTGCTTCTTCCCACCAGTTGATTGAATGGCAACATGCAGACTCAGCCAGTCAGCCCTTGCCTTGGCTCCTGTCCTGTGGCTGCTCCACTGTCACTCCACTGCTCAGCCTGCCTCCTCACCACAATGGAGTGGCCTTGGGACAGGAGTGAAAGCAAAGGCAGGCTCATTCAATCTGCTCCAACCACAAACTGGTGGGAAGAAGAGCAGGGGGGAATCTTCCCTCCCCTCCAGCACCTCTGAGGGAAAGTTTAATGTATGGTGTAATTGTAATAGGAACCAGGACTGAAAGGGTCTCATACAGAGTGTGACTAGAGGTGTGACAGATCTCATGGACACCTTTGATGTTGGAGGTACAGAAGACAGTGTTGGACAGGACTTCTTGATAACCTATTTTAAGTATGGTAAGAAGGGAAGTGATGGGGGAGCCATGGCCTGCCTTTTAATTTCTTTAAAGATAGCGTCATCTATCTCCATATCAGTGTAGGAGTACTGAAGACCAAGTGCAGCAGTCATCCTGCCCGTCTGGTCCGTGAAAGATCTGACATCATCTGTTGTCAGATCTTCTGTTGTTGGGAGACAGGAGATCGAGATCTGTAGTATGTTGTGCTGGTGAGGTATGATAGTCCGAGGAAGAAGAGACAGTGGAGTTGGATTCAATGCTCGATACCAACAGTGTGTCTAGGCAGCTTCTTTGTTGGGGGTGTGTGTGGCTCCCTTATTGGCATCTGGAACAGTACGAGTGTCATGTGACTGAAGCTGTGAATCCATGGGTTTCATGCCAACATCAAGGGGCAGTGTTTGAGCTGCAGTAGGTGGAGAAGGCCCTTGAGGAAGCAGTATATCAGGCAAACAATGTTGGTCTTGAGCAGGAGAAGGGGACTGGTCCCTATGGTGACTGTGACAAGATAAGTAATAGTAGGCAGAGCAGTCATATCCTTCAAAGTGTCTACATCCATGAGGCATCATCTCCCAATAGTAGGTTGTAGTGTCTCAAGACTGAATGTGCTTCTCAAATTCTTCATAGTACCAGCGCGAGTGATGGTGTTGAGGGGATCAACTCAAAAAATGCAAACAATGACGTTAATACTGATCACAGCTTCAGAAGCAAGACTGAGAGGACCAGTACAAGGAAGAGGACCTCGAAGAAGAAGGCCTCTGGTGGTCGCATGATAGAGATCTGCATCTATGGCATGTTGGCACCTGCACAGGTGGAAGCAGTCTATGCGGGTGACTGGGCAAGTCAGCATGGGTGTCCCGGATCAGCACAGGAGGCCTTGGAGCAGAGAGTAGCATGACATCTATCTCCTGCAAGATAGCTGCAATCTCACCCTCAGAAACCACAATGGTCTGTTCTACTGGGGAACCCTGAGGAGATGGGTGCCTAGGTGATGAAACCATCTGTTGTGGAGAGATTGCCTCTCGAACCTGAGTGGAGGCAGCTGCTTCCATCCCAGAGGACTTGGTGGGAATGGATTCAACTGCTAGAGTCACAGGTTCTTGAGATACACCTTGGGCTTCACCCAGTGACACCTGCAGAACCACTGCTCTGGGAGAGTTTTCACATACTCTCTTTCTTCTTTTTGTGTTTCTTGCTGGCTGGCTCCAAGGTTATCGGTACCGAAACAGGTATCAAGCAACCGTGAATGGTATCGATAGCTCTACCTAGTGTTGAGGGACGATTGAGCGCTGGCGCTGATGACGGACGCGTAGAAGTCAGACCTGTTAATACAGAGGCCGATGGGAGAGATGAAGCCTGCTGAGCAGCTGGAGGGCGAGAGGAGGCCTTAGAAGACGAGTGATCTCGAGTACGTTCCTCCTGAGTAGCCACAGTTAAGGCATGTTCGTATAGGAGAGCCTAAAGCCGGGCCCTACAATTGCGCATGGTCTGAGCCACGAAGGCCTTACAGTGCCTACACATCTACACATTGTGCCCTTCCCCAAGACACATGAGACACTTGGAGTGGCCATCTTTATCAGGGATTTTCCCTGCGCAATCCATACACCACTTGAAGAAACTGGTGGAAGTTAACAAAATTTTTAAATAAATATTGTGATGGAAAGAAACTGGTGGAAGCAATTCTTAAGTGCATCAACAAATCTCGCACCCCGGCTAACAAGGAAGTATGAAAGGCGTGGTTACTCAGGAAGTGATCAATACTATTTTGGCATCGCGTAGAGCATCTACACAAGAAATTTATAAGAGAACATGGACAGTGTTTGCCAAATGGTGTGGCTCAAATCAGGCGCAAGTAGATACCACACAGGTTAAGGATGTTTTACTGTTTCTGAAGGAGGGCATGGATAGAGGTCTATGTCCAACTACTCTAAAGACACAGGTGTCAGTGTTTTCAGTACTACTGACAGTGGATGGAAAACCATTAGTCAGCACATCCGCATGTGAAGCATTTCCTAAGAGGGGCAACTTTGTCAACTTATCCCACAGTTAACTGGTTTCCAACCTGGGATCTTAACTTGGTTCTAAATAGACTTATCAAAACTCCCTTTGAACCACTTAAGGAGACCTCTCTTCATTTGTTGCGTTGTAAAGTGGCATTCCTTGTGGCCATTACATCAGTGAGGTGAGTCTCGGAGTTGTCAGCCTCATCAGTAAATAACCTGTGCAAATTTGAAGAAAGCAGATTAGTATTGTTATTAGATTCTTCATTTCTCCCTAAATGTTTTCCTAGATAAGGCAAAACTATCCTATTTACTTACCAGATTTTTTCCGAAATCTGGTGCATCAGCTGGAGAAGCAGTGGCATATGTTAGATGAATATATATATATATATATATATGTGTGATTAAAATATATGTGGAAGGATATATATTAAGATATATGTTCAGATATATATGAAAAGAACAAAGTGGCTGAAACAAGCAGAAGCCATGTTTGTTTCGTTTAACCCTAGATCTTTAGGGCAAGGAGCTTCTAAAACGATTATAGCTCGTTGGATAATATCCTGTATTTTCATGGGTTACGATTTTGAGAACAAGCCATGACTTCTGCCAGTTTGGTCTCACTCCACAAGGTCAATGTCTACATCAATGGATTACTGGGTTTCTTCATCACTCCAAGCAATATGTGATGCTGTGGGTTGGTCTGAACCATCCACTTTCATAAAGCATTACAAACTGGACAGGTACAAGTCAGCACAAGCATCGTTTGGGAGGAAGGTGCTTCAGTCAGTGGTGACATCGGATGTATAGGGGAACCCACCCGATATGGGAAAGCTTGGGCATGTCCCAGTCCTTGTGGAGTGATCCTCCATGGCATCCCAAGAATGAGACGTTGTACTTACCGAGAATAATCATTCTGGGATGGCAGGAGGAACAATCCACCCCTGCCCGAATTTGAAAAAGAGGAGGTGGACAATGAAAATGAGAGTCATGCAGGAACATATAGGATAGGACAAAGCTACATAACAAAACTTCCAGAGGAGGAGAAATGTCCTAATGAACTTAACCGAAAAAGAACGCTGGACTCCTGCATAATCGGATTAGCACGCGGGATTAACCCAGTCCTTGTGGATTGTTCCTCCTGTCATCCCAGAATGATTATTCTTGGAAAGTACAACATCTCATTTATTGTTCACAAATGAAAAGAACTTTAATTTGCTTTTCAAGTTTCTCTGCTACAGGAAACAGAACTTTGCATTTCTCATAGTTGTTAGTCAGGCATCCCCTCAGTCCACAGTTCTATACACATTAACCTGGGAATAAGCTTGAACCCAATTAGATTAGGATTGCAGCCTCAGTTTCTTTTGCCAGCTTTGAAAACAGAGTAAAGGCTACAAAACTGTACATCAAGTGCAAGAAGCTTTCAATACTGTACTACATATTCTTGCTTTTGAGTATTCAGTAGGACCTTCCATCAGGCAGAGAGAGGCATCAGTTGCTGTTTGGTGCATAATAATTGTGACATGTTAAGAGGGCAGTACTGTGTGTGCCATGGACTTGCCTTGCACACCGTGAACAAACTTGATGTCCTCAGCCATTATACTACCCGCATTCAAGTTAGATTCAACAGCCAGTTTGGTCAGCTTCTATACATGGAAAGGGATCCTATTTTGCCCATTGCTCCAAATAGCAAAATATCTTAGGCTGGCCCTGGCATTCACATTCTTTTCACTCTTTGACTTAACATTTTAATGCATTTTTGCTACTGACTCTTTTTGTGCTGATCTTAAATGTTTATAATAAACAGGGGCCACATGATAATAAACTGTTACTATCTTTAACTGGTTATCCCTTCCCCTCTATACTTAATGCTGTCCTTCACTCCAAGAAAGTCCCCTCAGGAGGACAGCATTCACAATAACGTGCAGGAATTGCTCAAACTCTTTACCTTGTGTGTGGTATACTCAGAAAAGAGTTTCTATGCCTGTGCCATGCAGTTGAGCATGTGCATACAAGTGGGTTTCAAATGATATGCTTAGTTGCATTTTTGGTAGCCATACTATTTAAATCAGCCGTAGGCATTTACCATCTCAATCTTGCAGTTTTAAGAGCATTCTTTCCATAATCCACATAGACTCTATCTAGCCCTTCTCAGTCATTACAGTACTTACCCAGTTTCAATCAAAACAAACCACTCCCTCCATCACTGCTTTCTTCATATGGAAAGCAACAAGTCTAAAGAGGAGATGTTCCCTTTAATGTCGAAACTCTCCATGCAAACAAGGATGCATCATTTTCCACATTAGGAAAACAAAGCAAACAGGGAAAAGAGAACTAGAAGTTTCCCTCTTTGTGTATTGATTGACTCTAGATAAGTAACACCTGAACAGGGCTTTGGTGTCTGGTCTTAACTGTAGTGCTAATTCTACCAATGAATAATTTCCCTTATAGACAGACTCAAGACAAGTTCAGGCAAACTTGAATTTGTTCAGGTACTCCAAAAGTGTTTTTGTTGTTTTCTGCTTCACTGATAAAAAAAATTCAGTCATGAATTAATAATTAGCAAATGATGATAATGTGTGTTAAAATAATTTTCATCTAGTTTTGATGTGTACATTATTTAAATTGTTAACTCGCTAGAGAACAATTTAAGAAGTAGGAAAAAAATAACATTCCTGTGAGTTGTTACCAAGTGACAAACTCCTTAAATCTTTTGCTTTCATTTTACAGCATGACTTCACTAATAAAATGCTTCCAACGAAATTGTTCTGTAATAAAAATGATACCATCATTTGCAACAATAACATGTTATCCTGAAAACCATACATTTGCTTTAACCTTGAGAAGCAGGGTGAAAGTAATGACTGCTTTGCCCTAACTGCTAGGGTCAGGATGTTGCACTCTTAGAGATATTGTATTCAGTCTATCATTTGAAATACAACATACCTTTCATACAACAAATATGTTATCCATCCTAGCATATTACTGCCAGGCACTAGATATTTATCTGCACAGGTTAACTTGCAGAGATTCACTTCTCTTAAAGTCTATAGATCTTTCTGCTATGTTCCTGGTAAGAGATATTAAGAATCCCACTAGGAAAGTGACACAGATAAAGAGCTGAAGTTCAAATGGATATCTTGAGATGCTACAGATATTTTTAGTGTTTGAATTGGCTGTCAAAAGTGTCTGACATGCCAGAATTCAGTACAAAAGTGATTATTATTACTCTAAGCAATTAGGTGGATGATGGGATGTCTTCAAGCTTTCCTCACAAGTTAAACATGGTATTCCCACACAATTCCTGTGGTATAAAAGACAGTGTATTGCTTTTAATTAAGTTCCATTTGCCATATAATGTGAAATCATTTGAATTGTCTTACCAAAAATAACTTCAGGAACAACCAGATAGGATATATGTAACTTGAAAATTATTTCCTTAAGGAACTCCTCATATTTATGGCTAAGAGTAACTTAAAACTGAACCCTTTCCTGACAGCTAGATACTAGTGTTGCTGAAAATCTTTATATGTTCTCTTCTACAAGCAAAGAACAAAGTACATTTCAGGGCATTGCTGTCATAAAAACATATTCGTGCAATTTATTTTGCTGATGGATAGGAATATACTTATTAAATTACTAAAAATTCTAGGAAGCATTTGGTGAGAAAACACTTTTTGTTGTGTTCACCTTAAAACAAATGCATTTCTACACCTGAATGCAATCATTAATCATCAAGAACTCTCAATTATGTCAAAGATTTAAAATATCCAATTGAGCAGTTCTATTATGACATCTCTTGTGAAAAGGTACTCATTGCTATTAATGGGAAAGGAGAGCTGTAAGTATCTAGATTCAAGTACAGTGCTGACCAGCCTGATAGGCAACTCAAAGGAGCCACTGAAATCCAACCTAAAAAATGTTACTGAAAAGTTCAGCTGCGATGGCTTCATATCCACATGCCTTATATTTTACGTTTACATTGCCATCTTGTCTAATCTGCATTGTTGCTATTGCTTGGACAAGAGACTCATCGTGAGAGCCAAGAGCAAGAGGATCATGATGCTAGTGACTGCCTTTTGTGTGATTTATAGTTCAGTGGCTTTTAATTACTTTAGCATAATCATAATGCTGTTAACATAAGGAGTTGCCCTGCTGCAATGTGCAGAATTTAGGAACTGCAAGAAATACAAATAACTTCTTAACTATGAAGTCCCTCCTGTACATTAACCTACAAGGATTTCTCTAAACTGTCCAGTCTAGAACACAGCAAAGATAGATTGGCAAATTAAGGCATAACCTGGGAACTCCGCATGGTACCCTTTCCTGTGTATCTCTTCTTAACTGTTTCTTAGAAGGATTACTTTTTAAAGTTTCGTCAGCTTGCTTTAATTCAATCAACTAACCAGCAATGTCCTTGTGCCCCCCACCCCCTCAATTGCCTATAGTCAAGCTATTGAGCTCTGTACTACCCCATCCTGAATCTACTCCATATTTGCTTATTTTTTGTATGTAATTCCCCACATTCATTTATTTATACATTCAAGCACCACTGTGCTCTTTGTTTGTGAGACTTGTGAGATAGCCAAACATTATCACACTGCTCCAAGAATTATCTGTGACTGGCTTGACTCTCAGCTCATTCCTCTTGATCTTTCCCAGTACAATCCTGCTACTATTCTAGTCCCTAGCTCAAACATCCAGCCCCAAATTTCTCTCCTTTCCTGGTGGACATTTCGCTTGCTTGTCTATACAGAAATGTTGCAACTGAGTCACACTGTACATCATGCCTTCCTATGTGAAGCATGTTAATATTTTGTGTGCAGATAGTACACCTGTAGTTGAGTAGAAGGAGCCAGCTAACAAGAACCCCGATGATTTTAGAATGGAGCTGTACATCTAGTTCAATTCATTTATTTAGACTGCATACAGACATACCAAAGAACAGGAGTCACAAGTATTTCCATAGCAAGATACGTAGATCACTCTGCTTCTTCCCCACTTTCCATGCTCCACACAAGCGGTCCACCTTTATTTTAAATAAAATTTAAATACATACATGCGTCTACATTTTTATTTTATAAAGCAGGTATTTTTGCTTTGTTCAAGTACAATTTACACTTTTTAAAATAATGAAAAAGCTATTCTGGTCAAGCAGGAGGAGTGGTTTCATTAGGTCACAGGGAGTCAGTTAATTCAGTGGTGCTTAACCTTTTCTTTACCAGGGACCCCCTTAAAATATTTTTAATTGCCATGGACCCTCAAGACTTAACTCAAGATTTAAAACTCAACAACAACAACAATACAATTACACCATCGATTAAACCTTCCCTTAAAGGCACTGGAGGGGGAGTGAAGACTTTTCTCCTGCTTCTTCCTGCAAATTTGTGGCTGGAGCATATTGAACAACAATGCACAGGCCAAGCCAATAAACTTTTGCCTTGGCTTCTGTCATGTGGGCTGACAGGACCCCCTGTGAGGACATAGCAGATCTCTGGGGATCCGCAGACCACAGGTTAAGAACCACTGAGCTAATCAATATTCCACACAGCCACTGTGTGGCTGCAAGAAGGAAGAATGGTAAGAGAAGAGGATTGCCCATCTGCAACCAAACACAAGTGTTCTCATGTGGTTTTATTGTTGTAACCCACCTGGATTCCTTGTGATTGGCCGGGCTATAAATAAACATATTATTATTATTATTATTATTATTATTATTAAGTGCACTTCCATAGCAATCTCATATTTATGTACATTTATACCATTATGTGTGTGTATATGCCTTTATAAGTCACCTGTCAACTTATAGCAACACCATATATTTCACAGTGTTTTTTTTTTAAAGGCAAGGAATACTCAGAGGTGGTTTTGCCAGTTCCTTCCTCTGAAATATAGCCTACAATACCTTGCATTTGTTAGTGGTCTCCCATCCAAATACTAATCAGGACAGACCCTGCTTAGCTTCAAAGATCAGATCATGAAAACCCACTGGGTGACTTTAGGCAAGTCACACTCTCTCAGACTCAGAAAGAGGCAAAACAAACCCCCTCTGAACAAATCTTGCCAAGAAAACCCCATGATATGGCTACCCTAAGGCAAACCTAAGTTGAAAACAACTCGAAGGCACACAACAGAAAATACCATTATGTATATCTGGTCACCTTAACAAGGATATTCCCCTCCACAGTACTTTGCAGTTTTGTACTAGGACTTAAATTTTTTAAGTTTTGTACACTTCCGTGACATAACTCTTAGCAAAGTAGCACACTTCTAGCCAAATTTTATTTTTAAAGAAAACAAACACAGCATGACTGTCTCCCAGCAAAGCTATCTATGGAAATATCTGCTATACAGAAAATGTGCTAGAAACATGCTTTAAGTGGTCCTACAGAATATGCATTTAATCATCTTGAAGTCATCTTAATTTACACCAGTGAGAATGTACTTGTCTTAACTCAAGCTTTTTGGTCTCAACTGCCTTTCTGCCCAATGTTTTTCTGAAACAGCTATGCATTTTGCTCAGCCAACATTTGTTTTCTTCATTTAAAATACAGTGAGTCTTATTTCTTTATTTTACTTTGGTATTTATACCCCACTCTTCAGCCACAAAGGCTCTCAATTACAAATTGTTAAGCAACAGTGCTTTACACATCTACACCGCTTTATAAAGCACTAGGTACTAAGCAGGTTCCAATGTGTGTTACCTAATTGTCCCCAACAAGCTGAGTACTCATTTTACCAACCTGCAGAAGGATGGAAGGCTGACTCAACCTTGGAGCCCTTGGGATCAAATGTTGTGGCTGCAGTACTGGCATTTAACCACTGCGCCACCAGGGCATCCTTTACACAAACATTAGTCATCGGTCCCTCAATGACTAACAAATTTATTATGGCAAAATCTTCTATGGTCTATCTAAAGTTTTATACTGAGTTAATTAGTACACAAATGTACATGCATACATAGTTCAAGGTGCATTGTAAGCAATGCTTTCTGGTGGAAATAAACAGAGATCATCAACTGCACTGAAATACTCTCTCTTCTCCTTAAATTGACAGGCAAGTGCAAACAGCTAACAGGTGGAAATGAGGGCCTGTTTTGGTTCAAGCTCCTTATTGAACAGCTAGCCCGTTTAGGACTATGCAACAACAGTTACTCTGTTCTGGCATCACTGGAGTGTGCATTGTGGAGTTCCTCCTTGCTGCAGCACATTTATGCCAGACAGCTAGTGGCACTAACTTAGCTAGCAAAATTTTGCAGCTTTTGCACTTCCTTCTAGAACTAGGTTTCCACCCATTTCTCTTCCTTGCCAGCATCAATTTTCTCTTTAGGCACAATCTATAGGCCATAGTGTCACTGCAAATACATTATATAAGGGAATCTTACTGCCTCTTTATGGCCTGATTCCAAGTAACAAGCATACTGGTTTTACTGCAGGACTTTCCTACAAGGTTATCATGATGATATTTCTGTCATTCCAGCCTCTGCACTACAGCTTCTAGTTTTCTGCTGACACAGTGCTGTTATCCCATTTTCTCCACATTCTTCTTTACCCAACACTTTCCAAGCAGCACATTTTTGCTTGTTTCTTATATTATTGATGATGATGATGGTGCCGGGTTATACAGAGTTCTACACCAACTGTCTCTGCGTATGTTCCACATGAAAGTAGAACTGCCGTAGCTGAAATCATCGAATGCAACATCACTCTAGGTTGTACAGTTCTTTTTGATGTAAGGTAGGAATAACCTACATTGCCAAGTCCTTTTTTGCTACTTTAGTAGCTATAATCTCAGCCCTTTACAAATAGAAATCTGGATTTAGCCTGTGAGGATCTATGCATTAAGTAGCTAAAAACTAAGTAAATATTACCTGATTCTACCAAGCTGCAGGCAAAAACCCTATGCCTTTGGAGCTTTGAGATGTCATCCCTCTTCTGCATCTTGTCCTGTATTACAGGCTGTGTTCTGCATCTGAATGCAAAAGGGGCACCAGTGAATTTCTAATTTTGATACATTCAAAAGGTGAGAACCAGGCAGGTGAAATCCACATCTGATCTCACAGTTTTGCCCATCATCAGATCCAACACATGCTACAGTGATCCTTTAGTGCCTAGTGATCATCCTAGTAATTTTTCTACATTTTTTATGCTGTTCTTTCCTTTGCAAATGATTCACATATTCACTATTACTCTTTGGTTCACGGCTATCCTAACCAAATGTCTTTTACTCATTAATATCTTCTACATACCTGGTCTTTCATAATGCTAGATTTTCATAAAATCCACCATTTCTTCTTTTCTAGTGCATAGCCATAGCCATGGCCATTCTCCTCCTATTCCATTTCATAAATCCCAGTCTCACCTCTGTTCCCTCTTCTTCCTGTTGTTATAGTTGAAAACCTGCAGGTCTAGTATCTTCTCTCCCTTTTATTTCAACTGTATATACATTTGGGAGATTTTCACACAGTAAAATTATTCCCCGGGAAGATCGGGAGAGAAACAGGGCTGTTCTGGTAGCAGTGCCGTTTCGCACGCCCCCTTCCTTCTCGCGATCTCCCTTCGTCTTCCCTAAGTGCTGCTTCCAATTCTCTCCTGGTATGTTCCATAATTTTTTACTAACAAACAAGGTTAGTAACATTACAACCAGTATGCTTGTTACCTGGAATCAGGTAACATACCGGGAAAGAATTGGAAGCAGCATGGAGGGAAGACAACGGGAGATCGCGAGAAGGAAGGGGGCATGCGAAACGGGGCGCTGCTACCAGAACAGCCCTGTTTCTCTCCCAATCTCCCCGGGGAATAATTTCCCCATGTGAAAATCTCCTTGGACTGCATACACATACCAGTTTTATCACATTTCAAGTATAGCGTATTTTCCCATTAGCAGTTCTACTAAACATGTATAAAATATGTTACTATGGGTTATAAAACAGCACAAACTTGAACTTCAAGCATGGCACTCTCAGATTAGAACTGGCATCAGCATTATATAAACTGCTGTTCTCACATGGTTAGTAACAAGAACAGGAAAGAAAAAACAGAGAGATGTTATAACAAATATATTAGTCTCTTCCTCCTTCCCCCACTTCCACAGACCACAGAAAGCCTTTTAAAGGGTTAGGAGCTTCTGGGGAAGAACAGAGGACAAGTATGAGTAGCACTGTGTCTAATGATGCAACTGGACTCAAGCCAAAAGGATATTCAGCTGTTGAGGTGCTCAGAGGTGAAAAGAAAATCTGAAACTTCAAAACTTGTATTATAGGAACATGGAATGTGAGAAGCATGAATCATGAGAAGCTATGCGCTGTTAAGCAAAAATGGAATATACTGTATAAACATTGCAATCTTGAGGTGAGCAAGCTTAAGTGGACAGGAATGGGTCATTTTCATACCAACAGAGCTGTTTCAAACTAGAGAAACAGAATCCATTCAAATTTTAAAATCTGTCAATTAATGTGTAAAATAAAACAAAAGCCCACAGATTGGAAACACTCAATACAAGTATACCTTGGTTAGTAAAGTGAATATGTTCCTGGGCATTACTCTGAAACAAAATTTAGTACCAGAAGTAAAAAAAATAACATGGAAAGAAATAGGGAGAGGTTCCCTATAGCAAACATTTTATTCAGAACTAAACAATATGCACATTTGAAACAAAATAGCCATGTCAGTAAGCCTTGCGTCAGTAAACAAAAACATTTTGAACTTCCTAGAGATCACTTGAAAGCTTCTTCCAAAAAGGGATTTTCTCCCCCCACCAGCCTCTACTTTTCTTATGATCTCCATTTTGGTGGACAAACTTCTAGATATATCCTTTTTTTTTTTAGCATGCGGAGTGGGGTGATGTCAATTGGTTAGGCAGGCTGATCTGCTCTCCCTTTCTCAGTTTTGCTGTTCATGCATGTTCAGTAAAGGATTCTGGAGGCTGCTGCAGTTACCTTCTCTGTTGTAGACAGGCACCACAGCTACAGTAGGAGCGTCTCCAAGACCATCTGTGCAGAGGAACAGGAGGGAGAGGTATCAAGACAGGAACCTCTGAAGTAGAAGCCTGGGCAGGGGGAAGCGTAAGAGACACCTTCACAATGGGTGAGGACTACAGGATTTCACCTTCAGAAACAGTCTCAGAAGTGACCTGGGGCTGCTGTGTAAGTGAAGCTACCTCTACATTCTCAGAGGAAAGATGAGGCAGTTCCGACTCTCGGAGAGGACGTTCACTTCAACTAGGGCATGTTGCCAGCTCAATTGTAGCTGGGACCAACTGGGAATCCGGTGTAAACTGAGAGGTAACATCAGAGATCGCTTGTCCAGCAGAAGTATCAATCCTTCTCCTTAGTGCACTTATTTTTCTTGTGTTTTCACTGGCAGGCCATGGGCTCTATCTTGACCTCTAGAGATGGACTGTTACCCTAAGAGGTGAGGGGTGTTTTAGAGCCCCACCCATGATGCCCAAATCTCTATTATTATCTGGGGGAATCAAATGGAAGCCTGCAAGAGGAGGGTAACTTCAGGAATCTTTTCACTTATGTATACCAGTACTAACTGTAGAGAGCATTCCAGTTAAAGTGAAATGAAAGGATTAGCACAAACCTCCTTAATGACTGTGCTTCTTAAGGAGCTTCCTCACAATCCTAATATGGGCTTTCTTGCCATAATATTTCTAAGACACATCCTAGGTCATTGTGACCTCCAAATGACCTTTGGTTTGCCCCAGTCAACCTGAACCTGGAAAGTATCCAATATGAGATATCATGGGGAGGGGGTAGTAGGGCATACTAACAGGACCAGGCATAGGGAGACACTAGCATGAAGACCAACTGTCAGAATCCGGCAGTGAAGTCATCACTTTTGAAAGGATGGAAGCCAACCCAGGCAGAGAACATTTGACCGGAGGGGCAAAGCTGGTACAGATTTTGAAGAATACGAACCCATGATTGGTATGGACTTTGAGGAACCCGATGTCAGTATGGAATTCAAGGAGTCCATCCTGACAGAAGTAGAATGCTGAGGAGAGAGCATTTGAGGCCTCAGAGACTGTTCATACAAGAGTGCTTTCAAGTGCAACTCTGTTTCATCTCATTTGAGGTGTGAAAGCTCTACAGGAGGCACAGGAGGCAACCACATGAGCTTCTCCAAGGCAGAGGAGGCACTTCAAGTGTTCATCCTTCTCCAGAGTCTTAGCACCACGAGACACATTTCTTAAAGGACAACAAGCCCGAAGAGTGAGCAGGACCTCGGATGCCAGCTCAATCTAACAAATCAATGAAGCACCAGGAGTCAGTCCTGGTATGGAGAAGCCGAAACCAGCTAAGCCATAGAGAAACTACGAAGCCAAAAGGCCAAACCAAAGAAAGAACATGATTCTTATTGATGGTGCTGCAGCAGCGGACAAAAAGAAACTGGTGGTTTGGGGTGGGAATGCTTTTATACAGTGGCACTGGAGGTGGGCGGTGCTTATGCCAAAATGCTTATGTAACATTCTAGAAGGTTCTGGAAGATGCACTGTGCAAGATAACCTATTTATGTGAGTCACAGAGACCATGAAAAAGAAAAATGAATTTCATAGTGAGAAGCTTTGTAAACTGAGGTATGGCTGTATTCATTCCTATCACCAAGAAAGGGGACACCAGGGATTGCAGAAACCACCAAACCGTTGCATTAAGCTCCCATGCAAGCAAAGTGATGCTCAAAATTCTACAACAAAGGCTTTTACCATATATAGAACAAGAAATGGCAGATGTCCAGGCTGGGTTCAAAAGGGATCATACTGCAAAACATACACTGGATAATGCAGTGCAACAAAGAATTTCAAAAGAAAATCACCCTGTGCTTTATAGATTATAGGAAAGGATCTGATTCTGTGGGTCATAAAAAACTATGCATTGCTCTAAAGGAAATGAGTGTGTCACAACATTTAATTGTCCTGTGCTGTATTCAGGACAAGAGGCCAGTATCAGGACCCAATATGTAGAAGCAGAATAGTTTCCAGTTGGCAAGGGGGTCAGGCTGAATTTTATCACTTTAGCTGTTTAATTTGATATGTTAAACATATCATATGGCAAGCTGGATTACACTCTAGGGAAGAAAGCAAGAAAACTGAAGTAAGGAATGTAAACAATTTAAGATATGCAGGTGACACCATTCTAGTAACTAGCAGAACGTAGCAGAGACCTAGAACAACTACAGTATTGAGAAAAGTCAAGGAAGAAAGTATAAAAGTATTACACTAATCAAGCTTCATTGCTCATCTGACATTCAAAGACTGATCAGCTGGGAAAGGGGGTTAGGATCGTATTGAGTAAATGCCATGACAGGACACTCTGCCCTGTAACAGCATTAAGGGAATATCTAAAGGTGCGGCCTAACCAGCTGGGGCCCTTATTTTGCCAGGCCGACGGTTCGCCCTTAACCCACTACCAATTTCGGGCATTGACAGCTAAGGCTTTGGAATAGTTAGGGTTGGGTGGAGTGCATTTTTGTATGCATTCTTTCTGAATTGGGGTGGCTTCAACTGCAGCGGCAATGGGCATGTGGCCTGAAGCAAGCAAAAAATTGGGCAGGTGGAAGTCTGGGGCCTACAGGACAGGAACCAGGACAGGAAATATGTCCGCCCAATTTGTTATTGAGGGTTATTAATCTGCTGGTGTGTTCTGTCTTACAGATGTTATTGGGTGGCTAACAAGATATTGGGTATTGATCTGCGGCCACAGTTTTGTTTATTGGGCAGCATGCCATGCCAAGACAAGCACCCACCTGGGTCTGGGGAAAATGGACAGTGGAATGGTTGGGCAAAAGAGGCTTGAAGTGGAATGTTTTAATCAATCTGCTGTTTCAGGAGCATCGTGGACCTCCGCCACACATGTTGGTGCTACACCTGGGAGGAAATGATTTGGGCCTACTTAAGGATAGGGCATTGATCCTCCAGGCATTGGCAGACATGCAGTACATCAAGGCGATATGGCCACACGTGACCTTGATTTGGTCGGACATCATTCCACAACAGATGCACCCGGGAGATGGGGACACCAAGCAGCTGGACATAGCCCACAAGAAGGTGAACAGAGAGATCCACAGGGTAATGGATAGTGGCTTAGGCCATTTCATCCAGTATCTTGATATCTCTTACAATAGTGCGGATCTCTATAGGGTTGATGGGGTCCACTTATCCGAGAAGGGGATTCAGTTATTTCTTGAGGGCATGCAAACCGGGGTGAGGGCCATATTGGCCTCCCTGGTGGGGGATAGGGGCTAAGTGGACACTTGCCCCTTATCCATGGCAGGGAGTGGGGAGACAGGGTACTTGGTGTTCACCTATGGCACCCCCATTTTGGGTTGAAGGATGGGCTTATCAAACTGCAGCTGCATATCATGCGGATGGGGTGCAGGGAGGTAGGGTGTCCTTGAGGCCGGCATCATGATATAACCCTTTTAGAAGTCATGTGGCTTGAGGTTTTATGTCCTGGTGTATGGTCTTCCAGTAGATGGCACCTGGGGGGCATCCTGGGTACTGGGATCCCCCTCGGGGCTCAGGTGTTTTGCCCAGGGAAGCTGAGAGACAGGTCTGAGGTGACCATCTGCTCCAGCCGGTCCCACACTGGGTCTCCCCTTTGGGTTCACATACCCCAGGAAATAAACAAATAAATAGGTATGATAATAAATAAAGTGGCCCATATTTCAACCCATCTTCTGTGTCCTGTCTTGTTATTCCATGTGTTAATCATTAATGAGACTTACATTAGTGGAGACTAACATGCCCCATTCATGTCAATGAACCTGTTGTGGCTGGGAGTAACATTGAAGTTAGCCCATAGTACGGTATTTTATTTAAAAGCCAGACATTAATACAGTGCCTGCCTATTCCTGGTCACCAAATACTTTCTCTGTTTTGCAGAAGACTCTTGTGTTGCATGAAGAAATGCCTAGCTCTAGGCATTTATGGACCTCTGAGGTTCCAAATATGTGAATCTGGTTGCTGCTATCAAGAATTACTTTCTATAAACATTTGCAGTTCAGAAGTGACCTATGTAAAGTACCACCAAGAGGCAACTTCCTCCTCATGGAGACTGTGATGGGATAAATGGAAAAAATGTAATCTTAATTATACAAATAGTCCAAGCCAATGAGAAAGTTGAAGAGAGTCTATACATTATGTCTATTTCATTATGCCAAATATTTTGCATTTATAATCTATCAGCAGAGAATTTACCTCCCAAAGCAGATCCACTAAAATTTACTTTTGCTTAAAAAACTGTTGTTGTTTGGAACGCTCAAGATATTTCTGACTAAGGGCACCACTACACACGCACAAGCGCAAGCGCGCGCACACACACACCAAACCTATCACAAGATTTGTTCAGAGAAGGTTTACCACTACCCACCTCTGATGCTGAGAATGCGTTGTCCGGTGTATTTCCATGGCTGAGTGGGGATTCAAACCCTGGTCTTCAGAGTCATATTCCAAAACTCCAACCACTACACCATGCTAGCTCTTATTACTTAGAATAAATTACATATTAGATATTATAAATTACTTATTATAACTACATGGTGAAAACAAAAAATATTCTGAACTTGGAAGAATGAAAAGTTAATTTAAATTAGTAAGATAGTACCAAAATTTATCCTGCTTTCTCTCTGTTGTGTAATAAAGTGTTAAGTCATAGATAGAAAATGTATTTTCATAGATGGAAATGTACACTGTAAAGTGACTTAAGTCATAGACAGGAAAATGTGTTTTCATATATAAGAAATGTAGACTGAATAAATGTGTATTTTGATCAACTTGGGAAGTCATTATACAGAATATGAGTACTGGAAGAATTGCCCTATTTTGGTGTGTATAGTTAAACACATTATGGTGAGTGGGACTATTATTTATTTACAGAATTTTTTGCAACTTTTCCAGAGAAAGGATTCTCAAAGTAGTATGTACACAATGTGATCAAGGTGTCTCCCCTGCCAAGTATACACAATGTAAACCACATAACCAAAACAATATAAAAAAACTTCTAACTTACAAAAATTAAAGATAAGCTAAAACAATTTAAACAGAAAGCAGACAAAATAAAATAGTTATCACAAACCACAGAAATAAGGGAATACATCACTAGTGTAGCCATTAAAATCCCATCAACTAAAAGCTGTTTAGAACAGACTAGTCTTCCTTTTGGGAATTTCTCAGGATTCAAAATAAATAAAGAGAAAAGTGTTATAATACCCAAAAATCTGACAAAATACGAAAAAGGGCTATTAAAAAATAAGAGTGGATGTAGAATATAGAAAAAGACAAAATATTTGGGAATATATGGATAACTAAAAGAAATAGAGAACTATTTGAAACTAATTATAATCAAACATGGAAACAGATAAGGGGAAGACCTTAAGAAATGGTAAAACCTGAATCTCTCATTGTTAGGCAAAATTGCCACAATTAAAATGAACATTCTCCCAAGAATGTTACTCTTTTTTCAAAACCTCCCAGTTTTAACAAGCGAAAGACCCTTCTCTGAGTAGACTAAAGATTTGAAAAACTTCATATGGAATGGACGTAAACCAAGGATAAAATGGTCTCTGTTATTAGACGTCAAGGACAGGGGAGGAGCAGCTCTTCCTAATCTTAAATTATATTATATGCGGTGTAATTTGGATAGAAGATTGGCTAAAATTACAAAACCACAGACTTATAAACACAGAGTCTGATGATTTAAGATATGGTATACATGCATACTTGTGGTACGGGAAATTAAATGTTAATAGAGTTCGAGAACCACACTATCAGGAAGGCACTATTGAGAATTTAGAAATCTATAAAACAGAAATTTTACAGGAACATCCCATGGTGGTTATCACCGCCTGAAGCATTCCAAAGGAGATGGAAAAACCAAGATGTCTGGATTAATTATAGAGACCTGATAAGTTGGCAGGATGGATCGCCTTCCTGTCTGAAAACAAGAGAAGAACTGAAAGAACAAGGACATTATATACATTGGTTTACATACCACCAGTTAAGCACTAGATTTAAAGAGAATATCCTTGAATATAATTTCAATAAAGAACATAATGAATTATACAAAATTATTTGGGGCACAAACAGGAAGAAAATTGCTAAAATCTACAGACTCTTTCTGGATAGAGATCTAGAAGCAGAACTGATTAAAGACTCTATGATCAGATGGGCAAGGGATATATGGGAGCCAATAACTATAGATCAATGGGAGAATGCATGGAGAAAAACAAACTCTTTCACCGCCAGTCAAGATTTGAAAGAAAACTAAAAATAGGCAACAGAAGGTATTTAACACCAGCAAGAATAAGCAAGATCTATAAATTAGAAAATAAAAACTGTTGGAGGTATGACAAAGAGTTAGGATCGTTGTACCACATGTGGTGGGGGTGCAGGGTCATAAAGACATTTTGGGGGGAAATACATAAATCAGATCAGAAGATATTGAACATACCAATTCCCTTAGACCCTGAACTATATCTTTTGAATATAACATCTGTTCTAGAGAAACAAGATGAGAGGTCTTATTGGAGGTTACTCCTATACTGTATCACAGCGCCGAGATTATTGATAGCAGCAAATGGAAACATGAAGAAGCTCCAGATATGGAGGAGTGGTTGTACAAGTTGTTGGAGATGAAAAACAATGACAAATTAACTCGGATAGCAAATAAAGGTAACATAGGGAAAATTAATTCAGACTGGAAGCCAATAGTAGATTACTTGAATATATGGTGGAATATACAAATGAAGAATGTATAAACCAATAGGTTAAGTCAAGGTTTCAGGAGTCTTCAAGATAATACAAGGAAAGGTATTACAGGTGAAAGTGGCAAAATACAGTTTTGTTTATGTGTTCAATTTAAAAATATAGTGAATATGTAATTTCCTTTGGTTAGAGCGAATAAGTAATTTATGGTTAAAAGAGAAGGATAATGACTAGTTTGTTTATAATAACCAATTTGGGCAAATATAACCGTGGAAGTCAATGGACAATATGAGATGATTTTTTCATGTTATAAAATATGTTGATTGTATTGTATTGTATTGAAATTCTAAATAAATAATGAAGAAGAAAAAAAGAACAGACGAGTCTTCAAAACTTTTTTTGAAAACCAAGACTGAAGAGACCAATTGTACAATCCTAGCAGGATGTTCCACAGAGTAAAGGCCACTAGTGATTAAGCCCTGGTGATCTTACTCATCATAAAGGTGACCTAATAAGCAGATTTTAGTGCTGATTTCAAGGAATGGACAGCTTCACACAGACTGCCTTGGAGTGTGGTGGAGTCTCCCTTTTTGGAAGTTTTTAAACAGAGTCTGGATGGCCATCTGTCAGGAATGCTTTGATTGGGTATTCCTGCTTGGCAGGGGGTTGGACTAGATGGCCCTTGTGGTCTCTTCCATCTCTGATTCTATGCAGCCATCTTTCAAATAATCTGATCTCCAATAGTTTATAATTAATTCATTGGTTGTTTTTAAACAAATATAGGCAATTTTCAATATGGTAAAATGCAGTTAGTCAAATGAAGTAGCATCTCGCTAGTAAATAGCGTAATATATTGTATATACGTAAAAGACACTATGACATTATTTTCTTATTCTTATTCTTAAAGCAGTCATTGAAATACAGTAGAACAAGGGTGAAAGAGGGAGTATAACCTTCACATTCCTTCCTTCCTTGTCATGCATGCATCAATGCAAAGTGTTGATCACACTGTTTATCTTTCTATCCTTCTGGAAGGCCAAATGTCTGTTGTTCCAGACGATGTTGTTGGAAGATACAGCAGCTTCTGCACTGGTTCACACTGCTCTCTTGTCCACTAGGTATAAAATGGCCTATACAAAGAGACATTAGGAACTTCGCCTTCCTTCCCTGCGTGGTTGCGTGTCAGCCAGCTGTCCAAAAGTGTTTATGGGCAGATTATATCATCTGGTTCAGCCTGAGTTACTTAAGTGACTGCCCTCTGTTGTAAAGAAAAAGAACTAACCCAGGGTGAACTCCTGTTTCTTTTTCTGCCTGTGTGGTCTGTTGAGATAGTACCAAACTGAAACAATTTTCTTTTTTTCACTTCAAATACAAAAGCTTTTAAAGAACTGCTCTAAAAGAAGAAATACCAATAGTAAGTATGTACAGTATAAGCAGAAGTAAGTACCATTCATTTAATTTGCCACTACTGAATGCACCCAGAATAGAGAGGAGACAAATCAACAGGACTCATCAGAGTCTCAACAAGCAATTCATGGGGTGGTCATCAATACCGATACCATCGCTTTTTTGTGGATTCTGGATTTTGTACTACCATCTGTAGGTGATACTGAGATGGTCCACACTTTTTTGCTTGCAGTGTTTGCAAGACTGGGGCTGCCTGTTTCCAACAGTAGGTGACTGCTCTGCATCCATCTCTTGAGCATTTCTTTGTTCTGCCCTCTGTTTTCTTTTCCTTTTAGTAAATAGCCCCATATTTCCCACTTCCCTTCCCTGGCATATTAACTTTTTGCTTTCTTTTCTTTTGCAGCTTATAATACCATTTGTTTCCTGTTCTTTTTATATATTATTATTTAAAGTATTTATATCCCACACAGTAACACATTCTCAAGATGGTTTATAACATACAGTATTTAAAATGCAAGAGTCACTGAGGAGGAGTAGAGAGGTACGGTATATAAATTTCCTGCCAGAACCCAGATGTTCCAGCTCCCATTTTGCAGCTGACTTTCTGGGCCACAGCTGGCCTCACAGGAAATTACACTGGCTCACAAATTGCTGCTAGAGCAGTTGGATGCCAGTTCCTCACAGAGTAAAGCCTCTCACAATTTCAGTCTGTAGTGGCAGACCCAAGAGGCACTATGGATACAGTAGTGTGTAGCACCCTCCCTCCAGTACACATGTTTTAACTGCAACTCTGCTGTTGACTTTGTAAGCCACAACAGGTCCCACTGGAAATAGCTCCACCCCAGAAATGGCTGCTACCATCTCTTGAACCTTTTGATAGAGCAACAGAAGAGGCACTGTGGGAGCAAAACTGTTTACAAAGCCAAAATCCAATGGTGTCAAACTGCTTGCACAATAGACTACCGCACAAGGAATTTTAGTCTCGTACAGAGACGTATTCAAAACCTTGTAGAAGCAGAACAATGATGACAGTAGTACCTCCCTCCCTCCAGAGGCTGGCCATTGCATAAGCAATTTTTCAGGTCACACTTCCCATAGTACCTTGGTCAAACAATGGAGAAACAGCCAGCTTGGAGCTGGCCTCTAGAGGGTCATACAACTGCCTCCTCTTTCCATTATTGCTACCATATGCCATTGCCATAACTGTGTTTTTCTTCTCCTCTTTCACCTTCTCTCATCAGTGCTGCCACCACTTCACACCAGGAGCCCTGGTGGCACAGTGGTTAAATGCCAGTACTGCAAGTCACCACGTTGCAAGTTTGATTCCAGCAGGCTCCAAGGTTCACTCAGCCTTCCATCCTTTTGTAGGTTGGTAAAATGAGTACCCGGCTTGTGGGGGCAATTAGCTAATACACATTGGAAGCTGCTTAATTGCAGTGTAGATGTGTAAACTGCTATTGCTTAAAACAATTTGTAAGCCGCTCTGATAGCCTTGTAGCTGAAGTGCGGGGTATAAATAAATAAATAAACAAACAAAAATATAAATTACTGTGCACAGCTGCTTTCTCATGGAATGTGTGAGGGGTTGTTGCCACCACTTACTTCTATAGTCTCATACAACTACACTGGCAGGGAGTTCCGCCCAACCAGAATTTACTAAGATTTTTAACGTAGCCACCTCCCTGTCTTCAAGTGTTTTTGTCCCATTTCTCATTTGTAGTTCACATCAGAACCCATGCAGTTCTGCCTACACACACATATATTTCAAAGCACTTCTGGCTCTATTTGTTTTCCCCCATTCCAGATGGTATGCCAGGCTTCAATGGCAATTTATAGCTGGCCCTAGAAATCTTGAAAGAGTATGTGGACTACATTCACACATAATGACTACAGTACACTATGAGCATTAGCACCAAAACAAAAACCAGAAGGAATGGTTAAAACTAAGGGGTTTCGAGTCACATAGGTACCTGTCAGAAGCTTCGAGTTTTTGCTAACCTGTCTGTAGTGAGGATGTAGTGAAATCACTTTTCAAATGTAACAAAACAAATAGAAGAAACAAATTGCTATAACAAATTATGTTATCAAATTAATTTTTAAAGTTACTTTGTAGGGGCATTTTAGAGGAATTTTGAGAGATTTTTCAAGTTTTATGTCAGACTCTTATCAGCCCTAGCCAGCATGGTGTAGTAGTTTGAATGTTGGACTAGGACACTGGGAGACCAAGGTATGAATCCCTGTTCAGCCATGGAAGCCCACTGGGTGACCTTGAGTAAGTCACACTCTCTCAACCTCAGAGGAAGGCAAAGGCAAACCTCCTCTGAACAAATCTTGTCAAGAAAAAAGCCATGATTAGTTCACCTTAGGATTGCCAAAACTCAGAAATGACTTGAAGGCACACAACAACATAAATCCTAAGGTTCCTCTTGCCAAGGTAAGAAAAATGAATGAGTAATGAAACAAGGCAACGAACAATTTTTAAAAATTGCAAGGGATAACAATTAATTAATTTTTAAATAGTATAATGTAGAATTGGAACAAATTACTTTTCAACAGTAACTTTCCAAGCTCTGTGCTAAAGACTATAGCCAATTCAACTGCAACAGAACAAGGTTAGATATGTCATGCCACAAGTCAACCCCATACTACAACCAAAAAAGCATTACGTTAGTGATAGCTAGATATTCACAGACTATGAACAGAAAGGAACAGAGAAAGGTATTAAAGTACATTGAATACCTTGAACTACCATGTGGTTATTTGGTGTACTTCCACTGCTTTCTCTGTTCTCTTCTCTTCATTATTGCAGGTTGAAACCACTTTAACTGTAATGGCTCCATCCTACAGAATCCTGGGATTTGTAGTTTGGTGAGACACCAGCACTCTTTGGCAGAGAAGGCTAAAGACCTTGTAAAACTACAAATCCCAGGATTCCATAGGATAGAGCTATGGCACTTAAAGTGGGGTCAAATTGCTATAACTCTGCAATGTGATACACCCGTAGACCATAGACATATAGAGGTTAGCAATGTGATGTTTTAGTGCTTTAATTTAGGAAAGAGAGAGAAATAGAGAAAGGTGGGGGAAGTACACTGAATACATAACCACATGGTGATGCCATGACCTAACAGGCCACTGCGGATTGTCACCCTATCTTGCACAACTTGCTTTATATTGAATGTTGTATCGTTGACATCAGTACAAATGTCTTTCAGGAATGCCACAGCTGTTATATGCTGCTGACAGACACTTGAGCAAATAGATAGAAATACAGGGAATGAAATATTAAGTCTGTCAGTATCAGCCAGATTTGAATTGAGCCTCCTGGTTTACACCTGTAGCAATCTGTGTCTATCTTCCTGTCTATGCCACATTGCATTCTACTTTCAGACACTTTGGGCACATAACTTAACCTCAATTGCTGACCAGTGAATAAAATAGTTTAGTATTATCATTGCCAAGAGGTGTTTCTTGACCTGCTAGCAGACTGTTTCTGAAGCTTGCTAGCAATTCCATGGACCATAATCTTGCTGTTATTCCTTCTAGATCTTCCATTTTAGCTGCCTACACCACAGACAGGTTAATTTCATAGAGGTTTCCAACTTGGGTCTTCGGGCTGCAACTCTCCAAATCCAGCCACCACGGCCAATGATGAGGGCTTCTTTTAACTATAGTCCAAGAACATCTAGGACTCTTGAATTCACACATTGGTAAATGTTTAATTTGTTTATTAAATGTGTTTGTTATTTCCTCTCAAGGTTGCTTTGACTTAATGGTGGCCTGATGAATAAGACACTCCATTTCAAGTGAGCTGATTTCCTTCCCATCATATTTTTTTGTCCAGCTCTCACAATCGTACATAAGAATTGGAAATACTAAAGTATGGATGACTTCAAATCTGGTATTCAATGATATATCTTTACCGTTGAAGATCTTATCTAGTTCCTTCATAGCTACCCTTCCAAGTCTTAGTCTTCTGATCTGTTCACTACAGTCTCCATTTGGATTAATAACTGAGCCAAGGTATAGAAAATCTGTAACAATTTTAGTCCCTTCATCCATTTTAAAGGTATGTAAATCTTCTCAGGCTGTCCCACCATGGCACAACCTTTCCATGAAGGTTCAAGGTTGGTGGGACTACATGCTCCTGTGAGACAGGGTCAGACAGGGTAGGGTCAGATAGGCTTTTGCAGAGGAGCCAGACTAAATCTGCCAAACAGCTACTGGGCAGAAACAGTAGTAGAAAGTGACACTGCAAAGCATCTCTCAGAGCACCGATAGCAGATGAAACTCTTCAAGCAGTTAAAGACAGATAAGAAGCAAAAGGAAAGGGAAACAAAAATAGGGTCAGAACCCTGGGCACAATTGTTCAGTGACTTGTGTGCAGGAACAAAGAGAACTACTATAACCACCCATGCAGAGAAATAAAAAATGACAACAAAAAAGGAAGAAAAAGAGACCTTTTCCACGAGATCAATGAAATCAAAGGGAAATTTAATCCAAGAGTAGGGATGCTATATGATTAGAAGGGGAGCGCACAACGTGATCAAGAAGAAATAAAAAGACAATGGAAACAATACACTGAAGAACTATATAAAAGGGATGAAAGGATGACAGATTCATTCAAGGAAGAACAATTTTAAAATGAACCCACAATTTTAGAATATTAAGTGAAAACTGCACTCAAAGCATTTTGGAGAAATTAATTACCAGAAACAGACTTATATAGGGTTACCACTAAGTCAGGTTACAATTGTTAAATTTAAGCCCCTAAAACAGAAATTCTAGAATAGAAAGCAGAAACCTTTGTGTATTGAGTAATGTACATATTAAGGAGAGCCAGTGACAGACTAATTCTAGGCAGAATGCCTGTTCAAGTGTAAACTAGGTAAGAGAACATCCACCAGCCATGACCAAGAATAAATCCAGAGCAGGTGACTGGGTGGCTGATGCAATCAAATGGCGGGATGACAGACAAAAGTCTAGATTGACCTATAAATGGTTTGTTTGTATTAGTCCTAACAATTTGAAGAAGAGGATTGTTGACACAAATGGGGTCCGCTAAAGTTCTCTTATCTCACTGGACTAGATAGAATGGGTGGAGACTGATGGGATGAGTGGAGGCTAGGGAGACAATAAAAGAAGCCAAGAATTGGCTAAAATCAAACTGCTATGGCAGTCTGCAACAGATGAAGAGGAGGCTACGATGTTGCTTCCAAGGTGCTGTTCCAAGCTGCTAATTTATTAAACTCAGATATGCTGATTCAGGTAAGAACTAACTAGGCTATTCTAAAATAGATATAAGGATATTTAGCTATGTAATGGAAGTTTATAGATATAGCAATGCTCAAGGATATTAACCCTTGGAAGCCTTATGATACCTTATATACATACAATGGCATACAGTAGAGCTGTTTGGAAGTGAAATACACTGCCTCGGAGTGTGGTGGAGTCTCCTTCTTTGGAGGGCTTTAAACAGAGGCTAGATGGCTATCTGTCGGGAATGACTGATTGTTATTCCTGCATGGCAGGGGGTTGGACTGGATAGCCCTTGTGGTCTCTTCCAATTCTATGATTCTATGGAATGGAATGGAATGGAATGGAATGGAATGGAATGCAATGCAATGCAATGGAATGCAATGCAAGCAATGTGCCCAGACATTGATATGTCCGTGTTTTTCCCCCAAGAGACTGGATATATTTGCATATACTGTACATATGATTGTATAAAATAAATAACCTAAAATATTATCAAAGAGCCTACTCAGTCTCCCATATAAATATCCTGCAATTCCAAGACTTAAAAATGCTTGAGTGTTGATGTTAACTCTGTCTGTCATATTTCTCCCAGCATGCTCCAGTGGTCATCTGGAGTACTACTTCAGATCTCTCAGAGACACAAAGCTAGGCATGTAGTCAAAAACTATGGGTTCTTTTCAGTGGTTGTACCCACTTTAGGGCATGCTCTAACAGCAGAGATCAGTCAGGCTATGACACAATACTGTTTTAGGCAGTACAGTATATAAGAACTATTCTTTATTTGGTTAAAAGTATTACTAGCTATTTAGTGGAGTTTCCCCCCCCCCAATTTTGGTTAAATCTACTGTTTTTATAAAATTTATTTATTTGAAATAATGATTTTAAATATTGCTGCTTTTGTTTCCCAGCTTAATTTCCCATTACAATTTGGTTTTTGATAATAGTTAATAGTTAAAACAAAAGTTCTGTTGAAAAATGCAAGTCTGGCTCCCTAGGATTGCATGTAAAATTTCATACATTTTGTCAGGCAGAAGTTCCACAGAACCGCTCTGCACTGTCGCATGCTTCTCCCCTTCCTCCATAAACACTGCTGAAAGTCAGTGTTTATCTCAGTAATTTTCCCAATGGGGAGGACATTATTTGGTTAAGGATGACTGTAATTGTTAACCAGAAAGAGATATGGTGACCACATCATGAATAAATGCTGTCACCTCCAAATTAGACAAGATCTTCTCAAACCATGTTACATTTGCTGTTTTGAAAAGTGACAAGACCACTTATTCAAAGCCTGAAATTTGTTCAAATTTCAGTCTGTCTTAGGTTTAAGACAGTCCTGAAAAAGATCCTCTAAAACAGTGGTTCTTAACCTGTGGTTGGAGGACCCCCAGGGGTCTGTGATGTCCTCACAGGGAGGCTGCTTGGCCCACCTCCTCCCTGAAGTGGAGTGGCCACATGACAGGAGCCAAGGCAAAGGCTGGCTGGCTTGGCCTGCACATTGCCATTCAATCCACTCCAGCCACAAAATTGAAGGAAGAAGCAGAAGAAAAGTCTTCCCTCTCCCTTCAGTTCCTCTGAGGATAATTGTTGGTGTAATTGTATTACTGTTACTATGTTGCTGTCCTTGAGCAAGCAGGGACCACCAGCATTGAGGCCATGATACTGAGAACACAGCTGTGCTGGGCAGGGCATTTTTCTAGGATGGAGGATTATCGCCTCCCAAAAATAGTACTCTACGGTGAATTCACCATGGGTCAGCATAAGAGGGGTGCTCCAAAAAAGCGATACAAGGACTCTCGGCCAAATTGATCACCAACAACGGTCCGCCATGGCCTCACATCAGGAGGTATGGGGACACACTATCCACAATGCTGCAGCTTTATTTGAGAACTCATGCCGAACAAGTCTTGAAGAGAAACGACAACGCAGAAAGTATCAAACCCGGAAACATCACCCAAGGAGACCTTCTGCTGTGCTTTCTGCAACCGGGCTTGTTTATCTCGATTGGCCTTTTCAGTCATCAGCGTGCTTGCAGAAAGCGCAGGATGAGTCCTTCCTGAATCTTCGTTTGCGAAGAAAAGACAGAGAGACACAGAGAGAGACTATCAAGTATTATTGCTATTACTATTATCATTATGGTTTTAAATCTTGAGTTAGGTCTTGGGGGTTGCTGGTAAAGAAAAGGTTAAGAACCACTGCTCTAAAATACCTGCATGCACAAACACACCCACAAGAAGGCCCTCCCTTTCTCTTGTAGCATTCAAGGTATGGCAAAGTGTTGGGGGGGAGAAGAAGCAAGGGAATGTAACCCTGAGAAGAGAAGGAAGGAGTGTGGCTATAATGGGGATGGGAAGACAGCAAAGGGACGCAGCACAGCAAAATAATAAACCGGAGGCAGGGCGGGAGTTCTCAAACAGCAGCAGCAGCAAGCCAAGGCAAAACACAGTCTGTGGTGAGAGTCAGAAGGGAGACCCTGGGGAGAAACAGCTGGGGAGAGGGAGAACGACCACCCTCTGGGAGGATGAGGGAAGGTGTGTGTGTGTGCGTGTGTCGGGGAGGAGATAAGAAGCAAGCGCAGCGCTCTTTACTACCCCTCAGGCTGCAGCAGCCTCCGCGGAAGACCTGAGCCGTGGAAATGCCCTGCTCCCATCTCTTCTTTCCCCTTCCCCTCACCTTCTCTCCGCCTCCAGCCTCTTTCAGACCGAGATGCAGAGAAGACTGTCTCTTCCTTTCCCTGAGGGGGGGGAAGGAGCATGCGCAGAAGCACCACGACGCTTGTCTCTGGGACTGGGACTCTGGCGCAGCCACCGGACCTGAACCTTGAAACTCCATAGACTGTATTGGTCAGAGGCATGCGAGTCGGTGCCTGCAAGCAAAGACGTACAGGCAAGCATGGGGATGGAGGATAGTCCTCTATCCATTTTTTTTCCAGCTTAGCCGTGCGAAAGAAGGATAGTTCTCTGTGCATTCTTTTTTTTAAAATTCAAGGTTGCTAATTCTTATCCCCCAAAGTTAGGTCTTCTCAAAAACGGCCCTTTTCATTAAAAGAAAGTGTAAAACAACATACAAGTTGTCCCTTCATATTCGCTGGGATTTGGTTCCAGGACCCCCTCTCCCCGTGGATAGCAAAATCCGTGAATACTCAAGTCCCATTACATGCAATGGCATAGCAAAGTGGTGTCCCTTATAGAAGATGGCAAAATCAAGGTTTGCTTTTTGGATTATTATTTTTTAAGGATATTTTCAAGCTGTGAATACTTAAATCTGTGGATACCAAATCCGTGGATACGGAGGAACAACTGTACATGCAAAACGCAGTTTAGTAAGGGTGCCTACATAACACTTGCTTTGAAAGAAAGACAGTCCACTAATAAGACAAGGCAATAAAATACAGTAATACATCCAGAGAGGGTGGTTATAGTGGATAGAATGACGGTCTGGGACTTGGATCCAGGTTCAAGTCTTCACTGAACCATGAAACTTGCTGGGTAACCTTGGTAGTTGCTCTCTCTTTCTCTCTCCCTTTGTCCTCTGCCTCCCCAGTTTTCTTTTCTTTTCAAGATAAAGCAGGGTGGAAGACAGCCCTGTATAGTGATGACATGAGCTCACTGAAGAAAAGGCAGGCAACAAATTTAATGAAGAAATATACAGCAAATAGCCAATAGCAGTATCTTCTCCTCTGTTCTGTCCAGCAGCAGTGGCTTGAAAAGAGCAAAAGAGGTGGGTTTTCCAGATAGGAAACCACTCCCATCCCACTAACCTCTAGTTCTTCCTGCTGCCTTGCCTCAAAAGAAGTTGGGTCTCCAGTAATGTCCAGAAGCATCTGCCAGATTGCTCACCACCACCACTACTGGTTGGTCAGTGATGGAGACAACACCTTCTCCACTTGTCTGTGCTGTCCTTTTGGTCCCAACTAGCCCAGTCCTCCAAACCACCTAATGAGAGAATGGATTCACAGGCAAAATTGGTGGCTCCTTGTGAAGGGAAGACCAGGGCGAGCCTGGTTGGTGCCATCCTGTCACAGCTCAGGGAATGCTATGAAGTGGGGTCTACAGAGGAGGAATGATACAAAACCTAGGCTTGTCTCTGACACAAGGCAGATAGGGAAATGATGGCCTAGAGACAGGAGAACAATGACATAGAGATTGGGAAGAGCTGTAATAGAGCCAGGACAGTCAGCCAGGAAGAAAAACTGAATAGGCTTTTAGGGACCTGTTGTCATGATGACCTGCCAGTCATCATGGAATCCCCATCACAAACTCACATTTTACAGCATTGGCCTGTGAATGATTAAATAGTTAAGGAGTTAATGTTTTATCTAAATGTGTCTTATTAAACTTCTACAGTTGTCCCTCCATATCCACAGAGTTAAGTATTCACAGCTTGAAAATATTCTTTAAAAAATAATAATCCAAAAAGCAAACCTTGATTTTGCCATCTTATATAAGGGACACCATTTTGCTATGCCATTGCATGTAATGGGACTGGAGTATTCATTGATTTTGGTATCCAGGGGGTGGTGGTGGTCCTGGAACCAAACCCCAGTGAATATGAAGGCACAACTGTACTTGGGTTTTTTTTAACAACTCTGTCTCTCTGTTCCTATTAAGTTTACCACAGCTGCCTCTGGATGGCTAAATCCAGTTCTTCTCCCGGATCAAAGAAATAGCATGTGTGAGAATGGCAGAACATTCCAGAAAATACAGATGAGTAAGCAGAGCAGCTACCATTACTTGCCCAGTCTTCAGAAGGAAAAGCTGAGGGTGTGCAGGAAGCAGTTCCTCCCTGTGCCTCAGCTTCTCTCCCCGCCCCCCCCCACACACTATGTATGGTATTATTTTGTTTGCCCTCTGGGCTTTGCAGCAGGAGGGACTGATACCTGGAGAGAGAAGGAGAGCACTTACAATTGCTACTGACTGCTTATTCACTCATTTACCCTTCTACTCCCCATGGCCAATGCGACATATCCAAGGTTGGATATGGAACAGCCACCTCATCCTCTCACTTGCTCATCTGTGTTTTCCCTCTGGGCCGCACAGTTGTGAGGATTTTGTTGTGCCACTGAAATAGGGACATTGAGCAAGGGAGAATGGCAGCCACTGCCTCTACACAGTCACTCATCTTCTCTTTCTCATTTTCAGATTATGGTCTACTAAGACTCTACTAAGATTTCACATGTACAGTCGTCAAGCCAGGTATCACCTATATCTGTGCATTTCATTTTTTTTCTGCCTAAGTGTAGTACCTTACATTTCTCCCTGCTGAAATTCATTTTGTTAGTTTTGGCCAAGCTCTCTAAACTGTTAAAGTCATTTTGAAATCTGATCTTGTCCTCTGAGGTATTAGCCTGTTGTTGTTGTTGTTGTTGTGTGCCTTCAAGTCATTTCTGACTTATGGCAACCCTAATGCAAACCTATCACAGGATCTTCTGAGGGCTGAGAATGTGTAACTTGCCCAAAGTCACCCAGTGGGTTTTCATGGCCGAGCGGGCATTCACACCCTGGTTTCCAGAGTCATAGTCCAGCACTCAAACCACTATGCCATGCTTGCTTCCTGGCTATTAGTTACTGCTCCTGATTTGGTGTCATCTACAAACTTGATAAGCATGTCCTCTATTCCATCATCCAAGTCATTGATAAAGATGTTGAATAGCACTGGGCCCAGGACAGAACCCTGTGGCACCCCACTGGTCACTTCTCTCCAGGATGAAGAGGAGCCATTGGTGAGCACCCTTTGGGTTTGGTTGCTCAGCCAATTACAAATCTACTCAGTTCTTTCACAGCTGGCATCCATAGATGTTCCTTGGTTTTTTTCCGGGCTGTGAGGCCATGTTCTGGAATAGTTTCTTTCTGACGTTTCACCTGAATCTGTGGCTGGCATCCTCAGAGAATGGTTGTGTAGGGGTGTGTGTGGAGTTTATGTGCTGTGAACCCCTGTTGGGGAGGATATGTAAATTTGTGTAATTGAATGGTTTAGTTTCTGGGTATAGAAACACAAGGCTCATTAGTGTCTGTTTGGCTAATGGTTGGTTATGGGCCATTATCTGCTGGGAATCCCCCTGTCCACTAAACGCAGTGTGCAAACACAAATCAAGGAACATGAGAGACATTGCAGACTGGGCCAGTCAGAAAAATCAGGAGTAGCAGAACATGTCATAAACCAACCTGGACACAAAATGCTATTTGAAAACACAGAAATTCTAGACCAGGCCAACAACTATCATGTCAGAATGCACAGAGAAGCTATTGAAATCCACAAACACCTGGACAACTTCAACAGGAAAGAAGAAACCTTAAAAGTAAACAAAAGCTGGCTCCCAGTTTTGAAATACAATAGAATTAAAACTCAGCACTTACAAAGAAACTCTACCTAGAGACATGGGGATTCCCAGCAGATAATGGCCCATCAACCAACCATTAGCTAAACAGACACTAATGAGCCTTGCATTTATATACCCAGAAACTAACCATTCAATTACACAAATTTACATATCCTCCCCAACAGGGGTTCACAGCATATAAACCCCACACACACCCCTACACAACCATTCTCTGAGGATGCCAGCCACAGATGCAGACAAAACATCAGAAAGAAACTATTCCAGAACATGCCCGGAAACTATTCCTCACAGCCCGGAAAAAACCCAAGGAAAATCTACTCAGTTCTGTCTATAACAGTCAGGTTGTTATCTCTAGCACTTGATGAGCTCCTGCCCTCAAGAATACTGTCACTGTTCCCCTCTCCCCCCACCCCCGCCCACATAATTCACTCTAAAGCTCTCCTCTTCAAGTTTGTGAGACTCTTAGCAAAAATGTTCCTGCCAACTGCTGTGAGGTGCAACCCATCACTTGCCAGAAGTCCATCTTCATGAAACTGCAGACCATGGTCCAATAAGCCAAATCATTCCCAGTGGCACCATCTGTAGAGCCATTGTTCACCACTATTCTTCTCTCCCTTCCTAGGCCACATACCTCAACTGGAGGAGAGATGAAATGACAACCTGTGCATCAAGGTCTTTCAGCTTCCTACCCAGAGCCGTGTAATCCCTTGTGATATCCTGAATGCTATGCCTTGCAGTGTCATTGGTTCCCACATGGACCACAAAGAAGGGGTAATGGTCAGTGGGCTTGACAAGTCTTAAATCAGCCTCTCTGTTACATCATGGATTTTTGCCCCAGGGAGACAGCACACCTCTTGAGACATCCTGTCAGGCCCGCAAATCACTGCTTCTGTTTCCCTCAGCAGGGAGTCCTCTACCACCACTACACGTCTCCTATGGGGATTAGCAGGGGCCATTCCATGTGCTGAATCTTCCAAGGTCACCTGCACATTTTCTGAGGACTGACACTGTTGCTCTTGTTCCTGTTCTTCGTTCCTGATAAGGGAAAGAGCTTTGAAACAATTCTATAGCTCCAAACTCACAGGATAATCCCTGGTCCTTCTACTTTTATGTGCCACATTCCTCCAATTGTCTATTTCCTGTGTTTGGGAACTGACCTCCTCTTCAGAGATTTCCATTCATAGAATCATAGCATCATAGAATTGCAGAGTTGGAAGAGACCACGAGGGCCATCCAGTCCAACCCCCCTGCCACGCAGGAAATCACAATCAAAGCATCCCCGACAGATGGCCATCCAGCCTCTGTTTAAAGACCTCCAAGGAAGGAGACCCCACCACACTCCGAGGGAGTGTGTTCCACTGCCAAACAGCTCTTACTGTCAAAAAGTTCCTCCTCATGTTGAGGTGGAATCTCTGTTCCTAGAGCTTGCACCCATTGCTCCGTGTTCCAGTCTCTGGAGCAGCAGAAAACAAGCCTGCTCCATCCTCAGCGTGACATCCCTTCAAATACTTAAACAGGGCTATCATATCGCCTCTTAACCATCTTTTTTCCAGGCTAAACATACCCAGCTCCCTAAGTCTCTCCTCATAAGGCATCACTTCCAGACCTTTCACCATTTTAGTTGCCCTTCTCTGGACACGCTCCAATTTGTCAATATCCTTTCTGAATTGTGGTGCCCAGAACTGGACACAGTATTCTAAGTGAATTCTAAGTGAATTCTAAGTGTGTTCCTCTTCCAGTTCCACTCTATCCAAGAAAATCTCATGCTTGCTAATATGCTGAAGAGTAGATACATGGGCCTCAAGTTGCTGGACCTTCTCTTCCAATGGGGCCACCAACTTGAACTTGCTGCAGGTATAGCTACCCACATCCTCTGGCAAGAACACATACCACAACTATTGCAGGTGTCTGCAGCAGCTTCCTCATCATCCATATTCACTAGTCTTAAGCAGGCAACTCTGGGTCTCCCCCTCAAAACTCCTCCGCTAAACACCCACACAACCCTGTTGGCCTTGCCTGTTAACTGAGTTCCTGTTTGTCAAGGTCCAGGGCTGGGGCTGCAGTTATAAAATAGCTGTATAAGTATCTTTTAGGCTTTTATATGGCAAGTGGGGGAAAAGGTTGTGATTTGCTTTTGAGGTGATATTTGTTTTACAGCAGTGGTCTGGAACCTAACCCACCATATTAGAGAGGTATACCCATACACTCTGTGACCAGCTTTCTGTCCTGCATCACCCAGAGAGAGAGAATAAAAATGGGAGAGGCAACTGCTTGTTTGCCCTTTACATATGGAAGCACTTTGTGGGACCAATTCTTCCTGTTAACAGTGACCAGAGAAAGGATGAGTACCTACTGCCTTCTTCTTGCATGCTTCTTTACTTCTCCCGCATGTGGCAGCATGCAGAGGAGATAAGGGGAAGGTATCCAGGGGGCTTTGTGGTTTGTGAGGTGGTTCCACTCTTAAGCTTTTTTCTAGCCTGTGCTTTAGGCCAGGAGAAAGGAGGAAATGTTGTTAGTTACTCTTTATCTTTGATTCCTTTTATTATTGATTCCAGATGAGGACCAATGGATTTGGGTTTTTTTTCCCCAAAACAAAAATGACAGTATTATTAAAAGCCCCTTTGTTTGCAATTATAAAAAAAAAGATGGGGCCATTCTGGCCTCTCTAGGGAGGGAATTCCAAAGTTTAGGAGCAGCCACTGAGAGACCTTCTCCCTCATTCCCACAAAATGAGCCTGAGAGGGTGGTGGGATAGATGATCTTAGGGCTCTAGTGGGCTCATAAAGGGAGATATGGTAAGAACAATTCTTAGGGTCAAATAGTTTATGTCTGTTAAATCATTTCAGAACTATGCTGACACTTGAACCTAGTATATCAAAGGGCTCTGCTAACATTGGTCAGAAGAACAACTCATGTTGGATAGATTCCTTTCTCTGACAACAATTTCAACCTAGTTTTTTCCCCCTTCCATCTTTGCTGGAAATGCCCTTGTTCCAGAAATACAGTTCAATGAGAAACCACACAATTGAATCATTTCTACAGATACATTGTTTGGTTAGGATGGACTAAATGTGTTAAAGCATATTTTCAAGATTCTGTTCCCTGACATAGACTTTGATTTAACCTAATAATTAAGAAGGTACAGATGATCATTCAAGAGGAAATGTGAACTCCTTGGTGTATCCAAATTTTTGTTCCAAAAAAGTTCATGATCAGATGAACCATGTGCACTTATAATTCAGCTCATAAAGCAGATGAAGGTAGCGTCTGAACTCTTAAGGTGTTCTTAAGTATGAGGGAACTCCTCATTTTCATATATCTTTCAAAACCACAGAACCCTGAAAACCTCATGCTCATCATTCTCCTTTACAACACTTAAAACGTTTTCACTTTTAGAATAAGAAACTAGAGTCTTCAAGCATAAACCACTGGTCTGTGGTGAAGCCAACACAACCCAGATTCAGATATGCCATGTACAGAAAGTAGGATAAAACATGCCAGCAGAGGGCTCTAGAAAACAAACAAACAAAAACCCCTGACATAATACAAATCATTTTTTAAAAAAACAACCATATACACCTTTTTTGCATTGATATCATTTAGAAGACAACCCATTTTACAGCTGAGACATACTGAGTCACACCACTAATAAGCAAGATTAGTCAGTAGATTCATGATCAGTATTCTTACATCAAAAATAACAAGTAACAGTAGCAAATATTCTACCATCACACTGGATAGCTGGTTTCTTCAAATACTTAAAATGAAGGGGGAGGGTTTACAAAGCAATGGCATATCTTCAACACAGATTTTAAAAGCTCTAGCATTCCTATCTTTCATATTTAAGTACCATCATACAACCAAGGAATATGTAACTTTGCTTCCGCACAACAACCCATTCCACTTTTTCTTTCCACCAGAAAATGTTTGCAAGCAAACAAACTTCCTTCTAGCTTCATATACACTTGCCTGTTTTCTTCATCAACAAACACGTACATCAATTTTGATTCTCATTTCAGCAGGAATTTGACTTTTCTTTTTAAACAACCTAGTCTGTCATCTTTCTCCTGATAAATAAATTAGTGAAAGAGGTGAAAACCAGGAAGTGTTCTCCTTGCTGCAAATATTTCTTCCTGTCATCTGTTATAACTTTCTGTTGCAGAAGGAGCTCCTCTAGCCAACAGTAAAAGATCTAATTTCAATTAATCTGAAGTCTTTAAACAGGGGAGTTATGCAAGTAGAGTTCACAAATGCATTTAAAAATAGATTTTGGATCCATCTCTGCTTTAGAACCGTAATGTATACTTAACATTTAATAGCAGTTACAATTTTGGTCACATCATAATTGGGTGGGTGTCAGAGATCTATATATAAGGACTGGATAGTAAATGTAGTTTGTGATACCTATCTTGGGCTTCAGTTGCTATAACTACATGTAAAACAATAAGAGGTGGGAGGCAGACAGATCTGGAAGATAGGGTTTTCCCTGCAACCATAGTAGTTCTGCTGAGACAGTTGAAGGATAAGCAGCTTTACTTTTGTGGCTCAACAGGTTCTGTTTTCAGAATATACCTCTAAGGCTGACAGTAATCAGATAAGGCCCACCTGGGTATGTGAAATAAACTATAGCAAATCTTGTGTGAGGAGTGGCCGAGTAGAAGCTAACCCAAAATATGAAGCAGATTGCTGCCTAGTTCTGGTTACCATAGGAACTAAAGAATTCAGGAAAGTTGAGGTCAACTGGGAGAAGGCCCAGTTTATCATTCTTGCTTACTTTGATTTATTAGTATTATTATATCTCAGTTCAATAAAATAATGATAATTGGCAGAACCTATGAGAGGGAGCACTGCTTTAACAAAAACCCTGGAGTGGAAAATGGCTGTTGAAAACTGTTGACCATACATACAGATATCTGCCTGAAAGCTGCAGAGGTTCTGTGCCAGAATGGAGTAGATCTTGACTGAGAGCTGAGGAAGAGCTATGCTTGAGAAGCAAGGGACCTCCAACTTCTAGACGTGGAAAATTCCGTTTTGGGGGAAATGCATGGTATAAGTAAAGATGATGGTGATGATAATTGATGATGATGATGATGATGACGACGACAACAGCAGCAATAGAAAGAAGGTTTAGCAACTGCAATGAGATTGGTCCTGAGAAGATCACAGTTTTTCCCTGTAATATACAGTGAAATACACCTAGGTTACAAAAGGAAAATATGATGCTCTAACACCCAGGATACCTCCCCCAAATAAAGTAAAAAGTAAAAATAAAGTAGGTACATAAGCAGCAGCAACAGCAGTAAAATCAAACAGAACACCACACACAAACCAAAATACCACACTCATTTTCCAACAGCTGTGCCAAGCCTCACAGGTTCCATCATACCAGTACCTACCTGACAACTCTCCTTTTTTATCCTCTGCCTTTTTCTTCAACATTCAGATTGCAGCTGCCCACTGCAGATATACAACTTACTTATTCTGAATCCCCCTGCCCCCACCCCGCCATTGAAGCCACCCCATCATGTTCAAATTTCCAAGATTCCTTCTGGACAAATATTTATTTCCATTCAAGCAGGGTATCTGACACTATGTTAGCGATAACAAATCAAGGGCAAGGCTGTGAACAGAGGCAGCTATCTACTGTTTTATCTGGAACTGCCAGTGTGTATTTGCTCAGTTCTTTACAGAGCATTCAGATGCTATTAATAGACCATTATTGTATTTTGTTTTCAGTTTAATCATGAACATTTTATTCTTTCCTGGAATGCATCTGTGTAAATTTTTCAGCCACAGATAGGATTGCACTGCAATCACCACCTACACAGTAATATGTAGTGCAGCGTTTCTGCCCTCTTTGTAGGAGTGTCCAATAAGGTATGCGCTGGGACTATGTCACCTGCCACACCCCTTCCTTCCTTGCAATATCTTCTGCTTCCATGCCTGGTGTCATTATACTTTACAAGTGCTTTTCAACACTATTGCTAAAGCATATTTACAGCCATTTTAAATTTTTAATGTGCTGCTATGATGTAATGACTTCATACAGGTATAGTATTATTTCACAGTGGCTAAGAACAGCCATTCTGTTTCCTAGCTGCACCAAGATCTGTTGGAAATTTGGAGCAGACAGAAGATACAACTCAAGAGCAGCAGTCAGGATATTAATTCTTTAAAGGATGTAGCTGCAGGAATGGCCATAAAGAGTGATAAGCACACATGTACTGGGATGCACTGGTATTGTACTAAGTAATCAAAATGTGGCCATTAAAAGTTAAGGAGAAAATGGTAATGGAAGCATACATAGAAATGTTGTTGTTGCTGTTACTGTTATTTCTATCTCATCTTTCTTCCAAATTTAAGATTCAAGGCAGCTTACAATATGAAAAAAAATACAAACAACACATACAAAAAGTGAACATTAAAATGGAATTAAATTATTGACAATATTAAAATGGTTGAAAAACTACACTTTGAAAGATAAAATACCATTAAAAGGTAAAAATAATAATAAAACAATTCAGTTTAAAACAGTATAGGACCCTCTTCCCCTTCTTTAAAACCTTTCTGTTTTAAAAGCTTGTCAGAATAAAAAGGTCATTGCTTGCCAATGGAAGGACAGCAGAGAGGGGGGTCATTCTGGCCTCCCTGGGAAAGAAGTGCCAGAGTCTAGAGGAAGCCTCTGAGAAGGCCCTCTCTTGTGTCCCCCACCAACCATGCTTGTGATGGTGGTCAGACTGAAATAAAGGTGTCTTTTCTGCAGGCTCATATATGATACAGTCCGCCAGGGAGCCTGGACCCGAGCCATATAGAGCTTTATAGAGTACATTACAATAGTCCCAACAGGATGTAACTAAGGCATGTACTGTTGTGGCCTGATCCAGCATCTCAAAGAATGGGCGCAGTTGACGCAAAGGTTTTAAATGTCAAAAACACTCCTGGACACCGCAGAAACCTGGGGCTCCAGATTCAAAGCTGAATGCAGGAGTATACCCAAACTGTGAACCTGCATTTTCAGGGGGAGTGTAATTCCATCTAACCCAAGGCTGAATCTCCATTCTCTGATCTGCCTTTCAAGGGACCAGGAGCACCTCTGACTTGTCTAGATTTAAGTTTCAATTTGTTTGCCCTCATCCAGTTCATTACTGATGATAGGCACCATTTTCGGACCAAAACAGCTCCCTTGAATTTTGGTGAAAAGGAGTAATAGAGTTGAGCATCATCCACATATTGATGGCACCACATCCCAAAACTCCAGGTGATCTCTCCCACTGGTTTTATGTATATATTAAGTAGCATGAGGGACAAAAGAGAACCCTGAGGGGCAACACAAGCCAATAGCTAAGGGTTAAAACAGGAGTCCCTCAGCACCACCTTCTGGGTTTGCCACTCCAGGAAGGAACAGAGCCAATGTAAAACGGTGCCTCCAGGTCCCATCCCAGCAAGGCAGCCCAGAAGGATACCATAGCTGATGGTATCAAAAGCAGCTGAGAGGTCCCAACAGGGACACACTCCCCCTGCCCAGTGGGTCCTGGCACAGGTCATCCACCAAGGTGACCAAAGGGGTCTTTGAAACCCAACTGAAATAGATCTAGATAATCTGTTTAATCCAGGAGCCCCTGGAGCTGGGAGGACACCACACTCTCCAATAGCTTACCCAAAAAATGATGTATTAGACTCAGGCTAATAATTAGCCAATATAGAGGGATTCGGTGGTGCCTTTTTCAACAAAGGCCAAACAACTGCCTCCTTTAGGCAAGCTGGAATTCTGCCTTATTGTCAAGAGACATTGACTATGCTCTTCACCCACTCAATCCCCCTCTGGCTTGTTTAATGAGCCAGGAAAGGCAGTCTAATACACATGTGGTGGCTCTCCCTTCTCTAAGGATCCAAGGAAATGTGATTTTTGGTATGATTTTAAGTATGGTTCCATATAAGGTGTAAATTGTACATATGACCAGTCTCATTCACATAATTTTCAAAAGTATGATTCAATAGCTTGTAGAACCACCTTTAGCAGCAGTAACTTGAAGTAATGGTTTTTTTTTGTATGACTTTATTAGTCTCTCACATCATTGTGGAGGAATTTGGCTCACTCTTCTTTACAACATTGCTTCAGTTCATTGAGAATTGAGGGCATTTGTTTATGCACAGCTCTCTTAAGTTCTCATCACAGCTTTTAAATCAGGTTGAGGTCTGGATTATTACTGGGCCTTTGCAACACCTTGATTTTTCTCCCCAGCCATTCTGTTGTGGATTTGCTGGTGTGCTTGGGATCATTGCCCTGTTGCATGACCCAGTTTCAACCAAGCTTCAGCTGATGGACAGATGGCCTCACATTTGACTCTAGAATACTTTGGTATACAAAGGTGTTCATGGTCAACTCAACGACTGCAAGATTTGCAGATCCTGCAGCTGCAAAACAAGCCCAAATCATCACTCCTCCACCACCATGCTTGACAGTTGGTATGAGGTGTTTGTGCTGATATGCTGTGTTTGGTATTTGCCAAACGTGTCACTGTGCATTATGGCCAAACATCTCCACTTTGGTCTTGTCTGTCCAAAAGACATTGTTCCAGAAGTCTTGTGGTTTGTTCAGATGCAATTTTGCAAACCTAATCCATGCTGCCATGTTCTTTTTAGAGAAAAGAGGCTTTCTCCTAGCAACCCTTCCAAACAAACCATACTTGTTCAGTCTTTTTCTAATTGTACTATCATGAACTTTAACATTTAACATGCTAACTGAGGCTTGTAAAGTCTGAGATGTACCTCTTGGGGGTTTTTGCAATTTCTCTGAGCATTGCACAGTCTAACCTTGGGGTGAAAATGCTGGGACATCCACTCCTGGGAAGATTGGCAACTGTCTTGAATCTTTTCCACTGTTGAATAATCTTTCTCATGGAAGAATGATGGACTTCAAATTGTTTGGAAATTGCCTTATAACCGTTCCCAGATTTATGGACAGCAACAATTGCTTCTCTCAGATTGTTACTGATGTTTTTCCTCCTTGGCATTGCGTTAACACACACCTGAATACTCCAGATCAGCAAACTGTTTTTATAGAGGTGGTCACACTGTTGATGATCAATTGATCAAGGACATTTGATTAGCAGAACCTATCTGCTACTTAACATCTTAATTCCTATGGAAGCAATAAGGGTGTACTTAGTTTTTCAAACATGGATTCTCCATTTTGGCTTTATTTTTGTTGAATAATTCATGACACAGTGTAATATGTCATATGTTGCTGTTCATCTGATGTTGTATTTACCTAATTTTAAGACCTGCTAAGGAACAGTTGATTGTTATTATGTCCTGATATGTAAAACCATAGAATTCAAAGAGGGTGTACTTTCTTTTTCACACAACTGGATGGATAGATAGATAGACCTGCACACAAACATAAGACAATATAAATAACACCTTTTGTGGAATAGTTGGGAAAATAATATAATTTAGACATTTGTTTAACTATAGGATATTGAGACACATTCATTGCTATAGCCAGAGAGTGCATTGTGCACCTACTGCCTCTTAAATGATCCAAGGGGCTATCCTTGGTTTGTATATTTACAGCTATATCTACAAAATCCCAAATATTTTTCATTCACCTAAAACCAATACAATATGTCAGTACCTATGTATAATTCCCACCACAGAGTGTGACAAATGGGAATATTCAAAAGAACATGTGGTATATGTACAGGTTGAGTCTCCCTTATCCAGAATTCCAAAAGCCAAAATATTCCAAAATCCAAAATTGTCCACATGAGTGGCTGAGATACTGATACCATTACTTTCTGATGGTTCAATGTCAATGTGTATAAACTTTTTTAATGTATAACATTATTTAAAATATTGTGTATAAAATTAACTTCAGGCTATGTATATAAGGTGTATATGAAACATAAATGAATTTTGTGTTTAGGCTTGGATCCCATCTCCAAGATATGTCATTATGTATAGGCAGGTATTCCAAAATCTGAAATTTTCCAAAATCCAACATATCTCTGGTCCCAGCCGTTCTGGATAAGGGAGACTCAACTTGTATCTTGCTGTGCTTTTTCCTGCAAACATTGTCTTGTAGAGACTAGCACTATTTTTCTTTCTGCCTGACACAGTTTGCATAGCCCCTTGTTTTGGACTCTTGTTTTGAGACTCATAATTCTGATCATTTCTTTTCAGTCTTAAAAGTTGTCCAAAAGGAAGATTATTGCATAATTGAGAAGATTTTGAAAAGTGTAACAATTGATGTTACAAGTGTAACAATTATCCATGAGCTCAGTAAAAACCTTAATAAAAATCAAATCCTTTCTCTGTAAACTAGTTTCCAAAAAGCAATTACCATAATTATCACAATAACATATAAACTTGATAGTGTTATGAACTGAATTAATCAAGGTAAATGTTTATTATATCTTAGATTCCTGTTTAAAGTTTTAAAAAATCATCAATATATCTCTTATTTTTAAAATGTTTCAGCATATTATGGATTGATTAAATAATTAGAAATAATATTTTCCAGAGGCAATGAATAAATTATACTGGATACAAAGGGATGGAAAGGGTATTGCCCATAGCAATATCTCTAATCTTGAAATAAATCTTAATAAAAACCCTAAAGTCATTCTTTTCCGAATTAATTCCAACAAAAAAAAAGTAAGTGGTGATAAATCTTGCCAAAATTTCAAATACAATTCTAATATTGTGTGTTATGTCACCAAGTGAGATACTGGTATATGGGGAGTTGAAATCCAAAGTTAACAAAAAATCCTTCAGTCCAAGATTGTGATACCCTCTAATGTATTGATTAAATCTTTAACATATCTGATATAAGATTTCACAAACATAACAAAAGGATGAAGAAAGAAATGCACATATTGAGATAATAGTTCTAATACAGGATTGGAGTGGGGGGAAAACTGGATGACCAGATGCAGGCAAAACATTTTTTAAAATTTTATATCCATTTTATATCCATCCATTTTTTTTACTTATATCCATGGATTTTTTTCTTACAGAGAGATAGAGGTCAACTTATGCCCTAAAGGAAAGTTTCCACCACAGTAGGGGAGTAAGTGAAAATAGATGCCATTTTTATTATTTTATTATTTTATAAATTTATATTAATTTATATTTATTTATATAAAATTATATATTTATTAATTTATATTCTTCCCAACATTAGGACTTAAGGCAGCTTACAGAATATTAAAACTAGAACAGATTAAAATATACAAAAACATCAGTAAAATATATACAGATGTTATTTTTAAAAGCAATTAAACAATCTATAAAATTAAAGCCATTTAAAAGCTGTTGTGGAGATGGCCCTCTCCCTTGTACTCACCAGCCATGATTAGAAAGATGGAACTGAGAGAAGAGCTTCCCCTAAAGATCTTGGACCTCAAGCAGGCTCATATAGGGAAATATATGGTCCTTCAGATGCTTCATATATTCTAGGATGTGTATATGTTTTGTGGGATCCTGAAGGAGTGGCTTATAACATGTACAATCTTGTAATTGCCTATGTAGCCCCTTAACATAGTCCTCCCTCTTTATTATAACAATAGCCTTAACTTTATCTACTTTTTTCATAATTATACATCTGTACAAATAAAGATGTTTCTAAAGTATAGTTCCTTCTTAGATAAATTGAGCCACGTTTTACATGGGGTACTTCCCAGTTTTTCAAAGTTCTTCAAAAGTAAGGGAGAACGGGAAGGACAGAACACATGAATGTGGCAGCACCTTTAAGACTAACTGATTTTAATTTTAACATGAGCTTTAGGATTGCCATAAGTTGGAAATGTTTTGAAGGCACAAGACAACAACAACAAATATAAGTGGGATATTTAGATGAAATTTGAAACTTGTGGGCATACTGGTAATAACAAAGAAAAATCCCTTAACTTTGACTAGTGTAGCAAATAAAATCCATCTACCCTATTATGGAAAGGATTATATTTAGAAGTAAGCATAGAGCTAAGATCCAAATTCAGAACATGCTTCTCTATGTCTCATAAATGGTGCAAAGAGATTGACTACTTGATTTTGTTCTGCCTGCCACATCAGTGCAAGAAAAATGTTGATGGGATGGATATGTTTCTTGTCTAAGTGACCATAGTCATGTAGGCCATTGTCCCCTGAAGTGCCCACAAATTCCTCTGCAATATAACTAACACGTATATCCATAGGGACATTAATAGTTTCCTGCCAAGTTACTTTTTATGTTTGGACCTTTTTTAAAAAAAAGGTCATAAACCTCAGAACCCATATAGTCGCTTTGATCCTTTGTAACATTTATTTATTTATTTATTTATTTATTTATAGAATATTTATTATGTATAAAAAACCAGAAAGGCCATGATCTGTTTTATTTTATCAGAAGATAGCTATTTTGTGCTTTCATCTGTATTTCCATTTTTTCCAACTCTACACATAACAAATTAATTTCTTCTTGGGCATCAAATCAAATATCAGATCAAAAAGAACTTTTGTTCATAATAGATATCCACTTCATCTTAAATTTCATATAATCTAAACATATAACTTGAGCCTTTTAGATTCTCAAACCCCTAAGGTATCTGAGAAGCTGTAAAATAATCTGTAAAATAGATAGCATGTAGATCTAATTTTACTCTTTTCTTTCTTAAGGATGGAATTTGCACCCATGCCTGACTTTTTGAAAGAGCTGCCATTAGTAAATAATGAGAATGAAGTCAAAATACAGGCCCTTTCTTCCTTAGAATAAGTGAATGGATTACTCCACTCTCTCTGGCTTTTCTTCGCATACGAAGATTCAGGAAGGACTCATCCTGCGCTTTCTGCAAGCGTGCTGATGACTAAAAAGGCCAATCTGAGATAAACAAGTCTGGTTGCAGAAAGCACAGCAGAAGGTCTCCTTGGGTGATGTTTCCGGGTTGTGATTCTTTCTGCGTTGTCGTTTATCTTCAAGACTTGTTCAGCATGAGTTCTCAAATAAGGCTTCAGCATTGTGGATAGTGGAGCCATATCTAATACAGGTAGTCAAAATCAACAGGGACAAGGTTACATATACCGTATTAGCAAATCAAAGGAAAAATCATGTTACCCTAAATGTGTATTTGTAACTAAATTAATATTAAACCAGGTCCCCATGGGTTGAAAACAGCATATAATATGAAATAAGACTTGTTCCATGTATATGCTTCTTCAGACTCCACAACAGCTTGCTTCTAACAAAAGAAATACAACAAAATCCTTGGCTCTTGACTCACGTGGCTTGTTCTCTTGGCTCTTTTTGACTCACTTGGCACTTTAGCCCCTGGCTCAGCCTTGACAAGTGGAGAATACATATAGAGTACAGTGTATATAGATACTGGCACCCATAACTTTTAATTGATTTTCTACTTGATTAGCATTAACATCTTTGAAAAAAATAAAACAAGAATCAGCCCACAAACATTTGCAGCAGCAGGGAGAAGAGGGACAATGAAAGGCATTTTCACTCCATTTATGCTAGAAGAGAAGTGCCCTGTTGGGTAATACCAATCCTTCTGAAGCTCATTTTAAAAAATCCCTTGTTTTTAATACCCAAAACAACTTAGTGCCATCAGCAAATGTGGCCACCTCATTGTTCATCCCTAATCTCATCTTACTTATGAAAAAAAAGTGTCAATAGAAATCCTGAGGACATCCGGATCAATTGTAAGAACTGTCCATTTGTTCTTACTCTTTGCTTCTACTGTAGTTCTTTAACTCATTAGCAAGCTATATAGCACATGGTGAGGTCTGAAGTTGTTGCTTTTTCCTGTTGTTGTTGTTGCTGCTGCTGCTGCTGCTACTGCTGCTCATCTTTTGGAAATATTTATGGCCAATGTGTAATGCTACATATTCCAGGTACTATGTTCCCAGATTGGTAAAGCAGAAAATATTGGGGAAAATAGGGACTCAAGGCAGCTTACAAATTAAAATGGATTGCAGCATAGTTAAAAACATACAACAAATTGGTGTCAAAATAGAATCAAACTATTTACACTAATCAAACAATTTAAAGCATACACTTACAAAAGATAAAAAGTAGTTAAAATAGTACATTTTAAACAATCTTCTTAAAAACTGTCATGTACTAGCTTCTTCAGGCTCAGTGGCCAGCTGTTTCAGAGTTAACAACAGAAAACTTTGTAATCCAAAGAGTTAACTTTACAAGTTTGTTGCTCAGAATGAAACCTAACTAACAAAAAGTATGCTAAAGTATTCTACAAGCTACAACATCTGGTGGGCTATACAGTCATTGGCTATCCATCATCCCCAGTCTCAGTTCCCACTGAACTCAGGCTCAACCCATTTTTCCCATAGCTGAGGCCAGGTGCTGGCTTTATCAGACAGTTATAGACATAGAGCACATACTCCCTTTTCCAAGTTAAACTACATACTCATTAGCAAGTACAGAAGAATTCAAACACAATTAGCCACAAAATGATACAACATAACTGAACTTGGCAGGAAAAGGGCACATCTGGGACTGATCCTGACAAAAACTCTTTCCTTAAAAACTTTCAGTCCTAAACACCTGCCAGAATGAAAAAAAAAGTCTTCACCTGCAAGGAGGGAGCCATTCTAGCCTCCCAAGTGAGGGAGATCCAATACCTAGGGGCAGCCATGGAGAAGGCTCTGTCTTGTGTCCCCACCAAACATACCTGTGAAGGTAATGGGACTGAAAGAAGGGCCTCACATAGGCTTACCACACTCGGGGGAAAAAAAGTGGCAAAGCAGCAGGAACATTCCATCTTCCCTGCTGCCTTACCACATGATGTTGGTGTTCTTTCATTCTGGCTCTTGGAGTCCTGAGGTAAAACTGCGTCTTTTTGCTAACTGGAAAAACCCCAGGAGACTGGAATGAAAGGACACCTCAAGAATGCCAACATCGTGTGGTAAGGCAGCAGGGAAGACAGAATGTTCCTGCTTGTTTTGTCGCTTTTCTTTGGAGTGTGGTAAGCCCCACAGTCTCTCAGATTACTTGGACCTCAGTTATATAAGACTTTTTAGGTCATAAGCAGCAATTTGAATTGTACCCAAACACAGATTTGCATCTGGTAGCATTGTTGGAGCACAGGACTTTTATGATTCCCTGTAACCACCCCATTTAACATTCTACAGTTGTCCCTTCATATTTGCTGGAGGTTGGGTCCAGAACACCCCCGTGGATACCAAAATCTGTGAATACTCAAGTCCCATTATATGCAATGGCATAGCAAAATGGTGTCCCTTTTATAAGATGGCAAAATCAAGGTTTGCTCTTTGGATTATTATTTTTTTAAGAATATTGTCAAGCCATGAATACTTAAATCCATGGATACCAAATCCCTGGATATGGAGGGACAACTGTAATTATAGCTCTTTGTAGGAAATGATGTTTCTAAATATGCATGGAAATATGCATGATCCATCCTTCTGGCCCTAAGTTTGTTATGCTTTTGTGTGCTTGCTGGTACATGTAGAATTGATAATAAAATTTAAATATATTTATTTATCAATTAATCTACTGAAATGGTGGACAATACCACCATTTGTGTTTTAATCTAAGCAATGTTTCCTCAAGTTCTTAGACAGATGCTTCAAATGGCTGGGCCAAAGAACATAGCAATCAGATGATAATATTGGGAATACAATGTATTTCTGAAGGGGGAAATGTCACTAAAACTAAAAATGTTTTTAAAAGTTTTACAGCGTTGTTATTATTGTTGTTGTTATTCATTTATATATATATATAAAATTGGGATGCTCTAGCTGGAGATCCTCCATTGAGCAGAGAGTTGGACCTGATGGTCCATATGGCCCCTTCCAGCTCTGTGATTCTATGAATTAAACAATTGATAATGTTAAAAACATAAAAAGACAACATATAAACCTTTTAAAATAGCACTGCACAGTATTAAAAGCCCACCCCAGACAGTTTCCAAAAGCCTGATGGCATAAAAATTTCTTAACTTGCTGATGGAAGGAGATTATGGCTTCCATAGGGAGGTAGTTCCAAAGTCTAGGAGCAGCCACCAAGAAGACCTTCTTCCTTGTGCCAACCAAATGAGCCTGGAAGGTTGATGGGACAGAGAGAAGGGCCTCTCTAGATGATCTTAGAGCTCTAATGGGCTCATAAAAGGAGATATGGAGTCTGGACAGGTGGCACATACTTGTCCAGTTTTGATGGATGAGTTTCAGGTTATTCAACATGATGATGGAGACAAATTGCCTGGAAAGGTGAGGCCAACCACTCGTCTGTTAGACTCATGTAAATGCTTCTTTGAAAGAGGCCTATGTCCCAACAGCTCTTAAAAAAGCAATTGTTTAAGACCTTTGTTGAAAAAAAGCTTCATTGGATCCCACCTCCCTAGGTAATTTTCAGCTAGCCTCTAATCTTCCCTTTCTAAGTAAGGCCCTAGAATGAGTGATGGCAACACAACTCTAGGCTTTCTTAGATGAAACGGATTACCTGAACACCTTCCAATTTGGGTTCAGGCCTGGTTATGGGACAGAAACAGCCTTGGTTACTTTGGTGAATGACCTACACTGGGAGTTGGACAGGGGAAGTCAGTCTCTATTGGTCCTCCTAGATCTTTCAGTGGTATTTGATACCATTGACCATAGTATCCTTCTAGGTTGTCTGGCTGATATGGGACATGGGAACATTGCTTTGCAGTGGTTCTCATCTTTCTTGGCTGAATGTTCCCAGAAGATGGTGCTGGGGGACTGATGTTCAACTGTTTGGCTATTAGCCTGTGAGGTTCCACAGGAGTTAATACTGTCCCCTATGCTTTTCAACATCTACGTGAATCCACTGGGAGAGGTCATCCAGAGCTTTGAGGATGGGAGTAATCCGTATGCTGATAATACCTAGCTCTATCTCTCCTTTACAATTGATGCCAAGGAGGCTGTGGTAGCACCGAATTGTTATCTGGATAAAGTAAATTACTGGATGCAGGTGAATGGACTGAGGTTTAATCCAGGCCAAGAGAGAAGTGCTGCTAGTCAATAGGAAAACCAAAGTGGGATTGGGATCACAGCCTGTTCTGGATGGGGTTCATAGGTTGGGGCTGGTCTTGGACCCAGTAAGGCAAAGTCAGGATGCTACGGTGACCAGGAGTACCTTTGCTCAGCTTTGGCTGGTGCACCAGCTGATCCTTTTCTTGGGGAAGGCAGATCTGGCCATGGTGGCTGATGCCTTAGTTACCTCTCTATTAAACTATTGTAATGCGCTTTACATGGGGCTGCCCTTGAAAAGTCTTCAGCAGCTGCAGCTAGTACAAAATGCAGCAGCCAGACTGGTGTCAGGTGTGCATTTCAGAGACCATGGTCTTGTTTATATGAGGGGGGAAATACAAACACATTCAGAAAGGCAGGTGTTCACAACAATGCGACTTGTCTACCCAGCCAAAAGAGCCTCCCTAAACCCTGCATGACCCCCTAGCCAGATGGCAGCTGTGAGTGATTTACTCGTGATTTTAAACCTGCCACTGCCATTAAAAAAAAAAAAAAGTTTCCCAGGGTGCACACAAGCAACACTTTGTATTTACAAATACAGTCACCCCTTCACATTCGCGGGGGTTAGGGGCAGACAACCCCCGCAAATGTGAAAAAACCGCAAATAAGAAATGAGCCTGCCGGCGAGTGGTTTTCCACCCCAGTCCCTTCCCAAGGCAGTGACAAGCTTCCTAAGAAGCCCCTCGCTGCCTTTGAAAGGAATGGGGTGTAGCGCGAGTGCGCCAGATGCTTCCTGAGAAGCCCCTCGCTGCCTTGGGAAGGGAGTGGGGTGTTGAGCAGCGGGGGGGTTGCACAGGCAGCTTTCCGCGAATGATCAAAACCGCAAATGTGAAAGTTGCAAATGTGGAGGGGCAACTGTAAATCAATTTTAAAAAATGAGATCACTGTTTGATCAACTTACTGGACCCTCGCTTAGCTGAAAATCCAACATGGAGGCTGCAGTCGCTTTCTCTCTTTGCTAGTCCCGCCCCCTGTGGTCATCCACAAATCAGATTGCACTGCCTGTTCATATCGTGCAAACGTGAGTATTCAAAAGGTTGCACATTCGGAAGTCGTACAGAGCTTTTCAGAAAATCTGTACGAAGTCCTGGAAGCGATGCACACAGACTTTGCGGGGGATTTGGCTGCCCCCTTCTGAATGACACATATTTGTGAGAATGATCTTTTGAACGGCTCGCTGATCTTTTGCATCTTGTTCGTATTATTTTGACCGTATAGACAGGATTCATATAACACTGGTCTTGCAAGAACTACACTGGATTCTAATTTGCTAACAAACTCAATTTAAGGTGCTAGTGTTGACCTACAAAGTCCTAAATGACTTTAGGCCAAAATATCTGAAAGACCACCTCCTTCCATATGAGCCTGCTAGAAATTTGAGATCTTCAGAGCCCTGTTATGTATCCCAACATCTGGTGAAATTAGGTTGGTGGATACACATAACAGGACTTTCTCTGCAGGAGTACCTTGACTGTGGAACTCCTTACCCAAAGAAGTTAAGCTGGCCCCATCTCTTTTAAGCTTCTGACCAGCAGCGAAAACAGTGCTGTTCCACATGGCATTCAATGTTTGAAACTGCTGTTATAACTGTTTTAGAACTGGGTTCTAGGATTGCTTTTAGGAGTTTTTAAAGGGTATTTTACTGTGTTTTAATGTGTGTGTGTTTGTATTTTTTTAATTTGTTATTATTTGTTCATCACCTCAGGAGCCTTTGTGGTCTGGGAGGCGATACAGAAATACTTTAAATAAATAAATAAAATACTGTATAGTCTTTCAACTAGCCAGGCCCCAAGCTGTAGAGGGCTTTATAGGTCACCATCAGCGTCCTGAATTGTGCCTGGAAATGGACTGGCAGCTAGTGGAACTGTTGCAACAGTGGAGTTGTATGCACCCTATAGCCAGCCTATTAATAATCTGACTGCAAATCTTTGGGCGAACTGAAGTTTCTGAGCACTTTTCACAAAGGCAACCCCACACAGAGTGCATTACAGTAATGTAAATGGGATGTAACCAAAGCACATGTTACCATGGCCAGATCTGACTTCTTAAAAAAAAAAAAAAAACAGGCACAGTTGATGCACTAACTTTAACTGTACAAATGCACTCCAGGTCATGGCTGAAACCTGGGCCTCTAGACTCTGGGCTGAATCCAGGAGTATCTCCAAATAGTGTTATGCCTTTGTGCCACTTAGGAAGATGCAGTCAGTGGGTTTTATAAGTGGGGTGAGAACAGGCTTTTGCTGTTTTGCCTCTCACTAAACCTGTTTGACAATGTCTTATGCCAAGATCCAAGGTTTGCAAGACATGACAATAATTTTTATGTTTAGTAGACTACATTGTATAGGACCATCTGTTCACTTTAGGAATACAAAGGGTTAATCTTCCACTAATCTTTAGAAGCCTTGGGGACACTCCAAGAGTATTAAATTTACTTTTTTAAAATTCTGGGGCAGAGGAGAAATCATGTAAATGTGATGTGAAGGAGGCTTGTTTGGATTAAGAAAAGAGCTCTGTTGAAGTTGCTTCTGCGGCAACAAAGGTGCCAAAGGAACTGATTCTTCCGTCTAACAAGATAAACCATTTGCAAAGTTTCCTTTCCCTTCACTCTGCAAGTGTGCCACACTATTTTTTGAATTCTCCCTTAAGTGTTCATTCAGTTGGGTGATGAAGGCTGTTGCCACTTTTACCTCTGTTGGGAACAAGGTATGTGCTTTTCCACGTTAACTGTTTAAAATGTAACCTGGGTCGTAGCTGGAGATGCCTAATAAGTTTGGCCACACATATTTCCCCAAAACCTACTCCAGGTCCGCAGGTCACACACAAGGGTGACTAAACCACTTCTGAAAACTATGGACAATGGAAGTGCTCACTTTTTCACAATACACTGTTATAGTGCTATTATTCCACTGAAATTGCTCTGGCTGCCTCCTGTGGAATGCTGGGGTTTGTAGTTTAGTGAAGCCTAAGAGCTCTCTGGCTGAGAGTTTTAAATGCCCTTCCCTAAACTGCAAATCCCAGCATGGCACAGGAGGCAGCCAGAGCAGTGAAAGTGGAATAATAATTACTCCATAATTACTCCATAATTATAAGAGATGAAATATTGAAAAACCGTTTTCTTTTTTACTTAGGTCGAAGGAGACAGGCTGAGATCTAGCAAAGAAGGAAGTAAGGAACAATAGGTCATATGGAAAGGGTAAATTACAAGAATTGAAAGAAATTTGGTTAAAGAAGCTGCAAATATAGTAAATAAATATATGTTAATTAAGTAGAGAAGGAAAGTTTGAATTATGAATGCATAAAATCTTTGAGTTAGTTAATCGGAGGAGAAAAAAGAAGGAATTCACAAGTAGATATGAGTTGTTTGTGATCGGTTGGGTTGTGATGGACATATATGTGATATTGAGGGTCAATATCATATTTAATGTTATACAGTTGTCCCTTCACATTCGCTGGGGTTTGGTTCCAGGACCCCCCCCCCCCGTGGATACACAAATCCATTAATACTCAAGTCCCATTATATGCAATGGCATAGCAAAATGGTGTCCCTTATATAAGATGGCAAAATCAAGGTTTACTTTTGGGATTATTATTTTTTAAAGAGTATTTCCAAGCCGTGAATACTTAAATCCGTGAATGCCAAATCCGTGAATGTGGAGGGACAACTGTACTTGAAATAATGACCGACTTATTATATAATAATTACTATAATAATGTTTTTTTTCTTTTGAAACAATTAAGCTTTGTGAATTACTTATGTTATGTTAAACTTTATAAATAAATCATGAAAAATGTGGAATAATAGCACTATAACAGTGTAGTGTGATAATCTCCAAACTGTGCCTCCTGTGCAGGAAGCCAACTTCTTGTGCCAAGTGCTGGTGAACTGTTCACCTGTCGATGTTCCCGGGTGCGTGTGTGTTTGTGTGTTAAGTGTGTGTGTGTTAAGTGTGTGTGCGTGTGCGCGCGCCGACATCACGCTTTGGGGTGCGCGGTGCGCTTTTTTTGCTGCTGGCTGCCTCCAACCGCCAACAAGCGAAGGCGCGCAGGAGAAGTTGGCTGTTGACAAACTTCTTTGCGGCAGCGCGACTGTGTCAGCACAAACTTCCAGGAGAAGGAAGGAGAGAGAAAACTGCTCTTGCAAAAAAAAAAATAAAAAAATAAATAAAATAAAAAAAGGGCGGCGGGAGGCGGCGGCGGGGACGGAACAGCAAATGCTATTCAGCCTGAGCAGTTTCAAGCCGCCCATGCTGGGGAATTACTGTAGTCTAGCTACGGCTCTTAGCACTGGCGCTGGCTCCTTGTGTGTGTGTATGTGTGTGTGTGAGAGAGAGAGAGCTAGCAAGCGCGTGCATGGGGAGAAGAGAGGAGGGGGAGATTGGAGGCTGCAGGCGAGAGAGCCGGGTTGGAGAGCTTGCAAGTTCTTGGGCTCCCACCGTGCGCGCAAAGTGCGCACAGAAAAGAAGGATTTTTCAGGCGGGTTGGGGGGCTCCGGGGGCTGCCTCCCCCAAGGTGGCCGAGGCTTGGCTCCCTCTCCCCAGGCTCTGCCTGGGGAGAGGGAGCCAAGCCTCGGCCACCTTGGGGGAGGCAGCCCCCGGAGCCCCCCAACCCGCCTCTCGGCGCGCAGTCCCCAAAAAACCCTCTTTTGTTCCCCCCGAATAGGACGCTCAAAAATGTAGGCTCGGGCAGGCTGACAGCCGAGGTCAAGAAACAGCTGTTGGAGTTAATGTTTCTTCCTCCCACTTCGTCTGATGGCTGTGCCCGGCCAAGAGAAAGTGAGAAAGAAAAGAGGCAGGGAAAGGCAAGAAGGCAGGCAGGCAGGAGGCGCTTGTTGCTGTGGCCCGGCTCCTTGGGGAGGGGGGTCTTTCTCGCACCAGCGCCCTGGCATATAGCACCCTGCAATGGGGTGGTGGGGGTGGTGACTCCTCTCTCTCCATACCCAAAAGGTGACGGCCCAACCTTTGCCGACGCAAAGTGCCCAAGGGCGACCCTGCAGACAACCCTGCAGTGTAGTCTTGGGGAACTTTGCGCTCCCCCGAGGGGAGGTGGACTGTTTGGTATTTTAGGATTTAAAGAGTGGGGATTGGGGGGGGGGGCTGAGTCCCGTGTTTCCTGTGGCCCTTGCTTCTATTTGGAGCGCAAAGGAGTGGCGAGGATACTAACATACAGGGGCTGATTTGCTCTGAGAGTTCCCCAAAGGCTGGTAGGTTTTGTACAAGATAGGGGTACGGAAAGAGTTTGCGAAGATTTAAAGCCTAGCTTCTTATTTGACTGAGCCCCAAAGCTCAACAGCCTGTGCGTTGAGCTGGATACCTGAGGCTGCCCCCTGTACTAAAGGTGCATCCTGCCTTTACACTGATGTATTTGACCAACAGGAGGCATTTTCAAGTTTTTTTTAAAGTGCTGTAGTCTGTAGTCTATACATATATGTATACATATGCAGTTGTTCCCTCCGTATCCACGGATTTAAGTATTTATGGCTTGAAAATATTCTTTAAAAAATAATAATCCAAAAAGTAAACCTTGATTTTGCCATCTTATATAAGGGACACTATTTCGTTATGCCAGTGCATATCATGGGACTTGAGTATTTATGGATTTTGGTATCCACTGGGGGCGGGGGGTCCTGGAACCAACTCCCTGGCGAATATGAAAGGACAACTGTATTACTACAACTTCCAGAATTAGTGGCAGCAGGTGGCTCCTATGTGAATGGGACAGTGAATCCACCTTGGGTTTTAATAAAAACTGTAAATGAACTATCCATGGTTCTGAATATATCTGCACCCTGGGAAGCCCTTGGACTAAAGTTTAAAGTTCTGGTAGTCGCCCTGGTCTAATAATCAGGAATCCAAAGAGGAAATTATTTAAAACCAATAAAATAATAGCCAAACCACTACCCACCACCAAGCATTCAACTTCAAATCAGACTAGATGTATAAGATGGGAAGGGAATGGGGGAGGGAAGGGTATTGGTCGTACACCTAAGGCTGGTCTGTAGTTTGGAAAAAGTTTAAAAGAAATAGAGGGAGGAGTTAATGCAGAGGTATGCCAGCTTGGTGCAAGCAGATCACTGAATGCATCAAAAATTACAGGGACAGAAAAGAAGGACTCCTCCCCTTTGGCAAATATTAAGCAAGAAAACAAACCAACAGTTACATTAGTTAGTTCTGACCTCTCAGGCCTTTTATGTGAGAAGCTAAGAGGAGCTATGCTGAATCAGGCCAAAGCCCTCTCTAAGGCAGCATTCTGTTCCAACAGCAGTCAACCAGGTGCCTCTGGGGAGCTCACAAGCAGGACTTGAGTGCAATCTCACCATCCCAGTTGTGTTCTCCTTTGCCCTGTCAAGGCAAAGAGAAAAAAAAAAAGCAAACCTGGATATATGTTATGCAGCAGTGTTACCTAGTGATTGGAGCTATGGTGCCATCGGAGCAGAATTTGGGAACAGAAGTTGAGGGAAATCCCCTCAAAGAATGAACAGGGGGATTCCCCCAACAGAGCAGGGCTGGCTTACCACATTTGGAAATTAGTCGCATGATAGCCCTTGCCCTCTAGAGAGCCAGCCCGCTCAGTCAGGCCAGTATGTCCAGATTCCAATTACCATACTGGAATGGAAGATTTAGCCAAAGGCATATTGTTAGATGGTAGAAGATGTTCTTCCCTCCAGTTTTATAGAGTGGCAAATTTGGTATTCTTCAAGGAGGCACAAAAATTATGCGTATCCATGTTGGTTTGTTAGAAATAATGTAAAAGCAGAGCTTGAAAAATACCTATATACAGTACATATAGGTATACATATATATTACTACAACGTCTAGAATCAGTGGCAGCGGGTGGCTCCCATGTGAATGGGACAGTGAATCCACCTTGGGTTTTAATCAAAACTGTAAATGAACTATCCATGGTTCTGAATATATCTGCACCTTGGGTAGCCCTTTTAAAGTTTGGACTAAAACCTGGAGTGGATTTACAGCCTCAGTGACATGGGAGCCCCCTGCCATGGTTGTTCAGAATCCTCCCATGCTGGCTAGGGAATCCTGTGAGCTACAGTTTTAAAAAGTAACTTTTTCAAGCTCTGCCTAAAACCTGACATAATATCAAAATACTGCCAATGAAATCTCCTTGTCCTGGGAATTATGCTTTATTTGTATGATAGTTCTATTAGAGCAGAATATTAAAAAAGAATAACATTGGATTTGTTTTATGAAGGCTGGCTCAAATATGTGGGATAAAAGATTGAGAGTTGTGGCATGTCAATTATATGGGTAAAAAAAGCTGAGTGACGTACTCAGAGGTAAGCAGTAAAATCATATGGTGGTTAGTATTAATTCTTCAAGGTTGAGAAAAAATAATTAGGGACATATAAATGGAACATAAGAAGAGCCAGGCTGGATCAGACCAAAAGGCTCTTGAGCCCAGCACACCATACAGTGCCCAACCAGATGTCCATGAGAAGCCCACAGGCAGGACATGAATATGCCAGCACCCTCCCAGTCATGTTCCCAGCCACTGTATTCAGAAGCATATTGCCTCCGACACTGGAGGTAACATAAAGCTCTCATGTCTGATCGCTATTGATAGTCTTATCTTCCACAATGTTTTCTAATCCTCCTTTAGTGCAGAATCTCCAGCCAAAGCATCTCCAGCATGTAGCTGTCAAGACTCTTTTTGAAGAGCTCCAAAAAAGGAGACCCCACCACCTCTCTAGGCAATTGGTTCCATCACTGAACTGCTCTTACCATCAAAATGTTCCTTCTAAAAGTTCAATCAAAATCTACTCTCCTGTTACTTTCAACCATTAGACCTGGTCCTACCCTCTGGGGCAGCAGAGAACAAGCCTGCCCTCCCCTCTTTGTGACAGCCCTTGAGATATTTAAAGAATGCTATCATGTCATCCCTCAACTTGGAAACTATGCTTCTGTTACTGCAGGCTAAAATAGTGCTTGCCTTCTCTGCTGCAGCATTACACTGCTATGTTATGTTGAACATATGACCAATAATAATCCCAAAGTCCTTGTCGCATGTAGTTCTACTGAGCTGTGTATCCCTCATCCTAGAAGTGTGCCTTTGTTTTTTGTTTTTGTGTGGCCTTAATGTAGAATTTTCCATTTGTCTATACTGAACTTCATTTTATTAATTTCTGTCTAATTTTCTAGTTTATTGAGGTCCTTTTGAATTGTGTTTCTACTTTTCAATGTGTTTGTCACCCCACAGAGAGAGACAACCTTTGCCCCTGGGCACCTCACCTGTTATCCAAGCTTTCTCAAAAATGATGGCAAGTGGTTCAGAGAGTACATCAGTAAGTTCCTTCAGCATTCTGGGGTGCGTTTCATTTGGCCCTGCAGATTTGAACTCATTTAGGTCAGCTAGGTGATTCCGGACTAACTCCTTGTCAATCTTGATTTGCAATCTAGATCCCTTGCCAAGGTCTCTGTTGCTGCATGGAAGTACACAGTTCTCTTTTTGGGGAGAAAACTGAAGAAAAATGGGTATTAAGTAGTTCTGCCTTTTCATTGTGACCTGTTAACATGTTACCATCCTTATTAAACAGTGGCCTCACTGTCTCCTTGGTCATTCTTTTGCCTCAAATGTATCCGAAAAGCACCTTTTTGTTGTTCCTTGCTTGCCTAAATAGTCTTAGCTAATTAAGAGCTTTAGCTTTCCTTATGTTATTCCTGCAACCTTGGTTTACACAGCTGTACTCTTCCTTGATGATTCATCTTTCTTTTCATTCTTTATACATACTCCCTTTTCTTTTCACTCCTCCTTGAGTTTGCTGTGTAGCCACGTTGGCTTTTTCAGATGCTGACAATTTTTCTTCTTCCATGGGATTGTTTGTGATTGTGCTTTTTGCAACTCATTTTTCAAGAACTCCCGCCCCTGCTGGGTGTCTTTTTCCTTTAGCATGTCTAGCCATAGGATTTCCCCCGCAGTATTTCCCTGAACCTGTTAAAATAATCTTTCTTGAAACCCAAGGTCCGTCTTTGAGTATAATCTTCTTTCCCCTGTCCCACAATTGTGAATTCTAGCATTGCATGGTCACTTAAAGTACCAACTACTTTGATTCCAATGACCAACTCCTCCCTATTGGTTAGGCTCAAGTCCAGGATTGTCAATCCCCTTCTTCCTTCCTCTGCATTTTGAAACAAAAAAATTATCTGCACATCGGAAATTTGTTGAAGAACCTATGCTTAGCAGAGTTAGGACTTTATCAGACAAGTCAAATACGGTGTCATAACGATGCCACATAACCACGAAAGGGTACACAAATCAGATTATGTCACCCTTTCGCTATTACATTCTGCCCCAAACCCGTACCTTTTTATTGACGGCTTAAGCCGTCAGTAGATCCCCCGTGGCATTTTTTGGCCAGCATTGCCGGCATATGGAATATCGCGTTGTTTTTTCCTCATACTTACCTGACAATACCAGAACACTTCCAGGTGAAATCACAACACCCAGGTAGGTGACAAACTTTTAAAAACTTTCCTTGGTTTACTTGTGAGTTTTAAAGTGTGTTTAAGTGCTTGGTGTAACTTTTTGATGTTATTTTTTGTTTTACTTTTGAAGTTCAGATTTCAAAGGAGGAAGTGAACGGGGCTTCGTTCACTTCCTCCTCCAGTGCCAGGGAAGCCTTTGCCGGGAGAGGAAGGTAAGTGTGGTGGGGGATGTTCTTTTGCTGGCATAAGAATGGATTTTTTAATGCCGGCAAAAGAATGTCTTTAGAGGGTGGTCTGATAAAGTCCTTAGTCTCCCTGCAGATATCAGGGTAATCAAAGCACCTCAAAACTATTAATTCTTGTATCTTTGAGATTTCTGAGATTTGTTTCTAAAATGCATCACCCACCACCTCTTCTTGGTTTTGTTGCCTGTAGTAATTTTTTACCACAATGTTGCATTTATGCATTTTTCCATTTATTCTTATTTAGATGCTCTCAACTGATCCACTCTGACCACTCTCATGGATTTCTGTACAACTGCAGTTGTTTTTGACATATAATACTACTCCCTACCACACCTGTTCTTTTTAAAATAGGTTAGACCCTTCAATTGTAATATTCCAGTCATGGGAGTCATCCCACCAGGTCTCTGTTATGCCTATAAAGTCATATTTACTTTCCTGCCCTTCAAGCTCATTTTATTTGTTTCCCAAACTCTGTTCATTGGTGTATAGACACTTGAAGCTTTATGCATTCTCACTTATTAATTTATTGCCAGTTTCTCTGAGGATCCCATTCTCTCCCTCAGCTTCTCCAGTAGAATTCACATCCTTGTCTTTAGAGCTTGCCTTTGGGCTGATGTTTGAGCGATCATTTCCAATTCCCCAAGGATTTAGTTGTAGGCCCTCTTGATGAGACTTCCCATGCTACTACCAAAGATATTCTTCCTACTCCTTGTGAGATGCAGCCCATCTGTAGCCAGTAGTTATCTGTCTAAGAAGTGAAGATCATAGTCTCAAAAGCCAACCTCTTCCATCTACATCATCTATGCAGCCAATCATTCATCTTTAATATCTTCCTTTCCCAGTGTTGTCCTCTATCCTTCGGAGGCAGAATTGATGAGAATACTATGACGAGAATACAGCTGTGACTCAGACCCCTTCACCTTCCTGCCTAAAGCTTCATAGTCAGAAGTAATCTGATCAAAGGTGTCCTTGGCTGTGTTATTGGTAGCCACATAATAAGGAGAAAGGGGTACTGATCTGTGTTCTTGAGGACTTTTGGCAAGTTGTCAATGATATCCTGTATATGTGTGCCAGGAAGACAGAAGACTTCCCAATTCATTTTGTCAGCCTGGCACACAGGTACCTCTGTACCACTGAACAATGAGTTCCCAACCACCAGCATTTTTCTTTTCTTCTCATTTCAGTTGGTGGTTACCTTGACTCCTTCCTTGGCATGTGGTATCCCTTGTTGCTGGTTTCCTGTTTGACCATCTTCACTGCTCATGAAGATGTAGGAAGTGACTGGTTATTTGTAGAGGTTCTGAATCCCTTCTATGCAGTCTTCTCCTGACAGTAGCTGTCCTCCAAGGTGTGTCCTCACTGTTACAGGCCTCTTCATTTTCTTTGGAAGTTTCTTCTTATTGGCTCTGTAGGATCAGTTCTCCCTGTGTTCTATCCAGGAAGTCCTCATGTTCTCTGATGCATTAAGGGACTCAGCATGTTGCTGTAGTGCACTGACCTTCTCTTCCAAGATCACTAACAATTTGCACTTACTGCAGGTGATGTTTTCTGGCAAGAAGACAAACACTGCACATACATTACAGTAGTCCTTCTGGGTCCTTCTGCTTCCATCTCTGCAGTTATTTCTCTCCCATTCCTCCCTGTAATAGTTATATGTGATACATGGAATATAACCATACACCTAATGTATCTTGTTACTAATTAATACTGCATATACTCATGTATAAGTCTAGAAATTTTATTCAAAAAATCAACCCAAAAAACCTGGGTTGACGTATCCACAGGTCAGTGTAACTACTGTACCTTAACTCTTATCAAAAAAGGAACCATCCTCTTCTCTGAATAGACTGGTGAAAGGTAAGAGCTTAATATGTCCTGGGAGAACCTAAAAGAAGCATCAACCCCATCTACTGTCTTTGCTACAGTGCTATTACTGGCATTTTTGAATGCCTGGGCAGGAAAATGGTAGTGGTAGCTCTTTGGCACTCCTCAGATGAGAGCTTAGAGGGGGGTCAGTGCTTCTTTTAGATTCTCCTGGGAAAGACTAAGTTCTAGCCTTTCTAGTCACTCTACTCGGATAACAGAATAGTTCCTTTTTTTTTTACAAAAAAGAATTAATACTATACCTTAATTTTTATCAAAAAAGAAACCATCCCCTTCTGTGATCAGAGTGGGGAAAGGCCTTTTTGAATGCCTTGGTGGGAAAATGGCAGCAGTGGCAGGGACAGTTGGCCCTCTTTCCCCTCTTCATGGACTGACCTCAGCTTATCCACAGGTCATATCAAAACACAGAATGTTGGCCCCAAAAGTTGCCCTCAACATATACACGACATGGACTCATACATTCACACAGTATATATGGGTGATATGGAAATGCTGACAGCATAGTGTTTTTTTAATTGTCTTTATGTGAGGTTAGTAACTTTATAGCTCCCCTACCCTATATCAAAGCCTTTTATTTGAAATTCCATTAAGTCAGGCCACTTTAGCAAGTGGCAAAGCATCCTTTTAATTTTTCAAACTTTAGTTCAAAGTGATACAAGGACTCCCTAAAAAACATCTCAGGCTCGGCCAAATTGATCACCAACAATGGTCCGCCGTGGCCTCAATCGGGAGGCATGGAGACACACTATCCACAATGCTGCAGCCTTATTTGAGAACTCACGCCAAACAAGTCTTGAAGAGAAACGACAACGCAGAAAGAATCATAACCCAAAAACATCACCCAAGGAGACCTTCTGCTGTGCTTTCTGCAACTGGACTTGTCTATCTTGGATTGGCCTTTTCAGTCATCAGCGCACTTGCAGAAAGCGCGGGATGAGTCCTTCCTGAATCTTCATTTGCAAAGAAAAGTGAGAGAGAGAGAGAAAATACCTTAGGACGTGATTTAAATTAGCATTTGGAAATCAAATTGATTTAAATGGAAGAGAAATGAGAGGTGCTTAATTCTGCCACTAAGAATAATGGTGTTTTAAAATGTTTAAATTTCTACTGGATTGTGTGACTGGTTATTTGGAATGTACATTTCTTGCCGCAGTGGTTAAATGCCGGTACTACAGCCACAACATTGTGATTTCTATCCTGCAGGAGCTCCAAGGTTGACTCAGCCTTCCATCCTTTTGTACATTGGTAAAATGAGTACCCGGCTTGTGGGGGCAATTGGCTAACACATTGGAAACTGCTTAGAGAGTGCCCTGAGCTATAAAGCAGTGTAGATGTGTAAGTGCTATTGCTAAACAATTTGTAAACTGTACTGAGAGCCTTTGTGTCTGAAGAGAGGGGTATAAATACTCTAATAAAAAAATAAAAATAAATTAAAGTCTTTTTACATTTTCTCTCCTGGATTAACAGCACACAGACACATAGTTGAAAATTAACTTGTAGCCTATACATGTGAAAACATTCTTAGTGCAAATTGTGGCTGGGTAAATGAGTTTAGGACTGCTGCCAGAAGCTGAAATCATGTTGCTGTGCTATACAAGCATAAACAGTCCATTACACTACTGTAGTACACTTTTCCCTAGGTTTTGCAGCAGCCATGGAGACAGTCAAGTGTATTCTTCATTTGTGTTGCTGAGAGAAGAAGTCTACCAGCTTTAAGCAAGCCATTTCTCCAGTGCCAGCTTTTGAAACAGAGGTGGGGCGTTGGGCTCAGAGCTAGAAGTGCTGTGGGACGGTGGGCTTGCAAAATTGCCTGTGCAATTTTGTGAGTCAGCCTTCCAGAAGAATTTTTAGCTCCAAGGACTCTCCCTGGCTGAAGGCTGGTGTTAAAACATAGCTGTGTGGTGCAAGCAGCCTTCTTATCCTGTCAGTGACCACAAGGTATCTGCCTTCTTTCCTATGCTGCCACTTAACCCATGGTCTTTTAACTTCTGGCATGGGCACAGCCTACATCAGCATAGTTACACCAAAAGAATATCATCTTTTGTCTACAAGTCTATTTATACAAGTGTTGAGGGAGCGCAAAGTATGACCCTCAAAATATTTTTGAGCTGTAATTGTCAGTAGTTCTCTCCATTGCCTCTACTGGCTAGGGATGATGGAAGCTGCAGTCCAACAACATGTTAAGGACATGACTTTACTCACCCCAATGTATGTTGTTCATATGCTACTTACAACTCTGAGACCCTCTGCTGTGCTTTCTGCAACCAGACATGTTTATCTCGGATTGGCCTTTTTAGTCATCAGCGCGCTTGCAGAAAGCGCGGGATGAGTCCTTCCTGAATCTTCGTTTGCGAAGAAAAGCCAGAGCGAGAGAGAGACAACTCTGGACCCCCCAGGAAAAGCATTTCTAAACCCACATCCACACAATCTGTGCCTGCTAAAAGCTGAATGCCAGTGGATTTTAGTAATTAGGACTGCCAGATTAAAATTTAAAGGTTAGTTTTTTAAAAAAATCCATATTCTCTCCTTTGGACAAAAGTAGCCAAGTAACTTCCATTGTCTTTGGAACAGTTGAGGGTTTGCAGGTATTTAGATTTATTGGTTTTGCAAAGCACGTGATAGGAGAGGGATAGTAAAAAAAAAAAAAAAGTCTGAGCACCCTTCAACAGAATCTAGGAAACATGGTACCCAAAAGTGGGTTTATTCAGCTGGAAAATAAAGGAAATCTAAACTTATCCTTCAGCATTCTGAAACTCTTACTTATTCTCATTTTTAACTCTGTTTTTAGAGAAAGTACTCATGTTTTTGACATTCCTCTGTGGCAACAAGGGATAGAAACTATTGTTTTAAATTAACCTAGAGCTCCCCTACCCAACAGCCTTATTGAAACTCTGGGCTCTGTGAGGAACTAAAATGAAGCGCTAGTCTCCATATTGTGAACCATATATATATGTACACACACACACACATCATTACGTACGTACATACATAGACTTGTGTAAAACCTAATTATTTATAGTTCTTGTATCTCTGTTAAGATTGAAAGTAATTAAGTACTTCCTCCTTAATGGACCAGTAAAAGACAGAGTATGGGACAGTGGCTTGACCACTGAGATTAAAACTCAGAATCAAATCACAATGTAACTGTTGAAACAGAGCTTGAAGAAGACGACAGCATCTGTATACGTTACCGTACTGATGGTAGCTTGTTTAACTTAAGCTGTCTGAGGGCTCACACTAAGACTCTAAACTATCTAGTCCGTGAGCTGCTCTTCGCTGATGATGCTGCCTTTGTTGCCCGCACAGAAACAGCTCTGCAGCGCCTAACATCCTGCTTCACAACAGCTGCAGAGCTGTTTGGGCTGGAAGCCAACCTGAAGAAAACAGAAGTTCTTTACCAGCCTGCACCACAGGACGAACACCACCATCCCCACATTGCCATCGGCAAATCTGTGCTCAAGTTCAGCAGTTCACCTACCTGGGAAGCATCATCTCCTCAGATGCCAAGATTGACAAAGAGATCGATCACAGATTAGCAAAGGCATATAGTGCATTTGGAAGACATTTCTAGGATGGAGGACCATCGTCTCCCAAAAATAGTACTCTACGGTGAACTCACCACGGGTCAGCATAAGAGGGGCACTCCAAAAAAATGATACAAGGACTCCCTGAAACAACATCTCAGGCTCGGCCAAATTGATCACCAACAATGGTCCGCCCTGGCCTCACATCGGGAGGCATGGAGACACACTATCCACAATGCTGCAGCCTTATTTGAGAACTCATGCCGAGCAAGTCTTGAAGAGAAACGACAACGCAGAAAGAATCACAACCCAGAAACATCACCCAAGGAGACTCACCCCAATGTATGTTGTTCATATGCTACTTACAACTCTGAGACCCTCTGCTGTGCTTTCTGCAACCGGACTTGTTTATCTCCGATTGGCCTTTTCAGTCATCAGCACGCTTGCAGAAAACGCGGGATGAGTCCTTCCTAAATCTTCGTTTGCGAAGAAAAGCCAGAGAGAGATATTGACCAAATTTGTGGGGGCATTGTGATACAGCTATAACTTGTTGGGAGGCAGGATAACTGATGGGTATCTGATAAACAAATAAATATATATGTAAACAATAGGCACAGTTCAGTTTATTGCCAGCCTTTATGTGGAGGATAAACTGAATTGCACCCATTGTGTGTGTGTGTGTATTTATTTTCAGCTTCCCATCAATCATCCTCCCTTCCAACAGTTTACAGCTGTGTCACAATGCCTCCAAAAATTAGATTAGTAGAAAAATAGTGAGATCAATGGTCTCAATTCAGTTTATTGCAGGCCTGTATGTGGAGGAACCCTCCGTAGCACTGCCTTTCCATGGTAGTGGAACTGTGTGCTCCTGTGAGGCAAGAGGCTATGCTGACAGTAGCAGCGCTGCTGGTAGGGTGTCCCATGTCAGACACGTTTTTGCTGAGGAGCCAGACTAAATGTGCTAAACAGCTACTGGGCAGCAGCAGTAATAGGGGGTGACACTGGCAGAGGATCTCTCAGAGGCAACAGCAGTGGCAACATTGCTAATGCTTGTTAGTACCGTGCAGAAGAAGGCAATGGTAAACCACTCCTGAAGTTTTCTACATTGAAAACCCTATTATGAGACAGTCCAAAATGGAACAAGTGATAGTACCAGAAGATGAGACTCCCAGGTTGGATGGCACTCAACAAGCTACTGGGGAAGAGCAAAGGACAAGTACAAACCACACTGTGGTTAATGACGTAACTGGACTCAAGCTGAAAAGACATTCAATTGTTGATATGCTCAGAGGTGATATTCTGAATACGAATCAGCAAGTGCCTAAGGAAGCAGGTGATTGGTGTGTGGGAGCTGTGGAGTAGTCAGTCCAGTCTGGGTCAGTCATGGATTATCTGAGCAAGATCAGGGAGAAGCACAAGGGTGGTCGTTAGCCAGTCCAGAGGTCATATTAGCAGGTCAGAAGTCCAGGTACACCAGCCAACAGACTAGAGGAACCCTTGAGAGTGTGTTTTCAGATTGTACAAATAGGCTGGAAGCCTTCCCTTCCTGCTGGAAGAGAAGGGCCAGCTTATCACAAGCTGGTATCTCTATGGGAAAGAAATGTAGAGACAGTAAGTCTGGAAAACATAGGTTGTTGACATGATTGTAGAACCCATCGTGCTATGTATATATGATTGTACCTGATACCATATGTATTGCAGTTCCTTTCTGTTCTCTTGCTTGAGACAGGGACTTGTAACATGTGCTCTGCTATGCTTAAGTAAACACTTGTCATAGACACTCTGTGTCTGTGTGACTTCTTTCAGCATGAAGCCATCTACACGTACCTAGCAATACAGTGTAGCTTGACTCTCTGGACATGCTCAGGAAGGTCTCACTCATGCCTCAACAGAATCCATTCCGTGGCATCCCTAAGGCTGGTGTCACCCCTCCCCCCAATGGTGTCACCTGGTGTGGTTTGGCCTCTCCGCACCCCCCTAGTGCCGCCACTGAATCCACTCAAATTCTTACTAAAATCCATCAGCAGATACATAAAATAAAAATAACCCCTACAGGTTGGAAATGCTCAATATACATTGTAGTCTCCAAGAAAGGGGACACCAGGGATTCCCATAACCACAGAACCATTGCATTATTCTTTCATGCAAGCAAAGTGATGCTCAAGATGACTGAACTGAGACTGTTGTACTTTTGACATATCATGAGAAGACATGATTCACTAGAAAACAATAATGCTTGGCAATATGGAAGGTGGTAGGAAGAGAAGAAGAACACATTGCAGATGGATAGACTCAGACATGTAAACAACATTCCTGAATTTGCAAGACTGTAGCAGGGCTGTTGATGACAGGGTGACTTGGAGGTCTCTCACTCATGAGATCATCATAAGTCAACAACTTAACAGCAATTAACAACAACAACAATATGGAGGAATAATTCCTCCTAACCCTATCAGCCTGCATTTATTAATATGTACCAGTATTACATCTACATTCAGCCTTTACTCCCAGAAATGCAATACAATATACATGCTCCCATTTTTATCCCAACAACCTTGGTAAGAGAGAGAGAGAATGTCTGACCCAGTCAGCTTTATGAAGTCTGGAAACAAGCTTCTGTTAAGCCTATGAAACCCACTCTGTATGAGGTCTGCACTCAGAGCAGACTGGTTTGTGTCCATTGGCTTAAACTAATTTGCTATGCCAAATAAAGTAGTTCAGTTGAATAAATGGCATTTACACACATGTTGATTTACCATTCAGGAATTGACTCAGTGGGCCTATTCTTAGGTGAGACTACCAGTTTGATTTAGGTCATTGTAATTATGACTCTTCTTGTGGACACAACTGTCTAAGATAAAACTATTAATGTTCTTATAGTATAAACCACTATATAAATCTATATTCACTAATAGCGTGAGGAAAAAATACTGGGGAAGAGGCCAAGAGGCCAGGAAGCAGAATCAAGCACTGTCCTCCATGACAAATTTCTGAAACTATGTTAATGGTGTGTTTCATTTTGATAGTCCCATCCTAAACATATTTTCTCTGCCTCTTTTAGCATTTTACCTGAAGCTACCCTTCAGATAATGTGCAAACTACATGTGATGTCAGGCTTAGAATTAGAAGATGATAGGATATTTTCTCTCCAGCAATGTGACATCAGAGTTTCCTGCCTGAGAATCAGATTTGCAGATGAAGTCTGTGTTTATCTCCTAATCATGACACAGAATAATTTAATTTGCAAAAAGTGGAGGTAAGGAAAGCTTACGCTAGCACAACAGACTTTTTTTAATCACTTCAGGGAGCCCCACTTCTAAATGTGGACCTGGTCATCTTATCTTGTTTGACCCTAAGCCTGTTTAGTGTTGCAGCCTTATTTTAAAAGGAAACTAGGAAGAAAAATTGGCTGGTAACACAGTCCATGATATATATTTCCCTGGTCAAAGAGTAGACTTTTTCTCCAATATCATTTGCTGTGTGCAGCCCCAGCTTGAGGTCTATGCAGGAGACAGTGATAGCTTGGTCTTCTATGCAACAATAACTCTACTCCAGATGTCAGTCCAGACTTTAAAGAAGCTGCCCAAGGTGTTGAATCATATCCCCAAAATAAGGTTAGCACCTTGGATAGTCCCTTGAAAGTTTGGACAAGACCTGGAATAGATTCTCCACCCCATCGACATGGAAGCCGACAGCCACAGCTGATAGGAAGTTCTGAATTGCTCTGTGATGACCCAGAAGCATAGTGCAGAGATTCCAAAACACGAGACTGTCTGAATTCACCAAGACTGCTGTTTCAGTTATGAGTGAAGAGGGTAAAGAGAAAATGAAGCAAAGCGCAGTTCTTGTTCTAATTACTGATCTGAACTGAGGCATGGTTTCTGATATGGATGAAAGATATACAACCTCACTTCATGTGGCTACTGAACAGAATAATTTCATTCCTAGTAGCTTTTCTGCAGTATATATATATATATATATATATTGATTCCTTTGGCAGATGAGTATGATCCAATGTTTTCCAATTGTTGTGGGAAAGTAGTAAAATGCTAGCAAGCACAATAGCAGAGATGTGAGCTGGAGAGCTAGAAAGGTATAGAAAATATAGACACAAAGCAAGGCATTTTCAACATAACCACTTCCATATTATAATGAAGATTATGAAAAGAAAAGATTATAGGGGGACCTGCCATTATACTCTTCTCTTGTTTAGCTGAAAAGAACAAAAAATCTTTATAATTTTACCCATAAGAAGAAGAGTCACAGCTGCATGGTTCATCTGCCAAAGCAGCTATACATTTCCTGATGTCTATGACTATAAGGTATCTCAACCTCCACAATTTATTTCTGGCTAATATGAGAGGCATTAGTGGCACACAAGATCATGCAGAAATATGGCTTCCATGGTGGCATACAAGCTCATACAAAAATATGGCATCCAAGAGAGTCAGGGGGCCCCATCTACACAAGGGGAAAAAATCCCAAATACTTTGTACTATTGGCATCTCACAACAGCAGCAACCAGACCAAAAGGTTTTTCTGGCCTCAGAAGCCCCCATAAGCCTCACATTCCTGATGGCAGCCACGAGTGATTTACTTGCATTAGTTCTTCACTGTCACCAGGTGTTTTGTTTTTTCTAATCATCCCAAGGTGCCCTGGTGCGATAGAGCGATTCTGCAAAGCAAAACAGGAAATATTGATCCTTTCTTATCGCCTTAGCGATCGCTCGCTAAGGTGAAAATCCAACATGGTGGCAGCAGGCACTTACCCTCCTAGCAAGCCCCATCCCCGCTCTTGCCCAGCCAATCAGTTTTGTGCTTCCCTTTGTGGTTTTTATTGTTCAATCGTCCAAAAGAGCAAAAATGTGCACCAGCCTTGCAGTTTGTGAAAAAGTAAGGGGAAATCTGTGAAGGCTATTGCCCCATTGTTTTTGCCATTTTGGGTCCCCCTTCTTCTGAATAGTGTGGATTGGTGCTGGATCCTGTTTATACTGGTAGAATTCTCAGCGAATTCCATGAGGGGTATTTTCACTGTTTAGACGGGCCCAGGTTTTTGAGAACTGTGATTTAAGCTGGATTTTTTAGTTTATTCTACAGTATTTCCCCCATTTTAACATGTTGTTTATTACGTTTTATTTATGGATGTGATCTCGATTTTATAAATCATCTGGAAACTCTACTGAAGAAAGCAAGGAATTGTCAGTCAACAGAAATACAGGTATACCTCCGTTAACAAAGTAGATGTATTCCTATACATTACTTCTTTAACATAAACTTTCATCCTTCCTAGAGGCAAAAAAATCATGGAAAGAATAGGGATAGGTTCCTACACTAGAAAAAAGAAGAGCAGTTCAATGTGTTTCAGGGAACTTTTATTCAATATTAACCATATGCACATATGAAATGAAACAACCAGGTCAGGTAAACCTTGCATAAGTAGATAAACACTTGTGGAATTTTCTAGAGATCTCTTGAAAGCTTCTTCCAAAATGTATAGAATCATAGAGTTGGAAGAGACCACAAGGGCCATCCAATCCAACCCCCTGCCATGCAGGAATACACAATCAAATCATTCCCGACAGATGGCCATCCATCCTCTGTTTAAAAATCTCCAAAGGAGATTCCACTACTCTACGAGGCAGTGTATTCCACAACCGAACAGCTCTTACTGTCAGGAACTTCTTCCAAATGTTTAGGTGGACTCTCTTTTCCTGTAGTTTGAACCCACTGCTCCATGTTCTAGTCTCTGGAGCAGCAGAAAACAAGCCTGCTCCATCCTCAGTACGACATCCCTTCAAATATTTAAACATGGCTATCATGTCACCACTCAACCTTCTCTTCTCCAGAGTAAACATGCCCAGCTCCTTAAGCTGCTCCTCATTGGGCATGGCTTCCAGACTACCCACCATTCTAGTCACCCTGCTCTGGACACGTTTCAGCTTCTCAATATCCTTCCTGAATTGTGGTGCCCAGAACTGGACACAGTTTTCCAGATGAGGTCTGACCAAAGCAGAATACAGTGGCACTATTACTTCCCTTGATCTAGACACTATAATCCTATTGAGTCAACCCAGAATTGCATTGGCTTCTTTAGCTGCTGCATCACACTGCTGACTCATGTTCAGCTTGTGGTCCACTAAGACTCCTAGATCCTTTTCGCATGTACTGCCCTCAAGCCATGTGTCACCCATCCTATATCTGTGCTTGTCACTTTTACTGCCCAAGTGTAGTATCATACATTTCTCCCTATTGATATTCATTTTGTCAGTATTGGCCCAAATTCTAATCTGTTGAGATCATTTTGGATTCTGATCCTGTCCTCCGGGTATTAGCTACCTCTCCTAATTTGGTGTTATCTGCAAACTTGATAAGCATACCCTCTATTCCCTCAATTAACTCATTAATAAAGATGTTGAATAGCACTGGGCCCAGGACAGAACTCTGTGGCACCCCACTGGTCACTTCTCTCCAGGATAAAGAGGAGCTATTGGTGACTACCCTTTAGGTTCAGTCAGTCAACCAATTACAAATCCATCTAACAGTCGCATTGTCTAGCCCACATGTTACTAACATTTTTGCAAGAATATCATGGGGGACCTTGTCAAAAGCCTTACTGAAATCAAGATACACTGCATTCACTGTGTTCCCTTCATCTATCAAGTTTGTACTCTATCAAAAAAAGAGATAAAATTAGTCTGGCATGACTTGTTTTTCAGAAATCCATGTTGACTTCTAGTGATCACGGCATTCCTTTCTAAGTGCTTACAGATTGTCTCTTTAATGATCTGCTCTAGAATATTTCCTAGTATTGATGTCAGGCTGACTGGGTGGTAATTATTTGGGTCTTATCCCTCCCCCCTTTTTAAAGATGGGGACAACATTTGCCCTCCTCCAGTCTGGTGGGACCTCTCCTGTTCTCCAGAAATTCTCATAGGTTATTGACAGTGGTTCTGAGATTACTTCTGCCAGTTCTTTTAAATACCCTTGGGTGAAGTTCATTTGGCCCTGGAGATTTGAACTCATTTATACTGGCCAGGTATTCCTGAACTACCTCTTTACAAATTCTGTGCTGGATTTCCCCTACTGTATCATCTGCTCCATTTTCCTCAGGTTGAGCACTGCTCTTTCTTCCTTTGGGAGAAGACTGAAGCAAAGGAGGTGTTAAGTAGTTCTGCCTTTTCTCTGTCCCCTGTTAGCCTTTCGCCATCTTCTCCACGTAGTGGCCCTACCATTTCCTTGTTCTTCCTCTTGCTATGGACATACTCCAAAAAGCCCTTTTCATTGTTTTTAACCTCTCTAGTAAGCCTGAGCTCCAGCTGAGCTTTGGCTTTTCTGACTTTCCCCCTACATGAGCTGGCTATTTGTTTGAATTCTTCTTTGGTGATTTCCCCCTTTTTCCATTTCTTGTACATGTCCTTTTCAAGTTTTAGCTCAGTTGAGAGTTCTTTCAACATCCATCCTGATTTCTTTAGACACCTCCTTTTTTTCCTCCTCACTGGAACTGTTTGAAGTTGTGTCTTCAATATCTCACTTTTTAGAAACTCCCATTCTTCATGAACTCCTTTATCTTTTAGTATTTCTGACCATGGGATCTCCCCCAGTAATTCCCTAAGTTTTCTGAAATCAGCTTTCTTAAAGTCTAAAATGCATGTCTGACTATGCTTGGCTTCCCCTTTCCTCTGTATAACAAACCCCAGGAGAACATGGTCACTCCCCCCTAGGTATCCTGCCACTTCCACACCATTAACCAGGTCATCCCCATTGGTTAGGATCAGATCTAAAATAGCTGATCCCCTTGTTGCCTCTTCCACTTTCTGGACAATGAAATTGTCTGCAAGGCAAGTGAGGAATTTGTTGGACCTTAAATTCTTGGCAGAGTTGGACTTCCAGCAAATATCAGGATAGCTGAAATCCCCCATTACTACTACATCTCTCCTTTCTGAATGTGCAGTCATCTGTTCCAGGAAGGCATCGTCCAAGTCCTCGATTTCGCTTGGAAATCTGCAGTAGAGCCCCAGAATGATATCCCTGCTGCTTCTCTCTCCCTTAATTTTTACCTAGATGCTCTCAACCTGGCTCCCTGGATTTAAGTCATGGATCTGTTCGCAGGTGTACACATCCTTAACATAATAATGCTACTCCACAACCCTTTCTGCTTGGTCTATTTTTCTGAAATAGGCTATACACCTCTATTAAGTACATTCCAATCATGAGACTCATCCCACCAGGTTTCAGTGAAGACTATGATATCATATTTGTTTTGCTGTGCTAAGAGTTCAAGTTCATCCTGTTTATTTCCCATGATCTGTGCATTCATATAGAGACATCTGAGACCATGGGCCATTCCCCTATCTGCCTTTTAAAGGGTTTATTCCTCCCATTGTTGGATGCTGTGTTATTTGCTTTGTTCTCTGTATAACATTTGGGCTATTATCTCTAGCATTTGATGAACTCTTGCCTTCAAAAGTACTGTCTCCCTCCCCCATAGAACTCAATTTAAAGCCCTCCTGATTAGATCTTTCAGACTCTTTGCAAAAACATTCCTGCCAACTGTTGTGAGGTACAGCCCATCTCTTGCCAGAAGTCCACCTCCCTGAAACTGCATATCATGGTCCAGGAAGCCAAATTGTTCCCGGCGGCACCATCTGTGTAGCCAGTTGTTAACCTCCACTATTCTTCTCTCCTTTCCTGGGTCATGCCCTTCCACTGGAAGGACAGACAAAATGACTATATGCGCATCCAGGTTCTTCAGCTTCCTACCCTAAGCCTCATAATCCCTTGTGATCTTCTGGAGGCTGTGCCTTGCAGTATCATTGGTTCCCATGTGGACCAAAAGGAAGAGATAATGGTCAGAAGGCTTGATGAGTCTTGTCAGCCTCTCTGTTACATCTTGAATTTTTGTCTCTGGTAGACAGCATACCTCCAGAGACATTTTGTCAGACCTGCAGACTACTGCTTCTGTTCCTTGCAACAGGGAATCCCCTACCACACCACCCTCCTCCTCCTTCAAGTCTTGGCAGAGGCCACTGCATGTGCTGGATCTATCAAGGTTTCCTGTATGTTCCCTGAGGCCTGGCACTGCTGCTCTTCTTTTTCTTTGGAAAGAGGGAGAGCTTCAAATCAATTCTGTAGCCTCAAGCCGGCCAAAGGAGCCCTGGCCTTTCTACTTCTCTGTGTCACATTCCTCCAAGTGTTCATTTCTTGTGTATGGGTAATGGCCTCCTCCGTAGAAACCTCCCTGGTGTGTTCCGCTTTCAAGATGGTCTTCTCCACTCTTTCCAAGAAAACCTCTTGCTCCCTAATATTCAGAAGAGTAGATACCCTGTCCTCAAAATGCTTGACCTTCTCAGCTCTTGCACTTGCTGCAGGTATAGCTCCCCACCGCCTCTGGCAAGAAGACGAACATCCCACAGGTGTTGCAGGTGACTGCAGCAGCTCCCTCAATGGCCATATTCAGTCTTCTTATGTAGTCACTGAAAGAGAACTTTAGGCTTTCCTGTCCAAACCCCGACAAGTATCCTCCCCCTCCATCCAATGCCCATTGGCCTTTTTTTCTCAGAAGAGCTCCTATGCCCCTGTTATGTTAGAACTGCGCATACCACAAGACACTTGTCGCTGATTTTCTAAGACTAACCTGGAAAGACTGCAGCAGCAGTTATATAAACCTAGTGTCTGCTAACCACCCCCAGGCAGAGACTGAAGCTGCAGCTAGAGAGAGAGAGCTACTGTCTGCAGCTCCTCTGCCTCTGACCCACTTTCCTTTCAGCAGTCTCTATGACTCACTTGCTCTCAAGAAAAGCAGCTCACCAAACAAATGCTAATGAGCCCCTCCCCCAGGCAAGCCCACATTGAGCCCACACAAACAGCCTTGACCCAAGCAAGCACACTAGCCTTAGCCCAACAAACTCTCTGGGGCTGAAGAAGTTTAATTCAACAGCTACAAGCTTACCTTATGCTGTCTCTTCCACCACACCCACACCAAACACCCCTGTTGTCCTCTCTCCTGTTCACCTTGCTCCTGTATGCTGAGCTCCAGAGCATAAAGGGATGATTTCTTATTTCAACAGCCTTCATTTTTCTTATGATTTAAATTTTGGTTTCCAAACTTACAGAGCTATGTTGTTGGGTATTTAAAAAAACAACAATATGCTGGGTATAGGTTTGCTGTGGTTTTTTTTTCTGGGCTGTGAGGCCGTGTTCTGGAAGAGTTTATTCCTGATGATTTGCCTGCATCTGTGGTTGGCATCTTCAGAGAATGGTGGCATAGGGGTCTGTGGGGTTTATATACTGTGAGTCCACACACACCCGTATGTCACCGTTCTCTGAAGATGCCAGCCACAGATGCAGCAAAATGTCAGGAATAAACTCTTCCAGAACATGGCCTCACAGCCTGGAAAAAAAGCCACAAAAAACCTATGGATGCCGGCCGTGAAAGCCTTTGACTTCACATGCCGGATATAGTTGGTGACATAGGTTTATCTGCTTGTTGCTGTTCATGCATGCTCAGTAAGGGATGATGGAGGCAGTTGCTGTGTACCTTGTCTGTTACAGGCAGGCACACACAGCTACAGTATGGTTGGCTAGAGCAAATCCCATTCTTTCTCAGCCCAAACTTTATTGCACTGTTTGGGGCAGACTCGCTGCTGCAACCTACCACTGAAAGTCTTGTGTTTCTCCAGCCCTGCTTTAACATCTCCCCAATGCCAATGCTGTTTTAAAAAAAATCACAAGGACAAGAAAAAGCACAAGGACAAGGAAGAAAAACAGGGTCTAGGTGAACATAAAAAGACTTTGTAAAAAGGTGCTTCTTTGTCAGAAAGCTTTTGTTAAGTGAGGTATGCCTGGAATAAGCTAGATGGACCTGACTTGGACCAAGTCAGCTAGTCTAACTTGGTATAGAGCAGTTGTTGTATGATTCTTCTTTACAGTAATAGCTTTTATATGTCTGAGTGAAAATGTTGTATCTATGCAATGTAGTGTACTGCTCATATTTAAGGAATAAGAAGAAAAGTCTAAATGAGGTAGACATCATGAGGATTCCTATTAGTACATGTTAACAATTTATTTTTAACTTGCTCAAGACATAGCTTCCAATGTTATCAAAAGCAAGAGTGACTTGCAAACTAAACTTTAACCAAGCTAAGCTGTGTCAGTCCCACTACTTCCTCAGAATAGATGCTTTCTCATCCATTGCCTTCTTTTGGTTTGTTGGTCAAGATGAGAATCATGCAGCCCTCTAGATATTATTTGACTGCATCTACTAGCATCCCTCATTGTTGGCTATGCTGGCTAAGGATGCTGAGTCTTTTGGTCCACCAAAATCTAGAGAGCTACATGATCCCTACCCCTGCATTGTTAGTACTTACACAGTAACTCTCAAATTGGTTAATGCCATTCCTATTATCTGCACTGTTTTCTTCACTCTGCCACTCATTTCTAATTACTGTCTTATTTTTGCTAGTGAGATTGGATAATACCTTGATTGGTTACAGATATGTAATCAAAATTAATGCCTATGCTTTCTAAAGAGTATAAACTGCCTAGTGCTTTGTGCATTTCTTGTCTGATCATTGAGGTTTCCTTGCCAGTTAACCTAGCTCTTTCTTCCTGGTTATTAAGTTCTTGATTCTGAAGTACTCCACTATGATTTTAAAGTCTATAGTAGTTGTGCAAATATTATTGCAACATGATTCTTGTTAATCCTTACCAATAAGAAAGTAGTTTAAACTGTTTATTGCCTTTGTTTATCACAGCCCCAAAAGGACTGACACTTTGAGTATAACTCTCTGAACACTATTATTGTAAAGTATGTTTGAGAGAGAGAGTGTGTGTCTGTATGTGTATATGGATGCATACACACATCCCTGTTTTGGATTTTATTGTTATCTTCTTCTTTTTTGGTACTTCTTGGAAGTATGAAAGGATTTGGAGCAATGAATTCTGAGAATTCTGAACAACACATTCATATAATGTCTGCTGAGAATAAGTCTTACTGCATTCAATATGCCTTACTTAAATGGATACAAGTTGCAGTCCTAATATTAATATTTATATACCTTTAGCCAGTGTAATGGCATGAAGTCCCACAAGAGTGTTGTTGCAAAGATACAGGTCCACAATAGATAAACCTTTGGCTTGATCCAGCAGGGCTTTGGTTCTTTTGTTCACTTTAAGTTCCTGTTGATTTCTGATAGAAGGTTAATAATAATAATAATAATAATAAAATTTATTTATACCCCGCCCCTCTGTTAAAACAATCGGGGCGGCTTACAAAATTTAAAATACAATACAAATAAAATCCCTAAACACCCCCACTCCCACCCTCCCCCATAAAAAAACATTAAACAAATATAAATTAAAAACAACTAATCTAAAATCACATTTAAAACTATAAATACAATAAAATATAATAAATGGCCAGCAGGCTAGAAGAGGCCAAGATCCCCTGAGGCCGGGATCTAATTAGGAAAGGCCTGCCGAAAGAGATCCGTCTTTAGTGCTTTTTTAAAGCCACTCAGACTTGTTATCTGACGGATCTCATTCGGCAGGTCATTCCACAATTTGGGGGCGATTACCGAAAAGGCCCTCTGGGAGGTTGCAGACAGCCTAGATTTTTGTGGCTGAAGCAAATTCCTCCCAGAGGACCGGAGTGCGCAGGGAGGATTGTATGGGAGGAGGCGGTTCCGGAGATAAGTTGGACCCAAGCCATTTAGGGCTTTAAAGGTAATAACCAACACCTTATACTGGGCCCGGAAACTGATAGGCAGCCAGTGGAGAGATTTTAATGCTTAATGCTTAAAATTGATTGACTTCAGCATGTGCTTTCTTTTCCATGGACTTCTAAGGTAGTCTTGGGCTACTTAGGATACTTTACCATATCCCACCCTCATCTGTAATATTGGGGAAGCGATGCCGCAGAAGTGTGAAGATAAGAACATAGTCTTGCTATGTCAGATCAGTCTATCATCACTTTCCCACAGAGGCTCATTAGATGCCTCTCAAGGTCAAACTACAATCTACCTTAAAAAATGTGTGGGTGGAGGAAGTTTCAATTTTCCCCATCGTTTTTGTTTAAAAAGTATAAAGTCTATCTTGCATGGGAGCTTGTTGTAGATCCACTGTTTTTTTTCAACACTTACATTTAGTTACAGTGCTGAATTTTTAGGGGAAAAACAGCTGGAGAAAGGTTTAAACCTCCTCTATCCCTGCATTGATCCCAGTTTGTATCAGGGTCACACATACTTACTCTTGAGTAAGGAGAAAAATAGATGAAGCTGCATGCTATGTTCAGTGTCACAGATATACCTTAACAAGCCTCAACTAGCAAGCAATAGACATCTCCCTCTGTCGTTTCCCCAGCAAGCTGCCTTTGAACCTAGAGGTACCTTACAGTAATCATGATTATACAGAAAGCCTTATATTCATGAATTTGTCTAAACTGCTTTTAAAGCTAAACTGCTTTGAAAGCTATTGACCATCATGATACCTTAAGACAAGGAATATCACAAATTAAATTATGTTTTGTTTGAAGAAGTACTGCCTTTCATCTTGAATCTCTATCAATCAGTTTCATAGGAGATTTTCACACGGGGAAATTATTCCCCTGAGAGATCAGGAGAGAAACGGAGCTGTCCCGGGAGCAGAGCTCCGTTTCGCACGCCCCCTTCCTTCTCCCGATCTCATGTCGTCCTCACTCTGTGCTGCTTCTCTGCCAGTATCTTCCATCTGCCAGTATCTTCCATCAGTATTTCTCTGCCAGTATCTTCCATCATTTTTTAATAATGAAGGGCATTTTCAGACGTGTAAAAAGTGCTGCGGAGGGCTCAGGAGAGGTACCTTTTCGCAGCAGGGGGCCAGTTTCTGATGACGTCGTCCCTCTCACGTTACCTTCCGTGTTCCTTCCGTGTTGCATGGTAGGAAAAGGCGCCACTTTTTACTCACAGAAGTTCTTCGTGAATAAAAGTGGCGCTTTTCCTTCCATGCAACACGGAAGGAACACAGAGGGTAATGTGAGAGGGATAGTATCATCAGAAACTGGTCCCCTGCCGCGAAACAGGCGTGTACCTCTCCCGAGCTTTCCACAGCACTTTTTACATGTCTGAAAATGTCCTTCATTATTAAAAAATGACGGAAGATACTGGCAGAGAAATGGAAGCAGCACAGAGTGAGGATGACGTGAGATCGGGAGAAGGAAGGGGGTGTGCGAAACGGAACTCTGCTCCCAGAAGAGCCCCGTTTCTCTCCTGATCTCTCAGGGGAATAATTTCTCCATGTGAAAATCTCCATAAAATGATCCCCAGGTTCTAGCATTATGAGAGAAGAGAAACTTGTGTACTCAGTTTCTCCGGATTGAATTAGATAAAATAATGCTATTTCAAGTAATAGGTTTTATGCTGTTGCACAGTCCTAAATAAATAAAATATTTATTTACACTTTTCTACTGCTTCAGGCTTTCTAATATACTTGCACAAAGCACATGCGTGTACTGGTAAAGCTTATTTTTATAATGTATAGAGACTATGGGGAAAAAGTTTATAATGAGATTAATTTCTCTAAAGCATTTTTATTTATAAACTGCCACATTACAAAGCACTGTTAGGCATTGTAACAAATACACTGGAATCTTGTAAGGAGTTCAGAAAGGTTTAGTTCAGGCTCTGAAGAGCCACTCACAGGGATCCTACTCTGGAAATTCACTTTTGAAAGAATGGGATCAACCTGTAACATGACACTTTTTTGTTAAACATTTTAACACGGTTCTGCCTCTATTTTTTTTTCACTCCACAAAGCTTATTTTATTGTTCCCATTTATTTATTTATTGCATACTTTTCAGCTAACATGGTCCTCACTTGATTGAATATCTTACAGTTAGATTCACACAAAGATACACATAGGGATAAAGTGATGTGTGAGGAACATTCTCTTCTAGCCCCTTTCATTTGACAACACTATTAAAAGTTCCACTTTCTTCCCTCTGGAGAAAAGGGGAAAAAGACTACAACAGTTTTACTTGGGGATGTGACAGATGGTAAGGATCAGGGCTTGGAAAAGTTACTTTCTGAGAAATTTCCTGAATACCCCAGCCCCAGAATCTCCCAGGGATTCTGAGAGTTGCAGTTCCAAAAATTAACGTAAGCTCTTCTAGGGTACTAACCCATAGAAGTTACTCTTTCATTGATCTCTAATTTTATAACTCCTGATCATTGGTTATATAGTCTATTTTAATGTTGCACTTGGCTGATGGAGTACAAAGTACTGTATTTTTCCCATAAATGCTATTTTCACTCTTCTGCAATTCCCTTTCTAGAGAGACTAGGCTAGCAGCCTCTTTATTATCCTTTCATAGGCAAGTAAAGACTTTTTTGTTTTAACAAGCCTTTAAGGACTGATTGCTCAAGGGGAAAGGAGGGCCTTTAATAACATGCTGTATTGTCTATATTTGTTGTTTTTTTCTTTTTAATGAGCATGCTGTAAATTGCTTTTAATCCTATTTCTAGTTTAATTATATTTTAACTTTTATATGATGTATACTTTTAGCTGTATCTGTTTTAACTTTTTTTCAGCTGCCATGAGTCCCAGGGTTGTGGAAATTCTGCAATGTTATTAAATAAAATAATGATAACTCTAGTATCTTTTAACCCATAGGATTTGGTCTTGGAATATTTCAAAGTTTAGCCATTGACTTCAGCTTAGTGTTCCTACTGCTATGTTCTCTGTCAACAAATACTATTTCCCAAACTTGTGCTCCAAGAAGACTATGGACATGAATTAAGCATTGACACTGAGACAATTATACCGCTAAAGCGAAAATACAAGAGATTGAAGGGTTTGGCAACAAAGCCAACATGAGCATTAATATACATTGGTTACTAATCTTTGATGTTTAACTAAGTTATTTTATCAGTTTTTCAGTAGGCTCCTGAGTGCTGTATATAAATCTGCACTTTATTCATTATGAATGGCTTCTTAGGTTAAGACTGCCTCATAGGAGGTGCCAAAGAAAAAGAATGGTGACTTTGAAGAAATACAGTACATAAGCAATTGATTCATACATACAGAGTCTTTAACTCTGCAGGTATGCACAGGCATAGCTGGGTGGGAGGGAAATGCCTGCCCTAATATGAAAAAAAACAACAACACACGTCTCTGTTATCATGTTTGACTACAGGTTATCAGCCTTTGTATATTCAGTAAAATACATGATGTAAACTCTTCATATATGACTGTGTTTTACTTATACACAGATAGACCTTTGTGAGGGGAAAGATGACATTATCTGTTCCTTGCTCTGTGGATTCAAAACAGCCTGTGGAATAGGTTTTTTTATATAAATACTTTTGTTATAAATTTCCACTGAATAAGAAGCATAACATGATGCCTCATTCTGGGCACATCCACAGGGTATGTACATTGGTATTGTTGCAACTTTGGATTCTAGAACCTCTCTCAAAGAAAAATTCAGTGATCGCTATGCCTGTACAAATCATGCCATTATAGCAATATCTGGTAGTGCTGCTTCAGTATTACCATTTTCCATCTCTGCTAGATTTGCAAGGCTTTTCTAAGGGTGCAGCTAAATGGGAGAATTTGTAACGAAAAATAGCAGCTTACCTCCCTTTTGCTGCAGTGTCCGTTTGTGTCCACAATTCATTTGCAAGCTTGGAAGGGAAATTTTTGCAGTTTACATCCACGGGAAAAAAAAAGGTGGCCATGAGTGAGTTGAGTCTGCAAAATCTCCCTCCACCTCCACCTTTCCTCTTAAAGTGACAAATGTGGGAGAGCTGTTTTCCACTTAAATAAAACTTCATACTTTTGCTCTGCCACTTTGCCGGCTGAACGATAGTGCTGGCAAAAACAACAAAAATGGCAGCTCTGGCTTTGCAAGCCCTCCCTTGCAAGCCTTCCCCCTCCGAGGTCCGATTAATCAGCTTTCAGCTCTGCTGTGTCCCCTTTTCGAATTAGTTGTACAGATGACCAATTATGCACATTTTCATGCACTTTTTAAAAAAAGATCATGAGAAACAGTGACAGCTGTTATCATAGTCTATGTAGAGTTTTCAGTCCCCCTCCTTCTGAATATGGCAAATCACGGCAGGAGCTCATGTAAACTAAAGGTATTAGATTTTCCTTGGGTTTTTTCCAGGCTGTGAGGCTGTGTTCTGGAATAATTTCTTTCTGACCTTTCGCCTGCATCTGTGGCTGGCATCTTCAGAGAATTGTCATCAGAGAATTCAGAGTTTCTCTGAAGATGCCAGCCACAGATGCAGGCAAAACATCTGAAAGAAACTATTCCAGAACACGGCCTCACAGCCCAGAAAAAACCCAAGGAAAATCTATGGATGCTGGCCATGAAAGCCTTCGACTTCATGTTAAAGGTATTCTGCCCGCATTCGTGCCAGAATTTTTTCGTCATGTAGAGGAGCCCTAAGACTCACACTATAGCAAAGAAGTGAAACAAGTAAAATCTGAAACCAGCTTTGAAGTGTCAGATTTTCATCCAGTCAGCCAGCCCTACTCCTTTCCTGGTCACTCTATTCCATTACCATAACCCCAGCTTTCAATTTCCTCGCCAAGATTCAGGTGCTGATTCCTCTACATAGAGTGTTTTTACCTATTTGGGTACTGTCTGCAATCTTTGGAGCTTTCTATCCTTGCTGATGCCTCCTTCTGATGCAAGACTGATGCTGTTTTGGCTGCATAAAAATCTATACATGGAGAATATTAGTATACAGCATTAATTCGTGACTAATGGCAAATCACACCGCCCCGATTGTTTTAACAGAAGGGCGGGTATAAATAAATTTTATTTATTTATTATTATTTATTAATGTAGAAATGTGCTATAACATCATTTTTCCCAAAGGCATTTTTCCCAAAGGAAAGTGACATTTCATCAGCCAGATCTACTCTATCATGTCAGGGGTGGGGAAAGTGTTGTGCCCCTTCCACCTCCCAAACATCCCAATTTAGCTATGTCTTTTGGTGGGGCTCAGTTGTTTTAGGCACACGAGAAGGCTTCAGAGGGAGGCAGATATTATGGCGTGGAAATTTTATTTACTTATTTATTTTATATTTTACCTTTCTCCCAACATGGGATCCAAGGTGGTGTACAATCTTTTAAAAACACAATACAACTTTCCAGTAGAAAAGTTAAAAGACAAATAAAATTTCTGTTTAAAAAACACTATTTTAAAGTACAGGTTAAAAACAGTTTTTAAATACACATATAAAATATTATGAAACAGAAGCAACACTCCCCCCACCCCCGGTTATATGGAATAGATCATTACATTCTGAAGAAAAACCTTGGGTGCTTTTGATTCACAAAGCAGAAAAGTACTTACCATTGGAAAGTCTGTATTGCTGGTAGTCCGTGTATAACCATACAACTTTGACCACTGTAATCAATGACAGTTTTAGCAGTGCTTTAGCCAATCCAGACTGCATACTTACAGTTTAGATTTGTGGTCCCAACATACAATTCCTCCAGATGTAGATATCCCAACAGTTTGTCTTACATAGTGTCACACTATATCACATTATCATAATGTGAAGAAATGTTACTATGCTGCAGACAGATGTGCCTCCAAACTAAATTTCACAAGTATGCTAAAAATATATATATATATGCAAAATATTTAATAATTTTCTATGGAAAGTTTAATAGGAATGAATATATATATATCCACTTTTAGCATTCTGTACAGCTAAAGCAGTCAGCTGATCAAACTCTGCACTAGGCATCTTCACTGTAGTGGTGAAGAATATCAGCTACCTGGAACAGGCCCTGCAGTTCTTACAAATTCTCCTTCCTCCTCTCCTTGTTAAATTGTCTTCCGTGGTGTATGCCAAGCTATTAACCTCACTGTCTCTTGTATTTTTTTAAAAGTAGGATTTCCTTATTTTGTTAAAGATGTGGCTGCTAGATATGCTGCTAATTTTTAAGCTGTTGATATGTAATGTTAAAAAGAAGCATCTGCAGGTATGCATGCATGTCTCACTGTATGTGGCATTAGGACATTATATTGGACACCTCAAAATGTGACAGTATTTTTGTTTCTTGTCCATGTTGCAGTGCCAAGTTTCAAACTGAAATTGCTGGAATAAAAAAAGGGGGGTGGAGCTGAAAAGGGGAGGGAGCTGCTACAACTCATCAGTGACAATGTTTATTTGACAGCGTTTTAAGTGGTCAATGTGAGGCAGGGGCCTTTCCAATCCCACTGCTGCCACTACTTATGGGGCACTACCACCAAATCTGTGACAACTCACAACAACCAGGTGGTCAAGGGCAAACTTCAAAGTGCCAGCCCCACTTTACCTCAGGGTTCAGCCTGGTTGCCTCTTTACTCTCTGTTCCTCCCACCTAAATTCCTATAAGGCTCCTAGTTCCTTTCTTCTGAACCAGGAACATTACTTTTAACTTAAATGTGTGGCATGTGTATTTGGTAGCTGGCCACTAACTATCTTTATTCTGTAGGAATGAGCCAGAGTCTACATTTGTATTAACAACAAAGGACAACTTTATTAAAGGGAATAAACATACTTCAGGGTAGAATCTTTTGTTTTCACTAGTAGTTATATCTTTTTAATTTCATTCTTTATTTCCCAGCCTCATTTGCTCTTCGTCCACTCATTCCTCTATTCCAAATTAGTAACCTCTGCATACCATTTTACCTCATCCAAACCTCTCATACAGCGCGCACGTGCGCGCACACACAGCCTTCCACTCCATCCAACTGTCATCAGCTCCCTTCCACTCAAAACTCAGAGCTTAACTGACACTTAACTGGCTCTCTCCAACTGTCAGCTTCCCTGCCATAGGATTGGCTTCTGGAACACACTACTTCCATTCACTCATCCAGCTGCCCATCACAAAGTTGCAATGCTGAGTTTCAAATCACAATTCCAAACAGATGGCTTCCTAAAAGCAAAAAAAGGGGGAGGCTTGCCATAACTAAGGGCTAGAAAGGGCTAGAAAACAGGAAACAAAAAAGGGCTCTCTGAGCACTGCTGCTAAGATTACTGAAGCAGGGAAAAGTTGGAGACCGGGGCTCAGTTACATGGCAGTTTTTATTGTGATAGTTTGCGCATTAGTGCATTTTCGCACCAGTGCTGCATAGTTTACATGATTTAGTGCAAAACTGGTTGATCTGTTTAGTTTTTGGCTTTGTAGTCCACACAGACAAAGGTGGGGTGTGTGGCCTCCCAAGCACATCTGGGGGAAGACACTGGGAAGCTGAGAGGGAGGGAGGGAGAGAAAGAGAGAGAGAGAGAGAGAGAAAGCGAGAAAGCACTGGCACCTTTCCCTCCCTCTTCATCCCAAAGCGAGAAGGATGGGAGGAAGGAGGGAGCCTTTCAGCCACCGAGGAGCCACCCCCGTTGCCGAGAGCTGACAGGAAGGAAGACAGGTCTTGGGGATGATCACCCAGCTGCCAGAAGCAATGGTGTCACAGGCTCTCCCTTCACCCTGCTTCCCTCAAGCCCCCCTTCTCCTCACCCACTCTGTCTCTGTCTCTCTCTTATTATTTATTTATTTTTATTTAGTTATTTATATCCCACTCTTCAGCCACAAGGCTATCAGAGCAGCTTACAAATTGTTTTTAAACAACAGCAATTAACACATCTACACTGCATTAAGCAGTTTCCAATGCGTGTTAGCTAATTGCCCCCACAAGCCGGGTACTCATTTTACCGACCTACGAAAGGATGGAAGGCTGAGTGAACCTTGGAGCCCTCTGGAATTGAACTTGCAACGTGGTGACTTCCAGTACTGGCATTTAACCACTGCGCCACCAGGGCTCCCTCATACACACACACACACAATCACACAGCAGGGTGATTGAGCAAAAAGCTGGTGGAGCAGATCGCTACTCTCTCTCTCTCTCTCTCTCTCTCTCTCTCTCTCACACACACACACAATACATGCACAGAGGAACAGTAATTATGGCTAAGTGGGGATCCCTCAGCTGCAGCAGCCAAGCAAGCTGGTAGGCAGACAGCTGGGCGATTGGGAATAGCACTGGTATAACAACAGTGGCTGGATCTTTTTATTTGAGGCTCCTTGCATCTCTTGAAAGTCTGAACCCTCAGCAGTCAGTCCAACCAATCACAGCTCAGTTCTGCTGTAGCTGTTTCAGGAAGATTGCTGGTAGTTCCCACAGCCTTTCGCAAAATGGTAGTTCACACAATCGATCATGTGCTAAGTTGTGCAACTTTTAAAAAATGTTGGGAAAAGTTGTGAAAGCCTATATTACGCTACTTTTGTGTTTTTTAGCTCCCCCTTTCTGAATGAGGTGACTTTGTGGCACGATGTGTGGGAACTATTAGGAGTCTTAGCAAATTCTTCATGGACTTATTTTGCCGTATAATCGGAACCCAGGATAAGGCACTGTGGTGGTTTCTTAAAAATTACAGAATGGTGGGGAATGAAAAAGGGTTCTCTCCAAAGCACTGTTAGAAAGATTCCTGTCATGGCTAGCCAGGCTGAGGACTCTGAGAATTCAGGAGACGAGGGGTCTGAGCCAGCTCCAGCAGAGCTGGCTGAGCCTGAACCCAGCTCTGCTATGCCAACTACAGCAGAGCCCATGTCTCAGCAGCCAAGCCTCCCCCCACCCGCACAGGTTCCAGGCCTGGGAGACATAGAAGAGCAGGACGAAGAGGTACCTACCTTCAGTCAGAGGAGATCAGAAAGGGCGTGCCTGCGGCGATCCTGGAGATTACCTGAGAAACGCTCAGCAATCACCAAACAGCTGTGATTAGGAGCTGGGCCAATATAAACAGCTGTGAGACGCTGAGCTTCTTTGTCGGAGTTTATCTGTGTTCCCTGGTGAAAGCATCTGACTCTGGCTTTCTTGGTGCCTGAAATCTTGTCTTCTAGACCTTGGATTGACCTGGAACTCTTGACCTTGGACTGGATTCGCTGACCTGCCTTCTGGAACCTTTGACCCTGGACTGAACTAGTGAATTTGCTGTCTGGACTCTTGGACCTTTGGCTTGCTACAGAACTACTGAATTACTGGTACTGTGCTTTAGAATAACTTTTGGGTTGCTGTCAAGCCTTGCAGCCTTATCAGCTTCTGGGCTGGCTGCTTTCCCAGACAATTCCTGATATATATGGGGAATGAGAAAACAGGTCTCCATATATTCCTCTTTGGGTATTAAGTACAGACTCAGGTGGCACTAAGTACAATTTGGCTTAAAAAAAGACAGAAGAGGGCTCTCTGAAGCACTGCTTCTAATATTCCTAAAATGACAGACAGGAAAACAGGAAAGGAATAAGGCACTATTGCTAAGATTCCTAACGTTTTAAAAAGAGAGTAAGGACTTTTTCGGACGTCTCAAATACACCACAAGCAGCCTCGTCGCGTTGCGAGGCTGCTGCGCTGCAGGCTGTCACTTTCGGATGACGCTCTCCCCTGCCGGTACTGTTGTAGTACCGCAGGGACATTTGAGCGTTATATTTCGCCGGTTTTTAAGCACGAAAGTTGATCGTGATTAAAAAACGGCGAAATATAATGCTCAAATGTCCCAGCGGTACCGCAACAGTACTGGCAGGGGAGAGCGTCATCTGAAAGTGATGCCCTGCAGCGCAGCAGCCTCGCAATGCGACGAGGCTGCTTGCGGTGTATTTGAGACATCTGAAAAAGTCCTTAGAAAGGAAGAGGGTTACCTAAAGTAGTGCTGCTAAGATTCCTATTGTTAAAAAAATGGGCAGGAGTGGTGAAACAGGAGGCCCCACGGACTGCTTTGGGGGTAATAGGTAGGGATCCAGGAAGCACCAGGTACACTATTGTAGCTGATTTGATAAGCTAAGTTGTTCTTAATATTCTTTGTTATTGTGAGCAGCCACGAGGTAAGGAAGTACAGGACAGAAATAGTTTAAATAAATCAAGCAAGCAAGTAACGGTCTTATCTTCTTTGAAATAGTTCCATTATCAGACTTGGAGACCATAAAGTAATTTCACTTCACTCTGCTAACCTCCTGTAGCTCCTTGTTTGTAGTGATTCACCATTATCCCTGTGCTGTGTAAGCCCTTCCGCAGGTGCTTTTACTTATCAGCAGTGCCCTAGAACCCGTGCTATTATTCAGGTGCCTATTTAGCTGTTGTTGTTGTGTACTTTCAAGTCATTTCTGACTTATGACGACCCTAAGGTGGGTTTTCATGGGTTTTCTTGGTAAGATTTGTTCAGAGGGGGTTTGCTTTTGCCTTCCTCTGCGGCTGAGAGAATGTGATTTGCCCAAGGTCACACAGTGGGTTTCCATGGCCGACCAGGGATTTGAACCCTGGTCTCCAGAGTTGTAGTACAGTAGTCAAACCACTACACCACACTGGCTACTTAATTACTGCTTATTTAACTACTACTGATGGGTCTGCCCTGAAGAGGCGCATCTATCAAAGCAAAGGATAAAAAGTAAATCATAATTTCATTGTGCTATAAAGTCAACTCAGGCTTGAGAATTTATACCCAGGATGAAATCCAGAGAAGCATTACTGTATTTACTTTATACAGTTTAGTTGTTATCTAATACAACACAGAACAGCTTCATAAGTATATAACCATTTAGTTTCTCTTCAGCCATGAAGTTAATACCCTTAACACATTCCACAACCATTTGTATCACTATTACATTTTACAAAAACAAATAGATTTTAGGCTCTTGAGTGTTTAGAGATGATGTTTTAGGCTCTTGAATGTTTAGAGATGAAGTTGCAAATGCTTGGAACATTACTTTAAAGAAGAATGAATATGACATTCTGAAACCATGCATAATTGAGCACTGGTAGCATGATTTATAACTGATCACTGGTTAGATGATGCTATTTACCTACTCTGTAAAAAGTTAGGTGGTCGAGGAATGACCTACACCATCATCCTACCACTGTTCAGTTATGGATGGCTTTAGCACGTTATATTAACTTCCCAAATTCTGCTTGAAATGCCTTAACTTGGTTCCAAGTTAATATTTCACCTAATCTTAGGGCCAAACAAAACATTAAGATGAAAATTCTCTCTCACAGTGGGATTTCCTCAAAGATGCATTCTTCAGCAGACTTGCAAAGTAAGTTTGTGTTTACCTTCCAATGGCCAATAACAAGACAAAGCATACTATACGGAAGATATGCAGTCAAGGACACTCATGTGCTCTTATGAGCAGATGTCTTTCACCACTTGACCAAAGCACATCTTGTAAATACGTGATAAACATAGCATCTAGCTTGATCTTTAGTTACAAGAAGTTCAGTGTAAACATTCATTGTTTACCCCACTGTTGTCTGGCTGTTTGGTGATATACTGAGACAGTACTTGTTTTTTCTATTTGTAGTTCTAAATAAGTCTCCCCCTTCCTTCCCTTCTTTGAGATTCTTTATTTAAAAAGACTCACTCTTTCCTCTTACCCATTTATTTATGCAGTATGTTTTGTGTTTTCTCTGAAGAAAAACATTAATTCCAGTTTGACAACATGGGATGTTAATGAGGAGGTGCTCATCACCATGATCTTGGACAGGAAACAGAGTCCCTTCCAACCTGGAAGTCCCTTTGTTTGTTAGATTCTCTCTGCGACAAACTAGCAACTCTGAGGGATCAAAATTCTATGACTGCTCCATACTGCTTAGTGACCAACTCCTATTACTTTCCCATTTAATCCTTTATTCCTCAATATATATTAAAATATAGTGCATTCTGCACGACGTGACTATTTATATAATACAAGAGGTTTTACCACCTCAATGTCTGCCACTTTCAACAAAGCACATTGTCATTGCTGCTGTCTCTTTTCTAGAGGAAGTGGTCTGTGGGCTCAGGATATGGTAAACTTGCCATTGCTCTTCTATGCAATGGGGTGTAATGTACTTCATGAACAGAAAATATATTGTTAACAAAGTTTCTGTCATTTGCAAACACTTTTTTTTTAAAATGAAGGAAGACTGTGTGCTCTGAGGTACCAAAACCTGACATTTAGAACTTACTGTCTTTATATCTTATAGACGTCAGGCCTCATGGTTCAGATAAGCCTGCATCACATCATGGGCAGTTTGTTAAACTGAGGTGAGTGTTAGATATAGATTAGGCAATGCCTTCTCCCTCTTTGATCCACATAGTCTCTTGTTTGATCTCTCAACAGAACATACAACCATGCACCAAGTATTTGTTTCTTCAGTCTACAAAATATTACCAGATCTTTTCATGTGGATGTTTAAAACTAGGTACATTTCATATATCCTTTTTATTACCACATGTTTCTGATTTCATGCAAAATGTACATTTTTACTTTTATCTGAAATATGATATCCAAGCTGCAAGATTACTTTAATGTTCCTTCTAAATATGTCTGAAATTCCTTTTTCTTTTACTCTCTCTCTCTTTTTAATATATTTATAACAATTGTATGAAGTGTGAAAAGCCTTTGACCATCTTGATGAAAGACCTGATGAGCAAGAAAGGGAAAGCCTTTACCAATTAAGCATAAAAAAGCTGAGTATTTATCTCTCCCCTCCGTTGTTGTGGGGGGGCAGTTATAGTTAAAAATAATATAAAACTCTTCATTCAGGACTCATGTGATTCTATAGACACGTTGATAGCGTTGTCTGGATGCAGTAAAGGACTGGATGCAGGTGAATATACTGAGGCTAAGGAGATTATCAGACGCATTAGAAGTGGCATTACAGGAACATCGGGAGATCTCAAAAGAGCTCCCTTTTTAGATGACATTGTTCACTCCTCGTTATGGAACCATTCTGCTGCTGTTCCACCAGAACTACTTTTTATTGATGGGAGAAACTGTCAATAGATCCCCCGTTTCTTTTCTGTCACAGATGTTCCTGCTTGCGACAAGGTTCCCCTTTAAGCTGGCGAGATCCCAGCGTCAATGGGTACTCCATGCCAGAACACTTCCAGGTGAGATCGGGACATCCAGGTAATTGACACACTTTTTATGACCCTCCTTGGGTTACTTCTACCTTTTAAAATGTGTTTTTGTGCTTGCTGTAATTTTTTGTGTTCTTTTTCTTTTTGGATTTCCTGTGCTTGTGTCTTCTTGTGAGAATCCATGGGATTTCAATCCAGGAAGTGAAGGGAGCTCTGTTAGAGCTTCATTCACTCTTGGGCTGCTGGAATGATGGGAGAGGAGGTAAGTACGATGGGGAGGGTGATTGTGGTATGACAGGGGTTTGACAGGGCGGGAGTGGGGAATGTGTAAGAGGAACACTTTTTTTCGTTCCTGTCTGATAATCTCCTTAATCTAGACAAGGGGGATGTGCTGCTGGCCAGTAAGAAAACCAAACTGGGATTGGGATCACCGCCTGTTCTGGATGGATTTGCTTTCCCTCTGAAAGATCAGGTTCATAGCTTGAGTCTGCTCTTGGACCTAACACTGCTCCTAAAAAGCCAGGTTGCTGTGGTGGCCAGGAGCCTTTGCCCAGTTTCAGCTGGTGTGTCAGCTGCTCCCTTTCTTGGGGAAGGCAGATCTGGTCACAGTGGTTGATGCCTTAGTTATCCCTCGATTAGACTACTGTAATGCACTCTATGTGGGACTACCCTTGAAAAGTGTTCAGCACCTGCAGCTTGTGCAAAATGCAGCAGTTAGACTGGTATCAGGTGTTCATTTTAGAGCCCATATGATACCAGTTATACAAGAACTGCACTGTCTTACAAGTTGCTTCCTAGCTCAATTTAAGGTGCTAATGCTGACCTATAAAGCCCTAAATGACTTGGGGCCAAGATATCTGAAAGGCCTCCTTCTCCCATATGAACCTGCCAGAAATTTGAGACCTCCAGAGGACACCCTGTTGTGTTTCCCAACACCTTGTAAGCTAGGTTGGTGGATACACATAACAGGACTTTCTCTGGAGCAGCACCTTGACTGTAGAGCTCCTTACTCAAAGAAGTTAGGCTGGCCCCATCTCTCTTAAGTTTCTGGTAGGCAGCCAAAACAGTGTTATTCTGCATGGCATTCAATGTTTGGAATTGCTGTTTTAACTGTTTTGAAACTGGGTTCCGGGATTGTTTTTAGACTGCTTTTAAGAGTTTTTAAAAGAGTATTTTAATGTGTTTTAAAATATTTTTTTATCTTTGTACTGTTTTAATTGGTTTTTATTTGTTCATTGCCTTGCGAGTCCTTGTGGGCTAGGAGGTGATACAGAAATACTTTAAATAAAATAAATAATAAATAAATATTGTAGTTATGTCTGGGAAAGGCCTGTGTACAAAGTTTATATTACACTGAAAAAGGAAAAAGATACATGGGTAGATGGATATTTGGGCTTTGCTCACAATAACCTGAAAGGAAGGACATATGCTGCCCCTACACCAGTGGAATGACCACTACACCCAATCTGTATTATATTGGTTTACATATACTGTATGCTATCTTTTCTTAAAGTTGGGACTCAACACAGATAGTTTGGGACTCACAGCAGATAATTGGGATTCAAAATGGGTCAGATCTGGAAGGAAAGGAGAAATTCACAACCAAAACAAAAAAGAAAAACACATAGAAAATTAAATTTTTAAAAAAACCAAGATACACCCCCAACATCTCTACAACTCCATCAGTGCACACCAATGACACCCATGTGCCACATGGAAGGAGCCAATGAAATCACAACTGTAAGAGCTTGCTACCACCAGATATCCCCTGTTAGCATGCCCTAATACCCCCTCCCTGCCATATCATAATTGGAAGTACTAACACTTTGAAGGGCTCCAGTAGACTAGGTGATCCAAAATGAGGTCAGATGGAGGTTACAAGGACCTGGGAAGGAGTCTTAGAAATATTTTAGCAAGCACACCCAAGCTAGGATTGAGCAGAAGCCCCTTAGTAAACAAAACCATTAAGGAGGTATGTGCTAATTACTTCTTGGGCCCCTCAATGATGAGTCACATAACCTAAATAATCAAGTGACCGTTCCATCCCAAATCCCCAGGAAATATCCCTCAGAACCCTCTCTTGTCCTACAATGCAAGGCTGTCATAAACCCATCAATTCCTATCTCTTAGCCATAAACAGCAATCAGCTAAGTTTCCGTTTCCTTTGTTTATTCATTGGGAAACCCATCTAAGCTTTGGCCTAAGCTGAAGTACCCCCTTCAGGATATGAAGCAGAGTATAAATATTAACCTCTAACAATAGAAAGATATGCCACTGTGGACGAGAGCTGGCCGCTCTTTTTCTTGGTGTTCCCCTGGTTTGGAACTTCCAGTGCCACCCTCAGACTTCTTCGAAACTCTGCTCTTCAGGACTGGTAACTATTACCCTATTTCCCATACCTATTCCTCTATGCAATCTTTCTATCTTAACTCTTCGATAGCCTTATGTGATTCTTGTGACTGTGTTGCATGTGTGAATATTTTTTTGTGTTATTTCCAATAAAAAGCATTTATTTCACTTTAACCTGGAGTTCTCCGTACTGGTATATATTTACCCACCTCTCGCAGTCTTCCATTTGAGCTAATAATAATTTACCCAAATATTAATATAGTCTTTGGCATCATGTGTGGGGTTTTAAAGCCCCCCCCCACAGCTTCAGGTAACACCCCTGTGTCTGTTCATATGTATACACAGACACATCTACAATTCAAGATTACTCCACAGTGCCCCCCAAGCTTCAGATCCCCTTATGCTTTTCATGAGCAAAATAAACACAACAGAGAAGAAGGAGGAGAAGCATAACTCAGCACCAACATACTTTCCTGGACAGACACCTTTGAAGAGTACACTTCGTTCTCCTGGAACAAAGTTGCAAGACCCACCCAGAGAGAAAGAGGCTCTTTCAACTAGCAGCCAAGAGAAGGCGCTATGACACGCAACTGGGGGGGGGGGCGGTGTCAGAAACATGGAGTAGGCCAGAGGGCATTAGATCAGAAAGTGGTGGTGGGGGGAGTGAGCAATATAAAACTATCAACTGACTTAGGTCTTCCTGTGTGAGATTTCTCTGTTGGTGGTGGTGTGCTGTAACTAGCTGTTGAGTTACATCATATCTGATGTTCACTCATTAAAATGTCAGTGAGATATTTGAGAGTGCAGGGGAAATTATTTATCCCCCTGGATCTGTGGCTGGTGGAAAGCTACGATATCAACAGGTTTATGGTCATGGATTAAACCAGTGGTGTAGTGATGTCAGGGCTCACAGAGCTGAAGCCCATGGACTTTTTGATTAACAGAGACTGTGACATCATGAAACCACTACCCATTTGGTCTCTTCTGTTCCTTGTGTTTAGTTGCAATGCCCACAGTAGCTGGAGGGAAAATGGATTTTCTTGAATTGTTATGTGCTATCCCTGTTGTAATCCAAAGTATTTGGACTTGTCTTGGTCTCAAGTGAGGAAGACTCATTATAGCTACAAAAGACCTGTTCCTGGAAGTTGTTGTAGTTAAATGATGATCAATACATCTGCTTATATTTTTGGACCCTCCTTGGGGTGTGTCATTATAGGGACTTCCATGATAAAGGCAAAACTTCAAAATTTCCCACTACACCACCAATGTTGCTCATCTCCATTCCATTATTTGCCTTATTTGAGCTGTTCCACCATCACATCTTCATTGGTGAAAGTCATATCTGGCATGTTTTATCATCAAAATTGGGGGGTTTGTTTGCAAATCTGGTACTTCGACACCATAGTGGGACTTCTGCCAAATGTTATAGCCATTCAATTTGCTTTTTAAAAGTAAGGATTGCACCTAAAGGAAATGAGGATCACCTAACAGTACAGTCAACGCTCCGTGTCCATAGATTCTGCATCAACGAATTCAACCATCCATGACTTGAAAATATCCTCACGTACCCCCACAAAAAAAATATATCAAAAAGCAAACTTTGGTTTTGCCATTTTATGTAAAGGACACTGATTTATTGCCATTTTTATTTCCATTTTATATAAAGGAGCATCCACAGATTTTGGTATCCATGGGTGGTCCTGTAACCAAACCCCAGCGAATACCAAAGATTCACAGTAATAGAAACTGGTGTTTTTTCTGAAAGGGCAGGAAAAGTCAGAGCTAGAAAGAGTGCTAAAACTGGAATCAAAATGAGAAAAGTTTGAAATGTTACAGTTTGAAAGTCTTGGCTCTAAGCAAAATAAGTAAAGAAGTAAGTAAGACCTAAGAAGCCAAGAATTCTGCTGCTATCCCTCACAAAGTCTTTAATTAGAAAAGTATTTAAATGAAATTAATGAGTATATGTGCAGGTTTCAGATTTGTAAAGCATCTCTGATCACATTTTTAGAAGAAAAAGTTGTATATTTCTTCTTTATAGGGTAAACAGTATTAATGTCAATGATAACACAGGATTAATGTTGTCTGTTGAAGAAAGAGGTTCACAATTAAATCATGGATTTGCTGCTTTGCAGTTCTAAGACATTAGCTTTTCTTACAAAGGAATAGGTTTATTCTCCATATTCCATACATTCTCATTATACAACTTCTGTCAGCAAAATTAAATTAGAAAATCTCACTACTTGCATCATTTCAGTATTAATATTATTTAAAATACAAAATGTCCCTTTATTTTGAGCTAATACTCTTTATCCCAAATCATTTTTATCTTAATCTTGATATTACAGTTTATATATAACATTACTGTTGCCTTTTAATGTTTTCTAATACAAAAGCTACTATGTTAACATCTCCTTCTTCTTTATTTACAAACAAGTATTCCATGCCAGTTCAAGGTACGAAAAGTAAGCGGTCTGTAACTGAATGGAGTCTGGTTAGGCAAACCTCATAGTTAAATCATTGTCTTCCAAAAACAGCTCAGGCAAGGTGTTTTTTTTTTTTTAAATGTTGTATCCATTTTAAGATACCTAACATGTTTTGTAAGAAATCTGCTATTTGTCTGAATCAACAGTCTTTTTTTTTTTTAAGATTTTTAAAGGAAGCAGTGAAAGACAAAAATAGTGCCAGAAAGAGAGTAGTATGTGTTTCCTTGGTAACATAGTGTATCTGCTGTGCCTTACAAAATGGCAGCCAGACTCTTAGACAGAAGTTTCTAAGGGCATTTTCAGATTACTTCAATCAGCTTTGTCTCCAGCTAATTTTGGACAGAGATCCTGTATCTTTCATAGATGTGTTACAGGGGGAAATTCAGTAAGCGAAGCTTTGTCTACTGCTATAGCACTGTCACTAGAAGAGGTTTGTCAGTAAATCATCTTGTCTGAAAACATCCGTTATATTCCCAGACTTGTGTTGTGAAAACACATGTAAAGAAGACACCACAAAATGCCTGAAGACTTGCAGCATCTTCATACTGTTAGATAGGTCAGATGTGATCATGAGATACTGGTACTAGATATAATGAATGAAGTTCGGAAAAGCTAAAAATGCTCAGAACTCAAAAAAGTTATCTTTTTTGGACTATAGCTCCCAGAATCCCAAACCAGGCATGGCTTGTTTTCATGTAGGTTGTAGGATTCTGGGAGTTATAGTCCAAAAAGTAGTCCAAAAGAAAAACTTTCCAAAACCCTGCAGATGGTGATCTGCAACAAGCTAGAATTTCTGACATTACATATTTGTGCATATTTCATCACTGTCTGGCTATTTCTGCACACGTGCTTTAAAAAATACAACCAGGGAATTCTATGTCAGAAAGTGTCCTGAGCTGACTCAGGTTGCACCTTCAGGCAGCTAGCTAATGCTCTACATTCCAGAGTCTAGAGGAATATAGTTTTTAACTTCTATGTTTGCTATGGGTGTGGCTGGGGTTAGCTGGAACATGGTTCCCATAGGAAATGTGGAGAGAATGAAATCCCTTTTTGAAATTTAAAAATGGGTTAGGTCAGATGTTAAGTTATTTATGAACAAGACACTGCAAAATTCATCTTGTTTTATAAAGGGCAATTGTAGGAAAAGCAAAGTGTTTATTTGCCAGGAACATTAAGTTGAACGATCACAATTATTATCTTTAAGAAGTATACAGGTTCCATTTGCTTTGAACTATATTGTATCTGTTTCATTAAAATTAACCCTCTAATTGAGACTGTAAATATGTCTGAACTCAAAACAGTTGAGTGTATCTGAAAGTTTTTAAATTGCATCACAAGTCTATTCTATTCTATTCTATTCTATTCTATTCTATTCTATTCTATTCTGGCTTTTCTTCACAAACGAAGATTCAGGAAGGACTCATCCCGCACTTTCTGCAGCGCACTGATGACTGAAAAGGCCAATCCAAGATAAACAAGTCCGGTTGCAGAAAGCACAGCAGAAGGTCTCCTTGGGTGATGTTTCCGGGTTGTGATTCTTTCTGCGTTGTCATTTCTCTTCAAGACTTGTTCGGCATGAGCTCTCAAATAAGGCTGCAGCATTGTGGATAGTGTGTCTCCATGCCTCCCGATGTGAGGCCAGGGCGGACCATTGTTGGTGATCAATTTGGCCAAGCCTGAGATGTTGTTTCAGGGAGTCCTTGTATCGGTTTTTTGGAGCGCCCCTCTTACGCTGACCTGTGGCGAGTTCACCATAGAGTAGTGTTTTTGGGAGGCGATGGTCCTCCATCTTAGAAACATGCCTTGACCAGCGCAGCTGTGTTCTCAATATCATGGCCTCAGTTGGTGATCCCTGCTTGCTCAAGGACAGCAACATTCATCACATAGTCAGTCCAATGTATATTTAGGATTGTGAGTATACAGCGCTGATGAAAGCATGTGAGGAGTCGTAAGTGGTGGCAATAGGTGACCCATGTTTCAGATCCATAAAGGAGGATAGACAGTACAATGTACTGTATGTATTTTAATCACAAAATAAACCATTTTTTTTAAAAAAAATGGTGCTCATGAAGATTGATTTCAAATGACAGATTTTTAGAATACCTTTCTCCCTTTAAAATCCATGAGTAGTTTATTGTTGCTTTTATAAATTCTATGCTATCCAGAAAACTATTTTTCAACAGTATGGTTGGCCGTAACTACTACTACTACTTATTATTATTATTATTATTATTATTTCATCATCATCTTCATCACCATCACCATCATTTTATTGTTATTATTTCTGGTTTTGAAGGTTATTCCATGTACCAAAGGTGAGAAACTGGAACTTTGGATATTGCAGTTTTAGATATTGTAATTATTGTATTATTCCTGCACATGATGTGAGCAAATGATCAAGCACTATTGCTGTGTGAGTTGGCCACCAGGAATTAAGATTGGTCATCAATATTGGTGCTTGATGAAATATGTGGGAATGTCCTGGTACTTAGTGTTACTGAAAGAGATCAGACTTAGCATGCCTCTGAATGGAAGAAAAAAGAAAAGAAAAGACCCAGACCGTTAAAGCCTGGCAGGCAAGGCTGAAGTCAGAAGATAGACAGATATTTTCTCCTAGTTCACTTTCTCCTCTCAGATAAGCAGGCACACATTCCCAAGTATCTCATAAAATCAGTTACAGTTCTACACATGCATGCACAAGTGCTGGACTGTTTTTACAAGATACACAGAAATTCTTACTCACATAGCTTTCTGATGACAGAATCAAGTCATCACTTTAGACAGAAGTTATTTATTATATGAACTGAGCAAGAAGAGATGTTTACTGTTTATGGAGAACTGAAACTGTTAGGTCAGCTTTAGATTATAACATCATAACCAGATTTTGGCTGGAGGATGAAATGTCCAGCCTTGCAGATCTGTAGGAATAATTACTGTATGCTATACAAATTGTATTCACTTTTTGATTATCCCCACAAACTCATAAAGTCATTGTTGTTAGTCACATTTTACAGTTCACATCAGATAGATAAAGATGGTTTCTTTGTGACCAGTGCAGTCCTATAGGTGTCTATTCAGAATTAACACATGTTGCATTGAATTTTGCCTGGAACCAGTATCAAACTGGGTGACACCCAATTGTGCAGGGATAGGAACTGTGCAACCCACAAGCCACAGGGAACCATGAATGCCATCTATCACCTCTTAACCTTCCCTTCCGCAGGCTATACATACCCAGTTCCCTAAGCCGCTCCTCATAGGGCAAAGGTTCCAGACCTTTCACCATTTTGGTTCCCTCCTCTGGACACGGCCCAGCTTGTCAATATCCTTCCATATTCAATTATTTTATGTATTCATGATTGTGCCATTATTGCCACAATTGTAAATGCACCCCTCGAATCCCACCTCCCCCCCCCCCCGAATCTCACTGCCACTCCAAGCAATGAAGGTCTGTTCTGCTGGCATTTTGGGCACAGAAGGAAGATGTTTCTACCCCCTCTCCCAAGTGAGCAAAGGTGCAACCATCATAGTTGCAGGGCTCCATCACAGTTCCAGATTGCAGCCTTGCTTGCCGGCAGGAGGAGCTGGAAATGTCATCTTGCTACTCCCCGATCACTAGCAGAACAGATATCCATTGCTTAGCTCAGCTACTGGCTCTTAAGGTAGGTTCAGGGATTGGACCAAGAGACTATAATGAGTTCCCCATTCATAACTAAGTCATCAGTATAGGATCTTGGCCAAAGGCTCACATCTTCAGAGAACTTCAGGTGAAAAAAACCTGTCCATTTAGTTACAGTTGTCCCTACTCCCACACCTTAGAAAAGACCAAAACAACAACTTGTAAAAACTGACAATGACCATAAAAAGTAATATCCACTTTCAGAAAAATGGCAGTGTACAGCCTTTGGGGATCTAGGCCAGATGAAAATGAACTGGTTGTGGCTGTCAGATCCTCCAAATCTATCCACTCCTGTGCTCTCACACATTTTTCTGTTTCTCTCTGCCTGAAAACTGGCTCCAGAAGTTTTCTCACCCCTCCAGAGCCATTTCTGAGGATGCACATGGAGTTGCAGGGAATTCCCCCTGCCCAGTTATGCTAATGGAAGTTCTATTAACAGAAGTATCCTGTTGGCTACTACTGGCCAATGTTTGGTTGTTAGTCCAATACTGAACTAAGTTATGAGTTCTGAAGGCTTGTCTATATGGTCAAAATAATATAAAAGGCATACGAACAGAAGGTGATCTGTTCATATGGACATTCACACAAATACGTGTCATTTGGAAGGGGGGCAGTGTCGGAAAGCCAACTCAAATAGCTGATAAGACAGCCCGGCTCGGCAACAACTCAGTTGAAAAGCACAGAGAGAGCGAAGAACGAAGAGACAGTCCGAGGTCAAAAGGATTCCGGCAGGTGGGTCAACGAAGACAGTCCAAGGTCAAGATATCCGAAGTCTCAAGATAGCAAGGTTCCAAGAGGCAGGAGAGTCAAAGGCAGAGGCTTCCTCCAGGAAACGCAGACTGCCTGAAACAAGGAACTCAGCGTCCCCCAGCTGCTTATGTTGGCCCAGCTCCCACTCCTAGCTGCAGGGTGATTGATGAGCTTCTCTCTCTTAATCTCCGGGAACGACGAAGCCACGCCCTCTCTGCTCTCCTTTGGCTAAAGGTAGGTACCTGCTCTTCTACCTCTTGCTCTTGCTCCACTATGTCTCCCAGGCTTGGACCCTGTGCTGGGGGAGGGCTAGGCTGCTGAGCCCTGGGTTCTTCAGGGCTAGACTCAGACTCAGCCAGCTCTTCTGCTACTGGCTCAGCCTCCTCGCCTTCTGAGTCCTCAGAGTCCTGAGTCCTCAGAGTCCATGACAGGCAGCCAAATCCACCGCAAAGTCCTTGTGCGTCACATCTGGGGCTTTGTATAGATTTTTTAAAAAGCTCTGTACCACATGCAAATGTGCAATAGTTTGAACACGCACATTCACACAAATACAAACAGGCATCGTAATCTAATTGTTTGAATGAGCAGGGTGGGGCAGGGCTAGAAAACAGGGAAAGTGCCTGCGGCTGCCATGTTAGATTTTCACCTAAACAAGGGTCTGGTAAATCGATCAAACTATGATCTTATACTCTTTTCTTTCTTTCTTTCTTTATAAAAATATGAACTATTTCTTGTGGGCACCATGGGAAACTTTAAAAAAAATTGGCGGTAGCAGATTTAAAATCGTGAGTAAAGCACTCGCAGCTACCATCCTGGCTAGGGGACATGTCGAGTTTAGGGGGGCTCTTTTGACCGTGAAGACAGGTCGCATCATTGCGAATACATCCTTTTTCAGACGTTTTCGTATCCACCACCTCGTACAGATAAGACCTAAGTTTATAGTACCAGTGGATAGTACCAGTATCACTATGTGAGTGCCGTTCCCAAAGGAAATAGTAATGTGAGCATTAGAAACCTCTAGTAATGCAATCCTATACATATCTACTCAGAATTAATTCCCACAGAGTTCACTGGGGTGAGCGCTGAATTCTTGCAGAAGACAATCCAGCTAGTGGGGGTGGGGTAGGAATAGGTAGAAGCCTCTTGTGCCATCTTTATTATCTTTACGTTGGCTGACCTGCCTTTGTGCCAGCACAACCCACTTCTGCCAACTGATCACAGAGATCAGTTGGAAGAAATATGCTGGCACAACAGCTCTGCTGGCTGATCTCATCCCAGAAAAAAGCAAATAAAGATGTGGAAGTGGGATAAGAGAAGAGCTAAATATACCTCATCTGAATCTCATCTGAATCTCTGTCAGAACAGGAACGTAGCCACTATACTGGTACAATGTTAGACCAGGGAGTCCTAAATAATTTCTGATATTTCTAGGCAGAGAGTGGTTTAGATTCAGTACAGCTTGAACTTGTAGTGTTGGCTCAGCTGGCCCTCAGCCATCTTTGAGTTAGGACTGAACTCTTACTAGATTTTCAGACAACACTGTTATAGTGTTACTATTCCACTATATTTGCTCTGGCTGCCTCCTGTTGAATCCTGGGATTTGCAGTTTAGGGAGGGGCATTTGCAACTCTCAGTTAGAGAGCTCTTAGACCTCACTAAACTACAAACCCCAGAATTCTACAGCAGGAAGCCAGAGCAGTTAAAGTGGAACAGTAACACTGTATCAGTGTAGTCTGAAAATCTTATTAGTCTGGTAAGTGGGTCTCAAAGATCACAGTTCAGCCTATATAAGAGAGGGGCTAATTATATTTTAATTGTATAAAAGCATATTGATAATAGTAAACTACAATTTATATTTATATATATGTATATGTATATGTATATGTATATGTATATGTATGTATTCTGGAAATGAGCTAGATGCTCAGTCTCCTGTTAATCTTATTCTTTGTTGGTATGAAGGAGACATCCCTTGCACGGTACAGAAAAGTAGTTGGTTCAGCACAGCATAATCTGGTGCAATGTATCTTGCCTGCAGGGTGAGGGACAGGTCTTCTTCCTCTGCACATTTATATATTAATATGCAGAAATATGTCTTGGAGGGTTTCACTAGATATCTTAATTCTGCTGATGCAAGAGAGAAGGAAATTACAGGTGTCTGTTGGAATATAGACTGCTGATAAACAACTTGCCATTTTGCAGTGTCTGGTCACATCTGCAAAAGTACTGGAAGGATTATTGCACAACTTAAAGACACTTCTGTTACCCTAACTTTTATTTTTAGGCTAAATTAGTAGAATTCATTTTTTCCCCCTTGGGAATTGCACTGCTTATCTTAAACTTATTTAGCTAAACTTATATTCAGCAGCAGACACAAGACAGAAGAATGAAACATTTGTGCTTTTTTAAAAAAATTAAAGTTTGACCTACACGGAAGCAGGCTAGCATAAAACTATGGACAAGTGGATTGTGGTTTCCTGATATCAGTTTATATGAATATTTCATAGAAGTAATACTTTGATCTGTCAGTAATACTAGCTTGTCATGTAGTAGTTGAATTGTGATGATGCATAGAACAATGCGTTACAAATTGTGTGTGTGTGTATGTGTGTGTACTCCTGGTGAATAAATATTTGATATTAGGGTAAAACAAACATTCAAAGACTGTAATGGCGAATATTGTAATAAGAACTTCCATTCAGAAATGATTACATTTTTAGGTGATGTAAGAATCCTATGTTGAATTTTATGTATCCTTACTGTTTATCAAGATTGAATGGAAAATCCTGTATAAATAAGACATTGTTTGTTTGTATTTACTTTTTTGTATTAGTTATTAATTATGCTAGTTTATATATACATAAACACACATAAACACACAATAATATTTTTTTAAAAAAATACATCTTATATTACAGCTAAGCATTCATACAGCTAGAGTTAAGGTTATGAGAAGTATTTTTGAAATCCTTGCAGAATTTCCATCAGGTCACTGTAGTAATAATTATGCATGTATGCAGTTAATGTTCCCTGACTGCCTCTGATCCTCTGTGTCTGTTCCCTTTCTGTGCTCTCCTGTTGAGATCATACATTCTGAATATAACATACTGCAAACTGGTCAGAACTCAAAACCTTGGCAAATTATATGCCTTGCCTATGAAACAGAAGGTTTTCTCTCCCTATACAATGGGAAAAGAAAGGGTAACACAAGAAAAAATTCTCACACTGCAAATGTCTTGAAGAGCTTTAGTTCTGTTCCCTCCTGTTGTCCAGAAATGATTTCCTGTTATATCAGAAAGTGCATTTCTCCTGAGAATTTAATTTCAAGCGGGGAGCTGAATGAAAACCCACATCTATGTAAATGAGGTAAGGATGCTTCCCTGGTATCTTTTAAAAGCTAGTTGATCATGCAAATCTGCCCTACTAAAAAAATAAATCTTTACATTAAATATTAAATGTATTTTGTACATTTTAATTTTTTAAAATTTTTATTAAAGAGAAGATTGTTATAGTTATATTCAGGAGTAACCATGTTGACTGTGGAGCAAAATACAACAAGATACAAAATCCACAAGCAGCGATAGCTTTACTGGGACAACTCCAAGGCATAAAATAAATTACACAAGCTTTCAAAACTTCACTGGCTTCTTCATTGGGCAAAGATGTTTAAAACCATACAGGAGAAAAATGGTGATGATATTAGAGTCAGGCCTACATTCTGAGATGCCAGTTGAGATGGTATTGGGGGATTTCAATACAGACAGAGGCCGTTCCTCTTATTGGTCTAGGGATAAAGAGTAGTAGAAGACAGGAAATAACATTTCAACTCCATTAGCAACAGAAAAGTATCTTCTCTTGAGATCCAGTTGTCCCTGTCGTATGCAAAGCTGACAGCTCCTTCTTTAGGAACAGTTATAACTGTGTTAGTTTTGAGACTTATGAAAATTAAGAAACAGAATATGAGCTTGTTGAATGACTCTGACCTTAATCTTGAATTGCAAGTTGCATTCATGTCTGTGCAAACCTAAACTATTGTGCTGCAAAAAACCAGAACAAAATTTCAGCTGTTTCCTTGCTCTTGCTTTAATGGTACTTGATTTCTGTCTGAAAACTTTTAAAGTTCTGTTTCTATTTGCATCGTTTAAACAATTGACATCGCATCAAGAAATGGAGTCAAATGGGGTGGGGAGGTGGGGACTTGCCAATGGACCAAGACACATAGCAGAAAATATCATACATAGGGTTTTAAAAATGTATGTTTGATATAAACATTTCATTGTGTTCTTTTGTTTTGAAATGGGCTTTAAATATATGAGTTCTTCCTGAATCTTCGTTTGCGAAGAAAAGCCAGAGAGAGAGAGAGTATTCCAAGTACACAGAATAATCACAGTTAATAGCGCTTGCTTGCCTTTTGTTCTTTCTTTTTTCTTGAGGAAAACATTAAAAAATACCCTCTTCTCTTTTTTGTGTTTGCTATTTTCTAATTTTTGTGACTTGACTGGATGTATACTCCTTTCATTGATTACTTGCCTATTTTCCTCAATAGTATAAAGTAACGGTAAGTGAAAAGGAAAGTAAACAGTAAATGAAAAGGAAAGGCTATAGTGAAAGATAGCCATTAAAAATTATATCCATGGGTAGTGTGGTGTTATCTGCCATCTGCGCCTTTTGTGTCCACATTCCCCCCCAGCCATGAAACCCACTGGGTGACCCTGGGAAAGTCACATTCTCTCAGCCTCAGAGGAAAGCAATGTCAAACCTCTGAACAAATCTTGCCAAGAAAACCCTATGATAGGTTCGCCTTAGGGTCACCATAAGTTGGAGATGACTTGAAGGCACACAACAACATCAACAACAACAAATTTTTATACCCTGAAATACATTGGAATTCTTATGTGTATCAAAATACATCACACTGCACAATGGAATTTTTGTAATCTAGTGCTTGTCTAGATGGCAATTTACCCCTGCTCCCTCCCTGGGTTGGAGCCCTGCAGTCCAAATGATTCAGGGCTCTTGCCCCAATTCACCCGGACAGTCCTGACAACATCCAAGGTAAAGCTGTTTTAAAACAACCCCTGGGAAAACTCATGTCAAGCAGGAAACCCCAGATGGGTCTGGCATGGGAATGCAAGGTCTGTGCTTGCATGCCAGGCTGTCTCACTGGCCACCACCACTGCTAGTATTGCTCTGAAGCCAGGAAGGAGGGCCAGGCATGTGATCGAGGCAGTGGCGGACTGGTCAGTGCATCAGCTTGCCTGATGGTACACACTCTGGTAACCTCCCATCTTGATTTCTGTAATGCACTCTACATGGGTCTACCCTCATGCTTGGTCCGGAAACTTCAACTAGTACAGAATATGGCAGCCAGACTGGTCTCGGGTACATCTAGAAGAGACGATATAACACCAATCTTAAGATCACTTCACTGGCTGCCCATTAGTTTCCAGGCCCAGTACAAAGTGTTGGTTATCACCTTTAAAGCCCTAAATGGCTTGTGTCCAACCTATCTTCGGGACCACCTCCTTCCATATAATCCTCCCTGTGCACTCCGGTCCTCTGGAAGGAATCTGCTGCAACCTTTAAAAACTAGGCTCTTGTTGACCTCCCAGAGGACCTTTTCGGCTATTGCTCCCAGATTATGGAACGGCTTGCCAGATGAGATCCATCACATTACCACCTTAAATAACTTTTAAAAAGCTCTTAAGACGGATCTCTTCTGGCAGGCCTTTCCTGAATAGATATCCGGCCATCAGAGAGAAAAAATCTTATTAGTCCGATCCCAGCCAGCTTTTTATTGTGTTGTTTTTTAGTATTTTTAGTAATTATTAAGTATGTTTTAAATGTTTAATTATTTCATTGTATTTTAAGGGGTGGGTGGGATGGAGGGGTTTGTATGTATATTTTAATGCTACAAGCCGCCCTGATTGCATTTTGAAGAGGGGCAGGATACAAAATAATAATAATAATAATTATTATTATTATTATTATGGCAAGTGGGCCCTGTGAGTCCCTGATGAAGTGGGCCCCCCTTGCACACACCCTTCCCAGCCCAGCACACACGCTCCTTCCTGGGTCCTAGAGCCTCCCGCTCAGCTTTCCCTGCTGTTTTGGAGGAATAGAATGCTTCCCACCTCTTGTTTGCGTGGTCAGAGAAAAGGAGCAGCTGGGGGGCGGGCAGGTAAAGGAAAAGCTCGGGAGGGGGCTTCTGTGGAGTCGTTGTGCAGCAGAAAGAGCTGAGCCTGGCTTCCTCAGTGGCAGGGAAGCGTGGGTGGGTGGGTGTGCGGGTGGGTCTCACTAAGTTGCCCTCCCTGCCATCCCCAACAAATAGGTCGTGATTTTTTTAAAAAAACAACAACTATGTGACGGACAGCTAGGGGGCCAATGAGGACAGTAGACTCCGGGAGCCAATCCTCTGTGAGGAGGTAGAAGGAGGAGGGGCTTCTGGAGGAGAAAAGGGGGAGTGAGTAAAGAAAGAGTTTCAGTTTTAAGGAGTTTTAAGTTGAAGCTTTGAGAATGACAGTTCTTCAGCAATAGCCTGACAGAGAGGCAGTTTTTAAGCTGAGTGCTGGAGGGAGTAGTCAGAGAGGAAGAGGCTTATAGAGGGAATGTGCGTGCAGGCCAAACGACTTGTTTATGCAGTTATATTTTATTCTTTGCTGATAAATGTTCTTTATATTAATTTAAGACGTACAGCCTGGCATGAGTGATTCCCTGACAAGTAAGCACAGCCAGTGAAATGCATCCACACATGAGTACTTGTGCTATACCACTGGGAGACGTAGTTTGGCCATGACGTGGTGGTGCGGCATCACAAAAGTGATGGCAGCAGTGGGATAGAAAGGCCCCTGCATCACCAAGTTAAAGGGATTGGAGCAGCCCACATCACCCTCCCCACTTCTTCTTTCCATAAAAATAATTTACTTATATAATTATAATTATTTATACCCCGCCCCTCTGTTAAAAACAATCAGGGCGGCTTACAAAAATTAAAATACAAATACAGATTAAAATCCCTAAACATTAAAATCCCCCACCCTCCCCCATAAAAAGATATTTACCATTAAACCAATATAAATTAAAAACAACTAATCTAAAATCACATTAAAAAATAATAAATAGCCAGCAGACTAAAAGAGGCCAGGAGCTCCTGAGGCCAGGATCTAATTAGGAAAGGCCTGCCAAAAGAGATCCGTCTTAAGTGCTTTTTTTAAAGCTACTCAGGCTTGTCATCTGATGGATCTCGTTTGGCAGGTCATTCCACAATTTGGGGGCGATTACCGAAAAGGCCCTCTGGGAGGTTGCAGACAGCCTAGATTTTTGTGGCTGAAGCAAATTCCTCCCAGAGGACCAGTGTGCGTGGGGAGGATTGTATGGGAGGAGTTGGTTCTGGAGATAAGTTGGACCCAAGCCGTTTAGGGCTTTAAAGGTAATAACCAACACCTTATACTGGGCCTGGAAACTGATAGGCAGCCAGTGGAGAGATTTTAATACTGGAGTTATATGGTCTCTCCAAGATGTTCCCGAGACCACTCTGGCTGCCATATTTTGTACCAACTGAAGTTTCTGGACCAAGCATGAGGGTAGCCCCATGTAGAGCGCATTGCAGAAATCTAGATGAGAGGTTACCAGTGCATGCACCACAGTCTCAAGATCCCTTACTTCCAGGAAAGGGCGCAGCTGGCATATCAGCCGAAGCTGATAACAGGTGCTCCTGACCATTGCATTCACCTGACTAGTCATCTGAAGCAATGACTCAAGGAGCACCCCCAGACTGCAAACACAGTCCTTAACAGAGAGTGTAACCACGTCCAGGACTGGAGGTTGCAACCCAACTCCTGGTTTTGGGGCCGCTACCGTAAGCACCTCCGTTTTGTCCGGATTTAATCTCAATCTGTTTTTCCTCATCCATTACTGCTTTAAGACAATCATTAAGAGGAGAGATGCCATCAGAATTCAAGGCCAACGATCGGGACAAGGAGAAATAGATCTGGGTGTCATCAGCGTACTGATAACACCGAGCCCCATAACTCCAAATAATCTCACCCAGTGGCTTCATATAGATGTTAAACAGCATCGGGGACAGGATGGTGCTTGCGGTACGCCACAAGTAAGCTCCTTTCTGCTGGAGCAGCTGTCCCCAAGCAGTCCCCAAGCAGTTGGACCTGCCCGAGAGGAAGGATCGGAACCACTAGAGCACAGTGTCTCTGATTCCTAACCCACTCAGGCGATCCAAGAGGATGCTATGATCTATCGTACCGAAAGCCGCTGAGAGGTCTAAAAGCACCAACAGGGTCACACTACCCCTGTCGATGCTTAGACGCAGGTCGTTGGTTAAGGCAACCATGGCAGTCTCAACTCCAAATCCCATCCTAAAGCCACTTTTATGTAGCCATGTCCTTAGCATCTGCCACCTGCATTTTAAAAAATTAATTTATCTTGATCAGGGACAGAGGCTAAGGTTATAAAATGAAAACAAATTGTTCTTCTGTTGTGCTCTGTCCTTCATCCATTATCCTCTTCTCCACTTCAAAATTGTATTTTATTCTTATGGAACTGTTAACCAGTTTCCCCACATACAGACCAGAATGTGGGCATGGCTAGTTTGGTGTAGCCAAATTTGTTGATTGGATAAAAAGAAGGAAGGAGTTTTGTGGCACACTGAGGGCTAAGAGAGTCATTTCAGCAAGACCCCCAAGACTTAACTCAAGATTTAAAACCCTAATTATAACAACAAACAACAACACAATTACACCATCCATTAAACATTCCCTCAGAGGCACTGGAGGGGGAAGGAAGTCCTTTTTCCTGCTTCTTCCTGCAAGTTTGTGGCTTCAAAGGATTAAATGGCAATGCACAGGTCAAGCCAGCCAACCAGCCTTTGCCTTGGCTCTTGTCATCTGGCTACTCCACTGCAGGGAGGTGTTGGGCCAAGCAGCCTTCAAGCCTTCGTGGGGCCCAGTGAGGACATTGCAGAGCCCTGGGGGTCCCCGGACCATATATTAAGAACCACTGATCTAGTGAATTCAAACTATTGCTCATAATATAGTGGACTGCATGAAATATGCTTTGAGCTACCTGTTAATGTGTAAAATTTTCAGTACAGTCGTCCCTTCACATTCGCAGCTTTGACTTTCGCAGTTTTAAGTATTTGCAGTTTTTCCTCACTCTCCTCCCCCTCCCCGGGGGCTGCAGCAATGAGGGTACTGCAAGAGGAACAACAGCAGCAGCTGCCTTGGTTGCCTCTTCCATTTGGAGGCATTGGTGGTGCTGCTGTGGTCCCATCGGGGAGGAGGAGGAAGAGGAGGAAGAAGAAGAAGCAGTGGAGGCGGGCAGAGGTTGGTCTCAGAGGGCCAGGGAACTCCAGCTGCCTAAGGAGCGATCCCTCCTCTGGCCTGGCACAGGGGGGTGAGGCAAAGCCTCTTAAATCGCCCCTCTCCTGGGCCTTTGCTCCCTTTGGGGGGAGGAAGCAAGAGCCCAGGAGAGGGGCAATTTGAGCAGGTTTGCCTCACCCACCGCTCCTCTCCTGGGTCTTCGCTTCCCTTCACAAAGGAAGCAAAGACCCAGGCAAGTGCGGGGGTGAAGCAAAGCCTCTTAAATCACCCCTCTCCTAGGCCTTTGCTCCCTTTTGGGGGGAAGCGAGAGCCCAGGAGAGGGGCGATTTGAGCAGGTTTGCCCCACCCGCTGCCCCTCTCCTGGGCCTTCACTTCCCTTCGCAAAGGGAGCAAAGACCCAGGCAAGCACAGCAGGTGAGGCAAAGCCTCTAAAATCACCCCTCTCCTGGGCCTTCCCTCCCCTTGGGGGGGGGGCGAGAGCCCAGGAGAGGGGCAATTTTAGGGGTTTGCCTCACCTGCCGCTATTCTTCTGGGCCTTCACTTCCCTTTGCAAAGGGAGCCAAGATTTAGGGAAGCGCGGGGAGTGAGCCAAAACCTCTTAAACTGCCCCTCTCCTGGGCCTTTGCTCCCTTTGCAGGGGAAGCAAAGGCCCAGGAGAGGGGTGATTTTTATTCACGATTTTTTCACATTCGTGGGGGTCTTGCGGCCCTAACCCCCATGAATGTGAAGGGATGACTTGTACAAGCAAACTATTTAAAAATATCCACCATTTATTAAAAAGAATTAAAATTAAAATACAATTATAATGATCTGTATTTACATTTAGTATCTACTGTATACTGCTAGTTATATGTACAATATATGTGCACTGTAATAACTAAAATATATACTGTACATTTATTTCACATATGTTTTCAAAAATTTTATTTCTTATAAAAATTAAATGATAGCCTTATAGATCTGGGTGGGCCCCCTTTGTCTCCTGGCAACCAATATTTTTAGACCAAGTCCACCACTGGATCAAGGGTCCCTACATGCAACTATAGCAGCTGAGACACCTGCCAATACTGGCCGGCGTGTGCCTGTTTTGGCATAGTATGTCAGGATATTGGGACATCCAGTAATTAGATTTATTCTGTGAAGAGCAGTGATACAGCAAACAGTCTGGACAGATCTGCAGCCTAACTGGCAGTTTGTAAATGTATCAATGTAGATGAGCTCTGAGCTGATGCACAGCTCACTGGGGGAAGTGCTAGGAACTCTGCAGAGCTGGATGTTTTTTAGTTTGTCCTATGAAGTTGAACTGAGCAGTTCTGTTTTGAATCTTGAAGATGGTTTTCATTCTGTGGATGCTGTAATATACAGTACTGTAAATAGTCTTTATTATGTTCAAGTAAAGAACAAGAAGATTTTAGACATATGCCTATGTCTTTGCTTTTAGTCTGATGCCTGAAGGAACATTTACTCTGCTACCATTTATTGCTGTGTTGACCTTTTGAAGAGGTTCCCAGTGCATACTATCACCTGACATAGTAATGGGGGCGGGATCTGGGCCAGCTTTGGGGTTAGAATACTCTGGCCGGAAGGCAGAATATTTTGGCCAGTGTAGACAAGATCCTAGTGTATGAGCGTTAAGACACAAATAGTTTCTTTATATAAATGGTATCATCAGCCTTTTCTTGCCTGTTGTACCTGTTCCATCTTTTACTTACTATTGCTCTTAAATATTTATTTAGTATCTATAAGTCACATACTTTTCGTAGTTTGCAAGTCTATGTCTACTATCTAAGTAGCACAAAGCAGGAAAAAGGAAAGCCCATGTTTCATGAAAATTAAACATGGGAAGAGAGAGTTTGATTGGTGCCAACCCCCGATAACTCCATGATTTCTCACCTCTGACCCAAGAAGGTTGGATTCAAATTTCTGCTCAAGTGAACATTGGATAGATTTTATTGCATGGCCTATAATTAGTAAATAATTCCTAAACAACAAGACAGGGTACCAAAAGTATTTCAAATTGTTATATGCATTATATTTGCAGAGGAAACAGAGTAACGGGAAGATTTAATGTAGAAGACAGAATTATTTTGATAGAAGTAGATCAAAAGACACAGAAGCCAGACAATAAAAAGGAAACATGGAGGAAAATTAGAGGGTGTTTAATGTGTGTGTGCTATACTTTCTTCATTGTTTTTTTTATTGCTTTTGAGTCAGTTGTGTTTCAATATAATCTATTGTGTTCTAATATTATAATTGTTTGTCTTTTTATTGGTACCTTTTTAAGGTAATTGTGTTGTAAGCTACCTTGACTCATAGTTTTGGAAGAAAGATGTGAACTAAATCAAATGAATATGAAAGATAAAATAAATACTGTACAGGACTGTCTAGTTTGAATTTGTTATATATATATATATATTGTTTGGCAGATAATCTTTTGTTTTTGTTTTACTATAATTTTCAGAGTAGTTATCATGGGGTTGCTATAAGTCGACAGGCAACTTGAAGGCACACACACACATCAGATGTCCAGAGATGTGGGTGACCTGTGGCTGTTGTCTTATTTAATATTAACAATTCTATCCATCTGAAACAGGTATTTAGCATGCCAATCCTTGTTGTCTCCATAGAGAATACAGACCATGCACAAATTGGTCTTTATGCATTTCCTGCTTGGTTAATAGACATGGCAATTCAATCATTTGGTATTAATGTTATTTGCAGCCAAAGCATCCTCTCTCAGAGAATATAATGGCTCACGTATGCAATTTCATTTCTGAACCAAAATAGAAACTCCTTCAAGTTCCTTTCTTGCCAGAACTAAACAGCCAGGGTGAAACTCTGTTCTCTCGCTTTCTGTTTCAATGTAGCCATAGGTATGTCCACAGTGCACATGTAATAGTACTTCGATATCACTTTAACTATCACAGCTCCATCCTATGGAATCTTGAGAGTTGTAGTTTGGTGAGCTATTTAGAATTCTCTGCTTATATTGTACTACCCAGACCTACAGCAGAGAATTCTAACTGCCTCACTAAACTACAAATCCCAAAATTCCATAGGATGGATCCATGACAGGTAAAGTGTTTTCAAAGTGCTATAATTACATAGCGTGGAAATACCCCAAGTCATTCATGCCCTAAACAAGCTTTTTTTTTAGGCCAAAGATATTTGTTTGCTGAATTGTGTCTGGAATATTGACAAATTTATAAGTGGTGACTACTGAATGAGTACTGGAGTAAGTCACATTTAGCTAACCTACAGAGGTAACTGACCAAGAAAGAAAGAAAGAAAGAAAGAAAGAAAGAAAGAAAGAAAGAAAGAAAGAACAAAATTAATGGCTTGGAAATCTATTTGCTAACAACAGTCACTATAAAGATCCATCTTGTTCTTTTAAGAAATAAAATTTATAAAGAGGTACAAGTTTTCACCTTATGGACTCAATGCATGGCATATAGTCTAACTGCCTCACATGTTGAAAAATTTCTTCCTTACCCCAACAATAAACTGTGCCTCCTGTATGGTCACTACTATGAGTTTAGTACATCCAGAAGAACCATGACAATCCTTATATGCTGGTAATATTCAGTACTGGATCTTGAAAAGATCCTGATGGCAGCATAACCGAGAAAGGATAGTGTGAATGTGTTTATGCTTGATAAAGGTGAACTGCAGTGCCAATGAAAAAGGACAAAGGAATACCATAGGTACCGTAATATGAGCAAGGATTCATTCAGCTTCTCCCCATCACACAACACTTAGAAACCTGATCCTATGATGCTCCCAGTATGTGGCTAGGAGGGGAATGATGACTTTAGAGGCTCAGCACAGCTGTGGGTGGAAGATTTTTTTTTCCATTGGGGAGCTCTATGTAATTAAACTGCAGAGTTTGGAAAAGTTACTTTTTGGATTCCAATTCCCTGGATTCCTGGATAATTATGGTAGCCAGACTGGCTCAGAGGTTCTGGAACTTGTAGTCCAGAAAAGTAATTTTCCCAAGCTCTGGTAGACTGCATGGAGCTTATATCTAAGGGAGGCAATAGACAGAGATTCTCAGCTGTTACTGTTGTTTTTAGCATTTGTATTATTATTGTTGTGTATGTTTTTTGTATTATTTGGTTCCTGTTGGAAGCTTTCTTAGGTGTAACCCTGCAGAAAGGCTGGATATTAAAAAAACCCGGCAAAACTTCTCTGGGCCAGAGACCTCTCTGAGAATCTGCTGAAAGCCATGGGACATCCCCAGGCAAGTACAATTAAATACAACTTCTGGCGTAACAGCAAAGAAACACAAATTTGCCCCCAGTTTATGGATCCCCTGAAGCCCATCCATAAACCCCATAGAGATCCATGGAGCACAGGCTAAAAGGTCCTCCAGTAGAAATAAATATGATGTAAATATCTTTTGCAGCAGATGTGGACATTGGAGGGATGCTCAGTTCATCTATTTGGAATTCAGCCTCCTTAAATTAGGGAACTCTATGTTTCATGTTGACCTAAATACCCTAAAGGCACCAGATCCCATTTGATCTTAGAAGCTAGGCAGGGTCAGCCCTGGTTAGTATTTGGTTGGGAGACCACTAGCAAATACTAGGCAATATATTTCAGAGGAAAGAAACGAGTATTCATTGCCTATGAAAACCCTATGAAATTCATGGGTGACTGAAGGCACATACTTGCAGATGCTTGATGTTGAGGCGAAAAGAAGGGAGGCAATAGTGCCAAATAGGGTGATACTTCTTCTGTAGTCATATTACAGCTATTATTGCTATTACTAAACATGCCTGGCACATGCCAGTCATGTGCCAGGCATGTACCTGCATTACAAAATCCCACAGAAGTGAATCATAGGCTGTGTCTGCACCAGTACCAACTTGCATAAATGCCTGTGTACCAAAAATACAACCCAGAGAGTCATATTATCTGCATAAAAGATGGGTGCCTGAGTTGAGTTTTCCTCTCCCAGTTGTTGTCCTTTAACAGATCAATTCTTTATTGTGGTATAGAGATATTGTGAAGAGCTCCAGCAGAGTTGGAAATAGTTTTACGGAATTTCTGAGAATGGCCATTCTTCAGTGGTTTAAACACAATAGCTTGCAAAAGCTCCCAGATTCTGTTCCAGGCATTTCAGGAGAGGACTAGGGAAAATCCCTGTCCAAAAATGTTTGTTCACTTTCACCTTATGTATGAGGGGAGTGGCTTTGGGGGCACAAAACAGGTGACTTTCTCTACATTTCCCAACTTTTCTCAATTTTCCTGGAAGGACAGGCCTGTGATATTTTTGTCACTATTTCTAGTGTAACAATGCAGCAGCGAATAACTTCATAGCCTTAAAAACTTGTATGTATACTTGTGTAGTTGAACACCTTTGCACACCTGTGTAGATGGTTCTTTTCATTTAAGTGTCATGCTTTTAATAGTGTCTGGTGTAAGCAACACTAGGAAAGGAGAAAGCATGCCATGAGGCACCAGAAGATTTTAACAGCAAACAACACACAAAAGCTGTGCAGGCAGAGAATCTCTGTGTACAAGTGCTGGTGCTTATATATCTACTTCATGGCGAAGAGGACAATAAGTCTTCATTTACACAAAATGCTGTATATCTATGCAATGCACAGAAGTGGATGCATCAACCTGAGAAGGGGGAAAGGGTGTGCCCAAGAACCTCCCACATGAGTTAAAACCTTTCACCTACTTGCCAAGTGTTAATCACTCAAGGCATTGCAATGTGGACAGAATAAAAGCATGTTGACAGAGAATACAACACAACACTGATTGCTCTTTGTGGAACCTAGAGTGGCAACTTTGCTTTTACCAAACAGCAGCCCAGGAGTGCCTGGCAGCATCCGGGTTTCATGAGTGGATGCCCACTTTGTCTTTTTGCCAATGCAGATTAACATGGGCATTCACCTGGAATGTATCATTGTCTACACTAGGCATTCAAACAGGAACATCCTCTTCTAACAAGCCACAGTTACAGATATTTGAAACAAAGGGTGTTCTCCCTCTGTCTTTTCCCCTGGAACTTCCTTTGTTTTCACTGACAATCTCACTAGCTTGTGGATGGAAAAGAGGGTCAACCCAATATTCTTAACAGTACTTGGCATTTCTGAGCCTGCTGCAGGCAGTGAGTAATCCAAACAGGGTGACATCATTTTGGACTCACAGTTTGGGTTGTCTGAGGAAGATGCTGCCTGTCTTTAAAAACTGGCTTCCATGCTGTTTAAATAACAGCCTAACTGTTAAAAATGGGGAGGGGGATTTTGTAAAGTCTTTATGTATAAACTCAGGGTGCAAACAAATGAATCTTTGAAATGTAATATGCCACTTTATTTTCTCGCACTGGTAACTGTGGTTTCTCCCTGCCATTGCTGTGAAAAAGACAGGGAGACATAATAGAAATTCTCATTCTGGTTTTGTCATCTTTCTTGCTTCTGCCTCTCCCTTTAGTTTATATAGCCTACCTCTCTCTCTTTACAATACGCATTACATTGTGTCATCAATGGGAAGGAGCTTTTTTGTGATGCCACAGGACCAGGCCAATAAACTCCATGCATAGCTGACATCTGCAAAAAATGATTAAAAACCTACTTTGCACCGAGCTTCACCGTGGAGGTAAAATTGTTTGCCCAATAAAAAGGCCAGGTTGGTGGTCACTGGGTTAGTAAGAAGGCTCTCAGACCAGTTATGTAGTTATAGTTTCGACAACTTTTTTTTTTCCGAGAGGACACACACAAGACTCTTCCTCTGAACATCCAGATCAGCTTTAAGCCCACCTGTCACTCAAGTTATTCACTTGCCCAGGTACTGGAAAGCTGCTGGCAATTTAACATGAGGTTGATTTATATCTTGGGCTACTGTATTCTGTATCCTCTTAAGTCTTGAAGAACAGATTCTACAATACTTGGGGCCAAACTAAATGCAACCTCAGAGCTTGGAAGCAATGTATTACAAGCAATATATATACCTGTAATGAGGCACCTTTGGGGGTGGAGGAAGGGCAGTGTAAAACAGCATTTCAGAAATAACATAATGAGTGGGAATGATAGCAGTGTATACTGAATAACATGTAGTTACTTTTAAAGTTACCTTTTATAGTAGGGTTGTAGCCATTTTAGAGCCATTTTAAGTAGAAGTTTTTATTTTCCTTTATCAATCTGCAAAGATTTTTATACCCAGAAGAATGATTAGCCAGGGGAAAAAAATATTTGCATCCTTAACTGTTTTTGAGGGGAAAAGTTTAACTCTTCCATTTCCTGCCACTAAAAAAAATCTGCTCTGAAGCTTCCATTTGCATTTCAAAGGAAATTTCATTTGCTTACAGTGGAGGCTTCTCTTTTGTAAATGCAAAGAGAAGCTCCAGAGAGCTGGATTTTTTTCTCAGGAAAGAGCCACCAAGAAGAAGGAAAAGTTAAATATCCCCTCCTCAGCAGTGAAAAGGCTGTTCAACCTTCCCTCATAACAAACACTATGTACATAACTCCATTCATGTAATCAACCTCAAATAGAAATTGTGTCTGTATCTGCCTGTCTATGCCTTCAAGTCACCTGTTGTCATGCCCCATGAGTCTGATAAGGGTATGGAATTAGAGGAGGAGAAGTACAGGGCAAGGAACAGCCCTATGGATCCTGGCACAGATTTATCTACACCTGTGCAAGCAGCAAACCCTGCCAACCTGGAGGTGCAAGCAGAAGAAGAGCCTGGTCCTAGTGGGTTGGCACCAGTCCCAGCAGAGAGCCCGGCCAATTCAGATACGGAAGAGGAGATGGACTCACCTCCACCACCATTCAGCCAGCAGCGATCCCAAAAGGAAGCTTCAAGATCACTGAGGCTTTACCAGAAGCACCTGCTCATCAAGGAGCACCTGGCAAAGCCTTAATTACTATATATACACTTTGGAGAGCTATGGAGGCTTGTCAGAAATCAACTGATCTTTCTGGAGAGAGCTTTGTGTCTAATATCTCTGATTCTGTGTTCCTGTTGTCTGGATACCTGCCTAGACCTTGGACTGACTCTGACTACTCTGTTTGCCTGATCCTGTTAGACCCTGGACTTCTCTGTGACTATGCTGCCTGTTGTAAGCCCTGACCTTGTGGAACTGTTTTGGACTGAATCTTTCTGTATCTCTCCTTGCCTGCTTTGTAGCCTCCAAATAGATTGAACTTTTGAGTATTACTCCAAGTCTTATCTGCCTCCACGTAATTACCTTGCTTCTGTTCAGAGTTGGCTTTCTTCCTGGAACCTTATCTGTGCAACTTTGTAGTCCTTTCTTCAGCATCTAGTTGCTTTCTTGGACACCATTGACTTAAGGCCACCCCATGAATTTCATACGGTTTTCTTAGGCAAGTGATACTCAGGGGTGGGTTTGCCAGTTCTTTCTTCTCAAATATAGCCAACAGCACCTGGTAGTCATTGGCAATCTCCCACCAAGTACTAACCAGGCTGACCCTGCTTAGCTTCTGGTGCCTGGAATCTGGTGCCTTTAGGGCAGTGATTCCCAAATGTTGGTCCTCCTGGTGTTTTGGACATCAGCTCCCAGAAGCCTTAGCAAACTTGGCCAACAGTCAGGAATTCTGGAAGCTGAAATCTAAAACATCTAAAGACCAAAATTTGGGAACCACTGCAGGGTAATTAGGCAGCCTTAATATATGACTAGAATAGAGGACAATGATTCTATCCTCCTGGAATCACACCTGGTAACAAATAGCCCACTTTAGGGAGCTCAGGTGCTTCCTTAAGAGGTAGCTGATGGTCCTTTTGGCAGGTGCTATGCAACTGTCAACATGCTGGACAAGCTGAGACCATACATTTGGGGGCAATGCTTCACTCTTCAGACTGATGACTGACCATGCTGCTCTTTGCTGGCTCCACACAGTCTGAGGAGCTAACAAGAAGTTATTCTGGTGGAGCTTATCCCTCCAAGACTTTGACTTTGATATTCAGCATGTTGCAGGCACATCCAACACAGTTGCTGACTCTCACGCAAGGAACTGGTAGGAGGGTAGGGAGGGGCACTGTTACATACTGTCTGTGCTTATGATTTCGCTGTACTATTTGATTTTCTTACATGTTTAACCTCTTTTTACTGTAGCTAACAGTTGGAAATCATGACCTGGTAGGTAACTGGGCACAGCCACGCTGTTCTCCTTCTGCTCTTGGTGGTTTGTCTTTAACAGAGAGGCCACTGGATACTGAAGAGTGTACGCACTGACATATTGGTGGGGGGCGGTATATGGCATACTAATTATTACAGAATGCATTTTCATAGGGAGGAGTTTATTTCATATCTATACAAAGCAGACAGCAAAGGGGATGGAAATGGCTATGCATAATGTGAATAGTAGTGTATCTGGAGGATACCAGATTAGGATGAATTGTAGTCCATCCAGAGGGCACCAAACTGAGGAAGGCTACTCAAAACCAGTATCCTTTTAAAATATTTTTTTCATTTTTCAGTCACATTTTTAACTGTCAGGATTGGTCCCTAAAAGCGACCTCCCTGCCAAGAGTTCTGTCTGTATCAAGTTACTGTTACTTTCATGTCTGACCGTTTAATGTTTTGTATTCTTTAACACTGTAACAAGTTGGTATACTGAGAAGAGACAAGGGAGGATGCTGTCTGTGTGGAAAGTGAGCTGGATGGTATTGCACAACAATAGGTGGAGCCAAACTGGGTAAAAACTGGGAGTGTGGATGAGGGGTGACCAATGAAGGAAATGCCAACCAGATTTGGCTGATTGTAGAATCATAGAGTTGGAAGAGACCACAAGAGCCATCCAGTCCAACTGCCTGCTATGCAGGAATACACAATCAAAGAATTCCTGACAGATGGCCATCAAGCCTCTGTTTAAAAACCTGCAAAGAAAGAGAAACCACTACACTACAAGGCAGTGTATGCCACTTCTGAACAGCTCGTACTGTCAGGAAGCTCTTCCTAATGTTTAGGTGGAATCTCTTTTCCTGTAGTTTGAGTCCATTGCGACATGTTCTAGTCTCTGGAGCCACAGAAAACAACCTTGCTCCTTCCGTATGACATCCCTTCAAATATTTAAACATGGCTATCATGTCACCTCTTAACCTTCTCTTCCCCAGGCTAAACATACCCAGCTCTCTAAGCTGCTCCTCATAGGGCATGCCTTCCAGACCACCTACCATTTTGGTCGCCCTCCTCTGGACACATTCTAGTTTGTCCATATCCTTCTTGAATTGTGGTGCCCAGAACTGGACACAGTATTCCAGGTGAGGTCTGCCTAATGCAGAATAGAGTGGCAATATTACTTCCCTTGATCTAGACACTATACTCCTGTTGATGCAGCCTAGAATTGCATTGGATTTTTTAGCTGCTGTGTCACACTGCTGACTCATGTTCAGTTTGTGGTCCACTAAGACTCCTTGATCCCTTTCACATGTACTGCCATCAAGCCAAGTGTCACCCATCCTATATCTGTGCTTTTCATTTTTACGGCTGCAGTTTAGTATCCTACGTTTCTCCCTGTTGCAATGCATTTTGTTGGTTTGGGCCCAGCTTTCTAATCTGTTAAAGTCATTTTGAATTCGGACCATGTCCTCTGGGTTATTAGCTACCCCTCCTAATTTGGTGTCATCTGCAAACTTGATAAGCATGCCCTCTATTCCCTCATCCAAGTCATTGATAAAGATGTTGAATAGCACTGGGCCCAGGACAGAACCCTGTGGCACCCCACTAGTCACTTCTCTCCAGGATGAAGAGGAGCCATTGGTGACTACCCTTTGGATTTGATGCATTAACCAATTACAAATCCACCTAATCGTTGCATCGTCTAGCCTGCGTGTTACTAACTTTTTTGCAAGGATATCATTGCGGACTTTGTCAAAGCCTTACTGAAATCAAGATACGCTACATCCATAGCATTCCCTTCATCTACCAAGTATGTAACTCTATTTAAAAAAAGAAAGAGATAAGATTAGTCTGGCATGACTTGTTTTTCAAAAACCCATGTTTACTTTTAGTGATCACTATGATTAATTGGAAATACTTTTTTTATTTTACTGCTTTTCCTATGAGCTTCATTCAAAGCAACAACTTTGTGTAGTTCACTCTTTAGACTACTGTAACACTAAAGCTTTCTGTTTAACTCTGAAGCTGCTGGTTACTTAGTCTAAAGAAGCTAGTACATGACATTAACTAGTTTTGTCATTCTTAACTCTCAGTAACATGGTCAGTAACATAGGATGCTTCTTGTTTGTAATGTAGTCCTCTGTTGCTTTCCATCATGCATAATATTACATTATGTATAATATTGTGCAGCCCAAATCTTCTATGTGTCTCCTTGGAAATAAATCCTATTCATTTCAGCTGAGGTTGGTTTCAAGTAAATGTTGTTGAAGATTAAGAACAGTGAATGTGAGCGTGCTTGAATAATCTAACTAAACTATAAATAATCGCTCAGATTTCAGCTATTTCAATGGGGCTAAACCAGACCTTGGAAAAGTTACTTTCTTGGACTACTGCTGCCAGAATCCCCACCCATCATGGCATGCTGAGTAGAAATTTTTGGGACTAATAGTGCCCCTAACATAACTTTTTCAAGACCTGATTTAGGCACCCTTATATTCACCTAGATTACATTTTGTGTATTTGTTTCTTACTGAGGCTTGAAGACCCATTTTAGCCAATATGTTTAAAACTCCTACACCCATTAACTAGATTTAGATTTTAAAGCATACTTTAGTATTTGTGACTATAATGATTATAAATGCCAGCTTAAATGGGAAGCCAGCTATAGGTAACTTGGGCAATGAGGGAAGAAGTGGTGCACAGATATTCCCAAATGAGACATGGTTCTGATGTTTTGATTTACGTTGCCTGAGTTTTAGTGACCAAGTAAATTGCTGGATTTTACTCCTTTTTTCATTCTATAAATATCACAAAATAATAGTATCTTAGGAAATACATTGCCAAAGGCTTTTAAAAAACAGAATCATTCCCTGCTCCTAATTGAGTAAATTTTGCTAGGGAAAAACAGTTACTCCGCAGATGAAAAAAAATATTGTACCATGGATTTTTTAAATTATTTTTTGCTTTAAGACATTTGTTTTAATTATTTTTGAGTGGAACTTCACTCCACTGACTTTCAGCAAGATTTGCTTTCGGGGAAAGAAAAGGGCCTTCAGATTGAATATGGTCTTTTCCAAATGAAAGTGCTACTTGTTCAGCTAATCTGGGGGCATTTTTTGAGGCACCTACAGAATACTCCTATATATGCAGTATATACAGTGCACCGCTATACTATAGATTTTTATAAACACGCACACACTTTGTATACTCATATTCCTGGCCAGAGATTATGCGAATTGTAGTCTGACACATCTGGTAGTCACCAGACTAGGGAAGCCTAGTGTATAGAATTGCAAACTGCTATAATTCAGATTTATTTCTTCCATACTCATCATCCACTAATTTTGTATTTTTAAAAGAAATCAAGTTTATCTGACAATTAAAAAAAGAATAAACAGCATGATAGTAATTTAGCTACATCTATTACCAATGAAAACTGGGTCAGTTCAGTGCTCATCCTATGTATCCAAACACCTTTGCACAATGGAATATATTGGAGGCCTTGTGAGAATAAACAGCATTTGTGTCATAATTTTTTTTTTTAATGGAATGGGACAAGAAGAAAAGATTTCTGTTCAGTATTTTTCTCTTTGCACACTGGGCCTCACTGGGAAGGAAAAAAAAATACATGCATAAGATTCTTCAGCTATTCATTAAGAGTTAAGCCAAGTTTTTCAGTCCCACAAGTCTGGATTTGGTTAACATTTGGGAAAGAAAAAAAAAATTGTCTTCAAGAGAATTGTTTCCTCTGTACTTAAATGGCAGTAATAGAAAAAAGTAATTTCATGGCCAGGATTTTACTAGCTTTGCTGATTTTGTCTGATGCCTTCTTTAGTCTTTCCCTCACAATTTAAAGGTTTATCTGTTTACATTCTACTTTTCTATCTAAGTAGCCACGACTGTCACCTAAGGCCAAATTATTCAACCACTCAGTCTAGCAGGTAACATAAAAAAATGGATGAAGACATTTTAACATGAAATGGGATGGTAAAAATCTCTAAAGGCCGGTTTACATGACCAGTCACCATATCTGGCTATGACAAAAACGTACAGCATATTAGCTTCATCACTTGAGCCGGTCATATTTGCCAGTGCTATTCTAGGATGGAGGACCATCGCCTCCCAAAAATACTACTCTACGGTGAACTCGCCACGGGTCAGCGTGGGAGGGGCGCTCCAAAAAAGCGATACAAGGACTCCCTGAAACAACATCTCAAGCTTGGCCAGATTGATCACCAACGGTGGTCTGCCCTGGCCTCACATCGGGAGGCATGGAGACGCACTATCCACAATGCTGCAGCCTTATTTGAGAACTCACGACGAACAAGTCTTGAAGAGAAACGACAACGCAGAAAGAATCACAACCCAAAAACATCACCCAAGGAGACCTTCTGCTGCACTTTTTGCAACCGGACTTGTTTATCTCGGATTGGCCTTTTTAGTCATCAGCGCGCTTGCAGAAAGCGCGGGATGAGTCCTTCCTGAATCTTCGTTTGCGAAGAAAAGCCAGAGAGAGAGACAGTGAATTGTGTACTAGATTGGCTTTTGACATCTGTTAATAACCACAGCTTTTCAAGTAGTTGTCCTTCATATATAAATACCAGTTTATGTTAACCCCAAGTATATGACTGGCTTGCTGTTGCTGAAACGTAGCCCTTACAGTATCATAGCTTGGAAAGGTAATTTTAAAAAGTAATTAGTTATCATTCCAAGATCCTCCTAAAGTAGTTAGCTAGAGTTCTGGCTACACATTCAGAGGTACCCATGTTAGCCATGCAGCAAAACAAAAACCAGAATCCACAAAAAAGCAAAACCAAAATGACCAACCAAAATGCAAAACACATGATGCAAGCTTTCAAAGCTCTACAGGCTTCTTCATCAGGCAAAAGATGTGAAAGAAAGAAAGAAAGAAAGAAAGAAAGAAAGAAAGGTAGGTGACAATGTTGGAGTCACAGGCCTACATGTTGTTTCAGATATTACTTGTGGTGTTGTTCAGGTGAGGGAATCTCATGAAGGTAGAGGCCATGCCTACTTTTTGGCCATGTGGTGCTGAAACAAAGGACTGTAAAATTTAAACCCTTTTGCAGCAGTGAAGCAACCTCTCTGTGTTCCTTTGTGAAGCCATCGGCTCCTTTGTTAGGCAGTTGTGGTTTTTAAAAATAGCTCTTTACTTTCCTGTGTAAGTAGCTAAAATAGTTTTTTGTTAGGTTCACCATATACACACCTGCATGCTGTGGTAACAGCATGGTCTCTCCTTGCTCACCTTCTCATTACCTTAGTACTCATGACAGAGCATGAGGCACAAACTAAGGAGATTTTCACATGGGGGAAATAACCCCCGGGGAGATCAGGAGAGAAACGGGGCTGTTCCAGTTGCAGCATTGCGTTTCGCACACACCCCTTCCTTCGCCAGATCTCCCATCATCCTCCCTCCGTCCTGCTTCCATTTCCCTCCCACTATCTTTTACTAACGAAAGTTCTTTGTTAGTAAAAAAAATTGTGGAACATACCAGGAGGGAAATGGAAGCAGGATGGAGGGAGGACGAGGAGGGAGAACGACAGGAGATCGGGAGAAGGAAGGGGGGGAATGCGAAATGGAGCACTTCAACTGGAACAGCCCCGTTTCTCTCCTGATCTCCCCGGGGGTTATTTCCCCATGTGAAAAATCTCCTAAGCTACCACTAGAACAATGAGAAGTTCTGAAGAATTAAGTTATAAAATTGTAATGAGACTTAATTATGCCTTCATTGCTAGGAATGGGAATTGATTACAATAAACTAGTTATTTATAACTAGTTCCTTTCAAGCTCTGACAGTATAATACAGTAGGGACTTTATCAGACGAGCCCCTTTAAATGTTGTTTTGCTGGCATTAAAAAAAAATTCCACTTTTATGCCAGCAAAATAATGCCCCACACACACACACTTATCTTGCTTTTCTGGCAAAGCTTCCTGGCAATGAAAGAGGAAGTGAACAGAGCTCCAGTCACTTCCTTATTCAAAATCCCACAGATTCTCGCGAGAAGACACTCGTGCAGGAAATTAAAAAACAAAAATAAAACAGCTTTTTTTAAAAGCACAGGAACACACTTTAAAAGTCCCAAGTAGCTCGGGGAGGGTCATAAAAAGTGCATCACTTACCTGCATGTTGTAATCTCACCCGGATGTGTTCGCAATGGACTGGCCATTCTTGCTGCATTCACATGAGTACAACAGGCCAGCAATGCCAGCACTAAAGCACCAGGAAGGATCAATTGATAGCTTCAGCCATCAATTAAAAGTACAGGTTTTTGCCAGTACATAAACATGAAAGGATGATGTCATGTGGTATGCGCGCCCTTTCACGTTTATGTGGCATTGTTATGATGCCATATTTACTGCATCTGATAAAGTCCTTAGTGATTGTGTGATTAAAACACCCTAAGAAGTATTACTGTCACTTTTTAGATTGTTTTCATTCTATGTTGCATCCTGTGATACTGCTATGTTTTCAAACCAGTTCTCTTTGAGATATCTACTCTTGTGAGGGAGTGGGGAGAGATGGAACACATTAATGTTTCAAAATTCCATCAATCAACACAATTGTTTGATGTGGTTCTTATTTTATGTATGGAGCTTTCTGGGTCCTGATCCAAGCAATCGCATACACAACTGCCAGAGTTGCACATAGAAAGACCTTTTTGTGGGAGGGGGGAGTCAGAGTAGCCATGCCAAGAAAGGCAAGGAATCAAAATCCATCCCTTTATCCCAACAACTGATAAGTATGACTAATAATTTTGAGAAGACTCTGCTATGGTAGCTGTTACGGTAGCTGGAATTATGTTATATGCTTCTGGAGGACCTTCTGTCCAGCAGAAAAGACATAAATAGAATCCTTCCCCGACTGGGACTGGTGAGAGTGGTAGCCTGAGCCCCAGTAGGAGAAGATGCTCCACTAGAGCTCTGGGAGTAACCACCACCACTCCTACCACCTACCACCACAGGTCACCTCCTAGTTCTTTGTGGGACAGAAAGAATATGGCAGCAGGAGAATTTTGTAAGAATCTGAGTCAGACTCTCAAAAAAAACCCCTCCCTAGAATGTGTGTATGTCAAATCTTGCTTTGCTTGTGCATTCCTAATTTGTTCTAATTTCTTTACATTTGTGAAAGTTGTTTTAATTGTACTATACCTTATCATTCTGCTACAAAATAGTCCAAATACTGTACCTTTGTCAGAAGATAGTGAAGGAGCTAGTAAATAAAATGACATATTAATTACAGTGAAGTGTTTAGTACTTCATAGAAAATTGAACCATAAGCCCTGAAAAACCATTTTTCTATGATGCTGTGGCATACGGAGTTATATACAAGGACTGAAACAAAAGCTAAGGTTGAAAGAAATCTAAAATACTCAATCTGTTGAAGATTATAGGAAGAAACAAGAGTCACCTTAAAGAAAACCATAGCAAGCTTCTGCACTTTAATTGGATCAGCTTTTTTGCCCATTATGGTTAATGAAGCTATGATTTAACTGCTCTATAAATTTTGGACAAACTCAGATCTTTGCCAGGAATATTTGGACTTTCACACTGATTATATATATATATATATATATATATATATATATATACTTACTTATTTAGTATTTATTTGTATTGGTTTACAGATAACAGTCCCTCTATCCCAGCATTTTGATTAAACACAGTCACAACCAGAAGATAAATTTCACAAGTATGGACATACTGCATAACGCACTGTTATTATCACACAGCCCCTAAAGAAGACTCACTGTCTGGGGATATTCAAGTAACTGATGCACAAGGACTTGTTCCTATATCTGGAACAGCATTTGCAGACTGTGGGCTTCTTTGGACTGGTGGAAAACCCCACACCTACCTCATAACCATGGTGGATTTCTTTGATCTGCGGTGGCCCCATAAACATCACACACGGCAGGCTTGTCCGATTGTGTGGGAGTAAAAGAGTGGTCCTATGCTGATCACACGTCCTATATGTTGCACTATTTCCAGCCACATGGCTGGGGCTGCTCTAGGGTTTTTTCTGTTCACTCATGCATGTGAATAAATGAATATATGTGGTCCCAGAGCACTGCCCAATGTACACTGCTGCTGCCAAGAAGGCCCACTCTTTCTTTTTGTTTTTTAAAGAACAGTCATTGCAGCTGCTCTTCAGTGATCTCCCCTCCCCACCAAAGAAATGCACACACGTAAATACACACACCTCTGCCTGCTCCCTCCCTGCCATGGTAGAAGGAAAAGGCACAGATGGTGGTGATAGCACTGCTTGTACACTGCCAAGAGAGAAGGAGGTGGGGGCAATGTGGAACTGAGCTACTGTTCTGAAAACTGGCTGGAGCCAAGCAATCATGAGAGTAGGGACATGGAAAATCACTTTTCATGCAGCATGGGCTATTTTCCCAGCCCTGCATCCCATAGGAGGCATTCAAAACAGCAGCCGGGCTCTGCATTGTCCCTCTTCCTGTCTTGGCAGTATTTGAGCAGGGCCACTAGAGGAAGAAAAAAAGGAGGAGGAGGAGGAGGAGCCGGAGCCACAGCCAGTGCTGTGCCATTCTTCCCCTTTCCTCTTTCCATGGAAGGAACTACTGGGTGTTAGACCACTGCTGGCAGAGTTTCTCAACCAGGGTTCCCTGGAACCCTAAGGTTCCATAAACGTTGCTAGGGGTTCTGTGACATATTGAGATTGGAAAAAAATAAACATTTTTTTAATAGATTTTCTTTGGTTTTTTTTCCGGGCTGTGAAGCCGTGTTCTGGAATAGTTTCTTTCTGACATTTCGCCTGCATCTGTGGCTGGCATCTTCCAAGAATGGTTGGGCAGGTGTGTGTGTGGAGTTTATATGCTGTGAACCCCTGTTGGGGAGTATATGTAAATTTGTGTAATTGAATGGGTAGTTTCTGGGTATAGAAATGCAAGGCTTGTTAGTGTCTGTTTGGCTAATGGTTGGTTGATGGGCCATTATCTGCTGGGAATCCCCCTGTCCCTGGGTGGAATTCCTTTATAAGTGTTGAGTTTTGATTCTATTGTTCTTCAAAACTGAGAGCCAGATTTTGTTTACTTTTAAGGTTTCTTCTTTCCTGTTGAAGTTGTTCAGGTGTCTGTGGATTTCAATAGCTTCTCTGTGCATTCTGACATGATAGTTGTTGGCCTGGTCCAGAATTTCTGTGTTTTTAAATAACATTTTATGTCCAGGTTGGTTTATAATATGTTCTGCTACTGCCGATTTTTCTGGCTGGCCCAGTCTGCAGTGTCTCTCATGTTCCTTAATTCATTTTTGCACACTGCATTTAGTGGTCCCTATGTAAACTTGTCCACAGCTGCATGGTATGCAGTAAACTCCTGCAGCTGTAGACAAGTTTACCATGCAGCTGTGGACAAGTTTACATAGGGACCACTAAACGCAGTGTGCAAACATGAATCAAGGAACATGAGAGTGTGCAGTGGAATTTCTTTAAACATAATTTATTTCCTTCTCATTTATTTTAAGCCTTTTCTTAAAGTGCTTTCAACATTTCATCTCTGATGCTTTTATGTGTGAAACAAATTATCACATTTCTTGAAAGTTTTTTCCTCTGTGTGTAAGCAGAGTTTTGCCTATATGTTGCTTCTGTCTTCTTACCAAGTTGGGATCCCTGGTGGCACAGTGGTTAAATGCCAGTACTGCAGCCACAGAGTTGCAAGTTGAATTCCAGCGAGCTCCAAGGTTCACTCAGCCTTCCATCCTTTTGTAGGTTGGTAAAATGAGTACCCAGCTTGTTGGGGGCAATTAGCTAGCACCTATTAGTGCCTAGTGTGCTATATAGCAGTGTAGATGTGTAAAGTTCTATTGCTTAACAATTTGTAAGCCACTCTGAGAGCCTTTGTGGCTGGGGGTATAAATACCTAAATAAATATAATAAATAAGTTGTTTATCAGAGCTGTTTATAAGGTGTTGAGGCAGTGCAAGCTGATTGGCCGGATGAGCAGGGGGTGGGGCTTGCAAACAGGGCAAGCACCTGCTGCCGCCGTGTTGGATTTTTGGATAAGCAAGAGATCAGTAAGGTGATAAAATGGCAATCTTTTCCTCTCTTTTCTTCTTCTTTTTCTTTTGTAAATATGAAGTATTGCTTGTGTGCACCATGATAATTTTTTTAAAATTTCAGTGGTGGCAGATTTAAAACCACAAGTAATTTACTCACAGCTGCCATCTGGCTAGGGGGTATGTGAAGTTTAGTCTAGGGGGTATGTGAACCATTAAGACAGGTCACAGCACTGCGAATTGCTATTTCTTTGGAGCAATCCCTCCCCCACCGATAGATGAGCCCAAAGTCAGATAAGAATAACAAAAGACCCATGCTGATCAGACCAAGGGCAAATACATAGTTCGCATTCTGGTCCCAAACTGGCCAGCTGAATGCTTATGGAAAACCTGCAGGTAGGGTATACAGGTAATTGGCAGGTCACTTTCCCAAAAAGGTGGGGGGAGTCTCCCATCTTAGATGACAAAGAAGCAAAGAAGCTGATTCCAGGAGGTGCTTTTGACAAGAATCCCCAAGATACATATGTTGGCACGCTGATAAAATGTGGATTAGATAATGCTTCAGTTAGGTGGATCATACCCAGATATTATCACCAGCTTGTTTTCTACTTGAGAAAAAGTGACAAATGCTGGAACCAGTGTTGTTCAATGTCTTTATAATGACTTAGATGAAGACATAGAAGGACTGGGATGCTCATCAGATCTGAAGATGATCCCAACTGGAAAGGGAAATTAATACCTTAAAAGCCCCAATTAAAAGCTGATTCAAGATTAATAATAATAATAATAATAATAATAATAATATTTATTTATATCCCACCCCTCTGCAACGCAATTGGGGTGGCTTACAGCATAAAAACTCTGTAATTACATCAGTACCCTAACCCATCCACACCTTAAAACAATATTAAATTAGAAGGGATTAAAACATACAATAATTAAAAGGAGAGAAAGAAAAAAAATAGAATGATTCAATGGCAGCTCAAGGGAAAAGAAAGCCGAATCTTCGGGCTGGGATAGCTATTCAGGAAAGGCCTGCCAGAAAAGATCCATCTTGACAGCTTTTTTGAAGCTGTCTAAGGTGGTAATAAGATGGAACTTGTCCGGCAGGCCATTCCATAATCTGGGAGCGGCAGCAGAGAAGGCCCTCTGGGAGGTCACCGACAGCCTTGTTTTCACAGGCTGTAACAGATTCCTACTAGAGGACTGAAGCGCGTGGGGAGGATAGTACGGGAGGTGGTCCCGGAGGTAAGTTGGACCCCAGCCATGTAGAGCTTTAAAGGTCATAACCAACACCTTGTACTGTGCCCGGAAACTAATAGGCAGCCAGTGGAGAGCTTTTAACACAGGTGTTATATGCTCTCTTCTGGAAACTCCAGAAATCAACCTGGCGGCCATGTTCTGAACCAGGTGAAGTTTCTGAGTCAAGCACAAGGGTAGCCCCATGTAGAGCGCATTACAGAAATCCAGACGGGAGGTTACCAGTGCATATACCACAGTTTCAAGGTCCCTGATTTCCAGGAAAGGGTGCAGCTGGCGTATTAGCCGAAGTTGATAACAGGCACTCCTGACCGTCGCATTTACCTGATTATACATCTGGAGTGAAGGGTCCAGGAGCACCCCCAGACTGCGGACACAGTCCTTGGAGGAGAGTGTGATTCCATCTAGGATTGGAAGTTGTATTCCCAAACCTGGTTTCGGGCCCATAACTGTTAGTATCTCCGTTTTGTCTGGATTCAGACAAGATGATCTTTACTGTATAAGGTAACTAATAAAATGAGTTTCAATAGAGCTAAATGTAGTTTGGCCTTGATGTAGGCAAAATGCTACCTAAATTCTGCATATATGGACATCTGTCTGGATGACATCTCTCTTGACAGCATTTGTGAAAAAGATGTAAGGATTTCAGGCACTACAGCTAAACATGATTCACCACTGTGATCCAGTGTCTAAAAAGACCATTGCAGTTATAGGCTGCAAAATCAACAGAAGTAAAGTGTCCATATCATGCAAAATGTTAGTACCAGTCTACTCCATTGACTGGACGTAGGTGGGAGTACTGCAAGCAGGCTGGGGCAGTACAATTTTAAAAGAATATTGAGAAACAGGTCCGGAGGAGGGTGACAAAGGTGATGGGGGACTATAAACCAAGTCCTATGTGAAAAGGTTGAAGGATACAGGTATATTTAGCCTGGAGAACAGATGATTAAAAGGTTGTAAGACAGCAGTCTTCAAATATTTGAAAAGCTGTTATATTTATGATGGAAGTTGTTCTCTGTTGCTCCCAAGGGTGAGCCACTGGGTTCAAATAACAAGAAAAAAGATTGTAACTAAACATTTGGACAAACTTTCTGATGGTACAAGTTGTTTGACAATAGAAGTCTGTCTCTAAAGGTGCTGAGCTCTCCTTCATTAGAGTTTTATAAGCAGAAACCTGGTGGTCATCAGTTATGCTGTAGTGAATTTTGTACTTTGCAATGCAGTTAGACTTTAGTTGCCTTATAACTCTGTGATCCTGGCTTATGAAATCCAAACCTCTTTCATCAGGTTGGTGAGATATGCATACATAAGATCACACTGTTTATCTTAATTCTCTGGCTTTTCTTTGCAAACAAAGTTTCAGGAAGGACTCATCCCGCACTTTCTGCAAGCACGCTGATGACTGAAAAGGCCAATCCGACATAAACATGTCTGGTTGCAGAAAGCATAGCAGAAGGTCTCCTTGAGTGATGTTTCCGGGTTGTGATTCTTTCTGCGTTGTCGTTTCTCAAGACTTGTTCGGCGTGAGCTCTCAATTAATCAGACTTTGGAAGCAACAAGTTATAAGTAATGTTCTTAACAGTAACTAGTTAATGTTTGTGGTAACAAGAGTGGAACAAAGTTTCATTATAAGAAACAATGTAATAAGCAAAGATTCTTTGTTGGTGTAATGAGTAAAAGTTTCTAGTCTAGGTTTTTTTAAAAAATCCCACTGCTCTTAAGGAAATTTCAAAAGGCATTTTAACAGATTTTTTTCAGTTGCATACCATTTTCTTATCAATCCTAAAACCCACCACCCAAGTAACAGAATGTAATGGAAAAGTAACAAGCAACAGAAGAAATACCATGAGTTAACTTTTCATCACTGAAATGAGTAACAGCAAAATATTACTTTTTAAACACTGCAATGAGTAACAGTGTTACTTGCCCTTCCAACTGGATATGTTTCATAAATTGGCTTATTTATTGGCCTTCCATGTGGTTGGTAGTAGACCAGGGCCTCTCAAATGCAAGGGCTCAAGGTGTGCTCAGAAAACCTAAGGAAGAGGTCATCCCAAATTCCTAAAAGCCTGGGTAGTAATTATGCTACCCCCCTACTGGTAGTTAGGGTGGAAATGGGCTAATTCTCCTGGAGGTATATGGAAGTGAGTAATTCACTAAGTTAATCAATGTCTCAGGCATTACCAATCATTTACACAGCTGGAACTTCCACTGTATAACTATGGGAAACTCCCGCAAACGTTGTATTCCACTCAAAACACCCCTTCAGGGGCAATATCAAGTATAAATATCACCCCAAAACACAGTCAAAGAATGCACAGCTTCCGTCATCTTGTCACTCTGTCAGTTGTGTCACCACGTTTGCAGTTTCTACCATCTCATTAACTCTGCTGGTTTGCTGCGCAACCCTCAGAACTGCATTCCTGCTACACCAATCTCTGCTCATCAGATAAACACAGTATAGCCCATCATCCCAAATGCTTTTCTCTGTCCCAATACTCCCTACTCTCTTTACTAGCCTTGTGTGACTGCTTGAAGCCTGAGTGTATGGAAATTTTCAGATGGGGCTTATACTGTGGGGCAGGCACGGAACAGGGTTGAGAAAGGGGCTGTTGTTCAGACAACTTCAACCCCTTCTGTCCTGCTCCCATCCTGCCCCCTTTCTTCCCCCGTCCTGCTCACGAGATATTCGATTCATGACAAAAAATCATGAATAGAACATCCCTTCCGTGCCTGTCACAGAATCAGGGACGTGGGAAATGGAGCCCCATCCCTGTTCCACAACAACAAGCATGGGGGAGGAGCTCCATGGCAGGCACTTCCGGCCACCAACGGGACAGCCAGGTAAGTGCCACTCTTCTTTCCCCCCCCTCCCCAGGTTCCTTTTTTTATTTTACATTTATTTTTTCATTTTATTTCTGTCTTTGACAGCTGGGGGAGTTAACTTTGAATTTCCCTCCCGCTCATTCTCTTGTGAGAACAAATGGGATTTCCTCCGGCCAGTCATAAAGGCAGCTTTATGATGGCTTCATTTACAGCCAGCTAGGCAAGGAGGGAGGACACTCACTCCTGGAGCAGAATGGAGGTAAGTGTGTGAACATTTACCTCCATTCCGTTGCAGGAACAGGAGAGGAAGTGATGGGGCAGCAACAGGGCATTTTGGCCCCATCTGAAAATCTTCCCAGTGTCTGTATTCCCAAGATTAAACCATTTTAATTTTATTTCCTGGCTGTGAGCCTCATCAGTTAGTACTGGTATACATACTGCTGGTCAAAAGATCCCGCAGTTATCTGGCCTCTTGCTGCCACATTGAGATAATTAAACATTCCCCATATTAATACCTGGACACAAGTGGATCTTTTATGGACCCACACAATTTGGGTAACAATAGAATGCATTACTTTTCAAAAGTAACTTGCCAAGCCCTGCAAATAAGTATTAGATAACAATGATATATGACAGAAAACCTACTCTTCCCTTTGCTGGCACAAAGTTAAAGAGTACTCAGTTTGGACACACTACCCCTCCCCCCCAAAAAACCTCAGCACAGTGGCTCTTAACCTTTTCTTTACCAGGCTCTCCTCTAAAATATCTTTTGTTGCCGTGGACTCCCAAGTCTTAACTCAAAATTTAAAACAACAACAACAATAATAATAATAGCAACAATACCTGATGATGATGATGATGATGATGATGATACAGTTACACCATCCATTAAGCCTTCCCTCAGAGGCACTGGAGGGGTATGGAAGACTTATCTCCTGCTTCTTCCTCCAGGTTTGTGGCTGGAGCAGAGCAATGTGCAGGCCAGTCAAACTTTGCCTTGGCTCCTGTCACATGGCGACTCCACTGCAGGGAGGAGGTGAGCCAAGCAACCTTCAAGACTTCACAGACCCCTTATGAGGACATCATGGACCTCTGGGGGTCCCCAATCCACAGGTTAAGAACCACTGTCTTAGCACATTTCTCTTGCTGTAACACAGTCATAATGATTCCTAGCAAACTTGTTACTGTACTTTTTAATTATAAAAAGTAAGTTTTACTCAATGATTTTCTTTAGGGGGCTGACATGATTTCTTAGGGCATTTAGAGGAGATTCCCCCCCCCAAATTTAGAACATTTCCCTATTTATTTGGATGGATTTCCCCCCAAATAAAGGAATTTTAAAATAATGAAAAGTGGCAAGCCATGTAATGGGTCACTCTTTCCCTCTTCCAGTTTTATAGCAATGGTTAATCTTCTGATTCTGCAATGAGTTACACAATAAATTATTTAAGTAACTTTCCAAGTTCTGGGGGAACTTCCCACCAATGTTACTGCATGTTCTAGACACTTCTCTGTAGAAGCCAATATAAGATGGTCACAGTACTGATCTGAATTCTTACAGACTGGATGCTTGTTGTTTGCAGTTAGGTTAATTGTGCATTAAGTTCACCATTCATAGTCTGCTAACACACTGCAGAAATAATGCAGTTTGGCACTGCTTTAACTATCATGGTTCCATCCTATGGAATCCTGGGATTTGTAGTTTGTAGCACCAGACCTCTCTGACAGAGATGGTTATGTATCTCACAAAACTGCAAATCCCAGAATTCCATAGCATTGAGCCATGACAGTTAAAAGTGGTGTCAAACTGGATTATTTCTGCAGTGTGTCAGCAGCTGTCACAAAAAGATATCTTGGTAAGCAGTATAGTGTAGATTTTAATAATTGTTGGCCATCACATACACAAGGAGCCCAATTACGTAACACCTTTGGCACACAGTCACTGCTCCTCCCATCTTTCTTCTCTTTGAATCTTAAAAATAATGTCAAACCTGCAGCCTGTTTGGTACACTGAGCTATTACAATAAATATATTTTTGGCACAGGGAGTGAACAGTCACAAATATTCATGATACCTCTATTAATTGCTAAGATTTTTTTTTCTTTTTGGTAATAAAGTGTTGGTTGCAAATGTGTTAGAAATACAGCTTATCTCTTTACTCATTACACAATAATTTCCCTGCAAGATAAACTGGCTAAAAATATTGCAACCAGATGTAATTGAAAAGAAACAGAGTCACTTTGAATCATCTAGTACATGAACAAAAATATATGTTAACATACCATTTGTTTATTAAAAGGTCCTCAGAAACCTGCCAAACAGGACAGGCTTTCCACAACATTCTGCTTGAATCTCCTCCCAGCAGGCAGATTACTCAGTCTGAACATTAACTTCAAGAAACATGGTTGACCACTGAGTAATTTTAGCAATAGTTTTTGCTGAACCTTTTGTGGTAAACAATGTTGTTAGCTGAGCAGAAGAGTGACTAGACTTCAAAATGAATAAGCCTACAGGCAAGTACTGAAATACTTCATTGCCCAATAGTCTGCTAGAGATTCTTTTATTATGAGCAAAGCACATTAAATTCTGAAGCAGTCACCACACTAAAAAAACACAAAAAGCAGAGAGCTACATTTAATTCTTAATTTAGCTCCAGAAAAATTGGAATGTGCTTCTGAAACTTGCCCTGCAAATATTTTATAAATTAAATATATTTTATGTTGCTCATGTCACACAAGAAAGCTGTGTGCATGAATATAAGGGAATCTATCTTTCAAATTATTTTGCCCAAATCTGTACATGTACATGGTTTTATATTGTTTTAACTTTGCAAATCCTTAATTTTAAAAATATTTTTCTAGAACATTTATATTTTACATTGTTTTAAATGGTTTAAGACATTTTTTGTCAGCTGCTCTGAGATCTTAGGATATAGGGTGAGATATAAATATATCTGATACTATATTAATAAAAAGAAAATATGCATGGGGCAGTCATAGAATCATAGAATCTTAAGAGTCAGAAAGGGCCATCTATTTCAGCTTTCTGCCATGCCCTCCTGAAAGATGCTCGTCCAACCTCTGTTTAAAGATGTCGAAAGAAGGAGAGTCCACCACTCTCTGAGGAAGCCTATTCCCCTGTTGAACAGTTCTTACCACAAAGACATTCTTCCAAATGGTTTTTAAAGTAATATCTTTATTGACACAAAAAAGTTTTTATAACAAAAAAACAATATATAGGGGACAACTACAAAAACACAAAGCACAAATACAATTATCCTAAACTACCACTACCACTGCAACTAAAAAATACTGAACTACTTAACTTCGTAAACTGAAAAGGGAAATAACAAATGACTTCCAACTTCCCAGCTAATGCTTGTAGTTGTCTACTTATCCTGTTTCCTCTAAATCAATACCTTGATAAACTTCTACCTGTTATTCAGTCCTACTATTCTTCAAATCCTACTGTTAATTATCCCCCCAATAGTCCCTCAGTTCTCTCAAAAAATACATAAACAATTGTCAATTTGCTATGTAGGGCTTGTCTAGATGGCGAAAAAACTCCTCATAGAATTCAAGGAGAAAACCTTTTGTCCCAATGAGATCCCATAGTGATCCACTGTATTCGAAAGGAGGGGGCCCCAAACCCCCCAAAGCTATGTGGGAAAAGCCTTTGGAGCTTCTCCCAAGGATTTTTTTTAATGCATGGGAAATGCTCACTCCTGCTTGTTAGGACAACTGAATCGCATCACAGCACATTCCTGGATAAGAGCAGAAGTGGAAACCAATTGGTCGGATGTGCATGGAGAGCAGGCTTGCCAGTGATGAAGTGGCTAGAAGTACCATTTTGGAGTTTTGCAGTATCGATCATGCACTCTTTTGCTGCGCTGAGGCAACCAAACTGCTTTTTTAAATGGAAGGTCACACTTGCGCACATTAGATTTACAGTAAAAAAATACTGTGCAGTGGCAGAAACTTGTGGCAAATAATAACACGAGTAATTCACTCCCGGCTACTATCTTGATTCCCAGGCATGGCTGTGTCTGAATTTCAAATATGGATAGCTTCGATACCAGCAATTTTGCCAAAAAAAAAACATGGAGGCAAATGAATGCTGCTTTGAACGTGCATTAATGCACAGTAATCAGCATTATAACTTCTCATCTAGACAAGGCAAAACTACCCACTGACTTTTCTCTAACAAAGGTTGTTAATTTGTCCAACTCAGCAAAATCATATAGTTACACCAACCAATCTTCTTATAAACAAATAGCCATATCCTTCTGCCTCTACACACAAAGTAGTCTAGCCACTATAATCATATACTGAGTGATTCTTTCCATCAAATCCAACAAAATAATCATACCTCTACATTTCTACATGTCAGTCTTGCTATCCTAATCATTTATTATGTAAATCTCCCATTTCCCCCCTCAATTTATTTCTCCAACTGATCTCACAAAAAAAAGAAGAAAAGAAAGAAGAAAATAACTGCAATAAAGTTTTATCTTCAGAATATTCTACATCAAATTATAGATCTAAATGCAATATTTTCCATTTTTAGTAAATCTATATAAACTAAACTTTTTAGTAAATCACACAACAAACAAAATCTCCAGAGGTGATGCAAATTATTTCAAAACCAGATTAGCTCCAGCTATTACTTTATCAATTATATCTATTTATATTTAACACAGAGTCTCTTGAAAAATTTCCACTATTGTAGAAAATATACATAATCACCCTGCAAGGGAGTAAACTCAGAAATACATATGTTATCACACTTTCCCTTAGCACTATATCTCTGTTGCTCAGTAAAGATCTCCATTTCCTCCAGAACCTTCATGGCTCTCTCATCCATCTTCATTTCATTAACATAGTACCACTGAATATCTTGGTCTCTTATTTGTCAACCAAGGAGGTAAGCAATAATGTCTTTCAGCAGATTTCTCAATCTTGCAACCCAGGAGCTCAATCCATTGGCCTTATCTCCTTCTGTTTGAAAATACTCCTTCTGCCTCTTCCTTTTCTCTCTTTCTTTAAAGTCCATCAGTGTCATGGCACCCAAATTTTGTTCTTGCCATTTATTTAATTTCTCTAAGCTCTCATCCAATTTTGACATACCCTGTTTCATCTCCAAGGTCTTCTGAACCAATATTATCTCCATAGTTGTCTGGATCAAGGATTGTTTAATCTCCTCAAATTTGGCGATCACCACATCCAGCATGTCCCCCTCAGCAGAGATACGAAAGGAGACAGCTGTTTGACACCATTTCCAATCTGGAAGTTCACATTCTTCCAAAAGTTTATTTAGGTGGAACCTCTTTTATTGTAATTTGAATCCATTAATCCTGTAATTTGAATCCATTAGTCCATGCTCTAGTGTCTGGAAGAGCAGAAAACAAGCTTGCTCCGTCTCCAATATAATATCCCTTCAGATATTTAAAGATGGATATGTGCCATCTCTTAGTCCCCTCTTCTCCAAGCTACACATACCCAACTCCCTAGGCCATTCCTCATAAGGCTTTGTTTCTAGACATTTTATCATCTTGGTCACCCTTTTCTGGAAACATTCTATCATGTCAATAACCTTCTTGAATTGTAGTGCCCATAACTGGACACAGTATTCTGGGTAAGGTCTGACGAAAGCAGAACAGAGTGGCACTACTACTTCCCTTGATATGAACACTATGCTCCTATGGATGCAACCTAGAATTGCATTGACTATTTTAGCCATGGCATCACACTGTTGACTCATGTTGGTGGTCTACTAAGACTCCTAGATCCTTTTCACATGTCTTGTTTTCAAGCCAGGTGTCCCCCATCCTATATTTGTATCTTTCATTTTTATTGCCTATATGTAGTACCTTTCATTGTTCTTTGTTGAAATTCATTTTGCTAGTTTCAGCCAAGCTCTCCAATCTGTCAAGGTCATTTTGAATTCTGATCCTGTCCCCCAGGGTATTTGCTATCCTCCACCCCAATTTGATGTCATCTGCAAATTTGATAAGCATGCCTTCTATTCATTACTATCATCAATCACAAAAATTTTGAGTACGTAATCCTTTTGCTGATGCAGCAGCCTGGATGGTATTTGTTTCTTAAAACCTCACTGGTACATAGGTGATTTTGTTGTTCGAGAACAATGGAAACCAGGAGATGGCAGTATTTCAGAATTCTTCTCCAGGGAATGGGAAGGATGGGCATTTGCCAGGACCACAAAAGAAGAGGGGGAGGGGAGCTGTCATTTTAGCAATGCTAACATTTCTACTTTGTACAGTGTTCCCAAGATGCAGCCTTAGAGAACTATCAGTTTGTATATCTTGCTTCTTTCAGGTGCAGGAAGGGCTCCAGAATCAAGGAGATAGTCATTTTGTTTTCCTGCAACTCTAGTAAATCAACCTTCCCTACCAGCACCGTCCAGATGCTAGGCTACGGAGTTGTCTAGATGGTCAAAATAATCCTAATAGAATTTGCAGGCAATACCTTTTGTCCCAACAAGATCCCGCTGTGATTCACCTTATTCAGAAGGAAGGCGGCCAAAAATACCAAAAACTACAGGGGGAAAGCCTTTGCAGCTTTTCCTGAAGATTTTAAAATACTGTGTGGAAATGCATATTACTGCTTGCTTGGACAATCAATTTGCATCACAGTGCAGGGCAGAAGTGGAAAGCTGATTGGTTGGATGTGCGCAGGGAGTGGGCTTGCTGGCAATGAAGTGTCCCAAAGTGCCATTTTGGAGTTTCGCGTTGCTGATTGTGCACTTTTTGATGTGCTGCGGTGACCAAACAGCTTTTTTGAAGCAGAAGGTTGCACTTGTACACTTTTGATTTGCAGTTAAAAAACAAAAACTGTGCAGTGGCAACAACTTGTGGAGAATAATAACACAAGTAATTCACTCTCACCCACCATCTTGATTCACAGGCATGGCTGTGTGTGAACTTCAAACACAGATATCTTCACATACCAGCAATTTTGCCAAAAAGATTGTGGCGACAAAATAACGCTGCTGCAATTTTGCATTAATGTGCAGCAATCACCATTATATCTTCTTGTTTAAACAAGCCCTACGACTTATCATCTCCTTGCCACAGATCATTCCCTTGCACAGCTACAATGCATATGAAGACGTTAACCAAACTCCACCACTTATTACCTCTGTCTTCTTCCTACAGTCCTTCTCCATATTCAACTCTTGCCTTCTGCTTCATCTTTTTCCTGCATTTCTGGCAACATACAAAGCTTTCTTCCCCATTCCTCCTAGTTTGAGCAGACAGCATGTCACATGAACACCTCCCTTTCATTCTTATGTCTTTTCAGCTCCAGGCTGTTTCTTTCCTCCTCTATCTAAGTCCCAAGTCAGCTTAAAAATTCTTCACTGACTTCACCACAGAAGCCTTCTGTGGCTTTTCCTAAAAATGGACAAGTTACTAAATGATACTTTCATTAAAAGATGCAAAGAATATGGCCAATCTTGTTTGTTGTCTGTTTCTGGAATAACAGTCAAATAGTTGCTGTTATAACAAATTGTTATAATAAAATCAGATGGAAAAACATAGAAGAAAATACCATTAATTCACTACAGGCAAGGTGCTGCCATATTTTGAATTCCCTGTACCGTTCATGACTGACATAAGTAGACAGTAGTATAATGGTAAGTTCTGAAGTAGAGAAACTTCTCATAAATAAGCTCCAAAGCAGAAAGCAAAAAATGTAGACAGGCTGTGCTATTGTAAACCCTATGAATTATCAGTTTGATTCAATGAGTTGCAAACCCCTAAAAAGGGGCTGTACTTGCTAGATCAGTTGAGAAAGGGAGAGAGGTTTTTTTGGAGGAGGGGAAAGAATAGGTATAAATATTAGGTTCTTGTCATTTTTTAATTAGGTAATATAATTTTTCCACCGTGGCACTACATTTCAGTGGTGGTAGGATTGTGTGCTTCTGTGAGGCAAGAGGCTAGTCTTCTGGTAGGGTCTCCCATGTCAGACAGGCTTTTGCTGAGGAACCAGACTAAATGTGCCAAACAGCTATGGGGAGCAGCTGGGAGTGGCGTGTGGGGTTGACACTGATGGAAAATCTCTCAGAGACAACAGCAGTAGCACCATAGCTAACACTTGCTAGTACTTTGCAAAAGGAGGCACCAGAAAACCACTTCTGAATATCTTTTATTGTGAAAATCTATGATGAGACAATCCAAAAAGAAACAAGAGATAGTGCCAGAAGATGAGACTCCCAGGGTGGAGGGTACTCAACCAACTCCTATGGAAGAGCAGAGGAAAAATATGAGTAGTACTGTGTCTACTGAGGCAACTGGACTCAAGCTGAAAGGGCATTCAGAAAGGATGAAAGGATGTTTGAAGGAAACCAAAGGGGGGATTCCTTATAGTGGATGTTGTGTTATTTGTTTGCATCCATTCTATATTTTTAATTAGGGCTTTCATGTTGCCTACGATAACATCTGAACAGCAAAAATTTCTGTAAGCAAGTCCTGCACTTGTGCTTTGTGGGGTGCGTGAAACTTTGGGAGACTGCATACGTATATGTAGTCAGTCTAAATACCCTAAAGGCATCACATCCTATTTGATCTTGGAAGCAAAGCAGGGTCAGCCCTGGTTAGTACTTGGATGAGAGACTGCCAATGAATACCAGGTGCTGTAGGCTATATTTCAGAGGAAGGAACTGGCAAAACCACCTCTGAGTATTCCTTCTCTAGGAAATTCATGAGGTTGCCATAAGTTGGCAGGTGATATGAAGGCATGCATACACGTGTATGTGTGTGCGTGCACACACAGAAGTCCAGAAATAGATGGTGATATCTAATTCAGAGCAGAGCTTGGGGAAATTACTTTTGGGAGGTCACAATGCCCAGAATACCTCCCCAATCAACATGTCCCCTGTGCACCCTAGTCCAAATTGGTGCAATGCAAGTTGCTGAAGAAGCAACAACAACATGTCCTGTTTGTGGACTTCCCAGGAGCAACTGATTGACTCCTATAGAGAAAAGATAGTGGACTAGATCAGGAGTGGCAATTATGTTGCATGTGTAAGTGTTGGGCTGAAAATCCCAGTAACACTAGCCAGTATAGACAAAGGTGAGGAGCGCTGCCAGGTGCCGTCCAACAACACCTGGAAAGCCTCGTGATTCCTGGTTCTGAACTAGATAGAGCTTTGCTCTGACACAGTAAAAATGTCCTTTACCTTTGGACACCTGTCTATATTTCTGAGGGGAGGTGTAGCTGTTTTAGGCTGTTTCAGCACAAATAGCAAAGTCTTGTGGCACTTTAAAGACCAGCATGTTTCATACAGCATCACTTTTGTGGATACCATTAGGTGCATGGAACACAACCTTGTTTGGGAGATACTTACATACAAGCTGAGGGAGAGGGAGAGATACTGGGGAACAGAAATGTAACTGATGGAAACACCATTACAGGACCTAATAATGCCGTTCACAGAGATTCATAAACCAATGTGAAATATGCCATCTTTTGCCAGCACTTCCCCACAACATTTTACATGGGATAAATGGAACCCTCTCTACACAAAAGTACAAATGGATTCAAAAATGGCAAAATGACAACCAGTGAGGCAACACTTTAGTCTCCCAGGGCACTTGCTCTTTGACCTCAGGGTGGCCATCCTTGAACAAAAGAGACAGAATGAAGGGGAAACAGCTACACAAGAATTTGTCAAGAAATTCACTTCTCGTCTCCTATGACTTGTATAGGGCGAACAGCCAAATTAATATATAATATATATCCTGCCCTCTATCCAGAGATTTTAGGATGGCATACAATAAAAGAAATCTGACAACATTAAAATAGTGTAAATGATAAAAACATTCCAAAAGGCTAAACACATGAATTAGTTGGCTCATCTGAACATGGATGTTTGTATTACCACACAACTTTTGCTTGTTTTCTTACCACTGTTGAGGGAATTTTCTTCTACCGGTACCTTTTGCATCTGTATTTCCCTCCAAGCTTTCTGATTTCAATTCCCCATCCATGAGTGTATTTCTAGGGGTTAAATTCTGTCTTTCATACTTGGCTAGGAAAAAGATATTTCATCACCATACATGTTGTAATCTGCTGATCTATACCAGGATGTCCTTGTCACTGCCTAATGACTGCCGAGCAACCATTGTTAAGACCATCACTATGCTGATACATTTCCCACTTCTATTCCTCCATATACTGCTTGCCCCCACTCCAGCTAAATATCTGCCAGCTGAGGCCACACTCCCTGCATCTGATGAAATGGGCTGCAGTCCATGCAAGCTTGTGCCAAATACAACTTCTTAGTCTTTCAAGTACCCCAAATCATTTTCTCCTGACTAAAGTAATACTTAGCAGCATTTTTATTCTCTTACTAAATCTGCCCTTCCCATATACCTTGATAATACATGTTGATTATTACTCTAGAATGACAATAAATTGATAGAGTTTGGAAGTAACTAGTTATAAATTACTAGTTAGTTGTAATTTATTACTCTCATTATGAATATAATGAAAACATCACTAATCTGTATTGTTAACAGATTGTTAACAATAAGGGATAATGTGAAATCAAAGGCTTTCATGGCCGGCATCCATAGGTTTTCTGTGGGTATTTTTTCTGGGCTGTGAAAAAATACCCACCTGCATCTGTGGCTGGCATCTTCAGAGAATCTTCAGCCACAGATGCAGGCAAAACGTCAGAAATAAACTCTTCCAGAACATGGCCTCACAGCCCAGAAAAAACCCACAGAAAACAATAAGGGATAAATTTCACACCTTTTGTGTATAACTGTAACTTTTACATTCATAGTTTCACTCAGTGGTGGAAGCTGCATATATCACATGCTTAAAGGTTAGCTCAGGCTGTGCCTTATTGTGAGTGTTGAGGTGATGATGAAGTACATGGGAGGAGATTTTTTTTTTTTTTTGTACATTGTATAAGCCTGAAGCTTGTGACATTCCTATAGGGTTTCTGTAAGCAATTAAAAAGTGAATCTTCCAGTTACTTTTGAGAAACTGGAAAACAAACCATCACTTAAAAAAAAATACAATTGTGACAGTAACTAACTACGGGGGATCTTGTTAGAATAACACTAATTACTGTACTTCTTAAAAGTTCCATTCCATGTTCTTTCAGTAGAGCAATTATTATTCTAGAGCAGTGGCTCTTAACCTTTTCCTTACCACGGACCCCCTTTAAATATCTTTTGTTGCTGTGGGCCCCCAAGACTTATCTCAAAATTTAAACCCTAACAATAATAATATTAACGCATGATGATTATGGTGGTAATAATAATAATAATAATAATAATAATAATACAATTGCACTATCCATTAACCCTTCCCTCAGAGGCACTGGAAGGGAGGGAAGACTTTTCTCCTGCTTCCTCCTGCAAATTTGTGGCTGGAGCAGATTGAACAGCAATGTGCAGGCCAAGCCAGTCAGCCTTTGCCTTGGCTCCTGTCAAGTGGGCTGAGCAGCCTTCAAGCCATTGTGGCCCACATCACAGCCCTCTGGGGATCACAGGTTAAGAACCACTGTTCTAGAGTAAGACAATAAAAATGTACTTACCTGGATGAAGAATTAGCAATCAGGTTGTTTGTGGGAAGGCCCCAAGTCACTCCCCAAATCACTCTATTTACCCTCGGACTGCAGTACGGAAGGGAAGTGTATTCTGGCTTCTGTTAGAGGACTAGCCACAAGATCAAGGTCCATGGAGAGGCTGAACACCCTGCTTGCCAGGAAGAATGGGCAGTTGGGGTGACCAGCCTGTCCCTATCCATAGAACAGTATTGGTGCTTTTATTCCAATATTTGCTTTTCTCCTCCCTCCTCGTTCTTTTTCCCTTTTGTACTGTGTCTGAGACTGCAACTCTGTCTCTCTCTCTGGCTTTTCTTCGCAAACGAAGATTCAGGAAGGACTCATCCCGCGCCTTCTGCAAGCGCGCTGATGACTAAAAAGGCCAATCCGAGATAAACAAGTCCGGTTGCAAAAAGCGCAGCAGAAGATCTCCTTGGGTGATGTTTTTGGGTTGTGATTCTTTCTGCGTTGTCGTTTCTCTTCAAGACTTGTTCGTCGTGAGTTCTCAAATAAGGCTGCAGCATTGTGGATATTGCGTCTCCATGCCTCCCGATGTGAGGCCAGGGCGGACCACTGTTGGTGATCAATTTGGCCAAGCCTGAGATGTTGTTTCAGGGAGTCTTTGTATCGCTTTTTTGGAGCGCCCCTCTTACGCTGACCCGTGGCGAGTTCACCGTAGAGTAGTATTTTTGGGAGGCGATGGTCCTCCATCCTAGAAACGTGCCCTGCCCAGCGCAGCTGTGTTCTCAATATCATGGCCTCAATGCTGGTGATCCCTGCTTGTTCAAGGACAGCAACATTCGTCACATAGTCAGTCCAGTGTATATTTAGGATTGTGCGTAGACAGCGCTGATGAAAGCGCTCGAGGAGTCGTAGGTGGTGGCGATAGGTAACCCATGTTTCAGATCCATAAAGGAGGATAGACAGTACGATGGCTCTATACACACTGATTTTTGTGCTTTGCCTCAGGTGTTTATTGCTCCAGACTCTTTTGTGAAGTCTTCCAAATGCACTATATGCCTTTGCTAATCTGTGATCGATCTCTTTGTCAATCTTGGCATCTGAGGAGATGATGCTTCCCAGGTAGGTGAACTGCTGAACGGACTTGAGCACTGATTTGCCGACGGCAATGTGGGGATGGTGGTGTTCGTCCTGTGGTGCAGGCTGGTAAAGAACTTCTGTTTTCTTCAGGTTGACTTCTAGCCCAAACAGCTCTGCAGCTGTTGCAAAGCAGGACGTTAGGCGCTGCAGAGCTGCTTCTGTGTGGGCAACAAGGGCAGCATCATCGGCGAAGAGCAGCTCACGGACTAGATAGTTTAGAGTCTTAGTGTGAGCCCTCAGCCGGCTTAAGTTAAACAAGCTACCATCAGTACGGTAGCGTATATAGATGCCGTCGTCATCTTCAAGCTCTGCCATAGCCCTTTGGAGCATCGTGCTAAAGAAGATTGTAAATAAAGTTGGTGCAAGAACACAACCTTGCTTCACTCCATTAGTTATTAGAAAGGGCTCTGAAAGAGCATCGCCATATCTGACTTGACCACGCTGGCCCTCGTGTAGCAAGATAATCATTTTAAGGAATTTGGGGGGACATCCTAGTTTTTCCAGGATCTGCCACAGACCTTTTCTACTTACAGTGTCAAAGGCTTTGGTGAGGTCGACAAATGTTACATAGAGACCCTTGTTCTGCTCCCTACATTTTTCTTGCAGTTGCCTAAGGGCAAATACCATGTCTGTAGTACCCCTATTGGCTCTGAAGCCACATTGGCTTTCAGGGAGAAGTTCTTCTGCAATAGCAGGAACTAATCTGTTCAGGAGTATCCTTGCAAGGATTTTTCCAGCAATAGAGAGCAGTGTTATGCCTCGATAGTTTGAGCAGTCGGATTTTGCTCCTTTTTTCTTGTACAGGGTGATGATGACTGCATCTCGGAGGTCTGATGGCAGTTCCCCTTTTTCCCAGCAATTCACAAGGAATTCGTGGAATTTTTCGTGGAGTGCATGACCTCCGTGTTTCCAAACTTCAGGTGGGATTCCATCAATCCCAGCTGCCTTGCCGTTTTTCATCTGCTGTATGGCCATAAGGGTCTCTTCCAAAGTGGGAGCTATGTCCAATTCATTTTTCATTGGTTTTTGTATCATATATTGGATAGCTGAGGCTTGGACTACTCGGTTGGCGCTAAAGAGACTTTGAAAATGTTCAGCCCAACGATTTAGGATGGAGGCTTTATCAGTAATTAATGTTTGACCATCTGTACTGTATAAGGAGCTTTGGACCTGATAAGTAGGTCCAAACACTGCTTTAAGAGCTTCATAAAATCCTCTATGATCACCCAGATCTGCACAGCGTTGTGTCTTTTCTGCTAAATTGATCCACCACTTGTTCTGCATGTCTCGGAGTTTTTGTTGTAGTTTGCTACATGTGAGGCGGAAAGCTGCTTTTCTTACATGACAGGTTGGCTGGGCGAGGTATGCCTGGTGAGCAGCTCTCTTCCTTGCCAACAGCTCCTGGATCTCTTGGTTGTTTTCATCAAACCAGTCTTGATTTTTCTTGTGGGAGAACCCGAGGGATTCTTCTGCAGACTGGAGGATACTGTTTTTGATATGTTGCCAAAGCACTGTAGGAGAAGGATCTGTAGGATGGTCTTCAAGTTTCGTTTGTAGGTTTGCCTGGAAGTTGTCTCTCATGGTAGCTTGTTGAAGATTGTTGACTTGGAGCCTCTTCTTTAAGATGCCACCCCTCTTAGGTTTGAACTTAAGATGAAGATTTAGTTTACATCTGACGAGGCGATGATCTGTTTGGCATTCTGCACTGGGCATCACTCGGGTATGACGGACATCACGAATGTCTCTCTGACGGACTAGAACGTAGTCAATGAGGTGCCAATGTTTGGATCGGGGATGCATCCAGGTTGTCTTCAAGCTATCTTTCTGCTGAAAGATTGTGTTTGTAATAGTCAGCTGTTGTTCTGCACAGAACTCTAGCAGGAGGCGTCCATTATCATTGCAATTTCCAACACCATGCTTGCCTAAGACACCTTTCCAGGCTTCGGAATTCTTTCCTACTCTGGCATTGAAGTCACCAAGTATAATAATTTTATCTTCTACAGGGACTTTTTGTATGAGTTGGCGTAGGTCTGTGTAGAATTTGTCTTTCTCTACAGGGTCGGCTTGCATAGTTGGGGCATATACACTAAAGAGAACAACATGTGGGAGGCGTAAGGAAATAATGCGATCAGAGTGTCCTGTTGGCAAGGTTTCGAGTTTGGAGGCAATGGAGTTTTTAATCATGAAGCCTACTCCTGAAAGATGTTTTTCGGTTTTGGGTTTGCCAGACCAGTAAATTGTGTAGTCGGCGCCATGTTCTTTAAGGCTGCCTTCCTCATGGAAGCGAACTTCACTAAGAGCAGCGATGTCAATATTAAGCCGTGATAGTTCAAGGGCTATTAGGGCAGAACGACGCTCAGGCCGTCCACTATCTTTAGAGTCTTGCATGGTTCTGATGTTCCAGCATGCAAGTGTCAGTTTATTTACACCTTTGGAGGCCGGTGTGTGCCTTTGTTTCTTTGCCTTGGTTTGACCGCATCAGAAGATTCCCGTTGGCCGCGGCTAGCCAACCAGGTAGTTGGGGATGAGCTTTCTTTAGGCCACCTTTTCTAGGCCCCTCTCCATATGGAGCAAGCAGTGCTCTCCTTAAAAAAGGCTGCTTGGTCGTTCAGAATGCTGCCGAACAAGACTGTCATCTCCCGGGTCAGGCTTGAGCGACCAATGTCCTGAACCGCCTGCATGCAGGGTTGGGGCTGCGGCTTCCAGTGCATCTTTACACCTGCCGGTTTCGTCCCTCGCCAGTCGCTACAGGGCTTTTTTGGAAATGGATTTGTCCTTCGAGCCTGTGCAATGGATTTTTCTGGTGGAGCGCAGCGTGCACAGAACTGGCCTCACCCTTTAAACCAGAGATTCATCTGCCGTGGCCTTGCAAGCATGGACGTGGCAGCGAGGTCCTCGGGCCGTAGGTTTGATTAGAGTTTCCTTCTCTTAGATGGTTGACCTTACAGGGTTGGACGAGCACCATCTGCCCGGGTTTGGGATTAGAGTTTTCCTTCTCCTAGGACGGTTGCCATAAGGCTAGAGAGCCCATCCTGCCCTTTGACGCTCTTTGTCAGACCCTTCGGTTTTGACCTGTCTGGCATGGGAGACCCTACCGGTGGCTATTATGCCACCGCCAGCATAGCTCAAAACGTCATTAGGGTACGCAAGCCTCTCTCCCACGACAAGGGGGCGTCACTGGAGAGGGCAACTCTGTACAGAACTTAGAAATAGGTGCTTTGTGCGTTTTAAATAAATAATAGTAACTTTTCATAGAGCTGGAATTTAGTAGCCTAAGCTATGGTCATTTGGTTATGGGGATTTTAGGAAAAAAGGGTTCTCTGCATGGCAAACCTCCCCTGATGGTAACATGGTTCCATGGCTTGTCATAGTATAATGAAAGTATGAAAGAGTCAGATATTACATAAGGGTTATTTCTTGACTCTCTTCTAGAGTATAGCCTGTTTAACCTGCAGAAGGATATACATACATCTGTGCAATCCTGCTCATATGAAAATCTCCTTTTAAAATTGAGAATTCTGCCTTATATTCAGAATGAGAAGACTACAGGAAAGGGTAAAATATATAGCAATAGAAAAACATATCTTCAAAATACCGTATGCCTGAAAGGGGAAAATTACATAAACGGCTCTTAAAATAGATTAATTTAAGAGTGAATGTCTTTCTTCCTTTATAACAGCCAAGATTGCCATTCATATTATCTTAATCTTTAAGATGAACAATTTAAAAAGGCATATCTGTGTTGGAAGTGGTTAACTACAGTAATGCTGAATCCAATTTATAGGGGTTTTAAGGGATATGTAGCTATTGGGATATGTAGCTATTGGGAATTGTGTGTGTGTGTGTGTGTGTGTGTTGTGGGGGAGGTGGCATTAGCTCTGTTTGGTAACCAAATGAAGTTGTTGGGATTGTTTCTGTTAACAACAATGCAAAATATTACCCTGACTTCTGTGATGAATTTTTCTTTTTAAACAGGGATAGAAAACATTCTTCATGGTCTGGAGGTGCAAATGCAGCAAATCTATTAAATCTCAACTTGTGTTGTCTGGTCAATGTGCCTAGATGGAGTTCCATCTGTATTTATTATTTATTGGATTTACATCCCACCTTTCTCCCAAAATGGGATTCATATAGTATATCCCACCTTATGTACAATGTTCTGAGAGGGGAGTACAAACAACTAAACAACATGATATGATTTTTAAAGGATTAGAAACAATTTAAAGAAATGTAAAGCACAATTGCGTACACACCAACAGAACTCTACAATGTAGTCTGAAAATTACCTTCAGGTCCTGAAACCTTTATGAAAAGCTGTGTTTTAACTTGGTACTGAAGTAAAGCTAAGATCAGCATGAAATGGGTCTCCAAAGACAAGACAAAACTAGGGAACTACCGCAGAAAAGGCCCTCTGGGCTGTCCCAAGGTCTATGGAAGAAAAGTATATAGATGCAATTCTGTAAGTCAGAGTGGGCAACTTGTAGCCTTCTAGATGTTGGACTTAAGTTTACACATGCACTAGCCCAGTGCTTTTAAGTTATCTGATGTGGAGGCCTGGCCATTTTTTTTTATGTGCCAGGACCTTTTATCACGTTTGTGCCTATTGGCTCCAACCTTTCTTTCCTGGAAAGTCACTTTGGATCACAAGCCACTGGCTTACAGATTGGCAGCAGCCTACAGACCACCACAGAGCACTGTTCTAGCAAAAATATCTGGTAGTGAGGAATGATAGAGAACTGCATTCCAACACCATCTAGAGGGCCACAGGTTTCCCATGCCTGCTGAAATGCAACATACCGTGCTGAGAAACTAAAGACAAGTTGCATAAGAGTATAATATTCCTACACAATTATAGTTCATTAAACATTTGTTATCTTAGCTGTAATTAAAAATCATCACCTAGCACATAACTCTCACAAGGAGTCTAGAAGACAAAATTTATGTTTCTATATATATAATTCTCTTGGGTATGTTGCCTTTCACAGTGTGCTGATTGGCTGCTCAGGAAACACACCCAGCCTACACCCAACCAATCACCACCCACATGCAAATTACCTCTCACATCACAATCCACTTCATCTCCCTCATCACGACCTCACAAGGGCCGTTCCCTCCTCTCCCTCCCTCAGACACTAGAATCATAGAATCATAGAAACATAGAATTGCAGAGTTGGAAGAGACCACGAGGGCCATCCAGTCCAACCCCCCTACCACGCAGGAAATCTTGATCAAAGCAGCCCCGACAGATGGCCATCCAGCCTCTGGTTAAAGACCTCCAAGGAAGGAGACCCCACCACGCTCCGAGGGAGTGTGTTCCACTGCCGAACAGCTCTTACTGTCAAAAAGCTCCTCCTCATGTTGAGGTGGAATCTCTGTTCCTGGAGCTTGCACCCATTGCTCCGTGTTCCAGTCTCTGGAGCAGCAGAAAACAAGCTTGCTCTATCCTCAGCGTGACATCCCTTCAGATACTTAAACAGGGCTATCATATCGCCTCTCAACTGTCTTTTTTCCAGGCTAAACATACCCAGCTCCGTAAGTCTTTCCTCATAAGGCATCGTTTCCAGACCTTTCACCATTTTAGTTGCCCTTCTCTGGACACGCTCCAATTTGTCAATATCCTTTCTGAATTGTGGTGCCCAGAACTGGACACAGTATTCTAAGTGAGGTCTGACCAAGGTAGAATAGAGTGGCACTATTACTTCCCTTGATCTAGACACTATACTTCTATTGATACAGCCCAAAATCGCATTGGCCTTTTGAGCTGCCGCATCACACTGTTGGCTCATGTTCAACTTGTGGTCTACTAGGACTCCATAGATCCCTTTCACACATAGTCTCATTCAGCCAGGTCTCTCCCATCCTATATTTATGCATTTCATTTTTCCGCCCTAAATGCAGTACTTTACATTTCTCCGTATTGAATTTCATTTTGTTAGCTTTGGCCCAGCTCTCCAGTCTATCCAGGTCATTCTGAATTTTGCTCCTGTCCTCTAGGGTATTAGCTACTCCTCCCAATTTGGTGTCATCTGCATATTTAATAAGTGTGCCCCTAATTCCCTCATCCAAGTCATTGATAAAGATGTTGAATAGCACTGGGCCCAGGACAGACCCCTGTGGCACCCCACTGGTCACATCTTTCCAAGACAAAAAGGAGCCATTGCTGAGCACCCTTTGGGTTCGGCCGGTCAACCAATTACAAATCCATTGAACAGTTAACTTGTCTAGCCCACATTTTACAAGCTTGTTTGCAAGAATGTCATGGGGAACCTTGTCAAAGGCCTTACTGAAATCAAGGTATGCGATGTCCACAGCATTCCCTTCATCTACCAAGCTGGTAACTTTATCAAAAAAAGAGATCAGATTAGTCTGGCATGACTTGTTTCTCTGAAACCCATGTTGACTTTTTGTGATTATGGCATTGCCTTCTAAATGTTCACAGACTCTCTGTTTAATGATCTGCTCTAGAATCTTCCCTGGTATTGATGTCAGACTAACTGGACGATAATTGTTGGGATCCTCTTTTTTCCCCTTTTTGAAGATGGGAACTACGTTTGCCCTCCTCCAGTCTGCTGGGACTTCTCCTGTTCTCCAGGAGTTCTCAAATATTATTGCCAATAGCTCTGAGATTATATTTGCCAGCTCTTTTAATACTCTTGGATGTAGTTCATCTGGTCCTGGAGATTTAAATTCATTTAGATTAAGAAGGTATTCCTATACTACCTCTTTACTTATTTTGAGCTGGATTTCCCCTATTGTGTCCTCTGTTCCATTATCCTCAGGTTGGTCCTCCTTTTCCTTTTCTGAAAACACTGAGGCAAAGAAGGTGTTGAGTAATTCTGCCTTTTCTCTGTCCCCTGTTAGCATTTTGCCATCTTCTCCACGTAGCAGCCCTACCATTTCCTTCTTCCTCCTTTTGCTGCGGACATACCCAAAAAAACCCTTTTTATTGTTCTTAACCTCCCTAGCAAGCCTGAGCTCATTCTGCGCTTTAGCTTTTCTGACTTTACTCCTACACGTGTTCGCTATCTGTTTGAATTCTTCTTTGGTGATTTCCCCCCCTTTCCATTTCCTATACATGTTCCGTTTAAAACTTAGCTCCATTGAAAGTTCTTTAGTCATCCATCCTGGTTTCTTGAGACACCTCCCATTTTTCTTCCTCAATGGTACTGTTTGAAATTGTGCCTTCAGTATCTCCTTTTTGAGAAAGTCCCATCCGTCTTGAGGTCTCTTCTCTTTTAGTATTCCTGACCATGGGATCACCCCCAGTATTTCCCTGAGTTTATTGAAATCAGCTCTCCTAAAGTCAAGAATGCGTGTCTGACTATGCCTGGCTTCTCCTTTCCATTGTATAACAAACTCCAGGAGAACATGATCACTCTCACCTAAGGATCCCACCACTTGCACCCCATTAACCAGGTCATCTCTGTTGGTTAGGATCAGATCTAAAATAGCTGACCCCCTTGTTGCCTCTTCCACCTTTTGGACCATGAAATTGTCTTCCAGGCATGTAAGGAATTTGCTAGACCTTGTAGTTTTGGCTGAGTTAGATTGCCAGCAAATATCAGGATAGTTGAAGTCACCCATCACTACTACATCTCTCCTTTCTGCATGTGTGTTCATCTGTTCTAGAAAGGCAACATCCAATTCCTCCGTCTGATTTGGGGGTCTGTAGTAGAGTCCCACAATAACATCCCTGTTGTTTCCCTCCCCTTTAATTTTTATCCAGACGCTCTCCACCTGGCTTCCAGTATTGATGTCGTGGATCACTTCACTGGTGTAAATATCCCTGACATATAATGCTATTCCTCCTCCTTTCCTGTTTGGCCTGTTTCTCCTATAAAGGTTATACCCCTCTATTCCTACATTCCAATCATGAGACTCATCCCACTCATCAGTCAAGGGATGTGATGAGATCCCAGCAGTCAACTGGCAGTGGCTGTAGCAGGGTAACACAGCGAGTCACCCCCAGCAATTCCAGGAAAAGTGTGGAACGCTAAGAAGGGGGACGAGGAATTTAAACCCACCAGCCTACCTTACAGGGTTGTTTTGAGGTCTACCGGGCATTTTGGGAAGAGTTTTTTAATGGTGTATGGTACACTGGGTCCACCTAGTTTATCTATATTTTACTTATTTTTTTCCTCACATTTCTCCTAATATGAATCCCAAAGTGGCTGACAACACACGTTAAAGCCATCAGTAATATAAAAATTTAAAATTATCAAGAAAGCAATCATTTTTTTAAAAAAAAAGGCAGTTAAAACAGTAATAATGGTAAAAACACAGCATATGCCAATTAAAAGATCTTCTGCAAGAGAAAGTTAGCAGTAAAAGGCCTGGATAAACAAAATGATCTTTGCCTGCTTGTGGAAAGAGAGCAGAGAAGGGGCCAAGCAGCCTCCCGTGGAATGAAAAAAAGCCATATCCATGGGCTTGTCTAGATGAGAAGATATAATACAGATTGATGTGCATTCTCCCAGATTCTCAGCAGTGCTCATTTGTCTTCACAATCTTTTGGCAAAATCTATTGTATGTGAAGCTACCCATGTTTGAAGTGCTCACGCAGCCATGCCTGCAAATCAAGATGGTGGCTGAGAGTACAGCGCATCATTATTCTCCACATGTGTTGTAACTCGATAACATGAAACACTCGATAACATGAAAATTTAAAATGGCACTTCTAGCTACTTCCTTGCCAGCAAGCCCACCCCCTGGGCACGTTTGACCAATCCACTCTCCACTTCCACCCTTTCCGAGAATGCATAGTGTCTCAAACTGGATGTCTAGACGTGTAATAATGGATAAGCCTGCACATTATTTGAAAAACTTTGGGGAAAACAGCAAAGGCTTTTCCCTTGCAGTAGATGGAGATTTTGCCCCCACCTCCTTCCGAACACTGCAAATCTCATTTGCAGTGTGTTAGCACAAAAGGCAATCTCCTTGGGTTCTATGAGGAGTATTTTTGTGGTCTAGACAACCCCTGTGGTTTTCCTGGCAGTGGCATACCAAGGGTGGGGCGGTGGAAATGGTCTGCTCCAGGTTCAGGCAATAAGGGTGTGTACATTGTCTGTAAAGTCAGACTGGAGAATGGGAGGGAGTTGCAATCTTTTGTGCAAAGGCGGACATGTGGCCTTGAGAAAAAGCTCAGCACTATCAAAGTTCCTGCTAGAGTTGTTGATGATGCTGCTGTTGCTTAGGCAGGTGCCACCTTAATCTTTACATGGGTGCAAGAAGCTCCAGTCACCAGGACTACAATTCCCCTTCCTTCACACTCAGTCTTTTTATTGTTGCTAGTTTGATAGGGCCTGGGTGGCAATTTGAAGCAAAGTTTGGAAAAGTTAATTTTGTAGGACAACAACTGCTGGCCATGCTGGTGGGGGGGGGGAGGGATTCTGGAAGCTGTACAAGAAAAAGTAACTTCTGGGAGCTGTACAAGAAAAAGTAACTTCCCCAAACTCTGGTTTGGAACCGAAAGTCAGGTTTTGACCAGTGTCCTGAGCAGTCAACAGAATTCTCCCTCCTTTTGATTTTCCACCTGTACAGAACAGGTAGACCTCCTTCAGGGCTGAACTCCTCCCATACAATCCTCCCCACGCACTCCGGTCCTCTGGGAGGAATTTGCTTCAGCCACAAAAATCTAGGCTGTCTGCAACCTCCCAGAGGGCCTTTTCGGTAATTGCCCCCAAATTGTGGAATGGCCTGCCAAACGAGATCCGTCAGATGACAAGCCTGAGTAGCTTTAACAAAGCACTAAAGACGGATCTCTTTCGGCAGGCCTTTCCTAATTAGATCCCGGCCTCAGGGGATCCTGGCCTCTTTTAGTCCGCTGGCTATTTATTGTATTTATTGTTTTTAAAGGTGATTTTAGACCATTGCTTTTAATTTACATTTGTTTAATATTTTTTTATGGGGGAGGGTGGGGGGTGTTTAGGGATTTTTATCTGTATTGTATTTTAATTTTTGTAAGACGCCCCAATTGTTTTAACAGAGGGGTGGGGTATAAATAATTATTATTATTATTATTATTATTATTATTATTAGGCCAATTAAAGGCTCAGCATTCTTTGACCCATCCACACTGCTTCCTCCCAGCATCTCCTTTCCTTCCTAATGCACCATATAGCAGTGGACTAACATCAGAGACCTCCTCTTTCTCTGCCGGCAGTACCAGAGAACGTTTGTGGTTCTTTTAGTAGCAACAATGGTTCTAAATTTACTTCATGGGAGCACTTCCCCTAACTGTGTATATTTTACCACTTCAGAGAGACTTCTAAATGTTGTTCTTATTTGGAAGTAAAGCTCATTCCTTTTAATACAACAAGTAGGCTCCCCCGCCCTGCCATATCAAAAAAATTATCTGTTCTGGGTGTCAAATAAGTAAAATGTACCACTGGTTCCTGGCACCACAGCAAAGTGTGCTCCTGAATTTCTACAACTCCAAAGCATTAGTAACTACAGTTGTCCCTTCATATTCGCTGGGGTTTGGTTCCAGGACCCCCCGTGGATACCAAAATCCATGAATACTCAAGTCCCATTATATGCAATGGCATAGCAAAATGGTGTCCCTTATATAAGATGGCAAAATCAAGGCTTGCGTTTTGGATTATTATTTTTTTAAGAATATTTTCAAGCTGTGAATACATAAATCCATGGATACCAAATCTGTAGATATGGAGGGATAACTGTATAGGTAAAGGAATTCCAATTATTGTTAGCTTGATGTTATTGGTTAGATTCTAGCAGCGGTGCAACATTGCTAATGGTAGCTGTGCATTTATATTGTGCTTGAGACCATTATGCTCAGCCTTGTGCAATTCTGCCTGCTGTGATTCTCATGAGGTCTTATTGTTGGTTTCTGTGCCTAACAGTGGATGACTGAACTGTACATAAAGGGCAGTTCTGTGATTCTTCTTCCTGATTCAACCAGGGATTGGTGATGGAGTGAGGGAGATGTGTTAATTACTGTCTTTCTGCCATTTGTCTGCTCATCACTTTTATTTTTATTTATTTATTTATTTATTTATACCCCGCTCTTCAGCCACATGGCTATCAGAGCGGCTAACTCAGAACTACTTCCTAATTTAGCATTTTTCCTTCTCCCTCCCTGTCCCTTTTCCTTCTCTTTAGCCTGTGAACGTAAGGACAGCAACTGTGCTATTACTGATCTCTGTGAGCTGCTTTGGCAGTCCTTAATATTCATGTAAACTAAGCAAACAAATAATAAAGAAAACTCTTTCACAAGCTGCTTTTCTCTCAGAGCTATCATAGGGTGAAAAGCAGTTCATGGGAGGACTTTATTATTTGTTTATTTTACATGAATATTAAATATATGAGCTCCTGTCATTTTCCTACTCATAGATGTTCAATGGAAGGCAATTTTTAGCAGACAAATTACAAGAAAGAAAAGGATTAAGTACCTCCTCCCCCCTGTTACTCTAAGAAGTGGGGGTGCTTTGAGACCCACCCATGATACCAAAAATTGAGATGGGGGAATTATTAGCTCAAACAGTATGCTTGTGAGAGGAGGGTAACTGCAGGGACCTTTTTACCTATGTATACCAGTATGAAATAAAAGTATTTTTTTTATTGGAAATAACACAAATTGCATCCACACACGCAACATACGTTCCTAAGTATCACACAAGGAGTAAGGAAGAAAGAATGGATACAGGGAGAGATTCAGGGAAATAGGACAATAGTTAACAGTCTTGAAGAGCCAAGTACTCAGACAAAAGTCTGAGGGTGGCACTGGAAGTTCCATTCCAGAGGCACACTGAGGAGAGTGGCCAGGCTGGTCCACAGTGGCACACCTTTCTATTATTGGGGGACTAATATTTATACTTTGCTTCATATCTTGAAGGGGTGCTTTGACTTGGACAAACCCTAGATGGGTTTCCCACCAAGTAAACAAAGGAAACCAAAACTTAACCGATTGCTATTAATGGCTGGGATACAGAAATTGATGGGTATATGACAACCTCACAATGAAAGACAGGAGGGAGTTTTGAGGGGATAATTCCTTGGGATTGGGATTGGGGTTGGGGTTGGAAAGGTCACTTGATTGTTTAGGTTGGATGACTCATTGCTGAGGTGCCCAAGATGGAATTAGCACATACCTTCTTAATGGGTTTGTTACCAGGGGCTCCCACAGAATTCTAGTTTGAGCTTGCTTGTTAAAATATTTCTAAGACACTTTCCCAGGTCCTTGGGACCTCCACCTGACCTCTTTGGATCCCCCTGGTCAACTTTGACCCCAAGAAGTGACCAATATTTCCAATTTTGAGATATCATAGGGAGGGGATAGTAGGGCATGCTAACTCCACCACCCCCGTACCACCAATCCTGTTACTGCTTTTCTTGCTAAAAAAGCAGATAAGAGGAAGAATCACAGAACTTCTCTGCATGTGTACTTTGGTCCCAATGCTGGCAATAAACATTACCAGAAGTTGGGATACAAAAGGCAAAGCAATATCTTCACATATAAAAAAAATCTATGATGTGATAATTTGATTATGCATTCACTTTCATTTTTTGCTTCACTTGCTTAAAAGTAGAACTTGTAAGAATGAAAGATGAATAGTGAATAGAACATGTCTTTTTGTATGTTTTCCCTTTTATACAACTGTGTATAATTTGCCATACTGTATTTGTAAAAGTTTTGTTTAGAAAGACAAGTGGCTAATAAAGCTGGACTAAGTTCATTATTTTAGTGCCACACGTTGCCATGAGGACAATAAAAGAGTATTTTTAAGGTTTAATATACATTTTAATCCAGTATAAAAAGGAAAGGTATGGGGAAGGAAGCTAGTCTTCAAATCATTGGTATTTAAACAAAATTATTGTGGTTGTGGGGTAGGATCAGATTGTAATGGGATACAGAAAGACACAGTTCTGACACTGGCCATAAACCTTCAAAGGACTGTGTAAAATGATGCAGGTCTGTCAAGCAGCTGGCCTATTAGTTTTGAGGTGTCAACGCAATACATTCTTCTTTCCTGAAAGTTAGTTCCCTTAAAATAAGAGAAATCAAGAGTAATTTCTTTTAAAAAAATCTTTTGTTGCTTGTGCAACTGCAATGATAACATATATGTTAATATATATAGCATGCCAAGAACCCATTATCCATCTTCATATCTCTGACAGTGGATTGGAATTTGTTCATATACTCCCAATTCTGTGATCCTCTTTCCAATTTTCCTTTGAGGTATTTTTTTGTTTTGTTCCAGAACAGCTACCTGAAGGTCTGTGATTGTTTGTCCAGGGAGACTGAAATGTTCTGCTACTGGTTTTTGTGTGTTGCCATTTCTATTGTCAGATTTATATCTATTTATTCTCTTCCATAGTGATCATCTTGTTTGTCCAGGTGGAGCGCAGAAAGACATTTTTGACAAAGGGGGGCATATTTCAGTGAAAATAACAGATAATTCTTGTGTTGGCTCTATAATGTAAGTGATAAAAATCAAGTTAAATTATAGATTTGTTTTTAAAAGTTGTGGCCCATTATTATTTTGGCTAATAAAAACAATCCATATTCTGTTGCTATGTTTGTGCGGCCCCCAAAACTCTGCTACCTGGAAAATTAACAATGCCACTCTATCCAAGTAAGAATAAAATCACAGCTAAATTCTGCTCTTATGGCAGAATGGCCAGCAGCATTGACAGATTGTACATATCACTGGTGTAAGCAATATGATTGATTGTGGAAGCAGAGTTCCTGGGAATGTTGTGGGAGTGACTATTGGTGTTGTTCCATTAACTCATTTTTCTACTGGTGTTTTGCTTTCTAATTTGCTGTTGGGAATGTGTTGGAGTGTGAACACATTAGGCTAGTGTAACAATGGCTTCACCCTGAGGTAGTGTGGCATAACAGGGCAATGGAGTCAGTTTTTGAATCCACAAGACAGACTAAAACAACCTACCAGTTTTGATTGCAGCTCATTAAAATTTTTATCATACAAGAATCTGAACAAAAACAACAACAGCAAAATTACATGTGACCAATTCATGTTTTAACATGTTGGTTCAGCAAAATTGATCTAGCATGCCACTGACATGTGATAAGTAAATATCAGAATAGCTAGAACCATTTTATTCCTCTCTTATATTAAGGATGGAAATTTAATGTTAAAATGCTACCTGGGGATCAGAAAAAGAAAATCACCCAACATTTGTTTTACAGAACTGAATCAACGTTTTCCAAATCTGTCACTGTGTGGTTGCTCTGGCCATTTATTTTTCCACTTCAAAAGCTGCTGCTTGTTTCAGAATCTTTTATGTAAACACAGATTAATAGATTTTAAAAACTGCAGGCAGAGTGAAGAGATTAGTTATCCTTGTAATAATATATTACTGGGTACAGGCCAAATGCTACATTCTGATACACCTGGGCAACCCCACTCTTGTATCCAATCGTAAGCAAACTCATTTGGGAATCCAGCCACACTTGGACCTGTCCCAAAGACAAAACTAGCAACATGTCTCTTCTATTATATGAGTCTGCTGAGGTTATCAAAAGCCATCCCATATCAGACTTACCCATATTTGTTTAATTCTTCAGGGCTTCTTTCTTTCCTTCTTTCTTTTCTCTGTAATTCAGCAAAGTCTTTTTATCCTATTGCAAACAGAAGGTCGCCAAGTAACTGTCAGATCAATTCCACACATCTACTCAAATGTAAACCCCCCTGATTTCAAATGGACTTACTCCCAGGTAAGTGTGAATAGGATCAGACTCTAATCCTAATTGTTAGAGCCTACAGCACTCCTAATATTTTTAGAAGTCATTGTTGTTGTTGTTGTTGCTGGAGATCCTATGAATGGGAGACCTCCAAGTCACCCAATCATCAACAACCCTACTCAGATCTTGCAGACCGTGGCTTCCTTGATTGAGGCTGTTGCCACACTGCAGAAATCATGCTGTTTGACACCAATTTAACTGCCATGGGTCAACACTATGGAATTCTGGGATTTGTAGCTTTGTGAGATATATTTTGTCTTTCTGCCAGAGTGCTCTGGTGCCACAACAAACAGTTAAAGTGGTGTCAAACTGCATTATTTCTGCAGCACGGCAGCAGCCTGAGTCTATCCATCTGGAATGCAATCTTCTTCTTTTCCTACTGCTTTCTACTTTACCAAGTATTATTGTCTTTTCTAATGTCATGTCTTCTCATGAGATGGCCAAAGTACCATAGTCTCAATTTAGTCATCTTGGCTTCTAGGAAGAGTTCAGGCTTGATTTGCTCTAGGGCCCATTTATTTGTCTTTGTTACAGTCCACAGTATCGGTAGAATCACATTTCAAATGAGCTGATTTTTTCCTATCAGTTTTCTTCACTGCTCAGCCTTCACAATCATATATAGAAATGGGAAATACAACGACATGGAAAATCCTAACTGTAGTATACAATGATATATCTTGATACTTCAAGATACTTCTTTCACAGCTGCCCTTTCAAGTCATAGTCATAGTCTGATTTCTTGACTGCAGTCTCCATTCTGATTAATGACTGAGCCAAGGTATGGAAAATCTTGAACTATTTCAACATCTTCATTGTCTGCTTTGAAGTTATGTAAATGTCCTATGGTCATTATTTTTTGTTTTCTTAATGTTCAACTGTAAACCTGCCTTTTCACTTTCTTCCTTGACTTTCTTCAGTAATTTTTCCAAGTCTTTGCTGTTTTCTGCTATGTTACTTACCCTGACACTCCCTGCCCCATATCTGTAATAATTGGCAATATTTAATAATTTGGCCAAATGTGGCCTTCTACGCAGTGTGGCCAGTAAACTAGAAATTCCCCATAAACCAGGAATTCCAAAGGACTAGTGCTAAGACTCATTCAGGTATGCACTTAAGAAGGGGGCAACCCAAATTCCAAAGAAGAATATTTGTCAGGGCAGCTTCTTGCCTGAACATCTGGCTAATCCCATCAGCCTAAATTGAGATACTCACGTCTGTAAAGAACCCTCATACCTCTACCCTTCCCCCAAACAAAGAAGGTCACTTCTTCTATTGAGTTACAAAATATCCAAACATTAAAGATCGTTAGCATATCTGAAGTGTCCATTATTTTACCTTGAGAACCTCTGAGAAAGCATTGTCTTTCATCCTAGATTCCATCCCCTGAAGGAAATTATTGAGTATAAATACCCTTCCAAAACCCCACTCAAATGTGCACAAATCCCCTTCCTGTGGATACTATGTCCATCTGTGTGGTGCAACCATTCTGGCTTCGGAACCCACACTTTGCTGGTTTCTTCCACGACCTCATCTCCTCAGATCAGTAGAGTATCATCTGAAAACAACTTCCCTTCGCTATTCCTCTATCCCAATACTTCCTACTTTATTCGCTAGTATTGCATGAATGCTTGAAGCCTGAGTGTATGTGTGAACATTGTTATTATTGCTTTTCTCAACTAAAGATCAAATAATTGTAGCTTAATGTCTCCTCCCTACTACTGGCATACATAGGTCAAAAGGTCCTGCTGTCTGTTTCCCCCTCTTGCATAGCCAAGCTGAGTATATTAATTCCCCAAATTAATATTGATATTCCGAGGGTCCTTAAGACCTCCAAACATTTAGGATAACAACTAGTACATGTCGAGTATCCCTTATCCGAAATGCTGGTACAGGAAGTGTTTGGGATTTCAGATTTTGGAATATTTGCATATCCATAATGAGATCTCTTGGAGGTGGGACCCAAGTATAAACACAAAATTCATTTATGTTTCATTTACACCTTATACATATAGCAAAGAGCAGCTCACGGACTAGATAGTTTAGAGTCTTAGTGCAAGCCCTCAGACGGCTTAAGTTAAACAAGCTACCATCAATACGGTAACATATATAGATGCTGTCTTCTTCTTCGAGCTCTGCCATAGCCCTTTGCAGCATCATACTGAAGAAGATTGTAAATAAAGTTGGAGCAAGAACACAACCTTGCTTCACTCCATTAGTTATTAGAAAGGGCTCTGAAAGAGCATCGCCATATCTGACTTGACTGTGCTGGCCCTCATGTAGCAAGATAATCATTTTAAGAAATTTGGGGGAACATCCTAGTATTTCCAGGATCTTCCACAGACCTTTTCTACTCACAGTGTCGAAGGCTTTGGTGAGGTCGACAAATGTTACATAGAGACCCTTGTTCTGCTCTCTACATTTTTCTTGCAGTTGTCTAAGGGCAAATACCATATCTGTAGTACTCCTATTGGCTTTGAAGCCACATTGGCTTTCAGGGAGAAGTTCTTCTGCAATAGCAGGAACTAATCTGTTCAGAGGTATCCTTGCAAGGATTTTTACAGCAATAGAGAGCAGTGTTATGCCTCGATAGTTTGAGCAATCGGATTTTGCTCCTTTTTTCTTGTACAAGGTGATGATGACTGCATCTCGGAGATCTGATGGCAGTTCCCCTTTTTCCCAGCAATTCACAAGGAGTGCTGCCCTTGTTGCCCACACAGAAGCAGCTCTGCAGCGCCCAACATCCTGCTTTGCAACAGCTGCAGAGCTGTTTGGTCTGGAAGTCAACCTGAAGAAAACGGAAGTTCTCTACCAGCCTGCACCACAGGACGAACACCATCATTCCCACATTGCTGTAGGCAAATCTGTGCTTAAGTCCATCCAGCAGTTCACCTACCTGGGAAGCATCATCTCCACAGATGCCAAGATTGACAAAGAGATCGATCACAGATTAGCAAAGGCATTTAGCGCATTTGGAAGGCTTTACAAAAGAGTCTGGAGTAACAAACACCTGAGGCGAAGCACAAAAATCAGTGTGTATAGAGCCATTGTACTGTCTATTCTCCTTTACGGGTCTGAAACATGGGTCACCTATCGCCAACACTTACGACTCCTCAAACGTTTTCATCAGCACTGTATATGCACAATCCTAAATATACACTGGACTATGTGACGAATGTTGCTGTCCTTGAGCAAGCAGGGATACTAGCATTGAGACCATGATATTGAGAACACAGCTGCGCTGGGCAAGGCACGTTTCTAGGATGGAGGACCATTGCTTCCCCAAAATAGTACTCTACGGTGAACTCGCCACGGGTCAGCATAAGAGGGACGCTCCAAAAAAGCGATACAAGGATTCCCTGAAACAACAACGCAGGCTTGGCCAAATTGATCACCAACCATGGTCTCCCCTGGCTTCACATCGGGAGGCATGGAGGCACACTATCCACAATGCTGCAGCTTTATTTGAGAACTCACGCTGAACAAGTCTTGAAGAGAAACAACAACACAGAAAGAATCACAACCCGGAAACATCACCCAAGGAGACCCTCCGCTGTGCTTTCTGCAACCGGACTTGTTTATCTCAGATTGGGCTTTTCAGTAATCAGTGCGCTTGCAGAAAGCACGGGATGAGTCCTTCCTGAATCATTTGCAAAGAAAAGCCAGAGAGATACATATAGCTTGAAGGTAATTTTATACACAATATTTTTAATAATTTTGTGCATTAAAAAAGTTTGTGTACATTGAACCATCAGAAAGCAAAGATGTCACTCTGTCAGCCATCCATGTGGATGATCTGTGGCTGTTTTGCATTTTAGATTTTCAGATAAGGCATAACCTGTAGTATGGCGTTCTCTGCATATCCTAAATTGTTGATGTTCCTTCCTCCAGTTTTCCCACCTCCTTCCTCCACATCTAATTCTGCTTTACATATGATATGTTCAGGGTACAAGTTAAACAGATAGGGTGATAAAATGCAGCCTTGCCTGATCTCCTTGCCAATTGGAAACCATTCAATTTCTTTATATTCTGTCTTGTCCTGAGTACAGGTTACACATCAGGGCAATCAAATGTTGTGGCACAACAACATTACTGTTACTTCTAGTAAAAGGCTTCTTCTACTAAACAAATAAAAATCTCCTGCAGATGTTGAATTACCAACCCCACCAGCCCTGGCAGGCTAGTTAATTATGTTCATCAAGTTCTTGAGGGCCACAGATATTCTAGAACTGCAGTAATGTATGGTAATGACCAACTGTTCTACTCTGTTAATACTGGTTGAGCAAGTGCTTGTGTTTATGTGGTGCCCCTTTGATAACAGTGACAATCTTCATTATCTGCTTTTGTGGCATGATTTGTATGACCCCAATTCAAAGTAAGAAACAAGCAAAACCATGCAAAACTGAACCAAGAAAGCCAGTGTCATGGGAATTAGACACAGTGATGGCTGTTTTTATCACAATTGATAATTGTAATTTGATAAATGAATGTTCTAATTCTTTTAGAAAACTGAGTTCTCACCTAGATAGAAATGAAAACTGAGGAAACCCCTAATGTAATGCAGATTTCTAATGCAGCTTTCCCCCCTCATTAATTTAAGGGGCTGAATTTCATAAGGACTTCAAAATTGATCTTAAGACAAACTCTTAAGACAAACCCTCAACCTTCACTATAATTGCCAGTTGCGGTAAAGGCGGGATAACTGCAACAAGTAAGTAGGAGGCATTTTGATCGTGAGTAAAAATCAACGAAATATGACGCTCAGCTCTCCCTGCGGTACCGCAACAGTACCAGCAGGGGCGAGCGTCATACGAAAGGGGCACTTTGCAGCGCAGCAGCCTCGCAAGCTGGAGAGGCTGCTTGCGTTATTTTTCTTCGTCTGAAAAAGTTGTGTCTGTATTTTGCTTAATTTTTAAAAAATTTGCTGCACTTGTGTCTTCTCATGAAAATCAGTGAGATCTCAACCGCAGAAGTAAACGGAGCTCCATTCATGCTCCATTACTGCTGGAGCTGGCTTTTTGATGCTGCTAAAAGTAGGTCTGGTGGGTGGGTGGGGTCTTTTGCTGGCATGAAAATGCCACAAAATATGCCAGCAGAAGAACGTTCATGGGGGGTAACTGATAAAGTCCTAAAGCTCCCCAGCATTTATTTGAAACCTTTTTCCTACTACACAAGAGGCTAGAGAGCCGGTACAAAGGAAATGCTTCTCCCCAATTTACCTGACACCATGCACTATTCTGTGTGGCCACGGATGATACAACTACACTGTAGCCTAACATGCACACCCTGCACCATAAGTGGGGGCATGGCTGTAGCATATGGAAGGAATACATCAGAATCACTAGTGTCAGTAGCATGTGTAGAAGGATGATTCTAATGGTTACCCCTACATGTGCTACAGCCAGGAAAGCCCTCATTTCTCTTGCTTCTGGGTGCAAAGCTACAGAGTGGCTGTCTTGTGTGCAGCCATATAGAATAATGTATGATGCCATATCAAGAGGAAAAAGTATGCTTCAGTCAGACCTCAATGCTAGCACAAAATCCCCAATCCTGTGCATATTTCCTGATTTTCTAAACTGTAAAAATCTGATGGGGGTGGGGAGGAAAACTGTGAGAAAGGGATAGGGAACTTAGAATGAATAAAGAAATTAGGAGGCAGGAAGGACAGGAAACTACCAGGAGAAGGAAAGGAAAATAAAAGCTTGTCTTCCTTCAGGATAGTTGGGAACAGAGATTTTCCCCTAACTGAGGAGCCACAAACCCATTCCAGTTCTCATTATAAGTCTGGATTCTGTGTGGTATCCTAGGGATAATAAGAGACAGTCTCACTGAGACGTTGACTGAAGAGACATTGTCACGGTACCTGATGTATGATGGCATTGTGGACCAAACCAGAATTTACAAAATGTATGTAATGGGGAAAGTCATTACAAAATATGGTGATGAAAAACAGTATTTTCTGGGTGCCATTGATTCCTGCAGCCATGGTGCAAAAGCAGTGCTGGATGCATTTCTCCTTGCATATAGCAGCATGGCTGGATCCTTAGCAGCTAGATGTCTTTTCATATATGTATCTTCCTTGGCCACAGATGGAGCTGTTAAGTGGCTGCTCCCAATAATACAGTATGCTTTGAAATATAAGGTTATAAACTGTGAAAGATAGCAGCACTCATTTTAATTTTCTGTTTTTTAAAATCTTTTCCTCGTCTACCTGTTTTAGAAAATAACCTTATCCCTGATTAAAACCATATTGCCAACTTTACAAAAACTTGGTTCTTACTGCACCTCTTCTTTTCCTTCTGCACAAAATGTATCCAACAGCACATTAGAATAATGTCTGGCCTCTCTGTGCACCACAGTTCTAAAATTACATGGCTGTACCACTGCTTTTGATTAAATAAGCTTGGGGTTGGGCTGTGCAGATACTAGGGTCTGGCGAGGTATTTTGTTTCAGGGGTTATAAAGGGTGCTTCCAGACAAACAGCTCCAAGAGCTACCAATCAAAAGGTACTGTGCAGCTATTTTGCCTTTCTGTCCTTAATGGACTGTGCGAGGGAAAGAGGGTAATGGGGGCCGGGGGAGATAAAGAAATGGTGGTGGGTTATAAATGAAAAAGTATGATGTCTGGATCCCTTGTGAAATTCCTTCTTTAGAGCAAACCAATTGCACCAAAAAGCTTCATCTATAAGTAGCAAGTTTTGCAAAATAAGTAAACACTGTGAGGAAAGTAATTTTTATAGGTTTTGAATTTCTCCTTTAATGTGTAATATTAGAAAGAAGAAAAAAAATCTTAATATATTGGCCAAGTATTTATTACTGAGAATAAGATATTGCTTGTTCCTTATTTGAAATATCACAGATTTAACTGATTTTTCCAGCCTGAAGCAGACAGAAACCTAAAAAGTTTAATTGCAATTGTAGAACCATAAACTAGTTCAGGCTCACTGAAGTGGAATGGTATGTGAACCTTAGCAGGCCTTTCTGAGTTTTCTGATTCTTTTGTACTATTCTGCATTTTTTCCCTTGGGGAGAAAACCCCCCACTGCTGAGCCCTCAAAGCAGCTCATGGAATAAAATCAGTAAGGAGGCTACTATTGAGACAGCTAATGGGAATTAATAATAGCAACTTAAGCATGTATATATTACATAAAGGACAGCTGAGTTGTCTCATACAACTTGATATTTGAGGGAATGAGCAGGTAAAATTATTTACTGCTTGTATTATATAATTTCAACTGGAATTTTTATTGTGTCACTCAAGAAAAAGCAAAACCTGTTACCCACCCAGAAAGGATATGGTGGAAGGAAAGATTAGCTACATGTGCCAAACCATGATTTCCAGAGATCCCTCTTGGTTTTCTCTCTTGATTACCTAGCATCACTGGACATCACCATATCCAACTGCAAGCTCTATAAGCTGCTTTTTAAAAAATGCTGCCTCCCATATTTCCACCCCTCCGACAAACTGTCAATAAAGGAATTTGTTTGCCTGATCATGCTAAGGTTTCCATTCCTTATTCACTGGTTAGTACAACCTTAAATAGCTCATGCTGTTAAGTTATATATTGGAAGTTTTTAAACCTCTCAGCTGGAGTAAAGTTCACATGTAGCCATGTGGCTCATCTATATGGGTCAGAATACATCAGCTTCCATTGCCCCTCCGTCACAGATCAAATCCATTGCCCCTCCGTCACAAAACAGAAAGGAGTCTGCATGGACACACCAGCCCGTCTCTGTAGCTGCTACCACTGCCATCTGCATTGCATTCTCCAAAGCCAGGCAGGAGGCCCACAGCACATGATCAAGGCCCCCTTGGTCACATACTGTGGGCCTCCTTCCTGGTTTCAGAGAGTGCAACACGGACAGCAGCTGTAAAGATGGGCCCGCATGGCAGTATGGCCTCCTGTGGTCTCACGGGGCCCAATCTGTTTCTTCCTCAATGAGGTTTTTCTGGTTAGCAAAAATACACACTTTTGCCTTGGTCCCCCACAGGACTGGAACGAAAGAATGACAACATCATGCAGTAAGGCAGCATGGAAGATGGAACATTCTTGCTGCACTGCTGCTTTTCTTTGGTGTGTGGTAAGCCCCATAAAGTATCAAGTGTCAGGGGATGATAGGACATTCAATTCCCGGCAGAAGCCAAAAACTATCTCAGCAGACTTAGTAGCAACCCATTCTCAAGAATACTCATGCACAGAGTGTTTGATGTCCAAATAAACAGGAGGCACCTTTATCTTCAAAGTCAAGCAGTTGCAATATGTACAAATATTTACAATTGAAGGACAAACTGCTTCGCCAGACATCAGCATGCACGGGAAGAGAATGAGCTCTAGACTGAGCTTCCTTATATACACAGCTACAGGGCTTTGGCTTACTCAACCACATGGGTGCATTACATCAGATCTTGCACTCCAGAAGCTATGCCCTCTAGTAACCCTCCTTCTGCAGCTGTGGCTACATGACTAGCATGACTAGGCAGTTCTTGGCTTCAGCCATTATGACTCAGCATGACTCTGTAGTTGTTTGGCCATTTTCAATGGAGTTCAGTCTCTAACTCCTGACATTGAGTCCCAAAACTCTCAGCAGTCTGTGGCATCCTGAACTCTCCAGTTTGGGAGTCCTGAGTTTCAGTTGGCTCATACCCACCTAGAGACAACATTCCAGGAGGACTACTGCTCTGTCCTGCAGTTTCAATTCAGTCCTCCATGGCCAGGGATGGTATCATGTACACTGCAGCCTTAAGCTACTGAATCACCTCTGAGGCACCACTATCTACCACTTTTGTTACCCCTCCAGTCACTCTAACTGCACTCCTGGTGTGCAAAAGTAATTAACCCAAATGTCTTGTTCAGCAAGGAATTGTGGGCATGGTGGTCATAAAAATTGGCTCAGTGGTGAGCCAGCTATAAGTACCGCTAAGATGGCTGGTCAGTTATCTATATTATATTGATTTCAAAATAATCAACTGAGGAAGCAACGTATGGGTGCCTGCAGCCTGGTGACATCGGAAGACATGGGGCAAGGACACCACCCCTGCTTACCTGGAGAAAAGTTGGAAAGTGGGCATAACCCTTGGGTGAGAGACAAGGTCTGGTGAGGCAATATTACCTACAGGGAAATGTGGATTCTGTTGCATTCACCTTTGGAGTTCCTAGGTGAGAGACAGAGAATGGTGGCAAGAACTAGGGTTTGCTTAGGTGAGAGCTGAATTCTGGGATTAGTGTCTGACCTGCTGCACTAGCACTTTGCTAATGTTTTATGTCTGTGTTTTGTTTTGTCTATACATATGCTTAGGTGAATTGTAGGGGAGGAATGGGGTGCCCCATTGGTGTAATGCCTGGTACAGTGCTTGGTTTTGGACATGCCAGGTAAGAGCAGGGTGGGATAAATGTTTGAAATCTAGCCTGTATCTTTGCTTCAAGATCCAGGTTGTTCTGCCAGCCCAGTCTTTGGTCGACTGCTGAATGCCCTGCTAGTCCATAATGACACAACCACCACCCATGACCTAGTTATGAATGAAGGATCTAAACTGGTATTAGACGCCCTTCCCATCTCACCATTCCAGAGATCTGGGTAGATGAACTCAGAGATCTGGGTAGATCTACCCAGAGATCTGGATAGATGAACTGGGTAGATTATAGAGATCTGGGTAGATGAACTCAGTGAAGTGGAACTGTCCCTGTTTTCTTAACTTTGTCTTACTGTGGAATGGTGAGATGGGAAGGGTGTCTAATACGATCACCTTTAAACAACCAATCCAGTCCCATGGATTTATGTTATGTAATTCATGTTTTACAGGAGATTTACAGGAAATGAAACAGGATGGACAATGGCCAAAGTACAGGTAGAGTACAATCACAAATTAGCAAGGACTGTTCATTATGCCCATTATGTAGCAATGAGGTTGGAGAAAAAACTAAAATTCTATTAAGCCTCTACTATTCTATCTTCAATATGATAACCAGCAGAGCTATTCTGATTGGTACAGAGTGTATTGGGATCAGGCTCAGAGAAGCCTCAACTGGAACCCTTGTTTGCTTGCTGTGATACATTCTCTAGGCACATTAATAAAGTTGCTCATATTTACTTACAACCTGATTCCACAGTTATCACAGAGTCTGAGGCAGTGTCCAGTGCACCAGCTGGTTAATTTTCTTGAGATCACTTTCAGTTACTGCAGCTGAACAAGTCTCCCCACCACCTGTAATCTTGATCCTTGTCCATCTGATAAGATCTGTCAGAAACTGATCAGGAAATGGCCAGTTTCTCACTATGTCATGGGGTGATGCCTATTGAGTTGCTGTAGTGCTCCCTCTCCTGAAGAAGACTTCTCTGGACCCAGACATCCATGAGAACTACTGCTCTATTGCTAATATCCCCTTTTGGTGTAAAGTATTTGAGAATATAGTGGCTAGGCAGCTTATTGGAGGAAACAAGGAAACATCTGGACCCATTTCAGTCTGGTTTAGTCCAGCATACAGGACCAAGACACCCTTGGTTGCCCTGACTGACAACCTACTCTGGATTAAAGACAGGAGGGAGTGCTACCCTGTTGATTGTACTGGATCACTTGGTGGCTTTTAAGACAATTAGTCACAGTTGCCTAGTGGATATGCTCCACCGGATGAGAGTAAGAGGCACTATGTTATGGTGGTCCCACTCCTATCTGCAAAGCTAGTTCCTGAGATTGGCTTTGGGGGACTCCTATTTCAGTTGTGTGACATTATGCTGAGGAATGTGCAGGGTTCCATCTTGTCTACCATGCTGTTCAATTTCTATATGAACCAACTGGGTGAGGTTATAAGGAGAATTGGGGAAGGATGTTATCAGCATGCTAAAGACACTTAGCTTTACCTCTTGTTGTCAGAGTTGGTTGAGGCTGTGAAAGTGTTGGAGCAGTTCCTGGATGTTGTAAGGGGCTGGAAGAGGGTCAACCCCCCCCCGAAAGTTGAATTCTTGTCAGATGGGGGCTCTATGGACTTGTGGTTCTTGGGTCCATGAACTGGCTAATCAACCTGCCTTCAATGGGGTTGTCCCCCATCCCATGGGAGCAGGTGAATAGCGGGGGGGGGGGGGAAGGAGTGTTACTCCCAGATCCATCTTTGTGACAGGAAGCCAAGGTGAACTCAGTGTCTTGGAGTGCTTATGGCCAACTCTGACTGGCCCACCAGCTATGACCTTTCCTGGACAAGGATAACATAGCCACAGTAGCCTGTGCACTGCTAAATTCCAGATTAGACTACTGCAATGCATTCTACACAGGGCTGCCCTTGGAGATGACACAGAAGCTACAGCTAGTACAAAATGCAGCAAACCTACAGGGTGACCTTGGACAAGTCATACTTTCCCAGCCTCAGAGGACAGCAAAGGCAAACCCCCTCTGAACAAATCTTGCTAAGAAAACACCTAGATGGACCTAATACAATGCTAATACAAATCAGAAATGACTTGAAGGCACACAACAACACCAAATATTCCACTAAAGTAATAAATAAACTAATAAGCAACACTTTATAAGTGGGGCTATCTTTGAACACAGTTAGATCTGCAAATAATTTTCAGGTCTTCCTCTACCATCTTGATCCATGAAGCTTAATCTAGACAAGAAAGAAGTGCAAATGCTTCTGATTAGTAGGAATTCCAGAACTCCTGGCAAAAAAGATATATCCTGTCTTAGAACAGATTGTACTGACCTTGAAAATTAGCTTCAAAGTCTTGGAGTGCTCCTGGATCCAGCTTTACTCCTCCCAGACTTGGGACTTTTTCAGACGCTCTAACACGCCCTCCCCTCATGGAGGTTGGGAGGAGGACGCCGCTGTCCCACTTCCGGTGGTTGCTTCTGCATGCCCCGTCCTCTACCTGTCCTTCGTTCATTCTCCCTCCATGCTGGAGCGATGAAAAAGCGGCACTTTTTATTGTTGGAAACTTCTGTCAATAAAAAGTGGCACCTTTTTTGTCCCTCCAGCACAGAGAGAGAACTAACAAAGGATAGGAGGAGGATGGGGCATGAAGAAGTGACCGCCAGAAGCAGGACAGCGGCGTCCTTCTCCCGACCTCCATGGGTTTTTTTTAAGAGTGTCTGATAAAGTCCTGAGTTGGGTCTGTGGCTTTTTTACTAGTTTTTGTCCAGCTTCTGCCATTATACTGACTGTACCCAATTTGGCTATGGTGATGAATGCCTTAATTACAAGGTTGGAATACTGTAATGTGTTTACACAGAACTGCCTTTGAAATGGATCAGATACTTCTGCTGGTTCAGAATATAGTTGTAAGGCCCAGAGAAAATTACTCAGAGATTTGACTTCACCGTTGTGTCATCTACATTAGCTTTCAGTCAATTTTGAAGTTCAGTTCAAAAGCCTGGTTATCATCTTTATAGATTTATGTGGTTTACTGCCAGGATAAATAAGGACCACCTCTTATGGGATGAATTATCTGACTTAGGGGCTAGGCACTTAAAAAAATGGGGCCCTGCATGAAAAAAATGTTAACAAAACTCTCATTATGCATGAACATCTGGAGTCATGAGAAAGATTCAGGAATTAAGCCTCATGGGAAATGTACTTACATTCCACTTTCTTCAGTCTTTTGGAGAAACTCTGTTTTATGCAGGCTTGTTGATACCTGAGTCTTGATTGGCAATGTCTAATAGGGTCATACCTCACCTTCTGGCACTGGAACATTCAGGCCAAGAGGAGGAGGCAGTTTGCCAGGAATCTGCAGTTCCTGAAGCTGGTGGTCTCTCAGTCAGAGGAGCCAAGGGTTGAGGCAGAGGGGAATCCTGTTCCCCAGCAGGAGGTTGCAAATGCTGAAGACCCATTGCCATCATTTCTCAAGCAATGAAGAAATAAAGAGAGATTAAAGCCTTCGGTTATAAAGCATACAAGGTTGCCTATCCTGGAACCACACAAACACCCAACGTTTTCTAAAGTCTCATACTCTCTCTTTCTGGCTTTTCTTTGCAAATGAAGATTCAGGAAGGACTCATCCCGCACTTTCTGCAAGCGCGCTGATGACTGAAAAGGCCACTCCAAGATAAACAAGTCTGGCTGCAGAAACCATATTATTTGCCTTTGGCATTTATTATTTGCAAAGGCAAACCCCTTCTGAACAAACCTTGCCAAGAAAACCCCATGATAGGTTCGCCCTAGGGTCACCATAAGTCAGAAATGATTTGAAGGCACAAAACAACACCAAAGTTGCCAACCAGATGTCATTGAAAAGCTCACATGCATAACATGATGGCAAAAACAATCTCTTGCTTTAGGAAGGGATTGCAATTCAGTAGTAGAGCACAGGCATGCAGGGTCAATCTTGGCACTTCCAGTTAGGGCCATTAAAAAAATCCTGCCCCAAACCCTGAAAAGCTGTTGCCAGACAGAGTTGACAATACTAGGCTAGATGGACCTATGGTCCAACTGAGTATAATTGCCACAACTGCAAAACCGGTGGCATGCTACTTTTGAACCAGGGAGTATTATATAGCTATTTCACTAGTAGCCATTTACTGACTTTTTCTTAATTTTATAAGCCTCAAATCACATCCACACAATGCACTCTTTTTTAAACCAAAAAGCCTAAAATATATGCATTCTTTACATGACTCAGTGCTCTGTAGTATGTGGGTAAAAATGTATTCCAGCATTTTTAGCAGTAATCCAAGCATCTGTTTATACTTCTGTCGATGTTCTTTCTGAACCATCTTTTTTAGACCACAGAAATCCCCAACCTCTTTAGCCTTCTCCTGTAGGGAAGATATTGCAGCCCGTTTATCATTTTCGTTCTTCTTTTCTGTGCTCTTTGCAGCTCTATGATATCCTTCTAGAGACTGGGTGACCCACATTGTACCCGCAGCAGCATACATTTATCTAATTACCTGTTAATACTTGCTTTATTTTCAGACCCTTTACTAATAATTCCTAATACTGAATTTGTACACTGAATTAGCATCTCTATCATAACCCTAGTACTTCTTTCCTTCCCCAGATAATCATAATAAATTTACCCCCCATCAGTGTACATATGAACTTACAAGTCTTTCTCCCAATTTACATTACTTTGTACACTGATTGTTTGTTGTTGCTATTGTGTGCCTTCAAGTCATTTACGATTTATGGTGACCCTAAGGTGAACCTATCACAGGGTTTTCTTGACAAGATTTGTTCAGAGGGGGTTTGCTTTTGCCTTCTTCTGAGGCTGAGACCACCCAGCAGCTTTCTATGGATTTTAACCCTGGTCTCCAGAGTCATAGTCCAATGCTCAGACCACGCTCAAAGTCTCATCTCAGCCAGACTGAAAGCATACTTTGAAGCTTATTAACAGTCTATTTAGGATTTTGTCATCCTGAATAATTTGGTATTGTCTGCAATGTGCTAGTTCTCTGTTTCCCCATCTTCCTATCATCTGAGAGTGTTAAAATAGCACCAGTTCTAATACATATCCTTAATGGATCCCATTGCTTACTTCCCTCCATTGTGTCCACTACTTATTAATCCCTTCCCTATACTTCCTGTTTTTCTAAACTAGTTACCAGACAGCACCATTCTCTTACTTCATCACTCCTAAGTGTTTCTAGAAAAATTCCATTGACTTTGCCAATCTCTATTGGAAACCACAGGTATATAAACTCTGTCAAATCACTCCTGTCTAGATATTTGTTGACTTTTGCAAATAATTTTAAAATGTTGGAAGGACAATCTGTTAGAAGACATCACACTAATTCCTCTTCAGCAACACTTGTTCTACTTTTATTACTCAAACCTTCTTGCAACTTTAGCTGAGGCAGAACTTAGGCTGACAGGACTATAATTTCCTGTCCTCCCATCCTTTTTACATACAAGCTCCACACGTTTACCCTCTATACACACCTCATGACCATCCCTGCTTTCTGCTTTTGAAAAAAAATATATAGTTCTGTTGTTTTTGCAAGTTTTAAATGTATCTCAGAAATGAATTGGAAAAGAAATGAAGTGGACCCCCCTAACTTACAGTATGATATCAGATGTTTGCCATATCACATTTGCCCATGTTATTTACAATATCAAATATATGTCACAGTCAGGCATAAGCCTGTGTTAGCATGCCCTACTACCTCCTCCCTTTGATATCTCATAATTAGAAATATTGGACACTTTTCAGGGTCAAGTTGGCCAGGGTGAACCAAAAGGAGGTCAGGTGGAGGTCACAAGGACAGGGGATGTGTTTTAGAAATATTTTGGCAAGCAAGCCCATATTAGGATTCTGTGGAAGCCTCTTAGTAAACAAAGTCATTAAGGAGGTATGTGCAATGAGTCATTAAACCAAATAACTTAGTGACCTTTCCTAACTCCAATCCTAAGGAAATCTCACCTCAGACCCTCTCCTGTCTTGCATTGTGAGGTTGTCATTAACCCATCAATTCCTATCTCCCAGCCATTAATACTATCAGTTTTCTACTTTACTCCTCTATAGACTTGTATGGTTCTTAGGAACATATGTTACATGTGTGAATGCAATTTATATTATTTCCAATAAAAGTACATTATTTCACTTTAAACTGGAGTTCTCTGCAGTTAGTACTAGTATACATAGATGAAAAGACCCCTGCAGTTACCCCCCTCTCACAGGCATCTGTTTGAATGAATAATTCCCCCAACAAATAACAGAGATTTTGGTATCACAGGTGGGTTTCTAAAGCACCCCCACCTCTCAGGGTAACACCTAGGTATTATTTTCACAACTTGATTTCACAACCAGACACTAGGCTGATTTTAATTTTGTTTGGACTACTGTTTTGTTTTCGAATTCCCAGAAAGCATAACTGCATTTTAAATTTGCAAAGCAAGAGTACATAGACAGCATCTCTTAACCATAGCATAAAGCATCTTAAAAACATAAGAAGTACCTTACTGGATATGACCAAGGTTCCTCTAGTCTAGTATACTGTTAGCAAGGCTGGTTTAAAGCACCCACAGGACCCACAGGCGTGGGGTGCCCCATCGGTGCAGGCCCTCCGTCGTACAGGCCCCCTCTGACTCCCTCCTTAGGTGGGGGCAGGGCTGAGTAGCACTGAGTTGGAGCAGCTGGAGGCTGCTGGAGACAGACGGGCTTGCTTGCCTGAGGGAGAGCCGGGAGGAGGGGAGCGATCTGAGAGAGAAAGGCTGGTGAGTGAGTGACTATGAGGGCTCCTCAGGCCCATGGGGGTCATGTGGGGTGGGGGCTGCCATGTAGCGTGGGGTGGGGCAGGGCAAGATGCAGGGGACCCCTCCTAACTCTCTTCCTTCAAAAACAGGAGAGAGAAAGAGAAAGAGCAAGCAAGAGAGCAAAACCTCGTGCACTGTCCATAGGGCCTTTTTTAAAAAAAGCAGTGTCTCCTTCCTCTGCCCCACCAGCAGGACAAGCTGCGCTCCATGTGGCTGAAGCTGGGAGGAGTTTGCTGCTCCCTTGCCCCCTCCTCCCAGGGGATCATCAAAACCCAAGCCGGGTGTGTGTTCCTATTTATGTCAGAAAGGGTTGAGTGTGTGTGTGTGAGAGAGGGAAGTGTGAGAGTCATCTATTTCCCTCTCTTTCACTCTTGCTCTCTCAGGGAAAGGGTGGTCCCTTCCCCCTTCAGAAAGGGCTCCTTCCTTCCTTCCTTCCTTCCTTCCTTCCTCTCTCTTTCTCATTTGATTTCTCTTCTCTCCTTCTCCTGCCTCCACTGGGAAGAAGGGTGCCCCCCTCTTCTGCCCTCCAAGGGTCCCCATTGGGCAGTCACACTCCACATATATCCCCTCCATCCCATCTTTCCAGCTGCTCTTAAAATGTCCTGGTTTCTGCACTCCTTGCTGCCAACTGAGTTCAACCTGAAGAAGGATTGTATGTGTTTTCCTATGTGCCTTCAAGTCATTTCTGACTAAGGTGAACCTATCATTGGGTTTTCTAGGCAAGATTTGATCAAAGGGAGTGTGTCTTTGCCTTCTTTTGAGGCTGTGAGAGTGTGACTTGCCTAAGGTCACGCAGTGGGTTTTCATGGATGAGTAAGGATTCAAACCCTGGTCTCCACAGTCATAGTGTAATGCTGAAACTTCTACAACACTCTGGCTCTTTTAACAGAAGAATATAAAGACAATAAATAAAAAACTGGAGTAATACTACTCAGAACAGTAGGTTAGGTTACATTGACCTGAGATAAACATACGCCCCCCCCCCAAATAAAGCATTGCAGTGGGCTCCAAAATTCTTTAAACCAGCCCTGACTATTAGCATCCCTGCTACAATTAGCTGTTAGATGGTCCACAGAAAATTGGATATGAAATTTTGTAGCAATGTATCACAAAAATATTTTGGATCTTTGTGGTGTATTCAGCAGTGGGTACAGAATGTGAAATAGTGAATCTATGGTCTTTCTATATTAACATAGTCTGGCTCTAGGAGGATCTGTGATCCAAGTCATGGTGATTTATGAGTCAAGAGGAACTTATGTAGGATCTGAAAGACTGATCCAGACTACCCAAATCACATGTATCAAGGAGACTCATAGCTTCTAGGCTGATACTTCCTAGTATTACTAACTGAAAGGAAAAAGTAATGGGTAGGAAAATTTGGCCTAGGATCAAGAAATTAAGCAGGAGAGAATTGACTGTTTTTTGTAAGGCCAACAGTCTGCTCATTGCAAACACATTCTTCAAGCAACCGAAGAGGCAACTGTATACATAGACATCACCTGATGGCCATTATAGAAATCAGATAGACTACATAATTGGAAGCAGAAGATGGAGAAGCTACATTCTGTCTTCAAGAACAAGACCAGGAGTGGATTGAGGCACAGACCATGAACTGCTAGCATCAAAAATAAGGGTAAAGCTAAAGAAGAACACTAAACCAACCATCATGCCAAAATACAACCTGAAAAACATCTCTGTAGAATTTAATGTAAAAAATAGGTTTGCACAATAAAGGCAAATTGATCAGGAGCCAGAAGAACTCAGGGCTTAATCAAGGGACATTGTCAGGGAGGAATGCAAAAAGACACCATCTGTATCTAAAAAGAAAGAGAAACCTCTCTGGATGACAGATGAAACTCTTCATGCTGTCAAGAACAGATGAGAAACAAAAGTAAAATGGGACAGAAATAGAGTCAGAACCGTGAATGCAACTGTTCAGCGACTTGTGCACGACAACAACAAAGAGAACTATAATCAATGCAGAGAAACAGAAGGTGACAACAAAAAAGGAAGAGCAAGAATCCTCTTCCGCAAGATCTGAGAAATCAAAGGGAAATTTAAACAAGAATTGGGATGCTGTATGACCAGCAAGGGAACACATTACATAACCAAGTAGAAATAAAAAGACAATAGAAACAATACATGGGGAAACTATATAAAAGAAATTAAAGGTTGACAGATACACTCAATGAAGAACCATATGAAGATGAACCTCCAATTTTAGAAAGTGAAATGGAAACTGCACTCAGGGCACTTAGGAGAAATAAATCACCAGGAACAGATGACATATCAGTAGAGCTGCCCCAAGCAACAGAGAGAGAATCTACTCTACTTCTAACTAAAATCTGTTAACAAATATGGAAAACAAAACAACGGCCCACATATCGGAAACGTTCAATATACATTTCAATCCCCAACAGAGGGGACACCAGGGATTGTGCTAACCACAGAACCATTGCATTAATTTCCCATGCAAGCAAAGCAATGCTCAAAATTCTACAACAAAACTTTTACCATATACGGATTGAGAAATGCCAGATGTCCAAGCTGGGTTCAGGAAAAGAAGAGGCACTAGGGATCATGTTGCAAACATATGTTAGCTAATGAAGCACACAAAATAATTTCAAAAGAAAATCAGCCCATGCTTTATAGGTTATAGCAAAGCCTTTGATTGTAACTATAGATCACTCTTAAAGAAATGGGTGTGCAACAACATTTGATTGCCCTGATGTTTAACCTGTACTCAGGACAAGAGGCTACAGTTAGGACAGAGTATAGAGAAATTGAATGATTTCCAATTGACAATGGGGTCAGCCAAGGCTGCATTTTATCATCCTCTTTAATTTGTATGCTGAATATATCATATGTAAAGCAGGATTAAACTCAGAGGAAGGAGGTGTGAAAATTGGTGGAAGGAACATGAACAATTTCAGATATGCAGATGACACCATACTACTAATAGAAAAGAGCAAAAACTTGGAACAATTACTGAAAAAAGTGAAGGAAGAAAATACAAAGGTAGGTTTACAGCTGAACATTAAGTAATAAAAATAACCACCATGGAGGATTTATACAACTTTAATTTAGATGATGAAGACCTTGAAATTGTTCAAGATTTTCCATACCTTGGCTCAGTCATTAATCAGAATGGAGACTACAGTCAAGGACTAGGCCTTGGAATGGCATCTATGAATAAATTAGACAAGATCCCGAAGTGTTAAGATACCAGTATATAATTGAACATTATTGTTAGGATTTTCCATGCCATTGTATTTCCCATTTCTATGTATGGTTGTGAAAGCTGGACAGTGAAGAAAGCTAATAGGAAGAAAATCAACACATTTGAAATGTGGTGCTTGAGATGAGTTCTACAGCTACCATGGACTGCTAAAAAGACAAATAGGCCCTAGAGCAAATCAAACCTGAACTGTCCCTAGAAGCCAAGATGACTAAACTGAGACTATGGTACTTTGGCCATATCATGAGAAGAAATGACTCACTACAAAAGACAATAATGCCTGGTAAGATAGAAGGCAGTAGGAAAAGAGGGGGACCACATTCCTGATGGATAGACTCAATCAAGAAAGCCAGTTTCCTGAGTCTGCAAGACCTGAGCAGGTCTGTTGAGGATAGGGTGACTTGGAGGTCTCTCACTCATAGGGTGGCCATAAGTTGAAGTACTCTTAATGGCAGTTAACAACAATAAGGATACAAATAGAAAACAAACAAACAAACAAACATTGTCTGGACCCTCTGTAAAATTAAGTGAGGCAGGAAATTGCACAATTAAATCGTCCTCAGGAAGCCCTTTGAGAACACTTCTAGACTACATGAAAAGTGGTCTCCAAATGCCCCAGTCAACAAGGTTTGCAGGTAATTTGTCTCATTCTCTGTTTGCAATCCTCCTGTATTTCTCACTTTTGTTTCTTCCATCTTCCCCCCCTCTTACTAGAGAATTGCTGTTAAGGAAAAAGATGGAATAGCTGGACACCTTGCCAACAACCAGTGTCATTGCGAGTAGTTAGGGAACCTCAGCCCAGTGGTTTTGTGCTTCCCTAATATCAGGGCAACTCTGCCTGCTGGGAAGGAGGCCTGAAAATGGGATTGAGGACCACCCACTGGTGTTTCTGTGGGTTGAAACCCACGACCCACTGTGTGTATGCCCACAGATTGTGTGGTAGTTGTGGTCTGTGAGTATAGAGATTGAATTAGAAAGAGAGAAAGCATTCTGAGGTAAATTTTCCTTGGTTTTTTTCCGGGCTGTGAGGCTGTATTCTGGAATACTTTCTTTCTGACGTTTCGCCCGCATCTGTGGCTGGCATCCTCAGAGAATGGTAACACATTCTGTTACCTAGAGCAAATCAAACCTGAACTGTCCCTAGAAGCCAAGATGACTAAACTGGTACTTTGGCCATATCATGAGAAGAAATGACTCACTAGAAAAGACAATAATGCCTGGTAAGATAGAAGGCAGTAGGAAAAGAGGGGGACCACATTCCTGATGGATAGACTCAATCAAGAAAGCCAGTTCCAAGTCTGCAAGATCTTTGGTTGCACACCCATTTCTTTAAGAATGATCTATAGTTACAGTCAAAGGCTTTGCTATATATAACCTATAAAGCATGGGCTGATTTTCTTTTGAAATTATTTTCAATGGTAACATTCTGAGGTAACTTTGGGTGGTGTGTTTGTGTCACAATGTTTGTGGGGATTTGAGGAGTCTTGTGTATTTCTGACTGTGTGTTTTTGTGTGTCCATTGTGTGTGAGGGTATTACACTATTGGGTGGTCATGGTTTGTTCCTACACAGAGAGGATCAGACTAATTCAGCAGTTAGGAGCTGCTGGGTAACATTTGTGGGCTAAGCAAATGTGGGGTGGGGTGTGTGTGTGTGTGTTTTGTGTGTGTGCCCATTGTGTGTGAGGGTATTACACTATTGGGTGGTCATGGTTTGTTCCTACACAGAGAGGATCAGACTAATTCAGCAGTTAGGAGCTGCTGGGTAACATTTGTGGGCTAAGCAAATGTGGGGGGGGGCGTGTGTGTGTGCCCATTGTGTGTGAGGGTATTACACTATTGGGTGGTCATGGTTTGTTCCTACACAGAGAGGATCACACTAATTCAGCAGTTAGGAGCTGCTGGGTAACATTTGTGGGCTAAGCAAATGTGGGGTGGTGTGTGTGTGTGTTTTGTGTGTGTGCCCATTGTGTGTGAGGGTATTACACTATTGGGTGGTCATGGTTTGTTCCTACACAGAGAGGATCAGACTAATTCAGCAGTTAGGAGCTGCTGGGTAACATTTGTGGGCTAAGCAAATGTGGGGTGGGGTGTGTGTGTCTGTGTGTGTTTTGTGTGTGTGCCCATTGTGTGTGAGGGTATTACACTATTGGGTGGTCATGGTTTGTTCCTACACAGAGAGGATCACACTAATTCAGCAGTTAGGAGCTGCTGGGTAACGTTTGTGGGCTAAGCAAATGTTTGTGTGGGGGGCGCTGTCGAAATGAGCCTCTTGAACGGTGAAGAGGGCAAAACAGCCCGCGCGGTGCGGCTGGGAAAAGCCTTGAGCCGCCCGCCTTGTGCTGTGCTGCTGGTTGCGGAGTCCACTCCGCAGTTTCTGTCTCTCCTCAGCCGTCGCCGTCTCTGGCAGCAGCGGAGGGCGGCGCGGCAAGTGCACGGAACAGCCAGTTGTTTAAAATCCTTCTAGAACCGTTTCTAATTCCCCCTTGCGCCGGGGAAGGGAGAGCGGGAGGGGGAGGAGGAGCCGGAGGCTGGTGGGGGGAGGGAGCCAGCCGAGAGGAGGGGAGAGCCAGAGAGAGCGCGAGAGCGCAGCCTGTCCTGGTCTCCGCCTGTCAATCACGGCGGGGGAGGTGTGTCCGAGCGCGCGGCGGGCCAATGGCGTGTGTGTGTGGCGGCGTCTCCATGGTGACTGGGCTGTTCCTGGGGAGGCTGTGATGGGTTGACAGGTGCGTGACAGTCGGAGCTCTCTGCAGGCATGTACGGCAAAGGCAAGAGCAACAGCAGCGTCCCGTCCGACAGCCAGGCCAGGGAGAAGTGAGTACAGTCGGCCGGACCGCCACAGCCTGACTGGGCGGGGAGGTGGGCGAGCGGACCGACCGGCACAAAGTAACTTTAACGCGTGTGGCGGAGGGGAGGGGGGCCGTCTCCTCACACGAGCTCGCAGAGCACAAGCCCGGCGAGGGAAGGAGGAGGAGGAGGAGGAATGGGGGGGGAGACACCAGAAGTCGGGGTGTAGGGAGGAGGAGGAGGACGGTTGTGCGCGCGCCTGTGCGGTTGAAAGTGAAGTCCGCGACACCCTCTCCTTCGGAGGGGTGGGTGGGGTGGGGCGTCAGTTGGGGGACAAGACAAGACAGGACGTGCCTCAGCCTCTCGCATTATTTATTACCCCGGGCGGAGAAGGAGGAGGAGGAAGGTTGTGGCTCCTCAGTCAGTCAGTCGTCAGTTAGTTTCGTGAGGAGAAAGTGGTTCAGACTGTGTGGTGCCTCACGCTGTGGGAGGCTGGGGGGGGGTTGTAGGATTAACCGTGGGGCTGGAGAGCCTCCCCCAGGGTTGGTTATTTGTTATTCTTGCCTTCTTCCTTCCTTCCTTCCCACTCTCTTCCAGAGAGTGGCGGGGGGGGGACTCCTGGTGTTGGTTTGGGATGGAGGAGAAGATGGTGTTGGAGTAACTTTGGTAACAAAAGAGTCTGGGCTGTGTGGTCGTGTGAAGCTTCCGCCAGGGAGAGAGAGAGAGAGAGAAGGAGAGAGGAGCAGAAGCCGCCTCGCGTCGCCTGTTAAACTCCACCACACTCAACTTATTCTCTATCTCTCGCCAAACACACACACACACCTTTGTCAGGAGTGCTATCTTTCTTTTCCTGTTCCCCTTCACTCTTCTTCTTTCACACAGTCGTCACATCTTGGCATACATGGCCTTTCAGGTTACGGGGTGGTGGTGTAACTAAGTAGTTTGTAGTTTGCTGTGGTGTGTTGGAAGGGTTGCTGAAGTAGGAGGTACTGAAGTGTTGTGAGAAAGGTGAACATTGGGTTTTGCTCTAAGAAAAAAAAAAGAAGATTCTGTAATAGTAAGAGATAAAGCTTGGAGAGAAATTTGAAATTGGTTGTTGAAGACAAGAGTAAAGGCAAGGTGTTGCTCTTGTAGTGTGTTTATAATGTTGAGGGAAAAAAGATGCACACCCCTTCTACTGCAAAATATATTATTTATGTTGTAATACCTTGATTCACCTGTTATAGGTCCATAAGAAACTTTTAGAAAAATAAGTACAGGAAAATGTATACAAATAAATGTTTACCCAGTACTTAAAATAGGGACCATTTTACAGATTTGTAGGTACTGTAAGATTTAATCATCTTGTTAACATTATTTTAAGCAAATGATTGCTTTATTATTTTAAGAAAAGAGTTGTTACACTGTAAAGTGATGGTAACTTCTTGAAACTGTTGTTACATAGGCTTAGTTTGCTTGAGATCTAAAGGCCCTCCTAAGGTTGAATTTTTCCAAGTTGCTACTATTGAAAGCTGTTACATCTTTCATTCATCTCATTGAGCTAGAAGGACATGGGGAGTAGTTGTTTATAAAGAAGGAAAGTTTTGTTTCTGGTAGGCTGAGTGTTCCTGAGAGAGAAATTATTTATTTTGCACTTTCTGTTTCTGTGTGTAGACTTCCCCGGGGCCCTAGTCACCTTCATAGGCTTAGGTTGAGATGCTTGAGGTCAACAACATATGGTCAGAAACAGCTTTGGTATATATGGTCTTTTAAAATGCTATTGTATATAACTTGGAGTTTTACTCACCATGAGAATGAATGTGCTAAACAAGATTGAGAAATTTCTCTTGAGGCAGTTCGCACTGAACCTTCACCTAAAGGTTTTTCCTTGCTGCAGCGTTTTAAACAGGAGAGTTACTTCCTGATTCCAAAGAGGAAGAAACAGACCCAAGACTTAAATCACTTGTCTTAAATATTTAAGATTTAAATATTTGGTCTTTGCAACTCTCACTTTCTTTTAGATTTAAACATTCTAGTGCAAAAACTACCTTGTAAACCAAGCATTTGTAAAGTTATTGTCCTCTCAGTTTATGATAAAATGTTAAGATTCTTGGGCAAAGTTGTGCATCTGCATTTGTGATTTGTAATTGTTGTGTTGCAGCCTTTGACAGTTCAAACTTCTTTTTTTTCTTTTTTTGTTGTTGTCAAGAAACTTGTACGGGAGCTATTAAAACAGGGGCCTTGACTGTATCTTGGCTGTCTTGGTTGAATGTGTGTTTATTTGAAATGTGTTGGTACTCCATATTTTCTTCTAAACAATATTATAAAAAATATCAAAGTAATATCATAAGATAGGATGCTATAAGATACCTGTTTTGTTATAAAAGAAAAAGTAGCTGCACTGAACTATCTCTGAGTAATGAGTACCCTTTAAGTGAAGTTAGGGGAACTGCTAGATGGTGCTATTTGATCTAAACACATTCATCTCCTCATTCATTACAGTTTGCAGTGAAGAATCTGTGTTGCTTGTATATAGAGTTCGATCAGTCTGACCTATGCAACAATTTAAAAATGATTCAAAAATGTGACCCAGTCCCAATTTCCTTTTTATGTTGGAAAAGAAGCATTATTCATAATACTGGGGAAATGATGCTTGGTTCTTTTAGATATCACTGTATATGCAATGATACTTCTGTAGAATAATTTCTGTACTTGATTTACAAACAATTTACAAACCAACAATAAAGTTTTCTGTTTTTGCCTGTACTTCAATAAATTTTTTACTTCTATAAAGTAAATCTTTTAAATCTAAAAATAAGATTTCTGGACATTATTTTCTTACAGTATTTTTCCACTACAGTACAGCTCTCACCCTGGGGGAATGGTTCTGCTGAGAGCAGTTGTCTTCATATCAAAATGAGTACAGTTGAGGGGAGGGGCAAAACATCTTTTTAAGCTTTTTATAAAGTAGGGATGGCCTAAGCCCCCAGAAACACTATCAGTGAACATTTAATAGGGAAACAATTGCTTCTAAATTTGTTTTATTTTGTTTTCTAGAAGAATTTGCTGTGTCCACATATCTGTGATTTAAATGTCTTTTTATGTGTGCTTGTAGGCTATGTATCATAATTTTATATACTTAAGGACCATTGACCTAAGTGAGATATGTGCAGTTATATGGATCCAGTACTGTATTACAGAGATTGTAATACTAAGCTTATTTACTTGGAAGTAAATACTGTACCACTTTGTTTAATGATAGCTTAAGCCCAAGTAGCTATGCTTAGGTTTGCAGACTGGATGTTTGGATACTAGAAATTATATTCCTGTATGTTTTTTCATCATATCAGGAAGCATATGAAGATTGAGAATCACTCTGCTTTCGTCTTCAAAATGTTAATGTAACAATTGTGTTGATGTAACATTTAATTACATGAACATAGTTTTACAGTATAAGTTTGTGGCACAAAACTGAATTTTGACATTATAAACCTGTTGATAGTGAAAGTTTATACATGGCCATTAAGTGTAGGCTGGAAACAAAGTAGAATTGTCATATGTCCAGGTAATCACTCTGGATATTTTTTATTTATATTTAGTTATGCTGACACCACTCTTGAAAGTATATGTATTAAAAATACTTAATATTTCTATGTTGTGATAATATTACTGGTATAATTTTCCCATGTTTTTTTTACCTCTGCTGAATCTAGAAAGAGGTGGTTGCAGGGGTGCCATAAGGTTTTTTTTTATTTCTGGCAAAGAGTACATAGGTATGGAATTTCCTATTGTGTGTGTAGCTTTAGTGTGACTACTTCAACAATATTTATTACACAGAAGCAAATATGTGGGTATACTGAAAAAAAATGAGTATCAGTGACTTGTAAGTATTATGAATATTTTTAGTTGTAAGTAAGTAATACTTGTAGGTATTATGAATATTTCAGTCTCTTTTATGTTTCTTTGGTAGTAACTTATTTCTCTACCAAACAATCTTCTCTCTTTTATTTTTTTGATAGAGTCACAAGCTTGGTAGATGGAATGTTGTAGATGTAGTATACCTTGATTTCAGTTCATCCTTTGACAAGGTCCCCTGTGATATTCTTGCAAACAAACTAGTAAAATGCAGGCTAGACAATGCTACTGTTAGGTGGATTTGTAATTGGTTGACTGACTGAAACCAAAGGATAGTCACCAATGGCTCCTCTTCATCCTGGAGAAAAGTGACTAGCAGGGTGCCACAGGGCCCAGTGATATTCAATATCTTTATCAGTGACTTGGATGAGGGAATAGACGGTATGCTTATCAAGTCTGCAGATGACACCAAATTAGGAGGGGTAGCTGATACCTCAGAGAACAGGCAGAGAATTCAAAATGACCTTAATAGATTAGAAAGCTAGGCCAAAACTAACAAAATGAATTTCAGCAGGAGAAATGTAGGATACTACACTTGGGCAGTAAAAATGAAATGCACAGATATAGGATGGGTGACACCTGGCTTGATAGCAGTGCATGTGAAAGGGATCTAGGAGTCTTAGTGGACCACAAGCTGAACATGAGTCAGCAGTGCAATGCAGCAGCTTAAAAAGCCAATGTGATTCTAGGCTGTACCAATAGAAGTATAGTGCCTAGATCAAGGGAAGTAATAGTGCCACTCTGTTCTGCTTTGGTCAGACCTCACCTGGTTTACTGTGTTCAGTTCTGTGCACCACAGTTCAAGAAGGATGTTGACAACCTGGAGCATATCCAGATGTGGGTAACCAAAATGGTGGGAGGTCTGGAAACCATGCCCTATGAGGAACGGCTTAGGGAGCTGAGCATGTTTAGCTTGGGGAGGAGAAGTTTAAGAGATGACATGATAGCCATGTTTAAATATTTGAAGGGATGTCATACTGAGAATAGAGCAAGCTTGTTTTCTGCTGGTCCAGAGACCAGGACATGGAGCAATTAATTCAAACTACAGGAAAAGAGATTCTATCTAAACATTAGGAAGAACTTCCTAATGGTAAGAGCTCTTCAGCAGTGGAATGTGGTGCCTTGAAGTGTGGTGGAGTGTCTTTTTTTGGAGGTTTTTAAACAGAGGCTGGATGGCCATCTGTCAGGGGTACTTTGATTGCATGTTCCTGCACGGTAGGGAGTTGGACTGGGTAACTCTTGTGGTCTCTTCCAAATTTGTGATTATATCTCAGAGATGCATTAATTTTAATGGAGGCTACACATGTAGGCTTAAGTCCAGTTGTTTCAGCTACATTAAATAGAGAGTACATAAGTGTTCACTTACCAACATTTATGAATATCAGTCTATTTTGTATTTTGGCTTGTGAAGCCAAGTATGTATGGTCAAAGCAAGATGAGCTAAAGCTGGATAATCCATTTTAACTCTCTAAAATTCTGATTAGAGTCAGTGTGGTGTAGTGGTTTGAATGTACTCCAGGAGACCAAGGCTTGAATCCCTGTTCAGCCATGGAAACCCACTGGATGGCCTTAGACAAGTCACATTCTTTCAGCCTCAGAGGAAGGCAATGGCAAACCTCATCTGAATAATAAATCTTGCTGAAACAAGCAAACAAAAATGATATGTTAGCTTTAGGTGTCACCATAAGTTGGAAATGACTTGGCACACAACAGCAACAACATTCTGGTTGTAAAGACACACAACAGCAACAACATTCTGATTGTATTCAGCTGTGCGGTAATTTTTGTTTAAATTATTTCCTATTATGTATAGAGCTGTCTTTAACTCCAAGATGTACAGATAAAATTTGAAATATTTTAAAGAGTGAAAGAGTGGTCAATTGAACTTGTGTCTTTGTCTTGACATTTTTGGCAATGTGACATAAAATCAAATAATGATACATGCTGATATAATGAACCCTGATATAATGGCGTTCAAGCATGGTTTCTCAAAGTCAGGCTGTTTTTCCAGTGCAGTGAAAAGATTTTCAGACTGCTATAAATATGGTTTCTAGGAAAGGAAGAATTTAGCAGAAATAGTGAAAGTGTTACTCAACTATATTTCTGGTTTCCTTTGCTGTAGTTAATTTAGGTTTGGCACAGTACAGAGCACAGAATGATATGGTTTCTCAGAGGATATAGAATTTGCACTATTTCTGAGAGTGAGAGGCTGTTTCTCTCTAGCTTTTGGACTTTTCTGTCTCTCTTAATGGTTGTGGTTTTGAAAGGCTCATATGAAGTCTGAAGATTATATATGAGAGAAAATGCTTCACATACAGCAAGTCCAAGTCCTCAGCTCAATTAATTCCTCACAAAAAAGACAGTTCCATTTAAAGTAAGTTACAATAATGAGTTCACAAGCTATGGACATGAGGCATAGAAGAGCTTTCCTGCAATGATACAGTGCTTCCCCCCATTACTTCCACTCTTGTCATACATGAGCTGGTTACTGCAATGCTCTATTGAGTAGTAGTCAGAACAGTTACACAATCTCTTGGCTAGGAACAAGCAGGTGCAAACCACGTGACATGCCTTGGGTTTACTAACACTCAGCTGCCAATACAGTTGTGACATGAAAAACATATGACATATGCCAATTGACTGCAATAATTTAATTTTAGAAGTGAGAAATGAAGGCAGACTTAATGCACAGGAAAGATTCACTAACTCACTAGCTGGTTTTTATAACATCTACTAGTTCAGAATATTTGAACTATACCTGATACAGCTAACGTTAATTTTTATTTATACATTTGTTTAGAAAACCTTCCCATCTTCTTTCAGATAGAGACTTCCAATGGCTTATATGAGATCAATGACAAATAAGACAGTTCTTGCTTAGGTCTAACTGACAGGAAACAAAAGGAAAGAGGAATCAGGAGTGAAAAGGAAAATAAGCAAACTTGAGCACAAATTCTTAAAAGTGAATTTTTTTTCATAACAACCAGCTGGAATAAAAGCAATTCAAAGAAGATAAGCTGAATGGAACAGGGCCTACCCTCACCCTTGCGGCGCTGTAGTCTGATGAATTCTGACTCTTGTATAGTGTTTTTCAAATAGTTTTAAAAAGATTGCTAAATGCAAAATATGGTAACAGGGCTGCCATGTTTATTCATAGGAATATCAGAAGGGGCACACTGGATCTTATGAAAGTTCTGTATGTTCCAAAATCTTGTTCATATAATGACCAATTAAGTGCCTATGAGAAGTAATCAGCAGGAGATGAGTTCATCTGCACCCTTTATTTCCTGCTCATTGTCAACTAACACACAGGAATACAGTGGTCCCTTGGTATCCACTGGGATTTTGTTCCAGGACCCCCTGTGGATACCAAAATTTGTGGATGCAAAATCCCATTATATACAATGATGTAGTAAAATGGTACGTACCCCTTATATAAAATGGCAAACAGCAAGGTTTGCTTTTTGAAACCCCCTCCCTGAACATTTTCAAGCTGTGGTTAGTTGAATCCATGGATGCAGAATCCATGGATCCAAAGGGCTGAACGTACTGTCTCTGATACTGGAAATAACAGATAACCAACCTGACTAGTAGACATTGATGGCCCCATTGCTCATGAATTTATCCAGTCTCCTTTTAAAGTCATCCAAGTCAAGAGTCTAATTACATCACGTGACCATGAATTCCACAGTTTAATTGTGCTCTATGTGAAGAACTTCCTTTTATATTTCCTGAATTTCCCACACATCAGCTCTCTATCTACTTTCTCCATACCATGCATGATTTTATAAATCACTAGCATGTTTCCTTTTATTTGCCCTGTTTTCCTAATCTAAACATCTCTAAATATTGCAACCTGTCCTCACAGAGGAGCTGTTCCATTCACTTGAGAAATTTTGGTTGCCTCTTTTCTGAATTAGTTTAATTCAGTTTAATATACCATAGGATCAATCCTGTCATTTTAATGCATTCTGAGTACCTGAGTAAGAAATCATCAGAGGCAGCCCTATTTATAACAGGGGTTGACGTCTTTGCCATTAGTATCTGCTAGAACTCTGTTTAGCTGTACTAGCTGTTAGTTGGCTTCTTAAACTTTTACAGGTGGAGTATCCCTTATCTGAAATACTTGGGACCAGAAGTATTTTGGATTTTTTCAGATTCCCCCCCCCCCCAGAATACTTGTATATACATAATGAGTGAGATCTTAGAGATGGGACCCAAGTCTGAACATGAAATTATTTATGTTCCATATACACACATAGCCTGAAGGTAATTTTATATACTTTTTTTAAAAAAAAATAAATTTGTGTATGAAATAAAGCTTGTGTACATTGACCTATCAGAAAGCAAAGATATCACTGTGTGTGTATCTACAGTGTAGAGCTGTAGCAGTTTGACACCACTTTAAGTGCCATGGCTCTTACAGAATCTTAGTATGTGTAGTTTTACAAGGTCCTTAGCCTTCTCTGCCAAAGCAAGCTGGTGCCTCAACAAACTACAAATTCCAGGATTCTGTAGGATGGAGCCATGGCAGTTAAAGTGGTGTCAAACTGCAATCATTCTACAGTGTATCCATCTCAGCCATACAATTGTGGACAATTTTTTGAGTATTTTGGATTTCAGAATTCCAGATAAAGGATACTCAACCTATATAACAATCTTTAAATAATGTTTAGAGCTTCTGTTGGCCTTTATACAGTCTTCTAATATCTGGGCTATCTGGCTTTTCTTTGCAAACGAAGATTCAGGAAGGACTTATCCCGCGCTTTCTGCAAGCGCGCTGATGACTAAAAAGGCCAATCCGAGATAAACAAGTCCGGTTGCAGAAAGCACAGCAGAAGGTCTCCTTCGGTGATGTTTTTGGGTTGTGATTCTTTCTGTGGTGTCGTTTCTCTTCAAGACTTGTTTGGCATGAGTTCTCAAATAAGGCTGCAGCATTGTGGATAGTGCGTCCCCATGCCTCCCGATGTGAGGCCAGGGCGGACCATTGTTGGTGATCAGTTTGGCCGAGCCTGAGATGTTGTTTCAGGGAGTCTTTGTATTGCTTTTTTGGAGCGCCCCTCTTACACTGACCCGTGGCGAGTTCACCGTAGAGTATTATTTTTGGGAGGCAATGGTCCTCCATCCTAGAAACATGCCCTGCCCAGCGCAGCTGTGTTCTCAATATCATGGCCTCAATGCTGGTGATCCCTGCTTGCTCAAGGATAGCAACATTCATCACATAGTCAGTCCAGTGTATATTTAGGATTGTGTGTAGACAGCGCTGAGAAAGCGTTCGAGGAGTCGTAGGTGGAGGTGATAGGTGACCCATGTTTCAGATCCATAAAGGAGAATAGACAGTACAATGGCTCTATACACACTGATTTTTGTGCTTTGCCTCAGGTGTTTATTGCTCCAGACTCTTTTGTGAAGTCTTCCAAATGCACTATATGCCTTTGCTAATCTGTGATCGATCTCTTTGTCAATCTTGGCATCTGATATACAGTCTTCTAATATAGCTAGTGTAATGTGGGACTTTATAACATGAGGGAGGTAAATCACAATTACAGCAGAATAATAGCATCTTCAGCTGTGGCTGAGCACATGATGTTTCTGTTCTGTTGTTCTGCTGTGGGACACCACATTTCTTTTCATTTTCTTTTCACAAAAAACTATTAATGACCCTCTTTCCAGCTCCTGTTGTGCTTCAATAATGTGACAGTTCAATTTTGCTTTAATGCTGATCTTGGGTGGCGAGGGGATGGTCAGTGAGCATGCTTTGGGTGTGGCTTAGGTGTTCTAGTGATAAGGTGCAAAGGACAAGGGAAGAGAAGCCAAAACTTTGCTCACTGCCCCTCTCCCTCCTTTTCCAGCCCTGTTGTAGAGTATCTCCCCCACTCTCTCTCTCTCACACACAGACATGTGCCTGGAAATGTAAGTGCAAAACAGACTGACAGTTTAAGAAAGCATTTATTTCATTAACCCTTGGCATCTTTCTTGCTTTTATCTATGTTCAGTTCACTCCTTCAGACTACCTTCAAATATAAATGAAATATAAATGAAAACAGTCATATGTTTAAAAAGACCTTTTTTCTTGGGGTGGTGGTGGTTCTGATTGGTTATAGTAGACTAAGTGCTGGCTGATAAATCAGAGATAGGCCAGTTGCTGCTTCCTGCTTGCTTTCATTTGCCAGAGCTTAGTCTGGTCTAACTGATCAGACAGCTCTCCCCACTCCAGGAAAAAAGGGTCTTTTAAAATGTAAGACTGTTTTCATTTACGTTCCATTTATATTTGAGGAGGGATCTGTGTATGGTGCCAAAGGAGGTAGGGATAATGTTTTGGCAGTGTGTGATAAGCTTTTAGTACAAATTAACTCTGTAATCCCAAAAAGGTTTTCCATGTGATAGGAAACAGAGCAATCCTGATTGCATAGCATTTTAAGAAACAACAATATTGTAGTGGGAGAAGAGCCCTCGTGTGATAAAGCCTGTGCAGTACAGAGTATATTGCACCATGATGTTCTTAGAACACAGGCTGGCATCCTGGCCTTCCCTGGAGTTGAGAAGCTGGAATAAGCAAGGTGATTGTGACCAAGATCAATGGAATTACCAGTATAGTTTAATTGCTGTTGTTTTTTCATTGATCATGTGAACTGTTTGAGACTATTTACCTGACCAAGCACTGTTCTTGTAATGAATAAGAGCCCTCCAGATCATTAAAAAATAAAATAAAAAGTAAAACCTGTATTACTGTTTTCCCCCCTGTATGGCATACCAAAGCATCTTTGGTCACCTTGGTGGACAATGTACTCTGGGAGCTAGACAGGGGGAGTATCCCTGTTGGTTCTGCTGGACCTCTTGGCAGTTTTTGATAGACCATGGTATCCTTCTGGGTCACCTTCTTGGGACAGGACTTGAGGGCAGTGTTTTACAGTGTCTTTGTTCCTTTCTGGAGAATCAAACCCAGGAGGTGGTGCGGGGTGGGGGGGACTCTGTTCAACCCTTTGACCTGTAAAATCCTTTAGGGCCCGGTTGTAACATATACATGAAACTGCTGGGAAAAACTGTCTGGAGTTTTTTTTTAATTTCTTTTTATTTCATTACATCCAAATACTTTCCATCAGCTCTAGTATACATCACATTCTTTGTAACACATTTTTTCATAATCAAAAGTAAAATTTACATATAGGGAAAACTTCTATCTATTAATACTTTGCTTCTATTAAACTAACTTTAAAACACTTTTTGAGAGTATCCCTCTATGTGTCCCTTCCTCCTTTGTTTGTGTGTGATCACTATTCTTGTATTTACCCTTCTATCTGCTTTTTGCATTCAACTCATTTCATCTGGTTGTCACTTAAATTTTACCTCTAGAACCTAGTATCCATACCATCTCTCCTATTTACCAGTCCATTCCTAACCTTATCAAGGTTTCCTACCCTTTCTCTCCTGTCTCATGGTTCGATTCATCTTCCAAAAAGTTTATTTATTGGTTCCCATTCTTCTTCTATTCTTTTTGGAGGTCTGCCTTTCAAGGAGGCTGTTAATCTGTCCATATCTAAACTGTCATATAATTTACTTATCCATTCCTCTATAGTTGGCACCCTTTTCTCTTTCCAGAGGCTGGCATATAAGATCCTGGCTCTTGTTATCATATACAGTATGATTTTCTTTTTCGCCACAGCATTTGGTCCCTTAATTTTATCTACCATATTTAAGAGATAAATTTCTGGTTCCATTGGATATTTACTTCCCAAGATTTCCTTTATCTTAATATGTAACATCTTCCAAAAAGGTTTCACCCTTGAACAGTTCCTCCACACGTGTATTAAGGTACCCTCTGCCTCCCCACACTTCCAACAACTTCTTTCACCTATTTTGTACATCTTGTCCAGCCTCACTGGTGTTAAATACCACTGGAAGAACATCTTTAGATGATTTTCCTTCATGCTTTGTGACAGAGTAAATTTCTGTGTTTCCTCCCACGATTTTTCCCACCTATCTATTTCTATAACATGACCTATATTATGGGCCCATTTTATCATTTGCTCCTTTACCTGTTCAGTTTCTAAATCTCTATCCAGGAGTATTTTATAATATCTTGCTATATGATGTTTCCCATTTTTCAGTAGCACCTTATCTATTTCGTTTGGTTCTGGTTGGAAGTTCCTTAATCTTAAATCCATACTGTATCTTTCCTGAATTTGTTTATAGAGAAACCAGTTTATTTTAAATCCCTCACTTTCTAGGATCTCTCTTGATTAAATTTTCATATTACCTTGAATATCCATCTTTAATAATTCCTGATATCTTAACCATTCTTGTTGTTCTATCTTTGACATCCCAAAAAAGGCTTCTTGTATTGAAACCCATAAATTGTAATAGAATCTGTCTTTCAAGTTGACCCACACTTTATATAATGTCTTTCTAACATAGCGGTTCTCAAAAGCTCTGTTCTCCTTTATCTTATTGTACCACATGTAACCGTGCCATCCAAAAACCAAATCATGGCCTTCTAAAGCAAGTACTTTTTTGTTTCTTAACTGTACCCAATCTTCCAGCCAAGCTAAAACAGAGGCTAAAACGCTGGTAATACAAAAATAGATTTGGGAATGCACATCCTCCTCTTTCTTTTCTTTCTGTTAATAGTTTTGCTTTCACTCGTGCCCTTTTCCCTTCCCAAATAAATTTAAGTATTTCTTTATTCCATTCCGCAAAGCATTTATTATTTGTTATGATTGGTAGATTTTGAAATAGGAACATAAATTTGGGTAGCACAGACATTTTTATTGAAGCTATTCTTCCTAGCCAGGAGAGTTGGAGCTTGGACCATTTGCCTAGTTCTTCTTTAATCTCCTTCCATATTTTCTCATAATTATTCTTAAATAGGTCTGCATTTCTCCGCGTGATCCAGATTCCTAAATATTTTATTTTTTTCTCAATTCTAAATCCGGTTTCATTGCTTAGTTTATCTATCTCCTGTTTTCTCATATTTTTTGTTAGGACTGTTGTTTTATCCTTGTTTATTTTAAACACAGACATTCGTGAGAAGTCTTTGAAAATTCTTAGTAGTTCTTCTAATTGACCCTGTGGTTCTTCCGATATTATAACTATGTCATCAGCGAACATTTTTAATTTGAACTCATGCCCTTTGATTCTTGTTCCTCTGATCTTCTCGTTCAATCTTACATTACTATTCTATTACTGTTATGAACAGCAATGGTGATAAAGAGCATTCTTGCCTCCTTCCTTTCATTATTCTTATTTGATCTGTTTTTTCACTGTTTATCATCACTCGAGCCATTTGGTCTTTATATATTTCGTCTAACCAGATTTTAAAGTTGTTTCCTACGTTCATTTTTTCTAACACTGCTTTTAAGAATGTCCACTTCACATTATCGAACACTTTCTCAGCGTCAAGGAAGATCATCGCCAGTTGTTTCTCATTATGTCTTTCATAGTATTCTATAATATCTATTACCGTCCTTAGGTTGTTTCGTAAATATCTATTTGGTAGAAATCCATTCTGTCTTCATGAATAATTTGGGCTAGAACACTTTTGAACCTTTGTGCTAGGATTACGGCGAAGATTTTATAATCAAGATTTAATAATGAAATAGGGCGATAGTTTTTTATATCTCGCCTATCTCTTCCTTCCTTTGGCAATACTGTGATGTAAGCCTCTTTCCAGGAGTCTGGTAATCCCTCTCATTTTATAGCCTTAAATGTCTCTAGTAGCGGTACATGTAGGACTTCCCCTAGTTTTTTATAATACACTGCAGAAAAACCATCCGGGCCTGGCGCTCTGTCTGGTTTCATTTTGTTGATCGCTTCTACTACTTCCATCATAGTGAAGTCCTTGTATAATATTTCTTTCTGTGCTTCTGTTAGTTTCCTTATTTTTTTGCTTTTCCAAATACTTACTTATTTCCTCAGTACTTACTATGGTAGAAGAGTCCTCTTTATATAATTTGGAGTAAAAGTCATGAAAGCATTTCTTTATTAGATTTTGTTCCGTGATGGTTTTCTCTTTGTAATTCAGCTCATTGATTATCTTTGTCTCTCTGTATCTTTTTAGTTTTAGAGCCAACCATCTTCCAGGTTTATTGGTCATTTCAAATTGTCTTTGTTTTAATAATCACATCTTCTGTTCTACTTCTTTTATTGATTTTGATAGGATTTTCTTCTTCAAGATTTCTATTTCCAGTTTCCACCATTTATTGTTTGGTTCCTCTATTAGTTTAGCTTCTTTCTTTGATAGTTCCTGAAGCAGTTGTTTTATCTCTTTTTCCTCTTCCCTTTTCTTTTCACATGCCTTCTTTAAAAAGTAGCCTCTCATTACTGCTTTGCTGGCTTCCCAAACAGTCTTCATCTTTATCTCATCAGATATATTTTCCTTGAAATACATAGCCAAAGTCTCTTTAGCTTCTTTTACGTTCTTATCATCTATCAGTAGATTATGATTCAATCACCAATTAAATTCTCTTTTTCTTCCTCTCATCTTTAGCATTATCGGATTATGATCCGAGGTCCATTTGGGCATTATTACCATATCCTTGATATTTAGTGTTATGCTTTTAGTCGCAAAGAACATGTCAGTTCTTGAGAACGATTGGTGCACATCCGAATAAAATGTATATCCTTTTGAATTTCCCTGTTTCAGCCTCCACACGTCTATTAGTCCTAGATCTTCTTTCATTTCGAAAAATGATCTTGGTAGCTTTCCCTGATTTTTCTTGATTTGTTTATTAGATTGTCTGTCTATCATTGTGATATCATTTGATATCACGTTTTGCTATTTCTTTATTTAGTTTTCGAAAGAAATTCTCTTGATTTTGGATTGGAGTGTAAACTCCCACAATTAGCATATTAACATCGTTAATTTTAGTTTGGACACCTATGTATGATCCCTCCTGGTCTCTAAAGATAAGGGTAGCCAAATATTTTTTATTGATGTAGACTACCATCCCTTTCTTTTTCTTTTTTTTTAACATTTGTAGCAATAAAGCATTGCCCTAGCTTTGGATTTCTCAAATATTCCTCGTCATTTTCTTTAATCCTTGTTTCTTGGAGGCATATTATATCACTTCTAGTTTTTTTTCCAGGTGATGAAATACTTGTCTCCTTTTATGGTTTGTATTTAATCCTTTCCCTTCCAAGATATAATTTTGACATCCATTTTATAACAGTTTGCTCCTTCCTAATCCTCCTCCTCCTCTTCTTCTCCTTCTCCTTCCTCTTCTTGTTCGTTATCTGTACCAATATTCTCCCTTTGCAATATTTCTTCTTCTGACAACACCTCTTTCTCGTCTAAGTGTTCCTCCTCCTCCCCTTCTCTTTCTTCAACTCCTTTTTCTTCTAATTTTCCTTCCTCTTGCTTCTTCCCTTTGTCTTTCCTTAATTTCTTATAAAATTCCTTTGCTTTTTGAATACTATTTATTCAATATCTTTTATATTGGTAGAAGAAGGAAATTCCTTCTATTTTCTCCCACCTATAGTTTATCTTTTTCTCCCTCAGCAACAGTGTCAGGAATTTATATTCCTGTCTCTTCTTAAGTATCAATGGTGGTATATCTTTATAAATCTTAAGATCTTTCCCATTTATTCTCAGGGTTTCATTGTAACTTTTCTCAATTATTTTATCCCTCAATTTAGCTCTTGTAAAACACGCTACTATGTCCCTAGGAACTTTCAAAACTATCTGGAGTTTTGAGGTTTGGTGCCATCAGTATGCGGATGACACCCAGCTCTATTACTTGTTTCCACTACAAGCCAAGGAAGCTGGTTTGGTCCTTCCTAAACTGATGCCTGTCATCAGTAATGGACTTGATGAGGGCAAACAAATTGAAACTTCATCTAGACAAGACAGAGGTACTCCTAGTTAGCTGAAGGGCAGATCAGGGAATAGGGTTTCAGCCTGTGCTAGATGGGGTTACAAAGAGTGTTTGGAAATTTCAGCTGGTCCAGGGAGCTGCTGCCAGATTGCTAACTGAGGCTGGCTACAGCGAGCATACAACTCCCTTATTACAACAACTTCACTGGCTGCCAGTCTGTTCCGGACACAATTTAAAGTGCTTGTTTTGACCTATAAAGCCCTATACGGTTCAGCTGAGGGTTATTTGAAGAACCATATTTTTCCTTATGAACTAGCCTGTGCTTTGATATCTGCTGTGGAGGCCCTTTTCTCTGTCCAATCACCCTCAAAGAGGTACATCTGATGGGAACATGGGACAGGGCCTTCTCAGTGGCTGCCCAGGGCTCTGGAACTCTCTTTCTAGAGAAGTTAGACTGGTATTCTCCCTAATTTCTTTTTGCAGACAAGTAAAGATTTCTCTGTTCTGACAGGCATTTGATGATAAGGCCCATCTCACCTAAGCTGGATGTTGCTAATTGTTGCATTGGTCTGTGTATGTATGTTTAAGTATGTTTAATCTGGATTAATTTTTTTGATTGTTCGAATTTGTAGTAAGCCACTTTGAATTCTGAAATGAGAAAAAGGAAAGATAATAAACTACAGGGCCAGAATAGTTTGTTTTTATCTGTAAAAGAATTCCTATAGTACTTTTGCCTGTCTTTATTCCACACTAGATGCGTAAGCTTCTACTCCTTTGAGCAGAAATATTAAAATGCTATGTACATGTACTGAACAGTCTTGCTTGTGCACACAGTGTGTGGGTATGTGCATTCAAGTTGCCTTTTGACTTATGATAACCCCATGAATTTCATAGGGTTTTCTGAGACAAGCAATACTCTTGAGTTGGTTTTGTCAATTCCTTCCTCTGAAATGTACCCTATAGCACCTGGTATTCATTGTTAGTTTCCCATCCAAATACTAATGAGGGCTGACCCTGCTAAGCTTCCAAGATTAGATGGGATCTGGTGCCTTTAGGGGATTTATTTACCTGGATTATGGTGACTTTTAACAATTCTTCAAGACGGCTGGAATTTGGGAATTAACATGCTGGACTTTATCAGACATGGGCAAAAAACCACATCATAAGGAGAGGATGATAGCCCAAAGGGTATCACATTTCTATTGACAGAATAAGACGTCAATAAAAAGTAACACCTTATTCATGCCCGCAGTACGTCCCCAGAATGGCTGAATGATGTCGTCTGATAATTTTGTCCTTTTCTGTTATCATCGCATCCTTATGATGTGTTCTTTCACATCTGATAAAGTCCAAAATTCCAAATTGCTAATGTGCAAAAAAAAAAAAAAGTCAAAATAAGAAATACTGGAAGTGTCTAATATGAGTGATAGTCAGGAAATGATTGACATTAAACAAGATATCTGTGTCCACATTTATTTAAAGAATAAGGCTGCAATCCTCACCATGTACGCTTAAAAGTAAACCCTATTGAAATCAAAGGGAGTTGCCTATTAGTGAATATGGTTAGAACTGATCTATAAATGTAAAATACAGTTGTCCCTTTGTAATCATGGGTTTGATATCCACAGATTTAAGTATTCACGGCTTGAAATATCCTTAAAAAAATAATAATGCAATAAGAAACCTTGATTTTGCCATTTTATATAAGGGACACCATTTTGCTATGCCATTGCATATAATGGGACTTGAGTATTCATGGATTTTAGTATCCACAGGGGGTCCTGGAACCAAACCCCAACGAATATGAAGGGACAACTGTATTTGTTTTTGTTACATTTTCAAATAGTCTTCAAATGTTTAAGCAGAATTTATGTGTCCATAGCCAATGAATAAGTGATAACTCCAAGTAACAAACTACCAGCAGCCCATGCACAATTAAAATCTAAATTGAAACTAGTAGCAACATGTAAAAATAACACTCATGTGACAAATTTTTGTGTTTTTCTGTAAGGGCAGTATATGTTAAGTTTATCAATTTTTTGTCCTCTGAGAAGCTAAGGAATATTGTAGGATTTCCAAAAGTGGAGTCTAAATTTGTTCCATTTCCCAGGTCCCTAATTCAGCTATGAAGTTTACATTGGCTTGAATGTACATTCAATTTAAAACTGGCTCTCCAATAGTCTGTCCCACATTAACAATGTTCACATGTGCAATAGCAGCAGAGAGGCTCAAAGGTGCTGTTAAGTGTTGCATGAATATATTTTTGCAATAAGACTGCTTGAAGAGCCATTTTCCTGAAGTGTGATATCACAATGAAAATATGAGAGTCAAGTCACTGAAACAGCATTGCTGCGATTACTTCTGTGCTCCTGGTATCAACCCTAAACAACTAGATCTAGACTGTAAACGGCTAAAAAAATTGACTAACTCCATTATTCCTGGCGTTGATGATAGGGCAAGTCTGGGTGTACTGTTTTTAAAATACCTATGTCTTAAATATTGGGGATGACAATTTTGCTTGCTTAAAATGGCAACAATACCTATATTTTGTGAAATGGTGAAAGAACAGATTTCCCTCATTTGCAGCTGTGTTTTGAAGTCTCTTCCCCCTTGTTTTCACAGCTGCTTTACCCATAAAACCAACTCTGCATAAAAACCTCTCTTAAATAGCTATTTGCCTCACTATAATGAAATTAGTGTATCTTGCAATATGAACCACAGGCTGTAGATTTGTTCCTGCTAGTGTGCTTATTTTTCAGATTTAAAGTGTAATCCATGAATCACTTAAGCCACTAAGTGCACAAGCACCAGCTTGAGTTGTTTGTCTTCATTCTTTCCTTCATAACATTTATGGTGTTTCCCAAGCTACTAAGAGCAACGTTTTTCTTTCCAAACCTTGCTACTCTTCCCCAAGTGGATAGTTATGGTGGCAAAAGGAGCAAGTATATTACATTTTAAAATTTGGTCACACTCCTCCTGAAACCAAGGTTGCTCCAGTGTGGTTTAGGCCAATAAAGTTCAATTAAAGTTTGTCATATCATAGCCCTGGTGGCGCAGTGGTTAAATGCCAGTACTGCAAGCCACCACATCGCAAGTTCGATTCCAGCCGGCTCCAAGGTTCACTCAGCCTTCCATCCTTTCGTAGGTCGGTAAATTGAGTACCCAGCTTGTGGGGGGCAATTAGCTAACACACATTGGAAACTGTTTAATGCAGTGTAGATGTGTAAATAGCTATTGCTTAAAACAATTTTTAAGCCGCTCTGATAGCCTTGTGGCTGAAGAGCGGGGTATAAATAAATAAATAAATAAAAATATCACACAACCAATTTAGTTTTAAGTTTGGATGGGAAAAGGTAGATATAATGGACACTATGCTAACTTGCTTATGTATTAAGATGGATTAATATAATCATGATTTTGTTCTTGATATTTATGGTGTTAAAATATTAGGACATAAAAGCCTCCACTCATTTAGAAATGTTGAACAGGAAGAAGGAAATAAGAAAGAAACAAATTGAACATTAATACAAGTAATGAGATGATAAGGGCATATGTGTTCATACCTTTTAAAAGCATCAATTATCTTACCCTATGCTGACCACATCCATGCTCCTAGATTTCCCCCTTTCTAACATGTTCACTACCTGTCTCAGAGCTTGGACTCTGGGATGCTGGGACTTTGCAGGCATAGTTGCTACCAGAGAGAGGACTTGAGTATTCATGGATTTTGGTATCCAAGGGAGTTCCCTTTAAAGTATAGCCAAGGTTTTAGTGCTCATAAAGTTATTCATACTAATCCCAGTCTGGTTTGCTAATACTCACCTAAGAGGAGGTAGTCACTGTTGCTTCTTCTAAAACAGGGTTAGCCCTCTGGATGTTGGACTACAACTGTCAGCTGGCAAAGTTGATGGTAAGGAACGTTGTGAATTGCAGTCTAACAATGGCTGGATGGCTGTTCCTTATCCCCTTTAAGAGTTTTTAGAATGGAGAACTTGATGAACACTAGCAATCTGATAATGCTTTGAATTAAGTCTCTATGCAGAATTGGCTACTGATTCCTTTGCCCTATCACTCCCAGATTAATCTTAATATTTTTAAAGGTGAATGATGTGTGCATATTAACTTGTATTTTTATTTTAAGTTTGTGCCCTTACATGAATGGGAAATGAGCAAGTTGGAACCTCCCTAATAAAGGAAAGTCATGTTGATGTACAATCCTGTGTTGAAGAATAAATGACGAGAGGTCTGAATGTTCTGAAGGACTACTGCACGTAGCTTACCTCAGTGGGAGTAAAGACATTCATATGAGCAAAAAGAACAGAAAACTGGAGAAACAAATCACATGCACAGTGGCCTCCACAAATTGTAGAAAGATAAATAGGGAGAATGGTGGAAAGCACTCTGTGATGGGGTGTGCATGTGTGCACAAGCGCCTTCAAGTCACCTGTTGACTTAGGGTGAAATTCAGAGGGAGTAGAATTACCTCTCAACAAACATTTGAGTTCAAACTCAAGATCAAGTTCCTCTGTGACCTGACTTAACATTGATTTCATTGTGCTTATTTTCAGGAGTCTAACTCAGTGCTTAAAGCAAAATCAAAAGACAACCATTTGCAGTAAATTAGGTAGTTATTTTATAACTGGTTTAATCCTCTGTTATTTCCTAGAGCTGCCTAATGCACATTAGTAATTACTGGGGTTGATCTATCAAAATGTGCTTCAGAACCTTTAAAAAGAGGCAAAACAACTTTTAAAGTGGCAGGTATTTATATTCTTTCTATATCTGTGGTGTCAATTACACGGCAAAATAAATCTGAAGAATTTGCTAAGACTCCTAATAGTTCCCACACATTGCACCACAAAGTCGCCTCATTCAGAAGGGGGGGGGGCTAAAAACCACAAAAGTAGCTTAATATAGGCTTTCACAACTTTTCCCGACTTTTAAAAAAAGTTGCGCAACTTAGCTCACTATCGATTGTATGAACTACCATTTTGCAAAAGGTTGTGGGAACTACCAGCAATCTTCCTGAAACAGCCACAGCAGAGCTGAGCTGTGATTGGTTGGACTGACTGCCGAGGGGGTAGACTTTTAAGAGATGCAAGGAGCCTCAAACGAAAAGATCCAGCCACTGTTGTTATACCAGTGCTATTTCCAATCGCCCAGCTGTCTGCCTCCCGGCTTTCTTGGCTGCAGGATCCCCACTTAGCCGTAATTACTGTTCCTTTGTGTGTGTGTGTGCGAGAGAGAGAGAGAGAGTAGTGATCTGCTCCGCCGGCCATTTGCTCCCTCGCCCTGCTGTGGTCGCGTTTGTGTGTGTGTGTGTGTGTGAGAGAGAGAGAGAGGGTGGCTGGAGGAAGGGGGGCTTGAGGGAAGCAGGGCAAAGGGAGAGCCTGTGATGCCATTGCTTCTGGCAGCTGGGTGACCATTCCCCCCAAGACCTGATTTCCTTCCTGCCAGCTCTCGGCAATGGGGGATGTCTCCTTGGTGGCTGAAAGGCTCCCTCCTTCCTCCCATCCTTCTTGCTTTTGGAAGAAGAGGGAGGTAAAGGTGCCAGCGTTTTCTCTCTCTTTCCCTCCCTCTCAGCTTCCCAGAATCTCCCCCCAGATGTGCTTGGGAGGCCACACCCGCCCACCTTTGTGTGAACTACAAAGCCGAAAACTAACCGGATCAACCAATTCCACACTAAATCATGTAAACTATGTGGCACTGGTACAAAAATGCACTAATGTGCAAACTATTGCAATAAAAACTGCCATGTAACTGAGCCCTGAGTTTTTTGAGACATTGCTAAATCTTCCTCCAGGGCAAGAAAACAGCTGTTTATGTAACTCACACAACAATTTTAAATACATTGAATGAATTTAATTTGCAGTAGCCTTGAAAGTAGTTTCATTGGTCTTTGTATGACGTTCAGTGTGAGTGGAAATCCAAGTGCACTCCTGAGATTTCTGGACAGCCTTAAAAGACAGGAAACGTGTAGTGCTGCTTTGTTATTAGCCCTACTGTCAGTCTGGAATTCCATGCAGATAATGCCTGCCATTGGCTTGTTTTGGGAATCAAACATATCTTCATTTTGTTGCCTGCAACAGTATAATTCTGCCAGATGTAGTGTATTGAAGAAAGAGTAATCAGGATTGGGTGTGGGTGGGTTAGTTGAAGAAACAATAGTTTGAGTAGTAATGTAAAGCACACATCAAAGGAAATATACTGTGTAAAGGTATGAAGGAGGTCTATATTCTATCTTAATATCCTCTGGAAGGAACAGTATGAAAGTAACCCATCCCACTTGTGGCAAGTGCCTTCCTAAATATCATTTTACATAAGAATTATTGATTGTGGGGCCACATATCCTCTTGTATTACATTAATTGGAGGAGTTAAATTGGCATACTGTATTCTGATCCTATTAAGAGGAGAGAGGAAGGGTCATGGATAAACTTGTCTCCCATTGCTAATTGCATCTCACTAGAGAGTTCTGCCTTTTAGTTGAGAACCATTGCTCTTGATATAACTAGTTTAAAGTGTGTATTACACAGTTTGGTTGTGGCTCTGGTGTATTAAATATAAACACACTTAATATGGGAGATTCAGAAGTCACTTAAACAGGCAGCATGTGTTCAGAAATGTTAGTTAAGGCTTCATGATAGGATGTGTATTCTTTTGGGAACCCCTGAATGGGTTATATCTGTTGAAGTTTGAGCTTCTGGTAAATGCTCCACTCTGATCCTGGTTCTCCATAAAGCTTTTTTGCTCATATCCCAACCCTAAAAATCTGATTTAAATGAAGAATTAATTTCAGTGAAGTAAAATACAGTTGGCCCTCCACATTTGAAAGGTTTACCTTTCACAGATTTGATTATTCACAGATAATTTGCTGCTGCTGCCCTATGCCATTTTAAATAGGGACTTATACGTCTTGCCTGGTGTTTGTTGTGAGAATGAGAGAGACTGAAAGAGACTTTGAATGTGCGGTGAGGCTTGTAAGTCCCTATTAAAAAATGATGTAGGGCAGCAGCTGAGGCAGCCTTGCAGAGGAACCCTGTTGCCTTAGAGGTACTTTTGTGTGTGTTAAATATGGTTGTGTGGAGGGGGGAGGGGGAGATAATCACAGTTTTACTACTTTTGCGGGGGTCCTGCGCCCCTAATCCCTGTGAAGTTGAGGGTGATACAGTACAGTAAATTACTGTAATGGGAATAGGAAAAGAGTTCTGAATATACCGTACTCCGGGTTTTATATGCACTTTTAATGTGTCCGCTATCCCTATCCCTTGGAGGGAGAGTCTTTGCTACTTACTAAATTCTCCATTAATTTTGTAGCACGTAGTTGATGTTTTAAACTACAGTTTCACCTTCCATATTTCCAAGAACACATACACATCTTACATTGGACTTTCTGAGTTTCCATGTTCCATATTGATTGCTATAAGACTAAGTAGTTAGAATGTAACATGTTTTTGTTAGAAGAAAAGAGTGGGTAACAATTTGTATGGACAATTCATTTTAGGCTTTCTTACAAAAAAGCATGAGCTATTACAGTCTTAAGAACTAGTGTCTGTGTAAAGTTAGTTTTGCATAGATTTGAATTAGAGTTTTAAATATACGTTTATTAGCTTTTGATATAGAAATAACATAAGCCATGATTCTTAACTGACAACCCATGTATTCCTAAAATTAGCTCCAACCTTAATATACTGTATAATTCTTCCTTGGCTATCATCAACCATCTTCATGTACAATGCATGGTTGTACAGGCATATACAAATAAAAAACACAAATGGATATACAAGACAAAGACAAGGAAAAGGGGTTAATCTGTGTAGCATATTTTAAGGTTTCCTAGAACTTAGCACATGCAGGTATGTAAGTCTTCCCAAGACTGATGTTCAACTTTGTGTAATGTAAGTGGTAAAAAGATAACCTTTGTATTTTAGCGTACTACGGGATCTTTTTAATTTAAAAACTCTCATAGGGTATTATAGGATGTATTTAAAAATAGCTCCATTTATCTGATAATTCTTCTGTTTATTTTGGTCATGTCAACCGCTTATTGTGTGTTGGTTGATGATTTTATTCCATATTACACAATCATGTCATCACTTTATATTCTGATAAGTTGCCAGTAGCTTTTTGCCACAAATTCCTCTTCATCTTCCTTTTACTGAGGTCATTTCTTTGAGAAGTAATCTGCTGCAATTTCCCCATGCTTTCTGCCTAGGATGAGAAGAAAAGTAATTGTTACCCATTAGGCCACTGCAATAGATATGGAAGAATGCAGAGGACACACTACACAACCATTTCAAGGAAGGCAAAGCTTTCAGCATCTACTCCAAGCCCTTCATCCTGGGAAGGATTCAAAGAACAATGGAAACTAGTGCATTGAGATCAATCATGATAAAACAGGAAGACCCCTCACATTCCACATATAAAAACATTTTATGAACTAATGCAGTTTGTAAATACTGTGGGGGGAGGTCTGTTTATGTTAGTACGGAATACTTTTGTTAGCCTGGGCAACCCTTTGGATCCTGTCCACTGTCTTTTGAGTTTACTGGGGAATCAGTAGACTAAGGCTTGATCTTTCAACAGCAGTTTAATGGCAACTTAGTGCTGCTCAAGTGAAAAAGTATACAGCTGGAAGAGAGTATCCAGCTGTGAAACAGTATTAAATTCCCAGTTTAAATGCACCCGTAGTTAGATGTGTGAGGCACATGAATTTAATGAAAGATAGCCAGAAAAATGTAGTTCCAATTGTTTGCTTCTGTCATTGCTTATGTAAACAAACTGTGACATGCTGCATATTGTGTATGCTTTAAGATAAAACATGTGAATTGGGTGAGTGTTAACTTTTCTGTATCTTCTATGAAGGCTCTGGATGAGCTAAATTACTGTTTAATGACATTAAAATCATTGCAGTGGTTATTTGTTGATTCAGATTATTGCAGTGGTGGAAGAAAGGGAAAAATGTGTGGGGAACACAACATTCTGTTTCAGAACTGAAATGTTTACATTGTATGTTGAAGCATAAGGATAATTTATAGACCTCCTTTTCTAATAAATAAGGTGATAATAAGGTTTTCAAGGTTACCTGTATAGAGGAAGTCAGGATAATAAGCAGTGGTTACTTTCCTTTTCTTTACTGGGATTTCTACTTCACATAAGCCATTCAATTAGCAATACTTCTCTGCAAGATGATTTGTGTTTCTGATAAAAAGCTGTTGCATTTGAGCTGATGATCTTTGGCTAAGTGGCAGCCTGTAGTACTAGGGTTGCATGCAGCCCTATGCTTACTTGCACGTAGCTCCCTGATCAGTTCAGACCTCTGGCAAGAGAATTTAACGTTTGTGTCTCCACTTGCCCCCCTCCCCCATATAGCTTGCTGGATTAGCAGGGAGGGAAAATAGGGTGACAAAAAGAGACAGAGAGAAAGGTAGACTGTTCATTTTTTGCTTTGGCACAGTATGTTCTTCTTTGTGGTCTCTGTGAATCACACAGCTGGGGTTATTCCTGAGCCTGCACAATATACCTCAGAAGCTTCTGGAATAGTTATATAACACTTTTTGGCAGTAGCTCTGCCTACCCTAATGGTCCCTCTTAGGCGTTCCCGCTCATTTATCTCAGTTCCTTTTCGTCCACCGTGCTAGCAGCACATTAGGAACCTTTGCTCTCACTATTGCCTCTCTGGTTTCTCTTTCGTTTTCTGACTTGAACTATTTTTTGGACTTCTGGTAATTTGATTTGGACTGGTTGTGGATTTCTCTTTTCCTGACTTGGACTGCCTCTGACTACGACTTTGGCCTTTCTCCTACAGCGACTTGGACTGGCTCATGACTCTCTTTTGCCTGTTCCTCCGGTCTTGTTATCTGACAACCAGCTCTGACCTTGGACGGTGACCTGACTCCTCTTGCTTGCCAATTTGATTGCGGTTGACATGGCCTCTTTTAAACATTGTGGAGAGTGTGGGGCTAAGTTACCGGCCTCTGATGGTCACTCTCATTGTCTACTGTGTTTGGGTGAATCACATAACATCTCCACCTGCCCACATTGTAAGGCCTTTATGCCTCAGGCCCGTAAGAACCACTTATCTCGTCTTAAGGCTCTGTTGTATGAACAGGTGTTGAAAACCTCGGCTCTGCTGACGGCCACTGTTTCTGTACCTCTGAAGCCTCCGGGCAAGTCAACTTCAAGCTGTTCTCTGATCTGTAAGAGGGCCCAGGCTGGCTCTTCGACCCTGTGAATGCAAGTGTATGGACGAGCGTCATTGAGTGGAATCCGTGTCTGAATCCGATGCTTCCAGGCATGTGGATGAGTGTCGTTGAGTGGAATCTGTGTCTGAACCCAATGCTTGCAACCCAACTGGGTTTGTAATGGATGCAGCCCAGTCTGCTCCTCCTAAGTAATCAGGAGAGAAGTAGAAGAAGCATTCCAAGAGCACGGACCGTGACTCTTCATGACATTTGGCTCCTCTGGTAGGATCCCTTCCTTGTGTCCTTTCTACACTGCCTAGGGTATCACATACTCCTTCAGTGGAGTTGGTGAATGTTGAGATGGTGTCTCTGTCCGAAAGGGAGATTGTGGAATCCTCTCTGACTCAGGTTTTTCCTCCGACTCGATACTCCCCATCATTGACCGTTTCCCATGCTGAACTCCTCGACTCTGCTGATACCGCAGTTCCCTTGGAACATTGAAGCATTGTGGAGTACCTTCCTTCACATTCGAGGTTTCTGTCTCCACACGCATGCCCTCGATTCATCCTTGGGAAGAGCTTGAGGGGGATTTTCATACGGCTCGGAGGGCATTCAAGGCTGTTCCGTCTCCATCACACTACCTTCATGGCCTGATGTTTGACAGGTTCAGAGGTTATTATTATGCTGGTGAGAAAATGTAGGACCCTCTGGATTTTGACTCGCCTGCGCGCTCCTTCATCCTTTCCCCAAATCCAGTCCAGGTTCATAGCATCATAGAATTGCAGAGTTGGAAGAGACCACGAGGGCCATCCAGTCCAACCCCCTGCCATGCAGGAAATCACGATCAAAGCATCCCTGACAGATGGCCATCCAGCCTCTGTTTAAAGACCTCCAAGGAAGGAGACCCCACCACGCTCCGAGGGAGTGTGTTCCACCGCCGAACAGCTCTTACTGTCAAAAAGTTCCTACTAATGTTGAGGTGGAATCTCTGTTCCTGGAACTTGCATCCATTGCTCCGTGTTCCAATCTCTGGAGCAGCAGAAAACAAGCTTGCTCCATCCTCAACGTGACACCCCTTCAAATACTTAAACAGGGCTATCATATCGCCTCTTAACCATCTTTTTTTCCAGGCTAAACATACCCAGCTCCCTAAGTCTCTCCTCATAAGGCATGGTTTCCAGACCTTTCACCATTTTAGTCGCCCTCCTCTGGACACGCTCCAATTTGTCAATATCCTTTTTGAATTGTGGTGCCCAGAACTGGACACAGTATTCTAGGTGAGGTCTGACCAAGGCAGAATAGAGCGGCACTATTACTTCCCTTGATCTGGACACTATACTTCTATTGATGCAGTCCAAAATTGCATTGGCCTTTTTAGGTGCCGCATCGCACTGTTGACTCATGTTCAACTTGTGGTCTACTAGGACTCCTAGATCCCTTTTGCACGTAGTCTCATTCAGCCAGGTCTCCCCTATCCTATATCTATGCATTTCATTTTTTCGCCCTAAGTGCAGTACCTTACATTTCTCCGTATTGAATTTCATTTTGTTAGCTTTGGCCCAGCTCTCCAGTTTATCCAGGTCATCTTGAATTTTGATCCTGTCCTCTAGGGTATTAGCTACTCCTCCTAATTTGGTGACATCTGCAAATTTGGTAAGTATGCCCCTAATTCCCTCATCCAAGTCGTTGATAAAGATGTTGAATAGCACTGGGCCCAGGACAGAACCCTGTGGCACCCCACTGGTCACATCTTTCCAAGATGAAGAGGAGCCATTGCTGAGCACCCTTTGGGTTCGGCCGGTCAACCAATTACAAATCCACTGAACTGTTAACTTGTCTAGCCCACATTTTACAAGCTTGTTTGCAAGAATGTCATGGGGAACCTTGTCAAAGGCCTTACTGAAATCAAGGTATGAGATGTCTATAGCGTTCCCTTCATCTACCAAGCTGGTAATTTTATCAAAAAAAGAGATCAGATTAGTCTGGCATGACTTGTTACTCTGAAACCCATGTTGACTTTTTGTGATTATGGCATTGTCTTCTAAATGTTCACAGACTCTCTGTTTAATGATCTGCTCTAGAATCTTCCCTGGTATTGATGTCAGACTAACTGGACGATAATTGTTGGGATCCTCTGTTTTCCCCTTTTTGAAGATGGGGACAACGTTTGCCCTCCTCCAGTCTGCTGGGACTTCTCCTGTTCTCCAGGAGTTCTCAAAGATTATTGCCAATGGCTCTGAGATTATATTTGCCAGCTCTTTTAATACTCTTGGATGTAGTTCATCTGGTCCTGGAGATTTAAATTCATTTAGATTAAGAAGGTATTCCTGTACTACCTCTTTGCTTATTCTGTGCTGGATTTCCCCTGTTGTGTCTTCTGTACTTTTATCCTCAGGTTGGTCCCCCTTTACCTTTTCTGAAAACACTGAGGCAAAGAAGGTGTTGAGTAATTCTGCCTTTTCTCTGTCCCCTGTTAGCATTTTGCCATCTTCTCCACGTAGTGGCCCTAACATTTCCTTCTTCCTCCTTTTGCTGCGGACATACCCCAAAAAACCCTTTTTATTGTTCTTAACCTCTCTAGCAAGCCTGAGCTCATTCTGTGCTTTAGCTTTTCTGACTTTACTCCTACATGTGTTTGCTATCTGTTTGAATTCTTCTTTGGTGATTTCCCCCTTTTTCGATTTCTTTTACATGTTCCGTTTAAAACTTAGCTCCATTGAAAGTTCTTTAGTCATCCATCCTGGTTTCTTGAGACACCTCCCTTTTTTCTTCCTCAATGGTACTGTTTGAAATTGTGCCTTCAGTATCTCCCTTTTGAGAAAGTCCCATCCGTCTTGAGGTCTCTTCTCTTTTAGTATTCCTGACCATGGGATCGCCCCCAGTATTTCCCTGAGTTTATTGAAATCAGCTCTCCTAAAGTCAAGAATGTGTGTCTGACTATGCCTGGCTTCTCCTTTCCATTGTATAACAAATCAGTGCAGCCTGTCATGAAGGATGCTGGCAGCTGGATGACGCCTCAGTGCCCCTCACCAGAACCTCGCCACCCATGTCTGGACTCTCCAACGCTTTCGTGTCCACCTGCTGAGCACCCTTTGCCACCTCTGCCTGCTGAGGGTCCTCCTCTGCCTCCATCTTGCTCTCATTCTCTGGTTCCTGCTCCCCGTGGCCATGGCAGATCACCTTTTCCCACTACGTCAGAGTTCCTCCACCTTGGATGAGCCTCGTTATCCATCGCCTCCACCACAGCTGATAGATGTCGATTTGTCTTCTCCAACAGATGACATAAGGACCATCTCGGAGCAGATTCTCCTGTCCCAACACATTGGATCTGAAGGTGCCTGAGAAGGCATCCGACCTGATTGACCCTATCTACAACTGGATCAAATCCAAGGCTCCACCAGTGGTGACATTGCTTGTATTGCAATCGCTACTGAAGCTGCCCAAGGATCCTGGGAAAACCCATCACCTCTCCCTTCCATGTCACAGAGGATTGACCAGCTGTATCGAGTGGCGGGTGATGACTTCGACTGGCTATGTGAACACCCAAAGCCAAACTCTGTAATCATGAAGGGTTCCCAACATCACATCCATCAACACTCACAAGTCACCCCGATGGATAAGGAGGGTCGGAAGCTAGATATTGTGGCAAAGAGGTTGTACTTGTCAGCTGCCCTAAGCTTTTTTATCGTCAACTATTCCGCTTACATGGGGGCATACCAACAAGTCCTGTGGGACCGTATATTGCCATTTCTAGGAGGGCTCCCAGAAGAAGGTTGATGTATGGCCCATGCCATCCAGGCTGAGGTGCAATCGCTTGCTGGCCAACAGATGAATTCAGCTTGCCATGTAGCCGATTGCTCTGCTAAGTCCATTACCGGCTCCATCGCTCTCCATCAGCACATGTGGTTACAGTCCTTGGGCCTATCTCTTCAGGTTCGTGCTACCATCAAGGACATGCCGTTCGACCACTCCAGCCTTTTCCACCAGTCAATGGGAAAGAAGTTAGAGTTTACTCAAAAAATGCAGACAACGGCGAGGAAGTATGGTAAGCTCTCTACATCCTCCTATACCACCAAGGGTCGCACCGGGTGGCAAGTTACCCCTTTTACCTATTCCTGGCATCGACGTTTCAGTCCCCCCATCCTTATACCGATCTCGCTACCCCTCACAATCTCCTGTCTCCTCAATGAAGTCTCAAGCATCTGTTTCCTGACATAGTTCATGTTCCAAGCAGCGCCCCAAGAAATAGTTGAAGAGATGCTTCTGACTTTCTAACTCTCCTGTCTCTTCCCAGGCCATTCAGAGGCCGCCTAGCCCATTTCCACAATGTCTGGTTGGCCATCACATCAGACCAATGGGTGCACCAGATAATTCAAGATGGCTACTGAATTAATTTTGAGGAATACCCCCTGACAGGTCAGGTTCGAATAACATCACCCTCACTGGCTCTTCTTGAGGAAGTGCAAACCCTGCAAACGTCCATTTCTGCTTCTTCTTGAGGTACTTCCTTGTGACCAAGAAGGAGGGGGGGTTCGTCCCATTTTCAACCTCAGGAGGGTCAATTCCTACATCCTCCTAAAATGCTTCTGCATGGTCACCCTGTCATTGATCCTGCCCCTTCTCCAACAGGGGGACTGGTTTGTGACCGTTGATCTGAAAGACTCCTACTTCCACATGGGAATCCATCCATCCCACAGACAGTTCCTGGCCTTCCAGATCGGCAACGATGCCTTCCAGTTTGTGGGCTTGCCCTTCAGCTTTGTGACGGCTCCCAGGGTGTTCACAAAGTGTATGGCAGTGGTGGCTGCATGTCTCCGGCTGCAGGGAGTGGTCGTTTTTCCCTATATCGATGACTGGCTTCTGGTTGCCAACTTCCATGCGCAACTCCTTCGCGACATCGAGATGACTCTGCATCTCCTGGATTCCCTTAGTCTGGTGATCAACATGGAAAAATCCCATTTGAATCCATCTCAGACCATCTAGTTTATTGGGGCTTGCTTGGATTCCACCACCGCTGCAGCCTACCTCCCGGAGTCCAGGTATGACACCCTGCAAGCCCTTATTTTTCAGAGCCACCGTTCACGCTGACTGCTTGCCCGATCCGTTCAAGTCCTGCTACGGCATATGGCATCCACGACAGCTGTGACTGTTTGTGAGGTTATGTTTCCGTCCCCTCCAGTCTTGGTTTCTTTCCATCTTCAATCCTCTCGGGGACCCTCCAGGCAAACTTCTTACCATGACTCAGGTGGTGCAATGATCCTTGGACTGATGGCTGAATTCAAGGAATGTGCTTGCGGGCCTGCCCTTTGAACCCTCGCAGCCTCAAGTCACTCTTACTATGGATGCTTCCACACTTGGATGGGGGGCACATCTTGACCAGTTTTCCATCCAGGATGTCTGGTCAGCGGCGGTGTGACACCTCCACATCAACCTGCTGGAACTTTTGGCTGTTCAGAAGGTGCTGAGGTCCTTTGAATCTCTAGTGACCGGCAAGACTGTCTCCTTGTTAGAGGCAACACCTCTGTAATGTACTATATCAACAAGCGGGGACAAGGTCCTCCACAGTACTTTTGACCATGATTGAGGTCTGGAACTGGTGCATACAGAGGAACATCCTCCTCCATTCCACCCATTTACCTGGGGAGGAGAATACTCTTGCCAATGGACTAAACCGTTCTAGTTCTTCTTTCCATGAGTGGAGACTGCATCGGTCCGTAGTCCTGTCTCTCTTCCACTGCTGGGGGACTCTGAAAGTTGACCTCTTTGCCTCTGCAGCCAACAGACAATGCCTCTAGTACTGCATGAGATCCAGTGCACAAGGTTCCAGAGGGGATGCGTTCCTGTTCCAGTGGAATGGTCCCATGATGTATCTATTGCCTCTGTTTCCACTGCTGACATGGGTGATAGCCAAGCTGCAATCCTCATCGCCCTGTGGTGGCCTCGCCAACCGTGGTTCGGTCTGCTACTCCACCTGGCATCATGATGGTTCATACACTACCTCTCCATCCCGATCTTCTCACAGTACAGGACGGCAAGGTTCGACATCCAGATCTGGCCACCCTATGACTCACGGCCTGGAGAATCCTTGCATGAATCTGCCCTCTGATCTGGAACTGAATTCAGCCATTCCTCCTGCAGTGTTACCTCCAGAGGTCCAGACAGTGGTCAATGCCTCTCCCCGTCCACTCACCGCTCCTACTTGTACAAGTGGAGATTTGTAGCGTATTTGTCGCAGCGTGGCTTCACTCCTGCTTCCTCCTCCATACTGAACATTTTGCAGTTCCTGTTATACCTCTCTGATTCAGGACTCTCCCTTTCATCTCTCAAGTGCTATCTTGTGCCAATCTCTGTTGAGTTCTAGGAATTGGGTTGACCCTCTCCGTTTTGGGATCCTGTGGTTAAAAAGTTTCTGAAGGGCTATGACAACATTCACCTGCCCGTTGCTGAGCCCACTTTGGCATGGAGCCTGGAACTCATTCTCTCACAGCTCCCAAAACGCCCATTCGTACCCATGGCCACATCGGATCTCCATCTCCTGTCCTGGAAGATGCCCTTTCTTGTGGCAGTGACATCTGCCCGATGTGCGGGTGAACTCTGTGCATTGCAATCCGATTCACCTTACCTGGTGTTTCCAAAGTACAAGATTGTGCTCAAACCTGACATGTCCTTCTTACCTAGCGTCATCTCCAGCTTCCATCTGAACCAGTCCATCATGTTGCCTGTCCTGATGCAGAACCTGTTGGATGAATTCGAGTGTGTGCTCCATTCCGTAGACGTTCGCCAGGCTCTTGCCTTCTGCTACTCAGCTTCCAACCGCAGCGCTCCTGTGTCTCCTCAGCAATCACGCTAGCCGATGAACTGGCTTGAAAGCCTTGACCATCTTGAATTCAAGCTCACTCCACAAGGGTAGTAGCTGCGTCTGCTGCATTTCTTCCTGGTGTTCCTTTGGAGGACATCTGCATGGTAGCTGCTTGGTGAACTCCATTGACTTTCATCTCCCATTACAGACTTGATAACAGATCTAGAGATGCTGCTGCTTTTGGGACAGCTGTTCTCTTATCTACTTTACAGTAATACGTGAGTTTATAAATAAATGTTTTCCATGTTTTACTGAAGACCATGTGTCCTCGTCCTTTCTCTGTGGAGCATGACATTCCTTCCACCTGTGAGAAAGCTTGCTAGTATCCCAGCTATGTGATTCACAGAGACCACAAAAAAGGACAAGTTGCTTACCTGTGTAACTGTAGTTCTTCAAGTTGGTCATTGTGAAATCACATAGACCCACCCATCCTCCCCTCTATGTCCTGCTCTAATTTTAACGTATTGATGCTGCTTATTGCGGTGCCCTTTGGAACTGAGGTAAATGAGTGGGAACGCCTAAGAGGGACCATTAGGGTAGGCAGAGCTACCGACAAAAAAGTGTTAATTATTCCAGAAGGTTCCGAGGTACACTGTGCAGGCGCAAGAATAACCCCAGCGGTGTGATTTCACAGATGACCACTCGAAGAACTAGTTACAGGTAAGCAACTTGTCCTTACTAGCTTCTGCCAAGTGCTAGCATGTGACCCTGAGCAGATTGCTTCCTAGGAGATAAGTTGTTTAACAGAACAAAAGGATTTGCCTCCCCTCTTTTTAAATTCAGTGTTTTCTACAGATTGAGCCTATGCAGTAAAAAAAAAATTATTGCTCAGCTCCAGTTACCTCCAGGTAACTAGGTATATTGTGCAGAGTTTAAAAGTGACTTTTAAGAAGAATTAATACAATGACATGTTGACACCACCTATCGCTGAGTAGTAGTAGGATTCTGTGCTGGATATTATAGGCCAAGAATGGGCAACTGTGGAAGGCTATGAAGTTGCATTAGCCCCCTCAGAGACCTTGAAAGGCTGCACCTGCTCCTACAAACAAACAAAACACCAATGGATCTAGCAAGTATGGGGGCATTTTCACCATGTGCTGTTTTTTTTTGTTTTTTTTAAAAAGGCCTCTACTGGGTCTAAATTGGCCCTGCAGTCCTGTAAAATCTGGTGGGAATGCACCCCACACCTCCCAGTGGACATTTTGTTGCATTTTGGAGCAAAAAAATTGTTTTTGCAAAAAAAAAAAAGTATTTTTGACAAATCGGAACCACAAAAACAGAGTTGGGACACTGCATGTGGCCTGTGGGCCACACTTTCGCCCACCTCTGTTTTAGACCATCATCCTATTGCCACTCGGTCATGGATGTCTTCAGCATATATTTATATGCGTTCTTAGAATCATAGAATCGGAAGAGACCTCAAGGGCCATCCAGTCTAACCCCCTGCCATGTAGGAATACATATTCAAATCATTCCTGACAGATGGCCAACCAGCCTCTGTTTAAAAATCTCTAAAGAAGGAGAGTCCACCACACTATGGAGATTTTCACATGGGCTATATATCCCGTGGCAGGAACAGAACAGGGTCGGGAAAGGTTTTCCCTTTCGGACGACGTTGACCCCGTTCTGTCCTGCATCCATCCTACTCCCGTGACTGTTCCAGAACAATGTAATCACGATTTTTCATCGTGAATAGGCCTCCCGTTCCGTCGCTATAACGCGATCACAGGTGTGCGAACAGGAGCCCTGTTCCTGTTCCGAAATGACAGCTGTGGAGGGGAGGTCCATTCCGAGCACTTCCTGGTACGATCTGGACATCCAGGTAAGTGGCACCCTTTATTTTACCCTCCCTGTTTTGATTATGTGATTTAAAGAGTGTTTTTGTGCTTGATGAACTGATTTTATGTTTGGGGGAGCTTTATTTTTTAAATTTACCATCCGGCGTTATCACGTGATAACGTTTCAGACAGCCGGTCGTAAAAGCAGCCTTACGACGGCTGCATTTACGGCCGGCCAACAAGGGGAGGGGGAGCCCGTTCCTGCTGCGGAATTAAGGTGAGTGTGTGAAAGATTTATGTTATTCCATGACAGGAACGGGAGAGGAGGTAGCGGGACAGTAACGGGGCATTTTGGCCCCGTGTGAAAATCTCCTATGAGGCAGTGTATTCCACTTCCAAACAGCTTTTACTATCAGGAAGTTCTTCCTAATGTTTAATGTTTAAAGTTCTTCTTAAAAGTAATTTACCAAGCTTGGCTTCTAGTCATGCTCTGTAAACCTGTAGTATGGGCTGTCTATTTTATAATGTTCAGTATCTTTTTGATAGATAGCCAAGATTGACCATTCCATTTTAGGCATCTGGCTACAGGAGTTGTGATGACAAGCTGTTAAACTTCAAAATTCACTGTTAAACCACTGTTTATATATGCATGATTCTCTGTTGATTCACACCAGAAACAGCAATAGTATGCTAGAAGAAAATGACATGACCAACATTTCCTTTATCTTATCATACAATACCCTCTCAAATCCACAAAACAGCAATAACTTTATTACTATTTTTCTTCTCCTCCTGCATGATTTTTACCACTTTTGCCTGATGACGAAGCCAATGGAGCATCGAAAGCTTGCATCAAATATTTTGTGCATTTTTGTGCCCAATAAATGTACCACTGTTTAGTGGATTTTGGAGGTCTCTCTTTCAAGGAATAGTCATAAGTTGAAACAGATCACAAGGAAAGTGGTTTTATAAGAATTTGGATACTTAGGGCCAACACAGTTTCTAAAAATAGTTTGAAAAATGCAAAAGTAGCTGAAAAGTTGGTGTAGAGACACAGTGAGATATTCTAACTGCAAACCTATGGGAGTGTAATCCCATCTAGCACAGGCTGAATTCCCTGAGTTACTTTTTGACCAGTCAGGTTTACTTCTGTCTTATCTGGATTGAGTGAAGTTTAAAAGATTGGAATGCATGATAGTAGTGATTAGTAAGATGGTACAGTAGAAGGTGAATGGTACTAGAAATGGAAAAGACTTACTGAAGTAATGTTAGGCAGTAAAACTACAGATCAAAATTCAAGTGTGATAAAGCTTCAGAAGCACTCATAAACTTAATCGCAAATTGCCTTATTACTTTAAACAAAGCTGTTGCTTTCCTTTTCCAAGCTAACTTAATACAGTATATTTGAAGTTATAGAAAATGACAATAATGTAAAATTATAGTAGATGTGTAATATTAGTAATTTTTAGCAGAATATTGACTTTATTAGAAAGTGGGTAAAAACTTATATTGGCGGATAAACTAATTAAAGAATAGATAGCAGCATGTATCTATACTTGTACTGTTTATAACATTAGATTTTCAGTAATTCACAAACTGTTCACAAAATATTCGCCAAAGAGTTCATAATCTGTAGTTAATTATTTAAAAGTTTTTTAAAAATACATCTTGAGCGTTCAAGCTTTAAGCCTTCAGTTCTGCACAGGAAATACTCTGGAGATTATAAAGCCCTGCTTACTTAATGAGTGTCAAACAATCTGGGCCCAATCCACAACATTTCTGTAACATGTAGCACAGTGTTGTGCTGGTGCCTGATAACCTGCCTAGACCTGGCAAATTCCAGGAATATCTGTGGTCCTGAAATTACCTAGCCTTCTGCTATGATTGGTTGTGAGCCACATGTTTAAGGTTACTTATTTCCTGAGTAAGAGCTATTGTGATTGCTGTGCCTACTCTGACATAAATGAGAATAAGTCTCCTCCTCTGTTTTTCTAGTGGGAAAAAAAGGAAATCTAGGGTACGATATAATTTTCTTCTGTGAAGTGCTTTTTAAAACAGTGTTTTCAAAGAACATTGTTAAACAGCTAATAGATACAGCTGCAAGTGACTTAGATCCAAGATATAATTATAGTAATATCAACGACCTATTATTTTTGGAATCCATTCTTGCATTCACTGAGTTTATGTCTCTGTGGAGATTATCAGACGAACTCTAAAGTCTGTTGCAGGAACGGAACAGGATTGGGAAAGGATTTCCCTTTCTGATGATGTCATTCTGTTCCTGTGTTGCTCCCATTCTGCCCCCATTCTGCGCCTGGGATATCTAAAAAAATGGGGAAACATCATTTTTAGTCCACCCATTCTGTTTCTGTAATGGAATCATGAGTGGTCTGAATGATGCCCCGTTCCTGTCCTGTTATGCTGGCACGATGCCAGCCACAGGGGGAAGTCTGTGCCAGACACTTCTGGGTGCGATCGGGACGACAAGGTAAGTAAAACACTCCCCCCCTCCCCAGGTAGCTTTTATTTTTTAAAATGTGTTTTTCTGCTTTGTGTATTGTTTTGACATTTGGGGGGTGTTAATTTTTGAATTTGCCACCCAGCTGTTCTATTGCAAGAATGGCCGGGGTTTCAGTTGCCAGTCGTAAAAGCAGCCTTACGATGGCTGCATTTATGACCGGCCAGTGAAGGGAGGGGGAGCCTGTTCCTGCCGCAGAATCAAGGTAGGTGTCTGAAACCTTTTGCTTTATTCCTCGGCAGGAATGGGAGTGGGGCGGGTGGGGGTAGCGGGACAGAAACGGGCTATAAGGACCCATCTGATAATCTCCTGTGTGTTGTTCATTTCCTTTGCTGAAAGAAGAAGCAAGATAAGTCCTTTGGATAATATTGATTTGGTTCTTCTTGCATCTTCTTGCTGTCTTCTGCATCAAGTGAAATACAGGCATACCTCAGTACTCTCTGACAGTGAGCTCCTATTTACAGATCCTTTGTACAGGCAACCAGCCTCTTGTCTAGCTGGGAGGATTGTCAAAACAGCATTTGCATTGGGAGAATGGTGAATGAGGGTTGGAGAAACAAAGACTTTCAGGACTTTATCAGATGTGTGAAAAATGCATCACAAGGATGTGACAATAACACAAAAGGGCAAAATTAGCAGAAGTTGTGAATAAGGTGCCACTTTTTATTGATGGTTTAGCCCATCAGTAAAAAAGTGATGCCTCATCTGCACCAGTGCTACGCCCCAGGAACAGGTGAGGATGCAGGCGTCTGATAATTTTGCCCTTTGGGCTATCGTCCCGTCCTTATTACATGGTTTTAGACGCTTTTTTTGCCATGTTTTCCCACGTCTGATAAAGTCCTTAGTGTCAGGTTGCTATAGTGTATCTGTAGTGAGCAGTGCAATAAAACTTAAGCAGGGATGGAGTTCAATTCTGTTCTGGCCAATCCTATTGTAGCTGTGTGTGCCTACCTACAACAGGCAGATTGCACAGGAACTGCCTCCAGAATCTGTTCTGAGCATGTGTGAACAGCAAAACAGAGAGAAAAGAGGAAAAGCAGTTAAGTTTGCCTCACCAGCCCTACACAGCATGTTAAAAAAAGTAAATCTATCTGGAAATCAGAAAAGTGGAGGCTGATGAAAGAAAGAAAAAAAGATCTTTGGATGCTTTAGGAAGAAGCCTTCAAGTAGTTCCTCGATAGTTCAAAATGTTGAAATATGTTAAACTGTTCTTTATGGTGCAGGAATCTATATCAGTTCTTTCTCCCTTATTTCTCCCTTTGGTACCAAATTCTCTGTTAAAGCAGTAGTGCCAGGAATGCATCAGTGTTGACTTAGGAGACTTTCAGATGCGATTTTCGGGTCTATATATTCCAAAACAGCTCCATTGCTGCCGCACGGCACGGGACCAATTTTGGACGACACCATTCCTCTGCTGAACCCCTCTGTGTCACTTCTGTGACAGAATGGAGGAAGCAGCGTCATATTTCACTCATGGGCAGCAATCGTGAGTGAAATATGACGCGGCTTCCTCCATTTTGTCACGGAAGTGACATGGAGGGGCTTGGCAGAGGAACGTCGTTGTCCAAAACTGCTCCCCTGCCGCGCGGCAGCAACGGAGCTGTTTTGGAATATATAGACCCGAAAATCGCGCCTGAAAATCTCCTAAGGTATACCTGTAAACAGATGAATGAGTGTACAATATGTACAGAATCCTAGTTTTTTTCTAACATGTAAAAGACCTGATAGATTTGTTTCAGTGCATAGTAACCTTCAGCTTTATAAAGTCCATAAAGCTATTAACGTAATCTTGCACAATAATAAGAGAAATAAATATTAGTTATACTGGTATTCATAGAACTGAGGAGAGGATATAGATACAATACTTATAGATTTAATAATGCTAATTCTCTCTGAGAATTATTACTATGAGAGTAAACATGCAGAACAGGTGGAAAATCCCATGGAGCTCAGGGAGTCTTACTCCAAAATATGTGCATTAAGATTGTGTAATAGTGTCATACTGTGGATAAGTTAAAGTTTAAGTTATAAAGTATAGCCTGATAACTAGTGCTACTCCTTCATTAAATTATCAAAATTCTTATGACCTCATATAAGTGCATGTTTCATTTATATTTCTGATATTAGTAAGGTTTGTATGATTTCCAAGTGATAGTAAAAGTTATTTACTACAATACTGATAGTCACTATTACCATCTTCTGCCTCTCATCTTTTTTTCAGCTGGAAAGAACTAAGACAAGTTGAATACAACATTTTGCACTTCCAAGTCCAATATAATACTGGGTGTAGCTTGTTTGAATAAAATTAATAGCACACAGTTCATTCATTCTCAGAAATAAGCTCCATTTAATTAGTTGATGCTTAGTCCTAGAAAGGTGTGTGTAAGATTGCAGCACACTTCTAATTTTCATACATATGTGTGCTTAACTGGGAATATAAAATTATCATAACTGAAAGTGCTAAAATAACTTTAGGTTTGATGATGAGGGCACTATATCTGTCAATGCCTGGACTATTTTAATTTTAAAATAACTCCTGCACTATTATGTGCTACATTATATACATTAGAAAACATCCATTATTTTTAAACACAATGCACACACACACACACATATATAGCATTCCTTATCCAGAATTCTGAAATACTCTAAAATTGTCCACGTGAGTAACTGAGATAGTGACACCTTTGCTTTTTGATGGCTCAGTGTACACAAACTTTGTTTCATGCACAAAATTATTAAAAATATTGTGTACAAGATTACTTTCAGACTATATATATAAGGTGTGTATGAAATGTAAAAGAATGTTGTGTTTAGCTTGAGTCCCATCTCCAAAATACCTTACTATGTATATGCAAGTACAGTACAGTTGTTCCTCCGTATCCACGGATTTGGTATCCACGGATTTAAGTATTCATGGCTTGAAAATATTCTTTAAAAAATAATAATCCAAAAAGCAAACCTTGATTTTGCCATCTTACTGTGCCATTACATATTAATGGGACTTGAGTATTCACAGATTTTGGTATCCAAAGGTAAAATATAGAACATTTCTGGTTCCGAGCATTTTCAGTAAGGGATACCCAAGTTTTATCTTGCTCCAGCCTTCTTGTAAGCCACCTTGGGTCAGTCCTATGTTGGGAGAAAGGCAGGATATTCAATTAATAATAATAATAAATAATAAAATTTATTTATATCCCGCCCCTCTGCAAGCAATCGGGGCGGCTTACAATGATAAAATGGTAGACAGTATAAAACAACCCAAAATCCCTCCCTCCCCTTAGTGTAGAGATGTATCAAGATTCAGATATAATAGACAGCTTTCTAGCTTTTAAGGGAACTTCTGTTTTGTCCATCTTCCTCACCTTTTCTTTGCAGTACCACCAGCATGGTATAGTGTTTTGAGGGCTGGACTGTGATGCTGGAGACTGGGATTCAGATCCCTGTTTGGCCATGGAAACCCACTTGGTGACCTTGGACAAGTCTTACACTCTCAGCCTCAGAGGAAGGCAAGGGCAAACTTCATAGTTTTGTTTTAGGTCACTGTAAGTCAGAAATGACTTGAAGGCACACAACAACAATAATCACAAGTTTTCTTGATGTCATCTCAGTGCTTTTACTATTACTTTTTTTAAAGCACACACTACTGTCCTCTATTGCTCACAGGAGTCTCTAACCCCAGGAACCAGGTCCATATCTACTACTTAGGTTCAGCAGAGCTGATGCCCCAAGACCATTCACTTCACTTATTGAGTCTGTCTCCTTTGCCCACCACTCTCAGTCAGCTATTGCATAACAGACAGGCTTATTTTTGAATCATAGAATCATAGAGTTGGAAACGACCACAAGGGCCATCTACTCCAACTCCTCTGCTCTGCAGGAATACATAATCAAAGCACTCCCAACAGATGCCATCAAGCCTCTGTTTAAAAACCTCCAAAGAAGGAGATGCCACCACACTCCAAGGCAGCACATTCCATCTTAACTGCATCTTTTCTCTTTCTTGCTAATGTGTATTGGAGCCTTGGTGGCTTTTGTAGTGAGTACCTGGCTTGTGGGGGCAATTAGCTAACACACATTGGAAACCGCGTAATGCAGTATAGATGTGTAGAGGGCTATTGCTTAACAATTTGTAAGCCTCTCTGAGAGCCTGTGTGGCTGAAGAGCAGGGTATAAATACCTTAAATAAATACATTTTAAAATGTCTGAGATTATGGAAGGATGCGATAAAAATACTTTAAATAAATACTATTCCTTTTTAAAATCACCTGTGTAGCAGCATTAGTTGCAAGAAAATAATTGTATGGAATGCTCCCAACTGTATTGCTCTCTTCTCTTACCTCCATCCAGAAGGACTAGCTTTATTTATTGTTCTATGGGATTTACTTAATGTAGGGAAGGGCCTTGTATTTACCTCCAAATGGTCGTTGTTGGAATAAAGTTCCACAAATGAAGTTGAATTGAATTTGGTAAAATGAGATCAGTTTTGGGGGTAGGGAGGGAGCAGTTTGCTGAACCATGAGAATGTGAGGATTAAAAACTGATTTGTAAGACTGAAGTGCTAATGATTGGTGTGGGCTATACATTATACTGAAGCTGATGATTTTTTAATGCTCTCAAGTCGAATTTCTATCCTTCCTTGAATGCAAAGGGTCTTAATTGGGAGTGCTTTGGGGATATTTGCAATATATAAGCAGAGTTAGGTAAGAATTTAAACACTCTGTGGCTAATGTGCAATTAAGGCATTAGAAACTTAAGTTGTTTTTAAGTTGTTTCAGCATGGTGGCTGGGGGGGTTAAAATTCTCCAAACTGCTGGTCATTTACATTTGTTTATTGTGCCTTGGAAAAAAAATCACATTGTTGAAATGCCCAAGTAATGTAAAGAACCACTGAAGAAACATCTATGCTGTCTGAAGGTTTCTGAGATGGAGAAGTCTCTTAAGGCAAGTATTGTCTCTGTCTCAGCACTGTCTATGGAGTCGTTGGTTCAAGAACAGCCTTGTCTTAAATGTCTCCAAAGGACTTCAGATTTGATACCATCTGTCCTGGTTGCTTCATTCTCACCTCTGGTAGCTTCTGATCCAATCAGTCATTTCTTGGATTTGTTATCAGCATTTCCAAATGCATCTCACCTTTTGATTCCCACTTTTTAATGAGCATTTGTGAAGAAGTGCCAAGCCATCTCTCTGCATGACAAGAGAAAGAAAAGGAAGAGGACTAGAGATCACTATCATCAGAAAGATGAAGTTCCAGATGCTGCTGATGTTGCTTCCCTTTTCACTGTGATCTGTTTGGTACCTGTCTTGGATGCAAGATTCAACAGTCACATGATCTGATGAAAGACACGATGAAGCTTAAACTTCAAGCAAAACTGGGATTCTTCCTATTGGGACTGATGGAAGAAAAGTTGGAGAAGTAGTATGGGAGAATTATACAGTGTATGATTACAGCTGCTAGAATTTTATATGCACAGAAGTGGGACGATTTGGTGACTCCATTGCAGGAAGATTGGCTATTAAAATTATATGACCTTGCTGACATTTTTAATATGACAAACTTAATTAGAGAGAATTCATTAGCAGGGCTGGTTTAAGGAATTTTGGGGGCCCCTGCAACGCTTTATTTTGGGCCCCCCATATGTTTATCCCAGGTCAATTGAACCTAATCTATTCACAGTACAGGATATTCAGATTATTACATAATTTGTCACCAATTTAGTTTAAAAAACTGTATTATAGGTACTAATGTAATATTGGTGTAGATTTCTTCAGCCAAACAAAATACAAACATATTACAAAACATTCTTATGCAACACTGTCCTAATATTTAAAGTAGATCATTTCTATTAAAGAAATCTCAAAAAGACTAGCCCATTCACATTAAATCAAAATTACAAAACACTAGTTTCAGCATGCAGAATTTGAAATCAGGAAAAGAAAGAGCTGAGTCCGATGTAGTATATTTAGTGAATTTTGTCCTTTATTACTTTTACAATCTTATGTTGTAAATTTTGAAATACAAATTATAGCCTGAATTATTCTTTTAAAATTATTTTAACTAGTTTACCTAAAATTTGTATCAAATAATTTAAAATTACAACATTTATAAAATGGACATTTATTTTCTAGCTTCTTTGAATTTTTTTTTAAAATTACACACTTAAATCTTAACTTTTCTTGCTTTTTGAGCAGCAAGCACCTTCACTAACTTCTTAATATCTAAGGAATGTGCTATCTGCCTTTCCACAGCTATTATAGAAAGGCCTCTTAGTCCAGGTCCTCTCTGGCTGTTGACCTCACCAGTTTGAATGTCCCTCTCCCTCTCCCAGCTGTTGTTGAAATATACTTGTATAGGAATTCTTTTGTCTTTTAGGAGATTTTCAGACAACACTTTTATAGTGTTACTATTCCACTTTATTTGCTATGGCTGCCTCCTGTAGAATCCTGGGATTTGCAGTTTAGGGAGGGGCATTTACAACTCTCAGCCAGAGAGATCTTAGGCCTCAAATAAACTACAAACCCCAGAATTCCACAGGAGGAAGCCAGAGCAGTTAAAGTGGAATAGTAACACTATAACAGTGTAGTCTGAAAATCTCCTTAGTCTCTGGCAGAGAGTCAAGACTTCAAGATTATCACACTACACTGTTGTAGTGCTATTATTTCACATTAACTTCTAAGGCTGCCTCCTGTGTAATCCTGCGATTTGCAGTTTAGGGAGGGGCATTTAGCATCAGCCAGAGAGCTCTTAGGCCTCACTAAACTACAAACCCCAGAATTCCACAAGATGCAGCCATAGTAGTTAAAGTGGAATAATAGCACAATAACAGTATAGTATGATAAAAGACAGATTATGAAGTCCTTCAGGTACTTCCAGCTGCTTTGGTGAGTTAATTAGGCTTTAGTTAGCTAATTTGATACTTCATTTTATTTGAAAAACAATTTACCATTTTTGAATATTTCTCTGCTTGGTTCTTGAACAAATATATGCAGTTGGAAACTGAAGATGATTTAGTTCTCTTTTCTAGCTTGAAGGTTGGCCTTATTCACCCCACCTAGACCACTTGGCAAACCCACTGACCTGGCATTAAATATGTTTAAAGAAAACTTAGGTTGGGGAGTCGTCTTCTTCTTCATAAGTGAAAAGGCCTAGATACTCACAATTCTAGTCAAGGGCAACATTCGTGAATGAAATATGATGCGGCTTCCTCCATTTTGTCATGGAAGTGACATTGAGGGTTTCGGCAGAGGGATGGCGTCATCCGAAACTGCTCCCCTGCTGCACGGCAGTAACGGAGCTGTTTTGGGATATTTGCTGCCAAATATCGCATCTGAAAATGTCCTAAGAGTTGTAAAAGAACAAATAGTAAACCCTTGTAATGCATGGAGCACATAGCTCCGTTAGTGCCTCCTGTATCCTCTCAGGGGCTGTTGCCAAGAGGGCTTCCCTTCCCACCAACATTGGGCTCTCTCTCTGCTCCCTCAGGAGGCCCTCCAGCCTCCTCTGCCTCAGCTTCTTTGCCCACCAGGCACTCTTGTCCATCGCCACTCCTCTCGGAGTTTTCCCGCTTCTTCCCTTAGGCAGTCCCGTCGCTCTGGGAGAAACAGGTCCTCCAGACCATGTGTGTCTGTCTCCATCTCCACCCCTTTAGGAAACTTGACCTTGCCCGGCACTTTCCCTTTCCTCTCCCTTTTCAAAGCACAACTTTTGCTCTCTGTTGACAAGAAGGCATCAGGGGGAGTGGAGGGGGTGAAGGTGCCTTACTGACATGCTGCTGCCCCTCCCACGGTTGATACCCCCTTCTGTGGCTGGTCAGTGCCCAATGCGGCGAAAGTTAGAAGCCTTCCTACTAATAACGTTTTTGCAGGAGGAGGGTTACACCAGTTCCCCCTACAATGATGGGGGGCCCTGCAGCTGCAGGTGCTGCAGGGCCCTTAAACCAGCCAGTTTTAAACCAGTTAAACCAGTTTTAAAAGAAAATGGGAGTTGGTAATTGAATATATGAGGAGAAAGTGGGGGAGATTAGCAGTTACAGGTTTTGGAGAATTGTAGAAAAGAATAACAAGTATTATACATGACTAAGTAGAAGACGAATATATGTTTCTAAGGTTTTCTTTAGAAGTAGAAGATTTAACTGGATAATTATAACTATGGGCTGGCAAGTTGGGAGTCATATATCCTTTTTTTGTCTTTATCTTTTTGCTTCCCCTCTTTTTATCATGTAGTTACCTTGTACAGTAGGCCCTTTCCATCCATAGGGGTGTGTTTCTGGGAGCCCCCGTGGATAGGAAAAAATGTGCATGTTCAAGTCCCGTTATAGTTAATGGGTGGTGATGTGTGTGTAACTGCGTTGGCATGGCCACGTGCACACTCTGCCATTGACTATAATGGAGCACGGTGATCTGTGGATGCTCCAATTTGAAGATGGCTAGATAGGGTGGGACCACTGTGTGCGGTTTTATATTATTGAACTTATATGCCAATAAAAATAGGTTTTTTATAAAGAAAGAGCAATGCTTTTTTCTGTGTTCAGGTGACAATGTCCCCACTTCCAGATAAGTTAGCTCGTAATTCCCAAATATGTGTGAGTCGTAGAGACCACAAAGAAGAAGAGATTGTTTACCTGTAATTGTAGTTCTTTGGGTGGTAATCTTTGAACTCACACAACCCGCCCACCTCCGCACTATTACTGTCTTGGCCATTTTGTTTTCTAGTGTGTTGCAGCATATAGAAACTGAGGGAAAGAGCAGGTATGCCAACAGATGAGTGATGGAGAAGGGTGGGGCTCCTGCCTAAAATTACTTCACCTAGCTCTAGAAGTTTCCAACAGGCTCTGCACAGGCAGAGAACAGCCCATATTTATGATTTTGCAGATGACCATTTAAAGAACCATAGTTACAGGTAATCAACCTGTTCTTTCTCACACTAGTTAAGGAGAGCTAGCACAGTGGCCATGGTGAGTGAACCACGAATGCTTGCTTGCAAGTGTAAAAAACACAGAGGAAAAAAGTCATTGTGTTTGTGCAGTTCACTTTTTGGTTGTTCATAGAATCATAGAGTTGGAAGAGATCACAAGGGCCATCCAGTCCACCCCCTTCAAGTTGTGCATGCCTTCAAGTTGTTTCTGACTTAAGGCAACCATAAGGTGAACTTATCATGTTTTTTTGGGGTGGGGGATAAGATTTGTTCAGAGTGGGGTTGTCATTGCCCTCCTCTGAGGTTGAGAGTATGTGATTTGCCCAAGGTCACATATTGGGCTTCCAAGGCTGAACAGGGATTTGAACCTTGGTCTCCCAGAGTCTTGGCCCAACATTCAAACCACTGCACCATGCTGGCTAGGACTGATAAGAGATTGACATAAAACTTGAAGAATCTCTGTCAAAATTCCTCTAAAATGCTCCTATAAAATATAAATTAATTTGACAACGTAATTTGTTACATCAATTTGTTGCTTCTATTTGTTCTGTTACTTTCATAGATCATCTCCGAGTTTGGAAGGGACCACAAGGGCCATCTAGTCCAACCCCCTTCCATGCAAGGTAGCAGACTGTCAAACCACTATACCACACTACCTCTAATCAGAATTCTAGAGGATTAAAAGGGATAATCCAGTTTCAACATCTGTCCATCTTTACCCATACATATCCAGCTTCACAAGTTGAAAAAAAAAGTACCGTATATTCCGTGTATAAGACGAAGACGACCGGGCGCATAAGACCCCCCCCAATTTTAAAGTTAAAATATAGAGTTTGCCCCCCCCCCCATCCAGCCAGCCAGCTCAGTGGCTGTAGATGATGGAATAGTCTGTGAAATTAAAGGACTGAGAACAGCTAAAAAAGCATGGGATACTTTGAAAAATCTCTGTGGTGTTCAATCTTTGGAAAGTAAAGTTGCATTGATAATTAAGTTGATTAATATGAAGCTGGTTAATATGAAGCTATCAAATCCCAAATTTTTGAATGAGCACATTAATGATTTTAGAGCCACTTGCAAACTCCTGGAGAGGAAATCCCCCAAAGCTATGCAAATGGGAATTTTCCTGGCAAGTTTACCAAAATACGATCCCATAATAAATACCTTGCAATTAAAGAATGATTTAACTCTGCCAGAAGCTTTTATCAAGATAAGAGAATTTCACCATAGACAAAACTTGATGCAAAATGATAAGTTTGAATCCAGAAATTCTAATTTTAGGCTAACATCATTTTAATGGACTGTTTTTCTTCTCTCCTGAGCTAAATGGAGGGCCATTTAACACTTCAAAGACAAGGCAGTCATTCTCACAGCAGGGGAAAAGATCTGCTGGGCCTATAAGACGACCCCCCCACTTTTGAGGAGATTTTCAAGTGTTAAAAAGCAGTCGTATACGCCAGAATATATGGTAGACTGCTTTTCTCTGTATGTGTCTATTAAGCATTGATAGTTATAGAGAACATTTTGTGGTCTGGGCATTTAAGGCAGATTTGGATCTAGAACTATTTCATATTACTTTTAGTTCATCCTTGCTGAAGTAAAAGAAGCTGAAAGTAACTTTCACATCTATCATATTTTCCCCAAGTGGATAAATAATAGTGTAGTGGTGATGGAGTGTGTGTGTGTGTGTGTGTGTGAGAGAGAGAGAGAGAGAGATGGGGGGATACAAAAAGATGAAAATAAAATTTGAGAACTTAAGAACCATTAACATCCTTGCATACCAGGCTGGTCTTATCTGTTTTGTGTGTGTGTGTGTATTCTCATTAACACAGCTACTTCATTTTCTTCTGTATTTTAAGGTGGGTGAAAGCGAGAGAGTTCTAGAGCTGTGCATACTAAATGCAATGTCATTTACAAAATTAATAGTTCCCAGCTGAAGATCTCATGATTGACAGTGATGACTAAGTGATAAATTACTGATTTGTGAACCTATATACCTTGCAAATTATTTTCATAGTACGCAAGTTATACTTGGTTGTTAGTTGTAATACTCAGACGTTTGATCTTAGCTGTGGGATCAGTGAGAAACTGAGTGTTTTAATACTTGTTTACTAAGGAGATTATCAGATGGGAACAAAAATAGCATCCCCATCTCGCTATGTTCTCTCCTGCTCCTCTCCCATCTCCGTCCTGGCACACAAATGAAAAGTATTAGACTACCTTATAGCTCATCCATCCTGTCCCCTCGGCAGCCCAGGAGAGAATGGAGCTCGAACAGAGCTGCCTTCACTTCCTGGTTTGAAATCCCAGGCCGTTCTCGCAAGAGGACGAGCACATGGGAAATTCAAAAATAAAAAGTAAAAGAAAGATCCAAAAGTGACAGCAAGCACAAAAACACACTTAAAAAAATACAAGTAACCCGGGGAGGGTACAAAAAAGTGTGTCAGTTACCTCGATATCCCAATTGCACCTGGAAGTGTTTGGCACGGCCTCCCACTGATGCTGGCATTGCACCAGCATAACAGCGCACCTTTTCACTCACCCGTTGTTCCGTTACAGAAATGGAACGGGCAATCTATTCATGGCTTAGCCTGTGAATAAAAAAGAGCATTGGCAGAACGAAAGCAGCATGGGAGCATGATGACTCGGCGATGGCGTTGTCTGAAAGGAAAGCCCTTTTGTGATTTCCTGGTGTTGTCACACCATATTTAGCCCATCTGATAATCTTCTAAGTTTCCCTTCTGTGTGTTCTGATTTTACTTTGTAAATTCAATTAAGTTAGCTTAGAGTTACTCTGTTTACAAACTCTGATCATTGTAATGATCTGTCCATGCAGTCAGGACTCCCCTTGTACACAGTTTAGACTCATATTGCCTTGTTGCCAAAATATGTTTTAGTAGTCAGGCCTAAATACTCCTGAAGGAACCAGATCCTGTCTGATCTTGGAAGCTAAACAGGGTCAACCCTGGTTAATACTTGGGCTGGACACTGCCAATGAATACCAGGTGCTACAAGCTTTATTTCAGAGGAAGGGACTGTCAAAACCACCTCAGAGTATTCCTTGCCTAAGAAAACCCTATGAAATCCATAGGGTCACCATAAGTCGACAGACGACTTTAAGGCACATATACATGCAGTCTGGCAACATGACATAGTGACCAGATAGTGTTTCCCATAATTGGGTAGAATGGGGAATACCAACATGTACTGACCCTTAGATTATTTCTATTATTCATTGTTATTTTCATTTTTAGATAATACTTCTGTTGTGAGACTCTTTACTATCCTTGCATGGGCAGAGGTTTCTCATCCAGGCTCCTCTGTACTATTTTATGTACAAAATAGGCTGGATGACCTGATATAAGGCCACTTTGAATCTACAATTTTTGCATCTAGCTATATTCTCTTGTGTCGGCCTATTTATCTGAAATGATGTATGCAATGAGACCTTCCTCATGAGGCTCCCATGCAGATGAGAGAATATGAGGGCTCTTCTAATGACACGGAAGAGTTTCATTCAGTTACTAATAAGCACACTCTTCCACTCTCTATTGCTTTAATTTTGACATACCATTTTTTGAAGTTCAGGGTTCCCTAATAATAATTATAGTGCAAATGTTGAAAGCCTATGTGGTATGTCTGGGATTTTCTTTAAAATTTTAGCTGCAGTCATGCCACTGTCAGTATAAACTTATGCTGCATTTAATGCTACTCAGAGTTTGTGTGTAACTTGTGTAATATGGGGTGTACTCCCTTTCCAGCTTCAGCTTCTTTAGTCATTATTTAAAGTATTTATACCCTGACCTTTACCCAAAAGGTCTCCTAGATTGGCTTACTAATAGTTAATTTTACAGTTCTCTGCTCTCAAGCTTAAAATCTGAAGAAGGCAGGAGGACATGCCAGGGAATAGGGATGGGGGAAATTGAGTTCAGCAGATCCTGACTACTTTTGTGTTATTCTGTTCATATTGCACGTTTCTTTGAGGTCTGACACAAATAGGTTATCTGCACCAAGACAGTTCAGAACCTTCTAGAACTATTATCTAAGTGTTCTGGCAGCAGTACCTTCTCCACCGGTCCATGTGACCAGTGTGGTTCCCTCAGTCCTTTAGTTCCTTTTCATCCACTGCAGCATCAGCATCAAAATGAGCTTATTCAGTCTGTCTTACGATTACAGTATTTCTTTCCTAGGATTTCTCTGATTTCTCTTTGAATTGTGTTTTGGCTTAGTTTTGGACTCTGATTTCAGATTGACTAACAGACTGTCTTCAGACTTAGGTAAAGTATTGTGTCTTGGCCTTGGTGATCCCATTAGCTTTTGCTTCAGAATGGCTTCTTGAGCTGCATTTAAGAAGTGTACTTCTTGTGGGGTTAAGACCCTCAAGCAAGATGGTCACTTGTGCTGCCTGTTATGCCTGGGGAAATGTCATAATGTGGGGGCCTGCTACCATTGCCAGGCATTCACCCCACAGGTGTGCTGGAATTGATCTTCGAGACACAAAGCACTCCTATGGGGAGAACGGGCTGTGAAGGCCTCCAACAAAGCTTTGGAAAACAGGCCACTTCACACAGCCTCTGTTGAGGTTGCATTGGGCTGTTCATCAGTACCACCTCGAGCCTCCTCACCCCTGAATGCCTCCAGATCTTCTGTCTGGATGGCAATGAAGAGGTCTCTTCAGGAACCTGCAACCTATTCCAAAATGTTTAAAGGCACCACTGATCATTCCACACTGGAGTCTGATATCCATCCATCAACACCAGGTGGCTCAATCGATATGGAGGCTTTCACATCAGTTCCAAAACACTAGGTAGAGAAGAGGTGTCATAAGAAGGCGAAGAGGGCGAAGGATACTGTCATGTACTGGCTTCTTCAGTCTCAGTGACCAGTAGTTTCAGAGTTAAAAACATATATTTTTTTTGGTCACAGTAATCCAAAGAGCTAACCCTACAGGTTCATTGCTCAGAACAAAACCTAACTAACAAGCAGTAAACTAAAAACATAACTGCAATATACAAAACCTGGTGGGTTATACAGACATCGGTTATACATAATCCCCACTCTCAGTTTCCACCAAACCCGGGCTCAGCCCACTTTTCCCATAGCTGAGGCCAGGTGCCAGCTTTATCAGACAGTTATAGACATTGCACACATACAGTAGGACCCTCGTATCTGCAGGAGATTGGTTCCAGAGGACCCCGTGGATACTAAAAACTGTGGATAATAGTGAACACCATTGAAAATAATGGGACTTCCAGTTTAAAATACCATAGAGTTGCCTTGGAGGACCTAGAAAATGGCTAGAGATAATGCATTTTCTAGGAAGACTCTATGGTAGCTGTACTGAAACGGAAACCATGGATAACTGAATCAGTGGATAATGAATCAGTGGATACGGGGGTCCTACTGTACTCCCTCTTCCCAGTTTGACTACATACTTGTTAGCAAATACAGAGGAAAGCAAACACAGTTAGCCACAAAGTGAAACAACAGAACTGAACTTGGCAGGAAAAGGTCATGTCCGGAACCAGTCCTAACAGATACTGAAGGAACTTGGTCTTGGGTGCAGACTTTTCCACCCCAAAGCCCCAGTCGTTTCAGCAGCCTCTTGTAGAGCTGGTTCAAGATTGTGAGCCTTTGGCACTGATCTCAGTCAAATCAAGGCATCACCATAGATGCTTCCATGGAAGGATGGGGAGCTCATTTAGAAGTCTTCTCTGCAACGGGGCATTGGACACCTGAAGAGAGCATTCTCCACATCAATGCTCTTGAGATGCTGGCAGTGGATAATGCCTTTGGGGCCTTTGAACTTCTTCTGTGTGGCAAGTTTGTTCAGGTAGTCTCCAACAACACCATGGTGGTGTACTACCTGAACAAGCAAAGGGGAACAAAATTTAGCACCCTGCTGCATCTCACACTCCATCTGCAGGATTGGTACATCAGCAGAGGCATCACCATCTTGGCGATCCATCTTCCAGGAGTGGAGGGACAAAGTAGTTCTTAGACCGAACATGCCCTTTTTGCTGAAAGTAGTGACAGCCTTTCACCTGAATCAGGGCATTGTCATACTTGCATTAATGCAGAATCGAACCTCAGACTTTGAACATGCCCTTGATGTTTGTTGGACACTAGCATTTTATGTGGATAGAACAACAGCCTTCAATAGATCCCAGAGACTTTGCTTATATTTCTCTTCAGAGAAAAAAGAACTGCCTGTCTCTTACAAGCACTTCTCAAAGTGGGTCGTTTCTACCATTCATCTAGCCTACAAACTTGCAAAGCAAGACCTTTGTGTTTGTGTGCATAGCCACTCCACCAGAGATATGGCTACATCATCTGCCTTTCTGAGGGGTTGTCCCTTTAGAGGATGTGTGCAGAGCAGCTACATAGTCACAACCCTTGAGATTAATCTCCTAGTACAGGTTGGATGTAGGGTCCAGGACTGAAGGTGTTCAGGCAAGCCGTGCTGTTTTCTTGTCTCACATGACACTCCTGTCTCTTATGGTGAGTAGCTTGCTACTCTCTCATTCGTGTGAGTCAAAGAGACCATGGCGAAAGAGGACTGGCTGCTTACCTGTAACTAGTTCTTCTTTGTGGTCTCTGTAACTCACACAAATGGGTTATTTGTGCCTGCACAGTGCATCATTTGGAGCCTTCTAGAGTATTTACACAAACTTTTTGCCAGTAGCCCCACCCACCTTCACCACTACTATATAGTGCCCTTCTCACCTAAACCCTCCATTCCTCTTTGACTGCTGCTGCCGCAGCATTGATAGGAATATGTCTAGAGTTTTTGATACCACCAGTTTGGATCTTGGATTGACTTCTCAGACTTTGGTTTAATTTTTCCTTTCAGCTTCAGTCTCCTATCTATCATCTTTGTTTACTGGCTCGACCTCAGCTTGTTTGATGATTCTGTGAGTGGCGTTGGCGATTCAGGGCATGCTTACCTTTCAGGGCTACTAATTCAATTGGCTTTCTAGATTTTCAGACAACACTGTTATAGTGTTACTATTCCACTATATTTGCTATGGCTGCCTCCTGTTGAATCCTGGGATTTGCAGTTTAGGGAGGGGCATTTGCAACTCTCAGCCAGAGAGCCCTTAGGCCTCAGTAAACTACACACCCCAGAATTCCACAGCAGGAAGCCAGAGCAGTTAAAGTGGAATAGTAACACTATAACAGTATAGTCTGAAAATCTCCTTTATTTAAGATACGTGTGGTGTTAAAATTTCAGAGGACAGTCACCCAAAGTGCCTCCTTTGCCTTGGTGAAGCTCATGTGGTGTCTACTTGTATTCATTATAGAGCTTTCACTCCTCAAGTGGCATCTCTGAAGATGCCAGCCACGCATGCAGGCGAAACGTCAGAAAGAAACTATTCCAGAACACAGCCTCACAGCCTGGAAAAAAACTAAGGAAAATCATTTGTGTGAGTTCGCAGATGACCACTTGAGGAACTAAAGTTACAGGTACACAACCTGTACTTTTCCTTGCATAGGACTCAAGGCAGTATTTCTGCTTTGACACTTGGGAGTGTGTGTGTCAATAATCTCATAAACATGAACTGGATCAGTAAAAATAAAAAGTCTGTTAATGTGAATTTCTTCCCTCCCTCCCAACCTTATTTATGATTGAGGAACTTTTTATGTGTTTGGTTAAAAAAATCTATTCTCATCTTCTCAAGGGAAAAAAAAATCTCTTGCGCAGGGAGAACTTTCTGTTAGCAGAGTATGCCATTTTCCCATCATTGAATACCAGTACATTCTTGTTATTATGGAAAATGATGATTGATCCAGTTGTTGTGAGGAACAAGGCAATGCAGATGTCACCAAAACATATAACATAGGGTCTGTTAGGTGAAAGATATGTATTCCCTTGCAATCTCTGGAAAAAGAAATGTGCTGGTCAAAGCAGTTGCTGTCTCACATGCCAGTGCTTATTTGGTACAGAAGTTATGTATGTTCATATGATTGCATTCCTGAAAAAAATGGAGACAGACCTTGTGGCATATTCTGGCCATATGTATTGTACAAACTGGTCTGAAGATGAGGATTTGTCAGTTCTGCACCTTTTATATGTACTACAGGATGGAATAATAGAGTTGTATGATTGTCTATATTCCAGTGAGCCTGATATGAAGGAACTTTGGAAATGATGTTATAAGTCTTTCCCAGCCTTTCCCAACCCAAAACGCCTCCAGATGTGTTAGATTACAATTCCCATTATCCCAGGCAACATGACAGGCTGGCTGTGGATGATAGGATTTGCAGTGCAATACATTGGGTGATGTGGGAATAATAAAAAGAGTTCAGAATTGGGTGGATTATTTAACTTGTTACAGATGGTGAGCTTTTTAAAATATGGGTGATAACCAAATTGAAACAAGTGTATGGAATGCGAGTCATTCTTTTTGAGGTAAAATAGTATTTGTGTGTGTTAAATAACCCCATTGTTCTGATTAATTTATTTTTTGTTGAAGTCTTCTACACAGGTACTGACCAGGGCAACTTGTCCTTTGCTTTGCTTATTAGATCTGACAAGATCACCCCTTGTGATTTTATTTGTTGTATTCCTGGAAGCCCCAGGGATAGAAATAACTGGAGCAGCAATGAAATCTAACCATCCTGCTGTATAACATAGCCAAAGAGTATCAGTAGGGCACTAGAAAAATAACTATATTTGACAATATGTAGTTTCATGTTAAAAATTGTGAGTACTGTAGTTTTAGGATATATTGTAAATGAAGAAGTGGAAATCGTAGCATCAGTCTTGGAACAGGAAATGCTTAATTTAAAAGGGTTAAAAGCATGTAAGCTTATTGCTTTCTGTAATGCTTGTTGTTTTAAACAACATTTTGAATGATTTAATGTTGTAGCAAGGACTTACAAATAAGATAAAAATTTACTGGTCTCCAGTGTTTGTTTTAAAATAAGTAGCCTGATAAGTAGTTGGTCTCCTCTGCTTCCATGCTGGCTGCAGGGGAGATGGAGTTATCTCCTTTACAGTCAACACAGAAACATAGATGATTGGACTGTTAACAAACTAATTGAGGAAAAAAAGCTTGCCTTTCACCAAGTAGGCTAACAAGAGTAGGGACAGGCCATCCCACTCATTCACATGTATGGAAGTCACTCTTGATTGGCGACAAGCTGGTAAACTCAAGGTTACTAATAGATTACCATTGATATACATAGCAATTTACAGAGATGCATAAAAGACAGATTCCTGTCCTAAGAAACATACACTCTGAATTTCAGAGGTGGGATTGACATTAGGGAAAGAAGAAACAAAAAGGACTAAAGCAATGGTAGTGATACAAATGCAATTTCATGTACTTAGGCATAAAGGGATTGTCTGTATAGCAAAAATACCCCTCATAGAATTCAAGAAGAATATGATTTGTCTTAATGAAATCCCACATCAATCCGCCATATTCGGAAGGAGGGGGGCCAAAAATGCCAAATACTCTGCAGGGTGCCAGTTACACGACAAAAATTGTTGCGGGGCTTATCATGATTTCCTGGTCCCGTATCTGTCCCTCGCTGTTTATACGATTTTTGTCACTCTTTAGGAAATCCTGGAAGATCCCGTGATTGATATTTACACAACAAAAGTCTCTATTGGTCCCTCACTGTTATATCCCGTGCTTTTGCTGTTTACACATGTTTAGCTTACCACGATTTTTTTTTTTGGCTGTCAGTCAAGGATGCGATTACTCGTGTTTTCACAACCTCGGTGACACACTTCCTTTAGAGTTCCGCGCCACGAGCAATGCTATTGGCTGGCTGGGGGGGGGGGAGAGAGGAGGCAGAGGCTTGGTATTCCCCTTGCCTCTTTAAAATGTTAACCCTTTAAGCAGAGGCAGAAGGCATTTTGAAAGATCTCAGACGGAGGAACAATTAAACCATGTCCTTTCCTTTTGAAATCAAGCCGAGTAGAGGCTTGGAATTTCTTTCACTTTAAGCAGAGGCATTTTGAAAGACCCAGACTGAGATCTTTCGCTCAGACGCAGGGAGATCAAGCCGAGTGATGGGGGGGGGTTGGGTTTCCCCTTGCCTCTTTAAAATGTTAATCCTTACAGCAAGCCAGCGACAGACAGGCATTTTGAAAAACACAGACACAGAGAGGGGGAATTAAAGGGTGTTCATTCGCTCAGAGGCTGGAATATTTTACTGTGCCGTTCAGACCCAGGGAGGTGATCAAGGCAGGGGATGAATGGGCGACCCTCTGCCCAGCATGATCTCTTTGTAACATGCAGTTGAGGAAGAGGTTAAAGCTGAAGGGTTTGCAGTGTAGAAATCAATTTAAAAAGGTGATTGAGTACACACACACACCAATCTTCATGCAGCTGGAAGGGATGCCTTTGTTTTCGGCTGGTGAGGCTGGATCTGTTGAACGGGTGACTGATCCCTCCTTTTCTGGTCGCTGATCTCTAAGCCCGCCCCCAGTCACCACTTCCGGTCATCCCCTAGTACCGAGATATTTTGTCCCAGGCTGTTTACATTTCCGATTTTCTGAATCCTCCAGTGACTTTTTTAAAAACTGGCACAAACCGCGGGACTGGAAGTCCCACAGGTTGAGGGATAAAAGGTGGCCCCCCTTCCGAAAATCACGTACCCGACCCGATGTACATGTAAACTGCCAGGGATCGACACGAATTCTTCCCGGGAGATTTTCATCGTGTAAACGGCACCCAGGAGAAATCTTTGCAGCTTTCCCTGGATTTTTTTAAAAAACTGAAGGAAATGCGCACTTCTGCTCATTGGGACAACCAATTCACTTTGATGTACATTCCCCATGAGAGCAGAAGTGGGAAGCTCATTGGTTGGGTGTGCACAAGGGGTGAAGCTTGCTGGCAAGGCAAGTGTCTGAACTGCCATGTTGGATTTTCACTGTAGCAATTGTGTACTGAGATGACGAAACAGCCTCCCGCCTTTTTCTATTTATTTAAGTGGAATATTGCACTTCCGCACCTTGGATATGCTTTTTGTAAAAAATAGTGTTCAGTGGCAGCAACTGGCAGAAATAAAAACATGAGTAATTCATTCGTGCCTGCCATCTTGATTCACACGCATGCCCATTTGAACAACAAATACATATGGCTTTGCATGCCTGCCAAAAAAATCATTGAGACAAATGAAAGCTGCTGCGAATTGGCATTAGTGTGCATCATTCTGAATTTTATAGCCTTGTATAGACAAGCCCTGTTAGTCATACTGCCTGTTAGATTAAAAGCATGATTGCATTTTACATGTCTGTCTATCTTTTAGGCAGTACCTATGGGAGAACCTGAGCAGGATGTTAATGGTGGTTTATGTGGGGTAGGCTTTACTCCTTGTAATATCATCCTAACAAAAGTCTCTCCCAGAAACCTCTGTTAGGCTGGGAAGGAAGCTAACATGAGTGTCAATACTAATTACCAACAGTCTTCACGAACTGTTTTAAAAGTGTGAGATATGGCTCCACTAAATGGAAACATACTTATTTTGTCCCATCAAAGTACATGGCAGTTTACACGTAAAATAACAATAAAACAAGTTCTAATTAAGATATAGCACAAAAGGAAAAGAGGATGGCAGTGTGGGAGGGGATTAAGTCCAGTAGATATTTTTTAGTTCTCTCCCTCTGAGGCCAGGACAGTGGCAGTTGGGATGGAGGGGAGGGCCTTTTACCATAGTTTCTGCTGAGGTTGAAGATTTAAGGGTTAAGTCAAAAGCTTAAAATAATTATGTTTTAATTTCCAAAATAAGAAATGAATATTTCATATTCGAATGCCTGAACTGCAATTTTAACTAAGTATGTCATTTAGTTCCTCCGATGAGTAGGTTGACAAGCAGCTTTTTAGACACACAAAGAGGTCTGTTTCTTTCTGAGGTCTGTGCAAGACCCTAATACACAGTTGCATGTTTACCAACATTGGCTGATAAACATGTACTTACTTGTGGGTTGGGTCTTGCATTGTCATAAGAAAGAATAATTCTCAATTTGCATGTTTTAAGTAGGAATGAGTAACCACAGATCCCTTCAAGCTTTGATGCACTTGAAATAAGTTGATTCACAATAGTGAAGCATCTGGTGATATGCCTGTATGTGTGAACTGGCCCCCACATTCTATTTCTATTGTTAGATTGCTGTCCTGTAGTACGTTTTGCTTTGTTTGTGATACTATACTATACCCTTAGAAAAGTAGGAAGAAGAAAGAAAATGCTTTCATTTGTATTTTCCCATTTTTAACCTTACTGAGAAGCTCAGAACAATTTTGTAGTGTGACTTTTCATAGGTAGCCTTTAGAGAGCTTTTTTGTCTTTCTTTTGTTGATTTTTTGGTTTAAATGTGGCTTTGAGGATGATTGTAAAGTTAAAAGTTGTTGAAGAAAGTTCTCTAGTGTCAGGAAAGAAAACAATTAGAAGTCTAAGAAAGTTTTGTTACTGCAGTGTTTTAAAACTATGGAGCATTCATATCAACCTCATTTCTTGAGATTTGTTGTTGCTGTTGCTCATAATAGTGCATGCCTTTTGCATTGCATTGTGTATGTATTGATTTGTCTCCTTTCTTCATGACCATTTATTCATAATCTGTAGTTTTTCTCCTTTTTATGTTGTATCAAGTAAAAACTCTGTGGGATTTTCTGTTGTAAATCCTTTGGATGATTCAAAGTCTAATTCCTCCTTTGCCTGTCTTGTGCTCCCCCCATTTCACTTCACCTTGCTTCTTCCACTGTACATTCCACCTCAATTTTGACTTCCTTCCTTCCTTCTTTTGGCTTCTCAGGCATTTTTATAGATGGTTCTTGAAGTAATCTTAGGCTACTTTCTGAAGCCATGTATTCTATAGTGATCCATTTTGGCTGAAGTGGCACAAGCACCTTGGTTTGATCTGTAGGTTCCACCAGCTTCTATCAGATTTTTTTGTTGCCCTGCACCCTGCATGTAAAAGTGGTCTTTTGTGCCTTAAAAAAAATTTTTTTTTAAAGAGAGAGACCAAGATCCAACATTGGGGCTCTACAGATGGAATAGTGGAATCCAGTGGAAGCAGAAGGGTAGAGTTGCAATATACTACTTCCTCAAATCTGGGCATATACATAATTTGCACAGCTGCATATTATCCAAATAATTTAATTATGTAAAACATTTTGCCTTAAAATCAGGTACATTAAGTGTTGCATTTTTTCTTCCAAAAACTTCATACATTTTTTTTTAACAGTCACAAGTTTTCTGAGAAAACCAGTATACAGTAATATTTAAAATACTGGATTTGGAACAAGGAGACCTAAGTTCAAGTCTCTGCTTAGTCATGGAATTTACCATGTGACTATGGACCACCACATTTTCTAAACAAACCTACCTCACATGATTGCTGTGATTATTAACAGGGAGAGAGAAGCATATAAAGTGGACATGCACATTCTTAGTACAGTACAAATAAAAGAACAACAATAATATTTGCCATGCACAAACATTTCTAGTGGTATTCTCATCAGATCATTATTTTTCCCCATCAGTTTCTCACCATGAAAATATGACAGGGAGTGACTGCCATCTGATTTCATGGCGCAAAAAGCAGAGGAAAAGTAGGGACAAATAGCAGAAATTAAGGGGCAATAGTTGAAAGTGGATGCACTAGCCAAAATATAGAAAATATCCAAGGGTGGCCACCAGTGACAGCGACAGAGATCAAGAACCTTGTAGCCCAGCTGAGAATGGGGAAGGCTCCAGGGGAAGACTTAATACCTGCAGAAGCCATTAAAAACAACCTTGAATTTTGGGCCCCTATCCTGGCCTCACTTTTCACCTGTATCGACAAATATGGTCGAGCACCCAAGGATTGGGGTCTTGCAATCATTGTCGCCATATATAAAAAAGGAAGCAAAGATGATCCTGTCAACTACAGACCAATTAGTCTCCTCAGTACAATCAGCAAACTCTATGCAAGACACTTACAGTGGAAATTTCAGACCTGGTTGGAACAAGAAAACATACTTGCAGAAGAACAAGCTGGCTTCAGGGAAGGCCGCTGCACCATAGATCAGTGCCTTGTACTCCACCACCTTATTGAAAAATACTCCACCTGCAGCACAGTTTCTCTCTATGCTGCCTTCATAGACTTTAAAGCAGCTTTTGACTCTATATCCTGAACCAAACTGTGGAAAAAACTGGAGGCTTCTTCGATTGACCGACGTTTACTCTATCTAAGGGGGAATAGTGTGGTCTGATTTTCTTCAGAGATAGATAATAAATATTTAATTATAAGTAGAAAACTGTCCACTTTTAACTGTCTTCCATCTCTGACATTTCATCAAAATATACATACATCAAGACTAGGATGTCTATCCACTTATTTTTTTCCTTGGTGCCAGTTAAAGTAAGGATAAATGTTTGCACTTTTTTTACACTTCCATTCCCTCTCAACCCTCTAATCACACCTTCCCAAGCATCTATATAAATATCTGTCAACTGAGGCAACTCTCCATGCCTCAGTGATGAAGTGGGCTGCAGTGTTGTTAGTCTTTAAGGACAGATACTCTGGTTTCCCTAATAGAATTTACATTGTAGAGGTAAATGGTATTTTTCACTTATGCACTGTTAACTTATCCAACATGGTGCTGGACCCACAGCACCATTGTGACTAAAGTTCCTTCCTTCTTCCTCCTCACTGTCCAGGGGTTTCCCAGATCTCCATAGCAGATTTTTAGAGTGCTGGGGGGGGGTTATGGGTGGAAGAGACTGTTCCCTTCTAAAGAGTTGTGATATCACCCAGACAGCCAGGCTTTAACTGGATTCCAGGCATGCCATCTGTTGCTCATTGGGACCATCATTTGGAACAGATTCCAAAGCATTCATTTTTTAAAAAAGTTAAGTCACTAGCTCTAGTAGAAGCCAAAATATGGGACAAAATGTGAGGGGACTTGTCCGATAAATTCTTCTGTAAGGAGAATTTCAGGCGTGAGGGAATTGAGAACAAGCAGTGCAAGAAGCAAGAGAAGGGCACACTCTGACGGTTGTGAGGTGAAGAAGGGAGTAAGAAAAAATGGGAGAGCAAGCGGTGTGAGCTGCAGCGCACAAGAAACAAGGGAGGGGTGCACTGTGAGGGTGCGAAGTGAGGAAGGAAGTAGGATTGAGAGGAGAGCTAATGGTGCTAGTGGTGGTGTGAAGAAGCAAAGGAGGCACATATAATGAAGGTGCAATGTGAGAGGAGGGAAGGAGTAGGAGAGATGGAGAGCAAGAAGTTTCAGCAGCAGAGCACAAGAAGCAAGGAAGGCACACACAGTGAAGGTGTGAGGTAAAGCAAGGAAGGGAGGGGAAAACAGGAAGGAAGAGTGAGAGGTGCACTGGGAGGGGATAAGGAGCAAGAGAGGTAGGTATGATGAGGGGCAAGGGGCAAAAGAGGGTGATGAAGGAGGGAAGCGGTTGAGAGATGCAGCAGCAGCAGCTGTGTGCAAAGAACAAGAGAGGAGAACATGGCAGAGGCATGAGGGGAGTCCAGAAGAATGTGGGTGAAGCAAGTTAAGGGCATAGTGATCAAGGCAAGGCAGCAGCAGCAGAGGTCCTCCAGGAGGAGGGAAGCACTGCTATTCATTCATCTTATGTTCTGCTCCCTGAGGTAGCCACCTCCTGATACTGCTCTGAGGAAAAAAGAAGCTGGGAAAAGAGAAGAGGGAGTAGATGGAAACTTATTAAAATATATGCTTGAAGTGAGTCTTCAGATTTTTGGGAGATGGCTCCAAGCAGTCTTTTTTGGATGGGCTAATTCCACATTTACTTGTCCTGGAAGTATGGTATGACCATTTGAACTGTTTATTGACACATATGTCCAGTAGAACAAAGGTGGGAAAGATTACATGAGGGGCCAAATCTAAGCAATAAATTTATGCCAAATTATTTTATATTACTACAAAGTATTGCCTTGGAAAGTGGCAGGCCACATTTTGTATTTGGAGGACCTTTGAAAACTGAGTCAGCAGTTGACAAACTGCCATAACAATGGTAGTAGGGGTGCATATGACCCAGCTTATTTATTTATTTACAAATATTGTAGTCCAACAATGTCGAGAGGTCCAAATGGTTTCCATTCCTGGTCTGTAAGTACAGTATACTATTATGGTGTAAAATAGCTTTCTTTTCTTTTGTAGAGATTATAAGCTTTATTCATTATCATTCTTTTGTACTACATTACAGAAATAAGTAATTCATCAGACAGCCAGACTTAAATCCAGCATCAAATATCAACAAATCAAACCAGAAGAACCAGTATTCCACAAATACATGTCTCAGTAACAAGCCATAACATACTTTCAATCAAAAAGGCTTTTTCCAAAATCTCCTGAGAATGGGTGGAGGGTCATATGGAGAGGCCTCTCTGTTGACATATACAATAAAAATTATACCATGTGTGTACAAAATGATCTTCTGTCTCTTAGCTCATTTTAAGTTGTCAGTTTCTCTGCCAGTGAATTGTCCAAACTCCATGCAGCCAACCATATGTTGATAAGTTGTTCAGCGTCTTCCAGTATTGTGAAATTTCTATGCCTGCAGTCAAGAGCAAAAAAGAAATTAATTCCTTTTGAAACAAATTCCCATTTCTGTATGAAAATTGGACAAAAAGATTAATGTGCTACACTACTCAACATTTAGGTTTGTTATAATGATGATTAATTGTAGGACCTCATTCCAAAATTTGTTAGCTTTGGGGCATTCAAGTCAAGTAATGTACATCCTTCACTACATTGCCTCCATCCCACATCCCCTCCAGCATAAGGGAGATACACATGGTATGATCTTTGTAGTTTATCTGTGGTCCATTGACATCTATGTGCTAGTTTGAATGTACATAAATGTCCTTGTTGCTAGAGGAGATAGAGCAGAAGGGGATCAAGGGCCAGATTTTCAACTGTTGCTCTTCAGTAATTGGGATGCCAAATTCTGCCTTCCAGGCAAAACTTGTACCACATGAGTTGCCAAACTTTTTATCCACTATTATTTGACCATCCCTGTAGTCATATTACCATGGTTTATACAGAAGTTCAAGTGAATCAAGTGAAAGGTTTTGGGAACCAATGGGATCTAAACCATGTGCTTGCAAATCAACTTATTTGACATAGTTGTAACTATGCTTCAGGTCCTTAAATTTGTTCTGGATATCTATGGTGTGTGTAGGTGCATCATTATTAATTAAATTGGTAAATCATCTAAAGATTGGATTTCCTAAGAGCCTTAAGCTGTGCTGATGTGAAATTATGAGGAAATAGGGATGAATAGGAAATGATTGTATAGGTAATGCTTGGCCTATTAAATACCGTATATTCCTGCATATAAGACTGCTTTCTAACACTTGAAAATCTCCTCAAAAGTGGGGGGTCATCTTGTATGCCCAGGAGATCCTTCCCCCTGCTCTGAGAATGACTGCTTTGCCTTTGAAGTGTTAATTGCCCTCCATTTAGGGATTGTATTTTGGTAAACTTGCCAGGAAGATTTCCATTTGCATAGTTTTGGGGATTTCCTCTCCAGGAGTTTGCAAGTCTGCCAGTGTGGCTCTAAAATCATTAATATGCTCATTCAAAAATTTGGGATTTGACAGCTTCATATTAACCAACTTCATTATTAATGAAACCTTACTTTCCAAAGATTGAACACCAGAGATTTTTCAAAGTATCCCATGCTTTTTTAGCTGTTCTCAGTCCTTTAATTTCACAGACTATTCCATCATCTACAGCCACTGAGCTGGCTGGCTGGTGGGGGGCAGGCTTTCCAGCCAGGTGGCTGGCTGGACGGGGGGGGGGGACAAAGTCTATATTTTAACTTAAAAATGGGGGGGGGGGTCTTAGGCGCCCAGTCATCTTATATGCCGGAATATAAGGTACATTGCCCATCATTGCGAGATCACTGAAGTTTCTTTCAGAAAAGGGGTCTGAACTCTTTTTAAATTTACCTTGCTTAACTTTTGAAAAAAAGATAGCTGTACTTAACCTGAGTTGTAAATCTAACTCTATATGAGTCTGTTGCGGGCAGTCAGACAATGAAAGTGACTATTTGCTTTAACTGAAATGCATCAAAGTAGAGAATAAGGCTGGGAATAGCTAAAGCACCTTTTATGGATTGTGTATATTTTACTGAATTAATAAATCTTAGTTTCTTTTAGCTACCTATAAATGTTTCTGTTTGTTTCTGCTGTGCTTTAAATTGCTTTAATTTAGGGGGTATAGGAAGGCTCTGAGACAAAAAAAAATGTGGACAATAAATGTTTTAATTAATGCTAGTGCCTAACATCTATCTGTTTATTTATTTATTTATTTATTTATTTTAAAAAAGCATTTCTGTATCATATCCTAGCCCACAAGGACTCCTAAGGTAATGAACAATTAAATAGAGTTATTGGATAGGTTTAATTGTTTCCATTCTCTGGCAGGAAAGGATGAAAAAGGAGACTTCTGTGGAATTTTTGCAGTTTGCATCATGGCCATTCAATCTTGTAGAACAGGTGAATTCTGTGAGCATGGCTATCTGGAAAGTTGGTGTTCAGGGCCATTTTCCAGAATATAGATGTTTCGCCTGGAACCAATACAAGAAGATTGTTACTGTGGAATTTTTGTAGCTTCTTGCATTACTCCCATTTAGTCTTATGTAACTGGTGAATTTAGTGTGACTCTTGAAAAGTTAGCATTCTGGGCCATTGTCTGGAATACAGATGTTTCACCTAGAATGAATACAATAAGGTGGTTCCTGTGAAATGTTTGTGCCATTTTGTGGCATCTCTTCCTCCTGGTTTTGTGCAGCTGGTGAATTTGGTGCACATAGCTATCTGAATAGTTAGCAATCTGGGCTGTTTTCCAGAATACAGATGATGATGTTCCTCATCCTCATCAATCATCTTGATTTCACAGTTTACTAGGTGTTTACCATAAATGAATTATTCAGATTATGTCTTCTTCCTTCTCTTCTTATTTGTGGTTTGTTGCATTATTTCCATTTAGTTGTTTGAAATTGATGAATTGGGTGGGTGTGGCTATTTGAAAAGTTGGTTTTGTGGTTCCCTTCCCCCTTAATTTAGATGTTTTGTCTGGATTAGGTAGTATAAAATATTTCCCGTGGTAACACTTGTGGCTTGTGACATCTCTCTCTCACAGGAGATTTTCACATGGGGAAAGTAATCCCTGGGGAGATTGGGACAGAAACGGAACTGTTCCGGTAGCAGAGCTCCGTTTCGCACGCCCCCTTCCTTCTCCTGATCTCCCGTCGTCCTCCCTCCATGCTTTAGTTAGTAAAACATAGCGGGAGGGAAATGGAAGCAGCACGGAGGGAAGATGACAGGAGATCAGGAGAAGAAAGGGGGCGTGCGAAACGGAGCTCTGCTGCCGGAACAGCCCCATTTCTCTCCCGATCTCGCCAAGGATTACTTTCCCCGTGTGAAAATCTCCCTAGTCTTGTGTAGCTGGTGAATTTTGTGGGCATGGGTATCTGGAAACGTTGTGTGTTCCAGGCCATTTTCTTTAGAATGAAAGGGCATTAATGGTGATGATTAACCACACCAGGGATGTATGTGGCCACACTACATGGTTCCTGTCTTGGCATTAATCTGCATGGCAACTCTGAAGGGTAGATTTGGTAAGAAGTAGTGGTGGTCCAACGTCATATGGTAAATTCCATGACAAAACAGAGTTTTGAACTTGGGTCTCTTATTCCAAGTCCATAATTTTAAACATTGCTGTACTCTGTTAATTCTCTCAGAAGACTTATTGCAACAATAATGCTACAGAGGCTGAAATATAGCATGGAGGCAGTCAATATGTTGAATTTGCATAATTAGGATGCAAATTAATAACATGCATACATATAACAGTTTACATAATACACAAATTAGCTACCTGGATTTGAAGTGTTGGAATATGGAAATCCTCCCTTGAACACAGTGGAGAAAAGACGCTACCACAATAGTTTCTGCTTATCCAGTTGTGTCATAAGATGAATTAAATGAAGCATCCTTGAACTGTAAAATCCATTCTTTCATCTTAAGTCTTAATGAAAAGGATTTATGGAGACCTGTATAATGTCTTCCCACGGAGACTGTGCAATGAGTTTAAGACTCTACTTCCCCTAGCTGCATGCAAAGGGATCTTGTAACTTCATTGAGACTAACTGAAAGAAATAAGTTGGTAGCGTAAGCTTTCATAGACAGAGGTATTTATCACACTATGACACTATACAGGTATTCCACTTTAACTGCCATGGCAACATCCTGTAGAATTCTGGGGTTTGTAGTTTAGTGAGGCCCAAGAGCTTTCTGGCTGAGAATTCTAAATGCCCCCCCCCCAATCTGCGAATCCCAGGGTTTCATAGGATGTTGCCCTGGCAGCTAAAGTGGAATAATAGTGCTAATCAGTGTATTGTGATAAGGACCTTAGTCGTCTTCATCAGATGCCAACTTCTTTCTCTCACTTAGTCTCAAAGGTGATACAAGATTCCTTTACATACTGATCCAGGCTAACATGGATTTGTCTTTGAATTCTGATACATTAGGACTGACTGGGTTAGAAACATAGGAAATTACTATTATATGAGCTGCTTAAAAGTTTATTATTGGATTGCAAATTTAGGTGTTCTTAGGACAAAAGCCTGCATGCCTCATTCTACCCTCTAAGGGCTCCTCCAGGCATTTTTGCTGTAGTCTTCTGGTTTGATTTAAATATCAAAATGATGTTTCTCCTGTCCTGGACTATTTTCTGAAAATTCCTGGCACCAGCTGCAACATGATTCCTATTATTCATAGAATCATAGAATTGCAGAGTTGGAAGAGACCACGAGGGCCATCCAGTCCAACCCCCTGCCACACAGGAAATCACGATCAAAGCATCCCTGACAGATGGCTATCCAGCCTCTGTTTAAAGACCTCCAAGGAAGGAGACCCCACCACGCTCCGAGGGAGTGTGTTCCACTGCTGAACAGCTCTTACTGTCAAAAAGTTCCTCCTAATGTTGAGGTGGAATCTCTGTTCCTGGAGCTTGCATCCATTGCTTCGTGTTCCAGTCTATTCAGTGGGTTTCTTTTTAATCCTAAGATGTAATTAAATAAAAAAGTATGCATTTAGTCTCTTCCATTCTCTCTTCTAATTTGTTTAAATAGTTATTGTGCTATAGTGCTTCAGTGAAAAGATACATTTGCACTATAAGGCTTAAGATTTTTTTTTAAATCAGAGAAAAGAAAATTTGTCCTTCAAACCATAGGAGGACTTCAGCAAACCATGCCCCAGTTGTAAAAAAAATCCTCTCCTGGGCCTAAAATGGCTTGGGAGGAGGGGCTAAAAACACAGTGATGGCATTGGACGTGACTGCTTCTATTTGAAGAAAATTCCCCTGGGAGATCCAGACCATGGATGACCTACATAATATTAAATTTACTTTTAAATCAGAGGTTCTTAATTTGTGGCCTGTCGAACTTTAAGGGATCCATGGATGGACTTCAAGGGTTTCATGAACTGGCCAACCGCCTGTCCCCAATTATTTCTTTGATCTCCTTCTTGTTACTTTGAAAATTGCATTTGAGTGCATTTCTGTGGGAAGGAGTCCATAACTTTCATCAGATATACAAGGTGGTCCAGCTCCCCACCCCCCAAAAAATTATGAACCACTGTTCTAAGTTCTGTGTAGTTCAGCAGAATTAATTTACAAGCAAATTTCTGTATTGGTGTGTATCCTGGAAAGTAGTATGTTTTTTATGAAATAAAAAATGGGAAAATGCAGACTGAGAAGACTAAGTTTTCTTGCCCTCTGCAAAGACTTGTTACAATCTGGGCACGAGAGAGTAAAGCTGGACACTTACCTACCAGGGTTCTGGGAGTGACAGTGACCATAATCTCCAACAATGCCCTTATTCTGATTTTGGACAGGTAGCCAAAAAATCAGAAACAGTGTAAGATTTTTGGATCCTCCTCTTTCCAGGTTACCTGAAAGAGCTATGACTGTTGGTTGCAGTCCTGCACATAAAGCATGTACATCACATTGATTTTATCTTTAAAATGTTGCTTCACCGTACATTGTATATGTGTGTGCGTGTTTCAAGTATTGTGTTTTTCTGAATATTTTGTATGGTTGATACCTATGGTTGATAAGGAATATATAATGATTAATCAAAATGTAAGAAGTTGTACTGTCCTAAAATTGAAAGAGACAGATGAAAATGATGCAATTATAGTATATTACGCTCCCCACACTCTTACGCAGAAAGGAGAATATTCCAAGAAATCTGGAACGGGTGGTTGAGTATAGTTCTATCCTTGTCAGTTTGCATGTGCCCACATGTAGGTCTGTTCAATCCTTTTTTGGCATTAATCTGCAATTTATAAACTTTAAAAGATACTTTTTTAAAAACAGACTACTATGTCATAATATTTGACAAGTGCAAAGGTTAGTGGATAATTTATATCTGAGTTGCAAAAATTAAAAGTTTCAAGCATCCCTAAAAGTGATTGTACAAGTCTTCTGGATCTTTCACAAAACAGTTGTAATTATGTTTCCAATAGAAGCCAGGGTGTGTATAGGGGTATTGTCAGCATTACAGGAAAAATGTACAGGAAAAAAAAATAGTTTTGTGTCATCTCTATCATGAATAAAATGTGCAAAACATCCCCAACAATGAATCTTCAACTGAGCCCTTCGTAGCTTGGGCCTAGTAGTTTGGATACACTGGCTGTTTACTGTGCTTCCAAATATTTGATAAACCTGTTTGTGTCAAGTAGACCTGCAAAAGTGAACAGAGAGGCAAGTTTTTAAAGGGGGAGTTACTTTCTCCTGAAATGAAGATTTTCTGGAGGTATTTATCCTGTATTTGCTTCTAATGCTGTTGTGTTTAAAACATGCCAACAGTTAAAATGTGAAAAGTTGCAGCTTTTGTGTTTCTTGGGTGTAAGCTTTTAAAAGTACGATATAACTTTTATGATAGACTTTGGAACTAGCAGTACCATAGAAGTTCCCCAGCATAAAATCTGAGGCAGCAATCTCAGGATGGTACTTTATTGGATAACATTGTTTGTCTGGATTTGGCCTTGGGAAAAGTGAGGGTATTAATCTTTCGTATACAGGCATTTCTTGGTTAACAATGCTTTTGACAAACAAGCTCCTTTTTACAAAGTATTTTTTACACCAGCTCAGCCCCACTTTTCCTCCTTGTCCTCTGTCTAGCTGGACATTTTTTGTTTTGTTTTGTTCTGTTTTTGCAGCAGTGCCATTTACAGGGTGGTGAAAGAGGGCTGAAGAAACACAGATTTTTAGTGCCAGATTGCAGCAATGTGTCTGCAGTAAACAATGAAATAAAATTTCAGCTGGGAAAGAATAGGATTCTACTCTAACTGACTCTACTATAGGGGTTGGACTAGATGGCCCTTGTGGTGTGCCTGCCTACAAAAGGCAAGCTGCTCCAGCATCCTTATTGAGCATGTATGAACAGGAGAACAAAGAGAAAAGGGAGAAAGCAGGTAAACCTGCCTTACCAGCTACCCCAGCATGTTAAAGCATGTTAAAGCAGCATAGTAAATCAACAACAACAACAACAACAACAACAACAATATTTTCTATTCCACCCCTCTGCAACGCAATCGGGGCGGCTTACAATATAAAAACTCCATAGTCACAATACTCTAGCCTACCCACCCCTTAAAATAATATTAAATGGCTCTGGCCATGAAGATGCAAATCATAAGAAAAGTGGAGACTGGTGAAAGAAAGAAAAAAAAACCCTGAATGTATTCTGGAAGAAGCCTTCAAGTGATCGCTAGAATGTTAAAAATGTTTTTGTGTACTTATGCAAGGCATTCCTAACATAGATGTTTCACACATGAGCACATGAAGAACAAGCTTGCTGGAACACGTTCAGCTGCTCCTTTTTTCCTCCACCACCTACGACTCCTCGAGCGCTTTCATCAGCTCTGTCTACGCACAATCCTAAATATACACTGGACTGACTATGTGACGAATGTTGCTGTCCTTGAGCAAGCAGGGATCACCAGCATTGAAGCCATGATACTGAGAACACAGCTGCGCTGGGCAGGGCAGGTTTCTAGGATGGAGGACCATCGCCTCCCAAAAATAGTACTCTACGGTGAACTCGCCACGGGTCAGCGTAAGAGGGGCGCTCCAAAAAAGCGATACAAAGACTCCCTGAAACAACATCTCAGGCTTGGCCAAATTGATCACCAACAGTGGTCCGCCCTGGCCTCACATCGGGAGGCATGGAGACGCACTATCCACAATGCTGCAGCCTTATTTGAGAACTCACGACGAACAAGTCTTGAAGAGAAACGACAACGCAGAAAGAATCACAACCCAAAAACATCACCCAAGGAGACCTTCTGCTGTGCTTTTTGCAACCGGACTTGTTTATCTCGGATTGGCCTTTTTAGTCATCAGCGCGCTTGCAGAAAGCGTGGGATGAGTCCTTCCTGAATCTTCGTTTGCGAAGAAAAGCCAGAGAGAGAGAGAGAGAGAGAGGAACCTCTATGTATTTTCCCATGTTATTTCTACTTCCACTACCAAATTTTCTGCTGATCTCCAGGAACACATCAACTTTGTTGACTGAGATATAACTGTAACAATAACTGAGTTTACTACTTGACATTTTATTCTGATCTTCTGGCATGCCATTCTGATATCTTTTTCTGACACATATATCTGATAGATTTTCATACTATTAAATTAAATAAGAAATTTTAAATGTTGCATTTCTTGATCAAATAGCATCTAATAGCATTTCTAACAAGTGAAAGTCTTAACTAGAAGCTGGAAAGCCGTTCTAAGGCACTATGAATTATAAAAAAGATGGCAAGAAATCTCTTGGCTTGGGTGCATAACCAAAGCTTTTTGGTGTTTGATTTCCCTGTTTTCATTCCTTTCCGTATTCCTTTAAGATAATAATAATAATATTTATTTTTATCCCGCCCCTCAGTTAAAAACAATCGGGGTGGCTTACAAAAATTAAAATACCAATACAAGATAAGTTAAGTAAGGTTGTTACATATGTCACCTTCATCCCCTCACTTCTATCCTCCATTCTGCTGCCTAGATTACTGGCTGTTTTCTGGCTCTTGCGTATGTGTCACCCTTCCTAAATTCTCAATACCAGGTTTCCAGTCTGCTCCTAACTTGCATGGAAGGGGGTTGGACTAGATGGCCCTTGTGGTCCCTTCCAAACTCGAAGATTCTATGATCTATTAAAGATCTCAGTGGACTTGCTATTTCTTATCTCTCCATCCTTGTATTTCAGTACATCCCTGGCAGCAATCTTTGCTGCTCTGGCTTTACCACACTCTCTGTTGAAAGGTATTCTACTTCTACAATAACTCTGCTTCTTACTCCTTTGATGCATCTTATGTGTCAGAAGAAAGGAACCATCTCAGAGCACCTGTGTAATACTATCTCCCTTCTTTAAAATCCACATTTTCAATGATGACTTTGGTTCTTAAGTCTTTGGTTCTTGTTGCCTACCATATCTAACTCTGTAACCAAGCTAAGGCACATGTAACTAAAGTAATCAGACATTTTGCCCCCTGTTTTTACCCCTGCCTTTGCCTCCTCATCCTTTCCTCTGTTTTTTCCTCATGTTGAAGTTTAGATTGTAAGCTAAACTTACAGGTTCTGGGTCTTGTCCTTCTGTAATCTGTAAAGCTGCTGTGCACACTGATGCTATATTAAACAATAATATAAAATCTTTCCCCTCTCCCCCTTCCTTGGTGTTCTCTCTACTGAAGGCAGTGCATGTGAGCTTCCTAGCATACATATTGAAATTTCTGGCATACAAGAGAGTGGTACGACTCCCACAATTTTTAAAATTCTGTGAATATCTGTGAATAGCCATGACTTTATAGATCCTCACCCTTTAAAGAAAAATTGGATCATTATGGGGCAATTGCCCTGATCATTCAGGAAAAAGAACTATGTGCATCATTAGTTTTCTGTTCCATCATCAATTTAGTTTGTCAGTATAAGGGCCACACTTCAGTGTGGAAACTAACACAGTACTCAAAGCATTGGGTGGATTTTCTTTAGGCAACCTTGGCAGTTTTCTAGGTATGGCATTGGCACAAGCTTAGTCCTTAACTCCACCTTAGTTCTGTTTCCCCCCTCTTTTTAAAGGCTGTATTTAAATAAGAGAATTATTACCACCACCATCATCACTTTTAGAATTATTATTACCTTGTACCTGTATTGATAATCATCCCTTAACTTTTGTGGGCCAGAAAGTACGATTATGTGGGCTATATGCGCCTCCATTATTAGTGCAAATGGGTACATAATTAGAGCTAATGGGACACAATCATCTTTCCTACTTTTTGTGTGCCTTTCTCTGTAGATGCCTTCATTAATGGTAGTGTGAGGGATCTTTTAAAGTTAACCTGCATATAGCAAGACTTCAAAAAACCTTGCGTTATTTGAGCTATAGGATATTTTCTGATCCCAATGAGGATTCCAACATATTGCAGCATATTACCCAAATCTAATGGAATACTTGTGTGTGGAGAATCAAATGTGCTCTATCTAAATATCCAGAGCCAGAAAGTACAAGGTGAAAATGAAAATGAAATAAAATCATATAAAATAAAAGTTATACTTCTTTAAACATGGGATATTTCTCGACACAAATGAATTCCATTGTCCCCTCAATGGAGAAATTCTGGTTTTCCTTGAATAGAGCAAACCGTCAGACAGTCAGAGCTTTACAGTTCTGTTTTATTGCATCATAATTGCTGTTGAAACTTTGAATATGATGTTTTAGGCAAATATGTTATACTTGCTGGGCCAAAAAAAGTAGCCAGTGGCAAAAATCAGTAGATTTGTTGGGACATTTGTGTTTTTTTGGTCTCAGTTGTTTTTTGTTTGTGAAAAGAAAATTTTATGGGGCCAATGGTTGAAATGCGGGGAGATAATTTAGAGTAATCAAATGAGAATGCCACAGAATACTACTTACCTTGTAGGTCTAGTTCTGTTTGCGTTCTGCAACAAAATGTGAGCCAGGAGGATTACAGCGGCCCATCTTGGTGCATTAGGGTTGAAAAGATCCAAGTGACAAACTGCCTCAAATTCATCTATCAGTGTTATTTTCTCCATTTTTCTTGTGATAAATTTTGGATGTATTTTGAGAAGGTTAAGAAATTGTTACTAGTGATAGGTTAAAGTCTGATTCATTTAGGCTTGTCTGCTCAGAGGTAAGCCACACTGAGTTTAGCAGCCATAATCCTAGTAAATAAATTTAGAATTGCAGCCTCAATTGTGTTTGAGATAATTCAAAATGAGAAGCTGTTTGAAAGTACTGTACTCCCACATAAATATGGCCAGTGTAAAATGTTATCAGAAATAGGTAGATGTCATATAGCATGTGACTTTTGTTGTATTGTATATGAGATTGCTTCAATGGGAGAACTATATACGATATGCCCTGAGAAACTTTCAGTAAAGGTGGGATGAAATTGTAAGAAGAAATAGATCTCAGTAATTTTCTCTGTATTTGTTTGGGTCCAAAATACCTGCAAGCAAAAATCTGGCTCACCACTGACAACGGAGAGTCCTAAAATATTTAGCTTGTCTTTTCTGTCTCACCTTGCAATATTAAGTATTTTTTGGACAGCTTGTAATAAGAAGCATAATACAAACATAATATACAAAGCAATAAAATGGAAGGGGCGATATGATAGCCCTGTTTAAGTATTTGAAGGGGTGTCACATTGAGGATTGAGCAAGCTTGGTTTCTGCTGCTCCAGAGAACACGGAGTAATGGATGCAAGCTCCAGGAACAGAGATTCCACCTCAACATTAGGAGGAACTTTCTGGCAGTAAGAGCTGTTTGGCAGTGGAACAAATTGTGGGGTCTCCTTCCTTGGAGGTCTTTAAAACAGAGCATGGTGGGGTCTCCTTCCTTGGAGGTCTTTAAACAGAGGCTGGATGGTCATCTGTCAGGGATGCTTTGATCTTGATTTCCTGCATGGCAGGGGATTGGACTGGATGGCCCTTGTGGTCTCTTCCAACTCTACAATTCTATGATTCTAAAATTAGGTTTGTATCAGGAATTTCCCTGTTACTAATTATCACATTGTTTTGTTCTATCAGAAATCCTTAGGAAGTGGAGAAAATTGTAGTTAAAACATACAAAGAAGGATTTAGAGAGCAGTACTAGCACTTGGAGGAATAACACCCCATTCAGTTTGGGCAGCTGCTTCTTGTGGTAACTTGATGTTTGAAGTTGCTACCTGATCAACAGCTCTTCCATCACACCAGAGTCTATAAAGTAGTTGCCAGGTTTCTGTAGATGCAGTCCTTTGGCAGAAAGATTTTGCAGGTTGTAGTTACCATAAACTGGCTTTACTTCCCGAGGACCCTGCTATGGGACAACCTTATAACTTCAGGTTGTTCAGAATGTTCTCTTCAGCCTGAGAAATAATAAGGTTGTGGGGATGGTTTACAGTTACGTCTCTTATTATTCTCCTGATTGTTGTTAGCTGCTTTAGATACAGAAAGAAGAAGAAGAAAAACATCTGGCTTTCTCTGAACATTTGTGTTGTTCTTGTTGTTGTTGTTGTTGTCGTCTCTCTTTCTTGTCAGGAATCAATTTGTTCAAACAGCAATAAGTCAGTATTTTGATTGAAATTTCTGACCCCTTAGGCATACTGGGTGGTATGGTTATATTTTAAAATTTTTGTTTGTACTTCTCCATCCCTTCACCCCAGTTGTGACTTGCTGTTCCAAAATCTTTTAAAGCATTTTACAGTGTTTCTTTTTTTTCTTGTCACTTCTTTTGTCATATCTCTAACTGCCTAATTTATTAGTTTTCTGTGCTGTTTTTCATTTGCCCAGTATATCAGTGCTTTCGCATGCATTTCTATAGCTGTGCTCAGGTGTGAATTCAGTCAGCTATGTGAACAGTTCTGTCATGCTGGGTTGTCTGTTTATGGAACAAGAATCTCCATGCCAAGTTCTTAAATTGTGATGTTTCTAGAGACTATTATGTTTGATTTTTCCTTTCTCTTGACTATGATATCTTGCCTTGCTTCCTAAGCTCCTAGGCTGCTGGAGTCTTGGAGTTTGCTTCAAGAAGTCTTTCGCTTTTTAAAGTTTTGCCTAGTTATGTCTTCTCTTAAGAGTTTGATATGTCCTCTCACAAAGAAAACATCGACTTTCAGATTAACGACACTACTATTTACTTTTTATAAAAAAAATAATTGATTTTGTATTTATACATTATAATATCTAATCAATACTTACTTACCAAAAACAGTATTATCATAAACATAACAATATTTCTATTAAACTAATTTCAAATCTTAACATAAACTCTTTACCATAAGTTTCTTCAGCAATATTAATTCCCCTACCCTACCCTACCTCAGTGCTCCCATTTACCAGAGCCATTATCCCTTCCTTAATCTCTCCAGAATCTCATTTCTTCTTGTGGAGGTAACCTCCCATTCCTTGTCTGTAATACTTTTTCAACAGATAAATTCCAAATGTTGTCAAAATCACTTTCTCTCCATATTCCTCTTCTTACTATGATTCTACATGTTAATTTATCATTTATTGCCATTTTCCAGATCTTTATACCGCTCCTCCACTTGTACATTTATTTGAATTTTCCAATATCTTGCTATAATTAATCTTGCTACCATTAATAAATTTGTTATTAAATCCTTTTCTGCTTGATTCCCATTCCCTCCATTATAAATTGACAACAATGCTATACTTGGTTTTCTATCTATATTTATATTCAAAATATTTTCTATTTCTATAAAAACCTTTTCCCAAAACTGCTGTACATGTTTATGATTCCACCACATGTGCATATATGCACCTATTTCTTGATAACCTCTCCAACAATATTTTGAGTTATTCTTGTCTATATTATGCAATCTTGCTGGTGTCAAATACCATCTCCATATTAATTTATAATAATTTTCTTTTATCCGTATCGACAATTTTTTTTAGTTGTCTTTGTCTCCAAATCTTATCCCATTCATAATCTTCAATTTTTGTTCCAAATCTTCCTCCCATATTTTCCTTAAATATTCCACTTTATCTTTATTGTAATTATTTTATCAATGTTTTATATAATCCACTTGTGATACTTTTCAAACTTTCATTATTATCCATCTTTTCACCTTTTTTCACTAAGTATTCAAATTTTGTAAACCCCCTTATTTCTCTATTATTCTTTTTTCCTATTTTTGATCCATTGTTCCAGCTGTATTCAGTTAAACCATGAAATTTTTATTCCATATAATTTCTCTTTTATACTCCCCTTTCTCGGACGTCCACCCTATCCATCCCTCTATTTTATCTAGTCCTCTTTTCTTTAATTCCTTTCGCAATTTTTTCCTCAAATAGTTTGGGATTTTTTTCCAATTATGACCAGTGTTATTTATACCATATTTCCAATATATTTTTCAAAAATGGGTTCTTGATTTCTTTAATTTCCTGATTCATAAAATTACAAAAAAATATTCCATATTCTCTTATCTATTTTCCCTATATCTGTCTCTAGCCATTCTAAATCTCCCTGTCCTACTATTCCTTCTATAACATATCTCAATTGATTAGCTTCATAGTATCCTTTTATATTGGGAAGACCTAGTCCTCCCTCCTTCTGTGATTTATACCAAATATACTCTGGTTTCTCTTCAGATCGTATAAATCTTTCGCCTTTTACAAAATAATTTATATAATCTTGTTCTTTTTCCTCCATTACAATATTTATTCAACATATCATCTCAATGTGTGTAAGTGAGGGGCAGGTAGATTTCAGCCATATATGGTCTGCTGTTAGCAATTAGGGATCCAACAGCTGTAATCAGTTTTAAGATGGCTAGCTGGGGTCAGGAACTGGCGCTCCACAGGATGGAACAGAGAGTCTATAGAAAACTCTGTTTATCAGAGCTATTGCGTCTAAGGACTTTTTTGGATGGGGTTTTATAACACGAGCAGCCTCGTCCCCGTTGCGAGGCTGCTGCACTGCAGTGCATCCCTTTCGGATGACGCTCTCCCCTGCTGATACTGTTGCGTAACCGCGGGGACGCTGCAACATTATATTTGGTGGTTTTCTAATCACGATCAACTTTCGTGATTAGAAAACCGCCAAATATAATGCTGCAGCATCCCCGCGGTTACGCAACAGTATCAGCAGAGGATCAGCAGGGGAGAGCATCATCCGAAAGCGACGCCATGCAGCACAGCAGCCTCGCAACGGGGACGAGGCTGCTCGCATTATAAAACCCCATCCAAAAAAGTCCTAAGTTTTTGCTACCAAGCATACATAATTAGAAGATAACACAAACCCACTGCAACTGTGTTACAATTATCAGACAAGGATTTAAAGATGTAAAATCGTTCCAGCAGTTAAACCCTGCTGCAGATTACACATGTATAGCACGAACAAATGCAGAATATTTCAAAGGAATTAAGCATGTGTAATCTAGAAAACATATTTCTATTTTGTAAACAAAACAGTTATTTGTCTCTCACTAAACATGAGACTAGTCATAAAGCCAGTAAATGAATCCATTACAGAGAATTCAGATGCATGCAGGGGAGAGTGAAGAAACAAAGTTTAAGCCACTGACTACAGATGAAGTTGGGTATTGATAACAAAATAAGGCTCATCTATTTACTACATTTTTATCCTGACCTCCCTGCAAACAACTGTGGGAATAATATATGGTTTTCCCTTATCCACCCATCATTTTTCCTAACAAGCTTGCAAGGTAGGTTAGGATACTGAGTATCATCCAGTGAGCTTAATGGATGAGAACATGGGATCTCCCAGTTCATAGAATCATAGAATTCTAGAGTTGGAAGAGACCACAAGGGCCATCCAGTCGAACCCTCTGGCTGCCATGCAGGAAATCATGATCAAAGCTTCCCTGACAGATGGCCATCCAGCCTCTGTTTAAAGACCTCCAAGGAAGGAGACCCCACCATGCTCCGAGGGAGTGTGTTCCACTGCCGAACAGCTCTTACTGTCAAAAAGTTCCTCCTAATATTGAGGTGGAATCTCTGTTCCTGGAGCTTGCATCCTGGAGCCTCCTCCCATACAATCCTCCCCGCAAACTCCGGTCCTCTGGGAGGAATTTGCTTCAGCCACAAAAATCTAGGCTGTCTGCAACCTCCCAGAGGGCCTTTTCAGTAATCGCCCCCAAATTATGGAATGGCCTGCCAAACGAGATCTGTCAGATGACGAGCCTGAGTAGCTTTTAAAAAGCACTAAAGACAGATCTCTTTCGGCAGGCCTTTCCTAATTAGATTCTGGCCTCAGGAGCTCCTGGCTTCTTTTAGTCGTGCTGGCTATCTATTATTTTTTTAATGTGATTTTACATTAGCTGTTTTTAATTTATACTGGTTTAATATCTTTTTATGGGGAGGGTGGGGGTGGGTGGTATTTAGGGATTTTAATCTGCATTTGTATTTTAATTTTTGTAAGGGATTGTTTTTAACAGAGGGGCAGGGTAAAAATAAATATTATTATTGTTCTGTGTTCTAGTCTCTGGAGCAGAAGAAAACAAGCTTGCTCCATCCTCAATGTGACACCCCTTCAAATATTTAAACAGGGCTATCATATCGCCCCTTAACTGTCTTTTCCAGGTTAAACATACTCAGCTCTTAAGTCTTTCCTCATAAGGCATCGTTTCTTTATTACTTATTCAGTTAAACATATTCAATTACCTAGTTAAACACTCTAATAAAGACACCCCCCCGACACTTCTTAATGTCCATACACTTAGCTGGTCCCCCCCAACTCCCAAAATGCTAATAATGAAACATAAAACCCATCAAAGTGAACTGGTGTATCCATGATAGTGCAATGAAGTCAAACCAACCTAAGAAGTCTCCTAACAAAAGTAACTGTTCTAGAGGGAAATTAGGACTGTCCCTGGTTTCTTTAAATATTACTCTCTGTAACATACTGTAGTTTGCCAGTTCATCAACATAATGAGAGTCACTCTTAATCTCCATTCTCCTGAATCTCACAGCTGCGAGAAGGCATTCCTATATGCCAAGCATCAAGCTACCACTGTTTCACCCACAAGAAGGAAATTATGTCCCAAGTAATGATGGCTAAATAATCTTGTCCATCCTTGTGCAGGGCTGTATGTCAATTGGGGATGGGAGGGATAGCCCACATAGCATACTGTACAGCAGAAAAGCCATTGAGTAAGGTAAAGGGGGCATGATTCACCTCAGTGCCTCTGGAGAGGCAGTACGGTATAGAATGTTGGACTGGGACTTGTGAGATCCAGGTAGTAGTGCCAGTAAAACATGAAAGATAAAGTGAAGAGACAGAGAACTATTTACACTGGCTTGAACTCTCTGTGGAAGAGATGGAGCATATAAACGTAGTAAATAAGTATGTCCACAAAGACCTCCGCCAGGAACACATTGCAGCTACCATATTCTATTCCTCCACTACAGTATCTGTGGAACATGGGTAAGGTGGTGGGGAAAAGGAAGATGGAGCTAACTGGTGGTTTTATGGGCTAGAATGGATTGTTGGAATGGCTACATATTGCTGTATGCCTTTCTCTCCCTTATGCTACATGAAACAGCTGAGTAGGGGATATATAGGTGAGAAGAGCATATAAACAAGAAGATGGTTTTCCTGTCAATTAATTTTTCTGTTCCCCCCCCCTATATTTAGGAGTCTTGAATGTGTACTTGTTCCTTTATCCCATGTTTTAAACCTCTTTGCTACATGGGGCAAATGAAATGGAGGAATGGCAGTACCCATGCTTTCTTTTTCACTTGCTCTTCTATTCTCCTTCCCTTCATTTTCTCTGATCATTTTTAGGGAAATAGTTGGCATGGAGGAGTACCAGTTGTAGAGCCCCTAGTGAATATATGCTACAGTTATTGAGACAAAAGGTGGTTCTCCGGTGAAAGAGGCATGCTTATTAAAAGATGAAATGTAGCCTAAACTGGGAAGGTGCTTTGCAGCACTTGACCAGGAAATACTGGCTATCCCCACTGACTGTTTGTAAGCAGCACACTTTTCAGAACTAAATATACCACTTGAACTATCATTTGTAACACTGAGGCTACAAGTGTTAAAGTTCAGTGTTCCCATCATATGTTCTTGATATCTTGGAAAAGGAAGAAGAGTTCTGTGTTGCAGCCACTGGTGACTACTGTCTCTGAATAAATGTAGGTCACTCTCCTAGTCATTAGAGACCCACGCTGGAAGGAGCAGTCTTTCTTCCTTTTGTATGGTGTACTTTTCACCTTTCTAACCCTTTATAATGTTCTATAAGCATAAAAATATACACCTGTAATCCCTTAGGCTGAATTGCAGGAGAAAAGGGCAGAAGATTACATATGATGGCTACATTCAACTTCTGGTTGGAATGGGATTGCAACACCAGCTCCCTCAGTGGTGCTGCTGAGGGGACTGTCACCATCCATTGTTTGTTTCAGTCCAGGAATGAGTGTATTGACAAAAATTGCCCCCCTGACACAGGGCCTCAGAGGAGTTCAAGGAAAGTCCAGCGCCCACCCTGTTGCCCTTGGAGGGTGTTTGACCAGTTGGGATGTGAGTGGGCTGGAGGGGACCATGAACGAAGTCGCTGCCATGCATGTGCAGCTGCTTTGTTGGCCCAAGCACCACTGTCAACTTTGTAAAATAAAGAAGATTAACTACACTTCAGGTTTCAAGAAGAAAGCCTTCCAGTTGTCTGATACAATTTACCTTCCTCATATAACTCTACTGCATCAGAATTTCAGAAGTGAATTAAAAAAAAGAGAGAGTTTATTTTTTGGTGTGTGGCTGAATTTAAAGAGGCAGTGCAATGTTTAAAAGACATTGAAAATATTTCTAAGTTGTTAATTTGCTGCTTTATGAGCTAAACCCCTCTTAATTAAAGTTTAAAGTAATTACCTTTGGATTACAAACAATGGAAAGAACTGTGAGAAAGAACTTATTTACCTTGCTGGCCGATAAGCTCAAGACCGTTGTGTCCTTGAATTTAAACAGGAAGTGGTTTGGTGATTAACTTCTTACGAACTGCATTTAACCTTCCTACAATAGAACTAAGTGGACAGAGGGTGAAAATAGAAGGGTAGAACCTACAGCAACACCCTGTGGTCAAGAAATTATAGCAAGGGGGGGAAAGATGTTTAAATTTGACTGCTACTTGGAAGATTCTGCAGTGACCTCTGGTGGTTAAGAGAAGCTATTATAATTAAAATGAGTTTTACATTTGACAGATGTCACCATGGCTTCTGGATTAAGAAAGACAGCTACACAACAAAGGGAATATCTGTTGATCAACCTGCCAAGACAACAGATCCAAATGCAGCAATTTTGATAAGATTCATCAGTTGAGATTGGAGATGAGACAGGAAATGAATGAATTCAGGGCTGAGATTAAAAGAATTGAGAGCAGAGCTGAAAGCTATAAGGAAATCAGTAGAGAAATTGACTATGGAAGTGACCCAAGTTAACACTAAATTGGAGAATTTGGAAGACAAGATGCAGGAACATGAAGAACCATCCAAGAAATGTCTTGAGCATGAGCAAGAATTAGATGCAATGAGGTTCCTGGAATTAAAGGAATGTGAAGGATGTTTAAGAAATAGAGAATTATCCGAACATTGTAATGAAGATTTGCATAAACACCTAATACTTGTTTTGGCTGATCTTTTGGAGGAAAACAGAGCAACTTGAATGGGAATTGGATAAAATTTTCAGACTGGATTCATGGTTTGCTAGCCAGAAGAATTTGCCAAGGGATATAATCATCTAGCAATAGCAATAGCACTTACATTTCTTTACTGCTTTATAGGACTAAGTACTCTCTAAGTGGTTTACAATGCATTAGCTAATTGTCCCCAACAAACTGGGTATGGAAGGATGGAAGTCTGAGTCAATCTTGAGCCCTGCAGGATTGAACTCACAACATTGTGGGTGCAGTATCAGCATTTAACCACTGCACCACCAGGGTTCCTGATTTCTATTTCATGAAAAGACAGAAAAGAGATCTAATTTTGCAACAGAGTTATCTACATAAGCTTAAGTTGGAAAATAAAGAAATCTTGGTTTATAAAGACAAACTGGCAAGGATACTAGAGGAGAAACTACACTTCATTAACAGATCAATTAAAGAGACGTGGGATACCATTCACATGGGAGAAGCTAGAAGGAATTTCTATTAGATTCAAGCAGAGAAATACAAAATTAATACAGTTCAAAAAGCAAAGGAATTCTTGAAGAAACATGGAAATAATTTGGATCAATGCATAGATGGGGCTCAAGAACAGGAATATAACAACAACAGGAACAACAACAATCTACTGAGAAAGAGGAGAAGGGAAAGGAAGAAGAAGCCCCATTATGGATGGATGATGTGATGGGCTTAGAAATTTAAGGACCTTAATAAATGGTTATAAGATTTTTATCTTGGAATGTAAGATGCCTTAATTCACCTCAAAAGAGAAAAGTTTTCCACTCTTTGGAAAAATTGAAATATGATGTGAAAATCATTAGAAAAAAGGATATTAGAAAAAAAAGATACTAAATCTGTAGCTACGGGGGTTGACCTGTATAGTTAAATGGCCACAAAACATTGGCCATGTTAGAACAATGGGAAAAATGTGGAACAGTCTGAAATTCACTTTGAGTTACAACCTTCAAGAAAACTTTTATAAGATGATGTACAGATGATACTTAGCACCTGAGAGAATGTAAACAAATATATAAGGGGTCTTCAAGTAGGTATTGGAAATGTGTAGCTAAGATTGGAACTTATAATTATATGTGGTGGTTATGCAATAAGGCAAAAATTATTGGGTTCAAATTCATATGTTAATGGAAGAATTTAAAAAAATCAATATTCAACTGAAACCAGAATTTTTCCTGTCAGGAATGCTGGATGAGTACTTGGAAAAGAAATACAGAAGAATTCTACAATATATGGTGACTTCTGCCTCACTGTTGTATGCACAAAAATGGAAGGACTCTGCCTGTATATGTCATATAATTTTGTATATGTCATATAACGAACTATAAGTTACATGATTGGGCAGAAATGGATAAGCTGACTATATTGATTAGCTCTGTGGCAAATTTCAAGAAAGATTGGAATGGGGTGACAACTTATATGGTGCACTTGTGGGTGGGAATCATTAATATTAGGCTTCAAAAATTAGTAATTCCATAAACAGTAAAAGAAAGTAATACATAACATCAATAGGAAAGTTAGATTGAAATAACAAGTACTATAGAATCAAAAACTGGGGTGTAGAAAATTAATTAGATGTTATGTGTAGTTTTAGATATTGTGGTAGATTTGTGATGTCGGTGCGTATTGTGGTCTGAAATTTCATTTGTGTTAATAAAAATATAAATTAAAATATCACTACTTTCTTTCTAAATACATTCCTCTAATTCCCTGGCCTCTTATATAAAGTATGGAAGAAAGAATAGGCAATGGACACTCCTAATTTTGACACTTTTACTCTACAAGGTCTCCTGGAAATCAGTCTGGGAGAAAATGAGCTGTAGATGATGTTTTAGCCTGTTCAGAAGACATTTTGAATATTTCAACAACATGTGTACAACAAATGATACAATTACATTTTTTTTTAAAAATGCTTTTATTTAGATAATAGAGTAATATAAAGTGTACATTTCATTACATTATAAAACAACAATAAGAATAACAAAAACTTTGGACAATACATCTAGATTCAAGAGGAAAATGAAATAAATTATGTTTGACACACCAGATTTCTGATTGATTGCTGAGAAGCAGTTTGGAGCCTGGGATAAAAATGTGAAAGAGACATAGGACCTTTTCAGATGGGGGAAAATCCCCCGAGGAGGACAGGAGAAGAACGGGGCTGTTGCACTTACAGAGCCCCGTTTCAGACGACACAGTCCTCCTCCAACCTCCTCCCTACCTTCCCCCGTGCTGCGGGTGCCACTTTTTATTGACGGAGGTTCTCCGTCAATAAAAAGTGGCACCCACAGCATGGTAGAAGGTCAGGAGGAGATCGGGAGGAGGACAGAGGAGGATGGGGCTGACTGAAACGGGGCTCTGGAAGCACAACAGCTCTATTCTTCTCCTGACCTCCTTGGGGGGGGTCCCCCTGTATGAATACGTCCTTAAAGTGCTGTAGTAGCCAAGTGGTGAGTCTCCAGGTCTTGCCTAGCCACTTGGAGACATTTATCAGCAGTTACCTTAACAAATATGTCTCCAAGATAAGGGGCATGTTAGTGGTGGGATGTTGGTGTGTGTGTTTATAAAAGGAAAAAAAGAAACACTACATTTTGATGCAGAATGGAACATTTGAAAGACAAGGTGCTGGGAGCAGTGTATGGTTATCTCGTGTGGAACAGTGGAGTTGTTTGTAGGAATTCCTAAGTCATTTGGTTCCCCCTATAAACACCTTTTATAGCAATAAATAAGCCTAAATATTATAAAAAGGCGTTAAGTCTCCAGTGATCTCTCCTCCCAGAGGAAACAAAATCCTGTTAAGTATTTCTGCCCTGAAATGCATTACTGCTGATATGAATATGGAATGTATAGCACCAGGAATAACCGGAACAGGTTCATGTGTGTGTTCTTAGCAGTAGGTATTTTTACATTTGGAAAGAATCATGTACAAGTATGTTGTACATTTGCAGAAGCTTCAGAAAAGGAGAATTCATGTTCATTTGACAACCAATAATTGCATAACCTTTTTATATGTTGTTATGGACTGATTCTGATTTATGGTGAGCCTGTCAAAGGGTTTTCTTGACATGATTTGTTCAGAGGAGGTTTGTCATTTCCTTCCTCTAAAGCTGAGAGGGTATGACTGTCAGGAAATGACATGAATGTGACCACAAGATGGAGCTGTAAGCTTAGTAATGAAAGTAGTTAAGCTCCAGTGGCAGATGTGTGTGTGAGTCAGCACTTGAGAGTATGCACATCTGAGATGCCTGATGGAACAGGCATTGTTTAACTGCCTATAAAAAGGAGATGGGAATTATCTCCAGTGTGGGTTTGTTGTGGTTGGTGAAGCAGTTTGTTGGTTTGTGAGAGATTTATGAGTATTAGAGACGGCTGTCCTATACTCTCTCTATATATATATTGTAAATATACTGCAAACAAAGATTAAAGCCCTCAAGTTGAGTGAAGGCTGGCCTTGTTGCTGTCTTTATTTGGCAAGCCAAAGCTCAAGGCAGTGTGCTGGGGTGAAGGAATTTTTCCTTCTCAGCCTGAAGTCTTTTTGCAAAAGTCTCTCCAGAAACCTTCTCCTTGGCGTCCTGTTGACGTGGAACAACTCTGCAGGTGGTTGTGGTGGACACAGTGCGTCTTTCTACGCCCCAACAATGACTTGCCTACAGTCGCCCAAGGTCACATTGTAGGTTTTCATGGCTGAACAGGGGTTTGAACCCTGGTCTCCCACAGTCTTAGTTCAATACTCAAACCACTATACCATGTTGGCTCTCAACTTGTTATTACCTTTCTCTATTTAAGTTTGTATTGTGAAAATAGTGTGTATAATAAGCAAGGACAACTAAAATGTGATTAATAGAGACACAAAATCAGCTCTCTTCCTTTTCATAAGTCATGGCCACTTTCAAATCGATACTGTAAAATAGTCTAGTGATAATTTTTATGATGTCAAGAGGCAATGTTGAAAATAAGTCCAAAGTAACAAAGCTTCTAAACTTTTTTGTATTGTTACAATGAGATGAGAGGAGAATTTTTTGGTGTTCATATTTGCTGCCTAGAAATGGTTTCAAAATTTTCCTCTTGAGGAATAAGGATGACATAAAAGTGCATTTTGGACAGTGGTGATCTTTCGGTCCATGGCTGAATAGCTACTGTTGCAGGCATGCTACCAGTTACATGTGTCTGGATGGATGCTGACATATCCACAGTGACATAGAATCATAAGGTTGGAAAACGGCCTTATGGGCCATCAAGTCCAACCCCCTGCTCAGTGCAGAATGTCTAGCTAATGTATCCCCAGCAAGTGGCTAACCAGCCTCTCTTTGAAGACAGTAGGTTCCATTGCCAAACCACTCTCACTATTACGTTCCTTCTAATGTTCAATTGAAATCTACTCTCCTGTAACTTAAAACCACTAGACCTGCCCCTACTCTCTGGGGCAGCAGAGAATAGGTTAGCCCTCTCCATGGGTGGTTTTCCTGTGATTCTGCAAGCTACACCAGAATCAATTTTCAGGCTGGATCCTATGTCATTTTCTTGAATTCAGAGGCTTAGGTGGCTTTCATTTCATTTTCATTTTCATTTCCTGAATATTATCTATTGGGTATTTCTTTTCACTCCATAAACCTTTCAAAATATTTTTTATATTGCTGTATTTTTTGGTTATAAGTGATACACCTGAATGCTTACTGCATGGAAATGTGTCCTTGGTGTTCTCTGAGAAGAAAATTAAAAGCTGAAGTAAGCAAGAAGAAGCAAAAGCACAGCAAGATTCCTGTGGTTGTATAGCCAGAAAAACTGGTTACATTTTTTTAACAGTTGCATCATCCAACTGCTCTTTAGTATTAGCCTGTCATTTTCATAACAGAAATTGACTGGAAATATTTGAAAGATAGAATGGCTGAAAGACCATGGCCAGTCATGCTTGACTTCAGAAAATGCTACATTTTTGTTGTACAACAAACTCATTAGAGGAAATGTTTAAGATGGATATGCCTTAATCGTTGCCTTGGAATACTTCACTGTCACCTGGTGAATTTGCTGCAATTCTTTCATAGATGCTGTCCTGGAAGTCTATACTTATGTAGATTTAGTAAATCTAGACTTTTAAAAGATTGCGCATTTCTAGTTCTAGACAGTAGAAAATTATGTTTCTGTATATATTCAATAACTTATTTGTGTGTTTTTAAACTTAACAGTTCTAGTTCTTTTTGCTTATGTTGAACCTTGTATGTGTAATTTTGCAGGGCAAAGCATAGAAGCTTTTAAAATTTTTGACAGAAGAGGAGGGTCTCCTTAACTTTTTGATAGCCAAAAATCTTTCTCCATCTCTTTCTTGCAGTCAGTTTTCACCAGGTTCTTCTCACTGCTCTAAATGTGAGCAGAAAGAAATCTTGTAGTTTTTATACCTCTTTCTCATGATTATCATAGATGTCTGAGCATCAACAAGAAACCCAGTCTTAAATTACTCCTGAGTGTGATCTTTTAATTTCTCTTGAGCCCCACAAAATATTTTACTTATCTGCATTCTGCACTCGGAATACAGTTCAGAATCACATACTTGTGTGACAAGTTTGTCACAACTCGCTTTGTTAAGGGGAGAACAGATTCCTTTGATATCATCCAGTATGTTGTAAGAAGGGATAACTTAGTATCATACTGCTTAGGAAAATAATTTATATTTAGATTAGTCACTGTTCCCCTTTGTGCATTGCCACTGATGGGGACAGCTTAAAGTGGCAATAAAAATGAGGTAAGCTGTGCCTTGTCTTTTAGGATCATGACTCCCCCCCCCTAGTGTTCTGAGAAAAAATAGGATGCAGTTCCTGTGAAAACTTCTCTTCAGCTTCTGTGTGTGCAACTGATTGAAGCATGTTGCAACACAAAATGAATTTCTAGTCTCACTTTCATGACATAGTGCTGTATGTACTCTGTCTGACTTTGATCAATAGACCTTCCAGTGTTTACCTGTATTCAGTGTTGTTCTCAGTGAGTTCTAAATACTCAAGCTCTACTCATCATAACATTTTGTTTTACCATGTGGACTTAAAACTTTCCCCTCGTTTTTTTAATAGAAATGGAAGCACTACACATAAACACTGTGAGTTTGTTTATGTCAGGTCTTTATGCCTTGAATAGTTACATTACCAGCATAAATGCAACAGGTGTAGCATTGCTTTTTGCTGGATGTGGAAGAGCTCCACAAATTGAATTACTTCTATCCTGTAGCTGTTTTGAATTACTTCTATCCTGTAGCTGTTAAAGGAATATTAATCATGCAAGAGAAAAGCATAGTGCACCTATCAACATGTGCAACCTACTTGTGTAGGTCTCTAGATAGCTCCAAAAGCTTCCTGTTACTATTGAGACAAAAATATGTCCTCTATTTAACAGTACTTAATTTTATAATTTGAGCTAGGGGTTGTGTATATGAGACAAAAAGAAGCAGATTGCTCTGCAGTAAAAGCAACTCGCAGCAGCTGCGATTTGTCTTAATGGTTTTTGGGGAGGGTTTTTTTTGGTAGATTGCAAGCATGCAAAGCTGTCCATATTTGCTGGGCAAATGGACATGCCTGCAAATCAAGATGGTGGCCATGAGTAAATTATGTTTTTATTCTCACCAGTTGCTGCTGCCAAACAGTATTTTTTTTTAAAAAAAAGGATATCTAAGGTGTGAAAGTGAGATATTTCACCTTACGAGAAAAGCAACCCCCCCATCAAACCCTGTTTTGTTGCATTAGCGGTTGCTCACTAAGGCAGAAAAACCAAACATGGTGGTTCTGGGGGCACTTTCCTTGTTAGCAAGCCCCGCCCTCTGTGCTCATCTGGCTAATCAGCTTTCAGCTTCTGTTCCTTTCAGAAAATGAATCAAATCAACTTGCTTGTCCCAATGAGAAAGAACGTGTACAGTTTCACCCCCATATCTGCTGATTCGCGAACCGCAGATTCAATTATCCACAGTTGGCAATGGCGGGGGGAAGGGAGGGCTCCTGTCGCCTCAGTGATCGTGGGGTGAAGGGGAAAGGGAGGCGGAGGGATCTCACTTGCTCCATCCCTTCCCCTGGGAGGGCTCCTGTGGCAGAGGTGATTGTGGGGGTAGAGGGGGAGGGATCTCACCTGCCCTGTCTCTTCCTCTGGGAGGCTTCCTGTGGCAGTGGCAATCGTGGGGGCAAAGGGGAGATGGAGGGAGGGATCTTGCCTGCTCCATCCCTTCTCTTGAGAGGGCTCCTGCAGCAGCAGTGACCGTGGGGAGGGGGGGAATGATCTCACCTCCCCCTTCCTCCAGGAGAGCTCCTGCAGAGGCGGTGGGGTGGTGGATGGTGTTAGCTATTATCTGCAGATTTCATCATTTGTGGTGGGGCACAGATCCAATCCCGTGCAGAAACAGGGGTTCTACTGTATTCCCCCACTGTTTTTAAAAAACTCTGGGAAAAGGTGCCAAAGCTTTTCCTGCAGAGTATATTGCATATTTAGCACACCTCCTTCTGAATACGGCGATACAATGCAGGATGCCATTAAGACAGGTTGTAGTCTCCTCTCATTCTGTGAGGAGTATTTTCAACATTTAGACAACCCCCTGCAAAACCAAATTTTGACTAAATCTGTGTATCTAAAATGTGTGTGTGTTTATCTGTTGTGCCTGTCACCTTATGGTCACCCATGAGTTTTGTTAGGCAAGGAATACTCAGAATTAGTTTTGCTAGTTCCTTCCACTGAAATATAGCCTACAGCACCTGATATTCATGGGAGGTCTCCTATCCAAGTACTTTTTAAAAAAATCATTTTTATTAAGATTTTACATATACTAAAATGTGAATACAACAAAGACACACAAGCTAAAAAAGAATCCAAATGATTACAAAATGATACAAATGATACAAGAAACCAAAACTCAACTAAACACTACAAGCTATACTATTACATAATCTAACAAAAGATGACCTCCAACTACCTTTCTGCGATTATGTATTGTTTCTTAAGCCCCTACTGCTTTTTCTATGTAGTGATTGTTACACTTCATCCATCAATTTAACTCATATTAATTTTCAAAACCAGTGGTCATTTATCATCTTCATTATTTCTCAGAAAAATAATGAGGGTTTTCCAATCCTTCAAATAAAAAAATTACCAACAGCTTTTCTCTAATAAAGATAAATAATTTATCTGTCTCTACAAATGCAATCATTTTAACTGCCATTCTTCTTTAAAAGACAAAACATTATTCTTCTGTTTCTAAACCTATGCAGTAGTAGTCTTGATGCTGTCTTCATATATTAAAAAAAAATCTTCTGTGATTAGTATTAACCCACTTTATATATTACAGTCCATAACTGTCTATCAAGTATATCTTGGACATACATGTATATACCCATCTTACCACAATTTTGAAATTCTCTCTCAAAATTTATATAATCAGGAGCTGTTTTTTCTTTTCTCATACAGTCATTTCTTTTTAATAAATTCAGCCTTTAGCATCTAATAATAATTTTAAAAATGTATATTATTTCAAAAGCCAAATAAAACCCATCCTTTACGTTTATCCCTTATCTATATTTAAATTTAACTTGTGGTTTCTTCTTATATTTCTGCCTTTGTAAAATCTGAACACAACACATCCGATCCAAAAGGATCTGAGATGGGCATGAGCTCTCATAAAATCATTCCACTTAATCTTAGGCACTCTGTCTCCTTCTATCCTCCTTCATCTTCATGAGCAAAGTGCCCCCAGTCACTAGTCTTATAAACTTTTATTATTCTTCTAGCCTCTAAGATCGTAGTCTCTTCTCTGATGTAAAAACCTTTATTTTCAATGCATCCTCCCAGAACCACATTCTTCTATCCACTATTAACTCCTTTGATCTCAGTAAATTCCTCCATACTTTTCCCTCCATACGTCTTCCTTTTCTGAAAGTAAAGAACCAGCCCTAACATTCTCCACCTTAGAAATTGTTTTGCAGATTGAACTTACATCATTTCCAGATCATTATTCTTCTGACTGAATTCTGCATCAGTGCTCATCTTAGTTTCTTCAGAAAATCCCCATGATTCCAATTTTATTGGTTTATCATTTCTCTCATCAGTTTTATCTTTTTAAATATCTCGTGTCAAGTTACTTGACCTGCTGAATTTTCCAGTTCTTCTTACAAGTATGCCTCCTCTATTTGTTTAAAGATCAACTTCAGTTTCACAGTATTCAAACCCTTTTTTTATATCAAAGAATTAATCTCATCAATAACCTTTCCATCATTAATCTTCATTTAACCAGTAAGAGATACTGTTCCTCCATTTAAAAAAATTGCTTGCTGTTTTTCTGATATTCACGAGATGGTAGGAGTTCACAGTACAGCTTAGATCAGTCTATTACAGGTTTCCACAGCAACCAGACCACATCACCCAGTCCTTATCTCCTCTCACATTTGACAACAACAACAATCACCATTTTCTCACAGTAAGAAAAGCCTTTATTTTTAATAGTTGCTTGCATTTCTCTTTCTCTCTCCCCTCCCCTTCAACTTTTCAAACCAAACTCTTCTTGCATTTTCTAGTAAAACATTTGTTAGAAAATAGCACCTCTTTCTTCCGCCTTTCCAGCATATTTGTTCTTGTAAATAGAATCAGGCAGCTTACTGAGGTGTTATAGTCTCCCTCACAGAATCAATAACCTCTTTCTATTAATCCAATGTCAGATTTTAAAATTTAGAAAGTGAGTTTGCCATCTTAGTGTCCATTAAATGGCTTGCTTTTCAGCAGCTGGGCAAGTTGGTAGTCCCCGTGAGGAGCAGGGTCATCTGGGGCAAGTGGTTAATCCCAGGTTCTCCTTATATCAAGGGAGAAATTTCATCAGTTCGGTCTTCCCCCTGGTGGCAATTGCTGCTGTAAGTTGTGTCTGTTACCAGAGCCTGATCAGAGACATCTGATCACCATTTTCTCACCTGGATGTCCATGGCCTCCCATCCAAATACTAATAAGGGCTGGGCTGCTTAGCTTCCAAGATCAGATGGGATCTGGTGCCTTTAGGGTATTTAGTTACCTGGATTATGTTAACTTTTAACAAATTTAACATGTAAGGCATGTTAATTCAAACAACATACATACAGTTGTTCCTTCATATTCACTGGGGTTTGATTCCAGGACACACACACCCCACCCCTGTGGATACCAAAATCCCTGAATTCTCAAGTCCCATTGTATGCAATGGCATAGCAAAATTGTGTCCCTTATATAAGATGGCAAAATCAAGGTTTGCTTTTTGGATTATTAATTTTTTAAGAATATTTTTCAAGCTGTGAACACTTAAATCCATGGATACCAAATCCATGGATATGGAGGGACAACTGTACATGACTTTTTGTAAGCTTGGTTCAGAGGTAACACCAAACCATGGGCTATTACTAACTTGAGTCAGCATGAATTTTGTGTTTATGCATTCCCCAATCATTTACTTATATGAGGAGATAATGAAAAGTTTCACTTCTAGTTTGTGGTAAACCACAATTTTCCATTTTTGTCAGAATATGGAAGAGGGTAGTATCCATAAGCCACAGGAAATTAACAAACCATGATTTCAAGACAAGATCGTGATTTGATATCTTGGCATACTAATTAAATGTGGCTTGTAAAAGCAATGGTGTCCCAAGTTGTGATGAAACAACAAACTGTGATTAAGAACAAATGAGGAATTGTCTCCTTTCACAAGTGATTCTGACAGAACAGCTTATGTTTGTAAAAACTGTTTTTGTTATGTTTGGGACAACACCACTAAGTCATGTCATTGGTTCAACAGGACTAGGAGAACCCTGGAATTGAAACAGGGTTCTCTTTGGGGGTTGATTCTTCTGTGTGATTTTTCTCTTTGGAGTTGATTCTTCTGTGTGAAAGAATTCTGTTCTCTGTATATTTTGCCCTTTGTTCTGCCGTTCCCTGTTTTTCTTTTCTTTTCTTGTGCCACTTTTATTTAACAACTCAGTCATGGCTAGAATTAGTCTCATCACAACCTTGTAAGAAGTGGTTAGTTTTGGATAACTCTGGATTGTTCTTACTACAAGTAGGAACATGGAGTGAAAGTGCTAAGAATTCAAATTATTTCATTTTTAGGGGCTTTGTTTAGTAGCGTTCAGTACTGTTATAATTATAGAAGTACAGTATTGTTTACTGTAAGCATAACTTGTGTGGATAAATATAGAATAATACTAGCCAAACTGTTATCCAACTGGGCATGTGTCCAAGATAATAAAATATTGACAGACTTGGGTTTTTGTATAATAGCCCTTTTTGCTTTGCTATGATTTTTGCCCACATACACAGTTAGGAATGTGGAGAAGTCTAACTTATCCTTAGTGCATTGCTTTCTCTAATTTCATGTAGCCTTCAATCTATACATTATTTAATTATTAGGTAATGAGAATTTTGTTTCAATAGTAATTTTTCTCTGTTTCCAGGTTAGCACTATATGTATATGAATATCTGCTCCATGTAGGAGCACAGAAATCTGCGCAGACATTTTTATCAGAGGTATGTTTCCTATCATTCATATGTCTTCTATCATTCTAGATAGCTAGTTTCACACATGATTTAGGCCTGTATTGCAAATTATAATTTAGAACATTATCAGCCAACACTTTTACCGCTTACACAAGATTACTATATCCTTTCTTCTGGTGTGCACTTCTTCACTCTGGAGCAACTTTTTTTTTCATTGCTGGAGGAGGGGGAAATTGCATACATAATAGTTATATTTTTTCTTCTGTATCCACTGTTGCTCGTCTGTGTTTCATTCCTTGGTACTGGGTCCCTTCCTGTCTAGGAAAAGCCCTGCTGGATCATACCAAAGGTCTGTCTAGTCCCCATCCGCTAACCACATATCTGTGGGAAGCGCATGAGCTCAAGGAAGAAGACAGTAGTTTACAAGGCAATTGATTTACACAATCCACCACCATAAAATGTAGAGATGGACACAATTTTAATGCTATTTTTAAAAAGTTAGGACAGATTTCAGATGTACAGGCTCGTCAGAGACTGTTACCTATTGTAGCCAAGTAGAGTCTCGCAATATATCTCTAAATATCTGAAACATGAAATAAACAAGATAGGACAGTTCAACCTAAGAAACACCAGTGCAGAACTCTGGCAGCAGGCTATTTGATTAGATGGATCTTTTGATCCAATTCACAGAGGTTTTCTTTTGGCCTTATAATGTGTATTGATTAAAGCTTGCAGTCCTAATAATAGTGGTAGTCGCAGCAAGAAACTACTATGTATGTTGAGCTTTTGAGAATTTTTTAAACAGTTAATATAGATGATCCAAATGGGAAAACAACCCTAATCTCTGTTTATGCTGGTTTTAGATAAGATGGGAAAAAAACATCACATTGGGCGAACCTCCAGGATTCTTACACTCTTGGTGGTGGTAAGTTTACAAAGATCACATTGTGTTTCTTGTGTTTTTATTGTAATGTTAACCCTGTGCAAAAACTGATTTATATCTGAAATAATTGGAATAGCTTTTGCTGGTCACTTGGAAAAATTAGATATAGCTAATATTTCGAAGTGATCTGGCAGCTGATTTCCCAATAAAGCCCAAGTTGCATAGTTATTTTTTCAGGTAGTTCACCTTGGTTTCTTTTTAAGCAAAGCTGATGTTCAAGTTTTCCAATTAAGTAGTCTTCCTATCTGGGTCCTATCCCCAGTAGAGCTACCGGTACAAAATACTTACTGGGGAAATTTAAACAGTAAACTAGGCACCCTGGCTGGCTGTGAACTAGCCGCTAAAAGCAGCCTGCTGGTGCATGCAGCTTGCTGCTCATTTGTTCCCACTTGCAGCAGGACAACCTCAACATACCACAGAGCTTTGCTCAGCAGTTTGTTTCTTGTTTTGTCTGGCAGCCAACAGCTTCCCTTCCCTGGTTTGTTCCCTGCTATCAAATAAAAGAAAGAAGCCAAGAACAAGCTCTAGGTTCTTTTCTCTAGTTTGTTGAGAGGGAGCAAGCCAAGAAAGAGAAGTTAGTGACTACCAGACAACATAATAAACAAATAGTAAAAGGACACCTTTACTGCAGGAGCAATTGTGTAACGTGCACCAGCAAGCTGCTCATCCATAGTTCCTGTGGATCTCTTGCTTTTCATGCTGTGTGAACTGAGCTACTGAAAAAGTAGGTTCATCGGGCAACTTGTTTCTTGTAGGTTCTGCCAGAAGAACTAGCAACAATATCAACTTTGATACTAATTTATTTCACAATTAGAACATTGAAATTAATTTATTTAGTGTATTTATAACCCACTTTTCAGCCACAAAGGCTCTCTGAGTGGCTTATAAATGGTTAATTTGACAGTTCCCTGCCTTCATGCTTACAATCTAAATAAGACAGGACCACAAGGAAAAGGGAATGACAGTGGGGGGCCTTTCATCTTCTTCTAGGCATGATGGAGCTGTGCCTGCCTCTTCTTCTCTCGCTCCGCATCCAGGGCAATGGCAGTTGGGATAGAGGGAGGACCTTTCATCTTATTCTGGACCCAAAACACATTTAGAACATCAACATTAACTTCAGAAGGAAGAAGTGGAGATGAATGTATACAGACATGCCTCCATAGGGCAACTACCATTGATACCTGATTCAAATGCACAAGAGTATGCCTTGGAATACTTCGATCACAGCTGTAGAATCCTGTCTATTATAACTTAAGGGCATGTCCAATTCCTGATGAAACTAGCTACTTATAAGGGGCTAAATCTCAACACTGATTTACCAGTCTCTGGATTATATGTGTTTTGTTTTACCTTATTAATACTAGTAGATAATAGTTTCCCGTAGTTTATTTCTTGCATAAGAGAGGTTTTAAAATTATTTGTATTAATGTGAATAGATGGGGAAAACTTATAATTAAAAAAATGATACAAGTATATAATTAACAGTAATTTTTTTCACCATACCAGTAGTATTTACCAACATTCTCTTCTCCCTTTCTATCTGTTAGTGCTGATGTGCAGCCATGTTGGGATCTTTGCTCACTCAGAAGGAAGCAAATGATAGGGACGGGGCAAAGAGGCTTAATATCTGTTAGCACAGGTGTGCTGGGAATGCAGCATTGGTAGCATTTTATAGTCAGAGGTGGCTGCTCGCCTTGTACAGTTGTTACAGATTCTCATTTCCTTAGTTATAGTTTTATAATAGGTCATACTTCTCTACATCACAATGGCAATTATTCTCAAACATTTGTGTTAGTCATCAGGACTACCATATTCAGCTTTATTCTTGTAGTTATAATGGTATGATTTAAGTAAGTTTAAATGCTAAGTTGCATGTGGTCATTTTTAAAAAAATTAGGGTGGCAAACAGATTCCGCTCCCCTCTCTGCAGGGGAAAAATTCTTGATATATTTATCAAGAATTTAAGAACAGATGTATAGCATGAAATGGTGCTCAGGGCAGAAAAAAATTACTAGTTGACATCACAGTTGAAGGCAATTCACATGACTATTGAAAGGATCCTCAGTATGTTTGCAGTCTGCCAAGCTGTATCTTATGTGAGACTTGTGTAAGAGAACAAATCCTGCATCGTGAAGTTTCAGGGTGTTGCATGTGAGCTTTATAAGATATCTAAGACATTTAGAAAAGCTGGAGAGTGATTACTTCTGTGATTACAATAATAAGTTATATTTGGAGCAAACATTTTGGATCATACAAATAATTTAAAGTGCAAAGTTACAATATCTTTCTTCTGTTTTAGTGTGTTTTGGGATCTCTACTGTGCAGCTCCAGAAAGACGTGAAACATGTGAACACTCAAGTGAAGCTAAAGCCTTTCATGACTATGTAAGTTTCATGCTTATTGAACATATTTTGCTTGTTGGCTTTGTTCACAGGTTGGGCCTGATACTTTGCTAATTATCCAGTATTCCAGAAAGATTCTTGCTGTCAAATTTATACATTCTTGTAATAAGTAGGGGAGAAGGAACTAAGATTAAATTTGTAGGCCATGAAAGGATTTGCCTGATGAAAGTTAGCAAGGCTCATCCTTAAGAAATTTCAGGATAACTTCTTTGTGGGTGAGGTGAAAAAGATAATATTTTTCTGAAATATTTGTGGCATTGGTAGAGAACGGGGATGGATGCATGTGTAGGCATCAGAAGATATACAAGGAGAAGGAGAGTTATTTTGCACTACTGTTTACTGTGGTAATGAATGGGGGAGATAGCTTGGGAAAATCCAGGCCAAAGATAAAAGTGAATTATTAATGATTTAATAAATGTATATATAAAGCATGTGTTTGGAAATGGATTGGACACAACTAGTCAGGAACCTGTATGCAAATTGTTCTGAAAAATATGGAAGTGGTGGAGATTTACACACACACCCCACCAACTTTAACAGTACTTCAGGACAAGAAAGTTCAGAGGAATAGCTTTGCTTTCTGGCGTTGTTGAAGGTTGTTGTTTTGTTACATTGTGATGGTTTATAAAGCATGGTTGAAGGGGAAAGTATCATTGTTGTTTTTATGCTTTCAAACAAGCATGTTTACAGTAATATTTATTTATGAAAAATGCATTGTGATATAATTAAGTGATTTGAACAGTGATAATTAGTAGAAAATCTAAATGCTGATCTGACATGATTCCATGTGTTTGATTGTGCATTTACAATTGGATTATTTGTTCAGTAAAAGGGCTGATTAACAGTATAAATGAAGGGCTGGTTCATGGAACTAATTTTCCTATGGTTTCTATTCCTTTGTTTTCTTCTCCATTCCATGCTGGTTGCATGATATTATGTTCTGCAGAAGCTTGCTGTCTCTCGGGGGAGGGGGGAATACAGGTTATTGAGGATGTGTTTGCTGAAGAAATGGTGTTTTCCTAGGACCTGGCTCTCCCCAGGATTGATACATTTGATTTTATATGAGTTGATGTTTGGATGCTTACTATGAGATGTAACAATTGATCTTTTGGTTTTATTTCAAAATGCAAAGCAATAAATTAAAGGCTACTGATGCTGAAGAGTAGAACATACTCTGTTCCATAATTTGTTCAGAGTTCTTATTTTTGATTTATTTCTAATTTACAAGAATATCATGGGCATGATGAATCCAAAGTTAAGCACTTTTATAAGTCTTTTTTTGGGGAAGGTAGACTTTTTGGATTTAATGTAAGTACTGAGTATGCATTCAGAACTTTGAAAATAAATGCAACACAATTTAAAACGGCCTACCTCTGACCAGGTTGCGCCCTGCCTGTGTACAGTATGGGAACATCTGTGTTTATTAACATGTTGATTGTTGGGATAAATAGATTGCTTTACATTTTGATCATTATTCAAATAGTCAAAACGTGTGGAAAATGCCTTCCATCTTTCTCAGGAGTGGAAGGTTTTAGGATCGCCCTTGAAGAGCAAGTTTTGCTAGAAGAGAGTATTGGAGTGTTCATGGAATTGTAGCTCACGATCTTGTTCCATTACAATCTGTGCATATTACAGAAACAGTATATTGCTTTAGAAGTTACTGCAGTTTATAAATGTGTAATACAAAGAGTTTATGACTGTTTAATTTCTGATATTTTAATCCAAGCTCATAAAGATGTGCTGGTTGGATTTTATTTACATATTTGAAATTTATTGGTTTTTAAAAAAATTTAAATGGAGCAAAACTTTATGACAGAATTGACAAACAGCATTTACATAGAGTTTAGAATTATACTGTAACTTGAGTTAAAGATCTGTTTTGTGTTTATCAGTGAGTTTACATGAACAAGAACATTGAGTTGCTATTTGGATAAATTGTTAAATTTTACCAATAAAATAAAAGTGAAACTGCAGTCCAGCCATATAGAAGCACTTAAATATGTCAGTGTTGAAATGTGCTTATCTCTGTTCTGAAATTAGTGAAGGATTGCACTGTAAAGTTTAGAAAGAACTTAAAAGTTCTCATGGTGGTAACATGTCTATATATAAAGTATTTTTTTTTTCTAATAATGATGACGATGAAGATAACAATGACAACAGTAATAATTGAAAATACTGTGTTAGGCTGTTATACTCGGTTTCAATATACCTATTGAGAATTCATTTTATCTATTATCCTTTCAAAATTCTTATTACTGGCTGAAGTTCATTGGGTATGTGTAATTTTCTGCCTTGCATATTTAGTATATTTGTCTCTGCACCTGATATTTTCCTACATTCTGTGCTGTCCCTAGTTCATTTCTTCACATAATGTCAATGTAAAAGTCCTGACTAATTATCTGCTAACATTTAAGTTATTACATAATCATGGTAATCATGCTTCTACTGCTTCTCCAAGGAAACTTCATGTTTTAGAACAGTGCCCCCCAACCTTTTTAGCACCAGGGACTGGTTTAGTGGAAGACAATTTTTCCATGGACTGGGGCGGGGGCGCATGGCCTGGTCCCTAACAGACCACAGACCGGGCCCGGGCCAGGGACCTGGGGTTGGGGACACCTTTTTAGAACATGACTGAATTCATATATGTTCTTCGTGGTCTTTGTGAATCACACAGCTGGTTTATTCCTGCACCTGCGCAGAGCATTCGGAACCTTCTGGAATCACTAGGCAGAATGTGCATTGATACATTTTTGGTGGTAACTCCGCCCACCCTAACGGTCCCTTAAAAGGCGCTCCTGCCTAATTCCCCTCAGTTTCTTTCTTTCTGCCGCGTTAGCAGCTTGAAGGAACCTTCGTTTGCTATTTTTTCCCTCACTTTCGATTTGATTGAATTTTTTACTTGGCTTGGATTTTTGACTATGATTTCTCTCACTCCTCTGGATTTGGCATTCTCTCTGTGATTCTTTGGTGTTGACTTGGACTGTTTCTCTCTACTCTTACGATTTGCCCTTTGAATTTGACAACCACATGAGTACAATGGCTTCAAGAGTGGCCTTTAAAAGATGTGCCATCTGCCAGGCTAAACTCCCGAGTTCTAATGGCCATTCTCGCTGCCTAATTTGTTTGGGCGAGTCCCACAATGTGGACTCTTGTGTGCACTGTAGGGCATTTACACCTCAAGCCTGTAAGCACAGGATGTCACGCTTGAAATCGTTCTTATACGAAAAGGCTCTGATTCCAGTTACTGCTTCAACTCCAGCCTCTGCTCTGATGCTCACTCCACCTTAATGGGGCTGTTCGCCGTCTCCAAAGCCAAAGGCTCAAAAATGATATCGGTTCCGTAGCCCGTCCCAATGCCACTCGGTTGCTTCGGACACGGAGGCAGTGCGGCATTCACACAAACATGATGGACCTTCCGACCCGTGCCAAGACCAAGCACAATTGACACTGTCAGCCCCCGCAAGCGACCAGGACCCCTCGACGTCGAAGGCTGTCCCTCGGGACCAAGCACCTTCTGGGACCACCGGTCGGGACTGAGCTTTTTCGGACTCTTTGAAATCCTTAAAGAAGAAGAGAAAAGAGAAGCCTTCCTCTCGGCATGAGGATAGCTCTAAGTCTAAGAGCAAGCCAAAGGATGATCCCAGAAGGTCAAAACTGACGTCTGTTGAATCGGTGGTCCCGACTGTTACTGCCACAGTGTCTTTGGAGAGTGCAGAAGCTCCATCTGCTGGGGATCCCAGGATCACTACTGCTCTACCTTCCCCCGCAAAGGCTGTTGAGGACAAGCCTCCATCTTGTGCACCAACTCCTACCGCTTCAGTGGAAATTGTTGCGGTTGAAGTACCCTTGGGGGCTGATACGGATGTGTCACCTCAACATAGAGGCCAGTCACCAGCCCTTATTGTTTCAAGAGCTCAACTTCTTGGACGCTTTGCCTCTGATGTTGAAGTTGATGTTGTTGAGTCTGAGGATGTAACTCAGATCTGTGCTTCTTTGCCTATGATCCATTATGATGAGCCTGCTTACTCAGGTTACAATCTGGCACGTTCCATCTACCGTGCCCAGTTTACTTCTCCAACAGGATCCCAGGTCCTGACCACCCGGGCTTTTGTTTTAACGGGAGCATGTATGGGTCGGAGTGTGCGTTGTTCTCTGCCACATCTGGGGTTTGATGACTCTTTGGCTCCGACAAAGAGAGACGTGGGGAGTCAGGTATCTCCACATCCTGACCAATGTCCTCTGCCACCTACTCCTCCTGCTCCACCGGCTCAAACCACTTCTCTTCTCCATGGAGGCTGGAATCCAGCGCCCTTGGGTTCGACCTCCACTTCATCGGATTCATGGGATCCATACTTACCTTATCTGCTGTCTCTGCAACCTGATTTAGTGGACAAGGATTCTGCTTTGCCAACGGATGATGTCAGTACCTTTTCCGAGCAAGTGGTTTGTATGTCCCATGCTCTGGACCTCAAGGTTGTGGAAAAGGAGTCTGAACCGATGGACCCAATATTCCATCATATACAGTCTAAGGCACCTCCTACCACCAGTCTCCCAGTCCTGCCTTCTCTGTTAAAACTAACTCGGAGCACATGGGAGAATCCTTCTTCGATCCAGTCAACATCGAAGAAGATTTACAGTCTGTATCAGGTTGGAGGTGAACACATTGAATGGCTGCAGACCCATCCTTGCCCCAATTCTGTGGTTGCTGAGGCCTCCCAGAGCCGAAGGCAGCAGCGCCCACAATCGACACCACCTGACCCAGGACAGAAGGTAGATGTAATCTGGAAAAAGATTTATTCTGCCGCAGGTCTGAGCTTCCATATTGCTAATTATTCTGCCTGTATGGGGGCATATCAACAGGTTCTCTGGGAGAGAATGATGTCCCTCATTCAGGAGCTGCTAGATGAGAGATGAAGGTTAGTGGAGGCAATCCAGTCGGAGGCAGAACTTTTGGCCAGACAACAAATGAACTCTGCCCGATATGTTGCAGATTGTGCCACCAAGACGATAGCTGGATCCATCGCCCTGCATCGCCGTGCGTGGCTCCGGTCCTCGGGCCTTACTCTGCAAGCATCGGCCACCATCAAAGATATGCCATTTGATGAGTTGGGCCTGTTCAATGGCTCCACGGACGAGAAATTAGAGTTTACTCAGAAGATAAGGACCACTGCCAAAAAGTACGGTATGGCTACTTCCTCATCTTCTGTGTATCACTCCAGGAGCTGTACCAACTGGCAGGCCTCCACTCCTAGCCATCAGTTTAGAAGATGGTTCACTGGTCAATCCTATAGATGCTCCCGCTACCTGCTGCCCTCCTTGTCAGCCTCATCGGTGAAGAGCTAAGGATCGACATCTCAATACCGACCCACTAAGCAGAGGTCCAAGGACCAAACCAAGAGAAAATTCTGAATCTCCACTTCCTCACTCTCTTACCTTTCTCTTTAGACTCTAATGTTCAGAGATCGCCTGTTGAGGTTCCAAGAAGCCTGGTCTTCAGTAACATCAGACCGCTGGGTACTTCACATTATCCAGAATGGCTATTGGATCAAATTCGACTCACTGCCTCCAACAGGTCAGGTTCGACCAACACTGCCCTTCCCTCCCCTTCTCTCCTCGAGGAAGTGCAGATGTTGCTGTAGAAGGAGGCCATCGAACCCATGGACTCCTTCATCACCTCTGCTTCTTCTCAAGGTACTTCCTATTCACAAAGAAAGACGGCAGCCTCCGTCCCATTCTCGATCTTCGCAGAGTGAACTGGTATATTGTACCAAAGAAGTTCAGGATGGTCACCCTGGCTTCCATCATCCCGCTCCTTCAACAGGGAGATTGGTTTGCATCCATAGACCTCAAGGACGCCTACTTCCACATCGGGATTCATCCTTCCCACAGACGGTTCCTGGCATTCCAGATTGGGACCGAGGTGTTCCAATTTCGGGTCCTGCCATTTGCACTCTCAACTGCTCCGAGAATTTTCACGAAGTGCATGGTGGTTGTTGCGGCTTTTCTACGGCAGCGTGGAGTAGTGGTCTTCCCCTACATCGACGACTGGCTGATTGTAGCAAACTCTCGACGTCAGCTCAAACTGGACATCGTTCTCACCCTAGATGTGTTAGCCTGGGACTTGTTGTCAACATAGAGAAGTCACAACTTCGACCATCCCAGTGGATCCAATTCATTGGGGCTTGGCTGGATTCGTTGACTGCAGCAGCCTACCTCCCTCGGGACCAATTCGACACCCTTCGTTCTTTAATCCACACCTGCTACCGGTCCCAAAGACTCTCAGCCCATGCAGTTCAAGTACTTCTCGGGCACATGGCAGCTACTACCTACATGACCCGTCTCGCCAGACTCCGATTCCACCCGCTTCAGCATTGGTTTCTGCAGGTGTTCGACCCTCTGCGCAACTCCCCAAGGAAACTACTCACAATGCCACACGCAACCTAACATTCACTGGAATAGTGGTTAGCCCCTGAAAATGTCTAGTCGGGGATGCCCTTCGACCCACCTCAACCAGACACCTCGTTGACAATGGACGCCTCCATGCTTGGCTGGGGAGCCCATCTCGAATCCTATGAGATTCAAGGCACTTGGGATGCCAACGAACAGACGTCCCATATCAACATCTTAGAGCTCCTTGGTGTCCAGAAAGTACCACGGGCCTTCGAGACCTTGGTGACGGGCAAGACCATTCTGGTAGTGACAGACAACACATCAGTTGTGTACTATTTGAACAAGCAAGGAGGAACGAGATCCCCCAGCTTCTTCAGCTCACATTAGACATCTGGGATTGGTGTGTACTCAGGAACATTCACCTCCAATCTATCCACTTGCTGGGGGAGGAGAACATTCTTGCAGACAGACTCAACCGTTCCAGCCTCTCTATCCACAATTGGATGCTGCACAGGTCGGTGACATCAGACCTGTTTCGGCAGTGGGGAACTGCTTAGGTAGCCCTCTTTCCATCATTAGAGAACAGGCAGTGTCCCCAGGGGTCGTGCTCCGGGTTTGAGAGGCGACGTGTTCCACTTCCTCTGGACGGGACCTCTTCTCTACTTCTTTCCTCCGTTCCCACTTTTGACAAGAGTAGTTGCCAAACTACATCGGGATCGAGCAGATGCCATCCTCATCACTCCATGTTGGCCCCATCAACCTTGGTTTGCAACCCTCCTGCATCTGGCCAGGCATCGATTCATCCACCTTCCAAACCGTCCCAACTTTTTCACCATTCAGGAAGGGATGGTCGGACACTCAGATGTGGAAGCTCTGCGGCTGACAGCATGGAGACTACACCCTTGAATTCACCCTCGGTTCTGAAGGGCATGGAGACTACGCCCTTGAATTCATCCTCAGTTCCTAATGGCCAGATCCCTCCATCCCTTCCTCCAGAGGTACAGGCTGTCATTGACACTGCCCAACAACCTGCAAACTCGTAGGTTGTATCACTACAAGTGGAAGAAGTTTGAAGTCTTCCTGGCTCACCGGGGACTATCCACGGAACTGTACTTGTTCCCAACAGTGCTGGAATTTCTCCTTCACCTGTCTGCAATGGAACTTTTAGTTTCGTTACTCCGGTGCTACTTAGCAGCTATCTCTGTTGAGTTCGAGGCTAGGGGCCGACCTTCCCCTTTCACGGACCCGACGGTCAAGAGGTTTTTAAGGAGCTACGTCAACCTGCATCCTTCAGTGCTCGAGCCTACCCCAATCTGGAGCCTCGAGCTGGTCCTTTTCCACCTGGTTCGACGTCCCTTCAAACCCATGGCATCTACTGACTTGAGACTCTTGTCTTGGAAAACTGCTTTCCTTGTTGCTATTACTTCAGCACATCGAGCTGGAGAAATGTGTGCCCTATGCTCGGACCTGCCATACACTGCTTTCCACAAACACAAAGTGGTGCTGCGTCCTGACATCTCCTTCCTCCCGAAGGTGGTGTCTAGCTTCCACCTGAATCAACCCATCACCCTCCCTGCTCTGATGCAGGATCCGAAGGATGAATTCGAGCACGCTCTCCATTCCATGGATGTCAGGAGGGCACTCGCCTTTTACATCCAGAGAACTGCTCCGTTCAGGAAGTGAACTAAACTGTTTGCCTCCTATGCCCACTCGAGACTTGGGGAACCAATTTCTGCACAACACCTGTCAAAGTGGGTGACATTGACTATATCTCTTTGGTATGAACTAGCTAAGAAGCCGTTGCTGCCACGGATTCGAGGGCACTCGATATGGGCTGTCTCCACCTCAACAGCTTTCCTCTCTGGGGTGCCTCTAGAGGACATTTGCAGAGCGGCAATTTGGTCATCACCTTTGACTTTCATCTCTCATTATAGACTTGACACTCGTTCTAGGAACGAGGCTGCCTTTGGGAAAGCTGTGCTTTTGTCTTCTATTCAATGAGTGAGTATTAATGTGTTGCCAATTTACTTGGTTGATATCCTTGATATGTTAGGTCTATATAGTTGATCAATTTACTCATGCTTAAGAATGTGCTGTCAATAAATCCAACTGCTGTTTGACTGTGCAGCATGGTCCTAGTGTCAGTATGTATAGGACATACCCTCCTCTGGGGATGAAGCTTGCCAGTCTACCCAGCTGTCTGATTCACAGAGACCACGAAGAAGAAGGACAGGTTGCTTACCTGTAACCATAGATCTTCGAGTGGTCTTCTGTGAATTCACACAGACCCGTCCATCTTCCCCTCTATGTCCTACTATATTACATAAACATGCTTAATGTCCCTGATGCTGCTGGTTGTGGCATCATTCAAGGAACTGAGGGGAATTAGGTGGGAGTGCCTTTTAAGGGACCGTTAGGGTGGGCGGAGTTACCACCAAAAATATATCAACGCACATTTGCCTAGCAATTCCAGAAGGTTCTGAATGCTCTGCGCAGGTGCAGGAATAACCCACCCGTGTGAATTCACAAAAGACCACTCAAAGATCTATGGTTACAGGTAAGCAACCTGTGCATCTCTTCACGTACATCTCTTAACTTTTCGTGAGGGAAGGACCTTTGTATTGTAGCACTTTAAATATAAAATACAAAGGTTCAGGCCCCATGAACTGAAGCTCTGAAAATGTCTGTGGATGCTGCATCAAATTAACAGGATTCTCTATGTGTCCGCACTCATTTCTGCCTACACACCCTTTTGTGCCTCTCTGGCCAGACTGGCCAGTGTGTGATTTCACCCACAGGAAAGTTGTGATGACATGAGAACTCTGCACCCAGGTCCAAATCAGGGAGGAGGAGGAGGGCAGTGGAAGCAGTGGCTGGGGGAGTGAGACAGCCTGGGAGCAAGGCGAATGCATTATGGTGTCAAGGTGAGAAAAGGAGGTATGGGCCAAGGCATAGGCCTAGAAAGGAGATGGAGAGGAGCAAATAGAAGGGCATCAGCACTGCAGGAGTTTTTTTTTTACAGCAGTGTTGTTGTCCTAGGAGGTGGAGGGGGTATGGCTTTTGGACTGATGGTGGAGGCAGCTACAAACTCACAAATAATGAATTCCATGAGAGAAAAAACCCACAAAAGTTGAGGGCTGGCTGTAGATTCTAATTTTCCTCAGTACATCTGTTTGAATAGAATGTTCTTTTTCACATTAGTACTAAGTTAGAACTTTATTGTTTCATTTAGTTGTGCACTTTTTTCTTCAAGAGGTTTTCCTGGGGTGTCTTTATTTGAATTGATTTCTACTAATTTGTAAAAACCATATGCAGTTTTGCTATTCTAAGTGCTGAATATATGAAGTACTTGAGAAGCAACATGGCTGATTTTACAGTCAAGTTCACATAAATAATATTGAACTGATCTCATAAACCAACCAACAAACAAATGAAAATAAACAGAAGCTTTTTCAGTTTTCAGTGTCTATCACTGGAGCAATTATTCTTTGTATAATTTATGAATTTATATCAGTGCTACTCAAAGTGGTGGTCCCCTGGACCAGTGCTGGTTCATTAGCCATCAGCTACTGGTCCCTGGAGAGTTTTCAGGAAAGAAGGAAGCAGTTATAGCCAATGGGTACAAATATAGTACTGGTCCTTGGCACATTAGGAAAAAAAATGCCTTTTGCCCCACATCAGATAGCCTGGAAGCACTAACTTCTATTACATGAAATTTGTTTCTTTTTGTTTTGCTTTCATGGATGCTCTTCTGAAGGGCTTTTAATTCTTCTCTCTTCCCTTTCCTATTTTCATCAGTCTTTACATATCTGGAAGGGTTTAAAAGAGATCAGTTGCACTAGTGCTTCTGGGCTGCATGTTAACATCTCTCCTGGGTGGGACTGTGGCTGGAAGGGCTTGAGTGTAAGGCCAGATGTTTCAGAGATGGGAGTGGAAACTTGAGCTCATTCTCATCCATCTGTAATCTTATTTTTTGGGGAATGTAAGTTCCAAGCTCAGTTTCTGGTAAGAGGAGCCCATGACTTGTGACATGATTGGTGGATTCAAATATTTGTAGTAGTTAGTGCTTAGCACCCCCACACACACCCTTTAAAGCCAAGGTATTTGCGACCGAGTGTCAAGGAGCCCCCCCCCGCCCCATCGCTTACCCGCAAAGATATCCACACACAAGTAACATGCACAAAAGTTTATTGTACAGAAGAAAAGGTAATTGGCGGAAAGGCCACAACTTTCAGCTTGGTGATAGGTGTTAGCGGTTGGACTGGGCATGAGTCTACCTCAGCAGGAAGAGAGCCCTCAACCTGCCTGAGCACCCTAGTCCGCCCGCAAGGCGGACTTCGGCCTCACGTGGGGGATCACGTGATCAAACACGTGCCTGGCCGCAAGACCATGCCACGTGTTGGGTCACGTGTCTGGGAGAGGTGAAACCACGTGATAGGTCACGTGATGAGCCCCCACGTGCCCGTACCTAACCCCCCCTGGGGGAGGTGGTTGCCCGATGGAGGACCAGGCCCAAGACCTGGCCCACCATCCTGCAAATCCCACACACCCCAGATGGGTGACCAAACTCATGCCCACCGCTCACTAGAAAGTTGTGACAAGAGATGTACAAAGCGTGATAAGAGGCTAACTAACAAAAATGATCTGACTAGAGGGGGGGGCGGGCGGGTCTTCGGCTCGCAAGAGCCAACTGAGGGAGCCGGGAGCCGGCCGGGAATAAATACCCGGCCGGCGGACCCAAGAGGGGACTAGCCCCGCCTCCCGGCCAATCAGCGGCCGCGCTGAGCGCGGTCTCTGATTGGCCCAGGAGAGGCAAATTCGGCCAATCAGGTGGGGGCGCCCCCCCACCTGATTGGTTGGTCTACTATCCTCTTCCCTGCCTGCAGAAGCAGGCTGGGAAGAGGAGGGCCAACATGGCGGCGCCCACGCCGCCATGTGCCAGCTCCGGAGCGGGGGGGGGAGACGCCGGCCGCAAACGCGGCCAGCCAGGTAAGTCTGGCGGCCGGCTTGCGACCGAGTGTCAAGGAGCCCCCCCCGCCCCATCGCTTACCCGCAAAGATATCCACACACAAGTAACATGCACAAAAGTTTATTGTACAGAAGAAAAGGTAATTGGCGGAAAGGCCACAACTTTCAGCTTGGTGATAGGTGTTAGCGGTTGGACTGGGCATGAGTCTACCTCAGCAGGAAGAGAGCCCTCAACCTGCCTGAGCACCCTAGTCCGCCCGCAAGGCGGACTTCGGCCTCACGTGGGGGATCACGTGATCAAACACGTGCCTGGCCGCAAGACCATGCCACGTGTTGGGTCACGTGTCTGGGAGAGGTGAAACCACGTGATAGGTCACGTGATGAGCCCCCACGTGCCCGTACCTAACCCCCCCTGGGGGAGGTGGTTGCCCGATGGAGGACCAGGCCCAAGACCTGGCCCACCATCCTGCAAATCCCACACACCCCAGATGGGTGACCAAACTCATGCCCACCGCCAACAAAGCCAAGCGAGATCCGCTTGGCTTCCGCCAACCCTGACAGCTATCACCAAAGAGAAAAAAGCCCACCGCCTGGCGAGGTCCGCTGCCGGGCCTAACTGTGGAGGACGAGTTCCGGGCGGATGTAAGCGGAGAAGACCTTGGACCTCCATCTTCCCAGATGCTGGATGTCCGCCGATGGCATGCCCTCTGCTGCTGCGGTGGTGGCTGCGCCAATCCGGAAGGAATGACCGCTGAAGTCGCCAGGCGGAAGTCCGAGGTGCTGCAAAGCGGCCCGAAGGATGCTTATGAACTGGAAGCGCGTCAAATAAGATAGGTCCTGATGAATGAAGAGCGGGCCGGTGACGTCTGCCCGCTGCTCGAGGTAACGCCGAACCAAATGAACGGGGCAGGCCGGAGACCCATTGAGGGCTTGAAGACGTATGACGGTCCCCCGGCCACGCTGGTCGTTCTTGGCTTTCCGGAGTCGCAGGTGGAGGGTCCCGTCCCCCAGGTAGACATCTGAACGCAGGATAGCGTGCCCAGTTCCAGACGCCTTGGCTCCGCAGACCACCTCCCCGATTCGCAGGGCTGCGAAGAAAGCGACCGAGAAGGCAGAACGAAACAAAAGAGTTTCATACCTGGAATGGCAGATGGTCGGAAGAGCTGCCATAAGGTTGCACAAGAGTTCAAATGAGACTGGTCTGCGTGTGTCTTGTTTGCTCCCATCCAGGCGACGCCATCCCTCCACGGCTTTGCGGATCAGGAAGGAGCTGCATGGATCCGACTGCCCGGCGGCCTTGCTGAAGAAGGAGATGGCCGCTAAATGAAGGGAAATGGTCTTGGAGGCGAGGCCATCGTCCCTGAGGGTCCCGATGAAGTGGAGGACTTCCCGTTCCGAGGGAGGCCAGGAGCACCCGTATCCATGACGTTTTCTGAAGCTGTCAAACTGCCGGGTCGCCCGGGAATAACTGGCCCGGGTGGAAGGTGCCAGAGAGTTGAGGACTCCCCGGAGCACCGTTCCTTCCCAAGGTGCCAGAGTTCGACCGGGAAGGAGACCGGAGAATGATCTGCGTCTGGGGCCAGCTCCCGAAATCTGCCATCCTGGAATCGAGATAAAGCATCTGCTATTTCATTATTTACCCCCGGGACGTGGCGCGCAGAGAAGGAAATATTGGCTGAGAGGCAGACCAGGACGAACTCTCTGACGAGTCGCATGACCCGGTCAGACTTGGAAGATTGGGAGTTAATGATGCGGACCACCGCCTGGTTGTCACACCAGAAACAAACTCGCTTGTTGCGGAACTCGTCCCTCCACAGATAGACAGCCACTAGAATGGGAAAAAACTCAAGAAATGTTAAATCCCGAATGACCTCGGACACCCTCCAGGCGGAGGGCCAAGGCTGAGCACACCAGTGGCCATTGAAGAAAATCCCAAACCCGGCACCCCCTGCCGCATCGGAGTGGACCTGCAACCCCTCCCCAAGGGCCGCCTCCCCCTGCCAAAACGTCACCCCGTTGTAGGATTCCAGGAATCTAAGCCACACCCTAAGATCCTCCTTCACCCCCTTGGTGAGCCGGATGCGGTGGTGAGGGGACTTCACGCCGGCGGTGATGCGGGCCAATCTGTTACAGAAAGCCCTGCCCGGCGCCACCACCCTACAGGCAAAATTGAGGTGGCCTAGCAAGGATTGAACTTCCTTCAAGGATGCTTTCCTCTGCTCCAGAAGGGAACGCAGAAGTCGTTTTAACCCCTCCAGCTTATCTTCGGGTAGTCGCGAAACCTCTGCTACCGAGTCTAAAGAAATCCCCAAGTAGGTGATGCTGCTAGCTGGGCCAACGGTCTTGTCCGGGGCCAAGGGGACGCCAAGCTCCCGTGCCAACTCCTGAAAAGACTCAAGCAAAAACCCGCATTCCGGCCCCCCGGCCGCCCCAATCATGAGGAAATCATCGAGGTAGTGCGTGACCAGTGCCGAGCCGGTCCTGCGCTTCAGGGCCCACTCAAGGAAGGTACTGAAGGCTTCAAAGGCAAAGCAGCTAATAGAGCACCCCATAGGCAAAGCCATATCATAGTACCATTGGCCCTGGAACTTAAACCCCAGCAAGCAGTGGTCCTCGGGGTGTACTGGAAGCAGCCGGAATGCGGACTGGATGTCGCATTTTGCCATAAGGGCGCCCGGGCCGCAGGACCTGACTAGCTTTACCGCCTGATCAAATGACGCATATCGTACTGAGCAGAGTTCGGGCGGTATGGCGTCATTTACGGATGCCCCCTTTGGGTATGACAGGTGGTGAATAAGCCGAAATTCCCCTGGGGTTTTTTTGGGAACGACACCCAAGGGGGACACCCTGAGGTTCCTGAAAGGTGGTGCGGGGAAGGGGCCAGCCACCCTCCCCGCAGCACACTCCTTGGCGATCTTGGCCGCCACAACCTCAGGTAGCTCGGATGCAGACTTTAGGTTGCCTGAATCCGATGCTACCCTAGGGCCAACGGCCGGGATTCTGAACCCCTTGGTGAACCCGTCCCTAAGGTATAAGGCAGCTTGCCTATCGGGATATAAGGCCAGGAGTGGCAGGAGTGCCTGGAGCTTGACAGGAGTGAAGGCCATACGGCCCTGACCTGGCATGCTGCTATTGCTTTCCGCTTCCTTGCCCGGCGCTGCTGCCCGACCCTGGATCCTTCTTGGCGCCGGAGGAGCCAGGGCGTCCTGAGCGAAAGGGCTGAGCAGACGCACCGGGTCGAGGACAGTTGGTCCTGGGATGCGACCCATAGCAGTTCTCGCAGTAATGCTCGAACTTGCAACGGGATCGCTGGCATTTTCCCGCATTAAACTCCCAGCAAACCAATCGGCGGGCATCCCTCATGCGAGGCTTGCCTGCTTCGGGCTTCCCTTTTATGTGAGAACCTACAATGACAAGCCAAAGCTTGTCATTGATGAGATCCCACCTGGCCCTGGGGTTCCGGGAAGCCCTCTTGCGGAAGGCGGAGTCATATTGGATGGCTGCCGCCTCCCCCGCCAGTGACTTGGCCTTGAGCACATTGCTCAAGTGGTTGGCCAAGTGCCACCCTCTGTCAGGGTAGGCCATGCCCACCACTCCCATGTAAACTGTGAATCCTGCCAACCAGTTGGGGAAAGATCGTTCCACCGGTTCTGGTTTCTCCTTGTCGGAGGATTTCTCAGATTTTGGGGTGCAGCCCACCTCTCCCTCTGGTTTTAAAAGTGAAAAAACATCCACATAATATCCCTTCAGAATGTTGTTGCGGGTTTTTCTGTCCAGGTGGATCCCAGGGGGATCCTCGTGATCCAGAAAAAGGCTGGGTGTGGGGGGCCTAGCAGAGGCTGTCCCACCCCGCCATGCCCTGGATGGTCTGGCGGAGCCCGTCCCCGTGTTAGTCCTGGCCTTAATGGCCCAAGAAGGCAACCCCGGGACCAGCGCTGCCGTGGACCAATACCCCGCCCGGTCCCAATCTTCATCAGAGGACTCACCTGATGATCCCTCGCTGTCTGAGTCCCTCCTCTTACGTTTTGCCCGCTTTTTCCCGCCTTCCTTCTCCTTCCCTCGGTCCTTTCCTCCTGGGGCTCTGCTCTCCCGTGCTGGGGAAGGGTCGGCTGAGGATACCACACTGATCTCGTCGGGCGAAGGTGTTCTGCGTATTCCCCGCCGTCCCGCCGTTCTAGCCGACTGTTGAGTGGTCTGATCCGTGGCGTAAGAAGAAGCTGCAGTGTCGAGGTTTCCAGCAGGCTCCGGGGTTGGCGCTACTGCACCCACCTCTGATCCCCTGCCGGACCTCAACTCCCCCACCTGCTCAGCGAGGAGCGTGACTGCACGAGTCAGCTCCTGGAGGTTGGGAGTTGTAGTGCCTCTGAGGAGGTGCTCCACGGCCTCAGGGCCAGCAGTCGACCCCTTAGGGGGGTTGGCCTTCCGGGCACGAGGTGCCAGGGATGCCCAGGATTTGGGCGTACGGCCGGACTGTGCCCGAGTCGTGGGCCTACTGGGTGCAGGCTTCTTTTTTGGAGGCATTCTCAAAGAATGTGTGTTGAGTGATTTCAGCTCTGAGTGTTTTGGTATAGGAATCTCTCTCGGCTTGTCCGCCCTGCTGTTTTGCTACTGCCCTGCCCGGGCTAGTAGCCTTCTTCCTGGCTTGTCCGCCCCACTTGGTATCTGGCTTGTCTGCCCTGCTTTAGGGGTGCTCCCCCTTGAAGCCCTCGGTGGGCCGGTTTGTTCCTGGCTTGTCCGCCCTTTATAAGAACCTGCTGGTCTCTCTGGCTTGTCCGCTCAGTTCTATCAGAGTGGGGGGGGTAGCCTTATTCCCGGCTTGTCCGCCCCCTGCAGGCCACCCGCTGGCCTGCCCTGGGTAGGGCCCCGCAGCCCTCACCCGAAAAAAGGCTCGGGCCTGAGAGCCCACGAGCCTCCCCCTGGGTTTGCTATAGGGGCTGCCCCCTGCCGGCCCCTATAGCCCCCTTGTTGAGGACTCCAAGTCCCTCCCCCCCAGTGGCAACCGCGCCCTGGGTCCCGCCGGGCGAACGCCCGAAGCCCGACCCCCGCCTGATGGGTCCGCCCCCGCGGGCACCCACGGTGTCGGGGTCCCGCCTAGGTCGCCGGGGCTCCGCCTCCGCGGGCACCCCGGTCGCTCCCGCCGGCCAGCCCCCCGCTGGGCTGCCGAGAGCCCGACCCCCGCCTGATGGGTCCGCCCCCGCGGGCACCCACGGCGTCGGGGTCCCGCCTAGGTCGCCGGGGCTCCGCCTCCGCGGGCACCCCGGTCGCTCCCGCCGGCCAGCCCCCCGCTGGGCTGCCGAGAGGCCCTAGTGCCACCCACTGGGCGCCCTGGCACTGGGGGTGCCGCCCCCCCTTGGGCCTGCTGCCCCACCGGTGGCAGCCCGCTGTTGGGCCTCTGGCCCGGCCGCTCCGGTCGCTGGTGGCCGCCGCCGCCTCCTTGGCTCGGCCACCCTTCTTCTGCTCCGTCGTCAGCCGCCGCTGCCGCCGCCGCCGCCGCTTCTTCAGCCCCCGCGCTCCTCCTCTTCTCGCCGAGGCCAGCCGGTCAGCTCTACCCGGTGGCCTCGGCTCCTGGCTCCTCTTCGCGGCGGTTCTTCTTTCTTCGGGAGCTCCCCGGAGAGCTCCTTCCTCTTCGGCTCGCAAGAGCCAACTGAGGGAGCCGGGAGCCGGCCGGGAATAAATACCCGGCCGGCGGACCCAAGAGGGGACTAGCCCCGCCTCCCGGCCAATCAGCGGCCGCGCTGAGCGCGGTCTCTGATTGGCCCAGGAGAGGCAAATTCGGCCAATCAGGTGGGGGCGCCCCCCACCTGATTGGTTGGTCTACTATCCTCTTCCCTGCCTGCAGAAGCAGGCTGGGAAGAGGAGGGCCAACATGGCGGCGCCCACGCCGCCATGTGCCAGCTCCGGAGCGGGGGGGGGGGAGACGCCGGCCGCAAACGCGGCCAGCCAGGTAAGTCTGGTGGCCGGCATACATGCATCATGGTGGTACAACTGCATTTATTTATTCTTTTTAAAAAATAGTGGCTTCTCCAAATGAATTGGAACTGTTGGAGCATATGCATTGAATTTTCTTGGTTTTAAGACAGAGTTATATTAACATTATATGTTTTGTTTTATTTTAGTTTTAAAAACAACAAAGCCTTCCATAAGATGTTTAAGTAACATCAGAGTATTCAATGCTGTGGTCTGTTTATCTCAGAACCTCAAAACTACACAGCATTGAAGAAAATAGAGAAAATGATTTTTTAAAAAGTGCCTATGTAACCACATGAATTCAGGTCTTTTAATCACTGGGACCCCATATGAGAACTGGTAGGCATGCAAAGTTCAGTTCCCATATATTTGAGTGGGCAGAATGTTAATGAGGATCTACTAGTTCATCTGAAGATGGTTCGCTTCTGTTCAGCAAAAATAAAAGAAACCTTGGGACAACTAGAAATAGTATTTTGCATGGAAGGAATATGAGCTCCATTCAGTTCTGATAGTCACAAGTATATCCTGTGCTCAGAATTCTTTTATCATAAGTATATTCCTTGCAGTAACCATGTCTTGATTGGTTGATCTTTGGATTCTAGTAAAAAAACAAATCCCACAATTTCCTTTCGTTTCACCAACCATGAGGGAATTTTCTAAAATAATAAAATATGTATAGAAATCCCAATTTCTTGTTTAAAAAAAGGCAACCTTCAGTTTGGTCACATATTACAAAAATATGGTACCATGCATATGAAATATATTGATGTTCAATCCTGCTTCAAAAAACAGTTTCTACTTTGGTCGCTACTAAACCTCTTAATTTTTAATCCTGACCTTTCAGACATTCAGATTAATTGCCTATAACTGTACTAGAATTAACATATTGCTGCATATGTTTGATGAACCATGGAATTAGTTCAGCATACATTTCTAGTTACTTGGTTTCTAAATGGACTCTTTTGGGACCTAAACAGTGTTGTCAATATTCTTTGTTCTAATTGCTCAGCAGTTTTCTGTTTAATATCATTCTGAGTTTTTTTTTTTTTTTAATTGCATCAGCTGTCTTGGTATTATCCTCCTGAAGGAACAGAACAAGTTCATCTACTAGTATCAAACAGTGAAAGACATTTGTTAGCATGGCATTTGAGATACACACACACACACACACACACACACACGCACTTTTTTCTGGGTGGTTTCCTCAGTTAAATAACATGGGTATAAGCCCACCTTCTTTGACATTAAGGGAGATATTGCCACCTAGTGGAATCCCCCCTTTAAAGAGTGCGTTGGTTGCTGCAGCCTTATTTGAGAACTCATGCCGAACAAGTCTTGAAGAGAAACAACAACGCAGAAAGAATCACAACCCAGAAACATCACCCAAGGAGACCTTCTGCTGTGCTTTCTGCAACCGGACTTGTTTATCTCGGATTGGCCTTTTTAGTCATCAGCGCGCTTGCAGAAATCTTGCTGAATCTTCGTTTGCGAAGAAAAGCCAGAGAGAGAGAAAGGTCTTATAAGTACTATCATTGTATGCTAAAAATTTCTTCAGCTTAGTTCAGCTGTCACACCAAACCATAACCAAGCAAGCTTGATGTTTGTTTCGACAGCATTATAATCAACCAACATTTGTGTTCAGTGGCAATCAGGGTTGGAAATCCTGTAGTCTGATGTGTTTTGCATGACATCCATACCTTAGTTTACACCTGTTGCTGCACCACTGCTATAGAGGTGGGACTGCTGAGCAGACATACAATTAAAGCAAACAAGCATTTCATGGTAATTATTGAAAGCATACCCAACATTGAACTCAATTGCCTTTCTGTCCTGCAGTGCCCATCCTATACAAGAGCTTCTACAGGAGTTGCAGTAAGAAAAGGACAGATATGTGGTGGGGGATGGGGGTGAAAGTAGTGTGCTATTTAACGCACAAAATAAGTTCTTTGCAAGACTGCCACCTATGCATAGCCAGGTAATGATAATATGTCAGGACACATGGGCTTAAATCCAACATTAGCCTAGTGGGTGTTCACTAGTGTGATAGGATTTTCTTCTCCTTTCCTCCCCCCCCCTCCTCCCGCCCTTGTGACAACCAATACCTGCTGTGAAGGATCTGGTTATGAGAACACCTAAGGGGATACAAGGGGAATTTCCTCCTCCACATTCTGCTGACAGAATCAAGTCTGTAAGTACTGTAAATCGCTACATCCTGCCCTAACTTGTTGTTTTTACATCAGTCAGACAAGGCAGAGATTGTTTGGAAGCAGGAGAACTGAAGAATGATATAGAACTAGTGCAAGCCGTTGCTTTGCAGGCTAAACCATGTTATTCCTGTACATTTGGAACCTTAAATTATGGGTAGCACAAGCTGTAATTTAGTATGATGTTTGAACTGAACTGCAATATATGAATGTGAAATCTTAGCTATGATTTTAAAATCTTTGTGCATTTTTAGCTATGTATGTTGTATTACTACATAATGTACTTAGCAGGCACACCTTTATATTGATGTTATATCCTGTACTTAATTTTCTGTTGGTGCTATATTACTATAAATATTCTTATTTGTTCCAGAGTTTTGTGTACAAAAACTCTGGGAAATAATTTAACCAAAAGAAATCTTTAACATTTACTGGAATTTTGATTACGTAAGGATTAGATATTTTTATTGGAATTCCAGCTCCTGCTACATTGCATTTTGCTCTTTTCACATTCTCAGGGGTTAGAGGTGGAGCACCACCATGGAAGAGAAAAAACGCAAATAAGTTAAGCCCCGCTCCAATATATGTACTACACTGCAGTATTGTAGACTTGGCTCCCACCAACAGGACTGCTGATACCTGCCACTGTGGTAGCAACACCCACCCCCTGGCACACAAATTAGGCCCCTCATGCACACTCGCCTCCCTGCCAGCTCTCCTTCCCTTTCTGCCCTGCCCTGCCAACAACACAACTCCAGCTTGCTTTCTTACCTTGCACCAAAACAGTGCTGCCCATTTAAAACAGTAAGGTCGCTCCTTTCCCAAACCAAAGTAATAGTTTCAACTCTAGCAACACCACCTGAAGCACAAATCACGCCCCTCACCCACACTTACCTCCCCACCAGCTCCCCCTCCCTCTGCCCTGCCAACAACACAACCTTACTGAGTGTTTTAAACGGACAGTGCTGTTTTTGTGCTAGGTAAGAAACCAAACTGGAGTGTTTTGTTGCCAGGACAGAAGGAAAGGGGAGGAGCGGGGGGTCTTGGAGTTTGAGCTACTTGAGCAGCAGCTACAAACCATGAATACGCAAAACTGCAAATGTGAAACATGCAAATGTGAAGGGACAACTGTATTGTAACTAAAGTTTTTTTGTAGTGTTCTAGGAGTGATAAAGATTAACCAGTACTGGGTTTCAGCAGTACTGTTTTTAAGTTTGTAATTTAGTATTTTCCCTAGATTTTGAACCATAAATGATTGCACAAGTGTAAAGAGAATTATACAACCAAAGAAAGTTGTCATATTCCATTTGAAGCCAAGGGGCATCCCTAAAGGGCATAATTATGATCTTAGCTGTCTGTAATTCCTATAACAGTCTTCAGTGCATGTAGTACTTCACAATTTATTCTCCAATTTATTTTGCAACAATCCACTGCAATGGCTGGAACTCACTCAAAAGACTTCATTCAGGAGGGAGCTTGTAAGCTGACTATACTACTTGACTGAGCAGGTGTAGGTTTATCAGGTATCATCATTAAAATAATCAATTACTTATACATTAACCTAAATGCACCTATTATTGTACTGTAATAAAATTAACAGATTCTTGTATGCTGGGTCCATTAGCCAGACACTAATCCTCCTTGCATATCCCCACCCAGAAACTAGCCATTCAAATACACAAATTTACATAACCTCCCCAACGTAGGTGAAACGGCAGAAATAAACTCTTCCAGAACATGGCCTCACAGCTCAGAAAAAAACCAAGGGAAATCTATGGAAAAGGGGTTCCCAAATACTTCCACAGGATGAATGTGGAAGTTTCCTATAAGTAGTACATTGTCACGTCAGAGAGAAGGATAATTAAAAGCCTGACATTTTGTTTTCCAGAGATTAGTTTTTTTATGAAGAAAACTAAAGTCACACAAGCATCACTCTGAAATCATTTCACCTGGGCAGAGGTGTACCATCTCTGTGGGAGCTGGCCCACAGTAACTTTCCAAGACCACTCATTTTGCAGGGGTGGAACAGGATTTAAATCTGATTTTTATATAAAATTCAAAACACTGCTCTCCATTTTAAAGAATTAAGTTGTTGAATATAAGAGGACAGGAGGAATTGAGAATACTTGCCTGACACTTCACTCAACACCAGGGCATTAGGGGAAAGGGGTTCTGGGCCCAGTCCTCTTATATTCCTCACTATCAAAACTGGGCTGAGTACCTCTCTGCAGATGCATGTACAGACCTAATCCTCATACAGAGATGCCTGGGGTCCAATGGAATGAGGCTTTTCTTGTTTCATATGTGTATTTCCCCCAGTATTTTGCATGCTATTCTGGAACTGTGTGCATATTTTTTAAAATGTTGTTTTCACTATATTTAGCTTCTACTTTGTTCTTTCTACTTATGTATGTGTCTAGAAAAGTGAAATAATAGTTCTGCCTCATAGTTTCACTGATAAACATTTCAACTAGCTGAGGAACAAATAATTGCTTTTGTAAATACTGGTACATATAAATACAGCATCTATTACTACACAACACTGCCATCAGGATTGGACTATTGGCTGCAGGTTTGGGGAGTCCTTCAAACAAGCCCTTGACAGAGAGTAAAGCTGAACAGGTCAGTGTTACATCAGAAAGAAAAGTGCAGTAGTGGCAGTAATGGCTGGCCAGCCAAAGCAGCAGGACAATGATCACCATTATAAATTTGACTGTTTTCCTTTACTAAGGTTTAGTTGCAGTTAGTTTGAACCTGTCTGATCCCATGGGAGCCTGCAGCCAGTGAGGACACTGGAGTGATGAGAAGGTTGCTTCTTTGCCACTCTGCTTCTCCTTATAAATGACATCACTTGTATAATCAGGCTTCTGCATTTCAGTGTTTTATGCCTTATCAGAAGCGTATCCATTATAACTTCTTATTTGATATTATGAAAGCTTCATGCAAGTTGATCTCTTTTTTTTTAATCATCAGTTTATGCCTCTGTAAATAAATAAAAGTTTGTGCTGGTTAGGGAACATGAAAGCACTTTTAAAATTTATGACAGTTTTTTACTGCCCGTCAACAAAGTGCTTTACAAAAGTTATAAATTAATAGACTACAAATAGAATACAAAGTATTCTGTAATATATATTAAATAATATATATTCTTTAACATATCATATATATATTATTTAAATAATATATGGTCTGGCTTTTCTTCGCAAACGAAGATTCAGGAAGGACTCATCCCGCACTTTCTGCAAGCGCGCTGATGACTAAAAAGGCCAATCTGAGATAAACAAGTCTGGTTGCAGAAAGCACAGCAGAAGGTCTCCTTGGGTGATGTTTCTGGGTTGTGATTCTTTCTGCATTGTCGTTTCTCTTCAAGACTTGTTCGGTGTGAATTCTCAAATAAGGCTGCAGCATTGTGGATGGTGCGTCTCCATGCCTCCTGATGTGAGGCCAGGGTGGACCATTGTTGGTGATCAACCTGGCCGAGCCTGTGATGTTGTTTCAGGGAGTCCTTGTATTGCTTTTTTTTGGAACGGCCCTCTTATGCTGACCTGTGGCTAGCTCACCGTAGAGTAGTATTTTGGGGAGGCGATGGTCCTCCATCCTAGAAACGAGCCCTGCCCAGCACAGCTGTGTTCTCAATATCATGGCCTCAATGCTGGTGATCCCTGCTTGCTCAAGGACAGCAACATTCGTCACATAGTCAGTCCAATGTATATTTAGGATTGTGCGTAGACAGCGCTGATGAAAGCGTTTGAGGAGTCGTAGGTGGTGGCGATAGGTGACCCATGTTTTAGATCCATAAAGGAGAATAGACAGTACAATGGCTCTATACACACTGATTTTTGTGCTTTGCCTCAGGTGTTTATTACTCCAGACTCTTTTGTGAAGTCTTCCAAATGTGCAATATGCCTTTGCTAATCTGTGATTGATCCCTTTGTCAATCTTGGCATCTGAGGAGATGATGCTTCCCAGGTAGAACAAACATAAAACTATTTTACCAGCATAAAAGCAGCACAAAACTGACATAAAATCAGTCTAAACTAATGTAAAGTGTAGCCCAAGAAAATGCTTATAGTCCCTGCCGAATATCAGTTACTGCAACATGTTACCATCAATGCTCTACAAAGATATTTTCCATGTGTTTAAAATAACCCATCAAATTGTGTTAGCCAGCAAATAAAGGAGGGACTGAATGATCCTGTAGAGAAGTTCCTAATGGTGGGAATTCTAGATGCCTCTGGTCATTATACCTGTATTTGTAACTTCCCACTCCCACTCATCCTCTGCCTACTTTAATTATACCTGTGATCTGTGGTGCAGTGTGTAAAGTCTTTATGCCTAGGGTTCTGAAACTTCATGTCACAGCAAGTGCCTCCTCAAGTCACAAAGCAACTAATTTAAGCCTTCATAAGTATAATTAAGAAATGAAGCAAAACAGTCTTGTACTCTAGGCACAAGGCCAGATAGACAATGGGAAAGAGGAGGAGCATGCTGTAAGGGCATTTTTTAAGAGATGGATCCCAGGATAGCAAAAGCTCTTTACAAAGACAAATGGAGCTCCTCAGAAGCACTTAAGAGGGAATTTGCCATGATTATGTCTCATTAGTGGATCTACGGTACTCGATAGTGTTAAGACTTCTCTCTTATCTGAATTCTTCCCTTCTTACAGTTTGATTTTCACTTTGGTTTAATTTTTTTTTTCAAGCCAGAGGAATATGAATTGTACAACTTGCTACATCCAAATGTTTGATACATGCATTTTAATTCATTTGAGTTCTTGCTATCATCTCTACTGTTCCTTTTGTTTGAAATGGGGACTGCTCTGATCTCTTATCATAGAAAGTATGGTGAAAGTTATAATGGGCTGAATATTGTAAGGCATACAAAGATAGGCTTGTTTCTTTGACAACATTTTCTCTAATTGTTGTGTGGAAATAAGCAGGAATTTTGTTCATCTGTGGTCATTTGGTCAGTCACCTGGCTTTCAATATCTTCAGTCCAATGAATTAGATCATACTATCTACATTAGCCAAATGACTTGTGTGCTAATGTTATGTTTTGCAGAATTTGGATATTGTTATATGCTGCATGGCCAACATGGCTAGCACTGAATACCTTTCTCTGTGTGCTACTACTGTAGTTGTTTTGGTATATACAAAGTAGATATTTGACTTTGTAACTCTATTTGACTCATGTAAAGGGCAAACTGTTACGTTAGTATTAGGTGGAAAAAAATATTTTACCGCAATCAAGCATTTGTAATGCTTGGGTTGCTCGCTTCTAGCTGGGGATATTTTAAAATCTGTTGGATTAGGGGTAAATTCCTGAGGTGTCAGCCCGTTTTGGGAGGAAAGAAGAAGACTGGTTCAATTAAGGCAGTCTCCTTCAGCAGAGGTCACAGGAGAATATGCAGTTCAGCAATGGACCCAATTGCCAAGAGAGGTGGTAGAGTAGGGTGGGGTCTCCTTCTCTGGATGTCTTCAAAAAGAGGCTGAATGACTATCTGCTGGGGATGCTCCAGCTGGAGATCTAGCTGGAGATATGATGGCCCATAGGGCCCCTTCCATCTCTATGATTCTGTGATTTTAGCATATCCCTCTAAGTATAGCAAGGTAAGACAAACAGGCAGTGCTCAAGTTTCACAACCAAGAACTTTACTGGTTGTATTGAATTGTACAGTCAGAAGGTATATACATATACATAGTTTGCTACAAATAAAGGGGCTGCATTGCAGAGGATTTTCACTGTTTTGGGGCCTTCCTGGGCCATTTTAGTCTTAGAAGAAACCCTTTTTTAACAAAAGAAAAGAAGTCACTTCTTGTTCACTTCCTGTTTCAAAAAAGGCTTCTCTGGGGCCTAAAGCCCACCCCCTCTCCCAAAATGTGGTGAAAATCCCTGCCAGGCTTTGTGCTGGTCTAATGCTATAATAAATATTCTATTCTATTCTATTCTATTCTATTCCTGCCAGGCCCCTTAGAGGGCATTTTGTGGCAAAACCCTTTTTGAAATATTTTGCAAAATGTCTTTTTAACCCCGGGGGGAGGGCAGAAGCATCCAAATGTAATAGAAATGCCTTCCACTCCCATAGAGGTCATTTGGGGGCAAATATTTTTTGACCCCTGGGGTCAAAAATGACCCTGAGGGGGCTGCATGTAGGCCACACTTTGCCTACCCTGACTTAAATCCTGGTTAACTGAAAGTTTCAAGTAGCAGGAACAGCTCAAGAACAAGAAATCTCTTCCATAAATACTGAGGGATGAAAACAAGCCATCTTTTCCACAAATACTGATGAATGAAAGGGAAATTCAAACCAAGGATGGGGATGCTAAATGGGCATCATGAAACAATATTTGATTGATCTAATGCATAACTTGTCCTATATCTGGACAAGAGGCCACCGTCAGGACAGAATATGGAGAAATAGAATGGTTTCAAATTGGCAAGGGGGTCAGGCAAGACTTCATTTTATCACCTTATCTGTTCAATTTATTCACAGATCTCATTCAGAAATCTGGACTATGGAGAAAGGAGGTGTGAAAATTAGTGGAAGGAACATCAACAATTTAAGATATACAGATGGTATCATGCTACTAGCAGAATATAGCAAAGACTGGGAACAACTTTTGAGGGACATCTAGGAAGGAAGTGCAAAAGCAGGGTTATAGTTAACATTAAGGAAAAAATAGTGACCACAGATTATTTATCTAAGTTTAAAGTGGATGATGAAGACATTGAAATCATCATCATCATTTATTTATTGCAGTCCATAGATCCCTCAAAAGAAGAATTCAAGCACAAGAGAAGATACACAAAATATCAGAAAAACCAGAACAATAAAATAATTATAATCAACTTTTCTAATACACAGTGAGCTCTAATCCTAGCCACATCTGTAAGAAATTTAGCAACAGCCAGGGTCACTTTTGGGAACTTGTCTTCCAACAGAAACTTGATGTAAAATTGATCTGAACTTCCAGGAAATTTACTCAACGGTGGATTAATTATAGAGTAGCGGACCTGATTATAAAAGCTACAAGACAAAAGAATATGCTTCATCGACTCAACTTCTATATTACTGCAAGGGCACCGTCTTTCCAGATATGGTATGGCAGCAAATCTGCCTTGAAGTAATTCAATAGAATAAACATTACATCTGGCTTTAGAAAAAAAATATGTGGTACCTGACCACTGACAGGTTCTTTAAGTAGTCAGATAATTGAAAAGGCCCAACGTAGTGGACATTCTTTGCACTGGTAGAACAGGATACGTTTGAATGGTAGCACAGATCACAAAAAGCTATGTCCCACAATCTTTGTTTAACAGATTTAAGGGAAATATTCAAACCCAGATTAGAAAGAAAAGAGGCAGAGAGACCGATTGAAGCAGCTTCTTCGACAAGAAGCTTGGACCAGCTGCTTACATAGTCATCCTGGGACAAGTATGAAAGCAAATCTGAGCCCACCCCAAATACACTGACTTCCATCCAGAATTTTAAAGCATACCATCAAGCCCTAAATAAGAGGGGGAATTTCCCCTGTTTCAAACAGGAGCACAGAATTGGGGACACAATTGGATAGCTGTAGAAGGGTCCTTAGGAACTTTGTCTGTTGCCTGTCTATCTCAGTTGTTAAACTCCCTATTCAGATATTAGAAGTGTATAAGAGTTGTACAGCAGACTTTGCACTGAACACTTTGATGACAGACGGTATATACATGCCCCCTTTAGTAAAGAAAAGGTGTGTTATTGCAAGATGAGCTAACTAAAGCTTTCTGGAGGAAAACTGACCTATGGGTATTTCATGACAGAGTATGATGGAATGACAGCCCCAGGTATGAGTTGTTTTTAAGCTGTTCTAGGGTATGCCCCTCAAGAGACCAATGACAGTGGGAGAATTTATTTTCAAAACCTGTAACTTTGGAAAAAAGTCACAAGAAGACTAAGACTTGAAAGGGCAGTTAGGAGAAACTAGATAAGATCCTCAAGTGAAAGATATATCAGTATATACCAAAGTCAGAATCATTGATGGCATAGTATTTCTGCTTTCTATCTATGGTTTTGAAAGCTGGGCATTAAAGAAAACTGACAGGAAGAAAAACAACTCATTTGAAGGAGGAGGTGCAACTCATTTGAAATGTGGTGCTACAGATACCATGGATTGCTAAAAAGACGAAAGAGCCTACAGCAAAGCTCAAAGGCCCTAACTTTGACTAGAAGCCAAGATGACTAAACTGAGGCTATCATACTTTGGATGTATCATGAGACAATGTGACTCATTGGAAAAGCCGATAATGGTTAGCAAAGTGGGAAACAGTAGGAAAAGAGGAAAACAGGTGGATTGATTAAATCAAGGAAGTCAAGCCCTGAGTTTGCATGACCAGAGCAGGGCAGGTGGTGACCAGGAGGCTTGGAGGTCTCTCATTCATAGGGTTGCAATAAACTGAAGTTGAGTTAATAGCAAATAACAATGGATTACTCATGAATATTGGTTTGAAGGAAGCCAGCGTGATGTAGTAGTTTGAGCATTGGACTCCGACTTCGGAGTCCAGGGTTTGAATCCCCATTCAGCCATGGAAAACCACGGGATGATGTTGGGCAAGTCATATTTTCTCAGCCTCAGAGGAAGGCAAAGGCAAACCTTAGGTCACCATAAGTCAGAAACAACTTGAAGACACAACAATAATCAGTTTGAAGCAGTTCATGACTCTTTTGAAGTGCTATGTGATTATTTCTTCTGATACCAAATTTTGGTACTCCCACATCTACCAGTTTAGAGTTCATCCAAAATTAAGAGACAGGGTTCTTCATACTTGGATTCTTCAGGTAAGGGTACGCCCTGTACCCTTGGGTCCTCTGGGAAAAACTTACTCCAGCCAATTAAAATTAGGTTGACCACAGTCACCCAGAGGACCTTCTCCCCCACCGCTCCCACACTTCAGGAGAAGCTCCAACATCTTGAAGATCTAGATATTTTTAAGAAGGCTATTAAGATGGATCTCTTCCAGCCGGCCTTCCCAGATTAGGTTAAATGCTCGGCTGTCATTGTATATGCCATTTTACATTTTACATCACTCTATTTATTTATTTATTTATTTATTTCTATCCCACCCCTCTGCAACATGATTGGGACAGCTTACAGCATAAAAACTCCATAATTACATCAGTACCCTAACCCACCCACCCCTTAAAACAATATTAAATTAGAAAGGATTAAAACATACAATAATTAAAAGGAGAGGGGGAAAATGAAATGATTCAACGGCAGCTCAAAGAAAAAGACAGCAAAATCTTCAGGCTGGGATAGCTATTCAGGAAAGGCCTGCCGGAAAAGATCCGTCTTGACAGATTTTTTGATGCTGTCTAAGGTGGTAATAAGACGGATCTCGTCCGGCAGGCCATTCCATAATCTAGGAGCGGTAGCAGAGAAGGCCCTCTGGGAGGTCACCGACAGCCTTGTTTTCATAGGTTGTAACAGATTCCTTCCAGAGAACCGAAGTGCGTGGGGAGGATCGTACGGGAGGAGGCGGTCCCAGAGGTAAGTTGGACCAAAGCCATGTAGGGCTTTAAAGGTCATAACCAACATCTTGTACTGTGCCCAGAAACTAATAGGCCGCCAGTGGAGAGCTTTTAACACAGGTTTTATATGCTCTCTTCTGTGTTAACACCTTTTAACACAGGTGTTATATGCTCTCAACCTGGCTGCCATGTTCTGAACTAGTTGAAGTTTCCGAGTCAAGCACAAGGGTAGCCCTATGTAGAGCAAATTACAGAAGTCGAGACGGGAGGTTACCAACACATGTACCACAGTTTTGAGGTCCCTGATTTCCAGGAAAGGGCACAGCTGGCATATTAGCCGAAGTTGATAACAGGCACTCCTGACCATCGCATTTACCTGATTAGACATCTGGAGTGACGGGTCCACGAGCACCCCCAGACTGCGGACACAGTCCTTGGAGGAGAGTGTGATTCCATCTAGGATTGGAAGTGTGATTCCCAGACCTGGTTTCGGGCCTGTAACTGTTAGTACCTCTGTTTTGTCTGGATTCAGTCTCAATTTGTTTTTCTCATCCAGTCGATTACTGCCCTAAGCAATCATTGAGAGGAGAGACACCATCTGAAGTCGAAGCTGACAACCAAGACATGGAGAAATATATCCGGGTGTTATCAGCATACTGATGACACCGCACTCCATGCCTCCGAATGATCTCTCCCAGTGGCTTCATATAGATGTTAAATAGCATCGGGGACAGGATGGTGCCCTGAGGGATGCCACAATTAAGCTCTATTCTAGTAGAGCAACTGTCCCTGAGCCTCACCCTCTGGGATCTGCCTGACAGGAAGGAACGGAACCACTGCAAGGCAGTGCCTCCAATTCCTAACCATCTTCTTCGTGGTCTCTGTGAATCACACAGCTGGGTTATTCCTGCGCCTGTGCAGACCGTTCGGAACCTTCTGGAATCACTAGGCAGAATGTGCATTGATACATTTTTGGCAGGACTCCGCCCACCCTAACGGTTCATTTTAAGGCACTCCTGCCTAATTACCCTCAGTTCCTTTCTTTCCGCCACGTTAGCAGCTTGAAGGGACCTTCGTTCGCTAGTTTTTTCTCTTTCACTTTCAACTTGATTGGATCTTGACTTGGCTTGGATTTTTGACTACGATTTTTCCTTACTCCTCTGGATCTGGCATTCTATCTCGGAATTTGGTGTTGACTTGGATCGGCTTCCTTTATTCTTGACGGTTATTCCCTTCGGATTTGGTGACTTCGTGAGTAAAATGTCTTCAAGAACGGCCTTTAAAAGGTGTGCTATTTGTCAGGCTAAACTCCCAGGTGTGGATGGCCATTCCCGCTGCTTGATTTGTCTTGGAGAGACCCATAATGTTGACTCTTGCGTGCACTGTAGGGCCTTCACACCTCAGGCATGCAAGCACAGGATGTCCCGTTTGAAGTCCTTCTTATATGAGAGGGCTCTGATTCTGGTCTCTACTTCGACTCCGGCTTCTACTTCAGCATCCGCACTGCCTAAACGCAGCCGTTAGCCATCTCCAAAGACCAAGACCCAAAAACGTCATTCCGCCCGTAGCCCTTCCCGACGCCATTCAGTTGCTTCAGATCCAGAGGCAGTGCGTGGTTCGCACAAACATGTTTCTTCCTCGGATTCAGCTCAGGATCGAGCACACTCGACGCCTTCAACTTCGGCACGGAACCCTCCACTTCAAAGGCTGTCCCTTGGGGCCTGGCGCCTTCTGAAACCACCAGTCGGATTGGTGTTCCTGGAGCGGCCACAAAGTCCTTAAAGAAGAAAAAGAAGGACAAACACTCTTCTTGGCATGACGACAGCTCTAAGTCTAAGAGCAAGCTGAAGGATACTTCGAAAAAGTTGAAACCGACAGCGATTCCACCTGCCGTCTTTACTGATACGGCTGCAAGGCCTGTCGATACCGCTGAATCACAACTCGCTGTTGAAGCCGAGGCTGTTCCCACCCACCCATTCCCAGTGACAGCTGCTGAGGGAAACGTGCCATGCCGTGCTCCAACTCCTACGGGCTCGGTGGAGATTGTGGCAGTGGAAGTACCATCGGGTGCCGACACAGATGTGTTACCCCAGCGGAAGGGCCGATCAGCAACCCTTGTCATCTCGAGAGCCCAACTCCTTGAACATTCCGTTTCAGATGTCGAGGTTGAGGTCGTCGAACCCGAGGACGCCACCCAAATCCAACCATTCCAGTCCAGCATCCATGAGGATGAACCTGCTTAAACGACCTACGACCTGGTACGCTCTGTCTACCGGGCTGGATTCATGTCGCCTACTGGCTCTCAGATTCTGACCTCCCGAGCATTTGACTTCGGGGAAATGTATGCGGCTCGGAGTGCACGCCATTTCTCACAGGGCCTCCATCCCGAGGAGCCACTGGACATTCTGAAAAAAAATGCGGAGAGTCAGGTATCTCCCCATCTTGACCGATGTCCTCTGCCACCAACTCCACCCACACCACCACCATATACCACCTCTGCTCCATGGCGATCGCAATCCATCACATGCCGATTCACCTTTGTCTTCATCGGGCTCATGGGATCCATACCTGCCCTATCTACCATCTCCATGGCCTGATCTTGTGGAGGATGATTCTGCGTCGCCAACAGACGACATCCGTGCTTTTTCTGAGCAGATGGTCCACATGTCCCATGCTTTGGCTCTCAAGGTCTATGAGAAAGAGTCGGAACCAGTGAACCCCATCTTCCATCAGATTCAATCGAAGTCTCCTACAGCTAGTCTCTCTGTCCTGCCATCCCTTCTGAAGCACACTCAATGTTCATGGGAGAACCCTTCCTCGATCCAGTCTACCTCAAAAAAAATTGACCGGCTGTATAGGGTTGGAGGTGAACACACTGAATGGCTTCAGACTCACCCTCGACCGAATTTGGTGGTGGTCAAAGCTTCCCAGAATAGAAAGCAATGCCATCCTCAATCAATGCCACCCGACCCAGAAGGGCGGAACCTCGACATAATGGGGAAAAAGATTTACTCTGTGGCAGGCGTGAGTTTTCACGTGGCAAATTACTCTACCTGTATGGGGACATACCAACAGGTACTCTGGGAAAGGATGATGCCCCTCATCTAAGATCTCCCAGAGGAATGACGACGAATGGCTGAAGCAATACAATCAGAGGCGCAATTACTGGCGGGGCAACAAATAAATTCTGCCCGACATGTGGCGGATTGCGCCGCTAAGACGATCGCTGGATCCATCGCCCTCTGTCATCATGCGTGGCTCTGTTCTTCGGGTCTCACTCCCCAGGCCTCAGCTACCATCGAGGACTTGCCCTTTGATGAATCGGGGCTTATCAACGGCTCTACGGATGAAAAATTGGAGTTCATCCAGAAGATGAGGACCACCGCCAAAACATATGGTATGGCCACTTCCTCATCTTCTCAATACCACTCCAGGAGCCGTATCGACTGGCAGACCGCTACATCTGGCCACCAGTTTAGACGGGGGTTTACTGGCCAATCTTATAGACTCTCCCGATACTTACCATCTCCTTTGCCAGTTTCATCGGTGAGGAGCCAGGGGTCAGCATCTTGATACCAACCCCCTACAAGGCAGCGGTCTAAGGATCAAGCCAGGAGAAAATTCTGAATTTCCACCTCACTCTGTTTTTCTCTTCCCTTTAGACCCTACTGTTTGGAGATTGACTGTCGAACTTCCAAGAAGCCTGGTCTTTAATAACATCAGATTGCTGGGTACTTCAAATCATCCAGAACGGCTATTGGATCAAATTCGACTCACTACTTCCAACAGGCCGGGTTCGATCAACACCGTCCTCCTCTCCCCTCCTCGAAGAGGTGCAGACGCTGCTCCACAAGGGGGGCATTGAACCTGTGGACTCCACACTTCACCACCTCTGCTTCTTCTCGAGGTACTTCCTGGTCATGAAGGACAGTGGTCTCTGTCCCATTCTTGACCTTTGAGGAGTGAACAGATACATAGAACCAAAGAAATTCAGGATGGTCACCTTGGCCTCCATCCTTCCGCTCCTGCAACAGTACAACTGGTTCGCCTCAATAGACCTCAAGGATGCCTGTTTCCACATCGGGATCCATCCAGCCCACAGACAGTTCCTGGCATTCCAGATCGGGAGCGAGGTGTTCCAATTCCAGGTCCTGCTGTTTGGACTTTCGACCACTCCAAGGGTCTTCACTAAGTGTATGGCTGTGGTAGCGGCCTTTCTGCATCAGTGCAGAGTAGTGATCTTCCCCTACATCGATGACTGGCTGATAGTGGCGAACTCTCAACGTCAGCTCAAACTCAATATCGATCTCACCTTAGATGTATTAGACGGCCTGGGACTTGTTGTCAACATAGAGGAGTCACAACTACAACCGTCACAATCCATCCAGTTCATCAGAGCTCAGCTGGATTCGTGTACAGCTGCAGCTTACCTGCCTCAAGACCGATTCGACACCCTTTGGTCACTAATCCGTACCTGCCACCGATCCCAGAGATTTCCCGCCCATGCGGTCCAGGTGTTTCTCAGTCACATGGTAGCTACAGCTACTACCTGTGTGACCTGCCTCGCCAGACTCCGGTTCCGTCCACTCCAACACTGGTTCTTACAGGTGTTCGACCCCCTACACGACTCTCCAAACAAACTGCTCATGATGCCACAAGCAGTTCAACAGTTGCTGGGATGGTGGTTGGTTCCAGACAACGTCCTGTTAGGTATAGCATTCGACCCTCCTCAACTAGACATCTCTCTGACGACAAACGCCTCGATGATCGGATGGGGAGCCCACCTCAACTCCTACAAAATCAAGGGCACTTGGGATGCCAACGAATGGACACACCGTATCAACATCCTAAGCTTCTCAGCATCCAGAAAGCACTCCGTGCATTCGAAGCCCTGGTAATGGACAAGAACATCCTGGTGATAACAGACAACACATCAGTGATGTACTATCTAAACAAGCAAGGAGGGACGAGATCCCCTCAGCTTCTCCAACTCAAGCTGGACATTTGGGACTGGTGCGTTTGCAGAAACATTTACCTTCAATTCATCGATCTACCCGGGGAGGAGAACACTCTTGCAGACTGACTTAGCCGTTCCAGCCTATCCATCCACCAATGGATGCTACACAGGTCAGTAGTGTCAGACCTGTTCTGACAGTGGGGTACTCCCCAAGTAGACCACTTTGCATCACCAGAAAACAATCAGTGCCACCAATTCTGCTCCAGACGTCGCACTCCAGGCTTGAGGGGCAACACGTTCCTCTTCCAGTGGACAGGGCCTCTTCTCTACCTCTTCCCTCCATTTCCACTGCTGACGAGGGTAATCGCCAAACTGCGACGGCACCAAGCAGATACCATTCTCATCACCCCATGGTGGCCCCGTCAACCTTGGCTTGCAACCCTCTTGCGTCTAACCAGGCACTGATTCATCTGACTTCCAACCCGTCCTGATCTTCTCACAATTCAGAATGGGAAGGTCAGACACCCAGATGTACAAGCTCTACGACGAACAGCATGGAAACTACGGCCTTGAACTCATCCTCCATTCAGAGGGCCAGGGTCAATATGGCCTCATATTCGTCCTTGGTTCCGAGGGGCAGGGTCTCTCCATCTCTTCCCCCCAGAGGTTCAGACTGTCATTGATGCTGCCCATCGACCTGCTACCTGTAGGTCATATCACTACAAGTAGAAAAAGTTTGAAGCCTTTTGGATAATCGGGGACTGACCACAGAACCATACTCCGTCCCAACGGTCTTGGAATTCCTTCTCCACCTGTCCATCACAGGGCTTTCGCTTTCGTCGATCTGGTGCTACTTGGCAGCCGTTTCTGTCAAATTCTAGGCTAGAGGTCATCCGTCTCCTTTTACTGATCTGACGATAAAGAAGTTCTTGAGCTGCTACACCAACCTTCATCCTCCGGTACTCGAGCCTACACCGACATGGAGCCTCGAACTGGTCCTCTTGCAGCTGGTTAGCCGTCCCTTCAAATCCATGGTATCTACTGATTTGAGGCTCCTGACTTGGAAAACTGCTTTCCTTGTTGCTATTACTTCGATGCATCGAGCTGGAGAAATGTGTGCCCTACGCTCGGACCTGCCGTACACTGCCTTCCACAAACATAAGGTAGTGCCTCCGTATCAACGTCCTGACATCTCCTTCCTCCCGAAGGTGGTGTCGAGCTTCCATCTGAATCAGTCTATCACTCTCCCTGCTCTGATGCAGGACCTGAAGGACGAATCCGAGCATACCCTCCACTCCATGGAAGTCAGGAGGGTGCTTGCCTTTTACATCCAGAGAACTGCTCCCTTCAGGAAGTGAACTAAACTGTTTGTTTCCTATACTGACTCAAAACTTGGAGAACCTATTTCTCCACAATGTCTGTCAAAGTGGGTGACATCGACCATAGCTCTCTGCTATGAATTGCCCAAGAGGCCATTGCCGCCACGGGTTCAAGGACACTCGATAAGGGTTGTCTCCACCTCAACAGCTTTCCTCTCTGGGATGCCTCTAGAGGACGTTTGCAGAGCAGCAACTTGGTCATCACCTTTGACTTTCATTACCCATTACAGAATTGACACTCGTTTCCAGGAACGAGGCTGCCTTTGGGAAAGCTGTACTTTTGTCTTCTATTCAATGAGTGAGTGTTAATGTGTTGCCAAGTTACCTGATTGATATCCTTGATATGCTAAGTATATATATTTGATCAGTTTCCTCATGCTTAGGAATGTGCTGTCAATAAATCCAACTGCTGTTTGACTGTGCAGCATGGTCCTAGTGTCAATATGTATAGGACATACCCTCCTCCTGGAGTGAAGCTTGCCAGTCTACCCAGCTGTGTGATTCACAGAGACCACGATGAAGATGGACAGGTTGCTTACCTGTAACCATAGATCTTCGAGTGGTCTTCTGTGAATTCACACAAACCTGCCCATCCTCCCCTTTATGTCCTACTATATTACATAAACATGCTTAATGTTCCTGATGCTGCTGGTTGTGGCGTCATTCAAGGAATTGAGGGGAATTAGGCGGGAGCGCCTTTTAAGGGACCGTTAGGGTGGGCGGAGTTACTGCCAAAAATGTATCAATGCACATTCTGCCTTGCGATTCCAGAAGGTTCCTGACGCTCTGCGCAGGCGCAGGAATAACCTAGCTGTGTGAATTTACAGAAGTTCACTCAAAGATCTACGGTTACAGGTAAGCAACATGTCCCTCTCAGTCGATCCAACAGGATGGAATGATCTATTGTGTCAAAGGCCGCTGAGAGGTCCAGGAGCATCTACAGGGTCACACTACCCCTGTCGATCCCCAAGCGAAGGTTGTCAGCCAGAGCAACCATGGCTGTCTCAACTCCATATCCTGTCCTAAAGCCAGTTTGAAATTGATCTAGATAATCAGTTTCATCGAAGACAGCTTGGAGTTGGGAAGCAACCGCCCTCTTGATCACCTTGCTTTAAAAAGGGAGCAAGGAGACTGGCCTATAGTTATTCCTATCCAAGGGGTCCAGGGAAGGCTTTTTCAGGAGTGGCTTAACTGCCGCTTCCTTCAGACAGGATGGAACAAACCCCTCCCTGAAAGACGCATTGATAATGTCCCTAAGGAGTATTCTCAATGCGTTGCCTCCTTGGGTGGCCAGCCATGATGGGCAAGGATCGAATGGACAGGTCGTCTTCCTCACCCTACCAAGGAGCTTGTCCACATTATCGGTACTCACAGATTGAAGCTGATCCAATAAAATTTCATCAATGGTGTTGCTGGACACCTCGTCTATAGATTCTGTCATAACACAGGCATCTAAGTCAGCTCTTATCTGAGAGATTTTATCTGCAAAGTGGATGTTGAATGTGTCACAGCAGGCCGTTGTCGGGTTAAGTAAGGGGTTCTGCGCAGGTGGAACCTGAGTCAGTTCCCCCACTCCCCTAAACAGTTCCGCTGGACAGGACTCTGCAGACGCAATACATGCAGAGGAGAAAGACATCTGCGCTGCACATATTGCCTCTCGATAGAAATCAAGAAAAGTCCTATGACGAGTCTTGTCGGATAAGAGTTGAGTCTTCTGCCAGGTGCACTCTAGTCGTTGTCCAGCCTGCTTCATCTTCCTAAGCTCCTCTGAATACCAGGGCTTACGGTTAGGAGCAGGCTGGAAATGATGTTTGGGAGTGATCATGTGTTCCAAAGTGAGGTCGGTGTTCCAAATATTAACCAAAGATGAGGTCGATGTTCCAAATATTAGCTAAAGCTTCGGCAGAATCACCGGCATTACCAGCCATTAAACCCTCCAAGGCTTTCTGGAATCCAATTGGTTCCATTAGCTTTCGAGGGCGGACCATTCTAATGGGTCTGCCACCCCCGGTGGGGCAGACAGTGGCTCTTAGCTCCATTTTGACCAGGAAATGATCCCTCCATGACAATGCGGAGTTTTTAATAACCTCTGCCCCTGGATGTTCCTATTGCATACTAAAGACCGCATTGAGGGTATGACCTGCACAGTGAGTAGGCCCGACAACCAATTGGGATAGGCCCATGTTTATCATGGATTCCATGAACTCCCGAGCTGCACCAGTTAAATTTAACAAGCTGGTCTTGAGTGGGATGTTGAAGTTGTCCAAAACTAAAAGTCTGGGCAACTCCAGCAGCAACTCTGAGACCAGCTGTGTCAGCTCAGTTAAGAAGTCTGTTAGACAATGGGGTGGCTGGTATAACTAACAGAATCCCTAAACTATTCCTGGTCCTCAGGCTTAGGTACTCGATGTGGACTGTGCTCCGGATAGGCTTCCTGGTCAAGGTTAGATTGTTTTTATGAACCAGGGCCACTTCGCCCCCCCCCCCACTTTTCCTTACCTGCTCACTGACTGAGTACCTAGCCAGGAGTGCCTGCGCCCAAGTCACAGCACTGGCCTCTTCCAGCCAGGTCTCTGTAAAGCATGCCAGGTCGGCAGCCCCATCCAATAAAAGGTCATGGATTATATGAGTGTTGTTTTTAACCGACCTGGCATTGCAAAGGAGCAGAGTGAGGGTCTGTGGAATGGTTGGTGCACTCTCCAATTTATTCTGGGAAACAGAATGAACTGAAGGCGGGATAGATATTAAGCATTGATCCCTCCTTCTTTTGTAACAACTCTTCACTCTGTTACTGCCATACCTTCCCTTCCCCCGCACAAACCTCAATTCCCACTCCCAGATCCTTCCCGGCCCCCATAGATAATGAGACTGGCGAAGGATCCAGCTGTGTTCCCACCCTACGTTCTCATGGCCACCTCTACAAAGGGCTTTAATGGTGCTTTAGATGGTGTTTTCTGGGTGATTTAGGCCTCCGCCTGTCATCCCTGCGGCCCAGTCACTGCCGCTGCCGCCACATTGCTGGGAGAGGTGTTCCTGGGTGGGGTTCTATACCTGCCTGAATTCTCCCCAGCTTTGCTGCTGTCGTGACTGCCGCTGTGCCACTTTGGATGGTGTTTTTCCGGGCGATTTGGGCCTCTGCCTGGCCTCCCTGCGGCCCAATCATTGCCGCCACCACTGTGTTGCGGTTTGTCTTGAAAGTAAATTATTATTTACTTGCAAGATAATAACTTGCAAGTTATTTTTAATTTCCATTCTATTATCTTTTCTATTTCTGAATCTTCGTTTGCGAAGAAAAGCCAGAGAGAGATCTTTTCTATTTTAAGTTTTTTAACATTTGTATTATACTTAAAAGTGTGAAGTGATTTATAATGATAGAAATTGTTTTAATGGTGCTGTTTTAATATCTGTATTGGACTGTTGTCCAATTGGTATAATGTTTGCTGCCCTGATCCTGATGGGAGAAGGTGGGATACAAATAAATCTTCTTCTCACCATCATCATCATCACCACCACAAAACATTAGTAAAAATGTAAGTCTCCAAATAAGCTGCTCAACTTAAAGAACCTCTAAAAAGTTGTGGGCAGTTGTGCTCTGGAATAGTTTAGGACATTGGTGGGCTAATTATGGCCATCATGACTCCCATGGATCACCCTTATTCTGGGGGGGGGGGAGCAAATGCCCTCACCTGGAAGCTTCCAGGAGTGATTATTCTCCTTTTGAATGGGGAACTGTGCCACACCTTTGGACACCAAAAATATCCACTTTTCAAAATCAGAAGAGAACTTTCTGGTCACTTTCAGTTTTGCTAGGATCTTTGGCAGTCCATGTAGCACCTAGAGGGTCCCAGAGGCAGAATATTGGTCCCAGACCTGCTGCAGTTGCCTTTCATCTGCTGCTGGGTTTAGGGTGTCTTGAAGCTTTATCAAATGTGGATTTAAATCTGAAATTGATAAATTTGGTTGTCAGGAGCCAATGAGTATTCTCACATGATGTTGCCAGCCTCTTGATGCCATTCTGTACTTCCCTCTTCAAAATCTTAATATCTGAAATATTCTATTAATTTTTATGCTTTATTAAAACCACTGGACTTCAGTCATGTAAAATGTGATCCTGTGACTGTATCCAGGAATTGATGGAAGGTACGGTATGTGTGATGTGTCTTGGCTATGTACCAACTGCCTTCCAAGTAACACCCAAAGGACTTATTTTAACAGCTTAACTTTTTGTTTAACTGATTTTGGGTCCCCCCCCCCTCTCTGTCTGCTAACTCTTTAATATTTACCTCTAAGAGTTTCTTTTCTTTTCTTAGTGCATTGTTCTCGTCCTCAAGCTTAATCTTTTCTTGCAACCTACTAATATTATGTAGTGTTAAAATTCCATTTTTCAGTTTCCCTCATCTATCTTTTCCTTCCACTCATTGAGTTTTAAATAACATTGGGTTATTCCCTTTAAAGCTAAAAGTGTCATGACTTTAGTCTGTTCCCATTTTCTCTGCATTGCCAGCTTCCTGACAAAATAACAACAGCTTTAAACAATTTCTCCTCACTCCTTTAAGTATCTTCCTCTAGTTGTTCCTTAAAATCTTCCAAAGCCTTTTACAGGCTTCTTCCATTTTAGTGTTAGTTATTGTACCGTTATACAAATTTATTCTCCAATCTCCTGCCTTATTTTCACAATCCTCATCCAAAGGATCCTTCAATTGAACAACAACAAAAAAAGGGTTCCAATAAACGGATCCAAACCTCTCCGTTTTCACAATCCTCATCCAAAGGATCCTTCAATTGAACAAAAAGGGTTCCCATAAACAGATCCAAACCTCTCCATTTCCCTTATTGTTCTTTTTCCTACCAAAAAGAGCCATATTTCCTTCTGACCCTTTATTCAGTTACTCAGTTACTCAGGTATACCCAGTCAGGGGCGTCCCCCTGTTTTCCACCCTCTGACCTTAACCCTGTCAAAAGTCCCAGAAATCTCACACTTTCCTGATCCTGTTCGTGACGCCAAATATGTTATGACCACATAGAGGTCCTTTTAATCAGGTAGTGTTTAAGATTTTCCCAGACAAGTGACAGGCAAAAAGGCACAGAGAGACCAAATTTGGTTTTCGGTCACTATGCATGTAACATTTATTTAGACATAAGACATTAAACATTCAGTTAACTGTCAAGAGCTCTTTTCCATTCACACACACACTCACACCACATACTCACAACAATCCTTCCCTGAACAGTGATCAGACGTCCATGAAGGCGTGGATGGTCTGTTGCCGCAGTACAGGAACCATGAAAGCAAGCCGAAAATGTCCCAGCTCTTATACCTTTTCCATCTCCTTCCTTGAGAACTGCATGCTTTTCGAGCTGGCATGATCTCATGACAGTTCCTTAGACAGTTCCTTAGGCAGAGCAAGGTATGTTCTGTGTTCGCTCAGAACTTCCTCAATCATACCGACAGCTGGTATTGTCTCTGTCATGCCTGGCCAGCAGTCCACTCACTTGTACAGAACGCTACCAAACTAGGTTATCAGTTTCCATTGTGTTTGGTTATGCTTGGTCAGCACCTCATCTCAGCTTCCAAGTTTTCTCCTTTCCTCGGTCCGGTTTCCAAGTTACGCCTCAAGCAATGCTTTGCACGGCATCCATTTTCTTGGTTCATTTTAAGGCCTTGCTTCTCTAGGATTGACAGGAACCCATACATACACACAATCATACATACAAGCATACTCTCACAGCATCTTCAGAGAATTCTCACAGCCCAGAAAAAAACCAAGGAACATCTATGGATGCCGGCCGTAAAAGCCTTCGACTTCACAACATCCTTTCTTTTTCAGTGTCTTTTTTTGGTGGTGGAACCAGCGCGATTCTCCTATACTGTGGTGTGTTGGGGGGAAAGGTACTTTGGTAACACTGCATGGAGGTGCATGTTTTAAAAATATCTCTATGTAGAGAGATTGAAACACCACTGAATTGAGAAAACATGGAAAATGTCTGTGGTCCTTGCCCACCCATTTACCATTTACCAAAGTGCTGCTATAGTGTAATTCTCCTCCCCCCTGGGCAGTGAAATTGGAAGGCAGCCCCATACTGTGCATGCCCCTCCCTGATAACACATTCGGGGGGGGGGGTTGTTTGTCTTCCTTCCTTTCCTCCCTCCTTCCATCAGCCAGAATTACAGTAGAGCAGCATTGTAGGATACTACACAATGAAAGAAAATGGCACAGTGCTTCTTAAGCATGATTCTGATGAAAAAGAGAGAGTCATGGGGAACCTTGTCAGTAAGGCCTTTGACAAGGTTCCCCGTGACATTCTTGCAAACAAGCTTGTAAAATGTGGGCTAGACAAGTTAACTGTTCAATGGATTTGTAATTGGTTGACCAGCCGAACCCAAAGGGTGCTCAGCAGTGGCTCCTCTTCGTCTTGGAAAGATGTGACCAGTGGGGTGCCACAGGGTTCTGTCCTGGGCCCAGTGCTATTCAACATCTTTATCAATGACTTGGATGAGGGAATTAGGGGCATACTTACCAAATTTGCAGATGACAACAAATTAGGAGGAGTAGCTAATACCCTAGAGGACAGGATCAAAATTCAGAATGACCTGGATAGACTGGAGAGCTGGGCCAAAGCTAACAAAATGAAATTCAATACGGAGAAATGTAAAGTACTGCATTTAGGGTGGAAAAATGAAATGCATAAATATAGGATGGGAGAGACCTGGCTGAATGAGACTACGTGCGAAAGGGATCTAGGAGTCCTAGTAGACCACAAGTTGAACATGAGCCAACAGTGTGATGCGGCAGCTAAAAAGGCCAATGCGATTTTGGGCTGTATCAATAGAAATATAGTGTCTAGATCAAGGGAAGTAATAGTGCCACTCTATTCTGCCTTGGTCAGACCTCACTTAGAATACTGTGTCCAGTTCTGGGCACCACAATTCAAAAAGGATATTGACAAACTGGAGCGTGTCCAGAGAAGGGCAACTAAAATGGTGAAAGGTCTGGAAATGATGCCTTATGAGGAGAGACTTAGGGAGCTGGGTATGTTTAGCCTGGAAAAAAGATGGCTAAGAGGTGATATGATAGCCCTGTTTAAGTATTTGAGGGGATGTCACGCTGAGGATGGAGCAGGCTTGTTTTCTGCTGCTCCAGAGACTGGAACACGGAGCAACGGGTGCAAGCTCCAGGAACAGAGATTCCACCTCAACATGAGGAGGAACTTTCTGACCGTAAGAGCTGTTCGGCAGTGGAACGCACTCCCTCGGAGCGTGGTGGGGTCTCCTTCCTTGGAGGTCTTTAAACAGAGGCTGGATTGCCATCTGTCGGGGATGCTTTGATCAAGATTTCCTGCATGGCAGGGGGGTTGGACTGGATGGCCCTCGTGGTCTCTTCCAACTCTGCAATTCTATGATTCTATGAAGAAAATAAAAAAAGGCAGTGAAACAAGAAAGCATCTGTGCTTGGCCACTACCACAAACAAGAGGGCATCTGTGCTTCAGGGCAGGCAGAGGTGGAGGAGTGAGGAACAAGAAAATTGAGGTACCAAGTGTGAAAAATATATAGGAATGTAGTCTAAGTGAAGCAGATGCCAGGATAGAGTGTGAAAACAAACACTATTGAGGTCAGAAAAAAACATGGGAAAGAAAGATACTGTTCCACAGTAACAATCAGAAGGAAATCCCACAACTTTAAAAATCCCACAACTTTAAATATCCTGCAGGAAGATTAAAAACATATTCTCTTCATATCATACAAGGAGGTTTTGAGAGAGGGAAAGGTAGAAGGTTCCTTTTTTCCTTTTCTTGCTTTTAGGTACATTCCCCTGAGGTTCATACACCTTAAGTCTGTTCTGTAGCAGTTTTGTAGCAAAATGCTGGGTGGGAGTGTGAGACAAATAAAGCCCTGCTGGAAGAGATCAAATTTTGGGCATATATTAGATGATAGCCTAATTCTGTTTCTACAGTGGCCAGTCAGATGCTTATGGAAAGTCCACAGACAGCCGTTAACCTTATCCTTTCAGAATTTGTACAATGAATTTTAACATTTGGTGGCTGTTGTGATACCTTTTGGAAATAAACTCAAGTGTGCATCTGTGCATTTTGTAAAGAAACCCATGTTCTTCGTTGTGGTCTCTGTGATTCACACAATTGGCTTTTCCTGTGTCTGCACAGTGCATGTTCAGAACCTTCTAGAATAGTTATATAAGACTTTTTGGCGATAACTCTGCCCACCCTAATGGTCCCCTCAGGCATTCCTGCTCACTTTACCTCAGTTCCTTTTTGTCCACCATGCTAGCAGCATCGAAGGAACCTCTCTAGTCTGTGTGTGTTTTTTGGTTTGACTTAGTCTGTTTCTGACTACAATTTTCACCTTTCCTCTATTGATATTTTTGGGATTTGACTTTGACTTGGACTGACCTTGGTTTTTCACCCTGCAGGCGCAGAAAAATCGCCAATTGCGCCTTAAAGCCCTCCTGTATGAGCAGGCCCTGAAACCTTCAGTGCCACTTACAGCCTCTGTGTCTGTGCCTCCAAAGGACTCTGGGGAGTCGACCCAGTGTCATTCTCCACTAAAACAACAGGCTTCTTCAAAGTCCTCTATTTCCGAGAAGCGAGGCTGTACGGATTTGGCTCATGAACCCAGGGATATGAATCCGGGAATGTTGGTGGTTGAATCCTCCTCACGTTCAACTTCTATGACCACTCCTCCGCTCTATTCCAAACATCTTGGGGACAAGAGGAAGAAGAAGAAGCATTCTAAGGATGAGGATGTTTCTCACAAGTCTTGGACAGTGTCTTCAGTTATGCGGGATCCATTCAAATCATCCAGGTGGACATGGGTTTCATCTTTGAAGGGGAGATTTGGACCTCGCCAGTCATCCAACAAGGACAGGCATCCCATTTGACTCACCGATCTTCTATACATGTGGAGCCACCTTCTCTGCTTATGGAGCCATGGAGCCTGCTGAGGATTTCCTCTCTTTGCCTCCAGGAGATTGTCAGTTATTCTGTTTTGGCTTCGCATTCTTCATCATGCAAGACCAAGACAGATCTCCTCTTCATGGATTCGAACCGGGTGGAGTTCGTGCTTGAGACATGGTATGGACACCTGGACTTAGAGGTGGATCATCATTTGGGTCACCTTTCTCCTTGTCAACAGCCATTTGGAGAGCTCTGTTTTGACTGGAATAGAGGTTACTATTTAGTGGAGGAGGACAGGATTTATGACCTTCCTCATTGCACCAAGCCCCTTGACTATCTGGGTAGGACTGATCAGTTGCCAGTGAGGTCACTAATTATGCAGTTTGATCCACTTTGACAATCTTACATTGTGCCTTCTCACTATCCTCATGCACTACCTCATAGAGATGCTATGAAGCAGGTTTCTCCTGCTCCACTGTGTCCAGAAAAGCAGCTCAAAATTTCAGCAGGGTAAACAAGGACTGGGAAAGCAGTCAAGCCCCAGTGACAGTTAATTAGGGATAGCCAGATAAAGGTCAGAACAAGCAAGGTTCCATTTCCTGGAGAAGTAGCAATACAGGCAAGAAGGCACACAGAGAAGAGTCCAGAATACAATCCAAAGGTTAAGGCTTACAGAAGGTAGTGTAGTCCAGAAGTTGGTGCATGGGTCAGCAGGATTAGGCAACAGGGTAGTCAGGAACAGTTCAAAGTTAAGACACGAGTCAAGGCACCGAAGTCAGCAGGAAACTTTCTCCAGGGAGATAAGTCAATCTCTGACAAAGCCTCTGTTGCCTCTTCCAGCCTATATAAAGCAATTAAGACTTTGCCAGGTGTTTCTTAATGAGCAAGTTCTTCTCATAAATACACAGAGACCTCCTTTGAGCCTCCATTTGAGCTCGCCGGTGGGTATACAATGGTGGAGGTAAGTCCTTCTCTTCTTCATCCTTATCTGAGTGGGCAGGACTCTCTGCTGGAACTGATGCCAACCCACTCGGACCAGGCTCTTCTGCTCGAGCCTTCAGGTTGGCAGGGTTCCCTGCTGGCACACGTGTAGATAAACCTGTGCCAGGGTCCCTAGGTCCGTACCCTGCCATGTCCTCCTCCTCCTCCTCCTCCTCTGACTCTACAGCCTCATCAGGCTCATAGGGCATGACACACTGCCACCTAGAAAGTCGACCCCTGTGGAATTTCCACCTCCAGTTCCTCCAAGAATGCATTCATTGCCTCCTTAAGACACCGCTGGGGTGGTCCTGGGTTCACGTTCTCCATCTCCCCTTGATTCTAACTCTGAATCTGACTCATCGGAGAGACCATTCTGCCCTTCTCCTCCAGACCAGTTGGCTGATAGTGACTCCCCATCACCTACTGATGACATTAGGGCCTTCTCTGAACAAAGGTTGTGCATGGCTCATGCTCTCGACCTGCAAATGAAGCAGAAGGACCTGGTTCCTGTTGATCCGATGTACAACTAGATAAAATCTAAGACTCCTCCGGCAGCTGTTTTCCCCGTACTGCCATCTCTTCTTAGGTTTGTTCAGACCTCCTGGGATACCCTTCCTCAATTCAATCTACTTTGAGGAAGATAGATAGGCTGTACAAGGTTGCTGGAGAAGACATTGGATGGCTTCCAGAACATCCAAGTCAAACTCTGTTATAGTTGAAGCTTCACAATCTTGTATGACTCAGCGGTCCCACACCACCCTTGCCAACAAGGAGGGTTGCAAGTTGGATGTTATTGTGAAGAAGTTTTACTGTTCTGCCACCCTGTCTCTTTGCATTTTTAATTATGCCGCCTGTATGGGCACATATCAGCAAAACCTTCAGGACAGAATTTCATCTTTCTTTGAAAAAACTTCCCAATGAGGAGAAATGGCTTGCAAAGGCTATCCAAGTTGAGGCTCATTCTCTGGTAGGCCAGCAAATCAATTCCTCTTGTCACGTAACAGATTGTTCGGCCAAGAACCTTGCTGGCTCTGTGGCTCTTCACAGGCATGCCTGGTTTAGATCCTTGCATCTTGCTAATCAAGCACGAGAGACTATAGCAGATATGACATTTGACCATTCCGGCCTTTTTCATCAGACCACCAATGAAAAGTTGGAGTTTACTCATAAAATGTGGACGACGGCATTGAAATATGGCATGTCTGCCCAATCTCAATATATGCCACACAGCCAATACAGTTGGCAAAGTTTTTCAGAGGGCCACCGCCGGTCTTTCAGCCCTCCATCAGTGCACAGACCATGTTACCCCTCAGTCCTCAACTTCTTCGGCTAAACGCCAGTCTTCTGTACCTAAATATCGACCGAAGTACAAGAAGCATCCCACGGATCCAGCCTAAGTGGCAGCTTTGACTCTTTCCCTTTGCAATCAGTATCTACCTTGAAACCCTTTGGGGACCATCTCACCCACTTCTATGAATCCTGGACTGCCATAACATCTGACAAGTGGGTTCACTATATTGTACAGGAGGGTTATGCAATCAAGTTTGAGGAGTATTCCCCCACAAGTCTTATCTGCAAAACTCCATCGTCACCCATCCTACCAGAGGAAGTCTATTCTTCTGTTGAAAGCTGCCATAGAGCTGATACCTCCAACATTTCTGCACAGGACTTTCTTTTCAAGATACTTCATTGTCAACAAAAAGGATGGCAGTCTCCGGCCCATCCTGGATTTCGGGTGTGTGTGTCAATTCATATATCATCACCAAGTGGTTACGTATGGTTACTCTTCCTGTCATTCTGCCTCTTCTCCAATGGAGTGACTGATTTGTGATGATAGATCTCAAGGATGCCTATTTTCATGTCAGGATCTTCCCCTCCCAGAGGTGCTCCCTCAGATTCCAGGGCGGTGCGGAGGCCTTCCAATTCCGCATTCTACCCTTCAGTCTTGCCACAGCACCCCATGTTTTTTCCAAGCGCATGGTGGTGGTAGCGGCATGGCTTCCCCAGAATGGGGTGATCATGTTCCCGTATATAGACTATTGGCTCCTGGTTGCCCATTCCCATCATCTACTTCTTTCCAATGTTTCCTACACTCTGGAATTGCTTCACTCGCTCGGTCTCATTGTTCACATGGAGAAATTGCATCTTGTGCCATCTCAGCAGGTTCGGTCAATCTGCGCCATTCTGGATGCCTGTTTAGCAGCTGCATTTTTACCAGAGGATAGGTTCCACACTCTGAGGTACTGGATTCATCATTGCCGCTGAACTCACCAGTCAGGTCTTTTCAAGTCCTCCTCGGGCACATGGCTTTCACCATGGCCATGACCCCATTTGCCTACTTGTGGTTCCATCCTTTAGAATCATAGAATCATAGAATTGTAGAGTTGGAAGAGACCACGAGGGCCATCTAGTCCAACCCCCTGCCACGCAGGAAATCTTGATCAAAGCATCCCCGACAGATGGCAATCCAGCCTCTGTTTAAAGACCTCCAAGGAAGGAGACCCCACCACGCTCCGAGGGAGTGCGTTCCACACTTTACAGTTGTGGTTCCTGTCAGTTTTTGATGCATTGACGGACTCTCCAACAAAGTGCCAGACTATGTCAAGGTTAATCAAAAGATCCCTGGAATGGTGGCTTGAATCAGCAAATGTCCTGGCAAGGATGCCATTCATACCTCCAAGGACTCAGATGTGTCTTCATGGTTTGGGCGCCCACATCAGCCACTTTTTCATCAATGGACAGTGGTTCCCTGTGGAGCGACTTCTTCACATCAAATGCTCTGGAACTACTCATAGTGCAGAAAGCTCTACAGTCTTTTGAATCTGTTGTGGTCAGCAAGAATGTTCTCCTGGCCACGGACAACATGTCTGTAATGTACTGTCTGAACAAGCAGAGGAGTACAAGTCCCCCCACTCTACTTTCGACCACCTGGAACTGATGCATACAGAGGAATATCTTTATGCACGCCATTCACCTCTGTGGGGAAGAGAACATTCTTGCTGAGGGGCTCAGCTGATCCACCATCTTGCCTCACGTGTGGAAGCTCCATCTTCCTACTGTGCTTCACCTTGCTTGTCTATGGGCCACTCCAATGACTGATGTGTTTGTATCTCAACACAACAAGCAGTGTCCCCGATTCTGTTCCAGGTTTGAGAACCGGGTTCCAGAGGTGAAGTGGCCACATTGAAGTGGGCCATTTCTGTATTTCTTCCCTCTGTTTCCACTAATAACCAAGGTGGTCTCCAAACTGAGGGAAGATCAGGCAAACACGATCCTAAGTGCCTCTGTGGTGACCTCGTCAGTCGTGGTTCACAACTCTTCTCCATCTCACCAACTATCATCTTCGTCTCCCATTGCATCTGGATCTTTTGACCATGCAGGAGGGCCAGGTCAGATGCCCAGACCTGGACACGCTTCACCTGATGGCTTGGAGAATTCATCCTTGACTAGACCTGCAAATTTGTCTTCCTACTGTAATCCGGATTCAGTCCCTCTGCCTCTGGCTGTACAAGCCGTGCTGGATTCATCCATCTGCCCATCCACTCAGAAATCCTATGCATACAAATGAGCTAAATTTGTAACTTAATCTGAGTGCTCGAGACATTGTTCCATCTTTGTCGACAATTTCTGATGTTTTTCAGTTTCTCCCTTCTCTCTCAGATGAGGGATTTTCTTATTCCTCCTTGAAATGCAATTGATAGCGATTTCAGCACCTAGGGCATCTGTCCTGCTTTCGAGGCCTGCTAGTTAAAAAGTTTCTCAAGGGTTTCCTTAACCATCACCCCCCTATTACATCCCCTATGCCTGCTTGGAGCCTCAAACTTGTACTGACTCAGTTCTTGAGATGTCCTTTCGAACCTCATTTGCCTTGCAGACAATTTTATTGTTCAGAAGGTGGAAGAAACAACAAGGAGATCAGCTATTTTAGATCTGAGCCTAACCAATTGGGACAACCTGGTTAATGGTGTGGAAGTGGTGGGATCCTTAGGGGAGAGTGACCATGTCCTCATGGAGTTTGTTATACAGAGGAAAGGGGAAGCCAAGCATAGTCAGACATGCATTCTAGACTTTAAGAAAGCTGATTTCAGAAAACTTGGGGATTTACTGGGGGTGATCCCATGGTCAGGAATATTAAAAGAGAAGGGAGTTCGTGAGGGACGGGAGTTTCTTATAGGTGAGATATTGAAGGCACAACTTCAAACAGTTCCAATGAGGAGGAAAAAGGGGAGGTGTCTAAAGAAACCAGGATGGATGTCGAAAGAACTCTCAACTGAGCTAAAACTTAAAAAGGACATGTACAAGAAATGGAAAAAAGGAGAAATCACCAAAGAAGAATTCAGACAATTAGCCAGCTCAGGTAGGGGGAAAGTCAGAAAAGCTAAAGCACAGATGGCACTCAGGCTTGCTAGAGAGGTTAAGAACAATAAAAAGGGTTTTGTTTGTTTGTTTGTTATGTCCATAGCAAAAGGAAGAACAAGGAAGTAGTAGAGCTGCTGCATGGAGAAAATGGTGAAAGGCTAACAGAGGACAAAGAAAAGGCAGAACTACTTAACACCTTTGTTTCAGTCTTCTCCCAAAGGGGGAACAGTGCTCAACCCAGGAAAAATGGAGCAGATGATGCAGTAAGGGAAATACAGCACAGAATTGGTGAAGAGTTAGTTCACCTGGCCAGTAAAATGAGTTCAAGTCTCCAGGGCCAGATGAACTTCATCCAAGGGTACTTAAAGAACTGGCAGAAGTAATCTCAGAACCACTGTCAATAATTTTTGAGAATTCCTGGAAAACAGGAGAGGCCCCAGCAGAATGGAAGAGGGCAAATGTTGTCCCCATTTTTAAAAAGGGGAGGAAAGAAGACCCAAATAATTACCGCCCAGTCAACCTGACATTAGTACTAGGAAAGATTATTGAGCAGATCATTAAACAGACAGTCTGTAAGCACTTAGAAAGGAGTGCTGTGATCACAAAAAGTCAACATGGATTTCTCAAAAACAAGTAATCCCAGACTAATCTTATCTCTTTTTTTGATAGAGTTACAAACTTTATAGATGGAGGGAATGCTGTGGATGTAGTGTATCTTGATTTCAGTAACGCTTTTGACATGGTCCCCCATGACATTCTTTGCAAAAAAGTTAGTAACCTGTGGGCTAGATAATGCGACGGTTAGATGGATTTGTAATTGCTTGACTGACCGAACCCAAAGGGTAGTCATCAATGGGTTCTCTTCATTCTGGAGAGAAGTGACTAGTTGGATGTCACAGGGTTCTGCCCTGGCCCAGTGCTATTCAACATCTTTATCAATGACTTGTATGAGGGAATAGAGGGTATGCTTATCAAGTTTGCACATGACACCAAATTAGGAGGGGTAGCTAATACCCTAGAGGACAGGATCAGAATCCGAAATGGCCTGAATGGATTAGAAGGCTGGGCCAAAACTAACAAAATGAATTTCAACAAGGAGAAATGTAGGATACTACACTTGGGCAGTAAAAATGAAATGCACAGATGCAGGATGGGTGACACCTGGCTTGATGGGAGTACATGTGAAAGGGATCTAGGCATCTTAGTGGACCACAAACTGAACATGAGTCAGCAGTGTGATGAAGCAGCTAAAAAAGCCAATGTGATTCTAGGCTGCATTAATAGAAGTATAGTGTCTAGATCAACGGAAGTAATGGAGCTACTCTGTTCTGCTTTGGTCAGACCTCACCTGGCATACTGTGTCCAGTTCTGGACACCACAATTCAGGAAGGATATTGAGAAGCTGGAACGTGTCCAGAGAAGGGCAACCAGGATGGTAGGAGGTGTGGAAGCTATGCCCTACGAGGAGCGGCTTAGGGAGCTGGGCATGTTTAGTCTGGAGGAAAGAAGGTTGAGAGATGACATGATAGCCATGTTTAAATATTTGAAGGGATGTCATACTGAGGATGGAGCAAGCTTGTTTGCTGCTGCTGCAGAGACTAGGACATGGAGCAGTGGGTTCAAACTACAGGAAAAGTGATTCCACCTAAACATCAGGAAAAACTTCCTGACAGTAAGAGCTGTTTGGCAGTGGAATGCACTCCCTCATATTGTGGTGGAGTCTCCTTCTTTTGAGGTTTTTCAACAGAGGCTGGGTGGCCATGTATTGGGAATGATTTGATTGTGTATTCCTTCATGGCAGGGTGTTGGACGGCATGGCTCTTGTGGTCTCTTCCAATTCTATGATTCTATGAACCTCTAGCAAAAGCATTCCTTCAGCTCCTGACCTGGAAGATGTTGTTTCTAGACATGCTTACTTCAGCTAGAAAAACAAGTGAGCTGTATGCTCTTCGTGTTGACCCTCCTTACCTGCAATTTCACAAGCAAAAGGGGTACTTTGTTCGGATATCTTCTTCTTGCCAAAGGTTATATCGGCATTCCACCGAATTCAGGACATTGTCTTGCCTGTCCTTAGGCAGAATCCAAAAGATGAATTCGAAAGATCATTGCATTATTTGGATGTGTGAGGGGCGTTAGCCGTCTACATTCAAAGTCTGCTCTGTTACAAAAGGTGAACAAGCTGTTTGTGTGTTACTCTAATTCAAAGATAGTTTGCACAGTTTCACCCCAGCAACGAAGTGGATTGTTTCTACTTTTCATCTCGCCTATGAATTGGTTTGCCAACCACCCTCAGCTTGAATTCGAGCTCACTCAGCCAGGGTGGTAGCTGCCTCTTCCACTTTTCTTTCAGGGATTCTTTTGGAAGATGTTTGTAAAGTGGCTACGTGGTCCACGCCACTGACTTTTATTTCTCATTACAGACTTGACACCAGATGTAGAAATTATGCTGCTTTTGGAGGGTTGTTTTATTGACCTTCCTGCAGTGAGTTAGCTGCCTTTACTTACTTGCAGTTTAATAAAAGTTCCTTCTGGTTTACAGGCAACATGAGCTTCTCTCTCCTTTTGTTGTGTTCTTTACTTGCTATGACACTCCCACCTCCTGGAGAGTGAACTTGTTAATCTCCAAATTGTCTGGATCACAGAGACCACAAAGAAGGACAAGTTGCATACCTGTAACTGTAGTTCTTTGAGTGGTCATCTGTGAATTCACACATGCACCCGTCCTCCCCTCTGTGTCTGGATTTCACTTGAATGCTTTTATTGCGGCATCCTTGGAACTGAGGTAAATTGAACAGGAACACCCGAGAGGACTGTTAGGGTGGGCAGAGCTACTGCCAAAAAGTCTTATATAACTATTCTAGAAGGTTCTGAACATGCACTGTGCAGGCACAGGAAAACCCAATTGTGTGAATTCACAGATGATCACTCAAAGAACTACAGTTACAGGTATGCAACTTATCCTTTCTGTCCCTACTCTCCCACTATTCATCTTCATTAGATGAGCTTGGTTATTAATATTGTAAGAAGGGGAAAGAGGCCTCTTTGTCCAGTTTAGCTACACCATGCATAGTTTTATAACCCTGTTCAAATTTCCCTTATTTGTCTTTTTTTCTGACTAAAAAGTATTTTCTCATAAGAAGGTTGCTAGTTGGTCCCTTTTTATACCTTTCCAACTTTGCAATATTCTTTTTGAGATGCATCAGCCAAAAATGTAAACATTACCCTAGTGTGAGTGTATTAAAAGTTTGTATAAAGGCATTGTGATATTGGTAGAGTTATTTTTGATCCCTTTCCTCATTTATCTTTTTTCACAACTGATGCATACCAGGTTAACATTTTTATGAAGTTGTCACAACCCCAACTTCCATTTTCTGGTTTCTTATACTCCACTGCCATGTAAGTGAAGCTTGATTATTATTATTTTAGCCCAACATGAATCACTTTTACACTTTGGTATACTGAACCGCATTTACTGTTTTAATATCCTCTAAGTTTGAAGAGATCCCTGTGAAACCTGGGCCATCCTTCTTTTTACCAGTATAAATGTATGATCAGAGAATTTGGCTACCTCACTGCTCATTCCTGTCTCCAGCTTCTCTGTGACAAATCGAAAAGAATCAGTCTGAATTCAGAAGGTTTCAGGACGTTGGGATGGGAGAAGGTTGTCTGGGATGGAAGATGATTGTCCATGACCATCAAAAAACACTGTTCTGGTTCCAGACTGTTTCAAGCCCTGAACAGTCACACTCTTATTAGGGACTGAGATTACATTGCAACATTTTGTTGCAGTCAGCCCTCCATATCCCACGGATCCTTTTCCCATGGATTCAACCAACCACGGCTTGAAATATTCTACAAAAAAATAATAATTCCAAAAACAAACCTTGCCATTTTAGTATGCCATTGTATATAATGGGACATGAGCATCCACAGATTTTGGTATCCGTGTGTGTGTGTGTGTGTGTGTGTGTGTCCTGGAACCAAACCCCAGCAGATACCAAGGGCCCATTGTATGATGTCCTCATTGTAGACTGTTCCAGAGCTCATTTTCCCCTTGCTCACATTCAGACACAACTCAACCTGCTTTCATCAACATGGGAGGTGCCTAGCACTGCCATTCTGTGATTGCTATCCAGACATGGAAAGTGACACATCCTGAAAAGGTGAGGTGTCTGTTCCTGTGGAGACTCTCCCCAGTAGCAAGAAACTCTCCATGCATATGAGAACCTCTTACATAAAAAAGCCTCCATGTGAATAATAACTATTCTCTTCTGATACATCACTTTTCACATGAGTAGGTCCTATTTTAAGTCGCATACTGTACAGAAGACAGTGAGATCTCACATTTAGACTTGGTTTAAATGTTCATGACTTGAGCAATGTATTTACTGCAGAAGTGCCTGCACCATGATGTGTTCAGAGCAGCTTTTCAGCTGTTAGATGCCTTTTTAAAAATGACTTTGCACAATAGCCAGTCATTTTAATGAATTATCATTCAGCCTTTTAAGGACAAGAGGCATATATGTATGTACATGTACGTATCTTTCTTCATGTAGAACCCAAGGTAGAGAGGCCTGAAGCATGATGGGAGAGGCAACACAACTTACTCAGCTAGTGTTTTGTTGAATTATGAGTCTGTTGATGGCATTGATAATGTAGGAATCTTGTCAGGAAGTGTATACTGTGAATTCTGTTTCTAATACGTAGGCATTTTTATTTTTAAAAAAGTTAAATTTGTATCTTGCCTATAGTTTACAGTACATATTTGTTTGTTGGTAAACAGTTTTGCCAGTCTTTACCAACTTTCTAGGTAAGAACACTCTTATAAAATCACAATTTGAAGTATAAACGGGCTGGGTATTGTACATAATCTATCAATTCTATATTGATTCAGGGTCAGAAATTTGCAGCTGATTGTTGACTCGTAATGGGATGGTTTGAACTGAGAAAGTGAAATCTAGTTCTGCTGCAGTGTCTTGAAAAGGACAGACAGTATGCTGTAGGAGACCAGAGTACTGGAAAACCAGGAGTCTTCTGGAGAACATAGAAGGAATGGCCTAAGGCTATAAGACAAGATTTCTTGGCAGATGTTCAGCTAATTTCATAAATGTGATCTTCACTTTGCCAAGAAAACCCTATTATAGGGTTGCCGTAAGTCAGAGTTATGTAACTATATAGAAAGATCAGTTGGAGTGTTGATTGCTGTGTAAACAATAATCCAACAACACTCTTAAATATTTCCAAATATTGGACTTCAGTTTCTGCCCTAATTGGCTACTCCATGCACTCCAGCAGCTTTTGAACCAATGAATTCTTAGAGATCATTCAACTAGTAGAGATTCTGAATCAGAGACCAAATCAAGCTTAGGTTAATGTGCCAGAGGCACTTTTTAGTATCTATCTTTTTATTAACGAATAGTAGCTCCTTCAGAATACTAGAATTTTTTTTTAAAAAACATATTAATGAGTTTACATTGTACAAACCTGTTGGAAAGAATCACGATTGCTTGAAATCTCTATTGCCATCTGTATTGAAATCTCTATTTTAGAAATATTTTTCTGTGTTGAAATTCATCAAATGGTTTCACAGTGGCTCAAACTATAAACAGTAGAATACTAATAATCAAAATAAGAGAGTAACCAAACCAATACAAAAAATTAAAATCCAGTAAAAACAGGTTAAGGGTTCTCTGGATGCGGGGGAGATAATTGGTCAATACATTTCAATCAAGAGTCAGCAAAGGCTATCTCAATTTGTTGGTATTAAATTCTTATGGAGAATTCTTATTTGTTGAATATTAAATTCTTATGGAGAGACAGCAAAGAACAGACTAAATGACTGCTCCTGGAAGAGCATTGAGGCTGTTACTGAGAATAAAAATACCTTTGCATCTGTTGTAAGTCAGTCTATTCTTTATGTAAGAGAAAACTCTGAACAAGATCTTGTCACATGATATTGGGCTGTACCCCAGCTCCACTGTGTAGTATCTGTGCCTCAGTTTGACCCCTTTATAAACACCTGTTTTATCCTAACTGAAACCAATTTGGAAAGCCACATGGGACCACTATTATGTACCCACATTGGTGCAGGGGGGTGTTTTTACTCTGTGTATATGTTTGCTGTACTGGTTTATGTCCTGTCACATGATGACAGCAGCTGGGGGGGGGCTGGATTCCATCTACACATGTGCATATTTGCATATTTGCTTAATCAAGTAGCCTTGTTCTGTTTCCTAGTCATTCTGATTGCCCACCTGCACTTCTATGAAGTGAAATCGGTAGAGCAAGGAGGTGAAACACAATATGTATGTGAAGGGTTGCATACAAGTGCCCCACCCCCAAAAGCAATAACATCTTTTCTGAATGTGGGTACAAACAAGGGGGCTCCCATTCTACCAGATCTAGGTGACCACCCACCAACTTGGCTCTACCCTCGATTCCACCACAATCCTTATTTGGGGGACGAACTACATGTTTGTAAAAACTGGTTCTTCCCCTAAACAGTGGAGTAAAACAGAGGTTTTTAAAAATCACCATAAAGTCCTCAAGTAACAAAAAGAAGCATTTTCACATTGGAATGAGAGGAACATTGTGTGTTCCAACAGCATTAGGAGTGTGGTAAGGACACTATTTAGCCTGTTTAGATTCAGCCATAGTCAGGGAGGCTACACACGATGAACTATTCTGTTAGATACTTACAGGTTTTAGTACCAGTAAATTATTGCCCTCAATGACATTTGTTGTTGTTGATGATGTTCCTTTTATCTTTAAATATTTTTGATTTTTAAAATTTTAAGTATCTATAACCTGCTTTTTAAAGCAATGGATTTAAGGCATGTGTGTGTATATACACACACACAGTATATAATTCTGCAGAAGGGGTTGGCTTGTCCTCTCTTTATCTTTACTTTTTTTGTGGGGTATTTCTGAATCTGGATGGAACTTGTTGTGAAAAGGAGCTAGCATATCTCCCCACAAGAACTAGCCATCCAAATACACAAAGGTACATATCTTATCCAATAGGGATTCACAGTATATCAACTCTCCACACCCCCTACACCACTCTGAAGATGCGAGCCACAGATGCATGTGAAACGTCAGGAATAAACTCTTCCAAAACATGGCCTCCCAACCCCAAAAAAACCCCACGAAAAACCGATGTTGGTTATTATCTTTAAAGCCCTATCTGGTTTGTGTCCAGGTTACCTACAGGATATTCTTCTCCCATATAATCTGTATCATACACTCAGGTCCTCTGGGAGAAATCTGCTATAGTCAGCCAAAACTAGGCTTTTACCCAAAAGACATTTTCTTCCCCACCCCCCCACCCCAGACTATGGATTGATCTGCCAGAAGAGATTTGTCAGCTTGAGATGCTGTTTGAGTTTAAATGAGCAGTAAAGACCAGTCTCTTCTGGCAGGCCTATTCAGATTATTTTTAAATTATGGTTTCTAAAGTGTTTATTGATGGATTTTAATATGTATTGGTTTTATATACCAATGGTTTTATAAGTGTTATTTTTTGTTATTTGTTGTTGTTCCCCATCTCGAGCCACAGGGAGAGGCAGGTAAGAAATATTAGTAGTACCAATCATCATCATCTTCACTGGTTTTATTTTCTACAACTCATGTCTGAATGTTTTCTTAAGCATTGTTAATGAGAATTCAATCTCGTATTACTATGCTGAACCCAGTGATCAATACATCAACTTGTCCAGTATAGTGGTCACCATGAAGCCTGCCTACCAGATCTTAGGAGGGATCTTGAGGGTAAAACAGAAAAATGATTGATAGCAGTCCAAGGGTTGGAACTGCAAGGCCAGCCTGATAGGGGATCTCTCACACTTTTGTTCTGTTCTAATGATTCAATAAAAAATTGAGTTTCATTTTGAAAGCTTTTATTTCTGTAAACAATTGAGTTTTTAAAGTTTTACTAACAGCACTAAGGAATTACTACTGAGGAATTACTCACCCCAGTTAGATCCAATAACAGGGGTGGGGGAGGATACTTCTAATAGAAAATGATTTCTTTAAAGTATTCTCTTGATGGAAAAAATTCTGGAAATCCAAAAACTGGATACTTTTTTAGGTATTCATCCTCCCACCCCCGAATCCCAAATAAGTACCTAGTGCCTGGCAGTATATTGTACATTGTAAGCATTTTTTCTTTGCAGCACTAGTTTTTCATACATATCAACAAAGTAACATGCTGCTGCTTGTTTGAAAATTAATATGATCTCATCTTCAATGAAGCTCTCCTTTGAAACACTAGGGTTGTTGTTTTTTTGTTTTTTTGTTTTTTGTTAAACTAATATACGTGGCCCTTAAAATAATCATTTTATCTTCTAATTAGCATGGTGCTTTAGAGATGGAAGTAATTACCTCAGTTTCTTGCCTGACATGAACATAAATATGCTGAGGCACTGTTTTTTCCACAGGTCAATTTACAGCTCCATACACATTTGCTGTTTATTCTTCTCTTTGTTTCCCAGAAGTGATCAACATTTTCTAGGGGTAAAAGAACCCAAGATCATCAGAAGGTCTTGTCCTCTGATTACTGAAAGCTGTTCCTACTACTTAAGATCTGAACAATGGAAAATAGCGTTACAGTATTTTCTTCAAATTCAAGGGATGGAGTGAAGACTGTTGTGAGGTTTTTATCTTTACAGTGAGTTCCAAGACTACCATTATGGATAGTCCCAACTTGGGAGAAAGGTGGGATGTAAATTCCATAAGAAAATAAGTAAATAAATACTAAACAAAGGGGTCTTCTTTAGAACTCAGCTTGTGTGTGTGTGTGTGTATTTCTGTCTGTCATACATCATATGGAGAGGAGAGATCCTCTCGGTTGATTCCCCCTTGTCATGGGCGAGAGGCTTGCGTACCCTAATGATGTTTTGAGCTATGCTGGCGGTGGCATAATAGCCACCAGTAGGGGCTCCCATGCCAGACAGGTCAAAACCGAAGGGTCTGACAAAGAGCGTCAAAGGGCAGGATGGGCTCCCTAGCCTTATGGCAACCGTCCTAGGAGAAGGAAACTCTAATCCCAAACCCGGGCAGATGGTGCTCGTCCAACCCTGTAAGGTCAACCATCTAAGAGAAGGAAACTAATCAAACCTATGGCCTGAGGACCTCGCTGCTACCGTCCATGCTTGCAAGGCCAGCAGTTGAACCTTTGGTTTAAAGGGTGAGGCCAGTTCTGTGCACACTGCGCTCCACCAGAAAAATCCATTGCACAGGCTCGAAGGACAAATCCACTTAAAAAAAAAAAAAGCCCGTAGCGATAGGTGAGGGACGAAACAGCAGGTGTAAAGATGCACTGGAAGCCGCAGACCCAACCCTGCATGCAGGCAGTTCAGGACTTTGGTCGCTCGAGGCTGACCCGGGAGATGACAGTCTTGTTCGGCAGCATCCTGAACGACCAAGCAGCCTTTTTTAAGGAGAGCATTGCTTGCTCCATATGGCGAGGGGCCTAGAAAAGGTGGCCTAACGAAAGCTCATCCCCAACTACCTGGTTGGCTAGCCGCGGCCAACAGAAATCTTCTGATGCGGTCAAACCAAGGCAAAGAAACAAAGGTGCACACCGGCCTCCAAAGGTGTAAATAAACTGACGCTTGCATGTTGGAACATCAGAACCATTCGAGACTCTGAAGATAGTGGACGGCCTGAGCGTCGTTCTGCTCTAATAGCCCATGAACTATCATGACTTAATATTGACATCGCTGCTCTTAGTGAAGTTCGTCTCCATGAGGAAGGCAGCCTTAAAGAACACGGCGCTGGCTACACACTTTACTGGTCTGGCAAACCCAAAACCAAAAAATATCAGGAGTAGGCTTTATGATTAAAAACTCCATTGCCTCCAAACTCGAAACCTTGCCAACAGGACACTCTGATCACATTATTTCCTTACGCCTCCCACATCTTGTTCTCTTTAGTATATATGCCCCAACTATGCAAGCCGACCCTGTAGAGAAAGACAAATTCTACACAGTCCTACGCCACCTCACACAAAAAGTCCCTGTAGAAGATAAAATTATTATCCTTGGTGACTTCAATGCCAGAGTAGGAAAGAACTCCAAAGCCTGGAAAGGTGTCTTAGGCAAACATGGTGTTGGAAATTGCAATGATAATGGATGCCTCCTGCTAGAGTTTTGTGCAGAACAACAGCTGACTATTACAAACATTATCTTTCAGCAGAAAGACAGCTTGAAGACAACCTGGATGCATCCCCAATCCAAACATTGGCACCTCATTGACTATGTTCTAGTCCACCAGAGAAACATTCGTGATGTCCATCATACTCGAGTGATGCCCAGTGCAGAATGCCAGACAGATCATCGCCTCGTCAGATGTAAACTAAATCTTCATCTTAAGTTCAAACCTAAGAGGGATGGCATCTTAAAGAAGAGACTCCAAGTCAACAATCTTCAACAAGTTACCATGAGAGACAACTTCCAGGCAAACCTGCAATCAAAACTTGAAGACCATCCTATAGATCCTTGTCCTACAGTGCTTTGGTAACATATCAAAAACAGTATCCTCCAGTCTGCAGAAGAATCCCTCGGGTTCTCCCACAAGAAAAATCAAGACTGGTTTGATGAAAACAACCAAGAGATCCAGGAGCTGTTGGCAAAGAAGAGAACTGCTCACCAGGCATACCTCGCCCAGCCAACTTGCCATGTAAGAAAAGCAGCTTTCCGTCTCACATGTAGTAAACTTCAACAAAAACTGCAAGACATGCAGAACAAGTGGTGGATCAATATAGCAGAAAAGACACAATGCTGTGCAGATCTGGGGGATTCTAGAGGATTTTATGAAGCTCTTAAGGCGGTGTTTGAACCTACTTATCAGGTCCAAAGCTCCTTATACAGTACAGATGGTCAAACATTAATTACTGATAAAGCCTCCATCCTGAACCGATGGGCTGAACATTTTCAAAGTCTCTTTAGTGCCAACTGAGTAGTCCAAGGCTCAGCTATCCAACATATGATACAAAAACTGATGAAAAATGAATTGGACATAGCTCCCACTTTGGAAGAGACCCTTAAGGCCATACAGCAGTTGAAAAACGGCAAGGCAGCTGGGATTGATGGAATCCCACCTGAAGTTTGGAAACACGGAGGTCATGTACTCCATGATAAATTCCACGAACTCCTTGTGAATTGCTGGGAAAAAGGGGAACTGCCATCAGATCTCCGAGATGCAGTCATCATCACCCTGTACAAGAAAAAAGGAGCAAAATCCGATTGCTCAAACTATCGAGGCATAACACTGCTCTCTATTGCTGGAAAAATCCTTGCAAGGATACTCCTGAACAGATTAGTTCCTGCCATTGCAGAAGAACTTCTTCTTGAAAGCCAATGTGGCTTCAGAGCCAATAGGAGTACTACAGATATGGTATTTGCCCTTAGACAACTGCAAGAGAAATGTAGAGATCAGAACAAGGGTCTGTATGTAACATTTGTTGACCTCACCAAAGCCTTCGACACCGTGAGTAGGAAAGGTCTGTGGCAGATCCTGGAAAGACTAGGATGTCCCGCCAAATTCCTTAAAATGATTATCTTGCTACACGAGGGCCAGCCCGGTCAAGTCAGATATGGCGATGCTCTTCCAGAGCCCTTTCTGATAACTAATGGAGTGAAGCAAGGTTGTGTTCTTGTGCCAACTTTATTTACAATCTTCTTCAGCATGATGCTCCAAAGGGCTACGGCAGAGCTTGAAGAAGACGGCATCTATATACGTTACCGTACTGATGGTAGCTTGTTTAACTTAAGCTATCTGAGGGCTCACACTAAGACTCTAAACTATCTAGTCCGTGAGCTGCTCTTCGCTGACGATGCTGCCCTTGTTGCCCACACAGGAGCAGCTCTGCAGCACCTAACATCCTGCTTCGCAGCAGCTGCAGAGCTGTTTGGGCTGGAAGTCAACCTGAAGAAAACGGAAGTTCTTTACCAGCCTGCACCACAGGACGAACACCACCATCCCCACATTGCCGTTGGCAAATCTGTGCTCAAGTCCGTTCAGCAGTTCACCTACCTGGGAAGCATCATCTCCTCAGATACCAAGATTGACAAAGAGATCGATCACAGATTAGCAAAGGCACATAGCACATTTGGATGACTTTACAAAAGAGTCTGGAGTAATAAACACCTGAGGCGAAGCACAAAAATCAGTGTGTATAGAGCCATCGTACTGTCTATTCTCCTTTATGGATCTGAAACATGGGTCACCTATCGCCACCACCTACGACTCCTCGAGCGCTTTCATCAGCGCTGTCTATGCACAATCCTAAATATACACTGGACTGACTATGTGACGAATGTTGCTGTCCTCGAGCAAGCAGGGACCACCAGCATTGAGGCTATGAAATTGAGAACACAGCTGCGCTGGGCAGGGCATGTTTCTAGGATGGACAACCATCACCTCCCCAAAATAGTACTCTACAGTGAACTTGCCACGGCTCAGCGTAAGAGGGGCGCTCCAAAAAAGTGATACAAGGACTCCCTGAAACAACATCTCAGGCTCGGCCAAATTGATCACCAACATTTGTCCGCCCTGGCCCCACATCGGGAGGCATGGAGACACACTATCCACAATGCTGCAGCCTTATTTGAGAACTCACGGTGAATAAGTCTTGAAGAGAAACGACAACGCAGAAAGAATCACAACCCAGAAACATCACCCAAGGATACCTTCTGCTGTGCTTTCTGCAATCGGATTTGTTTACCTCGGATTGGCCTTTTTAGTCATCAGTGCGCTTGCAGAAAGCGTGGGATGAGTCCTTCCTGAATCCTCGTTTTTGAAGATAAGCCAGAGAGAGAAAGACATCATATGGAAACAGCTGCATGGATTTTCATGAAATTTGGAGGGTATTTTTGGGATGGTTTGACTTAAAATATAGGCTATGAAATATACATGAAATTCAATTGAGGTAGGTGGGCTTAGGACACCCAATAATTTTCACTGGATTTTTCATCAAATTTAAAGGATGGTTTTGGCATGGTCAAGCTTAAACTACAGGAAATGTGGCATGCTCAAAATTCAGTTTGGGGAGCTGAGGGCACCCTAAATTATGTTTCTGTTCTCACAGAATTGCGGGACACCTCATTTGAAAGATTTTGACAACTTGAGTTCCAAAAATTACATTTTTGAAATTTTGTCATTACTGTAAATATAAATATGATCTGAAGAGAAGCCAGAGTATACTGTAAATAAAATTAAATTTATGTTAGTTTGTCTGTCACTGCATTTGATGTAAACAGGTGGATGTAGTTTCACCAAATTAGTAGGGGCTGATTGAGATTATCTGGCTTCACATATAGGTTGGTTGCATGAAATTCAGTTTTCAGGGCACTCCAATTATTTTTTGCATCCTAACAGAGTAATGTATTTGGCGACCAATAGGTGATGCATGCTCTCTCAAGGGCAGCTGAGATTGATAAGCAATGTCAGGAGTGTTTGAGTACCCAAAGAAATAGGCACTCATCCTCCAGAGCAGTTGAAACTGAAAGAGCATTAATGATGATTGATGATTGTCTCTGGGTGCTACAGCAAGACAAAAAGTTATATTACCATCTTCATGCCAACCCCAGAGGTGTCATTTGAAATATCTGTGAGTAACTACTTAAGGATGCAAAGAGTTACTTATTATGATGCTTTTGCATTAGGTCAGATCACTGCTCCATCTATTCAAAGATTATTTATATTAACTGGCTAGAGCCAGAATATGCCTTGCTACTGAGCACTGGCACCGCTGATACCTCCGTATGTGTTATTAACTAATGTAAAATCACAACACGTGTAACTGATATAAAGTCATTGATTTGTACAGACGTAATTCCTTGTTAGTAAGGATATTTCATACCCAGTACTCTGCCATTGAGATTTATAGCTATAGTTGTTTGCCAGTGTTTATTATGGTGGTAATTATTAGCTCTTGTATTTATAGACCTAAATCCAGTGTCACACTAGTGGACACCTTCTAGTGAGTTGGAGTTTCCCTCTCCTCTCTGCAGCTATCCACACTGCTTGAAAGACATCTCTGGAGGGTTTCCAAAGGAAGCTGTGAGGGCATGGGAAGGGTTGCGGGGAGTATGACCATCAGCCCTATAGAAGTTTTGCTGATGGAAATGGTTCTGTCATTGGACCATTGCCAGTGGATCTTGCCACTAGCAAGATAACGATTGCCAAGGGATGTTTATTGTTACTTATGGAGCACTTGACAGTTTTGGTTGAGTTCTTTTTCACCCCCTTATAATAAACTAATTAGGGTTTTAGTCTGTTGTGCCTTGCAAGGCCCTGATTGTATAGAGGGATACCATTCAAGAATTGGAATAAAACTAGTGTCAGGAAGAACTTCATCTGATGAACATCGACCTAAGAAGAATGAATAATTTAAAATGTTGACATTACTGTTGCTTTGGGATGGAAAAAATGGTAGGAAAAAATCTGGTTGGAATTGAAACTTTTGTTCAGTTTGTTTAGTAGTAAGATTTCTTCTTTTTTAAATGATATTTTTACTCAGAGCCTATTACCAGAAACAGTAGCTCACAAATATGATGGTTTGGATCCAGAAGTGTCTCTTACATAATCAGAAGTATCTTGTACACTTCCCACTTGCACAAGATAGCCCTGCTGAATTCTCCCATTTCCAATATTTTACTGTCCTGCTTCAGCTCATAGTGGCTCCCATGCCAGTGGAGCAGTGAGGGTACAGGCACCATTCTAAATTTTAAAGGAAATAGCCAAGGTGCTGAACAATGTCCTTAAAATAAATTCAACACTTTATAGCTCAAAGTTAAAAACTGTTGCAAATTCCCCACTCCACTGACCTGGGAGCTACTAATTGCTTCTGGCTTCATCTGATATGTTTCATAACATGCTGTTCAAGGCAGTCTATTGACTTTTAGGGCTGGCTATTTAGGATATATTGGAAAAGATAGGATAAGAAAGAGAGGTCAGAAAAAGCCTTGTTTAAGCAGCAGTCTGTTCACCAGTCTCTGGATCCAATTCACTATTGTTATTTAAAAACTTTCACCTCAGTTAAATATTTGTATTAAGTTTTGTATTCTTAGCAAAATCAATGTTTAATTTGTAATTTGTATTTATAAAACCTGTGGCTTCAACAATAAAGAATGCTTAACCCGGAACATACCTGGTTACATAGGCTAAACTTTGAAGATTTGCAGTGACCCATAGTGCCTTAGGTTTTAATTTATTTTTTCACTATTTCAATAGAACATGAAGGAATGATTTAGTGCTACATAAATGTCCCTGTTTATGCTTTATGAAGCATTTGAAATGCAGTACAGGAGATGTCCTTGAAAACAGTAATCTCTCTTCCCTTAATCCCCATGCTGTCTGAAAATCCTGTTAAAATTGTCAGTATTTTATAAATGCACAACAAAGAAAGCTAATGAAGGACATCAATGTTTCTGTTAAACACCATGATGCTTACATCTGAGTGGACATACCTGTATATAGAATCATTCTGCACATCACATAAGGTGGCTGGCATGAATACAAAGGTAGAGACAAACGTACCTTAGTTAACAATCCTCTGACAAAGAAGCTCCTTTTAATAAAGTCTTTTTACACCTGCTGAGTCCCTCTTCCTCCTTGTTCTCTGTTTTTACCAGCATCAGCATTGGGAAGATGGTGAAGGAAGGCAATAAATACTCATGTTCCCTCAGGTGCCATGAAGAAAGGTGTGTGGGTGACAATGAATTTAATTTAGATGATCATCAAGAAAACTATTGTAAATTCATGTTGTTAATGATGCGGTATAGCACACTGGGCACTCTCTCTGTACATGCTCAGAGAGATCCAGGCAGCCAAAAATTGTGGCAGTGTAGCAGAAAAACCCATTTGCCCCAGCATTAGCCATAAGACGTCCCAATAAAGTATACAGACACTCTGGTGGTGCCTAGATTACTGAACTTTACTGAAATGTTTAAAATAGATACATAAACAACATAGAATCCTCTCTGTGGCAATAAATAGGACTTAGCAGCATCAGCCACTGCATAGTCCAACAGACAGCTTAGAACTGGTTATAGAGCTTCAAAACACATATAGTAAACATCCTGCCTCAGTGAGACATGCATACAGTTCTCATGCAGATTAGAAACCTTCAAGGCTACGTTCCCATAACATAGGCCAGCTGGCTGCAATCTTGTTTACACCAGTATGCCCCCTGTAGGCAAGCATGTTGGTTTGCTTGCTCTGTATCTCTTTACAGCATGAATTTATCAGACTACATATCCCATCATACTCTGACAGTTAATTGCTGTCAAGTCAGCTTCAGCTTACGACAATGCTATGAATTTGAGAGACCTCCAGGTCACTCTGTCATCAACAGCTCTGCTCAGGTCCTGCAAACACAGGCTGGGGGAGGACAGGATCAGAATCCAAAATGACCTTAACAGATTAGGGAGCTGGGCCAAAACTAACAAAATGAATTTCAACAGGGAGAAATGTAGGATACTACACTTGGGCAGTAAAAATGAAATGCACAGATATAGGATGGGTAACACCTGGCTTGATGGCAGTACACGCGAAAGGGATCTAGGAGTCTTAGTGGACCACAAGCTGAACATGAGTCAGCAGTGTGATGAGGCAGCTAAAAAAGCCAATGCAATTCTAGGCTGCATTAATAGGAGTATAGTGTCTAGATCAAGGGAAGTAATATTACCACTCTATTCTGCATTGGTCAGACCTCACCTGGAATACTGTGTCCAGTTCTGGGCACCACAATTCAGGAAGGATATTGAGAAGCTGGAACATGTCCAGAGGAGGGCGACCAAGATGGTGGGAGGTTTGGAAGCCATGCCCTATGAAGAGCGGCTTAGGAAGCTGGGTATGTTTAGCCTGAGGAAGAGAAGGTTAAGAGATGACATGATAGCCATGTTTAATATTTGAAGGGATGTCATACTGAGGATGGAGCAAGCTTGTTTTCTTCTGCTCCAGAGACTATGACACAGAGCAATGGTTTGAAACAACAGGAAGAGAGATTCCACCTAACCATTAGGAAGAACTTCCTGACAGTAAGAGCTGTTCAGAAGTGGAATACACTGCCTTGTAGTGTGGTGGAGTCTCCTTTGGAGGTTTTTCAACAGAGGCTTGATGGCCATCTGTCGGGAATGATTTGATTGTGTATTCCTGCATGGCAGGGGGTTGGACTGGATGGCCCTTGTGGTCTCTTCCATCTCTATGATTCTAGATCTGAAACCTTGTATATGAGAAGCCAAGCGAGTGGGATGATTTCCTTGACCCAGTCCTGTTTGGTTTCCATGGGACTACCAGTTCTGTGACCAAATACACCCTCTTTCCCATCCTCTACAGCAGATATGCCTGTCTATCCTCAGAGGCTGCATCCATCAAGGACTCAGATAAAGGGGGACCAATCCCTTTAAAACCAATCACCTCCCATCCTTCAGTGCTGCTGGCTACAAACAGGAACAGAAAATCATCAGGAAGAAAACCAAAGGCCTCTCATCTCTAACTTACAAAATGGAGGACAGTGTTTTTGAGAGTAATGATAACCCGGCAGTGAAAAGGCTGTAGAAGAACCAGTTTATGTCATTTCACATTAAGACAGTAATGCCCCCAGAGCAGAGTATATAGTATGAAGAAAACTGGCTGAATGGGATTCTATCATACTGGGTCTCTACAGATAAACACAGCATGAGATATTTGCTGTAATCAAGACACAGAGTTCAGCAGTTTGTTGAAGACAGTGATTCATACTCCAAAGGCTCTGCAGAGACTAAGGGGCCATAATAGCTGGGTGGTGTCTATAGAGAAGACCATCTTTTTATAGCATCTGTATAATATTGAATTATTAGGTTTTAACACAAGACAACTGCTTGAGGCATAGCCTCAGTGTTTTTTCATCTGTAAACACAAGATTATTTATTATCTGTCTCCATAATGGAATATGCTATTAAATTTCTGATGATTCTTATGCAAATACAGATGTTAGTCTTAGGTAAACAATTCAGCACCCTATACATTTCTTTCCTTTTCAGCCAAGTTTCTAGCTCTCAGAACTTTGGAAATTAACTTGAAAGTGTATGAGCATTTTTGGGGGAAATCTTAGGAAATGTAGGGGTAGGGCTTAGGTGTGGTATTATGAAGGCTGCAGAGGGAGAGAAGAGGAGGCAGTATCTGCTGGTCTTAAGCCCCCCCCACTGCCATTTCCCTTTCCTTTTGTTTCATATCTTAGGATTTTTTCAGACAAGGCTTTACCGTGCAACAAACTTACGGGAGAGGTACAACACTGTCACGTGGCAGGGGGTCCGTTTCGGACGCCGCCGTCCCTCTCTGAGAATCATCCGTGTCACTTCTGTGTACAACTGAAGGCAGCCGCGCCATATTTTACTCACGGAAGTTGTCCGTGAGTAAAATATGGTGCGGCTGCCTTTAATCATACATGGAAGTGACATGGATGATTCCGAGAGAGGGACGGTGTCGTCCGAAATGGACCCCCTGCCACATGACAATGCTGTTCCTCTCCCGTAAGCTTGTTGCGCGGTAAGCCTTATTTGAAAAAGTCCTTAATTACAGTCAGCCCTCCGTATCCATGGATTCTGTATCTACAGATTCAACCATCCACAGCTTGAAAATATTCTAGAAAAAAATCCAAAAAAGAAACCTTGATTTTGCCATTTTATATAAGGAACACCATTTTACTATGCCATTGTATATGATGGTACTTGAGCATCCACAGATTTTGTTATCCACAGGAAGTGCAGGGTGTCCTGGAACCAAACCCCAGCAGATAACAAGGACCCACTGCAGATTGTAAGCCTGAGGACAGGGAACTGTTTTGTTGTTGTTTTACTTGTAAAGTGCCATGTACAGTGATGGCGCTACATAAATAAACAAATAATGATGATGATGATGACGACTTCCATCATAGCTGCCCCCCCATCTTAATCTTCTGATTTCTTTACTACAGTTTCCATTTTGATTGTTGACTGAGCCAAGGTATAAGAAATCTTTAACTAGTTCAATCTCTCAATTCTGTGCTTTAAAGTTATGTCAACCTGTAGTCATTATTTTTGTTTTCTTAATGTTCAACTGTAACCCTGAGATTGAACTTTTTTTCATTATGTTCTTCAATAGTAGTTCCAAATCTTTCCTGTTTTCTGCTGATAGTATGGTATCATCTGCATGTTTAACTTGTTTATGCTCTTTCCTCAAATTTTCATGCCTCCTTCCTTTGAGTCTAATCAAGGTTTACGTATGATCCATTCCATACAGAAGTTAAAGAGACAAGGTGAAAAAGTCTTGTCTGCCCCCCTAGCCAACTGGAAGCCATTCTGTTTCTCTATATTCTGTCTTGAAGGTGACCTCTTGTCCTGAGTACAGGTTTCATATCAGGATGATTTCTTTAAGAGCGACTCATAGTTTTTCATGATTAACACAATCAAAAACTGTTATAATGTATAAAGCACAGGCTGATTTTCTTCTGAATTCTTTGGTACACTTCATTACCCATCATTATCATCATTATTATTAATATCCCAGCTGGGACTCAAGGTGGCTTACAATTTTTTTAAAAAACAACAGGTAAATATATACAAAATTGACCATTAAAATGGAATGTTAACTATTGACAATAGAAAAATGATTTAAAACTTCACTCTAAAAGATAAAATGCTGTTAAAAGATAAAAAATAAATTAAAACAGTTCAGTTTAAAACAGTACAGCATCTTCAGTCCGTTCTTTCAAAATTTCTCATTTTACATGCCTTTCGGCCAGTCTTTGCCTGCCAATAGAAGGGATCAGACCATTCTGGCCTCCCTGGGAAAGATTTCCAGAGTCTAGAGGCAGCCACTGAGAAGGCCCTCTCTCATTTGCCCACCAACCATGATTGTCATGGTGAGCCTCTTCTCATGATCTCAGGCCCATGGGGAGATATGGTCTCCTAGGTAGCTTGGTCCTGAGCTATATAGGTTTTTATAGGTAACCAGCACTTTGAGTTTTGCCTGAAAACTAACTGGCAGCTGTTATAAGAGGGGAGTAGTATGATGTCTGTAACATGCCACAGTTAGCATATCTTTGAAATATGGTCCCTACTGCCTCTTACTTTTGGATATATGGCCTTTCCTTCATTTCTCGTTCCATATATGGCAAAAAACTTTGTGTAGAATTTTGAGTATTCCTTCGCTTGCATGGGGATTTAATGCAATGGTCTGGTGGTTTCTGCAATCCCTGGTGTCCCCTTTCTTAGGACTTTATCAGATGTCCCCCTTAAAATGTTCTTTTGCTGGCATAAAAATAAATAAATTTTTATGCCAGCAAAAGAACGTTCCCCCCCTCCCGCACTTACCTCATTTCCTGGCAAAGGCTCCTCCGGCAATAAAGAGGAAGTGAGCAGAGCTCTGTTCACTTCCTCTTTTGAAATCCTGCACGATTTCATTGTGCAGGAAATTCAAAAATTAAAATTAAAATCAAAAAGACACTCCAAGTACCTAAACATAATTTAAAATCCCCAAGTAATCCAGGGAAGGTAAAAAAAAGTCACAAACCTGCATGTCCCAGTCTGACCCAGAAGTGTTATGGCCAGTCTGGCCACTGACGGGGTAAGTCTGAGATTTAAAGGGATAGAGGTATTGCATGCTGGCAATGCCGTCAAAAAGGCAGTAGGGAAATCTGTCGACAACTTAAGCCATCAATTTAAAACTATGTGATTTTGGCTCTTTTTAATCACGAAAGGGCAACGTTGTCTGATCCGCGTGTCCTTTTGCGGTTATGTGGCGTCGTGATGGTGCTGTACTTTCCATGTCTGATAAAGTCCTTAGTGATTGGAATGTAGTCTGAGTGTTTACAATCTGTGAACCATTGTTTTGTTTTCCATATTTGTTGGCAGATTTTAATTAGAATTGGAATGGATTTTATCTCTGTAGCTTGACATAGCTCTATAGATATGTCTTGTTCCTGGTGATTCATTTCTCCCAAGTGCTTTGAGAACAGCTTCCATTTCACATTCTAAAATTATGGTTTCATCTTCAGATGGTTCTTCCCTGAAGGAATCTGTCATCCTTTCATCTCTTTTGTAATTTTTTTCAATGTGTTGTTTCTACGATTTTTAATTTTTTTTTCTTGATCATACAACACATTCCCCTCTTGGTTATTTAGCGTTTTCACTCTTGGTTTGAATTTCCCTTTGATTTCTCAGATCTTGTGGAAAAGATACCTTTTTGTTTTCTTCTATTTCTTTACATTGATATTATAATAGTTCTCTTTGATCCTTACGCACAACTCACTGAACAGTTGTATTCAGGATTCTGACCCTATTTCTATCACCTTTTACTTTTGCTTCTCACTTGTCCTTAATTGTTTGAAGAGTTGCATCTGACATATAGTGAGGCTTTTTTTTCCTGCAGTCTTTTTGCCTTCTTTGTGCCTTGTTTTGGTCCAAAGTAATTCTGGCTCTCAGTCTGTTTGGTTTAATATTGCAAATCTATTCTATGGTTTTTAAATTCTACTGGGATATTCTTCCAGTTGTACTTTGGCATGATTAGTGTTGTTCTTTAGCTTTACTCTAGTTTTGAATAATAGCAGTTCATAGTCTGTGCAACCGTCTGCTCCTGGTCTTATTTTTGCAGAGAGAATGGAGCTTCTCCCTCTTGAAATTCCAATTATGCAGTCTATTTGATTTCTTTATTGGCCATTAGATGACATCCATGTATATAACCATCTCTGGTTGCCTGAAGAATGTGCCTCACAAAATTCAATAAGTTGCTTTCCTGCTTCTTTTCTTGATCTTAGGCCAAATTCCCCAACCATGTTTGCTTTGGCTCTGCTTCCTACATTTGCATTCCATTCATTCCTACATATCAATGTATCCTATGTCTCGCTCTGTGTGCATGCATCTTCAAGTCATTTCCAACTTAGGGTGACGCTAAGGAGACCCTATCTTGGGTTTTCTTGACATGATTTTTTCAGAGGAGCTTTGCCATTGCCTTTCTCTAAGTCTGAGTTAGTATGACTTGGCCAAGGTCACCCAGGGTGTTTCCTTGTCTGAAAGGGGATTTGAACCCTGGTCTCCAAGGTGCTAGTCCAGCACGCAAACCAATACACCATGCTGGACTACTGCATAGAATCTTCCAATTTCTGCCTTTATAGTTGGACTGTGAACTTGGATTATGGTTATATTGATGAGTTTTCTTTCCAATCTTATTGATGTTATTTGGTCAGATGGAAAAGTAGTGCCATTGGTAGATATATCTACTTACAGGACACTAAATTCTATTGAATGTTACGTGCCTCATTTATGGTCCTTTTAAATTCAAAACTCATAATTTCTAGCTTTTGATATTATTAAAATGATTAGTCTCACTAAAAGAGGTCCTTCCCCCCCCTTGCTTTTTGCAGTATTGTTCTTACTGCTGTGCAAAGCTAGACCAATTTTAGCCACTTCATAAGTTATAATAGCAATTACCTTCATGCATAATGGTTACAAGTGTGCATTTTGCAGAGGAATGTCACTATATTAAAGTGATAAACATACTATCTGAAACCTGAGACTAGTCCCACAGGTTTATTAGAGCATTTTTTTAAAAAAAAACTGTGTGTGATTTTTCAGTATGATCACACCATGATTCTAGCCAGGAAGCAATTAGATCTGAAAATCATATGGAGTTAAGGAATGGGGTGTGAGCAGAGATGCAAAGGGTAGGTACAGTGACACGAAATAACTAGCTACATAAATGATGCAATTAGCTAATCTGTTTTTATGTTTATAGTAAAAACTGTTAATGGCAATTAAATAAAATTCTTCACTTGTGCTGTACAGTATTTGAAAGCCCAGATTCAAATAAGAAAGTTATGGTTCATATAACTACTTTAGGTTTAAACTATAACAGTTTAAAAATAATACAGAAATATTAATGAGGCATTTAGTTTTGCAGTGCTATCCCATATGACACACTGCTTGAGACAAGTAAAGCAGTAGCAGCTGAGCATTTGAGAAGGGTATAAGGAATCATGTAATGATGGGTTAGCTGTTATTGCTAACACAAGTTTTCATAATTTTAATCAAGTGTCACAATCTTCTGTTGATTCCTTATGTCACATCATCACTAAACTAAACTGCTTCCCCTTTCTTCAGGAAGTGTCTAATGGCATTTCAGGGAGGGAAAACTCATTAACTTCCTTCCTGACTAATGTAATTTTTGTTTCCTGTTGTAACCCTAGCCTCAGCCAAAACCAACAATTAAAAACAGAAAACACTAGCATGTGCAAAACATTTGCTGCTTCAGTTACCAATACAGTATATAAAATACATTCTGGTTTGTCAACTTTTTAAAAAATCTCATGTCCACACCTTTCAGTCTTCAGTTGTTTTGTTAACTTTTGTTCCTTTCTGCTTTAACTTTCACATTGCAAGTAATTTGATTCTGTGTCTCACTTTTAAAATCGCATCTTCCCATCAATAAGGGAGATACCACTTCAAGGCTGGCATTTTACATTTTCCTTGGTTGACCTCAGAACCTAGTTTGTTATGTTAGGCTGACAGCCAAGATTAAAAGAGAGGTGGGATGGAATTTTTTTCAGTCATCAGGCCAAGGTGCTTTAACTTCCATGACTGACAAAATAATGGTTTTTATTTGTACTTTGAGAGTTCTGTGCTGTCTCTGAAGTGAAAGACAACTTTTGCAGGTAAGACAAGTGGACTACAGGTTCAGAAAATTTATTCTGGTTCTGTCATACTGTTGATAGTGTTTTTTGCAGATTGGGTTAAATGGTGACTTGACTGTGTACTAAATGATAATAAATGTTAACACTGTTTTAATACAAGCTTAAATTGCATTTGGCATTTAGAAAATCACATTTTGTTAAAATAGAATGCCACTGGTGAATTAAAACAGAACTAGTTTGTAAACCAAAGCAATGAGACCTGAATTTCTTATCTTTCATGTGGAGCATGCCAAGAACTTTTATGTCAGAAATCCCAACTTCTTACTCTAAGTTAGGCATTAAGATATCAATTGTTGTGGCACACCCATTTCTGCTCCTGGTCTTGCTTTTGCAGAGAGAATGGACCTTCACCATCTTCTTCCAGTTATGCATTCCATTTGATTTCTATATTGGCCATCAGGTGACATCCATGTATATAGTCGTCTCTTTGGCTGTCTGAAGAATGTGTTTATGTGGCCTCACAAAATTCAGTCAGTTGCTCTCCTGCTTTGTTGCTTGATTCTGGACCAAGTTCTCAAACAGTGTTTGGTTCTGCTCCGTTTCCTACTTTTGTGTTTCAATTGTCCATGGTTACCAGTATGTCCTGTTTTGGTTTGTGACCGATTTCCTCCTGGACTCTAGCATAGAATCTTTCAGTTTCTTCCCCCATCTGTAGTAGGAACATTAACTCTGATTATGGTTACTGTATATTGATGGGTTTTCCCTAAGGTTTTATTGACATTACAGTATTTTGTTAGACTTTGCATCATATCCACAACCACTTTTGCTACAGCTCTCCTCACTATTAATGCCACCCCATTTTTCTTAGATTTTTATTTCATGGGTTCTGCGATTGCCATCATGGCGACAGTGGAGTGTGATGGGGACCTGGCAGCCAGGTCAGACCACATAGTTTCGGTGGTGGACAAGACTTTGGGTGCAGTGGTGTCTACCCAGATGAGTTCAAAGGACTCCTTTCTGCCTTTGTCATTGATGGCAACGAGCTTCCTTTGCAGCTGGCTGAATGGATTGTGCTCATTGCATGCTAGGCCATTGTGGCAGGGAGGTCTGGGGAAAGGGGGAGGCGATGCTTTTTCCTTCTTCCTCAGGCCAGGCCATGATGCCTTTGTGCCAAAAGCATGGGAGCGGAGCTTCCCAGTCTTCACGTGCTTCTACTAGCACAGGCTTGCCAACTAAGATATGGATTCTATGCAATTCGCTTCCTGGTAACTAGCACCTAAAATTGCAGCTAGCTACAGCTATGGCTTAAAAATTGGAATGCCAATACCAAATCTGAGTCTAATCTTGTTCCGGGTGTTCACCAAGGTCCTGGTGGCCCTGGTGGATTATCTCTGTCAACAGGGGGTTCAGGTTCATCCTTATCTAGATGATCTCCTAATCAGGGATCCCTCTCTTCAGCAGGCTAGGGAACATGTTTCAGATGCTACAAAGGAGTGTTGAGTGTCTGGAGTTTCACAGATTTATGATCAAAAGGGACAAGAGTCATCTGGAGCCCATCCAACTGTTAAAGCACTTGGAGGGGGGGGTCTCACAAACATCCATCTGTACAAGGTCTTCTTATCAGAGGACAGGAAATTAAAACTCCAGGGCCTAGTATGCAGGGTGCAGACTCAGACATCCACCCAGCTTATGATTTTGGCAAAACCTCTCGGCTGCTGGTGGTATGTATCAACTCTGTCCCCTGGGTCAGGTTTCATCCCAGGGAGTTACAGTGGTATCTCCTATCCTTTCAGGATTAGATAGCCAGGAAGCATTGTTGCTGGTTGAGGGTTCCCGTGGAGGTGACGGAATCCCTCGCTTGGTGGCTGGCAGAGATATTACAAGAGGGGATCCCAATTTGGGATCTCAGGAGAGTTGTGGTCACACGGATGCCAGTCTGAGGGAGTGGAGGGCTCACTGCAATGATCAGGTGGCTCAGGGGCTGTGTTATTCAGAAGAAGCTTCCCACAGCATCAGTTTGTTGGAGATCTGAGTAGTTCACTTGGCACTTCTCCAGTTTCGGGTGCAAGTTCAAGATCAACATGTATTAGTCCACACTGAAAATATCTCCGATAGGAGGCCCACATAAACAGATAAGGGGGGGACACATTCTCGTTCGCTGATGGTCAAGACCAGACAGTTGTTGACCTGAAGAAAAAAGCATCTCCCATTGATAAGAACAGAGTATCTGAAGGACTTGCTCAATTGTTGGGCTGATTAGTTGAACAGGCAAAGATTGGATCAGGTTGGATCCTTCTTTTGTACCATTTGCCTTTGCTCACAAGACTTGGTTGTTCCTTCATTTTGCCTGAGCCCTCCTCCTCCTTTGGAGAAGGATTGGCACAGGTTAGGTGTGCATAGGGCATTAAAATTTTATTTTGAAAGGACCAAAAATTTTAGGACGTTGGACAGTTTGTTCATTTCTTTTTCAGAAGTTACAAAGGAAAGTTGAATTTCCTCTTCTACTATAGCACACTGGCTGTGTTTATACATTCAGTTAGCTTATGTTCATAGTTCTTTGTCAGTTCTGAAGGGGTTTTTGGCACATTCTATGCATAGTGCTGCTACTTCCTCAGCTTTTGCCACTTCGGCGTCATTGTTGGAAATTTGTGGAGCCGCTATATGGGCTTCTTCGTCTTCCTTCATTAGACATTATAGGATAGACAAGTTTGATTTTGCTGACTTATCTTTTTGTAGACGGGTTTTACATCAGGTTGTTAAGTACTGATTCTTGTTGTTGCCCATCCCTTCTGGAGACTGCTTCTGTAGGTCCTTGTCTGAAGGACTGCCTCCCCACACTGCTAACGGAACATTGCTACTTACTGTGAAGGTTCCTTTTTAGCAGTTGCAGGGAGGGAATCCTTCCCACCCTTCAGTTTCATGTTGTTTTTTTCTGGTTAAGTGTTGAGCTGGAATCTGCTTTTCCATCACTGGGGAGATTAGGCTTGCTGTCCTTCTCAAGGTGGTAGTGTTGGAGTTCTTTATTGGTTATTTGCCTTGCCTGTCAAACATGGAGGAGGAGCCAACGCAGTCTGAAGGATTCCCTCCTCATAATTGCTGAAAAGGAACCTTCACAGTAAGTACTAATGTTCTGTTCCCAAACACAGGGGGCGTACACTTGGAAAAATGTAACACACAGGATTCTGTGGATGAAAAGGCACCTATCAGTTGTGTGTGTGGTGATAGGTGATTCCCTGATGTAACAGTAGCAGTAGGGTACAGGTCTGAGAGGATTTCTCGAGAAGTGTACTGAGGGTGAAGATTGATAGCATAACAGAGGCTAAAGGGACTCATCAAGACCAACCAACTGTTATGATACTGCAAGATACAGTAACAAATGATATTGCAAGATACTGGAAGGGGCTATGACATTCTGGGTAGGGAGCTGAAGAATCTTTGGGTAGATGTTGTTATTTAGTTATTTCTTCCTTTTGAGGTACATGGCCTAGAACTGGAGAGAATAGTTGAAAGGAACACCTGGCTCCACAGATGGTACTGCCAGGAAACATGTGGCTTTTTAGACCATGGTTTGCGATCTCATGAAGAAGGACTTCTGACAACATAATTAGAGTGGTTAGTAAGAACATACTTGCTAGGGGTTTCACAAACCCAATCAGGAGGGCTTTAAATTGAATTATGCAGAGGCAGATGATGGTATTCCAGAGGATAGGGGACAACAAGCACTGGGAACAGTTGTCTCAATGATACAGGGGGTATTGGGGTGATGTTAGGTAAGTATGTAAGTACCAGTTTATAGTGTGTATACACACACACACACACACACACACTATTTATGTTCACATACACACACACATATATATAAGATACATATATTTGATATGTTTACAATAAGTATATACAAATGTTAGCATCCACAGCTCTAAAAGCATCAGTTATCCAAAGGACTTTGAAACATTCCCCAACATTTTGCTTATACAAAACAGTACAATAAACTAATTTAAAATACAGGTATAGCTCAATCAAGAAAGTCTCTGACAAAGAATCTCCTTTTTTATGGGAGTTCAGTACAACCCTCCTCCTTTTTTGTCATCTGTCTACCTGGAAGATTTTTGCAACATGGGGAGTGGTGAAGGAGTGATGGAGAAACACAGAATTTTAAGTGTTGGGTTGCAGCAGTGAGTTTGCAGTAAACAGTGCAAGAAAAGTTTGACCTGTGAAAGAATGGTATTCTACTCTAGGTGATCCTACTGTAGCAGTGTGTGACTGTCTACAACAGGCAGGGTAAACAGCTGCCTCCAGAATCACTTACTGAGCATGTGTGAAGAACAAGAGAGAAAGAAAAGGGGAAAGCAGATTAGCTGTGTCACCAGCTACCCTGGCATGTAGAAAAAGCATAGATTGATATGTCTTACCACCAAAATAGAAATCAGAAGAGAAGTTGAGGCTGTTGAAAGAAAAACAACAACATCCTTCGATGCATTTTGGAAGAGGCTTTCAAATGGTCTCTAGAAGGTTCAAACTGTTTTTGTTACTTATGCAAGGCTTAGCTGACTTGGTTGTTTCATTTCACATGTGTATAATGTTAGTTAGGAATAAAATGTTTGCTGAGACATATTGAACTACTCTTCTTTTTGTGGTGTAAGAACCTATCCCTATTCTTCCCATGTTATTTTTACCTCTAGTACCAAAATTTATGTCAAAGAAGTAAAGCCCAGAAACACATCTACTTCATTAACTGAGGTACACCAATATGTATGCAGTCTGACTAATGAGTTTTCATAAAATTTCCTCAAATCTTCCTTGCTACAAGAGCAAAGTAAGCTACATTGTAAGCAACTCTACTGTCAACATCTGTCAGTAAAATACTCCCCACCCCCGGTTTCAAGCTGTCTACCAAAACAGTCAAATAGTAAAACAAAAACTCTTTGTGCGAATTGTACAGTGGGCAATAAAAAAGATAGTTAAGGCTGCCAATATGAGTATTGCCAGTTACACACACTACCTCTGGGCCATAGGAGTTTTCAGATATTTGTGAGTCAGAACTGCTGTTGGCATTGCCTGAAATCACAATTCAGTAAATGTTTTCTTTATCTATGGGATGGTTATTGTCCCCAGATAACTTGGTCTAGAGCTGTTTTCCATAAGCAGGCCATATCACTTAGAGAAGTGGCTACACTGGATTAACATGTTATCAGTGGATTTGTTATGATTGAATACCTGATCTCTTACTTTTCTCCCTGGTCCTAAACTGATCAGTTTATCAGGTATGAGCCCATATTAAGACATTTGTGAGATGCAATCATAAGTCCATCCCCACTTGCTAAGTTGTTCAAACCATGGAATTTTGGAGAGACAGCCATTCTGCAGTTGATTCATCTTCAGCCAGAACTGCAAAATGAAAAATAGAACTCTAGTTGAGAGGGAGGGCAACCCTGTCTCAGCTCTTAGTATGGCTGCTGTTGTTCCAGATGGTAAGGCTGTCCATGTCCGATATAATTGTGCCAGGATTTTAGAGGTATATATCTTCAAGAGGTTGTTTGCCGGTTGTCCTCACTTGGTGTAACAGAATTTCAAGACTTGTTGTATCCCCTTGGCAGCTATTATTCTTCCAGTCTTTATAGGTGTCTTCCATGTTGAGTTGGTACTGAAATAGAGTCCTAAGTATTTAAATGTGTTTACTTGTTTTATTGCCTGCCCATCCAGCCTCCATGTGTGCCTCATACACTTTCTACCAAAGACCACCACTTTTGTTTTTTGAATCGTTAATCTTAAGATATTCTTGTTTACAGAAGTGGCCAAATTTTAATAATGTCCATTTTAGGCTACTGTAAGAAAGTGACATCAAAACTATATCATCAGCGTACAATGATACTGCAAGTTTTCTATCTCCAGTTATTGGCTCATGGAAAGTTGTACAGTCAAGGTCTGAACAATATCACTGATGTAAAAGGCAAACAGAAAAGGCACCAAGATACAGCCTGCTTGGCCTTCCATTATTACATGCTGACTTCTTTTGTTAAGGCTTCATTGCACCCAACTTTATTGTGCGTAATTTTGGTCATTTAATTTCTGATTTAGCCAAACATTTTGTTTGTTACTGAGTTTGTCCCAAGTCACTATCAACTAAATCAAAAGCTGCTGAAAAATCCACAAAAGCTATGAAAAGACTCTTTGTGGGTCCCAAAATAGATTTTGCAATTGTATGGTGCAAAATAAAGCATTGTTCCAATTTTGGAACACCTCATGCAAAAGCCTGTCTGCTCTCAATTTATTAGGTTTTGTAGATCCCCCCACCCAAGCATGTATATAGTTTGGATGCTAGCCTATGTTCCAGTCAGCAACTTTCCCAGGAATCAGGTGGTTAGAATGCAAGAACTGTCCAGTAGTTAATTCGGTCCAGGTGAGTCACAGAGTATTCAGCAGGTTTAAGGCAGAAGCAAGACGATGGTTATCAGTTGGTGCAGAACTTGTATAGCAAGTCATTAGTCCAGATAAACAAAGCCAACAAGGAGTAAAAGATTGTTATAAATCTTAGCCAGTCCAAGGCTAGGAAAACACAAATGCTGAAGAATACTGCCAGTCTCCAAGAAAGAACTATTGTCAGCAACAAAGCTGTCAGGGAACTGCTGTTGGATTTATAGGCAGCTGTCACAGGTGCCTAATTAGGTCAGTGTCTCCTATTTAACAGCTGCTGGAATTGGCTTAATCTCTTCTTGTCTCTATGTTGCTCTATAAAGGATGGTAACTTGTCTTCAGCATCTGTGAGGCAGTAGGGCCCCCCTCTGTCTCAGCACCTAGCTCCTCTGACTTAAAGAGACAACTGTCATCAGACGCAGTAGATTCCCAGTAACCTGCCTTCTCCTGTCTGTCTGAATCTTCCGACTCCAGAGGGTGAGTTATGATTAGTACTTGAATGGCAGACCGCCAGTTATTTCCAGGTGCTGTAGGCTATATTTTAGAGGAAGGAGTTGGCAAACCACATCTGAGTTTTCCTTTCCTGAAAAAACCCTATGGAATTCATGGAGTCACCATAAGTCAACAGGCCACTTGAAGGGACACACACACACACTACTATGCTAGAGGACCAAGCTACATTGCTTGTGTTATTTATGCCTGTAAACAATTTGGATAGAATTGGCACCCACCATACCATATTATCTTTAAATATTTGGAAAGGTAACATACTCTCCAAATATGCTTGGAAGTGTTTGAGCGTAAATCAGTCCTTCAATATTTTGAAGGCTTACTGGGGGCCAAATAGGTAATTCTTGCTCATGCTTTGTTGGATTTGACAAATTATTTGAAGTCTTTTCTCCAAAGCACAAGAACCCACCAATGAGCAAAACAAGGAAAGAATGGCCCATGGTCTTAGATAATTCTGTATTAATACATAGATCATGGGAATAAACAATATGAAAGTGAACTCTTAATATAGGAAGGCAAATATGATTTATTAAGCATCACTGAAACTTGATGGGATGAGTCTCATGATTGGAATTTGTAAACAAGGGATATAACCTATTCCAAAGAAAGAAACCAGAAAGAAAAAGAAAAAGTATAATAGTCATATTGTATGTCAGTGATGTACACCTGTGAAGAGATTATGACTTAAAGCATGGGAAACAGGTCAACAACACTTGATTAAAACTAAACAGGAAGGAAACAATGGTGGCATCCTTGTGGCCACACTGAAGACTTCGATGATGCCTTCCTGGATGACGAAACATTAAAAAAAGGAGTGATGCAAGTTTAACTTCAACCACACTGATGTTTCTTGGAAGTATTTAAGCCTGTTGACTACAAATGGTTTTTTGTTGCTTGGAAAATTTCTGTAGACTGGCAGCCAATAGCTCACAGACTGACACTGGTCCACAGACTACCACTGACATAGAAGAAGGAACATGTTTGTTTTTTGCTGCTGCAGAGACCAGAACATGAACCGGTGGATTCAAATGGCAAGAAAAGAGATACCACCTGAACACTAGGAAGAATTTTCTGGTGCCAAGAGCTCTTTGATACTTGGATAGACTGCCTTGGAGGGTGATGGACTCTCCTTCACTGGAGATCTTTCAAGTGAGGTTGGACGGCCATCTTTCAGGAGTACTTGAGCTGTGTATTTTACAGGGGGTTGGACTAGATGGCCCTTGGGGTACCTTCTGACTCTAGGATCCTATGACTAAAGAAAGACCTGTCTGTGTATTGTGGTCTATTTCCTTTGCAGAAACTTAAAAACTGCTTGTGAAGAAGGAGATTTAAAATTATTATTCTGCATAGATCATGAATTTGTATAGATCATAAACAGCAATTTCATACTTTGGGTTGTCTACATCAAGTAACTTTTTGTAAACATTTTTTATTACCATACTGCGTTAAATGCAGGGATTTACACAACGATTTAATTTCTAGTTATATATTTTAGTGTTGTGTTTGTGAACTTTTTAACTATTATCATACTTTTTGTAAGATGAAATAAATGCCATAGGTTGTGGTGATATCTTAACTAATTAAGGCAGTTAGCATTGCATTGTCTTCATGCTGCTGTTATATTGCAGTATGCAAGTTATTGGTGCACCAGACCCTAAGCATGTATGGTTGTACCTTGGAATTCGTGGCTTTGGATTTCGCAGTTTTGTGTATTCGCGGAAGGCCACCGAGGATTTGCTCAGCTTTCGTTCCCTGGCGGGGGAGAGCCAAAGGCCAAGCAAACCCTCAGCGGCTTTGCGGGGAAAGTGCAGCTTTCCTCCAGATTTGTTCTGTTTGGTGGCAGGGAGCCTGGGCCAAGGAGAGCCCCAAAACACCTGGTTTTCATCAGCCCTGGCTCCCCACGCCAAATGGAACAAAGTGGAAGGAAAGCTGAGCATTCGACAACTTTCCTCCAGGTTCATTCCAGTTGGCATGGTGGAGCCTGGGCTGAGGAAAGCCCACAAATGCCTGGTTTTCTTCAGCCCCGGCTCCCCCCACCAAACAAAACAAAGTGGGAGGAAAGCTGAGCCTTTGGCGACTTTCCTTTGGGTTTGTTCCATTAGGTGGGGGGGGGCTGGGCCAAGGAAAGCCCACAAGCACCCAATTTTCATCAGCCCTGGCTCCTCCCACCAAACAGAATGAAGTGGGAGGAAAGCTGAGCCTTCAGCGACTTTCCTCCGGGTTCATTCTGTTTGGCGGGGGGAAGCCAGTGCCTAGGAAAGCCAACAAACATGGGCAGGGGGGAAGTCAAAGCGCTGCTGAGGGTTTGTTCAGGCTTTTGCTCCCACCCACCCACCCACCCACGGGCCACATGGAACGAGGCATAGGAAACTCGGGGCTGGCTGGAAAGCCACTCATTTCTTGTAGCACAGGGAGGAAGCCAAAGCCCAAACAAAACAAAACCTGGTCTGGCTGCAAAGCCGCTGAGGGTTTGCTCAGTTCCCCCCCCCCACGCTACAAGAAACGGGAGGCTTTCTAGCTAGCCCTGGGTTTCCTCTGTCTCATTCCCTGTGGGGTGCAGGTGTGGGGGAGAGAGAAAGCCAAAGCCCGAACAAACCATCAGCAGCTTTTCGACCAGCATGGGTTTTGTTTTGTTCGGGCTTTGGCTTTCTTTCCTCCACCACCCGTTCCGCCCGCGCATCACAGCAAATGAGATGGAGGAAACCCAGGGCTGGCTGGAAAGCCACTTATTTCTTGTAGTGCAGGGAGGAAGCCAAAGCTGGAACTGACCCAAACCTGCACTGGCTGCAAAGCCGCTGAGGGTTTGCTTGGGCTTTGGCTTCCTCCCTCTCACACAACAAGAAACGGGAGGCTTTCCATCCAGCCCCAGGTTTCCTCTGCCTGGTTCCTTGTGGCTCGTGGGTGGGGGCGGGGAACCAAAGCCTGAACAAACCCAAACCCGTATCACCACACGGCTTGACTGGGGGAGGCGGGAAGTATCACAGCAGTTTCAAGAAGGCAGAAACAGTGTTGATCTCAGAAGGAATTGAGGAAAAGGATGTGTTACTTTTTGGAATGAATGTATCTTTCTTTAAAGTATTACTCTAACTTATTCTTAAGCTCTAATGCAAATAGCGTTCAGTAATTTAATATATTAGTACCATGAATATGACAACTACAGTATAATAATCTGATGCCAAGGAAACAAGGAAAGGCTCCCACTGGTTTGGTGCCCATGGAGGTCCCCTGGCCCAACTGGGGGAGACATGAAGATGTATGTCCACTGTAGTGGCACATCCTTTCTGACCTGCACCCCAAAGTCCCATAAGGGGACCCTAAGTCACCTCCCTGTGCCCAATGTCCTGGATCTAGGACCCTTGCCAACTTAGCAACACTAGGATCTAGGACCCTTGCCAACTGCCAAAAAACGCAGGCTGGAGGGAGTGCCAAGCCCACTCCTGCCTTTCGCCAACCGAGCGCAGCTGCCCTCAATAAGTGGGCCCCAACAAGACTTCCCATGTTGCATCTTCCTCTCTGCATTCTCTCATTCAACAGACTGTCCACCACTGCTCCACAACTCCCGGTCTCCAAGGCTGACCTTCCAGAGCCCCCACTGTTCCTACACAATGTCCTCAAGTGGCTCTGACTCTTCCATCTGCTACAGCTTGCCTCCCTGGTGACTCTGCTTCTGTTAAATGTGACCTCTCTACCCCACGCTGTCCATATTCACTTGGATGCCATTCTGCAACTAAACAAATATGTCTTATACACTCTACCTAGCTAATGCTGGCCTGATATACCCTACAAATGCTCTGGACCTCCATATGCTCAGCTGCTTAATCTGCACTGGGCCACCACAGTGGTGACTCCTATCCTGAAGTAATGTCCTCTAAACTTGGATGCCAGGAGGCCTGCCCACTGCAGGGCTGCCCTAAATATTGAAAACGTGAGCAGAGACCTGTCCTGGTGGACAAAAGGGAACCTGGTTCCATTGGACACTTGGCTAAGAACCTGTGAAAGGTGGTCATGGGGTAAGGGAACAACCCAGCCAAACCCTCCAGGCACAAGAAGACCCCTTTCCCCAGTTGGTCACACTTGGATTGCCCTCCCTGGGCCCACGGCCACCATGATACCCCTTCTTCCTAATCCTGATGGCCCAAGCAGAGAGGCCTGGAACGTTGGCTGCAGACTCCCAATAGTTGGCCCTTTGTAGACATTCCTTCCCAGAGGACTCACCTGCTGTCTGTCTCCTCCCTATGCCAAGCTTTCCTGTAGTGTTTACTCCCCCACTTTCTTTGCTTTCCTGGCCATGTTCTGCTTGCTTCCTCTTTGGAAGACTTGCTCCCTGTGTCACTGCTGCTGTGGCTGCTGCTGGAAGGAGTGGGTGGCCTCCACCTACCTTTGGCCTTTTTAGTTAACTGTGCTGGCAAAGGTGTTGCTGAGACATCCATAGTGCCTGGCACAGGCAACCTAGCAGTCACTGCAGCATGAGCTTCCAGCTGCTCCACCTTTTCCACCAGCAACTCCAGGGCCTGGGAGAGCCCTGCCAACACGTTGGCATTGCTTCCCCTTGCTGGTGTATGTGGGGGGTAGGAAGCCTAGTGGAGTTGTCCTGCCTGCGGGCTGCAGGGGGCAGGTCAGCCTAGGACCTCTGTGGCTTCCCAGCCTGACCCCTAGTGTAAGGTAAAAGTTTTGGGGGCATTTAAAAGATCAGTGTAACACTCGGCGGCATCTTATTATCATAGGAGATTTCAATAACAGGGCAAGGATGATGGACAGGAGTGCTTACACAGACCAGAAAGAGTGGACAAAGTTGTCCCTGCCCAAACCCCTGACAGCAGAGGAAAAAGAGTTGGAGTTTTTTTCTAGAGAAGCAAGGTCTTAAGGATGCAGCTCTTGACGTGGAGAATGAGTTAGATTTTTTTCCTATTTATTGCAGAAAGGCTTTTGGTTCAGATTTTCCCCCAATGGAAGGAGTTTGATTTACTCATTATCACAAAACTTCAGCCAGCAGAATAGACCGTGTGAGGACAGTGAAGGAAATGAAGATGCAAAAGTGTACTGTTCTGATCACTCCTTGGTCAGATCATGGGCTCTTGGCTGTAGAGTTCAGTATAGGTCAGGTTTACCCCAAAGGGAGACCTCTCTGGAGGTTGCGCCCTATATTTTTAGAAGATGTGGCACGTAAAGAGCACATTGCCTCAGCACTAGCCCACAGCCTAACTCTTGCTGACATGTACAAGGATGATTTGTGCAGGTGGTGGGAAGGTGTGAAGCGCGCGGTTCAGGCCACTAGCTGGGCTTACGAGACCAACATTAATGGGAGACAGATTCAGGAGTATCATTTGGCCATTTATCATTTTTTGAAGTGTCATTATCGATTGAACCAAGGTGTTCCTTTTTCAGAACAAAAGCTTAACTGGGTGAAGGGACTGATAGCAAGATTTTGCCAAAAGCAAAGACAAAACAGAAAGAGTAGTAAAAATTTCAGGACTCGAGGTGGTGTGGTAGACGTGAATGAGTGGGCAGGCGCCTGGAGTCCAAAGGCTCCTATCGAATTAAATGGCTTGAGGGCCTCTGAGTCAGACCCTATTGCATTTAGACCAAGTGAGATGCTGGATATCATGGAGGGATATTACAGGCAGTTATATGTTTGGAAAAACATAGATATAGAAGAGATTAAGGTTTTTTTCCAAGCTTTTTCAGAGGACCAGATGGGCACCCTCTATAAGGGTTTGAGTCCAGAGGACAGGAAGAGGTTGGTCTCTCCTATCGACGAACAAGAACTTCATGAGGTCATAGTTCAGGGGAAGAGTAAGTCAGCACCTGGCCCAGATGGCCTCAGTTGGAATTTTTATAAAGTTTACAGGAAGTGAATTGTTCCCCCTTTAACCACTTTGTTTAATTTTTTGTGGGATAATAATGAGCTCCCTGAGACATTTTATCAGGGGGGTCTTGATGTTTTCCCCAAAGGAGGGCGATCCTACCCTCCCAAAAAACTGGCGCCCCATAGCTCTGACCAACATAGACTACTGCATGTTGGCAAAAATACTGAACAGTCGGCTGGCTAAGGTGGCTGATTAGATTGTGATAGAAGCACAGTCCAGTGCTGTGCCGGGTAGGACTGTGGTAGACTCTCTTTGTTTCGGGAAGTGTTCCGACTTAGCAAGGAGGGAGCTTGGACTGGTCAAATCCTACAGGTCGACCAGATGAAAGCTTTTGACAATGTAGATCATACATTCCTATGGGAAGCCCTCAAGTGGAAAGGAGTGCCAGAGAGATTTATTGCTTTAGTTAAAATGTTTTATAGGGATGCAGAGGTAGTTTTGCAAGTCAATGGTCATAGAGGAAAGAGGATTAAGTTAAATTCTGGGGTGAGGCAAGGTTGTCCACTAAACCCTCTCTTGTATGTTATTGCTTTGGATGCTATCCTGTGTAAGATTAGTTTAGACAAGAGCATCTCGGGGATCCGAATCCCACGTCCCTTGGACAGTTCGTGGTTGGTTTGGTGTGAATCTGTTAAATTTGTTGCCCATGCTGATGATGTGTCCCTCTTGGTGAAGGACAGGATGGAAGTTAGTAAGATTAAAGATGCTTTTGAGGCCTACGGTCGAGTTTCTGGTGCTCAACTTAACATGGAAAAGAGTTTTTTGATCAGGATTTTTGCTGCAGAGGACAAGATGGCAGCTATTCCTCTAAAGGACGTAGTTAAAGTAAAGGAAGGGTGGCAAGCAGAGCAAGAGGCAAAGATGGATAAGGTGAAGATCCTGGGGCTGAATTTTGCGGTTGGAAAAAGTGAAGGAGAGGGTGGCCCTCTGGCAGAGATGGAAGCTGACCATTTCTCAGAGAGCCGCTTTTATAAATACCTACCTGCTTCCGGTGGCAGCCAACTTGGCGGCTGTTTTCCCGCCTCCGGATTCAGTGATTAAAGAAGCTGATCAAGTTCTCTTCAAGTTCCTTTGGGGAATGGCCACATTCCCCCTGGCAAGGGCAGTGGCTTATGGGCAGGTAGAACAAGGGGGCCTGGACTTCCCAGCCTTGGGACCTAAGTTCATCACCATCTTTTCTGTCCAAAATTTTGGGAAAGCTTCTCTGTTGCAAAAGGGTCAGATTCAACCTCAGGCTTGGCTAGTTTTGTTTTGTGAGTGCTGGATAGGGACTAGATGGGGAAAGATTTGGTGGGAGGAAGGCTCATTAAGTTTTAGGTTTTCTTTACCTGAAAAATTGAAAGCACCAGATTATTTGAGAGACTTTGTTTTTTACATAAAGAAATATAGAATTCATGCTGAGGAGTTGAAGGGGGAAAGACAGACCAGGTCAGAGCATCAAGAGAAGTTTGTACAGGAAAATAGTGGAGGAGATTTATGTTAATCCGTGTTTGCAAAAACATCAGGCCAAACTAGATTTACCAGAGTCCCTAAATCACCAGACTAACCCAATTGAGTATTTCATGAACAAAAGGGTCCCCCAAAAGTTGTGGGACTTGAGGTGGAGACTCTACCATCAGGTTCTTAATCTGAAGGGAAGGAGACCGAGGACCGCAGAGGATGAGCAGACTTGTCCTCGTCTGAAATGTAAAAAGGCTGAGATTTTGAGTGGCGTGGCACAGAAGGAGACGATCAAACATTTTGCCCAGGACTGCCAGAGTGCCCGGGAAACATGGGAGGAAGTGGCCTGGGTCCTGGATTGGCCCGATTTGGCACAGCAGGCCTGGGAGACGGTTCTTTCAGGGACCAAACCTCCGGAGGGTGTGAGGGGACCCAGAAAGTCAGTGGGCATAAGAGGAAGAGGAAGGAGTCTGGTTCCCCAGCTGTCAGTTTTTGGACAGTGCCCTGGTCCACAGTGCGCCTGGTAAACCTCTATGTGATGTTAGGGTTAGTTTTCCAAAGACAAAGAGAGGTGAAAAGCCAAAATCTGCAGGATATAAAAGGCACTGCTTATTATGTGAAGAACGTAGAGTTGCCCCTCCACATTCGCGAACTTAGCATTCGCGGTTTTGAATATTTGCAGGTTTGGGGAGGGCTCCCCGCTCTCCCAAAAGCAGCAACAAGGGGCCTCTGGAGGCCCCATGAAGGCCTTGGGAGGGAGGGGGAGGGCCAGGGAGGCCTTCACGGAGCCCCCAGAGATGCTCCAGAGGCTCCATGAAGGCCTTGGGAGGGAAGGGTTGGGCCGGGGAGGCCTTCACGGAGCCCCCGGAGATGCTCCGGAGGCCCCATGAAGACCTTGGGAGGGAGGGGGAGGGTCGGGGAGGCCTTCACGGAGCCCCCGGTGACGCTCCGGAAGCCCCATGAAGGGCTTGGGAGGGAGGGGGGAGGGCCGGGGAGGCGTTCACGGGACCTCCAGAGACGCTCAGGAGGCCCCATGAAGGCCTTGGGAGGGAGGGGGAGCTGGGGGAAAGCGACTATGGGGCCTCCGGAGGCCCTGTGGTCACTTTTGCGGGGGAGGGGGAGGGCAGTTGCTATTCACCGATTTTTCGCATTTGCGGGGGTCTGGGGAACCTAACCCCCGTGAATATGAAGGGATGACTGTAATTGAAAATTTAACTCTGAGTGAAAAAGAGAAATATCCACACCATTGTTGGAAAAAGTTTTGGCAGTGGTTTAGTGAGACAACCCCACCAATAACATAAAAGGATATTTTAAATAAATATTTTATTATTATTATTGTATTTTTGTATTATTTTTATTAATCTTTTATTTATTTTTTCTTTTCTGAATAGGTATAATTATAATGTGTAAATATAATGTGATTATAGTGTGTTTAGATTAAGAGGAAAATATATTAGTGTTAGGATAGATAGTTTTGGTTTTGTATTAGTAAGAAAAGAGGAAAACAATTATTATTTTTGCATTATTTTTATGGCCTTTTGCGGTCGGGTGTATTTTTCAGCAGAATGGTCTTATTCCAATAGAAAATCCCTAACCCCCCCCCCCCCAAAAAAATTCCTAGTGTGAGGTAGTGATGCCCATGGCTTCTGGGCTTTCTTTGGGGAAATGCTGCCAATGGAACAGATAATTAATGGAAGAGAAAGTCCAAGTGTAATACAAAGCTGAGAGGGCCCCAAGCATCAAAATGGAGGGATCCTGGAAGGGAGGCCCAATGCAGGCATCCCCTTTAGGGATGGGATAGGAGCCTGGCAGAAAAATTCCTCCTCTCAGAAAAGTCAGGGAGCCCTGACCAGGGCTGACCTGCACAGCAGCAGACTCTGGCACACAAAACCAGCTTGTGATAGCCTTCAGAAGGGCTTTAGCATACCAGGTAGAGAGGAGCTCCCTGCTCCCTGCACAGAGGAGGGCTGATAGGGGGAAAGGCACACCCCATGGAAGCCTCAGTTGAGGACTGGCCAACCCAGTGGCCAGAGTTCCTGGGGGCTGGATTGTTGGGCAACCCAAGCAGAGGGACCTCCAGTGGAGGAAACCCAGAGTGATTCTGCACAGAGCCCTTATAAGGGCTGTCGAAATGAATGCCCATTGAGGGAGTAGTGATTTTGCTGTAAAGGGGGAGGTGCCACTGCTGTCCATGATGGTCCAGCCACATAGCTCCACTGCCTTCTCCCTCGCTGCTGCCTCACTTTGTTGTCGTCGTCACTGTTGCTGTCAAGCTATGTAGTCAGCTTGTGGAAGTAGGGGATAAGGCAGCTGCCTTTTGTAGTTTTCAGTCAATAGGATGTGTGTGAAAAATTTGGAAGGTTGTGGAGGCTTGGGGAAGGCTTCAGGAGCCACACTGTGTTCCAAGAATCACATGTGTCAGTGGACTGCAGTTTGCCCAACCCTGCCTTAGAAGAAGATACTAAAAGGAATCTTTTATATTTGCATATGACCAATAACATTATTGTCTGGTTTAAAGTTGCTAGTGTCTAAACTGTAGCGCAATCAACAATCAAGTTTTTACCTTTTGATCACAATCTCTCTAGATTGTTCTTTGGTCTCAAAAGTGCTACCAATTTACTTAGAAATAAACAGGAACACCCACTTAGGCCTTAGCTATATAGCTTTGTCAGCTGAGTTACACTTTGGGAAATTTCTGTGCTTAAACTGGTGTGGTCACTGTGGCAGAAAATGGAATCCCCTTATGTTGCAATGTTCTGAAGCATATAGGTCTTTTAGATTAAAATCAGCACTACTTGATCCATAATCAAATCATGGATTATGGTAACTTTAACAACATTAATTAATTTAATTACATTTGTTAATTATATTAATTAAGCTTGGGTTAAACAGCATGAAAGAAATAATTGATTCTATGCTACCTGATAGGCCAAGTTCTTGAAACCACTACATCTGATATTGAATATGGTTTGGCTTATTTTCCCTCCCTGAGTTTCTGTATACATTTTTATTTATATGGATATTTTCTTGATATCATGTTTGCCTCTCTTTTTGAACTCTTTATAGAGTAGGTGGTAGTTTATAATAGAACAAGTGAATTATATTTCTCTCTGCTATGTTATTATCCTATAGTAGTATATAGTTGATCTGTTTTGCTCACCTTATGAAAGGACATTATGATCCCTATGCTGAAACACATTCTAAACATTGTAATACTCCTGTTTCTTATCTGTATGGATATATGTACTGTACTTGAAATGTATGTTACAGTTTCCTGTTGTACGTTTTTCTACCTTAGCAATTTGATAATTTTTGCATCATGTGGACAGAGAATTATCATTGTGTTATAACCTTGAACAATCCTACTATAATGAGCAGAATTGTCCGTATCATGAGCCCAGAGCTAGGAATGTTAGGTTTGAAAATTAATTTGATAATGTTAATAAATTGGAAAATTATTTCACCAAAATAAACATTAATAATAAAAACCCTTTAATTCAGCAGGTTTTAATTAATTAACTCATTGATTAAATCATTAATATTGGGCCAGGTCATGTGATTTACAGAAAATGGCAGAAAATGGAAATTGTCACTTTTGAGCTCAGGAGATCATATTTTGTTACTGGCTGTTTTGAAAGTGCTCTTTTTGTCCTTTTAAACACTGCCTTCTTTGAGCCTCATATTTTCCCCATGTGGACTACAAAACCAATAATAGGATTGTTGCCTGGGCATAGTGGGAGCCTGGCACATCTGCTAACAGTCAGGTTGGGGAAGGTTGTCCAAAAGCATAGTATCTCAATCTTACAACCTCTTCAGTTCAGTTTGTCACTCATGCACATCTCTCTTTTCTTCCCACCCCCACCAACATGTACACTTCATTCACTCTTCAAATGCCTTGTTCATTGAAGTTTAATAAGGATAAATAATTTCTGTTAGAGTAGATTAATCCACTTCAAGAACAGCAATAAGTGGATAACTACGAAGATTGGTCACTGACTCAAGGGTGGAGAATTCTTAATCTGAATTTTTTGAGTCTCTGAGCATATGCAGAATATTTTTCTGCACAATTGAATCACTGCATCATTTCTATCTCCCCCCTTCACCCCCTCATCAATAAGTGTGGTCTGAAAAAGTCAGTGGTATAGCACAGGTTTTGAATGCAGGAGCCAGGACCACCAAACAAAATCTGTGGCATCTGCAGTTTTTAATGATCAGGTATCTAACAAGCTCACTCTCCTCTACAGTCATCTTACCTTAACTGTATACCGTATATTCCGGCGTATAAGACGACTGGGCGTATAAGACCACCACCCCAATTTCCAGCCAAAAATCTAGGCTTAGGCATATATTCGCCAGATAAGACCACCCCCCCCCAATTTGGCTAGCTGGGGGAGCCTTGCCAGCTGATCCTCTTTGTTTCCCAACTCATGAGGATCTCCTCGTGAGTTGGGAAAGCAAACAGGATCAGCTGGCAGGGCAACATTCGCCCCTCTCTTCAACCTTCCAGTCAAACTGGACTCGAAGGTGGAGGAAAGGGGCGAAAATGTCCAGTTTGCCTCAGCAGCCCCCTTCCCTCCGTCTTGGCTCTTCCGAAGGGGACCAATGCGGGGGAAGCGGGGGCAGCCGCGGCAAACCCCTAGATTCGCCCCCTCTCCCCACCTTCAAGGAAGGTGGGCAGAAGGGGCGAACATGCCCCGTTTGGCTCCATAGGGAGGACGCGGGGCCGTGGAGCCAAACCCCGGGATTTGCCCCCTCTCCCCACCGTCAAGGGAGAGGGAGCGAATCTAGGGATTTAACTCCACAGCCCCGATCCCTCCTTCTGGGCTCTCTCCTCCCACGATTCCCCAACCCACAGGAGACTTCCCAGCCTCCTGGTGGGTTGGGGAATGCGGGATGGCCAGCTGGCTGGGGGGGTGGAGGGAGGGGGCTTCGCAGCCACCCCCCTCTCCAAAGCGCGGCTTTGGGGAAGGGAGTTACTGGGCGGAGGGTGGCTGGGTGGCTGGGCGGAGGGGGCTTCGCAGCCACCCCCCCTCTCACCTTCAAGGAAGGTGGAGGGAAAGGGCAAATCTAGCGGTTTGCCTCAGCAGCTGCAGAGGCGATCACGCGGCGGCCGCGGCAAACCGCAATGTTTGCCCCCCTCCTCTGTCTCCGTTGCTCCCCAAAGGGGGAGAAGGCAGAGGAGGGGGGCGAATGAACTTCAAAACACTTTGCTTCACCCCCCCTGCCCCATCTCCTGCCTCTTCACTCAGTTTGCGAAGAGGCAGGAGATAGGCAGGCAGGTGAAGCAAAGTATATCCAGCGTATAAGACAACTGTCAATTTTGGAGGGCACTTTTGAGTGCTCAAAAGTCGTCTTATACGCCAGAATATACGGTAATTAAAAGGGGTTAGGTAAGAAGATAGAGAAAGGAGTTGGTGGGTAAAAAACAGAATAGGAAGAGGGGAAGCTATGGTGGAAAGAAAAGCGGGGTGAATTTGAGGAAAACTTTTCAGTTAATTATGCAGGAACCCTAGTACTGTCGAGAGTAGCGCTCTACAGAATTGCAGTGGGGTCATTGCAGCTCACCCAAACTATGAAGTATATTATACAATGGAAATTAGTATATACAGTAGGACCTTCGTATCTGCTAAGGATTGGTTCTGGGAGCTCCTGTGGATACTGAAAACTGTGGATAATAGCAAACACCATTGAAAATAATGGGACTTCTGGTTTAAAATACCACAGAGTTGCCTTGGAGGACCTAGAAGATGGCTAGAGAGGACACATTTTCTAGGAAGACTCTATGGTAAGGTGTGCTGTTTTGTGTCCCGTGGATAATGAATCAGTGAATGTGAGGGGTCTTACTGTAATGTAATTATTAGCAGGGGGTTATTGATGACAGTTCACTCCCACCTGCTACAAAGACTCTAAACACTTATCTTTCATTCAGCCCATGCTTTTTTCATCTAAAAGGGCTTTTGAAAGCGCCCCCCCCCAAAATGTTATATCATAATTGTACATTATACTACAATATATAAGAAAAGCCAGTCCAGAACATAATCAATAGGGGAGGAGAAGTTACCAAACAGAGTCACAATACACTGTCTTCATTCCAAGCTCGACATGAAATCTTGGGTTCATGTGCCCATAGCCTGCATTAGGAGAAGTGGTGTACTAACGGTGGGGCAGTGGATGCAGTCCAAGCGCAACCAATATGGGGGTTTACTTAGGTACATCCACTCACCAGCTGAAAGCCCATTTTCTGCTCCATCCTCAGCAACCAGGGTATGTTGCCGCGCTGTTGATCCTTTGTGCACATGTGTTTGTGCTTGGCTAGAACAGAGAGAGTGTGCACAAGTGGGCATGCATGCAAAACTCACTTGCACGTACACACACATACATGCACACAATGTCCTTGCTGTCTTGGCAACTCTAATTAAGGAGCACTGGGGCAAAGTGGCAACCCTGGTCTTTTTTTCTTTCCCCACCCTCTTTAAATTCTCAAAATGCCCATGATATAACCCTTTTCTTTCATTCCACAAACTCTGTTTTGGAAGAAATTCTGGAATTTGAAAGTACAATCTTTTGGAGGCTTGACAATCTCTTTAAATTTCTATAGGGCTGACCTCTGTCCCCTAATGGAAGCTTTAGTTTTAAAAAGAATAAGAAGCTAATTACTCATTGGCAGTTACCCACAGCTTGATCATATGCATCTTGTTTCATTAAGACAGTTCCATTGGTGCTTACTATCAGATTGATGTGTATTGCAATTGGCAACCTTTAAAATGGCAGATAAAAAGAGCCAGGACTTGTAATGTGAAGAAAGATCTCCACCAAATCAAATTCAGACCAAAATTAGTTAAAGACAACAAAAAAGCGATAACACATCTACACATTGCAAAACCTCAGTGCATTCAGGAAAAGAAGGGGGGGTACCCTATGGGGGAGGGGAATTTGTCTGTTGTTATTGCGATTGTTGTTAAAATAGCAATTGGCAGCTATATTCTTCTTATTTAGATTATTAGAGTGAGGCCACGAGGTTTACTTGGAAGGAAGTTAAAGTGAAATTAAGGAGGTACAGTGGGCCCTCCAGAACTGCAGGGATTTGGTTCCAGGACCCCCATGGATGCCAAAAAATGCGGAAAGTCAAGCCCCATAGTCAGCAATGTGAATGTGCATGCTTCAGTGTGTCTGTGTTCATGTCCCCACCATTGAATAAAATGAGGCATGGACAGTCCAATCTGCAAATCAGGACCCTGCCGATACAGAGGGCCCACTGTATATCAGTGTGGTGTTGGACTAGGACTCTGGAAGACCAGGGTTTGAATTCCCAGGCAGATTCTATGCACGCCTCATTGGAATTGAAGTAGGCAAGTATGGACCTTCAGATCTTCATGCCTTACATCTCCCATCAGCTAGCATAAACAATTAATGCTAATGGAATCTCTCCCCCCCCCACCACCACACACATACTTTCTAAGCAACCCTACATACAACTGCACCCAAATCCCAGATTTTTTTCATAGAATTTCACCTCCAAGTAAGCCTGTTTAGATTTCAGACAGTTGAAGCCTATACTCCTGTGCATACCTACCTAGCGCTAAGTCCAACTGAGTTCAGAGGACTTACTTTTGAGTAATTTCACAAAGGGAATTTCACTTCTAAGTAAAAGCACAATGCTACCAACCTTAAGTATGCATGACAACTTGAAAAAAATCTTCACTGCATTTCATGTGCATGGTGTTCACTTTATTCATTGTGGCTTACTTCCAGGAAACTCTGTGTACAGCCTAGTGCTGCAGGCCTAATCATATTTATCTGGAAATGAACTGCATCCTGATCTACAGCTCCCAGCATCACCCAGCCACTATGCTCATTGACCATACTGTCTGGAGAAATCTGGGTATTGTAGTCCTTTTCCAAATTGATTGCACCCAGGCATATGAGACTTCTTTTGAGTAAACATGATCAGTCTATAAGTCCTATCCATTATTCCAAACCAGATGGTGAAACAAGTTTAAAACTTGCCTTCACAAGTGTTTGAATTTTCTTTAACAACTGGGCCAGTGTCCCCGCCCTGCACAGTGAACAGTAGTTTGGGTATGTGTGTGTGCTTTGACCTTTCCAAATTGGGAAATCTAGAGAAGCTAGTTGCTAATAATGGAGAGAAAGGAACCAGCCATCATAGTGGGAGTGGCCTGTCATAGGGCAAATGAGTGACCACTGATGCTCACTGTTCACATTTCAAAATATGAATTAGAGCAACCTGAAGCTCTTCAAGGGACATTGACTGATAGCTGGATTCTCCTCCACTTGGTGGTGTTAAAAAATGATGTGCCTCAGGTGTCAAATATGCTAAGTTCACCACATCATCGCACTATAGCAAGAATTCATTGTTCTAAGAATTGGCTGATTACAGCATGGCATATATGATGGCAAATCTTGGCTCATAGGCTTCAGTTCATACATTTCATATGAACACACTTGATCCTGGGCTGGAATTAGAAAATCCTGGGATGAGGTGAGATTAAGACACAATATTGGTGTGCATGTGAGGTAAAATTGTCCTCCCTCACGTCTGGTCTCTTCTCCCTTAAATGGTATTTTAAAAACCATTGAAAACAGCATAGGTGCAAGAAGGATTCAGTTTTCCATTCTTATTAACCCCAAATGTTATCTTGAAGTTCATACTTTTCCCAACTTTGAAGGGATTCAGCACCACCTGTGCTTTTTCACATTTGATTTCAAAATAAAGTAAACAAAATGAGTCATCATGGTGCCCCCAGCACAAACGCTTTTAGTAAACAAGATCTGGCTGTGTCTAATTGTAGTTATATTTTCATAAGCACATGTATATGCAGCTTGCCATTGATAAAGTGTCTTAATATGGTCCTAACAAAAATGGTGAAAGCAATGTTGGCATAGAGTTTGTTCATTCCTCCTCAGTTGGTCCTGTCATATAGTCACTGTCAAGTAGTTAGGCTGCAGAACTTTCAGTACTGTATTTCTATAAACTTTCAAACCCTACCTTCCAAAATAAACCATCCCCCAATTACAGTACGCCATTATTTTAGTTTATTTTCCTCTGGACAAATTAAGGACATTCACCTTACAGTTGTTGCTGTATTAATTTCAAATAGAAATTGCTTAGAAATGTTACCCATGGAGCTTAGATGTAATGTGGCTCAAATGAAAATGTTACCCATAGTGCAATATTTTTTGAGTAAAAAGTCTATGGCAACAATACTTTTGCAAACAAGGGTATAGTAGAGCTGCTAATATAGTTACTTTTTTCCTTTAAAAATGTTTTGGTGGGAACTTTGACAATTTTTATATTTTTAAAGCACAACATAAAATTTAAAACATTCATTACTAATATGTCAGTATTAAAATATTGAGTACTGAGTAGTACATTACTTTTTAAAAATGATGTTCCAGTCTGGTTTTGTGTGAGATGCTTTACAGAATATATAGATTCCTATCATGTTAATGTTATTATCTTAAGTTTTAATGTTTGTGAACAGACAAACATTTTTTTTCCATTCTTTAGGTTTTTCATTGTGAAACCTGTAGGTTGGTAATAATGGCTTACTGAATGGAAATAGGTTATCTTCATGGTACTAAGATATTTAAAACATTTTACAAATCATACAGCATATTGTACCTCTGAAGGGTGTCTCTCTTAACTTTCACTTTCCTTATTGGTTTCCTGATGTCGGCTTCCTTGTGTTGCATATTATTTCACCCTTTTTACGGGTGTCCCCATTCTGCCCTGTAAGGGATCTTGAGACTATTTGCTGGACAGTACACTTTTGGACCCTTGCTGAGTCAGAGTAAACTTTCAATGAGCTGCTTTGACAACAAAAGGGACAGGCAATACTGAATCATGCAGTCACTCAGCTGCAATGTTTTAAATGCAGCACTTACTAGCCTTCTGGTAAAGGGTGATCAGCTATGTATCAAGTACACATTTCATATGATCTCCTATCAAAGGACAGAGTTACTAGATTACTTGGCTTAATCAGTCACTCTATTTCTTTCTCATACAGTATGCTGTAGTATATGCTATAGAAAATCGTGTGTCAACAGTTCACCAGTTAGAGAAAGAAACAAGGAGGTCAAATGAGGAGCTTTATTCCTTTCCCTTCCCTAGTAGATGTGTGGGTGTTTGTAGGAATAAAATCAGGAAAGGAATCGCCATTATCTCTCATGGTCAGAGATACCCCGGCTGCTTCTAAATATGAGATTTTAAGGAGAGGGAAGGGCCTATAGACCTTCACAGGTTGGACGGGGAACATCTGTGGGCTAGATTAAGCTCACAGGCAAGAGATCATCTGCTTTATAATGAGTTTTCCCTCCCCTGGTTTAAAAAGTATTCCCATGACATTTGAACATCTTATTTATAACAGACTGTAAGCAAAAACATTAGGAGTAACATAAACTTCATGGAGTGTACTGTATTTGCAGTGTATGGAAAATAGTTTCTAAAGCCACATCCACACTACACAAATAATCCAGTTTGAAATTGGATTATTTAGGAGCCCTGGTGGCACAGTGGTTAAATGCCGGTACTGCAGCCACAATGTTGTGGGTTCAATCCTGCAGGGCTCCAGGTTGACTCAGCCTTCCATCCTTCTGAGGTCAGTAAAATAAGTACCCAGCTTGTTGGGGGCAATTAGCAAAGACACTGTAAACTGCTTAGAGTGCTTAGCACTATAAAGTGGCATGGAAATACAGGTGCTATTGATATTGCTATTATTTGCCATGGCTCCTTTCTATGGAATCCTGAGATTTGTAGTTTAGTGAGGCATTAGCACTCCTTGGCAGGGAAGGCTAAAGACTTTGTAAAACTACAAATCCTAGGATTCCATATGAAGGAGCCATGGCAAATAATCCAGTTTTAAACTGGAATATTTGTGTAGTATGGATTTGATCTAGTTTTCGTTTCTTGAGTATGCATGTTTATTATTGTGTTGTTGTGTGCCTTCATGTCATTTCCAACTTAACACAGGGTTTTCTTGACAAGATTTTGTTCAGGGGGGGTTTGCCTTTGCCTTTCTCTGAGGCTGAGAAAGTGTGACTTGCTCAAAGTCATCCATGGCCAAATGGGAATTCGAACCCAGTTCTCCAGAGTCATAGTCCAGTGATTAAGCACTACACCACACTGGCTTTCATGTTTATATATGTTTATGCATGTTTATATTGCAGTCTATTTTGCCAAGTTTAGTATTGCAATTTGTTAAGCGCACCTATAATTCATATCTTTGGCTAACAATGGTTACACAAAAGTTAATCATCACCGTATAATCAGTTTTGAGCCAAACTGCTGATTCCTTTAAGTATTCAAACTTCCATTACATTTATGTCCATATGTTAACATTGTCTGACCTAGTACATTCAGACCACTTCAAATCTTTAGTTGGCAGGGTTTTAACAATTGGGTGATTTAAATACAGTACTTGGTGATTTAAAAAAAAGGCTATTCTCATCCAGAAATGTCCCTAGAGGAGTTTTATACAACATGAGCTCCCCCTCCATTTTTGTCCCTCCCCCATCTTTGTTTTTGAGATCCATCATGGTGTAATGTAATGGTTTGAGTTTTGGACTAGAATACTGGGAGGCCAGGGTTCGAATCCCTGGTCAACCATGGAAACTTGCTGGGCAAGTCATACTCTCTCAGCCTCAGAAAAGGGCAATGGCACCCCCCCCCCAAACAAATCTTGCCAAGAAAACCCCATGATTAGTGTTACTATAAATTAGAGATGACATGAAGGCACTTCAAAACAACAATAAGTGTGTTTTGCCTTGGCAAAAATAAAAGTATCACTTTGGAGCAATCTAATCAAATTTAATTTTCCTATGTTCTCAAAGTAACAGTTTGCACCTTCTTAATTTACATGAACATGAACATTTACCTTACACTGTAATTCTATATACTGAGTGCAAAAGTGACATCCAGTGGCCAGTTACATTAGTTAGCATAAGTTGTATTGCTTTAGCCCTACACAATTACACAATCTTCTGTTGGGAGGAAGACTTTTAGAAATGTAAATGTAACAGTAGTTCTAATACATAGAAGTAGCAGCTGTCTGATTTTAATTTTCACAGTGGCTCTCTACTTAAGATTTTTCAGGAGGTACACTTCCTTCTTACTCAAATTTGAATAGTGTCAAAAGGTAGCTAATTTGATTCTCTGTTTCACTTTGGACACCTGTTTTCTTTTGTATGATTAAAAAATTACCACTACCACCCCAAAAGACATGAGAGAAACATGAGCTCAGAACATTAATTTGTTTGTAAGAAAGCTTGTTTTAAAGGGGATCGGAATTGGGTGGCATTCTAATGTCACTGCAAGTTCCAAATCTCCATCGTTGGCCATGCTAGAGCAGGATTCTAGGAGTTCTAGTTCAAAAAAGTAATTTTTCCAAAGTTTGGTCAACCTGTGTACAAGCATTAAAATTAAAATGCTGTAACTCCCAGTCCTTCTAGTTTTCATAGCCAATGATGAAGACTGTTGAGAGCTACAGTTCAGCATGCGGTGGCCTACGCAATGCCCACTTCTGTTTTAAAGCTTTTGATGACTTTTGGCATGATCAAATGGTATTTACAAAAATCTTGCCAAAATTAAAAAGTAGTTACTCCATACAAGTAGAAATATTATCTGCAATATTCTGACATACAGGTTGCCTCATGTATCCACAGGGGACATGTTCCCTGACTGACTGTTTATAAATGAAACAGCATTAAAGCAAAGAAGAGTATGTAGGTAGGAGATCTAGCTGCAGATCTCACATGTCTTGTGTAGCTTAGTTTTTAAGTGTGCTTATTTTTGTCTGTTTCTTTTTTTATAATGTCCTGCTTTGAATATTGGTTATTTTGGCTTACATATAGTCTTTCCCTGAGCGTATGCTGATATTCAGGTTTGGCTATAACAGAACCATACACAAACACATACTTGAATTAGCCTTCAGTTAAATCAAATGAATGTTAAGATTCTTGAGCCCTAAGTTTGCCTCCCATGCACCAGTCTAAGGCAGCCATTTATTCAAAAAATTTCAGTTCAAACTGAGAATTTAAGTGTTTTAACTGTATTTTTTTTAAATGAGCAATGGAGGAAAGTATGAAAAATGTCAAGCAGAGAGTGTTACTTTTTGCCTTGACACACTGTGGTCAAAGTTGTATTTGGTTGTATGCCTATTGTGCAATGACAAAGGTTTATTTTTCCTTTGTTCTTTTCAGAGCGCTGCAGCAGCTCCCAGTCCAGTGCTAGGAAACATTCCCCCAGGAGATGGCATGCCAGTAGGTCCTGTACCACCGGGTTTTTTTCAGGTATTCAGAAAAATTATGATTATAGGAGATCTTTAGGACTTAGAAATGGGTCAATAGTATTATTTGGCACTGCCACAAAAACATACCACGTCAAATCTTGCCATGTATACAATGCATATTATTTAAACACAATTAGGCAAAGGCAATCTAATGTTGTTTTGTGCCAGAAGCTGGAAACACTGAAGCAGAGCATGTTTAAAATATATGGTAGAATTTTATAATAGTTACATAATCTAATTGTGCCACAGTTGAGGTCATATTTTCTACCCTAATAAAAGGAACTGGTTGCTCGCTTTATCTTCTCTATAGATTCTTCCTACTTGACATTGCATTGTTCTGAAACTTTAAGAGTTAGCAGTGCTGTTGAAAATGAGTAGAATAATTATGTTACGCATGTTGAAACAAATTATTTCAGTTGCTTTATGTATTATATAAGAGGAGGCTATGTGAACTGGAGTACTGGTCTCCTCTTAGCGTGCCCTCATATCAATTGTCATGTTAAAGCATAGGCACAGGAACAGTTGGAGAAAGAGTATTCCTTTGTGCAAGGATTTACTTCCACCATCTACTTGAAAAGAAAATGAAATCATGTATGATTGTACTGTGATAACTGATATAAACAATGAATTGGAAATCAAATTATCATGGGATACATCTCACTGAAAAATAGAACAGAAAATAATCTGTACCTCATTATATAATGTGTAAGCAGAATGATTTTTATGTTGTGTATTTTTTTAGATATATGCAAAATATGAGGATTGTTTCACTTAGTTTCTCTTCTGATGGATAAAAGAGCAGTACTGGTATGATGTGCAAGCTTCTCTTTTTTGAGCAGAGGCATTTAAATTGTGAATGCCTATGACTATGATATACTATTTTCTGGATGGCTTTATCTCTGTCTATTTATCTACACATTTTTCCCAAGTCTCTAAAGTCTGCTGAAAATATATGATCAATTAGGTCTTAAATGCCTTGTGTGGCAATTGGCAGCCTGTCAGGAGCATTATTTTTTAAAAAGCAAGGGACTTGTATACATTCATTTGAATTAAATGAAATTATAAATATTTGGGGGGGACAAAAAATTATCAACCCCATCCCCCTCTACACCCAGTACAGTATATGCCTGTAGAATGGGACATACTATTGTTTAATGAGTTGCCAATAAAACTTAGGCTGCTTAGATACATATGATACACATATCATCTCATGGTTTGGCTCTCGTATATACACACTCCTACCCAATTTTCTGCTTTTTAGAATTTCCCTTCCAGACAGAACTTTAGGTTCTTGCCTGTGCCATCCACTTCAGAGCCTATGGCCCTGGAGGTTTTTCTGCATCCTCCTATTAAAGGGTTGTGCCTTACATTTTATAAAATCCATTTAAGAGCAATTCCTCTGTTTTACCCTTTTCTTCTTATTTGATAGCATAGACCTATGAAGTTCTTGATATAAATGGTATAAAAGGCCGTTTGGGGCTTATTCACAAGAATTACCATATTTCTGGCGTATAAGACGACTGTGCGTATAAGATGACCCCCAACTTTTCAGTTAAAATTTAGAGTTTTGGAATATACTTGCTGTATAAGACTACCCCTCTTCCAACGCACACCAAATAAAAAAATTTAAAAAAACATTTAAAAAGCCTCCCCCCAGTCAGCCAGCCAGCACCCGCCCTTCCTGAAGCCGCGATGGGGAGCCTCCGTGCTTGCCTGGGTCTTCGCTTCTCTTTGTAAAGGAAGCAAAGACACAGGCAAGCGTGGGGGGGTGAGGCAAACCCTCTTAAATCGTCCCACTGCTTGGCCTTTGCTCCCTTTGCAGGGAGAGCGAAAGCCCAGGAGAGGGCGATTTTAGGGGTTTGCCTCACCCTCCCATCACGGCTCCCATTCAGGAAGGGTGGCTGGTGGCTGGCAAGCCTGCCACCAGCCAGCCAGCCATCATCCACCCTTCCCGAAGCCACAGTGGGGAGCCCTATAAGACGACACTCGGCGTATAAGACCACCCCAAACTTTTGAGATTATTTTCCTGGGTTAAAAAGTCATCCTATACGTCAGAAAATGTGGAACGAAGAACACAGTAATAGGCTGCTTTGTTCTATTAACTACCACTCATGGTCTCTTCCAACTCTACAATTGTATGATTCTATGATTCTATGAACTACCACTCAGTAACACCAGGAAGCTACATTTCTACCAGTTCAGCTTGTATAGACATATAGAAAAGAATTATCATGAAGTTTCACCTGCAGTGAATTCTTTAATTTCTTAGTTATGTGATGTGAAAGTAAGTTCATCCAACTACAGTGTGTATTGATGAGACTTTAGTAGGAGGTCTTTCTAGTGAAGTAGAATTAAGTTATATGTATACTGTACTATAAATAATGAAATTATTTTTAGTTAAAGCTGTTCTGTTGAATAGATATTATCATTGTCTGTTTATATTTTATAATTTTTTAAAGTATCTAATTGAAATTATCAAACAGATGTGTGTGGCTTAATTTCTTGTTTCGTCCGTGGAGAAAAGTGTCCACTTTTTAAAAATTTGATATCCTCCCTCTGATACACCTTTTTACAAGAAAAGTTCTTATTTAAAAGAAAACAGGAACAAGTTGATTCAAACTCGTAATGTTTAATGTTACCTACTTGCAAATAAATTTCAAAAGGTTCATAATCCTAAATATACACTGGACTGACTATGTGACGAATGTTGCTGTCCTTGGGCAAGCAACATTGAGCAAGCAGCATTGAGGCCATGATATTGAGGACACAGCTGTGATGGGCAGGGCACGTTTCTAGGATGGAGGACCATAGCCTCCCAAAAATAGTACTCTACGGTGAACTCGCCACTGGTCAGTGTAAGAGGGGCGCTCCAAAAAAAGCGATAAAAGGACTCCCTGAAGCAACATCTCAGGCTTGGCCAAATTGATCACCAACAATGGTCCTCCATGGCCTCACATCGGGAGGCATGGAGATGCACTATCCACAATGCTGCAGCCTTATTTGAGAACTCACGCCAAACAAGTCTTGAAGAGAAACGACAATGCAGAAAGAATCATAACCCAAAAACATCACCCAAGGAGACCTTCTGCTGTGCTTTCTGCAACCGGACTTGTTTATCTCGGATTGGCCTTTTTAGTCATCAGCGCGCTTGCAGAAGGCGTGGGATGAGTCCTTCCCGAATCTTCGTTTGTGAAGAAAAACCAGAGAGACTTGCAAATAAATAATCATAAGGTTGTACAGTGCCTTGCAGAAGTATTGAAACCCTCTCCCTTTCTTGTGATTTGCCTAAATGAGCTCTGGTGCAACCCACTGCCTCCATAAGTCACACAAGAAGTATGTTGGAAAGTGTATCTCAGCAAACAGCATGACAAGGATCAAGGGCTATCAAAATAAGTTTGTGATAAAGTTGTGCAGAAGCACCAGTCAACGTGTAGTTTTTAAAAAATCTCCCAAATTTTGAACCATTTAATCCATTATTATAAAAAATGAAAGAATATAATTTGACTCTGACTCTGCCTAGAGAAGGCCCTCCACAGCACTCAGTGACCACATGAGGAGAGAGAAGCAACCAAGAGGCTAATGGTTAACTCTGAAGGAGATGGAGCAATCTGTATTGAGATGGGAGAAACTGTCTAGGGGTCAGCTACTACCCAGGTGCTCCACAAAGGTGGGCTCTATGAAGGAATGAATGGAAGACAGTCATTGCTCAAACAAACCTCAATAAACCTTATTTGGAGTTTTCAAAAAACACAGGAAAGTGGGGGAAAACTCTATATTGATGAGACCAAAACTGAAATTTTTAACCTTTAAGCGGAAAGCACTATGTGTCATGTAAAGGCAGCAGAGCTTACTACCCTAAGGAGGCCATCCCCATGGTGAAGCATGGCGATGGTAGCAGAATGTGAGACTGCTTTTCCTCAACAGGGACTGGGAAACAGGTCAGAATTGAAGAGAAGATGGATGGTGCTACAATTCTAGAGCAAAAGTTGCTCAATCTGCAAACCTGGGACATAGGTTCACCTTCCACCAGGAGAAGGACCTGAAACACATGGGAAATAACATTAAAATGGTTTTAAAACAAGAACCTGAATGTTGTTAAATGGTCTAGTCAAAGCTCAGACCTGAATCTGATTGAAGATCTGTGGCAACATTTGACAGTTGCTGTTAATTAGTGGTCCCCATCTAAATTCAGGGATCTGGAGCAGTTTTCCAAAGAATGGGTACAGTTTGCAGAATCCAGATGTGCAAAGTTGATAGAAACTTACCCAAGAAGAGTTGCAGCTGCAATTGTTTCTAATGGTGCTTCTAATCAAGAATTGAGTCAGTTTGTGATGAATGAACCTCCTTGGAACTGAAGTCCACAGACTTCTAACACAAGGGAGCTATCTCATTGGAGTGCACATTCACAAAGTTACACACTCTTCCTCCTTTATTCTTTTTCAACTGCTGTAACATTGTGGAGAACTTTCCCTGTTTCTGTAAGCTATGACTACAGTACTTTCATCTTGGTTGCGTTTTCTTTATTGTGCTTTTGTTTTAAGTTGTGTCCCTGGCTGTTGGTTTGTTTCTATGGCTTTCCTGCCAAGCAGAAGTCATGTTGGCTCCAAGATCAGACATTATGGATTATACTTATAGTTTTTACTATTTTTATATTAAGTTGCAAATCATTGTGGGTTAGCTGCTATAGCAGCCAGTTAGTCTACATACTGGCTCAAGAATTACCGGTATATAAATTTCAAAATATGAAATTTAGATTGAATTAACTGTTTTAATTTTTAATTTTCCTATTGTTGATTTAAATAACACAAATCTGATTGCTGTATCTCCAAATTTTTGTGTAAATTGTGTTGATCTAAGGAATTTGTTCATGAAGCAGTATCCATCTTTCACTGTTCTTCAGGAAGCCAGCAATTAAATGATATAGTCCTCTTTGCATCACTGTTTCCTGTCTTCTACTTTAATTGCTATGATAGTAAACTGTGAAAGTAGGTTTTCATCATTAATCCAACAAAACAAGGTAGAAATTTGGAGCTGATCCAGTATGATCACAGAAATTATTATTGTTTTGTGAAGGAATATCTGTCACAATATAGATCATGGTGGTCAACAAATAGGCTTTGTGTGCCCTTCCCTCCACAATTTCTGCAACCATCTTGGATTCCTGCCACAGCTAAAATTTCAGTGATTCTGTTGGGAAGCATTGCACTTGGGGAAGAGCATGCACCTTGTTTTCAGTTGCACTCCTAGCATGCTTTTAAGAGCACGATGCTATTGGGAAGCAAGGCATGCACTCTGTCCACACCATGATTTGCAGAAGGATTGAGGGAATGTGAATATTGGAGGCAGAATAGTATCAGATTGCCAGTCCATCTAGTTTTGCATTGCTCACACTGACGGGCATAAGCTCTCTAGAAAGAAGTCGTTAGTTATTTTATTTTTAAAAACATATTTTAAGGTTCCCAGAACTGCTTATATAAAGCAGCTTATATAAAGGCCCTACAGTGGTGTAACTAGGAGTACCCTTTATTGCTGAACAGGCCACCCAAATGAACATCAAGTGGTGTTCCGTGCCATGGCACACCAAAACTGATGCTGCTTTGAGGAGCGCTGTTTCTTCTTACTTTTGAAAAACACATTACAATATAGATGGGAAACAGGCAGGCATTTACAGATGTCATGTTACTTGTTATTTGGTAGTTAGTCCTAAATTGATGTGTTTAATAACAGGACAACAATTTATCAATTTATACCTGTAGACTCAATGGTGTTCAGATTAAATGAATTTACAATACAAATCTGCACGTGCTTAGTGCATTTTTTAAATTCACCGTTGTGCAATAACTTGTTTTTTGTCCTAATATATCACAAATATGGAAGTAGATGTAAAGCATGGACTAGCAGTTCTGTGGTTTAGAGTAGTGCATGCAGCATCTAAAGCAGGAGTGAGAATTGTGCAGTCCTCAGATTTTAGATTGCAACTCCCAGCAGCCCTAGCCAGCATAGTAGTTGAACAAAATCTGGAGGCCCACACAGTTCCCTTGCATATAATAGACTTCTGTGTGGAGGGCCTTTCTCATGGGTTAGTTTTGGTTCAGGGTTGGGTGTAACTGCTCCTCCCCTACTTATTACTGGCCACATAACTAAAGAGGTTTTTGTTGAGGCTTTTGTTGTTGTTGTTGAGTAGTATCTTCATCACTAGTTCTGACATCAAATTGTCTTACAGAATCTTGTCTCTCACTATACCTCTACATACTTGAAATTGTTTTTACATTATAACTGACTCGTTGTTGAAGCACAGTTCTATAAACTACTGTCAACTGACCAATTTAAATTGCATATTGCAAGACATTGACTGAAAACTACTAAATCTACAGGGACCTCATCATCCCATAAGATACAAAAATCTATTATCTAAATATGTTGTCTTCTACTTTTCTCAGTATATTGATCTGTATGCCAGTTAGACCATAAAGATATGCACTTACTCTATTTGAAGGAACTGTATCAGGCAATAAAGTAGAAGCAGTATCATGCAAAAAATAGTTTTCACCAGATAATGCTAACGTTGGCTCTTAACAAGAGCAGGTTGATGTCAGTATAATTACATGAAAAGAGCATCAATAAGCACGATCATTATAAAAATAGGAAGAAAATATTAGTCACTATAAAGGGGCAAACATTTTTTGCATTGTAAAGGCATAATTTTGGTGTTACAGTATTTTTGTTTTTTAAAAGTCAATAACTGTTAGCAGAGAAATTCAGAACCAATTATTTCTAAACCAATTAATGGCTTTTTAAAGGGAAGATGTCATCATGTGCATAATTTAAAGTTTTTACAATCTCCATGACTGGCATAGAACAATACCTCTTCGCCAATGTAATAGAGCAGTAGTTTTCAGAATGTGTTACATGGAACTACAGGGTTCCTTGGAAAGTTATTAAAGATTCCATTATTATGCTACTTTACAATTGTGTTCAGTGTTTTTTTTAAAGTTGCCCTCACGTTTTACACAGGTCAGCAAGAGGTCTACCAGTGCTGCATATATTTAGCACATGCCCTAAACTGGAAATAAGTGGGAAACCTCTGCAATGTCCCTAGATTCTGCAGCAGGCAGGGGTTTCTCAACATTTCTGCATACAGAATAGGTTCTGTAAGTGTCCCTTGATTTTCCTCACACATTCTCTGCATACAAAGAAAACAGCTGACCTTCATGCATGGTCCTCTTCCATACAGACAGTTAGGTACATTGCTTGTGCAGTAGTTTGTGAATTTGCATTCAGCTGTAGACTTGTGACCTTCTAGATCAGGGTTTCTAAACCCTACATTTTCATGAGTGCTTTGATTATGTATACTGTGGTTTGGGAGTGCTTTGATTATGTATTCCTGCTAGATTGGATGGCCTTCATGGTCTCTTCTAACTCTATGGTTCTATGATTGAAAAAAATTAAGCACTTCTAAGCTGTAGATGTAATTTTTTTTGCAGGGATTTCCTGAGACCTGGAAATTATTTCAAGGGTTCCTCCAGAATAAAAAGTCAGAGAAAGACTGTTCTAGATCTTGGCACCTACTCAAACCATCTCTTGGGCAGAATTTGCTCAATAATTATCCTTAATTGACATTTTTTAATGTATTGCCTTCAAGTGGAGGAAACAGCAAAGGCAGACATTTACTTATGACTGGCTCCTACATCTTTTGGTTCTTTTTCTTGTTACTGACTGTTCTTCGCAGCACAAACTTCCACATCAGGTTTGCAGTTTATGGTTTTTGGTATTGTTTTTTTTTAAAGGAACTGGACACTTATTATGTGAATGCAATATTTACAAATATATGAGTAGAACAGAGCAAGCAAATTTCCTTCCCACAAAAAAGTCACTTCTGTGGTTATTCTGTGGTTATAATGCTGTGTGGTGCGAGTCAACAGAAGGAACTTTTTCTGTATGCAAGATCCCTGTAACTTTAGTACACAAGAACAAAAAAATTGTGACTAGGGAGATTATCAGATGGGCCCTTATAACCGTTCCTGTTCCAGTACCCCCGCCGACCCACCTTCCTCCCATCCCTGTAACTGAATTAAAAAATAAACAAAAAAAACTTCAGACACTTACCTTAATCCCGGGATAAAAACTGCTCCCCCCTCCTCTGGCAGTCCAGGAAGTAAATGGAGCTCTCACAGAGCCCCATCCACTTCCTGGAGACCAAACCCCCCTCCCCTTCCTGGAGACCAAATCGCATGGGGAATTTAATTTTTTTTTAAAAAAAACACACATCAAAGATGTACACCAAGCATCTAAATACCCTTTAAAAAAAAACAAGTAACCCAGGAGGGAACAAAAAAGGCTGTCACTTACCTCCTTGTCCTAATCAAAGCAGAATGGTTTTGCCTGGACCTCCCAGGACCTTACAGGGAGCCCTGCATCGCACAGGGAATTTTTTAAAAAATGGACATCAAAAAATTAAACCAAGCACCTAAACAGCCTTTTAAAAAAACAAGTAAACAGGGGAGGGTACAAAAAAGGCTGTCACTTACCTGGATGTCCAGATCACCACCAGAAGTGTTCTCTACTTACCTTCCAGAACCTTACAGAGGCAGGCAGCCATGGGGAAATTTAAAAATAAAAATGCAAGCAGATATCTAAAAATTAAAACAAGCACCAAAACACTCTTTAAACTTTACCACCAACACAAGGAGAGTACAGACAAGGCTGTCACTTACCTTGATGTCACGATCGTACCCAGATGTGTCGGCACGGACCTCCCAGATTGCGCCAGCATAACAGGGCTCCTGTTCACACACCCATGATTCCATGACAGAAACAGAACGCGTGATCTATTAATGGCTTAAGCTGTCAATTATAATTTTTTTAAAAAAATGGAAACCAAACAGGGTCAGAATGGGAGAGGGACAGGTCATCTGAAAGGAACTGAAAGGAAAATTCTTCAGCGATCCTGTTGCAGACCTGTTTTGTTTTATTAAGCCTGTGTGATAATCTCCTAGGAGGTGAGTTAGATTGCTTCATGTAAAGCATTTCTTACTAGAGGGTAGTATGAAACTAAACTTTCTTGTGATTGTCTAATTCCAGCTCACATTCCCTTTAAATGAGTGAACAATAAACCTGCATACAATGAAATGACAGGAAGAGACAGGATAGCAATAAGAATCATAGACCCCAAAAATAAATGTTCAGATATTGGGATATAGAAGGATCTTGCATCATGTTCTTCTGGCTTTGAGTGAAGGATGCTGTGAATTGGTTCATGTAATATTTTGGGCATTTAATACCAGAAGACATGGTTGGAACTGGTTTCCATATTTATTTCTTTGCTGTGGGTGCTACCAAAAAGCAACCTCTGTTGCTTTCAGTGGTGGGTGATCATCACTTTACTGCCTGTTCTGCATAGCCATAGGGAACAGGTGGTGCTGAAGTGGGAATACTACGGTAAATCCTTTGTATCAACAGATCAAGTGAAGACAGCTAAATATTACTCTTACAGCAGACATCACCCAAACATGAGCAAGCATTACAGCAACAATAAGTAGTATGTGATAACTCTAAGTATAACCCATGTATGATGTTGTCTCATTAATGTTCTTCCCCCTTACTTGCCAGGGGCAAGTAATTTGCCAATTTCTTGATACGTATAACACAGTGTTGACAAGTGGGGGTCAGACAACTAGCAAGGAGTATTGGTCAGGAATCTGTAACACCACAGTCACCAAGTGATTTGCTGTTTTGACCAGTTGCACAGGGAGGAGTTGATGCAGAATAACACATAATAATAATTAACAAATCATTGCAAACCAAGGAGACCTTGAAGACAGCAGTGCCTCACATGATTTGTCAACTCCTTGGCACTGAGGAACTGCTGAAAGAGGGACTTTAAACAGAGGATATTCTTAAGCAACATTTAAAAATATGTGGTACTGCTCTGTTGGTGAAGAATATTATAAAATTCAGTGTGCAGACACAGTCTGAGTGGAAATAGTTTACAGTTAATAATACTGAAAAATGGCAAAATCAAAACTTCTAGAAAATACTTCTAAGTACGGTAATATCTAGTTGGTTTGTATTGTTTATTCCTTCCAAGTTTACTGAAGGTTAAATTTAAGCTGTTTAACAGACATTGATCATTACTAACAATATAAAAAGCACCAATACAAACCTTTTTAAAAAGAAAATTTACCCATTAAGGTTAAAGGTTGGATTTAAATAAATTGCATTAGCTTTCACATCTGCATACTGCCAGTCTGCATCTTTCTTCTGATATTAAACCCAATCAGTGGTTAACAAATGCATATATACACATATGAATGCTGTATTACAGACTCGTGGTTAGCAGTTCACTTTATCTATTGTAATATCTGCATCTCAAAATTCCTGACCCATTTTCATTTGGCCAGGATGCACGCACGCAGGCACACACACACTTACATGAGTGGAAAGCAAATGGGGGAAGAGACAATATTTGTATATGCAGATAGTTCTTGTGTCTCTTGTAGTGCTAGTCTTGGGGAATGAACTGGAAATATTGGTCTGTAACTGGAAGGGGGATCTGAAAGGCTCCTTAGCCTGAGCTCAGCACTGCCTGTGCTGCTTTGGATCCAGCTCATAGATTTTTTCCCATGTACAAGGCAAGTCATGCTGAGAATAGAACAGAGTTCATATCTAACTCACCCAGGAAATGCTACAATATAGTTAACACTTAATACCCTGGAAGGAAAAGATTGTTCTCAAACAGAAGGTCTCTTATAAGCATAACATGCAGCTAAACAACTTCTGCTACTGACCAGGGATATACAGGGATATATTTCATGTGTTACAAAACATGAAAGATGAAATGTAATCTTATTGGTTCAGTTAATTTTTCTTGATGCATTTTTGTGAGACACATTACAAAATTATCAATTGTCAAATTAGCAGTGATAGTTATTTTGATAAAATTACTGGTTGTAGTTGTAGATATACTAGCATAGTGATGAGAGAACGGGTGTTGACAATGACTTTCAAAGTTATATTTTATATGTTGTTCTTATGTAAAGGCTTGTGTGAATAAATATATGGGGTGTATGAGATTATCATGCCATCTAGTGGCTACTGCATTCTCTGCATTTTCTCTTTCTGTGACAATGCTGTATTGGAACAGATAGATCAATACTGTTAGGTCTTTAAAACAAAAACACCATCAACTTAATCTAGGAAATTGAAGATACTGAAGTATAGTAATCATAGTCACACTATCGTCATATTAGTTTTTCTGATGTAGGTGGATCTGATTACTAAATATAAGGCTTGTGATAACGCCAGCTTTCTTTGCAGTGAAATGACAAATTTAGCTGTATATAAACTAGCCATCAACATTAAAGAAAGAATATGAAATGAATAATTACCTTAGGCAGCAATGACCTTGGAATCTTGTGAACATCTTAATTTACCTTTGTGTTGGTGGTGAGAGTGGTTCACACAACTTACAACATGTGGAGGCATTTTAGAAAAGATGCATTTGTCTAACTATATCACTGCCCTTTTAGAATAAGCAAGGTCATATCCTCCTAGGATAAGCAGGTTCACCTACCAAGCATCTTCTCATTAATCTTTGCTGACCAGGCATCTTTCAACCCCCACATATCAGGAAAAAAATGTTGAGATGTAAGGAGCATAATCAGCAAGCATTGTGATTCTCAACTTGTTTTCCTAAAAGATGAAATAGCCAACATTAGAGAACTCAACAATTGTAGAAAATGAATCAACATGAATCAGTTTCTAAATTTTGTTCCTGTTTGTTGTGGTTTATTGAATAATTGTCCTTCAAACAGATGTTCAGGTTGCATGGAAACAGGATATCGCTGTCTGATATTGGATTGTGGCTAGCACAAATATAGATTTAGTTTTTTAAAAATCTTCTAGAAAGGCACTGTTTATTTTTCATTGTACTTAAGAGCATCTCTCTCTGCTAACCCAATTCTGACTGTCAAGTAAGAGAGAGAGAAAAGCTAATCAATGGTGCAAAATCCAGATTTCATATTCTGCCCTATGGAGGAAGAGCAAGGTAAGAGGAGGGTAGTATCTGAACCATCAAGAGGGAAGCAATATAAGATTTTGAAGAGATACTGATCTTCTTTTAGATAGGAAGAAGATACCATATGAATAAGATTACAGAGTGTTTGTATGGTAAAGGATAAAGTATGACAAACATAGATTTTCTGTTAAGTTGCATCCTGGGCACTCATATAGATGCTTCATTCATAAGCTGTTCTTAGAAGGTTAATGGATTACCTTTTGTTTGCTGTGTAATTTGATAGCAAGTACAGTCTGAGACTATCCAAAGGAAATAAAAAGTTTTCACAAGTATTTTGGAAGAAGTGCTATTGAGTAGTATTGAATGAATATTTTAGCTGAAAACACATTTTGACAAAACTAGATTACTTTTAAGTGTGCTATTTAGAGCTGCAGTGTAGTGGCATTCTTGAACCTCCCGATTAACATGTGCAGCTGGATAAAAAAAATTGCTGTAGTAATTATAGGAAAGCTCTGTTCATAGTGAATCCAGCTATGTTTAAGCTACTGTTTTCATGAAGCTGCAGCCTCTACTAGCAATTTGATGTAACCAAACAGCAGAATGGCTGTGTGTGCCTTTTCATTGCTAGATTTAATTCAGTCCTCCACTACCATCCCAGAGGGTAGCTGGCCAGTAGATCGAGCAACAGGGCCACCAATAATTGCGGAATCTCCCTAACTTAGGGATGATTATGTTCTTGGTTATAGTTATAGTTGGATATGTTTATTGTTTACAAGTTAAGATCATTATAATCATGGACAACAACTGCATGCCATTTATAATGCTGTTAAAATCAATTATTTTATGTATTGGGAAAGAAGTACATAACAATTTGTCAACAGTTTGTTCTGAATAATCTCACAAAATTGTCATTAAATGTTAATGGTCTAGGTTCCCCAGTGAAGAGATGGAGAGTATTACAGTTAATTAAATCTAACTACCCAGACATTACTTTATTGCAGGAGACTCACGGTGGAAGAACTAACCAGAATATATTATCTCACAGTTGTCTGGGTAAACAGTTCTGTGCAAGTGGGTCATCCAAGGCAAAAGGAAAGCGATCCTTCTGGCTTCAGGCTTACCTTTTGAAGACATTAGGACCCTTCAGGATCTAGATCAACAATTTAAATATGTGAAGGGCATCCTAGCAGACAAGGTGCTCATGATTTGTCCCAATTATGTTCCTATACAGGGTCAAAAATAGTTGTCTCAGCTAGAGGATTTTGCAAAGCGGGAATTGCTGCTGGGGTGGTGGTGGTGATTCTAATATGGTGATGGACATCAGTCCAGACAGAACAATGGCATATTCAGCATGAGTTAAGCAGCAGTTTGATTTGTCTGGACTCATTTCATCTCATCATGTGGTTGACGTCTGGAGGGGGAAACACCTGCTAGGTAGAGATTATACTTATTTCTCAGCGAGATTTAATTCATACTCCCAAATAGACCATATTTTGGCCTTTACTGCTATATGTGCACAGGTGGAGAAAATTTCCATAAGAGTGCCCTGGATATCAGACCATCCTCCTCTTTTACTAAACTGGATATGGAATAGTGCAGGGAATAACAGCACACATGTTGAGACTAAACACAACCTTTTAAGAAAATCAATCACTTGTCTCCAGAATAAACACAGATATCAACATGGTGCATTGGGAAGATCGGAAGAGAATCTAGGTCAAAAGGACCTAGATAAACCAGAACACTGGGCAGAAATTAATAAAATGAAATTAAATAGAGATGAAACACACAATTCTACATTTAGCCCACAAAAACCAAATGCACAGGTATATAGGATGGGAGACACATGGCTCAGCAGTACTACATTTACTACTTGGAATTACTGTTGATTATAAGTTGAACATGACACATCAGTGAGATGCTGCAGCGAAGAAGGTGAATGGTATTTTAGCCTGCATTAATAGAAGCACACTTTCCAAGTTTAGGAAAGTAATAGTCCCACTATACTCTGTGTCGGTCAGGCCTCATCTGGAGTACAGTACTGCGTTCAGTTCTGGGCAACTCATTTTAAGAAGGATATAGACAAGCTGGACCAGGTTCAGAGAAGGGCAATGAGAATGATAAGAGGTATGGAGAAGAAAACGTATGAAGAAAGGTTGAGGGAGCTGGGCATGTTCAACTTGGTGAAGAGAAGACTGATGGATGACATGATTACATTCTTTAAATACATCAAGGGCTGTCACAGAGAGGAGGGGCCAGACCTGTTCTCTGCTTCCCCAAAGGATACGACCAGGTCTAATGGCGTTAAGTTACAGAAGAGTAGATTTCAATTGAACATTAGAAGGACCTTCTTGACAGTGAAAGCAGTTTGTCAATGGAACCTATCGCCTAGAGAAGTGCTGGGGTCTCCTCTGGATGTATTCAAAGAGAGACTGGACAGCTACCTGCTGAGGAAGCTTCAGCTGGAGATCCTGCACTGAGCAAGGGGTTGGACTCAATGGCCCATGAGGCCCCTTCCAACTCTATTTAAAATTGCTTCATAGATAATGCTCACCCACATATAAATAATGCTATTAAATGGGATGCATTAAAAGCTATTCTCAGAGGTAGTTTTATAAGTGAAACAGCATAATTAAAAACATGGGGGGAGGGAGACTAGAATTAATAACTGAAATTGATTCCTTATCCAGAGAGTATAAAAACAGTAAAAGTACTAAACTAGCCTCTGAGCTCTCTGCGAAAAGCTGAGCTAATGGCTTTGGATACAGATAAAATTCACACATCATTAGTTTATCTCAAAACAAATCATTATGAGTTTGGAAACAAGTCATCTAAAATGTTAGCCAATTTTGTAAATAAAAGAAAAAGGAGGAATAATATCCCAGCTATAAAAAAAAGACTATGGAAGTACAACAATGGATCCCAGAGAAATTCTAGATACTTTTAGAAAGTTTTATGGAAAGTTGTACACTTTGGGGTGAACAGAGTAGGAAGACCTGAGCATTATGTGTATTCTTTACCAACCAAACCCATCATAAATGAATATCATCATAGGCTCGCTTGGTGAGGACATGAAATAGAGCCTTCTCAGAGGCTGCTCTCACCCTCTGGAACTCCTTTCTGCAGGAGGCTAGGCTGACCCCTCTCCCTGCTTTCCTTTTGCTGGCAGGCAAACCCCTTTTTGTGTAAGCAGACTTTTAATGTGTAACTGGCCCACAGAGACTTCTTAAATTGGGGTGTGTTTTTTCTCTTTTGGGTTTTAATTTATTTTGTGTGTTTAAATAATTTTAAATTGTTTTAAAACTGTATTGAATTTTAATGATTTTTGTGAGTTGCCTTAGGTCCCATTTTGGGGGAAAGGTCGCATATAAATGAATGAATAAATAAATAAATAAATGGGAAGATTTTGAACAGCTCAGTTACTCTGGAAGAAGTCAATACTTGTACTGGTATTTTTGTTGTATTTTGTTGTGTCAAAATTTGTTGTGGTTGTTGTTATCTTCCTTCAAGTCAACTTCAGCCCATGATGACCCTATGGATGAGAGACCTCTAAGTCACTCTATCCTCAAAAGCCCTGCTCAAGTCTTGCAGGCTCAAGGATGTGGCTTCCTTGATTGAGTCTATCCATCTGGAATGCAGTCTTCCTCTTTTCCTTCTGCCATCAACCTTGCCAAGCATTATCATCTTTTCTAGTGAGTCATGTCTTCTCATGATATGTCTAAAGCACAACAGCCTCAGTTTAGTTGGCTTCTCAAGAGGTTCAGGCTTGATTTGACCTATTTATTTTTCTTTTTAGTAGGCCATGGTATCCGCAAAACTCTTCTCCAGAACCATATCTCAAATCAGTTGATTTTCTTCCTATAAGCTTTCTTCAGTGTCCAGCTTTCACAACCATACATAGAAATGGGAAATAAAATGGTATGGACCATCCTAATTTTAGTATTCAGTGACATATCTTTACACTTCAAGAGCTTGTCTAGTTCCTTCATATCTGCCCTTTCAAGTCCTAGTCTTCTTCTGATTTCTTAACTGCAGTCTGCATTTTGATTAATGATTGAGCCAAGGTATGGAAAATCTTTATTTCAATGTCTTCATTGACTACAGTTGTCCCTTCATATTCGCTGGGGTTTGGTTCCAAGACCCCCTGTGGATATAATAATCTGTGAATACTCAAGTCCCATTATATGCAATGGCATAACAAAATGGTGTCCCTTATATAAGATTGCAAAATCAAGGCTTGCTTTTTGGATTATTATTTTTTTTAATAATATTTTCAAGCCGTGAATACCTAAATCTGTGGATACCAAATCCGTGGATACAGAAGGACAACTGTATTTTAAAGTTATGTAAATGATCTGGGGATATTACTTTTGTTTTCTTAATGTTCAACTGTAAACTTGCCTTTGCACATTCTCCCTTCACTTTCTTCAAAAATCTTTCCAAGTCTTTGCTATTTTATGATAGTAGTATGGTGTCATGTGCATATCTTAAATTGTTGATGTTCTTTCCTGCAATTTTCATCCATCCTCCCTTGAATCTAATCCTGTTTTATGTATATTTCTGGCTTACAGGTTAAGCAGACAGAGTGATAAAATGTACCTTGCCTGACCGGACCCCCTTACAATGTGGAAACCATTCTGTTTCTCCATATTCTATCATGATGGCAGCCTCTTGTCCAGATTATGCCTCAGGACAATCAAATGTCGTGGCACATCCATTTCTTTAAGAGCAATCCATAGCTGTTCATGATCTATACAATCAAAGCCTTTGCTATAATCTATAAAGCATGGGCTGATTTCCTTTTGAAATTCTCTGGTACGCTCCATTATCCAGCGCTGCAATATGATCCTTAGTGCCTCTTCCTTTCCTGAACCCAGCTTGGACATCTGGCATTTCTTGCTTCATATATGGTAGAAGTCTTTGTTGTAGAAATTTGAGCATCACTTTGCTTGCACGGGAAGTTAATGCATTGGTCCTATGGTTACTGCAATCCCTGGTGTCCTCTTTCTTAGGTACTGGAATGTATATTGAGTGTTTCTAGTCTGTGGACCATTATTTTGTTTTCCATATGTGTTGACAGTAGCTTTGGTCTCCATAGATTGAAACAGCTCTATTGGTATGCCATTTGTTCCTGGTGATTTATTTCTCCCAAGTGCTCTGAGAGCATCTTCCACTTCACTTTCTAATATCGGATGTTCATCTTCATATGGTTTTTCTTCAAATAAAACTGTTTCCTCCTTTTATATATATGCAGTAAAAAGATATTAAAAATGGGAAGTCCCCAGGCCCTGATGGGTTTGTGGTAAATTTCACAAGGTGTTTCAGGAGATTTTAACCACTCACTTAACTCTGATGTTCAATGATGGAAGGAAGATGCATCCCCCACTCATAGGACTTGACACAAATTATAGCAGTCTTGAAGCCTGGAGGTGAGCCACTCACAATAGATACCTACAGAGCAATTTCCTTACTATATGTGGACTATTAACAGCTTGCATCAAATAATGGCAAATAGGTTAAATTGTTTTATCTCAAAATATGTGTCCACAGATCAGTCTGGCTTTGTGCCAGGCAGACATTTGTCAGACTGTGCCCAGCATGTTTACAATATAATCAATCAGGCAAATGTTACCAATCATCTGCTGTCATCATTATCGCTAGACAACATGAAGGCATTTGATAGATTGCAATTGAGTTTTTTGTTAAAATTGCTACATAAAAAAGGATTTGGATCTAAATTTGTGAGCTTAATTCAAAAGTTATATGCAGAGGCAAAGGCAATTGCCTTTGTATTAATAATGTAGACACTTTCCCAATTCATCTCTTAAGAGGTACCCATTAAGGTTGCCCTCTGTCTCCACTTTTTATTTATAGTTGCAGTGGAAACCCTTAGCTGAGATTCTTAGGAACTGTCTTCACACCAAGGTTTCAAATATGCTGAGGAGAAGGATCTAATTAACATATATGCAGATGACAGACTGCTTTTTTATATGAACCCAGATCCTGCTTTATCCCCACTAAAAAGATTCTTAATACCTATAGATTGCTTTCTGCTGTCTGGCTCAATTACACTGAGGGCCCATATATATGAGGGGGAGAATCCAAAGTACCTTGTAGTATTGGCATCTCACTGCAGCAACAACATGACTAAATGGTTTTTCTGGCCTTGGAAGCCCCATAAGCCTCACATTCCCGATGGCAGCCGTGATGATTTACTTGCGTTAGTTCTTCATGACTGCCATTTTTTTAAAAAGTCATCCAAAGGTGCGCTGGTGCAATAGAGTGATTTCCCAACTTTATAGGACAGCAAAACAGAAAATATTCATCCTGTTTAATCCCTTTAGTGAGCAATCGCTAAGGTGAAAATCCAATATGGCAGCAGCAGGCACTTGCCCTGCTCGGAAGCCCTGCCCCCGCTATCACCCAGCCAATCAGCTTTGTGCTTCCCTTCAAAAAATTTTGTTGTTTGATAATACAAACGAGCAGGAATGCGCACCCCCCTTGCGTTTTTAAAAAAAGTATGGGAAAATCTGCAAAGGCTTTTACCCTGTGTTTTTTTTGGGGGGGGGTGGGGGTTTGGGCCCCTCTCCTTCCAAATAAGTGTGGATTGGTGCTAGATCCCATTTAGACAGGTAGGATTCCCAGAGAATTCCATGAGGGGTATTTTCACCATTTAGACGGGCCCTTAGTCTAAATAGCTTTGGGTTAATTTGACTTTAGAAGTACAACTTGAAATACAACATCAATCCAATTTATTGCTGCAATTTTCATGCTTTAAATACCTATGAATATTAATAACTTTATTAATTTACTGGTTGCAGCTAGCACAGAAACTACAAACCTTTCAGTAGATGGCTGAAAACTCATTAAGTGGAAACAACTAAATCTATCCTTGCTAGGTAAATTGGTTAAGAATATGGCAGAAGTCATAAGGCACTAAGATTTATTAATTCAGTAAAATACATGCAATTTATTAAAGGTGGCTTAGCCAATTTTAATCTGGCTCCATATTTTGAGGCATTTTAGTTAAAACAAGCAGCTTTTCTTATTAAATCTGAAGATTACCCCAATGGATCCATATGGAGATGGGTTTTGAGCAGGATTTAAACACAGATATTTTCTTTCTAAAGTTAAATCACCTGGAATTTAACCTCAAAAACAAGTCATGCCAGACTAATCTCATCTGTTTTTTTGTTTTTTTGTTTTTTTGGATAGAGTTACAAACTTGATAGATGAAGGGAACACAGTAGATGTAGTGTATCTTGATTTCAGTAAGGCCTTTGACAAGGTCCCCCATGATATTCTTGCAAAAAAGTTAGTAACATGTGGGCTAGACAATGCAACTGTTAGGTGGATTTGTAATTGGTTGACTGATCAAACCCAAAGGGTAGTCACCAATGGCTCCTCTTCATCCTGGAGAGAAGTGACCAGTGGGGTGCCACAGGGTTCTGTCCTGGGCCCAGTGCTATTCAACATCTTTATCAATGACTTGGATGAGGGAATAGAGGGTATGCTTATCAAGTTTGTAGATGACACCAAATCAGGAGGGGTAGCTAATAGCCAGGAAGCAAGCATGGCATAGTGGTTTGAGTGCTGGACTATGACTCTGGAAACCATAAGGCTAGAGAGCCCATCCTGCCCTTTGACGCTCTTTGTCAGACCCTTCGGTTTTGACCTGTCTGGCATGGGAGACCCTACCGGTGGCTATTATGCCACCGCCAGCATAGCTCAAAACATCATTTGGGTACACAAGCCTCTCTCCCATGACAAGGGGGCATCAATGGAGAGGTTAGCTTATATACTGCTTGAGTAGTAATGGGATGATTAAACTGTTTTGTGTCATATGTAATATGCGTCATAAGGACTGGGGCATGAGATACACCATTAGTTGAGCACTTCTTTAAAACAAAACACCAAGTGACTTCCTTTAAAATCTGTACCTCAAATTCATTCTGGCCTTGATTTCAGCACTGTTGTTTTAAGGAAGGAAGCAATCTGGTCCTTTACATTAGAAACAACAATCCCACATGGTCTTGATGAAAAATTACACCTCAGCTGTTTTTTGTAAGATCTTCTGCCAAACCATCTCAACTCCTGGGCTATTTAAGTTCTCTCTTGCTATCGTGTACACAGCATTTGAACGACACTGCTATGACTGTAGGCATGTTACTGATATGTACAAGTGGCTACTATATTTATTAGTTATGTATTGATTAATTTACTTTTTGTCAATTGTTTATTGTTTATGGAATAAAAATCTATGTTACTTGTATGATAAAAATCTGAGAGAAGCGCATGAATGATAATGCAAAACTCTAAAATGGCACCTCCAACCACTTCATTGCCAGCAAGCCCACACCCTGCACACATTCAACCAATCAGCTTTCCACTTCCTCCCTCTCCAAGAATGCGCTGCAATGTGAATCAGATATCCAAACAAACAGAAATATGCATTTCCAGAGATTATTTTAATTTTTTGCAAGAAGCTGCTAAGGTCCACACACACACAGTTTCTGTGTGGTTTGTGTGCTAATAGTAGCCTATGTTAATTGTATGTCAAAAGTCTGGGAGGTTTATTACTGTTGTGTAGAGCAGTGGTTCTTAACCTGTGCTCTCTGGACACCCTGGGGGCCATGATGTCCACACAGGGGGTCCACGAAGGCTTGAAGGCTGTTTGGCCCACTTTCTCCCCCCAGTAGAGCAATCATGTGACAGGAGCCAAGAAAAAGAATGGCTGACTTGGTCTGCTCATTGCCACTGAATCCAGTCCACCCACAAATTTGCAGGAAGAAGCAGGAGAAAAGTCTTTCCTCTCTCTCCAGTGTCTCTGAGGGAAGGTTTAGTGGATGGTGTAATTGTATTATTATTATTATTATTATTATTATTATTATTAATCTTGAGTTAAATCTTGGGGGTATGCAGCAACAAAAGATATGTCCTGGGTTAAAAAAAAAAAGGTTAGGAGCCACTGGTGTAGAGCTACTGAAAAAAATATACAATAACAGGAATCGTACAATTACATTAGGTATTCAGGTTTTTTTTTAAATTCCAAGTCATTGCTTGTAATGCTTTCTTATACTACCCCAGTAAATTAACCTATCCATTAATTCCCAAAGTCATTCACAATAGATTAGAATCTCAGAACATTTTCACCATATTTCACTGACTGTGGCTTGGTCAGACAGAAGTGAAATATGTCATCACAGCATGTCATCTTTGTTATCAATTAAATATTTTCCTTTATCTACTGCTGGGGAAACAAATAATTTACTATATTTATGAGTTAAAGAAACAATCTGTGATCTTAGAAATAGAGAAATTAATACATATTATTAGTAATATGAACCTGAGGTTTCAAACTGCATCAGCCTGCATCTGGGGAATGCTCTCTTTTACTTGGGTATTATCCCAGTTTACCTGAGGTAAAGTGAGGTAATTCCATGTGCACCCTTCATTTTCAGTGCCCCAGGATCACCCAACAAAGGAATAATAAAATGGTTACTATTAAACACTTTTCCTCTTATTTTTCATTGAAGCTGGCTCCCATCTGGGGTCATGTTCCTCGATGTCACTTTTTTCACGAGGTTTCTTTGCTGACATCTCCTCAAACTCTTTAGGAGGTGGAATAGCTAAGGCTTCAGATATTATTACTATCTGAGATACAGAAGATGCTGTCAAGGTTTTCCAATCTTACATATTATGATTTAGAAGGGACCCCCCCCCCCAATGATAGTGAATGCCTTCTTTACGAAACTGCTCTGTGAATGGATGGATTTCTTTGCGGCATTTAAGACTATCAGCAGAGATATCCTGATATATGAGGTCTATGAGACTGTCTTTCTACCTTTCAGACAAATCAGGGAGAACTTGAGTGGTGACCTTGAACATGTCTGAACCTGCATGACAAACATCAACACTCTTGGCCTTTCAGTTAATTGTCAGTTGTCATTTAAAGCAGCTGTGTTGTCTGTTGTGTGCTGGGAAAATGCTAAGTTTAAAAGTCAAGCAACATGTCAATTCGAAATTTTTACTAAAATTGAACAAAACATCAACAGAATCTTTTCAAATGCTTACTGAGACTATGGGGAAGATGGCATGTCTTGTGCACGTGTGTTTGAGTGGCACAAAATATTCAGAGAAGGACGTGAGAATGTGGAAGACAATGAATGCCCTGGATGACCTTCCACCTCAAGAACCAAAGAAATTGTGGAAAAAATCAGCCAGCTTGTTCAAGGAGACCTCTGACGCTTTGTCTGAATGATAGCTGAAGCTGTTAACATTGACAAAGACACTGTGTGGAAAATTTTGCATGAGGATCTCAACATAAGAAAAGTTTGTGCCAAGATGGTCCCAAGGTTTCTCACATCAGAGCAAAAAGAGTGCTGCAAAGAAATTTGTGCTGACATTCTGCAGCAACTTGAGGTGGACCCAAATGTTTTTCAAAGAATCTTCACTTGTGATGAAACCTACATCTTCCAGTATGATCCCGAGACAAAACCACAGTCAATGCACTGGAAAACACCATCATCACCAAGAATGAAAAAAACACATCAAAGCAAGTCTACATTCAAAGCCATGCTCATTTATTTTATTTTTTTACATCAAGGGTGTAATTTTGGCAGAATGGTTTCCGGAAGGCAGAACAGTAAACCAGCATTATTATAAGGAAGTTTTGACAAAGGTGAGAGAAAGAGAGAGTCAGGAAAAAAGCCAGAATTGTAGAAAAATGGTTTCATTCTTCATCGAGACAATGTATCTGCTCACACAGCACTTTCTGTGAAGCAGTTTTTGGCTAATAAACGCATTATTACACTTGAACATCCTCCATATTCGCCAGATTTGGCACCATGAGACTTTTTTCTTTTCCCTAAAGTGAAATCGGTGCTTAAAGGAACACATTTTGAGTCAACTTATGCAGTAAAGAAGAAAACAGCAGATGTGTTGAAACAGCTGACAGAAACTAACCTGCTCCATGCCTTCAACCAGTGGAAAACAAGACTGCATGGGTGTGTGAGTTTGAACATATTGAAGGGGACTAGCATTAGAATTGTAATATATATAAATAAAGATGGGTTATTTATCAGTCTTGCTATTTAATAGACAGAGTTGTATGTCCACCTCTTCATATTGTAAATTAGGCAATCACATTTCTTGCTCTGTCTTGCAATCACAACTTGTGCTTTGCACTCGGTGATCTATGCTCACACTCCAGTTCCTCAGATAGCGTCAAATCCGGGCAAATTAGGATAAACCATACTACATTCAGTTTAGCAACATCTCTGTTGTTCTCCCTCCCCTCAAAAATTCCATGAATGCATATGTTAAACCTGCAGCTCCTATTCTCTTGGTCCTCAAGCTTACTCTCCAGTAGATCTGAATGCTTATGGAGCTGAGTGAGTAAGCATTTGTGCTTTACGCTTAATTCTATTGCTTCCAAAGCTGTGGTTTCTATTTTGGAAATGCTGGTCATAAATTTGTTAAATTTTTGGTCTAAAGTATAATCATTTCTTTTTAAAAGTCTGTCCATTGCTGTTTAAGGAGTTTGTATAAATGATGGTCTATTTTAGAATCTCTTTGCCCCGCTGTGGCTTTGTTGTTTGTTGTGCTGTGCATGCCATAATGTCTTGCACTACTTGTGAAGAAATTTCAGTGTCAGTGGACTCTTTAACTGGGAAATAGTTAATAAGAGCATGGCTCCCAGATGCTGTTTGAGTCATTCCCCAAAATAAACGAGCAAAAAACCTTAAGTTTGGTACTTACTTTGCAGAGCTAAAATGTAAATTATATTGGGTATTTCCTGGAGCAAGAAAACGAAGCAACCATTTTGGCTTGCACCAAGGCATGCCACCCCAACAAACAGATACAAGTGGATTGATTTTTAAATGGATTGTTAGTCATCATTTGTGCATGAATAATAGATGAAATCATAAGAACATAAGTCGATAAGAAAGCAAAACAGTGATAGAACTGCACTATAATTGAGCAGTATAGATATACTTCTTTCAACAAAGTAGTTGTGTTTCTGGGCATTACTTCTTTAACAGAAAATTTAGTGCCAGAGGCAGGAATAGCATGGAAAGAATGGGGACAGTTTCTTCTGTCACAAAACCAGAAGAACAGCTTAACATGTTTTAGCAGACTTCTTATTCAAAACTAACAGTATGTACATGTGAAGTGATACAACCAAGTTAGGTAAGCCTTGCATAAGTAAATAAAAACATTTTCGTGACTATTTGAAAGCTTCTTCCAAAATTTACTCTGCTCTCCTTTTCATATGATTTGCATTTTTGCAGCCAAAGCAACAGATACATGCCTTGTGCTAACATTGGTGACGTAAGCTTATCTACTTTCCCATTTTCTCTCTGTTTTTCTTTCATGTATGCTCAGTAAGGAATTCTGGAACAGCTGATGTTTACCTTGCCTGTTGTAGGCAGGCATGCACAGCTACAGTAGGATCAGCTAGAGCAGAATCCTGTTCTTTCCCAGCCCAAATTTTATTGCATTCTTTACTGCAGACACACTGCTGTAACCTGGCACCCAAAGTCTGTGTTTCTCCATCCTTTCTTCACCATCCTCCCAATGCCAGTGCTGCTAAAAAAAACTTCCAGCTAGACAGAGGACAAAAAGAAAAAGGGGAGCTGAATTAAACACCTGTAAGAAGACTATGTAAAAAGGAGCTTCTTTGTCAGGGGCTTTGTCAACTGAAGTATACCTGTATTTCACAGTTTGGCCAATATGTTTGATCATATCTTCCTGTCCAGCCCATTACAATACACTAAAACAATAAATAACATGGTTACCCTGTGCCTTGTAAGTTTATTGATGTAGAGAAAATCAGTTCAAAACTACATTCTACTCTCAGGCATATAAACGTGACCCATGTCTTTTCTTTTTAAGTCAAAGCCCCAGCTAGAGGGGCAGTTTCCTCACCAAGCATTTGGAGCACAAGTTGCAGGAGAAAGTGGCAGACAGGGAGAGGTTAAGCAACATTTCCCCCACCTATTTCTTTTCTGCATCTAATCAACAACTCCTGAAATGATATTCCCCTTTAAAAAGTATTGTTGAGCTACAGTTAAATACCTTGGCATGTAACATATAGTTTAACGCATCATTAGCAAATACAAAAAACTGAAAGTAGTTTCCTGTCAGTTTGCAAAATTTAATATATAAGTCAAAACTTTGACTAATGCTTTGCCATGTCTACTTTGCATTGGTATTACAGTTATATTTATTGCAGTTTTACTTTGTAGGAATACAGTATAATTCAAAGCATGTTTTAATTGACTAAAAAAATTGGCTTCTATTATGCATTGATATAAAATGTTCACACTGCATTCGCAGTGAAAGATGAGACCAGTTGTTTCCCATTTATTCATTTGATAGTATACACAGAGCATGTGGGTTTGAGATCAACATGATTGCTTTTAATTTGTGTGGATAGGGCATATGTATTTTGGGTTTTAGGCATGTATGTACCCATTATGCAACTCTTAAGTCCAAATAGGTAGGCAGAGCTACAAACAGAAAGGGCCAGCATTATGCTATGTATAGAATTTGAAAATTTGCACAGAGCATTGTGGAGTTTTATGATTTCCTCTCTCAGTCCCTTCCCCTCCCCAATTTGATTTTCTTCAAATTGACTTAATTTAACAATTGAACAATTGCACCATCTTTTCTGCTCAGTTTATTTTTTTTTTTAATTCTTGGCCATTTCCACAAACTATCTCTTCTGCTTCTGTTTCCTGAAAGTAAAAAAAGTATTTCTGAGACAGGAAGCCTCCACCCTTCTTGCTCCAAGATAAGAGTGGGGAATTGTGGCTCTCCCAATGCTTTTGAACTGCAGATCACATAATCTCCCGCATGGTTGGTAATGCTGACTAGGGGTTTTGGGAGGTGTTGTCTAACAACATCTTGAGCGCCATAATTGTCCATCTTTGCTCTAATAATTGGTCAAAGAGACTAGGGCATAGTTTTCCTTTCAGCTGTCTTTGGCTTATTCATCTTGACCAGTTATTGCTTGTAACTTTGAGTCATAGTATGACAGGATGCTAGCAGCAATCCTAAGTATAATTCTGTTATTAGTTATTTACATGGATCTCTCAATTTTTATCTCTAGCATGGTCAGCATCTGACATTATTTTTATGGGCTTATCTGCAGAAACTGCTGAAACAATTAGAACACTTCTGGAAATGTTAGGACATTAGAGGCGCTTCCTACAAAACATTTTGGCAGCTACCTCTGTAGAAAATATCTTATTGGTCACATATATGCATTATTCACAAAAGAAGCAGCTGGGAGCAATTCTTCCAATATTGTACTACTTCTATAAGTACACCAATCACATTATCACCTATCGGTACCCTCATCTTGAAGATATGTGACTTTATCAGTTTGTAGGTACTCTCTGTTCCAGACTGCAACTTTTCCACTCCTTTTTGCTATATTAGTTCTTCAACTGGTGGGGCAGCCTTCTGATGTTGTTTACTTAGCTAATTGTCAGGCATGCAGATTATTGCTCATGTCTTTCCTCCTTAGCATTGTGTTAATACACACCCGAATGCTCCAGACCAGCATACTGCTAAAACTTTGGCTTTTATAGAAGTGGTCACACTTGCTGATGATCAATTGCTCAAGGGCATTTGATTAGCAGCACCTATCTGCTACTTAGCATCTTAATTCCTATGGAAGCAGTAAGGGTATACATAGTTTTTCACACATGACTTCTCCCTTTTGGCTTTATTTTTGTTGAATAAATCATGACAAGGTGTAATATGTCATGTGCTGTTGTTCATTTGCAGTTGTATTTACCTAATGTTAAGATCTGCTAAGGAACAGATGATTATTATTATGTCCTGCTGTGTCTCTCTCTCTCTCTCTCTGGCTTTTCTTCGCAAACGAAGATTCAGGAAGGACTCATCCCGCGCCTTCTGCAAGCGCGCTGATGACTAAAAAGGCCAATCCGAGATAAACAAGTCCGGTTGCAAAAAGTGCAGCAGAAGGTCTCCTTGGGTGATGTTTTTGGGTTGTGATTCTTTCTGCATTGTCGTTTCTCTTCAAGACTTGTTCGTCGTGAGTTCTCAAATAAGGCTGCAGCATTGTGGATAGTGCGTCTCCATGCCTCCCGATGTGAGGCCAGGGCGGACCACCGTTGTTGATCAATCTGGCCAAGCCTGAGATGTTGTTTCAGGGAGTCCTTGTATCGCTTTTTTGGAGCGCCCCTCCCACGCTGACCCGTGGCGAGTTCACCATAGAGTAGTATTTTTGGGAGGCGATGGTCCTCCATCCTAGAAACGTGCCCTGCCCAGCGCAGCTGTGTTCTCAATATCATGGCCTCACCATAGAATTCAAAGAGGGTGTACTTTCTTTTTCACATGACTGTAAAATTGATCATATGTTGAACCAGATGCTCTATAGTATTCATTTTCTGCAGCTTAAAAAAAACCCCACATTTGCTCTTACTTGTCTGCCATCCCTTTTCACCATATTTTTGCCTTCTTCTTAATAAATTAGATAGCATTATCCATTTGTTTCCTTGTTCAATTAGTTACTTTCCAAGTAACAGCAATGTTGGGATAAGGTGTGAGCCAACTAACTTGCCATTACTGTTTCTTTGTCACACTTCTTTGTTACACATCATTTCACCTTGTCTGGTTATATCAGATTTTTGACTATGGCACTCTTGTATGTTTTGAACCAAGTATTATTTAATTATTAAATATGACACAAATGTAATTATAGTTTGAAAATAGATGCTATTCAGCAATTGTGTACTAAGCTTGCCAGGCATTTGATGCCTTCATGTTGGTAAAAGATGAATAATCTGAAATGTTTTCATACATTAATTTATTATTGTGGCACAGTTTGCTCCCATTCAGTTATACAGGACATAGATTTTCTCTAGTTCTTGAACATACTTGTTATCTATTTTTTTGTTTCTTATTCTGAGGCAACGTTGTAGGCCTGACTACACTATCTGAGGCCATTGTGAGTAAAGAAACAAGAGTATTTCAAAACAGTGCCTTGGCTTCTTTTTTTCTCAGTACTTGGAAATGGTGCGTGCATGCATGTGCACGCCTTCAAATCACTTGTTGACTTATGGTGACGTCATTAATTACATAGGGTTTTCTTAGGTAATGAATGCTCAGGGGTGGTTTTGCTAGTTCCTTCCTCTGAAATATAGCCTACAGCACCTGATATTAATTGGTGGTCTCCCATCCCCATACAGATAGCTCTCTGTATCCACGGATTCAACCATCCACAGCTTGAAAATATTCCAGGAAAAAAAATCCAACAAGCAGAAGTATCATATTATAGCAGTAATTTATAGATCAAATATAACGGAAAGACCGTTTTCATTTTTTACCAGTGTATGCCTTTATATTCTGATATAGTAGTATTTGTGTGCGCTGTCTGCAAAATCACATAATTAAGACCAATGCCTTCTTAAAAGGTTTTCAGATCATATCCTTTCTTGCTTCAAGTTCTAGCTCAGGTGTTGGTAGCTATCTAGACCCTTAGTTCATAGCATCGTTTGATTTACTCAGGTTACATATGAGAGCTCCTCACACATTTGCTTCCTTAACTAAGCCATTTCTTCCTTGTTTAGGTCTAAATAAGGGTCTGTTGTTTGGGTCTAAATTATGTTGCTATATCTACTAAATTGTATTGTTTTTTTTAAAAAATCAGCATTTTCAGAAAATGAAGTATAAAATAACAATATTGAAATTCAAAATAACAATCGCTAATATTTCAGAACACATGCGAGAAAATGCAATACATTTTCCCCTTTCCTGCAGAGGTGAATAAAATCAATCAGAAGCTGAGATTATAGATTAAAATGCATCTCAGATATTAAGATCCCAGTTTTTGTTTTCTTTTAAAACTTGTTTAAAGGGCTTTTGTGGATAAAAAGGTCTCCACCTATCACTGCAAAGCTGTTCCAGAGGAAAGATATCACCATTAAGAAGGTCTTCTTCCTAGTGGTTACCTGCCTCACTGCAGTTGGCAGGGTCACATAGAGGAGAAATGGTTCTTAAGGTTTAAGTAAGCATTAGAGAGGGACATGTATGTTTTGGGTTGTGTGGAAAATGACAGTCAAAAGGAACATGAGAACAAAACAAAATCCAAAATCCACAAAAGATTTTATTGGCCAACCAAAATGCAAAAAACACATGATGCAAGCTTTTGAAGCTCTACTGGCTTCCTCAAGCAAAAGATGTTTAAAAAAATAAGGAAAGAAGTGAGAGTGTTAGAGTGACAGGCCTACATTTTGTCTTAAATGTTGTTTGCGACCGAGAGTCAAAGAGTCCCCCGCCCCGTCCGGCCGAATCACGAGGAGACACACAAGGTTGATGCACAGAAAGATTTATTTACAAGAAGTAAAAGGGTTGGCGGAAAGGCCACAACTTTCTGTCTGGTGATAGTCGCGGAGGTTGGCCTGGGCATGAGTTTCCAAAAGGAACACGTGACAGATCACGTGCCGGGCCGTGAGGCCAAGTCACGCGAACGGTCACGTGTCCGGAGAATGAAGAGTTCACGTGACCAGCACGTGACAGATCACGTGCCTGGTGAGTCCAGGGGGAGGGGGAGCCGGCACAGGGGGAGGGGCCAGCCCCGGACCCCGGAAGCCCACAGTAGCTTCCAGCTCCCCCCCCCTTTACGTGACAGAAACTCATGCCCACCGCACAGGCAGAAAGTTGTGACAAGGAAAATACATACAATTAAAACACAACTAGCTAACAGAAAACAACTAACTAAAGGGTGGGTGGGTTGGGTCTTCGGCTCGCAAGAGCCAACTGCTGAGGCTGAGAGCCGGCCGGGAATATATACCCGGCCGGCGGACCGCGTTGGGGACTAGCCCCGCCCCTTGGCCAATCAGAGGCCGCACAGAGCGTGGACTCTGATTGGCCAGAGCCAGCCAATCGGGTGGGAGCTGTCTCCCTCCCATTGGCTGGCTTACGATCCTTCTCCCTGGCCTGAAGCTCAGGCCAGGGAGAAGGAGGAAGGAGACGGCCGGCATGGCGGAGCCCATGCCGGCCACGTGGAGCGGCTGTCCGGGCACGGGGGGACTCCGGCCGCAAACGGCGGCCGCCCGGTAAGTCCCGGGCAACCGGCTTTTGTTGCTATTCAGTTGTGGAATCTCATGCAGGCAGAGGCCACTCCCACCTTTTTGGCCATGTGGGGAATGAGACAAAGGGCAGTAAAATTTAATCCCTTTAGCAGCAGTAAAGCAACTCCTCTTGGGATTAGACTTCTTCACAAATGGATTTCATTCTCTACAGCTACACGAGATCAATTTAAAGAACTGAATTTTTCAATATAGAAAAATATCTATGCTATACTATATTAAAATGTCAGCTAAGGTTTGCTGTATTAATGTGAACATTTGGAAACAAGGAGAATCTCTCTGGGTCTTGGATGCTGGTTGAATTAGTGATTCACTTACAAAACTCAGTTCTTGATAATACAACATTATATAATATGTAGATTATATTATGCATTTTTGTTTGCATAGTCAATATAATATGTCCCTAAACTGGCTAGATTTTAATATTTATTGCAGTTCTCTGTTTTATGTTCATAGTAATGTAAACACTTCTACATTCATTTTATAAAGCTCTGGAGAACAAAGTAGCAAGTGTTGCCATGATGATGTGAATCGCTTAAACTGAGACACTATACAATTCAAAGATGCAGTTACAATTACAAGATTCAGTTTTTCTGGAAAGCCATCTCACAAAAATGGCCTCACAAATCCCAGTTACTTTGGGAATTGCATCTGATGAAATAGATCGTATGTATTTCATAAAGGTTCATGCCCAATGAATCTCATTAGTCTTTAAGTACCACAAAACTTCTTTTTTCTGCCCTGACTAACATGGTTATCCACCACCTATCCAGAAATGGAATTATAACAAGAACAGAGCCAGATTTTTTGTGAATTTCATATCAAAATGTAAATGTTTGATGAGGGGAGCTTTGTTAAACAGCTAACCAAACCTCATGAAAATTGAAAGCCTTTCCATTTTACTGTGTCCACATTCTAGGCATTAATCCTCAGAAGGAGCTGCACAGGAGCTTCTCTGGGATGTTTTTAAGGCACTGCAGAATAATGCAATCTCGGAAGCCCTGAGGGTTAGGGCCAAATGAGCTGCAGAATCCTGAGTTTACCTGTCTGAGCTGTGGAAAACTCCTGACCTGGCTTAACTAAAGCTTAGATACAGACCTTTTCTGTATTCTTGGCATGTTCTGCCTTAGCTCCATTCCCAGCTTTGCTTACAGTCACGTGGCTTAGAAGATGCTACCACAATATACTGTACGTAGGAATGGGGAATAAGTAGTGCTCCAGATTGTTGGCCTGCATTTTCCACCAGCCCTAGCCAATGTAATCAGTTACTGCTGTTCAACATTTGGAAGGCAACATGTTCCCCATTGCTGGTATTAAGCAACCATTGCAAGATCATTCCTGATTCCTGGAAGTGTAGGCACAAAGTTCTCCTTCCTTCCATGTAGTGGTCTAGGACTCTGCTTGTTTACATTGCGGTTTTTAAAACCAGGATGCCTGACATAACATAATATTTTTATCATGGCGATTCTGTCAGTTCTGAACTTAGCTAGGAATTCGTTTCATTTGACCCAAGGACTGAGCATGGGGGTATTCATTTTTTGAGGAAATAGTGCTGGTGCTTAGTGAGTCCAGAATGCACTTAGCTGCAGATCACAAGATGTACAAGAGGACATGTAATAACAATTTGCTCAAAAAAGTTGCTATATTACTTTAAATGGGGCCTAGTCCCAAATTCTTATTTAGAATTCAGTATATCAATGTTCTTAATGCAGTAATCTCCTTTTGTAGCCTTTCATGTCTCCCCGATACCCAGGAGGCCCACGACCACCTTTAAGGATACCAAACCAGGTAACAGTTTTTTTTCTTGAAGAATTGTAAGTGGCAAGAGAATACAATACTTCAATTGAAAACCACATTCTGAAAACAGTAATTTTTAACACAATGAAGTACACAAACTACCAATCCCCCACACCCTAGTGACTTAATGTCAGCTAAACCTTATTTGATTTGGGGCATAGTGTTATGTATTGAAGACAGTGCTAGCTGTTCTAGGGCAAAAGTCTTAAACTTTTCCCATCTTAGCCTTTATCCATTTGGCCTGGAAAAAATATAGTGCTGTGGAAGTTGAAAAGCCAAGTGATGTATTGTAGCATGAGCATTCCTAGGCATTGCTGAGATCAACTGTACCTGAAAAATGCTACACAAACTTTAGTATCCTCCCTTTTACTGAATATGTACAAGCTTTAGCATTCCCCCACACACACCTTTTGTTGTTGTTGTTGTTTTACACTGAGGACAAGTCATAAAATGTTCCCTGCTTGTTTTGGCCATGAATCAAATTTATAAGCTCTTGTCAGGGACAGCTGCATAATATTTCAAATGCTGAAAATATTCTGTAACAAAATACAGTAACTGGAAACTGCAGCCAAAAACTCATGTAGATCTTGAGTTCATAAGTTCAATTCCAGGGGCCCCCAGGTCAACTCAGCCTTCCGTAAGTTGGTAAAATGAATACCAGCATAATAAAGAGCTGGGGCGACATGCTGTGGAAGCTGTTATTTCAGTTTCCAGAAGCAGCAGTCATTATTAGTGTACAATGTGTTCTGCAGTGTCACTCTTGCAGCATCGTTTGCATGCCAGCAGTGCCATCTACTGGCACTTGCATTGTACTTGTCTGTATTGTCTGTACTGTCTGTAAACTGTATCAAATAGTATTGCATTGAATGTACTGTATTGAATTGTACTGCATAGTGATGTATTGTGATGCACTGTATTGTATACTTTGAGATGTTGTACCCCACCCCGATTCTGAGGAGAGAGGCGGGTAATAAATAACTAAGTATTATTAGTAGTAGCAGTACAAAATTTTAATATAAGGAACAGATATTGCATTGCATCATATTAGTACATGTATGGTTAAAAGAACTATCCCTAATTTCACATAGGAATTTAGTTTTGCATTGGAATTTAAATAAGTGAGACTTTTGCAGTATTGCTATCAAGAATGGTGCAATTCCCCGCTAAGAACAACAACAATGAAATCAACTAACCGGGTAGACAAGATGAATTGGAAGGATAGCCATATTCTGAACTGAAAATTGTAGTACAGTTTGTAAAATTGGGAAGAAAGCAGGTCTAATTTACTTTTAAATGTACGTAATAAAATTTAGAGGTTTCAGTTGAATATGCTTATATGATTCTAACCTTGAGTCTGAATCTTTTAGTTAAATTACTTTTTTTTCTATGTAAAAGTAGATTGCATATTTTTTTTAAAAAAAGAAGTGGCCATATCTGTTAAAATACAGTTGACCTTTTCTGTTGATATACTTTGTCTGTAGGCACTTGGAGGTGTACCAGGAAGTCAGCCATTATTGCCGAGTGGAATGGACCCAACACGGCAACAAGGTAAACAATGTGAAGTCGAAGGCTTCCATGGCCAGCGTCCATAGGTTTTTTGTGGTTTTTTTCTGGGCTGTGAGGCTGTGTTCTAGAAGAGTTTATTCCTGACGTTTCGCCTGCATCTGTGGCTGGCATCTTCAGAGAATGGTGGTTGTGGGTTTTATATACTGTGAGTCCCCATTGAAGAGGATTAGTATGTAAATTTGTGTATTCAGTTGTTGAATGTTAAGTTCTTAAGGTGGGAGGGTATGCGAAGGGAATTAGTGTCTATTTAGCTAATGGTCCGTTGTCTTGCTAGGAAGCCCCTTATCCCTGGGTGAAGTTCATTTGCATGTGTTGAGTTTTTATTTTGGTGTTTTTCAGGACTGGTAGCCAAACTTTGTTTACTTTTAGGGTTTCCTCTTTCCTGTTGAAGTTGCCCAGGTGTTTGTAGATTTCAATAGCTTCCCTATGCATTTTGACCTGATAGTTTTTAGCCTGGTCCAGAATTTTGGTATTTTCAAATTTTGCACCCAGGTTGGTTTATAACATGTTCTGCTACTGGTGATTTTTCTGGCTGGCCCAGTCTGCCGTGTCTCTCGTGTTCCTTGATTCATATTTGCACACTGCATAATAGACACTATGGCACTCATCCAACAAATGTTTCCAGCAGACATCATAGCCCTACTCAAACATTGCCTCACCACAAGCTACTTCCAGTGGGACAATGGATTCTATGAGCAGAGAGACAAGGTAGCCATGGTGTAGCCATGGGAAGCCCTCTGAGTCCCATGATAGCAATCTTCTACATGGAACACTTCAAAAAGCAAGCCCTGGAAACAGCACCAAAAAAGCCCACAACATGGTTCCAATATGCAGATAACATTTTCACCATTTGGAGCCACAGAGAAGATTTGACCCAAGTTTCTGAACCATTTGAACAGCATCCACCCGAACATCCAATTCACGATTGAAAAACAAAAGGAAGGAATATTTCCATTCTTGGATGTCCTTGTCATCCGAAAACCAAACCAACGATTAGGACACAAGGTATACAGAAAACTTACACAAGAATCCCAATCATCACCCAGGACAAAAAAGAAGCACAATAAAAACATTGGTAGACCGCACAAAAAGGATCTGCAAACCTCAGTACCTGGAGGATGAACTGAAACACCTAATCTGGGCTCTTCAGGCTAAGGTTACTCTAGTTCAGACATTGCAAGAGGGCCAGACCCAGGAAAAACCACAGGAGGGGGGGGGAACAGCCACCCAAAGGGAAGGTATTTTCACCATACATCAATGGAGTTACAGACAGAATAGGGAAACTGATGAGGAAACAAAACCTCCAAATGATCTACAGACCTACCAAGAAAATCCAAGAAATGCTGCACTCAGCAGAGGACAAAAGAGACTCTTTTACAGCCGCAGGAGTTTACTGCATACAATGCAGCTGTGGACAAGTCTACATAGGAACCACAAAACGCAGTGTGCAAACACGAATCAAGGAACATGAGAGACACGGCAGACTGGGCCAGCCAGAAAAATCAGCAGTAGCAGAACACATTATAAACCAACCTGGGCACAAAATGCAATTTGAAAATACCAAAATTCTGGACCAGGCTAAAAACTATCAGGTCAAAATGCATAGGGAAGCTATTGAAATCTACAAACACCTGGGCAACTTCAACAGGAAAGAGGAAACCCTAAAAGTAAACAAAGTTTGGCTACCAGTCCTGAAAAACACCAAAATAAAAACTCAACACATGCAAATGAACTTCACCCAGGAACCAGGAGCTTCCCAGTAGACAATGGACCATTAGCTAAATAGACACTAATCCCCTTCGCATAATCTCCCACCTTAAGAATTTAACATCCAACAACTGAATACACAAATTTACATACTAATCCTCTTCAATGGGGACTCGCAGTATATAAACCCCACAACCACCATTCTCTGAAGATGCCAGCCACAGATGCAGGTGAAACGTCAGGAATAAACTCTTCTAGAACACGGCCTCACAGCCCAGAAAAAAAACCACCAAAAAAAAGCCAAAGGTAAACAGTATTAGCAATAAGTTAAAATATGTCAATTCAGATATGTCAGATATGTCATAATGCTCTCAGATACTGGAATGACAGGGAAAATGGGTGGCATTGTGGTATAGTGGGTTACAAGATCGTGTCATTCTTTTCATGTATATCTCATAGTCATAGGATGAAAGAAAAAACTGTTTTACATAATCATCTAAAATGGACAACTGCTATGCTTTCATCTCGAGTTCTGATAATTTTGTTTTGCTGTGTTAAATGAATCATGAGAAATGACAGAACTGAGTTCTGTATCTTATCATGTAACTTGTTAGGAATTAATAAGAATTTTTTACCTGTAAGCATTCAGTATTCAGATTTATTTCCCAACTCATAACATTTTCCTTTTTCTTACTTACTAGTACTTTGTGGACATTTGGGAACCATTGTCATTGTTCCAGTATCCAATATTTTTTACCCAGTATTGAATATAATGATCAACAACTTTATTTTTAAATAATTTATTATTTATTAGCTGCTTTCATAGCAATGTTTTGAATAATTTCAAATTTGAAATATGTCTTAAATCTTCATATTATTTAGCACTGTCACTAAGTTACAGAAATTTTAAATTGTGTAAGTTTTAGATGCTTTCATTAATACCACTTCCTTTAAAGGTACTTAACAAACCTAATTTTTGTTTACATGAAAAAGCAGTGGATAGTTCCTGGTTTGTGAACATTCAGTAGGTAGCTTGGGGGTTAATTCTGTTCATTCATTTATTGAATTGCATGTTTATTAAATTAAAGTTCTAAAAGAAGGCATTTTTTATTTTTAGGTAATGAATGCAAATGTTGAGTCAAACACAAGAAGTTATTTCTTACAAAGAAATATTCTGCTCTGTTTATGAGAAAAGAAATAATTCATGTTTTAACTATCTGGTTTAAAAATTAAGTTGGGGGAGTCTACTATCCGATTTTAAATGTGATTTATATAAAAAAACACCTTTTATTCAATTAATCTGATTGATCAACTTAAAGTTATAGTCCTAAAATACCATTTCATGTCTTTTTCAGGTCATCCAAATATGGGTGGGCCAATGCAGAGAATGACTCCTCCTAGAGGAATGGTTCCACTAGGACCTCAGGTATATTGCTGATGTGACAGTGCATGTGATCACATTTAACATAATTAATTTTTCTTACGTGGATTGGAATTTATAATCACACTAGAGTTGTGCTAGTACTTGTAGTTCTATCTGTAAAGGCATTACTTAGATCAGTTTATCTTTGCTATATCTTTGCTTGGTCAGAACAAGATGCAGCTGGTTCAGTCTTTTTTCAATAGCAGCCAGCAGGAGTCCTTAGATGCTAATGGATAGAGCATGAAAACATTATAGTTATAGTTTATTCCAAGCATCTTGTACTTAAAACATAATACTGCTTCTGTCATTTACCTATTAATTCCATGATAGATAACTAAGTATAATTCTTGGGGTAAAAAATGTAGTAGATAAGGAAGATCTGTCCTTTGGTTCTTGTCTGTAGTTATGTATTACTCTCCCTTTATAGAATGTAATTTAAGAAACAGCAACATTAAATTTAATTAAAATGTAGCATTTATTTTATTTTAAAAATCACAGAATCAATGCTCCAGTATTTCTGTTTTGCTTTAACATTTAGTCAAGCCACATCAGTTTTTGGGGGGAGAAATACAAGTTACAATTTAGAAAGAAAAACAGGTGAACAAAAACAAACAGGACAAATGGATCTCTTCATGTATTCCTTATGATCTTGAAACATTTGAGTAAGGAACTTTGTGTGATTTCCATTTTTAAATTCTTAACCATTTTGACATGACTGTTAAATAGCCATCAAAGGAATAAATAATCTCTTAATTGTATCATGTTCTAGCAAAGAAACAACTTGATTTTAAAAAGGAAATAGATGAGTATGAATCCTCATTTTTTCTAATTGGAGGAAAGTATATTGAATTGCATGAAAGTATGCTTCCCTATGTATCACACACAATGCCTAGAGCAACTAAATTTTGTGGTCTTGATAAAATAATATCAAAGGAGAACTCTTTAATGACTTTAGAGAATGGTCAGCTAATAGCATTTACCTTTTGACCTGAAATATTAACTCAAAGTTTATAAAACCATTTTTGCCATGAAAGTTGCTGCGTTTTGACTGCTGTTATAACACGCTTCTGGTACAATATCATTTGAAGGTATTTCTGCAAAATCAGATTTTTATTTATTTTTGGTTTTAAGAATCTTTTTTAAGAAAGTAGTTTCAAGTGTGACAATGACATTCATAATCACATGTACCTTTGCAAGAAAGATCAGACATGACAAACACACAAGCAGATTATAACTTTCCCTGGCAAATGTAACTATTTGAACATATTTTTAGAGAAACTATAGATTTTCTTTTAGATTTTTTAAAATATTTTTTTAGATGTTATAAGTGGCTTTTGGCAATTGTTATCTCTGTTTTAGTACTAATTTTAAAATGACAATAGTAATAAACTTGAAGCAATATGGTATAGTGGTCCAAGTGTTGAAGTAGGATTCTGTGAGACTAGGGTTCAAATCCCTGTTCATGGAAACCCACTGGGTCATCTTGGGCAACTCCCTCACTCTCAGCCTAATGACAAACCTCTTCTGAAAATATTTTGCCAAGAAAATCCTATAATAGGGTTGCCATTAATTTGCGTTGTCTTAAAGACACATAACAACAATACAAAGAATTTAATCACTGGGTTATAAAGAGAAAGAGCAGGTATTGATAATACAGTACATTGTATTTGTTGAGAAAATAATTCAGTAAGCACTACTGCTGAAAACTTTAATTTCAAAGGAACTTGTTGTGGTGAACCCTTGAACAAGCTTCATTGAAATACAAGATGCTTAACAGTATTGCTAGGCAGATATTACTTTGAAGTGCTTCTCAAATTGTTGACAAAATAATTATTTAGACTAGAATTTCAAGTAGTTTTATATAGAACCTATTAATACAATCCACCACAATAGTGCAGGGAACTTCAGTGCACATTTTTGATAAAGAATAATTTCAATCTAATAATTTCAATCTAATTTTAATCTTCAGTACTATATAATAGTCTCCAGAACAGTGTTGGCCTATTAAAGCACTTATGTGTCAGTGAGGCCAAAGTAACAAATCTTACAAAAAGTTATGATCAAAGTATTATAGGGGTTAAGCTTGCAAAGTAGGTCACATCAGCTACTTTCAAACACTAATGATTTACTTGTGTTTCCTTCTCAAAACAAAATAAACTCTCCCTCTCCCCACTGTCTATCTGTCTGTCTATCTATCTATCTATTCAAATCAATCAATCATAGTACAGTCCTTGTAGTTAAGAGTACAGGAGGGCTAAGCTGATTATGTTAGTTATATAAAGAAAGATTAAGACAATAGCTTACTTCAGTTTTTCAGATAAATACCACAGTTTCCAGCTTCTGTTGCTATAAACTGTGTGTTGCTCTTGAACACATGTTTTGGTAATGTTTGGAATATGGCATGTTTCAAACATGGCTGTTTATAGATATTTTAATACATTTTTTCCTGACCTGGAGACTTTTCCTGATGATTGCTCTAAATTATCTGTTAAGCAAACATTGCAGTGATCCTAGTTGATATAAGCTCAAGGAGTCCTCCTAGAGGAAGACATACAGTCTTCGATAATGATGAGGAATGGTGGTAATTGTACTCTGCCCCCCAGCCCCATGGTATAAGCACATACTGCTAATATTGAAATCACTGAAACTCTTAATGTGAATTTACCCTCATCCAGATGGATTAATAAAAAAAAAAACCTAACAACCTTGCATAGAGTGAGTTTTGTGGCATTTTCTTTTTTTAATTCTTTTTTTCAATTAAAAATACATGCAAAAAACCCAAAAAAAGTAATCTTGATTACATTATTATGATTCAGACAATAAAAACCACATCCGTTTCTATATCTAATTATGTAATATGTATTACAGTATATATTATTGTCTTATATAGTACATATTATTATAATCACATGTGTGTGTGTGTATATATATATATATATATATATATATATATATATTCCTCTTCTGGCCTATCCAGATTTCATGATATCATACTGTACATCTTTTCTTATCATTATTTAAGATTTGTGTTATCATTGTTTAATAACTCCTTAGTTACAAGTATGTAGCTATTATTTTTACACTTATTCTCTCATACATTTCCTGCTTGTTAATACATTATTTTTTTCTAAGAGAAATTGATTGCTGCAACTTTGCCCCATCTTTTTTCTAAATATTTAGATACCAAAATCCAGTCATTTCTAAATTTTTCTACCGTTTTCCCTTTTATCAACAACGCTAGCTTGTCCAAATATATTATTTTGTAAAGTTTCTCTAGCCGTTGATCAATTGAACGGCATTCTTTGTTTTTCCACATTTTGACAAATGTAATCCTAGCTGTTACCAACATGTAAAATATTATTTTCCCATGTTCTTTCTCTATTTTTGTCTTCAACCATACCTAATAAATATACTTCTGGTTTCCAAGGTATTTTAATTTGTAATATTCCTTCAATTGTTTGTTTTCTTTGTTTCCAATATTTCATTGACTTTGTACAATTCAACCATAAATGGTTCAAAGTCCCATTTCTTTCATGGTTTTGTGGCATTTTCTGACCTCAAGAGTGTTTGCAGGTGCAGGAGAATACCCAGAATACATGTTTACATGAGGTGAATCATTTGTTCTGAGTAGGTGCCACACTATCTTTCTCTTTGGCAAAATATGTAACCAGCACTATTTTTATTTTAAAAAAACCTACTAGTGTTATTTCCAATTTAAAACATCAAAACGATGTTTTGACATCTCCGCAATAGGAAATCAGCTGTTTTTTTTATTTATTTGCAGGAAAACCTTACATTAATGGTGTCCTGAAACAATTTTGCCTCCCAGTAAGGCAAATGTTTCCCAATGGAAAGCCGTTCTTTGTGCCAAGCACCCTACGGACAACCAGTGTGTCATGTTGGTGCTGTGGTAGTCCTTGGGGCTGTTTACATGACAAAAATGTCGTGAAATGAACTCGTGATGAACCCTGGTTGTTCACACGTTCATCGTTATGATCTTGAGCTTTTCAGAAGGGGGACCACCATATATCATCCAAGGAGCCTGACTTTCCGTCCCACAGTTTTTCCCGTGTTTTAAAAAAAAAGTCTCGGGAGGTTGTGGAAAATCGGATATGTGAACAGTTCGGGGCAAAATATCTCGGGAGTAGGTGATTGCCAGAAATTGAGGTGGGCAGGGGCGGGCTCAGAGTTCAGAGAAGGAGGGGTCCGTCACCCTGTTCGATAGATTCAGCCTCACCGGCTAAAAGCAAAGGCTTCCCTCCTGGATGCACTAAGGTTTGTGTGTGTGCCATAAGTCACCCTGTTTGATCGATTTTTACATTGCAAACCCCTCAGCTCCAAGAAAGTCTATCCCTCCCCCCTCCCCTGCACAAAGGCTTGTGTTTTTTAAATGGAGTTTCACACTGCCAACCTCTGGGCTCCAAGATCTCCTGTCCCTTTTCCTTCCCTCTGTCCTCCCCTACACGGAAGCTTGTGTTTTTTAAATGGAGTTTCACACTGCCAACCTCTGGGCTCCAAGATCACCTGTCCCTTTTCCTTCCCTCTGCCCTCCCCTGCACGGAAGCTTGTGTTTTATAAATGGAGTTTCACACTGCCAACCTCTGGGCTCCAAGATCACCTGTCCCTTTTCCTTCCCTCCACCCTCCCCTGCACAGAGGCTTGTTTTTTTTAAACTTGTGTGTGTGTTTGCCATCAATCACCCTTTAAATGGATTTTTACATTTATTTGGCATTAACCTCTGTGGCCCATCAGGAGATCTATTTTTAAAAAAGAATTGTGCAGAGGGGGTTGCCTTCGCCTTCCTTCTCTGACCAATGCAGAAGCTTGAGCAAACATTTGTGCCCACCAATAGCATTGCTCATGGTGGGAAATTCCACAGGAAATACAGCACCAAGGTTGTGAAAAAACGAGTAATAGCATCCTTGACTGACAGCTAAAAATATATATATCCCGGACCTTTTCCCGTGTAAACAAAAACAAAAAACAAAACAAAAAAAAAACCACAGGATACTATATCTCAGGATCTTGCTTTTTGTCATGGAAAAGTTTGTCGTGTAAACAGCAATCCCGGAATATTGTTCATCCCATGACAAATTCTGTAAACAACAAGGGACGAACTTGGGATGAGGAAATCTTGCTTCTCCCTGTGATAAAAACTGTCGTGTAACTGAGCCCCTTGCTAAGCAAGTTTGCCACACATGGTGAACCATCTGCTGGATTTTGTATCCACTACCCTACTATCCACTATCCACTACCCTCCTGATGTAGGATGCTTGCTCAGACAGGGACAGGGGCTGGGGCTAAAGCCCATAGCCCAGATCTGTTGCAGTCTTCATGGTGGTCTGGCTCAGATTTGTCACATTGTGTTCCCTTCACTGTGTTTCAGAACACACCTATTTGTGGTCAAGATAGAGGTGCCTCCTCCCTCCAGGAACAGTAAGCTTCCACTCAGAATAGGTCTGGACCCACAAAATGTTGTGTTCCATCCAGACATTCAGAGCCCCAAAACACAAGAAGAATGATAGTGAATTACATTGTCCCCCTCCCCTTTTCTTTAACACTTCGTATAGTATGGAAAATTTCCTGACCCAAATTAATTCCTGTGTTCCTCCATGGAAGAAATTTTGGCTCTTCATGACTGGGACCAACCTAAACAAAATGGGATTCTGGGGGGACTAAAATGGCCTGTTGAAATGCATGAGAGTCATGGCAGTTATTTTAAAAAATACCTTTAAGTTCTTACAATATTTTTAGAATAATGAGTTAGCTTTTATGAAATAGCTATTAAGTCTGGCCCTCACTGACAATTGTTTTAGCTACCATAAATATTATAATCTTCTTGAATTAATTAACATTTGTAAATGTGATTACAACACTTTCTTTGATAAAATAATAAGACCATTAGGAAATGCTAAATAGTTTTTCTAAAAAATAGAGATAGTGTAGCAATAATAATAATTCTTAAAGTCAAGCCACTAAAATTCTGAAAATAAATGGCGCTGGCCTATCCAATCAACAGATGTGTAGGGAAGTCATTAACCTGCTGTCCTTTCTTTCCCCCCTCCTCTTTGGTTTTGTTTTTTTGTTTTGTGGTAGTCTGACCCTTGGTTATCATTGCAGAACTATGGAGGTGCAATGAGACCCCCTCTGAATGCTTTAGGTGGCCCTGGAATGCCTGGAATGAACATGTAAGTAACATACGTAACTAAAACATTTACAATAAGGATAATTATTTTATCACTGCTTGAAGTGATATTTGTGTGTGCATGTGGTATGTGTGTGTTATCAACACAGTGGTTGATTAGTTAGTTAATACTGATGTAACAAAATACAAGAATGTCAACATGGCTGCTGCCACACTGCAGAAATAACGCAGTTTGACACTGCTTTAAATGCCATGGCTCAATGCTATGGAATTCTGGGATTTGTAGTTTTGTGAGATATTTAGCCTTCTCTGTCAGAGAGCTCTGGTGTCACAACAAATTATAAATCCCAGGATTCCATAGGATGGACCCATGTTAGTTAAAGTTATGTCAAGCTGTATTATTTCTGTAGTTTGTCAGCAGTCCATGTTGGCCATTTGTCAGATTTAAAATAAAGCATTACATAGACTTTCTCCCAAGCTAAGATACAGAGATTTTGTTTATTGGTCCACATTTCCTGTTGTATATGGCATTCTGTTGTATATGGCATCTGAATTTTAGCAGTTTAACCACAACTATTGTTTTTTGAAAACTTAGTCCCAATAGAGCATGTTACAATAATCTAAATGGGATGTAATTAAGACATACAGTACATCACTGTGTCCAGATCAGTATTGTCCAGGAACAAGTGCAGTTGGCTTAATAGCTTTAATGATAGCAGTGTATACTGGCCATCTTTAAACCTGCCCATTGATTCTCTGAGTGAAATCCAGGAGTATACACACCCAACCTATGTAACACTGTCCAGCACTGGTTGAGCCCCTATTCCCTGATCTGCCTTTTCACTGACCAGGAACACCTTTGCTTTGTCTGGATTAAGCTTCAGTTTGTCACCCAGTCCATTACTAACAGCAGGAATTAGTTAGGAAAGAAAGGAGAAAAAAATAGTTTGGAAAGAAAGGAAAAATATAGAATCATAGAATTATAGAGTTGGAAAAGACCACAAGGGCCATCCAGTCCAACCCCCTGCCATGCAGGGGTAGTTGGGTTTATCTCCCAGTTGTTTCTTTCATACATACCTAGGTATTCAGCGGGAGGGGTCAGGGTAGTAACCAGGAATTCCCCAGGACTACCTTCTGAGTTTGCCTTCCTGGAAAGATTTGGAATACTTCTAAGTTCCATCCCACAGAGCAGTGCTTCTGAGGCTGTCTGATGTGGGGAACCAGCAATAATTCTCCCCCCCCCCCAGTCTACCATATTTGTACCCTTTGGCTACAACTGTTTATTTCCTGGAAACTCACTAAGGGGTGGCAACTGATGGCTTGTGACCATTTGGGTAGCACTACCATAGAGGAAGCCCAGAAGTATACTGCAGTCAATAGTATAAAAAGTCAATGAAAAGTGTGTAACAGATGGAGCAGGGGTATACTCCCCCCTGTTCAGCTCCCAGCATATTGTCCACCACCAGCGCAGCTAAAGTTGTCCCTGTTCCATAGCCAGGCCTGAAGCTAGAGTGAAATGCATCTGGATAATCCATATCAACTAAATGTTAGGATAATTGTGTCAATGATAAGAAAAATTAGAACATCACACTCTGGTAAAACTTTCTATTAAGCTAACTAGAAATCTACAAAAGGTCTTTGCAAAAGGTCTTTTCAAACATTTCTTCAGCAGGCAAATATATATAGATATAGATATAGATATAGATATAGATATAGATATATAAGCAGGCAGATAAAGTGATTTTCTTGCCATCCAGTAGTCTGCATATTTTTCTTAAAGTGGTATGGCAGGAAGATCATCAGATTATCAAATTAGATTCACCAGGCCAAGCTAACACAGAAATTTTTTGTGCCTTTTGGTTGGCTTAATAAATATATTAACACAATCTTAATTTTAGAATTTGTTTTATGGCCAGCATAGGTACCCCTGCTTTTGTTTGACTTGATGAAAACCAAATGTATATGTGACTTGGATAATAAAAAATTTAGCAGTGGGAAGCTACTGTATAGTGGAGAGAGAGCTGTCACCATGTTCAACTGGAATGTTATTTTCTGATAGGCAGTTTTCTCCAACCAAAATTAAAGTTACGTACCCAGTTTAGCTCCTGTTACATTGCCTGATCCAGTGTCTGAATTCACCTGTCCAGCCTTGACTATATGGATTTAAGGAATTCATATCTCTCTTCTTATAATGGCATGTAACGCATTTGGAAGACTTTACAAAAGAGTCTGGAGTAACAAACACCTGAGGCGAAGCACAAAAATCAGTGTGCATAGAGCCATTGTACTGTCTGTTCTCCTTTATGGGTCTGAAACATGGGTCACCTATCGCCAACACTTATGACTCCTCGAACGTTTTCATCAGCGCTGTATAGGTACAATCCTAAATGTCCACTGGGCTGACTATGTGACGAATGTTGCTGTCCTTGGGCAAGCAGCATTGAGCAAGCAGCATTGAGGCCATGATATTGAGGACAGAGCTGTGATGGGCAGGGCACATTTCTAGGATGGAGGACCATCGTCTCCCAAAAATAGTACTGTATGGTGAACTTGCCACGGGCCAGCGTAAGAGGGGCGCTGCAAAAAAACGATACAAAGATTCCCTGAAACAACATCTCAGGCTTGGCCAAATTGATCACCAACAATGGTCTGCCCTGGCTTCACATCGGGAGGCATGGAGACGCACTATCCACAATGCTGCAGTTTTATTTGAGAACGCACGCCGAACAAGTCTTGAAGAGAAACGACAACGCAGAAAGAATCACAACCCGGAAACATCACCCAAGGAGACCTTCTGCTGTGCTTTCTGCAACCAGACTTGTTTACCTCAGATTGGCCTTTTTAGTCATCAGCACACTTGCAGAAAGCGCGGGATGAGTCCTTCCTGAATCTTCGTTTGCGAAGAAAAGCCAGAGAGAGAGAGAGAGAGAGAGAGAGATGAGCTTCACCCACTGCATGGAGTCAGGTTCACGTTTTCAAAGAGGATTTCTGTATTCCTAGGTGGAGAACAAAATGTTATTGCTGGGCTGGCAGCAAGAGAAGGAGCAGTCAGCTAATGGGACTGAAGGGCATGTCCCAAACCTTTCCTTGCCTTTCTTTTATTTTCATTCTTCTTTTATTTCCTAGGACCATTGGGATATGGCTTGATGACTCTAATTTGATAGTCAGTTGATCTTTCCATACCACTTCACAACGGCATATAGCATACTTGCTTAGCCAGAGCACACAGCCCAACATAAAAAAACACAAGCAAGCCTCCAAACAGCTCAACAAAATAATCAGCCTTAACACAAAATACACAGGCTCATTTTAGGTGTGGGATGCAATGGTCTGTGGGCAGTTGAAACAGTCGATCGGTAGGCTGTGGATCAGGAGGGCCCACAGTGAGACCTTTAAATAGGCCTCCCTGGATCCCACCATTCTGAATAATTATCAGCCAGTCTCTAACATATCATTTTTGGGCAGTTCTGGAGCATGTGGTGGCCTGGATGAACGGATTATCTGGATCCATTTCAATCTGGCTTCAGACCTGGTTATGGGATGGAGACAGCTTTGGCCACCTTGGTGGATGACCTACAAAGGGAACTGGTCTGGGGAAGTGTGTCCCTGTTGGTTCTCCTTGCCCTCTCAATGGCTTTTGATACCATTGACCATGGTATCCTTCTGAGCTGCCTCTATGGGATGGGACTTGGGGGCACTGTTATGCGGTGGTTCTGGTCCTTCTTGGAGGGGTGAACTCAGAAGGTGATGCTGGGGAACTCCTGTTTGATGCCCTGGCCATTGGCTTGTGGGGTTCCTCAGGGTTCAGTTTTGTCTCCCATGCTGTTTAACAGCTGCATGAAATCACTGGGAGAGGTCATCCAGAGTTTTGGGGTACAGTGTCACCAGTATGCTGATGACACCCACCTCTGTCTCTCCTTCCATCTGATTCCAAGGAAGCTGTCTTAGTACTGAATCAGTGTCTGTTGTCAGTAATGGACTGGATGAGGACAAACAAATTGAAACGTAATCCAGACAAGACAGAGGTGCTTCTGGTCAGTTGAAAGGCAGATCAGGGAATAGTATCCAGCTCACAGCTTGGGTGTTCTCCTGGACTCAACTCTGAGCCTGGATGCCCAGTTCTCAGCAGTGGCCAGGGTGCATTTGCACAGCTAAAATTAGTGTGCCAGCTGTGCCCGTTCCTTGAGATGCCAGATCTGGTCACAGTGACACATACCTTGATTACAAGGTATGATTTGGGCTACTGTAACACACTTTATGTGGGGCTGCCTTTGGAACTCAGTGGGTCCAGACTGCTGTGCCCAGAATGCTGACTGGGGCCAGTTATAGGGAACATATAACTCGCTTGTTAATACAGCTTCATTGGCTACCAGTTAGTTTCCGGGCACAGTTCAAGTGCTGGTCATGACCTTTAAAGCCGTACATGGCTTGGGTTCAAACTATTTGAAAAACCGTATCTCCTGATATGAACCTGCCAGAATTTTAAGATCATCATGGGAAGGTTTTCTCTTGGTCAAGCCACAGTTGCAGGCTCGTCTGGTGAGGACGCAAGAGAGAGCCTTCTCAATGGCTGTTCTGGAATGCCTTTCCATAGGAGACTAGTCTGTGCCCCCCCCCCCAGGTTTCCTTTTGCCAGGAGGCAAATATGTTTTTATTCCAGCAAACGTTTAATTTGTAGCTGTGGGCACAGAGGCTTTTATGGGGAATTTTTAAATTGTTTTTATTCTTTTAACGTTTACATGCTTTATATAATTTTAAATTGTAATAATTTTAATTGTTTTTAATTTTTAACAGTTGTGTTTTTTAAAATTGTTTTTATGTGTTGTGAGCTGCCTTGGTCCCATTCTGGGAGAAAGGCAGCATAGAAATCAAATAAATAAATAAAGGCTCCAGCTGCATGTTCATTAACATTGCTTTAGTTAGTTTCTCACTTGTTTCATTTCTGCCAGTTCCCTAATAAACCAGTGGATTAGTTTGGCTCCACTCCAGGGGAGGGGATATTTAGGAAAAATTTATCCTGGCCATTTTCCTAATCCAGAGGTCTTCCAGAATTTCAACAGAATTGATTGTCAAAGCAACAGGAAACTTCTCAAAAGCCATCAAGAAACTATCTGACTCGTGGAGCAGACCATCTTAATCTCTCTCTCTCTCTCTCTCTCTCTCTCTCTCTCTCTCTCTCTCTCTCTCTCACACACACACACGTGCTTCTAGCTCTAGTGAGTTTAAACCCCAAGTTAGTCATCTGCCAATGACAATAGAACTACGATGGGTTCTTACACACCAAGATCTGCTTCATCTCATCTAGCAACAGAAAAAAACAAAAACAAAACAAAACAAAAAAACACAGGTCCAGAGTATGGCCTGGGTTGTCATGGGAGACATGAAATCTTGAACTATTCCTAAATAAGCAAATTTAGCATGGTTACTGAAATGTCCCAGGACAACAAGCTGAGAGGACTCAAGCACCATCCTTGAAACCAACTGGTGATAGTACACCAACAGAATCCTGTTCTGTTCCAGATACCTAACTTCACTTACATGCACTGCAACACAAGGCCCAGGACGACGGGAATGGAATTATGAAAGACCTCTGCAATTCCACCTTTTAACTCCAAGCCTGTTTCATCCAACCAGGTCTCTGTAATACTGGCCAAGTTGATGTGCATATCTAGGATGATATTTTGGATGACTGTTGTCTTCTAATTCACAGGTAGCATATTCAACTTATGAATGGCTGTATGAATTGGGGAACTTTGTGGAGACAGTCAATACCCTGTTTTTCCCCATCTCCCAAATTTGCTCAATTGGTCCATCTCTCCCTGTGCTGTCTGTGGCTCCAATTACTATTCCACATTACAGCCTTCATCTTTCAGAAATATATCCCTCCATCACCACATAGCAAACTAAGATATAATGGCTCTGATAATAAACCCATTCAGATAATAATAAAGCTGGTTGTGTTCCTTCTCTCTCAGACAACCTCACCCTTAGGTTCCCGCTGAAATGTTCCCTGCAAAGGGGCAGCCCTCTTTGCTGTCACTCCCTTTAAGCAGCAACCCTGCTAAACGTATACTGACTCAGCTTTTATCAATTCTCCCCACAACGCCAGTGCAATTCTTGGATGAGGAAAGATGGGGAATGATAGCTTTAAAACTGGTTCAGTGAGAACATAGAGCTTCTGTAGGCTGGAGTTGTCTAGGATAAGAACAGATAACAGCAAACAACCAGCTAGATGGCAGATGATGCACACATTCTGCCATTTTTCCTGAGTAGCCTTCTCCTTTCGTCTCAAGGGTTCTGAGAAGTAGAGACTTCGGGCTTCTGGATATTTGCAGGATTGAGAGGTAGAACTGCAGCATCAGTAATAGCAAAAAATAAAAGGATGGCCAGAAGACAAAAGTATCCACCATTCGTGTGTGCGCGCGCGCGCGTGCGTGCGTGCGTGTGTGCAGGAGGCCATTTGTAAGCCCATTATCAATCATAACTATTCTAGAGGCTAGAATCATAGTATAAATAACTGCTGAGTTCAGAAGAGATAACTTGGCATTCCCAGACAGGACCCTTCCCAGGCACCAGCAGGCAAGTAGTACACATTTTATATAAATTCGGTTAATTATTTCATCGTGTTTGTACTATTTAAAATAAGTTGCTTATTATTTATTATTTTAATTGGTAGTTTTAGAATAGAATATATTAAAGAAACCACCATGCTCAGTTTCAGCAATAGTGTTGTTTCTTAAAGTATATTCAATCAAAACTCATTCACACAATCATTTATGTTTTAGGGGTCCAGGAGGTGGTAGACCTTGGCCAAACCCTACAAATGCCAATTCTGTGAGTATATATTACAGTCTGTTGGACACTATTTGTTGTTATTATGTGCCTTTAAAAAGAAGAATAAATAAAAGCATATAATGCATTGCTTCCTTCACAACTTTAACATGGACACCATCTGGTTCAGGAATCTTATGTTATGTTTTCTGCCCTCCAAAGTGAGTCAGTCAGGCAGTTAAAAATTAGAGGACGTTCTCCGAGGTTCCTCCAAGTCTGTATTTCTCTTCACTTTGTACCCGCTAGGAGGTTCATTTTTGCCTTCCTTACACTTGGACTTTGGCCAGAGGGTAAGAGTCTTCCTATTTCTTAGGGCTTTTGCCAATAAGACAGTTTAATTGCCTCTTAACTATTACAATTATGTAGTTACTGTTTTTTTAAAAAAAAAAATTATACTGCCCTGTCAAGTTTGATTTACTTAACTGTCTTTCTTATTTTATATATGAAGAGGGAGTAAAATACCTCTAATACAAATACTTTTTCTTTTAGAGTAAATATTTAATAGAGGCTTTATTTTTTTTTTCATTCTTAATTGTGGTGATTTTTCATATAGAGCATTCTTAACTCCAAAAAGTTGTTGCCACAAGACAGTTGCTTACATCGAAAAACAACAGTAAAATAGTCTGCAGGTTTCTTAGTGTGATGTGGGTACAATTCATTGGTATTTATAGACCTTGCTGGTTCCATCTTGCTGGAAACTTTTAATAAATGCTAAATAAATATTGATAGAAACCCTTGTTTTCATCTTTCTGAAAGAAAAAATAGCTTCGTTTTGTTTTCCTTTGTCTTTTAGATACCATACTCTTCTGCATCACCTGGGAATTATGTAGTGAGTATGCATGTGTAGTTTGCATGTGTGTGTACTCATTAGCATAAACGTTGAATTTTATTTAGGTTAAGAAATGGTTGTCCAGATGCTGAGCGAAACCCATGTGTATTACTTGAGAAGTGAATTTCTGATCTGTTTTGTGTTTACCATATATCTGTAGTACATATGTTGATGTTCATTAGTAGAACAGTTAGCCGTCTGGTCAAAATTGCCCTGAATCCTGGTTTTTATTTCAACATATGTTCTTTAATTGGTACAATGCATAGTCTTCAGTAATGAAGAAGTAAAATCAGCTGTTTTGGGGACACAATAATAGTCTTACTTTTTGGATACTGCATTGAATGGCCCAAAAGATATGTAACAACATAGAAATAAAATGTGGAATATTAAACTTTGTTGTTAATTACCTGAGAATGATGTTTCTCCCTTTTAGTTTTGCCTTAACAGATTGTATTTCCTTACTTAGAATGAACAGGTGCTAAGGATAGCAAGAGGTTCTTTTTAAGATCAGGGAGTATTAAGGATTTCCAGAACAAGTGACAGGCAAAAAGGCACAGAGAGACCAAATTTGGTTTTCAGTCACTATGCATGTAGCATTTATTGAAACATAATCAGAATCAAAATAAACAAGTATCAAGAGATCTTTCACACACACAGTCACACACACATACTCACAAACACAATCCTTCCCTGAACGGTGATCATACGTCCATGAAGGGGTGGATGGCCCTGATGCCGCAGACAGGAACCATGTCTGAGGCTGGAAAAAGTCCCAGGTTTTATACCTTTTTCATCTTCTTCCGTGAGGAGAATATGTTTGGCTGGTTACCATAGTTTCAGAACAGTTCAGTTCCTTATCTTATCTTGGTTCTCTGCAGTTCAGGGTACCTCCTGTTTCTGCAGAATCCGTCCTGGACTTGTTTTTGACATGTTGACAGGTTCCATTGTCTTTGGTCCTGCTTGGTCAGCACCCCATCTCAGCATCCACGTTTCTCTTTATTCTTCGCCTTGCCTTCCAAGTTCCACCTCCAGCAATGCTTAGCACGGCAACTATTTGCTTTGGTTCTTTTCAAAGCCTTGCTTCACCTGGATCAACAGGAACCCATCACCCATCCATTCACACAGTTATACATTCAGTCATGCTCTCACACAGGACTGAAAAGTTTGATTTCAAAGCTCTCTAGCAATGGCATCCATTCATAACTGACATAATTGTTTTAACAAGTGAAGAACTGAATTTTGATCTAATAGCTGGAATGTTTACAATCAATGATTTAATCCAATTATTAATCACATAACACACATTTGAGCTGGGATAGAGCCAGTGGCTTGCACAGATTCAGTAGTATAACTGACATTCTCACTGACTGTTAGTCTCCACCTCATCTAACCACTTATGTGTCTCAGTACTAGATTGCTAGAGCATTGCAATATTGTGGCTATTAAGGGATGGAGGACCTCATTCTTGTTGAACCTGGCCACCACATGCATGGATTTGATGTGTGGAACGTATTCCCTCATCCCCATTCTGAGGTCAGATCCAGGATTACCACCCCCCCACACACACACACAAACTATTACCTTTATTCCAAGGAGTAAAATCTTAAAAGCTGTATGGAACATTTCCTTGTTCTGCTCTTGAATGTATGCCTCCTTCTCAGAACTGGGATGTCATCATTTATTGATGGAACAGGGGCTGGGCAAGCTTTCAAGAAGCCAGCTAGCCAAACAGTTCATCCTCCTTGTGTCATTGGCTTCTAAGTATGGGAGAGGGGAAACTATAAAGGAGAAGGCTTGGGGAATTTACTGAAACATTCTTTCCCATGCCCATGAAAACTTGGTAGGCCTTTAGCTACTATTAAATACTCCACTTTTGTTTGTATTTTTAAATAGGATATATAAATTGACAATGGAAAATTCAAGTACAATTGTCCCTCCGTATCCACGGATTTGGTATCCATGGATTTAAGTATTCATGACTTGAAAATATTCTTTAAAAAATAATATCCAAAAAGTTTGATTTTTGCCATCTTATATAAGGGACACCATTTTGCTATCCCATTGCATATAATGGGACTTGAGTATTCACAGATTTTGGTATCCACAGGGGGTCCTGGAACCAAACCCCAGCGAATATGAAGGAACAACTATATTAATCTTGTTTTATTTTACTGTTCAGATAAAAACAATGTTCAGCCACTTTCAGACTGTACTGTTAGCTACACACATGGTCAGAAAGCATTTATGTTAATGCTGTTGAATAATTAAGTGATTCTGGCTAAAATAATCAGATGTGTTTTAACCTTTCACATAACAAACAGTGCATTCTGTTTGGTAATTAGCACATCAACAACATAACAATGTAGACTATTAAAAAGTAGGTGGAGAAGAATACATTTGGAATAGTTAAATGAATCTTGAGAGTCTTTAATGCAGCATCTATAGTTGTACTTACCTATATTCAGACTGATCTGGCCCTAAAGTCACTATTTCTCATTGTAAATCAAAATGATTTGAAATCAACATTAAAAACTAATGTATTATAAGAAACTAGCTATACCCGATGTAACATACACCTTCAAACTCCCACCACCACCAGGCTCAACCCACATCACCCCCATTGCTAGGCTCTCTCCCCCCTCGTTGCCAGGGTCACCCACCCCTGTCACCGCCCATTGCTGGGCCCTGTCGCCCCCGTCACCAGGGTTGCCCTCCCCCCATTGCCAGGCTCACCTTTCCCCATCTCCCCCTGTCGCCAAGCTCTCCCCCGTCACCAGGTTCACCCTCCCCATCGCCAGGCTCACCCTTCCCCCGTTGCCCCCCATTGCCAGGCTCTCCCCCCCATCACCAGGTTCACCCTCCCCATTGCCAGGCTCACACACCCCCGTCATGCCTCCCATTGCCAGGCTTTCCCCCCTGTTGCCAGGTTCACCCTCCCCATTGCTAGGCTCGCCCTCCCCCCATCACCCCCATTGCCAGGATCTCCCCCCACTCACCAGGTTCACCCTCCCCATCACCAGGCTTGCCCTCCCCCTGTCGCTCCCCCCATTGCCACGTTCTCCTCCCCCCGTCACCAGGTTCACCCTCCCCATCACCAGGCTTGCCTTCCCCCGTTGATCCCCCCATTATCAGGCTCTCCCCTCCCCATCACCAGGTTCACCCCCCCCATCGCCAGGCTCACCCTCCTCCTGTTGACCCCCATTGCCAGGCTCTCCCCTCCCTGTCACCAGGTTCACCCCCCATTGCCAGGCTCATCCTCACCCCATCGCCAGGCTCTTCCCCCCATCACCAGGTTCACCCTCCCCATTGCCAGGCTCTGCCCCCCCATCACTAGGCTCGCACCCCCTCCACACTCAGGCACACACATCCTACTCACACCACATCCCCCCTATGCTACTCACACTCCCTCTGCTGCTGCCATGTTTAGAAAGGACTGAAACTTCCGCATGGTCCTGCCCCCAGTGTCCTGATTGGTTACCCATCTGAGCTTTGATTGGTTGGTCAGTTTTCTAAGGGGCCAATCAGCACACTGGAAATTGCAACATACCTAAGAGCAATGTATGTATGTGTGTGTGTGTGTGTGTGTGTGTGTAAGATCACTAGGACTTTATTTTAGTGGAATAATTTAGAGCCATTTGATTTTAGTAAAACAAATACTGATTTCTCTGGCCCTGTGGTTTGTGTGCGGAGCTTTGTCAGCCTTATCTATTCATGTTTGGCAAGGGAGGAGAACTATGTGAGAGACAGATTTAGGAATGAAGTTTAGATTCAAGAGATGAATCCCAGTGTTAATTTCTAGCCAAATGATTTCTAGCCATCTAATCTTGATGGCCAGTAGCAGAACCTTTTCTTGAGTGAGCTATTCCAAGGCTTTCAGTATCTGCATAATGATGGTGGGAACCTGTGAATATTTTGGCCAGATTCTTCCCCCCCCCCCCCCGCCCCAACAGGAATCCTCTAGTGGGCCAGTGCTCATGTAATATTATTTTACAAGAGTGGTGTTACTTTCTCAATGTTTGCACAAGAGGAAATGACAGTGGGAGAAAGGCTGCAGCCTCCAACCTGCCTATTTTTTAAATACCTGGCTTGCAGGGATGGGGAAGAATTCTTGTGGAGCCAAGACACTATGGGTGACGTGGCCTAGACAATTGTTTGTGCCGTGAGAAATAGGGGGGAATGAAATTAGAAGCCTTTTCTTTCCACCACCACATCTTCCTACTTTTTCCTTTCTTTTCCTACCTCTTGTTGCAATTGCCTCCTTTTCCTTGACAGCATCTTCTCCATCACTGCTTGGAGGTATACAGTCTCTGCCCAGGTTATCTTTCAGTGACTAGGTTTTGTGACTTCCTCACACCCAGAAGCCCTGTCTCTTTCAAAAGGTACCAGCTGGAAAGCTGGCATTGCCTTTGCACTCGCCTTCCCTGAGAAAGGCCAGGGAGCAGAGAAACATACGAAATAATTGGTTCAAGAGGTATTTCTTGAATCACTGATTTTGTCATCTCTCTGTCCCCTTTCCCTTCTCAGAGTATCTCCTAGGAGGCCCATGAGCTAGATGTGGAGGCCTAATAGGCTGGATTCAATCTGCATTTCTCTATGCTATTGAATCTGTATCCTGTATTTTTAACTAGGGTAGAGTAGGAAGATAGGAGAGTTCAACAGACGGGAGGAATGTCAGCAAAAGTTCAGAGATTGGGGAGGTTCAACTTTCATTGTGCAAGCTTTAGTGGAGCTTTCATTAAAAAAAAATAGTTTGTACATTAAGAAGGATTTTAGATAGTGGAGTTGCCTGGCATTAAATCTGTGAAGCTGGCAGAGTATTGGAGGCTTTTTGGAAACCCTCTTCAGGAGCAGGAAGAATCGAAAGGGAAGTAGTTTCTTCTTTCTTTGAAGCGTTTCTCTACTATCTCTAAGCTCACGAGGACCCCTAAGATAAAAACATTTAAAACATTAAATACAGAAAGAAAATCATTGAAAAACAGACTAAAACACCAACTTAAAAACAGTTAAAACCACAGATAGTTAAACCTGCCAGAGCAGCCATTGCAAGTTTATAAGGAATTAAGAACTTACAGCTGGTCACACTGCTTGTGAAATGAAGTGAAGTGAAGTGGGTATTTCTAGAAGAAAAGATTCTAGGGGCTTGGTTACACAATGAAAAAAAACCGTGAAGAATTCGCCAAGATTCCTAATTGTTAACATGCATTGCGCCACAAAGTCGCCTCTTTCAGAAGGAGGGGGGCACAAAAGTCCATTAGTAATGCAAGAAAGGATTTCGGGACTTTTCCCGACTTTTTTGAAAAGTAGTGTGACTTAGCGCATTTTCGATTGTGTGAATAACCATTACATTAAGTGCTGTGTGAATTACCAGCAATCTTTCCGATACATTCACAGCTGAGCTTTGCCGTGATTGGTTGAACTCACCAGGGAGGGGTTTGGACAAGGAGGGGATAGAGGAAAGATCCATCCACTGTTGTTTCCAGCCACAGAAAGACTGAGTGAGTGCTAGCCTTGTGTGTGTATGTTCGTTCGTCTCCTTCGTCCTCCTGAGATCCCGTTTCTCTCCTTCCTTCCTTCCTTCCTTCCCTCCCTCCCTGGTATCTTCGTGCTTAGCTGATGCCATCTGAAGAATTCCAAGCTAGCCTTTTCCACTCTGTGTGTGTGAATGTATGTTCGTTGTCTCCTTCATCCTCCTGAGACCCCGTTTCTCTCCTTCCTTCCCTCCCTCCCTCCTTGGTATCTTCGTGCTTGGCTGCAGCCAGCTGAAGAATCCCATACTAGCCTGTGTGTGTGTGTGTGTGTGTGTGTGTGTGTGTTCGGCTGACACTCTATGCTATAGGAATTGAAATTAGGCATTCCTGTGTAATCAGAGGATGTGCTTGGGAGGCCACGCCCCTGCCTCAGTCTGTGTGTGAATATCAACGCGGAAAAAAGGTGAAAACTAAACTGATAGACCAATTAAGCAATAATTCATGTGAATGATGCAGCACTGGTGCGAAACAGTGATACAGCGCAAATTACTGCAGTAAAAACTGTCATGTAACTGAAGCCCTTTTTTGAGGCAACCAGCTGTGTGTTACATGCCCAAGTCTGGGTTTAATAATTAAAATAAAGACAAAAACTGTGACTAATTACATGTGGATTAAAAAAAATGGAGAAATATCTTTGCTGCCTTCCTTCCCACCCGCTTCCAGTCTTGCTGTGAAGGCTAGGTGCAGGAAGATCTTACGTTAGCTTATGCATAGTTGGTTAGAAACATCTGGAGGACAGTCTTCAGTGTGCAGTAGGGATGGAGGAAAGAAAGACTATTCTGTGATTATCTGCAGGAAACAGCAGAAGAATTCTGCTAGAGGTGATAGGCTAGAACCTCTGCAACAGGGAGGGAATTGCATAGTAATCCAGATGTTGTTTTTAAAAATAGTCGTCCCTTCACATTCATGGGGGTTAGGTTCAGAAGACCCCTGTGAATGTGAAAAATCCGTGAATAATAACAGCCCCCCCCCACCCTCCTGAAAGTGGCAACAGGACTTCAGAGGCCCCGTCGCCACTTTCCCTCCCCCCACCTCCCCCCACCCTCCCGAAAGGGGCCATCGGACTTCAGAAGCCCTGTCGCCACTTTCCCCACACCCCGCCCTCCCAAAAGTGGCCACAGGGTTTCAGAGGCCCGTCACCACTTCCTACCCACCTCCCCCCGGCCTCCCGAAAGTGGCCACAGGGCTTCAGAGGCCCTGTCACCACTTTCCCCCCACCCCCCACCCTCCCGAAAGTGGCCACGGGACTTCAGAGGCCCCATTGCCACTTTCCCCCACCCCCTGCCCTCCCGAAAGTGGCCACGGGGCTTCAGAGGCTCTGTCGCCACATTCTTCCCACCTCCCCCCACCCTCCCGAAAGTGGCCAGGGTCCTTCAGAGGCCCCGTGGCCACTTTCCCCCACCTCCCCCCACCCTCCCGAAAGTGGCCACGGGGCTTCAGAGGCCCTGTCACCACTTTCCACCCACCCACCCCGGCCTCCCGAAAGTGGCCATGGGACTTCAGAGGCCCCGTCACCACTCCCCCCCACCCTCCCAGAGCGGCAAACCACGAATATGCAGAACCGTGAGTGTGGAGGCCACGAATGTGGAGGGAGGACTGTATAGTTTTATTACATTCTAAATTATAGTTTATATTAACAGGGAATTACATAACTACTTTCTCATCTGAATAACCTACTTCATAATAATTGTTAAAATAAATATTGTTTTGACCCATCCAGATTTTGTTGAACTTCAGTTCCCATCAGCCTTAGCCAGCATTGCCAATGTTGAAGAATGTTGGAAGTTGCAGTTCAACAGAAAGGGCTGCATGATTTCCATTCCTACTCTAGAGAGACAAAGGTTTGCTAGACTGAAATTTGTGGCATGGCAGACCGATCCTTGCTCTTTTTTAATGATCTAAAATCGACCATTTCCATCCCAGTTCTGACACAAATATTGGGGTTGAGGAGGTTAAAAGTGTATCAGCCAACACTGAAATTGGCTTATAAATTTTTCTTCCTTCAGGCTTAAGCAGGAATGCAAAAATCAACGTCCAGATGAAAATTTAACTCTCATAAAATATTAATTGATGATACTTGTGCTTGTGCTTTAAGAGAGATCTGCAGTTTGCAAATGTTATCCAGAGACTGATATAGGATGTCTGAGATTAGTTTACCAGAAGGGTGATGACCTTGTATCACATACACAGTTCTTCCTGTCATTTAATAATGGTGGAGCTTATCCTGTTCCTTTCAAAGTCTAGAATGACACACACTTTCTAAGCATAGGCTATGGCTGCCCAAACAGCAGGATTTTTGGAATACTTTAGGAATATTAAGGTCACTATTGAGTGGACAATAATGCGAGTACCAACTGCTGTCTGTTTAATCTACACCTTCCAGTCTTACAAGCACACCCAGGTGCTTTTGTACAGGAACGGTAGAGCTTCCATCAGCAGACAACTAGCATTTTAAATCCAACAAAATGCATTGGTGGCTTCAGATGGGAACAAGTGTCTCTCATATAAAAGTGCCAGGTGTTTGTAACTAGCTGGGGAAGGGAGGTGCTCGTAGAAACAGGACAAGAATCTATGAGAGGCACAAAACCTGTGGAGAGTGGGTTAAGGATATGATAGTCACATGAATATCTGAGCTCGCTAGTGGAATAAATTATGAAATAAAATGTATCTGGTCTGTCAAGAGGAGAAACCCTGTTCTTATGTACTTTAACTTCTTCCCCTTGATTTGAAAATATTGGGTGTGTTGCATGTGAACCATTGTTTTCTGGTTTATTTTTTAGGGTCCACCAGGAGGTGGAGGACCACCAGGAACACCCATCATGCCTAGTCCAGCAGGTAGCCAATTTAACTAATGAATGCAAAAGCAAAGTAAAATAGCAGTGGTACAAAATCTAACTTCATTACAACAAAAAATCATTTACACAATAACATGCAAAGGCACAAAGAAGCAAAAGTTATATACAAACAAAATAAATACATTTTCACATTAGGAAGGGTGTGGTTTATTAAGCATTCTTACAACGGCTTTAGCATTCTGAACCATTCCCATCGTTATCTAAGTGGGTAAGTTTGGAAGGGACACAGCAACAACAAAGTTTGGGGCATCCTTCCTTTAAACTACTGTATAACATTTTGTTGATTATGGCAAGACATTACAGTTTTATGAAAATTCCTTCAATGTGGATAGAGTCTTATTTTTTCAATAAGACATGTTCTTCTTCCACTTTACTCCCTCAGAATTTCTCTTTTAGCATATATCAGAAAGAATACCTTTAGATCCAATGTCAAAGTAACTTTCAGCAAATTATATTTAATAAAAATGTTGTGCTTTAATTCAAGATAATCAAACAGTGTGCAAGTTTCTTTTTTCCTGACCACAGTTCCAGTATATCCCCTTACTTCCATAATTATGAAATTGTCTTTAGGGATTCTCAAATAATAGTATAAAACTAGCTAAGTGTAGGAATATGTTGCATATTTTTCTGAATTCTTGTTTTTTGGACCAAATAAATATAGGAATAGGGAAATTAATTGATTTGCATTTTAATATAAGCTGACATAATTAGCACTTCTGGAATTAAAGCTGCGGGACTTACCCCGTGGCTTGTGTTGCGGCCAGGGGAGCCCACCGCAGCGCCGACCTTGCGGGCGGCATGGGCGCCACCATCTTCTTTGTGGAGCCTTCTCCCAGGCAGCTTCTCCCAGCCAGCTGCCCCTTCCTGATTGGCTGTTTTAGGAACGCCCCGGCCAATCAGAGAACGGAACCGTCTGGCTCTCTGATTGGCCAAGGGGGCGGACACTGCACTCAGCAGTCTTCCGTCTGGTCCGGCAGCTGGGGATATATTTCCCAGCTCGAGCCGGGCCAGGGCAGTTCAGAAACTTTTAGGGAATTAAAACATAATTAAAAAGCTGATGAACATAAGATATACATATAATCATTACGTCAATATCAGAATATGATATAAAGTGTGACAGATTTAAGTAGAAAGGTGTAGTCTTTTTTTTCTTATGATGGATTGTACAATGAAAATTGTGTAAATAACTAGACATAGACGTTTAGTATATGTATTTTTTTATTAATCTTAGTGTTCTTTTTAAAAAAATAAAAGAAAAAAAAGAAAAAGCTGATGAACATAAAAGGAAACAGATTCAGTCATCTCTAAGTCAGAGTACAGTAGTGGCCATTAATGTGTTGACATACTCTCAAACAGGATTGAAAGGTTTTATTTTCTTGTTGTTGTGTGCCTTAAAGTCATTTCTGGCCTTTGTTCTGTGCCTTAAAGTCATCCCGAGGCAACTCTATGAAAGCATTTTCTTGGCAGAATTTGTTCAGATGGGGTTTGCCTTTGCTTTCTCTGAGGCTGAGTGGGTTTCCATGGCCAGGTGGTGATTCAAGTCTTGGTTTCCTAGTGTGCTAATCCAGCACTCAAACCACTATACCACTCTGGCTCTTACCCTTACATTTGAAAAGAGGCAACTCAATTTTGATTTAACTATAATGGTTTTCATCGTGAGCTTGAAGTGGAAACCTAGGATATCAGTGTAATCAGCTAAGTTTTAAAAAGAAAAAGGTGGAAGATAACAAGCTTCAAGAATATGCATCAACTCTAGAAGGCCAGAATTCTTTGCCTTTGGTCCAGTTGTATTTAACTAAGAACAGGTTGCTTACAGGCACAGAACAACTCATAGGTGTGAGTCACAAAGACCACGAAGAAAAACTAGCAGTTTCTCTTCATTTTTTTCCATTTTGAAACTGCAATCTTTCTTCAACTGTTAATTGCTTCTTGCTGAAAGATTAGGCTTAATCATGAAACATAAATAGAGCCTGGATGGTCCAGCACACATTAGTGGCCTTCAGTACTGCATAATCTGGATTCCATGTTCTTAAAAAATGCAAACTCTTGCTGGTACCTATGCAATATTTTCTCTGGTTTCCTGTTACCCCTTGCACCAAAGTCCCAACAAAGTCTGACACATTCACAGTCTGAACAAGGGTTGTTTATTATTAAAACATCTATACTTTCTTTATTGGATGTTAACAATAGTTCTGAAGGCCACTCTAAAAGTAGTTCTAGAATGAGTTCTTCCATTGTATTATTGCCACTACTGAAGTGTGTTTCTGTATAAAAGTGAATTGTACACGTTGATCTTTCCTTGCTAAAATTACTTGATCTTAACAATTATTTTTGTTTCAGATTCAACCAATTCTGGAGACAATATGTACACTTTAATGAATGCAGTACCTCCTGGACCCAACAGACCTAATGTGAGTATCAAAAATAAATACATAGGTTTAAACTGTATAGCTTGTACTCGAGAGGCAACACATACTTGGGGATGGCTGTTATTTTAAAAATCTAAGATGGTAAGTGGTGCTTTTGTTACTTTTTGGCACAAGAAATGTGTCCTCACTCCTAAAATATGACTTTTTGGGACTTATTTTGGAGTATTTTTGACCATTTTTGTATTTGTATATTTAAAAATAATAATAAAAAAGCAACCTACTAGTAACAAGTATGGTAACAAGTTAGTTCTTAAATAATGAGTGACATCAACATTACTCGCTAAAAGAAACACACAAGGAATAACAGATTACTTTTTAAAAATAATATCCCAAGCTCTACTCCCTCCCCATCTATCTTCATGAGGAAGAACTTGAATTATATACAAGCTATAGCTTACAGCATTGCTCTCCAGAATTTTCAGTAGTAGAAAAGTATTTGCAGAGGCTACATCATGCCTATTCTGATCCTGGTCCTGTTATCAAAAAATATTGCTGACATGAGAATTTTCAGGTATTGTTTGGGCCAATGCCTAGCTCCTTTTCCAGTTATTTTTGCTTATCCCACCTACTTTAGACCCATCTAAGTATGGGAACTTATGAGTGTTGATTTACAAAGGTTCTGTTGATTCAGTGGGTTTACTCCATTGCTTTCTACTCCAAAGCTCTTGGATTTATACCATGATTCTTATTCTGATTTCAAGCTAAAGAGTTCTATAGTACTGCCTATTATTCACCACATTTGGGTACAATATTTGTAGTATGATGCATTTTCACTTTTTTGCAGTTTCCAATGGGACCAGGGTCTGATGGCCCTATGGGTGGATTGGGTGGAATGGATTCACATCACATGAATGGATCATTAGGTAAGGAAGTTATACTTGATGATAATGATTTAATCTTGTGTAAGGGAATCGGTTGTCCTAATTAGCGCTAATGTGCATGCTCTTGCATTATTTTTTAAAAATTGGGAAAAGCTGCAAAGGCTTTTCCCATGCAGTAAATTGAGTTTTTTGCCCCCCCCCTTCCAAAAACAGCAGATCACCATGGGATCTCGTTGGGACAAAAGGTATTCTTCTTGCATTCTATGAGGAGTTTTTCCCATTATCTAGACAACACCCCAGGGTTTTTTAGCTTGCAAATGCAAGACTGAACACTAGATAATGCTGAGTAGACAGAGAAAAAACAGCATGCCAAGTAGACTGAGGGGAAAAAAGTAGACCAGGGGTCAAAATGTGGTACATATGCAGAAAGTGCGGGATGAGTCCTTCCTGAATCTTCGTTTGTGAAGACAAGCCAGAGAGAGAGAGAGAGAGAGAGAGAGAGAGAGAGAGAGAGAGAGAGAGAGAGAGAGAGAGAGAGATCTGCAGAAATACAACTGTAGATTTTTGAGATGTGGGTATTAGTAATTAACTTCACTGTAACATAAGAGACTGATGAAACTGAAGCATTTGAGGCCAAGTCTGGATATTTTTTCCAGAATCTTTTAGTTGTTACCTGGCCATGGAAAGCTAGAGGCATTTTGGTTCATTTTTGATTCCTTACTGGATGCAGCTCTAAGAGTAATCATAACAATAAAGCCCAACTTTTTTAAAAAAACATACTCTGCTGTCTGTTTTATATCACAATCACTCTTTCCTTTGCAATTTTTCATGTAAAATTGAATCATGCATTTGCAACTGCAATTTGAGCACTTCCATTAAAAATGAAAATGAAGTTACAATCACCAAGTTCTTCTCCTTTATTTTCATCCTACAATAGACGAATTTCTGGGATCATATACCTCTATCTCTCCTGGCAGTTTCTGTGACTAAATAGATTATAAGTTTGTTTTCTTGAACAGTCTGTGCTTATAGCTATCAAGAATCCTCTATGTGGGAATCTAATGTTACAGTATACTAAATGCAGAATTACTGTTGTCTTTGTTATTATCTTTACATTATCACCAAAACAACAATGTAGTCCTGCTGTGGCTCACATAAACATTTGTTTTAAAAATACTTATTTAGATCCAACTTCTCAGGTAGCAGTTAGAAGAGGAAAGTGAAGACTCACAGTTAAGGAAAGAGATTCCTAGATCTAAACTACTATGGGAAAATGACACATATTTTAATTTTTGGAAAATACTGGTTTCAAACTGAATAAATTGAAAACTAAAATAAATATTCATTTCAATTTAAGGCTCAGGAGACATGGACAGTATCTCCAAAGTAAGTATTCCTAAGACAAAGCAAATTTATTTTCATTATTAAAGTCCTTTTAATTCTTTACCATAAAGTAGCTTTTTTTAGATTACTGACACTTCAAGGGCAAGCAAATTACCATTTATTAGGAGATAAAATCAAATGTTTGTAATCCTTAGGGTCTGTTCAAGAGATTTGCTTATTGATCACCTAAATATAATGATGAACTCTAATCCTATGTTTTGTGATTGATTTATCTTAACCAAGTTGCTAGTGTTCAGTGTTGGCAATACAAACAAAGGCCATCACAAATCAAACAACTTCAGCTTGTTTAAATATGCTCAAAGGCTTACCATGTCCAAAAGATTTTTGCCTTCACCTTTCAAGGTGTGAAAAGGCAAACTACCTGAAGCATTGTCATCAATATGACACCTCAGAAACTATTTCTGACATTATCCAAAGTTCTAAAAGTTTATAAAGTGTGACACTAGATAGTGCAGTGTCATCAGTATATGGAAGAAAAATGTTTCCACTAATTGCTCCGTAAGCAAAGAGCAAGATCCTCTTTTCTAAATGAGGATCAGTTTTGGGGCATAAATGCTACAACAAAATAGAGAGAAAGTAGACTGGGAGATATGGATAATTGCTATACAATATGATGATTGACAACAGTTTCTGACTCCCGATTTTTCTCTCAATTATTTAGAAAAAATAGCAAAACAAGAAAGGCTCTCACCCAAGTCCAGCAGATATTGCAATTACATCTGCAGTAACTCAGATGTAGTTGGTTCTTTAATGTATAGCTTGTGGATTGCTGTGGTGTCTCCATTTTTCAATTTACATGTTAAAGGTTGTTATGAAAAAATTGCAAATTAATTTAAGCCTATAGTGTTGACCTTGTTTTTTTTCAACTAGAATTCTCCCAGTAATATGAGCATGAGCAATCAGCCAGGGACCCCTCGAGATGATGGTGAAATGGGGGGGAACTTTCTAAACCCCTTTCAGAGTGAAAGTGTAAGTAATGTGTCTTTATTTTTGTTTTTTCTAAACTTTGACTGGTGTGAAAAATTTTCAGTTTAAAGTTATAGTTTCAGGCATTACCCTGTATCACATACAAATACATTATTACTGTCCAATTTCTACCTATTTACCCTAATACGTTGGATGCTGGATGCTCTATGTGGAAAGGAGTGGATATTTTCTGAGCCTTTCAGTCTTTTCCCAGTTATTGATTATACTACTCTTTTAATAACTCCCATTTTTGCATCACTTCCATGCACTTCATACTATTATGCATATCTGTGATTACAACAAACATGTTGGCAATGCTGCAGTCTGAAACTCACTTAGTAACATGTAAGCCCCATTGAATACAGTATGAGTTATCTCTGCATAAGTATGCATAGGATTATGCTGTAAATATATTTTTCAGTTTACCAAAAGGGCAGATAAGTATTTGTTTCAGGCTTTTCAGCCTGTATAAGCCTATGGGTCAAACTTGCCTTTTCTTTTAAACACATGTAACCATTACTTAGATGGCCTTTGGGGAAAAATAAAGCCACTTCTAAAGTGCTGTTTGGGATTGGAGAAGAAACAGAAGGAAGGATGCCTAACCTTTTCCTCATCTATAATAACCCTGTTACAAACCTCTACCCTTCCTAGATTTTCCCCTTGCAGGGTTCCAAATGTATATTTGTACATCTTATTCTTAAAACAAATGCATCCATTGTGTGAGTGAATGCATGTGTACCTTCAAATCAGATGTTTGCCTATATTCAGTATGAGAATATAGTCTATATATTTATATTATTTTCAACCTTAAAAAAAACCTTTATAGTTGTACCTCTGTAATAAACTACAACCATGTACATATGAATACAGATACAAAAGGTATGGACTATCAAAAAAGAGGAGAAATAGACCTTGGTCTGATCTAGCTTGGCTCTTCTTATGTTCTTATAACCACTTTACCAGCATAAACTTAAGCAAGGTTGTATGGGAGAGCCCTACATAATACCAGGGATCTCCAGGTAAGGCTGAGAAAGAATCAGGTGTGAACCCTAGAGGGCTGCTTCTAGAGTTGACAGTACCAGACTAGATGGACCAATAATAGTATTCAGGATAAGGCAGCTTCTTATACTTATATTCTTAAATGTATGTACAACACATTTTGCATATACTCATATATATGTACAGATGCAAACTTAGAAATTATTGATAGAATTATTATTTGACATAGAAGATAAAACAATTAATTCTCCTCTATTACATCAATCAGAAAATGATAATAGCCTACATAAATACATTATGTAATCTGCAAAAACAAGATCAGGAGCACATTGTGGCTAATAGAGTAAAGCTAAGGAAGTACAGTAGGACCCCAGTATCCACTGGGGATTGGTTCAGGGGGGGCATGGATACCGACAACCATGGATAATAGCAAATGCCATTGAAAATAATGGGATTTCCAATTTAAAATAACATAGAGTTGCCTTGGAGGATCTAGAAAATGGCTAAAGAGGATACATTTTCTATGAAGACTCTATGGTAGGTGTGCTGTTTTGTGTCCCATGGATAATTGAATCAGTGGATAATGAATCAGTGGATATGGGGGTCCTACTGTAAATTAAATCAATCATATTCTCAATATACTATCTAAAGAACATCTACATAAAGAACAGATTTGTACTACTAAGCATAATCAACCAGGAACCAAAAGAACTCTTGACCAAAATCAAATACTTTATCAGGGAAGAATGCAAAAAGGCTCTGCAACCAAAAAACAAATAAGTCTCATTATGAGATGGTTGATAAAACTATTGATGTAGTTAAAGATGGACAAGAAGCAAAGGAAATAGGGTCAGAATCTTAAATGAAACTGTTCAGTATCTTACATGTAGTGACAAAGAGAACTGTTATATTAGCCACTGCAAATAGAAGAAGACAACTAACAAGATAGAAAAACAGGCATCTTCCCCCAAATCCAATAAATCAATGGGAAATTTAAACCAAGAGCAGGGGTGCATGCTGTATGACCAATGGGGATACATTATATGGTCAGGATAAAATTTGCTATTAGAGCAGTGGGGCTTTAGACAGCAAGGGTTTCCTGCATGCCTATACCCTATACATGCTGTCTCAAAAAAAAAATCCCATTTGCTCAGTCACTCATTGTGGGGATGTATCTAAGCAACCACACCATGTGATTAGAAAATCTTTCAGGTGTGTTTGGAAGCACACAAAAAACTCCTCCTCCTCCTCCTCTCTCCTCTCTCTTCCTCCTCCCTCAAGATGGTTAGTGTAGGCTTTGCTGAGCTGCTCCTCTTCTTGAAATTTTCAAGAAGAGGAGCTAGCCAGAGCTTATGCAGTTATGTAGATAGCCAGGGCTTATGCACTGCATGTACAGTTGTCCCTACTTATTCGCGTACTTCGCTTTCATGGTTTTGTGTATTCGCAGATTTAATTAAACTCTCTGAACTGGCAGACTCTGAAGGAAGAAATGCCCCCTGCTCTCTCTTCGGAGGGGCTTTCCACTGCATCAAGGAAAGCAAAGGCTGATGGGGTTTCTTTCAGGCTCTCCAGGCATGGATTAAACCCTGGCATGGACTCTTGGAGCTTGCTCTCTGCTGGGAGAGGTTGCAGGAAAGAACAGGATATTGGTCTCTCTTCGTTGGCAATGAAACCTCCCACGGGCAGAGAGCAAGCTCCAAGAGTCCATGTCAGAGCTTAATCTGCGGTGTGTGCTCTTTCCTGCAACCTTCCATTCTGCCATGCAGGAAGACACAATCCTAGAATCACAGAGTTGGAAGAGACCCCAAGGGCCATCTAGATCAACCCTATTCTGCCATGCAGGAAGACACAATCCTTGAATCACAGAGTTTGAAGAGACCTCCAAGGGCCATCTAGTCTAACCCTCTTCTGCCCTGAAGGAATAGTCAATCATAGAATCGTAGAGTTGGAAGAGACCCCAAGTGCCATCCAGTCCAACCTCTCTTTGCCCTGTAGGAATACACAATCCTTGTATCCTAGAGTTGGAAGAGACCCCAAGGGCCATCCAGTCCAACCCCTTCCTGCCCAGCAGAGTTCATGCCAGAGCTTAATCTATGTCGGGGAAGCCTGAAAGAAGCCCGTTCTCCCCCTCCCACTTCATCATGGCAGGCAAACCTGAAAAGCAGAAGTAGCGCCGTTGCAATGTACTGACCTTTTATAAGTCAACACAGGCTTTTTAGGGTGTTTTTTTTTTTTTTTGCATACTTTTTTTATTTGTTTTTGGTTTTGTTTTTGTTTTTTTTTACTTTCACGGTCGTGCTCTGCCCCTAACCCGTGCTAATAGGAAGGGACGACTGTGTATATGTTTGAATGTGCCTTTAAATGTAATTAGTAAAGTGTTTAGCTATGACGTTTGCATACTGCCTGTTTGCCTTACTTTGCTAAAACTAGTCTCAGAGAGATCTATCAGATTCAGCATTTCAAATCTGCAAAAGTTAAACCCATGAATGTGGAGGGCTGACTGTATTTCCCATTCTGATTGTAATGGATGCCTGTTATAGATATTTACATAATAGTTGCTTCGCATTAATGCAAAATTGCAGCATTCATTTGTCTCCACAGTTCTTTGTCAAAGTCACTGGTATATGAAGCAATCCATGTTTGAAGTTCACACACAGCCATGCCTGCAAATCAACATGGTGGCTGAGAGTTAATTATTCATGTTACTACTCTCAACAAGTTGTCACAGCTTCACAGTATTTTTTGAAAACTGTAAATCTAAGGTTCGCAGGTGCATCCTTCTGCTTTAAAATGCTGTTTGGTCACCTCAGTGCAGCAAAAAAGTGCATGGTCGGCAACACAAAACTCCAAAATGGCACTTCTGGCCACTTCATGGCCAGCAAGCCCCCCCACCCTGCGCAAGTCCACCAATCAGCTTTCCACTTCCAGTCTTATCCAGGAATGTGTTGCGATGCAAATTGTTTGTCCAAATGGGCAGTAATACACATTTCTGCATATTTTTTAAAATATAGAGAAAAGTCACAAAGGCTTTCCCCCCACAGTTTTTGGAGCCCCCCCCCCTTCTGAATATGGCAAATCACTGCAGGATCTCATTGGTACAAAAGGTAGTCTCGAATTCTGTGAGGAGTATTTTCACCATCTAGACAACCCCTTGGAGAAAGTGATTCTTTTAACTAATGGAGACAAAATTTAGCGCAAGTAAGCTTCTTTTTGTTTCAAGTCCCCTTGAAACAAATGATGATACTGCTATTTGCATCAACTCTTAGTTGGGAACACTGTGAACTGCAGCTTAAACAACATGTCAGGCAAGACGAATTTCTTAACATGGACATCTTCTCAGTTCTTTCCCCTTATGTGATTTTTAACATTTCTGCTTGATGAAGAAGCCTGTGAAGCTTTGAATGCCTGCATGATATATTTTACACCTTTAGTTGGCCAAATTAAGTTATCACCATGATGTTGGGATTTTGCTGGTGGATTTTTTTCTATGTAGACAATATAGTTACCTTTCAACAACTCATTGTTTAAAAATAATTGCATAATGCTTTTGCAATGTGAAAAGTGCTTTGCATAATCACCTATTCACATGAAGTTAAACTGCAAAACTAAAATGCACTGATAAGGAGAGAGTTGCATACATGGTGAAAAAACACATAGTATATGCAGAATCAATGTGAAGTTTAATGAAAACTAGTCATAGTTAAAAGTTGGTTAATTCTTTACCTATATTTTTAAAAATCTATGTATCTTTAAGCATTATTTAATATAAGGAATTTCTTGATAGTATTTCACATATAGTTAGCTCTGATGCCACTCTCTCCATGACAGTGCCTTTCTGTAGTGGAGGTATTGTGTGCTCCTGTGGGGCAACAGGCTATGCTGATGGTAGCACTGTTGATTGGTAGGATCTGCTGTGTCAAATAGACATTTTGCTGAGGAGCCAGACCAAATGTGCCAAACAGCTACCATGCAGCAGTAGTTGTAGGGATGACACTTGCAGAGGACCTCTCAGAGAAAAATACAAACTCCCCCAACCAGAGCGGGAAGGATTCCCTCCCCACAACTGCAGAAAAGGAGACTTCATAGTAAGTACCAAAGTGCCACTTTCCCTGCAGTGTGGGGAGGCAAACCTTATTCTGGGACCTGCACAAGTCACCACACCATATGGACAGGCAACAATCTAACTACAAAGCCACAACTTGCTGCAGAACACACATGCCAAAGGACACATCTGCTAAAGCAAATTTGTCAGTCCTGTAGTGTCTGACAAAAGATGACAGGGAAGCCCAAGTGGCTGCCCTGCAAATCTCCAACAAAGATGCATCCAAGACTGTAGAGGTGGTAGCACTATGGGTGGAGTGTGCCTGAATCCTCTCGGGCACTGGCATGGATCTGTGTACATAAGTCAATTCAATGCATAGCTCCAACAAGGCAAAGTGGAAGAAGACACCTGTTGGCCTTTGAAATTCTATTGAAAAGAGACAAAACAAATAATCAGGTCTACAAAAATCCTTAGTTCTGTCTAAGTAGAGTTTAAGAGTCCTCTGCACATCCAATTTGTGCCACTCTTTCTCTTGTAGAGCCCTAGGATCTGAGCAAAATGAAGGCAGAACAATCTCCTGAGATCAATGGAAAACTGAATTAACTTTAGGAATACAGGAAGGATCTAACTAAAGAACAACTAAATCTTTATGAAAAACACAACTCCTTATATGTTGATAGAGTTGTCAACTCAGAGACTCTGCAGGCAGATATAATAGCAACCGAAAACAAAACCTTCAGTATAAGAAACTTCAAATCCACCAATCTCAAGGGTTCAAAATGAGCATTCACCCAATGCATGCAGAACCACGTGCAGGTTCGAAGAAGAAAAATGGTGGATCATTCCTGGCCAAAGCAAAGACATATCCTTCAAAAAAAATTCTGCACATGTGGATAGGATACAAGTGGTTTACCCTATTGACCTTTCAAAATAGAACCAAAGGCAGACACATGTCTTCTGAGAGTATTGGTACTGAGGCCATTATTCAAACCTGCCTGTAGAAAGACTGCGACCGACCCCACTGAAGCCAATTGAGGATGCACAACATTATCCACAAAAAGCCCTCCAAGTAGATTCATAAAAGCAATTAGTGGAGGGTCTTCTAGCTGCAAGAGTGGTCTGAATAATATCCTCATAATACCCTTCAGTTGCTAACCTTTCCCGCTAAAAGTCCAGACATGTAATTGCAACAGTTTGGATTGGGATGCAACAGACCAGATATGGATAAATATGCACTCCCCACACCCTCAGTTGCACCACCAAGGCCATAAGCACATTCATAAATACTTGAGGAGAAAATGATAGACCAAATGGTAAGGCCCTGTACTGGTAATAGTCCTCCTGGTAAGCAAACCTTACTTCCTGTGAGCTGGGGTTATCTGGATGTGCAAGTATGCCTCCTGGAGGTTGATTGACACCAAATAATCTCCCTCTTGAATCCCTTCCAGAATCAGTTGTAACATCTCCGTGCAGAACTTCTGTTTGAGGACAAAATGATTGACCCTGTGAAGGTTCAGTATAGCCCTCCAGTCCTTTTTTTCTTGAGGGCCAAGAAGAACAGTGAGTAGGAGCCCAAAAACCTCTGGATCTTCTTCGTGGTCTCTGTGAATCACACAGTTGGGTTATTCCTGCGCCTGCGCAGTGCTTACGGAACCTTCTAGCATCGCTAGGCAGAATGTGCATTGATACATTTTTGGTGGTAACTCCGCCTACCATAACGGTCCCTTAAAAGGCTCTCCCGCCTAAATCCCCTCAGTTCCTTTTTTTCCGCCGCGCTAGCAGCTTGAAAGGAACCTTCGCATTGCTTGCTTTCGTTTTTCTCATACTGACTCGGACTGGTTTTTGGATTTTTCTCTTCGCTTTGTGGTTTGTGCTATTGGTGATTTCTGGCTTGACTTGGATTCCCTGACTACGGCTTTGACTCTCCCCCGGATTTGGCTACGGACTCTGATCTCAGGTTTGACCGCTTTCTCTTGACGACGCCTATTTCTTGCCCCTAATATGGCTGCGAAAACCGGCTTTAAGCGCTGCGTTGTGTGCCAAGCTAAGCTCCCCAGCTCCGATGGCCACTCTCGCTGCCTCATCTGCCTGGGAGAAACGCACAACGTGGATGCGTGTGTGCATTGTAAGGCCTTCACGCCTCAGGCCAGGAAACATCGCTCCTCGAGGCTAAAGTCCTTCTTGTATGAGAAGGCCCTCATACCGTCGACTTCTTCGACGCCGGCGGTATTTACTGGGGTTCCGCAACGGGGAAGATCACCCGCCCCAAAGTCCCCCCAGTCACCACCTTCCAAGCGCCGACGCTCCCGAAGCCCATCTCGGAGACAATCTGTTGCTTCGGACCCGGAGGCGGTTCTCCACTCCCATAAACATGCCTTGCATTCGACCTCTGGCACTCGAGCCGCCTCGGGTTCAGTCGCTGAGAGCGCTACAGACCGTCCTCGGGACCGTGCGGAATCTCGGGATGGAGACCGCACCCGAGAGCCTTCGGACCGTTCTAAGCCTAAGGTCCATAAGAAAAAGAAGGCCAAGCGTCCTCTGCGTGAGGAACATGAGAAGGGGCGCTCTCGGGCCCGAGAAGCTGTGCCGTCTACAGCCGCATCTGCACCTGCTTCGGAGGCCCAACCTCCCCCGCAACGTCAGACGCCTTCCCGGGATCGAGACGTGGGGACCGAAACCCGTCCTAAATCACCGACTCCGACTCCTTCCCTTGAGGTCGTTGAAGTAGAGGTGGGCTCGGCTGATGAATCTACCGGAGCCGAGCATGCCCATGGGCTTTCCCCCGCTCTCTGCGTCTCCAGGTCGGAGCTGCTCCGAGACTCCTCCGCCAGCCGAGGGGATTCTGACGAGCCGCATCTTTTGGATGAACCCAGGCCTTCAACCCCCAGGGTTCGGGGAGACGAGCATGCCTACAGCGCCTATGAAATGGCGAAGTCAGCCTTTGCTACTCCGTTTCCCTTGCCTCACACCTCACTCTCTGCAGGGGACCGAGTGTTTCATCTTACTTCGGAGGCTGCTGTTTTGCATTCTGTGGCTTCATCCCCACCTCGCCTATCCTTCCATGGGGGAGATAAAGGTACCGTCCTTGCAAAGGAACCGACTAGACCTTTGCTCAAAGACACTAGCTGCCAAGTGTCCCCCTTCCGGCCCTTGCCTCCGCTACCTCCATCCCCACCACCACGCACGACATCGCTTCAGGACCCACGCTGCTCTCCGCATCCGACGTCCGACTCTTCGGTTTCTTCTGAGTCTTCGGAGGAATACCAGCCATATGTACCGTCCCCCCAACCCGATCTCCTGGATGAGGACTCCTCGTCTCCCACCGATGACGTCCGTTCCTTTGCGGAACAAGTCATCAGGATGTCCCACGCCCTTGAGCTGAAGGTCACGGAGAAGGAGACAGAGCCGGTGGATCCGATTTATCAAAGGATCAAATCAAAGGCACCGCCAACTGCCAGCATCCCGGTCCTGCCGTCCCTCTCAAAACTGACGCAGAACTCCTGGGAGAACCCGTCCTCTATCCCTTCAACCTCGAAGCGGATTGACAGGCTCTACCGTGTCTCCGGAGACGGTATTGATTGGCTCAGGGAACACCCTAAGCCCAATTCGGTCGTCGTAGAGGCAGCCCAGCCGCGGAGGCAACGTCGTCCCCAGTCCACCCCTCCTGACACCGAGGGCAGAAAGCTGGACATCATTGGGAAAAAGTTGTACTCTGCCGCTGGACTGAGCTTTCGTATTGCCAACTATGCGGCCTGTATGGGGGCTTATCAACAGGTGTTGTGGGAGAGGATGTTGCCCCTCATCCAGGACCTGCCGGACGAAAGGAAGCGACTAGCAGAGGCTATCCAATCTGAAGCCCAACTTCTGGCTGGCCAGCAGATGAATTCTGCGAGGCATGTCGCTGACTGCGCAGCTAAGACGGTGGCGGGCTCCATTGCTTTGAGGCGTCACGCGTGGCTCCGATCGTCGGGACTCTCACCCCAGGCGGCTGCCACCATTGAAGATATGCCATTTGATACCACAGGCCTCTTCAATGCGTCGACGGACGGAAAACTTGAATTTACGCAGAAGATGAGGACGACTGCCAGAAAATATGGTATGCCATCAGCCTCGTCTTCTGCGTATCGCCCTAGACACCGCTCGGGTTGGAGCACCTACTCCTTTAGCCAACCATACCGGAGAGATAGTACCCCGCAGACCTCCAGGCGCTCTCGGTTTCATCAACCGACCTCCTCTGCTTCCTCGGTGAGGAGTCAGGGTTCCACATCCCGGTACCGAGTGCCGTCCAAACACAGGCCCAAGGACCAGGGCAGAAAACGGTTTTAATTGCACAGCCTTATTTGATGTTTACATTTTCTTTCAGAACCCCCTGTTCGGAAGCCGCCTGTCACTGTTCCAGGAGGCCTGGTCCTCCATAACATCGGACCGCTGGGTACTGCAAATAGTACGACAGGGCTACTGGATCGAGTTCGACGAACTGCCTCCGACAGGCCGGACATACTCCACGCCCCCCTCCCCTCCCCTGATCGAGGAGATACGAACCCTTCTCCAGAAAGGAGCCATCGAACCTGTGCCTCCCGAGCATCTTCACCGCTGCTTCTTCTCCAGGTACTTCCTGGTACCGAAAAAGGACGGAGGCCTCCGTCCTATCCTCGATCTCAGGGGAGTGAACTCGTACATCACCCCGAAGAAATTTCGGATGACCACTCTTGCCCTCATCCTTCCTCTCCTCCAGCACGGGGATTGGTTTGCATCCATCGATCTCATGGACGCCTACTTTCACATCGGTATCCACCCTGCACACAGGAGGTTCTTGGCGTTCCAGATTGGGACCGATACCTACCAATTCCGTGTCCTGCCCTTCGGACTCTCCACGGCACCGAGGGTCTTCACCAAATGCATGGCACCAGTGGCGGCCTTTCTTCGTCAGCACGGAGTCGTTGTCTTCCCGTACATCGACGATTGGCTTTTAGTGGCGAACTCGAGGCCCCAACTGGTCAGACACATAGACTTTACCCTGAATGTATTGCACACCCTCGGACTTGTTGTCAACATGGAAAAATCTCAGTTAACCCCATCACAAACGCTCCAATTCATAGGTGCCCGCTTGGATTCAATCTCCACGGCGGCCTATCTGCCAGAGGACCGCTTCAACTCTCTACGATCCCTGATTCATGCTTGTCGTCGGTCTCGTCGGGTCCGAGCACGCGACATCCAAGTCCTCCTGGGCCACATGGCAGCCACCACATCTGTCGTCACTCTGGCCAGGCTTCGGTTTCGTCCTCTTCAGCAGTGGTTTCTCAATGCATTCGATCACCTCAACGACCCACCGAACATGTTTCTCACCATGCCTCGCTACGTCCAACGGTCCCTGAACTGGTGGTTGGACCCGAACAATGTCCTCTCAGGCCTCCCGTTCGAGCCCCCTCAGCCGAGCGTCTCCATCACGACGGATGCCTCGTTACAGGGATGGGGTGCCCACCTCGGATCCCACATGATTCAGGATGTTTGGTCCGACAACGAGAGACTGCTACACATCAATGTTCTCGAACTTCTGGCGGTCCAGAAAGCTCTTCGCTCCTTCGAGGCCATGGTGAGGAACAGGACGGTCCTTCTTCTCACAGACAACACGTCCGTGATGTATTATTTGAACAAGCAAGGGGGTACCAGGTCCCCTCAGCTCCTTCAACTCACACTACGAATTTGGGACTGGTGTGTGGAAAGGAACGTCTTCCTGCAGTGCATCCATCTCCCAGGGGACGAGAACACTCTTGCAGACGGACTGAGCCGTTCCAGTTCCGACGTCCACGAGTGGATGCTTCATCGACACGTAGTGTCCGACTTTTTCCTTCGTTGGGGGACCCCTCTGATAGATGTATTCGCAACAGCACAGAACAAACAGTGCAGCCAGTTCTGCTCCAGAATGCAACACAGGGAGTCGAGGGGAGATGCGTTCCTGTACCGATGGAACGGCCCGCTCCTGTATCTCTTCCCCCCGATCCCGCTTCTGACACGGGTCATCGCCAAGCTTCGCCGGGACCGAGCGGACGCGATTCTCATCACGCCTTGGTGGCCTCGACAACCGTGGTTTGCTCCACTACTTCTACTCTCCGGAAGGCGCTATCTCCATCTCCCAAGACGGCCGGATCTGTTGACCACCCACCAAGGCAGGGTGAGACATCCAGACCTCGACTCTCTTCACCTGACGGCATGGAGAATCTGTCCGTGACCGCCGTCCTTCCTCAGTCTGTTCCTCCGTCTCTACTCCCTCCTGAGGTGCAGGCAATTATTGATGCAGCGAGAAAACCTTCCACTCGGAAGGCTTACTTCTACAAGTTGAATCGATTCCAGCGGTTCCTTGCGGACAAAGGACTAACCATTGAGTCCTGCTCGGTACCGACGGTCCTCCAATTCCTCTTAGAACTTTCAAAAGCCGGGCTGTCGATTTCGTCTCTTCGTGTCTATTTGGCAGCTATCTCCGTTGAGTTTCAGGCTAGGAACCGACCATCTCCTTTCCAGGATCCGACGGTGAAGAGGTTCCTGAAGGGGTACATGAACCTCCATCCTCCCGTACTTGATCCCGTGCCATCGTGGAGCCTTGAACTCGTCCTCTCTCAGCTGGTACGACGCCCCTTCGAACCTATGGCTTCAACCGACCTTCGCCTGTTAACCTGGAAGACGGCCTTCCTGGTAGCCATCACCTCCGCACGTCGGGCTGGGGAACTTTGCGCCCTCCGATCGGATCATCCATATCTCTGCTTCCATAAGCATAAGGTGGTTCTGAGACCTGACATCTCCTTTCTTCCTAAAGTAGTCTCCAGTTTTCATCTTAACCAGCCAATCGTTCTGCCTGCCTTGATGCAGGATCCGAAGGACGAATTCGAGCGTACCCTCCACTCGATGGATGTGCGGAGGGCGCTTGCTTTCTACATACAGCGGACTGCTCCGTTTCGACAATCACCCCAACTCTTTGTCTCTTACTCAGACTCTAAGCGGGGTGCCCCGATCTCGCCGCAGCGTCTCTCGAAGTGGATTACTTCGACCATCGCGCTCTGCTACGAAATGGCCAAGAAGCCGCTGCCTCCGCGGATTCGTGGGCACTCTACGAGAGCTGTCTCTGCTTCAACTGCGTTCCTCTCGGGGGTGCCCCTAGAGGACGTCTGCCGTGCTGCAACCTGGTCTTCACCATTGACATTTATTTCACACTACAGACTGGACTCTCGTTCTAGGAACGAAGCTGCCTTTGGGAGGGCTGTGCTTTTGTCTTCCATTCAATAAGTGAGTGTAATAATTGTAGTCATATTTCCCATATCCATTGCTGTTACAATTTGGGTGAGAATGAGTCAGTGTTGTGGAATGTGCGGAAAAAAAAAAAACTTGTGGGGAATCCCTTTCAAGGCTAATGTAAGGGGTCCTCGTCTACTTATATACAGGACATACCCTCCTCCATTGGGGAAGCTTGCTAATCTACCCAACTGTGTGATTCACAGAGACCACGAAGAAGATGGACAGGTTGCTTACCTGTAACCATAGATCTTCGAGTGGTCTTCTGTGAATTCACACAGACCCGCCCTTCCTCCCCTCTATGTCCTACTAATGCACGATTGCTTAATGTTCCTGATGCTGCTAATTGCGGCGTCATTCAAGGAACTGAGGGGATTTAGGCGGGAGAGCCTTTTAAGGGACCGTTATGGTAGGCGGAGTTACCGCCAAAAATGTATCAATGCACATTCTGCCTAGCGATGCTAGAAGGTTCCGTAAGCACTGCGCAGGCGCAGGAATAACCCAACTGTGTGAATTCACAGAAGACCACTCGAAGATCTATGGTTACAGGTAAGCAACCTGTCCTTCTGTTGCTTTCATTTGAAGCAAGTGGTTGGCTTGAAGCATCTGCTGGTGTTTCTCCCAAGACCAGGGTGTATGAGACCGCACAAAGAAATCCATGGGCTTGCAGAGGAAGTCTATGGTGTATCCTTTTTTCACAGTCCTGCAAACCCAAGCAACAGAAGAATTCTGTTCCCCGCAATGAATAAAATGTTGAAGACTAGCCCCTACAGGCAGTAGATCCCAGTCAGAAGGACTGGTTCAGTCTCCTAGCATGCTTGCTGTTTGAAGAGGCCATTCCCTTGTTGAAACCTGAGGACTGATGCTGTCTAACCTGTTACTACTCCAATTATATCTGAAAGATGTAAACTCCCTCTGTCTAAACTGTGATCTATAGGGGTGAAAGGATTGAGTCTCAGACTAAAATGGTTTCTTTTCCTCTTTTTTTTTTTTTTTTTTTTTTTTTGGATAGTGAAGACAATGCCTTCTTTTTGTCTTTGGTTTCAACCAACACATCATCCAAAACATCCCCAAAATATTTTGCACCCTTAAAATTGCAAGCCAGATTTGCTTTAGATCCGCATTCCAGTTTTTCTACCACAGTTGTCGATGGGCTACAACATCAGCTGCCCTGGCCCTGGAGTCAAAACACCCAGAATCTAGGCTGGCATCAGCCACAAAACAGAAATCTTTGCTAATTTATTCACCTCTTGCCTAAGCTTTCTCTCGTCTCTAGGAATCAGTGGAATCAAATCTTTTGCCCACCTAATAGCAACTCTAGGAAAAAGTGAGGCTACCAACGCTGCCCTGAAGGTAGTAGCCTCATGAAACCTACACAAAAAGATTTCCAGCATTCTGTCTTCAGGATTTGGGGGAGTGTCACCCCCACCTCTAGGGAATACTGCTAAGGGATCTGTCCTTCCACACTCTGCTGTAAATAGCTACAGTTGGGGATAAGCACCTCAGACCGTGCTGACAGTTTGGCTTCTCAATGGATCTCGTTTTTGTGTTTGTCGCTGCATGCCTTGCAGGACATAAAAGAAAACCAAAAAACCCTAGCTGAACCTGGGTGAGACCACTCTCCTTCCGGAACGTCTGAAAATACTTCTGGGAAAGGACACAAGATTCCTGCTGTGCCTTAGCCCTGATCTCTGGTATCCCTGCTGATGTACCCTCAGACTTTTGGCTGATAGAAGTTAAACTCAGAGTCTTTTCCACCCTCTTGAGAAGTACAGGAAATTCTTGTGACTGAAAAAGGTGCACAGAAACACTGCAGGAAAATACTGACGTTTCATAGTTTCAACATGTTAAGTTAATTGCAAAAACTATTTTATACAATTGGTCAGTTGACATAAAGTATAAAGAAACAGTGGAACATGTATCTATACAAAAATTACAATGTGTAATAATTAACAATGTATAAGCATTTCAAAATGGACAAAACGGTATTGATTTTTTAAAAATTTTTACCTTATTGAAATTTACACACATAAAAAAAGGAAAAAAGGAAACAGAAACAAGTAACCACACAAAGCAAAACCAAACAACAAAAGACTAAAACCAAGACTCAGATATACCAAAAGAAAATAGACAACTTCACTCACTGACATAAATTTTACCTTTCATCCACTCCCAATCCAACCCCAATCCCTTTGTTCTTTCTTCTCTTGTTTAAAAAAAGGACTTCTTGCGTAACCCGAAAGGCATCATAGCATATCAGTGCTATACACACCCTCTCTTCTCCTAGTATATAATATATAAGGTGTAGATACAGTTGCTCCTCCACATTCGCGACTTCCACATTCACGGTTTCGATTATTCACGGAAAGCCCTGCCCCCCCCCCGCTCTCCACCCCGCTGCCTTGATGCTGTCTAACTTGTTACTACTCCAGTTATATCTGAAAGATGTAAACTCCCTCTGTCTAAACTGTGATCTGCAGGAGTGAAAGCCGCAGGAGGGGGAAGCCATTGGTGCACCTGCTCTCCAGTCCAGTCCCTTCCCAAGGCAGCGAGGGGCTTCTCATGATGGCCGTCGCTGCCTTGGGAAGGCAGGGTGGAAAGCCGCTGGCGCGCCCGCTCTCCAGCCCAGTCCCTTCCCAAGACAGAGAGGGGCTTCTCATGAAGCCCCTTGCTGCCTTCAGAAGACGGGGTGAGCCGCTGGTGCACCCGCTCTCCAGCCCAGTCTCTTCCCAAGGCAGCGAGGAGTTTCTCACGAAGCCCGTCGCTGCCTTGGGAAGCCGGGGTGGAAAGCGGCTGGTGCGCCCACTCTCCAGCCCTGTCCCTTCCTAAGGCAGCGAAGGGCTTCTCATGAAGCCTGTCACTGCCTTGGGAAGGGACTGGGGTGGAAAGCTGCTCGCCCGCAGGCTCATTTCTTATTCACGGTTTTTTCACATTTGCGGGGATTGTCTGTCCCTAACCTCCGCGAATGTGGAGGGGCAACTGTATATAATTTCTGGATATAAATAATATAACATGATGTAATATAACAGTAATATGGTAATATAGTATAATATAATGTGATACGTATTCCAAATCACTGTTTCATTTCCTTCCTAACCCCTTAAGATAACAGCATAGCTTTCTATATAAATTATTCTTAAACCCCTGCTTCACTATTCAAATCTCAAACCTAATAGTAGTAAACTCTCCCTGTTGTTCTATCATAAAATCTGTAACAGGTCTCCATATTTTAAAGAAGTAATTAGTTGGGTTACCTTTGATTAAATTGGTTAATTTTTCCATTGTGGTGATTTCAAATAACTTTTCTATTCATTCCTTATACAGTAATCCAGTATTCTGTTCAATTTCCAATTTCTAGCAAATATCACTCTAGCTGCTGTTACCATATACCTAATGATATTACAGAATTTCTTCTTGTCTTTATTCTTCTCATTTATCATATTCAGCAGTAATAATTCTGGTCTCAGGGTGGGCTTAGACCCCAAAATCTTACCTATCTATCCATCTATTTATCTTAAAACCAATATTTCTTTGCTTTTTTACATTTCCACCACATATGGGAAAATGAACCTATTTGTTTCCCACATTTCCAACAGGAATTACTGATTCTTTTATGCATTTTTGCAAAAATTTGGGGTGATATACCATTTATACATAATTTTATACCAGTTTTCTTTCATGGTATAGAAGTAAATTTTATCCCTTTTATCCATTCATCCTCCCATTGATTGTTTGTATCTTGTGAGATTAAAATTTTTAAAGGTTATTTCCATATGATTGCAAAAGTCCTTGTAATTAAACATGTTCCATTTAGAAACTGAACAGAACAATATTAGTTTTTGAAATGAAGAGTAACAAATAAATTCATATATATAGTAACTTAATTGGATTGCTGGTTTTACATACATTTATGAGTTGTCTTGATACTAGTACTTACTGCTTTTCTATTACACTGCTTTTAAGAATCACAAACAAGTAAAGCATTAAAAAGGAACTTTTCTGGTTTTAATTTTCTTTACTACTACCTAGTAGGATCTTATGCTTCACTTTTTAACCATTGATAACTGAGTCCTTGAGATGGGGCAAGATATCAGTCCAATTAAATAAACCTTTTAAAAGTGCTTCCTGAATAACTTAGCTTACTAACCTATTGATATATTATCTTACAATCATGTGATTTATCAGTTGTTATTAAGCCATTAAATTACTGCTAAAATGTGGATTCCTATTTTTCAGTATTCTCCCAGCATGACAATGAGTGTGTGATCCATTATCAAGTCTCTTCATGACGGCTGCACTGAGTTGGCCCTCTCCAGAGAGCTACTAAAGAAGAAAAATCACTCATCCCTGTGTACAGTTTAACAGAAAAGATATCTGCCACATTGGACCCACCATTTTTTTTCAACCATCTTTCCAGTTTTGTGAAGAAAATGGGTCCTGATCTAATTTCAGCATCCATACTATGTGGCATATCGGAGCTGCCCAAGTCTGAACTGCAAAATTATATGTGTATGTATATGTAGGGTAGGTGTATGTATGTGTGTGTTACAGAGACATAGATATGCACACATACATACATAGACCTGCAGGACATTGTAAAATATTATCACATGACATCTTAAGTAGAAATAAGAAATAGGGACTTTTATTCCATCTTTTTCACGTTTACATTTTAACTATTAAAAGAACTGCTTCCCTCTCCCCATCTGAACTGTTTTGTGCTGTGTATATCACTGCTTTGTAAGTTATTTTTTTAAAGAAGATCTCGAATAAGTTCTGTTTTTGTCATTGTCTGACATCATTGATAGGAATAAAACAGCTTATAAGAGGGCTCTCATAAAGTTGTGTTTGATACCAGTAACCATGTGAACTGAAAAATCCAGGGTCTCAAGAAACGAGACATGCATTAATTTTGTTCAAGTGAAATTTGTCCTTTGCCATTCTAAAAAGTGAGAGAAAAGAACTTAGGGGGTTCTTTGCCCGCTGTTTCTTCATAGATGCCTAGTATTGCAATCCTGAACAAACTTGCATGGTGGTAAGTTTCAGTGATATAATTCAGATTTGCTTCCATGTAACTCCCTGTTGAGGATCAGAGTGCAAATCCTTCAATATTTGTTTTCAAGGGAAGTATGAGTTTATCTCAGCTTCTTCATCTATGCAGAGAAATGCAACATTACTGTGTTGGGCTCTGGTTGATTGCTGTAGCATCCAGCAATAAAAGTGGCAGATTTTGTCTTTCTGCCTGGGGGAGGGGGGAATTATTTAGTATGATCTTCCATAGATGTAGTAATTAATAAAAAGCTATAGATTCTGTTGCTGAGGCATGCTTTTTCTAACAATCCACTATTCTCTCCCAGGACTAAGTAACACCATAACCTCCAATTATCTGTAACAAGTTTAAAAAGCTGTTCAGCATTTTTCCAGCCCTACTGTTTCCCAAATACGCTCACTCATCCTCTTAACTTATCACTCCCCCTCCTCACCGAAGTATTTGTAATTTCATGTTATTTGTAATTCTGTGGGACCTCTTTGAATGTTTCTAAGGCTATACAAATAATTATGTATGTGAAGGCAGAGATTCCTATAGCATCATAAAGATGATCACATTTTACTGGACAGAAAGTTTTTGTGAACTAAAAAAAACCTTACGCCATAATAATGTCTTAGTCTTTAAGGTATTACAGGACTTTTAATTTGCTGCAGCAAAACCAACAAACATGGCTACCCCTCTGGAAATTCATTTAAAGTATGTAGACCGAGTCAAATTTCTTCCAGGATTACATCTCTTGTGGTCTAAAATGACTATGGAATTTAAAGGTGCTACTCATAGGGAAAGAGTGGAGCAGCAAGTCCTTTTTATTCACATGTTCTGATGCATGAAGAGAAGCATAATTTCCAATTTTGCAATATCTTTAAGCAAAAAAATTGCTGGTGTTTTCAAAATAATAATCTCCCATTATTTGCACATTTCTTAACCCATTCTTTCTGGCAAATGTGTGAGTTGAATTGTTGCCTTAGAATGATTGATTTTTGTTTACTTGAGGTCATTGGGAAATTTAGTTACAATCTATCCAGTGCACTTCTCACTGAAATACTAGTGAAAGTACTGTACTCTGCTTAACTGAGAAGCTGTGCATGGTGATTTTCACCCCTTGTCTCTGACTTTAAAAGACAAAATATCGTTATTTAAATTATGTTGCTGTTACAGAAATTGAAGGCTTTCACAGCCAGCATCCATAGGTTTTCCATGGATTTTTTCCAGGCTATGAGGCCGTGTTCTGGAAGAGTTTATTTCTGACGTTTCACCTGCATCTGTAGTTGGCATCTTCAGAGAATGGTTGGGTAAGGGTGTGGGGGGTGTTATATACTGAGAGAATATGTAAATTTGTGTATTTGAATGGATAGTTCCTGGGGGGAGACATGCAAGGAGGATTAGTGTCTATTTAGCTAATAGTCCATTGTCTGCTGGAAATGCCCCTGTCCCTGAGTGGAGTTCATTTGCATGTGTTGAGTTTTGATTTTGGTGTTTTTCAGGACTGGAAGCCAAACTTTTAAAGAAACCCTTAAAGTAAACAAAGCCAAACAGACACTAATCCTCCTTGCATATCTCTCTCCAGGAACTAGCCATTCAAATACACAAATTTACAAATCCTCTCCAACAGGGATTCACAGTATATAAACCCCACACATACTCCTACCCAACCATTCTCTGAAGATGCCAGCCACAGATGCAGGTGAAACGTCAGAAATAAACTCTTCCAGAACACGGCCTCATAGTCTGGGAAAAAAACCATGGAAAACCTGTTATAGAAACATTACCTGGGAATGTTTAAATGTAAGCACTTGTGTTAGTCTTGTAGGACAAGTAAACAAGTAGGAATGAGCAAAGTCATGCTTACACACACACCCCATCAAATCCATGACTCTTAGAAGTGTGTACTGTAATTTAACTGGTCCTCTTTTCAGTGAGCACAAGAAATAATAATGGCTTATATCCAACATTGTTCCTTCATTAACAGAAGGCTCTTCGATTTAGTGGAAGCTTCCATCACTGGAATGGGAGATAGTGATTCCTACTGATTCCTCCTTCTCTTTGCAGCCTCCTCCACACCCTCCTCCCAAATCTCTTATTCAGGGCCTTCTAAAACAGTGTCAGAGGTGGGACAAGTGGCTGGAGAAATGGATATTTGAAAACATTTTCTTTTCCCGTCTTAGGTTCACAGAGGCCTCCACCGGCTCAAACAGCCTTCTATAAACAGATATGACTGCTTCATCCCAAATCTTTTTGTCCAGTTACTCCTTTTATGATCTGTAAAAGGTTGTATCTGTGCCTAATTTTTTCACTTGTAACATTAAATATATGCTTTACCAGTTAGCCACATAAACTAATAGAATATTATACACGTAGCACCTACAGATACTGCTAAGTAAATGGTATTCTGCGTGTGTGGTGTTTTGTACTTTCTAGTAAGCTGTTTATAGAGATGGTCAAAACAGAAGACAAAATCAAAATAGGAGATTGATTTCAATGTGCTGATTTCTTTATAACATGTTGAAACTTCCATGCATGTCTTTATAAGTTGTATACAAGCCTTAATGTCAAGTCCCCTGAAGAAAGAAGTGTGTGTGTGTGTGTTTTAGGGCTGATTGAGATGGAATTTCTTGTTCTCTGGATTTGTTGATGAAATATTCCAACAGAGGCAAATATGTGGAAAGTGTTCACACAGTAACTCATTGTTCCTGGATTATTTTAAAGGATAATTTGTGAGCAGCATAGCATCTTTCTTTCTAGTCCTGCTGATAAATCCTTAAAATTATGTTTGTACCTCTACAGGAATCTTCTAAAAACATCTTTAGAGATTTGCTAACAATTAAGGGAAAACATGATCTAGCTTTTAAAGACAGTGATAGATAATTACAGTAGAACTAATTTTCTAATCTGAAGTATGATTTCTATGAAAAAAAATTAAATGCCTGATGTAGATTACGGTATTGTATACTGGAGACAGATTAGTAGAATTAGTTAATCACTTTTAGAGGGCTCTGTACAGACTGATGGGAAGGAGTTTAAAACATTTACTTTGTAAGCAGAATGAGAAATGGCCTCAAGCCTGTGGTATCATAAGGCTGGTATCACCCATCTCCCCAATGGTGTCATCTGGTGCAGTTTGGCTTCTCCTCGCCCCCCTCATGCCACCACTGCCTCAGGCTGTGAGCTCAGCATATCCCCTTCTCCTTTATTTCTTGTTGAATTTTTGTGTGTTCCCCAAAGGTGGTAGGAGTTTTGCTTCAGTCAGCACTTGCCTAGTAATATGCTTCAGCCATAATCTGAAGAAAGAGGTGCATAAGAGCAAATATATAACACAGTTCCTTCAAGCATTTGCTTGTTGCTGTTGCCGTTGCCAGCTTTATATTTGGAGCCTTTTATGTTTTGCCTCATTCATTCCAGTTTATCAACTGAGAGGCTTACCACACTCCAAAGTAAAGGGGCAGTGCAGCAGGAAGGTCCCGTCTTCTGTGTTGCCTTACTGCACGACATTGTTCTTTCATTCTGGCCCCATGGGAGATCAAGATAAAACCATGGGTCTTTTTGCAAACCAGAAAAACCTGTTAGCAAAAATATGCAGTTTTATATTGGTCTCCCATGGGACTGGAATAGCAGAACACCGGAAGAATGACAGCGTCATGCAGTAAAGCAGCACGGAAGATGGAACCGTCCTGCTGCACTGCTGTTTTACTTCAGAGTGAGGTAAGCCCCTGAAGTTTTAGTTGCTGTTGTCCTGATTTAATTTGGTTCATGTTCCAAATCCCTTCACACCTTTTCAGAAGTCTTACTGAAAGGAGTGAAGCCAGAAGAACTGATATCCAAGAGGCATCCTTTAGTTTCCTTGAATACTATGATAATGAACATAGCTTAAATATTCATTATATTTTTCCTAAGTGAGCCTTTTATTAAAAGGAAATTTGTTTGAATGCTAATTTAAATATACAAATTTTCATCCACCTATGTATAGTCAATAAGGGCTCACATGTGTCATCAAAGCATGGTTTCGCACTATGGAATTAAGCCTTAGCTCACACATTCTCTCTTCTTCCATGCTTTGTGTATAATCCTGATTTGCAGGGCAAGTATAAACCATAGTCTGCTAGTATGAATGTAACGGCCAGCTATTAGTTTCCTGCAACCAGAAAATAACTCTTTATATAGAACATGCAAGGGGGTGGAAGAGTAAGCACATAAGTATAGAGATTGATCACACACCATTAAACCATGGTTTGATGGTGTGAGGAATGACTACAATGAAAACAATGGATCTTAACTTAGTGATGACTATAACTAGATAAAAGCTATTGGATACATCAAGAATTATTTTGCTTCATTATAGACAGCAACTTAAACATCTTTACATGAAAAAGATTACATGACTAAAAATAATTCATATGTGTGACACCACTCTGCTTATATGCCCATATCTTGGATGCAAGTGAAGTTACGGAATTAGATGATGAAATTGAAGAGGGACCAGTTATTGATCTGTGCTTCATTTTTCCCCTTTTGTCTTGGTATCACAAACTGTAGCTAATAAATATTGCACTGACTTTTTCTGAGTCTTGTAGATACAATTTATTGTCCATTTGTTCTCTAATTATATTTTAAAGAGATGCATAAATATTGTTAATAGGAGTTTGGCACTCAACACTTAAGCATTAAGAATATCAATACCGTTAATATTGCAAAGAGCTTACCATAATAGAGTAAGTTTTCCCTTCATATTCACTGGGGTTTGGTTCCAGGACCCCCCCATGGATACCAAAATCTTAACCTTTTCTTTAATAGAGACGCCCTTTAAATATCTTTTGTTGCCGCAAACTCCCAAGACTTAGCTCAGGATTTAAAACAACAACAATACAATTACACCATCCATTAAACATTCCCTCAGAGGCACTGGAAAGACTTTTCTCCTTCCTGCAGGTTTTTGGCTGGAGCAGATTGAATGGCAATGTGCAGGCCAAGCCAGCCCATCAGTCTTTGCCTTGGCTCCTGTCAGGTGACTGCTCCACTACAGGGAGGAGGCGGGCCGAGCAGCCTTCAAGTCTTTATGGACCCCCTATGATGACATTGTGGCCCCTTAGGGGTCCACAGACCACAGATTAAGAACCATTGCTTTAAACCTTTTTGAAGAAATTGGTCTGGGACTGGTTGGGGTATTTAAAGTTTTGAGAATGTGCTCAGGTTCTGGGATGCACTTGCACATGAGCTCTGCTGATGTGAAGAATCAGGCAGCTATGAATGTGCACAAGTGCTTGCAGCATTGGCATTTATTGTTATCTTCCCAGAGCTATGCCATCCCTGCTTTTTTAAAAGCCACCCCCCATGAAACAGAAATGTATGTATAAGCATGTACATAACTAATTTCTAGGAATTGATTTTTTTCTTATTATTTTATGAATACATTTGAGCAGTACTAGAGTGTATCCACACTATGTAATTCTAGCAGTTTGATAGCACTTTAACTGTTATGGCTCTGTCCCCTAGAATCCTGAAATTTGTAGTTTGGTGAGGTACTTAGAATTCTCTGGTACCCTCCCGTGAACTACAGCACTAGAGATCTAGCCAGGCAATTCTAAATAGCTCACCAGACTAGAAATCCCAGGATTTCATAAGATAGAGCCATGACAACTAGTGGTATCAAAACGCTGTAATTGTGTAGTGTGGATAACGTCATGCTCCACTTATTGGCTTACCCTATGGTGTATTCACATTTTAACACCAAAGTAAGTATTAGCTTAATAATTTCTACCTACATTTTTTGTTATCTTCATACAAGATATGCAAAGAGGCTTCTCATGTGATGAGAGTATTTGCCATAGATACTGTATGTGTAAAGTTGTTTGTCCATTTTGATATACTGGTTTACCGAAGTGCAAGTTCTGCGTATAAGTTGACACTATCATTCTATGGCTTCTGAATTTTCCTTTTTTAAAGAAAACATACTTAGAAAGTAAACGACTTATGAATTATAAAATTGTAGAAAAACATGTTGATATCCTGCTAATAGTGGAATGCACTGCCTCAGAGTGTGGTGGAATCTCCTTCTTTTGGAGGTTTTTAAACAGGCCGGATGGCAATCTTTCGGGAATGCTTTGATTGTGTATTCCTTCCGGCCCTTGTACTCTCTTCCAACTCTTATGATTCTATTAATTCAAAAATTCAAATTCAAAAATTACATTTTTGCAAGGATTGCCTATGTAAAATGTGTGTGTTTTAGCTAGGATCTAAAAAGATGGCCTACCCGTTGTTTGGCATATGCATCATTCGCCTCAAAAACAGATTGTCAAGAATCTCAGGACCTTCTGGAATGGAACGTGACCAGAAAGGCACTAGCAAATAGACACCACAGAGAAAATTGGAAAGCACTGCTCTCCTGTTTATCTCCTACCCCTTTCACACAACCATTTCTGCCTAGGCCAGGGTTGGGCATCTGTTGCCTTCTACATGTTACTGGTCTTCAGCTCACAATATCTTCGCCACGGGCCGCACTGGCTATGGTTCATAGGAGATATCCAACATAATTTTCAAGGCACAGTGTCTCCCTTCCCGCCCAACCCCCACTGTATGTGACCTTTTTTGGTAACATTCTCAATATTATGAATGCCATGGAGTCAGAGCAAGGAGTCATCTAGTCTAGCATAGTGGATGTTATGTACTTCCAGAAAGTCCACTACCCATGAAGGCAACACATTACCCCCTCTCATACATTCTCAATCTCTGGACTTTCAGGGTTCCATTTATCAACCATTACTGATAGCTATAGATAAAGGCATCTGTGTCAGTGACCATCATCCCATCTTACGTCAGTGAATGTGTGAAAGCACTACCACACCAGTCATTGTCTGTGTGGGGGTTCTCACAATAAAATAGTTTTTCAGGCATTTTATTTCTTCCGACTCCTTTGCAGTTGCCTCACCTTCCCTGCACACCAATCATTCTTTCCCATCCTAGTTCATATTTCATCCTTGACCACTTCTATAGCTTTATTTGTTTGTTCTTGCATCTTTCTCAGGTTCTTGGGACCTTTCACACTACCCAATTATAGCACTACCTTCCACTTTAACTGCCATGGTTGCATCCTGTAGAATCCTCGGGTTTGTAGCTTTGGGAAACACTAGAGCGCACTGGCTGAGAATTCTAAATATATCTCCTTAAACTGCAAATCCCAGAATTCCAGAGAGTGAAATCATAGTGGTATAGCTGTGTATTGTGAAAAGGCCCCTTGTCTTCACATTTGTAGCCTTCAGTCCCACACTTGGATTTTTCTCCTTCTCATCGCCAGTTCCATCTTTTGTTTTCCAGTTTCCTGTCCACATTTGTCATTAAAATTATAACAGTGAAAGCTCACAAATGGATATAACAGCCTCTTTCTGTTTATCACTTTTCAAGTTTTTTGTTGAGACTTGAAAGGTTGGCAAATCTGATTTTCTTGCAACAAATTTTGAATATTAATATTTTGATATCTTAGTAATCCATACATTAGTTCACGATACAGGTTTGCCTCCCATTTGTAAGATATATTCCATTCTACACATCTTAACCTCAGAATTACAATGTCCAGCATTCTGAGCACAATATTTTGTACCTGATGAAAAAACTGGTGGAAATGTGATTCTAATTCTGGTTAGCACATTCATTATTCTTGTGGAGGAATATGCTAGTATGAATGCCAAACAGCTACTGATCAGTTTTGCAAGATAACTTAATAAAGAGTCATGGTTCTCTCTTTGCCCATTTTAATATTTGCACCATTTTTGAGCTCCTGGTTAAGGGTTTTGGTGGTGGTATTTTATTTAAAATTCTTTGCTGGCAACACAGTTCTGGAATATATATCTTTGTTGTGTTGTTAAGTGCCTTCAAGTAATTTCCAACTTATGATGACCCTAAAGCACTCCTGTCATGGGGTTTTGTTGGCAAGATTCATTCAGAGAAGGTTTGCCTTTGCTTTCCTCAAGGCTGAGAATGTGACTTGGCCAAGGTCAACCAGTGGGTTTCAATGGCAGAGTGGGATTCCAACCCTGGTCTTCCAGAGTCCTAGTCCAACACTTGGACCACTACACCATTCTAGCTAAATGTGTATCTAGATAGTTTTTTTAAAAGTGGAGGTAAAATCAGTAGTTCCAACTATATAGTAAGCTTAGTTTGGTCCATTACCACTTAATGTATGGGCAAAAAATACTGTCATCACTGAAGACATATATGACTCCTTGGTAAAAATGAAAATAGAGGGTAGATATTGTTGATTGTACAAGGAAGTCCCATATGTTTACTGCTGCAGTAAGTATGACAGACATGTTTTCTGCATGTACACTGTTGTTTTATGATGTAACAAGCATCTAAAGTGTGGTCTTAAAAAAGATTTATATTCATATGAAGCTCCCTCAGTGTACATAATGAAATGCAAATGCAAAGTTCTGGTACTTTTGTACATATTCGGCTAAATCAATTTTGTTGTTGTGTGCCTTCAAGTCATTCCCAATTTATGGCAAACTTAAGGCAAACCTATCACAAGGTTTTCTGAGCCTGAGAGTGTGTGACTTGCCGAAACTCACCCAGTGGGTTTTCATGGCCGAGTGGGGATTCAAATCCTGGTCTTCAGAGTTGTAGTCCAACACTCAAGCCACTACGTCCTAGTCCCAAGCAAAATAAACTGTTTGAAATGAATGGGGTCTGTTGATCCAAATCCCACTGATTTTAAGGAGTTTGTTGTTGTAGGGATTGAGCTTTTTATATATTATTCCTAACTTGAGCAAACCCATTAAACTAATGGATTTACCTTAGTGAGGAAATGTCATTCTGTTTTTCTGTCACAGTGCATTTGCCTCATATAATAATATATAACATAGGTTTAACATTGAACTGCAGACAGTTGTTACAAAATACATTAAAAGGCATTGTTTCTACTTATTAATAAAATATTGACAGTCGTTATGAATTTTCCATCTTGTTCCATCTTGTTGGGGTTTGATCTCATACAGTGTAAAGTTGGGATACCAGTATTGTGTGCTAACAACATTCTTTCAATCAAATGGCAGCCTGAATGTTGCTGCCTGGCACAAAAAAGAGCAGAACAGATAAATACTGAGTATTCTGGCATTAAACTGTCCATAGTAATTATACAGAAAGTCCACATCACTATTAGGAAACCTGTCTCACACTGAAAGAAGTACCAAGAAGCTGATAATATAAAAAGGGTGTCACTGGTTTAAAAGTACAGTGACAGACATACTATGTACCAGGAGAACATCTGAATACTCTTAGCTTTAAACTTGGTATGGGCAAATTGTGGCCTGCCAGATGTTGCTGGACTGCAGCTACCACCATCCTTTACCACTTACTGTGCTGTCCAGGATAGATGATGCTTGCCCTCCAGTGTTCTTGAACTGCCACAAGTTGTCCATCCCTGCTTAAGAGAAAACCCTGAAACTACTGGAGTGATCCACATACAGAAATGAATTTCCATGTATGAATTGCCAGTCTCAATGACAAGCTGCTGCAAAACCACAGAGTTTCTGTATTCAGGAGATATGCAGAGAGGGCTCCACCCAGGATTTGCTGTGTACCCACCATGGAACTCTCCTACCCCCACCCCCTCTCAGCTCCGTGCATCTATTAGCATAGGAAAAGTGGATCTACGGGTTCATGTGTGAGCAGAAAAAAATGCATCAATTTTAGAATGTTCACAGAACTCCAAGCACTGCTATAACTATAGTTTTATTTTAAACATTTAAGAGAGATAGTAATTTCCCCCAAAAGTTATTCATAAAAAGTATCTTCCAATTTTATTGTGTGTTAATATATTTGTAGGAGATGAAGAATGAAAACCAGAGTATAGCCTTAAATAATCGTATGTACATCGCAAGGCACATAACTTTGTTCTCTGCAGTATCTTTATTCCAGAAAATAAGAGATCTTTACCAAAATTTATTTGAGAAAGGGATAATTAGGTAAATTTTCATTAGGTCAGTTACTTTTTTAAAAGTTCTTGTGTAAAGTGTTCCCTTGAAAATAATTTATTGTGGCATCTTTTTTCATAGTGCCTAATGTCAAGAAAAAAGTTTTTGTTACATACTTGGTTTTTTCTAACTTGAAAGTGTTTCAAGGAAAAGAGAGAGTGACATCTGATGAGCTTATCTCTATTTCAGCTGTCTTGTACATCAGTAAACTATTGTCAATCTAACATTTGCACAAGGTATTCTATACAGAAATGTTTTTTTTAAACTGGCATTATAAACATCCATAACTATGGATATGCTGTATAATTATGAGTATTGTAGGTTCTGTGTAAGAAACCTTTTCACTACATATTACTGCTGTCAGTTCTTGTTTTAAAACAAGAGTGTTTTTGATTGTATGGCCATATGTCTTATATATGAAATACCTGTTCTGTCATCAAAATGTACTGTTACTATATGGTTAAACACTTAAGCACATGTAGTGGTTTATTCTTTATAACCCAAGAAGCAATCACTGGCAACACAGATTCTGATGTAGTATAGTATATACCAGCCTCATCCATATAATTTGTTGGAATTTGCAGATTTTAAAAAATATAGTTCAGCCACATTGTAATTTATTACAGTGCAATCCTGTGCTTGTTTACTCAGAAGTACATAAATCCCATGAGCTCAATGAGACTTACTTCTAAGTGAACACTTATAGGATTGTAGCCGACAATAGCTTTATTTTGGTATGTATGAACCTAGTGGGAAGGTTAACTGTTGAAATGTAAGAATAAAGAAGACCAGCACATCTAGACTTAGATACCTTTGTCAAGTAAAATCTGCACAAACATTTTAGAAAAACAATCCTTTTAGTACTTCCACAGCAATGCCAAATGAACCAAATCTTATATTGTTGAAAGTTGCTTCCACATTACTAAAAAAAAAAAAAAAAAAAGACAAAACCCTAGCCATTTTCTCCTTGGAGGTTATATGCAGTCCCATATACAAGCTCTAAATATAACATTCAAAACTGTACAACTCTACACACCAATGTGAGAATTATGTGGCCTCCCAGATGTCCCAGCAGACCTAATTAGCATAGCCAATTAGGAATGTTGAGCGCCTGGTGGGAATCACTGTGCTATCCACCCTTACCTAGAATTAAGTGACATAGAACTGAAGAGGTGTACTTCTGTGTAGTTACCTCCTTGTGTGAACAAATGTTATGCACCAAAAAGCAACACTGAAATAGAAAATGGTAAATCAAGCTTTAACTGTAAAATAAATGCTGAAAAAGTAACAAATGTCATGCCTTGTCCAAAAATAGCTGTAGATCCATAGTATTTGGTCCCAAATAGTTATGCCGGAAAAGAGTATTTTGTTCTACCTTCAACCTGTCCAAAATACCAAATTTCCAAAAATTGGACTCTTAAATATCATCTATATTTAGAAGACTACTCTGAAACTTAGGTTCAGCATCAACATCTTCATGATGAGTTTCATAATGAGAATCTTTAGAAGTAACCTCTTGAGTAATTTCAGAAGCAAGGCAATCTGCTGCGATCAGAAATCCAGCATTTATGCTTAGGCTTATCAAGATGCTCTTCCACACTTGCAGTGGGAATCAGCTTTTAATTACAAAGTCTAATTTTAATGATTTATAGGAGATATATGGTTCTCAGGCCCATTAACAGCAACATCTTTGGTCTAACAGACCCGGATTGCAATTTGACACATTTGAGGAATGAATGAAGTCACAATATTCCCCTACTGCATCTGATAATTCTGGTGAATTGGTATATAATCAGAGTCAACCAAAGGCCGTTTGGCATGTAGTGGCTGAGTACTGTGTTTTCAACAATACATTAGCAAAATGGTTTAATAAACTGAATATATTATTCTTAATGTATTAATCTGTCTTTTAGTAGAGTTCTACAAATCAGTTTATTCCTCTGAAAGCATAATACTGTGGAACACTATCTGGCTGAATGGTTTATTAGTCTCTGATGTTTGGAGAACAGCAATGTTAAAATGCTATAGCAAATCTGAAATCTCTGCAGGGGTAATGACAGTGTTGCACTTATTGTTTTGTCACATGCATTCTAATTGTATCATAAGAATTATACCATTATCTCCTCCAATTCTTTCTGTTAACCTTCCCAAACCGTTGACATTCATTCATCAGTTGTTTTTAGTATTTTCAAGTGAGACTTAAACATTTGTACCTGGTTCTTAAGTAGCAGTGGTGGAGTTTCATATATCCCAAAATTAAAGTGAGAAGACCCAGACTATGGCAGTGAACTTTCATATTTTGTGGGAATTTTCATTTACACCAACAGCATGGACAGGAGTATTTCTATTTTAGCTCCAGCTCCAATATAGCAATGTGAGTACTGAGCTCAAGAAACAGCAGATATAGTGAAATTAGTATGCTTGCCTCTAAGCAACAATTTGCAATTTTTGTTTATCTTTTCACTAAATAAATATATAACATTCTTTTAGTCATTTGATATTTATAGATAATAGTGTGTTTTGGGAGAGAGGCAACTTCATAAAATTTACCTTACAAATACCAGAATTCTGTTTAGAAACATCAATCCCCTGTCATGTTTTTGTATATGAACTCAACAAAAAGGTACTAGCCATTCTAGAAACACATGTGAAGTTTTAGTGGTATACTATCTAGTAGTACAGAAACACACATGCACACACACAGAGGATGGTAGTCTGTTAAGTGGTAGCAAAGTATGTAAGTTATTTAACACCCTTTGTTTTTATTATTCATTTTCTGTCTACCCATACATTCAGTATGGTTAATTTAAGCAAATTTGAGACAAGTAGTAGTATAAATGTAGCCAAAATTATTTACAATTTAGACTGTGTTGATTTATACTTATTATTTTCCTGTGCCTCTTAATGTATGTTTAGTAGCCAAAAATCCACACTTTTTTTCTTTCTTCTATTGTTCAAAAATACTTTCTTGAATATGGGGACAGCTGGAATCTCATTCTGCATCCTATCATGAATATCAGTTCCCTCTTAGAAGTGCCATAAGATTATGAAGTGCATACAAAAATTGGCCTGTTTTGTTCCAGAAATCTTTGTCCAAGTAACCTCATGTACAGAACAATATGAAACATTTTTCAGAATGCAAATATTTCATTATGTGTTATATATAAACATGTATGTATACACTCACCTTTCTGTTTCCCTGGTTCACCCATTAATATCAACAGTTAAAAGGCTTTTTTCCTTACCATCACTTTATCAATAAATCATATTTCTGTATGTATGTAGTGCTTTACTGTCAGAAACATTGAGGCTCCAATCCTGTGCACATTTACCTGGGAGTAAGTCTTAGTATACTAAATAGGACTTTTGAATAAACTTATTTTGGATTGCACTGAGAGTATGCTTGGTATTAAACAGAACTGAGAGAGAGAAATCTCAGACTACATAGATGACTCTTATCAAAGTCTCATCTATTTACTACCTGGTGAAACATAAATCCCTACACACTTGGATTGTAGCAAACAACAGCTAACATGAAACATTACAGCTAGGTGGCAAAAATGATAACACAATACTATTTGTTTAATGAGCGATTATTAGGCTGTTTCACTACTTTAGAACATATTAAATATTTTACTGCACAGTTCTTTGAACAGTAACTTCCTATAACGTGACCTGCACTTTGTGCAAAACCACCAAACAGGACTTTGCACCTGCCCACCTAATTGTCTGAAATGTCATTCAAGCCATAAATTTGTTTGAAATAACTTGTGTTTGTGCAATCAGGGCAATTGGGTTTGAGGCCTTAGGTGTAAAGATGGTTTTTCATATATAGTTTGTGTGTATGGGTGCTTGGGTGCACACATGCACATAACCATATGTCTAGTGTCTTTTTTTGAAGCGAGGTATCTTTGGATTCCACCTACTGTACTCTAGACTCTTTTTTATCAAATATAACATAAACATTTTCTTTGAAAACAAGTGATACAAATAACCTGGCTAGTAGAAATAATCAGGCAGAATTGTTTGGCATCAAAACTTTTTAAACTATTCTAAATTTTTATTTAGTGGAAGTGTAATTTAAAATTAAGTGGAATGTCTGAACAAACTGGGGAATTTTAGAAATAAATCACTCAGCAATCATTTTATAAAGTTTAACTTCTAAATGCACTATGATTTATTACAAAAATATATTTTCTTCTGCTTGCAGATATGGTTGTTCCGTTTTGTGATAGGTTTAAACTAAAGCAGTTAATTTTGTTGCACTGTGTAACTGCATGAATTCATCAAATGTACATATGTACCTGTGCAACATTATTTGGGGTTTTGTATTTGAATTTCAGTATTGGTTATTTTTGTATTTTACTTTACATGTATTGGAGTTGTAGTAGACATAATTTATACATATGATTTTAAAACTGTTTTGCAACTGAAAAGTCTTCTTTAAACTGTAAAAATTTTGTTGATGGAAACTCATTAAAATGGTATAAAATTATATTAACAATTGTTTTGTGTTTTAATGCTCTCTGTACATAAATATGTATTTATCTGTTTTAATGGTGTTGTGTCTTGCAATTTTGGATACATTTTAGAATAAAGTTTCATTTTACAAAAACTAGTTGTACTTTAAAAGCTATGTTCTTATCATAATCTAGAAGCTGCCCCAAGAGTAACAAATAAGCATTCTGGCCTGAATCCAAGAGCTATATACTCTAGGTGCACCAAAGTGCTTTAGCATGTTCATGGAATCCTTTCTTTTTTTCCTTCTTTGGTCTGTAGATAATATCTCATTGTTGTTAACTATCATCAGGTTGGCTTCAACTTATGGCAACCCCTTGAACGAGAGACCTTCCAAGTTACCCTATCATCAACAGCTCTGCTCAGGTCTTGCAGATTCAGGGCTGTGGCTTCCTTGACTGAGTCTATCAATATAGTATAGTGTGGTCTGGATATGTCCTAAGTATGACAGTCACAGTTTAGTATTCATGGGATCTAGGGAAAGTTCGCAATTATCACAATTATGGCAAAGGAGGTTTCCTCCCCCTTTCTTCTACCACTACTTGCTGCTGCACTTCCCAATATTTCACCAACTGGCTGCCTGCCCCAACTCTTCTCCTTTTATCATCATCCCTCTGGTTTTCCATAGTGTGGCTGGTGAGGCTGGCTGGATAGAGGCATCCCCGGCTCCAGAGAGAAGCTGAATGCCAGTGGCAGCTAATTTGCACCCCTGTGTGGTGCAGCAGCCCAGCTCCTGCCTCTTCCCTGCCTCTACCCACCTTCAGGACCGGGACCATACCAAGTCCCACTTGTGCAAGGTGCACCAGGATTGAGAATGAGAGAGAGGCTTTTACTCTCTTCCCCAGTTTAAAAAAATAAAATGCTTTTTTTAAAAATTGCTTTGCCATAATTGTGTGATTGTGACCTACCAGTGCAGTGCAATTAAAATGAAACAAAGTAAAACAAAACAAAATAATGAGGACTAGAGTAAAGCCTACAGAAAGAAAAAAGGAGAAGGAAAGGATTAGTGTTTTTTTTTTAAAAAAAAGTAAAAGCCTTTCTCTTGCTCTCTCTCCTGGCATGCCTCACTCAAGTGCAGGGACCTTGCTATTCCTCACCTTCTCTTTGATGACACGCACACCTGAGAAAAGGGGAGGGAGGCAGTGAAGGCTCAGAGCTTCATGTCTTGCATAATAGAAATTACATAGAAGTGTTTGGGACAGGGAAGAAGGGAGAGAAGAGGAGAAATACACCCACTCACCACACTTAAGTCATGTGACTGCCCTATAGAAACTGCAGTGGAAGGTACCTGTCACAGTGCTATCCAGAGCCAATTGATGGGTTTCCCCCATCAATGAAAAGGTGCACTCCAGCAACGATTTGTATGCAAACTGGCAACAGGACACATACCATGTCATGTGAAACGGAATGGCCACAGACTCTTATCCTGCTGTAGTCATGCTGTACAAGCCTTGTTCGATAAAAGTCCCTAGTCATCTTCTGATTGCTTGACTTCAGTCTCCATTCTGATTAACAACTGAGCCAAGGTATGGAAAATCTTGAACTATTTCAATGTCTTCATCATCTACTTTCAAGTTATATAAATCATCTGTGGTCATTATTTTTGTTTTCTTAACATTCAACTGTAAAACTGCATTTGCACTTTCTTCCTCGACTTGCTTCAGTAATCATTCCAAGTCTTTGCTATTTTCTGCTAGTAGTATGGTGCCATTGGCATATTTTAAATTATTAATGTTTCTCCCCCCAATTTTCATTCCTCCTTCCTCCATGTCTAATCCTGCTTTATGTATGATATGTTTAGCATATAAATTAAACAGCTAGGGTGATAAAATGCATCCTTGTCTGACCCCCTTGCCAACTGGAAGCCTATTTCATTTCTGTGTATTCTGTCCTAACAGTAGCCTCTTATGTATCAGGACAATCAAATGTTGTGGCACACCCATTTCTTTAAGAGTAATCCATAGTTTTTCATGATTTATATAATCAAAGACTTTGCTATAATCTAGATAGTAGAGGTTGATTTTCTTTTGATTTTTTTTTTTAGTGTGCTCCATTATCCAATGTATGTTTGCAATATGATCCCTAGTGTTTCTTCCTTTCCTGAACCCAGCTTGGACAACTGGCATTTCTCACGCCATATATGGTAATAGTCTTTGTTATAGAATTATGAGCATACCTTTGTTTGCATGGGAAATTAATGCAATGTTCCTGTGGTTAGTGCAATCCCTGGTGTCCCCTTTCTTGGGGATTGGAATGTATATTGAGGATTCCAATCTGTGGGCCATTGCTTTGTATTCCATATTTGTTGACAGATTTTAGAGTAGATTCTGTCTCTATAGCTTGAAGCAGCTCTATTGGTATGCTATTTGTTCCTGATTATTTATTTCTCCCAAGTGCTCTGTCTATCTCATATTGTACCATAAACCACTCTGGATCCCTTCCAACTTAAAAAAAGAAGTTTAGCAAAGCCTTTCTTGAAGAACAAAAATGTGTGTTTTACATGTGTGTATGTATAAATACTGAGTGAGAACACTTGAGCATCTAGTTAAGATTCTCTGACTGTGAAGAGGTTTTAGCAACACAGAACAAATAAGCATGTATTCAAGAAAACAAAAGGAAAGCTTGTAACAGCAAAGGAATATATTAATCCAGAACCATATCAGTCTAAAGCAATATTAGGTAGTCTATGGGAATATAAAATTACTTGCATTCACCAATTTGGTCTTTGTGTTTCAGATTTTCTTCATTTAACAATTCCTTATTATCACAAGTTTAATGCATATTTGCATCTGTTTCAAATACTGTACCATCTTGTCTATTAAATGGGAAAGTCCCAAAGCTCACCAAGTGATGATAAAAAAAGTGACTATTGCCACTTATTTTCTTTCATGACTTTCTTCCCATTAAAAGGTGCTTTTTGTGAATCTCACAATGTGCTAGAATCAGTATAGGAAAAAGATCCATCACAAAACATTCATCATCTGGGAACCTGCTATATAAAAAGCAAAAGCGGGTTTGATGGTGAGCATACAATTGCTTGCATGGGTGAGGAGTGTAGGCAAAACTTAAAAGCAGGAGGATGTGTGCTGCAGTGGGCTCTAGAGGTGGGCATGCAGACAAGGATAAAGGGAGCTGTTACTACAGGTGTGTTAAGGGAAGGCCCCTCTAGAAGGGCTAGAGTTGTTGTTAATGGTGGAAGAAAAAGCACAGGCAGCCAAAAACACAGTACAAATCTTTCAGAAACTTAATTTAGCACCAGGAGTCTGCTGAATACTTCTCTTTGCAGTCCTAGTTCAGAGTTTGTTTTAGTGACATTCTATGTTCCCATTAGCAAGTCACAAAAGAGAGATTCCCAATTCTGCTCTCCTGATGCTTAATTTTGGGAGATGGTAGGGCTCAGCTGGCAGCTGTCGTTTTTGTTTCCTAAAATCATAGAATTGGAAAAGATCACAAGGGCCATCCAGTCCAATCCCCTGCCATGCAGGAATACACAATCAAAGCATTTCTGACAGATGGCCATGCAGCCTCTGTTTTAAAACCTTCAAAGAAGGAAATTCCACCACACTTAGGTGCAGCTTATGATTCTGTGGTTCTGTTATTTCCCTCAGTGACACTATACTCCTACTGACACAGCCTAGAATCACATTGGCTTTTTTAGCTGCTGCATAATACTTTATTCCAAAGGGCATTTGGGAAAACCAAAATGGCACCCACCACAGAAAAACAGTGCCCCTCCTTCCAGCAAATATTTGCAATGACTACCAACTTCAGGGGGAAATGCTATCAGTGATTTTTTGTGGGAAAGGAGAATGTAGGAAAGTTAAACTGCTCTTCCTCTTCTCCTGTACCATCATTGCAGCCCAGAAGGGGGTAGCAGGAGATTGGTCATTTGAAAATATGGATTTACATGACTTTGGTGAACTCTCCACTGCATTCAGTCAGGCTTACCTAACTAAGCATGCATAGGTCAGCTGCAAATCTAAATATATAGATTTTCCTTGGCTTTTTTCCAGGCTGTGAAGCCGTGTTCTGGAACAGTTTCTTTCTGCTGTTTCACCTGCATCTGTGGCTAGCATCTTCAGAGAATGGTTGGGTAAGTGTGTGTGTGTGTGGAGTTTTTATGGTGTGAACCCCTGTTGGGGAGTGAATGGTTTAGTTTCTGGGTATAGAAATGCAAGGCTTGTTAGTGTCTGTTTGGCTGATGGTTGGTTGATGGGCCATTATCTGTTGGGAATCCACCTGTCCCTGGGTGGAATTCCTTTGTAAGTGTTGAGTTTTGATTCTATTGTATTGCCTAACTAGGAGCCAGATTTTGTTTACTTTTAAGGTTTCTTCTTTCCTGTTTAAGTTGTCCAGGTATTTATGGATTTCAATAGCTTTTCTGTGCATTCTGACATGATAGCTGTTGAATGCACAGAGAAGCTATTGAAATCCACAAACACCTGGACAACTTAAACAGGAAAGAAGAAACCTTAAAAGTAAACAAACTCTGGCTATCATGTCAGAATGCACAGAGAAGCTATTGAAATCCACAAACACCTGGACAACTTAAACAAGAAAGAAGAAACCTTAAAAGTAAACAAACTCTGGCTCCCAGTTTTGCAATACAATAGAATCAAAACTCAACATTTACAGAGGAATTCCACCCAGGGACAGGTGGATTCCCAACAGATAATGGCCCATCAACCAACCATCAGCCAAACAGGCACTAACGAGCCTTGCATTTCTATACCCAGAAACTAACCATTCACTCCCCAACAGGGGTTCACACCATAAAAACTCCACACACACACACTTACCCAACCATTCTCTGAAGATGCCAGCCACAGATGCAGGCGAAACAGCAGAAAGAAACTATTCCAGAACACGGCTTCACAGCCCAGAAAAAAGCCAAGGAAAACCTATGGATGCCGGCCATGAAAGCCTTCGACTTCACAAATCTCAATATCTTTACAGTCACAAAATCATAGACTCGGAAGAAATTCCAAAGGCCATCTTGTCTAATCTCCTGCCAGTGCTAAAGCATTCCTGAGTGACCCATCAACCTCTGTTTAAAACCTCCAACAAAGAGAAAATCTACCACCTTCCACAATAATTTATTTGACTCAAACAGCTCTTAACATTAGGATGTTCTTCCTAATGTTTAGCTGGAATCTCCTTTCTTGTGATTGAAATTGTTTGGGTCATAGCCTCTGGAGCAGTAGAAAACAAACTTGCTCCATTTCTTCATGACAGATATTTTCTTCAAATATTTAAAGATGGGTATCATATAACCTCTCAGTCTTTTCTTCTCTGAGCTAAACATACACAGACCTTTTACCCTCTTTTACTTGCTCTGGACTCGTTGCAACTTATCAATACCCTTCTTGAACTGTTGAGGAAGTATGACCAAAGCAAAATAGAGTGGTACTATGACTTCCCTTGGTCTTGACACTATAGTTCTGTTGATGCAGCCTAAACTTGTATTGGCTTTTTCTTCTTTCTTTCTTTCTTTCTTTCTTTCTTTCTTTTTTTTCTTTTCTTTTTTTTTTTTGCCACCATATATAATAATAATAATAATAATAATAATAATAATAATAATATTTATTTATACCCCGCCCCTCTGTTAAAACAATTGGGGCGGCTTACAAAAATTAAAATACAATACAGATAAAATCCCCAAACACCCCCCACCCCCACCCTCCCCCATAAAAAAATATTAAACAATATATTATGGTGTATATAGTGAGCTAATATATGTGTTTATATTTTCCCATAAAGTAATCACCCCAATAAAGTATTCCTGTGTTTACCAATGAAATTCTTGTATACACATGAAAAAAAAAACAACGAATTGTTTCCTTCAGAACTGTGTGCTCTATAAATTTGTGTCCCAGAAGCCTTGAAAGAAGGGGTGGGAAACGTCTGCACTCAAATGTTTTTGTTTGTAACTTTCTTCAGTCCCAGTCATTATAGTCAATGATAAGGGACTGTGAGTGTACAGTCCCAAAGTTCTGGGGAAACAAAGATTCTCCAACCCTGTTCTGTAGTATAATTTGCAAATACAAAACTTTCACACAGTAAACATTCATATGTTTATGACTTCATGGGTTTCCAAATGTAGAGTGGCCCCTATAACAATAATGCTTCAATAGCTGGGGGAGAACTTATTTTTAATTTTTTAAAGTATATTTACACATTTTCTAAAGGGCTTTTCTTTCCCCCTTACTTTGCATGTTTGCTACTCTTTATCCATATATCCAAATATTAGCTATTAAATACACAAAAAGCACAGCTCTTCATGCTTATGCCCATCACCTTGAAAGGAACCCTAAACTTTCTTGCACAATGTCATCCCTAAAAACTAGTTATTGCAGAAGGTTTTAAAACAGTAGCCTTCCCTCTCTGCTGTAGAAGTGCTATGTATCTTCCCCAACCCCCATCCCCGCTTTAATTCCAGAATCCCTCTCTGCTGCCTAAAAGAGATCTCATTATCCAGGCTGAGCACATTCTGCTCCAGGGAATTCAAGAAGGCTTATACGTGAATAGATTTAGACTTTGTGTTGTTCTGAGATGCCAACAGCTTTGCAGTTCCTAATCTTATAGAAAACAACAAGTACACTATGGGCAGAAGCTCTGGTCAGCTAGGTCAGACTCAGCTTAGATGAATCTTTACCATCATCATAACAAAAGTAAAATAATTTATAATAAGGAATTTATAATGAGGAAGCCTAAGCAATTCGGTCATTTGGATATTCAGTTAGTGGTTGAGGCTGTTTACCTTCTAAAATATCACATATTTACTTTAGTTTGGGAAAAAAAATTCATTATTAACATTCATAGGAATGAAAGTATAAAGTCTGGAGAAAGGGGGGAAATAATGGCCACTGCACTGCACATCATTATACAGCAATTGTTAAACCTGTTCCAGTCAGCTTTTCTGAGTATAGATTTTCAAAAGCTACCTTAGATCCTGGACAAGGAGAATGGTGGGATAAAAATTAAATAAATAAAAGGTCAGACAAAAATTAATCAGCAAGGAGCCAACTGAAAATGATAATTCAGAGGGCTATGTTCCAACCTCTGTAAACGAAGGAATTGTAAGGCCTTGGTTGAAAAAGCCTTCATTGGACCCCACCTCCCTAGGTAACTATTGGCCATCTCTAACCTCCCCTTTCTAAGTATGGTCCTAGGGTGAGAGGTGGCAGGCTTTTTTGGATAAAACAGATTGTCTGGACCCATTCCAATCTGGGTTCAGGCTTGGTTATGGGACAGGAGTCGGACAAGGGGAGTGAGTCCCTATTGGTCCTCCTGGATCTTTCAGCAGCATTTGATACTATTGACCATGGCATCCTTCAGGGGTTTTTGGCTGATACAGGACTTGGGGGCATTGCTTTGCAGTGGTTCCTGTCTTTCTAGGCCAAACGTTCCCAGAAGGTGGTGCTGGGGCACTGTTGTTTAGCCTTTTGGCTATTAGCCTGTGGTGTTCTGCAGGGGCCAATACCATCCCCTATGCTTTTCAACATCTTTATGAAGTCACTGGTGGGTACATGTAACAGTACTTTCTCTGTAGCAGCACCTTGACTGTGGAATTCCCTATCCAAAGAAGTTAAGCTGGCCCCATCTCTTTTAAACTTCCGGCAGGCAGCCAAAACAGTGCTATCCCACATGGCATTCAATGTTTGAAATTGCTGTTTTCATAGTTTAAAAACTGGATTCTATTATTATTTTTAGACCACTAAAAATAAAACTAAAGATTAAAAACTAAAACTAAAAACTATTCCAGAACACAGACTCACCGCCCAGAAAAAAAAAACTAGGAAAATCTATTTTTAGACCGCTTCTAGGTTTTTTTTAATGCTTTTATCTCTGTATTGTTTTCATTGGTTTTCATTGGTTTAATTATGGCTGGGAGGTGATACAGAAATATTTAAAATAACTAAATAATGTTTTACTTGCTAAAAATACCAAATTATCAACAAAAGACTGTTTCCCAGCTGTCCAGTTTAGTAAATGCAAGTGGAAGGCCAATTTGACCATGACAGGAAGCTTACAAAACCCTCTAGAGACAGGACATTCTATGCAAGATGATGTCTTAAAAGAAAAAAAAGGGAAGGGAAAAGGCCAGGTTGAGGGTCAAGAAGCTGGTATCCACAAAGGATAGATGAAATGCATGAATACAGAGAAAGGGGGTATAGGAGAATAGTGTCTATAAGAAGACTACAGAATATATGTATAGAAGAACCTTTATACTTTTAGGAGGAATGGATGGATGGAGATAATCTGCCCAGTCAAAGAAGGATGGATCTAGTAAGGTGTGTAGCTGAAGGAAGGAAGACAGAAAGCTGAAAAGCAGGACCTTGAGGGTTAAGGCATGGAACAAAAAAAGAAGAAGAAAAGGCCAAGAGAGAGAGAAAAAAGAACACATTATGTAGACTGGAGTAGGGAACACATGACAATCCAGATGCTGTTGGACTTCAACTGCCATCATCCCTTCCCATCAGGTATGCTAGTTAATGGCTCTTGGGAGTTGAAGTCCAGGAACATATGGAGGGCCAAAAGTTGCCCACCCTAATGTATATGATGTTGGGGATAATGGAATGTCCAGTTAATACATTTGTGCCATGAAAGAGCTTGTTTGCAGGAGCAGACTGTGTTAAGGGTTCATCCCAATCTTGAAGGAAGATTTTTGACTTAATGTTTTGATAACCGCAGACAAGTGGTCTGGTGAAGTCTAAAGAGTTGGGGGGGAGCTTGTTTTGGTTTCTCTAATTAAGCTTGGGAGAATTGTATATGTATAACTCTTTCTCTGCTTGTTATTTGTATTCAGTCTTATTTTGTATCTCTATGTAGCAAGTTGTATTTTACTAAAAAGTTCTTAATGCAGAAGACTGTGTTGTTTCTTTATTCTGATGAAGAAATGAAAAGGCTCTGCTACATTTCTTTTGCTGCCTAAATACTCTGTATATGCTCAGAGGTTTAGTGCATCAACCATGACAGGTTATGGACCCAGTCTACACCAGTCTGCCAGTATAGACCAGTCTGACCAGCTGGAACAGTCTGTGCCAATTTGCTGAGATCTGAGACCTGTGGATTCCTGTGAGCTGAGGAGAGCTGTCTGGCAGTTCCAAGCCAAGAGTGCTAATCTGGTATTGAGAAGCAAGGCTGGAAAGAGGGGCTTGATAGCTGAAAATTGCTGAGATGGCAGCTGCTCAAAGTCTTGGTGCAATGCCTTTGGAAAGCCTTAATGAGAGCAACTGTTTGGACTAGAGCCTGAAAATGCAGATGTTTTTGAGAAGAGAGGGGACCTGGGAACCAATCCTCCAAACTGCTAATGTTCCAAATGCTGCTCAGAGAAAAGCAGAGGGAAGAGCACATGCTTCCATTGTTTTGTAACTGGAAGATTGTCAGTTGACTTATGTTCGTGATTTACAGACCGCCAAGGAATGCTGGGATGCCTTAAGAGCTATTTATGTTCGTGAGACAACTGGATCAAAAATCCTACTCATGAGGAAGCTTTATAAGGCACAGATACGGTCTGTTGAAGATGTAAGTCTCCACCTGGCACATTTACGTTCTCTCTTTGCACAACTCCATCATTCTGGCCTGGATTTTGATTAACCAGAGAAAGTTTATATAATTTTGAGTAGTCTGGATTCTTCTTATGATGCTTTTATACATTCTGTGGAAGCAATTCCAGAATGTGACCTGACAGTAAATCTCATAAGCTGCTGATTAATTGAACATTGCAATTTAAAGGGAAGAATAAATGTTCTAATGACTCTGGGAGCCATAAGTCCGCAGTGGTGAGAAAAGAAATAACTTCTGATAAAAATGACTGGATCCTGGATAGTGAGTGTTCCGTGCATTTAGCCTATAACAATAAAGATTTTATAGAAATTTCTATATTTAAAACTCAGCACATCAGGCTCGCTAACAGTGAGAGATCTCCTGTGGAGGGAGGGACAATGTTTTATTTCCTGTTTGGGTCAAAATGTTGACAATGTGGTTTTTGGTCCATCACTGGGAATTAACCTGCTTTCTGTAAGTGCTCTGGCAGAAAAGGGTTATGAGATTTTATTTAAAGGTAAAAAATGTTTTGTTTCAAAAAAAATGGAAATATTCATACAGAGGGGGGATTGAAAAATCAGCTGTATTATATGAACCCAAAGGTTTGTGTAGCCCAGGCTGTAATGAAAAATAATCACATGCATGATCAATGCATCCATGTTTTGCACAGGAGACTAGGTCATTCTAGTTACAAAGTTATGAAACAAATGCCTGAAGTGTGTTATGATCTAAAAGTGAACAATCTAATCTTTTTTTTTTTAGATTGTGCAATTTGTAAGCAGAGTAAAAGTAAGATTTTGCCATTTCCTAAATTCAGTGATTGAAAATCTAAGAGGATTTTTGAATTGGTTCAAACTGAGTTAGCTGGCCCTTTTATGCCATCCTTGGGAGGAGCTAAGTATGTGATAATTGTGGATAATTTTTCAAGATTTGGATTTTGTTACTTGTTGAAAAACAAGTCTGAAGCCTTCAAAATTTTTCAAAACTGGTGCATTTAGTACCCAGCTTGTGGGGGCAATTAGCTAACACACATTGGAAACTGTTTAATGCAGTATAGATGTGTAAATAGCTGTTGCTTAAAACAATTTGTAAGCTGCTCTGATAGCCTTGTGGCTGAAGAGCGGGGTATAAATAAAAAAAAAGAAAAGGAAAAACATCAGGTTCAAGTTTGCTCTTTGCAAAGTGATTCTGGAGGAGAATTCATGTCTGACAAGTTCCAGAAATGGTTAAAGCAAAAAGATATTTTTCACAGACGCTCCACCCCCTTTTCTCCTCCTCAAAATGGCATAGCGGAATGGATATTTGGCATTTTGCAAACAATGAAAGATTATTTGATGTTTGATTCAATAATAGACCAGAAATATTGGGGCATGGCCATTTTAACTGCTAATTATTTAATTAACAGATTGTGGACTTCCGTGGTGCAGGATACTCCATATTTCTTGTTACATGATAAAAAAAACCCTTCTGTTAGACATTTGAAAATTTTTGGAAGCTTTGCATGGGTGAATATACCCAAAGTTTCAAGAAGAAAGGGAGATCCTAAAGCACAGAGACTGAGATTTTTGGGTTCTCAGACAGGCTCAAAAGCTTATAGGTTTGCACTTCCAAATGGTAAAGTGCTGATTTCTAAAAATGCTCAATTTGAGGAATATGGAAATTGGTGCAAAGTTCACTCAAATCCTGAGGTGCTTCTGCCTTTAACTGAAAATGCACAGGAGCATCAACAAATGCCAGAATCAGTTTTGTCTGGTGATAGTGCTGAGGATTCTGTTCTAGTTAAAGCTGAATTGCAACAGTGCCACAGTCCTAAGCAAACAGAAAGCACTGATGATACTCAGGATGAGACACAATTTCCTAAGCACAGATGATATTTTGGGAAAACAGAGGAGTTTCCCCGGACAGATTTACAGTGCAAAACTCAAATAGGGTGTGTCAGGTTACATGTGAACCCCACAACTTCAGAGAAATGTTGCAATTAACCCAGGAGGAACAGGTGAAATGGTGTGATATGATGGATAGTGAGATGGATTCTATGGATAAATATGGTGTTTTTGAATTGACTAACTTGCCAGAGGGGCAACAACCTGTAGGATGCAGATGGGTATATAAAATAAAAAATTTGCATTCTGGTGAAACCAAATATAAGGCAATATTGGTAGCACAAGGGTTTTCATAAATAAAACATCAGAATTCTGATGTGACTTTTGTCCCCACTGTTAAGGGTCAAACAATTAGAATTACATTGTCTATTGTTAGTCTACATGATTTCAGAGTCCATAATTTTGATGTTGGGACTGCATATTTAAATGCGTTTTTGCAGGAAACAATTTATATGCAGCAAGCACCTGGATATCAAAATGATGACCCAAATCAAGTGTACAATTTTTTTAAAAAAAATCAATCTATGGGTTAAACCAATCTGGCAGATGCTGGTTCGAAGGCCTAAGAAATACTTTGCTAAATGTTGGATTTAAACAAAGCATAGCAAATCCTTGCATGTGCACAAGAGGTAAAGATCAAGACCATGAAATTTTGATGGCGTTTGTGGGTGATCTATGTCTGATCACTAAAACCCAGGAGCAAGTGGCAGAATTTGCTCAAGAACTTGGTACAAAATTTCAAATTAAAGATTTGGGTGAAATACAACAATTATTTAGGTGTTGATATTAAAAAACTGGAAGATGGTAGTTTTCTGCTACTCCAAAAGCAGAAAATAATTAAGTTACTATGTGACTGTAATATATCTGACTGTAAAAGTGCTCAATCTCCTATGGTAATTGATTTTGTAAACAAAACTGATGAAAAAATATTTGAGAATTCTGGGCTATATCATTCAGCTATTAGAAGTTTGCTTTATTTATCTAATTGGACAAGGCCAGACATAGCCTACACAGTAAATGTACTGTCCAGAAAGGTTCTACAACCCACTCAAAAGGACTGGCAGGGATTAAAAAGTGTTGAGATATCTGAAGGGCACCCTGGATTATGGGATAAAAAATTCATCCCAAGAAAGCCATAAATTGCAATGTTATGTTGACAGTGATTTTGCACAAAATATTCTAGACAAAAAGTCCACATCAAGGATGATTATTAAATATGCAAATTCACCATTTTTTTAGAAAACAAAAAAACAATCCACTGTTGCCCTATCTTCTGCAGAAGCGGAATTTGCTGCTTTGTCTGATTTAATTCTGGAATTGATTTGGATCAATCAGTTATTTATTGATCTAGGAAGACCAATTCAGGGAGCTATTGAAATCTTGGAAGATTCTCAAGCCTGCATACAAATGGCTACAGCTGAAGGGGTTAAGTCAAGAACAAAGCATGTGGCTGTTAAATACCAGAATGTATGGGAATCAGTACAAACAGGGCTAATTACCTTGACTTATCATCCATCAGAAGAAAATTTGGCTGACATGTTTACCAAAGCATGAGGGCCTGTTCAATTTGAATATTTGTGTTTTAAATCTGGTATGATGCAATGTATTAATACAGTTCTTTCAGTATAAATGTAGAGGGGTGTTGGGGATAATGGAATGTCGTTAATACATCTGTGCCATGAAAGAGCTTGTTTGCAGAAGCTGACTGTGTTAAAGGTTCATCCCAATCTTGAAGGAAGATTTATGACTTGATGTTTTGATAATGGCAGACAAGTAGTCTGGTGAAGTCTAACGAGTTGGAAGGGAGTTTGTTTCAGTTTCTCTAAGCTTGGGACAATTGTATATACAGTATATAACTCTTTCTCTGCTTGTTATTCGTATTCAGTCTTATTTTGTATCTCTATTTAGCAAGTTGTATTTTACTAAACAGTTCTGAATGCAGAAGACTGTGTTGTTTCTTTATTCTAATGAAGAAATGAAAAGACTCTGCTACATTTCTTTTGCCTAAATACTCTGTTTATGCTCAGAGGTTTAGTGTGCCAACTGTGACATATGATCCTGAAGAAAAAGCAAAGCAAACCATTTCTACCTCTGAGGGAAGCCCCAAGGAGGGTGAAAACTGAAGTTGTCAACAAGGATATATTCCTTTTTTTGCTTGAAACTAATTGAAAGGCTTGTACCCAAGCTGCCATCACAGGATGTCATGTGGGGAGCCTCTGAATAAGCCCCGCACCTTTTTTTGAGTTTTAAAATGATTCCATCTGGTACATCTCCCTGATCACCTTGAGGCTGAGCAGAGATCTATTGTCCAGTGTCTCAATGGGCTATCAACAAAATATTTTTTTTAAAAAAAAATGTTCTTTCTACCGCTTTTCTTTCCAATACAGTTGTCCCTTCACATTCACTGGGGTTTGGTTCCAGGAGCCCCCGTGAATACCCAAATCCGTGAATACTCAAGTCCCATTATATGCAATGGCATAGCAAAATGGTGTCCCTTATATAAGATGGCAAAATCAATGTTTGTTTTTTGGATTATTAATTTTTTAAGAATATTTTCAAACTGTGAATACTTAAATCCATGAATGCCAAATCAGTGAATGTGGAGGGACAACTGTAATTTTAAACGCAAGCAGGCATGATACAAATGTTTTTAAAAGAAAGAAGCAAAGACCCCCACCCCACCCCTGAGAAAGTACCAATTGCAACAAAAAAGAAGACTCATACATATCGAAGAGATTGTCATTGGGCCAAGCTCAACTTATAGTTGTTGTGTGCCTTCAAGTCATTTCTGATTTATGGTGAATCTATCACTTTTTTCTTGGCAAGTTTTGTTCAGAGGGAGTTTGTCATTGCCCTCCTCTAAGAATGAAAGAGTGTGACTTGCCCAAGGCCATCCAGTGGGTTTCCATGGCCAAGTGGGGATTTGAACCCTGGTCTTCTGGAGTCCTAGTCCAACACTCAAACCACTACATCACACTGGCTCTCCCAATTTCAACTACAGCTGAATTATTCTTCAGTCATCAAACTGAGGTTTTCCTCAGGAACATTTCTGAACCAACTTCAGTCCTTCACTTTAAGGGATTCAAAATAAATAATCTATCTCATCTACATCTATATCTGTGGAGTGATTAACAAACTTTATAAATGAATTAGCAAAACAGTTTGGTTTCTGTCTTCTTTAACCGCTCACACTTAAAGTGAGCTGTATCGTACGTGAAGGTTTATAACACTGTTGTCAACACTCATAAGTAGATGATAAAAATATTATCTTCTAGGCTGAGACCATGCAGTGTTAAAATCCTAGGTCTGTGGATCCAGGAATTTGGGCTTTTCGAAAAAGTACTTGAAAAAAATGAAACCTCAGTTCTAAGCAATGACAAATCAGAGAGGCTGATGTTTAGCCACTGCCTGCTCAAGCTGCCTGATCAAGTGATTCCTGAAATGTACACAGGGCTCTGTGGCTTTTCCCCACCCCCCATATACTGCATTTGGCATCATATAAATGAAACTGCAGGGCAGGCAATGTTTTATTTAATATAGTTGGTCCTGCCAGTCCAAAACAAATTTAATTCATTTATAAAGTTCTGTTTGTTAATACCTGCAATAAATATACTTCTCCGTGGTTTCTGCGCCTCACAGATGGTTCTTGCGCCTGCGCAGAGATTCTCCTTAGAATCCCCCAGAGCTGAGTAGCCTGGTGGGAGACCCTGCCCTCCACCCCATCATGCATGCTCAGGACCAGAGGCTACTGCCTCTTTAAGTTTCTTTTTGTCCACCAAGAGCAACAACTCTTCTGTGTTGTTCTCTGTTGAGTAGCCTCCTTTTTTCCTTATTTCTTCATTGTTTAGCTTCTTTTCCTTACTTAAATTGACTTATTTATTTTCTTCATCCCTTAAAAAAAGAGAGAGGAAAGGGAGAGGGAGAAAAAGAACCCTGTTCTCCCCTTCCTTTCCCCCGATCACATGGCCTCTATGGCCCTCTTCAAGCTTTGTTCTTCGTGTGTCAGCAACGTTTCCCTATATGAGTCACTCCCAGTGTCTCTTCTGCTTGGGTGAGGGACATATTGCTGAGAAGTATGCTATTCGTAGAGGCTTCACCTCGCAAGGACTAAAGAACCGGGCTTCCCTGTTAGTATGTCCTACTAACCCCTTCCCATGGTATCTCATAATTGGAAATATTGGACACTTTTCAGGGTCAGGTAGGCTGAAGCAAACAGAAGGTCAGTTGGAGGTCACAGTGACCTGGGACGTGTCTAGAAATATAATGGTGAGAAAGCCCAAGTTAGGATTATGTAGAAAGACCCTTAGTAAACAGAATCGTTAAGGAGGTATGTGCTGATCCTTTCTTCCAGCCCTGGGCATTTCAGCAATGATTCAATAAAGCAATTAAGTAGCCAGAACTGATAGCCTTATGAATTGATGTCCTCCCAGAGACTGTCAAAATGGGTGGTTCAAGCAATCAAACTGGTTTATAATCTGACAAAGCACCCTGTCCCATTGGGTCTAAGGGTCCACTCCACCAAAGCAGTAGCATCTTCAGCCGCTTTCAGACATTCCCCTTCCAGACCACTGCAAGGCAGCATCCACCATTATAGGCTCAAGTACAGATCCAGGGCAGAGGCAAGTTTTGTACAAGCTGTCCTCTCGGCTGTCCTCTAGTGACCTGACCTATCCTCCTTGGGTAAGCTACACAGTCACCCATGTGTGAGGCACAGAGACCATGAAGAAGAGCAGCAGGTTGCTTATCAGTAACTGTAGTTCTTCAAGTGGTTATCTGTGCCCTCACACAAACCCGCCCTACCTTACCCTGTTTCAGGTCCCTAGAGACTCCTGTGGACTTCAAAACTGAGGGGTCGGTAGCCTGGCGGTCCCGAGCATGCATGATGGGAAGGAGGGACGGGGTCTCCCACCAGGCTACTCAGCTCTGGAAGATTCCGAGGAGAGTCTCTGCAGAGATGACCACTCAAAGAACCACAATTACAGGTAAGCAACCTGTTCATTTTAAATCAATCAATAAAAAATATAAGTATCTCTCTCTCTGGCTTTTCTTCGCAAACAAAGATTCAGGAGGGACACATCCCGCGCTTTCTGCAAGTGCACTGATGATTGAAAAGGCCAGTCCGAGATAAATAAGTCCTGTTGCAGAAAGCACAGAGACAATTCAGAAATTTATAATGTTAAAATCATTAAAATTCATTAGAACACCACAAACCGCAAAACAGCACAGCATACAGCCCATCTCAATCAGTTTCTAAAAGCTTGTCAGCATAATTTTTTTTTACTTGCCAATGGAAACTCCTAGGAGCAGCCACCGAGAAGGTCCTCTCCCCTGTTCCCAGTAAATGAAGCCTGAAAGAGTGATAATCAGATGCGGAATCCACACTACACAAATAACCCAGTCTGAAACTGGATTGTTTGCCATGGCTCCTTCCTATTGAATCCTGGGATTTGTAGTTTTACAAGGTCTTTAACCTTATCTGTCAAAAAGTGCTGGTGCCTCATCAAACTACAAATCCCATAGGAAGGAGCCACGACAAATAATCCAGTTTCAAACTGGATTATTTGTGTAATGTAGATTCAGCCACAGAGAGGAACCCCTCTTGAAGATCTTAGGTCTGTAATGGGCTGATTGAAGGAAATAGAGTGGGCCCTTGGTATCCACTGGGTTTGGGTTCCAGGACTCCCCCCCAGTAGATACCAAAATCTGTGGATGCTCAAGTCCCATTATATACAATGGCACAGTGAAATGGTGTCCCTTATATAAAATGGTGAAAAGCAAGGTTTGCTTTTCAGAATATGTATTTTTTTAATATTTTCAAGACATGTTTTATTGAATCCGTGAATAAAGATGGATATGGAGGGCCAACTGTATGGTACTTCAAATAGATATAGATATTGTACAGTTGGAAGCTCCCCCCCCCCCTTCTGTTAGCAAAATCCACCCATCAGACATTTTTAGGTTTTTTTAAATGAATGAATAAGAGTTGTTGTTTCTGCTTTTTCTGTTGCATGCACTGTTTTTAAGACTTTTATTTGACTATGTATAATCAAATACGAGTTTTAGCAATAACTACAGAGTAGGATATAAGTTGTATTAATAAAATTAAATGTAGTATAATTACATATTGTGCCCTGACCTGCTAATTTGCTACTTATGGTGCTAAATAGAGCAAGCACAATTATATCATGTAAAAAGCTCTTCCTTATCTTTTATATGATAGGGCTGGATCTTATAGTGTCTAGGACTATGCTATTATTCTCCATGCCATACAAAGATCCTACCTGGCTATATGCATCAGTCTCTCAAAAATGTTTCACTAATTTCCCTTCCCCTTGAAAAAAATGCCCCAAGTGTCCAGTAAAGCAGTGGTGGGGGAAATTTGGCCCTTTAGAAGTTTTAGCCTACAACTCCCCATGGCCAAAGGTAAGAAATTGGAGGAGCTCTAGTTCAAGGTATTTGGCGAGCCAGTTATCTCATGTGATAAAGAGAATATTTCAATCTCTCAAGAAACTCTACTGATGATTTGGATATTGCTGTACCCAACTGAACCCAAATGGAAATGAGCTGTGCTGGAAGAAATACAGGATACATCTATAAAAAGCCACATTGCAGTTTATTCCCCCACCTTTTTTTTTTTTACTTTGTCACTTATTTTACTCATAGTAACACCAAATAATTTTTCCTGAATTTCCAAGTTCCCCATTGTATGCATGACATCTAGCTGTTCTCTCAGGTACAATGTGTGGATTAACAAAAGGATGGAGAAAGTGATGGAGACAGTCCTTTGGTCCGTTGAGATTGGCATCACCTACACAGAAATGGAAATTTAACCCGAGAGATTGGTAGAAGCTAACCTTTGAGCATACAGAGTACAAAACAAAAATCCAAAAACAAGACTGTTCTCATTATCTATGAAGCGAAACATATTTCAGAACAAATAACAACTGGCATGCTAAGTTATATAGCTTGATCGCCCTTCTATTCAGTAAACTTTAATTCATCTATTAAGGCAGTTGTAATTCGAGAGTGTCAGTTCTATTGTCATTCCATTTATAGGGCTATTGTACTTTGAAAACAATCATTATGTAGTGGACTATAATTCCACTAATGAGGTAATTGTTCATTCTCTATGAACTACTGTCCATTTTAAAGACAACTATTGTTACTTTCATTGTATCCTGTTCTGCTGTTAAGCTGTTTTGGATGTATGTTATCCTACATCACGGACTTTTTCAGACGCTGAAAAATAACGCAAGCAACCTCGTCAGCTTGCGAGGCTACTGCGTTGCAAAGCGTCAGTTTCGGATGACACTCGCCCCTGCTGGTACTGTTGCAGTACTGCAGGAAGAGTTGAGCGTCATATTTCCTTGATTTTTACTCACGAAAGTTTTTACTGACGTTTTTATTTTTACCTCGTTTTTACTGACGAGGCTGCTTGCGTTACTTTTTAAACGTCTGAAAAAGTCCCACATGTTTTAATTTTATTCCAGCTAGATTTATTTATTTGTTTATTTATTTATTTATTGTTTCTTCCCCCATCCCTTAAATATAGCCTGACTGAGCTCTGGTGGACTTGAATGCTTGCCACTTTTGTGTCATGTTAGTGGTGGTCATAAAAGTATTACACACTCCAAAATATTTTTTTCCCCGGGGGCAATAATTCTATCAGGACTATTTTTGAAGGCCGTTGTTTACACTGCAGTTTACTACACTGTAAATGTGTGTAGTATTGATTTGTGTGGCTTGTTTATTTGACTGGCTTTCTAAAGCGTTGTCATATTTTAGACAGTGTTTTACACAACAGCATGCTATTGAATAACACAAGCATTGCTGCCCAGGGGTCTTCTGGTACCTTCTTTCCATATAGAATCATAGAATCATAGAATTGTAGAGTTGGAAGAGACCACGAGGGCCATCCAGTCCAACTCCCTGCCACGCAGGAAATCTTGATCAAAGCATCCCCGACAGATGGCAATCCAGCCTCTGTTTAAATCTTCCATAACTGGCAGATTCTGCTTATATGTATTTTTCCCAGAGTTAGTCCTCTTTTTGTATTCAAAGAAATTGATAGAAATGCACAAAAGTTGACACCCGCACAACTTCCAGAATCTCCAGTCAGCATGACCATACTGGCTGGGCAATTCTGGGACTTGTTATCCAAAAATAACTTTTCCAAGCTCTGATTGGGGCTGCAATCTTACAGCACTTATCTGGGATTTATGTCCTATTGAATTCAGTGGGATTTCTGTAAGAACATGCACTAGATTGTACTCAAAAAATGAATTCTGTATTTGTCTGGTCTGATGTCTCTCTCTCTCTCTGGCTTTTCTTCGCAAACGAAGATTCAGGAAGGACTCATCCCGCGCCTTCTGCAAGCGCGCTGATGACTAAAAAGGCCAATCCGAGATAAACATGTCCGGTTGCAAAAAGCGCAGCAGAAGGACTCCTTGGGTGATGTTTTTGGGTTGTGATTCTTTCTGCGTTGTCGTTTCTCTTCAAGACTTGTTCGTCGTGAGTTCTCAAATAAGGCTGCAGTCTGATGTAAATACTATTTAAATACTAATAGAGTTTGTTGTTATGTACCTTGAAGTCAAACCCATTCTATGGCAGTCCTATCATGGGGTTTTCTTGGCAAGATCTATTCAGAGGAGGGTTTGCCATCGCCTTCCTCTGAGGCTGAAAAAGTGTGAATTGCCCAAGATCACTCAGAGCCTGGTTTCCATGGCTAAGCAAATTTGAACCCTGGTCACTCAACCACTGCACTATGTTGACTCCCAAGTAAATACTGTAGATTTACAACGTAAGCTTTATTGGACATGCCTGTTCCCATGTTATCCATGCAAATACAATTTTTGGTAGTGGTCATGTTAATCACCTGTGGATGTGATACTGCAGCATCAAATCCACCAAACCTCAGCATTCTGAGGACACATCTGTTCTGTCCAATAAGCCTGTGAGATTTTTGTTAGCTTTGACCTTGCTCAGTTTAGCTTTGTTAAGCATTTTTGAGACAAACTCTGTGACCTTTTGCCCAAGAACAACCTGTCTCCAGCAGCCAAAGCATTAGAAATTCGCTTCCGCAGCAAACTCAGTCCTGCACTATTTAAGAAACTGGGACAGGGCACTCATGAAAAAACTCAGGCTGCTGATACACTGCAGAAATAATGCAGTTTGACAGAATTCAATGCTATGGAATTCTGGGATTTGTAGTTTTGTGAGACATTTAGCCACCTCTGTCAGAGAGCTCTGGTGCCACAACAAACTACAAATCCCATGATTCCACAGAGCCCTGATAGTTAAAGCAGTGTCAAACTGGATTATTTCTGCAGTGTGTCAGCAGCCTCCGCCATCAAATTATGTTCTCCCAAGACCTAACCTTTCCTGACAAAAGAAGCTTTTGTAGAGGATAACTGGCTTTTTACAGTCCCGTTGTAGAGGCTGCCTCTTACCAACAGTTCAAAATGTGTGAGGTTTTCCCTCATCCGTTGTCTCCTGAGAACCTAATCTTATGAATAACTGAAGGAACGAAATCTGTGAGAGGAAATTACCGCGCCTTTGACTGTTACACGTTTATAACTATTTTGTAAAACCAGAGTGGAGAGCCGTTTAAAAAAGCAAAGGTGAAGAAGACACGAAACCAGAGCTCAGAAAAGTTATTAGACCATGACTCCCCGAGCCCTAACCAGCATAACAATCCCTGACTCAAAGGGTGGGTTTCCCGCCTCGCTTCTCCGCGAAGTCCTAAAATGGCGCCACGGCATGCATTCGCCCGGTATTCGGTCTGAGGAGCCGAGTCACCGCCAAGGCAAGGGCACTGCCAGCTTCCCTTGGACGCCCAAGAGCGCACCCTGTACCTAATTACACATTAGCCCAACAAAAGCCACAGCAGCGGGTGGGGAAGATAAAAGGTCCGGGTGGCTGAGTCGCTAGTACAGTACTATCCCAAAGTCGCTGAAAGAAACGTGTGCGAACCTGAGGAGCGGGGAGAGGAGACAACGAGGCGGCGGCTGCAGCAGCTACTAATACTAATAACGCCATGGCGGGCGCGCAAGTGCACATGTGCCAGAGCATCTTTCCCGCTCACACGAACCACCTCGGGGAGCTCAGCGCCGGCCAGCTCCTCAAATGGATCGACACCACAGCCTGCCTGGCTGGTAAGCGCGGGTGGCCCCCTGGCCATAGCCCTTTTTTCCTGCTACAGCGGGTTTCCATACAGCAAGTACTGTATACAGCAGTGGTTCCTAACCTTTTTTATACCAGGGACCCGCTTTAAATATCTTTTGTTGCCGTGGCCCCCCAAGACTTAATTCAAGATTTAAAACCGTAACAACAACAACACATGATGATGATGATACAATTACACCATCCATTAAAACTTCCCTCAGTGGCACTGGAGAGGGAGAGGAGACTTTTCTCCTGCTTTTTCCTGCAAGTTTGTGCTGGAGTGGATTGAATGGCAATGTGCAAGCCAAGCCAGCCAGCCTTTGCCTTGGTGCCTGTCACATGGCCACTTCACTGCAGGCAGGAGGTGGGCTAGGCAGCCCTCAAGCCTTCACAGACCCCCTGTGAGGACATTGCAGACCCCTGGGGGTCCACAGAACACAGGTTAAGAACCACTGCTTTAAACCTTTTTGAAGAAATTGGCCTGGGGCTAGTTGGGATAATTAAAGTTTCCTTTAGAGAATGTGCTCAAGTTCTGGAATGCACTTGCACATGAGCTCTGCTGATGTGAAGAATCAGGCAGCTGTGAAGAAGGTGCACAAGTGCAGAGAGGAGGTGGACCAAGCAACTTTCAAGCCTTCGGGGACCCCCTGTGAGGACATCGCAGACCCCTGGAGGTCCACAGACCCCAGCTTAAGAACCACTGGTGTATAGTATTTGGCAAGGAACATTTTTTTCTCCATCAGCTGGAGCTCAGGAAAGTTACTTCCTGGACTACACCTGCCAAGCTTCCCTAGCCAGCATGGCCACTATGTATTGGGGCAGGATGCATCACTCTTTTAGAAGAGTAGAAAAACACACATGGAGAAACAACTAAGAGTGGTGCAGCTCTTGAAAGACAAACCCATTTTATTTTGACATAAGCTCTCCTGATGAAGTGGATACAATATCCATGAAAACAATAATAAAATGCGTTGGTCTTTCATATGTGGCATACAACTCCTTGTAGTTTTAGCTGCAACAGACTCTCCAGAAAGTGACAATTGATGGAGCTTTTGTCTACAGAAGAGCTGAATTTAAGGACCATGTTTTATTTTGTGGATTTTTGCTAGTTGAACTATTACAGTATGAGAGTCTAGCTAGGAAAAAGAAGACAAGCTACCTACCCGCAGCATTGTGGGGAAAGTATTGTCAACCCCAGCCTTTCTATTGAGCCTTTATAGCTAATACCTCTTTTTAATTGTTGCTGTTCAGGTTGCCCTGTATCCAGGGAGCCAATACCAGTGGTTTCAGTTACCCACAGCTGAAAAAATAGGGAAACATAATACCATAGAGTCGCTCTGGAAAATGACTAGAGAGGTGTTCTCGCTTGGAATCGCCAGGTCCTCCAATGCAACTCTATGATATGTTTGTATCAGGAGTCCTTTATTTTAACAGGGTTTGCTAGTAACCATGGTTCCACTTATACATGGTAAGTCCAAGAATGTATCTCCCACAGATATGGGGAGCAGCCTGTATTACGGTGTAATCCAGGCATAGAAAGGAGTTTGTTGTTATGTGCCTTCAAGCTGATTTCCTTTTATGGAAACCCTGTCCTAGGATTTTCTTGGCAAGATTCATTCAGAGGGGGATTGCCATGGCTGTGCTCTAAGGGAGGGAGAATATGACTTGCCCAAGATCACCCAGTAGATTTTGGTGGCTGAGTGGGGAAACCAACATTGAGTGGTTGCACAACAACAAAAAGGAGTAGACCACATCAAATGGAGGCAGAAGTCTGCAAAAGATTCCATGGGTTGCAATGCTTCCAGTATTTCTGTCAACTCCAATAATAAATGTATGCAGTATTTTGTACAAAATACAAAATAGCACATATGTTTTGCTTTATAATTTATGGAGTTGGAAGAGACTACAAAGGCCATCCAGTCCAACTCCCTGCCATGAAAGAAAACACAATCAAGGCAATTGGTGAGCACCCTTTGTGTTCGCTTGGTCAACCAGTTACAAATCCTCCTAATAGTAGCATTGTCTAGTCCACATTTTACTAGCTTGTTTGCAAAAGTATTATGGGGGACCTTGTCAAAGGCCTTACTGAAATCAAGATATGCTATATCCACAGCATTCCCTTGATCTACCAAGCCTGTAATTCTATTTTTTTTTAAAAGATAAAGTTAGTCTGGCATGACTTGTTTTGGGAAACCCATGTTGGCTTTCAGTGATCACAGCATCCATTTCTAGTGCTTACAAACTGACTGTTTAATGATCCGCTCTAGAAACTTGCCTGGTATTGATGTCAGGCTAACCGGGTGATAATTGTTTGGGTTCTCTTTTTTCCCCTTTTTGATGATGGAGACAACATTTGCCCTCATCCAGTCTGCTAGGATCTCTCCTAGGAATTCTCAGAGGTTATTGCCAGTGGCTCTGAAATTACTTCTGCCAGTTCTTTTAAAACTCTTGGATATAGTTCATTTGGACTTGGACACTTGTATTCATTTAGAGTAGACAGGTATTCCTGTAGTACTGCTTTCCCTATTCTTTGCTGCATTTCCCCTATTGCATTCTCTGCTCTGTTTTCCCCAGGTTGGACACTGTTTTCCTCCTGTGAGAAGACTGAGGCAAAGATGTTGAGTAGTTATGCCTTTTCTTTGTTCCCTATTAGCATTTTACCATCTTCTCCACACAATGGCCCTACCATTTCCTTGTCCTTCCTTTTGCTGCAGACATAACCAAAAAAGCCCTTTTTATTGTTTCAAACCTCTCTAGCAAGTCTGAACTCATCCTGCACTTTAGCTTTCTGACTTTCTCCCTACACATGCTGGCTTTTTGTTTGAATTCCTGTTTGGTGATTTCCCCCCTTTTCCATTTCTTGTACATGCCCCTTTTAAATCTTAGTTCAGTTGAAAGTTCTTTAGACATCCATCCTGGGGTTTTAGACACCTCCCATTTTTCCTCCTCTTTGGAAGTATTTGCAGTTATGCCTGCAATATCTCACTTTTAAGAAACTCTCATCCACCATGAACTCCCTTCTCTTTTAGTATTCCTGACCATGGGATCACACCCAGTATTTACCAAGTTTACTGAAATCAGCTTTCTTAAAACTCTTGAATGTGTGTCTAATGCTTGGCTTCCACTTTCCACTGTATCACAAACTCCATGAGAACATGGTCACTCCCACCTGCCATTTCCACCCCACTAACCAGGTCATCGCTGTGGGTTAGGATCAGATCTAAAATAGTTGATGCCCTAGTTGCCTCTTCAACCTTCTGGACAATGAAATTGTCTGCAAGGCAAGTGAGGAATTTGTTAGACCTTATAATCTTGGCAGAGTTTGACCTCCCAATTGCTACGTTTTGTGGCGTTATTTTAGTATTGTGGTATTTATGTTATTATTTTATATTACAACTTTTATGCTGTTATTTTGCTCTCCTGGATATTAAAAAGTATTTGTCCATAGCTCTTAAATAGGACAGGTAAGTTTCTTATACCAACATTGGCAATGTAGAGGGATGCATCATATCTAGGTGATATACCGGTATAAATCAGCCTAAAGTAGATGTAGTATGAAGCTGCTGGTAACTGTTTGGTTATTCCTTGTGATAGTGATTGTACTATAGAACATATAAAAGTTGAGAAATGATATTTGTAGCAGTAACCAGCGTTTATTTCTGGTTTTTAATGGAACCAAAATGATAGATTTTTGCATTTTGAAATATAGCTTATACTTCTTTTAAATTTTAGTCCCACACTTGTGATGATTGTTTATGGTTTATATCTTACTGTCTTAAATATTTACGTAGCCATGGATGAAAACAGAGTTAAAAAATTAAATAGTTCAAAGCATGTCTATGTACGTATTAGAATTGTGACTTCCCCCTTTCTTTTCTTTTTTTAATCATTAGCAGGTACATCTTAATGGGAGGTATATCACAGCATTTATGATGAACATACCTGCTGTGCACCAGTATCTTCTTGTTTATATTTTTATATCTCACCTTAAATTCACTACATAAAATGTATGAAATTACAGACGATATCAAGCCAAGCCACAGATATAATGGAAGAGCTATATAAATGTAAACTTAAATACTACCCAAATTTAATTGAATCACTTAAACTGAAACACAATTAAAACATTAGCTGACATTATACATCACCAGACATCAATGACAGAACTCCATTGTCATAGCTACTTCTGCCAATGCCATCCCGCAGAAACCTAACTCTTGAGGCAGGTAGTGCTCCACCTGAAAGGTTTCCAAGGCACTGCAGATTGGACCACTGGATAATGATTACTACAAAACTGTCTCATTCATGGGGCATATTGAGTTGGAGTTCTGCTACAGCTGCTTGTCTTGACGCTCCCCACAACTGGGAGAGCGCTACAGTCATCATTTCCCAGCATCCTGATTTGCAGTTCCTTTGAAATTCTTTGGTTTGGGTGCTGCCTGGCTTAAGACGTAGATTTTTGGTATCACATACAGTCATTAATGACTCTAAATGTGAATCCCAAAACTTAAGTCTGTTGTTGTTGTTGTTGTGTGCCTTCAAGTTGTTTTCCAACTTATAGTGACCCTAAGGCGAACGTATCACAGGGTTTTCTTGGTAAGATTTATTCAGAGGGGTTTGCCTTTGCTTCTTCTGCGGCTGAGAGAGTGTGACTTGTCCAAGGTCATCCAGTGGGTTTTCATAGCCAAGCAGGGATTAGAACCCTGGTCTCCAGAGTCATAGTCCACCACTCAAACCACTATACCATGCTGGCTCTCTAAGTACAATGTCATAAATATTGAACAGGATGAGGGGCTAAGGGTATAAGACATATTATAGGCTTAGCTTGGGTGAAAAAATATTTTGCTGAAAATATCATAAAGATTGTGTTAGATAATACTGTGGGAAGGTTGTTCCAAGAGCTACAACTCATTTTTCCCATCCTTGAACAGATTTTTTTTTTTAAATTGAGAGACAGATTTTAAAAAGTCCCAAGGGCAAATGTGCATCTGTTGTTGCAGGTCATGGGGGGGGGGGTGTTGGCCATTTCCTCACTGCTATTTAGGCTGCAGTGTTTGCATGCTGGAAACATCAAGGACAGTGGGGGGAAAGGGAAGGAGACTTTTTCTGTAATCATCTTCTCCCCATTTTCTCCTTTTTTTTTAAGTTACAGTATCAGTGAAATAATGAAATAGTGCTTTTGCACTGAAATACTTTTAAAACTAAAAGTCTAAGGAAAACAAAAAACAAAAAGCCTCCACCAAATTCAGAGAGGAGGACTACATCCATAACCTCAGTGAGCCATGTTCCCAGTTTAGAAAACTTTCTAGCATAGATCCAAGAAATTGCTATGTTCAACAATTAATGCCCCCCCCCAATAACAGAAAAGAGCCTACTGACAGGAAATAAGTTAACATGTAGGTGACAACTACCAGCAATATTCTGATAGGTCACACTTCTTTATACTAGTCTGGAGGAGCTCACTGTCTATTCGTCTATTATAGGTGACTCCCAGAGATGGAAACTGAAAATGACTATTCAGTAGCCTGGGATGAACTACCGTAGTGTCTTTTATGAGGCTGAGTCAGCCTGGAAAGCCTTATTTATGGTTGCTCCTTAGCAGATAGCAAAGAGCACAGAAAAAATTAGCAGAGCACATGTGTGTACTTTGTTCCATCCCTATACAGATTAGGATTACAATTATGTTTATAATTTGTAGTGTTCTGTTTCCTCAACAAGGTAAGTGAAGTTGGTTGTTGTGTGTACCTTCAAGTAATTTCTGGTTTATGGTGACCCTAAGGCAAAACTATCATGGGGTTTTCTTGGCAAGATTTGTTCAGAGGGGGTTGGCCTTTGCCTTCCTCTGAGGCTGAGAGAGTGTGACTTGCCCAAGATCATTCACTGGGTTTCCATGGCTGAGCAGGGTTTCCCATGGTAAAAAAGGTTGAGAAAGTCTGTTCTATGTTTTTAGATACATACATAAAACTAGAATTGGGAGTCACTTGGACAGTGGTCAATAGAAGCCTAGCATCTGGCTGCTAAATATATTCTGTATCATGCATTTTCCTGTGCAGTTTTCTGTGAATGTATACTAGAGAATGACTGAGCATATACATTCTTCCTGCCACTGTGTCAGTTTCTTTGTGAAGATTATGATAGTTTTAACAGCTGCTAGATGACATTCCATTGTTAAGTTGTTTGCTTGCTAATAGTCAGGAACAACAGGTTGATACTCCTTCATTGGTACTTAAACAATAAATCTTGTTTTCCTGAACAAATAGTTTACATGCAGGGTTTGGTCTGAGTTCAAACCCTGAGTGCCAAAGAGTGAATGTGTAGGAGTAAAGTAGGTGATTTGAATCTGAGACACAAATAGTGATAGCTGCAAGTTTTCAGGTGGAGATGGTTGAAACGGAGGCATCACTGTGGTGCAATTTGCTGGCTTTCATAATCCAGTCTATTACCAGTGGTTGTAAATAAATATTTTTTTTTGTCTCTAGTGATCTTTTAAATCCTATTTATTTATTTAACACATTTTACCACACTTTTCCCCTAGAGTGGCTCATAAATATCAAACATGAGACAGTCTCTTTCTGCAGATTTACCTTCTAAAATACATGACACAAAAGGAAAAGGAATTGGGACAGAGGAGGAGGGGGCAGCAAACTCAAACCTTGCCTACAAAGTTTAGGAGTAAGTTTTAAGTCTAGTGCTGGTTATAAAGTCCAGCAGTGGTTACCATGTTCAGCAGGGAGTAAATTCAATTCATCAGCGCTACATTCCATAAGCCATAGAGCTTGATTTATGGAGGGAGTTGGAGGTTGGAGGGAGGCTATCAGCTGCAGCTCCATTAAGGCGTGAGGTGTGTGTATATGCTCCTTCAAGTCATCTGTTGACATAGGGTGACCTCATGGATTTCATAGGGTTTTCTTAGGCTAGGAATACTGTACTCAGAGTTGGTTTTACCAGTTCCTGCCTCTGAAATAGATTATGTAGCACCTAGTATTTGTTGGTAGTCTTCCATCCAACTACTAACCAGGGCTGACTCTGCTTAGCTTCCAAGATCAGATAGGATCTGGTGCCTCTGAGGTTCTTAGACCCTGTTAAGGCATGATAGAGGGGACCTAAATGCTCCTTCCTTTCTTTCTGTTGATGTCAGCAATCACCGTTGGAAGTTGGAGGGAAATGAGCTCTCAGTTGAATTTGGATCTAGGCATAGTGGTGTGTGTGACTGAGTGACCAACTGACTGATGAACTGTAGCTTTTTCTCCTCCAAAAGAGACTAAACCATCTGGGTTTTTCACCAGGGATATGTGAAGCTTTGTATGGCACAATCTAGGACATTGTGGGATTTTTTTGTATTATATTTTTAATTAAATTATTAACAGAAACTATACAAGAATACAGAACAATGCAACAAGGGTACTAAATATTCAAAAATAGAAAATATGAGAAAAAGAAACATGGAAAAGAAAAGATAAATAAAAGGAAAATACATGTACATATATAAAATACATATCTGTATATGAATGACTAGAATTAAAATTAACCTAACACTAAACTACACTAAGGTGTTGTCTATACGAGGGGGAAAATGTGGATTGATGTGCACTAACACCAATTTGAAGCAGATTTGATTTGTCTTAATGTTTTTTGGAAAAATTGCAGACATGCAGAGCTATCCACTTTTGCTGTCCCAACGGGCATGCCTGCAAATCAAAATGGTGGGTGTGAGTGAATTACTCACATTTTTATTTTCACCAGTTTCTACTGGTGAATAGTATTTTTTAAAGCACATATAAGGTGCAAATGTGCAATATTCTGCCTAAATAAATTTAAAGGTGCGAGGCTGTTTTGTCGCCTCAGCACACGATCACAAAAATGAAAATCCAACATGGTGGTTCTGAGCACTTGCCTTGTTAGCAAGCTCCGTCCCTGCTCACGTCTGACCAATCAGCTTTCCACTTCTGCTCTTATCGGGGATGCAAATGAATGTGAATCAGATTGTCCCAATGAGCGGGAATGGGCATTCCCTGTGGAGCTTTTTAAAAACTTCACAAAAAAACACAAAGGATTTTCCTTTGGAGGTTTTTGGTGGATTTGACCCCCCTCCTTCCGAGTACTGCAGATTGATGCAGGATGGCATTTAGAGACATCATATTCTCAAATTCTATGAGGAGTATTTTTGCCATTTAGATAACCCCTAAGACTAATACACAGTACTAAGACACTAAACTAAATACTGTCTAATTAAAACATTGTAGGGCTCTTACCCCACCAAATCAAAACTGTAATGAATAATAAAGAAAATCCAGGAGAAAAAATATTATTCTACCAATATGGATACAACTAAATAATCCTACCAGGATTGTTAATACCCATAACCGGAGATTATTGCATCGTTGCTATTCTTTTTACTCAAAAAAATCCACAAATGGCTTCCATTCTTTTAAAAACTCTTGAAATGGTTTCTCCTTTAAAACCCACATTAGCTTGGCAATTTGGGCTAACTCAGCAACTTTGACAATCCATTCCTCCATCATTAGTGCTTCAGTCTATTTCCCGGTTTGGGAAAACAGTATTCTTGCTGTTGTTGGCATATATCAGAGAAATAATCTATATTTACTATCCAGTTCCTCATTTTTTATTATTAAAGGAGAGCCAGGAAGGTTTTAGAACAGAATATGTGGGGGAGTTAGGTTTCTGGATCAGCAAGGATTCACACTCCCAAGTGTTCCATAATAACACCAACCAAATGACTCCCATTCACCCCAGTTTAAGATACTGAAAGGAAATAGATTTTCATGTGGAAGGTTTGAGAATCCCACTTGATTTGGATTGGGCCCACACATGCTTACTTGAATATAAAAATGAAAGTACAGTGGGCCCTCAGTATCCACTGGGGTTTGGATCCAGGACCCCCTGTGGATACCAAAATCTGTGGATGCTCATGTCCCATTATATACAATGGCATAGTAAAATGGCATCCCTTATATAAAATGGTGAACAACAAGGTTTGCTTTTTGGATTCCACACCCCTCTCTGAATATTTTCAAGCTGTGGTTGGTTGAATCTGTGGATGAAGAACCTGAAGATATGAAGGGCCAACTGTATCCTAAACTGCATGCTATATAGTTAAATTTAGCCATAAAAAGATGGCTGATTTTGTATTTCACATAATGATAACTGATGGAACAGAGACATAATCTATTTTAGAAGAAGGGCATAATTGATTTGATTGTTCTAATGAAATTTCTGTTTTTTGGGGTGGACATATACTCATTGGGAAGCTGCAACCATCACTAGTTGACCAGTTGTTAGCAATCATGATTACATCATTAAAACATGGCAAAATATTTATTTATTTATTTATTTATTTATATTTAACGTATATGCCATCTTTCTTCCAGAAGGAATATATGATAACGGTGTGCCCCTTTTGTAAGGAAACATTGTGTGTAAAGTGGGCCTGAAAGATAAATGAAACCTGTCATGCTTAAAGGTAAACACATGCTAAAGGCGATTGTCTGGTGTTTGTAACTGTCCCCCTTCTCCCACCTTCTCCCTCTTCCTTCTTTGAAGCTGAAAAACATGCTGGCCTTCCCTGTGTGACAGCATCAGTGGATGACATACAGTTTGAAGAGACTGCCAGGTACTTCTTTGCATATTTATTATTAAACCTTATCATAACCTTCTCCCTGCCCCCACCACCACCTGTTTAAGAGATATTAACCAGTACATATAACACTGGAAATAGTGAGACCTCTAAGGGAATACAGTTAATTGCTCAAATTTGTCTGTTAAGACACAAATCCACACATTTGTGAAAAAGTCATCAATATCTTGCATTAAGTCTGCAATCAATTCTGGTTACTTTTCACCTAATAATCTAGAACTAGGACACAGTCCAGAAGATTATGCAGGTTGGGTGATCTTTGTCACTTCCAGAAGTGAATAAAGCATTTGCTGTGACCATTTGATCAGTGTTACTTAAGTTGTTCTATTTCTTACTCTTAGAACTGACAATAAAATGCATTTTTGTCTTAAGACAGTCATATATTGGTATTTTCCTCTCTTTGAATTCATGAAATTGCAAGGAGATCAAGAAATCCCCCGAAATAAGAAGGTTTCTTTCTTTCCTTCTGAAAACTGATTATATTCCAATCAACGGTTTATCTTTATTTGTAATGTGAGAAAAAAAAAATCTGACAGTTTTATGAAGTTAGCTTTCTATCTTTAAGCAGTCATAATTAATGCTAATATTAATTTAGAAAACCAAGATACCACCTATTTATTTATAATAGTATAACATTACAAAAAATAGCAAGTACTAGCTTGTATGCAAAGGATCTTGTAGCACCTTTGAGACTGAGAGAAAGAAGTTGTAGCATAAGCTTTCATAGACTTCGTCTACTTCCTCAGATGCATGGAGTGAGGAAGTAGACCAAGTCTATGAAAGCTTATGCTGCAAGTTCTTTCAGTATCAAAGATGCTACACGATCCCTTTGCATACTGATATTCAAGACTTAATACAACTATGTCTTCAAATACTAGCTTGTGCAAGATATTAGACCGCCGGTGTGTTTTAATCCTGATTGGCAAACCATCAACTTTATTTATTTATTTATTTATTTATTGAGCTTATATTCTACCTTCCTCCCAAAATGGGATTCAGGGTGACTTGAAATTCAAGGCAGGGATTCAAAGACATATGCCACATGTGGGACGTAACTGAGCATAAATATACGTGGATGTGTCACAGCTATGCAAGGCATGGTTCCTCTTCTTCCATTTAGCACTGATATGAAGCAAAGATATATCTACAGAGATAAGTATCACAGTCTGAGTGTTAAGTTAACTATTGACATTTCACACAGTGATTGCAGTCTTATGATATTCGATAAGCCTTATTGAATGCCATGGGACTTAATTTTGAGTAAACAAGCCTTTGCCTACAAGCCTTACATTGTGCTGGCCTGCTGTACAGGAATCCTTAGGGGTTGTCTAGAATAGACGGTGAAAATACTCCTTATAGAATTTGACTAGAATACCTCTTGTCCTAACATGCTGTGAACAAGATTAGTGGTATTCAGAAGGGGGGGCAAAAACTCCATCTACTGCAGGGGGAAAGCCATTTCAGATTTCCCCAAGGTTTTTCGAATAATGCACGGGCTTGCACATTATCGCATCTCTGGACATCCAGTTTGGGACACTACGCATTCTCGGTGAAGGTGAAAGTGGAGACTGGATTGGGCGGTGGGAAGGCTTGCTGGCAAGGAAGTGGCCAGAAGCTCCATTTTTCGATTTTTGCGTTATTGAGTGTGTGCTTTTTTGCTGCACTGAGGCAACCAAAGAGTTTTTATAAGCAGAATGTTACACTTGTGCACCTTTGATTTACAAGTACAAAAAAATAATAATACTGTGCAGCAGCTACAACACGTGTGGAAAATAATAACATGCTGTACTCTTGGCCACCATTTTGATTCACAAGCATGGCTGCATGCGCACTTCAAATGCAGGTAGCATTGCATACAATAGATTTTGCCAAAAGACCATGGAGACAAATGAGCACTGCTGCGAATTTGCAATCATACAGACATACAAATGTGAAATCTGTTCTTTAAACAATATAATTTGTGTTCCTTGCTTGTCTCTTGCAGTCAAACTGCATGCAAACTACATGCAGTTATGTTTTGTTCTTACTGAGAATTAAGCACTGAGACCCATTTCAGATCAGGTCCTTAGCCCAACATGTTAGGAGGTTTTAGCCCTTTGTCCCATGATATGGTCCTAGTGTGGATCACACACATATACCTCTTACACCTGCAGTTTGCAAAGGAAGAAAAGCCCTTACTGAAGTGAATGCAGATTAGGCTCCATCTGAACCAGAACCAAAGGATTGAAGCTTGGCTCTCTACCACCCCTTGGCAGTCTCTAAGGAGTCAGGGATATGCAGAGACAATGATGAACACCATTTTGGCTTGTAAGTGTCTCAGCTCAGCATATATATGAAACCACATGGAAGGCCTTCAAAAGGTGCTGTAAGCAAAATTAGGTATTAATGGAAGAGATGCAGATAAGTACTAGCTTATCCTTTTTGCAGAGTGGAATTGATAAAGGGCTAAGGCCTATCACCTTGAAGAGACAGGCAGCAGCTCTATCTTCTGTGTTATCAATTGAAGGGAAGCCTATGACAGCATATCCTCATGGTAAGCATTTTTTGAGGGGAGCAACTTTTCAGGCACTCCCAAGCATTCATAGATTCCCTTCATGGGATTTGAGTTTAGTACTGAACACTTTCAAGGCCACCATTTGAGCTGCTTCAGGAGGCATCATTAAGACTAATCATGTTTAAGGTATCAGTTCTAGTTGCCATTTCCTCAGCAAGGTGAGTGTCAGAAATTGTATTATCAGTAAATCCTAACCTATGCAGGTTTAGGTTTTCTGTGGGTTTTTTCCAGGCTGTGAGGCCGTGTTCTGGAATAGTTTATTTCTGACATTTCGCCTGCATCTGTGGCTGGTATCTCCACCCAGAAACTAGCCATTCAAATACACAAATTTACATATCCTCTCCAACAGGGGCTCACAGTATATAACCCCCCCACACACACACACTCCTACCTAACCATTCTCTGAAGATGCCAGCCACAGATGCAGGCAAAACGTCAGAAATAAACTCTTCCAGAACACGGCCTCGCAGCCCAGAAAAAAACCACAGAAAACCTATGGATGCCGGCCGTGAAAGCCTTCAACTTCACTGTGCAAGTTTGATAGAGATAGGTTGTCCTTGACCATCAATCTATAATTTCTTTCAAAATCCATATCAGGTTTCAGAATGATTCCAACACTGGAATTACCAACATTTTGTCTGAAACCTGTTGCATCAACTAGAAAAAAGATGGCACTAATTAGATGTCAGAAGGGCTGTGAAGATCTACATTGAAAGGACAAGAGTAATGAAGTGTATGGAGGCATTGTTCGTAGAACAAGAGCAATTAGGGGTTCGGAGACATTGTTCGTGTCTTTTCATCCAAGGACGTTAGGATATAAAGTATCCAAGTCAATAATTTCAGAGTGGTTGAAAGGTTGCATTTGCTTGTGTTACAATTATACACATGCTTCGAGACTGCAGCAAATGTGGGCACATTTGCCTAGTTCAGTGGTGACTACAACAGCATTCAGGGTTACATCATCCTTGGAAGACACATGCAAAGCAGCAGGTTGGAAAGAGCCATGGACATTTATAAGGCATTGTAAAGTAGATAATTGTAGGTCAGGTCAGGCCGCCATTAGATGCACTGTTTTACAAGCGGTAGCTCCAGCCCTGAGCAGCCACTCCCACCCTTAGGGATACAGCTTGGGTATATCCCAGTGGTAGTGGATTGCTCCTTTAGCCTTCCTGAGACTGAAAGGTTGATACTTAAAAGGAATGACCAGTGACTATATTTTAGAAAGAAAAGAAAAGAAAGGTCCATCATTTTCTAACTTTAACATCGAAGTCTGGTTGGCTTTAATGCACACACCTTGCAATCTAACAACATTGAAATAGGGAGGGAAGCATGAAATGGTTTAGGTCTCCTGCCTTGAATAGCTGGCACAAGAAAATAACCCAGTGGTAGTGGGTTGCTCCTTCAGCCTTCCTAGAATGATCATTCATAAGTATCAACCTCACATATTCCTCACATGTAATTTTGAGTATGGAAAAAGAATGGGCATAGTTGAAAGCTCCATATTAAAAGTAATGTCTAATTTGGCTGTATGATAGTTATAATTTGTGAACATCCATCTGGAATAACTTTAAAAGCTGCTATTTATATATAATACCTATTTTTGGTTTCTTTGGAGAATGAAATTTCCACTTAAGCAGTCTGTGAAAATATTTCTTTATCACATTAAAGAGCAAACATTTGCTATTATGTTCTTACTTGGTGTGAATTCAGAATCACTGTCTCTTTTACATATATTTGTACTTTATATTATTTCCCTTCTTTTGAATTTTCTCCATGTACCCTTAACTGAGAATTTGCAGTCTGCAGCACTTCAGAGGTCCTCATGAGTTACCAATGGGACTGCAATGGTCTGTGACACAGCAGTGTTCCTTGAATTCCAATTTCCAACTCCTGTGTTAAGAATAAATGGCATTCATGGTACCCTTCAATAGCAGCAATGGGACCAAATACTGTGCTTCCTATATATAAACAGAATTATTAACTATGGATAGAGTATCACTGATCTGACAGGGACTTTGCAGAGTGTTCTGATAATATGCATAGTCCAGAGCAAGGGGTCACAGTTCTAGAGCATGAGAGCAGATTATTCATCTGATTCTAACCATATCAGGGAAATACTTCATAAATAAGACATTTCCTTCATATGATTAGGAGAGTTAGGACAGATTGAGGGAGGAAACATAGCTCCCTGAAAGATGAGATACTTTGCTCACCAAAGGTCCCTATTTCAATCACTAGTATTGCCAGGTAGAGGTGGGAAAGATCTCTTGTCTGAAACCCTAGAGAGCAGCTGTTAGCCAATGTAGGTGTTTCCCCCCCCCATCAGTTTGATTTTATATAAGGCATCTTTCTGTGTAAAAAGTTCTACATAATGGCTTTGAAGGATACACACTGGCATGCAGTGATTTGAGGTTCAACATCTGCCAACTCTTGCTAAAGGAATCAGATAGTGCAAGTATTTCCAGTCACAAAATACGCGAAGTGAGTCTTTAGGTCTTCCCAAAATATAAGTATGTCCAGCAGCCAACCTCTCCAGTGGGCCTACAATATTAGGGCAATTCTTTCAAAGGGTTCTTCTGCTAGGGGGAGAGGGATTAGGGGCCTCCAGGGGAACCTTTAGTTTGGACTTTTTAACAGGCAGGGCATGATGCACAATACTGAAGGACCTGTTCTATAATCCCTGGCCAGAAAAACCTCTGGGTTATCCAGACCAAGGTCTTGTCAACAGCCAAGTGACTCACCACCGGGATATCATGCACCAAGCACATTACCTCCTGTCGGAAGGGAAGAGGGATTAATAGCTGGGCATGAACTTCTCCCTAAGGGGGTAGGGCACTAACCCAATAGACCAAATTCCCCCTTCTCTCAAACCATACTCCCCTGCCCTCCTTTCCTCCTCCATCTGGAACGCCCTGCTGCCAGGCTGATTGTAATTTGGGATCATCTTGCTGCCATCTAGCTAGCTGGGCACGAGTTACCTGTCCTATATCTGGCAACAGTTGGTGTTCCTCCTCCCCTGCCAGTCCTTCTTCTTGTTGCACTAAGCTTCTCAGGTAAGGCCAGTGTGTCCCAATAAGGCCCTACACTCTACGGAGGGTACTACCCCCACCTGCAAGATTTCCATCTGGCCCCTACTTTTACTTGTGCCCAGGCAATACCGTATGGCTTCACATCCCCGTGTATACACCTGACAACATCAGCTCAGGAGCTGAATCACCAGGTGCCTCCATCACCGATGTACAGGTACACCCAGTGTCCACAAGAGCCACCATTGGAGTGTTATTGACCTTAACCAGGACCTCCCACACATCCCATGTGTTTGGCCATACCTGTACAGATTTCCAGGCATCAGCCTACAAGCACTCCATTATGGGGCAATCACATTTCACATGTCATTCCATCCCGCACATGAAACATGTTACGGGTTTCTTGAAGGTTTCTTTGCCAGCAACTACATCTGGTCTTAATACAGGTGAGCTAGGCCGAGGACCCAGCTTCCCAATTTTGTCCATCATGTTAGGCTTGGCAGACTCCCTGGGCCTCCACTGTCAGGGCAGGATCTTTCATTTCCACCTCCACTACTGGTTGGGGTACGGGAAGACCGCAGATTCCTTTGCTCCATCCCCATTCTCCACTTCCAAGCTTCTGCTTCTTCAACACTAGCAAAAGCTTCCATTAAAGCTACCACCACCTCCACAGATTTAGGCTAGTGGCATTTCACCCAACCACGGGCTGCCAACAGTAAGGCCATTACATATAGTTCCACCTTTACTAGCTCGGCTACTTCCACGGCCGGCCAGACTGCCAGCTTCAGCCACCTGAAAGCATTGGCCTTAATCTTTTGCCCTAATGTGCAAGGATGTATTCTGGGTTTCCATTTTAGTTCTCTCAGGCGATGTCGATACATTTCTTCAGATAAATTTAAGGTATTTAATATTGTTTCCTTTAGTCTGGAATAGTCTGCGGCTTCTTCCGGTGTTAGTGTGTCTATGGCATCTTGGGCAGGCCCTGTTAGGCAGGGGGTGAGTGCTAGTGTCCACTGTGCCACCAGCCGCCTTGCTGCAGTGGCCACCCATTCAAAAGTATTAAGGAATGCTTCAGGGTCATCATTCAGACCTATCTTGGCTATTCTGACTATCATTTGGCCCATGACTACTCCTTCAGCCCTGGGTGTAATGCAGTGGGGGTAGTTTAGGACCCCAACCACCTGATCCCATAAGTGGGATTGGGCTGCCTGCTGGGCCGTGAAAAGCTGGCCTAGGAGTTGCGCCTGTTGGGTTGTCACCTGTTGTAACATCCTCTGCTGTTGCTCCATGAACCAAGCAAATAATTGATTGAGAGGGGCGGGTGTAGCTCTCCCCACAGGAGTCGTGGCCACATTCTCCACCACTGTGTGAGTCACCCCCAGCTACAAACGTGGGATGGGAGGATTCCTCTTCCCTTGGCCTCCATACAGAATTTGACAGAAACGTCAAGCACAATATTTGCAATCTACTACAAGATTTATTAGTTGCACCCCAAAATACGCACAGTAACAAAACAATTAGAGGATACAGTACAGCCTTCCCTTCAGACTGCCCTCCTCTTAACCCCCTTACAAGTCTTACAGGAACAAAACCTACAGCCCTTAACTCCAGCGTTCACACAAACTGTATCAACTTCTCCTTTACCAAATAGGTTTCTGGCCCCTTTTGCCCTTTCTCCATCTCCTCCCACTCTGCTTTCTTTCTAAGCCTTATGCCTCTTTCACAGGTCCACTTATGCCTTCCCCTTTCCCCAGCTCCCTTTCCCAGTCTAGCTTCAGAAAAGGGGGCTGGGTGGCTAGGTGGTTCTGAGGCTCTTTTCCCTCCCCAGGGCTGGGCAGTATCAGACTCATGGTCAGATGGGACTTCCTCTCTGCCTGCTCTGTCCCTTCCCCCTTCTTCCGTCTGCCTTTCCCTCGTTACTACCAAAGCCTTTGTTTCCATCTCCCCACCCCTTCCCTTGAGTACCTTCCTTAGCTGCCCAGAGTCGCATCTCTCCCTTTCCCCTCAGCTATCCATCTACCTCTTCCTCCCTGCTCTGTAGGTTTCCTTCCCTTTTCAATTCCCTGCTCTCCTCCTCCTCTCCAGGCCCTCCTCTTGCATCACCCAGCTCCTCCCCTTCCAGCTCAATGCCCCAGGCTTCCAGGGCTCGTGAAGTTTCTGCTGTTGCTGCTGATGTTCTCTGCCTCAGGTCACCTGGCGTGGCCATCCTTGGGGTCCCCTCTGGTTGTAGGTGAGTCTGGGGTTTGTCCTGTGACCGTGGCGAGAACCCAGACCACCCCCCATAGCGCCACAACAACTTACATATTTTTTGGTGGTGATTTCAGAGAAAACTATTATAAAACTCATCAGGATCTATACGTAAGTTGATGGAGGTGCTGATCCATGATTTTTAAGAGTTCAGCCCACAGAGGAAGAATATGATGTTGGTTTGGCCAGCAAGTGGAATTTTATGTCCAAACTGTGCAAAAATATGCTTAGCTATGAACTTAGTAAATTTGACATGGGAACTGTGCACAAGTGCCTTCTCTTTCTCTTTCTCTTCCACTCTCTTGGCTCCACTATCTTATTTTTTGACATCTTCTGATGCCTGTGTCACTTCATTTCAGTGGTAGCTGGCAGCTTCTGTCGGTGGAGTAGTAAACTCTCCAAGGTGCTGAATCATATCACCCAAATAGGCTCAGTACCCTGGAAAGCGCCTTTAAATTTCAGACTAAACCCCAAAATGGATTTACTGTCCCACTGACATGTTCCTATATCTCCCTCACTCCTTCCCTCTTGGTTGCTTCATTTTCTCCTCCATCCTGTGTTCTCTCCTTCCCTCTTTTCTTTGCTCCCCGGTCACTCTGTCATCCCTAGTTGCTATGTCCTCCCCTCTCCCCTGGTTGCTTTCAGATCACTGTCTCATTCTGTCCCCTTGGCAACTTATCAGGCAATAACGTTGAAACACACTAGGTGACCTTGGGCAAGTCACACACTCTCAGTCTGAGAAAATGCTGTGATAAGTTCACCTTAGAGTCGCCATAAGTCAGAAAGAACTTGGCACACAACAACAACAACAAAGCACTGATAAAAAGGTGGTCCCTTTTTATCCTTTATATTTGTATCGAATGACTGGACATCTTGCAGAGTAAAGCATCAGCCTCCATCCACCCACCATATTCATTTCCTAGGAACGGACAGAAAGGGGCCTTTCAAATGCTGGGGTACCCATGGCACTGCAGTGTCTGTGAGACCATGTTGCCTTCTGTTTCTCTATGCAAATCTCAAACAGTTTCAGCAGCATCGCAATGAGCAGAGATTGATCGAGCACCAGATTCTTTTCCATTACATTGAATGACCCCATGTCCTTAGACTGCTACCAAATCTGCTGCATTAATGACTCATCTATAGTTTCCAACCTTGTAAATATTGTTATTATTATCAACTTTATTTAAGTCCCACCTTTTTCCAGAACTGAGATGCAAGGCATCTTACGAAATTAAAGCAGAAACAATATAGCTGAAACAAAAGACCAATACTAAAATGTAAATGTAAAATGTAGCATTAAAAATGAAATATTCTAAAAAGCTAAATGTTGATACTGTTAGATCACATCCAGTAAAACCCCAGGATATTCTTAACTTTCTGCATTATATAATGAAATTGTGTTCGGGTTTTTTTGTTAATAGAGTTGGACAAATTATCAGCGTCAATGCAAAGGTAAACCGGGCATTCACTACAAGTATGGAGGTAAGAAACTACACTTTTAAACATGTGATTTGTTTTAAGTAGATATGATATATAGTGGTGTGGACAACTACCATGGGTTGTGGGGCATGTTTGCCCTTCATGTCCCCAGCTCCAATGGACCAATGTATGTCATAGTATTTTTTAAAAGATTGAATTCTATACAATCAAAATATTTTCTTCACATAGTTTGTAAGAAGGCTGAGCATAGACACTGAAGTAAAAGCCCATAAATATCTGCATGCTTTTCTAGACAAGTTGAATGAAAACATGTCCTTTTTCTATGGGATTTTGACCTACATATTCTGGTACAATTGTAACACGTCCAGTCTGCATGCTATAAATTGGAATAGACTTGCTGTAGAAAAGTGTGTTATGAATCACCTTTTAAAATGCTTGTATGCACTCTGGCAAAGAAAGAAAGAGAGAAAAACCCTGAAAAGAGGGGATTCATAGTGCAGCCTGAAGTCAAAATCTCAAAGCAGCATCTGGAAGATTTTACTTGGCAAGTGTCAAGGCAAAATCTGAATACACTTTCCCCTGGTGAAACTGACAAGCTGCTTTTATGCCTTTTGCCTTAAGACTAGTCAGTTTCAACTTTGCTGAGCACTAGTATAAGGGAGAAGCACAATATCATGTGCACAGGATAATAAGGAATGTTATTCCTTATTATCAACAGTGATTGTACACACTGGTGCTCATGGAAAACACAGAAGCACATTCTAGACAGAATCCCAAAATCTCAATGGACCTGCTAGAATAGAGGAGGTGTTATCATTACATAAACTTATTTTTGAGTGATGAAACTACTTGGAGTTCAGAAATGCTGTTGTTATCTATTCATAGGTTGGTGTAAAAGTTACATTACAGGATCCCCTTACTAACATTCAGAAACTGATTTGTGTGGCTTTCTCTACATATGTGGCAAGACCAGCCTGTAACGAAAAGGTAATATATTTCTTCTTAAAAATCAGGATCATCTTAATTATTTTATTACCACCAAATTTGTGTGCAGGCAATTATTAGCATTGCATCTTGGTTAAGAGGTTCACTTTTACGCCTCATTTCAAAATATAAACAAAAATATGAAACTATCAGTTCTGTGTTGCAAATGAATAGAACACATCCACAATCCCTTTAACTCAGATTACTGATGATGGCCAACTAAACCCTTTGGCCAACAAAACTCCTTCCGCCAATAGGACAGGAAAGATGAGATTTCCCATTTGCTCTGCAGCCCCGCAAAACAGGCTTTTAACAATTGGGGAACCCTCTTAAATAATGTAAGATCCATTTTGGATCAGATGGAAGGACCATTTAGTCCAGCATTCTGTTCACACTGTGGCCAACCAGTTGTCTGAAAGGGAAGCCCACTAACAGGGCACAAGTTCATTTACACACACACACACACACACACACACCATCTTGCTCTCCACAACAATTGCTAAATAGAGGCATGCTGTCTCTGATACTGAGGGTGACACATAGCTATCCTGAATAGTTTCCATTGGTGCCATCCACTGTGAATTTATACATTCTACTTATAAAGTAATCTAAGTTGACAGTCCTAACTATATTTTGTGTTAGTGAATTCCACAGTTTGCCCTGTATGAAGCAGTACTATACTTCCTTTTGCATGTCCTGGAACTTTCCCCATTTAGCTTCAGTAGATAACCCTGGCTTCTAATGTTATAAGAAAGGGAGAATCTTTTCTCCCCATCTGCTTCCTCTCCACCACACAGAATTCTATACACCTCTTATCATGTCTCCTCTTACTCACCTTTTTTCTAAGTTAAACAGACCTGAACCTCGTGACCTTTTGTCATAAGGGACCTACTCCATTTGCCCTTTCTGCACTTTGTCCTCTTGTTGGTTGTACTTTTCAACACCTTTTCTACCTCTAAAATACCCTTTTTGAAGTGTAATGACGAGAGCTGTTCACACTGTTCCAGATGTAGGCGCATGATCCTGTAGTTGTATTTTCAGTTCTTTCATTGAATACCAAAGTCAGAATCTTCCATGCCGTTTTCTTCCCCTCTCACTTGGTAATCATTTTTTTAACATCATGTTTAGGTTAACTTAAAACAAGTAAAACTTCGCACTGCACAAGATTTCATAGAGCACACCCTGGCTGCTGAAAGAAGGAAGATCCGGTTGGGTCATGGAGATGTCTTTAACAACCTGATGAAAGAATGTGGCCTAGATGATGGTAAAGCAAACACATTCTTGCATATACCTCACACACACAGACTCCAAGAAATGAGGAGTTTCAAGGGCAGCACTTCCCAGGCTGGATTACATTTTAGGGCACTTCATAGCCTCAGGCAATATCATTTCTGCTCCATAGTTAACTCTCAGGTGCCAGTTACACGACAAGATTTGTCGCGGGGCTTACCGTGACTTCCTGATCCCATATCCATCCCTCGCTGTTTATACGATTTTTGTCACTCTTTAGGAAATCCTGGAAGATCCCGTGATTGATAATTACACGATAAAAGTTTTTATTGGTCCCGCACTCTTATATCCCGTGCTTTTGCTGTTTACACATGTTTAGCTTACCGGGATTTTTTTTTTTGGCTGTCAATCAAGGATGCGATTAGTCGTGTTTTCACAACCTTGGTGACGCACTTCCTTTAGAATTCCGCACCACGAGCGATGCTATTGACTGGCTGGGGTGGGGAGAGAGAGGGGGCAGAGGTTTGGTATTCCCCTTGCCTCTTTAAAATGTTAACCCTTTAAGCAGAAGGCATCTTGAAAGACCCAGAATGTGATCTTTCGCTCAGATGCAGGAACGAGTGCTTTCCTTTTGAAATCAAGCCGAGTGAGGTAGGAGGGGAGGCTTGGGTTTCCCCTTGCCTCTTTAAAATGTTAACCTTTAAAGCAGAGTTTTAGCTGCAGAGTGAAGATTTCAAGCCAGCAACAGACAGGCATTTTGAAAGATACAAATGCTGGCATTTTTTTTACTGTGCATTGTGACGGGGGGGGGGATAAAAGTGTGTTCATTCGCTCAGACGCTGGGATATTTTACTGTGCCCGTTCAGACCCAGGGAAGTGATCAAGGCAGGGGATGAATGGGCGACCCTCTGCCCACCACAATCTCTTTGTAACATGCAGTTGAGGAAGAGGTTAAAGCTGAAGGGTTTGCAGTGTAGAAATCCATTTTAAAAGGTGATTAAGTACACACGCGCGCACACACCAACCTACGCGCAGCTGGAAGGGATGCTTTTATTTTCAGCTGGTGAGGCTGGATCTGTTGAACGGGTGACTGACCCCTCCTTTTCTGGTTGCTGATCTCTAAGCCCGCCCCCAGTCACCATTTCCGGCCATCCCCTGGTGCCGAGATATTTTGTCCCAGGCTGTTTACATTTCCGATTTTCTGAATCCTCCAGTGACTTTTTTAAAAACTTGCACAACCTGCGGGACTGGAAGTCCCGCAGGTTGAGGGATAAAAGGTGCCCCCCCCTTCCGAAAATTATGTGCCCGACCCGATGTACGTGTAAACTGCCAGGGATCGACACGAATTCTTCCCGGGACATTTTCATCGTGTAAACGGCACCTCAGTGTTCTTTTATTACATCTCTTTGTCTTTCTGTCTCTTTCTCTCTAAAAGCATGGTCATGCTGGCTCATAAATTCTGGAAGTTATGCTCTGAAAAAGTTACCTTCCCAAGCTTTGAGTGTGCTTTTTCTCTCTCCTAAGTGCATGGACAAAGTGCAAGTACATTATGTTAATCTGTTGTAGGATTTTGTCTAGTAGGCCAACAGAATTTCATACATTTTTTGTTTCCATAAATAAGCTATCTACATGGGGAAAATGTTTTGAACTCGTAACCTTTGAAATTTAAAAAGTGCTTCTGAACAGATTCATAGGTTTAGCAGTTTTCTTGGAGTAGCTGAAATCAAGACTGATGGTATAACATCTCATTTCAACTTAGGAAACTGGCACTGGTTCATTACACAAGACATGTTATGACACTGACAGATAGCTCATGTGCTCTCTGTTCTTCCCTTTAAGAATATGCAGCCACAGCCAGCACTGGGCTACTCTTAACAGGGACAAATATAGCAAGAAGGATGAAATCAGCTGGTAGCTTTTTCCTTGGGTTTTTTTCCGGGCTGTGAGGCCGTGTTCTGGAATAATTTCTTTCTGACGTTTCACCTGCATCTGTGCAGGCGATGTAGGCGAAACATCAGAAAGAAACTATTCCAGAACACGGCCTCACAGCCTGGAAAAAAAACCCAAGGAAAATCTATGGATGCCGGCGGTGAAAGCCTTCGACTTCACAGCCGGTAGCATCTCACTTAAATAGCTATAAAGTTCATGAAGAAGTCACAAGATGGAATTTGTCTTCTAAATACACATTCTACAACTTGATAAGAAAGTTCAAAGTACAAAGCAGTCAGATGCATCCAAACTGCAACACTAGGATTGTAAAACAGACCTAACTGGGGCAAAAGCCAAACACTTAATTCAGGTCATGTGACAGATTGTAATGAACAACATGTAAAAAAACATCTTAGCTTTTTGATAGCAATCTCTTCTTCCTTGGAAATAGCTCTCTCCTTTGACTACTGAATTAGGAATTCTGAACGAACGTGCAGTCGAAAGGTTTACTCCAAAGTGTATAGTAATACCACTATAATTCTAATTCAAGAGTAGGAATCACCAATTAGTTCCTCATTAAAATTGTCTTGTGCTCTTCTAAACAGCCTTAACATTATAGGATTTTTCTTATGGGATTAAAAACTTCACAAACTCGAAACTATATGAGGTGTATTGATTTCAGAATGAAGACTAAAATAAGATCATCAAGATCTCTTATTTTATACATTTTAGGCCAAATGTGCAATCAAGAGGAAGATGCAGTTTCCACAGATCTTACTCATGTTCAGAGCACTGAACTTGTCTTGCCTCCACATGCTAATCATCAAGGAAATACATTTGGTGGTCAAATTATGGCTTGGATGGAGACAGTAGCTGCTATTTCAGCAAGGTATCATTCTTGTTTTTGGGTAGGGAGAATCAACGTTGTTCTGTGAGAGCTATTACTGGACAAGTCTAGTGGTTAATGCAAGTCTTTTTTGTCTACTTCTTTAATGTACATCTAATCATGCAGAGAATTCCATCATCCCCCTATTGCTTGGTACATGTAACTCTCTCTCTTTGTATGTGTGAGACATGAATTTCTATTAGAATTCCCTTCACACACCAGTGGACCTGATTCATTGCTAGGATGCTGGATATGTCATTCCCATTCATTATTAATGTAGCTTTGATTTGTAACCTGAAGTTATACCAATAATAGCTGGGTTTGCTTTGTTGCAAGACAAACAGCTCGTTTTATTAAAATTGCAAATCTGTCACAGGTTTTAAACAGTCATGACCTGAATAATAGCATTTATGTGTAAGCATACATTTCATATATTTGTATCTATAAATGCCTCCCCTCCCAGATAAAACAGGTCCAGCAAAATGTGGTTGGGATTGTCAGATTTTGTTAAAAAAAAACCACAAACAGCGCATCAAAGTGCAAATGCTTCCTTTATTTGTTGAAACAGTGCTAAATGGTGACAGAGACCTGTCCATTCTGCTTGACAAGTAGCTGACCTTGCTGCAAAGATTTTGTAAAACAACGCACAATTAGATTTGACCTTTGAAGGTGCCAGTTAGAGTTGCTATGGCCACAGACTTACAAGGAATGAGAATGAGGTTTATTTAAATTAAAAAAAAGCAGCTCTCAGAGAACAAGCTTTAAATCCTCTTCTTTTAAATCCTCTTTTTCTAAGGTTTAAATATTCTTATACTAACCAAGAAGCAGCATTGGTTGACTCAGCAGAAACCCACTAGAGTGGTCTTTCCTTCCAAGTATATTATACCATCTATAAAAGCATGGACGGTTTAACCTTTCTAATAAAATGGTATCTGTTTGGAAACCAACCACAACAATTAAAAAAAAAAGATTCCAAACTTCATCTAATTCATTCTCCCCTTCATTCTTGACATTAATCTGCCTGTGTTTTTATTGTAAGTATTGCAAATGAGAAATTTAGCAATTTAAATAGGAGGAGCAAATTATTCCTAATGAAAAACCAGAGTAATTTGAATGCATTATAAAGATGCACAATTCAATTAATTAGAATCAGATAATTGTGCACACTTAACAATTCTGGTACATCATAAAGGGTAATTGAGTTAAGGCTGAGGATAAATAGTAGTCCAAAACAGTGTAATATCTTAGAGCTAAACAAAGATTACAGAGAAATTTTACACCTACAACATCCCGCCCTACACATCAATAAAAGACTACCTAGTTATCAGCAAAAAAATTTAGAACATATATACTATTAAAATAAATTTATTGGAAGATTTAGCAGATTTCTCATACATAAAGGGATGTACTATAGTTTGTGGGTGTTTAAAAATATAGATATTTCTCCATCCACATACACCATATGATTAAGTGGATGTTATTGGCCAGAATCTTATAGGCACACTACGCTAGTGGCTGCACTTTTTTGACAGTAATTGTGAAAGAAGCTAGACAAAAGGTTTGTCTACATGGGCTATTTACTCCGGCTTGCCCCTCCATCTCAGAGCCCTGTAGTCCATACAACACAGGGTATTTGCCCTAATCTGCCCCTGGCCAGTCCTTATGACCCCCAGGGCAGAAACAGGGCTCAGATGGGAGCAAGCTGGGGTAGAGCCCAATACAGAGTTCTAAAATAATACCTGGCTTACTCTGCTGTTGCCAGGGAAAAACGGAGTGGGCCCTGCATGTCCACAGGAGCCCGGCCTGGCAGGCTGGCCCATCACTCCAGCTGCTGGTCACCCTTACCCTTCCTGGTCCAGTAAGGGGTCCTGTAGGATGTGACCAAGGCTGGTCACATGCAGGGGGCCTTTGGTCACATGTTGCAGCTAGCTTCCTTAATGCCAGGAGGGCAAGAAAAATGGTGGTGGCTGCAGTAACAGGCCAGCATTCCTGTCTGAACTCCAGTCCGTTTCATCAAGGTAACAAGGGAGAAACAGAACTGATCCGCGGCCAGGATACACCAGCGGGGAGCCAGCATATCCTGCTTTGTGTAGATGAACCTAAAGTTTGCTGACACTGCACAACCTGTTTTCCAGTCCCTTACCTCCTTCATGGTCTCTGCACTGTGACCTTGTTCTTCCTGTCACCACTGCCTATGACAGAGTCATGGACTCACAGGAGTCTGGCCATTAACTTAATGTTTAAAGTGCATCTCTACTCCCTAGTTTTTCTCATTGGGCAAAAGACTTTTCTTATTTCATAGGAGCCCAACCAAGGGGCTCTAGAAGGGCTGAAATCTGATTGAAATATTAACTGAACAGCATTTTTCATTGCCAATAGTTGCATTCCACTTTGGGTCTTGTAATGTAAGGTTTGTTTTTTGTTTTTTTTTAATGTAGAAAAGAACCATGTCATATATATAACTGCCAAAAGGAAGATTGGAAATAACTTTTTCTTCTTTCTTTCTTTCTTCTTTTACTTAACATTTTACTTTTGCTTTGCATTCTTCCATTTTTACATTATGGTATTTCAGTTTTCTATCTTCTCTTTGTTTCTAATCTTTGTAATTATTAATGTATTTTAACACGTTTAATACAAATATTTTTTCAAAAAAAGAAAAGAACCAGGTCAATGAAGGAATAATTACATTACATTGCAAACGGTAACAATGAGGTGAAACTTCACTTTTTTGTGGTGCAACTGTAACTTTTTAATTACTAGTATAGGTAAAGAGGCGTGCCTTCATGAAATGGTGGAGGAAGAATATGGCCTGTTCTGAGTGCTGTCTAGTGCTGTGCTTTGTGCTGATGCCTCCTGCTTTTTTTGGGGGGGGGTGTTTAGGTGACAATGGGACAGGAGAAAAATGTGTTTTGTACTATGTACCAGCAGCTTGTAGGATTCAGATGCTTGGTTTTTAAACTATATAAAAGGCAAATGTAACAATAAAAAGTTTTTAAAATAGCTATGTGATCCATAAGTAGAAATAACATCAGGGCTGAGTAAGACATTTGCCAGCCAGTAAGGGACGGGCTTTGGGCAGAGTATGAAACATCACAAACACATACTTTATTGGAGTTAGAATGACAACTTTGTTAGTGATTGTTGTTAGAGCTTTGGCACATCATAGGACAGTGATCTATGCACTGGACAGCTGGCCTGTTGACTGCTGACTCCACATGCAGCTGCCTGCTGGGAACAGTAAACAGGATCCTCACAGGCATATGCTTATTGTGTGTTTCCCCATGTAGCGATAAGGCAGAACAGCCACCAAATGGGGCATGTTCCTTGATGCCGTCATCTCCAGGATTCTTTGGGGCATCCCCATAGTGGGGAAACAGGAATGTAGGCCTCCTCTCCCTTTCAAATGAATCCAGTCCAATATAAAAATTTCAAACCCCCAAATTATGGGCAAGGAATTGTACAACATGGATCACCGTTACCAAAGGCAATAAAAGGCAAAATTAAACATCGTGTCAGTGCCATATTCAAGGGAGGGATGGTGGTGAAAGCTGCCTGGCCAGCAGGATGGTGAAGCAATCCTTGAATCCTTCCTGGCTGAACCACCCAAGGACGGCCCATCCACCAACTGGCCCTTGTTTCACTGGCTGCTGGGAGTCATGTGCCAAAACTCCATGCCCGTGGGGGAGCAACAGGGAAAGAAACTCCACCAAGGCAGAGAAGATGTCACCATTCCTGCATCTTCATTCTTCCTTCACAGCCAGAAAATAAGTCTGGGTTTTTATTGACTCTTTAAAAGGTACCATTTGCACCTCAGAACTTTTATTAAAATCAGAATTAGATTTAAACTTTGAATTTATGATTTGTACAGATCTTGCTTATTTTATAGAAACATTGACTAGTCACATTGATATGAACAAAAACAGATGATAAATATTTCATTTTGTTTTCCTCTGCTCCTTTTTCGATTCAGTCGTCTTTGTCATATGCATCCAACTCTGAAATCTGTAGATATGTTTAAATTTCTTGGACCTTCAACTGTTGGTGACCGGCTAGTTTTCAATGCTATAGTTAACAATACTTTTGAGAAAAGGTAAAAATCTCTTTTTAATTTTAAAACTATGTTTTTTTCTTATCAGATTGCAGTAAGAATATAAATTAGGTATATTTTTAAAATGATACTGTTATGTGTTAAAAACATCCTATTCAGATTCCTTTATCCTTATATATGGTACTACAGGTTGTAGTCTCTGATCTGCACATACTGTACTATTATCCATCAATATTATCATTGACCACCTTATCACCAACATTAGTATTCTATTTTAATTATATATGTTTGTTTTAAAACCTGTAACACCACCATTTTAACACAATTTAAGCTACTCAACTGAGGCTGTTGTACTTTGGGCATATCATGAGATAATATAACTTATCAGAAAAGAGGATAATGCTTGGTAAAGTGGAAGGCAGTAGGGACAGAGGGAGACCACACTGTAGGTGGATGGATTCAATCAAGGAAGCCACAGCAAGACCCAATCAGGGCCATTGATGACCAGGGGTCTCTCATTCATGGGTTCACCATAAGTCAAAGTTGACTTGGAGGCAAATAACCACAACAATAAATGGAAGTGATCATGTTTAGAGAATTAGAGAAGGATCCTTTGGTGAACTTCCATCGATGGAATGGTGAATTTCAGTAGAACCAGCTGTGGGGGGGAACCAGTCTCCCTCTCTATTGAAACCCCTGTGTAGCCCCAAGAAATGATCCTGTAGAGCTGTAAAACATGCCTGGATTTCAAACAATGCAGAGAGTTACAGGGAAATAAATTCTGGACGTTCACAAGCATAGTGAATTTAGACTTTGGATATAGTCTTTCAAGGCTGTAGAGTTCACGTGAGGTCTTGTCACTTGCCAAACACCACAACATATTGTATTCCAATGACTTAAACCCAGCTTTTTTAAAAAAGGAAAAAAGGCCACCCACATGAAAGTGATATAATTTGTTAGTATGGTATGTAGTCATGTATTCATATTGAATAATAATGGTTTTTGATATCACAGACCGGCACTGAAAGCCTTACACAGATTTACTATGAAGTAAGTCCCTGAATTCAATAAAACATACTCCCAAGCAAGGGTACATAGAATTCCTGCTTGCAGATAATATTTCCTGCTTTCCCCCCAAAATGCTTATTATTGCTATTATTAACATTTGTTAACTTTATTAATACCTATCTTTCCCCCAAAACTCAGACTCTATGTGGCCTTCAAATTAAAATGCAATGCAACATAGCCTTAACTTTTTTGTATAATGTTGCATAATACTGTGATAAAAATAATAGAAGAGGCCAACGACTTGCTTAGTGCAGGAGATCAAGAGCTAAAACATCCCTACCTGATGGCTGTCCAGAATTTTTTTTTTAAAGATTTCCAATAATAGAAAGCATACTGTTCCTCTGGATAGTTAGCTTTAGTGTTCAAATTACTCTTATCATCAAGAAGCTTCCCCTAAGAGCCAAAGAAAGTCTACCTTCCTCTTATTTCAAGGCAGTTGGTGTTAGTCCTGTGCTTTAGGCACATCATTGTCAACATCTGTGTGGCAGCTCTTTTGGTGTGTGAGGACTGCTATCATGTCCTCTTTAGTCTTCTCTTCAAGCTATGTAAGCCTTTCCTTATAGTACCCAGAAACTCTGTTTTCCACAGAGCTTGAAAGACATCTAGCTTTCTTGAACTACAGCTTGCTGAAAATCACAACTGTCATGGCGAGCAAGGGTGGCTAGAGATTCAGGGAGCTGCAGTCTAGAGAGGTAGTTTCCAAGTTTGCTTTTCCACCACTGACTTGTAAGGTCCTGCTGGAGGCTGCTAAATTCACTGAATACTTTTCTTTCAGTATTGAGGTTGGAGTTCGTGTTGAAGCGTACAACTGTGAGGAATGGGGCAAAGGTCAAGCACGACATATTAACAGTGCCTTTCTAATTTTTAATATTTTAAACGAACATGGAGAACCTCTCATTGTCCCCAGAGTGAGACCTTCATCAAAGGTGAGCTCTTTTTAATAGAGTGAGAACAGTTGTAGGTAGAGGTTGCCACATTATCAGTTTTTAAGTGTTAGATTAATTGTCTGTCAACGGAAGTGGGGATTTAAACAACACATTAAGGCAATTTCTTTAACATCTTCTCATTTGAGCCACTAGTTCTAAAATGCATTGGATTGATATTTTACCTGGAATTCGATTATTTAAATCATGTCTGTGAAATGCAGTGAATTATTGTGTCATTCACTTGCCTAAATACCCTAAAGGCACCAGATCCTGTCTGATCTTGGAAGCTAAGTAAGATCATCTCTAGTTAGTACTTGGGTGGGAGACCATCAACCATTACCAGGTGCCATAGGTTATATTTCAGAGGAAGGAACTGGCAACCACCCCAGAGTGTTTCTTGCCTAAGAAAACCCTATGAAATTCATAGGGTTGCCATAAGTTGACAGGCATCTTGAAGATACATACACACCATGTCATTCCCAGGTGAAATATCTTATAATAACAATCTGTTTCTAGGACAGACCAGAGTTAGGCTTTTCAGATTGCTTTGCAGTAAATTTTACATTTTTTATTTAATGTTCCAGCTTCAGCCAATATTATTTTATTTCAGCCAGCAAAGTCTGCATTATACTCTTGAAAACGACATGCAAAATCTGTTAGTTACTCTGAGATTTAGATAAATGAAACATCAATATGTTTAATTTGGATAAGGTCATTAAAATATATAAATTATAACTAATCTTTTCTTTTTCTTGCTTTGCTTTGTGAAGGATGATTTAAGGAGATACCATGGAGCTATTGCACGCAAGAAAATTAGATTAACCAGGTATTAATAATCCTGAAAGATAAAGATACTTAAAATACCATTAATACTACAAGTGATATTTCTTGGCTGACCATGTTTAATTTATGAAAATACTCACCTCATGATAAAATCCTCATGTGCTGTATATGTACATGGTTTTTAAACAGCTTCTGCTTCTTTTAACTTATGAAATTTGATTTTATTCTGTTTACATTTTTCTTCACAGTTTTAAATTTTAATTTTTTTATATTGTTTGAATGGATTTTAATTGTAGGCTGCCCTGCTATCCTATGATAGAAGATGAGAAATAAATAGGATTGTACATCAAATCCATTTGGTATATAATCACATAGTATAAATCCATCTTGAATGCATACAATTCAGAAGTCTACTCCTTCATATAAAATGGTAATTGTAGGGAATGATGGGTGCTGCCATGGAGCAGGATGGTGGTTTTCCATTGATATAAACAGCAGAATCCAGGAATAGCACAAGCCATTGTCTCCTTATCTGCTGCAGCCTACTATGCACCCCAAACACCTCTCCTGGAGAACTGGGAAACACTTTGGAGCTAAGAGCAGCTGAAATACAGGGAGAATGAATTTCTTCTGTGCTGGTGTAAGAGCACCAGTGTGATGATTGGACTTTGGTAGAGCAGCACCTCCTGTCTTTCCGAAACATTTGCATCCTGTGCTGGCTTTCTCTGGGTCCCGCCATCATCACAGGCTTGTTTGATGAGGACATGAGAGACAGCCTTCTTGGTGGCTGCCCCCACCCTCTTGAACTCTCTCTTGGGAGGCTAGGCTGGCTACCTTCCTGCTTTCCTTTCACTGGCAGGCAAAGACATTTTTATCCAAGCAGGCTTTTAATATGTAGCTGTATGCACTGAGGCTTTTATTGGGGTGTGCTTTTATTTTTATTTTTTAACTTTTATATGTTTTATATAATTTTAAATTGTGATTATTTTAATTGTTTTTAATGGTATGTTGTATTTCATGTTCTTATGAGCCACCTTTGGTCCCATTCTGGGAGAAAGGTGTCATATAAATAAAAAAATAAAAAAATAAAATAAATGGTGTCTTGCTATTTATTAAAGTTGTCAAAGAAGCTTAGAACAAGAATAATTTGATGTTTGATTAGGATTGCCACTCTCTAGCCTGAAAATGAACACTTTAATATTCAACCACACCAAAACAGGAAGCAGGTGCTATACTGTATTTCTTGCCTTTCCCCTTCACTGTTACCTGTGATGGATCCCCTATCCAAGTTGGCTCTGCAGTTCCAAACTCTTGGTCTCCTGTCATTCACTTTGCCCCTTTCCCCCTCAATATCCCTCCCTGGATTGGATACATGGGCCTCAAGGTGATCCCGTATGATCCAGTGAATGTGTTGTTCTGTGGGTTTACTGTGTTAAGCATGACCGGACTCTCTATTAAAACTTAACAAAAATAGTCGGACACAGTTGTAGAAAAGAACAAACAAAGAGAAGTTTATCAATAATTAGGTTTAACATTAACCCCTGATTAAACCCCTATTTAATCATTCACAGCTCCACAAAACCCTATTTGGTTCTTCCCCCTGGCTGACTATCCTATAGTCTATTACCACTTTCCCCTGTCTCTGTGTTATCTTTCCCCTACCTGCCTTCTGTCACAGACAAGCCTCAGTTTTGTATCCTTTCTCCCCTATAGGCCCCCTTTCACTGCATTCCCTGAGCTGTGATTGGCTGGCACCAACCATGCTTGCCCAGCTCTCCCATCACACTACCCTTGTCAATCTTTTCCCACGCTTGATGTGGCTATAAAGTGGGTAGGAATGTACCAAAATAAATCACAGAAGAAAAGGTGTAACAACTGCATTCTGCTTCAGTGCCTTTTGTTGCAGTCTTGTATACACTTATCTCTAAGTTGCACTGAACAATAGCAGCACTGAGTAGAAATGCTTGCTGTTTTAAAACACTGTACAAAAATCCAGGTATTTGTACAGGACACAGATTGCATTTATAGGAGATTATCACACTATACTGTTATAGTACAATTATTCCACTTTATTTGCTCTGGTGGCCTCCTGTGGAATCCTGGGATGTGCAGTTTAGGGAGGGGCATTTAAAATCTCAGCCAGAGAGCTCTTAGGCCTCACTAAACTACAAACCCCAGCATTCTACAGGAGGCAGCCAGAGCAAATAAAGTAGAATACTTGCACTATAACAGTCTAGTGTGATAAAGTCCTTTGAGCCTATAGAGACATACAGTTTGTGCATGAAGAAAACCTAATGAACAAGGAGATTATCACACATGGCTGTTTTGCTGCAGCAACAGCATAGTAAAAGGAAACAAGAACATACTGCTTTGAAAATGTTGAGTATCACACCTCTCTTCTTTTGCACAACTGTGTTGCTTTGCTAACTCCCCTAGTGCAATAAGTCTGTTTCAATGCCAGCCTAAGAGCAGTCACATGGCAGGACAGGGCCTGATTTTTCTCCCTCTCCGCCCCCCACTATTCCATAGCAGGCTAATATGATTCCTGTTGGGTTTTTTTATTTTTATCTTTGCTGTGTTTGCATAATTATGGAAAAAAGATTTTAAAATTATCATTTTATCACTTTGCTGTAATTATGCAAACAGAACAAAATGTTTTTTTTTAAAAAAACCGGACAGGCGCAAAGTTAGTCTGCTTTGGAATAGTGAGGGGGGAGGGAGGAAAATCAGCCCCTTGGGACTGTTCTAATGCCAGCATTGAAGTGAATAGACTTATCACACCAGCAAACTCCTAGAATAGCACCAAGCCTATTGATGGCTTTTCCCCATCAATGCAAATGAGCACCACATTAACGGGGTGATTATACACCAGCAACAGGACAGCAAGGATATCAAGTGATAAGGTTCTGCCATAGAACTACTATCCTGCTTTAATTCTGGGGAGGGGGTTGCCTCGTGTGATAATCTCCCAGGATACCAAGGGTGTGATTAGTGCAGCACTGGAGAGCTTTTTATGGCCCAAGGGCCAAACTGATTCCAAGTAAGCACATTAGGGGTTACCAGCCAGTAGTGAATGGGGCCATCTTGTACCAAAGCAGGCAGGGGCCCCTACTACTGCTCAAATGTGAGCCCTGACCTGATTGCCCAGGCACACATTCCTTTGGACAAAACTCCCTGCCCCCCAAAATGTCATCCTGTTCTGCAATTATTCTTGTAAAAGCCTCCACTGACATCTGCTGGTGGATGTGATCTAGCTTCTCCTATCGTCCCCCTCTCACATCATCTAGGATACGGTACTTTCTTAAATAAGGACCAAGCAAATCTAGTTTTATTTTTCTGCAGTAATATTTGCTAGTTCCATTGGGCAACATATAAGAAGGAACTGCTTAGCTGAAATGTGTTGAACACTATAGTTTTTTGTCATTTATTTTAAAAAGAGAAGTTTTAAAGTCTGGTGGTTTCCTTAGTGTTATTTTGGCAATCTTTCCACATGGTGTCAACTACAGGAAATATGTTCTCTTGAAGAAGGAAGACATCTGCACCCCTGAGTTTTGAGACAGAAACAACCAAGTAAGATTTATAGTACAATAGGAATTGTGACCCTCCAGATGTTGTTGGACTGCAACTCTCAGCAGCCCTAGCCAGCGGTGAGGAATATTGGCAGTTGCAGTCCCACAATCATTCATATCTGAGCCTTTAGTGTAGTCATGCCTCATGCAAAATATTTAGGTTATGTCCAACACTGATATAACCTAAATTAGATTATGTTCTACCAGGAGAATGGATGCTGCTGGCAGATTGAGATCCTTCTCTCAATCTCTATGCATCCCCTAAAAAGTATTCTGGAGAATTGGGAAGCACTGTGGAGTAGATTTACAGGGGAATGGGGAACTATAATGCACTGGCCAACATCCTGCAAATGGGAGACATAGCTATGATGACAGAGCTCCACTGTCACAGCTACATCTCCAGATGCTGCCTCCCAAAACCTACCTTTTCAACAGTGCAACTCCACCAACAGAACAATTTCAAAGTTGCTAGAGAACAGGGCAGTGTGCAATGACACCTCCAGCCTCTCCCAGTAGTGAGGAGCTTTACTACAGGCAGCTTTCAAAACAGGGGTACTTTCAATCATTGCAATGATACAACAACCATAAACACAAGTTCCAAAAATTTGTTCTTGTAAATCCAGTTTATGGCATTGTAAATACTGAGCAGGATGTTAGCCTGTATCTGAACCTCTTTATAGATAGATTACTGTGTGGGTTTTTTGGTTACCACCTCCAATTTCCCTCTTGTATTTTTGTCTGCTGTGCTTTCTGCAACCGGACTTGTTTATCTCGGATTGGCCTTTTTAGTCATCAGCACTGCATCAGCATTGCAGAAAGCGCAGGATAAGTCCTTCTTGAATCTTCGTTTGCGAAGAAAAGCCAGAGAGAGAGATTTTTGTCATCATAGATCCTTGTTCAGACACCTGTTTAGTACATGACTCACTATTTCTGTTTGGTTGCATGTTCAGAAGTTTGGTTAACCCATCAGTGAGATTAAGGGTTTGACTACATCAGTCACAAACCCTGAATCTGGCCCAACAGTGCCACATGATGTGTATCCTTTCCCCCATTTCTGGTGCGATAGTGACTGTATGGCTCTATTTGCACCAAACTTGGGAAATACCCCCTTAACCCAGGCTTTAGAAAATTCACTGTTTTTTCTGGAGTTTGCTGGAAGCTCTAGGAAAGACTCCCTCCGCACCAGATTTGGGGATGGGGAGGAGAGGAAGGAGAACCACTATCTGAGGCACTGCCATTTCTCCCCTCCTCAGTGCCACTTTTCATTCCAAAGGCAAAACCCCAGTGGTAGTCACTCTCTTTCAGGTCAAAAACCCAGGCAAGCACTGCCATTGTGAGGCTAGCTGCCTGTTCAGGCTTCAGAGGGGGGTGACTACTACTGGCACTTTGCTTTTCCAGTGCACAATCATCCCCCTGAGCTACAGGAAAAGCAACCTCCCCGGTAGCCACCCAATCTGGCTTCAGAGGGGACTCCCACTGGCACCTTGCTTTTTCTGGGTGACTGTGCACAGGAAAATCAAAGCCCCAGCAGTAGTCGCCTTCTCTGAAGTCAGAACAGGTGGCTTACTTGTGATTGCAGGGTGGGTCCTTGTTCTGCCTTCAGGCCAGACGAGTCCTACTGGAGTGTTGATTTTCCAGCACACAATCACCCAGGATAAGCAAAGTGCCAGCGGGACCCAACTGGTCTGAAGGCAGAACATGTGGCCACCCTGCCATTGTGAGTAAGCCACCTGTTGTGGCTTCAGAGAAGGTGCTGGGGCTTTGATTTTCCTGGAGCTCAGAGTCAAGCAGGAAGCCAAGTAAAAACCCAATGCAGAGTCGGTCTTTAGCAGGTGTGGCACTGAAATCCAGCCCAAAATAGTCTAAATGTAATGCTCTGCAGCTCTGGGCCAAAGTAGTCCAAATCCCATCTTGAATTTTACACCCCTGTGTAGTCAAGCCCACAGATTAGTTGCTTTTAAAATCGGTGTTCTTTTGAACAATGTGAGAGATACAATCCAACTCCCATTCTTGAACAAGTTCAGTTCTATTCATCTCCCCTCTCCCACTTTTTTTTTTTTTTTGAAGGAAAAATATATTTTGGAACTGTGAATTACTGCATTCCAGAAATTAAACAAGTTACAGCAATTACATTTTCTTTAGTTGGTTATTGTACTATTTTACATTTTAGGTAAACATAATCAAAAGCAGTGCTGAAACACTGACTATTCTGGTAGCAAAGTCTGGATGAGAAATAACCAGCACCTGAGACCATGTAGGTACAGTATTGAATTGTGGAAGAATTCCATGTACATTTTCCCCCTTATTGCTCTAAAGGAGTTAATACGAATGTGTGCTTCTCTCTCACCCAACTAGAAAATGCTCAGGAATAAAACTGTCACATGTTCAGAGCTAAGAATTTGACATTCAAAACCTGTCCTCTAGCAACATACTAATTAGCAATTATAGAGGAAGGAGACGGGGGTGGGGTGGATTAGTTAAAACAAAACCATCATTTTGTTTCTATATGTTAAAAACAGGAATCACAAAAATACATTTGACAGTTTTAGAAAATTCCTGAACACTTCTCAGGCAGCTTTTAGGTTGCAGAAATGCTTGCACGTAAAGGACAGTGTTTAAGATAAAGAAAGGCCAAGATCCTGCATCACAAGATATTACTACAACAATGGAGCTCTGTCGTCACAGCTGTGTCTCCTAGAAAACCTACCTTTTCAGCAGCACAGTAAAGCAAACAGAAGGATTTCCAAGGCCCTGGAAAGCAGGATAGTGGGTAATGATGCATCCAGGCCTCTCCTGGCAGCAAAGCACTTTCCGACAAGACCTCAGAATTTTTTCTGTTGATGAGGCTGCACTACTGAAATGGTAGGTTTGGAGGAGCAGTTTTGGTCATTGCAATGATGCAATGACTGTAACCATGAAATCCAAAATTTATGATGATGTAAATCTAGCTTACAATATTGTAAATACTGAACAGGATGCCAGCCATTCTTCATGGCAGATGAGTCCCAATTATGGGGGGATGGGGGAAGGGGACTGTAACTTATTGATCAAGATCCTGCATTTGGAGGTGTAGCTATGACGATTAATTAGTTCCAGTTGTGACATGTTTCAGTAGAACTAGGCTGAAATAATCTCTGTGTCTCACGGAGTACTTTTGGCGATTTCTGGCATGTCTTTATGACTGACAGATACTACTGCAGTGTCTGTGAATCTTATTTATGTGTCTGGAAAATGAAATCTTATCTGCTCAGAATTGTTTCACCAGCTTACTAAAGTATTGATATAAAAAAGGGATAGATTAAATAGCATTCATATTAGTAGAAATTAAGCAAGTAAGGCCCCAAACCTGCAACAGATACTTGCTGAAAATCTCTAGGGGATGTTGTAGATTAAACAAGTGTTGTGTGTACTATAAATGCAACACTGGATCCCAAGTTACAGCTGAGACCTTTTCTCATGGATACATGAGTGTCCTGTATTCTTAATAACTGTACATTCCTATCAATTACTATCAACGTTATTTCTATCCCTGTTACACTCTTTTCATCTAGGACAAAATTGCTGTATCACATCTAATACCATCACGGATGAGTTGTATTTATCTATCCTCCTCACATCTTTCTTCTCCTATTTTCTCTTCTTTATATTCCCACTTCCAAAGATATATTTACTCTCTTTATCACTGAAAATTAAGTAGGAAATAATTGAGCACAGTATTCTATTCTATTCAGTCTTGCTGTATTTGTCCTCCAAAATACCCTATGCTTTTTTTGTGAGAATAGATATTGCCTATGAATCTTTTTAAAAATTAGAACAAATTGAAAATTTTAAAATGTGAATTCAAATAATTCTGCATCCATTTTCCCAGACAAAAATATTCACTCTAGAGGAGACAGATGCTTTGACAATCAAGGTAGAAATTCAAGTAGAAATTCCTTCAAAACTAACCTTTATTTTATTGGACTTCAGTTTCTATATACACTAGGCTAAACACAACTTTTAAGGATAATTTTATATTTTTAATGCTGTGCCAGTACTCTTGATCAAACTTAAGTAGCTGCTGGCTTTGATAGACCCTAACTGATCAAAAGTCAAATTGGTTTTCATAATATTCAGTAATGCAGTGAGGGTGGCAAGAAAAATGGCTGAATGCCAAATGTAAAATTATAGCTTTTATTTCATATAAAATGTACACTGAACTGGTGCGAATAAAATCTTTTGATGAAAGGAATGGATGAACAAATAGAACAAAAAGGTAAATTAATACCTGTCAGCTAGTAGCTCTTTGAAGAAAATACCTGAATATTGACTGAAAACATGAGCAAACATCTTAGAATCATTTTTATCTACTAAAAAATCAGATAACCTAATCCAAAAATATGCAACATGTGTAATATTCAGTTATACATTCATTAATCCAAACCAAAGATGTAAGTCGGGTGATGATGACAGAAGTATGAGTTTTTGAAGATCTACTTCCTAGCAAATGTTTTTACTGTTACAGTCCTACTGTTCAAATTTATTCATAGCTGTTGAGAAGTGCATTTCAGTTCAGTGGGGTATATTATCAAGCATGTAACTATGAGATTGTTGAAGCTAATTTTAATTTGAGCTAGAACAATATTAATCAAGCAAGGAAATAGTATGGTAAAGATGATCTTCCCTTTCTTTTGGAGTCATCAGAGGGGAAATTTTTCATTGGTCTAAACACATCTTGCCTCTTCCATCTCAAAATAATTATGTTTGTTCCTCTTTTCGCTCATTGAATATACTAAATGGTAACTTAGTCTGCAATCTTAAACACATTTACTAAGGAGAAAGCCCCAGTGAACCCAGTGGCTTTTCAGAGCCACATACAAAAGAATGCATTTTTCATTAAGTATCAAAAATGGTATTTACTGTTTGATACCTAGAACTGTTGTAGTCCACTACAGGACTATATAACTTGACTTCATTAATAAAGTAGATTATTACCTCTAGCAGAAATGCATTTGAAAATGGAGCAAAGAAGGGAGCAAAAACATGTTGAGACAGAGCTGCTTAGACACAGGTTAATAAAAGCAGGTTTAATATCTGTCATTTGTAATGAGCAATAACTCTTTACCTTTTGCTTCTTTCTGACATCCTGTTAATTTGTCTATTGAAAAATGAAAATATGCCAACTAAACGAAGCACTCTAAACTAGCTTCAACAATTATTTCTTTTGAAAAGAAGCTGTACATTCCAACATTTGGAAATTATAAAGAACATGGCTTTTAATTGATATTTACTTGACACCTCACTCAGATGCTAAACTCCATTTCTGTTTGCCTGATGTACATGCAGAACATGTAAAATCATAAGAGTGTGACTGAAGAGGACAAAATTTACCAAAATTACCTCCCCATCAATTAATGGAAATAAACCAAATGATCTTTTAATTCTTGTATCTCAAAGAAAACACTGTAGGACTGGGTAAGTTTGGAAAGCCACCCTTAAAAAGACACTGGAGCAAAAGTTGTGCACATGAAAAACAGCTTTTGCAACAAATCTTCCTTCTTCCTCCCATCTCCACTGCAGTCTCTAGAGGATGCTAGATTAATGGAATTTATGAATGCTTACCTCTTTTGACTCCCTTTCTAGAAAAACACAGGTTCTGCTGAATGGCTAGTTAGTCCAGGAAAATTCTACAGCCAGCCAGTCTTCTGGCAATGTTTAACTGACTACTAGTTCTTCCCTCCTATGTACCATTCCCATGGAGATAGTTTACACAGGAACTTGCTACTGCCAATCTTGACTGATACTCCATCCTAAGAGATCCAAGAATGAAAGTTTATGCAGAAGCAGTAGCCCTACTGAGACATTTTAAAAGGCATCAATATAATTGCATGAGCAGAGGGAGTAAATTAGGCCCATATCCTCTCTTGTCACTCTCTTCATGTAGAGAGCAGTACCTGAAAAGGAGAACCTCTTGTATTTGTGGAAGTTTTCCTCATTTCAGAACACTGAAAAATTAGGCAGAGAGCCAACAGGTAGACTGTTAGTCTGTACATAACAAGAGTAACAATGTAGGTAGGCCCAGTCTGTTACCCTGCTGCTGATCATGTTTATTTTGACCACTTTTTGAATACCTGAATAGGGCTTATGGTGCTTCTAGGAACCAGTTTACAAAATGCCCAACTGGAGAAACTGGGAAAAAATATAGGAATGGCAAGAGAAAAATAACTAAGCAAGAGCAGATGGGAGACAAACAATCTCCTTCCTATCTTTGTCCCAGTTCCTCAAATCACCACAATTTGCTGCACATTCCCCTTTCCCCTATTCGCTACAGTGTGCATTTTATAAACAAAGACACATAGGAGATTATCAGATGACCCAGTTTAAAATGTTCTTTTGCTGGCATTAAAAAAAATCTATGCTGGGAAAAGAACGCCCCCTGGCACTTAACTTCCTCTCCCAGCAAAGGCTCTCCATCAATAAAGAGGAAGTGAACGGAGCCCGTTCACCTCGCTCGCAATCCTGCGAGACTTTCTTGTGCGGAAAATTTAAAAATAAAAACAAAATAAACACATTTAAAGTTGCACAAAGCACACACACACACTTTAAAGGTCCCAAGTAACCCAGGGAGGGTCATAAAAAGAACTAGGCTTACCTGGATATCCCAATCTGACCCTGAAGTGTTCATGCCGGGACTGGCCATTCTTGCCACAGTGACAAGATTTAAATGGTCTGAGGTTGCGCACGCTGGCAACGCCTGCACAAAAGCAGCATGGGGGATCTATTGATGGCTTCAGCCATCAATAAAAAGGTACGTTAGCATAACGCCAGCAGAATACAAAAGGACGTCGTTGTCTGATATTGGCATCCTTTTGCGTTCCACTGGTGTGATCACACCACATTTCATGCATCTGATAATCTCCATAGTAACAGTGCAAATTAAGGCATTAAACTAAATCTCCCCTTGCATACACAGAAAATACAAGATTGAGAAAGAACAGGTTGGTTACCTGTAATGTGGTTCTTCTACTGGTCATCTGTACCCTCACATAATTAGCACATTAAGGGCCTAAATACCCTAAAGGCAACAAATCCCTTCTGATCTTGGAAGCTAAGCAGGGCCAGCTCTGGTTAGTAATTGGATAGGACACTGTCAATGAATGCCAGATGCTGTAGACTATATTTCAGAAGGAGAAACTGGGGAAATAACCTCTGAATATTCCTTGCCTAAGAAAACCGTATGAAATTATGGGGTTGCCATATGTCAACAGGCAACTTGAAGACACGCACACACACATTAGCCTTAAATGTTGTCACTTTTATAAGTGAAGAAAATGGCATTTTGATAGCTTACATCTTTGTTATAAGGTATTAATTCTATGTTAGAGCATTTCTACCTTCTAATCAGAACTACAGAAATGAAATCCTATGCACAGGATTCCTGATCTACACCAATGGGAACTCCTCTTTGGTAAGCAGATTTATAATTATTATTTTTTTATGATTTGCTTTTGTTTTTCTTTCTATTCTTCCCAAAGTGATATGCAAAGATAACCTGATTTAGGACAATGGCTGAAATCCTGCATTGAAGGCACAGCTAGAATATTATAGCTACATTCCATGTCGTGATCAGATCCATATTAAAAGCCAGTCAGCTGTCCTGAGTGATAGAGTTCTATGGTGGTGGCAGGTGGGGTGCTACAAGATGACGTGACCAACCCCCTCCTGCCAGAGACCAAAGAGCAGAAGCAGGGACCTCTGTGGGGTTGTGTTGCAATTCTTTCCAGCACTGTCACTCCCTGGCAGGAGGAGGCTGGTCATGTCATCCTGCAGCACCCTGCTCGCCAGCACCACAAAACTCTGGCACAATGGTTCCATGATCGAAAATATTAAAACAAGGCAATTAAAAGATCATAAGTCTAGCTTACAATATGCCTAACGTAACAATATGCCGGCCAGTATGCGTAAATGGATGCACATGATTCTACTTCTCTACGTACGTATAGCTCTTTGAACCACACCAAAACCTCAAGGATCCGTTCTTCGCAGACTGGAATGCAGTGGGTGACGTTTTAGTCCCTGCCTGTTTCCCCCTCTTAAATAAAAGATGCAATACATGTTCTGTTGGACTAGAACAGAATCTTGATCTGACACCCCCAATAATCCCACAATGTGTCAAATTTTTTTCTTGCAGTAATCATTATCCAATCATAATTAAAACATTAGTCATGATCAACTAAATACCTGTTCAAAATGGGAAAATTTTCCATCACGAACGCACCTTAGGGATTATCACAAATATAACTGACGTTTCTTGTACCTCTAAAAGCTAGAAAGGGAAATGGCATGATTTGTGCAGCTTTGCCCCTGGAGAGAGATTTGCAGTTTCAAATACCTAATGGGTTTATGTGCCTTATAAGTGCAAGAATATTTAAGTCTTCTTCCCAAAGGGTTGCACAGTCAGGCCAGTGCATTTGCCCCACTAGGCTGGGGTTTCCCTCACAAAATCTAGTAAACTGAGACTGAAAATTATTGAAGTAATTCTCGCACCCTCATGTAACTGATCAGCCAGGTGTGATACAGTAATATACCCAATATACCAGTATGAAATAGACTTATTTCCTATATAATAATTTCTTAGAACCTTGAGAGCAAAAACATGAACTGTGTTTACGGCCACTTTGAATCCCATTTTTTGGGGAAAGGTGAGATTATGATTGGTTTAGTTAATCCTGTTTGAGGTACTTAAAAATGACTAACAATCATTCTAAATTTTGTGAATAAATAGTCAAGCACAGTAATGCTCACAATCTTTAAAATGATCTAGTTTATAATCAGGAACCTTATCCTTATACTGTCATGGCACAATGTTCCACATCATCCAAGGGCCTGTCTATCCAAGGGAATAACATGTGGATTGGTGTGTGGTAATGCTAATTCACAGCAGTGTTCATTTATCTCAATTGTTATTGCTGATGTGCGAAGCTATCCATGTTTGCTGTTCCAACGGGCATGTCAACAGATCAAGATGCAGCTGCGAGCGAATTACTTGTGGTTTTATTCTCCCTAAGTTGCTGCCACCAAACAGTATATATATATTTTTAAAAAAACTAAATTTAAGGTGCAGAAGAGCAATCTGCTGCTTAAACAAAACAAAGAAAAGAAAAGGCTGTTTCGTCACCTCAGCACATTATCCATACAGTGAAAATCCAACATGGCAGTTCCGCGTGCTGCCTTGTTAGCAAGCTCCACCCCCACTCACAGCTGATCAATCAGCTATCAGCTTCAGGAATGCACAGCGATGCAACTGAGTTGTCCTAGGGAGTGAGGGTGCACACTTCCCCTGCAGTTAAAAAAAAAAAACTACCGAAACGACCCAAAGTTTTTTCTGGCGTAGTTTTGGCAGTTTTTGGCCTCCTTCCTTTCAAATACCGTGATTCAACACGGGATCTCATTAAAACAAGATGGAATCTCCCAAGAATTCCATGAGGAGTTTTTTCACTGTCTAGACATACCCCAAATCTCCACTGAATGCTTTATCTTCAAACACTCTAAAATGTCATTAATTCTTTTGGATTTATCAGAATGATTGTCAATGCAATATGTATTTTCTCATATAATGGAAACGTACTGTTTTTCTAAAAAGCACCTACCTTGAATGTAAGTGTACATTTTTGTAAAGAATTTGTCCACTCTGCTGTTCATTTAAGCTGACAATCATATGTACATAAGAACAGAATATGGCCAAGTCTCAGGATTGCATGTGTTTCATGATTTTGGAATTGCGCTGCCCACATTTGGCATCCTATGTGGGGCACAAATTTTAGTAGCCAAAAACAGTCATCTTAAAACTAAATGTTTCAAACCAGTATTTTTGTAAAAATATTTCATACAACAGCAGAAAAAGTAAGATATTCTGCACACAGGAACTGGACCAGGATATCAGAAGAACCATCTGCACTCCTATAAACCTGTCCGGGTCCCAAAAGTGGTCCAACTCATTTGCCCACTGATAAAATCTATTATGTGGTAAGCGCAAGTGATAAGGAATGTCATACCCAATGTGTGGGCATGGATATCTTCCTTTTTTAAAAAAATAAGTATTTTTTGACATGAAAAATCGAATTTACAATCAGATTAATATGCAATCAAAAATAAACAGAAGAAAAAAAGATAAAAGGCAGACATACAACGAATAGACAGTAGGGCAATGCCAACCCCCAAACCTGACTGTAATGAAAATTTTAAAAAAATTATAATATATATATTCTACCATTACAGATCCAACTAAATAATCCTACCAAAATAACTAATAACCATAGCTGCAGATTATTACAGTTAGATTTCTTATTGTTAAAAAACACAAACATATAAACACCTTCCAATATTTCAAAAGGTCTTCAATTGGCTTATCCTTTAGAACCCATGTTAATTTGGCCATTTGAGCAGTCAGCAACCTTAACAAGGCATGGATCTCTTCCTGACCACTTCTAAACAAGACTTAAAGACCTAGTTATTCTAAGCTAAGGGTGTGTAAAAGTGCAGGAACCAAGCACAACTCCTATAATCCCTCCCCTCAACTTCATAAAGTCATTTTTGGTGAAAAAGCCCTCCCATATCCTCTAGGAGCCATAGGAAGGCAGACCAGTTTTAGGCAGAGGCAGAACCGGCTTCCAAAACCAAAAGGAACTTCGAATCACTTCCTGGCTTTCTGGGGAGCTGGGGGTCTATCATGGACCAAGATTACAGAATTGTTTCCCACAACCCCTTCAGAATTGTGGGTGGTGGTGGTCCTTGAGCAAAAATATATTTTTAAAAATTTGCCACCAAAAAAAGGGTGTGAAGTATAAGGCAGCCCTGTCAAGAATGTGAGGTGTTTTCAGCCCCTAGACTAGCATAGCTGCCCTCAGTTCTAGTCTGCTTTTTAAAAAAACTATTTTTGCTGTTATGCTGCTTTGATTATTTTAACACTGTTTTAATTTGTTTTTATGTCTTATTATGAAAACTTCCTTAAGGATGCCTCAAGGTGTGCAAATCCATTGTTTGTCTCTCCCAGGCCATCTAAGAGTTATTACCAGTGCCCAGAAGGTGAAAGGCAGAGGTCACATCCACATCTGCCCTTTGCACACAAACCATAAGCTTTGCACTCATCACTCTAAGCACATGGGCCCTTTTGAACCTCCAATAGAATAAAATTCCCCGCCCAGAGGTGTCTCCTTCACTTCAAGGGACAGCCTCCAACTTAGAAAAGGGCTATATATAGGCCAGAAAGGGGGGCTTTTCTTCACACCAGAAGGTGAGAAAACCTGTAGCCTCTTAAGCTTAAACATCATACTTTCACTCTCACACACATCCCTTTTAGATTGGTCAATAGGATTTTAACACCCATGCCATTCTCTTTTTTCTTTGAGAAACAGCTTATGTTGAATATAGACTTCTTTTGGTTTCTCCAGCTATCTTTTTCTCTTTTAAATAAAATGTCTTTGCTGCAAAATCAGCTAGTCCTCAACCTGATTTCTTTCACTTGGAGTCACTCTGGTTAACTGGTTTTAAAGCTTTTAGCCTCTTAAGGTTCTTGCAGAGAATTAGTACCTGGTAGAGCTTTCCCCCCACAAAACCAATAAACTCAGTGTGCTGTTCTTAACAGCAGCCCTGGTCAGTGTATCTGCTATTTTTATTCCTCTGAGAATGTAAAAAACAAGAGAAAGCAACATAATAGGCAATAAAACTGTTGAGATGCACTTCTGTTCCTAGTCAGTTATTCCGCTTAACTGCAATTCTAAATTTTCTTGCACTGTTACTGAGCTCATCTTTCGTTTCATTCTACTCCTTAAAATATTTGTGCAGAAGCTAAAATGTTACAGGTGCTAAATTAAAGTGTGTATCATAGAACAGAATAGTGTTATTTAATCCAAAATAAAATTTAAAATTCATAGTTGTTTCACTCTTTGCTTAATACTGTTTTCACAATGAACTAGTGTAGGCACTTGATCATAGCAATGCACACTCTCATTTTAAAGACTGGAAAAAGTAGGAATAGAATCACAGAATCATAGAATTGTAGAGTTGGAAGAGACCACGAGGGCCATCCAGTCCAACCCCCTGCCACACAGGAAATCACAATCAAAGCATCCCTGACGGATGGCCATCCAGCCTTTGTTTAAAGACCTCCAAAGAAGGAGATCCCACCATGCTCCGAGGGAGTGTGTTCCACTGCTGAACAGCTCCTACTGTCAGAATGTTAAAATCAATTTAAGTTCTTACAAGGCTCTTATGCATTACATCTCAGAACGCAAAATCCATGTTATATTGTTGGTTTAAAACTGTATTTCCAGTAAAATTAGTACATACGTATTTAAATCTAATGAAGTTCCACTTGATATTAGCAGAAACGAGCTTATGTCCCTTAGGAGAGTGAATATATAAGAACAGTTTTCTATCACTCAGTCTTATAGTTTTCTCATGGTCCACCAAACTGTCTTCCTTTCTTCCACAGAAAGGTTCCATTTAGATTAGGATTTAATTCAATGCTCATCACCTGAACGAGATGAATACTTCAGATATGGCCTTTTCTGCTACTGTGCTTTTTTATTACGACTTTAACCCATACTGTGAGAATCATTATAAAGAATGGTGCCAGAAACAAGATATCAGAAGTTAACAACTTTAGCTGGTTTGGGTTTAGGCTTTTGCTGTTTAGGACTCTCTAAAATTTCTTGATAATCTGCACTCATTCCTTTGAGCCACCGTCCAACAGTTACTACACAATCTGTGAAACAAAAGAAAAATACATTGAAAAAATATGCTCTCTGTTATATTGAAGATACAAGATATGAATGTTGAGAAATGATGCTATGAAATCCAGAGATTCAACCTAGTCTCATTCAGTATTTATTACATTTTAATTCCTCCTCATTTTTATTCCTGGTGAAGCCAAATCAAATTATGAATTATACTTATATAAATCAGTGTTGGTTTAACAGTGCCAATATTAACGCCTGCTCTTTATATATTATATATCAAACCTTCAGTCACTATTTACCAAGCAAAAGTTACCTGAAAACAAAATACTAAGCAAAGGCTATGTTAATACCATGTATAGCTGCATCTTCCTCTTTACATAGAAGTCTCATTGAATATAATGGAACTTACTTTTAATTCTTTAAAAACAATTTTTATTATCTCTGGCTCATGTATATGGGTTACCAGCAAAATCTTTTTGGGATGTCTAGAGCTGAGCAATAATTTTGATGGTAGTCCTGCCCTTCGTCCAATGTACATGTGTGTGGCATCCATCTAATTGATTTCACTGCTTCTCTCAGAATTGTCAATCCCCTTATAGCTTATTATGCTATCTTAAAAACCTGTTCTGAAGGACTGGGAAACTCTCTGGAGAAGACTGGGAAGGGAAAAAACTCTTGGATTCTTCTGTCATTGGATACTGAAGTACACTAATAGACCCAGGCCTCAGGCATTGAGTCGTTAGTAAATTCCAAGGGAGTATTACCATGAAAATGGAAAAATGTCTAGCCAAAAAGACAACAAAAACAACAAAAAAAATCAGAGAAATCAAACAGAAATTCAAGCCAAGAATAGGAATGGTATATGACACCCAGGGGGGAAAAAACTTATATGTCCAGGATAAAATAAAAAAGATGAAAACACTACACATTGAGAAACTATAAAATAGGCAAAAAGATGACATATTCCTTCAAAGAAAGTTTTGATGAAAAACCCACAGTCTTAGAAAGTAAAGTAGAAGAAACTCAAAGTACTTGGAAGAAATATATCACCAAAAACAGATGGTACACTAATAGAGCTATATTTGTTTTAAGATATAGAGACGGGATCCATAAATATAAATATAATTCGGACAACAAATATAGAAAACAATGGCCCATAGACCAGAAGTGCTCAATATACATTCATGTGAAAAAGAAAGTACAGTTGTCCCTCCACATTCACGGATTTGGCATTCACAGATTTAAGTATTCATGGCTTGAAAATATTCTTTAAAAAATAATAATCCAAAAAGCAAACCTTGATTTTGCCATCTTCTATAAGGGATAGCATTTTGCTATGTCATTGCATATACTGAGACTTGAATATTCACAGATTTTGGTATCCATGGGGGGTCCTGGACCCAAACCCCAGCAAATATGAAGGGACAACTGAACATGTATGTGGGCATAGACCTAACTTCACATGCTCACTTAATGGCTTCTTTAAAAGTCTAGTGTTCAAAAAACACATCATCATGTACATGAGGTAAAAAATTATCAAGACTGTTGAATTCAGTTTATAGCTCATATGTAGCAGCCAAAGTTCATTAATTATAGAATGGTTCAAGTGCATGTAACTATGCCCTTTGAAAAAATTAGGATTCCAACCTGAGGTCTGTTTCTCTGGACAGTCTTTTTTAAAGTGCTCCACAGATCCACAAATCTTGCAAGAACCTCCTATGAAAGAAAAAATAAAAGTGCATATGTTTTACTGTATTAATTACAATCAAACACACCTAATATTATGGTAACAATATGTCAATGCAAGAAAATTAGAAGTATTCTTGACTTCTTTGTTTTTGTTCTTGCCTACCTACAAATCAATATTTCAAGGTCTGAAACATTGTGTTCTAGGACACACATGACTCTTCCCTGTCTTGCTGTTAAACTGAACATATTTATTGTAGCCTAAGTTTTCATGGGCTAGAGTCCACTTTATCAGATACAAGACATGTTATGTACACACCAGGGACAAATGGGTCCAAATGGCAATGAAATGAAAAATATTTAAATCTTCACATAGAAATTCATCAGATCTCAGGGTCCTACCGGAGGAACATAGTTTCAAATCCTCCCATGATGTAGCAAATAGTGTGGCAGTCGGTGCTACATTGGAGAGGGGGGAAATAAGAAACAATTCTGTATCTACAAACTCAGGTGTGTACAACATTTTATGAATCAAGGTTAATATGGTCAACCTATAAAAAGAATATAGTCCTATATTCCTAAAAGTTCACGTTTTGTTATTTGTCCATATAAATATTCTGAGGAGAGGTTACTACAGCCCCATTGCAATTTCAGGTAAAATTGATTTTATATTAAGATACAGTAGTGATAAGAGTGGGAAAATACCAGAAGGAGAGAGAGAAGCAAGTGGCAAGAAGTGTACTACATGCTCTTTCAATGCAAGTTCTGCAAAAGAGAAAGTGAAGTGTTCTCAAGTGCATCAATTAACTCCAATTTATTTTCAAAAATTATGGGATTTGAAATAATAATTTATGCTTACCTTCTGCATAAAGCCCTTTAGGATTATCAGGACATGACCGTGAGAGATGTCCCATCTCACCACAAACGAAGCATTTTGCATATGGAAATTCTCCTGAAAAGATTTAGAAATGTTCATATTAGGATGGAAATAGTCATCCTAAAATTACATTAAACATTGTATTGAACAAGGTTTCCTGTTATCTGGAATACTAGTATTTTATATCCATGTATCACTGAAAAATATAGAGAGGCATAAATCACTACCAAGCACTTCATACAGAGTGTTCTAATTATCACACATACCAAGAGCTGGGTCTACTTTTACTTTGCATTTGTTGATTTCATGTTCTGTAGAGCCACAACGGTAACAAATTCCAGTACCCATATCCTGGCTTTCAAGTACAGCTGGGCAATCCGCAACTCCATGTCCTGGCTTTCTGCAGTGGAAGCACACCTTAAAAAATACAAAATGAGCAAAAGATGATGAACTCACCACCACTTCTTATTCTAACAGCTACTTTTCAAAATAATCTTACCTCCAAAATAGTTGCCACCTAAAAAACATGCAAGCTCCACCTGTTGAAATTCCCTCTTCTAAACTAGCAAGTGGTGGGCAAAGTGTGGCCCTAAGGCTGTCCATATGAAGCACTCTAAGGATGTTTCTGTGACACTTGACAACTCCAGAATCCCCAGACTGATTTTTTTTTTGGGGGGGGGGCAAAAAAAGAGAGCAAATTGCTGCTCCTAAAAACCTCAAGGTGTAGTACTGTATCTGCTAAACTGGTTGGAAGACTGACCTGACCTGAAGCTAGAAAAAGAAAGAATTTTATATCCCCCCCCCCAACAACCCAATAGTGTGTGGTTTGGTCCCTTTTGAGAGTTATTGTTAACTATTTGTTCATTGGATGCAGCCTGATCTATGTAAATTTACTATGTATTTATATTAGTTGGAATGTACGCTACACCTTAGTGCAGAAAGATTGTTAAAATAAATGCAAAATTTATTACTTGTAAGTACTGTTAAGTTACTTCCCATTCCTTCAAAATATTTTTTTTACAAAAGAATAGGGTGTACTGGATGCATAAAAGACTGAAGTCTGGAAACGCAACCTCATCCATGCACACAATAAAGCATTCATAACAGTATGTAGTGGTAGAAAAGCAAGCTTGTTCATTACCCACTGTCTGAAAGATGTTTTTTAGACATCTATTGTGTCCAACGTTATCTCAGTTGAATAACAATGTGATCTCAGGTTATGGGGGACTCATGAGAAAACAGTCTGATTTAAATGAAGATTCACACTGATGTATTGTATTTCTCAATGGTGCAAATCAAATTGCTGAACCATGCTAATTTCCAACTAACAGAAATCATAATGCAGAAGATGAAATTCATTGCAGAAAACTGCAGCTTTTTTAATTCTATCAGCTCATGCTGGCTGCAGCAGAAAGGAAAAGTTTTTTTCTTCCCTGCCCCTTGGTACCAGTGGGAGAGAACTGGGCTTTTGGAATTATGCTTCCAGCTCTGTTTCGAAGATGCTATCAGTGTCTAGGAAACTTACAGATCCTTGGCTGATCCCTACATGCTCCCAAACTGCCCTGTTTGAGTCTCTTCTGCTATGACCCTTGGAGCACCTTCACCACAGGGCCCATACAGCCGCATCCTAAGTAGAGTATTACTTACACCAACCTTCCCCATTCTAGTACCTGTGAGTTGGTTGGACTATAACTCCCATCATCACCAATCAGTAGACAAGCTGATGGGGATGACAGCATTTGAGGCCCAACACACCTGAGTGTCACTTTGTATGAGTTAAGAGAAGTTTTTAAAAAATTACAGGTTCCTTTTAAAAAAAAAAATAAAAGTGAAAGACTTTTATCCACAATTTCTCAGATGGATGTAGATGAAGTGCTCTATTTATTCTACAAAGAAAAAAATGAACAGTAAAAAAGCAGTCACAAAACAGCATCTTACCATTGCATTTTTCTTTATTTCTTGTCTTTTCACTCTCCTCCCTTCTCGACGCTTGTCTTTTTTCAAGGCTGTTGTTATCTCTTCCCTTATTTCATGGCTACTGATCACCTGTCCATTATGTAACACTTGTGAGTTCTGTTTTAAATAGTCCATAAAGCCATTGACATCTTCATTCAGATACTCTTTTTTCTTCTTATTTTTCTTTTTCCCCTGGGTACTCTTCAAAGAAAGGTTGTTACAAAAACTCTGCTTTTTATCTTTTGTTGTGTTTCCAGCAGCATCATTTTTCATATCTTCCCATGGTGTTGCATCCAGAGCCTTCTTATTATGGGTGACATTTGAGCGAGCCCATCTGGTCATGATTTCATGAAAATTTTCCTACAAGATGTTTGTACAAGGGCAAGTTACTACCATTTACAGGTTCAACACTCATTAATATGGCAGGTAAGTAAAAACATGAAGGAGTCATGATACTGTTCAGACAAGATTCAGCAAATTTTATGCTATTGCTCTAGGCTGAATCAGTTCTTCAATATACTGTACTGTACTCACAACGTTCAGAATTTTCTTTGCCCTGTACCAAAGTTTTGAGATATTTTTGACCATCATTGGTGCATTTCTCAGGGCACTGAGAAAATCTTATCACGGGAACTAACAATTTCTCCCTTATTGTCCCAAACATGTCTCACTTTTTCAGGCTAATCAGCAATTATCTAGATAGTAACTCATTAGCCTGGGTGCCCTTATTCTTCGACTAGTAAGTAAGCCAACCTGGAAGATGTTGATAGTACATCCCACAATTGTACCCTCACATTTTAAAGGCTATAAAGGCTCAGGATTTCATCTTGCATGTCTGTAGTTCAGCCATGAGGCACTGATGTTTGAATTTATCTTGTTTGAACTGGTTTTCTATCTCTTGGTGCTTTCACTGCAACTATTTAATCTGAACTGAAGAGCTCGTTTAGGCTTGCTCAAGCAGGACCCCTCAGAAAGCTGAACCATATTCCCAAAACCTACAGATTTTTTTTTAAAAAAACCCAAAATATCTAATTGTCAAGGAGGAAGAATACTGGTCCTTAAGACCACTTCCATAGTTTTTTGCATCTTCTCCCGGTATGCAAATGAAGCACTCTGAATAATAGACTACATGCAGTAATTACAAAGAGATGAGAAAATATCAGGTTAAGAATTCTCTTTTTATTGATGACTTCTGGGCTCTGATAGAAGCCAATTTCTGTATATAAAAACATCTTCAGATTTCAGTAACTATCAGTATCCTTAAATCCCCACCACCAATCCAACCTTAGCCCAGATACAGCGCTCAGTTATATGCAGAAACCTTACAGTCCTGACACACAATAAAAGGCATGACAGTGGTTCTTAACCTGTGGTTTGGGGACCACCAGGGGTCCGCAATGTCCTCACAGGGGGTCTGCAAAGGCTTGAAGCCTGCTTAGCCCACCTCCTCCCTGTTGTGGAGTGGCCATGTGACAGGAGTCAAGGTGAAGGCTGGCTTGGCTTGCACACTGCCATTCAACCCACTCCAGCCACAAACTTGCAGGAACAAGCAGGAGATAAGTCTTCCCTCCTCCCCCTCCAGTGCCTCTGAGTGATGGTTTACTGGATTGTGTAATTGTATTGTTATTATTATTAGGTTATTATTATTATTATTATTATTAGGGTTTTAAATTTTAAGTCTTAGGGGTCCACAGCAACAAAAGACATTTTAAAGGGGGGGGGCTGGTAACAAAAAGTTTAAGAGCCACTGGACTAAGAAATTCCTCTGCTAACACCACCACACCATGTCTCTCTCCTGTGGAATAAAATCTGAATTCAACAGAACAGGAAAAGAGATTCCACCTAAACATTAGGAAGAACGTCCAGACAGTAAGAGCTGTTTGAAAGTGGGGTACGTTGCCTTATAGTGTGGAGGAGTCTCCTTTGGAGGTTTTTAAACAGAGACTGGATGGCCATCTGTCAAGAGGGTTTTGATTGTGTCTTCTTGCATGACAGGGTGTTGGGACTGGATGGCCCTCATGGTCTCTTCCAGCTCTATGATTCTTCCTTTTTTATTATCATCTTCTAGTTCTATGTATTGATTCTTATAATGGTTCTCCATGTTTCTGTGCACAAGTCCCTGAACAGTTGCATTCACGTTCTGATCCTATCCAGGTTTTGATCCTATTTGTCGGGAATGATTTGAGTGTGTATTCCTGCATGGTGGGGGGTTGGACTGGATGGCCCTCGTGGTCTCTTCCAACTCTAGGTTTCTATGATTCCTCGCTTGCAAGCACCTTTAAGAGAGCCCAGAAGGTGATCCTTAGGCCCGCCTCGCCCAACCACTAACTGATCCGTTTCTATGGGGGAGCCCAGTTCTCGAGGGTGTAAGGAAAGGGGGAAGCAGACGAGGCGTTTTAACACGGCCAGAGGCGATTCCTGTGGGAGAGCTTCACTGTTTCCAATCAGGACCGGTTTAAGGAATTTTTTGGGGAGGGGGCTGCAATACTTTAATTTGGGGGGGGCATATGTTTATCTCAGAACTTAACCTATTCACAGTACAGGATATTCAGATTATTACTAACTGTCTTTGCAGGAGGAGGGTTAATACGCCCCCTCCCCACAATGATGGGCCCCCTGCGGCTGTAGGTGCTGCAGGACCCTTAAACCGGCCTTGTTTCCAATCCATGGGGCTTCTCCCTAGAGCCCCTCGCCCGCCCGGTGCCAACTAGGGCCCACCGACCGCCTTCCGCCCCACTCCCCTTTCCTCACCCCTGAAATGAAGCTCCTTCTCGCTCGCCGAGACTCTACCACGACCGACTATTCCCAGCCACCACCACCCTCCAACACTATGGAAACGGAATTATTTCCGCTTCCGCTCTCCGAGTACAGGCACCAGAGCGTCGGCTAGCAGACGTTCTAGCCATAGTCAGAGGGGAAAACTCTATGGTCAGGCGCCTCAGAGGAGCCACTCGGGGGAGATTTGGAGAAGCGGGGAAGGTTCTAGAAAAAGTTAAGACATGAGCATGTAGGTTCTGAGCGCTTGGTGTTGGAGGCAGCCGAGGGGGGGGAAATAGTGATCCTTAAAATGGGCTTAATGATCTGAGGGATATCACATTTTTACCTTAAAAAAAAAAAAGGTTTTCATATACAAATAATAACATACAACAAGACAGTGCAACAAAAAGAGCAGGAAGATAAGCAAGATATAATGTACAAGAACAAGATTGGGTATGTTACACTAACTACAAAATATCAGACCAGAAATCCAAAATAATGTACAAGAACAAGACAGGGTATTTTACAGTAACTACAAAATATCAGACCAAAAATCCAAAATAGTGTACAAGAACAAGACTGGGTATTTTAAGGTAACTACAAAATATCAGACCAAAAATCCAAAATAGTGTACAAGAACAAGACTGGGTATTTTACAGTAACTACAAAATATCAGACCAAAAATCCAAAATAGTGTACAAGAACAAGACTGGGTATTTTATGGTAACTACAAAATATCAAACCAAAAATCCAAGTGGGAAAACAGGCTGAACTGTAGAGCTACGTGTACTGACTTGGGTGCATCCACACTAAACAAATAATCCAGTTGGAAACGGGATTATTTGCCATGGCTCCTTCCTATGGAATCCTGGGATTTGTAGTTTGGTGAGGCACCCGTGTGCTTTGACAGAGAAGACTAACCTCATAAAACTACAAATCCCAGGATTCCATAGGAAGGAGCCATGGCCACCTTGAGCCCTGCGTTGGGGAACAGGTGGGTTATAAATCCAATAAACAAATAAATTAGACTCTGCAATTTGAAGAACTTGTGCCTGCAATGATAGTTCCTAAATCTCCTCTACCCAGCAGATCTACCTTCCCAAGAGGAAGAAATTCAACAGTGGAATCTTTCCCATGGTGGAAATGATAATAGGAGAAGTGTCCAGTGTGTCTTGCAGATGGTAAACGCAAAGGAGTTCTGACACAATACATTTACAATACAGATAGCCACTAAGGAACCAGGCCAGACTATAGAGAGTTCTCTGTCTGAGCCTGTAATCCTATGCAAGGTGGTGGTGATTGTGGGCCTTCAAGTCATTTCCAACTTATGCCAACCTTAAGATGAACCTATCATGGGGTTTTATTGGGAAGATTTGTTGGGAAGTGGCAAGAGAGGGCTTGCCCTTGTCTTCTTCTGAGGCTGAGAGAGTGTGACTTGCCCAAAATAGGTTTCCATGGGCCAAGTGTGGATTCAAATCCTGGTCTCCAGAATCATAGAATTGTAGAGTTGGAAGAGACCACAAGGGCCATCCTGTCCAACCTCCTGCCATGCAGGAAATCATGATCAAAGCATCCCTCACAGATGGCCATCCAGCCTCTGTTTAAAGACCTCCAAGGAAGGAGACCCCACCACGCTCCGAGGGAGTATGTTCCACTGCAGAACAGATCTTACTGTCAGAAAGTTCTTCCTAATGTTGAGATGGAATCTCTGTTCCTGGAGCTTGCATCCATTGCTCTGTGTTCCAGTCTCTGGAGCAGCAGAAAACAAGCTTGCTCCATCCTCAGCGTGACATCCCTTCAAACACTTAAACAGGGCTATCATATTGCCCCTTAACTGTCTTTTTTTTCAGGCTAAACATACCCAGCTCCCTAAGTCTCTCCTCATAAGGCACGGTTTCCAGACCTTTCACCATTTTAGTCGCCCTCCTCTGGACACGCTCCAATTTGTCAATATCCTTTTTGAATTGTGGTGCCCAGAACTGGACACAGTATTCTAGGTGAGGCCTGACCAAGGCAGAATAGAGTGGCACTATTATTTCCCTTGATCTAGACACTATACTTCTATTGATGCAGCCTAAAATCACATTGGCTTTTTTAGCTGCCGTATCACACTGTTGACTCATGTTCAACTTGTGGTCTACTAGGACTCCTAGATCCCTTTTGCATGTAGTCTCGTTCAGCCAGGTCTCCCCCATCCTAGAGCTATGCTTTTTGTTTTTCCACCCTAAGTACAGTACCTTACATTTCTCCGTATTGAATTTCATTTTGTTAGCTTTGGCCCAGCTTTCTAGTCTATTCAGGTCATTTTGAATTTTGATCCTGTCCTCTAGGGGATTAGCTACTCCTCCTAATTTGGTGTCATCTGCAAATTTGATAAGTATGCCCCTAATTCCATCATCCAAGTCATTGATAAGATGTTGAATAGCACTGGGGCCAGGACAGAACCCTGTGGCACCCCACTGGTCACATCTTTCCAAGACGAAGTGTAGCCACTGCTGAGCACGCACTGGGTTCGACCAGTCAACCAATTACAAATCCATTGAACAGTTAACTTGTCTAGCCCACATTTTACAACCTTGTTTACAAGAATGTCATGGAGAACCTTGTCAGAGGCCTTACTGAAATCAAGGTATGCGATATCCACAGTGTTCCCTTCATCTACCAAGCTGGTCTCTCTCTCTCTCTCTGGCTTTTCTTCGCAAACGAAGATTCAGGAAGGACTCATCCCCCGCTTTCTGCAAGCGCGCTGATGACTAAAAAGGCCAATCCGAGATAAACAAGTCCGGTTGCAAAAAGCACAGCAGAAGGTCTCCTTGGGTGATGTTTTTGGGTTGTGATTCTTTCTGCGTTGTCGTTTCTCTTCAAGACTTGTTCGTCGTGAGTTCTCAAATAAGGCTGCAGCATTGTGGATAGTGCGTCTCCATGCCTCCCGATGTGAGGCCAGGGCGGACCACTGTTGGTGATCAATTTGGCCGAGCCTGAGATGTTGTTTCAGGGAGTCTTTGTATCGCTTTTTTGGAGCGCCCCTCTTACGCTGACCCGTGGCGAGTTCACTGTAGAGTAGTATTTTTGGTAGGCGATGGTCCTCCATCCTAGAAACATATCAAAAAAAAGAGATCAGATTAGTCTGGCATGACATGTTTCTCTGAAACCCGTGTTGACTTTTTGTGATTAGGGCATTGCCTTCTAAATGTTCACAGACTCTCTGTTTAATGATCTGCTCTAGAATCTTCCCTGGTATTGATGTCAGACTAACTGGACGATAATTGTTGGGATCCTCTTTTTTTCTCTTTTTGAAGATGAAGACAATGTTTGCCCTCTTCCAGTCTGCTGGGACTTCCCCTGTTCTCCAGGAGTTCTCAAAGATTATTGCCAATGGCTCTAAGATTACATTTGCCAGCTCTTTTAATACCCTTGGATATAGTTCACATGGTCCTGGAGATTTAAATTCATGTAGATTAAGAAGGCATTCCTGTACTACCTCTTTGCTTATTCTGTGCTGGATTTCCCCTATTGTGTCCTCTGTTCCATTATCCTCAGGTTGATCACCCTTTTCCTTTTCTGAAAACACTGAGGCAAAGAAGGTGTTGAGTAATTCTGCCTTTTCTCTGTCATAGAATCATAGAATTGTAGAGTTGGAAGAGACCACGAGGGCCATCCAGTCCAACCCCCTGCCATGCAGAAAATCACGATCAAAGCATCCCTGACAGATGGCCATCCAGCCTCTGTTTAAAGACCTCCAAGGAAGGAGACCCCACCACGCTCCGAGGGAGTGCGTTCCACTGCCAAACAGCTCTTACTGTCAAAAAGTTCCTCCTAATGTTTTGGTGGAATCTCTGTTCCTAGAGCTTGCATCCATTGCTCTGTGTTCCAATCTCTGGAGCAGCAGAAAACAAGCTTGTTCCATCCTCAACGTGACACCCCTTCAAATACTTAAACTTAAATGTCCCCTGTAAGCATTTTGCCATCTTCTCCATGTAGCGGCCCTACCATTTATTTCTTCTTCCTTTTGCTGCAGACATACCCAAAAATCCCTTTTTATTGTTCTTAACTTCTCTAGCAAGCCTGAGCTTATTCTGCGCTTTAACTTTTCTGACTTTACTCCTACACGTGTTCGCTATCTGTTTGAATTCTTCTTTGGTGATTTCCCCCCTTTTCCATTTCTTGTACATGTTCCGTTTAAAACTTAGCTTCATTGAAATTTCTTTAGTCATCCATCCTTGTTTCTTGAGACACCTCCCATTTTTCTTCCTCATTGGTATTGTTTGAAATTGTGCCTTCAGTATCTCCCTTTTGAGAAAGTCCCATCCATCTTGAAGTCCCTTCTCTTTTAGTATTCCTGACCATGGGATCACCCCTAGTATTTCACTGAGTTTTTTGAAATCAGCTCTCCTAACGTCAAGAATGTGTGTCTGACTATGCCTGGATTCTCTTTTCCATTGTATAACCAACTCCAGGAGAACATGACCACTCTCACCTAAGGATCCCACCACTTGCACCCCATTAACCAGGTCATCCCTGTTGGTTAGAATCAGATCCAAAATAGCTGACCCCCTTGTTGCCTCTTCTACCTTGTGGACAATGAAATTGTCTTCCAGGCAAGTAAGGAATTTGCTAGACCTTGAAGTTTTGGTTGAGTTAGATTGCCAGCAAATATCAGGATAGTTGAAGTCACCCATCACTACTACATCTCTCCTTTCTCTGTGTTTCTTCATCTGTTCTAGAAAGGCATCATCCAATTCCTCCGTCTGACTTGGGGGTCTGTAGTAGAGTCCCACAGTAACATCCCTGTTGTTTCCCTCCCCTTTAATTTTTATCCAGATGCTCTCCACCTGGCTTCCAGTATTGATGTCATGGATCTCTTCACTGGTGTAAATATCCCTGACATATAATGCTATTCCTCCTCCTTTCTTGTTTGGCTTGTTTCTCTTATAAAGGTTATACCCCTCTATTCCTACATTCCAATCATGTGACTCATCCCACCAGGTTTCAATAAAGCCTATTATATCATATTTGCTTTGTTGTGCTAGGAGTTCAGGTTCATCTTGCTTATTTCCCATGCTCTGTGCATTAGTGTAGAGAATCCAAATCCAAATTGTTCTCAATGACACCATCTACGGAGCCAGTTGTTTACATCAGTTATTTTCCTCTCCCTGGACCATGCCCTTCAACTGGCAGAAGAGACGAGATGACAACCTGTGCATCTATTACTTTCAGCTTCCTCCCCGGAGCCTCATAATCTCTTCTGATCTTCGGAAAGCTGTGCCTTGCAGTATCATTGGTTCCCACATGGACCAAAAGGAAGGGGTAATGATCAGTAGGTTTGACCAGTCTTGTCAGCCTCTCTGTCACATCATGGATCTTTGCCCCAGGGAGACAACACACCTCCCGAGACATCTTGTCAGGCCCATGAATCACTGCTTCTGTACCCCTCAGCAAGGAATCCCCACCACCACTACACACCTCCCCCAAGGCTTTGCAGTGGCTGTTCCTTGCGGTGGTACAATCAGGGTCCCCTGCTCTGCCCCTGAAGTCTGTCCATCCTGTTCTTCCTTGTTGTCCTTGAAAAGGGAGAGAGCTTCGAATCGATTCTGTAGCTGCAAGCTACCAGAAAAATCCCTGGTTTTTCTACTTCTGTGTGTGACATTCCTCCAGCTGTCTACCTCCAATGTATGTGAAGTGACCCTCTCCTCCCCAGCAACTTCCTCTGTGTGGTCCCCATCCAAGAATTTTTGTTCTTTTCTGTCCAGGAAAACCTCTTGCTCACAAATATGGTGAAGTGTAACTACCCAGGTCTCCAGCTGCTGGACTTTTTTCCTCCAAGAGGGCTACCAACTTGCACTTGGTGGATGTGAAGTTCCCCACATCTGTAGACAAGAAGACAAACATCCCACAAGTGTTGCAGGTGACTGCAGCAGTTCCCTCAGTGTCCATGCTGAGAAGTCTTAAGTAATCAGTGAAACAGGACTGTGGGCTTCCTCCTCAAAAAATCCTCCGGTATTCACCAATCTCTGTCAGTGAGCTCAATTTACTGGGAATATAACTTTATACAGATCTCCTGGCTGCAAGCTCATTCTGAAAGCAAGCTACTGCTTCACTTCCTCTAAGCAAGAAATACACAAAAGTATTTTATTTTTTAATAGAAAAAATAAAAATTTGTAAAGGAGAACCTCTAAAACAAAGTGTGTTGCTCCCCTGCTGCCTATGCGGTACTTTTGCTTGGTTGATAAAATTCACATGCCGCAGGAGTTATATAGAGCTAGGCTCCTAGCTCCACCCCCTAGTGACTCACAAATGTGACTCACAGAAGCTCCACCCCCTCAGTAACAGTTTTTTTAACATTAAAACTCACCCACTCAAAATGGTTGCCCAGAAGCTGCTCTCCTTCTTCTCCCTCTCTCATAGTCTAGTGCTCAAGCTACTACGTCACACTGGCTCCGCTCTGCAAATTAAACTGTTTATAAGTCTACTTTCCCCCTGTTTTCATAAACAGTTACTTGGTTCTTCATTCCACACTACAGGCAGAATGAGTAGTTCAGAGGCTAATAATAATTTGAGTGGAAGAGCATTTGGTTCTGTAATGTACAGTTGTCCCTTCACATTCGCGGGGGTTCCGTTCCGCGGACCCCAGGCCTTTGCGGCGCCCCCGGAGGGCCTCCGGGCGTCCCGCGAATGCCTCCCTACCCCTCCCCAGGCCTTCGCGGGGCCTCCGGAGGGCCTCCGGGCGTCCCGCGAAGGCCTCCCCACCCCTCCCCAGGCCTTCGCGGGGCCTTGCTAGGCCCCGCGGAGGTCTCCCCGGCCCTCCCTCCCTCCCTCCCCAGGCCTTCGCGGGGCCTTGCTAGGCCCCGCGGAGGTCTCCCCAGCCCTCCCTACCCCCCTCCCCAGGCCTTCGCGGGGCTTCCGGAGGGCCTCCGGGGCTCCCACGAAGGCCTCCCCACCCATCCCCAGGCCTTCGCGGGGCCTCCGGGGGTCCCGCGAAGGCCTCCCCACCCGTCCCCAGGCCTTCTCGGGGCCTCCGGAGGGCCTCCGGGCGTCCCGCAAAGGCCTCCCCACCCCTCCCCAGGCCTTCGCGGCGCCCCCGGAGGGTCTCCGGGCGTCCCGCGAAGGCCTCCCCACCCCGCCCCAGGCCTTCGCGGGGTGTCCGGAGGGCCTCCGGGGGTCCCGCGAAGGCCTCCCCACCCCTCCCCAGGCCTTCGCGGGGCCTTGCTATGCCCCGCGGAGGTCTCCCCGGCCCTCCCTCCCTCCCTCCCCAGGCCTTCGCCGGGCCTTGCTAGGCCCCGTGGAGGTCTCCCCGGCCCTTCCTCCCTCCCTCCCCAGGCCTTCGCGGGGCCTCCGGGGGTCCCACGAAGGCCTCCCCACCCCTCCCCAGGCCTTCGCGGGGCCTCCGGGGGTCCCGCGAATGTCTCCCCACCCGTCCCCAGGCCTTCGCGGGGCCTCTGGAGGGCCTCCGGGCGTCCCGCGAAGGCCTCCCCAGGCCTCCCCAGGCCTTAGCGGCACCCCCGGAGGGCCTCCGGGCGTCCCGCGAAGGCCTCCCCACCCCTCCCCAGGCCTTCGCGGGGTGTCCGGAGGGCCTCCGGGGGTCCCGCGAAGGCCTCCCCACCCCTCCCCAGGCCTTCGCGGGGCCTTGCTAGGCCCCGCGGAGGTCTCCCCGGCCCTCCCTCCCTCTCCAGGCCTTCGCGGGGCCTTGCTAGGCCCCGCGGAGGTCTCCCCGGCCCTCCCTCCCTCCCTCTCCAGGCCTTTGCGGGGCCTTGCTAGGCCCCGCGGAGGTCTCCCCGGCCCTCCCTCCCTCCCTCCCCAGGCCTTCGCGGGGCCTTGCTAGGTCCCGCGGAGGTCTCCCCGGCCCTCCCTCCCTCCCCAGGCCTTCGCGGGGCCTCCGGAGGGCCTCCGGGGGTCCCACGAAGGCCTCCCCACCCCTCCCCAGGCCTTTGCGGGGCCTCCAGGGGTCCCGCTAAGGCCTCCCTACCCCTCCCCAGGCCTTTGCGGGGCCCCCGGGGGTCCCTCGAAGGCCTCCCCACCCCTCCCCAGGCCTTTGCGGCGCCCCCGGAGGGCCTCGGGCCTCCCGCGCAGGCCTCCCCACCCCTCCCCAGGCCTTCGCGGGGCATCCGGCCGTCCCGTGAAGGCCTCCCCACCCCTCCCCAAGCCTTCGCGGGGCCTCCGGAGGGCCTCCGGGGGACCCGCGAAGGCCTCCCCACCCCTCCCCAGGCCTTCGCGGGGCCTCCGGAGGGCCTCCGGGGGTCCCGCGAAGGCCTCCCCACCCCTCCCCAGGCCTTCGCGGGGCCTCCGGAGGGCCTCCGGGGGTCCCGCGAAGGCCTGCCCACCCCTCCCCAGGCCTTCACGGGGCCTCCGGAGGGCCTCCGAGCGTCCCGCGATGGCCTCCCCACCCCTCCCCAAGCCTTCGCGGGGCCTCCGGAGGGCCTCCGGGCGTCCCGCGAAGGCCTCCCCACCCCTCCCCAGGCCTTCGCGAGGCCTCCGGAGGGCCTCCGGGCGTCCCGCGAAGGCCTTCCCACCGATCCCCAAGCCTTCGCGGGGCCTCCGGAGGGCCTCCGGGGGTCCCGCGAAGGCCTCCCCACCCCTCCCCAGGCCTTCGCAGGGCCTCCGGAGGGACTCCGGGGGTCCCGCGAAGGCCTCCCCACCCCTCCCCAGGCCTTCGCAGGGCCTCTGGAGGGCCTCCGGGCGTCCTGCGATGACCTCCCCACCCCTCCCCAAGCCTTCGCGGGGCCTCCGGAGGGCCTCCGGGGGTCCCGCGAAGGCCTCCCCACCCCTCCCCAGGCCTTCGCGGGGCCTCCGGAGGGCCTCTGGGCGTCCCGCGAAGGCCTCCCCACCCCTCCCCAAGCCTTCGCGGGGCCTCCGGAGGGCCTCCGAGGGACCCGCGAAGGCCTCCCCACCCCTCCCCGGGCCTCCCCGCTCCCTCCAGGTCTTTCACGGGGCCTCTGGAGGCCCCGTGTCGCATTTTGGGGGGGGCCCTGGGGGGGCCCTCCCAAAACCGCAAATAACCAAAACCGCGAATGTCAAGTTCGCGAATGTGGAGGGACAACTGTAGTTATGTATGTGCACACATTGTAGTGAGTTTGGTCTCTTCCAGCAGGCAGATGAATTTTGGAGTCTTTGTTAGCACCATGGCCAAATGTCCAGCTATCTGGTGATATAGAAAGAGTTAATTTGTATTTAGTGGCCTTGTTAGATATTTTTCTTGCATCAGTTTGGCAGTTGGTGGCTGGGAAATGTTATGATCGCTGAAAATGGACAGGGGGAGTGAATTCCAGTTACTAACTTGGCTGCACATGTCCCATAGCTATGAATCCTGCTTGCACGTTCTGATTTTCTTTGTTTGCTTCTACATTCTGTAACCCTTGGGAGTCCATCTTCCTTCAGTCTCATCCTGGTGGGGGGTACACCCCAGCCCAGGGGCTCCCTAAATCAAACCATGGGGAACTGGATTGCTGGCCAGGGTTTATCTGGGTAGAATTAGTTGTTTAGGGCCCTAGCTTACCATTGGATGTGAGCAGATGCTGGACCTATCAGTAAAAGGACTGGAATGCTTCTCTGTTGTTTACCATGTGCTGCATCACTTACCACCAATAAAGCTACTCTTACAGCAGTAATATGTGTGAGTGTTCAGTACCAAACAAAAGCTTGAGGAAGCTGGAACTAAACCCATTTCCAGCTCAAAACACCACATCCAGCATGACCATTGATAAGGGGCTGTGCAAGTTGTAGTCCAAAAGATCTGAAGGTTCAAGGTTTTCCTCAACCCTGATCTAGACACTTTGCTCCCCAAAGCAATTAAGAACACAAGGCTACTAAGTAGAGTTAATAGAATTGGGGGAGGAGGGGTATCATACGCACATAGAACATTATTCTGCTGTATTTGTTGCACACACCATGGTATTCGCCCTTTGCCTTGCCTTGCATGGGCCAAGTAATGTGACATATGAATGCTGACAGCTTTAGGTGGAACATTCTGATTTCTGAGATTGGTACAAAGCAGGAACAGGCAAAGATGAAGCAGCTTGAAGAAGAGCAAAAGAAGTCATCTATGAAAAATGGAAAGTTAGAAGAAAGCAAAGAAACATATTTGGTTAAGTGCTGATAAAGGTATGCCTGATCATGGATTTTAGTATTACGCTTAAGGGCCAACATGGCTTAATTTATTTTATATCTAAATAAAATGGATTTTCTTGCTTCCCCCCCCCTCCATTCCATTGTCCCTGTGTATTGTGTACTTTCAAGCTGGGAGCCTGAGCGCAGGGATTGTTTTTATCGATCTGCAAGCCATTCCGAAAGACATATATATATATATATATATATAATTATGTATCCCAAATTTAAAACAAAATTATTAGTACTAACAGATATCTATCAAGCTGATTATCCCAATAACCCAAATATTAATATATCTTCCACTATAGCCTTTCCCCCTTCCCCCACTCCCTCCCCTGAGGGAACAAGTTATTATTTATTCAGAATTCCTTTCCTTTGAAGTGGAGAATCATATTACTTGTTTCTTTTATAATTTTGTACCCCTTCTCTTTAATTATTTCTATTAGTTTGTTCTATTTCCTTAGCCAATCTCCTTTCAATTGTCCCATATGCCCCATTCTTCTTTCTAATATAAAATCAAACATTATATATTCCAAAACATAATATTGCCATCTATCCACCTTCCATTTTTGTTCTTCTTTCCATCCAAAAGCTATAACTGCATGAAATAATCTCAACGTTTGTTTTAAGAAATATGCCTCATCTCTACCCAATCCCAGATTTATTACATTTAGAGGTATACAGTTTTCTTCAATTCCAAAGTTTTCCCTATTATTCCATTTATTTCTTTAATTATTTCTTGCCAAAAATTCTGCATCTTACACATTCCCACCACATATGTATATACAGTTGTCCCTCCATATCCACGGATTTAAGTATTCCCGTCTTGAATATATTCTTTAAAAAACAATAATCCAAAAAGCAAATCTTGATCTTGCCATTTTATATAAGGGACACCATTTTGCTATGCCACTGCATATAATGGAACTTGAGTATTCACAGATTTTGGTATCCACAGGGGATCCTGGAATCAAACCCCAGCAAATAAGAAGGAACAACTGTATGTTCCTTTGTCCCTACTTCCACATCCATGCCAACAATTTGGTGGCATATCTTTTATTATATAGGATAACTGCTGTGATGTTCTATACCATCCGCTAATTAATTTTAACTGTTGCTCCCTTACTTTATTACCGTATATTCCGGCGTATAAGATGACTGGGCGCAAAAGACGCCCCCCCCCAATTTTTAAGTTAAAATATAGAGATTCCCCACCACCACCACCAGCCAGCCACCTGGCTGGAAAGCCTGTCCCCCACCAGCCAGCCAGCTCAGTGGCTTTAGATGATGGAATAGGCTGTGAAATTAAAGGACTGAGAACAGCTAAAAAAGGATGGGATACTTTGAAAAATCTCTGTGGTGTTCAATCTTTGGAAAGTAAGGTTGCATTAATACTGTAAGTTGGTTAATATGAAGCTATCAAATCCCAAATTTTTGAATGAGCACATTAATGAATGAGCACATTAATGATTTTAGAGCCACAGTGGTAGACAAGAGAATTTCACCATAGACAAAACTTGATACAGAATGATAAATCTGAATCCAGAAATTCTAATTTTAGGCTAACTTGTCCTGAAAAGAAACATTATTTTGACTCTCCTGAGCTAAATGGGGGGCCATTTAACTCTTCAAAGGCAAAGCAGTCATTCTCACAGCAGGAGGAAGGATCTGCTGGGAAAACTGCCCAGGCCATTTTACACTTCAATCATTCTCACAGCAGGGGAGTATGATTACTGGGGTATAAGACCACCCCCCCCCACTTTTGAGGAGATTTTCAAGTGTTAAAAAGTAGTCTTGTATGCAGCAATATACGGTATTTCTGGGAGGTTTTCCAGCTGAAGTGTGAGTAGGTTATAACCTTATTTTAATTTATGTGATGTATATCTGACTTTTCCGTCAAAACTGGGATTCATAGTGGCTAAAAACAGATACTGATAAAATGTTACAAGTAGTTGTAATATGTACAAAGTGTAAATTTCTGTTTCCAGATGAGGAAATAGGTATGTTCCAAACTGTTCTTAGAATCTTCAAATCTCTTCTCCCACATGAAGGAGGTGGTAAGTGAAGGTGGGACCACACAAACCTTAAGCTTGCTGCAGCATGTTCTTATAAAACTAACAGCATGCTAAAACTGTGCATACCTGCACAGAAATCGTACTGTAAATGTATGACTATGGCTAGTTCATGACAGCCTAAATACCTAAAGGCACCAGATCCCATCTGATCTTGGAAGCTAAGCAGGGTTAGCTCTGGGTTAGTACTTGGGTGGGAGGTGGCCAATAAATACATGGTGCTGTAGGCTATATTTCAGAGGAAGGGACTGGCAAAACCACCTCTGAGTATTCCTTGCCTAATAAAACCTTATTAAATGGGGTTGCCATGGGTCAATAGGCAACTTGAAGGTACAAGCACGTGCACACTCACACAATCTATGTCAAAGTAGTAGTGGCCTAGGGTGGGTTACACTATCTGATATAACAGTGGAATAAAATATGTCATAGTATTAGAAGTGCAGAAAGTGATGCTCTAATGGACTAGGGAAATGTTCAGGATTATTGATGCATTACTGAAACATATTGTTAAATCAAATTTGCCACTATAGGGAGTTTGCTCCTGCATTAATGAGAATATTATTGTATTGTTTAATATCTCTAGAATTTTTTTTTTAAGTATTACACTTTAATCCTATGCAGAATTGGGTGTTAGTCTGTTGACTATTTCCTCCTCTTTGTTTTGTTTTGTTTTTGCTATAGTATACAACAAATACAAAACATACAACCACAAATACAAAGTAACTAAACACCAATCAAACAAGAATATGAGTGCAGCATAAATCAGTACACTTTATGGGCAAATTTGTCACACAGATTCATGAGCAGTATGACAATTTTGATCTAGTACATTCGTGTTAAGCTGCATCCTAAATTCCCCTTTTTTCAGAACCTCAGTTGTGTGAGTGGTGGGCCATTTTTCTAAAGAATCCTTATTTGCTTGTACAATAAAAGCATACCACAATTCAGCAAAAATATCCTTGATTTTCAGTACTTTTAACGATTTTTAAATTGTGCATTAATGTATCAGAAAGTACTAAGCATGACACCCTTGCAGGTTTTTAGGGTGCCAGGGGGTGTGGGTGGGAATCACCAATTGTGACAGAAGCAGCAAGATCCAGTGGAAGCACATCATTGGATCCTGACCAAGATGTCCTCTGGCTCAGCTACATGGCAGAAATAAATATGGTGGCAGAAGCCACCTCAGCTGGTGGCGCACCTGGAGGGGATGGGGGAAATCTGCCCCACTCAGCCCTCACCCGGTTTTTCGCCAGCTGTGGCAGCTTCTGCCACCAAGGAAATGGGCCCTGGAAGGAACAGGCTGCTGCTGCCTATGCCAGCATGAAAGCAAGCCAGTAAGCAGCCGGATGATCGGGATGGGGACAGGGAGAGTGCTGTGGTTGCCCAGCCTGGGCTAGGAGTGGTGGTGAGGAGTAGGAGGGAGAGGAGCCCAGCTCTGAGCTTCAGAGGTGGCAGCGGAATCGATGCAGGGCCATTCAACAATGGCAGATCCTGAACTGCACGGCATCCCTTCTAAGCCCGCCCCCTCTGGGGTCCAACCAATCACAGTTCAGCTCTGCTGTGTGCCCCTTTTTCGGGATGGTTGCTGATTGATCAAACAACCAATAGTGCGGTTTTCCCCAGACTTTTCAAAAAAGACCGGGGAAAATAGAGGCATGGAAAGTCACATTTTTTGGGGGGGGGTGCTTCCCACCCTTCGGAATAGTGTGAGTGTGGCCCACCGAACGTGAGGACCAATGGGATTCTTCCTGAATTCTTCCCAGATATTTTTTGCTGTATAATCAACCTCCTAGTTATAGCTATAAGTGGTAGCCAAGCTAGTGATGGTCAGATCAGAGCTTGGAGATGTTACCTTTTGGGGCTACAAGTTCCCAGAATCCCCCACCCAACATAGTCAGGTATTTTTGAGCACTGAGGTATGTATTGGAAAAACAAATTCTTACTATAGCAATAATGTGGAGTCACAGCCTGGCTTAGTGAAAAAGGTCGCTAAACAGGTAATAGTGTGGAGAGGCTAAGCTAGGTTTGCAGTCTATTCCTATATGTGTCCACTCAGAAGTAAGCCTCACTGAGTTCACTTGGACTTATTCCCAGGCGAGTGACTATAGCATCTGAGCCTTATTTATCATCTGATTGGTTTTTCTGAAATATACTGTGGTTCCCCAGTATGATCGGTTTGTTGCCCAGTAAATATTATTTCCAGTAAATATTCCCTTTTGAGAAGTTCTGATCTATCTGGCTTTGAACAGCATCCCCCCCCCTTTTTTTGTGATTTGTTTTCAACTTCAGGAGTGTTTCTGTTCTTCTGTTATTTAATATGCATATTTACAAAAATATAGTCCTCCTTTCTTCCTTTATTTACTTGCTGAAATAATGTTGTTGTTTTGTTGTTGTTGTTTTACTCAGCAGGGAACAACAACAGATTAAAATATAACACAACATCAGTTAAAAATGCATGTACCAGTTAAAAACACATTACATCAGTTTAAAAGAACATGTAAGACCAATACATATTAAAACAGTCAGTCCATACTTTAAGATTCATAATTTAACATTCATAATTCAAAAATCATTTGGATAGGCTTGCCAGAAGAGACTGGTCTTTAATGCTATTTTAAATTCAAAAGTTTATTCAATTCTCAAATCCCTTCCAGTAGGTCCTGTCACTGTCTAGGACTGGCTGAAGAGAAAGCCTTCTGGGTGCTAGTTTTCAACTTAGTCCTGGTTGTTTGAAGTAAATGTTCCCCAGAGGACCTGAGTTTGTGGAGTGGATTATATGGGAGGAGGCGATCCCATAGGTTACCTGGACCCAAACCATGTAGGGCCTTAAAGGGTAACAACCAACACTTTGAAACTTACCTGGAAACTAATTGGCAGCCCACGGCATGATTTTAATATTGGGGTAATATGATTACTCCTAGGTACACCAGTAACTAATCTGGCTGCCATGTTTTGAGCTAATTGAAGTTTCTGAACTAGGAACAGATGTCGCCCAATATAAAAAATGTTCTACTGCTTTGTTTTTGGGGTTTTGTTATTTATTTATTTTTTAAGAGGGGGGGGGGACCCAAACTATTCTTTTAAAGTGATTTTTACTTACCATGAGGTGAATTTATTTTTCACTTTTATTATGGTGTAATGGAAATACCAATAAAAAATAGTGACAGATATCTTTACAAGATTCAGTATATAACTGCCAATAATAAATGGAGGGGGCACCATTTACCATCTTTGTGTCAAAACAGCAGTTTCCATGCCCATAAATCTAAGTTCATTTATTCCTTCTTTGTCTGAAGCTTGATGTCAAATGTGGCTTAAAGGTGAAGTTTAATAAACTGGAACATCAGTCACCTTCAGGATGATTTAGACTTACTAAGTTCTCTGTACATACTAATATCCTTACATCTTTGCTTAGTTCTTTATAACACAGAAGACACTCTGTCCTTGTTATCGATTGTTTCAAATAATTCCAGTGAAAATTTACTTGACATGGAAGGGATAAAAATATTTTGGACTGGAGTGCAATGACAATTCAGGAGGTTTGGGGGGATGTGACAGCTCGCATGTAGCCTGACACAAGTGTTTTAAAACAATCCAGCACAATTGTCAAGAACAGCTTTGGAGGCTTTTTTCTGGGTCTTGTCACCCACACTGTTACAGTGGGTGACTACTAGAGAAAGAATCTTCTCAGCAGTGATCCCCCATCTGTGGAGATCAACCTGGCAGCCTCATTACAGTTGTCCCTTCATACTCACTGGGGTTTGGTTCCAGGACCCCCCGTGGATACCAAAATCCGTGAATACTCAAGTCCCATGATATGCAATGGCATAGCAAAATGGTGTCCCTTATATAAGATGGCAAAATTAAGGTTTGCTTTTTGGATTATTATTTTTTAAAGAATATTTTCAAGCCGTGAATACTTAAATCCGTGGATACCAAGTCCATGGATACAGAGGGACAACTGTATATACTTTTATTTCTCATGCTAAGACCATCCTCTTCTGGCAGATATTTAACATTTAATTTCCAGCTTCTGTTATCAGTTTTATTGCTGAATTTTAACATCATAGGTCAGAATCCTGTATGATCTGTGTGCGTAAGCACCATAGTCCCATTGGTACTCAGTGGATCCCGACCTGAACTCCCCATTCCCCACTTATGTTACAGTGAGGAAGCAGCCACTGGGATTGATGGGGGGCTGTTCCCCTGTTGCTCAGGAAGCAGCTAACTACCATTTACATCTCCTCCCATGAGCAATCTCTGGTGCAACAGGCAAAACCAGGACTCCTGTCTCAATTCCCTCTTGTGCCAGAGATCACTCATGGGAGGGGGGTTGGGTACATCAGTCAACTTCTTCCAGTACAACAGGGGAATGACGCCTGTTGATTGCAGCAGCTGCTTCTTGGTAAGTGGGGATTTGGGGGACTTTTAGGGTCCCTATGTGTCCCCAAAATTAGGAGTTATGTAAGGATCGTGAATACCACTTGGAGTTATATATTTGTAACTCCCTGACAAGGTTCCTGCCACCATGTCCAGAGGTTGACATATAGTGTGTCATAAATACTAAAGATTCTTTATCATCACAACATAACACTTTTTCTTAGCACTCTTCAGTCCCATGGAGCAACTAATGCGTTGGTACTAATAAATAGCGACTAGTGGTGTTTTTTAAGAATCTGTTTTAATATAATAATAAAATACACACCTGTACTTTAAAAGCCAGCATAGTGTCGTGATTTGGGTGTTGGACTATGACTCTGGAGACCAGGGTTTGAATTCCTGCTCTGCCACAGAAACTCCCTGGGTGACCTTGGGCAAGTCACACACTCTCAGCCTCAGAGGCAGACAATGACAAACCTCCTCTGAACAAATCTTGCCAAGAAAACCTCATGATAGGTTCACCATAAATCAGAAACAACCTGAAGGCATATGGCAACAGTAACACAACAAACTTTGTAAAGCCAAAGTGGAAACTTTAGTGCTAATCAGAGGTCATTGGTGTGATGTGATGCTGACAGGGTAGTCATTGTAAACCTGTTTGCTAAATATAGTACTATTTTAAATGCTAAGATTGAATCTGATGGGGTTTTTTTAATTAAAAAAAAAGTAAGGTATCAATAATCTTTACTTCTCTTACTGAAAATGCTATATTCTGTAGTACAGAACTTTACCAGTAGATGGAGGTATGTACAAAGAACCAGTTGGTTTTGCTAGCAAGCCCTTTTTTCCTGCCAGAAAGAATTGGCCTTGGTTTAAAAATAATTTGAATGCATTTACTAAAGACAAGGAAAATCAATGAATTGCATTTAGAAATGGATTTTAATAAGCTGTGAAATAAGTACTGTCATATTTTAGTCACAATACTTGCAAGTTCAAGGAAATAATTGGTTCCCGCTCTATACTTTGTCTTATCTGTAGCATGAGAACTGTGTGCAGATACATTGCACAGTATAACAGGTATTGTCTATTCAAGCCTCATTGACATGAATATAGTAAAATGTACAAGCTGTTATATCTGACTGGAACTGTAGTGCCTCAGTACAGTAGTCCAGCAACCTCTCTTTTGATTTAAAAAATAACTATGTGGCAGTGGTTATTAGTAAATACTAATTACTAAGTCAGCGTGGTTTGAGTGTTGGACTACAACTCTGGAGGCCAGGTTCAAATCCCCACTCAGTCATGGTAACCCACTGGGTGATGTTGGGCAAGTCACCCTCTCTCACCTTAGAGGAAGGCAAAGGCCAACCCCCTCTGAGCAAATCTTGCCAAGAAATACTATGACAGTTTCACCTTAGGGTCACCATATGTCAGAGATGACTTAAAGGCACACAACAAACAAAACATTACTGATTGATGAGGGCTGTTTGCATTTTATTAGGAATGAATTCCATGTGCTTTTTAGATCAAGCAGTACTTTTACTTGTAACTGATTTGACTTATTTGATTCACGTGCTACCCATTCTTACAGGACTTAAGGACAGCTAACAATCTACATAAGGGCATGCTGTTACAATCAGAAGTTATAAATATCATAAATCACAAATATCTAATATAATTGATTACAAATTTTGAATAAAATGCAGGGAATAAGTGTTACAGGCCAGGTTCTTCAGGTGTCAACTTTTTTGCCTGGGCATATACCTTTAAAGTACAAAATGTGATTTAACATATCCTATAGAATAGAGCTTATATGGTAAAAGATATAATACAGGAGGAGATCTGTGAGAGTCTCTGTATGTATCAGTGGAAAACTGGCTGCAGCATAAAGATGGGGAAATGCTTACTGCATTTTCTTAAACAAAATAAGAGGTGGGAATGCCAGTGCTTCTAGCCTCACCCTGTGAGACATGAGCAGAGATGATAATAACCCTTAGTAGATGTCCAGTAGATAGAATAACCCTCCTAGCCAGTGCCCAGGGTGATGTAATCAAGATGGCAGGCAGCCAAAAGACTCAGGGGCTGGATTCAAAGATAAATATATTTGTTCTGATTGGACAGGTATAAGCAACATTCAGTGGACATCTTTGTTTTTGTTGGATAACTGATAAGCTGAACAAAGCTAAAAGTGTTAAGATAAGAGCCTTTAGACCAGACTGTCTTTGTGGCATGTCTCCAATGAGGAAGGTCACTGTCTCAGACAGCCATGCTGTTCCTGATAGACTAATAGGCTGATAAATTGCCCCAATATGCTGGTATATGCTGATACTGGTAAGGCTAAGATACATATATATGTCCTATCATGCTTTTAATGGGTGCCTGTTAATATGCTTGTAATGTAACAGATGCTGTTGAGATTTAGCAATGCTCAGGAGACTGACTCTTGAATGCCTCTTTAGAGATGAGTAATACCTGAAGAGATAAAATAGTATTCTTAAAATAATAATTGGTTATGTACCATGTACAATGGATAGAATTCTGTACATGAAAAATCCTTCATCCTTTATAAAATGGCTGTATAATGCCTTAATAGATGCTATGGTGGATATGAAAGAATCTGATGATGATGATGATGATGATGATGGATAGATAGATAACCATGTTGTGTTGTTTAAACTGATAATGTTCTGCTATGTGATCATTAAGCCTGTTAAAGAGATACAGAGAGATAAAAGTTCAGCCTTATGGAAGTCCATATGAAGTGTAACATCCTAATGGCAATACAATGTGATGTAACAAATGTATGATGCTTTACATGCAATGTAATATAATGTAGTGAAAGCTCAATGCCCAGACATTGACATGTCTGTGTTTCTCCCTAAAGGGAATAGCTATAATTGCATATAATGAATAGCCTAAAGATACAAAGAGCCTGCTCATTTCCCATGTAAATATCCTGAAATTCCAGTACTTAAGAATGCTTAAGTGGAATGTTGATGTTAACTCAGCCTGTCTGGTCTAACCACCATCATATATTAGGCACTCAGGTGGCCAGAAATTGATTATGGGACTATAATCTGGACAGAATCCAGATTAGCTGACAAGTGGCAAGGACCCTCAATCCTCAAAGAGACAGGAGTGGGGAACGTGTTTCAAAAGCACATTTTTTTTTTATTTTGTTTCTACTGCTTTTACTGCTTATTCCCTGGAAGCACAAATAAGTTTTTTCACTGATGCCTGTGAAAAAACTGTGGGTGAGCTTCAATGGTTGATCTTAAATCCTGGATAGGTGATCCTCTAAGTACCCTGGCCCTGAGCTATTTATGGCTTTGTACACTACTACTAGGACCTTGACCCAAGCCTGCTTGCTCACTGGCAGCCAATGCAGAGATTTCAGACAGAAAAATATGCTCATTTCTATGTCCCTCTTAACAATCAGCAAAAGCATTCTCTACCAGTTGTAGCCTCCAGATTGTCTTCAAGGAAATCCTATGCAGGGTGCATTACAATAGTCCAATCAGGAAGTTATCAGAACCTGGACTATCATGGCCAGATTATCTTGGTCCAGGAATGGCCAAAGTTGGTAGACCAAGCTTAGCTGGCTATAAGCAGAATTTGCTACACAGCCACGTAACTCTGAAGTGATAGCTTTGAATCAAGAAGAAAGTTGAAACTACATGTCTGCTGTGTAAGAAGGAGTACTACACTAGCTAAAATAATATGTCTGCCTACTTTCCAAACCAGACAATCACATAACCAAAGAGCGTCCATCTTGTCAGGATTTAACTTCAGTTTATTGGTCCTTATCCAGTTCCATATGGTGGTCCAGATGCTGGCCCAGCACCTGCACAGCCTCTCCTGATTCAGATGGAATAGAGAAGTAAAGCTGAGTGTTATCTGGAGACATCATGGTTGAGCTCCCTGGAAGACATCTTCCACTGCTCTTGTCTTCAGTGTAGGAGACAAGAAGGAACCGTCCAGAATAACTGTTATGTTTCAGGGTGACAGGTGCCCACAAGAATGCACCTAGGTACAATGGGGAAAAAGAAGCCAACCCAGGGTCATAAACAGAGACAATCAGGAAGGACAGAAATGTGGTTGAGGCAATCCAGGGTCTGAGCTCAAAATACATGCAGTTGGTCAAACGCTACTCCTGTAATTGTATTTGGACAATCAATGGCCTGCTTTTCTTTCCTTATTTCAAAGCGATCATAGAGTAACTTTCATTAGTTTTAAATAGACCATAGAAGAACAAAAAAGGCTTTCCACAAAATATTCAGTCCAGGAAATACTTTTCTGCAACATTGTTCTCTTGCTCCAGTGTGGGACTTAAATTGAGGGTAGCAATTGAATAACTGCATACTGTCTGTATAGTTCTTCTGTTATGTGCAACTCTTTAGGGATCTTTGGCAATCATGGAATTCTTCTGGAAACATTAGACTGTGCCCATTATTTTTGATGCACTCTTTCTTTTGTGACTTAGATTTGTCATAGATATGAAACTATGCTTGCTCTCAATGATACGTGTACTAAAAGTTTTAAAAACCATAATCAGTGTACTCTTTATTGTAAGACATCTAACACTGAAGAGGAAGGAAAATTTATATAAGATCAACATACATTTTGGGTAAGGTTGGCAGTTCAGGATTGTCTCAAGCCCTGAGGTTTCTGGCCCCAAACCCGACACCTAGAAACAACCCTGGTGATGCCATTAAGCAGTATGTATTATGTACCAGCCACAGCTGCTCACAGCTTGTCATTCAAACACATGCACACACATTTCCATGTTTGGACATTTAGACAGAAATCTTTAAGGCTTATCACACAAGGGAAAGGAAGCGGAAGTTCAGCCCAATAATAGTGCCTCCCGTTCTCCCTTATCTCATGACGTCAGCATTCTTCAGCTGTTCTTCTGTCCCGGTCCCATGAGAGGCAGTGGTAGACCTGAGTCTTTATTTTCTAACAGATTTTTCCAGTTAGAAAAAAAGGCTTGTGTTTACCACCATCTCCCATGAGTCCAGAATGGAAAAACAGCTGAAGAATGCTGACATCATGCAGTAAGGCAGAATGGAAAGCAAAAGTCGTAGCTGTTCTACTGCTTTACTTCCTCCTACTATAAGCCTCTTAATTAAAAAGGCTGCTCCCAGATCAAGAGGAAACAAGGGGATTTTTTCTTACTTTGGGAGACAGGATAAGAAACAATTACTTTAGCCTACTTGTTCCTAGCCAGAAGGTGGATGTAGAGCAGAGTGGAGTGTGAATCTCGACACCACAATGACTGCAAGGGAAGGAGGCAGCTAACTACAGCTGTCCCCTGCTTTTTGTTGACTTGTTTCCCAACATTCCACTGTTTCAATGCTTGCAAATTATAAACAAGTTCCATTAATTTGATGAGAGGGCCATTTTTGTCAGTTCTTCTAGCCAATGGAGGGTTGCTTAGGACTGCTCATGTGTGCTCATGCAGTCCCAACTTTTGGCTACAGAAAAAGTGGACCCCTTGTTGAATTAACGGAACTTGTCTGTCATTTGCAAGCACTGAAACAGAGCGTTCGTCAGTTCTTATTGCTTATAGAGGCTCACTTAGAAGTGCTCACATGCATGCAGTCCCAAGTCTTGCCTACAGAAAAAGTGGGTCTCTCATCAAATTAATGGAATTTGTAATTTGCAAGCATTGAAACAGTGGGCTTTCATCAGTTTTTCTTGCCTACAGAGGCTCACTTGGGGCCACAGAAGTGCTGTTTGCAAAATGTCATTCAGCTTGGCGCCTTTTTCTGCCTCCCGCCCCCCACAGAGTCTTTGCAAGTTGCAGCATCAAATCAATCCTTTCAAATTGGATTGCTCTAGTTGCTGAGCTGGAGATTTGTACACAACCCTTTCCTCATGCCCAGAAGTGAGCCCACCGAAACTAGAGAATTTGCACCCTTGTCTTCTGCCAGGAGATGACCCACAAAAACTGAAGATTCCGGCCAGGCTCTGAAATCTGGCAACCCTAATTTTGTAGGCTTTTACAATGCTCCCTCTTTTTATGGCATCACAGTCAACATGATCCTTTTATCTCTGGCAAACCTTCTGTGCTATTTGTTTCCTGCTACATGTTTTCACCAGACTTCTTTCTCTGCAAAACACTTGAGCTGTCAGCCTTGTGGCACTCCACATCATGATTTACAGCAAAAGCCAAGAACAGGATGCCCTTGGCTAGGATATAAACACTGCTAGCGACCAGCCAAAGGGTCTGTGGCACCAATGGGTGATATAAAAACAACAAAGCTTCACTTGCCAGGATATGCCAAGTGAGGAGCTATAGGGATCAGAGTTTTCTCATTACTGTGCTTATTATCAAGTCTTGGAAAGGCTCTGTCTGCACAGCATGGAAAGAAGATTAAATTTGGGAAGAGTATTGTGTGGCAAGATAGACTACTGATAATATCTGGATAAATATTTGACTTTGTTGTGTGTTGTTGTGCATAGACACAGTGCTTCCAGTCATATTCTCATGTAATTATGTAAATGTAAATCACAATTTACGTAAAAGTTTTGGTCTCAGTACTTACCATTTGTTACCTCAGCTGACCATGGTGAGAAAAGCACTAGGGCGGGGCCCATCACAGTATCCCACCTCCACTGTGAGTCTATGCCTCAGCCCACAGTTGCATTCCAAGCCTCTTGATTTTCCCTACTTGGCACCTCAGACACAGCTAGTGTGATGACTGGGCAGGTGAGTTGCATAAAGTGGAGAGGCAAAGGCTGGCATGTCTTGGTATAGTATGCTAGGAAAAGAACTACGTAGCCACAGACCAATTGCCATGGAGTGTGTGGTTGGATGGCACCAGCAGCAAAATGAGAGCAATGGGGTGTGCATAGAGTGAGTGCATTCTATGGGCATGGTGACATAATCACAGCACTTCCATTGCTGCTGCATATCAATTGGTGCCTTCCCCCATGGACACACTATTGGAATTGGTATTCAGTGCTGTGATTGGTGGGTGCTGTTCATGTTCTCAGGGATACTGTGGAAAGTGCTCTTAATGTTGCTACCTTACCCTATCTCTGCCCCTTTGCTTTCTGCTTTGCTGCTGGAATAATGTATATGCCATGATGGCCTCACATACCTACCTCATCACCCCCTTAGGATTGTCCTGTTTGGATGGTAATCCCTGTCCTTTCAAAATAAGTTGTTGAGACATACAACGTGTGAGGCATAAGGTAGCATTTTACTGAACAATGTGCTAGGATTTTTTTCTCATTAACAAGTCCACACCCCCCCAGGAACTGAATATACAGAGTTAAAAGTCTGCCGCAACAGACACATTCCAGGTCAGTTGATAATCACTGGAAGTAGCTTCACTTCTTTCCAAATTGGGGCAGTGGTGGTGGTATCTTGATATCTTGACCTTTCTCCAACTTCTTCTCACACTCAACCATATAATTCACACCATCAATGACCAATTGAACAAGTTCCACCTTAAAACACAAGAAGAAAAGTCTGCTGAGATAATGTAATAAAACTGAGGAAGGCATGGATACCACAATTGATACTATTATTTTATTCATTTATTTCCCATTTTTCTCCTAATAATGAGATTCAAGGTGACTAACAGCATATTTAAAGAGATTAAAAACTATACAAAACTTCAAAAGTATAAGCCTTCACTTGAAGAAGGACCCAATGACCAGCTTGAATAGGCAGAACTAAGAATACTTCACTGCTGGGAGGATGTTCCAAGCAACTGTTCTGAGAGTCCATCACACAAGGTGGAGGAACTCAGGTTCCACTCTGTAACAACATCTGATATTTGTTGCCTTTTAAAAATCTTGAAGCCACTGTCTAATTATTCAGATATCACACCTGAGCTGGCCAGCCAAATCAAAGTCAGGCTGAAATAGCTGTGTGCTAAAACTTCTTAACATGTTTTACTTCCACCGATAATATTAAGGACAGCATACTGCTGATGTTTCTAAGCCTCATAAAATGGCCCATCACCAGTCTTAAGTGGTGGTTTATTAAACAAGTCAACTAAGCTAAATCTCAATATTTTTTACTGTGCCAAAGACCGATTCTAACTTTACAGTATGAGATAAATGAGTGATTTAGTTATTTATTTTACTGTCCCTTTGTAAGCCATCCGTGTGGGGAAACCAGAATTCTTGTTTTCTGAGTTACTGAATGGAGCAAAAAATCAATTAAGTTTGCATTGACTGATGACTAAGGCCAACAAAAATGAAATAGCTTTATTTTGTACCAGTGGGAAAATTATTTAGCTGAGGGAAAACATTTATCTTATAATCACATTATTTATACCATATAGTAAAAAATATGTGTTCTATAATAAAACTTCCCTGTCCTCTTGGGCGTCTCTGTCTTGTCTTATTTAGATTGAAAGTTCTTTGGGGTAATGAATGTATCAAAAGGTTTCATCCTTTTGATATTGGATCTGTTGTCATATGAGTACAAATATGAGAATATAAAGGTGGCTTGGGTCCAGTAAGTCCTGCTTTAGAACAGGGAAATCCAATAGAACATTGCTTAGGATTTCCCCCACTATGGCATGATTTTATGGAGCTGTTACTAACTTCATCAAAAAGATTCACATAGCGGTATGTTTATACAGTCAGACCAAATTGTTCTGTTTCATTTTGCCTCTCATGTAAGCTCTCCTGTTCACTTCAATGTTCTCCTAAATTTTAGGAGAACTATCCCACACATGCATACCTTGGAATGTACAGTCATTTGAACAAAACTTGGAAGAGTTCCCTTTAAGGCTCCAGCTCATAGACTCCCAAGCCGCTAAAGCATATTAAGCAATGTAATGTTAAAACAAGTTAAAACAGTTTAAAAGCCATGTGTAGTACAAATGTGGATGACATCATTAGCCCCCCAAAACTTTAATAAAAAGCTGTGTTTTAACTTTATTATTGCCTTTATTTTTGACACTGCTTTGTCTTTTGTTCCTCAATGGCTGTAGCAGTCATGACACTTTTCTTTTTATAACATTGCCAAAAGCAGACCTTTCTGCTTCCTCCGCTAAGACCTTAGTTCATGCCTTAGTAATTTCCCACCTGTACTCAGGTTTTTTTAATTTCTATATTTTCTTGCTGTTTTATACTGTGTTACTGTTGTTGTTGGTTTTTTTTTTTTTGGTAGTTATCTGGATAATTTGTCTTGCAATTGTATTTTATAGTCTTAGGTTTATTATTTCTTCCTTCCCTCTGTGTGTGCTTATGTATACACTTATTTTAGATTGTACACTTTTGGCAGGACCCAATGTTTTGTTTTGTTTGCTTGTTTCAACATAAAGTGCCATGTATATAGATGATGCTATATAAATAAATGATAATGATAACGATAACAACAACAACAACTTGGCACTGGAATGAAACCAACATCAACATCAATCAGGCCTCCAAGGGGAGGGTATTCCACAACAAAACCAGACATGTATAGGATGGCACTACAAACATTGCTCTTCTACACATTTAAAAGCACAGTATCAGTTTATGCAAGTAATTTCTCCTTGAGCTTGGATCCTACCCTCAAAATAGGGGTGTGGAGCTTACCTCTGATCGGCCCATGCGATCTAGGTTGGAGATATCATAGATGTCTGCTACGGCAGCTGTGTCTACTCCACCTGTGCCACGCTTCTGAAGTCTCAGGTTTTCCAAGATCTTTGCAAATCTAGGATCCTATGATAAGGGAGACTTTATTATTTTTAAATGTGGGTAATCTGTATTACAGATATGCTTGAAAAGAGTTATTTAATTCACACTTTACATTTTTAAGTTTGGAGAGATAGAGAGGCAATGCTAATTTATGAGGAATGTTCTTATTGACATTGCAAAAGATTAATTTATGATGAAAAGTCATTTTAGGTGCTTACCAACCTTGCTAAGCTTGGGAAGTTTAACATGAACGCCTGCACGTAATCCCGTTCCCAGATTGGAAGGACAGGTCAAGATATATCCTAAGCGTTCATTCCACATAAACTCCCACCCTCGTTCTTTAATTAACCTTTCGACCTGCCGGGAAAATAAAGTGCAATGAACCAATAGCATAGATATGTGCCATCTGTTGGTAAGCACCAGTGTGCTGTTAAAATAAATTTTACCCCTAGCAACGTATATCATACTTGCACAAGACTAATGTTTGCCATTACAGATGTACAACGTAAGCAGAGCTGAAAAAGTTACTTTTTGCACTACATCTCTCAGAATCCCCCAGCCAAGTGATTATAATCTATAATTTTCTACTTGTGGAAGCAAGGACTGAATTTTATCTACATGTTGTATATGACAACAATCGGCACATCTCTCTCTCTGGCTTTTCTTCGCAAACGAAGATTCAGGAAGGACTCATCCCGCGCTTTCTGCAAGCGCGCTGATGACTAAAAAGGCCAATCCGAGATAAGCAGGTCCGGTTGCAAAAAGCACAGCAGAAGGTCTCCTTGGGTGATGTTTTTGGGTTGTGATTCTTTCTGCGTTGTCGTTTCTCTTCAAGACTTGTTCGTCGTGAGTTCTCAAGTAAGGCTGCAGCATTGTGGATAGTGCGTCTCCATGCCTCCCGATGTGAGGCCAGGGCGGACCACTGTTGGTGATCAATTTGGCCAAGCCTGAGATGTTGTTTCAGGGAGTCTTTGTATCGCTTTTTTGGAGCGCCCCTCTTACGCTGACCCGTGGTGAGTTCACCGTAGAGTAGTATTTTTGGGAGGCGATGGTCCTCCATCCTAGAAACGTGCCCTGCCCAGCGCAGCTGTGTTCTCAATATCATGGCCTCAATGCTGGTGATCCCTGCTTGCTCAAGGACAGCAACATTCGTCACATAAAATCGGCACATAATACATTCTAAAATGTATACATTTTGACTTTAAAATAAAGCTATAGCTTTGATGTCCATTGTGTTTTCCATATAAGCCAAATAATTTCTATTGAGAAAACAAACCTAGTGGTTTCAGTCAGAATTCTTTATTGGCAAGTGTGTGAGGCTTATTTCCCAGCTCTTTAATGTTTTATCAGCATGGGTATTCCAGCCATATTAGCCCATCACCAACTTCTCCTGTTTGAGATTAAACAGCTACAGATTAGAAGTAGACAATCACTGACATGTTTCCCTTAGCAGTTAACTGGAAAGGTGAAGGTCTTAGCAGCTAGGCCAGAAAGGAGCTTGTCCAAAAAGTAGAAAATGTAGAACTATCCCAATCTTCTCCAGCCGCCCAGAAGTGAAGAATCACAAGTCCTACAATCCCCAACCAATGTCCTTATGTAAACCTCTTTGTCAGGATTCCAAAATCTTTATTCCCTAACTTGCACATTATTACTCCTTAGCTTCGGTACAGAAGCACATCTTTAAGACATATTTAGTGCAACGGAACTGGTGGTTTGGTTGTCTTAGGGATGCAGTTTGGAGAGGAAAGTGAGATCCATTCAAATAAATATATATATTTTTTAAAAAGCTTTTGTTCATACTTCTGGAAATTCCTAATGGGTTTACAAAAATCAGTACATACTCTTTATAACTCTGTTTTCTACAACATTCAGTGAAGCATCATGGTACCCCAGGCATATAGAAAATATATGTGGCGTACAGCAGATGTAGGAGATTTTCAGACGCCTCTTTCAGAGTCTTGCCGCACATGCAGCCTCCGGAGCAGTAACGAGGCTGCTGCGCAGCAAGGGGTCTATTTTGGATGACGCCGTTTCTCTTTCAGCGTCATCCGTGAGTGTTGCGGCTAGCATTGGAGGCGGCTGCGCTGTTTTTCACTCACGGAAGTTGTCCGTGAGTAAAAAACAATGTGGCCGCCTCCAATGCTAGCCGCAACACTCACGGACGACACCGAGAGAGAAATGGCATCGTCCAAAATGGAGCCCTTGCTGCGCAGCAGCCTCGTTACTGCTCCGGAGGCTGCTTGCATGGCAAGACGCTGAAAGAGGCGTCTGAAAATCTCCTGAGATAACTTCTTCATCTTTTAGTGGTAAAGTCACATTCACTGCATATTTGCACTGAAATTATTCCCCATATTCTCATTGAAAGTGAGGTAGAAAAGACTAGTTTGGATTTAAGCTTAGAAAACAGCTTGAAGTGAGGATACTATAGACTGCAAAGGGAAATGCTAATACAAAAAGCAAAACTTGCTACAAGTAACCTTCCCACCAAAAAACTAGCACTTAGGCAACCTTTCTCACTCTTTTCTGTTTGCAAGGTTAAAAGTAAAGTACAGAATGGAAAAGTTCACACACACCCAAACAGGCAGACATGGTATGATCCATTTCACTACCTCACAACTCTGTCATTCTGCACTGATAAGCTCCATCTGCCGAAATCCCCTTCCCTATACAACAACTAAGGTGTAGGAGCTGTCCTCTTTTGCATGTGGTAACCCTATTTTGTGCTTCTCTAAACACTTTCAGGACATTGAAGACCTTAATAAAAACAGAAGAGTTTCCAGTAACCAGGCAAAAGCACTGACAGATGATTTCTAAAGCCCAGGTTTTTCTATGACAGAACTGAGTGCCTACCTCTAGCAATCCACGGCAAAATCTTTCAAAGACCCTTTTCATATTGCCTCCTTTTTCCATTGAGATCACCCTTGTGTGGTCTTCTTCGTTGATCCAAATGAGAAATGTTTTGTCATTATTGTGCCTAGTTGGGAAAGAACAAGCAATCGGTATAGTTGTCACATAAGTCTTAAAAACAATTCTTACACATGGCTCCTCATTTCATCACCTCTCCCTTCTCTTGGGTTCCCAGAAGCTTGGGCCAGCCCCATCCCTTGTCAGGCAGCGGGAGGAATCTTTGGATGATGGCACTGTCTTGAAAATAATTTTTTTTCAATGTGTGATGCTGGCTCATGCTTCTGCAAGCTACTTCAGAGCAACTATTGTACGCTCTCCAAGACGTCTGCTGGTTGCCTTCTCCCCCTTCCCCAAGTTTCTCAAACCACAACTGGCACCAGAACTCCACAGGAGGGAAAAATCAGAGTAGGGAGATTCTGACTTGCCTCAGCATTTACTGCCTCAGGAATCAAAGTATATATTATTACAGGATTGCAGCTTTGTGCCTTTTCCTATTTTACTATTAACTTTCCCAGTTCTTTTCCTATGTTTCTCACTCTACCCTAAATGGTTGAAGCTGCAATACAATTTCATTTCTTGGTCTGAAGCACACACGAGTTTTCATCATAGTTAGCCTGGTATGAATGTCTTTCTTTTCCAGCCCTGCTTAGGCAGTTGATTCCTTTCTTTTTTCATTGTTGACGTCACCTCTCTCTCCTTCTCATCACCTCCGCAACTCCCGACTAAACATCTTCTACTTCCCTTCCCTTCCCTCTGGAGATTTTCAGATGGGCTAAACATGGTGTGATACCAATGCCAGGAAATCGCTAAAGGGGTTCCCTTTCAGAGGACATCTTCCCCGTGTCATCATGCTCCCATTTGGCTGTCATTTCGTCGGCGCTGCTTTTTATTCACGGGCTAAACTGTGAATTGACCCCCTGTTCCGTTTCTGCAACAGAACTGACATGCAATTGAAATGGTGCCCCATTATCCTGGCACCAGTGTAAGTGCGAGGTCCGTGCCATAACACTTCCGGGTAAGATCAGGCATCCAGGTAAGTGACACACTTTTTTGTACCCTCCCTGGGTTACTTGGGATGTTTTAAGTGTGTTTTTGTGCTTGGTGTAACTTTTTCCGGCTTATTTTGCTTTTTATTTTTGAACTTCCCATGCTCTTGTCTTCTCACAAGAGCAGCCAGGATTTCAATCCAGGAAGTGGAAGGGGCTCTGTTCGAGCTCCTTTCACTCCTGGGCTGCCCTCCGGAGGGAAGGACGCATGAACAAGTTATGTATGAAAAAAAAAATTCTGTCGTTAAAGGGACAGGAAAGGTGTGGGGGAAGATATTGCAAGGGGGGGGGATGCTTTTTTTGTTCCCCTCTGAAAATCTTATCTCTCTCTTACACACACATTGGCCAGAATCCCATTAGGTAGCTGCAAATGCATAACTGAGAGTTTCACATTCATGACTGCTTTGTGTTCATGATCCCTACATATCTTCTCATTTAGGGGATACATAAGGATGATGAAAGTCCCCCAGTCTCTACTTACCAGTCAGCAGCTGCTGTGATCAGTGGGGGCCTGTTTTCCTGTTGCTCCAGAAGCAGCTGGCTGACATTCTACCCCCTCCACGCCATGTGAGTTATCTCTGCTGCAAGGGGAACGGCAACAGGGACCCTGTTTCTGCCTGTCACAATGGAGACTGTGTGAGGAGGTGGGAATGTTAAGTCAGCCCCCACTTCCTGAATGACTGGGGAACAAACCTCTATTGATCACAGCAGTTACTGACCAGTAAAGGGGTGTTGGGGGGTTGTGCCAGGATTCACTACATAGCTATGTAACCACTGTGGTTATGTTACAACATAGTCCAGAGAGAATTTTGTCCACTCTCTTTTTCCTTCTTCCCTCTAGTTGGGATCAAGAAAGCCAGGTAGGGACACTCTTTTTTTTATGAACCTCCCTGGTTTACTTGGGACTTTGTAAGTGTGTTTCTGTGCTTGTGTGTACTTTTTGGGTCCCCCCCCTGTATTTTTAAATTAACCCACACTCATGTCTTCTCATGAGAACTGATGAGATCATGAATGCGGAAGTAAACAGAGCTCCATTCATGCTCCGGTAATGCCCGTGCTGCTTATTGACACTATTACAGGTAGGTCTGATGAAGGGGGTTCTTTTGCCAGCATAAATATGCAGCAAATATGGTGGGAAAGAAATGTTTATGGAGGTTCATCTGATATAAAGTCCTTAATCTGATAACTCTAGTTCCAGCTTACCTCCCAACCCTTTCCTGCCCTGCCTCTGTAACATCACAATGATACACTTCATTGATGTCATATGACCTATCCTGGTCTCAGGTGCTGACCTGCAGAAAGGGATGTTGATGACATGGCAAAGCTGTGCTGTCTTGTTTCTATTACTATAGCCAGCCCGCCATATCCATGGGTTCTGCATCCAGATACAACCAACCATGGCTCAAATATATATATATATATATACTGTATATATGATTCCAAAAACCAAACCTTACTATTTGCCATTTTATATAAGGGATGCCATTTTACTACATGATTGTATATAATGGGACTTGAGCACTCACGGATTTTGGTATCTGGTGGTGGGGGATCATCCTGGAACTAAACCCCAGTCGATACTGAGGACCTACTGTATTATGAATGAGACAAATGCCAAATGATGATATTTCTGTGGCAAGGTTTAAAATAAGATTACTGAAGGTTTCTACAATTCTGTGCCATAGTAACAGCATAATCAGCCTAGTTTCTAAGGGTTATATGAAGAGCAAACCTGCTCAGTACCAATCCCACTGATAAAGAACTGCTGTTAGTCTAGAAAATAAATGTTATTCTCTGAAACAAATGCAGCATGAGGCATGTGCTGCTATGGGAACTGAGACACAGAAGACTGTGGACACCCTTCTTAACAGGTGGCAGGAGGGAAATTTGTCCCTCAAGTTTAGAACATTTGAAACAGGAACATCTGAGGTTACATCTTGTATGAAGCCTAAACTGAGTTTATTTTTTTCTTTAAAAGTAATTCATTTTCTAGTCTTCCATAAAAATATGAGCACAAAAATTAATTACATGTGTAATTATATACCTTTCTACCCACAGAGCCAGTGTAATGTAGTGGTTTGATTGTTGGGATATGACTCTGGGAATCAAGGGTTCGAATCCACACTCAGCTACAGAAACCTTCTGGGTGACCTAGGACAAATCACCTTCTCTCAGCTTCAGAGGAAAGCAATATCAAATCCCTCTGAAGAAATCTCGCTAAGAGAACCTCATACAGGTTTGCCTTAGGGTTGCCATAACCTGGAAACGACTTGAAGTCACACAACAACAAACCACCCAGTACAACTGCACACACAGCAGCACTGATATACTATAAGTACATCAGCGTGTTTTTTGAAATAAGGACATTCTGCAGAGTATGTTTTCACTGATACTTCAGGGTGAGTGTAAGGCATTCAGGACAGTGTATACATATACACATTCTGCCTCCTTATTTCTGTTTCATATTTAATATGTTTGTGTGGTATCACTAAGGATGCTAATGGTTAGTCCTTGCTTAACAGAGAATAGCATAACATTTGAAAGCATCTTAGGATATAGGGCTTAATCAGGAGTTTGTTTTAATTGATAGTAACCCCTCCATCCCTAAGATAGTCCTTTAACTGGAGGTACAGGAAGTAGAAACTGGCACCTATAAACAATGAGAGAAAAAGAAAAAAACTGTAGAGCATCCAATTAAATCCACAAAAGAAAAAAGAGACATGTCTCAAGATGCAGAAGGGTGGTCTTTTTAGCTAATATATCAGCATTTCAGCTAATAAAAAGACCAACCTTTGAATATCTTGAGATGTCTCTCTTGTTTCACCTGTAAGCAATGCACATTCTGCTATGGCAAAGTTCACATGAGCGCAAAGTACTATCCTCCAAATTATTAAAATTAAATTGTAGGACCTCATCCTGTAGGTTTACTCTAATGGAGCTTTCTATCAATTGTTTCTATGCAAAATATGTGCTAAAAATGGCCTAAATCCTGTTGCTAAGCCTAACTAGAGTAGACTCATTGAATCAATGAGATTTACCTACATGTGTACTTGCCATTCAACAATTTATTGATTGGGTCTACTCTAATTGGGACTAACCAACTAGATGCCAGCCAAAATCTTTTATACTGCAGACAACACAGGGTTGGCATAGACTATATCTGTCTAAACTGGCACCCAACAACAGCAGACTTGTTCAAAGAGAAATCAATAAACAACACAACAAAACCCAGCTAAAAAAATCAAATTAGTACAGTATTGTTTAAAAGTCCATTAACACATTTCTGTCCTGAGGTGTTCTTCATTATTGATTTTAGTGCTGTACTTGGATATCACAGTTATTCCCAGATACCAGAGGTTCCTTTAAAACATCCAGTCTGGGTGGAAAGATTCCGTCTTTCAAAAAGGTGGCTAGAATCAAATATAATATAGCCTATCAGAACCCTGGGCAGAATGTAAATATAATATAGCTAAGCATGTTGCCAGATTCCACTCCATCTGTCCAGCAATTAGGCAGAGCTGTTGTCCTCAGCTCTTTCTTCCATAGATTTTTTAAATTATTATTATCACCGTTTACAAAAATGCTAATGCAACAAATGAGTACAGTATGCATTGCTGAGAACAATTCTGCTCAAAGCATATCAGAATAGCTCTGATATAAAATTAATACTAGGCACAGATCAGTCCTACTGTTTGGTGCAGAGAACTCTGGTGCTGGAGATTCTAAAGAATCCAAGCCTTCCTAGGCTTGTACTGAAGAGAAGAACACATGGCTTACTTTCCCCCCAACCTTTCCTTGACATCAGTGGGAGGAAAATGACATATGTCAGTTCTGGCACTTGTTTCCTGTTCCCCCCTGACAGCATGTGAGCATAAATCCAGAACTTTTTCTGGAACACTTGAGGAACAACCCCTGATCCATTCCCTCTTTGCTTCTGACAGCAAAGCTCTGATGCAGGAGAGGTAAAGTCTATATAGAAGTGGATCTGAAATTCACACACACACATACCCCATTTTTGCACTCTTTGGACCTCCAGAGGCTTGTGCCAAACTGTAGAGGACATCCCAGCCACTTCTGGTCTGTATTTTTGGTGGTTTGGGGCTTTTTTCAAGTATGCCTCTCTTTAAAAAGCATTTTACTGCAGAATGATCCTTCCTGAGACCTCTGGACATGCAGTTCTCTGTTTTGCTTTTTTATTTTGCTCTTCAATTTTTATGGCAGAGCTGGGTGATCTGAGAGCTACACAGAAGTTCCCCAGGCTGCTGCCACCCCTACTGCTGATGTTTCTGCAGGGGCTGAGAGATGGTATCAGATCTTCTCCCCCTAAGTAAACGGAAAAACCATATGGCTCCTGGGACACCCTCCCAGGGACTATAGGATATATTTAATTTATAGTACAGTAGGACCCCCATATCCACTGATTCATTATCCACTGATTCAGTTATCTGTGGGACACAAAACAGCACACCTACCATAGAGTCTTCCTAGAAAATGCCTAGAGAGGCATCCTCTCTAGATGTTTTCTAAGTCCTCCAAGGCAACTCTATGGTATTTTAAACTAGAAGTCCCATTATTTTGGCGTTCACTGTTATCCGTTGTTTTTGGTATCCACGCCCTCTCCCCAGAACCAATCCCCCATGTATATGGGGGTCCTACTGAATTTATATACTGCTTCATATAATGAGAGTTCAAAGCAATTGACATGGAGCTTAAATGGGATAACTGTTCCTCAATAGCTGCCATGCAGTAAAATAAAATAAAATAGTCTTTCAGTACATAAGACAATTAGTTACAGGCATGCTCAGAAACTGTGAAATATTGCTCATTGTAGCTTTAATGCAGAAAGTAAGATTTCTATGCAACAACAACACAATAAACTGACAATATGTTCACATAGCATCCATGCAATTACACCAAAAGACTGACAAATATTAAAACCACTCCTGCACCAAGCCAATTCACTTTATTCAATGTCTTTTCTTTAAATTAAAAATGGAAGGGGTTGAAGGAAAGAAACCCAGTTCCTAAATACTTGCTTCATTGCCTTATTTTTCCTGTTGGGTTTGTCAATTTTTTAAAAAATATAAATGTATCCTGCTACAGTTCCCTTAAAAATTTAGTTAATGAAACAAGATGAAAAAGAAAGGACAGCCAATGATAGCATACATGCAAAGCATGCAGTCAGAATTAGGAACAGCAGCTGCTCTGTTAAAGAAGGAATTAATAAAACTGTTTGTTCACAAATTAAACAAACACACAGTTCTCATTCCATACCAAATTCCTCTGGCATCTGGCCAGTCACGGGCCATCCCAGCACATGTTAGCAGAGGGGACACTGGCTTATCAAACAGGAAGTGGTCCTGTAGACCAGCAGATATGGAAGGCAGAGGGAAAGAAAGAAAGAAATGAATTTGGGGACTTCTATTTATCATTGTAAAGAAGGTTTCACAGGCACAACGAAACAATGTATAAAGATTACCTTGGATTCTTCTCCACTACTAGGCTGTTTCCCCAGATAACTTTATAGGTTTTATTTACATGTAATGATAGAGATTCTAATAAGAGTTGTAACCATTCTGTTACATACAGTTAAAGGAGAAGAAATATGCAGAATCAAAAGATAGGGAATGAATGTTTATGTTAACCAACCAATTTATATTCCAACAGCTTTAAGACAGGAGTCTAAATATTAAGAACCTGAATATACAGATTTTCAGTCATGAAGCTTATTAAAATCCCATCGTAGAAAATGAAAAATCAGTTAGGTCTGACCTTTTTATTATTACTGATTAATCCTGTCCTTCATTCTCACTTCTATTTCAGTTCAATAAGTTCAATAAGACGGAGATAAGTTTCTAATTGGAATCATTTCTGTCACATCTTTATTCCTACCATCAATAAAATAAAATAAAATACAGAAGGATATGCCCCAACTGATTACAAATCTGTGGTCTAGGAGCAATTACAGATTTCCTCCCATGTGAATTTTCCTCTGGATTTGGGGATCTGAAACTGACTGGTCTTCTTGACAGGACACCACAAAAGAGTATTTTAATTTGTTTTAAAAATGTTTTTATCTTCATATTGTTTTAATTGGGTTTTATTTGTTCATCGCCTCAGGAGCCCTTGTGGGATGGGAGGTGATAGAGAAATACTTTAAATAAATAAATAAATAAATGAAATTCTACTCTTTTTTTAATTTCTGACCTTTAATTATTAATGTTCATTTCTTTTTATTTCTGAGCACTTAGGACACCTTGACCATGCAAAGTTTGCTACAGTTTTAAATGAGTATCTTTTCCACATTCCAGATTATCAGTCACGCTAGGACATAACACACCATGGCTATGTTTAACCAACATGAAAAGCTGGAATTTTAGAGAATTCCAGCTTTTCAAAACTGAGCATACTAGTGACTTGCTCAAAATATACTACAGATCTAAGGCTATAGTTTATTTATTGAGGTATGAGAATGCAAGCCAGAGAAATAATCCAGGTTTGTTGTATGGTGAATTCTCTGGCTCTCTCAGGTTTGAATGTCGCATTAAAACAATTCACAGACTAAAAGTCTGTTGCTTGTTTAGTGATGCTCACTCAATGTGGGAGTGATTTGGGGCATGTGTAACAGTTCACTACTCACATATAGTGAGGCAGAAAGCCTCCAAATTCCTGATATACCATCATGTGTAAATTGAGGAATACATGTTGACCCCTGTATCCACAGGGGATATATTCCAAGATCTCCTGCAGATACTTGAAACCATGGTAATAGGGGAGTCTATTATTTTCAATGAAACAAAGACTGGAAATTGACCATAGAATTGCACTGGAAGACCTAGAAATGTCTAGAGAGAACATATTTTTTCAGATGTGTATAAGTGAAACCATAGATACCAAATCTGTGGATATAGGGGTCGACCTGTATATTAAATAATAATGGAAAAAAGAAAGTTGATACAATTACACATGGGTAAAATCTTCAGTAAGTTATATCATAACTCAATTCCAAAATGATATTTATTTCGAAACTACCCAAGTTAAATTGTGAGGCTAGCATTTTGGGATACGGGAGAAAGCTAGTCCATGGAGCAAGTGTAAAGTAGAAGGTTGGAAGCCAGTCAGACAGTGTCGTTTTTTGCTGTTATTTTATAGGCTCACTGACTGGTAGTGGCTGTCCAGGACCTTAAGCACAGCCTTCACATCATGGAAGGTGTCAGGAATTGTATCCACAACCTTCTATATACAAAGCTTGTATTTTGCTTCTGGGCTGTCCACCATGGTTCTTTCCTTAACAGTGGGCATCTGATAATCCTTGCTATGAATTTATGCAGGGCTTGGTTGTTCTATGCAAGAAAAAGCTTATAGGGATAATTAACCATTATATTCATTTTATGTCCATTTTATTTATTTTATGGTCCTACCATTGTGGCATTTTTCATCTAACTGCCTACATGTATCTAACAGTCTGCACATCACTCTGATTACACCTATGTATGCACTAGCAAGCTTGTAATAAAGGGCACCCAATGGGTGTAGCATTAGGGCCTGTTCTTACAGAAATATAAAATCTCTGATCTTACAGAAATTGATCTTACAGAAATATAGTCTGTGCTGGATACTGAGTTAGTTATGCTTTTATGAGGCTCACCGAACTCAAGGGGGCATGTTAATCATTATTAAATTTCATTGATTTCAGTGGGTCTGTGCTAAGCATAATTAAGTCTGGATGCAACGGTGTAATTATAAACAATGTGGTACTGTATGTTTTTAAATTATTTTAAAATAATTTTTGTAGGCATTGCAGTCTTTCCTGGGCAAATATGGGCAAATACAATAATCCTGATCTAAGTATGGGTTTGTGTGAGGGATTATGCTTTATCAGCTTCTGAAGGAGATGTTGGCTCAGAGCCATACCAGACTAGATATAGCTCCATATTCTTGTGCCATACCCCACCCCGTCCCAATTTTGGATTTTACTGAAATGCAGCCACAAATGACAGTAGAAGAGTGACATGGAAACCATTTTGTTTCCTTCCATTTGTCTGCTCAAGCTGTTTTTCCACCTATGAAGGAAAAATACAGGGTCCCCTTTATTATTTTCCCTCATGAGGTAAAACATAGGAGGAGGACTTGCAGCTGAAAAGAGGGCTAAGAACCAGTCCATTCTTCCTCTGAACAAATGGGCAGGCTGCAGAGGCTGTTTTCCATTAACACACACACAAATGCATGGAAATTCTACAAATTTAAAATAGTCCTAGACAGAAGAAAACTAAAGTTGGGCCTAAATGAAATTGGTCAAACAAAATCATGATTTTTCATTTAGTGTATGGAAGTTTAGAGAGCCAGAGTGGTGTAGTGGTTTGGGTTTTGTACTACAACTCTGGAGACAAGGATTCAGATCCTTACCAAGCCATGGAAACCCACTGGTGACCTTGGGCAAGTCATGCTCTCTCAGCCTCAGAGGAAGGCAAGGGCAAACTCTTTCTGCACAAATCTTGACAAGAAAACACTGTGAAAGGTTTGATCTCAGGAACTGTTACAGCCAATATCTGCCTGTTTAGGATTCAAATGCAATGCTAACAATAGATTGATTGTCTGTGCACATCTTCCAAACAGGGCATTGTACTTACATCAATAAGCTGTTGTTGCTCCTTCTCAGACATATTGGTCAAACTGTAATACTTTCCAGCAAGGTCTCCTTTCAGTCCTGCCAGAGCTGTAATAACAACATTTTCTACTTCTCTCCTCTCTGCCCTAGAGCAGGCAGGAGGTAGGCTCAGGCCTCGGATACTGCGACCAGTGCGTACGCGGGATGATAAGACATAGCGCTCATCAAATTGCCCTTGGGTAATCTGAATACACAAAAAGGTAGTGGCAAAATTTGAGAGGACCTTACATTATATTAAGAACCATTCCTATGCCAGGAAAAATATGGAATATAAAGTTCATTCATTCATTCGTTCCAGATCTGGCTCAAGATATTCTGTTGCCTGAAACAGAACCACAAATGATACCCCTCCCCCAAATTATGCATCAATGTTATTTTTTGCACTGGAGGATGCCAGTGGTCAAGGCTGAAGATGTTATTTTGGCATATGAGACAGAAAATCCTACAATCACCTCTCTTTGGGAATAGAAATACAATAATAACACATTTTTAAAAATAAACATTTTCTGCCCTTTCATGATAATGAAAACCAGCTGGCTGGCACTCTCCTTAATGGTAGGGCTGGTACTAGTGAGCAGTCCAATGGCACTCTACAGACATTTTCAGAGGGTTTGGGAGGAGGGAGCTACATGAGCTGGCCCAGTCCCCTACAATGAGTGGCCAAAAGGGAGATTTGTAAGTGCCTTTAGGTGCACACAAGTTACACTTCCACCAAGTTGGGACCACAGGAAGGACTATAACTGTGTTCAGACAAACGGGATTACAGTCTCTCTTCCCATTAAAAACTAGAGTCTTCCACAGTTGTTGTATTTCAATAAGGCACAATAATTAAAAGTCAGGAGATTTTAATTAAATTGGTTTGGCTCTTGGTTAATCTAATATAGTCCTTCTGTGTGTCATAAGGAATATTACATGGAAAATACCAGTACAGATATGGTAATTCGATTCACTGAAGTAGCCTTACTGTTATTGTCAGTACCATTTTCTCTGCTGATGAACATTTTTCTTCTTAGTCATAAATCAAGTCCTACCTTGGAAGAATCCAGATCAGTATGATGCTTCATTACTTTTGGATCATAGCCATTGTGCCTCACTTTGATAACAGGGTCAAAAATCTCTGCAAATACCTATAGAATCAATGGCATATGTAGATTATTATTTCCACAATTTGTAATTGCACAGAACTTGGAAGGAACTGGTTTCAAAGAAAAAAGTAACTACCACAGGGACTGACTACTTTGGAACTACAATGGTAACGTATTACTTTCAAAAGTAACTTTCTGAGCGCTAGCTCTACTCATGGAATTCCCTCAACAGAGATGCTCAGCAGTCCAACTCAAGATTTGGTTTTAAGTTAAGACCCTGCTGCTCTCACACATGTTTGAGAAGACATGATCTTTATCAGATACTAACTTTATTGTTCTGTTAGTAGTTGCTGTTTCATAATTGTTACTTATTATATTTATTTTTAACTAATACTTTTCTACTGTTTAAATTTATTTTAATTGTTAGTCATTCTGATTTTTTTTTTTAAAAAAAGACAAAACTATACATTTGACAAATGATACAAGGACCATTCAGAGACATCAGTACTCCTTTGTCTTATTGAAGGGGATAGCTGACAATCGTGCAAAGAAACAGGTCCTTTTAATATTTCCCTCTAATCCACAATTTGAAGCAGTGATAGCATTGATAGCACCTGATAGCACTGCCTTGAAGGATGTTATTTTGACAGAGTAATGATGAATACATTTCTTTCCAGTCTTATCCTTTGCTCTGGACATCTGGGAAGTTAAAACAAGCCCTTTGTGAGCGTGTCATGTTGCATTTCAATTAATGTACACAGTGCGTTGAACTCTAAAGCCAAAGAAGAATTAACAATGAGTTTCCAGAGAGTGTTAACACTTCAGTGGGGCAGTCTCTTTCAGTCTTCTAGAAAATTACAGTTCCCATCACTAACCTATGCACAAATTACACTAATTAGCTAGTATATCTGCCAGTGGCAGTTTAAATGTTAGGGAATACCTGACAAAGTCTCTCCTCCTCCCTTTCCTTGTTTTTTCTCTCCAGAACCTTTTATATTTCTCTTTGTGTGTTTTAAAATTTGCTCTGTTTTAAAAAGCCCTATTGTACCTCAAAATATGCTTTCTCTTTTTTTAAAAAAAAGGCAATACATTTATTTCTAACTAATACAAATATTCAACTTATCCTACTATTATTACTCTGCTATATTTTGAGTCTATTAGTCCTTAGAATATCAGATCACTATTCTGAAGTGATCTTTCACTCAGTTTTGGTGAAGCCACAGCTGAATGAAAGGCTAGTTGAATGTCCAGTCAAGATCAGGATTGGTGTTGTATGGTACAGGTGTGTGTAGGATTTTCAGAGAGACTTTAGCCCATATTTCTACTCACTGAACCTTACTAGATGATTACCTCCAATTATGAGGCTTTGGGAAGAAAGCTGAAGGTGGTTGTAGCACAGATGGTATTCTATGCAGGAGCAGAGACAGGAAGATACTAAAAGTGAATGACTGACTATGCAGATGGTGTAGACGGAGGAGGTTTGGGACCACGGCCTTCATTTTTTAAAGAGGACTACTGGCTCTGGATGGGTTGCACCTCACAAAGGATGGCTTGCACCTCATAAAGATTTAGAAGAATGTCTTTCGTAGTAGCAGGGCAAGTCTGATCAACAGGGCTTTAAACTAAATCCTGGGGGCAGGGTAGTGGGAGATGATAGCTCAAACATCAGTCCAAAGGCAAGCTCTAAACACAAGGATGTAAATTCTAGAGGAGAAGCTGAGGGAAAGAATGGGATCCAGAGAAAACCTGACTGTAAATTAATAGGTGAGAACAAAGAAAGCTTGAAATGTCTTTACACCAACACAGAGAGTTTGGGGAACAAACAAGATGGTTTTGAAGTTCCAGGGCAGGAAGTTAAATATAATTTTATAGATATAACATAGACCTGGTGGGATGATTCCCATGATTAGAATATTACAACTGAAGGATATAGCCAATAAAAAAAAGAAGAATAGAATAGGTATGACAGAAAAGATGGGGGTAGCATTATATGTCAAAGACAACTTCAGTTGTACAGAAATCCATGAGAGTGGTCAGAGTGGACCAGCTGAGAGCATTTGGATAAAAACAGAGAAATAAATAAATGTGACACAGTGTTAGGAGTTTACTGCAGGCCACCAAACCAAGAAGAGGTAGTAGACGATGCTTTCAGAAGCAAATCTCAGAAATCTCAAAGATGCAAGAATTACTAATTATGTGGGACTTCAATTACCATGATATTTGCTAGGAGACTAACTCTGCTAAGCATAGGCTCTCCAACAAAATCCAGATGTGCCTTGTAGATAATTTCATATTTCAAAAAATAAAGGAAGAAACATCTTCCGGTTGGCGATGGGGTTGCGGTTGGCTGTTTGTAGCTCAGCGGGAGCTCAAACAGTTACTGAATAGGAGATTTTCTGGCAAGAGTCTTGATTAAAATTTAAACCAGAGAAGAACCCTTTTGTGTAGAAGGATTTAGAGTGGGCTCGAAGAAGACTCATTTCCAGCAGAAGTGTTCTATTCTCAACTCCCTTTGAGGGAGGAGGGAAGAGCACAAGACACTGAGGGAAGTCATAGAGCTTTCAACGCTCCTATTCAGGAATCCTAAAGAGGATACAAGCAACCCCTGCTGGTTTTAAAGAATTGAAATACAACAGCAATAAGGAGGTAAGAGACATCGCTGAAGTAGGAACAGATAGAGACTTTCACAATTGACTATCACAGTTAACAAAAGATTGTTATAAAAGAAGCTGTAAATCGGAAAGAGATTGAAGAAGCTTACTGTTCTGAAGTATATAATAAGGAACCGAGTGGAGCTGAGAGAGGAATTGGAGGGCGGACCCAGGAGACTGAAGGCAAGGGTGTCGAAGAAGGAGGGAGCAACTGAAGTGAAAGTGGAGAGCAAGAGTAAAAAGACGGAATGGAGTAGATTGGTGGAAGAGACTGAAAACAAATATATAAAATAGAGGCGACGGAGCGCAAACAGAAAGTGGAAACAAGTAAGGGACTTGAGAGGAACGAGTTATGGAGAACAGCGTGTAAGTGGTACAAAGAGGGGCAAAAGAGGGTGAGAGAAATTGAAGGTGTTGGACTGAGGAGTGGAGCTGATTGAGAACGGATTGGAAATTAGCGGAGTACAGTATCGTGGGAGATGAGTTGTGACCTTGGTGGGGGGAATGTGAAGACTGAGAGTTCCAACAGGCGGAGAAGGGCAAGAGAGGAGTAAAAAGCAAAGAAGGAGGGTTGGAAATACAGCAGAGTGCAAAAACGGAACTGGATCAGCTGGGAGGACTCTGAGGTGAAGGTGTAGCGGAGGAAGAAGAAGAGTGATGGGGAGGAAACGACCAGAGGGAAAAAGACTGCAAGGAGGCACGGTGACTAATAGAGACTGTATCTGTGGGTGAGAAAAACCTGGATGGGAAAAGGAGGGGAGAAGAGGTGGCTTGAGAAATAAGCGTTTCGTGGGGTTGGAGGAGAAAAAAAACTATTAGAGGGCTGAGTAAAAGACGGGCAAAGGTGGTAGATTGAGTCTGTACCTTCTAATTGGGTTTCTTTTTTAGTTGCACTCGCAAAATTTAATGTTATTATTATAAAAAGCAAGTGTAAAAGAAATTGAAGAAATATAAATTTTGCTTTTTAAGATGCCAATTAAAAGACAAGCACAGATTAAGACATTAACATCCTTAACAACTAGGAGAGAGTCAGTAGAATCAATAGACCCTCAGCAACTGCTATTACAAGAGTTTCGAAGATTTAGAGAGGAAATGACAATGGAAATGAAAGAGATAAGGAGGGACATTAAGAAGGAGTTAGATGATTTTGGGAAAAAATTAAACAAAATAACAACAGATGTGGAACATCTAAATGAAAGGATGGAGGAAATTAACATAAAAACTAAAAAGTTAGAAGAAACTACAGAGCATTTGAAAACAGAACAGGAAAAAGGTCAAGAAAAAGATTTAGAATTGCAACTGAGACTGCGTGAAAAATGCATCAAAATAAGGGGATTAGTAGAAATGGAGGAAGAGGATTTATATCAGAGATTAATACCAGAATTAGCAGATTATGTACAGATACCTTTGGAAAGTATGGAAGCTGAGGTAGACCGGATTTTTAGATTAAACTCAAGGGTAGCTACGCAAAGGAAGTTACCGAGAGACATTGTGGTATATTTCACAAGAACGAAGATAAGAGACTTAGTATTGCAGAAAAATTATGAAACAAGCCTGGTCATAGATAATAACGAAGTAGTAATTTATAAGGATATTCCTAATCAAATATTAAAGAAAAGGAAAGATTATCAATTTATTACGTCCAGGCTGCAAAATAAAGATATTCAATACAGATGGGAAAAAATAGAGGGAATATCTTTTACCTTTAAGCAGAGGAGATATAGACTAAATACGATAAGGAAAGGCAAGGAATTTTTGGCGAAACATTGTCAAGAATTGAATGGTAAGGAGAGGGAAACAAGTAGGGAACAAGTAGAGAGAAGAGAACCTTTGAAGAAAAAGGTTGGAAGATTAAAGGAAAGAAGGTTAAATGAAGAACAGGAAGGGGAAATTGAAAATATGAGAGGAGATAAGGAAGTGGTAGGAAAAATAGATAGGAAGAACAGAATTAGAGAGGAAGAGGGTATTGAGGTGGAGGAAGAAGAAGAAGAATTAATAGAGTCAGAAGAGGAAATTGAAGGAGATAACGAAGAACAAGAAGAGATAGGAAGTATAGAAATAGCTGAAGAAGACTGAAATAAATTGAATAACTAAAAGGTATATAAATTAATAATTAATAATCAAGGACAGGATGGAAAGTAAACTAATCTCATGGAATGTCAGAGGGATGAATTCCCCGTACAAAAGGAAACAGATATTCCACCACCTTGAGAGAATGAAGGCTGATGTGATATGTATACAGGAAACACATATAAAAGAGAAAAACAAAAATTTATTAAAAAACAGAAAATTAGGACAAGCGTTTATAAACTCAATTAATAAGAAGAAAAAAGGAATTGTGCTGCATGTAAAGGCTAGTTGGTCTCCAAAAGAAATAATAAAAGATACAAGGGGAAGATATATTGGTGTGGTAGTGACGTTATTGGGTAAAAAAACTTTGATATTAGGAATGTATGCACCATCAGAACAAAAAGATAAATTCTATCAAAATTTATTGAATAAATTATTAGAAATAGATTACGATAATTTAATATGTCTCGGGGATTGGAATGGGGTATTGGACCCGCTGAAAGATAGGACTTCAAAGAAAAAAATAAAAGATATGCAAGGGAAATTACCCAAATCCTTTACAACTTTTATGGATAATCTGTCACTAATAGAAGTATGGAGATGTCTATATGGTGATGTAAAAGATTTCACGTATTTTTCAGATAGACACAAATCCTTTTCTCGTATAGACATGTTTCTAATATCGAAAAGCATAATGGGCCATGTTAAATCAATGGAGATCATGCCAAGAACAATCTCTGATCACAGCCTGATAAAATTGACATTGAAAAGCTATGAAAGAGCTTATAGTTGGAGAATTAAGGAAAGTATGATACAAGATGAAAAGGTTCAAAATAGAATAAGAGAAACTCTAAAAAATTATTTTAAAGAAAACAAAGAGGACGAAACAACTTTACAGAATATTTGGGATGCAAGCAAGGCGGTAGTCAGAGGTGTATGTATGCAAATAAGTTGTGAATTGAACAAAAAGATAAGGAAAAAACAACAAGATTTGTATATTGCTTTACAACAAAAAGAGGCAGAATTAAAAGAAGACCCATCTAACAAGGAGATAATACGAACGTTACAGATTTTAAGAGATCAGTTAAAAATGGAAACTGCACAGGAAATTGAGAAAAAAGTTTGATATGCTAAACAAAGGTATTATGAACAAGGAAATAAAGTGGGTAAATGGTTAGCATATAGAACGAGGAAAGAATTAGAGAAACAACAAATATTGAGAATAAAGGTAAAGGGAAAGATAGTGGCAAATCAAGAGAGGATAAGAAAAGAATTTCAAAATTTTTATAAGGGATTGTTTAAGGAAGCACCATTAAACATACGGCAAGAAGAAAAGTTAAGACAGTATTTGGATAAGCAACGGATTCAGAAAATAAATAAAAGCCAAAAAGAAGGATTGAATAGAAGCATAACAATAACAGAAGTTGAAGGAGCAATAAGAGCATTAAAGAATGGAAAAACTCCAGGACCTGATGGTTTTTCAGCTAACTATTATAAGGTATTTGAGGCAGAATTGAAAGAACCCTTATGGAAAATGTTTAATAGTATAATAGCAAAAGGCGAGATCCCTATATCATGGAAGAATGCAAATATTGCCCTAATTTTGAAAGAGAATAGAGAAGCTGAAGAAATGAGAAATTATAGGCCTATAGCATTAACCAATACAGATTATAAGATATTCACAACAATATTGGCTGAAAGGTTGAAAAACGTATTAAAGGAATGGATTAATGACGACCAAACAGGCTTTTTGCCAAAAAGACATTTAAGGAATAACATTAGGAAGATCATAAATCTCATAGAATATTTTGATAAACATCCAGAGAAGAAATTGGCCTTAATTTTTTTAGGTATGACAGAAAAGATGGGGGTAGCATTATATGTCAAAGACAACTTCAGTTGTACAGAAATCCATGAGAGTGGTCAGAGTGGACCAGCTGAGAGCATTTGGGTAAAAACAGAGAAATAAATAAATGTGACACAGTGTTAGGAGTTTACTGCAGGCCACCAAACCAAGAAGAGGTAGTAGATGATGCTTTCAGAAGCAAATCTCAGAAATCTCAAAGATGCAAGAATTACTAATTATGTGGGACTTCAATTACCATGATATTTGCTAGGAGACTAACTCTGCTAAGCATAGGCTCTCCAACAAAATCCAGATGTGCCTTGTAGATAATTTCATATTTCAAAAAATAAAGGAAGAAACAAGGGGATTGGTAATCCTGGACTTGATCCTAACCAGTAGGGAGAAGTGGGTCACTGGAATCAAAGCAATTGGTACTTTAGGGGAAAGTGAACATGTAATGCTAGAATTCATAATTGTGGGATGGGGCAAAGAAGAGTATAGTCAAACAAGGACCTTGGATTTCAGGAAAGATGATTTTAACAAATTCAGAGAATTACTGGGTGGAATCCCATGGCTAAACATGCTAAAGGAAAAGGATACTCAGTAAGGATGGGAGTTCTTGAAGAAAGGGTTGCAAAAAGCACAATCAGAAACAATCCCATGGAAGAAGGAAAATGGGAAACTTCTGAAAAAGCCAGTGTGGCTACATAGCAAACTCAAGGAGGAAGTGAAAAGAAAATGATTATGTATATAGAATGGAAGAAAGGACAAATCACAAAGTAAGAATACAGATGTGTAGGCTAAGCTTGCAGGAATAGTATAAGGAAAGCTAAAGCTTAGAATGAGCTGAGATAGGCTGGACAAGCAAGAAGCAACAAAAAAGTGAGGCAAGAGAATGACCAAGGAGACAGTAGGGCTGCTGTTCAAGAAGGATGGTAAAGTGCTAACAGGTTGTAAGTACTCAGTATTTGTAGCAGCAGAGACCTTGGCAAGAGAACTAGACTGCAAATCAAGATTAATATGGAATTAGTTAACAACAACAAAGCCTTTATTATACTCAACAGATCATTAGGCAACACATTAAATACATATTAAAACAGATACAGTACAATAAAACAATACAATAAAATATTCATATTAAATGTACTTGCTTACTAATGCATCTTATAATATAGAATATAATTTACTAAATGGGTTAGTTAGTATAGGATAACATAATGGTAAAAACAAGTTTAAATATTTAATTGGACATTTCTTAAAAGAATAAATGATTTCCAATGTCCCCATTTAATATTATCACAAACGACTAACATACCTTAATTCACACCTAATATAAAGTATTGTTCACACTTAGTAATTTAAAAAAATTATTTCAGAGCTATCAAATAACATTATAAAATAGATAGCATTTCATCTATCAAACTGTACATTTAATATGAATATTTAATTGTATTGTTTTATTGTATTGTACCTGTTTTAATATGTATTTAATGTGTTGCCTAATGATCCGTTGACTACAATAAAGGCTTTGTTGTTGATGATTAATATGGAGTTAGTCAGGAATCACTCAGGGCTTATCTACATGGGCAATTTACCCTGTCTTGCCCCCATCTTGGAGCCCTGCAGTCCTGACAGTGCAGGGCTTTTGCCCGTTTTTGCCCCTGGGCAGTCCTTACCACCCCAGGAAGAAATGGATCTGGCCCTGTATGACCTCAGGATCTTGTTCTGTCACACTGGCCCATCACTGCAGCTGCCCTCTGCATCACTCTTCCACAGCAGGAAGCAGGCCCACCGCATGTGATTAAGGCTGGTCACATGCAGGGTGACTAAGGCAGGTCACATGCAGGGGATCTTGGTCACATGTTGCGGGCCAGCTTCCTAGCTTCACAAAGAGAGAGCGAGAGAGACTGGAGCAATGGGCTAGTGTGCCTGTCTGGACTTCCTCTCATTTTATGGACATAACAGGAGGAAAGGGCCTGATCCGCAGTCAAGATATGCCAGCTGGGATCTGGCATGTCATGGCCTGTGTAGATGAGCCCCTATTTAACCTAAACTAGTTTAAATCTAAGAGGCTAGAAGAACTGCATCCCAAAGTACTGAAGGGACTTGCTGATGTACTCTCTGAACCATTTGCCATCATTTTTGGGGGGAAATCTTGGAGAACAGGTGAGGTACCAAAGAACTGGAGAAGAGCAAACATTGTCCCACTCTTAAAAAAGACAAAACAAGATGATCCAGGAAACTATAGACCAGTTAGCCTGACTTCAATGTTATTTCTTGTTGTTGTTGTTTCCAACTTAAGGTGACCCTAAGGCAAACCTATCAGGAAAAATAGTAGAATGGATTACACAGGAGTCTGTATTCAAGTATCTTGACAACAATGCAGTGATCAGTAGGAGCCAGCATGGCCTTGTCATGAACAAATCTTAACAAACTAATCTTCTATCTTTTTTGATCAGATCAATAGTTGAGTAGATGGTGGGAATGCTATGGATGTCATTTATCTGGATTTCAGCAAAGCATTTGATAAGGTCCCCCATAATATTTTGATTAGCAAACTGTTTAAATGTGGAATAGATGGGAACAATATCAGATGGATCCATAATTGGTTGGAAAACCATACTCAAAGAGTTGTCATCAATGTCCATGCTTCAGACTGGAAGGAGGTCTTTACTGGAGTGCCCCAGGGTTCTGTCCTAGGGCCATTACTCTTCAATGTTTTTATCAATGACTTAGATAACAGGGTAGAGGGAATCCTTATCATATTTGCAGATGACACAGAACTGAGAGGGGTGGCTAACAAATTGGAAGATAGGAACAGAATTCAAAAGGACCTAGATTAATTAGAAAATTGGGCCTAAATTAATAAAATGAAAGTCAATAGAGAAAAATGAAAAATTCTAGATTTAGGCCACCAAACCCAAATGCACAAGTATAGGATGGAGGCTCAACAGTACTACATGTGAAAAGGACCTGGGGATTATTGTTGATCTTAAGTTGAACATGAGTTAGCAATGTGATGCTACAGCGAAGAAGGTGAATGCTATTTTACCCTGCAGTAATAGAAGCATAGTTTCCAAATCTAGAGAAGTAATTGTCCCACTATATTCTGCACTGGTCAGGCCTCATCTGGAGTACTGTGTTCAGTGCTAGGCACTTCATTTTAAGTAGGATATAGACAAGATGGAGCAGGTTCAGAGAAGGGCAATGATAAGAGTTATGGAAAACAAAACACATGGAGACAGGCTAAAGGAGCTGGGTATGTTCAGCTTGGTGAAGACAAGACTTAGGGGTGACATGACTGCACTCATTAAATACCTCAAGAGCTGTCACAGAGATGAGGGTGCAGGCCTATTCTTTGCTACTCTAGAGAGCAGGCCCAGGTCTAATGGTTTTAAGTTACAGGAGAGTAGATTTCAGTTGAACACCAGGAGGAACATCTTGATAGTAAGAGTGATTCAGCAATGGAACCAATTGCCTAGAGAGGTGCTGAGGTCTCCTTCTCTGGACATATTCAAAAATGGGCTGGACAGCTATCTACTGGAGATGTTTTAGCTGGAGATCCTGCATTGAGCAGGGGGTTGGACTTGATAGCCTATGAAGCCTCTTTCAACTCTATGGAAGAGACTGGGAATATCATAAAGTGTTCTGTTGTTCTTCCAACTTCCAACTCTATGGACTTTATCACCCCAGGCTCATAAGGCGCCACAATCAGATTAGTCTAGGAAACACAAACATACCAGGTTGGGGACAGTCACTATTGCACAGCTCTTCAAAAACACCATTGTTCTGCTTCTGTCCCAGCCTCTGTCTTCTGCACACTGGCCTCCATAGCCACACCTCCCTGCCCTGTGCTCTTCCCAGCATGCCTTTGGGTCTGTATTTTTTTTATTTTTAGTGCAATTGTGCAGTCACAGCAATTGATTAAGTAAAAAAAATAGAAAGGAAAGAAATGGGAAATAAATAAAGAAAAACATCCTGCTTGGGAATAGTAAAGGGGAAGGGGGAGAAGAGCATAATCATGCCCACTTGTACCATGTGACTGCCAGCATATCAGAACTACTTCGGGAGGAACGTATCACATACGCATCAACAGTGGCAAAGCAGCACAATTAGGAGTCATTGACGGGTTTTGTCCATCAATGAGAAGGACCGCTCCCACAACAGATGGACTACAGACCAGCTATGGGACAGTCATGACATCATCTGATAAGGTAAGGTCACAAATGCTACCATCCTGATCTAATTCTACTTTTCAAGTCTTGTGTGATAAAGTCCTATGATTGTGGACCAGCCAATTTCTCAGTATGACCCACACTACACAGTTGTTATACACGTCATAGCCAAAGGCCCCCAAAATGAAGGCCCCCAAAATGAGCTGATTTTTTTCTTTGTTTTTTTTTAAGACAAGTAATGGGGGGGGGAGTTGGAAATGGGCAAATTTTGTTCACATAAATGTGCCCTGCTTGACTGCAAGCAGGAATACATGAGACACCTGCGGGTACATAGTTATAGCTGTTTGATACCCACTTTAACTCACATGGCTCAGTCCTAATGAATCGAGATATTTGTAGTTTAATGGGTTAGTTAGAATTCTCTACTGTAGTTCAGGGGACTGCACTTGAGTGTTCTAACAGAAAATGCTAACAGAAAAGCATGGTGGAGTCTCCTTCTTTGGAGGTTTTTAAACAGAGGCTGGATGGCCATCTGTTGGGAATAATTTGATTGTGTATTCCTGCATGGCAGGGGATTGGACTGGATGTCCCTTGTGGTCTCTTCCAACTCTATGGACTTTTTCAAACAGTTGAAAAACCCCACGAGGTGGTTGGGAGAAGAACGGGGCTGCCGTGTTTACACAGCCCCGTTTCAGATGACGCAGTCCTCCTCCGTCCTCATTCTGACCTCCTCCTGACCTTCCCCCATGCTGCTTGCACTGCTTTTTATTAAAGGAGGTTTTCCATCAGTTAAAAGCAGTGCAAGCAGCACAGGGGAAGGTCAGGAGGAGGTCAGGAGGAAGACGGAGGAGGACTGTGTCATCTGAAACAGGGCTGTGTAAGCGCAATAGCCCCGTTCTTCTCCCAACTTCCTCATGGGTTTTTCGACCATTTGAAAAAGTCTTATGATTCTAAGATTCAAAGGGATGCTCTTAAAATGCGAATTGCTGTAGTAACAATGGCAGTAAAGCCCTGTCTTTTAGAAGTGTTATGGCAGCTTTGCAGGATTCATCTGCCCTGCTGGCTGCTACGCTTGTTCCAATCTCTAAATAGGAAGCTTATGAATTCACTTTGAAAACCTACAATATTTATATATTTCTTCCTGTTTGATTGCAAAAATATGAGCTCTGCTTTGCTTTAGGTTTTCTCTGCGGGTTTGGAGTGCATTGTTCTATAATTTGGCAAAAAAATCCCTATAGGTTGTATATTTACTCTTTTGTTTTCTGCACTTTTTTTCTGCCAAGCAGTGAACTGTTATTATGAAGCTAATAAATGAAACAAGAACCTATTTTGTTTTCAAAAAAAAACACAGACTAGGAAAGGAGTGTATAAATATTTTAAAATATTTTAAAAACTATTTTTCCATCCAAGTTTTGTCATGCTTAGTCGCTGAAAAAAAATGGAGGGGGGGGAATATGCTTGTATTATCCATCTGTCAAAAACATCAACTTTTGGCTTGAGTTTTGTTTACTATTCAAGAGAAAGCAATATTACTTTACATTGGTATGTATCTGATTCAGAGGTGGATGACTATGTGTGGAGCAAGGACCAATTTTTGCCTCTGTGACCTCTCACCTGCAGGCTGCATCCATGCTTCCTAGTTCACTTCTGGTCAGCATTTTTGGCCAACTTCTGGCTGAAGGAACAGATTTGGAGGATGGGTTGTTGTTCTGGGGGCTTAGGAGATGGCCATTTATATGTGATTTTGGGCATTTGGGTACATTTTTCAAGGGACAACGGCCTGAAAATAGTGTTGTTGTTTTTTAAATGAGGACTTGAGGGACTTTGGGGGGAACAAAAATGTGTCTCATGCAGTCTTGCAGTGTGTGGGCTTCATGTTCCCTATCCTTCATTGCTCTTTATGAATTGCCATGTGTATGGGGGAAGCAGTGTTAAGAGTGAAATGTTTACTCCATGCCATTATAGCTTTTCCAGGTCAGCAGCATCCCATTCCTTAAGACTGAAAGACCAAAACCAAGGTGCCGTTTACACAATGAAAATGTCCCGGGAAGAATTCGTGTCGATCCCTGGCAGTTTACACGTACATCGGGTCGGGTACGTTATTTTCAGAAGGGGGGCCACCTTTTATCCCTCAACCTGTGGGACTTCCAGTCCCGCGGGTTGTGCCAGTTTTTAAAAAAGTCACTGGAGGATTTGGAAAATCAGAAATGTAAACAGCCTGGGGATAAACACAAGCCTCTGCAACCTCTCTCCCCCCCCCGCTAGCCAATAGCACCACTCATGGTGTGGAACTCTAAAGGAAGTATGTCACTGAGGTTGTGAAAACACGAGTAATCGCATCCTTGATTGACAGCCAAAAAACCCAAAATATCCCGGTAGGCTAAACATGTGTAAACAACAAAAGCACAGGATATAAGAGTGCGGGACCTATAAAAAGAAACAGAACTTTTGACGTGTAAATATCAATCACGGGATTTCCTAAAGAGTGACAAAAATCATCTAAACAGCATGGGACCAATCCGGGATCAGGAAGTCACGGTAAGCCCCATGACAAAAATTGTCGTGTAACTGGCACCCAGAAGTCAGACGCTGGATCCTTGTTTTCTTACAGAGCTGAGGCAGGCAAGGCTTGAGAAATAAGCTGGAACTGCCTGTATGAAATGGGCACAAAGGCATTCCATGCAAATGGGACCAGGATTTGTGTAAAACTGGCTAACTAGGTAAGAGGGCAACCCAGAGCCAGGACAAAAATATTGTTTTTAAATCAGCTGTGTTGGTGCCAATATGGGTTCAGTAGCTGGAGTAGTTCCTACCATTGCCACCAGGGCTTGCATCCCCCATAGCCTAGCCCAAAGAACACACAACATGTGGGGAGCTGCTCCTGCTGGAGCTTGTGAAAGGCTCACCACCAGCCTTATGAGTTTTCTTTCCCTGGACCAGCATCATTGCTGCCAATACTTATCCTACAAGAAGGCTCACAACATGTTGCAGTAATAGTGCTCCACTCCTTGCCTTGCTCTAAATAGTATGATGGGTCCAAGTGCATGCATCCAACACCTCTGTCCCCATTTCCTTCCCCTTGCACCTGACATTTTAGTGCACAAGTGTTACACTTGTGTTTGTACAAACAAAGACCTTCACATAGAACCAGAGAATGTTGGAGTTATCTGGGAGTGTTTAGAGATGAGTGCCAAGACCCTAAAGCCACCTTATATTGAAAAATCAAACTTCCTTTTCTCCACTGGTACTTGCTCTGAAATTTGTCTCCCTGCCTGGAGATCTGGGTAAGCACTGCAGTCCCTCTGGACTTCAGCCAAAGCTCTAAGATCTGGCAACCTTAGTTAAGAAAAGTTCTACTTTTTAAAATATATATACAGTATATAATATATATATATATATATAATCTCAAGCTGAATTTAGCAGTGGGAGAGCAGGCAGCAAATAACATATTGTCTTCTGTGCTCGCATTTTATTATTCCAGATATCATTATACCCAGAGCTTCTTTAATGGTGTTTTCTCTTCACTGAGCTCCCTATTGGTGTAGTGGGGGGGGGGACTCTAAAATTCACAAAGAAGAAAAATATCCATTAAACTTGTGTTTTTGTGCACACTCCAGTCTCCTATTTTCCTTAAAAACTACAGTTACGTCACATGAAGAACCGGTGTTTATGTATTTCTTGAATAAAATGTACAAGTCAAAACATAGGCACAGCATATGAAAAAAAGAATTCACCTCATAAGATTCTTCATCCCCAGCAACCATGCCCACAGTTTTAATGAAAGGGTGGCCAGGATTGTCAACGCCTGTTTGGATACACTGATCCAAAGTATAGCCATTGGGAGTCGTCTTATCCCTCAACTTGGCGTAGATTGCTGGAGTGAGGCACTCAGCCATGCAGTTGTTGTGTTTACGAAGATCAGGATAGTCTGCACTGGGTAAAAAGAAATAAAAGAAATTCATATTGATAAGTAAAGCTTGATCTGTTTTTAAGTTTTTTAATATTTACTGGGGAAGTTGGAGAAAATCAGCATCTCTCCAGTCTTCCTGCCTCTGTGCTTCCCTTTGGAGGGAGGATGCGGGGAGGAGAGAGTGTATAAATATTTTACAGTGAACTGGGTGATTTTAAGAAAACAGCAGGGGACTAGAAAGTGTGATTGGTTGTTGACTCATGCATGCAGCTGAAATTTAGATGGGAAGCAATGATACAGTGCTTCCAGGGGGTATGTTGGCTTCCAGCTGAAACCACAGAGATAGTTTCAGTAAAGAACAGAAACACTTAGGCAGATGGAAGAAAGCAAATGTCCTTCAAAATTTATATTTTTGCAGGTTTTCATCAAATCCAAAGTGTAAGTAAAGTTAATGAGCTGAATGCACAGCTGGTAGAAATCAAAATAGTCGAAGCGGAATTGTTGAAACTATACTTGTTCACACAATTTGTAAACATGGACCTTTTACATTAAAATATTGCTAGATACTTTATTGCAATATTATCTGCAATATTGCAAAGCAGAGCTCATACTATCAAAGAAAGCCAGTGTAGCATGGTGCTGAGACCATTAGATAAAGCCTGAGGAGAATTTTGTTCAAGGTACTAAGCAGCCATGAAATATATAGCCAGTCATACATACTCAGCCTAATCTACCTCACAGGTAGGGTTGGCGGAGATGCTTTGAATTCCTTGTAGGATATACATTTAATAAAGAATACTAAATTTGGCAGAATTATTTCCACTGAAGACTCTGTAGATTTTTTAAAAAATGATGACTTGCCTATTATGAGCAGCATCTACTTATACTTCTAAGTTTCAGTTTTCTGTGACTCACTTTTTACCCCATTCACCTCAGTTTATCCTCCTGAGTCACAGCTGTGGTGCCGTTTCCTTGCTTATACAGTTTTCAGCACAGTCTTTCTTAAGCTCCGCATAAGATTTTCCACCAACTTTGTCTCTGTCCATGTTGTCCTGCTTTTTCCACTTCTGAATCCCTCTGCTTCCTTTAGTTTGGGCCCATATCATGGAAAGGCTACAGGTCATGGAAACCCCCAGCCAATGGCCATATAGCTTCTTCCCTTACTTGCTATCCCGCTTCCCTCAGCTTCTCAGCAGGCTATCATTTTCCAAAAATTGTTCAATAGAGATGGTAAGGTCTTTTAAGCAATGTACCGCAGCACTGGTTCATCATTTGAATCAAAGTGTTTACCTTGGAGGAAATAATTTGTGTCTGTCAAAGGATCCAGCTTTCAAATTTTGTCGATTCAACAAATATCCGGTTGTCAAGGCTCCAGTACTAACTGTTGCAAAGAGAACAGCAGTTCTTCTGCCCGCCAGCAGACGTGAGAATGTACTAGCCATTTTTTAAAACCCCAATTTGTCTGGAAAATGCAAAAAAAGAAAAAAAAAAGAAAAAAAAAGAAAAGAAAAGAAAGGAAAAAAAGCACACAAATCTATCATGAGAACTGGAATAGTAAAATAGGAAATGATTAATACTGAAAATAAGAATGGTAATGGGATCAACTAAATGATGATCTAATTCGGTTTGGACACATATTCACATTAAACAAAAAGGTGTGTGGACAAGCCTGTACAGCACATATTCATTCTAGTCATATTGGATCCTTTGTGGGGCTGCCCTTGAAGACAGTTGGGAAATTTCAACCATGATTATTTTACAACTGAGAACTGTAAGGCAGCTTAGTCATATTGCAATCAAAGGGCATGTCTACATGGGCCAAATAAGCCATGCACAGCAAGCCATGCAGATGACGTACAGGTCAAATCTGGGTCTTTTCAGCACCCCAGGGCTTTAATCTGGACTGAAAAGATTAGGGATTTATACTGGATTTCAGTGGAAAATCTGGATATTCACCTGTGCGTGTGTGGACTATGCTCCATAGCAATGTTGGTGTGGGGCCAGGGGAAGGAGTTTCTTGTGTGGGTGGAAGAGTTTGGGAGGAGACTCCCAGGTGATCAGCTGACCTTTCCCATCAGGAAATGCCTCTTTTCCTGTTTCAGTTTCACTTTTTAGTAGTTCCTTCATTGTCATTTATTTTGCATACACTGCAGTTGTTCGGAGAAGCACATACCTGCATACCCATATTGTTATTAGCTGCACATACCTTCACATAATAGGATGTCCGAAGCCCCTCTGAGCTATGGGAAAAGAGGCAGAAGCAATATGGACATATGTACATTCACATGCATGAGGGGAGGGGGAAAACCCAGAGCAGCCACAGCTGTGTGGCCACACATACTGTGATTTATTGGACTGGGTTGAGTTCGAAAAGGAGAACTGTGTGGACAGTGCTCCCAAACGCACCTCAGCGTGTGTGGCAATTATGTGAACAAGCCCATGGTTGCTGAGGTCCAGGGTAACCTGAAAGTATCATTCAGTGTAGATTAGTCATATTGCATACTGTAACGTAATTTGCTTTCAGATTGTTTCCAGGCCCACAATTCAAACTGTTTTAAGCATTAAATCCCTTAATGGAGCGGGTGGGGAAAGTGCAGGCATGTCACATAAAACAATGTAGGTCACATGTGGCTCACTTTTGGAGCCCCCAAATCCTTCCCAGAGACCCCCAAAGCCTCCAATTTTTAAAAAATCAGGGTGATATTTGGATTTAAAAAACCTGAATACAGCCTAAAACACACCAAAATTATATACCAATGTGGCTGTTCAACTTCTGCACTGCATCAAACCTGCCATTTCCCTTTCACTACCAGGAAAAAACTGCCAATGTTGGCCAAAACATGTAACTGGAAGTGACATTAGATCACTCCCACAGCACCCAGATACATGGCATGGTCTGTGTGGTGGGGCTGTGGATGCAAATTGTCTCTTCAAGTTGCTGGCTAGCCCTGCTTAATAAACTGGGTTCTGGTTATCTGAGCTTCTCCTTTATGGCTTCCATCCTTGAGATTTAAGATTAGGCAATAAATTCCTAGTTTGCTTGAATGCTAGATTGCCATCAGCTAGGACAAGGTGAAGAAAGTACTTCCCTCCAGATGTTGCTGGACTATAACACCAATCAGCCCTAGCTAGCATAGCCTGTGGTTAAGGATAATGGGAGCTCACGTCCCACATATGGAGGGCTGCTTTTTGTTTACCCCTGAATTGGAAGATGGTTTTTTTCTGTGGTGTCACCAGAGTTGATGTCTTTATACGTCGGTTTGTCTCTTCTCTCAGTTCAGAGATGAGTAGAACGTCTTTATTCCTCCATGTCTGGGGAATTAGTTTCTTAAATTTCTGACTTCCACCACTGCTACTCCTCGGGGGGGGGGGTTGTTTTAACTTTCCTAGATTCATAGAGTTGGAAGAGACCACAAGGCTCATCTGGTCCACCCCCCTGCCATGCAGGAATACAAAATCAAAGCATTCCCAACAGATGGCCATCCTGCATCTATTTAAAAACCTCTAACAGAGACTCCACCACACCCCGAGGCAGTGTATTCCACTGTTGAATGGCTCTTACCTCAATAAGCTCTTACTAATGTTTAGGTGGAATCACTGTTGTTAATGTTATTAATGAACTTTATATCTTGACATATCCCCCCAAACTGGGACACTAGGTGGCTAATTGGATTTTGTAAATAATCTGGGTTTTGTGAATGCTCCTACAGGTACTTCTCAGGAAACTTCAACTGGATTTTTAAAAAAGTCATAGTGACTGATCTCAGGCTGAGAAATGTGAAAATCAATGTTTGTAGAATACTGTCTAAAGCTTATTATAAATATTTTCTAGAAATCCATGGCCTTCTTTCAGCAACTACAAATACCTTCCATAATATTATATTACCAGAAATACAGCTTTCTAACTTGGCTTGGGTCCAGGTTACCTGAAGGACTGTATGCCCTACATTAACCTGCCCATATTTAGAGATCATCTGTAGAGGCCCTTCACTCTGTCTCACCACCCTCACAGGTACCTTTTGATGGGAACATAGGAGAGGGCCTTCTTGGGAGCTTCTCCCAAACTCTGGAATTCCCTTCCTAGAGAGATTGGCATCCTTCGTACTACCCTTTCATAGGCAGGTGAAGATTTGTTTCAGCAGACCTTTGAGGATTGGTTGCTCAGGAGGAGAGGGCCTTTCCCAATGTGCTACATGTCCGAATATTTTCCTATCCAATGGCCACCCTTTTAACTGATTTTGATTTTACTGATAATTTAATTATATTGTCAAATAATGTGGGATGGTCCAAGCAGTGTCACTTTTTGTAATTGTGCTTTTGTGATCTTACCTGATGTGATTTCATTCACATGCCTTATCACTTATCACTATTGGAACCACAGTTGTTTTCTTTCCCCAAAGGCACTGAATCTCAGTTTGCAGGTTTCACTATTTTATAATATCTCCCATCTCTTTGTCTTCGATTCTGCTGTCTCCCAGAATTGCCACATCTATTATCCAAGCTTTCATTTTTCTCAACCACAGTTATGTCTGGCATATTATTTTCTAATTGTTTGTCAATTTCAGTCTTAAGGATCCATAGTATTTTTACATCACCATTTTCGACAACTATTTCAGGCGTACGTTCCCATTAGCTCTTTGTAGATGCCAAATCATATTTTTTTCATAGAAACCAACATATTATTGCAACCAGTTTATCATTGCAGCCACTTTTTCCTTTTATCATATTATCTATTATTTTTAATAATTTCATTGGTCATCTATCCAGTTTGTCTGTTAATTAAAGTATTGTAAGGAATAATGTCTCTATATTAAATATTGTCCAAGTTCCTACATCACATTTGTAACTATGTAAATGCATTAGTACTGTAATTATGTAAACATTAACCCCTGACACTTGCCTTAAACTCAAGTAAGCTGCTCAGAGCAACAGAGGGATCTATGACACAGGCAAGTGAAGGGCTTCAGGGTGATGTAAATAATCCCCTCCTGCCCCCTGCCAGGATTTGTAGATTTCCCAAATATATGAGAAATGGATTTTACTGAAGCTGAACAGAAAGGGAACTTCAGATTCAAAGTGTGTTCAGCTGAGACAGCCTTGAAACATCCAAGCCAATTTGTACAAGGCAGCAGTTGATTAGGAACACCTGGATGGGATGAGCTCATGGCTAGATCTGATGCACCTGTAGCAATGACTAAGGATTTTCAGAGGCTGGTATCAGCCAAATTTGGGTCTATTTAAACCATGAGGCTTTGCACACATGATGGAGGTTATTCAGTCTGTGGATGGTGGTTGCTAGAGGCAGGTTGCTGATTATATATTATTTATTTACTGCTGATGTGTGCTGTTGAACTTAGTAAACTTCTTTTAACCAAGAAGCTGATACTCTGCTGAATCCTTGCTACAGCTGGAAGACAGTAAGTGCCTTATATCACAGTGCTTGAACTTTGCACATGCACTGGAAGGTTGAATTTCATGACCCCTGACACTCTGAGCTATGATGCAACAAGCCAAAACTTGTGTTTGTTAAAACATAGCATGAGGACAGGAGAGGGCTACCCATATCATCCTGAAGCACTCCACTTGCCCACACCACAGACCTCTTGTCACCCTTGAATTTATGGGGGGTTATGGGGGTATTTACTATTGTGAAAATAGTGCCATGTTCATGAATATGTAGCGTAACTTAATATGGAGCAGTTATAGAACTGTAACTCTATGTTATGAATCCAAAACTGCAATGCAGGATGCCACCCATTATCATATCTGTGCTGGTGGCAGGCTTTGATATTTTGACATTTTCCCTACCTAATTGTAGGCATGAATGTGTTGTGTACTTGGTTTGTCTTCTGTTACCCTTCCCAATTCTGCTTCTGGTGGTTGTTTACACACACTGGACCCTGAACATGCCTACCTTGCATCTTCCTCACCAGCACTTCAAGGAAGGAAAGGATAAGCCAGTTGGAATCTACCTACCCAAAGTGTTTTTTTTTTCTGAATGAAAAATGAATAATCTCATCCACTTCCCACAAGTCAAAACTAGCCAAGTTTATATTATGCACTGCTGCAACTAACCTAGCATCATAAGAAGAAGTTGTGCTGGATTGAAAGTGAGGAGGAAGCAGGCAGCTCCTTTCAGCATAATGCTTGGGCTTACCAGCCCTGAGTCATCCATTCAGTTTTCCTTTTGTGTAGTCAGAAGTGTGTTGCTTCTGATATGTCATCTCTCTATTGCTTTGTATTTGAAGGCTTCAGCAGAGTTTGTACTGTGTCCCCAAACATCATCTCTGACAAAGACCATTTCATTTTTGAACAGCAATCGTTCTGGCCTCAGGGTGAATCTGATTATTGTCATCTAGATCTTCTTAGTATTCACATTGTGGGGTGGTTGACATTCATATCATACTTCAGCTATTTTCATGGAAAAGCTCTTTTTGTCATAAGATTCCCCCCCCCCCCCCGTGTTGTAAGGCTGCCATCTATCATTCTGTTACTCATGTCCTTATTACATATAATTGCACAGGTCTGTAAAGGGTGATGTTTGATGCTTGTTCTGTGGCTGCTTTAAACTGTTTGATGCCAGCTTCCCATTAGTCTTCAGGGCAAAGGGCGCTGGGAAACAAATCAAACTGTTTCTGTATCTAGGGCGCACACATTTCATACAGCAGAGCTTAATCATAAAGAAGCACTGACCTAGTGAATAAAAGGAAAGGTTTTGGGTCAATAATTCGTGTAGTTCATGAGTAAAGTTTGACCTAACACAGTCAGGAGAGGCAGATTTCATGCATGAGGTTTCTTTTCATATCTTTCAGCTACTGGGATGTTAGATCAAGCAACTACTAGTGTAATATAGTGAACTAGAGTTGGGGAGACCTAGGTTTAAATCCCCATTGAACCATGAAACACAAATGACCTTGAGCCAGGCTCTGTCTCTCTGCCTGACCCACCTTAAAGGGCTGTTCTGAGGACAAAGTCAGGAGGAGGAAGAGAAGAGCCATGTACACCACTGGAAGACAGGTGGGATGTAAATATCACCAACAGCTAACAATTACAAAGAACTGTAATACAACAACAAACCCTGAAGCAATGCTGAAGCTATAAAATACTGTTCTGTTGGAACCCAGTTACACTGGGAGATGTGGAGAGGATGCCATTTTTTTGGGTAACAAGACTGGTCTTCATGTTATTAAACCAATTATCAAGATGAAATGAGACCATCATTCTACTGCAAACTAGCACTTACCTCAGTGTTTGTTTCCCCAAATCTTTGCTCCAGGCTGTTGAAATCACAGAGTACAATATCTGCAGAACAGCTGTCTTATACTTTGGTGTCAGACCCATGCCTTGTGGGTTCATCACAGAGACAAATATGGCTTTCACAAACCACTACAGCTCAAACTGCATTAACAGGGCAATCACATGTCCTGGAGGTTAACATGGGAGTGCCCCATGAGTCTCACAAGTAGCAAGCAGAGGATGTATAAAAGATTTTCAAAAGGATATAAAAATAAGGTCTGCTCCTCTAGAAAGCGAGGACTGCTTCAGATGTTCAATTTCCCTATGTGCATCTTGATAGTGGGGAATGAAAGAACAGCCAATTTATGTATCTTTATAAGCTGAAATGGTACCTGAGTTATGATCCAACTTTAAAACACAAATAACTATAAGCAAGTGGCATTGGAAGCAGCCTTCAAGTTTCAAATTTCAATAGCAAAAATCTCATGGAATGGGCAAACATTTCTAAATACTCATTGAACTCAATAGGCCCTGTCTTTCTGACTGTCTTTCATGGCTGTCTTTCTTTAAAACAGTTATGAGGATCAAGAACTATTTTCTGTTGACTACCCAGGAGTATGAAATTGCTAGAATTGCTTCGATTCTGAATGATATATATGGCCTCTTAGTCTATCAAGGAAGTTTCCCTTCCAGTGTATTTTCTTAGACTGAAAATCTGTCAAAATTAAGAAAATGAAACCAGACAATGATCTTAGTTTTTCACCAAAACAAGCCACACATTTCCTCTGTTGAATGCAAGTTATCCCATCAAATAACAGGTAACATTAACACCATTAGACAGTCCGTCATATTTAGCTAGTGCATATCATTTCTGCTAGCGAGGACGAAGAGGCATTACATGGAAAGCTGTTTTCATATCTTGACCATTCTTTAAAATAATGGGATGTGACACAGTCATCATGCACATTGTACCAGCAATGATTGATTGACTGGCTCTTGTTTTTACATCCTGATGCCCGTTCACAAAATGGGCTGGAGAGAACAGAAAAACTACAGCAGATAGAAATGGCAAATGCCACAGTGTTGTTATATTAACAAGCTGTTTGGTTTGTGTGCTTCAAAATTAGGATAAATCATCACAGTATTTATGAAAGTTTCACCCACTGTCACCATTGCTTTGTCCCAGGTGTCATCTGTGTGGTAAATTCCTAGGGCCCAAAACTTAAATGTTACTGTGTAATAGAAAGCATTTTTTAAAAAATCAAAACAGTCATTTCTCTGGCATGGTAAACTGTTTTTTCAGCACAGAGACCATTTCATTGAACCACTTCACCTGGAAAACTGAGAGTTCAATAGGTGAGGAATATCATGTTTTTCAAAATAATGAGTGTCATCCCCTATTCCATTCAATATTGGGAATGACAACCTGCTTTTGAAATCTGTTTATCTTATTTAATATACTGATTGTAACATTGCTCAAATGAAGATGCTCTCTATTTTGGAAAATGGCTACTGGCCCCTTGGTTCTTCCCCCTCCCCAATAGTTTATTTAATGTGTGATGTGCCCTTAACCTTTCTTGACTTTAACTGACATAACACCTGACCTTGGAGCAAACTGAGCTGCCTCCATTCTCACCCCATGCTAGTTTCATCAACCTTCGCTCTTAACAAGTATCTAAAATTAGCCCATGTTCCCACATGAGAGGCATGCATAACAGAAGGCGCAGAAAAATAGCAGTGGGAGAAGAGTACAAGGAGGTCTGATCACAGGTACACTTGCATGGAACAGGCGGGTGAGACATGTGGGAATGAAACGAGTGCAAGACAAAACAAGGGGAAAGATGCAGGACACGTTCTAAAGTGACTTTCAGATGTAGTAAAGTTAGCATGAGATTAGTATTTTTTTCAGTTATTTTGCATGCTGATTATTTGAAGGTACACTAACAAACATTTTCCAGGTATTTGTACCTGTAGAAAGAATATCTGTTGAGGGTGTGTGTGATAGCATAATAGCTAGCTTTCCCCTTGCCCCATACCCTAATGATTCATTACAATGTCTAAACAGATACCACATAACACATTCATTGGGCTCTGTTCAGATATCATAATGAACATTGAACTTCAGGAGGAAAGCCTGGCACCTAAATGCCCCCTACTGTAATCAACTTAGTGTGCATAGTATGTTATATCTGAAAAACCAGCCCCAAGACAATTTGCTGCCTGAGGCAAAGGACAGCAGATCCCTACTCTCACATCCCACATAACTGTAACAAACAGGAATAGCAATTGAATCTTGTTCTCACACTAACAAAGTAACAGCATTCTCCATCAGCCAAGAGCAACAGGCTAGCTTAGAGGTTGCAGGAGAGGTGGAGCTGTACACAGAACTCTGTCTTTAAATAGAGAGAAACGTCCAGAGAATACAGGAGGAATGTTGATTAAATTATGGATTATGTCAGGATGTGGCAACAAATGAGAACAAGGTAAGTGGCTAAGAGATCCCCCCACTTTTGATTTAGCCATTTGTGTTTGTGGGGGAGATGAAGTCTGACACAAATATCAGAAAAATAATCTGAAAGCATCTGTCAAAAGGGGCATATAAGTGTGGTTTTTAGGTATGGATGTATATAGATGTGGAGAAGTATGCAGTTAAAAAGGCCTTAGACTGTTACTTAAAAAAAAAATCACTGCTTTGTTGACATAAAACAATGAGTGAGGCCCACTCAAAGTGCTATCTTTAAGGCAGGGGTAGATGAGCTCTGGAGTCCAGGTAGCAACGTGTGACTCCTGGGACCCACCCTGGGCAGTAACAATAGCTGAAATTTCATTCAAGATTTTTTGGGAGGTGGGATCGGGTGGAGGACAAGGTATTTATTTGAAGACAAAACCCACAACTTCTGGAGGCTTTCAAGGATATATACCAGGGGTGGGAGACAGAGAGAGTGAGCCAGTGTGGTATAGTGGTTTGAGTATTGGCCTATAATTCCAAGAGACCAGGGTTTGAATCCCCAGATTGCCATGGAAACCCATAGGGTGACCTTGGGCAAGTCACTCTCTCTCAGCCTCAGAGGAAGGCAATGGCAAACTACCTCTGAGTAAATCTTGCCAAGAATATACCATGATAGGGTCACCATAAGTAGGAGTCAAGTTGCAGTCACATAACAACAACAACAACAACATACAGTGAACACTTAGTGAAGAAGAGAAGAATCCAAGGGCTCAGGTTCTGCAATCACAACAATAGCTTTATCCTCTCTGTTCTTGCTACTCTCTGCTGAAGCCTTTCACTTACCTGAATTACCTGTCTTGCATTTCACTACAGTTATAGTAATTCAGGTGTTTCCCCATCCTTTCCCCCACATAGTGCAATAAAAAATGCAGTACAGTTTCTTGTATTGTTAGTACAGTACCTTTATTACCCCATTTTCTTTTAGCTATACATGTAAATGACCACATTCTATTCCATTACTCTTGGAGAGCTGTCTTTACAGCTGGGCAGAATATATTCTATTTACTTTGATTGTGATATATCCTGATGCCCTAAAGTACAGGCCAAAGGGATGTCATAGTAGCACAGAACCCCTCAAACGCATAACAGAAAGATGCCCATAGGCCCAACCACCATCTTTAGTAGACAGGTAGTTTGATCTCCATCTGTGGCAAGCATCTGGGAGGGAGAATGACAATAACACTTTGGAGTGCCCATCACATTGATAACCTTATACTAAAATCTGTTTCCTAGAAGCATCCTAATATAGGAAAACTGCTGCTTACTTGTCCCCTTTCCACATAAGCTGGAAGGTTATACACTGAACAGCTAGGGGAGAGGAGGGGACCTACATTGTTTGAAGTGGTTTTATTAATTGTAACCCACCCTCTTGTACAGGCATGGCTCCCACAAGAGAGGGGAGACTGACAAGGCTCTAGGCTGGGGGCCCAGTGTGATATTATTGTAGGTTTTTATTATGTAAATCCATTTAATTTTTATATGGTATCATCATTTAAACTGACTTATTTTAATTTTTCTCCTAAATCCTGTAGAGCATCTCACTGCCCTTAACGTTAATATTAGGTAGGGGCCCTGCCAAAGATCCTGGCCTGGGAACCTGCTTCAGGATGTGGGGACCATGGGTATAGGTAAATTAGCAATTATTAAGCAAATAAAGAAATAGGATAGCAGTAGAGTCCTCTTAGTAGTTATTGTTTTGATCAGACCAAGCAAACCTAGGATACATCCAGACTGATTAAAAATACCAGAAAGTCCCAGATTTTGTTTCTGTTCTTTCCTATTTTATTTTGGAGATCCATACACTTTGTTTATCCCAGAATATTTTCTCTCAGCTCCCCATTTGATCAGAGACATTTTATACCATCTCCCCAGGTTGGTTTATTTTAGCTTGGTATAGAATTGGAAGGAACAGGAACAAAGTCTGCGTGTGCCCTTGGATATGTTTAAAGGAGAACCACATGGTCCACTAAGGCCTATTCCCATCAGGAGATGCTGTTGCTGGCCTGACTTGAGCTTCTCTTGGACTGAGCTTGGTGGTGGTAGTAGCATACAAATGGAATCCTGCACGACATCTTAAAGTCAAACCCACTGTAGGCTGAATGAGTCCTGTCAGATATGAATGTGCCTATTTTAGAAGGTTGTTAAATGCTATTCTGGATAGCTTTCTTGGTTCTTTGTGTACTCTGCAACAGGCAGAAGGCCAGTGAACTCTTCAGTCCTTTTAGTTAATAAATCAATCCCATGTGTTTTAACCTATGTGTTTAAAAGGTTTTATGTTTTAGTTATATATTGTATTTTAAATCAAATTGTACCCAGGCTTGAGCCTTGGGGAGATAAGGTATTATTATTATTATTATTATTATTATTATTATTACATGTTCCCTTTATTTGTATTACTTTACTGGAACTTGCTATTTTTCTATTGTACTCCATAAAATAATAGTGGGGGGAGGATAAACATTCAAAGATAAATACAAACAGAATGTTTATAGAATATCACTCAGAAAGACTTCATCCTTCCCTAAGATTCAGAAGCCTGAGTTGGTGACATCAATTTAGTTTTTTGAGAGTTGTATTTGAGACCAGCATGAACTAGTTTAACAAAAGGCACATAGGAAGTCTTATATTGGGAACCAAAATTAATTCACCTGGCCCAGTATTCTCTACCCAAGCCTTCCTTAAACCTGGGGATCTGGGGTTTTTCATCCCAAACATCTGGAACACATAAGGTTGGGAAAGGCTTGCCAATACTGATTGGCATCCATTCTGCACTGTTTGAAGGTCAAACTAGATCATGGGTAGCACATTTTGAAGAGGCACTCTCTCTACTGATGAAGGTCAACTGTTTGTGAATGCATATATAATAATATAATAAAAATAATAAAATTTTATTTCTATCCCGACCCTCTGCAATGTAATATGATTTTCCTCATCTCCATATCTTCCATTTCATGTGCTCTGTTTTGTGAAGAGTCATTAGAAAGTAAGGATTTAATGTCCACATTTGATTGCTGAAGCCTCTATCTCTGAGGCAACCTCATTATGGGAAGTGAAACAGGACATTGTAGGAAATATGCATTTCCCTTAGGTTGACCCTCAGACAGGACTGCTTTTGTGCCCTACCATCAGGAAATGCCAGTGATAAAACCAGAACTTGGAAACATTACTGTTTGAATTCATAGAATCCCCCCCCCGCATGATCACTAGTTATGATAGCTGATGGTAAATGGAAATTTTAGTCAAAAAAAGTAACCTTTTCAAGCTCTAGATTGAACGTTGGACATTTACACACAAAGTCCCATTGCACTACAACCCTTCCCCAAGAATGTATATTTCAAGGTCACTTGTAGCAATATATGCCAAAAAGAAAGGATGTACAACTACAGTAGCTGAGAAATGTGGGCCAAATAGGTCAACAACATTTGTTAAATTCATTTGCTGCATCCAAGTTCTACACAATGACCAGAATCCATTGGTGTCACATGCAGGCATAAATCACCTTATGTATGTGGTTGTATTTTTTTGGCTACTGTAGCTATAGTATTACCCAAATTGTGTGGGGTCCATGAGGAACCTACTCATGTCCAGATATTAATATGGGGAATTTTAATTAGTTCAATATGGCAGTGAAAGGCCGGGTAACTGTGGGACCCTTTGACCTATGTATACCGGTACTAACTTATGAGACAGTTAGGAAATAAAATAAAATGTGTTTTATTGAAAAATAATCCCAGAAGCATTCACACCAACACTCAGGCATTAAGCAATCACACAAGGCTATTGAAGGAAGTAGGAAGTATTGGGATAGTGGAATAGAGTTTGGGCTGATGGGCTATACTGTACCTATCTGACAAGCAGGGATTCATATAAAAGAAAGTACTCAGATGGAGCTCTGAGAGTCACACAGCAGATAGACAGAGTGAGTGATGAGAGGTATGAAGGCTGTGTGCTGTGAACACTGACTGTGTTTTGGGGCAATATTTATAACCAATATTTGTCCTTAAGAGGTGTTATGAGTGGAATACAATGTTAAATGGAGTTTCCCACAGTTAGAAAATGGAAGCTCCGGCTATGTCAACGATTGCTAATGGCTGCAACATTAAGATTGATGGGCATCAGGAAACCTTCTATTGTTGAGGAGAGAGGTGCAAAGGAAAACCAGTTTGCAGAGTCATAAATGTTCCAAGCACTTGATTGAATTAGTGAATGAGTCACTTCCAGGTGCATCCAGGAGAATTAGCACATTCCCACCCTAAATCACTGTCCAAGGGGCATCTACATAATTACTATGTGGGCATGTCTTTTGGGAATTTTGAAAGACCTCTTTGTTAGGTTTTGAGCAAACCTTCATTCAGTCCCTATTTGTGGAGAAGTCCTGGTCTTCTGCTAACTTTGTGAAGCATCGATAAATAAGCCAATTTATGAAATATAGTCAGTTGATGAATTATTGGAAGAGTGGAGGTGTCAGGGCAGGTAACAATAGTTTCATAGTTTGGCATGAATTATTGCATATATAATTACACATTCTCAGATAGTATATAACTCTCAGTAGTTTCAATGTATTCCTTGATTCACTGGGATGGCAAAAACATTCATTGTACATACCCCATGACAAAATGGGACAATATGGAAACTAATGGCAGATACACAACCAGTTGTGCGATGTCAGTATTCCAAAGAAGGGTGGCATAGAGCAACCATTGCTTAAGTACACACATGTAGGTTTCTACCACAGAAGTGCAATGTTGGATCTAAACTGACAGATTTTTTAAAAAGAAATGAACGTACAGTATAACATATTATGCAGCAGGACTTGCAGAATAACCATTCCCTAGTTTTGAAATGGATTTTTATCTGGGAGTGAATGATAGAGAGCACTAGTGAATAAAAGCAAAGCATACCATTTTAATTGTGTGCACAGATTCCAAACACTGCCCTTAGTGCTAATTTGTTCTCATGACCTTTCAAGTTGATGCAGACTGCCATGAAAGAAAATGAAAACTCTGTGCAAATTTAATTGCTTTTTCTAGAGCAACATTTCTTCACCCAGACCTATATATGTGAACTTCAAGAAACTGATAGCAGCTAGGCAATGTAGAAGGTCACACGCTTGAAAGCTTTCACCTTTCTCCAGAATTTCTTTAAACAGATTTGTGCATCTGCTGTAAGCCAAGCTTCTGAAGTAGACGTTTGCTTGTGCACTCAATAAAATAAAAATCAAATGCTCAGCAAACTAGGTTTGATATTTAACAGTGGAAACTTCAAAAGTTTGGAAATTACATACTGAAAGTAGCAAAAACTATTTCTAATTGCTACTCTTTGGGCCAGGGCCAACACTCAAGGAAAAGCCTCCCTGTTCCTTCTGTTGAGAGATTCAAACCATGTTATTAATCCTAACAGTCTTGTATTTTATAAAATACGTAAAGATTGTGGTTGGCATCTTGTGGGTAACTTAGAGCAGCATTAAGTCCAATTTATGTCATTGTAAGTCCTTGTTGGTCATTGTGAAGGTCTGAATTCTCTACTGATCTCATGCAAAAAGAACAAGAGAAACCACCACATTTGGAGGCTATTGGAGGATGTTTTTGAGTAGGTGGGGAGAACATCAACTACCTTTTTTTCAAAGTGGAGGAGTGTCTGGGAGCATTTGGAGTCTCTGGAGTGAGTTGGGGGTGCAAATCTGGTGCCAGGAGCTGCATGTGGCTCATGAGCCACACTTTCCCCATACATAGTGTAAGAGTAGGACCAGTTCTGTGTCATAAAAGTATGTCAGAATAGGATACCAAAGAGTCACCCACGGGGGGGGGCATCATTTACAAGGCCTTGAATAACGGAAGAAAAAAAACCCTAGCTTACACTGAATTGAAGCAACAATGGCAGAGAATTATGATTACTTTTGCTGTTATTACTTCCATGGAATAGTCATCTAGCTCGCTCGCTCACTCTTAGGTATGTTGCCATTTCCAGTGTGCTGATTGGCTGCTTAGGGAACTGACCAACCAATCAAAGCTCTGTTGGGCAGCCAATCAGCACACTGGGGGCGGGACCATGTGGAAGTTTCACTCCTTTTTAAACATGGCGGAGGCAGAGAGGGTATGAGTAGCAATGGGAGGATATGGCATGGTGTGTGTGTGCCTGAGTGTGGTGATGTGGAATGTGCCTGAGTGTGGTGAGGGTGGTGCAAGCCTGGCGGGGGGAGGGGATGCGATCCTGGTGGGGGGAGAAGGGTGTGATCCTGGCAGGAGGGGCCGTGGAGGAGTGTGAAGGTGTATGTTACACTGGGCATAGCTAGTTAAAATGAATTCCAGCCTACACTTAGCTGGATTCATTCTAAGAACTTCTTCAACTCTGACTGTCATCCCTGCCAACTGCTGTATCATGGAGACAAGCAGAAGCTCTAACATTCCAAACCCCATCCAGTTTGACCCACTGACAATGGACACAGGATTAGAATGGAGTTCTAATGAATTTGTAGGCATTAAAATACAAGACCGAGGACAAATTAGGTAGCAAGCTGGGGGGGGGGTTGCTTTTTTGAATTATGGATCCCAGACTCTCTCAACCAAAATGGCCACTATGTCTTCCAAATCAGGATGGTTGGAAGGTATGTTATCTAGGAGGAAGCCAATGATATCCTTTTCATTTCTTTGAAGTCCCACCATAAATTTGGGATTCTCATTTAGCAACAAAGCTTACCTTCTATGGCTGTGCTGATTGCATTACTATAAGAAGGCCATCTGTGCTTGTATTGTGTAGGAATCCCTTCTTATGGGCTGAAACCTAAGAACTTGTTTTTCAGCTTGCGGCTTGAGCTTCATCAAAATGGACAGCAATTTAACAGGTGGAAAATGGTCATAGTCCTATATCATTCAAGTGGAGCACAATGCTCTGTTCATGCAGTTGCACATCTCTCCTGCCCATATAAGGCAGCTTACAAAGTCTGGAGCATGCTGCCATGGCCATTTACTGCCAGGGTTGGGAGGAGAGAGAGGTTTGAAGGCAAGGGAAGAGAGCTAAGGTTGGCCTCTAGCAACAGTCTGGACATCTGGGTAGGGGAAGGCAGCCTTCTTGCTCCAGTTGCAGAACTGTAGCTATGGCTGGGTGCTCCCTAGGGCCCTGCCTCCCTTGCCAGTAAATATCTGTGACTGTGAACATTGAGCAAGAAGGTAGTGAATAACTTCTTCCACAACTCCAAAAAAGGACTAACACATGAAAAGCCTCAGGTTACCAACAAAATACTCCTAAAAGTTTGCAGGAATCCTATATGTCCTGTTAATGTTCTGTAACTTTACATATACTTAGCTATATAGCAGAGGCACTAAGAAGCCCCTTTAGTGAATTGTGAAGATGCATAACAGGACACTGGCAAGAGCACCCAATGCACATCTGTTCACAATATGTATTGGTGTGCAAATGTACATCACTACACAATGCACATTGTGCACCAAGGTGCATTGAGCACTTTGCCAGTCCTATTACACAGTAACATAACAGCAGCCTTCTACTAGTTGTGGATGTTGCTAAATTATGTAATTCTGATTCCCAAATATGTAAGTCCACTTACAAAACTTAAGGCCCCAACAGGATTCCAGCTATTGTGTCACCAATAGGATTCTTGCCAATATCTGTTATCAAAGAATTACAATGCTATGGGATTAAACAGGGTTCCCCGCTTTACCCATTGTTCCTATTCTCTATCCCCTATGTTCAAATTCTCATTTCCCACTTTCCTTTTAGGCTTTGCTTGCCAAAATGCAATGTAAATGTGCGTAGGTAGGTAGGTAATTGTTTATCCCATTTCAATCCCATTCCAAGAACAGTAAATAAGAGAGAATAAAATAAAATAGAAGTAGATACAAGCAGAGAACATGATAAACTAAAAAGCCACACATTCACAACAACAATATTAAAAATCAGCAAGATTGAAATTATACTTGAAAAACTCAGAATGCTTTTCTTAAAGTCTTTGCCAAAAAGACAAGTTATGTCTTTGTAATGGGTTTCGAACTGAGGACTCATGCCCAGAACATGTCTGAAACATTCATAGAATCATAGAATCATAGAACTGTAGAGTTGGAAGAGACCACAAGGGCCATCCATCTAGTCCAACTCCCTGCCATGCAGGAAATCTTGATCAAAGCATTCCCGACAGATGGCACTCCAGCCTCTGTTTAAAGACCTCCAAGGAAGGAGACCCCACCACGCTCCGAGGGAGTGTGTTCCACTGCCGAACATGTCTGACTGTCAAAAAGTTCCTCCTCATGTTGAGGTGGAATCTCTGTTTCTGGAGGTTGCATCCATTGCTCCGTGTTCCAGTCTCTGGAGCAGCAGAAAACAAGCCTGCTCCATCCTCAGCGTGACATCCCTTCAAATACTTAAACAGGGCTATCATGTCGCCTCTTAACCATCTTTTTTCCAGGCTAAACATACCCAGCTCTTTAAGTCTCTTCTCATAAGGCATGGTTTCCAGACCTTTCACCATTTTAGTTGCACTAGTGAAGGCAAATTCTCTATAGGTAGATATTATATCACTATAAATTTGGCTTGACTATATTAATGTGTTCTTTTCCTGACAAACTTGATGAGTGATCAAGTACTCAATGAGAGGAACGTTCCTTGATGGCTCTAGCCTATAGAATGATGGTCATGACCATTTAGATGAGAAAAAGGATTGCAAACACATTTTCTCTCATGCATACACTTCAGGGAAGAAGGGAAAGCAGGACCATGCCTCCTGATGCAATATATCTATGATGGTGCATTTCTCCTTACACATCAGTGCTGAAAGTGCAGCCCCTGAGGTGTGTTGTTGGCAGGCACAATGCTGCAGGGTATGTGGCTAAGCAGGCATGGCCCCTCTTCAAGCCAGCATTCAAGGCATGTTTGCATGAAAGGAGGATATCTGGATAGGGTTAGAGAGAAGGCGAGACACATTTATTTTATTTTATTTTTGCTGTCTGAATTTGGACAAAAACATAGGAAGAAAGTTCTGGGGAAAAACACCCTAGGGTACAGTTACCCTTTGCAGAATGTTATGCTTTGTTAGCAGTTGTGCTGCCTGTTTTTGCAGTGTGTTTGCTTCCAATAGGTTCTGTTTGTATATGTGTAAACATACAGATATTGCAAATATATACAGTTCTTCACCCGTCCTTCTCTAACACACACAAATACACCCTCTTTCCCAAAGCAATTTAAAGGCTGGCACATTTCCCCTTAAATGTCTCATTGCTTCAGGAAATGGGAAACATATAACCAAACAGAAATATACTATGACCAGAATGCTGTTATCAGCTTATACTCAATTTAGTACTTCACTAAGTAACTTCTCCTGCCCACCCCCCAGCCTAACGGAAATATCATTCAACCATGCTCTGATCATCAGCAGAATGGCCCTCCTTCCTCTCATGCACCCGATGCCCAGTAAACTAAGTTTTGGGGGGGAGGGATGAGTTATGATTGTGGCAATAGTGTCAAAGTAGTGACTAAAGTAGCGATTGTGAATATGAAAGACTTATGGTTCTGCTTTCTTTATTTCTTTGTTTCTGTTTTGCTCCATACTATTTTTCCCATTCTATTTTTATGTTATTTTAATGTAGTTTGATGTGTTTAATTCTTTAAAAAAAAAATGAAACAAAAGGAAAGTCACTTTCAGCCTTCATTCCATTCCAGAGCTCACTAGCATCAGGTCGCATACTCTCTTTTAGCTATTGGTGCTGAGCCTTGTAACATGAACCTCCCATATTAGGTTAGCTCAGACTGTAACATTTAACATTGAAGGGACATTTCCTCACTGTTTACTCAGCATAATTGAACATCTCAATCCGACCCTCCAAAAGTGGATCTACTTTCTTTTAGACCTGAGCCCTGATATCTCCCTTTTGCAATTTAGGAGCAGCAAAGACTCCCTGTTATGACTTTCACCAAGGCTTTCATAGCTGACCTAGAGTTTTCACCTCACATATTGGCAGCATTTTCCAGGGACAGTTGTTCTCTTGGCTTGCATGTTCTAATGGTGTCAGATTAAGCCCAGTGCATTTATAAACTGCATGTCAGATGTTAAACCACGGAAGCTAGAGATGCTTAAGAGCAATCCTGCCAAAGGAGAAATGGGTGAGATAGGAAGATTAAATAAATTGTTCCCTTCTTCTTTGCAATATATTTTCTTCTTGCCTTAATATGAGGGAGCACACTTGCATTAGACTGCTTTGCTTGTTATGGTTACCTACGGGCAGGAAGGTGGCCATTTATAAATCGATGTAGATTATATATTGGTCATGGCAGGAATAGAAATGCATCATGTGAACCATGTGACTTGTGACTTTTTGAAGGCATCTTAAGCTGTAGTGAAATGTTATGCATCTGCTCAAAAACTGCATGGTTATAATTTAAACAGGAAGACATCAACATTTGTACAGATCTGCATTTTCAGTTGTGGCTAGGGGAAAAACCAGCACCAGTATATTCCACAAACAGTAACAATCTACCTAAATACTTAAGAAACATCATCATGGGGGTGGTGTTCATATATTCACAAATATTTAATTTTGTTCACAATAACTTGTATACATTTGATACAATTGAAATATTTAAGCACTTAGAATAATTAAATTCAGAGATCCAATCTGTGCATTGTTGTAATCTACTAGTAGTTTGGGCAGCAATCCTATTATCTTTGTACCTGGAAGTAAGCCCTGCTGAAACTAGTGGAATTTATTTCTAAGGATAGGATTGCATTATGTATATGAGAACACAAGATAACATTCACATTAATATCAGATAGCATTTAATTATCCAAAGTAGCATGGCAAAGACCAGTTCAAATCTGCACTTAGTCTATAAACTATTGAACCAGATGAAGTGATAAAACCATTCATACCAATTATTTGGATATGGTCAGGTATGCGATAAAAATTCATTTAAAAATGAATATGCATTCTGTGACCAACTGGGCTTAAAATGTACTTGGAAAGGTTATTAGTGGCTGGTAGCTAATCTGTCTGGCTCCATTGTTGGGAAGGGAGACCTGATTACATAATTGCCAGGTCATCATTTCCCAAAGGAGCACTACAGAGAAGTCCCTAGCAGAACAATCCTCCATGTGGTTACTTGGAAGTTAATCTTGCTGTGTTTAAAGCAGCTTACTCTCAAGTACATGTGTTTAGAATGCAATTTAAGGGTTGTGCCATGGTATTCTTTGGTACAAAAATGTTCTTGTATATGGATGAATTAAATAAGGCAACATTTCTTTGAAGGGGAAAGAGCAGATCTGAGGACAGGGACTTGCAACTCTAGGATTGTACAGTTTCTTATTAAACTAAAGCAACAATTGTTATTTAAACCAAAAACAAAAAGCAAGGCACACAAGTTAATGCTCTTCACTAAAATCTGAACTGATTTCGAAGAGGCGCTGGGCAATTCAGGCAGAAATCATTCTAGGCAGCAATCAAATCTTGGGATATGCTATTATTTTCTAACAATAAAGCAGACACCACAACAACATTTTATCCTCTCTCTTGTTAATGCAAGACATTTATGGACAGCGTTGACATTTTAAAGCCGTCTACTCAGCAGGTTGCCTTGTAGAAATGTTTATTACAATTTGCATAAGACAGGTTTTATTTTCATATATTTAACATGTTTATTTCAGTATCACTATCTGGAGCAAAAGCAGTATGGCCTGACAAAATATCACTGTCACAGTTTTCTGAGCACTTATGCAAATGAACAAGCTCTGTCTCCCAAAAGGCTACAATCTGTGGCAGTTTTGAGTACATTTTTAATAACTCTCCCCTTTTAAATGTCAGTGCCCAGGGTGAATAAACAGACGCAAGTCCAACTGACCTTGAAGCTGGAGCCAGACGTGTCCTGCAAGCCTAGGAGCCAAGAAGTGTAAAGTGAACAAGTAGTTTGTGCAGTGACAAAATTACAGGTCATATGAGGAGCAAAATGAGAGTGGGTGGGGGAAGGAGGGGGAAGAAGTGTTTCTTCCATTAGCCAATCCCATTCCTCTCAGGTCTCTTTGAAACATTTTGGTCACATAGCCATGTCCTTGAGAGCACAACAAGGATGTCCTAGCGTGGCACCCTCAAGACTTTATAAGTAAATAGATCTTTAACTCTGGCCTCAAGCTTCCCCCCTTTCCTGTTTGTACTTGAGGCAATATTCCTCCCATCCCTCATCCTCAACCAGTTTGGATGGCAGCTTAATAAAACACACACACCTCTCACCAGAACAGAGCAGAGCTTAGGAAAGTTGCTTTTTGTGACTACAACTCCGAGAAACTGGGAATTGCACTCCAAAGGGTAACTTTTCCAAATTCTGAAGCAGGGGCATCTAGTCGAGACCCCTGCCATGCAGGAATAGACAGTTAAAACCTCTGAGAGATGAGCATCCAACCTCTGTTTTCAAACCTGCCAAGAAAGAGAGCTGACCACCCTCGAAGGCAGTCTATTCCACTGTCAAACAGCTGTTACAGCCAAAAGGTTCATCCTTAAGGCAGAAAAATGACTTCAGGTACCTGAAGTATTAAGATTACTTTGGTTCACAATAAGTCAATGCTTTTAGAAGGTATGGGTGTTCCAGCATGAGTCTTCATTCATGTTCAGTGTGTTGAGGCAATGCACTCTCAGTTTTCCATGGTTTTTTTCTGGGCTGTGAGGCTCTGTTCTGGAAGTATTTATTTCTGACATTTGGCCTGCATCTATGGCTGGCATCTTCAGAGAATGGATGGGTAGGAGTGTGTGTGTGTGAGTGTTATATACTATGAGCCCCTGTTGGAGAGGATATGTAAATTTGTGTATTTGATATTGCCACTCTCTTTCAACATACATAATTAGTACTGTGATGCATTTTCATAGACACTGTCTATGACACTGTCTATTCTTGTCCCCCATGATGAGGGATGGCAAGTGTATGACAAGTTGGGTAATATCTACAATGTCACGTAGACTGTTCTCACTCATACCTGATCCCCTTTCCCACTTAATTGATGGAGGCAAAGCACTTAATGACTGGCTACCTGAGCAGTCAATTTCTTTTAAAAAAAGTTTTACTCAGTATTAACAATGACATATAGTTTGGAGTCAAGGAGGCAGCCCCCCGCTTTCAGATGATGCATGCATTTTGTGGTGCATAAATGTGGTAACACAACTAATTTGCTGTACAGGTTTTTTTTAATATTAATTGATGCCTTTTTTCAACATTACTGAATTAGTGTTCCAATGGCTGAGATTCTACTCTGCTGGCCATCTTTGTGCAACACTCAGATGGGTACTGACCATTGTGTCGGGTACACTGTACAGTTGTGTAACTGCACATTTCAAATGTCCGCCCCCCCCCTAAATATCCAAAGATCAATTTATCAAGAAAGTAAAAATCAAAATTTTAAAAATTTCTACTACTGAAGCAGTGGTGGAAAGGTCACCAAAGTATAGTTGGTTGAGGTCATGGATAGTAAAGTAGAGGAGATGGTAGAAATGGAAGGGAAAAGAACAGAAAGTTGCCGGACCAGTTTTGCAGGCCAAGCCACTTCCACCACTCAGGAATGACAACAATAGTGTGTCACTTCTGCACACAGGAAGAGCAGGTATGAAAAATACAGGAATAATTCTACAAAACAGCAGGGCATAATAAATCGATTAAAGGAGACATTATCATCGGAATGCAACAGATTGGCAACTGTGTTATGTCAATTTGGAGTAACAGCTCAAATGGGAGGAAAGAGAGGGACTCAGCCTCAGTGTTACTGTAGCCATCTGTTCAATATAAAGGATTTAATTATGAAGGGTATGGGTTGAATTTCTCCACCAATGGCTAGCCCATTTACCTAACAGGAAATATCTTTCATACAATAGACAAAGACATATGAAAAGCACTACTAGGTTACACCAAAGGTTTGTCTAGCCATTTCTGGTTCTGTTCCCACAGGTACCAGTAGATGTAAAGCTGTGTGTTCTGCATTGCAGAGAACAGTCCTCTACTTGAAGGATATACACGCCAAATCTAGTCTGAAGCTAAAGTACTGAAGACATGAGAGAGAGCCTTCTCTGTGGCTGCTCCCACCCTTTGGAGCTGTCATTTTGCCAGCAGGCAAAAACATTCTTGTTTAAGCAGGCCTTTTGGTATATAATTGTGGCTTTTAACGGGATGTGTTTTTATGTTGTTGTTACCTGTTTTTTACTGTGTATATTTTAATGGCTTTTACCGTTGTCCCATCATATTTGCTAAGGTTAGGAGTGGAGCACCACTGCAAAAGTTTAAAAAAATGCAAATAAGTTAAGCCCCACCCCCAACATGCATACTACACTACAGTATTGTAGACGCCGCTTCTGCCAACAAGACTGCCAATACCTGCCACCACACAACTCCAACTTGCTTTCTTACCTTGTACCAAAACAGCGCTGCCCATTTAAAACAGCAAGGTTCAAAGTAACGGGCAGTGATGTTTTCATGCAAGGGAAGAAAGCAAGCTGGAGTTGTTTCGTTGCCAGGACAGGAGGAGAGGGGAGGAGGGTGGGGCCTTGGAGTTTGAGCTAATTGAGCAGCAGCTACAAACCACAAATATGCAAAACTGTGAATGTGAAAACCGTGAATATGAAGGGGCAACTGTAATTGTGATTTTAATTGTTTTGTGAGCTGCCTTGGGTCCCACTTTGGGAAAAAGGTAATAATAATAAATGATAATAATAATAGAATTTATTTGTATCCCGCCCCTCTACAAAATGCAATCAGGGTGGCTTACAGCATTTAAAATACAGATACAAACCCCTCCATCCCACCCACACCTTAAAATGTAATTAAATAATTAAACATTTAAAACATACTTAATAAATACTAAAACAACACAATAAAATAGCTGGATAGGGATCGGACTAAAGATTTTTTTCTCTCTGATGGCCGGGTATCTATTCAGGAAAGGACCGCTGGAAGAGATCTGTCTTAAGATCTTAAAAGCTATTTAGGGTGGTAATGTGACGGATCTCATCCGGCAGGCCGTTCCATAATCTGGGAACAATAGTTGAAAAGGTCCTCTGGGAGGTCGAGGAGAGCTAGTTTTTAAAGGCTGCAGCAGATTCCTCCCAGAGGACCTAAGTGCATGTGGAGGATTATATGGAAGGAGGCGGTCCCGGAGATAGGTTGGACCCAAGCCATTTAGGGCTTTAAAGGTGATAACCAACACCTTGTACTGGTGGCATAGATGTTGCACAAATAAATAAATAATACTATAAAAATGGAGAGGAGGGGCCTTGAATTTGTCCACCCAGAGGGTGCACCAAGCAGCCACTTATGACATATTGCACTATGGTGCAATGTATTGTATTTCTGCTTAAAAAATAGTAATTGCTTCTATATCTTAATACATACACATGAAGTTACATCCTTCTTATAGGAAGCTATAATTCACTGAATACACAAAGGCAGGAACGTCTTGATCATTTTCATATGTTTTGGACTTGTATTTTTAGTAAGGCTTCATGCAACCTGATTTTAGGATGATGCAAGAGGATGGACATCTGCTAGTTGATAGATGAAGAATTCCCACCCGCTCCTTGCCCATAACGGCTCTCCTTTGCATTTGTGCCATAATTGTTTGTGTCTTTCGCCTTTCTGTCTGTTTCTACACATGAATTGCTGCTGTTGGACTGGAGTGACAAAAATTAGTTCAGGTTGACTAAAGATTTTAAAATGAAGAGGCCAATTATTGACAGCAAGGACTACACAGTAACAGTGTGAGCCTATATTTTAATGAAAGGCATAAAATAAATAGGTTAAAGACAGATAAATGCACCTTCTGCAGCACTTCAATATCAGGTCAGCAAAGCGCCCCCATCCCAAAGTACAAAGCAGAAACTGTAAAATGAAATACAAGAAATTCAAACAATAAGTAATCAACCACAATACACCACAAATAATGCCCATGAATGGATTCTTATGTTGTAAAGATTTTTGTGGTAGAGGGCCAGTTTCTGTGAAACACAAAGAAAAACGGAGACAAGTAAAAAATGTACTGCCTTTGAGATTAGTGTCACTTTGTATAATATCTGACATACGGCATTTTTAAAAGAGTATTTTGAACACACTTAAAATATGCAGCAAATTAGCAAGTTGGTCCACAGAATCCATGCTTCTGTTTATCATGCGTCAGGATGCAATCACCATTTCTTGATGTACATTAATGAAAAGAAAAAGCAGTTTGATCTAGAATGGTAAATAAGCATCTATAAATAACATTATGTTCACCTCTATCATATTCATTAACAAGAAGAAACATGCGGTAGAGATTTTATATTTTCTTACTCTTTTTTTCTAAACTTAGAATTTTCTGAAATTTCTCTGATATTTATTTGTGCATTTATTTATAAAAATAGGCCCTTAATAGGTAGAAATGGCAAAAATTACCACTGACATATAATTTATAAATGCTAGCATTTACAGTTAGACGAAAATTGACTTTATTGTTCAGCTCTTGTTTGGGCTGGCAATATAATTAAAGTACACAGAAACACACACAAAAAAGCAGAAGCTAGGCATATTCCACCTGCCCCCCGCCCCCCGTTGTTAGGATTTAGCAGTTTAGATAGTCTGGTAAGAAATATCAGCTCAAATATGCCTAAGTCACAATCTTTTTTAAAAAACATCTGCTACCTGAGGGTTAAAGGGAGGTAACTAATGATATTTAGCCCTATTTTGTCAACAGGCTGATAGTGATTGGAAAAGTAAGGGCACTTTTCCAGCCTAGTTATTCAACAGTGCTAATATCCTTTTGTATCTGCACAGTTATGTTTGTCTTCATTTCCCATGCAATGGCAGGAGGAGACAATGCAGGAAATTTCACACATTATAGGAAGTGTCACATGTATCTTAAAATATTACAGGGCTTAAATTGAGATCCTATAGAAAAAAGGCTATTACTAAAGACCACAAGCCAGATCAATACATATATTTTTTCTTTTCCTCTGATTGCAGTGACAAATATTTAAGTACATTCTTCTTATTAGTTTTAATAGGGCTTAAAACCCATGTTTTCTGGGATTCTGCTCCGTATTTTTGTCTCTTAAGGAGTCACTATAGGAGAGATATATTATTTGCTGTACAAAAAGAAAAAGAGGAAGAGGAAGAGAAAGAAGAAGAAGAAGAAGAAGAAGACCCATAGTAGTAGTTCCTACAAGATCAAATGTGCAGTGTGAGACTTTCCTCTGAGTTCCAGTGTGTGTAACTCCTTTGAGTTACTGGTTTGGCCTAATGGGTGGAGAAACCCTAAGGAGGGGGCTGTACTTACTGGTTGAATTCAGAAGGGAGGGAGAGCTATGGAGGAAGAGCTGCAGTTGCCAGGGCTAAGGAGTAGGCCCTTTTCAGCTTGAATAAGGACATGGTATTTGCAGTTATGTATTTAGGAAGGAACAAAAGGGTAAATTTCTTATAGTGGAAGTTCTATTATGCATTGCCACCTGTTTTGTATGTTTTACTTACGGCTTTACAATTTGCATCCAAATGCTGCAACACAACTGAGCAGCAGAGACAGAAAAGTCCTACAATTAAGTGCTGGACTGACATCTCAATGGATACTTGCAACTTTTGGGACAGCGCATGTGTATCAAATTTAATATATAATTTGATGCACTGTTAAAAATATTTATTGGGACTTTAATTGTGATTGTGTTTGCAATATTCAATTACAGTTGGTCCCACAGAACTCAGAAAGAGATATGTGTGCATGCCACTTTATGCAAGCAAGGGCCCCCTGGTAACAAACTCTTGGATAATGCACTCTCATTCCAAGAAAGTGGGACAGTCCCAGCTCATTTGCAAACCAGAGCAAATACTCACATGCAGGCTCTTGGATTAGAGACCATACTACATTGAAATTGACATTGGAATCATGCACACACACACACACACGCACGGGGGGGGGATATATTGGTCACAGTTTAATGTACCATAGCGTGAGCCTCAATGGTACTTGAACACACATCACAGTGCAATGGGTAGTAGTCATGCTGTGTAGTAGTTAAGCATAACAGACTAGCTTAACAAAGTATAAACCTTGAAAACTAGCTCTACGTTTTTAAAAAGAAATAAAAGATATATATATAATACTGAACTATTTATTCCTAATGGGCAGTCACTAGGCTTTGATGCTAATGCAGGGGTGGAGGTTATCCACTGGTTTCAGTGAACATGGAAGTGCAATGTTCATGCTGAGGTACTTACCTGAAATTGCTTTCCTAAGTAAAGGAAATAATCCCAGCCATTGTGTAAGGTGCCCTAGGGTTGCCCTGGAGCTCACACAATGCTCTGTTATTAGAGCATGCATTTTAAACATAGGTTACAGGAATAATGTTAGTGGTGCAAAAACAAGGTGCAAAATACCAAAGGAATTAATCTATTACAGTACCATCATTTGCTATGAAATGCAAGTATCAAACTTAAAAATTCCACCTAGGCTTGTATATTTGACAACCATGAAAGGCCATTTATGCATTTCCATGCTAGATTACTGCACCACATTCCTAGAAAGATGAAAATTCTATTTACAGTATTAAGCTAGCTCTTAATATGTCACCTGTGTTTCCCAACCATCTATCCATTTTTGAAATTGGAGATGTACTGAAATTAATTTTATGAAGGAGATATTTTTAATTAAAACAGGTCATTTAGAAAGCAAATATAGCTGTCTTGATGTTGTTAATGATCATATTATAGTCTCTACAGAACAAAATATTACTCTTAAATGCCTATTGTTTACAATGGACACCATCAAATGCAAATTGCATCAAAATACATAGATACTTGCATGCTCATTGTGAATCATGTGTTTTGTCCAAGTCAGGGTAGGCAAAGCTTCTCTCTTTAATGCTGGTTTACCTCATTTACTGGTATCTAAGGGAAGGTGGTCCCTATACGGCATTTTACCCCCTTATTGCCAGGTTCAGTATAGATCTTACAAACATTTCTTACATTCTTCTTAGCTCCCAGTCTTTTCATCATGAAATATTTCCTTTACAAAGCAACAAGCATTCAACCCTGACATTTTGACTTGCACCTCCAACAACTTCTTCTCTGCCTGAAAAGGAATCCGCATGAAACTCTGTGTCCCTTAATGGCAAAGGGAACTTGAATTCTTCTCAGCATTTCCCCCTTGCATTGTTTAGGGGTATGCCATGCATAATTTTTCCATTACACTAAAGTTCTCTGTGGGATGAAGAACAAAACTGATTTCTCAGGCAGGCAGTCTGGGTTCAATCTTTAAGGATAGTTCATACAAAGTATCTTCATCTATGATGAGACTCTTGTCAAGTAAGTACTGAGTAACCTGGAACAACAAATAGGAAATAGGAAACAATTCCTATGTAATAGTGGAAAGACCATGTATATCCTTGAGTTCAATTACAATCTCTTTCTAAATAATTTGACCTTCCTTCTTGTCAATAAGAGAGCAAACAGATGGGCATTTTATTTGGAAAAGATACAGGTATGGTTTATGAAAGCAGAGGTGTGAAAATATGTTAGAAGGGAGTACAGACTGTATATACAGTCGGACTCCTGTATCCATGGGGGTTTGATTCCCAGACTTACTGCAGGTACCAGAAACCATGGATAACAGTGAACCCTATTAAAATAAAGGACCTCCAGTATAAAATATACCATAGAGTTACCTTGGAGGAACTAGAAGACATCTAGAGAGGATGACTCTCTGGGCATTTTCTAGGATGACTCTATGGTATTTTCTAGGATGACTCCCTGTTTTGTGTCCTGCAGATAACTGAAACCATGGATATCAGTTCCACAGATGCAGGTGTCTGACCTTACAGTACTTCTGTTTTGGAGTAATCACCTATAGGATACAAGCTTTGGAATACAGTCCTGACTGACCTAAAGTCCAAGGTTCACTATCCTTTTCTAAAATATTTTGTGTACACCTCAAACACAAATGACACAACATCCCCATCTTTCTTTCTAATAGTAGATTTGGGTGATCACATGCATGCTGTAAAATAAAACAGTAACACTCAAATACTAAAAATATTGGTGCAGAAGGAGAGATGAAAATATTGTACCTTTGGTTGATGTTCTATGCGATATGAAGTCTGTTGGAACTGGCGTATCTCCCTGATAATATGTGATATCTTTTAAAGAAACAGATATAAATATTTTATTTAATTTAATAAATGGATTGACAGACATACAGACAGACTTGGATCCTAACTTGTCTTCCTCTGAACTTAGCAACCTCTAGCATCCATTGATCTTGTGTTGAGGGGTGAATGGGAATGATAATGAATATGTTGTGGAGGCTTAGTAGCTAAAAAGGGAATGTGCAGAAATCACCTGCCCACTCATGTAAAGAGAAGAGCAACTTAGGATCCAAGCAACCAGAACTAAACAAGGAATGTATTTTTCCTGGAACAAATGTTGTTTCAGTGGCCTACATGTAGATCATTTTTCCAAAGAACAATTCAAGTTCAGTCTCACTTAGGCCATATTTCCCAAATTATTCACCTCCTACGTTTTATGATACATTGCTAACGCAACAAGAGAAATGGTTTAATTCTTTCCCCCAAATTAGGCTCTTCTCAAATAACGTTATATGAGCAACATTGACAATTAATGCAATCCTATGCATGTCTACTCAGAAGTCAGTACTACTGAATTTAATAGGACAATATGAATTTAATGGGGCTTCATCCCAGATGAGTGTGTATAGCAGGGGTGAGAATTTTGCAGCTCTCCAGATGTTGCAGTGCATCTCCCAGTATTCCTCACTACTGATTATAGCAGCTAGATGTGTGGGAAGTTGCAATTCAGCAATATTTGGAGGACAGCACAATTCTAAGCTGTGGCATATAGATTACAGCCAAAGAAATACTCGTTTTGTGCATCTTTGCTTTCTTATTTGCTTCCTAGTAAATAAGCATGTTCCATATTGGTGGGTAATACTGTATAAATGAGTATGCATCATTGCATCAGTGCATTATGTATATTTCATGATTTATAAAGAAGAGCTTGGAAAAGTTACTTTTTGGAGTACAACTCTCAGAAACTTCCAGTGACCATGGCTGTAGGATTCTGCAAGTTGTAGTCCCGAAATAACTTTCCCAAGAATCTGTAAAATAGTTGAGCTAGCTGCTCTTCTTCAACATGCTTTTTTTAAAAAACAAAAAGTGTACATACATAGTAATACGGTCCTACTATAAAATCCACCAGCAGGTGGGGATAGAACACTGAACCTAGATGCAAGTACAAACCCTTGCTTCCTAATTTCTGCCAATAATACATGCTTGAAATGAAGCCCCATATATACAACTAGTTATAACTCTTTGTAAATAAATAAATAAAGACCATACCATTCTCATTTTGGAAAAATTAACAAGGCCTTCTTCAGTAAAATTTGGTGTTCCTTCTTCAATAAATGCCAGATCTGTTAAGTACATCCCAAGATATGGCACTGACGGGGGATTACAACTGCATGACAAGAAATATTAGCTTTTATTACTGTATGGCTTTTACTACTGTATATGGCTGTGATTAAACCTGATTTTATCTAAATATGCATCAATAATAAACTGTAATTTCTCTAGATCCATTTCAACCTGGCTTCAAACCCAGTTATGGGAAGGAGATGGGCTTGGTCACCTTGGTGGATGACCTACATCAGGAACTTTACAGGGGAATCTGTTCCTGTTGATTCTGTTGCATCTCACAAGCAGCCTTCAAAACTATTGACTATGGGCTCATCTACATGAGCTAGGATACGCCTGCTCCCTGCCATGGAGGTTGATCAGGCCTGTTCCTTTCCTGTTCCCTCCACAAAACAGGAAGAAGTCCTCATGGGCACACTGGCCCATTGCTGCAGTTGCTGCCGCTGCCATCTCCCTCACTCTCTCCCACAACATGTGACCAAGGCCCCTTGCATGTGTCCAGCTTTGGTCACATGCTGTGGGACTCATTCCTGTCTTCTGGGAGATCAGGGAGACCGTGAGCAGCAGCGCGGGATGGGCTCCTATGGACACACGGGGCCTGATCTGTTTCCTCCCAGTGAAAACAGAGTAAAACACATATTATTTTAAAATGCTGTATCGGGCCCTACCCCATCTTCCACCATTTGAGTCCCATATCTGCCCCAGGGGTTGTGAGGACTGCCCAGGGGAGGGCAGGGCAAAAGCCCTGCATCGTCATGAGGTGGAAAGCTTATGCTAGGAATTTCTTCTTCCCAGTTAGTCTCAAAGGTGCTCCTGGATTTCAACCATTTTTCAAATATTTTCAAATATTCTTTCTGTCCTCAGTACAAAAATGCATACAATTTTGTGGGTTTTTTTTTAATGCTCATTTTTCCATAGACAAAAGAGGAACAGATTCTCACAGCCTCTGATTCATAACGAATGAGACAAGATTGCTGGTGGGATTCTGAGAAAGGCAATGAAAATGAGACTGACAGATTTTCATATCAATAGTTGGCAATATGTCAAGTTACGGATTCCCAAGAACAGGTGATACATGTTTTATGCTAAAACAGACTAATGTGGCCATCTTCTTGAATACTAATATGAAGGAACCATTTATAAGTACTGTTTGAGTTTGATCTGTCAACCAGCTACATATCTCCCAAGCAGTATCATCATCTAGGACATATTTTAACAGCTTGTCTGGAAGAATATCACTGGGAACCTTGTTAAAAGCCCCATTGAAAGCAATATGCAGCATATCCCCCCTCTACTAAGCTTGCAGTTCTATTTAAATTAGAGAGAAAGAGAAAAATAGTTTGGAATTATTTTGTGGGGGGTGATTTGAGAAAGCGAGCATTTTTTTAAAGTGGTCACAAACCAGCTTTGTAATGATCTATTCCAGGACCTTTCTCGATACTGTCATTAAGCTGACTGGTATCTGTGTGCTCCCCACTCCCACTGAAGACTGAGAAGATATTTTCCCCACCTCCATTCTGCATAGATTTCTCCTGTTCCCCAAGGTTTTTCAAAGACTAAGAAATAATGGATTAATGAATTGATTGGAAAATGTCCTAACTATCCAATATTCATAACAAAATGTAATTGCAACATACTTCTTGAGTGTTTCTCTGAGATTTTTAAATCTTCCTTCAGATGATACAGTCTTCTGAAGTTTATCCATAAGAGCTTTAGTCTACAAAAAGAACATGTAAGAAGAGTTACTTCTTCAAGGGAATAGAATATGACACTAAGCAGATCGTAAGGTGTTTTTTAAACTAGTTTGCTTTAAATAAACATGTAGCTCTGAAAGTAATTGTGGAATTAAACAGTCTTTGCTAAACATAGTTCAGCTAAAATAAGTTGCTAGCCAGTGGCAAAGCATTTGCCCATTTAAGTATTTCATTCAGATACCAATTTATTTGAATGTGTAAATTGCAGGCAACACTCCAAAATTACATACTAATAGTAGATATTTCTGACCTGAGCAAGCATGTCAATGGTGTGCTAATGCTCTGTAACAGTCCAAAAGGATTAGACAGAGAAATAGCTGTACATTTTGCCATATAATTTTGCTTAGATAAGAGACCTGTGTTTGTTTATTTTTTTAAAAATTAAAACTTGAAAGCTGGGAGAGATAATGATTCAAATGAGTATAAGGTTGTATACCTAAAACCTGGGTGAAATAAAAAAAAAAACACCAACAAACAAATACACGTGGGGTGGGGTGGGGTAGGGTGATGTGATGTGATGGTAGCCCTATTCCCAATATAGTGAGTACATTGTTCCCATTATCCAGCAAACATTTGTTTGAGAATAACATGGTTTTGCTCTGGATCAAGATGTGAATATGTATCTCCCCAGACCAAGTCCAATATCTGCCCATTACACCATTGTGGCACCAGTTGAAAAGGACACAGGAAAACCAACTGTGGCAAATGTAACATTAAATAAACACTCGTTTAAATGCTATGATATCAGACTTTGAGAGACACATTTGTATTTAAGACACAACATCAGATAATACTCTCAGCTGCCCCTTGAGTAGGTTAGAATAATAGAATCTTAGAACTGGAAAGAACTTCAAGGACCATTAAGTCCAACTCCATGCCATGCAGGAATACACAACTAAGGAGATTTTCAGACTACACTGTTATAGTGTTACTATTCCACTTTAACTGCTCTGGCTTCCTGCTGTGGAATTCTGGGGTTTGTAGTTTAGTGAGGCCTAAGAGCTCTCTGGCTGAGAGTTGCAAATGCCCCAAACTGCAAATCCCACGATTCAACAGAAGGCAGCCATAGCAAATATAGTGGAATAGTAACACCATAACAGTGTTGTCTGAAAATCTAGTTTAGCTCTTCCAAAAGCAACCCATCCAGCCTCTGTTTAAAGATCTTCAAAGACAGAGAGTCCACCACCCTCCAAGGCAATCTATTCCACTGTTGAACCAATTTTATAGTAAAAAAGTTTTCCTTAACGTTTAGGTGAAATCTATTTTCTTATCATTTGAATCCATTGGTTCATGTTCTAGTTTCTGGATGAGCAGAAAACAAGATTGTTCCATCTTCTACATGACATCCTTTCAGATATTTAAAGATAGCTTTCATGTCAGCTCTCAGTCCTCTCTTCTGCAAGCTAAACATGCCTGGCTTCCTAAGTCATTCCTCATACAGCTTGGTATACTGCGAGTGGGTGCACATTTTTGCCTATTTGCAGCAACAGTGTTTTGTCGCCATTATTTTTTCACCAATTCACATATGTGCACATCTATTCGAATGGAGCATTCATATGCTCCAAAATAAAGGGCAATAGAGTGAAAATGTGCATTGCTGTGCATTCTGATGTCCATACATGCAGAATGTGCATCTACGTGCATTTTTCGGAAAATTTCAGGGGAAACATGAAGCCTTTTACTGTGTGTTTTGTGGGGCCAGCTACACGGCATTTTTTATTCTGGGAAGAAGCGAGAAATAGAGAACTCGAATCTGTCACCCACTGTACCCACGATTTGTTGCGGGTAGCAAAAGTCTCATTTTTAAAAATTTGTTGTTTAAACATACATCCATCCTGGGAAAGGGGCACACAGCAGAGCTGAATTTTGATTGGTCGGACTTTGGAGGGGGCGGGCTTGCAAGGGAAGCCTTGCAATTCTGGATCTGCCATTTTTGTATGGCCCTGTGCAGGGTCCTCTGCTGCCTCCAAAGCCCAGCTGGCAGAAGTTGCAGCCAGCTGAGAGCCAGGTGAGGGCCGAGCAACCCAGACCTCTCTCTCCTCCCCTAGCCCGCCCTTTCCCCCAGCTCACTGCCAGCTGTGGAGGCTTCTTCCACCGAGGGGCCGTTCCCTCGGTGACAGAACCCATCATAGTAAGTGGTGAGGTGGGCGAGAGCCAAGCGGGCCAGACGTCCCTCCTCCCCTAGCCCACCCTTTCCCCTGGCTCACTGCTGGCTGCAGAGGCTTATTCCACAGGGGGCCATTCCCTCAGTGGCAGAAGCCGTCATAGTCAGAGGTGAGGCGGGCAAGAGCTGACTGGGCCAGACGTCCCCCCTTGCCTAGCCCAATTTGACTGTCAGACATGGAGGAAGCCCCCAAGGCCTTGGGAGCTCATTCCAGCTGAGGATGCTTCCTCCGTGACTGTCAGTTAAAGAGGAATCATCTTTAGTTGCAGTAGCTGCATCAGCGCCGGGTGGAACAAGCTCCCGACTCCTAGGGCGCTTCCGAGTGTCAGAAGTACCCTAGGCCTCATGAGCTCATTATGCCTGGTGCCCCTGCTGCTCTCACTGCCAAGGATGCTTCCTCCGTGACTGTCAGTCACGGAGGAAGTGCCCTCAGCCAGAACGAGTCCCCAGGGCTTGGGGGCTTCATCCGTAACTGTCAGTCATGGAGGAAGCATCCTTGGCAGTGGGAGCAGCAGAGGCACCGGGCAGAATGAGCTCCCAAGGCCTAGGGTGCTTCTGACACTCGGAAGCACCCTAGGACTCGGGAGCTCGTTCCGCCTGGTGCTGCCTCAGCTACCATGGCCGATGACAATTCCTCCATGACTGACAGTCATGGAGGAAGCTCCCTCAGCTGGAACAAGCTCTCAAGGCCTTGGGGGATTCCTCCATGACTATCAGTCACAGGAAGCATCCTCAGCAGTGGGAGCTGTGGAAACATCAGGTAGAATGAGCTCCCGAGGTCTAGGGTTCTTCTGACACTTGGAAGTGCCCTAGGACTCGGGAGCTCATTCCGCCTGGCACCACCGCAGCTACCATGGCCAAGGACGATATTGCTGTGACTGTCAGGAAGTGCCCTTGGCCAGAACGAGCTCCTGAGGCCTTGGGGGATTCCTCCATGACTGTCAGTCACTGACTAAGCACCCTTGGCAGTGGGAGCAGCGGGAGTGCCAGGCAAAATAGGCTTGTTGAGGGGGACATCTGGCCTGGTTGGCCCTCTCCCATCTCACTGCTGACTACGACAGCTTCTGTCACTGAGGGAACGATCCTTCGGTGGAAGAAGCCTCCGCAGCCAGTGCTGAGCCAGGAGGAAGGGCCAGCTAGGGGAGGGGAGAGAAGCTCGGCCCTCGCCTGGCTCTCAGCTGGCTGCAGCTTCTGCCAGCCAGGCTTTGGAGGCAGTGGAGGACCCTCTGCAGGGCCATTAATACATGGTGGATCCAGAATTGCAAGGCTTCACTTGTAAGCCCACCCCTTCCAAAGTCCGACCAATCAAAATTCTGCCCTTTTTCAGAATGGCTGCTGATTGTTCAGATAACCAATAGTGTGGGATTTCCTGGACTTTCCGAAAGGGTCTCTGGAAAATAGAGGGATGGAAAGTCACGTGTTTACTGTTTGTTTGGGGGTTTTTTTTGCTCCTCCTCCGTCTGAATAGCGCGTATCTGCCCCGATGAGTGTGTGAACCAATAGGGTTGGACCCAAATTCTTCCTGGTTATTTTTTGCTGTGTAAACGGCCCCGTGGAGTTTTTAGCCCCTCTCCTTCTGAATACTGTGAATCTTGTTCACAGTGTGTTGGGACAGATCATATTCTAATTGCATTCTATGAGAAGTATTTTCACTGTCTAGACAAGCCCTTAGTTAACCTTCTCTGGACATGTTCTAGCTTGTCAGTATCCTTCTTGAACTATGATGCCCAGAACTGGACAAATGATTTCAAAGGAGGTTTGATCAAAGTAGGTTGTCAAGAAATAGGTACATATATGCATATGTGGTGGAATTGTAAATTTGTACAGCAGTTTTGGGAAATGGTTTTCATAGAAATAGAGAATATTCTGAATAGAAATATAGAAAGGAAACTGAGCATAGCATTGATGTCAATTTATAATGGAGAGAATGGGAACCAAGCAGAAAAGGATTTAATAACAAATTTATTAACGGCAGCAAGATTAATTATAGCAAGACATTGGAAAATGCAAATAAATGTACAAGTGGAGGAGCGGTATAAAGAAGTGTGGAAGATGGCAATAAATGATAAGTTAACATGTAGAATCAAAGTAAGAAGAGGAAGTTGGAAAGAAAGTGACTTTGATAAAATTTGGAAAGTATTTGTTAAAAAAGTATTACAGACAAAAGATGGGAGGTTACCTCCATGAGAAGAAATGAGATTCTGGAAAGATTAGGTAAGGGATAACGGCTCCGGTGAAGGGGAGCACTGAGGTGGGGGGGTAGGGGAATTAATATTTTTGAATAGAATTATAGTAAAGAATTTATGTTAACTTTTGAAATTAGTTAATAGAAAAATTGTGATGTTTATAGTAATTTTATGGGTTATACTAATTAAGTATTGATTGGATAATATAATGTATGATTATAAAAGATATATATATATATATATATATATATATACAAACTAACTAAAGCAGGACAAGCAGCACCTCTGCACACATACTCTCCTGCACACCAAGGAAACTCCCCAGTTCAGACGCCACACAAGGACTCAATTTAGAAATGACTCTGCATGATTGCAGCTTTTCCCATTCCCTTCACTGGGAGAAGAGATGCTCTCTCCCCCTCAGCTCTCCACCACCACCACCCCTTCTGTGAGCAGAGGAACAAGCCGCTTGGAGGCAAAAGACACCACCACAGAGAAGGAAAACAACCCAGGACAGCCTCCCTTGGGCATGCATACACACACAATATCAGATCCTGACTTAGAAATAAAGGCAGCCCCTCTTCTCCTAACCTCTTCCAAATCTCCACAGAAATAGGAACAAACAGACAGAAGTTAGAAAGAGACCATGTGCACTTTTCTTTTCACTCAGATTCACACTCTCAAGGTTCTCCACCATGTAATGGGCTTTGGCCCCATCTTCTGCTCTTGAGTAGCAGAAGGGACCCCTGAATTCCATCCATTAGGGGAGTTACTGAGGGGTTTAATTTGCACCTTTTTCCATCTCTGACTCTGCAGAAGCTTCCCTCCCCCTCCTGTGGGAGATGAGAATCCTATATACATACATGTGTACAACCTAGCAAAGGCATGTGAAGAGACAGTAGAAAAGAGAAGAACTTTAAAATAAAACCTTTATTCCAAGCAAGCAATCTTACATTAGCAAAGAAAAGTACCGGTATCTTATATATGAAAGCAGCTTCCTTTAGGCCAGTGGTACACAACCTGCTGCCCTCCAGATGCCCTGAGCCAGCTGGTCCAATGATCAGGAATTCTGGGAGTTGGAGGCCAAAACATCTGGAGGGCCGCAGGTTGTGCACCACTGCTGTAGGTGTTACTTAGGAGTAGTTACAAAGTTATCAAAACAGCCTAAATCATATTCAGCCAAGGTTAGAAGAAACACAAGCCCTAATGTGACTAGCTGAACATTCCTATTCTATTCATGATACATATGATGTTCTGCGTCTTTGGATATTCACGGGAATCTAGGAATCTGGATCCCTTTGACTAGGGACGATGAGACAGGCAGCACCTCCCCTACCTCTCCACCAGTTCCAAAGTCTTTCAGGAGATTTCCACATGGGGAAAATAACCCCCATGGAGATCGGGGGAGAAACAGGGCTGTTCTGGTTCCAGCACTCCGTTTCACACACACCCTTCCTTCTCCCGATCTCCTGTCATCCTCCCTCCGTCATGTTCCATTTCCCTCCTGCTATGTTCTGCTATTTTTTACTAAAGAAGAACTTTCGTTAGTATAAAATATCAGGAGGAAAATGGAAGCAGGACGGAGGGAGGACCCCAATATATGTAACCTAAAACCATCACAACATTACCAACCCTTTGTTTACCTGGAGGTGAGACTATACCCCTCTGCTGTGTTGCCCAGATAATGGAGAGCCCATTATCATACAATCAGATCCAAAATAGCTGATCTCTTTGTTGCTTTGTTGTACAAAGAAGTTTTCTGCAAGGCTGTTGAGAAATTTGCTGGAACTTATACTCTTGATAGAGTGTGACTTCTAACAAATATCAGGGTGGTTGAAGTATCACATTCCTGCTATATCTCTCCTTTTTGAATCATTTATTCTGGCCATTTGTTTTAGGAAGGCTTCATCCAAATCTTCATTCAGTGAGGTCACTGATGTTTCTTTTCCCTATAATTTTTATCCAAAGGCTCTCAATCTGTTTTCCATGCTCTAAGACATGAATCTCCTCACAGGTTGTATGTGTTTTACCGCTGAATGAATAATACCCTCTTTCCCTACAACCCAAATTTTCTTATGAACCCAATCATTCCTTCATTACGTGAGGATCTCACTTTGGAGGAGAAGATTAACATAGATGGGCTAGTGAGAGAGCCTGGGGGAATGCTATTGTTGTTTCCCACCTTCCTGAGGCCTTCTCATCTTCTGTCCTAAAAGGATCAGGTTTAGTCAGGCTCTGTTCTCTCTGCAGAATAGTTGCTAGTGCTTTGCAAATAGACTTCTGAAGTAGAGGAGCATATAAACTATTGAATCAGAAGGAAAATGGTGTCCTCACTTTGTTGTGCTCCATTGTGCCTCATGATCCAGCCCACATGGTCAGGGCCGGTTTAACCATACCGCCAAATCTGCATTGGCGGGGGGCCCAGCCACAGGGGGCCCGTCCTAACTGGCTCTGGCCATCTCCTTCCTTTCCTCCCTCTGCCCCCACCGAGCAGGACAAGCTGCTGGGGGGGGAGAGTGCTGGTGGCTTCAGGAGGAGAGGCCTGGAGGCAGCAGCAGCGCCCAGGCTTGGGCTGAGCTGCTCCAAGCCCAGGAGTGGGTCCAGGCTGAGCGAGAGCAGGAAGCACTGCACTGGGAGCTGGCGCACTTGGACCAAGTGGGTGCCCAGAGCCTGGAGCTGCACTGATGCCACCGCCTGGAGCCTGAACTGTGGGGCCAGCAGGAGAACCTCCGTGGCCAGGTGGAGTGTGCCACCCTGGAAGTGACCCTGGACTGCCTGGGGGGGGGCGAGCACCGGCGGCTGCAAGAGGAGAGGCGGCGGGGGCACCAGCAGCAGCGCCCAGGCTGGACCCCACGGCCAGCGTTGCTGCCTTCGGCTCTGTGGGAGGAGCCCCAGCCCGTACACTGGTGAGTAACCCTCCTCCTGCAAAAAACATTTTTAGTAGTAATCTGAATATCCTGTACTGTACTGTGAATATGTTAGGTTAGGTTACATTGACCTGAGATAAACATATGGGCCCCACAAATAAAGTGTTGCAGGGGGCCCCAAAATTCCTTAAACTGGTCCTGCACATGGTTCTTGATTGTGAAATGCTGGTTTTCTAGTTATGCAGTGTGACATCATCCTGAACTATGGTAATCCATCAAATTGTTTCTTCACTTAAAAGCATTTATAATAAAGACACATACAAGAAAGAATAACCCATTTTGTGAAACGTGCTGATCAATACATATTCTTTACCTGTTTAGAAACTTTAGCCCAGGTTTTCTTCAGTCTGTAGATTGCACTTCTGTTCAAGGCTGATGTGATCTCCAACACACCATTGTAGTTGTGCATACATCGGCAGATGTCTGCCACTGCTACCCATTTCTCAATTGCATTAGCACGGGAGCCAACATCAGCATAATTCATAATCTGGGAGGCAACAAGGTTGCTCATCTAGGCAGAAGAAGTAATTCTTGAGATACTTGCATTTACAACACAGAGTTAAGCAGTATAAATGAAGTGAAATCTTATGGCCTTTTAGCAAGCAAGACTAATAATATATTTCATGAAGGTCTAAAGGCAACAGGACAAGAGCAAGTGAATTAAGGAGTAGACGACAATGGCAGAACAATATTCATCAGGTAACATGGCTGCTGACATTAGTAGGGTTGCTATTGGCAATGGCTCTCAGCCGTATGCTAAAAGCAAGAACTAGGATTAGTTCTAAGTAGAAATCATTAAACTAAATGATGTGTAACAGACATTATATTATTTTAGTTTGTCTTTATTAAATACAAATACAACTTATTTTTTCTGCCATTGCTTACAGATGTCAGCATGCTACTACTACGAAATTACTTGCAACCTGTTCAGAAAATCTGGATTCTATGGAGATCTGTATGATGAATACAGAGTACTATGTATTCCTAGAAAGTATTCTGTTTTTATGGTAACTTACATCATTAAAGTGCTGGCTGGTTTTCATAATATAAGGTGTTCTTTCATTTTTGTCCAATTTCATCCAACCCTGCCCAAGAAACTCTCTGGAAAATATGGAAGAAGAGAGCAAAGAATAAAATATTTATTGATCCTTGGCTTCCAAAGAGGGCCTTAATCCCCATGTTAGATGTTTGTTCCACTTGAAGAAAGAATTGAGTCAGTCCATTTATATGGATTCAGTAAGCAATGAAGTCTTGGCTATAGGAAAGGAACACTAATTATACATCCCAAAGCTTGGTCTTATAACTTAGAACTGGTCAACTTTAACAAGAAATGCCCAGTTCTTATTTGGTAGGATTTCTATAAACAACTGTTTAAAACAAGGAAGCAAGCTACATGTCTTTTCTACTGGCACTAAAATCAATTATAGTACGACTGTCTTGTCAGAAAGATAATGAAAAACATGTGAGTGAGTATATTTTCTTTGGATCTACTACCCCCTCAACAAAGAGAGAAATATGGAGTACAGTAATTGTGTGCATATTTAGTTTGAGACCTTGTTCGCCAGTTTCATAGCATAAAAACTACACAAGTGTAGCTACCGTATGTATCACACTACTGTTCAATCATGGATTCTTCTGTTGCCTGATAGCCAAATCCACTCACCACTAAGCACTGCATTTACAGAACCTTCTAGGCATTTCAACCACATGTAGCATTTATGTCACCCTGAATAGGATAATACATTTGTGAAATCTCTGAGCAAATGCAAATACTTGTGTAATAAAATTTACATCAGCATAAAGCCACAACAGGATTCTGGCTTTACAGAGCACCCTGGTATAGGAACTTACAATTTTTCCTATTTATTTATTTTTTACTAAGATTTTGCTCACAGGGCAAAAGTTCTCTCTCTTACACAACACACAGACTTGTTTTCCTCTCTTATGCTATTTTGTTAAAGAAAAAAAATCTCTTCCATTGCAAGCAATCAGAGGGAGACAAGTTTAACCAGGACCAGGATTGACACACATTTTGTGTTTTTGTCTGTGGTGGACTTGCAGCAGGGATGACTCCACATCCTCTCCTTTCCTTCCTGCAGATCCATAGCCTCTCCCTCCTGCCTACTGGCATGTCCATCACATACCTCCTACCCTCTCCCTGAGACTGAGTTCCCTTCTTTGAGTTCTGACTTCATGAGGAGTCAACCATCATGACAGTTTCTATAGTGCCTGCCCCCCGCCGCCCGGAGAGGGAAATTCACTATCTCATATGTCCCTCAGGACCCATTCCCAAGGGATATATAAGATTGCCCCCTCATTGGATTCTGTGAAGCCCCTACTAAGAACATGGCTAATTTAGGGAGCTATAAGAATAGAGGGACTAAATCAGAAAAATGTGGTTCTTGCTCCTAGCTAGCATAGCCAATGATGAGGAATGCTGGCAGTGGCCATCCAACAACACTGGAGGGCTACACTTTGCTTTATATCCTCAACCTTTCCTGGTCCTGTGCCTACAGATTTCCTGGACTAGCAGCAAAAATGAGAATATTAATGTCAGATGGTCTTTGCAGTTTTACTATACACAGATAGGTTAGACGCTTCAGGAAATGAACGACACCCTGTTCACAAAGAACTGCAATAGAGATACTACTCAACAAGCTAACATTACTCTTTCACAGTCTGTTTATGCTTTGATAGATCTTAAGCAGCAGAAAACACATTCCTATCTATTATGCGTTCAAATTATTTTTGCATGCTTGCTACTAGTGTGAATCACTCTATCATTCAAAGCTTCACATATAAAATAGTTTCACTTTGATTATAATTATTGGAAAACTACTTACTCATAGGGTATGCTTCTGAAAACAATGTGATCTAAGAGAGTTATTTGTTCAGCAAGTTCCATGGCTGATAACGTTTCAAAGCACTCTGGTTTAGGACACTCTAACTGTAAGTAAGGAAACACACAATTGATTAAAAAAAAGTTTTAGTTTACACCATGTTAAGTTAATGACAGAGTACTGTATTAATTCTATTGCCTAGTTCCTATTATATGTAGAAAGTAAATCAGTAAGAGTTAACAAGCTAACACAACCAAGAATTCTACTATGGATGAAGAATAGTCAATTTGGGCACAATACAGCTTAAGTAATGTAGATATTGAACAGATTTTGACAGAAATAAAAAGGAATACTTGAAATTCATTTGAAAATACATCTTCACTCAACTCAAATCTTTCCTTGCCCACTTGGTTTCTTCTGGTAAACTTCCCCACACCCTACCTTCTATGAAAATACTGTAGATGCGTATCTTCTAACCTTTGTGAATGGGGCTTTGCTGCACTCCAGGCCAATGTATGCACATAGTTTGGCAAACAGATTTAGATCTCAATATAGATGAAAATGAATGGGCCCGTATTTGGTCCTCACCCCCTTATAAATCCAGGTTGGCTGCTATTAAAGAAACCACAATGAAACTCATAAATAAATTGTATCTAACCCCACTTCTGCTTTCTAGGACGGTACGCACCATGACGCCGATATGTTGGAGAGGTTGTGGTGGAAGGGGATCATATTTACATATGTGGCTAGATTGCCTATTTGCACAAACTTTCTGAAATAAAGTTGTGATATACATCTCTAACATCACTCAACAGTGAGTTAAACCCTGCCCAGTGCTATTGTTATTGTCCTTATATCTAGAGAGTAATAAATCCCTAAAACATAGAAAACTGATTGCCTTTCTGTTAGCTGCTGCTTGAAATTAAGTAGCCAAACATTGGAAAACTGGCAAGTTTTCAATTGAGGGGTGGCAGGGGAAAATATGGGAGTCTTGGCTATCTGAAAAACTCTCACATTCTATTCATGTCTGTAATGGTCATGTGAAAACCACTGCATTTTATGAGGACTGGTTTATTTTGATAGACTATATTTCAAAAACACACAACAACTTCAACCACCGGGAAACCAACGGCACCTGTGGAAGGAATGGCTCAAAGTGACTTGAACCAGTTTCTGTTCTACTTTGGATGTGACTGGACTTTTACCTTTGCACTTGTGGAGAAGTAACAAACACTCAGTGCTTCAGTTAAATTATACATCATAGCTTTTTCCCTTTGTTAAATGTTTTGTATTTTATTATAAACAATAAAATAATAATTTTAAAAAATAAAAAAATACATCTTCTATAATATTACTCTGCGACACCCCTAACCTTGGTGATCAAATTTTCTCTAGAGTTTAAAAGTTTCTCCCAATCTTTTAATGAATCTATAAAGTAAATTTCCCCTCTCAAATGTTAGCATCTTCAGTTTCTAAAATGTTTGAGAATGAAGCTTATTATGGAAAAGATTTCACCAAATATTGTAATATTTTTGCTGGAAATGTATGATTCAAAATATTATTTGCATGTGTTTTTATACATTGATCCTTAAAATAGCCTTGAAAACATACCAATATTAAATAAATGTTGAAGATGTTATTTGTGAAATCCAGATTTCACTCAATTGCACCTTTTGTTGTTTGCTTGGTAATCGGAAGCATTGTGGTTTTTGTGATTTTGCAAATATAACCAGTTGTGCAAGAATCCAGACATTCCTGTTCTTCTTCTTTCTGTGGCTTATTTATCCATCTGTAAACTGGGTTTAATATATTTTCTGACATACATGTAGACCAGTGGTTCTTAACCTGTGATCTGTGGACCCCCAGGGGGGCATGATGTCCTCACAGGTGATCTGCAAAAGCTTGAAGGCTGGTCAGCTCACCTCCTCTGCACAGTGGAGCAGCCACATGACAGGAGCCAATGCAAAGGCTGGCTGGCTTGGCCTATGCATTGCTGTTCAATCTGCCCCAGTCACAAACTTGCAGGAAGAAGTAGAAGAAAAGTTTTCACTCCCCCTCCAGTATCTCTGAGGGAAGGTTTAATGGATGGTGTAATTGTATTAGTATTATTAGTATTAGTATTATCAGTATTAGTATTATCAGGTGTTGTTGTTATTGTTGTTGGGTTTTAAATATTGAGTTAAGTCTTGGGTGTCTATGACAACAAAAGATATTTAAAGGGGGTCCCTGGTAAAGAAAAGGTTAAGAGCCACTGATGTAGACTATACAAATGAGCCAATTATGCTGGGAATGTTTCATCTGTATTCTTTATAGATGTTGCTACTTAATGATGGCTAATAGTAAATAAGAGCCAGCATGGTGCAGTGGTTAGAGAGGTAGACTATGATTTTGGAGACCAGGGTTCAAATCTGCACTCAGCCGTGGAAACCCATATGACATGTCACACTTTCTCAGCCTCAGAGGAAGGCAAAGACAAACTCCCTCTGAACAAATCTTGCCAAGAAAACCCAGTGATAGGTTTCCCTTAGGGTCTCTGTAAGTCAGAAACGACTTGAAGGCATACAACAACAAATAGTAAATTACAAGTAGGACCTACAACAAAATTTTGCAGTGTATCATTATTCCTATTCAGGGTTCTCCATTTTGTTCCCTAGTTATCTGTTTCTCCTTACCAATGCAATTTTCTGGTTTTCTTTCCCCACACACATTCATTATTCTGCATCTATCCAGTATTCACCATCCTTATGGGGCTATTTTTGATTCCTCTTTAGGTTTTATTCACTCAAAGTTTTTTTTAAAAATTCCCCTGAACATGCTGATATCTTCCCTTACGTTCTCAGTGACCTTATTTGCCTACAGTTCTATTGGCATTCACTGCCTCTTTTCACTCTTAGGACATTTTCAGACGATCCTTGCAGCGCAAGGATAGAGCGGGAGAGGTTCGTAGCAGCAGCGCGGCAGAGGGTCGATTTCGGACGACGCCGTCCCTGCTGCGAAATCGTCTGTCTCTCTTCCGTTTAGTATTGGAGCCTGCCGCGCCATATTCAGCCAGATTTTATTCACGGAGGTTGCGCTGCAAGGATCATCTGAAAATGTCCTTAGAAGGAGTGATAAAAGTCAACCAAATAATGATTAAGCTAAAAGAAGCAATTATGCAAGAATTACTAAAGTACTAGTATACTAGAACCTACTTAAAATATAGATGCACTAGCTGTACCTGGCATAACATATGCCATTAAACAAACTCCCCCCAAAATGCCTGGTAGACCTCACAACAACCCTGCAAGATAGGCCAGTGGATTTTTAAAATTCCTCCTCCCCCTTTGCAGCATTCCACACTTTTCCAGAATTGCTGAGGGTGACTCACTCTGTTGCCTTGCTACATGGCCACCACAGCCACCGCCAGTTAAATGCCTGGGTCCTGTCGCAGCCCGTGACTGGTGAGTGGCTAAGGGAATGAGAGGAGGGAGGGCCCCTTGTGACGCTGGGGGTGTAGATGCAGATTGAAAGGCAGGAGTGGATTGTGAGGTGGAGAGGGAATTTGCATGTGGGTGGTGATTGGTTGGGTGTGTTTCCTGAGCAGCCAATCAGCACACTGGGAAAGGCAACATACCCAAGAGTTTTATATATATAGATAATGCACTCTGCTATTTTTAATACAGTATCTACTAAGGCACAATGGGAAAACGAACACAAAAAGCTTTTTTATACTGAGTCAGATTATGGTCTGTCTACACCACTACTACTGACACTGACAGGCAGTGCCCTTATGCAGGAGTCTTTCCTTTCCCTACATGGCAATGCCAAGGATTGAATAGGGAACTTCTTGTATGCCAGGCCTCTGTACTATCTTTGAGATACAATCCTTCCTCAGAAGAATTGAGAAGAGCTTAATTCAGTAACTGATCTTTAGCTTCTGAACATCAAAAGCTGAGAGCTTGCTGTCACTTCTGTACCAAGCATTTTGACACGTTGATTGGCAAGGACTATAATTACAGAGCTATCTGCTTCCCCAGGATGAAGCCTTTCTATACTTCAAATTTTCTTTTATCTGATGCCTTCCTCCATGTAGATAACTTATTTGCAGTTTAAGACAGCACACTGAGTCCTTCCACCCCACCCCATAATGTCCTTTTGTTTGTGCTTTTACTTGCAAATCGACACTACAATTTCCAATAATTTGCATAATAAGATAAATGGAGTGACCATATATAAGATGCTTATTCACAGAATGTGCCCCACTCAAAATGACCTCCACTGTATATTCAAAAGGGTGGCTCATATTTTGCCTAACTTCCCACTAAGCCAGCATTCATGTGTATAATTATCCTTTTTTCAACAACTGCTGTCAAAAAATTTGAACACAGAGTGATCAAATGCAAATACGAAACGGACAGTAATTTCTATCAAGGCTGCATTGTGCAAGGAACCCAATACCATCGCTAGTGATTTTGCCAATTTTACATAAATATGAAAAATCTGAGATATGTTTATCTAAACTCACCATCTGCATTATGTCCTCTATTCTTAAGTGAGCATCATCTTGATCTTCCTGGGAAAGTGCCCTAAAAACAATTGGCAAAACATATCATTGAAAAATCAACCTCTCTGTTGACAGTGACAATATTTCAGCTGAAACTATAAGACAAAGCTGTGTCAAACTTTATAATTACTGCTTTGGATATTTTCTAATAACACAATCCTATACATTTCTACTCAAAGGTGAGTCTCATTGGCCAGGATCCAGTGTGGGCTCACTCCTTTTGTCTGTGAAATGTGTGGGGTGCAATTCCTAACATAAACAATCCCCTACTCACCCCCAGGACTTGCTCTGAAGGATGGGGAAATCCATAAGAACCTGTCTTCAGGCAACACAGACGTTGAAGGAGAAGGTAATACAGTCTTGTTGTGCTACTGCGTGTCTGCTTGTGACACACTGGATTTGCATCCAACTAAGTGGGGAGGGGGTTGTATTTTAAGAGGTGTTTGTAAATTGTCTGTAGGACTCTATAAAATGAGCAGCAAAGGATTCACAGTGACCACACAGGGAACTTTTGCCAGGAACAGTTACACTGGCAAGAGGCAATAGAAACTGCCCCATAACATAGAACAAACAATGAACTAGCCCTCCGTTTTCAGAGCTTTCACCAAGCTCAGTGAGAGCCACACAAAAATCTGCATAACAAATCAACCCTGTAATCATAAGCATCAGGTGGGTCTTATGTAAACATGGACTTTTCTATAGAGTAGAAGTTCTGCAGTGGAGCTTTTAATGTTGTTCCTCTAGTTACACACCTCCCCTTAGATGCAAATCTAGGTTGTTCCAAGCCACATGACTGAGGGAGGGGGAAAACAGTAAAATAATATATTTGCTGGGCCTTTCTATAGCCACACAAAACTTCTCCTCACCACTAATTGCTAATCACCCTTTTGCAATCCAGTTCTCTCCAGATATGTTGGATTATAATTCTCATCATTCCCAACAAGTACACACATGCTGTTTGGGAATGGTGGGGATTATGATCCAACACATGTGGAGGATGCTAGGTTGGGTAAAACTAAGGGCAGAATTTAAAGGAGTTTTAGCTTTCTCAAATACCTAGTATGTAACACGTTTAGACTTTAACCATTACATCAATCTGTAGCAAAATGTAAAAAGACGTGAGAGCAAAACAATCCTGAACAGATTTAGGGAGTAAATATAAGTATAAATCTTTTAGTCTGAGTCCTCTCTAATGGTTTACAGAAGCAAGACAAGCCTCTTCTTCATTTATTTCATTAATAGTCTGGTATGGAGAGGGCCAGTGGATATAATCTTCTGTTCTGTTATATCTAGAAGGAAGTGTTTGGGTTTTTTGGTTTATATATCTATATCTATATTTGCTTCTTGGCCCTCCAAGAACCCCAAGGCAATGCATAATGGATAAAAACATTTAAAACAAGATAGATAGATAGATAGATAGATAAAACTTTTAAAAAAACAAACTAAAAATACTCTTAAAATAACTGAAAACCAAACAATTAAAAGAGTAAGAGCCATTTCAAGGATTAAAGGAAGAGGTAGAGTCAACCTAATTCCCCTTACTGGAGAGTTCCCCTTGTTGGGTTGCTTCTATAGAAGAAACTCTGTCATGTACAAACCAACCTAGCTATGTGAGGCATTGGGACATGTAACAGGGCCTCTTTTGAGAATCTCAAATTTCATATGGGAGGAGGCAATCTTTCTGATACCCTGGTCCTAAACTACTTAGGGCTTTGTAGGTCAAAACCAGTACCTTGAATTGAGCTCAGAAAGAGACTGGACACTAGTGTAGTTCTTGTGATATTAGTGTTATGCTTTGCAATACTGCAGCTTCCAAACACTTTTCAAGGGCAGTCTCACATAGACAACATTACAACAGTCTAATTGGGATGTAGTTAATGCATGAACTATTGTGACCATCCTCATGAGGAAAGGCCAAAACTGGTATACCACTGAAGCTGGCAAAGGCACTCTTGACCCCCATAGACACCTGGCCTTTCAGGAGCAGGACTGGATCCAAGAGCAATCCGAAACTAGGAACCTTTCAGAGGGACTGCAACTCCATCCATAGAATCATAGGATTGGAAAGCACTTTAAAGCCCATCTAATCTAATCCAACCCTTTGCCATGCAGAATAGCACAACTAAAGCACTCTTGAGAGATGGCCATCCAACCTCTGCTTAAAAATCTCCACAGAAGGAGAGTCCACCACTTTCTGAGGTAGTCTATTTCATTGTTGAACAGCTTTTACAGTCAGGAAGTTCTTCCTAAATAGGGCTGTAATCCCAACCCCAGGCTAGTTTTTCTACTAACCAGCCACACTTCTGTCTTATCTAAGGTTATTCAGCTACATCCAGCCTCAGTTTATTCATCTATAGCCAGACCTTCACTGCATCCAGATAATGGTTCAAAGACTGTGTTGGACAAGCCTGTACTGATTTATTTAGGTAGACAACTAGAACAACAGCAGAAGAAGACTTGGGATAAATCTGATCGAGCATAGGCTAGGGCCCATTTTAGAGCCCTTCCACATCAGTAATTCTTTGCTGCCTCTATTGCATCAGTACAATCCGTAATTTAATTTTGTTACCTCAAGATATTTGCTGTAGCTTTTCTTTCTTGTGGCAACAGGTCAGGGTCCCTCAACACTTCTTCTAGTAGATTTAGAACATTCATCTTCAGTTCATTGTTTAGCTCAAAATCCTATAAAAGAAAAATATTTTATATAAAATGATCACATTATGTTTTCTTATTTGTGAGGGGTTTTTGTTCAGCTTTTACATTACTTTTATTTTAGCTACAATAAACGTTTAAATGCCACGGACTATTCTGTGAAGTTAAAAGGTCTGAGAACTGAAAACTTGCTTTGTGGTTATATATCAACTTCTCTATAAGTAATTTCTTAATGTGTTTAGGGCCACTTCTTGTTGTGGTGCTTTGGTTAACACTCTCCCATAACTCAGGACTTGTCTACATGGGCGATTTACCCACATCTTGGCCACCTTTTGGCCCCATCTTTATGCTCTGTAGTCCAGATGATGCAGTGCATTTGCTGCATTTTACCCCTGGGCAGTCCTCACAATCCCCGGGGCAAAGATGCAGTCAAGGTGAGATAAAGCTCGTTACTCCATTGTAAAATACTACCTGTGAAAAACTGCTTCAGCCAAAATAAAACAGATTGGGCCCCTCATGACCACAAGAGCCCACACCGCCACACCAGCCTACTGCTGAAGCTGCCATCTGCCATCACTCTTCCGCAGCCAGGAAACAAGTCCACATCACATGACCAGACTGGTCACATGGAGGAGGCCTTGCTCACTTGCTGCAGGCTGGCTTCCTGGCTGCAGAGAGTGGTATGCAGGAAGCTACAGTGGCTGTAGCAATGGGCCAGTGTGGTGCACTGAAGTCCATGAAATGGACTTCCTCTCGTTTCATGCCAGTAATGGAAGGAACGGACCTGAACTGCAGGCAAAATATGCCACCAGGGAGCTGGTGTATTCTGGCCATGTTTGAGCCCCTAGGCTGCTTCAGCAACACTAGAACACTGAGATCACATGGGATAGTGTAATTGCTTCTCACATGAGCCATTCTGAAATTACTACAGCTTTGTGAGGAAGAACAAGTGAGTAGCAGCCACAGTGCTCTAGTAACTTAGAACTACACTTTAGTTTTGCCATTTGTAAAAATGGCTTCTACAGATTTGACCCCACTCATATTTATCTCAAATATTTATTTTTTGGTGACAGAAAATCTGTCAAATACTTACTATTCACTTAATTTTGGATTATTGTGCTAGCAAACCTATATCTTTGTTCTTATTCTCTCCCTCACTCCCTTTTAATTAAAGAAGTCACACTAGCATTCCAGCCCTAAACTTATTAATGTGTTTTACACATTACAAGGCAGCAAAATTAGATTTATTATTAAGCATACACAGTCAACAGGAAGAAGCAACTAATCCAAATATTTGACACACTATTTTAAGAACAGGTCTTCTTATAACCAGTAATTATTGCCAAATTTATTAAGTAAAATATTAATATATAATTTTAGAAAATACTCATCTATAATATAAGTGATCAAAATAGTAAAATCGGTAAGCTAGTCTTTAAATTAAAAGGCATCCTAACTAGATCAGCTGTCACAAAGCCCTTTGATACAAAATAGCATTGACTTATATACAAGAGGACAGGAAGGAAAGTATCATCATGTTGTGACTTTACAACCCAGTTATACGAGAGCAAAAACACCAGGGGTGTGCGCTTGTGCCCAGAGTCCAGGTTCCTTTTAATGAGGTCAGTGGAGACCAATCACATTTCATAGTATTTTCTTTTATTTAAAAATATACAGGTTGAACATAGGATGGAGGGTCAAAGGATTAACACTCCAACAGATAGTATTTCTCCACTGAGTCTTCTAAAGACACCTCCATCACTCCAACTACACAACCTCAACTTGAGTCCAATCTTCTCTTATAGACTGTCTACACCAGTGAAAAAAATCATACTCACCTCATACCCAGTGCTGGTAGAAAACACAAAGTTCTTGAGGATTTGGATTTAATACATTTTTTCATGCCCAGAGGCTTAAATCAGATTTAAAAAACAACAACCTTTTACCCCACACTTTTCTGGGAAAAAAGGTTTATTATACGTGTGCTTGTAGTCTGAGGAGATTTTCACACCGGGGTTAAAAGCTCTGGTTCTGTCCCGCCACCTCCTCTCCCGTTCCTGCAACGGAATGGAGGTAAATGTTTGCACGCTTACCTCCATTCCACTGCAGGAATGGGTGTCCTCCCTCCTTGCCCGGCCAGCCATAAATGCAGCAGTTGTAAGGCTGCTTTTACGACCGGCTGGGGTAAATCCCGCTCGTTCTAGTGAGAGAACAAGTGGGAGGGAAATTTAAATTAAAACCCCCTAGCTGTCAAATAAAAGAATAAATATATATATATATTTTAAATACAAGTAACCTGGGGAGGGGGGAAGGGTGGCACTTACCTGGATGTCCTGATCATGGCAGGAAGTGCCTGCCACGGAGCGCCTCCCCCGTCCCTCTCATTCCAGACCAGGGACGGGATCCAATTTGCACACCTGCGTTGCGTTACAGAAACGGAACCGGGTACTTAAAAATGACTTCTCCCCATGAATAAAATATCATGGGGAGAACACAGAATAATGACAATTAGGGAATGGAACAGGGTAAACATGTCTGAAAGGAAAATCTTTCAGTGATCTTGTTCCGTTCCTGTAAAGGGACTAATTGCCTGTGTGAAAATCTCCCGAGTCAGCTTTGGTGTGGAGGTGGGGGGGGTGTAGTTTTTGGTGGGTGGTACAGGTTAGTCATCATTCCTGCCAGGAAAAGATACTTCCCTTGTTTGTATTTACATTATCACAGCATGTAGGTGCCATTATTTTTTGAAGGTGCATTTGTGTGGATACTTGCATATCGGTATTAGAGTCTATTGACATTTAAACTCAAAATGTGCCACTCCGCTTAATAGGATGGCCAATGTCCTTTTGCATGCATGATAAAAGGAAAAATAAAAGCAGAGTAGCCATGGCCATGTGATTGAAAAGAATGTGAAGTATAGGATGCATGATCATAGCAAGACCACTCTTTTCACATCAAAGTGAATTTGCCCAGGGGAAATGTGTGGCTGGCTGGTCATGCTTCTCTCACTTTGCATTAAAAAGGATGTATGTGGCTTAAAGAGGTCACTGTGGACCAGGAAAATGCAATTTGAAGCAGATTTTTTTTCCACTGGTGTAAACAACCCCTTAATCTCTCTCTCCATAGTACAACTCACTCAAACTGCTTTATTTTTTAACTACAGAGTCAATCAGCATATTTGTTAGTGGAGAAGGTAGGAGGGAATACAGTGGTCATGTTCCTGCCCTTTTGGTATATCCATAATAATAATGTAGTATCTAATAAGCATTTAGTGAACGCAGGGACTTCTCTAGGCAAGAAGAGCTAGATCTTTCACAACCAGAGTGACTAGGGAGCTGATCAGATGGGGACAAAAACAGCGTCCCCGTCTCACCATCTCCTCTCCTGCCCCCCTCCCATCCCCATCCCAGCACACAAATAAAAACTTTTCATACCTACCTTTTCCGCGTCCATCTGCCATGCTCGGCAGCCCAGGAGTGAATGGAGCTCGAACAGAGCCCCATTCACTTCCTGGTTTGAGTTCCCGGCCATTCTTGCAAGAGAACGAGCACGTGGGAATTTTTTTTTAAAAAAAGTAAGAGAAAGAGCGAAAGGTGACAGCAAGCACAAAAACACAGTTTAAAAAATACAAATAACCTGGGGGAGGGGGGAGAAAGGGTGTCACTTACTTGTATGTCCCAATCTCAACTGGAAGTATTTGGCACGGACCTCCCACTGTGGCTGGCATTGCACCAGCATAACAGGGCACCTTTTCACTTGTCCATTGTTCCGTGACAGGAACAGAATGGGCGATCTATTCACAGCTTGAGCCATGAATAAGAAGAAACAAGGGCAGCAGGAACCAGGACAGGGGTTAATAACAGGACAAGGACAACGTCCTCTGAAAAGTAAGCCCTTTGGTGATCTCCTGTCATCCCTGTAATTGATTAATTTAGTTGTCTGATAATCTCCTGAGTCAAAATGACCCATGCCATTTAAATTAATTTCAGTCTTATTACAAGAGAAGGGCATTCCACAAGACCTGGACTGTGGTGGAAAACCACTGTTTCTTGTGAAGGCCAACTTAGCTTTCCAATAAGATAGAATCTAAAGCAGGGCCCCAACTGTAGTTCATAATTACCAGCAAGTTCTTACAGTATTAGCCATTTCTCCAAGATAATTAAAACATAAGATATTTATGGGTATTAAAGGTGACCAAAAAAAAGCACTTTGGCTTGGGAATGAATGTTCAGGAAGTGGTCTTCTTTTAAAATAAGCAATATATTGCTATGGCAACTCAAACCTATCAATATCTCATCTCCTAGAGCAGTACAGGAAATCTTAAGAACACAGAGAGCTGTCTATACTGAGTCAGATGAATTCAGCTAGCCCAGATCTCTGGGGTTTCAGATAGGAGCTTTTTCATTCCTAACAAAACATTTCGGGGATAGCTCCTGGAGTTTCTGCATAGATAGCAAGCACACTACCACTGAGCTATAGCTATTCTCCAAACTACTGAACTATTTAATTATATAGCTAATGTGGTCAAGCAAGGCAACATCTTTAAGCAGCAAATGCTGCAGGGAGTGGGGTTGGCAGTGGCAGCCTCAATGCTATTCCTCCCTAGTCTCCCTCCCCAGCCATCCCCTTCAATTAGAGGACAAAGCTGGTTGTGCCACACAGCCAGCCCCATACCTCCCATACAAGACTGATACCCTTGAGTATGGTGAAGTACCCTATCTTGTTTCCAGTGTGGAATTACAATTCAGCTATCAGCTCAGTCTACTGACCTTGGGTATAGTGGAGGGTCCTAATTGCCATTGCTGAATTAAAATTTAACTATCTGTCCAGTGAGCTTACTTGGAATAGAGAGGATGCCATCTTGTCCACTGCCTTAAGCAGCAAACTATTTTCGGCCAGCTCAGGTATCCAAGAAAGGCTTTTTATGCTTTAAAAATGGTTTCTCTGTATCAAATCTAGACAATCATATCTTTTCTCTTTGTTAAATTCTTGTGTGCCTTTCCAGAAGAATTAACATTTCCAAAGATTAAACCATGGGGTAGAGTGAGGCTCAAATGAATCCATATGTAGCAATATCTTCAGATGTTGTTCATGCTTGGAGTCATTGAGAAGCATTAATTCTAGCCATTTGCATTTCAGCTTAGTGCAGATGTTTGTATAAAGGATTTAAACTAAAAGCCTCATCTATCCAGTATATTTGTAGCAGTTCCTTTTATAGTGATTGTTCAATGCCACGTGCATAGCAATTCAGCATCTGTTTCCATAGAAACAGAAACAATAGTCTCTATCAAAGTTTTTGAGTCCTCTACATTTTACTTCGAATGTATGATTTGGAGAGACACATATATCTATATCCATACATATATCTAAACTTTTTCATTCTGATTTCTTCTGGGGCTTAGCAAACAAATGTTCACTTTAGGTCATCTTCTGAGCAAAGCCTTTGGGTAATACCTTGCTACATATAAAAAAAAAGTTGACCATTTGGGAACCATGCTTTCCTATTAGTGATATCTGAAATCGTTATGTGAAGCATTTCAAATATTCTGAATTAAGCTTCTTTTTCATCAACACCAGCATCCAATCTTGATCACTCAAATGATACGTAAGACTAGGTATGGGTAAGAATTTCATGTCAATTAAATTAAAACCAGATTCTTGACCAAAATTTCCAAAATGTGGGTATAAGCAAAATGGACAAATCTGCCCATCCTCAGCGAAGGCTAACAACAACAACATTTACACTGTACACCAGAGAATTCAGTGGCTTTTTATACATGTCAAAGTTGCATTCCTTAAATATTGGAGTGGTGTGCCACTGAACCTTCCTCCCACATACTGAAGTTCAGTAGTCACTTTGAGTTCCAGTAGCTGCCTTGAGTCCCAATTTTGGGAAAATAAAGTTAATAGTAAACCAGTAGTAAACCAGTAGTAAACCAATAATAACAATAACAACAACAGACAAACAACAATAACATCAGCTAAACCTGGCCTTCTCATAACACTACATGCTCTTCCAGGTCTCCTGCCAACTGTCTATTCAGGTCTCCTTGAGAAGAGGGATTGGACTGGCTCCTTGAAAATGTTCCGTTCTTATACTCTCTGGTCAGCTTTTGGAGATTCTGTTTGATGGGTGAATACCCATGACAGGTCCTTTTAGGAAAGCCCCACCTAGCACCACCCTTCTTTTTATCAGTGCATTAAAATTTGGATCTTTGTAGGAAATCTCTGTGGGCGTCTGATAAAAGCAGCATCTCATACTGTCTACTTTTGGTTTGATCCTCAACTATTTTGTTTTATGTCATCTACTCTCTCTCTCTCTTTCTCTCTCTCTCTCTCTCTCTCTCTCTCTTTTTTTTTTTTTTGAGATTCCTATATCTGGTTTGTTCAGTACCTTGGCTACATGCTGTGCTATTTTTTATATTTTAACATTTCATGTAAGCAGCTTTTTAAAAATTCAATAGACAAAAAAGAGTAACATCCCCCCCTAATAATTAATAAATATATACATGTCATTTATATAGTACTTTAGAATAGTCAGGGATTTCATATATATATCTTTTCGCAATCCCATTTTATCATCTGTTTGATGAAAAGAGCTTAAAAGAGCCAGAACTATTCAAATGCCTTTCTGTCCAAACGTTTATCAGTTCAATTTCAGCTTTCTGAGGTATGCAGATCACAGAATCTGTATTTGTAACTACACACAAAAACAAGGGATATGTGATAACCTGTCCTAATATGGAATGGTTCATTTCAAACCTCTGGATTTTTGACCTCTAACTCTTGGCTCATATTCCACAATGACATTGGATTTAAAGAAAACTCCCCTTTGTGTGTTTTTTTCTATTTATACATTCCATTGAACCTCATTGGCACGTATACCTGAAGTAAAATGAACCCAACAGTAGTGCGCTAGATACTGCCTGCCCCCCATTTGTCAGGATCAATCTAGCTAGGAAAAATGAAGTCACTAGCTAACAGTATGGGAATTACATCACTCAGAATTCTCAGTAATAACTAGAAAAGGCATGTAACAGGTGGCCATGGAAGCAGTCCATATGAGTGAGCATAGATAGTATGAATGGTTAGAACTGACAGGCAGATGTGATGGTCAAGAGAGCCAACTGCTGTCTGACCAGAACCTCAGACCTTCCATAGCTCTCCCACTTTATTCAGACATTGAATATTATGCACACAAGCCTGCACCATCTTCCTCTCCTTCTTTTTTGGCATTACTGCTAGGAGACAAGAAGTATTTGCTTCCATTTTCAGCTAACTGCATTTTTTCATTATTTTCAAACCAGAAACTTCACATTCAGAGTGTAAACCATGGTTTAAAACTGGTTTGTTCAAACGATTGATGGGAGAGGGGTAGTGGTGGCAGTGATTATAATGAGGAGGAGGAGGAATAGAAGCATATCATCAATTTATACACGACTTCCCCTACCTAATAATATTTTAATGTAGTACAGTGGGCCCTCCCAGTCTGCAGGATCCTGATCTGCAGTTTCAATGACCCACAGATCAAATCATCCTATACCTAAAATGGTGGCAACATGCATGTGGATGCTGTGCATGGCCATCCACATTTTTTGTCATCCACAGGGATCCCGGAACTGGACTCCTGTGGATCCAGAGGGGCCACTGTATACAACAAAATAAAAACTAACATAATAAAAAAGTAACCCAAGGCTACTTCACACAGCAGTAAACCAGGAGTAGGGTACTTCTGACCTCCCAAATGTTGCTAGACTGCAAGTTCCATCAGCTCTACCTATCATTGTCATAGAATCATAGAATTGTACAGTTGGAAGAGACCACAAGGCAATTGTGAATAATACTGGCAATTTCCCACACATGCACTAAATCGTAGTTTTGTGTTATATTATGTTTCAGTTAACATATAGGACTTTATCAGACACACTGAAGATGGCATCATAATGATGCCACATAAACGCGAAAGGGTGCACAGATCAGACGATGTCGCCCTTTTGCTTCTATGTCCTGTCAAAATCCTGTACTTTTTAATTGACGGCTTAAGTCATCAATCAATCCCCCATAGCGCTTTTGTGCCGGCATTGCTGGCGTATGAAACCTCGGGCCATTTAGCTCACATGAATTCAGTGTCAATGACTGGTCCAGTGCAAACACTTCCGGGTGAGACTGAGATATCCAGGTAAGTTTCACTCTTTTTATGACCCTCCCTGGGTTACTTGGGACTTTCAAAGTGAGATGCTTGGTGTAACTTTTTATGCTTTATTTTTGGTTTTATTTTTAAATTTGCCACGTGATGAAGTCTCGTGAGATTTCAAATGAGGAAGTGAACAGGGCTTTGTTTACTTCCTCTTCATTGCCAGGGAAACCTTTGCCAGAAAAGCAAGGTAAGTGCAGTGGAGGGCGTTCTTTTGCTGGCATAAAAATGGATTTTTTTAATGCCAGCAAAAAAAAGTTTGATGAAGTCCATAGTGTTACATATAGTTTTATAGTTTACTCATAGTTTAGTGTAATATAATGTAACAATGTAGCATTGTATCCCATACACTCACCATTGAAATTTAAACCTTTTATTTTGACTGTACAAAACATGCTTATCAAAATAATTCAACTCACAGTGGGAAGTCACTGAGACAAAATACAACAGAAGTTCACTTTTCATTTACTTATCTCTTCAGGTACATTGTTCATGGTGAAATAATAAATGAAAAGTAATAAAATATGTATTTATTCTGTGAACCTTTTTCAAGCTGTACTCTATTCATGTAAAAACAAAGATATTTGATCTTCAGGCAACATCAATTGATCTGCATCTAAACTGCAGAAATATCTGGCATGCACATCAAGTGAAGGTTAAGAGGGTTGATCAGACCTAACAAGCAAATAGGGTGTTGCCATACAGCCAAAAAGCTTTCCACTTTACCTGCAGTACAGTCTAAATAGACTGCAATTTGTGTGCAATTTCTAGATATAATCCTTGTCTTCTACATTTGTTGATAAGATCCTTTTTGTGGCTCTGTTTTTAAGCTGCTTTTGTGTGGTACTGCTTGTTTTATCTTGCTAATAATATATAACTGTAAAATAAACAGCATGTAATAAACAGCACTTATTCATGTAAGTGAATTAGCTAAAATATAAAACAGCATAGGAAAAGCATGTAATACCTAACACATAACATTTATATAGTGCTTTCAAGTATTCAAAGCACTCCACATAGATTATCTTGTAAGAAATTTGTAAAACAACGATTGGTAACTGTTGTTGGCCCAGCAGCTTCAATATTCCCATATTCATTCATTTACATACAAAGAGACAGAGGGCTTGTCTACACGAAGGGAAAAAAATGGACTGCTCCACAGTAATAGCGAATTGCAGCAGCTGCAACCTGTCTTAATGGTTTTACAGCCCCGCTAAACTTTGCATGCTTGTAGCCGAGATGGCGGCCGTGAGTGGATTACTCACATTTTTAAATCTGCCGCAACTGAACTTTTTTTAAAAAAAATAATATTTCTATGTTGCGCACAAGCGATATTCCACCTTTAAAAAAAAACAGAGAAAAAGATAGCACAAACCTCCATTTTATCTTCTTAGCGATCACTTGTTAAGGTGAAAATCCAATATGGTGGCTGCGGGCGCTTGCCCTGTAACCCATTGACAGCTGATTTTCTGAGTGAATTCTGTGAGAGGTATTTTCTCCATGTGGAGAACCCCAGAGACCCTTTCCAGCCCTAACTTTTATGCTGATCCATACAGATCACCTCTCTCTCAAGTCCTGGGATTTGCTGTAGATTGGAAAGGAGGCATCCTTATGGTCTCCATCAGGACCACAAGCAGATATGTCCAAACTTTATTGTTAATGTATGTATGTATGTTGTTGTTGTTGTTGTCCCATGCTGCAGATGGGCTGAAGAAAATGACTGTGCCTTGCCTACAGCCATTGGCAACTTAATGGCAGGCACCTCAGTCTCCAGGGACTTCTCCTACCACTCTGCTAGATCATTTTTAAATACAAAGTCTAGTATCAATTAATGTTGTTTTAACAAACAACCCAAACAAGCATGTAAAATATGGTCCTGACACTGTGTTATTACATTGGTGAAGCCACTCACAAATGAACACGGTGCGGCCCATATGTATATTCCTGCTACAGTTGTGCAGCCTTCCTAAATTGTGAAGCATCTTTGCAACAGGAAGGCTGCTTATTGAAGCACATTCTGTGGCACAAAATATTCTGCTCTGAGCACAAACTATGCCTTGCTTAATAGTTCCTTATGTTTGTGGTCTTCACTAGCCCCTGTCTATGTATTTTGTGATTGGAGGGGGGAAGAGATATATAACATGAAGTACTGCTACCAAGAAGCTAAACTGCCAGTGGGGTTTAGCAGTTAAACTGCTGAACAAGGGCCAAGAGTAACAGAATAAATATCCAAACTAATTCCCAAAAGTTGTTAGGTGTCCTTGAGCCTTTCAGTGTTTCTCAGTCTAACCTATTTCATAGGGCTGTTGTAACATGGGAATGGGAGGAACCCATGTACATTGTCCTGGTGTGGGTGGCAGGATAAAAAATTAATAAATGAAAGGAGGGAAATCAAAAGAAGCCAAATTCTGTGTTACAATACTGAACCTATCAGCTATTGTGGCACAGAATATGGATTTCCATGCCAGTAACTGACCAAAGAAGAGCAGAAGCCACAGATCAGCTCTCTCAGACTCCTATATACATTCCATTATGGGGCAAAAATGGGTAGCTGGTGATTTTTTAAAGAGAAGCAACACAATTTTAGAAGAAATACTTCTTCCATCCACAGTGCCTGTGTCGGTCTCCTGATTTAATTTGTTAAGGCTGCATTTTGTAAAACAAAGACGCACTGGGGACAATGTACACATGGTTGAACTTCATGTATTTGGCCCTCAGTTAAATCAACTAATACAACTCATCCCATGCTGGCAGGGAACTGAGTTCTTGTCCAACACAACTGGAAAGCACAAAAATGGGGAATGCTATGCCAGTATTGAAACTTGTAAATGTAGTTTTCTTGAGAAGCAATGATGAGGACTATGGAAAAGTTTAAAACACCCACATGACAGATCTGTCACATTATACATATAAATATAACAGATTTAATACCCATTATTGCCCCACATTGCTTTAGTTCTCTTAAAAGCAGGGTCAACTTTCTATCTTTGTTTTTAAGGATTTTTGCAGAAAAAAAGTTTTGCAGTGTTACTGGTGGCAGGGTCTTTCAACTTCCAAGTGAAAAGGAGGAGGAGGAGTACTGCTTGTCAGCATAATTCTTAGTACTCTGCCTCTTAGATATAAAGAAAGTGCATTTGTTAGAGCTTGTTACATAATACTGAGCTTTGAAGAGGCGAGAAATGAAAAATTCCTTTGGGATGCTCCGCCAGGAATATTGTAGGAGCATTGCACTGTGGGTGATAAACACTCATATTCAGCCCACAACAGGGGCCACTTTGCACATTATGGGACAACCAGTGCATCACCATGGAAACTAACTGCATTTTGAGATCATGATAACACGCATGTGCCCCTGCCTTACTAGAAGAAACAAGAAGAAAATCTACAAATAATTAATAGAAATTGACAGAGAGAAAAGTCTCACTTGAAAGCCTGGTGAAGAATGGGGTATCACTTAGGCACAATTCAGAAAGAAGTTAGATATCTTCTAAAAATCAGTGGACTTTATATGCTCAGGACAGAGCTAGATTTTACAAATGACACATGGTGCAGCCATTGCAAATGACACCCCATGTCCATTTCTCCTCCCTTGTCTCCTGTAACATCTAATGAAACGTATGGTCAGACCTCACCTAGAATACTGTGTCCAGTTCTGGGTACCACAATTCAGGAAGGATATTGACAAATTTGAGCGTGTCCAGAAGTGGGCGACTAAAATAGTGAAAGGTCTGGAAACTATGTCTTATGAGGAGAGACTTAGGGAGCTGGGTATGTTTAGCCTGGAAAAAAGATGGTTAAGAGGCGATATGATAGCCCTGTTTAAGTATTTGAAGGGGTGTCATGTTGAGGATGGAGCAGGCTTGTTTTCTGCTGCTCCAGAGACTGGAACACGGAGCAATGGATGCAAGCTCCAGGAACAGAGATTCCACCTGAACATTAGGAGGAACCTTTTGACAGTAAGAGCTGTTCGGCAGTGGAACACACTCCCTCGGAGCGTGGTGGGGTCTCCTTCCTTGGAGGTCTTTAAACAGAGGCTGGATTGGCTTCCAGTAGGGGGAGCAAAGACGTAGGACCGGCTCAAACGGGGCTCCGTGGGGGCCAGTCGTCCAGAGACGGTAAGTGGGGTCTTTTTTTGAAGACCACCACAACCCGATTATCTGGGAAGATAAAAGGGAAATTGGGGCTCACTGTAGTAGCTTTTTGTGTTTCGGGGAGTGAGGGATAGATCTCTCCCTGATTACAATCGGCACACTGAGCAGCCAGTGCTGTCTCTGGAGCCATTGGCAATTAGTCTTGATTTCTCCCCTACTATAAAAGGCAGGGAACTGCTGAAATCAAAAGTGCAGAGAAAAGTAAATAGCTCAAAGAAGGCGAAGGGGCTTCCAACAATAAGCCTTCCCTCTGAGAGTTAAAGGCTAAATTAATAAAAAGGAAAGCTGGTCAGAAGAAGTGGGGGGGAGATAGCTGGCTCATTGCAAAAGGCAAAATCAGTACTATTATTGCTACAAACGACTATAAATCAATAAAGGGAATGTGGGAAGCAACTTTATCGCAGAGAAACCTGGTTGGGAAAGCAGTGGGGGCTTAATAACAAGGAGATGCAAAACAAAATGACTGCGTAGAGATTTCTAAATGCGCAGTACCTAGATACGGGACTCTGTTGGATACCGGGTGGGGGCGATCAGCTGAGGTGGAGGTTGCAGGTGATTGGAGGATTGCGAGGACTACGAGCAGAGGAAGAAGCAGGAGGAGGAGGTGGAGTTTGCGCGCTACGATAGCAGCTGATCAGAAGGAGCGAGGACGCTAAGGCAGATTATTGGAAGCAAACTGGGGAAATTCAAGGCTGACAAAAGAGACGTTGCCGCCGCGATTGGAAGCAGACGGATGAGCGTGTCCTGGAGCAGGATACAAAAGGCGGAACAGCAGGCGGAGGCAGAGGCGGAGAGCAGACGGATCCAAAAGATGGGCGTGAGCAAGAGCAGAGAATAAGAGGCAGAGCTGACGGAGCGGAGGGAGCGGAGGGACAGACGGATTTAAAGGAGCAGGAGAAGGCAGACGGAGAGGTGAGGACGGAGCAACCTAGGGTTGCTGAAAGAGCGTGACGGGGGTCAGAAGGGAGGATCAGACGGAACGTGACGGGAAACAGACAGGAGGATCGGAGGGAGCGTGACGGGACCAGACGAGGGGATCAGACGAAGCGTGACGGAGACCAGAAGGAAGGACTAGACGGAGGAAAAGAGAACGAGGGGGAGCATTTGGGGAAAGAAACGTAGAAAGGACACGTAGCAGAAGGGAGAAGAAAGGAACAGAGGGGGGAGGAATAGAAGAAGGGAGCTTAACGGAACGGATTGACCTGTCATTACCCCCCTTCCCCTGTTCTCGTGGCTTTGAGCTTGTGTTTGAACTATTAGTGCTAGTCATAGTGAGAAATTAAAGGGAACGAATGGAGGGATAGAGCGTCCCGGCTTGAAAAGAAGAGTGAGAGGGAAAAGTGGGGCTAGACATACCTCCTCTAAGGGGTTAGAAATTGGTCTATATAAAAGCATCCTTTTTTTTGGTGGGGTAGACTGTTAGACTTCAATAAAACTAGGTCTACTACATTAAAGGGAAAGAAAAAAAAACCTTGCATATTCATATATACATATACATATATATACAATTGTAATCTAAAGTATAGAATTAAATTATAGAAAACAAATCCAAAGTACTTGGGGGAGAGAGGCTGTTAGATGGCCTCAGGACTCAGACCCAGGGCGTATACGGTGTCAACAGTCACAACAACAACGAGAAGAGGGTCAACAGAGATGCCTCCTAAACAAACAGACATTAACATGCAAATACTTGAAGAATTAAAATCATTTAAGAAAGAGATAAAACAGGAACTGAGAGATTTTAAAAAGGAAGTGAGACAAGATTTCGAGAAAGTGAATAAGAGACTGGATAAGATGACTACGGAACTAAAGGATATTAAGGAGGATATGGACAATATTAAGAGTAGAACAACAGTGCTGGAGTCCCAAACGGAGAACTTAACTAAAGAAATGGAGAAAGAAAAACAAACAAGCCTTTTACAAGAAATCAGATACAGAGAGAAATGTATCAAATTACGAGGATTACCAGAAAGAATGTACGAAAATCTACATGAAAGGATAATTCCTCCCTTGGCGAATTTTATTGAGGAACCAGAAGAGAACATTGGGCAGGAAGTAGATAAAATCTTTAGAGCTAACTCAGTTATAGCGAAGGACAGAAAGCTCCCAAGGGATATTGTAATAGTATTCACGAGATCTAAGTACAGAGATAAGATTATCCAAAAAAATTACACGGAAAAGCTGATATTAGATGGCAATGAAATCAAGATATACAAAGATACTCCGGTGGAAATACTAAGGAAGAGACAAGAGTACAAAACTCTCACACAAACTCTGATAAGGCTTGGGATAAATTACAGATGGGAGAGAATTGAAGGCCTCTCGTGTACATATCGGCAGAAAAGGTATAAAATAAACTCTCTAGAAAAAGCAAGGGATTTCATGGAGAAATTAGAAGAGGAAGAGAGAAGATACCACCAGAGAAGGCGTAGAAGACAAGATAATACGGATGGGAAGGATAACAAAGAGGATAAGACCGTTAGAAATACAGAAGAGGTGGAGGGAAAAGAGGGATGTTCCCAGAAGGAAAAAAATGAGGTCCTAGAATATCAGGAAGGCAATGAGGACAAGGAAGAGGATAAAGAAGAGGGGGAGGAAGAGGAGGAAGAAGTAGCAGAGGAAGAAGGAGAGGATGAAGACGAGTCAAGGATATGTCCCTAAGTGTAATCTCATGGAATGTCAAAGGACTGAATACTCTAAAGAAAAGAAGACAAGTATACCACTTCCTAGAAAAAAACAAAGCTGAGATCATATGCCTTCAAGAAATCAGGATACAACAGAGGGATAGTAAATATCTCAAAAATCAAAAACTGGGACAAGAATTCTTCTCCTTAGCAACAAATAAAAAAAAAGGAGTGGTAATTTATGTTGATAGAAAATATGAGGCAAAACAAGTGCTTACAGATAATGAAGGTCATATGCTAGGCTTAGAACTTAATTTAGCCAATGTAAAGACATACTTGATTGCTATATATACACCGGTGGAGAATAAACAAAAATTCTTCACGAAACTCCAAGAAGAAATGGGGCACCTGGAGAAGGGAACGATAATATTGACTGGAGACTTCAATGGTGTTATGGATGCAAGACAAGATAGATCTGGGACGACAAATGAAAAACAAGGAAGACTCCCCAAAGTATGCTTTGAATTAATGGAGGAGTTTAACATAGACAACGTATGGTCAAAGAAATATCAATCAGAGAAAGGATATACCTTCTATTCGGATGCACACAATACTATGTCGAGACTAGATATGTTTTGGATATCTAAGAATCTATTCCCCAAGATAAGACGAATGGAAATAATACCCAAATTATTATCGGATCATAACCCGATAAAAATGACTATGATATTGCCAAGGAAGGAGTATACTTGGAGGCTTAAAGAAAGCATGCTAAGGGAAGAAAGTTTTGTTGATAAAATAAAAGACAACATTAAACACTATTTTAATGAAAATAAGGGGAAAGGAACCAAATTGAATGTAATCTGGGATGCGTTTAAAGCCACAATTCGAGGACTGTTTCTTCAAAGGGGAGCGGAGATTTCCAGAGAGGAGAGACAAAAGAACCAAGACCTCTTGCAAAAATTAAAGATACAAGAAGACAAATTAAGAAAGGAACCTCAAAACTCAACCCTGAAAAAAGGAATAGTCATAATTAAGAGAGAGATAAATGCCAAAATGGTGGAAGAGATAGGAAGTAAGCTGAAAAGAATTAAACAAAAACAATTTGAATACGCAAATAAGACAGGGAGGTGGCTATCATATAAACTGAAAAAAGAAAGGGATAGGAATGGAATCACAGAAATTAAGGCGGCAGGGAAAATATTAGCAACCCAAAAACAAATAGAAGGAGCTTTTCTAGAATTTTACTCCTCACTGTACAAGGCAAAAACACAAGAAGACGGATGGCACCAGGAAATGGTGCAGTATTTGAAGGAAAACAAATTTGCAGATTTAACAGACCTCCAAAAAGCTGAACTTGCAAAAATGTTTGACAAGGAAGAACTAACAACTGCTATTAAGAATCTTAAAAGTGGAAAATCTCCAGGCCCAGATGGCTTCAACGAAGTATTCTATAAAACCTTTGAAAGCGAAATTGGGATACATCTGTTAGAATTGATAAACACAATCCATGTGGAGGGTATGCCTGAGTCATGGAAAAAAGCCAACATTGTGATGATTGCTAAAGAAGGGAAGGATAAAACGGATGTCAGAAACTATCGACCGATTTCGTTGCTTAACGTGGACTATAAAATATTTGCTTTCATGATAGCCAACAGACTGAAAAGAGTGTTGAACGACATCGTACACAAAGACCAAAATGGCTTTTTGCCAGGAAGATCACTAACGAGGAACATTCGAAATTTAGTCAATACAATAGAGTTTCTGGAAAAAAATAATGAAAGAAAAGTGGCGATGATTTTTGCTGACGCGGAAAAAGCGTTTGATAATGTAAACTGGAGCTGCTTAAAGCAGACGGTAAAAGAGCTGGGTTTTGGTCAATTTATTACTGCGAATATAGAGAAAGTCTACGTGGAACAAAAAGCAAATATCATAATAAATGGGGAAAAAACACAAGAAATTGAAATCCAAAAAGGGACCAGACAAGGCTGCCCACTGTCACCACTGTTATTTATTACTATACTGGAGTTCTTAATGAGCAAAATTAGAAGGGACAAGGAAATCCAGGGGTTAAAAGTTAAGAATCAGGAATATAAAATGATGGCTTTTGCGGACGATCTGGTTGTAGTGTTAGAAGATCCGAATGAGAACATAGAGAAGTTAATCAGGATAATGACGGAATTTGATAAGTTTGCGGGATTCAAGATCAATAGAGATAAGACGCTAATAGTAACAAAGAATATGGGAAAGAAAGAACAAGAAAAAATAGAAAAAATCTCAGGCTACAAAATCGAGAAAAAAGTGAGATATTTAGGGGTACTGATATCTAACAGAAACTTAGACCTCTATGATAACAATTACAGGAAAACCTGGAGGAGCATAAAAGAAGACTTGAACAAATGGAGAAAACTAAAATTATCGCTGTTAGGCCGAATATCTACAATAAAGATGTCAGTACTCCCTAAAATTTTGTTTCTATTTCAGAATATACCAATTCTGACCAACCAAAAACCATTTAAAGAGTGGAAAAACGACTTGAGCGAGTTCATATGGAATGGGCGCAAACCGAGAATAAAATGGCAGACATTGTTGGAAAGAACTGAGAGAGGTGGAACGGCTCTACCTGATTTGTCCCTCTACTATAAAGCTTGCTGTATGAAATGGACCGAAGAATGGATTAAATTGGCGGACTCTAAATTACTGATACTGGAAGGAGCCGACTTAAGGTTCGGCTGGCACGCCTACCTGGGATACAATAAAGTAGAAGTTCATAAAGATTTCAAGAGCCATATCGTGAGAAAGGCGCTGCTTCATAATTGGGAAAAGATCAAAATATCCTACAACAACAAGCTGCCAAAATGGCTATCACCGGTAGAAGCTTTTATGGGGAGATGGGGACAAAAAGGGTCAATGAATAGATGGCTTACATACGCCGATCTCACAAAAAAAAGGGAGAGAAAATATTAGACATTAAATCAAAAGAGGAATTGAAGGAAGAAGGATGGGAGCTAAACTGGCTAACATATCAGCAGATCAATAATAGATTCAAACAAGACAGAATAAACCCAGGCATCTTGGAACAACAGATGGAAATTGATAAGATAATATGGGGTGAAGAAAGAAAAAAAATAACTAAATATTATAAATTATTTTTATCAAGGCAACTGGAAACAGAGACAGTTAGAGAAGCTATGGTGAAATGGGCGAGAGATGTGGGAGATGTGATAACGATGGAGGAGTGGGAGATGGCCTGGAAACAAACAAAGAAGTTTACAGCGTGCCAGGCACTAAAAGAAAATTACCTTAAAGTTAGCAATCAATGGTACTTAACGCCAGTGAAGATGAATAAGGTATTTGGTGCTAAAGATAAAACATGCTGGAAATGTGGCAAGGCTACTGGTACACTGATGCATATTTTTTGGCACTGTCCAATTATGAAAAAATATTGGGGAAAAGTGCATGAGATAATACAAAAAGTCCTAAATATACAATTCGAGTTAAATCCGAAGTTGTACCTCTTAAACATTACGACGATACTCGAAAAAGAACAAGAGAGGAAACACTGGAGGCTAATACTATACCTTACTACAGCGGCACGCATTAATGCAGCGGTTAAATGGAAAAATAGAGAAATGCCACAAATTGATGCGTGGCTAGAAAGAGTGTTAGATATGAGAGATAGTGATACACTAACCCACATACTGAATAAAAAACCAAGGGAGGAAGTAGAAAGGGAGTGGGCTCCTTTGACGAGTTACTGTAAAAAAAGGTGGAATGTAATATGAGCTAGTAACTGCGGAATTAAAACTAAAGAGAAGCATAACAGAGTTAAACAAAAGATCCTATAGAAGGCTATAGGAGGCAATGAGGGATGGAAGATGAAAGGGATAGTAACAATTCTGATAAAGTAACAGTAGAAGGAGTTAAATTGAGAGGAGATTAAGGGAAGATAGGAGAAAGAATAACGATAGAGGACTCTCAATGAGCTATGGTACGGAGGAAGCTGATTGTTTTATTGAAATGTCCACGTATAACCAATGTGTAAATTGTAAGATATGCGAAATTGTGGAGCTATGAAGTGGTCATTGTATGGAAAACTTATTTTTAAAAAATTAATTAAAAAAAATAAAATAAACAGAGGCTGGATTGCCATCTGTCAGGGATGCTTTGATCGAGATTTCCTGCATGGCAGGGGGTTGGACTGGATGGCCCTCGTGGTCTCTTCCAACTCTACAATTCTATGATTCTATGATTCTATGTATCATGCAGTGCGATGTCATCAAACTACCTTTCCCTGCCCCTTCTTCATATTTGTCTGCCACTCTAAGGAAGGAGGAAAATTTTGTCAAGGTAATTTAGTATTCTAAATAGCTTCACTAGATTTCAGAAGAGGGGAAACATGGATTAGAGGGTGTTGTTTTCAGTAACATCCTATGTTGCTCTTAACAGCCAATTCCACTAACACTATGCTTATCTTCAATGAGTTTTAATAGCCTAAGGGAAGGGAAAAGTCCAATTAACAATTTATAAGCTACTCTGGGAGCCTTTTTGATTGAAGAGAAGGGTATAAATACTCTAAACAAACAAACAAGCAAGCAAGCAAGCAAACAAACAAACAAACAAACTGAATATACCTTTTTTGGGGGGATGCATGTAAAAAGCACCCCAAAATTCCAAATAGTTAATAATTGGTGAGACACATCTGCTAGTGATAAATCCCAGTGCAGACTATAGCCAATTTTTAAGCAGGCTTGAGCAACTTCCCAAGGTCCAGAAATAATAAGAATACCTCATGCCCATTAGACATGCACTCATAATGTTAAGGGAATGAAATGTTAAGGGTATATTTTCACATTGGCTTTCAAAAGATGTAAAATACTCAAATTGGTACACACATGTAATGCATGGACAGACTTCAGGGGCAGAGCAGGGGACCTTGAGAGTACCACTGCAAGGAACAGCAGCTGCGAAGACTCGGGGGAGGCATGTGGTGGTGTGGGGGGGGACTCCTTGCTGCGAGGTACAGAAGCAGTGGTTTGTGGGCCTGACAAGATGTCTCGGGAGGTGTGTTGTCTCCCTGCGGCAAAGATCCGTAATGTGACCGAGAGGCTGACAACACTGGTCAAGACTACGGATAATTACCCCTTCCTTTTGGTCCATGTGGGAACCAATGATACTGCAAGGCACAGCTTTCCAAAGATTTTATTTTAAGATCAGAAGAGATTATGAGGCACTGGGGAGGAAGCTGAAAGTAATGGATGCACAGGCTGTCATCTCATCTCTTCTGCCAGTTGAAGGGCATGGTCCAGGAAGGGAGAGGAAAATAGCTGACGTATTTGAAGGGATGTCACGCTGAGGATGGAGCAGGCTTGTTTTCTGCTGCTCCAGAGACTGGAACACGGAGCAATGGATGCAAGCTCCAGGAACAGAGATTCCACCTCAACATTAGGAGGAACCTTTTGACAATAAGAGCTGTTCGGCAGTGGAACGCACTCCCTCGGAGCGTGGTGGGGTCTCCTTCCTTGGAGGTCTTTAAACAGAGGCTGGATGGCCATCTGTCGGGGATGCTTTGATCGTGATTTCCTGCATGGCAGGGGGTTGGACTGGATGGCTCTCGTGGTCTCTTCCAACTCTACAATTCTATGATTCTATGATCATACCAGCCCCATGTCTTGCGGCAATCATGTTATTAAGGAAACAAGAGCGTACCGGTTGTAAAATGTTTATTATCACACCTCTCTTCTTTCACAGAACTGTGCTTCCTTGGCACCCTCCTGGTGTGATAGGTCCCTTTGCTTTAGTTCTCAGATGACTGCAGTCACATGGCATGAGGGAGCCTGATTCTCCTCCTCTCCTTCTCTCTCTCCTCCCCCTTGCTATTCCAAAGCAGGTGCTTTGGCAGCATCATATGTCATCACTTTGTAAAATCTAGCTCTGTCTTGAGCTCTGTCCTGTCCTGAGCATATACATTCTACTGATTATTGCAAGATCTGTAACTTCTGAACTGTGCCCAAGTGACACTTTACATACCTATACTCCCTTCTTCACCAGGTTTTCAAGTGAGACTTTTTCTCCCTGCCAATTTCTGTTATTAATTATTTGTAGATTTTCCTCTTGTTTTTCTAGTAAGGCAGGAGCACATGTGTGTTGTTATCATGGTCTCAAAATGCAGTTAGTTCCATGGTGATGCACTGGTTGTCCCATAATGTGCAAAATGGCCTCTGTTGTGGGCTGAATATGAGTGTTTAGAACCCACAGTGCAATGCTCCTACAATTTTCCTGGCGGAGTATCCCAAAGATATTTTTGAGCAAGTGCTTTGGAATAGCAAGGGGAGAGGGGGAGAGAGGAGTATCATGCCCCCTTATGCTGTGTGACTGCAGTCATCCCAGAGCTGAAGCAAAGGGACCTATCGCACCAGAGGCAGCAGTGGAACAATAGCAATATTGGGAGCTATTGATGAGGCTTTCCATCTATTGAAAGGGGAGCAACAGTAATGATTAGAATGAGAAGCACTAACAGCATAGCCATGATGTCACCTCATAAGTACTGGCCAAATTCATTATTATCCCGCTGAAATTCTATTTTAGCAGCTTTGTGTGTAAAGTCCTTAGTAGCGATCTGAGCTAACAAAAATCCTAGGTCATGATAGCCCACACTTTCTGTAGAAGAGCTAAATCAAAGTTATGTTTACTCAACAAGAGTAAGACACAGTTTGGAGGTCAAACTTGCATTAATTTAAAAATAGAAACAAAAGCTTCCCCCTCCCCCAATTTTTCAAAAGTATAGGTTACCCAACGAAGATTAGGATCCTAGCATGGGGGAATCTGGTTTTTGGCATGTGGAATAGGAGGGTTTCTTTGGCATGGACAGTAGGAGGATTCAAGGGATCCTTTGTTGGTGATGCAAATTGCAACTCTGGGCTTCCCAGCCTGGGCTGCACAATTAGAAAATGATTCAATTCAAATTAATTCTATGTTGAGTTGTTTTCAATTGTTTCAAAATTGATTGAAAGTTGTTTTTATTATTTGAGTCCTGACCAGTTCTTGATGTGTGAGGGTATCTAAATAAATAAATACCCCCCCCCCCGCAATATTTAGTTTTGTCTAAGAAAAAGAAACTCATGGCTTCATCATACATGCATACAGGTATATCTCAGTTAATGAAGTAAATATAAGAAATACAGAAAATTTGGTAGCAGAGACAGAAATAACATGGAAAGAATAGGGATTGGCTTCTACACAACAAAAAAGAAGAGCTGGTCAACATGGCTTCAGCACATTGTTATTCAAACTAACAATATGCACATCTGAAATGAAATAACCAGGTAAGGAACACTTTGCATAAATTAAAAAAATGACCTTTTTAGAAACTACTTGAAGGCTTCTTATAAAAAGCATCTAGTGATGACTTTTTCTTTCACCAGCCTCCAAAATGATTTATTTTTATATTCATTTATTTAGATATTTATACCCTGCTCTTCAGCCACAAAGGCTCTCAGAGTGTCTTACAAATTGTTAAGCAATAGCACTTCACACATCTACACCACTTTATAGTGCTAGGCACTCTCTAAGCAGTGTCCAATGTGTGTTAGTTAATTGCCCCCACTAGCCGGGTACTCATTTTACTGACCTATGAAAGGATGGAAGGCTGAGTGAACCTTGGAGCCCTTGGGATCAAACTCACAATGTTGTGGCTGCAGTACCGGCCTTGAGCCATTGCACCACCAGGGCTCCCTAATTTCCATTTTCCATTTTGGTAACTAAACATATATCTATGTTTAACATGCTGAGGGGAGCTGTGGAGCAGGCTTATCTACTTTCCCCCTTTCTCACTGTTTTGATGTTCATACATGCTCAGTAAAGGATTCTGGAGACAGCTGCTATTTACCTTGCCTGTTGTAGGTTAGCACACACAGCTAGAGTAAAATCCGTTATTTCCCAAGTCAAGCTTTTATTGCAGTGTTTACTGTAGACACTGCAGACTTCTTATCATATTATTCTACAACTGTAAGTCTAGTTGTGGTACCTAGCTTAGAAATAAGTCTTAATGAAGCTTGATTAGTTAGTGTCAACATATTATATTCCATTAAACCTGAATATTATTCACAAATGAAAACAGCTCTAATTTGTCCTTGGTTTGGCTACAAAAGTTTCCTCTTTTAATTTCAGCAAAAAGTAGGTATCAGCATTTGTGAAAAGTGCCAGCTCTGTTGCTATAACAGCATCCTGTCAAATCTGATTGGATATAATTTGTTTAAATTTACAAGCTATGCTAGTAAAATGACTTCATAATTCTGAAAGGCCTTTGGGTGTTTTGCCACTCCATAACCCGACACTGTACGCTAACCTTGAAAGAACAATCCAGTCACAACAGGAGTTGTCAGACAACCATTTTCAGTAGTGATTAAAAAAAAACCCTACCTGACACTTCTGTGTGCAAATCTTCTGAGTTAGAATGTCTAATGTCATCACCAAAAGCCCACTTGCTAATGAAAAAGAACCTGTCAAACTTGAGCAGAAGCAACTATAGTGTACCTCTAATTAATTTGACTGACTGTATGCTTGGTTAGTAGTTTAAGGGAACTCATATTTCCTGAAGGGATGCAGAAGATCAAAACCTTACATTTCAACTTGTTTGCTGGAGCAATATTATAAGTACCTATATTAATTATTTTATATATGCCTATATAGTTCATACATGCCAAATTTGGCACATAGTTCTAAAAATACACTGGAGATTCCCCCAGGACAAGATGAAACAATTAATAAGAATGTTCTTTTGTGGTTCTTAAATTTGAATAAAAACCCCTCTTAGGTTAACATGGAATTCAGAAAAACTTCTTATTAGTGTCTCTGGACATTATCAGATGCAGCAAAAATCGTGGGATTATGACATCAGGGTAACACGAATGGCCCCCGCTATCACATGACGTCATTGTCCTTGTGTTATTACCCCATGCTCCAGCCACAAAAAGGCATTCTTTTCATTCATGGGACAAGCCACAAATAGATTGTCAATAGTGCTCTTTTCACAGTATTGACTTCATGCAAAAACACGTCCTGTTGTAATCACGACATTACAGCATGGATGGGTGGTCCTCAGCAAGAAAACTTCTGGGTGAGAACATGAAAACAAAGCACAGGATGCTCTTTTTATGAAGTGCCCTCTTTAGTTTGCACATTTTAAGGTTTGTTTCAATGCTTGTGTGTTCAGTTACATTCTTAATTAAGGGTTTTTTGGAGTTTTAAGTGCGCTCATGTTTTCTCATGAGAACCGCTGAAATCTCACCTGTGAATCACAGAAGTAAACTCCCATTCTTGAAGTGCTAGTGGTCATCATGCAATAATTCCGTGGTGTTTATTTCACATGATTACAGCTATGTGTGATAAGTGTTCTAATGCCATGATGTTCCTGCTATCTTCATTCGTGGAATTATAGCATTTTTAGATGCTAGTCTGAGAATGTCTTATATGTGTCCTACTCATGAGAGCCTTGGAAAGAGTTTTGAGAAAACTTACAAGGCTTATCCTCCCCTTATCCAGAAATCAGAAATCCAAAAACCTCCAAAACCCCAAACTTTTTGCTGCCAGCTGCCCACTTCTGCCTTTGAATAAAGGGGGTTAGTCACACGTCCAATGACCACTGCATTTTTCCTCAAGCAGCCCTTGCTCCACCAGTCAGAAACTTGATGGGGGGAAAGAGAAAGGGGGAGCGGGGGGAGGACCCCAGTTCCTGTGGCTCTACTCACACAAGGCCCCTGTAAAAAGCAGATGTCACAGACGCTTCCCCGGCTGCCAGCATACTGATCGCCCTTCTAGGAAAGTAGCCCTCATAACTGGGAAGGGAAGAAAAAATCCTAGTGGATTCAGCCACTGTCACCAACTGGTGTTTCACTCAGCTGCTGGAACCCTTGTAGCTGGGAAGGGAGAGAAATGCCAGATCCGCTTGGACTTTTCCATCCTTACCTAGATCCAGTGGCTGAGTAAAGTGCTAATTGATGGTGGCAGCCAAATCCGCTTTGACTTTTCCATCTCTTTCCAGCTACGAGGGCCACAGCAGCCAAGCGAAGCACAAGTTGGTGGTGGCTGCTGAATCCACTTGGCCTTTCCCCTTCTAAGATAAAAGGGCGGAAAGTGTGCTGACATCCAGAAAAGCATCTGGGATGTCTGCTTTTTACAGGTGCCTTGTACAGGAAACACTCAGCAGGCACTGGACATGTGGCTAACCTGCTTTCCCCCCATCCCTCACTCACTGTGTATATATATGTGCCAATACAGGATTCTAAAATCTGAAAAAATCCAAAATACAGAACACTTCTGGTCCCAAGCATTTCAGATAAGGGAGACTCAACCTGTATAGCCAAGATCCTGCATCAGAGTTGTAGCTACCATCTCTTACTCAAGCCTGTGAAATGTTTCTTAAAAACCAATCAGCCATCTTGAAAGTTGGAATTCTGCAGCAGTGGTGAGCAGGTTGATGTAGGATGATGTGACCAGCCCACTCCCACCAGTGAACGATGGTATGACAAAGAGTTGCAACAGAACATTTCAGGGGTCCCAGCTTCTACTCCTTGCACTAGTGTTTGCTGACAAGATGGGGCTGGTCACATCATCCTGTAGTGCTCCACTCTCTAGTACCACAAAACACCATAGCTCAAGATGGCTGATGGGCTTCTAAAGTGGACTTCAGGGGTATTTATGATTGTGGAAATAGTACCATGGTCATAAATGTGAATGGAAACAATTATACAGTCATCAGCCTACTTTATTACATCATAACTGACTAGCAAGATGTCAGTCTATATTAAAATAAAGCAGTTGTGATGTGATGAAGTTGAGTGTATTGTACTATGTATGTTTTACTGGATTGGTCTGTATGTAACTACATATGAGTAGTTTCTGTATTGGTCAGCGGTTTCTGATCTGTTTCCAGCATCATGGCATTCTGTCACAGAAGTGCACCCATAACTTTCTTCTATGAATAAAACACAAATACTTTTGAATTCCCCTCTTCCAGTTGTGTTTAGGGGTAGTGCTTCTCTTCTTCCTCTATGCAAATGCAATTGAGTGTTACCTCAATTGACTTGCACAGAGTTAAATATAAGGGCCACACCCCTAAAAATGGCTGGATGGAAAAGCCTGGCCCTGCAACAAGAGTCCAGTGGAGAGGGAGTAGCTGGAATGTCAGTGGGGTAGTAAATCTGATCTAGATTTATACAGGACTTTTAAAGGAGCTATCCAAGGTGCTGAAACTTATCCCCCAAATAGGTTCAGTCCATCCAACAGGTCCTTTAAAATCTAGGCTAAAACAGTGAATTCACTGCCCTACCCTACTCATATCAGAGCCACGAGCTCCACTGCAAGTGCCCTTGGAGCACCAGGGCCCCTGTTGAGCGGGGCATTTTAGAAGATGCCTCTTTATTCCTTCCTCCCATGACAGCAGTCCTAATATACACACCTCCAAGGCTCTTGCCCAGAGAGTCCCAGACTGATCTGAAGGTGCGTGCAGGGATAGTTGTCAAAGACCCCATGCACTTCTTACGAGCAGTTCCTTCCAGTCCTGACAGCACGAGTAGGGACTGTCCAGAAAGCATGCATCAGGACCTTGACAGCTGCCCCTCTGATACATGCCTTCAGAGCAGTTCCTGCTAACACTGACAGTGGCAGTCTGTCATACAGTTATTCAAAGGTAAGACATCTGAAAGCCTGGACAACCATAATAAGATTGTGCAATGAGTCTGAAGTGAAACACATCTTGTCTGAAGCAAACCAATGCCGTCCCTTATTTGAACCATGAAACGAAGCCATTATTTTACCTCTGTACAACATGCCTACTATATATTGCTTCAAGGATTAGGAGAAGCATGCCCCTAAATACTAGCTTCTGGGAAGCAGCAGTAGGAGATGGCTATACTTTCATCTCCTTATTCTGGACTTCCCATATTTATCAAGTTGGTTCTGTGGGAAAGAAGCAGCTTCCTAAATAATAATAATAATAATTGACGCCCCCTTGTCGTGGGAGAGAGGCTTGCGTACCCTAATGATGTTTTGAGCTATGCTGGCGGTGGCATAATAGCCACCGGTACGGTCTCCCATGCCAGACAGGTCAAAACCAAAGGTCTGACAAAGAGCGTCAAAGGGCAGGATGGGCTCTCTAGCCTTGTGGCAGCCGTCCTAGGAGAAGGAAAACCCTAATCCCAAACCCGGGCAGATGGTGCTCGTCCAACCCTGTAAGGTCAACCATCTAAGAGAAGGAAAATCTAATCAAACCTACGGCCCGAGGACTTCGCTGCCACGTCCATGCTTGCAAGGCCACGGCAGATGAATCTCTGGTTTAAAGGGTGAGGCCAGTTCTGTGCATGCTGCGCTCCACCAGAAAAATCCATTGTACAGGCTTGAAGGCTCTCGATGATGATTATTATTATTATTATTATTATTATTATTACACTAGGCAGAGCTTGGGAAATTATGCTCTAAAAATCATTCAGGCATATTATTGACTCCCATTACATCCTCTCCAACATGTCATGGATGAAAACTAGGATGTGTATAGACAAGCAACATCAGAGTTGGTCAAGATGACAAAAGTTATAAATGAGGAAGAACATACAAGGTGGGAAAGGCTGCAGCAGTTTGGTTTTGCCTGAGCCTACTGGGCATGGCAAAACTCTACCATTACCTCTTCTCTCCTCTTCTTCCTGATGAAATAATTGATTACAACCTACTTTTGAATTCTGAACTCAGTTTGTAGCAACTGAAATAAGCAGAGGACAAAGGATGAATGTGGGAGGAGGAGAGAGAAACTTGGACAATTTAAATGTAGCTGGAAAGGTGGGGTGGTGGAGAATTAATTGGGATTGCCACTGTCAAATCAGGGCAGTTGGAGCTATCCCAGTACTTGTTAAAAAGCATTGTTGTAATTTATTACACTGTTTAGGGAAGAAACTTGCTATATTATTGGCTAGAATCCTGTTGGCTAGTCCAAGCAAGAGTAAACCCATTGAATCAATTGTTGAATATTAGTCAGCATTTAGGTAAATCTAACTGACTCAGAGGTTCCACTTTAGCCAGGGCTAATAGCAGAATATAGGCCACAGTGTTGCTTGCTTTTTCTTTATTACATTTTTAAAACAAACCTCAGGATTGATAAAAGAATGGCCCTTAAAATGCATTGTAAAAGTAAAGTTTAAAAGTAACTGGTTACTTATTACACCAACATAGTAATTTCATCCTATTCATTATAACAATTTTTAAATGTAATGACATTACACTCTCATTACAAAAAAAAACCTGAGGAAACTACAGTCGGCCCTCATATCCACAGATTCTGTGTCCACTGATTTTGTTATCCATAGGGGGGGGGTGGTCCTGGAAACAAATCACAGCAGATACCAAGGGTCCATTGTACTTCCAGCCTTTGTGACTACACTGTTTTTGCTTGATCTAGAAGGGTGGTTCTTATGTCAACACATAGGCACCATAACATCTGGTTAGGGCTTCATCTCCCATCATCCTTAGCATCAACAATGGTGAGGAGTTCAGGGAGATGGTGTTTGATCACACCTAGGGGGCCACTCTAGGGTAGACCTTGGTTGGATTCATGCCTTCTTTAGCATTTGGGAGGGTTATTTGGGGAAGTTAACACCCCCCCCCCAGAGGAACTTTTTTACAAGCTCTGCCACCTCTGTGCAGGCTGTATTCCCAATTGTGGAAAATAGGGGTCTCACGGAAACAGTGCAGAAATAAATTGGAAGATTACTGATTTTGTCTTTCCACGACTTCTAGGGAGAAAAGTTGGTGGTTGGTGCTGTAGACCTCCAAATGTAAGTCTTACATGGGCAGGAGGACCAGTAACTGTTTTTTTCTCCCTGCCAGAGGTGTGTGAAGGAAAATGGTTAAGTGTACTAACGGAAGAAGGTTGGGACATGCTCACTTTACCATTCAAAACTGCTTAGGGTTGGATCTTATTAATACATTGAAGGGAACAGAAAATGCATTTTGTCTCAAGGGTGGAGGGGCTGTTAAATATTCCACCCCTGTCCTTTACATTAAAGTTGATATTTATGTTTAAAAAACCACACACACAGAAGCACCCTGAAACCAATGCCAAATGACAATGTTCCACATGATGGTGAATAACATTTGTAGGGAGACAACTGCAAAAGTCAGCATAGCCAGGAAGGTAATTTCATTACCAGCTTTAACCATTGTTGTTGAACCATTGAATCTCATCTTAGGAGAAAGGCAGGATATAAATTCAATAAATAAATTGTGAAGAAAATGCAGTATTGACATGAAAACATCCCATGAGTGATTGATTCATTCAATACATTTTACTTCAATTTTGTTCCCTGTTTGTAAAGAGTTACAACATGACAACATTAGCTTCCTTGTGCAGAAATGTAATGGCTGAATCACACAGGAGTAAATTTGTTATGCTGATGTTCTTTGTGGGGGAAGGGTTACAAGTTGAAGCCCAAGTTGTAAGAGGACATCACAGTACTATGATCTGGTGGCATTAAAATACACTTAATTAGTAACAGAGATGACATATTTTGCTCTTCCAATGATAGATTTTTGGAAATCCTAAGTCTGCCTCATGAATGTATGGATATAAACTTTTCTTATTCATGACAGTGACAGGCAGAGGCATTCCTTTTGACTAAAAGCAAGGTTTGCTCACTTGGAGTAACACTGGCATAGAATAGAAGAGATATTTTATAGAAGAGCTACTTTAATAAGGTGGTAAGGCAAAAATTATAGGCATGTTATTATAAAGCTTTTAACCACCAAACTTGACAATTCTGTGGCACTGTCATGATGGCCTACCCAGCCATCATGGAGTTCATCTCCAAACCTATTTCACAGCAGTGAAATTCCATTCCCTGGATTCCATATCATCAGGTATGGTTAAGGGGGTCGGCACCTCATTTCCTAAACATGACATCACATCACCTGACTGGAGAGCCAATCAGAAGTTGGCAATGCAGACCCAATCAGAGATGACCACAAAGACTTTAAAAGCCCATCCTGGCAACACAAAGGAAGTAAAAAGGAAGTACAAATCAGATTTTGCTAGAAAAGTTTAACATAAAAAGTACCTGAGAATGTTTGGAGACCCAGTGGCGAAGGACATTCAGGACACGATTAGTGGCTGCTCGACGTATTATGAACTCCTTATCACATGTTCTTTCAGAGTTATTAAATCCTACAAAATTTAAAAGACAGATCATGGTGAAATAAATGCAAAGAGAGGAATGGGTGGGTAGGTGGGAAATCTAAGGAAATCACCAATCGAAAATTCTTCTCTGTATAACCTACTGGCAAAAGCATATTTAAAAAAAATAGTTGAATTCTAACATAGTAAAAGGATTTTGAAGATTTTGCTATAATATTTACATTAAATTGTATATAAAAGTGTAGGATAGAGAAAATATTCAAACAGTTGCCTGCTTTTTTCACTTTGCTTTCCCCCCATGCACAAACACGAAGTCTCCATTTGTTCATGTGATTTCCAATCAGACTGTGAACATGTACAGAGAGGCTTCTCCCAACCCCACTTGATGTGTTGGTCCTGTGAAAGGCACATCATGTAGTTACTCAGTAGCAGAGCCATATTTCTGGCTATACCTGTGAAATCAGGTGTGCTGCTGGTCCTGTTTCTGGATTGGAAATAGCTGATGTGTTTCAGAATAGGTCACTCCTTCCCCCCCCCCAAAAAAAATACCAAGGGTCTGAGAAAGTTTGTTCATAATGAAATACTAGAAAAGCCTTGTGTGTTTGGTTGCTTTAGGTTTTTGTTTTGTTTTGTTTTCTTAAGTTTCAGCTGGAGAAGATGGTGGAATCTTAAATGTATTAGCTATTTACACACATCTCTTGTCATTTTGTTCCCCTCTTTCTACTTTTTAACTGATGGACCATTCCACAATACACAATGCTGCTGTACAAGAGAGACTTTAGGTCTAATTTGCTGTATGCTTTGCAAGAAGATTACAATATATATTACAACAGTGTGAACAACAATGTAAGGCAAGCAAACCAACGTAGAGATAAGAAGAAAATGAGAGACAAAACTGATTGAGGATTTATTCAGAAGTTGAAAAGATAATTTTTGGGGGTCCCAGCTCCCAGAATCGCCAACTAGCTAGGGATCATGGATGGGGTAACCCCCTCAAAAGTAACTTTTCAAAGATTGGGATTTATTTTGCTAGTAATATTAGGAGGAAAAAGTAAAGCTACCTTTAAAAGAGATGTGGAGAAGTAGCATTTATTAGTTTGAATCAAGCCATTAAAAAGAGTACCATGTACTATGGTTTGCTATGATACCTTTGATTATTTTACATCTTTGACTAAAATCACATATTCCTATATTCTATGAGGAAAGTTCTGGTTAAACAGAAGAAGCTGACTATTTTTATCAAAATAAATTATTCCTAACATTTGCCTATAGACATGATCCATCTTTTAAGTATACTAAAAACATTTCTCTGAGATAATCTTCTCTAAATTTTGGTTAACCTGATATAATCTGAATCATGTCTTTACTTATTACTATATTACTGATGTTTCCCTGGATACCAGCACATGTACTTTAATAAATGGAAGGATCAAAGAAGACATTGGTTCTTCCACATGAAATGCAGTACAATCTGAGTGGAAGTTTAAAATCTTTGATTTTCCTCTTTTATATTGAATTCTATTTGTCTTACACAGGGAACAAATTACCTTGGAATTTTTTTGCATATTTATCTCTGTTTCTGAAGTATGAGACAAAACCTTTTGAATCTTTCAATAAGTTCATTAATTGTTCTTCAGTAAACACTGTCAGGGCCACATGGTTTACCACATGATTCACTAGTAATATTGAACATGTTTACTAGCTTCCATTGTTTTTCTATTGATCACTGTCTATACTACAGGATGATTTTTTTTCCTTTTTCCTTTTTGTGACATTCCTTTTTTATTATATGAAAGAATTACTAAAAAAAAAAAGACTTTTAGCATTGGATTAATCACTATTATTTGGGATTAGAAAGGAATTATTCTGCATACCTTGAAGAAGGTATTGCTTACCTTACTATATAGTCAGACCCCTGGAAGTGTTTTGTATGCATCTTTCTGCAGTGTTAATTACCTGTTCTGGTTGCAATACATTACACATGTCAAGAGGGTTCATCCATCTGGACAGGATATTAGACTGGATGGCCTTTAAGTATTTCCCAGTCATATGTGCCAGATATCCATCAAGATAATTTTTTACAAATGAACTTTTTCAAGAATCATCAAAATTTTATAAATGCAGAAAACAGCAAATATTCAAAGTGATAACTAACCTTAAGGCCACACTAATTAATAAGTGTAGTCTTATTAAGTATAACAATATGCATTTGGGGAGAAAACATTTTAAATTCATAAAGAGGCAGGGATACACCATCTAGCCTAGTAACTACCTGCATAAAAGATCTTGAAGTCACAGAAGAAAAAACACTGAATGCAGCAGCTCAATATGTTATAGCTATAGGCAAATTCAGAAAGAAAAGGAACAGAAAATAAAACAGCTAACACAATGGTGTTACATAAATCTATGGTGAGTCTACATTTAGAATATTGCTAATACTTTTCATTGTCCTGTCTCAAAAGGGGATATTGTAGATCTGGAAAAGACAAATATAACAACAATTGAAATGGTAACAGGGTGCGGGGGGAGGCCAAGAAAGTGGGAGTTTTCAGATTAGAAATAGAGCACTACAGAGGATGCAACAGAAGTTTATTAATATATTAAAAGTGTGGAAAGAGACACTAAACAGAAAACATTCCTTTGAAAATAGCTAAACTCAGAGTGATCCAGCAAAACTGATTGAAAATAGTTCAGGACAAAGAAAAGGGTATATTTCTTCACTCTAACATGCACTACCATGTCATTCATTGCCACAGAAGCTGACCTAAAATTTGTTAGTTTGAAGGCATTGTAAAATATAAGACACATCTATGGACAACAGAGCTCTAAATTATTGTTAGCCACGATGGCTAAAAATAGTTTTTCTATGTTTAGGATCTAATCCAATGGTAGGGCCCAAGAGCACAGCATGACTATCTCAATTATCTCTGCTTGCCAGATTCATCTGGGTGGCCACTGCTGGAGATAGAATGCCTCTAAATCTTGTCAAGAATTGACACTTGTCTGGTTCGCACATTAGCCGTTGAAACTGTCACATAGTCAGAGAAACTGTAGTTGCAGCCATCTGTTTACAGAACAGCAAAAGAGATGTTTTCCAGCTATCTTAAAATGAATTCCTCCTGTCATTTATTCACAGTGCATCAGCACCTGACTGATAACAGAAGGGGAAGGAGACTAGGGTATTGGAGTGATTTCCGTTTGTTTGTGAGTGATTTTTTTTGTTATTATTATTAAAAGAGAGCTGAAATTTTACTCAACTACTGAACCAATATTTTTCTCTTTCCTTTTTTTTTTTTTTAAATCTCTTTTCACTTTTGGATAGACACAGTTCTGAAAGTATGAAACGCACAATGAAGAAAAATTACATAATAATGAAATCAACAACAGAATTTTCTGGTTTTAATGGAAAAGAACATGACAAAATGAGTAAATTACTTTACAAAATTGCAAACAACTATATATCTGCTTTACTGCTACTACTACTACTACTTTCTCTGGCTTTCTAATACAGGGAAAGTATCCATTGGTTGATGGACAAAGGTACAATAATCTCCAAACACCGTGGCCAAGATCCTGTATTGTCAGATGCAACTATGATGATGGAGCTCCATAGTCGTAGCTATGTCTGATAATGTGCTTTAACCAATAGGAAGCTGGAAAGACCCCCTTAGGATCCTGTCACAACTGATTTTCTCAATATGCCCCATGTTTAGGAGAGGTCTGCAGATGTCACTTCCCAGAATCTTGATCCACAGCCTCACAGAAATTCTTCAGCTGAGGTGCTGCCTGACTAAATGGGTAGGTTTTAAGGATCACATTCAGTCATTAACAACTGTAAACATGAATCCCAAAAATTACAAGATCATAAGTCCAACTTGTGGTCTTGTAACTACTGAAAAGAATGCCAGCTGATATTTATATTCACAGCAAAAAAAGACAAGTGGCACTATAAGATAACTCACTGAGCTAAACAGAAGTTGAGCGGCAGCAGTGTGCTGTGGCCATTTTGTTTTTGGTTTTTTAATTAAAAAAATCAGAAGAGGGGGGAATCATATCAAAATGAAACCATCTAATGGAATTTGCATTGTTGTTAGCAAGGAAAGATTATTACTAGCTGCTGGAAAAAGCACAGCACTATGTTTGAATGATGTAGATTAATTCTCAGGAACCGTAAATGGATGTTTTTGAATGATACAAACAGATTCATCAGAAAGATAGAGAAGGCTGACTGCAGTATTACAGCACCAGGCAGATCAAGAGACAGTATGGAACAATAAAGAGTTGACCACGAATTCTAGATTCAAACCCATACTCACAGAAACATCCACTGGATTATGTGAATAAAACACATTGCCAGCTAGAATTGTAACAATGCAGTCCTATGGATATGTACTCCAAGATAGGTCCTATTGGGTTCAGTGGTGCTTACTCCCAAGTAAGTCTGAATGGCATTATAACCTCAGACTGCAGTCAAAAACAAATCCAATTATTAAGTAAATGTGGGCTATACTCTTTAAGTGCTGCAATAAAAAAGTGCAAAGTGCCCTGACATCATATTTTATTACAAATATGGTCAATTGCAGTAAATTTCACCTAGGTCTTTCAGTTATTATTAAAATAATCCTTCAGTCAAAATACTGAAACAGCTTTAAGACCACAAAAAGTACTTCATAAACAACTTACAAATAATAATAATAAACTAGTAATATTTTAAGTAATGACATTATGAAAGCTTATTCTAGAAACACAGCCTGCATACAGAGAAAACATTTCTGCCCATTTTTCATTTTTATGGCTAAGCTAAAGTATATCCATTTAGACTATGACACCTGCTCTTTTTTTGGGGGGGGTTTAATTTCAGGGAAGGGTAATTTTCAACAGAGAAGTATCGTAAGATGAAATGGGGTGATTCACTCGTCCCCCACCCACTTCTTTTCTGCAACTTTTCCAGACTGTTTCTAGTTCATGTTTACCCTTGCAAACATAATGTATCTGAAACATGAAGTAGAGAAAGGGATCGGTGACTTGTCATCTCTGTGGTGAAAAATCACTAATGGTTGTCACTGGTCTTCTCTGGTTTTATCTGAGGATGTGGCAGCATGAGCATGTCCTGTACTACCCCACCCTGCTCTGGAAGATTTTTTGATACTATAATTTTCCCATTCACAAATCTAGCTGAAAGAGGACTGGTGAAGGAAGTGAAGTCACCCCTGGAATATCAGTCTACATAGTAGTGGGGACAAAACAGATAAAACAAGAGAAGAAACATTCAGTCTCACCAGCTATCTGACTCTACCATTATTTCCTCCACTAGTGTTCTTGATTATTCATGTAAAATAGTGTTGCACTATTGTCCACCTCTCCCAAATTTGAATTGTTTTAATCTCTAGTATTTTCCTGCAAATTTATGAAACCTGTGGATGTTACCAAGTTCTTATGGGGGGGGGGGAGTGAACGAGATTCTCAACATCTGCACCAGCAAAATTCAATTGGTACAGTTTTTCTCAGTATGAACACCATCATGTGGAGCATGCCTACCATGTGGTAGTTACAGATGAAAAGCATCAGGAAAAAAGAGGTAGTCATATCACAAATGTGAAAAATTAGGGATTGAGAGCCAGACTTCTAACAGCTAAGTATTTAAAGCTTTCTGTCTGGATGGACAAATCTGACTGTTTAGATTTATCCTGAATTTGATTTAAAAAAAAAAAATCTTAAATTGTTTCTATTGCATTTATGAAGAAAATATACACATTTTGGAATTTTCTTATCAAAAACTAAAAAAACACACCCAACACCCTTTTTTTTCTATCCAGGCTGCATCTGTACTGCAGAAATAATCCAGTTTGACACGGTTTTTAACTGCCATGGCTCAGTGCTATGTAATCCTGGGATTTGTAGTTTTGTTGTGGCACCAGAGCTCTCTGACAGAGAAGGCTAAATACAGGTCAACCCCCATATCCACGGATTCGGTATCCATGGTTTCACTTATCCACATCCGGGGGGAAAAGTTCTCTCTAGGCATTTCTAGGTCCTCTAATGTGCTTCTTCAGCAGTTCACCTACCTGGGAGGTATCATCTCCTCAGATGCCAAGATTGACAAAGAGATCGATCACAGATTAGCAAAGGCATATAGCGCATTTGGAAGACTTTACAAAAGAGTCTGGAGTAATAAACACCTGAGCCGAAGCACAAAAATCAGTGTGTATAGAGCTATTGTACTGTCTATTCTCCTTTATGGGTCTGAAACATGGGTCACCTATCGCCACCACTTACGACTCCTCAAATGCTTTCATCAGCGCTGTTTACACACAATCCTAAATATACACTGGATTGACTATGTGACGAATGTTGCTGTCCTTGAGCAAGCAGGGATCACCAGCATTGAGGCCATGATATTGAGAACACAGCTGCGCTGGGCAGGGCACGTTTCTAGGATGGAGGACCATTGCCTCCCCAAAATAGTACTCTATGGTGAACTCACCATGGGTCAGCGTAAGAGGGGCGCTCCGAAAAAGCAATACAAGGACTCCCTGAAACAACATTTCAGGCTCGGCCAAATTGATCACCAACAATGGACTGCCCTGGCCTCACATCGGGAGGCATGGAGACGCACTATCCACAATGCTGCAACCTTATTTGAGAACTCACGCCAAACAAGTCTTGAAGAGAAACGACAACGCAAAAAGAATCACAACCCGGAAACATCACCCAAGGAGACCTTCTGCTGTGCTTTCTGCAACCAGACTTGTTTATCTCGGATTGGCCTTTTTAGTAAGCGTGGATGAGTCCTTCCTGAATCTTCATTTGCAAAGAAAAGCCAGAGAGAATGTGATTCTATGGTCAACTTCTGATGTTTGTCTCATTGCAAACAATATTGTTACCTTTTATCCACAATTTCAGATATTCATGGCAGGTGTGTGTGTCTTGGAACATATCTCTTGGGGATATGGGACTCAACCTATATCTTACAAAATTACGAATCCCAGAATTCCATAGCAATGAGCCATTGCAGTTTAAACCATGTCAAACTGGATTATTTCTGCAGTGCAGATACATCCCCAGTCCTACTTTATGCAGAAAAACAAACAAACAAATCCCTTCCCTTCTCTTCCCTTCCGTTCCCACATGATGTGAGCCCCTTTCACTCTCCCCTCGTTTAAATTGCTCTTCCAGTAACTGTTAGGTAGCGAAACAGGGCTCTCTTTCAAAAAAGGATTCATGCAACAGCTTTAAGTACTGTGCCTGGTTAACACAAAATGGCAAAATTATCCCTTTTTCAATAATTCATTAGCAATGCTTTGATATGGATTATTCACATGTCTTTAATGCAAAGAGTTAGCACTGCAATAGCAATATTTATATACTGCTTATCAGTGCCAAAGCACTCCCTAAGTGGTTGTTTTTTGGCTAATTGTCCCCAACAAGCTGGGTACTCATTTTACCGACCCATGGAAGGATGGAAAGCTGAGTCAACCTTGGAGCCCTCTGGGATCAAACTCATAATGTTGTGACTTGCAGTACTGGCATTTAACCACTGCACCACTAGGGCTCCTGGAGTTAACAAAAATAACATACAGGAAATCATCAAAAGAAGATGGGGACTTCTTTTAGGGTTATGTTTTTCCTCAATCCACTAGGTAAATGCTATTCAATTTGATATTTATTTATTTATTTATTTATACCTAGTACATCATCTAAAATTAGTATCCAGCTTTGCCAAAATAAACATTGCTATGTTTATTCATTCATGGAAACAGAGCCACATCACTGCTAAATTTTATGTTTTCAAAACAGCAGCATGTTTTTTTGTTTGCTTGCTTGTTTTCTGTCCTACATGCAATCTGATATCTTGTGGAGCAAGCAATCCAGTTAAGTTTCTTGCATCGTCTTACACTGTGACAGTGTGGCATCAGCACAAAGGCATTTCCTGCTTTGCTTAACATATAGCCCATGTAGGCCAATGAAAAGTTCTACTGAAGAACTCACTCACCCTCTATTTGGTCATATTTGGTTGGTTCTAATGAAGACTTTGCTGATTATGGGTTTGGATTTTTTTCTTACACTGGGGGAGGAAACCTTACATGTGGCCCTCCATATGTTGTTAGACTTGCCCTTCTGCCCCAGCCAACATGGCCAATGGACAAGGATGATGGGGGCTGCATTTGAACAATATTTGCTTACTCATCTCAACTTATGGACTAACATACCTTCCTTGTATTTTTGTGTTTATATAAGAGATACCATTTTACTGTGCCATATTGTATACAATAGAGGACTTGAGCATCCATAGATTTTGGTATCCACTGGGAGGGGGGGGGTCCTAGAACTGATGGCCCACTGTAATTGCTTTTCCATTTTTTGTTGCTCTCAATGTAGAATGTATACAATTAGTTCTTGTTAATGATTGATGCATGGAATAACAAGACAAGACACAGAAGATTGGGTTGAAATACGGGCCACTTTATTGTTATCTTACCTATTTATTTGTTTATTTCTTAGGGTATGCGAACCAATAGGGGGAGACCCAGTGCAGTGGTAGCTGGAGCAAACGGTCACAAGTGACCTAACTCCCAGCGTCCCTGGGCGACTCACCTGAGCCCCGAAGGGGATCCCGGTACCTGGGGTTCCCTTCGGGCGCCATCGGCTGGAAGGCCCGGCACCAGGCCGCAAATCCTCAAGCCATATAGCTTCTGAGGAGGATCGGAATCTGATGCTGGCCCCAAGGATAGCCTACCTTGCTGCACCCCATCCATTAAGATGCCGGTACAGTTCAGTAAGGTCCATCCTTCCACTCAATTTGAGGTTGCCATAGGTGAACGCCAGATCAGTGTCTCCTCACTCCCTGCCACAGATAAGGGGCAAGTGTCTACTTAGCTTTAGTTTTAGTTTAGTTTTAGGCAACTAAAAGTAACTAACACTCCCAAAAGTAACTAAAAAGTAACTAAACGGAACTGAAATTAAAAATGGCTGCCACGAGACCTCACCACCATCCATGCACCACGCTCCTCTGCCAACCCCCCAGGCACCGTGCCACAGGCTGCTGCCCACGCACCACACCCCGTCGCACCCCCGCACCACACGCCACTGCCCACACACCACGCTCCTCCACCAACCCCCCAGGCACCGTTCCACCGGCCGCCACCCACACACCATGCCCCATCACACGCCTGCACCACCCGCCGCCACCCACACTGCACCAAGTGCGCACGGACCCCGCGCTCACACACTGCGCCGAGGCAGCAGCAGGAGGCAGCGGAGCAGGCAAGGCCAGAGGCGGAGGCCAGATGAAGGCCGGAGGGCTAGGCAGCAGCAGAGGGAGGTCACATGGAGAGGCGAAGGCCTAGGCAGCAGCGGGGAGGCCAGAGGCCACGTGGAGCGGGCAGGGGGCCAAGAGGCAGCCGCAGGAGGCCGTGAGGCGGATGCCGGATGCCACATGGGGCCCAAAGCAGGTGAGTGGGGAGCGGACGGGGGGAGGCCACGCGTGGAGGTGAAGCCTAGGCAACAGCCACTGTGCGGGGAGGCTGGAGGCCATGTGGAGCAGGCAGTGGGCCGAGAGGCGGAGGTCAAAAGCAGGAGAGTGGGGAGCGGGAGGGGGGGACAGAACAGGCCAGGAGGCAGCCGCCGGAGGCCGCGGAGGCCACCAGGCAGAGGCCGGAGGCTGCACGAGGCCAAAGCAGGCCCAAAGCAGGCGAGTGGGGAGCAGGTGGGGGGGACAGATCAGGCTAGGAGGCTGCGAAGGCCGCGAGGCAGAGGCCGGATGCCACATGGGACCAAAGCAGGCTACGGAGACGGAGCAGGCCCAAGGCAGGCCCCAGAAGGAGTGTGGGGGGGTTTCGGGCCCAATTAAAGCCAATTTAATTGAAATTAGAATTAAATTCAAATTAGAATTAAATTCAAATTAAATCAGATCAAACAAATCTAGTTTAAATCTAATAAATCTAATCAAATCAATTTAAAGCCAATTTAATTAAAATTAAATTACAAATTAAAGCCCATTTAATTCAAATTAAATTACAATAAACCCTTCACACACCCAAGAAAATCAAGGAATCAATCACACACAATCACACTGCTGGGCTGCCCAATCATACAACCATGCATGTACAGCCCAGCCGATTTAGCTCTCCCTCATGGCTCCAAAAACAGGTTCCAGGCAATGGATGTTCTCTCTTCTTCGATCCAGTGGAAAAGAGGAGGAAGCCAGGGGCAGCAAAGGGTAAAATAGGCCCTGCCTGAACCCCACCCCGCCTCCTCCTAGCCAGGGTATGTCCACGCCCTGGCCAACACCTGTGCTCATCTCCCTGCCTATCATTAAAACACCTCCCCCGGATCTACCATTCTTAAAGATCCGGGGGGGGGGTGTCTGTTATTGCAGAAGCTGCATTGTAGCATTCATACAATCAGTTCCTGTTATTGCAAAGAAATATTTTATATCCTGCTGATAAGAGATGTTCTCAGACTTCTGTATACTTGTCTCACCAACTTCAACCATTCTTCCCTTCCCTAGCCTTGTCCCTAAATTCACTTGTTGTGAAGTGAGCATGCACATAGGTGCTTCATACAACGGTGTGTGCACCTTTAAATAATAATACATACCTACATGCATATATACAGTACATACAGGAAGCCCCTAATTATCTGACAGGTTAGGGACTACAGCAGTGTCAGAAACTGGAATTGGTTGAAAAGCAGAACCCACGTAGGGAACGTGAGGGAATTATGGTGGCTTGCTTGGGATGGCCTGCATGCACCCATGGGTGCCTGCTCCTACCCACAGCTTACAAAGTCTCCCAGTCAGCTTGGTGACTCAGCTTGCTTTGCCAGCAGTGTGTCTGTGTGTCTGAGTGGTCAGTTCCAAGCAAGCCTCTGTAGGCAAGAACTGTTAAAAGAGTGGATTGGTCATCAAATGTATGGAACTTGTCCTTAATTTACAAGTGTGGAAAGAGTGAGTCGCCAGTTAACAAGCCATTGAAAGGCAGGGAGCTATCTGTACATATATACTGTATATATTTTTCCCCAGAATTTAAAAAATACTGAAGTTTACAATTTACATATCTGCTCTTCCCTTTCCTCCAAGGATATTGCTCTTACATTTTGGACTTTTCCATGTCTTCTGACTTTTCATCTCTCTGTGCTTATACTCTGAACATAACTCAACACAGCACAGAAAATCAGGTGACTTAGGTCTTAACTAGAGAGTTGATCCACTCAAGTCTCCTACAAATTAGATTCAAGTGTGCTTAGGAAGAAACTAGGCCACTCTGTGTGAAATATGACATAGCATTTATTCAGTACAATTATGGGTTATGGAGACAGAATATAAACAAAAAGAACAAGCATGGAACACTTACAACATCCCTCCTAGTTACTAGAGGTCCCACTCACTAACAGATGTGCCCATGGGACACTTGTCTAAAGATGCTGACATGTTTCTTGTTGTGGAACAAGAACACAAGGTGGTCTGTCTAGCTGTAGCTTTTTTATGAGTTTGCCTACCTCTTCTAGAAGTTGCTAGAAAAATGGAGAAATGAGTAAAGTGACTGATTCGCATCTACACTTTCAGGAGAATGGGGTTGGGGGTGGGGGAGGAAACAGAAATTAATTAGTTTCCCAGTGTGTGAATTCTCTTATCTCTGGAATGAAGTCAGTAGGGTGAAGCATTCAATGTGGCCTTAACTGTGTTCACAGCTGTGTTCTGACAACCTAATCTATGCTCTGCTTAATGCAGGAATAAGCTTCTCTTATTTCCACAATAGCTTGTGACATGGCATCTGCAAATAATCCATGGAACTCTCCCTGTTACAAAATCTTCCACGTAAATCAACTGTGCACATCTGATGCTGCCCTCTCATTTTCAGACAGAAAACATTATACTGTGTAACCACAATAAATGAGGAACAAGACACAAACCTCGATCTGTCTATAATCAAATATGTCTAGCTTCCAAAGTCCAGTAAAGAGGTAGATTGCCCACACCTGTACATTCACAAAAGGGTTAACCTGAAGAGCTGAGCTGAGGGAGTGGACCAGCTCAGCTTCCTTTCTTTGTTGCTCTTTTCAAGGGGAGAACAATAGCCTGGAAAGGAGAACTTCAACTATGGAGAAACATGAAGCCTTGAAAAGTCAGGAGACACTGTCCTCTTCCTTTTCATATATAGGGAATGGCGAAGAAGGGCTAACCTTTTCCCTTCACTCATGCTTTCCGATAAATTCTTTCCTGGCCATGGGAGCCCTATTCTGCTCACAACAACCAACGTGTACAGGAGAGTGAAGGGAGGGAGAGATGGGAAAGGCAATGAGTGTCACTGCTGACGTCAAGCTCCTACAAGGGCAAGGCTCTATGGAACATCCACATCTTTGAAGATCTGCATTTCTAATCCTTCTGAACTGTCCCTTTTGTCTATATTGTCTTTGAGTGGTGCTATATTACACCATTGCAAAATTTCAGTCGTACCTGGGGAGGGGAATTTGGAAGAAGGTAAAACAAATGTCAGCAATTTGGTTTTATTGTAATTATATCTTTTTAATTTTATTGTTTTAATATCTGTAATTGTTTGAAATGATCAATAGACTAATTCAATAAATAAACTAAAAAGAAAAAGCATTTCTAATCAGGGTCTTAATGTCTTTATTAAAAGAGAGGAAATGGACAGAAGTAGGAGGAAATGTTGGCTGAGTAATAAAGAGTGTTGACACCATCTGGAAATACCATGAAAATTACTGTAATGAACCATGCACAATGCTTATTAAAAGGTCCATCTGGAAGAATCACAAGGGGCAGTCTTCGGAGATTATCAGATGCATCCAAAAAGTACATTATCAGAGTGCCAGGACAAGGTTTCTGTTTCACGAACAGGACCCAGTTTCAGACGTCCTCATCGTGTTCTGCTCCTGTGCCACAGCACTTAGTAAGGCAGTGCTTTTCATTGACAGGGAGGTCCCATCAATGATAAGAGCCACCTTACTAACTGCTGCAACACAGGAGCAGAACTCAACTAGGATCATGTCATCTGAAACCAGGTCCCATTCATGGGACAGAAATATATTTAGTGGAAAGTGTTTGGCACCTTGGATTGCTCCTTTAAAATCATTGTTCCACTGACATAGAAACCACCAGCTACCATCACATCTCACCATATACCAGAGGTATTCATTAACAGAGTAACATCATCTTTCTCTTTCTCTGATGACTATAGTTTTTAATGCAAGTTTATTGCTTAATAAAAGCTGCATAGTTTGATTTGCCTCAGTTTGAAGGAGAACATTTGCCCAACCAGGTGACAGAATTGCTAAGCAACAGTTATCTAGATTCAAAACAGCTCTTGCTTCTTGAACAAAAATAGAAGGCTACTCAAATTCATCACAGAGTTTGTGTACGTTACAAGAAAAAAAGCACAATGTTCATCAGTATAAAATTCCAAGACAGTTTGAAATGAATTAACTATTTATTATTGGCTACTCAAACAGTCAATGAAATATGATCTTTAGAGTAAATGTGATAAACATGTAGATTTCAGGTGGAAAGGCATTAGGGAGGAAATGCCAAGACTAAAATCAAAATCAAAGAGGTGTTAGTATGTCCTACTAACAGTATCTCCCCTAACACCTCCCCACAGTATCTCATAACTGGAAATATTGGACACTTTTCAAGGTCAGGTTGACTGAGGCAGACCAGAGGTCAGTTGGAGGTCACAATGACCTGAGATGTGTCTGGGACTATAATGGTGAGAAAGCCCATATTAAGATTGAGTAGGAAGCCCCTATAATGGCTTTATGCTAACAACCATCATTAGAGGGATATGTGCTAATCCTTTCTTCCAGCCTTAGGCATTCCCAATCAAGCAATTAAGTCACCATTCCTTAATCTATACCCTATCTTTCCTCACACCCCCTCCTGTCCAACCTTGTGAGGTTGTCACAAGACCATCAATGTTTTAAGTAAAGCAATCAGTTGATTTTTGGTTCCTTTTGTTTATCTGATGGGAAAGCTATCCAGGCTTTGTCATAGCCAGAGTACCCCTTCAGGATACTCCCCTTCAGGAGTATAAATATGAGATACCTAACAACAGTAAAGTGTGCCTCAATGGACAAACCTAGCCACTCTCTTTCTTGGCACATCCCAGACCCTCCTGTGCCAACCTCAGCTGCTTTTCTGAGTATTCTCACTACATGGAACTACCACTGAACATCTAACAAAAAATGGCAATGGTTGCCATTCAAAAATCCCACACCACCCTGATCGAGATGGCCACACATACAAAACCCAGTAAAGAATGGGGGTGTTTTGAAACTGTGGAGCAAGAGGTGTGCTTTTTTAAATTGCATTAAAGGTTAAAAGAAGTGCTTTTGGTGTGAAAGAGCCTTATGTCATGAGTTCCTATAGCACCAGGTAGGTACAGATTTCTTTCCTCATGTAGTCAAGCCGAAGGATCCCTCTCTTCTACCTCTGCAGATAAGTATTCCTGATTTGAAGTTCCTCTCTTAAGTTCATGTGTGTGTGTGTGTGTGTGTGTGTACACACACATACCTTATATGTTAAGGCTTAGTTTTACTGGTGCTCTCCTCTCCACCCAGCTTCCCAGTAATTTAATATTCTTTTGTGTATACCAGAGCTACACTGTGCCAATGAAAAGAAACTGTAACTTGTAGCTGTTGAACATCAAGACAGATTTTACTAACTTACTTTGAGAGAGATTTTTTTCTTCATGTTCCATTTACATTAACAATACATCTATTTGGAAGTAAGTCCCAATGAGCTCTGAGGTAAATGTGTACAGGATTGTAGCCTGAAAAATTCTAAAAGGCCATTGTAAGCCATGTATCTCTTTATGACAATCATATTTTTTCAACTCTATTTTATTTATATAAATATGTTCCATTTCCCTCCTGAAGCTAAAAGTATTGAACATTATTTTTCTCCACCTCCACTCAGTTTTTTTTTCAAGGAGCAACCCTGTAAAGTAAGTTCAGCCAAGAAGCCATGATTGGTTCAAGATTACCACATGAGTGTTATGTTACTGGGAAGCTGGGATCTGATCTGATCTATAATGTGCATTGGGCAGAAGGGTGGGTATGAACACAGAATTCATGCAGTGGACCTAAGTGAAAGCTATTATTTTGAGTAGGTCTAATAAGGTATTTTCATTATATAATAATGTATTATATAATACTATATTTATTGTTAGTCATGCCATGCACACAGTACATGTATGTATGTATGTATTTTCCAGAATTACCTAAATTCAGTACATCCAGTTCATGTTTTCTCTGCTTAAAAGATAATGTGTATTATTCCTAATTAATCATATTTGCCATCTTCCTGCCTGGCCAAGCACTTCTGACCACACTGTGAAGTTGCTAGGCCACACATGTCCTGGTTTTCATCTGTGAAATGCTGGAGGTATGAGAACTTTAGTGAATAAGGATAATATGCAAGCAGTCCTTTAAATGTGAAGTCGAAGGCTTTCAGGACTGGCATCCATAGGTTTTCTGTGTGTTTTTTCCGGGCTGTGAGGCCGTGTTCTAGAAAAGTTTATTCCTGACGTTCCTCCTGCATCTGATATACAAATTTACATATCCTCTCCAACAGGGACTCACAGTATATAAACCCCACACACCCTTACCCAACCATTCTCTGAAGATGCCAGCCACAGATGAAGGCAAAACCTCAGGAATAAACTCTTCCAAAACACGGCCTCACAGCCCGGAAAACTCCTTTAAATATCTTTGACCCAGACCATTCTAGGGCTCTAAAGAAGATAACTAGCCTTCTGAAATGGGCTTGGAAACAAACCAGATTTATTCTGGCAAAAGATTTCATGGGGAAGAAAGTGGAAGTTCATCAGAGGAAAAAAGTGTTACCCTAAGTTTGCAGATATATATCATGCATCTACTAAAAACTTTACACACTATTATTAAAGCTTATAGTCACACATTTCACATAATTGCATGAAAGTGGCTTTATGTTGTTTAGAAGGAACCATTCTGCAGAGCAGACCTCCAATGCTTCATGGCTTTGTCTTCCTCAGCATTTATGTGTTGAGCACAAATATGAGGCCCCCATAGGCCTGTGTATATAGCCTTCGATGTAAATTTGAACTCTATGCAATCAGGGTTTCATTTCAAATAGAAACCCTTTATATACCATTGAACTTGTGGATACTGGGGATGGAGCCATGTGATGCAATTGATGTGTGGAGCCAGCTTTGCATCACTTGCCTTTCGATACCATTAATTTATATTTATATCTTCATTTTTCTCCCTCAGACCCCATGTGTATAAAGATGAACTTTATGCCTCTGATGACATGGTCTTTCACTCATTAAAGTTAATGCTACAATACATTAGTTTTACAGATGCCAGAGTGTTTTAATATTTTTAATGTGTTGTGGCTTACAGCATCAGACCATTCCAAAAGTGACTTGTTCACTTCCAGGAGTGGCAATTGCCAGATGGTGGGGAGGCTGCATGGCACCTCCTTGCCCTGAAAAATCAAAATGCCTCACAATGCTGTCCAAGGAGTAATAGGGCAATTTTACCATGTTGGGCTACTGTTTGAAGTTCATGCCTTTTTTAAAACTAAGAAGTGAACCAGGAGTAAACTCCCAGTTTACTTTCTGTTTTAAAAAGGCCCTTTTGTATCTAAAACAGGCTGGAGCTGAAAGAGAGCCAAAAATCTAGCATACTGCCATCACATCCTCTGGAGGGTATGGAAAGCATTTTATTTTATTTTATTTTAAAAAGAATTTTTGGGAGACTAAAAAAAATAGCTTTAGGAGCTGCATGAAAGCCATGAACAACATTCCCCACCTCCCAGATTTATTCACTCATTGATTTATAAATCCCCTAATAAGTATAAAACAGGTGTATTTAAAACATATAAATAATATAAAATATATTACCTTTGTCAAAAGGAAGGTGTGAAATATAACAAGATCATAATCAAAATTACCAGTCATCAAACAAAAGACACAAAACAAAGGTCACTTCAGACAATTAAGGCAAACGTATTGCAAAACATTAATCTCAGTTCTATAAATTCAGTACCTTATGCTATTGTTAACCTTATCAATATATAGTAATTGCCAACAGTACTTTAAATTAGAGTGCCAGAATGGTGTAGTGGTTTGAGCATTAGACTACGAATCTGGAGACCAGGGTTCGAATCCCCACTCAGCCATGGAAACCCCTGAGTGACCTTGGGCAAGTGACACACTCTCAGACTCAGAGAAAGGCAAAAGCAAACCCTCTCCGGACAAATTTTGCCAAGAAAACCCCATGATATGTTCACCTTAGGGTCACCATAAGTCAGAAACAACTTGAAGGCACACAACAATAACAAAAACAACAACATAGAACATCTGTATTTGTAGCCATTTAATTCCATTCAAAATATACTTTGATATAATTCTGTTTAATTTCTCTCCTACCACATTACTGCAATTATAATGCTTCTGCCAAATTCACAACAAAAAGCAGGCAAGCAAACAAAAATGCAATAGTAGCAAATTGACTGATGGTTTTAATTAGCAATTGCTGGTCTCAGCTAAAGAGCCTAACCCTGCAATCCCAAACATGACTACTGAGAAGTAAACCTTTATGTTCAATGGTACTTATTTCCAGGCAATTATATACAAGATTAATGCCTAAATGAAGATCAGCTCAAACATGTGAAATTGCACTATGCAAACATTAGCCCATTAATTTAGGGAAGTAATAGTGCCACTCTATTCTGCCTTGGTCAGACCTCACCTAGAATACTGTGTCCAGTTCTGGGCACCACAATTCAAAAAGGATATGGACAAATTGGAGCGTGTGCAAAGAAGGGCGACTAAAATGGTGAAAGGTCTGGAAACCATGCCTTATGAGGAGAGACTTAGGGAGCTGGGTATGTTTAGCCTTGAAAAAAGACGGTTAAGAGGCGATATGATAGCCCTGTTTAAGTATTTAAAGGGGTGTCACGTGGATGGAGGATGGAGCAGGCTTGTTTTCTGCTGCTCCAGAGACTGGAACACGGAGCAATGGATGCAAGCTCCAGGAACAGAGATTCCACCTCAACATTAGGAGGAACTTTTTGACAGTAAGAGCTGTTCGGCAGTGGAACACACTCCCTCGGGGCGTGGTGGGGTCTCCTTCCTTGGAGGTCTTTAAACAGAGGCTGGATGGCCATCTGTCGGGGATGCTTTGATCATGATTTCCTGCGCGGCAGGGGGTTGGACTGGATGGCCCTCGTGGTCTCTTCCAACTCTGCAATTCTATGATTCTATGACTTAAATAGGTCAATATATACAGGAGTAGATATTATTAATCTTATGGAGCAGCATATAAATTGTCAATTCTTACAATCTGATCAACTGAAGTTTGCAGATGCAGTATAATTAATTGAACAACATGTCAATTTGCTTATTAGTTTATGTCCTAACAACACTTTCACAAATGTGATCCTTCAGTCCTATGAAACAGACTTTGGGGTGAGGCCATGGGAGGTTAGAGGGGAGAACGGAAATGAGATAAAATGACTTCCAACCTTTTGTTTATGGGAGTATACCAAGATGGCTAACTCTGCTCAAGAGATGCTCCCCCAGGAAAAGGTAAAAACCATTTTTATGGTTTTTAATTTTTTCAATCCAAATACTAAATTTAATGTACAATTCTGAATTTTTAACATTCATATTTCATTTTCCTTGTCCCCGCCCCCCCAGACAGTTTCTTTATCTGAAAATATATATTATCTCCAAAGTAAGAGCCCACCTTTTCTTCCTGTACAGGATTCGATGTGGCTTACAAACATTTATGCAGTTAAAGATAGACAAGGTCACTGTAGGCATATAATAAAAATAGGTATTATTAATTAATCTCCAACTTTAAGGTTGCAGACCTTAATGCCCATTTAGCCCAGGATCAAGTTCCATTGAAGTCAATGGGGCTTATTTCTGAGTGTAGACTGACGCTGTAATTTCCTTGAGAAACAAGTAAAGGATAATCAACACAAACATGTCACCTATTTCATCACTAGCATCAGGGAAGGGGTATGATCCAGTTAGGGATATTCCAGAACCCTTCTTTGGGCATTCAGCTATCATTTAAACCAGTCTGTAATCATTGTGGAGACATAAGTTAAATTCTGGCTACCTGGATGGCATCATGAACATAGAATCATAGAATCATAAAATCATAGAATCATAGAGTTTGAAGAGACCACAAGGGCCATCCCATCCAACCCCCTGCCATGCAGCAACACACAATCAAAGCACACCTGACAGATGGCCATCCAGCCTCTGTTTAAAAACCTCCAAAGAAAGAGACCCCACAACACTCCAAGGCAGTGTATTCCACTATCAAACAGCTCTTACTGTCAGGAAGTTCTTCCTAATGTTTAGGCAGGATCTCTTTTCCTGTAGTTTGAATCCATTGCTCCATGTTCTAGTCTCTGGAACAACAGATAACAAGCTTGCTCCATCCTCAGTATGACATCCCTTCAAATATTTAAACATAGCTATCATGTCCCTTCTTGACCTTCTCTTCTCCAGGCTAAACATATCCAGCTCCCTAAGCAACTCCTCATAGGGCATGGCTTCCAGACCTCCCACCATTTTGGTCGCTCTCCTCTGGACAGGTTCCAGCTTGTCAACATCCTTCTAGAACTGTGGTGCCCAGAACTGGACACAGTATTCAAGGTGAGGTCTGACCAAAGCAGAATAGAGTGGCACTATTACTTTCCTCGATCTAGTAGACACAATACTCCTATTGATGCAGCCTAGAATCACATTGGCTTTTCTGGCTGCCGCATCACACACACACACACACACATGGGAGCAGGAAGCATTAAAGTTGGTTGAGATCAAGGGTGGGCAAATGCAGCAGGAGACAAATTTTACTCCTGGACCCTACATATAAACCACAGCACCACAAAAAGCTAATACAGGACTTTTTCAGATAGGGGCAAAAAACCAGAGGAGGTTGGAAGAAGAAACGGGGCTGTTTCGCTTACAGAGCCCCATTTCAGACAGTCCTGTCCTCCATCCTCCTTCCGACCTCCTCCTAACCTCTCCTTGTGCTGCGGGCGCCGCTTTTTAACTCCTGCCCACAGCACAGGGCACATTCCAGAGGAGGACTGTGTCATCTGAAACGGGGTTCTGTAAGCAAAACAGACCCATTCTTCTCCCGACCTCCTCAGGGGTATTTTTCCCCCCGTCTCAAAAAGTCCACCAAAGCAACTAGAGAAATAACTTTTGGTTTCAGTTTCCAGGGATTCGGTGGTTTGGAAGGTAAGGGGTTAAATTAAATAATTTACTACTCCTGGAAAGCCTTCAGGAATAGAAAACTGGACTGCTGGCGGGGATGAGAGAGCTTTTGAGAATTAATGGGGTTTGGGGTGCAAAAAGAAGTTGGGGGTTAATGCAATTGCAGGCTGCACCTCCTTCACTCCTGCTATGGATCACAGTTTTATATCACTTTATGGTCCAATAAACTTTACACAGTGATGTGTAATGTCCCATTTAACTGCATACACATATATCTACTGATATACAGAAATGTTTTTTTCCCCCTCCAGTACTAAAAGGCTCACCTGGTGGACTGCCATGTCCAGCTGCAGCTGTAGCAATAGCAAAGGCAGAAGCAGGGGAAACGGAACAATGACTATTGTCAGTCGCCTGTACTGCAAAGAAAAATAAATAAATAAATCAACAACTACTAGCTAACATTATGGTGTTGTAAATAAGAATTGGTGTTTGAATACACATTGAAAACACATTGTTTAAGGCATGCGTCCTTGTGTGTGTGTGTTTATATAAGGGATCTAGGAATCTTAGTGGACCACAAACTGAACATGAGTCAGCAGTGTGACACAGCAGATAAAAAAGCCAATGTGATTATAGGCTGCATCAGTAGGAGTATAGTGTCTAGATTGAGGAAAGTAATAGTGCCACTCTATTCTGCTTTGGTCAGACCTCACCTTGAATACTGTGTCCAGTTCTGGGCACCACAATTCCAGAAGGATATGGACAAGCTGGAATATTTGTTTAAATATTTGAAGGGATGTCATACTGAGGATGGAGCAAGCTTGTTATCTGCTGCTCCAGAGACTAGGACACAGAGCAATGGACTCAAACTACAGGAAAAGAGATTCCATCTAAACAGTAGGAAGAACTTCCTGACAGTAAGCTGTTCAGCAGTGGAATGCACTGCCTCAGAGTGTGGTGGAGTCTCCATCTTTGGAGGTTTTTAAAAAGAGTCTGGATGGCCATCTATTGGGAATGCTTTGATTGTTTACTCCTGCATGGCAAGGGGTTGGACAGGATGGCCCTTGAGGTCTCTTCCAACTCTATGATTCTATGAGTCTATATATAAGCATACTTTCTTGTTGTGAACATATTGTGAAGAACATGTTGTAAAGAAAAATTATTATCACAAGCTGATTTTAATAAAATGTTTATTTTAGCCCTCTATCCCTATTTTCATGCATTAAACTATGCTCATTCTTGCTTAGCCTTTCCAAAACCTTGTTACTTGAAAAGAAAGGACATTCTTCTGAAATCTATGTGTTTTATTTCTTTTCAATCATTTGTGGCCAAGGGCAATGGTAGGTAAATAAGACTAAAAACTGAGTTCTTTGGTCTCAGTTTTGCCAGTGCCAGAATTCAACTTGATTGTAGCCAATGAAAATGCTCGGGGACCATTTTCTGCCTAAAGTATCTGTATCAGCTAGTTCTGGATATTACTAATTCTATTCTGGATATTACTAAGAGATACAGGAAGAAGGAATCACTTCACTTCCTGAGCAATGCACTAGAGTGATTGTAGCACAGCCAAAGTATTCGGGATCAAGTTGTTAGTAGCTTGCATTCTTAAAGCATCTGGTGATGGGGCAGAGGATCTGCTGGAGTTCTACCAAAAGAATTTCAGTTCCCAGTTAAACAATTTGTTCACATCCTGCAATGAGTAATTAGGATACCATCTGTACATTTTCTGTGCCACACATGAAGGAGCAAATGGATCCCCCCCCTTAACAATAATAGGTATAGCATTGCACATAGTGCCCAATATGTGCCTTCAACTTGGTTCATGCAAATCTGTCAGTAGCAAGACTCAAGTCAATATTTTTCTTGAATAAATGTACATCGTGTTCAAAATATTGCAGAACATTTCATCACATCTTAATGCAAATATGCTTTTCATTCTGTTACTGCTCATATGCTTATCATCTGGAATGGTGTTAGTCACATTTTCCTTTTTTAAAGTCTCTGAAATGAACAGAAATATAAAATAAACAAATTATTTAAAAGCTTAATATCACAAGATTTTTTAAAAGCACCCTAAATCTGTTTCTAATTCAAGACAAATACTGCAATTCAGGATCAAATCAAATAAGCCTAAGTCCTATTGAAGTTACTTAAACTCATGTTAATATGTACTGTATTAGAACTATTTTTTTTAACCTTACCCCCTGACTGTCGATAACGCAGATGTCTTGGAGTTGAAGGAGATCTACATGGGGAGAGTTCAGGAGCATCCACAGTTGAGGCACTTTCTGGGATTGTACGGTCCACTGATACAGACTCCAAAACCGCTGCTTTAAAAAGTATGCACTTTAATACAAAGATATCAAATGGTCTGATAATTCATAATGCAATTGCAAGATGCTTCACATACCTTTAACACCTTCCTGAACTCTGACTATGAAAACATATTTTTCAATGTGCAGATTCTGCACCAAGCAATTGCATTTTTAAAAGACTAAAGACTATTTCCTTATAACAAAAATACAGTAATGTATTTAGTTTAATGAGAGAGCATTAGTATTCCCCTACAACAAATGAAAAACAAATAATATTACTTAATGTCAGCAGCTTCAACAAGTCCTAGTTCTAATATCAGTTTTTACATAATGGAGCAAGGAACTTATAGCATTGGCCTGATACAACAGGGCTGTCAACACAGAACTAAATCTTCCCTGTTGTCTTCAGTGTTGATTAACATACTATGCATAAAATAAGATAGTCCACAGTCTTCATAAATAAACACGACAGCAAACCCATGTTCATGGGAACAATATATCCACATGAAACCTCCTCAGGTTTACAATGCTGACAATTTTGCCACTAGATTTTCGAGATGATTGTTTGGAGCAGTTTGATATACAATTGATGTTATTCTGCTACACCTGCTTATATAAATGTAATATGTAATATAAAAAAATATTAGACTACTTAACTGGTATTCCACAACATTATTACAATAGTCTTTAAATTAAACACAATTTTAAAATTACACAGGTTAGACTATCAATTGTGAAGGCAGCAGTCACATGATCTTTCATGTATTAAGACAAAATAAGTCACAGCATCAGAGTTGATGATAGAAAAGCAACAAGTAAGCAATTCAAATCACAAGGCTGTCTAATAAAAAAAAAAACAGCACACAAAACTTTATTGGTCAAAAGTGCTGCTTTTGACATAAAGGTACAAAGAGAATGGGTACTGATTGTGTTATGGGAAAGATCTGATACAATTACTACATCCGTGACAGCTACACTTACGGCCCATCCAGACTGATGGAAAAGTCCATCAGTTCTTGTTCTTTATTTATTTATACCCCGCTCTTCAGCCACAAGGCTATCAGAGCGGCTTACAAATTGTTTTAAGCTGTGGCAAATTTACACATCTACACTGCATTAAGCAGTTTCCAATGTGTGTTAGCTAATTGCCCCCACAAGCCGGGTACTCATTTTACCGACCTACAAAAGGATGGAAGGCTGAGTGAACCTTGGAGCCCGCTGGAATCAAACTTGCAATGTGGTGACTTGCAGTACTGGCATTTAACCACTGCGCCACCAGGGCTCCAATCTTTCCAATTTTATATTGGGCTAAAATAAACTAACGTGTGCAGCTAGTATAAAAAGTGTCTGATCATGCAGAGAGCTGACAGTAAATACTTCAGGATAAACAAAATGCGTAAGGATCTCTAAAATAAAATTGAAAATAACAGAAACAAAACTTCATTTGTGGTAGGGGATTTTCTGGTCTTTTTAATCAATGTGGATGTGCCCACAGTAAGGACTGGTAGCTTTCATGTCAGTGGACTGGTGAATTTGCTCTGCATTTTATTCTGAGCTTTAAAAGACCTATCCAAGGTGATGAACACCATCCCCAAAACAGGTTCAGCAGAGTAGATTCACTCCCAAATGACAACAGAGCCATCAGCAATTGCTACCTGCACATTAATGTTTAAAATAAAAACACCAGCATCTATTAGATCTGATTTTGTCTATCAAGCTGACCCATTTAAATGTTATCGTTGTAGGAGCTTGCAAGAGAACCAAACTAATGCTATCTTTCTCAAACCACAAATAGAAAGTTACTAAAGTCACTCCAAAGTTCAGATATTGCACTTAGAAAAAATTCAAGGTCCCTAATTTAACACTGATGAATTTAGGGTTGAGGCTGCAGTCTTGATTTCACTACCACTTTCTTAAAATATCACAAACTGGCATTAAAAGTCTATAATATACTGTATATTGTTTATAAATATTGTTTATAAATATATAAACAAAAGTCTAAATATAGCAGCTATGCATAATTACTATATTATCTAGATTCTAGAGCAGATCATTAAACAGAGAGTCTGTGAACATTTAGAAGGCAATACCATAATCACAAAAAGTCAACATGGGGTTCAGAGAAACAAGTCATGCCAGACTAATCTGATCTCTTTTTTTGATAAAATTACCAGCTTGGTAGATGAAGGGAACGCTGTGGATATCACATACCTTCAGTAAGGCCTTTGACAAGGTTCCCCATGACATTCTTGCAAACAAGCTTGTAAAATGTGGGCTAGATAAGTTAACTGTTAAATGGGTTTGTAATTGGTTGACCGGCTGAACCCAAAAGGTGCTCAGCAGTGGCTCCTCTTCCTCTTGGAAAGATGTGACCAGTGGGGTGTCACAGGGTTCTGTCCTGGGCCCAGTGCTATTCAACATCTTTATCAATGACTTGGATGATGGAATTAGGGGCATATTTACAAAATTTGCAGATGACACCAAATTAGGAGGAGTAGCTAATATCCTAGAGGACAGGATCAAAATTCAAAATGACCTGAATAGACTAGAAAACTGGGCCAGAGCTAACAAAATGAAATTCAATACGGAGAAATGTAAGGTACTGCACTTAGGGCGAAAAAATGAAATGCATAGATATAGGATGGGGGAGACCTGGCTGAACGAGACTACATGCGAAAGGGATCTAGGAGTCCTAGTAGACCACAAGTTGAACATGAGTCAACAGTGTGATGCAGCAGCTAAAAAGGCCAATGTGATTTTGGGCTGCATCAATAGAAGTATAGTGTCTAGATCAAAGGAAGTAATAGTGCCATTCTATTCTGCCTTGGTCAGGCCTCACCTAGAATACTGTGTCCAGTTCTGGGCACCACAATTCAAAAACGATATTGACAAATTGGAGCGTGTCCAGAGAAGGGTGACTAAAATGGTGAAAGATCTGGAAACCATGCCTTATGAGGAAAGACTTAGGGAACTGGGTATGTTTAGCCTGGAAAAAAGATGGTTAAGGTGCGATATGATAGCCCTGTTTAAGTATTTGAAGGGGTGTCACATTGAGGATGGAGCAAGCCTGTTTTCTGCTGCTCCAGAGACTAGAACACGGAGCAATGGATGCAAGCTCCAGGAACAGAGATTCCATCTCAACATTAGGAGGAACTTTCTGACAGTAAGAGCTGTTCAGCAGTGGAACACACTCCCTCGCAGCGTGGTGGGGGCTCCTTCCTTGGAGGTCTTTATACAGAGGCTGGATGGTCATCTGTCAGGGATGCTTTGATCGTGATTTCCTGCGTGGCAGGGGGTTGGACTGGATGGCCCTTGTGGTCTCTTCCAACTCTACAATTCTATGATTCTATACATTTTTCTAAAAACAATTTCATTGGCATTTTTCATGCCTAAATTTAAACTTACTAGCAATATTTTTATTGACACCATTCCTTGAGTTTATTATTTTATTAATGTCTGGCTAATTACCTTTACCATTATCACTAATGTCAATTTTAAAATATCTCTTGTTAAACAATATATTGTAACAAATCCTTTGGTAAGGCTATTACATGTCTCATCAGAGAGTAAGATGTTCTTTCTCAAAGGGATAATTGTTTCTTCTTCAGTCATGGCTGTGATCCTTTTCATTGAACTTGTCCGATTTCTCATGTAAATTAAAAGGACTACCAAAATAAATCCATGTAGATAATGAGACTGAGGATGAGACCAGTTTTAATTAGTTGCAATTTCCAGATCAGAATTTGCATATTTAACAATGGAGAATGCTTCTTTGAACAGCTAAGCAAAAGACACGCATATCAAAATCATTTATCAGCTTTTTGTTTACATTGTGGAGATAAACCATACCTCAGACGGAGATTGGCCTTATATCTTAAGGGGTACACTACATGTCAGCTCCAACACATGCAGTCACAACACCTAGGGCTCAGTTACCCAGCAGCTTTTATTGCGACAGTTTGCGCTTCAGCGCATTTTCGCACCAGTGCCGCATAGTTTACATGATTTACTGCAAAATTGGTTGATTGGGTTAGTTTTCAGCTTTGTAATTCACACAAGAACGTGATCACAGGAGGGCAAGGGGGAGAATCCCCATTGGAGCAGATAAGAGGCTGGGAAGCACAGAGAAGGGAAGGGAGGGAGGGAGGGAGGGAGGGAGGGAGGGAGGGAGGGAAGGAGGGAGGGAGCCTTTCAGCCACGGAGAAACCCAGGAGGAAGGAGGGATGGTTTTGGGGAGGATGACACACACACAAGAGGGCGAACGCCCGTTGGAGCAGATAAGAGGCTGGGAAGCACAGAGGAGGGCAGAGAGGGAGGGAAGGAGGGAGCTTTTCAGCCATGGAAGAGCCCAGGAGGAAGGAGGGATTTTTTATTTATTTATTTATACCCCGCTCTCCAGCCACAAGGCTATCAGAGCGGCTTAAAAATTGTTTTAAGCAATAGCTATTTACACAGCTACACTGCATTAAACAGTTTCCAATGTGTGTTAGCTAATTGCCCCCACATGCTGGGTACTCATTTTACCGACCTATGAAAGGATGGAAGGCTGAGTGAACCTTGGAGCCTGCTGGAACTGAACTTGCAATGTGGTGACTTACAGTACTGGCATTTAACCACTGCGCCACCAGGGCTCCAGGGATGGTCTTGGGGTGGTGACACACACACACACACAAGAAAGCGAACGCCCGTTGGAGCAGATAAGAGGCTGGGAAGCACAGAGAAGGGCAGGGAGGGAGGGAAAGAGGGAGCCCTTCAGCCATGGAGAAGCCCAGGAGGAAGGAGGGATGGTCTTTGGAAGGATGGCACACACACACACAAGAATGTGTTCACAGCAGGCTCCCCTCGCTGGCTGCTCCGAAGTCAGCCCAACCAATCATGGCTCAGCTCTGCTGGGGCAGTTTTGGGAAGGTTGCTGGTAGTTCACACTGACTTTTTCTAAATGGTAGTTCACACAATCGATAGTGCGCTAAGTTGTGCAACTTTTTTTAAAAGTTGGGAAAAGTTGCAAAAGCCTGTATTATGCTACTTTTGTGTATTTCAGCTCACCCCCCTTCTGAATGAGGCGACTTTGTGGCGCGATGTGTGGGGACTGTTAGGAGTCTTAGCGATTTCTTCACAGACTTATTTTGCCGTGTAACTGAGCCCTTAGACAAATAGTTCTAATTGGCGCCAATGGGAAACTATTACCTAACCATCCTAACAAGTCTAGGACAGGGGAACCTTGTTCTGATTGTACTACGGTGATATGTCATAAATCTCTGTGTTCCATGCACTATTTTCTGGTAGGGATTCAACCTCACAATGTACCTGTAATTAAAGAAAGTAAGAACAAGATACATAGCAGCACTCTAGGTATCAAACATCTTGTTTGCTTCTCGGTCTCAAGAATGGGAAGGAATCACATGACCCAAAAACTATATGCTATCCACCAAGGCCATGTTTATGAACCCCAGAGGGGGAGAAATTGGGTTCCCCGCTCAAAAAACAAACAAACAAACACAGGAGAAGCACATGTGCATGTGTGGTAACCCTCTAAAATAATAATAAAATAAATAATAAAATAAAATAATGTGGAGCTGGCACATCTTGTTTTAAGCAAAAATCCTTGATGTTTATTTTGGGCTGGGAAGGGAAATCCAAAGCATTATTCTTTTTGAAAAACTAGATTTAACCTTCCAGTTGCTTCTTCTTTCATCTTCTTTCATTTCAAGGGGCTAGTGTGGCCCATGGTGGGTCCCAGGACTGGGAAAATATCCTCCAGGTCCCTGAAGCTTGCCCAACCTTGCTGCAGCATATCTTGGGAGGAAAATAGCTGTGCAAACTCTAAGCTTCTCTGAGGATGCTTGAAATCTAGCTCAGCTAACTACATGTGATGCTTAATGCATCATTGCCAATCACACCATGGGTTATTTTTTTAAAAGAAATTAACAGAAAGTGCTATATAAAAAGAAGAAGAAAGCTCTTTACATATTTCTTCATATAGACTGCTATAAACACTATATGAGCCCATGTGAAAATCTCTGCTCCCAACCAGTTTGCAGTCTCATCTCCTGGCAGAGTGGTTCCCATGTCGGTGGTGCGGTGAATCCACTTTGGGTTTCAGTTTGAGCATGAAAGTAGCTATCCAAGCTGCTGAACCTAGTTTGTGAATAAGGTTCAGTGTTCAAAGACATTGCCATGTTAGTCTGGAATATCTGTAAGCAAGGGGATCTTGTAGTACCTTTGAGACTAACTGAGAGAAAGAAATTGTAGCGTAGGGTCTCATAGACTTGGTCTACTTCCTCAGATGTAAAGGTTCAGTGTGTTAGATCATGTCTTTAGAGTTCAGACTAAACCCTACTGGGTTTACTGTCCCACTGACGTGGAAGCCACTAGCCACACTGCCAGAGACCACATAAAAAGGCATGCCTATGCTTTACACAACCAGGTATTGTATCTGTGGCTTTTGTATAGCCTCTGGAGTTTTCACTAGAGACGTCTTAGCTCATCTCATCTCTAAGTGATGGCATGAAAGGTCATTTACGAAGAGGCCAGGAGATACCCTGGCACTGGTGTGTGGCCACAGGAGAAGAAAACCAAACTATCAGAGGATGGGAAAGAGGGAATGTGGTCAAATAATCTGGTCCTTCTTTGTCCAGATCACTGTACAAGGGGCTGGCATAAATGAAAGATGTGTACATCTTACAGCTCTAGAAAAGCATTTCCCTTTCAAAGCCTCCCCCTATAGTCTTCATATCTGGTGTGGCCTGGAAGAAAGAGTACAAAAGCTTCCGTAACAGTTAATCATATTATTTTCCCCTGTGTGCCTGCAAACATTAGATGATTATAGGTGGTACACTGGTCCAGTAGGTGTTGGTCACATAAAACACAAGCAAGCCTATCTCCTTTGGGTCAACCCCATACCCCTTTCTGGCTGCAATCTCTACCCTGACCATGAATTGCAAATATGCTACACAGCACAATAGATGCATATATTAAAATACCTCTTCGAAGGCTTCTTCTTAGTTTGTTGCAAAGCTCTATACGTGGATTCTCTGAGTTCTCATCTGCAAAACTGGGACTTTGTTCTGGAGATGAAGGCCCTCTGCTCAGGTCCAGGGGTACTTTAGACAATGTGGGTGGTGGTGATGTAGCAGGGCTGTATGTTGAGGTAGGACTGCTAGCAAGAGAGGAAGTAGATAGATCTAAAGCCCCTATTCTTGAGTTTAGGGGAGAACTTAATGACAATTTTCTGGTTCTGACAGGTGAGGAAGTCCTGGAGAGTGACAGAGGTGGAGGGGAAGAGAACTTGCGACAGAGGTGTGGTGATTTCGCATCAACCAAATGATCTCCTCTACTGTTTTGATTAGTAGCAAAAAACAATTCCAAAGATCTGGAAAAACAAAAACAAAAAGTCTATAAATAATTTTGAAAACTGCATGTAAGAACTAACAGTAAGAGCTACACTTATGAGAATATATAAAACTAAAATATGATTCATTAGATATTGGAAAATGAGAGGGACAAGGTCCAAAAGAGAACATGTATCATTTATGTTGCATATGCAATGTCTGATCTGTACTCGTTTACAGAAACATGTCTGAATGTTTGAGCCCAAATGCTACCAGGAACATTTCTGTAACATCATTAGGCCAGTGGCAAAGGATAGCTGAGGACCAGGACGAGTAACACAATAAACTTTCCCTTGCTGGCTACCTATCCTAGAAACCTATTTTGAGAATGTGTACTTGTTGTGGTTACTTCCTATACTGAACATGCTACTACAAATCATCTACTTGAACTATTAGAGGCGGTGCTGGGCATGGTCTGAGAACTCCTGGGTTTATGGTCTTTGGAGATTTCATTTTCCCACTGAGGACTGCATATGAAGGGCCATCACAGCAACCATAGATCATGGACCACTCACTTAGGTCAGTATTGTTAATTGAGGCACAAATGATCTCAGTGAAATCTGTGTCTTTATCATATCAACTTAAGCTGATATATCATCCATGGCTCTAACAGAACAGAAATGATATGGCTACATCCTCCATGTACCACTAATTTGTTAACCGTTGTCAAGTCAGCTTTGACTTATGGCAACTCTATGGACCAGTCTACACTGGGGGTAAAAATCCAATTGAAATGCAGACTACTCTGACCCACAGCCAAACCTAACCTGGCCAAAGCCCAAATCTGCCCCGCTCATTGCTGGGCTTGTCTACCCAAGTGATTCATCCAGACTTTTACCCCCAGGCACCTCCACAGTGCAATGTTCCCCTCCTTGGTGCCACCACTCTGAGGTCAGAACAAGATCATCCACATGATTGTCAATGTAGACAGAACCTATGAATGAGAGACCACTAAATCACCCTATCATCAACAGCCCTGCTCAGGTCTTGCAGACCTAGGGATGTGGCTTCCTTTCTTGAGTCTATCCATCTGGAATGCAGCCTTCCTCTTTTTCTACTGCCCTCTACCTTGCCAAGGATTATTGTGTTTTCTAGTGAGTCATGACATCTCATGTTATGGCCAAAGTGCAACAGTTTAGTCATTGTGGCTTCTAGGGAGAGGTCAGGCTTCATTTGCTGTGGGACCCATTTATTGGTCTTTTTGGCAGTCCAGAGTATCCATAGAACTCTCCTCCCGTACCGCATTTAAAATGAGTTTATTTTCTTCCTATCAGCTTTCTTCACTCTCCAGCTTTCACAACCATACAAAGAAATTGGAAATATGAGTTGACCTGCGTATCCACAGATTTGGTATCCATGGTTTCACTTATCCACATCTGAAAAAATATGTTCTCTTTAGGCATTTCTAGATCCTCCAATGCAATTCTATGGTCAACTTCCACCACTCATCTCATTGAAAATAATAAGGTTCCCTATTATCCGCAGTTTCAGGTACTTATGGAGGGTCTTGGAACATATCCCCCATGGATACAGGTGTTGACTTGTACAGTGACATGGACAATCTTAACTGTAGTCTCCAATTATATATCTTGATAATTCAGGATCTTGTCTAATTTCTTCATAGCTGTCCTTCCAGTCCTAGTCTTGTTCTGATTTCATGACTGCAGTCTCCATTCTGATTAATGACTGAGCCAAGGTATGGCAAATCTAGAACTATTTCAATGTCTTCATTGCTTTAAAGTTATGTAAATAATCTGTGATTATTATTTTTGGTGTGTTTTTTTAATGTTCACCTGTAAACCTGCCTTTCCACTTTCTTCCTTGACTTCATCAGTAACTGTTCCAAGTCTTTGCTGTTTTCTGCTAGCAGTATGGTGTCATCTGCAAGATTGTTAAATTAAATTGTTGATGTCCCACCAATTTTCCAATCTTCATGCCTTCTTCCTCCAAGTCTAATTCTACTTTATGTATGCTATGTTCAGCATTCAAGTTAGACAGATGGGGTGATAAAATGCAGCCTTGCCTGACCCCCTTCCCAATTGGAAATCATTCTGTTTCTCCATATTCTGTCCTGACTGTACTCTTGTCCTGAGTACAGATTATGCATCAGGATGATCAAATTTTGTGGAATACTTATTTCTTTAGGAGCAATCCATAATTTTTCATGATTTACACAGTGAAAGGCTTTGTTCTAATCTATAAAGCACAGGCTGATGTTTCTTTTGAAATTCTTTGGTGCATTCCATTATCTAATGTTCAGTTAGTTGCTCTCCTGCTTCATTTCTTGATCCTAGGCCAATTTTTCCTACAATCTTTGTTTCTGCTCTGTTTCCTACTTTTGCATTCCAAGTGCCTATGACTGCCAACTTGTCTTGTTTTGGTGTGTGATTAATTTCCTCCTTTACTATAGCACAGAATTTTTCAATTTCTTCTTTTTCTGCCTCTGTAGTTGGAGTAGAAATTTAGATTATGGTTATATTGACAGGTTTTTCCTGAAGTCTTACTGATATTATTTGGCCAGACTTTGTATTATATCCTTTGACTGGTTTTGCTACATCTCTCCTCACTATAAATGCCACCCCATTTCCTCTTAGATTTTCATCTCCTGAGTAAAGCACTGTGTAATTATCTGACTCAAAATGTCCCATTCCTTTAGCTTGTTCACCCCAACTACTGAAATGTTTATACAGGTATGTTCTATTTCTTGTTTCACTATGTCTAGCTTCTCCAGATTCATGCTTCTCACATTCCATTGTCCTATAATATGTGTTGTGCAGCTTTGGACTTTCCTTTCATCTCTGAGCATTTCAACAGCTGAATGTCCTTTCAGTTTGAGTCCAGTTGTGTCATTAGCCACAGTGCTAGTTGTAGTTGTCCTGTGCTGTACTCCAGTAGCTCACTGAATGCCATCTGACCACAGAGTTTGATCTTCTGGCACTATCACTTGCTTCATTTTAGATTGTCTCATCCTAGGATTTTTATAGTAAAAGATATTCAAAAGGAGATTTACCGTGCCTCCCAACAAGCGTTAGCTATGGTGCCACTGCCGTTGTCTGAGAGATCCTCCAACAGTGTCACCCCCACACTACAGCCACTGCCTGTTAGCTATTTGGCACATTTAGTCTAGCTTCTCAGCAAAGGCCTCACTGACTTAAGAGACTCTACCAGCAGCACTGCTGACATCAGTATAGCCTCTTGCCTCACAGGAGCATGCAACCACACCACTGATGAAAGGTAGTGCCATTGGTGGGCTCTTATTACAGTGCATTATATATTGGATGATGAGGGGAGGGGACCACCTCTGAAGATAGTTCAGAAACCTCAATATCTGAAGAATACAGGAGAGAGTCTCTATATATCATTTCAGTACTGCATTAATTGCATTGCTTACCAATCAGTTTTCATGCCCTGTGTAAACAGCTTAGAACTCTATGTTAGGCCTTCTCTCATATATTACTTTCCAAGTATTAAAATCATATTTGAAGGCTCTTCTCTGGGGACCATAATGATGTGACAGCCTGTTACCAGAGAGAGACTGTTCAGTAATGGCCCCCAACGTGTGACATCCCCTCCCTGGAGAGATTTCCTGGGCATCTTCCTTATACACATTTAGAATCCAGGCTAAGACTTCCCTCTTCTAGCAGGCATTTCATCTTTCATTTGTTGTTTTTATTATTATTTCTATTGCTACCTTTTAAAAAACTTAACTCTGAAATTGGCTGTGTTATTGTTTGGGGCTGTTATTTTATTGGTTGCTTTGGATTTTGTGTTTGTAAATGACCCATAAAGAAATTTGCCAGTTGGCTGGTTATATACATTTCCCTCTCTCTCTGGCTTTTTCTTCGCAAACGAAGATTCAGGAAGGACTCATCCTGCGTTTTCTGCAAGCGCGCTGATGACTAAAAAGGCCAATCCGAGATAAACAAGTCCGGTTGCAAAAAGCACAGCAGAAGGTCTCCTTGGGTGATGTTTTTGGGTTGTGATTCTTTCTGCGTTGTCGTTTCTCTTCAAGACTTGTTCGTCGTGAGTTCTCAAATAAGGCTGCAGCATTGTGGATAGTGCGTCTCCATGCCTCCCGATGTAAGTTGAGGTATCATATCTAACTACGATTAACATCAATTACTGTTGTTGCACCTGTACTGTAATCTAAAATCTTATCTGTGGTCTAAAAGTAAAATATATTTTTGGTCTCCTTTAGTATGCTTTTTCTCTCTCCCAGAATATCAAGCCAACTCCATTATCATTCTTTGGCATTCTGTTAAGGCATTTTTATTTTACCCAGACTTCTAATGGTCTGGTATATCATTCACCGTTATCTTCATTACTCTCTATGCTGCCTTTCCATGGTAAGACCAAGGTTAAAGCACCTTACATTGGGGGGAAAAATCCATAATAAAATACATTTCCTCAATAACAATAAATCAAGACTTTACAAGTCATAAAAACAGGGTAAACAGCTCACAATAATAAATATATACTAACATTAAACACACATCTCACGGTAATAAATAGACACAAAGATCAAACAATTTTAACTTAATATGAAAATTGTCTGTTAGTTAGTTAAATTGTACTGGCTTTTTTAACATTGTTTTGAAGAATTGTTTTAAGATGTTATCTTCATTTTAGGATAACTTTTACTGTAAACCAGTTGATGATACCACTTCAGTAGCTATAAATTGTTGGAAATAAAATTGTCCAGGCTATTATGGCAGGTGATCTCATTAGAAAAGCAAGAATAGAAAAGAACTCACCTAACAGGGATCGAGGTGAAAGGTCGTTTGTATATATCTGACAGTTTCTCCAGTACAACTGCTGCAGTAGTAAATATGCGGTAAGTATGTAGGAAAGTATTAAGGAAATCAATACTAAGAAATCGCAAGTCTGTTAATCTTTCCAAAAGGCGTTCTACGCTTGCATAACGAATCTGGGGCACTTTGCAGGAATTTAGTGTTTTGCTGAAGCAGATGTCAGTGTCATCTTTGTGAAGACGAGCATCAGATCTACATAATAAATTATTTTAAAAGTGTTATTAAGCATTGCTTTAAAAGGAACATTTGGTTTTTAAAATTTGCAAACATTATTTCAGATATGACTATAACTACATGAAGATGCATATCTTGATTATATTCTCTGAGAGCCAATGACTATACAATCAAAAAATTCCTCTTTCTGATAAATGGGGAGGGGCCCAATAAGTTTCTTTGGGGGAACCAGATAATGTTTTTGTAACATTCCTCAAGCAGTCAGGGATTTGGGAGATTATCAGACGTGGCAAAAACCATGTCAGAAGATCACAACAAGAACAGGAACAGGGGATATTATCAGAAAACAACATCCTTCAGCATCCCAGGGACATAGTGCAGCCATGAGTAAGATGTCCCTTTTTTATTGGTGGCTTGTCCCCATCACTGAAAAAGTGAAGCCTCGTCCACACCAGCACTATGCAACAGGAATGGCTGAAGGTGTGGGTGTCTGATAATGTTGCTCTTTCTGTTCTCCTCCCGTTCTTCTGACACAGTTTGGGGGGCGGTTTTTTGATGCGTTCCACCGCGTCTGATGTAATAAAGAATAGTGTGGCCTCATTACTTTTCCACTAGTACCATATGGTATATGTGCCATTTGGAGATCAGTAGTTCCTAACTTTTGCTTAAGTACTCCAGCCACATAGGGAGGCAGGTTTCCTAAAACATATTCCAGAGTGCATAGGTTTATCAGTTGCCCCTGGCAAAAGAATACTGTTTCTCAAAATATGTTGGGTGATATTTAATAATATATAGAAGCAGTCTGAAAATCGCACCTATCTTTTTTTAATGTCATTTTTTTCCAGAGTCTTCCCACAGGTAGGCAGGTGTCTGTAGGAGGTGGGAGTCAATTTTCATCCCTGCACACTGACAGGCCATGCTACTATGTTTTTTCCAGAACCAGAAGTGACACAATATTTTAAAAATTGTGGGGAGAACTGTGGGCTTAGGTGGTGGATTGGTGGTGGCACCCTTCTTCCACCTTGCTCTATCAGAATTATATCATTTTTTTAAAGGAAATCTTAGAAAAACAGATATTAAACAATATATTCATTAAATACATAGTTTGCTCTACTGTCTTCAAAAAGAAAACCAGTATTCATTCCAGTATATAAAACTTGGAGAATCATGCAGACACCAAAACAGCATGGCATTTTCTCTGTGAAACAAGAAAATGAAGATCTGACTTCATCCCCTCATTCCATATCGGAATAAAAAAATGCAACAAGTCTGAGTCTACATGAAAACCTAGTCTCACACTTACTTGATCATATGTGGCACAGTGACTTTGGAGTTTTCTTCAAATACTATGGTCATTAAACCATTGCACCGTATGTTGTCAACACACTGCAAAGGTTAATAATGAAGAACAACGTTACAGAATCACATTTTCCCCAGAACCTGAAATACCTGCAAACCTACAAACCATACATTTTATACTCACAGGAAATAAAAAGACAGCTGGAATAAATTTTTAAATGTTACCTAGGAAACAGAAAATACAGTGGACTGAACTGCAGGACAAGTTCAGTTAGCACTGAGTATAGATTCAAGCCAGTGAAGCCACAGCAATTTAGTATAATATTCCAAGGTATATTCTTCTGAACATGTTTTGAAAGCTGCTCATAGTATAATGTATATCCTTCAAAGGAAACAATTGTGTCAATTACTGTGGGGAAGCAATTAGTGTAAGCTTCTGTAGAAGCAGTGGATATAGCCCTCCATACTGATATAGTGGACAGTTACTTGAAGATTTATTTGTTTGCAATAACTGCAGCAAGCAGAAACAATAAAATCCAAAAGGCACACAGTATGGTCAAGCAAATCCCAGAATCCAGAGACCCAGCAGGGCCTCCCAAAACCTATCTGGGCACTGGGCTAGATGTGTTCTTTCAACATCGGGGGACGGGGAGATAAATGCTGGGCAGATGCAGCAAGGGATAAAATGGAACCATCATTTTAATCCTTCTCCAATATCCTCCATGTAGTCTCACTTTGGAGTGACACTACATCAGGGGCACTGGAAGGGGATTAAATAGATTGCTCCCTTGTTTACTGTAGTCATTCAAAGCTCTTCTTGACACAAGGCAGGGCGGGTGGGGTATCTGGCTCAGATATGCAGGCAGCTGAATTGGGCTGTGTTGATCCCTTTAGAAACGCTTTTTGTTCAGTGCTGTTGTTTGATGATGAAAAGAGAAATGAGTAGCTCCAAAGCAAAAAGGCCATCTGTTTAACTGAGCACGCTTGATATAGTGTTGCTTTGGGATGTCACTCATTACATTACTCAGGAGGACTGAGGCTATTTAAAATAAGGTCTCCCCCTTTGTGCCACCTGTACTGTCACTGCTGGCTTTGCCCTGTCTCCTGGCAGATCATGCTAGAATCAGGGCTCTTGGGGCACCACAGGAACTTTGATCACGGCTACATCGAAATCTGGAACCACCCCTGGAATCCAAAAAAAATATAGTCAACTCCTACTTATGGCAATGCCATCTTGGCAAGATTTATTCAGAGGAGGTTTGCCATTGCCTCCTTCTTAGCCTGAGAGAGGACGATTGGCCAACCAGTAGGTTCCCATGGCTCAGCAGTAATTCAAACGCTGGTTTCCCTGAGTTCTAGTCCAGCACTTAAACCACTATGCCATGCTGGCTCTGTAAAACTTTTTAATAAAGAGCAGTAAAGCCATCCAAATCACCACTCAGCTATGATGTGATCACTGAGGGGCCTTTGGTCAGCCTTTTCCTTTCTCATTCTACCTTGTCAGCCCCACTACTTTTGTACCAAAATATTCATAAGGTTAAGGTTCAGAAAGGAGCAGTATTGTCTTGCAGATCTTACACTGTACTGAATAAAGCTCATTTATCAACTGGATACAATGTTCAGAGAGTGGATGGACTGGCAGGCAGGCTCATAGTCTTGGAAAAATTGCTCTTTGGGGTAAAACTGCCAGAATTCCTGGTTGGCTGGGAGATTCTGGAATCTGTCATCTAAAGAACTGTCTGAAGCCCTGCTTGTAATGATTTTGGGAGTAAACTCCCATGGGACTTAATTCTGAAATACCTGTAACATGTGATCACAACCAGTAGGAAATTTTGTAAAAATTGAAAGCTCAAGTAATGATCATTGCCAAATATCAGCAATGTTTTTTAAGAAAATGGAAAAATGGGAGTTAAGCTATGAAGCTCTGCCTTGAAGACAGAACGACTATGAGACACTTAAATTTGTTCAGGTTTTGCTCCTTAATGGATACTGATATTTCTGAAATGTGTTTCTAGAGTAGATTTATGACTGAAATAAAATTAAAATATCTGTCAAATTTATGACAAAAAGGTGTGGGTGTGTTTAAGAACCATCTCCAAGTTTTTCTCTCCTCATATTTGATGGAGAAGATCTGTGTGTCTCTGTGCCAGAAGGAGTTTTACCCTTTAGTTTTAGCCCCACTAATTAATCAGAGGCAAATTTTAATATGTGATTAAAGCTTAAGTTGATTTATGTACCAATTAAAAAGATTAAATGATGCAGCCCTAATCATATTACCAAGCCAGGGCAGGGGGAGATAAATGCCCTCCCATTTGCTTCTGGTTTATTTCACAAGCAGCTTACTGATCCCAACTGAACTGTTCTAGAATAACTAATATGAGGCTTTAGACCTTAACCATAAGAAAATTTTGCTAAATTTAATTGATTCTCTCAGTAAAAACCGTTTTTCATAAAATTTGCTGCTGGTATTTATCTGAGGAGGAGGCATAGTCTGCACCACATCTATGAATTTTTCTACTTCACTTTCTGATATGCCTGCACAAAATCACTCCCTCCACTGAAGACCTATGAAAATATATTTGTATTTCTGTCTGTGTGCATGTGTGCGGGCACACAAAGTTGGCGCAGTCTAATCTTGCATTGTGCTCTTTCTGATTACTGTCTCCTCCTCCTCCTTTCACTATAAAAAACTATTTTTTAATTATTGTTGCTGTTTTATTTTGATTGTATTAATACTAGAAAACCCATACACTCAACGGCACACACACTTTCCTTGACCCCAGCATCTGTCCATTCCATATTTTTTTGAGAACTGGACACTTTTTAGTTCTTCTCAATTTCTTTGCCTCCCTATTTGATTCAACATTCTTCTGGAAATATATTAGAAGCTATTCTAGTGCAGATGAAGCCAGGTATAATTGTGCAGAATCAACACTGATTCCTTTTTTAAAAACAGAATATGAAGGGTGGGAGGGAGAAGCATGTATTATCTGCAGATTATTATGCATGGGTTGTGTGGTAGCTGGGATGCAAAGAAGACTGTAACAAGTTCCATGCACCTACAGGGATTTGGGGCTTCTTTTTTCCTATCAACAGTCACTCATGCTACATGGCAAACAACGGCAGAAACAGAAGAAAGTTCTGTTTTATTCATATCACATTTTTCTTCCAAGCATCTCAAGGAAACACACAGGGTTTTTCACTTCACCCTACCCCACCATATTCCTTTTCTTGTCACAGCCCTGTACTGTAGCTGGTCAGTGACTGACCCAAAAACATCCAATCAACTGCGCAGCTGAATGAGGTTTGAAACTTGGATTCCCTTACTTATAATCCAATGCTCTAATTATTACACTATGCTAGTGTTCCAATTTAAACACTGTGTTTTTGGTCTAGGTGAGCAGTCTGACTCTCCATATGTTTTTGGATTTTAGCTTCCACTATACCACCCAGCATGGCCAATGCATATAGAATTCGGGAGTTGTAGTCTATCATCATCAAAAGGGCTATATGTTCCACACCCTGGTCCTGATCAACAATGAAATTATGCTGTAACAAAATTTTGTTAACAATGCCTAAATATTATACTTCCTGTGTTACAAGATGACCTTATCTTGCCATATAAACCATGCAGTTTCCAAGGACGATTAATTACCTGACTAATGTCGCTTGTCCATGCTGCTTTTTCCTGTCTTGAAGGAGCCAACAGGACAACTGTAAAAGGAGGTGCATCTGCTGGTTCTACCACGATCTTGAAATCTAGGTGTCCAAATACTTGCCCGGAACCTTTTGCTTCATAATTATGGAGGAGAATTAATCAGTTGCAGACTGACAGTTGGAGGTCAATAGGCATCATTCAGGGAAGAAAAAAACCCTGTTCTACATAGGCATGCACACAGTATGGCCTAAATCCAAATTAGGGCTGGGCAAATAAGCGCAGAGTACTTTTTTTTTTTTTTTGGTCCATGGTACCCTCTGAGGACCACATGGGGCTGCCAAAAATGCCTCTAAAAGGGGGGGGGTGAACCAAATGTGGAAGTGGTTGGAAGCTGACTTCTGGTTTGGATAAATAGGAGATATATATATATATATATATATATATATGTTAAAAGGGGCAGAGGGTTCCTGCAACCCATTTAAAAGATGAACCACCATTCCTAGAGGCTCCCAGAAGAGATAATTTTCAACTTCTGGACAGAAAAAAAGGGCAACCCAGGAAGTCTAGAGAGGTGGAGGACTGCAAAAAATATTTGCACTTTGTCCACTGCTCATCTAAGTAGTTATTTACATGCTTGCAGGAGTTTTCACTAGATACATCAATTTCAAAAACTTTTAATCACTTGTTTTCAGCTCCAGGACACAAGTAGCTCTCCCTGCCCATCACACGTAACTTCAGGTGGGGTACTGAACATCATAGAAGCAAAATAAATCTCAGTATACTGTGACAACAGAAGTGTTGGTTTTTAAATGCTGGAAGACATGGGCACACTCAGAATCTACAATGAACAACATATTGGGGGATACTAAAGCCAGGGCCATAAAAGTAGAAGATGAGTGGCCAGCTTGTATACTTGTTTACCTAACTGTATTAATGCTAACATAACTCTTAATGTGTTTGCTGCATAAAATGACAAGAAATTTTTAATTAATTAAAGATGTTGGGCAAAATATTTAGTGCATGGCAGGAGAAATTTTTCCCATTGGCCCTATTTCAGCCTACAAAGTGCAAACACTGATTGAGAATGGCTGGGTTTGCTCCTCTCTCCTCTTCCTCATACAGGAAAGACAGGAGCAGAGACAGGAAAAGATACTTTTTTGGATTATAACTCCTAGAATTCTCTATCCGTCATGGTTATGAAATTCTGGGAATTATAGTCCAAAAAAGTAACATTTCTAAGATTTGAGGAAGAAGAGTAAAGCTCACTGCTCTCAGACAAAATCTACATGTGATAAATGAACCTCCTTCACTACTTCAGCCATCTCCTTGTATGGGGAAAGGGAAAGAGGCATAAAGCCAGTTTGCAACCATAGTGCCAGATGGAGACAATGCATTGTTTCACGATATCTTGTGGCCTGTGGAGAGTTTGTGGTGGTGATGGGGGTAGTTTGAATCCATCCCCTCCTCATCACATTGCCTGCTCCTTTTCTGAACAATTTACGCTACACCAAGTTCTACCATTTTCCATCACAACTCTCCTTCCTTTTATTGGAACCTCTACCAGAGGCATTTCCCATGGTTTATATTAAAATATACTATGCCAAAAAATAAACAAATGTTGCATATTAAAAACTGTATAAACATTAAATTATGTTAAAACAGTTTGATATAACTTACAATCATCATCATTCATATCAGTTTCCTCAATTAGTGTGCATTCTATTAGCGAAAGGACACCTCCTGCCTAGGGAAACAAATTATACTTTTTTTCAGAAAACTATTTTTCCCTTTCTCCACACTTAATATTATGCAAAACTATGCAGTTTAATGTTACAAGAACTTCAAGAAAGGCTTATTCCATAACTTAAATGTTTTTCCAAGAATCAAGAAGATTATTAACGCCAGCAAATTTAAAAGTATTTTAAACTGCCTGCATTTCTTTTCTTAATTAAAATCACTCTGTAATGTATTATCCCAGTACAAATGAAATCAATTTTACTAACAGGATTAATAACATGACACACTCATCTATACAAGGCCAGCAACTGAATAGGAGAAAAGATTTAAACAAAATAAACAGTACAGTATATCCAAAGCTAAGAGTAAAAGAGTTTAGTGCAGATCTACATGCACAAGGCAACAATGTTAATAACCTATGACAAAATTCCCCAAAGGGGGAATTCCTGACAGGCCATATGAGGCTGGTAGGCTAAAGGTTCCCCATATCCCTGCTGTAAATACATAAAAAACCAGAGGTTGTTCAGAACAGGAGCTTGGTATTTGGATCGCAAAGTTGTAAAACTGGGGTAGGGAAACTCTTTCAGCTTGATAGACGAAACTTTCTAGTCAACTTAAGAAAGGATTTCAGGGGGCACATTCTAGTGCTGGGTGAGGCCAAAGGTAATAGGCTAGGACCAAAAGCACCAATGTATTTTAGGTTTCAGCTCTTATATCAAGTAAATACATGTTAGGAGAGGAATTTCAGCCTTTCAAATTGGGGGAACCCTTCCACCCCAGGCTAGTAAACCATTAGGTCAGTGCTACTCAAAAGTGATGGTCTGTGGCTCATTGCCGATGGCTGCACGACGCTTCAGGAAAGAAAGAAACCACTGTAGTCGATGGATACAAATATGGTGCTGGTCCCTGGCACTTTGGGAAAGAAACCCTGCTGGTCCCCCACATTACATGCCTTGAGAAGCACTGCATTAAATAATGGTGTCATGAAGCAGTGACATATCTAATATATTTCACATCCAGAGCAGATGGAGGGGGGGCATATGGGTTTTTCTGCCTCCTGAGCCAAATTAACGTGGATGGGTTCCCGAAGAGAGATTGGAGAAGGCAGGAGAGAGAGGAGGAATGGAGGAATCAGGGATCTGCCACCAGCAAACAGCACTAGTAGACCAAGAATGACTGCAAGAACAGCAGCCACTGCCACCCTCTGCAGGGAGGAGGCAAAAGAGGGGAGGTCTCAAAATGGGGAGCTGAACAGCATCAGGCCATGAGAAGAGCAAAAGAGAAAGAAGCCCCTCATGTGAGGGAGGCTTATGAAGAGGAAGAAGGAGGAAATATTCTGGCAGGATGGGGTGACCAGCTCCAGGAACAAAAATGGAAAAGGAATGAGGTGTGCCTTGATCCATCCTTATCTCTCCCCTCAAAAAGAAAAAATGTTGCTCAACCTGTCCTACCTCACTTCACTTCCCATCTGTAACAATGGGAGTTCCCTGCACCAGGAAGTGAAGCCAGGTGTAAATGGTCTGAGAAAGACCAAGCACAGTGGCTGCCCCTGCCAAGCACCTCCTTCTATGTACCCCTTAGAGGTGGGAAAGGAGGAAGGAGCTGCTGCATTTGCCAGGCAATGCACTTCCTCTAATGCTAGGACATGGGAATAGATTGCTCAGGCTCCTTTCTTTGATTATTCTAAAAAATCAAAATAAAGATATTGAGAAAACATGGAAAATCATATATTTTCCAAATATGAATCTGTATATTAATGAAAGGAATTTATATAATTCGTAAATATAAGGAAAGCAAGCAAGCATCCAAAAGCTAGGGCATTTTTCCTAGGTATGTAAGGCAGACAGATATTATACAGTACGTAAAAGACAAGCCTCTTTTATTGTCTTTTTTGCAATAAAAATATTCCTATATTTCACTAAGCAGATTTCAATTTTAATCACAATTATTTCAGAAAGCTTAACATCCTCTTTAGATCCAGTAAATTTGCATATGTTTCCAAAAGATTCTTGTGCATTACTTCAGTGCCTCAATTTACTGTTCAACTTAACATGAAAAATTTTCTGTTAAAATTATACTAATGTGCAGTAACAAAAAGGTGTAGTGGGAAACATCTGAACCAGAAGCTATATGTTCTTCATTTCACAATGCTAGTTGTAAATGTGAAAATGCTGTACCTTAAGTAGATGCAGCTTTCCTCCAGAGCTTCTTGTACAAATTAAAAAGTGTTTTGTGAATAAAAAACATTGTCTTTCTCCTTCTTTTTTCAAAGACAATGATCCCAGACGAACTTTACTAAGTTTTCCCCTCTCAACTGAAGGGACTTGAATGAGAGTACCTGGTGGTTACAAAAGCAAACAATACATTGTAAGTACATGGTTAGTCAGTAGAGTTCATCACATTTAGTATCATATAGCCAGTATTGTTTACAGGCATACCTCAGTTAACAAAGCCTCTGACAAAGAAGCTACTTTTTTCAAAATATTTTAACACCTGCCCAGCACCTGCCTCACCCTTGCTCTCTGTCTAGCTGAACGTTTTTTAGTTGCTTTGGCATTGGGTAGATGGTGAAAGAGGGCTAGAGAAACACAGACTTTTGGTGTCAGGTTGCAGCAGAGTGTCTACAATAAACAATGCAATAGAGCTTGAGCTGGGAAAGAATAGGATTCTACTCTAGCCAATCCTACTGTAGCTGTGTATGTCTGCCTACAACAGGCAAGGTAAACTGCAGCTGCCACCAGAATCCCTCACTGAGCATGCATGAAAAGCAAGACACAGAGAAAAGGGTAAAGCAAATAGGTCTGCCTCACAAGCTCCCCACAGAATGTTTTTTTTTTTTTAATCCTTGGATACATTTTGGAAAATGTTTTCAAGTGGATTCTTAAAGGTTTAAAATGTTTTTGTTTACTTATTGAAAGCTCACCTCATATGTACACATTGTTAATTTAGGATTTAAAAAATTGCTGAAATGTGTTGAACTTCTCTTTTATTTTGAGGAGTGGGAGCCTATCCTTATTCTTTCCATGTTATTTCTACCTCTGGCTCTACATTTTCTGTTAAAGAAGTAGCAGGACAACATCTACTGTGTTAACTACAGTATTCCTGTATCACTTTAAAAGTGTCTGATAAGTTTAGATTAGCATCCAAATTACTCTTGATCCAATAAAGTATTTGACAGCTATCCCATATGCTGGCGGTTATGGTCCAATGAAGACCATGAGAGCTAAGCAACATAACTGTGTGTAGGATTGCAGCATCTTGATTAAACAAACAGGTTCAGAGGTGAGACATAATATGAACCCTGGTTAATTCTAAATTCAATAATAAGACTGTATTTTCCTTTGCTATATGAAATGGATGGTTTCCTCTTTGGACAAAAAGGTGTCATCTTACAAATCAATAACCATCACCAAATTGGGATGACTGCTACACATTTCATTTTTTTTTTACCTTGTGAAAACTGTTTTTCCCCCTAAACGGTATAAACAGCAACAAAACCAAATAGCAAAAAACAAACAAACAAACAAAAAAAACCCAACACCTGTTAATGAGAATCTCCTATACAATGAGAATAAAAATCTTTTGTACAAGTTGTGGGTCTTATCCAACTAACCTATCCTGCTGACAGACCAGCTTCTATCAGTGGAATGCAGAGGGGTTGTTCCCCCCCACTTTTGCCTTCACAGCCTCAACTCTCCAGACCATATTCTGGGAAATCCCATGTGAGACTGCAAGGGATGAAAAGAGTAGAAGATCCCACTGCATTTACTGTACTATCAGATTTAACTCTTTAGATTTTCTAGATGTGCTCTTTGAAAATATATATAAAAAATCTTTTTCTGGAAAGAACTTTCCTTGGGTGTCTCCAGGGTTGTCTAGATGGTGAAAATACTCCTCATAGAATTCAAGGAGAATACCTTTTGTCCCAATGGGTCCCGCTTCATTTTGCCATATTCGGAAGGAGGGGGGCCAAAAACTCCAAAAAGCCTTCGCAGCTTTCTCCAAAGTTTTTTTAAAAACTCCAAAGGAAATGTTCATTCCTGCTTGTTGGGACAAAAATTCGCTGTGCTGTACTTTCCCAATAAGAGCAGAAGTGGAAAGCTGATTGGTTGGACATGTGCAGGGGGTGGAGCTTGGTGGCAAGGTAGCACCCAGAACCACCATGTTGGATTTTCACTGTAGCGATCATAAGCTGAGGTGACGAAAAAGCCTTTTTTTGTCCTGTTTATTTAAGCAGAAGATTGTACTTCTGCACATTGGATTTGTTGTTTGTTTGTTTGGTTTAAAAAAATACTGTTCTGCAGGGGCAACTAGTGAAAATAAAAACACAAATAAGTCACTCGTGCCTGCCACCTTGATTTGCAGGCATGACCGTTTGAACATCAAACACATATGGCTTTGCATGCCTGCAATCTTGAAAAAAAACCCACATAGACAAATGAAATCTGCTGCAAATTGGTGTTAACACGCACCAATCCATATTTTATTGCCTTGCATACACAAGCCCTCCGTTACCAAAGTGAGGGTGAACATAGATCAGATCTTCAGGGTACTGATGTTATGTCTTCAAAACACAACTCTCACAACAGTGCATTTGGCCCCTTGCTATGAGTTTTAGTTGAAAACACTCAATCACACAGGGCTTGTAATGACAGCAAAGGATGTCTCCCTCCCCAATTTTTACTGGATGCTAGTTTTTACTGCTTTATTACTCCTTGTTCTAAAATAACTTGTATAGTCTTGTTTTCCTCAGAGTATCTAATCCAGTTTAATTTATTATAAATGCCTGAACAGGGCTACAATTTACAATTGCAAAATGTTTTGAAACATTTTTATTTTGAAAAAAGTGCAAAAGTATTATACAGAAATAAAAATAAATAAAATATAAAGGACCCAAAAGGAAAACAAACATCCACTCCCCCCCCCCAAAAAAAAATTATGTAGAAGATAGTCAACAAAAGCCATGATTAAGAGGGAATTTCAACCCAAGTCTGCCCAGTCTAAAAAAATCAATATAGATATCTATTGTACCATAGCTCTGCTCACGTTCGTATAATCAAGTGAAACTGAACAGGTGAGGAGCAAGAGTGTCCCCTCTTGTTGCTTTCCTCATGTTAAAGAGAGACAATATGAACGGGGGAGCGTCCACTACGTATGGAGGTATTACTTGAGGTTTACAATCATGTAGAGAATTTCCATGTGTACAGGAGGCTCCCCTCTTCAGACTATCATTTTCCACATATGCTCCCCTTCCTCACAGTAAACATGTTCAGTTTAATTCTATTATAAATGCCTGAACAGGGCTACTATCGATGAAATAGCCTAGAGCTGCAGTCCCACGCACGTTTACTTGGGAGTAAATCCCAATGAAATTACTTGGACTTGGAGTAAATATGCCTGGAGTAAACCTGCACAACTATGTTCCTGTGCATATTTAGTAGGAAGTAAATTCCCTTACACCAACTGAAATCTGTTTATCTAAGACTAAAAAAACTGGTATATGGACACAGATTCAAACCAATAATAATCCTGAATCATGATTGTTATAATACATCCTTTATCTAACATGACTATGATGAAATTTTATCACCAACTTTTTTTAAAGGTACTGCCCAAAGCTCCAAAGATATGTATCTTTGAATGAAATGTTTCATTCAATAAAAATATACTAAATACAATTTTGTTATATTATAGTTTATTAATTTACAGATTTCTAGATAAGCACACAAAGCATAAGCAGCCAATACTGACATGTTAAGGCTTCATCTTGAAAACATACTTACTAGGAAATAACTGCCTATTCAAACATCATGCTAAATTATACAACAATCCTGTATAGTAATCCATGGAGCCTGACATCAACATCTTCTTAATTTGTGTATTTTTTAAAATGCCAATGTAGATTCCTTTTAAGCCACAGATCATTGATGTGCAGATGTCATCTCTAATGTGAGGCAGACTAAGCCAGTTTCTTTAGGTAGCATAGTCTCAGGATGGGAAAAGCAAAGATGTGTTAGAGGACAGAAGTGATTATACCATATGACTTTTCCTGTACTCCCCATTCCAGACTGATGCCTTCTGGTATGGTGTCCATCATCTAAGGCAACAAATAGTCTTGGACTAGCCCTAGATGTGTAAAAGCTGCACATATGCAGGCTAAACCACAGAATAAGACTCCGTTAAACAAGACACCAGTTCACATTAAACACTGCATTGATAAGTACCTGCAATCTTATCTAAGGACTTTATCAGACAAGGCAAAAATCATGTCATTACAACGTGATAATAACATAATGGGCTGAAATTATCAGATGATGTCATCCTTCTCCCATGGCCAGCATGTGTGCCAGCTGCAAATAACGGATCACGTTTTATTCATGGGCTAAGCCGTTAATAGCTCCTCTATATCGTTATTTGCTCAGTATTGAGGAGTGTGCGAAACCAAGTACCGCTATAATCACAAGAATACTATGTGAATGGACAGTCCTCTTTCCCCGTCCCCATTGCCACCAAGAAAATGTCCAGGTGACAACGTGAAACCGATCGACAGGATGCTCTTTTTATGAACTGTCCTGTATTGCTGGCAAGTTTTTATGTTTTTCAGGGCTTATCTGTGTATCACCGCTTTAACTCCCAAATTGGGGAAAAAACAGTATAGAAATAAAGATGATGATGATGATGATATTGTTTTTAAAGTGTTTTCGGTGTTTTTATCTGGACTTGTGTCTTCTTGTGAGAACCGCCAAGATCTTGGGCCCCCGCTAACACAGAAGTATGTGGACATTTCTCTTAAAGGAGCATGCATGGGCCAGTTAAAAGTGTTAATATATTTTTAATGAAAGGTAATGTGAAGACAAGTGTTACTGTTATGGGACCTTTAATCCCATTCTTAAAACACAAGTGGTAGTTGTCTGATAATTTCAGTTATGATGCCACAATGTTTCTGCTTTCCTTACTCATATTATAACAGCATTTTAAGACACTGGTCTAATAATGTCCTAAATCAGATTTGAGCCCAACTGAGTGCAGTGAGACATGTTTCCAAGTAGAACTATATTAAAAGTCAAATGGTACTTTTTAAAAAATGTTGGCATATGTATAAGAAGTTACTCAATGAATATACAGTACAGTACTTAATACACCAGTTATAGCAGAAATAATACGCAGCATAACGATTCACATACAACAGCATATTTCCATTAGAATGTCGTATCAATAGAGCAATATAACAGAGTTGGCAATTCTTTCTTGACTCTACACAATACAAAAACGTAACTTTCTACTCTTAAACATTTCAAGTTATAATCCTTGTCTATGTGTAAAACATTTCATTGGAGCATATCAGAATGTCAGCCTGAAATAACTTCCAACAATACACTTTTTGAATGGAATGAAACACATACAACTGTCTATCCTTCAGGCAATCTTATTATAAGACACTTGAAAGGTATATTTTCTTTTTAAAAAAACAACCCATTTTTTTCAGATGACTGAAGTTCTTAAAAATATACTGTCAAACCTTAGCAAATGTTCATACTACAGACAGGCCTTAATATTTGAGAAGATAGATAAAATACCTGCTGTGTAGATGTCTAACAAGAATTATTTTTATTTATATAGATGTACATCCCTGCTTTTCTAAGACATAGTGATCCAGTGACCCCATCATAAAATATATTAAGCCGGTGAATGAACCTTAGTGCTGCGTGCATTGACTTTTTTACCAGTGCCATTTCCTACACTTGTCAGTTCCACTGCCCTTTTATTCATCTTGGAGGCAGATAATTCTGATGTAAATATTGATCAGAAGAAAAGCAATGACAGTTGAAACAATATTTTAAATTCCTAGGAGACAGGGTTGAGTTCCTGTTTTTATTTTCATACAAACTCTCAAGAACTGGGAAGAGGGAAGAGAATCAAAATGCCTAGTTATCTGCATCGGCTGTTGAATGCCTGGGAGCTTTCAAGCCATTAACACCAGAAGATCAAAGATTCACCATTACTTTCTTGTGTTTCTTTCAATATTATCTCCTGCCTTCTTAAGATGAAACTCACTAGTTGATCATTTTAATCTGAGCCTATTTCCTATACTTTTGTTTGAAGTGGAGAGTTGTTTTCAACAATCACTATGAGTGAAATGTTATCATAAACATTGCTTGAATTCAACAGAAACTACCTGTATAAACTCCTGAAAACAATACAAAACTATTTAGCTCCATCCAGATAACTGTGTGATGCTTTCTCAGTGCAGCCAATGGATTTGTTTCATAATGTGCTTCACAATCAGCAGCCTAACACCACCTAGCACTTGCAGCATCACAAAAAAATATTGGATTCAGAGGAGTTTAATCAGAAGCTTACATTTGGTCAGGGATTCTGCTGGTCAGAGAAAAAAATGCAAAGTATAGATGAGTGGATCAGCATGTTGTAGAGGTTTGAATGCTGGACTATGACGCTGGAGACCAGGGCTCAAATCCACTGGGTCAGCTTGGGCAAGTCACATTCTCTCAGCCTCAGAGGAAGGCAAACTCCCTCTGAACAAATCTTGCCAAAAAAATCCCATTATAGGTTTACCTTAGGTTTGCCATAAGTCCAAAATGATTTGAAGGCCCATAGCAACAATAGTAACAACAAAACAGATAAGTAAGTGACTGGTCTTGGGCTCTCTTACAAGAGATCTCTAGATGGTAGTTGCAGTTTTCCATTGTATTTATTTTTAGAAAAAAACTCAAAACATCTATTCTCCTTTATGGGTCTGAAACATGGGTCACCTATCGCCATCACTTATGACTCCTCAAACGCTTTCATCAGCGCTGTATACGCACAATCCTAAATATATACTGGACTGACTATGTGACGAATGTTGCTGTCCTTGAGCAAGCAGGGATCACCAGCATTGAGGCCATGATACTGAGAACATAGCTGCGCTGCGCAGGGCACATTTCTAGGATGGAGGAACATAGCCTCCCAAAAATAGTACTCTACAGTGAACTCACCATAGGTCAGATTAGAGGGGCGCTCCAAAAAAGTGATACGAAGACTCCCTGAAACAACATTTCAGGCTCTGCCAAATTGATCACCAACAATGGTCCACCCTGGCCTCACATCAGGAGGCATGGAGACGCACTATCCTCAATGCTGCAGCCTTATTTGAGAACTCACGCCGAACAAGTCTTGAAGAGAAACAACAACGCAGAAAGAATCACAACCTGGGAACATCACCCAGGGAACCCTTCTGCTGTGCTTTCTGCAACTGGACTTGTTTATCTCGGATTGGCCTTTTTAGTCATCAACGCGCTTGCAGTAAGCGCGGGATGAGTCCTTCCTGAATCTTCGTTTGCGAAGAAAAGCCAGAGATTTTTAGAAACCACAATACTCAAAGCAACCTACTTCCAGACAGCATGAAAGGGACCTGCAACAAAATGTTGTAGCATCAAGTATTTCTTTACAGGGTCTCAGGCATGTCACACTTCAGGACCTTGTATTCTTCTGCTTTCTCACCTATCTTTTTTCTTCCCTCACCCATCTCAAAATTTTTCCTTTGGCTTCCTCTTCTAGCTGCTGATACCTCCCCTCTTATGTGTAGATGGTGCCTTTTGGCATGTGTGTGTGTGTTAAATAAGGAATGGTACTCAGATAACAGGATTAGTATTCACTATTAACATGTGGAGCCTCACGGCAAAGACATTGCGGGGGAGGGTATGCTTTTGATGACCTCCATGGTCAGAAACCAGGAGGCATTATTTGCAGGGTGCTGGAATGTGGCATGTGTTGGGGGTGAGGGATAGGCTACTTAAGGCCTGGCTTGCCCCTCACAATCCAACCCTCCCTTCCCCTTCACTGGTCACTTCAGGGCCAATTAGGAATGTTCTCCTCTTTGCCTATTCCCCACCACCACCCTATACTGTATCTGGGGGATTTTGACAATTGGCTTGAGGTGGTGTCTTTAAAGAGGTTACCATTGGCAGGTAGCAGGGGGAGAGTTGAAGACTTCGGTGTACACCCTAGGTACCTTTTTGGTGAAGGGTAGGGCTCTGGAATGGCCTCCACAGATCCTGTGACCTGGGGGTGGGAAGGAGTCTACCCTTGAGGCTGACCTGGGGGTTGTGCTCTCACTCATAAGGTCCTGTGACTTGGGTGGGAGTACCCTGGGTTTACCTTCCAGTAAGTGGCCAGCCAGATAGCAACCCAATTCTTTGGCTGCCCCTGGGGCTCAGGTTTTTCACCCAAGGGAAGGCTGAGGAGGTAGTCTAGGGTAGACACCTGGTCTCAGCAGGACCCACATCAAGTTGCTCTCCCATCTTGCTGCTTTCAATATAGGTCAAATAAAGTGGTCTTTATTTAACCCAACTTTCTGCATCTAATCTTGTTATTCCATGGTCAGTTATTAATGGGTTCATGGTATCATCATTTTTGAGGGGACATATTTTGAGCTTCCTGAAGAACCTCAGCAGATACAGTTAAGGAAAGGCAGGCATTTCAAGTACATCAGGTTTGATACTCTCATTTAAAAAAAAAAACAGCTGACATTGGCACTAAAAATCCATTTGATTAAAAAAAATCAAATTCTATCATTTTGTGGTGTTCCTGAAGCACAAATTAAAAATGGGAACAACAGGCAGCTGTTTTCATTCCTCACAATCTCCCCACCATTTGACAAAGCTTCAAGTACTTCAAGTTTCTCCTGTGTTTTTGTCTGGATGTTGGCATCATTTGGGACTGCAACGTCTATTGGCCAGACAGACCTATTTTCCATTCTGCTGTAGATAATTTCTGGTCCACTGAAGACGATAGTCCGGTTATTATGTATGTTACTTTCCAATGGATGCTTTACTATTATAGTGCTGCTGTTTTTCATGTCCCCTGGAAAAAAAAACAGTATAGAGGTGGGGCTCAGCAGCAGCCCAAAACTGTAGGGCTAATATTCATGAATCATATCTGGGTAAGACTTCTGGTGCCAGCTATATAGTGCCCAACATCCTTATCTTTCCCAGTGATGCCAACATTAATTCTGCTGTTTATTTTTCTTAATGCTCTTTGAATTAGTGTTAAACTAAACTCTTACCTTGTCGTATAAAGGTTTGACTGGTGTCCAATAATATGTCACAACCCTCTACTATCATTCTTTCTATTGCAAGATTTTTTCGTATGTTTTCCGTGTCACTCACTTCATCATGCATCACTCTGTTGAAAACCAGTGAGAAAAAAGAATTCTTAGTCTCTATAAATAAATTGCTAACTGCATAAAAGTACTTATATATAAACTAACTGATCTAAATCCATTTAGTAATCCCAGGTATAGTAGATATGCCACATCAATGGGATTTACATACATGCTGAATCACTATGGATCTTCTCTAGTTAGTACTAACAATTAGATGTGGGCCACTATAGCATGTCTGACCTTTATGACCTTCATCATTGATCTCCTTCCTGGTCCCACCAATATTTAAGGTCAGGTAGGTGGTGTCTGGAGAAAGAGTTATTTCAGTGGTTGCACTTTGCTTTTGGAATACTTGTCTGGAGCCTTACTCTTTTTAGCATTAGTAGAAGGCCATTTATTTTCCCAGATGCTTCATCAAGCTGAATTGTTACTGAATGGTCTTCCATGATTTCATCGATTACTACCATTCCTTTGTCTTATGCTGTTTTACTCAGACTGAGAGTTCCTCCAGAAAGGACATGTGTGTTGGAGATTTGCAGTATGTGTTTGGGGGGTGGGGTTGCAGTATTTGCTGCTGTAATTCTCAGGCTTTTTTCTTTAAGTATCCAAATGACATTTCCATTGGCCCAGACTATTTGTCAGCAATTCCCTTTACCAGCTACAACATTTTATTCCCACTCTCAAATGTGTTTCTCTTTAATTTATAGACATATTATGTAAAACAATATGTTCCCTTTTCTTTCTCTCTATTTATTTTATTTTTTAAACTATTTAGTTATATTGCTATAGTCCATCAGTGAGATAGAAGGATTTTTAAAAATTAAACATTAAAATTAAAACTAGGACCACCTCAGCAACTATGCCCCATTTTAAAAACATTTAAAAAAAACTTTGGAAAAGCCTAGTGTGGATCCAAGAAATTGCTACAAATAGCCTGAAAAAAATGGAACAAGCAGAAGTGGAGAAGACAACAACTGACAAAATCTGGCAAAATCCAAGGAGCTATAATGAAAGAATTTGTACTTCTTTGGACTGATATTCATGAGTCCTGAGTTACTTTTTTGGACTATAACCCCCAGTATACCAGACATGCTAGTTAGGAAAGTTCTGGAAGATGTAAAGTAACTTTTCCAAGCTCTAGTTTTACTGTTGAAAATTTGCAGTTTCCCATTATTCTCTTTATAAGATAGAGCACATGGAAGCTTGGGCCTAAAAACCCTGAAGGCCCCAGATCATGTCTGATCTTGGAAGTTAAGTCCTGGTTAGTACTTGGATGGGAGACCACCAATGAATGAATATCAGATGCTATAGACTATGGACTTTACCAAACAAGGAAAAAAATCGCACCCAAATGACATGTTTTCAACAGAACGGGTTGCCATTATCAGACAACGTCGTTCTGCTCCTGTGGCCAGTGTGTCAATTGTTCAGTAATAAGGCACCACTTTTAATTGATGGCTTAAGCCATCAATAGATCGGCTGTGCCAGCTTTTTGCCGGCACTCCCGGTGTGTGAAACCTCGAGCCATTTAAATCTGGTTACTTGAAAATTGTCATGTTTTGGTGCTTTTTGTAACTTTAAATGTTTTATTTTTTGTTTTGTTTTTGAATTTCCCATGCAATGAACTCTCACGAGAAACCACGGAATTTCAAATGAGGAAATGAACAGAGCTCTGTTCACTTCCTCTTTATTATCGGGGAAGCCATTGATGGGGAGAGAAGGTAGGTGCAGTGGGGGACAAGGACGTTCTTTAGCTGGCACAGAATTTTTTTTTCTATGCCAGCAAAAGAATGTTTTATGGGGCTCGTCTGATAAAGTCCTATATTTCAGAGGAAGCAACTGGCAAAACCATCTCTGAGTATTCCTTGCTTAAGAAAACCTTATGAAATTAAAAAGTCAACAGGTGACATACACACACACATGGAAGTTCATGTTAAAGGGTATCTCCTGCATACTCAATCAGTCAATATTTTAGAGCATGCTGCCACAAGAACAGATAACAGCCCTTGAGCTATAACTAATAAAGAAATGGAAAACCATGTTGGTATTGGCAGGAGTGCTGGGTGTGGAAAATGTTTATTTGTTCATAAACTTCAGTAAGTAGGCTTAGGAAGTCATTATTCAAGATAGGGATGGGAGATACTTGCCCCCCATCCCCCATGTTGTCTGGACTCCCAGTTCCCATCAGCTCCAACTGGCATACTCAATAGTCATGCATGATCAGAGGTGAGGACCAAAAGCATCTTGAGAGCCAAAGATTGCCCATCTCTATTTAATAAGCTTTTTTAAAAATCCACTCTCAATCTTTAAGAAAAAGTATAGCATACTAGAATTGTCTCTATAAAAAATTATCTAGTTACCTGTGGTGTCACTAACACCGGTGTAACCCCTCCCCCCAATGGTGTCACCTGATGCAGTTTGGCCTCTCTGCACACACACTCAGTGACGCCACTGTCAGTTGCTTATTCTATTAAAGTTACATTTTCTCCACCAAAATAGCATGCAATTTCTAAGAATATATGTCTAAACAGCAGCTTTCTATATGCATAGTTCAGGTTTGTAGCACATAAACAAGAATAAAGACTAGGATAAAGTATTAGAAGTCTCTGAAACTGGAACCACCTTGAATATCCATTTCTCATATCTTGTAATTCCCCTGATTAGAAACTCAGACAGCTTCTTTTATGCATGTAAGTTTTGTGTCTATTTAAGCTAGGCTGAGATAAAGCAGGAAAATCCCATAAATAATCGATGCAGAATTTATACTGAGTAACATTGGCTGTTGAGTGATCTCTTAAATGCCAAATTCAGTCTCTTTTTTTATTTTTGCTATGCCCACATGTATCTTAATTCCATTTTGAAAAATAATGTACTGATATTATAATTGGCAATTTCTATTTTAGCCTCATATAGGGTTGCCAGATGAAGGAAGGGAGAGGCTCCTGTCCCTTTAATGATTGTGTAGAAGGGGGAATTTCAGCAGCAACTGCTTGTCATGCAAGCAACGCCTGCTGAAATTCTCTTTTCCACACAATGGTTAAAGTGACTGGAGCCCTGTTCCTTATTTCACCTGGCAGCTCTAATCCCATATCCATAGAATTATAAATCTCACCTTGACAGTTCTTCTAGCTTGGATTTAGCAAATTCAAGGCTTTTTCTTTCCACATGTTCATGTGGTGTGTGAGCCAGAAGTTCATGAAGGGTTATAATATATCTAGGAATCTATAGACAAATGAAAGGGTTAGCAGCAATCAATTAAAAATGATTTAAAATAATTCAAAATGGCTTCCAAAATATAATTAAACAGTATTCATCTCTTTATGAAGAGCAGATGGATTTTCTGCTACTGGTTATAAATCTAAAGATTGTTCCACCAGATAAAACCAATAGAGTACTTCTATAGCAACAGGCATTAGAATTAACAACCAAAAGGGTTTTTTTTATATAAATGCACCAACAACAAACCAAAAAAACCCCACCTACCTGAAACATGGGATAAGTAAGGAAAGTTTCAAGCATTCTGCCCTCACAAGCAGGGTTGGCTTCATATTGCTTCAAAAGTTTGTCAAAATCTCTGTTCTGTTTGCAGTTTGCAAGAACCTGGAGACTATACTGGTGATTTCTAACAAATTCTTGATAAATATTCAGCATAGGTAGCAGGATATCAAATAAATCAGCTATAAAAGAGAAAGGGAAATTGTTGGTTTGTGCTGCTAGTCACCATTAAAAAAAAGGCCAAATGTTAAAATCAAATAATTTACATTGGAGAAATTGTACAATCTGTCCTGTTCACTTAGTAATGTTATGGTTTGGCTGCTGTTGAACTCTAACAATAGTAGCAAACTATTACAAACTTCAGAATTCTCTGAAGATGCCAGCCACAGATGCAGGCGAAACATCAGAAATAAACTCTTCCAGAACATGGCCTCACAGCCCAGAAAAAAACCAAGGAAAATCTATGGATGCCAGCCATGAAAGCCTTCAACTTCATATTGCAATTTATTCATTTCAGAATGGATTGCTGCCATTCTCACCTGAAAGAAGCTGTGTGGCATTTAAGCAATCTAATATGAAGTCTTTTAAGAGGCATCCCTTTTCTACAGAGATCCAGAGTTAAGGAAGTCTAACTGTGGAATTTATACCATATAGTTGTTGAAGACAGGGTGTATCTACCCTGTAGAAATAATGGAGTTTGACACCATTTTAAGAGCTTAGCTCCATCTTATGGAATCCTGGGATTCATAGTTTTACAAGTTCTTTAGCATTCTCTACCAAAGAGTGCTGGTGCCTCACAAAACTACAAATCCCATGATTCTGTAGGGTGGAGCCATGGCAGTTAAAGTGGTGTCAAACTCCATTATTTCTACAGTGTAGATGCACCCTAGAGAGCTTCCATTAGGGAGGAAAAGTGTGTAATTAAACTTTTCAGTCACTCCTCTTAATGAAGGCTACGTTTAAAACATACACACACATAAAAGTCATCTGCGTGGAATGAAACAAACATGTTGGGTTTGCCCAGATTAAATCTAAATTATTTAATCTGTCCAGAGACAAGAATGTACATTTCTCAATTTACTTCCTATTCTGACCTATTCAAAGACTTAATTACTTTAAATTTGACAAAGATTTGGTGGCCTCTAACATGAGTTAATCAAGCCTTGAACTCTCTCTTATTTTGGATGTACCATGCGATGACAGCACGCTTTAGAAAATATGCTTGGTAAAGTGGGAAGCTGTAGGAAAAGAGGAAGACTGTATTGCAGGTACATAGACTCGACAAAAGAAGCCACGGCCTTGAGTTTGCAGGACCTCAGTAGGACTGTTGAAAATAGGGTGTGTAGGAGGTCTTTCATTCATTGGGTTGCCATACATTGAAGCTGACTGGGTTGCAGTTAACAATAACAACTGCACTCAGCCATATAGATCTAAACATGGACTTTTTGGGGGGGAAACCATAAAAATCGCATTTTAATGTAAGAAAACCATGACAGTTACCTAAAATTAGAGTTGGCCAGTTTGCTATTCTTGCTTTCAATCCTTGATGAAATATTTCATGCAAGAACATTATTGTTTCGCTGGAAAGAAATGAGAGTAGGCAAAAGTTAAAGTCTGTCACTGAAAGGTATTATCGGAATGTTATTAGCACATATTACATTCTACTCATATTTGCATAAGCAGCCATTTTTAAAACCTTTCAGACTTAGGTTAAAATGGTATTTAAAGAAATAAAAATATGCTACTATTTAATTTATATACCACCTTTCTATCTGAAAATGATGGCATTTTCAACAGCACTAACAATAATTCAATAAAAATAAGGATGTGATTAAAAATAAAAATTAATATAAAACACAAGAGATGCATCAATAAAAATGCTTCTCTATTTGAATATGCAAAAAGTTCATCTGCATAGCACAATTGCTTATTATTTCATAGCCCACCCCCCACAATTTTCATGGCTGGAAAGGCTTAGGAAGGTATATTGGTGTCCTTCTTCTACAGATGTAGAATTTCTGAACATTTTGAAGCATGGGGGGAAAAAATCCCTGGATATTCCACTTTTTTTGTGGAAGAAATTGGAATTTTTTAGTTTTTTTTTTTTAAATCTATATTGGGACCCCTTACAGATTGAGCATCATTTTCTTACTTTAGAAATATAAAATGTGTTGTGTATAACTTTGTTTGGCACAAAATTATTAGTAGTATATTAAAAGTAAAGTTTATTAAGAAAATTCAGTATGACCGCTGTATCTATGGGACCAGTATCCACAGTTTCATTTACCCGCATCTGAAAAAATATGGCCTATGGTATGTTTCTACCAGAAGCTTTCAGCCCAAGCCTACTGTAAGAATCATGCTGGAGGACCTAAAGATGCCTAGAGAGAATACCTCTCTAAGCATCATCTAGGCCCTCCAGTGCAACACTATGGTCAGCTTCTGCTAGTGAAACAAAACATTTAAGCATATATAAAGCACTCATTTCCATAGAAAAAGTAAACCAAGACCAGGAATTACAGTGCTCTGATACTGTACATCTGGGCTTCTCTGAGGTGAGGGAACTGGATATTTTTCCCTAATGCATACAGACCAGCACCAAATATTTGTGTTCATTGGCTACAATGGTTTCTTTTCTGTAAACTCTCCATGTACAGGCAGCTGATGGCCCACATGCTAATCTATAGACCACCACTTCAAGTAGTACTACTGTAGACAGTCTTACATAAAAGTCTACCTGCTACATAGTTTTTAAGAATCAATGAGGGGGTATAAATTTGTGAACACTGTTCCTTCCACACTTTTTGTTGTGCCTAAAGCACAAGATTCCTCACAAGATTGTTATGCCCATTATTTTCAGAATATCCAGAATAATGTGCTACTAACGTTACTAATGTGAATGACAACATTAATGTGGTATCCATGTTGCTTCAGGGAAGGCTGAAGATGTAACCATAGGGGAAGGATAGCAGCCATATTTTCTTCTTCTCCTCAGTCCACAAAGACAGAAAATAAATGCTTTCAGTTAAAAATGTCTTATAAATGAAATATAATAATGCAACACAACACATTAAGTTGACTTAATTTATATTAATGCTCTGAATAAAACCCTCCATGGCAGGGCTGCCCCAACTATTTTGCTGCCTAAAACAAAAGCCAAGATGGCACCCCTTCAGCACGCCCTGTACAACAGCCAGTTGGGCTGGCAGATGGATCTTTAAACATTGATGATAGGACAGTACCCTTAACCACATCTGAAGCAGACAGGATAATTAGGTGACCCAGAACAGTCCTCAATCAGAGGGGAATAGGCAGGGTGAATAGAGAGAGGGGTTGCTGTCCCCTGCAAGTTGCTTCCTGAGGCAGTTGCCTCACTTTGCTCAAAGGTAAGGCCAGCCTTTAGTTGAGAATAGGATAAATGATACAGAAGAGGAGAAAACAGACAAAGATGTGCCAACTTAGTTCAGCCATGATGGAATGAGATCTACAAAATACATCAAATAATACCTGTTGAGGAATATGCTGCTGACATCATCATGACTAATTGGTGGTTTCTTTGAACTTGCAGCCATTCTTAATGGTCTTAGAAAGCAATTAACAAGGATGTAAAGTTGATGCACATATTCTGATTCAGCCTCAACCATGTTGAAAACAATCTGATTTCTCTTTCGCATGCTCTCTGCATGTGGGGAACAAATATAATCTTGGACGATTGTCTTCCATTTTCTTCTGCACAACCAACCTCGCATAAAACTCTGAACCTTAAACAGAAAATAGTTGATTTAATTTAAAATTAACATTAATTAATTATTAATGTATTAATTTTAATTTTTTAATTAAATAAATTAATTTTAAAAATAACGGGCATTGAAACACATTTACAAAACATCAGACATTACTGTAAAAAAGGGACTAGAAATTGCATGGCTGTACACATGTATATATTCATTGGGGGGGGGGAATTATCTGTGAAGCTACAACAGAAACAAAAGGAAGCTGCCATACACTAATAGTCCATGTTGTTCAATATGACATGGACTACTGCTATAAATGGGAGCACCTCTCCAGGAATGTAGACAGAAGTCTTTCATAGTCTACTCTGTTAATGTCCCTGACTGAACTTGGGGCCTTTTGCGCATAAAGCATGTCCTTTGCCATTGGGCTACATAGAAATATGGAGTTTGATTCCATTGTTTCATAACTGTACATCATAATATGTACACCACAATTTGAAATGTTATATTCCAAACCCATGTTCTCTTGTGAGGGAAGGGGGATTATCTCATGCAGCAAAGAGAACGAAAAGTCCTGGTTGTTGATGAGCACCACATACACACTGCAGTTCACCCAGGATTTTAGACTGAGGTAACAAAATAGAATCTAAAAGAAAGTCTAAAGCAGATATTGATTTCATGTGACTTGATCAAGAATTTGAACCAGCATGGTGTAGTGTTGGATGACTCTGGAGATCAGGATTTGAATCCCTACTTGACCATGAAATCCACTGGGTGACCTTAGGCAAGTCACACTCCCTCAACCTTAGGGGGAGACAAAGGCACACACACCCTTTGAACAAATCTTGCCAAGATAACCCCATGATTGGTTTGCCTTAGGGTTGCCATAAGTCAGAAATGATCTGAAGACACACAGAAACAATCAAGAATTAAGGGTTCAGTAAGCTACTTGGAACAACAAAAAATAGTAAGCTGTATGTATGCAAACAATGTAAGCTGTACACAACTTATGCTAAAAATTCCAAGGACCATGTTGTTGTGTCATCAAGTAACCATTTGAGACAAGCCACACTGGCTACAGTAATGTCATAGACATTGGCATTTGTCCACTTGCAATGTGAATCATCTCTGGATTTGCTGAATATAACCTTAAAGTAAGCAGTTCTGTTATATTCGAGACTGCTCCCCTTCCTGGATATGTCATTGGAAGAGCAAGATAGATCCTCTGTTTCCATTTCCTGAACACTCTCATAAAAACTACCAAATGCTCAAAGCAAAACCCAGACTTCTAGCAATTACACAGATGCTAAACTGAACTAAGAACAATAAGATCTACAGAACAGTCTACTTTTGATAACACCGTCATTCAAAATGAAATCTGGTGAAATTAAATTCTGGCATGAATCAATCATTAAAAGTAGAACCAGTGAATCAATTACTCAATGGTAAATCAACACTTATATAAATCCAATTGATTAAATGGGGGAAACTGTAGCTGAAACTACAGTCGTCCCTCTGTATCCACGGATTTGGTATCCACGGATTTAAGCAACCACAGCTTGAAAATATTCTTTAAAAAATAGTAATCCAAAAAGCAAACCTTGATTTTGCCATCTTATATAAGGGACACCATTTTGCTGTGTCACTGCATATAATGGGACTTGGGTATTTACAGATTTTGGTATCCACAGGGCCTGGAACCAAACCCCAGCAAATTTGAAGAGACAACTGTAGTAACAAAGGGGTTGTCTTGATGGTGAAAATAATCCTCTTAGAATTCACTTAGAATCCTACCTGTCTTAATAGGATCCTGCATAATTCTGCCATGTTCAGAAGTAGAGGGGCCAAATCCGTCATAAACCCAAAGGGGAACAGCTTTTCTGAAGTTTTTAAAAAACTTGGTGGGAAATGTGCATGGTTGATCATTAGGACAGGCTAACAAATTTATTTGCATTTCCCCAGAAAAGCCGAAGTAGAAAGCTGATTGGCCAGACGGGAACAGGGGGTAGGGCTTGCTAAGAAGGTAAGTGCCCCAGAACCACCATCTTGGATTTTTGCCATAGCGATAGTGTGCTGAAGCAATTAAAGTCTTTTTCTTTTATTTTTTATGTTTATTTAGGCATATTATCACACTATTGCACTTTTGCACCTTTGATATGTCTTTTTTTAAAAAAATACTGTTCAGCAGCAACAACTGGTGAAAATAAAAACATGAGTTGTGGCTGCCATCTTGAATCACAGGCATGCCCATTGGGAAAGCAAAAGTGGATAGCCTTGCATGCCTGTGATTTTGCCGAACACTGTTAAGACAAGTCGATCCTGCTTCAAATTTGTGTGAGTATGCATCAATCCACATTTTCTTCTCATCGTACAGATAGGCCCTAGGATTGCCAGGTCAGAAGCATCTCTGGCCTTGAGATTTTATGGCAAAATCTTTCATGGCCAGTGCCTGGTGATATCATGAGGCAGAGCCTGGTGATGCATTTAAACATGGTGCATTAAGCATCAACTATAGTGCTCATAGCAAGTCACTGAAATTTAAAAAAACATAAGTTGAACAAATTAACCAAAGGAGGGAGGAGATGAGTTCTCTGGAGACCACACTCTATCTGGCCAGTGTGGTCTGGTATTGCTGGCCCCAAAGCAGCCTGTGACTAAGGCAACCATCCCCCCAAAATAAAAAAAAAAAATGTATTAGTCCAATCCCTATCCAGCTATTTTATTGTGTTGTTTTTTAGTGTCTATTAAGTATGTTTTAAATGTTTGATTATTTAATTGTATTTTAAGGCAAGGTGAGATGGAGGGTTTTGTATGTATTTTAAGTGCTGCAAGCCACCCCAATTGCATTTTGTAGAGGGGCGGGATACAAATAAATTTTGTTATTATTATATTTATTTATTTATTTATTTTAAATAATATTTTCAAGCTGTGAATACTTAAATCCATAGATGCCACATCCGCGGATACAGAGGGACAACTGTATTTCTATTTTACTCTGTCTCATTGTTTTTGTTGTGAGCCTACAAGTCTTATGGTGACCCTAAGGCAAACCTATCACAGGGGTTTCTGAGGCTGAGAGTGTGTGACTTCCCCACTCATGACCAGTACACAAAACAAAACTTAAGCAATTGTAGACCACACATGTGAAATTTATAGCAGGAGAAAATATCTGAGATGTATTAACATTACCAATACAATGTGAAGTCAAAGGCTTTCACGGCCGGCATCCATAGATCTTCCTTGGTTTTTTTCCGGGCTGTGAGGCCGTGTTCTGGAACAAGCCTCACAGCCTGGAAAAAAACAAGGAAAATCTATTACCAATACAGGCTCACATCATCAGGGAGTATAGCTATGTCCACCCTTGAGGTAAACTGTGATACATTTCAATTGACTCAAGAGGCTAATGTATATAAAATCCAATACTTCAATTGCTTGGATTTAGTACAAAGAGAAACAGAATCTGAATCACTTGAAACAGATATAGTTTAACAAATATTAAAAAGAAAATAGCATAAGAAAATAACTACCCATTTACCACCCAAGAGAGTGGTTTAACTAAACCATAACTAACTAAACCATAACTAAACACTAGCACTTTTCTGTTGATTTTTTAAAGTGTATTTAAACAAAAACATAAATACAATCAATCCAACGGATGGAGAGATAAAAAAATACATAGGATAAAAGATCTATTTGTAACTGGTAAGCCTACACGAACAGATGTACTTAAAAGTAAACCGATTAATCATACCTAGAAAATATTATTTTCTTATTAAAACAGAACTGAAGATTCCCCAAGAGCTCTATGTTTGAGACATATTCCAGAAATATTATAAATAAAACAAATAGGCAAGCTTCCTGTAATATACAAAATATTACAAGTAGTGAGGTTTAGAAAATCCAAGGGAATGAAACTCGCATAGGAGTCAGATTTAGGAATAGCAATATCAGGAAAAAAAATGGGATAGAATCTAGAGAACAACATCCTATAAATGAGAATCTACCCTGACCAAAGAAGAAGTATTAAAATTATCCATACATGGTATTAGAGTCCAGCTAAAATGCACAAAATTAATAAGGAGTTTTCAAAGCTAGATGGAAAAGCTTTGGTAAGGTATGATTGTTATTTGGCTTTATATCCCAACTTTTTCCCAAGATGGTATTCAGTTTTGGAGGAAAAAATATTAAACTGGAAAAAATTAATGGTACACTATACAGAAGCTTTACTGTTATTATTTATATTTGAAAATGGCCTTGAAAGATCACCAAAGAAAGATCTCATAGCACTTTTATTAAGCACAGCAAAATTAGAAATAGTGAAATTATGGGAAACCTGGAAAAGACTTCCTAAATAAAGGTGTCTGGATAGACATAAAAAGTTAGGTTAGCAAGAACAGAAAGCAGATACATTTGAAGAAACCTGGAAGCACTTTATTGTTTATTGTCCTTGTGAAAATTCTGGATTTTAAGTCACAAACTGATTCAGCAATTTTCTGGGAAAGTGTGTTTTGAGTGATATGAATGGTTCGAAAGGTGTACCATATATGTGCTGGTTGATAGAGATACACATTGATGTTGACTAATTAAGGCTTGAGGAACTGAGGGAACAAGGGTCACATTATATTTGTAAGGAATGGAAATTATTTTTTCAGAAGAAAAACAAGAATACAACAATGCATTCTGTTTTTGTAGTATACTGTGTCGTGACTTTTGAGGTATGTGGACCTTATCCACATTTAGCCCAAACAATAAAACTCTGCCTGCTTCACAAAGCAGTACATTTCAACCTTACATAAAATTCATTATAATTTGAAGAAAAACATAGACAGTGTATGTATCTACTCCATTTCAATACAATGTGTGGAAACTTACCTTTTTTATTTTTTTGATATCTGGATCTTCTTCTTCTTGGTTGCTTTGATAAGGTCGCATTCGTTCTTTAGTTTTATTGAGAGCTACAATCTGGCAAAACCAAAGAAGTAAATAAATTATTAGGGTTTTCTACAAATTTAAGCCTCTTCCACAATTATACTTGAGAAGTCAATGGTTTACTTTCAAGACAATGAAGCTTACTTAGCGTGGCAGGGGGTTGGACTGGATGGCCCTCGTGGTCTCTTCCAACTCTGCAATTCTATGATTCTATGATTCTATGAAATCAGCTCCTTGGTTTTATAAATGTTTATCCAAAACCTGAAAGGTGATTCTTTAAAACAGTGTTTCTCAACTATGGTTCCCTGGAGCCCTAGGGTTCTCCAAGAGGTTGCCAGGGCTTCCTCAAGAGATTGTGATTATGGAGGTGGGGAAGCAATAACAGTATATAGAATAATGTTTATGCAGGGTTCCCTGAGACCTGAAAATTATTTCAAGGGTTCCTCCAATATAAAAAGGTTGAGAAAGGCTGCTTTAAAACATGGATTGGGGAAGTGTTAGGCTCCTAATCCCTTTCTTATACTTCCAGCTCCTTAAGGATTAGGGATGGGGGGGGCAGGGACAACCCTGACAGAATAATCACCATTACTTGAGGCCTGCAGTCAAAAGTTTTTTGTTTGTTTTTTGTTAAGCCTCAACCTCCCTGCACATCCTTCTAAACAGTCTGAAAACCTCACAAGTCACACACATATGTTATTCCTGGTTGCAATTGTCATGCAATTTTCAAAACAAAAGGGGACAATGTGGCCCATTTGCAGGTGCACAGGGGAAGGGAATCAATTGCCACCACAGTTGTCCACCCCTTCTGTAAAACAATAAACTGTAAAACAGTGCCAACAAAACAATACCTAAGTAAAGAAAGGTTCCCCCACACACACACATTGGAACAAAAGTAACATCCTAAATGGTTGTAATACATTTCTTAAAAAAAAAAAAATCCAAGATCCTTAAATGGCTGGGAATGACACTTGATAAGGCCTAAACTATATGTAACCTATCAAGCCACAGAAAGACCAACACAAAGGGGTCTTATCAAGCTACTATATATTACTGCCTTCCTGAAACTACAAAGCCAGGATTGTTGTTGAAGCATTTAGCCCAGAGCACATGATTTGTGTGACCTGTATTTGGTTTGGGTGGGAGGTCACAATATGTGCATTCCTGCTCCATGTGTGTATGTGTGTGTCTTCCAGTCACCTGTCAACTTATGAAGATCCTATTAATTTCATAGGATTTTCTTGGGCAACAAATATCCATAGGTGGTTTTGCCAGTTTCTTCCCCTAAAGTATAGCCTATAGCACCTGGTATTTACTGGTGGTCTCCCATCCAAGTACTAACCAGGGTTGACCCTGCTTAGCTTCCAAAACCAGACAGGATCTGTTCCCTTTAGGGTATTTAGGTTCATTCCTAATATAGAGAAATTGAATATAATACCATACTAAACAGTCAACTGTAAACAAACTAAAAATGGTAAAGCCTAGCTACAATAATAAATCAGCTTTGCCTCAATAATGAAATTTATTGATATAGCTATAAAAACCTAGGATTTAATCCACCCTAAATATAATTTATGGGAGTTTTGTCATTGAGTGAAATGGGAGGTAGACTGCATTCCTAATACTGTACATAAAACAGTTAATAATAATAATAATAATAATAATCTTATTTATTCATATTCCATCTTTTCCCTGGGGAATCAAGGCGGAGTACAAAATAATTATAACAATAAGATATTATAACAATAAAAGCTCAAAGTTAAAAAAACTATCCCATATCCCATCCCTCCCCCCAATCATAAAAACAACAAAAAGCAATAAAACAGAAATTAAACAACAGAATATATTAAAATTTACAAGTACAAATTCAATAAAATTGCGAGTAGATTTTTATTTATTTATTGATTGATTGATCTGGAAGGCTAATCTGGAAAGGCCTGCCGGAAGAGATCCGTCTTAACGGCCTTTTTAAAGGCTTCTAGGGTGGTAATATGACGGGTATCATCCAGCAGGTCATTCCATAGCCTGAGAGCGGCAGATGAAAAGGCCCTCTGGGTCACCACAGCCAATATTTGTAGTACATTAAAAATGAAGCACCTGCTTTCAGAACATACCTCTGATTTAAGCCTTTCGATTTCTGTGTCTTGATCCTCAAGTTGATGTCGTAGCTGATTGGCTGAGATCTTTTCTGTTTCTACAATCTGAACTAGATGTATGTATTTTTGCATTAATACTTCTCGTTCAATTAGGATATCTGAGTAACTACAAACAGACAAAGAAGAGAGGGAATATTTTAAGTTATCAAACATGATAGCCACAACCTTTTTGATCACTTTAAGAACATGCAAACTGAAGAAGAAAGTTCTAAATTCTACCCTTCTTACTGTAGGAAAGCAACAGGATGCATTGTCAAGGGATATGACAGAATTCACTTTAATACTTTATCATATTTTAAATTTAAATTTTGAATTTTAAGAACATTATTAGTTGAACTTGATCAGAAAATGGTAGTTAGAGTTCTCCATATTTATACAGCTATTTCTCTGCAGCTGTGTTAAGATGTGTTCTGATGAGGAAGGTGGGAAACTTTGCTTATTTTGCATACTGATACAAACTTACCAAATTCTCATTTCCTGACTAGGTGTGAACAAAAACATAACTGTTTTGGGTATTCAAACTTCTTTGAATTTTGTGAGGTAATTCTCCTACCAAAATGTGTGCAAAATATGATTATTAGAAGACATCAACACAAATTTGCTTCCAGATATTTTTAAAATTGCAAATTGATGCAGAAATAGGATGAAGCAAACTGATATCTGGAATAATAAGAAACTGAAAGTCTATCTGTCAGGAATGATTTGATTGTTTACTCCTGCATGACAGGGGTTTGGAGTGAATGGCCCTTGTGGCCTATTCCAATTCTATGATTCTATGAAAGAAACTCACATTCAGAAATTAGCCCATCTCTACTTTTGACCTGTGGCATCACTAAGGCTGGTATCACCCCTTCCCCCAACATAGTCACCTGGTACGGTTCAGCCTCTCCACACACCCCAAGTACCACCACTGCTTTTGACCATTATTTTCAATAAAATGCAGCTACTCCATACATTTATAGACATTCACAATTGCATGTGTTGGCAAGATGCCACTCTTTTAATTTAAGGGGTCAAGATGGAAGGAGAGATCACCAACCTATTATTAATGTAAATAAATAACTGATAAATGCTGATATTAGAATATGTGTTTTATTTAGCTGATACTGTTGTCCCTCCATATTCACAGATTTGGCATTCATGGATTTAAGTATTCATGGCTTGAAAATATTCTTTAAAAATATTTTTTTTAAAAAAACCTTGATTTTGCCATCTTATATAAGGGACACCATTTTGCTATGCTATTGCATATAATGGGACTTGAGTATTCACAGATTTGGGTATTCACAGGGGGTCCTGGAACCAAACCCCAGCAAATGTGAAGGGACAACTGTATTTATATATTGGAGGCATGAACAAAGAAGTTTTAAAATTTTTCCAAGTGTTAAGAACTGATGCAAGAGGTTGCCCTTGAGAACTTCTTTGGCAAGAGGATTTTAATCTATATTGTTTTTGAAGAAAGCAAGTAATTCATCGGAATCAGTACAGAAATGCTCTGCCTGTGTTTATGTGAAGCTGTACGTAGGACACTACAGGACAGAGCGATACCATCTTCCATAGAAATAATCTATTCCTGTATATCTTGTTCCTAAGAATAAAAGCTTTTGTACAGGAAAAGCATTATCAAGTAACCAATTAACAACATAATTCTATGTGTGTCTTTCCTGCTGTGTTTAATGGGGGCAACTCCCTTGATCACAGCTTAAATGGGCTATTCCTACCATTCTGAATTCTTTTCCCCTTTTGAATCTATCATTAAAAACATTTTAAAATAAAGAATTTAGGGTATTTGAAATGTCAACCTATTCTTATTCAAACTAAATTAAACTATTATAAACTCTTCATTATGATATAATAATATTTCACCAATCAATGAGTGAAATTGGGAATTATCATTAAACTTGTTTGCTGGCCTGGAAAACAAACTCCTATTAAATTAATTGGGAAGAGCTCTTCAAGTCATTTTCTCCTGTGCAAAGATAATGGTTATCTCTGTTACCATCATTATCATCACCACGATAACTGAAATGGTATCAGTACTTCCATGCTTCCAGATTTAACCCAGATTTCATGTACCAAATAAAGGATAGTTTTTATGTTAAATCCAGTTCCTGGAAAAGTTTTTTTTTTAAGAACACAGCTCCCAGAATCCACCAGACAGCATGGCAAGTGGCTATGTTAGGTGGGGTATTCTGACAGTTACATCCTATAAAAAGTAACTTGTCCAAGACCTGGATATATTAAAGAGAAGAATGGCACTGGCATGAGAAGAAACTATGTGATTTGTATCACCAACATGATACTATATTATTGCAACCGTGTGAGAAATTATAATGGGGGATCAGCCTCCCTGGCAATTCATTAATGTAAAAATAAGATTTGAACAATGACCCATAGTCTTTTCAGATCATGTCAGTGATGTGTAAGGGGATTCAAAGAAAAGGTCAACACCAAGGAGAGTCAAAACTATCTAGGGAAAAGTAGCTGAAACACTTGAAGTGAGTGCAAGAGTTCCTTCTCTAGTAATAATCTGGACTACCACTCTATTATTATTTCAAAGTGACAACTCCTATAGTAGCATGATATGTAGAAAGTAAAGCTAGCAATTTGAATCATGGTCCTACTCAAATATAAGTTACACGAATGATCCCATGTATGTTTGACAAACAATCCTTCTCCACAGTTCTTTTTTAAAAAAATCCTGTGACTAAATGCAGGACTTTAGTTGTTGATTCAGTGGATCTACTCTAGCTGGAACTAACAGCTGGATTTAGCCCAGGAACTCCCCTTCTAAACCAGCCCATTTTCTTTCGCAAGGCTTAATCCATAGTCAATACTCCCATTTTGTTGCTTATCTTATCTAATCATCAAGTATCTTCTCCTTTGGCATTTCATCTTACTTGGATCACATACACTTGGTACAGTATTTAGCACTCTGATTGTACTAAATAAATACTAATGGGCAGGAAATCCAAGGAGAAAGTCCACTTAGTGTTGCTACTGCTGTTTCATAGAGGCTTTTAGTGAGTAGTGCTGCTCACGTGGAACTTAGGTCTTGTCTATACGACGGGGGGGGGAATACGAACACATTCGGAAAGGCAGGCATTCGCAACAATGCAACCTGTCTACACGGCCAAAAGAGCCCCCCTAAACTCTGCATGACCCCCTAGCCAGATTATGGCTGCGAGTGATTTATTCCCAATTTTAAATCTGCTGCCACCATTAAAAAAAAAACCACAACAGTTTCCCAGGGTAAGCTCAAGCAACACTTCATATTTACCAACCAAAAAAAAAAAAAAAAAAGGAAAAAAAGAGTATATGATTGCCATTTGATCAACTTACTAGACGCCCGATTAGCCGAAAATCCAACATGGTGAACTCAGCCACTTTCCCTCTTTGCTAGCTCACTTTCCAGCCAATCAGACTGTACTGCCTGTTTGTATCTGTGTGAATGTGTGTTCAAACAATTTCACATTCAGAAGTCGTACAGAGCTTTTTGGAAAATCTGAAGCACATAGACTTTGCAGTGGATTTTGCTGCCCTCCTTCTGAATGACATGTATTTGTGTGCATGGCCATTTTATATCACCGATCTTTCACATCTCCTTTGTATTATTTTGACTGTATGGACAAGCCCTTAGGTGATACTGCCACTATACTAAGTTAAGCACTGAACCAGGCAGAGTTGAGAAAGTGTCTACAGACTTGCTTATACTGTAGTACAAATGAAACAAGAGCCAAGCAAATCAGAGAAGGTGGGGGTTTTGGAGATTTCCTTATGAGTGATATGAGGATACACTGACCAAAGAGAACTATTTCTCAGGTTTATAGATTGGAGTTGTTGCTGTCTCTCAAGAGAAAGGAAAAGCAGACCAAGAGCAGGTGACAGTGTTGCTACTGCTCTTTCATAATGATAGTAAACCCCTGAGGCCAGAATAAGCACATAAGAGATGGAAGGAAACTCTCTCTCAGTAAACCCCAAGACCAATTAGAAAGCAATCATAATCCTGGATGTTTGGTTTCATACCTGGCTTGATGAATCGCCTCTACCCATTCTTCTCCATCTGCTTCCTCCTCACAGCGGAGCTCAAGTGGCTTTTGTCCTTCATGGCCAAAAAGGACAGTGAAATAGTACTGTTAAGTTGTAAAAAAAAGGGGGGGGGGAAGAAAAGTAATATTTTAACACAGTCATTTGTATAAAAGTGAACAAGACACAAACATTTAGTATAATATTAATATAGTCAACACATGCAATTCAATTCTGGCTCACAATTTAAACAGTACACACTTTCAAAATAGGAAGACATGGCTCAATGAGATCAAAAGGCCTATCTGGGCCAGCATTCTTTTTTCTACAGCAGACAAACAGGTGCTCATGGGAATCCTGTAAACTGGCTATGAGGGCCTTAAGGCTGGAGAGTAAATTCTACCTGTTACTTTGAACTAAATAGCTTATTTGTTGTCTGGGGTTCTAACCTTGTTTTGCTTTGTCTTTTGAACAAAAACCCTTGTTGCAAAATGCAATTGATTAATAATATAATACATTCAAATGACAGGGGGGAAACCCAGAAAGACAGAAAGATTTAACATCTTTAGTCTAATAGGCCATGCTTTATTGTTCTCCCCAAACACATCCACCCAACAGAAGCCTTGAGAGTCTATAAAAAGATACGAAATGGGCTCCAAAACAAGGGTAAATACAGGCTTCCCATACTATTTGAGCCTGGCAAATCAACCCTTCCTTCAGGGTAATAAAATGCCTCCCTCACAAAAAGTACATAAATATGGCTTGATATCAATATGGCTTGATATTTTTGTTGCCTCCTTTCCATAAAGGCAAGTAAAGAAATCTGTACCTGCTCTCACCACATTCAGTGACCAGTACTGAATGGGCTACAGTTTGTCAACTGTTCTTAAACAATGCGCCGTGGCCACCATAGAGGTGAACTGGGCCAAAGACCCTTCATTCTCCATGTGCCTTTGGGTGTTCATCAAAGTATTCTGGTTCATCTGTTTCGGTGCCAACATGACCTACCAAGCTATGACCCAAATAGCAAGCCAGTCAGACAATTAACACCAAATTTATCAGCCTGGACAGTAAAGAGGAGATGGGAGGTAGGAGGTGGAATCTAGACCAGTCAATAGCATACAGAAATTTCCTACTTGATTTCCAAGAGAGCAGTTAACTATCTGTTACAGTGCAATGGAAAAGGGAAGGAATGCTGAACAAATACAAGGAGAGAACAAAGGGCTGACAGAGGTGCCTTAAAAGCTCCCTGTCTTTTGTTTTCAGCAGATTTAAGACAAGTTTTACTGGTCGTTTGTACAATGTCACTGCTCTTCCAATAAGGTAAGACTTTAACTAGTCTTTCAGCAGGCCACCAATCAGATAAGACTTTAATTAGTCTTTGTCCTTAGCCAAATATACATGCATTTTATTAGTGCATGTTAACTACTCATATATTATTTGTTCACATTACACCTGCTGATCCTTATCTTCTACCAATGGAAGACAAACCTCACTAGTCTTTTAGGACTTGACTACCTGACATCAAGCATGACTCTGCATGACCAAGGCCTCTTTCGCTAATTGAATCCACCTGCTTAACATTCTGGTTTTTTCTCTCTCTCTCTGCTAAACTGTCCTGTGTTTACATCACTTTATGTTATATTTATACATAGGTACCATATATTCTGCTGTAAAAAGACTGCTTTTTAACACTTGAAAATCTCCTCAAACGTGGGAGGTCGTCTTATATGCCCAGCAGATCTTTTCCCCTGCTGTGAGAATGACTGCCTTGTCTTTGAAGTGTTAAATTGCCTGGGCAGTTTTCCCAGCAGATCCTTCCCCCTGCTGTGAGAATGACTGCTTTGCCTTTGAAGTATTAAATTGCCCTCCATTTAGCTCAGGAGAGAAGAGAAGCAGTCCTTAAAATGTAGTATCAAGTTTTGTCTATGGTGAAATTCTCTTATCTGAATAAAATCATTCAGATTCTTTAATTGCAAGGTATTTATTATGGGATTGAATTTTGGCAAACTTGCCAGGAAGATTCCCATTTGCATAGCTTTGGGGATTTCCTCTCCAGGAGTCTGCAAGTGGCTCTAAAATCATTAATGTGCTCATTCTAAAATTTGGGATTTGATAGCTTGATATTAACCAGCTTCATATTAACCAACTTAATTATTAATGCAACCTTACTTTCCAAAGATTGAACACCACAGAGATTTTTCAAAGTATCCCATGCTTTTTAGATGTTCTCAGTCCTTTAATTTCACAGACTATTCCATCATCTACAGCCACTGAGCTGGCTGGCTGGAGGGGGGCAGGCTTTCCAGCCGGGTGGCTGGCTGGAGGTGGGGGGACTCTATATTTTAACTTAAAAATTGGGAGGGCATCTTTTACGCCCAGTCGTCTTATACACCAGAATATACGGGTAACTGAATGACTAGAACTGACTTTATTATAATAGACTTATTAATTCTATGAAGACACTGGTGACGGGATATATTGATTTCATTCTTTCTTCCAATATACAGGCTCCAGGGCCCTACATTTTGCAAAATATATACAGAAATAGCATCCACCCTATAACATTGTCATTACCCACTGTAATTGTCACTTTCATTATCTCCTTAAGTGTCCTCCAGGGATAGGATATGGTCAAAACTGCTCTGGCATATGGGTAATAGATGAAATTTCCTAGAGAAGTGTAATGTGCCTTTTTTTTTAATTCACCCTTTTTCTCTTTCTCATATAAGATGGAATTCAATACTTCCAAGTTTTCTTAAAACATTAGTCCATATTAAATCTCATTAGAAAATTGAGGCTGTACTTTGATTACAAAACAGGTTATCAAGGAAAAGAATAATTTGGGTGTTAAAGGTGGTTTTTCTACAGACACCACCATTTGTTTATGTGCCTGAGCTTTTAGAGGAATCTCTTGCTGTTTGTTAATTACATTAATGAAAAATGCAGGAATATGTTTTATAACAACAATGTGCCTTTATGAGTATGGCTTACTTTGGAGAAAAATATAAAAATTACAAACTACTAACTTTAGAAGTATTTTATTTTGTAATATAATAGGCTGTCAGCTTGGAGGTTGCATGCAAGCTGGTGTTGGTAGAAAGGAAAAGAAGCACCAGCAGGGCTATGCTTACAACAGATATGCTTTTCATACCCAGCTGTCTTTGTGCTGCTCCCTTTATATTGTTACTTTTCAATGAACATCAGATACGTTATGTACCAATTAGACTTTGTTGTTGGCAGTGAATTTAAAATTAAGTCATTCATGCAGAACTGAAATTATTATTTCCTCAGATGGGCTAAAAGGATGCTTAACTAGCACTCTTGAAGAATGGCAAATATTGTCATCTCAAAGTTAAGCAGCAAACTACAAGTGTATCGTGACTATAAGATTTAGGTACTATAGAGCCATTGTACTGTCCATTCTCCTTTACGGGTCTGAAACATAGGTCACCTATTGCCAACACTTCTGACTCCTTGAACATCGGCGCTGTATACGCACAATCCTAAATATACCCTGGACTGACTATGTGACGAATGTTGCTGTCCTTGAGCAAGCAGGGATCACCAGCATTGAGGCCATGATATTGAGAACACAGCTGCGCTGGGCAGGGCACGTTTCTAGGATGGAGGACCATCGCCTTCCAAAAATAGTACTCTACAGTGAACTTGCCATGGGTCAGCGTTAGAGGGGCGCTCCAAAAAAAGTGATACAAGGACTCCCTGAAGCAACATCTCAGGCTCTGCCAAATTGATCACCAACAATGGTCCGCCCTGGCCTCACATCGGGAGGCTTGGAGACGCACTATCCACAATGCTGCAGCCTTATTTGAGAACTCATGCCGAACAAGTCTTAAAGAGAAATGACAATGCAGAAAGAATCACAACCCGGAAACATCACCCAAGGAGACCTTCTGCTGTGCTTTCTGCAACCAGACTTGTTTATCTCGGATTGGCCTTTTCAGTCTTCAGCGCGCTTGCAGAAAGCGCAGGATGAGTCCTTCCTGAATCTTCATTTGCGAAGAAAGCCAGAGAGAGGGGGAGGGACTTTTTCGGACGTTTAAAAAGTAACGCAAGCAGCCTTGTCAGCTTGCGAGGCTGCTGAGCTGCAAAGCGTCAGTTTCGGATGACGCTCGCCCCTGCCGGTACTGTTGTGGTACCGCGGGGATCGTTGAGCGTCATATTTCCTTGATTTTTACTCACGATCAACTTTCGTGAGTAAAAATCAAGGAAATATGACGCTCAACTCTCCCCGTGGTACCGCAACAGTACTGGCAGGGGCGAGCATCATCCGAAACTGACGCTTTGCAGCGCAGCAGCCTCACAAGCTGACGAGGCTGCTTGCATTATTTTTCAGCGTCCAAAAAAGTCCAGAGAGAGAGAGATACTTGGAGACCATCCTTCTGCTGACCGTCAGGGATATTCAACTGGTTTTTTCTTTCCTTGTCAATTAATGACAGGAACTCATCCTCCAAACATATGCCTCAGCTAGTGGGAAAAGCAAATATGTGGTGTTGTGACCATGAGTGTTTATTTTCAGAGTGCAAAGAAGATCTGTAAACTGATTAAAAGTGAGGCACTTAGGAATACAATTGCTTTTTTTGGAAAGCCTGATTCAGAATTAGCAGTTGTACAATATACATTAGGAGTTTACCTGTTCCCCAAGTGCAATACTTGTGTATCTATAAATAAAACAAATGCTACAAATATTCTCCAATACTCTCTCTTTCAAACCAGACTAAATCTTTGTATCCTCACCACTCAAGTGGTGATGGTATGAAGCAACAATATTTTAAAACTCAAGGCTTGTCTAGATGGGCAATTCACCTTGTCTTCCCCTCATCTTGGAGCCTTGCAGTCCAAACGAAACATGGCTCTTGCCCCATTTCACCTCTGGGCAGTCCTGACAACACTCAAGGTGAAGCCAGGTTAAAGTCTTTTAAAATGTTCTTAAAAAAAAAAATACGGTACCCAGGAAAACCCATGTTATGTGGGAAAACCCATAGGGGTCCAGCACAGAAATGCAGGGTACCTGCATGCAGGTCTGCATTGCTGGACACCAATGCCGCTAGATTCACTCTGCAGCTGGGAAGGAGGCCACCAGCACATGATCAAGGTCTCCTGCATGTGACCAGCCTTGATCAGATGCTGAGGGTCTCCTTCCTGGCTTCAGAGAGTGCAATGCAGGACAGTGGGAGAGGCACCAGCCAATACCAGCCAGTGTGTGTGTGTGGCAGCCAGCATGTCTGGACTCCTGCCCATTTCATCATCTTAATGGGGCAGCTCTGGGCCAGAATACACTGGCCGGAAGACAATGTATTCTGGCCGGTCTAGACAAGCCCTCAGTTTCAGCATGTATTTCTTCATGCATAAAGACAATCTTAACCAATTTTACACAATGGCATAGCTATACAATTTCCCACTTAGAAGAGTTCATCCAGAGGTTCAACTCTTTTGTGTACATGTATTGGACAGAGGCTTTTCATCAGTGTACATGTATTAGTCTGTTTGCTAGGGATACCCTTGTTATCTTTCAATTACTGTCTGTTAAAAACCATTATTAGGATGCTAGCTTATATTTACTACTAGCGGTAGCACCCTGCATTAGTTGGGGGAAATCATTAACATTGTTAGTAATTGTTCAGTTTCATCTGATCTAGAGGATGACTGGAGGAAAGATCAGTTGGGAGTTCAAACGTTCCTCAAATTGCATGACAGCCTCAATTGCCCTTAAGAGAGCATATATCTCCTGATTACACACATATCTCTGTATGAATGAAAATTAATACTTGCCCCCGTGTGAATTTTGTCTATGCCACATAGCCAATATGTTAAATCAGACCTACCAAAACACCCTTTCCAAATTTTGTGAAAATCTCTCCAGCCATTTATGTGTAATATGGTAACAGGCAGGAGTTTAATTTTAATTTTATAACATGGCAAAACTTTTTAAAAGGTAATTTTTGAACTGAATTTGTCAAACTGTTTCAAATTATATCCCATATGAATGGAAGAAATATATTTGGGGCATCCTTGAGGGCTTCCAAATTGACTTCTGATTTTCTGACACTTGGGAAGCCTACAGAGAAATACACACAGGTTCTTTCTGCAATAATTGTGGGGGGTTGTGCAAAGAGCACGTTTTTGCACACACACACAAAAACCTGTTTCCAGATAGTTACATGTTAGTTTTTTGTTCAGGATTGCTGATTCTTGCACAAAAACAGTAATCTTGTTAAAAAAAACACAACCTACACAGCTATTTGTGTGTGTGCATGCAAGACCGGTATTTTTTCCAATGAAAACAGCAGTCTTGCATGAAACAACAGCCACACAGTTTTGTGTAAGGTTGCTGCTTTTCATACAAAAAAAGCAATCTCGCACAACAACACATATAGCTATCTGGAAACACACACACACAAAGTGATGATTCTCATGCAAAAAGACTGATGTGTATTTCTGCACAGAATAATTTACTAAAGCATTTTGGGATATGCAAATACCAGGCAAGAGTTATGTAGAAATATTTGCTTTCTCCACAATGGAGAGAAAACTGTGAATATTACATGCTCTCACTTGTGAGGGGAAAATAGTTAAATGTTTTACATCTCTAATTGACACTAGTAGCTTTTTCCAAGACTTATTGCAGTAGCAGAAAGGCACACTGTATTCAGTTATTCATGTTCCAACATATTTTCAAGTCTGTGTATCACCAAAAAGTACTAAAGAAGAAGGATGAGGAGGTAGAGGAGGAGACAAAGTAGTGGTGGTGGTGGAGGAGGAGGAGGAAGAGGAGGAGGATATGAGGATATGGCCGTGATGACTGTGGGGTTTGGGGACTTGTAGTAAAACAAAACAACAAAAAAGTAACATTCCCAAGTTTTGGAGATTTTGTATCACTACCAATCTGGAATTGGTAGTTTTGTAATCTTGAAGAGGAAACTTCAGTCAAAACAATACATTTAAGAATTGATTCTATTCAGTTTGATTTATTCGTGCTGTGTACCTAATTGGGTTAATAGCAGCAGCTTGGATGTCTAGCATCAGCTCACATTAGAAAAGAAAAACATTGTGCTATCTCTGAAATTTAGTCATAAAATTAGTTAAATAAAATTTGCTACAGCTAATGTAGTGATATCAGTAGGGGTTCTGATTGGCGAGTAATAAATGGGCGGGCTTATGTTTATGCACTTTCCTTTCTACTTTTTAGATCATTATTTTATCCAAGAAGATGCTCAGCAATATCATATGCTATATATCTCAAAATCCTATTGTGGTTATTAGCTTGAAAAACAAGACAAAAAGGTGAGAAGCTCAGAACATCCATTCAAATTTACTCCATATATCTAGCTAATGATTTGCCTGCTAATAATTGTTGTATACAGAAAGGCATTCTCTGTATTACCCAGTAATACTGTGTTCACAAAAATAAATTGGTTGCCTAGGAAGCTCTGCATGACCCAGAATCCTGCTGCCCTTCCTCTATCCATGCAAACTGTGCTGGGGAGTAAGGACTGCTTGATTTATGGTTAAGTAATAAAACTTGTTTGTAGGAGAGTATGTGTACACAAAATATCAGTTCCTGGTTAAAGTATGTGATCCCATAATTGTCTGTTGCAATCCTTTTTATATGACATTGGCAATATGAACCACACTTCACATTAATTGGCTCTTCACACTGACAAAACTAAAATAGTGAGCCTGTATTTCTTTGTAATACCTATTTAAATCACAGTCTAAGGCCCAGTTCTTCAAACAATCTTGAGCTAATAAACCATTGTTTCTTGACAAGAGAAAAAGCTGTGTGCCCACATGTCTTTTTCTCAATCCTTCCCTTCCATGGCCTTAACACTCCTCTCCTAGCTTGTTAAAACACAGTTTTGCATGACATTCTAAACAGCAATTGTAGTTCAATTGCTATTTACAAACCTGGATTTATAAATTTTAGGAAAAACTTGCTGATGATAAGAGCTGTTTGACAGTGGAACATGCTGCCTCAGAGTTTGGTGGAGTCTCCTTTTTTAGAGGTTTTAAACAGAGGCTGAATGGCCATCTGTCGGGAGTGCTCTGATTGTGCATTTCTGCAGGGTAGGGGGTTTGACTAGATGGCCCTCATGGTCTCTTCCAGCTCAATGATTCTATGTGTGTGTGGGATATAAAAGTAGAGAGCTTGGTTCAATTGGGCCAAGATTGTTACCTCTGAATGAAACCTATGAGTCTGGCTGCATATTGTGCTTACATGTGATAGTAACCCAATAGATGAAAGTTCTGTCTTGAAAAGTACACAGAGGGCTCACCATTTGGCAGATAAAGCTGGAAGGGATTTGTTGGGGGGGGGGGACATTGACTATTTTTTTTTAAAAAGCCTTTGGCTATCCGTTTTTCATCTCTTTCTTAGCACTGCGGGTATCTTTCCTTCATCCTCTTCCCTCCTAACTCCTAGGGAAATTAGCTACAAAGAATAGAGAACAGGAGGAATAAATAAGGGAAAGGTGAACAATGGCTTTTCTCTTACTAGTGTTATTAGTAAGACAATTTCTATACATATACGATGTTTCTATACATTCATAGTTTGCTGCCTTTTGTCAGAATTTCCAAGTCAGAAGCTTCATATTGTAAGTGTAAGATGCATAAATGCTCTAGATTTTGAGACTGGAGACTTTATTACATGAGCGTGTAAAAATGCTGTACTGTAATTCCACAACTGAGGATACCAAAAGCATGTCGGCATTATTACATTAATTATCATTCTTTGCTGCAATTATGCAATACTACTGCTAACAAAACATCAAATGACCACCTCCTAGCGCTTTATGGATGGGATTGAAGCTTGCGCTATTGTAACACTTGTTTGACCCATGCATGCACCTTTTTAAAAATTATCCTCTTCCACGATTTCATAAGAACACTATTTCAGTTGTTATTGAGGGAAGATGCCACTTCAATTAAACACACAAAAAACAAAGTAAAGAAAGTAACAAATTAACAATTAAACACACAAAAAAATGTACCAACAAGAAGTGACAGTTCATTAAAAGTGTGCCATGGAGGTCCTCTCCACACTGTCCACTGGAAGTTCAATTATATGTTCTCATTGGGAATGGGGAGGGAGAAAGAGGGAGAAACACCCACTCACACTGTCATGTTGGAACTACAGCACCATATACTATTGCTATTGTAATACCATTTCAAAACATTTCAAAATATTGTGGTGGTACTTTCATGTGCATAAAATCCAGAACCCACTGGAAGCATGTACTTCAGGTATTGGGTCTAAGTCCAATTACTAGTCCCAACTATGGTAGACCCACTAAAGCAATGAAACTTCAATACACTTTGCACAATACACAAGTTTCCATTTCTTCTATGACTTAGTGTTAAACATTACCAGTACAAATAACCCAACCATGCCCAAATGCTGGTATGGAAATGCACAAAGGTGTTATACTTCCAGAATTTATTCCCAGATAAGTGGGTATACGATTACAGTCCTAACACCTAAAATAGAAAACCTACTGGGGGACCTTGGGCAAATCACATACTCTCAGCCTCAGAAAACTCTGTGATAGGTTCACCTTAGGGTTGCCATAAGTCAGAAATGACTTGAAGGCACACAGCAACCAACTTTCATGCTAGTCATATCAGTCTGTTCTTCTGATATACTGTTAATAGTTCAGCTAAACATCTGGATTCCTTTAGCTTCTATTTGCATTTGATTTTAGATACTATTTGCTTTTAGATACTATTTGCATCTCAGTCAATAATACAATATTTTAAAGTATATTTGCTTTATTACTTTTTATTAATATATGAATAGTAATAGTTTAACCCTTATAACTGTACTATATGAGTGTTTTAATAGCACTAGGTGATATAAAATGTTAACTGTTTTTACTGGTAATGTTCCTGAAGAGGTGTACTTGGAAATGCAGTGGGCTGATATAATCATTACTTTGTATGCTCTTGAGATATCATCTCCATGTGTCAACTGTCTCCTCCTTATAAAAAGCTCAATATATAAAAGCTGGTACCAGACGAATAAAGATTAGAAATGGAATGATGTGGAAAGAGTGTGGTGGAGTCTCCTTATTTGGAGGTTTTTAAACAGAGGCTAGATGGCCATCTGTCAGGGGTGTTTTTTTATTGTGTATTCCTGCATGTCAGGGGGTTGGACTGGATGGCCCTTGTGGTCTCTTCCAACTCTATGATTCTATTTATATCCAAAAAGCGGAATGCAAATGACATTAGTATATAAATACAGGTTGCCCCACACATCTGCGGTATCAGCAACCACAGTTTCATTTAACCATGGGGAAGAGGTCTCTCTAGGCATCTGGAGGGTCTTTCTAGGCATTTTCTAGGTCCTACAGTATGATTCTATGGTAGTCTATGGTGGTTCACTATTATCTGCAATTTCACTTGAAAACAATAAGTCCAGGAATGTTCCCCCTGCAGATACGGGGGTGACCTGTAACTATGGTCTCACCTTATCCACAGGCTCAGGATCCATAGATTTGACCCACTGTCTACTGCAAATAAATAAATAGATAGATAGATAAATAATACCTGCAATCTCTTCCAACAAGTGTGAGAAATGGTCCCAGGGCAGCAGTGGAGGTGGTGCTAAGGCCCAGCCACCAGGTGCACACTCTTTGGGCAGGCAGGTGCTAGGCTGTATAATACTATTATGGTAGAAACTAAAGAGCAGAAGCACCCTTGTGCCCAGCTGCAGCACCATCACCTAGCTACAGTGCCTTCGCCCAGCTGCCAAGCTACAGGGCCTTTGCGTGACTGCTGTGCCTTTGCACAGATGGCTGGCTGTGGCACCTTTGCCCAGCTGTATCACCTTTGCCCAGCTGTGGTACTGCCATGCCTCCCTCCCAGACCCCCAGTCTGGATTACAACACAGACAGCAAGACAGAAAAAGAGGGTGTCAGGTCTAGCTCTCAGGACCCAGGGACAGATTCTGACAGGGAAATGGAAGGGCAAAGGCATGTACCCATGCAGAAGATAAACAGATATACTTCTCAGCAGCCACAAGACATAGGTACAAACCAGACAATACCTACTGCAGTTGAACATACACAAGAAAGGGAGGGTCTGCATCGCTCAGAGCATATTTACAGAAAATGCACATTAATCAGGCAACAACTGAGGGAGGCTCCTAGACCATAAATATTCCAGCCTCGCTCTCGCCAGGGTGTTGCTGATAACCAACCTTTCCTGGAAGTTGCAACCTGCTTTGCTCTTGACTCTCAGCTCATGTGATTCCAAGACCTGGAAACCCTGCTTCCTGGACTGACTGTGCTACTGACACCCCTTTGTATTTGACGCCTTGATTAATTGCCTCCTCCAGTTGACTTGGGATTGGCTTTGTTACTGAGAACTCTGAATTGCTTGGCTGGAAACTCTGGTAAGAAAGCTATTATGGCTCTGCTGAACTCCTTTGCCTGGTTGGCTGCTAAGACAGGACTGGTGTCTTTGCCCAGCTGCACTGCCTTTGCCCAGCTGCCTAGCTGCAGCACTTTCACCCAGTTGCAGCGCTTCTGCTGTTTTATTAAAAAGGCAGAAACGGATGGCTGGTGTGCTCCACAGAAAGGGAGAGCATGAAGAATGTGTGTTTGGTGGACCCACGAAGGCATTGCAGCTGGGCAGCCAAATGAAGGTGCCACAGTTGGTCAGCTATGCAAAGGCACTTCTGTTCTCTAGTTTCAAAGACCCGACACCATATTAGTACTGTACAGCATCGCACCTCCCATCTTTCCTCAACCCTGGAGAGTCTTAGAACTGCTCAGCCAGGCTATGAGGTAAACAGGTGAGTCATATATAAAATGATAAGTGGGCTCAAGTTTTCATATATAAAATGGTGGGTGCCATATAAAAGGCAGAGGACTTGTGCACCCATGGATTTTTGGTATCCACAGTGGGGGTCATGGAACCAAACCCCCACAGATAAGGTTGCCTTTGGAAACTTTTCCACTAACTTTGGAAACTGTTTGGAAACTTCAGCAGGTTCAGAATGCTGTGGCCAGAATGCTGACCAGAGCCAGTTATAGGAAACATACAACTCTCATGTTAAAATAGCTCCACGGTTTGTGGGCAACACAATTCAAGAAGGATATTGACAAGCTGGGATATATCCAGAGAAGGGTGAGCAAAATGGTTAAAGGTCTGAAAATCATGCCCTATGACAAGCGGCTTAGGGAGCTGAGTATGTTAAGCCTGGAGAAGTGAAGATTAAGAGGTGACATGTTAAATATTTGAAAGGATATTATATTGAAAATGGAGCAAGCTTGTTTTCTGCTGCTCCAGACTAGAACACAGAACAATGAATTCAAACTACAGGAAAAGAGATTCCACCTAAATATTAGGAAGAACATCCCGGTGTTAAGAGCTGTTTGACAGTGGAATACGCTGCCTTGGAATGTGGTGGCGTCTCCTTCTTTGGAGGTTTTCTAACAGAGGCTGGATAGCCATCTATTGGGAATGCTTTGATTGTGGTAGGGGGGTGGACTGGATGGCCTTTGTGGTCTCTTCCAACTAAATGATTCTAGGATTCTAAATCCAACCTACTTTAGTGGAAATATCCCAGAATTCCAAAAGGACAATGTGCATTGGAATAGGGACCTTGCTTGTGCTGGATGAGGTTACACTTCTCCTGAAATCTCAGGCTTGCAGCTTGGGTGTTCTCCTGGATTCAAATCTGAGTAATAGCTCAGTAGCCAGGAGGGTATTTGCAGAATTAAAACTAGTGCACCAGCTGCACCCATTTCTTGAGGCATCAGATCTGGCTATGATGACACATGCCTTGATTACATTCTGTTTAGACTACTGTAATGCACTCTATGTGGGGCTGCCTTTTAAACTGTTCAGAAATTTCAGCAGGTCCAGAATGCTGCAGCCAGAATCATGACTAAGGCCAGTTATAGGGAGCATATAACTCCCATGTTAAAACAGTTCCACTGGCTACCAGTTCATTTCCAGGCACAATTCAGAGTGCTGGTCTTGACCTATAAAGCCCTACAAAGCTTAGGTCCAGACTATCTGAAAGATCTTATCTCCTACAAACCTGCAAAGGTTTTAAGATCTATAGGGGAAGCTTTATCTCAGTCACACCACCATCGAGGCTCGCTTGGTGAGGACATGAGAGAGAGCTTTCTCTGTGGCTGCTTCCACCCTTTGGAACTCCCTCCCACGGGAGGCTAGGCTGGGCCCTTTCCTGTTATCATTTTGCCAGCAGGCAAAAACATTCTTATTATACGCCTTTGACTCATTATATGCCTTTGACATATAGTTCTGGCTTTTATCGGGTGTATTTTATGTTGTTTTTAATTTTTATGTTGTTTTTAATCTGTTTTTTACTTTGCATGTTTTAATTAGTTTTAGTGGTGATTTTAATTGTTCTGTAAGACACCTTAGGTCCCACTTTGGGAGAAAGGTGGCATAGAAATTGCATAAATAAATAAATAAATAAATAAAGGGCAGTGTAGCTTCAAATAATTTAAAATTTTAAATGCATTTTCACACAACTCTTTTCTTAACAGCTTACTACTAACTAATCAATGTGTAATATTTTCATGAATCAAAATATTTAGAGTGACGTTTAAGAGTAGATTTTTATTTCCTTAATTCAACTCTAAAATATAAGGCACTTAAACTGAATTAGTGGATAAAATCAGTAGGATAAAACAGAGAGGTTTACAGACATTGAACCACAAACTGACAACAAAACATTAATTATATATACAAAATGACTAATACTTCATTGGGCTGAAGTGAGATGTTTGCTCTTCTTCCTGTTGCACCACTTTAACTCAGATCTCCCTCAGCTGGTTTAAGAATTATAGGAAGTTACAAATCTCTTAATTGAAATAATCTTATTACAAATACACTTTACAAAAAAAGGAAATATTTTACTGTTTTGAAATTTTTTACTGAGATTATAACGCCACCTGCACAGTATTCATTGATACATCTGGCAAGGATTCATGGCAATTTTGTTTTATTAAAATTTATAAAGCCATTATCGAAATGTATAGTAACAATGGGAAAAAGGCACTCAAAAAGGAATCTCATGCTGGGAAACATGCCATAACCAATAACTTTACAAGAGGGATAACAACTGAAAGGCAATTATGCTATAAAATTTGGTTAATCTACAGTCACTCTGATTTTAAAAGATAAAAAAATGCTCCAACTGTATTTACTATTGGAGAACTTTTTTCCAAGTTATAAAGACAAGGCACTTTATGTATTTGAATAATATTATTTACAGATTGCAAAATCTGATTTTGCAATGCAAGCTGCCACCACTCACCACAACAGTTCATCAAAATCCACTGGACTTTGACCTGGGATATTGGAATTCACAACTGACCTGGGGCACATCACTCAGTCTGCCATATGTAAAATGGATGTATTACTGACCTACTTCAGAGTTGCAAAACTACTAAATAACAATAAGTGGCATAAAATTAATGGAAATGTTAGTGTTATCTCTTTGTTATTATTTCCCTTTAACTTTTTATCACCACTTATTACTAATTAATTCACTTAAGGGAGTTAAGTTTGTGCAATTTATCAACAAACTAGTATTAGTAATACATTTGGTGGGTCATAACTGTTCCATTATAAGGAGATGGCTACCCAGTCAAAGCCTTCTCATTGATTATGCTTTCCCCGTGGAATCTCCTACTTTGGCATGTCAGGTAAACTAATTATAGAATGGCACAATTATTGCCTAGTGTTTTGGGCAAGGCTTTTAGACAGTTAGCCCTCAACTTTCATGGGATTTAGGGGTGGAGGACCCCTGTGAAAGTGGAAAAAACACAAACAGAGAGCCACTATTTTTTAACTTGTAAGAATGCTTGTCTATGCATTTGTAGATGCTCCAGTGTGATTCTATGGTCAATGTCTAGTGGAAGTTGACCATAGAATCACACTGGAGGACCTACAACTGCCTAGAGAAGTGTTCTCTCTAGGATCCTCTAGGTCCTCCAGCACAACACCATGATCCACCTCTGGCAGAAGCATACCATAGAATCACACTGGAAGACCTAGAAAATGCCTAGAGAGAATACATTTAGTAATTCACGAATAATCAAATCTGCAAATGTTGAACCTGCAAATGTGGAGGAACAAATATACTGAGGGCCACTCCAGAAAAGAGAATAAAATGTGGATTTGTGTGCACATATGACAATTCGCAGCAACTGTCATCTGTCTCAATGATTTTTTGGCAAGGTTGCTGGTGTGTGAAGCTCTTTGTGTTTGCTGTTCAGATGGAGGCATACCAGTGAATCAAGATCCTGGTTCTTTACTCCCCGAATTGCCCCAGCCAAACAGTATTTTTTTTAAAAAAAAACTAGTTCCAAGGTGTGGGAGAGCAATCTTCCACTGAAATATCGCTACGGTGATAATCCAACATGGCAGTTCCAGGATCTGACTTCTTAGCAAGCTCCTCCCCCTGCACATGTCTGACAAATTAGCTGTCCTCTTCAGCAATGCACTGCAATGCAATTTGGTTGTCCTAACATGCAGGAGTCTGCATTTCCCCCACAGTTGTCAAAAAACTTGGGGAAAGTCCTGGAGGCTTTTGTCATGGACTTTGCCTGACTTTTGCTCCCCCTCCCTCTGAAAAGGATGCAACACTGCAGGAACCCATTTGGACACATGGGATTTCATGAGGATATATTACACCGTCTGGACTACCCTTATGAAGCTTTACATTTTTATGATGTTATCTTTGGATGGTTCTATTGTTTAAACTGTTCATTGTTTTAAACTGTACTTTTTATACTTTGTAAAGGCATTTTTATGTCTGCAAATCACCTTAAGGGCCATGCTTCGGTGCAAGATCCAACACTGGACTTCCGCTGGTGAAACAGCAGAGCTCAGTGGAAGCAGGAAGGGCTTCTGGAAATCATTATCCTCCCAGCAGACAAAGACAATGCCACAGTAATCATGGAAACAGAAAAATACAGACGAAAAATAGGGGAACTCTTAGACCCTGCAACATACAGAAAACTCAAGCAAGATCTGACCAAAAAAATCACCAGAAAAACAAATGTCTTCATCAAGAACTCATCAATTCAGCCAATCATACACCAGAATCTATGGAGATCAGAAGCTCTCTCACCAGACTACATGGACTTCCCAAGATCCACAAGGATTCCACTCCACTCCGACCCATAGTGAGCACCACTGGATCCCCCACATATGGCTTGGCCAAGTTTCTGGCCACACAATTACAAATCCACATAGGACAAACCCCTCACTACATCAAAGACTCAGCTCACTTCATAGAAAAAATCAACAACATCGAACTGAAACCTGGAGACAGAGACAAACTGATCAGTTTTGATATTGTCTCCTTGTTCACCAAAGTCCCCATAATGGATACCATGGCACTCATACAACAAATATTTCCTGAAGACATTGCAGCCTTGTTCAAACACTGCCTCACCACAAGCTACTTCCAGTGGGATAATGAATTCTATGAACAGATAGATGGGGTAGCCATGGGCAGCCCCCTGAGCCCAGTGATAACAAACTTTTACATGGAACATTTTGAAAAGCAAGCCCTGGAAACAGCACCAAAAAAGCCTACAGCATGGTTCTGATATGTGGATGACACTTTCACCATCTGCAACCACGGAGAAGAAGATTTGATCTCATTCCTGAACCACCTGAACAGCATCCACCCAAATATCCCATTCACGATGGAAAAAGAGAAGGAAGGAACACTGACATTCTTGGATGTCCTAGTCATCAGCAAACCAAACCAACCGTTAGGCCACAGGGTATACAGAAAACACACACAGAGAGACAGATATCTACACGAGGACTCCAATCATCACCCAGGACAAAAAAGAAGCACAATAAAAACATCGGTAGACCGTGCAAAAAGGATCTGGGAACCCCACTACCTGGAGGACGAACTGAGACACCTAAACTAGGCCCTACAGGCTAATGGTTACTCCAGGTCAGACATCACAAGAGCAGCCAGACCCAGAAAAAACCACAAGAATGAAGAAGAAAAACAGCCACCCAAAGGGAAGGTATTTTGAGCATACATCAAAGGAGTCACAGACAGAATAGGGAAACTGATGAGGAAACACAACCTCCAAACAATCTATAGACCAACCAGAAAAATCCAAGAAATGCTACGCTCAGCGAAGGACAAAAGAGACCCTCTCACAGCTGCAGGAGTTTACCGCATACCATGCAGCTATGGACAAGCTTACATAGGGACCACTGAACACAGTGTGCAAACACGAATCAAGGAACATGAGAGACACTGCAGACTGGGCCAACCAGATAAATCAGCAGTAGTAGAACATGTTATAAACCAACCTGGACACAAAATGTTATTTAAAAACACCAAAATTCTGGACCAGGCCAACAACTATCATGTCAGAATGCACAGAGAAGCTATTGAAATCCATAAACACCTGAACAACTTCAACAGGAAAGAAGAAACCTTAAAAGTAAACAAAATCTGGCTCCCAGTTTTGAAATACAATAGAATTAAAACTCAACACTTACAAAGGAATTCCACCCAGGGACAAGGGGATTCCCAGCAGACAATGGCCCATCAATCAACCATCAGCCAAACAGACACTAACAAGCCTTGCATTTCTATACCCAGATACTAACCATTCAATTACACACATTTACTCCCCTACAGGGGTTCACAGCACATAAACTCCACACACACTCCTACCCAACCATTCTCTGAAGATGCCAACCACAGATGCAGGCGAAACGTCAGAAAGAAACTATTCTATTTGTAAGCAACAGAAAGAACTGTTTAAAGTTCATTTGTTAGCTCCTCACGACACAGTGAATTTTAGTGCCGTTTGCCACTTTTATATCACTTGGTCACAGGAAAATGCCCATACACTCAGAAACTGTAATGCTTTAATGTTATGAAGTTAGTGATGTATCCAGTGGTTCCCCAGCCACAGCAGGCATTCATTTCCATTCATCACAGTTCCATCGTGTTATTCTCCTTGAAAGACCTATTCCCTATCCACATTACTTGCTCTCCTTTAATCTCTCCTAGCTTCTTATGTGTATAATTTGAGTTAGTCTATCTGGCTGTTTCTCTCTCTCACACACACACACACACATACACTCTCACACACACACTGACACACAATCTTCAAAGTTCCATCTTTCGCAATTTCTCCTACAAAACGTGGGTATTTTTTATTTATTCTTTTTTTTTGTATTAACTTCACACTTCCAACGTGCTACTATTTCCCCATAATTCTAACACCATCTCCTTTTTCAAAGTTCCTGTCTTAGTAAAAGTCCCAGAATATCAACTCATACCTCCCTATGCCCTGAAACTAATGTATGATCCAGCACAAAAAGGGGTTTTAGTCTTCCACTTCATCCTCAGATTGAACATGCAACCATGGTATCCGTCAGCTTCCAACTGGTGTTGCAGGTTTATTCTCATAATTACACTTGTGGAGCACATTTCAAGTATTTCATTTCTCTGCCAGTAATGCTTCCCCTTTTATTTTAATTTTATAACTGTGGAATATCAGCACGAAGCATTCCTGCAATACAGGTTGTGCTCTGTTTATCCACTACCATGCTTCATGGGATCCAGTTACAGTAGTGAGATTAAAGTGTGTGTGTGTGTCTGCATGTTTGTATGGGTTCCCTCCAGGAATGGCTCCCAGAAGTGTAAATGGCAAATTTACAGTGGAGCTAAGGATAAATACACTGGCAACAAACATCACAGAACATGTCACCCCCTGCTCCTCCACAGATGTGGAATACGATACTGTAATTCCACAGCAGTAAGCCTATCAACAGGAAATCCCAGCTTACATTTGTTAATTGAGTGTTCTTGCTCTTAAAAAAACTCAGAAGAATTTGGAATTCAAGATAGCTCTGCATCTCTGTTTGAATCCTGATATGATTAAATGTCAGTACTGCAGCCACAACATTATGAGTTCAATTCCAAGGACTCCAAGGTTCACTCAGCCTTCCATCCTTTTGTAGATTGGTAAAATAAGTATCCAGGTTGTGGGGGCAATTAGCTAACACACATTGGAAACGGCTTTGAGAGTGCCTAGCATGGTCTAAAGCAGTGTAAATGTCTAAGTGCTATTGCTAAACAATTTGTAAGCCACCCTGAGAGCCTTTGTGGCTGAAGAGTGGGGTATAAATACTCTAATAAAATAAATAAATAAATAAATAAAACCATGCAATTAAAGGTTTCAAGTGACCGCATACCTATATCACACATCTATCAGAGTCAAGCAGCTCTAGCCTTTATTCTATAACATTCATAACTTATGTGGATTAAGTTCCTTAATGAAAATATTTGACGCTTCATTCCTCTCAGGAATGCTTGTTCTGTGCATATTAGGTAAGTTTTATACTCTGGAAGCAAAAACTATATGTAAACATACTTAAGCAGTGGATTCAGGCAGAAATAGCAAGACTGAATTGCAGAGTTTGGAAAGTTATTTTTAAAGACAAATGAATATAATGATATGGTGAAGTGAGCAATGGTAGGGTGACACTTTAGGTCTTAGAGCATCATTCTATTAGGGATCACTTATGAATGGCTTTAGCATGTCATTATATTCACTCTTCTTTAACATGCTTTGCTGAATTATTTGTAGATATCATCCAGGCCAAGTGACAAAAGGATCTTCTTATGACCTGTTTTTAATAAACGAGATAGTTACATTTAATTTAAATTTTAAAAATGAGGTAATTATCAATAGAACGTGAAGCAAATATGTACATAGGTGATAGTATAAAGAAAAATTGCCACGCTAGGAACAGGGGAGATAGAAATACAGTAATTGTTTTCATATTTTTGCTTCTCCATTCGGATTTATTAAATTGTATCCTTTGTATTCTTTTGTGAAAAACATAGCTGTTCTACAATTCATTTATTGCAAGTAGATTTACTTTGTTGCTTGCATCTGTGCTCTTCCTTTTTTTTTCCTGCAGCCGTTTTCTTGGCAGTTGCCTCCAAGCACCCATAATTTTATTTATTCATAATAAATCAGACCCTGCATAGTTCCACTTCTTTTTGCAGGATTATGGCTTTACCACCTCACCCTATCCCAATGCAGTTGTCACTTTCTCCCACAAGTCTCTAGATTCAATGCACTATTCAATTTATTTCGGATAAGTAAGATTCCCTTTTTTATCCTCAAATGGTATGCACAATGAAAGATCTTGAGATTTATATTGACAGATTAGTATAGGTCAGTGACTATTAACCTTTCATTTACCAGAGCCCCCCTTTAATATCTTTTGTTAGCATGGACACCCAAGATTTAACTCAAGATTCAAAACCATCATCATCGACAACAATTATTATTGTTACACAATAATACAATTATACCATCCACCATTAAAACTTCCCTCAGAGGCACTGGAAGAGGAGGGAAGACCTTTCTTCTGCTTCTTCTTAAGTTTGTGGCTCAAGTTGTTTGAATGGCAATATGCAGGCCAAGCCAACCAGCCAGCCTTTCCCTTTGCTCCTGTCACATGGCTGCTCCCCACTGTGGGGAGCAGGTAGGCCGAGCACCCTTCAAGCCTTTGCAGACCCCCTGTGAGGACATTGCGGCCCCCTGGGGATCTGCGAACCAAAGGTAAAGAACCACTGGGATAGGTAATTCATATTCACAGATGCATTTGTTTTAGAATGAAAGAAAATTTAAACTAAATGGTACTTGCGAAGCAGAAATTTCCATTCACTCCAAAATAAAAGCACACTCCTAATTGTAAGTGGCTCAACAAAATTAATAGACAGCACCCCATTAGAAGTGCTTTTAAAGAACTATGCAAAGTGACTTGGATTCAGAATTATTGTTGCCTTAGCATCACTTTACTACTAAACCTTTCAACTTATAGTTTCCAGTGTATTCATCTTAACTAAGTTCCTTTTTCTCAAGGCTACAGCCACATCTACATCCCAAGCCTGTTCTTCCTCCTTTCCCATGTTTAATTTTCAGGGAGCCCTGAAGCCACTGAGTTGCTGATTGTCACCCTTGTTACCCACCACATGTCATCTGCGCAACCACATTTGAGCATCTTAACTGACTGGAATCCTCTATCTCCTTTCTGCCACTTACTTTTCTGGGTTCAAGTAAAGGTCACCTATAAGACCTAAGAAATTTTTTTTGAAATCCCCCAAACCAAACACACCCAAGATGAGATTAAGTGATTAGGGTGGAATGTGTTAATTTCCCTGGACACATCTCGCAGTGACTCATACCTCTCAAAAACAATCAAACAAAAAAATTGGGTGTGGACACGTATTGTCCACATTCACCTTCTCCCATCCACAATACAGAGGTAGCCAAAAACTTGTCAATGTTAATGTTACATTGGCAATAATCAAGAAGCTGAAGTTTCTTTTTCTAAACTGTGGAAAACTCACCCAACCATTGTTTTACTCTCAAAACACACAAGGGTGTGATACTGGATATAAACGTTACCCTCAAATCATAGCCATGTGTGCACAGCTCCTCATATATCATCACTCTGCCAGTCTGCTGTGTGACCCTCAGCTTCAAGTCTGAATCCTCTTTCGCTGCATGAATCTCTGCTCTCCAGACAGGTAATTATAGCCCATTCCCAAATCTATTGCTCTGTCCAAATACTTCCTCCTAATTCTTTTTTAGCCTTGTGTGATTGCTTGTGAATGTAAGCACATGTGCCAATGCTTCCATGTTTATTTTTCAATAAAAACCATTTTTATTTCATTTTGGCTTGGAGTCTCTCAGTGAGTACTGGTATACACAGGTGTAAAGATCCCTAAGTTACCTGACCACTTGCAGTCATACCTTTGAGCTAATTAAAATTCCCCAATATAATACCATAACCCAGAGGTCACAACTGGGTCTCACAGACTCCATGTAATTCAGGTAACAGTATGTTGTGATTATTAACACATTTATAATTAAATCTACTGCATTGGGGGGGGGGGGTTTCCATGAAGAAAAAAGCTCTCTGTGTATGGAAATATGCATATCTGATGTGACACAAATATTTAATGCCACTGCATACAGGTAAGCTGACAAGAGTATAAGGGTGCAACTGACAAATCTACTGACAAATGCATAAAGATTTCCATTTTCAATTGAATCATGGAATACAACCTTCAACCATGATTTGGCTTAATATCATGGCTTGGTTTGAAGCCTCAGTTTCAAGATGGATTGATATTCTAGCTTTCTCTAACACCATTAACTATAGTTTCTTCCATTTCAGACAAAACGGAAAATGACCCATGATCCATGGGGAGATATGTTCCAAGACACCCCCCCATGGATACCTTAAACTGTAGATAATAGGGAATCTTATTATTTTCAATGAGACGAATGCCATAAGTTGACCATAGAATCATATTGGAGGACCTAGAAATGCCTAGAGAGAACATATCTTTTCAGATGTGGATAAGTGAAACTGTGGATACCAAATCCATGGATACAGGGTTCAACCTATATTATGCAAAGATATGACAACCCAAACACAATCAATGAATGACTTCCTTGAATGCAGTTCTCTTTCATGCAGAATGCCTTTTTTTTCCTTTTTTCTTTTTTGCAAATTATTATCTCTGGATCATAGAAAAATGGGACAAGTATATCTGGCTTAATATTACAATTTATTATTTTATTTTATTTATTTATATCCTGCATTTCTTCCAATATAGGGAATCAAGGCAGCTAACAGTGAGTTTAAAACTGTTACCTTCCCTGACACCCTCTCCCTTCCAATAACCCATTAAGTGGCAATATTTAATAATTTGGCTTATATTGACACTTCATGTGGTTAGCAGTGGACCAGGACTGCCCAAATATAGGGACTGGGAAAGGTTTGCTCAAAACCTGAGAAGACGTTTTGGAAATTCCCCAAAACTCAGATACACCTGGGAAGAGATTATGGGGAGCCCCCTCAGACTGTAGTTAGGGTGGAATGTGCTAATTCTCCTGGATGGACATGAGTCATACACACACACACCAAAAAAAAAAATCAAGTGGCCAGAATACCCATTACTCTGCAAACGTTTTTCCTAACACCTTGCCTGTCCAACAATAGAAGGTTGCCTGAAATGAAGCTGGAACTTCCATTGTCTAACTATGGAATACTCACTCAAACACTGTTTTCCACTCATAACACCCCTTAAGAGTAAATATTGAGTACAATATCATCCCAAATGTAGCCAAAGTATGCTCAGTTTTCCAGAGGCCATGTCCCTGTCAGTTTGCTGTGTCACCCAGCATGTATAGCCGTACTTTTTCTCTGCATGAATCTTTGTTCTTCAGACGGGTATAGTATACACCATCATCCTGAACTCTATTCGTCCATCCCAATACTTCCTACTTTCTTTGACAGTCTTGTGTGATTGTTTGAAGCATGAATGCATGTGTGAGTGGTTGTGTGATTATTTATCAATAAAAACACCCATTCTAGTCACCAAGAGGGTAGAGGTGGAGGAGTTGACATTTTGTTATCTAGTCAATGCCAGTTTCAAGTTTTATCATTTCCTCAAACTTACTGCTTCTTTTCATTTGAGTTTCTTGCTATTAAACTTTTCTTGCCTCTTCAATTGCATGTTGTAGTCATCTATCATCCACCTGGCCCATCAGCCAAGTTCTTGATTCTTGGCTGACATATTTTTTGTCAGATTATGTCCCTATTCTTATCATGGGGGACTTCAATATTCATATGGATGATCTTACTAATTCTAAAGCCACACATTTTAGTGTTATGCTATCTTCTTTTGGTTTGGAACTTTGCTCTAAGTTACCTACTCACCCTCTTGGACATTGCCTTGATTTAGTTTTGACTAAAAAATGTGTACCTTCTGAGTATTCAGCTATTGAACCGGATTATTCAGCGTTCTTTTTGTAACCTACACTCTGTGAATCCTGAGGCATTCGGCCAGACATTGGATTTTTCTTCATCTTCTTTAAGTCTTGGCAGCTCTGTGGATTCAGCTGTCTCTTTATTTAACTCAACTTTATCCCATACTCTAGACTGTTTTGCCCCTTTATTGACTCATTCAACTTCTTCAATTAAGCCTCAGCCCTGGCTTACTCCAGTTGTTCGGTATTTCCGATCTTGATATATGGAAAAGTCCAGGGAATTGGCTGATTTTATTCATTATAAATTTGTTCTTTTCTCTTATTTGCGTGCTATTTCTCTGGCAAAACAGAATTATTTTGCATCACTGATTAGTGCTAATGAGCAACGGCCTCAGCGTCTTTTCTCAACTCTTAATTCTCTGTTAAAAACTTCATCTCCATCAGTTCCTTCTTCCTTTTCTCCTAACTAATTTGCTTCTCACTTCTCGCCTGGATTACTGTAATTCTTTGTTGACTAGGCTTCCTCTTTCCCATCTTGCCCTCTTGATTTTGGTACAATACTCTGCTGCTAGGATATTTTTTTCTGCCCGCCGTTATGATCACGTCATCCCATTGTTGTTGTCCCTTCACTGGCTTCCAATCCCATTTAGAATTTGTTATAAGCTATTATTATTAACTTTCAAAGCTCTTCATGGTTTGGCCCCAATCTATTTGTCAGCACTTGTTTCCCCCTATTTTCCTGTTCGTGCCCTGTGCTCTAGTGATTCAGGGCTGCTGATGCAGCCAAGGTTTTCCTCTGCCCCTACTCAAATACGTCCTTTCTCTCATGTTGCCCCTTATTTTTGGAATCTCCTTCCCACGAAATTGTGGACCACCACTTCTCTAGACTACTTTAAGTCTAAATTAAAGACTATTCTATTTAGGGAAGCCTTTCAACTTTCATTTTGATTTTATGTCCATATTATTTGTATTAACTTGCACTTTTATAGTATTGTTTTAATCTTGTTATAGTAATATTTTATTAATTCTATAATTTTGTTTGTGGTTTTAGATTGTGCGCCATAGGCAGGTTTTTGTGTTTATTGTGGATTGTTGTTTTTCTTTTTTGTAAAGCGCTATGTAAAGCTTATGACGCTATATAAATAAAGGTAATAATAATAATAACAATAATAATAATAAAAACATTTTATTTCATTTCCTGACTTGGAATGTCATCAGTGAGTACCAGTATACATAGGTCAAAAGGTCCCGTAGTAACCTGCCTCTCGCTGCCATATTGAGCTACTTAAAATTCTCCATATTAATACCTTGAAATGAGTGGGTTCTCCACAGATCCTATGCACTTCAGATAACAAAACAATGCAAATTAAAACAATACACAAACATTAAAAACATAAATATAAAATTTAAAGACAAATTAAACACTTCAAACATTAAAGATGTTTTAATACAATAAAACTATATAAACCTTAAAATCCAAATCGCACTGCACATACAGCCCAACCCCCATCAGATTATAAATGCCTGATGGAACATGAATGTTTTTACTTGTTGACGAAAAGAAAGCAGAGATGGGGCTATCCTGGTCTCTCTAGGGAAAGAGTTCCAAAGTCTAGGAGCAGCCACCAAGAAGGTCCTCCCACTTTTTCCCATCAAATAAGCCTGAGAGGGTGGTGGGACAGAGAGAAGGGCCTCTTCAGGTGATCTAAGAACTCTAATGGGTTCATAAGGGGAGATTTAATTTCATCTGCTATTCCAGGGCATTTTCTGGAAAGGACTGGTGAAGGAATTGAACAGTTGGGTGCTGCTGCTGAAAGTTGCTTAAATGATCTTCCACCACCAGCAGCAGCAGCTTTGTTCTTTTGTTGCCCTCTATTGGGATTTGTTTCTAATTGAAAGAGCAGGTGCAATGCTAACCTTTGTAGGCATTGTTATGGTATTTTCCTGTTTCTAAACAGGTCCAAGCTAAAGCAGCTAGAGCTTCAGGAAGTGACAAGATCTCAGTACTATTATGTCCAGGCATTACAATATCTTTATTTAAGATACTTACAATACAGTTGAGAAAACAGAATGCAATTGTTAATTAAATAATCATTGATCCTTTTTTCCCCCTTCCTGTAGATCCTGTGGATGTTGACAGAAAAAAATCCCACCAACTCCCATGCACATAGCTAAGGCATTTATCAGGTTATGAAAATAAGTATTTCCTGAGATGAAATAATGGAACATGCTTTTCCCAGAGTACATATGCCCAAATATCCTAAAGGCAACAGATCATGTCTGATATTGGAAGCTAAGCAGAGCTAGTACTTGGATGGGAGACCGCCAATGACTACCAGGTGCTATAGGCTGTATTTCAGAGGTAGGAAATGGCAAAACCACCTCTGAGTATTCCTGGCCTAAGAAAATCCTATGAAATTCATGGGGTCACCATAAGTCACCCATCAACTTAAAAGCACATACACAGATTAACTAAACTCTGTTTTTAACTAGGAGCACTATAGTATAAATGTTACACCATAAGAAAAATCTTGCAAGTCTACACCCATACTAACACCAGAAAGAGCTTTTCCTGATATACCTTAGATGTGTTTGGTTTTCTCATCTATTAAAAAAAAAACCCACAATGGAACACAATTTGGGAAGCAGTCCAAAATCCTAACACTTAGTAAATTTGCTTTATATTAGTTTTAACAATCCTTCGAAACATTTTTCCATTTACTGCCAAAATTTCCTACAGTACTCCACCCTTTCCATATCCTTCCCGTTCTGGGTTGCTTAAAAATAATCTTGAACTGAGATAAAACTTCATGGCATGTATATGAAAATGCTAGGTGCCCACACTTGCAGTTTTCCAGCTACACGGACTGAAAACAAGTTATTTTTTTCCCCAGTGGTACCCTGAATATAAAAACACTTTTGAAGGACTCTGTACAGAGATGATATTACAGCTTTTATGATAGGGCTGTAGTTGTGGCCCCATGATAAGTGTGGAATAAATGACAGACATGGAAATGTGGGCCAAGCAGATATAGGTGCTGCTCAACAGATTTTGACTTATAACTTGTGAGAGCTGTAGGTTTGAGTATGGCACACGCTAATTTTGAGGTAAGAACTAAGAAAGGCTTTTTTGGATAGGAGTGAGAAGTTTGAAGAATTACTCCAGCAGTTAGGACTTTATCATACCACCCTCTGTAAAAGTTATTTCGCTGGCATATTTTTAAACGTCTTTATGCCAGCAAAAGAAACCCCCCACCAGACTTACCTTGAGCAGCATAAAAGAGGCATCCCCAGCAGTAACAGAGCACGAATGGAGCCCTGTTTACTTCTGGGTTCCAAATCTCCATGATTCTCATGAGAAGACGTGAGCATGGGAAATTTAGAAATACATAAGATATTTCAAAACATAAACCACAAAAAGTACACACAAGCACAGAAAAACACTCACAAAGTCCAAAGTACATGGAGGGGTCATAAAAAGAGCATCCCCTACCTGGCTGTCACGATCTCATCCAGAAGTGTTTGCTTATTGACGCTATATTTACAAGATTAAAATGGCGCAAAGTTTCAAATGCCATCAATGCCAGCAACAAAGCACCATGGCTGATCTATTGACGGTTTTAGGCTGTCAATAAAAAAGAACTGCTTTTAAACAATACATGATCGCAAAAGGAGGATATCATCTGGCATGCACGCCTTTTTGCAATCATTAGGTGTCCTTATGATGCCATATTTGATTGGTCTGATAAAGTCCTTAGACTGTTTTCTTCCACAGACTTTCCTAGGGCTGGTCTTTGTTGATTATATCTGTCTGTACAGATGTCTGGGGGCCATGTTTTTGACCAAGCAAGTGGTTTTGTTTTAAGTAACCAGACAAAGTTTCTATTTTCATGGATTGTTGTTGTTGTGTGCCTTCAAGTCATTCTCAACTTATGGCGACTCTAAGGTGAACCTAGTATGGGGTTTTCTTGACAAGATTTGTTCAGAGGGGGTTTGCCATTGCCTTCCTCTGAAGCCAAGAGAGTCTGACTTGTCAAATTCACCCAGTGCGTGCGCATTGCCATTTGATCCACTCCAGCCACCATCTTGCAGGAAGAAGCAAGAGTAATATCTCCCCTCCCCACTTCAGTTCCTCTGAAGGGAAGGCTTAATGGATGGTATAATTGTACTATCATCATCATCATCATCATCATCATCAGGTATTATTATTATTATGGTTTAAACTTTTGAGTTAAGTCTTGAGGGTCCGCAGCAACCAAAGGTATTTAAAGGGGGTCCCTACTAAACAAAAGGTTAAGAGCCACTGATTTAAGGTAAGACTATCAATGACTAGTAGTCATGATGGATGATATGTTATCTCTAGTATCAGAAATAGAATGCCTCTGCTAATGGCCTCTTGTCAATTACTATTGTTAGTGACAGATGTTAAGTAACAAATTTCCTCTGACTGCATTGATTCCCATCCAAACGTATGTATAATAATATACCAAGTCAGGCAACACAGCATGCATTTGATAAAGTGAACCACAGTTTATGAAAATGTTTGCTAAATAAGCTAGCCTTGTTGTTAGTCTTTAAGATGCCACAAGACTCCCTGTTATTTTAGCTGCTACAGAGAAATACAGCTAATATCTTCCCACACAGAAAAAATAGCATACAGTTGGCACTCCACTTTCACGGGGATTAGGGGAGCAAGACCCCCGCAAAAGTGGAGGAAATGCAAATATAAATAAAAATCATAAACGCTTCTCTAGGCTTCTTAGGTTCGCCACTGTGATACTATTGTCCACTTCCAGCGCTGGAGGACCTACAAATGCCTAGAGAGAACTTATCAATCAAATCTGTGAATCATCAAATCCTGCAAACTGCAGGGAGGACTGTGATATGATTTGGAAGGTTGCCATTGGGCTCATGCCCTACTTGCAGGCTTGCCATAGGCAACTGGCTGGTCATGTGGGATTCCGGAAAACTGTATTATCTCATATGAGCCTGCTTGACCTTCAAGATCATCATAGGAAAATCGTTCCCCGTGACATCACCCTTGCAGGCTTTTGGTGGGGATTTGGGAGATAAGGGGTTTTCCTGGTGATCATTCCCCATAGAAGCTAGGCTGGCCAAGTCTCTCTTGTCCTCCTGACAGCAGGCAAATAACTTTTTTATTCCGATAGGTCTTTGTAATTTAAGCTCGTTTATTATTTAAGGGAGAAGTCCAAAATACACAAAAAGATCCTGTCTGATCTTGGAAGCTAAGCAGTGTCAGGCCTGGTTATTACTTAGAAGGGGGACTCTCAGGAACATGAGTTGCTATAGGCTATATTCAGAGGAAGGCAATGAGAAACAACCTATAAGCATCATAGCTCCCAACATTTCATAAATGAAAACTGGGATACATGCGGCTGAGCAACATCAGCGCATGGTCAAAAGATTATGGCCAGGCAACAAGAAAACAAAAGTTATTAATGAGGTAGAACACACAAAACTACTATAGTCGGACCCCCATATCCACGGGGGTTTGGTTCCTAGACTTACCATGGATACCAGAAACCATAGATAACAGTGAATGCCATTGAAAATAATGGGACTAATGGTTTAAAATACCATAGAGTTGCCTTGGGAGACCTAGAAAATGTTGAGAGAGGATGCCTCTCTAGGTATTTTCTAGGAAGATTCTATGGTATGTGTTCCTCTTTTTGTGTCCCATGGATAACTGAAACCATGGATATTGGTTCTGCGAATATGGGGGTCCAACTCTATTTTAAGCAGAGAAACTCTGGCATTTATGTACTGATTAGGTAGCCCTGAACAAAAAAAAAAAAATCCGTATGAGCCTAGTGTGAAGGGCAAGATTCCATCCTTTCCTCTTTCTCTGGCTGAGTTAACTGAGTAGAAACTACTTTTTCATTCTGAACTCAGTTTGCAGAAATTCAAGTGAACTGAGGATGAAGGAGAAAAGTGGGAAGAGTAGAGAGAAACTAGGACATTTTGAAAGCAGCTGAGAAAGTGGAGCAGCAGAGCATTAATTAGGGCTGTCCCTGCTAAACTGGGACAGTTGGAGGTAGATGTCCCTTATTTCCTGTGATCTCCCTTATTCAAGGTAATTTTTTGGATCCTCCTGGCTCCCTTATTGACATTCTATTCTTCCCATATATTTACGAAGGTCTGAAATTCAGATGTCAAGGGCAAGTAAGTCTGAGCAGAGAGGGAACCTGTGAAGGCTAGATGTATGTGTTTGGGGAACAGGGCGGAATCATCAGAAAGCAAACCAGGAAACTCCTCCTGGCTTGAGGTGTGTATTTTTGCATTTATGCCAGAGAGGAGGGAGTGTGTGTGAGAGGGAGGGAGGGAGGGAGGTGTGTGTTGTTGCATCTGTGTGCATGTGAGAAAGGGAAGTGTATGGACTTTTTCAAATGGGGAGGAACCTGAGGTCAGGAGAAGAATGGCACTGTCGCACTTACAGCACTCCATTTTGGACACCATCCTCCTTCCGACCTTCCCCCGTGCTTCCTCCATGCTGCAGGCGTGAGAAACGCACAGCTTTTATTGACAGAAAAACCCCATCACTAAAAAACGGCACCTGCAGCACAGAGGAAGCATGGGGGAAGGTCGGGAGGAGGACGGCTCTGTCTGAAACAGAGCTCTGTAAGCACAACAGCGCTGTTCTTCTCCCAACCTCCTTGGGGTTTTTCCCCCGTTTGAAAAAGTCCTATGTTTGCATGGACATAGCAGCGAGGTCCTCGGGTCGTAGGTTTGATTAGAGTTTCCTTCTCTTAGATGGTTGACCTTACAGGGTTGGACGAGCACCATCTGCCCGGGTTTGGGATTAGAGTTTTCCTTCTCCTAGGATGGTTGCCATAAGGCTAGAGAGCACATCCTGCCCTTTGATGCTCTTTGTCAGACCCTTTGGTTTTGACCTGTCTGGCATGGGAGACCCTACCAGTGGCTATTATGCCACCACCAGCATAGCTCAAAACATCATTAGGGTACGCAAGCCTCTCTCCCACGACAAGGGGGCGTCAATGACTATGTGACGAATGTTGCTGTCCTTGAGCAAGCAGGGATCACCAGCACTGAGGCCATGATATTGAGAACACAGCTACGCTGGGCAGGGCACGTTTCTAGGATGGAGGACCATCGCCTCCCAAAAATAGTACTCTACGGTGAACTTGCCACGGGTCAGCGTAAGAGGGGTGCTCCAAAAAAATGATACAGGGACTCCCTGAAACAACATCTCAGGCTTAGCCAAATTGATCACCAACAATGGTCCGCCCTGGCCTCACATCGGGAGGCATGGAGACGCACTATCCACAATGCTGCAGCCTTATTTGAGAACTCACGCCAAACAAGTCTTGAAGAGAAACGACAACACAGAAAGAATCACAACCCAGAAACATCACCCAAGGAGACCTTCTGCTGTGCTTTCTGCAACCAGACTTGTTTATCTCGGATTGGCCTTTTTAGTCATCAGCACACTTGCAGAAAGTGCAGGATGAGTCCTTCTTAAATCTTCATTTGCGAAGAAAAGCCAGAGGAGGAGAGGATGTTTACATGTCCCTGTAAGAGCGGGGGAATGGGGTATGTGTGTGCTTTTGCATCTCTGCATATAAAAGAAGGGTGTGTGTCTGTGTGTGTCTGTTTTGATAAGATATCTGTAACGGTTCTTTCAGTTTTCTTTAGTTAGTAGTGGTGCTTGGGATCTTTTTAGAATAGTTTTTGTTGTTGTTCTTGTTGTTGCTGTTTAAGTTCCCTGGATAGTGCATACATACACAAACATACAAAGCCAATCAAAATATTAAACAATATGGCCTGGCCATTAAAGATGTAATCCTATACCAATGAACATTTGCTGGAGTGATGCCATGCTGCTAAAAATGCACAAAATTTGTCGTAACTAAATCTCCCTTAAATTCATGGCTGAAAGTTGGTCACCCTAGTTGGAGGTTATGGAGTAATTCTTGCCTTAAGAAATCTGATCAAATTCATGGGGTTGCCATAAATCCCAGGCAAGCTGAAGGAGTGTGTGTGTGTGTGTGTGTGCTTGTGCATGTGTGTGCACGCACACACACACGCACACACTTTAATGGACTTTTAATTCGTTGGGCATTGTAGCTTCTTTTCTTTATGTGCTCCAATGCTCCCTTTGTTTCGAATTATTACAACACTCTAATATTTCTTTAGAGCTTTCATTGGTGTTTATTAAAAGTTAAGATTGTTACTATAAGAGAAAAAAACTTTCAGCACACTGTCAACTAATTAAACATGTTTAAAATTTCAGGGCTGGTTGAGTTTTTAAAATTATTCAACACTATTAATAAAGTTCACAGTTTCTGTATTTTTTCTTTCCATTTTAATTCCACCACTGTCTTTTGAAAATTATTATTATTTAAAAATATATCTTTAGGTGATTACTAGTCTGGCCTACCCCCAAGATAGCTACCACTCAACTACAAAAGAGGGAACAGAGCAAAAGGAAAAGACCATTTCTCTGTAAAATGCCTTAATATGACTAAATGTTGTACATCCCTTCTATGTCCTTTGTTTGGTTGCAATTTTGAGATTGCTTATCAAAAAGCTCTCTCAGTTCAATGCACATACTGGACACCAGTTTGATAAGCCTCCCCACCCCGCATCCTCCACTCTCCCTCGGGCCTTCTGATTTCCATTTGCAGCAGCACAAACATAAAAACCATTAGGACTATGAAGAATTAGCTGCCCACAGTTAAAATAGGGATAAAGACCAAAATGTTACCTCTTTCTTAGCTTATTGTAAAAAGTGTTTATTACCTTTAAATAAGTCTCATCACTATTGTATAAGCTGAAGTTTTTCTGTTCATAAAAACATTTTTTTTTAATTGAACCATTTAATGAAGTAGAACACACTTCAGTGTTTTATGTTCTGTTTTAATTGCTTTACCATATGCACAGTACAACCCATTCCATACTTCCACACTTTATTTACAGTGATGGGAATCAGGGTTCACCCTCCAAATATAAAAGGGCATCTTCCAAAGCCAGAGGAAGACTCAGTGACTGGCATTTAAATAAATGTACTGACTTCACTGAAGAGAATCGGGTAAGAGGCAATATCAGTGTTCTATACTGTGATATTAGGAATGTATGCCTATCAGTGGCTACTCCAACGTTCCACTTAGTTCAGCTGGTCCTACTTTTGGGAAGCTGTGAATGGCCAATTACTACAGCCTCGTAAAGAACCAATACATGTGATCTAACCTGATATGTACTCTTATGTGTTCCTCACTTTATTCAGTAATGAGAACTTCCAGAGGCAGCACTACCAGGGTTTGCCTCTTTTGCAGAGACGTTTACAAGTGTTTATTTAGAAATATATTAGTATATGTCCTTGAGCAAGCAGGGATCACCAGCATTGAGGCCATGATATTGAGAACACAGCTACGCTGGGCAGGGCACATTTCTAGGATGGAAGACCATTGCCTCCCAAAAATAGTACTCTACAGTGAACTTGCCATGGGTCAGCATAAGAGGGGCACTCCAAAAAAACGATACAAGGACTCACTGAAACAACATCTCAGGCTCGGCCAAATTGATCACCGACAATGGTTCGCCCTGGCCTCACATCGGGAGGCATGGAGACACACTATCCACAATGCTGCAGCCTTATTTGAGAACTCACGCCAAACAAGTCTTGAAGAGAAACGACAACGCAAAAAGAATCACAACCCAGAAACATCACCCAAGGAGACCTTCTGCTGTGCTTTCTGCAACCGGACTTGTTTACCTCGGATAGGCCTTTTTAGTCATCAGCACGCTTGCAGAAAGCGCAGGATGAGTCCTTCCTGAATCTTTGTTTGCGAAGAAAAGCCAGAGAAAGAGAGAGTATATATTAGTAGAAAGTTGGTGGAGACAAGCAGTATACACACCCCTAGCAGGCAATAATTTTTTTTTCACTTCACATCAGACCCCAAGAGAGAGACACTATGCTGTAGTCTAATTTTGTGTCAATTTCACAACAAAATGCCACACTGGAGGTCTCAAAAATGGGCATCAAGACAAACCCACAGATATAAGCCACTCCCAGTAATTTCACAACGGTACAAATATAATGTGAGAAATCACCTGCAAATTTAGAAATGGCTCCAGGACTCATGGACTTTTTCTCAGAATATATTATACAGGTCCCTGTCCCCTGTATCTGCAGGGGATACATTCCTGGACTTAACGTGTATACGTGAAACTGTAGATAATAGCAAACCCTATTAGAATAAAGGACTTCCTGTACAAACATACCACAAAGTTGCATTGGATGACCTAGCATTTTTCAGCACAACTCTATGGTATGTGTCCCCTATTTTGTGTCCCTTGCATAACTGAAACCACAGATATTGGTTCCAGTGGTACAGGGGGCAACCTGTATATACTGAATTTTCACACAATATCTGTACAGTGCTTATTTTAAGATGCAAATTTGTAAGACACCACTTCTGTGTTCTATTCTGACGCTCAAATCACTACATCACCCTGGCCCCCAGTTAGTATAACAGACTGCATTTATCCATTTGAAAAACACTAGTTTTCTTATCTCTATACATGTATAGGCATATTTTCTTTCTCTTACATGGCTTTTTGTCAGCCAAAGAAAATGTATGGTTCAGAGTAAAGCTTGGGAAAGTTACTGTTTGGAACAAAGCTCCCAGAATCCTCCACCCTGCACAATCATGCTAGCTGCAAGGATTTGGAGAGTTGTCACCCCCAAAGTAACTTTTCCTAGTTCTGGTCAGGCTATAATCTTATGCACATTTGCACATAAGCACTCTCTACAGAACTGGGCTGTGTCAGGAAAGCATGCCTAGGCCTGGACTGTGCATGGGCACGCATAGGAGCATATTAGGAGATACCTGGGTTGACAGTTGCAAAGCTGGTGGTAGAGAGAACTGTCAAATGACTGAAGTCTCCAAGTGCATAGTACCTTTCTGTAATGCGCACACACTGTGGTAAAACTCAGGGCTTAAATGGATTCCACCTGATTTCAACCTGGTTTTAAGCTCAAGGCTCTAGTCTGTAATATGTATAATCAAAATGAAAAACAATATTAATAACAGTAATTAATAATATTAATAATAACCTCTGATCAGACTTTTGCATTCACAAACATAACATCTTACAAAAGTTCCAAGATGACAGTGTGGATACCAACAAATATCAACAGTGCTATGTGTCTACACCTGCTAGCTGCTTATAACATTATGGGATAATGTTTTAATTTATGGGGTTTTTGTTTCATTTTTGAAAAGACATGATGTATCTTCAGAGAAGCAGACCATACCCTTGTGGGCAACACATCCGAGAAAGATATAGTGCAATTATCTGAAATTATTCTAAATAAATCAACCATGAATCATATACATGTTTGTGTGCACATATTTATTTTCATGATAACCCCAAGACAATACATCACACTGCATTTATGCAGTAGCTTGCTTTAAGCTCAAACAGAATTTCCATCAATTGTTCCTGCTATATTTCTAACCAAATGCCAGAAATTTATGGCCCATGAAATAATAAAATGGAGAACCTTAAGTCATGGGCTCTTTGTACTCCAATAAATGTGACATTAGTTACTATGTTTGTATGATATCACTCTTATCTGAGATGTGTAGAGCGGCCTAAGTGCACTTTCAGTTGTTAAAAATTAAATATTTAAGGCGCTTGTGCAAAGTATCTTAATTATCTATAATTTTGTTTAATGTTTTAATTTTTTGTTGAACTCTTTAATACATTTTACTATTTAAAATTACTCCTTTCTTCCTACTGTTTTAAATTTCTATTATTTTTGATTGTTTTAAATTCAGGTTCGTGTCATGCCTCCCTCCCAGACCCCGAGTCTGATTACAACACAGACAGTGAGGCAGATGAAAAAGGACATAGACAAGAATGTAGACAAGAAAGGGAGGATCTGCATCTCTCAGACTGTCGTTATAGAAAATGCACATTAATAAGGCAACAGCTGAAGGGGGATACTAGGCCATTTATATTACAACCTTGCTCTTGGCAGGGTGTTGCTGATACCCAACCTTTCCTGGCAGTTTCAAGCTACTTTACTCTGGACTCTCAGCTCATGTGATACCAAGACTTTGAAACCCTGCTTTGTGAACTGACTTTACTACTCACACTCCTTTGGATTTGACTAATTGCTTTCTCCTGTTGACTCAGACTGGCTTTGTTACTGAGAACTCTAAAACAATTGGCTGGAAGCTTTGGTAAGACAGTTTTTACCGCTCTGCTGAACTGTCTTCAGTTTGACAGGCCTTCAAATCTAGGCAATTGCAAAAAGAACAACAAAAAAGGATCATAGAATTGGAAGGGATACCATAGGTCATAAAGTCTGACCTCTTGCTCCATGCAGTAAATCTAGCTAAAGCATCCAGCCTCTTTTTTTAAAAAATGTCCAGAAAAAGAGATCACTCTACCTCTCTAGGTAATTGTTTCATTGTCAAACCACTTTTACTGTCAAGAATTGCCCTTATCCCTCTGCCACAATCCTAATAATGCTTCTAATAATCACCGTATATTTTTGAAAGGGGAAATGATGGTGGTAGTGGTGGTGGTGGTGATACCCCATCCCTTCTAACTCTGATTCTATGAACAACAACAAAAAACAGGCTATCTAGGCATTAGGGACCAATAGGGATCTATCTCCTCTCCTTCCAACAATGCCAGTCTGTCACTTCCTTTCCAACTTGCCACCATGATGCCTCAGCCAGATTTTAAACCCCCTCTACACCCCACTCATGGTAAAGGGAGTGACAGGCTGGTGCTGTTGGAGGGAGAGGATATTGAGATGACTGAAAGGAAGAGGAATGGGTGGTGGTTTGCCTCCATTGTTCACTGCTTTCTTCTCTAATTCCACCATACTCCCACTGGGTCCTGACTTCAAAAACCGTTTTCAGAAGTTGGGAGGGGAACAGGCAAACTCCTGGAGAATCTACTATAACCCAGGCTTTGAAAGAGCCTACAGCTTTGAAACAGCCAGCACACAGACAATTGAAGGGATTCTTTTACAGGCAGCACTTGCTGGGATTTTTTTTTTTTTTTTTTTGCAGGGAATTTTTTATTGGAATAAGACCATTCTACTAAAAAATACACCCGATCGCAAAAGTCCATAACAATAGACCCAACAGACTGGCTGGCTCCCCAACCAGCATCTTGATTAGCACTGAGCTAGACTTTCCTTCAATAGTTAGACTTTCCTGAGAAGTTTTAACACAAATCTCGGGAACTAGAAATTGGCATTAATGGACAAATGGGTCATATCTAACTCTGTAACTGTATTGTCTGTCAGTCTTAGGTGTGAGACTTCACTCATTGACTAAAAACTCAAAGAAAGGGGTGGGCTTGGACAGAAAAGTGACTGAACATTTTGGCCCTTAATTCCACTCCTACAAAAGATACCGGTAGATACATGTTTGTTTTCCACACCTTTCACCATCTTGGTCGCCCTCCTCTGGACATGCTCCAGTTTGTCAACATCCTTCTTGAACTGTGGTGCCCAAAACTGGAGACAGTATTCCAGGTAACATCTGACCAAAGCAGAATAGAGTAGCACTATTACTTCCCTCAATCTAGACACTATACTCCTATTGATGCAGCCTAGAATTGCATTGGCTTTTTTGGCTGCCACATCACACTTCTGATTCATGTTCAGCTTGTGGTCCACTAAGACTCCTAGATCCCTTTCACATGTACTACTATCATGCCAGGTGTTACCCATCTTATATCTGTGAATTTCATTTTTACTGTCCATGTGTAGTATCATAATTTCTCCCTATTGAAATTCATTTTGTTAATTTTGGCCCAGCTTTATAATCTGTTAAGGTCATTTTGAATTAATACCCTGTCCTCTGGGGTATTAGCTTCCCCTCCTAATTTGTTTTCACCTGCCAATTTGGTAAGCATGTCCTCTATTCCATCATCCAAGTCATTGATAAAGATGTTGAATAGCACTGGGCCCAGGACAGAACCCTGTGCCACCCCCCTGGTCACTTCTCTCCATTGGTGAGGAGCAATTGGTGAGTCAATCAGGCAGGTGGGAGGGCAGGGAAACAAGGAGAAAAGAGAGGGAGAGAAGAGGAAAAACATGGCTTCTTGCCCCACATGACTGCCGTTATGGGAACTGAAGAGAAAGAGGCCTTATCGCACAGAAGCAATAATGGAAAGGCAGCACTATTGAGGGCCTATTGATGAGTTTCCCATCAATGAAAAGGTGCCCTCCAAAAATGGTTTGAATACTGATTGCCAACAACACAGACATGAAGTCATGTGATAAGGAACAGTGGCATACACTATTATCCTGCTCTAGTACAAGTGGTAAAGCCTGGTGTAATAATCTGCTTTGGGGGTGCCTCTCAACATATGCCACCTGAAGTGACTTCTTCTCTCTAGGAGTGGAAACAATATTTTTAAAAATCCTTAAAGTGGTATGAAATGTGTTTCTAGAGTGTCAGGAAACCCTGACAAAGAGAATCATGGACCGGTAAGAATCTTCACAGTTCAGGACTTGTTCTGTGTTAAATTCAAATGTGTTTTTAGTGCAGAAAACAGCACTTTCTGCACAGGAAATAATATTTTATGTGGAAACTGCTTTTTCTGTACAGAAAATGTTGTTTCTTGTGCAGAAGTGCTAAAAATTATGTGCTAAAAATTAGCTACATTTGCACCAAATAAATGCCAAAGTGCACATTTCTTGCAGTGGGAAGTATTACTGCAAAAATTACTTGTTGCTTCCATTGAGAATGAAATTAGCAAAGAATTGCCTCCATGCTTTTCTCTATGCCTATTAGTAAGGCTGGTCCAGGTTCTTATGATAACTTGTAGAAAGAGAGAATTAGTGGTAGCCTGCTTTGTAGTGATGTCATCACAGGTAGCCAGAGGATGTACTGCAGCTTTCCTCCAAATGGAAGTCAGGTGATTTGAGAAACTGGTAGTTTCAGTTTATATCATTGTCCCTGACTCTGCCCTGAGTCAGTCTGAGAAATTCTGTCGCTCAATGCAGGCTGAGCTGCTCGCAGAATCTCTGCTTGAAACTCTACTGAGACATAAATTTACCTTTCTGCCAGCCTCCATGCCACCTGGCTTGATATTTGGCATTTCATAACTAGCATTATTTAAAACATGAACTATTTTTCACATGTGAGGAAACCATTCAAGCCTTGTTCCAGTCAAGAGAATAGTGTACTTGCTACAAGTGGATATTAGCCCAATGCGGCAGCAGTATCCATACCTATAGGCCACTGGAGACCAACCACAGTTGCAGACAACATGGCAATGTTACTGCAGATGATGAGTAAGAGCACAATGCCATGAGCTGAAGTGTTCAGTTAATATCAGGACTACTGCAAATAATACATAATTCTGTAAAGTGTCACAGGAAAGAATAGGGACTTGATCTCAAATACTGCAATCATACGGCCACTTCCATTAGAGTAAGCCCCACTGAAACCAATGAATTGCACCAAAGAATTGTAATTTAAGACAGTAAAACTGTTAAGGAGAAATACATTTCAAGTAAATCCACAGGGCTCATTTCAATGTGTTTTTAAGATGCAAAGCAAATTTACTTTTTAACAAGGTTTTGGCCAATCATATCTTCTAAGGGGGGGGGAAGTACACAGCAAGAGCAAGCAAAATGTTTGTTCTAAGTAAAAAAAAGAAAAGAAATATTTCTTTCTTTCCATTAATCATCTCCATATGTGAGCATTAATAGACAAAATTAAATATAGTTTGACTCGTGGGTGTAGACTGGCAGCTCACTACTGTACATGGATAGAGTTTGCTCTAGCCTAACACTTTTGTGCTTAGATTCTGCTAGTTACATTAGAAATCATTTACATCTAACATAGTTACAAAAATGGAAAAACAAACACCCATAACCTAAGATCAGTCACTTATAAGTCTACTTGATTTCAATAACTGCATTTAAGATTATCTATGACTTCTTGATGACATCTTTGCTTGCCAAGTGGGCAAATTACAATCACTTGAGAAATTCCACCTGGATTTCAACAACTTCCATCCTACCATCAACCTGAGCCTGGAACAACTCACATAACAAATTCACCTACTTGACTGTGCAACACACAATGGACACCACATTCTATCAAAAACCCACTGATTGCTACACATAGGACTTTTTCAGACGATACTTACCACACAAGGAGGTCTCGGGAGACACACGGCGCTGTCGCATGGCAGGAGGTCCTTTTCGGATGACGCCATTCCTCTTCCGAAATCACTTCCGTGAAGGATTGGAAGCAGCCGCGACATATTTGGCCATTTTTTACTCACAGGCAACTTCCGTGATTAAAATATCGCATGGCCACTTCCAATCCTTCAGGGACGGCGGTGTCCGAAAAGGACCCCCTGCTGCGCGACAGCATTGCGCCTCTCCCGAGACCTCCTTGCGCGGTAAGTATCATCTGAAAAAGTCCATACTCACATACTTCCAGTTTTCACCCAGAGCACACTACCAAATTTATTATTTATAGCCAAACCCTCTGATAAAATGGCCTCAGACCCACAAGACAGAGACTCAAAGGTCTTGGATTTACAACATGTATTTCTCAAACTACAATGCCCACTTAAGGAGACAACGAAACAAATTGACAAGGTACAATTAATACCCAGGAACCATTTACTACAAGACAGACCAAAAACACAAAATGACAGGACAGCCCTAGTGGCCATCTACAGCTGAGATCACTCAAATGCATCATCAATTTGCTGCTAGAACCAATTCTGGAGAATAACACAACATTCTCACAAGCTCTGGGAGGCAGGCCTTTAATGGCCTACAGACAGCCTCCAAATCTTAAGCACCTACTCACTTACAACAGGATACGTAACATGGATGGTAATAAAGGGACAAGACTCTGCCACAAGCCCAGATGCCAACTCTGCCCCCACATCTACTCTGGGAGCAACATTACAACTGCCAATAATATCACTCACAACATCAAAGGTGCACTTACTTGCTCTTCCTCCAATGTGATATGTGCCAGCTATGCCCTTCTGCACTCTACATTGGATAAACAGGAAAGTCTCTACACAAGAAGATTAATGGACACAAATCTGACATTAGAAATGGCAATACCACCAAACCAGTTGCAGAACGTTTCCAGGTTGCAGTCCTTGAACAAGAAAATTACAAAGAAAGACTAGAAAGAGAAACTGCTGGATTAATTATATCACAAATTCCTATCCATTGTCAGAGGTATGAACAAAGACAATGGCTTCATGGCATACTACATATATTAATACAAGAGTCCTCGCTACTGCATGTATAACAAAAGGAATTTTCTCAGAGAATGTTTTGAACCCTGAGAAGCTGACTTTTGGTAAGCAGATTTATTTCACACATCAACACTAACTGACCACTGCAAAAATCTGAAAGAGCTGTATCACCTCACACAGCCAGGGTCATGAATTGTGTCTTTCTGGATCCTATTACATTCTATCCCACTCCCATAACTATATAAATGTGCTTTATGCCTGAGGCCTTAATACCACTGGGTACTGCATCCAAAGAAGTGGGTTTATATCCACGAAAGCTCACGTGAAAATAAAAACATTTTATTTTCTGTAAAAACAGTTAGTCTTAAAGGTGCTGCCACATTTCTTTTTTCCCCTCTCCCTTCCTTCCTCCTTTTTAAGATGGTTGTTGCTTAATCATACAGTATGTCACACCAAAGAAATACTTTAGAAATATACCTCTCCTAGCATCATTTTTCATTACAAGTTAAATTGGTGGAAAGATTGTAGAAGCAGTTCAAGATTTTAGTGTCTTTTTTTTTAACCTTGCAATTCAGAAAGCAAATTTCTTGAGATAGAAAAAAAAATCCAGCACTTTCATGGCAACTTACACTTGTTTAATTCTACAAATCAAGAAGAAATGAGTTAACATCTACAAAACACAAATTCTCTCTCAAAGGAAAGGAACTTGCCTATATCTTAAAGACACCAGATCCTGTCTGATCATGGGTGCTAAGTAGGCTTTGCCCTGGTTAGTACTTGGCTGGGAGACCACCAATGAATAGCAGGTGCTGTAGGCTATATTTCAGGGGAAAGAACAGGCAAACCCACCTCTGAGCATTCCTTGCATAAGAAAACCCCGTGAAAAATTCATGGGGTCACCATAAATCAACAGGCCACAAAGGTATATTTTGTTTTGTACCCTCATGTCATTTCTGACTTATGGTGACCCTAAGGCGAAACTATCATGGGGCTTTTTTTTTTGACAAGATTTGTTCAGAGGGGATTTGCCTTGCCTTCCTCTGAGGCTGAGAGAATGTGACACACCCAAGGTCACCCAGTGGGTTTTCATGCCTGAGCTGTGATATGAACCCTGGTCTCCAGAGTCATAATCCAACGCTCAAACCACTACACCACACTAGCTCTCTTGAAAGCCTACACACACACACACACACACAAAATAATGGAATGATAACAAGCTCACCAAAGCTGGCAACTACATTAAGTGCTTTTAAAAGGGTACTTCAGAATAAAGCTTTTACTGTGCCTTATTCATGGAAATGTACAGGTGGTTCAGACAGTGCTATCTTTAGTTTGTATCTCTCCCATGTTTTCCTAATATTTCTTCCATTTTTTTTCTTAGCAGAGAAAATCTGTCAAATTAAAGAGATATAATATCTACACAGTGGTTTTGAACTGTGAACAGTAAGATCTCTGGGTCTGGAAGAACCCTATAAAGGTATCAGTTCCATCAGTACTGCCTCTTCATATTGTTTTGCGATACATACCACTCCTATATGGGTAATATGTATAATTTGTCTGCATTTTGAAAGTTTATCAGTCAACAGGAGACTTGAAGGTAAGTACACACATAGCTGATTACAACCTAATTTGTCAGCCAAGTTCGTATGCTTAGTTTGTAAAAGTAAGCCCATCTGTAGATCCAGAATATCCCTGCTTCAGCTTCATGACACCACATGAGAAATACAGTACATTTGCACACTTGTTACTGAATATCATGCCTCCTGATTCTGCCTACTAATGTCTAGAAACAAAAATCAGTGCTAATTACTACCTTCCTTGTGGATCCAGTCCTGACACCTGCTATAGCGCATAATCTCTTCAAATCTTTACATTCAAACATAATGGCAGTCGCATGTCACCACTTACATTTTTAGTGCATGTAACTGAGTAAACAGTTGGAAAACTGGACCCATAATTTCAAATACAAGTTTATATTACTGTTATGTTTTAAGGTAACTAGTCTAATTAAAATTTGTGATTTGTGCCCACTGAAATCCAATTAGTTAAGTTTAACGGTAAGAAGGTATACAGACTGGTACTCAAACTGGTTTTTGTAATTTAAAAAAATGTTTGTCTGACTGAGCCTTTTGTTCTATCCAGGATTATAAACTGCTCAGAACTACCCATTCTATTTGTATCTAACCAGTTAAACTGAACACTTGAAAGCTCAGACATTCCAGTTATGTTGTAAAATCTCACTCTGAGCAGTCCAAAACATTCTGCTCATTTAGATTAATTCCTGAAGATGTTTTTTTCTACTGACATATACATATATTTAATGGTACATGAAATATGCCATAGGCAATATTTGATCCACAAATACAAATACAATTTGATCCACAAATACAAATACCTAACAAAATATTTATGGCACAGGTCTTGTTTAAATTGCAAGCTGGAAAAGCCATAGATGATTAATCTTTTGTAATGTATACGGACACTAAACTTGCTAGACTTCTACCCATCTTGCCCTGTTCCATTGCCTTTAATTATTGCTCTTCCACACTGAATAACATATTCCATGTTAACATTAGAAAAGTTTACAATGAAGGCAAACCACCACATTACATGTTCCATGCCAGTGCTTTCTCTATATCTTTCTGTGAAGCAGCTGAGGAGGATTAGAACTAGCATTCCTAGACATCTTAAGCCTCAAATGCAGGATTGCATTTGAACAGACTTTAAATCTGTTTTTTTGAAGGCTCAGTCTATACAAAAAGTGTGTGACCATCACGTTAATAAACATAAAAATGGCTCCAAGCAGGCTGCACTGTAATCTGCCCACAAACACTGCCAGGATGGGGGAAGTGAACGATCAAGACCAGCCCCAGCACCACAGATGAGCTTAATGGGACAATACAAGGTCTTCTGTGCCAGCTCCCCTCATCATTATATCAAGAGCCTGAAATTTACTGAAAATGAGCTCTCAGTATACCCAGAATTCTGCAAGCCCACAGCAGGTGGTTTTTTTTATAGCAGGTGCACTCTTATTCCAAGCAGGGGTATCTATCCTGCAAGCACCAGGTGAACAAAACAGTACAAAACCTGTCAAAAACCATTCCAGAAAAGGATTTCCAAGTGGCTTCAAGCCCAGTTATCTAGCTAGCAGAAACTGGCCACAACTCCAAAGTGGAAACTGGCTACTACTCTGTCCGCCAGGACCAGGCATACCGAACCTGTTTCTTTGCCAATGATGACCCTTTAATTCAGGGTTTCTCAACCAGGGTTCCCTGGAACCCTAGGGTTCCACAAAAGGTTGCTAGGTAGGGGTTCCTTGAGATATGGAGATGTGGGGAGAAATAAACCCCCAAAAATTGAGCTGTAGATATAATAATTTTTAGGCAGGGGTTCCCTGAGACCTGAAAATGGTTTAAAAGGGTTTTGCCAGGGTAAAAAATGATTGAGCAAGGCAGTAGCAGCATTTAATCACTGCACCACCAGGGCTCCCTCATAAGGTATGAGTGTCTCATTCCTTATTAGGGAGCCCTGGTGGTGCAGTGGTTAAATGCCAGTACTGCAGCCACAACATTGTGAGTTCGATCCCAGAGGGCTCCAAGGTTGACTCAGCCTTCCATCCTTCCACAGGTCAGTAAAATGTGAGTACCCAGCTTGTTGGGGGCAATTAGCTAACACATATTTGAAACTATTGAAGCCCTATTAAAAAGCAAAGAAGATGTGTGCTATCACTGAACAATTTGTAAGCCTCTCTGAGAGCCTGAAGAGCGGGGAATGAATACTCTAATAAATAAATATAAAAATAAATCATTTTATCAGGCTGTCAAAAGAAAAAAGTCATCACTGGATATGTTTTCTGTGGGGGTTTTCTGGGCTGTGAGGCCGTGTTCTGGAAGAGTTTATTCCTGAGGTTTTGCCTGCATCTGTGGCTGGCATCTTCAGAGACAGATGCAGGCAAAACATCAGGAATAAACTCTTCCAGAACACAGCCTCACAGCCCAGAAAAAAACTCACAGAAAATCTATGGATGCCCGCAGTGAAAGCCTTCGACTTCACATCATCACTGGATGCTTTTCAGAAGAAGCCTTCAAGAAGAAGAAGCAGCCTTCAAGTTGTTTCTCAAAAGGTCACAATTGGTAAGCTGCTCTGAGAGCCTTTGTGGCTGAAGGGGGGGGGTTATACTCTAATAAATAAATAAAAATAAATAAATTGTATTTATTTAATTGTAGTTTAAGAGGGGGTGGGATGGAGGGTTTGGGGGTGTATATTTTAATGTTGTAAGCCGCCCCGATTGCGAAGTTGAAGGCTTTCACGGCCGGCATCTATAGATTTTCCTTGGGTTTTTCCCGGGCTGTGGGACCGTATTCTGGAAGAGTTTATTCCTGAGATTTCACCTGCATCTGTGGCTGGCATCTTCAGAGACAGATGCAGGCGAAACATCAGGAATAAACTCTTCCAGAACACAGCCTCACAGCCCAGAAAAAAACCACAGAAAACCTATGGATGCCCACCATGAAAGCCTTCAACTTCAGACCATCACTGGATGTTTTTCAGAAGAAGCCTTCAAAAAGAAGAAGAAGAAACCTTCAAATCTTTTCTCAAAAGGTCACGGAGAGCCTTTGTGGCTGAAGGGGAGGGGGTTATACTCTAATAAGTAAATAAAAATAAATAAATTGTATTTATTTAATTGTAGTTTAAGAGGGGATTGGGATGAGGGGTTTGGGGTGTATATTTTAATGTTGTAAGCCACCCAGATTGCGAAGTCGAAGGCTTTCACGGCCGGCATCCATAGATTTTCTTTGTGGCTCCTTCCTATTGAATTCTGGGATTTGCAGTTTTATAAATTTTAGCCTTCTCTGCCAAAGCGTGCTGGAGCCTCCCCAAACTACAAATCCCAGGATTCAATGGGAAGGATCCATGGCAAATAATCCAGTTTCAAACTGGATTATTTGTGTAGTGTGAATTTGGCCTAGGTTTTTTTTCCAGGCTGTGAGGCCCTGTTCTGGAAGCGTTTCTTTCTGACCTTTCGCCTGCATCTGTGGCTGGCATCTTCAGAGAATTGCCCCGATTGCGTTTTGTAGAGAGGCAGGAGATAAATAAATGTTATTACGATTAAATTCTTTCACTCACACTATGATTTCACCATAACACAGGGCCAGAGGCGATGGCGTTTAAGAGGCCGTTTCTTCAAAGAGGTTCTCCCAAAGGTGTAAGTTTTGGGGACGGAAGGGTAGCAAAAGCCGGTCGCGGACCTTCAGGGGTCCTCTGCTTCCTCTCCCCCTCCCTTCCGATGAAGCTCACGTTTAAGGTGGCTGGTGGAAAACTAGGGAAGTTCTCCGTTTTTTCTGAGGCGCGCTCCCTCGGTGGAGGAAGGAAAGCCAACCGCGCCTCAGAGCGAAGGCGCCCGCTGGAAGGGAGCGGAGCTCGGCTCCCCGCGCGCTCTTTCCCCGGGACAGCCTGGACAGAGTAGGGGCGCGGTGCGCCCCTACTCTGTCCAGGCTGTCCCGGGGAAAGAGCGCGCGGGGAGCCGAGCTCCGCTCCCTTCCAGCCGGCGGGAAAAACTAGCCTGTGAGGAGACTTTCCTCCCTACCTGCTTGTCCAGAGCCGCCTCCTTGGCGGTGACAGCGGACGCCCCTTTGGGGGCCAACCCCCTCTCGCAAGTGCAGCCTTCCAACATATACATGCCGGCGGGCCGGAGGCTCTGCTCGTTCTCGAAGTAGAAGAGCACATTCTGATAGAGGGCGAACCATTTGTCGTGCCAGCGGCTAGCTTCGGCCGTTTTCTTGCTGAGGTAGCCGCGCCGGGTGCCTTCCTTGCGAGCCAACACGGCCAGGTACAAGGCGTGGCCCTCGTTGTACCGCACGCTCTTTTGCATGGCGGGGAAAGGGGGGCTCACTGAGGCGTGTGGATGTGAGGACTGGGGGGGGGGAGATCAAGTCTTGGTCTTTCTTCTCCTCCTCCTCCTCCTCTTCCTCCTCTCGCTTCAACAGGAGCCCGTCGTCGTCGAAGAGGAGGAACAACAGCGCCTGCACCTCATGAGCTCGGCTTCCCTGGGCGGCTGAGGCGAGGCAGGACAAGAGCAACCAGAGCCCCCTCCATACACACAACCACACACGCAATGGCGCGCTTTTTCCTCTCAACCCTGAGGGGTTTTTTGGCTCCTCAGCCCGCTCTTCGCTGCCTGGCGCATGGCTCTCCTCCTCCTCCTGGCCAAGCTGTTGTCCCTGAACGAAAAGTTCTGCCAGGCGCGCTTTTCCCACCGCTGGCTCTTGACGAGTTGCAGCCGCGCCAAGCCAAGCTCGCCAGGTTCCTTCTCCTTCTTCCTCCTCCCTGCTGCGCACCGTTGCTTCCCTTCCCTCCCTCACGAGGAGCCAGAAGGGGAAATATCACGTGGGAGATCAGCTGTAATCGGCTTTGAGACCAATTTAAAGAGCAAAGTCGTCGCCGCGGTGGCTGCCAGAGCGCACTCGCCCTCCCCTCAGAGAGAGCGCGCACTCCTGCCTGTGGCAAAGAGAGACTGGAGATGAGGAGGGAGGATGGAGAGGGAGACTGGCTCCTTTCCTCCCACTCTCTCCCTCCCAGCTTTTGCCTCCTGCCTTTAGGCTTTGTCTTTTTTATCTTCCCCCTCCTTTCCCTTGTTTTCTCTCCAGCCAGTCAAGCTGACCGAATGGCGCGTAAAAAGGAAGCCAGGCAGCCAAGGCACAGATTTTCCTCACGTCCCCCCACCTTGGCCTGAGGTACAAAAAAGCCTCGCTCTAACGGGCGGCTCCTCTCGCCAGCGCGGGAATGTCAATGTAAGGACATACACACACACAAACACACACACACGCGCGACCGAAGTCGAACAGGCGACAGGCGGGTGAAGTTAAAAAGCCCAGAGCTCTCTGAGCGCGCTCCGGGGCGCTGCTCTCCTTCCCGGCTGAGAGGGATTAACGTGGACCGAGCGAGAATGAAATGCCTTCGGAAGCGCCCGGCACACGGAGGGTTGCCAAGGGTTTCATCCTCAAAACCTTTGGCTAGCCTCGAGTATTAGCCCAGGGACATAATTCAGGCGACCATCTCTCTCTCCCGCGCCACGCCACCAGTACGGCCGCTGCTTTTCATTCGCAAGACTCCTGACAGAAATTCAACAGGTGAAGCGGTGTTTTTTTTTTCCCTAGCGCGGAATTGTAACCTGGGACGCGTCACCTGTTGCACTTTTGCTTGCTTGGCAATGGTGAAAAACCCTGGCGCTCTGATCGATCGATCGATCGATCAATCAATCAAGGAAGGAGGCCCCCAAGAGGTCACAAAATAGCATGCAAGTTTTCCAGTACTTCAGTATGGATAGATCATATAAAGAAAGGGGGGGGGGTTGGAAGAAAACGGAAAATCAGAGGAGGAGGAGACCTATGTTTAGACCGGGGTGAGAATTGTGTGGTGCTCCAGATGTTGTTGAACTGAAAGTCCCAGCATCCCTGGGCAGTAAAAATCAATAATTAGGAATACTGTGACTTGCAATCCAACAACTTCTGAAGCGTCCCATAATCCCCACCCTTGATTTAGATCCTCTCTTTAGATGAAAAGATCACAAGGCATGGCTTCAGGACAGGCAAACGTCTTGACTTGCTTCCCCAAATCTGCTAGAGGCACAAGGGGGAATTAAACATCAAAATAGGAAATCCATTGAGTTAAATGCCTTTTCTGCCATCATGAATTTTCTTCAGAATATCTATCCAGTATTAATGAATTTTGAAAATTCAGTAGGATTTACTTCAGAGCAAACATTCATAGGATTGCACTTAGTCACATTCTCATCAACTTTATATGCCTAAAACCATGGAAATGCTGGTGCAGAATAATATGCTTGCTTTATTTTTAGAGCATTAAGAAGACAGTTTTAAAAGGAGGACTCAGTTCTGTAATGATACAATTACATCACACACTCCTGCTTCCCAGAAAACTAACTAAGAATGGTCTAATAGTGTTCAGACAGAAGCTGGTTCATGATTAAAAAAAAATTAAAAATCCTCATCACAGATGCAGGTAATAATAATTACTAATTTACTTTGAACAGAAAAACATAAGATAAAACCAAGCTCAGTAAAAATAAGACTGACATTTTTGTTCAACAGCAAGGTCAGTCAGACTTGCAAGATATCTGCCCTGTGATCAAACAAACTGGCAAAATCCAAACCGACCAGCTGTTTCAGATGTTTACAATTAGAATCTTTGTAGCATTGACATCCCACTTTACTAATGGCCATACGGATTGCCAGCTACAATAATACTGTAGCATTTTAATAGTAAACAGGATATGCAGTTTACAACCTGACTCATATGCCTAGCTCAAGCAACAAGTTACAAGTTCTCTTTCCCCCACCCCCCACACAAAATAGTATGATTTTGTATATAAAAATTTCAGGAAAATACACTGGTGAATCTTTTTTTCCAAAACAGGCAAAACTCTACCTTTAAAATCCCTTGCCATTTAGATAGTTCAGTGAAAAGTTGGGAGAGATATTTGCTCTGTAAAAAATAGTTCATTTTAGTTTGTCATGACTTTGTAGTCCAAATAATATTATTTTAAAAAAAATAACATTTTCTAATTGCATTACTGTTGTTTTGATATATTCTAATTTTTGTACATGGCTACTGTTTATTATTTTATAGGGTTGCTTTAAACCTTATAAATGCTTGTACATCTTAATGATTACAATGAACTAAACAGATAGGGATTAGTCAGTGAAAGGAACTGAACAACCAGAGAATAACTATACTCTGAAATTTGTCATCAAATTCAGTTACAGCTCCAACTCAATATCTAAAGCACTGTGCACTGAGAACAATGCCCATGAAACGCATGTTCACATCCATGGACTGTGAACTGTGTGTATCTATGCCATAGACAAAGTTTCAAACCACAGCGTTTCCATTTCCAGGACTCTACTCATGCTTCCTGTCATTATATCAGTGACAGGAAGCATGGATCATCATGTCTGAGTAAATAGACATGGACTGCCATATTCACCAACACATGCCTTTTTAAACTCAATAGATATCGCGAAGAATTTCTCTCTTCTTTTCAGATATTCCACTTTGAAATAATTGAGAACTACAGATTCTTATCCACCTTACTCTGTTTTTACTTCATATTGCTGTCACAATATATTTGGAGACTTCATATAGTATTTATTACAGTTTGGATCCATACTAAATTAGTTTTACTTATTTTCCATTGAAATCACAAGTCATATGAAATCATATTTTATGAATAGGCTATCTACACTATCAACATGACTCTTACATAATTCTAAAAGATACATCTTAGCTTTTTTGTTTGTTTGTTTCTTGTGCTACTTATGACTGCTGTTAATCCAAGGAAGGAAAATAAAATAATGAACTATACACTGCAGCTAGGTTTTCACATTATATATTGTGTACACAATGTGATTACAAATTGGCAGAAGTAAGGGAGCTAATTGGTTTTAGAGAAGGATTCTAAGAATGTTGTAGATAAGTATTCAAAATTAGTAGATGATGTATGCACTGGAAAGATTTCTGCATAAAGATCATCTCTCTAGATGCATAAAAGAATGTTGTGTGGGTAGTCACAATCCATGTCTGTGGGTACATGCATGGTATGCTAGTAACATACTCCTAAATTCCTAACACCCATTTGGTTATACCCACAAATTTCAGTCACACAGACTTAACACAGACAATTCCAGATGAAAAATGCTAAATTTTAGCTATACGTTTATGTTCTAGATGTATTAGGTCTCAAGAGTGGCTAAGCTTTCTTATAGATAATACTGAGCTAGATGGAGCAATAGCAATCTGCATCAATAGATGAACATGCACAAGACCTTTCCAGAAAAGTGTTCCAACTAACTGTTTCATGGTAGAAAAGATATCTATACATTATGGTGGCGCTTGCATAATCCTACAATGACCAAATGATTATCCAATGTGAACCAACTGAGATGGTGTGACGAAAATCAGAAAGCAAAATGTTTGGTATTGCTAAATGTATCAAAAGGAAATAGGTAACCATGGAAACAAAATTAGCAAGAAAGCAACATGTTATATCAGGGTTGAAATTTCACGACTAATAGTTTATATTCAGCCTGAATGTAGCTCAAGAATAGATACGTGCCTCTAAGAAAGAGTATTCAAACATTTATAAAGACTATCATTGGAAGAAAATGTTCTGAAAACAAGTGTCAGGCACTTTTTTATGTAGGAAAAGCTTACAGTCCTACTGAAACAGGCAGAACTACATAGAAAGAGAAAGGAAGTGCTGGGTGTATTGTTGATCTACAATCTCTGTAACACAAATACATACAAACTGGTAGGAAATCTGTAGCCAGCTGTTACAGAAGTTTGGAGTTCATTCCATAGAACAGAATCCATAAACCAACATTAACTATAATTCCCTATAGTCCCCTTAAAAGAACTACTTAATGTATTATGCACCTGAGAACTCTAAAAAATAAAATAATTTCCCACAAATTCACATGGCCTGGAGAAGTTTATATATTATTCCAGTATACTCTACCACAAAATAGTCTCAAATGCAACTCCACTGAGTAACAAGCAAGTAAATTATTGGTGTGCAGAAACCAATTGTACAATTCTTTGGAGGTCTGTACTTCTTGAAAGAGTTGGAATCAATGTAGTTCTGGGTCTGAATTTTAGACAACTATTTTCTACTTACTGTTTTGTTGTGTTTATTGTATTATTGCTTCAGTTTTAAGACTTCACATTAAATACAACCTATGTGGAAATTACTCCATCCTTTGAGCTTATGCTTCTGTTCAACCATAATGGTAAATCATAGGATGTGGTGGAACTATAGAACAGAAGGGAAGCATGCCCTGGCCTCTACCATTGGCAAGAAGACTAAGGGAAGTATTATCATTATGGCAAGGGGAAAATTAACTGGGCCCCATTCATTAACCAGAGAATGTACAAGTGCAGGGAACATGCTCTCCCTCGCAACAACAGAATTCTGGGGTCCAATGGTCAGCTGCCACTTGTACTGAGGAAAGGAGGGAGGAAGTAGACTCCTGCCTCTGCTACCATCCAGAGAAGAAAGGGCTGCTGGGTCAGTTAGAGAACCTCTATGCAACTTTTTTTGTAAGGCAAGAAAAGAACAAGCAAAAAAAGATCAGCAGACCCCACCTGGATGCAAATCCCTGTTTACAACTTGCTCATTTTCAAATGTTCCTCCTGCTCTCCCCTTTTCCACTTGAGCTTATGTACTGTTCCCACTCTTCTCCTCACATCACAGCTGTGAAAATGTATAGCTATTTGCTTTGCTTTTCAATTAATTGTGGTTTGTCATTATGTCAGAACTTGTACAAACTTTAGATAGTTTTAACTATGTTTTCCATATAAGACAACTTCAAACTATGGTTCATGATCCTGATTTGTTCAGTCCAGACATGGTTAAAATTATCTACCATTTCCTGTTTAGACTTAACATGAGAAAGCAATTAATAGAAACTAAAGCAAATGCTTTGGATGCATTTAAATGCTATGTTGGAGGAAGTAGGCCAAGTGCATCAAGTTTCATATGTGTAATACTATAGGAGTTTAGTGTTATGCACAGATGAGATGCACCTGTGAATCATCACCCTAGACTGTTGTCATAGCAAGGTACCTCAGAAGAAGTAGCTTGTTGTGCTATAATTGGAGTTTAAGTACTGTAATAAGTGATAGTAACTACCATACAGGTTGACCCTCATCTCCCATGGGATCAGTATCTGTGGTTTCACTTATCCATGTCCAAAGAGTATGTCCTCTCTAGGCATTTTCTAGGTCCTCCAGCATGATTCTATGGTATGCTTCCGCTGGACGTTGGGCTGGAGGTCATTCATTTCAATAGGGTTTGCTATTATCCACATTTTTGTGTATCTATGGTAAGTCTGGAAGCTTATCCCACGTGGATACGCAGGGCAACCTATATTATACAACTTGGACTGACATCAGCTTCTACAACGAAAATTGTGACCATTGAGGAAAGCTAATAATATCTATTAAAAAGGGGAGGAAGCTGAAATTGTGTGATGTAGGACTAGTCACTCAGGTCTAATTGCTAGTCCCAACTAGCTGCTGTTCTGTACCTTCAAGTCATTTCCAATTTATGGAGGGCCTACAGCAACCTAATCACAGGGTTTTCTTGGCCAGGTTTGTTCATAGGAGGTTTGCCTTTGCCTTCTTCTGAGTCTGGGAGAGTGAGACTTGCCCAGGGTCACCTCATGAGTTTCCATGGCTGAGTGTGGATTCAAACCCTGGTCTCCAGAGTTGTAGTCCAACGCTCAAACCACTACACCACACTGGGGCTCAGATCCAGCTAGAGTAAACTCTATTAATCCATGAGATTTCCATCAATTTACTATTCAGCAATTTATTCAAGTGGGTCTATTATAGCTGGAACTTGCAATTGGAACAGCATATATACTATCCCTTACAGGTCTGCAGGAGGGTGGAGCCCCTTCCAGCAGGTGAAACTATGGGTAAAACTTTCATTACATCTGCCTTGTAGACAGACACAGATAAACATGAACACTTGGAAAGCAATTCAACTAAGATCTGTTGATTTCAGCATAAATAATGATATTATGAGATACCTGCAAACTTACCTAGTTAACAGCCTAGGTAACTTGCACATGCATTAATTAAGCCTTCAGCTTCAGGATCTGTTCTGATGATCAGAAATATATCTTGATTCTTTATGAACTGCATATAATAAAGAATCAGGACACCTTTCCCCAGACAGTTAACAAATGCCATCTGTTTTTATTCTGGCCTAATGATATAGTCCCAGCCTTTTTTGTTTTTAATGCATATAGTTAGTATTGTTCAGTGGACATAGTTCATAATGTCAGTCAGCTTCATAAAATGTTATAGTTATTATCGCATACTGTTGTAATTATTTTGTATGATTAAGCCTAACCATCCTACAAAGCTGAGTAAGTTTCCTACCCAAGGGTATGTCTTTATGTTTCTCTGTTATTCATCTGTAATGCAAGTTGACAAGCTCTATAACTGAGAGGAAGAAAAATGAGGGGCCTGGATTAGAGTTTGCTATTATATAGAGGGAGCTTTGTACAAAAAAATAAAATAAAAAAAAATGATAAAAGCATTCCAGAGTTTTAATTCTTCTATTGGAGGAAATACAGACTATAAGCACAACCTAAAATGAATTAATTTCTAAACATGTGTGCTTCTGGAAGAAAGAAAAACATGTCACCCTTATCCAGCTCTTGCCATGATTTAAAGTGATATTTATGCACATGCCAGAACATGCATAGGTGTATATACAGGTCAACTCCTATATCTGTGGGGGATGCATTCCAAAACACACACACCATGGATACCTGAATCCGTGGATAATATGGAATCCTGTTATAATAGGGAACCCTATTATTGTGAGATGAATGTCAGAAGTTGACCAAAGAATCACACTGGAGGACCCAGAAATGCCTAGAGGGAACATATTTTTGGACATGGATAAGTGAAACCATGGATACTAAATCTGAGGATATAAGAGTTGACCTGTATTTTAATCTGCATGCACATCCTACTGAATGCAATGCATTGTGGAAAAACAAAATTGAGGGGCTTACTGCATGAGGAAGGAAGCAGCAGTGCACCCCGATAATAGCACTGCCCACCTTGCCTTATTGCATTAAATTAGTGTGTTTCAGCTGTTCTCCTATTCTGGTCCTGCGGGAGGCAGTGTAAATGCAATTCTTTTTGCTAATTGGAAAAATTGTTAGCAAAAAGATGCACATTTACCACTGCCTCCCATGGGACCGGAACGGGAGAACAGCTGAAACACGCTGATGTCATGAGAGAACGCAAGGTGGGATGCACTACTCCAGGGCTTCATTTCCTCTTCTCTTCCTTTGTGTGATAAGGCTCTGACAGAGTAGTATGCTTTCAGATATACATTACATTTGGAAGCACGTTATGTGTCCAGAAACTTCAACATAATTTCATTTTAAAAGAGGAAACATGGTATATTTTTTAAGTGAGAGGAATAAATAGATAAAAGGAAGTTGGAAGAAGACATCAAGAGGATCAGATTTATTTTAAACTACTAACATGGAACTTAGAATACTTTTAATCTAATACTGAACTTGAATGGTCAAGTCAAGTAGCCGTCAACCCATTTGGTGGTGAAATAAAACCACCCAAAACAAAAAGTAACTTTAGTTTATATAACTCTGACTATAGCTTAGAGTAAGACCTTCATTCATTTGATGACACAACTGCTTTTTCCCTCTCCAAAACCTTCAAAAAAGTTAAAAGACGGGAGGGGGGAGGAGTCAAAAGGAAAGATTCAACAAGCACCAGGGCAAAAGGCCAGAAAGAGAAAGGCCAAAAAAGAAAAGAAAGAAAAAGAATACAGAAAGAGCAAAGGGGGAAAAAGTAATAACATGAGGGGTGGAGAGTAAGAGAACTGGGGTAGGTAGGGGAAGGAAGTTAAAAAAACAACTGTGTGGGTAAGACCATAGAATTAGCAGTCTTTGCAGCATGAGTGAATGAGTGGGTAGGTAAAGGTGTGGGGGGGAGAGCACTGGTCTAGGTAAGCTAGATGAGCAGGTGAACTAAACCACCTGGGATAGTGGGTTAATGAAGGGAGAGAAAAAGTAACTGTGTAGGTTGGTGGGAAATAAAAAGCAGCTGAGTGGGTTTAGGACAAAGGGACTGATAAGCAGAGGTGGGCCACCTTTGGGCCTCAAGGCTGTTTCTGCAGCCTTTCCCTCCAAACTCTCCAGACCACCTTTCTTTTGCCCAAAAGAGTACAGTGAATTGCCTCTTCTGAAAGTCTCTAAGAGTGGCAAACCATCATTTAAATATGCTGTAGCCACAGTCCACAGTATTTAGCATCAAATAGTATTTGTTTTTAAAACCAGTAATGGACTGGTGGCCAGGTCCAGTATTGTTTTTCCTGGCATCCCCCCTCCCCCCCATTCTGAAAATATTTGAAAGACATTTCTCCTTCTCAAAACCCCAGAAATCTCTAAGGACCAAGCATCACAGGCCCATAAAATTGGCCTCTGATCTGCCACAGCTACTACCTCTGTTCTAAGCCTTCCAACCCTGGGTACATTTGCTATTACAAGAAATATAAGTAAGAAATTGTGTGTGTGTGTAATCCTTATCCACTTTCTACATGCTATGCACAATTTTATCTGTTCTTGTTAACTTAAAGCTTTTTAAAAAGAAAAGGAAAAAGAAACTTGAGAAGTCTTTTCAAAAAGTATTCCCTCAGATGGAAGGTGCTCCAACCCTGGAGGTGCTTCAAGAGAAGCTGACCTTGATAATTTGGACAATCCTTTGCTACACCTTTTCTTTTCTTTTCTTTTTCAAGCTGGGACAATCAGAATTTTATTTATTTATTTATTATTTATTTATACCCCACTCTTCAGCCACAAGGCTATCAGAGCAGCTTACAAATTGTTTTAAGCAATAGCAATTTACACATCTACACTACATTAAGCAGTTTCCAATGTGTGTTAGCTAATTGTACACAGTATTTCAAATATAGCTTGTTCTGTAGATTTATATTATAATAGTGCCAGTTCTCCCCTTTAATACTCTTTTATTGGAATTTATCTTTTTCACCCCTGTAGCACAACACATTGATGTCATATTTACAACCCAACTATCATTTTTCACCAACCAGCTAATTCATGAGCTGATCATGGATTAAGATGCCAATCTGGATTGTGTTACTGAGACCTGAGTAAATTAATTGGGAATCCAGCTGTGTCCACCTGGAGTCTTCAAGCAACAGCTGTTGTTTATATGCATTATGTCTTCCTCTCCAGGTTCTTGTGCAGCTGACTTATTTGTTTACCAACCTGAAAACAGAACTGATAGAATATTGAACTAACTGGGTTAGCAGAACAGCTTTTACTATAGATGATCTCTGTTTGTTGACTGTTGGGATATCAAATTAAACTAGGGATTATAGAGAAGCTTGGGACATCTAGTCCAATGTCCTGCTCATGCAAGATGAAACGACAGCATCCTGCAAATAGGCCTACTCAGCCTTTGGTTATATACTTCCAGTGGTGAAAAATAAACCACCCCCTGGGGCAGTTTGCTCTACTTTTGTACCATTAGGAAGTTTAGCTAAGATTTACTTCCTTGCATTTCCACCCATTGGTTCTACTCCTGTCCTTTGGAGAAAAAGTGTTTGCTGTCTTCTGAATAACAAACAGCTCTTTAGATATTTGAAGACATCATCATCATTTGATGTATATCTTCAGTTTACACAAAACATATACTTCTTTTTTTAAAAAATCCATTTATAATTAAAATTCAGACACACACATTCAGTACTTTACTTTCTACCTCCCCTTCAGATTATTGAACCATATTACACTTCTTTTTCTCTGCTATCTATTATCCAAAGCTTGTTACATCATTTTTATCCTGCTCTTTACCATTATATATTGTATATTAACTTTGTTAGATTTCCCCCCTTTCCCTCTCTCCTTTTCCTTAGTTGTTTTCTTCACTCCAGAATGTCCATCTCTTTCCAATTTCATTTATAATATCTTAAAACTTTATGCCACTGCTCTTCATATTTTTAAGTGAATTATCTTTTATTATTATTGTTAGTTTATATGCAAGCAGTATCATTTAGACCTTAATCTTCTATGGGCCAGACATAGCTAGCTCTTTCAACCATTCCCTAAGAGTTGGTTTCCAGACCCCATGCCATTGTCTTTCTCTAAATATTGCATACAATTCTTGACATTAATTAATTACATGTTGTTATTATTGTTGTGTGCCTTCAAGCTGTTTCTGACTTATAGCAACCCTAAGGCGAACCTATCACAGGGTTTTCTTGGCAAGATTTGCTCAGAGGGGGGTTGTCTTTGTTGTCTTCTTAGGATGAGAGAATGTGACTTGCCCAAGGTCACCCAGTGAGTTTCCATGGTCGAGCGGGAATTTGAACCCTGGTCTCCAGAGTCATAGTCCAATGCTCAAACCACTACACCACACAGGGTCTTAATTACATGTACTATCACACCATTTATTACACCTAAAAAAAAAATCAGAACAAGAGAGGATATACTTAGTGTGGGCTTTTCCAAGAACCAGTTTTAGGAGTAGACATGAAATGGGCACCAAAGTGTCGCTATATTATTTAAGAAAAGGGTTACATTCAGAAGGGAAAAAGCTATATAGTTGTCTCTTCATATTTGCTGGGGTTTGGTTCCAGGACCCCCCGTGGATGCCAAATTCCATGAATACTCAATTCCCATTATATGCAATGGCATAGCAAAATGGTGTCCCTTGTATAAGATGGCAAAATCAGGGTTTGCCTTTTGGATTATTATTTTTTTAAAGGATCTTTTCAAGCAATGAATACTTAATACTTTTAAAGAATATTTTCAATCCGTGGATATCAAATCCGTGGATATGGAGGGACAACTGTAATTTAGATAAGATATAAGAAGTTCAGCTTGAGTACTGAGAAGAAGAAACTTTCAGAACAGGCTCAGCTTTAAGCTTTATCTATCAAAGACTTCTTCAAGCACTGCAGTTAAATGCCTCTAAATACCATTATGATAAAAAGTGACAGTTAAATTAAGACCCACTTCAGAGTTGCTGGATGAAAATAGTTCACATCCCTTTGTCTGTGTTCAACAGCAAGGAGAAAGTGTTGTAAACTTTGGTAAAATAGGCTTCTGTTACCAATTCATATTTACTGTCTTAATGATTTATCAGGATACATATCTTGAATAGTTCTGTAATGTTATTGTTTTTAATAGGAAAACAAGCAAAGAAGAGGAGTGGTTGCTCCAGCCAATTAAAAAAAAGCAGGATAAGTAAAATCATACAGACATGTTATACAGCTGCTAGCATAACACAGCTCAACAAGGATTTGTGAAAGCCAGTCTGGAATAGTTAAATGCCCATCGAGATATGTAGCTCAATTGTCCATTGAAGCTAATTATTCAGTTTCAATTTTCCATTATCTTTCAGCTCTGCTTCTCAAGCTGTCTTGAGAGGGTTTGGCACTATAATGTTGCCTATAAATATTTTAAATAACTAATTGTGCCAGCGAAGTTTTAAAAAACCCACTGAACACTAATACCGGTAGTTATATGTTATATAAGTTTTACTTTTTAAATGTTTGTGTCTGTATCAAACACAACAAAAACTTGTAATCCTTACACTTACTTAATCAGCTGGAGAATTCATGAAAGTTACATTTTATTATAATTCCTAGGATCCCTCAAACAACCTGGCTACTGACATGGGGAATTCTGGGAAATATAGTCCAAAAAAAAAATATTGCTTGTTGTAATGTCCTACCACTTGCTGTTGGTCATAGCTGTGAGATTTGCTTTAATTTATCCTGAATGAAGAGTGTTTTCACAAGTCAAGAACTGTTTTATTTCTTTTTAGGAGCTTGTGAATTACAGTAATCCATTGTAAAGATTCATTTGCAATCAGAAGGGAGTTAGATTTAATATATAAATTTTTGATGGGTTTCAATCACCTCTGAATGGATGAAATTTTAAAGACCATGCAACTGAACCATGTCTGACAACGATGTATCTGTACTCCAGGATATTGCTCATCTGGTTGATATAAAGGCAATGGCTCTGGGAATGAAAAGTGGCAAAATACCGCAGTACAAAAGTTCACAATCGAGGCACCTGTAATGTTATAATGTGAAATGTAAACAACAATTTTTGTAACAGCTGTAGAAATCATGAGACATCAATGCACATCTTAATTGTTTAATATATTATAAAAAGCATTAAATGTGTAAAGAACTACCGTATGAAAGGAGTATGGAACAGGCAGGGACTGGGGGAAATATTAGCCAGAACAAAATCGCTCTGCTGCATAAGCAAAAGGGACAGTCTGTTTCTATGCCAAATGATGCAGATTTCATTTGGTTAATTGCAAGGGAGGGAAGTGTTGCTTGATTTATTTTTGCCTAGAACTTGGCAGAAACATTCAAACTCTGTTTTTCTGACAGATTCTGCCATGTTATCTACCTAACACGTTTTAACTAATTCTGTTAAATTTAATCTTTATTGTCACAATCACATTAATTCAACTATAAGTTTATTAAAAGAAAGTGCTCATTGAGCTTGCCCTCTTATGAAAAAATCTCTATGGTTGTGTTTGAGGAAAGCATTTAGAGCTTCTGTGATGAATGCTTGTTGTGTAATCCATCTGTGAACTTCTTCTGAAATCTAAACTTATTCAAAATGAGTGTGTTGGAGAAATAGTTTATTTCAAAAAAATACAGAGGACAAAGGTCTTCTTTTTTCTTTAAATCAAGGGCGAAAATCCAGATGTTGTTGAGTTGCAACTCCCAGCCTCAGCAGCCTGTTACGCAGCTCTGGATCTGATCATTGCTCTTGTGAGGAAGGCATTTTGATTGAGGTCAAGACATGCACAAAGATGATATTTAATACTTTTTCTATTCAAGCTGATCTTAAAACATGCAGGCAGTGTTATGAATTTGGCGTTACTGTAATGAAAATTGCAGCCAACTGCTTTCAAATTAATAACAATAAAAGATAGGAAATCCAGTTACTTCATTTAGTAATGAAAAATAAAGATCAATAAAAGTTGATAATCCATTAAAAATTAAAAATATATCTTCACATTAGAGAGTAAATAGTGTATGTGCAGCTCTTTCTTTTTTAATTAAGTACATAACACTGCAAAAACCAATAACATGGTTACCAGTTTAGGTGAGGTACAAGTGACACATGGAGACACACACATAGAAACAGTATTTGGTGCTATCCACAAGTTTCAGAGGTTCATCACATTAGAGCCATGGTTGGAAATCAATTGCCTAGGCTCCCTAAAAGAGAAAGACTGAATTAATACACAAATAACATTTAGCAATAATTGGAAGTTGCATGTAGATTTTTAAAAATAATGTTCCATTAACTAACTTAAATATCAGCATAGGACAATTTTCATTAGACTCTCTATGAACCATATAAAACGACCTCCATATCCATGGGACCAGCATCCACAGTTTCACTTATCCATGCTGAAATATAGTCTAAAAAAATAAATAAATGGAAATTGAAATAATAATGGGAAATACCTACGTGGAATGGAAATTCCTGTACTATATTACATGAAGAATGGAATGGAAATTTCCAGAAATGGCACAGCATTCTCTCACACATTATCTATGCCATCTCACATTTTTTTGTTGTACACATGCTGTATGCTACCCAGTTGCTTAGTAGCCCTCTTAGCTATGTGATCTGATCATGGTACGGTGAGCTTATATAAAGTTCTTGTGCTTGTACAGTAAAGTGCTTTGTACATCTCTTTTTTTGTACAAAGTACAAAGTGCTTGCCCATCTCTTTTTTGACCACACACTGTTATTAATACTTTGTGTGTGTGTGTGCACTACCTACAAAGCCTTATTTCTCTTAAATTGTAAAGTTCTGTCCAGTTTCAGGGCTTCCTTTCCAAGCTGCATACTTATCTCTATTCCTCTATCATTTGTCTCATTGGGGGGAAAAAATAGCATTCACTATTATCCATGGGTTCAAGTATCTGCAGTGTCTCTACAGATACGTGGGTTGAACTGTATTTGAAATACATTATATTTTTGCCTTCCTACAACTCCTTGCAGGGACAGATTTCAAAACCCTTGCCAAATGTTAACTTCTTATGGTGAATTCTATCATTGTAGTGGAAGGAGTGCACCATCACCACACACATTTTAGATGTAGGAAGAGACACTGCCAAACAATAGCAGAACTGAGAACAGAATCTATATTGCTACCCATAAAAGTAGGAAACCCACTCATATCTGTGTGACTGTCCTAGAGCAGTATGGTTTTGAATCAGCCCCTTACATTTCCATGTGGAAATTTACAATAATCAAAAGAAGTATTGCATGCAAAAGAGCTGCACTGAGAAAAATATAGTCTTTGTTTGCTGCTGCAATGGAAACTCCTCTTTTCCCAACATAACTGACAGAGACTTTGGACTTTTTCGGACGCTGAAAAAAAACACAAGCAGCCTCGTCAGCTTGCGAGGCTGCTGCGCTGCAAAGTGTCCGTTTCGTATGACGCTTGCCTCTACCGGTACTGTTGCGGTACCGCAGGGGGAGTTGAGCGTCATATTTCGTTGATTTTTTACTCACGAAAGTTGATCGTGAGTAAAAATCAATGAAATATGACGCTCAACTCTCCCCGCGGTACCGCAACAGTACCGGCAGGGGCGAACATCATACGAAAAGGACGCTTTGCAGCGCAGCAGCCTCGCAAGCTGACAAGGCTGCTTGCGTTATTTTTCAGCGTCCGAAAAAGTCCTTTATCTGGCATATGTAGGCAAGGTGAAGGATTCTGCTTCCCTCTTTTATAGAGCTTCAGAACAGAAGCAAACACTTCCCATTAGAAGTAAGTGTCAAATGTTGTACAGTAATTTGGCAAAAGTTATATTGCACATTGCCCCCATAAAAGCATTCTTTGTGAACCTAGTAATGGATCACTGACAATTCAGAGCAGAAGATTCAGAAAATGCATTTAATTTATACAAAAAGTCAGACTTCTGTTGAGTGAGTGAATGAATGAATTAAAAATAGAAAGAAAACGAAAGAAGCAGCCTTGGCAACAATCAAAACAGCCCATAAACCTTTTTGAGGATATTATTGTTCGCACCACTCAAAACACAGCAAAGACCTTGGGCACAGGAAAAGACATTGTCTATAAGAGCACTTCAAACTGGTAGCCTTGATTTAAAATGCTGTGCAATAACCACTTAAATGGACAAGACAGTGTTTCTCAGACAATTTGGCTACTTGCAGGATATAAGTATAAAGGGCATTTGCACATATATTATTCTAATGTGCCTGGGAAAAGGGGAGGATGACATTAAATAACAACAACAACAACAACAACTTTATTTTTGTACACCGCCTTTTGCCTATTAGGCAATCAAGGCGCTCACAACAATTGGATATAAAAACAAATCCATAACAATAGTAATAACTTAAAACAATTTACCCCCCTTAAAATTACATATAATAGTGCATATATTTAAAATAACTGGCAGATTCACCAATGACATAAAATAACTACCCTAAAACTTTAAAACTATAGAATCAAAACATAAAAACATAAACATAAAAACAGGGAGAAGCATCCATTTAAATGGTCTGTTCTATTCAGGGGAAGCCTGCCGGAAGAGATCTGTTTTGTGGCTTTTTTGAAATTCTCCAAGCTAGTTGCTTGACGAATCTCCTCTGGCAGGGCGTTCCATAGTCTGGGAGCAGCGACAGAAAAAGATCTTTGGGAGGTTGATGTTAATCTAGATCTCACTGGTTACAATAAACCCCTCCCAGAAGATCTAAGGGTGTGGGGTGGATTATATGGGAGAAGGTGATCCCTTAGGTAGGTTGGACCTAGGCCATGTAGGGCTTTTTAGGTCATTACCAACACCTTAGACTGTGCTCGGAAACTGACTGTTTTTAATCTCCCCCCAGTGCTGGCTGATCAGCATATCACAATACTAGAAGTCTTCCAAATTAAAATGTCTTTTATGCTTAGCAAATTAACAATGTGCGGAAGCTGGAAGAGACCTCAGAAGTCATCTAGGCCACCTGCCTGCTAGTGCAAGAAATCCACTGTTACAGCATCCATGAAAAGTGGTCTAAAAGCCCCCGCTTAAACACTTTTCACTAAGGAGAATCCACCAATTCACAGAACAGTCCGTTCTACTGTTGAACAGTGATACTGTCTGGAAGTTCTTCCTATATGTTTAATCTATTTCTTGTAATTTACGCATGTTGGCTTGAGTCCTAAAAACAGTCATGGCTTTAATATCTTTTTTCAGACCCAAAGTGAAAGGAAACAAGGCCTTTAGTCCATTGGCTCCGCTGAAGGACCAGTGCCATGTGTCTTCACCTCTCCCTGAACTGTTTCAATTCCAGTAGGTTGTCAATAACTACTAAGTAACTTTAAGAATTGGTAACTCAGTTTGTTTTCCTCTTTTCTCCTGTTCCCTATTTTCTTCTGTACCATGCAGTTTAGACTATGTAAGCTGCCTTGAATCCCATCTTGGGAGGAAGGGGGGATATTAACCAAATAAATAGATAAATAGATAGATAGATAGATAGATAGATAAATAAAGTTATTATCCATTTTATATAAGCCAACTTGCAGGGAAGAATGGTGGCACAGACGTCACTGCGGCTGTGAATCTGCTTCTGGTTTAAGTCTGAACTTTAAAGGGAGCTATCCAAAATTCTGAACTCTATTCCCCCAATAGCTTCTGCAACTTGAATAGTTCCTTTAAAGTTCAGGTGAAAATCTGGAGTGTATTCACTGTCCCACAGACATTGGATTCACCAGCTTCCTGTGCTACCTTCACAAACTTTTTGACCACACTGTTGCCCTTTTCAGTGCCTTTTCCAGCTCTAAAGTATCTTTCTTAGGCACAGTGGCCAGAATTCTGCACAATATTCCATATGTGGTTACAGAGTGGATTTAGGTATGGGCAGTGTGATACTAGCAGTTTTATTTCTGATTTCTTTTCTAATCATGCCCAACAGATATTTTTATTTTATTTTTAATAGCAGTTGCACAAGGGGCTGACATTTTCATTGGGTTCTCTAGCACAACCCCAAGATCCCTTTATTGATCAGTTGTTGTAGCCTACATCTCATTAGTGTATCCCTTAATCTGTTGCTTTTCTCCCTTTTTGTCTCAATAGACATCACTTTACATTTGTTTAGACTAAATTTTCATTTGCTTTTTTAACACCTATTCTTCCAGTCTGGAGAGATCCTCTGGGAGCTCTTCATAATGCTTTTGTCTCCCATCCTAAATAATATACAGTAGTATCATCAGCAATTATGGCCAACTCCTTACTCACTCCCAGCTCCAGGTCTTACATCTGGAGATTCTGTATGCATCACACTTGACAGACATAAATTAATGTACAAGTCCTGGGGCTGCATCCAGACCCTGGAAGCTGTTTTTCTGACCCTTGATCCCTCCATATTCCCCATAACACTCCCTTCTGGCCATAAAAAAAAAAAAAAAGTTGAATTGCCCCTCCTGGAAGCTTGAGAAACCACAATTCATCTTTTAAATGCACCATTCAACATAAAAAATATCATTTTTTAAAAGACAGAAGTAAACCTCTGAAAACTTTATTTTAGTTTTGCAGTCCATGCCCCTCAGGTCTGGGGACAGAAAACTGCCTTGCAAACAGTCCATACTCCTTGGTCCATGCCCCCTAAGTCCCCCATGTATTGTTTTTTTTGGGGGGGGTGGGTTGGTTGGTTTGTTTTTTGGAAGTCCATGAACCTCTGGTCTAGGGGCAGATAATTGGTTCCTGGACCAGCCATAATTGTTCACCCTGATATATGTTTTGTATTTTTTTAAAGGTTTCTTTCTGAAATACTGTACATGCTAGCATAATATATTTATGTATTTCCCTTCCTTTGCGTACTATATTCATTTTATGTAGTCATAAACTTTGTAATATTTTATTATTTTGTCATCGTCTTTATGACAGCCACATTACCAATTGCGTCTGATATATTTATCACTGTTGGTTTTGCTTTCTTAAAAATGGATTTTATTATGGTGGGAAACCCCATAATATACAAATTAATGGAATTCCTGATTGTAGTTATGAATGCATAGTGCAGAGTTACACATTCATAACTGATTGGTATTCACAATCCCTACATATTCAATCGTGTAGGAAATACCTAGGTATCACAAAAGTCAGCATCCTAACTGATGCTGCTCGCTCGGAAGGGTTTTTAATAAATTGTATTATAAGCTGATTTTAATTTGTATTGATTTAATAATGTTTTAAGGGGGGGAAGGGATTTTGAGTTGTTTTATACTATGTACTATTTTACTGTTGTAAGCCGCCCCGATTGTTCGCAGAGGGGCGGGATATAAATAAATTTTATTATTATTATTATTACTTACCAAGCAGCAGCCACTGTGAGCAATGGTGTCTGTGTGTGTGTGTGTGTGTCTGTGTCTGTGTGTGTTGTCCTGTTGATCATGATGCAGTTGACTAACATCCTCCCCTCCACGCAGAGATTCTGCTTCTGGTTGTTGCACCAGATATCACTGGAGGGAGTCTGCTCTGTCCTGATTGACAGAGAAACAGACCCCGTTGCTTGCAGCAGCTGCTATCCAGTAAGTCAGGATTGGTGGTAGGGGTTTGAGCCAGGAGATGCTACTCAGCTATGTAATGGAAGTAGTTACACAGCTAATTAACTGATCTAGAATACAAGCCATAAATATAAAATAAAACACAAAACCAAGACAACTACTGACAGACGTTTTAATTGCAGGATGTGGAAGCAGTGTTTTACAAGATAACTAGTTACCTAAAACTCTCTATAGTTATTAGATCTATGATAAAACATGATTCCAAAGTCTGGTATGATGTTGCATCACCAACCTTGCTACTAAAAAAAGAACATTTGTTTGTGTGTGTGTGAAACATCTTTGTTATCTTCTACAAACAGTGACAGTAAACCCAATGGTGGTGTAAATAGTATATTCTGATTGGTTATTTTTTCAATTTCTGTACATATATACATATATATATATATATATATATTTGCCAGAATTCTTTAACTAAATGGAGGATGTCCAAGTGAGGACTGATGTGCCGGCTTGAGCTCTGTAGCAGAGAAAGCTTAGGTGGCAAAATAGGTGGCTAGGAGGCAAATTCTAGCTGGCAAAAACTCTTTTTGGACAAGGATAGAGTGTGAGATTACCTACAGGAGCACCAGAATGCTACTCCTCATGAGAAGACCATGGAAAACTTAGCAGTCAAGAACAGGTTGAGCAGTACCCCCCCCCCAGGATTAACATCAGGCTCAAGCCACTTAAGCAAGCCTTTAATGGACCTGCAGAAGCCCTCACTTTCTTAATCACATTCTAATTATTTTACAACTGAAGAGAGATCTTCTGACTGGCAGTGAGATTAAAGCCTTGGTGAATTGCCTTCTTTCTGTAAACAAGAAAGGAAAAAATAAAGAATATTTACAAGATTTTAGTTTAAAAGCAAAACGCTAAGTAACATTGTGGCTCAGCAAAGTTACAAGCATATAAAGTGGACAGTAAGTTTGAAATAAGATGAGACTATTGAAGCTGACTAGGCAAAGAGACCAGACCTCTGTGGGAATGTGGATTACTTTAAAAGGAAGTAACTAATTTGGTGGAAGTAACAAAATAAGATAAGACTAAGAATAGCCACATGGTGTTATTGGAACTATAGAGACTGTATTGGGACTAAATTGTTAACCTTATGGAAGGGCAATTCAGAAAAATATGAGAGACTTGTTTTTTTATTCTTAGCTCTGTAATCATTGTATTTTTACAATGGATTTATTAAATATGACAACCACTTTTTAAAAAAATGGCAAAAATTAGAAATGAGGAGGGGGTCACTAGAGCAACTTCCAGAAAGAGATGATGTTCTTCTTCCTTCCATGTGCTGACTATTTCAACTGAATCCTTGGGCCATCCCCAACATAAATTATATCTATAGTGTAGATGCATAAATTGCACTACTATTAGTGTTAACATCAGGTGTTCATTTCACAGAGATAAAAGAAAATACTTCATATTTCTCACTGGCATCACAGCACCCACTCTATTTATTAGCATTGTTGTTATTCTAATGTATTGTATTTTTATTGTTTCATAAAAACATATATATTAAATAAACAGAATTTGTAATATCCTGACGGTCAGTCTTAAGCCCCCCACAACTTAAAAATAATTTGGTGGTCCCAGCCTATAGGTCATAATCAAGGATTATGAATTGTGCCTGGAGCTGTGGACTGGAAACAGATGGTAGACTGTGAAGTTGGTGTAACAAGGAGTTTCTGTTCTCATAGATCTGTACCCTCTTGCATTGTGCTTGACTCCTCATAAATAATTGGCATCAGTACTGAATTAGTTAAATTTTACTATCAAATGATTTACTAGCCTTTTCTGGGACTAGATTATATTGGTGCAAAACATTGAAAAGCATGTTCATTGAAGTATTGGGCAGTTTTTTTTAAAGGGCCATAGTTACCAAGATGGGGTCATAATACCAATGACATGGTAAACGTATTATTAGACTTCCTTAATGTAAGAAACATGTTAGAAAACATAGAACACTCCTAACACTAACTGCATAATTTTCAAACTATTTGGATAAAATTGTTTAGTATATAACCAATGTAATGGAAAATTATTAATTCATTCTAAAATGGGTGAAGTAGCCTTTACAAATTTGTTTGTTTTTTGATCTAGTAATCAGTATCTGTTCTGGCTGCCTTATGTATGCATGTGACCTAGGAGCCCTGACTAGTAAAATATCAGCTTCAGAATTGGCATTTTAAAAGTACTTGGTTTTTTAGTAAAAGAAAAGTAAGAACAATATACCTGGTCAACTGACAGATGAAACATTGCCAAATACAAAGTATCAGCATCATCTGTTTTATTGGAATGATAATAAAGAACAGGGAGAATCATACTAAATAACTTCTTTCATTCTAGAAAACTCCTGTTGTTCCTCTACTCCTTGCCCTGGGCATATGCTTTTATCCTGAAACTCATATTCCCATTCAGAGTGTAATTATAATGCATGACCAGTAAAATAAACTGGGCACCATGGCAAAATCAGATGAAAGTCAAAAGCTTGATGTTCTGACCTTGACTGTTGTAGGGCTGGGGAAGTATATTTTTCATTGCTTTCAGGTGACTCCATGGTCAAAGCTCTGAGAACTTGTAACCCTCCAGATGTTATTGGAATCCAATTCAATTCAGCCCTAGGCAGCATAGCCAGTGGTGAAGTTTGATGGGAACTGCAGTTTTACATCTGGAAGACTACTAGCTGCCAACCCCATAAGAAAGAAGCCTGCTACATACATAATCCACTGTTTGATGTAATTAAATATTTATGTTAATCAAATAACAGGGGATAATTTGAGCCCTCAGCTTTTCAAAACGCATCTTATTTGTATGCAGAATAACTCCGATGATTATTTTGGGTTAACATAAACTATCGGGAATAGCTTCAGTGGTGAATTATTTAGGATTGAAATGTTACCTTGCTTTTAAACAGCTAATGTGCCAATGTAATGTCAATCAAATTGCCTATCTTCAATTATTAGAATGTGGTAGAGTAATTTTATCAGTATAAGTACTTTAAATAAGCAGTCTTTAGTGTGCCAAAACTTTGCACAGTAGCTGAATTCTAATTTTCTATAGGTAGAGAAGAAAAAAAAATCTATTTCAATATGTAGGCAGGAGAAAATGTTCTGTACTTCTCTGAACCTTTAGTTTGTGTTACATAATCATGGAAGCTATAAATATCTATAAATCTTTGTAGATTTTTTGGTAGCACCAAAAACCCTCAGGCTTTCTGAACATTTTCATAATCAAGTTATTTTATACATTTTATTTAACTAGCAGATGATAAAATTAACAAATTGATAATGTGAGTTAAGGAATTATAATATTTAGCTAAAAAAAAAAATCAAAGGTCATGATCCCATAAAGTTAAGCAATACCTAATTGCTTTAATTCTTTAAACTTAATTGATGTGAAATGCTAACAGCGCGTTGGAATCAATGGGACTGAAAAGAGAATTGAGTTTCACTTGTTTCCTAAATTTTGTGGATTTTAAAAAACAGGCATGTTTTAATGTGTATTCATAAGCAAATTCACTTATTAAAAGGGAGATCAAACCAGACTCTGATCATATCTATAATGATACAGGAGAATAAGCACGTATGTGTGTGCCACAACTAGAAGATCAAGATTGAAGCCTAGACACCTGAGACTTGACCTGGATACTATAGGAACCTTAATATGCATCTCATGTATCCTTGGTATCATTCTGGAACGCTTAAGGGAGTTGGGAATCAGAGGCACTATGCTGCAGTGGTTTCGGTCCTACCTCTCATGCAGGTTCCAGATGGTGGTGCTTGGGGATAGCTGTTCCTCAAAAAGGAGCTGTTATATGGCATCCCACAAGGTGCCATTCTGTCCCCAGCATGATTCAATATTTACATGAAACCACTGGGAAAGATCATCCGGAGGCATGGAGTGGGTTGCTATCAGTATACTGATGACACCCAAGTATATTTCTCCATGCCTTCAAAAACAGCCTCACCTAAGGATAATGTGTCTCCTCTGAATGAATGCTTGGAGGAGGTAATGGGCTGGATAAAGAAAAACAAATTGAAACTGAATCCAGACAAGACAGAGGTGCTGACTATTAAGGGTCCTAACCTGGGGATGGAGGCATGTCAGCCAGTTCTGGATGGGGTTACACTCCCCCTGAAAGACTGTGTTCATAGCTTGGGAGTATTCCTGGATCTGTCTCTCCAAATGTCAGGTCAGATAGATGCGATGGTCAGGAGCGCTTACAATCAGCTTCAGCTGATATGCCAGCTGTGCCGCTTCCTTGAATTGAAAGACCTAAAAACAGTAGTGCATGCACTGTTAGCCTCAAGGTTGAACAAGTCTTCAGTGTCAACCCAGAAATGGACAGGCTGCTTACCTGTAACCATAGATCTTAAAGTGGTCTTCTGTGAATTCACACAGTGGGTAACTCCTGCACCTGCACAGAGCACTCGGAACACTCTAGAATTGCTAGGCAAAACATGTTTTGCAGCTCCACCCATCCTAACAGTCCCTTTAAAGGCGCTCCCACCTAAATCCCCTCAGTTCCTTGAAAGACACCGCACAAGCAGCACAAAGGAACCTTTATCACTAGAGCTCTTTCACTTTCGGTCTTACTTTCATTGGAATGACTCAGACTGTTTTTTGACTTCAATTTTGGATTTTCTCTTGACTTGTTGTGATTTCTGGCTTTGACCTTTGGACTGTTTTGGCTCTCTCGTCTCTCTTCGACCCATTGGCTTGGCTTCTATCAGATTTGGCACAACCCGGACTGGCTTGACTTTCCTTTGTCTCACCTACTTGCTGGTTATGACTTCTAAATCTGCTGCCTTCACGGTGCTCTGTTTGCCAGGTGAAACTCCCAAGTTCTGATGGGCACTCAAAGTGCCTCATTTGCCTGGGTGAGGCTCACAATGTAGATGCTTGCGTTCACTGTCAGGCCTTCACCCCTCAAGCTCGTAAGCAATGTTTTTCTTGCCTCAAATCATTTCTCTACAAGAAGACATTGTTTCCAGGAGTTGCATCTGCTTCTACCTCAACTGTCCAAACTTTGGCTGTCCAGTCTCAAAAGAGGGGTTGCTCCCCATCAGTGAGTCCGACTGCCAAACGCCAACATCGATCCTCGAGTCCGTCCCAACGTCAATCGGTGGCTTCGGACCCGGAGGCCATACCACGGTCTCACAAGCATTCGACTGCATCGGGACCATCATGGGACCATGATCTGAGACCCTCTACATCTGCTTGAGACCAAGGATCGTCAAAACCGTCTGGCTCCAGTAGGGAGCAGGACTCTTCAGCTTCATCCAAACAGGACAAGCCAAAGAAAAAGAAAAAGAAAAAGAAGAAGCACACCTCTTCTCATCCATCTGAGTGGCCAAGGTACACCACGGTGGCCGCTGCAGCATCCAAGCCTGTGACACAACCACAAACTGCTGAGGTCATTGCAGTGCTGGCAGAGTCCATCCCTATGCCTGTACCAGCCCAGGTGACAGAGACGGAGGCTCATGCTCGAAGCTGTTCCCACTCTCCGGAGGTGACTCCGACTCCCTCCTTGGAGATTGTGCAGGTGGAAGTGGGCAATGTCTCTGATGAAGAACTCCAGATTTGCCTGACTACTCAAGCTCAGTCCCCAGTGCTTATAGGACGAACTCCTCGGTAAGGAGACAATATACGTTGACGTCGAGACCATGTCTCAGGAGGTGACAGGAAGGGCTCCAACTCCATCTCCTCGCTTCTGGTACTCTGAGCATTTCTATGGTGCCTATGATGTGGCCCGTTCTGCGTTTGAGCTTCTACTGATGTCTCCACTGAGATCCCAGGGTCTTACATTCACCCATCGTTCTCAATTCAGCTCGGGTTCAGATACTGGGCATGCTCACTACCAGTCACCATCACACATCTCCTTTCATGGGCTGGAGAAAACTTCCACCGAAGGTTTTCAACCTGTCAAGCCTCTCATGAAAGATACAGGGAGTCAAGTGTCCCCGATGTGGCCTGAACCTCGTCCTCTGCCTCCAGTACCACCAACACCACCGATACAGACTACTTAGTTGCATCACTGACCTCGCAGCCCTTTGCCGTCGTCCTCCTCGGTTTCGTCGGTCTCCTCCATCTTATATGTACCACACACTTCATCTCCACCGCCTGACTTATTGGATGAAGATTCATCGTCGCCCACTGACAATGTTTGTACCTTCACTGAACAGGTGGTGAGAATGTCCCATGCCCTAGATTTGAAGATTCCAAAAAGAATTCAATCCGGTGGATCCCATCTACCATTGGATCAAATCAAAGGCCCCTCCTGTGGCCAAACATCCTGTGCTTCCTTTGCTGTTGAAGCTTATGCAGGGCTCTTGGAAGAATCTGTCCTTGATCCCGTTGACGTCAAAGCGGATCGACCACTTATACCGTATTTCTGGAGACAACACTGACTGGCTGCGGGAGCACTCCCGCCCGAATTGGGTTGTTGTGAAGGCATCTCAGCATAGATGGCAATGTCATATGCAGATGACCCCGGCAGATCCTGAGGGCAGAAAATTGGATATTATCAGGGAAAAGGTCTACTCGGCTGTAGGACTGAGCTTCCAGATCGCAAATTACTCTGCGTGTATGGGAGCCTACCAACAAGTCCTATGGGAACATATGGGCCCTCTCATCCAGGATCTGCCTGACGAGAGGTGAAGGATGGCGGAGGCAATACAAACGGAGGCTCAGTTGCTGGCAGGTCAGCAAATGAATTCTGCGAGACATGTACCTGATTGTGCTGCGAAAACTGTGGCTGGTTCCATGGCTCTTAGACATCACACCTGGCTCTGTTCATCTGGACTTGCCCCACAAGCCTGTGCTGTCATTGAAGACATGCCCTTCAACCACTCTGGCCTCTTCAGCACTGCCACTGATGAGAAGCTGTTGTTCACACAGAAGATGAGGACCACCGCACGGAAGTACAGTATGCCATCAACCTCATCTTCTGCATATCAGTCGAGGGACCGCTCCGGTTGGCATTCTTCCTCCTACGCCCTGTCTTTCCATAGGGGATATATGCCTCAACCATCCAGGTGTACTTGATACCAGCAACCAGCTTCGTCAGCATCCTCAGTGAGGAGCCAAGCCTCTACCTCCTGGTACAGTCCACCGGCCAAGCATAGAGCAAAAGACCAAGAACAGAGGCGATTTTGAGCATCTATTCATCATGTTTTCTTCATCCTTTAGAGTCCAATGTTTGGAAACCGCCTGTCGATGTTCCTGGGCACCTGGTTGATGATAACATCAGACTGTTGGGTGCTTTGCATTGTCTAGGAAGGTTACTCCATTGAGTTCGAGACACTTCCTCTGAAAGGCCAGATGTTAACAATGCCGCCCTCCCCTCCTCGAGGAGGTGCAGATGCTGCTACAAAAAGGGGCCATTGAACCTGTGGATCCAGAACATCGTCACCTCTGCTTCTTCTCGAGGTACTTCCTAGTCACCAAGAAGGATGGCGGCCTCCAAGGGGTGAATGAGTTTGTTATCCCAAAGAAGTTCCATATGGTCACTCTGGCTTCAATCCTGCCCCTCCTCCAGAGGGGAGACTGGCTTGCCTTCATTGATCTCAAGGACGTGTACTTCCATGTGGGGATCCACCTGGCTCACAGGAGATTCCTCGCCTTCCAGATTGAGACCGAGGCCTTTCAGTTCTGCACCTTACCATTCGGTCTGGCCATGGCACTGAGGGTGTTCACAAAGTGCATGGTGCCAATGGCAGCTTTTCTGTGCCAGCAAGGGGTAGTCGTCTTCCCTTACATCGACGACTGGCTCCTGGTGGCAGGATCTCGCCCTCAGCTTCTCACGGACATCGACACAATGTTGTATCTGCTAGATGCACTTGGGCTTGTTGTTAACCTGGAGAAGTCACATCTGAAACTGGAGCAATCCCTCCAATTCATAGGAGCCTGTCTGGATTCAAGGCATGCAAGTGCATACCTGCTGGAGGCCCGCTTCGATACCCTAAGAGGTTTAATCCATTGCTGCCGTCGATCCCAGAGGATCTCTGCACATTCTGTTCAGGTTCTCCTCAGCCACATGGTGGTCACGACGTCAGTCACCCACTTTGCAAGGCTTCGATTCCAACCGCTCCAGTCTTGGTTCCTGGGTGTCTTTGACCCGCTGTGGGATCCTCCTCACAAACTCCTCACTATGCCTCGGGTGATCCAACACTCCCTGGACTGGTGGTTAGTACTGAACAATGTCCTGTCGGGCTTGCTGTTCAACCCCCGACAACCAGAGGTCCCCATCACTACGGATGCATCCTTGCTCGGGTGGGGAGCCCACCTCAAAACATATGCGGTTCGAGGCATCTGGACTGTCGAGGAACAGGAACTCCACATCAATGCCCTCAAGCTGTTGGTGGTACAGAAGGCGCTTCAGGCCTTCGAGAAGCTGGTGACTGGCAAGACGGTTCTCTTGGTGACAGACAACACATTGGTGATATATTACATCAACAAACAGGGAGGAACGAGATCCCATTCCCTGCTGTCGATGACCCTCAAGATCTGGGACTGGTGCATTCCGAGACATATACTCCTCCATTCGATTCATCTTCCTGGAGAGAATATTCTTGCCAATGGACTGAGCCGTTTGAACATGCCCATTCACGAGTGGATGTTGCATCGATCTGTAGCTCAGGATCTGTTTCGACAATGGGGAATTCCAGAGATTGACCTTTTTGTAACTCCCGCCAACACATAGTGTCGTCAGTTCTGCACCAGGTCCTGGGTTCAGGGGTCGAGGGAAAACACATTCCTCTTCCAATGGACCGGACCACTATTGTACCTATTCCCCCGTTCCCATTGCTGACCAGGGTAGTAGTCAAGCTTTATGCCAAGTAGCCATGTAGATGTGTTCCTACTTGCTCCGTGGTGGCCTCGACAACCTTGGTTCGCACCCCTTCTTTGTCTGGCCCGCTGCCGATTCATACACCTGCTGTTCTGTCCTGACCTACTGACCATCCAGGATGGGAACGTCAGATACCCAGACATACAAACCCTCAAGTTGACGGCTTGGAGGGTTCATCCTTGAACCGGTCATCGGGTTCATGCCGTCCTGTCTCACCAGATATTCCTCCTGATATCCAGACGGTACTTGATGCATCAATTCGCCCTTCTACGTGTCATTCCTACTCCTACAAATGGAGCCATTTCGAGTCTTTTTTTGTCGGACCGGGGTCTCACCATCGAATCCTCCTCCATGACCACCATGCTCCAGTCCCTCCTCCACCTGTCGGATTCAGGACTATCTCTTTCGTCTCTGAAGTGCTATCTGGCAGCTGTCTCAACTAAGCTGCAGGTATGGGGTCGACCTTCTCAGTTTCATCACGCACTGGTCAAGAAATTCCTGAAGGGTTATGCCAACCTCCATCCTCCTGTCATGGAGCCCACACTGGCTTGGAGCCTGGAACTTGTCCTCTCTCAGCTATCAAAACAACCCTTCGAGCCCTTGGCTACTACGGACCTGAGACTTTTGTCTTGGAAAACAGCCTTTCTCATAGCCATCACTTCTGCTTGTTGGGCTAGTGAACTTTGTGCACTCCGTGCTGATCCTCCATATTTGGCCTTCCACAGACACAAAATTGTTCTGAAACCGGACATTTCTTTCCTCCCCAAAGTGGTTTCTAGCTTTCACTTGAAACAATTCATTGTCCTCCAGCCCTCCTGCAGGACCCAAAGGATGACTTTGAATGGTCTCTCCATTCCTTAGATGCTCAGAGAGCCCTTGCTTTCTATGTACAGTGGACAGCTCCATTACAAGTCTCCGAAACTGTTTGTCTCCTATGCACACTCTAAATTGGGTGTCCCTATTTCTCCACAGCGTTTGTCTAAATGGGTGGTGTCAACCATCTCTCTTTGTTATGAACTGGCCCGGAAGCCCTTGCCTTCTCGGGTTCGAGGACACTCCACCAGGGCTGTCTCAGCTTCAGCTGCCTTCCTCTCTGGGATCCTGTTGGAGGATGTTTGCCAGGCAGCTACATAGTTGACACCATTGATGTTTATATCTCATTACAGATTGGACACTCAGTCTCATAATGAGGCCACATTTGGGAAGGCAGTGTTGTCTTCCCAACACTGCCTTCCCAAACTCACTCTATTCAATGAGTGAGTTTTTATTATGGTCAACTTGGTACTGTATGGTTATTGGTTACTCTGATATTAATACATGATAGTGCTTCTGTTCACAGTACTTAGTGTTCATGACTATGATTCAGAAATATCACTTGTCCAACACTGTCCTTGTCTTACCTGTTAGCATGACATACCCTCATCTTAAGAGTGGAAGCTTGCTAATCTACCCACTATGTGTATTCACAGAGACCACAACGATGGACAGGTTGCTTACCTGTAACCATAGATCTTTGACTGGTCTTCTGTGAATTCACAGACCCACCCATCCTGCCCTCTATGTCCTGCTATGAAATATGTATGCTTAATGTTCCTGATGCTGCTACTTGCGGCGTCCTTCAAGGAACTGAGGGGATTTAGGCAGGAGCACCTTTAAAGGGACCGTTAGGATGGGCGGAATTACCACCAAAATGTTGCAAAACATGTTCTGCCTAGTGATTCTAGAGTGTTCCAACTGCTCTGTGCAGGCGCAGGAGTTACCCACTGTGTGTATTCACAGAGACCATGAAGATTTCCTAGTTATACATAAACCAGGGGCTTCAGAATGTATGGAATTGATGAGCTATGTTATGAAGGAGCTTGAACAGTTTGGGGGTGGATGGGTCTAATATACAACTTAAGAGCCAATGTGGAGTAGTGGTTTGAGTGTTGGACTACAACTCTGGAGACCAGGGTTCAAATCCCTGCTTGGCCATGAAAACCCACTGGGCAAGTCACACACTATCAGCTTCAGAAAAGCCATTGGTAGGCTCACCTTAGGCTATTCATAAGTCAGACTTGAAGGTATACAACAACAATATACAACTTATTTTGGCATGACTTCCCACATTTTTAGATTAACATTTAACCCTCAGAGGTAAGAACTGCTTGTAATTAATTCCTTTTTGGCAATAACTGTGGTTCTAAACCTGTGGTCTGCATTCTCCTGGGGGTCCATGATGTCCTCACAGGGGATCCATGACAACCTGAATAAATGTTATGAGCATCTACAGTTAAGGAAGAGAAAGAAAGAAAGAAAGAAAGAACTATTTGATAGCTAAAAAATGTACTCAACACTTGGTGAGAACACTCAAGTGAATGACACTGGACTGGATGGCGCTTGTGGTCTCTTCCAACTCTACAATTCTATGATTCTATGAGTGACTGAGGGAAAGCACATGACATTTCTTGCTACTGCATATGCAGCTAGAAGCTATCTTCATAGCGACACCAAACTCTAGTGTTGTTCACATTGTGCCACCACATTCTTGGAACATCAATCCCCAGAATTCTGTAGCTGTGTCGAGAATGTTCTCAAAGAAATTCATGTATAAAAGAAAAATCACGTTAATGGGAAGGGAGAGTCAGAATCAGTCAGTGAGAGTGTTCAGACAGACTTTGGAATGATAACTAGAGTATTGAAAATGATTGTATTTCTTCTTCGATTTCTGCAAATAAAAACATTTTGTTATTACATAAAGTGACTTTTTGATGTTAGTGCAGTATATTCCATAAAAATACATTTTAGCTGAGCCTCAGGATGGATTGCTGGCTGAATCTGAAATGTAAAAGTACTGATCATGTTGATGAGGATGCATCCATGTTCAAAGTAAAACGAAGCTTGTTCCAGTCATCTTAAAAAGTGCTGCCATTATAGAAAGAAATATCTCTTGACCGGCTTCACTTGTACAGGTCCAGAAGACAAGCAACTACTGTGATGTGTTATGTTATGATCTATTGTCCAACGAGGGCATGAAACTGTCAAAATTGCAAAAGCATCTTGATAAGTCAGCCTTCCATATGGACAGGTTGCTCACCTGTAACCATAGATCAAGTGGTCTTCTGTGATTTCACACAGTGGGTAATTCCTGTGCCTGTGCAGAGCACTTGAAACCTTTTGGAATCATTAGGCAGAATATTTTTTGCAATGTTTTGGCAGTAACTCTGTCCATCCCAACAGTCCCTTTAAAGGCGCTCCCACCTAAATCCCCTCAGTTCCTTGAAGGAAGCTGCAAGTAGCAGCATCAGAAACATTAAAGCACATATGCCATAGCAGGACATAGAGGTGAGGATGGGTGGGTCTGTGTGAATTCACAGAAGATCACTCGAAGATCTATGGTTACCGGTGAGCAACCTTTCCATCTTCTTCATGGTCTTTGTGAATACACACAGTGGGTAGATTAGCAAGCTTCACCTGTAGGAGGAGAGTGTCATGCTAAAGGATCAGATGAGGACAATAATGACAGATCATGTCCCATGAAACCATGACAATGGTCTTAACTTCAACCATTATGAACCCGTAAGAGTAATATACAATTATCACAGTCAACCAGAGTAAAGACTCACTGATTGAATGGAGGACAACAACATAGCCCTCCCAAAAGCAGCCTCACTACGAGACCAAGTGTCCAGTCTGTAGTGTGAAATAAGTCAATGGTGTCGACCACGTAGCTGTCCGGCAGATATTCTCCGGGGGCACCCCAGAGAGGAAAGCAGCCAAAGTGGAGACAGCACTGGTGGAATGTCCTCAAACCTGAGAAGGCAAGGGCTTCTGGGCCAGTTCATAACAAAGGGAGATGGTCAAACCACCCACTTGGACAATTGCTGTGGAGAGATAGGAGTGCCTAATTTGGAGTGAGAGTAAGAGACAAACAGTTTTGGAGACTTTCGAAATGGAGCTGTCCGTTGTATGTAGAAAGCAAGGGCTCTCTGAATATCCAGGGAGTGGAGAGTCCTCTCAAAGTCATCCTTAGGATCCTACATCAGAGCAGGAAGAACAATGGTTGCTTCATGTGAAAGCTCGAAACCACCTTTGGATGAAAGGACATGTCCGGTTTTAGGACCACCTTGTGTTTGTGAAACACCAGGTACGGAGCATCAGATCTGCGGACACAAAGTTCTCCAGCTTGATGGGCAGACATAATGGCAACCAGGAAGGCCGTTTTCTATGAGAGGAGTCTCGGATCCAAGCTAGCCATGGGCTCAAAGGGCCATTTGGTAAGCTGAGAAAGTATGAGTTCAAGGCTCCAAGCTGGGGTGGGCTTGACCACCAGTGGATGAAGATTGACATAGCCCTTGAAGAATTTTTTGACCATCGGGTCTTTGAAAGGCGATGGTCGACCCCATGCTTGAAACTCGACCGAGAGGGTGGCTTGGTAGCATCTTATGGATGAGAAGGAGAGCCCTGAACTGGAGAGGTGCAACATGAACTGGAGAATCATAGTGACAGAAGAGAAGCCAACAGTAAGACCATGGTCAGACAAGTAGGACTCGAAGCGCTTCCACTTGTAGGCGTAGGAGTGACGCATGGAGGGTCGTAGAGAAGCATTGAGAACGGCCTGTATATCGGCTGGCAGTGGAGGGCTCACAGCACATCTTGAACTCAGGGAGAGATTCAAGGCCGTATCCTCCAGGCCATCATGCAAAGCGTCTCGAGGTCCGAGAGCCTGACCTTGCTGTTTTGGATGGTCAGTAAGTTCGGACGGTACGGGAGGTGCAGGTACCATCAATGAGCCAACCGAAGAAGAGGGGCAAACCACAGCTACCGAGGCCACCAAGGCATCAGGAGGATTGCACCCGATCGGTCCCGACGTTACTTGGCCACCACTCGTGTCAGCAGCGCAAACGGTGAGAACAGGTACAGGAGTGGTCCGGTCCATCAGAACAGGAATGCATCTCCCTTCAATCTGCAGACTCTAGACTTCGCGCAGAAGAAGCAACACTATTTGTTGGTCGGGGTTGCAAAAAGGTCAATCAGGGATCGACGGCATCGGCAAATGATATTGCAGAGCATATTGAAGTGGTCTGGAGGCAAGAAGGCGGCAGTAGCTGTTCTAAGCACATGCTGATGAACTGGAGATTGAGTGGGCTTGAGATGGGACTTCTCAAAGTTGACAACCAGGCCAAGGGCGTCCAGGAGGTCCAGCATCAGGCTGATACCGAGGAGAAGCCGCTGTCTCAACTCTGCCACTAGGAGCCAGTCGTCAATTCAGGGAAAAACGATGACTCCTTGTTGCCATAGGTAGGCTACCACGGTGGCCATGCATTTTGTAAACACCCTCGGAGCCGTTGAGAGACTGAAAGTAGGACACCAAACTGGAAGGTAGCATCCCCCATCTGGAAGGCTAGGAAGTGTCTGTGGGATGGGTGGATCCCGATGTGAAAGTACATGTCCTTGAGACTGATGGAAGTGAACCAGTCATTGCACTGCAGGAGAGGCAGAATTGTACCCAGGCTGACCATCCTGAACTTCTTTGGAGCAATGAATTCATTCACTCCTCGAAGGTCGAGGAAGTCCATCTCCCCTCTTGGTGACCAGGAAGTACCTCAAGAAGAAACAGAGGTGCCGATGGTCTGGGTTCACCAACTCGACAGCACCTATCTGAAGCAACGTTTGCACCTCTTCAAGGAGGGGAGGGGAAGGCAGTGTCATCTGGATGCGGCCTGTCGGTGGTAGGGTATTGAATTCAATCTAGTAGCCCTCCTGGATGATGCGGAGCACCCAGCAGTCTGATGTTATCTTGAACCAGGTGTCCTGGAATGCAGACAGGTGGCTTCTGAAGAGATGGGTCTAGGAAGAAAAATGAATATGTTTAATTTGAAGGCAGATCAGAATCTCCTTCTGCCTTGGTCCTTAGCTCTATGTTTTGTTGGAGCACGGTAACGAGTGGCAGAGGCCTGGCTTGTCACCGAAGAAGCAGCAGGGGAAGGCTGCTGGTATTGAAATCGATGCGATGTCTGTTGGGTATATCCCCTCGAAAATGATTGAGAAAAGGAAGGTTGCCACCCAGACCAACCCTTTGAACGGTATGTAGAAGAGGTCGATGGCATACCATATTTCCACGCGGTGGTCCTCATCTTTTGAGTGAACTCTAGTTTTTTGTCGGTCGAGCTGTTGAACAAACCAGAGTGGTTGAAGGGCATATCTTCGATGGTGGAAGCAGCATACTAGGCAAGATCAGAGGAGCGGAGCCAGGCGTGACGACGAAGGGCAACAGATCCAGCAACTGTCTTAGCCGCAGTCGGCCACATGTCTAGATGAATTCATTTGCTGGCCCGCCAGCAGTCGAGCCTCATACTGAATAAGCCTCTGACATACAATGCCTTTCCTCTGGGAGATCTTGAATCAGAGGACCCAGGTGCTCCCATAGCATCTGCTGGTAAGCACCCATGCAGGCCGAGTAGTTCGCAATTTGGAAACTTAACCCCACTGCGGAAAAGATCTTTTTACCAATAATATCATGTTTCCATCCCTTGGGGTCCGCCGGGCTAGCCTGGGTTCAGCGCTGACATCACTGCTGAGATGCTTCCACAACTACTGAGTTCGGGCGAGGGTGCTACCTTAGCCAGTCGATGTCCTCTCCAGACACTTGGTACAGGCGGTCTATCTATTTCAACGTCGATGGGATCGATGACGGGTTCTCCCACAAGCCTTGGGTGTGCTTAAGCAATGAGGGGAGTACAGGAATGTCCACAGTAGGCGGGGCCTTTGACTTGATCCGACAATGTATTGGGTCCATGGGATCAGACTCCTTCTCAGTAAGCTTCAGATCCAAAGCGTGGGCCATGCGAACCATTTGTTTGGAAAATGTCTGAATGTTGTCAGTCGGGGATGAGGAATCATTGTCAAGTAAGTCTGGCGGTGGAGAAGGTGCCCTCGGTACGTATGACACCGATGAATCTGACGAGGCAGTCTAAGAGGAGGAAGGTGAAAGACTATAGCCCCCAGGTGAGAGGCTATGCTGTCCATGGTGTAAAGAGGACAATTGTGTCAGTGGTGCAGGTGGAAGAGGAGGCAGCGGTTGAGGATCTTGTCTCATGGATGAGACTTGACTACCAGCATCCCATTGCACAGGTTTGACTGGGAGGACCACCTCCTGACGGGTACGGTCTAACTCGTGGAAGGAGAGGCGTGGGGGAGAGGCTCCGACGGGCTGATATCTCCTCGAAACGGAATTGGGGCCGCTGTGCGAAGGTCAGACCATAGGCTCTGGGTGGAGAAGATAGAAACGGCGGCTCAAAGGCCAACCGAGCCACTCTGTAAGCCCCTGTAAGAGTGCTTGACATCCAGGACCCGGCGTGACGGAGTTGGCAAAGGGGTCTGTGTCTTCCGTAGAGCATCCTGTGATGTCGATTCCATGTTGACCAATACAGCCTCGGTACTCAATAGCTCATTCCTGGACACTATCAGTACTGGGGATTGAGCTCAAATTGGAGCAGATGTCATCTCCTCCTCCGAGATCTCGCCTTCCTCCACGTGTACAATTTCCAAAGAGGGAGTCGGGGTCACCTGCTGTACCTGGGTGTGACCCGTAGGAATCTCCTCAAGTTTGGAGGAGATGGCCAGTATCAATGGTAATGCCGAATCTGACACAGCCGTGCCAGTAGCACTGGGTTGCTCTTGCTCCTCTGGCTCCCACACCAAAGATGTCACCGTGGTGGATATTGAGCACTCCTTCTGCTTAGGGGAGGATCATCTTCTTGTTCTTAGGCTTGACCATCTTCTTTTTCTTAGGTCTGTCCTTAGAGGATGCAGATGAATCTTGGTCTCAGCTGGACCCTGACGGTTTCAAGCAGTCACTGTCCTGAGTTGAAGAATCACGGTCCCGATTTGAGGCTGACGGTTTAGAAGCCCCATGATCCTTCCTTGAGCTCGAGGCAGTAACATGCTTGTGCGACTGGTAGACTACTCAGGGTCTGACGTGATGGGCTCGAATGCCAATGCCACTTCTTGGCTGATAGACTAACAGAAGGGCAATGGCCCCTTTTAGGAGGTGATGGAGCCGGAGCCATCGAGGTAGAAGCGGTAGATGGAAACAGCATTTTTTCATAGAGGAAAGATTTAAGCCTCGACAAATGCTATTTATGGGCCTGCGTAGTGATATTGTGCCAGTGCACACAGGCATCCACATTATGGGCCTCTTTGAGACAAATGAGGCACTTTGAGTGGCCATCTGAAGCAGGGAGCTTCACCTGGCAAATGGAGCACTGTTTGAAGGTGGTGGATTTTGAGGCCATTATGAATAAGGGAAAAGATGAAAGAGGAGTCAAACCAGTCCGAGGTCAAGTCAGAGTCCATAGCCGATGTCAGGGGTGAGGTGAGGGACAAGCCAAAAGACACTCCAAGGTCAAAGTAGCCAGAAATCAGAACAAGAGCTGAAGGGAGATCCAAAAACGAAGTCAAGAAAAAAAAACAAAAAACAGCCCGAGTCAATCCTGAGGTGAGAAGTGAAAACAGCTCTAGCAATTAGCGGTTCCTACGTGCTGCTTGTACGGCAGATGAAAGGAACTGAGCACCTTTAAAGGGACCCTTGGGATTGGCGGAGTTACCGCCAAAATGTTGCAAAAAATATTATGCCTAGTGATTCCAAAAGGTTCTGAGTGCTCTGCGCAGGGGCAGGAATTACCCACTGTGTTTATTCACAGAGACCACGAAGATCCATGGATTCTGCATTCATGGATTCAACCAACAAAGGTTTGAATATATTTTTTAAAAATAAATTCCAAATGGCAAACCTTGATTTTGTCATTTTATATAAGGGAAACCATTTTACTATGCCATTGTATATAATGGGATGAGTATGCACAGATTTTGGTATCCATAGGAGGTCTTGGAACCAAACCCAAGTGGATACCAAGAGTCTACTGTACTAAGCATAAAGAAAATGTCACAAAGGACAGGTTCCTTACCTGTAACTGTAGTTCTTTGAGTGGCCATCTGTGAAATCACACAAATGGGGGTTATCCTGTGCCTGCACACTCTGCGCAGGTGCAGAAATCCCACTTGTGTGGATTCACAGAGACCACGAAGAAGGACAGGTTGCTTACCTGTAACCATAGATCTTCGAGTGGTCTTCTGTGAATTCACACAAGTAGTATTTCTGCACCTGTACAGAGTGTGATTCACAGAGACCATGAAGAAGAATGTGGATTTTTCAAAAGTAAGGAACAGGAATTGGGAAAGTTTTTTTTTTAATGGTTTTAAAAAGACTGCAAACGTTTGTAATAATGAAAATGCAGCCGGGGCCTCATTTGAAGCTTCTCAACTAATAGCAAAAACCAGGATACTGCACTCAATAGCTAAAAAACTTTCATTATCTGTTGCAAAAATCATGGTTTCTGCATTGATCAATGAGAAAGCAGCTGAGGACCGTTCCTTAATACCTTTGTCAAATGGCCCAAAAAGATATTTAAAGGGGGTCCATGGTAAAGAAAAAGCTAAGAACTGCTGAACTAAGGCATATGCACTGAATCCTATTGGTAGTCTCAACCTGAGTAGATCTATTGATTCAGTTATTGAATGGCAATATGATAATTATGTACATCACACAGATTCAATGATTCTGCTATAGTTGGGACTACCAATAGGATTCAATCCTATATAGATTTTGAAAAGTCATGATGAAAAAAACACCCCGGGGGGGCTTGGAGGGGCAGAGGTTTTCAGAAAAATTGAAAAATGTGATAATTAAGCATCCTTTATAGACTGAAAGTTACTTTGCTACTTTAGGAAAATTAAATATATTGTGTATAATTTTGTTTAGCACTATATCACCACATTAAAAGAACAGTTTATTCAAGCAATATTACAAATTTGTTTTTCTCCAAAGCTTATACTAGAATTTTATTTTTTGCAGTTAAGTCTCAAAACTGTGACAGGATTTCCTTGTATCGTTTTGTGCTACTAACAGTAACATTAAGATTGAACAGGCAAAGTTTATCTACCATTACATTTGCATGCCAAGGAGTAAAAAGGTATCAACCCTAGGAGGATGTTAATATCGGCTGTCTCAAATCTTACCTATTTTTTTCTTTCGCTTTCAAAAGTTCTGTTTTGTTTTAGAGGTTCAGGATTGCTTTTGACAAGTGACTTTACGGAAATTTTAAGTGTGTTCTCCATGAAGATCTATAGCATTCTTTAGAGACCAGATGACAGGAATACTATTTATTTATTCAGTTCCTTTGAAGCACTTCAGGTGAAAAAGACATTCCTAATTCTTCTAAAGAAATTTTATACCAGTGGGATAAATGATACTGAAAAAAAACTATTGACCTTGCAACTCCGTGTTCATATATAACTGCATTTTACAAAGGAAAGAAAAACTCAAGAACACAGTAATTTCTTTATGTCTTAAATACACCAACCTAGTACTCTGTCCATGAATTAAACAGAGATGATTTGCTCACATTATATTGAGCGTCGAGCCTGTGCAATGGATTTTTCTGGTGGAGCGCAGTGTGCACAGAACTGGCCTCACCCTTTAAACCAAAGGTTCATCTGCTGTGGCCTTGCAAGCATGGATGGTAGCAGCGAGGTCCTCGTGTCGTAGGTTTGATTAGAGTTTCCTTCTCTTAGATGGTTGACCTTACAGGGTTGGACAAGCACCATCTGCCCGGGTGTGGGATTAGAGTTTTCCTTCTCCTAGGATGGTTGCCATAAGGCTAGAGCCCATCCTGCCCTTTGATGCTCTTTGTCAGAACCTTCGGTTTTGACCTGTCTGGCATGGGAGACCCTACGGGTGGCTATTATGCCACCGCCAGCATAGCTCAAAACATCATTAGGGTACGCAAGCCTCTCTCCCACGACAAGGGGGCGTCAATTGAGAACATTATATTGAAATGGAGAACGTTATATTGAAATGTTCTGCAATAGCATATAATGTGTTACACACTTAGCACTTTGCATCTTCAGTTGCTGTATAATGATTAATTGTACTACTTTTATTCTCCCTAGCCAAGGGATTCAGTTGATTTGTTTGTACATCCACAGACATGAATAACAGAACCGAGACCAATTTTAATGCTGACAACTGAAAATACATAACATGACTAAGGTTCCCAGATGTGGCTAAACATACAATTCATATCTAGAATTAAAACACATTTCTTATTATATTTAAGCCATCATGATATTAATCACAGAGCCATTAACAAGCTCAATTATGGCTGTGCCATGACAACCTGGCTATTGTTTGATGCAGCTGCGTGTCACAAAGTGACCAGGCTGATCTCAGAAATGAACAAGAGAGCAATAAAAAGTGCATAGTTTGATATTTTTGGTATGAATCTCCATCCCTGATGAGCTATGGCATTCTGTTGTGACATGCTGGGGAAAAAAGAAACTTACCTTCAAATAGAGGTGTAGCTCAAACAAGATGTTGATGATAGCTACATGGTTGTAGAGCAGTTGTACAGAAATAATTTTATATCTGCATGAGGCAGTAACATCTATTAAATGATAGTTTTTAATGACTACTCAGGAGCATTTTGTTCCCTATTCTAATTTTAAAACTGACAAGCAATTGATGGTAATTACTAAGCCAAGTAATGATTATACAGAAACACAGCAGGAAATATTTATAACATTAATTTTTACAACAAAAATTTGCCACTCTCACATGCCCAATTTCAAAGATACATTTATTTATGCAGGTTTAGGAAAACTGTTTTTTTATACTTAATTTTTTCCCCCTTCAATGTTATGTTTCATTATAATTCCTGTTTTTTATTGTTAACTTCAAAATAGAAATGGAACAAATTTACAAAAATTAGCTGTGGACATCATGAATGCATTCAGTTATCTTTATTTATTTTTATTTATTTATCTTCACTACCACTAGGGCAGGTTACAATTTGTGTGTCTCTGTTACAAATTCTAAACTATAGCTACATACTTAAAAAGATATATTCTTTTGGACTGCAATAACATCTACATGGTCTTTCCAGGCAACAAACCTTTTCCAGATACCTATCCATGCATTATTTCTGATGAGAGACAATGCACTATTAATGGTTACTTAAATGAACGGTGACAACCTGGGGCTGAGATCAGGGAACAGAACATAGTGATGAAGTACAGCTATCATTGTTTCTAGAGCTACCTTTGACAAATATAACTCATAATATTACTATTTTTGGTCAAGATTACACTTTAGGATATGCATCTTTTTACTCCCTATGCACTCTTATTTATATATAACCATATCTATTTAAGCTCCTTACATGTATGCATTTATACCTTCTAATGCTGATTTAGTCCTCCTTGAGTACCTATTTGTACCAGAAATATGCTCTGTGAGTACACCATCTCAACATACATTATTGTAAGGAACCTCAGATGGAGGAGAAAACACAATGAGTTGGTAATCCTACAGTGTAATGTAAATTTTAGAGATGATGTAATGCTGAAACCAGAAAAGAAAATTCCTGTCCCTGCTGCAGTATTTGGAAAGCCACTGATAAAAGTATGTATCTATAGCATCCTCAGCAGTGCAAAAGGCATCAGATTTTCACTGTGCAAAGAAAATCAATGTGCAATGCAGCTGAGATATTCCAAGTTACTTTCATCAAGTGAATAATCATAGTATTACAGTTGTCCCTCCATATCCACGGATTTGGTATCCACGGATTTAAGTATTCATAATCCAAAAAGCAAACCTTAATTTTGCTATCTTATATAAGGGACACCATTTTGCTATGCCATTGCATATAATGGGACTTGAGTATTCACAGATTTTGGTATCCATGGGGGGTCCTGGAACTGTACTGTGATTGGATCTACATTCATCACACAACTGCAGCATGAGGGACAGGTATCTTTGATACCACTTTTTACAGTTATGTAAAACATGGCAGCCACATTGTTAGTAGTTAGCTAGACTGTTCAACATGAAAAAGAGTGTGAAAAGTAGCAAAGCCTTAATTGCAGCAAATGGATTAAGGGTACTTAAATGAAGGCAAGCAATTGATGATAAACAATTAGCTGCATGCAGGACATCTAATATTACTCACAAATGTGAATCCTTTACAATGTCCACCCTCATGGTTACTGTAATGGTAATGATATGGTAATGAACAAGTTTCTAGGCAGACTGTGTATTGCATCTGCTACAAGAAGGAACATCCAGCACCCAAAGGCAGGTAAAGAGTCCATTCCTGGCTGTATCACATCCAGAAAACAGAAGAGGACATATATTTACATGGGTGAAGTGAGTGATAGCTATCAACAAGTCCATTAGACATACGAGCTTCTTGATCTGAATGGATGAATTCTGCAGCCACAGTTGTAGCAAAGTTGATAAGGGTTTGTCCTATGCCCAAAAGCAAACATACCTGGGTGTTCAGAGAGTCTAGAAGAATGATGTTGTACTGGATGTTAGTGTTAAGTATGATTTTATTGTGTTAATTAAGAGGTCTAGAGTGCCACAGAGGTGAAACATAAGTGTAACTTGATCAGCCAGCATATTGATATGTACAGTCATGTGAAAAAGAAAGTACAACCTCTTTGAATTCTATGATTTTACATATCAAGACATAATAACAATAATCTGTTCCTTAGCAAATTTTCTTCACTGTGGTCTCTGAGGCTCACACAAACGAACAAGTACTATTGTAGGTGGATCATAATACTGAAACAGAGATGATGACACTGTGTGATCAAAATCAGCATCAGCTCTGCTCCTTGAGTCCAAATGGTAGTGTTGAATCAAAGTGGAAGGTTGAGACCATGTTGCTGCCTTAAGTTGTGGTATATAGACACATCTGAGTAAAGCTGCAGAAGCAATAACAGGCTTTGTTGAGCCTCCTTTGATGCTAGATGGAATAGGATTTTTAGCAAATGTATAAGCCAGCTTGATAGCCTCTATCCCCACTTAGAGGAGCAGTATGCTGAATGTAGAATGCAGTTCTCCCAGGTTCCAGAGAGTAAAGAGACCTCTCAAGAGGTGAAGAAAGATTTGGATAAAATATAGGTAGAATTATGTCCCGATTGATGGGGAATTACAACTTTGGAAGAAAAATGAGATAAGGTGTAGAACTACTTTATCCCTATGGAAACAAAGGGTCACACTAGTGTAGCAACTTAACTTGCTCTTCAGAGAGAAGTGACGTCTATTAGAAAGACCAACTTTAGAGTTAGTTTATGTTCATCCACTGAAGCTAAAAGCTCAAAAGATTTAGTCATAATCTGGGACAGAACCAAAGATTACGACCATGAAGTCAATGAAGATAAGACAGGTGGATATAGATGAGCAAGACCTTTGAGAAAGCTCTTCGTAGTCCTATTAGTAAATAATTTAGCTGGTAACATCTGTGACTAGGTAAACTTTCAAAGAGGAAAAGGAGAGACCTTGCTCATGAAGATGTAGAAGAAAATGCAGTACTGCAGAAATGTCCACTAGTGCTACAGAAGCAAATCTACCTTCTACAAAGATACAAAAATGATGCCACTTTCAGGCATATGATTTTCTTATAGAAAACCTATAAGAGGACAGTAAGGCCCCATCTATACGAAGCAACTCCCATGCCCAAAAACCTGGATTGCTCCCCAGTAATGGCAAATAGCACCATTTGTCTTAATGGTGTTTTGGCCACCAAAAGCTTTGCATGCTGGCTGGTCAAGATGGCTGCCGTGAGTGATTTACTTGTGTTTTTACTTGCCTTAATTTGCCACCAACATTTTTTTTTTAAAAAACACACCCTACTGTATTAAACGAGACTGATACAATAACCCATATTTATTTATATGTACTACAATTCTTTTTTTTTTTCAACTGAATACCTTTTATTTCCTTAAAACACACAGCAAAACTTAAGGCATAACTGAAACACAGAAAAACAGATAGGTGATACTGGAGATATCCAGTCATCCCTAATCATAATTATCGCTATTAACACTTTAGTGATTTTCATCTCAAGAGTAAGTCTTTTAAACAGATGACATTCTTTTGGTTTCAGAATATGTTCTATATCTAAGATCAGTTATATATATATACAGTGTGTGTATATATATATATATATATATATATATATATGGTCAGAACAACTTGGTATTGACCTAAGACATTTATTGACCTCAAAAACAGAACTTTTAATAAACACCCTCTTATTTTTAGTGATACAAGGGCCTCTGCCACTATGCAGTCCTTCAACCAGTTACTTCTGTTTTGTTACATAACATTTTTGTATGTTGTTTTGATTAATTCACATTAGTCTGTTTGAGAGCTGTTGCTTATAACTTTTAGGAACACATCACAATTTATCTGATAAGATTTATGCAGACTTTTTGCAGTTCTTAAAACATGGGGTAGAAATGTCAAATGGGGGTTGCTGATACTTTTACAGTATTATATTAAGATTGTTCTTACAGTATATGTATTACAATTCTAATGCTTGTCCCCTTCAATATACTCTCCATTCACACTCACACACCAACATAGTCTTGTTTTCCACTGGTCAAAGGTGTGGAAAACAGATCAGTTTCTGTCAGCAGTTTCTGTCAGCAGTTTTAACACATTTGCCATTTTCTTCTTTACTGCATCAGTTGACTTAAAACTTGTTCCTTTAAGCACCAATTTCACTTTAGGGAAAAGAAAAAAAGTTGCATGGTGCCAAATCAGGTGAATATGGAGGATGTTCAAGTGTAGAAATGTGTTTATTGGCCAAAAACTGCTTCACAGAAAGTACTGTGTAAGCAAGTGCATTGTCTTGATGAAGAATGAACCCATTTTTTTCACAGTTCTAGCCCTTTTTTTCCTGACTATTTCACTCAGCTTTGTCAAAACTTCCTTATAATTATTCTAGTTCACTGTTCTGCCTTCTGGAACCCATTCTGCCAAAATTATGCCATTGGTGTAAAAAAAAAAAAAAAGCATGGCTTTGCATTTGGACTTGTTTGATATGTTTGTTTGTTTTTTCATTCTTGGTGATGATGTTTTCCAGTGCATTGACTGTTGTTTTGTCTCAGGACCATACTGGAAGATCCAGGTTTCATCGCAAGTAATGATTTTTTGAAAAAGGTTTGGGTCTGCCGCAAGTTGCTGCAGAATGTCAGTGTAAATTTCCTTGCAACACTCTTTTTGCTCTAATGTGAGAACCTCAGGGACCATCTTGGCACAAACTTTTCTCATGTTGAGATCCTCATTTAAAATTTTCCATGCAGTGTCCTTGTCAATGTTCACGGCTTCAGCTAAAATTCGGATACTGAGTCAGTGGTCTCTCAAACCATCTGGCTGATTTTTTACACAATTTCTTTGGTTCTTGAAGTGGAATGTCTCTCAGGGCATTCATCATCTTCCAAATTCTCACGTTCTCCTCTAAATCTTTTGTGCCACTCAAACACACACGAGACATGCAGTCTTCTCCGTAGGCCTAAGCAAGCATTGGAAAAGATTCTGTTGGTATTTTGTTCAATTTTACTAAAAATTTCAAATCGACACATTGCTCGACTTTTAAACTTAATATTTTTCCAGTACACAACAGATAACACGGCTGCTTGAAACAACAACTGACAATTAACTGAATGGCTGAGAGTGTTGATGTTTGTCATGCAGGACAAACTCCCTTATTAAGGACAACGAGGAAGAACAGCATGGACAGACTTCAGGAGCAGAGCAGGGGACCTTGAGAGTACCACTGCAGAGAAGAGCAGCTGCGAAGCCTCAGGGGAAGCTTGTGGTGGTGGTGGGGGACTCTTTGGTGCGGGGTACAGAAGCAGTGGTTTGTGGGCCTGACAAGATGTCTCGGAAGGTGTATTGTCTCCCTGGGGCAAAGATCTGTGATGTGACGGAGAGGCTGACAAGACTCATCAAGCCTAAAAACCCTTCCTTTTGGTCCATGTGGGAACCAATGATACTGCAAGGCACAACATTCCAAAGATCAGAAGAGATTATGAGGCTCTGGGGAGGAAGCTGAAAGAAATGGATGCACAGGTTGTCATCTTGTCAATTTTGCCAGCTGAATTGTCCAAGAAGGGAGAGGAAAATAGCCGATGTAAACAACTGGCTCTGTAGATGGTGTCGCCGAGAACTATTTGGATTCTTGGACCATGGGCTGTGCTTCCATGAGGGGGGACTTCTGGCAAGATATGGGGTGCATCTCACGACAGTTGGCAGAAACATTTTTGCCTACTGTCTCAAGAATTTGATCAGGAGGGCTTTAAACTGAGTTATATGGGGGAGGGAGATAGTATTCTGGAAGGCAAAAGAGCTGGAGAAAATAGTCAAACTGTCATAGAGGGAACAAGGCAAACAGCGCAAGGACCCAACAGTGGGAGGTAAAAAAAACTTGCACAGACAGCAAGTAAAGGCAACACATGGTGTTAGATGTCTTTACACTAATGCACAGAGCATGGGAAATAAGCAAGATGAACTTGAACTCCTAGCACTACAAAACAAATATAATATAATAGGCATTACTGAAACCTGGTGGGATGAGTCACATGATTGGAATGTAGGAACAGGGGGGGTATAATCTTTATAAGAGAAACAGGCCAAACAGGAAAGGAGGAGGAATAGCATTATATGTCAGGGATATTTATACCAGTGAAGACATCCATGACATCAATACTGGAAGCCAGGTGGAGAGCATCTAGATAAAAATTAAAGGCGAGGGAAACAACAGGGATGTTATTGTGGGACTCAACTACAGACCCCCAAGTCAGACAGAGGAATTGGATGATACCTTTCTAGAACAGATGAACACACACGCAGAAAGAAGAGATGTAGTAGTGATGGGTAACGTCAACTATCCTGATATTTGCTGGAAATCTAACTCAACCAAAACTTCAAGGTCTAGCAAATTCCTTACTTGCCTGGAAGACGATTTCATGGTCCCAAAGGTAGAAGAGGCAACAAGGGGGTCAGCTATTTTAGATCTGATCCTAACCAACAGGGATGACCTGGTTAATGGGGTACAGGTGGTGGGATCCTTAGGTGAGAGTGATCATGTTCTCCTGGAGTTTGTTATACAATGGAAAAGAGAATCCAGGCATAGTCAGAAACACATTCTTGACGTTAGGAGAACTGATTTAAATAAACTCAGGGAAATACTGGGGGTAGTATTCATGGTCAGGAATACTAAAAGAGAAGGGACCTCAAGACGGATGGGACTTTCTCAAAAGGGAGATACTGAAGGCACAATTTCAAACAGTACCATTGAGGAAGAAAAATGGGAGGTGTCTCAAGAAACCAGGATGGATGACTAAAGAACTTTAAACGGAGCTAAGTTTTAAACGGAACATGTATAGGAAATGGAAAAAGGGGGAAATCACCAAAGAAGAATTCAAACAGATAAAGAAACATGTGTAGGAGTAAAGTCAGAAAAGCTAAAGTGCAGAATGAGCTCAGGCTTGCTACAGAGGTTAAGAACAATAAAAAGGGTTTTTTGGGGTATGTCCACAGCAAAAGGAGGAAGAAGGAAATGGTAGGGCCACTAGGTGGAGAAGATGGCAAAATGATAACAGGGGACAGAGAAAAGGCAGAATTACTCAACACCTTCTTTGCCTCCATGTTTTCAGAAAAGGAAAAGGGTGACCAACCTGAGGATAATGGAACAGAGGACACCATAGGGGAAATCCAGCACAGAATAAGCAAAGAGGTAGTACAGGAATACCTTCTTAATCTAAATGAATTTAAATCTCCAGGACCAGATGAACTACATCCAAGAGTATTAAAAGACCTGGCAAATGTAATCTCAGAGCCATTGGCAATAATCTTTGAGAACTCCTGGAGAAAAGGAGAAGTCCCAGCAGACTGGAGGAGGGCAAACTTTGTCCCCATCTTCAAAAAGGGGAAAAAGAGGATCCCAACAATTATCATCCAGTTAGTCTGACATCAATACCAGGGAAGATTCTAGAGCAGATCATTAAAGAGAGAGTCTGTGAACATTTAGAAGGCAATGCCATAATCAAAAAGCCAGCAAAAAGTCAACATGGGTTTCAGAGAAACAAGTCATGCCAGACTAATCTGATCTCTTTTTTTGATAAAATTACCAGCTTGGTAGATGAAGGGAACGCTGTGGATGTCGCATACCTTGATTTCAGTAAGGCCTTTGACAAGGTTCCCCATGACATTCTTGCAAACAAGCTTGTAAAATGTGGGCTAGACAAGTTAACTGTTCAATGGATTTGTAATCGGTTGACCTGCCGAACCCAAAGGGTGCTCAGCAGTGGCTCCTCTTCATCTTGGAAAGATGTGACCAGTGGGGTGCCACAGGGCTGTCCTGGAACCAGTGCTATTCAACATCTTTATCAATGACTTGGATGAGGGAATTAGGGGCATACTTATCAAATTTGCAGATGACACCAAATTAGGAGGAGTAGCTAATACCCTAGAGGACAGGATCAAAATTCAAAATGACCTAGATAGACTGGAGAGCTGGGCCAAAGCTAACAAAATGAAATTCAATACGGAGAAATGTAAGGTACTGCACTTAGGGTGGAAAAATGAAATGCATAGATATAGGAAGGAGGAGACCCGGCTGAATGAGACTACGTGCGAAAGGGATCTAGGAGTCCTAGTAGACCACAAGTTGAACATGAGTCAACAGTGTGATGCGGCAGCTAAAAAGGCCAATGCGATTTTGGGCTGCATCAATAGAAGTATAGTGTCTAGATCATGGGAAGTAATAGTGTCGCTCTATTCTGCCTTGGTCAGACCTCACCTAGAATACTGTGTCCAGTTCTGGGCACCACAATTCAAAAAGGATATTGACAAATTGGAGCGTGTCCAGAGGAGGGCAACTAAAATGGTGAAAGGTCTGGAAACCATGCCTTATGAGGAAAGGCTTAGGGAGCTGGGTATGTTTAGCCTGGAAAAATACGGTTAAGAGGCAATATGATAGCCCTGTTTAAATATTTGAAGGGGTGTCACGTTGAGGATGGAGCAAGCTTGTTTTCTGCTGCTCCAGAGACTGGAACACGGGGCAATGGATGCAAGCTCCAGGAACAGAGATTCCACCTCAATATTAGGAGGAACTTTTTGACAGTAAGAGCTGTTCGGCAGTGGAACACACTCCCTCAGAGCATGGTGGGGTCTCCTTCCTTGGAGGTCTTTAAACAGAGGCTGGATGGCCATCTGTCGGGGATGCTTTGATCGTGATTTCCCGCGTGGCAGGGGTTGGACTGGATGGCCCTCGTGGTCTCTTCCAACTCTGCAATTCTATGATTCTATGATTCTAAGGCTGGATGGCCCTCGTGGTCTCTTCCAACTCTACAATTCTATGATCTCCACTGCCATAGACTTTGACCATCTTGAATTCTGGGATGGATATAAAAATTAACTTCCAGTAAATCCAGGGTTGGACACAAGCCACCATCCCTCTTTGGTGCCTTAAAGTACCAAGATAAATCCCCCGTTTGTATTGATCTGGAAGATGCTGTTCAGTATTCTTGTCTAGGAGAGGCAATCTCTTCTCTCAGAACTCAGGAAGATAGGGTAGGATGAAAAATGCTAATGGGAGGGCATGTGAAGAATTCTATGGCATAATACAAACAAAAGTCAACACTTAAGAATTGTTAGTGATGTTCCACCAGAAGTTGAAATTGTGGTGACGTTTGGGAGCCTGAGAGGGTAAAGGGCTTAGAAGAGAGATGCTAAGATAGTTTACTGGGAAAGAACTCAAAGGGGAGACTTGGAAGAGCTTGAGTATCATTTTGAGGATTTCAACTGATGATACTGGAACTTTTTGTACTGTCTGCTCTGCTAGGTTCCGGATACTAGAGAAGTACAAGAGGACCAAGAGGGAGATTTAAATCATGTAAAGGATACTGATGGAAGCTGCTTCCAATAGGATTGGTATTGTCTTTGATGTTGATACTGCACTATGACACACACCCTTTTAGCAGTTGTACAAACCTTTAAGAGATGGCCCATCACTTCATCTGTTTTTGAATTAAATAGGCCTTCCCCACAGAACAGAAGGCCCTCAGTACGTCTCTTGGTGTCCTCCAAAACACCAACAGAATGAAACCATGCATATTATGTTAATGCTATTGCATCAGACATTACTTTAGCTACACAGATTGCAACATGTTGCACCACTGCAAAGTCAAAGGTGTCAGTACCAACAATTGGTTTGTGCCTGGAGTTTCATGATACTGAGCTTGGTATGATTATATTGTCGGTGCTTGCCATCACTGGTACCAAGGCTGAAGATGAAGCTCTACATACAATACCAGAATGGAGACTGGACTATTTTCAACAAGGTAAGGCTTCTGGTTTAGGCTTATGCTTGACATCACTTTTTTAGTCCTCTTTCAAGCTTTTTATGTCAACAGATGAAGATAGGGAAGCTATACATTTATTACTGGATTGAGTATGTTCAGTACAGCCATTTCTTTACTCAGAGTAGGTGGTGGTAGAAGAGCCAAACCCCTGCTACAGCAACCATAGTAGCCAATGGGATTGACAGTGAATGGTACCAGCGGAGAGTGACAGTACCAGTGGAATCAAAGCAGAATCCAAATCAGCCAAGGCAGGTCGTATTGAAAAACTATCATACCACAGTGGAACATGGAAAGAAGGTCTATACCTTCTCTCCATTAGTTTGACACTAATAGGGAGACAGAATCAGTACAAGAGTCAGACAGAGATGAAACCATGTATGTATTTCTCATTGCCAGTTTTTTAACAGACTGCTTTGTGGAAAACTTAGTAACCAGAGTAGAAATGGAATAGAGCACTTTATTAGAAGCTGCTTGGTCTGCCACCCCGAGCAATTTGTCCCAGCAATAAAACTTGAGATACAATGCTCTGTTATAGATATTGGGTAGTGAAGCTGTAGCAAATGGAGCACTGCTGCACAATACAGTTGTCCCTTCACATTCGCTGGGGTTTGGTTCCAGGACCCCCCTATGGATCCCAAAATCCGTGAATACTCAAGTCCCATTATATGCAACGGCATAGCAAAATGGTGTCCCTTATATAAGATGGCAAAATCAAGGGTTTTAAAAATTATTTTTAGAGAATATTTTCAAGACATGAATACTTAAATCTGTGGATACCAAATCTGTGGATACGGAGGAACAACTGTATAGCCTTCTCTGAAGCATTTAGAGCAGTGGTGTCCAACCTGTGGCCCTCCAGGTGTTTTGGACTCCAACTCCCAGAAGCCTGAGCCAGCTGGTCCAATGGTGAGGAATTCTGGGAGCTGTAGTCCAAAACACCTGGAGGGCCACAGGATGATTTGGAGCAGCCATCAGATAGAGGAACTTTCCTCCCACAAAAAATACAGGATTTGGAAAAAGGAGTAGAGATTATAAAAAGCAGAAGAGTAGGGAGCACCAAAGCCTTGAAGAAAAGAGGGATTCTCCCCTCACCCCACACACCCCCAGAGAGCATGGATAGGAAGAAGAAAAAGAACCTGAAGAATAAGAGTACCAAAGTGAAGTGGAGGTTACTCAACAGAGAACAGAGCAAACAATGTACTTTCCACTGCAGATAAAGAGAAACTGGGGGAAGTGTTGGTGTGCTAGGGCTTGTGTAGTCGAGGAACGGGGGGGGGGGAGATTTCCACCAAGAGCTACTCAGCTCGAGAACATTTGAAAAGGGACTCTGTGTAGGTGCAAAACCCATTTGTCTGAGGTGTAGAGACCATGATGAAGCAGCTAGCTTTCTGAATTTCCTTCTAACATGATATTGGCTTTTAAATAAAGAGAATACCTGTAATATTTCCCACTGTTTGTACATTTTCACTTTGTCAATATTTTAGAGCCAGCACAGTAGTTAATTTGAAAATCATATGCTGTCTCATAAATGGGATCCAATGTTACTGTAATTGGCAAACTCAAATGCACCTGTCTTTTGAGGGAGGAGACTACAAATTAATTTTCAGTAGTACCAGCAACAAATGAGAGCCAGGTTTTCTGTGGGGGTTTTCTGGACTGAGGTCGTGTTCTGGGAGAGTTTATTCCTGATGTTTCACCTGCATTTGTGGCTGGCATCTTCAGAAAATGGTTGGGTAGGGGTGTGTGGGGTTTATATACTGTGAGTCCCTGTTGGAGAGGATATGTAAATTTGTGTATTTGAATGGCTAGTTCCTGGGAGGAGATATGCAAGGAGGATTAGTGTTTGTTTGGCTAATGGTCCATTGTCTGCTGGAAATCCCCGTCCCTAGGTGAAGTTCATTTGCATGTGTTGAGTTTGATTTTGGTGTTTTTCAAGACTGGCAACCAAACTTTGTTTACTTATAGGGTTTCTTATTTCCTGTTGAAGTTGTCTAGGTGTTCTGACATTATAGTTGTTGGCCTGGTCCAGAATTTCTATGTTTTTAAATAACATTTTGTGTCCAGGTTGGTTTATAACGTGTTCTGCTATTCCTGATTTTTCTGGCTGGCCCAGTCTGCAGTTTCTCTCATGTTCCTTGATTCGTGTTTGTACACTGAGTTCAGTGGTCCCTATGTAAACTTGTCCACAGCTGCATGGTATGTGGTAAGCTTCTGCAGCTGTGAGAGGGTCTCTTTTGTCCTTTACTGAGTGGTAGCATTTCTTGGATTTTCTTGGTTGGTCTGTAGATCGTTTGGGGGTTGTGTTTCCTCATTAGTTTCCCTATTCTGTCTGTGACACCTTTGACGTATGGTAAAAATACCTTCCCTTTAGGTGGGCTGTTCTTCATTCCTGTGTTTTTTTCTGGGCTCTACAGGCTAATGGTTACTCCTGATCAGACATCACAAGAGCAGCCAGACCCAGAAAAAAATAGGAATAAAGAAAAACAGCAACCCAAAGGGAAGGTATTTTTACCATACATCAAGGAGTCACCGGCTGCACACTTTACTGGTCTGGCAAACCCAAAACCAAAAAACATCTTTCAGGAGTAGGCTTTATGATCAAAACCTCCATTGCTTCCAAACTCGAAACCTTACCAACAGGACACTCTGATCACATTATTTCCTTATGCCTCCCACATGTTGTTCTCTTCAGTATATATGCCCCAACTATGCAAGCCGACCCTGTTGAGAAAGATAAATTCTACACAGACCTACGCCACCTCATACAAAAAGTCCCTATAGAAGATAACATTATTATCTTTGGTGACTTCAATGCCAGAGTAGGAAAGAACTCCAAAGCCTGGAAAGTTGTCTTAGGCAAGCATGGTGTGGAAATTGCAATGATAACGGATGTCTCTTGCTGGAGTTCTGTGCAGAAGAACAGTTGACTATTATAAACACTATCTTTCAGCAGAAAGATAGCTTAAAGACAACCTGGATGCATCCCCGATCCAAACATTGGCACCTCATTGACTATGTTCTAGTCCGCCAGAGAAACATTCGCGATGTTCGTCATACTCGAGTGATGCCCAGTGCAGAATGCCAAACAGATCATCGCCACAAAAGATGTAAACTAAATATTCATCTTAAGTTCAAACCTAAGAGGGGTGGCATGTTAAAGAAGAGACTCCAAGTCAACTATCTTCAACAAGCTACCATGAGAGACAACTTCCAGGCAAATCTGCAAACAAAACGTGAAGACCACCCTACAGATCCTTCTCCTACAGTGCTTTGGCAACATCTCAAAAACAGTATCCTGCAGTCTGCAGTAGAATCCCTCGGGTTCTCCCACAAGAAAAATCAAGACTGGTTTGACAAAAACAACCAAGAGATCCAGGAGCTATTGGCAAAGAAGAGAACTGCTCACCAGGCATACCTCGCCCAGCCAACTTGCCATGTAAGAAAAGCAGCTTTCCGTTTCACATGTAGTAAACTTCAACAAAAACTCAGAGACATGCAGAACAAGTGGTGGATCAATATAGCAGAAAAGACACAATGCTGTGCTGATCTGGGTGATCTTAGAGGATTTTATGAAGCTCTTAAAGCAGTGTTTGGACCTTCCTGTCAGGTCCAAAGCTCCTTATACAGTACAGATGGTCAAACATTAATTACTGACAAAGCCTCCATCCTGAATCGATGGGTTGAACATTTTCAAAGTCTCTTTAGTGCCAACCGAGTAGTCCAAGGCTCAGCTATCCAACATATGATATAGAAACCGATGAAAAATGAATTGGACATAGCTCCCACTTTGGAAGAGACCCTTAAGACCATATAGCAGATGAAAAACGGCAAGGCAGCTGGGATTGATGGAATCCCACCTGAAGTTTGGAAACACGGAGGTCATACACTCCATGAAAAATTCCACGAATTCTTGTGAATTGCTGGGAAAAAGGGGAACTGCCATCACACCTCCAAGATGCAGTCATCATCACCCTGTACAAGAAAAAAGGAGCAAAATCCGATTGCTCAAACTATCGAGGCATAACACTGCTCTCTGTTGCTGGAAAAATCCTTGCAAGGATACTCCTGAACAGAGTAGTTCCTGCTATTGCATAAGAACTTCTCCCTGAAAGCCAATGTGGCTTCAGAGCCAATAGGAGTACTACAGACATGGTATTTGCCCTTAGACAACTGCAAGAAAAATGTAGGGAGCAGAACAAGGGTCTCTATGTAACATTTGTCGACCTCACCAAAGCCTTCGACACTGTGAGTAGAAAAGGTCTGTGGCAGATCCTGGGAAGACTAGGATGTCCCCCCCAAATTCCTTAAAATGATTATCTTGCTACACGAGGGCCAGCACGGTCAAGTCAGATATGGTGATGCTCTTTTAGAGTCCTTTCTAATAACAAATGGAGTGAAGCAAGGTTGTGTTCTTGCTCCAACTTTATTTACAATCTTCTTCAGTATGATGCTCCAAAGGGCTTTGGCAGAGCTTGAAGAAGACGACATTTATATACGTTACCGTACTGATAGTAGCTTGTTTAACTTAAGCCGTCTGACGGCTCGCACTAAGACTCTAAACTATCTAGTCCGTGAGCTGTTCTTCGCGGATGCTGCTGCCCTTGTTGCCTGCACAGAAGCAGCTCTGCAGCACCTAACATCCTGCTTCGCAACAGCTGCAGAGCTGTTTGGGCTGGAAGTCAACCTGAGGAAAACGGAAGTTCTTTACCAGCCTGCACCACAGGACGAATACCACGATCCCCACATTGCCGTTGGCAAATTTGTGCTTAAGTCCGTTCAGCAGTTCACCTACCTGGGAAGCATCATCTCCTCAGATGCCAAGATTGACAAAGAGATTGATCACAGATTAGCAAAGGCATATAACGCATTTGGAAGACTTTATAAAAGAGTCTGGAGTAACAAACACCTGAGGCGAAGCACAAAAATCAGTGTGTACAGAGCCACTGTACTGTCTATTCCCTTTTATGGGTCTGAAACATGGGTCAGCTATCGCCAACACTTACAACTTCTCGAATGCTTTCATCAGCACTGTATACGCAGAATCCTAAATATACACTGGACTATGTGATAAATGTTGCTGTCCTTGAGCAAGCAGGGATCACTAGCATTGAGACCATGATATTGAGAACATAGCTGCGCTGGGCAGGGCACTTTTCTAGGATGGAGGACCATCGCTTCCCCAAAATAGTACTCTACGGTGAACTCGCCACGGGTCAGCGTAAGAGGGGGGATCCAAAAAAGCGATACAAGGATTCCCTGAAACATCTCATGCTCGGCCAAATTGATCACCAACAATGGTCCGCCCTGGCCTCACATCAGGAGGCATGGAGACACACTATCCACAATGCCGCAGCCTTATTTGAGAACTCACACCGAACAAGTCTTGAAGAGAAACGACAATGCAGAAAGAATCACAACCCAGAAACATCACCCAAGGAGACCTTCTGCTGTGCTTTCTGCAATGGGACTTGTTTATCTCGGATTGGCCTTTTCAGTCATCGGTGTGCTTGCAGAAAGTGCAGGAAGAGTCCTTCCTGAAACTTCGTTTGCGAAGAAAAGCCAGAGAGAGAGAGAGAGTATTATGCTAGATGGTAAATATGTTTAGGAGAGTGTATGAAACTTGAATGCAAAAGAATGTTGGATAAATATGTATATGGTCTGTGATTGGTGAGAGGATGTGAGTGGGAGGTGCTTGAAGGGTGAGGATGAGAGTAAAAAAGGATTAGGGTAGATGGAGACAGAAACAATCTGAGAGCCTAACGGACAGTGTGATTATGTATTCCCTTAAGACTAGTTGGTTGATAGTTATTAAAATCAAAGTTCCATCAACATATTAAATTAAATTTGATAAACTTTTATTATTTTTTCCAGCATAATCATACCTACTGCCTAGTCATTGTATTACTACTGTAGCTAGGTTAGAATCTAAAAGCTAGAACAGTTATTACATTAGGAACAGACTTATCCACATCTCAGAACTTGGATTCACTGAGGATTCTGATAGCTATACAAGCTTGGGAAGAATGTGGCAATACTGAAGCAATATCACCACAGGTAATGGTTAGGAACATGATCACCACAGAGCAGATAATGCCACAGTCACGTATGAGGCAAGGAATCAGGATATTTTAAAAAATAAATCTAGTTGTATAAAGTATGAAAATATCCTTCTGTACAACTGAAGAGATAGTAAACAGAATTACCATATAATTCTACAATGATTTGTAGTCTAAAGATCTTATCTAATTTGTACATGTACATGGTTTTAAGTGGTTTTAACTTGCTTTAAATGGTTTAATATGTTTTAGACCATTTGTATTATTTTTTACTGGGTTAAATTTTAAATTGTTTAAAGTGATTTTCTTGTACTCTGCCCTAAGACCTTCTGACACATAGCTGGGTTCAAATATCTTATTCATAAATAATAATTACTAAATATTAATTCAAAGAATTACTTGCTATTCTGTCATTTTAACTGGTACAGAAATAAAATGTATTATTTTAAAAACATTTTATCTAATACAATATTTTCGTTATAATTTATGAATATGGTTTTCATGTTTTTCCATCAGTAATTACAGTTAACTTCATCTACCATCAAAAATCTTTTAAAATATGTGTTTTAAATAAAGTATATTTTGGAGAAGACATTTGCAAGGATTGCCTTTGTGAAACATGATATGAGGTAATAAAATACTTCTATTTTCAGTGAATAAACTGATTAGACATTAGGAAGGAATATTAAAAACTAAACATTATGGGTTGTGGATGTCTATTGTATTTAAATAATTCTTAAGGCCTAGTCACACAGGGCAAGATTCCATGGTACACTTCCATATCAATGTTTTTAAAATCAAGACATGATTTCTCTTTCTCCCTCACCCCTCTGCAGCTCTCCATGGCATCAAAAGACTGATCCACATGTTCCTCAAGTCTCTAGAACAAGATTTTAGAATGCAGAAGGGTGGGATGGGATTGACCATTTTGGTAAACTAGATACAGAAGAACTATCCCATTGGAGGGCATACTCCTTTCTTTCAACAAAATGTTCTATACCTGGTAGCCCTTGTATGTATCCCTGATCGTGTCAAACCTCATGTGAAAGGCTTTAAGTGATTTCCTGCTACAGCAATTGTATTACATGATGCCAAAGCAGATAAGATGGCAGAGGACTCAGTAAAAGATCTCACACACTTGTTTGTTTTAAAATTAAAAGCAACTATGGGGTTAACACTCCCCATATGTTTCCCTAAAGTACCCTACCTCATTATTTATCCCATGGGAAAAACAAATTAAGGGCCAACTGGAATAATTATGTTTTTCTTCAATGTGCTTCAGAGTTATTTCAACTAAGAAAATGGCATGGGAAGAAATGTCCCTCAGCTCCATAGCTCCTTTAACTTTGTTTTAAAAAATGAGAATTTCAGACATGGATCTTCTGATGTCTAGTTTGGTTCACAGGATGGTGCTCCAGCATCCTGCTCCAAACAGTATAACTGGAGGCAGTTTGCATGAATTAAACAACCATGACCATGTGAACCAGCCAATAGCCACCTGAATTCCATCACTATATTCACTAAGTGCTCTGAAATTTCAGTTTACATGGTATTTCTTTGTCTAATCAGTTATATTAAACCTCCTGTGCTATTTCCATTTTCAACCGGTAAACTTTGAAGAATTTTAAAGGTTGGCTCTAATCACTATCTGTTTCACACATATTTTTCCATTTTTTCAGTTCTCCGACGTTATTAATATTCCAAACTTCAGCAAAGGTCAACAGCCTTTTTCTAAAAAACAACAACAGAAAGTTCAGTATTAGTACCATTTAAATATCTCAGTCATTTTTTGTATATAGTAATTGATCAGCAAGACCATTTATTTGTCTAATTAGAGAGAACATTAGGAACATATTTGCATTTCATATTGGAAGCATGAGCCAAAAAAGGAGAAAGAGAGGAGCAAAATCCACCCAGAAGTTCTATGCAAGCCTTAATAAAATCAAGTTTTTATTTAAAAGAAAGCTATGTTCAAACACATTGTTGTTGTTGTGTGCCTTCAAGCCTTTTCTGACTTTTGGTAACCCTAAGGAGAACCTATCATGGGGTTTTCTTGACAATATTTGTTCAGAAGGGGTTTGTCTTTGCCATCCCCTGAAGCCGAGAGTGTGTGACTTGCCCAAGATCACCAAATGGGTTTTCATGGCTGGGTGGGGGAGTCAAACCTTGGTTTCTAAAGTCATAGCCCAGTGCTCAAACCACTAAATGACGCTGGCCCTCTAAGGCACTTACCACACTCTGAATAAAAGTGGCAAGGCAGCAGGAATGGTCCATCTTCCCTGCTGCCTTATTGCATGATGCTGCAGTTCTTCCAGCATTCTTTCATTCTGGTCCTATGGGGGACCGAGGTAAAACTGCATCTTTTTGCTAACAGGTTTTTCTGGTTAGCAAAAAGATGCGGCTTTACCTCAGTCCCCCCACGGGACTGGGGGGAGGGGGAAATAACATGCGGTGAGACAGCATGGGAGATGGAACATTACTGCTGTCTTGCTGCTTTTCTTCGGAGTGTGGTAAGCCCCTACAATATAATTACTATATTATTGTTTTTCTGGAGAAAATATTTTTGTTGAAATAGGAAGGGTACAAGACAGTCTCTGTGTTGCAAAAGTTAATGAAGAAGAAGAAGAGAAAGGAAGCAGCAAGGAACTGGATTATATCCTGAATATTTATTTTGGCCTCCACTTCCTACGACAATATAAAAGTTACATATTTTTATATTTTAATGCTCACATTTTTGTTTCTGTCAAATTCTCACACAGAAAATATTAGGGTTAATCCAATAATAAAACATTCATCTTTAACTGGTAAATTACAAATATTATGAGTGAATTCAAAGTTCTGTGTTGCCCTTAGGAAGAATTCAATACTGTACTAGAATGCTCCCAAGCTGTGGGACTCTCTTCCTTGAGAGCTCCAACTGGGCCCCTCCCTGCTATCTTTCTGCCAACAGATAAAAACCATTTTACTTAAGGAAACATTTGGTTTTATGTATAGCAGATAGAGCTTTTAAGGGGGGGGGTTGAAGGCACACAATGACAACCACCTATGTGTTTTAAAAATTGCTTTGAACTTTTTTCTCTCCTGACTTGATGGCAGTGAACAATAACAACGAACATTAACTTGGAACCCCTGCTGGGGAAAAAGCATGGTATAAATGAAATGAATATAGAAATATAAGAAAGACTGTCAAAAGTACTCTACTATTTAAAATACAGTCTCTTTCTAAAGTTAAAATAATGGCATATGTTCTTAGATAGTGCACAATACATTTGACTTCTGCAACAGAAAAATAATGTAAATTTTAAAAACGTTTTTTAACTTTATAAAATGAAAGTAAAATATTAAGACTATTGATATGGTGATTCTCAAATGTCTGCTTTTTTTTAACTCATTGAATAGTAAGCAGTTTAAATCTTTATTACAGTGAATTATTACCACCATCGTCCCCAAATAATGGCCTAAATGCAGCATGATGCTAATTAATAGCACTTGCTCCAGTACAATCTTCTCTGGTGCGTTTCTTGTTCGGCTTTATAATATCTAAGGGAATGGTTTGTTATGAACTTCATCCATACAGAAGGTATATAGCTAATAATAAGAAGCTGAAGAAGTATTTTAAGACAAAACAGTTTCAAATACCCAGGAAAAACTGTCCTCTTTGTTCCTGATTCAGCTACCTCCATAGGTTGACCTACTCATCTTCACTTGCATCATTCAGCTCTATCTTGGATTTTCTTACTGCTCTCATGAAAAACAGCTTGGTGTAGTCATGATGATGTAAGAAGGACACTTGATATGTCTACATATATTCTGTTACATCCATGTGTTTGAAAGTTTGAATTCATATGCTTTATTTATTATTGTAGTTGTTATATATGTGTGTGTGTGTGTGTCACTAAAGTTACCAGTTTGTAATTGCACCAGGTTGCTTTTGTATTTCTGAGTGCTATCCAGGGCCTTCCTTTATTTTGCAGTGATTTTCCCAGCTCTCCAGAGCACGTTTATAAAGTATAGGAGGTTCTTTCCAGAACAGGTGTATAAGATGTAGGACAGGAATACAGGAAGGATTACACACTTTCTGCTTTTACTAATGGAAGCTGCTTCCATGGGAACAATAACTGTACTGGATACTGGCTTTCAAAAGTGATACGACCACAACAAAATAGGTAGTTAAAAAAAAAAATCAAACCATTCCTTTAACAATTTCCCTCCTGTCCTAGCATCTAAATGCTGCAATAAACAATGCTGGTTGGAACTTTTAAAAAGTGGAAATAGATTATATTAAATCTTTCTTTAAATATTAAATCCTTGTTAATCACCCAGTGCTTTGGTGAAAGGTGGGATGGACATATATATGTAACTCTGCACTTCTCAGTTTTTGAAAAGCAAATCTCAGAAGTCATTTGGTTTCTGACTCCTTGACTCAGAATTAAATACTACACATATAAAGGTATGCTGCACCATACCCTTATATTCAAAGTAATTGTGGCTTTTAAAAGAAAAGTATTGTTTCCTAATTTTTCCATTAATAGAATGGACAGGTTGCTTACCTGTAACCATAGATCTTCGAGTGGTCTTCTGTGAATTCACACAGTGGGTAATTCCTGCGCATGCGCAGAGCACTCGGAACCTTCTGGAATCGCTAGGCAGAATAGTTTTTGATACAGTTTGGCGGTAACTCCGCCCACCCCAACAGTCTCTGAGGCACTCTCACCTAATTCCTCTCAGTTCCTTGAAGGACTCCGCAAGCAGCAGCATCAGGAACATTAAGCATATGCCATAGCAGGACATAGAAGGGAGGATGGGCGGGTCTGTGTGAATTCACAGAAGACCACTTGAAGATCTATGGTTACAGGTAAGCAACCTGTCCATCTTCTTCATGGTCTCTGTGAATACACACAGTGGGTGGATTAGCAAGGTTCACCCGTAGGAGGACGGTATGTCATGCTAGTGGATTAGACAAGGACAATTGTTGACAATTGATGTCCCATGAAACCATAACAATGAGCATAAACTGACATGAACACAGCAATAAATGTTAAGTACCATAGGCAACCACAATAACCACTCATTTATTGAATGGAGGACAGCAGAACTGCCCTCCCAAAAGCAGCCTCATTACGAGACCAAGTGTCTGTTTGTAGTGTGAGATAAAAATTAGTGCCGTAGATGAAGTGGCTGCCCGGCACACATGCTCCAGGGGAACCCTGGAGAGGAAGCTAGCAGAAGTGGATACAGCTCTGACTGAGTGCCCTCGAACCCAAGGAGACAGGGGCTTTCAAGCCAGTTCGTAACAGAGGGAGATGGTCAATACCACCCACTTTGATAGGCACTGTGGAGAAACAGGGGCATCCAACTTCAAGTTTGCATAGGACACAAATAGATTTGGCAACTTTTGAAATGGAGCTATCTGCTATACATAGAAGACAAGGGCTCTCCGAGCATCCAGGGAGTGGAGAGTCCGTTCAAGTCATCCTTTGGATCCTGCATTAGAGCAGGGAGAATGAAGGATTGGTAGATGTGGAAACTGGAGACCACCTTCGGGAGAAAGGACATGTCCGGTTTCAGAAACACTGTAGGCTCGTGGAATGTCAAGTATGGAACATCGGAACGCAAGGCACAAAACCCACCAGCTCGATGGGCAGACATGATGGCTGAGGAAGGCTGTTTTCCACGACAGGACTCTCAGATCCGTTGTCTCCAAGGGTTCGAAGATGTGTCTCATGAGTTGAGAGAGGACTAGTTTGAGACTCCTGGGGGGGGGGTAGGCTCAACCACCAGTGGATGAAGGTTGACGTAGTGCTTCAGGAATTTCCAAACCAATGGGTCTTGGAACGGAGAAAGTCGACCCTGTGCTTGGGACTCAACGGAGGGAGCTGCCAGGTATCACTTCGGAGGCAAGGATAGTCCTGAATCTGAAAGATGCAGTAAGAACTGGAGGACGGTGGTCACTGAAGAGGAAGCAGCGGTGAGGCCACGGTCTAAGAAAAGGGATTCAAAGCGTTTCCACTTGTAGGAACAGGATCAACGTGTAGAAGGGCAGAGAGAGGCGTCAAGCACTACCTGTATGTCAGCCGGTAGCAGTAGACACACAGAACGCCTCTGATCCAAAGACAGATTCAGGGCAGTGCCCTCCAAGCCATCAAATGAAGCATCTCGAGGTCCGGATGTCTGATGTTGCCGTTCTGAATGGTCAACAGATGCAGACAGCTTGGAAGGTGCACAAAGTGCCAATGGTCCAGGCAAAGGAGAGGTGTGAACCACAGTTGCCGAGGCCACCACGGAGTGAGGAGGATCGCGTCCGATTGGTCCCGATGCAGCTTGGCCACCACTTGTGTTCATAACGGGCCTGTGGAGTACCGCAGCACTGAAGCAGTTCATGAGCCACCTATTGATGTGACATCCATTCGTGCATGGATGAATTTGGACGGCTCAGTCCATCAGCAAGACTATTCTCCTCTCCCGGAAGATGAATGAAGTGGAGAAGTATACCCTTCTGAATGCAGCAGTACTAAATTTCGAGGGTAAGCGACAGAAGAGACAGAGACCTCGTCCCTCATTGCTTGTTGACGTAGTACATCACAGATGTATTATCCGTGAGAAGTAGGACCGTCTTGCCCAATACCAGCTTCTCAAAGGCCTGAGGCACCTTCTGAACAGCCAGGAGATCGAGGATATCGATATGGAGCTCCCGTTTGTCAGCAGTCCACGAGCCCTGGACTGTGTATGTCTTGAGGTGGGCTCCCCATCTGAGTGAAGATGCATCCGTAGTGACTGAGACTTGTGGTTGGGGTTCAGACAGCATGCCTGACAGGACGTTGTTCAGGTCCAACCACCAATCCAGGGAATGTTGAATTGCTCACGGCAAGTTGAGGAGTTTGTGAGGGCAGTCCCGCACTGGGTCAAAGATGCTCAGGAACCACGACTGAAGCGGTAGGAATTGTAGCCTTGCAAATTGAGTGACTGAAGTTGTGGCTGCCATGTTTCCCAGTAGGGTTTGAATCAAACGAATGGAGATCCTCCCGGATCTGTAGCATTGGTGGATGAGATTGCAGAGAGTATCAAAATGATCTCCAGGCCGGAAAGATGCAGCAGTGCTCGAATTCAAGGAGGCTCTGATGAACTGGAGAGACTGAGTGCATTCGAGATGTGATTTCTTCAGATTGACAATCAGGCTCAAGGCATCCAGAATATCCAATGTCAGCTCAGTGTCATCTAGGAGTTGCCGACAGGACTCTGCCACCAGGAGCCAGTCGTTGATGTAGGGGAAGACGACCCCCCCCATTGACACAGGAAAGCTGCCCCAACCGTCAAGCATTTTATAAATACCCTTGGTGCTGTGGATAGTCCTAAGGGCAGGATGCAAAACTGGAAGGCCTCGTCTCCAACCATGAAGGCGAGGAACCGTCTGTGGGTCAGGTGGATTCCAATATGAAAGTACGCATCCTTGAGATTGATGGAGGCAAATCAGTCACCTCGCTTAAGAAGAGGAAGGATAGAACTCAGGGTAACCATCCCAAACCTCTTTCAGATGATGAATTGTTCAAACCCAATCCAGTAACCATCCTGGACGATGCGAAGCACCCACTGGTCCCATGTTATCTTGGACCAGGTGTCTTGGAACCACAGACAGGCAGTTTCTGAACAGATGGTTCTCGAGGAAGGGAATGAGTGGATTGAGAGTGAGGGCAGTTTAAAATCTCCTTCTGCCTTGTTCTTTTAGCACTTTGATTTGTCAGTAGCCGGTACCAGGAGGTGGAGGCCTGGCTCCCTACCTAAAAGCCGGACAAAGCAGGTTGCTGGTACCGTGAACGCCTGGAAGATTGTGGAGTGTATCCCCTCCAAAAGGACTGGGTGTAAGAGGAGGGGTGCCACCCAGATCGACCCCTTGATCAGTATTCAGAAGATGAAGGCGGCAGCATACCATACTTCCGTGTGTGATCCTCACCTTCTGCATGAATGCAAGCGTTTCATCAGTCGAGCTGTTGAAGAGGCTGGAATGGTCAAACGGCATAACCTTGATGCCCAAGGAAGCCCACGGAGCAAGGCCAGATGAACAGAACCATGCATGCCACAAATTTCCACAGAACCGGCCACTGTTTTCGCTGCAAGCCATTGCTGAGAAGCCTCTACCACCACCGAATTTGGGTGAGGGCGCTCTCGGAGTCAGTCAATACCATCCCCCAACACACAATAGTGCCCATCTATCCTCTTTGAGGTCTATGGAATGGATGATGGATTTTCCCACGAGCCTTGAATGAGCTTCAATAGTGAAGGTTGCACTGGTATGACAGCAGTGGGAGGAGCGTTTGAGTTGATCCTACAATAGATTGGATCCACAGGCTCAGAATCCCTCTTGGTGATCTTTAAGCCCAAGGCATGGGCCACCTGGACCATCTGCTCTGAAAATTTTTGAACGTCGTTTGTTGCGGACGAGGACTCATTGTTGATAAAATCCGGTGGTGGAGAGGGAGCTCTTGGTATGTACAATACAGAAGAGTATGACAATACTAAAGAGGATGATGAAGGCAAGGGGCTACAGCTCCCAGACGAAGGGCTGTGTCAACCTTGGTGCAGAGAAGTCACATGCACAGGAGGTGGAGGAGGCAGCGAGGATCTTGATGCCCAGGTGAGACTGACTGCGGCGTCCCTCAGTACAGGTTTGGCCGGACGGATCTCCTCTAGATGAGCCCGTTCCATCCTGTGGAGGGAAAGGTGAGGGGGAGAGTAATAACCCCCATGGCCAGCGCTGTCAACAAAATGGAACTGAGGCTGCTGTGCAAAAGTCAGGCTGTGGCTCCAGGAGGAGAGAGGAAGGGAAGGTCAAAGGCCGATTGGGCCACATCATAAGCTCCATATGAATGCTCGATGTCCAAGACTCAATGTGACGGAGTCAAAGAAGGAGCCTTCCCTGTTGCTTCCTGTGATATAGTTTTGACGTTGACTATGACAGCGTCTGTACTGTGGAGCTCGTCTCGGGAGAGCAGGAACACAGGGGATCGAGCCTGAACCACAGGGGAGGAAGCCCTTACCCCTTCAGAGATCTCTCATTTTCCAGTTTGAACAATCACCAAGGAAGGAGTAGGAGTCACCTCACGCGATATATTGCGGACAGTGGTGACATCTCTGGTTTCTGTAGGAGGTACCGGTACCAACGTCTGGTTCGGATCCAAAACAGCCGTAGCGGCAGTAGCCAGCTATTGTTGCTCCTCAGGCTCCTGCACCAAAGTAGCCACCGCAGTGGACAAAAGAGCGCTCTGTGCCATAGTGACAGTAGCCGGCTGTTGTTGCTCCTTGGGCTCCTGCGCCAAAGTAGCCACCGCAGTGGACAAAGGGCGCTCTGTGCCATAGTGGCAGTAGCCGGCTGTTGTGCTCCTCGGGCTCCTGCGCCAAAGTAACCACCGCAGTGGACAAAGGGCGCTCTGTGCCATAGTGGCAGTAGGCAGCTGTTGTTGCTCCTCAGGCTCCTGCGCCAAAGTAGCCACCGTACTGGACAAGGGGCATGCTGTTGGTCTTGGAAAAGAGTGTCTTCTTTTTCCTCTTCTTAGTCCTGGCCTGGAGGAGGCAGAGGAATCACGGTCTCGACTGGACTCAGATGGTCCCGAGTCGAGGCCGAAGCATGACCTTTACTCGATCCCGGTAGTATGCTTATGGGACTGATGCACGGCCTCTGGATCTGATGCCACTGATTGACGACGGGACGGACTCAAGGGTCCATGTCTTCTTTTCACCGATGGACTGGCCGACAGAGAGCGACCTCTCTTCTGTGGTGGTGGAATCCCAACCTGAGCGCCTGGGGTAGAAGCAGAGGGTGGGAACAGCACCTTCTCATAGAAAAGGGACTTCAGCCTCGAAGAGCAATGTTTACAGGCCTGAGGGGTGAAGGCGGCTTGTATGCATTCTGACAATGTATACAAGCATCCTCATAGTGGGCTTCACCCAGGCAGATGAGGCCCTCTGAGCACTCATCAGAGGTAGGAAGCTTCGGCTGACAAATGGAGCACTGTTTGAAGGCGGCAGAGTCGAGGCCATAATCACAGAAACAGGGAAAAGACAAAAGAAGAGTCAAACCAGTCCGAAGTCATACCGAGTCGAAGTCCGAATCCAAATCCAAGGGCAAACGGGAGAGAAAGAAGCCGAAAAACAGTCCAAAAGACGAAAGGGCCAGAAATCACAAGAATCAAAAGGAAAAGCCATAAAAATAAAGTAAATAAGGAGTCCGAGTCAATCCATGAGGTAAAATAGAAAGCGAAAGAAGCTCTAGCGAACGAAGGGTTCCTATGTGCTGCTCGCGCGGCAGATAAAAAGGAACTGAGGAGAATTAGCTGAGAGTGCCTCAGAGAGACTGTTGGGGTGGGCGGAGTTACCGCCAAAATGTATCAAAAACTATTCTGCCTAGCGATTCCAGAAGGTTCCGAGTGCTCTGTGCAGGTGCAGGAATTACCCACTATGTGTATTCACAGAGACCACGAAGAAGATCAATGAAATATCTGTAGCTGTCAAACTATAGTCTTTAATGAAAACAAAGTTAATAAGCTAAATCCAATTTTTAGCCCAAACTGATGGTCCCACTGAATCAACATAACTTAGGAAAGTTGACTTAACAAGTTACATTCATTCCAAGATTCAACTTAAGCTGGGACTAACAATTAGGTTTAAACCAATATAATTAAGTATTTAGGTATCACTCAGTTTCTTTTAATCCTACCTTTTATGGCTACTCGGAAAGTTTATTTTACCTTCATGTGAAGATGTTATTACTAAACAAGATATCAATCCATTTACTATCTAACCTTTTCATATTCACAAATCTTTCTAGTTCTTTTGATTTGTGAGCTGCTTTTTTAAGGATTTCTTCTGGAACTTCTGCTAGCTTAGCAACATTTAGCCCATAACTCCTTGCAGCAACTTCTTTTTTTATTTGATAAAGGAATGTGACAAATTCAGGATTTTCTTCTTCATTTTTTCCTAGAAAAATAAAACAGACACTACAATTGTTCATTGTGATTTATATTTCATTTTATCAGTAACTATGGATATTTCTGAAGTTACTTCCAACTAACCATTACACACAATCAGTTTTAAACACACTTCTACTGTATATTCCGCCGTGTAAGATGACTGGGCGTATAAGATCACCCCCCCCCCAATTTCCAGCCAAAAATCTAGGCTTAGGCATATATTCGCCAGATAAGACCACCACCACCCCAATTTGGCTGGCTGGGGGAGCCTTGCCAGCTGATCCTCTTTGCTTCCCAACTCATGAGGATCTCCTCGTGAGTTGGGAAAGCAAACAGGATCAGCTGGCAGGGGAACATTCGCCCCTCTCTGCAACCTTCCAGTCAAACTGGACTCGAAGGTCGAGGAAAGGGGCGAAAATGCCCAGTTTGCCTCAGCAGCCCCCTTCCCTCCGTCTTGGCTCTTCCGAAGGGCACCAATGCGGGGGAAGCGGGGGCAGCCGCGGCAAACCCCTAGATTCGCCCCCTCTCCCCACCTACAAGGAAGGTGGGGAGAAGGGGTGAACATGCCCCGTTTGGCTCCATAGGGAGGACGTGGGGCCGTGGAGCCAAACCACGGGATTCGCCCCCTCTCCCCACCGTCAAGGGAGAGGGAGCGAATCTAGGGATTTAACTCCACAGCCCCGATCCCTCCTTCTGGGCTGCCTCCTCCCGCGATTCCCCAACCCACAGGAGGCTGCCCAGTCTCATGGTGGGTTGGGGAATGTGGGATGGCCATCTGGATGGGGGGGTGGAGGGAGGGAGCTTTGCAGCCACCCCCTCTCCAAAGGTTGGCTTTGGGAAGGGGGTGGCTGGGCGGAGGGTGGATGGGTGGCTGGGGCGTGGGGGCTTCGCATCCACCCCCCCTCTCCGAAGCGAGGCTTTGGGGAAAGGGGGTGACTGGGTGGAGGGTGGCTGGGTGGCTGGGCTGAGGGGGCTTCACAGCCACCCCCCTCTCCAAAGCTCGGCTTTGGGGAAGGGGGGTGGCTGAGCGGAGGGTGGCTGGGTGGCGGGGGCTTCGCAGCCACCCCCCTCCAAAGCGCAGCTTTGGGGAAGGGGTTGGCTGGGTGGAGGGTGGCTGGGTGGCAGGGGCTTCGCAGCCACCCACCCACTTCAAAGCGAGGCTTTGGGGAAAGGGGGTGGCTGGGCAGAGGGTGGCTGGGTGGCTGGGGGGAGTGTGGTTCGCAGCCACCCCCCTTTCCAAAGCAAGGCTTTGGGGAAGGGGGGTGACTGGGCGGAGGGTGGATGGGTAGCTGGGCTGAGGGGGCTTTGCAGCCCCCCCTCTACAAAGCTCGGCTTTGGGGAAGGGGGGTGGCTGGGCGGAAGGTGGCTGGATGGCGGGGGCTTCGCAGCCACCCCCCCTCTCCAAAGCTCGGCTTTGGGGAAGGGGGGTGGCTGGGCGGAGGGTGGCTGGGTGGCGGGGGCTTCGCAGCCACCCCCCTTCTCCAAAGCGAGGCTTTGGGGAAGGGGGGTGGCTGGACGGAGGGTGGCTGGGTGGCTGGGAGGAGGGGGCTTCCCAGCCACCCCCCTCCCCAAAGCCACGATTCCGCCGCTTTGGGGAGGGGGGGTGGATGCGCGGAGGGTGGGTGGGTGGCAGGGAGGAGGGGGCTTCCCAGCCACCCCCCTCCCCAAAGGCGCGATTCCACGCCTTTGGGGTTAGGGGGGTGGATGGACGACAGGTGGGCGGGTGGCACGGAGGAGGGGGCGAATCCCGGGGTTTGGCTCCACGGCCCTGCGTCCTCCTCCTGGGCTTCCTTCGGAAGGCAGCCCAGAAGGAGGGATCGGGGTTACGGAGCAAAACGGGGCATTTTCGCCCTTTTCCTCCACCTTCAAGGAAGGTGGAGGGAGAGGGCGAATCTAGCGGTTTGCCTCGGCAGCTGCAGAGGCGAACACACGGCGGCCGAGGCAAACCGCAACGTTCGCCCCCCCTCCTCTGTCTCCGTTGCTCCCCAAAGGGGGAGAAGGCAGAGGAGGGGGGCGAATGAACTTCAAAACACTTTGCTTCACCCCCCTGCCCCGTCTCCTGCCTCTTCGCTCAGTTTGCGAAGAGGCAGGAGATAGGCAGGCAGGCGAAGCAAAGTATATCTGGCGTATAAGACGACTGTCAATTTTGGAGGGCACTTTTGAGTGCTCAAAAGTCGTCTTATACGCCGGAATATACGGTAGTTGCCTTCCTGCAAATACTCTATACAACATTCAGGCACTACAAGAAGGAAATAACCAGCCAGGTAACTTTGATATCATACCCTTTCTTTGTTCACTATCATCTTCATTCACCAAAAAGGCCATGTGGTAATTCCCAACTAGTTGTGGGTAAGCCCTTTCTAATTCACATAATGGAGGATAATGGGTGACAAACAGTGTCAGTGAAGCCACCTAGAGAAAGAAAATACATTCAGATCTGGACATATGAAAGCTAACAGCAAAGTTATATTGTACTACTACCAATAATCCTATCATTACCAATAGTCTTTTTAACACACATGGTTGGGGCTAGAGGAGCTCATGTTCAACACATAATGTCATATTGTCACTAATTAGTCTGATACATTAGACATCAGTAGTTTGATGTCACATGGCTACCTTCTCTTTTAATCTTGGAGTATCTAAAAGGATCCATAGCACTGTGCACAGCAAGCTATACAGTGTTCCACTTCTAACAGCACCCCCCAAAAGCCTTCATGAAGGTCAGGGATCTTTTAGATCAACATCATATAGAACATGAGGGACTTTCACTGGAAGTAAGAATCAGCTCATTTTCTATTTTTCACTTTTCCTTAAGTGTGTAAAACCTAGACTAGAATCCATAAATGTGCAAGAAAGCAAGCTTCCACTGCCTTTTTTCATGTGCACCTCTCTTTAAGTGTGTAAAACCTTGACTAACCCATAAAGGTGCAAGAAAACAAGCTTCACTTACTGTACATAATCAATCTAGTATGGGGGTTGGGGGAGGATGAACAGACTGAATGAATGGGTCGTACTTATATAAGCATAAACTCAAATTATGCTTTAGAATCTGTGTACAGTGGTAGAGGGAAAGCATGAGCTGGAAACATCTCCCCCACCCACCCACACTTTGTACACATGCAATCAATGCATCAATGGCATGTATGAACCAGCCCTCAGGAATATCCAAAATTGGCAGAGACAACATTAACAACTGAGATTCAGCTTCTTTAAATCATACAGGTTCATAATCTTAGGATGCTTGATCAATCCCCACATGTGGATGTTTAGATGGTGAGAGAGTCCATGGCTACCTTTTGCCATACATTCGATGAAAAGACTAACTTTTAAAAAACTAGTGACAAAGCACCTCTATCACTTTAAGCTTAGAATAGTGCCATGTGCAGTATAAAGTATGGGGCTACCCTGGACTACTGGAAAGTTCATCTGTAGAATGCAGTGACTCGCCATGTCAGAAACACATATAACTCTTACACTTCATCTTTGGCACTGGCTTCCTTTTATCTTCTGGGAGCAATATGTATCTTCCATGGCAGGTGGACTATATATATTAAGCATAGTTACTTGCATACTTATGGGTTCTTTTCAAGCTTCTATATGGAAAGCTTGTTCCTGTGTCTTACTATGTACATGTGTGTGAAAGAGAAGGAGCCAGTTCCTAGCAAGAGATCAAAAACATTCTTGCAGCAATACCATAGCTACATTTTTAACATAAAAAATCCCATAAACATAACAGAAGGTTTCAGTGCTCCTACACACTGGAAACCCTTCTCAGTGGAAGTCTAGCCAAGGTCAGGTTCTGAGAATACTCCAAGAACATTGTAATTTCAAGTATGAGGGCAGATGGAGTTAATTCTGGTGAGACTTGCTATCCTTCCACCTGTTCCCCTGTATTAATTTTGCTGTCTGATGTACCTTAAAAGTAAACTTTTCCAAGATTCTAGCATTAGGCTGGTTAAAATTCCAAAGAGTGTTTCTCATTATTCACACCAATGTCTATTCAAAATTAGATAATATACTTACATCTCTAATAAAATATTCTAGAGTAGCATAAGCAATTGCAATTCCATCATGTGTGCTCGTTCCTCTCCCCAGTTCATCCAAAATTACTAGTGAATGTGAAGTTGCTTTTCTAATTATCTCAGCTGTATCTGTCAGTTCTTCCATAAAAGTACTGTGACCTTTAAATATGTTATCTGTGGCGCCCATTCTGCAATAAAAACAAGATTAGTCAATCTTATCAAGCCTATAATAAACAAAAGTACCACACAACAGTATTCTTGTCTTAATAGTAGATGCACTTGTGAAGGCAAAAAAAAATCATAAGAATTTTGGCTGAACAATTTTACTGGGTTCTCTGTCCATCACAATCTTAACTGACTACTGAAACAAGCAGAAAATCAAACATATTATAAAAGACTGAAACAAACAAATATAAGGACTGTGGAATTCCTAAAAGAGATAAAAACTCCAAACAGGAGTTTAATGCCCTGAAAGAGGGTTTCAAGGGCTAAAAAGTAGAGATGTACAACCGCAAAATCAGGCAGTAGGTGATTATTTGAGCTGCTTCAATTTGTCAAACCAGGATTTACATTCAAACAGTTCATTCCAGAATTTCTTGAGTAGAAATAGCCTTTATTTTTATTAATTTTATTTTTTATTTATTTTAGGCATTTTCAGAAGCAGCTGTAAAAACTAAATCTTTATTTTGTTCATAATAAACAGATTTAACCTAAATTTGACAACAGTGACATGTGCTACAAATTATGTACTGAAGGCATACAACAACACCACAACATAATTATGTACACTACTTTTCCAAAAATGATACATGTAACATTACTCAAAAAGGCAAAATGTATATAAAACGGAAAGGCATTTAGCTGTTTTATGCATATAAGGGCAATGTGTTTAATGATGCTAGGCAGAACTAATTTCCTCCAACATTCACACAAGGAATCAACCTGCAGGCATATTTGCAGTTTAGAAGACACATACTGTACCACACAAGGTTGCAACACTATCCAAACTTAGATAGTACTAAGTGATTCCCCCCTTCTTTTTGTTAATTTGGATATACAAAAGTCTAATATGGACAACTTTCCCATTCCTGCCAGCAGAGGAAGGGGATCAGGAAGTCTACACCAACATGTTTGCTTCATCACTAAGTTAGGAGTCTTCTGGCTTATCATAACATACTAATTAGCCTCTCCTTAACAAGCCTCACTAATCTAGTTGCAAATGGAATGCCAACTGAGCAAAGGGATCTAATATAACATCAACACTTCATTTCAAGTGTTGAGGAGTGACTCAACAACACACAGCAAACTCAATTTGGCCAGAAATAAGCAATTAAATAATTTCTGTATATCCCTACAGATAAAACATTTTTAACAAGTTCATAGATTTACTAAATTCAATAAACAATTTGAAAAGAAGTTCATTATTTCAAGAGTTTTTTAAAATGTGAATGTAACTGACATCAAAATAAATTGTATTAATTATGCCTTTATTACAATTATAATAAGGGTATAAGCATTCAAGGTGGCCTTTTTAGTTATCAGTGCGTTTGCAGAAAGTGCAGGATGAGTCCTTCCTGAATCTTTGTTTACGAAGAAAAGCCAGAGAAGGACAGGTTGCTTACCTGTAACCATAGATCTTCGAGTGGTCTTCTGTGAACTCACACAGTTGGGTTACTCCTGCACCTGTGCAGAGCTTCGGAACCTTCTAGAATCGCTAGGCAGAATGTGCTTTGATACATTTTTGGCGGTAACTCCGCCCATCCTAACGGTCCCTTATAAGGGTTTCCCGCCTAAATCCCCTCAGTTCCTTGAATGACGCCGCAATCTGCAGCATCAGGAACATTAAGCATGTGTATATGATGTAGTAGGACATAGAGGGGAGGATGGGCAGGTCTGTGTGAATTCACAGAAGACCACTCGAAGATCTATGGTTATAGGTAAGCAACCTGTCCATCTTCTTCGTGGTCTCTGTGAATCACACAGTTGGGTGTAGACTGGCAAGCTTCACTCTTAGAGGCGGGTATGTCCTACACCACATATAATACATATACATAACATCTGAGATTGAAACATTAAGAGCACATTTTTGAATAACCTAAACAAAACAAATATAACAGCAGTGACTTGGCAACATGAACACTCACTCATTGTATAGAAGATAACAGTACAGTCTTCCCAAAGGCAGCCTCGTTCCTAGAACGAGAGTCAAGTCTATAGTGAGAAATAAAAGTCAAAGGTGATGACCAGGTTGCAGTTCTGCAAATGTCCTCTAGAGGCACTCCAGAGAGAAAAGCTGTCGAAGTGGAGACAGTTCTCGTAGAGTGTCCTCGAATTCGTGAAGGCAGAGGCTTCTTTGCCAGTTCGTAGCAGAGAGCGATGGTCGGTCACCCATTTTGATAGTCGTTGTGAAGAGATGGGCTCTCTGAGCTTCGAGTCAGCATAAGACACAAACAGTCTGGGTGACTTCCTGTGGGACGCAGGCCATTGAATGTAGAAGGTAAGCGCCCGTCTAACATCCATGAGATGAAGGGTGCATTCAAAATCGTCCTTCGGGTCCTGCATCAAAGCAGGGAGAGTGATGGATTGGTTGAGATGAAAGCTGGACACCACCTTCGGAAGGAAGGAGATGTTGGGACGAAGCACCACTTTGTGCTTATGGAAAGCAGTGTATGGAGGATCAGACCTCAGGGCACAGAGCTCACCAGCCCTACGCGCCGAAGTGATGGCCACAAGGAAAGCAGTTTTCCAGGAGAGAAGACGCAGATCAGTAGAAGCCAGCAGCTTGAATGGTTGACGAACCAGCTGTGACAGGACCAGTTCGAGGCTCCAAGCCGGGGTCGGTTCGGTCACCGGAGGGTGCAGGTTGGCAAAGCCTCTCAAAAACTTCTTTCCCATTGCATCAACAAAGGGGGATGGACGACCTCTCGCCTGAAACTCAATGGAGATAGCTGCCAAGTAGCACCGGATGGAGGACAGCGACAGGCCCACAGAAGACAGATGGAGAAGGAACTGCAATACCGTCGGGATGGAGAATGGTTCAGAACTCGGTACCCGGGAGGCCAGGAAAGCTTTGTATTTCTTCCCCTTGTAGTGGTACGACTTTCGAGTGGATGGCCTTCGGGCAGCATCGATGACAGCCTGGACGCCCGGATGGAGAGGTGCAGGTTGCCTCGGTGCCGAGGTCGGACCAGAGAGTCTCGAACCCGAAGGTCAAATTACAGAGTCAATCTCCACGCTGTCAGACGCAGAGTGTCCAGATCGGGATGTCTGACTCTGCCTTCGTGAATGGTGAACAGATCCGGACGGGATGGCAGACGGATGAAGCGACGCTTGGACATGTGAAGCAGAGTCGCAAACCACGGTTGTCAAGGCCACCACGGGGCAATGAGGATGGCGTTCACTCGATTCCGACGAAGTTTGGCAATCACTCTTGTCAACAGCAGGAATGGAGGGAACAGGTAGAGTAGAGGACCTGACCACTGGAACAGGAACGCATCTCCCCTCAATCCCGGAGCGTGCCGCCTTGAGCAGAACTGGGGACACTGAGCGTTCTTCGGAGACGTGGAGAGATCCACTTGAGGGTACCCCCAGGCCTGGAACAGATCTAAGGCGACCTCCCTGTGTAGATGCCACTCGTGGATGGAGAGACTCGAACAGCTGAGCCCGTCGGCAAGAGTGTTCTCCTCCCCTGGAAAATGGATGGATTGGAGAAACACCCTTCTGGGGACACACCAATTCCAGACGTCCAGCGTAAGCTGCAGAAGTTGATGGGACCTTGTACCTCCCTGCTTGTTTAGGTAGTACATGACGGAGGTGTTGTCTGTCAATACCAACACAGTCCTGTCTCTCACCAAGGATTCGAAGGCTCGCAGTGCTTTCTGGACTGCAAGGAGTTCCAGGATGTTGCTATGAAGAGCCTGCTCCTCCGTGTTCCAAGATCCCCGAATCTCGTAAGACTTGAGGTGGGCTCCCCATCCTTGCAGTAAAGCGTCTGTTGTCAAAGAGACGTCCGGCTGAGGCAGGTCGAACGGCATGCCCGACAGGACATTGTCTGGTATCAGCCACCAATCCAGGGACCTTTGGACCACTCGGGCATTGTGAGCATCCTGCAAGAACCAATGTTGGAGAGGATGGAAGTGGAGTCTGGCGAGTCAGGTCACAAACGTCATGGCTGCCATGTGACCAAGAAGCACTTGGACTGAATAAGTGGGAATCCTTCGGGACCAACGGCAAGTGTGGATCAGGAAGCGAAGGGTATTGAACCGGTCTTGAAGTAGGTATGCCGCTGCAATTACAGAGTCTAGACGAGCTCCAATGAATTGGATCACTTCAGCCAGCTGGAGCTGAGACTTTTTGATGTTGACAACAAGTCCTAGGTAGTCTAAGGCATCTAACGTGAGGCCAACATCGAGTTCGAGCTGCTGTCGAGACTCCGCCACAATCAGCCAGTTGTCGATGTAGCGGAAGACCACCACTCCCTGCTGCCGAAGGAAAGCCACTACTACTGCCATGCACTTCGTAAAAACTCGAGGAGCAGTCGAGAGGCCGAAAGGAAGTACTCTGAATTGGAAGGCCTCGGTCCCGACCTGAAACGCAAGGAAGCGTCTGTGTGCCGGATGGATCCCGATGTGAAAATAGGCGTCCTTTAGGTCTATGGAGACGAACCAGTTGTTCTGTTTCAGAAACAGAAGGATGGAGGCCAAGGTGACCATTCTGAATTTCTTTGGGGCTATGTACTTGTTCACCCCACGGAGGTCGAGAATTGGGCGCAGACCACCATCCTTCTTGGTCACCAGAAAGTACCTCGAGAAGAAGCAGAGGTGGCGAAGGTCGGGGTCGACAGGTTCGATGGCCCCTTTCTGCAACAGGGTCTGTACCTCCTCGAGGAGAGGAGGTCGGTGTTGATCGAACCCGTCCCGTTGGGGCAGAGTGTCGAACTCTATCCAATAGCCTGTTTGGATGATTTGAAGCACCCACCGGTCTGATGCTATAGAAGACCAGGCTTCTTGAAAGTTGGACAGTCGATCCCCGAAGAGAGGCGTCTAAGGAAAAACAGAAAAATCATCAATAGGGGAATTAGAATTTCTTTCGGCCCTGATCCCTGGATCTCTGTTGGGATGGTTGCCGGTATCGTGAACCCGAGCCCTGGCTCCTCACTGATGAGGCCAGAGAGGTAGAGGGAGCAAACCAGGACCGACGGTAGGTCTGGCCAGAGTACCCTCGTCGGAACTGTTGGTCATACGATGGGACTTGCCAGGAATATCTGCCTCTAGGATGGGATGGGGAGGTGGAGGTGGAGCCCATACCATATTTCTTGGCAGTGGTCCTCATCTTTTGGGTGAACTCAAGTTTTTCATTGGTTGACCCATTAAACAAGCTGGATTCGTCGAAAGGGAGGTCCTCTATGGTGGCCAACGCTTGAGGTGTAAGGCCCGAGGAGCGTAACCATGCATGCCGCTGCAGCGCAATAGAGCCAACGATGGTTTTCGCTGTGCTGTCCGCCACATGCCGGGCCGAGTTCATCTGCAGTCCCACCAGGGACTGGGCCTCAGATTGAATGGCTTCGGCCATCCGACGTCACTCTTCCGGGAGGTCCTGTATCAGGTGCCTCATTCTGTCCCATAGGACCTGCTGATATGCTCCCATGCAGGCAGAGTAATTAGCCACACAGAAACTCAGGCCGGCTGCCGAATAAATCTTCTTTCCAACGATGTCAAGCTTCCTGCCCTCTGGGTCTGGTGGGGATGACAGAGGTCGGCGCTGCTTTTTATTTTGGGCAACCTCGACGACCACAGAGTTCGGTCTTGGGTGGTTCTGGAGCCAGTCAACATGGTCTCTGCCAACTCAGTACAGTCGGTCTATTTTCTTAGATGTCGACTGGATAGACGATGGGTTTTCCCAGGACCCCTGCGTGAGTTTCAGTAGAGAGGGCAGTACCGGGATGGTAGCCGACGGAGGCGCCTTCAACTGGATCCTGTGAAATATTGGATCCACGGGATCAGCTGCTCGGTCTTCCAATTTCAAGTCAGGGGCATGTGACATTCAGACTACCTCTTTCCTGAAGGCATGAACGTCGTTGGTTGGAGAGGTGGAATCATCATCCATCAGTTCGGTCTTTGGAGAAGGCAAATAGGGCCTATAAAGGTCCCAAGAGGCTACAGAGGACAAAGTCGATCTATCTGGTGAAGGACTACGGACCCACGACAGCATGGCAGAATGAGGCTGCGGAGTTGGAGGGGTTCGAGGTAGAGGGCGGTGCTCAGGCGGGGAGACCTGGGCCACAGCATCCTTTGTAGTCGCAACATCCAAATTGGCAGGACGTGGGGACCGAGCAATCGAGCGCCCATAAATTGTGGTCTCAAGTACTTCACCCCTTGGGGTGAAAATCTGCGATCCAGTAGGCGAAACCTGCCCTGCAGATAGATCGGGCCAGGTCGTAAGCAGAGTACACTGGCACATCATCCCTGATGGCAGGTACATGGCCTTGAGGCACCTCCTCGGATTCAATGATCTCTACCTCAACATCCGAAGACTGACTTTCCAGCAATTGAGCTCGAGACACGACCAGAACTAGAGACGTGTTGAGGCGCACAGGGGGTCTCACAATATCAGTTGAAGGCAGGGGTTCCACTGTTACCAACCCGGCTGATCCCGACGGGGTGCGTGAACGCCTAGACTCAGACTCCCCAGTGGTGGATACCGGCAATGGATGCACAAATGTGTCCTCGACCTCCAATGATTGACGAGGGGGAACCTCCGGGACCACACGCTCGGATTTTTTAGCCCTGTCCTTGGATTTTCCATTACCATGTTTGGACAAATGCTTCTCCTTCCTCTTTTTCTTCAGTGGTTGAGAGGAAGAAGCAGAATCAGCAGGTGGAGGGGTTTCAGTAGTGGACGGAGTCTTCTCTCGAGCGGCATCCTTGGATGTCGAAAGGACTGGCTCTCGAACCGGTGTCGGATGGTCCCGAGTCGAATCCGACGATGCACATCGAAGGGAGGAATGGAGAGCCTCGGGATCAGACGCGGTGGAAGAGTGCCTAGAAGGACTTCGGGGCCAACGACGTTTTTGCCCAGCAGACTGAGGAGACCGAGATCGTTCACGGCCTCGAGGCTCGGAGGGGGGAGCCGAAACAGAGGAAGAGGCTGGAGCAGAGGCAGGGAGCTAGGCCTTCTCATAGAGAAAGGACTTCAGGTGCGAGAGCCTATGTTTTCGGGCCTGCGGTGTAAACGCCTTACAATGGACACATGCATTGACATTGTGAGCCTCTCCCAAACAGATTAAACAGCGGGAATGGCCGTCTGCAGCTGAAAGTTTTGCTTGACAAATAACGCAGCGCTTGAAAGCTCCTTTGCCAGGCATTTTACTCACAATAATAATAATAATAATCACAAGGAAGGGATCGTAGTCAAAGCCAGTCCGAGGTCAGTAACGATATCTGAAGTAATGCCAAAGCCGAAGGAGTAAGCCAAGTAGTCAAAAGCCAGAAATAGGTCAATAACCAGAGTGATCAGAAGCCGAATACCAAAACCAGTAGGAGAGAGAGAAAATCGTCATGAAAGAGTCAAAGCCAAGTCAAACCAGATCAATGAGAGAAAAAACACCGAGCGAACAGAGGTTCCTTCAAGCTGCTAACGCGGCGGAAAGAAAGGAACTGAGGGGATTTAGGCGGGAAACCCTTATAAGGGACCGTTAGGATGGGCGGAGTTACCGCCAAAAATATATCAAAGCATATTCTGCCTAGTGATTCTAGAAGGTTCTGAAGCTCTGCGCAGGCGCAGGAGTAACCCAACTATGTGATTCACAGAGACCACGAAGAAGATCCTGGATGTCTAAAGCAAGTAATATGTCTAGAAGCTATATTTTCATAGTGGCAGACATGAGAGTTCTCTTTCATGACTGTGATCCTAAATGGGAATCCCCAATGATATTTTATGCTAGCCCCCACGAAGAGAGGTAAGGGGTTTGAAGGCTCTCCATTTTCGTTGGGTTTCTGGGGAGACATCCTGGAAGATTGAGATGGGTTTCCCATTAAAGGTAAGGGGAGCTAGGTCATTTAGCTTAGAGGTTACCTGCATCTTCTTAGAAAAAGAGGAAAATCTCAGGAGAATGTCTCGAGGACGTCTTCGGGCCAATTTGGGGGGGGGCAACAAGTGATCTGTGTGCTCTCTCAATATCATCTTCTCTAATATTCAGGCTGGGACACAGATCATTAATCAAAGTGATAAAAAAACTTTTGAGGTCTGTCTGTTCTGTTCCCTCCTCAAGCCCACACAGGCGGATGTTAAAACGTCTGCTCCAGGTCATCAACCTTGTCCATTAGATATTGATTAGATTCCTCTAAACGTCGAATATGAGGGTCTAATGCCGATGCTGCCCATAGCGCCTCAGAGACAGTTTTCTCTATAGCCAAGACTTTACCTGTCAAATCCAACAGTTAAGCTTTCACTGGCTTAAGCGCTGAAGCTAGCTCTCTGTGAAGGTCTGCTACGAACAGTTCTCTCTGTTTCTGTAGCTGAGGTGAGATGTCCAGTTCCATATTTGGCTGGGGTTCGGGACGATTCCCCTTCCCTGCCTTGTTCAGGCCAGGAGCCATGGTGCTTTCAGTATCGTCGTCAGGGCCACCTGTAAGAAGGGGCCATCATTCCTTGGCCACTGGGTAGTAATTCGAAATTGTTTACTCAGCCAAACATTTGATCCCTTGCATTAATAAGGGTGCCCAAATCCAAGTAATTTAACAGCTATTTACTCCATTTTTATTAATATTTTGCAAGATTTAGGAGGAGCACAACAACTACACACCTACCATAGTCAATTGCTAGTTTGGCCCCCCAGTCTTGCATTTTAATAATCCACATGAAGACAAGGGAAATTTCTTTACACTCAAAGCTATTCCTCTGGTGGTACTGAACCGATCCCAGAGAGGGAAAATCAAATTGGTTAATTAATAGCTTTGGATGACTTGGTCATACATACAAGATGTCTTCCGTAAGGCTGAGTCAGGTTACAAAGGTAATACAATGCAGATAATTGTGTCTCCAGTAGCCTGATATGTTAGGGCATGAATTTTTTCATAAAGAAAAGGAAGCAAAGCTGGCTGTGTTACATCCACCTTGACACCCATTATACTTGCTAATTTCCAGCCAGTCTCCAGTATTCCATTATAATAAGCATGGTGATGAAAAATACGGTGGCAGTTCAGATTTAAGAGTTTGTAGATGACACAGATTATCTAGATTCTGGTATCAAGTCTAGTTATATAATGCTTTGGTTTCCTGGTGGGGCAATCTATACTGGGAAGTGGATGGTAAATCTGTTACCATTGGTTCTACAGTTTTCTACCCCATCACTCATGATATTCTTCTTGGCTGGTTGGCTTAATTGGGATTGGGAGACATTAATTATGGGTGTTCTGCTTTTTCCTGGACCAGAGAAATCAGAAAGTGCGATTGGGGAACTCTTGTTTGATATCCACTGGCCTAGAGTGTTTCTGTGTTCCATCTTGTTTCCCATGGTGTTTAAAATATACATGATGGGAGGAGTCATTTCAAGTTCTGAGGTTCAATCCTACCAATATGTTGATGACACTCAATTTTCTCACTCCTTTCAATTTAAATTCAAGGAAGGTATTCTGATTTTAAATCAGTGTCTGATGTTCTAATGGACTGGATGAGGGAAAATAAATTCAAGCTTAATCTAGGGAAGGGAAATAAAGATTCAATTTGTATTTGGTTGGCTTCACACTCCCCTTGAAAACTCAGGTTTGCAGTCTGCATATACAGTTGTCTCTCCACATTCACGGATTTGGCATTCACGGATTTAAGTTTTCATGTCACTGAAATCAGATGGAAAAGGAGTGACTCATGAGAAGGCCTTTGGTTTTGGAAACATGGCTGCCCCATGGCTGGGGCAGTTCCAGACGAGGCAGGCAATGCCTCAGGGACTGTAAGCAAGTGTGCGTCTTTACATAGGAGTCAGTTAAGAGTGCTTTCACGTCCCTGACAATTCTCACATGTTTAGTTGATGGAATCTTTGGGGCAGAAGTGCCCTTGGCATTGGGTTTTGCCTTCTCCATTCCCCACCCCCACAGAAAAAACAACAGCACTAAGAGTGGTGTGGCTGCAAAGGAATGAGAAAAGATACAACATGGAGGGAAGAGGGAAACGTGGTGCTAATGGGGCTTATTTTTGGAAATAAAGGACCAAAGGTGAAAAAAATAGCTAAGAAAAAGACATAGAAGAAAAGAAACAATGTAGCCAAGAGAAAGACGGAGGAGCTTTAGGTATATGAGGGCAAGGAAAGGAAAAAGAACTGTGGTGGAGGACAAGTTGCTTACCTGTAACTGTAGTTCTTTGAGTGGTCATCTGTGAACTCACACAACTGGGTTACTCCTGCACCTGTGCAGTGCATTTCAGAACCTTCTAGAATAATTATATAATGCTTTTTGGTGGTAGCCCCACCTATCCCAACAGTTCCCCATAGGCATTCCCACTCATTTACCTCAGTTTCAAGGATGCTGCAATAGCAGCATCACAACTTTACAAAAGAGCAGGACAGAGAAGGGAGGATGGGCGGGTTTGTGTGAGTTCACTCGAAGAACTACAGTTACAGATAAGCAACTTGTCCTTTGTGGTCTCTGTGACACACACAACTGGGAGACTAGCAAGCTTTCTCACACGTGGAGGGACTGTCATGCCCAACGAAGAGAAAGGAGAAGGACACAGTGTAAGAGTGAACCACAGATAAATTTATTAACTGCAACGTGGATAAGAGAACAGATCTCCCAAAAGCAGGAGCAGTTCTAGACCTGTTGTCAAGTCTGTAATGGGAGATGAAAGTCAAAGGAGTAGACCAAGTAGCTGCCCTGCAAACTTCCTCCAAAGAAACACCGGAGAGAAAGGCACCTGATGCAACTATCTCCCTCACTGAATGAGCTCAAATACAAGAGGAGAGTGGCTTTCAAGCCAGTTTGTAGGCCAAAGAGATGGCGGAGACAACCCACTTGGATAGGCGCAGTGGGGAAACCAGGGAGCCACAGTTGGAGGCAAGTAGCAGACAAAAAGACAATTTGTCTTGCGCAGAGGAACAGTTTGCTGAACATAAAACACAAGAGCCCAACAAACATCCAAGGCATGGAGTGCATGTTCAAAGTCATCAGATGGATTCTGCATCAACACAGGTAACACTATGGATTGATTCAGGTGCAAACTGGAGAGGACCTTCGGTAAGAATGTCATGTCCAGTCGAAGTACCACTTTATGCTTGTGGAAGACCAGGTAAGGTAGATCTGAGTGCAAAGCACACAGTTACCCAGAACGTCTAGCAGATGTCATTGCCATGAGGAAGGCCATCTTCCAGGACAGGAGATGGAGATCTGTCACAGCCATGGTTTCGAACGGACACTTGGATAGCTGTGATAGAACAAGTACTTCCTGGTAGTGGTCAGCATCTTCTGCATAAACTCCAATTTCTCATGCGTCGACTGATGGAACAGGCCTGAATGATCGAAGGGCATGTCTTCTATCATAGCTTGAGGAGACAGGCCAGACGACCTGAGCCACATGTGTTGATGGAGAGCAATGGAGCCTGCGATGGATTTTGCAGAGCAGTCGGCCACATGGCAGGAAGAAAGGAACGTTGGTGTTACCTGTGATACAGTCTTTTCCAGTAGTGAGGCAAAGAGCATCCTTTTTAACACTATGTCCATTCGCCTGTCCTCAGACACCTTCAATGTTTCCTCGCTGTCCTGGCAAATATCGCAGAAGACACTAAAGCTGAGATTGGGGTGAATCAATAAGTGGAAATTGTAGTTTACCCATCACCTTTCTGGCTCAGCTGTGCCTTTGCCGCTCTGAGCAATCCCCACTTGTCACAAATCATTTGCATAAGTGCAGCGGCGACTGGCATCTCTAGCACCATTGGTTGCAAGTCAGAAAAAAATTCACCCGAAATCTCGGGCAGGTCTGGGTACATCTGCAGTTGCTGTGACGTAGGCAACTTAAGTCCCAAAGTTCTGACTGCCTTCTATAAAACTGGAAAATCCTCAGCATTAACATGGCAGGTGGATGCCCACAGTGCATCTTGTGCCTTTTCTGTTTATTCTTCTGAAAGCTTCCCCTTTTCCAGGTCCGAATGGCCATGGGAATCAGCCCCCTTCCCTTCCAAGGAGTGTTCCTATGCTTCTGGGTGGGAGAATGAAGGACCTGGCCAGAGAGTGGAGAGCCAAGGAAGTCCAGAGGATCTGGGAGTATTGGTACATCATAGGTGGTATCCTCCTCCACAATGTAGTATCCCCTCATCTTGTCCAAGCTGAGCTCACCGCAGAAGGGACAGTACAAGAGAATGGAATGGTCACCTCTAGATTCATCTCGAACTGCACTTGGCATCCTGAGGAAACCTTGGTGTTCCAATTGAGAAGGAGGACGCACTGGGCCCCTCAGGGATGGAGACAGACCTGGAGCGGTGCAGAGAAGATGATCTCGATTGAGAAAGTGGGTAATCCACGACGTCCAGGCAGAAGGAACCAACGACCCTGATGTTGTGGAACCCAAGAATCTCCTCCTGAGTAACTGCTAAAGCTGGCAAATGCCAAACTGGAGAGGTTTCAAGCTGGTGGAGATTCTATTATCTCGCCTTCAGAGATTGAAGCAGTGTCCACATTGACTGTTTGGACCGAATATACAGGAGAAGGATCCCGAGGGGGAGTTGGAATACAGACCACAGAAGGTACAGTAGAATGGCAAGAGGATCTGTGTTCAGATTAGTGTTTAGCATGCCTCTTCTTTTTCTTCTTCTCTCCTCCCAGCTTTGAGGGGAGCTGCCTGCAGCTCAGGCAGAATAGAAGAACCCCCAGGGTTTGAGTTCAGTACTGAATCCAGACGGCATTTGTTGGGGCTGGAGGGGATGGTATGGGTCTTTTGTGGACCCTTTTGTGGGTCAGAGAATGACAATGTGTCCACTCACCTGGATCTTTCGGACGGACTGACACTGTCACAGAAGGAGGCACAGGTGGTTTCAAGGCCTGCTCATACAGAAGAGCCTTCAGGTGTGATAGCCAATTTTTACAGGCCTGGGGGGTGAACGCTTTGCAGTGAAGACAAGAAGAGACATTGTGCAACTCTCCCAGGCATAGGAAACACCAGGTATGCTCATCAGGGCCCGGAAACATGGCCCCACACTCTGTACACTGCTTGAAAGAAGCCAGAGGAGCCATGATGAATTAACAAACCAGAGTAATCGCTAAGCAAAAGACAGTAACGTTAGTCTAATCTAAACTAAACTAAAGTCGTAATCAGGAGTCAGAGTAAGACAAAGCCAAGGGGGTAAACAAGCAGAGTCTGAGAATGGTTCAAGTCAGATATAGGAGTAACCAGAGAATCAATCCAAAAGTGAAGTCCAGAGTCAAACCAGTCAAAAACCGTGAAAAGAGCTATTGAGTGCAGAGAGAAAGTTCCTAAGTGCTGGCTAATATGGCGGATGCAAAGGAAGGACAGGTTGCTTACCTGTAACCATAGATCTTCGAGTGGTCTTCTGTGAATTCACACAGTTGGGTTACTCCTGCGCCTGCGCAGAACTTCGGAAACTTCTAGAATCGCTAGGCAGAATGTGCTTTGATACATTTTTGGCGGTAACTCCGCCCATCCTAACGGTCCCTTATAAGGGCTTCCCGCCTAAAATCCCCTCAGTTCCTTGAATGACGCCGCAATATGCAGCATCAGGAACATTAAGCATGTTGATATGATGTAATAGGACATAGAGGGGAGGATGGGCGGGTCTGTGTGAATTCACAGAAGACCACTCGAAGATCTATGGTTACAGGTAAGCAACCTGTCCATCTTCTTCGTGGTCTCTGTGAATCACACAGTTGGGTGTAGACTGGCAAGCTTCCATTCAGGAGGTGGGTATGTCCTACACCTATATACCATACACAACAACCATTTGAGAGTAAAATACTAAAAGCACATTATTAATTGAAATGAACAAAACAGGTAACAGCAATGACTTGGCCACCAAGACACTCACTCATTGTATGGAAGATAACAACACAGCCTTCCCAAAGGCCGCGTCAGTCCTAGAGCGAGAATCGAGTCTATAATGAGATATAAAAGTCAAAGGTGACGACCAAGTCGCAGCTCTGCAAATGTCCTCTAGAGGCACTCCAGAGAGAAAAGCTGTCGAGGTAGAGACAGCTCTCGTAGAGTGTCCTCGAATTCGAGAGGGCAGGGGTTTCTTGGCCAGTTCGTAGCAAAGGGCGATGGTCGATGTCACCCACTTGGATAGTCTCTGTGAAGAGATGGGCTCTCCCAGCTTCGAGTCGGCATACGACACAAACAGTTTGGGAGACTTTCTGTGGGACGCAGTCCGTTGAATGTAAAAAGCCAAAGCCCTCCGAACGTCCATCAGATGAATTGTGCGTTCAAAACCATCCTTCGGATCCTGCATCAAAGCGGGGAGAGTAATGGTTTGATTCAGATGAAAGCTGGAGACCACCTTCGGTAAGAAGGAGATGTCTGGACGGAGGACCACTTTGTGCTTGTGGAAAGCCGTATAGGGAGGATCCGACCTCAAGGCACAAAGCTCACTAGCCCGACGCGCCGAAGTGATGGCCACAAGGAATGCCGTTTTCCAGGAAAGCAGTCGAAGATCTGCGGAAGCCATCGGCTCGAAGGGTCGGTGGACAAGCTGTGAGAGCACCAGTTCGAGGCTCCACGGCGGTTTCGGCTCCATCACCGGGGGATGGAGGTTCGCAAAGCCCTTCAAGAACCTCTTCACCGTGACGTCCACGAAGGGGGAAGGGAGACCTCTCGCCTGGAATTCAGTAGAGATGGCCGCCAGGTAGCACCGGATCGAAGACAGTGACAGACCCGTAGAAGACAGGTGGAGAAGAAATTCGAGAACTGTCGGGATGGAGAACTGGGCAGGGACTGGATCCCGGGATGCCAAGAAACGTTCATACTTCTTCCACTTATAGTGGTAAGATCTTCTGGTGGACGGCCTCCTCGCCGCATCGATGACAGCTTGGACGTCTGGGTGTAGAGACGCAGATTGTCTCGGTACCGAAGGTGAACCCGAAGTGGCCGAACCCGAGGGGAAAGTCACAGGGTCAACCTCCAGGCAGTCAGGTTTAGAGTGTCCAAGTCGGGATGTCTGACCTTGCCTTCCTGAAGGGTGAGTAGATCTGGACGGGATGGAAGGCGTATGAAACGGCGATTCGACAAGCGAAGCAAGGTTGCAAACCACGGTTGTCGAGGCCACCATGGTGCGATGAGGATAGCATTCGTTTTGTCCCGACGCAGCTTGGAGATCATTCTTGTCAGCAACGGGAACGGGGGAAACAGGTAGAGTAAAGGTCCCGACCATCGAAACAGGAACGCGTCTCCTCTCGAGTTCTGAGCTGGGTACCTCGAGCAGAATTGGGGACACTGGGCGTTCTCGGGGGAAGCAAAAAGGTCCACTTGAGGGAACCCCCATGTCCGAAATAAGTCTAGAGTGACCGACGTGTGGAGCTGCCACTCGTGGATGGAGAGACTCGAACGGCTGAGTCCGTCGGCAAGAGTGTTTTCTTCCCCTGGGAGATGGATGGATTGGAGAAACACTTTTCTTGTCACACACCATTCCCATATGTCCAGCGTGAGTTGAAGAAGTTGCGGGGATCTTGTGCCTCCCTGCTTGTTTATGTAGTACATAACCGACGTGTTGTCCGTCAGCACCAGTACCGACTTGCCCCTTACCAGAGGCTCGAAAGCCCTCAACGCTTTCTGAACTGCAAGAAGCTCCAGTACGTTGATGTGGAGGGTTTGCTCCTCCATGCTCCATGAGCCTCGGATCTCGTAGGAGTCGAGATGCGCTCCCCAGCCTTGCATCGACGCGTCCGTTGTCAGAGAGGTGTCCGGTTGCGGGGGGTCGAAGGGCATGCCCGCCAAGACATTGTCCGGAACCAACCACCAATCCAGCGACCTCAGGACCGCTCTTGGCATCGTGAGCATCTTGTTTGGAAGGTCGCGAAGAGGATCAAATACCTGCAGGAACCAATGTTGGAGAGGTCGGAATCGCAGTCTGGCAAGTCGAGTCACATAAGTCGTAGCGGCCATGTGACCGAGGAGCACCTGGACTGAGTGTGCCGGAAGCCTTCTTGACCGACGGCAGGTGTAGATCAGGGAGCGTAGGATGTCGAAGCGGTCTCGTGGCAGGTAGGCTGTCGCAGTTAAAGAGTTCAAACGTGCACCAATGAAATGAATCATCTGCGTTGGCAAGAGTTGGGATTTCTCGATGTTGACAACAAGTCCCAGGTAGCCTAAGACATCTAAGGAGAGGCCAATATCGAGTTCGAGCTGATGACGAGTCTGCGCAACAATCAGCCAGTCGATGTAAGGGAAAACTTCTACGCCCTGCTGGCGAAGAAAGGCCGCCACTACTGCCATACATTTCGTGAAGACACGAGGAGCGGTGGAGAGACCAAAGGGAAGAACTCTGAACTGGAAGACGTCGATCCCGACCTGAAACGCCAGGAAGCGCCTGTGGGCTGGGTGGATCCCGATGTGAAAGTAGGCGTCCTTCAGGTCTATGGATGCGAACCAGTCGTCCCGCCGCAGAAGTGGAAGGATCGAAGCTAAGGTCACCATCCTGAACTTCCTTGGCGTTATGTACTTGTTCACTCCGCGAAGATTGAGAATCGGACGGAGCCCGCCATCCTTCTTGTCGACCAGAAAGTACCTCGAGAAGAAGCAGAGGTGATGGAGAGCGGGGTCGACGGGTTCGATGGCCCCTTTCTGCAGCAGAGTGTCCACCTCCTCGAGGAGGGGAGGGGAGGGCGGTGTTGAACGAACCCGTCCCGTCGGAGGCAGAGTGTCGAACTCTATCCAATAGCCTGTTTGGACAATTTGGAGCACCCATCGATCCGAAGTCACTGAGAACCAGGCGTCTTGGTAGTTGGACAGTCGATCTCCGAAGAGAGGAGTCTAAGGAGAAACAAAGAGATCATCAGACAGGAGGGTTAGAATTTCCTTCGACCCTGGTCCCTGGGCCGTTGCCTTGGCTGTTGTCGGTGCCTGGGGCCCGAGCCCTGGCTCCTCACCGAAGAGGCTGGTGATGTGGAAGGGACATAACGGGAACGCCGGTAGGTCTGACCCGAATACCCCCGCCTGGGCTGTTGGCCAAATAGTGAAGCCTGCCATGGGAACCTCCCTCTGGACCAGTACTGGTATGTGGAGGTGGAGCCCATACCATACTTCCTGGCCGTATTTCTCATCTTTTGCGCGAATTCGAGCTTGTCGTCGGTAGAACCATTGAACAAGCCCGACTCGTCAAAGGGGAGGTCTTCAATTGTTGCAGACGCCTGGGGCGTGAGGCCAGAAAAACGTAGCCAAGCATGTCGTCTCAGCGCTACCGAACCCGCGATGGCTTTTGCAGCGCAGTCTGCCATGTGTCTGGCCGAGTTCATCTGAAGGCCTGCGAGAGATTGTGCCTCGGATTGTATGGCCTCCGCCATTCTGCGCCGTTCTTCAGGGAGATCTTTGATCAAGAGGTTCATTCGTTCCCATAGCACTTGCTGGTATGCACCCATGCAAGCCGAGTAGTTAGCGACACGGAAGCTCAACCCAGCCGCCGAGTATATCTTTTTGCCGACGATGTCGAGCTTCCTACCCTCAGGGTCTGGAGGGGAAGATAGGGGCCAGCGTTGCCTTCTGTTTTGAGCCACCTCTACAACCACCGAGTTCGGTTTCGGGTGGTTTTGCAGCCAGTCGACATGTTCTCCACCCACTCTATATAGCCTGTCAATCTTTCTGGATGTGGATTGTATCGATGAAGGGTTTTCCCAAGACCCTTGGGCTAGCTTCATCAATGAGGGCAGGACTGGTATGACCGCAGCTGGTGGAGCTTTTGATTGAATTCTTTGAAAGATGGGATCCACAGGATCAGCTGGACGCTCCTCGAATTTCAAGTCCAGAGCGTGTGCCATCCTAACCATCTGCTCCCCAAAGGCTCGGACATCATCCGTTGGGGAGGAGGAATCGTCATCCATCAGCTCTGACTTCGGGGATGGTAAATAGGGCCTGTAGAAGTCCGAGGAAGCAACTGACTCAGATGAAGATGCGTCAGGCGAACGGCTTCTAGGCTGAATCGGCGTCAGAGAGCGAGGCTGCGGGGTTGGTGGGGTCCGTGGCAGAGGACGGTGCTCAGGTGGAGAAACCTGAGCAGTGGCGTCTCGGTGTGAAGCAACATCCAAAATTACCGGCGAACGAGAGTGTGGTCTCGGAAGCGAGGGTTGCGGTATCTCAATAAGATCTCCTCTGGGGTTAAAGATCTGTGACCCCGACAGAGAGCCCAGATGAGTTCTGCAGATGGAACGGGCCAAGTCATATGCAGAGTAAGCAGGCACATCCTCTCTGATGGAAGAAGTGAGAGGCCGAGGCAGGTCTTCGGATTCGACAATCTCCACGTCGACATCCGAGGAGTGACGTCGGAGAAGTTGGTCCCGTGACACAACTAGAGCTGGCGATGATTCAGCCCGCTTCGCAACATCCACGGCAGGGGAAAGCTCAACAGTCACAACATCCAAAGGTTGAGGAGGGGTACGCAACTCACGGACTGCCACATCCGGAGTAGGTGGAGGTGGAGGGCGAAGAAACGCCTCGTCCGAGCCCTTCGGATCCCGAGGAGGGACTTGTGGAACCGCACGTTCCGCTTGCTTGGCTTTCTTGTCTTTGTCTTTCCTGCCCTCCGAATGTTTGGAGAGATGCTTCTCCTTTTTCTTCTTCTTAGCCGGTTCCGAGGTCAAGATAGGGTCAGTGGAAGAGGGCTCCTCTTCACCCAAAGCCTGCTTAGAGGTCGAAGGAGCTGGCTCGGTAGGTTTCACCAAATGGTCTCGAGTCGAATCCGAGGATACACGTCGATGGGTGGAGTGTAGAGCCTCGGGGTCCGACGCAGTAGAACGACGCCTCGAAGGGCTTTGAGACCGACGGCGCTTCTGGCCAGATGAAGGTGGGGACCTGGAGCGTTCACGGCCCCGAGACTCCGATGGAGGAGCCGACGCAGAGGCAGGCGGTGCGGCCGGGAGCAAGGCCTTTTCGTATAAGAAAGATTTAAGGCGTGAGAGCCTATGCTTCCTGGCCTGCGGGGTGAAAGCTTTACAATGGACGCAAGCGTCGACATTGTGAGACTCGCCCAGACAGATCAAACAGCGGGAATGCCCATCCGCACTCGGGAGTTTCGCTTGGCAAATCACGCACCGCTTAAATGCCCCTTTAGAAGACATCATAAATCACAGTACCACACAAATCGTCAAGGAAGGAATCGTCGTCAAGCCAGTCCAAGGTCCGTAACAGAGAGCAGAAGTAGCGACAAGCCGAAGGGTCCTTTTTTCCTCCTTTTGGAAGAAAGAGGACTTTGGCTATCTCCTATCTTCAGGCACTTTTCCTGTTCTCTAAGAATTTACATGTGCATGTTATGATTCTATTAAATGGATGACACTTAATACTCTATTCTACTATATACTATTCAGTCTCATACATTTGAGTCCCAAATTGGGGGGGGGGAGCGGGATAGAAATAAAGAAACTTTGGAACAAATGATTGATCCAACAACAGTACTGATCTGTCTTGCTCAAATTTACATAAGTTTGGATTTATTGACAATGCTGCCAACTCTGACACTCCTCACTGATGTATAGTTGTCCCTTCATATTCGCTGGGGTTTGGTTCTAGGACCCCCCTGTGGATACCAAAATCCGTAAATACTCAAGTCCCATTATATACAATGGCATAGCAAAATGGTGACCCTTATATAAGATAGCAAAATCAAGGTTTGCTTTTTGGATTATTATTTTTTAAAGAATATTTTCAAGCCATGAATACTTAAATCCGTGAATACTAAATCCGTGGATACGGAGGGACAACTGTAATTGCAACCAGGAATACCACTTTAAATGAAAGCAGTCGGAGCGATGCCTCTCTCAGTGGTTCAAATGGAGATTTGGTAAGTCTCCGTAAAACTAATGTCAAATCCCATGTTGGAAAACGATGAACAGTAGGAAAAGACTTAAGTGTTGCTCCCTTAAGGAACCTTGTAATATGAGGATGGTATGAAAAAGATATCCCCTGTAAGCTTAACACAGCTGATAATGCTATTTGCCTTTTTAGTGTATTTGGTCTGAGCCCTTTCAGCAACCTGTCTTGTAAAAACAAGAGTATGATGTTCCTCTCTGCCCATCTTAATAGCTTGCTTGATTCTGCTATAAGAGGAAGTGATCTCAGCCCCCCTTACTTGAAGGAAAGGAGGGAGTTGACCGTTATAATAATGGTAAACATTTTTATAAATAAATAAATAATGAGTGGTTCTAATTTTTAAAACTTCAGAATTGTCAATTTGTCATTGCTAGTGGAATGATGTTGCTATTTGTCCCTGAAACTATGAAGTACATTTACATTTCTATATTAAGATGAATAATTTCTCCCTTGAAACTGTGAAATATATTCTTTTTAACACCCACACTCATACTCTTGATAAATAAGCATCTCTCCCAGAGATAACTGTAAGTGTTACGATCAATCACCCTTCATTTGTACTATTTTATAATAATAATAAAGAACAAAAATGCATTAAAAATGGCAAGTTAATATATAATTTGCAAATTAAGAAGAAGGCATTTATTCTTAGACTATTAAAACTCAAGCTAATCTATGTGAATTGTATAGGAATCCTGGTCCATTATTCTTCAAGTTAATCCAAGCAGCAAACAGTAAGGTTACTTTTTGCACTTATTTTTTCTAGAATTTGAGGTTTTTCCTAAAGTCACAAAAGAAGTGGTTGTGATTCATAAATCAGAAGGACCAGAGTGTCAGTGCAAGCTAGCAGTAAGTGGCCATAGGAAATGCATAAACTTGTTTCCTTGCTAATGGAGATTCCAGTCAGATATTCCAGAATTCGAGCCTATACAGTATTTACATTCCAAAAATGCAACTAATGACTAATGCAACCAGGTATGCTACAAATGTGCTCTTCTTATAAAGTATGAAAATACTTTCATCTAATTGGCAAGTGTGTGCATTTATACAGAGAATACTTCTAAAGAAGTATTTAATAAAGTCAGAATTATTTTTCAGTCTCTTACTTAATATTAAACACAGTTTTGATCTCTTACCTGGTAAATATGGCATCTACAATTCCAACTCTCACTTCCTCAGCTGGTACATAGGAACCAATCTGTGCCATGATAGTAATCAATGCAACTTGCTTTATATAAGAACTTTTCCCACCCATGTTAGGCCCAGTAATTATCATTACCCTCTGACCATTTTCCTGGAAAAATGAAAAGTATATTACAATATTTTAAAGAAATTGACATTTTAACAATTTCATATATTTCTGGTTCAAGCAAGGATCACTGTAACTAAAACACTTCCAAATTATTACTTTAGCGGCTTCTCATTTCAGAGACTTTACATTTACACATGTAAATATGAATGCACACACACTGCTCTGAAAGTAATGTTACCACTGCTCCAGAAAAATATCCAGAATGTAAACTATTAACACCAATGCCTGCATCAAAAGTTGCTAACAATGCAAAACAAAATCATCATTTAAGCTAGGTCTGATGGAAAAGAGTGGTCTTCATTTCTCTCCTGAGAGTGCTGCAATTCAAAAAATATCTTTCTCAAGAGGGAGTAGCAGCACTGGATGGTTTGTTTCAGCAGACTCCCTGTCCTTGGACCTGGATCTATCATAGAATCATAGAATTGCAGTTGGAAGAGACCACGAGGGCCATCCAGTCCAACCCCCTGCCATGCAGGAAATCACGATCAAAGCATCCCCGACAGATGGCCATCCAGCCTCTGTTTAAAGACCTCTAAGGAAGGAGACCCCACCACACTCCGAGGGAGTGTGTTCCACTGCTGAACAGCTCTTACTGTCAAAAAGTTCCTCCTAATGTTGAGGTGGAATCTCTGTTCCTGAAGCTTGCATCCATTGCTCCGTGTTCCGATCTCTGGAGCAGCAGAAAACAAGCTTGCTCCATCCTCAACGTGACACCCCTTCAAATACTTAAACAGGGCTATCATATCGCACCTTAACCATCTTTTTTCCAGGCTAAACATTCCCAGTTCCCTAAGTCTCTCCTTATAAGGCATGGTTTCCAGACCTTTCACGATTTTAGTCGCCCTGCTCTGGACACTCTCCAATTTGTCAATATCCTTTTTGAATTGTGGTGCCCAGAACTGGACACAGTATTCTAGGTGAGGTCTGACCAAGGCAGAATAGAGCGACACTATTATTTCCCTTGATCTGGACACTATACTTCTATTGATGCAGCCCAAAATTGCATTGGCCTTTTTAGCTGCCGCATCACATTGTTGACTCATGTTCAACTTGTGGTCTACTAGGACTCCTAGATCCCTTTCGCACATAGTCTCATTCAGCCAGGTCTCCCCCATCCTATATCTATGCATTTCATTTTTTCGCCCTAAGTGCAGTACCTTACATTTCTCCGTATTGAATTTCATTTTGTTAGCTTTGGCCCAGCTCTCCAGTTTATCCAGGTCATCTTCAATTTTGATCCTGTCCTCCAGGGTATTAACTACTCCTCCTAATTTGGTGTCATCTGCAAATTTGATAAGTATGTCCCTAATTCCCTCATCCAAGTCATTGATAAAGATGTTGAATAGCACTGGGCCCAGGACAGAACCCTGTGGCACCCCACTGGTCACGTCTTTCCAAGACGAAGAGGAGCCACTGCTGAGCACCCTTTGGGTACGGCCGGTCAACCAATTACAAATCCATTGAACTGTTAACTTGTCTAGCCCACATTTTACAAGCTTGTTTGCAAGAATGTCATGGGGAACCTTGTCAAAGGCCTTACTAAAATCAAGGTATGCAATGTCCACAGCATTCCCTTCACCTACCAAGCTGGTAATTTTATCAAAAAAAGAGATCAGATTAGTCTGGCATGACTTGTTACTCTGAAACCCATGTTGACTTTTTGTGATTATGGCATTGCCTTCTAAATGTTCACAGACTCTCTCTTTAATGATCTGCTCTAGAATCTTCCCTGGTATTGATGTCAGACTAACTGGACGATAATCGTTGGGATCCTCTTTTTTTCCCTTTTTGAAGATGGGGACAACGTTTGCCTTCCTCCAGTCTGCTGGGACTTCTCCTGTTCTCCAGGAGTTCTCAAAGATTATCGCCAATAGCTCTGAGAGTATATTTGCCAGCTCTTTTAATACTCTTGGATGTAGTTCATCCGGTCCTGGAGATTTAAATTCATTTAGATTAAGAAGGTATTCCTGTACTACCTCTTTGCTTATTCTGTGCTGCATTTCACCTGTTGTGTCTTCTGTACCTTTATCCTCAGGTTGGTCCCCCTTTACCTTTTCTGAAAACACTGAGGCAAAGAAGGTGTTGAGTAATTCTGCCTTTTCTCTGTCCCCTGTTAGCATCTGGCCATCTTCTCCGCGTAGTGGCCCTACCATTTCCTTCTTTCTCCTTTTGCTGCGGACATACCCAAAAAAACCCTTTTTATTGTTCTTAACCTCTCTAGCAAGCCTGAGCTCATTCTGCACTTTAGCTTTTCTGACTTTACTCCTACATGTGTTCGCTATCTGTTTGAATTCTTCTTTGGTGATTTCCCCCTTTTTCCATTTCTTATACATGTTCCGTTTAAAACTTAGCTCTGTTGATATTTCTTTAGTCATCCATCCTGGTTTCTTGAAACACCTCCCATTTTTCTTCCTCAATGGTACTGTTTGAAATTGTGCCTTCAGTATCTCCCTTTTGAGAAAGTCCCATCCGTCTTGAGGTCTCTTCTCTTTAAGTATTCCTGACCATAGGATCACCCCCAGTATTTCCGAGTTTATTGAAATCAGCTCTCCTAAAGTAAAAAATGCATGTCTGACTATGCCTGGCTTCTCCTTTCCATTGTATAACAAACTCCAGGAGAACATGATCGCTCTCACCTAAGGATCCCACCACTTGCACCCCATTAACCAGGTCATCCCTGTTGGTTAGGATCAGATCTAAAATAGCTGACCCCCTTGTTGCCTCTTCTACCTTTGGGACCATGAAATTGTCTTCCAGGCAAGTAAGGAATTTGCTAGACCTTGAAGTTTTGGTTGAGTTAGATTTCCAGCAAATATCAGGATAGTTGAAGTCACCCATCACTACTACATCTCTCCTTTCTGCGTGTGTGTTCATCTGTTCTAGAAAGGCATCATCCAATTCCTCCGTCTGACTTGGGGTTCTGTAGTAGAGTCCCACAATAGCATCCGTGTTGTTTCCCTCCCCTTTAATTTTTATCCAGATGCTCTCCACCTGGCTTCCAGTATTGATGTCATGGATCTCTTCACTGGTGTAAATATCCCTGACATATAATGCTATTCCTCCTCCTTTCCTGTTTGGCCTGTTTCTCTTAAAAAGGTTATACCCCTCTATTCCTACATTCCAATCATGAGACTCGTCCCACCAGGTTTCAGTAATGCCTATTATATCATATTTTTTTGTAGTACTAGGAGTTCAAGTTCATCTTGCTTATTTCCCATGCTCTGTGCATTAGTGTAGAGACATCTGAGACCATGTGTTCCCTTTAATTGCTGCCTGTGCAAGTTTTTTTGCCTCCCACTGTTGGGTCCTTGCGCTGTTTGCCTTGTTCCCTCTATGACAGCTTGACTATTTTCTCCAGCTCTTTTGCCTTCCAGAATACTGTCTCCTTCCCCCACACATGTATATGTACATATATGTACAGACAGAGAGAAAGTACATAGTACATATACTATGCACACATGTATATGTACAGACAGAGAGAAAAAGAGAGCCCATGCAGACAGATATCCCCCACCACATTATCCCCCCCCCCACATAAGAATGGCAAAAATGTACCAGTTACAAAAAATATTTCATTTGTGTATTAGCTTTTTAGCAGGACAGTCATGCCTCCACATTTGTGGGCTAAGCATTTGCAAAATTAATTATTTGTGAATTACTAAATATGTTCTCTCCAGGCATTTTCTAGGTCCTCCAGTATGATTCTATATGCTTCCACCAGACATTGACCGTAAAGTCATGCCGGAGGACGTACAAATGCCTAGAAACGGGTTCTCTCATGTTAAAAATAAATAAATAAAATAGCGGGCCTATATTCATGTTTTCTCCACTTTTGTGGGGGTCCTCTTCCCCCAACCCACATGAAAGTTGATGGTTGACTGTATTTACTCTCTCTCTCTCTCCCTCTCTCTCTCTCTATATATATATGTATGTATTTACTATATATTACTGTATTTAATATATAAAATTTTAAGTCTAATCATTTTAATCTTAAATATTAATGTAAAAAGCCTTTTTAAAGTCATCTTCTGCATTTTTCAATATGTAACTGAAGATTTTCACTGAAACTGTAGTAACTGCCACTAAGCAACTAAAACAACAGACAGGCTAAAAACAATTTATTACATGATAAACTTCTAGTTCTTTATACCATACTTACTACTAAGTATGTATCATTTGGAACATATTGCTCTTGCTCTCCCAGTAATACATCTATTACAGGGTGCTTCCCATTTTTTATTCTTATCTCTGATCTTCCGTCTTTTACTACAGGTCTGAAAAAATATGTTACAGTATGTTAAATGGAATGGTAGTTGAGGAGCTCTACATTCACACTTCTGCACTCTCTGTAATGAAATATGCTAGGCTACGTACTGAAGGAACTATAACTCCATCAGTCCTACCCAAGAATAATCCAGTCTTATTACTTAATAATAGGTTTTAATACTTATTTAAGTATAATGATAAGTATAATAATAATTATAAGAAGTATTAATACTTATTTCTGTATTACGTTAAAACAATAAAGCTAACTGAACAATTCCACTATTATTTAGAAAATGATTACCTGCAATAGTCTCCTTGTTTGGCAACCTCAGCCAAGGAAAAGACACAATCCACAGTTGCTAGGTGACCCACAGCTTTAGAGATTAACTGATAATGAACACTAAAATCACTACATACATGAAAATAAAGGATGGGGGATAGGGAAGAAAAACAAATGAGTTCAGTATGAATACCAATAAAGTGTATCTACCCCAAGAGTAATAACTGATTCTCTCTTACAAGATACATATATTTTCTACAAAACTGGCTGAAATTACTCATTAGAAAAGAAATAAAATATTTAGGTTACAATCTTATACACATTTCTCTGACAGTAAATCTCATTTGGTTCAGAATGACTTCCAAGAATTTATGCAGTGGATTGTTGTGGGAAATGTAACATTCTTCTTGCAACCCTGCTCAGTAAGTTTAGGAAATTCCTTGCATGCTTAAGTTCCTACCCCCCTTCTCATCTCAGGCTATTTTAGCCATTTGAAGCTATGGGGTGACCACTGAGTCATTCATCACATGGCCTCCTGATTTAAATGTTTTTATGATTCTTTGTGTCCCTTCTTGGGGTGTGCAGCTTCTCCACAAGGCTGTTCATTCCCTTTTCTCCCCTTCTTATTATACATCTGACCTCCAAACATGAAGAAGAAAGATGAGCTCTTGCTTACCTACAATCACCTCTTTTTCTGAGGAAATATAGATGTTACTGCTGTAATACTTAGAAACTTCTGATTTAATTATCCTAACCTGAACCTCCCAAGATTGGGTGAGTTTACTACCCTGAACTGTAATCCTCTTAGTTAGTTAAGGACCTAGATTTGTTTTGAATATGTAGATTAAGATTGCTATACCTTGAGTAAACTTTTGATATGTATTTTTTTTTAATTATTTTTTATTCATGATATTTATCAACATTAAAAACATATTATACCAAACAGGCAGAGAATATCAGTATCCACATATTCATATAGATCCGTAACAGCAGCATGAATATTAATCATAAAGAGGAGAGAGAAAAAAAAAAAGGAAGAGAGAGAGATGAAAAAACTTTTGATATGTATTTTTAAGCAAACGTCTTTATTGACCTTAATTTGTCGGCTTGACTTTAATGCTGGGTGATTCAGAACACAAATACAAATTGAGCTTGCTCAGTCTTCCCTATGTTAACTCTGTTTACTTTAAAAGAAACTTTTTTTAAGAAGATACTCCTAAAGGGCTTGCTCCCTGGAATCTTCAATACATTTTTAATTTGTGTTATAAATTAGACCATACAAAAACAAGTATCCTGCTTATGTAATACACTGCAAAAAGAACAGAATCATAGAGTTGGAAGGGGTTGCATAAGCCATCAAGTCCAACCCCTTGCTCAACGAAGAAAATCCAGCTAGAGCATCCCTAGCAAGTAGCTTGTCCAGCCTCTTTCTGAAGAGGTCCAGAGGAGAACGCTCCACTTTTCTAGGTAATTGGTTTCACTGTCAAACTATTTCTACTGTCAAGAATTTCCTTCTAATGTTCAATCAAAATCTACCTTCCTGTAACATAAAACTATTAGACTTGGTCCTACCCTCTGGGGCAACAAAGAAAAAAACTGCATCTTCCTCTCTGTGACAGCCCTTTAGATATTTATGATATTTACTCATAAAGAGTAAAATCATGTCAGTCCCAGTCTTCTCTTCACCAGGCTGAATGTACCCAACTTTTTCAACCTTTCTTCATATGTTTTATTTTTATACCTCTTATCTTTGCTGTCCTTCTCTGAACCTGCTTCAACTTGTCTTTCTTAAAATGAGGCACCCAGAACTGAATGCTGTACTCCAGATGATGCCTGACTAGTGCAGAATATAGTGGAGACTATTAACTTCCTTATCTTGGAAACTATGGTTATATTAATGTAAGCTAAAATATTATTTGCCTTCTTTGCTGCAGCATCACATTGCTGGGTCATGTTCAATTTATGATCAATAATAATCCCAAAGTCCTAAACTTCTCTATGTTAACTCTGCTTACTTTAAAAGGAACTTTTCTTAAGAAGATATTCCTAAAGGGCTTGCTCCCTGGAATCTTTAACCTAAACTGTTGCTTAGCCATGTATCCCCCCATCCTGCAAGTGTGCATTTGCTATTGTAGCCCAAATATAGAATTTTGCATTTGTCTCTGTTGAATTTCATCCTATTATTTGAGCCCACTTTCTAGTTTATCTAGGTCCTTTTCAGTTCTGTTCCTGTCTTCCAATATGTTAGCCACCCCTCCCAGTTTTATATCATCTGCACACTTGATAAAGATTCCCTTTAACCCATCATACAGGTCATTGATAAATATATTGAAGAGTATCAGTCCCAGGACAGAACGCAGTGGCACTGCGCTTGAGACTTCAGTTTGAAGTGTAGTCATTGATAATGACTCCTTGAACACAGTTTTCCAGACAATTGTGGATACATCTGACAGTGTTTCCATCTATTCCACATTTAATCAGTTTGCTAATCAAAATATCATGGAGGACTTTATCAAATGATTTATTGAAATCCGGATAAACAACATGCCACATTTCCACCATCTACTAAAGAAGTGACCTGATCAAAAAAAGGCATAAGATTAGCTTGGCAGGATTTGTTCTTCACAAACCCATGCAGGCTCCTACTAATCACTATATTGTCAATACACTTGCAGAGAGACTCCCTTGTAATCTGTTCTAATATTTTTCCCAGTATTGAGGTCAGGCTGACTAGTCTGTAGCTCCCTGGGTCTTTTTTTTTCCTTCCCCCCCCCCCTTTCTGAAGAGAAGGATTGCTCCTCTCCAATCCTCTGGCACCTCATCTGTTCTCCCAAGATTTCTAAAAAATGATGGCAAGTGGTTCAGACAGTACTCTGGGATGCAGTTTTTCTGGTGTTGCAGATCTGAACTCATTTAGGTCAATTAGGTGATTCCTGACTATCTCCTTATCAATCTTGATTTACAATCTGGACCCCTTATCAAGGTCACTGCTGACAAATGGATGAACACAGTTCTCTTTTGGGGGTGCGGGGAATTATACCAAATATGTATTGAGCAGTTGTATCTTTTTGTTGTGATCTGTTAGCATTTTATCATCCTTACCTGCAGCCCCACTGTTTCCTTCGTCATTCTCTTGCTTCGAATGTATCCGAAAAAATTTTTTGTTACTCCATGCTTGCCTAACCAGTTTAAGCTCATTCTGTGCTTTCCCTTTCCTTATTCTCTTCCAGAATGCTTGGGCTACCCAGCTGTACTCTTCTTTGGTGATTCATCCTTTCTTCCATCCTTTATACATGCTCCTTTTTCTTTTCACTTCCACCTTGAGTTTGCTGTGCAGCCACATTGGCTTTTTCAGATGTTTCCCAATTTTCTTCTTCTGTGCAATTATTTGTGATTGTGCTTTTTGCAACAACTTCTTCAAGAACTCCTATCTTTGCTGGGTGTCTTTTTCCTTCAGCATATCTAGCCATGGAATTCCACCCAGTATTTCCCTGAACTTGTTAAAGTCAGCTTTCCTGGTATCCAAGGTCCATATTTGACATGTTCGACATATCCATGAGACCCATATCCGCAGATTCATTTACCCACAGCCAAAAAAGTATGGTCTCGCTAGGCATTTTCTAAGTCCTCCGGTGTGGCTCTTTGATATACTTCTGCTGGAAGTAATTCGTTTTAATAGGGTTCACTATTATCTGTGGTTTCCAGTGCCCCCAGTAAGTTTGGGAATCTTCTTTGCCCTGTTCCACAATTGTGAATTCTAACATGACATGGTCACTTCCCTCTAAAGTACCAACTATTTTGATTCCTGTGACTAACTCCTCCCTTTTGGTTAAGATCAAGCCCAAGACTGCTGATCTCTTTGTTTCTTCCTCTACCTTTTGAAATAAGAAATTACTTGCAAGGCACATCAGAAATGTTTTGAACAGCCCACGAGTACCTGGCTTGTGGGGCAATTAGCTAACACACATTGGAAACTGCTTAGTGCCTAGCACGCTATAAAGGGGTGTAGATGTGTAAAGTGTTATTGCTTAACAATCTGAAATTTGTAAGCCACTCTGAGAGCCTTTGTGGCTAAAGTGTGGGGTATAAATACCTAAATACATAAATATGTTTAGTAGAGTAATTCTTTCAGCAGGTATCAGGGTAACTGAAGTCCTCCATAACTACTAATTCTTCCATCTTTGAGATTTCTGACATTTGTGTCTGAAAAGCATCATCCACCAGCTTTTCTTGGTTTGGTGGCTTGCAGTAACCTCCTACCACAATGTCGCATTTACTTCTTTCTCCATTTATTTTTACCCAAATGCTCTCAACTGCTTCACTCGCAACACTCGCGTGGATTTCTGTATAAGTGAATTTATCTTTCACATATAGTATTACCCCCTCTTTTTTGCCACACCTATTCTTTTTGAACATGTTATTTCCTTCAGTTGTTATATTCCAATCATGGTAATCATCCTTCCAGGTCTCCGTTATACCTATAAAGTTGTATTTACCTTCTTGCACTAGGTTGTCAAACTCATCTTGTTTGTTTATTAAACTCTAGGTACTGGTGAATAGAATCTGAAGCTTTTTTTGTTCTTATCTATTTACTATTTACTATAAATCCCATTCTCTCCCTCAGCTTTTCCTCCAGAATTTACACCTTTGTGTTTATACCTTTCCTTTGGACTCTCCTCTCCAACCTTCCAAGGATTTAGTCTAAAACCCTCTTGTTCAGACTTGACATGATTAGCTAACACACATTGGAAACTGTTTAATGCAGTGTAGATGTGTAAATAGCTATTGCTTAAAACAATTTGTAAGCCGCTCTGATAGCCTTGTGGCTGAAGAGCGGGGTATAAATAAATAAATAAATAAATAAATAAAATGATATCACTAGACATTCTTCCCAGACTTCGTGAGGTGCAGCTTATCTGTAGCCAGTATTCTTTTGTCTAAGAAGCAAAGACTCTGGTGTCAGAAGCCAAATTTCTCCCATCTGCACCATCTACAAAGCCCACCATTCACTTTTAGTATATTTCTGTCCCCGTGTAGTCCTCTATCTTTCACTGGCAGAATTGGCAAGAATACCACCTGTGCCAAAAATAATAATAAATAATAATAATAATAATAAAATTTATTTATACCCCGCCCCTCTGTTAAAACAATCGGGGCGGCTTACAAAAATTAAAATACCATACAGATAAAATCCCCAAACACCCCCCACCCCACCCTCCCCCATAAAAAATATTAAACAATTATAAATTAAAACCAACTTATCAAAAAATAACAATTAAAAACAATAAATACAATAAAATACTATAAATGGCCAGCGGACTAAAAGAAGCCAGGATCCCCTGAGGCCGGGATCTAATTAGGAAAGGCCTGCCGAAAGAGATCCGTCTTTAGTGCTTTTTTAAAGCTACTCAGGGTTGTTATCTGACGGATCTCGTTCGGCAGGTCATTCCACAATTTGGGGGCGATTACCGAAAAGGCCCTCTGGGAGGTTGCAGACAGCCTAGATTTTTGTGGCTGAAGCAAATTCCTCCCAGAGGACCGGAGTGCGTGGGGAGGATTGTATGGGAGGAGGCGGTTCCGGAGATAAGTTGGACCCAAGCCATTTAGGGCTTTAAAGGTAATAACCAACACGTTATACTGGGCCCGGAAACTGATAGGCAGCCAGTGGAGAGATCTTAACACTGGAGTTATATGGTCTCTCCGAGATGTTCCCAAGACCACTCTGGCTGCCATATTTTGTACCAACTGAAGTTTCCGGACCAAGCATGAGGGCAGCCCCATGTAGAGCGCATTGCAGAAATCTAGACGAGAGGTTACCAGCGCGTGCACCACAGTCTCGAGGTCCTTTACTTCCAGGAAATGGCGCAGCTGGTGTATCAGCCGAAGCTGATAACAGGCGCTCCTGACTGTCGCATTCACCTGACTCGTCATCTGAAGCGATGAATCAAGGAGCACCCCCAGACTGCAAACACAGTCCTTAACGGAAAGCGTGACCCCATCCAGGACTGGAGGTTGCAACCCAACTCCTGGTTTCGGGGCCGCTACCGTGAGCACCTCCGTTTTGTCTGGATTGAATCTCAATCTGTTTTTCCTCATCCAGCCCATTACTGCTTTAAGACAGTCATTAAGAGGAGAGACACCATCGGAATTCGAGGCCGACGATCGGGACAAGGAGAAATAGATCTGGGTGTCATCAGCGTACTGATAACACCCAGCCCCATAACTCCGAATAATCTCACCCAGCGGCTTCATATAGATGTTAAACAGCATCGGGGATAGGATGGCGCCCTGAGGAACACCACAAGTAAGCTCCTTCCTGCTGGAGCAACTGTCCCCAAGCAACACCCTCTGGGACCTGCCCGAGAGGAAGGACCGGAACCACTGGAGCGCAGTGCCTCCGATTCCTAACCCTCTCAGGCGATCCAAAAGGATGCTATGATCTATCGTATCGAAAGCCGCTGAGATGTCCAAAAGCACCAACAAGGTCACGCTACCCCTGTCGATGCTTAGACGCAGGTTGTCGGTTAAAGCAACCATGGCAGTCTCAACTCCAAATCCCGTCCTGAAGCCAGTTTGAAATGGGTCTAGATAATCGGTTTCATCCAAGACCACTTGGAGTTGAAGCGCAACTGCCCTCTCGATCACTTTGCTCAAGAATGGTAACATAGAAACCGGCCTATAGTTGTTCATGTCCAGGGGGTCAAGGGAAGATTTTTTCAGGAGCAGCCTAACGGCTGCTTCCTTTAAACAAAATGGAACACACCCTTCTCTGAGGGATGCATTGATGATGTCCTTAAGGAACACCATCAAGGCAGTCCCCCCCCGTGGATGGCCAGCCATGAAGGGCAAGGATCGAGCGGGCAGGTCGTCTTCTTCACCCTACCAAGTAGCTTGTCCACGTCCTCGGTACTCATAGATTGAAATTCATCCAGTAAACTTACATCAACGGAGTTGCTGGACACCTCGTCAATTGTTTCTGTCAAATTACTGGCATCTAAGTCGGCTCTTATCCGAGAGATTTTATCTGCAAAGAAGTTGTTAAACGCATCACAGCAGGCTGTCGTTGGGTTAAGCAACGGGTTCTGCGCAGGAATAACCTGCGTCAACTCCCTTACCACCCTAAACAGCTCTGCTGGACGGGACTCTGCAGATGCAATACGTGCAGAGGAGAAGGATCTCTGCGCTGCACGTACTGCCTCTCGATAGGACCAAAGAAAGTTCCTATGACGAGTCCTGTCGGATAAGAGTCGAGTTTTCCGCCAGTTTTATTTATAAATAAATAAATAAATAAATAAAACTCTTTAGCTTCCTGACCAAAGCGTCATAATTCCCAGCAATCTGTTCAAAGGTGGCACTGTCATTGGCACCCATATGAATAAGAAAGGGGTACTGATCTGTGTTCTTGATGAATTTTGGCAAATTGTCAATGACATGGACCAGGAAGACAGCACACTTCTAGATCCAACTTGTCATGCTGGCACACAGATGCCTACATACTCCTGAGCAACAAGTCCTAAACCACCAGCACCTTTCTTTTCTTCTTGTTGTGGTGGGAGGTTACATTGGCAAGCAGTGTCCCTTATTACTGGTTTCCATAAAAGAAGGAATGCTAAGTGTTATCCTCTTGTTATTTTTGGTTATAAACCAACCTTCCACCAAAGGAATAATCAACCTCGTGCCTGTTTAAGAATTCCGCTTAGTTGTTTTCAAATCCCTGGAGGCGACCGTCTTCTCTGCCCAGATGAAAAGTGTGTCTGCCTCCTTCTGCAGGGACCAAGACCGCGAACCTTCCTGTTTTGTAATGTAGGAGTGGCTGTGATGTTGTCTGTCAGAACCAGCATGTGGTCACTTCACAAGTGGTGTGAAGTGGAGCAGGGCCAGATGGGCCGATCTTAGCTCCAGCCAGTTTATGATGTGTCTCCTTTCATCATGATCCCAGAGACCCTATACTATTTCTCCTTGGCAGTGGGCTCCCCAGCCTCTCATGATCACATCCGATGTGATGGTGATGTGGTGCATCTGTGTGAAGGGGAACCCTTGGCAATGTTTTCCTTCTTCATCCACCAGGCCATAGGATCCCAGACCCGCGGAATTACCAGATCAGTATGGATTACGTAAGGCAATCTCCTTCTGGAAATTCTTCAGGAACATCTATAGGGGTCTGGAGTGGAACCTGGCCCATGGAATGACCTGAATTGTAGATATTATGAGGCTGAGGAGTCTGGCTAGGGCTGTCAGTGGGACTCGTGTTTGGCCCCATATTTGCTGTGCTTCTCTCTGGATGATTTGTTGTCTTCCCTGTGAGAGGTGGGTCTTCCTGCTCCTGGTATCTATCTGGGTACCGAGGTGCGTGGTCTGAGCTGGGACCAAGTGACTCTTTTTGAAGTTCACTATGAATCCATGACTCTGCAGACAGTGTATAGTCATCTCCAGATCCGTTTTGGCCTTCTGGAAGGATGATGCTCTCAGAAGCACGTCGTCCACATAAGGATACAGGTGGATCCCTTGTTCCCTTAGGAGAGCAACTAGGACTACCAGGATCTTGGAGAACACCCTGGAGGCTGAAGCCAGGCCAAAGAGAAGGGCCCTGAACTGGAAGTGGCGCTCCCCATAGGCAAAATGTAGGAATCTCCTGTGGTCCTTTTTGATCTTCATGTGCATATAGGCTTCTTCTAGGTCCAGAGAGGCCAGGAAGTCCTCTTTTTGTAGGGCTTCTCTGATGGAAGACAGTGTCTACATGAGGAAGCATCTGTAAGTAATGCAGAAGTTTGTATATTTGAGTTCCAAGATCGACCTGCCATCCCCATCCTTCTTTAGTACCATGAAGAAGAAGGAGTACACTCCAGAGAACCGCTGTGGTATCGGGACCGCCTCTATTGCTCTGATTTTCAGGAGATGACAAATGGAGGATGCAAGTGAGGCAGCTTTCTGAAGGTTCTTTGGTATGGGAATTGGAAGGAACCTGTTCCTGGGCTTTAAGTCAAACTCTATGTGGTATCATTGTGCTATTGTTGACAGAACAACAATACATTGTGCTATTGTTGACAGAACTTTACATCTGTCTGACGTAAAGTTTGACCATTCCTCCCAGGACCTCCAACCAGACTGGTCTGGGAGTCAGAACTGTTGTCTGGACCCACTCTTTTGGCATTGGTGGGCACCTCTGCATCCTCCTGAGGCTTGGGTGGCAGGTGCCTCCCTGATGATGTAGTTGGATTGTGCCCAGGTGGGACAAAAGGAACAAAAGTCTCTCTGTTTGTTGAAGCCCCTGTTGGAGTGGAAGGAGGCTGACGGTTGAAAGGGTTGTTTGTTTCCCTTTCTGTCTCCGTGCTTGGATGAAGTGGGCATTGCTTGCTTCTTGTCCTTAGTCTCAACCAGGATGTCCTTCAGTGCCTCCTCACTGAAGAGTTTGGAACCCTTGAAGGAAGTGGTGGACAGATTGGCCCTGGGGTGTGCATCAACATCCCAATGTTTGAGCCAGATGGAGCATCTAGCAACTACTGCTGCTGCCCCTATGGCTTGCACAATGAACAACATTGAATCCTGTGATTCATCTGCTATGAACTTGAATGTGCTGTATAACTTGGAGAGGCCCCTGTGTAGGGTCTAGGTGTTCTTCCTGCAGGAGGTCCTCCACCCAGAGGAGGGCTGCCATGAAAAACAGTGAGGTTGATGTGGAAGCCCTAACAGCCAGTGCAGAAGCTTCATGGATCTTTTTCAAGGTGCCGTCTGCTCTTTTCTCATCCGGATCCTTTAGAAACCCTTTGCCCTCCTTGGGAGCAAGAAAATTAGAAACCAGCAAGGCCACTGGCTTGTCAACTGGAGGTACCTTCAAGTTGTTTAGGATTTGTTTGGTGGGGGCGTAAAACTTCTGTGCAACCAATGTGCCACGTTTTCCTTGCATAGGCTGGCCCCACTCTTCTGCCATTAGATGGCTGATTATCTCTGGAAAGGGGAGCTCCTTCTTCTGTGTTTTTGTCAGCCAGAGCACCAAAGCGGCTCTTTCATTCAGCACTTGAGGCGTCTGATCTGTAGTCTCCTATTGGTTTGTCTCAGTAGAGAAGCCTAGAATGGAAGACACCTTTGCCAGAAGGGGTGGGAAATCCTCACAATGAAATAGTCTGTCCGTAGGTTCCACCTCTGTGGAACCTGGGTCAGACCATTCCCCTTCCTCCTTGTCTTCACAAAACTGATCCTCCTTGTGATCATAAGCAAATCTGATGATGTTATTCAATGAGGATTCGTCCTCTGAATTACATGCAGATCCTTCAGAGGAATGTGGGGGAGAAGGTGCCTTTCTTTTGCCTCTTTGTCTGCCAGAGGGAACTAGAGGGCCACTTGGGAGGTGCCTGCACTGGCTCCCTTCTGTCCTGTGAGGTTGTCCTGCTCGTTTGGGCTCACACACCCTTCATTGTTGTTAGAACCTAGGAAACAAAATAGGTAGGTGGGATGCCTGTCCGTGTCCCTGGTCCCTCGGAGGTTTTAATGGCTCTGGGTAGATTTGTGGTCTCACAGCCTGCTCAGGTTGAGAGGATGGGAAGAGGGTGCTAGAAAGGAGCTGTAGAGCTGCCCAGATGGTATGCTCCCGCCCCATGTCACCAGTAGAGCCGCCGCTCTGGTTGCTTGTCCCAGCCATCAGCCCTTTGTCCCCCTCCGATTCACCCCCTCTGATGTTGTTCGCATGGGGGTGTTCTAAAACGGCTCAGATCGACCGCGGTCTCCTGAGAGCTCTGCACCAGAATGCTGGATTGGGGGAGGGATCACAACTGACCGTGGGTGCCCACTCGTCCATCTCACCTGCCCCGTAGCTCGCCCGGTACCTCTCAGAGGACGACCCTCTCCATCCTTTGTCTTCCGGTGGCTCGTTCTTCAGCACCTTGCTCAACATGTGCCTGCCGATATCAAGGCAGCGGCAGCAGAGCTGGCTTGGCAGTGGGAGAATCCTCCAAGTTCTGGTGCTAAGTGGTCTTCGGGTGACGGGGCTGCCCACTGTCGGCTGGCTGCAATGTGCTCCTGGAGTGGCTGCTGGTCTGCTTGTCCAGCTGCTGCGCTGGCAGCCCCGGCTCACTCCCGGATTGGCTCTGGGCTGCAGAGGAATAAGTTTGCTTGCCGGCTACGCTTGACTCGCTCCTGGAGTGGTCCTGCTTTTCATGGTCTCCTCCTCCTGTGGGGACCTCTTAGTAGTCACCTTATGCTGCTTGCCCTGTTCTTTTTTGTCTCCTTGAGCCATTTCTTAGAGAGCGGGGTGATGAGGATAAAAGGAGGAACTGATACCAGAAGTTCAGGAAAGAGGAAAAAAGGATTTTAATTTTTTTTTTAAAGGCAGGAAGATGAGACCAGAGGAGAGGACAAAAGAAATCTGGCTTAGTGCCAAGAAGGGTAAGCAGAGGATGAGAGATAGGGAATGCAATATGGAGGCCAGAGAACAAAGAGAAAGAACAAAGGCAAAGGGAAGATATGGAGGAGAGGCTCTGGAGCTCTGCTCTGGGTGAGGCAGGAAGCTGAAGACGGAGATGAGGCAACTCTTCAGCTCTGCATGAACATGATGCAACTTCCTGCCTCTCTCTGGGCAGTGATAGAACTATCCCCAGTCATGTACTCCTCCTCTCACCAACCCAGAGAATGCCAGTCTGAGTTAGGACACAGTGGTCCCACACCTACTGGGACAACCAATTCCAGAAAGTAGTGCCAATCAGACTGATGACAGTTGTGTTTTGTGACTTCTTGGGGCTGTTTTATTCCACATGCTTTTTAACATCCAGATCAAGGTTGGAGAAAGTGCAGCACCTGAGTGACAAGCATTCCCCTGGGCCCCTCTTCCAATTTTCAGGTTGCAATCCTATAAATTTCCAAATTACTTCCTATTGACATAAAGGCACCTGTCTTCTTGACCAAAAATCTGGCTAAGTCCCCTAGAGAGCACTGCAGGGCATTTGGGCACAATTGTTTTTTTTTTTTTTCCCAGCAACAAGGGGATGTCATTACATTAAGGTGTATAGCACTTCAATATCCATTACAGTCCCTGAATCCTTGACAGTCGCTCACCCCTCATCTACATGAAACCACTGGGATAGATTATCCAGAGCTGTGTGCAGAGGAGCCAGGGGTATGAGAATGACTGTCAACTTAACCTCTCTTTTTCCTCTAATACAGGTGGTGTAGTTGATGATTTCAATAGTGCTTTCATTGGAAATGGGACTGGAATAGGGCTAATATATCAAGATTTAATCTAGACAAAATGGAGACACTTGTATGTGGTTCATCTGCCCAGTTAAGTGGTCAGCCTGTTCTGGAGGGCATTGTTGTTGTGTGCCTTCAAGTTGTTTTTGACTTACAGCTTCCCTAAGGTGAACCTATCATGGGGTTTTCTTGGCAAGATCTGTTCAGAGGGCAGGTTGCTTTTGCCTCCCTCTGAGGCTGAGAAAGTATGCCTTGTCAAGATCACCTAGTGGGTTTCTATGGCTGAGAGAGGATTTGAACCTTGGTCTCCAGAATCATAGTCCAATGCTCAAATCACTCCACCATGCTTAACTGTAATTCGTGCTCTGTTAACCTCCATCTGGACTACTGCTATGTGTTATATGTGGGGCTTGAAAACAATCCAGAAATGCCTAACTGGCAGTAGTTAATACACTGACATTATATTGTATTGGCTGCCAGTCCATTTCTGAACCCAACTTAAAGTGATGGTTTTAGCTTTTAAAACCTTAAGCTTGGTACCTGAAGATCTCCTCTGTCTGTAGAATGGACTTCTAAGAGAGGCTCGCTTGGCACCTACATCATGATTTTTCAGCACCAAGTGAAGACCCTTTTATTCTCCTAGGAATTTAAAAAACTGTTTTGGTATGTCTACAGGTTTGCACTCTTATCTATAATACTGGCTCTGTATATTTTAAATGTGCCACCTTTTGCAATGCGGGCAACTACACATAATAGAATAACATTTGGTACAGTCATAATCATAATAATCATCTATTTATATTCTGTAATCTACTTTTAGTCTTATTGCAACAGCAAAAATTCAATTTGTAAACTCACTCTAAAAAACGTAGCCATTCTATATTACAGTCAAGGACTAGATGCTCACGCAGTTGATTCAAATGCCTGTAATTTTCTACAATAAAAGGAGTGTGGAAACGGCTGACAGTTTTTGTGCTAGAAAAGAAAACCAAATATGAAATGAAGGTTACTAAGCAGTCAGTCATGCAGCAATGTATACATGTGAACAAGGGGGTTTTTTTGGGGGGTGGTGGTGGAATGTTATACATCATATACTGCCTACACAGTGATAATCTCTACGTACACAGAAAAAAGGGTTATGTTTCTTATTATTTGAAGCGAGACCATTCTTGATGAAGCAACTGATGTTCTTATCTGCTCACTACTTACCCGTAGTTTACTCATGGCAGACATTCCATTTGTACCACACAACAGACAATGTACAACACATTTTAATGGGGTAAGGACCCTAAGGTTATCTCCACATTAGAGAAATAAGTATGTCTGTGTGGAGCAGGCACAATTCTCTATGTGCTTTAAAGTTCCTTTTGCTATGTTACTGAAATGTTATTCTATAAATCTTCATGGTGAGTAAGGTGGCTAAGAAGTATTCAACAAAAAAAACATTAAAAATACTTTTCATAATAAAATGTGTAAAGTAAAATTCTCAACTATAAACATTCTGCTTAATAACAATTTTCCCCTCTAAGAAATCAAAATGGAGAAATGCAAGTTAGAATTAGTAAAATCTGAATGAAATAACATTTCATAATGGAGTATGGTCTGCTCTGATCAGGGCTGACTGCCAGGAGCCAAATTAAGCCTCTTGGGGGTAGGGGATCAGGGAAGAGATCAATGGACTGAAAGGGCCACTGACACCTTCAAGAATTATAATTCCATTGCAAAGAACAGACTTAGGGTAGTTCTAAAAAATACCAACCTACCGCAGGGTTAAAGCCATGGTCCTAATCTACTTCACCAGCATTCTTTCAAAAGCTCCACAAAAAAGTACAATACAACCCCTGTATCCACAGGGGATACATTCCAGGACTTACCATGAATACCAGAAAATATGGATAATAGCAAACACTATTAAAATGAACAACTGCCGGCCCAAGCATACCTCAGAGTTGTGCTGAAAGACCTAGAGATTCCTAGAGAGACCATATTTTTTCAGATGCGGATAAGTGAATCCATGGATACCAGTCCCATGGATATAGGAGTTGTATTGTACATGACAACCATCAATCAAAAGACAGATCCAGGAACAGGAATTCTGCCTGTGGTAGAAAGAGTTACAGTCCCCCTGACGACACAAGTTCAGTTTCACATTAAATAAATTTTATATTTAATTGTTCTACTGTTATTTTTGTATAGTTTTTAATCTGTACTGTCATTTTAATGAATTGTAAACTGCCTTGAGTCCCATTATTATTATATAAAGTAATAACAATAAAATAAAAACACTACTTCAGTGTATAAACATCAAAGCATATTTCATCGCTTCTTTGTTGTAACTACAATTATTAAAGCAAGTCCAAACATGTCCAAATAGTCATCAAAGCCAAATGGTATTTCAAAACAGTAATTCTACAGCTAAATCCCACAGAGATCAATGGGACTTTTACGCAAGTGATGAGAAAACTTCTTTTTAAGGAACCAAGCACACGGTTTTAAATAATATATAGAAGTAAGATGAGAGGGCGATGCTAATCAGCTTATCCATCTTAACTTCATTTAGATGTAAAATCAGTTCTATCTTTGATTATATTATAATAAGTTATGTAAAATAAATGAAAAATGCACCAAAGTTGAAAGATATACTCACTAAAATGTTATAATAACAAGAATCAAGATGTCCAAATATATGTCTGATTCTTTTGATGACGAATAGCTCTGAACAAATACAGTGAGATAGTGTTCTGTATGCACTAAGCCTGATCAAGAAAGTGAAGATGTGCACAGATGCTTCGCCACCAGTTCACCCTTCCTTCCCATATTGAGCCTTGAAATCTTAAGTGGGCTTCTACATACATTTACAAGCAATCAGGAACCTGGCTTCATCAGACCTTCCCCATGAACCAGGCAAGGTTGAGAAATAATATATTTATTCTATCACATATTTATTTTAGAACATTTTATACTTAGGACTTTGAGATGTTCTCGTGAAAGTTAACTGTTTTATTAATTGAAGAAATAAAATGGGCAACAATCAAGAATGTTATTATCTTTCCATACCTGCTAACTTTAATCCAGTCAGGTGGTACAGAAGACAGAAGTGAGTTCTTAACTTCAATCTGAAACTGAAATATCACATAATTAAATATGAGATAGGCAGTGTTAGTTTATTTCAGAAAAAAATACCTTGTGGTACTCAAGGGATTAACAAATGAGCTGTGGAATAAACTTTGATGAACCAGAGCTTACTTCATCAGATACTTCATGCTAATTAAACATCATGGAGCTGACAGTCCAACATCTGCTTGGAGGAATACATAGCTAAAGCACTCCTGAGAGATGGCCATCCAACCGTTGTTTGAAGACTTCCAGTGAAGGAGATTGCACTTCATAATGTTTGCATGGAATCTCTTTTCTTGCAATTTGAAAAAATTCATTCATGTCCTAGTCTCTTGAGCAACAGAAAATTAGCTTGCTACATCTTCAACATGACAAGAATATTATGATGGACCTCGTCAAAAGCCTTAATGGATAAAGATGTACTACATCCACAGCATTCCCCTGGTCTACCAAGTTGTAACTCTATTTAAAAAAAAGATAAGACTAGTCTAGCATGACTTTTCTTTGAGAAATTCTTGCTGGCTCTTAGTAATCACAGCATTCCTTTCTAAATGCTCAGACTTGCTACTTACAGATCTATTCCAGAACCTTTTCTGGTACTGCTGTCAAGCTGACAGACTGGAAACTGTTTGACTCTTTTCACCCTCTTTTGAAGACAGTGACAACATTCCTCCATTTTACTGGGAACTCTCCTGTTGGTTCCAGGACCCCTTGTAGATACCAAAATCCATGGATGCTCAAGTCCCATTATATACAATGGCATAGAAAAATCGTATCCCTTATATAAAATGGTGAACAGCAAGATTTGCTTTTTGAATTTTTAAAAAAGAATATTTTCAAGCTGTGGTTGGTTGAATCCGCGGATAAAGAATCTGTAGATAAGGAGGCATGACTATAATTTGCTACACTAATTTTCCAAGTACCCCAATTATAAATCCCACACCTGTTTTCTCAAATTCTCAGTGAAGTGTCCACATATAACTAGTATGACTGCATTAACTTCAAAACATTTCTCTATTGCTGTCATTCTAATCCAAGTTATTAAATACGGTTCTATATAAAGAGATTATCTTCTGTTGATAAAGCCTTTTTCAAGGGTAACCAAAGAGCAAGCAAGATAAGCTTGGTCTGTGCTTTTTTGCATTCAGGAATGGGTTTTAAAAATAGAAAGTAGAAAACAGTTGATGAAAACAGTCAATTCACTCCTTCCTTCTACCCTCCAAGTCAATAACAAAGTTTAACAACAAAAGTAACATATAATAACACAAAGATTTGTGTGATTTCATCCATCAGAGAGATCCTAGAATAGTCTAAAAAAATTCATTGGTAAGCAACTAAGTATCGATACACATTTTCACACAATGTCCCATGGGTGCTTGGTATTTTCATGTTTCTATCCTCCATCTTCTATATAGCCAATATGCAACAATTTGTTAAGATGCACTTGAAAATAACTGCGGCTTTTCAAACATTATAACCCATTACAGTTGTAGGAGTACTATATATAACAAACAAGGTTTCACTGAACTAGTATTTTGACAGAAGGGCTTTATTGCCTATTAAACCCCCAGGTATAAATGTATAGGTCAAAGCCAGTTATTATTAGTATTAAAAGCAAAATCCTATAGTTACTGGGGAAAAAAACCCAAGTAGAATTAATAAATGCTTTATACAATTTTTAAAATGCTGGCAAGCCCAACAAGAACAGAATACTGAAGCAAATAATTATGTTACCTCTTGTCCTGATACTGCTACATAAGTGACAAAGGGGCAATTCAATATTCTTCGTATATCATGAAGATGCATCTGGATTTGAGAGAGTACTGCCTGAATCTCATCTTTCCTTGCCCTTATTAAAGGAAAATCTTGAAGATCCTTGAATAGTTGGGTTTTGTCTCCAGCTCTAATTGCAGAAAATCCAATTTTTAAAAGTTGTGTTTAAAATTTTTACTTAAAAATATCCTTCAAAGAGTGGTAAATATACACATGCCCTAATAATATGAGTATATAAAACATATAAATTATACTTTAATTGCTTTAACTTTTGTATTGTGTGAATTTTAACAATGTCTTTTTCCAGATATTTCATTAAGAATTTTCCAATACATTAAAATAGAAAAAATACACAAAGACAAAAGAGGGAGGAAAGAGACAGGAAAGCAATTTAAAAGAAAAGAAAAGAAAGAGAAAGAGAATATGCACTGATTTCCAAATTTCTTACCAATTGTTATATACAATATAATACCCTACTTCCCCTACTACAACCATATCATATACTTCAACTATACCATTGGTACTATAGTCAAAACCCACAGTTAACCTTTTACCCTCCTGTTCCTGGAAAAAACAACAACAATAAAAGCTTCCCAGTTGTTAAAAATGTCACCAGAGATTTTTCTCTGACCAGAATAGATAACTTGCCCATTTCAGCAAAGTCAGATAGTTTAATCAACCAGTCCTCCTTTGTTGTGATTTCCGTACTCTTCCATCTCTGCGCATGCAACAATCTTCTTGCAGTTGTCATATACAGTTGGCTCTTCACATTGGCGGGTTTCTCTTTCACTGATTTGATTATTTGTGAATTTGTAGCTGCTGCTTAACTAGCTCAATATCCACGCCCCCTCTTTTTCCTCTTACTCATCCTTTCAATCTCCTGTCCTTCTAATAGCACCAGCCTCTCACTCTCTCTTTCTCCTTACCACCGTAATGCTAAGATTTCAAACACCAGCCCATCAACCTCCTTGTCCCATTCCTCTTCCTCCATCGTCCTGGGAAAGGGAAGGACAGGATACTGAGAGGAGAATTGAGAGGAAGAGTGAGGAAAAGAGGTGGGTAGGCTAGGAAGAGGTTTAACATCTGACTGAGGCATTGTAGTTGTAAGGTTGGTAAGAGAGTGATTACAGCTGCATGGGGGATTGGTTTGGGGGGGGCCCTGCAGATGGTGAATTCTGCTGATAATAGCAAAAACCATCCCGGGGGGCCATACCAGAGGAAATGGGGGAGGAGAATTCACTCCTACTCCTCCTCCCTTTCCCCTTCGCCCCCTCCATGGCCCTGCCGCGGCGACAGAAGCCATCCTGGGGGAAGCGAAATCGCTCCTCCACCCTCTTCCTCCTTAGCCCCCACCACAGCAGTGACTGCGGGGGCAAAGGGGAGGAGGTGAGATTGCTCCTCCGCCCCTCCCCCCTGCCATGGCCCCACTGCAGTGGCTATTGCAGGGGTGAAGGGGGAGGCAAGATCGCTCCTCCCCCTCCCTTTCCCCCCCCCACGATCGCCACGGGGGCGACAGGAGCCCTCCCAGGGGAAGGGATGTATAAGGTGAGATCCCTCCTGCCCCTTCCTTCCCCACTGTCATTGCCAATCGCAGATAATTGAATCTTCTTTTTTAAACCTTACAAATATCTGTCTATAAGGATACCACTGAAAACTGTAATCCTCAGACATTAATTCCTCATTTTATTTTATCCCATATTGTTCCTGATCAAACAGTAAAAAGTACTGATAAGTTATCCACTTTTACTTTACTGTTGTTTCTTTCCTGTAAAAGGCTTTTGTGTTGAGGCCTATACAAGTGTTTTAGGACATAACCTTGGTTTGTATCTACTGTATTTGAAATTCTTAACATGTCTCACAAAATGAGCAAAATCTACCTTCACTTTCGCTTTATCATACCGTAAATATCCATGCCACCTTAACCTGAGGTCATGCCCTTCTAAATCCAATAATCTCCTATTACTCAACACAATCTACTCTTTCAACTAAACCAAGCAGCATGCAGAAAAATACGATTTTAACTATTTTTTTTAATCTGTTGTAAAGTGCCTTGAATCCTGAACTGGGAAAAAGGCGATGATGATGATGATGATGATATCATCATCACTGAGTGTAAAGCAATATGATTTCAATTTTAGCAGATACAGGAGAACTTTAAAAACTCATAAGCATTCACGTTAAAAATAACTTCTGAACAATCTATTCAGAAGTGTGTAATAAAACAAATTAAAGAGAAATATTTTGTCTTGTTTTCAGAGATTACACTCAAAGAAACTTCATAAACATTCCAAAGCCATATTCTAGAACCAATGGCATGTTCAACTGCTGCTGTGACAGACCTTTCCTCCACTCTCCTTTCTACTCCCCAAGAACCAGCTCAGGTGATTTGGAGATGCATGGAGAGCACTGCAGGGGGGAGAAAAAAAAAATACCCCTGCCTAGGTCTGCTGACTGAAGGGGCCATTTTGGGGGGGGGGCAATGTTGTAAACTGGTATAATTAGTATTTGATTTATTAAAAAGGAAGCAATGGTAACCAATTAAAATAGAACTGCTCTTTTAAAAAACCTTTTTCTTGCATAAATAGATGGTTTAGCTATTTTTGCATAATAATATGATTTTATAATACATTTCTTCATATTAGAAACACTTGGTGTCTTTCAATTAGCACAAATTACTCTGACCTAAAACTAATAGTCCCAAATAAATCTAAATCACTCTGGAGTCAGGTCTCTAGGCTATATAACTAACATGTTTGCAATGTTGTCTTTTTATTAATGTGCGATTATGTGGTAACAGTCAGTCTCACTGAATATCCAAAGATATTTCCCCACCAAATCTTCTCACTTCCTTACAGTATTTTTGAAGAACAGATAAATTCAACACATACAATAGAAATCACTCCACTTGTTTTTACATTTCCATCACTAATAACAGACTATAAAGCAACATATATTTTATGTATCTTTAATAAGAGTAAGATACCAGCTTGTCATCATTAAAAAAAAAATTCTTCTACATATTCATGTTGCTGTTGTGTGCCTTCAAGGCGTTTCCAACTTATGGCAACCCTAAGGTGAATCTATTACAGGGTTTTCTGAGGGCTGAGAGTCTGTGACATATTACACAGTGGGTTTTCATGAGGGAAAATTAAAAAATAGATATTCCCAAAATATTAAATCCAATGTCTTAAGGCCAGTGAATCATGAAATCCTTGAACTGATCTACTTTATAGACATAGTATAAAAACTGCCTGTATTTTTTACAGCACAGGTGTTAAATTTTAATGTTTATTATTTCAAATTGCACAACTGTCCTTACTTCTCATGCTTTCCACTGGTGGGAATTCTCTCTGCATGAAGAGGGCCCCCACACCTACATCTTAATCTCCTCTAGCCAGCAACAATTGAGGAGTTAAGATTACATTGTAGTGTTCTGTGTATGTGTGTTTAAAACTGGTTCATTAAACCAGTCTGGCTATTTCCTCTTTCCAAAAAATTATTGTTTGTGTAATACATTTGCTTAAATGCATCCAAATGATCAAATGACTTTTTACTATTAATCTGGTATACACTCACGATTTCAACTATCATATCCTTTCTAGCTTTTTTCTTTTTAATGGAATGAGGCTGCAGGCTTCATGCATGTATGCATGTATATAATTAATTAAAACACACTTTTGTTTTCTTCAAAGAACCTATTTAATGCCTTTTGACCACTGCAGAAACAGCTTCCTCCTAGAGCCTACCTTCTACATAGGATGTGGGGCTGACAGTTTACACCCTGCTCAAAAAGAACGGCAGATCTATCCAGTCTAGAAATGCTTTGGAACTCCTCCATTGAGTTAAGAGTCTGGATCTGAACTTATGTGAACACCAAATTTAAATGATGGGAGTATGCAAATGTGTGTCCTTTCAGCAATGTCCTCTCAACCATTAAATTGTGCCAGTCACTGCAGGAGCAATGGCATCAAAGGAAGGGGCCTACCAAAGGTCCTTTGTTACCTGCCTACCAGGACTGAATGGGTGGAGCTAACCCAATGATCTACAGGATGCTCCGATATCTCTCCACTGGGAAATAAACCTTTATATTTCTAGTGAGGCAACAGCTGTTCCATGGCATCCTCTTCTAAAAGTGTGAATTCTTTTCAGAGGATCCATGACAATGGTGTGATCTGACCTCCTATGGGAGGAAGAGAAAAAATTTGATGGTGTAACCTGTCTCTATGATGAAGACGACCCCACACATTGCTTGTGATGTTTATATGGCACTGAAGATTATGGCATTTTTAATGATGTATGAGGTCTGTCTATTAAACAATGAGACTGATACAATAACCCATTTTTATTTATATGTATTACAATTCTAATGCTTGTCCTCTTCAATATACTCTCTGTTCACACTCACACACTGATTCAGTCTTATTTTCCACTGGTCGAAGATGTGGAGCAGATCAGTTTCTATCAGCTGTGTCAACACATCTGCCATTTTCTTCTTTACTGCATCAATTGACTCAAAACATGTTCCTTTAAGCACTGATTTCACTTTAGGGAAAAGAAAAAAGTTGGATGGTGCCATATCTGACAAATATGGAGTGTGTTCAAGTGTAGAAATGTGTTTATTGGCCAAAAACTGCTTCACAGAAAGTCCTGTGTGAGCAGGCACATTGTCTCAATGAAGAATGAAACCATTTTTCATCAGTTCTGGCCTTTTCACCCTTGACTCTTGCTCTCAACTTTATCAAAACTTCCTTCTAATAATGCTGGTTCACTCTTCTCCTTCTGGAACCCATTCTGCCAAAATTATGCTGTGGATGTAAAAAACCAACCCCACATCAACAACCAATGAGCATGATTTTGAATATGGACTTGTTTTGATGTGCTTTTTTCATTCTTGGTGATAATGGTGTTTTCCAGTACACTAATTGTTGTTTTGTCTCAGGATCACAGTGAAAGATCCAGGTTGAATGAGACCACGTGCGAAAGGGATCTAGGAGTCCTAGTCGACCACAAGTTGAACATGAGCCAACAGTGCGATGCGGCAGCTAAAAAGGCCAATGCGATTTTGGGCTGTATCAATAGAAGTATAGTGTCTAGATCAAGGGAAGTAATAGTGCCACTCTATTCTGCCTTGGTCAGACCTCACTTAGAATACTGTGTCCAGTTCTGGGCACCACAATTAAAAAAGGATATTGACAAATTGGAGCGTGTCCAGAGAAGGGCAACTAAAATGGTGAAAGGTCTGGAAACCATGCCTTATGAGGAGAGACTTAAGGAGCTGGGTATGTTTAGCCTGGAAAAAAGACGGTTAAGAGGCGATATGATAGCCCTGTTTAAGTATTTGAAGGGATGTCACGCTGAGGATGGAGCAGGCTTGTTTTCTGCTGCTCCAGAGACTGGAACACAGAGCAATGGGTGCAAGCTCCAGGAACAGAGATTCCACCTCATCATGAGGAGGAACTTTTTGACAGTAAGAGCTGTTCGGCAGTGGAACGCACTCCCTCGGAGTGTGGTGGGGTCTCCTTCCTTGGAGGTCTTTAAACAGAGGCTGGATGGCCATCTGTCGGGGATGCTTTGATCGTGATTTCCTGTATGGCAGGGGGTTGGACTGGATGGCCCTCGTGGTCTCTTCCAACTCCTCAGTTCTATGATTCTATGATTCTATGTTTCATCACAAGTGATGATTTTTTGGAAAAGGTTTGGGTCCACCTCAAGTTGCTTCCAAATATCACGTTGCTTGACTTTTAAACTTAGCATTTTTCTGGCACACAACAGACAACACAGCTGCTTTAAATGACAACTGACAATTGACTGAACAGCCGAGAGTGTTGGTGTTTTTCATGTAGGTTCAGACATGTTCAAGGTCACCACTCAAGCATTCACAATCAGTTCTCCCTGATTTGTCTGAAAGGTAGAAACACAGTCTCATTATTTAATAGACAGACCTCATACATAAAAGATGTAGGGTTAGTTTAGACAAGAAGATATAATGCTCATTCCTGCACATTATTGCAAATTCGCAGCAGCATCTTTTTGTCTCCACAGTCTTTCAGGAAAAACAACACCCTGAGAAGCTATCCATGTTTTAAGTTCACATGCCTGTGAATCAAGATGGCAATCGTAAATCAGCATGTTATATGCTGCTGCCACTGCACATTATTTTTTAAAAAAATTAAAGTAAAGGTTCACAAATGTGACCTTCTCTTTTAAAAGGTTACTTAGGTGCCTTGGCAGAGGAAAAAAGTACATGATCATTAATACCAAAATCCAACAGAGCGCTTTTGGTGCTGTCTTGCCAGCAAGCCTGCCCCCACGCATGTCCAACCAATCCGATCTCCAGTTCTGCACTCTCTGAAAATGTGCAGCAAAGCAAATAGGTTGTCCTAACAAGTGCTAATGTGTATTTCTTGCATTATTTAAAAAGATTTGGGAAAAGCTGTGAAGGCTTTTCCAGCAGTAAATGGAGTTTTTTGCCCCCTCCTTCCGAATAAGGCAAATCACCACGGGATCCCATTGGGACAAAAGGTATTCTCCTTGAATTCTATAAGGAGTATTTTAATCATCTAGACAAGCCCATGAGATGGACTTGCTGACAACCTACAACAGTTATAGGCCTCAAGAAAGCAGAAAAGTTCCTGTTAGGGAAAGACTTGTATTTGGAGGAGCGAAAAGTCTTATTTTAAAAGGATGACTGCAATGGTGTCTTAAAAGAATGCGAGGGGCAAGGAGAGACAGAGGGATGATTGATGTCTACGGTGTGACTTAAACCCTATGTCCATTTTATTAGCAATAGCAATGGGACTTGCAGAGCTGATCAAGAGCAATATCATTGCTGGCACTGAAAAAGTCATCTTCATTAAAGGAGAGATACTCTATCCTGGACCTTGTGTTTTGAGACATCCCTTCAGACCTCAAAGAACATGCTGATGAAGTGCTACGACAGCTGACATTATATTTGATGCTCAGCCTGCTTGCTCCTTGATGAGCTACACTAATTTGTTGACTTGCTAGCTTGGGGCTTCTAAGTGGAACAGAGCTGTGACGTTCTTATAATCTTTAGGCAGGTGCAGCAAAGTAAGGAGCAAGTTTTTTCCCCATCAGTATTGCTGGCATGCAGCCATACAAGCTTGGTAATTGTGTTTTCCTCATGGTGAAACCTGTTGAAGAGTCCAATCGTTGGCCCATGATATCCAACTTTCTGCCCTCTCAGGACAGGCTGAGTGTGTCTTCTTACCATGTTTTCTTTGAGCAACTTCTACCATGATAGAATTCAGGGATAGATGGTGGAGCAGAAATGCACAGAACAGAAAACTACTCAAACTGATGTCAAAAGAAGATAGTCTGGAGAGTGTTTCAAAGTCACTGCTCACTTGATATATGAAAAGAACCTGAGAAAAATAGCTGGGTGCACTGGAGCATGTGTGCAGGTGGGGGGGAGCCTGACAAAAAGCTACTCAGTTCTATAATGTTCCAAAAGAGGCTACTGCATAGGCACTAACCCTTTTGTGTAATTCAGGCTTCACAAAGAACCAGGTAAGCCTAGAGTAAGCAGTGTGGTGTAGTGATATGAGTGCTGGACTAGGATACCAGGGTTCAAATTCCCACTCAGTCATGGAAACCCACTGGGTGGCAGGCATGTCACACTCTCTCAGTCTTAGAGGATGGCAATGGCAAATCTCCTCTGAATAAATACTGCCAAGAAAACGCTGTGATAGGGTCAATTGACAGTACAGAACAACAACAAATTACTGGAAATAACTGTTACTGCAATGGTTAAAACAGCTGTGTCCCACCTTCTGTGCTGAGAACCATTGGTGTAATGCAGACAGACTCTGCTTCAAATTAGAAAGTCTGCTATTCAGATCTTGTGGCAGAATTGTAACTCAGCAGTAGAGCACATCATCATACGTTCTTTTCTTTTTATAAAAAGAATGTAGGCTATCCCAGGTCCAATTGCTAGCATCTCATTTAAAAGATCAAGTAATAGGAATGTGAAGCCAAATTAAATTAAATTGGCCAAATTTGCAATGTAGTTCACCCCTTCCTACCTATTTTTTTCTTGATCAATTATTCTGCATATGGGAAGAAGAATATGACTGAAACTATGGTACATCCACCTTGTGCACAAGCTTTACACAACTGGGGGTGGGCAGCTCCAATGGAGTGAAATGAGAAACTTGCTCCCATTGCAAATAGCTGGTATACAAGAAAGGATCACAACTGCATCAATAACAAAGAGTTTACGCTCCCTTGCCCCAACAACATGGTTCTAACACACACACACTGGATATTTGTTCAGGAAAAAAGAATCACACACAGGGAAATATATATGTCAAAAGTCATATCTAGTTTAACTCTGACCCTAGAGAATTACTGTATAGCTACTTGAGCAAACATAACAGCTGTTTAGAGCTCCAGACATAATGAACAGCACAAAAGTGAAGAGGACATAATGTGAAAAAGGCAAACAGGAAATAATCACCACTCAGAAAAATGTGGAAGTCAGTCAAAAACTAGTGGAAGATTATGTATAAATTCCCTCTCCTCCATGACTGTGAGTAAAGTCTATCACACTTTTTATAAAGGAAGGAAGAATCTGAGAATAAAAAAAATTCTTCCATGGGTTTCACATCTTAATAAAGTACAGCACTGGCTTCAGCCTTAGAATGTTTGTATTAAGGTATAAGCTGTCATCCTGATTGATGAATTTCCAGTTTCTCATTGGCTGAAAGGCTTTCCTTCCCGATTGTCTTAAGCCACAAAAAAGTTAGCTGACAAAAATGTCAGTTCAACATTGTTCTTACATATGTTAGATAAGTTAGAACAAAAACATTTGTTTTGTGTTCTCTTTAAGGTATATTGATACAAAAGTTCAACTCATTTGATTTGCTTGCTCCTGAGTTCATATAACTTCCATGTATCTTTATTCTCTGAATCTCATTAAAAGTTATTTGAACTCCTTACTTGGAACTTCTCTGTGCTTAAGTTTTCTCTTCCCATACACCAGGTGAATCGTGTTTAAAGTTTGTGGGTTGAGAGGAAAACATATTTCCCTTATTGACACTCCCCCTTGGTACTTCTCTTGCCCCGTCCTTGAGGACAGTTAAAGAGCAAGAGAGTGCTAATAATAGTGTCACTCTTTGGAGTACCACTAAGAATAGAGAGGATTACAAAAATCTAGTTAAAGCTACTTTTTAATAAGGAAAGTGCACTGCACCATTCTTGTATAACACCAAATAATTAATCAAAAACTCAAGTTTACTTACCTTGCTGCTTCTTCATTAAGTATGCTTAAATATTTTTTCACTGAAGAAAGCAATTCAGGAATTTCCAAGAGATTCTTACGTAAAAATGTTGTTTGCACCTGAGTTTGTATAGCCGGAACCAGGGCTGTGATTGCAGCTTCCAACTGAGAGAGTGTACTAACTATTAGAAAGAACTCTTGAGTGGAACACTGAAAGGAGAAACAGTTGTAACTTCAAGGTTAACAGTTTTCTTAAAAGGCTCCTTAACAGTTTCCCTAATTTTGAACATTCATTGTAACGTATCTATCCTGTCAGTGCTATATCCCAAGGAGGAAGGGAACGTGTATACATGTGATATAATCAAATAGGTGTGATCTAAATAAATTAGGTCATGAAGAATATTCTGATGTTTGCTTGAAACTGTAAGGTGTACTGCTCAGCAGAGACCTCAAGAAATCCATGTTTTGTCTTAGTCTAAAATGTTTCCAATGGTAAATTACAAGCAAGATTTTACACTATAAAGGCCATATGCTGAATATGGAATATGGTATTAATTATTTGTACTTTGCTTACCTTTTTGTGATAAATACTGCAGATCCCTCTCTCAACATCTGGCATTTTATGCAGGAGAGTCTTGATTTGACTAAGGACACTTGATTCAGACATGAGGATCTCAGATATTGCATCAAGTCGGGAATTAATTTCACTGTAAGAAATTTTTTTAAAAAACCCTGAAGTTTCAGTGTTCTTTGAAGGACAATAGGAATTCAGGATCTCTGACAAATACTTAGTGGGGTGGGTAGACAAATAGAAGGCAGTTACCTAAAGCAGAAGTGGCATGCTTAAACTCTGAAAAGCACAGTAAAGATTTTCTTAAAAGATCTTCAACATGCCATCAGACAACAATCTATATAATGGACAAGGAATAAAATGAACTCAGTATGATTCTGAAATCACACTCTCTTGTTCAACACATTCTGAACATTGTAATTATGCTTGGACTGTTTTATTAATAGAACTGTGGAGGTGAGGAGACCCTTTTCCTACATATTAAAATACAAGGTTACTATTGGCCATATTATAGCTATACTTTTTTAAGCAATATGTTCTGTGAAGAATTGTTGCAGGCCATGAGGTAAAACCAACCTGTCAAGTCATATTGCCACTACTTCTGTCCAGTTCAGTTTGAGCCAGAACAATCCGAGACAAGATAATCCTATGTTCCGACAACAAGGGGCAACCCTCTGCACCCTTTGTTCACAGGGCCCCAGGCAAAAACCTACAAAAACTGCATTGAACTAATTGATGAAGTACCAGAGTAAGTACTGAGGCTACCAAAGCCATGGATCTCATAAAAGCAGTAGAACACCATCATGCTGTAAGATACTGTGAGACACTGGCCACGTCTCATGAGCCCAACTTTTATACCTTTTACCAATGGCAGCCCAGTAGGTTCCAGTCAACCAAACACAAGTCAAACAAGCTAGACCTTCCCAGCATTATGGCATATTTGTTGACTTTTACTAGAACCAGCCAGAGACAGTTATTCTAGTTAGTGAAACTTAAAATAATTTTCAATAATTTTCAAGCCATTATAGGTAGTTCACTTATTAGAAAGGGAAGCAACTAAAACCATCTAGACTCATAAAAACAGGGGAAAAAATGAAATACTTCACAATTCTAATTCTATATACCAACAGCAAACTCTTCACAAATGGTGATTCTCACAAGACCAGCATGAGTCATATAAAAGAAGGATGCATTGGCAGATTTATTAAGCTCTCAAGGTTTGCATAAGCACAAAGGAGGATAAAGAAAAGAATAACTTTAAACAGGGAGAGACAGTCAGTAACAACTCAAGCAAGACTGAGCATGCTTAAGTGTCAAAGAACATTAAGTGTCAGCTGAGTTGGGAGAGCAGGGAAGAAAAGGAAAAGGGAATGGAGCATTCTGGAGGCCTAGAAATACAGGTTGACCCCATATCTAGGGGGTACATTCCAAGGCACCCCCTGTGGATACCTGAAATTGTGGATAATAGGGAACCCTATTATTTTCAATAAGATGAACACCAGAAGTTGAGCACAGAGTTGCACTGGAGGACCTAGAAATGCCTAGAGAGAACATTTTTTTAAGATGTGGATAAGTGAAACCGTGGACACTGAATCCATGGATATGGGGATCACTTGCACCTTAAACCAGGGATGCTCTATACTGCAGTATTTTGTTTCCGCTTCTATCCATTCAAACTACAGGGGAAGAGTTTCCACCTAAACAATAGGAAGAACTTCCTGGCAGTAAGAGCTGTTCGGTAGAGGAATGCACTGCCTTGGAGTATGGTGGAGTCTTCTTCGAAGGTTTATAAACAGAGGCTGGATGGCCATCTGTCGGGAATGCTTTGATTGTGTATTCCTGCAGGGCAGGGGGTTGGACTAGATGGCTCTTGTGGTCTCTTCCAACTCTATGATCATCACCATCACTTCCACTTCCAATAGCTTCCACTAATATTACTTAAGAAACTATTGATTTTTTTTTTGTTACTTAAGAAATAGACCAAAAAAATCCTTGCAATAAATGAAATTGTTTGGTTCTATTCAGGCAAACAGATAATATTTTCTTCACATAGAGTGCAAAAACTTGTAAAGATGGTTCTTTCATAAATATTGGTAAGTAAAGATCTTCAGATAGCTGAAAATTAGACACTGGATAGGAACAGTATACTTGAGCATTTTGTACCCAGAACACTGTAAATACGGTAAGGTAGATCAGCACATAAAACACACATTCTCTTCTTACCAACGTTGCAACAAGTAAGGTCCTCTTCCAAGACATAACCTTTGTGATGAGAAGGAATAGAGAAAACATACATATCAGGTTTTCCTTCCAACCAGAAATGAAATGTGTCAATTGGGATAATTTGTGTAGAATCAAGGACCTTGTGCATTTAGTCAGCAAACAGATCTAATTGAGAGGAAGATTTTTTTGTTGAGCAGGTGACAGAGAAGGATTGGATCAATTTTCCACATGTAGCAAGAGTACTTTTATCTGCTCTGAGCTTCTGTTACTATGTTGTTGCTGCCTGCAAGATGAACAACAGGGTGTCTTCTACAGAAAACATCCACAATATAAGATCCAAAAGAAGGCCTACCTGAGTGAAGGCCTGACCCAATGTTTGTTTACGTAGTAAATTGTTCCATTGCCAGATACCACTTGAACAGTATGCCTGATCTTTAAAAGTGTCTCAGACATTCAAAATGTTTTGATTATTTCCAGCATTTTTAATACACTGATGTGAAACTCTCTTCCAGAAGCCATACACTTCTGACTGTTAAAGAATCAATGTGCACTCCTCAGCATATCATAGAAGCATAATACATAAGCATTCTTGACGGACAGCTGACTCTGAACTAGGTTAGAACAGCAATTTGGGGCAATTTTGTCCACTCTATTAAGAAATGTGCAAATGTCCTCAGTGACATAGGGACTATCCCTGGGTAAGAACAAGTCAATGAACCATTTCTGGAGCTTGAGAGCATTAGACTAGAGGTGTTACCAATGTGACTGAAGTCTAACCACAGCAATAATGGTATTGATTTCACTCAAACTCTTCTGTATAGCCACAGAGGCAAAGCCTGCTAGTGTCCTCATCTGCTCTAATACCAGGAAAGCCTTCTTTATAACTGAATCTCATTGACCACCAGTGAGTTGAATAATTTGTGACGGTTTCAGAACTGCTTTTTTTTTCACTTGGATGCCCAGATCAGATAGTAAGGTGATGGTGTTATGAAGGATCAGGTAAAGTGCCTTTTGGAAAGTGTGGCACTCAGCCAGTCATCTATATAAAGTGCTTTGCAGAAGCATTCATCTCCTTTTGTCTGGTGTGGCTGCAACTGTATTCTGTATTTCTTTGCAGTGGTGCACTTTTTAAATTGTGCACTAACTTCTTGTCAGTAAATGAAAGAGCCCTGACTTATCAGATGGCAAATCTTTGATTGTCTAATGATGCATGACTGAAAATAGCTATAAACCTAGCCATACCTCTAGCTAGGCTATAATCCACGGCATAAGACATTGTATTTATATAGCCCAGCCAGATAATACAACTCTACATGGAAAATAATTATTTCTTTCTTAACCATCCTCTGAAAGATGGTCCAAAAAGGGAACAATTTCACCCTTAATGAAGCTGGTGGTATGTACAACAACAATGCTGCTGTCTAACAGGTCTTCTGTAGCAAAGAATCCAGCTTTCCCCCTTCTTTATTGACAAGTGATGCATGAGATTTTTGAGACAGCTTCTCTTGAGAGGCTTCCACTGTAACAGAATGTGGTTGTAGGTGTTTGAATAAGACAGGGTAATTCTCCTCCTATGCTTTTAGAAACTCTTCTTCTGTATTCTTCTTCATTTTCTACTAATTAAGGGGAACAGATGATGGAATTAGCCATGACTGCTGAAGCACAGGCATCAACAAGGTCAACATGGGAATGCTGGAAGGAATATCAGGACATTGCACTCTCTTAAAGACCGGGTCATCATAAAAGATTCAGGTTGTTTAATCTCCAACTTCAGGACTTTGGTCATGCAGAACACTTCCTCTAAGACCGGACACCACCAGTCACATACAAATATGTTTGATCTGTGCTGATAAGTTCAGTGAACAATTAAAGAATTAGAGGACATCAGTGAAAAACAACCTAACTCAGTTTCTGGAAACCTTTCCCTGCATAAGTCAAAGGTGACTACATAGTGTTTATCTGGTCTAATCCTTTAGTTTCTGTGAGGTCAGAAGACCCTGTATAACCCCTTTGAATCTGAGTGAGGAATCCTAGAGAACTCTTGACAGCAAGCATTCTCCACGGTGCCAAACAAATCTATCTGAGGAGTTCCCCATTCAGAGAAGACGAGGTGAAAAGCCGATAGGTGTAGAGTCCATTGTTTCAATCTGCTCAGGGTATCTGCAATGGTGTTCTCCATACCAGGGAGGTGAACTGCAGATACAAGAATGCCTTTCGACAGGCACTAGTTCCAGATTCGAAGGGTCAGCAGAAGGAGGGTGTGGGACCTCGTGTCCCCTTGCCTGTTCAAGTAATACATTACAGTGGTGTTGACTGTGAGAAGTTCAACTGTACAATTTCAAAACAACTGGACAACTGTACGAAGGGCCTTCTCTACTGCTGACATCTCTAGCATGTTGATGGGGTGACATTTCTCAGATATTGACCCAAGACCCTTGAGGGAGAAGCCCATAGCGTCTGCAACCCAAACATCAAGAGACTCATCCATAGTGAGAATCAACTGCAGACTTGGAGAAAGGAAGGACATCCCCACCAACATGTTTTGAGGCTGCACCCACCACCACAGTGACAGTCGGACAGGACTCGGTATTGATAGAAACCGGCTCTGCAGGTCTCAAAGTTAGTCAAAAACTTTCACAAACTAAGACTGAAGAAGACAAATACAGAGCCTAGCAACTGGGGTGAAAGAAGTTGTTGAAGCCAGGAACCCCAACAGAACCTAGATCAGCTGAGCTCTCACCTGCAGAGATTTCATGCAGTGGTAAAGAGGAATGAATAGCCACTGGTACCAGTTGTCCAGCAGAAATGCCTTGGCATGGACAGAGTCGAGGAGAGCACCATTGAAGAGAACCCTCCTGAATGGAATGGAATAGTGATTCACTAAAAGTCCAAGGCTGTGTAATAGAGCAAGTGTGTAGTCTATGTTCACCAGAAGTTAGTTTTGGGTTTGCGCGACGAACAACCAGTTGTCCAAGTAAGGGAAGACGTTGATTTCTTTTTGTCACAAGCAAGCAGGCTTATCCTCTCAAGATGAGAGCAACTAGCGAGAACATGCCATTCAATGAAGAGTGACTCTTCCACAAGAAAAACAATGGTAAGCTTGAACTTACTCAAAAGATGCAGTCTACAGCCTGTAAATTTGGCTTCCCAACCCAGTCATGTTTCCCAACAAAGTCATGCTTTGGTTGGCCCAGGTCCTCTTCCACTCAGCGAGTCTCCAGTCTGGAGACTCTGTTATCCGACTAACATCATTTGAAGACCTCAGAAGCTAGTCGTGATTCCAAGACTCGTTCTGTGTCAGTACTGACTGCCTCAAAGGAGTCTTCCAGGTACACCTCCCATTAGTCTTTGCCTGGGACTTGTAGATCGGATCCAGCTTTGGCACCTCACTCATCTTCTAAAGATTCTTATGATGAGGCAGACGCCCACACCTCCACCTTTGAATGTCCATCGTGGCCCAGAATCTTTGCACTGCATACCAAGTAGCACTTGAAAGACGCTGAAGACATGGAATGGAGAAAGAGAAACTGCTGAGTCACTGCAGCTTCGACTTCATTGTAGATCATTCCATAGTTGCTAGCATGGTGGATGGAAAAGAGCTGAGGTGGTTTTGGCGGGCTCAGTATTTATATACCATAAGGAAGTGGGCAGCATATAACTATATCCAGCCATCACATAACCCCACACCACCACCAAATTAGGCTTATTCAGTGAGGTGTACACAGTGAGACTTATTCACAAGTAAACAGATGTAAGACTGCACCTTTAATTGGTTACATTTTCAACATAATTAAAAGACACAGATCTGAAGGGATTATTTTTGAGACCACCACCAACAACCTCCTATAACAGGAATATTTTGCTGCTATTCTGAAGGCAAGACTTCAGACAGATTAGGTTGCTCACATCTGTAGACTAAAAGGACTGTTTCTTCAGAAAACAATAAATTAATTTACAGAATTCTTTGCTCGAAAATGATGGCAACAAGCTTTCAAAGAAAGCTTTTAAAGAGATTAGTTAAATTCATGGAAAACTATATGTATATCAATAGCTATTTGTCATGAAAGGTATAAGGAGCTTTAAAATCCATGGGCTGGAGATTAAAAGCAGGAAACAGCTATTGCTTTTTTGTATGCCTTGTGAGCTTGCCAGAGGCATGCAGGGGGAGAACATTATGGGAAAGAAGATGCTGGACCAGACCTTTGGTGTGATCTAGCAGAGGCTGTATTTTCATCTTCAACTTTCTTGAGCAGGAATGGATAGATTCTGGGCCTCCAGATGTTGTGGGGCTGCAACTCTTACTACCTCTACCCACTGGTTCATCATAGTGTCTAGAGCCAATGGGAACTGAAACACCAACATTTAAAGAGCTACAACTTCCATACTTCCAGTCCTAAAGGAGGAAGGGTCCATCTGCCTGCATTATTTAAATCATTAGTGGTCTTAAAACAAATATAATCTGGAATATGACTAGACAAAAAGTATATTTTATCAATCTGGAGATTTAAAGCTTTGAAAGATATCACAGAAGGCTTTTCATTACATACAGAATGTTAATATTCCCTAATAAAAGGATATACAGTTGTCCCTCTGTATCCACAGATTTGGTATCCATGGATTTAAGTATTCACGGCTTGAAAATATTCTTTAAAAAATAATAATCCAAAAAGCACATTGATTCCTTCTCTGCCTCTTCCAGGCTTTTTCTTTCATCTCCACATCTCCATGCCTTTTTTACACTGCTCCACCAGTGCTGCTGCGAGAAACTCCAGCTTCTTGTCTATTTTCCAGTCCTTCTCTCACTTCTCTTCCTCGTCTCTATTCACATACTCTACACCTTCTGTTCACATGCATTATGCCTTCTGGATTACAAAAGTCATGTTAACCATCCTCATATTATTCAGGGTTGAGGGGGTACATTGAATAGGGTTGAGGAACATTGAAAAGACTTTGCAGACTTCCAGAGTCTCATGGGCTATCTAGTCTGACCCCAAATAGTAATTGTAAGTAACAGCATTCAGCAAATAGACATTAGAGTCTACATGGCCTCTACACCTTGATTTTGCCACTTTATATAAGGGACACCATTTTACTATACCATTGCATATAATGGGACTTGAGTATTCACAGATTTTGGTATCCATAGGAGGTCCTGGAACCAAACCCCAGCGAATATGAAGGGACAACTGTATAGTCAGCCCTCCATATCCATTGATTCTGCACCTACAGATTCCACCATCCACAACTTGAAAATATCCCCCCCCCAAAAAAAATTCAAAAAGCAAACCTTTATTTTGCTATTTTATATAAAGACAACATTTTACTATGCCACTGTATATAATGGGACTTGAACGTCTGAGGATCTTTGTATCCATAAGGGATCTTAGAACCAAACCCCATCGGATACCAAGGACTAAAACAAAATGCTATGAAAGCCTAAAATACAGTGTTAAGCAAACCAATACCACTGTATTCTGAGAAAAGCTTCACAAACACTCTTTATATATTCTTTACAATGCACTGTCTTGTCAACATATTCTGAGTCCTTCCAAACCTTCCTAGCATAAAGTCACAAATATATTTTCTGTTGTTTTGACAAGAATCAAATCAAATACTAATACAGACTGACCCACCCTGGTCTTCACTACATTGAAATTTTTAATGCTGAACACAAATGTGCTGCCAAACTATTTCTCTTCAGAGCCCTCTCTGAATTTCGTGGACGTTTAAACAAACACAGCAAAGAAATCTGTAAATCTGCCTTCAATGTCTCCAAATAATGGGTACTGTATAATAATGCTAATTTATTATGTATTTATTTAAATAAAATTAAAACAAACAAATATATAATTAAAATTTGTTTTATTATGTTTATTTTATTTATTATAGTTATGTTTTTATGTTGTACTAGTGTCACTATTCACTTTATTTATTTCTCTTTAATACATTCTTCAACTAACTGTAGAATAAATGGCCAAGTTTTACCTTGCATCTTGGCCTTAAAAGCAATGGGAAAGTAATCATCTAAAGATCAGCAACAGATGGTATTTGACACCATTAAAGTTGAATAAAATCTATGGAACTAAAAATAAAGACTGTTGGAAATGCGAGAAGGAGGTCGGTTCCCAAATGCACACGTGGTGGTATTGCCCGATCATCAAAAAATACTGGTTAAAAATCCATAACATAATACAAAGAATATTCAGCATTAAATTTTCTTTCAACCCAAAAATATATTTGTTAAATATTATGTCAATTTTGGAACAACATGATGGAAAAAAAAATACTGGAGACTAATATTATACCTGTGCACTGCAGCGAGAATTACCCTAGCAGCAAAGTGGAAAACAAAAGAACAACCGCAGGTTGAAGATTGGATATTTAAAATCCTGGAGATGAAAGATAACGATATTTTAACACACATACTAAACAAAAAATCAACAGAAGAAGAAATTGAGGAAGAATGGAGTCCGATAACTCAATTCTGTAAAAAAAGATAAACACAACAATTGAGATATAGTAAGATAAGGATCAGAAAAGCAGGAAAGGAGAGTGAGCTAAGAGAGAGGTCTTAGTATATAGATGGTAGAAAAACCAACTGAACACTGGGCCTTGGCAGGCAGAGAGGTGTAGTGTCATTGGAGAGAGGAGGAAGAGGAAGGATGGTACCTATTTCCACCAAAACACCAAGAGGGAGGTTGGGTGGAAGGGAGCCCAAACTTGCCAGCAGTAGTATCATCTTTTGTGTGTGATCAAGGCACAAATCCATTTCAGAATGAAAAAGACCGAGCTCATTAAATGGCAAGTCCTCTTTCGAGCAGACATAGACAGCCCCAAGGAACGCAACCAAGCATGGCAGCGCAAGGCAATAGAGCTAGCCACTAATTTGCCAGTAGAGTCGGCCAGGTTCTTGAAAGTCTGCAGCTGATGGCCTGCCAGACTGTGTCCTTCCTCTCTGAGAACCTGCAGGACTCGCTTATCTTGGTATTGCAACTTTTCAAAATATGGTGAAGCCTTGTACTAAAGAAATCAATAAGCGGCCATGTAGGCCGTGCAGTTGGCCATTTTAGTGAGAAGGCAGGCTGACATATAGATTTTTCTGCCAAAAGTGTCCAGCTTCTTACCTTCTTTGTCAGCTGGGGTCAAGTGGAGCTTATGTGAGGTGCACGACTGCGCCATGATTACTATAATGGAGTTGGGCCTGGGGCGACTAGTAAGTCAGGGAGCAATGTCCTTGCCCAATCTATACAAGTTGTCCAAACGCCTAGAAGCAACAGGTACTGACGACAGGGTGGACCAAGAGCTCTTAAGGACTTGCAGCAGGCATGGCAACAAAGGCAGTGTAAGCAGCGAGGGTGCTTGGAGATTTATATCTCCAAAGATGGGGTCCTCCACAGACGGCGCTGTATGAGATACCTGAATGCCCAAGACTCTGGCCATTGTGAGCCATTTGATTTGTGAAAGCCCAGAGATTATCAGTGGGGGAAGGTGGGTTGGTATCACCCAAGTGATCAGGAGGAGACGGGCAGTGTCCAGAAGATGATGAACCTGAGGAGGCTGAACCAGTATCCAATGCAACAGATGATGATCTAGTGTGGGGCTGTTTACCCCGGGAAAGCAATTGGGAACGCCAAGGGGATGGCAAAGGATGGTGCAACAGACCCAATGGAACAGGGATAGGTAGTGCGGGCAGGCTGCGATGCAACCAATAGAGCCGCAGGCAATGTCAGCTGGGATGACCCACCCTCTGGAACCGTGTGAGACAGCCTTGGGACAGCAGAAGAAGGGCGCCTCAGGGAAGGCAGGTCACACTCACACTGAGTACAACGGAGGTCAGACTAAAATGTATAGTCACAGCCATTGTCGTATCTACAACTGTAAAGGGACAGATGCTCCCAGGAGTATGAGTCTGGGTCATCGTAGCATCCACGGTACCTGTCAACATGACAGTAGTCATCCTGACACCAATCGTGGAACTGAGGCAGATGGCTATATGGAAAGTAGCAACAGTGGGATGGGCTCTGCAAACGGGAGGACCAGTGGGAGGAAGCACTGGAACGTGATCTGGACCAGCTTCTGGAACTGACTCAAGACCAGGAACCAGACCAGTGACAGCAGTAGTGACATGGAGAGCAGGGAGCTCAATGAGGGGTCCTCAAGCACGAGGGAGGCCACACAAATCAAACATGATAGGCATTCTCAGGGCAGGCGTTGCAGTGGGCAGTCACGGGAACCCGAACAGAAGCAGCGATCTAGGGACGAACGGCGCAGTACCAGTCATAGAGGCGAGGACAGCAGGAGTGGCTGAGGCTCCAGTATTTGAGGAAGCGATCAATCAAGTGGGGCATCCAGCAGCAAGGCAACAGATGTGAGGGAAACCTCCCTCAACACCTGAACAATGTCCAGATCCGGTAGGGAATCCCAAATCTCACCGTCTGAAACCGGCTCTGAAGAATGGCAGACAGCAGAAGGCTCCGGAGACGTCTATCCGGATTAGGGATTCAAGATGAACCACAGCAGACTGTTTTGCTGGAGACAAAACAGACTGGAGAAATGGGGCTGCTTCCATTGTAGGGACCCACTCAACAGGGACTGAAGGGGCAGCCTCGGGACAAGGAGAGTGCTCCCTGGCCTGCTTCTTTTTCTTCCACTTCTCCTGGTCCTTGCGCCCATCTGCTGTCAGCGACAGTGAGGGTCGCAATGGGACTAAAGTTGCTCACATTGAAGTGGAAGGTGTTGATGGGACAGGGGCTGATGTGGGTACCGAAGGTCTCAGTACCGGCACAAACTGAACCGAAGTTGACGATATCACAGAACCCAAAGACATTGATACTGGAAGCAACAGAAGGCGTGGAGGCAACAGAAGGCACAGAGTCGGAGCGGTACCAGTGGTAGTACGCAGGGCCTTATTGTCCGAGTGATGCCTTGTCCCCGAAGTTTTGGAGGAGCTGTCCTTGGTCACCAGTGGGGCGGACTGAGTGGAACGGATGCTAACAGACAGGACCTGTTCATAAAGAAGGGTCTAAGCTCCTGATTCCTCCAGGCCTGATGAGTAAAGGCCTTACAGAACTTGCACTTGTGGATGTTGTGCTCATCCCCAAGACAAAGGAAACACTTCGAGGGCCCATCCAAATCATGGCATTTTGGCCCGACAGGCCAAGCAGCCCTTAAAAAACCCAGAGGACACCATGAGAGAGCAAGCAGGCCACAAGAAACCTCAGCTGAGGTAGAAAAAACTGAGCGCAACAAAGCCAGAAGAAAAGCCAGAAAATAGTCAAAAGTCAATCCAAAATCAGAACCAGCCATGCAGGAACAAATCCGAGGAATAAGCAGGAGAGTAGTCATCAGTCCGAGGTAAAAAACACAGAAGAAAAACACATGAGGGCCCACAACAAAGTTCTTGGTGCTGCTAAGAGCGGCAGGAAAAAAGGAACTGAGGTGTTTTGGCAGGAAGCTCCCTTATATAGCTCACGAGATGGTGGGCGGAGCTACTGCCAAAAATGTTATGTAAGGGTTTCCAGAAGGTTCCGAAGTGCTCTCTCTGTGCAGGTGCAAGAATTGCCCAGTTGTGTGGATTCACAAAGACCACGAAGAAGAACTACTTTTGGCTGAAGGGAGAAGACAGAACTTTCTCTGTCTTTATTTCTGTTACTGTGTCATTTCTGCAGCAACTTCTAAACAATATCGATTAGTGGTGGCACTGGGGGTGCAGAGAGGCTGAACCACACCAGGTGACACCATCAGAGGGAAGGGAACATCGACCTTAGTAACACACAAATATAGATGCATTTTTAAAACCAACAGTGGCTTTGTTTTTCTGAGCCCTCTCAAACCTGGTTTGTCTAGGACCTGAGTAAATCAGGTCCTCAGAACAAGACAGCTTTATTTATGTATACATATTATACCAGCTTGGACCAACAAGTGTAAACATACAATGACACAGAATACAAACCCACCACTCCTCTCTTGAAAGGTTAATCTGCACTTTAATCATTTTCACATATGGCAATGCTACTGTGTCTCCAGTAATCCAACAGAAAAGAAGCATTCATATAGTTCACCCACTGTAATCCTCAATATTAAAAAGGGGAGGTCTGGAGAGTATAATCCAATATTAAGTGACCCATTTTTTCACTCCACTTACATATTTTGGAAATACTGTTCCAGAAATAAATGCAATACCCTCTTGCAGATTTTCTTTGTTTTATATATGGGACAGGAATGCCAGTCTAAGTTCTAAACATTTTTCTTTCTCTTAAAATCTGTTGTAAATACAGTGCAGTAAATATGATGTGACAGTAGCAATCTATCTATGTTTTGAAAAGCCTAACTTTTATACAAATCTGAATTGTACTGCAAGGTTATTTAGATGTTAAAATATTTACCACTCTCTTTATTGAGTTGAAGATTTAACAACTGAAAAAAAAATAAAACAGGACTGGTTAGAATAATATTCAACATAAACTGCATATACTACTTGTTATATAAAAAAACAGTGTAGTGTGATTTGCCATTTTGTAATGTCAGTTAGAATACTGATCTGTAAACACAGTCCGATATTCATCTATTCAGCTATATCTGATCAGTACAGATATATTGATCTGTACAAAAGTACAGATATGCTGATCTGAGAGTGTGTGTTTAACCTTATATCTACACTTCTACAAAGGAAAGAACAGTGATAAGAACAGTACAGTCCTCCAACTTTTTGCTGTTGAAGTACAGCTCCAAGGACTCTTTGCTATGTTGGGTAGGGATGCTGAAGGGCTGCACAATTCCCATCTCTAGATTAGAGACGTACTGTATTTTTAATAAAAGCTGGGGATCCAGAACAGTTAATGCTACGAACAGGCACCAAGATGCAGCAGGTTAGAATTCAAGTAAAACCCAGCCAAGTGGACAACATGACAACTATCACTTCCCTCACCCCAGGTTTTAAACTTCTTTCACCCTCCCATGCTCACTGACCCTTTCATTTTCCTCATTTTGCTTCTGCTACATATCAGGAACAGGAATTATCATTAATTTCCCCCCTTCTTTATATGCTCCTTCTCCCACCCTCTCTCTCTCACACACACTCTTGTACACAAATGCTTGGAATCAGTAAGGCAATGGGTCTCATTCTGAGAGAGAGGTAGCATACAAATGCAATAAATAATTTTTTAAAAAATTAAAAATTTGCCAGTGTGTTAATATTAATTATAATGATTACAGTTTTCATATATTAAAACTTAAACTCAACTATAAAGCAACTTTTCTTAAAGAAATACAGGTTGCATTCCTGTAACTATGGTTCTTCCAGTGGTCATCCATGCCCTCATACAGATGGGCCTTGCACCTGTACAGAGCATCCAACAGAAAGTTCTAGAGCTGAGTAGCCTTGGAAGAAGCCCCGCTCTATCCTATTCATCATGCATACCCAAGCTACTCTCTCCTCACTTCCATGATCAGCTAAGAGTGGAACAATAACTTGAAAAAGAGGGGAGGTGGGAGAAATGAGAGGTGACAGACGACCACTTGAAAAAGCAGTTAAGCAACTTCCTCTTATTCATGGCCTCTGTATCTCTGGAAGCTGGTCAAGACAGAAGACAGTACTTTGCTCAACCAAAGTTGAACCTGACCTAGCTCTTTAATCAAGTCTTCAAGAAGAAGGCTGATGACCAAGATCATGTTGCTGTCTTGAAAAGTCAAGAAGTGAAACACCATGCAATATGGCAGCTGACATTGTAACAGTTGTACTGGAGCAATCTCAGAGGTTCTAAGGAAGGGACATCTTAGGCAAACAACATGCAAGCCTTATCATTTGATGACCCACTTACACACAATCTCTGGGCAGACACTTGATTACTTTTTTTTTATCTCCATAACAAATGAACCATCTATTAGAATGAAAGAATGGTGCTATATGCTTAACGTAGAAAGCCAATGACTACCATAAGTCTACGGAATTAAGGCAGTCTTCAACATGGAAGAAGGGTTTGGGTAAAAAAAAAAAAAAAAAGGAAGGGTGATATCCTTGTTAACATGAACATTTGAAACAACCTTAGGTAAGAATGTGATATAAGAGCAAAGGAAAAAGTTTATATTTATGAAAATGCAGAAGAGACTCATCACAGCTGAGTGGCATTGGTTTCTGTTCCCATCTGGGAGAAGTAGCAGCAACAAGACATACCATTTTCAAAGTCTTTAGGTGCTCGTCCACTGACCCCAACGGTTCAATAGCTAAGACATCAATTATAATAAGACCAAGGAAAGTAACAATGGAATGAAAAGAAGAGTATCAAGAGGGAAAAGGTGAGACAAATTTTACAAATCATTTTACTGTGGACTACTAAATATTTTTTATGTTTGAGAATTCACTGGCTGACAGGTCAGAGCAGTAGCTGACAGGTAAACCCTCAATAAAGAGAGGTCAAGACCCTGATGCTGAAGATGGAGCAAAAATGTAAAAATGTAGACAATGCCATAGGTGCAGCAGTGGCGGTTCTAGCAGCAGCAAAGAAACAGAACTTTTTCCATTTGTATTCATAACACCATACAGCAGAAGATGATGCTTCCCAGGTAGGTGAACTGCTGAACGGACTTGAGCACAGATTTGCCGACGGCAATGTGGGGATGGTGGTGTTCGTCCTGTGGTGCAGGCTGATAAAGAACTTCTGTTTTCTTCAGGTTGACTTCCAGCCCAAACAGCTCTGCAGCTGTTGCAAAGCAGGATGTTAGGCGCTGCAGAGCTGCTTCTGTGTGGGCAACAAGGGCAGCAGCATCAGCGAGGGGAGCAGCTCACGGACTAGATAGTTCAGAGTCTTAGTGTGAGCCCTCAGGCGGCTTAAGTTAAACAAGCTACCATCAGTACGTTACCGCCTGAGGGCTCACACTAAGACTCTAAACTATCTAGTCCGTGAGCTGCTCTTCGCCGATGATGCTGCCCTTGTTGCCCACACAGAAGCAGCTCTGCAGCGCCTAACATCCTGCTTTGCAACAGCTGCAGAGCTGTTTGGGCTGGAAGTCAACCTGAAGAAAACAGAAGTTCTTTACCAGCCTGCACCACAGGACGAACACCACCATCCCCACATTGCCATCGGCAAATCTGTGCTCAAGTCCGTTCAGCAGTTCACCTACCTGGGAAGCATCATCTCCTCAGATGCCAAGATTGACAAAGAGATCGATCACAGATTAGCAAAGGCATATAGTGCATTTGGAAGACTTCACAAAAGAGTTTGGAGCAATAAACACCTGAGGCAAAGCACAAAAATCAGTGTGTATAAGAGCCATTGTACTGTCTATCCTCCTTTATGGATCTGAAACATGGGTCACCTATCGCCACCACCTACGACTCCTCGAGCGCTTTCATCAGCGCTGTCTACGCACAATCCTAAATATACACTGGACTGACTATGTGACGAATGTTGCTGTCCTTGAGCAAGCAGGGATCACCAGTATTGAGGCCATGATATTGAGAACACAGCTGCGCTGGGCAGGGCACGTTTCTAGGATGGAGGACCATCGCCTCCCAAAAATAGTACTCTACGGTGAACTAACCATGGGTCAGCGTAAGAGGGGCGCTCCAAAAAAGCGATACAAAGACTCCCTGAAATAACATCTCAGGCTCGGCCAAATTGATCACCAACAGTGGTCCGCCCTGGCCTCACATCGGGAGGCATGGAGACGCACTATCCACAATGCTGCAGCCTTATTTGAGAACTCACGACGAACAAGTCTTGAAGAGAAACGACAACGCAGAAAGAATCACAACCCAAAAACATCACCCAAGGAGACCTGCTGTGCTTTTTGCAACTGGACTTGTTTATCTCGGATTGGCCTTTTCAGTCATCAGCGCGCTTGCAGAAAGCGCGGGATGTGTCCTTCCTGAATCTTCGTTTGCGAAGAAAAGCCAGAGAGAGAGAGAGAGAGACAGCAGAAGGCTTATGAGAGGCCTCCAAGACTGCAGGTAAACAGGGTATCAAAATGGTCTGATCCTCCATGCTGTCAAGTGAAGCAATTTTAGATCTGGATGGTGAACCCTGCCCTTCAAATGAGTTATAAGAAACAGAGTCAGAGGGAGATGAATGTATTAGCCTTGTGATAGATCCAGCAATTCCATGAACCGTGGATGACAAGATCACCAAGTTGATATGAACTGCATTTGATGTGTCTTGACATAGCTTGACAATTGCTCTGGACAGCATCAGAAACGACAGAAAGGGATAAAGGGGAGGGTTCAACCACTGTAGTAGAAAAAGCATCTCTTTTGAGGAACATCCAACTCCAGCCCTGGTGCAGTACTGTTGCCACTTCACACTAAGCTGAGAATATTACTACAATCTGTCTGTGGGACTCCCCAGGTGTGAATTACATATTGGAAAATGTTCTGAAAGAGAGGTCTGTGAGAGTTGTATAGACTCCCACAACATCAATTGTGATAGGACAAAGGTGCCTGCGTAAATACTATTCTCAAAAATGAACAGTCAATTCTAGAAGCAGTACTGAATGTGTATCTCCCTCTGTATCGTCTTGTCTACACAAAGAGGAGGTATCAGTGGCAGGGAGTGAAATATGATTCTTTGAAGAATCATAGAGTTGGAAGATACCACAAGGGCCATCTAGTCCAACCCCCTGCCCTACAGGGATACACAATCAATGCATTCCCAACAGGTGGCCATCCGGCCTCTTTTTAAAAAACTCCAAAGAAGGAGACTCCACCACACTCCGAGGCAGTGCATTCAACTGCTGAACAGCTTTTACCATCAGTAAGTTCCCCCTAATGTTTAGGTGTGATCTCTCTTCCTGTAATTTGAGTCCACTGCTCCATATCGTAGTCTTTGGAGCCACAGAAAACAAGCTTGCTCTATCCTCAGTATGATGTCCCTTCAAATATTTAAACATGGCTATCATGTAACCTCTTAACCTTCTCTTCTCCAGGCTAAACATACCCAGCTCCCTAAGCCCCTCTTCATAGGGCATGGTTTCGAGACTTCCCACCATTTTGTACATCCTCCTCTGGGCACGTTCCAGCTTGTCAATATCCTTCTGGAATTGTGGTACCCAGAACTGGATATGGTATTCCAGGTGAGGTCTGACCAAAGCACAATAGAGTGGCACTATTACTTCCCTTGATCTAGACACTATACTCCCATTGATGGCGAGCTGGGAGACTTCTCAGAAAATGATGTAGGATGGTAACAAGATTGTTTAAATAGGTGTCACTGTTGATTTGAAGATCCCTGAGAAGCACTGGATAGAGATTTCAATATTACATAGGTTCCAGTATTCCAGTAGGTTCCCGTATTCTGAGAATCAGAGAATCATAGAAGATTTGGAAGGGACCTCCAAGGGCCATCTAGTCCAACCCCATTCTGCCATGCAAGAACCCCTATTCTGCCATGCAATTAAGGAACCAAAGACATTCTTTCCTAACATTTAGGTGGAATCTCTCTTCCTGTCATTTCAATCCATGGTTTCATAGAGAATCATAGAAGAGTTGGAAGGGACCTCCATGGACCATCTAGTTCAACCCCATTCTGCTCTGCAGGAAGACACAATCCAAGCACAGCCCAACAACGGATGGCCATCCAGCCTCTGTTTAAACACCTCCAAAGAAGGAGACTCCACCACACTCTGAGGCAGTGTATTCCATAGAATCACATAGCTGGAAGGGACCCCAAGGGCCATCTAATCCAACCCCATTCTGCCATGCAAGAACCCCCATTCTGCCATGCAGTTAAGGAACTAAAGATGTGCTTTCCTAATGTTTAGGTGGAATTTCTCTTCCTGTCACTTCTATACGTAGGTTCCAGTATTCCAACACTTCCAGTATTTTTGCTGTCATTGTTGCAGTTGAATTTGACATCAAATCCCATTTTCTTGGCTCTGGCCCACTGCTTAATCTGTTTTAGAATTGAAAATCAAACAAGGCCTTCTGTCCTTCTTCTGATGGCTTCTTGTACTCCAGCTGAGCAGAACCAAGCATAATGTCTGAAAGCTATTGCACACAACATAGCTTTGGTAGCACAATCTACTACATGACTTTAAGCACTCGCCCTGTCAACAGGTGAGCTTCTTGTTGAAATAACAGGGCAATGTTCTTTTGATCATTGACAAATACTGTATAAAAGCCATCATTATAGCCCACAGGAACTGCTGATAGGGCAGACCCACATTTCCATGTATATCTGCCTCTTCGGCTAGCACTGCAGATGAACAGAAATGCCAGCCTAGAATATTCAGCCTGCACCCTTCATTAACTACCAGGGTGGAATGAGCCTTTTGAATGCCTTTGGTTTGTGAGACTTCCATCACAACAGTTTGGGTATGATGACTGAACAGAAAAGATTAAAAGATTAAAGCCAAGATCACTTAATGAGATCAAACAAAATAGGCAATATAGAAACCACAGGTGGTATTGTATTTGAAAAACAGGATCTGGCAATGGAACAGGGGGAGTATTTACTTTCAACCCCATACTTACCCATCAGCAAAATCAGTTCAGCATAAAGAATAAGATGTTCCAAGGAGGATACAGGAGTAGGATCCCCAACAGCTGGAGCAGAAGAAGGAGATGCCAGGCAGAAAGTGACAGCTTTATGTCCCCAGAGGAACTGTGTGACTGATGACCACTGACAGGTGTAACATGTGGGAATGGTGTAAAAGTCCATAAAGTAACACAGAGAGATGGTTACTGACAGGTGTGAGGTCTGTAGAAATGTTGGGATGACACTGAGATAGGAGCAACATTCAGAAGTGGTGCCATGTATGCTGTAGAAGTCAACAGAAGTCAACACTGTATATATTTATTTAATTAATCAATTAATTAATTTATATTCCATCCTTCCCCCTATGCAGGACCCAAGGTGGCTGTAGAATCCGAGATGGTCTTCAGTACCAAGGGAGGTTTCGAATCTGTGGCCTTAGTTCTTGGTGGAAAAAGCTGATATACGGGTCTATGAGATAACGTCAATCTACTTCTCTACCCTACTCTACATACTCTACTGACTATGTGACGAATGTTGCTGTCCTTGAGCAAGCAGGGATCACCAGCATTGAGGCCATGATATTGAGAACACAGCTGCGCTGGGCAGGGCACATTTCTAGGATGGAGGACCATCGCCTCCCCAAAATAGTACTCTACGGTGAACTCGCCACGGGTCAGCATAAGAGGGGCGCTCCAAAAAAGCGATACAGGGACTCCCTGAAACAACATCTCAGGCTCGGCCAAACTGATCACCAACAATGGTCCGCCCTGGCCTCACATCGGGAGGCATGGAGACGCACTATCCACAATGCTGCAGCCTTATTTGAGAACTCACGCCAAACAAGTCTTGAAGAGAAATGACAACGCAGACAGAATCACAACCCGGAAACATCACCCATGGAGACCTTTTGCTGTGCTTTCTGCAACCAGACTTGTTTATCTTGGATTGGCCTTTTTAGTCATCAGCGCGCTTGCAGAAAACGCAGGATGAGTCCTTCCTGAATCTTCGATTGCGGAAAAAAGCCAGAGGAGACTTCTCTACCCATATTGAGGGGGGAAACAGTAGTATGACTAATCTTGATGGTGGTACTAGTCACTATAGGAAGGTGAATATAAACAGTAAGAAGTTCTGATGTAGTAAATCATGGTAAAAACAGAAGAACAGGTTGCTGAGCTTTAACTGTTGTTCTTCGAGTGGTCATCTGTGCCATCAGTGGGGTTTTCCGCCTGTGCAGAGACCTCATTTAGAACATTCTATAACTCAGTACTTGAAGGCAACCCCTACCCCCCCATACTGATCTCCTGTCTTAGCCCACCAAGTACTTTTACCTCAGTTTCGTAGTCTGCCGCAAAATACAGGGACCTGAAGGGGGGGTTGGTTGGGCAGGTTTGTGTGAGGGCACAGGTGACCACTCAAAGAACCAGTTACCATTAAGTAACCTGCTCTTATTCTTCATGGATCCTGTGCCTCACACAAATGGGTGACTGGAAAGTTTACCATTGGAAAGTGGATCAGGTCACCATAGAATTAAAGACAGAACAGCCTATCTGAATTGAGTATCCACTCTGCCTCTCGCATCAAGTCTATGACAGTGAATAAACATGGATGGTTGGGACCAAGTCACAGCCTTACACAAATCCAAAAGAGTGTTGCCATGTAGCAAAGCTGCCGAAGTAGCCATAGCCCTGGGAGAGTGAGCTCTCAACCCTGTGGGAATGGGCAGTTTGTAAGTTCATAGGGAAGTTGTATATCTTCTGTCGTCCACTTAGAAAGGTGCTGAGCCAACACTTGCTGGCCATGACATGCCACCATAGCAGACAGACAATTGGTGGATCGAAATGTCACCGTACACTGCACATAATAGGACAAAGTGTGATGCATGCCCAGGGCAGGTAGAGATCTCTCCAGTGGTGTTGAGGGTTGTGGATGGAAGGTTGGCAAAACTACATCCTGGTTGAGGTGAAACTGCAACACAACCTTAAGTAAGGAGACGTTAGAGCATAAAACCACCTTCTCACAATGGAAAGAGAGGTCAGAGAGGCGAGATGGGTGAGTTCCTCCAAATGCCATGCCAAAGTGATAGCCACTAAGAAAACCACTTTAAGGGTGAAGAGTCTATTGTCAGCAGTAGCCAATGGCATCAAGGGTTTAAACATCAATTGGCTTAACACTAGGGTCTCAGCGACCAAGGAGTCGGAGCATGTACCGGTGAGTATAAATGATGTAGACCTTTCAGAAACCTTTTCGCAACTGGGTTCAAAAAGAGAGTGGTAGCTGAATCCACATTCAATTGGTGCGGCACTATAGCTGACAAGTGCACCTTAAGTGATGAAAAGGCAAGACATTGTTCATGGAGGTGTAATAAGTAGTGTAAAATGATAGTCAGCAAAAGAAAGATGGAACATTCTGATCTGGATCTGGCAAAGGTACAGAATCTGTTCCACTTGTAAACATATAATTTTCTTTGAAGTTGAAGGCTTTCACGGCCAGCATCCATAGGTTTTTTTGTGGTTTTTTTCCGGGCTGTGAGGCTGTGTTCTGGAAGAGTTATTCCTGACCATTTCACCTGCATCTGTGGCTGGCATCTTCAGAGAATGGTGGCATGGGGGTGTGGGGGCGTTATATACTGTGAGTCCCTGTTGGAGAAAATATGTACTTTTGTGTATTTCCCCTATACAGCAAGCAATGCCAAGATGGAGAATACTTTCCATGAAATATTTGTAGCTCTGGGTGGCGAATCTCCCCTTGGAGTGAGTGAGAAGATCCAGAAGTGAGGGGGGGGGACTTGCTATGGACATTCTTTGACAGATAAAGAATTGTAAACATGATTGTCTGGGCCAATACAGCATTATTACAATGGCCTTGGACCTGTCTCTTCTGAGCTTCACCACCACCTTTCCCAACAGAGGAAAGGGAGGAAACACATACATGAGGCATCCTGTCCATTTCCAAGAAATGTGTCTCCTAAAGAATCATGGTGTCTGACTGCCCTGGAGCAATATAGGTTGCATTTCTTGTTGTCCCCTATCACAAACAAATCTGGCTGAGGCATTCCCCAAGCAGTTACTATGTGTTGCAATGCCCATTCAGCAAGCAACGTCCCATGTTGCAGGACACAAGCTCTGCTCAAAACATCTGCCAGGACATTTTCGATCCCTGTCAGGTGGATGGCAACCAGATAAATCCTTCATTTGATGTACCAGTTCCATTGTAAAATTGCAAGGTGCAAAAGAGTAGAAGGGTGTGTTCTTCCTTGTCTTTTGATATAACAGACTGTGGTGTTGTTGTCAGAAATGACTTGTACCACCCTGCCAAGATGGTGACATACAAAAGCATGGAATGCTTTTATCACTGCCAGTAATTCCAGTACATTGATGTGGAGACATGACTCGTGTCTTGTCCAATGTCCCTGTACAATAATATTTGCCCAGTGTGCTCCTCATCCCATGAGAGAGGCATCTGTTGTAACTATATGACTCAGCTCTGGCAGCAGAAATGGCATTCCTGAACTCAGATTGAGATCTGACCACCAATGGAGTGAAGGTTGAACATTGGTGGGTATAGTCAATTGTCCTATTTGACGGTTCCGGAGACGATCGAAGGATATGAGGAACCAGTGCTGAAGAGGTCTGAATTTTAGGCAAGCAACATACATCACTGCTGTGGTCACCGCCATGAGACCTAGAATCCTCTGTATTGTATGAGCAGATCTGGTGGGATGGTGCAAGTGAACAAACAGAATCCTGCAAGGTAAGTGTCCTGTTTCGAGGAAGGAAAGCCTGGTGTCTCATCAAGTCAAGCATAGCCCCTTGATATAAAATCTATCAAGAAAAGAAGCCATCTTTTCTGCACCTGTCAAAGAGGGGTTTGTGGCAGTGGGGAGTCTGCAGTAGAACCTTGACTCTCAGAATTTTAGAAGGGGGAGTAATTCAAAATATGGCAGTTGGAGGAGTATTCGAGAATTCTATGGCATAACCTAGAAGAATTATAGTTAACACCAAAGTATCTGTGATGATGGCTCACCAGGTATTGTAATGGCGAGATAACTTTTGGGCCTGAGATTACAAAAGGCCAGATAAATGGAATCTAGGATGTGGGGGTGACTGGGGATTGCGTCAAAATCTATTTCTGGTGGATGCAGTATGCTTTTTGGAAGAATGTTACTGCTTGAAGTACAACGAAGATAGTTGAGACAAAGTACAAGTTAGTCTTGATGAAGACTTAGATCTTGGAAAAAGAAGATGATGGGGAACGTCTCCAAGAGGAGTAGAATGCATGATGTTGTCGCTGCTGTTGTCCAAATCCCATCTTATGTGTTGTCACTCTAGCTTTAAAGATGTGCTCCATCAACTCAGCAGTATTAGCATTTAAGAGAGTGTGTCTCCATCGAATGTCAGATCTTCAATGACAACATGCATCCTCTGTGAGACCAGTAGATCTCAACCAAGCATATCTTTTTAGTGTTACTGCCCCCGACATCACCTCTGCTGCATAGTCAGCAATGTGACGAGCAGACTGGATCTGTTGAGCAGCTAAGGTGAGGGCTTCCTGCTGGAACTATAAGGCCACATTTTTCGGTTCATCTGGAAAGGATGGAATAAATGCTGACATCTACTGCCAAAGGAATCACGGATAAGTTGACATTCATGCCTGCATGTTGGCAACTTGAACAGCCAAGGCTGAAGAACAGAACCTCCTCCCAAAGATATCCAAACATCTGCCTTCATGGTCTGGAGGAGTGGTATGTGCTTTCTTCCTACTGTTCGCTTAAGAAGCCTCCACAATTATTGAATTTGGAGGAGGAGGAGGAGGACAAGGAGTAAAGAGAAAGGGTCCATTGTCTGGCTTGCTCTTATAGAGATGTTCCAGTCTGCGAGAGGCAGGAGTAATTAGGCTGACTTTGTCCAAAATAGTTTAATAAGTTCCAGCTATGCTAGGAGAAGAGGAATAGGAGTTGGGGTTGGAGCATAAGAATCCACAATTTAAAAGACAGGAAAACAGATGGTGGAGGAACAGTAACACCCAAACCTATGGCCTCCGCCATGAGCAGTACCACATCAGCAAACTGCTTGATATTCTCTGGAGGAGATACTGGTGTAGTATCTTCAACAGTAGCAGATGACATCCAAGGTGATGGAGCAACCGGCGATGTAGAGTCAGAATCATATTTAGTCACTGAAGAGTCAGGTGGAAGATCTTGTTGCAGGACCTGGCCAGATGTTAATTGCACAGTAACAGCAAGCAGAGGATCAGCAGCTTGGACCGAAGACAGAGCAGACACAGTTGGATGAGACACAGAGGTAGAAGTAGGAACTGTAGTTATAAAAGTTAAGGTCAGTACCAACGCAATCAATACTGATGTTGTCCAAGAAGACTGGACAGCAGGTAATTGAGGACGGGGCAATACTGCTGGAATGGTAGTTGAAGTTGCCAGTATCAAAGAGGTCAAAGACACTGAGGCCATTGGTGATGGAGGAGATCTAGACAGAGTAGCAGTAGTCCTCAGTGGAGGTGAGGAAGGACAGTTGTCAGTAACAGTGACTAGTGTTGGCATGGAGACTGAGGAACTCTTCTCGATACCGATGACGGACACTGCTGCAGAAATCTCCTATATGGCAACCAATGGCAAGATGGAGAATGAGACTGGGACCTGCTTTGGTATCAATGTGGAGATCTAACAGGACGAGCTTCATATCAATGATATCAGTCTCAATAAAAGTAGTAGGATCCCAGATACTCCCTCCACAAGTGTTCATGGCGAAACCTGTCCATGTATGAGACTGATGTAAATGGCGAGTCTTCTCAGTACCGATAACCATGATATGACCATGATGAACTCAGGGAACTCATGACTACAGGGTGATCTACGGTCTTGCACAACGAGGAGATGCAAAAGGTAATACTCTCACAGAGATAGGAGATGCACAATGAGGTGGTTCTGTGGTAGAAAGAATCAGAGGTTCAGGTGGAATTTCATTTTCCAATATAGGTGACTCCAAGTGAGCTGTCAGTGTTAGTATCAAAAACATTGGTACCAAAGACTCCATCGAGGTTGATGTTGTGGGCACAGGCTCTGGCAAAGTATGACTTTTCGGATGCCTTATTTTCTTCTTCTTTTTTCTCTTTAGGGTAAGACATCCATAGTAGACTTCCATTTATCTCGACTCCCAACAGGTAGATTTCAAAGTCTCTGTCAGACATGCCTTGGAGGTACTAGCAGCAGTTCGCCTTGACTCCCCTGCTACTGGAACGTCAGTAGTCTGCAGGAGAGTAGTAGTCACATCAGTAGAAACAATGGACTGTTTCAAAATAGCACACAGTGTTGGTACCAAAGTTGGCTTCTTCAAGACCGATGAAGTTGGTCTGGAGAGTATGGTCTGAGATGCCTTTTTCTTTAAGCCATGGATGGTGGAATCCATGGATACCAAATCTGTGGATACAGAGGGCTAACTGTAAGTTTTGTGTAATTCAGATACAACTCAGCCCTCAGTATCAAATACCAATATTCAGAAACCCTTGGAATCAAAGATTGAACATTGGTATTTGATACGGAGGGCTGAGCTGTATCTGAGATCAGAATTATGTATGTCTCCGGTAAAGGTGAATTGTCAGCAATGAAGGTCACTGGCACTGGCATCCCACTAGAACCTGAGGGCCCTTTCATACTACACAATTATTGAGCTACATTCTATTTTAATGTCAATGGCAACATTGTACGGAATCCTGGGGTCTGTAGTTTATTTTTTAATTAATTTTATAATAATACATTATAATATCTAATCAATACTTATTTACTAAAGCACATAATATTATCATAAATATAACAATATTTCTATTAATTAATTTCAAAAGTTAACATAAGTTCTTTACTATGATTCTTTTCAAGAATATTAATTCCCCTACCCCCCACCACCACAGTGCTCCCCTTCACCGGAGCCATTAGCTAATCTTTCCAAAATCTCATTTCTTCTCATGGAGGTAACCTCCCATCTTTTGTCTGTAATACTTTTTTAACAAATAATTTCCAAATTTTATCAAAATAATTTTCTTTCCACATTCCTCTTCTTACTTTAATTCTACATGTTAACTTATCATTTATTGCCATTTTCCAAACTTCTTTATACGACTCCTCCACTTGTATATTTATTTGCGTTTTCCAGTGTCTTGCTATAATTAATACTGCTGCCGTTAATAAATTTATTATTAAATCCTTTTCTGCTTGATTCCCATTCTCTCCATTATAAATTGACATCAATGCTATGCTTGGTTTCCTTTCTATATTTATATTCAAAATATTCTTTATTTCTATGAAGACCATTTCCCCAAACTGCTGTACATATTTACAATTTCACCATATATGCATATATGTACCTATTTAATGACTGACGCATGGAATAACGAGACAAGACACAGAAGATTGGGTTGAAATACGGGCCACTTTATTATAATCTTACCTATTTATTTCTTTATTTCTTTATTTCTTAGGGTATGCGAACCAATAGGGGGAGACCCACTGCGGGGGCAGCTGGAGCAGATGGTCACATGTGACCTATCCCCCAGCTTCCCTGGGCGACTCACCTGAGCCCCGAAGGGGATCCCAGTACCTGGGATTCCTTCGGGCGCCATCTGCTGGAAGGCCCGGCACCAGGTCACAAATCCTCAAGTCATGTAGCTTCTGAGGAGGATCGGAACCTGACGCTGGTCCCAAGGATAGCCTACCTTGCTGCACCCCATCCGTTAAGATGCCAATACAGTTCAGTAAGGTCCATCCTTCCACTCAATTTGAGGTTGCCATAGGTGAACGCCAGATCCTTGTCTCCCAACTCCCTGCCAGTGACTGTCTATTTAAAGAACCACACCCTAGGCCAATTGTCCAAGTCCCAAGAGACAGTATGGGGTAGGCGAAACACCCCCCGTAAAAGAGGAGGTAAAAATTCCTACCTGGCCCATAACGCGACCAGAATTCTCATACTGTGGCAGAGGTGGATGGGTGGGTTTGATCAAGTGGAAAAGAGGAGGAAGCCAAGGGTGGCAAAGGGTAAAATAGGCCCTGCCTGAACCCCACCCCGCCTCCTCCTAGCCAGGGTGTGTCTAAACCCTGGTCAACCCCTGTGCTCGTCTCCCTGGCCATCATTAAAACACCTCCCCCGGATCTATCATTCTTAAAGATCTGTGGGGGGGGTGTCTGTTCTTGACAACCTCTCCAACAATATTTAGAGTTATTCTTGTCTATATTATGCAATCTTGCTGGTGTCAGATACCATCTCCATATTATTTTATAGTAATTTTCTTTTATCCGCATTGACATATTTTTAGTTGCCTTTGTTTCCAAATTTTATCCCATTCATAATCTCCAGTTTTTTGTTTCAAATCTTCCTCCTATATTCTTCTTAAATATTCTACTTTGCCTTTATCCTTTACTTTACTTTTTATCCTTTAATAAGGATAAAAAAAATTATCCTTATTTTTTACCAATATTTTATATAATTCACTTGTAATACCTTTCAAACTTTCCTAGTGGTCTCTTCCAACTCTACAATTCTATGATCTTTTCACCTTTTTTCACCAAGTCTTCAAAATTTGTAAACTCCCTTATTTGTTTATTATTCTTTTTCTAAATTTTTAATCCATTGTTCTAACTATATGCAATTAAACCATGAAATTTTCATTCCATGCAATTTCTCTCTTATACTCCCTTTCTCACACATCTATCCTATCCATCCCTCTATTTGCTCTGGTCCTCTTTTCTTTCATTCCTTTCCCATTTTTTTCCTTCAAATTATTTGGGAATTTCTTCCCCATTATAACTGGTGTTAAAACTGAATTACTAGGCAAAAATTATTTCTTATATTTATACCATATTCCCAATATATTTTGCAGAAATGGCTTCTCAATTCATTTAATATCCTTTTTTGTAATAGGTTATAACCCTTTATTACTACATTCCAATCATGAGGCTCATCCCACCACGTTTCAGTGCTGCCTATTATATCATATTTGCTGTGCTGTGCTAAGAATTCAAGTTCATCTTGTTTATTTCCCATGTTCTGTGCATTAGTGTAGAGACATCTAAGACCATGGACCATTCCCCCTAACTGCTTTATTTAAGTTTTTTTTTCCCTCCCACTTTTGGGTTCTTGTACTGTTCACCCAGTTCTCTCTAGAACTGGTGAGCTATTGTCTCCAGCACTCGATGAACTCTTGCACTCAAAAATACTGTCTCCATCCCTCATATAAGTAGCTCACTTTAAAGCCCTCCTGATCAATTTTTTGAGTTTTTTAACAAAAATGTTCCTGCCAACTGCTGGGAGGTGCAACCCATCCCTTGCCAGAAGTCCAGCTTCATGAAACTGCAGACCATGGTCCAAGAAGCCAAATTGTTAACTATGGCACCATCTGTGGAGCCAGTTGTTCACCCATTCACTCATGTTCATGTTCTCTTCAGATGCCCTTCCAATATACTTTATATTATTGTCTGATATTGCTGCTAAGCTAACTTGTGGATCCCAGTGTATGGAAAAGTAGGGTGCAAGTTTTTAATATGCATTTTGAATAGAAGAGTAACACTATACTTGATCATGTTTGTTGGTTTCTTCATTTATAAATCAGCTCAGTCTCCTCATCCACCTACTTTTCTGTGATTCTTTCTAAATCCATTTGATTGCTTTGATTGTGTGCTTTGATCATGTATTCCTGCAAGGCAGGCGGTTGGACTGGATGGCCCTCGTGGTCTCTTCCAACTCAATGATTCTATGATTGAATGTAGCAGAATTTCCCATAATTCAGGCTGTTTTAGAATTTTTTACTTTTTGTTTTGTTTTGTTTTTCTTCCAGTACAAGCAGAGAAGCATCAGGGTGCTGACTTCATCAAGAAACTAAGCCGGCTGCCAGACTCACCTGGCCAGGCCGCTTTTGCGGCCGGTGTCGCCCCCGCTCCTGAGCCGCCGCGTGGCGGCACGGGCGCCGCCATGTTGCCCCTTCTCTCGCCGGCCGGGCAGCCTAGGAAGGGGATCCTAGGCCAGCCAATCAGGTCAGGGCTGCCCTCACCTGATTGGCTGGATTGCCGTCCGCGGGGCCAATCAGGATCCGCGCTCAGCGCGGCCTCTGATTGGCCGGGGGGCGGGGCTAGCCCTCTTCTGGGTCCGCCGGCCGGGTATTTATTCCCGGCCGGCTCCCCAGCTCAGGCAGTTGGCTCTGCGGAGCCGAAGAGGACGGAGCTCTCCGGGGAGCTCCAGAAGAAGAGAAGAGGCCCAGAAGAGCCCCAGAAGAGCCGCAGAAGAGCCGAGGCCGCCGGGAAGAGCTGACCGGTCGGCCTTGGCGCGGACGGAAGAGGGGCAGCAGCGGGGCCAGAAGCCTCCGAGGGAGCCGCCGAAGAGGAGCCGAGGCCGCTGGGGGAGCTGACTGGCCGGCCTCGGCCCGAAGGAGAGAGCGCGGCGGCAGCGGCGGCGAGACCAGGAGGCCGAAGAAGGCGGCAGCAAGGCCGGACAAGCACCGGCAGCGCCGACGGCAGCAGGGCCGAGGGACGGCGCTGCTGCAGCAGCGGGGCCGGTAAGGGCCGCTTGCTAGCTCCGGGGGGCTCCAGGCCCAGGGGCAGCGGCAGGTCCTTGCCCAGGGTCGGGCCCCCTGTCAGGGACCCGGGTGCCCGCGGAGGCGGAGCCCGGCGGCAGGAGCGCGCTCGGGGACGGGCGTGGGCCCTGACCCGTCCAACCCCAGCGGCCGGGGAGCCACTGGGGGAGGAGTTGGCCGGGTGCCCGCGGAGGCGGAGCCCGGCATCAGGGCCTGACCCGTCCAACCCCAGCGGCCGGGGAGCCACTGGGGGAGGAGCTGTCTGGGTGCCCGCGGGGGCGGAGCCCGGCATCCGGGGTGTGCACGGGGACGGGCGCGGGCCCTGACCCGACCAACCCCAGCTGGCGGAGGCCACTGGGGGAGGAGTTGTCCGGGTGCCCGCGGGGGCGGAGCCCGGCATCCGGGGTGTGCACGGGGACGGGCGTGGGCCCTGACCCGACCAACCCCAGTCGGCGGGGGGCCACTGGAGGGAGGAGTGGTCCGGGTGCCCGTGGGGGCGGAGCCCGGCAACCAGAGCGGGGGTAAGCCCAGGGGTGCCCGCGGGGGCGGAGCCTGGCTACCAGGGCGCTCGGGGGAGACGGGCTAGAGGACGCCAGCCCGGCCAGACCCAGTAGGCAGCGGGCCACTGGGGGGGAGGACTTTAAGTCCACAAGGGCAGCTATACGGGCCTGCGGGGAGGCCAGTACAGCAAGCCAGGCGGGAAGCTCCAAGGCTGCGTAGCCGGAGCTGTACAGGCGGACAAGCCAGGAGCAGAGCACCCCAAGCAGGGGGGCCATTACGGGGACCACCCCGGGGAGCGGACAAGCCGAGAGTGGCCACTTGGGGCGGACAAGCCAGGAGAAGGCAACCTCAGCCTTGGGGGTGCCTACGGGGCGGACAAGCCAGATAGACCCACAGCACTGAGTACCACAAGCCTGTTATCTCAGAGCTGAAATCACTATCACTACCCCATCCCTCCCTCACTCACAGCATGCCACCCAAGAAGAATACTGCATCCACCAGGCCCGCGACACGGGCGCAGTCCGGCCGGACGCCGAAATCCTGGGCAGCCCTGGCACCTCGTGCCCGGAAGGCTAACCCCACCAGGAGAGCGGCAGTTGAGTCAGAGGCCATTGACCGCATTCTTAGTGGCACCACGGCTCCCAACCTCCAGGAACTAACCCGGGCAGTCACTCTCCTCGCCGAACAGGTTGGGGAGCTAAAAGCCGGCAGGGGGCAGGAGGCGGGTGCCGCTGCACCAGCCTCTGGGCCCACGGCAGAGCGCGAGGCCACGACTCCTTCAGCAGGCCGGGAGCGAGCGTCGCAGCAGGCAGCGGGACGACGCGGCAGACGCAGGTCTCCATCGCCCAGTGAGGTCAGCGAGGGATCCTCGGATGACTCTTCCCCGGCACGGGGAGAAGGATCTTCAGGAAAGAAAGGCCGTGGGAAGGAGAAGGAGGGCAAGAAAAAGCAGGCCAAGCGCAGGAAGAAGGAATCAGACAGCGAGGGATCTTCAGGTGAGTCCTCGGATGAGGATATAGACAGGGCGGGGTTTTGGTCGGCAGCAGCTCTGGTCCCAGGGTTGCCTTCTTGGGCCATCAAGGCTAGGGCAACCACGGAGTCAAGCTCTGCCAGACCTTCCAGGGCATGGCGGGGGGGAAAAACCCCGGCGGGTCCTTCTACTCCCAGCCTATTCATGGACCATGAGGACCCCCCCGGGATCCACCTGGACAGGAAGACACGCAATAATATCCTCAAGGGATATTATGTGGATGTCTTCTCACTCCTCAAGCCTGAGGGAGAGGTGGGTAGCACCCCTAAGTCCGATAAGGCTTCGGACAAGGAAAAACCAGACCCGGTGGAACGCTCGTTCACCAACTGGTTGGCAGGATACACGGTTTTTATGGGGGTGGTAGGCATGGCTTACCCTGACAGAGGGTGGCACTTGGCCAATCACCTGGGCAACGTGCTCAAGGCCAAATCCCTGGCGGGGGAAGCAGCAGCCATGCTGTACGACTCCGCCTTCCGCAAAAGGGCATCTAGATACCCCAGGGCTAGATGGGATCTCATCAATGACAAGCTTTGGCTCGTCACAGTGGGCTCTCACATAAAAGGCAAACTGGAAGGGGGTAAGCCGCCTCGCAAGAGGGACACCCGGCGGCTGGTCTGCTGGGAGTATAACGCAGGTAATTGCCAGCGATCCCGTTGTAAGTTCGAGCATTACTGCGAGAACTGCTATGGATCGCACCCCAAGTCCAGCTGCCCTCGCCCTGGGGCCTCTGCCCTCCCCTTTCGCTCAGGACGCCCTGCTTCCTCCGGCGCCAAGAGGGAATCAGGGTCGGGCAGCAGCGCCGGACAGGGAAGCGGGAAACAATAGTTGCGGTTATGGGGGGGGACGCCTGGCTTTCACGCCAGTAAAGCTCCAGGCACTCCTCCCTTTGCTGAAGCTATATCCCAATCAGCAAGCGGCCTCATACCTCAGGGACGGGTTCTCCTTTGGATTTAGGATTCCCGCCTTAGGCCCCAGACTAGCTTCCGAGTCAGGTAATCTCAAGTCCGCTTCAGAGCTCCCCGAGGTAGTGGCCTCAAAAATCGCTAAGGAATGCGCCGCTGGGAGGGTGGCTGGCCCCTTCCCCGCGCCTCCTTTTAGCAACCTCAGGGTCTCCCCCTTGGGCGTGGTACCCAAGAAGACGCCAGGGGAATTCCGCCTCATCCACCACCTATCATATCCCAAGGGAACATCGGTTAATGACTCCATACCGCCCGAGCTCTGCTCGGTGCGATATGCGTCATTTGATCACGCAGTCAAGCTGGTCAGGTCATGCGGGCCGGGGGCCCTCATGGCGAAGTGCGACATCCAGTCGGCATTTCGGCTGCTGCCGGTCCACCCCGAGGATCACTGCCTATTGGGTTTCAAGTTTTCAGGCCAATGGTACTATGACATGGCCTTACCCATGGGGTGCTCTATTAGCTGTTCGGCCTTTGAGGCATTCAGCACCTTCCTTGAATGGGCTCTCCAGCATAGGACCGGTTCAGACCTGGTCACTCATTATCTGGATGATTTTCTTATGATTGGGGCAGCTGGGGGGCCGGGGTGCGGCTTTCTGCTTAGATCGTTTCAGGATTTGGCCCGGGAGCTTGGCGTACCCTTGGCCCCGGACAAGACGGTGGGTCCAGCCAACAGCATCACCTACTTGGGGATCACGCTGGACTCGGTAGCGGAAGTCTCCCGGCTACCCGAAGACAAGCTGGTCCGGATCAGGCAGCTTCTAACATCCCTCCTGGAGCGGGAAAAAGCCTCCCTGAAAGAGGTCCAGTCCCTCCTAGGCCACCTTAACTTTGCATGCAGGGTGGTGGCCCCGGGCAGGGCCTTCTGCAGCAGGCTGGCTAGGATCACCGTGGGGGTAAAATCCCCGCACCACCGCATCCGGCTCACCAAGGGGGTCAAGGAGGATCTGAGGGTGTGGCTGAGGTTTTTGGAATCTTTCAATGGGGTGACTTTTTGGCAGAGGGAGGCGGATGTGGGGACAAGGTTGCAGGTCCACTCGGATGCGGCGGGGGGCTTTGGGTTTGGGATTTTCTTCAATGGGCACTGGTGTGCTCAACCTTGGCCTCCGGCCTGGAGGGAAACCGGTGTTATCCGGGATTTAACATTTCTTGAGTTTTTTCCCATTGTAGTGGCAGTCCATCTGTGGAGGGATGAGTTCCGCAACAAGCGCGTGTGTTTTTGGTGCGATAACCAAGCCGTGGTCCGCATCATCAACTCTCAATCTTCAAAGTCTGACAGGGTCATGCGACTCGTCAGGGAATTCGTCCTGGTCTGCCTGGCAGCCAACATCTCTTTCACTGCACGCCACGTCCCGGGTGTCAATAACGAAATAGCGGATGCTTTATCTCGATTCCAGGATGGCAGGTTTCGGGAGTTGGCGCCGGAAGCAGATCCCACACCAGTCACCTTCCCGGTCGAGCTCTGGCTTCTTGGGAAGGAACGGTGCTCCGAGGGGTCTTTAACTCCTTGGCACCTTCCACCCGGGCCAGTTACTCCCGGGCGGTACGGCAGTTCTACGACTTCAGAAGGCGTCATGGATATGGGAACTCCTGGCCAACCACGGAACGGGAAGTGCTTCATTTCATCGGAGCATTGAGGGAGGATGGCCTCGCCCCCAGGACCTTATCTCTCTACCTGGCGGCCATCTCCTTCTTCAGCAAGGCAGCGGGACATGGCGATCCATGCAGCACTTTCCTAATCCGCAAAGCAGTGGAAGGATGGCGTCGCATGGAAGGCAGCACCCAGGACACACGCAGACCAGTCTCTTTTGAACTGCTATGCAACCTTATTTCGGCTCTGGCAGACACCTGCCAGTCCAGGTATGAAACACGGTTGTTTGGTGCAGCTTTTTCGATTGCTTTCTTCGCAGCCCTGCGCATTGGGGAGGTGGTATGCAGAGCCAAGGCATCCGGGGCCGGCCACGCCCTCCAGCGATCCGACGCCATACTGGCCGACGGGGTTCTTCGCCTACGGCTGCGAAGGTCCAAAACCGACCAGCGTGGACGAGGGACCGTCATCCAACTTCGGGCCTTGGAGGGATCTCCGGCCTGCCCCGTGCTCCTACTGCGGCGTTACCTTGAGCGGCGTGTGGACGTCCCTGGTCCTCTGTTCATTCACAAAGACTTGTCCTTCCTGACCCGCTTCCAGTTTGTTAGCGTTCTGCGGGCTACCTTACGGCACCTGGGACTCCCACCTGAGGACTTCAGTGGTCACTCTTTCCGGATCGGCGCGGCCACCACCGCAGCGGCAGAAGGCTTGGCACCTTCGGACATCCAGCACCTGGGAAGATGGCGGTCCAAGGTTTTTTCCGCCTACATCCGCCCGGAACTCATCCCGCTCCTCAGTTAGGGCGCGGCCACGTATCCCTACAGGCGGTGGGTCGGTTTTCTCTCTGGTGATAGCTGCAGGGTTGGCGGAAGCCGAGCACTTCGGCTCAGCTTTATTGGCGGTGGGCATGAGTTATGGTCCCGGCCGGAAGGGGGGGGGCCGGAATACGGAATGGTGGGCCAGGTCTTGGGCCTGGACCGCCTCGGGCTCCCCTCCCAAGGGGGGGGGATACTTTCTGGCACGTGGCCCGGACCGTTAACTGTTCGCGTCAGTCACGTGAGCATACACGTGACCTGGCCTCACGGCTGGCACGTGTTTGGCCACGTGATCCCCCCCCACGTGCCCCGGGAAGGCCCGCTTTTCGGGGTGGGCCTCGGGTTTCTGGACACCTTGACTCATGCCCAGACCAACCACTAGCCCCTATCACCAGACAGAAAGTTGCGGCCATACCGCCAATCTTTATCTTCCTCACAATAAAATCTTTGTGCATGTTATTTCAGTGTGCGTTTCTTTCTGGGGCAGGCTTGAGGGGCGGGGGGCCTTCGACACTCGGTCGCAAGCCGGCTGCCAGACTCACCTGGCCAGGCCGCTTTTGCGGCCGGTGTCGCCCCCGCTCCTGAGCCGCCGCGTGGCGGCACGGGCGCCGCCATGTTGCCCCTTCTCTCGCCGGCCGGGCAGCCTAGGAAGGGGATCCTAGGCCAGCCAATCAGGTCAGGGCTGCCCTCACCTGATTGGCTGGATTGCCGTCCGCGGGGCCAATCAGGATCCGCGCTCAGCGCGGCCTCTGATTGGCCGGGGGGCGGGGCTAGCCCTCTTCTGGGTCCGCCGGCCGGGTATTTATTCCCGGCCGGCTCCCCAGCTCAGGCAGTTGGCTCTGCGGAGCCGAAGACCCGCCCTCCCCTCCCTGTTTAGTTAGTTGTTTCTGTTAGTTAGCCTGTTGATTATTGCTATGTATCCCTCCTGTCGCAATTTTCTGAGTGTATGGGCGGTGGGCATGAGTTATGGTCCCGGCCGGAAGGGGGGGGGCCGGAATACGGAATGGTGGGCCAGGTCTTGGGCCTGGACCGCCTCGGGCTCCCCTCCCAAGGGGGGGGGATACTTTCTGGCACGTGGCCCGGACCGTTAACTGTTCGCGTCAGTCACGTGAGCATACACGTGACCTGGCCTCACGGCTGGCACGTGTTTGGCCACGTGATCCCCCCCCACGTGCCCCGGGAAGGCCCGCTTTTCGGGGTGGGCCTCGGGTTTCTGGACACCTTGACTCATGCCCAGACCAACCACTAGCCCCTATCACCAGACAGAAAGTTGCGGCCATACCGCCAATCTTTATCTTCCTCACAATAAAATCTTTGTGCATGTTATTTCAGTGTGCGTTTCTTTCTGGGGCAGGCTTGAGGGGCGGGGGGCCTTCGACACTCGGTCGCAAACAATGTTTTAATATGAGTTTGACTGTTCATTTTTTTTTTCAGTAATGGACTAAAGTAAAGATTAGAATCCAGAAAGCAGTAGCAAATGAATCTATCTTTTTCTTTCTATTACAATAGCTTAGTAAACATCTAGTTTTTAATACACTGAAGCATTCCTGCTTTGCAATCAGTCAACATATCCACATTGCTCAAAATTATGGAGAATGAAAACATCACTTTCTGCAGCATGTTATCTGTTTACATAGCTAAACAGATTTGAAAGCTCCAATGAATGTGTATTAAATTTCTCACTGTACTACTAGGACTCATAGTTTTCTAGTAAAACACAGCATAATTCTAAAGAAGACTGGAAGAAATATTTTGTCCCTGGTTTGTGGGGTACTTTCCTCTTTTTGATGTTTTTGTTTAGAACAACAATGGATTCTGTGGACAATATAATAACTCACAACACCCTGACCGATATGTTATTCTCAGTCAGCATCTAGACAAATATCATTCCCTATATGTCACAGAGCGCATCAATTTTCCTATGTGGGGCTAACAGATTTTATATTTTTTCATATGTATTATGAACCATCAGTATAGGTTCAAAATATTGGGTCAGCAACTGCATCATTTCATACAGAATCCTCATCTCAGACACACTGGTTTCTCATTCAAGATAAAGCATCTGATTCCCACATCTTCCTCAAAAGTCTCAATGCCAAACTATTTATATTCCCCCAATCTTCAGCAAAATTAATATTGTGTTTAAAACAAGCTTTAGCCATACACATTCTCTTTCTTAGGGAAAGATGAGCCATCTAGTAGAATGGTTGTGTAATGAAAAGCTGCTATCATCATAAATTATTCTGAACCACAATTACAGCATACTTAGCAGCAACCACAGTCATTCATCATGATAAGTTCTGAGAGGAAGCTGCTGAATACATTCTGATTAGAAGAAAACTAAATAAAAGGAACTGCATTCCAAGAGTCATATCAACTAGCATTATTTTTTTTTACAGCTTTCATTCACATGTGACTGTAAATTAAATGCTTACTGGTTTTATTTTACATAAAATTCCAGAGTCTGAAATTTAGTCTTAAAACACTAAACAACTGTACACTTTCAGTGATTGCTGCCCTCCAGTTCAAAAGCAGCAGATGCTTTCTCCCATTTATAACAAACTGTATTGTCACATATTGCCAAGTATTTCTTGTATTGTCAAGAAAGCGTAAGTCAACTTTTTTTCTGTAGCTATACCACTACACAACTGAAAATAGTTACTTGCCTCACACTAGGAATTAACCCACACACTTATGGGATTAAGCCCCAAAGGACATGATGATGCTTGTTTCGGTACACTGCAAGAATAACCAGTGCAATTCCTGAAAGAAGTGTGACACCTAAACAATCATAGTTGAACCACATTAGGAATAAAATATAAAACAAAAGAAGAAAGTGGAAGACAATGCCATTATTTTTAACAAAAGTGGAGACAAATATTATGTCATCAGTGAAAAACTAATGCACATCATATTTTATTTATATGTGATCTTAAAGATTGAAAACATCTGGAAATTTTCTGATAAGAATGTGTTCTAAAAGCAAAGACTTCCTTCAACAAAAGATATAGTTCAACTATACATTGGATAACAAAGGCTTTTCATAATAAATACCTTGATTTCAAGAGAGGTTGTGTCACCCATTTCTTGAGCCTTCGTCTCCCAAATGAAGTTTTTGTATGATCCAAGATCCAGAACAAGCTGCCTCTTGTTTTCATATCAGTCTATGAGAATAACATCATTTTATCAAATGTAGTTCAAAAGTGACAGTTCAAAATAAACTATAAATAAAGCAATTTAAAAGCTTGAATCTTTAAATATATAGTCTATATTTTTCTGACACATAAAAGCACATAACAAAATATTTGGGGGGGGACCCTTTTCCTCATAAAATAAGGATGCTGAAGTTAACTATAGTTATGCAAGCAAAACAGAAACAGTGGAAACATGAAATGGTTAAAGAATGTGTAGGTGAATGACATATGCCTCCAGTGCCTAATTATTCTATATTTTTCTAAAAGTTCTACTGATTCTTTAAAAAAAACAAAAACAAAACTCTGCTATTGTATTGACAGCCTGATCTAGAAATCGTTTACTAACATAGAATATATAGTTGTCCCTTCACATTCATGGCTTTGATATTCGTAGTTTTGATTATTTGCGGTTTGAGAGGTTCCTCCCTCCATGCTTACCTGGGTCTTCGCCTCCTTTGGAAAGGGAGCAAAGACCCAGGCAAGCACGGGGGGGGGGGTGAGGCAAAGCCTCTTAAATCGCTCCTCTGTTGGGCCTTCCATCCCTTTGTGGGGAGAGCGAAAGCCCAGCAGGCGACCAGTTTGAGAGGTTTTCCCTCACCCCCCCTGCACTTGCCTGAGTCTTCGCTTCCCTTGGAAAGGGAGGGAAGACCCAGGCAAGCACGGGGGAGGGGCAAGGCAAAGCCTCTTAAATCGCCCGTCTGCTAGGCTTTCGCTCCCTTTGTAGGGAGAGCAAAAGCCCAGTAGACAGCCGGTTTGAGAGGTTCAAAGACCCAGGCAAAAACGGGGGGATGGGGGAGGCAAAGCCTCTTGAATGTCCCCTCTGCTTGGCTTTTGCTCCCTTTGTGGGGAGAGCAAAAGCCGAGTAGACAGCCGGTTTGAGAGGTTTTCCCTCGCCCCCCGCGCTTGCCTGGGTCTTCGCTTCCCTTGGAAAGGGAGTGAAGACCCAGGCAATCATGGGGGGTGAAGCAAAGCCTCTTAAATTGCCCCTCTGCTGGGCCTTCCTGTCAGGGAAAATAGTTTTTGAGATCAGGAGTTTGTCTCCCCCTCCCTGAATAATTTTTTAGCCAGACATGCCTGGCGCCATCTTTAGCTATCAGAAAGTAATAAATCTGTCTGTTTTTGTTATTCTGTTTTTTGGGCTTGTATGTGAGAAACGAAACTTAAGATTGGATTACTTTTGGTTCTCCCAAGGACTAAGTGTTATGGTCTATATAACTGGGAGGGGTTACATTGTTTTGTTCCTGAGATAGAAAAGAGCTTCAAGCTTGTGTGTACCTCTCTTGCTTAGAGAGAACCTAGAAAACATGGTTAAATGCTTTCTGTTATTGTTTTCCTTTTTATTTAATTGTTGTTAATAAAAGCCTAAAAGAATTTTGGCATGGACTTACTTTTGCACCAAAGGAGTATTTGTTTGCTCACAAAGCACACGTTTTCGTTGCTTATCCCCTGTTCGGATGAACAGGGAGTGACTGCGCTCTGCACAGATCCGTGACAGGTTATGGGATGCCCAGGATTGCTGGCTCAAGAGTTTATGAGCCGTGAAGCTCTTATGCTGCAAATTGTTTAAGCCTGAGCTGAGAGGGGCTTTGAACAAGCGGCAAGTTGGGCAACTTGTCCCTTTGGTGTGAAGTCTTTTTTCTTTGAAGCTGTTGGAGCTTGCTTTTGTTTACGCCTGGCAAGAGCTTACAACCCCAGCAAGGAGGGGACTGGAAGGTGAGAAAGCCTGCTGTGAGGACTGCTGAGACCGAACCATTTACAACGCCCTGCTGGTAAGCAACCCCTGTGTGAGGGAAGCAGATAATCAGTTGAGAGGGGCTAAAGAGTTTATGGACAATGGCTCAGAGTATGGCAGTTTTTCCCTTCCAAAAGTTAAATGATAAGAATTATCATTTGTGGGCTGTGAAGATGGAGGCTTATTTGCATCAACAATTGATACACGCTCCCATTTTAGCCCCCCCTGCCCAAGGCGCTTCTGTATTGCAACAGCAGTCTGAGGAACGCGCTCGAGCGTCTCTCATTTTGGCAATTGAGGACAGTCAGTTGATGTATGTGCGAGGCTGTGCCACGGCCAGGGACATTTGGCAAGCACTGCGGCAGGTTTATGTCCATGCTGGGACTGGTTCACAGCTTATGTTAACAAGGAAGCTGTATAGACTAAAGCTGCAGCCAGATGGCGATGTAGCCACACACATTTCAACTATCCGGCAATATTTCCATCAGTTGCAGGAGATTAATGTCCATTTTACTGAACAAGAAAAAGTTCATATCCTTTTATCAAGTTTACCAGAAAAATTCGATGCCTTAATATTCTCCTTCGAAAATATGGCAGCAGCAAATATGACCATTAATTTTATTACTGGTCGTTTGTTGGAAGAAGAGGCTAAGTGGTTGGAGAGGAAAAGTTTTGCTCAAAAGGCTGTACAGGCGAAGACCCGCAATTCTACAAATGATCCAGTAGATGGCTCTAAAGACTCCAGTAAGGGTGTGGTCCCCGCTTTTGCTGTGAAATCTAAGCTTTGCTGGAACTGTGGCAAAGATGGACATTTTGCAAAACAGTGCAAAGCAAAAAAGAGCAAAGAAAGCAAGAAAAAGCCTGCTTCATCTAGTATGACTGTTTCTGCAGTTGTTTTGCAAGCTGTGAAGGAGCAAAATAGAGATTTATCTCAATGGTGTTTGGATAGCGGCTGCAATGCTTTTATCTCCAATAATAAAGAACTCTTTAAGGACTTTAAAGAGACTAGCCCCTCAAGTGTGAGTTTGGCTGATGGATCCAAGTCAAAATGTTTGGGTAAAGGTACATGCTTTGTACAATGTTTGAACATGGATGTAAAAAATGTTCAGTATGTTCCTGATTTAAAAATGTGTTTGCTCTCTGTTGTTAAATTAACACAGGAGGGCTATGAAGTACAATTTAAAGGGAACAAATGTTATATTTTAAAGGATGGTACTGTTATGGCTGAAGGGGTTTTTCATGACCAACTGTATTATATGTATAATAGTGTACAGGAGCCTCAAACCAGTACTATAATGGCAAACTCTCCTTTGCATGATAATTGTGTACATCTGTTGCATAGGAGATTTGGCCATGCTAGTTTTAAGGTCCTCAGGCAGATGCCTGACATGGTGGATGGGTTAAGTTTGAGGGCTTGTCAGAAGTACCTGGATTGTAAAATTTGTAAAAAATCGAAATCCAAGGTCCATCCTTTTCCCAAGCATAGTGAGAGAAAGTCAAAAAGAATTCTAGAATTGGTTCATATGGACCTGTCTGGCCCCTATCCACCTTCCCTGGGAGGAGCCAAGTACATCCTGGTTTTGGTTGATGATTTTAGTCGTTATTGTTTCCTATTCTTACTCAAGAGTAAGGATGAGACATTTCAGACTTTTAAAAATTGGGTGGCTTATGTTGAGAGACATTTTCCCCAGAAGGTGTCATCTCTCCAGTCAGATAGGGGAGGGGAATTCATGTCAAATGAGTTCCAAAATTGGCTAAAACAAAAAGGAATTTTCCACAGACTCACAACCCCTTATAGTCCAAATGAGAATGGGATTTCTGAGAGAAAAATTGGTGTTTTGCAAACAATTAAAGATAGCCTGATGTTTGATGCAAACATTGAGCAGAAGTACTGGGGAGAAGCTATGTTAACAGCTGCTTATTTAAGTAACCGTGTACCCAGTTCTGTGGTTTCAAATACACCCTTTTTCATGTTTTATGGCAAAAAGCCATCTGTGAGGCACATTAGGACCTTTGGGTCCTATGCATGGGTGAATATCCCTAAGGCAAACAGAAAAAAGGGGGAACCCAAGGCTAGGAGGCTCAGATTTGTCGGGTACGACCAATCATCAAAGGGCTGGCGGTTCGCATTTGGGGATGGGAGAGTTTTGATTTCCAGGAATGCTGAATTTGAGGAGCAGGCCAACTGGTCTCATGTCCATGCTAATTTAGATGTGGTTTTGCCTTCATTTGTTGGTGAAAATCAACCTGAACAACAGCAGCAGCAACAGGCTGCTGAGTCAGGCACTGGTATTTCCCCAGACTTGAGAGGAGAGGGTTCCAAGCATGAATCCTTTGATGTGGAAAGTGATTCAAATGCAGATTCTGACAATGATCAGGCTCAGCCTGTTGTCCCCCGTCGCTCTAACAGAGAGACAAAGGGAGTACCTCCTTTAAGATTCACAGCACAGAATGTAAAAGTTTGTCAGGTGACTTTTGAACCTGATAATTATACTGATGTTTTAAAGTTGCCAAAAGAAGAACAACAAAAGTGGCAAGAGGCAATGGAAAATGAAATGGAGTCCATCAAAGGCCATGATGTTTTCCGTATTGTGGCATTGCCACAGGGAGAAAAGGCTGTGGGTTGCCGTTGGGTATATAAGAGAAAGCAATTGCAGGATGGGGGTGTCAAATACAAAGCACGTTTGGTTGCAAAAGGGTATTCACAGATACAGTATCAAAATTATGATCAGGTTTTTGCACCCACTGTTAAAGTACAAAGTGTAAAGATTGCTTTATCTATTGCAAGTTTAAACCAACTTAAAGTCAATCACTTTGATGTAGAGACTGCATATTTAAATGCTCCATTGGATGAGTGCATCTATATGGAGCAAGCTCCTGGGTTTCACAGTGGGGGAGCAGACCAGGTTTATTGCCTCAATAAAGCCTTGTATGGTCTCAAGCAAAGTGGCCGATGTTGGTACCTTTGTTTGGATGAACAGCTGAAAAATGTTGGTTTTCAGAACAGCATTGCTGATCCATGTTTGTATACAAGGGGTGTTAATCAGAATTATGAAATCGTCGTCGCTTTTGTGGATGATTTCTGTTTAATTACACAAACTGATGTTCAGGTGCAAAGATTTAAACAGGAATTGGGTTCAAAATTCAAATTGAAGGACCTTGGTCAAATTAGAAACTATTTGGGAGTAGATTTCCAAAGGTTTGAAAATGGTGATTTTAAAATGAGTCAAGTTCAAAAGATTGAAAGAGTTTTGGATCTTTGTAACATGTCTCAATGTAAACCTGCTCGAACTCCTATGTGTTGTGATTTCATAAATGTCACAGATTCTAGGCCATTTGAACATCCTGAACTTTTTCATTCTGTAGTTGGAAGTTTATTGTATATTGCAAGATGGTCACGTCCAGATATACAATATGCTGTAAATGTTTTGTCTAGAAAAGTGTCAAAACCAACTCAACATGATTGGCAAGGTTTGAAACGCTTATTAAGGTATTTGCGTGGAACTTTGAATTATGGTGTAAAAATAAGTTCACAAGGTTCTCATGAGTTGGAAGCTTTTTGCGATGCCAGTTTTGCCAGCGAAATTCAAAATAGATATTCTAATTCAGGGATGATAATTTTTTATGCTGGCACTGCCATACACTGGGGGTCAAAAAAGCAATCCACTATTGCTTTAAGCTCGGCAGAGGCAGAATTTGCCGCGTTGTCAAGCGTGGTAAATGAGCTGATTTATCTAAAACAAATTTTTAGTGATTTAGGTATGCCAATTTCAGAAGCTGTTAAAGTTTTTGAAGACTCTCAAGCATGTATAGCGATGGCAACAGCACAAGGTGTTAAAAGTAGAACAAAACATGTGGCTGTAAAATTTCAGAATGTTAGAGAAGCTGTTCAAAATGGTTTAATTGATTTGGTGTATTGTCCCAGTGAAGAAAATATAGCAGATTTATTTACTAAAGCGTTGGGAAATATTAAGCATGATTTTTTGTGTGACAGACTGGGTATGATATGTCGATGTCTGGATGAAAAATTAGAGGGGTGTCAGGGAAAATAGTTTTTGAGATCAGGAGTTTGTCTCCCCCTCCCTGAATAATTTTTTAGCCAGACATGCCTGGCGCCATCTTTAGCTATCAGAAAGTAATAAATCTGTCTGTTTTTGTTATTCTGTTTTTTGGGCTTGTATGTGAGAAACGAAACTTAAGATTGGATTACTTTCGGTTCTCCCAAGGACTAAGTGTTATGGTCTATATAACTGGGAGGGGTTACATTGTTTTGTTCCTGAGATAGAAAAGAGCTTCAAGCTTGTGTGTACCTCTCTTGCTTAGAGAGAACCTAGAAAACATGGTTAAATGCTTTCTGTTATTGTTTTTCTTTTTATTTAATTGTTGTTAATAAAAGCCTAAAAGAATTTTGGCATGGACTTACTTTTGCACCAAAGGAGTATTTGTTTGCTCACAAAGCACACGTTTTCGTTGCTTATCCCCTGTTCGGATGAACAGGGAGTGACTGCGCTCTGCACAGATCCGTGACACTTCCCTCCCTTTGCGGGGGAAGCGAAGGCCCAGGACAGGGCTGATTGTTATTTGCGTTTTTTTCACATTCATGGGGGTCTGGCAGCCCTAACCCCCACAAATGTGAAGGGACAACTGTACTTCACTTTCTCTAACTTCCTAAAGTACTCTTTTTGGCTGAATTCCTACTTCTCATATATTTAAGCAGTTGTTCTTTTTGAGTTTTTGTATCTAGCAGTTACATATTTAGCAAATTCCTTTACTGTTTAGTTCATTTTATATATACAGTTGTATTGACAGAGTTGGCATTTTTAATTTTCCTCAGTAAGGATTTTTTTTTTTTTTACTTTCATCATCATTCCCTTAAATATCTGATGGGGATGATGATGATAATAAATCAGCATTATGATGTATATATTTTGCCTCTGTTCCATAGGTCTTAATCCTCCCAGATGTACCTTTAAGTATTAACATAGGATCTGCTTTTAGTATTTTACAAAATGTATGTTCTTTCTTTACCATACTCCCTTCTTGTTGATTCAGATCCCCAGCACATGCCACAGGGATGCCTGATCAAGCTCTATGTATTTTTAACCTTTTTACCAGCTTCTAGATTGTGGCAAGATTGAAACTGTAACAATAGCGAACTGAATAAAATTTATGTAATATTCCAAGGTCCAGGTAAACAATTTGTACTCTCTGGAAATGTAACAGCCCAAGATTTGGTTCTTTAGCAAACAAATGCACAGAATACAGTATACTTTCTTACTTGATTCTGTAAGATTTCAAGATTCTTTAATGCAATTCCATTAAGTGTCATGTATTCAGGTTCACTTGATAGCATCTTAAAATTACTAAAAGAAGAAAAAAATATTTACAGTAAACATGAAAATGTATCCACCAAGTAGTTGATACTATGCCAAAAAACTAAAAACACTAACTGGAACCAAACAGACTTACATTTGTCTCTCTAGTGTTTCAATGTAATTGAAATTAGTTATAGAAGAATGAGTTCACGGCACATGTATCACATTCACAATGCACTTACTTTGTGAATAGTAATTTTTCAAAATATGCAGAATAGTATCACTATAGCATATATTTCAGGATTATTTTCTTCTAAATTTAAAGATATTTACCTAGGGTTGTAGAGTATCTTTTCCAAATTAAATTCTTTAAGATACATAATCACAGCAGCCAAGGAGCATAATACTGTCTTATCCAATTTTAAAACGACTGACAGGGCATGGGAGCCTGAAAAATACAATTTTTTACAATTTGTTTAGTTATGTTCCAGCAGCTTTTATCACGTCATCTTATAAAAAACAGCCTGTATGAATTCCTATAGTCTTTCCACACTATATTTTAGCCATCTGTTCAAAGCCTCCCCTGTTCAGTGATACTACAACTATTTCTTTCAACTATCTCTTATTTCTCAGCAGTGCAGCAAAGAAATCTCCTGAAGCACTATGCAAAGAACAGGTAAAAGCACTAATCATAATATTTTTACAGCCTATCCAGCCAAAGATTGCAATTCTCTTCTCATGTACCAGGCAGTACATCTCACTGGACTGAGTAGGAGCTACAGTGTGTCTGTGTAAACATACACAGAATTGTACTGTACATTAGTTGAAATGCTTATGATAGGGTAATTGTGACACCGGCCCTTCCTCTCCCTCACTCTGGGACGCAGGGGCCTTTCTATCCTCTGCTGCCACCAAATTTGGGATGGCCAATCATGTCACGGCCGAACCATGTCTCCCACAGATGGATAACACGTGTAGTTAGGTGTGAATGTTCCTTAATGGTTGTGAACTAATTGTCAGAGAAGTCACTCATAACCAGATGGCATGTAAGAATTAACATAAAGAACAATTTATTGGTGAATAATAGAAATATAACTGAGTTAATAATTCATCTCCCCTGCACATCAATTCCCTTTAAGCCTCTCATATCAAATGTCAAACTCCAAGCCTCTTAGCTGTGACCCAAGCCGTCTCTCACTCCTCTGCTTCAAGCCTCTCTCTCTGACTTCACATTCTCACCTGCTCAACTAAAACTGCTACTTTCCTCTTCACACCCTCTCTTAATCCTCTAGAAGCCCCTCCCCTTTCGGCCTCCTCTCCTACAGTTGGCTCCTGAAGTACACTGTTTCCATTTGTTCACTTAGCTGTCCATCACAGACATCTTTACCACTGGACAGCTGGAACAAGTTTTGTTGCCTGACTAGACAGTGAGCATTATCAAGCTTAAACGATTAATGTGTGGTCTAGAGGTACCTGCTTTACCACTATCTTAAAACAATCAAGATTTCCCCACTTCAAGGGTGAGAAACTGTGGCCATCCAGGTTTGAATTGCAACCTCATGGTCTCTCATTATGGACTATACTGATTAGAACTGGAGTTCTCTCTCCTTATATTTATATTAGACAAATACAAATGTTGATGTGGTTACTGCAATATGGTCGTTTTCTTCAGTGAAGGGAAGATATCCTATGGTTTGTTCCTCCTACTTGCTTTAAGCAGGTGAAATAACAAGGAAGATTAGGGTGGAATGCCCCATGGCATGGGAGAGCAACCTGAGCAAACCACAATCTAATGTTACAGCTGAAAAAAAGCCCCCAGAAGTTAAGGAAAGGGACAACAAATAAAAGGAACAAAATAGAAAAGGGGAAATTGCTCACAAAAAGCTGAGAGTATAACATGCCAACAATAACTAAAAAAAAACAGCCCTCCCCAGCAGTGAGCAAGAATGCCTTCTCTTCACTATAGAAAATGACTGTATAAAGCAAACATCAATATTTCTTTTTCCTGTAACAGAAGAGAACAGCCTATGTATAAGACGTACCAGTGTTCTAACCAAAACTGGACAGAAGGGTGCAGTTGCTACCAGTAACTGAAAAAACTAGAAACAATTTACTGAAGTACTTGCCAAAGGAAGCAAAAATGTCTAACAAAGGTAGACCTTAATTTCCAAACAGAAGCCAACTGATATCCAATAGGTGTGACTTTATGTTGAATGCAGACAAGGTGGCTGATCTCTGGTGAAACGTGCAGTTAAGTATTATACAATCAGAACAACAGAAACTGCACAAACATTTCTAGAAGGTTTAGATTCAAAGTACAAGTCACGCTAATAAATTACAGTTGTCCCTCCACATTTGTGAATGTGAAAAAACCGCAAATAACACAAAAGCTCTTTCAAACAGATTCTGGTAGGGAGGGAGGAGGGAGGGAGGGAAGTAGGAGGAGAGGAGGTCCACTCACGCTGCTGCTCTACTACCAAAGGGGTGACGATGCAAGTGGCTTGCCCACCCCCCATGCCACCCTATGCCACCGGCTCCACCAAGGGAATGAGGGGGGTGGTCAGAATGGGTTAAAAAGGGGGCTATTCTGAAAGGGGTGGAGCCAGCGGCATGGGGAGGAATCCAGGGGTGGGCAAGCCAGTTGTATGTCACTGAAAGCCCCCTTTTTAACCCATTCTGGCCAGCCCCCCTCCTTCACTTGGTGTTTGGATTTTTTTTCCCCCCTTCGGCTCCAGAGTCTTCACCTCCTTCCCTCCTTCTCTCCCTGCCGGTGCCCACCCTAATGGATTTGGAATGGGGCTTTTCTAAGGGAGGATGTCAGTGGCATGGGGCGGGGGGGAATCCAGAGGTGGGCAAGCCAGTTGTATCCTCACTGAAAGCCCCCTTTTTAACCCATTCTGACCACCACCACCCTCATTCCCTTGGTGTTTGGATATTTTTTTCCTTTGGCTGCAGAGACCTCTTTCCCTCCTTCTCTCCCTGCGGTGGCCAGCCAAATGGGTTTAAAACGGGGCTTTTCTGAGGGGGTGGAGCCGGTGGCATGGGGGGGAATCCAGGGGTGGGCAAGCAACTTGCATCATCACCCCTTTGACAGTAGAGCAGCAGCCTGAGTGGACCTTGTCTCCCCCTTCCTCCTTCCCTCCCTGGCTCCCCTCCTCTCCCAGGGAACAAAGACCAGGCCAATGAGAGCTGCACATTTGGCGGGGGGGGGGGGGAAGACTTCCTTGATCTGCGAATAATCAAAACCGCAGAAGTCAAAGTCGCAAATGTGGAGGGACAACTGTATATTCATGATGCACAATCATGAAGAAGAGAAGGAAAAGAAAGAAAATCAAAAAAGAAAATGTGAAGACTAAACGTTAATAGCGTTCCTGATATCTACGGTATACAGTAGCACCCCCGTATCCACTGATTCAATTATCCATGGATGGCGACAGCGGGGGTGGTGAATGGGGGAGAGAGGGGCGGAGGAGAGATCTTGCCTCCCTTCTCCCCCAGGATCACCACCCAGGATCGCTCCTGTGGTGGGAATGGTGACAGGACGAAGGGAGGGGAAGAGGAGATACTGCCTCCCTTCACCCACAGGGATCGCTCCCCCGGGAGGGAATGGTGACAGGGGAATTTGCTATTATCCATAGATTTCATTATCTAGAGGAGAGAGCTACCAATTATACTGCTTTGGCTAGTTTTCATCATAAGAACATTGTTCCTAACAGCCACGCTGTTCATGACAGACTGATGAACTGCCCAGACATGCTGAAAGACAGTACAGGTCAACCCTGTATCCATGGGACCAGTATTCATGGTTTCACTTATCCACATTTTTTAAAAATATGCCCTCTATCAGCATTTTCTAGGTCCTCCAGCATGATTCTATGGTATGCTTTCACTAGAAGTTGGGCGGGAGGGTTCGCTATTATCCATGTTTTCGCATATCCACAGTAAGTCCAGGAACGTATCCCCCATGGATGCAGGGACCGACCTGTACTGGTAAAGGAAACATCTAGGCTACACTAAAATAAATATTATGTTCCATTATGACTGTAATGACTGTCTTAAGATGCAGCAGATGCTGCTAGAGAGAACAACACAAGGAGATTAACCCTTGAACGCTTCTGTGTTCAAAGATGCCTGTTAGAGATGTATAATTCCTCAACAGAAGATAGCCTGTGTTTCTGCCTAAGGCGAACATACACGTTGGTATATCTATGAATGCATATAACAGCCTAAAAGATTACCATAGAGCATGCTCATTATCCCATATAAATATCCTGAGATTCCAATACTTAAAAATGCTTAAGTGGAGTGTAGATGTTATCTCTGCCTGTCTGGATTACATCACCATCACAAGTTGGGTGCCTAGGTGACCAGAGGCTGATAACAGGACTCCTGACAGGATCCAGATTAGTTGATAAATGGCAAATCCTTTTCTTGGAATTCTCTTGTACTTTGTGGTTTGCTAGAAACCTTATTTAAGGAGGTCTCATTTGAAGTCATGCCAATGGCAATTCTGCAATTGTTCATGCCATCAGACTTAGGAGTTGATGTATCTTTTCAGCAGTTACTCTGCATTATCTTTCTTGTCATTGCTACTATCCATTCTCCTTTTTATAATGGAAGCAGTGCGAACTTTTGTGTGATTGCAGTCTTGCTCCTATAAACAGAATGTCACGGGCTAGTTGTAGGCATGATTTTTCCAAGTTATACATAATTCCAATTGTAACGGTAGGGCCAGGGTTGTAGTTGCCACTGTTTTAGTTGCTTCTAGTGTTCTTGATACTATTAATCATACATATACAGAAATATCATTAAACCGTAGCATCTTAGTTCTGCTACAGTTACTGCCATAAACATGGTAAACAGTCTTGGTACCGCTGAAAGTCCAAATGGAAGAACTGAAAACTCATATATTTGTTCCATGATTACAAATCTGATAAATTTCCTTTAATCTGCATAAAATCCAATGTAGAAATAAGCATTCTTTAAATCCATTAGCATAATCATGCTGAAACATGTTGTATTTACTGACTTCTTTCAAATCCAGAATTGATCTTATTTCTGTCTCTTTTGGGAATAGTGGATTACCTGGAGTAGAAACCTCTTCCTTTCTCCAAATGGGTTCATAAGGTTTCTCAACTGCCCGTTGGAGAAAAGAATCTGTATTTCTTTCAGCAACTGTTGTGACAGTTGTGTGGTTTGAAATCAATTTTGTGGTAACATATAAAATTTTGTACAGAATCCCATGTCATATTATTGATAGAACCTATTGTCATATATTGCTGTTGACCATGTCTTGTAAAATTCTTTCAGACAGTTGTTGAAAACACTTTTTTTTAATACCCCACTCTTCAGCCACAAGACCATCAGAGCAGCTTACAAATTGTTTTAAGCAATAGCAATTTACACATCTACACTGCATTAAGCAGTTTCCAATGTGTGTTAGCTAATTGCCCCCACAAGTCGGGTACTCATTTTACCAACCTACAAAAGGATGGAAGGCTGAGTGAACCTAGGAGTCCTCTGGAATTGAACTTGCAACGTGGTGACTTGCAGTACTGGCATTTAACCACTGCGCAACCAGGGTTAAATTGTGTGAATTGGAATATTCATGATAATATTAGTCAAAGATGGCAATCTCTGTCCATAAGTCACTTCCTGCGTTAGAACTTCTGTTGAGAGGTTGTGGATTATGACTTCTTTTATGATGGATTTGCAGTGGTTCTATTAAATGAAGGTAAGTATGGTTAAACTCGTGACTTGCAGTAATAGTTCTATTTAGACCACGGTATGAATTGTCTCTAAATATTGGGGGAAGGTTGGTTTTGTTTTTTGTTATTCCAATCTTCTTAATTATTGACAGTTTATGATCTGAATCTAATTTGTCATCTGTACTTGCATTAAATAATCTTAAACCACCAAATGGTGTATCTTCCACCTTCATTTTAGTCTCATAATATAATGATGTATATCTTAACCAAGAATGCCTTCTCAGTGCTATTGCTCATCCTAGCACTTTAGATGCACATTTAGCAGCATGCTTAGATGTATTAATCTATCACATGCTACATTACCAGTCTCCAAAGAAAATTCTAGCTACCGTACTTCTTTTTTATCTTGTGTTAAATGTTGGATCAAAGTTGGTACTTTATACCATAGTAATAGTTCATATATGCCCATATAAGCCTGATGATCTGCAATCTTTGAATTAAGTATTTATAGGGTATAAGCTTTACTTCCCATATTATCTTAACTTTCTGTACTTTGTTCGCTGGTTTAGAAGACTATTTTTTCCCCAGAGAGGTAGGTTGATCACTGAGTTTGCTTTTGGAAGTTTTAATAAGAAATCACAATGTTCCTGTTGTATTCTATACATGTTTTCTGATCTCCTTGTTGAGACTCACAATATTGTTTTCTCCCTCATATTATCTTTACAGACAACAATATTAAAGGTAAAAGTGGCAGTGCTAGAGGTGGACCAGCTGTTTAATGCACTGCAGAAAATACAGGGTCATCTATTTGTGGTCTCTTTTGATTATATTTTATTTGCAAGTATCATGCCAATATTATTAATAGCTCTGAATGACTTCTGTAGTCCAACATTGTATCTGGTGATGAAGATGAGATTTGCATTGATGAATTAAATGTAGGAGTTGATTCTGCATCTGATTCTGGCTCAAACACCTCTTGTTCAACTTCATTATTGTTCCTTCCTTTCTTCTGCTGTGTTTGAGTAGATGAAATTGTCACATTATTTTTTGCAGTAGACATTAATAGTATGTCTAGATCTCAAAGTGTTGTTCTCTGTCCTGTTAGAAGTGTTTGCTCAATTGGAATCACAGACACACATGGTGCAGTTAAACTGCTGTAGCCATTACTGTTGATGTGTGTGTTAGTACTTTGGTCAATTCAGATGGTCTTGAAGTTGTTATTATTCTCGGTAATTATTCTCTATGTGGCTGGGCATGTGGTTCTTTTGGGCTCCCCTAACCTTCCAATTCTATTCATAAGGTTATATAACCTTGTAATGCCCTGAGATCTTTTACTTTCCCTGCAGTCCTCGCTTGTATTCTATCTGTCACACCATGATACCAACAGTTCTTTGCCTCTGTATCTGTAATGGTGATCATGACAGTATCTGTTCTAATAATAAGATAGGGATCTTGAACCTCTTGGGTACAAGTATCCAAATCAGGATTTGTATTCCCTGTAGTCTCTTTCTCAGTACTGGGCACAGGAGGAAAAAGGAGCAGCTCCCTCTGTAATAAACCACATGGATGCTCCCCTCTCAGACAAGTGAACAAAGAGATTAACTTCTTGAAAAAGGAGGAAGTGACCTGAACAGGTAAGAAGGAAGCAAAAGGCTATATATTCCTTGAATACATAGACCAAAGAAAGATACAAAGGTGGAACGAAGAGCAGGTGTTATCTAGAATCCTCTCTCTCACTTATCTCTCTATATAACCATTGATGCCTCTTTGCTACCAACAAGGGTAACCTAGGGAGCCTCGTAAGAATGTGTGTTGGGTTCTCATTCTGATTTTTTTTCTTCTTCTTCCAGACATACTGATTTACCCCATTTTATCTCCAAAATGGCTCTTCCGTCACCACTTTACTTTGATAGAGCAGCAGCCTGAGCATTTTAATGACAGTTGTACTTTGATGGTTCCTAGTACTAGTAGTCAACAGATGCCTTGTAGGATCCCTGCATGTTTTTCAGGTTTCCAGGATTTCAGAGAAGAAGCAAAGAATCTGAACAGGGCTAACTCCTATACAATTTGAGGTAGATTTGTGCCATGAGTGAATAAATTGTTGAAACCTCCCCACCTGCACCTGAAGGCACATGACATCATATTTCCTGTTGCTTACACGAGACTGTTGCTGTTATGGGATCTGTTGAAACTTTGTTTCTTATCATGGTATCAACATTCCAATGGAAGTTGTCCCTAGACCTGGAGTACCATTGCTCTCCCTAGATCTGTAAGAGGGATGAAGAGACTAATAAGATGGTCCCCATCTGTAACATCATTTTCTCCCCCTTTTTAGGGACTGAAGTTTTCTTTTTATCACTGCTTTCAAGATGGTCTTCAAAACAATCTTCTAGGGTACATAAATTGTTTGTTGGATTAGCTGGGAGGGCAAGGCTGCTAAGAGCTAAAATCTTGGTGGTTTTGCAAAGCAGCAAGGATAAATCCTCCACCCTAATAAGTCTGAGGGGGTTACTCACTGTTCTTCTATGCCTCTCTCTCACATAATTCAACTTTCTCCTTTTCAGAGGAAAGGGGGAGAGAGCAGTCAACTCCATCCATCCCCAAAGGAGTAAAAAGAGAGAAGGATAGCATGACTGTTAAAGCCTTACAGCTTAAGGGCTTCCACTTCTTAGCTTGCAGTCTCTCCCATTCACAGTTTGTTTAATTCTTGAGTTGAGGGAAAGCACCTGGGAATCAAGGGACATCCCAATGCTGTCCTTCTCCCTGGCCTCTGCTGGAATGCAGCTGGGACCCTCCCAAGTCTAGTTCACTGACAGAAATAAAGTAGATAGCAAAGGAATTTTTAAAAAATAACAGGCAAGGTGAATTGAAGAACAAGTAGAATGAAAAAAAAAAGAAAACTAGGTAAGAAGTAGCTGGCTCAAAGACCAGGAGGTATAAGAGAGATAACTTAATTGGAGGCAAAAATGAAATTAGATGACTTACACACTACAACACTGAACTCAAAAAAATTAACAAGTAGAATGAAAAAAAAAAAGAAAACTAGGTAAGAAGTAGCTGGCTCAAAGACCAGGAGGTGTAAGAGAGATAACTTAATTGGAGGCAAAAATGAAATTAGATGACTTTGGTCACATTGCTTACTCAACACTAGGGGGCACTCCAGTCAAAGCTTATTGGTTATTTCACCTGCATGTCAGGTGAGCCCAGGAAGAACCTAAGGGTGCAATCTATGTCAGAAATAGACAAATTTGGCAATTCTGGGTATCATTTTTACCCTCTAGATTTCAGCAGGCTGTTTCCACCCTTTTTATAAAGTCCGAATGGAAAAGCAAAAGCCACCCTCAACTGTTTCAGTCCCAAAACAGCCTTTCAAAAGGGGGGGGGGAACCTATCCTTTCAGTTTTTTAAAAATAAGTATTTTAGGCCTATTACAAGCTGGAGGATAGTCTTCAAATGATCAATCACTCTCCAAGAGACGTCGGTGGGCAAGAATGGTCACTTTTATGTGGAAACTTTCTTCAGAATGGGGAAGGTATAGGGAGGCACACTTTGTCCACCCCTCCTCTACACTTTCTTAGGAATAAGTGCCACAGAGGTCAATTGTATTTGTTTTGGGGTAGACAGGTACATAACTTTACTATAAGACACTAATGTGGAAATAACATGCTTACAAGTATTCTAGAGAATTTTCTGGATTCCTTATGATGTTGCTTTTCTTTGAATCGATCAAGCTTAATATATTATTAAATCTGACAGTGCAAACTGAATTCTGGAATTATCCTTTGAGCTTTTATTTGAATCATTTGTAAATGAAAATGAGTTTTTATATCAATTAATAAAGAAATATGAAATGGCCTTCTTCTGCTGCTTACACACTACAACACTGAACTCAAAAAAATTAACTGGTTTGGATCACAATGACAGAAATCCTTCAGCCAACCAGTGGCTATGCTGGGAGTTGTGGTCCAAAAAAGTAATTATTTCCAAGCTCTTCTACTGTGCATAAAAATATTATGTAGACACTGTATCATGTTAACAGCATTGTCTCAGAATATTTAATTTCCCTTTACAGTATTCATAACTAATGATATGACAAAGTGAAGTTGACAAAATAATCAAGTCATCCTTAACACATATAAAAGCAAATCAGATCATTCTCAAGGGCTTGCAGAATTAGGTACCTGTACTATCACGTACTGGACTGCTATAGAAATCAGCTATCAGCTGCAAAGCACTGATGTTCTCAAAACACTTGTTTTCCATCCTCTCTAGTCGAATTCTTTCCTCCTGCAAACTAAAAAAAGTAAACATTTTTAACTTTGCTGTATTAAAAAGAATTAAAACTCACCATACCAGGATATCTCCTTGTTTTCTTTCATTATGCATAAACAAATCAACGGTAAAGTATCTTTTATTCAAGATAAACTTTAAAAAATAAAGCTTAGATATAAAGTGCACTTCTCCTCTATGTCTTTAGAACTCAAGAGATTTGATTCTTCAATAGTTTCATAGGCGTGTCTTCAATTTTAGATATTATTTTGTTTTTATCTAGCTAAGTCCTCATACTTATAAGAATAATATTAACTACATTAATTGTGTAACTGTGTACATTAACTACATTAACATATTAACTATATTAACTGTGTATTCCTGCATGGTGGGGGGTTGGACTAGATGGCCCTCATGGTCTCTTCCAACTCTACAATTCTATGATTCTACAATTTTAGTCAGTTTTATAGGTGACCCAATCACGAAGACTCACGGTAGGTAATAAGATTTTATTGACTCATTATCTTTGTCAGAGTATGATGGGATATGCAGTCTGTTAAATTTATGCGGTAAAGAGATACAGAGCAAGCAAACCAACATGCTTGCCTACAGGGAGCATACTACTGTAAGCAAGGCTGCAGCCAGCTGGCCTATGTTATGGGAATGTAGCCTTGAAAGTCTGTATGAAAACTGTATGACTCACTGAGGCAGGATGTTTACTATATGTGTGTGAAGCTCTGTAAACAGTTCTAAGCTGTCTGTTGGACTATGCAGTGACCGATGTTGCTAAGTCCTGTTTATTGCCACAGAGAGGATTCTCTGCTGTTTATTTATCTATTTTAAATATTTCAGTAGTTTAGGCACCTCCTGAGTGTCTGTATGCTTTATTGGACGTCTTATGGCTAATGCTGGGGCGAATAGGTTTTTCTGCTACTCTGCTACAATTTTTCGCTGCCTGGACCTCTCTGAGCATGTACAGAGTGTCTAGTTTGCTATACCACATCAGGTTATGGGCCCAGTCACCTGGAGGTGCTAACAGATGGCCTGAGATGTCCAGCAGATGCCTAGTGCCTCCCAGTCTACGCCTATCAAAATTGGATGCTGAGATCTGAAGTCTGTGTGCTGGAGACACCTGCAAGCTGCTGGAAGCTCTCTGGAGGTCTCTACTAGTAAGCTGCTCTGTTGGTGAGAGATCACAGCAGTCAGCTTGACAGCTGGGAGTTGCAGTGATGGCGTTTGCACAAGGTGGTCTACCTTTTGAGAGGCTGAATGACAGGAACTATCTTGACTGGCCGCTGAAGATGGAGGGATACCTGAGATGAGAACAGTGTTGGGAGCCTGTGCTGCAAACTGCTCCTGCACCTACAGCTGTCTAGACAACAGCTGAGGAGAAAGCCAGATCATCCATCATCCTGGGGCTGGAGGATCCCCAATTGATGTACATTCGCAGTTTGCCGACTGCGACGGAATGCTGGGACACCTTGAGAGGCGCATGTTTATGAGACTGCAGGTTCCAAGATTCTGCTCACACGAAAGCTGTACAAGGTGAAGCTGAAGCCTAGTGAGAATGTCAGTAGTCATCTTGCCAATATTTGTGGGTTGTTTGGGAAGCTGCAGGTTGGCATGGATTTTGAGGAAGCTGATAAAGTTTATATAATCCTGAGTACGTTGGATCCTACTTGGGATAATTTGGTGAACAGTGTTGAGGCGATTCCAGAGGCGGATCTCAGTGTCAATTACATCACTGGAAGATTGCTCGAAGAACAAGAAAAAAGAAACCAGTGCAGAGACGACAAATGGCCAGCTAAACCGAGAGGAAAAGTAAACAACAATTTTAACAGTGCTAAAGTGCAAAGCGAAGCCAAAGATATAGCTTTTGTTGCTAAGGAGGCATACTGGCTTTGTGGCTCAAAAAAACATTTGGCTCGAGACTATGAGCAATAAATCATGGAAGAAGAAAGCAGGATAGACAAACCAGGCTAATGAAGTGCTGTCAGCTGTGGTAAGACACGAACCAGACGTTGCTGATGAGAACTGTGAGCTTACAGCATGGAGTCTCGATAGTGGGTGCTCATCTCATCTCACTAACACTAGTGAATGGATATATAACTTTTACTAAAGCTGACCCATGCCGGGTGCATCTGGCTGACGGGTCAAAAAGGGAATGCATGGGGCAGGAGTTTGCTATGTGTCCTGTCCTGGCAAAGATGTAAAAACATGTAAAATATGTCCCAAAATTGGATATGTGTCTGTTGTCTGTTGCTACTCTGGATCAAGAGGGGCATAAGATCAAGTTTACTGGGCAGAAATGTTTTGTTACTAAGGGGGGCAATGTGGTAGCTGAAGGGGTACTTAAAAATCAGCTGTACTAACTATATGAAGCCAAAAGCCAAGGTAACACAAGCTAAAGCTGTTATGACAAATTTCCCTAGTACATGACAATTTTATCCATTTGATGCATAGATGGATGGGTCATCTGAATTACAAGGTGTTAAGACAAATGTCAGAAATGTGCTATGAGCTGAACGTTCAGGAATGTAACTGTTTTTTTGGGGGGAGGACTGTTCCATTTGCAAGAGAAGCAAAAATAAGGTGTTGCCAATTCCAAAACACAGTGACAGGCAGTCACAGGGGATTTTTGAGCTAGTCCACGTTGACTTAGCAGGTCTTTTTCCATCATCTCTTGGAGGGGCCAGGTATGCTATGATCATAGTGGATGATTACTCAAGGTATGGGTTTTGTTATTTGCTCAAAAACAAATCAGAGGCATTTTAAAATTTCAAACAATGGTGTGCATATGAGGAAAGGAAACACAGGGTGAAAGTTGTCAGTCTCCAGACGGATCACGGAGGCGAATTCATGGTTGACAATTTTCAAAAATGTTTGAGGAAGAGGGGCATTTTCCACAGAAAAGGTGCTCCATTTACCAGTCCCCAAAATGGCATAGCCGAGAGAAGATTTGGGGTTCTCCAAACAATGAAAGACAGTCTGCTGATAGATGCTAACATTGACCAAAAGTATTGGGGTGAGGCCATGTTGACAGCAAATTATTTACATAACAGAGTTTGGAATAGTGTTGTGCTAAATACTCCATATTTCATGCTGTATGGGCGGAAACCATCAGTGAGGCATCCTAAAAATTTTGGAAGCTATACGTGGGTGCACTTTCCTAAAAGTTCCAGGAGAAAAGGTGATCCTAAGGCTCAAAAGCTGAGGTTTCTGGAATATGAAGTTGGAAGTAAGGTATGGAGATTTGCTCTCCCAAATGGCAGGGTGCTAATCTCCAGAAATGCAGAACTTGAGGAACATTGTAATTAGCACCATGTTCACTCTAACCCAGAAGTGCTTCTGTCTTTGGGTGATAATGCACGAGAGCATCAGCAGCAGCAAGGAGCTGGGCCAAATTTGCCTTGAGCTGGTCCTAGTGCACAGGGTCCTAGTGCACAGGGTCATACTCCAAAGGGTCCTGCTGTGCCAGGTAAGCAGGAATGGCAACAATGGAAGAGTCCTAAGGCAGAGGACAGTGAAGAGGAAGAAGAAGAAGTGACACAATTTTTACTCCTAGAAGATCAAGCAGGGAAACTAAGGGAGTTCCACCTCAAAGGTTTTCAGTTCAAAATATCAGAGTGTGCCAAGTAACCTGTGAACCTGACAATTATGCTGAAATGTTAAAGTTGCCAAATGAGGATCAACAGAAATGGAAGGATGCAATGGATCAGGAAATGCTTTCTATCCATCAGTATAATATCTATGGTGTGGTAAAGTTGCCAGAGGGGCAAGAAACTGTTGGTTGCAGGTGGGTGTTTTAAAAGAAACAACTGCAAAATGGTGAAGTCAAATATAAAGCAAGGTTGGTGGCTCAAGGGTTTTCACAGGTGAAACACATGACAAAGTTTTTGCACCAACAGCCAGACCACAAAGTATTAAAAAGTATAAAAATTGTTGCCTGTTGCAAGTCTGCACAATTTTAGGGTGAACCATTTTGATATTGGTACTGCTTATCTAAATGCAAGTCTTGAGGAGACCATTTACAAGAAGCAGGTACCTGGATATCATAGTGGAAATCCCGATCATGTATACAAGCTAAAAAAGGCTCTGTATGGATTAAAGCAGAGTGCGAGCCTGGTACATGTTCTTAAATGATATGCTGAAGAGTATTGGTTTTGAGAACAGCATTGCTGACCCATGTTTGTACAAAAGGGGTAACAACCAAAGTTATGAAATCCTGATAGCTTTTGTTGATGATCTGTGCCTGATCACAAAAACTAAGAAACAGGTGAACAAATTCAGTCAAGAACTGGGTGCTAAATTCCAGATAAAAGATCTGGTAACTGGGGGTAAATTTCAAAAGGCTTGAAAATGGTGGTTTTGTACTGAGCCAAACCCAGAAAATTGAGAAATTGTTGTCAGATTGCAGTATGAGTGAATGTAAAAGTGCATCAACACCAATGGTTACAGATTTTGTAAATGTAACTGATGAAAGGTTGTTTGAATGTCCAGAGCTGTTTCACTCAGCAATTGGAAGTTTGCTGTACATTGCAAATTGGACACGCCCAGACATACAATATGGAGTCAATGTACTGTCTGCAAGGGTATCCAAACCTACCCAACATGACTGGCAAAGGTTGAAAAGAATAATGAGTTATTTAAAAGGTACCTTGCATCATGGTGTACAAATCAGTTCACAAGCGTGTCATGAGCTTCAGTGCTATTGTGATAGCCATTTCGGTCAAGAAATTCCAGACAGAAAATCAGCGCCTGGGATGGTCATTTCATATACAGGTACACCCATATAATGGAAAACTAAAAAACAGTCTACAATAGCCTTTAAGTTCCACTGAGGCTGAATTCAGTGCTTTGTCTGATCTTATTTCAGAGTTAACTTGAATTAATCAAGTGTTCATTGATATGGGTATTCCAATACAGGAGTCTGTAGAAGTTTTTGAAGACTCACAAACTTGCATTCAGTTAGCAACGGCTGAGAGGATCAAATCAAGAACCAAACATGTTGCTGTGAGGTATCAAAACATAAGGGAAGCAGTCCAAGCTGGTTTGGTCACACTGACCTATTGCTCATCAGAAAAGAATATTGCAGACATGTTCACAAAAGCTTTAGGTCCAACCAAACATCAATATCTGTGTAACAAATTGGGTGTGATACCAGATATGTGAAATCCATCTTTAAGCATGAATTTTCAGGGTTGTCAGAGTATGATGGGATATGCAGTCTGATAAATTCATGCTGTAAAGAGATACAGAGCAACCAAACCAACATGCTTGCCTACAGGGGGCATACTGGTGTAAACAAAGCTGCAGCCAGCTGGCCTATGTTATGGAAACGTAGCCTTGAAAATTTTCTAATCTGCATGAAAACTGTCTGTATGTCTCACTCAGGCAGGATGTTTACTATGTGTGAAGCTCTGTAAACAGTTCTAAGCTGTCAGTTGGACTAAGCAGTGGCCGATGCTGCTAAGTCCTGTTTATTGCCACAGAGAGGATTCTCGGCTATTTATGTATCTATTTTAAATGTTTCAGTAAAGTACAGTAGTTTAGGCACCTCTGTATGCTTTATTGGACGTCTTATGGCTAATGCTGGGGTGAATTTATTTTTCTGCTATTCTGCTACAATTTTTGGCTGCCTGGATCTCTCTGAGCATGTCCAGTGTCCAGTATGCTATACCGCATCAATCTTAACACTGTGATGAAAGCCTTTTTGTCTAATATGCAATACTACTACTATCAGGAATCAAGTCTGTAAAGAAGCTATACCATCTGATCAGCACTGATTCTAATCCTATATTTTATGAAGTTTCCTGTGCTAACTCAGTTGGGGTAGAGGAGTTTTTTTCCCATGCTATAATTGCTATTTGCTGTTTTGTACAGTCCAAAGATTTTATTTTGTTTAACTTAAGATATCCAGAGAATATTTACTGACAGCAACCCAGAAAACACAAGCCATTAAGTTCAGAGAAAGCAAAATCCAAAATGTAATGAGGGAAATGAAAATACTTTGGACTAACAGCAAAATGCACGCAATCCAAAATGTAATGAGGGAAAAGAAAATACTTTGGACTAACAGCAAAATACATGCAATCCCCAGCTGAAATTAAGCACTTAAACCTTGGAGTTTTAAAAACTATTCTAGCTAAGAAGATCTGACAGAAACCTAGTTGGAGGGCGAACAAGCAATTTTGTGCCTCTGAAATTATACCCCACCCCACGCACATATGTCATTTAAAAGAAGAAGAACTGACCTTCCCTACATGGCTTATAAAACTGCCTTTCATGCTGAGATGGAGGAAGGGTGGAATAGATTTTGTTCTGTGGCCGTAGTTTAAATTGAAAATGCTAAGTACTGATATCAGACATACTAGCAACAAGCACCAAGGAATGAAAGGAAAGGGCCCAATGCATGCTGTAATATTCTACTTCAAATATTCTGAAGCCAACAATTGCTAGGCACTGTACAATAATAACATACAATATTAACTCATATCAGCTGCACAGGCTGTCTACTTGTTTCTAGGCCCAAATCAAAGTAGTGTTAAATCTCATAACAGTTTGGGACCAAGTTACTTAGAGGACCATCTACACCCACATAAACCTCCAGAGCATTCTGTTCAGCTATGGAAATCCTTTTCATATGCTTGCCAAGAAGTTAAGTGGGCCAGCATAAAAGATAGAGCCTTTGTCAGCAGTGGCCTCGCATTTATGGACCTCCTGCCCAGCTCCTTGTCAGGTTTTTTGGGGGAGTGGGGGTGCAAGATGGCTTTCAAGGTGTTTTTGTTTCAGGCTGTTTTTAACTGAGAGGGCAGATCAGATTTGTATTTGCTCTTAGTGGAACTGTTTTAAAACCTTGCCTGGCTGAATAGAATTAAATAGAATATAATGGTCTGGTTTCGCATTAGGGCTGCGAAAAATTACTTTCAACACTTACATCTTTTAAATTGATTTTACTATATAAGGTATATCACTTTAGGAAAACACCTCATTTTGAAATTAATCATTGTTTTAAATAAATAATAATGTAATGCAAGTAGCAAATCAAGATGACACATTAGAAGAAATGCTTAAGAGAATCAATAAGGAAAAGCCAAGGATAAGAGCTACGTTGTAAGAAGACTTTTGAATGTAAAAACAGAGCAAGTATGTCAGATATTAGGTAGAAGGGCATTCCAGTGAGGGAACTGGAACTACAACAGAAAACAAATTGAGGGAAAGGGATAAAGATGGGGTCATTTGGGTGGAGAAGGTAGACAGAAGATGCAGATCAGAGTTAGGAATCATACAGTCTTTCAGATCTTGCTGTGCTGCAAGCATCAGCAAACCTAGCCAGCACTGCCAATGCTGGGAATTGTAGTCTAACAACTACAATATGATTCTCAGGTCTCATACAGAGCAATTATATGGAGCCGTTTGAACTTAAGTACAAGAAGCTTAGAAATGAAATGTAACAAGAGAGGAAACCAATAACAAGAACTTTGCAAAGGCAGCATATTATTCCTATTCTAGATGAAAGCAAGCAGGGAAAGTTCTAATCAAACAGAATGTTCTAATCAAATAATAGCATCATCTATCTATCTATATAATTTTCTTGGTGTGTGTTGCCTCTCCCAGTGTGCTGATTGGCTGCTCAGGAAACATACCCAATCCACACCCAATCAGTCACCAGCCACATACAAATTCCCTCTCCACTTCACAATGCACTCCTGTCACTCAATCTGTGGCCCATATTGGGACCCAGACAGTCTCCAAAGATGGTGGTGGTGGTGGCAGGGCAGCAGAGAGAGTCAGCTTCAGCAATTCCAGAAAAAGTGTGGAATGCTGAGAAGGGGAGGAGGAATTTAAATCCACTGGTCTACCTTACAGGGTTGTTGTGAGGTCTAATGGGTGTTTTTTGGGGAGTTCTTTAACGGTGTATGATACGCCAAGTCCAGCTAGTAGAATCATAAACTTGGAAGATACTACAAGTGCCATCCAGTCCAACCCCCCTGCCATACAGGAACACACAATCAAATTGGATGCTTAGAAAAATAAGACTTTGGTAACAGGTTCAATGCAATTGCAAGCAGAGAGATAAAACACATACCTAAGCTGTTGCACTGTATGCACTATGACCATCTGCACAGCACACATCACCACTGAGTAGCCCACAAAGACCAGCAACCTATGAGAACTGGGGACTGAACAAGCACCTTAAATAGGACCTGTAACAGTACTCATCAGAAGCATCACTGTTCACCATATTTCCCAAACACCTAATACATAAATAATTACACAGTACAAATTCACTCTCCCCCTGAAAAAGGAAAATACTGCCTATCTACATATGAATTAAAAATTGTCACAACAGTCCAAACACTCTTAATACTGTTTGAGCTTTTATTTGAAAATATGAAAAATGCAGCTCTGTAGAGAAAGACAAATTCTACACAGACCTACGCCAACTCATACAAAAAGTCCCTGTAGAAGATAAAATTATTATACTTGGTGACTTCAATGCCAGAGTAGGAAAGAACTCCGAAGCCTGGAAAGGTGTCTTAGGCAAGCATGGTGTTGGAAATTGCAATGATAACGGACGCCTCCTGCTAGAGTTCTGTGCAGAACAACAGCTGACTATTACAAACACAATCTTTCAGCAGAAAGATAGCTTGAAGACAACCTGGATGCATCCCCGATCCAAACATTGGCACCTCATTGACTACGTTCTAGTCCGTCAGAGAGACATTCGTGATGTACGTCATACCCGAGTGATGCCCAGTGCAGAATGCCAAACAGATCATCGCCTCGTCAGATGTGAACTAAATCTTCATCTTAAGTTCAAATCTAAGAGGGGTGGCATCTTAAAGAAGAGACAAGCTACCATGAGAGATAACTTCCAGGCAAATCTACAAACGAAACTTGAAGACCATCGTACAGATCCTTCTCCTACAGTGCTTTGGCAACATATCAAAAACAGTATCCTCCAGTCTGCAGAAGAATCCCTCGGGTTCTCCCACAAGAAAAACCAAGACTGGTTTGATCAAAACAACCAAGAGATCCAGAAGCTGTTGGCAAGGAAGAGAGCTGCTCACCAGGCATACCTCGCCCAGCCAACCTGTCATGTAAGAAAAGCAGCTTTCCGCCTCACATGTAGCAAACTACAACAAAAACTCCGAGACATGCAGAACAAGTGGTGGATCAATATAGCAGAAAAGACACAACGCTGTGCAGATCTGGGTGATCATAGAGGATTTTATGAAGCTCTTAAAGCAGTGTTTGGACCTACTTATCAGGTCCAAAGCTCCTTATACAGTACAGATGGTCAAACGTGAATTACTGATAAAGCCTCCATCCTAAATCGTTGGGCTGAACATTTTCAAAGTCTCTTTAGCGCCAATCGAGTAGTCCAAGCCTCAGCTATCCAACATATGATACAAAAACCAATGAAAAATGAATTGGACATATCTCCCACTTTGGAAGAGACCCTTAAGGCCATACAGCAGATGAAAAACGGCAAGGCAGCTGGGATTGATGGAATCCCACCTGAAGTTTGGAAACATGGAGGTCATACACTCCATGAAAAATTCCACGAATTCTTGTGAATTGCTGGGAAAAAGGGGAACTGCCATCACACCTCCAAGATGCAGTCATCATCACCCTGTACAAGAAAAAAGGAGCAAAATCCGACTGCTCAAACTATCGAGGCATAACACTGCTCTCTGTTGCTGGAAAAATCCTTGCAAGGATACTCCTGAACAGAGTAGTTCCTGCTACTGCAGAAGAACTTCTCCCTGAAAGCCAATGTGGCTTCAGAGCCAATAGGAGTACTACAGACATGGTATTTGCCCTTAGGCAACTGCAAGAAAAATGTAGGGAGCAGAACAAGGGTCTCTATGTAACATTTGTCGACCTCACCAAAGCCTTTGACACTGTAAGTAGAAAAGGTCTGTGGCAGATCCTGGAAAGACTAGGATGTCCCCCCAAATTCCTTAAAATGATTATCTTGCTACACGAGGGCCACCGTGGTCAAGTCAGATATGGCGATGCTCTTTCAGAGCCCTTTCTAATAACTAATGGAGTGAAGCAAGGTTGTGTTCTTGCACCAACTTTATTTACAATCTTCTTTAGCACAATGCTCCAAAGGGCTATGGCAGAGCTTGAAGAAGACGACAGCATCTATATACGCTACCGTACTGATGGTAGCTTGTTTAACTTAAGCCGTCTGAGGGCTCACACTAAGACTCTAAACTATCTAGTCCGTGAGCTGCTCTTCGCCGATGATGCTGCCCTTGTTGCCCACACAGAAGCAGCTCTGCAGCGCCTAACATCCTGCTTTGCAACAGCTGCAGAGCTGTTTGGGCTAGAAGTCAACCTGAAGAAAACAGAAGTTCTTTACCAGCCTGCACCACAGGACGAACACCACCATCCCCAAATTGCCGTCGGCAAATCTGTGCTCAAGTCCATTCAGCAGTTCACCTACCTGGGAAGCATCATCTCCTCAGATGCAAGATTGACAAAGAGATCGATCACAGATTAGCAAAGGCATATAGTACATTTGGAAGACTTCACAAAACAATAAACACCTGAAGCAAAGCACAAAAATCAGTGTGTATAGAGCCATCGTACTGTCTATCCTCCTTTATGGATCTGAAACATGGGTCACCTATCGCCACCACCTACGACTCCTCGAGCGCTTTCATCAGTGCTGTCTACGCACAATCCTAAATATACACTGGACTGACTATGTGACGAATGTTGCTGTCCTTGAGCAAGCAGGGATCACCAGCATTGAGGCCATGATATTGAGAACACAGCTGCGCTGGGCAGGGCACGTTTCTAGGATGGAGGACCATCGCCTCCCAAAAATACTACTCTACGGTGAACTCGCCACGGGTCAGCGTAAGAGGGGCGCTCCAAAAAAGCGATACAAAGACTCCCGGAAACAACATCTCAGGCTTGGCCAAATTGATCACCAACAATGGTCCACCCTGGCCTCACATCGGGAGGCATGGAGACACACTATCCACAATGCTGCAGCCTTATTTGAGAACTCACGACGAACAAGTCTTGAAGAGAAACGACAACGCAGAAAGAATCACAATCCAAAAACATCACCCAAGGAGACCTTCTGCTGTGCTTTTTGCAACCAGACTTGTTTATCTTGGATTGGCCTTTCTAGTCATCAGCGCGCTTGCAGAAAGCGCGGGATAAGTCCTTCCTGAATCTTCGTTTGCGAAGAAAAGCCAGAGAGAGAGACAAATTCACTCTCCCCCTGAAAAAGGAAAATACTGCCTATCTACATATGAATTAAAAATTGCCACAACAGTCCAAACACTCTTAATACTGTTTGAGCTTTTATTTAAAAATATGAAAAATGCAGCTCTAACTTTATAATAGTTGGGGTGATTCAACCATATCACACATTAGACATCTGCACACATCACAGATCAAATAAGCATTCCACTGTCCATTCTGCAAATGAAAAATTCTTAATAGGCACTTTCCAATTATTTTATCAATGAAGAGGGTGTAATATAAACTAAAATGTTTGAGTATGATCAGGTACAAGCAAGTTTTAAATACTGCCTCCTATGCTCTCACATTGGCTCTGCAGTCTCCCCAATATAACATACTGGACAGCAAGCAATAAACAGCTGGCTACGCAATTACTCTTCTAATTAATGTTTCCTTTTAAAAGTTAATACGGATTTAAGAAGCCATTGACAGCTAGGAAAATGCTCTTGCCAATTTTCCAATTAATTGTTTTAAGCTTTCCTGTAGATTAATGAAAATATTTTTAACCACATGGGTCTTGCAATTTTATTATTTTAAGTCATAGTAATTACCTTTCTTAATGATTTTACACATTTAAATACATACTATATGTGTGTGTTTGTACATACGTGTTTGAATATGCAACAAATCTATCTATGCAATTAGGTGATATTTAATTAGGTGATGTTTCCAGCAGTTCTATTAACTGTAAATAAACAGCTAAGTTTTATGTTACTTTTATTTATACATAGGGAAGGGAGGGGCAAAGACAGGGCTGTAGGATTTAAAATGTCAAAGAACATTTACGACATGATCTTCAGCAGTACTACTCAAAGTTGAGTTCAATGGACTAATGCTAGTCCACAAGCCCAGCTGCCAATCCCTGAGGCGTTTGCAGGAAAGAAAGAAACAACTGTAGTCAACGGACTCAATTACAGTACTGGTATATATTACTGGTACTCAGATACAGTAGCACCCCTGCATCCACCGAGGATTGGTTCCAGGCCACCCTGCAGACTGTGAATTCCGTGGATAACAGCAAATGCACTGGAAGAGGAAGAAAGACGGGAAGCTCATAGCCCAGGCCATCACGACCGCCACAACCCAGCCCGCCTAGGCCACGGCCTCTCAGGCCTCTGCCGGCACCACCACGCCACTGCAGCAGCCGCCTCCTCTGTTGCCACCATTGTTGCATGCCCCATGACCTCCACTGCCACGCGCAATAACACTGTCATGCTGATGCAGCCACCTCCTCCTTCACTGCTGCCACCGTTGTGCGCCCCGCCACCACCATTATGCCTCCACGACCGCTGCCACCGCACTCCCTGCCACAGCCGCTGCCACCATGCACCACGCCACCATTTTGCCACCACGGCCTCCTCCTCCTCCATCACCACCATGACTGCACGCCCTGCTAACACCATCATGCTGCCATGGCCTCCCAGGCCTCCAACGCAACCTCCACGTGCCCCACCACTACCACCAGAGCCATCCCCTCCCTCCCTGTCCACCCCCCCTGCTACCACCATCCGCAGATAATTGAAACAGCAGATGTCAAATCAGCGGATGTGGGGGTGCTACTCTACTTTTGGTAAGAAGGTAATGTTGAGCCACAGAACAGCTTGATAAGGATGAGAGGTCAGGTATGGATGGCCCATCCTAAGAGCAAAAAGTTCTCCAGCCCACTGAGCTGACACGATAGCTATCAGGAAGACAGTCTTCCAGGAGAGAAAGGACAGGTTGCTTACCTGTAACCATAGATCTTCGAGTGGTTTTCTGTGAATTCACACAGCTGGGTTACTCCTGCGCAGAGCATCGGAACCTTCTAGAAACGCTAGGCAGAATATGCTTTGATACATTTTTGGCGGTAACTCCGCCCATCCTAACGGTCCCTTATAAGGGCTTCCTGCCTAAATCCCCTCAGTTCCTTGAATGACACCACAATATGCAGCATCAGGAACATGTGTATATGATGTAGTAGGAAATAAGAGGGGAGGGTGGGCGGGTCTGTGTGAATTCACAGAAGACCACTCGAAGATCTATGGTTACAGGTAAGCAACCTGTCCATCTTCTTCGTGGTCTCTGTGATTCACACAGCTGGGTGTAGACTGGCAAGCTTCACTCTTGGAGGCGGGTATGTCCTACACCAAGTATACCATATGTACAGACACCTGAGTTTGAAACATTAAGAGCACATTAAGTAAAGTGATCAAAGCATATATAACAACAGTGACTTGGCAACATGAACACTCACTCATTAAATAGAAGATAACAGTACAGCCTTCCCAAAGGCAGCCTTGTTCCTAGAACGAGAGTCAAGTCTGTAGTGAGAAATAAAAGTCAAAGGTGATGACCAGGTTGCAGCTCTGCAAATGTCCTCTAGAGGCACTCCAGAGAGAAAAGCTGCCGAAGTGGAGACACCTCTCGTAGAGTGTCCTCGAATCCGTGATGGCAGAGGTTTCTTTGCCAGTTCGTAGCAGAGAGCAATGGTTGACGTCACCTACTTCGAAAGCCATTGCGAGGAAATGGGGTCTCCAAGCTTCGAGTCAGCATAAGACACAAACAGTCTGGGTGACTTCCTATGGGACGCAGTCCGTTGAATGTAAAAGGCTTGAGCCCTTCTAACATCCATGAGGTGAAGGGTGCATTCGAATTCGTCCTGCAGGTCCTGCATCAAAGTAAGGAGAGTGATGGATTGGTTGAGATGGAAACTGGACACCACCTTCAGAAGGAAGATGTCGGGACGAAGCACCACTTTGTGCTTATGGAAAGCAGTGTACGGAGGATCAGACCTCAAGGCACAGAGCTCACCATCCCGACGCGTCGAAGTGATGGCCACAAGGAAAGCAGTCTTCCAGGATAGGAGTCGCAGATCAGTAGAAGCCAAAGGTTCGAACGGTCGGCGAACCAGCTGTGAAAGGACCAGTTCGAGGCTCCAAGCCGGGGTTGGTTCGGTCACCGGAGGGTGCAGGTTGGCGAAGCCTTTAAAAAATTTCTTTACCGTCGCATCAACAAAGGGGGACGGACGTCCTCTCGCCTGGAACTCGACGGAGATAGCTGCCAGGTAGCACCGGGTTGATGAAAGCGATAGGCCTGCCGAAGACAATTGGAGAAGAAACTCCAATACAGTTGGAATGGAGAAAGGTTCAAGACTCGGTGCTCGGGAGGCTAGAAAGGTTTCATACTTCTTCCACTTGTAGTGGTATGATTTTCGAGTAGATGGTCTTCGTACAGCGTCTATGACAGCCTGAACGTCTGGATGGAGAGACGCAGGTTGCCTCGGTACCGAGGACGAACCCGAGAGACTCGAACCCGAAGGTTGAATCACAGAATCAGCCTCCACGCCATCAGACGGAGGATGTCTAGGTCGGGATGTCTGACCATGCCCTTGTGAATGATGAGCAGATCTGGACGGGATGGCATACAGATGAAGCAACGCTTGGACATGTGTAGCAGAGTCGCAAACCACGGCTGTCGAGGCCACCACAAGGCAATGAGGATGGCGTTCGCTTGATCCGACGAAGCTTGGCAATCACTCGTCAGTAGTGGGAATGGAGGGAACAGGTATAGTAACGGACCCAACCATTGGAACAGGAATGTGTCTCCCCTCGATCCCAGAGTGCGTCGCCTGGAACAGAACTGGGGACACTGAGCGTTCTTGGGAGATGCGATGAGGTCCACTTGAGGAAAGTCCCAGCTCCAAAAGGTCTAAGGTGACTGATCTGTGTAGATGCCACTCGTGGATGGAGACTCAAGCGGCTGAGTCCATCTGCAAGACTGTTCTCCTCCCCGGGAAGATGGATGGATTGGAGAAACACATTCCTGAGGACGCACCAATCCCAGATGTCCAGTGTGAGCTGTAGAAATTGGGGGGAACCTCGTAGTTGGGGGGACCTCCCTGATTGTTCAGGTAGTACATGACAGAGCTGTTGTCTGTCAGTACTAGTACAATCCTGCCCCTCACCAAGGATTCGAAGGCTCGTAATGCTTTCTGGACGGCGAGCAGTTCCAGGACGCTGGTATGGAGAGCTTGCTCTTCGTTGTTCCAAGAGCCTCGAATCTCGTAGGACTTGATGTGCGCTCACCATCCCCGCATCGAGGCATCCGTTGTTAAAAATACGTTCGGCTGAGGAAGGTCGAATGGCATGCCCGACAGGACGTTATCTGGTACCAGCCACCAGTCCAGAGACCGCTGAACTGCCCGCGACATTCTAAGCATCTAGTTTGGAGAATTGAGGAGAGGGTTGAACACTTGCAGGAACCAGTGTTGGAGCAGACGGAAACGAAGTCTGGCGAGGCCAGTCACATACATCGTGGCTGCCATGTGACCGAGAAGGACCTGAACTGAATGAGCGGGAAGCCTTCGGGAGCGATGGCAGGTATAGATCAGGGACCGAAGGGTGTTGAAGCGGTCTTGAGGTAAGTATGCCACTGCAGTTACAGAGTCTAGATGAGCTCCAATGAATTGGATCACTTGAGCCGGCTGGAGCTGAGACTTTTCGATGTTGACAACAAGTCCTAGGTAGTCTAAGGCATCTAACGTGAGGCCAACATCGAGTTCGAGCTGATGTCGAGACTCCGCCACAATCAGCCAGTCATCGATGTAGGGGAAGATCACCACGCCCTGCTGTCGAAGGAAAGCCGCCACTACCGCCATGCACTTCGTAAAGACTCGAGGAGCAGTCGAGAGGCCGAAAGGAAGCAATCTGAATTGGAAGGCCTCGGTCCCGCCCTGAAATGCAAGGAAGCGCCTGTGCGCCAGATGGATCCCGATGTGAAAATAGGCGTCCTTCAGGTCTATGGAGACGAACCAGTCGTTCCGTTTCAGAAGCAGAAGGATGGAGGCCAAGGTGACCATTCTGAATTTCTTTGGGGCTATATACTTTTTCACCCCACGGAGGTCGAGAATCGGGCGTAGACCGCCATCCTTCTTGATAACCAGAAAGTACCTCGAGAAGAAGCAGAGGTGGTGAAGGTCAGGGTCGACAGGTTCGATGGCCCCCTTCTGCAACAGTGTGTGCACCTGCTTGAGAAGGGGAGGGGAGGGTGGTGTTGATCGAACCAGTCCCATCGGAGGTAGAGTGTCGAACTCGATCCAATAGCCAGTCTGGATGATTTGAAGCACCCAACAGTCTGATGTTATAGAAGACCAGGCTTCTTGGAAGTTGGACAGTCGATCCCCGAAGAGAGGCATCTAAGAAAAAACAGAAACAGCATCAGCAAGGCAATCAAAATTTTTTCCGGCTCTGATCCCTGGATCGTTGCTGCAATGGTTGGCGGTATCTTGAACCCGAGCCCTGGCTCCTCACCGATGAGGCTGCAGAGGGAGAGGGAACTTAATGGGACCGGCGGTAGGATTGGCCAGAGTACCCTCAGTGGAACTATTGGCCATACGATGAGGCTTGCCAAGAATATCTGCCTCTAGGACGGTATTGAGAGGTGGAGGTGGAGCCCATACCATATTTCCTGGCAGTGGTCCTCATCTTTGGGTGAATTCAAGCTTTTCGTTGGTTGACCCACTGAATAAGCCAGACGCGTCAAAGGGCAGATCTTCTATGGTAGCCAAGGCTTGAGGTGTAAGGCCCAAGGAACGCAACCATGCATGTCGACGCAGCGCAATGGAACCAGTGATGATTTTCGCTGCGCAGTCTGCCACATGATGGGCCGAATTCATCTGTAGTCCCGCAAAGGACTGGGCCTCAGATTGTATGTCCTCCGCCATCCTATGCTGTTCCTCCGGGAGGTCCTGGATGAGATGACTCATTCTCTCCCATAGGACCTGCTGGTAAGCTCCCATGCAAGCCAAATAATTTGCTACATGGAAGCTCAGATCAGCTGCTGAGTAAATTTTCTTCCCGACAATATCCAGTTTTCTTCCCTCTGGGTCTGGCAGAGATGATAGAGGCCAGCGTTGTTTCTTGTTCTGTGCGACTTCGACGACCACAGAATTCGGCCTTGGATGGTTCTGGAGCCAATCCACATGCTCGCCACCGACACGGTACAGTTGATCTATTTTCTTAAATGTCGACTGGATAGACGAGGGATTCTCCCAGGACCCCTGTGCGATCTTCAACAACGAGGGCAGTACCGGGATGGAAGCCGTCAGTGGTGCCTTCGACTGGATCCATTGGAAAATTGGGTCCACGGGATCAGTCGCTCGTTCTTCCAACTTAAGATCCAATGCATGGGACATCCGGACCATTTGCTCTCCGAAGGCACAAATATCATCAGTTGGAGAGGCAGAATCATCCTCCATCAACTCAGCTTTTGGTGATGGGAGATATGGTTGGTACAGGTCCCAAGACGTGGCGGAAGATGAGGTCGACACCTCCAATGAAGGACTACGGTCCCACGGCGGTGTGGGAGATCGGGGCTGCAGGGTTTGAGGGGTCCGAGGTAGAGGGCGATGTTCAGGTGGAGACACCTGGATTACAGCATCCCTCTTCAAAACTGGTTTCGCAACATCCAGGTCGACCAGGCGTGGGGATCGAGCAAACAAGCGGCCCGTAATGGTGGTGTCGAGGACGTCACCTCTCGGTGTGAAGATCTGCGAACCCGTGGGTGACCCGAAGCCTGTCCTGCAGATGGATCGGGCATGATCATAGGCGGAATAGGCCGGAATATTGTCACAGATTGCAGAAGGCGTACGACTTTGAGGCACTACTTCGGCCTCGATGACCTCCACCTCTTTGTCCGAAGAGTGGCACTCCAGTAGTTGACCCCTCGACACGACCAGAGCAGGAGATGCTTCGAGGCGCCTAAGGGACCTCTCGGCGCCGGTGCCCAACGGGACCTCAGCCGCCACAATCTCCACCGATCCCAATGGTGTACATGACCGATGAGCCTCGGGTTCCGTTGGAGTGGAAACAGGCAAAGGTCGGACAAAGGTGCCCTCGACATCAGTTGATCGGCGAGGGGGAATGTCTGGAGCAGGAGCTTCCACGGGCTTAGATTTCTTTGAGCCCTCCTTTGTCTTAGTCTTGGACTTAGTAGAGTCATGCTTCAAAAGATGCTTCTGTTTTCTCTTCTTCAAAGACTGAGAAGAATCAGACTCAGCACTGGGACAGGCCTCAGTGGTGGCCGGAGCCCCATCCCAAGGGGCAGCCTTTGATGTCGATGGGACCGGCTGTCGAGTCAGTGTCGATACATCCCGAGCCAAATCCAAGGACGCACGCTGAAGGGAGGAACGGAGAGCCTCTGGATCAAAAGCAGTGGAATGGCACCTCGACAGGCTTCGGGACCGACGACGTTTTTGGCCCTTCGATGGAGGAGATCGGGAGCGTCCACGGCCTCGAGGCTCAGATGGGAGGAGCTGAAGCAGAAGTAGAGGCCAGAGCTGAACCCAGGAGTAAGGCTTTCTCATACAGAAAAGACTTCAGGCGCGCGACCCTATGTTTGCGAGCTTGTGGTGTAAAAGCCTTACAATGAACGCATGCATCAACGTTATGAGTCTCGCCCAAACATATTAAACAGCGGTAATGACCATCCGCACTTGGAAGCTTCGCTTGACAAATTACGCAGCGTTTAAAGGCTCCTTTCCTCGACATTTTACGCACAATAACAGCAATAATAAGCGCAGTGAAGAAAAATCGTAGTCAAGGGCAGTCCGAGGTCAGGAACGGTATCTGAGGTAATGCCAAAGCCGAGGGAGGAAGCCAAAATCGTTGTCAAGAGTCAGAAATGGGTCGAAACCAGAGCAATCAGAAGCCGAATATCAAAACCAGAGGGATAGAGCAAAAATCGTCGTCAAAAAAGGGAAAGCCAAGTCAAACCAGATCGATGAGAGAGAAAAAACCTAGCGAACAGAAATTCCTTCAACCTGCTAGTGCAGCAGAAAAAAAGGAACTGAGGGGATTTGGGTGGGAAGCCCTTATAAGGGACCGTTAGGATGGGCGGAGTTACCGCCAAAACTGTATCAAAGCATATTCTGCCTAGCTTTTCTAGAAGGTTCTGATGTTCTGTGCAGGCGCAGGAGTAACCCAGCTGTGTGATTCACAGAGACCACAAAGAAGATCCAGAGATTGCTAGTAGCCATCAGTTTGAAAGGCTTCCCACAGAGCTGAGATTATACCAGTTCTAAACTCCATTGTGGTATTGGCCCCTACACTGGGGGATGGAGGTTCTTATAACCTTTCAAGAACCTCTTCACCAGGGGATTGTGAAAGCAGTAAACCTTCCCAAATAGCCGAAAGTTCACAGAAATAGCTGCCAGATAACAATAATAATAAGCCCTTGTCAGACAATGCCAACAGGAACTGCAGGACATGCTTAGTCTCTGCTCAGGATGGAGGAATACAAAGAGGGGTTAGAAATTCTTGAAACTTCCTCTACTTCTAAACACAGGAGAATCTTGTTGGCAGTTAATGTGCTGCAGAGATTACATCTTTCACAGCATCAGGCAATGCAACCAGTGAACAATCCTCTCTGTTGTGAGATGGAGGATGTTGAGATCAGGATTCTTGACTAGACCTTGGTACAGAGTGAGAAGACTTGATCTGTGTGGCAGTTGAATGTAAATGCCTTGAGACAGATGGAGAAGAGGGGCAAACCATGGCTGCCTAGGCCACCATAGTGCAATCAAGATGCAACTAGCTCTGTCCCAATTAAGCTTGGCTATGACCCTCATGAGGAGCAGGAAAGGAGGGAAAGCATACATAGTGGTGCCTCCCCAGCAAAAAAAGGAAGGCATTGCCATGCACCCTCCCTGAAGAGTCCAAGAGCAGAACTCCACTGATCATACCAAGGACTGTCCAGCACTTTCTGCGGTGGTGGTTGGATGCAGCCAATGTCCAGAGTGGCATCCTCTTCCTCAGTGAGCATTCACACTGAAGTGCCTCAGCAATGAAAGGTCAGTATCAAGATATCAGGATGGAGCATCCACTCACTGGATGAATTCTACGACCTGCTGAACATGTCTATGAGGACATTCTCTTCCCTGGGAAGGTGGATTGCTGAGATTATGATATTTCTCTCAATGACTCTCAAGTAGAAGAGTGAGGTGAAGGGAAGTGGTGGATCTGGTACCCCCTTGCTTGTTGAGGTAATACATGGTCATGGTGTTGTTGGTCAGCAACTGCACTACTTTGCCTCAAAGAAGACTCTCAAAGAATTGAACACTTTCTCCACCGCCAACATCTCCAATGCACTTATGTGAAGGGTTTGCTCTGTGGACAACCACAGACCCTGCCCGTACGGAGAAATTGACGAAAGCCTCCCCCCCCCCCGCCAGCATCCATCATTGAAGCATCCTTGGTGATGACAACTTGAGACTGAGGGGAAAGGAAGAGGATGCCACTCTGGACACTGGCTGCATCCAACCACCACCGCAGAAAGTGCTGGACAGTCCTTGGTATGATAAACCACTTCTTGGGGGAGTCCCGAAGTGGGCAGAATTGAGAAAGGAACCACACCTGCAGTGGCCAGATTCAGAGTCTTGCATGGAGAGTGATGGACATAGTGGATGCCATGCAGGTTAACACTGCCAGCATATCCCTGGCTCTGAGTCTTCTTTAACGAATGCATCACAGAACAAAGCAGTGCAATCCTAAGAACCTGTTGTCCAGCAGAAAGGTGGCTTAGACCTTTGAATCCAGGACTGTTCTGATGAACCATTTCCTCAGAGTGCATTTCAGAAGAGACTTTTCTCGGTTCACGACCAGGCCTAGCCAGTTGAGAAGACACGTGGTGAGATTAATGTCCAGCAGAGACATTAGCTGCCTAGTGCAAGCTACCATCAACCAGTTGTCTATATACAGGTAAAGGACAACACCTTGCTGTCATAAAAAAAGCCGCCATCGCTGTCTTAATCTTTGTCAACACACAAGGAGAGGTGCTGAGACCAAAAGGTAGAACTCAAAACTGATAGGTTCATTTTCCTATTGCAAAGCAAAGAAACCTTTGAGAGGGATGAATCGAAATGTGGAAATAGGCATCCTTCAGGTCTCAAGTGGCAAACCAATCTCACTTCTCCATCAGGGGAAAGAAAGATGGGGTTGAGAATCACCGGATGTGGTAATTCACACCCTGATGGATGTAGTAATTCACATCTTGGAGGTCCAGGATTGGACGTAAGCCCCCATCCTTCTTGGTGATAATTAAGTATCTGGAGAAGAACCTCCACTGGAGTTGGGAGAGAGGGACAGACTCGATAGCCCCCTTTTGCAAGAGAGTTTCTACCTCCTATTGGAGTACAGTGGATGGGAATGGACCAATACGTGCCTGAAGGAAGATCATAGAATCATAGAATCATAGAATTGCAGAGTTGGAAGAGACCACGAGGGCCATCCAGTCCAACCCCCCTGCCACGCAGGAAATCTTGATCAAAGCATCCCCGACAGATGGCCATCCAACCTCTGTTTAAAGACCTCCAAGGAAGGAGACCCCACCACGCTCCGAGGGAGTGTGTTCCACTGCCAAACAGCTCTTACTGTCAAAAAGTTCCTCCTCATGTTGAGGTGGAATCTCTGTTCCTGGAGCTTGCACCCATTGCTCCGTGTTCCAGTCTCTGGAGCAGCAGAAAACAAGCTTGCTCCATCCTCAGCGTGACATCCCTTCAAATACTTAAACAGGGCTATCATATCGCCTCTTAACCGTCTTTTTTCCAGGCTAAACATACCCAACTCCCTAAGTCTCTCCTCATAAGGCATCGTTTCCAGACCTTTCACCATTTTAGTTGCCCTTCTCTGGACACGCTCCAATTTGTCAATATCCTTTCTGAATTGTGGTGCCCAGAACTGGACACAGTATTCTAAGTGAGGTCTGACCAAGGCAGAATAGAGTGGCACTATTACTTCCCTTGATCTAGACACTATACTTCTATTGATACAGCCCAAAATCGCATTGGCTTTTTTAGCTGCCGTATCACACTGTTGGCTCATGTTCAACTTGTGGTCGACTAGGACTCCTAGATCCCTTTCGCACGTAGCCTCATTCAGCCAGGTCTCTCCCATCCTATATTTATGCATTTATTTTTCCGCCCTAAATGTAGTACTTTACATTTCTCCGTATTGAATTTCATTTTGTTAGCTTTGGCCCAGCTCTCCAGTCTATCCAGGTCATTCTGAATTTTGATCCTGTCCTCTAGGGTATTAGCTACTCCTCCCAATTTGGTGTCATCTGCAAATTTGATAAGTATGCCCCTAATTCCATCATCCAAGTCATTGATAAAGATGTTGAATAGCACTGGGCCCAGGACAGAACCCTGTGGCACCCCACTGGTCACATCTTTCCAAGACGAAGAGGAGCCACTGCTGAGCACCCTTTGGGTTCGGCCGGTCAACCAATTACAAATCCATTGAACAGTTAACTTGTCTAGCCCACATTTTACAAGCTTTTTTGCAAGAATGTCATGGGGAACCTTGTCAAAGGCCTTACTGAAATCAAGGTATGCGATGTCCACAGCATTCCCTTCATCTACCAAGCTGGTAACTTTATCAAAAAAAGAGATCAGATTAGTCTGGCATGACTTGTTACTCTGAAACCCATGTTGACTTTTTGTGATTATGGCATTGCCTTCTAAATGTTCACAGACTCTCTCTTTAATGATCTGCTCTAGAATCTTCCCTGGTATTGATGTCAGACTAACTGGGCGATAATTGTTGGGATCCTCTTTTTTCCCCTTTTTGAAGATGGGAACAACGTTTGCCCTCCTCCAGTCTGCTGGGACTTCTCCTTTTCTCCAGGAGTTCTCAAAGATTATTGCCAATGGCTCTGAGATTATATTTGCCAGCTCTTTTAATACTCTTGGATGTAGTTCATCTGGTCCTGGAGATTTAAATTCATTTAGATTAAGAAGGTATTCCTGTACTACCTCTTTACTTATTTTGAGCTGGATTTCCCCTATTGTGTCCTCTGTTCCATTATCCTCAGGTTGGTCCTCCTTTTCCTTTTCTGAAAACACTGAGGCAAAGAAGGTGTTGAGTAATTCTGCCTTTTCTCTGTCCCGTTAGCATTTTGCCATCTTCTCCACGTAGCGGCCCTATCATTTCCTTCTTCCTCCTTTTGCTGTGGACATACCCCAAAAAAAACCCTTTTTATTGTTCTTAACCTCCCTAGCAAGCCTGAGCTCATTCTGCGCTTTAGCTTTTCTGACTTTACTCCTACACGTGTTCGCTATCTGTTTGAATTCTTCTTTGGTGATTTCCCCCCTTCTCCATTTCCTATACATGTTCCGTTTAAAACTTAGCTCCATTGAAAGTTCTTTAGTCATCCATCCTGGTTTCTTGAGACACCTCCCATTTTTCTTCCTCAATGGTACTGTTTGAAATTGTGCCTTCAGTATCTCCCTTTTGAGAAAGTCCCATCCGTCTTGAGGTCTCTTCTCTTTTAGTATTCCTGACCATAGGATCACCCCCAGTATTTCCCTGAGTTTATTGAAATCAGCTCTCCTAAAGTCAAGAATGTGTGTCTGACTATGCCTGGCTTCTCCTTTCCATTGCATAACAAACTCCAGGAGAACATGATCACTCTCACCTAAGGATCCCACCACTTGCACCCCATTAACCAGGTCATCTCTGTTGGTTAGGATCAGATCTAAAATAGCTGACCCCCTTGTTGCCTCTTCCACCTTTTGGACCATGAAATTGTCTTCCAGGCATGTAAGGAATTTGCTAGACCTTGTGGTTTTGGCTGAGTTAGATTGCCAGCAAATATCAGGATAGTTGAAGTCCCCCATCACTACTACATCTCTCCTTTCTGCATGTGTGTTCATCTGTTCTAGAAAGGCAACATCCAATTCCTCCGTCTGATTTGGGGGTCTGTAGTAGAGTCCCACAATGACATCCCTGTTATTTCCCTCCCCTTTAATTTTTCTCCAGATGCTTTCCACCTGGCTTCCAGTATTGATGTCGTGGATCACTTCACTGGTGTAAATATCCCTGACATATAATGCTATTCCTCCTCCTTTCCTGTTTGGCCTGTTTCTCCTATAAAGGTTATATCCCTCTATTCCTACATTCCAGTCATGAGACTCGTCCCACCAGGTTTCAGTAATGCCTATTATATCATATTTGTTTTGTAGTGCAAGGAGTTCAAGTTCATCTTGCTTATTTCCCATGCTCTGTGCATTAGTGTAGAGACATCTGAGACAATGTGTTCCCGTTACTTGCTCCCTGTGCAAGTTTTTTTGCCTCCCACTGTTGGGTCCTTGCGCTGTTTGCCTTGTTCCCTCTACGACAGTTTGACTCTTTTCTCCAGCCCTTTTGCCTTCCAGAATAATGTCTCCCTCCCCCATCTGACTCAGTTTAAAGCCCTCCTGATCAAATTCTTGAGACTGTTGGCAAAAATGTTTCTTCCAACTGCTGTAAGATGCACCCCATCTCTTGCCAGAAGTCCCCCCGCATGGAAGCACAGTCCATGATCCAAGAATCCAATTTATTCTCGGCGACACCATCTACGGAGCCAGTAGTTTACATCGGCTATTTTCCTCTCCCTTCTTGGACCATGCCCTTCAACTGGCAGAAGAGACGAGATGACCACCTGTGCGTCCATTTCTTTCAGCTTCCTCCCCAGTGCCTCATAATCTCTTCTGATCTTGGGAAAGCTGTGCCTTGCAGTATCATTGGTTCCCACATGGACCAAAAGGAAGGGGTAATGATCCGTAGGCTTGACGAGTCTTGTCAGCCTCTCAGCCACATCGCAGATCTTTGCCCCAGGGAGACAACACACCTCCCGAGTCATCTTGTCAGGCCCACATACCACTGCTTCTGTACCCCGCAGCAAGGAGTCCCCCACCACCACCACACGCCTCCGCTGAAGCTTCGCAGCTGCTGTTCCTTGCGGTGGTCCTCTCAAGGTCCCCTGCTCTACCCCTGAAGTCTGTCCATGCTGTTCTTCCTCGTTGTCCTTGATAAGGGAAAGGGCTTCGAATCGATTCTGTAGCTGCAAGCTGTTCGAAGAATCCCTGGATTTTCTTGTTCTGTGTGTGACATTCCTCCAGCTGTCTACTTCCTGTGTCTGTGAAGTGACCCTCTCCTCCGCAGCCACTTCCTCTGTGTGGTCCCCATCCAAGACTGTTCGTTCTGTTCTGTCCAGGAAAACCTCTTGCTCGCGAATCTGTTGAAGTGTAGCTACCCGTGTCCAGAACTTGATGGCATACCCTCTTTCAACAATGTTGAGAACCCACAAGTCTGAGGTGATGGAGGCCCACACATGGTGGAATTTTGCAAGCCTGTCTTGAAAAGGTGGCATAGATGATGTCAAGATAATGGTGGCAAGGTGGACATCCTGGTAGGGGTCAAAGGCAAAGTTTGGAATAATTGCATGAACACTTCTTACAGTGGGCAGGCTTAAGCTTTTGAGCAGAGGTGAACTTTGGCACAGCAGAGGAAGGAAGAGGAAGAGTGCGACAGGCCCATGGGGCTGTATGCATGTTTCAGTATCCAGCCATATCTGTACCAGGTAGACCAAGGTTTCAACACAGACTGGACAAGGGGATTGAAACTATACTTTTTCACTGTGGATTGCATCTTCTGAGTGTGCTCCAACTTGGTATTGGTCTCAGCAATGAAAAGATCTGATTCATCAAAAGACAGGTCCTCAATCACTGAGCAGGCTTGATCACACAGTCCCAATGACCAAGCCAAGTATGTCTATGGAATGATTCTGTGCCAGCCTGGGCCTTCCCACTGCAATCTGCCACATGACGCGATGAGGTGATTTATTGCCCCACAAGTTTACTGGCCTCAGGCTAGACCAACACCATCACTCTACAATCCTCCTCGTCCAGCTTATTTAAAAAAAGGAGTCAGCTTCTCCCAGAGCAGTTGCTGATACATGCCTATGCACATGCACACAAGGTAGATGGAGATCTTACACATGAGGGCAATGGGAGAATAGAAATTTCTGCCCACCAAGTCCAATTTTTTGCCTTATTTATCTGTGGGCATTGAGTGTAATCTCTGGAATGCATAAGATTGAACCGCATCAACAATAATTGAGTTTGAGTTAGGATGTTGTCCTAGCTAAGCAATGTCAGGATCTTTTACCCTGTACAGAGCCTTTACCTTCTTGGATGTAGAGGGTATGAAGTAAGGATTAGCCCATGATTTGCAAATGACCTGAAGAAGGTAAGGAAGCATGGGCAAGCTACCTGGAACTGGAGCTTGAGACTGGACCCAATGAAAAATAGGGTTATCTATCTGAGCCTGCAGCTGCATAACCTTTAAGTGCAATGCCCTGGTCATTCTCAGCACCTGATCCACAAATACCCTTACATCATTGGTGGGTGAAGAAGGATCAGGATCTCCCAACAGTGTTGGGAGAGGACAGCCAATTCAGAATTAGACTCAAAACTAAAAGATGCCAAGTCAGCTGAAGACAACATCTGAAGGACATGGGCTGAAGAGGGATGTGAAGATGAACCCTCGACCACCAGTGGAGTGGTATTAGACAAATGTGCCAAACCAGACAGAAGAGATTTTGCCCTTGGGATGCCAGGATCTTGAATGGTAGTGACAGGCTCGTGATTACCCGCAGAGGGAATCTCCTGAACGGCAACTCCAGATTGTGCTCCAGGCTGAGATTGGGTTACTGGAGGGGCAGAGATGGCAGCACAAGGGCATCCTCTGTCAGCATGCTGATGCTTATGGCCTCAACAACATCTGAGGCAAACCTTGTTTGTATAGTGATAAGTATGAGGGAATTCGTAATTCTAGAAATACTGCCCACAAGACGACAGGGAGCTTCTGTACCGAGCATAGAAAGAGTTGGTGGAGTTTGATGTCAAGTGCCTCCAGCCATGATGACCACACGGGTGGTGAAAGTGTCGATCCCAGTACCATGAATGTTGAGATCAATGAGAACTATGAGTGTGAGAGCTGTCCCTCAAGCTGGAGGAGGAACCAGACTAGGAAGAGGAAGACCAAGACCTGGAACAAGCCTGAAGACAGCGGCCTTGTGACAAGAGAAATAGAAGACTGAGCAGGAGAAGGAATAACTAACACCCTCACAATCAATGAAGGTTCCATTTCACCTTCAGCAACCTATACATCCTCAGGGGAATGCTGAGGTGCTTCTGACTCTCAAAGTGGAGGGTCACTTCAAGTAGGGGACATTGCCAACTCAATTGTGGCCGAGACCAGTTAGGAAACCAGTATAGAACAAGAAGCATCGTCGGAGACCACTCGTACTGTAGAAGCTACAGGAATATGCTGATCCTTTTCTTTATTGCGCTTCTTTTCCTTGTGTTTGCACTTCTGGGCCAACAACTCCATTTCAATCTTGAGAGACCGACTAGGAGTGGGAGGACAATTGACAGGAAGTCAGAGCGTCAGATTCAGGCAACAAAGTAGACTTCTTCACCTTCAACAGGACAGAGCCCAAACCAGCCAGAGAACGCTTAACTTGGAGGATGGGCTGAAGAGGTTGGGCGGGTCCAGACCTCTCAGAAGATGAGCCCGAGATTGTTATAGACTTCAAGGAGCCCAAAGCTGGTACTGACTTTGTGGAAAAGGCTCTGTCTAATGAATCCATCCTGACAGAGGCAGAATGCCAAGGAGATGGCATCAGGGACCTACCTCAGAGACTGTTCATACAAGAGTGCTTTCAGATGCAACTCCCTGTTCCATCTCAGCTGAGGCATGAAAGCTCTACAGTGGGCAGACGAGGCAACCACACGAGCTTCTCTAAGGCAGAGAAGGCAATTCAGGTGTTCATCCTTCTCAGGGATCTTAGCATCACAGGAGATGCATTCTTAAAGGACACCAGCAGGACCAACAGTCCAAACAGTGAGCACAGCCTTGAATATCAGCACAAGTCAATGAAGCCCCGAATCAGGAGTCAAGCCCAGTATCGAGAAGCTGAAACAACCAAACCGAAAAACATTGACCAAATCAAGGAAGGCCACACCAAAGAGAATCAACAAAGCCGAAGAAGGCCAAACTGAAGAACACAATTCCTATCGATGCTGCTGCAGCGGCAGACAAAAAGGACCTGGCTGGTTTGGGAGAATACCTCTATACAGTGGCACTGGAGGTGGGCAGGGCTACCTCCAAAAAGCTTATGTAACACTCTAGAAGATTCCAGAAGATGCACTGCAAAGGTGCAAGATCACTCATTTGTGTGAGTCACAGAGACCACAAAGAAAATGAAGGCTTCGATGAGATAAAGGCCATATTTCAACAAAGCTTCATAAAAATGTGTATGTAGTTGCTGCATTTCATCAGTTTGCTGCAAAGTCAGACAGCAGATCATACTTTCCATTCTGCTTATAGTCCTTTGCACATAACTGTGCATCCTGAATCTGGAAGTAAATTAAGCATGACAGAATTTTCTAAGCAGCTCCTTCAGTGCCAGTATCAGCAACTCTCAAACTGAATCTAGTTATAACTGGTGAAGTGCCAACAGCTGACCTTGTGTAGATGACACTAGTGCAGGGATTTAGGAAACATATGACTATAGGTTTTCCATGGGTTTTTTCCGGGCTGTGAGGCTGTGTTCTAGAAGAGTTTACTTCTGATGCTTCGCCTGCATCTGTGGTTGGCATCTTCAGAGAATGGTTGGGTAGGAGTGTGGAGGGGTTTATATACTGTGAACCCCTGCTGGAGAGGATATGCAAATTTGTGTATTTGAATGGCTAGTTGCTGGGTGGAGATATGCAAGGAGGATTACTGTATGTTTGTCTAATGGTTGGCTAATGGTCCATTGTCTGTTGGAAATCCCCCTGTCCCTGAACAGAGTTCATTTGCATGTGTTGAGTTTTGATTTTAGTGTTTTTCAGGACTGGTAGCCAGAATTGGTTTACTTTTAGGGTTTCTTCTTTCCTGTTGAAGTTGTCCAGGTGTTTGTGGATTTCAATAGCTTCTCTGTACATTCTGACATGATAGTTGTTGGCCTGGTCCAGAATTTTGGTGTTTTTAAATAACAGTTTGTGTCTACATTGGTTTATAACATGTTCTGCTACTGCATGTTATAAACCAACGTGGATAGCATACAGCATATAGAGTCTTGGTCAAGGGAAAGAAGAAATCACAGCCCAGAAAAAAACCATGGAAAACCTATGGATGCCGGCCGTGAAAGCCTTCAACTTCACATCAGACATATGACTGTATACAAGTGGAATCTGACATGGAAGTAGAAAGGAAGCATCCAGCAATAATCTCACTCCTACCTTCCTTAGAGTGAGTTTAAGAAAAGAAACTCCTTCTAATCACAAGCAGATAGTATAGCCTAAACATATTACAGAATGAACCAGAGAAATATAAGTAACCTTAATAAACTTGGATGTGGCACATTCCAGGCCAGCAAAGTATACTGCCGTTTTAGACAGAAGATCTAGAATACCCTTAAGAGGATCTACAATGTTCTCTCTCTCTCTCTCTCTCTCTAGTTCTTGATAGCACACACTAAACTTTAACACATGATTTAATTCCTAAGGCTTGTTAAATAACTCACTTCAGCAGCTGTCCAAAGACTGCCAGTCCTTAAGAAAATTGAAAGAGTTTAATTCACAGCAATTAGGGCTGCAAATCCGGATTTCAGATATTTAACCAACTGATTAGACTTTTCGTTTATTAAAGAGCTTTATTCTTTCAGTCTCTCCCTAGCCCATATTTAGCATTATAGAATGCATGCATTACTAATAAGTGGTTTTTCTAAAATCTGAAATACAGAACAAAATGTTTGATAATCACAGACAAGCAAAACAAGATTTGGGCTTAGCGCAAAACCCAAATTAAGTTTGGGAATACACCATCAGCATGCAGACTACTCCCTCCTCCATTCACAGGTTGGTATTACTCTCCCAGTTTCAGTTAACTTGGCTAACAATAACTGAATTATTACTCATAGTTAAATTACAGAATGATGGTTACAAATTGTTCTGCTGCAATACAGCATAAAGTTGGACTGCTTTTAAAGGAAAAGTCACCATCATTTTTTGCTAACATAAGCCTCCAAAAGGGACAAAAGAAACTTTTCCAAATTTGACAGCTACAAATGAGGTATGGATGATTTAGCACTGATTCGTCCGTAACATTAAACATAGCTAGCTCCAAAACTTAGAGGGGAAGAAATACCCATACAAGAGGGGGGAAAGTAGTACACAGCACCACACCTGCGCTGTAGCTTTACTGAAAGAAAATTATCTATTGATTTCACAGATACCAAACTTAAATGCTAACTAAAATGACCCACTATTTAAATCACTAGGATAATGCACTCTGAAGCAATTATGAATTTTACTTATACAATGATGCAAAAAATCCTAAACAATTTATATAAACATTTTTAAAATGCAATTTCTTGACTTTTCGCTCTGAATGTTCCAATTTTAACAGTACTGTAGTATACAAACTATTACAATCTACTGATATTTTATTTCTCTCTTCAGTTCTGAACATTTTTTTTAACTTGGGTTCTGTACAACTAAGAACAAAAGGTATGATAGGCGAAGTAAAATTAAGATATGAATTAGAACCTTGAGGCATCCAGACATTAAATATAAATCAGAATTTAAAGTCATTGAAAGTAACCTAAACTGATTCAGCTCACACTACCATAGTTATTCTTTCATCCTAAGCACGGGAAGCTGTCAGAGTGTCTGGGCTGCAGCAGTCTATGGCAAGCCAGGAGCTGGGAACCATGAACCATGAACAGAAGCAATGACAAACCAAGAGCATCCTTTTGGTTCTGGTGAGGTGGGAAGGTCCATTCTGGGCCATATAATGAACAGTTTTATTTACTTTTTAACTTCTGTATGTATTTTAAATGTTTGATGTAGGGATTTTAAATTGTTTTTAAAATGTTATTGTTTTAAGTTTTTTAATTGACTTTCTTTGGGAGCTGCTTTGAGTCCCACTCTGGAAGAAAGATGGCATACAAATGAAATACAAACATAAAATCATAAATCATAGAGTTGGAAGAGACCACAAGGGCCAAGCAGTCCAACCCTCTGCCACGCAGGAATACACAATCAAAACATTCCCAAGAGATGGTCATCCAGCCTCTTTTTAAAAACCTCCAAAGAAGGAAACTCCACCACACTGCAAGGCAGTGTATTCCACTGCCTAACAGCTCTTACTGTCAGGATCCCTACAAGACAAATCTGACTGCAAAGGCACCAGCACCAAAGAACCAGAATCAAAGAAACAAGCTGTGTTTCACCCTGCTTGTTCAAACATCTTAATAGAGTGGTTATTTTTCAATTGCTATCTGAACCACTGCTCCCTGTAATTGTAGTAAGACGTTTTTGCACACTTTTACACTGTGAGAAGCTCAAAATTCTTGATATGCATTGCTACTTCTTTCAGAGACCACAGCCTCTGCACTGAATAGTTCAGGAAATGTCTCCTCAACTTCTGTTGCAAGCATTCATGGTGGCTATTACATATGCTGCAATGGAACAAATGGCATCTGGACCAGACTGCAGATCCTGACCAATCAATAAAGGCTGAAAAAGGTTTGATGACGTATTAACAGAACTAATCTTCTAGCATTCAGGATCAAAGTAAAATGATGTGGATACCATCTGCAATGGTTGCATGTGTAACCAGACAAAACCTAAGTACCACAGCTGTAGATGATAGATTTTCCTTGGGTTTTTTCTGTGAGGCCATGTTCTGGAAGAGTTTACTTCTGACGTTTTGCCCGCATCTGTGGCTGGCATCTTCAGAGAATGGTTGGGTAGGAGTGTGTGTGGAGTTTATGTGCTGCGAACCCCTGTAGGGGAGTATATGTAAATTTGTGTATTTGAATGGTTAGTTTCTGGGTTTAGATAGGCAAGGAGGATTACTGTCTGTTTGGCTAATGGTTGGTTGATGGCCTATTATCTGCTGGAAATCCCCCTGTCCCTGGGTGGAATTCATTTGCAAGTGTTGAGTTTTGATTCTATTGTTTTTCAAAACTGGTAGCCAGATTGTGTTTACTTTAAGGATAAGTTGTCCAAGTGTTTGTGGATTTCAATAGCTTCTCTGTGGATTCTGACATGATAGTTGTTCGCCTGGTCCAGAATTTCTGTGTTTTTAAATAACATTTTGTGTCCAGGTTGGTTTATAACATGTTCTGCTACTGCTGGTTTTTCTGGCTGGCTCAGTCTGCAGTGTCTCTCGTGTTCCTTGATTTGTGTTTGCACACTGTGTTTAGTGGTCCCTATGTAAACTTGTCCACAGCTGCATGGTATGCGGTAAACTCCTGCGGCTGTGAGAGGGTCTCTTTTGTCCTTTGCTGAGCCTAACATTTTTTGGATTTTCTTAGTTGGTCTGTAGATTGTTTGGAAGTTGTGTTTCCTCATCAGTTTCCCTATTCTGTCTGTGACTCCTTTGATGTATAGTAAAAAATACCTTCCCTTTGGGTGGCTGTTTTTTCTTCTTCATTCCTGTGGTTTTTTCTGGGTCTAGCTGCTCTTGTGATGCCTGATGTGGAGTAACCATTAGCCTGTAGGGCCCAGTGCTTCAGTTCATCCTCCAGGTTGTGGGGTTCGCAGATCCTTTTTGCGCAGTCTACCAATGTTTTTATTGTGCTTCTTTTTTGTCTTGGGTGATGACTGGAGTTCTTGTGCAGGTATCTTCGGCTTCACATTGTAGATGATACTTCACAACTGTCTATGCATTTCTGTCTATGCAGGTACTTGTGCCCTTCAAAAAATATGTCCAATGCCAATCAACAATCTTCTTCCATTTGAAGGATGGCTAATGCTATAGAAGAGTATAGTTGCACCTTGATGAAAGATACAGACTGAGTTGGGGTCTGTGTCATCCCGATAATACTAGAAGACCCTGATGATGAAGCTCTGCTGCAACAACTGTTACAATATCTGAGATGCAGTCTCCAACCCAAAGGGAAGTACTGTGAACCGGTAATTACTGTCTTAAATGCAAATCACAAGAAGTTGCAAGGACTTGGATGAATGGAAATTTGTTTCATTAAAATCCATGGTTGCAAAACAATTACCTTCCTGTAAGAGAGAAAGCATACTGAGGAGTGTGACCATTCAGAAATTCTGAGTGATGACAAGAGCATCAATATCTCTGAGGTCCAAGACCATTAAGCACCTGGAATAGAATCTGCCCCCCTTGATATGGTGATAATCCTTTGATGGCTGGCTAAGTTTGCCCACTTCTTCTAAGAGGGATAGTGCTAATAAAGTGGTACGTAAACAATCTTGAGCAACAGTATCCAACTGTTCAGGACCCTTGGTGCACGGTTTTCAAAACCCACTGATCTTAAATGCTGGACTGCCAAAATAGAAAATAGGAAAATAGACAACTGCCAAATTGGGATAGGGTGTGAACCTGAGTCTCTGATCTCTCTTTGAAGACTGCTAATCACCAGGCATTTCTGGGCCACTACCAGTTATCTCAAAGCAGGAACTGGGAAAGAAGCTGTTTTTCCACCCAGAAGGTCAGTGTTCAGAATAGAATCATAGAATCATAGAATTGTAGAGTTGGAAGAGACCACGAGGGCCATCCAGTCCAACCCCCTGCCACGCAGGAAATCTTTATTAAAGCATCCCCGACAGATGGCAATCCAGCCTCTGTTTAGGGATTTGGTTCCAAGACCCCCCATGGATACCAAAATCCATGGATGCTCAAGTCCCATTATATAAACGGCACAGGAAAACTGTGTCTCTTATATAAAGTAGCAAAATCAAGGTTTGCCTCTTGGATTTTTTTAAAAAAATATTTTTCATGCAGTGGATGGTGGAATTTGTGGATGTCGAATCCGTGGATACAGATGGCTGACTGTATCTTTAAGTGGATGAAAAACATGATGAACTTTTCTGAGCTGTCATTGAGCTGTGTTTTGATTTAGAAACAAAGAGATATCTAAATGTTTTGTAGTTGATAAAAGGAACACAGAGAACACTGACAAAATTGATTAGCTACCCTGATATGTTTTGCTGTATTAGATGCCTTATGACCAATATTCAATTTGTCATTGGTGTTAACATGAAACAGATCAAGATTGTTAAAAAGTATATTCTCTATCACATGCATCATCGTCTCACCAATGTCTCTGAAGCACATTTCACCTAATATTTTCCTTAATTAATCTGCTGCCAAGCCTGACTCTGAAAAATAACATGGCTATTTTTTTTCCATTTTATGGCAGATCATTCATTAGAGTTGCTACTCTGTCCCACAGGAATAACTGATAGCAGCCTAGAAATACCTGATCATTAGTAATCTTCAAAGAGAGAGCAGGAATATGTCTTATGATGCATATTGTCTAACTGCTTTCCTTCTTTCCTTCTCAGGCAGATTTCTTGCCAGAAGAAGAGACCATAATCACCAAATTGACCTCTGGGTGTTCGAACAAAAATTCAGGGTTTTTTTCCTCTTGAACGCTATACAAATTCTCCAAACACAAGTGGCAACATGAACAGATGCAGGCTTTTCCCCAAAGGTTTTAATGGACTTCACCAAAGGGGAAAAGAAGGATAAAGCCATTGGTGAGTTAACAGGAAAATGCAATACTGTATATTCCGGCATATAAGATGACTTTTTCAGCCTGTAAAATCAGCTGAAAAATCAGGGGCCATCTTATATGCTGGATACTGGGGCTGTGCAAGCCCCATCTCGGACTCGGAACAACGGAGGTGGCTGGCTGGAGGGGGGAGAAGCTCACTAGCCACCTTATTCCCCCCCTCCAGTGCAGCTGCATGGGGTGGGAAGAGCCTTGCTGGGTGGGAAGGGGGTCTTCTCCATGACTCAGTCACAGAGAAGATCCCCTCCCGCCCAGTGCGGCTGCACAGGGGGGGGGGAAGAGCCTTGCTCCCTTCAGCATGACAATTAGGTGACAGCAGTTAAAGGAAAATATAGCAATGAATATACAACTGTAGTATTAAGTAAAATGCAGGGTGTACGCTTCAGAATATAAAAGTACGCATAAGAAAAAGGCTAGTCTGCTAATTCCACGGTTTTTCTTTACTGAAGAAATAGGGCATTGTTGTGTCCCAAGTGATGTACTAAATAAAAATTCAAAGGGAATTTTTTTTAATGGGAATTAAAAACTAACCTACATTCCTGACTTCTGCTAAATGTTTGCCCTGTTTGAGATGTAGATTTTGGAAGTACATGAATTTCAAATCTAAGAGGTCCTTTGAGATTTTCATTTGCTTTCATGCTATCATTGTGCATAAGTATGTGGCATGTGTTGCTTCTGGTGTGTAGAATGGATTGCTAGCCTAATGGAAATAAACTGCTAATGAGATTGAAGATTGAAGTCCCAGCACTATTTCTTAGTAGTCTGCAGCATCAGTCTTCAGGTTGCATACTTTCTGTTACTTTAAAGTTCCTTGGAAGTAAGAAAGTCACTGGTTCAGATTTTGTTGATTCCCCATGCCAATAATTTTAAGAGATTAATAAAAAATAAGAAATTAAAATAAGATCTGTTGGTATTATATCTTCCCTGTGTGATTTTGCTCAGGGGCTAGATTGCATCATGTGCCCCCTCTCACTTAATTGAATCATGTGCCCCCTCTCACAAATGGAAATGGGGGTAACGTAAGGCCAAGCAACACCAGAGTATGGTGAAGATGGCAAATGTTATCAAGGAGGATGAACACACAAGCTAAGAGGTTTCTGGCTGAGTCTACAGAGAAGGGCAAGACTTACTCTCTTCCCCTTAATCTCCTCCCCCACCCCCATGCTGAGTTATTGAGTGCAAAATACTGAAGAAGACAAACAAACAAACAAATAAAGGGGAAGAAGGAGAAAGAAACTGGGACAGTTTAAGAGCAGCTAAAAAAAAGTGGGACGACGGATCACGGCTTCGGGGAGGGCGGGTGATGGGGGGTCATCTTATACGGCGAGTATACCCTAAACTCTGTATTTTGACTTTAAAATTATACGCCCAGTCGTCTTAGTCTTATACGCCGGAATATACGCCACATAAAATGCAAGATCATCTGAAGGTGGTAATTCTTCTTTATATTGATTTGGAGACTTTTGGCCATCTTAGTTAAGAAGTAAGACTATAATAACCAGAGAATGAGAAATCGTCCTGGTCTTTTGACAGAGAATCTGACATACGCACACAAAATTTGTACTGAGGAGGCTAATGGAGTTAGAATCTCTTTCAGATAAGCACTGTTGTGTTGTTGCATAGGCTGTGAAGAAGGTTGTGTCTTTGCTCCTGGATGAACTACTGCTGACACTAGCTAAGTACATAACATGGACTGTAAAATGGATATACAGTTGCTCCTTCATATTGGCTGGGGTTTGGTTCCAAGATCCCACACGGATACCAAAATCCCTGCATACTCAAGTCCCATTATATGCAATGGCACTGAGGAGATGGCAGCTATAAAAGGCATGGGAGCAGATGCTATAAAAACAAACAGTGGTAATGATAACATAAATGTTAGAACTCTAAGAAACTGTTCTAGTGTTTCACGGTAGAAGTCAGCACTAGATGAATTGGGAAATATGTCTCTTCTCAACTGAGAGAGCACTATCTCAAAAATTGTGAATGATGACTAAGGGAATTATCTAATTTAGGACAAGTTTCTAGACTATCCACAATAGTCATTAAAGGAAATGGCATTTGCAACAATCACAAGGATAACAATAGCAACACCAACAACACGAATACCTATCAAAATAGTAAAATGGAGAGAGAGACTCTCTTGATCAGGACAGATGGCTTTGGTCTTGATCCTGCGGGCTATGATAATCTCTCAACTGAGGTAAACAAGAACAGCATCAATTATGGCATTCCTCTCAGTCCTGATTATCACTGTGGTACCAAAGTTCACAAGGACCATCATGGTATTGGTGAACTGAATGGTACCATGAGTCCTTGTGGAAGGAAACTCTATTGGTATTAAAGCCAGATTGCTAACTTAAAGTTGATGATGAGCTATCTGCACAATAAGTGCCAGATCTTTGTCTTGAAGTAGCCACTCTCTTCCATTGTTTCAGAGTGTCCTGGAGAGACTGATGAAAATTACTTCCTTCAGAAATCAAAGCATACCAAACTTCAGCGTCAGAGACTGAACCAATAATCTTCATGCTTCAAATAGCAGTAGAATTCAAAGACATAGCCATATTAGTCTGGAATAGCAGTAAGCAAGACGATCTTGTAGCACATTTGAAACTGAGGAGATTTTCACACGGGCTATATATCCCGTGGCAGGAACAGAACACGGTCAGGAAAGGTTTTCCCTTTCGGATGACGTTGACCTCGTTCTGTCCTGCATCCATCCTGCTCCTGTGACTGTTCCGGAACAATGTAATCATGATTTTTTATCATGAATAGACCTCCCGTTCCATCACAATCACGCAATCATGGGTGTGCGAACAGGAGCCCTGTTCCTGTTCTGAAATGACAGCCGCAGAGAGGAGGTCCGTTCCAAGCACTTCCTGGTACGAGCTGGACATCCAGGTAAGTGGCACCCTTTATTTTACCCTCCCTGTTTTGACTGTGTGATTTAAAGTGTGTTTTTGTGCTTGGTGAACTGATTTTATATTTGGGGGAGTTTTATTTTTAAAATTTACCGCCTGGCCGTTATCACGTGATAACGTTTCAGACAGCCGGTCGTAAAAGCAGCCTTATGATGGCTGCATTTATGGCCAGCCAGCGAGGGGAGGGGGAGCCCATTCCTGCCGCGGAATTAAGGTAAGTGTATGAAAGATTTATGTTATTCCGTGGCAGGAACGGGAGAGGAAGCGGCGGGGCAGTAACGGGGCATTTTGGCCCCATGTGAAAATCTCCTGAGAGAAAGAAATGGTAGGATAAGCTTTTGTAGAATTGGTCTACATTCTCAGGATTTATACAGAATTCAAGTCTACTTCCTTCCTCAGGAGGAAGTAGACAAAGTCTACAAAAGCTTATGCTTCAATTTCTCTCTCTCAGTCTCAAAGGTGCTACATGATCCTATTGCTTACCAATAAGCTTAATGTCTGAGAGGGCATTTCGTCAAGCAGGTGAAAGTTCTGCAACAAAGATATCTGAGGGAGGAATAGAAGATATCAAAAGGACTGTTCAGATTAGAACCTCTTGAACTAAGATGTGAGATGACTTACTTCGCTTCTCTTTCTTTTTACATGCATCATCTTTATTCAACCATTTCCCTTACAAATCTTATTCTGGGGTTCAGTAAGGGCATTTCCAGTCAACTGCACCATCATCACAACCATACCAAGGATTAAGTTGAAGCCTTGTTACCAATCATAGTTAAACCCAGTGCTTACAACATACTGGACAAATTTATAAACTATTGGTTCTGACACAGTAATAAATAGATTTACATTGTACTGTATGTTCTTAAGCCAGCAGCCCTCTTTCCCCACATTTGTCCACTAAAGCCTGAATAGATTTTTTTGTGCAATTAAAGTGTGTAATCTCTCAAATAAGACATTAATCATGTTGATCTCACAAACAAACCTTACAATCACAATCAATACACTGTTGAAAGAGAGCCCATGAGGTCATAGGGCTGTGGGCTGAAATCCTCCCAAAATAAAAGGAATTATCTCCACTGACAAAATAACTTCATACAAAGATTAGAAAAAACAATGAAGAAAATTGATGAGGAAAAAAATGACATCTCTGAGTAGTAAATCTCCAAGAGGTTGTGCTACAGATACTATCACTGTGACAAAGTAGGAGATGACATTTGAGACATGTGCATAAGGGAGAAGGGGAAGGGCTACTGCCAAAGTCTTAGGGCCGGTTTACACAGCAGATTTATTGCGGCAACTTGCGGTTTAATTATTTTCCGCAGCTGTGCCAGTCAGGTTTTTTTTCTAATTATGTCGCTTTGAAGTTCAGACTTGAATAAGTGTGTGGGGGGTGGCTCTGTGTGTCTCTGTAAATCTGCCTGTAAATGAACTCACTCCATAAAGCAGAGGGAGAGTAATCTCTCTGTTAAAAGACCATGCCATGGATCGCAAGTTTTTCCAGCTGTTCTCTCTCTCTCTCTGTCTCTCTATATCCCCCTCCCTCCTTCCCCCAAGCAGAGAGAGAGAGAGAGGGAAAATAGCAGTTCAGCTTGCTACAGCCCTTTGTGAAATGGTTTCTCTCCCTCCCACGTGCACAGGATAAAAGTGACGAACGAGCTTTACATACTTTCAAAACAGCAGAGAGGATGAGAAGGAATGCTCCAGGAATGAAAGAAGTTGGGAATCCTTTTTTTTTTTCCCCAAACTGGCTCGCAAAATAGCAAACAGGATTTTTGCAAGTTTCTTCTCTAATGGCTACTGTCTTTGCCTCCTCCCTGCCCCTCTTTTAAGCCCACCCCTGCATCATCAACCAATCACAATGCAGCTGTGCTTTAACCCTTAGTGGAATGCTAGTTTACACTGCCAATAAAGCACTACATTGCAAATATTCCTGCAAAAATAGCGACATGCCCTGCCACGCTATATTTGGGTGCTTTACCTTCCCCCCCTTCTGAATGAGGCGATGCTGTGCTGTGATCTGTGGGAACTATGAGCTATCTTAGCGGTATATTTAGGGGAATATTTGCCCGTGTAAACGACCCCTTAGTTATCTAGAAGTTTCTGAGACTCAGTCTATGCAGGCACTGACCCATACATGTGAATGCACAAATACCACGCTGGAGAACTATAAACACTTTAATTACAACTTTCTATTTTTTTTCCTCAGCATATTTTCTATTAGTCTAGGCTTTCTGTTCAGTCATATTTCCTGCTTCTGTGGTCTTGGCCAATCACAAGGACTGGTACTAGTGTCCAAAACAAGGCATCAGATTTCAGATTGATCTACTACATAGATGCTTACCTTAGAGAAGTGACAGCATTGATAAGTTTTTCAGTTTGATCTGACACATCTTTGGGAAGAATAATCTCAACAGGCTGTAGGCGTAAAATTAAACTTTCCAGTTCTAAACGAGCTACAGAATCCTGAAAACTGTCAAAAATAACTTCTCCTGTAGTAGGCTGGACAGCCTGAAAAAAAAAAGATAGATTTTTTTTTAAAAAAAAATCTGTAATAATAATATTTGTAGCAAAAATTGGATAATAATCAGTGGCTAATAAGCCTATCCAACTCTATATGTTCTTTTACCATCTATAACTGTGGTAGGGAAAGGATGGCCCCTCCTATGCTGTTTTTGTGGTACAAGAGCCAGCCACTACCCAAAAAATATGTTTGAAAAAAACCACACTTTTTTAAAAACTCAAGATTTCCCCTTGTCCTCTGTATTAGGCTCAGGGTGGGGCCTGTTTTACCAAAACCAGATTGACTTCCAGTCACATTTTGTTCTGGGAAAAAAGGTCTCTTCTAGAGAGCATTTTGCATAAGCAAAAATATTAACAATTTTAAAATATTTGGGGGATGGGGTAATAGCCCTCCAATCATGCTTTGCCCCAGAGCTCAGTTTGTTCTTTACCCCAAGTTAACAAACAAAGCATAGCTACTGAACATAAGACACGGAGAAATTTTTAAGACAGTTATAGTAAGTGAAAGAAAAGTTTCATACAGCTTAAAATCTTTTGAGGGAAAGCTTGCTTTACTGTTTGGCCCACAATTAATTTAAAGGAAGAAAACAAAAATAATATTTAAAATACGATGGAAGAAAAATAGAAAAACAGAACAACTTTTAGTCTAAATGGGCTTGATATCCCCAAGAAGACATTTCATACATTTTCATATCAGTGCACTGAGACTCACCCCCCGACAAACAATAAAACTATATCACCACACAAATATATTAAAATTAAGCTATTGTTGTTAACTGCCCTCAAGTTGGCTTCAACTCATGGCAACCTCATAAATGAGACATCTCCAAGACCCCCTGTCCTCAACCACCCTACTTAGGTCCTGCAGGTTCAGGCCTGTGTCTTCCTTGATTGAGTGTATCCATCTAGTATGCAGTCTTCCTTTCTTTCTTTGTCCCTCCACCCTTCCTAGCATTATTGGTTTTTCTAGTGAGACATTCCTTCTCACGTTGTGTCCGAAGTATGACAGCCTCAATTTGGTCATCTTGGCTTCTAATTAGAGTTCAGGCTTGATCTGTCCTAAGACCCATTTGTTTGTCTTTTTGGCTGTCCACAGGATCCTCAGCACTCTTCTCCAACACCACATCTCAAATGAGTTGATTTTCTTCCTATCAGCTTTCTTCACTGTTCAGCTCACATCCATACATAGTGGTGGGAAATACAATGGTTTGAATTATCCTGACTTTAGTGCTCAGTTTCATATCTTTGCATTTTATGATCATGTCTAGTTCTTTCATAGCTGTTTTTCCCAGTCCCAGTCTTCTTCTGATTTCCTGGCTGCAGTCTCCATTCTGGCATGATTGATCCAAGGAATGAGAATTCTTTCACTGTTTCAATTTCCTCTTTTGTCTATTTTGAATTTGTGTAGATCCTCTGTGGTCATTATTTTTGTTTTCTTAACACTCAGCATTAAGCCAGCTTTTACAATTTCTTATTTGATTTTCCTTAGTAGTTGCTCTAAGTCTTTGTTGTTTTCTGTTAGTAGCGTAATGTCATCTGCATATCTTATATTGTTGTTCTTTCCTTTGATTTTCACTCCTCCTTCTTCAAAATCTAAGCCTGCTCTATGTATGATATATTCAGCATAGAAGTTGAACAAGTAGGTGAGAGAACAAAATCTTGTCTGACTCCCTTTCCTATTGGTAACTATTCTGTTTCTCCATATTCTGTTATTACAGTGGCCTCCTGTCCTAAGTACAAGTTGCGCAGCAGGACAATCAAGTGTGTTGGTACACCCATTTCTTTAAGAGTGATTCACAGTTTCTCGTGATCTATGCAGTCAAATGCTTTGGTGTAATCTATTAAGCTATACAGCACTTAAAATCTATGTCTATACAGAATGCTACTGTATATTCACAGCAAAAAAATTTAAAAATTCTTGAATTTTAGAAATCTCCTACATGAAAATCTGCTAGGCACCTCAGACTTTTCCACCACCAACAATGAAATGAGTTCATGGATTCAGCAAAATCTAATTACAGAATTTACTGTATCAGTTTCTCTCTTTCAACAAGTATACATAATATGCATGTATTACTAAAAGAATGTCACACTTAACATCATCACACTTAACATAACCTTTGTGAGATTAGCTTTGCTGGATCAGACCAAGATAGATCGATTCTAGTGTTCTGTTTCTAACAGTAGCCAGTCAGAACCTTTTGTGACTGGGAGTTCTGCTAGCAAAAAGTACTTCTGCTTAGTTTTGCAAACCCATGTTCCCCTACACACCAAGGACACCCCATCCAGGAAGTTTCCTAGCTACTTAGGAGACTTTTTGAACTGTTGCAGAAAAGAAGTCACATTTCACCAACACATCCCCTTTCATTCATACACAGTCTTCTATTTGCATTTCTCTGGATCCAAGACCAACACACTATTATACACTGAAATAAATTTAAATTTATTCTTAACTTTCTTACAACCTGTCTTAAAAAAAACTGCAGCTACAAAAGATACAAACAACTCCTCCAAAAATCTTAAGCCCACAAAAAAAAAATAAAAAAAAAATTCAAAAGTACTTACCACCACACCTATATGAACATCCTGATTCTTATCCCTTATATTTTCTTTGCTTTCAGAGATACAGAGGAGATAATTATCACAGACATCAGATGGTATTTCTTCAGTATCCACAGGATTATTGTGTTTCACCAGAGGATACACATTTAACAAATGTTAAGGAAAGCTAGTTCTCTACACAGTTCTTACATATACCAATATACTATCGCATACTGGACTGAAATAATTATATTTTGGCTAGGTCATGGTGAAGAAGTACTTTATTTCAATCTAGACAGGGGTAAACTGACATAGTTCTAGTACAGAGAAAGGGAAAAGTGTGTTGCTCCACACAGTTTGTTTTATAAACTTTGTTATCCCCCCTTTTGTCACTTTTTTTCTAAACTGGAAACTACAAATATTTTCCCTTTTTTCTTAGGGATGCTGCTTTAATTTCCCTGATCATTTTAGTTATTGTAGGTAACTAGTTTTCCTTCTTGCTTAATGATAGTCTTTCTGAGATGGACAACATTATACACAGTATTATAAATATGGCCACATCTCAGAGCTATATAATTTTCAAAGAGACAGCCATGTCAGGCTGCTCCAGAAAAGCAATGAACATTGTGGCATTTTAAGACTAATAGATTTATTTTTGCATGAGCTTCTGTGGATTATGTTCCAATTCCTCCGTGTTTCATCATAAATCTAAATAATGAAAATATACTTAGAGACTAAAGAACATGTCAGTTGCATCAAAATACTATCCTGAAATTCATTATAAGTAGAGTGTACCCACTTTCTCAGTAGCATTTACCTATATGTTGACTGACTTAATTACTGAATGGTGAGTCAACATTTAGGTAAATTATATGATTCAACAGTTCTACTCTAGTTGAGACTAACCAATATGATTCAAGCAATTATGTCTACCCTGATAAACCCTGGGGACAAAGAGAGGGAAAGATGTACATGTTAGTAAGGAAATAACAGTCTGCCCATGACTGGAATAATGGTGGCACAATCCTGTACCCAGCTACTACTGAACATCTATTCAGAAGTTAACCATATTATGTTCAAGGATTACTCACAGATAAGTGGGTGTAAGATTTCAGCCTGACAAGAACTGCTGTTGCAGACACATAGCAGCTACAGGAAGATAGCTCTCATCTTGAAGAAACGGGCATGGACCAACTTTTCTTTCATTCTGACTTTATTACCCTGTCCTAATAACAAGAATCCATCTCAATTAGAAAATAAGGATATCTTCTCCTAGAACTGTAGATTTTGTATACAATGCAGTTAATTTTCGAGCAAAGAGAGAGCTTTTGTTCTCGCCAGCAGCCTTCAAAGCAGCCGTCTCTATTTGTTTTACAACTCCTACCTGCAAAGCAAGCAAAGTCTGTAAAACACTGAACTAAGAAATTATATTCAGTGGCAATAAGAATCCCAATATCAAAAATGTGATGTTGTACACAGGTGGAGATAAGTCAGGCCTATTAATTCCAATTACAAGTGCAAACTTGTCATATGATATGTTTAAGCAAAGGAGTTTTTATCCCTGTTCTACATAATGCACTGCACCATTCAACAGAAAAGATCCGAAGGAGGAACCAAATAAGGATGTATTAAAAGACTACTAAAACAAAACTCAGGGGTATAGCACATGGTTTGGATGCAAACAGCTGTGAAAGACTCTGACTGAAAACTTGGCAAGCATCTGCCAGTCAGTGTAAACAATGCTGAGCTAGAGGGTTCAAATATATGAGTCAATATAAGGAATTTTCACTTGAAGAACATAAAAGTCATAAAGAAAAGCAGGACTAAAGGTGAACAAAAGTTCAAAGAGCATCCTTTTGTTGAAATTACATAGATGCATACATAAAGGAAATCAGTGAGAACTAGCTGGACCTGGAGTACCATACGCCATTAAAAACCCCCACAAAAAAATGCCCAGTAGACCTCATGACAACCCTATAAAGTAAGCCAGTGGATTTAAATTCCTCCTCTCCCTTCTCAGCATTCCACACTTTTCCTGGAATTGCTGAGGGTGACTCACTCTGTTGCCCTGCCGCTGCTGCCACTAGTTAATTGCTGCAGCAGCAGCAGTGGCATCCCACTGCCACCACCAGCTGACTGCCTGGATCCTATCGCAGCCCGTGAGTGGCTGAGGGAGGGAGAGGAGGGAGAGGCCCTTGTGAAGCTGGGGGTGTACATGCAGACTGAGTGGCAGGAGTGGATTGTGAGGTGGAGAGAGAATTTGCATGTGGGTGGTGATTGGTTGGGTGTGTTTCCTAAGCAGCCAATCAGCACACTGGGAGCGGAAATATATCCAGGCCTATTGTATATACCCAAGCCTTTTATAGAGAGAGAGAGAAAGAAAGAGAGAGATTACAGGCACCATTTGACACTTTCAAAAGTAAACATGAAACTAGGGAAACAGCTTTGTCACTCTGGGCTCCTGATCAAGTAAAAGCAGAAACAGAAAATTCCAGTAAAGGAAATAAAACATTACTTCCAGAAATAAATTATTTATTTAGGGGGGAAAAAGTTAACTCGGAACATAAGTTCATATAAAAATGGAGTTAGAGCAAACCTTATAGCCTTTTGCTACCAGACGCCGAATGTGAACAAACAGTCTGTGAGTTGGTATGCTGGCAGTCATAAAGTTGTGATTTTTATGACAGTAGATGTTCAGCTCCTTAGCAGCAATCTATAAAACATGAGAATAATTAGCAATTGAGTCTGACAGCACTGAACATGTCATGGATCTTGTTTGTGTGTAAATTACCCACTTAATGAGTAGGTACTATGAAAGAATTGAAGCAGGGTTTTTCAAAAAAAATCCCCAAACAGAAAGAGAAATACAAACTTGCTACATGCTACTAGCCAGGAATTTTACATAATTTCACTAGATAGAGAAGCTCAGAATGGCTTCACATGAACTTTCAATCATTTTCTTTGTTATTACCAATTTCATACTCCAAGGAAGTTTTATTTTATTTTTTTAAGAGTAAAGGGATACTTATATAAACACACCAGTATTCATAAAGACCTAAATAGTAGACATATGCTTAAATAAATACAATGCACAACTCTTTCCATGGAACAAGAAAGAGATAAGTCCATCTAGGCCCATGAATCAGCATTCAGTTGCTTACCATCCCCAAAAATATGGATGGTTAGTTTTACTAATTCCAGATATGCTTGGATGATTGTGAACTCAACACTGTATCTTTCACACATACATTACAGCAGGGATAGCAACCTGGTGCTCTCCAGATGCCCTCTGTACTAAGCTAAAACAGCTAATACTTGAAGATTATTATAACTGTTATACAAAGTTGCTAGAAAGCAGTGGGTTACCTATCTCTGTTTTACAGTAGTTAAACATGACAGCATGAATGTTAATAGCAGCAATACTGTATATACCTACAACACAATGCTGTAAATAGAAGTACTCTACCTCTGCATCTTCGCCAAAAAATCTGTATTTATAACCACATTCTACACACAAAATAGCATCTTTATATTGACTTTTCATTTCTAGGAACTGGAGCTCAAGAGGTGTATAGACGCTTTTGGCTGATTTATTGAAAGTCACGGCAGATGAATTCTGAGTGTTTTCAAAACTTGTATTTGAAGCAGAAAAGTGGTTTATATTAAGGCACATTTCTTCCTATAAGCAGAAGAGGTCACATAAGAGTGAAGAAACACACAGTTACACACATTACATAAAACTAGTTTAATTCACTGTGAGTCAGATTCATGTAACATCTTCTAGTCAGAACTATGAAATTAATCTATTATCTGAATTCCAGCCCACATCATTAATATCAAACCATATCAAAAGCAAGCAGAATAGGAAATTCTACTCCAGGCTGGCATACATGAGAAGCCCAGATGAATCTCTCCAAGGAGGACAGAGCTGATATGGGTGTAAAGCCAGCTCTTCAACATCCCTAAAATGTCACTTTCAGGGATGTTATATTTGCTATTGCTAGCAGGACACCTGTGAGTAGTTGTTTTCCACTTACTGACCTCCCCATGGCATAGCAGCATCATGGCAGACACCCCACATCACCACAGCTCCTCTCAGCCAGATTCTAACCCCCTTTAGTAATCAACAACAGGGGAGGATTGTATTCTTCCGTTAAACAATCAACTGTAGATTCAATTAACTTTACATACAGCCCTCAGACAGTTGTTGCTGGATACCTTCGTCATTTCTGAATCATGGCAATCCTACATTGAAACTATCATGGGGTTTTCTTGGCAAGATTTATTCAGATGAGGTTTGCCATTGCTCTCCTCTAGGGTCAAGAAAGCATGAGTTGCCCAAGGCCACAGGGTGGATTTCCACAGCTGAGCAGGGTTTTCAATCCTGTCTCCTGGAGTCCTAGTCAACCCACTACACCAGGTTTGAATCCTACTCAACCCACTACACCAGGTTCCTGAATATCAAGGGGTTATATCCTCCCCTTGAAAAAGGACCATTGTCTGAAATGTGTCAGGCCAAAAATAAAGTTTTTACTTTTTTGCAACTGGAGTTCTCTCCCCCATCTTCTGCCCTAAAATCCACCATAGATCTAGATGCACAGAGTTTTTATCAACAATCTCCACTATCAAACATTGTTTTAAAACAAGAGAGAGCTTAAGAATGGTTTTTAGATTTGGCGAGGGCCTGCAAACATAAAATAGTAAAGGGAAATGCACCCAATCCGTTTTTCTTCCTTTACGTGCATGTTATTAGATTCTGATCACTGTCACTGCATTCATTAAATTCTACTGAAGTAGAACAAGCCACCTTGAGTCCCATCTTGGGAGAAAGGCAGGGTATAAATCTAATAAATAAACAATAAATTTTAAACAAGGGTCTAAAACCACCCATGTACCCTATTCCTAATTTCAAAGCCCTTTGGAAGATATGAGTTTAGACTTCTGACATAAGTAACCAGTCCCTCTCCTGGCATCCTGCTGCATGAGGAAGAATGGGTGGGGAAAAAGAAAAAGCCAAGTTTGACTTTGTCTCCACCCATCACCAGTTTCAGCCCCGCCTACCACAAGTATGCATCCCCCTTGCCAACTTATCCCCAAATAAGTGTAGTCCTCAACAGGAGAAAAAATTGCTCAGTCATACTTTAAACACTGAAGAGACTGTCTCAGATTCAGCAATGCTATATTGCATCTGGTAGTATTTTGTAGGACAGATGCCTTAATCCAAGCACAAGCACATAACTAAAGTATTTTAATAACTAAAAAGATATACTCCTTCCCTTACCTTATCAATATGCTCAGGATTTGGAATGTCACTTATTTCCTTGTTTCCAGTCACAGAATGCCAGCATTTTTTTGAATCCTGAGATTGGGTTCCATGAAAAGCTTCTGCATGAATTCTTTTACTTGGATGCTCCAAGGGACTAGAGAACTCTCTCAGTCTGTCAAGAGTTGCTGAACATAGTCGAAGACTGGGATAATTTTTTTGTTCTACTGTATTAGTAAATATAAACAAACACCGGTTTCATCTCAAATTTAGTATTTACAAGAGGGAACTTAGCATATTTCCTCCAAATCTCTCCCATTTCATCTATTTTTTCTTATTCATTAATTGTGTTACCAACCACTCTGTTGAACAGGAATGTAATCTTGTCTTTATCTTTAACTCCAATCTCTCCTATCTTCAGTTCATAGTCTAGTTGGCAATATCACAAAAAATTCCTCACTGTTCCCTCACCTGTTCCCGTGCCCTGGTAATCTCCCGCTTGAACTGCTGTGATTACTAAAGGGATTCTGGATATCATAGTTCAACACATATAGAGGGCACCAAGTTAGTGAACACTGGCCTATAACTAAGCCTAAGCACATGCAACTGGAACTACAATATATGTCTTCTCTGTTTACTTCTTCCTCCACTTCCCTTCCTCGGCTGATTTCCCTGTGTCAAACTTTTTCCTCAGGAAAAAAAACCTTAACATCTTTAACACTTCCAAGTTTCATGTGCACAAATGTGCTACATAAAATAATGCAAATAATGCTTATGATATAGCTCACATCAACAAGTCAGAAAGTGCTGTAATCTGGTTTACTGATGCTTTAATGCAGTTCTGTGTATTGTCATCTAAGATCCTGCTGAGATAAAAGTTGTCACCTTTTTACCTCCATATACAGTGAGGTATGGGGAAAGCCTCAGGCTTACACATGTAAAGAGTGAAACATTCAGAATGTACCCCAAGAAACTTCTCATAGTTGTGCTTCCAAATAACCAAATTTTATTTTTGACATTTAACTATGTAAACAATTGTTTTATTTTTGAAGACACATTTGTGTTTATTCGAATATAAACACATTAATTTTATTTAATGACAAATATTAACTAATTGTTTACATTTGAAGATAATTGTTTACATCTGAAGACTTCAAAGTACTATACAACAATGATAAAACATACTATAAAACAAAATAGAAGATAACAATATATTTACATTATCTGTAAAATAGCTGGTAAAATTGAACTACGTTAGAAAGGCTTGCAAATTTCTAATGTAGGTTCCTCTTCAATATCAGGCTAAAAATAATAATTGCTGGTGTATGTCTATCAGAATAAACAGTATTCCATATAGTGGATGCCACCACACAAAATACCCTGTTCCACATTACTCCAGAATGGGTCCCATTGATATTGATTCAGATACACTAATCAGCTGCTTAGATTATTTATGAAATATTAGAGATATAATTGGTGACAAAACTATTAGTCTGCAATGATCCTATTACCTAGGAATAAGCACCACTAAATACAATGGGATTTACATCTAAGTAAACATGCACAGGATTATGCTGTTAATCCTGAATCCAGAAAAACTCGCATGCAGCAGCAAATATGGACACCTTCACGCAAATTAGCATCAATTTTATAATCAGATGGTCAGAGACTTGTACCTTTCACATCACTCTCACTGGAATCTAACAAAATAAATACTACTACTATTGGGGATCATACATTGGCCTTGTCTACACTGGCCAAATACACCAGTTTGCCCCTGTTCCAGAGCCCTGTGGTACAAACAACACAGGGCATTTATTCCAATCTGTCCCCAGGCTGTCCAAAACAACCCCCAGGGCAGATACGGAGTTCAAATGGGGCAAGCCAGGACAGGGCCCTTTACCACATTTTAAGAAAATATCCGGTTTACTCCATTTCCACTAGATGAGGCCCTGCATGTCTGTGGGAGACCGTCCGACACACCACTCCTCCCTGCCACTGCCAGCTCCCTGGCTCTTCTGGAAGCCAGGCAGGGGGCCAGCAGCATGTGACTGAAGCTGGTCACATGCAGTGGGCCTGCAGTCACATGCTGTGGGATCCATCTGGCTTCCGTGTTAGCGAGAAAATGGTGGTGGCAGCTTCAGCAATGGGTCCACATTCATCTTCCGCAGGTAACGGGGTGGGGGGGGGAGACAGGACACCTCCACAATCAGGATATGCCAGCAGGTAAGGGGCATATCCTGGCTAGTGTAGATAAGATCATTGCCTGAAAAAGATTGATCAAGCGACCCTGTACATGTCTAGTCAAAAGGAAGTCCCCTTGAGTTCAAAGGAGTTCAAGAAACACTGCACAAGACTGCAGCCTGAGTGTAGTCTGGGACAGTTCCTTAACACTGTTCAGTTCTGAATTCTCAGGTGACAAAGTAACAGCTACAGAGATTTCCCCAGAGTTTCTGCAGCATTTCTGGATGGAGATAAAGCCTACACCAGGGCGGGAGAACATAGTAGTTCTGGAGGCACAAAAGCTCAGTCCCTGAATCCCATTCATTGAATTGAGGGGGACGAGGAATGCCTCTAAAATGAAAGTAAATCTTAAATTATACCTAGCCATCTTATTCAGAACTCACCAGTATTCACTATTTCACCCTGTTCCTCTTCTCTATTGTTCAGTGTCTCTGAACACTTGTCAACATGTACTTTGTTTTTTACAAATTTTCTCTTTTTTCTTTCAGGTTCATGATTCTATAGAAAAATAATTCAAGGAGGTTAATTTGTTGATAAAAATATTATTGTTTTATTAAAACAATTTTTAAAACAATTAGAATTTTTTTAAAAACAACTGTAACACGACTAGTGAAAGATCCCACATGCCTAATGGCATTTTATGAATGAAGTATAAGCCAAAATTTTAAAAGCAGAGAAATGACTAGAACAATCCAAGCAACTATATATGAATGGAAACTGAACACTTGAAGTTGATAATTAACAGATACTGTCACACATAGCTGCTTGTAAGTATCATTAAAAGTCAGTCATGAAAACATGAAAAGCCTAGGTACAGTTCTCACTTCATGTCTGACAAGCCCAAAATACCAAAGACATTTGCCTATCTATCCAATAAACACACAACCAGCCAACAATAACTATGCATGCTATTTTGAAATATAACTATACGTCTGTCTAGAATTAAGCCTGAATGTGATGAATTCAGCATTGGACTACAACTCTAGAATTGTTGTTGTTGTTGTTGTTGTGTGCCTTCAAGTCATTTCCAACTTACAGCAACCCTAAGGAGAACCTATCATTAGGTTTTCTGAGGCTGAGAGTGTATGACTTGCCCAAGGTCATCCAATGGGTTTTCATGGCTGGGCAGGGATTTGAACCCTGGTCTCCAGAGTCCTAGTCCAACACTCAAACCACTATGTCACATGGTTCCTACAACTTGGGAGACCAGGGTAAAATTATCTGGTTAATGGGGTGGAAGTGGCGGGATCCTTAGCATGGAGTGACCATGTTCTGCTGGAGTTTGTTATACAGAGGAAAGGGGAGGCCAAGCATAGTCAGAAATGCCTTCTAGACTTTAAGAAAGCTGATTTCAGAAAACTTCGGGAATTTCTGAGGTTGATCCCATGGTCAGGAATACTAAAAGAAAAGGGAGTACATGATGGATAGGAGTCTCAAAAAAGTGAGATATTGAAGGCACAACTTCAAACAGTTCCAATGAGGAGGGAAAATGGCAGGTGTCTAAAGAAACCAGGATGGATGTTGAAAAAACTCTCAACTGAGCTAAGACTTAAAAGGAACATGTACAAGAAGTGGAAAAAGGGAGAAATCACCAAAGAAGAATTCAAACAAATAGTCAGCTCGTGTAGGGGGAAATCAGAAAAGTAAAAGCACAGGTGGAGCTCAGGCTTGCTAGAGAGATTAAAAACAATAAGAGCTTTTTTGGATATGTCAGTAGCAAAAGAAAGAACAAAGAAGTGGTAGGACTGCTGCAGGGAGAAGATGGTGAAATACTAACAGGGGACAGAGAAAAGGCAGAGCTACTCAACACCTTCTTTGCCATGGTCTTCTCCCTAAAGGACAACAGTGCTCAACCTGGAGTAAATGAAGCAGATGATGCAGCAGGGGAAATGCAGCACAAAATAGGTAAAGAGGTTGTTCAGGAATACCATCAAAGGGTACTAAAAGAACTGGAAGAAGTAATCTCAGAACCACTGGCAATAATCTTTGAGAAATCCTGGAAACAGGAGAGGTTCCAGCACACTGGAGGAGAGCAAATGTTGTCCCCATCTTTAAAGGGGGGGGGGAGACACAAATTATTATCGCGCAGTCAGCCTAACATCAATATTAGGAAAGATTCTAGCACAGATCATTAAACAGACAGTCTGTAAGTACTTAGAAAGGAATGCCCTAATCACTAAAAGTCAACATGGGTTTTTGAAAAACAGGTCAAGCCAGACTAATCTTATCTCTTTTTTCCATAGAGTTACATACTTGGTAGATGAAGGGAATGCTATGGATGTAGTACATTTTGATTTCAGTAAGGCCTTTGACAAAGTCCCCCATGATATCCTTGCAAAAAAATTTGTAACATGCGGGCTAGACAATGCAAATGTTAGGTGGATTTGTAATTGGTTGATGAGCTGAATCCAAAGGGTGGTCATCAATGACTCCTCTTCATCCTGGAGAGAAGTGACTAGTGGGGTGCCACAGGGTTCTGTCCTAGGCCCAGTGCTATTCAACATCTTTATCAATGACTTGGATGAGCGAATAGACGGCATTCTTATCATGTTTGCAGATGACACCAAATGAGGAGGGGTCACTAATACTCCAGAGGACAGGATGAGAATTCAAAATGACCTTAACAGATTAGAAAGCTGGGCCAAAACTAACAAAATGAATTCCAACAGGGAGAAATGTAGGATACTACACTTGGGCTGTAAAAATGAAAACCACGGTTAAAAATGAAAACCACGGAAAACCACGGTGACACCTGGCTTGATGGCAGTACATGCAAATGGGATCTAGGAGTCGTAGTGTACCACAAACTGAACATGAGTCAGCAGTGTGATGCAGCAGCTAAAAAAGCCAATGCAATCCTAGGCTGCATCAATAGGAGTATTCGATCAAGGAAAGTAATAGTGCCACTCTGTTCTGCTTTAGTCAGGCCTCACCTGGAATACTGTGTCCAGTTCTGGGCACCACAATTCAAGAAGGATACTGAGAAGCTGGAACATGTCCAGAGGAGGGCAACCAAAATGGTAGATCTGGAAGCCATGTCCTATGAGGAGCGGCTTAGGGAGCTGCATATGTTCAGCCTGGGGAAGAGAAGGTTAAGAGGGGATGTGATAGCCATGTTTAAATATTTGAAGGATGTCATACTGAAGATGGAGCAAGCTTGTTTTCTGCAGCTCCCTAAGCCACTACGACACATAGCAATGGACTCTAGAGGAAAAGCTATTCTATTTAAATAGCAGGAAGAAATTCCTGACAGTAAGAGCTGTTTGGCAGTGGAATGCACTGCTTCAGAGTGTGGTGGAGTCTCCTTCTTTGGAGGTTTTTAAGCAGAGGCTGGGTGGCCATCTGTCGGGAAAGCTTTGTTTATTCCTGCATGGCAGAGGGTTGGACTGGATGGCCCTCGTGGTCTCTTCCAACTCTATAATTCTATGATTCTATGAAATCCCAACTTGGATATGAAAACACATTGGGTGACCTTGGACAAGTCACACTCTCTCAGCTTCAGAGGAGGGCAAAGGCAAACCCCCTCTGAACAAATTTTGCCAAGAAAAACCTATGCTAGGTTCACCTTAAGTTCGCCATAAGGTCGCACATAACTTATCATCTTCGGCATCATATTATCATAAACTCAAGAGAATTTTATATGTGCATAATTTGTTCAAACTTGACATTCAGATTTTACAATTTAATAAGAGAGCATATTTATGATTGCATTATTTGTCATTTGTATTCACAAGAACCATGCAAAGCTAGCATCTATTTTGTATATTTTACAGATTCAAAACTGATGCTGAGAACTGACTTGCAAAAGATAGATTGATTACTCACAGTCCTACAGTGTAATCTGAACATAAGATTCCTTGGGCAGTATGTTAGAGATTACTAGTCTGGGACCACAAAAATACCAACTAAATTCAAAAGATTTCAACTACACCATTAAATTCACTGGGTGACATTGTCAAACCTATTTCTTGGCCTAATGGATATCATAACTTTCCTACAAGAACAATTTTTTTCTTTTTTCATAAGTTCCTTAAAAGAATGTAAGGACTCAATTGGATCAGATCAATGGTTCTTCAAGCCTGTTATTCTTTTTTTTATTTCTACAGTGGACAAACATATTTTCCTGAGATGCCCAAAGTCAGGGTTTAAGTGCAATCACCCTCTCCCGCTCCACTGAAGAAACTGACATTTAGTAGCATACTGTTCCAGAATGAGGAGGTTCCATTTAGCTTACATGGCTAGTAGCCACTGATAGAACTGTCCTCTGTGAATTTATTTCATCTCTTTATTTTATTTTCTCTACTTTGAATCTTCTGTATTGACAAAGCAAAACAAAAAATTGCTAAGTGCCCCAAAGTTTTGATATCATGGGATCATAAGATCACATAGGATAGACGCAGGTGAAAGGATAGATTGTGGTGAAACTGTATACTAGAGAGTTTAGACTAATAAATTCTGTACCGGGGTAGTGCCTAACGTTGGCTCAACATGGATTCTTTAGGGAGTGGGTCAACAAAACTAAGGACTTGTCTATACAAGCCCCCCAAAAACAGAGTGCCCCCCAGTAATGGCATTTCGCAGCAGCAGCAGCAACTTGTCTTAATGGAGTTTTGCCACCATAACCTTTGTATGCCAAATGGCAGCTGCGACTGATTTACTGTGTTTGTACTTTACCATCACTGAACCTTTTTTTTTTCAAAAAATGATGCCCAAGGTACTAGAGCAATAGAGCAATTTTTTGATTAAACAGGACAGCAAAAAACCCCAACTATTTTCGCTAAGGCGGAAATCCTACATGGTGGTCACCCAGCCAATCAGTTTTGTGCTTCAAAGCGAATTGCTTGCCCCAATGAGCAGGAATGCGCACCCTCTCACTGTCATTAAAAGAACTACAGGAAAAACCACAAAGGGCACCACAATTCACAACGGCTTTTCCCGCATTGCTTTTGCTGTTCAGGGCCCCCCTTGTTCTGAATACAGTGGATTGATGAGGGATCCCATTTAGACAGGTCATCATATTACCAGCGAATTCCATGAGGGGTATTTTCACCATTTAGACCAGGACTTCTTAAACTTTTTCCACTTGCAACCCCTTTTCGCCCGAGAAATAAACAGGCATATCAGAAATATTTAACAGTTGTCCCTTCATATTCGCTGGGGTTTGGTTCCAGGACTCCCCGTGGATACCAAAATCCATGAATACTGAAGTCCCATTATATGCAATGGCATAGCAAAATGGCGTCCCTTATATAAGATGGCAAAATCAAGGTTTTATTATTGGATTATTATTTTTTAAAGAATATTTTCAAGCCGTGAATACTTAAAATCTGTGGATACCTAGTCTGTGGATATGGAGGGACAAGGGTACTGTTGCCAATTTTTTGGTGACCCCCACATTCTGTTAGTCTACCCCATATGGGGTTGTGACCCACAGTTTGAGAAGCTTAGGCTTAGACAACCCCTAAGAGAGCTCTGTGTTCAATGGTAAAAGATACTGAGCCATCACAGGGCTTTCTGAAAGAGACCGGAGCTCTCTATGGTCACTGGGAATTCCATGCATTATTCCTAGTTACAACTTTGTGGCTCAGCTGAACTCTGTCAGGAACACTTAGGACTAGAACAGTTGAGTCCCAAACTTTGGTCCTCCAGGTGTTTTGGACTTCAATGCCCAGAAGAGGAAAAATGTACAGTATTAGTGTTAGAACAGATAGTATTATTTTTGTATTAATAAGGAAAGTAAGAAAAGAGTAAAACAATTTTTTTTTGTATTATTATTACAGACTTTTGCGGTCTGGTGTATTTTTTAATAGAATGGTCTTATTTCAATAAAAAAATCCTAATCCCCAAAAAAGTCCTAGCCGCCTTGTCCAACAGTCAGGAATTCTGGGAGAAGAAGTTCAAAACGTCTGGAGGACCAAAGTATGGAAACCATTGGGACTCTAGAATGAAAAGCAACGGAAGAGCCCAGCCTTCCCCTCAAACTCACAAGGCAGGAGATAGGTTAAGAAGGGACACAAATTTCCAAGAGGCCCCAAAGCATTGCTCCTCACACTGCCTGAGTGTGAGAACAACGTCGTGGGTTTGTTGTTGTTGTTTTTGGCTGGGGGAGGGGAGATTCAAAGGAGCAGGACCGGTTTAAGGAATTCTGGGGTACCCTGCAACACTTTTGTTGCAGAAAAACCACTATTAGAGAAAGAATTTGTTTACATCAGCATATCATATGTTTATGGAACACAGAGTTGACATTGATTAGGCCTGAGAGTTAAAGGAAAAAGACTCTGCAGAGTCCCAGAGTCTCATGGGCTATCTAGTCTGACCCTAAATAGTGATTGTAAGATTACAGCATTCAAGCAAATAGACATTAGAGTCGGAATGGCTACTACACTTTATTCTGGGGGGCCATATGTTTATCTCAGGTCAATGTAACTTAACGCAACCTAAGCTATTCACAGTACAGGATATTCAGATTATTACTAATAATGTTTTTGCGGGAGGAGGGTTACTATGGGGACCCCCACAATGTTGGGCCCCCTGCGGATGCAGAGGCCGCCGGTGCCTTAAACCGGCCCTGCCCCAGAGAGGATCGGACTCAATGTTGTCCAAGGCGAGGGAGGGAAACGCTAGACGTGCACCCCCGCCAAACCCTCGACCCTTCCCCGCTACAACCCAGGCGCGCACCGTGTGCGGAGCCACTGCCGAGCACTCGCTGAGGGAGGCAGCGGCCGAGGCACGATCCGGTGACTTCAGGGATCCTCTCGGCTGGAAGAATTTACTTAACACCGGCTGGCCCCGAGTCCCGCCACCAGGCTCAGGCTTTCTTCGACCCCGCGGCATTATTACTAATAACTCTGCGTGGGGCAGCAGAACAGACAACGACAAAGGAATGCGCGAAAACTGAGGTAAAAAGCTGAGGTAAAAACCACGCCCCCTCCCCAGCAATCGGCTTATATAGGGGGCGCGCGCAGGCGCAGGCTGCCTTGGACCCGCCCTTTTGCAACGGCCGGAGCGCGCGCTGCCCGGCCGGGGGCTGGGCTGGGCTGGGCTTGGCTGGGCTTGGCTTTCCTTTCCTTACATCGGCTCGGCTGTGGCGTTTGCCCTTCACCTCCCCACAGAAGGTGGCGCTCTCGGTCTGCGCATGCGTGTTTCCCTCATCCCGCAAGAGGCCAAATTCCAAAGTCTAAGCGCGGAGAAAGCTTCTCCTCTGTGGAGACTCCGTCAAGGGAAAGGAAAGACGGATTCATTATGGTGCGCTCTTTGAATTCCATCGTCGCCGTGTGTCAGAACATGGGCATTGGGAAGAATGGGCAGCTTCCTTGGCCCCCACTCAGGTAAAGAATTGTTCCCTTTACCTTTATGATTTCCCCGCGCTTTTAAGCGGGTCAGAACAACTACAAGTCCCAGCATGCAGTGCGCCTTGCGCGCAAGTGGAGCTTATGGCTCGGGAGCAAAGTGGGCTGGGAGTTGTAGTTTTTTTACCACCACCACCCTTTGTTGGCTGCTGAAAGGACCGTAAATGTTAAATGGGATGCCGAGAGTGCGCTACATAAACGAAAACAGTTGTCTCTTCATATTCGCTGGGGTTTGGTTCCAGGACCCTCCCCCGTGGATACCAAAATCCGTGAATACTCAAGTCCCATGATAGGCAATGGCACAGCAAAATGGTGTTTCGTATATAAGATGGCAAAATCAAGGTTTACTTTTTGGATTATTATTTTCTAAAGAATATTTTCAAGCCGTGGATACTAAATCCGTGGATACTAAATCCGTGGATATGGAGGGACAACTGTAATATGTAAGGACCCAGCTTGTGCTGGATGGAGTTACACTCGCCCTGAAATCTCAGGCTGGCAGCTTGGGTGTCCTCCTGGACTCAACTCTGAACCTGGATGCCCAGGTTTCAACTATGGCCAGGAGCGCATTTGCACAATTAAAACTAGTGTACCAGCTGCGCCCATTCCTTGAGATGCCAGATCTGGCCACAGTGACACATGCCTTGATCACATCCCGTTTGGATTACTGTAATGCACTCCTACTAGGGCTGACTTTGGAAACTGTTCAGAAACTTCAGTGGGTCCAGAATGCTGTAGCCAGATTCATGACTGGGGCCTAAAACAGCTCCATTGGCTACCAGTTGGTTTCCAGGCACAATTCAAAGTACAGTTGTCCCTCCGTATCCACGGATTTAAGTATTCACGGCTTGAAAATATTATTTAAAAAATAATAATCCAAAAAGCAAACCTTGATTTTGCCATCTTATATAAGGAACACCATTTTGCTATGCCACTGCATATAATGGGACTTGAATATACATGGATTTTGGTATCCACAGAGGGTCCTGGAACCAAACCTCAGTGAATATGAAGGGACAACTGCTGGTCTTGACCTATAAAGCTCTACACAGCTTAGGTCCAGACTATCTGAAAGATTGTCTCCCCCTCGCCGAACCTGTAAGGGATTTAAGATCTGCAGGGGGAGGCTTAAACCATTATCAGTCTAGATCAGTATGCAATGGGATCTTGGTGCACCTCTGAGATAACATGAAAGAAGTTGGTACCATTACATAACTGTAGGCTTATTACTGAAGTCAGTTTTCCCTCTTTCCCACTCCCCCTATATTCAGAACTATATTGTTTACTTACCTGGGCAAAGATCAGTGACCGCCAGACCAGTGGTGAAATGAAGAAAGTTGACAGATAGCCCAATTGCTGTTAGTGACAGCAGGCAGTGGCCTGAATCCACTTGTTAGTCCCAGCTAAAGTAGACCCATTTTGGTGTCCTAGGGGAAAAAAATTAAAATAAAACATTCTGTGCTCTTTTCACATACAGGAGTTGACTCAGACGAATACATTTCTCCTTCTTACTTCAGCAGTGGTGATACTATAGCATCTTCCTTCATACCTAAAATAATCTCCAAAATTTCAGTTGCTTTCTTCCCGCTGACATTCTTTAATCTCTGGGAGGGACATTCCAGGGTTGTTTCATATCTCCCCCTCCAAGTGTGCCTAAAGTATTCTGACCTTGGAAGGGAAGAATTTATCTTCCAAATCCCCTCCTAGAGACATGGAAACTTCCAGGGTCCATCTGTAATATTAGTAGAAGAGGAAAGGAAACATTCTGCGGACATGTTTGTGTGGAAGGCCATAGCCACCTCATTCTTCTGTTTGCCCCATTCCCAAAGCTAGCATAATTATTTATCATTGCAACCAATGGGAAGGAAATTATAAAAGAGGGGAAAAACTGATGGGGAGAAGAAAAATGCCATTCCACCCTCTCTTCCCCTTGCTGATGGGAGCTTGGCAGAGCATTGGATGAGAAAGTTCCTCTGTCTTGGAATCTGTTTCCCAGGCCTGTAGTGGTAGGATTTCTCTGCTTAGTATACTAAAAGTAGGGGGAAAGTGAAACAACATTATTAGATTAAATCTGCCAGTCTTTTTAGATGCAACTGAATTTTGTTCTTGTTGTATTCTTTGCCCATTTATATTACCACAGGTCCTCCATCTCTCCTTACAGAAAAAGTGATGGAACTAAATTGCATGCATGCACACACACTCGTGCATAAATAAAAATCCAAATGCTGATGTGTGACTGCAGAAACCAGTCCACTGCTATGTAAGCATTGAGCAAAGGTAGGGTTTAATGAAGCAGTTTGTGAAGGTCTTCATATTGATGCACATAAGATGACCATAAATTATTTGTTTTTGAACAGGAATGAGTATAAGTATTTTCAGAAAATGACCATGACACCTACCCAGGAAGGTAATAATGTTGATTTTCTCTGGCCTCTTAAAAATACATCAGTCATCTATATAATGTTTTGCATGATGCGTAACATTGATAAAGATTTGTTTTTTTCGTTTCTTTTTGTTCTAAAATAAAAATCAGATGAAGACTCCCAAATGTACTTTCAGATCCCACAGTATCTAACTGTATTTCAAGATTTTGCACAAATGAAGTTTGTGAAGCTAATGCTGTTAATTATGTCAGAAGGCAACAGGTGGCTGGATGTTTTATGTCCTGTATGATTGCAGTCTGTGAGAACATCCTTCTGTGGAGGATCATAGGCAGGGTTTGCATCCTCAAGAGATAATTTAATAAAATACTGCATTTATATAGTATTTCATACTCCACATACATTTTCCTACTGGATCTTTATAACTGTTATAACAACAGTACAATGTCAGCATATATTGCCATGTTGCCAAGCAGCTGCTGTGTGCATTCAAGTCGTTTCCAACTTATGGCACTCCTAAGGTGAACCTATTATGGGATTTTCTTGGCAAGATTTGTTCAGAGGAGGGTTGCCTTGCCTTCCTCTGTGGCTGAGAGGGTGTGACTTGCCCATGGTCACCCAGTGGGTTTCCTGGTCTTCAGAATCATAATCCAGCTCTTAAACCACTACACCATGCTGGGTCCCAGTGTGACAGAATTATTTAGTTAAAGTCAGCTATGTTATCATCTACAGTATTAGTGAGTTCATAGCAGAAGAATATTTGGCTCATATATAAGTGTCTTATGCTATGTAAACTTGTTAATTATTTGCACATTGTGTCCCTGTTAAGATCTGGGATTACTCGTGTCATGTGTTCTCCATAACTTTGCTTGTAAGTGTAGATCCACCAGTTTCAGTGCTGTTATAGGTTGAGCTTCTCTTATCTGGAAATCCGAAAACCTCCACCAAAACTTTTTGCCGTCAGCTGCGTCCAACACCCACTGTGTTTTTTCTCAAGGAGCCCTTGCTCTACCATTGTCAGAAATTTGATGGGGGCCACTGTAGCCCTCATAGATGGGAAGGGAGGGAAAAGTCCAAGTGGATCTGACTGCTTCTGACAACTGGCACTTCACTCAGTTGCCATAGCCCTTGTAGCAGGGAAGGGAAGGAAAAGTCCAAGTGGATCTAACCAGTGATGACATCTGGCACTTCACTTGGCCACCATACCCCTTGTAGCTCAGCCACAGTGGCTGACTGAAGCATCAGTTGGCAGCAGTGGCCAGATCCACTTGGATTTTACCCTCCCTTCCCACCTACAAGGGCTATTTTCCTAAAAGAACCACTGTGCTGACAGCCAGAGAAACATCTGGGGCATCTGCTTTTTACAGGGGCCTTGTGTAAGTGGAGCAGCAGGAACCAGAGTCCTCCCTCACTTCCCCATCTCCCCCCCCCAATCAAATTTCTGACAGTGGTGGAGCAAGGGCTCCTTGAGGAAAAATGCAGTGGGCACTGGACATGTGTCTAACCTCCTTCCCCCCCCCACCCCTCATTCATTATATTTATGTATATGCAAATGCAGGGATTCCAAAATCTGAAATACAGTAGGATCCCCATATCTGCTGGGGATTGGTTCTGGGGGACCCCATGGATACCAAAAACCATGGATAATAGTGAACGCCATTGAAAATAATGGGACTTCTAGTTTAAAATACCATAGAGTTGCCTTGGAGGACACATTTTCTAGAAAGACTCTATGGTAGGTATGCTGTTTTGTGTCCCGTGGATAATTGAATCAGTAGATAATGAATGAGTGGATACAGGGGTCCTACTATACAAAACTGGTCCAAGCATTTTGGATAAGGGAGGCTCAGCCTGTACTTCAGCACGTTTTGAGGATTATGGCACAGTTGCTTAAAACTGAAGTTTATGAGGGAATACAACTACCACTAGATGTCGCTACTGATCTCTTTTTTTTCCCCTTTTTTTTTTTTTTTAGGAAAACAAAATGTAGTGATAATGGGGAAGAGGACCTGGTTCTCCATTCCTGAGAAATGTCGCCCTTTAAAAGGCAGAATTAACATTGTACTTAGCAAGGAAATGAAGTAAGTATTCAGCCTGGTGATCTTATAGAATGTATCAAATCAGTTTCAGTTACTAAACTGAACTTGTTCAGCAAGACCACTGTTAAATTAAGTGGTAGCAAATCAGCTCTTAAAAATGATACTTTTAAAACATAACAATAAGTTCTATCATACAAGGAGCTATTCTGTAGAGCGTGTCAGCTAGCAGCCATAATAGTATTGTCTTCTCCTTTTAACTGAAAGGTGAATGAAGTGCAGCCCTGCAGTGCCCATTCTGTCTGGGAGTGTATGCACATTATAGTAAGAAAATGTAACCTTTTCAGCCTCTGAAACAGTCCTATAACTGCATTATATATTATGATAGTACACAAAGCTCATACTTCAACATGCCTTTTTGCATGGGATGGCATACTTTCTGAAGAATGGATTAAGTGATTTCATACTTAGTAATAGCATATGCTAGAATCTCCTTTGATTCTTTAGTTCAATGTATTTGTAGAATCATAGAGTTGGAAGAGACCACAAGGGCCATCTAGTCCAGCACCCTGTCATACAGGAACACCTCCAAAGAAAGAGACTCCACCACACTCCAAGGCAGTCCTAATGCTTAGGTGGAACCTCTTTTCCTGTAGTTTGAATCAATTGCTCCATGTCGTAGTCTCTGGAGCAGCAGAAAACAAGCTTGTTCCATCCCCAATATGACATCTCTTTAAATATTTAAACATGGCTATCATGTCACATCTTAACCTTCTCTTCTCCAGGCTAAACATGCCCAGCTCCCTAAGCCACTCCTCATAGGGCATGGTTTCCAGACTTTTAACCATTTTGGTCACCTTCCTCTGGATACACTCTAGCTTGTCAACATTCTTCTAGAATTGTGGTGCCCAGAACTGGACACAGTATTCAAGGTGAGATCTGACCAAAGCAGAATAGAGTGGCACTGTTACTTCCCTCAGTCTAGACACTATACTCCTATTGATGCAGCCTAGAATTGCATTGGCTTTTTTAGCTGCCGCATCACACTGCTGATTCACATTCAGCTTGTGGTCCACTAAGACTCCTAGATCCCTTTCACATGCACTCCTATCAAAGCCAGGTGTCACCCATCTTATACCTGTGCATTTCATTTTTACTGCTCAAGTGTAGTATCCTACATTTCTCCCTGCTGAAATTCATTGTGTTAGTTTTGGCCCAACTTTCTAATCTGTTAAGGTCATTTTGACTTCTATATCTGTCCTCTGGAGTATTAGGTACCCCTCCAAATTTAGCGTTATCTGCAGACTTGATAAGAATGCCCTCTATTCCCTCATCCAAGTCATTGATAAAGATGTTGAATAACACAGGGCTCAGGACAGAACCCTGTGGCACCCTGCTAGTCACTTCTCTCCAGGTATAAGAGGAGTCATTGGTGACTATCCTTTGGGTTTGGTCGGTCAGCCAATTACAAATCCACCTAACAGTCGCATTGTCTAGCCCACATTTTACTAGCTTAATTTCAAGAATATCATGGGGACCTTGTCAAAGGCCTTACTGAAATCAAGATCCACTAGATCCGCAGCATTCCCTTCATCTACCAAGCTTGCGACTTATAAAAAAAGAGAGATAAGATTAGTTTGACATGCTTTGTTTTTGATAAACCCATGTTGACTTTTAGTGATCACGGCATCACTTTCTAAGTGCTTACAGACTATCTAATGATCTGCTCCAGAATCTTTCCTGGTTTTGATGTCAGGCTCACTGGGCGGTAATTACTTGGGTCCTCTTTTCCCCCCTTTTCAAAGATGGGGGCAACATTTGCTCTCTCCCATTCTGTTCTCCAGGAATTCTCAAAAATTATGGACAGTGGTTCTGAGATTACTTCTGCCAGTTGTTTTAATACCCGTTGATGAAGTTCATCTGGCCCTGGAGACTTGAACTCATTTTGAGTAGTCAGGCATTTCTGTACTATACTTCCTCTTTACCAATTCTGTACTGCATTTCCCCTACTGCATTATCTGCTCCATTTTCCCCAGGTTGTTCTCCTTTTGGGACAAGACCGAGACAAAGAAGGTCTTGAGTATTTCTGCCTTTGCTCTGCACCCTCTTAGCATTTCGGTATCTTCTCCACGCAGCAGCCCTACGACTTCCTTGTTCTTCCTTTTGCTATGGACATACCCAAAAAAGCCCTTTTTATTATTTTTAACCTCTCTAGCAAGCCTGAGCTCTTTCTGTGCTTTAGCTTTTCTGACTTTCTCCCTACATGAGCTGGCTATTTGTGTGAATTCTTCTTTGGTGATTTCCCCCTTTTTCCATTTCTTGTACATGTCCCTTTTAAATCTTAGTGCAGTAGAAAGTTGTTTAGACATCCATCCCAGTTTCTTTAGATACCTCCTATTTTTCCTCTTCATTGGAACTGTTTGAAACTGAGCCTTCAATATCTCACTTTTAGGAAACTCCCATCCCTCGTAACTCCCTTCTCTCTTAGTATTCCTGATTAGTGGATCACCCCCAGTATTTCCCTAAGTTTTCTGAAATCAGCTTTCTTAAAGTCTAGAATGCGTGTTTGATATACTTAGCTTCCCCTTTCCACTGTATAACAAACCCCAGGATAACATGATTACTCCCACCTAAGGATCCTGCCACTTCCACCCCATTAATTAGATTATTATTGTTGGTTAGGATCATATCTAATATAGCTGATCCCCTAGTTGCCTCTTCCACCTTCTGGACAAAGAAATTATCTGCAAGGCAAGTGAGGAATTTGTTGGACCTTAAATTTTTGGCTGAGTTGGACATCTAACAACTATCAGGATGGCTGAAATCCCCCATTACTACTACATCTCTCCTTTCTGAATGTGTAGTCATCTGTTCTAGGAAGGCATCATCCAGGTCCTCAGTTTGGCTTGGAGGTCTGTAGTAGACCCCCATCATTATAATTTCTTGCCCCCTTAATTTTTACCCAGATGTTCTCAACCTGGCTTCCAGGATTTAAGTCATGGATCTGTTCACTGTGTACACATCCTTAATGTGTAATGCTCACCACCGTTCCTGTTTGGTTTATTCCTCTGAAATCGGTTATACCCCACTATTACTGCATTCCAATCCTGAAATTGATCTCACCTGGTTTTAGTGATGCCATACCATATTTGTTTTGCTGTGCTAAGAGTTCAAGTTCATCCTGTTTATTTCCCATGCTCTGTGTGCTAATAGAAACAGCTAAGCCCATGGGCCATTCCCCCTATCTGCCTTTTTAAGGTTTTTTTTCCTCCCACTGAAAATTCTTTAAAAAATCTTAGGCCCATTTTAGGACAGATTCTATTGGTTTTTATCTATTCCAGAATCATAGTTCCAATATTCTTGCTGCAGCCTGCTATGGGTAAGAAATGAGATGGTTGCAGTTCACAGAAATACTGTGATTTGATATACAGGAAAGTAGTATTTTACACATATAGAACCATGTATATAAAAATGGCTATTTTTGTGACTACTTCTGCTGTTCAATTAAAACATAAAGAAGCTGCACAGAGATGTGCATTTCTGGGGAGATGTGATAGAAAGAATCACTGGATAATTGATACATACATGCATGCATGCATATGTGGCATATGTTCACACCTATTCATTACAGTCTTTACAGGTTTCTAAAATTCTAGCAGTATCACAAGGCCTAAAAATTGAATTGTCCCTGGTTCAGTTAAATGCAGCTATATCTGGATATTAAGCATGAGCATCTGTTTGTTCCAGGGAAATTCCTAAAGGAGCCCATTACCTGACTAGAAGTCTAGATGAGGCACTAGACCTTCTAGAATCATCAGAACTGGCAAGTAAAATAGACTTGGTTTGGATAGTTGGAGGCAGTTCAGTTTATAAGGTAAGGTTCAAACACAAAATAGATATTTTGAAATAAAATAATAGAACAGTGAACAATGAATAGTGTAGAGTGGCTTATTTTTCATGTAACAGCAGTTTTCAGATCCTTCAATTAAACTACTAGTTTACAACAGTTTTACAAAAAAATTCTGAAATAGTTATCTCCTTTCCTTTAACAAAAGAAAATAAATTCAGCTACAACTCATAATTATGTTAGATGCAAAGAAAAAGGGGGAAATTCTTACTGTTATCCAGTATTTAAACCATATACACACATAAAAGTAGAATAATGCTAAGTTTATAATAAAATAAATTAGTCAGAACTGCCACAGATCCAATGATACATTTTAATTAAAATAAGCATTTTATTAATAATCAGATTCCATATTTCCACAAACATTCTAATTGTATTCAACTCTTCCCATAGTCAGATACAGACTGATTACATCATTGGCTGAGCTTTCCTGAGGACCTAGTGTGTCTCAGTAAATGATGTCATTGGTATGCACCTAGCTATGAGAACATAGCCAGACACTTTTCCAGTTTCTCTCTCTCCCTTTCTCTTTCTCTCTCTCTTTCTCTCTCTCACAAACACTTTCCACAAGTCACTGAATGGCCATGTGGGAGCAGCAATGGATAAATAGAGTGTCCAGGAGGTTTATTGAAGAGACATAGCATAGTTCTGCCTGCTGAACTTTTACACTACTCTCTGCAATACAGGATCTCAGCTTCAGTTGGTAAAATAGATATTGCATAGTAAACCACATATCTCTTAACGTCATCTGCCTATTTGCAAGTAGTCCTGAACTTAGTGAAGTGTTTAATAAATTTGGTAAAGTATTTACACTTGAATTCACCTGCACATGCTGCATTATTTATTTATTTTACTAATTTATTTAGGACGTTATACTTTTCTGTATGTGTAAATGCTTTTTTCCTTAAAATATATTAGCAGCAATCCTAATGTGAACATGCTCACTATTAGTAACAAGAATTCAGTGGAGCTTGCTTCTTAGTAAATGTGTGTAGGGTTGTAGAGTTACAGAATATTTTAGATTTTTAAAATCACTTTGCAGTTTTTACAGTTGGATTTATTGCATGTCATCAAGCTGGCTTTTCACCATAAAGAATGAAAACATACTGCTGAATTTTGCAGAATTCAAGATTTATTTGGAAAAAGGGACATTGTTCCCACTACGTGTATGCCAATAAAGACTGCAATCCTATACTGACTTACTGGAACGTAAGCCTTATTGAACTCAGTGGTGTTACCTCTGAATAGGCACGTATACTGTTGTACTGCGTGGACGAATAACATATTTTATTTACTATTGAACTGATAGGTTAGTGAGGAAACACATCACCAACATGATCAGTATGAAAATGGTAGAAGTTCTAGATTTACAAATACTGGATTCTTGTTTTTTCGAGTGAATATGACTACTTTTCCAATCCTAAAGACAATTATTCAGGAAAAATTTCATTAAAATCACATGGAGTTACTTCCAGGTAAATTTGTTTAGAGTTCAAGTGACTACGTGAGAATATACATCAACACAATTTTACCATTTCTACATGCTTGTTTATCTGGCCTTTAAATAGGACTCTCCCACGAGCTTCCTAAAATGACTGGTGAGTACTGAACTGTGTTTTAAGTGAGCTGGTGGATATAATTTTTTACTGATTTTTTTTTTCTATTCAGGATTCTATTGATTCACACTTTTTTTCTGTAATATTATATGCAGACATGCAATCCTCATCACAGTAATAAAGCTCTTTATTATTTTTGGCCTCAGCATCCTTTTAGTTTGTTTATTGTATTATATGTTACAAACTGATGTGAACCACTATTTTTGTAAAAGTAAAATATATATATTTTAAAATAACTATCTGCTCTAATGGCATAGTGGCTGTATAATTGAAATTCGTGCTTTATAAAGATACTTTTTCAAGAGTTTTGAGGTTGTCCGTGAATAAAATCTTGCCGAATATAGCGCGGCAGGCTCCAAGCCTAAGCACAAGAGGGACGGACGATCTCGCAGCAGGGACGGCAGCGTCCGAAATCGACCCTCTGCCGCGCTGCTGCAACGAGCCTCTCCTGGGTGATCCTTGCACAGCAAGGCTTGTCTGAAAATGTCCTTAATCAAAAGAAGTGTTATTTTGCCTTGTGCCTCACTTCCAGTTACTTCAAAGAGAGTCACACCATTCAGCTTTAGAGCATTCAGGCGAAAATGGTCTTGTTGTTCTGCTTTGGGCATTGGGGTCAGGGTTAATGCAGTTGTAACAAAATGCAGGTTTTATTATAGCATAGACTGTCTTGCTCAAGAGAAACTTTAGAGCATGTTATTGTAGTAATCACTAACGAAGAGGACTTTTTAATGTAAATGCTGTCTATAGCTTCAAATACTAATAAAAGACACTGTGACACCTCACAGGGAGAAAATAAACTGGTTCTTGAGAGAGTTTTGTATTTGAGCTGGCATTACAGTTTTAATTAGATGAGCTACATGAACACTTCAGTAAAAAACTGAATAATGGTTTAATGTATGAGGAATGTCATGTGCTGAATGATAAGTATTTCTAAAAAGTATTTTTAAAAGATTACTATTCTACTATGGTGTGTGGGCAGGAAATTATTTATGGTTACTGAATATTGCTGGTAATTGAAGTGAATCATTTTATTTGATGCAATCCATTTGTAGCAAGGAATTGCTTTTAAAAGCTTTGTGATGTTACCATGTTACATGCTTTAGTAAAGCTGTAGGATCATATCATTATGGAAATGTCAGGGTCAGTGTGGCATGGGACATTCCAGTGAAATGGTGTTGGGTCTCATCTAGTCCCAAGAGCTTTACAACACACTGAGGATGAAAATACCTAAATTAAAGTAAGTGCTATATACTATCCCATATTTTTCTATCTCATATAGTTTCATATTCGTGTAGCCAAAAACAAAAAAACCAAAAAAAAACCATTGCAATTAATGAAAATATTGTTTGACTTGGATTAGGGATTTTAAAGTTCTCATACAGTAGTGACGACTCTGAGCAGTTTCTTATCTACACAGGAGAAATGAAAGTAGGCCCAATAGTAGAATAGCTGCTTTGAATGGAGAAAGTGCTAACCATTTCAAATGTCATAATGCTTCCATTTTACGAGCACAAGTAGGTAGCATCAATTAGTGTTGAGAAATAATGCTGCCTAAAGAATTTTGGCAGGTACAGCTATGACGATCATATAAGAAAGCAAATACTGGATTTTCCATTGTTTTATGCAGTTTGCCCATGTCTTTGCTCTGCTTCTTGTGCTATTGCTTCAGAAAGAAAGCTTACAATCAAACTAGACATGTTTCTAAGTAAGTCATTAGGAAGACCTTCAGTGGAGGCTTTCATCACATCTTTTTCTTATACAGTACCACCCCCACATCTGTTGATTCGCCATCCGCGGATTCAATTATCCACGAATAGTGACAGATGGGTGGGAGGAGGGTTCCAGCATGGCAGGCAGGTCAGGCAGGTGAAGGAGGGAGAGGCAAGGTGAGCTCGTGGGTGGGAGGTTTCTGGTGTGGCAGAGTTGGCTGGCAAGGGAGGGAGGGAGGGATGAGACGAACTCGTAGGGGGGTTCCAGCATGGCTGGGCTAGCGGGGGAAAGGGGGGGGATGAGGCAAGGTTGCAGGTGGGAGGGTTCCAGTGTGGGTGAGCTGGTGGGGTAGGGGGGGATGAGGTGAGCTTGTGGGCAGTAAGGTTCGGGCGGGGGAGGGAGGAACGAGGTGAGCTCGTCTCCCCCTCCCTTCTCCGTGGAGGGGTGGGTTCCAGTGGGGGGGGGTGATGAAGTGAGTTTGCCTCCCCTTCCCTTCCCCGGGAGGGTTCCAATGGCAGCAGTGTTGCTGTTATCCGCAGATTTCACTATATGCAGTGGGGCCAGGAACCAATCCCTTGCGAATACGGGGGTCCTACTGTAGTAGCATAGTGAGTGCTGTTTTTATGAGGATCAAGACTGAGTAGTAAAAGTTTAAACCTCCCCTCACCCTGTAGTCTTGATAAAATAAGCTTCTTGGTGATGCAGATAGCATTGTATGTATTTTGTATGTGCAGTTTGTCCCTTAGAGAGAAACTGGTTTGTTATGACATAGTCTTTCATAGATAAGAAGTTGTCAGAATCATGGGACATTATCACAGGAATGTGTATAAACGCTGTAATTCTGCATTTGAAGAAACTGGAAATACAGCAGCATGATCTGCTATTGTAACGTTTGTTTTTGCATTGTGTACGAATAGTGCTGCATTGTTGCTTCAAGATGGCCAGTGCATGTGCCTTTTAAAAAAAATTCTCCTCCTTCTATGATGTCGTAAGAATGCGATTTCAGCTGTTATCAGGAGAAGATGCCACTTCAATTAAACAATTGAATAAACAAAGAAATTAACAATTAAACAAACAAAAAATTTACCAAGAAAAGATGACGGTTCATTAAAAGGGTGTCATGGACGTCCTCTTCACGTTCTCCACCAGAAGTTGAATTATGTGTTCTCATTGGAAATGGGGAGGGGGAAAGAGAGGGGAATGTCCATTCACACTGTAATATTGTAATTACAGTGGGAGTAAATTATCGCACGCTCGTCAATACTGGGAAAATAGCAATATTGATAGCTATTCACAGGTTTTGCTCGTGAATGCAAAGGGACACCACCGTGCGGTTGGAATGCTCACCAACCATGGTATAAAGATGATGTTGTGTGATAACAGGAAGTCATTACCACTTCTATCCCAGTGTAATTCCACAATTTCAGCTTTGTGTGATAAAGTCCATAGACTAAGGAGGTGCTGGTTACATTTACACTAGTGGTGAAAATGTACCAATGGTAAAGAGTACCAGTGAAACATGATAGAGTTCTAATAAAAGATGTAATCTACTTGACTAGTAGAGACATGTAAAAGAATATCCTTTAATTAATTTTATATTGCCATTTATGTAGATGGCAACTTACTTTCACAAAAAAAAAAAACCTGTTTCTCCCACATCTTGAAAATGTAACTACTAACCTTTTACAACCATTTACAGATTTTATACAGACAGGCAAAAGCCATTGCTTTAAATGTGACAGTTGTTCAAATCTACAGGAAAGATTTTCTGAGCAGTGGCTCACAAACAGTTGTCAGTGGCAAACAATATATTATTCTAAGCTGTTTCATACAGTAAGGGACAACATCACCCAAGTGCATTTTGATTAATGAATTGTGTAAAGCATTATTCATTTGGCAAGAGAATAAAAGAAGATGTGGTATTTAACTTATCAGTGGCTGAATAATAGCAAATGAATGCTCCTTGTTCTACACTCTGGCAAAATATATTCAGAAGAACACATTTTACTCTGTTGCATTTAGCATAGCTTCCAACTTTTCCCCCATCTTTTTTCTTGTATTAATTACAAACCATATATTTGTACTTAATTGTTGTAACAAATCTCTACCATATCATCAAATGCCTTTGTAAAAGTTCTTCCTGACAAAGCAGTCAGCATACACCTTGATACACTGCAAATGTCACTTTCTAAGCTTCAAGCTGAATAGAAGCCTGTAGCCAGAATGTTGAGAGTGTGAGGGAGATCACTGTATGTTTGTGTAAAACAGCAAAGGTACAAATATAGTTAGGCCAATATGTTTTAAATGGTTATATTGGTGATATAACATTTGATAATATTTTTAAGTCCTTATCAGTAATACCAGTTCTTCTGCATTTACCTATTTAGAAGTAAGAAATAAAATTACTTCTTTTGAATGAGTAATTTGGGTGCGTGTATCTCCCCCACTGCTTTTCTCCATAAATAGACTAGCGAGTACTATTACTACTACTACTACTACTACTACTAATTTGTCTGAAGTAAATATTAAAAGAAGCCTCAGGTGTGCTTGACTGTGACAACTTTGATCTCACTCTTGGTGGCTATAACCTTGGTTACATAAAGGACCTGAAATATTAATTGCAGATACATCTTTCAGCAGGTATTGAGTCTTCTGGTTGTTCACCTAGAATGAATGACAGGTGGGAAAAATAGATAGGAAAAACAGGAGGAAGGAAAGAAAGAGTTTATCTTTCATTTCTTGTCTACTAGTCATCGTGAAACTGAAGCATATCCAATTCACTTAGGATTGCTTTCAGGTCTTAAAATACTCTCTGGAAGGAACATGCTACCTGCCAAAGAGTTAGCAGGAGTGATGAATCATACCTAATCAAAAACAAAAGCAGGAAAAGAGTGTGGTGGAGTCTCCTTCTTTGGAGGTTTTTAAACAGAGGCTGGATGGCATGGCCATCTGTCAGAAATGCTTTGATTGAGTATTCTTGCATGGCAGAGGGGTTAACTAGATGGCCCTTGTGGTTTCTTCCAACTCTATGATTCTATGAAATTACACCAAACAGCTATACTGGGAGCAAGGGTGAACCTCTAGGGCAGGATATTCTGGAACTTCACTTCTGCCACAGTGTAACCTGTTTTCCATGCCCACCCAGTAGACGTCTGATGGTGTGGGGATATAGAGCAGGGTTTGGGTGGAGACTTAGTTTCTCTGGGAGCCTTTTTTGGCTGAAAGGCATAGTAGAAATGCTGTAAGTAAATTTAAGAAATTGCTAATTTAACATACCACACACACAATTCCAGCTGCCTGGTATGTGGCAAGAGGACAGCAGAGGAAATGACTTAACAAGCACTGGGATGGAGAAGGGAAAAGAGCACTGAGGTGGAGAGGGACAAACAAGGAAAAAAGTGGAGAATGGGGAGAAGAGAGGAAGAAGAGAAGGAAAGAGAAGGCAGTGTGGTACAGGAAGGGACTAAGGGATTCTAACATGCAAAGCTGGTACTTCTAGTTAAAAAATAATACATACTGTTAAAATAACACAAATGCAAAATGATATTTTGGCATAGTCTAGAATTAGCAATTGTATTTTGTTTCATATTAACAAACATGTTGATTTGATACTCCATTGGAAAAATTATAAAAGGGAGGGGGAAGAAAGGTTAGAGCATGACTCATTCATAGAATCACTTAACCCTAGTCTTCAGTTTTTAAGTGCCTCTTTAGAAATGTTCCCTGGCTTTTAAGAAGTGTTTGCTAAGAAAGAAGTGGGAGTATTTGAACTGCTCTGAAGAAGAGGTGTGGGAGAGGCCATTTATAGAGGAAAGAAAGATTTCTTCAGCACTTTAGAGCTACTGCTGAGCAACAGATTGTGGGTCATTTGAAAAAAATAAAATTAAGGCATCTACAGTAGACTCTTTTTCTTTTGTACACAAGACCTGTGTAAGAGTGCTGGCTCAACATTGCCTGCTGTCCTGCGTAAATCAAGTATGTGGGATTCACTGTAGGGTTCTCTGCTTTTTCTCATTATATTAAGCTGCAGGTGCTTAGCAAGGAAGGATTTGGCTCTGCAAGAGTAGAGGGATTAATTCAAGCACAAATCCTAGATAGTTTGTTAGTGCTTTCTTGTCCTTGAAATGTGTTTTACATAATCAGCAGAATGATCCCTTTTGAAAACTACCATATGTACACTGTTAGGATTCTAAGCAAATACTGGATATTTGATTCATTTGAACCTCTTTTTTTCTACCAGCATACAGCACTATTTGAAAGTTGGTTTCAAATAGCAGGAGAAATTTACATTCACAGCTGAATTTGCAATAAATTAAATTAAACCTCCTGTATTCGTTTACTCCATAAACCATCTATGTTCAGTTCAGATTTTTTTTTTAATATAGAAATTATATGCAGTTGGAAGTCGGTATAAAGCTCTGTTCTCTTATTTTAGTAGCCCCCCCAAAAAAAGGATCAGTTCTTATTTATGCCAAGCTGAACAACAACACACCTCCTTAGCTAGCTTTCAATATGGAACATGACATCTCTTTTTCAGAATAGCTTCCTTTCTGAAATTTTTGTCTATGGATAAAGTTCTCAAAAAGTGTCTGCTATTCAGATCCCTAATGTACATAGGTATGATTTCAGTGAGAACAATAATGGGAAATACAAAGAATACAAAGTGATGTGAATGACCCTGCTGTAGTTTTTTCTCTGTAAATAGGAGAGTGCTTGGACACTATGTTCCCAGATAAAACAAGCATGCTTGTGCAAAATTTATCCTTCCAAGCTATGTCCAGTATCAGTTATGACACCATTTAACATGTTACTACCATGTATCAAAATGGATATGATTATATCAACATAAATCTGCTATAATAGTTTGAACTATCATCAGGTGATGAAGTAACAAACTTTGGTTGCAATTCAGCATGGCTCAGCTTTGCATAGTAAATCTGTATTTTGTGGACCTATGCTAGGCTGTATTTGTAAATCTGTATGTGGAGCTATACCACCACCCCTGGACCTACCATATAGCCCCTGACCACCACCCCACGGTCATTCTGTGCCTCTCAAATCCTACCTCCCTGTCAAAACCAGAAATAAATGGTTAGTTCTGGTTTTGATGTTTTTGCCTTTTTTGGCATTTCTGCATGATGGGGGGAAATTACACTACAATAGCATTTACAGTTGTCCCTCCACATTCGCGGGGGTTAGGGCTGCAAGACCCCCGCGAATGTGAAAAAAATGTGAATAAAAAATAGGTCACGCCACGCCCTCCCGGAACCCCCATGCCCTCCCAGAAGCAGCGACGGGGGCTTCTGAGGCCCCTGTCGCTGCTCCCCTCCACCATCACCCGCCCTCCCAGAAGCAGCGACGGGGGCTTCTGAGGCCCCCATCGCTCCTCTCCACCCCCCACCCGTCCTCCCAAAAGTGGTGATGGGGCTTCTAAAGCCCCGTTGCCACTTTTGGGAGGGGGGGTTCCTAAAAACTATGAATAATAAAAACCGCAAATGTTATAGTCGTGAATGTGGAGGGGCAACTGTGTATTTCTATACTGCTTTTCAGTGCAAAGCACTCCCTAAGCCAGTGGTTCTCAACCTGTAGGTCGCCAGATGTTGTTGGACTACAGTTCCCAGGTGCCCTCTGATGTCCACCTTGACAGCCAGGTGGTCCTCCCAGTCGTTAGTCAGGCTGTAGGATTGAACTCGTCTCAGAGGGCTCCTGGGAACTGTAGTCCAACAACATCTGTAGGATTGAACTCACAACCTCACTAATGACTGGGAGGACCACCTGGCTGTCAAGGTGAGGCCTCAGACGGCTCCTGGGAACTGTAGTCAAACAACATCTGGGGACCCACAGGTTGAGAACCACTGCCCTAAGCAATTTACAATGTGTTAGCTAATTGCCCCCAACAAGCTGGGTACTCATTTTACCGACCTACGGAAGGATGTAAGGCTGAGTCAGACTTGGAGCCCTGTAAGATAGAACTCACAGCGTTGTGGCTGCAGTACCGGCATTTAACCACTGTACCACCAGGGCTCCATCCTCAACTAGACTTACCCACCTCTACCCTAGGGTCTCCCACTCCTGGCCTAGATAGCTATTTCTCAGCCTTTGGTCCTCCAGATGTTTGGGACTTCAAACTCTAGAATCCCTGGATATTGTTAATGCTGGCTGAGGCTTCTGGGAGTTGAAGTCCAAAACAGAAGTGGGAAACCAGATTTAGAACCACTGGCCTTGAAGTCACTCACATGACTAGCAGCGATTTCCTAGAAGGCCAAACTTTACTTTAGTTCAATGGCATATTTTGGTATAATCCTTGGGATACCCCCTGTTTGAAAAGGAGCCATGACCTCCCTGATCTACATCAAGCAGCGTAGGGGTGGGGTGGGGAATAAGCCATCTCTACATACCATTTTCCAACTGAAAATCACCCCTTCTATTTGCTTCCAAAGGTGGTCCCTAAAAATCTTTGTAAATTTTTATAGATGTTGTCTACCACACATAGCATCCAAGCAAATTATCCCCTGTATTGTGATCCACAAGCAACTTATAAATCATGAATCTTTCCCAAATTGTTTACTGTATCATCTTTCTGTATGAAATCACTTCTATGGTTCATGTTTATTGCATTGGTTCATGTTTATTGCATTGTAAATTTGACACAATGTAACAAGCAGTTCAGAGGGGGGGAAATAATGAGTGAATAGGATCATTTTGCTGCTCTTAAGTGGAAATATGCAGAGCTTGTTTTTTCTTAGCTAGGAAAAGCCAAAAAGAATTCTAGCTCAGTGGAGATGTCATCTTTTTCCTGGAAGGCCTTCAAAATTGATGCTGTTAAAAGTCATGTTCTTAGCTATTGCTCTTAAATTATTGGATTAGATTTGTATGAATAGACATTTGTCAAAACAATAGTTAGCAACAGAAGGTTGGATGAATCATCTTTAGAAGATTAAGTTTGCATGGAGAGAAAAGTGAGGGAGAAATTTTAAGTCTGTATGTTGGGGGAAAAGTAACAGTTAAATTATCATTTTATTTTCACAAGCAATCCTTCTGTTTTTTCTCCATCTGCTAACTGAATGCACATTGATCCAAAATGGATTGCTTCTAATTTATGTGTCATGTTTAAAAAATCTGAGGCTGTTGTCACATTCTATATTATGCTCCTTCTTAACAATGGTGAATATGCTACATTTTTTAATAGCCTTATTCTTCTTTAGTGTGCAGAGGACATCCTGTAGAAGGTTGTCCCTCCCACTTTTTCTTTGACCAATGAGAAAAAGGTACTGACTTCTCCCATTATGTGAGAGGGCAATCCTATGATCCCCCAGTCTAGTGCCAGTCTCTGCTTCACAGAGATGCAAAAATGAGCTCTCCTGTCTCCACTGCTCAAGACCAACACTTCTCTTCTTTTTTTCCACTTTCAAACCACAAAACCTTCCTCTTTTTCAACTCCTTCACTCTAGCCCTTCCACACCCCTTCTTTCCCTGAAGAGAATTGAGACCATGGAGAAGAAAGGAAGGAAGCTAGGTATGTTGGGGGACTCCACATCTCTTCCTTCAACCCAGGATGACCCAAGAAGCACCATTGGTGGAAGCCACACCCAAGTGAGCCATGCCACAGAGAGGAACGAAGGCATATTGGTGGACTGAATGCTCCAGAGAGACCACAGGGAACAAAACCAATAGAGATGAGTGAGACTGGGCACCCAACTTCTTCCACCTCCTTTCCCAACATAGCAGGCTTCTCATTACGGAAGAGCTGGCCACCTGAATCCAAAGCCTTGTGGTGTTGGAGCAGTGAGCTGCCCACCTGCCTGTCTCTCAGGGTGGGGAATTGTGGGCCCAACTAGAGCTAGGAGAGGTTGAGAATTATTCAAATCAATTTCAGCCTCCGAGGAAGACTCTTTTGACGAGGGGAGTACATTCTTACCTCCATGTTGACTCCTCCTCCAAGGCCATAGGGAAGGGTAAGATAACCACCATCTTGGGGTGCAAACAAGTGTACTGCAAAGCCATTTCTCCTATTCCCCTCCCCTGTGCAAGCACAAGGTATCCAGCGCCCACAAAAGCCACCATACTAGATACACCTCCTACTCGGGCTGGACCTATTTGGTACATTCCTCAGCTGAGGACCAACTCAGACTACCTCTCCCCTGCCAAAAAGGAAGAGGGTAAGGTCTCAGAGGATGAGGGGGAGGAGCCTTCCATAGTGAGGCTCTTCAAGCCCAAGGGTTTTCCCCTGATGCTCAACAAAGCACTCAGAACTCTGTCTTTGGATTCCCCAGGCCTTGCCATAAAGCCAATAGACTCAGACCTCCCTTGGAGCCAAGCTGGGCCCTCTTTACGAGGTACCCTTCCCCAGCCACTTAATAGAGGTGATTAGTGAGGAATGGATAATAATGGGGTTTGTTAAAAATAACAATATTGTTACTCCCTGTGCTTTACTGGAAGTACCTTACAAAACAGGCGCCATAAAACAGATGGCTTTAACTCCCTTGAAGGCACAGAACTAATCAGCAGAGTTTCTATTTACATATGCAGCAGACACATATTAATCCCAAGCATGCAAGATTAAGATAGCCATCCACATAACTTCCCCAGTTTATATTCTCTAGCATAAAAGGACTCAAAAACACTCAAAAGTAGTTTAAAAATATAAAAACATCTTTATGTACAGTCAGTGTGCATATCTCATGAATATCAGCAGCATTTCAACAAGTGAAGGCTAAACTAGTAAAATACAACTAAAAACTACTTGTTAAAAACAAAATATGCAGGACCGCTCCATGGAGCGTCCTACTCCTAGGAAAACATGGCGAGAGGTAAACCTCATGGCAGCTTTCCAGACAAAGAAGATACTTGGACACACCTCTTCCTCTGGAAAGCCAATCACTACTCAATAGGAAATTACATCACAGATTGTTTGCTTCTATCAGTTAACCCTTTCAACAGTCAAACATCTCAACTTATTGAATTGCAAACTACATATCCCAACATAAAACCATCTTCCTCTAAGAATTCCAGCTCACATGCAAAGAAGTTTTACGCTCTACTTAAAAAAATATGATGAAACTACAGCCCCCTGTTTTGGACCTTATCTCCTCTTCAGTTTATGTCAAAGACAGGGAGGACACACTCAAGATCCAAGAACATAAGTGAGCAGAGACAACTCTTTAAAAAGCCCTTGAAGCTGACTCCTAGCAATTTGAGCCTCCACAGCCTTCTCCCATCCTGGCTAGTGTGATGAAGAAAAGGACAGCTTGAGCTGAGAAGACCAGAAGGCAGCTGACCAATCTGAGGACAGCTGGAGCTAGCCAATGAGAGAGCAGCTGGGAGCAGATAAATAGCCCAGGCTGTGAGAGTGAGTTGGGGGACCATTTGTAGAGAGGATAGGGACCGAGAGAGTTCAGTGAAGAATCAATTGGTCAGAGCTCCTGAGGGAACTAAGTTTTAAAAGGATAAGAGTGGAAGAAAGGATAACTCTTATTATTTACAGAACTCTAGTAGAGAGAGGGTCTGTGTTGTTAGTTTGTAACAGTCAGGAGAGATGAAGTATTGTATATGAAATAGCTACATTGGATATGAACCTGTAACTTAGAACTGTTATTACCAAGTTTTAAGAACAAGATGTCGTGCCTGCATGTTAAAAGAAATACACCATTCTACTGTTTTATTAAAACCTATATTGGCCTCTGAGTTAGTATTTGAAAACCGCTACCATGGTGTTATCAGTAGATTATTGACAGGGAGGTGATAAGTGTCAAGAAGCTGGTCACTTAAGATTTTAAAGAGAAATAGACGGGGAGACAGTGGTGGGTTACCACAGCTAGGACCTCCTTCATTTGAGCAATGGAAATCCTCAGCCTTGTTGCCAAGTAGCAGCAAGGCATTAATAGAATTCCTGAAGGCAGCTGCCTCCTCTGCAAATGGTAACCTGGATACTATTCAGGTCTGTGCCTGGACCCAGGCAGCAACTGTGCCATTCAGAAGGCAAATATGGCTAAAGACATGGCAAGTGGACTCCAGGGCAAAGAATAATCTCACCTATGCTTATGTTAATGGATTGGAAACAAACAACAGTAAGTAGTACTAACTTTTCCTCATCTTGCTTGTGAGTTTCAAAAGGCATCTAGATGGCAAACATTGACTACCTAGAGAGGTAGACCTCATGTCCTAACAAGAAAAATACTGTGTGCTTCTGTTCACAGGGATTCTTAGGTTTTGTCATCTGTCTGCTTTCTTTGGCTTTCAGGATCTTTATCTTCTCCGAACATTTAAGATAGAATGTTTTTTGAAATGCCTATTTTTTTATATATACCTTGGTGTTTCTGTCTGCAAATGATTGATAATATATTATTAGTTGATATTAACATTCTCAAGGTCTGAAAATACCCAGTTTAAAAAAAAACACATAATATTCAGTATTCACTAGTTAAGAAATCGGGTATTAATTCTTTTCTGTTGTTTTATTGAAGGCAGCAATGGACAAGCCGGGTCATCAACTACTGTTTGTAACAAGAGTCTTACATGACTTTGAAAGTGATACATTTTTTCCAGAAATTGATTTTGAAAAATACAAGCTGCTACCTAGGTAAGCATTACAAGTACGTTCATTTGTTTCTTTATGTATTTTATACCCTGCCTTTATCCCAGCATGAGATTCAAGACAGCTTGGAGTGTAAGAGTTGCTGAGAGTTAATTCAGTCCAGGTCAGTCACAGGTATCCAGCAGGATGAAGAGAGAAACAACAGACAGATCGCCAGCCAGTCCAGAAGTCATTCAATAAGTCAGTAGTCCAGATAAACAAAGCCAGCAAGAAATAAAACAGAGTTGTAAATCACAGCCAGTCCAAGGTCAGGAAAACTGAACATGAAAAGTACTGCTGGTTGTCAGGAGGGAGGGTTGAAAACTAGGGAGTGGCTGAGAGATTTATGGACAGCTGTTTCAAGACATCAGGTGGCTTTTACTTAACAATGGCTGGGAAAGACACAATCTCTCTTTGTTTTTTGTCACTCGAGAAATGACTGCAATGGGTCTTAAGCATCTCCAACCTCCTACTGGAGAGCTGGATTCCCCTTTGCCTCAACCCCTAGCTCTTCTGACTCAGAGAGACCACCAGCTTCAGGAGCTGCAGATTCCTGGCAATCTTCCTCCTTTTCTACATCTGAATCTTCAACTCCAGAGGGTGAGGAATGAGACAAGGATTGAGCAGAGTTAGTGAACTTTTAGCTATGCAGTCGCACTCCTGATCACTGCAGAATCCTGGGTGTCCAGACTCAGAGCTGAGTCCAGGAGTATGGCCAAGCTGAGAACCTGAGATTTCAGGGGGAGTATAGCCCCATCCAAGCACAGGCTGAATCCTGGAGATTATCAGACGCCCTTAATATGCCACCACAGTGACAACAGGACATCACCAAAGGGCTTGAATATCAGATAACAATGTCCTTGTGGCATTATGCCCCTGTGCTGTCAATAGATCGCCCGTTCTGTTTCTGTGATAGACTCACGGGCGAGCAATAAGGTGCCCCGTTCTGCTGGTGCGATGCCAGCTGTGGTGGGAGGTCCCTGCCGTTCACTTTTGGTTGCAATCGGGACATCGAGGTAAGTTACAGCTTTTTTGTACCCTCCCCAGGTTACTGGGGGGGTTCTTAAGTCTGTTTTTGTGCTTGCTGTCATTCTTTCTCTTTTTATTTTTTGAATTTCCCACGCGCTCGTTCCCAGTATCATCACTCACCCTCCCCTTTTTTTGTTTTAAAAAAATGTGCATCTCGCACACGGGGATGATTTTGTTATGTTCTCTGTTCCCTGGTTGTTTTAAGCCAGGAGAGGCATTCCCCCCCCCCCAAAAAAAAACCTGAAGTGTTTTCTGGTCAGTTTCTAGTTGAGAAGAAGGCTTCTCTTGGCCTAAAACAGGAGGAAAGATGTGTGTGGTCCCCAGACCTGAGCTAGTTGCCTGCTCCTGCTGTAGGAGTATTATTAACTGGGTTAACTACATTTGCTTATAAAGTTAAAATTATATGAAGTGTATTTGATTTAACAGTATAGTTTATCCCGATAATCATAAACTTAGTAACCAGATTTACTTTTAAAGTTACAAATGGAAAAGTAAGCTTCTGAACTATTAAGAAACCTAGCCCTTTTTTTCATTTTATGGGAAATAGGGCAATGCTTAAAGTCAGAAACAGAAGAAATTATCAACGTTATTATAAAACAAAAAAAAATGTGAACTTACCCTTCACAGTATCAAACATACACAGAATACATGAAAATATTTCATCATCCATTTTTTTCCCAATTCCATCAATAACAAAAAAACATTCCCCAAAAGCTAAGCAGGGTGTGTGGGTGAAAAACCCTGTTTTGCCATGACTTCATAACAACAGTAGTGAGATTAACTGATTTTGATATGAATGAAATCAATTTCACAAAGTTACAGGTGTAAAGACTGAAAAAGAAATATGTTTGCACTAACAATAAAGTTCTTAATGTTCTTCCCATTTAATCAAACATACAAGGTGTCCAGAAATTATCTTTACGATTTTAATTCTGTATACAATTGAAATTCTAAAGATAATTTTCAGACACCCTATATATTTAATGACATCAGATTAAATGTAATTTATTAATATCCTCTCTCTCTCTCTCTCTCTCTCTCTCTCTCTCTCTCTCTCTCTCTCTAGCTATGCAGGGGTCCCCAGTGATATTCAGGAAGAGAATGGCATTCAGTACAAATTTGAAGTGTATGAAAAGAACTTCTAGTTGTTGTTTTTTTATTTGACATCTGTTGTCTGAATATATAGTTCTTATTTAATCCATTCTGCTAAGTAAACCTTGTGGCTCATCTGCTTCCCAGGAGGAAAAAAGGAAAAGTCACCACTATGCCTTCGCCCTTTCCCCACTGTTGATGGCATCTTGGCAAGAAGACTTGCATTCACTAGCAACTCTTTTAAGAGGAAATACTTTTAGAATACAGTATATAAGAAAGGACTTTTAGAAAGCCCAGCTGCAGCTGTCATGAATCAGATAGGGAACAACAGTTGCTTCTCCTTTTCTTTCTCAGAATAGAAAACATCACTATCCTATGCAAAGTTACATAGGAGTAAACCCTGCTGAAGTCCAACTCAATATGCTTAGGCTCAGGCTGTAACCAACTGTTTCTCATGCTCATCCCATCTCTAGATCTTTCCTCCTTTTCCTCTGTTTGCAGGTGCTGTTTCTGTTGATTCTGTGTTGATGTAGAGGCTTCAACCCCAGAAGCACAATACAGCACAGAAATTGCAATGTACAAGTTGTCTAGAGGTTTGCATAGTTCTGAAAATTGCATTCCATGTTTTGTCTGAGAAAATAAATTATTTATAAAATGCCAAACTCTAAAACTTCATTTCCTGTTTCTGAGAATATGTCACTTTTTGCCCTTTTTGTGTACATCTTTGCTACAACTAAGACAGCCAAAAAAAAAAAAAAAAGAAGAAGTTAAAAGATAACCAGGAATCTTTGCCTATACTAGCAACCTTTCTATATGGTTGCTACCAAATGGTTTCAACCAAAAGTATGGGACTAACCCTAATCCAAAAAGATTTGTTAAAAACTGCATCAAGTGATTTATTATGTATTTTCTGATTCCATGGGAATGCCACTGTATTACAAATGTTAAAATGCCCAGGTCCACTGGAGTGTTTGTGGGTACAGAACTGAAAGGTATTTCATAATCCCCAAACACCTGGAGCCAGAAAACACAATTTCAGATAGTGCAGAACATTTGTTTTAAGTAGTTGACAGCTGAATTTCTGTAATTTGTGTCTTAAAAATATTACCAATGTTGATTTAAACTGAAAACAAAAAAGACCTTGTTCTGATTCAAAACAAAAATTAGGAAATAGACATCAGGTCTGAATTAAAACAACTGTTTATACAGGAAAACATAGCATTAATGGTATTGTGGAGCAGACTTCTCCTTCAAAAACAATAAAGTAGGACCCCTGTATCCATGGGGGATTGATTCTGGGCCCCACCATGGATAATGAAATCTGCAGATAATAGCAAATGCCAGGCTTCCCTCACCGCTGGAATGCACACCCCCTATGTGGAGAAGGGAGAAAGGAGGCAAGCTTGCCTCCTCCCTCCCTTCCCCGTCCAACCCCCCACCAGCTCTGCCAGAACTGTCCCAGGAAGAGGGAGAGGGAAGCGAGCTCGTCTTCTCCCTCCCTTCTCCGTCTAAGCCCCCACCAGCTCCTCACGCCACTGGAAACCTCCCAGGAAGGAAGGGGAGAAGCAAGCTCACCTCCTCCCTCCCCCGCCCAATCCCCTGCCAGCTTTGCGTGTCTCCAGAATCATCCCAGGGGAGGGAGGGAGAAGCGAGCTCCCTCCCCTGTCCAACCCCCCACCAGCTCTGCCATGCCACCGGAAGCCATGCGGAGAAGGGAGGGGGAGGTGAGCTCTCCTCCTCCCCTCCCTTCTCTGTCCACCCCCTCACAATCACCATCCACGGATAACTGAATCAGCAGATACAGGGGTGCTACTGTAGTCTGCTGAGGTTATTGCCCCTACCCCACTTCTAGAATCTTTGAGAACAGAAAAGCCAAACAGCTATAGTAAAGTATTCCTTTATGACTCTCACAACTAACCCAAACCCTGAGCCACCACATCATATGCATAGTGGTAAATGTATACAGTTGTCCCTTCATATTCACTGGGGTTTGGTTCCAGGGCCCCCCGTGGATACCAAAATCCGTAAATACTCAAGTCCCATTATATGCAATGCCATAGCAAAATGGTGTCCCTTATATAAGATGGCAAAATCAAGGTTTGCTTTTTGGATTATTTTTTAAGAATATTTTCAAGCCACAAATACTTAAATCCATGGATACCAAATCCATGGATACGGAGGAACAACTGTACTTTAAACAGGCAGGGAGTGAGGCAAAATGGACAATCACAACGCATAGAGTACATGTGGGGAAAATGTGGCGTCAACCCCACACACACACACTTTAGCCCTGAATTCCCCATGGTGACCCCCAAATCCCACCACCATCACCCAAAAATTAAATTGTACCAGTTTTGGTGTAACTCACAAAGGAAATGTGACAAATTATGTCACCTACCCACCCAGAAAGCTCCAACCCATCCTCCAAAAGAAAAAATGGCTGAAATTTTGCCAAAGTGGTGCCAGAGAGTGAGATAACATCACTTTTGGTGTGCACGAATACAGTGGTGCACCTGGGGGTGGGGAGGCAAAAATTGTCCCCTGTGCAGTTGCATACCCGTGCCCTAGTGGGTCTGATTTGCATGGGGGGTAATTTGGAAACAATTTTTCCCATAAGCTGTGGGAACACGGGGAGTGGAAGGGTGGGTGAGTCCCTCCCCGGTCCTCAGAGTATATGGGGCCACCATAATTTGGGACGTTGTCCCCTCAGATCTAGACTGAAGTTCACTATTGCCATTTTCTCTCAGATTCCACCTACTTGACAAGAATGATCTGGAACTCCTCCCACCAGTATTCATGGTGACTTGATGAGAAATGGATAGTTCATTACTGTATCGTGGGGGTTCCCAGTGTAGTGCCCATGGCCACCTCTAACACTGTCAATTTGCCAGGACTCTGCTATTTCTGCTTTTTTAAAAAATTCAAACACAACTAGGAGGTACTGGCTCCCAATAGTTTTTTAAATGACTCATAATTTACCTTAAACATGGCTCCCTGACATAGTGTTAGAAAATAAAAATGGCAGATGGCTGAGGCACAACTTTTCTATTTTAAAGTATGTTCAGCTGCTCAAAAAAAAGGGCAAAGGTAAAGGAGGCGGGAAGACTTCTGGATGGCTAGATGTAGAGGAGTGAGTGGGGGGGGTGTATGTGCTTTTAGTATATGAAAAGGGATATTAACTATTTCTGTTTCTTTTTTTCTTTTTTTTTTCTTTCTTTTTTTTTTTTTTCTTTTTTTTGGCTATGGTATCTGTTTTGCCTGGATGTGTGTGGGTGTGTATTTCTCTGTGCTTTGCCAGTTGTGTTTTGTGAAATGGGTGTTTCTTCACACACTGCATAGCTATACTATGTAATTCTTTTCCACTAGATGTAGTGATATATACCAGTGCTACTCAAAGTAGATAAGTGCCAGTTCCTGAGCCATTTGGCTGCTGGTCCCTGGCAAGTTTCCAGGAAAGAAAGAAACAGTTGTACTCAGTGGGCACAAGCACAGTGCTGACCCCTGGCACATTGGGAAAAAATAATTGCTAATCCTCACCAAGATATCCTGAGAAACACTGATATATATCACAATTGGCAACTTTAAATATGAATTAGGCCAATTCATGGAGGATTAAGGCTACCAATGGCTACTAGTCATGACCATATGTTATTTCTAGAAGTAGCATGCTTCTTGATACAAGTTGCTGGTGAATATGAACAGCAGGGTGCTATTGCACTCAAGTTCTACTTGTGGACTGTACATGGGCATATGTGGCCACTGTGAGAACAGAACACATCACCAAATGGGTTCTGGATCTGATTCAACACAGTTCTATGATTTACAAACTGCAATCTAGCTAGCTAATCAGTCTTCTTAGAGGTAGATATACAAATAAATGTAAAGATGGACAAAAGATACACCCTGTTAAATGTGTGCATGCAGGTATGAGAAAACTCATATTTGAAGTGGGTTGAACAAGGGTATAGCTACCCAGCAATACATCACTATTTTGCATATGTGAAGGCAGTGTGATAATTAAGCTCTCTCCATTTTTGCTGAAGGTTGGCATATTTTAAATGAATCATCAGTCTACTTTTGGAACTAGAATGCAGACCAGCTGGCTTCTGCTCTCTCACTAGTGCTACTATCAAAAATATTTAATTTTTAAGCTGTTTAGAACACTTTGTTCTCAGGGAAGTATGAATGAGGGCGATTAAATTATATCTGTATTATACTTTTCTTAGTGATTGGTAATTATATTGTCAGTCACTTTGCTATGTTATTCATTGCACTTAGCTGCACAGAGACTAGAAGAAATTATTTCCCTTTTCTTGTTCTACAACAAGAAGTTGTTTCAAGCTTCTAACTTCTTAAAATATACCACTGAAGCCAATGGCCCTGTTTCTGGGAAAAGAAAGGTTACGATTTTGAATATGAAGAGTTTCCTACGGTGCCTAAGCAGGAGGGATACTTCACCATTTCAAGATGAAGCCCATCACCCACTCAGACTATGGCCTTGCTACTGCCCGACTATCGATGGGGCATATATGATAAATAAGGTTCTTTTAAAGGCATTTTGCAAAAAAATCTGATTCTGACATAATAATAATAAATTTTTATTTTTAACCCGCCCCTCTGCTCAGCAACCGGGGCGGCGTACAACAAGATTAAAACATCAAGTTAACATCAAGACATATCAGAAGTATTAATTTTTCATATAATTGTCATTCTTAGGTAAATTGCAAATGAAGTACTTACAAGAACCAGAGCCACTTTGAATACATTTGACTAGACAGGAATCTCATGGTTTTTCTTGCTCTTTGGATAACTTTTGTATGTGTATATATTCTTTAAAATAACCGTATTCACTTTGCTAGAAGCAATATTCCACATAGGTTCAGTATTTTTAACCATGGCAACATAGACAGACAAAGAAACAGAAAAGAGAATGGTGTTATTGTTAGAACTGCCACATTTGCAACCCACAGAAACAGCCATGGCATTTTCAGTAGTTATCATGACACAAATACAATACAGTATCTGAAGCCGTATCTGAAATATAACATCTAAAGTCTGCAGTATCAAGAAATGATAACTGGAATCCAGTTGGGCAGTTACAAATGTATAACCTAGAATTACATACTTGTGGTGGTTTCATATTCACAGTCCCTACATAGCCCCTAGTTTAGGGAATACATAGGGATTGTGACTGTCCCACAATCCCCACTTACCAGATAGCAGTGACTGCAGTTGATGGGGGTTTGGTCCCCTGTTGATCAGGAGGCAGTTGGCTGAAGGTCTCACTCAACCCCTCATATGAGCAATCTCCAGCAGGAGGGGAATTGTGACAGGTGTCCTGCTTCTGCATGTCGCACTGGAGAATGCTCACAGGAGGGGCTGGGAACATCAGCTGCTTCCTGATAGACAGGGGAACAGATCCCCATCAATCACAGCAGCTGCTGCTCAGTTAATGGAGATTGGGGAGGTCGGGACAGGATTCATTGTGTAGCACTGTAACTACTGTGCTTACGCTTTCATAACTCCCCCAAAGAATTCTGCTTGATGTACAGAAAATTCTAAAGTCACATTTTACACCACCGAGTTATGGTCTTAACTAAAAAAAAATTGCTGAAAACAAAAAGAAATTAACATGATAATCTGTGATCCAATGCTCCAAGTTCTGGGCTTCACAGAGGGCTTAATAGAGAAATAAATCATTAAGAGCACTAATAGGAGCGTATCTGAGCAGACCCAGAAAGCAGTGATGTCATATTCTGCCTATACCTGCGCCCTCTTTAAATGGCAAATAAACATTTTGGAAAATATTCACTGATTTAAAGATCGATTATAATTAATCCATGAATGGATACATGGACAGCGCCATCAACATTCACAGCATTTTATGATGTGCAAGAGCGCAGTTTACTCACACATGAAGCTTAGAGACTAAAATTACACAGGGAAATGGGGGGAAGGGGGGAATGTGCAATTATTTTAATTACATGCTTTTTGTCTTTTTCTTTACAGGCTTAAAAAGAACCAGCAAGCTAGGGCTTAGGCAGAAATACAAAATTATTGTTCTCCTAGGAAGGGTTTGCATTACAAGACCATAATTTTAGGAATTCTGTGGAGATGCTGAAGCAAAATGAAAATGTGGAGGAATGCATTCCTTAAAGGACATTCACAACCAAGTTAACCTTGGGGAAACAACAAATGAGCTAGCTGTAGTCCTGAAATGGCTCAATTTAAAGTAGTAAATCCCAATGAAGTTGGTGGTACAAGTAACTTTCATAGATGTGTATCCCCATTGACTGGAGAAAGTCCAATAAGTAAACCCATAGGAGAGATAATTAAACTGCATTTTTCTAATTACAGACTTCTTTTTAAGCCCTGAAGGATTTAGCTATTAATTCTACAGGATCTATATGTGTACTTTTCAAAGAGAATCATTTTCCTGCTGCGCTCAGCATTAAAGTACCTGACAATTTACCCTAGTGGTCCCTAGCATTAATATCATCCTTTCTTCAAGCTAGCTCAGTTTCAAGTGCTGTTCTATTCCAAGGGAGGTTCCAGATGTTTACATACCACATCCCAAACATGATTTCTCTGTATATAGTAAGTCAACGTTTAGAAAAATCAGCTTCCATACCCCAGCTATTGTTCCTCTTCCAATGTATTCCTCTCCTCCCTCCCCCTTCCTATTTTCATAAGTGGAAACAGCTTTTGACTGAATTCATATTTGAGAAAAAGAGACCACGATTTCCTAAACACATCTGGCATATTAATCGGAAAAAGGGAGGTCTCGGAATCCCTGACCTGGAGCTTTACCTTGCCACCTTTCAATTGGCCCAAACTATCTCCCTCTTTCAAAAAAGTACGACCGTTTTGTGGGTGGCAATCAAAATAGATCTGAGAGACTGGATTTCCCTCAAACCCTTCTACTCACACAGCTCTGCTTATCAATTGAAAAGGATTGCTAATCCTTTTTTCAGAACATCATCAATGATATGGCTCAAGTGGAAATACATGCAAGCACCAGCATTGTCCCCATACAGCCTTTCGTTTTTCACCCCCTCTTCTTCGATCCTGACAAGCTGAGGCTGTTTAGCTCTTGGGAAGAGAGAGGGGTATATAGGCTTTGATATTTTTCAAAGTGCCAAACCCAAAACAAGCTGAATTGCTGCAAAATCTAACTCCCTTCATTCCCAATTGGTTTCAACTTGGCCAGATCCAATCTTTCCTAAATTGCCTAGCCACCACAGAGTTCTCCCTGTGGTCTCCCACAGCTTTTGAACATATGGGTACATCCCCCAGCTCTCCTTTGAAAGGCTGAGCTGTGACACTTTGCACTTCAAAACAGGCTGGGAGAAGGATTTAGACATTGAAATCACTGACACTGAAGGGGCAAAAATCTGGACTTCCCCCAATTTGAGGACCTGTTCGATAGCTTTGACAGAAACATCACTGAAACTTCTATATAAGTGGCATCTCATGCCATTGGGTCTCACCAGGATAACTAAAACTACCCCCCACCTGCTGGAGAGGCTGTGGTGCCCTTGGCACCTTTCTCCATATGTGGATGGATTGCCCCATGGTCAAGACCTGGTCATTAACTTTAGACATTATAGGCAAGATCACCAAACAACAAATTGCCCCCTCCCTAGAGTTACTTTTATTGACATTGTTTTTGGGTTCCAACAAAAATCTCAAATACTGTATAAGAGAATTGTAGCTTTCCGCCTCGCAGTCTCTCGGATTGTGATAGCTAGGAACTGGAAAATAGACATACTCAACATTAACACCTAGTGGCACAAAGTATGGGAGTTGTGGCTAATGGAAAAGTTGGCAGATGTAATGCGGAGATCAGCGGGTCACACCAGCTCTGCTGGATTCATCGAGAGCTGGTTTCCGCTAATTGATTAGCTATCGAACGTGAATGGGGCTTTTCTCTCCCCTTCACACCACTGTAGAATGTGGTGTGATATCCTCCCAGATTCTTCCCCGGACATTTTCCCTGGTCCCTCTACCCATACCTAAGCGTCTCATCCCCTCTAACATCTACGATCATCTTGTTTCCCCAGTAGCTCTCAGTGCTAGTTTTGTAGTTTGACTTTGTAATTTCTTTATGTGTTGATCATGCTGTGGTTTATTCTTCATGCTCATGACAATATCATTGTACTATACAACACAGACATGAGACTTTGTTTTCTTGTATATTAATAAAATCTTTATAAAAGAAAAATAAAAATCAGCTTCCAGAAACAGAGTGTAACTAATAATACAAGTGAAATCATACAAGAAACTATTGTGAGAATAAATTCAGACAATCATTTTTTAAAAAATCATTCCGTTCTCAAGTCAGAAGGATGAAAAAGAACAGATCCTAAGCTGCCCAACAGCTATTGGCCATTGCAGCTATCATTATTTGTTGAAGAACAATACATAAAAACATTTTACATAAGAACAGTTATGAGACCAAAGGCCTATTTTGTCCAACATGCTGTTCACCAACTAACAAAACAGTTACCTATGGTAAGTCTACAACAGGACATGAATGCAATAGTGCCTTCTTGCTCACATATTACCTCTGATACTATAAGGAATATACTAATCATGACTACTTGCCACAGATAGGCGTTGGTTCCCCTGATGTCCTCTTGAAAGCTCTTATATCATTTAGCAGTTAATTCTACATTTTAACGATGCACTGTGTGGAAAAGTACTTTGCCATAATCTCCCACTTTCAGTTTCGGGTTCTAGATTTATGAAAGGAAGAAAGGTTTTCATAACTTACTTCAGCCACAGAATTCATAATTGCATTCACCTCAGATTACTCTTTTTTTCCCCTAAGCTAAATAGTTTTAACCTTTCCTTACAGGATCTTGCCTCCAGTCCTTTGATAATTCTGGCTGCCCTTTTCCCAGATATTTGAAGAGACTATACTTGATTCCATCCTTAATTCTGTTTCTGATAGCACTGATCAAGCATAATAGCAAGGTTTGAAACTCCAACACAACGGATAAGGGAAAGCTAGATGAAGGAATGATTGCATTATTGTTGGAGAAAATGACCAAAGTCTTATGGCAGCATAAAGGATTAACAAAGTGAGCTTGGTGCATGTTTTTCTGGGCTAGATCCCACTTCAGCTAGAGGAAGTGGTCATGACATGGCTATGTACATATATCATGAACAGAGGAGGAAGATTTATTTTATTCTACAAACAGAGGCCAAAATGGCAATACATAAACCAGTAGTAGGTATATAACAGTACTTATACAGAGATTAAAAGGCATGCCAATATGAATAGAGAAACCTACAGAGAGAACAAGGACTGATTGCTTTCTGTAGAGAAGAACCTGCTCCCAGTCTTCCTCCAACCCAGATTTCATGTGTAAAATTTGCTAAGGAATTCTAACTGATCAACTTCCTGTCTTTCTTTGAAACTTTCTTTGGACTGTGGCGGCTAAATTCTTCTACATAATGTGTCAGGTTGCTGCAGAAGGCATTGTTAGAACATGATTGTAGGTATAACATTAGAAGATAGGTGAAAAAAGTCTGGTAGTTTTCAGTCCCAAAGTAGACATGGAGAAAGAGTTCACATACTCCACCATATTGGTAATAGACCCACTTTTGTCAGTCAGTAGCTATTTCAAATTGGAAATCTGTAAGCTAGGCAGTATGTATGTGTTTTTCCTTCATGCCCTACTGTGGGATTCCCATAAGGCATGTGGCTAACTGCTCTGAGAACAGAATGCTGGATTAAGTAGTCCTTTGTTCTGATCTAGCATTCTTATGTTCTCATTTTCTGTTACTTTCTCCCTCCCCTCCTTGGATGAACACACCCTGGAAATAGTGGCAATTCCATTGTTATATCTCTGGTCCCAGCAAAAGAGCCATATAGGTTTGATCTGCAAAGAGCTAATTTGAATTTTCTGCTGCTTGACGAACTGAGGGCATAATATAGTGTTTTATATTAAACAAATTCCTTTAGAACTCTGGATGTACATTATAAGCAGAGACCACTCTGCATATGCTATTCCGTTCATCAGTTCAACATCTTATGTTCCTTCAGGTAAAGGAAATTCTTATTACATCTTTTCTATTCAGAGAAATGATTGTTTTATTCAATTCAGCTGTAAAAACAGCTTTCAAATTATATGTTGAGCATATGCTCTTACATGGATTTAAAATTCAAGCCTTTCAATACAGATGGTAATCTTTATAGTGACTATACTGACACATGTGAATTTTTTTATCTTTAAAAAACACAAGAGGACAGGTAATCATAAAGGGCAAAGTGTTTGGAAACAACCAGTAGCATCTCTTCTGATCATAGACTAAACAGATGCAGTGCTATTGACACCAGTGCTGTGGTGTCAAATATGTTCCTCTTTCATAACATTCAGTACCAGTCCAGATAATTCAAACTTATCAAGTGAACTTATCAACTCACAGATAAAACCTTTAAAGATCAAAATTATAGTGCTAATAGCAATAATAAGAATAAAACAATCTTCATATTAAAATTGTCCCACAGAGTTAGCTTAGCTTGACTGTATGGGTCAAACTGCAACTGACAAGCCACTGTACTCCAAACCATCCTGCTGGCAAAGGTTGCAGAGGGCACTATACCTTTCTTCCTTCAATGAATAGAACCTAAGGCAGTCCATAATAAAGATGTTCCAAGTAAGCTGATTCCAACTGTTGGAATGTGTTGGAAAGCACTAAATTTGATGTTAATAAAGTTAGAGTTGGGTAGAACAAAGAGACAGATTGTCCTGTACAAAATAACCAATGGAAAACAGCTCTATCTTCAATATACAAGGTCTATCTTTCAGACAAATCAGGGAGAACTGATTGTGAACACTTGAGTGGTGACCTTGAACATGACTGAACCTGCATGACAAACATCAACACTCAGCCGTTCAGTTAATTGTCAGTCATTTAAAGCAGCTGTGTTGTCTGTTGTATGCTGGAAAAATGCTAAGTTTAAAAGTTGAGCAACATGTCAATTTGAAATTTTTAGTAAAATTGAACAAAACACCAATGGAAGCTTTTCAAATGCTTACTGAGGCCTATGGGGAAGACTGCATGTCTCATGTACGTGTGTTTGAGTGGCACAAAAGATTCAGAGAAGGGTGTGAGAATGTGGAAGACGATTAACGCCCTGGACGACCTTCCACTTCAAGAACCGAAGAAATTGTGGAAAAAATCACCCAGATGGTTCGAGGAGACCGCCAACTCAAGTGTCCAAATGATAGCTGAAGCTGTGAACATTGATAAAGACACTGCATGGAAAATTTTGCATGAGGATCTCAACATGAGAAAAGTCGGTGCCAAGATAGTCCCTAGGATTCTCACACCAGAGCAAAAAGAGTGAAGGAAATTTACAGTGACATTCTGCAGCAACTTGAGGCAGGCCCAAACCTTTTTTAAAATTAATTATTTGTGATGAAACCTGGATCTTCCAGTATGATCCTGAGACAAAACAACAGTCAACGCACTAGAAAACAATATCATCACCAAGAATGAAAAAAGCATGTTAAAGCAAGTCCACATTCAAAGCCATGCTCATTAGTTTGTTTGTTTTTACATCAAGGGTGTAATTTTGGCAGAATGGGTTCCAGAAGGCAGAACAGTGAACCAGCATTGTTATAAGGAAGTTTTGACAAAGCTGAGAGAAAGAATCAGGGGGGGAAAGGCCAGAACTGTGGGGAAATGCTTTCATTCTTCCTCAAGACAATGAGCCTGCTCAGGCGGCACTTTCTGTTAAGCAGTTTTTGGCCAATAAATGCATTACTACACTTGAACATCCTCCATATTCACCAAATTTGGCACCATGCAACTTTTTTTTCCCCCTAAAGTGAAAGCAGTGCTTAAAGGAACACGTTTTGAGTGCATTGATGCAGTAAAGAAGAAAAAGGCAGATGTGCTGAACCAGATGACAGAAATTGATCTGCCCTATAACTTTGAGCAGTGGAAAACGACTGCATCGGTGTGAGAGTGTGAACGGGGAATACAGTACAACCCCCTCATCCACAGGGGATTGGTTCCAGAGCCCCCCACAGATACTGAAATCCATGGATAATAGCAAACACCCTGGAGGAGGAGGGAAGGAGGGAGGGACACAGGCAGGAAGAGGAAGGCAGAAGAAGCTGGGCTCCTCCAGTTCACCCACCAAGCCCATCCCAGCCGGCCCTTTGGAGTTGAGTCTGGGCAACTTCTTGGCCTGGTGCACTTTCACCCCCCACTCTCCCTCCTTCCTTCCTTGGCTGGCCCCTCAAGCCACCCGCCCGCCCCCATTTCTCTCAGTGGCCCCCAGACTTCCTTCCTCCCTTTTTTCTTTTTTTTTCCTCTTTACTTTTTTCTGTTTCTTTCTTTTTTTTTAATCATATTTTTAAATGCAATTTTAAAAAGCAAGCTGATTGTTCTACCTAACAATGGGAAATTGCTTGTATGGCCATCACTCTCCCTTGTCCCCAAAGTACCCTCTAGATTTTCCACCAAGTTGAATTCATTCCAATGTTTAAAGAAAACTCTCTCAAAAATTAAGCCTGGGTGGTGTAGAACTACTGGTATTGCCACTGTATTCTGGTGTGTGCACACCTTCAATCCAACTTTCAATTTATGGCAACCCCATTAATTTCATAGGCTTGTCTTAGACAAGGAATAGATAGAGGTGGTTTTGCTGGTTCCTTCCTCTGAAATACAGCCTACAGCACCTGGTATTAGTCGGCAGTCTCCCATCCAAGTACTAACCAGGGCTGACCCTGCTTCACTTCCAAGATCAGATGGGATCTGGTGCCTTTAGCATATTTAGGCCCCCTCCACTGTATTATACCAGAACAAATTTTTAGAAATGAAGGATACAATCTTCTTTTAGAAATGAAACAGCCAATTTAATAGGAGGCTACAAAAGAGAAACACAGACTTCCATTTTCAACTGATTAAACTAGGATGCATGATCTTGCAGAGTTCCTACTTTTAAAAATAGATTCTATAGAAAAGGTTTAAAACACATTGTGCTCAAAATAACTTACCTGAATAGCATATGAAACTACAGTTTTCAAAGATATTTGCTTCCTATGAAAGCCCTATTACATCAGCTGCCCTGAAGTTTCTCCCATTATTTAATTACCAAGACGTAAATATAGCAGCTGAATTAAGTCAATATACATGAGACTACTTTAGACAGTAATGATGCCGTCCCTACTGGCAACCTTGATAAACCATCCAGAAGTGTACACCACCCACATGCCTTACATAATCCAGGCAAGAATGGGTCATAGAAGAGCAATAACATTTCCAAAGGAGTGGGTGTGTTGCGTATTCATTTTCTGGGCTGTTCAATAAAGAAACAGTATTAACAATGTGGGTGGTATGTGATGAAAGGAGGAAGCAAGGATAGCAAGGCAGGATAAGATAGCATAAGTGTCCTTGGATGTTTTCATCATAGGGACCTATTTGTTACATTGCTTACATCTGTACCTTATTCAGCTAACTAGCTCAGACTCATGGTAGCATGGCATGCCTGTGTTCAAACTATTTTTATTTATAACAATAATTCAACCATTAACCCTGAATTAAGGTTTAGATTTGCATGCCACAAACTAGTGGCCTTGCAAAGCTAAAGTGTGTGTGTGTGTGTGTGTGTGTGTGTGTGTGTGTGTGTTAACTGACTTCAAGTTGACTTTGACTTACAACGACCACATGAATGAGACATCTCTAAGACACCCTATCTTCAACAGCCCTGGTCAGGTCTTGCAGACTCAGGGACATCCATAGTGTGGAGAAAGTGCAGAGAATGCCCTCCCCCCCCCCCGATAATACTGGCGGTATGGAACCATCCAATAAAATGGTGAGTGGTTTTAGATGGACAAAAGGAAGTATTTCTCCACATAGGGCATGCATAGTTAAACTATCGGATTGTGTAAGATGCATTAATAGCCCTTGACTTCAATCAATGGCATTAATAAATAAATCAACAAATCCTTGGTTTTCTCTTTTTTGCCCTCCCCCACAGAACTCCCCTGCATCGTTACACCCTCACCACATATGTCTAAGTGAACCATCCCCATTTCTATAGTGCCAGCATATTGCATCTGAACCTATCCATTTTATTCAATAATGCTGAAGTATAATACCACTCAGATTATTTTCAGTTTATTTTCTCTTGATCCAACATTCTTAGACATTCTCAAACATTTTTCCACTGGTGTGTGTTGATGTTAAAGGATATCCCCAAACCCACTCCCACTTATCCTTAAAACTCATACCCACAGTCTCTAAAAGTCATCATGGGAGTGATAAATTTTCAGAATAGTCTCTTTTTGCTGTTATTATTTTTTAATGTTGGATAGTTTGGGTCAAAAATATCTTCCATATTATCCTGTCTTTGTATACAACTTTGAATGTGTAAACACTGTAAAAACAGCAGATTAATGTTATGGTCTGATATTACCTCCATTTGCATGTCTTCAAATGATTGAATCTTCTCATGTCGTAATGAAATCCACATACATAATCATTTTACATTGTTCACAGTAACCAAGATGTGCTGTTTTGCCTCACTTCTGCTAGATCTTATGTCTATATTACTAGTATTATAGGAGATATTGAACGTGGAATACTGTTTCTATATTTATCCCATACAAATAAAATGGCACTTTTTATCTCTCTCTTCTCCATGGGGTGTTGTCATGGATCTTTTACTTGACACAGAATACTGCCTTTAACAGTAAATCCAAATCTATGGTGCCAGTTACACAACAGAAATTGTCGCGTTGCCTACCGTGACAAACTGATCACGAATCCGTCCCTCGCTGTTTATACGATTTATGTCTCTGATCTGGATATCCCGTGTGGTCCCGTGACTGATATTTACACATCCATAGTTCCGGTTTTGTTTAGGTTTTAATTTTTTTGGGGGGGGGCTGTCAATCAAAGATGCGATTACTCGTGTTTTCACAACCTCGGTGACGCACTTCCTTTAGAGTTCCGTGCCACGAGCGATGCTATTGGCTGGCTGGGGGGGGGGAGAGAGGGGGGCAGAGGTTTGTTATTCCCCCTTTGCTTCTTGAACATTTTAACCCCTTCAGAAGAGGCAGAAAGCATTTTTAAAGATCCAGACTGAGATCTTTCGCTCAGACGCAGGAATGAAAGAGTGCTTTCCATTTGAAATCAAGCCGAGTGAAGGGGATGGGAAGGAAGGGGAGGCATCGTATTCCCCTTGCCTCTGTAAAATGTTAACCCTTACAACACAGATTAGCTGCAGAGTTCATGCTTCAAACCAGCTACAAACAGGCTGTTTTGAAACACAGAGACACAGAGAGGGGGAATTTAAGGGATGTTCATTCGCTCAGAGGCTGGAATATTTTACTGTGCCCGTCCACCACGATCTCTCTGTTCAGAACCAGGGAGGATCTGCCCACCACGATCTCTCTGTAGCATGCAGTGTAGAAATCCATTTAAAAAGGTGATTGAGTACATTCGCACGCACACACACACACATCAACCTTCATGCAGCTGGAACGGATGCCTTTGTTTTCGGCTGGTGAGGCTGGATCAGTTGAACGGGTGACTGACCCCTCCTTTTCTGGTCCCTGAGCTCTAAGCCTGCCCCCAGTCACCATTTCCGGTCATCCCAGTACCGAGACTTTTTGTCCCACGCTGTTTACATTTCCGATTTTCCGAATCCTCCAGTGACTTTTTTAAAAACCGGCACAACCTGGAAGTCCCGCAGATTGAGGGATAAAAGGTGGCCCCCCTTCCGAAAATCACGTACCCGACCCGATGTATGTGTAAACTGCCAGGGATCGACACGAATTCTTCCCAGGACATTTTCATTGTGTAAACGGCCGCTATCTGTTCAGTTTTCCAATTATGTATATCCCCCTCTGGCTTTGTCCCTTCCCCAAATCCAACAATACTCCTGTTGTACAGTAATATTTATTTATTAGAGAACTGCAAATCCTCCTTTTGTCTTAATACTTGTAACACCTGAGTTTTTCTAGTCTTTTTTGTAAACTTAAATGAAACTTCAAATATGTTTTTGAATTTTATTACTGGAAAAGACCTAAAATAAAGAATAAAAAATATTTTTAGGAAAAACTAACATCTTAATTGTTACTATGCATCCCAATCAAGATTTTTGGATATCTGCCCATTTAAAAAATAGATGGTCTGTTTCATCTAACAATTATTGACTCTGTCCTCTGACTAACTTGCTACATTGTCTGATAGTTGAATGCCTAAATATCTGTCTCAGAGGGTTTGCCATTACATCCTGTAATTTCAATTGATGGATAAGATTCTATATCACATTTGTGGACCATAATGCTCTGCCAGCATACTTCAGAGGGCTTCTCTCACTTCCTACCTTGTGCGTGTCTGCACAGCCATTAAGTGGTGAGAGGTGGGCAAGCACACTTGGACAGCAACCAACTGGTGTGATTTAGGAGGACAGATGCTGCCTGTGTTCTCCCCACCCTCCCCAAGACATTTAATGGCCATGGGACATGCACCAGTGATGAGATATCCATGAAAGCCCTGGAAGAGATTACTCAGAGTTTTAAGATGCCAACAGTATACCATGATAGATAACATCTACCTCTATTACTCTCTCCACCTCAATCCAAGGAAGCTATCTTGGTTCTAAGCCAGTGCCTGTCATCTGTAATGGACTGGATGAGGATAAACAAATTGAAACTTAATCCAGACAAGGCAGAGTTTTCCCACCTCAGCCAAAAGGTAGACCAGGGAGCAGGGATTCAGCCTGTGCAGGATAGAGTCACACTCCCCTTGAAGACACAGGTTTACAGCTTGAGTGTACTCTGGAAATCAGTCCTGAGCCTGGAAGTTCACGTTTCAACAGTGGCCAGGAGTGCCTTTGCTCAGTTAAGGCTTGTGCACCAGCTGCACCTGTTCCTAGAAATATCAGATCTGACTACAGTGACACATCTCTTAGTTACATCCCATTTGGATTACTGTAATGTGCTCTATGTGGGAGTTTCTGTGAAGAGTATTCAGAAACTTCAGCTAGTCCAAAGAGCTGCAGCCAGATTATTAACAGTCTGGCTACAGGGAGCACACAACTTCCTTGTTGCAATAACGCCGCTGGCTGCCAGTCTGTCTGGGCATTATTCAAAGTGCTTATTATGACCTTTAAAGCTCATACGGCTCAAGTCCAGGTTATCTGAAGTGCCATATTCTCCCATTTGAGCCCACCTGTTTTAAGATCCTTTGTGGACTGCCTTCTGTCTATTCCACCACCCTCAGATACACCTGGTGGGAATACAGGAGAGAACTTTCCTGATGACTACTCCTAGGCTCTTACAAGAGAGATTAGATTGGCAACCTCCTTGCTATCTTTCCACAGACAAGTTAAGACTTTCCTAATTTCAATTGGCCTTCGAAGACTAAAGGTACATCTACACCACAGAAATAATGCAGTTTGACACCCCTTTAAGTGTGTAGCTCCATCCTATGGAATCCTGGGATTTGTAGTTTCACAAGGTCTTTGGCCTTCTCTGCCAAAGAATGCTGGTACATTAGCAAACTACAAATCCCAGGAGTCTGTAGAATTGAGCCATGACAGTTAAAGTAGTATCAAACTGCATTATTTCTGAAGTGTAGATGCACCCGGAATGTCCCAGGGAACTAGGCCTTGCAGAATTGTGCTGTGCTGTTTATCTGTGATTTGTTTATTTGTTGTTTTTAATAGTGATCTCTTTAAAAATGGTTTTAATTTTATGGATAGTTTAATTATATCTTTGAGTTACGTATTTGGTATATTTTAAAACTATGTCTATTTTAACTGTTGTAAGCCACCTTGAGTCCTAGACTGGGAAAAGGGCAGAATATTATTATTATTTCTACAGTAACAATCAATGACATGTCAGGTAAGACAAATTCGTCTTTTAGATTTTTGAGACAAACTAGTCTTTTAAATTTTTGATTAAAAATTAAACAAGCACATTATTATTATTATTATTATTGACAAATTGTAAGAAATTCCCAAGACATAGTAAAATAGCTTTCCAATTTTTTTTCCAAACCAAATTTTTGTAAAGCTTCTCACAGGTATCTCCAATCTGTTCTGTCAAAACCCTTTTCACATCCACAAAATAAAAAACAGATGGATCTTTCTGTTGTTTAGATAAACTGAGCAAATTTACCACTGCTCTAATATTAGTTATTAGATGTCACCCCTTAATTAATCCATTCTGAAGTAACAATATTCAATTGACTTATACAGTAAATATTGTAGCTATTATTTTATAAATAAACATTTAAAATATATGATTTAAGTTTTTCTTTTTCTTGTCCTGCTTCTTAACTTAATCTTACATTTGCTTCATTCAAAGAATTTAGTATATTAAAATAAAATAAGATCAACTAATTTTGTTAATACTGATACCAATGTAGCTATACATTCCTGATAAAATTCACCTGTAACACCATCTGATTCTGGTGACTTACTTCTTTTCACATATGGTATTCTAAATACTTACTTAATTTCAAAAATAGCCACATGTTTATCAAGTTGATCTTTATAACTTTCAGTTAATATACTTAACCCTACTTACATATTCCTGAATATCTTGACTTAAAGATGATTCAGCTCTGTATAGAGTCTCTTCAAAAATTCTATCATGAGTTCCTCATTTTTATATACATATTTGCTTACTCCCTGGATGACTCAGATGAATCATAGAATCATATAGTTGGGAGAGACCTCAAGCCATGCAACCCCCTGCCATGCAGGAATACACAATCAAAGCATTCCTGACAAATGGCCATCCAGCCTCTGTTTAAAAACCTCCAAAGAAGGAGACTCCACCACACTACGAGGCAGTGTATTCCACTTCGGAACAGTGCTTACTGTCAGGAAGTTCTTCCTAATGTTTAGGTGGAATCTCCTTTTCTGTAGTTTGAACCCATTGCTCCGTGTCCTAGTCTCTGGAGCAGAAGAAAATAAGCTTGCTCCTTCCTCAGTATGACATCCCTTCAAATATTTAAACATGGCTATCATGTTCCCTCTCAACCTTCTCTTCTCCAGGCTAAACATACGCAGTCCCCTAAGCTGCTCCTCATAGGCCATGGCTTCTAGACCACCCACCATCCTGGTCGTCCTCCTCTGGACACATTACAGTTTGTCCATATCCTTCTTGAATCTTGGTGCCCAGAACTGGAAATAGTATTCCAGGTAAGGTCTGACCAAAGCAGAATGGAGTGGTACTATTACTTCTCTTTATCTAGACACTATACTCCTACTGAGTCAGCCCAAAATTGCATTGGCTTTTTTAGCTGCTGCATCACACTGCTGAGGCATGTTCAGCTTGTGGTCCACTAAGACTCCTAGATCCTTTTTGTATGTACTGCCATCAAGCCAGGTGTCACCCATCCTATATCTCTGCATTTCATTTTTACTGCCCAAGTGGAGTATCTTACATTTCTCTCTGTTGAAATTCATTTTGTTAATATTGGCCCAGCTTTCTAATCTGTTAAGGTCATTTTGGATTCTGATCCTGTCCTCTGGGGTATTAGCTACCCCTCCTAATTTGGTGTCATCTGCAAACTTGATAAGCATACCCTCTATTCCCTCATCCAAGTCATTGATAAAGATGTTGAATAGCACCAGGCCTAGGACAGAACCCTGTGGCACTCCACTAATCACTTCTCTCCAGGATGAAGAGGAACCATTGGTGACTACCCTTTGGGTTCGGTCAGTCAACCAATTACAAATCCACCTAACAGTTGCATTGTCTAGCCTACAGGTTACTAACTTTTTTGCAAGAACGTCATGGGAGAACTTGTCAAAAGCCTTACTGAAATCAAGATACGCTACATCCACTGCATTCCCTTGATCTATCAAGTTTGTAACTCTATCAAAAAAAGAGATGAGATTAGTCTGGCATGACTTGTTTTTGAGAAATCCATAATTGACTTTTAGTGATCACGGCATTCCGTTCTAAGTGGTTACAGACTGTCTGTTTAATTATCTGCTATAGAATATTCCCTAGTATTGATGTCAGGCTGACTGGGCAATAATTATTTGGGTCTTCTTTTTTTCCCCTTTTAAAGATGGGAACAACATTTGCCCTCTTCCAGTCTGCTGGGACCTCTCCTGTTCTCCAAGAATTCTCAAAGATTATTGACAGTGGTTCTGAGATTACATCTTCCACTTCTTTTAAAACCCTTGGGGTGAAGTTCATCTGGCCCTGGAGACTTGAACTCATTTATTCTGGCCAGGTATTCCTGAACTACCTTTTTACCAATTTTGTGCTGTGTTTCCCCTACTGCATCATCTGTTCCATTTTCCCCAAATTGAGCACTGTTTCCCCTTTGGGAGAAGACTGAAGCAAAGAAGGTGTTAAGAAATTCTGCCTTTTCTCTGTCCCCTATTAGCCTTTCACCATCTTCTCCACACAGCGGCCCTACCATTTCCTTGTTCTTCCTTTTCCTACGGACATACCCAAAAAAGCCCTTTTTATTGTTTTAACCTCTCTAGCAAGCCTGAGCTCCAGCTGAGCTTTGGCTTTTCTGATTTTCCCCCTACATGAGCTGGCTATTTGTCTGAATTCTTCTTTGGTGATTTCCCCACTTTTCCATTTCTTGTACATGTCCTTTTTATGTTTTAGCTCAGTTGGAGTTCTTTTGACATCCATCCTGGTTTCTTTAGACACCTCCCATTTTTCTTCCTCATTGGAGCTGTTTGAAATTATGCCTTCAATATCTCACTTTTTAGAAACTCCCATCCTTCATGAACTCCTTTATCTTTTAGTATTTCTGACCATGGGATCACCCCCAGTAATTCCCTACATTTTCTGAAATCAGCTTTCTTAAAGTCTAGAATGCATGTTTGACTATGCTTGGCTTCCCCATTCCTCTGTATAACAAACTCCAGGAGAAAATGGTCACTCCCCACTAGGGATCCTGCCACTTCCACACCATTAACTAGGTCATCCCCATTGGTTAGGATCAGATCTAAAATAGCTGATCCCCTTGTTGCCTCTTCCACCTTCTGGACAATGAAATTGTCTACAAGGCAAGGGAGGAATTAGTTGGACCTTAAGTTCTTGGCAGAATTGGACTTCCAACAAATATCAGGATAGTTGAAATCCCCCATTAGTACTACATCTCTCCTTTTTGAATGTGCAGTCATCTGTTCCAGGAAGGCATCATCCAAGTCCTCGGTTTGGTTTGGAGGCCTATAGTAGACCCCCACAATGATATCCCTGCTGTTTCTCTCTCTCCTAATTTTTACCCAGATGCTCTCAACCTGGCTCCCAGGATTTAAGTCATGGATCTGTTCACAGGTGTACACATCCTTAACATATAATGCTACTCCACCACCCTTCCTGTTTGGTCTATTTTTCTGAAATTGGCTATACACCTCTATTAGTACATTCCAGTCATGAGATTCATCCCATCAAGTTTCAGTGAATCCTATGATATCAGATTTGTTTTGCTGTGCTAAGAATTCAAGTTCATCCTGTTTACTTCCCATGCTCTATGTATTTATATAGAGACATCTGAGACCATGGACCATTTCCCCTATCTGCCTTTTAAAGGGTTTATTCCTCCCATTGTCAGGTTGTTGTGTTATTTGCCTTTGTCTCTGTATAACATTTGGGCTATTTTCCCTAGCACTTGATGAACTCCTGCCTTCAAGAGTACTGTTTTCCTCCCACATACAACTCAGTTTAAAGCCCTCCTGATTAGATCTTTCAGACTCTTTGCAAAAACATTCCTGCCAACTGCTGTGAGGTGCAGTCCATCTCTTGCCAGAAGTCCACCTCCCTGAAACTGCATATCATGGTCCAGGAAGCCAAATTGTTCCCGGTGGCACCATCTGCGTAGCCAGTTGTTAACCTCCACTATTCTTCTCTCCTTTCCTGGGTCATGCCCTTCCACTGGAAGGACAGATGAAATGACTATATGTGCAGGTTCTTCAGCTTCCTACCCAAAGCCTCATAATCCCTTGTAATCTTCTGGAGGCTGTGCCTTGCAGTAACATTGGTTCCCACATGTACCAAAAGGAAGGGATAATGATCAGAAGGCTTGATAAGTCTTGTCAGCCTCTCTGTTACATCTTGAATTTTTGCCCCTGGTAGACAGCATACCACTCAAGACATTTTGTCAGGTGTGCAGACTACTGCTTCTGTTCCTCGCAACAGGGAATCGCCTACCACCACCACCACTGCCCTCCTCCTTTGAGTCTTGGCAGAGGCCACTTCATGTGTTGGATCTACCAAGGTTTCCTGTATGTTCCCTGAGGCCTGGCACTGCTGCTCTTTCTCTTCATTCTTGGAGGAGGACATCATAATTCATCCCCTGGACAGTCCAAAGATGAGGAAAAGCCAGAATGCCAGGAAGCCACAATTCTTGACCCCAAAGCCTTCCCAGAGGCTGAAGAGACAGCAGATGCTGAAGATGAATCTCCCTGCCCTTCAGTGAATGCAGGAGGGAGAAGCACCATGCTCAGCGTAGGTTAAATACTAATGCAAAACTAATTAGCCACTGACTTTGAAGGAACTGAAAGGAAGGAAGGGATATCCCAACATTTCTCTCCCAGGCTTAGTGCTGACAACTGCCTTAAATGGTTGTTTGGCATTAGTTCTCCTGTTCCTGTTTCATCTTGACTTTGGACTATGTTTCTGGACTAATCAGTTAACTCCTTGTTGGCTTGAGTTCCTGGACCTCTGACCTGCTGAAAATGACTTCTGGACTGGCTATCAACCACCCTTGTGCTTCTCCTTTCATCTTGCCCTGAAAACCTATGAATGACTTGGACTGAACTGTTTACTTGATAGCTCCCGCACTTCAACTCTCTGCATCCTTGGGCACTTTGCTGACTGTTGTTCAGGACACTCACTGACTTTTTTTTTACAAGTTATCATAGATGGTTCCTTTTCCTTGCCAATATGTTAGATAAATATTTTCCTTATTTATGTTGTCATACTGAAAGATATTTACCTAGAGTTACATAATTTTGGGGCTTCTATATCTGCATCTATTTTATTTTTCTAATGAGTTCTAGTTAAGATTTGACCTCGTATCTTTGTTTATATTTCTCTTGTTCGTCTTCCTTTTCCTCCAGTAAATTCTTCCTTTCTTTAGCTTTATTTTTCTTGATAAATGACCCCCTCAACCATCAAACATCCCCTAATCAAACCTGTTTTCCCACCGTCCTATTGTTGGCTTTTCTGCTATAATACTAAGTTGGAAGGAAAAATCATATTTCTTATTAATTTCTTATTAAGCAATTATTACATAGTGAAGTACTATTTAATCTCCACTCATGTATTTCTGTCTCTGTCTGAAATCATTAGGACATACCACATACTAATTGGTGAATGGTTGGCAAAATATTTAAACATTGAGCACTGAGATACAGCCAACCAGTTTGAATTTCTGCCAACCAGCAAGCTGTCACAGAAATTAAGGCCATTGCCAGATGGATTTTGGAAAAAAAAAACATCTGGAAGTTCCAGGTTTTGTACCTGTGCTTTCTAATTTTATTTTGGAGATCCACATGATATTTACTTCATTCTGAAGTATTTCCTGGCACAACCTCCAGCATTACCAAGGTCTCTTCATTTCAGTTTAAATTAATCCAGTATCTTCTGAAATTAAATGTATCTGTACCTGCCTTGTGTGTTTCACATTCTCAGAACTAGCCAAAATGGCCTCCACCAGTAAACACAGCTATTGTTTCCAAGACAAAGGCTCAACAGAAATCAAGCAACGGAAAGAGGAATGTTAGCACTAAAACAAAATGATACTAATGTTTAACTACCAATAGTGTAACAATGCTAAAGTACTTTGACTATAAATCCAAAATATTAATTTTAAAAGGCTCAGTACAAATTGGTAAAAATCAATTTCTGAAAATGTTGCATGAGACTGGATGTGACAAGTGATCAGTGGAATGAGGAAGGACAAAAAAGAGGGCAGGAGGGAAAGAAACTTGGGATTTTTAAAGAGACTTGATGCAAGTTATGAATAAACAATTAAAACAAAAAAAAATTGCAAATTCTGAAGACTTCCAGATACTCTTTTCTCTTCTGGAGGAACTTTGTCAATAAAAAGGTGGCCACCCTACTTCTGTTTTGGACAGTTTACCCAGACATTAAAATCTGTATCTGCGTGATTAATACTGATTATAACTATGATGGCATTATTGCTGTCATCATCATTGTCATCATCCATGAGCTAAGGAGCTACCATAGTTAAATATGTATACATATATATATATATATATATATATACCTACTGAGGCAGAGGAGGGCAACCAAAATGGTGGGAAGTCAGAAGCCATGCCCTGCAAGGAGAGGTTTGGGGAGCTGGGCATGTTTAGTCTGAAGAAGAGAAGGCTAAGAGGTGACATGATAGCCATGTTTAAATATTTGAAGGCATGTCATACTGAGGATGGAGCAGGCTTGTTTTCTGCTGCTCCAGAGACTAGGGAGATTTTCACACGGGGCCAAAATGCCCTGTTACTGCCCTGCCACCTCCTCTCCCGTTCCAGCCACGGAATAACGTAAATCTTTCACACACTTACCTTAATTCCGCGGCAGGAACGGGCTCCTCCTCCCCTCTCTGGCCAGCCGTAAATGCAGCCGTCGTAAAGCTGCTTTTATGACCGGCCGTCTGAAACGTTATCACATTATCGCATGATAATGGCCGGGCAGTAAATTTAAAAAATAAAACTCCCCCAAACACAAAATCAGTTCACCAAGCACAAAAACACACTTTAAATCACACAATCAAAACAGGGAGGGTAAAATAAAGGGTGCAACTTATCTGGATGTCCAGACCGTACCAGGAAGTGCTCTGAACGGACCTCCCCTCCGTGGCTGTCATTTTGGAACAGGAACGGGGCTCCTGTTTGCACACCCGTGATTGGGTGATAGCGACAGAATGGGAGGCCTATTCATGATGAAAAATCATGATTACATTGTTCCGGAACAGTCACGGGAGCAGGATGGATGCAGGACATAACAGGGTCAACGTTGTCCGAAAGGGGAAACCTTTCCCAACCCTGCTCTGTTCCTGCCACGGGATATATAGCCCGTGTGAAAATCTCCTAGGACACAGAGCAATGGGTTCAAACTACAGGAAAAGAGAGTCCACCTAAACATTAGGAAGAATGTTCATGTCAGTAAGAGCTGTTTGGAAGTGGAATACACTGCCTCGTAGTGTGGTGGAGTCTCCTTCTTTGGAGGTTTTTAAACAGAGGCTGGATGGCCATCTGTTGGGAATGATTTGATCGTGTATTCCTGCATGGCAGAGGGTTGGACTGGATGGCCCTTGTGGTCTCTTCCAACTCTATAATTCTATGATGTTTAGTAAATTTAAGGCTCAAATCTCACATAAACTGGGTATGTTATTTGTTTCAGTGATATAAGGCAAAGAGAAGGGGCACAGGTGATACAGTAGCCCTCTCACAATACTCTCTGTGTGCATGTAAGGGGAGGACGGGGTGGAGTGGAGAGAAAGTCTGCATCTGTTGAACTTGAGTCTTGGTAAGCCGCTTTTAAAGGTTCACAACCTGCGTGTGTATGTGCAATATCGCAAACATAAGGCTAGCATCCACATTACACCTTTACTTGAAAGTATTGATTCAGATAAATGTGTGTAGGCGTTAGCTGCATGTCGATTTTTATCCTGAGCTTTGTATGTGCAGAATGAGATTTGCTGAGATATTCTGCTCCCCGAAGCGAAACAGCTAAGAGCTTCCTTCACCCACAGAAAGCCGGTCAAGTTATTTTGGCACCTGAGGCAATAAATAAATAAATAATAATAAATAAATCCTTGCCCCTTCTCTGACAGAAAAAGTACTGTACACGACAACAAATACACAACAGCCGTCACCACCGAGGCATCCAGCTATTTGCCTGCCGCTTTCATGAAACCCCAAAGCACTACCTGAGACATTGGCCTCACCCACGGTGGTAACTTGGGAACAACAGCGCACGGCCGCCACCGCCTCCTCCGGCTTCCCGCCTTCGCGAGGACGAGCCCACCTGAGACCTCCCTCCGCCATAATAATAAAGGGAGAAACGGAGCGCAGGCGGGCGCCCTTGGAAGCAAGCAAGCAAGCAAGAGCGGGGGAGCCGCGACCACCTCTCCAGAGCAGCCGGGAAGGAGCTCGCCTGTCGCCTCTGCCCTCCTCCGCTTCTCCTTCCTAAAGAGCCGGAGGACCGGAGGCGAATTCCTTCGGAGAGAGCAAGACTCGTGGCGCTTCTCTAGCCGCCTCTTCCAAGCAGGTAAGGAGGAAGGAGAGCTGCCAGCGCGCCAGGAGGGCTGTGGAGTCGCTGAACGCCCGGCTTCTTATTCAGACCTGAGGGCAGAACTATTTCTTACAAGTTGTCCCTTCATATTTGCTGGGGTTTGGTTCCAGGACCTCCACCCCCGTGGATACCCAAATCCGTGAATACTCAAGTCCCATGATATGCAATGGCATAGCAAAATGGTGTCCCTCATAGAAGATGGTAAAACCAAGCTTTGCTTTTTGGATTATTATTTTTTTAAAATAATATTTAAATCCGTGGATACCAAATCCGTGGATAGCAAATCCGTGGATATAGAGGGACAACGGTATTCCCTTTCAGCCTCGGAGAGGAGGAAGAGGAGGAGGCTGAGGGGCGGTATTTGAGCGAGGATGCCTTCCTTTGGGGTCCGTGGCGAGGCAAAGCCTTTCCCGCCACCCTTTCCCCAAACGGGAGCCGGGCGCTCAGCATCGCATGGGGCCGCCTCAGATGCCTTTGTCCCCCTCAGGGCGCCCACCCGCCCGGCTCTAGCCGCTGGTTGAGGGGAAGCGCGCATCTCTTTGCGAAAGAAGCCAGCGGGCTTTCCCGCCCTGACTTCTCTGGAAAGAAGCCGCGTCTGAACTCTGTCTCCTGATATGTAGCTGGACACCGCTTGTTTGCCTAGCCGTGGTCGGACCCCAGGAGCTAATAATAATAATAATAATAATAATAATAATAATAATATTTATACCCCGCCCCTCTGCTAAAAACAATCGGGGCGGCTTCCAACAATAAAAAAAGATACTTCTTCAGAAGTACCCAAACACACACACGCACACAAACATTGGCTCGGGAGTTTTAGCATGGATTGGAAAGGAATGGGGCCTGAGTAACTGAATAGTTAATTGGATTTGTATCCCGCCTTTCTCCCAAGATGGGATTCACACGCACGTTACACACACGCACAACACAGCCGCCTGGCGGCTGTGTTGTGCGTGTGTGTAACGTGCGTGTGAATCCCATCTTGGGAGAAAGGCGGGATACAAATCCAATTAATTCATTAATTCGTTAATTAACGTACGACTAGGTTCACCCTGACATACTAAGAACCTATACTTTCACCAATTATTGTAATAGCATTAATCAAGATTAATTATTTCTGGGGTTCACTAGCAATTCTGTATGGTACTTACTGATCATGGACCACTTTTGTTGGAAGTTAATGTGGGTGTTGGAAGTTAATATGGCAACCACATCACTGCAGCCTTCTGAAAAGGTTGGGAGTAGCAAGGACCAGCGTGGCTGCATCCATATATACTTTTTCCGGAAATCCTCTCCCTTTTCAAGCTCTCTTTTTTTTTTTCCCTCACAGGGTGGGGAGAACTAATTTCCTAAAAAAAAGGTTGTCTTTGAGTGTCCATCCAAATACATTTTTCTGCAGGCAGTAAAATCACACAAGAACTGTATAAGATCAAAAATATTTGCAATACAAGCAGTTTAGGTCAGGTGCATCACATTTGCTTGGAAGTGTTGTCACATTATAGTTCTGGCAGGCCTTTCCTGAATAGATACTCCGTCAAAAAAAGGAAATCTCGCTTGTCCCGATTTCACCACATCCAGTGTCCATTGTTCATTTTTATTCTTTATTCTTTCTTTATTTATTTTTTATATTTTAAGTACGTTTTAAATTCCTAAATTATTTAATTGTATTTTAAGGGGTGGGTGGGATTGAGGGGTTGGATGTATATTTTAATGGTTGTAAGCTGCCCCGATTGCATTTCGTAGAGGGACAGGATATAAATAAATTATATTTATTATTATTACTAGTTAGGTAAATGAAACTTACTATTCAAACTTCTCATTTAATTTTTATCCATTGTTAATTTACCCAGTTAATTAATTATGTATTTGTATTTGATGAGTTATCTAAATAGACAATTACCATAGAATTATATACAGATGGAATCTACTTACAGTGGATAAGAGACGAGTTGATAATGAAAGGAACGTTAGTTTTTCTTAGTTCGGTTCCTTTTTCAGATAGAGTTAAATATGATAATAATATTTTAGGGAGGTGAAATAATCTAAGAATGTATAGGTCAGGAAGAGAACAAGTGCAAAGTCTTTTTAAATATGCTGTATTTCTCTTTTTTCTCTCTCTCTATTGGGGGAAGGAAGAGGGGGTAAGGGGATATCGTTTTGTAGTATGTCAATTATGCTTTTGTTCTTTGTTTTCTTTGTTGTTGGTCAGTAAACTTTATCTTTTTTAGTTTTATTAGTAATTTGTTAAATAAATTACTTTTAAAAAGCAGTGTCACATTATAGGTCATTAATCATTCCTGTCTTATTGCAGCCATGGTTCTTGGGTAAGAGCAAAAGGGCAAGGATATAGCTTCACACGCTTCACTAGTTGCCTTACCAGAAACATCTGCCTGACCACTAATAAAAACACAGTCCTGAACTGATTGGGACTTGGGTTTGATCTGGAAAGGATACCAATATACTCATGGCTTCCCTTCACCTGATCTTCAAGTGCCTTTGTCTATACACCACTCTGCTTAGTAAAACAAGCAAGATGCTTGTTTTGTTCCATGATAATCTAAAAAGAAAACTCTGTGGAAGGACCAAGAGAGGATGTATGTGGATGTAGCTGTGTAACTGCAGACTTGATAAAGAGGCAGTAGGTTTTGCTAGGCAGGCAACTAACTATATGTGCCCCCACCTCAGTGGGTGCATCTTTAGAAGCTACACTTCTAATCAAACCATGCTTGCAAGGCCACAGCAGATGAACCTCTGGTTTAATGGGTAAGGCCAGTTCTGTGCACGCTGCGCTCCACCAGAAAAATCCATTGCACAGGCTCGAAGGACAGTCTTGTTTAGCATAGTCCACAAAAGTTTATGCCAGCCTTTCCAACCTGGTGCATTCCACATGTGTTGGAATACAACTCCCATAATCCCCACCCAGCATTGGCAATGACTGGTAGGTGATAGGACTTGAACTCCATCATATCTGGAAGGCACTGACTTGAGAGAGGTTGCCTTATGCCATAATAAATTTGCTAATCTTTAGGGTGCCACAAGTCAGTTTTTGCTGTGTTCCCCCTCTAGAAGTGGTTGCTATGTTGACACTTTTTTTCATCTTAGCTGGTGCTTAGCTTTTATGCCCCCCACCACAGTGTTCCCATCTTCTCCCACCAAATATGATGCTTGCTTCCAAGTAAATGATGTATTTGTGGATTGAGATGCTACAGTTACACTTATATACATTCCCAACAATATTCTTGAGTATAATAAAACAATCTTGTTTTGCAGTTGAACTGCAACTTGGCTGAGGAACATGTTCAGATAAAATGTTGACTTTGCTTTCCTAGTTCAGTGTGTAACTGCTTTAGTCCAAGGATCACAGAAATGCATTAGAGTGATCGTTTTAGAAAGTGATTTGAGTAGATGCTTCGCAAATAGTGTGTGAATTCTGTCTAGTGCCCTTTTGATGGAGAATGATATTTTTGATGAAAACCAAACAACACTATTTTTTCCATCTCCCATAATATCTGAACATCGGAGGTGCCGACCATTATATTAGAGGTGGGTCCAGTCTTCTTAACACTGGGATGGAGAACCCCTGTGGCATTGCTCCAAGCAAACACATGGAAATGATGCATGCCAGAAGCTGGACAAAGCTGTAAGCCAAACTGTCAGCAGTGGAAACCTTTTCAAAACCTAATTGTTGTGCAAGATGGGGATTTTTCAAGGGGTGTTGTAGTGCTTGGGAAAGATCAGAATTTTCTTTCTTAGCAAAGCTCCTCCTCAAATTTAAGCTTTCAAAGGCTTCAATTAAAATTAAATTAAATATTAAAACCAGTTTTTATAAGCCTTCAAAAGCTTCTTCCTTGCAGAAATTAAACTTTTAAAATAGCTTCTAATGGTGCCAGTGGAGGCTTTTTTTTTTTTTTAACTAATTACAGGGCACTGGAAATAGGAGAGAAGCTGCAGGCCATGATGATTGTTTGTATCATGGGAGACCACCCCTCAAGTGGTTTAATCAAATTGGCAGGCTGGAGGCTCCCTTCCCTTTTCTTAACATATATAGGGGTCAAATTTGGCCAAAGTCCCTATGAGAACAAAGGTGTGGTATGTTCACGGTAAAAAGAAGGTGGTGTGTTATAGTTGTATAGTTTGTCTAGTTGGTATGGGTCTACAATGTATGTTGCTGTTTGTAATGTGTAGAGCAAGCAGGGATCACCAGCATTGAGGCCATGATATTGAGAAAACAGCTGTGCTGGGCAGGGCACGTTTCTAGGATGGAGGACCATTGCCTCCCAAAAATAGTACTCTGCGGTGAAATCGCCACGGGTCAGCGCAAGAGAGCGCTCCAAAAAACCGATACAAAGACTCCCTGAAACAACATCTCTGGCTCAGCCAAATTGATCACCAACAGTGGTCCGCCCTGGCCTCACATCGGGAGGCATGGAGACGCACTATCCACAATGCTGCAGCCTTATTTGAGAACTCACGACGAAAAAGTCTTGAAGAGAAACGACAATGCAGAATGAATCACAACCCGGAAACATCACCCAAGGAGACCTTCTGCTGTGCTTTCTGCAACCGGACTTGTTTATCTCGGATTGGCCTTTTTAGTCATCAGCACGTTTTCAGAAAGCGTGGGATGAGTCCTTCCTGAATCTTTGTTTGCAAGAAAAAAGCCAGAGAGAGAGAGAGAGAGATGCCAGCCATTTTCTGGGTTTATTAGCCAATTTGAAATATTTATGTTTGATGCAGTGTATTTTCTTTTCAGTCTCTATCACCATCATTGAGAGTTGTGATTGCAAGATCTTAATATTTTACAGAATTGCGGGTTTATCCAGTGATTTCTTTAACCCCTCTTCTTCCTTCTGAATTTCTTCTGCAATTTTCTGGATTCGTTCTTGTTGGTTTCTCTTTGGATGTGTACTCTCCTGAATGAAGAATCTTCTCTTTACAGCTTTTCCTGCATCCCAAACTGTATTGTTGTCAACTCCTTTATCCAAATTATCTTCCAAGTATACTTGGAATTTCATTTTAACTTTGTCAATCACCCCTTCATTCCTTAATATCTACACTAGCCAGGATACACTGGCTCCCTGCTGGTATCCTAGCTGCAGAGGTGGCCCATCCCTCCCCCCTGTTACCTGGAGTAAATGGGCAGGAGTCCACATAGAATGCTGGTCCATTGCTGAAGCAGCTGCTGCCGCCACCATTTTGTCCACTAACATGGAAGCCAGGTATGGATCCCACAACATGTGACTGCAGGGCCCCTGCATGTGACCAACCTCAGTCATATGCTGCCTGGCTTCCAGGATTGCCAGGGAGCTGGTAGTGGCAGCAAGAAGGGGCATGCCGGAAGGGCTCCTGCAGACATGTGGGGTCTGATCCATTTTTTTCTAGGTAAATTGGGGTAAACCGGGTATTTTTTTCAAAATACTTTCAGGCCCTATCCCAGCTTGCCCCTGTTCTAGCCCCATTCTGCCCTGAAGGCAGATTAGGGTAAATGCCCTGCATCGTTTGGACTACAGGGCCCTGGAACAGGGGCAAACCAGGGTATTTGGCCAGTGTGGACAAGCCCAATGACTCATCTAGTCTTCAATTAAAACTCATTCTATTACCCTTCAACCTCAATGTTATGGGGTTGTGGTATTAGAATATCCTTGGGAGATTTTCCATTTTAACAATTCTTGAGGATGACTTTGAAATTAAGCACATATCAATTCTCTATAGAAATTTGTCACATTCAGGAAAGAACGTATGTTCCAAAACTTCTCCATATTTTAACCTCTAGACATCCACTAAACCCAAATTATCCATCATATATAAAAAAAGATTCTGGTAGTTTCCCTTTGATTCAGTTACCTCTTTTTCAGCTTTTTCAATCCACTTGCAGAGCAATCACCACATTCTAGTTTCCCATTAGGATCATATATATTCATTAGAATATTCTAAAATATTTTTCATTAAATTCTCAAAAAATCTTGATTTATTATCTAACAGTGAATAAATCCCCATCAGCAGTATTTTGTCTGATTGAAATTGTAATTGCACTCCCATATATCTTGCATGTGAGTCTGCAAATACTTTCTCTGACAGTTATAAACTACAAGTAATAAATATTTTGTGGGCAATAATAGCGTGCCATTTATACTCAAACTATCCAGACAGACATGTCAAGCAGCTGAATGGTTTAATCCAAACTGTTTGTGCAATGGTATAACACAAACACTGTTATAAGTAACAGTGAGTATATCATTGGTAGCAAATAACTGAGAAGTGGCTTTCTATGGGCGTATTAAAAGAACTGGTGTTCACCAAAAGTTTCATGTTAAAGGTTTGCTTGCTGTACTTGTACAGTGGTGTTTTTTTTGGGGGGGGCATGTTTGAGTCTAAATCTCAAGTTTTATTTATATCCCATTATTTATTATATCCAATTTATTTATTGTTGTTGTGTGTCTTCAAGGTATTTCTGACTTATGGTGACCCTAGCATGGGTTTTCTTGGCAGAATTTGTGCCAAGGTGACAAACACCTTTGCCTTCCTCTGCAGCTGAGAGAGTGTGACTTGCCCAAGGTCAGCCAGTAGGTTTCCACGTCCACTAAGCAGGGATTGTAACCCTGGTCTCCAAGTGTCCTAGTCCAGCACTCAGGTTGCTATGTATATAATGCATATTGCAGCTTTTAGTTTAAGATCAACATGGGATTACAAAGAAATCTAGTGTTCACCTGAAAAGGTACTGTTACATGTAGGCAGAAATATAATTAAAGTTTTTAAAACATATGGACTGTGATGTTCTAGTAGACAGTGAAATTTAACAGAGGCTCTTTTCATCTTCTCATTAGGAAATATTAGCCTATATATATTTATATTTATTAAATTCTTAATCTCTGTTTAATTTTTCTCCAATTTAGGTAACATTTTGAACAACCTGAGTCTCCACTTCAAAAACAGAGAAGATGGAGGAGGCCATAGAGCTTTCACCTGATGGAAACTCTCTGATAAAAGCTGTCTATCACAGAAGACTGCGTCTCACAAGATTGTTATTAGAAGGTGGGGCCTATATCAATGAAAGCAATGACCGTGGTGAAACTCCCTTAATGGTCGCTTGTAAGACAAATCACATGGACAATCAGAGTGTCAGCAAAGTCAAAATGGTGAAATATCTTTTGGAAAATAAGGCAGATCCAAATATCCAGGACAAAACTGGGAAGACAGCCTTGATGCATGCCTGCCTGCAGAAAGCTGGCCCTGAAGTCGTTTCTTTGCTGCTTAAAAGTGGAGCGGATGTAAGTCTGCAAGATCATTCTGGTAATTCAGTTCTTGTTTACTCAGTGAACTCAGAGGACAAAGAAACCCTGAAAGTTCTTTTAGATGCTTGTAAAGCAAAAGGAAAAGAAGTGATAATTATTACAAAAGACAGGTCTCCATCTGGAAAACAAAGAACAAGACAATACTTAAATGTACCTCCACTTGATAGTGATGAATCTCAGTCTCCAGGTTCTTGCACTTCCCCATCAGATATAGAAGTTAAAACATCACCATCTCCATCCACAAACTCAAACCAAAGAGAAAATGCCCTCTTTAACTTTAAAGAGACTAGTTATCCTGGAAGAAAGGAAGATTCACCTGAGCCACACTCTCCTTCAAGGAAACCACACACAGGACCTCAAATGCAGCATGTGTACTCTGAACCTCGGATGAAGACTACTTCACTATCTGAACACAATCAAATACCATCTTTACAAGAAGAGCTTCAGGATATAACTCCTGAAGAAGAACTGTGTCTTAAAATTAATAGTCTAGCGCTATCTAAGAGGTTTATCACTAGACATCACAGCATTGATATAAAAGATACCTTTAATTTCTTGAAAAACTTTGAGCAAACTGCTTCAAGAAAAATGTCATGTGATGAGATCAATTCTAATTTATTATCTGGTGAGACAAATCGAAGTGAAGTTCCTATGGAGCAGAATCCAGATTCAGCCCAAGCAAGTTTTGTATCCACACTGAAAAGCATTGTACAACGGAGAAATCTGGGGGCAAATCACTACAGTTCTGATTCACAGTTAACTACTAGCTTAGGCCCCCTTACAGAAGACAGCAAATTGCTTCTTGGAAAGAAAAAGCTTCTCTCCCCATCCCCATCCCTGTCGTCTAGTTCCAGAGAACTGATAGAAAACATGCCTCCCAATTTTTTGAGCAGGAGAAATCATGCTATTTTAGAGAGAAGGGGTTCAGACCACACTGTCTTGGCTAGACCTGGTTTTCTTCCTCCCTTAAATGTGAATCCTCACCCCGCATTTCCTGATATCTACAAGAGTAATACAATATTTTCTTGTGGACAGAAAAACCTAATCCCAACAGCACCTACTTACCCTAAGGATTTCAAAAGTAAGACTCTCTTGACAAGGAGGCAGTCATTACAAACTGAGCAGATAAAGCAGCTAGTGAATTTTTAGCTGGTTACAAGGCAACAACGGTAAATGATATTCTAACAACCCAATCCTTTGGAGTATGAGAGTTGGCTGCATAAGCTTCTAAGTAACAACAATGCAGGAGATCCATTCCTCTTACTCCGTAGCAAACATTTTCCTTGAGCTTCTACTGTGAAAAAGTTGCTTTTGTTGGTTGCAGATAAAATATGGTGCAAAATATTGCTGCCTTCGTCATAGCTTTCAAAATAAGAAACAATGGATATGTTTCATCATTTCTGCAATAGAGAATATAAACTTTTTTTTAATGACGCAAGACTCTGATGAAGCAAAGTCTTGAGTTTGTAAATACTAAGCTCTGTCTTTTATGAGACTACTGATGCTTTTACTGCAGTGTGCAACCATATTTCAACAGCTATTGAATGACTAAACCTTGTGCAGTGCAACAGAGAATAGGACTATACAGTGGCAAAAATTCCAGTATGTAGTTAAATATACTTAAGCCCATTGGTTTCAGCAGGCTTTGTCATGCCACATTGTGACTAGTATCTATTATCCTTATATCAAAGTAAACTTTTAAGAAAGGTTATAAATATCTTTGTACAGGTCAATGCACACTGAGGAAAATTATATAGATTTAGCAACAATTTTAAAAGGTGGAATGTATGAACAATAGAAAGTATAGCAGTGTATAAAAGAACTATTTAATTTAGTTAATAACAAGTAGAAGGGTTAAAATCCAAAATACGTTTCCAGCTTTACAAAGCAAATCTCCTATGAAGCTCTCTGAAACTTTTGATGGTAATCTATATCAAATATTTATTTAAATTAAAAGAAATGACGACTATGGAAGTGATGGAAATCAACCAGAGCTACATTACACTATTTATTTATTTATTTGTTTATTTATTTTAAACATGTATTTCGGCTATTGTTGTTAGCATTCAGACTTTTTTCCTGGACATGTTCTTTAGCACTGCAGCACTTCAAATGAATAGGATCTGGAGGCTTGCAGAAACCTTCCATTTTAAGAACTTAAATGATGATGATGATGATGATGTGGTGTTCTTGTAGTGGCAAAGCTTTGCCATGCATGAGAAGTGGGGTGGGGGTGGGAAAACTGTAGGAGCATAACGTTATTTATAGGGCCCAGTGCACTTTGATTATGTCCTTAATGAATGACATGGTAAAACAAATATGCTCTGGACTGTATCCAATGATGTCATTGTGTTAGTACAAAGCACATTGTGCCAGTGGTTGTGCATTTTCAGTGAGCAAAGAGTGGTATCAGAAGGGGCAGTTGCAAGTGGTTGCGGAAGTGGGTATATAAGCTTTTGTGAAATTGCTTTGTGAAATGTCTTGAACAAGGGTGTAATCCAGTACAACTGCACTAACTGGGATTTTCTCCTCACTAGTGTTAATTGAATTTAGACTTCTGTGTTTATTAAGAGCACATGGAAACCCACAGTTCTTGTTTTGGTGTATCCTTGACCAAGATTCAATCAAAATACATTGGGCTTTGTCTTCCTTATTCTTGATATTTATTCTTGGCTCCTTTTCTCCCTTAAAGCATCACAAAGAAGCATTCAGACACTGGTGGTATGGGAAGAGAAAAAAAGGAACAAATAAGATGCCAAGGGAGGGGCATGAGGCCACCCATTCCTGCTTCCTGTTGTCTTGTGCCTCTTGTGCATTACCTAGATGTTTTACCTGCTTGAATGGAGGCTGTTCTCTAGTGACTTTCCTCTGTGTGTTTTTCTGTGTGTAAGCTAGAGTGACTAGCTTGCATTTTATTTTGAGTTGTATAGTGGAAAAGACTACAAACTCCTGGATAACATAAAGACAGCTGTCACAAGAATTTAGCTTGAGTAGAGAGAGAGAGAGATGCATAGTGCACATTGGGGATTGTAGGGAGAAATTCCTCCCATGGTCCTTTGATGTACATCTGTAGTTGCTATTATCATAGCTGAAATACAATGTAAATATGCAAACTCCCTCCCTCACTTCTTGATTGCTATTATTCAGGCACCTTTCCAGTTCTAGTTCCCTGTAGTTTCAGGTGCCTCTCAATGGTGATGTGGCATCAAAAGAGAAACCTAGTCACCTCAGTAAATGAGCATCATGGCCAGGAAGGGGATGGTTGTTCAGAGGCATACCAGCAACTTCATTGCTGGAGCACGGAGGCGGTTGTTCTTTCATACGGGTAGGTCTTGATGGCTTGTGACAGCTGCTTTTTATATTTATTCCACCTTTTACAAGTCCTACAGATGTACTGTATGCTGTGATAAACAGCATTACTATTTACTTGTCTTTTACAGAGGTGGGAAAGAGAGCTGATGTTGTAAATGTCAGCCTTAATTATACAGGCACTTTTTCTGAGACGTGGCATTTATCATATCTCTGTAGTCAGTGATAACTGGTACTATGGTTCTTTAAAAGTGCCTGAAGCTTATTGAATCACCCTCTATTTTCTGATTAAATCCCAACAGTTAACCAATGTTTTTCTTGCTTTCCACTATCAATATTCAGTTCTGTATTGTTTGTAATTCTTGATAGATTCACTTATACCAAGATAATAGATTCCTATTAAAGAATGAATCGATTTTATAGTGGCTAATATGCAACTATACTTCCAACATTGCCCTCTACAATCACATTCTCCTCAAAATCCAGATTATTTTTCATCACTGTTTCTTCCAATAGCAAGAAAAAAATCTTCTGATACCATCTGTCTAATAATTTTTTATACATTTTATTTGTGAGCCAAGACCTATTTTGCTATAATAACATTGGTTAGCCATTATGGTGGCACAAAGACTCTGGTGGATTTTAAAAAAATTATTTTTGCTGCAATAGATTTACAAACCTCCTCTTCTGGAAATAGTTTTACCCAGTATTTTTCCCAGATGGTCAATTGCCCACTATTTCATATTTCTTGTTCCCAGTTCCTCACCTGATTATGCTTCTTACTTCCCCATAGATGAGGAGCATTTTGTGAATTATGTTCAAGAGAGGTTCAAAGAGATCTCTTTCCCCCACATCTAGCCTTTCATAAAATAAAGAAAAAGCAATGCAGTTAACCATCAAGTTATAGATAACTTAATCCTGTCCCATGGCCTAAATATCCTAAAGGTACCAGATCCCATCTGATCTTGGAAGATAACAGGGTCAGCCCTGCTTAGTATTTGAATGGGAGACCACCAATTAATACCTGGTGCTCTGGGCTATATTTCAGAGGAAAGAAATGGCAAAACCACCTCTGAGTATTCCTTGCCTAAGAAAACTCTATAAAATGCATGGGGTTGCCGCAAATTGTGTGTGCACACCACACCTATTTGTCCCACCACAGTGGAAGTCAGGAAGAATTCTGTGAACCTCATTAGGATTTGTGATGTAAATTTGGAAGTGAAGCAGCAGATACTTGCATTTCCAATCAGATCTATTGTTACTAATTTTACACTGAAAATTGTCTTAATTAAGCAATGTGGGACCTGAAAAACAACACAGAATAAAGGGTAATAAGAGTTTAATTTGTAATAGAGAGATGGCTAGCTGCTACATGCATTTCTAAATTATACATTTAATTAATTCTTAACACTGTTGTGCATCCTTATGTCAACTCTAGCAGGCATCACAGCTTAATATTATCTAATATTTTAAAACCTGGATCAGATAAAATAGCCTTTATTGAGTAATGAATATTATGAAACAATGAAAGGGAAATCCATACCTTGAAAAGCTACATTTGCGTACTACAATTCCCAAGATCTCCCATCCAGCACAACCAGTGGCCATGCTAGAGGAGAGATTCCGACAGCTGTTTTACACAAATGTGATTTTTCTATGCTCTTGTGAAATCTTTTTAAGGTGTTTTAAATAATAGTCCTTTCAGGCCATTATTATATTGGAAAATTATACCCGTGCCCATTATGGAATCATAGGATTGTATGGCTGGATGGTACCTCAAAAATCATTTAGACCAACCCTGAGTCGGTTTAGAAATCCACAGCTAAAGCTCTCAGATGACCATCCAAGTTGTATTTTAAAAAGTCAGACAAAGGAAAGTCCATATCTTCTGAGGTTGTCTGTTGCACTGTTCAACAATTCTTTTGTGTGTGTTCCTTCAAGTCTCCTATCAACTTATGGTGACCCCATGAAAAATTCTTAAGCAATGTAGATTCAGAGGTGGTTTTGCCAGTTTCTTCGTCTGAAATAGCCTACAGCACCCGGTATTCATTGGTGGTCTCCCATCCAAGTAATAATCAGGGCTGACCCTGCTTAGCTTCCAAGCTCAGACAGGAGCTGATGCCTGTAGGGTATTTAGGCATCCCAGTTGTAACACTGAAATAATATTCAAATACTAACCCAGCTTTTTCTCTCAGTCAGGAAAATATTTTAGGATTGCCCTAGACAGTCTAGCTTGACTTCCATCTGTGGCTACCATGTGCTCAGGCAGTGAATGGTGGTGATGTATATGCTGAACACCATACAGTTTAAATATTTATACACTGCTGCTAATTTATTTAATTAATATTCTTCCCTTCTCCCAAGATTGAGACTCAAGACCAGTCACAACAGGATTCGAAAGCAGGGTTGTAAAATTAAAGCACAATTAAACCAGTAATCATATTTATCATATTAAAACAGCCAGATCAAAACAATTAAAAAGCCCACAAGGCAAAGAAAAAGGTACAGCACTCCCATTTAAAAAATTATTTTTCAGCAGCAAATCAGTTGTCTGAAGCCTTATTAGATATAGGTCTTTCTCTGCTAGTGGAAGAACAACAGCTAGAGATCCATTATGGCAATAGTATTGATATTTATATACCACTTATCAGTGCCAAAGCACTCCCTAAGTGGTTTACATTGTTTTTCAGATAATTGCTCCCAACAATCTGGGTACTCATTTTACTGACCTACAGAAGGATGGAAGGTTGAATCAACCTTGGAGGCCTCTGGGATCGAACTCATAACCTTGTGGCTTGCAGTACTAGCATTTAACCACTGCGCTAGACCCAAACATGTTTGTGAGGCTGGCATAGCAGAGAGAAGGGCCTCCCCTGGAGATCCTAAGATCCAAGCAAATACAGTTGCCCCTTCACTTTCGCAGGGTTAAGGGTGCAAGACCCCTGTGAAAGTGAAAAAAAGCGAATAAAAATTATGCAAAAAAATTGCGTACCAATCCCATGGGGGATTGGTTCTGGGGCGGCCTGCGGATGGAATGCCCTGGAGGAGGAGGAAGAGAGGGAGAGAGGCTCGTGGCCCAGGCCACCGCAACCCGGCCCACCTAGGCCTCCCAGGCCTCTGCTGCCACCACCACCATTGCCACACACCCCGTCACAACCACCATCCCACCATGGCGGTGGCCACTATCATGCTCCTGCTGTGTGCCCCATCACCACCACCATTTCGCCGTGGCCGCCATGCCCCCACAAATAATCAAATCCGCAAATGCCAAACACGCAAAAGAGAAGGCGCAACTGTACATATAGGGAAATAAGGGCTGGCATCCCTCGGAGTGTGGTGGGCTCTCCTTCCTTGGAGGTCTTTAAACAGAGGCTGGATGGCCATCTGTCGGGGATGCTTTGATCGTGATTTCCTGCATGGCAGGGGGTTGGACTGGATGGCCCTCGTGGTCTCTTCCAACTCTGCAATTCTATGATTCTATGATTCTATGATCCTATGGGTGAGTTATGGTGGTGTCAATCAAACGTATGCGATTGTAACCCACTTTTCTCATCATGACAGAGATTGGGATTCTGTTCTGACTGGCAAATCCCCTGCCTAAGGAGAATGCAAAAAGCGTCCCTGTCCCACAATCTCTAATCCCGCCCCTGTCCTGGCACAATAACCCTTCCCATCACACTTACCTTCTCCCCTGTCAACAGGCAGCCCAGGAATGAATAGAGCTCTATAGGAGTTCCGTTCACTTCCTGGACTGAAATCCCACCCATTCTCGTGAGAAGGCGCAAGCGAAGGAAATTCAAAAATAAAAAGTAAAATAACACCAAAAAGTTACACTGAGCACAGAAACACACTTTAAAACTTACAAGTAACCCAGAGAGGGTCATAAAAAGTGTGCCATTTACCTGGATGTCACAATCTTACCCAGTAGTGTTTTGCCGGATTGGCCATTGATGCTGCATTCACGTGCGTTAAATGGCCTGAGGTTTCACACACCGGCAAAAATGGGATGTGTGATCTATTGAAGGCTCAGCCCGTCAATAAAAAGAAACACCATAATGTTTGGTCTGATATTGGTGTCCTTTTGCATTCCTCTGGTGTCATTATGGTGCCACGTTAGCTGTGTCTGATAATCTCCTAAGACTGCCATGTCTGTGTCAGTGAAAACAGAGAGAGCAGCAAAGACATGTTTCCAGCTGTTGTAATGTGACAGGCATCCTCTGGGAGAGCTGTGATGATGATGTTATTGCTGAAGGAAAAATAGGAAAGCTAAAGGAAAATAGCTGGATGCATCTCTGTTGTTCCTCCTGCAATCCATGGGGGTGCTGGGGGAGCTGCTACACTGAAAAGGTATGTTGGAGGACAGAAAGACCAAGAAATGCTTAGTAGCTGTGTGCTGGAGGTACACCTCCAGATGCAGGATCTCAGCAAGGTTTTTCCAACAGCCTGGAAGTTGTGTAAAGCTTTATAGGTCATGAGCAGCACTTGAATTGTTCCAAGAAATAGGCCTGTAGTTGAGAAGTTACTTTGGAAAATTATCAAATCAGGTGTCATGTACTGCCATTCCCAGACTCTGACCAGCAGTTTCAGAGTTCAAAACAGAAAACTATATAGTCACAGTAATCCAAAGAGCTAACCCTACAAATTCGTTGCTCAGAATGAAACCTAACTGACAAACAGTATACTAAAAGGATATTCCAATCTACAAAATCTGGCAAGATATACAATCATTGGCTATCCATCACCCCCACTCTCATTTCCCACTGTACAAGGGCTCAGCCTCCTTTTCCCAGAATTGAGACCCAGGTGCAGTGCTTATCAATCTGTTATAGACACAAAGCACATACTCCCTTTTATAGTCAGGCTACATACTCATTAACAAACACAGAAAAATTCAAACACCATTGGCCACAAGGTTATACAGTAAAACTGAACTTGGCAGGAAAAGGTCACGTCTGGGACCAATCCTAACATCAGGTGAAGACTTTACATGTGTACAACTTAAACTGTAAGCTTAATGTAAACTAAGCTCCCTCTTCCAAATGACCAGTGAATTCAATAGGGCTTTTATCAGTGAACAGTCTTTTGATTTATTAAAGTTGTACAATACAAGTTGTCCCTTCACATTTGTGGGATTTAGGGGCAGAGCACACTGTGAAAGTGAAAAAGCTGCAAATAAGTTAAACCCCACCCGCAACATGCATATTATACTACAGTATTGTAGACTCCTCTCCCACCAACAGGACTGCCAATACCTGCCACTGCAGAAGCAACACCCGCCCCCAGGCACACAAACCATGCCCCTCATGCACACTCGCCTCCCCACCAGCTGTCCTTCCCTCTGCCCTGTCAACAACACAACCTTACTGAGTGTTTTAAACTGGCAGTGCTGTTTTGGTGCAAGGTAATAAAGTGAGCTGGAGTTGTGTTGTTGGCAAGGCAAAGGGAGGGAGAGCTGGGGGAAGGTGAGTGTAGGTGAGGGGCATGGTTTGTGTGCCTGGGGGCAGGTGTTGCTACAGCTGCAACTTTTTGCTTCGGTTTGGGAAAGGAGCGACCTTACTGTTTTAAATGGACAGTGCTGGTTTGGTGCAAGCTGGAGTTGTTTTGTTGCCAGGACAGCAGAAGGAGGGTGGGGTCTTAGTGTTTGAGCTAGTTGTGCAGTGGCTACAACACATGATTATGCAAAACTACTAATGTGAAACACACAAATGTGAAGGGACAACTGTATTTCTATTAGACATAAAATGTTTTTCCTAAATTTAATCTGACCTCTGATAGGCCTTTATAAAACTACTTGCTTGTGCAGACTGAAGGATTAACCTTCAATGGTCTTCAAGAAAACTAATCATACTTTTATTTATTTATTTGTAAGTTATTTGATAAAGTTAATTGTACTGTATATACTTTAACTTATTTGATGTGTTAATTAGAATATGTGGTCCACGTGTAATTTCCTGATCAGTACAATAAATTTCCATAATGTAGCCATGCTAAACTAGTATAGACTCTACTCAGATATTGGCTGATTCAGGCCCTATAAATCATATGCTAGATCAGAATTTTCCTTGTATAATTTTATATACCCAAAGATGTTTTGCACCTGCATTTCTTCAACGATGTTCCCAGATACTTCTGAGTTACAAAAATACTTTATAAAAAGTACTTACTCAGGCTTACTATTAGTCTCACCCAAAGTAGATGTATTAAATCATTAAAACTTACACAAGTGGGCATTTCAATGGGATGGGATGGGGGTTGGTGGTTCAAATTGTTTATTGAGATTCACAGCAAAGAAACAAAAGAAAAATGTACAATATCATTACATAGAAGTGTCATGTTGGCACATTCTGTAATTCAACTAACGAGTCTCCAAATGTAATTGACTCATAGGAGATTTTCAGACCTGCAAAAATTCATGTCTGCCGCGCGAGCAGCCTCCCGAAACTGCTGCGCGGCAAGGGTCTTCTTCGGACGACGCTGTGCCTCTTGCGAAACCGTCCGTATCACTTCCGTGAAGCTTGGGACGGCTCCGCGCCATATTTCAATCACGGAGGCTGCCCGTGATTGAAAAATGGTGCGGAGCCGTCCCAAGCTTCACGGAAGTGACACGGACGGTTTCGCAAGAGGTACAGCGTCGTCCGAAGAAGACCCTTGCCGCGCAGCAGTTTCGGGAGGCTGCTCGCGCGGCAAGCAGGGATTTTGCAGGTCTGAAAATCTCCATAATCAAAATGGGTTAAGGGGACCAGATTTCTGCCTATTCCAATGATTCCAGCTTTCTTGAAAGGACTGAATAGCATTTTATTGTTCCCAAACAGTTTAAATTATATAATTTTATGCATGAGCATGCCCTCCCATAATCTTTTCACCTGTTGCTTATCTTTAGGAATGTTTGTTGATCCCTGTTTCAGCTAATACTGTGTGTGTAGAAATCAATATATAGTATACTACTGTTCATAGAACCATAGAGTTGGAAGAGACCACAAGGGTCATCCAGGTCAACCCCCTTCCATGCAGGAACACACAATCAAAGCAATCCCAACAGATGGCCATCTAGCCTCTGTTTAAAAACCTCCAAAGAAGATGATTGCACCACATTCTGAGGAAGTGTATTCCACTGCTGAACAGCTCTTACTGTTGTTACCTGAAATGCTGGGGGTCTGTGAGGACCCTCTAATATGTTAATATTAATATGGGTAATTAATGCACTCCACTTGGCAATACGAGAGGTGGGTAATGGCAGGACCTTTTAACCTATGTATACCGGTACTAAGGAGGCGACTCTACGCCAAAAGATACAATTAAATTATCTTTATTCGAAAATATCACAGCACTCACGCAAACACTCAGGCTTCAAGCAGTCATACAAGGCTAACAAAAATAGTAGGAAGAATTTGGATAGGGAAATAGAGTGAGGGCATGATGGGTGATGCAACACCTGTCCTGCAGAGCAGAGATTCCTGTAGCAACAGGGTCTCAGAGTTGTGTTCTGAGGACACACAGCAAACTGGCAGCATGGAGAGAGGAAGTGGAACTGTGAGCAAATTGGTGGTGTTCTGGGGTGATATTTATATGAAATAATTCCTTTACAGGGATAGAATTTGTGGGTGAAATACAATGGTTTTTGGAGGTTTCCAGCCTAGAACAAAGGGTACTCCAGAAGAATTAACGATCGTTAATGATCAGTACTTTTGGAATTGAATAGGTAACAGGCAAGGTGTATTGTTGGAGGGGATCAGGAGAGGAAATCTATTTCCAAGCAATAAGATCTCTTACTGCCACTGAATGGATTAGTGATGATTCACTCCAGGTGTTGAGTCTTACTTGAGTGTGTTTGTTTTTTTGCGTTTCCACAGGCCCTTCCCTTGGTTTTGCATGAATCCCATCTTGGTGTTAGGGGGTCCCTGGTTTACCTGTAACCATGTGAATGACCACCTTAGCCAAATTCTTAAATATAGCCAATTGTTTGATATTCAAAGATGGAGGCTGTCAGAGTATGTAACACTGTCAGGAAGTTCTTCCTAATGTTTAGGTGGAATCTCTTTTCCTGCTGTTTGACTCCATTGCTCTGTTTCCTAGTCTCTGAAGAAGCAGAAAACAAGCTTGCTCTCTCTTCAATATTACATCCTTTAAAATATTTAAACATGGCTATCATGCCACCTTTTAACCTTCAAGAGCCAGAGGCGCGCGCCGCAAACAAAAATACAGCATACCTAAAAGTACAGCTTGGCATTCTCAGCATTAACTAAGTGTTCTTAGATTACCTAAAAGCTCTCATCATGAACACTGAGGGGACTGCAGCAGTCACTTGCAACACTTGTGCGATGTTTGTCTTCTTGTCTACAGATGTGGAGAACTTCACATGCACCAAGTGCAAGCTGGTAGCCCTCTTGGAGGAGAAAGTACAGCAGCTGGAGACACGGGTAGCTACACTTCAACAGATTCGTGAGCAAGAGGTTTTCCTGGACAGAACAGAACGAACAGTCTTGGATGGGGACCGCACAGAGGAAGTGGCTGTGGAGGAGAGGGTCACTTCACACACACAGGAAGTAGACAGCTGGAGGAATGTCACACACAGAACAAGAAAATCCAGGGATTCTTCCAGCAGCTTGCAGCTACAGAATCGATTCGAAGCCCTTTCCCTTATCAAGGACAACGAGGAAGAACAGCATGGACAGACTTCAGGGGTAGAGCAGGGGACCTTGAGAGGACCACCGCAAGGAACAGCAGCTGCGAAGCCTCAGCGGAGGCGTGTGGTGGTGGTGGGGGACTCCTTGCTGAGGGGTACAGAAGCAGTGGTATGTGGGCCTGACAAGATGACTCGGGAGGTGTGTTGTCTCCCTGGGGCAAAGATCTGTGATGTGACCGAGAGGCTGACAAGACTCGTCAAGCCTACAGATCATTACCCCTTCCTTTTGGTCCATGTGGGAACCAATGATACTGCAAGGCACAGCTTTCCCAAGATCAGAAGAGATTATGAGGCCCTGGGGAGGAAGCTGAAAGAAATGGACGCACAGGTGGTCATCTCGTCTCTTCTGCCAGTTGAAGGGCATGGTCCAAAAAGGGAGAGGAAAATAGCCGACGTAAACAACTGGCTCCGTAGATGGTGTCACTGAGAACAAATTGGATTCTTGGATCATGGACTGCGCTTCCATGCGGGGGGACTTCTGGCAAGAGATGGGGTGCATCTTACAACAGTTGGAAGAAACATTTTTGCCAACAGACTCAAGAATTTGATCAGGAGGGCTTTAAACTGAGTCAAATGGGGGAGGGAGACAGTATTCTGGAAGGCAAAAAGGCTGGAGAAAATAGTCAAACTGTCATAGAGGGAACAAGGCAAACAGTGCAAGGACCCAACAGTGGGAGGCAAAAAAACTTGCACAGGCAGCAAGTAAAGGGAACACATGGTCTCAGATGTCTCTACACTAATGCACAGAGCATGGGAAATAAGCAAGATGAACTTGAACTCCTTGCACTACAAAACAAATATGATATAATAGGCATTACTGAAACCTGGTGGGACGAGTCTCATGATTGGAATGTAGGAATAGAGGGGTATAACCTTTATAGGAGAAACAGGCCAAACAGGAAAGGAGGAGGAATAGCATTATATGTCAGGGATATTTACACCAGTGAAGTGATCCACGACATCAATACTGGAAGCCAGGTGGAGAGCGTCTGGATAAAAATTAAAGGGGAGGGAAACAACACGGATGCTATTGTGGGACTCTACTACAGAACCCCAAATCAGACGGAGGAATTGGATGTTGCCTTTCTAGAACAGATGAACATATATGCAGAAAGGAGAGATGTAGTAGTGATGGGTGACTTCAACTATCCTGATATTTGCTGGCAATCTAACTCAGCCAAAACTACAAGGTCTAGCAAATTCCTTACATGCCTGGAAGACAATTTCATGGTCCAAAAGGTGGAAAAGGCAACAAGGGGGTCAGCTATTTTAGATCTGATCCTAACCAACAGAGACGACCTGGTTAATGGGGTGCAAGTGGTGGGATCCTTAGGTGAGAGTGATCATGTTCTCCTGGAGTTTGTTATACAATGGAAAGGAGAAGCCAGGCATAGTCAGACACGCATTCTTGACTTTAGGAGAGCTGATTTCAATAAACTCAGGGAAATACTGGGGGTGATCCCATGGTCAGGAATACTAAAAGAGAAGTGACCTCAAGACGGATGGGACTTTCTCAAAAGGGAGATACTGAAGGCACAATTTCAAACAGTACCATTGAGGAAGAAAAATGGGAGGTGTCTCAAGAAACCAGGATGGATGACTAAAGAACTTTAAACGGAGCTAAGTTTTAAACAGAACATGTATAGGAAATGGAAAACGGGGGAAATCACCAAAGAAGAATTCAAACAGATAGCGAACACATGTAGGAGTAAAGTCAGAAAAGCTAAAGTGCAGAATGAGCTCAGGCTTGCTAGGGAGGTTAAGAACAATAAAAAGGGTTTTTTTGGGTATGTCCGCAGCAAAAGGAGGAAGAAGGAAATGATAGGGCCGCTACGTGGAGAAGATGGCAAAATGCTAACAGGGGACAGAGAAAAGGCAGAATTACTCAACACCTTCTTTGCCTCAGTGTTTTCAGAAAAGGAAAAGGAGGACCAACCTGAGGAGAATGGAACAGAGGACACAATAGGGGAAATCCAGCTCAAAATAAGTAAAGAGGTAGTACAGGAATACCTTCTTAATCTAAATGAATTTAAATCTCCAGGACCAGATGAACTACATCCAAGAGTATTAAAAGAGCTGGCAAATGTAATCTCAGAGCCATTGGCAATAATCTTTGAGAACTCCTGGAGAACAGGAGAAGTCCCAGCAGACTGGAGGAGGGCAAACGTTGTTCCCATCTTCAAAAAGGGGAAAAAAGAGGATCCCAACAATTATCGTCCAGTTAGTCTGACATCAATACCAGGGAAGATTCTAGAACAGATCATTAAACAGAGAGTCTGTGAACATTTAGAAGGCAATGCCATAATCACAAAAAGTCAACATGGGTTTCAGAGAAACAAGTCATGCCAGACTAATCTGATCTCTTTTTTTTTGATAAAGTTACCAGCTTGGTAGATGAAGGGAATGCTGTGGACATTGCATACCTTGATTTCAGTAAGGCCTTTGACAAGGTTCCCCATGACATTCTTGCAAACAAGCTTGTAGAATGTGGGCTAGACAAGTTAACTGTTCAATGGATTTGTAATTGGTTGACCGGCCGAACCCAAAGGGTGCTCAGCAGTGGCTCCTCTTCGTCTTGGAAAGATGTGACCAGTTCTGGTGCCACAGGGTTCTGTCCTGGGCCCAGTGCTATTCAACATCTTTATCAACGACTTAGATGAGGGAATTAGGGGCATACTTATCAAATTTGCAGATGACACCAAATTGGGAGGAGTAGCTAATACCCTAGAGGACAGGATCAAAATTCAGAATGACCTGGATAGACTGGAGAGCTGGGCCAAAGCTAACAAAATGAAATTCAATACGGAGAAATGTAAAGTACTGCATTTAGGGTGGAAAAATGAAATGCATAAATATAGGATGGGAGAGACCTGGCTGAATGAGACTACGTGCGAAAGGGATCTAGGAGTCCTAGTAGACCACAAGTTGAACATGGGTCAACAGTGTGATGCGGCAGCTAAAAAGGCCAATGCGATTTTGGGCTGTATCAATAGAAGTATAGTGTCTAGATCAAGGGAAGTAATAGTGCCACTCTATTCTGCCTTGGTCAGACCTCACTTAGAATACTGTGTCCAGTTCTGGGCACCACAATTCAGAAAGGATATTGACAAATTGGAGCATGTCCAGAGAAGGGCAACTAAAATGGTGAAAGGTCTGGAAACGATGCCTTATGAGGAGAGACTTAGGGAGCTGGGTATGTTTAGCCTGGAAAAAAGACGGTTAAGAGGCGATATGATAGCCCTGTTTAAGTATTTGAAGGGATGTCACGCTGAGGATGGAGCAGGCTTGTTTTCTGCTGCTCCAGAGACTGGAACACGGAGCAATGGGTGCAAGCTCCAGGAACAGAGATTCCACCTCAACATGAGGAGGAACTTTTTGACAGTAAGAGCTGTTCGGCAGTGGAACACACTCCCTCGGAGCGTGGTGGGGTCTCCTTCCTTGGAGGTCTTTAAACAGAGGCTGGATGGCCATCTGTCAGGGATGCTTTGATCAAGATTTCCTGCGTGGCAGGGGGGTTGGACTGGATGGCCCTCGTGGTCTCTTCCAACTCTGCAATTCTATGATTCTATGATTCTCTTCTCCAGGCTAAACATACTCAGCTCCATAAGTCACTCCTCATATGGCATGGTTTCCAGACCTTTTACGATTCTGGTTGCCTTCCTCTGGACATGTTCCAGCTTGTCAATATCCTTCTTGAACTGTTGTGCCCAAAACTAAGATGCAGTATTCCAGGAGAGTCCTGCCCAAAGCAGAACAGAGTGGTACTATTACTTTCCTTGATCTATATACTATACTCTTATTGAGGCAGCCTAGAATTGCATTGGCTTTTTCAGCTGCCTCATCACACTGCTGACTCATGTTCAACTTGTGGTCTGCTAAGACTCCTAGATCCCTTTCACATGTACTGTTGTCAAGACAGGTGTCACCCATCCTATATCTCTTCATTTAATTTTTTCTGCCTAAGTGTAGTACCTTACATTTCTCCTTTCTGAAATTCATTTTGTTAGTTTTGGCCCAGCTCTGTAACCTGTTAAGGTCATTTTGAATTCTGATCCTGTCCTCTGGGGCAATGGTTCTTCACCTGCAGTCCAGGGACCCACAGGCATCCACAATGTCCTCACAAGGGGTCCACGAAGGCTTGAAGGCTATTTGGCCCACCTCCTCCCTAAAGTGGAGCAGTCACATGGCAGGAGCCAAGGCAAAGGCTGGCTGGCTTGGCCTGTGCATTGTCATACAATCCACGCCAGCCACAAACTTTAATAAATTAATTAATATGCCGCGTTTCTCCCAGAAGGGACTCAACTTGCAGGAAGAAGCAGAAGAAAAGTCTTCTCTCCCCTTCCAGTGCCTCTTAGGGAAGGTTTAATGGAAGGTATTAATGTATCATCATCATCATCAACATCGGGGGTTTAAATCTTGAGTTAAGTCTTGAGGGTCCACAGGAATAAAATTTATTTAATGGGGGTCTCTGGTAAAGAAAAGGTTAAGAGCCACTGTTTGGGGGTATTAGCTACCCCTCCTAATTTGGTGTCATATACAAATTTGATAAGCATGCCCTCTGTTCCATCATCCAAGTCATTTATAAACACGTTGAATAGCACTGGGCCCAGGACAGAACCCTGTTGCAGCCCACTAGTCACTTCTCTCCAGGAGAAAGAGGGGCCATTGGAGAACACCCTTGGGTTCAGTCAGACAACCAATTACAAATCCATCTAACAGTAGCATTGTTTAGCCCAAAGACACAGTTTAGTTTTAAAATGTGGGTCATGACCCCATATGGGGTAACTGAATGTGGCAGTCATTAAAAATTTGGCAACACTAAAAGGTTTCTTTATATCTATTTTATATACCTGGGGGTGGCATAAAAATTTCTTAGGCGAAAAGGGGTTGCGAGTGGAAAAAGTTTAAGAAGCCCTGGTCTAGCCCACATTTTACTATATATTTTGGGTATCTACTTTAAAATATTGCTTAACAATATATAAGTGGTTTCATTCATAGATCCATACTGGTAATTTTCTTGATGGCATTTGGACTCATGATCCAATAATATTAAGGACAATACCACCAAATACAGAGAAATTACCACTGCCAAAGTTCTGTTAGCATTGTAGTGGCAGTTGGAATTATTTAAGATATTTTGGTAGGAACACAAGACCATCTGTGCACAACAGGACTGGTTTAAAGAATTTTGAGGCCCCCTGCAATGCTTTATTTTTGGGGCCCCATATGTTTATCTCAGGTCAACGTAACCTAATTCAACCTAAGCTATTCACAGTACAGGATATTCAGATTATTACTAATAATGTTTTTGTGGGATGAGGGTTACTACGGGGGCCCCCACAATGATGGGGCCCCCTGCAGATGCTGACTCAGCCGGTGCCTTAAACCAGCCCTGGTGCACAATCTTGTAGTACCCCCATTAATTAACATTTAATACACACTCAGTTGTCGTTATAAACATATGATTTATCTTTCCTACTTATATGCTCTGAAGATATATAAAACAGGTGATGTTAAATTGATCCTTATCTTGAGACACTTTTGGTGACTTCAGTTCCTTGTGAGGAAGCAGTTGAGCTCTTAGTCTTTTTAAATTATACTGTTTTAAATTGCTTTAACATTGTTTAAATTAATTGCATTATATATTGTTTGCCACCCTACAATCCTTGTATAATGGGCAGGGTATAATTATTTTAATTAATAAGTATAATAGCCAGAGCAAGAAGAGATATTTCTGCAGTGAACAATGATCTGTATTTTCACCATACCTTAATAGTAGAATTTCTAATTAGACTTTTGGTCCTTTTTTTTTTATCATGATGGCCAAACCATATTCTATCAGATAATTGGTATTTCACTCCAATATGTTTCCCCAACCATGGAAGATGGCCTTTAAAATATTGAAACCGTGAGTTATTGCAACCAGCATAGCCATGTGGAAGTAATATATAACAGTGGATAAAGTGTGACCAACTTTTACTACTCTCTTGCTGCAAGATACAACATTTAATATGTGCCAGTTTACAGGCCCATATTTACTCATTGATTGCTGATAGAAACTTACTGAAGACTAAAGATGGGACTCCAACTAATATTGTAAAGATGAGGAATAAAATTTTAGGCAGCCTTTTAATTTTTTTAAAAAAAGCATCTTCCCCCAAGCAAGGAATAGGTAATTTACTGTATTGTTTCGTTTCTTGTATAATTTCCATTAAGATTTGTATTGCAAGTCAGTAGAAACTACTTGTTTAGTAATGTAGTTAACTAAGTCAGTCAGCTTTTCAAGGTAATAGCCCAAATATTACATCCATCTCCCTCAAATAATCTGTATAATTTTGCTTGAAACGTTAATGAAGCTATTACATTCAGGCAATCTGTCTGTTTACAGAAATAAGGAGCTGTCAATACTACAAGAGAAATAAGAGTCATGCCAGTAATGTCAGAAGCAGCTTTATTATGCCTGAGGAAAGAGACTGTATAATATCAAATCATTTTATAACTATTAATTTCCTTTATGTATTCTCTAAAGCATACAGTCACTAGTAATATGAAATAGATAACATGTATCTATAAGGATAACATTTTTCAGTTTCCAAACACAGCCTAGCTTTGTATCAAAGTTCTATGAGATAACATAAAGTAGGTTTTATGGAAGTATAGAAATCAATCCATTCCAATGTCAACAAAAGATTGTGATTAAAAATGAGTGGACCATAGAGAAAACAAAACAAAACAAAACAAAAAGAATTAATGTCCAGGCAAAGATGAGTTACATTTTAAATGGACAGGTACTAGGTTTGACCTCTGTAAATAAATATATAAAAAAGCTTGGACCCAAATGCTAAAAGAGAAAATATGCTTAAAACCATGGGTTGAAATGGCATTTGCTTTTCAATGCAACACTAATCCAAGGCACAATAAAACTAAAAATTCCTATGGCATCATTATAATGTTAATGAGCTGTTACAGGTAGATAAAATCTGTATCAATTCTAAATGCCAAAATATGTTATCTTTTGTAGATATTTCATTCTCTCCATGTTATTTAAATTTTTAATTGTTTTACTTTTCAGTTTTGCAATACAGTATTTCTTCTGAGTTTCATTAACTTCAAATTAAAACAGCTTTTACTATAAAACACAGCTGATGCACATGTAATCCTATTTACTTAGACATTAGAAAACTTGAATCTGGAACCAAATATTTATATGAAATTAAGTCACTCTTATTTTTTGTGAAGTTTGGGGAGGAAATGTAATTTTTCATTGTTTTGATGGGTTGCTACAGAAACATTTGTCTAGACCCCAGAAGGTTAAATATATAAAACAAAAGGATATATTTTATTACTGTAGCAGCATGTGCACTGATTAAAGTTCCTGAATAATAAAGGAAAACATTAAAAGAAGGAAGGGGGGGGAGGGAAAAAAGGGAATGTGGCAGCACTTTAAGACTACTGTAACAGGTTTATATTTTAGCATGAGCTTTCGTGGATATAAACCCATTTCTTCACGTGCAGTACAGAGTGATATTAAAGCCTCAGGTTATACAGCATATTTATACAGTTGTGGGAGTGGGACAGAACGTAATAGGACTCAGAAAGATGCAAATCATAACCCTTATCCTACATTTTCAAAGGGCTTGGAGAGGTGATACAGGACTTTCAGATCTTTACAGGACTCCATTTGTGTTGATGTGTGCATATTCATCTCCACTATTAAAGCAGCAGAGGATGAATCAGGGCAGCAAGATTATGTGCATTTTGAAAATTATCCTCTGCTTCCAAAAGTTAATGCCTATAGACCAATGTATTTGATGTGTTGGATCCTTCAGCACTGGCTAATATTGGGGTAGAGGAATTAGGTAACATTATCATCTTTTCCAGTTCCCACACCCCAATATTAGCCAATTCCCAAATCTGTTCTAAAGGAGAGGAACATGGTATTGAAGACTGTGAGAGTCTGCCAACAAACTTGGTGAAAAATTCCACCACCACTCCAACTGTGAACGGATATCTTTCATAAATTTCAGCATCTCCCATGAACCCCTTCCTCTTTAATTTCCAGAAGAGCTACCAGGGATCAGAGCTTGGAAAAGCCAATTATTGGGGACCACAGTTGCAGAATCCCACAGCCTATGGCCTTCTAGCTGAGGAAATTCTGGGAGTTGCATCCTTAAAAAAATAACAAGCTGTACTCTGGGTCCAGGTTATAGGGCTTATCTACACTGGCCAGAATACTCCACATTCTGGCCATAGTATTCCAGCCCCAGGCCCTCTGCATCCCCCCCCTCCCATTATCTGCCCTTCTGTCACAGCAACCGAAGGCCTGTGCACGAACTGGCACTTCTCTTTCCTGTGCTGGTTATGTCTTCTGAAGCCAGGAACGAGGCACTCGGCCATGGGGCACCTCGCAGTGATCTCAGCAGATGCAGCACATGCAACCCAGCCTGGAAATGGCTGTGTTGGGCACTGTGCAGGCCACATGTGCGACCAACCCCATTGCCACAACAGAACTCAGTTTTCTTCAGAAAAACTGCAGCAAACTGAGATTTGCTACCCTGTGTCCACTCTATTTTAAGGGCTGTTTAGCCTGGATTCACGTCAGAACTGCCCGGACATCATCTGGACAGTTCAGACTAGGACTGGGGCAACACCTCTGCATCATCTGGACTCCTGGGCACAGGAATGGGGGGAGGCAGTTTCATTTGGCCCATGTATAAAAGGCCATAGTCTCAGAATATCCTCTAGAAAGGCAGAACTGTGAGTCTCTTATTGTTTTTTTTATAGAATTTATATCTCACTTTTTCATGCAAGGTTTCAGTGTGCTTACAACAATAAGCAAGAACTCAATATTTTAAAAATAGTAAAACTATATAATAAATAAATAAAGTTACAGAATATATATAAACCAGCAATGGAAAAACATCCCCCTGCATTTCACCAGATTAGAAGGCCCCAAATATTCTGCCCCAAAATACTCTTAACTTGCTGCTGGAAGGCTAGCAACAACAGAACAGCATTTATTTATTTATTTATTTATTTATACCCTGCTCTTCAGCCACAAGGCTATCAGAGCGGCTTACAAATTGTTTTAAGCAACAGCTATTTACACATCTACACTGCGTTAAACAGTTTCCAATGTGTGTTAGCTAATTAGCATGTGTTTCACCTGTGAGAGACTTCCAGAGCTGTGGGACCACCATGAGAAAGGCCCCATCCTAGTTAATACATTGCTGTATATCAGACAGTAAAGGAACCTAAAACAGTTTTTAAACATCTTGGTAACACTGTCACAGCTTACATATGGTTGTTAAAAATGAATTTCTTCCTCAAAATTCTAAGTAACAATACGTAACAAAATCCTTGGGGAACCAAAATTGTGCTGACCACATACAAGATGTAAACAAGGGTTTAGTGAAACAATTCAAACAAATTTTTATGGGGTGGGAAGCCCTAATTCGGGAGTGGAATGCAGCAAGAACAACTCAATGAGAACTGAACATAAATGTAATTGCCCAGCGAATGCTGAACTATTGGAGTGGAGAGAAAAAAAATAGATAAACACAGGGAGATGAAAGAATGCTGGATGGTACTTTCATCAGTGTAAAAAAAATCACCTGAAGACCAAAGACAATAACAATAAGGGGAGCAGCAATGAAGAAAACCACTGTCAGAAAATATTGGTAACGGAAGCAACAAAGAACAAAATTAAGAGATGTACGGTAGGTTCTACTACTGATAATGAAACATGGGATCAATGGTGGAGGAGACTCCCAATCAAATCAAACTCAACAAAAATTAGCAAACATGGGATAAGTTCCTTTATTGTTGATATTAATATTCCAGTTAGATTATCCCATATAAATAAAAAGCCTCTTATTATGTTGGAGACGTTTTTCAGGGCTGGGGACCTATAGTGGACCCTCAGTATCTGCTGGGTTTTGGTTCCAGGACCCCCTGTGGATACCAAAATTTGTGGATGCTCAAGTCCCATTATATACGATGGCATAGTACAATGGTGTCCCTTTTACAAACAGCAAACAGCAAGGTTTGCTTTTGGAATTTTGTTTAAAATATTTTCAAGCTACGCATGCCGACTGTACTCTCATCTCTAGTTGTCTGGTCTATTAATATATCATTTCGGGGACAAGATCTTTGATGCAATCAGCATCATTATGCAACAGTCAGTGTCTTCAGATTTCCTTTTGATATTTACTGGTGAGAATAAATCCTTGTTGTGTAAAGACCTGGTGGCCCTTTCACACTACACTATTATAGCACTATGATTCCACATTAACTGCCATAGCTGCAGCCTATGGAGTCATAGAATCATAGAGTTGGAAGAGACCACAAGGGCCATCTAATCCAACCCCCTGCCATGCAGGAATACACAATCAAATTATTCCCGACAGATGGGCATCCAGCCTCTGTTTAAAAACCTCCAAAGGACACTCCACCACACTAAAAGGCAGTGTATTCCATTTCCAAACAGCTCTTACTGTCAGGAAGTTCTTCCTAAGGTGGAATCTCTTTTCCTGTCATTTGAACCCATTGCTCCAGGTCCTAGTCTCTGAAGCAGCAGAAAACAAGCTTGCTCCATCCTCACTATGACATCCCTTCAAATATTTAAACATGGCGTCTGAAACCTCAAGAGACCCAGAAGCATTTATGGAAGGATACCTTAACATTTTGCATCTGAACTGTCAACTTACAACTAGATTAGAAAGACATAAGAAGAGAAGGCCCATTGTTTTATTGTTTATTGCTGTTTCAACATTTTTTTTGACATGTATTTGTAAAAATTGAATAAAAATAAATTTAAAAAATTAAAAAAGTATTTAAACATGGCTATCATGTCACCTCTCAACCTTCTCTTCTCCAGACTAAACATGCCCAGCTCCCTAAGCCGCTCCTCATAGGGCATAATGGTTTCCAGACCTCCCACCTTCCTGGTCACCCTCCTCTGGAAACGTTCCAGCTTTTCAATATCCTTCCTGAATTGTGGTGCCCAGAACAGGACACAGTACTCCAGGTGAGGTCTGACCAAAGCAGAATGGAGCGGCACTATTACTTCCCTTCATCTAGACACTATTCTCCTATTAATGCAGCCTAGAATCGCATTAGCTTTTTTTAGCTGCTGCATCATACTGTTGACTCATGTACAAATATTTAAACATGGCTATCATGTCCCCTCTCAACCTTCCCTTCTCCAGGCTAAACATGCACAGTCCCCTAAGCCGCTCCTCATAGGGCATGGCTTCCAGATCTACCATTTTGGTTGCCCTCCTCTGGACATGTTCCAGCTTCTCAATATCATTCCTGAATTGTGGTGCCCAGTATTGGACGTAGTATTCCAGGTGAGGTCTTACCAAACAGAATAGAGTGGCACTATTATTACCCTTGATCTAGACACTATACTCCTATTAAGCCTAGAATCGCATTGGGTTTTTTAGCTGCTGCATCACATTGCTCAGTCATGTTCAGCTTGTGGTCCACTAAAACTTCTAGATCCCTTTTGCATGTACTGCTATCAAGTCAGATATCACCCATCCTATACCTGTGCATTTCATTTTTACTGCCCAAGTGTAGTATCCTACATTTCTCCCTGTTGAAATTCATTTTGTTAATATTGGCCCAGCTTTCTAATCTGTTAAGGTCATTTTGGATTCTGATCCTGTCCTCTAGGGTAGTAGCTACCCCTCCTAATTTGGTGTCATCTGCAAATTTGATAAGCATTCCCTTATGTTATTCCTTCTATTTACCAAGTCATTGATAAAGATGTTGAATAGCACTGGGCCCAGGACAGAACCCTGTGGCACCCCACTAGTCACTTCTCCCCAGGATGAAGAGGAGCCATTGGTGACCACCCTTTGGTTTTGGTCAGTCACCAATTACAAATCCACCTAATAGTTGCATTGTCTAGCCCACATGTAACTAAATTGTTTGCAAGAATATCATGGGGGACTTTGTCAAAAGCCTTACTGAAATCAAGATACACTACATCCACTGCATTCCCTTCATCCATCAAGTTTGTAACTATCAAAAAGAGAGATAAGATTAGTCTGGCCTGACTTGTTTTTAAGAAATCCATGTTGACTTTTAGTGATCACGGCATTCCTTTCTACGTTCTTACAGAATCCTAGGGTTTGTCATTTGGTGAGGCACAAGATCTCTCTGGCTGAGAATCCTAAGTACCCCTACTTAAACTGCAAATCTCAGGATTTCATGGGATATTGCCATGACAGTTAAAGTGGAGTCATAGTGCTATAACTGTGTACTGTGAATAGGCCCCTGGTTAAATTTTTGTGCCTAGCAGTAAAGCAAGTAATTGTCCAGAATTAGAGACAAGGATAAGCCTTTGGAGAAATAAAGTTTAGACCTTAGACCTCATGAAAAAATTGCCATCTCAGGTCAGGGCTTTAAGAAATAATCCAAACTGCACACACATTTTTAAAGACATGGTTTCTATTTATTTATTATACCAATCTCAATAATTATGTACACACACACCCTGCCCCGGCCAGCATCCCAGATACACCCATAGCAAAATGTCTTGATATAATGTTCAACTTCATGTTTGTACTGACTCATATCATCCTACTTATGCTGTGTACTTTTGTCTTTATATTGTGCTGTTATTCTGATTGTTACGTTAATACTGAAAAGCTTAATTAAAAAAAACTCATTACAAAAGAACAGAAAAAGCCATTAAAAACACAAATTTTTCCCAAATACACCATGCAAGTAGGAAAAAAAACGAACCTGTGGTACTTTAAGGACTTATTTATTATCACATGGGTTTTTATAGGCAAGGTCAGTTGACATGAATCACCTTCTCAAAAAGCCTGCTGTAAGTCTTTCACGTCTGCATCCATGCCTGAGGAAGTAAGGTCAACTTGGCTGTTTCATGGACTTTGACTTAATGAAATCATGTACCTCCTGTGGCTGTTAACTTGAGCATGACAGTTAAATACAGCAGCTTATATATACTCATTTGATAGCAGTGTTGTGTTGTCCAGCAGGTTCTTCGTTTGTATTGTTCTTGTTGTTATATGCCTTCAAGTTGCCTCTGACTTATGGCAACCATATCATAGGGTTTTCTTGACAAGATGTACTCAGAGGAAGTTTGCCATTTCCTTCTTCTAAGCCTGAGAAAGTGTGATTTGTGCAAGGTCATCCCATGGGTTTCCTAGCTGAATGAGGATTCAAATTTGAAGTCCTAGTCCAATGCTCAAAGCACTGGACTACACTGGCTTTCCAATTAATCTTTTTTGTATAGATTAGTTCAATTTTATGTAAGATCGGATATCCTTAAACTACAGATAAGAATTTTTCTAGGAATTTTGTAGCATTGATCAAAGTTATGTAGATATTAGCAAAAAAAACAAAACAAAACCAACACCTCAGTGTCTTGAGAGCACTGGGGGCACTTGCTATTTGCTATTTTTAAGTCAGCCATTAATATGTAAATATTGGTGACACCAAGCAACTACTCTTAGCACCGCCAATGCAAAGGACCTTGTGGCCTTCCAGATACTAAACACTAGTCCTCATTGGCCCTAACCCGCCTTAGGAACAATGGTTATACATAGAGCAGTACTTCTTCACCATCTGGAAGACCAAAATATGCCACCTTCTATTATGTCCTGAAATAATATTGGATGGGGTCAAAATGAGACTTCTTATATAAATGCTTACTGTGGAATATATATAGAAGAGAGCAGGGTCCAGCAGAAGGCTTTTCAAATGCTGAAGCTAGTGGCCTAAGGAAGGCTGTATGGATTTCTGTCAGATTTTTGTCTTAATATGAGAACCTCAACTCTGTAAAGAGGATAGGTGTGTCTTGAAAACAATTTTGACAACTTTGACAATAATTCTGTTTTCGTTGAATCTTTTTTGTATTAATTTTAAAGTGGCTTGGTTTCTAAGTTGCCTTGTTGTTCATCCACCTAAATTATTCCTGCCAAAACTTGCATCTGCACCCCTCCCCTGAGGGGGTAATCTGATTGACCACCTCACCATTCATCTCATAGCTGGGCACTTCATTCTGACCTAACACAAGTGACTATGCATTAGCAGGGTTCTGCCACAGACGTGCTTGGCTGGGAAGGCAACAACGGTGGCCCCAGGGAGAAATGGACATTTATTTTTTATGGCCGGGCTCGTCTGGGGAGCAGGTGGTGGCCCTGGATCGTTACTGCTAAACTAACAAAAAATGGTGACACTTGCCATCCAAAAATCCTGACACCCTGATCCAGATGGCCACACATACAAAAGCTGAGTAAAGACTGTTTTTTCCTGAAAACTGCAGAGCAAGGTTTTTTAAAGTGCGTTAAAAGCTAAAGGAAGCACTTTGGCTGTGAAAAGGGCCTTATTTTGTTTGTTGCTATAGCACCAGATCTGAGGTAGGTACAGATTTTATTTCTTTGTGTAGATGAGCCTTAGGTGAGAATTCTCTTGGTGCATTATGCTAGTAGTTACACTTTGCTAGTGTCAAGCAGCAGTGGTGAGGGAAGGTAGATGTTATCTGCTGGTCCAAACAGCTGATTTCTCCAGTGCCTGTCATCCTTTATGCCAGCTGTGGCTGCAGCCTTTTCCCTCCTACCACCAATGCCTCCAGTGGTGTAATACAACAGAACTCTGGCCTTAGGATCCAAGCCAAATGACTTTCTACCAGCAAACATATGAATCTGTGATAATTTATACCCCAATGGCCTTTCTGAATTCAAGATCTTGTGGTTCTGAGATATCATAAAAAACTCTACTTTTATCAAAACTGTCTCTGATGACAAGCAGATCTTCTACAGAATAGTCATCATGTTTTCCTGTCCAAATGGTCAGGGTATATCTGGAACAAGAGTTACCAAAATGTAAATGTTTGGTTTTACAAAAGGATATACACAAACAACTAAAACAAGATAAGCAAATAAAATACTAATATGGTTAGAATTAAAATGATTAGATGATTAAAAACAGCTCTGGAAAATAAATGCTGATCTGTGGTAGTCATTTCCCTTCATGTCACAGGAGACTGAAGAGCAAGCACAATCCAACTGGAAAAATTCATTGTTCACAAGTTCCCTGATGAAGAACCATTATAAATAAAATGGTTCAAAACATGATGATCATTTTTTAAAATTCTGTTGTTCAGGCCAATTTTTTTTTTTTAGAAAACTTTGGAAGCATTTCACATAACTGATTTATTTTATCACTGTTATATTTTCAGATATTCAACTTCATGAAATGAAGAGTTGAGAAGCCTTTTCAATGGTTTTTGACAATCTTTCCCAACTTCATGAACCATGGCACATGGCATATGAAGCCAGGAATGAGAATCAATGTTTCTTTCCCCAACCTTTCCCTGCTGCCCTTGTGAACTAGCTATGGAATTTTGTTCCTGGCTTGAATTAAGCCAGGAACCCTGAACTAATCAAAGAATGCACATGGGCCTAAAATACAAGGTGGTTCAGGGCTCCATCCCAATTTCCCATGTTGGGCAGGAAGATCTAAATGTATCTTGCTAAATAAAAGCCGGAACATACTGCTGAATAAACAAAGGACTACACTGTAAAGCACTATTTGCATGCATTATTAGATATTTAAACTACTGTATTTTCTTTATAACAGAAATGGGGGAAATGCCAGGCTTTAGAGGGCTGCACTAGTTGCAAAATGGCTTCTCCTAACCTAAAATAACCTGCAGGGCCAAAAACATGACAAAACTGCCTCTCCACATTTTTGCAAAAAAAAAGTAATTTACTCTCTGCTGACAAACTTTTTTTGTTGTTGCAAAACATGAGGTCTGTGAAGCCCACAGTTTGCTTGCTGCTGCTTTATAGGAAAATAGCCAATGTATTAAATCAGCACTTTGTTCTATGTATAATGTAACAATTTCCTTTGAAAGCAAGCTAACATAATAAATTAAAAACAGACATTTCCAAATGACTGTTCATTGTGTATTGCAGAACTAAGAAAATAAGTTCAGAGAACTGAAATGATACTGTACTTTATTTAACCATACCTATCTGATTGCTGTAATAACCACTGCAATTCAGATATGGATTGGCGTACCAAAGCTGCTCTTACAGGAAATGTTATAGGCTGAGTAAGACTGGTACATATTGCTGCCATCTCCTGCACCATTGCTGAACTATAGCCTATAAAAAGAACAAACAATACAGCATTCAGGAATCCTCAGCATCAGTGGAATCTGTTGATATGTAGCTTGCAACAACAAAATATCAATTTCCACAAAATGCTAATTAATATTTTATAAAGTATTATTTGTAAAAATATTAATCAGAACACTTTTTTCAGGAACCATGGAAGGACATCGAGCAGGGATATGAAACAAACTTTGCACCCTATCACACATTTCTATAGGTTTTCAACCAAAAACAAGCCTCTACTCAGGAATCAAGACAATTACAACAATGTATTTTTCAGATAAATGGAAAATTGGACTTATTAGTATGTTACACGTGCAAGGAAGAATTTGAAGAAGAATTTCAGAGACCTAAATTGTAATCTGTTAATGAACAGATTAAATACCACCATCAGATAAAAGTTTTGTGCGTGGTAAGTAACTCATTATACAGATCTCTTATTTGCCTCATGTCTCTCAGTCTTATTATTACTCATGATATGTAGAAAAGTATATATAATCCAGATTGCACAGATGCCATGTACAGGTGGACCATAATTTTGATAAATGCCTCAGGCATATCAGAACACTCATACCATGGGCCATGCTATTAACCAAAACTAGCTCCCTGACTTCATCTTTAGAAGTCAATTCTTAAATTCCTTTTATAGCAATTAAGTAGGCAGAACTGCTTGCTCACTCTCTTGTGCTCACAGAGCAGCTTCATTTTAATTACTGAGGAAGCTGCTTATGATTTGGGAAGCATCAAAGTTCTCATATCTGGAAAGAACATATCCCAGGTGTTCTTTCAACATATGGACAGGACTGATTATGTAAAAGGAAACACAAATTAAAAGGGAAATGCTGTGGGTGCACAGTTCCATGCCTCCACCCCATGCCACATCAACTCTGGCCAGGCAGCACATTTACTGGCCAGGCAGCACCTGTACTAGCTGCAGTTATGCAACCAGGGAAAGTGCTGGTAATCTAGAAAGGCAATCTCATTTCTTTTCCTGTCTGCAGCTAGGTGCTGCCTCCTTTCACCACCCCCTGCAACCAGTAAATGGCTGTGACAGCACCCCAGGATGCTGCTGGGGTTGGACACTATACAAGTAGCTAGTGAATAGCTCCTTGTAAAATTTCTTTTAAAAAAGACACATCTCTGACTTGTGTGCATGTGTCATCATCAGGATTTCAACCAGCATGCATGATAGCAGCCTCACATTGTTTTGAACATATAGTACTAGGCAGATGAATTACATATAACTAGAAGTAGCCAAATTTGAGTTAAGCATTATCTGTGACTGCATTCAAATATGTATTGATTATTCTTACCTTTATTGCATTTTAGACCTATCCATCCAGTTGTCCATCCCAATGATAATGTTACATCTGGAAAAAATGATGTCACTGTGTCTAGAAATCCCTTTGCATCTACTACACAGTTACTTCCATTTGGTCCAGGGAGAATGTCTGCATTAATCCAAACAGGCTGTCTGAGTTTCGTGTCTCCAAGAAGTCTCATTGATGGATTCACAGCCTCTAGGCTATAAACACAGGGCAATATATTTTAATATATCCAGGAAGAGTGCATTATATATTATACAACCTACAAATACTTCAGGTGTAGAGAACTTGTGGTGCAGCAACATCTAGAGCAGCACAATTCCCATATCTCTTACCACTGATAATGCCATAGACTGGTGCCAACATCATCTGGAGGGCCATAAAGTTCCTCACCCCTGCCACACATGCTAGTGTTAGTATGCCCTTTCGCCCCCTCCCCATGGTATCTCATAATTGGAAATATTGGACACTTTTCAGGGTCAGATTGGCTGGGGCAAACCAAAGGTCACCTGGATGGGTCTGGAAATATAATGGCAAGTAAACCCAAATTAGGATTATGTGGAAAACCCCTTGATCATTAAGCAGGTATGTGCTAATCCTTTCTTCCAGCCCTGGGCATCTCAGCAATGATTCAATCAAGCAATTAAGTGACCATTCCTTAATCTATTCCTACGGAAATCTCTCCTGTACCACCTCCTGTCCAACCTTGCTAAATTGTTGCAATCCAACAATTTCTATCTCCCAGCAATAAAAACAATCAGTTGCATTTCAGTTTCCTGTGCCTATCCCATGGGAAAGCCATCCAGGCTTTGCCATAACCAGAGTACCCCTTCAGGATATGAAATAAGGTATAAATATTAGTCCCTTAATAACAGTAAAGTGCGCCACAGTGGACAAACCCAACCACTCTCTTTCTTAGTGTATCCCAGATTAGAACCTCCTGGGCCACCCTCAGATACCTGTCTGACTATCTTCATTGCATGGAATTCTTTTCTTCAAGACTGGTAACTATCACCCTGGTGGCGCAGTGGTTAAATGCCAGTACTGCAAGTCACCACGTTGTAAGTTCAATTCCAGAGGGCTCCAAGGTTCACTTTCGTAGATCAGTAAAGTGAGTACCCAGTTTGTGGGGGCAATTAGCTAACACACATTGGAAACTGCTTAATGCAGTGTAGATGTGTAAATTGCTATTGCTTAAAACAATTTGTAAGCCGCTCTGATAGCCTTGTGGCTGAAGAGCGGGGTATAAATAAATAAATTCTCAAACCTCTTCTTCTATCTAAGCTGTCTAACTCTGCTATAGCCTTGTATGGTTCTTAGGCACATGTGCTGTGTATGTGAGTTCACTTGTGTAATTATAATAAAATATAGCAGTACCCCCGTATCCCCCCCAGCAGATACTGAAATCCACGTATAACAGCAAATGCCGAACTTCCCTCTTCCACCCACCCCCTGCCAGCTCCACCGCACCACCAGAATCCCCCCCATGGGGAAGGGAAAAAGGGGGCGAGCTCTCCTCCCCCCTCTGTCTGACTCCCCCTGCTAGTTCTGCTGCATCACTGGAATCCCCCACACACAGGGAAAGAAGAAAGGTGAGCTGTCTTCCTCCCTCCCGTCCCCGTCCACCACCCCACCGCTGCCGCAAAACCTCCCACGGGGAAGGGAAAAGAGAGGGAACCTCTCCTCGTCCCTTGCTCCCCCGTCCACCCCCTGCCATCGCCAACCATGGATAACTGAATGAGTAGATGGTGAATCAGCGGATACAGGCCTGTTACTATACTTTATTTCACTTTAACTGGAATGCTCTCTACAGTTAGCACTGGCATAAATAGGTGAAAAGAACTCCAAAGTTACCCTCTCGCAGGTTTACGTTTGAGTTAATAATTATTCCTGGTAATAATAGAGATTTTGGCACCACACGTGGGTCTCTAAAGCACCCCGCTATCTCTTAGGGTAATCCTAGGACCAGATTAGATAATGTTGACATATCTGTTAAATAAATAAATAAATAAATAAATAAATACAGTGCAATACTTCCATGTTTGTACTCCTTTATAGTATCTGGTACAGGTGCATCTTTTAGTTGTAGCATTAAATATTCTAGGGGACAGTGTCCCTACTTTACTGTTGTACTGCTTTTTGATATTGTTAACCACACCTACAGTTGTCAGTAACTCAGTGTACTGCAACAGTACTGTAGGGCACACATTATCTTAATAAGACCTCTCTGCTTTCTGGTTCTGGCCCTGGCTGTATGTCTGAGGCTTGGCTGAATAATGAAGCCTACCTGTAGGAACATAACACAGGGTGTAAGCCAGAGACACCTGGCCTGTGTTACTGGAGTAACAAGTAATGCAAGATGTAACCCAGAGCCGCTCACCTCCTTTTTATGCTCTGCCACTCCTGCTCCTATTCCTCCTTCCACTCGTCTCACCATTATTTCATCTCCCCTTTTAGCTATTATTATTCAGTTCCACAATAAAACTCAGATTTCATTTACCTCAAGAGTGGCTGGATGTGGGTTGACTATCTGGAGAGACATATAGCTACACACAACATATGTTGAGGACAGAACATAAAATAATTGACTATATAAGATTAAGTTTAAAAATTTACCTTAAATGAAACATTTTCTAGCACTGTATCCTAAGATACCTTTAAAATCTGGAAATAAGGGTAAATTAATTTAAAAAACAAATGTTTGGTGTTTCTAATGGCACCAACAGTGCCAGCTGGTAGCCATCAGGACTTGTAGGACAGGATGGCCAATGGAAGGTAAAGTCAAAAGGTAACAGGTGATAGAACCAATGTTGGTTTGTCCCCTCTCTCTTCCATTACAATGACACTACAGTACAAGTCATTAATATCTAAAGGAATTGAAGTATACTCTCATGCTGTGTTCCTATTAACCTTTAGAGAGGGACTTGCCTGCTGAGTTCTACAGTGATTAACTAAGGAGGATATTAACAGCTAATGCCACTTCATGGACTGCTTATAAGTTAGTAAGGAAGAAGTAGTGAGCCGGCTGAGCCCGGAATTGCCACATTTGCCCTAATGGACCAGCCTGTATTAGGGCACTGTATTTCACTTCCCTGCCAATTAGGGAAAAGTGTCATAATCTATAATCTATCTAATATATATATATATATATATCTCTTAGGTATGTTGCCATTTCCAATGAGCTGACTGGCTGCTTAGCGAACTGACCAACCAATCAAAGCTCTGTTGGACAGCCAATCAGCACACTGGGGGCGGGACCATGTGGAAGTTGAAATCCTTTCCAACCATGGCAGCTGGAGAGGGAGTGTGAATAGCAGGGGGGTGGATGTGGTGTGTGTGTGTGCCAGAGTGCAGGGGGCAGCGGGGAGCGGGGGAGCAGTTCAGTGGTGGTGGGGAGTTTGGCGGCAGGGGGGTGAATTCGGCAGGATGGCAACCAGCGGGGGGGGGGTGAGTTTGGAGGAGGGGTGAATTCGGTAGCGGGGAGGGTGAGTTCGGTGGGGGGGCAAGTTTGGAGGTGGGAAGGCTAGAGGTGGGAGGGCGAGCGATGGGAGGGCAAGCAACAGGGGGGCAGGGCAAGCAGCGGTGGGGACAGGACGAGCAACAGGGGTGAGTTAAACCCACCAGCCTACCTTAAAGGGTTGTCATGAGGTCTACTGGGCATTGTGGGGGGAGTTTTCAAATGCCGTATGGTATGCCGGGTCCAGGTAGTTTGCAATATTGTTATAACACTGTTAAAGACAGTCCTGCAGGGCAGTACTCAAAGTACAATCCTAAGCACATTTACTCAGATGTTAAATCCCACCAAATTCAGTGGGGATTTATTCCTTTGTGTGTTCAGGACTGGTCTTAGGACAGAATTTTGTTGATTCATAATATTGGTTGCACTTTTTTTCAGGTCTACACAGCAGTGGCAAGGGAAGGCGGACAAAATGTGCTGGCTCAGATCACCCAATTTCTCCAATGCGTTAGTTCCTTCATGGCCACTGTGGCTCCAGCCTCTTCCCTCCTCTGATGTACTGCACCAACAAGGTTCTAGCCTTCATCTTACATATTAAGAACACATAAAGTTTTTCTGAATACCTTTTAAAATCAAGCTTGATGCCCTTCTTAGTGGTTTTAATTTCATTTAACCATTCCTTTAGTGTGTTATCACTACTTGTTTCTGGTGGATGAGCCATAATCGGTTCACCATCCCGGTCACAAAGGACATCTGCTTCTATCATGTGGGCAGTACCTGTGCATAAAAACAAGAGTACAATAAAGAATGCAAATGTTATGACATCATAAATAATCTGAATAAAAGTTACTGCTTTCTACCATTAATACAACAAAAGAATTAGTTCAATCCAATGAAGGGAGAGCACTGGGTAACCCATAGAAGAAACTACAGTCTTTCAAATTTTCCATTTTACAAAATAGGATTATTCCTCTTCACTTAGGTAGGGGTGAGAATCATGTGGCCTTCCAGAAGTAGTTGGACTACAACTCCCAGCATTCCTCACTCCTGGCTATTCTGGCCAGGGCTGCTGTGAATTGCAATCCAATAATGTCTGGAAGGCCACATGAGTTGTGCCCTTCACTTAAAACAAACTTTGTTCCTCATCTCACTACCTGCTGAAAGGAAAGTGCTACCTGTGGGAAGGAAAATGAAGAATTCCACTTTTAAAACATGAATATTAAAAACTTTACTTTAAAAAGTAACAAACAGGTGAGAATTTAATTAATGTGTGAGCAGTAAATTGAAAGGAATTCTTGCTGCATTATTTTCTTTGTTTAGCCTTTCACATCTATTGCTTAAAGAATTTTTCATCTGTTTGTGCTTTTAAGAGCATACATAATTTGCTGCAATCTGCCATATATGTTATTGTTTACGCCTATTATAAGGATTCCTCCCATGCACAGAAAGAAACAAACAACAACTGTATACGAGGCCTTTACCTGATTTTGGGTGATTCTCCTGTCCCTTCAATAACTTCCTGCACCCCACATGCTTTGGGGATGTGGCTCTCTGAAGAGGCTTTGAGATGGTACATGTTAGTGCAGAGGGAAAGGAGAAGATGGAAAACTTTCTTCCCACAAATTTCATTCCATGCACTTATCATTCTTTCACAGTTCTTGTTTATGACTATGACTATTGATTGAGCTATTCCTCATTCTAATGAGAGAACATTATTTTGTCTCTCCCTTTTTTAAAAAGGACCCTAACTCAATAAATGAAGAAAGTTATGGTACTGGAACTCAAAGCAAGGAAGATTACTGTTAATATTTTACTAGTTGATTCATAACCACAGTGTATATAGCCAGGGATCTATATGGCTTTCATTCCAACTCCAGGGTCATCACCACATGATAGAAGAAGTTCAGATCCACATATTTATGTTGGCCAAGACATTTGCATTCTAAGATAAAGATGGCTCTCTCCCCACAATCTGACATACAGAAGCCAAAAGAACTGTAGTTAATTTTTACCTTCGAATACTTTTTCCAGTAGATACTTACTCTGTATTGCCTCTGTCATTTGTAACTTATTGTTTGCTCGATGATACCAGATGATTTCAGCCCCATCTCTTGTTTTTATTTGCTTGGTATTCAGAAAATAATCCAATATATTTTCATCCCAAGACTCTATGTTTGGAACAGCAGAGTGAATAAATGTTCAAGCAGGAGAACTTCCAATAGTTTATTAATCTACCTTTACAGCAATGTTGTAAAATATAATAGCAACAGCTTATCTGGCAATGATGCAGATAAATTAAAAGTGTTAAATACTGACCAAAGTAATGGTTCCTGAAATACCAGATATAATTAATAGGCTATAACTGAAAAATTCTAACTGAGGCAGTAAAGCTGTGATGTTGTAAACCTGTACCTGGATTGTACTGCTTCTGACTATAGATTAAGTTTCACATGCTTCAATGCTCCCCCACAAGAAAATAATTATCATCTCTGCATACAGAAAACCAGATGTCAGGAGAATGGTTCTAGCTTATCCTTTCCCCTGACATGCTATTTTCCTGCGTGTAGGGATTTCTTCCCCATGGATGAACATTTAAGCATGTCATCCTTACCCTCAGCAGGAAGTGACAAAATGCCGATACAGGGTTGTTTCTTTCCATTCTGTCTCTGAGCACTATGCCTTGACTTCCTGACTCTTAATCAAAAGTATTCAATTTACCTAGAGTATTTCTGATTTAATATAAACATGAAAAAGGTCTGCTGGATCAGACCAAAGGCCCAGTATTCTGTTCCCACAGTGGCAAGCCAGATCCTATTGTAATAAAGTCCACAAGCAGGACACAAGGACAAAAACAACCTCAGTAATGCGCCTTAGCAACTAGTATTCAGAAGCAAACTACATCTACCTCAGTTATACTTGAAGTAATATATAAGCATCATTAGTAGAAGAAACTGACACAAAATTATCCTCCATGATGAGGTTTATATCCAATAGCTAGAATCTAGTTGATGCACTGCACTAGGCTTTGTACTTTTTCCAGACTAGCACAGCCATGGCAAAGAAAGGCAGACAAAATCTGCCAGCCTTGGCAACTTTATTTTTCTAACACCTTACTTCCATTATCCCTGCTGCGCCTGTGGCTATTTTCCTCCTGCTGCCACAACCCATGCCAGTGCAGTTATAACAATAAAGTAACAGTAAATGTTTATTCGGGGGGCAAAACCTGCCACGGGGATTGTTACTCCAGAGTTATAAACTTCCACTGAAAGATGCACTTTGAAATTTATGCACAGGACTAAGTGAAACGGAATCTTGGTACCTAATACATAAATTTGTCACATAATTAATGAATTTATGGTTAGTTCCTACATATTAAAATTAGCAATATGTACAGTTCTTGCCTCCTGTGAAGCAGAAAGGCATTATTAGTTTTCAAATCAGAACAAAATATTTCGAGGAGATGCAAGAACTACCATATCTCTTTGGGCTTTTTCAACACTTTTCAGTGAAATAACTGCAACTGTGCAGGGATCAGGATGTCTCTGCTAACAGATGCACTTCTGTTGAAAGGATATTACAATTTTTCCAGGACACAGACTGCAATATCTTGTTAAAGGAAAATTTGATTTCCTTCCCAGATAGGACATCTAGTGCAATTATGATTGTGTGTTAAATGTGGTTGTACAAGTGCCAGAGGAATCTATTGAATGATACATGTGACAGCATTGATGACAAATGATTTATTTTCTCAACTGCTGTCATTTTTAATGAAAGCTCTTCACAGTTGTTTTAAATGTTTTAGAGTAACTGTTTCCCCCAGCTGTATAACTCAAGGCACCAAAGCAGTCTCTTGTGGTTGGTATTTTCTGGTAGCTGCTTATTAAATGTTATGGATCTGGTTTTTACTATATGCATCTTTTAGTATTGTAAGCCACTTAGAGTTTATTTTGGGGGAGAGAGAACAAATTCTAATGTTTAAAATAAATAAATCACTTTTTATTTTTTTATTTTTTTAATGGTACAGAAGTATAGAGCTTGGTATGGAAAGGCACTGAACTTTTAAGAAAATAAACAGAATAAGTAGATCTGTGATACCTAAGGATAAGCATATGGCATTCATGAGTTACCATATTCATTTTAAAAAAAATGTATTAACATTTTGGAATTTTCCTTTCAATTCTTTCAAATGGATGGTTCTAGTTTTCTTCTAATATCAGGGAAAAATCAACCCATCATATACAAATGAATATCTCATGAAAATATTTGCACTTTGGGTATGCACAACCAAAGAGGACACAGTGGACCCTATATCATTCCCATTACACACTATTTAACCATCTCTGACAGTGTGTAGAAGTTTTCAGGCAATAGGGGCAAATGGCTGTAGTTCATCTTTATTGTATCATAGCTTAGTTAATTCTATGATTAGAAGTATTTAAACCAAGAAGTAGTAAACACAGCTTGGAAGGGGACCCCACTGAGATGGTCCTCCTGTGTTCTGCAACACTGAACACCATGTGAAAGCTCTTCATCTGTCCCAAGTTACTGAATTCTGAACCTCAGAAAGTTGGAACTTTTTGCTGGGATCCACACCCAAATCAATAATGTAAAGAAAGGAGGAGAGTAAGGAAATGAGAGCATAAGGGAAGGCGAAAAGTAAAGAAAGAAAAGGTTTGGTGTGGTGCATGAGAAACGGGTTTTTCAAAAAATGAAAGCAACTGTTTCCTTTTATTCAACAGTCAAATGAGGAACAGGGAAAATGAAATTGGGGAGGGCGGGGATTTTCAGCTTCATACTGGCATAGCTTTAAAGGCCTGCTTAAATCCTATCTGTAGTCCCAAGCAGAGTTGACCAATTAAAACAAATGTTGAATGGTGAGCGAACATTTACAATTCAAGTATCTATTCTAGTTGTGACTAACAATAGGCCTGAGGCCTTAGTATATTAATTTAATGTACAGTAGGGCCCCCGTATCCACTGACTCATTATCCACAGATTCAATTATCCGCTGGACACAAGACAGCTCACCTACCATTTAATCTTCCTAGAAAATGTGTCCTTTCTAGCCATTTTCTAGGTCTTCCAAGGCAACTCTGGTATTTTAAACCGAAAGTCTCATTATTTTCAATGGTGTTCACTATTATCCAAAGTTTTCGGTATCCACGGGCCCCCCCCCCCAGAACCAATCCCCAGCAGATAAGGGGGGTTCTACTGTAGAATGAAATGGCAATTTAAAATTCAAAGTGCCTGTTATGACCTTTAAAGCCCTACACAGCTTGGGTCCAGACTGTCTGAAGATTGGATCTTCTTCTATAAGCCTGCCTGACTATTAAGGGGAAGGCTTTTCCTCTGTCCTGCTGCCACCACCACAGATGTGTTTGATGAAGCCAAAGGAAAAGACTCCTCCATGGCTGCTCCTAAATGGCAGAATTCCCTCCCATGGGAAGCTGGGTTGGTCTCCCGGCTCTCCTCTTTCTGCCAGCAGGCAGATATTTTCATTTAAGCAGGGCTTTGACTCTTAACTGTGGCATAAGGACCATTTAATGGGGCATGTTATGCTTTTACCTTTTTAAAGATAAAATTATTATTATTACTGTAATGGACCAGAAAGAGGTAGGTACCAGGTCAGACACGTGTCCCTACTGCAAGAGATACAAAATGAGGACACTGTCCTTCCCCAATAATTCTTCTCATCCAATGAAATTTTCCCAAATTACTAGCATTGCAGTAACTCAAAACTTCAGTTGAACATTTAGCAATACAGTTTGGGCATCCCAAGAAAAAAAAGCAGGCAACATGATCAAGAGGATGAGACTGTAGCAAATACAAATGTTCTAGGTATGAACGACTGTCAATGTTTCAATCTCTGTAACACTAGAAATCTGGGGATTTCATCTGTGGGAGCAATACCCTCATTTTGCCCTCCAGCAGCTACATCCGTAAGATACCTCCAATTTTTATTTAGCTACTAGACCAGCAAATTACTTTGAAGCTGGCAGGTAACCGCCACCTGGTTTTCTCCTTATGAGCCAGCATGATATAGTGGTTTGAGTCTTGGATTAGGACTCTAGAGACCAGGATTTTGTTAGACGATGAAAAAAACTGCTCATAGAATATGAGGAGAATCCCTTTTGTCCCAACAAGATCCCGTGGTGAGTTGCCATTTTTGGAAGGAGAGAGGCAAAAAACTACGTGGGAAAAGCCTTTGCGGATTACATGGTTATGTGATGAATGTTGCTGTCCTTGAGCAAGCAGGGATCACCAGCATTGAGGCCATGATATTGAGAACACAGCTGCGCTGGGCAGGGCACATTTCTAGGATGGAGGACCATCGCCTCCCAAAAACAGTACTCTACGGTGAACTCGCCATGGGTCAGCGTAAGAGGGGCGCTCCAAAAAAGTGATACAAGGACTCCCTGAAACAACATCTCAGGCTCGGCCAAACTGATTACCAACAATGGTCCGCCCTGGTCTCACATTGGGAGGCACTATCCACAATGCTGCAGCCTTATTTGAGAGCTCACGCCAAACAAGTCTTGAAGAGAAACGACAACACAGAAAGAATCACAACCCAGAAACATCACCCAAGGAGACCTTCTGCTGTGCTTTCTGCAACCAGACATGTTTATCTCAGATTGGCCTTTTTAGTCATCAGCGCACTTGCAGAAAGCGCGGAACAAGTCCTTCCTGAATCTTCATTTGCGAAGAAAAGCCAGAGAGATTATTTGCCATGGCTCCTTGCTATTCCTTGCTTAATTTCACTGCATTATTTGCCATGGCTCCTTGCTATGGAATGCTTGGATCTGTAGTTTTACAAGGTCTTTAGCCTTCTCTGCCAAAGAATGCTGGTGCCTCACGATTTTTTTTTTATAAACAACTACAAAGCCTTTATTATAGTCAACAGACCATTAGGCAACACATTAAATAAATATTAAAACAGATACAATACAATAAAACAATATAATAAAATATTCATATTAAATGTACTTACTATCATATTTCCTAATCTAGTTTATAATATTGAATATAATTTAATAAATGGGTTAGCTAGTATAGGGTAACATAATGGTAAAAACAAGTTTAAATATTTAATTGGCCATTTCTTAAAAGAATAAATGATTTCCAATGTCCCCATTTATTATTATCACAAATCACTAACATACGTTAACTCATACCTAATATAAAATATTTTTCACACTTAGTAATTTTTTTAAAAATTAAGAGCTATAAAACAGAATTATAAAATAGGTAGCACTTTATCTATTAAACGGATCCATTCGTTATATATGTGTGTGTGTGTTACGGATTTTAGCAGCGCAAAATAATAATAATAATGATATTAATTAAAAAAATTATTTATACCCCGCCCCTCTGTTAAAACAATCGGGGCGGCTTACAAAAATTAAAATACGATACAGATAAAAATCCCTAAACACCCCCCACCCTCCCCCATAAAAAAATATTAAACAAATGTAAATTAAAAGCAACGGTGTAAAATCACCTTTAAAAACAATAAATACAATAAATAGCCAGCGGACTAAAAGAAGCCAGGATCCCCTGAGGCTGGGATCTAATTTGGAAAGGCCTGCCAAAAGAGATCCCTCTTTAGTGCTTTTTAAAAGCTACTCAGGCTTGTCATCTGACGGATCTCGTTTGGCAGGTCACTCCACAATTTGGGGGCGATTACCGAAAAGGCCCTCTGGGAGGTTGCAGACAGCCTAGATTTTTGTGGCTGAAGCAAATTCCTCCCAGAGGACAGGAGTGCGCGGGGAGGATTGTATGGGAGGAGGCGGTCCGGAGATAAGTTGGACCCAAGCCATTTAGGGCTTTAAAGGTAATAACCAACACCTTATACTGGGCCCGGAAACTGATAGGCAGCCAGTGGAGAGATCTTAACACTGGAGTTATATGGTCTCTCCAAGATGTTCTCGAGACCACTCTGGCTGCCATATTTTGTACCAACTGAAGTTTCCGGACCAAGCATGAGGGCAGCCCCATGTAGAGCGCATTGCAGAAATCTAGACAAGAGGTTACCAGCGCGTGCACCACAGTCTCGAGGTCCTTTACTTCCAGGAACTGGTGCAGAAAAACTTTGCAGTTGCTTCTGTTATACTTTTATGGGAATCACCTAGCAAGTATACCAAGTACCAGTACTGAGATCTTCCAGAAAACGGAGAGAGGAGAGAGCCTCACCAAGGGCCCATCTACACAAGGGGCAAAAATCCAAAGTACCTCATAGTATTGGCATCTTGCAGCAGCAGCAACATATCTAAATGGTTTTTCTGGCCTCGGAAGCCCCCATAAACCTCGCATTCCTGATGGTGGCCATGAGTGATTTACTCACGTTAGTTCTTCACCACTGTTGTTTTTTTATTGTTATTGTTACTGTATTATTATTATTATTATTATTATTTAAAAGCAGCAGTCCCAAGGTGTGCTGGTGCAATACAGCAATTTTCCAGTTTTATAGGACAGCATAACAGAAAATATTCATCCTATTTTATCACCTTAGCGAGCAATCGCTAAGGGGAAAATCCAACATGGTGGCAGACGGCGCTTACCCTCCTAGCAAGCCTCGCCCCCACTCTCACCTGGCCAATCAGCTTTGTGCTTCCCTTTGAATATGCTGTTGTTCGATAATCCAAATGAGCAGGAATGCACACACCCCTCAGGGTTTTTAAGAAGTACAGGAAAATCTGCAAAGGCTTTTTTACCCCATTGTTTTGCTGTTTTGGCCCCCCCTCCTTACGAATAGTGGATTGGCGTTGGATCCCATTTAGACAAGCAGGATTCCCAGCAAATTCCATGAGGGATATTCTCATTGTTTAGACAGGCCCCAAATTACAAATCCCAGGATTCCATAGGAAGGAGCCATGGCAAATAATCCAGTTTCAAATTGGATTATTTGTGCAGTGTAGATGCACCAGTAACACATTATCATAAATTGGGAAGGAATTGAAGGCACACAACAACAATACAGTAGGACCCCACTGATTCATTATCCACTGGTGCAGTTATCCACAGGCCACAAAACAGCACATAGAGTCTTTCTAGAAAATGTGTCCTCTCTAGCCATTTTCTAGGTCCTCCAAGGCAATTTATGGTATTTTAAACTGGAAGTCCTATTATTTTTAATGGTGTTCGTTATTATCCATGGTTTTCTGCTTATTATGTGAAGAATGTAATTGAAAATTTAGCTCTGAGTGAAAAAGAGAAATTGCCAAACCATCGCTGGAAATTTTTTTTGCAGTGGTTTAGTGAGACAACCCCAGCAATAACATAAAAGGATTTTTTAAATAAACAAATAAATAAGTATTATTATCATTATTATTGTATTTTTGTATTATTTTTTATTAATCTTTTATTGATTGTTTTCTTTTCCAAATAGGTATAATTGTAATGTGTAAATATAATGTGATTATAGCGCGTTTAGATTAAGAGGAGGAAAAATGTATTAGTGTTAGGATAGATATTTTTATTTTTGTATTAGTAAGAAAAGAGGAAAACATTATTATTTTTGCGTTATTGTTATGGCCTTTTGCGGTCGGGTGTATCTTTCAGTAGAATGGTCTTATTCCAATAAAAAATTCCTTTAAAAATTCCCCCCCCCAAAAAACCCAATCCCCAGCGGATACGGGGGTCCTACTGTAGTAAAGAGTGGTTTAAAACCCCTCCTTGCCTCTTTCAGTGAAAGGAGCTGGAGGGAGGAGAGCCCCTTCGCTTCCTCAAAGCCAAAAGTCCCCCCTGCGGCCGCCACAGCACTCCGTCTCCCCACCCCAGGGCCGCTCCAGGACTGACCCAGGGCGGCCGGGCGGCCGGGCTTTGGCCCCTCAGGATCCACGCAGTGCCTCACCTGAGCTGAGGCGCGCCATTCTCTCCCCCGCTTCGCCGCCTTCCGTGTCCGCCTGAGGAAACAAAAGGGCCAGGGAGGGCTGCAGGCCTTGCGAGCGCCTCCACAGCCGGCCTTGCATTCACGTCCGTCCCGAGCTGTCCCCTTCTATCTCTGGGGTCAAAATTTGGGCGAATGTGGCCTCTTTCGTCCCAAGGATTTGGGATTTCGCACACTTTTTCCCCCTCGCTCTCACAATCCACTCTTTCCAACAATGCAGTTGCTTTAATGTTCTCGTCACTTTTTGGCTCGCCCGCCTCTTTTTTTCCTTTCTTTTCTTTCTTCCCCGTCTGTAGCCGGGGATTTATTTTATACCGTTCAAAAGGTGTCTGTAAAACTGATTTTAAGAATCTCCATACCTCGAAACTAGAATTTAATAAGCCGCTGGTTCAACACAAGCGTCGTTGTTTGTGGAAAGGAGGACGATTACAGTTGTCCCTCCTTATCCACGGATTTGGTATCCACGGATATAAGTATTCATGGCTTGAAGATATTCTTTAAAAAAGTAATAATCCAAAAAGCAAACCTTGATTTTGCCATCTTATATAAGGGACACACCATTTTGCTATGCATATCATGGGACTTGAGTATTCACGGATTTTGGTATCCACGGGGGGGGGGGTCATAACCAAACCCCAGCGGATATGAAAGGACAACTTTAGTTTGGAGCGGCCGCCTAGCCTTGCTTTTTGTGGATGAAGGGAGGGGAAGATTAGTTCAGCTCACAATTCAGCCAAGGAAGCTCAAGAGATGGTTAATGGCAGGGACTTTTTGGTATCCAGGAGCATGGCCCCCACAAGTGGGGGGGCTGACAGGGCTCTAGCCTTGGGGCCTGGGGGCCCCTGAATATTATTGTAAATTTTTATTATGCAAATCCATTTAGTTTTTAAAAATAAATATGACTTTGGCATCATCATTTCAACTGACTTATTTTAATTTTTATCCTAAATCCTGTTGAGCATCTCGCTGCCCTTAACCTTAGCAATAGGTAGGGGGCTGTCCACCAAATATCCTAGCCCAGGTGCCTGCTTCAGGATGTGGGGGCCATGTCCAGAAGACAGGACCAGGTTTGAGGGGGGCCCTCCCTCCCCTTGGGGCAAACCGGCATCCACAAGCAGGCTTACTGGCCAGTGGAGAGAAAGGAGAAACAGGCTGGCCTTCAAGAGAGGGAGGCTCAAGGGTGATTGCCAGCATGTTTCTGGCACCTTTAATTTTCCTCCTTTATGAACGCTCAGGCGAGCCCTGAGTACGAAACAAGGGTAACAAATAATGTTACACCAGTAAGAATTCTAGCTCAAAGCAATGAGTCAGGTTTAGTGTGTTAAGCTTTTAGGTTTTATGTGCTGCTGTAGTTATGTTATTAAACTGCTGAGTTTACTGAGAAGTAGTGGTACATTAGGCCACACGGGGGCAGTCTCTACAGCAAAACTTCCCCCAAAAGAATCCAAACATACAGCTGACTTTGTTGATAAAGCCATTTCCAGCCAGTTTGGATCTTTTCTTTGATCCTCTGTAAATCCACCAGCAAACAGGGCCAGTTTAAGGAATTTTGGGGGGGCCTGCAATGCTTTACTTTGGGGCCCCCATATGTTTATCTCAGATCAATGTAACCTAACCTATTCACCTTACAGGATGTTCAGATTATAGTAGGACCCCCATATCGATGGACTCATTATCCATGGAACACAAAACAGCACACCTACCATAGAGTCTTCCTAGAAAATGTGTCTTCCCTAGCCCTTTTCTAGGCCCTCCGAGGCAACTCTACGGTATTTTAAACCAGAAGTCCCATTATTTTCAATGGCGTTCACTATTAATGGTTTTCAGAATCCACGCCCCCCTCCTGAACCAATCCCCAGTGGATAAGAGGGGCCTACTATATTACATAATTTGCCACCAATAATTTAGTATAAAAACTATATTATAGGCACTAACATAATAATTTTTGTTTATTAGAAATTAATGTAATGGTGTAGATTTCCTCAAAGAAAATAAAGAGTAGACTACAAGCTAAACATGAGTTAGCAGTGTGATGCAGCAGCAAAAAATGCCAATGCAATTCTAGGCTGCATTAATAGGAGTAGTGTCTAGATCAAGGGAAGTACAATAATAGTATCACTCCATTCTGCTTTGGTCAGACCTCACCTGGAATACCATTTCCAATTCTGGGCACAAGAAAGATACTGAGAAGGATGGTGCGAGGTCTGGAAGCCATTACGCCCTATGAGGAATGGCTTAGGGAGCTGGGTATGCTTAGCCTGGAGAAGAGAAAGTTGAGAGATGACGTGATAGCCATGTTTAAATATTTGAAGGGATGTCATATTGAGGAAGGAGCAAACTTGTTTTCTGCTGCTCCAGAGACTAGGACACGAGCTATGGGTTCAAACTACAGGAAAAGAGATTCCACCTGAATATTGGGAAGAACCTCCTGACAGTAAGAGCTATTTGGAAGTGGAATACACTGCCTTGGAGTGTGGTGGAGTCTCCTTCTTTGGGTTTTTTTAAACATAGGTTGGATGGCTGAAGAAGACCAAGGGGGAAAGGGAGGAGAGAGGAACCAAGACATGTTAAAAGCAGCTGGAAAGATGGGCTGGAGGAGATCTATGTGCAAGGAAGAAAAGGGAAGAAAGAAAGAAAGAAAGAAAGAAAGAAAGAAAGAAAGAAAGAAGCCCTTCTGAGGGAGACAACCCTCAAATTCCCTGTCTCTCTCACACACACACACTCACCCTCTCCGACGTGCCTCTCCCTCCAGCTTCTGCCATGGAGGGCTGCTGTTTCTTTCTCTTTCTCTTTAGTTTTGGAGAGGCTGTTTTGTTTGTTTTTTTAAAAAAGTCAGCAGGAGGTTTTTGGAGGAGGAGGGTAAGAGGGGGCTCCTCCCGGCTGTCTCCTTTGTCAGATTAAGGAGGCCAACACGGGGGCCCCTTTTGACCTCGGGGCCCCCTGCCAATGCTGATTTGGCAGACAGGTTAAACCGGCCCTGCCAGCAAACACTTTGGATTACAACAGAGATAACTCATAAAAATGTATATTTGCCTGAAAAATTCATTTTCACTCCGATTACTCTGTGGATTGCAGATAAATACACCAGAACTGGTGATTGGGGAACTAGAAGGTCTCTGCTAATCAGCAACTTCAGGACTTTGATCCTGCTAGCCCTGGCTCCACTACACCACTGCTAAGATATGCTACTTAGTTCAAAGGAAGGGGAGAATGTACAGGATTGCAGTGGTAAAATTAATAACATTTTGAGGGGGACAATTTATGAATCAGTGTGGTCTTAATACTTGGGAGATCCAGGTTCCCCACTAAGCCTTAAAGTTCAAGTTTACCAGGTGGCTATCAAACTATTAATAATACATTTAAAAAATAATAATTTTGTATCTCACTTTTCAACTAAATTGGGAGTGAGGGATCTTTAACTTCAGATGTTTTCAACAACTCCTACAATCCTTTACTATTGCTCATGCTGCATGGGGCTTCCAGCAGTTGATGTCTAAATCATCTGGAAGGCCAACGTTTCCCTACTCATATACTAAATGCTGCTCATGGTACTATCAGTATGAGTACATATAATAATTACTTAAATACCCAGGGCACAATCCTATAGAATGCAAGAAGATGCAAATGGCAATAAAACACCAGGGTAGTTCTTAGGCTTTATTGAAACTCATCCATTAGTGGTACTACGCATATTGTGAAGTGGAGGGAAACTGGCAGTTAAGAGCTCGTATATTCTGTTCTATCCTGTGTCGCCTCACAGCAATTCTTGCCAAGCCTCCAAAGGTCCCATAAGTATTAGTACTTGTGTCCTTTGTAAATTATTGGTATCATTACACAGAAAGGACAGTACTGGCTCATTGATGGGGGAGGGGGTATATACTTTGACATACAAAAACAAGTTAAAAGTGATGGGTGACACTTTTGTCAGATCTGGCCTTCAGGGACAGCACTGCTTTATAAAGCTTGTGTGTATATCTAAATAAATAAAGAGCCTGCTTGTTGTAGTGGTTTGAGCATTGGACTATGACTCTGGAGAACAGACTTTGAATCCCACTCAGACAAGTCACACTCTTTCAGCCTCAAAGGGAAGCAATGGCAAACCCCCTCTGAACAAATCTCGCCAAGAAAACCCTGTGATAGGTTCACTGTAAGTTGGAAACGACTTGAAGACACACAATAACAACAGCAAAATTAATTTAACTAATCCTTTCATTGACACAAAACCACTATGAACATGTCATGATCAGGAAAGAAAAAGCAGAGTGCAAATAAGTTTGCATCTTACTTTACATTATGCTGCTCGTGATGTAGATAGTAAATGAATAATAACACCATTTTCAGTTTTGTTTGGTACAGCTACATTTCCCATAATCTGGATTTATAAACTGACCACTTTTTATTGGTACAGAACTGTGCAAAAAGACTACCTAGTTGCTTTTAATAATATAGCAGCTCCAAAGCTGCAGGACCAGGGAGACACTCCAGCTATGAATACACGACATTGTCTGAAGCAGTATTTTTTATATATATTAACAGTGTTTAATTAAGATTACATTTTGGCAAAACTCAAGTAGAAGGGATTTAAACATTTATATGAAACACCAGTCATAACTAAGGAGGCAACATTTCTCAGGGCCACAAACATGCTCTGGGGCCAAATCCAATCCCTGCTCTAGTTAAAGGACTGTAGTAGTGGAGCTTCAAGGGAGAAAAGATGCTGGAGTGTTTCTGTCCATCTGAGTGAGCAGAAAATGGTCCAGCGTTTAGAGGGAAACACACCATACAGTAGCTGTACAGTCAATACCATGCATATTACAATGACAGGAACATCATGAGGGAACAGTGAATAGGCCACAAGAGCCAGCCAAGTATGACAAAGGCCGCTCTGAGCAGTGTTTAAAATAGGAAGGCAACTACTAATCTTATTGCAAGTCCAGAAAATGGCGTAGAAAATCTGGAGTGGCATGGGTGAGCAAATCTGTAGTTAAAGACCTTAAGTCTACATGTGTTTTTAGACAGAGAACTCTCTGCTAGCAATTAGAGGGCACTGTACAGCTAATCCAATCCTTTTGTCTTTAAGAGGTTTCCCCTGGTAAGGAAAAAAATGAAGTCAGAGAAGTAGTGGTGGAGAAACAAGGGTGGGTTATAAGTGAAGGGTACCATTTTAAAGTTTCCATAAAACTCAGCGAGTAGTACATGTTAAGGATATGATCAAAGTCTTTTCTGGATTCCAGGCACACCTCAGTTAACAAAGTATCTGACAAAGAAGCTCCTTTTTACAAAGTGTTTTTTTACAGCCAAACCCTCCCCACACTTTAATTCTTATCCTCCACCTAGCTGTGACAGAGAGCTTCAGAAACAGGTATTCCAGTGTTGGGTTGCAGCAGCAGATCTGCAGTAAATAAAACTTGATCTAGGAAAGAATGGGATTCTGCTTTAAACAATCCTGCTATAATTGTGTGTGTTTGCTAACAACAAGCAAGCAGCCACTACCTGAGCATGCATAAAGAGCAAAACAGAGAGAAAGGGGGAAAGCAGATAACCCTGCCTCACCAGCTAACCCCAGTATGTTAAAACAACAACATATAGCTCTACACATTTGGCACCAAATGGAAATCATAACAAAACTGGAGGCTGGTGAAAGAAAAATAATAATCTCTGGATACATGTTGGAAGCAGTTTTACGTCTCTAGATGGTTCAAAATGCTTTTCTTTACTTATATAAGGCTTACCCGACCTAGATCTCCATATTGTTAGTTTTGAATGAAAAGTCTACTGAAACATACTGAATTGTTATTTTTTGTGGTAGGAACCTATTCCTATTCTTTCTATTTCTCTGTCTGGTACAAAATTTTCTGTTAAATAAGTAATGTCCAGGAACACACCAACTTCATTAACTGAGGTATACTGTATTTGTATTTATTTATATATGGTTATAAGCTTACCTCATGTTTGTTCAGTCAGCAAGAATAGCTTTGTGGGTGATTACTGTTAATAATGTGTTTATCACCATCATTACTTTTTCTGTATTGCCCCTTTCCCAACCATGTGTACCATATATACCTGAAACTCTAGATTTTAACATTTCATACAGCTGATCAAGTAGGCCATAATAAATTTGCTTATATTTAAGGTGCTGCAGCACATTGTTGTTTTTTGCTACAGCAGATCAATAATGCTACCACTTTGGAAACTCAGACTGTGGTATAGCAGTAAAGGAAAATAACAGGAATAGCGTTTATATAGGTTAGATGCTACCAAATTGTTGGACAGAAATAACATATTATAAAAAAGGTTGTACACTGACCATACTGAATTTAAAAAGTTAAATTTGGTTACGACATTCTAGTTTTCTTTTTTACATTTAACTCCACCGAAGTTAAAATGGCATTAAATGAAGCACAAAGATATACCTGTTTATCACAGTTTCAGCTGAATTGCTCATATAAAATGTTTTGTTCACACTCTGTATGACAGGTTCCACAGTTGTGTGGATAAACACTATTAGCAAACCAAGTAACAGCTTAAGTTATACTAGAACATTACAACATAGAAACATTGATGTTAAAATCATTTGTTTTTCTAGGGGAAAATAATGGGGGGGGGGAACCTTGAAGACTACTAGAACCAAACAATTCCCCCCCCCCCAAATACTCAGAATAAAGATATGATTTGGTCATGATCCCAAGAAGTGTTCTGTACATGTCCAAGTACTTGGTCATTCCTAATGGTACTGGGCTTTTTTCTGCAACCTGTCCTCATAAAATAACTCAATATGTCTGAAAAGCAACTAGCCATGTACAGTAGTATGAAAGGACTTCTGTCTGAGGAACATAACCACTAAGGCCCGTTTAGGCATGTGGAATGAGTTGTGAAGGTATTTTGATCCCATTAATGGTGCTTGCTAGAATTCTGAAAATCAAGTTTTAACAGTTCATTTATCCAGCTGTGAAGTAAATACATGTCCTGTAACACTAATGGAAGACCAAACCACATTTTTAATGAACAGAATGTATCACTAACATGAATTAGCTTAATGTGTTCACTTTTAAAAGAGATAAAGAAATTCTAATGGTTACTTTTTAGAACTTTAAAAATGGGTTAAAATCTGAATTTCAGTCAAAATATGTATCTGTAAGTGGTCTATCAAGGCTTTTAAAATGTTACTTTCATTTGTTAAGCACTTGTCAGCTTAATTGATATAGATATTCATTATACAGTGAGTTTATATTTATTTATTTATGTATTTATACCCCATTGTTCAGCCACAAAGGCTCTCAGAGCAGCTTACAAATTGTTAAGCAATAACAATTTACACATCTACACCACATTAAGTGGTTTCCAATGTGTGCTAGCTAATTGCCCCCACAAGCCATGTACAGGTACTCATTTTACTGACCTATGAAAGGATGGAAGGTTGAGTCAAACTTGGAGCCCTTGAGATTGAACTTGCAACGTTGCTGCAGTACTGGCACTTAACCCCTGTACCACCAGGGCTATAGATATGGTAACATCTATAACATTGTTTTAAAATGAGACTGATGCACTTACAAAATGAAACTAGGAATCAAATTTGAAGAGAACATGAAGCTATTACAACAAAAGTTCTATACATTACACAAGCCATCATTACTTATCATCATCTGAAAAACTTCAGCATTTGGTTCTGCAGCTATCTTCCTCCATTCACTAACATTAGCATCTAAATATAGTGCACTTAAGATCAACATTACTATGTTCTTTAAATAGACCACAGAATTATGATTTTTAATGTACAGGACTGCACTTGTTCAATGCCAGAAGTTTCTTACAGGCTCCTAAAATCCTATGATATTATTACCTGGCGAATGTTTTAATTATAGCCCTTTTTAATATAATATAAATATGTCCAGTAAGTGTCAAAAAGATATACAGACACAATTAGAATCAGGAAGTTTGCAGTCTAATATTATACCATTTTAATTAAACATAAATCAAAGACAGACAGACAGACACACAATTTTCTTCTGTGCATAACAAACAGGAATATTATGCAGGTACAGTATTATCAAACTTGATCTAGATTACTAATTTCAGGCATCCTCATCAATAAATGCTTATTTACTGAAAATATCCCATTATAAAAATAAGAACTGTATAAAGAGCTCAAGTATGTTACAGCAAACTGTCCATGAAAATTCACACTTAATACACTGTTCTCCCTGAAAGTAAACAGGGATACCAAGAAGTCTCAAAATCAGAGAAGGAAGCACAGACAGGCTTTGTGGCCTGATTTACTGCTACAAGATGACTACTTTAAGTGTCATCTAGCTTCTTATTCATTCTTGGGAAATCCAAGAAACAACTGTACAGCTGAGCACAAAAAAAAGGTAAGTATTTAATATAAAGACAATTTTAATGTTCAGTAAATCCATTATAAATGTATAACAAAGTCAGTAATTCAAAAAGTAGTTCAGTGGAGCTGTCAAATGTTGGAAGCATCATTGTACACTTTAAACATACCAGGTTTAAAAATCAGTGTCTTACAAAATGATCACACTTGGCAGGGCCATCCATGTCTGTTCTCTCTCACACAGGTAATATTAGTTTTTGCAAACATCTTTCAGACATTTTAAATATGTTGGTGCTCTAGTAAACAGCTTGTATGTTTGAACCACAGCTTTCAATTGGAAGCTGTCCTGTTCTGCTTACATATGCTTATCTTTTAAAAAAATCAGAATACCAGTTAAAGGATAATTCATTAAAGTTGCATCTGACTACAAATAATACCTAAAATATATATTTGCAAAAGAATGATGGCTAACTTCAGTATTTCAAAAACATATGCTAGTTTTAGTCCGTCCTTGCCTTTTTAGTGGATGTATTAAGTGTAAAGTTTCAGAACACTATTAAGCCTAAGTTTAAAAATTGAGCTTTCAAGCTGAAGTTAAAGAGAAACACACTTACTTTTTAAAAGGCAAAATTTTAAATATACATTACTAAAACACTGGCTTTTCAAAAAATAATCCTGAACATTCCATCCATGGTGTAATAGAACTCCTTTGGTACTGGTCAGTGCTAGCAAGTCAGCCCACTGCAGCATAAAATACAGGCCAGTTATATTGACAGAGATTCAGTAATGAAAAATATTAATTCAATTTCCAATGGAAGATTTGCAGTATTTGATGTTCCGCCATGAATCACAGGAATCAAAGCACTATCCAGATCATTTAGGTAATGCTGAGGAAGAAGTTGTCCTCCAGATCCAGCTTGGTATTCCACCTAGAATGGGGGAAAATATTGTTAGATGTACTATACCAAGAATGGAGAACTACAGAAGGCTGGTGGGGGGGTGGCAATTTCAACCATTGGCAGGCTACATTCGGCCAAAAAGCACAGAAAAAAATCCCCAAGAAAATCAGTATTGCAAGCAGATTTATTAGCCCACTTCTAGTTTCATTAAATACACACATACACACACACACGGATAGCTGGAGGACTCTCTGGCCACGAAAAATACTAAAGTTGCCAGATTAACAAAAGGCATTTCTTTGGTCTGAATATTCTTTCAGTCAGGGGGCATCAGGAGTCCATGGGCCACAAAAATAGCTTTGGGGGTTACATGTCGTCTGCAGGCCACATTTACCCACTCTTGTATTATACCAACATGAAGCAGGCCAGTATTTATTTAGATTTACATCCTATCCGATTAGAGTTGTAGGAAGATTACAATTATAGTTCAGCATTTTAAAAAGTAGTAAAAAGTTGACCCCCACCCCCAGAAAATAACTGAAAAGTTCTACAAAAAGCCCTTGTGGCTTGTCTGGTTACCCACAGAACAGATGCAGCCGTGACTCAGCTTGTGTTTGGAGGATGGGGGATAGGAGAGTGGGAGCTCCCTTAACTTTGTCGATCTCCCTAGCCAATGGGTGGCACCAGACTCTCATCTTTAATAAACTCCCAAAGCAGTTTCTGTTCTTATGGTGACCTCTTTGTAATGGCTCACAGCAATGGTGGAATACTAGCTAGGAAAACAGTGAATGCAAACTTCCTCTATTTGCAGGTGTGCTACTGGGTCTAGGGTGGAAGTAGTTCCCAAGCTCAAAACAGATTACAGAAAAGGCAAAACATCATCATAATCACTTATGTGGATTGATAATGCTTGGTAAGGTGAAAGGCAGCAGGAAAAGAGGAAGACTCCATTACAGTGAATAGATTCAATTAAGGAAATCACAGCCCTGAATTTGCAAGGGCTGTTGGTAACAGAGTGACTTGGTGGTCTCTCACTCGTAGGATTGCTATACATTGAAGTGGACTTGATGCAATTATCAATAACAATATGGATTAATAATGGTATCACTTTGGAAGTTACCATGTCAGTATCCATGGAGACTCTAAGACCTATCTTGTTCATTCCATTACTTTTCAGTGTTTTCAGATGCTGACGAAGGGCAGTACAAGAAGCCAATGCAATTTCTTTAGCAAACTGATAAGCATGATTGTATGGCTCATTGGCCTTCAAGAGATAGAACACCTGAAATGTAATTGAAAAGTTAGCTATGGTAGTTTTCCACCTTAAAATTAACAAACATAACACTCCAAGTATAATAAATACTTAATTAGAAAAAAAAGTATTTAAAATGAAGCTTAATATTATAAAATAAAGTTGCAAAGGGATCTTATAGCACTGTTGAGACTGAGAAATAAGTTGGAGCATAAGCTTTTGTAGACTTAGTCTACTTCAGTTAGTCTCAAAGGAGCTACAAGATACCTTTACATCCAGACTAACAGGCCTATGTCTTAAAATAAAGTTGTTTTAGGTGTGTATGCGCATGTGCCTTCACGTTGCCTGTTAACTTATGGTGACTCCATGAATTTCATAGGGTTTTCCTAGGCAAGGAAGACTCTGAAGTGGTTTAGCCACTTCCTTCCTCTGAAATATAGCCTACAGCACCTGGTTTTCATTGGTGGTCTCCCATCCAAGTACTAACCAGGGCTGACCCTTCTTAGCTTCCAAGATCAGACAGGATCTGGTGCCTTTAGGGTATTTCAGGGGACTTTTAGACATGTGTGTTGTGTGCCTTCAAGTCATTTCTGACTTATGGTGACCCTAAGGCAAACCTATCACATGGTTTTCTGAGATTTAAGAGTGTGTGACTTGCCCAAGGTCACCCAATGGTTTTCATGGCCGAGCAAGGTTTTGAATCTTGGTCTCTAGAGCCGTAGTCCACTACACCACACTGGCTCTTTAGATCCATATCCTGAGATGTACAAAAATTACCTTTCTGAAAAGAAATAGATCATAGAATCATAGAGTTGGAAGAGACCTCAAGGACCATCCAGTCCAACCCCCTGCCATGCAGGAATACACAATCAAATCATTCCTGACAGATGGCCATCCAGCCTCTGTTTAAAAACCTCCAAAGAAGGAGACTCCATCACATGCAGGCAGCAAAACTGCTCTTACTGTCAGGAAGTTCTTCCTAATGTTTAGGTGGAATCTCTTTTCCTGTAGGTTGAAACCATAGCTCCGTGTCCTAGTCTCTGGAACAGCAGAAAAACAAGCTTGCTCCATCCTCAGTATGACATTCCTTTAAATATTTAAACATGGCTATCATGTCCCCTCTCAGCTTTCTCTTCTCCAGACTAAACATGCCCAGCTCCCTAAGCCACTCCTCATAGGGCATAATGGCTTCCAGACCTCCCACCATCCTGGTCGCCCTCCTCTGGACATGTTCCAGCTTCTCAGTATCCTTCCTGAATTGTGCTGCCCTGACGTAACATATGCCGGTGGTGCATTAAGGGTGAGTTGCTCTGTTGCCCTGCCCCTGCTGCTGCCGTTGCTGCCAGTTAACTGCCTGGGTCCCAGTGGTGGGTTGATGATGTGACCTCCTGAGCACCTTCTCCCTCCTTCCCTAAATGCCTTCCTTCCCCCGCACCAAGAAATAAAGTAATTTATCCTGTAATGTGGACTTGGGAATTTGTGGTCCCTCAGTGTTACTGAATTGCAACCCAGATCAGTGCTAGCCAGCATAGGCAATCATGTGGCATAATGGAAGTTACAATCCTGCAACATCTGAAGGGCCACATGTTCCCCATTCTTGATTCACTGAATCCCACTGATGCATAATTTGTTCTTACAAGACAATCTGGATGAGCATATGTGAAAAATCAGGGCACAGAACACAAAGGTACAAATCATCTTCAAATTCTATAGCTTTTTATTCTTTTAACATTAATTGGTTCAAGCTCAGAAACTCTTTAACATAACTATTATACTAATCTCACCATTGATTTACTGGACTGAGAGAACCAAAATCAGTATGCTGCCTTTCATCAATGAAAATAATGCTGGCTCAATTATTTTTCAACTTGTTAGGTTTCAAGTGCTGTTAGATGGTTTCCCGATCAAGTTGTTCTATTAGCAGATTAATGAGTCACCATTGCAGTAAAGACTCATAAGAGCTTTTATCAAGAAAACTAATTTGATCAAAATGAAAAATATTTAACAAATATGTTCATTAAATGCTGGACCTCTCAACTACTTTTGATACTATCAACCACAGTATCTTTCCAGGCAGTCTTGCCAGGATGAGCCTTGGAGGCATTGTTTTACAGTGGCTCTGTTCCTTCCTGGAGGGGCAATTCCAGAAGAGGGTGCTGGAGGGTTCCTGATCAACTCCTTGGCCACTGATCTGTGGGGTTCCTCAGGGCTATATTCCTTCCCAAAGCTAGCAACATCTACATGGGAGAGGTTGTCTAGAAGTTTAGGGTTCAGTGCCAGAAGGAGGCTGATGACACCCAACTCTTATTTCTTCTTCCCACCTAACTCCAATGAAGCTCTTTCAGTTTTAAACCAGTGTCTGGCATCAGTTATGGACTGGATGAGGGGAAACAAATTGAAGCTGAATTCAGACAAAACATAGGTGCTCCTGGTCAGATTAAAGCAGATCATGAAATAGGGATACCCACTCCCCAAGATGCAGGTTCACAGTTTGGGTATACTTCTGGACTCAGCTTTGAACCAGGCTTCTCCACTTGTACATTAACTGTGCCTATTTCTGGCAATGTCTGATTTGACCATGGTGACTCATGCCTTGGTTACATCCCATTTGGATTACTGTGATGTGTTCTACATGGGGTTGTTTTTGAAGAGTGTTGAGAAACTTCAGTTGGTACAAAGAGCTGTAGCCAAGGTATTATCTTGGCCTGGTTACAGGGGTAGTAAAACTCTCTGCTCAAACAGCTCCACTTGCTGCCGGTCTGTTTCCAGGCACAATACAGCCCTATATGGCTTAGTCTCAACTATCTGACAGACTACATCTCCAGTATGAGCCTGTCCAGATCCTGAGATCCACAGGAGATCCCTTCATTCAATCCCACCCCCACCTCAGAGGTATGGTTGGTGGGAATGTGAGAGAAGGTCTTCACTATGGCTCTCCCTAGACTTTGGTATTCCTTCCCCAAGGAGACTACATTGGCCCTCTCCTTGCTGTCCTTCAGGTGAAGACTTTTTATTCAGACAGACTTTTAGAACAGAAGACTTTTAAGGAAAGTGCCATAAGAGGATGGTGTATTGTTCTAAATTGTACCGTTTTAATTGTTTTATATTTTAATGTATATGTTTTTAATTGTTTTAATATAGTTAATTAATTTAACTGGTTAATTTAATTTAATTAATTTAATTCTATTTTAATACTGACTTCTTGTTTGTTTTTAATTACAGTACAACATGGCAGATATGTTCCTGGCTTACTGTGGATACCGGAAATGGCAGATAATAGTAAACCCTATTAAAATGAACGACTTCTGGCCCTAGCATACCACAGAGTCACACTGGAGGACCTAGAGATTTCTAGAGAGAACACCTCTCTAGGTATCTTCTAGTGTGATGCTATGGTCACTTCCAGCAGAAGCATACCACAGAATCATGTTAGAGAACCTAGAAGATACCTAGAGAGACCTTATTTTTACACGAGGAAGTGAATCCGCAGATGTGGGGGTGGCACAATATATTGTAATCATTTTAATTTGTAAGCTGCCTTGAATCTGATCTTGGGGGAATGGCAGGATATAAACAATGATGATGGTGGTGATGACGATGACGACAAGAACAACAACAACAGAAAGCAAAGAATATCACTATTTGAGATTCTGATGTAATTAGGGGGTGTGAATGAGGTTGCAATGCATGCTGGATTTAGCAATCTACTTTACTTGTCTTTGCATTTCGATGTTCGAAACAGCATAATTTCACACGAGGAATCTTTTACTGGGGGGGGGGGGAGAGGAGAAAATTTACTTACCTCTGTGCACTTAACAAGTTTTTCATCCTTTTCAAAATATTCTTCTTGAACAACTTTTTCACTCTGAATGCCTTCCAGGGATTTCCCATCTATTGGGCTTGTAACACTATGAAATATGGTTAAGGCTACATTAATTGCAGTAATTAGGCTCTAGAGTTCTCACCTCGTACACAATGACACTGTTCACATATTATACTAAGTCTACAAGCTTATTAGCTAGGCCATGGATGAATAGCATACATTTGCACCAATGCACAGCCATTTTGCTCCTGTATTTACACATGCCAAAACAAGCCAAACCAAAGCATAACCACAGCTTCCTGCTACATGAGAATTGGAAACTATGCTTATGTGTTTCCAAACAAATCTGGACTTTAGAACAGGGTCTGACGGTGGCTTACAAACTGCTTGCAAAGTGTTACTTTGGAGGGGACACAAAGCCTTTTGAGATTTATGCAACTAGTTAACCAATTCTTCGGATCTTGCTAAAACTCACAATTTTTGACTGAAGAACTCACCTTACCCAGGAAGAGACACTTGACTGGATTTTTCCCTGTACCTACTTCTTTTTAAAAAATACTATATTGTAGGGAGCTCAAAGAAGCCATGCTTCGTAAGGAAAAGACTCTTTCAATCACTTGCCACTGATTTCTGCCAATTCCTCTAACCTTCTGCATCTCCTTGTGCCACATCTCACACTAATGAGAAGAGCTTCCTGACGTCAGGAACAGTTTTTTTTAGGGAGAACAGAGAGTGGGAGATGCCCGCTGTGTGAGCAGAATTATGAACATAAGTCTTTGAATTCAAGCCATAAATACTAAACCCTAAGGATTGGGCAAGTGAAAAAATTAAATATCTAATGCACCAGCTGGTGTGGTATAGTGGTTTGAGTGTTGGACTATGACTCTGGAGACCAGGGTTTGAATCCCTGCTCAGCCATGAAACATACTGGGTGACCTTGGGCAAGTCACACACTCTCAGCCTCAGAAGAAGGCAATGGCAAACCCCCTCTGAAAAAAATCTTGCCAAGAAAATTCCATGACAGGTTCACATTAGGGTTGCCATAAGCTGGAAATGACTTGAAGGCACACCACCACCACAACAATGCACTTTGTTCAGAACTAGTCTTTGAATTCTGTCCAGGGTTCTGAGTGTGTGTGTGACAGACAGACAGAGAGGGAGAAGGATGGAAAGAGAATGTGTGTGTAAAATCTAGAACGGTTACAGTAGTACTGTGTTAACATCCAGATTTCATATGCAATAATTTTGCTGAACCTAACTGTGTAGCTTTAAAGCCATTTTATGGATTTCCACCCCCTCCACCAACTTATAAATGTTCACTCATACAAAAAAAATAGTTAATGCAAAAAAAAAAATAAAAAATCTTATAGTATACCAAATCATCAAAAGATTTAAAAAAAAAATCTATAGCATTCCCTTTTGCGGAGTGGGCCAATATAAGTTCAGATGTAATTACAAAAACAAACATACAAGAAAAATATTTACAAAAATACTATGAAGAAAATAAGTTATATACAAATAATTTTTACTCCGATTTTTCCATTTGCTATATATTACACCCTTCACCAAAAAAGCCAACAACACTGCAGATGATATGTACTTAAACCGTAATAGGAAGCATACCTCACATTTGTTTTTTCTTCTTCTTCTACCCAACAAATGTCTACATATTCTCTCAAATCTCCCGAATCCACTTTGCCACATGTAATCCTGAAGTCCTTTTTCTCCCTTAAAGCTTGACGTAAGCCATTCATTGTCTCTGGTGTAATTTGTACCATTATTCCATCTATGAAGAAAAACACAATTTTTTTTACATAACCCCCCCCCAAATATGCATAATTTATTACATTAGTAAAGTCATACTCCTATAGCTAAATAACTGTAGGATTTGGCATAAACCCTGCACAGTCAACGGTAAAGGATGGTAGGAGCTGCAGTATGGCAACACCTGGCAGGCCACAGTTGCCTACCCCCATCCTAAGACAAGCAGTTCCTTATTTGTATCACTACTGTTGGCATGCGAAATGATTTTTTTAGGCATTAGAAAACATGATGAGCCATACCTTCAACAATACTAGATTTAGCAAGGAATCCTGAAGATGTTTTTAGGGACCCATTGAACACAACAAAGCTTGCACCTGTAACTGAAGGAATGCAATATACATCAGTTGCCAATATGAATTAAAATATTATACAGAACTAGCCACATTCTGTGCTGTACTAGGAACACAACTCCCCTAATTTTAGATACATGCTGTTAGAGTGTTTGTCATAAGATCTTTTAATTCTTGTTCAGTTTGCAATAATAAGAAAATGACACACTAATATATCTGAAGTAGAGAGCCAGCATGGTATAGTGGTTTGAGTGCTAGACTATGAGTCTGCAGACCAGGGTTTAAATCCCCACACGGCCATGGAATACCACTGGGTGACCTTAGCCAAGTCACATTCTCCCAACCTCAGAGAAAAGCAAAGACAAACCCCCTCTGAACAAATCTTGCCAAGAAATTTGGCAAAGGTCTCCATAGGGTTGTCATAAGTTGAAAATGACTTGAAAGCACACAACAATATATCTGAATGAGGACACAGCTCAATATAGAGTACAGGTTTTGCATCCAGAAGGTTCCAGGTTCAATCTCCACTTTTTAAAACAATGACATGTAGGAGCACTGAGGAATATCTATCTTTTATTGAGAGCCTGCAGTTACTTCTCTTGAGGAATTCTCTTGATCAGCCCTGACCATCCAATAGTCTCATTCAGCATACAGAAGCTTCATATTGCCATCATTTAAGTAAAGGTTGAGTTTTACATTTTTCATGCTTATACTCTTCTTGTAATACAATACTGAACCCTCACAACAATAAAAGGTCAAAATTCAGAAGCAAGAAGATGCTGCATATTGGCAATTTCTTTCATGATAATCTGCATGCTGTTCAGTGTAGGAGAAGAAATTGTATTTCTTGTCATGAATATTCAAAAATTATTTTCTAGAGCCAAAAAAGAGATTGGTCCCACATTCCAGACGTAGTATTGTGGGCACATGCTCCAATGAACTCAATACCACATAAGAAAGCTTACTTTTTCTAGGATGTCCAGTAGCACTGTTTGCTTGTGTCTGATAGACTCCTTCATCATTCTGTACACAAACTAAGTGTGAATCTGCCTCAGAACTAAAACTTGCTCCAATGCTGATGACATGCTCATTAGAAGTATTTATCACTTTGACCACCTACAATTAAAAATGTTTTTTAAATTTTGTATTTAATGCTTTATTTATTGTTTGAAACAACAATGGGATTACTTCTGAGTAAACAAGCATAGGATCAAACTGCAAATGAGGCTGATAAAATGTTATCTAGGTGCCATTATCTCCCCCATTTTCCCACCTGTTCTATGAGTTTGCCTACAGCAACACATTATTTAATCTTTACAAAATCTGTAAATATTGTTGCGATCCCGGTTGCATGTAAGGCTTTCCTCCCCCAATATTTTGAGCCTTGAGTTTTCCCCCTTAATAGAATTTGAGGCAGATAGTATCAAAGCCAGTTCTTTGGTTGAAACAGCAAATTTCAGCAGTCCAGAAAGGCTCTAGCTGGCTCTAATGTTAAGAGGCATGACAATGCTCCACTGATATCTGGCCTATCGATTTGGGGGTGGGGGTGGGACAGCAGCCCACCATTCTAAACTCACTTCCCATCCCTTGTATACCTGATCCCATAGCCATGATCCAGGTCCTTACTAGAAATTACACTCACCTCACTGTATCTCTGAAGAGGTATTTTAATACAGCTTCTACCCATTTCCATATGGATAAATAAATTATCTATAGTAAGCAATGTATATTGATAATTTCTAAGATCCTGCGAAGCAAAAAACAAAAACAAAACACCCCAGGTTACTCTATTTATTTAATTTTAAATTGCATCATAACATCATTAGTACTCTTCATAGTACAGAATCCTTCAGGCATAATTTCAATTCAGTGAAGCCCTGTATAAACTATATAAAAAAGTTAACCTGGATTACTTTTGTAACCATTTTGTATAGAATACTAGGCATCCATAAAGTAAAATAATAAAAATTAATCAAGTTTGAAAAGGAACTAATTACTAACAAAGAAATAAATCCTTGAATTTCTTAATGGAGTTGATGCAAAATGTTCAAGCCCTTGAACACCATGATTTTATTAGTGCACAATTCATGTTAAATTTTTGAAAAGCTTTTTCAAATATTAACAAAGCAAACAGATTAATATCTTTTAATAAAATACATTTTGTGAAAACCTGTAGAATAAAGAGTACATGCATGCACACCAAGTGTGAATAAACTGCCCTCCCTAAGTCACACTTCTAGCATCAGTCTTCAACTGCGACAAATCAATTGGGACCGCCATAGCTAGCGTTCCCAGATTCTCAGTTGGTCCTGTGGTATGTTTTCAAGTTGTTTCCAACTTAGGGCAATCCTAAGGGGAACCCATCATGGGAGTTTTCTTGGCAAGAATTGTTCATAGAATTGTTCCTCTGAGGGTGACAAAATGATGAGCCATACCTTCAACAATACTAGATTTAGCAAGGAATCCTGAAGATGTTTTTAGGGACCCATTGAAAACAACAAAGCTTGCACCTGTAACTGAAGAAATGCAATAAATGCAACAAATGGGTTTTCATGGCTGAACCAGCATTTGAACTCAGGTCTCCAGAGTCGTAGTCCAGTGCTCAAACCAACCCTACTGGGAAGGAGCCTGCACTCCTTCCCGGTAGGGTTGGAGAAGAGCAAAGGAAGAGTTGCTGCTGCCATCTGGACCTTTGCACTGCTTTAACAAACTGTGAGATTACAGTAGCTTCTTTAGGCAAGCAAAATTAACAAATGCAACACACACAAAGGAAGTGGGAAGGAAGGGATCACCTATGAATTTCAACACACCCAGAACTGTGCACCAGATTCTCTCTCAAATCCCTTTCTTTCCCTCACAGATTTCCCCCTTTTAATTAATTCTAAATGCCTGCACATGTCTAAATTCCTTGAAATAGAACCAATATTGCAGAGAAGCATATTTGATTTGATTTTTCCTCCCACCTGCTGTTCTGATTTATTTTGTTTGTTTCTGAGATTTCTAGACACCTTCTATTTTAAGGCTTAGTCTTCTACCTCCTTCCTTTTGATTTACTAATCCTATGTATATGTATGTACGTTCTTGTGTTCAATTAAACACATATTTACTCAAAAGTAAACTGCAATGAGTTCAGTGGGACTTACTCCTAGGTAAATGCATATAGGATTGTAGCCTAAAAGTTAGATAGTTTTAAAAGCCATCAGGATGTATGAATTTATCTATGACAAATATTATTCCCCAACTATAATATTTAGATTAATTTTGTTCCATTTAGGCTCCTAGACTAGAAGTATTATACATTATTTTTCTCCACATCTCTCCACTTCCATTTTTATCTTAAACACAATCCTGTGAAGTAGGTTAGGTTGAGAGGCTATGATTTGCTTACGGTGACCATGAATAGCATGAGAAGTTGGGATTTGACCTAATTATATGATGTGCATTGGACGGAGATGATAGGTAAGAACAGAGAGCTCATACAATGACCATGGAGCTAAGAGAAAGCTGTCATTTTGAGCAGGATGTCATAAAAGCATTTTCATTTTATCATAATGTATTTATGCTATTATATTTATTGTTAATCATATTGATGACACATGCACACAGACAGAATATTATATTTACTAGTTTGGGTCTTTCTCCTTTAGTTCAGGCTTTCTTAAACTCACATGACTTCCAATGTTTTTCTGCTTCAAAATCATCGTTTGTTACGTTCTTCCCTCATTAATAATATTTGCCCTTACATTGCCTGGCTGTGTCCTTTTGACAACACTCAGATGTTGCTTGGCCACATGTATCCCTATTTATATCTGTGAAATGTTGGAGGGTATACAGCATTTAATTAACATTTGTGTATCTTTCACTGTTATAATGGCACATTCTGCCTAAAACTCATGCTAGCAGACTCCAGCTGCCACTTTCAAGAAGGGCAATGTGTAAGGGGGAAACAAGAGACAAGAAGCAAAGGGCTAGGTCTTGTCCTTTCTGGAGTTTCAGACATGTCTGATAGAAACATGGGCCCTAAATTCCAACTAGAAGAGAAACAGGTTGCAGATGGTAAAAGATACTGTCTTAATCTGAGGCCCATTGCATAAGAGCTCATCAACCAGATTTGAAGACGACTATGTTTTGCTCAACGTACTTATGTGAAAGAAGTGTTTATTAAATACAGTAGGATCTCTGTATCCACTGATTCATTATCCACTGATTCAATTATCCACAGGACACAAAACAGCACATCTACCATAGTCTTCCTAGAAAATGTGTCCTTTCTATCCATTTTCTAGGTCCTCCAAGGCAACTCTATGGTTTTTAAACCAGAAGTCCCATTATTTTCAATGGCATTTGCTGTTATCCATGGTTTTTGAGTATCCATGTCCCCCAGCAGATATGGGGGTCCTACTGTCTCTCTCTCTCTGGCTTTTCTTCGCAAACAAAGATTCAGGAAGGACTCATCCCGCGCTTTCTGCAAGCGCACTGATGACTGAAAAGGCGAATCCGAGATAAACATGTCCGGTTGCAGAAAGCACAGCAGAAGGTCTCCTTTGGTGGTGTTTCCGGGTTGTGATTCTTTCTGCGTTGTCGTTTCTCTTCAAGACTTGTTCAGCATGAGTTCTCAAATAAGGCTGCAGCATTGTGGATAGTGCGTCTCCATGCCTCCCGATGTGAGACCAGGGCGGACCATTGTTGGTGATCAATTTGGCCGAGCCTAAGGTGTTGTTTCAGGGAGTCCTTGTACCGCTTTTTTGGAGCGCCCCTCTTACACTGACCTGTGGCGAGTTCACCATAGAGTACTATTTTTGGGAGGCGATGGTCCTTCATCCTAGAAACGTGCCCTGCCCAGCGCAGCTGTGTTCTCAATATCATGGCCTCAATGCTGGTGATCCCTGCTTGCTCAAAAACAGCAACATTCGTCACATAGTCAGTCCAGTGTATATGTAGGATTGTGTGTATACAGCGCTAATGAAAGCATTCGAGGAGTTGTAAGTGGTGGCGATAGATGACCCATGTTTCAGACCCATAAAGGAGAATAGACAGTACAATGGCTCTATACACACTGATTTTTGTGCTTCGCCTCAGGTGTTAATTACTCCAGACTTTTTTGTAGAGTCTTCCAAATGCGCTATATGCATTTCCTAATAATCTGTGATCCATCTCTTTGTCAATCTTGACATCTGAGGAGATGATGCTTCCCAGGTAGATGAACTGCTGAACGGACTTAAGCACAGTTGCAGAAGAACTTCTTCCTGAAAGCCAGTGTGGCTTCAGAGCCAACAGGAGTACTACAGATATGGTATTTGCCCTTAGACAACTGCAAGAGAAATGTAGAGAGCAGAACAAGGGTCTCTATGTAACATTTGTCGACCTCACCAAAGCCTTTGACACTGTGAGTAGAAAAGGCCTGTGGCAGATCCTGGAAAGACTAGGATGTCTTCCCAAAATTCCTTAAAATGATTATCTTGCTACATAAGGGGCAGCACGGTCAAGTCAGATATGGTGATGCTCTTTCAGAGCCCTTTCTAATAACTAATGGAGTGAAGCAAGGTTATGTTCTTGCTCCAATTTTATTTACAATCTTCTTCAGCATGATGCTCCAAAGGGCTACAGCAGGGCTTGAAGAAGACGGTGTCTATATATGTGACCGGGTCCTACTGTATAATGGTGATTAATGACTTCAAATAATTTATTAAACCAGAGGGGGAGAGCTGGGGCACAGTAATACAACCAGAGCTTTTAAATATTTCTCTGACCCTTGTAGAAACCACCAAAACAGAGCAGCAAAAAGAGATTTCCCCCCCTTCCCCTGAGGTCTGAAAACAGGGAGGGAAACAGAAAATCCAATTAAGCATTTCCATCAAAAAGTGTGGGAATGCATATTTCTGGGAAGTTATACACAGGGCAGAGAGTTCAGCACCCTGAATACTGTTCAGGGACTAGCTTATATGTCGTAATAAAACTGTTTCAAGACTATTAGAGGCTGTCATGATGTCTGTCAGCTTAAATAATTCTTATTTATACAATCTACTTACAATAATTTCTCTCACATGTGCACACACCACAGGTGCCAAGAAGTTTAGTTAGAAATATTTTCATTGTGCATATGATACTGCAATTATCCTTAATGTCTCATGTAGTTTTGGAGACAACGGGCAGCATCTTGTCAGTGCCATATGCACATATAAGTATAGCTTACATGCATATATATCTCTTTTTTAACATGGCACAGGGGGGCTATTCTCTAGCCCTTTACACCCCATCTAAAATCCCTCCAACTCTAGCAGCTATCAAGTCTAGGTGGAGCTACTGCTACTTATCAGTGGAGAGGGGAGGGAGACAATTCAGACAAGGAAGATGCAGCCAGTCTAAGCTCCAAGGGGAAGAAAAAAGAGGGATACACTCCATTTGTGAGTGCACCCTCCCCTCCCCACTCAAGCTGAAACACCACTTCATCATCTCAGTTGCCTCCCGCCTCTCTCACTTCCCCACTGGTAAGCAGCCGGAGCAGAGGCTTCTCCCAGGGGCTGACTGCTAAGGCAGGGCGAGAACACAGAATTGCACAAGTGGAGCATTACACTCTGCTTGCTCAATGTAGGCTCTTTACTAAGGAGAAAGCAGAGAATATGTGCAACTATGGCTACCAAAGGAATTTCTCAAAGCTAAACCTTGAAATATGAAGGAGAAAGAACACCCAAGTGTAAAGCCTCGTTGTCTGCAAGCCAGTCAGGAGTGTTCTCAATGATGATTCAAATTCTCTTTTCTGGATCAGGGATGCTACGAACTGAAATCAATCGATCTGTGGCAATCTTACCAATGGAACTGATGAGAATTCTTGTTCCAAGGATATATTTTACTAAATTCCTAATCTCATTAAGAAACACACATCACAAGAGCAACATAGATATAACTGGTTAACAGGAGACATTTCATGATAAGCATTTAAGAAGAATGAGCGTTTCATACCCCCCTCCATTAAAACTAACACTATGGCCTAAATCCACTTACTAGTCTCAACTAAAGTAAACTCACTGAAGGAAAGGAATTTATGTTAGTTTGTTTACTAAATTCCCAATGACCCAATGGACCGTCTTTAGTTGGAATAGCAAGTGGATAGGATAAAGTTTCTAATAAATCACCTGAAAGCTGTACACAAAGACTATTTTAAAAAGCAAGGACTTAAGTACAATTTTACAACAGACCACCAATACCGCTTTGATTTGTACCAGCATTCTTGGGTTCATTTGATTAATGTGGTACACAGAAATCTTTACACAAAATACACAGGTATCTCAGATATTCAATTAATTTTTAAACTGATTCCAACTTCAAGTTCAAAATTGTTTCTTTCAAATTATAGTTTCCTATAGTTATCATTAATGTATATTTATGCAACAACAATATATTTAATAGATATCTGCATTTCTTGTTTTTTCTGCAATTTTAGTATCATTAATGGGGCAAGAGTGAAATACAGTAAAAGCAGATACTTACAACAAGTAAATTCATGAGTGTGTGTCCTATCTCTCCAAACAGAGGCTTCCTATGTCTTATACTTGTTAAAGGAGTTGGGTAAACTACCAAAAGGAAAAGGAAAAACATAGAATAGATGTTCATCAAAGTTAACACAAACACTTTAAAAGATGAAAAGATCTACACTGTAGGTTTTTTTCAAACTTTCATACAAGCAAAATATTTCTATTTGAAGCACCACAGAACTATATTCACACACTCAAGGAAGATTTGGGCTAATGAATTATGAAGTGCAGCCCACAATGCCATATGTAAGCCACTTAAGCTACTTTCAAAACTGTTTTATAACATGGATATTTGTGGTCCAGAGGAATTAATAAGAATTTGCACCAGATACACCCAGGTTTTTGGGAGCCTATGAAGTTGCTCTTTAGAACCCAGTTACTACATTTGACCCCTGTACAACCCGTATCTGCAGGGGATACATACCTACACTTACGATGGATACTGGAAACTGCAGATAAAGAGAACCCTATTAAAATGACCTACTTCCAGCCCGAGTGTACCATAAAACACCTCTCTGGGAATCTCTAGGTCCTCCAGCATGACTCTATGGTTAACTTCTGGTGGAAGCATACCACAAATTTGCACGGGAGAACCTAGAAAATGCCTAGAGACACCATATTTTTGAAACTACAGGTAATGGTCCTGTGGATATGGGAAGTGTCGTCATAGGAACAGCTGAAGAGCCACGGGTTTACCTGTACTTCTCAAGTCCTTCCTAATAATTCCTAACCCTGAATATGCTTTTCAATGCCACAGTACAATGAGGTGATGATTCCAGTAATTCTTTTGCTAAGACCTATATTTGTTCAGTATATAATAATAAGTTTAGAGCTTCATGCATAATTAAAGGGTGGAACTTTCTGTTCCAGTACAGTGGGCCCTTCAGATCCATGGGGGTTTGGTTCAGGGGCCCTGTGCAGATACCAAAAAATGTGGATTACTACGGTGAACTCGCCACGGGTCAGCGTAAGAGGGGCGCTCCAAAAAAGTGATTCAAGGACTCCCTGAAACAATATCTCAGGCTCGGCCAAATTGATTACCAACAATGGTCCGCCCTGGCCTCACATCAGGAGGCATGGAGACACACTATCCACAATGCTGAAGCCCTATTTGAGAACTCATGCCGAACAAGTCTTGAAGAGAAACGACAACGCAGAAAGAATCACAACCCAGAAACATCACCCAAGGAGACCTTCTGCTGTGCTTTCTACAACCGGACCTGTTTATCTCAGATTGGCCTTTTTAGTCATCAGTGCGCTTGCAGAAAGCACGGGATGAGTCTTTCCTGAATCTTCATTTGTGAAGAAAAGCCAGAGAGATCATGTCCCATATTATTAAATGGCAATGACATGAACACGAATGCTTCAACATGTCCATGTTCACATTGCCACCATTTTATAATATGGGACACGATGATTCACGATTGGTTGAATTTGCAGATCCAGAACCTGCAGATCTGGAGGGCCCACTGTATATATAACTTGAATTTATTTTGAGCATTTGTCACTATTTTGCTGCCTATCCACCTAACTGTCTGGGAACCACCATTAGTCTCTCTGTGTGATATCACCTTCCCAAATAATTTGGCAGCACCAAATTACTACTCAGATTATTAATGAATTTATAAATAAGAGGTGTCCCAGCACAGACCACTGGAGCTCAGCAGCACTTGCTTCTTGATGTCTTTTTCCTGTCCTTTAAAATCGTTATAGATCTTAACAAAGAAGTTGCAGGACATTTCCTTTCAGAAGGATATTTGGTGAGAGGCTTTGACAAGAATTGTCTGAAATACTATTTTCTGTTTATCTCTACCTAAATGTTTGCTGACACCATCAAAAAAATTCTGAAGAAGGTCAGTGAGACAAAGCTTCCCATTACAGACCATCTTGCCTCAACAAGTCTACTACATGTGTCTGGGAAAAGAAGGATGTAGAACAGGTAAATTGTTTTAAGAAACAAGTAAATTAACATGATATTGACACTGGATTATACTACCATTCACCTCTTGTTCAGTTCCTTCCATCATGTGTAAACTAGGATACTGCAAGGAAATGTTTCTGGATGGACATACACACAGTTTCTCATTAACTTGTGAAAGACATGCTCAAGGAACCACAAAATGTAATGCTAGAAAGGGTTCCACTCCAAGCCAAATCAGTGATATTGACATTTGTAACTAGTATGAGATGGGTCACAGACTTCAATCAATCTAAAACATATTATGTTTAAGATTAATGCAGAGATTCTGAGTAAGTGAAACAATACGGATTAAAACTCACCCCCATATTCTGCTCCCAATCTCAACATCAAGCGAATTGGAAAAACCTTTGCCCAAGGTACCTCCTGTTTCTGAATAAGAATGCCACACAAAAAAGGATTTTTTGGTAATGTAAGACCATCCATTTTCTGAAAAGTTGGTGTAACAAACAGAATTCCACCATGTTCCTTGCTTCCAAGAAAGCCTTCAGTGAATGTAATGTTTTCCAAATTTCCTATGAATTTTCCTGGTTAGAAGAACACATCTAGTCAAAGTTGTCACAAAGGCCCCTTGATATATATATATATATATATATATAGAGAGAGAGAGAGAGAGAGAGAGATAAACCTATCCTCTAAAGCAAAATAAAGAACTAGTTTACTATTACTACATGGACTGTGTGTTCAATCTAGAGAGGATGGATAGGGCTTTGCTGCCATCTTCTCCACAATGCAGTCCCATGTACCCCCAACAAGCCACTCTTGAAAGTTAGAAGTCGACCCAGAACACTGTGGGATGAGACCTGGAGTGAAGGTGGATGAAGGGTGCTTTTGTTAGCAATCTCCATTTACCCAAGAGTGTTTTTGGAGCCAAGCCATACTCTATGATAGTACAATCTTATAAGTCTTATGGCTTTCATACTATATTTCAAGGAATCCAAGATTCCTCAGAAAAGAGATCACAATAAGCATAGATGTTTTCCTAAAACACAGCTTGCCCACACTTACTGAGATTCCCCTGTAAAAAGCAACTGCAGACATGTGCTAGATCAATTCTAAAGTATAACAGTTGATTCAGAGATACAGTTTTTCAGCACTCTGTTAACTCAACCCATGTCCCTGTGCTGCAGAAGCCTCTTCTATAAGCAGGGTCTCTTATTTTGGACAATTCAATCTGAGGAAAGGATTCTGTCAACATAGGAAGCTGAAAACTACTACTCTAATTCTGCTGCTGTCAACAGTGCATTAAGACTTGGTTATGACCTTAGCATGGACAGAACTTGACCACTGATTTCCAATTTCAGTGAAGAGGACTGGTCTGGGCTCCTGTTCAGCTTCTCCTGTATCTATGATCAACTGAAGGCAGTTGTTTTTGTAAACCTGGAGCCATTATCAGCTACAAAGCTTTCAAATTATTAAACATTCTAATTGAAAAGTGAACTTTAAAAAGTAGAGAAAGAACTGCTTAGAGAACAGGGAATCCGAACCCTATTAAGTTTTTGAGTTCTATTGCCTTTGGTTTCCACATGTGCTTTAAAAGTGCTCTCGGGTGTTCAAACCACTTTACATACATTATCTTATTCTACTAACAAGGTTAGTGTTTGCTACATCATTACATTATGTCCAATACACTCTACTTTAAAAATTTAGTGAAGCTTCATACCTTTCATGGCATCCTTATATATTTTGATAAATAATTTGAAGATTTCTTTAGGAACATCATTTTCATTTGGCAAACAAAGCAGTAGTATAATAATTTCTGCCTGTCCTAAGCCATGTAGTCCATTGGTTGAGAAGTACCAGCATCTTTCTGAACAATCTTAATAACAAATTTTAAAAATAAAATTAAGCCTATATATTTCTTGTTAAAACACAGAATCTTCAAAAATGCAGATTTATATACTTCTACACAGCAACTGACAGATTTACTGGAGTCAACAACGCATCCTAACTCCTGCACAGGTGAGCAGGGCAGGCTGTGGAGTGCATGGGGTTTTCCCCATTACCCCTCTGATGTACCTCAGTGATTGTTCCCTCCCCCGCAACACTTAATTTCAACACAAATAAAAATACCAACAATAACCTGCTGCTGGTATAGTTTATGTCCTGATCTTCAGTCCTCATTAGGAAACAGAGTAGCACTGGCTCTAAATCCCTTCATTTGCCAAATGTGCCATTTGGCAGCTGTCTGCTCATTATTACAGGTGGGAACACTGCTACTATGTTATTTCAGTGGAGCTTTCTTCAATTGTAAAAGGGGCCTTGATGGACAGACAACCCCCCTGCCAACATAATGGCACACTGGAGAACTTACTGTGAAGTTCCATTCTGGCCACAGAGAAAGACCCATCTATGCATGGGGTTAACTCCTGTTGCTGCCCAGGTGAGGCAAGAGATCATGTGTTTTAATACGGTATTTGTTGTTGGATCCCTGACTCCTCCTAAGTTCATTCCTAAATTAAGAGAAAATGAAAAAGAGAAAAAAGAAGATCCCCAGAGAAAGAAAAACATGGTTTGGCCACCCTTGGGCAGGTCTGGATGGTTTCTTCTCTTTTGCTAGAATAGGCCTTCATGGTAAGTTCATCAATGTGCAATTCTCAACCAGCGGAGAAGGAGCCATCCATGCATGGGAATTAGCCTAGTATAAATAGAACATGGGAGGGAAGGTGGCAAGAAAAATTAGTTAATCTGACAGGACCTGCTGGAGCACCCTTCTGTCGAAGAATGCCATACCCAAGTTGGATTTATCTAACTTATAGTGCTCTATGAATGTGGGAGGCATGGCCCAGGTTGCTGCTCTGCAAATTTCCTCCACAGGAGCATTAGTTAAGAAAGCTGCTGATGTGGCTGCTGACCTAGTAGAATGTGCTGTCACGTTTTGTGGTTTGGAAAGACCAATGGATTCATAGCCCAGAAATATAGAGACTTTGATCCATCAAGTTAGAGTAGAGAAAGAGACCTTCTTCCCTAGTGAGGTGGGTAAAAAGGAGACAAAGAATGTTTCTGTTCTCCTAAAGGGCATGGTGCACTTGATGTACAGTTTGAGAGCCTGCCTGACATCCAGTTTATACCACTGCATTTCTAAATAGTGGACTGGAGGAGATCAGAAGGATGGCAAAATGATGGGCTCTGAGTTATGGAACAGAGCATTATTTTAGGTAGGAAGCCAGAATCAAACCAAAGACAGAGTGTGTATCAAATTTGCAATGAGAGGGGTCTATAGAAAGAGCAGCTAGTTTTGAGACCCTCCTGGCTGAGGTGACTGCTATGAGGAAGAGTACTTTTATTGTCAGAATTCGGACTGTCTTCAGAGGCTCAAATGGGAGTCTAAAAAGAATATCCGACAGAAAGTGGTGAGTGACCGGGCGATTTCGTAGCAAAGCACCCCTTAAAAATCTCTTCAGATGTGAATGGGAAGAATTAGGTTGTTTTTTGGTGGTAGATAAAATGGATGCCAAGCTACAGTTTGACATCGGAAGGTGTTGGGTTTAAGACCTAGGTGAGGCCTGCTTGGAAGAAGTCTAAGATCTCTTTAACACTTGCTCTATGTGGTGAGATTGATTTTCTCTGAGACCATCTGAGGAAGGCTTCTAGATGATCTCAGATATCCTGGGAGTGGAATCTTCAAATCAGATACAAACAACAATTCCCCAGGTACTTCACCAGATTCCATACCCTCAGAGCAGAAGCTCAGGATGCCCTCCAGACATGTTGATCTATATTCCTTTCTCCCAACACTCCTGATCTCCAGAGTGCACAGCATGATCAGGCAGGAAAAGCAACAGTCATTCTCATAGCTCCCCACTGGCTCTGCAGGCCTTGGTTCTCCCACCTGTTAGCCTCGGTGACCTGGGAAACTCTACCTCTTCCTGCCTGCTCATGCTTCTCAGTCAGGGCCCCATTCTACCCACAGATCCAGAGCCAGACCCAAGTTGACTCCACCTGGTTGCCTGGCAACTGAACAGGCTATTCTGAGAAGGTGGTAAACATGCTCTTGGATTGCAGACAAGTTTCCACCCTCAGGATATATAAGACCATCCGGAAAGATTTCTTCAGATGGTCTCAGAGAAATCAATCTCATCACACAGAGCAGGTATTAAAGAGATCTTAGATTTCCTACAAGCAAGTGTCAGCCTAGGTCTCAAACCCAACGTATTATAACACTGAACTACAGCCTTGGCATCCATTTTACCTACCATCAAAAACCCCAACCTATTTCTTCCCATCCACATGTGAAAACAAGCTTCTGAAAGATCTACAGACAGTAGATAGTCCTCTGGAAAAACATGCTCTTGGATGATGCAGGCTATTCCAGAACATGGCCTCACTGCCTGGAAAAAAACCAAGGAAAATCTATGTTCTTGGACTGTCCAGAAGCTTTCCATCTGGCTTTACATACTTGTTCACAAATTTGAGGTCCAGACTAGGTGAATATCACCTCCTTTTTTGGACACTGTGAAAAGGGCTGAGTATCCCCCCCAGCCCATGAACTTTTAATATGGAGAAATAGGTCCAATGGCTCCAAGATCTAACAGGTCAGAGATGGCCTGATGCATTGCTAGGTTCTTTCTGAGGTTTGTGGAAACAGGGGACCACAGGAATCAGTGCCTTAGTTTTTGATTAAATGCTATGGTATAACCTTTGCTTATTGTCCTTAATGTCCATTGATCTGAAATGCAGACAGCCATGCTTGTGAAATGAGAAACACTTCCTCCTATCTTGGGAGGATGTTAGTCACAAGGTTGGTTTATTTCTAGGGGGTTGATTTCCTGGGGTGGATCCTGCTTGAGTCTCCCTGGGGATGAAAGAGAATCTAGGATCTGGACCAAGCAGATTTAAAAGACCTGAAGTCTCTTGAATGGCAGAAAGAGCAAAAGGACAAAAAGACTGACGCTGCTTGGTCTGTCTTTTTGTATCTTTCTTTGGCATAGAAGGCCAAAGGCCTTCTTATCTCTTGTTTCAATGAGGCTGTCCTTAAGGGCCTCCTTTCCAAAAAGAAGGTTCCCCTTATAAAGAACTACAGCTAAATTGTGTCTGGATTGCATATCTGCATTCCAATGTTTTAGTTAAATGGATCTTCGGGCTATAGTGGCAACAGCAATAGAGTGGGCAGATGAAAATCAGAGAATCCCTAGTGGCATCAACCACAAAAGGACAGGTTGCTTACCTGTAACCATAGATCTTCGAGTGGTCTTCTGTGAATTCACACAGTTGGGTTACTCCTGCGCCTGCGCAGAGCTTCGGAAACTTCTAGAATCGCTAGGCAGAATGTGCTTTGATACATTTTTGGCGGTAACTCCGCCCATCCTAACGGTCCCTTATAAGGGCTTCCCGCCTAAAATCCCCTCAGTTCCTTGAATGACGCCGCAATATGCAGCATCAGGAACATTAAGCATGTTTATATGATGTAATAGGACATAGAGGGGAGGATGGGCGGGTCTGTGTGAATTCACAGAAGACCACTCGAAGATCTATGGTTACAGGTAAGCAACCTGTCCATCTTCTTCGTGGTCTCTGTGAATCACACAGTTGGGTGTAGACTGGCAAGCTTCCATTCAGGAGGTGGGTATGTCCTACACCTATATACCATACACAACAACCATTTGAGAGTAAAATACTAAAAGCACATTATTAATGGAAATGAACAAAACAGGTAACAGCAATGACTTGGCAACCAAGACACTCACTCATTGTATAGAAGATAACAATACAGCCTTCCCAAAGGCCGCGTCAGTCCTAGAGCGAGAATCAAGTCTATAATGAGATATAAAAGTCAAAGGTGACGACCAGGTCGCAGCTCTACAAATGTCCTCTAGAGGCACTCCAGAGAGAAAAGCTGCCGAAGTAGAGACAGCTCTCGTAGAGTGTCCTCGAATTCGAGAAGGCAGGGGTTTCTTTGCCAGTTCGTAGCAAAGGGCGATGGTCGATGTCACCCACTTGGATAGTCTCTGTGAAGAGATGGGCTCTCCCAGCTTCGAGTCGGCATACGACACAAACAGTTTGGGGGACTTTCTGTGGGATGCAGTCCGTTGAATGTAAAAAGCCAGAGCTCTCCGAACGTCCATCAGATGAATGGTGCGTTCAAAATCATCCTTCGGATCCTGCATCAAGGCGGGGAGAGTAATGGTTTGATTCAGATGAAAGCTGGAGACCACCTTCGGTAAGAAGGAGATGTCTGGACGGAGGACCACCTTGTGCTTGTGGAAAGCCGTATAGGGAGGATCCGACCTCAAGGCACAAAGCTCACTGGCCCGACGTGCCGAAGTGATGGCCACAAGGAATGCCGTTTTCCAGGAAAGCAGTCGAAGATCTGCGGAAGCCATCGGCTCAAAGGGTCGGCGGACAAGCTGTGAGAGCACCAGTTCGAGGCTCCACGGCGGTGTCGGCTCCCTCACCGGGGGATGGAGGTTCGCAAAGCCCTTCAGGAACCGCTTCACCTTGACGTCCACGAAGGGGGAAGGGAGACCTCTCGCCTGGAATTCAGTAGAGATGGCCGCCAGGTAGCACCGGATCGAAGATAGTGACAGACCCGTAGAAGACAGGCGGAGAAGAAATTCGAGGACTGTCGGGATGGAGAACTGGGCAGGGACAGGATCCCGGGATGCCAAGAAACTTTCATACTTCTTCCACTTATAGTGGTAAGATCTCCTGGTGGACGGCCTCCTCGCCGCCTCGATGACAGCTTGGACGTCTGGGTGTAGAGGCGTAGCTTGTCTCGGTACCGAAGGTGAACCCGAAGTGGTCGAGCCCGAGGGGAAGGTCACAGGGTCAACCTCCAAGCAGTCAGTTTTAGAGAATCCAAGTCGGGATGTCTGACCTTGCCTTCCTGAAGGGTAAGTAGATCTGGACGGGATGGAAGGCGAAAGAATCGGCGATTCGACAAGCGGAGCAAGGTTGCAAACCACGGTTGTCGAGGCCACCATGGAGCGATGAGGATAGCATTCGTTTTGTCCCAACGCAGCTTGGAAATCACTCTTGTCAACAACGGGAACGTGGGAAACAGGTAGAGTAACGGTCCCGACCATTGAAACAGGAACGCGTCCCCTTTCGAGTCCCGAGCTGGGTACCTCGAGCAGAATTGGGGACACTGGGCGTTCTCGGGGGAAGCAAAAAGGTCCACTTGAGGGAACCCCCATGTCCGAAATAAGTCTAGAGTGACCGACGTGTGGAGCTGCCACTCGTGGATGGAGAGACTCGAACGGCTGAGTCCGTCGGCAAGAGTGTTTTCTTCCCCTGGGAGATGGATGGATTGGAGAAACACCTTTCTTGTCACACACCATTCCCATATGTCCAGCGTGAGTTGAAGAAGCTGCGGGGATCTCGTGCCTCCCTGCTTGTTTATGTAGTACATAACCGACGTGTTGTCCGTCAGCACCAGCACCGACTTGCCCTTTACCAGAGGCTCGAAAGCCCTCAATGCTTTCTGAACTGCAAGAAGCTCCAGTACGTTGATGTGGAGAGTTTGCTCCTCCATGCTCCATGAGCCTCGGATCTCATATGAGTCGAGATGCGCTCCCCAGCCTTGCAGCGACGCGTCCGTTGTCAGAGAGGTGTCCGGTTGCGGAGGGTCGAAGGGCATGCCCGCCAAGACATTGTCCGGAACCAACCACCAATCCAGCGACCTCAGGACCGCCCTTGGCATAGTGAGCATCTTGTTTGGAAGGTCGCGAAGAGGATCGAATACCTGCAGGAACCAATGTTGGAGAGGTCGGAATCGCAGTCTGGCAAGTCGAGTCACATAAGTCGTGGCGGCCATGTGACCGAGGAGCACCTGGACTGAGTGAGCCGGAAGCCTTCTTGACCGACGGCAGGTGTAGATCAGGGAGCATAGGGTGTCGAAGCGGTCCCGCGGCAGGTAGGCTGTCGCAGTTAAGGAGTTCAAACGTGCACCAATGAAATGAATCATCTGCATTGGCAGGAGCTGGGATTTCTCGATGTTGACAACAAGTCCCAGGTAGTCTAAGACATCTAAGGCGAGGCCAATATCGAGTTCGAGCTGATGACGAGTCCGCGCAACAATCAGCCAGTCGTCGATGTAAGGGAAAACTTCTACGCCCTGCTGGCGAAGAAAAGCCGCCACTACTGCCATACACTTCGTGAAGACACGAGGAGCAGTGGAGAGACCAAAGGGAAGAACTCTGAACTGGAAGACGTCGATGCCGACCTGAAACGCCAGGAAGCGCCTGTGGGCTGGGTGGATCCCGATGTGAAAGTAGGCGTCCTTCAGGTCTATGGATGCGAACCAGTCGTCCCGCCGTAGAAGTGGAAGGATCGAAGCTAAGGTCACCATCCTGAACTTCCTCGGCGTTATGTACTTGTTCACTCCGCGAAGATCGAGAATCGGACGCAGTCCGCCATCTTTCTTGTCGACCAGAAAGTACCTCGAGAAGAAGCAGAGGTGATGGAGATTGGAATCGACGGGTTCGATGGCCCCTTTCTGCAGCAGAGAGTCCACCTCCTCGAGGAGGGGAGGGGAGGGCGGTGTTGGACGAACCCGTCCCGTCGGAGGCAGAGTGTCGAACTCTATCCAATAGCCTGTTTGGACGATTTGGAGCACCCATCGATCCGAAGTCACTGAAAACCAGGCGTCTTGGTAGTTGGACAGTCGATCTCCGAAGAGAGGAGTCTAAGGAGAAACAAAGAGATCATCAGACAGGAGGGTTAGAATTTCCTTCGACCCTGGTCCCTGGGCCGTTGCCTTGGCTGTTGCCGGTGCCTGGAGCCCGAGCCCTGGCTCCTCACCGAAGAGGCTGGCGATGTGGAAGGGACATAACGGGAACGCCGGTAGGTCTGACCCGGATACCCCCGCCTGGGCTGCTGGCCAAATGGTGAAGCCTGCCATGGGAACCTCCCTCTGGACCGGTAGTGGTATGTGGAGGTGGAGCCCATACCATACTTCCTGGCCGTGTTTCTCATCTTTTGCGCGAATTCGAGCTTGTCATCGGTAGAACCGTTGAACAAGCCCGACTCGTCAAAGGGGAGGTCTTCAATTGTCGCAGACGCCTGGGGCGTGAGGCCAGAAGAACGTAGCCAAGCATGCCGTCTCAGCGCTACCGAACCCGCGATGGCTTTCGCAGCGCAGTCCGCCATGTGTCTGGCCGAGTTCATCTGAAGGCCTGCGAGAGATTGTGCCTCGGATTGTATGGCCTCCGCCATTCTGCGCCGTTCTTCAGGGAGATCTTTGATCAAGAGGTTCATTCGCTCCCATAGCACTTGCTGGTATGCTCCCATGCAAGCCGAGTAGTTAGCGACACGGAAGCTCAACCCAGCCGCCGAGTATATCTTTTTGCCGACGATGTCGAGCTTCCTGCCCTCAGGGTCCGGGGGGACGATAGGGGCCGGCGCTGTCTTCTGTTTTGAGCCACCTCTACGACCACCGAGTTCGGTTTCGGGTGGTTTTGCAGCCAGTCGACATGTTCTCCACCCACTCTATATAGCCTGTCAATCTTTCTGGATGTGGATTGTATTGATGAAGGGTTTTCCCAAGACCCTTGGGCTAGCTTCAGCAATGAGGGGAGGGCTGGTATGACCGCAGCTGGCGGAGCTTTTGCTTGAATCCTTTGAAAGATGGGATCCACAGGATCAGCTGGACGCTCCTCGAATTTCAGGTCCAGAGCGTGTGCCATTCTAACCATCTGCTCCCCAAAAGCTCGAACATCATCCGTTGGGGAGGAGGAATCGTCATCCATCAGCTCTGACTTCGGGGATGGTAAGTAGGGCCTATAGAAGTCCGAGGAGGCAACTGACTCCGATGAAGATGCGTCAGGCGAACGGCTTCTAGGCCGAATCGGCGTCAGAGAACGAGGCAGCGGAGTTGGTGGGGTCCGTGGCAGAGGACGGTGCTCAGGTGGAGAAACCTGAACAGTGGCGTCATGGTGCGAAGCAACATCCAAAATGACCGGCGAACGAGAGCGTGGCCTCGGAAGCGAGGGTTGCGGTATCTCAATAAGATCTCCTCTGGGGTTAAAGATCTGTGACCCCGACGGAGAGCCCAGATGAGTTCTGCAGATGGAACGGGCCAAATCATATGCAGAGTAGGGAGGCACATCCTCTCTGATGGAAGAAGTGAGAGGCCGAGGCAGGTCTTCGGGTTCGACAATCTCCACGTCGACGTCCGAGGAGTGACGTCGGAGAAGTTGGTCCCGTGACACAACTAGAGCTGGCGATGATTCAGCCCGCTTCGCAACATCCACGGCAGGGGAAAGCTCAACAGTCACAACATCCAACGGTCGAGGAGGGGTACGCAATTCACGGACTGCCACATCCGGAGTAGGTGGAGGCGGAGGGCGAAGAAACGCCTCGTCCGAGCCCTTCGGATCCCGAGGAGGGATTTGTGGAACCGCACGTTCCGCCTGCTTGGTTTTCTTGTCCTTGTCTTTCTTGCCCTCCGGATATTTGTAGAGATGCTTCTCCTTTTTCTTCTTCTTAGCCGGTTCCGAGGGCAAGATAGGGTCAGTGGAAGAGGGCTCCTTTTCACCCGAAGCCTGCTTAGAGGTCGAAGGAGCTGGCTCGGTAGGTTTCACCGGTCTCGAGTCGAATCCGAGGATACACGTCGATGGGTGGAGTGTAGAGCCTCGGGATCCGACGCAGTAGAACGACGCCTCGAAGGGCTTCGAGACCGACGGCGCTTCTGGCCAGATGAAGGTGGTGACCTGGAGCGTTCACGGCCCCGAGACTCCGATGGAGGAGCCGACGCAGAGGCAGGTGGTGCGGGCGGGAGCAAGGCCTTTTCGTATAAGAAAGATTTAAGGCGTGAGAGCCTATGCTTCCTGGCCTGCGGGGTGAAAGCTTTACAATGGACGCAAGCGTCGACATTGTGAGACTCGCCCAGACAGATCAAACAGCGGGAATGCCCATCCGCACTCGGGAGTTTCGCTTGGCAAATCACGCACCGCTTAAACGCCCCTTTAGAAGACATCATAAATTACAGTATCACACAAATCGTCAAGGAAGGAATCGTCGTCAAGTCAGTCCAAGGTCCGGAACAGAAAGCAGAAGTAGCGACAAGCCGAAGGAGCGAGCAGAAATCGTAGTCAAAGCCAGAAGAAGTGGTCAAAAGCCAAATACCAGAGTCAGAGAACAAAACCGTTAGGGGTAGTGAAGAAAACGTCGTCCAAAGAGCAAGCCAAGTCAAATACCAATAATCTCAAAAACACCTAGCGCACAGAAGTTCCTTAAGCTGCTAACGCGGCGGAAAGAGGGAACTGAGGGGATTTTAGGCGGGAAGCCCTTATAAGGGACCGTTAGGATGGGCGGAGTTACCGCCAAAAATGTATCAAAGCACATTCTGCCTAGCGATTCTAGAAGTTTCCGAAGCTCTGCGCAGGCGCAGGAGTAACCCAACTGTGTGATTCACAGAGACCACGAAGAAGATACTAGATTTATAAATGTTAAGTAAGGCCTTGTGTAGAGACTTTGCATGTAGGTCCTGGTTATCAAAAGTATCTTGGACCCAGAGCATGGTTGCTCTAGATATAAGGAATGCTGTGGAAGACGCACCAATAGCTAGAGCAGAGGCCTCATGGCAGCATTTAAGGGATGAGTCTGCTCTTCTCTCATTTGTCTCTTTAAGGTCAGAGTCGCCTTCTCTAGGCCCTACAGCATTCGTTAAAAGTGCCGAAATTGGATCATCTACAAGGGCAGGTTTAAGGATTCATAGCCTCTGAGAAAGTGTATACTGTATAGGTTTTGTGCCATTGTAATGCCCTTTCTACTTTGTGTGAGTGTGTTCCATTCTGATATTACCAGTTCGTTAAAATCAGATGGGAAAGGTGCAACTCATGAGGAAGTTTTTGGTTTAGGAAACATAGCTGCCCCAGGGCTGGAGTGGCCTGTTTTTAGAGCTGTTGAATTGTCAGGCTGAGAGGCCTACAAACCCAGCACTGCTACTGCTTTAGAAAAAAGACAAAGTCATTTTGATTGAAAATTCACTCTCTGGCTAGGTCTTCCTGTTCCCCGGAATCTGACCAATCCCCTTTCTCTGTTTCAGACAAGTCCCTAAAAGAAGTTGAACAAAGAGAGACTACATCAACATATCTAGAAGAAGACTGAGAAAGGGGAGCAGGAGCCCCTAACCCTGGTGAGGAGGCTGATTCCTTGTCCAAAGAATGAATTGGAATTGTTTCTATGCTGGATTGAATAGTTCTAATCCCAGCCCTAGCCCTGTGATGCTTCCTTGGGAGGTACTGGAGGTACAGGGGCAATAAGGGAGGTGGAGGGGGAAGGGGAGGAAATTCTAGGTCATTTGGATGCAGTATGGCCACAGGTGGTGGCCAGCTCAACCCTTTAAGCTCTTTAGCAACTATGGAGAAAATCTGCTGCAGCCATGAATCCTGATCAAAAAATGGCATAGAGAGAGACACAGGAACTGAAAAAGGCATTTGAAGGACTTGGCTTCTTTGCTCAAAACAGCCACTACGTTGCAAAGGGGCATGATTTCTAAGATGGCTCCTTGGGTTTTTCTGCCTTGTCTAGGTGACTGCCTGAGAGGCCCTCCTCTTGGGAGAAGTAATAACCAATTTAAGGAGAGTTGGCTGGAGAATTTAAAACAGCCTCCTATTCTACTTCCATAACCTCTTCTGATAGTTTGTCAGTGCTAGCTGGGGCTGTAGTATATTCAGGCCCTGTTAACTGAGGTCTTGAAGTGAGCTCAGTAGCCTCAGCCTCTTCAAGGTCTGAGGTAGAACTAAGACCAGCTTCTAAGGGTTAACATTCCCTTCTGTTAAATCCATCACCTGATCAACAATGGCGTCTCCAGGGCAATGAGCTTTGTTGGCGAGTGTGCATCTTTACACCTCCCACATGAGGCAGATAAGAGCACTCATACATCTTCTATTATTCAGATATGTTTGGAGTCTTCGGGATGCTAAGCAATGGAGCAACCTTTGAATTTGGTCTTAACTTTCCTCACCCCCAAAAGAGCACATGGAGTGAAGAAGGAGGGATGCGGGGGGGGGGGATAAAGAAGAGGGGCCTATTACTACCTGAGAGAGCTAACAAAGTATGGGCTTTTTTAAAGGAAGTGAAAGAAGAATGTGGCGGGGGGGAGTAGCCAAGAGAAAGACAGGATCAGTTTATATGACCTTTCCTATGTGAGGCAAGGTGAAAGAACTGAGAAAGAGCCAGGGATCCAAAAGGAAATTCTTTCTTAAAACACATGATTCCTTGCCTTGCCTGGGAAGGGACAGGAGTTAACTCATGCATGCACCTCTGCTGGCTGAGTTCCAACTTTGCTGGCTGAGAACTGCTGTTCACTAGTGGAGAAAACTTTGTAACATTGGAGTACCCTCTAGCTACTGGATCTATGTGTTAAGACTGCCCTATAAGACATCAGATTTTGTTCTATGTTACCATTAGGAATTCTGCATTACGCTGTTTATAACAAAACTTTTAAAAGACTTAGAAAATCCAGTTAAAACTGTAGTGTAAAGATGTTGTATTGATATAGAAACATATGTATTTTCAATATGTACAGACCTCATCAAGGATGAAGGAATTATAGTGAAGTCAAAACACATTCTGTGATTATCAGAATTATAAATATTTACATTTGACATCATTTAGTTTTCTGTCCACCTGAGCATCTCACTTTATGGTTCTGTCCAATGAAGGGAAAGGAAGTATATAGTGCCTTGCACAAGTATTATCCCATTTGATTTTTTCAAATTTTGTTGTGTTACAATCTAGAATCAAAATCAATTTAATTGACATCGTTACCACTTGATGTACACAAGATACTCAACTGTGCAGATGCAAAGTAGTTTTACAGTGGCTCAAAAGTCAAGTAAACAAACACAAACTGGCACTTCTTGTTGCATATGCATTCACCCCTTTTGCTGACATGCCTCAATACCCATTGTCTCCAGAATCCACATCATTACTTGAATGGAGTCTGCTTATCTGCAATTAGTGTCACATGATCTCAGAATAAATACCATGTTTGTCAGAGAACAAATGTAATTTTGTTGTTGTTTTGTATATTCAAGTTGGTCTCAACTTACTGTGACCCTATCAAAGGGTTTTCTCAGCAACATTTATTCAGAGGTGGTTTTCCATTGTCTTCCTCTGAATATAGGCTACATCACTTGGTATTCCCTGATAGTCTCCCTTCCAAGTATTAACCCAGCCTGACCCTGTTTAGCAGTTGAAATCAGACTGCACCTTGTGCCTTCAGGGTATTTATGCTCAGTTAAACAAACAACATAATGAAGACCAAGGAGCTATCCAAACAAGTCCAAGGTAATCTTGTGCAGAAGCACTAATTAGAGTTGGGTTTAAAAAAAACCCCAAACTATAAATATCCTCTGAAGCACTATTAAATCCATTATTACAAGGTGGAAGGATTCAACCATAACTCTGTCCAGAGAAGGCCATCTAGGTAAGTAGGACATTAGTCACAGAAGCAGCCAAGAGGCCAATGGATAACTGAATGAGCTTGAGAGATCTGCAGCTGAGATGGGACAACCATCACCTGGATGCTCCACAAAGTTGGCTTTATTGAGGAATAGTGAGAAGACAGACATTGCTAACACAAACCAATCTTGTGGAAGACATAGCATCCATGGGGGTGGGGTGAGGCTTTCTGGACTGCTGAGACTAAAATTGAACTTTTAGGCCTTGCTGCAAAATGCTATGTACGGCACAGAGTCAACACAGATCATTGTCCTGAAAACACCACTCCTATGGTGAGGCATGGTGGTGGTAGCATCATGTTGTGGAGATACTCTTCCTTAGCAAGAACTGGAAACTAGTCAGGGTTGAAGGCAAAATGGATAGAGCTGAAGAGAGAGCAATTCTAGAGGAAACCCTGTTTCAGTTTGCAAGAGATTTAGGATTAGGGTGAATGTCCAGCAGGACAATGAAAGTAAACACTCAGGCAAAGTAACATTGGAGTAGTTTAGAAACTAGAACCTGGTCCAGAATGGTCCAGTCAATGCCCAGATCACATTCTAACAGAGAATCTGTGGCAAGATTTGAAAGTTGCTATTCACCAATGATCCACATCCTGGAGCTATTTGGTCAAGAGTGGTAAAAACCTGCAGGATCCAGATGTGCAAAGGTGACTGAGAGTTACCCAAGAAGACTTGCTGCTGCAATTGCTAACAAAGATGCTTCTACCAAGTATTAACTCAGAGGGATGAATACTTGTATAAGCAAAAGTGCCAATTTGTTTTTATTTACTTAAAAGTCAAGGGTGGCTGATACTCCTGGAAGGCACTGGAATTTTATATTAACCATGAATTAAATAAATATTTGTCATCACCCTATCAGTTTTTGTCTTCCTACTGATAATACCAAGGACACTGCAGAATTACACAAAATATGACCCCAAGGAAAGTTTTATTCACTTCAGGAAAATAACCCTAACTCCATGCCCTAATGGGTAGAGATACATTTTATGTGTTTTAAAGGTAAAACTTGTGAGTGTAAAAGACTCCAAGTGGAACTAAAGTTTCCACAGCCTGATGATGGTAATTCATATTTTACATTTGGAACCACAGATGGGACAAAAATAAGACTACTTACAAGATAGTATCTTGACATTCACAAGGAGGTTTGCATTAAGGATGAATGTTAGTGGATTAGTTTCTTCAAGGAGTGAGGTAACTTGCTCTTGAGAAGGATGTTCTTCCACTAATGAGTCTAAATATTTTTTTAAAAAAATGGTTAAGTTCAAATAACAAGTAGTATTTTCTTATTAACAATAGAAAGGCAATTGTGAGGTATTTTTTCTGGTGACTGGTAATATAGGCCTAGGTGCATCCCTCTGCAATACTGTAAAATATATTCCATAGTACTGGTTTTTCCATTCCCTGTCGAGCCTTGGAAAGTGCATTAGGGACTATAGGAAAGGAATTCTGCTAACATGGCTTTGTCAGTGGAAACAACCTACTGGAACCTGATAGGGCACTTGATGCTTACAACTACATCACTCATCAATGAAGCAAAGCTATTACAGTAAGTGGTGTACATAGAAGAGCATAAGAAGCCATTCTGAGTCAGTTGAATTTAGGCACCAGTAATATCAATACATCTTAAGTCATGATTAATTCTGCCTACTGGTAACGGAATCTAAGTTCAACTAAGCTAGTCTGGATTGAAACCTCTGAACCCATTTTTACACAAAAAACTGTGAGTCAGATGCTTTCTGATTCCATTCCAGTAATGCTAAGTGCCTTTAACTCACACCTCTAATTTACCAAGATTTTTCTTCTTACCTTTTTATCAACAACAAATAAACGGGAAAGGCTAAAAATTAATCTAGAATAAAACTCTTTCTAAACACAAACATAGTGACAATGTTAATTTCAAATCCATTTTCTAAAAATGAAGCCATCCACACTATAATCACCAAAGCCTCATTGGCAGCTCCCAGGTTTTCAAACTCCTTCCTAGGAAGGCTAAGATGGTTGTCCTTCTGGTAGCAAGTGAAAACATTTTTTTATTTAGGAATTTTATTTAGGAATTGACCGTATTTTCACACGTATAAGACAACTGGGCGTATAAGACAACCCCCAACTTTTCCAGTTAAAATTTAGAGTTTGGGATATACTCGCCGTATAAGACTACCCCTCTTCCAACACTCGCCGTATAAGACTACCCCTCTTCCAACCCCTCTTCCAACACACACCAAATAAAAATTAAAGAAACATTTTAAAAGCCTCCCCACATCCAGCCAGCCACCACCTGCCTTTCCCAAAGCTGCAATGGGGAGCCTCCATGCCTGCCTAGTTCTTCGCTTCCCTTTGTAAAGGGAGTGAAGACACAGGCAAGCGCAGGAGGTGAGGCAAAGCCTCTTAAATCGCCCCTCTGCGCGGCCTTCGCTCCCTTTGTGGGGAGAGCGAAAGCCCAGGAGAGAGGCGATTTTAGTAGTTTGCCTCACCTTCCCATCGCAGCTCCTATTTGGGAAGGGTGGGTGGTGGCTGGCAAGCCTGCCCCCAGCCAGCCACCACCCGCTCTTCCCAAAGCCGTGATGGGGAGCTCTATAAGACGACACCCAGCATATAAGACAACTGACTTTTGAGATGATTTTCCTGGCTCTAAAAGTCATCTTATACACCAGAAAATATTGTATATTTTAATCTGTACTTTGAAAAATATATTATAAGCCATCTTGAGTCCCAATATCGTGAAAAAGGGGAGACACAAATATATAAATAAATAAGTCATCATAAGGAAAACCTGGTTATAGTGAAAACATCTGGATTTCATGCCCTGGTATAAGAAACTTACCTTTGCCTTTTTCTCCTCTTGCAAGCAGAAGAGGTGGCAACCCACTACCCTCAGGAATGAGGCTGAGTTGCTTGCTAACATAGTTTTCAATACCACAAAGCATTTGATAATCTAATGGACTGACAGGTGGATCATTAGCTTCATTAACTGTGCCAGGAACAGGATGCTTCGCTGGTTCAACAACAGTGGGGAGTTCAGTAATAGATGTAATCACATTGTCAGAATCATGTAATAGTTTATGTTGTTCCTTAGTGGGCAATGTGTCTTCTTGAAGAACAGAAGTGGGACAACACAAGATCTCAGTTTGTCCAGCAACACATGTTTCATCTTTTGGCATTTTCTCAGATTCACAGAGTGTGTCATTTGTTGAACTTTCAACCTACAATAAAAGTTCAATTAGATTTAACATTCACTTGGGTTCATTAATGTAAAATATGTATAATTATTTCTAATATGCTTTTGCTTTGAGAAGGATTTTGCCCTGAAAGGGAGTGTAATGATATTTTATATAAATAAAACAAGAGGGGGAAACCCAAACAAGAACAGGGAGCTTTCTGTGTGTTTATATAGCAACATAATGATACATTTCTCCAGATGCAACAAAAGGGTATCTATTAATTAGCTTGACTGACTGGGGCTCTTCAGTTCACCTAATTTTTTTACCATTCTTCACCCTACTTACAGTGCAACATGAGGGGGGGTAGAGTTTTGAACATGGACTGGAGAGACTTAAATTTAGATCACACACAGCCATGAACCCAGCTTGAAAGGTTGAAGGGGATCCACCCTCAGAATAATATAGAATAAAGAAAAAATAGAAAGGAAGTGCATTTACATAACCATGTGTCAACTCTAAATGAACACTTGGACAAATTTAATTATAATTACAGAAGAGAACAAAACCAACATGAATTAGAAAACTAAACAAGAATGGAAGGCCGTATACACACACACACACACACACACACACATATATACATGGCATGTCAAGAGAATAAATGAAGCAGAAGCAAGTTATTTATATTGTTGAAATCACATAACAAGGTATCAGGACAACAACAATTTTCTCTCATACTGCCTATTCTCATGTCCACACTAATAGCCCAGTCCTTAAAAATGACAACACAGTATAAGTGAAAAGTCATTCCCTTACACTGGCACACAATCTTGTATCCTCTCATTTACACTGGTGTTGCATAGGCACACTCAAACAGGTCAGAGGAACCTGGCATTATACTACGTTTTACTATAAAATGCAGGTTAAAGAGGTTTGTCAAGAAACTAAAAAACTGCATGAATGAAGAAAAGCAGTTATTTCTACAATGATTCCTCTGGCCATTTGTATCAAAAGCAGTTCAACCAAAGTAATAGAAGCATACTTGTTTTGGGGCCAGCACCCTCAGCTGATATTATGAAGAATAGTTGCTTTAAAAAAAAAGCCTTGAATAGGTCTCTACGCCTCTATGAACCTAACTATCTGTAGGGTATTGTGAGGGTTTTACTTAGATTTAGATACTGTAAAATCTGAGCCAGCTCTATTTACCCAATTAAAAAGGGACAAAATATTATAGTGCAGTACTAATAATCAATTATTAGTAAATTGGAGCTTACAGGATATGATTCCTGTGGGGATTTTCTGACTCCAGATGACAATTTTGTTGTGTCCGCAACTTCTCCATTAGGCAAAATACCATCCGCAAACCAAACTCTTCTCTGGTCTTTGGGACAGACCCCTACAGGAAGAAGATGGAAACAAAAACAAGACAAACAAAAATGCTACAATGTATGAATTATTTCATTGGTCTAACACAAAATTGCTTTAGACTTCCAAGTCACTTATATCACACTATTTCTTGTATCACACAATAACACGGTTTTCCCACCACCTCCCACACCACCAGCAGTAGTACATTCTAAAATCCATGTCATAGCTCAGAGACCTTGGGGACAAAATCTAATTAACATTCTACTATTTCTGTACTAAATATCACTGAAATATAGGATTTCTTCACACAGTAAAACTAACTATTGATCTACAAAACTTAAAACAAGATTTATATGGGTCTTTAAATAAAGCATTTGCACAACCTAAAGGTTAGTCTAGAGAAACTTCCTTTGAACCTGAAATCTGGAGACTTCATCCTAGAAATGCTGAATTATTTCTCAAAAGGTTTCTTGAAATTTTAGTGAAAGCAAGCTTCTCTGTCCTTCATATTCCCCATGTATAGACCAAGTGGTGCTGTTCAGGTTATATCATGGTATGGACAAGTAAAGTAGCTATACAGGTAAAGTTCACCTATGACCAAGGCACAACTCTGACTATAAAAGATCTACAAATGTCCCAAAATTTCCAATACTTAAGATAAACATAAGTGAGTGTTTGCTTGTTGACCTGTCTATTCAGACTACACTATGATGTACAATAACAAAAGCTCAGATGGCCACAAAGGCATACCAAGAAGACCTCTAAATAGTGAACAAGTTCATGACAAAAACCTTCAAGGGATAAAGAAATCACATCTATTTCAGTCCTATAACTACAACATGTCTATAACCACATTACAGATATTTGTAATCACATCAGCTCTGCTAAAAAGTCCATTTTTGTCCACCTGTCCCTAATAGATGACAAAGATAGGAAATGTTAAACAAAACAGAAGTATTTCCTGGAAGGACTAGGTTCTTATCTGACATAACAAATGAATCCCTCATATAAGTTTGTTCTGCTTGTTTGACTACAATGAGATTGTCTAAAAAGAACCTGATAAAATTTAATTTCACTTAATTCTCTTAATGATTTTTTGGTTACCCATCACCATTTGGCCATTTAAATAAAGTAGTCAAAAGTGGGGATGAGGGGAAGAAGAAGAATTATGTTTACCAGATGTCTGGACTGCCTGCAAAGGTGGAACAGTTGAATATTCAGAGATAGGAGAATTAGGCACAGGACCAGTTGGGCTCATCATTCTTTCCAATGCCTGTGCTAACAAACAATGTAGAATAGTTTTAAGTGTCATATCTCTGGGACATATATTCTATCTCCCCCAACTTCACTTTCTTACTTGCATGGTGTTTCAAAAATTATTTATATCCCTAGAAGTTCTAAAAGTGAGTTTAGGTGAAATAAATCTTTATTGCTAAAAGCTATAAGCCATCGCAATTACTTTAAGTAAGTTAGAACACACGTACACAAACAATTACAAAGCCATACAATAATAATAAAACCATGAATATCCAAAATATAAAACTATAAAGAATTAAACCATTATTGTACGGAGCCATTTACATATCAGTACTGTGAAATGTTTATTGCTGGTTTTGATATCTGGCTCTTATCTTATTAGCGGCCAAAGCAAATTTTGCCACCATATGAGTGTGGTACAAACTGTTGCCAGCTAACAGGACACAAATTTGTTCAAGAGGAGAGCGATTAACCAAGGAATGAAGGATGTAACCTAAAAACTTTTGTCTTGGAAGTATGTATAGAGGGCATTTCAGCAAATAATGTTGAAGGTCCTCCACTTCTCCTGTCTCGCATATACAAAACCTTTGAGTTACTGGGATATTATTGTATCTTCCTTTCAAATAAGCAGACGGCATACTCTGAAAGCATAATGCCGTATATGCTTTTCTTAATGGCGGCAATGTAAGATCAAAAAATATCTCTCCATTCCAAAAGATGTTTTATACAATGGGTACCATAATGAAAATGCAGTTTGAGAAAGCATAAACATATCTCCCCACTTAGAAACAAAATATATTTTCTCCTTGACCAGCTGTTTAAATTTGTTAGAAGTATAAATCTCTAAGGCCTCTGGATTGATCCCATAGGAGAGAAGTATTGCATTAACTGATTTTCCCCATACACTTTGCTCAGAAGACTGTAATTGCTCTATAAAGCATTTTTTTGGAAGACGAGAATCACTCATTCCAGCCAGCTTTATCCAATATAGAGCTAGGGCCATATGAACACCAGATTGTAAAGAGACTAGCCCCCTTTCAGCTCTTAGAAAGGGGGCGGGAGTACCTTTTGGCACAACTAACAAGGATTTCAGGAAGGCACTTTGGACAGGTTCAAGAGGAAAAATACTGTTATGTCCCCATATCTCGGCACCATATAATAATTGTGGAATTATCTTCTTCTGAAAGACCTCAACAGAGGGGGCAACCAAATTCCCCCCTTGAGATCTATGGAATCTCAACAGGGCACTGATAGGGTAGGAAGATTTCAGCTTAACTGCTTGGAAGTGTAGCTTCCGCGATAGATTTGATTGGAACCCTACACCCCCAGATATTTAAAATAAGATTGTTGATCTATAGGTTTAGTATTCAGACTCCATCTATGAGGTTTTCTCTTCTTCCCCAAAACTACCACTTTTGTTTTAGTGTGGTTAACAATTGGTTGTTCCCTTGAGCAGAAAACACTTAGTTTATTTAATAGTCTCCTCATCCCAACCATGGTGGTAGAAATCAAAACAATATCATCGGCATATAAAAGTACCGAGAGATTAGTATCTAGAATGGAAACTGGAAAATATTCTGAGCCACATAGCTCTCTAGTAATGTCATTTATATAAAAATTAAATAAAAAGGGGGCCAAAAGGCATCCCTGCCGTACTCCTCTTACTATGGATATGTTATCTGACAATAGTCCGTTGTACCCTAGTCTAACTCTAAGGGATGTATCAGAATGTAATTTACGAATTAAGAAGAGTAACCTTCTATCAATGTTGGTTGACGCTAACTTCAGCCATAGGCGCTCTCTTTCTATGAGGTCAAAGGCAGAACTGAAGTCTATGAAAGCAGCATAAAGTTCTTTTCTATCTTTGCGAATATATTTTTGAATCACACGTTATAGAACGATGCATTGGTCTATTGTAGATTTGCCTTTCATAAAGCCAGCTTGTTCTTCTGCTATTATAGTATTTCTGTTGCCCATGATTCCAGTTTACCTAGCAAGTATTTTGAATACAATTTGGATGCATTACTCAGCAAGCTGATAAGTCTAAGATTTTTCGGATCAACTTTAAAGCCTTTTTTGTGAATCGGAACCACTACACTCACTCCCCACCTTGGTGGGATTTTCCCATTGTGATTTATGTAGGTGAACAGTGATGCAGACACAGGTGACCACCATTCGGGATTTGATTTCAATAATTCTCCAGGTAACATATCTTCCCCAGGGGCTTTTTTTTGGTAGGGAGAGCATTAATTAAGCAATTTATTTCCTCAAAAGTTACTGGTTCCCAAATAGGGCAGCATGAAATTGTAGTCATACTAAGGCTATTTCTTGCATTCAGTATGGGCCCAAGTGCATGTTAATTATACAAAGAGGAAAAATGGGCCAACCACTGTGTAGGGGTAATTTGATTTTCAGTAGTGTCATAAACCTTTCGTGTCCCCTTTTCTATCAGGGCCCAAAATCTAGTTGAGACCCTATCCATGAGAGCCTGACCTAGCTCCATCCAAGACAGACGGATATATTCTGCCTTTTTCCTTTTAAGTAGATTGTTATATGCTCTACGGAGAATTATATAAAGACTAATTTTCTAAAGAATCTTCCCATCTTAATTTTTTTATAGCCTTGCTAATTTGCGCTTTTGCAAAACACATTGTTTGTCAAACCAGCAGTGAATAGATTGTTTAAGTGGGTATTTGTTTCTAGTGGTAACCAAAAAAGGCCTAATTTCTTGAACTAACTTATCAAATTATTGCAAAGGGTCCACAAAAGTTAGAATTTGATCTCTTAATCATAGGCTACTGGGGTGAGTTTAGGGTAGATTCTAACCAGCACTGCTTTTTGACAAAAAATATTTCTGACCAAAAAGTTGCTCTGAACATCACAATACTGATGTGTTTACTCAATTTAATTATTCATAACTACTGCTATTAAAACGTTATGAAGATCATCTGAGAAAAGGTTTTCCTTCCTATGTAATGGATGAATTTCTTATGATACCCACCTGCAATACTGACCTTTACCATTTAAAAATAAGGCCCATATACACTTTACTTTAGAACATTTATTTGTAATTTGCAACAAAGAAAGTACACTCATATCCAGCCTTCCTGCTATACTGAAACTCAAGGCAGCATAGGCAGTACTCTGATGCCATCTTCCTCCCATGTGGGCACTTATTAGATTGGGTTAAATAAGTAACTGTATCATGACTTAACAGATAATACCTAGGACAAATTGTTTAACTGATTGAAACTTATGTGATAAATTGACTGGATTTCTTTAACTTAAAGATGACATTTTAGACTCAGGCTATCTGAAAGACATCTGCTTCTGCCACCCAAGCCTGGTGGCTTCTTGCACAATTTGCTTTAGAAAACATATTTGATGTTATTTTATTTTATTTTTTATATAAAACATCCTAAAGAAAATGTGTTGTCCTTGACATTATCTGATAAAGCCCTCCTGGTACCAAATGCTGCTAGATGTTTGCTCCGCAGTTGCTCAAAGCCGGGCATTTAACATGTTGGTTCCCACAATGTGCTATGATCTTTTCTTTCATATTATACATATATCAATAATTCTTATTTCTAGGAATATGTTGAAGGCATTTCTATTTTTACAAAACATCCTGGTGTAGTTTAGCCTACCCTGCATTTAATTATAAGAGAGATAATGTAAATATTGTAAGGTATTTTTATACTGCATGTTTATACCTGTTGCTTTGAAATCTTTAAGTGTAAACAGTTTATAAGGACTCATAAACAACCAAGTTTCTAACTCATTGCCCCTAGCTGCTTTAATGGCCTTTGCCGTAAATAATTTATAATAAGCCATCTTTAACGGAAGGACCAGATGTGCAGTTTAGGAGATTCCTCAAGTCTGCACTAACTGAGGAAGCTTAGGGAACAGTGGGACCAACTGAGGCTATTTCATCCACTTCAGACTCATTTGGATAGGTCCACCAATAACTAGACTAATACTATAATGAATTCTGTATGGACCAGCCTTTAATGACTATTCAGAAACTTCAACTGGTGCAAAATTGTGGCTACCTGAGCACTAACGTGAACCCAACCACTGGAGTATGTCTGGCATCTATACTGTACCAGATCCACTGACAAGTAAAATGAATATGAACCTTTTAAAGCCCTAAAACATGAACAACTGCACCAGTATCAGCCTGCCTATATTCTTACATCAGTGTCATAAGCCCTATTTATATGCCAGATTGTGATCAGGCAGAAGGGAAGAGGGCCAATGACACCATATTTATGAAACTGTGTTCCCATGGAGATGAATGATGCCCTGTGATTTCAGGCTTGAAATGGGCTCTAAATACCTACTTATTTAATATTCTTTCCTCTTAAACAAGTATTTCATCAAGGTGTGGTATCCAGGATGTGGCTCTGACTGTAATTATTTATTTTATCATTTTTACTGGAATATATATGGTATCTGCTTTAATGTAACTGCTAGTTCTTATTTGATTACAACATCTTTTATTGATGTGCTTTCAAGTCAACTCTGATGCACGGTGACCCTATCACAGGGTTTTCTTGGCAAGATTCATTCAGAGGTTTGCCACTGCCTTCCTCTAATTCAGAGAGAGTATGCCTTGTCCAAGGTGACTCAATATGTTTCCATGGCTGAGGGAGGATTTGAACCCTGGTTTCCCAGAGCCCTACTCCAACACTTGAACTATATACATCTTACTATGGTATTTCTCTTGCAATTAGAGGCAGCCTTGAGAAGGTTTTCTCCTAAGAGTTGGCCTACAAATACTTAGATTAAATAAATAGAGTACATTAAATTAATTTGTAGCTATTAACCTAAATAAAACACTATGTTGGTGGTTTTTTGTTTGTTTTTTTGAAGAAACAATAGCTCTGGAAACCATGTGTGTTTGTGTGTGTGTGGAGTTTCCAGTAACCTGTCAACTTATGGCAACCCCATGAATTTCACAGGGTTTTCTTGGGCAAGGAATAGTCACGAGGTGGTTTTGCCAGTTCCTTCTTCTGAAAAAAGCCTAGAGCACCAGGTAATTGTTGCAGGCCTTCCAAGTACTAACCAAATCTGACCCTGCTTAGTTTCCGAGATCAAATGGGATCTGGTTCCTTTAGGGTATTTAGGTGGTACATGAGATTTAATCAATTATGTTACCATGTTCCATGTTGGCATCATGTATGACTCATTTTGGTATACAGATAATATGAAATTTCCCACGCACTGTTGGTGCTTCATATATAGAGCTCTAAGGAAAATGAGATAACACTGATGTAAAAATTACATAATACCAATGTATGGCAAATATAGCACAATCTTGGCTGTACTGGCTATTTGTGTCTGTGTAAAACCCTATAAAATTCATAGGGTTGCCATAAGTTGACAGTAACTTGGAAGCACATACACACAATATCATCAATATCATCTCCTGGCCCTTTGTGAAGACATTCCCTAGAATATCTAGTTAGCCACTGTCAGAATCAGAATACCAAACTAGATGGATGGCAGTACCTTTATCTATATCTACGGTATATAATCTGATCAAGCATAATGTTATACAGTTGTCCCTCCATATCCACGGATTTAAGGATTCACGGCTTGAAAATGTTATTTAAAAAATAATAATCCAAAAAAAACCCTTGATTTTCCCATTTTATATAAGGGATACCATTTTGATATGCCATTGCATATAATGGGACTTGAGAATTCATGGATTTTAGTATCCATGGGGGGTCCTAGAACCAAACCCCAGCAAATACGAAGGGACAACTGTAGTACATTAGCCATTAGAAGAAAAATGAGTAATCATATTTAATGTTTCTAAATGTTTTTTTAAAATAGAAAATATGTAAACAACTAATGTTATCTATTGCCAAAAATATTTACAAATCAATGCCTCATACTTTATAAAGGAAATGTTGGTTATATTGGAAAGACTCATTTCATCATTCAAAAATCATTCTAGTTACCATTTCTATTTCTTCTAATTCTTGCCAATTATTTTTTTTTACCTTTGTTGATGGACTCATGACAGCTTATACAGACTCTTGCTTCTTTATCCAGATACTGGAGTTTGCATTTTCGATTGCAACATGAAGCACAAAAAACCTAAATTAACAAAGAAGCTAAATTAAGTTTTTAGAAACAGAGATCAAGATAACATTTTACTAATGTTTAAAAAGCAAAAACCAGTGGAGAAATTAACATTTACACAGACAACTTTAATTTGTAGTTTGAATATTAGACTTTGCAAAGTTCCTTTATGCAACATGTAGTTCATGATAACTCTACAGCATAACACTAATGGAGAATGAACATCAAAAACCTTACATTTATAGTAAACACATTAGACAAATTATTATTAATAGGATTGTTTTGTTTTGTTTTGAAAGAAGCTTAGCAGGATTAGCGCAGAATGAGCTCAGGCTTGCTAGGGAGGTTAAGAACAATAAAAAGGGTTTTTTTGGGTATGTCCGCAGCAAAAGGAGGAAGAAGGAAATGGTAGGGCCACTACGTGGAGAAGATGGCAAAATGCTAACAGGGGACAGAGAAAAGGCAGAATTACTCAACAACTTCTTTGCCTCAGTGTTTTCAGAAAAGGAAAAGGAGGACCAACCTGAGGAGAATGGAACAGAGGACACAATAGGGGAAATCCAGCTCAGAATAAGCAAAGAGGTAGTACAGGAATGTCTTCTTAATCTAAATGAATTTAAATCTCCAGGACCAGATGAACTACATCCAAGAGTATTAAAAGAGCTGGCAAATGTGATCTCAGAGCCATTGGCAATAATCTTTGAGAACTCTTGGAGAACAGGAGAAGTCCCAGCAGACTGGAGGAGGGCAAACATTGTCCCCATCTTCAAAAAGGGGAAAAAAGAGGATCCCAACAATTATCGTCCAGTTAATCTGACATCAATACCAGGGAAGATTCTAGAGCAGATCATTAAACAGAGAGTCTGTGAACATTTAGAAGGCAATACCATAATCACAAAAAGTCAACATGGGTTTCAGAGAAACAAGTCATGCCAGACTAATCTGATCTCTTTTTTTGATAAAGTTACCAGTTTGGGTAGATGAAGGGAATGCTGTGCACATCGCATACCTTGATTTCAGTAAGGCCTTTGACAAGGTTCCCCATGACATTCTTGCAAACAAGCTTGTAAAATGTGGACTAGACAAGTTAACTGTTCAATGGATTTGTAATTGGTTGACCGGCCAAACCCAAAGGGTGCTCAGCAGTGGCTCCTCTTCGTATTGGAAAGATGTGACCAGTGGGGTGCCACAGGGTTCTGTCCTGGGCCCAGTGCTATTCAACATCTTTATCAATGACTTGGATGAGGGAATTAGGGACATACTTATCAAATTTGCAGATGACACCAAATTAGGAGGAGTAGCTAATACCCTAGAGGACAGGATCAAAATTCAGAATGACCTGGATAGAGTGGAGCGCTGGGCCAAAGTTACAACATGAAATTCAATATGGAGAAATGTAAAGTACTGCACTTAGGGCGGAAAAATGAAATGCATAGATATAGGATGGGAGAGACCTGGCTGAATGAGACTACATGCGAAAGGGATCTAGGAGTCCTAGTAGACCACAAGTTGAACATGGGTCAACAGTGTGATGCGGCAGCTAAAAAGGCCAATGCGATTTTGGGCTGTATCAATAGAAGTATAGTGTCTAGATCAAGGGAAGTAATCGTGCCACTCTATTCCGCCTTGGTCAGACCTCACCTAGAATACTGTGTCCAGTTCTGGGCACCACAATTCAAAAAGGATATTGACAAATTGGAGCATGTCCAGAGAAGGGCAACTAAAATGGTGAAAGGTCTGGAAACCATGCCTTATGAGGAGAGACTTAGGGAACTGGGTATGTTTAGCCTGGAAAAAAGATGGTTAAGAGGCGATATGACAGCCCTGTTTAAGTATTCGAAGGGATGTCACGCTGAGGATGGAGTAGGCTTGTTTTCTGCTGCTCCAGAGACTGGAACACGGAGCAATGGATGCAAGCTCTAGGAACAGAGATTCCACCTCAACATTAGGAAGAACTTTTTGACAGTAAGAGCTGTTCGGCAGTGGAACACACTCCCTCGGAGCGTGGTGGAGTCTCCTTCCTTGGAGGTCTTTAAACAGAGGCTAGATTGCCATCTGTTGGGGATGCTTTGATCAAGATTTCCTGCATGGCAGGGGGTTGGACTGGATGGCCCTTGTGGTCTCTTCCAACTCTACAATTCTATGATTCTATGAAGTAACAGAAACCTAAGTGTGGTTGCCTTGTTTCAATCTCTGAACTAATCTCCATCATTATGGTATATACCAAGTAGAGTGATGGACTATGAACAAATTACCTGAGTTCAAATTTCCATTTAGCTATGGAGGCTCACAAGGGACCTTTGATCAACCATAATTTCCAGTCTAAACACAGAAAGCAATGAAGATAGAATAATAGTCCTATGTAGGCAACCTGAGCCACCTGGTGGATATGATGAGACCTAAGTTATACTGTAGTTCGATATTGTACTGTACTATGTCAGATGGTAAGTCTGAGCAGGATAATGCATGAAAATAAGTGAAAGTCGTAGAACAATGAGGAGGGTCTGAGTGATGAAGTCTTTGTAAGGGTGCATTGTGTATTGCATTAAGATTAATTGGTTTAATTGTTTAGTGAAATAAAATTAAAAACCATAAATATATTAAATTGTACTCAATAAACATACAGTTTTCCTTCATATTCACTGGGGTTTGGTTCCAGGACCCCCTGTGGATACCAAAATCCATGAATACTAAAGTCCCATTATATGCAATGGCATATCAAAATGGTGTCCCTTATATAAAATGGCAAAATCAAGGTTTGCTTTTTGGATTATTATTTTTTTAAAAATATTTCAAGCCATGAATCTTTAAATCCATGGATATAGAGGGACAACTGTATATTAATTGTTCCAATATACCCAAACCTACCAAATTGTCAGTATATACCAGTGTTCTAACAGGGTTACAAACTAAACGCTAAAATAACATCCATTATAAAAGGAACATCCTTATACAGATCTGAGATTACTTAGATCCAGATAGCAACATACCCTTAGAATGAGTGTGGAGATTATGAGGTAAGATTGCCACAAGCGGTGGTTAGAGGTGGAATCATCACGGTACAAAACAGAATGCTTTTTAAAAAACTTTAAAAACTCTTCCAAGTGGTGGTTAGAGATGGAATCATCACGGTACAAAACAGAATGCTTTTTAAAAAACTTTAAAAACTCTTCCAAGTGGTGGTTAGAGATGGAATCATCACGGTACAAAACAGAATGCTTTTTAAAAAACTTTAAAAACTCTTCCTTTCTATCTTCCTTTCTGGAAGATGTCCAAAAGAAGACAGCAAGACAAGGCAAGACTAAACTTTCTAGGACAGGATATGGGGAACAATGTACAGCAGGTTTCTGTCTGAATAACTGTCTTTCCTCCAAACTCACTTCCCCACACTATGTTCTCCCCCCACAAATCACCTTTCCTCCAGGAGCCAAAGCAAGCTGTTAGATCAGAAACTACTTGGCCCCTGGTCAGATAAGTCATTTGACATCTCTGCCAAGAAGGAGAAAATAGGCTTCTCTTTCTTTTTACCAGTACAGAAGCCAAGCACTTATAGAAGCAGCAGCTGGGTAGATTGATAAAGAAATAGGATAAGCAATTAAAATTTTAAAATCTCCCCCTCCCCCCGCTCATTTACCCCCTTCTCTCTTGGGCAACAGATAATTTTTGTACCATATGCTGCTAGCATTCAGCCACTGAAACACTACCCTTCACAAAATGTGATCCTGGGCACAAAAAAGATTCCTTTACTCTGTATTAGGGATTATTATGGGTCAGAGCTCACCTAGGCTCAGTTTCTACAAATATTACTGCCTGAAGCAAGTACAGAGTGCCCATTCAATACCAAATTCCACAGTACCTTTCATACGTCTGTAATTTCAACAAAGGAACTGATTTCTAGGTCTGAAGAAAAGATTAAAATGCAAGACTGGACCACAGTACATTTCATTTTGAGATCTCTGCTTCATTTTGATCCAACTGAGAAAAAGCTTCCTCTCTTTAGCATCCATAGCCCACTTTTTCACCAAAGTTTGCCTGGCTCTTCCAAAGGCAAACTAAAAAGGTAGACAGATGAAAACCAGTTGATAGTTTCCTTTCCATTTGCACTTTTCGTACAGGGGAGACCATATTGCATTAAGAGAAACATGGCCTTCTCTCCACTCCCATTCCTACCTATGGGTCTACTTTCACAAAGACACCATACCAGTCTGTGCAAACACCAGGACTTTTAATATTTGATAATCATTCCACTACCTTCTTCATAACCTGCAGATTGTATGCAAACCTTAACAATTACCTACTATACAGATTAAGGTCCCTGTCCTTCTATAATCAACATGACATTTCACCAGTAACTAGGAGCTGAAGAACTTTATCACATCAACTGTACTTTCAAGTAAAAGTTCAAGCTAACAATAAATGATATTTGTCGTTGTCTGTTTAAACTCCAAATAAAGCCAATTTCAATACGGTGGGGGAGGAATTTTGGTAAAAAGGAAGGTTGCATTTTCAGAGTTAAAAAAAAAGTCCTCTCTTCCGAGTCAAAGTTTTACCCAGTGTGCCATTATCACAATCCCAACTACTATACACACAAACAAGTACAGATAATTTTTAAAATGGTTTATATTACTTACTTTTCCACAAGCACGACAGTGGTGTCTTCTTCTTGTAAATGTGAATTTGGCTTGACAATTCATGCAGTTTGGTGCTTCTGAATCAGGAATCCAGGATGGCTGCTTCTGCCCAAGAACTATAGCTTGTTCTACTGCTTTAGCAGGTTCTGAGATCACAGATAAGACACTATTCCCTTTGTTTTCTGAACAGTTTTGTGTATCAGCATTATTACTAAAGCTTAAATCAAGACAAGTTTTAGCATCAGAAACAGAGGTATTTGGAACTGTAGAATTTAACACCTGGGGCTCATTCCCAAGTGTATTTGGACTACTAAACTCAGAACACATGTTGGCTTTTGGTGGAAGGTTTAACAACTGCTTTGGCCTTGCACCTCCACTATGTGCCATTTCTTGGCTGTTTATAGAGTCTGAAACTTCACTTCCAGTTTCATTTACGTGCTCTGCAGTCTCTTCAGACTTTTCCACTGTGTTCTTTTTTCCACTCTTCAAATTTTTCCACTGTGGACTTTTTTCCACAAGAATACTTAATCTAGATTCAGGATTGGATAATATATAGTTGTTATCAAAAGAAGCTTCTGTCTTCTTAAACTCCATTTTTGCTTGCAAATTATTACTGCCAATGTTCAGTTTGTCCATATCAATTAAACTGTCATTAATGATATCAGACTGCAATAATCCATCATCAGTATCCTCTTTAAGGGGCTTTGAATGCTCTGTTTCATGACAATGCTCAGACAAGAAGGCATCAAGCTCAGCATCACTAACTATCATATCACTTACAATAATGTCTTCTTCTATAGCTAGATCAACTAAACCTCTGCCCCCAATTTCAGTGGACAGAACACTGCTGCATGTTTCACTATTTGCAAGTGAAGAACTGGAAGCGGCAACAGAGTTTTGGTGCTGGAAAGGCTGACATTCACTAATAATGTTATCAAAACCCTCCTTCTTCCTATCTGTAAAGGAATCAATTCCTAGCCAACATTCACTCATTTTGTTTTGATTCTCATCCTGTTCAGATGGTTCTGTTCTTTCAAACACTTCCCCTTTAGAAAGGCATTTTTTATGATTTTCTGATTGCACAGTTATATCACTACAGACTGCTGTTTTTTCATTCTCAGCTGTTTTTCCATCAGTGTCATCAGCTGTAACTAATGACCCACATATAGAAACAGCAAGTGGAAGACAGGACAGTGAAGTGTGTGTGTCTTCAGAGCTCTCTGGTGTTGAAACTATGTTTAAAGCTGTATTGGTATTCTGTTCTGGACTGCAGCATTTTTCCACAGTGCTATGTGTTTGATCTAGCCCTGGCATATTCTCAATTTGAAATGATGAGTCACGTAAATTCTCTTCTTTAGGTAATATTAAACTGTTTCCATTTGACTGATACATCTTTGGTAGGTTAGAAATTAATGGTTCAATCATACCCTCTTCTGAAGTGGCTAGCTTGTCATTTTCTTCTTGTGTCATTTGATTCTTTGCACTATTTTGATCCTCTAATGGTTCACAAGGCAGTTCTTCACATGTTGGTTCATCTTTGGAACTATGTACAGTTGAAGATACTTGAGTTATTAAAGCTGGGTCTATAACCTGTTCTATCTGGTTACATACTTCATTGTTATTCCACGTTTCTGTCTTTTCTTGAACCTCACCAGGGTCTACCACATTTGCTTGTGAAGGTCTGCTTGTAGTTAATTCCAGTTCATCTTGTTTTTCAGATGTATTATATTCTGCATTGCATAGTGCTGTATCTCCATCAATTTGTTGTTGCATACCAGAATCAGTACTAGAATCAGCTGACATATTGGTAGCAGTGGCAGGTACTGGTGCTAAATCAAAGCCAGTAAGAGAAAGATTACCTTGGGAATCACCTGGCTGCAACTTTTGAGTGCACTCCAAATTATTTTTTGCATGGCTCAAATTTCCTGTGTCACTCACAAGGTCACAGACAGGTATACTGTATCGTCCCAGGCAAGAAGACTGATTTTTATCTGAAGAACCACCATCCACCATAGAAAGAAGATCTAAGCCTGTGACATTTTTCTCATTTTGTTCAGAGTTCAGCTGCTCAAAGTTTGCTACATTTGCTGTCTGGGTAGACAATGAGAGTTCATCTGATGTAGGACAACTGACATTTTCTTGCACTTTTGCTCCAAAATCTTTTGGCTTTTCGTAATCTAATTCTGAAGAAAGTGAATGATGCTTAGAATCATGTGGATTTGCATTTCTGCTATTTTCAAGTTCATCTAAATAAAAGATCAAAATCAAATTGGTTAGTATACCACTACGCTCCCCACATCACACAAATAGTCCTCTAAGTCTTCAAAACACAAAAAACATTTGTTAATAAAATGCTAATTTTTGCACACATTCTTCCCTTGTTTCCTGTGCATTCCCACTGTCAGTTTTGAACTATAAACCTCTTGGGAGCAGGGCCACATTGATGTGGCTTATTCAACACTGTAAAGTACCATGCATACCAGTGCTATGCTAGATAATAACATATTTTATCTACTATTGCAGCTCACAAATACAAAATCAAGGCATAAAGAATAAACTAACCTGTGTTTTGTTCAAATTCATCAAGTAGCTTATCTAGGTCAGAGACTGCTGCTTTGAAGTAACTGTCCATTCTAAAGTTTGAGCTGCTATGAGTTTTCTTTTCTTGTGCCTATGCAAAACAATAGATTATATCACATGAGGCAAGCAGAAGATAAATCAGGTTCCACAGATAGATCTAGAATGATTTACAGTAGATTAGAATAATTACAGAGCAAGTGTGGTGTAGTGGTATGAGTGTTGGACTAGGACTCTGGAGACCAGGGTTCAAATCCCCACCCAGCTGTGGGACCCCACTGGGTGACATTGGGCAAGTCACACTCTCCTCAGCCTCAAAGGCAATGGCAAACCCCCTCTGAATAAACCTGCCAAGAAAATAGGTTGCCTTAGGGTTACCATAAGTCAGACATTACTTGAAGGCACACAACAACATAATGAAATACTACTTCTAATTCTTTCACAATGATAGCAATTTAAAAGGTTTTTTTTTTGGGGGGGGGTTCCAAGTTAAGCTGCTAGATTGAAAAAAAGCTTTGGAAAAAAGAATTGAAACTTTTCTGTAGAAATGAAAGTATATTTCTGGGCATATTATTTGATGTGTTACTTAATTTTCAGCCTGCTCACTACCACAGTATTTTTATACTGCTTTGTTTCTGCCTCCAGTTGTGGATGTTGGGGTTCTAACAAAAGCAAATACCGTAGTTTTCTGGGAACTAAGCAAAGTTGATCCAGCAAATTCAAAAGTCTGCCTAAATTAAAAGAAAAGTTTTAAAAACATATTACTTATATATTATTGTCACTGAAAAGGAGTCATTGCACACTTTGATAATTCTTCCAGTATGTTTTGCATAATTCCTTGGACACTAAAAAAGAATATGTACCAAATAATATATAATCAGTGAAATTCTCCCAAGTATATATCATTTTGTAGTCAAAACAATGGGAAATATTAGGAGACTTGGGGAAACTGCACGCAATTTGCAGAAGTAAAAAAAATCCATTATTAAAAAAAACATGACAGGGAATTCTGCCTCCCTCCCCCACACAGAAAAAGTCCACTGAGGATTGAGAATACACAACAGGTAAGAAATGCTGCCTGATGACTGAAGGCAAAAATTGAAGAAGAAGAAGAAAAACCAGCAGTTCTGAGTGAGGATGAAATAAAGTGGCTAGAACCTTGAACACAAGCACTTTGCACTGTAACATGTTGTTGCACATTCTGTCCATTACACTCAGCATTCAAATGACTGATGTCTTGGAGAAAATATGTCAAGCTATCCTAAAAGGCCTTAAGAAAATGAATTTGAATTGTTGTATCTATATAAAGGGAATATTACATACCGAGTGTAAGAGAAGTACCACCACTAATAAATGTTGTACCATTTATGTCTTCTTAACTAATGACAACCCTAAGAATGAGAGATCTCCAAGTCAACATATCAACAGCCTTGCTCAGATCTTGCAGACTCAGGGCTGTGGCTTCCCTGATTGAAATCTATCCACCTGTAACACAGTCGTCCTCTTTTTCTATTGCCTTCTACCTTACCAAGCATTATATTTTCTAGCAAGTCATGTCTTCCCATTCTATGGAAAAAGTACAAATTGCAAGTTTGATTCCAGCGGGCTCCAAGGTTCACTCAGCCTTCCATCCTTTTGAAGGTCGGTAAATTGAGTACCCAGCTTGTGGGGGCAATTAGCTAACACACATTGGAAACTGTTTAATGCAGTGTAGATGTGTAAATAGCTATTGCTTAAAACAATTTATAAGCCACTCTGATAGCCTTGTGGCTAAAGAGCGGGGTATAAATAACTAAATAAAATAAAAATAAAAATACAACCGTCTCAGTTACTCATCTTAGCTTCTAGGGAAAGTTCAGGCTTATTTGCTCTAGGACCCATTTATTGGTCTTTTTAGCCGTCCACAGCATCTATAGAACTCTTTTCCAGCACCACATTTCAAGTGAGTCATAGAGCATCCCCGCTCTTGGTTTAAATTTCCCTTTGATTTCTTGGCTCTTGTGGAAAAAGTCTTTTGCATTTTTCCTTTTTTTGTTGTCATCTTCTATTTCTCTGCATTGACTATTATAATAATTCTCCTTGTCCCTGCATAAAAGTCGCTGAACAGGTGCATTCAGGATTGTTTTGGCAGAGAGAATGGAGTTTCTCCATCTTCTGCTTCCAACTGTATTGTCTATTTGAGGACTACATTGGCCATCAGGTGATGTCCATGTATACAGTCGCTTCTCTGGTTGCTTGAAGAATGTGCTTGCAATGAACTAATGGCTGGCCTCACAAAATTCAATCAATGCCTCTCCTGCTTCATTTCTTGATCCTAGGCCAACTTTTCCTACAATCTTTGGTTCTTCTTTGTTTCCTACTTTTGCATTCCAATTACCTATGATTAACAAGTCCTGTTTTGGTGTGTGATCCATTTCCTCCTGGACTACAACACAGAATCTTTCAATTTCTTCTACTTCTGCCTCTGTAGCTGGAGTATAAATTTGGATTATGGTTATACTTACAGGCTTTCCCTGAAGTCTTATGTTTCCCTCAGACTCTGTATTATATCCTTTGACTGCTTTTGCTAAATTTTATTTACTTATTTATTGGATTTGCATCCTGCCTTTCTCCCATGATGGGTTTCAAGGCAGGCTACCTCTCTCCTCACTATTAATGCCACCCCATTTCTTTTTAGTTTTAATAATAATATAACAATAATAAAATTTTATTTATATACCGCCCCTCTGCAACGCAATCGGGGCGGCTTACAATATAAAAACTCCATAATCACAATACCCTAGCCCACCCACCCCTTAAAATAATATTAAATTATGATGTGTTTCTGAGTGAAACACTATGTAATTATCTGACTTGTATCCCATTCCTGTCCACTTTAGCTCCCTCACCCCAAGTATTGCAAAGTTTATACCTTCCATTTCTTGTTTTCTATGCCTAGCTTCCTCTGATTCATGCTTCTCACATTCCACATTTTTATATATGTTGCGCAGCTTCAGACTTTCCTTTCACCTTTGAGCACATCAACAGCTGAAGGTCCTTTTGGCTTGAGTCCAGTTGCATTGTTAGCTACAGTGCAACTCATAGCTGTCCTCTCTGTACCCCAATAGCTTGTTGAGTGCCTTCTGATCTCAGAGTATCATCTTCTGGTGCTATCTCTTGTTTCATTGTGGATTGTCTATCACAGGATTTTCATGGTAAAAAAAAATTCAAAGGAGGTTTACCATACTTCCTCCTGCACAGTACTAACAAGAGTTAGCTATGGTGCCACTGCCATTGTCTCTGAGAGATCATCAACAAATGTCATCCCCCACTACTGCTTATTCCCAGTACAGTTTGGTACATTTAGTCTGGTTCCTCAACAAAATCCTGTCTGACATGGGATACACTACCAACAGCACTGCCTCTTGCCTCACAGGAGCATGTAATCCCACCACCACAGAAAGGTAGAGCCATAGTGGGACCATTAATGTTTACTGACACTATAAAAGCAAATCATTGAAATAAAACAAGCAGTTGAAATACAGCTTCAAAATCTTTTTCAATTTTCAAACAGTATATAGTTTTTTTGAGAAAAGAATTAACACTGCATTTCAGGAAACATAGGTTGACAACAAGCAGGGAATTATGTGTGACAAAACCATGTAGGTCCTAACCAGCTGGGCTTTCCTGCTTAGCTCTTTACTGGGCCATGATTGCCATCCATTGCAAATGCCTGCATTATGGCAATAGTGAGGATGCTGTGAAATAAGTTTGACTTCACCCCTTTTGTCCAGTGCAGAATATGTTTTATCAGACTTGTAGCTGCTCTTTACTATTTCTTAAACAACACAGTCCCAAAGAGCATACATTTTCAGGAAAGCTGTTTCCTTTACTTCCACCTTCACAAGAAAATTTGTGAAACAAACAAAAAAATCCTGTTAACTATTTTTTAAAAGTTAACAGAAAAGCTAGTACTTCTATACTCCCTCTCACAAGAAGAGAACACAGATCCAATCAGCATCCTGCAATGAAAAAACTGCACACAAAATCACTTGGATCTGCTCTAACTCAGATACTGTAGTTGGTACAGGTTCAGTAGATGTAACCTTAGCTCTGCTGGTCCCATGTTCTTGGATACATTTCAGTTCTGAGGATGTGGACAGGATCCTTAGAAAGGTGTTGGACACATATCTTTGCAGGCTCATAAAAGTGATCAGAGGGTATAGGCCAAGAGGGTAAGGCAACTGGCGAATGCCTAACTACAGCAAGGTAGGGTACCATCCTGCGTAAAAGAAGCTGTGGTGATGCCATTACTGAAAAAAAGCCTCTCCAAACCCTGCCACACTGATTACCAGCCAGTCTCCAATAAAGTTCTACATCATGTTGTTGCCTCCTGGCTACAATTATTCTTAGATGAGATTGATCATCTTCATCCACTTTAATTTGGCTTCAGGTATAGTTATGGGATGGAGATGGCTTTGGTCACCTTGGTGAAAGACCTACACTGGAACTGAACTGGGGACTCTGTCCTTGTTGGTTCAGTATCATTAACCATGGTATCTTTCTAGCTCACATCTCTGGGATGAGACCTGGGTACCATGTTTTACAGTGATTCTGGTCCTTCGGAGTAGCAAGCTCAGAAAGTGGTGTTGTAAAGTTATTGTTCACACCCTGGCTAATGGCCTGTGGGGCCCTTCAGGGGTTACCGATAGACAGGTTTTTAGTTTTTAAATGGTTGTTGCAGAAGTTTATTTTAATGGAGGAGGGTGCTATATTTAAAATTCAACAATGAAAGTATCTTGTTTTAAATTAGTTTTTATAAGATAAATTAATTTTAAGACTTCTATTATAATTATTGCATTTTAATATATGATGTAAGCCACACATGCAGAGAAAGATCAGATATTAAATAAATACAGAATACATGATCAATATCATAACTGTTTTATCCCAGTCTTAAGACAATGAGTTCCTCTTTAGAAGTGTTTTAGAAGTGTTCTCTAAAGACACAATACTTTCAGTAGATTATCTAAGACGATATTTAGAACACTCTTTTCAACCAGCACCCTACCCCCACCCTAAGACAATCTTCTGAAATCCCACAGCAGATTTTTGTGCTGATTATCTCCAAAAACAATGTAGGAAGCAAACAATAGCCAGAACTGAATTAAGAGAGAGCAATTTTGAGCAGAAGCACCCAGATTTGATTTTTTATTTTTTAAAAAGACACAACAGATGTATTGTTTCACTGCTATGTGTTTACAAGTAATCATATGATGTTGTTGATGCTTGAACAATTGGCCTGCTGTCTACTTGGTACAAATACCTTTAAAAACTGACTAGCTGCTTTGCTTATAAGGTATCTGTTATCATGTCAGATGACTTAATTTTTTTTGAAGTGTAGTGTGGCTTTGGTTTGATTCAAAATAAAAGTCAAGGAGAAGAACTGTTCAATCATTCACATTTGTACAAATTTAACTTATAATTAATTACTTTTTTAAAAGCCATTATCTCAGAGCGATCAGGCCTCACGATTCCATTCACCCTTGCTCATCATGACTGTCCCACCATTTTCTGCTTCCAGGGTCCCTCCCAACCTTGGGACTGGGAAGACATCATTTCCACAAAACTACAGTACTGTGTTTTCTAGATGCTCTGAGTACTTCACAACTGCAACATGACAAACGTTGTTGTTGGGTGCCTTCAAGTGGTTTCCAACTTATGGTGAACCTATGGCAAAACTTCCTAGCAAGATTTATTGAGAGGGGGTTTCCCTTTACCTTCCTTTGAGGCTGAGAGAGTGCGACTTGCCCAAGGTCACCCAGTAGGTGTCCATGGCTAAGCAGGGGTTTGAACCCATTTTCCATAGTTATAGTCCAGTGCACAAACCTCTACATCATGCTGACTCTGTATGACAAACACAGTCCTTTGCTTTCCTTAGAATCTGAGGCAGGAGAATTTGCCCCAGGTTCTTTGTGAAGGGAAGGATATCAATAAAAGTACATTTTAAGAAAATATTCCAACAGTTCTGAGGGATCTGTCTCACATACACACACCAGAGATTGTGACTGTCTGCTAAGTTTTAAAGGCATACATAATGTGTGACAAGAACATCTCAGAGACAGGACAGAAGCCTGGCAACCACAACTTTTGGATTAGCTGCCACAACCACTTGGTTGGCTTAATGGACTACTGACAGTAACAGTAAGCTAATTTGTTTTTATAATTACTGTAATTTATCAAACCTGTTAATGATTCAAGTCTTTTTTTGTTCATGCTTTTAAAACAGCCTTACATGGTCACTCAAATTACCATCAACCAATAGCACAGGGACAAAGAAAAGTACAGTGTATGAACAGTGTTTTGACATGCTGTTGCAAAGATTACTTCAAAATCCAATGGTGTATTTAATACTGCTTTAAAGGCTGTAAGTGAGGAGATTTTCACACTACACTGTTATAGTGTTACATTCCACTTTATTTGCTATGGCTGCCTCCTGTGAAATCTTGGGATTTGCAGTTTAGAGAGAGGCATTTTCAACTCTCAGCCAGAGAGATCTTAGGCCTCACTAAACCACAAACCCCAGAATTCCACAGGAGGAAACCAGAGCAGTTAAAGTAGAATAGTAACACTATAACAGTGTAGTGTGAAAATGTCCTTAAACTGTAAAATCTGCATCAAGTCACAACATTATGTATTTCAGACTTATCTTGTGATCCGGTTGTAAAGGAAGCAATATGGAGTAGAATACTTTCAGGGGAAATTTCTACTTTTGAGGAATGCATTAAAAAAATTAATTAGTAACATAATGAACATAATAAAAATCAATTTGTGAAAATAGAATAGATACAAGGTAAATCAAATCTAAAATCAAGGTTGTAATTAATTTTTATGACGATACTATCTATATAAAGCATTACTTATGCATAGCACTCTTCCAACAAAATAAATTTTCTACTTTTAAAACTACAGTTGACCCTCTACATTCGCTGGAGTTAGGGGTGCAGGACCCCCATGAAATGGAAAAACTGTGAATCTCTCTAGGCCTCCCAAACCATATTTAACACACAGAGAAAGCATGATCCATGGATTGAACCCTCCAGGGATGCCTTCAAGGTGACAGGATTCCTTCGTTTGGCAGGGCTTTCTGCTGCCTCCGCCACTGTCCTATGCCATTCTTATTAGGGACTTACAAGACGTTTGCAGCCTCTCTCAGTCTCGCAAGGCTTGTGGCCCCTATTAAAAAATGGCATAGGGCAGCAGCGGTGGTGGCAGAAAATAATCTGTGAATAAATCATATCTGCAAAAAGTTAAACCTGCAAATGTGGAGGGCCGACTGCAATTAACATAAAGGAAGTGTATTACATTCAGTGATCACATCCTGAAATATTTATAAGTATTCCTTTAAAAATAATTGCCAAATAAAACACTGATTTTTGAAAACATTTAGAATGCAAAACCAGATCCTTATCTACTATGGCAGTGAAAAAAAAATTCTCCCATTCAAAACACATGAAGTCTCACATTTAATTTACCTTATGAATTCAGTAAGACGTTTTGTAAGACACTTCAGGATTGGAGATGCTAATTAAGATCATCACCTCTCAACTATCATTTCCCTTTCCTAAACTGTTTCAATCTTAATCCCTATACAAAAATTGCTCATTTAGCCCAGGAGTTAGTTGGGCTACAACTGGACTACAGTTTCCATTAGGCTTAGCCAGCATAGCCAATACTGAGAGATGAAGAACTTGGGTTCCAAAACATCTGACTTACACCTCTAAAATAAAGGCCCTAGTCCAAAGTCTCAGCACAGGATTGTTCGCTCAAAAATAGTGCTGTGACATTCTTCCAACTTCATAAAGAAATTCTGTCTTTGATGAGGGGGGTAATCTTGTGACTTAGGATCATTAACTACTGACCAGTTTCTGAGACACACCCTGGTGACTTGTGTCTTCCAAGAATGCCTGAAGTAAGCTGTGTAAATTCTTTGTAAATCCAGAGATTCTGACCTATAACATTTAAATGTTATTTTAACTTCCTTAAAAATGTGCCTGAAATCATGGTGTTTTCAACAATACTTGATTTGTCTCAGGACTGTTAAAGCTCTGGCCAATTTCAAAAACATTACCTGGAAAAAAAATGTTTTCTGCTGCTCCAGAGACTAGGACATGGAGCAATGGACTCAAATGACAGGAAAAAGATTCCACCTAAACATTTAGAACTTCCTGATGATAAAAGCTGTTCAACAGTGGAATACACTGCCTCTAAGTATGTTTTTGTGTGCACTCAGCTGTACAGAGTAGATGTCATATTTTTGTCATAGAAAAATGCTCCCAAGTCCTGGAGGTCAGGACAACTAATTAGGCAAACAAGGGATTGAGATGTTGCTAGTCCTATTATGAGGGCTGCTTCCTATGTGTCAAGTACATTAAAATGTACAAAAAAAGTTGCAAAGTGTATCAAGTAAAGTAAACACCTATTTACTAGCACAATTTAAACATTACAAAAAGACATTCTGTCATCATCTCTTACTAGCAATGCTTATGGGAGTAGTACCTTGTATACAAAAAATAGCAGATCTTAGTACAGTAAACTTTTCCCTTAAGATATCATCAGTTTTACTCCTCACATGATTTTCTTTCACATATGTAGGAAAAAATATATGCCATCACAAGTCAAGAACACTGCACTAACTGGCTTTTTAGTGCTATGCATAAGTAATGCTTGCACAAAATAACATGAGACTCTCTGTGCCTGACACCTTCCTAAAAAAAAATAATAATGGCACAATTATAACAGGCAGGTAAAAAACAAACTTCTGAAGACTGCTTTTAAATATGAATTCTGAAGACTTGGAATATGCTAGGTTGTTCCTGATAAAGCTGAGAAAAAAGAAAACAAAATATCTTCAAATTTCCAGTTCCCTTGAGGCACCTGACCAAGCCTGTTTATCAGCAGGAAACTGAACCCGAGAACTTGAGGAACAACAAAATAAAAACCCGAACAAAGGGCAAGAGAAAAAGCAGTAAGACTGGGAAGGGGAGAACTCACTAACTCACTTGCCCCAGGAGAGGAGACAGAGCTGAAGAAGAGGTATTTGTTTCCTTGACAGGGGAAGACCAAGTCTTCAAGCCTTTTTGGTTCCCCCCCCCCCATACCTGCCTAAAGGTTTGCCAGATTGCAAAGTGTAGATGGCTTCTGCACCTTTAATGATTGGGTAGAAGAAGAGATTTCAGCAGGTGTTCCTTGTCAGGCAAGCAGGTAACAAGCAAGACCTCTCCCCACCCTCTGTGGAAATCCCCTCTTCTATACAACCCCCTCCAGTTTCCAATCTGGCAACTCCTTTTAGCAGCCTCACAAGGGGCAGCAAGCCGCAGCCTTGCCACAGGTGAACACCAGTGGACAAGAGAAATTTGGAGGCCAGGACGGTGTGTGTGTGTGAGGGGGGGGGAGGGAAAGAGATCAGAACTACAAATAGAAAGCTACCAAAAAAATAATGCACCACCCCAAGTCTGGCTCTGCCCTGGGTCTCTGGCTCGAACCCGAATCCAAGCCATGACTTTCTCTTCTCCCCAACATATATTATAGCAGTGGCTCTTGACCATTTCTTAACCAGGGACCCCCTTTAAATATCTTTTGTTGCCGTGGACCCCAAGACTTAACTCGAGATTTAAAACCCTAGTAATTGCCGTGGACCCCCAAGATTTAACTCGAGATTTAAAACAACAACAATAAGAGCAATAATACCTGATGATGATGATGATATAATTACACCATCCATTACACCTTCCCTCAGAGTCATCAGAGGGAGAGGGAAGACTTTTCTCCTGCTTCTTCCTGCATGTTTGTGGCTGGAGCAGATTGAATGGCAATGCGCAAGCCAAGCCAGCCAGCCTTTGCCTTGGTTTCTGCCAAGTGGCTGCTCCACTCTAGGGAGGAGGTGGGCCAAGCAGCCTTCAAACCCTTGTGGACCCCCTGTGAGGACATTGCATACGCCTGGGGGACCCCAGGTTAAGAACCATTGTACTATATAGCCAGGAAGGCAGAGAGCGCCATAGGAGACCCATTGCATAGCCTCCCCCCTCTCCGCCTAATCCGTCGCTAAATGTAACCTGAGGGGGCTAAGGGGTTTTTTGGGGGACTATGGACCTCCTTTTAAGGCCTAGACTAAGGCGGCCACGCCCCCCCACCTACCCCACAAAAGAAACCCAGCACCTCAGAACAACCAGACAACTTCACCTCATGGGCGCCGGATCCAGACCATCCTCTCCAGCCGCCCCGGCTCCGAGCGCGACGTCGACGACGCCACTTTCCTCCCCACTTTTGTCTTTCCTGAGGAGGGTCTCCTTGGCTCCGAGTCCTCTTGGCGCGCATGCGCAGCCTCCCTCTCTCCCTCCCTCTCTCCGCCTTCTCTCAAACCATGAAGAGGCGTCTGCTACCAATGTCTGGGCTTGATTCATCTGCGCCTGCGCAGTTACTATGCTAGTTTCATTTCCCCCTCCCAGCAACCTTCAGTCGGTTGGGTGAAAGTCTTGGATGGGTCTCAAGAACGGAGGAGGGGGTGGTACATATTATAACCCAGAATATTATTTGGCTCCTCTTCCATCAGCTCCTCAAGAAAAATTTCCAGCAGATTTCCAGCAGATAATGGGCCATCAACCAACCATTAGCCAACCAGACACTAATCCTCCTTGCATTTCTATACCTAGAAACGAACCATTCAAATACACGCATTGACATATATAATAATAATAATAATAAATAATATAACTTTATTTTTGTACCCCGCCTTTTGCCTATTAGGCAATCAAGGCGGCTCACAACGACTGGATATAGAACAAACAAATCCATAGTGACAGTAATAACTTAAACAGTTTACCCCCCTTAAAATTACATATAATAATACATATTTAAAAATAATTGGCAAATTCACCATTAATATAAAATACTACCCTAAGACTTTAAACGGTAACATCAAACATAAAAACAGATGAGCCTCTAAAAATGTTCTCAGCAGGGGTTCACAGCATATAAACTCCACACACACTCCTGTCCAACCATTCTCTGAAGATGCCAGCTACACATGCAGGTGAAACATCAGAAAGAAACTATTCCAGAACATGGCCTCACAGCCCGGAAAAAAACCAAGGAAAATCAAGAAAAACAGATTGACAGTGTCGCAGAAAAAGAGATCGGGATCCATTTAGTTTATTTAGTCACCCCTGTTCAGTTACTGCAGTGGTTTATGTCAGGGATTATTTCTGCAAATTTATAGAGAGAAAGAGGTGTACCTGTCATATTTTTCTGCCCAAGCCTCCTCTATATTTTTAAATTTCTCCTGATTAATTTTGATTTTCCTCTGGAAAACATTTATTTCTTATAAATAATAAGATGTAGAATAAAGTAGAATATTTAATGTTCTAAACCAATGACTCTTAACTTTTTCTTTATCAGAGACCCCCCTTGAAATATCTTTTATTGCTGTGGACCCCCAAGACTTACATCAAGATTTAAAACCCTAGTAGTAGTAATAATAATAATAATGCCTGCTAATAATAACAATACAATTACACCATCCCTTAAACCTTCCCCCAGAGGCACTGGAGGGGAAGAGAAGACTTTTCTTCTGCTTCTTCCTGCAAGTTTGTGGCTGGAGCAGACTGAATGGCAATGTGCAGGCCAAGCCAGCCAGCCTTTGCCTTGGCTTCTGTCACATGGCCACTCCACTGCAGGGAGAAGGTGGGCCAAGCAGCCTTCAAGCTTTCATGGACCCCCTGTGAGGACATTGTGGACTCCTGGGGGTCCCAAGAACCACTGACCTAGGGAAAGACCAGTTTAAATAAAAAGCTGTTTTGGATTTGGCGGGGTAGGGGTAGTGGATGGAGAGGTGGGATTTGTTTTCAGCTTGCATAATATTGAGAATTTTTTGAACTCTTGGAATAGGTGGTGCTGTTGTTAATGGAAAAATGCCTTTATGCATGTGAAGAATAGTTAGTTTAACATGGGAAAAATAGCCACCCAGAATCATGCAGAGTGCATGGTGTCAGTCTTGATGTTACCGGTTGCTGAGCTAGAAAAATAGATGTGTGCAGGTATATGGTACATAAACAATTTAGCAGGATTTTGCTCAAAGTTAACATGTGAAGACTGGAGTCTTTGCACTGGTGAAACTGCAAGCCTTAACCTCATAAGGATGAAACAGGTGACTTTACTCAGCACATCAATAACAAAGAAGGAGCTTGGGTTTGAAAGTTACTTTAAAATGTAAATTGTTCCATTATTAATAGTGCTTGTGCTGCCTCAGGCCATGGCTCGTTGGTTCCCCACCCTTTTCTGTTGCTTTATTTCGGGGAGGGGAGAATTTAGGACTGACAAGTGAATGACACAAAAACTTGAGAATTTCCTTTCAAAATTTCCGGGCCCAGTATAAGGTGTTGGTTATTACCTTTAAAGCCCTAAATGGCTTGGGTCCAACTTATCTCCGGGGCCGCCTCCTCCCATACAATCCTCCCCGTGCACTCCGGTCCTCTGGGAGGAATTTGCTTCAGCCACAAAAATCTAGGCTGTCTGCAACCTCCCAGAGGACCTTTTCGGTAATCGCCCCCAATTTATGGAATGGCCTGCCGAATGAGATCCATCAATTGACAAGCTTGAGTAGCTTTAAAAAAGCACTAAAGACGGATCTCTTTCGCCAGGCCTTTCCTGATTAGATCCCGGCCTCAGGAGCTCAGTCTCCTGGCTTTTTAAAATTATGTATATATTTGTTTTTAATGTGTTATTAGTTAGAAGGTTTTAATTGTATAGTGTTTAATGTCTTTTTATGGGGGAGGGTGGGGGTGGGTGGTGTTTTTAGTCATTATTATAATGTTTTAATTGTTGGAAGCCGCCCCGATTGTTTTTAGCAGAGGGGCGGAGTATAAATAAATATTATTATTATTATTATTATTATTATTAAAATACTTCTAAAAATGCCCTTTAACTTCTGAAAGTAAGGGCAGCCGTTAATTTTATCAGCAAAGGTCGTCTTAGTAGATTGGTTTCAAAAGGAAACCCCATTATGTGCTCATTTTCTCCAAATGATAACTTGATTACATTACTTTTAACTCATTACTTCTAAGCTCCAGGTGGGACAGGGGTCTCATTTTTGCATCTGTGTAAGGTTATACTCCACATGTCCAAAAATGAGGACACAAGTGGACTCTGCAATACATCCATGTAAGACTCTCAAGACCTGCACCTCATGAACATATCCAGTCCCAAGGCTGGCAAGCAAGTCCTGTAAACACAGGAGACTGGAGAAGATGTCTCACTTTGAATACTCAAACACAGCACAAGCCTGCCCACCAGTGTTACGGCACCAGTCTTAAAGCAACTTTGTTTGGATCTATGTTCTGCTATTGCACTAAATGAGACTCTAATTGAAGCTGTTGTGTTAGGCGCAAACCACAACAGAGATGGACACCTTAGTCAAAATATTTTGTTTAGGTTAGGCTAAATGTGCTTAGGGTTTATAATTAATTACTTACCAACACTGGTTGTTCACCTTTTTATCATTCTTAAACTTTAAAAGCACAGTTGAAAGGCTGAATGATAGATTAGTAAACCACTGTTCTGAAGTTGTAGTTTTCCTTTCCAGAGCACACAGTATATGCCTTCAGGCCTTAGAATTTACTCAAATATAATTAAGACAGAATTATATCGAAGAATACACACATATTTGTTTGCTTTGAATGATCTTTGGTACAAAACATCACAGAATGAGAAAATCATCTGATAATTACATTTTTGTGCAATGGATAAATTAACTGCAGTTTTTGTCAACATGTTACAGTACTCCAAGGTCAATTTTTATTGCCTGCAAACATTTGTTAACATTTTTAATTTGATCTAGAGCTTAACCCCTGCAGGTTAAAATATGACAATCCTAGCAGGAATTGGGGCTTAATTTGAGAAGGTACTCAACACTGGAAATGTTCCGTGCCAGAGCACTTGTGACTCAAAACATCTAAGCAGACCAACCTTCTTTTCTTATAGATTGACAGGTCTGTTATTTTAAAGTTACTAACAGCTTTGTAGAGATGGTTTTCAGAAAGTGTCCTTTCTCAAAGGACAAAACAAAGGCAGTAAATAACATTTGCTATGCCTAGAGTTGTACATTCTCTGTCCCCTTATAGTTTTAACCAACACTAAGGACCCAAAGGCTGAAATTGAATTACTAGTCTCAGCTAGAGTAAACCCATTGAACCAGTGGGATTTATGTAAGTGTTGACTTACCAATCAGTAATTGATTCCATGTGTTTATTCTAGTTGGGAATAGTAACTGAATTTAGGTCAGGGTTGGGAACTGTGTGGCCCTCTAGATCCCTAATATCTGTTACCACTAGTCTACAGGCCAAACAGCTGTAGTAATAAAAAATGGAACCGCAAAACCCCTGAAAAGTTCAGTATTGTCTAAATGTGTGTGTTTACAATGAAGTCTCACTGAATTCAGTGGAAAGTGTGCACTGGACTGTTGCGTTAGAGATAAGTTTACATAAAACTGCCTTTTCCATCCAATGTAATTCTGCTAACAGTGCATCTGTTCTATCAGTGACTATAAAAGGGGCCATCCTTTGCAAATTTATAGCTTGCACCTGCGAATACTGATCACACACAGAAATATAAATAAGGCGTACAAATGAATGCTAAAATTGCTAGTCCAAAATTGATATTTATCCTATAAAGCTGTAATATTATCACGCCAGAGACATTGCTTCTTTGAGCTATGGAATAAAGTACATTAATTTAAAATTAAGAGTTTAGATTACAGTACACACTTGCTTGGCTAAAACAATTTCTCTTTGGAAATGTAAGAAAAAAACATTAACATAATTAGGTGAAGCAACTCTTGCCAATAAAATCCTGTGATAGCTTCACCTCAGTGTCAACGTAAGTCAGAAACGAAGACACACAACACAAAGTTCATGTAAAGCTTAGTGTCTGTTGGGGTCAATATCAGTCATTACAAAGTTGTCAGTTGACTAATCTATCTGCTTCCAATAGAATTATTAGCCTGGCAGCTAACTGCTCCATTATGTCAACAGAAAGCTCATCCAAATTTGTCTGATTAATGTAGACTGAAACAAAACTCCTACTGTTTCAGGTGTCATGCTCCTCCATGGAAAAACGTTCCACATGTAGAAAATGTAAAAAGGGGTACTATGGGCCCACAAAACTTAGAAGATGTATTGCTACTGCTTGTAAAAACTTGGTCTTTGTTTCTTAGATCACAATATTCAAATGCTTCTCAGCAACCACCAAATGCTCTAAATTTAAACATTTGTCTTCCCCCACCTACCCCACTGTCATTGATCATTGGTTGTAATCTGTATATACATGATTAAATCAGGTAAGTACTGTATTATATTAATGTAAGTTTAAATGCTCATATGATACCATTTTTTTCAAACTTCAAGGACTCTCTGGCTTTTCTTCGCAAACGAAGATTCAGAAAGGACCCATCCCGCGCTTTCTGCAAGCGCGCTGATGACTAAGAAGGCCAATCCAAGATAAACATGTCCGGTTGCAGAAAGCACAGCAGAAGGTCTCCTTGGGTGATGTTTCCGGGTTGTGATTCTTTCTGTGTTGTCGTTTCTCTTCAAGACTTGTTCGGCGTGCGTTCTCAAAGAAGGCTGTAGCATTGTGGATAGTGTGTTTCCATGCCTCCCGATTTGAGGCCAGGGCGGACCATTGTTGGTGATCAATTTGGCCGAGCCTGAGATGTTGTTTCAGGGAGTCCTTGTATTGCTTTTTTGGAGAGCCCCTCTTACGCTGACCCGTGGCGAGTTTACTGTAGAGTACTGTTTTTGGGAGGTGATGGTCCTCCATCCTTGAAACGTGCCCTGCCCAGCACAGCTGTGTTCTCAATATCATGGCCTCAATGCTGGTGATCCCTGCTTGCTCAAGGACAGCAACATTTGTCACATAGTCAGTCCAGTGTATATTTAGGATTGTGGGTATACAGTGCTGATGAAAGCCTTCAAGGAGTTGTAAGTGGTGGCGATAGGTGACCCATGTTTCAGACCCATGAAGGAGAATAAGACAGTAAAATAGCTCTATACACACTGGTTTTTGTGCTTCGCCTCAGGTATTTATTACTCCAGACTCTTTTGTAAAATCTTCCAAATGCTCTATCTGCCTTTGCTAATCTGTGATCGATCTCTTTGTCAATCATGGCATCTGAGGAGATGATGCTTCCTAGGTAGGTGAACTGCTGAATGGACTTAAGCACAGATTTGCCAACGGCAATGTGGGGATGATGGTGTTCGTCCTTTGGTGCAGGCTGGTAAAGAACTTCCGTTTTCTTAAGGTTGACTTCCAGTTCAAACAGCTCTGTGGCTGTTGCAAAGCAGGATGTTAGGCACTGCAGAGCTCTCATGAACTAGATATTTCTATATGTATAAAAATACATGTACAACAACACTTTAGAGTGAAAACTAAACTTCCACTCTGTATTTTATAATACATAAAACTAAACCTGATCGGTACAGCTGTAGGTTTATCTCTTTGTTAAATATGATTCATAAAACATATTCATAGTTAAGCATACCAGCGTATCCAATACTTGCTCCTTTAACCATCACTGTACAGTGTATTCATTTCTAAAGATGGCCATAATAAATGTATTTAACAAGTTGATAGTCTTCCTTCCATTGGTCGCAATGCAACTAGTCCTACACTTATTTTGTCACAGTAGTCTCCTGTTCACACACAACCTATATCCACACCCAGAATCATTATTTTTTCCCCTCTCCACCTCTCAGGGAGTCATAAGAAGAGCCTGCTGGTATTCAGCCCATCCCACACAAGTTCCTTGTCACACTAGGAGCCCTTATATCCACATAGCCACCCACTGATTGACTAACTGAATTGCTTTCATCTGTTGCTTTTCCTAAGCATCACATGCATGCCAGTATTGCTGTCCTCTCCACTACATTTAACATGTGAGTGCTCATTTAAAGCAGGGGTGGATAACTGTTGTAATCCAATGTTTTTGGACTGTAGCTCCCAAAATCCCTTGCCACTGTTTATGATGGCTTGGGATAGGTTCCTATCCCTGATTTATAAGAATGTAGTTTGGGAAGTGTCTCCAAGGGAGAATGTTACTTTGAGCCTAGTTAAATAGTAACCTTTTTATACATATAGGTAGTCTTGGCCTTCTCAGATATATACTGTACAGTACTGCTGATAAAAACTATTACCTGAGCTAACCACTCTTTTAATTATGACTTAGTTACAACACAAATAAGTTTATTTGGAAATGGCATTGTATTTAAATGAACGCATCTAAGAGACCCATCTAAAATAGTAGGGAAAACAGTTTAGCCTCACTTCCCCCCCCCAAAAAAAAATCTGCTTCGTAGAAAGCACAAAACTCTTCCAAAGATTCTGTCCAAGTGCAAAGTATCTTGGCAGTCATCAACTGCCTGTTGATGTTCTTCTGTTGTTGTTCTGTTATGGAGAAATAAGCAGATGAAAAAAATCTGAAATTGAGTCGCTCATGGTTTCTCCACATCACTGTCTTAGGTAGGTTCCCATTCTCTTGAGATTGATGGTTGATCTAAGACATCTTCATTCTCACAAGGCCAAAGTAACTAAAACTATCAAACCTGCAGACTCACAAATGGCAGGCCCCCACCCCATTTTCTGGGCTACAAATCCCATAATCCCTGAGCATGCTGCATACTCCATGAGGCTAAAGTCCAATGTCATTTGAATGAATACAACTTTCCACCACTGCTATAGAAGAACAGCAATGCAGAAAAAAGCAGAGGAAAAAGCAACTGTGCTAACAGTGGTGCTGCAAGAAAACAAAGCTATAAGCGAACGATTCATATAGAAAGAGAGAGGATGGAAAGCACATGGATTTCTTGGGCAAAGGAAAGGTTCCAGATACAAGGAAGTAATGGAGAAGAGAAGAGGAAAATAGGCTAGGAAGGTTGTAAATGGTGCAAGGCAGAGCTGACAAGGAAAAAAGTAGGCAAAGCATCTTTTTGCAGAGACCTTCAAGCAGCAGCTAAAGAGAAGCAACTCAGAAAAGAAATGAAGGGGAAAGGAAACATCTTCCTTGTTTTCAATGATCAACAATTGAACAAGAGGAAAATCACCAGAAAGCCACTTTTTAGACCTTTGTAGGTGGCATGGGAGTTGATCTGCAGGGACTCCTTTTCTGTTAGCTGTAGAACAAGTGCTGCTTTGTGAACAAAAAGTCCTCCCAATGTTGAAAGGGAACCACTAGACACAACCCATATGAAGTGAGTGTACAGGACAGCATTCAATTATTTTCTGCAAATTTAATCCTGAATGGTATTAATGGAAATATGCTAAAAATAATTTAATTTAAAAAGCTATCCTGAATTATGACAGAATTACAGTCCAATACAAAAGTTCTAAAAATGTTCATTGTGACTTCTACGTAATGAGCAGCTTTTCACTTCTAGCATTGTGTTTGTGGTCCTGTCCCAGATTTGGAACTCAGCACAGAAAACCACTCACAAGAGCTCCATGTGCACAATGAAAGACACATGGAGCTTAATAAGAGCCTTAAAACATCAAGGAGCTAAGATATTGTGTTGCCTTTGCCATTTTTCCCTTTAAGCTTTACACTTTCCTACAAAGTAGTCCATAACTTCAATTTGCATTTACCGTTTCTTCTAAATTATCATTTTCTTCAGACGTTGTAGAATGTGAATTCTTAGATGCACAATCTAGAGTTCCGCTGGGACATGTGTCAGAACTAGAACAGGAGCCATCTTGAACAGTATATGTTTGGCAACAGGAACATATGGGAATAACCAACTCTTGGGGCTCTGAATCTTTTCTACATTGACTGCTCTGAAGAGCAAACTCTTCTTCTGAAAATTTCTTTTCTTTATTCTGTGAACCATCTTCTTTCTCTTCCAAGGCACGAGCCAGCATATAACTAACCTTCCTTTGATGGGCCAAAGCTTCCTCTTTATCATTCAACTGTATAATCAAGCAAGAACATAAAATTAGAAGAGGAACTATTCCACAGTAATAAAAATTCAGTAGTGTACACCAGCAGTAGTTCAGAGATGAAATATTGTTAGTACATTCTCTCTGAAGCCACATAAGATACCCACCAAATCTATTAACATTCTGATGATTTCTTGAGGGTTATCCAGTTCTTCCAGTTTCTTACTGTCAGTGCCAGAAGCAAGCATGCCCTTCAACTTTTGCCCCAAGCTTTTCTTAATCCCTTGACATCTGAAAGCATCTGAAGGGGGGAAATATGGATATTTAAGTCTTGGTCTTTGGGACTTTATAAGAAGCCACCAGCATAGCATGACATTTTTTAAACATTTTATTTTAAGAATGCATTAAAATATAACAGCATGTATAACCTTAATATGAGAGTATATAAAAATAAGTGCAACCACATCAATAACAAAGAAGAGAGGTTTAACAATAAAGAAAAAATTTAAATCAAACTGAAAGCTGCATATCTGAATCATTCTTTTGTTCAAATAATTGAGATGTTGAAAGTTACACACACACACACAAAAGGAATTGTCAATAATTTAGATTGCACATGCATCAGGGAGAGCTGATCAAAAACCAAGAAGGAAGGATGAACATTTCATTATTGGGAAAAAAAAGGAAACCAACGGTTAAGAAAAACATCCCTACTTTCCATTCCGCTGGATACTCTAACAACATGCAATAGTTTTTCCATCAAGATCTTGTTCCATGTTTCCATAGTTCTACCAACTATCTATGTTAAGATTACCTTGAGTTTTCCAACCCCCAACAATTTCAGTATAAGCAACAGATAATAGGAATGAAATCATGTCTTTCTGTTTTAAATTAACATTTTCTTGGGAGTAAATAGAGAGAAGGAACAATATTGGACAGAATTTTCATATTTGACTTGTAATATTTAAGACTTGTCTTAATACATGAGCCCAAATGTTATAAACCATGGGGTGGTGAATCCACACATGCATATACATGCCTTTCATTAAACAAGTCCCTCCAACAGAAGGATGAAGAGCCCTTCATATTAAAGCACATTTAGTGGGGGTGAGGTACCACTGATGAATCACTTTTAGAATATTTCTTTAGTATTAGTTGACCTAGATTTGTAAGGAGGAGTAGACCACATGTGGAACCACATGTGAGTCCGGGATTTTAGTTTGGAGTTCTAATTCCTAAGTCTGTTTAAAGGATTTCCTATCACCGTATTTAAATTGAACAAGATTCTGTTTCTCTTCCTTTATGAGAGGCGCTTAAGTCAGTAAAAAAGGTTTAAAATATGGTAAGAGAGCAGAGAATTTCTCCCTTTGGCTTGAGATATTCAGTCAAGGAAGTAAGACCATAGTACCACATTTTAAAAACCCAAAATAAGAGAAAGTAGACCCACTGAAAAATGGACTATTGACCTCACTTATGGTAAATGAAAATAAATTATAGCACATCTGTATTATACGTTTTCCAAAGTGCATTTGATTTTGGTGATAACTTTTTCATATCCAAAATTATAATCAGAATGGATATTTCATCAAACAGGGCTAAATGTTCTGCAGTTAAAGAAGTGGATAGCAATAGCAATAGCATGGATAGTTATATATCGCTTATCAGTGCCAAAGCACTGCCTAAGCAGTTTTACAATGTGTTAGCTAATTACCCCCAACAAGGTGGGTACTAATTTTTTTTATTAACTGTTTATTGAATTTTCTGTTTTACGGATTCAAACTAGAACAAAAACAAACAATGAACAAAAAAAACCCTGTACTCGGAACATGGGAGTCATTACCATATAAAAATTTGGAAGATAATACATCATATCACAGATACTGTAAATCAAAGAGAAATAAAACATCAGACCATAAATTTTTGTGGGACTCTGGGGGTTTAATCCTCATTGCATAGGAATTGACATAATCAATAAAGAGAAACCATTTATCAATAAACTGATTAGATTCAGATTCAAATTGTGTCTCTTGCGATTTCATTTTCTCAGACAGCTTTTCAGAGAGCCACTGAGCCCAAATCCTATTCCACCAATTTTCTATGGAGACTAATTCTGTTTTCCAGGACTTCATGATCTCTAAAAGGTCCTACATCTTAAGTTCTTGTTGTGCGAGGTGTAGATGTTGAGCAAAAGCAATGCCGAACAACATTTTACCAGTTGTGGTTATTTGTGAAATAAGTGAGACAACTTCCCTTCAGAAACGCTGGATTGGGGGGCAATCGTACATGTGACAATATGACCCAAAATCTATGCATCCCCACCAGCATCTTGGTGAGAGTCTTCACCATTCTTGAGAGGTGTAAGGGGTATAGTCTTCGGTAAATTTTCCCTTGTGAGGGCAGAACGTGATTTTGTTGGAGGCCACTCTGCATCAGCAATAGAAATATTTAGGTCTGATTCCCAAGCATGCTTTGAGGTGTGGGTGTCAGGGCATTGTGCTGCAAGCAAAGTTTGATATATGGAGGATGCTAAACCTTTTGGGTTGCCAGATGTGTTGCTACAATAAGATTCCAGAGGGGTCAATTTCACCTTTCTTTATCAAATGAGATGCAAAGCTGAAGCTGGGTACTCATTTTACTGACCTACGGAAGGATGGAAGGCTGAGTCAACCTTGGAGCCCTCTGGATCGAACTCATAATGTTGTGGCTTGCAATACTGGCATTTAACCACTGTGCCGCCAGGGCTCCTTCTTGGATGAGTACAGTACTATCATTCTTAGAAAATGTCCCAAATTCTTATTTAAAACATCTTTTCATAACATGTTATAGCATAATGTTCTATCTCTGAAAGCAACCCACACCAAAAAGGCTATAAGGGGTCAGGGAAGGAAAACTGTAGATGTGGAGGAGAGGAGAAATTGCTGTAGACTTGGAGGAAAGGAGGTACAGTGAAAACTGAGACATATTACTTTGACTCTCAGTGATTTTGATTTCAGTGATTTGCATTTCATGTATTTAACAAACATTTAACACTCACAGTATCTGAATTCCAAATACTGAATTTTAAAAGCTGATTGTATCATAGCCTTGAACCATTCTCACATCAAGAAATATCACCAGTTTATCATACATGTGTGAGAAAAGTGGTTCCTACTCTGCTTTTGACAAGATACTACATGTACTTTAGAGCTACAATCTAGTATATAGTCAAACAGTTATGCTTTTTCACTTTGGAGATATTATTCTGTAATTTTTCACAGGAGTCTTTCTTTCTTGAGATCTTCAGTAAATTAATTTAAAAAGGAACTGGGTTCAATTAAAATATCCTCAATCTGATGATATGATAATAACCTCACACTGTATTTTCCATTTTTAATGTAATTTTAGAAAACTGCCATCTAATTTGTCAGGAACTACACTGCATCCACTTAACCCCAGAAATTCCTTGGGCTGCCTCCTAAGGAATTCAAGACTCACCAAAAGCTGTTACAAGAATGGAACAGTTAACCTGTATGTATCAATCAGCCGTAGGTCCCCTTAATGGTGACTGTGCCATTATTTTGTCTGAATCCAGCACAATTCTCACAGAATCAATATTAAATATAATTAGTACTTCCATTAATCCTTCAAGCCATTGAACACACATATTAACAATGACATTAAAAATAATACTGCAAATTTTAGTTTATTTCCAAAATCACTGAGAATTACGTAGCACGCAGAGTATTACCATCCTCCTTGATGTACTTCCAGTTTAGTGGCTTCATTTCTTTTCTGCAGATCTTACTCATCTGTGCCAGCCTCAGAGCCTGATCCTTCCTCCGCATCAGCTGCTGCTCAAATGCAATTCTGAAAGCATCTGCCATTATATAAGCTTCCTCTTTACTCTTCTTCTGAAGTTCAAACTGTTAATTATTTTTTTAAATTAAGACACAGTTTAGACTGTTTTTTAAAAGATGAAATTCAAATGTCATTTTGGTACTTATCTAATTACAGTAAATTGGCATGACGACTGTGTTCTCATCTCAAGAAGATTGATAAACCTAGTCACTAAGTCACTAGAAAATTCTGACAGCAAGAAAGGAAGGCCTCTAAGGGTGGGAATGACAAGACCTGCATGCTATATGCAGCTCCTTGAAGCCATTTTTATGAACCATAGAGGCCTCATTACCCCACTCCCATTTTATTTTATTTTTTTGCACAAGAAGTAGAATTGTGCCTCTTCTCCTCTAAAACAAATTATGTTGCCCTCATTATTTTAGCAAAATAAACATTTTTTTAAAAAAACAGAAATGACGTTCTGTCATCTCCAGTTTTCCAAGGAGGGGCTGGTGCAGCCCACAGTGGGTCTGGTGTATGAAAAATGTCCCCTGGATCCTCTGAAGTTGCACTCTCCTGTTCCAATATATTCCACTTCAAGATCAAAATCTTATTTTTTAAAACTGGCAACAGAAGAAGAGCTTGGGCCTCAGCCTGTTACCTTCTGACACTCACATCCAAACACTACGGAGTAAATCAAATCTCAGCAAAAATGGAAGATAAACTAATTATGGGACAAGGTTAGAAAAAAGGAGATAAGAAAATCAGACTGAAGAATGAGACAACTGAGGGAGAACCATGCCAGAGAGAGGAAGTCTGTTAGGGTCAGGCCAGATTGGTTGTTAATGGATTGATGCATAAAGGCCTGTATCCTTTTGTTAGTCCTGACTGGAGGAGACCAACTGGATCAATGGGATTTATCTAAATATTGACTCACCATTCAACAATTGTTTCTATGGCTTTACTCTGGTTTGGACTACCCAACAGGATTCCAGACAAAGAGTCACACCATTATAATTACAACCTAGGGCAGTACACATACATATAATGAAGGTCCCTGCTATGGGAGAACAGTGAGACAAGGGCTTCTTTTACAGTTTGTCTTGTGTCAGGATGTACAATCTATGATATGGGGTACAGGAGTTGCTACACGCATAAACACTACCTATTGATGTTCCTGCTTCCTGGACAATAAGTCTACATAAAAAACACAGTCACTTTTTTCCCTTCTGTGGTAAAAGACTGAGGAAGCAGATTGACTATTAGAGGCAATGGGTGGCTATAAAACATAGCCATGGCTTGCAGAACCTGACTCCAAGTCTGCTCTCTGTTGCTGAGGAATTCATGATCTTAGTAAACCGAGGATACAATTAATGGATGTATTTCACCTTTGGGGTCAAAGAAGGAAAAAGGGGAACTGTATTGTATTCAGTGGTATCCTTCTGTCAGTGAAATGGATACTACTTGCAATACAAATTTCTCCTCCCTTGTATCCTTCTACCCAAAGCAGATTTGGGTAACATGTGGGGGGCTGAAAGTGGGAGGAGTTGAACTCCACTTGTGGAATTCTGAAATTAGCCTGGGCCTTTGAACACCACACAATTATAACTATGATTCCAATTTTAACTACCATGGCTGCGTCTTATGGAATCCTGGGGCTTGTCGTTTGGTGAGGCAGGAGAACATTTCAGCTGAAAATTTTAAATAACTTTCACTAAACTGCAGATTCCAGGGTTCCATAGGAGTTGCCATGGCAACTAATGTGGAAACACAGCGCTGAAATTGTGTGAGGTGAAATGGCCTCTGGTGTGTCCACAAAATGAACAGAAATATAAATGTCATTGAGTTTAAGCTAGAGGAATATCCTCCATTAAAACTAGAGCCTCTGGATGCAACCTGTTATGTTTTCATACGGCAGCCTTTTCCAACCTTTTCTATACACACAGAGTACTTATGTACATACTCTAATAACAGAAGTTTAAATATCTCAGTATAAGGAGGAAAAATGTGTTTACATGTCAGCTGCTTAGCCATTGCATTTTAAAACTTGTGACATTTAAAAGAAATTCTCACATGGCACCTTAGGTTCCATGTTTTCATAATATGACAGAACAATATTGCTTACACTCCAAGCCTAAATACCTCTTTGTTAAGTTGAAGAAGTTTTTTTCGAGTTGCTGCTGACATCTTAGCACAGGAACATGGCTCACCCTCAGGACCACTACAAGTACAGGCTCCAAGTACTGCCATCTTCAAATTCAAATGCATTCAATTTTAATATCAAGCTTTTTGACCAAAAAATTACATTGAATCTTACAGTATCTAAATGGACTCTTCTATTTTAACATAATCTATATAACATGTATCTATCTGGAGGAGCTCCTCAGTGAATAGGATTATACTACATCCAAGTCACAGGTTTGTTTTTAGATCTAAAAATTCTTCAAATCACCATAAAGAATATTGTACTATATCATATGCTGGCTTTCCCCCCCAGAACTGAGACTCAGGGAACTTACAAAATCAAAGCATATACAATAAAGACAAAAACAAAGAGAAGATTTGTTAAATTGTAATTAAGCTACAACATTAAAACCATTCAAAACATCCATTAAGAATTTTTTTTAAAGATAAAAAGCAGTGAAAAAACACAATATAGCACACTATTAAAAGCCATTTTTAAAGGCAGCCATTGCTGTTGCTGTGTGCCTTCAAGTCATTTCCAATTTATGGCAGCCCTAAGGCGAATCTATCATGGGGGTTTCTTGACAAGATTTGTTCAGAGGTGGTTTGCCATTGCCTCCCTCTGAGGTTGAGAAAGTGTGACTTGCCTAAGATCATCCAGTGGGTTTCTCTGACCAAGTGGGGATTCAAACCCTGTTCTCCAGAATCGTACTCCAATGCTCAAACCACTACACCATACTGACTCTTTTAAAGGCAGCCATTAACCCAAAACTTGTCAGAATGACATATGCCTTTGCCTTCCTAGGAAGGAGGTGAGCAGCCATGGAGAGCTTGTGTCCCCACCAAATGTATCTACTGTATAAGGGTGGCAGCACCAAAAAGGCCTCTCATCAAGATCTCAAGAGCCTATGGAGAGTCCTATGGCAGAATATATTTCTTTAGACAGCCCAGGCCCAAGCCATGTAGGGCTTTGTAGGTTATAACCAGCACTTTAAACTGTGGCCAGAAACATACTATTAGCCAGTGGAGCTGTTCTAACAAGGCAGTTGTGTGCTCCATGTAATCAGCCCCAGTCAACAGTTTGGCTGCACCTCTGTCAGTTGAAGCTTCTGAACATCTTTCAAAAGCTGCCTCACATGCAAAATAAAAAAACAATTAAAAAAAAAGCTGCCTCACATAGAGCACATTACAGTTAGCCAAATGGGATGTAATTAGTGCATTTGTCATCATAGCCATATCTGTAATCTCCAGGACAAGGTGTGATTGCTTGTACTGTGCAGATGCACTCCTGGCCACTTCAGAAGCCTGGCTATTCAGGTTCCAGGCTGAATCCAGAAGTACCCCCAGCTGTGAATCTGTTTTCAGGGGCAGTGTAATGCCATCCAGTACTGGCTGAGTCAACTACATCCTGATTTGTCTTTCAGCTAACCAAGAGTGCTTTTGTCTTGTCTGGATTAAGCTTCAATTAGTTTACCCTCATCTGATCCATTACTGATGCCAGTTTAGAACCAAAACAACTTCCTCAGATTGAAGAGAATTAGAGTTGCTTGTCATCAGCATACCGGTGGCATACTGCTAGCACTCCAGACAACCTCCCCTAGAGGTTTCAGGTATATGTTAAATAGCAAGCAGGATAAAATAGAACCTTAAGAAAGGTAGCAAACAGGCATACTTCATGCTCTAGCATCATCTTCTGAGTTTTTCCCTCCAAGAAGGCATAGAACCTCTATAAAACACATGTCTCCAAATCCTATCACAAACAGCCAGCCCAGAAGGATACCATAGTTAAGGGTATCAAAAGCTGCTCAGGCAAACCAACAGGGACACTCTCCTACTATCGTGTTACCAAAGCAGGATCTCCCACAAAGCAACTCAAAGTGACCCTGTTCCATAATCAGGACTGGAGCCAGATTGAAACAGGTCAGAGTAATGTATGTTATCCAGCAGCCTCTGAAGCTGGGATGCAACAAATTGATTGCTACTTTGCCATAGCCATCCATTGGGTAAAGTAGATTATTCCTATGAAAGTTCATGTCACAATGAACAGTGAATCCCAAACAAACAAAGAAGTCTAATTCTAACTTTTATTATGGCTGTTCTTTTGAAATTAATCACAAAAATATCAACTGAAGAAATAAATACATACTTCAAGTCCTGTAATCTCTGTAACACCGCTCTTGCTAAGAGACATGTTCTCCTGGACAATCTTCTGCTGTTTAACATCAAGCATGGCAAGAATCTCCAAATGCTGTTGGTCCAAAACTGTAAGATTCAACATTGGGGGGAAATAGTTGGTAAAGCTTCTAACTAGCTTCTGCTTATGGTCCTGCGTCGTAGTTTTCTCATTTAAAAGTGACTGATTCTTATCAACTTACTTATGTAGAATACTCTAAATAAAAGTGCTTAATTTTATAAATTATAGTGGCTTCAGACACTAAGCCTTGGAAACTTCCTTAATCTTAAATGTTGTGGATCTGCTTGTGATTATACAGGGGGGGGGCCACTGTATGTATGGTCCACAATATTTTCTCCCTTATTATTTCACATGGCACCAGGAATATAGGGTTCTAAAGCAGGTGCCAAAACTAAGCTCTTCCCAGTAGCTGGTATCAACAAAAGTATTAGTAAATGCACATATTAAGAAAGTGCAGCATAGAAGCTAGAGCACAAGAAATGCAGGATTAAATCCCATCAAGCCATGGGGCTCACTGGGCAACCCTCAGACAGTTGCTATTTTTTAATCTAACATATCTAGAAAGTTTATTGGAAGATAAAGTATAACTTTGCATTACTAAAGTTTTCTACAACTTGGGCTGATATTCATTTCAGATAATCGTTAAATGAAAGATTTGCGGGGGGGGGGGTTTGTTCGGACGACTACATGACTGACGACTAGAGAGAAGGCTCCCAAAGGCCTTGTGATTTAAGCCTGTCCTTATAGCACTGGAGGAGTCTTTCCACCCTGAAAACACCCCCCTGATGATTGGCAGCAAGAGACAGATTGACAGATCTATCTCTGGCTTTTCTTCGCAAACGAAGATTCAGGAAGGACTCATCCCGTGCTTTCTGCAAGCGCGCTGATGACTAAAAAGGCCAATCCAAGATAAACAAGTCCGGTTGCAAAAGCACAGCAGAAGGTCTCCTTGGGTGATGTTTTTGGGTTGTGATTCTTTCTGCGTTGTCGTTTCTCTTCAAGACTTGTTCAGCATGAGTTCTCAAATAAGGCTGCAGCATTGTGGATAGTGCGTCTCCATGCCTCCCGATGTGAGGCCAGGGTGGACTACTGTTGGTGATCAATTTGGCCGAGCCTGACATGTTGTTTCAGGGAGTCTTTGTATCGCTTTTTTGGAGCACCCCTCTTACGCTGACCCAAGGTGAGTTCACCGTAGAGTAGTATTTTTGGGAGGAGATGGTCGTCCATCCTAGAAACGTGCCCTGCCCAGCGCAGCTGCGTTCTCAATATCATGGCCTCAATACTGGTGATCCCTGCTTGCTCAAGGACAGCAACATTTGTCACATAGTCAGTCCAGTATATATTTAGGATTGTGCGTATACAGCGCTGATGAAAGCGTTCAAGGAGTCGTAAGTGGTGGCGATAGGTGTTGGCAATAACAAGACTAAAAATTGCGTAAAATTGGAAAACGGGAGATTTTATGATGGCAAAATGGTGGAAGAGGTTCTGGAATATTTGGTTAATGGAAAAGCTTAAGGAACAAACTAAGATAGCTCAAAGGCACCCCATAAAGACACCCTTTGCAGAAAAATTGCTTCCGATGATTGATTACATAAACTGCAATATAGCTCAGCAGGCCCCACCTGCCCACCATGAGAAATTGTGGAATGATGTCCTAACTGAATGAAATACAAACCCTTTCAAAGACTATTACATAACTACATTGCATAAAACTGCCTACCTCTATTTTCATGACCAAACGGAACTGTTTACTAGGAGAGTATATTTAATTGTTCTATGTATAATGGATTATTTTTTCCTTTCTTTTCTTCTCTTTCTCCTTTTTATGTATAAAAATACTATTACTGTCTGACATTTTGTAGTGACTTGTAACTACAAAATGGACATGTTCAATTGTATTCTACTGTTAAAAAGGAATTATTAAAAAAATGAAAGATTTGTGAATATAGGTTTTTCTGTGAATACAAACAGGTTTAAATCATTCTGCAAATCATGTCATTGCAACATACAAAGCACTTCTCAAATGTTATAAAAATGCAGTGTTAAATGAGGCATTCAGTGAGATTTATTCTCAGTTAAGCATACATAGGATTTCAACCTTAACAACTTCTGGTGTTACAAGTACTATCAGCATCTTAATATCATACTAAGAAGTAGGTCTTACATCCCACTCAAAAACAGCAGGACCCCCTTATCTTCTAAACATGGATATATACCAGAACCTTTCTTTCAATATAAGAATCTGAGCCAAAAACAATATTTAACACCCTAGAAAATTTAAGTAGGCATAATATGATTTCCAAGAATTAGTAAACTTTCTGTTTCTGCATCAAAGATCAAATATAGCAATACACCTTTTTTTGAGAAAGAGAAAAAATATATACAGTAAAGCAAAGTTTACTTACTTTCCCTTTCAGACTTCAGTGTTTTAATTTCTTCAGTTTTCAATTTAAGAGTTTCTTTAAGTGCAGCATTTTCACAATATATGCTGTTAACATTGGCAAATAACATGTTTTAATCATACCTTAAACATTAGCATCACTTTTCATGTTAAATCAAGGAATTATTTCACTAAATTTATATATAGAGAGATGTACCTGTCGTATTTTTCTGCCCAAGTATCCTCTATATTTTTAAATTTCTCCTGATTAATTTTGATTTCCCACTGCAGAACATTTATTTCCTATAAATAAGATGGTAATTAGAACAAAGTAGAATATTTAATGTTCTAAACAATATACTGTTAGTGTAGCAACACTGAATCCAGTTTCCTCCTCCACCCAAGGATGGGTAAAATCCATAAGATCATCATCTTGCCTTAGCTTTGCCACAGAAAAATACAGTAGGACCCCCATATCCACTGATTCATTATCCACTGATTCAGTTATCCATGGGACACAAAAAAGCACACCTACCATAGAGTCTTCCTAGAAAATGTATCCTCTCTAGCCATTTTCTAGGTCCTCCAAGTCAACTCTGTGGTATTTTAACTCAGAAGTCCCATTATTTTCAATGGTGTTCGCTATTATCCACAGTTTTCAGTATCCATGGCGCATCCCAGAACCAATCCTCAGTGGATACAGGGGTCCTACTGTACATAACGTCCTATAACTATGGGTGCTTAGACAGTTTTCCTGAAGCCAGTCACTCAGGGTTTGTCTATATGAGCCTGAAAAAACAGATTGCTCTGCAGTAATAGCGAGTTGCAGCAGCTTCAACTTGTCTTAATGGTTTTACAGCCCCCATAAATTCTGCATGCCCTCTAGCCCAGATGGCAACCATGAGTGAATTACTTGCATTTTTAAATCTGCCGCCACCAAACGTTAAAAACAACAACAACCCTATTTTCATGGTGTGTACAAGCAATATTTCACCTTTACCAAAAAAAAAAAAAAAGAGAGAGAGAGAGAGAGAGAGAGAAAAGATAACACAAATCCCCGTTTTATCGCCTTAACAATCACTCGCTAAGGTGAAAATCCAACATGGCGGCAGCAGGCGCTTGCCCTGTTAGCAAGCCCCGCCCCCTGTGCTCATCCGGCCAATCAGGTTTGCACTTTCTCTTGTACGGGAAAGCGATTCAAATCAAATTGCTTGTCCCAACAAGTGGGAATTCGCATTCCCCACAGAGATTTTTAAGAACTCCAAGAAAAGTCACAAACGTTTTCCCGGCTGAGTTTTTGGAGTTTTTTTGCTGCCCCCCTTCCGAATACAGCACATTGATGCAGGTTCCCATTAAGAAAGATTGTATTCCCACCAAATTCCATTGGGATTATTTTGACCGTTTAGACAACCCCTCAGTTGAACAGGCAAGCTGCAAACCAGCTTACTTGCTTTACTGGGCAATTAAGTTTTCTAACCACTCCTGAATGCGTGTTCATTTCTCTGATGTCCTAGGCCATCTACAACTGCAGCTTAAGATTCCTGTATTAATGACTTAACTTATTAAAAAATATATTATCCACTTTGTATTATTCAATTTCCTTTTAAAATTGATCCAGTATTTTTTATAATAACAAAAGAGAAAGTGTCTAAAATATTTCACACAGCACAGATTCTAAGTATACACATACACTATTCATCCAGTCAATTCACTGAGTTAATTTAGAACTCAGCATTCTAGTTTTCACTCTTGTGGAGAATAGGTTGAAAACCAGTGGCCATCATCCAGTAGTCATGCTCAGTTAAAAACCAAAGAGATCTTCATATGGGATCGTAGTCAATGTAAACTCATCCAGGGCCAGAATCATGAGAAATCAGTATCCAGCCTTATGAAGCCAGAGTTCAGAATCATAAAGTTAAGAAAGAATGTTTCATTAAGCTCTCCAAGAAGCTGACACAAACTCATCTCATCAAAAGTACAAAGTTTCTTAGTTTCTAGTAATTAATAGAAACAAGGACTGAACAAAGAAGTTGAATATCCTGTATCAAAAATTGAGTACTCATTAAGCATCGGTGGACATAATTAAATAATCTTTAATAGATAAATTAAACTGCTGAATTATCATGCATTTTGCTTTTAAAGGACTTGTTAAAATTGTTCTCTGAACTTATTTAGTTTAAGCCCAGCAACCAGTTATGTGTATTATGTAAATAAAAAATTTGAGACATAAAACAACTCTACATTTTCAGGAAAGGACAATATGCAGTCCATGGACCATTCCACTTGCTTTTTAAACCCTTGCTAGTCCACCACCTGTAAATTTACTGCTGCACTGCTGAATTTTGGCAGAAAATAATCTGCTGGAGGGGAATTGGCAATGTCCTTTTGAGCACCAAAAACAAAATGTAGAGAGCATACACCTTGTATTCAAGCAGAATTGTGTTCTGGAAGTGCAATTCTTTAAAACAGAGTGTAGAGTCCCCACACAGTTTGTTTTGGTGGCAGCATGACAACAAATTCAGTTATGCTACAGCCAGGTACAGCCCCTGGTGAGATGGGGCATTCAAAGTAGCCTGCCACCTTCAGAATTTCTATCGGTGGACTCCCGATAAACAGATTGGATTGATCATGGATTGCCACACCCCATATTATTCAGTGGCGGTGACATGAATGCAAACACACTGAAGCTATTTATTTAAAAGTAAGTCACAGTGCTCAATGGAGGCATGTGTATTAAGGACTGTAGATTTTAACATGCTTTAATGAGTGAAATCCATAGGCCCAAGCATAATTGTTGAGTGTTGTTTAGATCTCTAAACTGATGGTAAACGCTTCCAACTGTTTCTCTCCCTCTTCCAAGAAAGAATAAGATACATTCTTACCTTTTCTAAAGCTCTCTTTTGCTCCTCCGTTTTTTTAAACATTGCTTTAGTATGACTGGTGGCTTTATCCAACACAGCCTGAAAAATATGTAGAAATGAAAGCTGAAATACTTTGTCTCATAAATCATATTAAAAATTAAACCAATGCAATATCAATCATAAAAATGCCAAAACCAGCTGTTTTATGCTTTGATAGTATAGCTATTATACTATAAATATACAATAAGGAATCAAAACATGTTGCTGAAGGTGTACTATATTTAACTATACAGAAGGACCCCCGTATCCACTGATTCAATTTATCCACAGGACACAAAACAGCACACCTACCATAGAGTCTTCCTAGAAAATGTGTCATCTCTAGCCATTTTCTAGGTCCTCCAAGGTAACTCTATGGTATTTTAAACCAGAAGCCCCATTATTTCCAATGGCATTAGCTATTATCCACGGTTTTCTGTATCCACACCACCCCGCCCCAGAACCAATCCCCAGCAGATACGGGGGTCCTACTGTAACAACAGTCTTAATGTCTGTATTTCAAAACTTAACAAGGCAGGAACTGGGTGTGTATTGAAATGAGCTATTTATAAACTACATAGTGTGTACTGTAACAGGAAAGAAAGTCAACTTGTAAAAATCAGAAAGATGTCAATTTGTAAGGGTGGAGGGAAGGATATATTTCTTGGCTGGTAGATACAGAATGTAGGCAATAGCTGTTCCTTGCAGACTTCATGTGTACAAAAATATTAGTTTGTTTCAAATAAAGAGAAATATGCCATTATAAAGGTAATATGCAATTAAAATCTGTGTTTTCCCATCCCTCTTACATCAGGGGTAATCAAAGTCTGGCCCTGGCTAGACTGTCCCTTTACTGGCAAAAAGAATGAACTGATTCTTACAGAAGCCTCCAGACATGGTGATTTAGCTTTTAAATAGATTACAGGCACTCACTGCACTTTTAAACACCAAAAAAGTTCCTATTTTTCAAAATAAGAATTTTTGACCACTTCCATTCCCCTCTCATTTCCTTGGCATTTTTGGCAGCACATGTGACCTCCCAGCCCAAAGTTACACTCTAGACCTTGTTTTCTGTGCTGGATGGAATGATGGTGATGTGGAAATGAAGGAATTTTCTATAGTTTTGTTGCCCCACATGATCACCAACTAGTGAGGTTTAGACTTGCTGGGACTTGGAACCTCTGAAGGGGTGAATGACTAATTAACATGGTCTGTTCCAGGAGGCTGGCTGATCTGGATGGTTTCCTGATGGTTCTTGGGGATTTTCTTGGGAGAGAAAACCTCTTGGATCTGTCATGACTTGGACTCCACACTGAAGGTAGCATATGGAGAGGGTAACAGAGGCATTTACTTGCCCAGTTTTGATAGATGGGTTTCAGTTTGTTCAACATGATGATTTGAGCAAGTTGTTTGAAGGGCTGAGGCCAACCCCTTATCTGTTAAACCCATGTCCACCCTGGCTGATTAGAACTGTCAGAAAAGGGCTAGCCAAATGGGTGGAGGTTATAAATGTTTCTTCGAAAGATGGTTATGTTCCAACCCCTCTAAAAGAATTGTGAAACCTTTGTTGAAGGTTGGACCCCAGCTCCCTAGATTTTATTTATTTATTTATTTATTTATTTATACCCCACTCTTCAATCACAAGGCTATCAGAGCAGCTTACAAATTGTTTTAAGCAATAGCAGTTTACACATCTACACTGCATTAAGCAGTTTCCAATGTGTGTTATTAAGCAGTTTCCAATGTGCCCCCACAATCTGGGTACTCTTAGATAACTACTGGACAGACTTTAATCTCCCATTGTTAAGTAAGGACTTATAGTGAGTGGTGGCAAGACAACTCCAAGCTTTCTCGGATGAAATGGATTGCCTGGATCCATTACAATATGGGTTTATGCCTGGTTATGGGACAGAAACAGCCTTGGTGGATGAGCTGTACGGGGTGCTGGACAAAGGAAATGTGTCTCTATTGGTCCTCCTGGATCTCTCAGTGTATTTGTATTTTATGCCCTTGCCCCTCCTGCTTCATTAAAAAAGCTACAGTGATATTGGCCAGTGAGTAATCGGAGTTGTAAATGCCTCTTTACAACTAGGCAGGGTTCCAACATGCCTGAAGGAGACTTGTAACATTCTTGGATCTTACTATACTGGATAACTATCAACCAGTCTCCCACATTCCATTTTCAGGAAGGATACTGGAGTACATGGTAGCCCTTCAGGTCCAGGAGCTCCTGGATGAGATGGATTACCTAGATCCATTTCAGCCTGGCTTGAGGCCAAGCTATGGGACAGAGATGGCTTTGACTGCCTTGGTGAATGACCTATGCCAGGAACTAGACAGGTGAAGTGTGTCTTTGTTGGTTCTACTGGATCTCTTGGTTCCTCATGATATTCAACATCTACATGAAACTGCTAGGAGAGGTCTGAAGTTTGGGGTCAGGTGTCATCAGTATGCTGCAAAGCTGTTTATATGCCAAATGAGTGTGTGGCATCTGTAATGGCCTGGGTGAGTCTGAACAAATTCAAGCTTAATCTAGACAAGACAGAGGTGCTCCTGGTCAGTCAAAAGGCAGATCAAAAGGAACAGGGATTCGGTCTATGCTGAGGTTAAAATTCCTCCCCCCTCCAAAGATGCAGATTCACAGACTGGATATAATCCTGGATTCAACCCTAAGCCTGCAGGCCCAGCTTTCTGTAGTGGCCAGGAGTCCACGCGCACAGTTGCACCTAATGTGCAACTTAGGTATACCCATTCCTGGAGATGTCTGACCTGTCTGCAATGGCACATGCCTTGGTTACATCCCATTTGGATTACATTAATGTGCTGTGCATGGGGCTGCCTTTGCAAAGTGATCAGAAATTTCAGTTGGCTCAAAAAGCTGCACCCAGATTGTTAACTGAGGCTGGAAACAAGGGATGTACACCCGCCCTGTTGCAATAACTGCACTGGATGCTGCTCCACTTCTCAACACAATTAAAAGTGCCGATTATTATCTATAAAGCCCTATACAGCTCAGGGCCAGGCTATCTGAAGAGCCATATCTCCCTATACAAACCTGTAGTGGGTCTAAGATAAATGGGGAAGGCTCTTCTCTCAGTCAAACCACCTTCCCAGGCATGCTTGGTAGAAACAAGGCAGAGGGTTGCTCTCTTTTTATTATGATAACAATAATAATAATGATAATCATTCTGTACACATTTAGCTGGAAATAAGTCACACTGAACTCAGTAGGGCTTTTTTTTTAGTACACATTTACTGTGCTGTTAAAAATGTTGAGTGGCCTCAATTAAAAACTTATGCAAGCTTATGCAACAATAAATGTATACCACGAGATTCTTTTTTACTACAGACCAACACAACTACATATTTGGAAATAATAGAAAATGTTTTCTAATATGTTAGAAAACATTTTCTGATTATTTCCAAATATGTAGTTGTGTTGATCTGTAGTAAAGAAAACTAAAACAGAATCTGATTAAGCTTGAAAAGTTAGCATTTAGTACTGAAGTCAAGAATATTTGAACTTATATAACTTACATACAATTTGAAAAGCATATCTTATTAAAAATAAGCTGATCTTTTTTTAAAGTTACCATGCTCTGCAGAATTTTTAACGCTTGCTCTTTGCCTTCAAGTTGTCTTTGAGATGCTTCCAGTTCAACTCTTAAAATTTCTACTTCCTAGAAACAAAGAATTCAACTTGGGTGAATGGAAACATTGTTCAAGATAAAAGAAACCTCTTATATCTGTGAAATGCTGCTGCTTGTAACTGAAGGGTCTCTACAGTAGCGGTTGTTGGCCTCCATGTTAGTGGGGTGGAGATTCCAGTGTGGATTTTAGCCTGAAATGTAAAGACGATATCCAAGGCATTGAACCCTATCCCCCAAATAGGTTTAGCACCTCAGAGAGCTCCTTTAATGTTCAAAGTAAGACCAATAGTGGACTCACCATTTCACTGATATGGAAGCTAGCAGTTGCCACTGGGTCCCCAACTACCCCAGTTCCCCCCTCAAGCTGCAACCACCTCCCACATCATTCTAGAGAGGATTCCCTGAACCTTAGTAGTGGTTTAGGGGGCAGTGCAACAGACAAGAGGAAGTAAGAAAACCACACTGCCTGAACATAATAACTCCACTGAGAGTTCTCTTGACCCTGCACAGCAAAAATTCATATTGCTGTACAAGAAAGCACCAATCTTTGCAGGAGTATGCTGAGTCAGGAGCAATTCCACCAATTCCAACTCTCTGTCATGAAGGACAAGTGGAAAGAAGCAACTATGTTTTGTGTGTTCAGCCTAAAGAGATACTAGAACATTGATCCTTAAACATTATGTTTGTCATGAGGGAGGTAAGAAAACTGCAATTTAAGGCATTAGGTAATAAGCCAGCCAAAGCATCTAAGACCTCAGATGGCAAGGTTGTTGAAGTTATGAACATTGAAATGAAGAGCACTATGATCTTAGAGCAAGAGCTGGCTGCTGCAGGACTGCAACTCCCTTTAGCCCTAACCAGCATAGTCTATGGTGAGAGTTGATGGCAGCTTCACTTCAGTAATGTCTGGAGGGCCAGAGGATATAAGGCTGGAGTAAGATAAGGGGATCAGCTAAGCAGAGAAATTGAGAGGATACTGAGTAGTATCGCAAAGGAAGCCCTGTCTAAGCCACAGAACAGCTGCTTATCCACCCCCTGGGCCAAATCCAGTCTGTGAAAGGTCCCAATGATGCTCCTTCTCAAGTCCTGCCTTTTATTGAAGCACCATCCTCTGGGTATTTGCAGGAAGAGGATTCCTTCCTGTTATCTCCCATCACAGCTAATAGTGGTGTTCTCTTGTTCATTGCATCCTTCCTAGTTGGAAGGGTGAATTTATTTATTTATTTGATTTATACCCAGTCTTTCTCCCAAATCAGAACTCATACTAAGTGACTCTCCTTGCTATTATCAATCACTAATCAGATATAACACTGGGATTCCCTCTGCACACTGTTCATTATCCCAATTAGGACAGTGAGCATGGGAAAGTCTCAAACAGCACCTGAAGGAGTAACTTCCCCAAGCAGCTGCCAAAAGTATTCATACACCATGCACCACCCTAACTGGGACAAAGAGTGGCACATCAAGGGACTCAGACCCTTTTTAATGGTTTTCAGAGAGGGGCCTGAATATGTTCTAATAATAATGTTTGAACAGATTTATACAGGGGCCCATCTGCAAGTATATTGATAACAATGCAGTGATTAACAGGAGCCGGTGAGTGTTTGTTAAGAACAAATCCTGCCAAACTAACCTTGCATCTTTTTTATCAGGCCACTAGTTCAGTAGATAGTGGGAATGCTGTCGATGTCATTTATCTGGATTTCAGCAAAGCATTTGATAAGGTCCCCCATGATATTTTGATTAGCAAACTGACTAAATACTAAACTAAATACCTGACTAAATCAGGTGGATCCATAACTGGTTGGAAAACCATGCTCAAAGAGTTGTCATTAATGACTGTGCTTCAGATTGGAAGGAGGTCTCAAGTGGAATGCTGCAGGGTTCTGTCCTGGGGCTGATGCTCTTCAATATTTTTATTAATGATTTAGATGATTAAGTAGAGGGAATCCTTATCAGATTTGCAGATGATACAAAACTAGGAGCGGTAGCTAACACATTGGAAGATAGGAACAGAATTCAAAAGGATTTTGATAAACTAGAAAACTGGGCTGAAATTAATTAAATGAAATTCAACAGAGACACGTGCAAAATTCTACATTTAGGCCACAAAAACCAGATGCACAGGTGGAGGATACATGGCTCAGCAGTACTACATATGAAAAAGACCTTGGGATTATTGTTGATCAAAAACTGAACATGAGCCAGCAGTGTGGTGCTGCAGCAAAGAAGGTAACTGCTATCTTAGTCTACAGTAATAGAAGCATAGGTTCCAAGTTGAGGCAAGTAATAGTTCCCCCATATTCTGCACCGGTCAGGCCTCATCTGGAGCACTGCTTTCTGTTCTGGGTGCCTCAGTTTAAGTGAGTGAATTGGAGTGAGTTTAGAGATGGGCAACAAGGATGATAAGAGGCATGGAGAACAAAACAGAAGTTGAAGCAGCTGAACATGTTCAGCTTTGTGAAGAGACGACAGAGGTGTGACATGTTTGCACTCTTTAAATACCTCAAGGGCTGCCACAAAGAGGAGGGTCCTCTGCTGCCTCAGAGGGTAGAATTAGGTCTAATGGTTTTAAGTTATAGGAGGGTAGATTTCAATTGAAAATTAGAATAAAATTCTTGACAGTGAGAGCAGTTCAACAATAGAAACTGCCTAGAGAGGTGGTAGGATCTCCCTGTCTTGATGTCTTCAAAAAGAAGCTGGACAGCTGCCTGCTGGAGATGCTCTAGTAGAAGTTCCTGCATTGGGGGGGAGGGTTTAGACCTAATGGCCCCTTCCAACTCTATGATTCTATGTCAGGGAAGGAAACAGGGCTATTCCCCTGATGTCATCCAGATTGCTAGATTGTTCCTGATATACAATTTGACCCCTCCTAAATGCCAGCTACCTCCAGGTTTTTATGAGAACTCAGCACATGCTTCAACATACCTAGCTGACAATATATCAAAGTTACTAAACAAACAAACAAACCCCAAAAGCTATATGTTTGTTCTTCCCCTCTTTTTTTTTTACAGGCTTCGACTCATTTTAAAAATCTACATAAAAACTTAAAAGACTGACGCTTACCTCTGCAGCTTCTTGAAGTTGTTGCCTTAATTCTTCATTTGATGCTTCAGAGTTAGAGTCTGTGTGAATTCATAGTTGGGGGAAAAGATCTTAGAACATCTGTCATCATATTTTGATATGATATGGATAGAATAACTCTTATTTATATTAAATTAAAAATTAGGGTAATTCTTATTTAAGCCATTTTAAAATTTTTAAAAGAAAACAAAAAATTAAGGTAATGATTGTTTCCCAAAATTATATTTGCATGTTTTCCCTACTTAACTTTTATGCATTTAATATTATTCTTCATTTCATTTTAAAGATGCAGCAACTATTAGTACTAAGCTCCTCCAGCTAGTTGAAGAAATTAAAAGATACAAAGACTGTTAAAAGTTAAAGGTAACAGTAGAACAATACTAGACCTTTAAAGGCTAGCCACACTTCTTTTGTTTCTGTGAAAGATATGATTGCTACTAACTGCATTGCAAGAAATCCCTTTTCTTGCAATATTTTGGAGACCGCAATATTTTTCAAAAACTAAAGTAAAACGAGAAGTTGTCAGCCAGCAAAGAAAAAAAAATGCAGCATAGCAAAAAGTATCCAGCCTCTTATGAAAAAAGGAAATGCCTGAAATGAATAAATTTCAAAATATTGTAACATCCTGTGAAATGTGCATAACCACAGCCTATACAGAAGTTCAGTTTGTAGTGGTAGCATTAGTCTGCAAGGAGAAGGATGCTGCATTTTCTTGGCATTATCAAATTGCCATTTGCACGCTGGGCAAATTGTGATTTCCCCAAAACTGAAATACAAAAATTGTTTAGATTGTGCAAAAGGAAACAGAAATCCTGCATATTCCTTAACCAATAATCCAATTGTCTGGATGGGCCTATTAAATTTCACTCATGCTATCATTTAAATGAGAAATTTCTGTACATGAAAGCTTCAAGAGTTCAATGAGACTATGTTAATCCCCTGTGTGCGTAGAACACAAGCAGGAATCATGTGGCCATCCAGATGTTGCTGGATTGCAACTCCCAGCATTCCTAACCATTAACTACACCAGCTAGATCTGGCGGATGTTGCACTTCAATAGCATCTGGAGAGTTGCATTATTCTCAAAGAATTTAGTTTCCAAGCTAGGCCATTTTGTTAGAAGCCTGCATTAACCACCTAGCTGAATCAACAAAGAAGAGCTTAGTGTTACTGACTAATGTGCTGCATTGTTGGCAACATATTAAGCCTTAAATACTGCTTCCTCTCTTATAACTGATTACAATATCTCATTTTTACAAAATATGAAAAAAAAATACACTAAGATTTTTTTTGTTAAAAGAATTTGTATTCTTGGCTGAAATATTTTCATACATCTAAAAAACTATTCTGATTATGTAGGGGGGCATACATACAGTAGCACCCCCGTATCCACAGGGGATTGGTTCAGGGGGGCCCCATGGACGGTGAACCGTGGATAATAGCAAATGCTATCTACCACCACCCCGTTGCCGGAGCCCTCCCAGGGGAAGGGGAGCAGGCAAGATCGCTCCTCCCCCTCCCTTACCCCTGTCATTGCCAACCACAGATAACTAAATCTGCAGTTGGCGAATCAGCGGATACGGGAGCGCTACTGTATCTATAATCTGATGTAAGAACAAATACAGTACTCACAAACCATTTGTCATATCCTTTGTTTAAGCCAACATGCTACTTGCTTTTAAGCCTAAGCCACAAACATTTGGGTCAACAACATCCTTGAAATATATTTTATATTCCTTATTTTTTTGCTTTGAACACCTGTATTGTACAATTTAATACAGAAGTGGACTACATCTAGTCTTCCAAATATTGTTTTGGACTGCAGCTCTCATTAGGTCTAGCTTATTGTCAGGGCTGATGAGAATTATAGTCCAATATCTGGAAGGCCACAGATTCCCATCCCTGGTATATCTGACAAACTTAGACTCAGCATTTTAAAAAATACAGTCGTCCCTTCACATTCGCGGGGGTTAGGGGCAAACAACCCCCGCGAATGTGAAAAAAACGCGAATAAGAAATGAGCCTACTGGCGAATGGTTTTTCACCCCAGTCCCTTCCCAAGGCAGTGAGGAGCTTCCTGAGAAGCCCCTGGCTGCCTTGGGAAGGGAGTGGGGTGTAGTGCGAGTGCTCCAGCTGGTTCCCACCCCCCTTCCCAAGGCAGCGAGGAGCTTCCTGAGAAGCCCCTGGCTGCCTTGGGAAGGGAGTGGGGTGTAGCACGAGTGCGCCAGCTGGGTCTTACCCCCTCCTTCCCAAGGCAGCGAGGAACCTCCTGAGAAGCCCCTGGCTGCCTTGGGAAGGGAGTGGGGTGTAGCGCGAGTGCGCCAGCTGGGTCTTACACCCCCCCTTCCCAAGGCAACGAGGAGCTTCTTGAGAAGCCCCTGGCTGCCTTGGGAAGGGAGTGGGGTGTAGCGCGAGCGTGCCAGCTGGTTCCCACCCACCCCACCTTCCCAAGGCAGCGAGGAGCTTCCTGAGAAGCCCCTGGATGCCTTGGGAAGGGAGTGGGGTGTTGAGCAAGGGGGGGGGCGCAGGCAGCTTTCCGCGAATGATCAAAACCGTGAATGTGAAAGTCACGAATGTGGAGGGGCAACTGTACTTAGTTCAATAAAATTTATCTTGCTCATTATCTATTTCTCTAGCAGATCAAAATGTCTACCAACTCTGACACTGATTATGTATGATTTTAACAGCAACATATGCAGTTTTAGGAAGAAAATGGCCAAGTTTTGGATTGACCTAAGGCCTTACCAGAGCTGTTTTGTCGACTGCAGGTACCAAATTCATTCATTCCACATTTTTTAACTGGCATGTCACTCAGACTGTTACACCTTGAACAACGAACAACTGCAGCATCATAGTCTTCTCCTTTGTTTGACAACATTAATGGGCTGAAGCTTTTCCTTGCTGAACATCTTCTAGGCCTACCTGCATGTGCACTGAAGCCTTCAAGTTCATATACACCACTATGTCTTTTAAGTCCATTTCCCAAGTCTCCGTGTGCCATGTCATCTTCATCTTCCAAGGCCTCACCAACTTTATTTTGCAATAAAACTGCTTCACTCACTGGCAACATATCTAGTTCTTATTCTAGCCTTGATGTGCCTCCTTCCACACAACTTCTCCCAAATCTTCAGGCAAAGTTGTGCTAGAGAGTAAGTTGATAAAAAAAAATATATTAATAAAACTTTAAAAATGCCTCCCGTTTCTTTAACGCTAATTTCCAGAATGTTTACAGTGCAACAAATATCTTTTTATACTAAGTTTTTTTCCAAATAATTTAAGCTTCTCATTCATAGCATAAATTAGATATGTGCAACATTTTCCAGTAAATCAAATGCACATTTTGATACTGCTGAAATCAAAGCAAAAGCTTTTCCAATAAGTTTCCAAGAACATAAAAGTGTATCGTTGTAATCTTGTGCTGTGCTGGCAGACACACTAACACACCCAGCCACCTTGTTTGCTTTAGAAAGTAGTGAAAAGAACACATTGTTTTAACATACAATTCACTGGCTGCAGAAGTCGCATCAAGATCTATGTAGAATCTTGTTCTAGTACAAACCATATTTTTCTCTATTACTGCCTTCTAAGTCTTCATTCATAGAATTCAATCATTAATAAGGTCCTCACAAAGGAAGTCTGAATAATTATGAATGCTGGGTTAGCAAAATAAAACGCAGAAACATTTAAAAATGTCTCATTGTATACAAATTTTCTTTCTATTTTACTTTTGCATATAAAAATATGAGATCAGGAATTTTGTCAATAATATGAGATGAAATGGCAAGATGTGCAGTAGTTTATGTAAACATTCTAAGTTATTTAGAATACATTACAGTGGGTCCTCTATATCAGCAGACTCCTGATCTACGAATTGGACTGTCTGTGGATTGCCATACCTCATACTATTCAATGGTGGTGACATGAACGTGGACACGCTGAAGTGTGTGCATTCACATCGCCACCACTGGATAATGTTGGGCTTGACTATCTATGTTTTGTGGGGGGGGGGCAGAACTAGCTCCTTGCGGTTCCGGAGGACCCACTGTACAGTACTGAGTTTTCAGAAAAGAGATATGAAATGTATATACAGTTGTCCCTCCGTATCCACGGATTTGGTATCCACAGATAAGTATTCATGGCTTGAAGATATTATTTAAAAAATAATAATACAAAAAGCAAACTTTGATTTTGCCATCTTATATAAGGGACACCTTTTTGCTGTGCCATTGTGTATAATGGGACTTAAGAATTCACGGATTTTGGTATCCACGGGGGGGGGGGGTCCTGGAACCAAACCCCAGAGAATATGAAGGGACAACTGTACCTTCCTTTTAGAGATAAAACCACAATGCATACACATACTTCAGCTTAAATCCAATTGTCATTCCCAAGTATAATAGACTCGCAACAATGGAATTTACATGATTGTTGACTTATCATGTTCCCTTTGATTCAAAGGATCTACTCTGATTGAGATTAACAATTGGATTTAGGCCTTGTATTTATTTCCCTCATCTGCTTTAGAAAATTACAGGAAAATTTATGCCAGAATGAAACACTTTTAAATTTCTTTGATTTCAGTGGGGAAAAGCAATGCATGTGTTGAATTCTTCAGACTAGAAGGGCAATTTTATACATACTTACCTGAGAATAAGCCCCCATTGCACCCTATCAGGATTTCTTCTGAGATGTCACATGTTGCTTTATTTTGTAGTACAGTATTACTAAAGTTCATACACATTTAACGACTCCTCGTAATCTGTTTGGAGAATGACCCTATTTTTCCCTTTAAAAATAAACCTAGGAGTGCTTAAACTTAGAAGAAAGGAAATACTGTAGTCCAGCTTTGCTCCAGCTTAAAAAAACAAAGGTTCCCTCTCTCTGAATCTTCTCCCACCCTTTCCAGTAGCTGTAAATGTTCATCATCAATACAGTTATCATCTACTCCCAAACAGTGATAGCTGAAGATTTTAGGCAAATAAGTTATTTTTCCTGTGTCATCAGTATCAGTATATGGACCAATGGCATGGATAACATTGCGTACACATTCGTATTATAGTTCTCTTCCTTTCTCTATTCCACAAATTACACTGAAAGTCCACTCTTGTGCAGATTTAAGTGCCACTAACTCTGCATAGGATAGACTGCTATAGTATCATAGAGTTGGAAGAGACCACAAGAGCCATCCGGTCCAACCCCCTGACATGCAAGAACACACAATCAAAGCATTCCCCACAGATGGCCATCCAGCCTCTGTTTAAAAACCTCCAAAGAAGGAAACTCCACCAAACTAGGAGTCAGTGTATTCCACTTCCAAACATCTCTTACTGTCAGGAAGTTCTTCCTAATGTTTAGGTGGAATCTCTTTTCCTGTAGTTTGAACCCATTGCTCCGTGTCCTAGACAGCAAAATGAAATGATGGTTCAGCAAGCATTACACATTTAACAGCACATCACTCACTGTTCATTCGAATACCATTCTCATACAAAATAATAATACAAATAATGTACAAAATAACCAAATCCCCCCTGTATTTTTTTTTAACCTGCAAGCCAGAGTGGTGTAATGGTTTGAGCACTGGATTTTGACTCTGGAGACCAGAGTTTGAATCCTGGCTTGGCCATAGAAACCCACTGGGTGACCTTGGGCAAGTTGCACTGGCTGAACCTCAGAGAAAGACAAAGGCAAACCCCCTCTGAACAAATCTTGCCAAGAAAACCCATGATAGGTTCACCTCAGGATCGCCAGAAATTGGAAAGCACTCAAAAGGCACACAACAGCAGCAACAAAGCACACGCGTGCCAGAAACTTGTCCTAACACTGAAGAGCTAAGCCTACCAAGTACCCTTCGTCATTCACACAAAAGACCATGTTTGCTTATATTAGGGCTTCATAGAAGAAATGCTAACTGCAAGCCCTTGCTAATAATAGCCAACAACATCAAGAAACACCTTTCACATACTCAAACCTGAGCTGTGCTCCCGTATATATCTGAAAAGCTGCAAAAATCCAACAGGTGCAGCAGCGTTCTCCATTGCTGGGCAAAACTGTGCCCGTTGAGTATTACGCTCTAGTCCTGTTCAAGAAACCATGCCGGGGTTAAAAACAGCAAGCACACCTCCCGCCCATCCTCGTTCCTTGCAGCACCCACCCAAAGGGTCCTCAGCATGTCCCTCCGCACCCACCCATCGAAAACCCTCCCTGAAGCCGCGCTTTAGACGCGGAAAGCAAACACCCGCCGCCGCTTTTCCGGAAGCCACGGGCCTCCCGGATTCCCTCTAACTTCCAAATACACGGCAGGCAAAGGGAACTGGTAGCGCCTTGGAGACGAACGGAGAGGAAGAAGTTGGTAGCAGAAGCTTTGGTCGATTTAAGCCTGAAGTCTACGAAAGGTTAGGCTACTAACGTCTTTCCCTCACATAGTCTCCAAGGGGCTACAAGATCCCTTTGTGCACCGTGCGTTCCAGACTAGCACGGCAATGTCTTTGAATGCCAAATGCACACTTAGGTTTGCAGCTCCGAGGCTCCGTCAGCTCCCTTTTCTCTTCCCCTTCCCAGCAGGTTTATACTCATAGTTGCACCTCTCTCTGACTTACCCGGGCACAAACCGTCTCCGCTCACTAGGCAAGGCTGCCGCCCACAGGTACCCTTGGCTGGCCCGGCCACCTCCGCTTCCTTCTTTCCCAGCTTCGTTCCCCTTTGCTTAGCCAACCAGCCCTCCTTGCTGGTCCCTCCCTTTCTTCCTGCCGGGCAGGGCTTCACCTTTCCGACCGCCTTTTCCGCCGCTTGTGGAGAAACACACGGTCCTCCCTCCTGCGCGCCAAGCCCGAGTCCGTCCTCGCCTTTGAGAGGCGAGTATACCAACCGTGTCACCACATGAGAGACAACAAAAGCCAGGCGCAAACACTGACACGTTCTCAGAGGGCCTCAGCCAGCCTTTTTGCCCTGAAGGAAACCTTGAAATAATTTTCAGGTCTCAGGGAACTCCTGCATAAACATTATTATCGCCTCCCAAAAATACTACTCTACGGTGAATTCGCCACGGGTCAGCGTAAGAGGGGCGCTCCAAAAAAGCGATACAAAGACTCCCTGAAACAACATCTCAGGCTCGGCCAAATTGATTACCAACAGTGGTCCGCCCTGGCCTCACATCGGGAGGCATGGAGACGCACTATCCACAATGCTGCAGCCTTATTTGAGAACTCATGCCGAACAAGTCTTGAAGAGAAACGACAACGCAGAAAGAATCACAACCCAAAAACATCACCCAAGGAGACCTTCTGCTGTGCTTTTTGCAACCGGACTTGTTTATCTCGGATTGGCCTTTTTAGTCATCAGCGCGCTTGCAGAAAGCGCGGGATGAGTCCTTCCTGAATCTTCGTTTGCGAAGAAAAGCCAGAGATTGTCTTTTATTATTATTTTAAAACAGACCCCAAAAAGGCATTTTTATACAATGAAATAAACATAAAACAACTTCCCCTTTATCTGTGCTTGAACGTGCAGCCTATCCCTTTTGACTTTCTTATACAATAGTATTTTTTAAAGTTCTATACAATTATATTTGCAGATACTTTAGATTAACTTATCTTTCTTCCATGATATCTCTCTGGCTTTTCTTCGCAAACAAAGATTCAGGAAGGACTCATCCCGCGCTTTCTGCAAGCGCGCTGATGACTAAAAAGGCCAATCCAAGATAAACAAGTCCAGTTGCAGAAAGCACAGCAGAAGGTTACCTTGGGAGATGTTTCCGGGTTGTGATTCTTTCTGCGTTGTCGTTTCTCTTCAAGACTTGTTCGGCGTGAGTTCTCAAATAAGGCTGCAGCATTGTGGATAGTGCGTCTCCATGCCTCCCGATGTGAGGCCAGGGCGGACCATTGTTGGTGATCAATTTGGCTAAGCCTGAGATGTTGTTTCAGGGAGTCCTTGTATCGCTTTTTTGGAGCGCCCCTCTTATGCTGGCCCGTGGCTGTGTTCTCAATATCATGGCCTCAGTGCTGGTTATCCCTGCTTGCTCAAGGAGAGCAACATTCGTCACCATAATCATACTCCAAAGCCTGGAACGGTGTCTTAGGCAAACATGGTGTTGGAAATTGCAATGATAACGGACACCTCTTGCTAGAGTTCTGTGCAGAACAACAGCTGACTATTACAAACACTATCTTTCAGCAGAAAGACAGCTTGAAAACAACCTGGATGCTTCCATGATTTACATGATATCATATTTTCATTTTTTTCCACTGTGGAGATTTTCAGAGTACACTGTTATAATGTTACTATTCCACTTTACCTGCTCTGGCTTCCTCCTGTGGAATTCTGGGATTTGTAGTTTAGTGAGGCCTAAGGGCACTCTAGCTGAGAGTTGTAAATGCTCCTCCCTAAACTGAAAATCCCAGAATTCCACAGGAGGCAGCCATAGCAAATAAAGTGGAATAGTAACACTATAACAGTGTACAGTCGTCCCTTCACATTTGTGGGGGTTAGGTTCGACGGACCCCCGCGAATGTGAAAAATCTGCGAATATTGATTGCCCCCCCTCCTCCGCCAAAGCAACCACGGGGGCTCCGGAGGCCCCATAGTCACTTTCCCCGGACTCTACACTCCCTCCCAAGGCCTTCATGGGGCCTACAGAGACCCTCCTGAGGCCCCGTGGATGCCTACCCGGCCCTCCCCCCTCCAACCCAGGGCCTTCATGGGGCCTACAGAGCATCTCCAGAGGCCCCATGGAGGCCTCCGTGGCCCTCCCCCCTCCTGCCCAGGGCCTTCACAGGGGCCCGTGGAGGCCTCCGCAGCCCTCCCCCCTCCCCCCAACGCCTTCACGGGGCCTCGTGAGGCTCCGTGGAGGCCTCCGCAGCCCTCCCCCTCCCTCCCAGGGTCTCACAAGGCTCCGTGAAGGCCTCCGCAGCCCTCCCCCAAGGTCTTCACGGGGCCGCGTAAGGCTCCGTGGAGGCCTCTCCGGCCCTCCCCCCCAGGGCCTTCACGGGGCCTCCAGAGGGTCTCCGAAGCCCCCGTGGAAGCCTCCCCGGCCCTCCCAGGGCCTTCACGGGGCCTCCGGAGGCCCCGTGTCGCAGTTTTGGGAGGGCGGGGGGGCCCTCCCAAAACCACGAATAATCAAAACCGCGAATGCCGAGTTCGCAAATGTGGAGGGGCAACTGTAGTGTGAAAACCTCCTTTATCTCCAACAGAAGATTCCTTCTTCTTAATATTATTTTTCCATTTCTAATCTATAAACCGTGTAACAGCACGTTCACCCCATTTTGTTTTCCAACATTCTATCAAATTTTTCCAATTTTCTCTAACTTTGTCTACTGATTGATGTTTGAGCCAACAGGTGAGTTGATCCATTTGTGCTGACTCTTAACAGTTTAAACATCCACTCCTTGCTATTTGGGATCTCAGTCTGCTTCCAGTATCTAGCATAAGTAATTTTTGCTGTGGTGGTCATACTATCTTTTATTTCTATAGCGCCATCAATGTACATAGCACTTTACAAGAAAAATTATATCTATACCTCAAAAATGTTTATATTTTTTTCTAAATCACATTCTCTCGTGGAACCCCTAGTAACCCTCTTAAGGGACCCTAGGGTTCCAGGAAACCCTGGTTGAGAAACCCAGGCCTAAACTGTCTTTCAGTCAGTCCGACATCATTTCAGAAAAGGCAAACATTATTCAGAGCTAACGGGCAAATCCTGTCAAGACCATTAGTAGTACCAGCTTTCAGAAGCCTTTAGAAAAGGTTTAAATGGCTTTCTTAGGATAATAGTTTTCTGTTATAATACAGTACAGTTAAGAAGACTTTCAGAATTTCAAAGCCTGCTGAGGAGGGCCATATGGGGATCCAGTATCATTTGACTAAACAATAAAAGAGTTCTTCAAAAGTATTGTGTTTAGACAGTCCTTTAACCAGCTTTATCCAACATGTTAACTTCTCTGAAAGGGCGAGCTCCAAACTGTTTCCAACCAACCCCTGAAGCAGGCCTTTCAAGGTTCTCCCAATACTTTGCAATTTCAAGTTGAGCAGCTGCCAACATAATTGAGGCCAGCTGTTTACAGTTTAGGTTAGTATTGGGGCCTAAGAAAATTTCTAATAACCTAAATACCTCACAGTGTTCTAATATATGCCACCTTTGAGAATCAGTGTGGTGTGATGGTTTGAGTGCTGGGTTAAGACCTCAGGACAGCAAGGTTTGAATCCCTGCTCAGCTATGGAAACCCACTTGGTGACCTTGGGCAAATCACACTCTTAGTCTTAAAGGGCAGCAATGCGAACTCTGCTGAATAAATCTGGTAGGGCTACCATAAGTCAGTCAATCTGAAGACATGCAAGAATTGTTCTTACTGTGTGCCTTCAAGTTGTTTCCAACTTATGGCAACCCTAAATTGAACCTATCAGACTTTTCTTGGCAAGATTTTTTCAGGCGGGCTTCCTACTGCCTTCCTTTGAGTCTGGTACAGTGTAACTGACAATGTATTATAAAACAGCAGCCAATTTTTAAAAAATCCATATACAACCAAAACTGCTTTAAAAACTATTAATCTGCTAAAATGGAAACAAATTGCTTTCTATAAGCCTCTTAAAGAAATTAAGGATGAGACACTGAAACAACCCAGATCTCAATGTAAACATGATGGTGATAAATAATATTCAGAAAGCTGTTAGTCTGCTTCAATATAAAAAGGAGGGAGGGAGGGGGAAGTATTGTTAATGTGCCACATTCAATTATCTCCTTTTCCAATCTTCCCTTGAAATTATTTCCACTTATTTTAGCATGAGCTTTTGTGGACTACCATCCACTTTGTTAGATGCATTGATAAAGAGTACAATATTCCAGCATCAGGTATACATGGTAGGATCAGAGTAAAAGAGATACAGAAAAGGCAATTACAACAACAGTCATAACTCTTCAGAGATGGTTTCAAATAAAAGTACTAACATTTGTAAGCTTATACACAGGTCTGCTGGATTAAATTGCCTCTCAAGTGTGAAAGCAGTACATTTTTCTTTTTATAGAATCATAGAACCATAGAGTTGGAAGAGACCACAAGGGCCATCCAGTACAACCCCCTGCTGTGCAGGAATACACAATCAAATCATTCCTGACAGATGGCCATCCAGCCTCTGCTTAAAAACCTCCAAAGAAGACTCCACCACACTATGAGGCTATGTATTCTACTTCTGAACAGCTCTTACTGTCAGAAATTTCTTCCTAATGTTTCAGTGGAATCTCTTTTCTTGTAGTTTGAACCCATTCCTCCATGTCCTAGTCTCCAGAGCAGCAGAAAACAAGCTTGCTCCATCCTCAGTATGGCATTCCTTCAAATATTTAAACATGGCTACCACGTCCCCTCTCAACCTTTTCTTCTCCAGACTAAACATATCCAGCTCCCTAAGCCGCTCCTCATAGGGCATAGCTTCCAGACATCCCACCATCCTGATCGCCCTCCTCTAGACACATTCCAGCTTCTCAATATCCTTCTTGAATTGTGGTGCCCAGAACTGGACACAGTATTCCAGGTGAGGTCTGACCAAAGCAGAATGGAGCTGCACTATTACTTCCCTTGATCTAGACACTATACTCCTATTAATGCAGCCTAGAATCACATTAGCTTTTTTTAGCTGCTGCATCACACTGGAAACTTTGTTCTGTTCAGATAAAGCCTGTTCCTGAAGATTTTTGTTTTTGTTACATATACAACCGTAGTGAAAACCAGCCTATTAATGTATGAAAGCCATTATTATTATTAATTATTGTTGAAAACCTCTGCTAATGTGAACACATCCCAATTCATGTCTGCCTTTCCAGTCTTCCCTTGAAATTCCTTTGTTCCATAACCATTTTGAGGTCAGTGACCTGAGAGATGAAAGTGTTCTAACACTTTTTAAATTGTTATTCCTAGTGTCAGATATGTGTCCATTTATTCTCTTGTGTATTGCCTGTTTGCCCTATACAGAATGCAAGGGGGCATTGCCTGCAGTAAGGCAGGCCTATACTTACAGTCTTAAATATCTCCTCCCTTAGAATGGGCAACACAACATGGATGGTGTACCATCTCCATTATCCTTTACAGGCAGAAATTTTTATTTATTTATTTATTTATTTATACCCCACTCTTCAGCCACAAGGCTATCAGAGCAGCTTACAAATTGTTTTAAGCAATAGCAATTTGCACATCTACACTGCATTAAACAGTTTCCAATGTGTGTTACCTAAAAATAAATAAAAAAATAAAAATAAATAAAATAAATAAAAACAAATTTATATTTAGAAAGCACTAAAATAACTTCATTGAGAAAAAAATTAAAATAATGGAATGAGATATTTATTTTGAGATATATCAATATCAGAGGAAAAGGAAAGAGATGTATAAGCAATAATGACTGATCAGTTTAAAATCATAACACTAAATTAGATTTAAGCATAGATGTTGTTACAGTGTTAAATACAAGATATCTTCTTGCTCCTAGCTTGCAAACTACCACCAACATTCAAACTTTGGTGGATACCACATAAAATAAGAGCTGCATTAAAGTTAACCCTTCTTATTTATAAAGAGGGGAAACATGCAAACTATTAGCATGTAAAAAACTTAACCTTCTGTATTATTTTCACAAACTCCAATGGTCCCTGAATTTAGAAAAGGTTCAAGTGCTGGACTGTTTTATAGGGATTAAAGTGTTAGCAGCCATAACCAGACAACTCATTTCAGAAGATTAACAATATACTTACAGGTGGCCCTCCACATTTGTGGGGTTAGGGGTGCAGGACCCCATGAAAGTGGGAAAATTGGGAATATCTGTAGTCCCCCCCCAACCATATTTAACACACACAAAAAGTACAATCCGTGGATTCAACCCACTGTGGATGCCTTCGAGGTGGCGGCGTTCCTTCACAAGGCAGAAGCAGGTGGCTGGCAGGGCTTGCCACCACCTCCACTGCACCCTACTGTGAGAGGACACAAAATGAAGATGAAGGCAGCATCCATTTTGGTTGCAAGATGAAGACAGCATCCGTTTTGGTTGCAAGGATAGTAAAAGAATGCTCCTTTTATCAGACATCCCCATTCTAAGATTTCTTGGAATCAGCTAAATGCAAGCTAATTAGCTATAATTATAGCAAGAGTTCTCTAAGACAGAGAACAATGATAGAATTCAGATTATTTACAATGACGAAGGCCATCCAGCTGGCAGACAAGACATGGCTGAAGATACAGAAATAGCCCAGCAGATAGAGAGACAGACATTATCAGACAATGGAAAAAGGCAGTTTAGAATATATATTATTTCAAATGATAATATGCTAATAGGTAGTGGGATTTAGGCTTTGATAGAAAAGTGTAAGAGAAGGTACAGGTGTCTAATGAATAGTATATTAAGGAAGGCAGACTTGGGAAAATAGCAATGGTGTGAATGATCAAAATACAGCATTGTGATTGATAACAGGCTCAAGCAGGGATATGAATAGTCAAAGACACATTCAACCAGTGGTGAAGTCAGATCAAGGGGAAATGGAGGTAATTAAGAGAAATTGGTCTCGGCAAGGAAGGAACATATAGGAACAAAAAAATATTAAAATAGATGGTCTGAACATCTGTTCTGGGACAGGAAAGCAATTGTACCTTGTAAAGAGAAAATAGAATTTAAGATTAGACAATAATGGTCTATAAGTACTCTCAATAATGGTTTATCAGTACTCTGAAAGGAATGATGTAAGTGAGCTTACGTGACCAATCACTGTCTTGGAACATGCATAGCTAATGCAACTGCTAAGGTATAAAAAGTCTGACTTGAACGGAGCAAAGGGTCCCTCTAGCAGGCACCCATATGCATACGTATATTACTCTGTAAAATAAACAGGCTTCCTGCCAAGAAATACAGTTGTCCCTCCACATTCGCGAACTTGACATTCGCGGTTTCGGTTATTCGCGGTTTTGGGAGGGCCCCCCCGGGCCCCCCCGGGCCCCCCCGAAACCGCGACACGGGGCCTCCAGAGGCCCCGTGAAAGACATAAAGGGAGCGGGGAGGCCCAGGGAGGCATCCACGGGGCCCCCGGAGGCGCTCCGGAGGCCCCAGGAAGGCCTGGGGAGGCGATCCTGGGGCCTCCGGAGATGCTCCGGAGGCCCCAGGAAGGCTTGGGGACGGGGTGGGGAGGGCTGGGGAGGCGATCCTGGGGCCTCTGGAGACGCTCCGGAGGCCCCAGGAAGGCCTGGGGACGGGGTGGGGAGGGCTGGGGAGGCGATCCTGGGGCCTCCGGAGACGCTCCGGAGGCCCCAGGAAGGCCTGGGGACGCGGTGGGGAGGGCTGGGGAGGCGATCTTGGGGCCTCCGGAGCATCTCCGGAGGCCCCAGGAAGGCCTGGGGACGGGGTGGGGAGGGCTGGGGAGGCGATCCTGGGGCCTCCGGAGACGCTCCGGAGGCCCCAGGAAGGCCTGGGGACGCGGTGGGGAGGGCTGGGGAGGCGATCCTGGGGCCTCCGGAGACGCTCCGGAGGCCCCAGGAAGGCCTGGGGACGCGGTGGGGAGGGCTGGGGAGGCAATCCTGGGGCCTCCGGAGACGCTCCGGAGGCCCCAGGAAGGCCTGGGGACGGGGTGGGGAGGGCTGGGGAGGCGATCCTGGGGCCTCCGGAGCATCTCCGGAGGCCCCAGGAAGGCCTGGGGACGGGGTGGGGAGGGCTGGGGAGGCGATCCTGGGGCCTCCGGAGCATCTCCGGAGGCCCCAGGAAGGCCTGGGGACGGGGTGGGGAGGGCTGCGGAGGCGATCCTGGGGCCTCCGGAGCATCTCCGGAGGCCCCAGAAAGGCCTGGGGACGGGGTGGGGAGGGCTGCGGAGGCGATCCTGGGGCCTCCGGAGCATCTCCGGAGGCCCCAGGAAGGCCTGGGGACGGGGTGGGGAGGGCTGGGGAGGCGATCCTGGGGCCTCCGGAGCATCTCCGGAGGCCCCATAAAGGCCTGGGGACGGGGTGGGGAGGGCTGGGGAGGCGATCCTGGGGCCTCCGGAGACGCTCCGGAGGCCCCAGGAAGGCCTGGGGACGCGGTGGGGAGGGCTGGGGAGGCGATCTTGGGGCCTCCGGAGCATCTCCGGAGGCCCCAGGAAGGCCTGGGGACGGGGTGGGGAGGGCTGGGGAGGCGATCCTGGGGCCTCCGGAGACGCTCCGGAGGCCCCAGGAAGGCCTGGGGACGGGGTGGGGAGGGCTGGGGAGGCGATCCTGGGGCCTCCGGAGCATCTCCGGAGGCCCCAGGAAGGCCTGGGGACGGGGTGGGGAGGGCTGGGGAGGCGATCCTGGGGCCTCCGGAGCATCTCCGGAGGCCCCAGGATCGCCTCCCCAGCCCTCCCCACCGCGTCCCCAGGCCTTCCTGGGGCCTCCGGAGCGTCTCCGGAGGCCCCAGGATCGCCTCCCCAGCCCTCCCCACCGCGTCCCCAGGCCTTCCTGGGGCCTCCGGAGCATCTCCGGAGGCCCCAGGATCGCCTCCCCAGCCCTCCCCACCGCGTCCCCAGGCCTTCCTGGGGCCTCCGGAGTGTCTCCGGAGGCCCCAGGATCGCCTCCCCAGCCCTCCCCACCCCGTCCCCAGGCCTTTCTGGGGCCTCCGGAGATGCTCCGGAGGCCCCAGGATCGCCTCCCCAGCCCAGCCCTCCCCACCCCGTCCCCAGGCCTGGAGCATCTCCGGAGCATCTCCGGAGGCCCCAGAAAGGCCTGGGGACGGGGTGGGGAGGGCTGGGGAGGCGATCCTGGGGCCTCCGGAGACACTCCGGAGGCCCCAGGAAGGCCTGGGGACGCGGTGGGGAGGGCTGGGGAGGCGATCCTGGGGCCTCCGGAGATGCTCCGGAGGCCCCAGGAAGGCCTGGGGACGCGGTGGGGAGGGCTGGGGAGGCGATCCTGGGGCCTCCGGAGCGTCTCCGGAGGCCCCAGGAAGGCCTGGGGACGGGGTGGGGAGGGCTGGGGAGGCGATCCTGGGGCCTCCGGAGCATCTCCGGAGGCCCCAGGAAGGCCTGGGGACGGGGTGGGGAGGGCTGGGGAGGCGATCCTGGGGCCTCCGGAGCATCTCCGGAGGCCCCAGAAAGGCCTGTGGACGGGGTGGGGAGGGCTGGGGAGGCGATCCTGGGGCCTCCGGAGCATCTCCGGAGGCCCCAGGAAGGCCTGGGGACGGGGTGGGGAGGCGATCCTGGGGCCTCCGGAGACGCTCCGGAGGCCCCAGAAAGGCCTGGGGACGGGGTGGGGAGGGCTGGGGAGGCGATCCTGGGGCCTCCGGAGACGCTCCGGAGGCCCCAGAAAGGCCTGGGGACGGGGTGGGGAGGGCTGGGGAGGCGATCCTGGGGCCTCCGGAGACGCTCCGGAGGCCCCAGGAAGGCCTGGGGACGGGGTGGGGAGGGCTGGGGAGGCGATCCTGGGGCCTCCGGAGCATCTCCGGAGGCCCCAGAAAGGCCTGGGGACGGGGTGGGGAGGGCTGGGGAGGCGATCCTGGGGCCTCCGGAGACGCTCCGGAGGCCCCAGGAAGGCCTGGGGAGGGCGGGAGGGAGGGCCGGGGGGACCTCCGCGGGGCCTAGCAAGGCCCCGCAAAGGCCTGGGGAGGGAGGGAGGGAGGGCCGGGGAGGCCTCCGCGGGGCCTAGGAAGGCACCGCGAAGGCTTGGGGAGGGAGGGAGGGAGGGCCGGGGAGACCTTCGCGGGGCCTAGGAAGGCCCCGCGAAGGCCTGGGGAGGGAGGGGGGAGGGGTGTCGTTATTCGCGGTTTTTTCACATTCGCGGGGGTCCGCGGAACGGAACCCCCGCGAATGTGAAGGGACGACTGTACTCATCTCCCTTGCCTGATTGTTGAAGTCCTGAGGCTGCCATCCCAGGGAGAGTTGGGGTGACACTACACCATTTTTAATAGGGACTTACAAGCCTTGCCACACATTCAGTCTCTCTCAGTCTTGAGGTCCCTATTAAAAATTGCATAGGGCAGCAGCAGAGGTGGCATCAAATAATCCACAAATGATTGAATCTGTAAAACTTAAAACTCACAAATGTGGCAGGCCGACTGTATGTCTTTGAAGAAGGTATATGATACCCAGTTCTGAACAAACTGTCAGATTTTAGCATTCTTCACTCACTTGAGTACAACTGGAATGAATGAGACACACATCTGCTGAATCTTCCAAGGTCTATTTTCCTCTGAGATATTGTCTCCTCTGTGACCGAAACAGCAGGTGCAGTTTATTGTGCAATAAGCAGTAATTTCATTGACTATTTTTTTTTAATGACTGCTCTGACAATATTTTCAGAAGTTAGTTGTTGTCTTTTATCCACTGCTCAATCCACTGTATAATCTGATCTAAATTCCGTTCCATGTCTTCTGGTGTGTTGCTTGTCAACTGATGTACAATTTCTTCCTTATAAGATGACATGGCCTCCTCATAAATAGTCTGAAAAATTTCACACTGAATATTGTCCTGTAGCTTTTTTCCTTTGTAACCTCTAGATAAATAATGATGAAAAAAGCAGTTAGGTTAAGTTGGGGCACATCTTAGGCAAAAAAATAAAAATACACTTTATATCTTAAGGAAAAATAAAAACAGAAACTGGACCAAGGAAAATTTATCTTTAAACTCAATGCTCGTGGCATTTAATTTGTAGCATTAATTCACCTGCTCTCCAGTCTGTCATACAAGAATGAGTTTTCTGTGCGAAGCACAAATACAATGTTAAACCAGCGTTCAGGAAAGAAGTCGCAACTGTGATAATCAACTATAACACCACCATCATTCATCTTATCTTCGATTTCATCAATTACCTGAAAAGGTAATCAGACAAAAGAAAATTGACAATGGACTCTTGGCAACAAAATACAGCAAATAACTGTATTAGATTTTGGCTTAAACTCACTCTGTCTTCATCCAAAATTGGACATTCATATTCTTCATCAAAGCCTTCATATAATTCTCCTGCATAATTAGTAAGAAATTGAAGCTCATCATTACCAAACCACTGAAAACAGATTTATACCAACTGTATGTTCCAACAGCTCCCTGAAACCTTAATGCAACCCAATCATATTCATTTTTACCTGAAACAAGCCTTATATTGCAATACTAGATACACTTTCCACATTTACCTTCTATTAAGATATGCAACACTTAGCTCTTGCTGAGGCTTGTGGGAGTGGTTGTGATTGTGGGAGCAGTTCTCTGTTAACAGGGAAGAAGAGCAGACTGCTGAATGCCTTGAGGTAAGGAAAGGCCTGTACTTAGAGCAATGGATTTACATTCAAAACAACAGTGGAACATTGAAGCAAGAATCTTGTGGATTAACTGGAGGTTATGCTAGAAGATCCACTTTCTCTGGCACTGTGTAAAGAGGTATGCTGTACCACTTTACATGAAAGTTTGTTAATGTAATATTAACAAATATGAATGTTAATGATCTGGGTGTGGAGGAACTCTCTGTAGTTCTGTTGTCATGGACTGGTCACTACCTGGTGGGGTTTAGACTCACTGGCACTCAGAGCCTCTGCAGGGGTGAGGGACCAAGTAGGATGGTCCCCCCCAGGAGACTTATGGATCCAGAGGGATTCCTGATGGCTCTTGAGGAGTTTCCTGTTGTCTTGGCAGGTGATCCTGTCAAAGCCCTGGCTGATCTCTGGAATAGGGAAATGTCTAGGGCAGTGGACACAATTGCCCCTAAGCATCCCCTCTCACAAAATGGAGCCAAGCAAGCCCCCTGGTTCACTAGAGAGGTGGCGTTGATGAAATGAGTAGGACAGAGACTAAAGCAACGATGGCAGAAGACTAGGAGTGAGCCTGACTGAACACAGGCCTATACTGTGGCGATGGTGGCAGTGAAGCAATTATATTTCTTTACCACTATTGTGTTTGCACAGTGTCGCTCAACGAAGCTGTTTCAAGTGGTCAGGAGCCTTTTACATTCTGGCCCACAAGAAGAAAACAACCACTCGATAGCCCACTATGAGGAATTTGCAAGACACTTTGCAGACAAAATCACTCAGATCTGCTCTGACTTGGATGCTCTAGTTGATACAAGTTCAGTAGATGTAATCTCGGCACCTGCTTGTCCTGTATTATTGGATAGGTTTCGATTTGTGCAGCCCGAGGATATGGACTGGATCATTGGAGAGGTGAGAGTCGCCACACACATACTGGATCCTTGCCCTTCCTGGCTCCTGAAAGCAGCCAAGAGGTGGGCCGGCTGAGCGGGTGAGGAGAGTGGTAAATGCCTCGCTGCAGCAAGGGCAGTTGCCATCCTATCTAAAAGAGGGTGTGGTTAGGCCGTTACTAAAAAAGTCCTCCCTGGATCCCATCGCTCTGCTTAATTATCAGCCAGTCTCCAACCTTCCATTTTGGGGCAAGGTTCTGGAGTGTGTGGGGGCTTCCCAGCTCCAGGGATTTGTGGATGAGACAGATTATCAAGATCCATTTCAATCTTGCTTCAGGCCTGGTTATGGGATGGAGACAGCTTTGGTTGCCTTAGTAGATGACCTATGCAGGGAACTGGACAGGAGGAGTGTGTCCCTGTTGGTTCTGCTGGACCTCTCGGCAGCTTTTGATACCATTGACCATGGTATCCTTCTGGACTGACTCTCTGAGATGAGGCTCAGGGGCAGTGTTATGTAGTGGTTCCGGTCTTTCTTGGAGGGGCATACTCAGAGGGTGGTACTGGAGGACTCCTGTTCAATGCCCTGGCCGTTGGCCTGTGGGGTCCCTCAGGGTTCGGTTTTGTCCCCCATGCTATTTATCTACATGAAACTGCTGGGAGAGGTCATCCAGAGTTTTGGGGTGCAGTGTCACCATATGCTAATGATACCCAACTCTATCTCTCCTTTCCACCTGATTCCAAGGAAGCTGTCTTGGTTCTGAACCAATGTCTGTTGTCAGTGATGGACTGGATAAAGGCAAACAAATTAATCCAGACAAGACAGAGGTGCTCCTGGTCAGTTAAAAGGCAGATCAGGGAATAGGAACTTTGCCTGTGCTGCATGGGGTTACACTCCCCCTGAAAACACAAGATCACAGATTGGGTGTTGTCCTGGACTTAACTCTGAGCCTGGATGTCCAGGTTTCAGCAATAGCCAGGAATGCACAGCTTAAACCTGTGCACCAGATGCACCTGTTCCTTGAGATGTCAGATCTGGCCCTGGTGACACATGCCTTGATTACATCCCATTTGGACTACTATAACTTACTTTACATTGGGCTGCCTTTGGAAACTGTTTGGGAAACATCAGCAGGTCCAGAATGCTGACTGGGACCAGTTACAAAGACTGTATAACTCCCCCTGTTAAAACAGCTTCACCAGCTACCGGTTCGTTTCCGGGCACAACTCAAAGTGCTGGCTATGACCTATAGAGCCCTAAATGGCTTGGGTCCAGACTATTTGAAAGACAGGTCATCAGGAGGAGGCTTTCTCTCAGTCCCATCTTCATCACAAGCTCGCTTGGTGAAGACTCAAGAGAGAGCCTTCTCAGTGGCCGCTCCAATCCTCTGGAATGCCCTTCCATGGGTAACTAGATTGGCCACCTCCCTGATTTATTTTCGTTGGCAGGTAAAGACTTTTCTTTTCAAGCAGGCTTTTAATGTATAAGCAGGTTTTTTGAGGGTATGTTTCAGATTTTATATGTTTTAATCTGATTTTTTAATATTTTAATTGTATATACAGTTGTTCCTTCATATTCGCTGGGGTTTGGTTCCAGGACCCCCCGTGGATACCAAAATCCGTGAATACTCAAGTCCCATTATATGTAATGGCACAGCAAAATGGTGTCCCTTATATAAGATGGCAAAATCAAGGTTTGTTTTTTGGATTATTATTTTTTAAAGAATATTTTCAAGCTGTGAATACTTAAATTGTGGCTACCAAATCCATGGATACAGAGGGACAACTGTATTGTATTTTTAATCGGTTGTTTTATGGAAGCCACCCTGGGTGCCATCTTGGGAGAAAGGCAGTACATAAATAAATAAATAAATGTTGTTATGTTACTGCAAAGGAAAGGCTTCCAGAAATAGCTCATACTTGGACAAAACTCAAGATATTTTGCAATTTCCACAAATCCAAGGCAAGAAGGAATCTACTTATATAGGCATAACTTAAAATTAAGAAGTTTTCATGAAACTCCAAAGCAGTTATAATGAACAAATATATCTAAATTATCGTGTATTTAAGTAAAATAACCTTGGATGCAAAATTAAATTTATAATACAGACAAACCAACTTATCTACCTGCATCTTGAATATAAATTCTAAAATATACTCAGAATGTAAGGTATTGCATATCAATCTACCTTCTTTTGCCAAATCACCCACATTGATGTAAGTAAAATCTGTTCTTTCAGCTATCTCTTTGCCTAGTGTAGTTTTTCCAACACCTGGAGTACCTACAAAAAACAATTCAATAGGAAGGGGGGGAAAGAATGTGAGTAACATATAACATACAACCAATTTTAAGACTAAAGTTGCTCTGAAAGGTCCATACAGTGTGATGAGTTAAAACCAAAGCTGCTGAAGGTTTCCCATTTAAAGCATGTACCTCTTGGCCTCAAGAAGTTGGCGTCAGTTTAGCTCTCATGGTGCTGTGTAAGGATCTGTAAAAGGAAAAAGCTGCCCTGCTACAGAAGGCACATTGCAGAGAGCTGTAGAACAGGAATGCCACAGAATGGGCTACACCACACAACTGCAGATAAATATATCCTATTTTGAAGGGTCTCAACGTTAACAATTCCCAATAAACTGAAAAAAGCACACAGACAAAAAGACTGTGCTAGTCTGTTTACTTAGGTATTTATAACCCGCTCTTCAACCACAAAGGCTTTGAGAGTGGCTTACAAATTGTTTTAAGCAATAGCAATTTACACATCTACACTGTATTAAGCAGTTTCCAATGTGTGTTAGCTAATTGCCCCCACAAGCTGGGTGCTCATTTTACTGACCTACAAAAGGATGGAAGGCTGAGTGAACCTTGGAGCCCTTGGGATCAAACTTGCAACATTGTGGCTGCACTACTGGCCTTTAACCCCTGTGCCAAAAGAGCTCCCTTACTCTCTTTACTACTTGCTGGATGCTCAAAACAGACAAGAAACAGAATTCATAAACTAGATATCCCACTCCCATGGTATAATCTCTTCTATCACATACTCCTCCTGCATGTTTTGACCAGACCGTAATTCTGAAACACAGAAAGAGTGCTACTAAATGGTGTCCAAAAACTGGTGGGAAAAAAAACACAACTCACTTACACTGAACTAGATCTCGGTTCACCCAGCATAGTGCCATCTGTTCTGGATGGGTGATGGTGGCAACAACTCTCTGGCTATGAGAGAGCTTTTCCACACCCTGGACTTATTAAGTATCCTTAAACAAATATAGCAGTGAAAACCCAAGCCCTTTCCTTTTCCCCACTGAACTCATGTCCTTCCTACTAGACTTTATCACATTACACTGTTATAGTGCAATTATTCCACTTTAACTGTTATGGCTGCCTCCTGTGGAATGCTGGGGTTTGTAGTTTCGTGAGGCCTAAGAGCTCTCTGGCTGAGAAGGCTAAATGCCCCTCCCTAAACTGCAAATCCCAGGATTACACAGGAGGCAGCCATAGCAGTTAGTGGGATAATAGTGCTATAACAATGTACTGTGATAATCTTTGCACAAAATTATTATCAAATATCCTTGAACAAATATAGCAGAGAGTAAGAACCCAAGCCCTTTCCTTTTCCCCACTGAACTCATGTCCCTCCTACTAGACTTTATCACACCACACTGTTATAGCGCTATTATTCCACTTTAACTGCTATTGCACTTACCGGTCAGCAAAATGTTGGGCCGCCGCATGATGTTTCCCCCGCCTTTTCCAGGGCTTATCAGCCAGGAGACACGTGCAAACCCTTCCTGGGGAGGGGGGTCCTTTACAGCCGCTGCTCAAGTGGGCGCGCACTGATGACGTCAGGGCGGTCTATGTTTTCCTCCACAGGTTGGCGGAGATCCGTCGTCCGTCTACACCACGATGAATAACTTTTTTTTATATGTAATGTTTAGAGGTGAGACAGGCTTAGTTTCTGGGCGGGAGGGGTGCTGAGTTGAAAATGAGATGGGGTGCAGGCGCTCCGTAGACAGCTAAGCGCCACGCTGCGTGGGAGGCCCCCGGCCGGAATGGAAATGGAGTAACACAGGGCAGGGAGGCAGAAGAGCGGGCGGGGGGCGGAGAAAAGGGTCCCAGGAGGCTGGAGGAGTTGCGGGGAGAGACAGAACACGCAGGGCGGGTCCGTTCCCGGTCTCTGCTGAGGAAGGAACGTGTGAACGGCCGCCCGCCCGCTGGGTGTCAGGTGCCTCCCGGCTGTCTGAACAGAGCCGCTCTCTGCATTCAAGGGGCTCAGTCTGGCAGGGCTTCCCCTTGGCCCCTCCGTTAGTTAAGCTGCCCTGCAGTCCTAAGCATGTGTGTTCAGAAGTAAGTCCCATTTACAGTCACTCGGGCTGGTTCCTTACCTCCGAATTGTACTTAAGATTAAGAATTGTATTTAAGATTAATATCCCATTCTCTGAAGATGCCAGCCACAGATGCAGGAGATTTTCAGACTACGCTGTTATAGTGTTACTATTCCACTTTAACTGCTCTGGCTTCTTCCTGTGGAATTTTGGGGTTTGCAGTTTAGTGAGGCATAAGATCTCTCTGGCTGAGAGTTGTAAATGCCCCTCCCTAAACTGCAAATCCCAGGATTCAAGAGGAGGCAGCCATAGCAAATAAAGTGGAATAGTAACACTATAACAGTGTTGTCTGAAAATCTCTGCAGGCGAAACGTCAGAAAGAAACTATTGCAGAACACGGCCTCACAACCCGGGAAAAAAGCCCCCAAGGAAAATCTATGTAGTTAAGATTGCAGCGAAAGGCTGCTTTCCTCGTGTATGCCTCTTATTTGCTGCTCCCCTATGCAGTTGGGGCATCCATCCTCCGCCTCTTGCATAACTTCTACATGGGAGCATGAATGTGTTTCCTCTCCTAGAACCAGCAGGCCAGAAAGAAGAACAAGTGCCTTTTCCTTGGGAATAAAGAGTCTCCTTTCCTCACTCTCCATTCCCTCTCTCTCCGGAGTAGATGCTGCAGATGTTTGCCTTTGAAGAAGGCATCCAGTCGTCCAGGAGAGGAGGGATAATTATGTCTGTAGATTTTCCTTGGTTTTTTTCCAGGCTGTGAGGCCATGTTCTGGAAGAGTTTATTCCCGATGTTTTGCCTGCATCTGTGGCTGGCATCTTCAGAGAATGGTTGGGTAGGAGTGTGTATGTCTGGGGTTTATATACTGTGATCCCCTGTTGGGGAGGATATGTAAATTTGTGTATTTGAATGGCTAGTTTCTGGGTGGAGATATGCAATATTGCATATCTGGGTGGAAATTGCATGTCTCCAGCCAGAAACTAGCCATTCAAATACACAAATTTACATATCCTCCCCAACAGGGACTCACAGTATATAAACCCCACACACCCTACGCCACCAGTTCTCTGAAGATGCCAGCCACAGTTGCAGGCGAAACCTCAGAAAGAAACTATTCCAGAACATGGCCTCACAGCCCGGAAAAAAAAACAAAATCTATGGATGCCAGCTGTGAAAGCCTTTGACTAAACAATTATGCCTGTGTTCAGGGCTGGAAAAACTTTTTTGAACTCTTGTGCAATCTGGGGATGGTGATAACAGCTTTGCTACTTCCTTTTTTTGCGATGTGCTTGGAAAGTTCTTATTTTTTACTTGCATCTCTTTGGGCCAAAAAGTTGAAACTTTCAATGTTCTCTTGACTCTCCCAAGACAGGCTATTATTTTGCAGCATAGACAATCTGTACTGTGTGTATTTATAGTGGAAACAGTATCTGCACTTACTATTATTTCACGGCTGAATAGAGAGGCATTCTAAAGCTTTTTGTTACTAGATTCAGGGGTAACCAACAATTATCTGTATCACTGTGGCTTTAACATGTGAGGATTTTTGTTCAAGTTGACTCTGACTTATGGCAACCATATCATAGAATTTTCTTGGGCAGAGGTTTGCATTACCATTGTGAGTTGTAACTGTGGCTATGCACACCAGCTCCTGACTTATGTAATTGCTATTTTGCTTCCAAACTATTAAAGTTTCTCTTTTGAAAGATTAAATAATTAGTTTCAGGGTTAGGCTGCAAGTGTACTTTTGAGCTTTCCTCCCCAGAACTGTATTTTTAGTTGTATAAATACAGCACCTCTGGGCGGCAAAGAGCAATGCCTTTTCACAGGAAATTAGTGCTGGTTGTGTTTGTACTATAATAGCAGTTTAAGCACACTTTTAAAAGCCAAGGTGGTGTAGTAGTTAACAGTGTAACTCTTAGAATACAGAACTTAGAATGTCTGCGTTCTAGTCCCCAATGAGTCATGACACTCACTGAGTGAGCTTGTACCAATCTAACCCACGGTACAGAGTTGTTGTATGGATAAAATGTGGAGGAGATGGGCCTTGTACATGACCTTGAGCTCGTTGGAGTTAAGGTGGGATGGAGATGTAGCTGATTAATGAATAAATAAAAGTATGAACAACTTAGTGCGTTCTTTGGCCTATCACACACTTAGAAAGGCATGTACAAATCAGTGGGAACTTTTGTTAACCAAGCCATGCTATTTGCTTATGGCAAGTAGTAGTGGCACCCAAACATCTGAAAAACTGTACTTACCCAAATGTGAGTCTTTTCTCTGGAGAGTCGTATGTGCAGACTCCATCAAGCTGAAGTGGGCTAATGTAGCACCATAGCAGATGTATAACTTTCTAGTTATTAAACAGTCAATGACTGCTGTTAGAACAGACTGATAGAGTTCTGCATGCATCCTCAAAGAGTTGTTATGTTTAACAGTGGTCAACACTGTGACAGTTTCACAGAAGTTAAACTCTCTCTGTACTGGAAGAGAGTTGGTAAGAGCTGCTGCCCTGTGGGGGAGGGGAAAGGAATAATATAAGCAACTGGAACAGGTCCACTTGGTGATTATTTTTAAGGCTGTTATGGTTGGTCTAGAACTACATGGTTTAAAACTTTAATTCTGAAAGCATTTTTATTTCTCCTTTTTCAAAGGACATATAATTCAGGGGGCTGCTGCTGGTCCTATGCTTCGGATGGAAACTACAGAGGTTGATGATGTCAAAAAATTCTTTCAAAAGAAAGATAGCTCCAGTTAAAGTGAGTGACATAAAAGAATTTCTATTGATCACTCCATGTGTGTGGGTATGACTGTGCAATGAATAGCTGTTTGCTTTTTTTTATTTAACTTGAGGCCGGCCACTAGTAATTTGAAAATGCTGTTTAATTTTTCAGGCATAGCACAATCATCATTTGTGGTTATAAATTCTAAATAAATCTTTTAAAACAATGGCTCTTAACCTTTTCTTTCCCAGGGACCCCCTTTAAATATATTTTGTTGCCGTGGACCCTCAAGATGTAACTGAAGATTTAAAACAAATAATAATAATAATAGCTGATGATGATGATGATGATGATACAATTACACCATCCATTAACCCTTCCCTCAAAACTACCGGAGGGGAGAGAAAACTTTTGTCCTTCTTCCTGCAAATTTGTGGCTAGAGTGGATTGAATGGCAATGCACAGGCCAAGCCAGCCAGCCTTTGCCTTGGCTCTTGTCACGTGGGCTGAGAGCCTTCGTGGATCTCCTGTGAGGACATTGTGGCCCCCTGGGAGTTCATGGACCACAGGTTAAGAACCACTGTTTGAAAGTGAAAGTGCTATTGAATGATTTCTTTCTGAATGTTCAGAAATAGCTTCTTTCATGCTTATTAAATGCATGCATGTATGTATGCTGCATGTTGTTTTTAAACTCTTGTAGTCAAAGATTGGTTCTGATTTTACATTTTGGACTGTGAATGCTAAAGTGGACATTTCCATGATTATTAAGGGGGCTGTTAAGATCTGATGCTGTTTACTGTAAAGGCAAAAACTAGTAAAATATTAACTGATTTAAGAATTAATAATTCTTACTATGCCATCATTTTTGTATGCTTCTACTTTGTCAGGTGGCTGATTGGGTGGAGCCTTCTTTTAGTGATTTCTGTAAAAATACAAATACGTCATCTAGCATTCTTCATAAAAAGGCATCTGCTGATACCAACCTCTGCCAAAAGAGAAAGGAGCATTTTCATCCTTCATACAGTTGCAAGAGTGAGAAGAAAAAAAGAAAACCATTTTCTACAGATGAGAGATATAAATTTCCCAAACAAAATCACAGTCAAATAGAAACCTGGGTGGATAAATACAAACCCAAAACTCAGGTAGGTTATTGTTTGGAATTCTGCTCATAAAAACAGCAAACACCTGTGTTGTTAAAGCAGCAGATCCAAAGGGAAAGTAGCGGAACCATTAAATTGGTGAAGAGCTTTAGATAGATATACTCAATATTAGCATGTGAAATGTCTTTCTTGTTTCTAAGTACATTTGGAAGTTTGTTCACTAGAAATCAGTGAAGGTCTGTTACAAATATTTGTTATCCAAAGATCGGGTGCAAAGTATTTAGGATAATTTATATTTATTTTCTTTTTCTAGTTGTTGATGGATCACCACAGTACAATGTCAAATAACTTCAGTGTATTTTTCCAGAACTTTATTTGGGATATGATAGTTCTTAAGTTTTAATGTCTTCACAGTAATTTCTTTTACACAAAGATTCAGGACATCCTGGATGTCCTCTGCCTAGAAATTTAATCTAGATCAAGTCCCTTGGCTTTGATTTGTGATATGGACATAGACACCTTGTTGCAGCTTTCAGGATGCAAGTGGCCTTCTCTGTCATATTTCCCTCATTTCAGCCTACTTAACAGGGTTAATACCTTGAAACCATTTATACGCAGAACTTTGCAGCAGAGCCATAGGGCCTGAACTCTATTGTCCATGCCATCACCTTGCTTTGATCTTAAAGGCCTCTAAGGGGGCTCTAGTAGACATACTAGGTAGGAGTCTGGGTGGTTGTATCCCTGGTGAACTGGATGCAAGTGTTGTCAGGACACTAAATCATATACAGAATATAAAGGAAAATGCAGCCAACTATTTTAATTATTGCTTACACATTTCTACCTATTTACAGAATAAATGTTGCAACAATGCCCTCTGTACGATTTAATGTTACTTTTTTCCTACATAAATATGTATCTTGTTATGTACATTTTTTATCTTTTATTAGAATGAGCTTGCTGTACACAAAAAGAAAATTGAAGAAGTTGAAGCGTGGTTAAAAAGTCACATATTTCAAAGACGGCCTAAACAGGTAGAATTTATTTACCTAAAACTACTTGACAATCTGGGTTTTTTAAGGATTTCTGTTAATTAAAGCATTAAATGTGCAGCAGGTTATATTTTGATGAATAGTTCTTTGTAAAAAAAGAAAGAGGTGAGGAGATAATAAAAATCTCACATGATACTTAATTTTGTAGCAGTGGTTCTTATGATACCTTATGCAGTAATATGCTAGTAAGATTTACAGCAGTAATCTAAGACTTGATTTGAAAAAAATTTGGTGGGGTAGTACTGTATATTTGAAAATATGGGTAGCTATTACAGGCCAGAGAATATTCTGTTGCACAGTTTTTGGCCTGATCACGTAACTTTAAAGGATATAATTTAACTTAGTATAGCCTAACTATAGGAGTATAAGATAAATGGCATAAGAACTAATACAGGCAGTTAGATCTGTAAACGAGTGCCTGTGTGTGGCAGTGGAAAGCCAGCCTCAACTTTAATGACAGTCTGGGTTAAATGCCAGATGTTTTGGAATGTAAATAAGATAAAAAATGCCTGCATGATTATACTCAAGCAAGGAACACAGTCAGTAGCCTGACCCAGGAATTTACTTCCTGATAGGTGCATTAACTGAGGCAGATAGGACAGTGACAACTTCTGTTGCATGCCAGGTGGAGTTCTAGATAAGAGCTTTGTTTAAATTGGATAGAGATAAGCACAAGTAGTGAACCTTTCTGGTATGGCTTATTATGATTCGTCAACTGCTAAGCTGAGTGGGCATATGAAGGGAATAAAAATAAACAGCAGTGGTCATACTTGATAGGCCTGACATGCTGCCCTAAAATGCTGATTTATGCTGATACTAAGAATAGATACACACATGTAGCAACTAATGCTGTTAAAGATTTAACAAGCATAATAACTTTTGAATGCCTGTGTCATCACAGATGCCTCTTTAAGAGAGATGTAGTTCTTCAACAGATAAGAATGTATACCTGGATGGATTATAGGCTATGTTATATTATTAAGCTAGTTAAGGATGACAAAATTCTGTACATGTAAAAGTGTTTATGAAATGTTAGTATAATGCCTTAGCAGACATGGTAAACCTTGGAAAGTGCAGAGAACCTGATGATTATGATGGATGAAAGGCTTTGTTAGATGGTGTAATGTGTTATTATTATCAAGCCTGTTAAAGAGCTGAATAGAGAGTTAAAGCCCCTATGCAAGTCCTTAGGAAAGGGAAAATCTAGAAAGTAATGAAACGTATGATGCAATGGAATAGAATGAAGCTTAAGTGTCCAGACATTGTTATGTCTGTTTCTCCCGAAGAGAAATGTTATGTTTCTATGTCTGTGAATGCTTATAATAAATAGTCTAAAATAGTACCAAAGAGCCTGCTCATTTCCTACATAAATATCCTGAAATTCTAATACTTCACGATGCTTAAGTGGAGTGTTCATGTTAACTCAGCCTGTCGAGTTTAATTACCATCATGAATTCAGCACTCAAGTGACCAGAAGTTGATAAAGATGACTCCAGACAGAATTCAGAATTAGCTGACAAGTGGCAAGGCCCCTCAGTCTAAGAGATAGGGGTGGGGAACCATGCCTATATTATAGCCCAAACTGCAGTTTACTGACACCTGGGCTGCCATTGAGAAGAATGCACAATTTGATGGGGTTTGCCTGCTTATTGTATACTTTCCAACATATGTTTTCAGCATTTAGTTCATAATTATAATCTGGAGAGGATTCTTTTTACGGGTGTTAATGGCAGAAATTTTTCAACGTGCTCTTAATTCCCCCCCCCCCCTGTTAACCTAATGGACTTTGCTGCCTGACAGCCTGAGAAATGCCAAAATGAGCTAGTTGCAGGGGAAGGAAAGTAGTTGATGGGCTGCTTGGAGCTCCCCCCTAGCTTTTTTTTGTAGCTGCAAGCACCCATTTTTCATTGCCCACCCATAGGAAAGTTTCTTTTGTAGGAGAAATGGCGAACCCTCAGAGGTTGTAGGAGATAATTTTAGCATGTTTTGTACCCTCTGTAGAGGCTGTTTTTCTCCAGTGGGAAGTGACCTAGAAATTGACTTCAAAGTCCGGTCCTGTTTAAGTGGGGGGAAAGGCCTCACCTGGGCCAAAAATGTCTGAGAAAGGGCCAAGACATGATGAAATTATTACACCTATGCCTTCTTTGGGGGGGTTAAAACCCCCCTAAAAGGGAGTTTGGGGGAACTTCAGGGTTAAAAACACTTTTATAAAAAATTGCAGAGGGTTTCCAAGATCCCCCATGTGGTCAATGCAGCCCCCTGAGCCCTGACAATTGTCCACCCGTACTTTAGCATGTCAGAATAGGAATATGTTGGATTAGATTAGAATGTGTTTTTGCAGGTGAAAAATGGCTGCTTCACACTTCAGGATAGGGCACTGCTTGAGAAAAGTAAAATCCACATTTATCCTTTTTCACAAGTAGGAACATTTGAACTGCTGTAGAACTGTAATTCCATCACAATAAAAACACAAACAGTTGGAGAACAACACTACCGGCTATTTTCCTTTCCTTTCCTTTGTTGGTTCAGCTCGTTATTACTTTTTCCTATCCCCATACAAGTAAAACTTGTAGGAAGATTTATCAAATATTTTGTTTTATTGGTTTTTTTTTTCTCCTGCTGCTTTATTTTGAATTTTCTTTCAGTGGGTGTATTTATTCAATAGGTAACTTATACTGTATTCCATTTACATAACTGTAATGAAATACTGACTCATTGGCAATGTGATTTGACATCAGGCCTGTTAACAGAAAGTGTAAGAATGGGAACAGGAAAATTAACTCCTGATATCAAGGTTACAGTTCAGAACCTTGTTCACTCTTTCCAATATTGTATTCTCAATATGACATGGTGTCTTGTTGTAGGGAGGCTCTATTTTATTATTAACTGGTCCTCCAGGATGTGGAAAGTCTGCAGCTATGGAAATACTAGCCAAGGATCTTGGTGTTCAAGTGCAAGAGTGGATAACTCCTATATCACTAGACTTTACAAAGGATGATTTTCATTATAATTTGGACCACGGTAAATATATACTTGAAAAGCCTTAATAACTTTAGTCAAGCAGTTTGAATATATTTGATTATTTTGTATCAGTTGCAGTTACATGGTCTAAAGCCTATCAGTTGATAGCAAGTTCCATTGAAACTATAGGACTGACTTCTACTTAAGTGGATGTTAAAAAGTAGCATGCTTCACTTCGCATTGTGTTGTAAATTACTTTGCATTGTGTTATAAATAACTAAAAATGACATGTTGTGAAAGAATGATAGAGGGAAGCAGAAGTATGTGAAGTCCAGAAGTATGCAAAATATGCAGTTTTTTCCTCCTGTTTGTACCCCTGGTTTTATATGTGTGTGATTCTGAACTAGCTGCAGCAAACCTCATGCTTATGTTCTCCCCCTCCCTCTCTAGTGTGGGAAGAGATCAGAAACTTTTGCTTCAATTTCAGTTTAACCAAGTTTAGTGTTCTGTCTGAACCCTGAACTGCAGCTAATCAGAACTGTGACTGCAAGCTATCTGTATGATTGGTTATTAGGCTTTGGAGAGAAATACAAGCTTTTCTTTCAGTACTGCCTGCTGGCTTGTACGACACTGAAGCACATAAAATTAATGCTGTATGAAACTTCTGTGTTAAAACCAATTTGACCTTTCAGTTGATGTGTAACTTGTTTTCTGTATAAAAAGATGAAGGAATCCTGTAGCACCTTCGACACTGAAAAAAAGAATTTCTAGCATAGCTTTCATGGACTCCAGTCCAGTTCATGATGCTTTCTTGTGATGCATTCTGTATTCTTCAGTGGGGCTTATCTTGCCTATTGATGGAAAAGAAAGATCATGAAAATCAAGTCTGCACTCTTTCTTCAGAGATGGTCTGTATTTGTGCAGTCCACCCCACTCCTGGTCCTTTACACACTTGTTAGGTTTCAGCCTGTGATGTTTGGCTATCTGTCTAGTCAGCAAGCTGCCATTTGTGAAAAGTACAGAATCCAGAAAGTTAAGTCTTAGAAAACTGTATCTTCATTTTCATGTGATTTTAAAAGTCTATATGGGATGCATTATAAAATGTGCTCTTCTGCTTAGAAGGTGATTTTCAAGCACTTCCTTATCAGAGCCAGACAGCCCTCTTTCAAGAATTTCTTTTCAGAGCAAACAAATATCCCCGGCTTCAGATGGTTGGAGATTCCATAGAAACTGACAAAAAGCTTATTCTTGTGGAAGTAAGTAGAAATAGTTGCATATTATTATCAAGCATTTCACTATCTAAAGTTTCCCTCTTTGTTTTTCTATTTATTTCAGCATATTTTAAAATAAGTTGTTGCCTTTAAAAACTTATGTAATCATGTACATACTGATAGTTTTTTGTTGAGCAAATTCCATCACCATCACATGAGAAATTGGAAGATGGAAGTTTCCCACAAAAGGCCATTATTGGAAATTGTACATGTTCTGTCTGAAAAATTTGTTTGTAAAACTTATAATGGTTTTGTGTGAACTGCCTCTTGTGAGCTGCTTCTTGTCTCAGTTCTGGGAGAAGGGTGGGATATAAGTCAATTTTTAAATTAATTGGTTTTGAACACTGAAATTTTCAGAGGTTACAGCCTGATTTTATGATTTTTTTTTCACTGTGATGAAAATTAGTGGCTGTACAATACTTTGGGAAAGAACTGTAGCCCAGTGATAGAATCCATGATTTTCATTCAGAAGGTCTTGGGTTCAACCCCTAACATATCTACGTAGAGCTAGGAAAGATTCCTCCCTGAAAGCCTATATCATGGATAAGTAAAGTGTGGCCCCCAAGGTTGTCTTTGTTATTGTTATGTGCCATCAAATTGACTCTGACATATGGCAACCACATCATAGGGTTTTCTTGACAAGATTTATTCAGAGGAGGTTTCCTAGTGCCTGCCTTTGAGGCTGAGAGTGTGTGACTTGTCTGAGGTCACCTAGTCTGTCTCCATGGCTGAGTGTGGATTCAGATCTTGGACTCTCAGAGTCCTTATCCAACATTCAAATCACTGTACCTTGCTGGATCCATGGGGGCCCTCGGGAGTACCAAATTAAAAATAAATTTTAAAAAAAGCCTTTGCTCCAAAGGCCCCTTAGGAGATGTGGGAGGCCAGGGGAATAGGCCCAGGAGAGGCCTTTTTTTGCTCACAGCAAGTGATGAAAAAAGACCTTGGGGCATTTGGGAACAAACCCCCCCCAGGGTTTTTGTTTGTTTGTTTGTTTGTTTGTTTTTTTGCACAAGATCCCTGGAGGAGGTCAGTGCAACCCTAACTTCTGACAGTTGCCCACCCCGGCTTAGATAGACATTACATCCTACTACTAAGTTAGATGGGTCATTTGCTTTGGTATAAGGAGCCCTGGTGGCACAGTGGTTAAATGCCAGTACTGCGGTTGCAACGTTGCAAGTTTGATCCCAAGGGCTCTAAGGTTCACTCAGCCTTCCGTCCTTTCGTAAGTTGGTAAAATGAGTACCTGGCTTGTGGGGGCAATGAGCTAACACACATTGGAAACTGCTTAATGTGGTGTAGATGTGTAAATTGCTATTGCTTAACAATTTGTAAACCGCTCTGGGAGCCTTTGTGGCTGAAGAGCGGAGTATAAATACCTAAAATAAATAAAACAAATAATAAATAAGGTAGTTTTTTGTGTTTCTGTTGAATGCTTACATAATGATCTGTATAATTTGTCTGAAGCTTTCATGCCTTCTAGGGCATCAGCTAGGACAGTGGCTCTTAACCTTTTCTTTACCAGGGACCCACTTTAAATATCTTGTTGCTGTGGACCCCCAAGACTTAACTCAATATTTAAAACCCTAACAACAACAACACCTGATGATGATGATGATGATGATGGTACAATTACTACACCATCATTAAACCTTCCCTCAGAGGCACTGGATAGGGAGGGAAGACTTCTCTTCCTGCAAGTTTGTGACTGGAGAAGATTGAACAGCAATGCGCAGGCCAAGCCACCCAGCCTTTGCTTTGGATCGTGCCATGTGGCCTGAGCAGCCTTCAGTCCTTCACGGGCCCCCTGTAAGGACATTGCAGACCCCTGGGGGTCCACAGATCACAGGTTAAGAATGACTGATCTAGGACATCTTTTGTCCTAGCTATTCCTGTCAGAGTCCATGGAAAGACAGAACTATTTCTGTGTTCCCCAATGTGCTCCATCTTAGATTGCAGTTTTCCAAACAGAATTCTCTCTCCAATGCTGTAGAGCAAATGACTTCTGAGGAATTTTGAAAATGGTCTGCAAAGTAATTTATTATGTGGGATGAAGGTGCACCATTGGAAGCACAAATCTGATTCTTCTAAAGCGGCTCCTTGAAATCAAACCTATTTATATTGTTATAAATGGAGAATAAAATGAATCCATTGTAATTTTAATACTTCAATTAAGCTGAATGTCTCCCTAATACTGGTGCAGCAGGCATGCTAGAGTAACAAAATTATACTTTTTTCAACAGGATATTCCAAATCATTTTTGTCGTGATCCTGGCAGTTTGCATGAAATTTTGCGGTGAGTGTATAGCATGTTCAGCAATTAGCTTTGTCAAAGGGCTGTTTGTAAAAATGAATATAGATGTGTGGGCCAAGGCTTCAGTTTTCCTCACCAGAGTTGTCTTCTACACATCCACATCCTCCTTTACCTCCTGATTTGGTATGTGTAGGAGAGAGTGAGCAGTTAACACCCAGAAGTAAAGGAGAGATTTGAGCCCAGGCTTCCTAGATTCTAATTGTTAGTATAAACTCATACTGATTGGTGACTAGTAATATTTTCAAGTTCAGTGTTGTGATTTTTTTCTCTCTCCTTTTGTATTCTAGGAGGTTTGTACGGACAGGCAGATATCCGCTTGTATTTATAGTATCAGATAGCTTCAGTGGAGCCAGCAACCAAAGGTCTCTGTTTCCAAAGGAGATTCAAGAAGAGCTATGTATATCTAATATTAGGTAAAAAGAACATTAACTGCATTGGTCATGACAGAAGTTTTTTGTAAAACTTATCTTGATCATCTTTTTCACCCATTTTCTCAGTTTTAACCCAGTGGCTCCAACAATAATGATGAAAGTTCTAAATCGAATAACTGCAATAGAGAACAGTAAGGTAGGATAAATTAAAATAGCATTGGGATCATTGTAATATTGTGAAACAGGGTGGGCAAGTTCCCTGAGTGAGTGTGGCATAACCCCCCTCCCCACCTATTAGGAATACACCTCTTACCATTGAACTACTGGTGAAATCTGATGGCTTGGCAGCAGTATTGGGAAAAGCCACTGTTTGCCTTTGAAGAAGCTTGTATGGAGAGCATCTGTCTTGTTTTACAGGCTGATAAGCACTCCTAGAAACTTCCTGGAAACATTGATTGCCTTATAAATAAAATAGTCTATCAAATTCCATGAACCTCATCTTTTGTCCTCCCAGAAGTTCTAATCATTACATTCCTTGTGCCAAAGGCAAATTGTGGTTTTCAGCCTCTGCTGCTATCTGCCTTCAATGCAAAATTTATGGAGAACTTGTATGTGCCTTGATTACAAGGTGATTAGAACTCCCAGCAGGCTTATTTTTGCTGCCACCACTGTTTTTCTGCATTTTGATGGTAGACACCTTCAGGATGCAAGATGGACAGCGTGTGTAGCCAGTAGGCTGCATGTTGCAACAATAGTTCTTGTTGTAAAGGTTATACAGTTGGCCCTCCATATCTACGGATTCAACCACCCACAGCTTGAAAATATTCCAAAAAAAGAAAAAAAATCCATAAAGCAAACCCTGATTTTGCCGTTTTATATAAGGGGCATCATTTTACTACACCATTGTATATAATGGGACTTTAGCATCCATGGATTTTGGTATCCACGGGTGGGTGTGGGTATGTCCTGGAATCTAATCCCAGTGGAGACCAAGGGCCCACTGTAGAAGAGTACATATTGAAATGGTGTGAGGGAGTTATTTTTGCACTCCTTCCAAACTAGTATAAACTTCTAACAAGTGGATTGGATTTTGGAAACAATTGCCCCTTTAGGGCCCTTTCACACTGCACAACTGTAGCACTGAGATTACACTTCAACTGCCAAGGTTGCATCCTATGGCACCTAGCAGTTTGTAGTTTGGTGAGGCACTCCAGTTTTCTGGCTGAGAATTTTAAATGCCCATCCTTTAACTGCAAATCCCAGGATTCCACAAGAGGGTACCATGGCAGTTAAAGTGGAATCATAGTGTCAGATCTGTGTAAGGTGAAAGGGCCCTTTGTTTTGTAAAAACCCACTTAACCACAAAGATTGTAAGATGACAGGCCCAAAGGCACCATCATTCTAAATGCCTAACTTTCAATGATTGTTGTAAGGAAACAAATGTTCAGTGTTCTGAGTAAAAGGCAAGTAAAAAAAATGGGATAATAAATTGCAATTTTGATTAAGAAATCTGTGGATGTACACAGAACTTCCACATAGACAGCCATTGCAATGGATTATCTGTCAGGGAAGTTCTACTTGTTTAGTAGGGGATATGTATATGTTTTCACAACACTGTTCCACTACTGAGTAAGGACACCCTTGTGGATGTCTTATGTATCAACACAGACTTGCTAATTATCAGATGGGGCACTGATGTAGTGAGCAGAGAAATGAAGGCTATAGAAGTCAGATTTCCCAAGTTACTAGATTTGGATTGCAATACTTAAGATAAATAATATCATATGAAAGTCTATAGGAAATGTGGTAAATGTTGATCTATGAGCCTACAGCAGTCTTACATTGGTTATAAAGTCTTAAAAGATTGTAAAAGTGAAAACTTTCTGGACACTCTTGTTTTCTTTGTAGAATAGAGAAAAAATTGATATCCCCAATAAAGCCTCATTAGAACTGATTTGTAAAGGATGTTCAGGTGATATTAGGAGTGCAATAAACAGTCTTCAGTTTTCTTCTTTAAAAGGTAAGGATAGAATTTCTTCAGCTGAGAAATGTCTGCCTTCTGTGAAGATATTTTGTATTTGAACATTTTTAAAGTATCTTAAAGGAATCGCTTAATGGAGAAAAAGATAAATTAAACATTATTAAATGGATTTTGTATAGTGTAGTGCTTAACATGTGCAAATACAGGAGGAGAATACATGAGTACTGCAGCATTCTTGGACTTCCCACTCTTGATGCTAAAAAGATTCTCTGGTTTTTCATAGCTGATAATGCTGGTGTCTGTTAATTCCCATCAACAGGACATTAGGATTACCAGAAGGGTTGATTTTGCAAATCTCTTCATTGGCGCATCTAGAATGCTGATGCATATTTTGGTACTGGATGTAAGAGTCCACTTCTGCATTTCTCTGTGTCTCTCACTGGACCGGGGTGTTTGCAGTATCAATACAGGTCACCCCCTGTATCTGTGGAACCAATATCTGCAGTTTCAGTTTATCCACGGCTGAAAAAAATAGGGACACAGACCATAGAGTCATGTTGGAAAATGCCTAGAGAGGTTCCTTTCTAGGAATTGCTAGGTCCTCCAATGCAACTCTATTGTATGTTTGTACCAGAAGTCCTTTATTTTAATAGGGTTTGCTATTATCCATCCTTTCACTTATAAACAGTAAGCCCAGGAACATATCCCCTGTGCTGTATTATTTAGCTTCTGCAGCAATTACTTAAAAGAATGCACAGTAGATTCATGTGGTTTGTTATAGATTCCTTATGAATGTAAAATAACATGAACCAGAATGTGATGGTGGCAAATGGTAATAAAAAAGATTAGTGTTGGCAGTTATTTTTTTACATAGAGCATTATAAATGTTCTAGATTTTGCTATATCTACTGAAAATATAGGCCAGAATCCTTTAGGGGCACTATGCTGGTGCACAAACAGTTGTGGAAGTGGTTGTACTTTCCAAAGTTGCGTAAGTGTGGTCCCTAGTACAGCCAACCATGACATAAGTGAATTCACTTTGGGAAGCTATTCAAGCATTTGGTGAGCTCGTGGCATGGTGCCTTTTGTGCAAATGTGAAATCCAGCTTGATTCAGTTGGCATATATTTACACTATACTAAAAGTGTACAGGATCTTGGCATTTGCCCTCTCATGTTTTTTCCCCCTGTCTTAGGCAATAAACAGCAATAAAGATAATACAATATAAATGCATAACAAAACTTTTAACAAGTTGTGTAAACATGAATATAATATCTAGAAGAGTTGTTAATAGATGCTCTTTATGAAATTACACTGTTTACCAGTTGATGGTTCATTTGTTTTTAAGGCCTCAAGATTCTTGTGTATTTTCACCATTTTGTAAAATGTAATTAACAAACAATTAAATAATTTTTGTTCTTTGTATACATATCTTTTGCTTAATAAGCATGTCATTTTTTTTCTGTTCAGCCAGGAGTTCTGAAGCACATGTTTTTCTTTTCCTCCACTTTGCTCATTCTCTTGTTGCTTATTGCCAGAGTACTCATCAGAGAACATCTTTTGGCAGCAGAGAAAGGGGGATTCTACCTTAAAATGTGATACACTCTCTAAAGTAAAGAAAAAGAAGACATCTGGAAACCCTTTAGAAAACCAGGAAGTACAAGCTGTTGGTGGCAAAGATGCTTCTATCTTTCTTTTCCATGCTTTGGGAAAAATACTTTATTGCAAAAGTAAGACGATCTTATTATTCTGTGTTCGTATGTTAAGAGGAAAAAAACCCTGAATTATTACCTAGTGACAAGTTTTAAAAGTGATCTAAAACTTGCCTTAAACTGATCTAACATGCTTATTGGTATAAGATAACATGTAGTTGTCAGTAGCAATTGTTTTATTTTCCTAGGTAAATGTCATTCCCAGATGCAGTGACCAAATGTTTCAGGAAACTTTATTAGCACAGAAATCCAGAAAGCATATCATACAAAGTTGTTGCTCAGAATTGAAACTTAGAGGGCAGATACTATACTAAAAGCATATTGCAGTCTATGAAATCTGAAGGGCTTCAGTACTATTGGTTATCCATCATCCCCTCACCTTCTCTTCCCATTAAACACCCATCCAGTTTTTCCCAAGCTGATTCTGTAGCTGCAGGCTTATCTCTCCATTCCCATTAGCAACTGTTACATTCCCTTTCACAGTTGCTACAGAACACTCATTAACAAGAACACTGAAATGAAAACACAATTAACAAAAAGGTTACCAGAAAACATTGAAAATGGCAGGAACAGGTTATGCCAGTGACCAATCCTGACAGTAAATCAGTGAGGAGAATTCATGGAATTAGCAGGAGCAGTGAATGTGCTGCAGATCACATCCTCAGCTGCTGCTTGCTCCAGACAGTTTGCAGTAAAGAAGACCCTGTTACATGAAATCTTACACTTGAACACCTACCTAGATGTAGGGTTCTTCACTGTGTGGATACCTGGGGACAAGCCCAGGGGGAATCCTGGGAGGTGAGGCTGACACCTCAACCAAACTTCCATCATGCCTAGAGATGTCAGCTTCAGTCCTGAAGATCGTGATCCTCTTTTCATGTACAAATTACCTGAAATGGAGTAGTTCTTCATAAATTCCAGTCTTCCAAATGCAAATAATTTTTTAAAAATTGGATTTAAGTCACACTGAGCAATTTCCTCTTCTCCCAGCTCATAACATTTTAGAAATTAGATTCCCTGTACCTCTCACTCATATGAGAAAGAATTATCTCTTTAATTTTCATATATTTTTTCTTTAAATTTTACTCAGTATTTTCCCCTTGCTCATGTAAACTTGTGCCTGGTTTATCATGGTTGCTTACAGAGCTGGGAGCAAATGATTTTTTAAAAGTTGTGAATGTACTGCTTCTTTAGCAATTACAAACTGAAATCCCAAATGCTCTAATGATTGAGCGAGTCTTTTAAAGCAGTGTGGGGTGCTACTAGTAAGCATGTATAGGATTATACACTGAACAATATTAATACTAACTGGTAGAAAGTCTGCAGTTACAAATTCTACTTAATCCAAATGTGACTAAAGCAAATGTAAAATTTCTTTTCCTCATAAAGGGAAAAGAATACCTGCATGCCCCTTGAATCCCAGTGAAACCTTTTTACATCCTAACCAACCAATAGTGCCTCTCAAGCCTCTGGGAAGTGTCCATTTTGCCACATTTTTGGCATGTTCTTGCCCTCCTTTTTGCCCATATTTTGGCATGTTCTTGCCTTCCTTAGGCTTTTCTTTAAATTGGGAAGTGATATGACTTCTTGTTCCTGTCATTTCTTGTTTTGAAGAAAGGCCTGTATAATTGAAGGCCTCTGGGGGTCAAACATGCCCAAGGTTTGTTGTGGTGCTATTGGCTATTTATCTGCAAAACAACACCTCCCTTTAGTATGCCCCAAAGGGATTGGTACAGGGGCCAAACAATTCAGGGTGTGCTGTCCGACTGCATCCTTTAGGAGGGAAGTAATGCAGCTCTGTAGTCCTTAGCAATTGCCCACCACTCATAATATTGGCCCCTTTTAAGCATCAACGCTGCACTTTTTCCCCTAGTTATGTTTGGAAATATTTGTTGGCTAAGGGACTTTGTTTCCTTCTTAAGAGGAAGGAAATAATTTTGTGAGCCTTTAGGAAAGGTTTGGGGTAGTAAATAGATCTAGACTGTATCGATCAATTGTATAGTAATCTTTCTTTGTATGTGTCTAATGGCTAATATTATTTAAATTTTATTTGCAAGCAGGCAGTATGTACTATGTATGTTGAAAATATCTGGGACTTGGTAGCACCACTAGAAGCTGAGCTTCCATTGTCTGTGCTCCATCACACTGCAGAAGGGCCGTTAAGCATATAGAAAGATGTGTGAAGAAGCAAATACCATATTAATTGCCACTATAGTTGTGGTTACTTAGGCTGTGCAGTTCTTTGGTGACCCCCTTTTCTTGCTCAAAAATAATTTTGCACATAGAATAAGGCTGTTCTCCAGCTAGTTTGCAGTAGTTCTTTTTGTCTCTTTCACAGATCTTCCACATGAACCTACATTTACATTGTGTTTCCTAGTGAGATAGGAACACACAGTGGCCCATATATCTCTGAAATTAAGAGGGCCCTGTGTATAGGCAAGAAAAATGTCTTCAGACTCAAATTTCCTTTCCAACAGCTGGGGATGGCCTTTTTGACATCCCCCGTGTTATGTGAATACAGTATGTACTTCATTGAAAATGATAGATTGTCAAAGCAGTGTGAGCACATGAACCAATACTATTCAAATTAGAGTTTTCAACAAGACTTTTACTTCTGGTCCATTAATTGTTCTCATATGCAAAGAATATATTCTTCAGGTATTTAATGTTCAAATAAAAATATAGAGTATCAATTCCTTTTATAGGAGAACCAGCAACAGAGTCAGACTTTCCCCAATTGCCTGCTCATTTATCAGAATATGAACGAAATCACTTGCTTGTTGAACCTGAGGTAAAGTGATTAGTATTTGCTGTTGTATAATAAAGATTAACTGCTAGTGACCTGTGCAAGTGATGAATTCCTGTAACAATGTATAGGAATGTTTAGAAATGCTTCCATGATATGTGATATTAACTGTGTGTTTTCCTCTTTTTAGGATGTCATAGAAAAATCACACATGCCTGGGGACTTATTTAATTTGTACCTTCACCAAAACTATGTAGATTTTTTCTCTGATATAGATGATCTTGTGAGGGCCAGTGAATATTTGAGTACTGCTGACTTCATTTGCAGTAACTGGGATGTAAGTTTTTTTTTAAGTAAAATGCTTATACTTCAGCTTATGAAATGTATACCTTAACTTTTATACTTAACTATATATAAAAGCCTAGTGTAAATGTCATAGCGGGTAAATAAATACTTTGAACCACATGCTGTGGAAAGTGATTCATCAGCTTACAGAAGTGTGCTTAATTTGTAGGCTTGATTAAGATACAATCAAATATATGTTATTCAGATTAGTGTATGTTTTCTTACTTTGCGTGGTAGGGTATGTTAGCATAGCATTAAAGGATTATATTCTACTCTAACCAAAGAAGAAGCTTCTCTGTCTGTGATCTGAGTCCCATTCCTTTTTTACATGAAAACATTGCCATATGACACACATTGTTGCTCTTGCATATTAACACTAGACCAAAAATGGAAAGAGTGGGTAGTATGTTGAGTGAAGTATATATTAATGTTTAATATCTGAAAGATGCAGTTGATGGGGTAAAATAATCTGATCATTTTACTGTATCCTGAAAAACATGGTGATCTGTGATATTAATCTCATAGAATCTTCAGCTATATCTTCTGTGTCAATAGCAGGTTGGTTTAGGTGTCTCATGTATATTGGATATGTTTGAAAGTTGTCAATGTTTTTGCTGCACAGGCCATAGCCACGTGTTATGAATTATCAGTCGTCCATGGGAACCTTGGCATGTCAGTTGTGAGCAGTCCACTGGTACATACTGCCTGATTACTCCAGATTGTGACAGGGGCAACTAAACCTAAAATTTTGTTCCATAGCTTGTTTAGCATATTGCTCAATGTCAGGTGCAGTCGGCCCTCTGATTGTTTCTCTCTCAACAAATCAGAAAAGTATCTGATTTGGGACAGCAGTAAGAGAACCTATGCACCTTCAGCTGGACTAAACACTAAACAAAACAAGGAGGCAGTGTAATTGATGAGCTAGGGCTCCTTGCAGATCCCTGGTTTATTGTGATATGTGACTTCAGTAAGATTTCCACTTTATTTTAAGAGTTTTGACACTTTCTGTTTTTACAGGTAATATTAGCAGCATTTGCTTGGAATTCTTGTCAAACAATGTCCCATTCACTTCATATTCTTCTGCCCCTTCTATTCCTTATCTTTACTATTAACTTCCAAAATGTTAAATGTTCAGGTTTTTTGCCATTGGATTGGAGTGTAAAATTATCTGAAATTTTGCATATTCCTTCTAAGGTCTAGGCTGTCTTTCTGCTTTTCGTGCTTGTTGACAACTATATTGTTGTTGTTTTTTAACAGAAGAACCCTTAATTTACAAAATAATCCTTTCTTTCAAGTGAGTGTTTTTAAGACTGTGGCGGGGGGAAATCTTCAAACTGCATTTAGTGAGGATGTATATATGTTTAACAAATATTAATAGATATTTTAGACAACTTGCATTGTTTCACTTTTATCATGTTTTTATATTCCATATGCAGTTCTTAAACTTTAATATTATCACTTTCTCTAGGCACGACCTACACTCCAGGACTATAGTGCATCAGTGGCCACAAGAGGTGTGATGCATTCAAACAGAGCCAGAGCCTTTGCCAAGAACAGAGGAATGGGCTTTCGGCCGCTTCATAAACCACAGTGGTTTCTAATTAACAAAAAGGTAATTACAGTATTTTGAATTTTAAGAAAACATACCTTCTCATAACCTTTAAGGAATTGGTCATCTAAATTAGAATGACATTGAGCTCAGATTTCTTAACGCTACCCTTATTTGATGTGTGGTGTAGGTTAACAGTGCTGTAAGATTGCCTTATCTCACATGTTTAAGATCAGAATCTAGGTTACAGGATTAGAAAGTTATTAAGAAGATTTAAGTTTCAGCAAGAAAATGTTCCCCTAGCAAGAGAAAATATTCTAGATGAGTCACTGCCACAGCATAATCTAGGACCAGCTTGACTGCACAAACAATCCACGAGGGAAGATGTACACAGCAGGGCTGAAAAATATGTAGTCCTTCAGATCTTGTTGGACCTGTAGCCAATGCAGCCCATGGTCAGGGATGATGGGAGCTGTTGTTCAACATTACCTGGAGGGCCACCTGTTCTTCACTTTTGATTTATGGACTGCATGAGGCAGCATTAGATCTGGAAAAGTATATCCTCTTCCAGTGTTTCTATGACACTGTGAGGGTTCTTGGAAAAGTTCATTTATGCTGACTATGGAGCCATCCATGTATGTGATCTGCTGGGGAACAAAAATGCCAGTTTAGAAATAAATACAGCCCCCCCTCACTTAACAAAGCTTCTGACAAAGAAGCTCCTTTTTACAAAGTCTTTTAAAACATGCCCAGCTCCCACCTTTTCATCCTTATTTTCTGTTTAGCTTGAACTATTTTTAGCAATATCAGCATAGGGAGGATGGTAAAGGAGGACTGGAGAAACACAGGTTGCAACAGTGTGTTTACAGTAAACTATGCAATAAAGTTTGAGTTGAGAAAGAATCAGATTCGACTCCAGTTGATCCTCCCATAGCTGCATGTACCTGCCTTAAACAGGCAGGGTAAATAGCAGCTGCCTCCAGAATTCCTTACTGAGCATGTGTGAACAGCAAAATAGAGAGACAAGGAGAAAGGAGATAAGCCTACCTCCCCACAGCATGTTAAAAAAAGCAGAGATCTATAAATATGGCCACCAAAATCAAAACTGGTGAAAAAAATAATAATATTTGGATACATTTTGGAAAAAACTTTCACGTGGTCTCAATAAGGTACAAGATATTTTTCTATCCTCATGCAAGGCTTATCTGATCTGCTTGTTCCATTCATATGTGCATACAGGTTGCCCCCCCATTTATGTGGAATCAGTACCTGTGAGTTCACTTGCCTGTGATTGGGGAAAAATCTCTAGGCATTTGGAACACCATAGAGTCATACTGGAGGTGGTCTTTCTAGGCATTGGGAGGTCCTCCAGCACGACTCTATGGTCTACCTCTGCCAGAGGTTGACCATAGAGTCGTACCAGATGCTTAAAGAGGTGTCTTCTCTAGGTATTTTCTAGGTTCTCCAGTGCAAGTCTATGGTATAATATGGCGGTTTGCTATTATACTCAGTTTCATGTACCTCTGGTAAGTCTGGGAACGTGTCCCCTGCACAAACTGGGGACTGGGGGCAACCTGTATGCACATACAGTTTTTAATAAAAGCTTTGCTGGAACATGTAGAACTGTTCTTCTTTTTCTATTGTATAGGACTCTATCCCTATTCTTTCCATGTTATTTCTGTTGCTGGGACCAAATTTTCTGTTAAAGAAGCAATGCCCAGGAACACTTCTGCTTTGTTAACTGAGGTATACCTTTAACTCAAACTTTTAGAACAATGATGAGGAACTTCCAGTTCTCCTTGGACTACAGTTCCCATTAGCTCTAGCTGAGACATCAAATTGGAGGGATTATGGGAGATCTAGACCAAAAACCTCTAGAGGGCCACAGGTCCTCTTTCTCTTAAGAGCTTGAAATGAGATACTCTGCAATATCTGTTATACCACAGTTCAGTGGAATAGTGTTGAAATGAGTTTTTAGAAGGCATTTAAGGTTTCCAAAAATAACTATATAATTTATTTTATTTATAATTTATACAATTCAATTTATATAATTATACTTACATAATAATAGAGTGGTGAAATAGAGATTCTATGGTTCTCCTTTTAATAATCCTTTCAACTGTTAGAGTTGTTCATTTTGCCTCTTTATATAGTTTCAAGAAAACTGCTTGGCTGCAAAATCCCTGTTTGCAAGTTTCTGTTCACCACCACTGTGTCTTCAGACCGAGCTATTACCTTATCTTGCCCTGTTGGCAAATCCAATGAGAAACCAAGGTATGTTTCAAAATGCAGCTTCTGTACAGAATATGTATTGGAAGTTTCTTACAAATCAAGATCTCAGGCAGGAAATTATATACACTGAAATCAGTACAGATGTCTTACTCCTAATTCTAGTATGGACACTAGGAATAAGAGGTTGACAAAGCTCTGAAAAACCAACATACTTGCTTCTGATACTGTCCACTAATGCTGTAAACCTGGGATGATGTCATATTTTGCCACTGCTGCCTTATCTTATTTTCTTGGTATATTCTAGTCAAAGGGCTATACGGTACATAGATATTCATTTTTAGGAGCGGTTGTGGGATCACCACAATCCAAATCCTGATGTTAACATTTAAAAACTCACTAGAGTATACTTTGTGACTTTAAAAAGGGTAGGCTATTTTACAGTGGATCTTTTATGATTTCAAAATGAAATTTAAATACTAAGCCATATTCTATAGTTTATGATCCCATAGTTGTTGCATGTGTATTCAGATACTTACCACAATGCTGCAACCTTATTTGAGAACTCACGCCAAACAAGTCTTGAAGAGAAACAACAAGGCAGAAAGAATCACAACCCAGAAACATCACCCAAGGAGACCTTCTGCTGTGCTTTCTGCAACCGGACTTGTTTATCTCAGATTGGCCTTTTTAGTCATCAGCATGCATGCAAAAAGCGCGGGATGAGTCCTTCCTGAATCTTCGTTTACGAAGAAAAGCCAGAGAGAGAGTCTGGACTAAAGTGGGAGTGGGAATATTGCAAAACATTGCCCTAATTTAAAATACACATAAAATACAATATGGTCACACAAACTCATGATTTTAAGAAACATCATTTTAAGTAGTAATTATTGTGTGTGCTTTATTAGCTCAGATTACTTTTATTCAGGACGTTGGAAGACTTCCACTGCAGAAACGATTTGGAAGGTAAATGTCTTTATTATTTTTGAAGAAGCTTTTGGAAAGCAAATGCCAGCTTTCGTTCTATCCCAGAGTGGGAAATAATGTTTTATATTCTTACTTACATTTGTATGCTGCAACATCTGAAGCATAAATCAGCTAACAAAGCATTTAAATGTAAAATATTCCATTGTGTCAAATTGCAGTCCAGCATAAGGGATTTTTAATCCTTCCTTCCATTTTGTACCATAACAGTTTTCAAAGTTTATGAGCTTGTATGTGTCACTTCCCCTGTCCCAAACTTTCAGTGTAGAATATTATTTGCTCCATGTCTCAAATTCTTATAGTTCATATTGCAAGGGCTCCTTTTCTCTATGCCACAACTCCACATAAGTAAATTGGGCCCTCAGTAGTTGGGTATTAGCAACCTACTCCTGCTTTTCACTGGTTTTGATGACATCAAAATCAGTGGTGATAGTGGACCAGGACAAAGTCATTTGAAATTTCAAAGAAACATGAAAGTAGACTACTTTACCCACATTTTATTATTTATATTTATATGCCACTTAATATACATACTGGCTATCTTGCAATGATGATGAAATACTACTATAATCAGTAAAACATATACAGTAGTACCCCCGCATCCACAGGGGATTGGTTCCGCCCCCCCTCCCCCCACAGATGGTGAATTCTGCAGATCATAGCAAATACCATCCCAGGGGGCCATCTGGGGAAAGGGGGGCGAGTTTCCTCCTCTACCCCCTTTGCCCCACAGTGGCAGCGATTGTGGGGTGAAGGGTGAAGAGGACAAGGACAGTTTACTTCTCCACCCCCTTCGCCCATGCCCCCCCCTGCTGTGGCGATCAGGGGGATTGAAGGGGGAAGGGAACAAGATCAGATCACTCTTCCCCCTCCCTTTGACCCCCCCCAATGGCCACTGTGGTGACAGGACCCCTCTCAGGGGAAGGGACAGGAAAGGTGATATCCCTCCTCCCACCTCCCTTCCTTCCACCATTGCCAACCGCGGATAATTGAATCAGCGGTTGGCGAATCAGTGGATGCAGGGGTGCTACTGTAGCAGAAAATAAATCAGTATACCAAAATTCAGCAACACTAAGAAATAGATCAAATACCTTTTAGACTTCAAAAATTAAAGAGATGACTTTCTGATCTTTTCAGCCCTATTTCATCTAGTATTGAAAAAGATCACGAAATAGGTATCACATGACGCTTTCTGGGGATAACATTTTACAATCAAAGAGCTACTGTCAAAAAGTCCTTTTCCAGTCACCACTCACTTGGCAGAAATACATGGAAAAGGCCTCTGAGGGTGATTTCAGGATTTGAGTAGGTGCATGTGTGAGGAGGCTCAGGCAGTCAGGACTGAAACCCTTTTGAAAACCTGGATTTTGTTTGTTTGAAATCATATTTTTTAGAAAGGGTGTACAATACATGGTCATGTAAAAAGAACCTACCGCCCCCCCCCGTTTAAGAAATACTGCTTATGAGCTTAACTCTAGTAGTTAATTTAAGAGAAGGAAAGGCGGTATATAAATATTATTATTATTATTATTATTAATCTGTTTATTTCTTCTGAGAAGAAGAATAGATATTATGATAGAGTGCTGAAGGTGGATGTTTCTCAGTCCTATTGTCTGTTGTTTTTTTTCTAAGTTAAAGAGAGCTTCTCTGACTTCAGTTGTCTGTGTTCCTTAGTAATTCAACAGGATGTTAGTTTTTGCATTTTGTGAAAGAGGCAGTAGTTATGCCTGAATTGCATGTCTTTTGATTAATCATGTGCAAGACAGGAATCATAATGTTTCTGATGGCTGTTCCACAGGTTGCAGCTTGAAACTCTTACTGATAAGGATTCTACAATCCAAGTACTGGACAGTGGTGATGAAGGTGAATTTGCTGAGATCCAGTCCACAAGTCTACTTACTCAGATGGAGAAAACCAAAATCAGTGGGGTGAATGAGCCAGGTGAATTACCTCTTCCTTCTAGTCAATCTAGTGGACATGAACTACCAAGCAGTCAGCCTCAGCCTATTGCAGCGCAAGCGGTCATGGAGGAAGATGATCTAAATATAGAAGAATATGATAGTGACTGAAAGTTGTAAAATGGCAACCGCAAACCTGTGATAGTGTTTAACAATATAGTTCTAGCATTTTACAAAAATTCTTATCAGATACAGAATGGAACAACAACGATAACTGTTGTTTCTTCAGACCATGCTTGTTATGTGTTCATACTTGGTAACCACTAATATGGACAATATTAGTGTACTGGGTTTCTGCATTTATATTGTTCCAACAATCCAAGTGTGGATTTTTGTTCCCTACCCATAATGTGATACGGAAATCAGTATTTTGGGGAAATTCATTTATTTCAGAGTTTGTTTTCTTTTAATCTTGCAGATATTTGGAGCACGTTGTCAACTGTTTTGTTAGCATTTAATAAGTCTCATTTTTATTTTCTGCAACAAACACTGTACAAAGAGTTTAAGATCTGTACTGTATACTATTTAAGATGTAAATAAACCTCTGAATGCCTTGCTAATGAGAAAATAGTATTCTTTAATTTTAAAAGTTTATACAACAGAAGAATGTATGTTACAATTTATATAAATTTGCTGGGTGGAATATTTTGCTTATTTATTTAAAAGGATTAAATGTACAGTCCTGTACTTCAGATCACCTGGCTAAGGGTGTATAGCAGTGGTTCTCAACCTGTGGGTCCCCAGATGTTGCTGGACTACAGTTCCCAGGAGCCCTCTGAGGTCTCACCTTGACAGCTAGGTGGTCCTTCCAGTCATTAGTGAGGCTGTGAGGTCAGTCCTACAGCCTCACTAATGACTGGGAGGACCACCTAGCTGTCAAGGTGAGACCTCAGAGGGCTCCTGGGAACTGTAGTCCAACGACATCTGGGGACCCACAGGTTGAGAACCACTGGTGTGTTGGATTCCGCAAAGTAACATACAAAGGGGACTCTTTGAAATTCTGGTTTGCTGTTCTTGGATTTGTATTTCTTGGTGGTCCATTATGCAAAGGGAGCACTTTTGAGACTAATTGAGAGAAAGAAGTTGGTAGTATAAGCTTTTGTAGACTTCATCAGAGGCAGGAATTGAAGTGCCTAGGAACAGGCCTTTATAGCTATGAATGAGCAGGCTGTGTGTTTGTGAATAGCTATAGAAATGCAAAACTTGTGGTTATGATGATGAGGTAACAAATTCAGGTTTAACAAAATGTTGCCTAAAGCCAAGGTGAATAGATAGCCATAGGAATGGTGGAGGGAGTTATTGGAATGTAGTGTGATGCTGTCTGGGAACCACAAAGGAGGTATGATAAACTGGCCAAGAGAACCCTCATGAGGTTGGGGTGTTACCTAATGTTATAGTATGTGTAGTTTGCCAGGAAATCATTGTCTTTGTTCAACCCACTGTCTATGGACACATTTCTCTTCCCTGATGAAACAGAAGGAAAAGAAACTTTTCTTACTGCTACAAAATGCCACAACAGGAGTACCGTGAACACAGACAATAATATTGTAAATCTGTCAAGCCATTCCCTCAGTTAAGCAGAGGAGTCTGTTCTGCCATGGGGCCTATCCTTCTGCCCTTCCAAACCCATACACATGATACATTTCTGTGGTGATCTAGAGGCCTTCTGCCACCTGGTCCTCAAGGAATACTTCAAGGACGGTGACGCCAGTCAGAACAACAATAATAGACAACATAATACCTCTCAGAGTCATAAAAAGAAGAATTCCACATGGACTCCTGATGGTTGATGCATGGAACTAGACTTCTACATAGAATGCTCCCACCACTGTGCCCAGACAGAAATAATAAGAGATGTAATTTACAGCACACAAGATGTTATATGCATTCTCAGGAACAGTCCTAATATTGTCATCAAAGAGGCTGACAAAAGGAGCTGTAGTCATCATGGACAAATCTGACTACATACTGGAGCCTGAGAGGCAACTGTCCACCGTTACATTACAGAATCCTGTCTAATGATCCCACAAGTAAATATAAGAAGAATTACATAGACTACTCAGGAAATTTCCCAGGGAGGTGCAGAATCAAATCCAAATTGACACACCCTTGGAGCCTCGACCAGGCACATTCTACGTATTACCCTAAATACATAAACAAGGTGACCTTGGACAGCCCCATCATCTCACTCACTGAATCATTCACAGTTGGTACCTCTAGATATGTAGACAATATCCTTAGACCATATGCCACTGACACTTCAAGATATGTGAAGGACACTATCAACGTCCTGCAGAAATTACAATCTATTGGCAACCTCCCAAGGAGTATTACCTTAGCCACCATGGATGCAGAATCCCTATATACCAACATCCCACAGAAGGATAGACTACAAACTTGCAGGAACATCATTTGAGATGGGAACATAGCAGACTTAGTTCTGCCACTTTGTTCGCACAAACAACTACTTCACTTTTGGTAATAATATGTCCCTTCAAAATAATGGTACTTCCATGGATATGCATGGTATCACAATATGCCATCTTAATGACTGAGCTGAATAACACTTCCTTAACTCCTGCTCCCAGACACCTCTCTTCTATCTGAGATACACTGATATTTTCATAATTTGGACTCACGGAGAGGACTCATTCAAGACATTCCACCAGAACTTCAATTACGTCCACCTTTCCATCAATATCAGCCTGAACTATCGACAGAACAAGTTCACTTTCTGGACACCACCGTACAGCTACACAATGGATCTCTGAGCACCACACTTATTGCAAACCCATTGACCACTACATGTATTACATGCCTACCGTTTCCACCCTGTATACACTACCAAATCCATAGTTTACAGCCAAGGTCTCCAATATAATCGTATCTGTTCAGACCTACAAGACAGGGACTTCAAAGTCATGAAATTACAGCAAGCATTCATCAGGCTTACAGTACCCAGCATATAAAGTAAAACATAAACAAACAAGGTAAGATTTGTACCCAGAACTAATATATTACAGAACAGACTAAAGACAGGAAATGGCAGAATCCCACTAGTGGTCACATACAGCTCCCAACTGAGACCACTCAAATGAATCATCAATGAACTCCATCCTGTTCTAGACAATAATGCTGCCCTCTCAAAAGCTCTTGGTGGCAGGCCTTTTCTTGCTTATAGACAGCCTCCCAATCTCAAACAGTTACTTACCTATGACAGAATGGGGAAACAGGTACAAAACCTTGCCACAAACCCAGATGTCAACTCTGCCCATGCATCTACTTGGGCAATGTCATCACATGACCTAATCACATCATCCAAAATATTAGAGGTACTTTCACTTGCTCATCCTCTAATGTGATATATGCCATCCCCTGTCAACAACAGCCGTTCAGCATTCTACAGTGGGCAAACATCTGACTCTGCACCAGAGGATAAAGAGACATAAACCAGACCTTAGGAATGGGAATACAGTACACAAAATTCAGTTTCAGAACACTTCAGTCTTCCTGGGCATTCCATCTCAGACCTCAGAACAGCAGGCCTTGAAAAAACAAACTCTAAAGGAAGATTGGAAAGAGAAACAGCAACCCCTCCATTGACAGTGGATCAAACAAAAGCAGTGGTTTCCTGGCACACTACACAACTAATATTAGTTAACACCTCAGCCTCATGAGGGCTCTCAGGTTTATCACTTCTCCTTTCTGGTTCCCAGCCAGCTGTCAGGCTATATCCAATAACTCTCTGTTCCATTCATATGTTTATCTACTCACCTTGGCTTCCTCCTGCCTTTGTCCCCCAATAACTGTTGTTAAAATTGAACTTGTCACTTCATCACCCTGCCCACAAGTTTTGCATTTCTATTGCTATTTATGCATAGAGCCTGCTCATTCATAGCTATAAAGGTCTGTTCCTAGGCACTTCACTCCATGCATCTGATGAAGAACTTAAGTCTATGAAAGCTTATGCTATCAACTTCTTTCTCTCAATTAGTCTCAAAGGTGCTACAAGATCCCTTTGTGTACTGATCCAGACTAATAGGACTATAGATTTTCCTTGGGTTTTTTCCAGGCTGTGAGGCTGTGTTCTGAAAGAGTTTATTTCTGATGTTTCGCCTGCATCTGTGGCTGGCATCTTCAGAGAACGGTTGGGTAAGAGTGTGTGTGTGTGTGGGGGGTTATATACTGTAAACCCCTGTTGGAGAGGATATGTAAATTTGTGTATTTGAATGGCTAGTTTCTGGGTGGAGATATACAAGGAGGATTAGTGTCTGTTTGGCTAATGGTTGGCTAATGGCACACTATACATGTAACACCATTGTCTGCTAGAAATCCCCCTGTCCCTGGGTGGCTATGTTTTTGAATTCTACCACCCTTGGTGGTCCATTGTTGTGTTAGTAATTGTTTCAAGTGGACTAAAGAGCACCTTCTGTCTCAGGCCTCTAAGAAGAAAAGCTTATTTTCTTGGGAAGTTTTAATTAAGACATTTCTTTTAGGTAACCCTTCTCAGGACTAACTGCACTCAGAAGTTTCACCACATACTTAGCCTTGAAGCTAATAAGACTGCACCCCTATAAATTAAGCCCCATTGAGCAGGGATTTCTTAAGTAAAAATTCCAGGGTGGTAGCTGTCTGTTAGAACAAAAACAACCTGAAGAGTGTTTTGGTACCTTAAACTAACAAGTTTTATTTGGGATAAGCTTTGATGGATTAGTTGTCCTCATAAGCTGCATGGGGTGGTGCCTCACTTGACAGATCATTATGCACATGCTAGAGTGAGTGGGACATAATAAGGAAACTCCCTCTTTCCCAATAAATCTTTCCAATCTTTAAGCTGTTCTTTTAATGCACATAAATATGTGATAACCCCCATGGCCTGACAAGCTATGGACTATCCCAAATCATACTGTATATCCTTACATCCAGCCAAGGGATGCCACTGATTTTAGTCCAACCCCAAGCTGTTTGTATCTACAGCGCACTGTCAAATGTGCCAAATTCTGCAAGATGCAGCCTAAATAGATGCAAAAGAACAAGGAAATCAGTCTGTGTACCCCAAAACATGCTGTGAACAGAATGTAGGGATAATCTGTTTAGATTTTACATTGCATTAAAAGATGGAAATTTAATATTAAGCTTATGTTAAACTGCCATTTTAAGTTAAGCAAAAACTGCAAAAATTGGGGAACCTCCCGTGAAATGGACAAGAGAAAAAGGAGATATGTCTCAAGATGCTAAAAATTTCATCCTGTGGATGCTCTTAAGACCTTCTTAAGATAGCATTAGAAAAACATAACAAAAGAGCAGCATATAAATACATGATATCATGTTGCAAATTATCCTTATTATATTTACACATTGTCTGTAGCATGTATATACCTACTTAAAATCAAAACTGCAAAAATTTCTGAGCCAGGAACTCTGAACCCATCTGCTGGCAAAGTGAAAGCATGTGAATAAAGGCAGAAGTTTTTTTTAAAATATCTTAATGAGCAGATGGTAGCAAAAAATAATGTTCAGGGATGGGATAGAGCGGGGCTATCTGAAACATGAAATATTTTATAAGACTAAGGGATTATCAACTTCCTTGTTTGAAAGGTAGCAAAGTTTTTAATTTAAAATTCATTCCACCTCATTTTTTCAGCAGAACTCTTGTTGTGAGTAAAGTTCACCTTCCTCATTGTCCCAAAATGTAAGGTCTATTGCAGAACAATGTTGCTCCAAGTAGTGGCTCATCAAGATAACACTTGGGGGTTGTCTATACCATGAAAATACCCCTCACAGAATTTGCCTGGAATACAAGTTATCTTAATGGGATCCCGCATTGTCTCATATTATGAAGGAGGGAGGGGTGCCAAAAGAGGAAAAACTATGCAAGAAAAGCATTTGTGGCTTTTCCTGACTTTAAAACAGCTCCTGTGATATGCACATTTTCACTCATTAAGACAAGCAATTTGACATGAATCGCTTTCCCATACAAGATAAAGCGCAAACCTGATTGGCTGGACGAGCACAGGGGGCGGGGCCTGGTTACAGGGCAAGTGCCTGCTGCCACCATATTGGATTTTTGCCTTAGCAAGTGATTGCTAAGGTGATAAGACGGGGATTTGTGCTATCTTTCCCCCTCTTCTTTCCAAAAAGAAGAATATCGCTTGTGCGCACCATAGAAATAGATATGTGTGGGTTTTTTTTAAGTTTGGTGGTGGCAGATTTAAAAACATGAGTAATTCACCCCTGAACACGATCTTGGCAGCTGCTGCAACTTGCTATTACTGTGGAGCAGTCTGTTTTTCCCCCTTTCGTATAGACAAGCCCTTGTTTTATTGTTTCTTGTACAACAGAAGTGTTCCCTTGTATGTTTCTGAAGAGGCTTGTTTTCCTAACATAAACCTTTTGACATTTGTACTGTATGACATAAATAACAAAATGGCTGTTACAGGTGCAAAATATGTCTTTCCAGGTTTTTATGGTCTATGAATTCTGTCATTTTGGAAGAGTACTATAGAGTGTACTGTGGGGTCTAGTTAGCCCATGAGGTATTTGTTTATACTGTAATCCTTGAATGTGCCCTTCATCAGAATGTCCCCAATGTTGTTGGCTCTCTTGAATGAGGTCTGTGGTTTGTTTTGACAGCCTGGTATGCTGAACTATATGCCAATGTTTCTTTATAAAGTCCTGTACATGATTTGTAATATGATTAAAGTTAGGCTGAAGTTTAAATGGTTAGACTGTGGTCTATCCTGTTTTCTTAAAAGACCTGAACATGTTCTGTGGGCACTTTGCAGAAGATCTTCTAGACACTACTTTGCATGGGTGCCTTCTCTGCCAGCTATTCTATCAGTATACGGGCTTAACTGCTAAAGTCCATTTCATTTGAACAGTGGTGCTCTAATTTGAGGAACTGTCCTTAGAGTCGGTGAGAGACCTGGAGTGTGAGTTGTAAGCATGCAGGAATGGAAAGAGGTGGACAGAAAAGAAGAAAAATACCTTCCTTCTCACTTTCCTTGCTGAAATACCAAGTACCTACACGAAAAGTCTTACCAGATAGAAAACAACTTCAGTGGTTTTATTTTTCATATCCACTCTCTGTTTTGAACTTGAGTGAGAAGGAAATCACTACATGCCTGTATTCTGAATATTATTTATTTGCCCATTTTGGAGCTTTAGACCTTGTAACTTCAAAACTCTACAATATTCACTATTAGCTGTGTTTACACAATCGTTTTCCAGTTAAAGTGGCAACTGAAACAGGTCAGTTTAGCAGCAAATGGCAGAAGCAGGAGAGAAATAAGTGCCTTGATTAAACATTTTATACACAAGTACCTCTGAGTATTCCTTGCCTAAGAAAACCATATGAAATTCATGGGGTCACTGTAAGTCGACAAGCGACTTGAAGGCACATACGCACACATGGAATTTTAAATATGTATTTTTAAATTTTAATTTATATCCTGCCTTTCTTCCATTATGGGATCCAAGTTGCAATATTTTAACTTTTATTTTATTTTATTTTAAATTAAAATATTTTAATTAGCTAACACACATTGGAAACTGCTTAATGCAGTGTAGATGTGTAAATTGCTATTACTTAAAACAGTTTGTAAGCCACTCTGATAGCCTTGTGGCTGAAGAGCGGGGTATAAATAAATAAACTGCGGCTAGTAACGTATCATCATGGAAAAGGCATGCCCCCTTTCTCTGAAGGCGCTTGCCTGCTGTGATCCACGAATACATTATCCAAAGGTTTTCTTTGTTTTGACACAATTATGTTTACTTGTCTGCGTATTCTCTCTCTCTCTGTTTTCTTCGCAAACGAAGATTCAGGAAGGACTCATCCTGCGCTTTCTGCAAGCGCGCTGATGACTAAAAAAGCCAATCCGAGATAAACAAGTCCGGTTGCAGAAAGCACAGCAGAAGGTCTCCTTGGGTGATGTTTTTCGGTTGTGATTCTTTCTGCGTTGTCGTTTCTCTTCAAGACTTGTTCGGCATGAGAGCATCCATGGATTTTGGCATCCATGGGGGGGGTCCTGGAACCAAATCCCTAAACAGAGGCTGGATTGCCATCTGTCGGGGATGCTTTGATCAAGATTTCCTTTGTGGCAGGGGGTTGGACTGGATGGCCCTAGTGGTCTCTTCCAACTCTACAATTCTATGATTCTATGATAAGGCTGCAGCATTGTGGATAGTATTAACTAGAACAGTGGTCCAGGGACCCCCAGGGGTCCTCATAGGGAGTCCACAAAGGCTTGAAGGCTGCTTGGCCCACCTCCTCCCTGCAGTGGAGCGGCCACATGACAGGAGCCAAAGCAAAGTCTAGTTGGCTGGCTTGGCCTGCACATTGCCATTCAACCTGCTTCAGCCACAAACTTGCAGGAAGAAGCAGGAAGAGAAGTTTTCCCTCCCCCTCCAATGCCTCTGAGGAGAGGTTTCATGGACGGTGTAAATGTATCATCATCATCATCAGGTATTATTGTTATGGTTATTCTTAGGCTTTTAAATCTTGAGTTAAGTCTTGGGGGTCCAGGGCAACAAAAGATATGTAAAGGTGTTCCACAGAAAAGAAAATTAAGAGACACTGCATTATCTGCAAGTTTGTTTTGATTTGACACAATTATGCTTCCTCGCCTGCGTATTCAACCACTTAATGAACCAGAAGTTCCTACGATTAATGACTTAAGGTTTCTTTAAGCGACGCTATCCGTGCCTGGGGTAAAGGCTCCCTTCCCAAACCTAAAGTGGCGGGAGGGGACTACAGCGGAGAAGCCCTCCCTCAAGGGAAAGCAAGCCCCAAGCAGGACCGGTTTAAGGAATTTTGGGGTGCCCTGTAATGCTTTATTTTGGGGGGCCCATAAGTTTCTCTCAGGTCAATGTAACGTAACTCAAGCTATTCACAGTACAGGATATTCAGATTATTACTAATAATGTTTTGGCAGGAGGAGGGTTACTATGGGGACCCCCACAATGATGGGGCCCCCTGCGGATGCTGAGGCCGCTGGTGCCTGAAACTGGCCCTGGCCCCAAGCCCTTGGGCCGGCGGAGGTGGGAGCCCGCCCAGCACCAGGTGCGCTCCCTGAAGGAGGCAGGTAGGGAGGAGGCAGGCGCAGGGAGCACATGACGGGGGAGGAGGGCGGGCACCCGGGTTTCAGGGGAAGGAAGGGCTGGAAAAGAGAAACCTCCCCGGGAAGGAGAGACGGAAGCGGGACCAAGAGCGCACAGCTTTCCTGCCTGCCCGCCCGCCCTCCGTCCCTTCCTGGCTGGGGCACTTCTGGCCCGCTCTTTGCTTCCTCCCTGGATGCGGAGGCTCCGCTACGGGGCGAGAAGGCTCCGTCCGTCCTAAGGCAGGGAGAAGCGAGGGCGCCGCTTTGTCTGGCTTTGGGACAGCCGAGAGGGCGCAAGGTGTGGTTCCTGGTTGTGAGTATGGCGGCTAAGGAGGAGGAGGAGTGCGCGGTCTTGGTGGGTGGCTGGGAAGGAAGGAAAGCTAAAGTGCGCGATCTTGCAGAGGGAAGGGAAGCTAAGCCAGACCTCGGTGTGGGAATCTCTATTTTTGAAAGACTTGAAGTGAAATTCTGTACTCAGAAGCCAGCCCCACTGAGTTTAATAAACGCTTTTACTGCCAGGATAGAACCATTTTCTTTACCAGGGACCCTCTTTAAATATCTTTTGCTGCTGCTTACCTTGACTCAAGACGTAACTGGAAAGCTACTTAACTTAAGACTTAACTCAAGACTTAAAACCCTAACAACAACAACAACTAATAATAATAGTACCACCTCCTGATGATAATAAGAACAACAACAATTACACCATCCATTAAACCTTCCCTCAGAGAAACTGAAGGGGAAGACCTTTTTCCTGCTTCTCCCAGTTTGTGGCTGGAGTGGATTGAATGGCAATATACAGGCCAAGCCAACCAACCAGCCTTTGCCTTGGCTCCTGTCACGTGGCCACTACACTGTAGGGAAGAGGAGGAGGGCCAAGCAGCCTTCAAGCCTTCACAGACCCCTATGAGGACATCACTGCCTTAAAAGGCTGATACCCCACCTGACAAGCATTTCCTTTTCCCTTGATTGTGGGGAGAAAAATTAAAGTAAAAAACCTCTTGCTGTAATGTGTACAAAGGAAAATGTGACACTGGGAGCTGGCCTTGTTTTCTTCGTTTTCTGAATCCTGTTAGCTGTTGCATGTGTGGTAGCTCTTTTCTGTTACTATTTCTTTTTATCTCTTAAAGCATGCCACTTTGAGTATGTGGGCAAGTTTTTGAACCTTTGTAACCCTTAACTGTGTATTTCAGGCAGGTAAAAGCTGCTGCTTTTCTGTTATCGCACCTCTGAGTTAAGCTCTCTTAAATCCAGTCTCAAATGGAAAGGGATCTAAACAGTTTAGGAGTCATCACTTCTCTTGTTTTAAAGCAGAAATGGGAACATGAGAATAATGTACTGCAATGGTTCTTAACCTGTGATCTGGGGACCCCCAGGGGTCCACAATGTTCTCACAGAGGGCCCACAAAGACTTGACCCACCTCCTCCCTGCAGTGGAGTGGCCACGTGACAGGAGCCAAGGCAAAGTCTGGTTGGCTGGCTTGGCCTGTGCATTGCCATTCAATCCGCTCCAGCCACAAACTTGCAGGAAGAAGCAGGAGAAGTCTTTCCTCTCCTTCCAGTGCCTCTGAAGGAAGATTTCATAGATGGTGTAATTGTGTTGTTTTTGTTGTTTTAAATCTTGAGTTAAGTCTTGGGGGTTTGCAGCAACAAAATATATTTAAAGGACTCCCTGGTAAAGAACTGTATTCTGAAATTTTTAAAAAAGGTTACATTTTAGATTCTTCAGGCAAGATTTTACTTGCTGTTTTTCTATTCTGCTTACACTTGACTATGTTTCCCCCATTCTGCTGCCTTCTAGAAAACATACCACAAAGATAATGTTTAACCTGTATTTTGATTTGTGAAACAGGAGAAGCTGCAAATGTCGTCAAGGAATGTATCATCTGAGCGCAGACCAGGGCAACATGTTCGATCTGTCCATTATGATGAAGTGTATGTGGATTCCCCTTCACAAGAGGATACAGAAAGGGATTTTCCAGATGCTGAACAGATACTAAATGCAGATCCCTTGCTGCCACCACCTCTTCCCCTGCAGCCACCCTTTGGGCCTGAATTTTATCCAAGTGAGAGTGAAGAGCCACCTGAAAATTCTGATCTCAAGCCTGTGAGAAGATTCATTCCTGACTCATGGAAAAATTTCTTCAAAGGCAAAAGAGACAATCCTGAATGGAGTAAGCCAGTAGCTACAATTTCTGGTGGAGTTGAATGCTCTCCGCCATCTTCTCCAACACTTACTCCAGTGAGAACAGTCCATACTTCAGCTCCAAGCTCTTATCAGGATCCATATGGCAGCTCAGGGGGAACGTACAATTCACGCAAAGAAGCGGAAGCCATGCTTCCTTCAGATCCTTACAGCTCTCTAGAAAGGCATACGCAGACAGTTCAGACTTACAGTGAGAAAGTAGAAGCTTTTAATCTGAGATACTCTTACATGAAATCATGGGCAGGGTTGCTCAGGATCTTGGGTGTTGTTGAATTGCTGTTGGGTGCAGCTGTATTTGCCTGTGTAACAGCTTACATTCACAAGGACAATGAGTGGTACAACATGTATGGCTACTCACAACCATATGGCTATGGAGCAAGCAGCACCTATGGAGGCTACTACTACAGTGGACCTAAAACCCCCTTTGTACTTGTTGTAGCTGCACTGGTTTGGATAGTGACTATTATACTTCTAGTACTTGGCATGTCAATGTATTATAGGACGATTCTTCTAGATTCCCACTGGTGGCCTTTAACTGAATTTGGAATCAACGTTGCTTTGTTTATTTTGTATATGTCAGCTGCAATAGTATATGTAAATGATGCTAACAAAGGAGGGCTTTGCTATTACCAGTTATTTAACACGCCAATGAATGCATCATTTTGCCGTATAGAAGGGGGACAAACTGCTGCAATGATCTTCTTGTTTGTAACAATGATTATTTATCTTATTGGTGCAATAGTTTGTCTAAAATTGTGGAGGCATGAAAGTGCACGGAAGCACAGAGAATTTATGGAACAACAGGTAAGTTGTGGCAAGAAAACTGTTTCTTTTTTTGCTTTTCATATTCTGGCCTAGTTCAGACATACATATTCATTACCTAAGTACAAAGTGAATATACACTAATAATTGTTGAATCTGTGTGAGTGTAGTTGCTTTTTACTAACTTTTAGTGTGCCTTCTTTTAAAAGTAGTTTCCTAAGAGGCAAAATGTGAAGACTTGTAACATTCAAAAATTCTAGGCATTCTGCATTGGAAATGTTTAATGTTTATAGCGGTAGTCATTTTAAATGGTGACATTACCAGGATGAATCTGCTCTTTTCTTTAATACCATTATAGTAAGATTGGGTGTGGGGATGTTGCCTAATATCTTAAATACTAAAGCAACCAGATGTGGAAATTATTTTAATTAAAATATTTGGCTTTATATTTTTACAACATGAATTTCCCTTACATCATTTGTTTAAATTTAAGAGGAAAAGGCACCGAAAACAACTGATACACTGATTAGAGCACCTCCAAAAAAGTGTATCCTGTGATTGTCTGCTCATCTGCTTCTAGCATGTTCTCTCTTTCACTAAGTTCCTTAAAACATCTCCACATTTGCTGTTTGTCTGTATAACTGTTTGCACTGCTTACTTAAATTTCAGCAAATATGATTGAGATTGTATTATCTTTCACTGAAGGAATGTTTTTTTTCCCTTTAAACAAGAGAAGTTTACCCCAAACTTCTTCGCTTATTGTGCTTGTCAATGAATATCATGAAACAATGTTTTTTTAAAAAGATGTGGAAAATCTTCTGCAGAAGACTTTCCAGCCCATACCACTGATTCTGCTAGTTATTTTGGTGCCAAACTGCCTGTCCCTTCTCATTTTGGACATCCTTTCTGCAACACTAGTAAGTTGCTAGTGGAGCACCACTGACTTGTATTGCTACAGCAGCATAGCATTTTGATTAGTTTGAGATGACGGAAGCCGTGTGACTGCACTGATCAGAAGTAATCTGAAGTACTTCTAAAATATTGATACTTACGTAGTAATGTGGTGATGGGACAATAAACTTGTAGTTTTGCTGAACCACATTGTATTTAACAGTCAAAATATTCCTTAAAAAAAGAAAAAAAAACTTCAGGATTTTGAAGAATACTTACCATAATTCTACACCTTCGCACAAAATTATAAGCTTATAAGGAATTATGCTTGTGATTGCAAAACTGCACACGTGCAGCCATGATTTATACCCTGTCACATATAAACATTAATAATTAATTGTTGTTAATTTATAAAATATTGCATTTTAGACTTTGCAATCTAGACAGGTATACTTCATGTAGCTATTTTTTTCTCTCCTTTTATTTAGATGAAGACACAGTCGTTTACACCAAAAAGGATGGTAAGAACAAAACATATATTTGCTGTATCCAAATACACAGTTGTGTGTACAGTTCCTACATTTCAGGAAGACTTGGGAGGTTAATATTTGTAGAATTATTTTGGTAGATGCCAATTCATTTTTAAAATCTGTTTAGCAGGGTTCCACAAATTTGGTTTGGCTTATTGTTACCAGTTCATTGCTATGGGGTTTTTCAGTAGGGACTTAAAGTGTTTTGTTGCTGTTGTCTCCTGCAAAAGCTAGATCAAAACAGGAAGTTTGGCCTAAATCCAATTGCTGTCCCTAGAGTCACTGAATCACTGGGATTTATGAAAATGTTGATTTAACATTCAGCAATTGATTCATGTCTGCATTCACTAGAGGAAGAAAAAAAGATCTCTGCTGGCAAGTGAATCCATTGGATTCTGTCCTGTAGGTTATTGGTGGGCTGAATGACTATTAGAGGACAACAGTGTTAACTAATGGGAACCTTTCTCCTGATAATTTCCTGTTGACACATACATAAACATATAAGAATGATGAATATTGTTTGTAGAAAACTGCAAAAGAATTTGTGGCTTGTTTTTTTTAATTTCATGTTGGTTCCATGTTCAGGAAAAATGGTGAACTTTAGGCTCTGGGGCCAAATCTGACCTCCTTGGTATTCCCCTGATGGTCATGCCCCCTTTCCTGTGATATCCCATCTTTTCTTAGCTTTTGTATGGTTATCCCCATTCTAAATGGTTGAATGCCTCTCCTAAGGCTGCACTGCTCACAATAAGCTTGGGGTGGGGGTGGGGGACACATTGGCATTTTTCTTTATTTATTTCATTTTATTTATATCCTGCCTTTCTCCCAACATGGGACTCAAGGCAGCTTACAGCAGGGTTAAATCATGATACCACTAAGAACCTGATGGTTAAATTAAAAAAACAAACAAATGAAATGCACTATTCTGTTAAAACACATGTAATTTCAAACAGTATACATTAATTTCAGAACACTACAATGAGGATAAAAGTACTGCACTCTCCCACCATTGCCTTTGGCCACTGAAATGTGGTCCCCAAGAACCTTCCTGAACTGGAATTCTGCCCTTGGGCTGAAAATGGTTCCCTGCCATTGAAGTTCAGAACATTTTTGTTACACTCTAACTGTTGTGGCTCTTCTTTGAAGGGGAATGTCAACTTCCATTTTAATTGAATGCACTGAACTTTGTCATTTTGCAACCGTTAATGATTAAGCTGTAGTATTGCCAGTGTAACTGTTTAGGGTGTGCTGTCTCATGTTTATTGGATTACTCCATGGATGAAGAAATTGGAATTGTTGTCTTAGTTTCATTTGATTGGTTTTAATCTGTTTAATATGTTGTTTGTTGGAATTCAAAGAGACAATCCAAACAGGACTTGGGGAGAGCAAAGAAGCAGAGTCATCTCTGAATCCCATGCCTGGGAGGTTTGTGCTGGCCAGATCAAAAGACTGAGACAGCTCTCCCACAAACACATCTTTGCTACACCAGTTCTAGGCTAGTATAGTTGAGGAACCTAGAGGCTGGGGCTCCTTTGAGGGTGGGGGATCCGTGCTGTTCTGGGTGCATATGCTGCCACTAGTAGGGTTTTTTGGTTAGTGGAGGGCTCTGTGGGCCCACCCTCCCCAGTACAAACAGCTTGTAGCGGAATGTCTCTGCTCTTTGCTGGCCTCTCCAGCAAGCCAGTTCAAAGGGTTGAGATTCCACTCTGATTTATTTTTTCCAGCTCTGAAAGAGTCTTTATTTCTAATTATTCCACTTCATATTAAATATTCTAAGCTAGTGTTTTTCAAAGTGGATTGTTCTATCCTTCTTATATAGTACAAAGATGAAAACGACAGTCCCAAAGTAACATTAAACTCAAAGAAATTCAAGCCTGTGGAAATGAAACCTGAACTACTGAATGGCCATATACCAGCAGGACATATTCCAAAACCTATAGTGATGCCAGATTACTTAGCGTAAGTGTATTTCTGTGTTTATTATGAAACTTGGTTTTGGAACTATTTATTTTCAGCTTCGTATGTAAGAAGATGCATCTGAAGCTATAGTAGTTCTGTTAACTGACCTGTGAATTTTGTTAATACACATTAATGTACATTTTTAATCTTGAGCTAATAGTCTTAAGCATGCAAATTCAGTGTACTTCATTAATATAAGTAGACATATGATTGGTGGTTTCACTTATCTAGGAAATGTACTATATAAGCTGTAAAGCATACCTAATTGCATTATGTAAAACCGAGTTCCTTTCTTTAATCAAGAAAATGCAGAATTCTTCAGTTTTTAAAGCAGGGTCACTGGGTATCAAGTATGTTTATTTCATGATGCTGAAATGTTACCAAGCATCACCATGTGGCTGTCTTAATGGTCAAAATAATCCTCAAGGAATTCTCTGGAAATCCTACCTTTCCTAATGGCATTCTGCATCAGATCACAGTATTCAAAAGGAGAGGGGCCAAATTGACTGTAAACTCCACCAGGAAAGCCTTCGTGGCTTTCCCCAAAGTTTTTTAAAAGCTCTGTAGAGGATGTGCATTGTTGCTCATATGGACAATCATTCATATTCATTTGCATTCCTGATAAGAGTGGAAGTGGAAGCAGATTGGTGAGACGTGCCATCTTGATTTTCGCTTTAGCGTTTGTGCACTCAAGGGACGAAGCAGCCTTTTTCTTTCCTTTTTAAAAAATATATTTAGGCGGAATATTGCACTTTCACTCCTTAGATATACCTTTAAAAAAAAAATCTGTTCAGTGGTGGCAACTGGCAACAATAAAAATACAGTACAAGTAATTCACTAGCGCTCGCCATCTTGATTTGCATGCATGCCCATTGGGACAGCAAAAGCGAATCGTTTCGCATGCCTGAGATCTTGCCAAAATACTGGTAAGACAAATTGATGCTGCTTTGAATTGTCGTGAGTGCGTATCAGTCCACATTTTTTCTTCTCTTATAGACAAGCCCTTGGTCTATCATTCTAAAATAGACCCCTGCATGCGTTAATCTGCCACTCAGTTTATGACCAGGTGTACAGTGAAATTTCAAGTGATTTGACTAAATGAACCAAGTTATGCTGTGCAGATGGTAGGGGGAAATAGTTTAGGAACTTATTAGTGCCTTGTTTTCCAATTTGAACAGCAATATTCCATTCAGAAATGTATTTTTAAAGTTATATTTTTATGTCTCACACATACATTTGTAGCTTATTCAGATTGTTGATACTTTAGTATTGATGAAGGTTTCTCTTACAGTAAATACCCAACAATTCGGACAAATGAGGAAAGAGATCGCTACAAAGCTGTGTTTAATGATCAGTTTTCTGAATATAAAGAGCTCTCTGCTGAGGTTCAGGCAGTGTTAAAGAAATTTGACGAGCTAGATGCATTGATGAGGAAGCTACCTCAGCACCCTGGAAACACACTGGTATGTACAAAATTGAATATGAATTTGATAATAGTATTTATAAACAGATTAGACTGTAGCTACAGCAGCAGAATGGCCAGTATGTTGGACCATTTCTCTGTAGTTATCTTTTATTTTTTGGAAGCCAGAGACATATTTATTGCTACAGAGCATTGCTTTTTAAGGGAGGGCCCCAAAAGTACTTGGTAGAGCCCATCTGATCTTGGAAGGTAAGCAGGGTCAGCTCTGGTTAGTACCTGGATGGAGACTGTCCATGAATACCAGGTGCTGTAGGCTATAGTTTAGAGGAAGGAACTGGCTTGACCACCTCTGAGGATTCCTTGCCTAAGAAAACCCCATGAAATTAATGGGATTGCCATAAGTTGACAGGTGTCTTGAAGGCATATACACACATACACAGTTCATTAGCCATCGTCTACCTGAAATTACAGATGGGTGGCAACTTACATAGAGGTTCTGTTCCTGGATTCATGGTGTAAATTGAGATTGATGTAAATGGAGGGAAGTCACTCACGTCCATAGGAAATCATTGGAGACCAGGGGGGCACATTCCAATGGAGCTGAAATAGCCATGAAGTCAGCAAATTTACTAAACCCTCTGCCAATTTTAAAGAACATAAAACACCAGAGTTCTCCTTTTCCAGGCTAGAGGAATATGGAGATGCTCTCCAGAGGGACCAGAACAGGCAACAACTGCTGATTCCAAGGGTGCTTGCCAATTAGAGCATGGACAAGCAATTGTGAGAGGCGGGGGGGGGGGCATCAGCCCCAAGGAGACCTTAGAGGGATGCAATTTGTGCAAACACTAGGTTTCCCAAATGTACTCTAGAGAGCATGGGGGCATTTTAGCCATGCTTTTAGATCATTTTAGGCTCAGGAGAGGTTTTTTGGAAATAAGAACTGACCAGACACTTCTGTTAACATTTTTTTTAATAAAACATCCTCTGCTGGGTGTAAAACAGCTCGGGAGATCTCAAAAAGTGGTGAAAAAGACACCTACAACCTCTAGAGGACTTTTCTTTTCTTACCCTTGGGGTCCCTGGGGAACTACAAAAAATGCCCCTGAGGACTGCACATGACCTATGGGCTTCACTTTGCCTATCCCTACGTAAGACAGTATTCCTCTTCAGAGCAGAACAAAGCCAGAGAGCAACTAGTAAGCACTGTATTCTTCTGCTGTACCTCTTCCATTAGACTTTCCAGGTGGAGAGAGCATGTCAGGAAAGAGAGAGGTAGGGCATCTCTTGCTGTGACTTCTGCAGAAGGTGCAGGGGGCACAACAGCAGTACAGGCAGCCCATCTCCCCTGCAGTAATAAAAAACACTAAAAACAAAAACAAAGCACCAGTGATTGAAGAAAACACCCCACTAATTTCTTTCTCCCCAGTCAGTCCTCAATGATGAGCAGGCTTTGAGATGCCACTAGATTCATAGTTTTTACTGCAGCATGCTTTTGGCATTGTTACTTGCTCTCTCCCCAGCATGACTCCTTCCCCTAAGCAGGTCAAGGAAACCCTTCCCTCCAGCCATACCAAAACTCCAATATGTCAGTTTCTTCAACCCCTTCACACAAGCAAAAGGAGCCCCTCCTTCCAGAAAACAATATCTCCCTGTCACCTCTCCTCTATCCTAGACAGGTAAAAAACAACACCCAGTCTAGTCATCTTTTCTTATGCAAAAACTCCAAACAGCCTCACTTTTTCATCTCACCTTCCTTGCTCTCTTGCCTCTCCCACCTTGATCTCCCACCTCACTCAACTGCATAGGCCTACTGGGTAAGCTATATGTTGTGGCTGAGACTTGCAGTTATTATTTCTCTTTGGAAAAATGTTGTACGTTTGAAATTTTGTGAATTGGGGCATCATAAATTGAAATGTGTCTGTATTGATCTGCTAATCACCAAATGCTTCCTCTCCATTCCGTTGCCTACAAAACCAGAAAGAACACTGATTTTCCAGATGGGTAGTGGTGTGGCCTGGTTATAATAGGGCTCTTTTGCTTCATAGCCTCTGCCAGTTTCAGGCTAGTAACCAGGTGACTCCTTGGAGCCTATACTGCTATCAAGCTTAAAGTGTTAGGATAGGAACAAATAGTAAGGGAACATTGTAGAACATAATGGTAGACATGAGCTTTGGAAGGTCTTTTATTTTTTCTCCCTGTTTGTTCTTCATAGGAACATGAAAGGATTTCAAATGTTCTGCAGCAATATAAAAAGAAAAAGAATGTAAGTTGTCATATCTGTTTATAAGTTTAGTATTGCTAATATACATGGTGTTTATAGAGTAGTAACAAAAAGACAGCACCTTTCCCCAGGTTGCTAGATCGAGAATGTATGTCAATTTCAATCTCATGTTCCTATGGTTAGTTTGGGTAAGGCTTGAGGACAAAAGAAAAGTCTTCAAAGGGATGGATTTTGAGAAGGGATTTGAAGGAGGTGAAAAGGTTCAATTACAAAAATAATTGAAACAATAAGGGCTTCTCAGGAAGTGATGGATTTCTATACAATGCTAGTTTTAATTCATATGCCTGAATCTTGATGTTAGTCCAAAGTAGATTTGAGCCACTAAATCAGTTGGATTCACCTATGTGTTTACTGAATCAACCATCAGTTGATTCAGTGGGTCTACTCTGATTTAACCAATAGGATTCCAGCCATTATAAGATAAGTGAATAAAATTATGAAAATATCATATATTAGAACAGGAAATAGCCAAAACAGCTGGAATGCAAATTGTTTTTGACCATTTCATGAGCTACAGACCATAATGGCTGTTTTAAAGGTATGACAGAATTTGAGGAGTGTAAAGAGAGATTCTAGATCTGTTATTTCTTTTGAAGACTAGATAAATAAATACATTAATATAAACATATTCTGATTTGAAGCTACACAGTTTTCAACAGCAGGCTTCAACAGTGCTCCTAAAAGGCTTGTGTTACTTAGCATTATAGTTTTGTGGTGGATATGTTCCTACGTTTCTAAACTACCTGTAAGAAAAATGTGTTATTAAAGAGCAAGGGCTTGGCCAGATTTTACTTTTCCACTAATCTTTTATTGAGGGCTTTAGAAAGATGAATATCTCATTTATTTAATGTATTGTTTACCTTATCCCAAATTTTCAGGTTGGATGTTGGCTAACAGTCCATCAAATTTATTTTAAATTTTCCTACCCTTATTGACTAAGCTAACTCCAAGGCCTGTTAAAAATAAAATTACTGTGTTTTTCATTTTTCAGGATCCCACATTTTTAGAGAAAAAAGAAAGATGTGAATACTTAAAGAACAAACTTTCGCACATAAAACAACGAATTCAGGAATATGACAAAGTTATGAACTGGAATGCTTAGCTTTTTGTCTCATGTTTATATATTTATTTATTGCCATTACTGTGTAAACATTCTGTTGTAAAACAAATGCTTAAATCACTGTCAGAGTTCTTTTTAAAGGCAGTTTAAAATATTTTAACCTCCTAACTATGCTAAACACAGTGGTTTTATTTTCAGAAGTACTACAGTTGTATGCTGTGTCTCATGTATTTTGACTATAACATAATTGTCAGAGAGAGTAGTTGGTTGTTTTCTGGTGAAACTTTACCATTGGAGAGTATTGTGGAGAATGTTATTACTCAGATGGATCAGGTATTGCATAATGTTGGAGTGCTACTGCAAATAAGCAAAAAAAAAATTGTTGGAACCTTTTGGGATTAACCTCTGAATGTTGCTCTGAAGTTTGACGCATAAGTATCCTCATTTATGTGCATACAGCTAAGCTGCTGCTCTGTGTGTCTGTGACTGAAGTCAAGGTTTCCTGAATGTTTCAGTATATAGTTTGCTGTTGCTGGGTAACAGTGACTATTCTGTCAATAGAAATCATGTCTTCTCACCTGAAATAAAATCTGGGAGAAGGGTTCTTATGGCGACATTGTACCTTAAGATAAATATTTATTCATTGATATACTGTCATGCCTTGACTCCTTTTGAATAGAAAATTTATAGTCAGTTGTAATGAATTTTTATCCTGCATGCTCCCTATACAAATATTTTTCTAATTTAAAAATATTGCTGAAATCAGTCTTATTCTGAAATATTCTTTTATATTTCATAATTGTTTTGTAAGGAACCAAATTTTTAATATAGTTATATTAGTGTTAGCAAATCCTTTGACAGAGATATTTCTTCTGAATGAGATTTTGCAGACTCTAGTTGTTGCTTTTTTAACAGAGATTATAGACACCAACATTCAGAACTATCAGGTCACTAGTATCATTTTACTTATTTTATAACTATTGAAGATACAAAAAATAAAGAACAGTCATGTTATTCATTACGCGTGACACTAATGTTTCTGTTCTGTTCACAAGTGTGTAGACAATTAATGATTCCTACATTGATAAAACAATAAGAATAAATGTGGCTTTAAAAAACTAACAACAATTACAGCAAATTCATTATTTTCATTAAAATATCTTGTTACTAGTAGAGGCAGCCAAAAGCCAGTGCAAAAGGTTCTTCATGCCCTCTCAGTTTATTTGGCCATTGGTTCATAAAGCTTTGGTGTATTCCATCTCACTTTGTCAGATGCATTATTAAGTTGGCACCTGTCTATTCCATATATACTTTAAAAGATTTATTGGCTCCCCAAAAGTTCTCTCCTAGTTCCCCTAATTCAAAGTTTTTGGTAGCAGAAAGGTAGATTTTAGGATTGTGCTGTTGTGCAAGAAACTAGCAGAGTAGCAGAGGAGTTTGGAAACCTCAGCATCATTGCAATTAAGCAAGCAAATGTAAACTTTACCCTTTTGTGAGGTATGGGAAATAGTTTACATGTGTTCTCTATAATATGAACTCCATTTTAGAACAACTTTACATCTTGTCATTGAAATAGTCTTAACAATTGAGCACACAGTTATATGAGCCGTCTTAGTCACAGTAGTGTTGTAGACAAGGTAAGTAAAACAAGTGTATTTAATTGTGATATGTGTTAGTTAGAATTACATTCTAATACTTTCAGATGTTAGAAATTTAGATTTATGCTGATGAAACTGGTTTAGTTATATATTTAGAATGCTATGATGGTTGAAAGATAGTAGTGGTTGTTTAGAATACTGCTTTTTATTTTTTCAATTTTGGGGGGCTTGGATCCTTAAAAAAAAATTATGTAAAAATTTAAAAGTACATTATAGTTACCAGACTTGTGGGGGCAATTAGCTAACACATCTTGGAAACTGCTTAATGCAATGTAGATGTGTAAATTGCTATTGCTTAAAGCAAATTGTAAGCCACTCTGATAGCCTTTGTGGCTGAAGAGCTGGGCATAAATACTTAATTAAATTTAATTAAATTTAATTAATTAAAATACCCCTCCACCCCTGTGGTGACCCGTACATGGTCAACCCACCACCTTAACACTCTGACTTTAGGATGGCAGTCCTGCGGGTTCTCTTGCATCCCACTACTGCCCCCCAAAGAATGTGTGAAGCACCAACCACTTTCTGTTGGGACAGCCCTTTGTGTCCCTGATATCTGGTAGCGTGGTTTAAATTAAACGGAGGCCAAGTAACTTTAAACTCTAACGAAAGTTTATTGAAAAATATAAAACAAATAAACTGTAGTTAAATATTAAAGTTGTTAATCTTCTTAAGGCTTAGTTACATCAGATTCCTTTTAAAATAATAACATCAATCTAGCCGCACCAGCTCTACTAACTCAGGAACAAAGTCCTAAATCCCCTTTATATACTTGACTTGCTCTGAGCCTCTCCCTACTAGACTCTCCAAGTCTATTCAGTCCCTCTCTGGACCCTTAAGACCCTTCTATGGTCATCAGACTGAAAAGTTCCCTCAGGAACTCTAAGAACACACCCTCCCTTCGGTGTAACTCTTTCTTTCCAGTCAAACCTCAAAACAGTGAACCCCCTCTCACTCTCTGTCAGGCCTTTTTATAGCCATGCCCAGCTGCCTTCCTATTGGCTGGGCACCTGCTGCTCTGAGACTGGCTAAAAGAGTGGCCTTTTCATCACAAACCCCTCCTATCTCTGTTCATAACATAGTTCAGTGATCAGTCACCCTGTACATAACAAAAGCAGACTTCATAGTCAATTGTTCCACCTTGTGTGGAAATGTGGTCTGTAGTATAGTTGATAAATGAGGACCAGGTATCTATAAAAGTGTCCCTTCATATTTTCTCTTTGTTCAGTCATGCACTTGAGGTGAATTTTTCTGCTAAGGCAGTCCACCAAGGTCTGACTACCTCCTAACAGATAGGCCCTCATCAGAGATCAACAGAATTAATAAAGTATCTTGAAACAATATATCTTGCCTTATAGTTTGACTAATCCAGGAAAGACTCTCATTCCAAAACTGGAGGATCTTAGGACAATAAAGCCACATATGTTCAAGAGACCTTTCTCCTCTACAATCTCTCCAACATCTATCAGACAAAGCATTATTAATATGAGTCAGTTTAACTGGATAGAAGTGCCACCTGTGTGTAGTTTTTATAACACTTTCCTTAGAAAGGGCAAAAATTGATCCATATGGAGACCAAATGGTGTGCCAAGCTTTATTTGAGATTTTGTTTTATAATTTGTTTCCCAAACTATCTTTGAACCTTTGATTGACCCAGTTGACCCAAAGCCAATTGTAGGGAGAATTTTAGGCTGAATTGTAGAGGAAAGAAACACGTTTTTGTTGAAATACAGTAAGTGCCCTAGGAAGTCCATCAGACCTGAATATCCAATTGGATAAGGTAATAATCTGAATAACTGAAACCAATAAATGCTCACTTCATCTATTTTCTCTAAGATATGCTCCTTTTGAATGGGCTTGTCCCTGTGGGAACGGTCTCAGAGTCTAAAAAAAAGTCCCATTTGTCTCCACCTTTAAACCACTGATGTTTATCACAGTGACTTAAGTTAGAATGCTCAATAAAGGGGAGTAGGAGCAATGATGGAGGGACCAACAAGTCTGAATGTTTGTGTAAGATCTCCCCTGTAAAGGGGTTCCAAATTTTTATTTGGGGATTATGCTCAGGTTGGTAGGAAATATGAATAATAACAATTTAAAAAAAGGTTTCCAGTTTCTTTCCAAGTTTACCCAAGAAAACATATTTCTTAGGAATTTTGATAACCGGGCTAGTTGAAATGCTTCATAGAATCATACGAGAAGCAGTTAAATAGATCTGTTGTATCCCCTAGCTACCTATAAATAAAAGCTAAGTGTGAGTCAGACATGAGAGCCAGTGTGGGTAGTGGTTTGAGCATAGGACTAGGACATAGGGAGGCCAAGGTTCAAATCCCCATTCAACCCTGGAAACCAACTAGGTGATATTGGGCAAGTCACATTCTCTCAGTCTCAGAGGAAGGCAATTAGCATTAGCATAGCAAAACAATTTATAATGTGTTAGCTAATTGCCCCCAACAAGCTGGGTAGTCATTTTACTAACCTACAGAAGAATGAAAGGCTGAATGAACCTTGGAACCCTCTGGGATCAAACTCACAATGTTGTGGCTGCAGTACCAGCATTTAACCACTGTGCCACCAGGTCTCCTAAAGCCGAACCTCCTCTTAACAAATCTTGCCAAGAAAGCCCCATGATAGGTTCGCCTTAGGGTCACCATAAGATGGAAATGACTTGAAGGCAAACAAGTGAGTCAGGCATAGCAAATTGAGTAGATAATATTGGGAATACTTGCTAAGATGTCACAAAGGAAAATATCAGGAAGAACAAAGCTTTGGAAGCTGGTTTGGAGGATGAAGCTCAAAGTGAATATTCAGAACACTGCTTCTTAAGATATCTGATGTCAGAGACAAATAGAGCCCCCCCCCCCATGTGCCAGGGACCATATTTCTGCCCATTGGCTACAACTGGTTCATTCTCCAGTGACTGGCACCAGACCATGGACCACCATTTTGAATAGTACTGAAAGAGTTTTTTCTAATGCTTCTGTGATTATTATTCTTAGCACGCAGAATACATTCAAAGTTGAATGAAGTCCATTGGCCTCTTTAGTTTAGATAGTTTCTATACTAAATCAGAACAGATGAGGATAAAGACTCTCTTTTATGTAGTGAATTTCTTTTGATGAGCCTGCAAAATAGCATAGCAATCCATTCTTTCAGTACCTGAAAATAAATTCTTGTGAATGTAATTGAAGCAACAGTCCTAAACACCACTGTAAGTCAAGAGTGAGCACACATTTAAAGTTCTGAAACTCATTTTAAGAGACGATTACTGAGACGACTTAGGACAGATTATGTATATGTGTTTCATATAGAAACGGTTGAGAATTTTTAAAAAATACACAGTGGTGAGCGGGAAAGTGCTTAAATGAAAACACAGGAAATACTGCAAATGGTTACCAAAGTAGAAGGACCACATGGTAGCTACTCCCAATCATATCTTTAAGAATGGTATTAAGGAGGTCATCCAGAGCTTATAAACTATGTGACCTAATCATAGCTCCTTCAGAACACCCAAGGAAATGCTGTTTGTGTGTTTTAAATGTATTTTCTGTCTGCCTCAAAAATATAGCTAGATGGAGCATAATCTATGCTTATTATTTGGAAACGAATGTGCTGCATCAAATGTAAAGCGGGAAACTGCTTCTACATATTTCTGTAAGAACTGGATGAAGTTTATTCTCTTTTTATATTGACAATAGGAGAGTAAAATATTATTTATGATAGCATGGTATGTATTCTTGTGTCTTTATGTCTTACTTCTGAATTTAGCTAGTTGATCATTTGCATGTACAGTTATCCCTTCATATTCTCTGGGATTTGGTTCCAGGACTCCCCATGGATACTAAAATCCATGAATACTCAAGTCCCATTATATGCAATGGCATAGCAAAATAGTGTCCCTTATATAAGATGGCAAAATCAAGGTTTGCTTTTTTGATTGTTATTTTTTAAAGAAAATTTTCAAGCCGTGAATACTTAAATCCATGGATACCAAATCCGTTACTACGGAGGGACAACTGTAATTGTATTACTCAAAGAGGTAGGGGTGCTTTAGAGCCCCACACATGATGTCAAAGCTATATTAATATTTGGGGGAATTATTATTATTAGCTCAAATGTAAGGCTGCGAGAGGCAGATAACTTTGGGACCTTTTCATCTATGTACTTGTATTCCAGTACTAACTGCGGAGAACTCCAGGTTATCATGAAATAAAATGTTTTTATTAGAAATAACACAAAAAGCATTCACACATGCAACACATGCTCACAAGAACCACACAAGGCTATTGAGGAGTTAAGGCAAAAAGGCTGGATAGAGAACTAGATCTGGGAAATAGGGTGATAGTTACCAGTCTTGAAGAGTAGTGAAGTACTCAGACCGAGGTCTGAGGCTGGCACTGCCAGTTTTGATCTAGGGGCGCACTGACAGGGAGAGTTGCCAGATCTCGTCCACAGTGGCACACCTTGCTGCTATTCAGGTTGGAACATTTACAGTATAACCCATTTTGTGCCTCGAAGACACATTTTGGCTACAACAGTGACTAGATTAGTCTCTCACAGGAGGTACAAAATAGAATGAAACTCTACTGATTTGTCTTAGATGGCTGGGTGACAGGAATTGATGGATTTATGAGAAACTCACATTGTAGGACAAGTGGAAGTTCTGAGGCATATTTTCTGGGAATTTGTGGTGTGTAGGTCACTTGATTGTTTAGGATGTATGACTCACCATTAAGGGACCCAAGAAGAAATTAGCACACACCTCCTTAATGATTTTGTTTACTATGGGGCTTCCACTCAATCCTAATTTAGTTTTGCTTGCTAAAATATTTCTCAGACATCTTCCCAGGTCCTTGTGACCTCCATCTGACCTCACTTAGGATAACCCTGGGCTACCTGACCCCTTGGAAGTATCCAATATTTCAAATTATGAGATATTATAGGGATAGGTAGTAGGGCATGGTTATAGTTATATTGACAAGCCACAAGAACATTTGTGTTTTAAAGTTCTCAATCAATAATAATTATATTACTTCCTTAGTAATATTGTCAAGGGGGATAGTCTTGTTAAACTGCTCCTGCCAAAAAAAAGAAAAAGAAAAAAAAGCCATATGGTACCTCAAAACCCAACACATTAATTATACTATAAATTTTCATGCATGAAGTGAATCTTAAATTGGTTGGCATACATACTGAATAGTTGTAGAACAAAAAGTAGTGAGGTCAGGGGGAAGTGAAATTAAAAAAAAATATAAAGACTGATAATTATGTCAAATCATTACATTAACAGTTCACAGGATGCTGACATTAGTAAGCTAATTAATGAATTGACCTACCAATTCAGGATGTTTGTGTTACAGTATTCTGCATACTGCAGGTAATTATTTAATGTAATTAGCACAATCTGTCTTGTTTTCCTTATTTGTATTTCACTACCCTATAACCTTTCAGCTCTTCTATACCTCTATTTTCTGTCAACTTAGGATAACACTTAACACATGCACATAGATATAGATATAGATAGAGATATCAGGATGGGAATTATGTGGCCTTCTAGATGTTACTGTAATGCAAAAGTGTCATCTCCCCTAGCCAGTGGCAAAGGATGCTGAGAGGTGTAATCCAACATGTGATAGGTATGATACAGTGGAATCTAATCCATAAAAGGTTAAGATATTTTAAACTCTTGGGGGTGGTTCCTTAAATCAGGAATGACCAAGTTTGGTGGGTCCTGGGTCCAATTTTCTACATGAGACTGAGGGATGCTGCTCCTTGTTATGGTGTAATGTCACATTGTTTCCAACTTACTGCAACTCTAAGGTGACCCTATCACATTTTGGGAGGGGGTGACAAGATTTGTTTGGAGGAGGGTTGCTATTGCCTTACTCTGAGGCCGAGAGCATATGATCTGTCCAGTGTTACCCAGTGGGTTTCCATGCTGAGCAGGAATTTGAACCTTGGTCTCTCAGAGCACTCAAACCAGTACAGCACACTGGTTCTCTGTGGGGGATACACAGGCTGCCAAACATGCCAAATAAATATCTGAAAGTGACTCATTTTGAAAATAGGTGCAGGGGATGTCTGTGATCCATTTAAGAAGTGATTTGCTGATTTTAGGTTTGTAGGAGAGGCAATTCATGCTTTTTTTGTGTGCCCCCCCCCAAAAAAAGGCAGTGGGGAGGGAGATTAGGCTGCAAGAACAGCATTGGGGGCTCCAACATTTATCCACACCTTAAATGTTTTTAATCTTTTATTTTTGTTAATATGAAAAGATATGCACACATAATAGCTAGAATCTAAAGAGCAATGTGGCTAATGGGAGGCTCAGCTGGTGTCTTCTCTGCTCTTTTGCCAGCAGACAACTCTTTCTTTTTACAAGCATTTGAGTTTTAATTGGTTGTGCAGCAGGGTTTTTTTTAAATGAAGTGTGCTTAGCTTTGATCTTTATGTTTTAAGCATGTTTTAAATGCTTTTAAATTATTTTTAACAGTAATTTTAACAGCATTTTCTATTTAATGGTTTAAAAACTTATATATTCCAGTAATCGTATTTTCTTTTTAACTTAAACTGCAAGTTCTCTTAGATCCCATAGTGGGAGGAAGGTGGAACATTAAATAATAAATCAGTGTTTCCTGAACAGCAGTATCCTCCATGCCATAGGGATATTGGTTTTGGAACTGAGGAGTTTGAAAAATATATATGGATGTGTTATAGAATAAATGGGGGTCTGCTATTCAGATGGGGAAAAATCACAAGGCACATGAAGTTCTTATATATTCCTAAAGTTACTCTTTGAATTTCGGGCTGTTGGTTGTACTTTGTACAAGGAAGAATTTAATGTATTGCCTTGACCTCCAGATGCTGAAAAGTTACTATTCCCATCATCCCTTACCATTGAAGAGGGTGGTTGAGTGCTGACAATTGGATTCTAGCAATATCTGAAATAACCACAAACTTCCAGGGCCTGATAAAAGCAGTTAAAAGGCCTGGCTGATCCTGTAAAGTGGGAGTTAAAAAGTACCTGTAGTGTTTTTAAATACTTACGTGGCTGCTGACACAGTGCAGAAATAATGCAATTTGATGCTGCTTTAACTATCATGGCCCCATCCTATGGAATCCAGGGATTTGTAGTTTCTTGTGGCACCAGAACTCTCTGACAGAAAAAGTTAAATATCTCACAAAACTACAAACCCCAGAATTCCATAGTACTGAGCTGTGGCAGTTAAAGCAGTGTCAAACTGGATTATTTCTGCAGTGTGTCAGCATCCCATCTCTCCTAAACTGAGCATTAACAATTCCTTATTGTTTGCCACACATTATTTTAATTTTGAATTCTGGGACAGCAGGGTATTTTGTTTTGGTTGCTAACATCTGCCCATACATGTTTCAGTGGCTCATTTGCATTCTTTACATATGTGTGTCTTTTTTCAAGGTATATAAGAGAAGGAAGCCTGGGGAATTATTAGGTCAGGTTTCTGAACATTATGCAAGAAAAAGGGAAGGACTGCCTGGGGTGAAGGGAGAAAAATCAGACAAAGGAATGCAACCCTTATACTACCTGAACCTATTCATGCATAACAATGAGGATGCATCATCCTCTTGCTTTTTTTAACCCAGACATCTAGGGATGGAGGAAACACAATTGGATTATTAAATGCACACAAGCATGCTCATTCATAATAATATGGGAGGGGGCACAATCTACAGCCATTGCACACACTCTCTATGTGTCCCCTCTACTGGCAAGAAGATCTCCCCATAGTACAACTGGTCAGGTTTATGTTTCCTCCATTTAATCTTCTCCAAGATGAGAGGTGGGTGTAGGAAGATATTCTGTATATGTGCACAAACAACCCTCACCTCCCCAGATAATATTGGATACGGGCATCAGGACCAAAAGGGTTGTTGCCACAACCTGTAGAGGAAGCTTTTAAAGCTGTTTAAGGTGGTTATTGTAGCAGGAAAAAAAAGGAGAAACACATTCCAGATTCTTCTGCTGAGATCTGACATGATAGCATTGTTTCATCCCCTCTTTCCGGCTTTTCTTTGCAAATGAAGATTCAGGAAGGACTCATCCTGCGCTTTCTAAAGCGTGCTGATAACTAAAAAGGCCAATCCGAGATAAACAAGTCCAGTTGCAGAAAACACAGCAGAAGGTCTCCTTGGGTGATGTTTCTGGCTTGTGATGTTTCTGGCTTTCTGCATTGTCGTTTCTCTTCAAGACTTGTTTGGCGTGAGTTCTCAAATAAGGCTGCAGCATTGTGGATAGTGTGTCTCCATGCCTCCCGATGTGAGGCCAGGGCGGACCATTATTGGTGATCAATTTGGCCGAGCCTGAGATGTTATTTTGGGGAGTCCTTGTATTGTTTTTTTTGGAGTGCCCCTCTTATGCTGACCCATGGCGAGTTCACCGTAGAGTACTATTTTTGGGAGGCGATGGTCCTCCATCCTGGAAATGTGCGCTGCCCAGCACAGCTGTGTTCTCAATATCATGGCTTCAATGCTGGTGACCTCTGCTTGCTCAAGGACAGCAACATAAAAAAAATAATTAGATAAACTAGTACTTACATACATAAATCAGTTATTTCACGTATTCTGCCAGTGACACTGGGTATTTCAGGCTGAACATATTCTAGCTAAACTTTGAGTTACCATTGCTCCTAATCTGACTGGTTAACAGTGCAATCCTATATAAGTACAGGTGGACCACCGTATCCATTGGAGATACGTTCCAAGACCTCCCATGGATACCTGAAACTGGATAATAGGGAATGCTATTGTTTACAATGAGATGAATGCTGGAAATTGACCATAGAAATGCATTGGAGAACCTAGAAATGCCTAGAGAGAACATCTTTTTCAGAAATGGATAAGTGAAACCATGGATACCGAGTTCATGGATACAGGGGTCGACCTGTACTGTATTCAGAAGTGAACATTACTGAGTGTAAAGAAGGGTAATCATAAGATGTTGTTGTAATTGTTTCTGGTGTGTGGGAGATCTTAACACAGGTATAACTGGTTTTTCTTTAGGATGTCAACATTTTCAGATGATCTTATGATTTAAGTGTTTTTAAAATATTTTTATATACACAGAACATGCAATGTTGATGCATCCAGGTTGTCATTAGTAGTAATGTAGTCCAGCAAGGGGAGAACTCAGGGTTGATACTTAACTGGTGGGAGAACTGTATGATCTTGTTGCAAATTTCCATACTTTATTAAATGATGGTATGCTAGTTATTTTTGGCTCTCCCATGGATAGGTAGCATAAACAAGAGGGATTCTGTTTGTTCTAATGTTACAAAAGGACCCCACTGTTTCAGTACTTCACTTATTTTTTTCCCCTTGGGAACATTGATTCATACATGGATTAAGATTGTTCTGCACAATATTTGTGATTTTCTGATTTATGTGTTATATGTAAACAAAAGGTGGATGGCAGGTTTTGTCTGACTACTACTGGAAGACTGATGTAAAATAATCTACCAACCATGCAGAGAAATCTAGAACAATCATACATTTGAATCAAGAAGGCAGCCTTGTTGCTGGTACAGTTATTCAGGTTTTGCTCCAGTCCTAGTGAGCCTTGTAATAAATATAAGAAGTAAAGTATTTCTACTAACTGCTAGTAAGCTATCACTGAGAGTAGCTTTTTGAAAGTCCTATTTGGCATACCTGAACAGAAGTTTGAACTCTCCCAGTTCTGAAACTGGTGTGTAAGCAATACATACTGGTGCGTTGTTTTTTTTAAAAAAATAATATTCACATTTTGAGAATTAGGGGATTAAATCCAGATTTAGCTATATTTAAGAACAGACACACTTAAATAATGATGGCTTGTCATTACTTTTAAAAGTTCTACTTATTTCAGTGGACCTACTCTAAGTATAAGTCTGGATCTAACCTAATGTTAATGCACTGTTCAGTACACTTAACTCTTGCTGTAGTGTTGAAAAGAAGCTGTTTATGTTTCCTTAGTTTTCAAAAATCATAATCAGTCAACTAAGGCAGAGGGGACTTGCAGCATAAACAGAAAAAACAAAAACAACAATGGGAGAGTATCCAGTTGAATCTATGACTGGAGGAGACACATCTCAAGATACTTATAAGATTGATTCATTGTTTAAAAGCCTGACACATTTTAGCCTACTTTAAGGGGCAATAAAATATAAAGAACAGCATATAAATATCTGTATGTAAACAACATGACCGTTCAAATAACTGTATACTGCCATGTTACCTATACAGGCACACCTCAGTTAAGACAAAGAAGCTCCTTTTACATAGTCTTTTAGTGTTCCCCAGCCACCCTTTCTTCCTTCTTCCCTGTCCACCTGGAAGCTTTTCAGCAAAATTGGTACAGGGAGCAGGGTGAAGGAGGGCTGGAAAAACCACAGACTTGCAGAAGAGGGTCTGTATTAAACAATGCAATAAATCTGAGAAACAGTGAGATTCTGTTGTAGGGGGCCAGCCTAGTAGGGGGTGATTCTACTGTAGCTGTGTGTCTGCCTACAACAAGGAAGGTTAAACAGTAGTTTCCTCCAGAATCCTTTATCAAGCATGTATGAACAGCAAAACAGAGAGAAAAGGGGAGAGCAGGTAAACCTGTCTTACCACCTAACCCCAGCATGTTAAAAAAAACATAGACATAGACCTATACGTTTGGCCACAAAAATGGAAATCATAAGGAAGCTGGTGAAACATTAACTCATTCCTTGTTGTTTCATTTCACATATGCCTGCTGTTAGATTTGGATTAAAAGTTCACAGAAGCATGTTAAACTGCTTGTAAGAACCTACCCCTAGTTCCATGTTATTCTGCCACTGGTACCACCTTTTCTGTTAAAGTAATGCACAGAAACACATCTATTTAATTAACAGGTATATCTGCAAAAAAAAAATTTTAAATACTCTCTATCATTACTTTCTCCCTTATGCTGCCAAGATGTTCTATCACTGTTTAAAGAGACTTTGTTGTTTTTCCCACATAGATTTTTTGGCATTTGCACGAGATAGCATAAAAAGCAACACAGCCATTACAGCTGGAGATATTGTGCAAAACATATTTTGTAGCTGAAGTCATCTAGAAATTCTGTCATTTTTGAAGTTTATCTGCAAGGAGAGGCTGCTCACACCTTCTGGAACTCCCTCCTGCAGGAGGGTAGGCTGGCCCCCTCCCTGTTTTCCTTTCTCTGGCAGGCAAAAACATTTTTATTCAAGCAAGCCTTTGATATATAACTGTGCCTGTGGAGCATTTATCAGGGTGTATTTTCATGTTGTTTTTATTTTTTTCACTTTGTATGCTTTTAATTTTAATTTGCTTTAACTGTGATTTTAATTGTTTTGTGAGCTGCCTTGGGTCCAAGGTGGCATATAAATAAAAATAAAATAAGTGTGCACATGGATAGAGATTCCTGGGCAAAAATGCACCATACAGAGTGTTTTGTGAAGTCCATCTGTGCTCTTTAAATTCACTCTATGGAGATTATCCAATGGGCCCATAAAATCCATCTCTCTCCCAGTACCCCCCACCCGCCCCAGTCCCGCCCCTGTACAGAAAAAGTTTTCATACTTACCCTAATCCCGAGAGAGAAATTGCTCCCTCGGGTGGCCGGGAGTAAATGCAGCTGTCACAAAGCTGCATTCACGTTCCGTAAAGCAAATTCCATCTGTTCTAGCAAGAGAACAATGTCCGGGAAATTTAAAAATTAAAAAAGAAACATCAAAAGTAAAAAGCAAGCACAAAAACACAGTCAAAAAATCCCAAGTAATCCGGGGAGGGTAAAAAAAAGGGTGTCACTTACCTCCTCATCCCGATCACACCTGGAAGTGTTCTGCAGGGACCTCCACTGACATCACAGTGATGCTGGCATTGCACCAGCAGAACGGGGCTCTGTTTTAGACGCCTGTGATTCTGTTACTGAAACAGAATGGGTTTCTTATTAACGGCTTTTCCCTGTGGATGATAAAACACAGGGACAGAATGGGGGCAGCACGGAGGGAGAACGGGAGAGTGATGTCATCATCTGAAAGGGAAATCCTATTGCGACCCTGTTGCGTCCCTGTCCCAGATTAAAAAACCAGTCTGATAATCTGCTACCTCAGCACATCCTTCATATTTTTCATTCTTGTAAATAAAATCATGGGCTTCTCCACACAATCTGGTAAGTGTTGGATTTTGTGCCAGTAACTTTTAATGATCCTCTCAAGACTGCCAACACCAAAGGGTAGTCACCAGTGGCTCCTCTTCATCCTGGAGAGAAGTGACCAGTGGGTTGCCACAGGGTTCTGTCCTGGGCCCAGTGCTATTCAACATCTTTATCAGTGACTTGGATGAGGGAATAGAGGGTATGCTTATCAAGTTTGCAGATGACACCAAATTAGGAGGGGTAGCTAATACCCACAGAGGACAGGATCAGAATCCAAAATTAGAAAGCTGGGTCAATATTAACAAAAATTTCAACAGGGAGAAATGTAGGATACTACACTTGGGCACTAAAAATGAAATGCACAGATATAGGATGGGTGACACCTGGCTTGAGGGCAGTACATGCGAAAAGGATCTAGGAGTCTTAGTGGACCACAAGCTGAACATGAGTCAGCAGTGTGATGCAGCAGCTAAAAAAGCCAATGCAATTCTAGGCTGCATTAATAGGAGTAGAGTGTCTACATCAAGGGAAGTAATAGTGCCACTCTATTCTGTTTTGGTCAGACCTCACCTGGAGTACTGTGTCCAATTCTGGGCACCACAATTCAGGAAGGGTATTAAGAAGCTGGGATGTGTCCAGAGAAGGGCAACCAGGATGGTGGGGGGTCTGGAAGCCATGCCCTATGAGGAGCGTCTTAGGGAGCTGAGCATGTTTAGTCTAGAGAAGAGAAGGTTGAGAGGGGACATGATAGTCATGTTTAAATATTTGAAGGGATGTCATACTGAGGATGGAGCAGGCTTGTTTTCTGCTGCTCCAGAGACTAGGACACGGAGAAATGGATTCAAACTACAGGAAAAGAGATTCCACCTAAACGTTAGGAAGAACTTCCTGACAGTAAGAGCTGTTTGGAAGTGGAATGCACTGCCTCAGAGTGTGGTGGAGAGGCTGGATGGCCATCTGTCGGGAATGAATTGATTGTGTATTCCTGCATGGCAGGGGGTTGGACTGGATGGCCCTTGAGGTCTCTTCCAACTTTATGATTCTATGATTCTAACACCTCCAATAGTCAGAAGATAATCCACAGCCTTTCCTGGCAGTAATAATTACACTTTCAGACACTAGCCAGAGTGTCAGAGGTAAGTAAAACCAGAGGCTATTTTAAAAAATAAATAAAATAAGTACAGGTTACACAGCAGTGCATGATTACTTTAATGATCATGTGCTTTATTACATTTATGAGATGTGTATTTGTATTATTTATATTTAATAGTCTAATGTAAGCAGGAAATATAGTTACCACATACCCTTACTACCCTAGTCAGCATAGGCCCAGACTCATGTTTTGACCAGTCATAGCCAGCCCTATGAATTTAAGTAGGTTAGCAGGTGAAATTGTGCAACATACTATGTACTGAAATGAGGTCGAACTGAGCCTATAGGTTTTGGTAGTTTGGACACTCTTTTTGACATGGGTGACTAAAGTCTGTTAAAAAATAAGAATCATATAAGGTCAAAATAGCTATTTTTTTTTTATTTTTTTTTTTAGTGTTGGACAGGGAAACTGGGAAACAAGGGTTCAAATCCCCACTTGGCCATGGAAACCTACTCTCTGTGCCTGAAAGGGCAAACCCTCTCTGAACAAATTCTGCCAACACCCCCCCCCCCAAGGTTCAGTTTAGGGTCACCTTAACTCAGAAATGGCTTGAAGGCACATACCAACAATTAGAAGACATATTTGAAACAAGGCAAAGTAGATTTTCCTTGGGTTTTTTCCAGGCTGAATATTTAAATTGTGTAATTGAATGGTTAGTTCCTAGATATAGAAATGCAAGGCTTGTTAGTGTCTATTTGGCTAATGGTTGGTTGATGGGCCATTATCTGCACAGAGAAGCTAGTGAAATCCACAAGCACCTGGACAACTTCAACAGGAAAGAAGAAACCCTAAAAGTAAACAAAATCTGGCTCCCAGTTTTGAAATACAATAGAATCAAAACTCAACACTTAACAAAAGAATGCCACCTAGGGACAGGGGGATTCCCAGCAGATTTTATTTTTTTATTATTATTATTTTATTTATTTATACCCCACTCTTCAGCCACCAGGCTACCAGAGCAGTTTACAAATTGTTTTTAAGCAACAGCAATTTACACATCTACACTGCATTAAGCAGTTCCAATGTGTGTTAGCTAATTGCCCCCACGAGCCGGGTACTCATTTTACCAACCTACAAAAAGATGGAAGGCTGAGTGAACCTTGAAGCCCTCTGGAATCGAACTTGCAACGTGGTGACTTGCAGTACTGGCATTTAATCTGGGCCATCAACCAACCGTTAGCCAAACAGACACTAATCCTCCTTGCATTTCTATACCCAGAAACTAACCATTTAATTACACAAATTTACATATTCTCCCCAACAAGGGTTCACAGCATATAATCTCCACACACACACCTACCCAACCATTCTCTGAAGATGCCAGCCACAGATACAGGAGAAACATCAGAAAGAAGCTATTCCAGAACATGGCCTCACAGCCCAAAAAACCCACAAGGAAAATCTGTGGATGCCACCTTCGACACATTAAAAGGCAAAGTGCCTGAAGTAATAAAGGTGCCTGAGCTTATATTAATTGTGATGGCAAGGTGATGGTGGAGGAGGAAAATACCCTGTTGGTGGTTCTCAAAGAGGCTTTAATTATGTAAAAATCTTTTGAGAAGCCAGAATAGCTGCCCCAAGCCCTTGGTTGTCCAGCTGGAAGTTTGTTGCCCAAAACAATTTATTCTGGCATAAAGCCATAAGCTTCCTTTGCATGCTTCATAGACTCACATGTTGTAGGGCTGAACAGAATGCTGGAAGAGGGGAATATTAGGATGTTTTTATTTTTCAAATGTTGTTCTGCTGGGGTGTATTAACCTCCCCAACTATTATTTAACAATTTATTTCAATCTTGTTTTTCTACTGAATTTGACAAAGAGTTCTGGGGAACTTTAAAGCTTGCACTTTTGATTTGTCTCAAATTGTCGCAGAACTGTGAATAATATTTGCACACTACCTTCTATCCTCCCAAGGCAGTTTGGCTCATACTAAAACACAAATAATCTTAGAAAATTTATTTAAAATTGATACAAAGGCCGTTTAACTCAGCAGAGATAGGACTAGATAAGTGAATAAAAGTAACTTAAAAAGAGTCTACAAACAGAAACAGTTCAAAACTATTTGGAATACTCCAAAGCAAAGAAGGCAAAAGTTACCTTTTTTTTCAAGACACAATTCCCTTTTATTGATTACATGAACAAAAAACAGGAGATTTTATTCCTCTAATATTACAATTAAGATTTCCAGAAAGTTCCCCTCAGACTGAATGTACAATAAAATCTGCCCTTTTAACAGCTTGATTAATTGATTTTGTCTTTCTCCATTTCTTCGGTTTGGTTTTGACTTTGGTCACGTAAAAATTGCTTTTTAAAAATACCGCCTCTGGAATTCCTCCATGGCCATGAGGCTGGAAGGCTGTGGGGCCTGAAGCGTATTCAAATAAGCGACTTTCCAAAGTTTTAGCCCAAATATTCGCTAAAACCCATTGCAAAAATTAAGTTCATGGGCTGTTAAAAAAAAAAAAAAAGCCAGCGAACAGATTTCCAGACAGTTTAGAAATTTTAAGAGTGTAAGGACACTTCTGAAAAACGAGAACCTTCCCTTTCCCGCTTCTGGGCAAGAGCTTGTTGCTTCCCAAGTCCGGCTCAAAAGGGCAGCCTGAAGGTAAGCCCTGTGGGTTTTGAGGAAAGACAAACCCACAGGGGTCACCAACTGGAGCCCCAGTTTAGAAGGCGGATGCTCATGCCACCCTCAGCCTTGTCTGCTAGTCATAGTTGTGGCCGAAACTGTGAAGCGAGGACATCCTGGCTGGCTTTCAAAAGCGCGCGCTCCGTCGTGGAGGAATGGCAGGACCAACCTGTTCGCTGCCTGAGGCGGCAGGGGAGAGTTTCAGGTTAATGGGTCATGGCCTCAAAGGAAGACTCGTATCTCTTCCCGCTTTTTTTGGGGATGCCTTTCAGCCCGCCCTCCCACAAGTTTCGTAGGGAATGAAGTCTCCCTGCCAATTGGAGGTGCGCCTTTGCGCGCATTCCAGCCGAGGCGCACTCTTGACTTCGCCGAGCTTGGCTGGTTTGAAAGAGACAAGCGTATGTGTGTGTGGGAAAGACAAAGGTTGAGCTTCACCGCCTTGAGAGTTGCCTCTGCTTCTTCCTTTCCTCAGGTATGCAGGCTATTGCGCATGCCCCGCGTGATTTGGGGTGTGGTGCGCGCCCTCCCTCCCTCCTTTTCGGGTTGCGGGGGTAGGAAGGAGATGCGATTTGTGAGGAGAGACGCTCAACAGGTTGGCGCTTCTTGGCGAGCCCAGGTAGGTTTTGTTCTCCGTGGATGTTGGTTTGGGGAACCCAGTCGTTATAAAACGGGGTGTCCTTGCGGGTGCAGGTGGATATTTAGAGCGAGACAACAGGTAAAAAAGAGCGAGAAAGGGAACGACTGGACAATCTCTCCAATTATCTTTTCTCAAACTAATAGTGATTTTTTTGTTTGTTTGAATTCCTTAGTTTAAATCCCTTCCATATCTCTGGTTTCCAAGCAAGTTGTTAGTCCGGGTATGGAGCCTGGCCAGCTCGGTTCCATTGCCTGACCTGAGATTGTTAACTCGGATCTCTCTTGGTGGAACCAGTTCTTTCAGGCTTTTCTGGTTATCTACAGGTGGCCGTGTGGTATCTGTTTTTGCTTCGTGGTAGCTTTGGAAGGGGGAGGAGAGGGGAAAGGACGCGATGTTTTCTTCTCCAACCTCTTTCCCTTAAACTTTAAAAAGAGGCTTATTCAAAGCTTGAAAAATTAATTTCTTTGGGACTACAGCTCGCAGAATCCTTTAGCTTGCACTGTAAGTGGCATTAAAGTAACTGGGTGATTCTGCGAGTTGTAGTCCAAAAGTCAAATTTCCCAAGCTCAGGATTTATCCTGGTGACTTTTTGTTTGATACCGCAATGGTTTCAATTGCTAACCATATTTACTTCTCAGTTGTTCCTATGCTAATATTCTTTCGTTTGTCTTGGTATATTGTAACGTTTTCAAGGCAACCGTAAAAGCGAACCATCTTCGTAGGCTGTGGTCCATTCTGCCAAGTGAATGAAAAAGGCCTCATCCATAAAACCTTATGCCATAAAGTTTGTCTTCAAGGTGCCATGAAAGGATTTGATAATCTAGATCAGTGGCTCTTAACCTTTTCATTACCAGGGACCTTCTTTAAATATCTTGTGTTGCCATGGTCCCCCAAGACCCAATTCAAGAACCATAATAATAATAATAATAATAATCCCTAATAATAATAATAATAATAATAATACCTAACAACAACAACATCCATTAAACCTTCCCTCAGAATTCAACATTTGTGGGTTTTTTTTCAATAATTGAAGAAGCAGCGTTTTCTTTGCTCTGAGCTGTTTGCTCTGAAAGTAATTGCCAGCAGGCTCTATTTTTATTTACTATCCTCAGAGGACACAAGATCTTTAAGGAACTTGGCAAGCAATGGGAGTCATTAATGCAGACTGTTTCACTCTTCATAGTAAAACCACACCTTTCTAGCCACTTAGCATTGTACCATTAGACTCAGCAGTGTGGCTCAAGTTGCTTCTGTGCTGTACTGCTTCTTTTGTTAAAAAAAAAAAGCATAGCATTATGCTAGATGTCTAGAGGCATCCTCTCTAGGCATTTTCTGGGTCCTCCAGTGTGATTTTATGGTGTTCTATGGTGGTTTGCTAGTATATGCAGTATCTGTGGTACGTCTGGGAGAGTGCATTTCTTTAGGTTGCATTAATTAATAGAATCGCTGCCTTCCTGGCTTCTTGTTCAAAACTGCAAAAACTCATTAAAATCCTCATTGTTCCACTGGTACATTATCTAAATGCAAAAATGTCATCTTTACAAGACACATTGAGGATATGAAGGGTGCCAGTTAGACGGTAGTTTTTGTCGCGGGGCATCCTGGGACTTCTTGATCCCATATTCGTCCCTCCCTGTTTACATGATTTTTGTCTCTGAACTGGATATCCTGGGAGATCCCGGGATCATGGTTTACATGGCATTACGTCCCGTGATATGTACCTTCTCCCGCTATATACTACCCCGGGTTTTTTCTGTTTACACGAGTTTACAGTCCCAGGATTTTTTTTTTTTTAGCTGTCAATCAAGGATGCGATTACTCGTTTTTTCACCACCTCAGTGACGTACTTCCTTTAGAGTTCCGCACCATGAGCGATACTATTGGCTGGCTCAAATGTTTGTTCACGCTTCTGGTTGGGGATGAGGGGATGAATGAGTTGCATTGGGGATGAGGTGCTGAGGGGATGAGGGGAGGAATCCTGGAGAGGAAGGAGCGATCAGTGGCTAAACCCTGTGCTTTCCTTTAGAAGTGAAAGAACACCATTTAAAGCCAGCTAAACTGGGGGGGGGGGAGGAGCGATCAGTTGGTGCTGGGGAGTGTGAGAGAGATCAAAAGCAGAGCGGACTGGAGCCCCAGCACGCACGTACACACACAAGCCCAAGCCAGTACCTTTCAGCCAGGAAGCCGAGTGCAGGAGGCCAGAGGCTTGTGGTTGTCCTGTCTCTTTAAAAATTTAACCCTTAAAGCAGAGGCAGCTGTGGAGTGAAGGTTTCAAGCCAGTGCCAGGGGATCATAAGGGGAGGACACACAAGGCATTTTGAAAGACCTAGACGCTGGCATTTTTTACTGTGCCTTGGGGGGGAATAGATGAATATGTGATCATCTGCTCAGACGCTGGCATTTTTTACTGTGCCTTGGGGGGTTTGGATGAATGTGATTATCCATTCAGACCCAGGGAGGGGATGCAGGCAGGGGATGAATGGGTGATCCTCCACCCACGCTCTCTTTATAATTTACTCTCTCTTTAAAATTTAAACCTAGCATGCAGGAGAGGAACAGGTTAAAGCTGAAGGGTTTGCTGTGAAGAAATCCATTGAACAGGGTGATGTAGTACATGCACACACACACAAACCTTTGTACAGTGGAAGGGATGCCTTTGTTTTCAGCTGGTGAAGCTGAATTTGTTGAACGGGTGACTGACCCCTCCTTTTCTGGTCGCTGATCTCTGAGCCCGCCCCCGGTCACCATTTCCGGTCATCACCTAGTACCGAGATAGCTTGTCGATTTTCTGAAACCTCCAGTGACTTTTTAAAAAACTACCACAACCTGCGGGACTGGAAGTCCCGCAGGTTGTGGGATAAAAAGTGCCCCCCCTTCCAAAAATCACGTGTCCGACCTGATGTACGTGTAAACAACCAGGGTTCGACACAAATTCTTCCCACTACATTTTCATCGTGTAAACGGCACCAAGGATTTTGCTGGGAGGGGGAATTGTCTCAATTAGTTTTCTGCTCTCTTGGTTCAAAAAACTGCAATCCTATACAGTTACTAGCAAGTAAGCTGCATTGAACACAATAAGACTTAACTGCAAGTAGTAGCCTTTGAGGCTCTTCTTACATTAAATGAAATTACAGTTGCCCCTCCACATTCACGAACTTAGCATTTGCGATTTTGATTATTCGCGGTTTTGGGAGGGCCCCCCACCCTCCCAAAACTGCAACAAGGGGGCTCTGGAGGCCCTGTGAAGGCCCTGGGTGGGAGGGGGAGGGCCGTGAAGGCCCTGGGAGGGAGGAGGGAGGCCCTGGGAGGGAGGGGGTGGGACGGAGAGGGAGGGATGGGCAGGGAGGGGGGAGGGACGGGGAGGCCTTCACAGAGCCTTGGAAGGCTCCGTGAAGGCCCTGGGGGGGGAGGGCTGGGGAGGCATCCACAGGGCCTCCGGAGGGTCTCCGGAGGCCCTGTGAAGGCCTTGGAAGAGGGAGGGGGGGAAAGCGACTATGGGGCCTCCAGAGACCCCATGGTCGCTTTGGCAGGGGAGGGGGAAGGCAGTCATTATTTGCGGAATTTTCACATTTGCGGGGGTCTGGGGAACCTAACCCCCGCGAATGTGAAGGGACAACTGTATAGTACTAGAAAGTTTTTCATCCTAAGAATGTTTGATGATAAGTGTCATTGATTCTTTTTGTTGAGTGGAGGATTGGGATACTCTAGTGAGTTGAAGGAATCCTGTAGGTCGATCATGTCGATTACATGTTGCAAACACAACATTGGAAAGCTTAGAAAGTTTGTTTTCGCTGAAGGTGGGTTCTAGCAGACAGAATTAACAAAACAAAAGAAAACAAAAAGCTTGAACCAGCTAGTAGAATTCTGGGTACTTGAAAGACTAACAAATGTAGCACAAGCTTTTATGGGTACTGCACAAGCTCATATTATATAGAATTTTATTAATTTTAGAAATACCGAATGACTCCCTGTTGCTTTGGCTGCAACAGACAAACATGGCAGCCTCTTTGAAAATTGTCTTTAGATATCTTAGGAACTACAGTGGGCCCTTGGTCTCTGCCATGGTTTGGTTCCAGGACTCTCGGGGGATACCAAAATCCATGGGTGCTCAAGTTCCATTACATAGGTTCCCCCCAATTTACACAGGATCGGTACTCATGGTTTTATTTACCCACGGTCGGAAGGGAGGGTCTCTAGGCATCTGAAGGACCATAGAGTTGCACTGCAAGTGGTCTCTCTTGGTATCAGGAGGTTCTCCAATGGAAACTGATCATAGAGTTGTGCCAAATGCTTAAAGGCATCCTCTCTAGGCATTTCCTCAATCCTCTAGTATGATTCTATGATATTCTATGGTGGTTTGTTATTATACACGGTTTTACACATCTGTAGTAAGTCTGGGGATGTATCCCCTGTGGATATGGAGGGCGACCTGTATACAGTGGTGTAGTAAAATGGTGCTTCTTATATAAAATGGTGAATAACTCAAAGGTTTCCTTTTTTTCTTTAATGGAGGGCTGACTGTAGTTCCAGGTACATAGACTTGGTATAGAAGAGAGTTCTCATTGTTGCGTGTAGACTTCTAGCAAACTGTTTACAGTAGTTGTAAAACAATTTGTTCAGAAAGTAAGATTGTGATTAACGTCTGTATGTTATATATGATATGTTTTAAAATGCATGTAATCATAATTACCAGAGTGTACAATTGATATGTTTGTGCCCTTGTGATGTTTTTGGCTTTGTTAAACTATATGTGAATTTTCAAAATATTGATTCTTCCAACATCCTAATATAGATTTATCTACTCAGTAGGAAATTTCATTGGATTCAGTGGAGCCTACACCCTAACAACAAATAACAACAGCCCTGAATCCAGTAGCTAGTTCCAACTAGAGTGGGACCTTTGAATTAGCTACTGATGCTAAACCAACATTTATGTAAATTCCATAAATTTGGTAGGCCTACTCCAATTGGAACTAGGAGTTAAGTTCAAAGAGTCTTGTGTACTTCTAAAAAAAAAAAAAGTTACAGCACAGTCAGTGTATTATGGCATAAACCTTTATTCACTACTACTTGTTGTAACAGATTAATACTACCCTGGAAATTCCCTAGTACATATGTTCAGGATTGCAGCCTGCGTGGGATAGGAAATATGGGGTCATTTAAGTGTGGGTATAGCCATCATATTTTCTAATAAGTTTCATAGCTCTAATGAGCTGGGCATGAGGTGTAGAGAAAAACCTTCACGCTAACAACAAATAAACAAATGCTGTGTAGAATTAGTATTAGTTTTTGTTGTGCAGGCAGCGCCTCCCGTGCTTCGGCGGGGGGTGGCTGGTTCAGGATATGAAGCAAGCAAAATGATCACACACCAGCTCTGGGCTCGAAAAAAGGGCTATTTTATTGGCAGCAGATAGAAAAGCAAACAGACCTATTCTCATCAATCAGACATAGAAAGCCGAAAGATACAAACCGGCTCTGCAGAGTTGCACACTCTGCTGTGAGGCAAAGCCCTGTGTCTTGTCCTCACTTTATACGTGTTTCTCTCAATGAAGTTTTGCAAACATAGTGTATAGAAAGGAAACTTTCTCAAGCTAATTAGCAAGGGGAGATTTTTCTCATGCCAATAATCGTACTAGGTGCCAGGATGTCTCAAAACATCCTTATCTCCTTGGCTGTGGGATGACGTTCTTATTCCCTCCCACTGCCTCCAACTATGGAGAGAAACATCTCCTTGACCCATTCTACTAAAGGAAAACAGGGCCTAGCGTGTTACATGCAGCTTGAACCAATCTTTTGCTAGGCCCTGCATGCAGGGCCTAACAGTCTTTTAAAAAATATATTATAACACAGAGGTATTAACACTACATCAAAGAACTGTCAAATGTGGGGTAACAATACAACGGAAAAAGAAGCAAAAATGAGCAAACCACTATGTTCTACCTTTGTGGAGTCGTCAGATAGTGAGTGTTCTTTCTGAGAGACACTATTGGTCTGTCTAGCAAATATGGAAAACAAGTATCCCTGACTGAAAGATTTGTGTACATAAGAATGCACGTGCAGATCTGCCTACTGAACTAGAATGAATGAGGGGGTTGCTGTTTGGGAGGAAGGTGATGTCCTTGTGTTAACACTTCTGCTAACATATCTCTGTAACATCTGGATTGGGTTGTACTGGATAAATCTATTTCCAATACATGAAGAAGGAAATGGATTAAGAAGGTCTTGAGGAAGGGGAGTCTTTCCTTATGGTGCATTCTTAAGCTGCATTCCTGTTTTGCCTGCATCTGTGGCTGGCATCTTCAGAGAATGGTTGGGTAGGAATGTGTGTGGAGTTTATATCCTGTGAACCCCTGTTGGGGAATATATGTAAATTTGTGTATTTGAATGGTTAGTTTCTGGGTATAGAAATGCAAGGAGAATTAGTGTCTGTTTGGCTAATGGTTGGTTGATGGCCACTGCAGACTGGGCCAGCCAGAAAAATCAGCAGTAGCAGAACATGTTATTAACTAACTTGGACACAAAATGTTATTTAAAAACACCGAACTTCTGGACCAGGCCAACAACTGTCATGTCAGAATGCACAGAGAAGCTAATAAAATCCACAAACACCTGGACAACTTCTACAGGAAAGAAGAAACCCTAAAAGTAAACAAAATCTGGTTCCCAGTTTTGAAGAACAATAGAATCAAAACTCAACACTTACAAAGGAATTCCACCCAGGGACAGGAGGATTTCCAGCAGATAATCGGCCATCAACCAACCATTAGCCAAACAGACACTAATCCTCCTTGCATTTCTATACCGAGAAACTAACTATTCAAATACACAAATTTACATGTGCTCCCCAACAGGGGTTCACAGGATATAAACTCCCCACACACTCCTACCCAACCATTCTCTGAAGATGCCAGCCACAGATGCAGGCGAAATGTCAGAAGTAAACTCTTCCAGAACACGGTCTCACAGCCCGGAAAAAAACCAAGGAAAATCTATTGATGCCGGTCGTGAAAGCCTTCGACTTCACATAACAGAACTAGTTTCCAAGTAAGCATAGGAGAGCATGTAAAATCTAGGTAGCTCCCTGCAAATTATAAGACTAGATAATTCAAATAAAAAGAATTACTGTACCATAGGTATAGAATATGAGTAATTCAGCCTGTGTTCTCCACATTCTCCTGCTAAAAAGAGTTTGCAACATTGTGCCCTGAATTTAATTGGGAAAGTTACTATTTCACATAACTGTACATATTTAATTCCAGTTCATGTAATATAGTAAACATAATTTATTATAATGCTTTACTTTCTTTTGCTCCCTCTTTTTTAGGTATAAAATCTGAGAATCAAGCAGTCCAGAGCTTCCACTATGTCTTCCAGGCCTTTTGAAAGTCCTCCACCTTATCGACCTGATGAATTGTAAATATATATTTTTCTGTTCTTGTCAGCTCAGATTATTTCAGATAAGTTGTGTACACTGTTAAAGATCCGAATTTTGGCAGCTCCTAACATTAACTGTATGCTGGATACTTTTTCTCTAAAGCATTGTATCTTTTGAAGGCAAAAATATACAACATCATAAACATAACGTAGATACAGTACCTTTTAAATTTTGTTCTGTGTAGGGGATGATGGATTTGTCTATAAGATTTAAGGGCATGTGTGGATAGATGAATTGATGAACCTATGGCCCTCCAAATGGTGTTGCACAACAACTTTCATCATCCCTGATCATTGGGATGATGGCTATGCTGTATAGGGCTGATGGGAGATGGAATCCAACAGCATCAGGAAGACTACGGGTATCCCATCTCTGGTGTAAATTAGCCTGCCCGTATTGTATACTGTATTGTCCTATCTGCAAGCTGTTGCTACTACATTAACTCACTCTATTTAGGCAGTGATTGCAAAATGGTTGCAACTGTATCAAGGGACCCCAGCCACCAGTACCTGGACCAGTACTGGTCCGTGGTCTGTTAGGGACTGGGCCATGTGTGATGTATCCAAGTGGCACTCACCCTGAGTCTGGCTGCCTGGTTGCTGCTTTTTGCAAGCTCTGTTCACTCCCCTTCAAGCAGCAATGTCTGAAAGGGAGTGAACAGAGCTTGCAAAAAGCCTATAATGCATGGGCCATGAGGCTGGCTTGGTGGGAAGCTACAGCAGCCTCTCTCTCAGCCTGGCTGCTGCTTGAAGGGGCAGAGAAGAGAAGACACAGCAAGCTACCTTCTCTTCTATACCAGGCAGTAGCTGCTCCAACCTCCCTCCCGTGAGCCACAGCGATCTTTTTGTATGTAAAGACATCCCCACTGTTTTTATCTGAGAAGGACTCATTTGGATATTAGGTCTGAAAAACTTTTATCCTTCCTGGTGGTGGCCTCTGGTTCCAATGCTAGCTGCAAAGGGAAATCAAGAGCTGGCTGGGATTCCACCCTCCCTTTTCCAAGCAGCTCCCCTGACAGCTACTGCCTACCCTTTGCTGTCTGCGGGAGCTGCTTGGAAGAGGGAGGGGGTAGGATTCTTCTCTCCCTTTTCTAAGTAGCTCCCCTGAACCTTTGCTGTCTGTAGAGAGCAAGCAGCTGGAAAGCTGCTTTGAAAAGAGAAAGGAGGGGAGATTTCCCCCTCTGTCCACCAGTGAAGTGTGGGGCCACAAGAAATTCCTTGAAATTGAATTTTGCCTTTGGGCTGAAAGAGGTTCCCTTGCAGGGAGCCTTCCTATGGCAGTGGGTACTCTAGTTTTAATGTCTATGTTTTTAAATGATTTTATATTGTTTAATGTATGATTTTGAAAATGGCAATATTTTAATTGTATTTTAATTTTATTGTTTTGCTTTAAAATGTGTTATTGTTTGTGAACCACCTTGGGTCCCACACCAGGAGAAAGGTAAAATAGAAATGCAATAAACTAAATAGTTCTAGAATCTATTCAGTATATTGTGGGTAAACTTTAAATGGGGTCCAACCGAAAAATTGAGATAGAATAGTTTTTTTATATAAAGGAGCTCTTGGATCTTTTTGAAGGGCCCATATTTTTGGATCCCCCTCCTCCCTGGTCTGTGGAAAAATTGTCTTCCATGAAACCAGTCCCTGGAGCCAAAAAGGTTGGGGACCACTAAACTATATATATCAGTGATGGGCAACCTTTTGAGTTTGGTGTGTCAAACTTCGCCAAAAAACTGAGCATAACTCGGGTGGTGTGTCACTTTGAGGAAAAAACATTATTTCACGATATATATTGTTTAAATAACATGAATGTATACAGTTGCCCTCCACATTCGCAGCTTTCACTCTTGTGGTTTTGATTATTCGCGGTTTGCTCAGCAAGCACCCCATTTAAATCAGCTTCTCTCCCTCCCACGCAAGGAAGAAGAGCTGATTTAAAGAGAGTGCTTGCTGACCACTCTCCTGGGGCTTGGCTCCATTTGTGGGGGGGGGGAGCCAAGCCCCAGGAGTGCAGGGAGTTGGCAGGAAAGGCACTTTTTAGCCCCCCCCCCGCCCTTCTCAAAGCCGCTATTGAGCTTTCTAAGACTTGTTGTGGCTTTGGGAGGGTGGGGGTGGCTGAAAAGCCTCTACGCCACGTTCCCTCCCAACATTCCCGAAGAGGCTTTATGGGGCTCTCAATCCCCAGAGCCCCTTTGGGAAGCCCAGGGAGGGGCCGGCCAGACCCCCCCCTCCCTCTCCCTTCCCCGGCCTCCCCGAGTGGCTCCGGAGCTTCAAAGCCCTGAAGCCCCCTCGGGAAGGCCAGGGAGAGGCCGGGCAGACTCCCGCCCACCCACTGCCTTACCTGGCCTTACCCGGGAAGCACAGCAGGCCTTGGGGGGGGGGTCAGCCATGTGGGGGGGCTTCATACGCCCACCTCCCTAAAGTGGCGATCGGGGCGTCATAGCCCTGCCCACCACTTTCCTCCACCCTCCCTAAAGTGGTGACCGATCGCCACTTTAAGGGAGGGTGGTGAGGTTGCAGGCGGGAGGGGGGGAGAAGGCATACGGCCACGTGTCAGTCCAAATGGCTACGCGTGTCAGTGCTGACACGCGTGTCATAGGTTCACCATCACTGAATATGATGGAAGAAGGGAGGATGAGCAGTTTGAAGAACAGGAAAATGAATTTGCTTAACAAGCAGGTGTATGGATTTGCATTTCATAGCAAACTGAAATCTTAGTGAGAGAGTCCATAGTGAAATATTTACACCTTGTCATAAACAGTGATAAGCTGAGCAGCAGGGTGACTTTAAAATAACATAATTTTAAGCCTACTTCATCCATACAAATGGAATTGCTTTTTAACACTTTCTCTGTCTAAGACATGGTTTACAATGTGTTAGAAGGCTGCCGGATTAGAAACATACAGTGTTGTTTCATGAAACACATTTGGGATAGCTGTGTTGACCATGCAGCAAAACAGAACCCCCAAGCAATACCTTTATTGGCCAACCAAGATGCAGAACACATGATGCAAGCTTTCGTGTGTTTTGAATTTTGGTTGGCCAATAAAGGTATCACTTTTTTGTGGATTCTAGATAGTGTTGTTACATGTGGATCTCTTAGCTACAGCATGTTGAACCTTGGAGTTGTGACTGTTAAGCAGGAACAAATTCCGGTTTCAAATCAGTCTTATTTCTAAATAATGTACTTAGACTCAAGGTGTTTTTGTTGCTCAGTGTAATGACAGAGCTGCTAATCTTCACTGCTTGGGCATATTATGTTATAACCAGTGAAGATTAGCAGTCTGGTCATTACATTACAGCATCTGGTCTTCTCATGTAAAAACTTGTATGCTTTTAACAAGGAGTTGTTTACTGAGTAGTCAAACATTTAATAATATGCTAAAAATAAATGTACTCAATTTTTCAAGTGTCTGGGCTGACAGTTTCACCTGAAGTGCACATAAAATACAATGCATATAAAGTACACTAATGTGTCAGTGTGTGTGTGCATGCGCATGGGGAATCTAGGCCAACTAAATTGACATTTCAGATTCTTGTTGTCTTTAAAAGGCTAATGGTTCCTAACTGGCATTGCCATTTTATGTCTTCCTAGCAAACCTTCACACTATGCTCCAAGCAATAATACGTATGGCGGCGAATTCCATTCTCAGCCAATGTTCTCTCAGCCTGCATATTCCTACTATCCAGAAGATGAAGTTCAGCACTTCTACAAATGGACTTCTCCTCCAGGAGTAATCAAGATTATGTCAGTTCTTATAATAGTGATGTGCGTTGGTATCTTTGCTTGTGTTGCTTCCACATTGCCTTGGGATATGGACTATTATGGAGGTCTGGGAACTGGTTTGGGATACTCTGGCTACGGAGGCTATGGAGGCACTGGTTTTGGAAGCAATTATGTTGGTTACGGTGGCAGCGGTGGCTTTGGAAGTTATGGTGGCTATAATGGTGCATATGGCATTGGAGGGAATTATATCGATCCTCGGGCAGCAAAAGGTTTCATACTTGCAATGTCTGCTTTTTGCTTTATCGCTGGATTGGTGGTTTTTGTATCTAGCGTTACCAAGACAAGCATGTCTAGAACAAGGAAGTATTACCTCCTGGTGATAATAGGAAGTGCCATCTTGCTGTTCTTGGTGTTTATTGCTACGATAGTATATATATTGGCCGTCAACCCAACTGCACAAGCTTCTGGATCAGTGTTCTACAATCAGATTTATATGCTGTGCAGCCAGTTCTATACACCTACAAACACTGGACTCTACGTGAATCAGTACTTGTACCACTACTGTGTGGTAGAACCTCAGGAGGTATGTAAGTTTAATAATATTCTGAATGCAAAATATTAGTTGTATTTGAACTCTGAATCAGAGGTACTGTTAAAAACTAGTTCTTTGTTATTTTGTTTATGACTTTCACTGGGTGTTTGTTTGCCCTTTGATAGCTTATGCCACAGTGTAATTGCTCTCCTCTTTTCCCATGGGTAAATGAGGAAGGAAGGTGGGATTGTTTTGGATCTTATTTGCCAAGGTTATACTCACAAATAGAGACAGATAAATGAGTCCATGTGATGGATATGGAAACTCAGGCTTAAAGTTAACAGGTTAATATGTAAAGCCTCATACTATGTGTATGTAAAGGTGTCCCCCTGCTTTTGGATGGTCCGCTTTTGGATGATCCACTCTTTCAACCCTTTTCAGAAGCATGGGTTCTTTGGAGGTTTTTAAACAGAATTTTGCTGGCCATCTGTAAGAAGTCATTTACTTTTGTGTCTTTCTGAATGGCAAGGGGTAATTAATCCCCTGTGGTCCCATTCATCTGTGATTCTATGAAAAACTGTCTAGAGTGATCACTCTAGATTGAGTTGTTGGACTGCAATGGGAATGAATTCAGCTAACTCCTCCTGGCTTGAGGCATGCAGACGCCAGCCCACCCAGCTCGGGGGAGGAGGAGGAAGCCAAGGCTTCTCAAGCAGGAGATGTTTGCTGGGTTGCTCCGGCTTTGCGCTGCTTCCAGGTTGAGGTGGTTTTGCACTGCTTCCCGGTCCTCCTACTTCAGTAGAAGTTATGTGTAGTGTGAGATCTTAAGAAGAATGTCTAAATGGTGATAGAGTACATTATTTACATTACAGTATTCACATTTTTCAGTGTTAGAGACCAGAGCAAAGTAAAAAAGCAGAAATATTTGAAATGTGGATTGGATTCCACATTTTGATAATTTCCATTTTTTGGCAGTGCTCTTGTCTCTAACCTGTCAAATAAACAGGATGCCTACAAGCCACTTGTTGACTTACAGGGATCCCATGAATTTCATAGGGTTTTCTGAGGCAAGAAATGCTGAGAAGTGGTTTTGCCAGTTTCTTCCTCTGAAATATAGCCTACAGCATGTGGTATTAACTGGAGATCTCCCATCCAAGTCAGAATACATCTATAAATTGTCAGTTAAAAACTGTCTACTCTGTCTACTCTGAACTATTGAAACTTTTGCTAGCTAGCAGCTGGAGCCAACATATGCATACATCTAGAAACATTAAAATGATTTTTGAGCAAGTTTCAATTCTTGCTTCTGTAGAAATGGACAAAACTGAATTTTAATGGTTAACCTTATAGGGGATTTATCAGTTCACCTGAAAAAGTTATAGTGATGCTAAATAGCAACAAGCATATTGATGATTGCAAGATTGCAAGTGTTTTTTTTCAAAGGAGTTATAGACCAAGCAAACATGACACAACTATACTTAAACTGGATTTTTTCAAAGAGGTTGATCCTAGACATGTTTACCAAGCTGTGTGTTCCACTGTGTTCATTAAGATCTTTGTTGAATGCTTAGGACTGCAACCTCAGTTACTTTTCAGATGGATACAGAATTCACCTGAAAGGTTAAATGTTGACCTTTTTGAGATAACTCTGCAAAGATGAATGTGAAAAAATGGCCCTATTTGTTTCTCTCCTGCTTTGTCTGTAAGGGAGAATGGTGGTCTGAAGATTAAAAAGAGAGACCCAGGAAAAATATTCCAAAAATTCTCAAACAATTGGAGCTGAACAAGCAAAAATGTCTTCTTAAGAAATATTGCAATCTTCACTTAAATGTTTAGGATTGTTCATATTTGGAAACCTAATTTCTGAATGTTCACAAATTGAGTTTCTGTTTGTATATACACACAGAATGTGTTCATTATAAGTTGTGATGTGACTTTTGCCAGTAAACACGTGTAAATAAATTTACCTACTTCTGAGAGAAAGTGGCCCTAGGATGCCTTTTTTAAAAAAAGCACTTGTTTAGTCTCATGGCTAATTGAACCAAGGATTATACAAAAATGGCCCTTGTAATTAGGAAAACACATAATGCCATGTCACCCTTTAATAGTATTACTCTCTTAGATTTGGTAAAAGTTGAACTTCTAGAAATGGGAGTGTGTCAGTTTGATGGATTATTAGACCAGCTATGCATGATAAACTTCCACCTTTGTTGAAATCCTGGCCTGTTTTGTACACACTCAATCATGAATGTGTTAACTAAAGTTATAGAGTAATCTTTACAACAATCCTGTGAGATGGGCTATTATTATTTTTAGTATAGTATTGGTTATTTATCAATAGCAGTTAAAGGAATTTGAAAGGGGTGGACTTTATATTTAAGCCCTTTATGCCCTTGCTGGCTTTAAAATGCAATAAAACATCAGTATATTTATCTGTTTCTTTCCCAGGCAATTGCCATTGTATTGGGCTTCCTGATTGTTGTAGCTTTTGCCATAATAATATTTTTTGCTGTCAAGACCCGAAATAAAATGAATTACTATGGCAAAGAGAATATCTTGTGGGATAATACAAAAAGCTACGACGAGGCTCCCAATGTGGAAGAATGGGTAAGTTAGTTGTTCTCATGTTTGTTTTGGAACCTTAGATAATTGTTGTGTTTGTGGGTATTTAAAGTCACCTGAGCATAGGAGTTGTTTGTTATCTTTTGTCGTGATACTAATTTAAACCATCAGCTAAGCAGTGTTTGTTGAAGCTGTGTGCTTTAAATTTAATCCATGATAATGAGGCTAGGGCAGCTACATATTTTCCTGTCTAGATTGTGATGGCCAGAATGGTTTAGTGTGAGAGCATGTAAAACTTAAGTTTGACCTCAAAATGACCAAATCATTTGTCATGAACAAGGTACTCTCTGGATAGAGAAAAATGTCCTAGACCTTAATATGGGTTAGTCAAGCAAACTGACCCCTAGATAATGATGCTGATTGCAAATTTAAAGTCTCATTGACAATTCCTTGTTGTCATTCTATCCCACTGTTGTGAGACAGCAATATATGAGATGTAAACACTGTAAATGTAAAGCTGAGCATTGACAGTATCTAACCATTTTTTAAAAACCAGTACAGCTTTGAAGCTGATTATGCTTCCTTTTTTTTTAGCATTGAAAATGAAGCTAAACTCTCCTAACTGGCTGTATTATTGTCTTTATGCATGAAGTATTCACTATGCACTTTGATATTTTATGACTTGCATGTGATGCTGACTTAGTTTGACCTTTATCAGAAGGGGGGGGTTAGTGTAAAGAGACTGACTATTTCATACAGTGCTTTAAATGATGAGGTAAATGTTTCGGTGAGACAGTTTCGGGGCGTGTTCTTTGCTAGCTAATGAACTTGTTTACTCATGTTTCACTTTAGCAGGGAAGGGCTGAATAAAACTCAAAGAGCAAATCCCAGGGAATAACTATCCCAGGGCCTTGTGTTTATTGTTAATCAGATGTTCCAAGTAGAAAATTGTAGCTAAGCTCTGCTATCTGAGCTGGCATTACTGAAGAAATGCATTAGTATCTGGAGAAAATCTCTGCTCTCTAATGCTAGGAGAATTCTTTTATTAAGTTCTGTATGGTCATGTTGTTTTCTTACCATTACATTTTAGGGCAGCTGCCTCTGACATGAAGGCCCTCCAGAGGTGTAGAACTACAACTCCTAATGGAATGGTTGTGATGGACAATTATGCTAAAAGTTGTAGTCTAACACACCTGCAGGACACTAGGTTGAACAGGCTCTTGGGGTACACTCAGATGTACCAAGTGAATACACAACAGTCTATTCAGAATGACCCAAATGCAGTACTTGTCCAAGTGTTAATGCAGCCATTTATAATGCAATTTATTTATTTAATTAAAGTATTTCTCTATTGCCTCCCAGCTCACAAGGTGATGAACAAATAAAAACCAATTAAAACAATACAAAGATAAAAACATTTTAAAAACACATTAAAATACTCCTGAAAAACTCCTGAAAGCAGTGTAAAATCATTGTGAAGTTGAAGTAAAATCAATCCTAGAATCTAGTTTGAAAACAACTAAAACAGCAATTTCAAACACTGTCATGCAGAACCTCACTGTTTTGGCTGCCCGCCAGAAGCTTAAAAGAGACGGGGACAGTCTAACTTCCTTGCGTAGGGAGTTCCATAGTCAAGGCACTACTACAGAGAAAGTACTGTTACGTGTACCCACCAGCCTAATGTCATGAGGTGTTGGGACATGCAACAGGGCCTCTTCTGAAGATCTTAAATTTCTGCAGGCTCATATGAGAATCCAATGTGGGAAGAGACAACCTTTCAGATATTCTGGCCCCAAGTCATTTAGGACTTAATAGGTTAGTGTGGCGTAGTGGTTTGAGTGTTGGACTACAACTCTCTAAAGACCAGGGTTCTAATCCCCACTTGGCCATAAAAACCCACTGGGTGACCTTAGGCAAGTCACACACTCACAGCCTCAAAAAACACCATGGTGCGGTCATCTTAGAGTTACCATAAGTTGGAAACAACTTGAAGGTACACAACAGCAACACCGGCACCTTGAACTGAGCTCAAAAGCCAATTGTAAACCAGTGTAATTCATTGTAGGACTGGTGTTATATGGTCTCTAAAATGCACAGCTGACACCAGTCTGGTTGTTGCATTTTGCACTAGCTGTAGCTTCCGCATACTTGTGTGTGTGTGTGCGCGCTTTCAAGTTGCCTGTTTACTTAAGGCGACCCCATGAATTACTGTCCCCTATTACAGTTGCGACTTGCTGATCAGATCAAGCAGAAATCCCTCTAGCTATCCTCAGGATCAATCATGACCACTAAGAATAAAAACACAGTTAGGGTGAATAGGTCCAGGCCATTCTAGGTCCTGAGAGTTCAGGGCCAAAGCCTGAGACTTAGGGACATGATGATATTACATGGGGCAGTCCCCAGCAAAATCATTAACCATGCTTCATTAAGCCAGAATTGTGCAGAGTGGTCACTGGAATAAAAAAAACCCACCGTCTAACAAATTAGAGAATTACAAGCACCTCCCATTTTCCATGGAAGTGCTCTGAGAGTCCCCCCTTCACACCAAGGACCAGAGAAAAGGTGACAGGCCCTGAGATCTGGGAATCTTGCACATAGTTACTGTTACTACCTTTTCTTCCTACCATCTTATTCCTTTCACTGTTTTCACTACCCCAGGCCTAGTTACACTACTGCTATAGTTATTCTGCCAGCAGAACCAAAGAGATTCCAATCCTACTGAGAAAAACATACATTAAAAAAAATGGAAGTGCGTATCCTTCATTCTTATTCTTTGTTCACACTACATTAATTGCCTTGATTTGTACAATATATTCACTTGGCTCTGGGACAAGATCTTCCTTATGCTTCTGTAATATGTGCCATGTTACATATTACAGAGTCAGCCTATAATCTGTGGTGTGATTTGGTTTATGTCTCCACAGACCTAGTTTTAGCATTATTTAATTAATTTAATTTTTAAAATTAGGTATTTATACCCTACTCTTCAGCCACAAATGCTATCAGAGCAGCTTACAAATTGTTAAGCAATAGTAGTTTACACATCTACACTGCATTAAGCAGTTTCCAACATGTATTAGCTAATTGCCCCCACAAGTTGGTTACTGATTTTACTGACTTACAAAAGGATGGAAGGCTGAGTGAACCTTGGAGCCCTCTGGAATTGAACTTGCAACATGGTGACTTGCAGTACTGGCATTTAACCACTGCACCACCAGGGCTCCCTTAGGCCTAATGCCAGATTTGTTTATTTATGTAATTTATATGCCACCTTTGTCCCAGGATGGGACGCAAGGCAGCTCACAAAAACATAAAACACAACATACAGTTAAAAACAATGAAAATCATCACAACTTAAAATTATGTAAAACATATAAAAGTTAAGAAATAAAAATAAAAACACACTCTAATAAAAAACCTCTGTACGCACAGCTATGTATTAAAAGATGATGGCGGGACCGAGAGAAAGTATTTCCCTGATGATCTTAAAGTTCTGGCAGGTGTTCAGAAAAGTGTATTCTCCAGTGAGAGAACCAAGGAAACCTATTGTTTTCAGCAGCACCCCCTTTTTTTTTTTACTGTAGCCAGTGTAGTGACCACCACTCTTGGATCAATTTTGTAATGCCAAGCTCTGGTTTGTTGTTGCATGACTGAGTTTCTGACCTGCATGTTTCCTCCTGTCTTTCCTTGCATGCTTCATTTAATGAGTTGGACTTCCTGATTTGAGACCAACCACAGTTTAGTGCTGCATATTTAACTACAAATTATCATTTGCCATAAACTGGATGTATAATTATTTTGCATACATATGAAGAAGAAAAGTGCACATAACCACAAGATTCATTTCTTTTTTCTTTTTTTGCTGGCATACAAATCAACCCTTAAACTAAATGGGATCGGCATAAAGATTGTCACAGTTGTTGTGTATCACCTTTCCAACAGATGACATCCATACATGTCCTTGGAATCACTGTGCATGTTGCCTAGTGCCAAATTTGGGGCCCCGTTTACACAGCAACCCCCCCCCCCCGAGAAGAATTTGTGTTGAACCCTATTGGTTCACACACATCATGCACTATTTGGAAGGAGGGGTAACAAAAAACCTAGTTAATCCGTGACTTTGTATCCCTCTATTTTCCAGGTACTTTTTTGGAAAGTCCAGGACAAACACTGCTATTGGTTCTCGGAACAATCAGGAAGCATCCTGGGAAATGGGATGATTTCTGATTGGTCAGACTTTGGAGGAGTGGGCTTGCAAGGGAAGCCCTGCAATTCTTGATCCCATTGTCCACCCTTTCCCCTGCTGCTGCCTCTCCCTCCCTCCTCCCCGTTCTCTTCCCTGTTCATAGCTAGCAGACAGGGAAGAGAAGGAGGTCAAAATGGAGGAAGAGGCTGCAGCAGAGGACAGGCAGGCGATGGGACTGAGTCCCATTGCCCATCCTTTGCCTTGCTGCTGCCTCTCTCTTCTTCTTCCTCCTCCATTTCTTCCCCATTCACAGCCAGCGAACGGGGAAGAGGGGGGAAATGGAGGAAGAGGCAGCAGCAGAGGACAGGTGGGCGATGGGACTCTCAGTCCCATCACCTGGCTGTCCTCCTCTGCTGCCTCTTCCTCCGTTTCCTCCCCCCCTTCCCCATTGGCTGGCTGTGCACGGGAAAGAGAGGGGTGAGGAAGGAGAGAGAGGCAGCAGCGTGGGAAAGGGCAAGCAATGGGACTCTCAGTCCCATCACCCGCCTTTCCTCTGCTGCAGCCTCTTCCTCTGTTCCCCCCCTTCCCTGTTTGCTGGGAGGAAGGAGGGAGAGGCAGCAATGGGGGAAAGGGCGGGCAATGGGATCAAGAATTGCAAGGCTTACCTTGCAAGCCTGCCCCCTTGAACGGGGAATAGAAAGGGGAGGAAGGAGGGAGAGGCAGCAGCAGGGGGAAAGGGAAGACAATGGGACTCTCAGTCCCATCATCCACCTGTCCTCTGCTGCTGCCTCTTCCTCCGTTTTGCCCCCCCTTCCCCGTTTGTTGGCTGTGAACGAGGAAGAGAAGGGGGAGGAAAGAGGGAGAGGCAGCAGTGGGGGAAAGGGCGGGCAATGGGACATACAAAAATGGCGGTTCCAGAATTGCCAGGCTTCCCTTGCAAGCCTGCCCCCTCCAAAGTCAGACCAATCAAAATTCAATTCTGCTGTGTGCCCCTTTCCCGGAATGGAGGTATGTGTAAACAACAAATCCAAAAAAACGAGACTTCTGCTACCAGTGACAAATCGTGGGAACAGTGAGGGACAGATTTGAGACCACAATTTCTCAAATCTCCCCAGGATAAAAACTGCTGTGTAAATGAGGCCTCAGTTTGCTGGCAATTAGACACTCAACAGGTAGCTAAGCCAGTCACAGTTCCCTGTGAAGTGTACAAGCATGATATGTGTTTGTATTCAGATTTCATAGATTTAGGTGTGCCTGTTGAAATGAAAATGTGAACCACTGAACTCCTGTATCTTCACGCTCTATTTCAGTCTTTTCAGAATAGAGGTCATATAGTTTTCAGTTACACAAGCAGGAAGACAACTTGCTCTTCTGACTGCCTGTTTAGGGAAATATTTCTGTTTACAGCCACATTGATTTGTGCATTGTCATTTCTTCTATGCCACATTCAGCTCCACAATATTCCTAATCTTGGCTAAGATGCAAATGTTGTAGACGCTAATGTTCTATTTTAGCAAGGTAAATACAGGCAGTGGGGATTTTACAGGTCTTTGCTATAAAGAAAATCAGTACCGTTTTTTCTTCTAGTATGCCCTTGGTCAACAAACAAGCTAAATTGATTTTTTTAAACTGGGAGGTCAGTAGGACTACCTCTCTCTCAGTGCAGTTGGACTCACTGGATAGTTGAATAATTTTTAAGAAGTAGTTTTAAAAAACCAGGCCACTGACTTTGTGTGGTATGCGTATTTAAATTTGACTGGAATATAATCAGGATAAACTGAAGCTTTCCTTCCATCGTACCGGAAGTTCAGAAGCGGTTTGCCTTTTCCTTCCTCTGAGGCTGAGAGTGTGACTTGCTCAGATCATCCAGTGGGTTTCCATGGCTAAGCAGAGATTTGAACCCTGGTCTCCCAGTGTTGTAGTCCAACGTTCAAACTGCTACACACACTTGCTGAAGCTGCTTTCCTAAATAATTGACACCAGTAAATGGTGCAGCAAAGTCTGTTATCAGTGTTGAAAATGTTATTTAGATCTGCACTACTTTGGGGGCTGTATACTGTAAGTACATCCCAGCTATTTGCTTTTCCTATCCAGTATATATTTCTCTATATAGTATATATTTCTCTCAGTTAATGTGGATACTTGGCTTCAGATCCTGTTGGTTAGTCCCAACTTGAGTAGACCCATTGACTTACTTGTTGAAGGATTATCCAAGGCACAGGTAAATCCCATTGATTCAATTGGTCGTTTCTAGTTGAGACTAAAGATAGGAGTCAAGCCTTGGTGTCCCAGTCTTCTCTTTGCCCAATGGAGCTGTGCTTTCTGGACAAATGTGAAGTTTCTTGGAATTTCCCCTTATCCCAACCAACTTACTTAGGGAATCTTGGTGCATGCTTATTCCACTCAGGATGATGTAATTGCTGTGTAGTTGGTGAACAGGGGAAGGATCAGTCCTGTATGGGACATCCTTACTGTGGTTGATATAAAGTAATGCATGCACCCAACATAGTGGCCTAAAATGTGTGATTCCTCAGTCACTACCCTCTGATCCCATGTGTAAATCTGTTAATTCTGCTGAGGATCATTGTTACTGACTGTAGTGTCCCTGCGGATTATTAGGTTGAGAGTATAATGTTACGTTGTTTCTGGTATTACTTTGAGAGTAGACTTCAGAAGGTGGTGGCATTGAGCTTCTCCACAGTGTCCCATGAATAGCTTGTCTCCCTTGCTATTTAACAAGATGTGTAACCACAGCGGATGGTAATCTGGATATTTGCAGTGTCTGATTCTCCTGCCAAAGAGGTTCTAAAAATGAACTGGGTGGAGGTTAAAACAATAAAGCATCCTGTGGCACTTTGTAGGCTAACAAATTGATTATACCATGAGCTTTTGTGAACTATAGCCAACTGTATCATAATGTTGTTTGACAAAACATACTAGGATAAATTGCTCTTTGGCCAGGAAACCTGTTAATCCAGTAACAAGGGTCAGCCCATTTTGGAAGTGTCTGCACTCTGTTGGAAAAATCAGACTGCTGGAAAAATCTGAATTCACAGGTAGTAGGAATTGGCAAAAATATCTCTTGCAAGCTTAGGCTAGTGCACTAGGTGAGCACATTTTCTCAGAGTTCAGAAATAAGATTTAGCAAATTAAGAAAATCTAATTTTTAAAGATTTTTTTAAAAATAATGGGGAAATTACTTGAGATTCTGCTCTGAATTTAATGAATCATAGAATCGTAGAGTTGGAAGAGACCACGAGGGCCATCCAGTCCAACCCCCTTCCATGCAGGAATACACAATCAAAGCATCCCTGACAGATGGCCATCCAGCCTCTGTTTAAAGACCTCCAAGGAAGGAGACCCCACCATGCTCCGAGGGAGTGTGTCCCACTGCCGAACAGCTCTTACTGTCATAGAATCATAGAATTGTAGAGTTGGAAGAGACCACGAGGGCCATCCAGTCCAACCCCCTGCCATGCAGGAAATCACGATCAAAGCATCCCCGAGAGATGGCCATCCAGCCTCTGTTTAAAGACCTCCAAGGAAGGAGACCCCACCATGCTCCGAGGGAGTGTGTTCCACTGCCAAACAGCTCTTACTGTCAAAAAGTTCCTCCTAATGTTGAGGTGGAATCTCTGTTCCTGGAGCTTGCATTCATTGCTCCATGTTCCAGTCTCTCAGTATGATAACAAATTAATGTTGAGTTCATGATTACTAAAGAAATGGAATAAGCTTTTTTTTAAAATAAGTTTCTAAGGTCTGCATTTTCTGGAGAAGGTAGATATGGCATTGGCCATGGTCACAAATGTCTTAGTTGCATCAAGATTCTCTGGCTTTTCTTCGCAAACGAAGATTCAGGAAGGACTCATCCCGCGCCTTCTGCAAGCGCGCTGATGACTAAAAAGGCCAATCCGAGATAAACAAGTCCGGTTGCAAAAAGCGCAGCAGAAGGTCTCCTTGGGTGATGTTTTTGGGTTGTGATTCTTTCTGCGTTGTCGTTTCTCTTCAAGACTTGTTCGTCGTGAGTTCTCAAATAAGGCTGCAGCATTGTGGATATTGCGTCTCCATGCCTCCCGATGTGAGGCCAGGGCGGACCACTGTTGGTGATCAATTTGGCCAAGCCTGAGATGTTGTTTCAGGGAGTCTTTGTAACGCTTTTTTGGAGCGCCCCTCTTACGCTGACCCGTGGCGAGTTAGGGTACTGATAAACATAAGGCTGCTTTTCAAAAGTGTATAGAAAGGTTAGCTGATTCAAAAGGTAATGGTGGAGTGATGGCACTTTTATGTCAACCATATCTGGGCAAAATTCAAACACTGATTATCAGCATAAAGTAACATTTTAGGTATTTAAAGGGCTATTTCCTCCCATGGATTCCTATCCATTCAGCAATTCTTAGTCACCACTGACAGGAACATGGGAAAGGCCGTGCATGATAGTGGTGCCCAAAATGTGAAATTTCTTGTCCCAGCCAATCTACTTTGTCTTGCAGGGCTTAAACTGTCCCATAGAGGCTCTGGATCCCCCACGTCTTTGCCAAGCTCCTGCCCCATAGGCCTCCCTCAGGGCAGGGGAGGGGGCAATATCCCTGTTGTTATCTTTGATCACAGATAATTGTTGGGATTTCCCCACAGTGCACTGCTTTGCCTCCTAATTAGGAGAAAGAGTGGTGGCCAAAGCCAGCAGTTTTCAGCTGGTGTTTGCAGTCAGTAGTTGAGTCCTGACCTTGTGGCTCTGTTGATGCCTGCAAGCTCTGAAATGAGAGTGCTTCACCCCTTTTCCCCACACCTGGGTCCCAGTTACACCAGATTTTTTATTATGGGGAGAAATGGGATTCCCTCATTCCAAGTTCGTCCCTTGCTGTTTACACGATTTGTCACGGTAGCATAAGTCTTGGTTTTTAAAAGTTCTTGTTCTTCAGTGTCTCCATCCCGGGATAGGGTTAGACAGCAGAGCAGTATTTTGATTGGTCGGTCTTTTGAGGGGATGGATTTACAACAGAAGCCTGGCAACGCTGGATCCGCCATTTTGGGAATGGTCAGAACCACCCCTGCCAGGCACAGATCCACCCCCCACCCCTGATAGCTTCTCCCCCCCACCCTTGCAGCCGCACTGGGTGGGGCGGATCTTCTCTGTTGCTCTCAGTCACAGAGAAGACCTCTCCTGCCAAGCATGGCTCCCCACCCGTGCAGCTGCACTGGGGGGGGGATCTTCTCCATGACTCTGAGTCACGGAGAAGACCCTCCCAGTGTGGCTTCTCCACCCTCCCAGTGCAGCCACGCTGGGCGGGGGATCTTCTCCGGGACTCTGAGTCATAGAGAAGACTCCTTCCACCCAGCGTGGCTTCCCCCACTGTGCAGCTGTGCTGGGCAGAGGGGATCTTTTCCGTGACTCAGAGTCACAGAGAAGATTCCCCCCGCCCTGTGCGGTTGCACGGGGGGAGCCATGCTGGGCAGGAGGGGTCTTCTCCATGACTGAGAGCAATGGAGAAGATCCCCCACCCAGCGTGGCTGCAAGGGCAAGGGGAAAGCTGTCGGGGGGTGGTGGTTCTTAGTGACTGGCAGTCATGCAGACCTACCCCCCCCCCGCCCCACAGGGCGGCAAGGGCATGGGAAGGGGGGAGACGTTGCCTGGCACTCAGCTGGCTACTTTGGAGCCAGCAGAGTATCGTGGGAGGGACCCTAAGAAAATGGTGACAGCAAGGCTTCCCTTGTAAGCCCACCCCCTTCAGTGTCCAACCAATCAGAAACAATCCCATGTCCTGGGATGTCTCCTGGTTGTTCAGAGAACCAGTAGCACTGGCTGTCCCGGACTTTCCCCAGAAAGTCTTGAAAAATAGAAGGGTGGGAAGTCATAGGTTAACTGGGTTTTTGCTACCCCCTCCTTCTGAATAGCCTGTGATTGTGTGTGAACTACCAGGGATCTGATACTATTCCTCTCCTGTAAACAGCCCCCAGGTGCTTTAGCCAGGGACCCAGGGATATCATTCAGCCCATGGAAGGTTACAATGGGGGAAGGATCTCTCTTTTGTTTCCCCTTTTATGACTTTCTTCTAATGTATTATTCATTGATAATTTCCAGCAAAGTTATTCAAGCTGGAATCTCTCTCTCTCTCTCTCTCTCTCTCTCTCTCTCATACACCCCCCCCACACACACACACTCCTCTTGCTGCTTTTTGTACTGTGGTATGGAAAACATGACTAATGCTGTGACTATAGAGAGTTGTGGCATTTGGCAACTCCTTATCAAAATTTTAAAAATTTAAAAATTTTGGCTTAAGGCTACTTGACATAGTAGTGCTACATGGAATAAACGGGAAAATGTAAAAAAAAAATTAACACTCCTCGACTCTTTTTCCCTTGGAAAAGGCTTTTGCAAATGTCCAGGTAAGCCTGAAAAACCAGTTAAGCTGCTCTCCCCTTTGCCTTGTCTAAAGGAAATCCTGAGGTGAAGACACATAGGTATGAAGTTGACTACCAGGAACATTACACTGAAAATTAGATGCATTCATAGAATAAAACAGTCTTTTATTATGTTTGTTACACCAATTTCTTGGATGGTGTAGCCATCATAAAAATAATGACACTGACAAGTGGAGGAAAAGAGCATTTTATCTTTATTAGTGCTATTTTTCCTTTCTTTCCCCATGCCTCTCATTGACAAGCAGATTTGTTTTCCCAGAAGCCCCTTAGAGCACTAAACTGCTTCTTAACAAAGTATGTGAGTCTTGTCTTAAAGATGTTTCTTTCAGCATTGCTGTTGAAAGTCAAATTCTGCTTTTTTGCTGCCAGTTTGGTGCTATGGGTAGATTTGGGCCAATGTGACCCCCAACACATCCTAGTTGCCCCCTCCTTTTAACTATTATTGTTGCTCTCTATATGAACTGAATTCTTTTTGTGAAGAAATGTTTTTTAATGGCAAGTTCTACAGAAAAAAAAGTTTCAAGTTAGAGAAGCATGTGTGCTCTGTCACAGCCTTAAACATTTCTCTTCAGTATGATTGTTACCTGCACTGTGCAGATACTGCCCCACCCAGAAATGGGGTGGATTGCTGAGTAAGAGGAATGCTGTCTCCACTTACATATGCTATACTTATGACATTATGCCTTCTACCTAGAATTTCAAAAATTCTGGCACCTTGGGACAGACATTCCTGAGTATGTGAAAAGGTTGCTCCTAGAAAACTATTCTGCCAGTGTTGAATATAGTATCCTGGGCTTTGCCCACAGTTTTCCTGTCCAGGGCAGAAGTTGCTTCGCAGACAATCTAACTCAGGAAAGGCTTGATGTGGCAGGCCAGCCCACTGAAGGCATTTAAGTATGGGACAAGTGCCAAGGCAGCTGCCTGTGGCAAGGTCCAGAGTTTTGACAATTACTTTTATAAGTAATTTGCTCCCACTACTCATTACAGTTGTTTGAATAGTACTCCATTGTCTATACCTGTTGCAGTATTTAAAAGGTAACCTGTAAATGTATTTGGTACATTACTTGTTACTTTTTCTTGTCTTTATTTAAAAAAAAACTTCAGCATGGCATAAAACATAAAAATTCCCCATCAAAATGCCTCTAAAAGTGCCCTTTAAATGTAACTTTTAACATAACACTGCTATGCCATTCCCACATGTCATATTTCTTTTGAAAAGGAACTTAATTATGCCCTTGTTATCAACAAAATTAACTTGCTATGGGTAACTATATTACTTTTGTCATGCTGTTTCTAATCACTGGCTTAGAATGGATGACTTGAAAACAGGACGGTCTGAAGCTCTGGCCTGTGCACCCAGACTTCGTTTGCATATGCGAAATGAGTGGGCCAGCCATTTTAAATGCATGGCTTACAACTCCATTCAGCACCATTACCATCATCACGGGCAGCAGTCCATCTGCCTGCAAGTGAGCTCAAAGGACCAAAAAATAAAAATAAAAATTGGCTTAGGGCTCCCAAAACCTGGCCTGAAAACAGTCATTCGGAAAGGCAACTGGATTTTGCTCTGGGCAGGTTGTCTTGGGTGAAGTTGGTGCTGCTGTGTCTGTTGAGCCTTCTCTGTGGAATGCATTTCCCAAGGTGGGCCTCCTGGTTCCCTTAGTGATAGCTTTTTTGCTGACAAGTAAAATGTGTCTGTTCTTGACAATATTTTCAGCTAGCGGATTTTACCTCTAAGACAAGCTTGTTTAGACATTTTATTCATTCAGTTATTTATGTTCTTCCTCACATAGAACCCAGAGTGGCTGAAAACTCATATAATGCAACACGCAAACACCATTAAATCCATCATTCTAAAATATCAAAACATTATGTAATACCATGGGCTTGTCTATATGAGGGGAAAAATACGAACACCTCTGAAAAAGCAGCCATTCACAATGGTTGGAACAGCCCCCCCAAACTCCACATGACCCCTAGTCAAGATGGCAGCCCTGAGGGATTTACTCATGATTTTAAATCTGCCATTGCCAAATTAAAAAAAAAAAGTTTACAATGGTGTGCACTTGCCATATTTTATATTTACAAATAGAAAAAGAAAAAAGAGTATAAGATCGCTGTTTTATCAACTTACCAGACTCTTGCTTAGCTGAAAATCCAGCATGGTGATAGCAGGCGCTTTCATGCCCTCCATGTTCATCCAGCCAATCAGATTACACTGCCTGTTCATACTAACATGAATTCAAGTGTCCAAACGATTGTACATTTGCATTTCATATGGAGCTTTTTTTTTAAAAAAATCCAGTTGTTAAACTTCCCACATGGACTTTCAGGTGGATTTGGCTGTCCCCCTTCTCAATGACACGTATTTATGTGAATGCCCATTTGTACGGATTGGCTTCCATGTGATTGCCATTAGGTTTATTTTTTACTGTATGGAAAACCCCCATAAAACCACCAACAGATAGACAAATGGAGGACCTGTGCTTACCTATACACCAAAAGTTGTACAAATGTTTCAACTGACACCTAAATGACAGTTCACTGATTAGCTAGTTGTGTTGTGATGGCTGAGTTAGTGCTTGCTTTCTGCCCAATTTTGATGCAGAATTCTTTTTTCTTTTTCTTTTCTTTTTTGGAGTAGTTCCAGTTGACTTTTAACCTTGTTTCCCACATATTCCTACCAGGATCAGAGACAGCATACCTCTGAGTGTAAGTTTTTGGGACCAACAGTAAGAGAGGCCACTACCATGACTTACGGGTTCTCCCTAGCTCCATAGTGTGGAAAATAGCCAGCTATATCACATACTGCTGTAGAGAAGAGAATGTGACCAAAGTCTTATACTGGTTCTTTTCTATTTGTTGAAACAAGAAGGGAGTTTTCTGGTGTGGATCTTTGTTCTGGGTGTGATACTTAAATTCTTAGGTTTTATTACACAAACAAACACAGAAGAGTCACTACAGCTTGACTTACTGAGTGCACTGAAACATCATGATAAGGCGGAATCCTGGAGAACTCTGGATTATCATGAGTGAGGCAACACAGAGGTACCTGTTTTTCTAAGTGCACCTGCTGCAAACAGGAGTGGCTAAACAAACGATAGACCTTCTATCTGTGGCTTATCATGACAGTATGAACTCTGCACTCTGGCTTCTCTCTCCCCTGGAAAAGCAGATAAATTACCTATGGTTTGCTATTGGTTTATTTCTGTGGCTTGTTGGAGGATGGTTTGGATGTTGCAATAAATAAACCAGGGGAGCAGGGGTATCAGAAGTGATCGGGCCAGTATGCTTGTAAATCAGGGGTAGGGAAAGTGTAGCCCGTGGGCCACATGCAATACCTGGGAGTCAGCTTTGTGGCCTCTTGTTACACTGGCAGCACCTCCCTGACTTGGGGGGCTCTGTTGGTTCAGGATATGAAGCAAATGAAATGACCATGCACCAGTTCTGGGCTTGGAAAGAAAGCTATTTTTTAATGGCAGCAGATAGAAAAGCAAACGGTCATATTCTCATCAATCAGACAGACAAAGCAGAAAGATACAAACCAGCTCCACAGAGTTGCACACTGCTAGGAGGTGAAGCCCTGTGTCTTGCCCTTACTTTATATGTGTTTCTCTCATTGAAGCTTTGCAATCTTAGTGTGTAGAAAGGAAGCTTTCTTAAGCCAATTAACAAGGGGAGATTTTCTCATGCCAATTATTGTGCCAGGTGCCAGGGTGTCTCAAAACATCCTTGTCTCCTTGGCTGTGGGATGACATTCTCATCCTCTCCCGCTGCCTCCAGCTGTGGAGAGAAACATCTCAGTGACCCATTCTGCTAAAGAAAACAGGGCCTAGCATGTCAAATACAGCCTGAACCAATCTTTTGCCTAGGCCCTAACACCCCTGAAGCCCCCAGATAACCCTATATTTAAAAAAATCAGCTGAAAAAAAACCTGAGATTTTTTAAAAATAAAACATTAAGTTCACCAGAAACATGTGGCAGTTTGCTCTCCTACCCCTTCCAAAACCTGTGGGAATTGGCTGCATTTGGGTCAGTTTCTGGAACTGGGAGTGATGTTATGTAACTTGGGGTTGTGTCAGGAGCAGCCATACAGCTTGCCAGAGGGGGGACAGAGGAAAAATGGTCCTACTCCCTTCCACAATTGTTACTTTAGTAAATAATAAAATTAGTCTGCCTGTCATCCTAGTCATGGTGTTTTTTCAGGCTAAGAAATTCTTCCTCTGTGATTCATATGAAACGCTCTGTAATAACTTCCATAAAGAGCCTAACTTCTGATCTCTTCAGAGGTCAGATTGAGAAGAAATACTCATCATGGAGGGGGAAATCCCATAAGGCCCCTGCTGGTTCAGACTAAAGGTCTATCCAGTTCAGCACCCTGTTTCCTACATTATGGGGCTATGGGGAACCCATAAGTAGTAGTAGTAGCCTCTTCTACCATTGTTCCCAACAACTCATACTCAGAGGTATGCTGTCTCTAATCCTGGAAGGAGTATATAGCCATGATGGCTAGCAGACATTCATAGCTTTATCCCCACTTAATTAATCTAATCCCTTTCTAAAGCTAAGTTGGTGGCCATCATCACATCTTCTGATAGCAAATTCCATAGTTTATTGAATGACGGTGACTCCTACTCTCACATGGACTTTTGAATAAGAATTAACTTGGTGCAAAGTACTGGCAATGTGCAAATGGAGTAATTTTATCTGAGTGAAGTTGCATATGATTACCCCTGTGGCAGACAGACAGCAGGCCTCCTGTTCATCAGTGATGTGGTGTGGTCAGAGGTCTACTGCAGAAGGTGCATTAAGGTTTCATTAATACTAGCAGGGATGGTCTCTTTCTGACAACAGTTTGTGACATTTAAGAATCTGATATCCTACCCATTAATATGTGAAGAAATTCAGCTCTGGAATGATAGTATCCTGTTTGGTGTTATGCATTTATCTTTAATTTAACAATTGTATGTTCTTCTAGGTGAAAAATGTAAATGCCGAGCCAGGAGTACCAATGCCAGTAAATGACTATCCAGATCGGGTTGCTAGTTCAGCAGGTTACTCAGTTTCTGATGCTCCTGCACATCGGATCTATAATGACAATAGCTACAGAGCTACTCCGTAAGTACACTGTACCCATTTGTCTGATGGAGTGGATGCAATGCAACAAAAGGGGATTGTGGGATTATGGCTAAGCATGTAGTGGGGTAGGCTGTGATATTACTTGCTTCCTCCCTCATTCCCGTTTTATGGAGCATGAACTAGTCTCCCTTCATCAAGTCACAGTGGGTACCAAGGATGATTTATTTAGGGATGATTCCTGTTGCTGAATAAAGCTTTAGTCAAGTGTAAAAAAAGAAAAGAAAAGGAAGCTAATTGCCCACAGGCAGTTTTGTGCAGCTTGATCATACATCTTAATTCAATCAAGACAATCCCATTGGTGCTTACTATCAGGTTGATGTGCACTTTAAAATCTGGAATTGGTGAATTTAAAATATGGTATATAAAGAGCCCAGGACTTATAATGTGGAAGGCAGATCTCTACCAAATCCAAATTAGACCAAAATTAGTTAAGATATCAAGAAAATGATATGCATCTACAGGTTGCAAAACTTCAGTGCATTCAGGAAGAGAAGAAGGATTCCCTGTTGGAGAGGATTTATATATGAAAATTAAATTAAAGGTGCTATCTTTAAAGCACCACCATGTCACTATTCACAAGCTAGCAAGGTATTATTCCACCACCACCACCATCATCATCACTATTAAAACAGTGATTTACAGCAAGATTCTTCTTATTCAGAGGCCATGAGGCTTACTTGGAATTAAGCCTCATGAATGAAATTAAGGAGGTATACCAGCAAAGCAATTCTATGCAGGACTGCACTCAAAACTCTTTGATAGAATTTTACTTCCTGTTTAGCTTTCAAGGCAGTTGAAGCCTACACTCCTGTGCACACCTATGTAGCACTAAGTTTGAGTTCAGAAGGACTTATGTCTGAGTAATTATGCAGAGGGAAGTTCACTTCTAAGAATCACATGTAATTATGCATGACAGCCTGAAAGTAAGCTTCACTGTGTTCCATAGGGCATAGTGTCCATTTTATTTAATGCAGCTTACTCCCAGGAAAGTGTGCATGCAGCCCGGTGTTGCATTTCTTAACCGTATTTGCCTGGAAATAAATTGCACACTGATCTGCAGCTCCAAGGATCCCCCAGCCACTGTGCTCATTGGCCACACTGGCTGGGGAGTTTTGTGTGCTGGATTCCTCTTCTAAACTGATCATACCTGGACATGTGAGACTTTCAGCCTAGCCACTACTCTTGTCTCTGGTTCCATGGATGGTGAAACAAGCATAAAACCTGTCTTCACCTGTGTTTGAATTTTCTTAATGTTTGGGCCAAACATCCCCACCCTACTCCTGGGAGTCAATGGTGGCTCAGTTTGTGTATGTTTGTTTTGTTTGAACTTTCTAACTAGGGAAAGGCAATTCACTAGTGAAGCTAATTGTTAAATAATGGATGGAAAAAACTATGGTGGGAGTGGCCTGGCATATAGTGAACGATGGGCCTCTGAGGCTCAATATTCACGTTTCCAAAATATTGATATTAGCACAACCTGCAGTTCTTTGGGGGGCACTGACTGACAGGTGGGTTATCCCTTGGGTGTTAAAAATGATCTGCCCCAGGTGTCAAACACACAAGATACACCACTGCTCAATCTGTTCCATCATTAATATTATTGCAGTCATAATTGTTATAAGCAGGTCCAAGCAAGAGTCTGGATTAGCCCAGCATCTAAATCAAAGTTGATTTTGAAGCATGGTTTCACTTGAGACCCTGATTCCTTTCAATTTTAGTTAAATGTTATGGTGGCAGCATTGTTAATCAGTGTTATGCCTGGGATGGGCTGAAGTGCAGGGTTCATGCTTCAAAAGAGATGAAGTAGAAGAAGGAATTGGCAAGATTATGCCTGCATGTAGCCAAGCCAAGCAGATGGCAGAGTATAGAGTTCATTTTTAAAAATCACTGTGGAGCCCCATAAATCTCAGTTAATTACTTTTGTTTTTATCATATGCTAATGTAGGTTTCATCAGTTATGCTTTTTATCGGAGACATGAATACCTATGTATTTTTGTATTGTTATCTATCCCAAAATAAAGAATGGCTAAGTATGAATGTTACATACTGCAGTACACTTTTTAAGATGTGCAGATCTAGTAATCAGCATCGTGATAAGCATGTGCAAGAACATATGAACAGACATCATGGTTTTGAAAGTAAAGTTTCCATGTTACACCATTTCCTTTTCATGTGGTATGTTTCTGGTATCTTAATAAGTGTTTGTATAAGGATAACCTGTATTTGAGTAAGAATAGCTAATCAAAATGTTGATAAACTAGGAGGTGAGCACAATACTTACAGTGTAAACACATGATGACTTCTCAGAAGTAAGCTATACTAAGTTCTGTGGGACTTTTTCTGTCAGAGTAAGATTGCAGGCTTAGTGTGCTGGGTGTCTTTTTCTTTAGCTGCAGCTGTTTGGCTAAGTACTTCATATACACTTTAGTATTTTTTTTTTCTTGGCAGATGTTGCAAATTTTATTTTTTTTAAATAATTGTTATTAATTTTTAAAATTAAAGAACATACAATTACTACATGAAACTTAACAAACACATATAACAGTGATTCCCTCCACTGAGGGACTTCCCTTTACATTCATCCCTCTTTCCAAAAAAACATTGTTTCCAACTCCGGTTTGCTTCCTCTCCCCTTTATTAATACAAATTCTAAAAATTTACTCCATTTTTCACCAAAACATTCTTATTTAGCCCTCCTTTTTTTTCCTTAACCATATTTGTTAATTTCTCATTTATAGCTATATTCCATACTTTGTCATACCATTCTTCTATTTTGTATTCACCTTGTATTTTCCATTTCTTTGCTATTATTAACCTTGCTGCTGTCAGCAGATTTGTTAGCAAATCCTTAACAATTTGAGATTCTTGTATTTTTTCACAATATGATAATAATGCTATTTCAGGGCTTAAAGGTATATTTATCTCCAGTATTTCACTTATTTCCTTCATTACTATTTTCCAAAATTTCTGTACATATTTGCAATTCCACCACATATGAATATACGTTCCCAATTCTTGGCACCCCCTCCAACACTGTGCTGAATCACATGCACTTTAGTATTAATGGAAATTTATAGTGAAAGTAACAAGAAGAATACAAAGAATTAAGTTCATTGGAATTTGAAGTTAGCACTAAAAATTGTGCTTGAGAAGTTTTTTTAAGAAAAGAGGAATAATAATCTGTTTCCCCATGTTCTTTTCATATACGCATATCTTTTAACCTGAGATTTTGTTCATTTTCTCCTAAATTCCTGGGAATACAAGAATATTTGTAATAACAGCCATGATCACCTTAGATATGTTTGGATATCGTTCAGCGTAGAGATCTGAGAGAGGCAATTTATGCTTCATGTACATATTTGAGAAATCTCTCCTTGCAACGTTTCCTGGCTCTACTGTTTGGAAAGACAGCTTGCCTTACTGATTTTTCTAGTGTTGCTTGCAGTTGTTCATTGAGTATTTCTTAGATGTGATGGCTCATTATTGGTCTACTTCCTTGTAGTACATTGTCATTGTATGGGTTCAAGAGGAGTTCTGCAGAGGAGATGATTTGGAGGCATGTGGATTTTCTGTGGCTTGCCTTTGTATCTTCAGGACTTGGTTTTGAAATACACCCATAAATAAAGTTGTTAATTATGTTTATAAATACAAAGAATGGAGCTGGTGTTCCATTTACATAAAATAGCACTCTAATGAATAGTTGTCAAAGTTGACAACCACATATTTTAAAGGTGCGGCAATATGTTTCACATCTTGATTGCAACAATTCAGTTTTTGAGAAAAAAGAATGAGAGCACTTCACTCTAGTGAGACTTTATTAAAGTCAGGCCCTGTGTTAAATAAATAATGTTTACTTAGGACAGGCATTCAGTTGCAAAAATGGGTTACTGCATTAGCAGCATTTAGAAGACATGCCTTTCTAGCTACAGTATCTTAGGTCCTGTCTACACAATGGAAAAAAAATCCATTTGGGCACTAAAAAATTTGAAAAGGCAACTGTTCGAACGCATATGAATCTGCCTACACGATTTTTTAGCCCTCTAACTCTGTATGACTCCCCCTTGCCCACAGCTGGCTGGAGTGAGCAATCCAAGTGGCAGTTTTAAATCTCCTGCCACTTTTTTTTTAATTTAAAAAGGTGCCTGTGATCCAGACAGCCGTGATTACATTTTAATATTTAAATATAAACACAAAAAAACATAGCACGGACTTACTGGACCATTGCCGAGCAGGGAGTCCAATATGGTGGCCACAGCCTCTTTCCTAGTCCCACCCCCTCTACCTGGCCAGCCAATCAGATTGCACTCCTGTTCATATCTGTGCAAACAGGAGTGTACAAATGGCCAATCATTTGGAAGTCACACAGATTAATCCCTGAGATCTCATTCAAGCCCCAGATCCACGAGACGTGGAGTAAAAGATGAGTTTTGCCACACACACCCTCTGAATGATATGTACCGTATTTGTTCAAATGGTAGTCTGTACAGATTGCCGATTTTTCGAATAAATATGTGTCATTTTTCATCATGTAGACAGGACCTTAGTTTCCACTGGTGAAGATCCCTCAGTCATCTAGGACAGTGGCTCTTAATCTTTTCTTTACCAGGGACCCCTTTAAATATAATTTGTTGCCATGGACCCCCAAGACTTAACTCAAGATTTAAAACCCCAACAACAACAACAACAACATAACTACATCATCCATTACCCCTTCCATCAGATGTACTGGAGGGGAGGGAAGATTTTTACCCTGCTTCTTCCTGCAAATTTGTGGCTGGAGCGATTGAAGAGCTGGCCAAGTTAGCCAGCCTTTGCCTTGGCTCCTGTCACTTGGGCTGAGCAGCCTTCAAGCCTTCATGGACCCCCTGTGAGGACATCGTGGACCCCTGGGGGTCCATGGGCCACAGGTTAAGAACCATTGATCTATGAGTTTAGCTGATCTCAGTTAAAGAAATAGATAATAAATCACTCAGAGACCCAAAGTTCTGCTATACATGCCACAATGGACATTTTAGAATTTTGAACTTGTTCTTTAGCATCCAGATAAACAGGGAGAGGGGAAATTCTTCAGTGAGTTTCAGAGGGTTCACTGTGATGATAGGAGGAAGCTCCACACACATTCTTACCAGCTTGAAGTTGGAAGGTAGGGGTAAAGTTGGATGTTTCAGGGCTGGGTAGCCAAGGCATTCTCGATCCACCTTGAGATACACCGTGAATAAACTGAGACTGTTGTACTTTGGCCATATCATGAGAAGACACGACTCACTAGAAATGACAATAATGCATGGTAAGGTTGAAGGCAGTCAGAAAAGAGGAAGACCACATTCCAGATGGATAGACTCAATCAAGGAAGTCACAGCCCTGGGTCTGCAAAACCTGAGCAGGGCTGTTGATGATAGGGTGGACCTGGAGGTCTCTCATTCATTGAGGCCACCATAAGTCAAAGTCAGTTTGATGGCAGTTAACAACAACAAGCTTAGGCACTCGCCATCCACCTTGGAGCTGGAGAGGGGAGAGGCCAGTTGTCCTTGTACTCTCACAGAAGCGCAGAACAATGTCAAGTACTATAGCTATGAATCTGTAACATTTAGCTGAAAATCAACCCCACTGAATTCAACAAGATTGCCTTTTAACTAAACAAGCAATTTAAAAGTTAAAAAGCAACCCTGTTGTCTGCAGTTGGGCTAATTCTCAGGTCTTACAAGATTGTAATAAAAAAGGCAGAAACTTGGAGTCCACAATTCTGGTTTTGGCCATCTCTCTTTTTTTAACAGAAACATTAAGCTTACATATTAATTCCTTGCCTTGTGCATGGATGTGCCTGGGATAGCGATTGGAATGTCAGGGGGTCAACTTAATAAGTGAATGCTATTCCAACTGAATGCAGGCATCCTACACCTTTCAAGCAGCTACAGCTTTATTTGGGATAGTTTCACAAGGGGCCAGACTAAATTTAATTAGAATATTTAATTTTAATTATGTGACGGCCCTGAGAGTTCTCAGGTCCTCTGATTCAAAGGGCTTACTTGAAAATGGCACAAGAGAAAGGGGAGGGAATTGAAGGTGTGGGGAATATGAAGCCATTTCACTTGCATGTACTTTGACTTGGTCCCAGAAGGATATGGGTACTGGGATTGATGCCAATGACAAAGGCAGCAATAATTGATAGTATTTAGTCAGTTTTGGTTGTATCTACACCGTTTGTGTTTGTTTCTTGAAATGAATCTGTCATTAAGGACTAACGAGTAAAATTTATCAAATTTTTGGAAGCATAAGTAGTCAGAAGCCTAGCCCTTTGACTGCTGGTTCATTTATCTGTTCCAGTCTTTTAAATGGCAAATGCTTTCAAATCCTCTTTTTGTTAATGTGCATATATATATATATATATATATAGAGAGAGAGAGAGAGAGAGAGAGAGAGAAAACCTAGTGTGCTAGTTTGTTTCCATTTCCATTTATTTTATTTACTAAGTTACTAAGGAGATTTTCAGACAGGCAAAAATCGCTCCTTGCCGCGCGAGCAGCCTCCCGAAACTGCTGCGCGGCAAGGGTCTTCTTCGGACGACGCTGTGCCTCTGGCGAAACCGTCCGTGTCACTTCCGTGAAGCTTGGGACGGCTCCGCGTCATATTTCAATCACGGAGGCTGCCCGTGCTTGAAATATGGCGCGGAGCCGTCCCAAGCTTCACGGAAGTGACACGGACGGCTTCGCAAGAGGCACAGCGTCGTCCGAAGAAGACCCTTGCCGCGCAGCAGTTTCGGGAGGCTGCTCGCGCGGCAAGGAGCGATTTTTGCCTGTCTGAAAATCTCCTATGGCTGAGAAGTAACTGAGTCCATTAGCTGAGGCAGAGTTGCAGTTCTAGGGTGGCATCCTGTTAGTGATATATGTGATATATGTGTATGTATGTTGAGCTTACATGTGCATCTGTTGCTACCTTGAATCTCATCTTGGGAGATAGACAGGATATACTGTACATTCAATACTAAATAGGTTTCCATTTGTATGGGGCAGAGAGGCTATTCTTTGTGCTCCATCCAAAACCTCCCCTGGCAGCTGTCAAACCTTGACATGTGCTGCTGCTGCTGCTGCTGCTTACTGGTGGGAAGGTAAGGGAGAGGGGAGATAATTTAGATGATGAAGATGTAGCTGCTCTGGATTCTGTTAGGGAAAGAAAAGGAAGATGCATTCTATCTATGAGCACCCCTTATTTCTTTCTCTTTCTGAGCTGAGACCAGCTGCACTTTTGTTGTCTGAATCACTTCCCTCCTCCCTGGGTAAACAGAAGCAGAAGAGCCTCCTCTTGGGGTTTGACAGCTGCTGGGGTGAAAAGAGAACATGGAACTATGCTTGAAGTAGGATCTCGGCCCCAGAGTGTTGAGCATATATCTAATAATTGGTGTATTGGCCTGTAAAAGGAGGCAAGGACATTAGCTTAGGTTGCAGAGGGATACAAAAGAGCTCCATAACCTCGTACGCTTTCCCCAAAAGGCCAGTGCACAAATTTTCAGATGTATCTTAACACTCTGGAACTGCAGCTGACTTTGTTTGCCACTGAAAACTGTAATGTCACATTAGTCTACCTCACTCTGTAAAACAGGTATTAATTAGTTGTATACAGTAGGTCTGTGTATTACATGAGCTCATATTACGTGAGTCCAGTTATACGTGAAAGCCTCCTTGTGCTGCTCGGCAAAGGGGTCCTGCTGGTGAAGTGGTCATGAGAGAAGAATGGGAAGCCAGCTGAGGGCAGAAAAAAAGGTGCCCAGACAGTGCACTGTTGTGTTCGCTGAGGTCAGAACAGGGTGTCCATGTGATCAACAAGGAGGGAGTTGCCCCCTCATTGTTAATCAAATGGGTGGTCCATTCTGACCTCAGTGAATGCAATAGCGAGCTGGTAGGCTCTCCACAGAGGTCCGAGGCCGGTGAGGAGATGGCGGTGGCAGCTCTGAGAATGGGACAGGCCAGTGGGGTCCTTGTGGACAACAACACATCTATCAGGGGCCAGTCATGGCTGCTGTAGATGAGCCTTGAGACTCCTTCTTCAATGGAGAGAAGGGTAAGAAACTGGCTACGCCTCTCTCTGCCAAAGAGGGACAGAGAGCCATTCCTTGGCTGAGAGAGGTGTAAGAAAAATGGGTTCCAGATTATACACAAAAATTGCATTATGTGAAGTGTCCCAGAACAGAATCCTTGTGTTATACGAGGACCTACTGTATTTCTGAAAAGCAAGGGAAATAATGAACATAGTACTCCAGAAAGCACTAAGTAACAGCCTTTGTACTGTCTCTATTTTAATATATATTGTTGATGCTTTGGCCTGAAATCACAAAGTTTTTTCTTCCATTTTGTATTAGGATACCAGAGGCTACAGTTCCTTTAAAGCAGTCTCAGTATGCCAACAACAACAGTTACAATGGGTCAGCTAAGGAGCCAACACAAAAAAGAAAAGCAAGAAGACCTAAAAGGACCAGTACAGACAACTATGATGGAGATTATACCACTGGAGGAGAATCTTGCGATGAGCTGGAGGAGGACTGGGACAGGTACAAACAACTCCACAAACCTGGGCGTTGGCATAGCATTAGCAGGCAGCCTCGATTACATTAGAGCAATGAGAACTTGTAGCACCTTTGAGACTAACTGAGAGAAAGAAGTTTGTAGCATAAGCTTTCATAGACTGGGTCTACTTAATCAGTTGCATGGAATGAGGACTTCACATCATGCATCTGAAGACTCAGTGAAGATTCAGTCTTTGTTGCATGAATTTGATGAAGTAGACGCAGTCTACAAAAGCTTATGCTACAAACATCTTTCTCTCAGTTAATCTCAAAGGTGCTATAAGTTCCCTTTGCATACTGATTCAGACTAACACAGATTTGAACATTGTAGCAGAGAGACTACTACTATTAATGTTGGCTGACAGGAGATTCTAACTATTGCATATAATATGATGAGAGGCATAAGAAATGGAACTGGAATTTAATTCTACACCAGTACACTCTATATATTTCACTGCTATATTATACCGCTATATATTCCACTTGGTTAGGATTGTAATTGTTTATTACCTATATAGATCCTAAATGGCTTTGGGTACACATATCTCCCTGTATGAAGCTGTCCGAGTTCAGAGATCCTCATGAGGAGATTCTTTTGGGCCCACCACCATCACAGGCACGTTTGAGTTTGAGTAGAAGTATTTTACATGGGTTTTCATTGTGTATGTGGTAGAATACAGTTTATTGAAATATTCTTGGGGGGCGGAGGGTCAGTTAGTGCAGCTGCTATACTACTTGCCTATTAATTACATGAATCACAATTCCTAATATAAACCTATGGCTTCTTACTCTGTAACAAAGTTTATGAAATCTGTAATTTCTTAAACTCTTCCTTACCATAATTTTACATGCCAAACTTATAGTATCCTGTGAATAATATTCAAGAGGTACAGACAAAATGCACTTCAGCTACCCTTTACATAAGCTGAAAGGAAAACTCAATTAAGCAAGTTATGCGTAGCTATGACAACTTGATTCAGTCAGCTAAGCTGCTGAACTTATAAAGAAACTCACATGGTTTGTTGAGCAAGCAGTGACAACTTCCATTCTTATGTCTACTCACTTTATGAAAAACACGCTATATGAAAAGTCTCCCTGTGCGCGCACACGCATGCCTTTGATTCCTTTGGTGGTAACCACGCATACCTAGAGAAAAGATGCAGCTAAAAATAACAACTAGAAACAAATGTTTACTTCACAAAATTGTTACTCAATATCAAAACTACAACAGTATGCAAATCTATAAGTAGTTTGCCAGTTGTCTATCCAGTTCATTTTAATTCATAGATCTTTAAAAGAAATCACCACACCTGGGTTTCAAAACATTATGACTGCAAAAATTAGAACCTTTATGAGTGAAGTCCTTGTGCAGTTGTTCCTTTGATCAAATTGGATTAAGTACAGTACTAGCATTCACTTTAAAAATATGCTATAATGTATATTAGGAGTGAATCCTGAAGGTAAAGTATTGCTGTTCTGCATGTCAGCATGAAATATATACCTGGAATTAACAATAACCTAAAGACATGGATGGGAGACTGCCAATGAATACCAATTGCTGTAGGCTATATTTCAGAGGAAGGAACTGGCAAAACATCTCTGAATATTCCTTGCCTAAAGAAATTTCATGGGGTCACCATAAGTTGACAGGCAACTTGAAGGCACATGCACACACACAAAGACATTCAAAATGGTGCTTATATTTTTCCCATGTAGTGAATATATGCTTCAGTTTGTGCATTTAATCTTTACTGCTTCTTTTGATGGTAGACACAGGAATAAAGAAACCAGACACAATAAAGAGACCAACACACATAAGCTGGGTTGTAAAGGGCCATTTTTATTTAGCTATAACCTATTTAACCTCTTTCTGAGAGATCTGCAATGGGGAAGCAACCTAGTGTGGTAAATGTTGAGGCAGGAGGTCAGCTTCAAAACCATCTCCCCAACTTCCCTTGGGCGAAAACACCTGAACCCCAGGGAGAACCCATAAGCTGGGTTGCCTCTCAGTCAGCTCGCATCTGAAAGGCCAGCCCAAAAGTCCCTCCCCCAAGTCACAGAACTTAAAGAGAGGGTTTATTCCTCAGGCCAGCCTCCAAGGAGGTCACTTTCCCCACCCCTCAGCTTTCCCCACCCCTCAGTTCACAGGACTTAAAGGGGCAGTTCCAGATCCCCTCCTTCACCTTCAAAAGGGAGAAGTGCCAAAGGTGCTCACCAAACTACCAAATCTTACCCTCTACCTGCCAAATGACCACCTACTTAAGACACCACTCTAAGACAATTATCCATTCCACATCCACAGTGTGGAGTAGGTGAAAAGACCCCCCAGGAAAAGGGGCAAAAATGCCTACCCAGCCCCGAAGCGACAAATTACATCACACTGATTCAGTGGCAGGAGGGTGGGCAGATCAAACAACAAAAAGGAGGACGCAGAGGGCAGCTGGGCTTAAATCCCTCTGGCCCTGCCCTCGGCTCTCCTAGCGATAGCACAAGTGCTGAGGCTACATTACAGGCCTCTATCCTACGCTTCATCAAAAGGAGTTCCAACAGTGCAGTTGTGATCATGCTGGGAACCCTATTCTGTTCAAAAAATTGGAATCACATCTCTTTACTGTTGTATAAGATTCTTACAGGTATGTCTGAAGTTTTAGTGTAATGTGTCTACATTCTTCAGTTTAAAGTTTAAATTAAAGAGTAACACTGAAAGGTTACTTTAGTTCCCAACTGAATTAGATATACTTTCCGTATAAGCAATGCTAGATATGCTGTTTTAAAGTTTAGCCTTCCTGAAGTTGAGTAAGTCACTCCCTTTATACAGAAATAACATTTTAAATCACTCTTCACCCAGAGAATATCCACCTATATCATCAGACCAACAAAGGCAAACATATAAGCGAGACTTTGATGCAGGACTACAAGAATACAAGCGTTTACAAGCAGAGCTGGATGAGATCAGCAAAGAACTCTCTCGTCTTGATAAAGAACTGGATGACTATACTGAAGACAGTGAGGAATACAAGGTAATTCTATTGTTTTAAAGATTCTGCACAGACGTAAGAGATGGGATTCATGACCGAGAGAAAGCAAGCCCCACTGGGTCTGATCCTTCCTGGATCAGAACACGGTTTGGGTCTGTACCCAAATTTACAGCGCTGGGGGGATTCTCTTGGTAGGAGCCCCAACACAAGATCTCTGATCCCTTCTGCTCTCCGACCGGAAGTAATTATAATTACTTTTTCAAGGTATTTAAGTGAATCTTCTATTCTTTTTTAACTTCCATTTGTTACCTCAGCAAGCAGGATAGCTTACATATTTTATCTACTTCAATAAACATTGAATAAACAACATTTAAATATAAGACTATTGAGGAAGAAGAGAAGGATTGGTAATTATTCGGTTATTGCCATTACAAATGAACAACCAGGTAAAACTACTTTGCAGATAATCTGGGCAATTTTGTTTGCTAAAAATCTCTCTCATCTTAGGTTTCCTTTAAGTTGCTTAGTTTCAGATGGTTCTTTTTGTATGAACAGCCTCCTTTATGAAGAAGGGTAGTATATGTTGTATTTTGCTGAAAGACATAGATTAACCTGATGTCTAGTAAGAAACTCTTCATAGTATTTGAGACTCAAAAGCTATAGCAGGAGTGAGAAATGTATGAACCTCCAAATATTGACTCAAAACGGTATGTTCTCTGATCATTAACCATGCCACATGAGGCTGATGAAATTTGTAATATAAAATCTACCCACCCTTGCTTTAGAGCAGTGCTTCTCAATCTTCAGATGTTTTGGACTTCAGCTCCCAGAATTCCTTACTATTGGCTGAGCTGACAGGGGCTTCAGGGAGATGAAATCCAAACAACCAAAGATTGAGAACCACTGCTTTATAGGAAGTAACATCCTCAAAGGAACTTCCTAACTAATTTTAACAGCACACATCAGATATAGTTAGCAACATGGAAAATATTTGATGATGTTGATTTCTGCTGAGGAAATTCCATGTGTTTGCTGCTGCCTCTTCTGAATACAGTAATCTGTGATTAAGTAATTGGGTGATCCATTACAAGCTTGTCTGCTTTTGAGCCAGCTTTTCAAAGTCAAGACTGATGGGACATTTCCTGGCCCTTTTCTTCAGTCCCTCTTTATTCTGGCTCATCTTGATTCCTCACTGGACCTTCCCAGTTTTTAGGGTCTGAAAAAAATAAATCACATTTTTCTTGGGGGTGGTGTTTTTTCAAATCAGGAACTACCAGATGTTTCTTAGGCCCATATGCACTTAAGAAGTATAATTCCCTAAATTCAGCAAAATGTCTTGTACTGTCACCCAAAAGCTTACGGGGTCACAGTTTTTAGGCTCACATGGACCTTTCTTCAGAAGTTAAAGTGATCAGATGGTCACTTCCTGATTTGGAAAATGGCTAATGCAAGTTTTTAAAAAAGTGATGGGTCACCCTGTAGAATAGCCAATAGCCAGTACCCCTCAGAGAACTGATGGCCAGTATAGAAATCAGATAAACTACATAATTGTAAAAACAGAAGATGGAGAAGTTCCATTCTCTCTGCAAAAACAAAACCAAGAGCAGATTGGAGCACAGACCATGAACTACTAATAATCAAAAATGAGAGTAAAGTTAATAGAACACTAAACTAGCCATCATGCCAAAATACAACCTGAAGAACATCCTTGTAGAATTTAAAGATACAATTGTCTCTCCGTATCCATGGATTTGGTATCCATGGGTTTAAGTATTCACGGCTTGAAAATATTCTTAAAAAAAATAATAATCCAAAAAGCAAAGTTTGATTTTGCCATCTTATATAAGGGACACCATTTTGCTATGCCATTGCATATAATGGGACTTGAGTATTCACGTATTCATGTAAGTTTGGTATCCACAGGGGGGGGTGTAGCCTAATTGTTCTGGAAGAATTCTGGACTGAAGCCTGAGACATTATCAGGGAGGAATGCAGAAAGACACTTTCTGTAGCCAAAAAGAAAGATAAGCCTCAATAGATAACCAAAAATAGTAAAGAACAGACGAGAGGCAAAAGTAAAAGGTGATAGAAATAGAGTCAGAACCTTGCATACAACTATTAAATGACTTGTGTGCAGGGAAAAGGACAATTATAATAAATGCAGAGAAACAGAAGGTGACAACAAAAAAGGAAGAACAAGAAACCTCTTCCACAAAATCCAAGAAATCAAAGGGGAATTTAAACCAAGAGCTCCAGTAGGGGAGCATGTAACATGACCAAGTAGCAATAAAATATGATGGATACAATACACAAGAGATGAAAGGTTGACCAATATATTCAGTGAAGAACGTTATGAAAATCAACCCCCAATTTTAGAAAGCAAAGTGGAAGCTGTGCTCAGGACAATTGGGAGAAATAAATTACCAGAAACAGTTGGCATACTAATAGAGCTGCTTCAGTCTAGAGAGACAGAATCTACTCTAGTACTAACTATTGAAAGCCAAACAGTGAAAAAAGCTTATAAGAAGAAAATCAGTTCATTTGAAATGTGGTGCTAGAGAAGAGTTCTACAGATACTGTGGACTGCTAAAAAGACAAATAAGGGGGTCTTAGAGCAAATCTAACCTGAATTCTTCCCTAGAAACCAAGAGGACTAAACTGAGACTGTCATACTTTGGCCATATCATGAGAAGACATGACTCACTAGAAAAGACAATAATGCTTGCTAAGGTAGAAGGCAGTAGGAAAAGAGGAAGACCACATTCCAGATGGATATACTCAATTAAGGAAGCCACATCCCTGAGTCTGCAAGACCTGAACCTGTCTGTTGATGATAGGGTGATTTGGAGGTCTCTCATTCATGGGGTCGATATAAGTTGAAGTCGACTTGACAGCAGTTAACAACAACAACCCCTCAGAGGCTTTGGAAGCCCTATGGGCCATTTGGGTGGGGGATGTACAAACTGGAGGGACAGGGAAGACCCTCAGCATGGAGGATGGATGAGGCCCATGGGCCATGCTTTCTCTACTCCTATTTTAGATATAAAACTGTTCTTGCCCAAGAATATATTACACAGTCTTTATACTTTGGCCTGCTTTTGTTCTGTTTGCCCTCTGGGTTAATGTCTGTTGCTAATTTGAGCCATTTTTCTTTGTAGGCTGCTGCTGATGAATACAACAGACTGAAGGATATAAAAGCAGTAAGTAGTCCATTATTTAAGAAAAGAGATGTACTGTATAAGAAACATATCTCTTGTCCTTCAGCAGAGTGAGTGTAACCTACACTGAAAACAATACAGATCCGTTCTTCTCAGTCTCTGATGTCTTTCTCCTTCCTTTTCTACTGCCCCATTTTCTCCCCCTTTGCCCTCTTTATTTAACAGTTTATCCTTACTCAGAGGGGACAAGGAATGAAGGAGGATGCTCAGACTGCACAGACAGTGCAAGCCAACTGCCTCTCCCATCTGTCTTTAGCTGAGCTGGGGGTGGCCAATATGGTGGGTGGTTTGTGCTCCAGACAGGTGGTTTCGATGCCTGGCAAGCACAGAGCCAACACCTTCTTCAGCCTTTCCTTCATCTTTAAGCACCTAGAATGCCAGAGGCTTTAATATTGGGGAGGATTTCACCCCACTCAGTCTCTCTGTACTTAAACTTGAAGGAGAATTGCTGCTATTTTCCCTGGAGCTTGTGGTAAATGTGAGAGACGTGCTGCAAGACTGGGGTCAAGACCTTGCTATTTGGTGGCACAGGTTTTGGTGACAACCATCTGGTCAGCAAGGTCAGCCAACATTTATTGATGCTATGGGTCTAGAGCAACCCAAGACTGCAGACCTGCCCCAACCATAACCGGTAGTATTCTATTTCATTTACTCTTACGTAGTTTATAATCTAATCTATAGTTTATAATATAATCTATAATCTAGTTTATAATCTTAGGTAGTTTTTAAGTGACTTGGGCTGGCATCCCATATCTCTTATATCACTGGGACTTCCGAGTAGATAGGTATGTGCAGGACTGTACAGTTAAAGTAATAGCGGATCTGCTATGGCAGAGTAATATAATTAATTTAATTAATTAACAAGCATTATCATTCTATAACATGCATATAATCCAATAACACCACAGCACTAAGGAAGAAGGGACACATACTTACTTGCCTTCCCCCTCAATGTCTTTTCAGTCATTACCTTCTACAAAGCCTGAGAAATAATGCTGCTATTCCTGAACACAATTTTTTTTTGTCCTAAATACTGTAGATTGATAGCAGAAGGGTTGCTTGCAGTGGCTTGCATGCTGATTGTGTGGGTCAGCTGCTGAACACTCTGACCATAGCTGGTAGATGTTCTCTGTTATTAGTGCAACATATCATAATTATCCCAATCTATGTTTGACATTATGGATATGACAACTGCTAAGCTTCAAATACTAATACATGGAGATACCTTGCACTTTGCATGCAGGTATTGTGTTTTTGGCCACATCAGTCTATGTCCAAAAAGGAATGTTTTTCAAACTGTTTTGCAGTTTGTCTTCATATGTCTTCCCACACATGTTTTCAGTTGAATAAGGCTCATCTCTCCATAGGCCACTGTGGCTATTCACTCTTTTTGTACTTTGCATATGGTTAAAAGATTCAGGAATTTTAACTTCTGAATAGTTTGTCCAAGTACAGGTATACCTCAGTTAACAAAGTTGATGTGTTCCTGGGCATTATTTCATTAACAGAAAATTTGGTACCAGAGGCAGAAATAACATGGAAAGAATAGCGATAGGTTCCTCCACCCCCCACCCCTAAAAAGAAGAGCAGTTCAACATTTCAGGAATTTTTAAATCCAAAACTAACAATATGTGAGTGTGAGATGATAACAACCGTATCAGAAAAGCCTTGCAGAAGCAAACAAAAATGTGTTGAAATCTTCTAGAGACCACTTGAAAGCTTCTGCCAAAATGCTGCCAGAGATTATTTTTTCTTTATTTCACCAACCTCTACTTTCTTTATTTCCATTTTGGTTGGCCAAACTTGTAGATCTTTGCTTTGCTGATGTGCAGGTGATGGGCTGGCTTATCTGCTCTCCACCTTTCCCTTGGTTTTGCTCTGCATGAATCCTCAGCAGAGTTCTGGAGTCAGCTACTATTTAGCTTGCCTGTTGCCAGCAGGTACACACAGCAACGGTAGTATCAGCTAGAGCACAATCCCATTTTTCTCCAGCTCAAGCTTTATTGAATTGTTTACTCTAGACATCCTGCTGCAACATTACACCAAAAGTCTGTGTTTCTCCAGCTTTCCTTTGCCATCCTCCCAGTGCTGAAGCTGTTTAAAAAACTTCCACATAGACAGAGGAAAAGGTGGGAGCTGGATGGCCATAAAAAGACTTGAGACCTGTCTATATGAGGGGGAAAATGTGGATTGGTGTGCAGTAACACCAATTTGCAGCAGCTGTCATTTGTCTCCACTTTTTTTCATGATTGCTGGTGTATGAAGCTATCTTTGTTTGTTGTTCGAATGGGCATACCAGTGAATCAAGATGGTGGGCAAAAGTGAATTACTTGTGGTTTTATTCTCCCCAAGTTGCTGCCACCAAAACAATAATTTAAAAAAAAAAACTATTCCAAGGTGTGGAAGAGAGATCTTCCACTTAAATAAAAAAAGAGAGGCTGTTTCATTGCCTCAGCGCACAATCACAACAGTGAAAAAACAACATGGTGGTTCTGAATGCGGCCTTATTAGCAAGCTCCATCCCCATGCACATCTGACCAATCAGCTATCTGCTTCAGGAATGTGTAGCGATGCGATTTGGTTGTCCTAACGAGCGGGAGTGCATATTTTCCCTGCAGTTTTTAAAAAACTACAGAAAAGATCTGAAGTCTTTTCTGGTGTAGTTTTTGTGGTTTTTGGCCCCCCTCCTTCCAAATACCACAATTCAATGCAGGATCTCATTAAGACAGATGGAATTACCCACACATTCCATTAGAAACTTTTTCACCATTTAGATGGGCTCTTGGTAAAAGGAACTTTGTAAACGGAGGTATGCTTGTATAGCTTCACTTACTTATATCAGCATGCATCACATTGACTATATAACATAGTATCAGTCATTATATTTATCTAAAGTTCTGAACATTGAAGAACTATGATTCTTTGCCTTCCATATTAATCTTAAATTGCATTTTGTATTTAGTCAGCAGACTATAAGAACCGAAAAGCATACTGCAAGATGCTGAAGAGTAAGTTGTCACACATCAAAAGGATGGTCACGGAATACGACAGACAGAAGTCATAACAAGAAGGAAGAAAATTGGTCTGCATGACCAAATATGTTAATAGTCATTAAGCTGGGATATGATTATATTGGACTTCAGGCAATGAGAGCCCTTGTTTGCTTCTACTTCACAATGATGTCACTTGTGCCATGTTTACTATGAAGTATGGACTTTGGCACTCAATATATGGAACGTCTTGTAGTTTCACTGAGTCAAGGAATTTCACCATTCTTTATATCAGTTTTGTCTATTTTAATACCATCTAGAGGACATTTTGTCTATTTGTCCTTCATATTCTCTATGCTCCACTTTTCTTGTTGCTCTTGTCACTTCCATCCAATCACTTCCTGAAAAGTTCTTGCCACATTATATCCTTCCAGATGCCATCCATAATGTAGGCTGGGTGCTTTTTCTGAAAAGCACCATCTTTCTTTCCTTGTATTCAAAATGCAGCAAATAATTTTCTCCATATAGGATGTTCAATGTTAATGTCAAGCTAATGGGAATTATATTTTGAATTGCATGAAGTGTCTAAATGGAGCCAATGTTCATCATCTAGTATGTGATATCACCAAGGACAATGTGAAACTAAATGTAAATATATACATATATTATTTTTTATAATCTCAGTTTGTATTTTAGATGATTTTATTGTATACATATAGAATTAAGGGAAAAAAAACATTTTGACTTGAATATGGCATGTCCATTAACAATGGATATTCCTCCAATGTGTGTCTGTGTGTACGAGACTGCAATCCTACACATGGGACTTGTCTACACCAGCAAAATTCAGAGTATTCTGCCTCACAGCTGTTCTGAATTCACCCCATCTAAATATACCACACTGAAATAATGTCCACACATTTCCCTTGCCCAAATTCAAATTGACAATGGTTTTCTTTCTCTTTCTCCTCTGGACTGCCGCTGCCTTCCCAGCCAAGCACCTCCCCAGCAGAGCCTCACTGGTGAAGTTGCTTGCTTTGAGGTCAAAGTAAGGTGCCCAGACATGCTATCAATGCTGAGGTGGTAGCCAGTCGACCCTCTCATTGTTCACTGGTGGCCTTTCTGACGACTTAGCCAGTGGGCCTCTGCTGGGGAGGTGGTTGGCCCAGAAGGAAGCAGAAGCCCTGAGGAGAAATGTTTTTTATTTTTATTTTTTAATGTGGCTGGGCTCAGCTGGGGAGCTGCCCCTGGTAGCACTGAACTTTTTTTTTAAAAAAATGGCAAGGCTTGCAACATACCAGTCTATCCCGTTACCACCCCAATGCCAATGGAGACACGTAAAAAAGACCGTGTTTTCCTGGAAACTGCAGAGCAAGAAGTGAATTTTTAAAAAATTGTATTAAAGCCTGAAATAAGCACTTTCACTGCTAAAACAGCCCTACATCATATGTTCTTACAGAACCAGATTCAAGGTGGGTATGGATTTTTTTTCCCCTGATGTAGACAAGGCCATAGTTACCTGGGAATGAATTCCATTGAAGTCAGTGGAGGTTATTTCAGGGTATGCTCATGTAAGATTCTGCTGAAAATAATCAGCCAAAGTCAGCTTGATTCTTCTAATTTGCCAAAAGGTTTAGACCACTCTATCACAAATTTATTATTATTATTACGACCAAAGAAAATGGAAACCAAAGTAGAGAAGCATCTTTTTACAAAAAAATGTTTATGTTCCTTTGAAATGTTATGGTTAACAAAAGCTATTAGGCAAGAAAGGAAATAGTAAAATCTAACCATTTTTGTACTTACTGAAATCCTGTGCTCTGTTAGGTCAAGTACTATCCTTAACATAAAGTCCAGTGCTAATTCAATAGTCGTTGATTCTGGAACAGATGAGGGGAAAGCTCATTTTCTAATAGATGCTGTTCTGCTAACAGGTGGACACTATTTGATGCAACCCAATGAATTTGACCCAGAGTTAGATCTATTTAGAGCTGACCCACTGAAATCAGTTGGGCTTCAGTTAGTCATGAGTAATAATCCATTGATTTCAGAGGGTCTGCTCTAAATAGGACTAAGTTGTGGGTCCAACCCAATATTTTAATGATCTCAGTAATGAAAATATCAGAACAAGTCAACCTTCTTAAGACTGAATAATTTTTTTTAAAGAAGTGCTTTCATAACATGTCTCAATTGAATGCAGTAACTGTATATAAGTCTGTTTTTTAGTAGTTTTTATGATACGTTAATAAAATTATTTCAGCTTTTGGATATGCTGAAGCAATAATTAGTATTAAGATGAGAGTGTTTGGATTTATTACATTTATACCATGTTCCATTGTTAAGGCCTTGAGGAGGTAAAGTAGTGTTCAGGTAAACTTTCAGAGGGATAATTGTTTTAGTATATTACAGCAGAAACAACAAAGTCTTAAGACAGCTTAAACACCAAAAGATTTTTTACAAATCAAGCTTTTGTGGACTAATGTCCACTTCATCTGATGCATCTATTACATTCCTAACCAGTGACAAGCAAAATTCTTCATCCCCATCTCTTCAAAGCAGGCCAGGCTGTAAGACACCCTTTGTATCTTTTGAGGTAGACTGGAAGTCAGTTGCCTTTAAAATACAGTGAAATACAGTAAACCTACAGTGTTAATCAATGATTTATCAAGAATGTTATATCATAAGAATAATTCACCAAAGCAATTTACAAGTATGGGAGATAAATGAGACTTCACAACATTGCTTAATCTTGACTCTTAACTTGCCTCCTAGGCAGACGATCTCACAAAAGTTTCTTCTGTAAGTACTAGGCAATTCCAGGAGAAGAAATTTGGTTGACAGTTTAGTATTTCAACTGTAACTTTTTGCATGTTTTGGCAACATGTGTTTTTATTTGCAATTTCCTCTGTTTTGTAAGCTGCCTTTATTCACAGATTTGGGGAAGGGGTATAGATAAGATGGGTGGATGGAAATACAAACTAACCCATCAGTAACCTGGGAGGACCTGATCATACAAACTTCCAAGTATTCCGGCAGGTATCTGCTTAACATCAGCCTGAGTCATAAAGAGTCACTCTTGGATATAGAAAGCTAGTATGTGTTTGAACCATGTTCGTTGTACAGAGGCATTTCTAGAAAGCACTGGGAATGGGTCAGGGGAGGATGTTAGGTGTGTAATAACTATTCTTTGAGTCTTGCCACCTTATGAAGCTAGGAAGGTAGAGGCCTAAGAGAGGATCTTTTCGGGTAGAACATGCATGTAAAGCTCATCTGATAAAAATTCAGATTCATGATTTTCAGCAGCAGGTCACGTCCTTTCTGTTTGCTCAGTTCTTTCACTATATTAGCTGGCTTCATGTTTACTGTTCTCTTCTGGTATTTATTATACTTTATTGCTCTGCTTTGTTTATATAGGATGGCTGTTTATACTCTTATTTTTTTATGATTCTGTGAGCTGCTGTGAGAGCTTGTTAGTGGAAGCATGGAACTTCTTCTTAAACATAAATAAAAGCAAATATTTCACCAGATGAAGGGAACTGGGACTGTAGAGAAGTATAACTGTGTTCTTTGTAAGCCTTATGCTAATCCAGATGTCAACATGGATGTGGGTATAAAAGCTTAACAACCATTTCCGTAATGTCAAGAGTCTCTTCTGTATCATTTAATTCTCAAATTAAAGCAAACATTAAAAGCAGCTTAAAAACATTCATGGACAGTTAAATCTATGAAAAGTAACTAGCCATAGGTCATAGGCATAATAGTATAGGGTGTGAATCTTGAGAGATGGATATATGCTGATTACTAAGGAGTAGACAATGGGGGGGGGGAGTTTGTAGGCTTCCCTGAAGACTTTTTCTGGCCCTGCTGAAAATGGGATGGTGGAGTAGACTAGTTTAATCAAACAGGAAGGGTACTTAAGTAAGCAGTTTTGGGACTTCAAATAGCAGCTTGCCGAGTGTCCAGAAAATAAACAAGGAACGGGTAAATCTTGTGGATACACTCTTTCATAAGAAAAGAACCTGCATTATTGGAAGAGGATGACTTTACATACCATATTGTTTGGTATCAACCATAACATAATGTACAGGCTAAGTGAACACAAATGTGTTCTTCACTTCACACGCTTCTAGTCTGCATTCCCATGAAAATAAAGATATTCAAGATAACAGAACTCAAAATTATAAATTACAATTCAAGTTTTAATAATATCCACATTGATAGCCAAACATATGAAATTATAGCACTGAAAGACAACATAGTATCCGCTGTATCTGCTGATTCATTATCCACTGATTCAGTTATCCATAGTTTCAGCATAGCTACCATAGTCTTCCTAGAAAATGTGTCCTCTCTAGCCATTTTCTAGGTCCTCCAAAGCAACTCTATGGTATTTTAAACCGGAAGTCCCATTATTTTCAATATTCACTATTATCCTCGAATATATTCACTATTATCAGCATTTTTTTGTATTCATGGAGCCCTACTGTATTAATAGCTGGGACTTCTGGTTTAAAATACCATAGAGTTGCCTTGGAGGACCTAGAAAATGGCTAAAGAGGAAACATTTTCTTGGAAGACTCTATGGTAGGTGTGCTGTTCTGTGTCCCATGGATAATTAATCAGTGGATACGGGGGTCCTACTATATCAGCTGGGCCAACTGGGTATGTCTTACAGGTTTCCTGTACAAATTAAACTTGAAATAGAGTTTACTAACAAGTAGCTCATGAGACAGCATTTGTTAATGAGGAATATGTAAACAGTCTGCCCTATCCCATAAGAAAAATATTTTAATACCAGAAAAAAAATTAATGCAAACAATCTTCACCCAGTTGTAAACTGAGTCTGAGAGGAAAACTGTAGAAGGAGACTTAGAAGTTGAACTCCAAAAACATTTCATAACTTAATATTAGCTAAAGCGTATTGCCTTGCAACAAATGAATGATGCAAAAATCATTCTATTCATTGCTGGGAGGAATATGGTATCTGTGGAATCTGAAGGATTGTTCAGAATCAAAACTATGCAAATAAACTGCAGGGTGTTAGTCTTAAAAGCCATTTTTAATTGCACATATAATGCCTTCAAATATACACACAAAGGTGAAAACGTAAATTATGAAGATAGTTAAAATACTTTTAAGATGCAGTCAATGCATTCACCTAGTTCTTGAAAGGAAAGATTGAGACTACAAATTTAAATGGTCACAACTTGAGGTGTGATTAGGACGGCTTAGAATGCAATAAAAGTACGACATGAGAAAACTGCAGATTATAGTCAGAAAGTGTGTGTGTGTGTTTTAAAGTTATTTTATAGTCTTAAAGAAAGTGTGTTTTTAAAAGTTTCCTTTAAAATACAATTAACATTGAGACAATGGAATTTTGACACAAGTTGGAAGAGTGGTTTCCCTAAACATTTTAACCATTTTCTGATCTCTGTGTAATAAACAATTTCAAACATGCATCTTCCCCTGAAGCACCCTGGTGTTTTGATGCTGCATCACTTAATTAGGAAATATTGTTAATGTTTGTGAATCAGTGATACTGTACTGCGGGGAGAGGTGGGTGTGGACAGTCTCCAGACAATTCTCACATGAAATCATAGAGTTGGAAGGGATCCCGTGGGCCATCAAGTTCAACTTCCTGCCAATGCAGGAATCTATCACTAAAAGCTCCCCTAAGAGGTGACCATCTATCCACTTTAAAAACTTCAAATGAAAAACTTATGCAGACTGGGGTAGTCTGCATAAGAAACAACAACAACAATTGTCTAGTAGCTCTTACTGTCATGACGTTCTTCCTAATATTTGATGGAATCTCCTTTTTTATAGATTTGAACCAATCTGAATCCATTGGTTCAAGTTCTACCCTCTGGAACAGCAAACAAGTTAATTCCATCTTCTTACACAACAACTCTTCAGGTATTTGGGTTGCTAGATTATTACCTCTCAGAAATCCAGTTTTGGTTGTATTCTAGCAGTAAAGGTGGCTGGGTTAAAGACAAGGGAGCTGAGCCTTGTCTAAAAGAAAGTGAGTGGAACTAGTTGTATTTCTTTCCAGTTTGGGCATTTTCCCATTAAGTATGCAAAGCACAGTTGAATTCTATTTGTATCTTCATGTTGTTGGGTGTCTTCAAATAATCTCTGACTTATGGCAACCCTTTCATGGGGCTTTCTGAGGCTGAGAGTAAGAGTGTGTGACTTGCCCAAGGTCACCAAATGGGTTTTCATAGCCAAGCGGGGATTTGAACTCTGGTCCCCAGAGTCATAGTCCAACACTCAAATCACTACACCATGCTGGCAATACTCAGAAGTAATTCCACATGCAACAGCATTTTTGCTTGCAAATTTCAGGTCAATGCTATGCAATAGCTTTTTTTCTTGCAAAGCTCAGCTCAGTCTTATGCTGGGTATTTAAAGTTTAAATGCTGTTTTATCTCTGATCACTGGCTGGAGATAATTGCAGAAATAGTTGGCTGGATGAGAAACCCCTGCAGTCCACATCTAACCCTTGGCTAGAGGTTTCCCATTGAGTTGTTAGGATTAGCTGCAAAATAATTCTATAAAATTGTACAGATGTTGGTTTGGCTTCAATGAGCAGACTAAACACAGAATTCAGTATAGTCAGCCCTCCATATCTACAGATTCTGCATCCACGGATATAACAAACCAGAGTTCAAAAATATTTTTTTTTAAAATCTAAAAAGCAAACCTTGATTTTGCCATTTTATAAAAGATACATCATTTTACTATGCCATTGTATATAATGGGACTTGAGCATACAAGGATTTTGGTATCCATGGCAGGTCCTGGAACCAAACCCTAGTAAATATGAATTGAACAACTGTACAAATAGAAGGAGGCAAAGTTCTCTGATATTTTGGGTTGCTGCAGCCTTGCAACTAACTGCACAAAACTAATTATTTCTCTACATGTACCATGTACCTATGTTAGTAAATTGAGGCAAACTGACAGCCTAAGCCAGGGATGGGCAACTCGTAGCAGTCTAGGTACTATCAGACTGCAACTTTATACCCTCCAACATTTCACAGATGAAAACAGGGACACATGTGGCCAAGCAACGTCCAAGTGCGATCAAGATGGAGAAAGTTAATGAGGAAGAACACACAATCTAGGAGAGGCTGCAGCAGGTTGCTTTTGCCTGAGCCTACTGGGAAAAGCAAGACTTCATCCCCTTCTCTCACCTCTGCTGAGTTAATGGCATACAAACTACTATTGCACTTTGAACTCAGTTTGTAGCAACTGAAGTAAGCTGACCACACAGGAGAGAGAAACTGGGATATTTTAAAAGCAGCTAAAAAAAATGTGAAGATGGAGGATTAATCAGGATTGTACTTGCCAATCAGGGACAGTTGGAGGGTCTGCAACTCCCAGGTTGACTGTTCCTGGCCTTAACTAATAAGATATCTTACAATTTACAATATTCTTATTACTTTTGGACTAAACTGGATTCTTTTCATCACAGGTAACCAGATTTGTGACCCTTTGGAAGCATTATGCTTTTAGAAATACTTCCTTTTTGAACCACAGCCCCACACAATCAAACAACTACTAGATGGGCCTGTGTAGTTGCACTTTTTCCTAACTAACATGGGCTTATTTGGTGACTTCAGGAAAACTCCACACCTATTTCAAGCTCAGGGGTTGAGGTATTCTTACAAGCAAAGTGTTTCTAATTTGGGCATAGATGTCTTTTGAAATCATGCTGCTTTTAAAAACTAAAAACAAGGTCTGTTTATTTCCATCCTTGAATGCTTCCAGTATGGCATGGACAATCTATTCTCATACTGTTCATTGAGAAAAATATAATTTGTTCATATCTGATCACAAGTTTCTGTTATGCAGAGTACTAAGCATTTTGTTTTGACACGCATGTTCATGAGCAATGAAATTTATCACGTTCTTCATCATACAGTGAGGCTTCTGCTTGAATGTTATGTTTCAATGTAAGGGATGGCATTTTATTGTACTAAGAGTTTGGGAAGACATATTTTGGAGTTCTGTTGCTACAAACCAGTTGGTTATGGCTGTCTTTCCCTCTTTTTGCAAACAGTCTGGAGGGGAGACAAAATAATACAAACATTGATTCCAAATGTGTTGGAACACACCAAAACTAGGGCCAACTATGCCATAAGGCATAGTGAGGCTTCTGCCTCAAGCAGCAATAAGAAAGCAGCAAATCCTTAGTAGCTTACATTAATTATTGTATTTTACAGCCATGGATTGGGAGAGGTGATTGTGGGAATTTCTGCCTCATGAGGCAAAACAATATGGCTGGCTTTGGATAGTACCCTATTTACCTTGATGTTGATGGCTGGAGCACCATTTGTTGCTTTACTTTAGGTAGTAAGCTATCTTTGATACTAGTAACATGCTAGAATTTCTGCCTGTCCCTTCTATGTTGCTTCCTCAAAGGCTGATATGGAGCTACAAGCAGTGATAGCCCTGTTCTTCTTTCATTTAAACCAATCAAATGGGGTGACAAGGCAGAAGCAGGGACATGAAAATATAGCTGTTCAAAGTTGTCATCCCACAATAATTACATTGTAAGTTACAAAAGAGTTGTTAGACATCTTTCAGAAATTGTATTTCCAAAAGTGCCAGTTTTATATGCTAGAAAGGAGGAAGGAAGGGAATGGGGGGAAAAACCATGAAGGAATGCAGTAGCACCTTTCTAGGACCTACTGTTTTATATGAGCAACTGTTGAAGTACTTTGGGAATCTGCTGTACCTGTTTCCAAGGCTAATAATTGCACCATAAAGTATATAGATGTTAACAAGCTATATGTTTTCCAAAAGGGAGTACACAATAACAAAGTATCTAACTGTATTGACTTCTTAAACCATATTCCCTTTCTGGCTCTTCCAAAAAGAGCCAGAAACATTTAGAAGGCAATGCCAACATTTAGAAGGCAATGCCATAATCACAAAAAGTCAGCATGGGTTTCAGAGAAACAAGTCATGCCAGACTAATCTGATCTCTTTTTTTGATAAAGTTACCAGCTTGGTAGATGAAGGGAATGCTGTGGACATTGCATACCTTGATTTCAGTAAGGCCTTTGACAAGGTTCCCCATGACATTCTTGCAAACAAGCTTGTAGAATGTGGGCTAGACAAGTTAACTGTTCAATGGATTTGTAATTGGTTGACCGGCCGAACCCAAAGGGTGCTCAGCAGTGGCTCCTCTTCGTCTTGGAAAGATGTGACCAGTGGGGTGCCACAGGGTTCTGTCCTGGGCCCAGTGCTATTCAACATCTTTATCAATGACTTAGATGAGGGAATTAGGGGCATACTTATCAAATTTGCAGATGACACAAAATTGGGAGGAGTAGCTAATACCCTAGAGGACAGGATCAAAATTCAGAAAGACCTGGATAGACTGGAGAGCTGGGCCAAAGCTAACAAAATGAAATTCAATACGGAGAAATGTAAAGTACTGCATTTAGGGCGGAAAAATGAAATGCATAAATATAGGATGGGAGAGACCTGGCTGAATGAGACTACGTGCGAAAGGGATCTAGGAGTCCTAGTAGACCACAAGTTGAACATGAGCCAACAGTGTGATGCGGCAGCTAAAAAGGCCAATGCAATTTTGGGCTGTATCAATAGAAGTATAGTGTCTAGATCAAGGGAAGTAATAGTGCCACTCTATTCTGCCTTGGTCAGACCTCACTTAGAATACTGTGTCCAGTTCTGGGCACCACAATTCAGAAAGGATATTGACAAATTGGAGCGTGTCCAGAGAAGGGCAACTAAAATGGTGAAAGGTCTGGAAACAATGCCTTATGAGGAGAGACTTAGGGAGCTGGGTATGTTTAGCCTGGAAAAAAGACGGTTTAGAGGCGACATGATAGCCCTGTTTAAGTATTTGAAGGGATGTCACGCTGAGGATGGAGCAGGCTTGTTTTCTGCTGCTCCAGAGACTGGAACACGGAGCAATGGGTGCAAGCTCCAGGAACAGAGATTCCACCTCAACATGAGGAGGAACTTTTTGACAGTAAGAGCTGTTCGGCAGTGGAACACACTCCCTCGGAGCGTGGTGGGGTCTCCTTCCTTGGAGGTCTTTAAACAGAGGCTGGATGGCCATCTGTCGGGGATGCTTTGATTGTGATTTCCTGCGTGGCAGGGGGGTTGGACTGGATGGCCCTCGTGGTCTCTTCCAACTCTGCAATTCTATGATTCTATGATTCTATAATTTGTAAATGATGGTAAGGCTGAGTGAGGTTTGTTTAGATTTCCATCCAAATACTCTTCACAAAAAAAACTCACTTTGCTCCAAAAATCAGTATCCTTACTTTTCCTCTTTGACTACCAATTACAGTAGTCCTAATGAGTTGCGTGCAGACATTTAGTTTTCCATTGATTTGTAGGCAGCCCCATAACAACTGGTAAGGTTGCAACAATGCCATTGCCACTCATCTCAGAGCATAGAAAATCTGTTTAAATCAAAACTCTGGAAAAGGAAGACTTTAGGCTAGAATTAGAGATTATGGTGTAACTTTGACTGGTCGAACATTTCTCAGAGGAAGCAAGAGGCAAGCAACAACAAAACCAGAGAGTGAGTATCCCTCAGAGATAGAAACTATGCAGGGGAGTGACGTCCAGTGGTTCTCAACCTTTGGGTCCCCAGATGTTGTTGTTGTTGTTGTTGTTATTATTATTACTATTATTATTAAAGTGTATTTCTAGAGCACTGTCGGTGTACACGGCGCTGTACAAAAACAATCAAGGATAAAACAGAATGAAACCTGCCAAAGGCGTACAATCTAAATAAAACAATAGGCAAAATAATAAAAATAAATTAAAAACAAGGATAATTACAAAAATTAATAACAACATCCACAGTAAACCCAAGTGACAGAAGAAATAAATGTATATCAAACAAAGCCGGGGAATGCCTCCCTGAACAAATAGTGTTTAACTCGGATTTAAAAGTGGACAAAGAAGTAATGGCCCATATTTGAGGGCGAAGAAGGTTCCAGGAGTGAGGGGCAGCAAATGAGAAGGGGCGAATCCGGGATGGAGCAGTAGAGATCCTAGGTTGGGACGGTAAGCCTTGAGTACTAGAACGAAGGGTACGGGTGGGAACAGTTCCCAGGAGCCCTCTGAGGTCTCACCTTGACAGCCAGGTGGTCCTCCCAGTCATTAGTGAGGCTGTGAGTTCAATCCTACAGATGTTGTTGGACTATAGTTCCCAGGAGCCCTCTGAGGTCTCACCTTGACAGCCAGATTGTCCTCCCAGTCATTAGTGAGGCTGTGAGTTCAATCCTACAGCCTCACTAATGACTGGGAGGACCACCTGGCTGTCAAGGTGAGACCTCAGAGGGCTCCTGGGAACTGTAGTCCAACAACATCTGGGGACCCACAGGTTGAGAACCATTGTCTAGAGCTTCAGGTTTAAGATTTAACCCCTCCCAATCCACGTCCCAATGTAAATAGTATAGAGTTTTCACCATAGATTGCAAAAAATAAAGCGACCTGTTTCAGCACCCGTAAACTATGAGGGAATCAGAGGCAATGCAATGCTGTAAGAAAACATTTCCCAAAGGAAGAGTCAGGTTAATCTGTCGCAGCAAAACCAACCAAGAGACATGTGGCCCCTTAAAGATGGACAACAATGAGTCCCAGCTAGAGTAGACCTATTCAATCAAGGACCATCGCCTCCCCAAAATAGTACTCTACAGTGAACTGGCCACGGGTCAGCATAAGAGGGGTGCTCCAAAAAAGTGATACAAGGACTCCCTGAAACAACATCTCAGGCTCAGCCAAATTGATCACCAACAATGGTCCGCCCTGGCCTCACATCGGGAGGCATGGAGATGCACTATCCACAATGCGGCAGACTTATTTGAGAGCTCATGGCGAACAAGTCTTGAAGAGAAACAACAACGCAGAAAGAATCGCAACCCGGAAACATCATCCAAGGAGACCTTCTGCTGTGCTTTCTGCAACCGGACTTGTTTATCTCGGATTGGCGTTTTTAGTCATTAGTGTGCTTGCAGAAAGCGCGGGATGAGTCCTTCGTGAATCTTCGTTTGCGAAGAAAAGCCAGAGAGAGAGAGAGAGAGAGAAGCAGAGCCAGCACTCTGGTAAATCTAATTAATTGGATGTAGCTACTCTAGTCAGCACTAACAGGATTTATGCCAATCATTATAACATGTAGGGGGGTGGGATTACAGACAAATAATGCACAAATAAAGCAGTATATAATAAGGCGTTGGTATCTGTTTCTATCACGGGTGGATAACGTATGTCCTTCTAGATAGGATTGGTTTAAACTGTAAAGCCCATCATCCCTTACTATTGCTTATGCTGCTAAGGGGTGAGAGGAGTTGCTGGCCAATAACATCTGGAGGCCATAAATTCCATCCCTCGTTCTATCAGAAGTTTAAAATGTGTGCGACCCTTAGGATGGGAAAACAACTGTGGTTCTATCGTTCCTTTCTCTACCACAGGCTCTTATTCTAGCGGAACACTTTTTCTCAGCATTCGCGCGGCGGCCGGAATGTTTAAAGTGACGGACATAACCAGAGAGGTAACTTTCCTAGAAGGGCTCCTGAATTGGTGCAGGTCAATACTTGGTTCTGTCGGCTGGAGGCTTAGGTATGGGAACGAATCTTTCTTCTCCTTCCCTAAAAGACGGGGATGCTTACTGCTTTGAATTGTATTGACCTGTTTTTGAGCAATTAACAGCCAGAAGACTTTGTGGGGAGAAATCACTTATCTTCTAACTTCAGTCTTGCTTCTAGGAAAAAGGGTATTTCCCATCGCCTAACGTGGCAGTTTTATTTTGATTTTCCCCCATCCCGCGTTTCTCGAGATTTTAGAAGTTCTAAAGTTGTTTTTATTATATATATATATAATTTTTATCATGTTACAAATATTCAACCATACAATATATTCTATACATTTGCACATTACTATTTGTAACTTCTTTTTTTAAATCAAAATTTAGGACACAATAGGGAGATATTACATACTGTATCTTTCCATCTTTAATCTACAAAATATATCATTACTTTCGTTCTTCCTTTTAGAGCCCTTTTATTATCTTCCTTCCTATCTAACCTGCTTGGGTTTCTTCACCTTTTCTATTATTTTTCTTTCTGCATATCTATTTCTCTTCTTGTTACTTCTATTCATTTTTGACTTGAATTTGAATATATAAAGCTGTGGCATCCCTGAGTGATTTTAATTTTTAGTATTCCAGATGTCTTTTTTTAAAAAAGTATTTGCATCTCCCCATAAAAGGTGATTGTGATTCTTTTCACCTTTTGCTCTTAATAAGCCACACTACGAAGATCCTAATTATATAGTTAGTTATTTTAAAAACATAATTTCACACAATGTGATTGTAGAAAGCTTTATGGGTAATGGGATGTGTTAAAAAATAGTGGCCATTCTAGTCTTTGGATGAATTTGAATTTCAGGAAACACAATTGCCAGAAACTATAAAACTGTCCAAGTTGCAGGGTAGGTGGGGAAACTCAAAGCTTGCAATTTGAAAACAATTAAGAAATGTTTGTATATTTTTTCCTATCTGTGGGTCAGCTTAAATTGAAGTATGAGACTAGCAATGTGTGTTGATGCAGCTGAATTGGGACATTATAGTCAACATCTAGTCACAAATTGGAGCTTTATGGCTTCTGGGTTTAAAGGCTATTGGGATTTAATAAAACCTGTCCCTGCTAGTTATGCTCTGTGTGGAATACATGTAATCTGCAGGAAATAATTGCTTTGGTGGATCTAATGGCATGCAACCATTCACAGTGCAGTGTGTGTTTTAGTTAGTTATCCATTGTGGCATATATTTTAGTGTTTTGTCTTCAAATATTGCTTGTAACATATAATTCTTTTATCAGTATCATAGCTAGAAAAACTTGGGCATATTAAAATGGATGATGAACCTGAAAGAACCAAACGGTGGGAAGGAGGTTATGAAAGAACTTGGTAAGCTTGTCTTTACATTTTTTTCATTCTTTAAAAATGTCAGCTTTCTATTAGATGCATATTATATCTTTCCATCTCTTCTTTCTTTACTTCTAGGGAAGTGCTTAAAGAAGATGAATCTGGGTCATTGAAGGCCAGTGTAGAGGATATTCTCTTCAAGGCCAAGAGAAAACGGTTAGTGCTTAGTTGTAATCTACTAAGCAATGAATGTAAAAAACAGTAAGCTTCAGAATAAACTGGATTTTGGTGTAATTTTACAAAGAATGGGTTGAAAAAATGTTGAGCTTAAATTAAAATTTAACCTAATTGTGCTTTGGCATGAAATATTTTATTGATCCTTTCTATGAGTTTATATAACCAATCAGATAAAATACAATATCTGATGTCAACCATTTTAAAACTTGGTATAAAATATGCTCTTAGTACATTAAGAAAATAGCAAATGATTATGGAATATAATTTTTCCATGCAAAAAACTCTCAGAGAGAGCCCTTGTTCTCAGCTGAAAACATGAAAGATACAGCACAGAGGAAAGGGGATTGAGAGGGAAAGATAGAAAGCCAACATAGGCTCTAGGTTTTAGTTCCAAAGTTCTTCTAATGACCACTGCTTGTTAGCAACATATGACTAGGTACTTCCTCAAAAAAGAAACAAAGTGGGGGAAAGCACTTGTCTTAACTGGCAATCATACACACACTTTTCTGAAAGTATAGTAGGACCCCCGTATCCGCTGGGGATTGGTTCTGGGGGGGGGGGCTGTGGATACTGAAAACTGGATGATAGCGAACACCGTTGAAAAGAATGGGACTTCCAGTTTAAAATACCATAGAGTTGCCTTGGACGACCTAGAAAATGGCTAGAGATGACACATTTTCTAGGAAGACTCTATGGTAGGTGTGTTGTTTTGTGTTCCATATCAGTGGATAATGAATCAGTGGATATGGGGGTCCCACTGTATATCATATACCACTCATGGGGATTTGTTTCTGAGTAAACATACACAAACCATGTATAAATATAGTCATGGAACTTAATCCAGACAAGACAAAGGTATGCCTGGTCAATTGAAAAGCAGATCAGGGAATAGAGACTCTGTCTGTGCTGGATGGGGTTACAATCCCCCTGAAATTTTAGGCTCACAGCTTGGGTATTCTCCTGGACTTAACTCTGAGCCTGGATGCCCAGGTTTCAGCAGTAGCCAGGAGTACATTTGCACAGATTAAACTAGTGTGCCAGCTGTGACCATTCCTTGAGATGCCAAACTTGGCTACCATGACACATGCTTTGATTACATCCTGTGTAGACTACTGTAACACACTCTACGTGGGGCTGCCTTTCAAAGCTGTCTGGAAACTTCAGCAGGGACAGAGTGCTGTGGCCAGAATGCTGACTGTGGCCAGTTAAAGGGAGGATACAACTCCCTTACTAAAACATCTTCACTGGCTACCAGTTTGTTTCCGAGCACAATTCAAAGTGCTGGTCATGACCTATAAAGCCCTATACGGTTAGTCCAGACTATCTGAAAGACCATATCTCCCTAAATGAACCTGCAAGAGTCCTAAGATCTTTAGGGAAAGGCTTTCTCTTGGTTCCACCACCATCACAAGCTCACTTGGTGAGGTCAGGAGAGAACCTTCTCAGTGGCTGCTTCCACCCTCTGGAACTCCCTTCCATGGGAGGCTGGGCTGGCTCCCTCCCTGCTTTCCTTTCTCCAGCAGGCAAAGACATTTTTATTTAAGCAAGCTTTTAATGTGTAATTTATAAGCAGGGCAGCTTTTTAATGGATGTTTCATTTATCATTTTAAATTTTGTTAAAATGAGTTTAAAATGTTTTTATTTGTGATTTTAATTGCTTTAAATTTTATTGCACTTGTTTTATTGTAGTTGTTTTAATTGATTATTTTTGGAAGCTGCCTAGGGTCCCACTTTGGGAGAAAGGCGGCATATAAAATAAATAAATAAACAAACAAACAAGCAAACAGTGCAGTCCTAGGTACGATATTTACTTTGGAGAAGTGTTAAGGTGCAATCTGTAGAAATATTTATGCATACTTTTATTTAAAACATCAACACCACCCTTTATTCTGTTTAGAATTCCAGGGTTTAATAGATATAATCCATTAAAGCACAAAGTCGACAACAACGCAGCAGCTAAAGCCCATTATAACTGAAATCATGCACAAATTAATATATAATGTACTCATGTTACAACATTAAATGCTATAAGAGCTAAGCATAAACATGTTCATTTCTTACTTTTCAGAATCTTTGAACATCATGGACAGGTTCGACTTGGGATGGTAGGCCTTGCTTTCTTAATAGGTTATAAAATTTACTTTTTATGCTATTTATATATAGAGTAATATTTAAAGAACTAAGTCTAATTTAGATTAATAGGAAGCACGTATTCAGCTACTCTTTTTTTACTCAGTTTCATTATATTTTTGGCATGTCAATAATGTCGGAAATCAGTTGAATCATCAATCATTATGTTTGGATGGTGGTGACATCTGGTCATAAATCTTTTTCAGCCAATTTAGGTTACCTTTGTGAACCTCTGGTAAACAGATCAAGAGTGAGCCCTCATAAATTATTTTTTTTAGCAAACAATAACCTATAAATGTCATAAATGATACGTGATGAATAATCCAGCCAATCATTTCTGTTGAGGTCATCTGAATTCTCCTAAATTGAAGGTAGATATTAATTTTAAAAAGTAAAATAAAATTTGTTAATATTGATAGATAGACATATTTTAACTAATAATTCCAAGTAGATTATATTTATCTTTATTTATTTATTATCTTTATTTATTATATTTATTAAACTTATCTAGCTTGATTTTATCTTAAACTTTATCATTTTAGTAGTGTATAACCTAAACCCACTTTTTAATAAAATGGTTAGCTGTGATCTCCCAATGCTACCCCTCAAAACCTTTTGAGGCCCCTGCATTAGAACTATACATTTGTACAGCGTACAAGTAACTTCACATCTTCTGATTCCACTATCCCTTTTATGTAACAAAGTAATTTTATTGACAGATCCAGTTGCAAAACACATTATGTTTTTATATTTTCAGTTTCTACCAAAATAGAAAACAAAATGTCTTCACAATAGCATGACCAAAATGTGTTGTAAATATCTGCATCTAGTGCACCATGTCTCCAGCAATTATCTGTAATGCTTAAATAGATCTTATTTAGCCTTTGTGGAGTCAGATACAGTCAGATACTGTAAATTATGAAAATTTTACTTTAAGTTCTGGGAATTTAATCAAAGATACGAATTTCCAAATAAATTTCTAATTGTCTAAAGATGTATCTTTCTGAAAATCAGTTTTTCACTTAGTGTAATAGTTACTGGAAGACAGCAATTATTTAGCTGATTTTTTAGTTTTCCTAATGTTTTATATAAGATACACATCACTCCTGTTTAATTATTCTTAAAAATCAATTTCTGCAGTTCTGCACAATATTGCAAATAACAGTCTTTATTTATTTATTTATTTATTATTGAATATATATCCCGCTTTCCTCCAGAGATGGGATTCAAAGCAGCTTACAGTCATTAAGTATTTTCTGAACAACTAATTAACCATATGTTTTGTACCTGTATCTTGGAAGCTAAGCAGGGTCAACCCTGCTTAGTACTTGGATGGGAGGCCACTATTAGTTTAGAATGCTAGGTGCTGTGGGAAATATTTCAGAGGAGGGAACACCTCAGAGTATTCCTTGCCTAAGAAAACCCTATGAAATTCATGGGGTCACCGTAAGGCAACTTGAAGGCACATACATATATTGAAACAGAGATGTTTGTCTATAATAAATTTGATGTTGAATCTGAGAGTAAGTTTTCACCACTTCATCTTTAAATATATCCTTAATGTTGTTAATCCTCTGTTTTCCATATCCATATCATATTCCCTAATTGTTCTAGCTTATGACCTCTCAGCTGACAATTTGTGATATTGTAATACAATGCTGGTTGTCCCAGTCAGGGACTAAAATGGAAGACACAACAGTTCTCTGATATTATTTTAGACTATGTTCAAAATTATACATGAACTATGCATGTTGAATTCAGTGAGATTCACTGCTAAGAAGCATGCTTGCCTTTGTCACATCAGATTTATTTTTCTAACTATGAAAGGAGTGATAGCAAAAGAGAGCTAATAGCATTCCATTTTCCTGAAAACCTATGCATGTCTGAATTCCTAGATTAAATTTTAGAGGCAGTTTTCCCCATTGACTTAATATTTAATGCTGTTTGATAATACAGCTGGCTCTCCACATTCATGAGGTTTAGGGGTGGAGTACCCCTGTGAAAGTGAAAAAAATATGAACATCATACCCCCCCCCCCCGCGCAAAAACGACAGATTCCTTTTCCAACAAATGCCTGGGCTCATGCCTTTCTTTCCCAGCTTGCTGCCAGGATCCCTGAGCATCATTCTCAGGACCTTTCCAGCTGAAATACCTTCCCAACCCACTCCTTCAGTTCCTCTATCTCCCCACTGTCTCCTGTCCTGCCAAAACCTCCAGCTGCTCACTTCAGTTCCCAGCTTGCTACCAGGAGAGGTATTTCAGCTGGGAAATTCTTGAGAATAAGGTTGAGGGATCCTGCTGGCAAGCTGGAAACCTGAGTGAGTGGCTGGAGGTTTTGGCACAACAGGAGACAGTTGGGAGAAAGAGGAACCGAAGGAGTGGTGTGAGGTGTTCAGGCTACTTAAGCAGCAGCTACAAAGTCACAAATAACCAAATCTGTGAAAGAAAAACCTATGAATGAGGAGGGCAGACTGTAATACAAATATTACAATTGATTTTAATTCCTTGAATTATTTTGTCTATTTAAAAATCTTTACATAGATGCGCCACCTGTATGTTGTGGTTGATGGATCAAGAACAATGGAAGACCAAGACTTAAAACCTAACAGGCTGACTTGTACCTTAAAGGTAATTATTTTTGAAAATACTATTTGTATTTTTTCAGGATAGGTCCAAATTGCTGTAGTGCATAGAATGTCAGATTCAGTCTAGGGAGACCAGCATCAGATCCTTGCTTGGCCATGAAGATCACGGTTGACCATGGACCAGTGACCATATCTTAGCCTTTGCAATACTTTGCAGAGATGAAAACAGTGTACATCGCTTTTTGGAGAAAGGAGTGATACCAGTGTAAAAAAAAAACATTCCCCTATGTCTTCCTTCTGTGAAAGTAGAAAACATTGAGATTATTGTTTTTATGCCTTACTAGTTGTCTTATTGCAGTTATCTGATAAGTCAGTTTGTGTTCCATCTGCTCTGATTCACTGAACCAAATGGCAGCTTGATTCTAGGTTTACTCAGCAGTTCCAATAAGTTCATTGAGACATAATCTACAAAAAGTGTGTTTGGGACTTTAACTTTACAGGGCAATCCTGAGTACATTTATCTATCAGGAGCCAGTCCCATTGAGTTGGTGTTATACTCAGTAAGTATGTGTAGGATTGCAGCCATAATTGCTTATAGTTAAGTATGTTGACTGTGTCAAACTGGGAAATTAGATTAGCTCATTGATAGCACAGGCTAGAGGGGAAAATTCCTGACTTCTGTAGCATTTTGTCATGCCTCCTAACAATAATGCAATTTAGGTTTACATTGGATTCGCTCCTCAAATAACAGTACTAAGCATGGTTTTGTGTAGATTTTCCTTGGGTTTTTTTCTGGGCTGTGAGGCCGTGTTCTGGAATAATTTCAGAAAAGAAAAGAAAGAAACTCTTCCAGAACACGGCCTCACAGCCTGGAAAAAACCCAAGGAAAATCTATGGATGCTGGTCGTGAAAGTCTTTGACTTCACATGGTTTTGTGGTTTTTATTATTGCTACTACATCTTAGAGTAGGACCTGTACTTCTTAAGCTGTCTGATATGGGGGACTAGCAGGATTCCCCCTCCCCAATGTACCAGGGACCAGCACCAGTCCACAAACCACAACTTTGAGTAGCACTTTTTTAGACAACGAGTAATCTTTTTAAAAACTAATTTTAAAAAATGGCCATGAACCTGACAGTAAAACTGTGCTATGTAAAATAACATTTCAATATAAATGATCCTAACAATTTGTCTTCCTGTAGTTACTGGAATATTTTGTTGAAGAGTACTTTGACCAAAATCCGATTAGTCAGGTATGTATGGAATGTGTCGAGGAGGGCGACCAACATGGTGGGAGGTCTGGAAGCCATGCCCTATGCGAAGCAGCTTAAGGGGCTGGGTATATTTAGCCTGGGGAAGAGAAGGTTAAGGGGGGACATGATAGCCATGCTTAAACATTTGAAGGGCTATCATATTGAGGATGGAGCAAGCTTGTTTTCTGCTCCTCCAGAGACTAGGACACAGAGCAATGGGTTCAAACTACAGGAAAAGAGATCCCACCTAATCATTAGGAAGAACTTCCTGACAGTAAGAGCTGTTCAGCAGTGTTAATGCACTGCCTCAGAGTGTGGTGAAGACTCCTTGTTTGGAGGTTTTTAATCAGAGCCTGGATGGCTATCTGTTGGGAATGCTTTGATTCTATATTCCTGCAGGGCAAGGGATTGGACTAGATGGCCCTTGTGGTCTCTTCCAACTCTATGATTCTGTGCAGTGCTAGAAATAAAAAATGTTTCACAAACTTTTTAAACTGAGGTAGACCAGAGGTCATTCAACCAGAGGCTAAACCTTCCAGGCATCACCCTCAATTTTGAGGGTTTTTTTTTTTTTTACTGATAAGGTCCCCTCATGCCCTCTAGAAAGCAGATGTTGAAATGTTTTAGGAGAGATCTAATATCAAAATAGGAAGTCACAAAACTCACTATTAGTTTACTAAAAATCAAATTCTGTAATAAGTGGTTCTCAATATTCTCTGTAATGTTGTTAACAAATTGTTAATTGAGATGAGCTTGCACTTGTCCAAGGTGAACTGAGGCATTCTTCACAGTCCTTAGGAAGCTATAGTACAGGAGTGGGCAAACCATGGCCTGTGGACTGCAAACAGCCCTCAAAACTGTTTCTGCAGCCAGTGCCCGCCCCCCAGAGCTTCCTGATGTCCTCTATATTTAATTTTCAAAAATTAAATTTCCCCCATGTTTTTGGAAATCTTCAGAGAGAGCAGTTGCAAAGCCCTTGCCCCCCTAAACTCCAAATACCAAACACACAAACCAAGACATGGATTTCTGGCTAATTTCAGTTTGGATTTTTAATTTTGTTTTTATGCTTAGTGTTACTTGTGGTGGGTTTTGGGAGTGATAAATCACACACACACACACAACCATTTAAAGGTGTCTGCTCCTGCTGTAGTCTCTCCTGCCAGTGATCCCAGCAATTTCCCAGAAATGCCCTTGCAGAACAAAGTATGTGCCAAGCCAAGGAACAAAGTACCCTCTTGTTCTGGCCCTAGAATATTGTTCTGTGCTACTATCACTGTACATCACCATGTATAAATGGATTCAAATCTTAAAAGATTTAATTGTCTTGGAAATCCTATAAACAGAAGACTTCTTTCTTGCAGGTTGGCATTATTGTAACTAAGGGCAAAAGAGCTGAAAAACTGACTGAGCTTTCAGGTATGGAAATAATGTTTCTTCAGTTCTTTTTGTATGAACTAATTACTAGGAATTCTGTTTCTGCATTGTCCATCCATTATTTCTGATTCAAATAATATAAACCTTTGATGTTGCTTCAATATGCTGCTGTTCTTATTATTAATATTCATTTCTTTCCCACCTTTCTCCTAATAATGAGACTCAAGGTGGCTAACAACATATTTCAAAATATTACTGATTAAAAACTATACAAAAACAGAAATACATGTACTGTATAAGTATAAAAGTTAATTAAAAAACAATTAAAATTTAAAAAGCTAAAAACATTAAAATTCATTAAAAGATTATATACTAACCTTAAAAACAGCACTACATATCATTAATAGTCCATCCCTGTCAGTTTCTAAAAGACTGACCAGATAAAAATGTTGTGACTTGCTGATGGAAGGAAAGAGCAAAGAGTGCCTATGGAGGGAGTTCCAAAGTCTGGGAGCCACCATCTAGAAGGTTCTCTTCCTTGTTACTACTAAACAAGCCTGAGAAGGTTGGGGGATAGAGAGAAGGGCCTCTCCAGAAGATCTTAGAGCTCTAATGGTGTCACAAAGGGAGATTGTTGTTGCTAACTGCCATCAAGTCGACTTTGACTAATGGCAGCCCCATGAATGAGAAACTTCAAAGTCACCTTGTCATCAGCAGCTCTGCTCAGGTCTTGTAGACTCAGGGATGTGGCTTCCTTGATTGAGTCTATCCATCTAGAATATGGTCTTCCTCTTTCCAGGTGTTGGCATGTTATTTAGCCTAAGTGTTTGTGACATTAGGATTAGTGGGTGTTGGGCATTAGTCAAGAAGAGGCTAGGCATGAGTATATGACTGTGCAGAATAAATAAGAGTGCATGGCAGTTGTTTACTTGGAGCTTTCATCAGTGTCTTGAACATATGTTTCTAAGAGAGAGGATTCAGAAAGTCTGGTTTCTGGGAGACACTGGGCCCTTAGTGACATTCTAGGTGTACATTTCATTCATTTGTGTTGCTAGACTGTAGTGCCTCAAGCTTATGCACTACCTTTGTGCCTTTCTGCCAATAAAAGGTATGTTTGATACCAGAAAGGTGTTTTTTCCCCCTGGACAGTTGTTTCTTTTAACTTCAGGTGTGTTCTGCTTGGTCTGTGATAATATGTGATTTTTTTTCTCAAAGGGAATCCTAGAAAACACACAGCTGCTCTGAAAAAAGCTGTGGATATGACCTGCCTAGGAGAGCCTTCCCTATATAATGCCTTAAATTTGGCCACACAGACGTTAAAGTAAGTACACACTGGGAGCGTCTTTTTGTAAACAACAAAAAATACATATTTGTTTGATTGTAATCACTCTTAAGAAAGGCAGAGAACATAGCAATAAATAAAGTGATTTATTAATAAACCATTACTTTTGACTGTATATATATGATTTCATGGGATCTCAAACAAGCACTTTGGTTCTTCCCCCTACTTTCAGTTTTATATCTGAACTGTCCTAACTTTGATTTATCTGCAAACCAGAAAGGAAATTGTAGTTTGTTCCTGCTGGATTTTTCCTCTTGGTTGTTCTGTAAATTAAAGATATAAAATAACTCAAAAAAGGCTCCAAAGTTATCCTGATTGTTAACATCTATCTCACATTGATTGATATTAAAGCCCACGTGATTTGTTTCCTTTTTGTGTTTAGCAGCCCTGATTGAACTGTCAAACTAAATATTGAACACAAACATGCCTGTATATGTGTGCATGCACCCATAGTCTCCGCTTATGCTCTGGGGGTGTGCTTAAAAATATGTGTGCAGTCTTGTCTTTATGCATTAAAAGCTTGAGTGTGTTTCTTTCACATAAGAGGGAACTTAACCATAATTAATCTCACCACTGTTTGTGATGAACAGCAGAGCAAGAGGGCCTGTCTAGCATGTGTAACCAACCATCACATCCTTCAGCACATTGAGAAGTGGGGTTGAGGGGGCGGGATGAAAGAAGAGGCGTGACTGTATAACAGATGTGTTTGATTTGGTTTAGAAGGAGTGAGCTGGTAGTGGAGTGTCTGAGGTGAAGGAGGGAAGGGGTAAGAGTTTTGAAAGGGAGGAGTAAAGTAGATATAAATTATAACGTTGAAAAAAGATGTTAGCTAGTATTCATATTAGACATTCTGAAATAGGCTTTTGTGCAATAAACCATCTGCCTACTTGAGGGGTTGTGAGAGTGTCAAACATGCACACACAAACCTGAGCCCACAAAAAACATACATGCTAGTCCATTGCAGTAGACATCTTAGGACACCTAAGTAATAAACCAAAGGTGTGGCTTAGTTAGATTCCATGTGAGTAACTTGGCAGTGGTGATCTGTGACACAGTACATGTACAAAATAAACCTAATGTAGATAATTCATTCAGTGAGTTTGAATTGTGTGTTTTGGTATTTGCTTTTGTAGCAAGCACAAATAAATACATTATGCTCTACAGGCATATGCCAGGACACACGAGCCGAGAGGTTTTAGTAATATTCAGCAGTCTGACAACATGTGATCCCTCCAATATATATGATCTTATTAAGGTATGAAAATGTTTTGGTTTGTTTGTTGTTGTTGTTTTAGAATTTGAAAATGCTAAATGAATGCTGGACTTGTTGGACAGTTGGGATAATCTAAAGAAATCTGTTTGATTAGGGTGAATATTTATTGCAAAATACTGGAATTTCTTATGACTCTTACAGTTACATGTTTTCTCATTGCATATTTTTTCCTCCTTTTTCCCATGCAAAGTGTTTAAAGGCACTTAAGATCAGAGTGTCTATCATTGGCCTCTCTGCTGAAGTTCGAGTTTGTACTGTACTTGCCCGGGAAACTGGTGGTATGTATCTCTGTATACACAAAGAATGCGTCTCAACATGCACACTATTCTTATGTGCTGAAAATGTGGGGCAGTAGATGGCTCTGTGTGGAACCATTTCCATTGTTTTATTTACTTATAAAATATATATCTTATCCATTAATCATTGTATGAGCCCAAAATAGGTTACATTATAAAGCCAGTACAATTTATAGAAATTGTTAAGCACCGAAAACAAAAACTGAACCATCCATTATCTCATTCAGTACATGGGCCCAACAAATTCATCAAAGACATGCTGCTAGAATATTACTTTTTATATATAATATGAAAACAAACAAGTGTTGCTACCAGTGTAACCCAGGAGGAGACTGTTCTTGCAGCTGAGATATTAGAAGATCCTGTTATGAATTATGAAAGCACTGTCTTTGTTAAGTGATGGTATAACTAATCTCTGCAGCATTTCTTAGTTTGTGAGCAGGATAACATAAGGAGCTTTGGGTTGGCATCCTGTTGAATAGTTAAAAATATGTAGCAATAGCAATAGCACTTCTATTTCTATATCACTTATCAGTGCCAAAGCACTCCCTAAGCAGTTTACAATGTGTTAGCTAATTGTTCCCAACAAGCTGGGTACTCATTTATCAATCTACGGAAGGATGGAAGGCTGAGTCAACCTTTGAGCCCTGCAGGATTGAACTTACAACATTGCGGCTGCTGTACTGGCATTTAACCACTGTGCCACCAGGGCTCCCTGTGAAAGCTAGACTTACGCATTTGTAACAGTTCGGTATTCATGTTTACAGTCACAAATGCACCTCCAGACTTTCCTTAACAGCCAGCAACTAGACTAAGATATGGAAGTCTGTTCCGCTGGCAATCAGGGTGTAACACACTGACATTTCCTGCTCTCTCTTGCCAGCAATCTGTGGTGTGACAGTCAGAAGCAGGGCCCCAATTCAAATCTGTGTCACACCACAGGTTGATGGTGGAAGGGTCCTGGAAACATCACCCTGTTGCATCCCAATGGCCAACAGAACAGACCTCGGTCATTCCGTGTGGTTGCTGGCTGTTAAGGCAGGTTTGGAGAGTCAGGTCAGGGGACAATATGTGGTTACACATCCATGATGTAGGATCTCAGTCGTGTTCTTTGGGTAGCTTTATATTTCTCTTGTCCATGTAGTTTAAAAAATTGTTACTGCAGCTGTATTGTTATATGCCTTGACAATTGTAGTTAATATCTGTTTATTGACATAAGATGATATTTATTTATTTATTTGAAAATGAAGTGATTAGAAAACCAGAAACGTTAAATTGATCTTCAGTGCAGTAGCCATGCAGCAAACGTTAAAGTGTGCTTGCATGTAATATATACAAAGCAGTAAATGGGAATAATTAATCTTTATATAGTTTACACAGTCAGTATAATTAGGTTTAGCCAGATACATTTTCACATCAAAGCCGTTTTATCTCTTTTGGTTTGTGATGGACTTAATATAGACTTTTCTCTTCACTTTTAAACCACTCTAATCGTTGCATGGCCTTATTGTCCCTTAGCCTTGTAAGTAAATCCATACACTAGTTTTACTAGCTTTCCTGTACACATATACCTGTGTTAATCAAGTATAACACAAAATGAGAGAAAAGAATCACTTGCTTTTGTAGACTTCTATTGCTTGGCCAGTTTTGGATTTATTCATCACAGACAACCAAGTGAGAGGTTATTTACAAGCTTTTGCTCAGTTGATTTAACTTCTTTCATTTTTTTGTGTTGTAGGAACTTATCATGTCATTTTAGATGAAAGTCATTATAGAGAACTATTGATGCACCATGTCAGTCCACCACCTGCGACTTCAGGTTCTGAAAGTTCCCTTATTAGAATGGGTAAGAATTCTTACTTTACATTAATATGCTGATATTGATCACATAACATTTTCTTTAAAGATGCATGTAGCATTCTTCCTTCCATGGTCCAGTTCACCATATTTTAGTATTAAGTGGATAGGCCACAATGAACCTCAGCCTTGCATGTTCCCCCTTCCCTGTTTCCTACATAGCTACAAAGAGCAGGTCAGATGTCTTCACATCTGTTTTAGCTTAACAGTGGTTTAATATTTGTCTGAGTTCCAAACTCTGGTTAATCTTAACGTGATTTGTTGAAACAAGCCAGCTTTTATAAGTTCAGTTTTAAAATTGGCTTATTTCAGTATATCATGGTTAAGAATAGTGATAAGTCTTGTCAGGTTTGCACGATACTGATTTAGGCATCATAGCAAGCTGTTGTTAATCTAAACTGAAGATTAATAATTGCCACACATCTGAATTCTTCAGGGTCAAACTGGAGGAAGGGGAAGGAAGAAGTCAAGGACCTGAATCTCCTTGCAGCTCGTTCTTATAGCATTATGTCTGAGTTGCCTCTTTTTGTCCCTTTTCTAATACTAAACTCCACAGTGAAACATATCTTGAATTAAGGTTACATGTGCATGTTGTGGCAAAATTTCTCTTTTGCTGTACTGGGTAATTTGACTTACTTAACAGTTGTGTAAAGAATCTGTAGAAAATAGAAGCAGAAGAAACTTGTTAAATGGCCACTGGCTTGGTCTATTGTCATAAGAGGGACATTGGACTTGCCAGAGAAATGGCTGATCTTGCTCTGAACCTCAAATACATAGTTATGGGTTTTCTTGCATTTCTGCATTCATTGTGCCATTATCAGAAGTAGCATGCCCCAGGTATGTAAAAGTAGAAGCAATCGCTATAAAGAAAATACCATATGTATGTATGTATAATCATTTAGAGATCTGCAGAAACTAAGTGATATAAATTGTCTTCCTGACCATAGGGGATTGTGCTCCAAATTACAATATCCATATGTAAACATGGAACACTACTTAAAAAAAAAAGCTTTTAAAATTGCTCATAATTATATCTATGGGTTTTTTTCCTCCTCTTCCCCCCCCCCCTTAGGCTTCCCTCAGCATACCATTGCATCTTTGGCTGATCAGGATGCCAAACCATCTTTTAGCATGGCGTAAGTGACGTGTGACTATGTTAAGTGTTCAATGGGTCATAGTCTAAAAATTATGTAGTGCATTGAGTAACCTGTGATTTCTTTGAACTCTTTTATCCAGCAGCTCAGGAGCATAAAAAGCAGACTCCTGATCCCCCAATGATGGTGGTGGGGGAAATGTTTGTGTTTTTGTTTTGTTGTATAGTAGTCTCCCTCTCCCCACCCTCCGGCTACATCACTTATATGCTGGTCTTGGATTTTGTTTAACCAAAACTAGCTTTGTTCATTGTAAAATTATAAATATTATAAAAATAGTTGAATTGAAATTCTGTGAGAGTGTTCTGGGGACATAATGCCTATAAGAGTCTTTCCAGACAGTTTTATCACATAATAAATGCATAGTGATCTCTTTCTATCAAAAATGTCCATTGCAGGGCAACCTCATTTCCCAGCGAATTGCAGCAATTTGGAGCAAAATGCAATTTCCTTCAGGCACGTGACAAATGCTTATGACTTCTTTAACTGTGGTGGCTCTTTTGAGAACTTAGCCATGACATTTCTTGTGGAGGCTAATGACGTGTCTGAACATCACAAATAACCCTGTGCAAATAATTCAAAAAGTTTTTTTTGTGTAACAAATATGATCTTCTTTATAGGCATTTGGAAAACAGCAGCGACCCAGGTCTTACATTGGGAGGATATTTCTGCCCCCAGTGCAGAGCCAAATACTGTGAACTTCCTGTGGAATGCAAAGTTTGTGGTAACTTAATAATGTATTTATATTTGGCTACTGTAAGGGAGTGTAATGAGAGTTACTAAATAAACACCATGAACTGCAGGAGTAGAGAAGAAAACCATAGGACTTAATTTTTGAACAAGGCGATATTGCCGCATAGGAGTTGCTCTGAAGCATATTTACTTGTGTGAGCCTTTTGCAACATTTGTATTATGCTTATATGGCACTTCTGCATCTTTCACGAATGTTCAGTAGAAAACACTTCCATCTCAGCCACTTGCAGATTGTTAGTATTTGGATGCAAAAGACCTTCAGGGCACTCCATTGCTCCTAATCACCTCACTCCTCATTTAGATAAAAATATCACTCAATCAAAGTCTGTGTTTGGTCTAAATGTGGTTAAAGTGCTGGCTCAAGGTTAATCAGGAAAAGTGTTCATAGAGTAACTGCAGACTACTGTAGTGTCAGGTCTGCAGTTTGTGGATGACATCAAATAAAACAGTAAAGCATTGAAATCATATAGTTGAGGCAGGATTTCTTATGTATTCAAAGCACATTGAAGTTTAATGAATATCATGGGGACAATAAAATCTTGAGGCATAGAATCATCGAATCTTAGAGTTGGAAGGGGCCACAAGGTCCATCTAGTCCAACCCCTGTCATGCATCTACTATACCAGAAGTGTAGAGCAGCCTAGGAGTCAACAAATAGAAATAGAATTCTGCTAGCTTATTGATGGTTTGCAGGTTTTAACTTAGACGGCAAACTGCAAATATGACTGAATGAAATAATTTGATAAAAGTGTAAACTTCTAGAAATAATTTGTTAAAAGTGTAAACTTCAGTGTGAGAATTTTGGAATGATACATCCTGAAAACTGCAGATATTACTGGTCTATTAGAAAGGTAGGGTAATTGGAATGCAAGGTCTGTCTGCTCCTGAGTCATTGTGAGTCAACCACACACATCTCAGTGATTGGGTGGTACCCCAGATCAAGTCTGTCTAGAAGTTATATCTTTCGGTTTTTAAAAAAGTTCATTAACCCCAGGTGTGGGATGAACTATGATTACTAGTCATTAGATGAGTGCAGTTTGCACATCTTGAGAAACACTATTTTTATTATTCCTCATATATTTCTGGCATTCAAAATAGGACCCAGAGCTAAGCCCTTTTACTTTCCAAAATCACACAAGGAAGAGTAGAATTTGTATTGTTTTTACATTTTTAAAGAACAACTTATGGAGAGAAGACATTAGCAATATGAGAAATAGGATAATAAGTGAAAGCTACTGTTAATAGAAAGTTTGTGATTTTATTTTATTTTATTTTATTTTATTGGCCTTTAGGAACACTTTATAAATACCTTATTATATTTTTTTGTAGGTCTTACGTTAGTATCTGCACCCCATCTGGCTCGATCTTACCATCATCTCTTTCCTTTGGATGCCTTTCAGGAAGTCCCTCTGGAAGAATATATAGGAGAACGGTATGTAAAAATTTCTGTAAGAGTGTTCTAAAACTCAGGAGGTTATTTTTCAGTAATTTAGCTGCCAAGTATCCCATACCTGTTTTAGACCTTGTTTGTTGTTGTTTTAAAAGAATTGTTGTTCCTGGAAGCTTATAGGCAATAGGGCTTTAGTATGTGTGTAGGGAGTGGAGGTGAGAGTTTGGTATCCACCACCACCACCATTGGAAGTGGAATTCAGGCCACTTCTGGTTTTGAGAAAGTGCAGGGGGGAAAAACACACATCTTTGGAGGTATGTTGCTTGGAAAAGATCCTTGGAGTGCAAAATCGTCCCTTGGACCCACAGAAGCTGTTCAGCCTGATCTATGTACTGACCACAACACCCTTGGTGAGCACAGAGCTGATAAGGGTATATTTATGCGGTTTTGTCTGGGGTTTTTTTGCTTGTTCTTCTTGTTGTTTGCCTTCAAGTCGTTCTGACTTAAGTTCATCTTAGGACCTCCATATCACTTTTTTTTTTGCAAGATATGTTCAGAAGGAGTTTGCTCTTGCCTTCTTCTGAGGCTAAGAGAGTGTGACTTGGACGAGGTCATCCAGTGGGTTTCCACAGCCAAGAGGGAATTCAAACCCTGGTCTCCCAATATCCTAGTCCAATACTCAAACCACTATTCATCATTTTATTTATATTCTGGGGCTCAAGGCAGCAATTTATAAATTATAAATGATATACATGACAATTTAAAAATTAGAAGAGGACAGATCCCTGCCCAGAGCACATAAACTCCATAATTCAAGAAAGAAGTGTCAAGAGAGGATGTGGGGATAGTGGGCAGGATCTAATAGATTGCTTCTGTGACAGCACTTAGTCTATGAACAGAACCAGGAGCGTGGCAGTCCCACTCCCCACTCCATCCTCTTGTATATCCTGAAGACTGTTGTGGGGGGCTAGAAAAACCTCTAATAGTCAGTTTTCACCCAGTGTAGTGGGTGCGTGGGAGGGGAAGAAGCTCTTGTTGTGCTCATCAGGTGCTAGTGCAGCATTGGACTCAGGATGCTGATAAATGGGGCTAGAAAATGCATTATTTCAATTACACATACCATACTCAAATTTATAGTAAGACTGGGGCATGTGTTTTACAACTTTCTATAATACAACTTTGTAAACATCTCTTTAAATAGCTATTGTCAAGGATGTCAAGGAGAAATCAGAGATCAACATGTAAGTCTTCAGTATTCAGCCTATACACTGAATTATGTTTTGTTTCCTTTCTGTGAAAGTGATCTTTAGAAAAAAAAATCTTGAAGATTATGAAAATGCTATCTGTGATGAAGTTTATACATCAGCCCATGGGTAATGTCAGATCATCTCAATTTAATATGTAAAGTGAATGTCATGTTACGTAGTCAGAGTGTGTACATATATGTAAAAATGAAAAATGATCTTATGTGAAAACAAAAACTATTTTACACTTTTAAATTTGATCCTAGGCTTTCTTTTTCAGCACATAGGTACATGCATAAGAATATGTCAGCTGCCATGGTGTGTTGTTGTTGTGTGTGACTTCAAGTAGTTTCCAACTTATGGTGATCCTAAGGCAAATCTAGTATGGGTTTTTCTTAGCAAAATTTGTTCAGAAGGGGTTTGCCTTTGACTTCGTCTAAGGCTGAGAGAGTGTGACTTGCCCAAGATCACCTAGTGGGTACCATGGTGTACACAGCTGCAAAATGTTTATATTATTAAATAAAATATTATTTTAACGTATTATTTAACATTTCACATAGCCACTCTGAGAGCTTTTAGGTGCTAACAGATTGAAGCAACAATAAACAAATTAACAAAATAAAACCAAAGGGCAACATAGAAAACATGAAAAATAAAATAATACAGCCCACTTCAAAAGCTGTCCTTACCATGTTAGCAAGCACACACAATACAGACAGGCTGCTGTAAAGCACATCAGTTTATGACTGTTTCACTTAAAAGCAATATTAAACACTGAAAAAGACCAAGAAAAAAGAAGTTGTTAGGAAGGGAGTTCCACAGTTTGAGGGCCACCTCCAGGAAGGCTTTTATCCCTTGCACCATTCTACCAATCTTAACAACAGGTCTCAGGAAACACTGGATGAGATTCAACATAGTAAACCTATTCTAAATTTTTTAGTAATACACCAAGGCAGTAATCATTTTATTACTTTTATCTGCAATGATGTCACTTTGATATTTCAAATCTTTCCCTCCAGGTCTACATTTGTAAAGCTTGCCAGAGCTGTTTTTGTGTGGAATGTGATATTTTTGCTCATGATACACTGCACTGCTGCCCAGGTTGTGTTCACAAGCATCCTACTCCTTCTTCCTCTGTGTGATGTCATCCACTTCATCATCACTTCTTGTTACATTCCTGTGGATTGAGTAGCCACTTAACTGCTCTGTGAAGGTCTTCGGTAATGGAAGTTAAAGATGAGGAAGAGCACCTAGCTTTATTCTTACATATTTTTTTTCACATCCTTTAAGTAATAATGGTGCATGTACACTGTTACTTGTGTTTGTAACTTGTTTTTGAAGAGCTTAATTTCCTTTGTAATAGCCGTTTTGTATTTCTGAATACACAAGTGATAAACTGGATATGAAAGTGTTCAAACATACAATACATATATATGTTTGTATGTATATTCATATGCCTATACACACACAAAGATAACTTTTTAGAATGGTTAAAGCTATAGCAAAGCTGCAATGCTAAGCACATATACATAGAAGTAAGTTTAACTAAAGTCAGTAGAACATAACTTTGGAGCAGATGTGTCTTGGATCAGAAAGGATGCAGCTTCTGTGATAACCACTCTGTAACTTAATTCTAATAGTGGAGCTGCTTCTCTGTTCCATTCAGTTTAGGCAAAGGTTGACATTGATGCCAAGTGATGTTAGTGTCAATAAATAGTTTTATTATGCAGTATGTCTGACTGGAAGAATCCTGACAGGTTTAAGACAGAAGATAAGATATTTTTTAAAAGTTAAATTGATTTGTGCTTTATTAGGTAAGAGATGACATTGTACCCTACAAAATATATGCTCTGCCTTTTGTGGTGAGGAATTCTATAATAGATTTTCTTATTAGAAGATGGAAAAGGAATGTCTTGCAATCAGATCAGTAGGATCATGGAATACTGTATGAGATTGCACTATGTAATGCATTTCAAAAACTGCTCTGAGCTGCATCTTATAACAAGAAATCAAGGCATAGTTTATTAGAGAGATAAGACTGGTCTTCCCATCTCAATCATGCCTTATGAGAAAAGACTTAGGGAGCTGGCTATGTTTAGCCTGGAAAAAAGACGGTTAAGGGGCAGTATGATAGCCCTGTTTAAGTATTTGAAGGAGTGTCACATTGAGAATGGAGCAAGCTTGTTTTCTGCTGCTCCAGAGACTAGAACATGGAACAATGGATGCAAGCTCCAGGAACAGAGATTCCACCTCAACATTAGGAGGAACTTTTTGACAGTAAGAGCTGTTGGCAGTGGAACACACTCCCTCGGAGTGTGGTGGGGTCTCCTTCCTTGGAGGTCTTTAAACTGAGGCTGGATGGCCATCTGTCAGAGATTATTTGATTGTGTATTCCTGCATGGCAGGGGGTTGGACTGGATGGCCCTCGTGGTCTCTTCCAACTCTACAATTCTATATTTTTAGGAGTTGTCTGGAATGTTACTTCCACATATGTATTGTCTGCACTCCATTTTACATATATCCTACTGGAGAGAATAAGAGGACCTGATTACTTATCCTGGTTCTCAGTTTTTTAATGAAATTATGCTGTTATCTAGGTTTTTCTGCTGTATGGGAAAGAGGAGTTTCTCTTCACACAAATCAGATGAGAAGGCACTTTTAAAAAAATCTAATCTAATGTTTTGTATTAACAGAAAAAAACAACAACCCTAAATTATATAGTACTTTGTTTCATTAACTTTGGGCTATTTATACAAATAAGCATGTCCATGGAAGAGCTTCCGTGCATGCAGACAAGTCTGTACTGTTCTCCCTACCCCTTGCCCATTCAATAAAAGGACCCTATGCAATATTAGCAACTGCTTTTGGAATAGCTTCAGAAATGTCCAGGTGTGTGGATTGAGAGAATTGTAGTTCCAAAAAAAATTAGAAGCATTAGGTTGCCTTCACACATTAAGCTGGTTATGATGTTCTTTGAATCCTGGCCAAACATTTATATAGCATTTTTATACATCAAAACTCCTATAAAAATAAAGGAAATTAAATTCTGCCTCTTTGACAGATTCCTGTGATCTTTTGAATTACAAATTTAGCAGAAGTTATTTGGCTACATTATTTAGATTTTCTGAGGCCAAGAATCAGGCTGGCAGAAGACAGAGAAGGGAGAAGTGGATAGGTATAAAGGAGATTTGAAGCAGTGGTAGAATTACAAGCGGCCCAGTAAGCCCCACTTGTTAACACATGAAACTCCAGACTTTCTGGCATCAGAGCATACGCAGAATATTATCCACACAATATCTCATAGCCACGGGGACTCTTTAAAATGAGAAGTTGATAGTTATCAAGATTATCACATTTTCAGTTGGCGGGTTTTTTTACTCCTGTATTTACCACTTCTTTTTCCAAGATCAAAATGACATTTTGCTAATTACAAGATGGTTCAGACTTCCCTGTTTTTTATTCCTACCAACAGGATGACTTTTTAAAGTTATACTTTTCAGTGCATTTATGGACAGGTGGAAGGTTGTGAGGTTTAATATGGGTGTGTCTGATCCACTGACACCCTCTGTTTACCAGATTATTTCCTTTTGGCCCATGATAGCCTCCTTTTCCATTTTTTAATTTTGATGGGTGGGACGAGGGATGAAAGAGACTGATCTCATCCCAGGACAGCAGTAGCATCTCTCATTCGTGTGTGTGAATGAATGAATGATGAATGAATGAGAGCTCTCTCTCTGATTCTGAGTCTACACACACACACACACATACACACACACACACACACTCAGAATCATACACTTAGCTCTGAAACACCCCAAACAATCACATTTGTGGCAACCCCTATTCCCCTCTTCCTGCCAGACTTCTCTCTTTCATTCCCTTCACACATGCCCATGTTTTAATTTGTATCTGTTTAAGTGCCAATTCTACCAGTGAAAGATAGACGACCACACAGGGACAGGGAGATACTGCAAGTGAATGACTGGCTATACAAATGGTGTTGATGAGAGAGGTTTGGCTTCTGTCTTCTTTGTCTTCATTTCTTAGGCGAAGGACTTAAGGGAAGACTACAGATGGCTATACTTCACGAAGACTGGGAACAATGTTTTTGGCAAAAAGGATAGCAAATCTGATCAAGAGGGTTTTAGACTAAATCATTGGGGGCTGGAGATGATAGCTTAAACATCTGTCCAAAAGCAAGCTCTGAAGCAAGGATGTGAATGCTAGAGGAGAAGCTGAGGTAGGGAATAGAAGCTACAGTAAAACTCTTAGTAGAATAAAAGATGAGAACAAACAACACTTTAGATGTGTATATACCAATGCACACAGTTTGAAAAACAAACAAGAAGAGCTTGACTCCCATGATTGGAATGCAACAGTTGAGGGATATAATTTGTTCAAAAAGAATAGATGGAGGGGGGAAGGAGGGGAAGTAGCATTATTTATCAGCGACAAATTCACTTATGAAGAAATCCACATAAGTGATCAAACTGGACCAATGGAGAGCATTTGGGTAAAAATAAATGTAGAAAGATATGAAAACAACATCGTGATAGGAGTTTACTACAGGTCACCAAACCAAGTTGTGGTGGATGATGTGTTTTTGAAGCAAATCTCAGAAAACTTGAAAGAAGAAAGAACTGGTAAGTTATGGAAGACTTCAATTATTCTGATATCTGCTGGGAGAATAGCTCTGCAAAGCATAGGCTCTCCAACAAATTCCTGATATGCCTTGTACATAATTTCCTCTTTCAAAAGGTGGAGAAAGGAACATGGGGATCAGCAACCCTAGACTTGATCCTAACCAATAGGAAAAAGTTGGTTACTGGAATCAAAGTTAACTGCCTTCAAGTCGATTTTGGTTTGTGGCAATCCCATGAGTGAGAGACTTCCAAGTCACCCTATCCTGAACAGCCCTTCTCAAGTCTTCAGACTTAGGGATGTGACTTCCTTGACTGAGTCCATACATCTGGAATGCGGTCTTCCTCTTTTCCTGCTGCCTTCTACCTTACCAAGCATTATTGTCTTTTCTAGTGATCATGTCTTCTCATGATATGGCTAAAGTATGACAGTCTCAGTTTAGTCATTATGGCTTCTAGGGGAATGTTCAGGCTCGATTTGCTGTAGGACTAATTTATTTGTCTTTTTAGCAGTCCACGGTATCTGTAGAACCCTTCTCCAGCACCACATTTCAACTGAGTTTATTTCTTCCTATCAGCTTTCTTCACCACCCAGCTTTCACAACCATACATAGAAATGGGAAATATGATGCCATGGAGAATCCTAACTTTAGTACTGAATAATTTATCTTAACATTTCAGGATTTTGTCTAGTTCCCTTATAGCTGCCCTTCCAAGTCCTTGTCTTCTTCTGATTTTTTTGACTGTGGTCTCTGTTCTGATTAATGATGAAGCCAAGGTATGGAAAATCTTGAACTATTTCAATGTCTTCATCGTCTAAAGTTATGTGACCCTTCTGTGGTCATTATTTTTATTTTCTTAATGTTGAACTGTAAACCTGCCATTGCTCTTTCTTCCTTGAATTTCTTCAGTAATTGTTCCAAATCTTTATTTTTGGGTAGTAGCATAGTGTCCTATGCATATCTTAAATAGTCAATGCTCCTTCCTCCAATTTTCACACCTCCTTCTTCTGAGTCTAATTCCACTTTACGTATATGTTCAGCATACTTGTTAAACAGACAGGGTGATAAAATGTAGCCTTGCCAACTGGAAACCATTCTATTTCTCCACATTCTGTTCTGATGGTAGCCTCTTGTCCTGAGTACAGGTTACACATCAGGCCAATCAAATGTTGTGGCACACCCATTTCTTTAAGAGCTCCATAGCTTTTTGTGATCTATACAATCAAAGGCTTTGCTATAGTCTATAAAGCACAGGCTGATTTTCTGTTGAAATTCTTTAGTGTGGTCTATTATGCAGCATATGTTTGCAATATTATCCCTAGTGCCTCTTCCTTTCCTGAATCCAGCTTGAACATCTGGCATTTCTTGCTCCATATATGATAAAAGTCTTTGTTGTAAAATTTTGAGCATCCCTTTGCTTGTGTGGGAAATTAATGCAATGCTCCTATGGTTACTGCAATTCCTAGTGTCCCCTTTCCTGGGGACTGGAATGTATATTGAGTGTTTCCAATATTTGTTGACAGATTGCTGTTAGGACTGAGGTCGATTCTGCTTCTGTGGATTGTAGCATCTCTATTGGAATGTCGTCAGGTGATTTATTCTTTCTGATTGATTTGAGTGCAGCTTCTCGCTTGCCATAATTTGGGGTTCTTCCTCATACGGTGCTTCTTCCCAACTATCTTCCATCCTTCCATCTCTTTTGTAAAGCCCTTTGTGTATTCATTCCATTGTCTTTATTTCAGCTTGGTCATGCATTCAGCTTGGTTCTGCTGATCGTAGAGCATCCCTACCCTTGGGTTGAATTTCCCTGATTCTGGGTCTTGTGGAAGAGGTCTCTAGTTTCTTTTTCATTGTCACTGTTTCCCTGCATTGAGTATTATAGTAATGCTCTTTATCCCTGCACAATAATAGTTTAACTGTTGCATTCATGGTTTCAGTTCTGCTCCTGTCTCCCTTTTCTTTTGCTTCATGTCTTGAAGCATGTTGTCTGTCATCTATTGTTTCTTCTCTTTCTTTTTGGCCACTGTTAGTATATGTCTGCATTACAATATTTGGTAGTGCCAGTTGCATCACACTCATGAAAAACCTTCCCCATTCCTTGTGCTCATAAAATCTCTTGAGTCAGAAAGTTCAGAGTATTTTACTTCCTCCTTCCTGGAAAGGAAAGAGTTTTCAGTTGTTTTTCATTGCTGAGAAGGACTCTTCTTGTTTTGTACTCATTTTAACTTGTTGGCTTGGATCAAGGATCTAGGGAAAAGGTAAGCTCCAGTCCTAAACATACTCTATTTGTTGGGTGTCTGGAATTGTAATTATGTGAGTGTGCTGCCATTCTTCAGCACACATTCTCACTACCAGTGGTTTAATACATGATGTATTTATAATGTGCATTAAGGGGCTTAATTTATCCTTAATTATGTGCCACTAGGTCAGTTCACTTACTATTAAAAATTTATTATAATGTTTACAAAGCAGGGTAGGAGGGCACAGTTGGAAATAGGAAAGAGAATCTAGACTCCTATCCTTGTCTTCTTCTGTGTATTACCGATGCTTATTTCCCTCTGGGTTTTTTTCTCTTACAGCTTCCCCTATCTACCTTTGAGTTGAAATTATCACTTTACTATGCCTCAGCCCACAATGGGTCTAATATCAACACATTTTCTGTCTTGCTTCCACCTCTTTCAGCCTGTTTGCATCTCAAAATAGCATTGTTAGTTGTTCCTGTGAACAATAGATTTACAGATGTATCAAGGAGAAAAGAAAAACACTGCCCTATGTTAATTTTATGGAGCCAATGTGGCATAGTGGTTTGAGTGTTGGACTATGACTCTGGAGATCAGGGTTCAAATTCCAGCTCGGCCATGAAAACCCTCTGGGTGACCTTGGGCAAATCACACCAGTCTAAAAAAAACCTGTAATAGATTCACCTTAGGATCACCATAAGTTGGAAACAACTTGAAGGCACACAACAACATGTTGATTTAGGTTTGTTTCATATTCACAGAAGGTAATAGGATTTCCCTTGCCCATGACAGGAGCCTATCTTCTGATGCCAGCTGCAAGGTCCCTACCAGATACCTGATGTGCATTAGGGCCCTGGCTTTCTCCCAAGACAGGACACAAGGAGGCAGTCCTGGTCTCAGTCAGTCCTGATCCAGATTGTTTCCCCCATTCCACTTGCTATTTCATTTTTAAAACCTATGTTTGCAATTGTTAATCACATGAGTGGTATCTTTGGTTTGGCCCTCAGAACTGACTCAAACTAAAGTTTGGAAAAATGCCTTGCATGTATTTTCTTGACTGACATGGGCGCTTAATTCTGATTAAGAAGAGAAAGGAGTGCTCAAAAATATTTGTGTGTATGTTGTTGTTGCTATGTGCCTTCAAGTCAGCTACAATGTATAATGACCCTATCCTAGGCTTTTCTTGTCAAGGTTTATTTAGAGAAAAGTCATTGCCTTCCAAGGCTGAGAAAGTGGGACTTGCCTAAGGTCACCCAGAAGATTTCCATGGCTAATGAGGATCTGAACTTTGTTCTCCTGGAGTCCTAGTCAAATTCAAACTGCTACAACATGCTGGCATGTACACACATGTACATATGTGTGTACAGTACATATGTATATCTTCCCTCACTCAATATTAGTTCTCTTAAAACAGGATTTTCTTTACTTAAAGTAAGATGGCAGACTGATAAGTCTTTCCCTGCATACCTCTGATGCAGGGAAGATGTTCCTTGTGACGATCGCCAGCCCCAGACATTGGGGGTTGGTTAAAATTGCCCCCTAGACACAAGGTGCAAAAGGGATTGACTATGAGGCTCCTAGGACCCCCTCCTGGGGAGTAAATCACCACTTTTGTGGCAAGGGCTTGTGAGTGAGTAGAGGGGAGAAGGAATGAAGAAGCCATTGTGCCTATTGCAAAAAACCTGCCTTTAAAAAGGCATCAAGAGCCATGCAGCCTCCTTCTCCATTAAAGACTGAAATTTTAGAATCATCTTATAAGAAACTTTGCTTTTTGATGATGAGGTTTTTGCTTATGACACCCTAATTCGCTGCATGAACACAAAGAAGTTGTGATAAACTGGCATGGGAACTGCCCTTATAAGGGGAGATCTCTTACCAACCTGATTAGCTATTTTAAAATATTTTTAAAAAGTCAAAACTTGAAGATTCATAGACTTTAATTAATGTTAAATTGAAAAAAAGAAGAAAAATACAGATTACAACGTAGAATGTAAGAAAAACAGTTGTTTGCCATTTTTGAGAGAAGGAAAAGGTTGCTGGTGAGAGACTGTGAGCTTTTGTTGTAGGTGACTGTATGCAGTAAACAATTTTGGTGGAGTGGAAAAGAAGCAAAGAGTGACATCTGCTCATTGAAAGAATCCATTGCAACCTGTCACTTTTTGTATACAGCGTGCATTTTGTAACCATGAATTTATCTAATTTCTTTTTAAAGCCATTCAAGCTAATGATCATGTTGTAGTGAATTCCAAATTTTAACTCTCCGCTGTGTGAAGAAGTACTTCTTTTTTTATCCATCCCGTATTTTGTACCACTCAGCTTCAGCGGATGGTTCTAGGATTATAAGAAAGGAAGGAAAGCTTTGCTCTAGTCACCTTCACATCATGCATGATTTTATACAACTCTATCATGTGTGTGGATATACTCTTGAGTAAGCATCAAAGATTTTGCGGAGGAGACAGAATAAATGTACCAAGCAGCTACTGGGCAGCAGCAGTAGTGAAGGGTAAAACTGGTGGCAGTGGCATCAGTAGGATTGGTGTCACCTGGTGCGGTAACCCATGGCGTCACCCCTACCATAGACCTCCTCCTGTACCAGACCATACAAAATCCTTAGCAATATTTTTTGTCCTAATGTTACTCGTAAATTATGATTCCCATATCTCATTGAATGTAATGGTAATAGCAGTGATGCAAACTACTAGCAAAATTAAAATTACACCTTGAAATTATAATATACACACAGCTAAATGTATTTTCATACCCATGTTACATAGAGTTTTTAATCTATATCTCATAATAAGTTACCATTCCACAAATATAGGTGGCTAAATTTTTAAGTAGACAACATTTTGAAGTTTGTGTCCTATTTAACCCTTACAGGTCAATGGATGACAGTTTATATTCACAACTATACTGGCATAACAACACGGCACAAAGTTAAGCAGAAGCAGAACAGTTCCTGCTACTTTTGCTTCAGTTGTTGGCCAATTCGTAGGCAAAGAGTGTCTCGCAGATGTGAAGCTGTCATAACAGCATTCCTCTACATGTCTTTGTTATTCAAAAACAAACACAATACTGGGTCTGCTTCTGAGAGTCCTGTGTGAATATGGGAAGAGACAGACTGCCACGAAGGCTCAAGCCATAAAAAGGTTTTTTATAGGAGAGTCAATGTCAAAAAATAATATTGCAACAAGTGGGTGGGGAGATACAAAGTGCAAGCAGGGTGTTGTAAACTTGTTTCGAAAAGGCACAGAGAAGCACTTTTATGCTTGTTTTTAAAGTACACATCTCAAGAGGAAGAGGAAAAGACATTATAATATACTTGCTGTTGCTTATGTCTCTCATTGATTTTGCAGCTGAATGACTAAGCAAGTCCACAGTTGCTTAACTCCAGCAATGCACACACATACAGAAATGGATTAGGCTAAGTTTACAAATTCCTTTCTACCTGAGGTAAAGAAAGTCTGGCCCTGGACACCCCCCACCCTGTGCCCCTGAAATTCCCTATAAATATCTGACCCCCCCCCAATTCTCCTAAATTAAAAAAATGATAATGTTATTTTCCAGGCAATTTTCATCTGCCCAAATGCTTGAAACAGCAACAAAATTATGTGGTTTGCCCTCTTCTGCCCCCTCTAAACCCCTAATCCCCCAAACCTGTTTCTTAGGCCCAAAGGGGAGTTAACAGGTCCTCCTCTTTGCCCCATCAGCGGGGGAACTATCCCATGAAGGAACATGGGAGAGGGATTTTTCTGCTGTGGCACCCCAGTTATGGAATACTTCCATGGATTCCTGATTGGCATCGATGCTGGTATCATTCTGGCACAAAGTAAAAACATGACTGTTTACTAGAATCTTTGAGGCCAGTTTATTTAATCCAAATCTTCATATATACATGGTTTTAAACTGTCTTAAATAGTTCTGTTTTTAAACTGCTTTGTTTCTGCTTGTCAGCTTGTTTCAGATTTTTAAAAATCTATTTAAAATAAGTTTAAGGCTTGTCTATACGAAGCTATAAAATATGGATGCTCACTAATGCCAATTCATAGCAGCTTTCATTTGTCTCAACTTTGTTTTTCAAGATCACAGGCATACAAAGCCATACACATTTGTTGTTCAAATGGGCATGCTTGCAAATCAAGACCGCGGGTGCTACTTACTTGCATTACTTGAATTACTTGCGTTTTTATTGTCACCAGTTGCTGCTGCCAAACAGTTAAAAAAAAAGTATATCCAAGGTGCAGAAGTGTAATATTCTGCTTAAATAAACAGAAAAAAGGAAGAAAGGCTGTTTCGTCGCCTCATGCAGAAAACAGTACAGGCAAAACCAATAGTATTTTATAATTTGAATACTAATTGTAATTTGAATCCACATGAATTTACTTCTCAAAAACTTGCTCCCTTGTTTTATGCCTGTTCATGCCAGACTGCAGAAAAGCATGAAAGCAAAGTGGTTTTTTAAAAGAAAGTTATCAAAGTGCTGAAATCAATACATACTATAGAGACTGTTTTTTTTTAAAAAAAGTAACCTCAGTTATAAGATCCTGAAATTAACTAAACATCAATGTGTCTTTTTCTCTGGGCAGTTTCATTTGAAAGTGTCGGGTGGTGAAGGGAGAGAAAACAGAGGTCTTTCTACCCTCTTCCCATTTTGCCTCTAGTTCATATTATAGTGGTGGGGGGTCAAGGAGAAGAAAAAGCCACAGACTATAACTTCAGCAAAACACACAGAGAGAGATGCTCAAAAATAGGTTTATGATAACTACTGTATCCGACACTTTCCCACATCATGTTATGTTGTGACTGTGAGGCTATGAAGCAACAACACCTGGAAAGTTAAGGGCTACTTATTTTCTAAGGGATGCTAGACAAAATAAGCTCTGGCATCGCTAAGGCTAGTGTACCCCCACCCACTGTGTCACGTGGTGCAGTTTGGCCTCTTCGCTCCCCCCTAGTCCTGCCACTGAAAATAAGACCAATTTTTAAAAATGAAATTAAAATCTGAGGGAGATGTAAGAACAAATGTGGGGGGAAGCATGCCATGTATTTTAAGGAGGGAACCCCCAAGAGAGGAAGAGCAGCTTTGAATAATTAATAGGTGGTTATACTGAAGCTGGGGGAAGGGATGATTGATTTTAATGCAACTGTAGGAGAAAGGGAACATAGATTCATAGAATTGTAGAGTTGGAAGAGACCATCTCACAGCCATTATTGTAATTTTTAGCTGCTTTTAATTTGAGAGCAGCACAGACCGTTGTCCTCCTCAATCTCCACTGACTCCATCCCACGGCATGGGGTTTCCTCCTCCTCATCCACACACACCCCAGCTTCATGGCACCAGTTATGTATAGTAGAGGCAGATTTATGAGATGCAACCACAAGGATGTTGGTTGAAAAGGCACAGAGAGGAAGGGAAAGAAAGAGAATACAGTATAATGATTTTGAGAAATGAGATATGGTATTCTCTCTCTCTCTCTCTCTCACACACACACACACACAGAGAGAGTTCTTCCTAGCAAACTAAAAGGATAACCATTACTCCCCTCCTTCCCCCCTAAACGAAGACCCCCCCTTGGCCTTACCACAGGAATGGGGCATAGAAGGGATGGCGTCTACAGCACCAGCGAATCTACGTGTGGTTAGCTTGTGATTTTGGGTGGCAACCACCCCCCATCAGCGTTGTGGGTCCAAAGCTTGTTCCTGGTCCACCGACCTGGAACAAACACTCGGCTGGCTTCCTCCATTGACAACTCTGCAGTACCCAGACACCAAGCAGGAGGCTGGCTGTGGCTGGCTATGTGTGCGGCCACAATGGCCGGAGCACCCTACTCCCTCTGCTACTCAGCTCTTGCCCAACTCCTGGCCATTTCCCTTCCCCATTTACACCCTTGGCTTCATCTACACACAGATACAAGAGTGAGCTTGCCTGCCTTCCAGCCAACCTCAGAGATGCCCGATGAGCTCTTAGTTGTTCTTTTCTTTGCTTGCTTCTTTCCTTCCTTTCTCACTGACCACATGCCACATAAATCCCCCATGAGCACAGCAGCTGCCATCCACCTCCTTCCCCTTCTTCAGAGACTCATCACGCAGCTCTTTGCTTCTGAGACAAATTGCACCAGAATTTTGTTTGAAGTCTCACAGGACTCAAAATCCCATAAGACTTCACATAGGCACATAAGAGCCTTCCCACATGGCGAGAAATGCCAGATGTCCAAGCTAGGTTCAGGAAAGGAAGAGGCATAAGGGATCATATTGAAAACATATGCTGGATAATGGAGCACACTAAAATTTTTCAAAAGAAAACCACCCTGTGCTTTATAGACTATAGCTGTATAGATCACAAAAAGATAAGGATTGCTCTTAAAGAAATGGGCGTGTCACAACATTTGATTGGCCTGATGCATAACCTGTACTCAGGACAAGAGTCTACTGATAGGATAGAATATGGAGAAATCAAAAGGTTTCCAACAGGCAAGTAGTCAGGCAAGGGTGAATTTTATCACCCCTTCTGTTTAACTTGTATACCAAAAAATTCATACACAAAGCAGGATTAGTTTCAGAGGAAGGAGGCTTGAAATTGGAGGAAGGAACATCATCAATTTAAGATGTGCAGATGACAAATAACAAAGACTTGGAATAATTATTGAAGAAAGTCAAGGAAGAAAGCGCAAAGGCAGGTTTACAGCTGAAAAAGAAAATGAAAATAATGACCACTGATGATTTACAAAACTTTAAAGTAAACAATTAAGACATTGAAATAATTCAAGATTTTCCATACCTTGGATCAGTCATTAATCAAAGTTGAGACTGCAGTCAAGAAATCAGAAGAAGACTTGGACTTGGAAGGACAGCTATTAGGGAACTAGACAAGATCCTGAAGTGTCAAGATATATTACTGAATACTAAAGTGAGGATTTTCCATGCCATTGTATTTCCCATTTCTATGTATGGTTGTGAAAGCTGGACAGTGAAGAAAGCTGACAGGAAGAAAACTCATTTGAAATGTAGTGCTGGAAAAGAGTTCTGTGGATACCGTAGACTGCTAAAAAGACAAATCAATGGGTCCTAGAGCAAATCAAGCCTGAAGGCTCCCTAGAAGCCAAGATGATTGTCCTACTTTGGCCATATCATGAGAAGGCATGACTCACAAAAAAGAAAAAGAAAATAATGCTTGGTAAGATGGAGGGAAGTAGGAAAAGAGGAAGACCGCATTACAGGTGGATAGACTCAGTCAGGGATGCCATGGCTGTAAGTATGCAAGACTTGAGCAGGGATGTTAATCATAGGGTGATATGGAGATCTTCCATTCATAGGGATGCCATAAGTCAACTTGATGGCAGTTAACAACCACAAAAAGTTGTTTTTACTCTGCCATCTTTTCTAATTTCTTCATATCCTCATGTTGTTGGGACATTTGTTTCACTTTCACATTACAGAAGCTGAGACATTTATTCTAATTTCTGTCAAGCAAGTCACTTGAGAATTCCTTGTTGGTAGCAATTATTTTCCCACACGATGTGAAGTATTCCATAAATGCCACCTTCCCTCCCTAGCAGTAAAGATATTACAATATTAAACCACCAAGTTAACAAATTGATTTCCCCCCCATTAAAACCCAAGGCAGTTGTCTGAGGAAACCAATCCAAAACAGGTCGCTTACCCAATTCCTTGGTACCCACAATTTAGCGAAAAGCTGTCTTCACAATCCTGTCGTTTACCTTCCAGAGTTATTGTGAGCTTAAATTGTACTGATGAAATCCTATTCATGTCTGTTCAAAATTAGGGTGCAGTTAATTCAATGGGACTTTTTCATAGGTAAGACATCAGGAAACCCCAGGCTCTGGGACTGAATCTAGTTCTTCCTGAGTTCCAGTCTGAGCTCCCTGCTCCATGACACCATCACTTGAGAGTTTCACAGGTTTTGCATGTTCTCCCCTCCCCCATTCTAAAGGGCTGAAACATCTCTTTTAAAGCTTACTTATAGGCAATATGTTTAAGCTAAAATAAAAACAAAAGTATTTTTGTTCCCATCCTTTTGCCCCTCCCACTACTGGAATCCATCCCTTAAGAACGTCTTTGAATGTCAATTTGGCCCTTCTTAGGTGTACAGCAGATAAGGACAAAGTGCGGCCCATGGACACATGTACTCCCTCCCCTGCAAGCCCCAGCTCCCCAAGTTTGTCATTCCTCTCACACATATCCTCCTGGAATCCTGAACAAACATTTGTGATCCTAAGAGGGTCAATTGTGCCCTCTGAGAGTTACAGTTGGCCATACAACTGCCAGGTAGAGTATAAATTTAGAAAGCAGATCATTTGAGATTTACAACTACTTTGTTTTCTTTTTGGAACAGAATGGCTACTTCTACCCAGGAAAGTTCTGCTGAAGGTCCTAGTAGTAACATTAGTGAGGTGGACACTTCTTATCTAAAAGCTTCCTACCCTGATGTTAACTTTGATTTTGATATGCTGGCAAAAGAAATCGAAGAGGAACACCAGCAAATCCGCAAGGAACTTCAAAGAGGGTTTAACTCGTCAATGAGGAGTGAAGTCAAAAGGTTGAAAACCTTCCTATCACAGCCACCTGGCAACTCTATGTCAGCCTGGGCTCCCTTAGAGATGGCTGCTGCAGGCTTCTATCACACAGGAACGAAGACGGCAATACAGTGTTTTTGCTGTGGGTTGGTTTTGCTTGCAAGAAGCATCCAACGATCTCCTTGTGTAGAACACAAGAAGTATTGGCCTCAGTGTGGATTTATTTTAGGGAAAGAGGTTGGTAACATCTCCAAGTATGAGATTAGAGTTCAGAATCCAAAGAAGAGTTATTCAGAGGTCAGAAACAGTTACAAAGAGTTGGAATCAAGACTTCAGTCCTTTGCTGGCTGGCCATTCTATGCCAGAGACACTCGGCCTGCTCTGCTAGCTAAAGCTGGATTTTTCTTTACAGGTAAATTCAAAGGATTATTATCCTGAAAAAAAGAATGTTTTATGTCCATAAATTAATTGCTATTAGTAACTGTCCATTCCTACACTTCAATTAGCGTAGTTATTTGAAAGTTAATTTCCCATAATTAAGGAAATATTTTCTGTATTAGAGCATATATGCTTGATAAGTGAATTGCTTCAGTGTGGTTTTGCAGTACTTGAAAAAGTAACTTTTTCAACCACAATTTCTAGAACCCCCTGGAAGATTCTGGCTGTAGGATTCTGGGAACTGCATTCCTGAAAGTAACATTACCATATTAAAGTTTAGTCTTGCACACATGATTTGATGTGGACATTACATACATCTGATCATTTGTCTGTGTCTTCAGAGAAGGCCCAGAGTGCCTGAGCTGGAAATCCAAAAGTTGAACTGTATAATGAATTACAGTCATAATAATTTCCTGAGCTGCAATGGTATTCACAGCGTAGTTCTTCCCAGTAGTGCTGGAAGCTCCCATCTCAGGGAGGCAGTGAATATCCTACCTTTAAAGAAGCTGTCCAAACTGCTGTATCCTATGCTACAATAGATTTAGAACCCTGGATAGCTCCTTCAGTGTTTGGACTAAAACCTGGAGTTGATTCACCACCACAGTGACATGAGCATCACCCACCACTTATCTTTGATTTAGGTCAGTGATTCCCAGACTTTGGTCCAGGTGTTTTGGACTTCAACTCCCAGAAGCCCTAGCTGACTTGGCCAACTGTTAGGAATTCTGGGAGCTGAAGTCTAAAACATCTGGAGAACCAAAGTTTGGGAACCACTGCTTTAGGTGGTAGACCAACATGCCTTCAGTCAAAGAGTGACTGAGACTTTGATATTGTTGGCCCCGTAATGGGAAATTTCCTATAGTTTATTTTGTTTTGCTCTTGATCGTACAATATTTACCCAAATGTATATTTTTAATTCTTCAGGGGCTTATGGGAGGTCTCTCCTGGTTCTTCTTTGTAATTTTCTTATGTGTAGGTATAAAAGACACTGTTCAGTGCTTTGCCTGCAGTGGATGTTTGGGGAATTGGGAAGAAGGTGATGATCCTTGGAAAGAACACGCAAAGTGGTTCCCAGAGTGAGTAATTTACACAGCTGCCTCATCATCCCTTTATGATAGTGGCTTTTCCTACATGAAAATCAAGATGAGCAAAACAGGTGTATAATTCTGCAAACTGCAGTGAAAGGCTACTGGAAAGCCACAGAACAAAAGCCAACATGGCAGTACCAATGCATCCCTGCTAACCTGCTGCCTGCCACCATCAGCCAATTAATTGTGTGTTATCAATAGCAGAAGAAACAGGAAATATCCAATGAAAACTAATGTGAAGGAGAAAGAGATCCTCCTTCACATTAGACCTCACCTGGAATACTGTGTCCAGTTTTGGGCACCACACTTCCAGAAGCATATTGAGAAGCTGGAACACAGGAGAGAAACCAAATGGTGGGAGGTCTGGAAGCCATGCCCTATGAGGAGTGGCTTAGGGAGCTGGGCATGTTTAGCATTTCCAAGGCACTGGAGTGCTCTTCCAATCACAGGGCACATTGAAAACAAGCAGCTGGAGAAACCCTCAGCTTCCTGGCACAACTGCTTGTCACAGTGCTTCCCTGACCAGGACAGCACTCTAGACATCATTCCCAGTGCCTCAGTCACCAGCACCTTGGAAACACTTCAGTCAGGTCACGGCCAGGCTGTAAATGTAGCTTTTAGGGGTGACATTTGGCCATTTATGACCATAAATGTGACTCCTCAGCATTTATGAAATTATAAATTCAGTTTATAATCTCATAACTGCTGAAGAGGGGCCAGGCATGTCTTTTCAAAATCCCTGCAGGTCTAGTTTCAAATAGCTTTTCCTGACAATAGTGAAACAAGATGGCCTGTTTCTTAGAATAAAAACTTATTTATTTATTTATTTATTTTACATCCTGAGACTCTACCTTTCCTTCATATCATGTTCCTTGTCAACACCACCTTACTAATTCTCTAGGGTTGCTGTTTTTCTGACACATTGTCACCCCACTCTCCTTGGGATGGCAGCCTCAGGACTCAACAATCAGGCAAAAAAAAAGACAAATGTTTCTTGATCAGGAAGCCATTTATTTTACAGAGTAATATATGTATGCATACGGGTGTCTGCAAGAAGGACCCTTTGCCCTAGTCAAGTCAGACTTTTTATACCTTAGCAGTTGCATTAGGTTATGAATGTTCCAGGATAGTGATTGGTCACATAATCTCTCTTATGTCATCCTTTTCAGAGTACTGACAAATCATTATTGTCTAATTCAAATTCTATTTTTCTCTTTACTGTGAACAATTGCATTCCTGTCCTTGGACCAGATGTTAGGACCTTTTCCACAATCATCTATCTAATATTTCTTCCTTCCTAGCACTAATTTCCCTTGATTACCTCCATTTCCTCTCTATATGATCTCACTGCTAGTTGAACGAGCTTTTGAGCATTCATATTGTTGCTATTCCTCTAAGTCCACTCTTCCACATATTTACTTATTAGAAACCTGTATGTTCTTTTCCACTGTTCTTTCAAAGCCTAAATCCAAATACCTGTTAGTGTATTATCATTTGAAACAATATATATTTTTGACTACCTTCCCAAGCATCTGCTAATATATCCATCTACTGAACTATTATTGTACTCTCAAGCTATGCCTTGTCAACCAGCTGGATGGACTCATATCTGTGCCTTGTTCTTTGTGACTGATCTGAACCCCATAATTGTTCTCTGTCTAGCAGACCACTTGCTATTTTTGTAGCTAATTGACTTGCAGTTTAGCCAATTCCAGGAAATCTAGAGTGAGGGTTGTCTGACAAAGGATCATATTATACATTATTATACATGCTGCCTTCGTCTCTATTTTACATATTTTCCTCTCCTCTCACAACATGAATTACAGTTATCCCTTCATATTTGCTGGGGTTTGGTTCCAGGACCCCCCATGGATACCAAAATCCGTGAATACTCAAGTCCCATTATATGCAATGGCATAGCAAAATGGTGTCCCTTATATAAGATGGCAAAAACAAGGTTTGCTTTTTGGATAATTATTTTTTAAAGAATATTTTCAAGCTGTGAATACTTAAGTCCATGGATACCAAATCTGTGGATACGGAGGGACAACTGTAATATATCCAAATATAATCAGTGATTAATACTGTAATTACATTCAGTCATGTAATGATAAATGGGAAAGACAGATTGTTACATCTGTTGGTTCAAGGCAAAATAAATGGGGAAAGGTGTGTAGAAAGAACTTCTTGGCTGAACAAGCATAGATAATGGCTAGATGCAATGCAATATCTTTGTTTAGAGCAGTCACATCCCAAAATTTTAGCCATGATTATGTTTACCCTCTGGTAGGAGAGGAACAAAAAGAAGAATACTAATGCAACTGTGATTCATTCCCACTCTTCCCACTTTAAGGATTATGAACAGTATCACACTACACTTATAGTGCTGCTATTCCACTTTAATTGCTCTGGCTGCTTCCTGTGGAATCCTGTGGTTTGCAGTTTAGGGAAGGGCATTTAGAACTCTCAGCCAGAGAGCTCTTGGGCCTCATTAAATTACAAACCCCAGAATTCCACAGGAAGCTATTTTATCTACTTTATCACATTTCACATTGGTTTTGTCTATATGGGGGGGGGGGATATGAACATGTCCAAAAAAGCAGGCATTTGCAATGATGTAATGTGTCTTCATGGTCAAAAGAGCCCCCATAAACTCCGCATGAACCCCCTAGCCAAGATGGTGGCCATGAGTGATTTACTTGCGATTTTAAATATGCTGTTGCCAAATTTTTTTAAAAAATCTCATGGTGTGCACAAGCAATTTACAAAAAAAAAGAAGAAGAAGAAGAAAGAAAGAAAGAAAGAAAGAAAGAAAAGAAAAGAAAAGAAAAGAGAGTATAAGATCGCCATTTGACCAACTTGCCAGACCCCCACTTAGCCAAAAATTCAACAGGACAGCCACAGGCACTTTCCCTTTTTGCTAGCCCTGCCCCCATGCTCATCCAGCCAATCAGATTACACTGCCTGTTCATATCAGTGTGAATGAGAGTGTTCAAATGATCGCACATTCGCATGTCGTATGGAGCTTTTTAAAAAATCTGGATGAAGCCCTGGACGCACACGAACTTTGTGGTGGATTAGGCTGCCCCCCTTCTGAATGACACGTATCTATGCACACATCCATACGAACAGATTGTTGTACGTTCACATCCTGTTCATATTATTTTGACTGTATAGACAAGACCTTATAGTGCAATTATTCCACTTTAACTGCTGCGGCTGCCTCCTTTGGAATTCTAGGGTTTGTAGTTTAAAACTGTTGTATTGATAATTGTAAGGACTTCAATTGCTTTGATTATTATGATTTTAATGGCTCTGTTGTTTATTTTTTCTTTATTCTGTTCTGATGAGGTTATCAGCTGCCTTGAACACTATTTTTTTCCTGGAAAAGGAGGGTAATAAGTATGTAAATAAATAAAACATTGAAATACAATAACTGACATTTTAAAAAAATTCTGGGACATAAAAATCCACAGACTGAGAATCAATTAATTGTTAATCTTTGAAATCTTTCCAAAATGTTCAAAGGAGTTGCCAATAATATTTTGTTTGCTATTTTATAGATGTGATTTTCTTCAAAAGGAGAAGTCAACAGATGAAATTAAAGCGTATATTCAAAATTATTGTGGATTTGTTGGCTTTACGGTATTCTTTGCCTTAATATTATTTAAATGTTCAAAATAATAGCTAAGTTTTGGAAATAATCTGCTGACCACTGATTTCGGAAATGCTGCCATATGAACTGCAAGGTATAAAATGAAATACAGCAGTCTAGATCCAGCATGACACATGAATATTTTCAGTCTCTTCCTCTACAGTCCTTTTTGGCTGCTGTAAGTATTTACCCAGAAGCCATTCCATCTCTCTGGAGCAGATTTTTGGGCTGCAGCAGGGAAGGGAGATGGGATGTGTGTGTGTGTGCACACACGCACACACACACACACATAGGACTGTGAGTAAATTTCACTTCCCTAGGATCTGCATTGGACAACATGCCCATTCATGCCACCAAACTGCTGCAATTTGATGGCAAATGACATGGCTGAATTTGAGTGACAAAACCTTCTGAAGCAGGTAGAACATGCATTTTCTAAAGAGTCTTCCCTGGTTTCCAACTGAATTTTGGTAACAAATTGCAAACATCCCTTTAAAGAAGGCATTTTGTTTTTAGTTTAGTTCTGAGGTGGAACTGCAACCAGTTCCAGGTCTCTCCAAGATTTTGTTACTGAAAACTGATGCACATCACTGCTATAAGTTAAGCTTTATTGGTAGTACATGATGCAGCAAGTGGTCTACAGCCGAACTTTGCAGTCCTTTAATTGGTGGGTTCCAACATTTCCTCACAGCAAGTGACAGGAATGGATCCCTAAACAACAAATTCTACCTAGAACATCAGCAATTGAAGTAAGCTGAGGAAAAAGAGGGAGAGGAGAGGAGAAAGGGAGAGATTTTAAATGTCTCATTTGGGAGAAAAGCGGGATATAAATCAAATAAATAAACAAGCAACTAAGCAAGTTAGTAAATAAATAAATAAACAGGAAAACAAACAAACCAATCTACCGAATAAATAAATAAATAAATAAATAAAGCAACTGAAAAAGTGGTATGACAGATAATTATTTGGGATCACCCCTGCCAACCTGGGACAGATGGAGGGCATGTAGAAGCCCTATTAAGCACAAATTAACCCTTTTCGTGCCAGTGGACAGCAGTTTACATTTTGGGCATGGTGCTAATTAGGATTTGAGACCCCATCTGCCTGGTGGCAGGGGCTACACACGCTATAGGGGAGCTGGAGCGGGAAACATGGCCTTGGGGGCTTCCTAAAGCTCATAAGCTACATGGTACCAACCCAAAACAAGAGAAAATATATGCTCCCATATCTGAGGTGTGGACCCTATTCTCTGATCCTCAGTTGGGGAGGAATCTCAGGGCAAGAATGCAACCCCCAGGAACTACCCAGCTAGATGAGTGACAGGGCTTGTTTATGGCAGGTGGTGAAACAGTTACAGTGATCATGCTAATTTTAGTTCTTTTAATTTTATTTTAGGGAAAGCATTTTGCAGGATCCTCTGGGAAGATATTGGCCTCTAATACAGGTATATAGTGGAAACTATGAAAATACAGTTCTAGGCCAATGACTTAAATAACTGTACTGATGCTGATAACAATTTTGTGGGGTCCCAAAGTCTTCGTGTTGAACTATTTGGGTTTGACGAAGGATAGACGTTTCTGCACCAACAAAAAAAGAGGAAACATGTTACAAAAAAGAAAGTTCAGATTTCCATTAAATCTAAACATGCTAATTTATATGTATCAATTAGGAATGGGCAGCCTGACAGATCAGAGGGCTGCACCTGTCATATTTTGGGGTCAGCTAGATCACCATGGGCTTCATGCTGCCATTTGTATGGAATTGCAAGTGACATTCTAGCCATTTCCTATTTAGATTGATTGATTGCTGTTTTGGTGTGCAACACCAACAATGATCAAACAGAAAACCATGATTTTTAGAGGTCCCTGGAATCAAGGTTTGGTGGCTGTAGAGTATTGCTCACACCAAAGCTGCCCTCTCCAGGTTGCATGAGAATTTGGGATTAATTAGAATAACTGAAACAGAAACATTATAATCTCACCATAGGGGGAAATTCTGACCATCTGAGCTTTGCCCCTGCAGCTCAGTTTGCAGTGTCGATGTCCACTGCTGATGGGGAGCTTCTAGGCCCCTGTGATATTTGTTCAGTATGGTTCTTTAGCTTTAAACTGGACTTGGATTGGGTGAGAGAAGACACTCTAACAGATCTCTAAAGTGTGTGCACTGTATAAAGTACACACAACCATCTAGTTCTGTTACCTCTGCCTTAGGAAATAGCTCACAGACGCAGAACAGAAAGCAGGCAACCAGTGGTCTGACTTGAAGCTCAGTTTATTTTCATTTGGCCAAATGGGTGCCGAAAGAAGTTTGGGACAAAGATAAAACACTTGGCCAGGACTTTTAAAGTTTTGGCTGAATTCATAAGCATAGATAGAAGGACCAATCAGTGCGTTTTACACATCCCCCTTGGAACGCCCATCTCTATGTCATCAAGGTACAGGTGCGCATGCTTAGAGAATGGCCTGACCTATTTGCGTACCTGTCTCTTGGAACATCTTATGGTACAAACACATAGTCAGATCGAAACTAGCCTATACTTCCTGCCATTTTATACAGTCAGGCTAGCTACTTCTTCTTGCAGCTTAGCAAAGTGTCTGGTGTTTTGTCTTGTGGTTACAGCTTTGCAGAGATACAAAAACTTAATTTGCCACCTGGTTGAAGGGGGGAGAAAAGAGAAAAAGAACTTTCATAGCATCAGAGTGTTGGAGAGGAACCCGAGAGGCCATTTAGTCCAACCCTGAATAAGATGTTTGAAATCCAGTATTGGAGGCAGTGGAACTGGAGATATTTAAGGATATCTTTCTGCCTCCACCTTACAGTGCAAACCAGCATGAGGAATGGTAGATGGAAGGGGGGAGATCTAATGCTTCCCTTTGCAGAAAGAAGCATTGTGCTTCAATTCATACATTTCTTTGGCTCTTTCCTTTATTAAAATTGTAATTCTGGTAGTGGTGGTGGTTGTGATGGCTCAACTCAGAAGTATGTCCTATAGAATTCAAAGGGGATTACTCTCAGAAATGAGTGGGGTTCATTGCAGCTCATAGCTGACATGTTCAACAATGCATAGTTAATTTTGCATGAAGAGGTCAAAAAGTTTAAATGCCATATTCAAGGATAATCACTGATTTGTCTCAACTCAAATAGAAATTGTTTTCTGTTATAACCAAGACCTAAGAATAAATAACTGTATTAATGTAATACCTCCTTAGAAGCCTTTAAAAAGGCTGTTAAGACGGAATTCTCCTGGCGGGCCTTTCCAGATTAGCCTTCCAGATCAAAAAAACAAAAACAAATCTACCAGCAATTATATAATAATAGCAATAATAATAAAAAATAATATTTATTTAGACCCCACCCCTCTGTTAAAACAATCGGGGCGGCTTACAAAAATTAAAATACAATACAGATAAAAATCCCTAAACACCCCCCACCCCCACAAAAAAATTAAACAAATATAATTTTAAAAGTTACTGATCTAAAATCACATTTAAAAACAATAAATGCAATAAATAGCCAGCGAACTAAAAGAGGCCAGGATCCCCTGAGGCTGATATTGAATTTGTATTTGTAATTTTAATATATTCTGTTGTTTAATTTCTATGTTATTGTGCTTTGTTGTTTTTATGATTGGGGAGAGAGATGGGATATGGGATTGTTTTTTAACTTTGAGCTTTTATTGTTATAATATTTTATTGTTATAATTATGTTGTGCTCCACCTTGATTCCCTAGGGAAAAGGCAGAATATAAAAAAATTATATTATTATTATACTATTATAATGTTGAGTCAGCATGGTGTAGTGGTCTGAATGTTGAACTATGACTCCCTTGTTAAAACTCCCTTGTTAAAGCAGCTTCGCTGTCTACTGGTTCATTTCTGGGACAATTCAAAGTGCTGGTCATGAATTATGAAGCCCTAAAAGGCTTGAGTCCAAACTATTTGAAAGACCATATCTCCCAATATGAACCCGCCAGAATTTTATTTTATTTTTTTATTGATTTAGTACAGTAATCATACATTATAATATCCAATCAATACTTATTTACCAAAATACACAATATTGCCATAAACATAACAATATTTCTATTAAATGAATTTCAAATCTTAACAAACTCTTTGCTATAATTTTCTTCAGTGATATTAATTCCCCTTCCCTGCCCCAACTCAGTGCTCCCCTTCACTGGAGCCAATATCCCCTACTTAATCTCTCTAGAATATCATTTCTTCTTGTGGAGGTAACCTCCCCTCCCTTGTCTGTAATACTTTTTCAACAAATACCTTCCAAATTTTGTCAAAATCACTTTCTTTCCATATTCCGCTTCTTACTTTGATTCTACATGTTAATTTCTCATTTATTGCCATTTTCCAGACTTCTTTATACCATTCCTCCACTTGCACATTTATTTGAATTTTCCAATATCTTGCTGCTGTTAATAAATTTGTTATTAAATCCTTTTCAGCTTGATTCCCATTCTCTCCATTATAAATTGACAACAATGCTATACTTGGTGTTCTGTCTAAATTTATATTCAATATATTCTCTATTTCTATAAAAACCTTTTTCCAAAACTGCTGTACATAATTACAATTCCAACACATATGCATATATGTACCTATTTCTTGACAACCTCTCCAACAATATTTCGAGTTATTCTTGTCTATATTATCTGCCAGAATTTTAAGATTGTCAGGGGAAAGCTTTCTCTTGCTCCTGCCATCATCACAGGCTTGCTTGGTGCAAACACAAGAGAGAGCCTTCTCAGCGGCTGCTCCCTCCCTCTGGAATGCCCTTCCATGGGAGGCTAGGCTGGCCCCCTCCCTGCTTTCTTTTCGCCAGCAGGCAAAGACATTTTTATTCCAGTAGACATTTAATTTGTAGCTGTGGGCATGGAGGCTTTTATTGGGGGGGTCTATTGTTATTTTAACTTTTATATGTTTTATATTATACAGTAGAAACCCCGTATCTGCTGATTCATTATCCAGTTTCAGTTATCTGTGGTTTCAGTTTCAGCACAGCTACCATAGGTCTTCCTAGAAAATGCATCCTCTCTAGCCATTTTCTAGGTCCTCCAAGGCAGCTCTGTGGTATTTTAAACCGGAAGTCCTGTTATTTTCAACAGCGTTTGCTATTATCCGCGGATTTCGTTATCCACGGTGGTGTCCGAAACCAATCCCCCGTGGATACAGGCATCCTACTGTATATTTTAAACTGTCATGCTTTTAATTGTTGTATTTTTAATTGCATTTTATATGTTGTGAGCCGCCTTGGGTCCCAATCTGGGAGAAAGGTGGCATATAAATCCAATAAATAAATAAATAAACAAACAGTTCTGTGTGTGCAATTCTGCTTCCAAAGCATTCAGATGAAAGCAGGTGTTGTGCAATTTTGAAACAACTGCTTCATGTGTTTTGTGCAACTTGTGTATATCACGAACAGGATGCCAGCCCTTTTCTTTTCTGTTATAAAGCTTGGGAGGCCATTATGTACAATTTTTTAATCTAATAGTTATACCTATTTAAAAAAATAGTTAATTGATTAGGTTTCAGATTGTTCTAAACCTCTGTGATATCTTTTGTTCCAAAAGAGGACTTAGAAATTGCTATAAACATCTATGAAGATGAAAACATCAGGCTGGATACTTTTAAAACCTGGCCAGAGGAAGGACGAGTGGATGCTACTTCTCTGGCCAAAGCAGGATTTTTCTACACAGGTCAGTCACTTCTCACTCTTTTTGGAACTGCACGTTTAGATCAGCAGAGGTGGTGATGTCATCTGCCACTCTCCTCAAATTTCCAGGTTTACCTCTGAGTTTACCTGTAATCCTCACAGTGAGGTGGGGTGAAAAATGAGGTGGATTTTCCAAGCATGGATATATTGCTGTGAGATTTCTTTGGTGTAAGGGTTTTGAATGGGCATCTAAGACCCATTAGCTTCACAAATGCCCCACTTCTAATGAGAACGAAAATTGCTAAAACTGTTTTTTTTTTTAATGAAATAAAGTGTTATTCCCTGGTGTTGGGAAAAGAAGCTGGAATTTTGTTCATGCCAGGGTATGGGTTACTTACATTGATGTGTGTGACTTATTTGATTGGGCATAATTAGAATCATAGAATCATAGAATTGTAGAGTTGGAAGAGACCACGAGGGCCATCCAGTCCAACCCCCTGCCATGCAGGAAATCACAATCGAAGCATCCCTGACGAGGCCTGACCAAGGCAGAATAGAGTGGCACTATTACCTCCCTTGATCTAGACGCTATACTTCTATTGATGCAGCTCAAAATCGCATTGGCCTTTTTAGCTGCCGCATCACACTGTTTACTCACGTTCAACTTGTGGCCTACTAGGACTCCTAGATCCCTTTTGCACGTAGTCTCGTTCAGCCAGGTCTCCCCCATCCTGTATCTATGCATTTCGTTTTTCCGCCCTAAGTGCAGTACCTTACATTTCTCTGTATTGAATTTCATTTTGTTAACTTTGGCCCAGCTTTCTAGTCTATTCAGATCATTTTGAATTTTGATCCTGTCCTCTAGGGGATTAGTTACTCTTCCTAATGAGAGTAAAGACTATCTCTGTCAAGAGATAAAGCTGCCCACATTAGGTACCATTTGTGGGATCAGAATATGTGATTGCTGAAGGATTTTTTTTGGCTTTCACTGTGTCCTAAGATTGTATATTCTTACATAATATAAATATTACAGTGACACCATGGAACTCCTCTGTTGTATCATACAAAAGAAACTAATTCCTGTAGTCCTGTCTAAAGATTTTTCATGGCTAAGGGAGGTGGGGAGTGCTCAGTCATATCTTTCTTCTTCTATTGTTGTATCCTTCTTCCAGTCTTACCATTACATTTTCTCTCTGTCCTTCCTGCAGCAATACCAGCATTAAGTCAGGCAGAGAGTGATGATGATGGTGGTGGTGATGATGGACATTGTTATTATTAACTTTATTTATACCCCCGTTTCCCCCCAAAACTGAAATTTAAGGCAGTGATTGGCCCAAGTAATTTCATGGTTGAGTTGGGATTTGAACCTTGAGTCAATTCACACTACATAATTATAGCACTATTATTCCATGTTATATGCTATAGTTCTGTCCTATGGAATCCTGAGACTGGTAGTCTGGTGCAGCACTAGAACTTTTTTGCTGAGAATTTGAAGTTTCCCTCCCTCAACTAACAACTAACAATCCCAGGATTCCATAGGACAGAATCATGACGGTTAAAGTGGAATCATAGTGCTATAATTCTATAGTGTGAATGGGGCCCTTATCTTCATCTAGTGTTCTAGCAACTACTCCAGTGCCAGTATACTGAAAGCAAATGGAACAAACTGGAATATTACTTAAGACTGATTTTAAAAAAGGCTACTTTTCCCTAAGGACTGCAGTGCTGACAAAAATCAAAGATAAAATACTCAAAATGAATATGAATCCATCATTTTTAAGCTCACCTATAGCAACCTATTTTTACAAATGATAGATATGTAGTAAGAGTAATGGTAGTACTGAGTTATATCACCTTCTTGCAGGGAAGAAAGACATTGTGCGGTGTTTTGCCTGTGCTGGATGTCTGCATGACTGGAAGGAAGATGATGACCCTTGGGAAGAACATGCTAAAGCTTTTCCTCAGTAAGTGACTATTCAAGATGGCTCACCAAGGTGTCATTGGGAAAAACGTGTACAAAATGAACTTATAAATACTAGCTGGACCTGGCGTACCATACACTGTTTTTAAAAAAACCCAAAATGCCCTGTAGACCTCATGTCTGGTTGCCTGGGTCCTGTCACAGCAGCAGCAATGGCGTCCCACCACTGCTGCCATCACCAGTTGACTGCCTAGGTCCCCCCACTGCTACCAGTTGACTGCCTGGGTCCCATCACAAAGGGAATAGAAATGATATTACTGTGTAGACTTAAATCATAAGTGGGGATTGTGCAGCCCTGAGACACTGGTAAACTGGAAAGGTCTGCAGCCTTAGTAACTGTAGCCAAAACTGTAGCGCATTGTTTGGTCACTCCCAGTATGCAGATATGGCCATGAGTGGCTGGAGTGGATTGTGAGGTGGAGAGGGAATTGGCATGTCGGTGGTGATTTGCATGTGGGTGGTGATTGGCTGAGGGAGTGACAGGAGTGGCCAATCAGCACATTGAAAGAGGCAACATACCTAAACCCATTGTACATGCCCAGGAGGCAACATACTTGCACACCTAAGGCCATTGTGCATACCCAAGCCTTTTATATGTATAAATGCCAAGGGAACCACTGGAAAACTGTAGTGAGATCCTAGTAGGGAGACATTAGCCTTCCTCAACACTGTGGCTTTCACGTGAATTGGAGTACAAGCAGCATTATCCCCACTCATTGGGCTGATGGGCAGCATAGCCCAACACATCTATAAGGTTACATGATAGTATCAAAACTGTATTCTTTAAGTTGTGAGCAGTCCGAACAGCTCCTTGGTTCTTCAGCAGACTTTTTGGAGCTGTTCTCTGGCTCTGAGCTGGAAAAAAAGCAATAAGGCAATTGAGGGGAGAACCCACTGTTTCAACTACATGTTCCTGGCAAAATGACCAGATTTTCTTGCTTCAGTGTATCCTGTCAGGTGAGCATTATGCAAAGCACCTTACAGTGTTCTTTTTGCTGATGCCAATTAATACATCTACCCTTTTAAAATTTATTATAGTTGTAATCAATCTGACCCAGGAAGAAATACATTGGAGAAGCCACAAAGGGAAGCTGAGGCTGAGTCATGGCATGAAAAGGTAAAAGAATACCAGGAATATTATAAGGTCATAAAGTGTCACAGTGTATCATGGTACCTTGAAGTCTAACCAGTTTATTTAGCTTAAGCTTTTGTGGGCTGTAACCCAACTTCATCAGATGTGTGTAGCATTGCTCCAGTTGAGAGATATATGCTTGGGTGGGTGAGGAATGTAGGGGAACTGAAGTGCAAAAAACTAAAACATTGTGAAGTCGAAGGCTTTCACGGCCAGCATCCATAGATTTTCCCATGGGTTTTTTTCCAGGCTGTGAGGCCGTGTTCTGGAAGAGTTTATTTCTGACATTTTGCCTGTATCTCTGGGTGGCATCTTCAGAGAATGGTTGGGTAGGAGTGTGTGGGGTTTATATACTGTGAGCCCCTGTTGGAGAGGATATGTAAATTTATGTATTTGAATGGCTAGTTTCTGGGTGGAGATATGCAAGGAGGATTAGTGTCTGTTTAGCTAATGATCCGTTGTCTGCTGGAAATCACCCTGTCCCTGGGTGGAGTTCATTTGCATGTGTTGAGTTTTGATTTTAGTGTTTTTTCAAGACTGGTAGACTGATTTTGTTTACTTTTAGGGTTTCTTCTTTCCTGTTGAAGTTGTCCAGGTGTTTGTGGATTTCAATAGCTTCTCTGTGCATTCTGACATGATAGTTGTTGGCCTGGTCCAGAAGTTTGGTGTTTTTAAATAACATTTTGTGTCCAGGTTGGTTTATAACATGTTCTGCTACTGCTGATTTTTCTGGCTAGCCCAGTCTGCAGTGTCTCTCATGTTTCTTGATTCGTGTTTGCACACTGCGTTTAGTGGTCCCAATGTAAACTTTCCCACCCAGACATTCAAAAAGACCTTTGACCACTCTACTCAGAGAAGGGATGGTTCATTTCTTGATAAAAGTTAAGGCAAAATATTAACTCTAAGGGAAAAAACAACCATCCCCTTCTCTGAGTAGAGTGGTGAAAGGCGAGAGCTTAATCCATCCCAGGAGAACCTAAAAGAAACAATCTGTACTCACTCAGCACTCCTTTGTGGGGAAGTGCCAATGAGCTGACATTACCACCATTTTCCCACCCAAGCATTCAAAAAGCCCAGAGCCAGCACTGTGGTGGAGAAAGTAGAGGGGGGTCAATGTTTCTTTTAGGATATCTAAGCTTTCACTTGCAGACCCAGCCCGGACGCTCCCGTTCCCTCCCATAAGAAATAATACTCAACACCAAGATATCTTCATAAAATGTATTGAGTACATATGAGAAGGACAGGTTGCTTACCTGTAACCATAGATCTTCGAGTGGTCTTCTGTGAATTCACACAGTGGGTTACTCCTGCGCCTGCGCAGAGCGTTCGGAACTCTCTAGAATCGCTAGGCAGAACTAAGTTCGCAACATTTTGGCGGTAACTCCGCCCACCCTAACGGTCCGTATATAGGCGCTCCCGCCTAAACCCCCTCAGTTCCATAAAGGACGCCGCAAAGAGCAGCATCAGGAACATTAAGCACATAAATCATAGCAGGACACAGAGGGGAGGATGGGCGGGTCTGTGTGAATTCACAGAAGACCACTCGAAGATCTATGGTTACAGGTAAGCAACCTGTCCATCTTCTTCGTGGTCTCTGTGAATACACACAGTGGGTAGACTAGCAAGCTTCCTCCACAGGAGGAGGGGTGTCATGCTAAAGTTTGACGAGGGCTAGCAAATGTACTAGACACCACCAGAGAAAAACACATAACAAAATATGAACCCAAGCATAATAACGCAACAAGGTATATTTCAAGGAGTTACCGCAAACAGATGAGTAAAATATTTACAATTGCATGTGCAAGTGCAACAAGCAAGTACGAGTGCGCATGGGAGTCATAACACAACATAAGGCAGTATAACATAGTCACTGAATTGAAGAAAGGAGTACAGCTCTCCCAAAGGCAGCCTCAGCACGGGATCGTGTGTCCAGTCTATAGTGTGAAATGAAAGTCATCGGCGTGGACCAAGTCGCCGCTCTGCAGACATCCTCCAACGGGATTCCCGAAAGGAATGCGGCCGACGTAGAGACCGACCTGGTGGAGTGCCCCCGAACTCGAGCAGGAGGGGTTTTCTTAGCGAGTTCGTAGCAGAGTGTTATCAGAGAGGTCACCCACTTGGAAAGTCTCTGTGAGGAGATTGGGGTCCCCAGTCTAGAGTCAGAGTAAGAAACAAAGAGCTTAGGAGATTTCCGGTGCTGAGCAGTCCGTTGGACATAGAAGGCTAACGCCCTCCTGGCGTCCAGGGTGTGCATGGCTCTTTCAAAGTCATCCTTGGGATCCTGCATCAAGGCAGGAAGAACAATGGATTGATTCAGGTGAAAGCTCGAAACAACTTTGGGGAGAAAGGAAAGGTCGGGCTTGAGCACTACCTTGTGCTTATGGAACACTAGAAAAGGAGGGTCGGATCGGAGGGCACAGATTTCTCCAGCCCGACGAGCCGACGTGATCGCCACCAAAAACGCCGTCTTCCAAGACACCAGTCTGAGGTCGGCGGTGGCCATTGGTTCAAAGGGCTTCCGTGAAAGTTGTGACAATACCAGTTCAAGGCTCCAGGCAGGGGTAGGTTCCGATACCGGAGGATGCAAATTAGAATACCCCCGAAGGAATTTCTTCACCGTCGAATCCTTGAATGGTGACGGTCGTCCCCTTGCCTGAAGCTCGACAGATATTGCTGACAGGTAAGTACGTATGGAGGAAATAGAGAGACCGGAATCAGACAGGTGAAGGAGGAACCGGAGAATCATTGGTACCGAGATAGAGTCCATTGGAGCGCCGTTCTCAGCCAAATACGACTCAAAACGTCTCCATTTATAAGAATAGGACCGACGTGTCGATGGCCGGAGCGCAGCATCCACTACAAACTGGACCTCCGGGGGCAGCTGAACGGCCAAGGGACTGTTTGGTAGAGAAGCTAACGTCACGGATGAATCCTCCACGCGGTCAGGCGAAGAGTGTCCAGGTCTGGGTGCCTGACCCTTCCATCCTGCAGGGTCAGAAGGTCTGGAATGCGTGGGAGATGGAGGAAGCGGCGGTCGGCCAAGCGCAGAAGAGGAGCAAACCATGCCTGCCGGGGCCACCATGGAGCGACCAGTATCGCGTCCGATTGATCTCTGCGTAACTTGGCGACGACGCGGGTGAGGAGCGGAAACGGCGGGAAGAGATATAGAAGACGGCCCTTCCATCGAAACAGGAACGCATCGCCTTTCGACCCCCTGGTTCGATCCCGAGAGCAGTACACCGGGCATTGTGTATTGGACGCTGTGGCAAATAGATCGATGTCTGGAGTACCCCACTTCAGGAACAAGGTCCGAACCACAGAAGGATTTAGCATCCATTCGTGTACGGAGGAGGTGGAACGGCTCAGTTCGTCTGCAAGAGTATTCTCCTCCCCCGGCACATGGATGGATTGGAGGAGGACGTTCCTCTCGATGCACCATTCCCAGATTTCCATGGTCAAGTGTAGAAGGGGTCGAGAACGAGTGCCACCCTGCTTGTTGAGGTAGTACATCACCGTGGTATTGTCGGTCGTGAGCAAGACCACCGAATCCAAGACCAGAAGCTCGAATGCCATCAGAGCCTTCTTCACCGCCAGAAGCTCCAACATGTTGATGTGAAGCTGCTTCTCGTCGTGGGACCAAGTTCCCTGTATCAAGCAATCGTCGAGGTGGGCTCCCCAACCCGTCGACGAAGCGTCGGTGGTGAGGGTGACCTGCGGTTGAGGGGGTTCGAAGGGCATGCCCGAAAGGACCATTGCCGGATCGAGCCACCAGTCCAAGGAACGCTGGACGATGCGGGGCATCGTAAGGAGGGTACCAGGAGGGTCCATCAGAGGATCGAAGACTGCCAGAAACCAGGATTGAAGAGGTCGCATCCTGAGTCGGGCAAACTGGGTAACACTCGTTGTAGCCGACATGTGGCCCAGGAGCGTCTGCACCGCCAACGCTGACACCCTCCGGGATCGACGACAGAGATGGATGGTAGCGCACAGGGCGGCGAAGCGGTCCCGTGGCAGATGGGCGGTCGCCGACACGGAGTCGAGGTAGGCCCCGATAAACTCGATGGACTGTGAGGGTTGTAGCTGGGACTTCTCCATGTTTACCAGCAGTCCAAGGGAGTCCAGCAGTTCCAGGACGAAACCGACGTCGAGGATCAGTTGCTGGCGGGTTCGGGCTGTTATCAACCAATCGTCGATGTACGGAAACACCACAATGCCCTGCTGACGTAGAAAGGCTGCCACCGGTGCCATGCATTTGGTAAAAACTCTCGGTGCAGTGGAGAGGCCGAAAGGAAGAACTCTGAACTGAAAGGAGTCTGTCCCCATATGAAAGGCCAGAAATCGCATGTGGTCGGGATGAATCCCGACATGAAAGTAAGCGTCCTTGAGGTCCACCGAGGCGAACCAATCGTCCCGTTGAAGGAGGGGCAGAATAGTTCCCAGAGTCACCATCCTGAACTTCCTCGGGGTTATGTAGAAATTTACACCCCGCAGGTCCAAAATTGGCCGCAGTCCGCCCCCTCTCTTCTTCACTAGAAAATAACGGGAGAAGAAGCATAGATGACGTAGGGATGGAGGTACCACCTGAATTGCGCCCTTCTGAAGCAATGTCTGAACCTCCTCGAGGAGGGGAGGGGAGGGCGGTGTCGTACGGATGTAGCCTGTCGGTGGAAGATGGTCGAATTCTATGCGATAACCCTCCTGGACGATGCGGAGCACCCAGCGATCCGATGTTATGGATAGCCAGCTTGGAAGAAACCGAAACAGGCGGCAACCGAAGGGTGGAGTCTAGAAAGAAAGATAAGAAGATGAAATCAGGACTTAGAACTTTCTCTTCCCATAATCCTTGGACCTCTGCTTCGTAGATGAGCGGAAGCGGGAGGTGGAGGGTTGGCCCCTCACCGAAGGAGTGGATGGAGGCTGCTGTTGGTACCGAGCCTTTCTCTGGGCTTGTTGGCTATAGGTTCTCCTGGAAGTGGAGGGGTAGTGCTGCTGCCAGGAGGGGCGTGCCCTGGGACGGTAAGTAGAAGATGGCATACCGTACTTCTTGGCGGTCGAACGCATTTTCTGGGTAAATTCGAGCTTCTCATCCGTAGCGGAGTTGAAAAGACCCGAATGGTCAAAAGCCATGTCCTCGATAGTGGAGGCGGCTTGAGGGGCCAAGCCGGAGGACCGAAGCCAGGCGTGCCTGCGGAGAGCCACGGAGCCGGCGATCGTTTTAGCGGCGCAATCCGCAACATGCCGGGCCGAATTCATCTGCTGACCCGCCAGGGCCTGCGCTTCCTGCTGGATCGCCTCCGCCATGCGACGACGCTCGTCAGGTAGATCCTGGATTAGAGGCCCCAGCCGCTCCCAAAGGACCTGCTGGTAGGCCCCCATACATGCCTCATAGTTCGCGATACGGAAGCTAAGTCCTGCTGCAGAATAGAGTTTCTTCCCGATAATGTCGAGTTTCCGACCTTCGGCATCAGCCGGACTCGCCTGGGAACGCCGTTGGCGACGGTGTTGGGAGGCCTCCACCACTACCGAATTGGGTTGAGGGTGTTCTCGGAGCCACGAGATGTCATCGCCAGAAACTCTATAGAGGCGGTCTATCCTTTTAGAAGTAGGAGGTATGGATGAGGGGTTCTCCCAGCTGCCCTGGGTAAGCTTCAAGAGGGACGGGAGAACAGGTAACTCAGCCATAGGCGGAGCCTTAGCCTTGAGCCGGCGTTGAATTGGGTCCAGGGGATCCGAGTCATGTTCGGTGAGTTTCAAGTCCAGGGCATGAGCCATTCGGACCATTTGCTCGGAAAATGCCCGTATGTCGTCGGTAGGGGACGACGAATCCTCGTCGAGTAGGTGAGGGGAAGGGGACGGATGCCTCGGTACATAGGAAGAAGAACTGGAAGAATCCGAAGACGAATCAGCCGACGGGGAGGGACTCCGACTAGTTGGTGACACCGCCCGTGGGGGGCCGGAAGGCTGGCTTACATCAACAGGGTCTGGAACAGGCAGCGGAGGCAATGGTCTGTGCTCCTGTCGAAGAGGGGACACCTGGCTCGCGGTGTCGACCCTCATGGGACCCCGCGGGAAAATTGCCGGATCAACTTGGCTGCCACTGTCTACAAGGGCAGGCCTGCGAGGCAGAGACCAGTCCATGGCCGAGCGGTCCAGAGCATGGAGGGAGAGACGTGGCGGAGACCGAAAGGAGCCCTCAAGGAGGGGATCCCCACTTATGGAGGAGGGTCGGTGGAACCCGGAATGACCGTGGAACGGGGTTGGAGGACGATAGTCGGAGCCCAGTGCGGCTCGAGCTGCATCAAAAGCCCCATAAGCATAGTGGGCGCCGTACTCATGTTCCACTCTCCTGACCGGTGAAGGCATCGGGGTATGCACTGACTCCCCTCCTGGCTGCGAAGAGGTCTCCACATCGATAACCACAGTGTCGGTACCGAGGAGTTCCTCACGGGACACGATCAACACAGGCGAATCAGGTCTTGGGCGAGACCCGGTCGCACCGTCATCGGAGATCTCCCCTTCCTCCAACTGGACCACATGGGAAGTCTCAGCAGCGGGAGTGGAGCCTTCCGACACTCTCGGCGTGGGACGCGACTCCCGGTCTGGCGCCAGTGTCGGGGGATCAGACGTCGAAGAGCGGGGGAGTTCGACGGGGATCGGAGGCGCAGGGACCGAGACCGAAGACTCCGGCCTGGGAGAAGCATGTTTCGCCTTCTTCTTCTTGGGCTTCCCTTTGGAAGAGGAACCAGCTCGGTCATGCCCTGAGGTCGGTACCGAGGGTCGGTCCCGAGTCGAGGCCGAAGATTTCTCGGCCGCCTTCGAACCCGAGGACGTCGAATGCTTGTGAGATTTCCTGATCGCCTCGGGATCAGAAGCCACTCCCTCGCGGCGCTTGGAGCTGGAGGCCCGGTGGCGCTTCCTCGATGGCCCGACCTCAGGAGATCTGCCCCGTCGTGGGCTCGCCCGCTTAGTCGAGGGTCCAGGAGATGGCGACCTGGGTCTCTCCCCGGATGGGGTCGCAGGCACAAGAGGGGTGGCGGGCAGACTCAGCGCTTTCTCATAGAGAAAGGATTTTAAGCGTGATAGACGCTGCTTACGGGCCTGCGGGGTGAAGTTGCGACAGTGAGAGCAGGCGTCCACGTTGTGGGCCTCGCCCAGACAGATCAGGCACTTAGAGTGGCCATCAGAAGCTGGCAGCTTAGCCTGACAAACGGAGCAACGTTTAAAGCCTGCGAATTTGGAGGCCATCACCACAGGTTGGAGGCGGTCGCGAAGTCAGGCCTGGAGCCAAAGGGGGGCTGATGAAAGAGTCGCGAAGACAGAAGAGAAGTCGTTAACCAAGCCAAATCGTCGTCAAAGCCGTAAGGTCTAAAATGGGATGCGTCAAACCAGTCCGAAAACCAAGATCCAAAGCCAAAAAAAAAACAGTCCGAGTCAAACGGGAGTGAGGAGAATCAAGCACTAGCGCAGAAAGTTCCCTACTAGCTGCTCACGCGGCGGACGAAAGGAACTGAGGGGGTTTAGGCGGGAGCGCCTATATACGGACCGTTAGGGTGGGCGGAGTTACCGCCAAAATGTTGCGAACTTAGTTCTGCCTAGCGATTCTAGAGAGTTCCGAACGCTCTGCGCAGGCGCAGGAGTAACCCACTGTGTGTATTCACAGAGACCACGAAGAAGATACATAAGAGATTAGGTATATGATTAGTATATTGAATATTGGCAATAAAAGGTTACAACTTGCTAATGGCTGTAAATGGTTGGCATCAATTTCATGGGTCTGGATGTCTTCATTGCCCAACCCTGTGTTGGCCAATGGGCAGTTGTCGCTTGCCACTGACCCACACCTGGAGGGAAGAGCCCTGGCCAAGCCTAATCTGCTTGACACTCCCCTTCCCTGCAAAACAAGATTATTAAAAGAGGGCGGCCCCCAACATAAAGACTGCATCATCTGGCCACGCTGGAAGTCACAGCCTGAAGTCCCGCCTCCTCCCCAAAACCAGCCAATTGGAGCAGGGGAGGCCCGCCTGGATTGCCTGCCCTTTCAGGTCCCCTTCCCGGCCCACAAGGCAGGCCGGGAAGAGGGAGAGGAACATGGCGGCCTCCATGCCGCACTGCCAAGGACTCAGGAGTTCTGGATGGGCCGCAAAACGCCCACCGGGGCAAAGCCAGTAAGCCCCCTTTTCTCCACTCTACTCAAAGAAGGAGACACCCCAAACCCACTCACTATAGCAACTTTGATTGCAACCATAACACATTTTTTAAGGGAGTCAGCCCCCTTAATGAGTCATGGGGGAGTCATTTCTGAGTTAACTTGAATAGGATTGTGACGTCATAAAATTACATGAAAAGAAATGAAAGATATTGGTTTAAATTCAATTGTTAGTCCCAGCAAGAATAGACCCTTTGAATCAATAGGGATTTAAAACACCATCACTTATGTAACTTTCATTAATTCAGCGAATCCACACTGTTTGAGACCAACAGCTGGATTTAGGTTATTGTATTTCCTGTTTAATGCATTCTTATTGACATACATATTCCTAGATAGTTTGAATATGTCCTATACAATTCTGCTGGACCTCTTTGTGGCTTTTGATTTCACTGAATATAGTATCCTTCTGACCTGCCTGGCTGGGATGGAACTTAAAGGTACTGTTTTACAGTCCTTCCCATTCTTCTTGGAAGCGTGCTTTCAAACTCTGACTGATACTACATCCACTGCCCTTAGGTATTCTGTGTTTCATATTGTTCCTCATGTGATGGAACCTATGCACAATACCTCCTCTGGGAAAGATTGTCTGAAGTTCTGGTGTTTGTTACCACTTGCAGCCTGGTGACATCCAGCTCTGCCTCTCTTCCAAATGCAAGGAAACTGTTCCAGTTATGAATCACTGTTTTATCTTGGCAATGGACCAGATGAAGGCAAACAAACGAAAACTTAATCCAGAAGAGACAAGGCTGTGCTTGGTCATCTGAAACAATTTTAAGAAATGTATTTGATTTTATGTTTTAATTATAATTTTGCATTTTATCTGAAGAAATAAATGATTTCTCTTCCTACCTCTAGCCAATAGACTGCAATGACAATTTGGGAGACACAGAGGCTCTCAGTTCTGCAATGACTAGTAAGTACCCTGCCACTTAAACCTGGCTCAAATATCCTTTAGAAACCTAGGCTGGAATCCTGCATGGCACAGCATAGCATAGCAGTTCCTCATGTGGAACAATGCTACAGCTGACCATTCAAACACTCCCTGGACTTTCCATTGAGCTGCTCCAGCTCCCTCCCCTTAGCCATTCTATGGTTGATGAAGAGAGGCAAGAGGAGGTTGGAGAAGTGCTTGGTTATGTCCCCACAGTTAGAAGCAAAATGATTACACATTCTGCTGAGGTCTGCCAGGGTCCTCTAGAGTTCTCAGCAATGATGTAATCCTTTTGCATCTGGCTACAGGGACATAGCCAGATGCTTCTACAACTCCTCACTCTCCACCAGCTATAGAATGGCCACGAGGGGCTTGCAGCGACTTAACAGTAAGTCCGGGGGGGGGTTGTTGTTACAGAGGGAAGAAGGGGATTCCATCCCCCACAATGATTAAAAAATGTCATATATTGACTGACTAAAAGGGCACTGACTGATGTATGTATAGCCTGGGTTTTAAGGTGAGTTTGAGGTAGTCTAATAATGTCCCAAATCCAGTGTCTTCCATGTTCATGGGTAGTAAATCTGCTCTAAGTTTTAGTCTGAACTGTAAAGGTGCTGTCCAAAGTACTGTATCCTATTCCTCAAACAATTTCAGAATCATGAATAGCTCCTTTACATTTCAGTCTAAATCCTGGCATGCATTCACTGCACCACTGACATGAGAACCAGCAGCCACTTACCTAACTGTACAATCCTGTGTATATTTACTTAGAAGCAAGTTCCAACAACTTAAATTACCATCTGATGAACTAGACTGTAGTCCTTGAAGGCTTATAGTAGAGATGGGCAACTTCTAGAGGGCTGAACCCCTCCCTCAGCTTTGTAGAGCAGATGATGGTGAAGCAAACCTATCCTTGCACAGCTTAACTTGAGCCATGTGAAGGTCCTGGAGGAGAAGAAGACAACTAAATGCAAGTGTGCTGTTCTAAATAACAGAGTCAAAAAGGAATGCTAAGAGACTTGCTGCTTTAGTGTGGCTAGTTAAGATGAACAGACCAGCCTCTCCATCAGTGGCGGTGTTTGCACAGAATGGTAACCAGGATTCATCTGCCAAGACTAAACCCTGGTTTATGATCCTGGCTTGTAAAAAGCTCAACAAATCAGGGTCCCAGGTTCAGACAGCACACTAAGCATACCACTTCTCACTTGTTTAGCTGTTCATCTTAGTGGGGAGATTCAAAGAGAAGAATCAGACTTTATGCAGAACCTTGGGTTATTTTCCCATGCAAACATAGCCAGTATGTCATTTCAAGACATGAAGTTATGTCAGTGTAGCAGTTGCTTTCAACAAACTTCACCCATGTTTCTCCTTTCTCTTTTGACAGACATGGTCTTTGAGAAACATGGATGGCTTCAAGAACAGTTCAGAAAGACATACAGTGATATTCATTTTAGGAAAATGTTTCCATTTGGAGATTCTGCTCATTTTGCTATCGATCTGAAGATGCTCTTTGGAGATCTGGCCATCGTTTCCAAGAATATCAGTAACCTGCCACTGCAGCAGCTCACACTGCCCGAGGTTCTTGAAAGCTTTCAGTCCATTACAGTTGTAGAAGGGGAGGCAGGCAGTGGAAAGACTGCGTTGCTTCGTAAGATAGCCATTCTTTGGGCCTCTGGATGCTGTCCCATACTCAGCAGATACAAGCTTGTATTTTATCTGTCCTTGAATTCTCAAGACCGTGATCAGAGTCTAGTGGACCTTATTTGCAATCAGGTGGTGGGTCTTAGAGGATTATTAACACAAGAATCCCTGGAGGACATGTGTCAGCATTTGACAAATGAAGTCCTGTTCCTGTTAGATGATTATGATGAAATGAATGCTGTTCCTTATGACATTGAAGACTTGATTCAAAAGAATTATTTAAACAAGCACTGTTTAGTTATTGCAGTTCGTACAAACAGGGTGGGGAGAATCCGCCAGTATGCAAAAACCATTCTTGGTATCACAGAGTTTCCAGTGACAAGCACCTTCTATCTGCTAAGGAAGCTATTTCTACACAACAGCACCCTTTTAGAAGACTTTTACATTCAGCTGCAAGTAGAAGAAATAATGCATTCTTTGTTCAAAACTCCCCTTTTTGTTGTGGCCCTTGGGACACATTGGACTCAGTATCCTAGTGGCAATACGTTAATAGTTTTGGCCATCTTAAAAGCCTACATGTTATACACCTCACTGAAATATCCTCAGGAAACTGATCGTCTGAAAGCCATGGTGTCTGCCTGTGGTGAACTTGCCTTACGAGGTCTCTTCAAGTCACTCTTTGAATTCAGTGAAGAGGACCTGTCTGAAGTTGGAGTGAATGGAGATGATGCTCTCTGCTTTGGTCTACTGAGCAAATTCACTGCCCAACGGCTTTGGCCAATCTACAAATTTTTCCATCTTTCATTCCAAGAATTTCTTGCAGGTCTAAGGATGAATGAGCTCCTGAGTTCAGATGTGCAGGAAGATGTGGACAAAGGGCTGCAGTATTTGCAGCAAATAAACACATTTGTGAAAATCAGTGGCCGCTACCAGTATATTTTGAGATATGCATGTGGTCAACCTTCCAAAGCAGTACCCAAAATAATTTCCCATTTACTCAATTTGCCCAGTTGTGAGAATTCATTTGAAAGCCACATAGAAAATGATGCTTATCTACAACAGACTCCAAAACTGCAGCTGATGCAACAGCAGCTTCTCAGCATCACTTTAACTTTGTTCCCAGAGATTTATCTTTCAAAATTTACTGATGTTGTACTGAAACTTACAACTGAGCTAGCTTATCAAAGCAATATGGTGCCTGCTTGTGCCCCTATGATCTTACAATTCCTTACTGGAAAAGAGTTTTCTTTAGCTTGCTTTGCTTCTAAAGATGGGCCCATCAGTCGCTTCTTTCTGGACTATCCAGATAGTTTGTTCTTACCTAGCAGATTCGAGGAATGTCTTATTGGCAAAGAAGAAAACACAGATATGTCTCTAGCAGAAAGATGTTATTCCAGTCTTGGGACTCCAGTTGTTGACCAGGAATATGCTTCTGCTTTTGCGGCCTTCAGTGAGGTTTCCAAGCAAATAAAAGAAGATGAAGATACTGTCAATAACATGAGGACATGTATCCCCAGACATCTTCCAGATTCAATAATTGCACCATTTCTCCATAACAAAAGTCAAGAAAAGATCCCACATTTAAAATTTTCTGTCCGTTACATAAATTCATTTCAGGCTCATGATTTGAAGAATTTAGCTGTGCTTTTCTCTGTTTTTGATCATATTGACTTGAAGCTGAAAAATTGCAAAGGTCTGCTGGAAAGTATCAAACCAGCAGTTGAACAGAACCTGGAATACTTTAAATCATGCAGCATACATAATACTGACTTGAATTTAGTAGAAGAGACCCTCCTTCTTTCAATGTCTTCACTTGAATCCCTTGAAATCACAGGAAAGGCAACAATACCAGGTACAGTAGCATGGTCCTGAATGTTCTGTTATTATATGTCTGAAACTGTGTTAACTAACACAGCCATATTACGGGAAATTTGAAATGAGTCATTAGCTGGAAAAGATAGAGAACTTTAATCTACACTGTCTATTCTACAGAGTACTATTGAATGTACTATCAATACAATGAATGTATTGAATTCATTTCGTTTGCCTTATATGTTTCAGAAACTCTCTTCAAAAATTTGGACCAATATACATTCTTGAAGGAATTGTCAGTGGATCTACCTGGTTGTCAAAATCTGTTTGATATAATCCCAGAAGGTTTCAAAAAGCTTTGTGACATGGAGAAATTCCTAATCTGCCATGTTCAGTTCCAAAGCAGTTCTCCCAGACTTGGTAAATAGAAATATGCACCTCTGTCTTTTGGTATAAAAGGAATAATTCAGAAAAAAATAAGCACAATGCAGTTCTAGGCATGTCTATTCAGTAGTAAGCCTTGATGAGTTTATTGGATTTATTCTAAGTAAGTGTGTATAGACTCACAGCCAAACTGTAATCCTATGCCTGTTTTACTGCAAGGTCTGCTGAATACAGTGGGTCTTGCTTCTGATTACCTAGGACTGCACTGCATGTCCCTTGGTTTTCAATAAGATGCAGTTATGCTCAGCTGTCTCAGGGTTGCACTTTTTGGTTAGAGTCCAGTTCAGATTAGCCATCACTAAAAATTATTTGAATTGAAATTACAATGCGGTCCTAAATTTGGGTTGGGAGCAAAGTGGTAGAAGTTGGCCTGTCTCATCCAAAATTCTGCCAGTTTACACTAGCCAGGTTGGAAGGTGAGGCAGGTTTTCTTTCTTTTCCCCCATTGGGACAAGTTTTAATCCCCCTTGTTTATAATGGGATGGAAAGGTCTGATGTCAGCTGCAAACTGGCATAGGTGAAGGGCCCAGTTATGGGGTTTATCAGAGGAACAGAGAGACTTTGGAGCAAGTGAGTCCCAGCATATGTTTAAACAGGATATTTGCTTGGGAAGAAATTGTTGCCAGGAGCCCATGACTGCTTTTTTGTTTGTTTGTTTCTTCAAAGTGAAAGTGGCCAGTTAAAGCCCCATTTTAAAAAGAAGACATAAGCATATATTTCACTTTCACTTTGAACAATTAAACAAATACATGTTTATGATAATGCACATTTTGGCTGGAGTTAAAGCCATCAATGCACTACTCCATCCAGTTTTAGTTTCCACATTTCATAATGTAAACTTGCATATTTGTGGACAGCATGGGAACAGCGCACATGGACAGGAATAATGTGGACGGGAGGGGGAGCAGATTGGTTGCCAAGATCCCTATTCAAAGGGCAAGGGTCTTTTCATTTTTAATTTTCTTTCCTTTTTGAATACTTTGCTTGGGTACACAATTCTTCCCTATTGGGGTCTGACTTCCACCATGCTGGTTTGAACTGGAGGACAGAATTAGGGAGACTTTTATCCTTTTTTAAAACCATCTGCAATCTTTTTGATTTTGTTTTACTTTAAACATTGACATTAATTTCATATTATTGTTTGAAATTAACTGTTAACTTGCTATGATTCATGAAACCTTGCTACTCTTCTAGCCTGATGGATGGGGTAACAGTAAAAGGTATTTTTTTAAAGAGCAGTCACCAGCCCTTTTCGGTGATTCCAAAGGCTTGTCTCAGTGGAGGATTGTTTGGTTTGCTCAATGGGAATGACTGCAGAAGAATTCTGTTGAGAGTCTAGCACTTTTATCATATCCCATTTCCGGCAATTTCTATGTCTGGCCAAAGATATTTTGACAACTGAAGCAACTCACCTACTCAAGTCATGTTTGGCCAGTCAATTTATTTAGGCACTTGAGACACAAAATCCCAAGCAGCTCTCCCCATCCCCGACAATAAAAATACAATTATCCCAAAGCATATAACTAAACAGTTGTTTCACTTTCATGACAGCCAAATTGGCTGCCTGAAGCAGCTGCCTCACTCATCAAGGGTAGTACAGACCCTGCAACCTACTGCTTCTTCCTTACACATCACATTCCTTCTTGTCCCAGCTGACCAAAATCCAAATTTCAAAAACATTCTAGCATCAGATTCAGAATATATCATCTGTAGGGTGTTGAACAAGCTATACAGTTGTCCCTTCACATTCACTGGGGTTTGGTTCCAGGACCCCCCGTGAATACCCAAATCCGTGAATACTCAAGTCCCATTATATGCAATGGCATAGCAAAATGGTGTCCCTTATACAAGATGGCCAAATCAAGGTTTGCTTTTTGGATTTTTATTTTTTTAAGAATATTTTCAAGCTGTGAATACTTAAAACCACGAATGCCAAATCCGTGAATGTGGAGGGACAATTGTATTTGTAAACGTGGTTAATGTACATACTGTACATGCTTCTCAGAATAACGTTAAGGGTGTGTAGGATATGCTTATATAAATAATATTCTTCAATTTCTTTGAAGTAAATGTACACATGGGTTCAGTAAAGTCCTACAAGGTTGTATTTTTCTTCACACTGTAAAATAACTTTTTCTTTTACAGCTGAATTCATACGGAATTTTAAAAAACTCTCTGTTTTTCATCTGAAGCATTCGGATTTTTCTGATCTTGGGGTTCTTATGGATGCCATGTCTTCTTGCAAGATGCTGACAGAAATACAGTTCACTGGATTACCTTTCAGAGATGAAGATCTGTTCTCCCTTAGTAAGGGAAGTTTGAGTAACTTTTGGAATATTGACAATACCTTATATTTCTCTTCAGTAAAAAGGTTGTATTTTCTAGTCTGTGGGATCAATGATTTACACAAAACTTCTTTCTTGTCACTTAGGCTGCTGACACACTGCAGAAATAATGCAGTTTGATACAATTTTAACTATCATGGCTCTATCCCATGGAATCCTGGGATTTGTAGTTTGTTGTGGCACCAGAGCTCTCTGACAGAGGATAAATATCTCACAAAACTGCAAATCCCAGAATTCCACAGCATTGAGCCATAGTAGTTAAAGCGGTGTCAAACTGCATTATTTCTGCAGTATGTCAGTGGTCCCAGACACCTCTAGCTGATCCCCAGTACATTTCTGCTGTTACCAGTCTCTGCAAATCAATGAAAAAAAAGAAAAGAAAAATCCTTCAGGTCCCACACTTTTGATGTTCTTTATCATAATTAAGCCCTTTTTGGTGATTCCAAAGGCTTGTCTCAGTGGAGGATTGTTTGGTTTGAGAATGACTGCAGAAGAATTCTGTTGAGAGTCTAGCACTTTTATCATATCCCATTTCTGGCAATTTCTATGTCTGTCCAAAGATATTTTGACAACTGAAGCAATTCACCTACTCAAGTCATGTTCATATTTCAAGTCATGTTCATAATTCATATTATTAAGAGCCAGCATGATGTAGTGGTTTGAACATTGGAATACAACTCTGGAAAGCAAGGTTCAGATCCCCACTTGGCCATGGAAACCCACTGGGTGACCTTGGGCAAGTCACATTTTCTCAGCCTCAAAGGAAGGCAAAGGCAAACCCCCTCTGAACAAATCTTGCCAAGAACCCCCTGTGATAAGTTCACTTTAGGGTTGCCATAATTTGGAAATGACTTGAAGGCAAACAACACACACATAAATTTATTAAACTTATTTTCATGTTGACCCAAAGCATTCATGATGATCTTGGAAGATCTGCAGCAAGAATGTAGAAACTGAAAATTGTATGTCAGTGTTAAGCAGAGCAATCCACATCTAACCCACTTAAGATGGATACTGAGGATAGTTAATGGGGTAGAACTTTTCTTCTGTTGACAGTGTGGCTTGTTCATGTCAGAGGCCTCCGTCATGGTTGCTGAAAGCCCTGCAAGTGTAGCAGTGGTGGTTCACCTCGTGGTAGGGACCAATGTGGTATGTTTCAGGAGACGGCAGCAGCTATAGTTCTGCCAGATTTGAAGCCTCCTTGACGCTTCAACAATGACATGTATTCAGGCCCCAAAATAAACCATACTGAGGCTGGAGTAACAATTTCCCCTAACATGCTCCTCTGCACTATCTCTAGAAAACTACTACTGCCCTCACTGAAGCACACTAGCAGGGTTTGGGGAGTAGCTGACCTTCTGCCATGTATCTCTTCCTCCCCTTTAGGATTGCTCTGTAGGATTGTGTAGGATTTTCCTCCCAGTGCCCCTTAGAATTGTTCTGTAAGTAAACAGCCAGTCATTTAGAAGACATGGAACTGCCATTACAATCAAGGAGTTTTCCAGAGTTTATATTTCTAATGTAGAATTAGACATTGGGCAGCCAGAGTGTTATCAGAAGTACATTTTAGAGACCACATAACACCAGTCTTACAAGAACTGCACCAGCTTCCAATTTGCTTCTGAACCCAGTTCAAGGTACTGGTCTTGACCTATAAAGCTTGGGGCCAGAATATCCAAAGACTACATTTTTCCATATGAGCATACCTGAAATCTAAGATGGTCAGTGGAGGCCCTGTTACATACAGTATTTCAACATGGTGGAATATGTAACACGGTTAGTGTGAACATGTGGCAGGATTTTCTTTGGAGCAGCACCCTGACTATTGACTTCTTCTTGAGGGAGGTCAGGCTTTTCAAAAGGAATTTTAGAGTGTTTTTAATTGGTTGTTATTTACCTACTTATGTTTTTAAAAAATGTTTTTACATTGTGCATTGCCTTAGGGGGTCTGGTGAGTCAAGAGGTAATAAATAAATGGCTTGAATAAATAAAATATAATAATGTTACATATGAAAAGCCTTGTAAAACTCAACAGTTCCAATAAGGAAGTATATTTGATGGAGACAGACTAGGGACTTTATCAGACCACCCAGCCCCCCAACGTAATGTTCTTTTGCCGGCATAAATTGTGTTGTTTTATGCCGGCAAAAGACACCCCCCCACACACACCAGACTTACCTTGAGCAGTGTCAATGATGCTTCCCCGGCAGTAACAGAGCACAAATGGAGCTCTGTTTACTTCCGGGGTTGAAATCTCACCAATTCTCGTGAGAAGACGCTAGTGAGGAAAATTTAAAAATAAAAGTCAAATAAACACACAAAAAGCACAGCAAACCACAGACACACACAGTCCCAAGTACAAGGGGTTGGGTCATAAAAAGAGCGTCCCCTACCTGGCTGTCCCAATCGCACCTGGAACTGTTTGTCCATTGACACAGCATTCATGTGAGTACTCTCTCTGGTTTCTCTTTGCAAACGAAGATTCAGGAAGGACTGATCCCACACTTTCTGCAAGCGCACTGATGACTAAAAAGGCCAATCTGAGATAGACAAGTCCGGTTGCAGAAAGCACAGCAGAAGGTCTCCTTGGGTGATGTTTCTGGGTTGTGATTTTTTCTGCGTTGTCGTTTCTCTTCAAGACTTGTTCGGCGTGAGTTCTCGAATAAGGCTGCAGCATTGTGGATAGTGCGTCTCCATGCCTCCCGATGTGAGGCCAGGGCGGACCATTGTTGGTGATCAATTTGGCCGAGCCTGAGGTGTTGTTTCAGAGAGTCCTTGTATCGCTTTTTTGGAGCGCCTCTCTTACGCTGACCCGTGCTGAGTTCACCGTAGAATACTATTTTGGGGAGGTGATGGTCCTCCATCCTAGAAACATGCCCTGCCCAGCACAGCTGTGTTCTCATTATCATGGTCTCAATGCTGGTGATCCCTGCTTGCTCAAGGACAGCAACATTCGTCACATAGTCAGTCCAGTGTATATTTAGGATTGTGCGTAAACAGCGCTGATGGAAGCGTTCGAGGAGTCGTAAGTTGTGGCGATAGGTGACCCATGTTTCAGACCCAAAAAGGAGAATAGACAGTACAACGGCTCTATACACACTATTTTTGTGTTTCGCCTCCGGTGTTTATTACTCCAAACTCTTTTGTAAAGTCTTCCAAATGCGCTATGTGCCTTTGCTAATCTGTGATCGATCTCTTTGTCAATCTTGGCATCTGAGGAGGTGATGCTTCCCAGGTAGGTGAACTGCTGAACGGACTTAATTAAGCACAGAGTTGCCAACGGCAATGTGGGGATGGTGGTGTTCGTCCTGTGGTGCAGGCTGGTAAAGAACTTCTGTTTTCTTCAGGCTGACTTCCAGCCCAAACAGCTCTGTGGCTGTTGCGAAGCAGGATGTTAGGTGCTGCAGAGCTGCTTCTGTGTGGGCAACAAGGGCAGCAGCAGCAGCGAAGAGCAGCTCACGGACTAGATAGTTTAGAGTCTTAGTGTGAGCCCTCAGCCGGCTTAAGTTAAACAAGCTACCATCAGTACAGTAACGTATATAGATGCTGTTGTCCTCTTCGAGCTCTGCCGTAGCCCTTTGGAGCATCATGCTGAAGAAGATTGTAAATAAAGTTGGCGCAAGAACACAACCTTGCTTCGCTCCATTAGTTATTAGAAAGGGCTCTGTAAGAGCATCACTATATCTGACTTGACCGCACTGGCCCCCGTGTACCAAGATAATCATTTAAAGGAATTTGGGGGGACATCCTAGTCTTTCCAGAAACTGCCACAGACCTTTCCTACTCACGGTGTCGAAGGCTTTGGTGAGGTCAACAAATGTTACATAGAGACCCTTGTTCTGCTCCCTACATTTCTCTTGCAGTTGTCTAAGGGCAAATACCATATCTGTAGTACTCATATTGGCTCTGAAGCCACATTGGTTTTCAGGAAGTTCTTCTGCAATGGCAGGAACTAATCTGTTCAGGAGTATCCTTGCAAGGATTTTTCCAGCAATAGAGAGCAGTGTTATGCCTCGATAGTTTGAGCAATCGGATTTTGCTCCTTTTTTCTTGTACAGGGTGATGATGACTGCATCTCGGAGATCTGATGGCAGTTCCCCTTTTCCCAGCAATTCACAAGGAGTTCATGGAATTTATCATGGAGTACATGACCTCCGTGTTTCCAAACTTCAGGTGGGATTCATGCCTTGCCGTTTTTCAACTGCTGTACGGCCTTAAGGGTCTCTTCCAAAGTGGGAGCTATGTCCAATTCATTTTTCATCGGTTTTTGTATCATATGTTGGATAGCTGAGCCTTGGACTACTCGGTTGGCACTAAAGAGACTTGGAAAATGTTCAGCCCATCAATTCAGGATGGAGGCTTTATCAGTAATTAATGTTTGACCATCTGTACTGTATAAGGAGCTTTGGACCTGATAAGTAGGTCCAAACACTGCCTTAAGAGATTCATAAAATCCTCTAGAATCCCCTAGATCTGCACAGCGTTGTGTCTTTTCTGCTATATTGATCCACCACTTGTTCTGCATGTGTCGGAGTTTTTGTTGAAGTTTACTACATGTGAGACAGAAAGCTGCTTTTCTTACATGGCAAGTTGGCTGGGCGAGGTATGCCTGGTGAGCAGTTCTCTTCTTTGCCAACAGCTCCTGGATCTCTTTCATCAAACCAGTCTTGATTTTTCTTGTGGGAGAACCCGAGGGATTCTTCCACAGACTGCAGGATACTGTTTTTGATATGTTGCCAAAGCACTGTAGGAGAATGATCTATAGGATGGTCTTCAAGTTTTGTTTGCAGGTTTGCCTGGAAGTTGTCTCTCATGGTAGCTTGTTGAAGATTGTTGACTTGGAGTCTCTTCTTTAAGATGCCACCCCTCTTAGGTTTGAACTTAAGATGAAGATTTAGTTTACGTCTTTCGTGGTGATGATCTGTTGGGCATTCTGCACTGGGCATTACTCGAGTATGGCGGATATCGCGAATGTTTCTCTGGCGGACTAGAACATAGTCAATGAGGTGCCAATGTTTGGATCGGGGATGCATCCAAGTTGTCTTCAAGCTGTCTTTCTGCTGAAAGATAGTGTTTGTAATAGTCAGCTGTTGTTCTGCACAGAACTCTAGCAAGAGGTGTCCGTTATCATTACAGTTTCCAACACCATGCTTACCTAATGCACCTTTCCAGGCTTCAGAGTTCTTTCCTACTCTGGCATTGAAGTCACCAAGGATAATAATTTTATCTTCTACAGGGACTTTTTGTGTGAGGTGGCGTAGGTCTGTGTAGAATTTGTCTTCCTCTACAGGGTCAGCTTGCATAGTTGGGGCATATATACTAAAGAGAACAATATGTGGGAGGCGTAAGGAAATAATGTGATCAGAGTGTCCTGTTGGCAAGGTTTTGAGTTTGGAAGCAATGGAGTTTTTAATCATGAAGCCTACTCCTGAAAGATGTTTTTTGGTTTTGGGTTTGCCAGACCAGTAAAGTGTGTAGCCAGCGCCGTGTTCTTTAAGGCTGCCTTCCTCATGGAGACGAACTTCACTAAGATCAGCAATGTCAATATTAAGTCGTGATAGTTCATGGGCTATTAGAGCAGAATGACGCTCAGGCCATCCACTATCTTCAGAGTCTTGCATGGTTCTGATGTTCCAGCATCCAAGGCCGGTGTGCACCTTTGTTTCTTTGCCTTGGTTTGACCGCATCAGAAGATTCCCGTTGGCTGCGGCTAGCCAACCAGGTAGTTGGGGATGAGCTTTTGTTAGGCCACCTTTTCTAGGCCCCTCTCCATATGGAGCAAGCAGTGCTCTCCTTAAAAAAGGCTGCTTGGTCGTTCAGGATGCTGCCGAACAAGACTGTCATCTCCCGGGTCTGCCTCGAGCGACCAAATTCCTGAACTGCCTGCATGCAGGATTGGGTCTGCGGCTTCCAGTGCATCTTTACACCTGCCGTTTTGTCCCTTGCCTATCGCTACAGGGCTTTTTTTAGAATTGGATTTGTCCTTCGAGCCTGTGCAATGGAGTTTTCTGGTGGAGCACAGTGTGCACAGAACTGGCCTCATCTTTTAAACCAAAAGTTCATCTGCTGGCCTTGCAAGCATGGACGGTAGCAGTGAGGTCCTCGGGCTGTAGGTTTGATTAGAGTTTCCTTCTCTTAGATGGTTGACCTTACAGGGTTGGACGAGCACCATCTGCCCTGGTTTGGGATTAGAGTTTTCCTTCTCCTAGGACGGTTGCCATAGGGCTAGAGAGCCCATCCTGCCCTGTGAGTACAATGGTGTGCGGATTTGAATGCCAGCAATGCCAGCAAAAAAGTGCTACAGCCAATCTATTGACAGCTTGTGTTGTCAATAAACAAGTATGGCTTTTAGACTTTACATGATCACGAAAGGATGACATTGTTTGGTATGCACACCCTTTCGCGATCATTAGGCGTCCTGATAAAGTCTTAGCTGTAAAGCTGCAGTAGCCTCTCCCTCCCCTTATCATGACAGTGAACAGAATCCATTGTCTGTACCATCAATGGTATGATGCTTTTCATCTAATAACTATTATTTATCTCTGTTGCAGCTGCTGCTTTGCCAAATTTTGCTGCACTGAAGGTACTTGATCTCACCAGATTAAATTTCATCAGCAAGGACGCTGGTACAGCACTGGGTATGATTTACCTATTCATTCTTCATAATCATCTCCTAAAGTAAGTGTGGGCAATTTGTGGTCCTCCAGATGGTGCTGGACTGCAAGTCCCATTTGTTCTCATCATTGGCTATGCTGGCTAGGACTCCTGGGAATTGCAATCTGACATTGTGAGGAAAGCCACAAGTTCCTCACCTTTTCTAAATTTTTAAATTTTTTATTTGGGGTAGGGCATTTCTGATACTTTTGGTGTTTTAAAAAATACATTGCTTTGAGGTTTCAGAAACAGAGATGGGTAAGGCCTACACATTTAAGTAACTAAGGCTTCAATCATTTACCCAGTTTCTGGGTGCGTAATATAACTAACAGACTTATGTTTGAGCAGATATGGAATGTACTGTAAATAGCTAATTTCAAACCTTTCTTCTTGCAGGAGAAGCTATCGCTTCACTTAGGAATTTAGAGGAACTTGTTCTGCCCATTGGAGAAGGAATAAGTTATGCAGCTAAACTTATTGTTCAGCAATGCTCCCATTTTCCAAATCTCCGAATGCTGCAGTTTAATGAGTCTTTGAGTGGTGAAGGCCTCTTAGAAATAGGTGAGTTAAAAAAAAATCCTTGTATGGTTTCAGAGAAATTCAGCTTTAGCATATCCACATATATTGTGCATAAGAATCCATGTATACATAGACTCCTAGAGTTGGAAGAGACCACAAGGGCCATCTAGAAAGCTGGGCCAATATTAACAAAATGAATTTCAACAGGGACAAATGTAGGATACTACACTTGGGCAGTAAAAATGAAAAGCACAGATATAGGATGGGTAACACATGGCTTGAGGGCAGTACATGAGAAAAGGATCTAGGAGTCTTAGTGGACCACAAGCTGAACATGAGTCAGCAGTGTGATGCAGCAGCTAAAAAAGCCAATGCGATTCTAGGCTGCATTAATAGGAGTATAGTGTCTAGATCAAGGGAACTAATAGTGCCACTCTATTCTGCTTTGGTCAGACCTTACCTGGAATACTGTGTCCAGTTCTGGGCACCACAATTCAGAAAGGATATTGACAAGCTGGAAGTGTCAAGAGGAGGGCGACCAGGATGGTGGGTGGTCTGGAAGCCATGCCCGATGAGGAGTGGCTTATGGAGCTGGGCATGTTTAGTCTGGGGAAGAGAAGGTTGAGAGGGGATATGATAGCGATGTTTAAATATTTGAAGGGATGTCATACTGAGGATGGAGGAGGCTTATTTTTCTGCTGCTCTAGAGACTAGGACACAGAGCAATGGGTTCAAACTACAGGAAAAGAGACTCCACCTAAACATTAGGAAGAATTTCCTGGCAGTAAGAGCTGTTTGGAAGTGGAATACACTGCCTCAGAGTGTGGTGGAGTCTCCTTCTTTGGAGGTTTTTAAACAGAGGCTGGATGGCCATCTGTCAGGGGTACTTTGATTGTGTATTCCTGCATGGCAGGGGGTTGGACTGGATGGCCCTTGAGGTCTCTTCCAACTCTATGATTCTATGGTTCTAGTCCAAGCCCCTGCCCTGTAGGAAAACACAATCAAAGCACTTCCAATAGATGGCCATCCAGCCTTTGTTTAAAAACCTCAAAGAAGGAGACTCCACCCACTTTAAGGCAGTGCATTGCACATGAATTAGTTTGGTTCTGTTATTTTCCCTGGTAGTCGTTCTCTTGCAAAATCTCTATACTATTTTCCATACTATGAACTCAAGTGTCTTTCTCCTCAATAAATATCAGCTACTATTATCAGAGGCCACCATTCTTTGAACCGCTTGGTGTCAAATGGATGCCTGTACTGGTTCCTGGAAGTTGAACAACTGCATAGAATGTGAGAGCAGGTATAGACAATTACCTTTGAGGCTTAAAAATAGTTGCTCACTTGGAAGCAGAGTTGCATCATGCTGATTGAGGGATTATTGCTTTTAAAATACGATGAATCAGTCCTTTATATTCACCATAGCATACCTTCAGGAGAATTAAGTGAAAATTAGTTGTAATGTGTAAATGAAAGACATTCTTCCCTTCCACAAGATTATACAGTTGTATGTCCACATCCACAGATTTGATATCCATGGATTTTATGGCTTGAAAGTATTCTTAAAAAAATAATAATCCAAAAAGCAAACCTTGATTTGGCCATCTTATATAAGGGACACCATTTTGCTATGCTATTGCATATAATGGGACTTGAGTATTCACGGATTTTGGTATCCACAGGGGGTCCTGGAACCAAACCCCAGCGAATATGAAGGGGAAACTGTATATTCATAAATAATATTCCCAAGAGAGATCACATTTAGTCAAACAAGCCATGTAACATGTAACTCCTAATTGAGAGTGGAGAGGAGAGAATTAGGATTTGAATTCAGGCCCACCCATTCCCAGAGGTACAGGAATCATCTCCTGCCTTTTGATGCCCCATTATCTGACAACTCACTATTTCAACTCTTGCAAATTAAGGAAAGTTCCAATAATTTGATGGGGGGTCTGCTGTTTCATCGGTTCTTCTCACCTATGGAGGCTTCCTTGGGACTGTACATGCATGTGCTGCTTGCAAAGTAAGCTGGGGTAGGCACCAAGTGGCTGAGAGTTAACCTGTCAGATAAGTGGGGGCTTCCTGTAATAGGTGTTGAGAATGCCGTTTGGTGCAGTGTGTATGTTTACAATTTTGGCACCTATATTTTATTTTATTTTTTTAGCAAAAGTAGCAGCTGGTGGAGGTTTCCAAAAGCTTGAAATCTTACACCTCATGGTGAATCACAACATTCCAGAAGATTTTTGGAGAAGATTCTTTGAAACATTGCCCAATATGCCAAAATTACACAAGGTGGACTTTAGTCGTATTTTCACACATCAAATCAAATGCCAGGCTGCCACTGTTAAGTCTTTTGTCCAGTGTGTCTCCAGACTGCACAACCTCAAGGCAATTAGCATGATAGGTTGGTTGTTTGATGAGAAGGACATCCAAATGTTTAATGTTATGAAAGAACAACATCCACAGTCTAAAAATTTAAGCTTAGTTTGGAGATGGGTGTTGCCTGTTTCACCAATTATAAATGCATAGAGAAAAAGAAATGGGTTTCACTGTGTAAACACTGGTTAGTATATTTGGTTAAAAAACATATAAGGGGTGAATTCACATTAGATGATCTGTGGTAGATTGCCACAATTGATTCACTTGATTGGGCATACATAAAACCTTTGTCCTTTGATGTTTCCTCCTACATTTCCCATCTTTTCACACATCTAGAAAATCTGAAACTTTAAGGAAGAACAAAACAGTAGCATAATGACTGAACAGGTCTTACTGCTACAGTTCTCTTTCCTAGAAGTATGGTTTTGCATATGTGGCAACTTGACAGGTGGGTGAACCTATTATTTCTCAGCATACTGTAACCTTTCCAGTGGGTTCCATTTTATCGCGGTTTTTATTTTGCAAATTAGCATGAAATGTTCTTCTTGCTGCATGTATGTTTAAATTAAAATATGTGTCTGGTTAAATGAAAAAATGTAATAGTTTTAAGCAAATGATTGGGGAAAAAAACACAATCTGCTGCTTTCACTGCTATCCCACCCAATAAAAGATTTCTGATCAAAAACAAACACCAAAATGTTGGGTTTTTTAATAATTATGAGCAGTAATTGGATACTGATAGTAGAATGTAGTATACATAATCATTTCCTTAAAAAGACATTTACAAAATGGCTGCTTAGGTCAAGTGGACTTTTCCCTCCTCCATCAACAGTAACTATATTGCACATACTGATGTAGACATAACACAGTGAGACATATAGGTGAAGAAGTACAATGCCCTCAATAGCATGGAAAGTCAGTTGAAATTCTAGTTCTACAGTCATCCCTCCACGTTTTTGGGTTATGCATTCACAGATTTGATTATTTGCAGATTTGATTAATATGTTCTCTCTAGGCATTTGTAGGTCCTCCAGCACAATTCTATGGTCCCATCTCTTCACACATCTAGAAACTTTGAAGGAAGAACAAAACAATAGCATAATGACTGAACAGTTCTTACTGCTACAGTTCTGTCTTTCCTAGAGGCAGGCAGCATTTCTTAGAAGTCTGCCAGAAGTTGACCATAGCATTACGCTGGAGAATCTACAAATATATAGAGAAGTATCTGTGGTTTTTCCATTTTTGCTAACTCCTACGAAAGTTGAGGGCCAACTGTACTTTAAGGAAAAGAGCTAGGAGCCATCAATATGAAAGTACTCAGACAAAACAAGAAGCCTCAGCTTTAATAGTAAACTCCATCTATGGAGCTGTGCAATACATTAAATCTGAGTTGTGTGCTTACAGGTCTGAGTGCTAGACAGGGGTCTGGAAAAACCAGGGCCCAAATCCCTGCCCGGCCACACAAACCACTGGTAGAAACACACAAACCCCCCAGCCCCAGGAAACACAATGGGAAAACCCCTCTGGACAAATCTTGTCAAGATACACCTAGTCAGAAATGACTTGAAGGAACACAACACCAATCTGTGTGCTCATGGAATGAGAACAGGAGGTGATGTAGGCTATACTTCCAAGGAAGGAAATGGCCAAAAACCACCCCTTGAGCATCCCCCATCCAAGGAAAATCCCATAAAACTTATGGAATCACCACAAAGCCTGAAGATCTGAAGGCACACACAAACACAGACACACTGGCTAATCTTGTGACAATGGGGTAAAGATTGGTTATTGTGCCTAAAAGCTTGTAGAGAAATACATCCTGCTAGGATGCAAGTTCCAGGGATTCCATGGCAGTACTAGCAATTTCAGAAGGCTCAACAATCAAGCCCTCTTATGCTAGGTCTGAATTCTACCTCAGCTCTGGGATCATAATATTATAACACACACACACACACACACACACACACACACACACTGTACCCGGAGTAACATATGCTGTTAAAAAACTCCCCCAAAATGCCCAGTAGACCTCAAGACAACCCTGTAAGGGAGGCTGATGGATTTTAAAATTCCTCCTCCCCCTTCTCAGCATTCCACACTTTTCCTGGAATATGCTGGGGGTGACTCATTCTGTTGCCCTGCTGCCAGTTGACTGCCTGAGACATGTTGCAGTGGCAGCAGTGGTGCTCTGCTGCTGACGCCAGTTGACTGTCTGGGTCCCGTTGCAGCCCGTGGCTCGTGAGTGACTGAGGGAGTTGAGAGGAGGGATGGGCCTTTGTGAGGCTGGGGGTGTAGATGCAGATTGAGTGGCAGGAGTGGATTCTTAGGTGGAGAGGGAATTTGCATGTGGATGGTGATTGGTTGGGTATGTTTCCTGAGCAGCCAATCAGCACACTGGGAAAGGCAACATACCCAAGAATTTTACATATATAGATTTATTTATTTCATTTGTATGCCGCCTTTCTCCCAAAATGGGACCCAAGGCGGCTTCCATAAAATAATTAAAAATACTATATATTATAAAATCAAATTAAAACAAGTAAAATCTAAAACATACAGGATAAAACAAGCCCTGTTTATATGTTAAAAGCCTGCTTGAAAAGAAAAGTCTTTGCCTGCCAGTGAAAAGAAATCAAGGAGGGGGTCAGCCTAGCCTCCCATGGAAGGGCATTCCAAAGGGTGGGACCAACCATTGAGAAGGCTCTCTGAGTCCTCACCAAGCAAGCTTGTGATGGAGGTGGGACTGAGAGAAAGCCTCCTCCTGATGACGTTAGGGCTCTGGCAGGGTTGTTTCAGGAGATCCAATCTTTCAAATAGTCTGGATCCAAGCCACGTAAGGCTTTATAGGTCATAACCAACAGTTGGAAACGAACTGGTAGCCAGTGAAGTTGTTTTAACACGGGAGTTATATGCTCCCTGTAACTGGCCTGGGTCAGCATTCTGGCCACAGCATTCTGGACCCACTGAAGTTTCCAAACAGGGCCAAGGGGCTGATGGAATAGGTCCATCTGAAGGGATTCTTATTTAAGATGTAACTATTTAGACTAGTTAATAGGTACTTCTGCTATTAGAGCCAGCGTGGTGTAGTAGTATGGCTTGACTCCCCACCTGGCCGGCCAAAAACCACTGGGCAAGCCACAACTCTCAGCCCTATAAAACCCTACAATAGGTTCACCCCAGGGTCACAAGTTGAAAATGACTCAAAGGGACCCAACGACAACAATTTCTGCTATTGTCCTTGGCAAATTGTTATTTATTTGTGTTTATATCCTGCTCTTCAGCCACGAAGGCTCTCAGAGCAGCTTACAAATTGTTAAGCAATAGCATGTACACATCTACACTGCTTTTATAATGTACTAGGCACTCCCTAAGTGGTTTCCAATATGTTAGCTAATTGCCCCCACAAGCCAGGTACTCATTTTACCAACCTATGAAGGGATGGAAGGCTGAGTGAACCTTAGAGCCCTTGGGATCGAACTTGCAACATTGTGGCTTGCAGTACCAGTAAAACTGTTCTAGTTCTTTTGGTAACTTCAGAAAATGTAGGGGGGAAAGGGCCCTCCTGGGATGGAGGGAAATTTTTGTCACTGACAGAGAATTCATAACAGCTTGTATTTCTAAGAAGAACCATTCTATATTTCTTACTCTCCTCCCAGACATGAACCCCTCCTCTGAGGCAAAAACAATAAAAAGGAGGGTCTAACTAACTCTTGAGAAACAGCCTACTTGGGCTCCCTGTATTTCATGCCAGGAATTTGGCTGACCTCTCTACCCTGTAGCAGGGACTGGGCTGGTACCATAGACCCATAATGCACTGATGATGTAAATCTGTTGCCAAGTTTGATATGATTTTCAGAGGTCCCCAAGTGTATCTAAACCCTTCAGAACGAACTGAGTCATGACTAGAGGAAGGGAATATATTTTCCCCTTTGCTCGAGTCAGACCCGGGTTTCCTCACTCATTAGACTTCATCACGCCAAACTTTCAGAGTAAGAGCTATGCTCTCATAATGAAAACTGAGAGGTATGGGATTGACATTGGTCATATTAGATTAGGTCTGCAACCATGCACCGCTCCTGTGCCTTACACTGCCACTGCTGCTTAGGGTCTCCTTTGGCCACTGCTATGCCCAGAGAAAAAAGGGCACTGACTATAACGGAGACAACAATGGGAGTCCTTGGAGAGACAGAGAGACTTCACATGACTTTAAGGCTGGTCTCTTCCTCTGTTGAGTTACTTTCCCAGCATCTCCTCTGCTTTGGCATGAACCAGGGAGGAGGAAAGCAGAAATATCCCTGGCGTATGTTTAATAATAATAATTAAACACATGCTGCGATTAGCCTAACAGAGGTGGCACTGTTCCAATGCACCCATGCTACATGGGAGAGGGGTTAACAGGTACCCCTTCTTCTCCCTGCCCCTGCTGCTGGGTCAGGGTTGCTTCTCTCCTTTACTTACAGGACCAAGGGAGGCTGCTTGTAAAGTAGCTCCTGTCAGGCAGCTGGGAGGCTACTCCCACGTTAGGAAAGCTTGGGAGCCACTCTTACTTATGTGAAGGTGGCTGTCTATGACCTTTACTTTAGCCATGAAATTCTTGGGAAGGCCATAAAATACTTCTAAACAGATTCCAGATTAGGCCTATTGGAGGTTGGCTTTATCTATTACCCCTCACTACATCCACAGAGTCTACTAGGAATGGAAAGTCCAAGGAGAAGGAGGTTGCCTTAAGGAAACATTCCCCACTTCCCGGGGAAAGATCTGGGTCCTGGGGCTGGAAGACCTCCAATGGGAGACTGAGCCCCAGGGACATGACTGCCTTTCTCACAGTTGTGGCAATGGCAGCAACTTCCTGGACAATAGTGGCCTGAATCCAGGCTGCTAAGTCTGGCAGGGGTTGTTGTCCAGCTAGATGGGGAGGCAGTGGTACTCATCCCTTCCCCTCTGTTGTCCGAGTGGTTCGCCTCCTTGACCCCTGGCCTGATTTGGGCTGAGCAGTGGCATCACAGAGAAGCAGTGGCGGAGAAGCGTTTCCCCTCACTAGGCTGCTCCTGCAGCTCACTGGACCTCTGAAGGTGTTTCACATGGACCTCTGAAGGTGTTTCCTATGCTCCCACCACAAGTGGGGAAAGCAGATTCGGGGGGGGGGGAGGGTGTCACTGGTCAAACCATTATCTCCTCCATCCTGTCCCCACTATTCTAATCCTTCCTTCTGTGCTTCCAGAGAGGGGAGGAAGGAGAAGGAGAGTGGCGATGGTTTGGAGGCTCAGGTTTAGAGAGGAAATTAGAAACTTGGAAATTTGAAAGTGTAAAGTAAGGGTTTGGTTTTTTTTTAAAATGGAGAGAAATCAGAAAAAGTACAGGGAATAACAAGTAGAAAACAAGTGAACAGCTACAGCGATGGCAAAGCAGAGCAATGGTAGAATCATCAGAGCGGTAGGCAGGAAACAGACTGACCTCTCAAGGGTAGCTCCCTCACATGCGGATAGGAAGAGCTATCCAACACTAGCATATTCTTCCCTTGTCTGCTGGAAAATAGTTCTGATGTAGCACTCTTGAGATAATTTGAATGCATCACATAATAATATATCGGTTGCATTACACAGACATAATCATCACAATCCAAACTGTAAAAAGGAGCAATATTTATAACTTCCAGATAAATACTTTGCAAACTCTCAAAAATAAACAAAGAATCAAGTTGGAAAAAAATAATTTTATTGACCAATATTCAAACTAGTTGAGTCTTCGGACAGCTGGATAATTATCCTTATGCCTCTGTACTGTTTTTGTTCAGATCGCTATTGCCACCCACAGTTATAAAGTGATATACATCAATGTCGGCCTATTGTCATTGCAGTTCTAGAAAAGGAAAGATATTCAACACCTTGGAAGACCACTTTAAGTGTCAGTGGTGGCCTCACACCTCAGGATTCATATGACTCCTAATTACAAAGGTATGATTACCAGATAAAAGTGGGATCATCCAGTCTGTAATCTTGCTAGCAGTGGGAACACCACTGCTGTTCAGTTTATCAACGGTACTTCCTGCTGCGGATTTATCCATTTGGTACTCTCAGCCACAATGAAAACTTCATTCCTCAGCAATGCAAAGTGGAATGTCTCGTTCTCTAAGGGAGATTTTTTAAAAACTCAGATTTAAAGATCCATATAGCAAAATGCCACCATTTTAACAGAAACTCTTATGCCTGCTATTAAGTTCATGTTGCATCCAAGACAACATATCAGTAATACATAATAGTGAAACTCTGATGGTCTTCTTAAGAACTGACTGTGTATACTAGAAAAAGTAACACCACAGTAAGACAGCATAGTTTCCCCACATCCTTTTCAGCAAATCTTGATTCATTTAGTTATTACTATTCCTATGACCTACCAAGAAAAATACCACCAGCCATACCACAAAATATAATTTGGTCTCAAATGAGGGTTCATCTTTTGTCATCAAAATAAATTCAGCATAACCTCCCCTCTCCCACAAATTCAAGCTACAACAAAATACAATACTTACAATGTTATTTAGAATGGGCATGTCTCCCCAATGCAGCCTCCATTCGACTCTGCTTTAAACCCTGTGCAATATAGGATACAGAATAGTTTATAACTGAAATCCAGTTTGTTTTGCAGCCCTATATATTACTGGGACTGAAATAAAAATATGCTAAAGCCTGGTTATCTAGATGCTCTTCAGTTAATAGTACAGATTACATTACCAGCTCTCAGGGACATCAGTTGAAGTATCCTACAGCCCACAGGTGGGAATGTGCAGCCTTTCAACTTTATTGCAACTGTAACTCTATGGTGGCTAGGGCTGCTGGGAAATGTGGTTCAAAGAACAGAGTGCCAACTTCCTGCCATACATAGTAAAGTTTACCAGTAAAATGTTCATGTTTCATGTTTTACTGAAAGACCTGGCCTAGAAACCTGGTTGTCAAGGTCCGACTGACCTGTGGTCAATGTCATTATGGCACCATGGTAAAACACAACTTTTATTACAAACATCTCTGGGGCCTGATTGATTTTGTCTAACTCTGCACATGAATTATGGTTTTAAATTATTTTAACTGATTTCAGCTGTAGTATTTTAATTTGTGAAACTGTTTAATAGTGTTTTAGCCTATTTAAATTATTTTCTACTTTTTCATATTACTGGTTAAACTGATTTTATTGTACACTGCCCTGTGACAGTATGACATAGAACAAGATGTATGTATTTAAATAAATAAGCAAGTAAGTAAGTAACTAAAATGCTTTATTAAGAAGGACTTAAGAGATTTATTTTACATCATGAAGATGTCAACCGTTAGCTAGGCAAGGCTAGTTCCATCTTCTGTACCTACAAATGGTGATGTGGTCATTCACTGCAAATGACTGAAAAAATTATATTAATCTTCTAAACCTAAAATCAAATCAGACATAATTAGAATCTGGCAGTTAGTGGTGTTTCACACTTTCGTCTGGAAGGTCCTATTTTGATTGTTTAAGTCACTCTGTCAGATTTAATTCTGCAATTTTCAGTGAGAGAATTTCCTTCATACAGGAACCTCCGATTTCTATGAGGGAGCGTGCCACATATACAATGGAGGAATCATTGAAGTGGCTGGGCCAAAGCTGACAAAATGAAATTCAATACGGAGAAATGTAAGGTACTGCACTTAGGGCGAAAAAACAAAATGCATAGATATAGGATGGGGGAGACCTGGCTGAATGAGACTACATGCGAAAGGGATCTAGGAGTCCTAGTAGACCACAAGTTGAACATGAGTCAACAGTGTGATGCAGCAGCTAAAAAGGCCAACGCGATTTTGGGCTGCATCAATAGAAGTATAGTGACTAGATCAAGGGAAGTAATAGTGCCACTCTATTCTGCCTTGGTCAGACCTCACCTAGAATACTGTGTCCAGTTCTGGGCACCACAATTCAAAAAGGATATGGACAAATTGGAGCGTGTCCAGAGAAGGGTGACTAAAATGGTGAAAGGTCTGGAAACCATGTCTTATGAGGAAAGACTTAGGGAGCTGGGTATGTTTAGCCTGGAAAAAAGGTGGTTAAGGGGTGATATGATAGCCCTGTTTAAGTATTTGAAGGGGTGTCACATTGAAGAGGGAGCAAGCTTGTTTTCTGCTGCTCCAGAGACTAGAACACAGAGCAATGGATGCAAGCTCCAGGAACAGAGATTCCACCTCAACATTAGGAGGAACTTTCTGACAGTAAGAGCTGTTCGGCAGTGGAACACACTCCCTTGGAGCGTGGTGGGGTCTCCTTCCTTGGAGGTCTTTAAAAAGAGGCTGGATGGCCATCTGTCAGGGATGCTTCGATTGTGTATTCCTGCATGGCAAGGGGTTGGACTGGATGGCCCTTGTGGTCTCTTCCAGCTCTACAATTCTATGATTCTTTCTGCTTCTAGCAAACAGCAAAAAGCAGCAGTTGGAATTACAATGCTCCACCTTTATCAGAAAAGATACTGGGATCAAAGCAACCTGACAGATGACTATCTTTCATGCGGCTGGGCATGACAAGAACCACAATTAAGATACTCAACCACCTGTGCATAGAAGCATCCAAAGCTTCCTTGGGTGCAGCATCCACCCCCATCCCCTTCTCCTTACAGCCAGGAGCATGAAGGAGTCTGCTGACATGGCTCATTTATTAAGAACTAATACCCTAATTTAAAGATTTGTCTATTAGGTTCCTATATATGGTTAAAACTAATCATTTTTAAAAGGGCTCAATCATTTTAGAGAATCTCAGTTTTATCTACATGTAAACATGCATCTTACAGACATCAACTTTGCTCAGATTTTTTCCATACAGATAGCTTACTTTAATGCATGTGCCTAACTCATGACTATATTCTATGTTCTTTCCCCACCTTCTCTACACATTCCTCCTTTTTAAAAAATTCATAATGGATTTTTTTTAAAGAATTAATTCAAAATCTGACATGGGGTAGATGGCAAAGGTCCACCTAACAATAGCAAAAACTCCTGCACATGCATGGCTTTGGAGTCATTCTAGACTAGCAATAAAGTAAGCGATGTAGACAGCAAATAGTAGCTGGGCAGGGTATGGAAGATAATCATGGTGGATCTTGAAAGGAACAAATTTGAGAGGAATACTCTGTTGTCCTCACTGTCTTTTTTTTTTTTTTTTAAAAAGGGAAATTCAAAATCCCTCTTTATTAAATTGCTGAATCTATAAATTTTTTGTATTTGCAACATTTACTCTTTTAAATAAGTTTCTGAAAAATGAACCCCATGCACCATTAGCCACACCTCCAAAGTTTAATCAGCTGCATTTCTCTAAGGGAAAAAGATGTATCTCTTACCAAATAATAGCCTGTGTGATAGCCGCTCATATACCAAGCAATCAACATACTTCCCAAGGCTTCTTCATCATCAGGAGAATCTTGACCAAGAATTGGAGGAGGAGGAGGTATCAACTACAAAAATGAAGAATATTTCTGAAATGAACTGGCTAACTTTTCTTCTCAAAAACTTTAGAAAGCATCCATAAGTCACAAAACAGAACAGAAATATAGTCATAGAATAGATACATTTTGCCTACCTGCAGATATCACATACTGTCAAAGAAATAAGTTCCAGTGCTAGCATTATGAATCCTATGCAGTAGTATTTTAGTGCAACAACTGAAGAATTTTTTCCAACTGCTCATTACAAATACAGTATATTCATAAAAAAAAAAAAACCTGAATTAGAGGAAGAAAAACTGTGGCAGCAAGGAATATTCCATGATGCAAGCAGATGGCTGCTATCTCAGTACATTTCAGATACTGGGTTACCAACCTACCTGTTTGTGACACCTACACTATGCTTTTTCTTAACATATTTTTTACCAGTAACTCACCGGTGGTCCTGATGGAAATGGTGGCGACCAGCCAGATAAGAAAGGTGGAGGTCCACTCAATTTCATTCCAGTCTACATTGGTGTTGTTTCAAAGGCAAGAAAAGAAGATCTTCATTATACCAACAGTTGCAAAATTAAAAATGCAAAAGATATCAATTGAACCACACTGGAGAAATGTGTAGCAGTTCTTATGTATTTCACAATCATGTTATGACATTTGAATAAACTGTTAACAGCCCCAAAGTGACACAGTTTTTTGTCAAGCTTTCTCCATGATTCTCAAGTACAATACCTATTCAGATTACACTGAACAAAAATGCATGCTACTTTAGCTTTGTATCTAAACAGTAGCCTAGCACTCATTTTTTCTTCTGTCCCCAGCAGAGAAACAAAGGAAGCTGCTACAAGTGGGAGTTCCTACAAACCCCCTGCAGCTAATACACATCTTTGAAGACAATGGTTGAGTTACTACATCAGCTACTTAGTTAATTAAGTTAACTAAGCAGTATCTCCCAGCCCAATACCCCCAGTTCTGCTTTACCAGGCAACAGCTGCTGCAATCAACAGAGGTTTGTTCTCCTGTTAATTGGGGCACAGCATACTAATATTTCCACTCCCCTCCTTCCAGTGTGACAATTAGAAGCAGGATCCCTGTCACAATTCATCCTCACACTGGAGATTGCTGACAGGAGTGGGTTTGGAAATGTCAGTAAGATACACCCCATTTGACAGAACAGACATCCAATTGCTCGCAGTAGCTTCTGCCCAGTAAAGCAGGACTGGAGGACTTTTACAATTATGAACACATAGCAACCTTGAATATGAATCTTTTATGGATGTGTAACTCTAGGTTACATATCTGAAACTGTGATAGTGAATTTTACATCATAGAATCATAGAATTGTAGAGTTGGAAGAAACCACGAGAGCCATCCAGTCCAACCCCCTGCCATGCAGGAAAGGAGATTAAATGAAGAAAGAAACCGAGAGAAGGCCTGGAGCTTCCCCCCCCCACCCCGAAGAGGCTTCTCCCTCCTCAAGCGCGGATCAGATCCCTTTGGATTCCAGGTGAGCGTGTGAGTGGGAAGCTCACGTGTCTCAAAGCCCCTCCATCCATCCATACACGAAGCAGCAGCGAGGCCATGAAGACGATCCTAGGCTTGTCGTCCAACCCACTCGCCCCACATACTCTCCTCCTGAGCGGAGGAAGGACCCCCAGGGGGAGCAAAGAGAGGGCATGGCAGGGAGGGAGGGACCAGCCTCCCCTTCCCTTCTAGGGCTCAAGGTTGGTGTGTGTGTGTGTGTGTCCCAACACAACCCTCGCCCTCTCCTCTTCCTGCTGGTCCCAACATATGTTCACCCACTAAGCTACAGCCTCATGAAACTCCAAACTACACTGCCCTGTCTGTGAATATAATGACACCTGCAATTCCAATTTCTAAAAGAAAAAGGTAATGCAATTACCTAAAACATCTGCCAACATTACCTTTTAGTAATATGAAGATTTTCCATTTTCTTTCTATGCTTACCTTGCCTGTGCCTGGTACTGGTGGCAGTGGGTAGTGGGAATTCCAGTGCGTTGATTTCGTATGATGGTGTTTATTACCAGGTGACTGGAATGAGAGGTCACTTTCATCTGTAGAATACTGAGTCTCATTTTCATTCTAAAATATATATATATATAATTTGGAATTTATGATGTACACGTTTTCAAGCCATGTTTATGAGATACAACTAAGGAAACCTCAAATATACATCACATTCTTCCTGTTCTGATGTTACTCTGACCTCCCATAACTCCCTTTTACAGAGCAATTCTCCACCCTCCCTATTTTTCCAAATTTTAAAAGTCCTGTCTGTCTCATACACACCTGCCCTTCCAGCCACTTCTACTTAATCCTGTTGCCTGATTCTATCTTCCTCTTCTAATCTTGATTTTTAAAATATAGAGTATAACTTTGGTACATGTAAGTATTAGGGCTATGTCTAAGCCAAAATTTAAGTATGCAGAACTCTTGTTATTGGAATACAAATACTAGCCTTCCAATAACAGCACAAAAGCTGAAATCCCAGTAAAATATTTAAGACACTCTCAAAGGGAGGCAAAAGAAAATAAATTATGCTTATCACAATTTGAACAACTTGTCATGTAATGATATAGACATACTCAGGTAGGACTTAGCAGCTGTCTAAGTAAATAAAAGCAAACACCACATCAGACCAAGTGATTAATAAATACAAAAGAATTCCAAAACACATTTCTTAGTTCAGTTCTTAGTTCAACTGAAGCACTTAAACAAAGCTTAAGATCAAACAGAATGAAGTACCCATTCCATTTTTCATGCACGTTACTTTCACTTCCCACACAGATTAATTACTTCTAATACTTCTGCGATATAGCTGTAGCAATTACTATTTTTCTCCATCTCAGCTGGGCAAGCTGGGCACACATTTTATATTTGCTCTTACCTCAGCAGCACTCCTCTCCTCATTTGTTCCTTCTGCATCCCCTGGTGGTAGAAGATCTGACAAATTTTGCTCTTCTCGATTTCCATATCCTGTATAGACAACAACACACGTCCCTTTCTTCCAGTTAATTGAGGTAATAGTTGCTTGGTACACCTTGCCATCTTCAGACCAAACTGCACTGCAAGCATCACCAATTCTCCACTGTAGTGGAGGAAAAAGAAAGTTACATTAATGGTGTAATGGAACAGCTTTCTCCCTCACTCCAATATACAAACGTTATTTTCCTCCTGCATAAATGAATATAGTGCATGTGACAAAGTTTTTATTTTTAGACATTTTGAATAATCACCATATAATGAGATTTGGTAATGGGCAATAAAGGGTCAATAAATTAAAGCTGGAAGTTGACAAAATGGAGGCACTAAGTTTAGATGATTGTACTGTGTGGGAATTGGTGTTCAATCTGCTAAGGACAGGGTTACACATCCCCTGAAGAAGCAGATCCACAATTCGGGGGTCCTTCTTGATTAAGCTTTATCACTAGAATGCTCAGCCAGCCCTGGTAGCATGGAGTACTTTCTACCAGCAATGGTTATTCCCAAACAGAGACTGTCTAGGCACAGTGTTCCATGCCCTAGTAACCTTGCAGATGGGATTACTGAAATGTATGACGTTAACCTAACTACTGTAGGATTAAGCCACCAGAATTTATCAAGTTTCTGCCAGTATAGTTCATACCACGTTACCTTTGAGCATACCTCAGTCGGGCATATATAGGGAGATGCACTCTCAAGTATCAAGGTCCCAAGCAGCTGAGGGCTTTAAATGTCATTACAAGCACCTTGAACCCAGCCTGGAAGTGTATTGCCAACCAATGCAATTCTTTAAAGTCAGATATTATACGCCAGTATCATATAGTACTGTAAACACTGCTCCCATTTCTAGAACAACAGAACAGAGGCCTGTGTCAATATCAGGCTTTCTGGTGTTTCCCCATAAATTTTCATATACAATGGCAATTAGGTGACTCAGTTTGGGTTCCTATTCTTTCATTTTATATCTGGGAGGATATCTTGTGTTGAAAAGGAATTAAGATCTTAATTTCATAATAAAAAAGAATGATTCTAAATAAAGTATTTTATCACAGTTTTTGTTTTCAAAAATTACCTGTTTTTGTTGTGCAGAATTACTCTTCTTCCTACTTTTGTTCTTTTTATTATTTTTTCTTTTTGTCCCAGCATTTTGCTCAGTTTTATCCAAAGACTCTGAACAGTCACCATTCTTCAAAGCATTCTGTTAGAGGAAGAGATATAATAGATTTTTTTTTAAAAAAATGTTCCCTCCACTTCTTGATCCCCACATTACAACTATTTTTTAAAAAATTATTCAACATATACAAACAAACTCTAACTTCCAAGTAGTTAGGCAATGAACCTTCTCCTTGCAACCCCAAAGAAAACAACTACCCATATATTCCGGCGTAAGACGACTGGGCGCATAAGACGACCCCCCAATTTTTAAGTTAAAATATAGAGTTTGTCCCCCATCAGCCAGCCAGCCACCTGGCTGGAAAGCCTGTCCCCCACCAGCCAGCCAGCTCAGTGGCTGTAGATGATGGAATAGTCTGTGAAATTAAAGGACTGAGAACAGCTAAAAAAGCATGGGATACTTTGAAAAATCTCTGTGGTGTTCAATCTTTGGAAAGTAAGGTTGCATTAATAAGTTGGTTAATATGAAGCTATCAAATCCCAAATTTTTGAATGAGCACATTAATGATTTTAAAGCCACATTGGCAGACAAGAGAATTTCACCATAGACAAAACTTGATGCAAAATGATAAGTTTGAATCCAGAAATTCTAATTCTAGGCTAACTTGTCCTGAAAAGAAACATGATTTTGACTCTCCTGAGCTAAATGGAGGGCCATTTAACACTTCAAAGGCAAAACAGTCATTCTCACAGCAGGAGAAAGGATCTGCTGGGAAAACTGTCCAGGCCATTTAACACTTCAATCATTCTCACAGCAGGGGAAAAGATCTACTAGGGTATAAGACCACCCCACCACTTTTGAGGAGGTTTTCAAGTGTTAAAAAGCAGTCTTATATGCAGGAATATACGGTATTAATCTGTATTAAAGATTTGATCCAATTAAATTGACTTTGATGAAAAAAAATGTATTTCAAAAAGTTTGGAAAACAATCAATATGCTGTGAAGTCTTTCTCTTCTTTCTGAACATGCATATTGTCACTCAAAATCCATTCCTATTCAATCACACAGTGATATTTATCCTTCCAGTGTTTCCAGTTACATGCAACCTCTTGTCTACCAGCAATGTAAAATAAAATTTGGCAATACTTCTTTGGAATAGAATCTTTTATACATCCTAAGCACTAGAATTAAATGGATGGTTACTGAAATTACATTTCTGGTACAGTATCCTCTCCAAAATTCTTGACATCGTCAACAATTACCAGACAAATTCCTACTATATTTCTCTGATAATGAGGGTATTAAATGGTAATTGTACAAAGTAAAAATCTGCTTTTAATCAGATTAGTAGAAAGTGAATTTTGAATTTAATTTCTGAATATATATTTCTACATTTATTGGAAACCAGAGTTAAATGTGTTATGCTTGTGACAGTCAAATTCCCTGACCTTCCTCTCCATACAATTCACTCTCTCCTTCATCACCTCAAGTAGCAACTTGCTTCATTTGACAGGACTCCAGCAACACATCACATTAATAAAAAATGGCATTGACCATATACATAATGTCCTTCCTGAAACTGACTTGATACCTTAAACAGTTAGGTGAGAAATTCCACAGGTAAAGCTTTCATTGTAACTATATTTCTGCACTATGAAAAAGAGCACCTGTTGATTTTGTACTTGAGATCTTACTATTGGTATTCTGCTTGATATTCAGGTGCAATTTTCTACTCCTATTTTCTACTTTCAGTCCACCTACTCAAGGACAGAAAAGAAGGACCACTATACATGTTTGAGTTATTTTCACATTATTGCCCTACATCAACTCCCATGATGTGCTTACTTTGAAAGATGCAACTGCTTTATCATATGCTTTTATGAGTGCTGTATCATCCCATATATCAGAATCATCACTCTGTGGGGAAGAAAAAAAACCACAAAGATGTTTTTAAATTACAGAAAAGTTTAAAACTCAAGGGTTTACAGATTGCCTTCTTCACTACACCAAGACCATCTCTGCTAGTGTATATTAATGCCAAAATGAATCTAAAGCAATGGTTCTTAACCTGGGGTCTGGGGACCCCAGGGGTCCATGATGTCTTCACAGGCGGTTGAACGCTTGAAAGTTGCTTGGTCCACCTCCTCCCTGCAGTTGAGTGGCCATGTGACAGGAGCCAAGGCAATGGCTGGCTGGCTTGGTCTGCACATTGCCATTCAATCGGCACCAGTCTCAAACTTGCAGGAAGAAGCAGGAGAAAAGTCTTCCCTCTCCCTCCAGTGCCTCTGAGGTGGAGACTTCATGGATGATGTATTATTATTATTATTAGATATTATTATAGCTTTAAATCTTGAGTTAAGTCTTGGGGGTTCACGGCAACAAACAATATTTAAAGAGGGTCCCTGGTAAAGACAAGGCTAAGAACCACTGTTTTAGAGGGCTGTGGGTACTCAGATTAAATGAGTTTCACCTGTTTACCTAAAGCGAGAAAGAACCGTATTGCCAAAGTGCGGACATCAGTTGGAGTATGAGTTTTATGACCTCCATTTGACGCAGGTCATACTGTTCTTGAAAGTGACAGGACTTTGGGAAAGGAACCTAGTGCTAAGGCAGGGGAGTTTGAAATTCTGCTTTTTAAAATAACATAAACCCAGGTAGCATGCCCAGACTTCAGGGCAGATCTCCATTAGTACTTTAGACTAGTGGTTCTTAACCTTTTCTTTACCAGGGACCCCATTTAAATATCTTTTGTTGCCATGGACTCAAAGACTTAACTCAAGATTCAAGATAATAGTAATCTCTCTCTCTCTCTATCTGGCTTTTCTTCGCAAACAAAGATTCAGGAAGCACTCATCCTGCGCTTTCTGCAAGCACGCTGATAACTAAAAAGGCCAATCCAAGATAAACAGGTCCGGTTGCAGAAAGCACAGCAGAAGGTCTCCTTGGGTGATGTTTCCAGGTTGTGTGTTGTCATTTCTTTTCAAGACTTGTTTGGCGTGAGTTCTCAAATAAGGCTGCAGCATTGTGGATAGTGCGTCTCCATGCCTCCTGATGTGAGGCCAGGACGGACCATTGTTGGTGATCAATTTGGCCAAGCCTGAGATGTTGCTTAAGGGAGTCCTTGTATTGCTTTTCTGGAGCGCCCCTCACACGCTGACCCTAATGATAATAATAATGATAATATTCTTACACCCGGTGTGCGCCTTTGTTTCTTTGCCTTGAAGACCATCCTATAGATCCTTCTCCTACAGTGCTTTGACAACATATCAAAAACAGTATCCTCCAATCTGCGGAAGAATCCCTCGGGTTCTCCCACAAGAAAAATCAAGACTGGTTTGATGAAAACAACCAAGAGATCCAGGAGCTGTTGGCAAAGAAGAGAACTGCTCACCAGGCATACCTCGCCCAGCCAACTTGCCACGTAAGAAAAGCAGCTTTCCGTCTCACATGTAGTAAACTTCAACAAAAACTCCGAGACATGCAGAACAAGTGGTGGATCAATATAGCAGAAAAGACACAATGCTGTGCAGATCTGGGGGATTCTAGAGGATTTTATGAAGCTCTTAAGGCAGTGTTTGGACCTACTTATCAGGTCCAAAGCTCCTTATACAGTACAGATGGTCAAACATTAATTACTGATAAAGCCTCCATCCTGAATCGATGGACTGAACATTTTCAAAGTCTCTTTAGTGCCAACTGAGTAGTCCAAGGCTCAGCTATCCAACATATGATACAAAAACCGATGAAAAACGAATTGGACATAGCTCACACTTTGGAAGAGACCCTTAAGGCCATACAGCAGTTGAAAAACGGCAAGGCAGCTGGGATTGATGGAATCCCACCTGAAGTTTGGAAACACGGAGGTCATGTACTCCATGATAAATTCCATGAACTCCTTCTGAATTGCTGGGAAAAGGGGGAACTGCCATCAGATCTCCGAGATGCAGTCATCATCACCCTGTACAAGAAAAAAGGAGCAAAATCTGATTGCTCAAACTATCGAGGCATAACACTGCTCTCTATTGCTGGAAAAATCCTTGCAAGGATACTCCTGAACAGATTAGTTCCTGCCATTGCAGAAGAACTTCTTCCTGAAAGCCAATGTGGCTTCAGAGCCAATAGGAGTACTACAGATATGGTATTTGCCCTTAGACAACTGCAAGAGAAATGTAGAGAGCAGAACAAGGGTCTCTATGTAACATTTGTTGACCTGACCAAAGCCTTTGACACCGTGAGTAGGAAAGGTCTGTGGCAGTTTCTGGAAAGACTAGGATGTCCCCCCAAATTCCTTAAAATGATTATCATGCTACACGAGGGCCAGCGCAGTCAAGTCAGATATAGAGATGCTCTTACAGAACCCTTTCTAATAACTAATGGAGTGAAGCAAGGTTGTGTTCTTGCTCCAACTTTATTCTTCAGCATGATGCTCCAAACGGCTACGGCAGAGCTCGAAGAAGATGACGGCATCTATATACGTTACCGTACTGATGGTAGCTTGTTTAACTTAAGCCGGCTGAGGGCTCACACTGAGACTCTAAACTATCTAGTCCGTGAGCTGCTCTTCACTGATGCTGCTGCCCTTGTTGCCCACACAGAAGCAGCTCTGCAGCGCCTAACATCCTGCTTTGCAACAGCTGCAGAGCTGTTTGGGCTGGAAGTCAGCCTGAAGAAAACGGAAGTTCTTTACCAGCCTGCACCACAGGACGAACACCACCATCCCCACATTGCCGTCGGCAACTCTGTGCTTAAGTCCGTTCAGCAGTTCACCTACCTGGGAAGCATCATCTCCTCAGATGCCAAGATTGACAAAGAGATCGATCACAGATTAGCAAAGGCATATAGCGCATTTGGAAGACTTTACAAAAGAGTCTGGAGTAATAAACACCTGAGGTGAAACACAAAAATCAGTGTATATAGAGCCATTGTACTGTCTATTCTCCTTTATGGGTCTGAAACATGGGTCACTATCACAACCACTTATGACTCCTCGAACGCTTCCATCAGCGCTGTTTACGCACAATCCTAAATATACACTGGACTGACTATGTGACAAATGTTGCTGCCCTTGAGCAAGCAGGGATCACCAGCAATGAGGCCATGATATTGAGAACACAGCTGCGCTGGGCAGGGCACATGTCTAGGATGGAGGACCACTGCCTCCCCAAAACAGTACTCTACGGTGAACTCGCCATGGGTCAGCGTAAGAGGGGCACTCCAAAAAACCGATACAAGGACTCCCTGAAACAACATCTCAGGCTTGGCCAAATTGATCACCAACAATGGCCCGCCCTGGCCTCACATCGGGAGGCATGGAGACACACTATCCACAATGCTGCAGCCTTGAGAACTCATGCCGAACAAGTCTTGAAGAGAAACGACAACGCAGAAAGAATCACAACCCGGAAACATTACCCAAAGAGACCTTCTGCTGTGCTTTCTGCAGCCAGACTTGTTTATCTCGGATTGGCCTTTTTAGTCATCAGCACGCTTGCAGTAAGCGCGGGATGAGTCCTTCCTGAATCTTCGTTTGCGAAAAAAAGCCAGAGAGAGAGAGAGAGAGAGAGAGAGAGAGAGATTCTTACACCATCCATTAAGCCTTCCATCAGAGGCACTGGAGGGGGAGGGAAGACTTTTTTCCTGTTTCTTCCTCCAAGTTTGTGGCTGGAGCGGACTGAATGGCACTGTGCAGGCCAAGCCAGCCTTGGCTCCTGTCATGAGGGGCCCAGCAGCCTTCAAGCCTTCGGGGACCCCCTGTGAGGAACCGCTGCTCCAACACCCCACCGTCTTCCCCCCACCCTCATACTCTGCCTTCTGATTTGGAGGGCTAACAGTCCGAGCTCGGGCGCAGTTAACCGACTCCATTGCTAAAGCGCCTCAGGGTGGGCGACCGGGGAGGCGCCGCCTGCAGGGTCCACACGAAGGGAAAGCACAGCCAGCCTTGCAGGGACCCGCAAGCGGCTTTCTCGAACCCAGTACCTGCCCGGCCCCGCGTCTGAATAAGACGCCTTCGTCCTCGCTGCGGGAAGCCATGAGGGCTCCCCGGCCTGGAGGAAGAAAATGAAGCTTGAGGGAAAGCCGCCTTTCAGAGGCCCGCCGCCGCCGTCGTCGTGTTGCTGCTGGTGGTGGTGGTGGCCGCCTCTACCTCATCCGCCGAGGCCCGGATGGGAGGCGCCCGCCTTGGTGCGGCCTGAGGGGAGGGTTTCTCTGCTGTCCTCTACCGGTGGGGAGGCCCTGGCTTTCGCCTGCTGAGGAGGCCTTGCCGCCTTTTGCACAGCTTGTCCGCTTCCTGTGGCTGCAGCCTCAGCTCGGGATGCTTTGTGGGGTTGGACCCCCTTTCCAGGGATCCTGGAACGGGCTGAGTTTTTTTGGGGGGGGGGGGGTCCGACCCCGTATCCACGGGGGATACGCTCTAAGATACTCCACATGCAGACTTCATACCGTGGATCGGGACCGGTTTAAGGAATTTGGGGGGGGGCTTGCAATGCTTTATTTTGCGGGGCCCATATGTTTATTAATATGTTTTATTAGCTAACACACATTGGAAACTGTTTAATGCAGTGTAGATGTATAAATAGCTGTTGCTTAAAACAATTTGTAAGCCGCTCTGATAGCGTTGTGGCTGAAGAGCAGGGTATAAATATAAATAAATAAATTATCTCAGGTCAATGTAACCTAACTCAACCTAAGCTATTCACGGTACAGGGTATTCAGATTATTACTAATAATGTTTTGGCAGGAGGAGGGTTGTTACTATAGGCCCCCCCACAATGATGCCCCCCCCCTGCAGATGCTGAAGCCGCTGGTGCCTGAAACCGGCCCTGCTTGCATCCAGCCAGACTGAGCCTCCTCAAGCCCGTTTCTCCAGCGGGGTCAGGACCGGTTTAAGGAATTTTGCCCCCGCCTTGCAATGCTTTATTTTGGGGGGCCCATATGTTTATCTCAGGTTAATGTAACCTAGCTCAACCTAAGCTATTCACAGTACTGGATATTCAGCTTATTACTAATAATATTTTTGCAGGAGGAGGGTTACTACGGCCCCTCCACAATGATGGGAGCCCCAGCAGATGCTGAGGCCGCTGGTGCCTTAAACCGGCCCTGACATGGATAATGAGACAAACGCTGGACGTTGACCATGGAATCACATTGGAGGACTTAGAAATACCTAGAGAGAATATATACTGTATTTTCTGACGTGGATAAGTGAAACTGTGCATACCGAATCCATGGATAAGGGGGTCAACCTGTATTGGCAGACAGCTCACTATTAATTTAACTCCTTGTAGATCTATTTTAACAAAACAATGAAAACACAGTACAGTTGCATTAAAAATAAATATCATCCAACTGAAGGTGATAACACTGATTACAATGAAAGAAGTAGCAAAATCATGATCATGTAGTACAATAGGAGTATAGTGTCTAGCCTAGATCAAGGGAAGTAATAGTGTCACTCTGTTCTGCTTTGGTCAGACCTCACCTGGAATACTGTTCATTTCTGGGCATCACAATTCAGGAAGGATATGGACAAGATGGAATGTGTCTAGAGGAGGGTGACTTGAATGGTGAAAGATCTGGAAGCCATGCCCTATGAGGAGCGGCTTGGGGAGCTGGGTATGTTTAGCCTGGAGAAGAGAAGGTTAAGAGGTGACGTGGTAGCCATGTTTAAATATTTGAAGGGATGTCATACTGAGCATGGAGCAAGCTTGTTTTTTGCTGCTCCAGAGACTAGGACACATAGCAATAGACTCAAAACTCAGGAAAAGAGGTTCCACCTAAACGTTAAAGAGGAACTTCCTGACAGTAAGAGCTGTTCAGCAGTGAAATGCACTGTGGTGGAGTTTCCTTTTATGGAGGTTTTTAAACAACCTGGACAGCCATCTGTCAGGAATGCTTTAATTATGTATTCCTGCAGGGCAGGGGGTTGGACTAGATGGCCCTTGTGGTCTCTTCCAGCTCTACGATTCTATTATTCTAATTCCTGAGGGGGCTTAAATACATAGGAGTTGTGGTTGCCCATGTCCTAGGGGGCTTGTGCCCACCCACCCATCCAGTTACGGGGTCTATGACCCTTTCTCTTCTTCTCCCCCTTTTCTATTTTTCTCACTATTACTGTCCATTCATACATCTATATTGGTTTATGTACGCAGTTGCCTTCTTGGTTGTCTGAAGAATGTGTTAGTGATGAAGAAACTGCTGGCTTCACAAAATTTAATCACTCTCCTGCTTAATTTCTTGACCCTAAGCCAAATTCTCCTACAATGTTTGGTTCTGCTCTGCTTCCTACTTTGGTGTTCCAATTGCCTATGATTATCAATGTGTCCTGTTGTGTGCGATCAATTTCTTCCTGGACGCTAGCACAGAATCTATCATTTTCTTTTTCTTCTGCCTCTGTGGTTGGAGCATAAATTTGGGTTATGGTTATATTGATGGGCTTTCCCTGAAGTCTTATTGTTGTATTGATATTATTTGGTCACTTTGCATTATATCCTTTGACTGTTTTGGCTACATCTCTCTTCATTATTAATACCACCCCATTTCTTCTTAAGATTTTCATTTCCTAAGTAAAAACACTGTGTAGTTAACTGACTGAAAATGTCTCATTCCTGTCCACTTTAGCTTGTTCACCCAAAGTACTGTATTGCAGTCTTTATACATTCCATTTCTTGTTTTACAATGTCCCATTTCCTCTGATTCATGCTTCTTACATTCCATTTTTCTGTAATATGTGTTGTGCAGCTTTGGTCTTTCCTTTTGCTTCTGAGTATATCAATAATAATAATAATAATAATAATATTACAATTTATTTGTATCCCGCCCCTCTACAAAATGCAATCGGGGCGGCTTACAGCATTAAACTATACATACAAATCCCTCCATCCCACCCACCCACCCCTTAAAATAAAATAAAATAATTAAACATTTAAACGTACTTAATAATTACTAAAAATACTAAAAACATAAATCAACAGCTCAAGTCCTTTCAGCTTGAGTCCAGTTGCACCATTAGCCACAGCACTACTCATGCTTGTCCTCTGCTGTACCCCAGTAGGTTGTTGAGTGCCATCCAACCTGGAAGTCTAGTCTTCTGGTTCTCCTGTTCATTTTGGGTTTTCTCATCATAGAGTTTTAATGGTAAAAGATATTCAAAAGGTGTCCAGTACTAACAAGTGTTAGCTATAGTGCCACTGCCCGTTCTCTCCGAGAGACCCTCCATTAGCGTCACTCCCCACTACTGCTGCTGCCCAGTAGCTGTTTGGCACATTTAATATGGCTTCTCCACAAAAACCTATCTGACATGGGAGACCCTACCAGCAGCACTGCTGCTATCAGCATGGCCTCTTACCTCACAGGAATATGCAGTCCCACTACTATGGAAAGGTAGTTCCATCTACTGCAGGGCAATTCAATGCCAGTTTAGGCATCTCCTGATCTGCTTTCACCAGACCCATCTTCTTACACACGTGTGTTCTCTAGTGTAACCTACTATGGCTGTTAATTTTAGGGGACCACTGAAGCAGGGAACCAAAGCATAACCAGACCAGTGATGCTGCTCTTCGGAGGGTCCTGATCCCCTTATTATCCAGCTATGTCCGGTCAAAGTGCATTGCTTCTATTTTATTATTAAGTTCTGAGGCTCAGAGGGAACAAGCCATTCCATTCAGGTGACCTTCTCCTTTCTTACTCTGTTGTGCCATTTGTATTTTTGTAGTCTGTTGTGTGTTTGCTTCCACAATATATTTTCCCAGTATTCTTTCAATCCAAGCCCTGAAATTGCAATTATGTGAATTACTGTATGTACAGTCTTACATAAATGTTAAATACCTGCCACATAGCTTCTAGAAATAATATGAGGGGAGTAAATATTTTATTCATCATTGTAAAAAAAAATATTACATATTCCATTTTGTCAATTAAAAAAAAGGCTTTGGAAACTCTCCCATCCCCACCCATTTTTTCCAGGCCATCTCATCTCTACTCCTATCATTCATGACCTATGGCTATGCAGGCTGGGGTTGACAGGAAGAGTTCAGCAACATTCGGATGGTCTCAGACTCCCCACCAGATTTTGGAGATTGCCCCAGTATTGGAGGGCAATTTTCAAAAACTCCCACTCTCTCTGTAGCTTCCACCTTTGATGCTGTTCCTCAATCCTACAGAGCAGATTCTACAGGCAGAGGGTTGTAGGGAAGAGTGGGAACTTCTGAAAATCATTATTTCAGAGATGCTTTCTGACCATAGAGGAACACTTAACTGGATGCCACTTGTTTCAACATATAGATTGTTCAAACCTCAGAGGAATAGTTTCTGTCACCTTATACTCAACGATCTATGTGGATTCTGGTTGTCTTGGAGGGTGACCTCTCCTTAGAAACAACTGTAACATCGTGTCTTCTTTTCCCTTGCTCCAGGTCAGAACAGAACCAAAGCATCACACCGTTCTTCCCTCAGACAGCTGACTTAATGGCAGTTGGAATCTTTACAAGAAGGGATTTGATAATGTTGCCCTTTTCTCTTGCTGATATAGTATTAGACAGGTTTACACAGGAGGGAAACATATTGGTTAACACTACTTCATAAACAAATACAGCTGTCATGTTAGGGGTAGTAGCTTCTTTGTGCTAAATGATGGCTCAACAGGCTGTAGTATCTGCATGTGCTGCAGTGATGGTATCATTGGGGGAAGATGCTTGTATTTAAGTAATTATATGTACAGGCTGACATGGCAAGAAGGAACAGAAGGGTCATAAAGGGAGATGGGGATACCAGCACTTTCCCCTTCTCAGCTACCAGGTATGCGTTCCTCAGGTACTGGGTTACTCTTCCACTGTACCCTCTATCCTGATATTATTGTTACCTAATGCCAGATCAGCTCATGGTAAGCCCATACTCATTCATTCTCTAATCATGGATGAGTTAGCTAACTTGGCATGTTAGTGAAACTTGAGTGCACAAACTGAACTAATCCAGCCTTGCTCACTTGAGTGTCGAGTTTTGTATCAACACAAGGTGGACAGTTGGGTGAAGTGGAGCTGCTGTGGTCCATAGCTCTGACTCCCATGCTAGGAAACCTCACCTTTTGGGGACTGGGTCAAAGGATCTGCATTGAACATAGAACCAGAGAGAGAGGCTACAGGTGTTGCTAGTATACTGTACACCCTGCTGCCTAGTAGCTTTCCTAATTTTGCTAGTCTTTCATCTAATGCTGGAGGAACCAAGGACAATGATCTTGCCATCTTTAGTGTCTGTTGAGATGGCCTCTTCCAGTGACTTGACTCAGAATTTCATGGTCTCTATGGCAACCCTGGGAAAGAACTGGCCAGGGTTGTCCCAGTTAGACAACTACCTTCCATTGTCTCCCACTGAGATAGATGGTCTGAAAAATGTGTGTCCAAGCAATCCCACTGCCATAGTCATACCATTTCCTGGTAAGTCAAAACATTAGGTCTGGCCCTGTAGGAGCGAGGGACCAGTTCTGATGAGAGTACGTCTTTTATATTATGTGGCAGTGACAGTACTGAAGCACTTTGATAAAAACCACTCAACTCTACAGACACCTTGATGCTATTACTGTGGCAAGTCTAGCTGAAGTGTGCAATGTGGTGTCTAGCCCAATTGTTTGGGATCAGTTTCAGTTGATGCAGACTGAGGGCATAGGCAAAATATACACTGAACTATGTGACAAATGTTACTGTCCTTGAGTAAGCAGGGATCACCAGCATTGAGGCCATGATACAGAACACAGCTGCGCTGGGCAGGGCACGTTTCTAGGATGGAGGACCATCGCCTTCCAAAAATAGTACTCTACGGTGAACTCGCCACGGGTCAGCGTAAAAGGGGCGCTCCAAAAAAGCGATACAAAGACTCCCTGAAACAATATCACAGGCTCGGCCAGGTTGATCACCAACAATGGTCCGCCCTGGCCTCACATCGGAAGGCATGGAGACACACTATCCACAATGCTGCAGTCTTATTTGAGAACTCACGCCGAACAAGTCTTGAAGAGAAACGACAACAGAAAGAATCACAACCTGGAAACATCACCCAAGGAGACCTTCTGCTGTGCTTTCTGCAACCCGACTTGTTTATCTCGGATTGGCCTTTTTAGTCATCAGCGCACTTGCAGAAAGCGCAGGATGAGTCCTTCCTGAATCTTCGTTTGCAAAGAAAAGCCAGAGGTACACTCCTAAAGAAAAGCAGTTTGGACTGTATGTTTCCTGACAACTACTGGGCCAGTTGCGAACACTCCATTTGGGGTGAAGATCATTGAGACAACTGTGGGAGTGCCATTTTGGATGATATATATTACCTATGCCCATTTCAATCTGGGTCAGACCTTGGTGACTCAGATGATGTTTGTCAAGATAGAGGTGGGAAAGCATAATCCTGTTGCGTGTTTCATCCTTCAGCAACTTTTCATATAATTGACCATGGTATTCTGAAGCAGTTCAGTGGGATGGAAGTTGGGGGCACTGTACTTCAATACTTCTGCTGCTACCTATAGAACAGATTCCAAACAGTTGTATTGGTTGACAGTTTCTTAAACCTGCTGGCAACTTTTCTAATGAGAAAATACTAGGAACACCCTACCCCCATAAGCTGTTCAATATCTATTATGAAGCTATTTGGAGAAGTCATCAGAAGATTTTGAGCAAAGTGCATCAATATGCTGATGGGACACAACCTCCCTGTCACATCTGAATCAGATACAGTGCCTGCATGCAGTGGTGAACTGGATGAGAGTCCACAAACTGAGGTTGCAAAAGTCCTAGTGATTTTCATATCTAGTGCATAAGATGCCTACTTATTCTAGATAGATCTGTTCTGGATGGCTCTCACTCTAAAGGGTTAAATCCACAGCCTGGGGATACTCCTGGATCCATTTGTAACACAAGTGACATCAACAGCTCAAAGTAATATTTATCAGCATTGTGCCAATATGTGCACACAGCCAGTTGTGGCTGTTCTTGGGACAGGAAGTTTGTCTGCAACTGTCCAGGCACTGCTAACTTAAAGGTTGAACTGCAATACGCTGTATGCAGGGCTGCTCTTAAGGGTGGCCTGGAAAGTGCAGCTAGTACAGAAAGGTTCAGCTAGGCCTAATTAGGACTACTTACTAGTAGAATGTAACATCTCTGCTTTAATAATTTAATGTTTTATTGTTAGTTTATGAAGTTCTCAACTACTCGGGAGTTTGCTACCTGAGAGTTTTCCCCTTACAGACCTACTAGGCCTTTGAGGCAATCTGGAGAGATCCTTTTGGTAGTGCCACATCAGCGCTTTGCTCTGCATTATTTAGAGCAGTTCATTTAGTACAGTGGCACCTACTACATGCAATGCTGTTCCTCTAGAAACTGTCATATTCCCAACTATCCTTACATTTGAAACACATTTTATAAAATATATTTACTTAGATCTTTTCCAATTAGTCCAACCTCACGTTTATTTTTGTGTACCACATAAGAATGCGTTAATCTGAATATAGTCTGATGTATATTACTTCTGATGTAATTACTTCTGATGTATTGTAAATGAATATAACCACAACTAGAGATAGCATACTCAAGATCAAGGATAACTTTCACCTGTTTGGGGCTGGCTGAAGCTTCTATTAGCTATAGTCTAAAATGTGTGAAGACAACAGGCAGCTTCCTCCAGTACAATCCTTGGCCCAGTACAACAGGGCTTTCTTGTACTTAACCTCTAATATCGGTTTAAACATACAGTGCTTTCATCAACATACATCTGACTATGGTAGACTTCATTGAATTAATTTCACATGCAAGTAAAGTGATGCTCAAAATTCCACAACAAAGACATTTACCATATTTGGAGCAAGAAATGCCAGATGTCCAACCTGGGTTCAGGAAAGGAAGAGGGACTAGGGATCAAATTGTAAACATATATTATACAATAGAGTGCATCAAAGAATTTCTAAAGAAAATCAGCCAGTGCTTTACAGATTATAGCAAAGCCTTTGATTATGCATATCATGAAAAACTATCAATGGGTCTTAAAGAAATGGCTGTGCCACATCTGATTGTCCTGAAGCGTAAACTGTACTCAGGACAAGAGGTTACACTTAGGACAGAATGAGGAGAAACAATAGTTTCCAACTGGCAAGAGGGTCAGGCAAGACTGCATTTTATCATCTTATGTTTAACTTCCACAAAAATTTACATAACTTTAAAGCAGACGACAAAGACATTGAAATAGTTCAAGATGTTTCACACCTTGGGCTCAATCATTAATCAGAATGGGGGCTACAGTCCAGAAATGAGAAGACTAGGACGGGCAGCTATGAAGGAACTAGACAAGATCCTGAAGAGTAAAAGATATATCACTGAATACTAAAGTTAGGATTGTCCATGCCATCATGTTCCCCATTTCTATGTATCGTTGTGAAAGCTGGACAGTGAAGAAAGCTGATAGGAAGTGAATCAACTCATTTGAAATGTGGTGCTGGAGAGGAGTTCTACAGATACCATAGACCACTAAAAAGACAAATGGGTCCTAGAGCAAATCAAGCCTGAACTCTCCCTAGAAGCCAAGATGACTAAACTGAGACTGTTGTACTTTGGCCATATCATGAGAAGACACAACTCTCTAGAAAAGACATTAATGTTTGGTATAGTAAAGGCAATAGGAAAAGAGGAAGGGCACAGTCCAGATGGATAGACTCAATCAAGGAAGCCACGGTCCTGAGTCTGAAGAGCTGAGCTGGGCTGTTGAGGACACAGGTGATTTGGTCTCTCATTCATGGGGTTGTCATAATCCAAAATTGACCTGATGGCAGTGAACAACAAATATGCTAGATTTCCACTCTCTCATCCAATAAATATGGTTAACACTGAGCTGCGCAGGGATACAGCTGGACATAAACAAATTGAGGAAGTTATAAGAAACTGTGGAATAACCTCACTATCTCCCAAGATTTGAAAGGAAACAAAGCTAGCTCTATCACCACCTGTGTCCTTAGAATCAGACTGAGAGCAGGCTAGTTGGTATTGCTAAAGTGAAATTTAATGCACACAGTGTAGACAAGTCCACCTCTAGTAGCAAGTCTTAGTTGGTATAAAAATTCCAAGATTTCTTAAAAGTCCAAACACCTGCTGCACTCTCATCACTTTTAAAAAGGTATTAAGACATTGTTTACAGTTAGACTTTTCAGAACACTCACCTATCTTACATATGTTTTCTACTTTTAGGTTGGAAGTTCTTGCCTAAAGGATCCCATGTTCCAGTGTTTGCTGTATATTTAAAACAAACTAATACAACTGATTGTATTTTATACATTGTGTGTGCTGTAAGCAACTAATTAACTTCATGAGATTGGGTCACCTTGACTGCATCCTTCATAATCTGCAAATAAGGCTCAAAAAAATCCATTGTTTGAAAACAACAACAGCAACCCAGCAGGGCATGGAAAAATCACTTAACATAATCCCAGGTCAACTGCCCCCCCCACATTAGTTGAAGAACAAACATGAATACTAAATAAACATTTCTAGTAGGATTTTACTACCAGTGCAGAAAGTAGTCAAGCTTAAGAAAGCCAAGAATTTGTTTCCTACCTACCATTTTTACAATCAATCAAGCTTTAATCAAAAGATAATGTTTATATTCGCATTCAGATTACAGATTTTAATTGCAGTTTTACATAGTAAATATTATAGAATCTTGTTTTGCCTTTGTAAAATACTCAGGCTGCAATCAGAACACATGACAGAAGTCAAATTATTTGACTGTCCTAACCAAGGGGCTAAACTCTGAGTTGGGTCAATCTGTCAGCAACATCTAAAAACCTGTTAGAACTGTCTTGAGTGCCCAATTCCAAACTACACAGTACTTCATGCAACATTTTATTGTAAAAATAATTTATGATTAACTTTACAGCTGACCTTTACAAAGTGAAAAGCAAGTACAGAAATCTGGGCTTTAAAGTGGCATACTTCTGAATGTTAAAGAGTTGCCATATAGATTTCCAAGTCTACTTTCATATTTAATAACTGGTACAGTCACACAAGCCATTTACTGAGCCAACATTATAATAATGAAAACTGCAGTCAAGCTACTGCTACCATTACTAATAGACATGCAAAGGGAATAAGAACTTAGAATGCAATTTTATTTGAACAGATTCTAATAATTTGAATAAAGCCAAGTCAGCTGCAACTGCACTACATTAACCAGATGTTCTAAAATAAACGCATACTGGACAAGTGAGTAAGTAGAAGATAAACATTAACCATTTAATGGCTGCCTACTTTTACAAATATGTCTTTTTAGGCCCTATATTTTTGAGATGCGCGGCAGCATTATTAGGTCCTCTGTGTAGCCACATTATTTTGCTCCTGTCTGAGACTTCTTCTCATCAGCTGCTTTCTGCTTCTGCTGCATAATTTCAGAGTCTCTGTAAAAGAAAAAACTGGAGTGAGTGTGCCAGATACAGCTATTTCTCTAGTTCTTAGTGCAACAGTGAAGAAATCTCTGCTTTTCAAAGCAAGATGTTCTACTTCCAAACCGTGAAATATCTTCCAATGTTAACTTTAGCGAGACAGTTCTGTTTCAGCACAGAAAAACACTAGCTCAAGCCTTTTTAGATCACAGCAAGTTAATATTAAACTAGCTTCTCAAGTATCCAACAAGTGGCTCTACTTGCTTTACTTCCATGCAAACATACCTTTGTTTCCTCTGAGAAGCTGAGAGAGTATCCTCTTTTCTTTTGCCTTTATTCAATTCTTGGGCTTTCTTCATGTTTTTCTGGCGGGCAAGTTCACGCTGGTTCCCACCTTGAAGTGAGATAGTGTTAAAGCTAGGTTTTAGAGCAATCATTAGCATGTGATTTTTTCCAGTTGAGAAAAGCCCAGCGTTTCCCCATCTGTTTAGCTGCACAACAGCAAATCTGACTGTCAATCTTCTACATCTTTTTTTCATACAACTCAAAATATTATCAGGAAGCAAAAGCATTCCAGAGAGTGAAGGACACTTTCTATTCTCTGACATAATGGAGGTTTTGGTATCCCATTTCTTTTCTTGGATTCCTAGATACAGCAACTTTGGACAACACTATTTCCCTTTGAAAGTATGTGCTCAAATGCTATATCCCATTCTTATGACATGAAGCCCAATATTAAATATCTTAAATGTCTGACATATGCAAATTAACCATTCTTGTTGTGCTTCTTCCTCTGAACCTATCACTCTTTGCCCCACTGCTTCTTTATCAGCATCTGCTTCCTTCCAACTTTTAGCTAAACATAGCAGGAATGGGAATAATGGTCCCTTGGGAGATGCAGTCTAACAACCCAAGGAGGGCTGCACGATTCTCTACCCCTCTCCTATAACCTCCTTGTCAGAATCCTGAACTCTTCCTACTGAATTAAACTGACTGATTGAATCAGTGGTGAAGAATGGGCCACACCAAACATTATTTTAAAGCACATTCAAGACATTTTCTCTGTAAACTCAGTGATGTGAAGTAACAAAGCTGACCAAACTATACTTCTTACAAGTCATACTTGTCAAGGAGAGAGGATAGGCTGCAACTCCATATCATGAAAGTCATGGACCCTAGACTAGGATATTTAGCATTGGTTAAACCAAGTTCAATTTCTGTTGTTTGGGGGGAAAAATTAAGCATAGGAACAAGTACAAGTATCCTATAACCTTTCCAAAAGCCACCTAAAAAGTGTTTGTGGACAAACACAGTTACTGGGGCACGCGTTAAAATTGGGGAGATCATGCTTTCCCATATGAACCCAGTTATATTTTAAGATGTTCTTTTCTTTGCTGTCACCATAAGAGGCATGCATTTGGCAGGAATTCAAGCAAGTTTTCTTGGTAGCTATTCCCACCCTTCTGGCAAGTGGGGTTAGCATAGCCCCACCATCTCTGATATGCTTCCACTTGCAATCAAATGCACTCTTATTCACACAGGCTTTTAGTATCTAAACTGACTTGTTTGATGAAGCATGAGTATATATACATACATTGCATGTGTGTATATGTATGTGCCCTCAAGTCGCCTGTCAACTTATGGCAACCCCATGAATTTCATAGTGTTTTCTTAGACAAGGGATACTCAAGAGGTGGCTTTGCCAGTTCCTTCCTCTGAAATATAGCCTCCAGCACCTGGTATTAAGTGGCAGTCTTCCATCCAAGTACTATCCAGGGCTGATCCTGGATCGGATAGGATCTGGTGCCTTTAGGGCAGAGGCTCTTAACCTTTTTTTACCAGGGAGCCCCTTTAAATATCTTATGTTGCCGTGGCCCCCCAATACTTAACTCAAGATTTAAACAATAATAATAACTGATGGTAATAATAATTATAAAATGATACCATCCTTTAAACCTTTCCTCAGAGGCACTGGAGGGGGAAGGAAGACTTTTCTTCTCCTGCGTCTTCCTGCAAATTTGTGACTGAAGCAAATTCTACAGCAATGCACAGGCTAAGCCAGCCAGCCTGCTAGTCTTTGCATTGGCTCCTTTCATGTGGCTGCTCGACTGTGGGGAGGAGGTAGGCCAAGCAGTTTTCAAGCCTTTGCAAACCCTTCCACAGACCACAGGTTAAAAACAACTGCTTTAGAGTACAGTTGCCCCTCCACATTCGCGACTTTCACATTCGCGGTTTTGATTATTTGCGGAAGGCTGCCTCCCCCCCTGCTCAACACCCCCTCCCTTCCCAAGGCAGCAAAGGGCTTAGCCCGTCTTGGGAAGGAGGGGTGGGAAGCACCCAGCGCGCTGCCTCTGCGCCCTACTCCATTCCCAAGGCACTGAAGGGGCTCATTCCCTTCCCAAGGCACCGAAGGGCTTCTGAAGAAGCCCATCGGTGCCTTGGGAAGGAGGGGTGGGAAGCAGCTGGCGCGCTGCCTCTGCGCCCCACTCCCTTCCCAAGGCACAGAAGGGCTTCTGAAGAAGCCCTTCGGTGCCTTGGAAAGGAGGGGTGGGAAGCAGCTAGCACGCTGCCTCTGCGCCCCACTCCCTTCCCAAGGCACAGAAGGGCTTCTGAAGAAGCCCTTCGGTGCCTTGGAAAGGAGGGGTGGGAAGCAGCTAGCACGCTGCCTCTGCGCCCCACTCCCTTCCCAAGGCACAGAAGGGCTTCTGAAGAAGTCCTTCGGTGCCTCGGGAAGGGGGGGTGGGAAGCAGCTAGCGCGCTGCCTCTGCGCCCCACTCCCTTCCCAAGGCACAGAAGGGCCTCTGAAAAAGTCCTTCAGTGCTTCGGGAAGGAGGGGTGGGAAGCAGCTGGCGCGCTGCCTCTGCGCCCCACTCATATCTTATTCGTGGTTTTTTCACATTCGCGGGGGTTGTCTGCCCGTAACCCCCGCGAATGTGGAGGGATAACTGTATTTAGGCCTTTATGCTTGACATCTTGTCTGATCTTGGAAGCTAAGCAGTGTCAGCCCTGGACAGTACTTGGCTGGGACACTGCTAATTAATACCAGGTGCTGGAGACTATATTTCAGAAGAAGGAACTGGCAAAACCACCTCTTGAGTATACCTTGTCTAAAAAAAAACCTATGAAATTCGACAGGCAACTTGAAGGTGTGCACACACACACACACGCTTAACTAGTATGTGCTGTTTATTTCTTTATTTTAGGAGTGATTTGTTACTTATTACATTTATACTGCCTATTACTTAATGAAGGAAACCTTTCCTATGTTATCATACATTAACAATTTGGTACCATACATTTTTAAAAAACAAACCTTTGTTTTTATAAAGCACCCACTCATTCATTCATTCCAAGAGAAAATATTTTATAGGATGTTGTCTTCAATGTCCCTGAAAGAACTAGAAAACCTAGAAAGAGTCCCTGGGGAAGGACTGTATTTACCAGTCCTTTCCATCTCTAGGCAAACCAGAAGAGACTACTAACTCCCAATGATTCCCCTACCCCTGCTGTAAATTCTAGCCACCCATTTCCCTGATTCCCTAAAAAGTTTTATTTTTATTAATATCTGAATAAATCCTTTAAAAAGTTAACAACTACACTCTCCTAACAAACTCATCTCACAAATTCCTGGCCTGTCACCAAGCTCAACATTTAAAACTTGAAGGACTGCATTAGTCCACTACACCTTTTTTCCTCAGGTGGCATCCACACTAGAGAAATAATCCACTTTGTAACCGGATTTGCATGGCTCCTTCCTATGAAATGCAGGGATTTGTAGTTTGGTCAGGCGCCGCTCTCTTTGGCAGAGAAGGCTACAAATCCCAGGATTCCATTAAGAAGGAGCTATGCAAAAACACTTGTCCCTCTGTATCCACGGATTTGGTATCCACAGATTTAAGTATTCCACAGCTTGAAAATATTCTTTAAAAAATAATCCAATAATAATAACAAAAATAATAATCCAATAATAATCCAAAAAGCAAACCTTGATTTAGCCATCTTATATAAGGGACAACATTTTGCTATGCCATTGCATATAATGGGACTTGAGTAGTCACGGATTTTGGTCCTGGAACCAAACCTCAGCGAATGTGAAGGGACAACTGTAATCCAGTTTCGAACTGGATTATTTGTGTCGTGTAGATGCCCCCTCAGTTAAATCTCAAAGGCGCTACAGGATCCTTTTGCACTTGCATTTAGAACTGGTTCCTGAATTTTCTTGTTTCCCTTTCCCCTCCTTTTCCTTTCATGTTGCGTCATTTATAAAGTCGTGTGACATTGTTTTGATCCAGGAATCTCACAAGGCAAGGTGGCCTTAAATCCAAATCCCTTACTGAACTCTCTACGGGCAGAATGTGGTTAGTTAGGCAAAAGGACCTGTGCCATTTCTAACCAGACGATGCCAACCAGCCGACGGTCCTTGAATTACCACAGCGACTTCAAAGTGGGCGAAGCATGAAAAGAACAAGGAAAGGGCTGCTGCCATTCTATCCGCCTCTTTCCCAAATGGCGGCCCTTCACTCCCTCAGGCTCCCACTTCGTGAGGCGAGAGCGCCCGGCTCCTCCTCCTCCCCGCTCTGGCCAGGAGCCACCGCAAAGGCCCACTTGCGCACCAGAACCCCGCATGAGGAGCCGAAAGAAAGAAAGGAAGAAAGGCCTACAAGGCCGCCAGCCCTTCTTAGCGGTGATGTGGCGGGAAGGAAGGAGGAGGAGGAGGCAAGGCCGCTACTTACGGGCCATGGCAAAACAATAACCCCAGCGACGACCACAACAGCCGTGACGCGCAAGCTCCGACACCCAACCAGCCGACACCGCTACCAGAAGCTTCTGCGCGCCCCACCCGCCCGTCCTTCGCCTTATATAAGGGGCCGCCTCTGTGATGTCAACGCGCACGGCCTCAGCCTTCTGTCTATAGCCACGCTCTTCGTGCGACGCGGCTCAGACCTCTTTTTTTTACTGCGCACGCGCACTTTCCAGTGTGCCCTTATTCTCTCTCCCCTCCCCCAGTGTATGTGTTTGTTTGTTACAGCGGAGCTGGAGCCTCTTCGTGCCTAACAGGGAACTGATTCCCTGGGATTTGGTTCCGCTCCCCTCTTAGCACCGTTGCTTCTCTGGTATCTGCGTGGTGTAATTTAGGCAGCATCCGATGCGAGGGCTTGCCTTGAAAGGGCGGAGTAAAAATGAAATTAACATTGTCATTAGCTCCATTGGATATTGTGGTTTTGCTTTATTTATCTGGGAGTACCCTAAAGCAGTGGCTCTTAACCTTTTACGGTATTTACCAGAGGCCCCCTTTAAATATCTTTTGTTGCCGCTGATCCCCCAAAACTTTATTAAAACCCTAATAATTATGATAATAATACCTGATAATAAAAATAATATACTTACACCACCCATTAAACCCTCCCTCACAGGCACTTGAGGGGAAGGGAAGACTTCTCCTGCTTCTTCCTGCAAATTTGTGACTGGAGCAGATTGAATGGCAATGCACAGGCCAAGCCAGCCAGCTTGCTAGTCTTTACATTGGCATACTGATATGTGCTCAACTTTTTGTCATTTTCTTTGCCAGGGACCCCCTTTAAATACCTTTTGTTGCCATGGCCCCCCAAGACTTAACTCAAGATTAAAAACCCTAATAATAACAACAGTACCTGATGAAAATAATACAATAACACCATCCATTCACTGCAACCGGACTTGTTTATCTCGGATTAGCCTTTTTAGTCATCAGTGCACTTGCAGAAAGCACGGGAAGAGTCCTTCCTGAATCTTCGTTTGTTTATTATAAATAAAATAAATAAGAAAAGCCAGAGAGAGAGAGAGAGAGAGAGAGAGAGGGAGGGAGGGAGAGAAACCTTCCCTCAGAGGCACTGGAGAGGGGGGAAGACTTTTCTTCTGCTTCTTGCTGCAAGTTTGTGGCTGGAGCAGATTGAATGGCAATGCGCAGGCCAAGCCAGCCACCTAGCCTTTGCCTTGGCCCCTATCATGTGGCCACTCCACTGCAGGGCTTTCAAGCCTTCACGGACCCCCTGTGAGGACATTGTGGCCCCCTGGGGGTCCCCAGACCACAGGTTAGGTTAAGAACCACTGCGCTAAAGGATCAGATCCTGTCTGATCTTGTAAGCTAAGTAGGGCCAGCTCTAGTAAGTAACTGGATGGGAGACTGACAAATACCAGGTGCTGTAGGCTCCATTTCAGAGGAAGGAACTGCCAAATACCTCTCAGTATTCCTTGTCTAAGAAAACCCTATGAAATTAATGGGGTCATCATAAGTTGACAGGTGACTTGAAGGCGCATACACATACATGCTCAATATAAGTGGAACTTATGAATAGAATTTGTCAGTTATTTCTGAAATCACAACATTTAAACAAACCCGATTCTTGAGAACCATCCCCTCTGACACAAATAAAGACTGAACCAAAAATAAATGTTGAAAGCACATACTTAATATTCTAAGCCTAGAAACTTTGAAAATACGTTAGTATATAACTAAAGCAACAAATAGGGAAGTGGCACCTTAAAGACAAAACAATTTATGCTTGTATGAGCTTTAGTGGACTGTATGATGCTTCATTAGTTGCATGAAATGTTGCCAAGCATTTAAGTATTTATACACATGATCCAGAAGTTGGTTTCTTATTCCCAGTCCTTTTATTTGTGCAGTACTGTACTTTGAAACATAGCCCAATCATAGAATCATAGAATTGCAGAGTTGGAAGAGACCACGAGGGCCATCCAGTCCAACCCCCTGCCATGCAGGAAATCACGATCAAAGCATCCCCGACAGATGGCCATCCAGCCTCTGTTTAAAGACCTCCAAGGAAGGAGACCCCACCACACTCCGAGGGCGTGCGTTCCACTGCTGAACAGCTCTTACTGTCAAAAAGTTCCTCCTCATGTTGAGGTGGAATCTCTGTTCCTGGAGCTTGCACCCATTGCTCCGTGTTCCAGTCTCTGGAGCAGCAGAAAACAAGCCCGCTCCATCCTCAGCGTGACAGCCCTTCAAATACTTAAACAGGGCTATCATATCGCCTCTTAACCGTCTTTTTTCCAGGCTAAACATACCCAGCTCCCTAAGTCTCTCCTTATAAGGCATCATTTCCAGACCTTTCACCATTTTAGTTGCCCTTCTCTGGACACGCTCCAATTTGTCAATATCCTTTTTGAATTGTGGTGCCCAGAACTGGACACAGTATTCTATGTGAGGTCTGACCAAGGCAGAATAGAGTGGCACTATTACTTCCCTTGATCTAGACACTATACTTCTATTGATACAGCGCTACATCGCATTGGCCTTTTTAGCTGCCGCATCGCATTGTTGACTCATGTTCAACTTGTGGTCTACTAGGACTCCTAGATCCCTTTCGCATGTAGTCTCATTCATCCAGGTCTCTCCCATCCTATATTTATGCATTTCATTTTTCCGCTCTAAATGCAGTACTTTACATTTCTCCGTATTGAATTTCATTTTGTTAGCTTTGGCCCAGCTCTCCAATCTATCCAGGTCATTCTGAATTTTGATCCTGTCCTCTAGGGTATTAGCTACTCCTCCTAATTTGGTGTCATCGGCAAATTTGATAAGTATGCCCCTAATTCCCTCATCCAAGTCATTGATAAAGATGTTGAATAGCACTGGGCCCAGGACAGACCCCTGTGGCACCCCACTGGTCACATCTTTCCAAGATGAAGAGGAGGCACTGCTGAGCACCCTTTGGGTTTGGCCGGTCAACCAATTGCAAATCCATTGAACAGTTAACTTGTCTAGCCCACATTTTACAAGCTTGTTTGCAAGAATGTCATGGGGAACCTTGTCAAAGGCCTTACTGAAATCAAGGTATGCGATGTCCACAGCATTCCCTTCATCTACCCAAGCTGGTAACTTTATCAAAAAAAAGAGATCAGATTAGTCTGGCATGACTTGTTTCTCTGAAACCCATGTTGACTTTTTGTGATTATGGCATTGCCTTCTAAATGTTCACAGACTCTCTGTTTAATGATCTGCTCTAGAATCTTCCCTGGTATTGATGTCAGACTAACTGGACGATAATTGTTGGGATCCTCTTTTTTCCCCTTTTTGAAGATGGGAACAATGTTTGCCCTCCTCCAGTCTGCTGGGACTTCTCCTGTTCTCCAGGAGTTCACAAAGATTATTGCCAATGGCTCTGAGATTATATTTGCCAGCTCTTTTAATACTCTTGGATGTAGTTCATCTGGTCCTGGAGATTTAAGTCATTTAGATTAAGAAGGTATTCCTGTACTACCTCTTTACTTATTTTGAGCTGGATTTCCCCTATTGTCTCCTCTGTTCCATTATCCTCAGGTTGGTCCTCCTTTTCCTTTTCTGAAAACACTGAGGCAAAGAAGGTGTTGAGTAATTCTGCCTTTTCTCTGTCCCGTTAGCATTTTGCCATCTGCTCCACGTAGTGGCCCTATCATTTCCTTCTTCCTCTTTTTGCTGCGGACATACCCAAAAAAAACCTTTTTATTGTTCTTAACCTCCCTAGCAAGCCTGAGCTCATTCTGCACTTTAGCTTTTCTGACTTTACTCCTACACATGTTCGCTATCTGTTTGAATTCTTCTTTGGTGATTTCCCCCCTTTTCCATTTCCTATACATGTTCCGTTTAAAACTGAGCTCCATTGAAAGTTCTTTAGTCATCCATCCTGGTTTCTTGAGACACCTCCCATTTTTCTTCCTCAATGGTACTGTTTGAAATTGTGCCTTCAGTATCTCCCTTTTGAGAAAGTCCCATCCATCTTGAGGTCTCTTCTCTTTTAGTATTCCTGACCATGGGATCACCCCCAGTATTTCCCTGAGTTTATTGAAATCAGCTCTCCTAACGTCAAGAATGCGTGTCTGACTATGCCTGGCTTCTCCTTTCCATTGTATAACAAACTCCAGGAGAACATGATCACTCTCACCTAAGGATCCCACCACTTGCACCCCATTAACCAGGTCATCTCTGTTGGTTAGGATCAGATCTAAAATAGCTGACCCCCTTGTTGCCTCTTCCACCTTTTGGACCATGAAATTGTCTTCCAGGCATGTAAGGAATTTGCTAGACCTTGAAGTTTTGGCTGAGTTAGATTGCCAGCAAATATCAGGATAGCTGAAGTCACCCATCACTACTACATCTCTCCTTTCTGCATGTGTGGTCATCTGTTCTAGAAAGGCATCATCCAATTCCTCCGTCTGATTTGGGGGTCTGTAGTAGAGTCCCACTATAACATCCCTGTTGTTTCCCTCCCCTTTAATTTTTATCCAGATGCTCTCCACCTGGCTTCCAGTATTGATGTCATGGATTTCTTCACTGGTGTAAATATCCCTGACATATAATGCTATTCCTCCTCCTTTCCTGTTTGGCCTGTTTCTCCTATAAAGGTTATACCCCTCTATTCCTACATTCCAATCATGAGACTCGTCCCACCAGGTTTCAGTAATGCCTATTATATTTGTTTTGTAGTGCGAGTAGTTCAAGTTCATCTTGCTTATTTCCCATGCTCTGTGCATTAGTGTAGAGACATCTAAGACCATGTGTTCCCTTTACTTGCTGCCTGTGCAAGTTTTTTTGCCTCCCACTGTTGGGTCCTTGCGCTGTTTGCCTTGTTCCCTCTATGACAGTTTGACTATTTTCTCCAGCCCTTTTGCCTTCCAGAATACTCCCCCATTTGACTCAATTTAAAGCCCTCCTGATCAAATTCTTGAGACTGTTGGCAAAAATGTTTCTTCCAACTCTTGTAAGATGCACCCCATCTCTTGCCAGAAGTCCCCCCCATGGAAGTGCAGTCCATGATCCAAGAATCCAATTTGTTCTCGGTGACACCATCTACGGAGCCAGTTGTTTACATCAGCTATTTTCCTCTCCCTTCTTGGACCATGCCCTTCAACTGGCAGAAGAGACGAGATGACAACCTGTGCGTCCATTTCTTTCAGCTTCCTCCCCAGGGCCTCATAATCTCTTCTGATCTTGGGAAAGCTGTGCCTTGCAGTATCATTGGTTCCCACATGGACCAAAAGGAAGGGGTAATGATCCATAGGCTTGACAAGTCTTGTCAGCCTCTCGGTCACATCACAGATCTTTGCCCCAGGGAGACAACACACCTCCCGAGTCATCTTGTCAGGCCCACATACCATTGCTTCTGTACCCCGCAGCAAGGAGTCCCCCACCACCACACGCCTCCGCCGAGGCTTTGCAGCTGCTGTTTCTTGCAGTAGTCCTCTCAAGGTCCCCTGCTCTACCCCTGAAGTCTGTCCGTGCTGTTCTTCCTCGTTGTCCTTGATTAGGGAAAGGGCTTCGAATCGATTCTGTAGCTGCAAGCTGCTCGAAGAATCCCTGGATTTTCTTGTTCTGTGTGTGACATTCCTCCAGCTGTCTACTTCCTGTGTCTGTGAAGTGACCCTCTCCTCCACAACCACTTCCTCTGTGTGGTCCCCATCCAAGACTGTTCGTTCTGTTCTGTCCAGGAAAACCTCTTTTTCGCGAATCTGTTGAAGTGTAGCTACCCGTGTCTCCAGCTGCTGTACTTTCTCCTCCAAGAGGGCTACCAGCTTGCACTTGGTGCATGTGAAGTTCTCCACATCTGTAGACAAGAAGACAAACATCGCACAAGTGTTGCAAGTGACTGCTGCAGTCCCCTCAGTGTCCATGGTGAGAGCTTTTAGGTAATCTAAGAACTCTTAGTTAATGCTGAGAATGCTAAGCTGTACTTTTTAGGTATGCTGTATTTTTGTTTGGTTACTGAAATTCGCGCACCGTTAGGCACGCGCCTCAGCAACAAGCAGCCTCTCCCAACAGTTTTAAAAAAAATTTCAATCTCCCCAGTAAGAATGGCTGTCCAGAAGCTGCTCTCCGTCTTCTCCCTGGCAGGAAACTCGCCTGGAAACTGGCAGGAAACTTGCTGTCCAGAAGCTGCTCTCCTTCTCTCTGGCAGGAAATCATGCAGCTCCTCTGGGATGTGAGGTCTATATACTACTGCACCTCCAATTACTCACCAAATATTATTCTTTACTCTTTCAGTTACATAAGTATATAGAAGATGTGTACTCCAAAATAATTTGTGGGCTACCCCAAATCATATACCCTTACATCCAGGAGAGAGTCTTGTATGAGGTGACATCAGCCTACAACTGGCTGAAAGCTCTATGTACCTGCAGAATGTGTGCCAATCCAAACAACAGCAATTAGCAGGGGGGGGGGAAGAAAGAAAATAAATGGATACTTTCTGACCCCATGCAATCTGTGAGCTACTCCAAATGAATAATGTACAGTTAAAGCCAAGAAAGGATTCTCTATGAGGTGGCATCAACTTCATCTTGCCCAAAGCTTTATGTACATGGAGGGTTAGGGTTGAACATTAATTCAGCAATGTTAAACATTAGAAATGGACAAGTTAATTCACCAGTGTAAACACTTATACTTGAATTGGTTTCATTTGGTAAGTTATCATTAACTGTGAAGTTGAAGGCTTTCACGGCCGGCATCCATAGATTTTCTTTGGATTTTTCCGGGCTGTGAGGCCGTGTTCTGGAAGAGTTTATTTCTGACATTTCGCCTGCATCTGTGGCTGGCATCTTCAGAGAATGGTTGGGTAGGAGTGTGTGTAGGGCTTATATACTGTGAGCCCCTGTTGGAGAGAATATGTAAATTTGTGTATTTGAATGGCTAGTTTCTGGGTGGAGATATGCAAGGAGAATTAGTGTTTGTTTGGCTAATGGTCCATTGTCTGCTGGAAATCACCCTGTCCCTGGGTGGAGCTCATTTGCATGTGCTGAGTTTTGATTTTAGTGTTTTTCAGGATTGGCAGCCAGATTTTGTTTACTTTTAGGGTTTCTTCTTTCCAGAAAGTAGCCATTCAAATACACAAATTCACATATCCTCTCCAATAGGGGTTCACAGTATATAATGCCCCACACACTCCTACCCAACCATTCTCTGAAGAGGCCAGCCACAGATGCAGGTGAAACGTCAGAAATAAACTCTTCCAGAATACGGCCTCACAGCCCAGAAAAAAAAACAAGGAGAAATTATCATTAATTAATTTGTCGTTTAAAGCATTAGTGTTGGGCCTGTCCATATGACTAACAGAGAATGCAGGTTGTCACATAGGGGAGCAAATTTATTACTAGCCCCTTCAAAAGATCTTTTTTGTCCTTTAAAAACTGACTTACTCCAATCTGGAAATTTTGCCCACATGGACTATAAAGCCCATAGTTAGTATTGTTGCCTGGGAATGGTGGGAGTCCAAGACTTCTGGAGACTTTCAGGTTGTGAAAGGCTGTCCAAAACCATGGAATCTCATTTTACAGTCTCTTCAATTAAGTTTGTCACTTATCTGCATCTCTCTTTGCTTTCCACCCTCACCAAATTGTACACTTCATTCATTAAAATGCCTTGTTGGTTAAAGGTTAATAAGGCATGATTTATTTGAATTAGAAGGCACTGATTCACTGCAAGTACAGCAATAAGTGTATAGCTACAAAAATTGGCCAGTGAAGCAATACTGAAGAATTCTTAACATGCCAATTTTGATAGTCTCTGAGTGCATTTTGCTGTACAGCTGAATCACTGCTTCCTTTCTGTCCTCCTACTCCCAGTCAAGAAGTGTGGGCTGAAAAGGTCAGTGGAAGAATACAGGTTTTGCATATAGGAGCCAAGGATCCCATATACAATCTGTGGCATCTGTAGTTTTAATGACCAGGTGTCTTAACAAGCCCATTTTTCTCTGCACCCATCTTACCTTAATTATATAATTAAAATGGGGTGGGTAAGAAGGAAGAGGATGGATGAATAGGTAAGTAAAAAGCAGAATGGGAAGGGAAGGGGAAAGCCAAGAGAGAAAGAAATGGGAGATGAGTTTCAAGAAAACTTTTACTTAATTATCTAAGAGCCGAGTATTGTGTGAATAATACTCTGAATAATTGCAAATGGGTTTGATATCCCTCTTCCCAAATAATCTATATCTATACTGTATATATAAAATTCTTGGGTATGTTGCCTTTCCCAGTGTGCAGATTGGCTGCTCAGAAAACACACCCACATGCAAATTCCTTCTCCTCCTCACAATCCACTCTTGCCACTCAATCTGGGACCCAGATAGTCAACTGGTCGTGGTGATGGGCTGCCTGCAACAGGACCCAGACAGTCAACTGGCAGTGGTGGGAGACCACTGCTGCTGCTGTGACAGGACCTAGACAGACAACTGGCAGTAGCGGCAGGATGCCACTGCTGCTGCTACCAACAGGACCCAGGTAGTCAATTGGTGGCGGCAGCGATGGTGGCAGCAGAGTGAGTCACCCTCAGCAATTGCAGGAAAAGTGTGAAATGCTGAGAAGGGGGCGGAGGCATATAAAAATCCACCAGCTTCCCTTACAGGGTTGTTGTGAGATGTCTACAGGGTGTTTTTGGGGAGTTTTTAAACAACATATGTTATACCTAGTACAGTTAGTTATATAATAATTGTATATTAGACAGTAATATACAATAGAAACCAGTTCAGAAGATAATAGCAGAGGGGAAGGTACTGAGGAGAGTCACAATATACCCCCAGAAATGCTCCAAACATTTTCCTTCCACACAGGTCCATGCGGAGGGCATTCTGAAAGCCCCCTGGCTGAACGAGGGCCTTGGTCTTCCACTGCACAAACAAACAATTCTTCCTCTCCATTCTGTTCCATTCTTCTTTTAAATTTTTTTCTCAAGCATTATTCTTTTGTTCTACAAACCCAGTACCTGACCTGGGCTCTATGGAGTTCTCTCTCTGTTTCCCTCTTCTCCCCCCCCCCACCCCACAAGTCACACAGATTAGTCTAACAACAGAGCCGTGGGACACAGTTTCTCCACTCTGAATATTTCTTTAGAGGCAACAAGTCTTCCTGCTCTAGTGACTGGGAAAGGGAGTGACAGACTGTTGCTGTTGAAAGGACAAGAGATTGAGAGGAGGATTGAGAGGAAGAAGAATGGGGCAGAGAGGTTGATGGGCTGGGAAGGGGTTTAAAATCTGCCTGAGGCGCCATGGTTGGAGAAGAGGATTGAGAGGAAGAAGAGTGGGGTGGGGAGCCTGATTAGCTGGGAAGGGATTTAAAATCTGGCTGAGATATCATGGTAGTAAGGTAGGAGAGGGAATGACGGGCTGGCAGTGTTGGCAGGAGTATGTAGCATGTATGTTTGGAGAGGCTTGCGATATTCATGGTTTTTCCACTTTTTCAGCTTGTGGGGGTTCTGTGCCCCTAACCCCCATGAACTGAGGAGGTTGTGGGCCATCCCAAATCTCTTCAGCACTATCCTTTCTGAGATGGTATCAACCCTATCAATCCCAAAGCTTTTTCTGTTTGCTAAGCACTGACATATATGCCAAACTAGGCAAATAGTAGACAAAGTTAGAGTGGCCCACAGCTTTTTGCTAGGGTGCTGAATCTGAGTTTCTTATTCTTTTTTACCTAATGTGGTTATTATTGTGCTAGGCTGGCATGTATATAATTTATCCATATTTACAAAACCTTTGGACTCCAAGGTGGGTTAATGCCGTCTCAGAAAGGTCTTGTAAAACTTTATGATTTCAGGTGGACCACAGCTTATCTTGGGAGTGCCCATCCTCAGTTTAATCTTTTGTATCTAATTTGCTATTACTGGTTTGGATTGGGATACATATGTGTCCTGCGTATACAAAAAGCTTTGGGCTGTATGCCAGTTGATGTTACCTCTGGATGTAGGGGTGTGTAATCTGGGATAGCCCACAGCTTATTAGGAAAGCAAAGGCCTAGTTCCTTATTTGTGACTGTCAAATCAGGCCATCACACATTAATGTCCATTGTGCAGAGATGATTATACTGAGTGCAAATAATTATTTTTTATCTTGAAATGTAGCCCTGCCCCACATCGTAGCAACATATAATATAGGATTGTTAAAAGCATAATTTTTGGTGCAGGGTCATATAAATCTCACGTCCTAACATAGCTGAATGACTAGCCTGTGTTTCAAAGTTTTGCACAAATAAAGAAATGGGAATAAGGAACCAATTTCAGCATTGTATAGTACACACGGGTGGTGGTGGAACTGTCAACAGTGACGTCTAAGGAAAATTTAAGGAAGAAATGTAACTGACAGGGAGAATTATATTATTAATATTGGTCATTCAGAAAATTGCTCCTAATTCAGAACTTAGAAAATTTTAGTTGTTTGGTACTATAGTTCCTAGTATCCTCCACCAGCATAGATAGTTACTAGCTATGTTGATGGGTGAGTTCTGGAGGTTCAATAACTAGCCACATTGGTTATGGGATTCCAGGAGCTGCTTGATAACATGAACATCATGAGGCAGTGTAAACATGTAATGTCATATTTGCCACATTAGTAAAACTGTAATCCGCTGTGCTCTTGTTTTACTGACTGTCTGATAACCTAGCTCATTATTTAGGGTAGCAAGTGGTGGTTATATTATTTTAGATATTATTATACTGCCTTTTTGAGAGAGAGAAAAAAAAACACCAAGGTGGAATACAGCATTTAAAAACATTAAAATGCAACACTGTAACCTTAATTGTAGTGTAATCACTAAAACTTAATTGAAAACATTATAAACAGGATTTTAAAAAAATCATAATTCTAACTTCAAAGGTAATGCTTTCAACAGTTCCCATTGAAACAAACAGGCCACAGCAAGCATAGAGATCTTAACATTTTTAAAAACTGTTTAAAAAATAAAGATATAAAATATATATAATAAAGAAACACCAAGAAAAGAAAAAGAACATATACACACAAAAAAGAAGAGAAAAAACCCTATAAAACACAAAACATAACAGAACATTGATAGCTAACTAAATTAAATTCTAACACAATAATCCCTAATCAAAATGCAAATAACATATACACACCTCCACATACATACAGTACCTGCATACATACTAAAATAGAACTTCCTAGTTTCTTAAGTGGATTTTTGTCCCTTCACATTCACTGGGGTTTGGTTCCAGGACCCCCGTGAATATGCAAATCCGTGAATACTCAAGTCCCATTATATGCAATGGCATAGCAAAATGGTGTCCCTTATATAAGATGGCAAAATCAAGTTTGCTTTTTGGATTATTTTTTAAAGAATATTTTCAAGCCGTGAATACTTTAAATCCGTGAATGCCAAATCCATGAATGTAGAGGGACAACTGTACTTATTAGACGCTTTTTGTCTATTCTACAATTTCCTATTTCTGCTGTGCTTTCTGCAACTGGACTTGTTTATCTCAGATTGGCCTTTTTAGTCATCAGCACGCTTGCAGAAAGCGCAGGATGAGCCCTTCCTGAATCTTTGTTTGCAAAGAAAAGCCAGAGAGACAATTTACTATTTCTCTACTGTACATATTTGTAACAGAATTAACCTCCTATTTTTAAAAAATTCATATATTCAAGAATCATAAAAAAGAAGAAATAAATGTGTGTGTCTCTTTGTGTGTGCATGTGTATGTGTGCGTATATAATATATAATATTGTATATATATATATATATATATATATAGGCATATATATGTCTATATTTTGCCAAGACTGACAAAGAGATCAAGCACAGATTTGCAAAGGCATATAGAGCATTTGGAAGACTTTACAAAAGAGTCTGGAGTAATAAACACCTGAGGCGAAGCACAAAAATCAGTGTGTATAGAGCCATTGTACTGTCTAATCTCCTTTAGGGGTCTGAAAAATGGGTAACCTATCGCCACCACTTACGATTCCTCAAACGCTTTCATCAGTGCTGAATATGCAAAATCCTAAATATACACTGGACTGACTATGTGATGAATGTTGGTGTCCTTGAGCCAGCAGGGATCACCAGCATTGAGGCCATGATATTGAGAATACAGCTGTGCTGGGCAGGGCACGTTTCTAGGATGGAGGACCATCGCCTCCCAAAAATAGTACTTTACGGTGAACTTGCCACGGGTCAGCGTAAGAGGGGTGCTCCAAAAAAGCGATACAAGGACTCCCTGAAACGACATCTCAGGCTCGGCCAAATTGATCACCAACAATAGTCCGCCCTGGCCTCACATCGGGAGGCATGGAGACACACTATCCACAATGCTGCAGTCTTATTTGAGAACTCACGCCAAACAAGTCTTGAAGAGAAATGACACTGCAGAAAGAATCACAACCCAGAAACATCACCCAAGGAGACCTTCTGCTGTGCTTTCTGCAACCGGATTTGTTTATTTTGGATTGGCCTTTTTAGTCATCAGTGCGCTTGCAGAAAGCGCGGGATGAGTCCTTCCTGAATCTTCATTTGCGAAGAAAAGCCAGAGAATGATAGCGAGAGAGAAAGAGAGAGAGAGATCTTTGTAACAGAATTAACCCCCTATTCTTTTTTAATTCATATATTCAAGAATCACTAAAAAGAAGAAATAAATGTGTGTGTGTGTGTGTGTGTGTGTGTGTATATATATATATATATGGATGGCCCTCGTGGTCTCTTCCAACTCTGCAATTCTATGATTCTATATATACAGTATATATATATAATATTGAGGCATATATATATATATTTGTAACAGAATTAACTCCCTATTCTTTTTTAATTCATATATTCCAGAATCATTAAAAATAAGAAATAAATGTGTTTGTGTGTGTGTGTGTGTGCGTATATATATATATATATATAATTATATATATAAAACATTGAGGCATATATGTGTGTGTGTGTTTGTGTGTGTGTGTATATATATATATATATATATATTTGTAACACATTTAACCCCCTATTCTTTTTTAATTCATATGTTCAAGAATCATTAAAAAGAACAAATAGATGTTTGTGTGTGTATCTATCTATCTATCTGTTAGGATTCAAAGCATCCGCTTGGCTTCAAGCCGGGGTGGAGTTCACAAAGGCATCAACACTGGTCAGTCTCCACTTAGGAGTTTCATCAACCACCCCCACCTTCCTTTCCCTCTTCATTGAACTTGTACTGCAAAGTCAAGAACACGAGGGCGGCCATTTCCGCCCCCCTTTCTCTCCAAGCGCCAGACAGGTCCCTTGGGGCCTATTCTGTCGCAGCTTCATGACGTATACGGCGCGCCGTTCCGGAGCAGCTGATAGCCTCTCCCCCAACGGACCCCGAAAGGCAGAAGGGCAGGGCAGGGCAGGCAGGTGGGCTCGGGCTGGCCGGTGACATGAGGCGGCGGCCTCGCCGGCCGGAGGAAAAAGGCGACGGCGGGCTTTAGCCACAGTCAGTGATTCCCTCCCCTCCTTCCCTCCCTCCCTTCCTTTCGGAGGCGCCATGTTCCGCCGTGCCAGGTTTAGCGTGAAGCCGAATGTCAGGCCGGGAGCGGCGGGGAGATGTGGCAGCAACGGCTCAGTCCCTGCGGCGGCCCCGGAGCCCGGTGGTCAGCGGGACCCGGCGCCCACTGCCACTGCCACCGCCACCTGCGCCGGAGACCTCCAGCACGGGGGGAATAATAGGGGTAGCAGCACCAGCAGGTAAGTTTCGCCTTTGGATGCAGCCGCCCTTTTGCTCTTTTAATTCTTTCCCCCACCAAATCGCCAGAGATTTTAAGCTTGACGCTTTCAGGACACAAAATCGTCAGATTCACACGTGAACTCGCGAGAACTGGTTCACACGTGCATGCCCAGCACTGGGTGACCTGCGTGTGTGAAAGAGGAACTGCACGCGGGAGTTTCTTATTCCCTAGAAGGCAACAGTTTGTTTATCCAGTCACTACTAACAGATCTCTGTGTGAGAAACAGCCCTATGCCTTATTATTATTATTATTATTAGAATGTTTTGCCCCTGATCTGCGGTCTTCAATTTGACCAGAATGGTTTTGAGCTATATTCAGAGTTAAAGCTGAAGATTTAGTTATTCTACTTGTCGTTCATGAAAAAGGAACCATTGACATTGTTGTATTTGGTATTTGTTGATCTGTGAATGTGGTGTTTTGACCTGTCAGCTTTAAATGTTTGTGGGAAGAGTTTGCATCCTTTGGCTGTGATGGGAAGGAGAAAGAATAAGAAAAATAAGTTAGTTGTTCAGTTGGATCTAATGGTGATAATGGTAGCGGTCTGACCAAGGCAGAATAGAGTGGCACTATGACTTCCCTTGATCTACCGGTAGACACTATACTTTTATTGATGGAGCCCAAAATTGCATTGGCCTTTTTAGCTGCCGCATCACACTGTTGACTCAGGTAGACCACAAGTTGAATGCCATTTTGGGCTGCATCAATAGAAGTACAGTATAGTGTCTACCGGTAGATCAAGGGAAGTCATAGTGCCACTCTATTCTGCCTTGGTCAGACCTCACCTAGAATACTGTGTCCAGTTCTGGGCACTACAATTCAAAAAGGATATTGACAAATTGGAGCATGTCCAGAGGAGGGTGACTAAAATGGTGAAAGGTCTGGAAACCATGCCTTATGAGGAAAGACTTAGGGAGCTGGGTATGTTTAGCCTGGAAAAAAGACGGTTAAGGGGCAATATGATAGCTCTGTTTAAGTATTTGAAGGGGTGTCACATTGAAGATGGAGCAAACTTGTTTTCTGCTGCTCCAGAGACTAGAACATGGAGCAATGGATGCAAGCTCCAGGAACAAGAGATTCTACCTCAACATTAGGAGGAACTTTTTGACAGTAAGAGCTGTTTGGCAGTGGAACACACTCCCTCGGAGCGTGGTGGGGTCTCCTTCCTTGGAGGTCTTTAAACAGAGGCTGGATGGCCATCTGTCAGGGATGCTTTGATTGTGTATTCCTGCATGGCAGGGGGTTGGACTAGATGGCCCTCGTGGTCTCTTCCAACTCTACAATTCTATAATTCTATGATTCTAATTATAATCCAGCACTTAAGGGTGTGATATTGATATCTCGTACAAATGCAGAACTGGAAAGTATGCCAAGTGTCATCTTGTCCAAGGTCTCCAAGGGCAGAAATCCATGAGTACCCAGCTTGTGGAGGCAATTAGCTAACACACATTGGAAACTGTTTAATGCAGTGTAGATGTGTAAGTAGCTATTGCTTAAAACAATTTGTAAGCCGCTCTGATAGCCTTGTGGCTGAAGAATGAGGTATAAATAACTAAATTACCAAATAACTAAATAAATAAATGTTAAAGCATCCCTGACAGGTGACTATCCAGTCTCTGTTAAAAACTCTAATGAAGGAGAGTTCACCAACTTCTGAGGTAGTCCTTTCAGCCAGCTGTTGGATAGATGTAACCACCAGGAGATTCTTCTTAATGCTTAGCTAGAATCTCCTTTCTTGTAATTTGAATCTGTTGGTTTGGGCCATATCCTCCTCTGCAGCAGAAAAGAAGCTTGCTACATCTTCCATATGACAACCCTTCAGATATTTGAAGATAGCTATCATGATTCCTCAATTATTGCGTCTCAGTTGTTGAGTAAATAGTTCTAAAAGTACACACGTCATAAACGTGTTCTGTGCTGTTCAGTTGTATGAGGATATTGCAAGCATTTGACCATAAACTACGTACATAGGTACGTCCACTAATGGTAATAAATTAGAATGCATTGTGCAGCACTGACACTTGCAGTAGAGTCAGATTCTCCTGAGATCTGGATCAATAGCTTTCCATTTGCAATTTACAGTTCTTTCAACAACTGAAAGTGCATGCACACTAATCACCTCTTCCACAACATTTGAAAATATTTAATCTTTGGGAACCTGCAGTATATGGTCAAAAATGTTAGTGGTTATATGTTACATGGACTGTGATTCGAGACAGCAGCTCTTTGCAAAGAGAAGAGGTTTCATCTTTAGAATTCAGTGGTTAATGCAAATTTACAGATAACTTAGGAGAGTATTGATCGTGTCCCCATTTTAACTACACTATATGCAACATTATATTGTTGTCTTTGGTAATTGTCCTATCATTAACAGCCCTGCTTAGGTCTTGCGGATTCAGGGCTGTGGTTTCCTTGATTAAGTCTATCCATCTGTAATGTGCTTTCCATTTTTTCCTACTGCCTTCTACCTTATTGTCGTTGTTGTTATGGGGTGACTGTAAGTAGTTTCAGACTTACTGAGACCTTAAGGTGACCCTGTCATGGGGTTTTCTTGGCAAGAATTGTTCACAGGGTTTTTTCCTTAGCCTCCTCGGAAGCTGAGAGAATGTAACTTGCTCAAAGTCACCCAGTGGGTTTCCATGGCGGAGTAGGAATTCAAACCCTGGTCTCCAGAGTTGTAGTCAGACACCTAAACCACTACACCACACTGGCTCGTCTTCTATCTTTCCAAGCATTATCATCTTTTCTAATGAGTCATTTATTCTCATGTTATCTCCTTGGTCAGCTTGACTTCTAGGGAGAGTTCAGGCTTTATTTGTTCTAGGGCCCATTTGTTTGTCTTTTTAGTAGTCCACAGTAAAACTCTTCTCCAGCACCACATTTCAAATGAGTTATTTTCTTCTTGTTAGCCATCTTCCTGTCCAGCTTTCATAACCATACATAGATATTGGAAATACAATGGCATGGACACTCCTAACTTGACACTTTAGGATCTTGTTTAGTTCCTTCATAGCTGTTTAGTTCCTTCATAGCTCCCAAGTCCTAGTCTTTTCCTGATGTCTTGAATACAGTCTCCATTCTGATTAATGACTGAGCCAAGGAATGGAAAATCTTGAACTATTTAAATGTCTTCATCATCTCCTTTAAAATTATGTAAAAGTTTGTGGTCATTATTTTTGTTTTCTTAATGTCCAAATATAAACCTGTCTTTGCACTTTCTTCTTGACTTTCTTCAGTAATTGTTCCAAGTGTTTGCTATTTTCTGCTAGTAGTATGGTGTCATCTGCATATCTTAAATTGCTGATGTTTCTTCCTCCAGTTTTCGCACCTCCTTCCTCCAAGTCTAATCCTGCTTTACATATGATATATTCAGTGTACAAGTTAAACAGATAGGGTGATAAAATGCAGCCTTGCCTGACCTCCTTGCTAATTGGAAACCATTCTGTTTCTTCATATTCTGTACTAATGGCAGCCTCTTGTTCTGAGTACTGGTTACATGTAGAGCTTCTCTATTTTCTGCTTCCAATTATGTAATCCATTTGATTTCTATATTTGCCATCAGATGATGTTCGTGTATACCAGGCCTGTACAACATATGGCCTGCGGGCACTTGTGGCCTGGCAAATGATTTTGTGTGGCCCTTGAAGAGAGGATATAAATAGGCATATTTTGATTTTCTCCCCCACAACTAATCACTCTTCTCTGCCCTTCCCCCTGGTTCATGAGGTGAGGGCTGGCAGGGGGGGAACCTTTCCGCCTCTTCTCATGCCACCAGTTAGGTTCTGATTGGTCGACAGTGGCTGCCAATCTTACTATAGAAAAAAAACACACCAAAACAACCAATTAAAAAAAAGAAGGCAGCGCCTGTGCAAACTTGGAGTGGCTCGTCTCGATGTGCGTGCTCGCGCCCCACACTGGTGGGTGAGAAATTGAGGGTGGGTCGAGACATTGGGGGTGGCTTTTGGTCTTCGAACCATTTGCTCTATATACGAGTCTACCTGGAAATAACCTCTTCCCTCAAGGTGATAGGAAGTTGCTTGGCCAACTCCTCTTCCCTCCTGCAGTGGCCTGATCAATTTGTCACCCGACAAAGGGATCTGGGGAAAAGTCACAGGTTTCCTATTCACACCTGTCCACCTGCTGCTGTGCACATTCTACTTCCCTCCTGCAGCAGCCTGATCAATTTGTCGCCTGACGGTGGGTAAAGAAACCCACGGAAAAGAAACAGGTTTCCTCTGCACATCCCTCCACCCATCGCCGCACACACTCTGCTTCCCTCCTGCAGCGGCCTGATCAATTTGTTGCTCAGCAGCATGTAAAGGGACCTGGTGAAAAGGTGTGGGTTTCCTCTGCACACCCCTCAACCTGCCGCCACATGCATTCTGCTTCCCTCCTGCAGTGGCCTGATCAATTTGTGGCAGGTGGTCTTAAGGTAGTCTGGTGCTGGGGGGTTAGGTTTTCTTTCAAAAATATTTGCCTGGAGGATGGGGAAAGGAATCCATCTGCTTGTTTTTTGTCCAGGAAAGCAGCCAGTTGCTGGCAATTAATACATAGTTTAGGAGTTTGACCAAGATAAAGCTCAAAAGAGTGGGAAAGTGGTCAACACTCAGTGATAGCAAAGTTAATTAAGTGGAGCCAGATAAGGTTCGGAACAAGCAAGGTTCAGTTTCTTGAGAAGCAGCAATACAAGCAGGAAGGCACATAGAGAAGAGTCCAGAATACAGTCCAACGGTCACAGCTTACAGAAGGCAGCGTAGTCCAGAAGTAGGTCCATGGGTCCACAGGGTCAGGCAACAGCATAGTCAGGATTGATCTGAGGTCTAAGCAGGAATCAAGATAGCAAGAACACAGAGTTGAAGATCACCAACAGGAAGCTTTTGCCAGGAAGATCAGTTGATCTCTGACAGAGCCACCATAGCTCCCAAAGGTGTATATATAGCAATCAAGGCTTTGCCAGGTGCTCCTTGACAAGCTGGTTTTTCTGATAAAGTCTCAGCAATCTTCTTTGAGCTTCCTTTTGGGATCTCTGCTGGCTGAATGGTGGCTCTTCCTCTTCCTTATTTGAATTGGCAGGCTCTCTGCTGGGACTGGTGCCAACCCACTAGGACCAGGCTCCTCCTCTTCTAGGTTGGCAGAGTTCTCCACTGGCACAGGTGTAGATAAACCTGTGCCAGGGTCCATAGGGCCATTCCTTGCATGTCCTCCTCCTCTGATTCCATACCTCATCAGACTCACAGGGTATGACACCTTTACTTTCTCTCCGGGGTGGGGGCAAGTTGCTTTGCTGCTGGAGGCTGTGGCGTTGAGGTTGAGAATCAAAGGCCTGGGGAGAAGGAATTGTCTGTGGTGAATGATTCTCTGGGCTTGTCTTGAGTGCTGAGTCTATTATTGCAGGCTGCTATGTGGAATGGGTCTCATTTGCTCGACTTTCCCTGGCATTTGCTGTTGCTTATATTTCTGGCTCATGCTTCTCCCACTCTAGTTTCAAGTATAGCTTTGAAACAGAGTAAGATGTTCCTGTGGTGGCTTGTTCACACAGACTCTTGGGTTGCCACTTTATGGGATTGCCAGCTAACCGGTGGGGGGGAATAACTGATGGCCTACCCTCATGTTTGCCTTTAAGATCCTCGATGGGCTGGCACCTGAGGTACAACTTTTCCCGGTAGAGAACGGGGAAACATTCTCTTTTGCTGCTCTTCTGTACATAAAGCCAGACAGCATCATAGACAGTTGCAGAGCCTATTGAAAAGCTGGTAGCCATGCCTCTAAGGAAGCATTAACACCACCATCTTATTCTTACCTTTACTTGGAAAGTGAGTTGCTAAAAAACTATGTGCAGCCCTTAGAAGTTTAGCCTATTTTTATTTTGGCTCCTACTTTCTGCCAAGTTGTGCAGGCATGATGTATACAGTCGCTTCTTGTGTTGTTTGAAGAATGTCTTTCCTGTGAACAAACTTGACCTTGCAAAATTCAGTCAGTCAGTCTCCTGTCTCATTTCTTGATCCTAGGTAAAATTTTCATAGTCTTTGATTCTGCTCCATTTCCTATTTCTGCATTCTAGTTACCTATGATTAACAAGAAGTTCTGTTTTGGTGTGTGATGAATTTTCTCTTGATCTACAGCATAGAAACTTTCATTTTCTTCCTCTGTAACTTGGATTATGGTTATATTGATGGGGTTTTCCCTGAAATCTTATTGACATGATTTGATCACATTTTGCTTTATGTCCTTTGACTGCTTTTGCTACACCTCTTCTTACTATAAATGCTACCCTATTTCTTCTTATTTTTTCATTTCTTGAGTAAAGCACGGTAATTATCCGACTCAAAATGCCTGCTCACTCACCTGAGGTATTCAGGTGAGTTTAAATGTTCCTTTCTTGTTTTACTATGTCTAGCTTCCACTGATTCATGCATCTCACATTACATGTCTTTACAATATATTTTGTAAAGCTTCAGACTTCCCTTGACCTCTGAGCACGTCAACAGCTGAACATCCTTTCAGCTTGAGTCCAGCTTCGCTAATAATAATAATAATAATAATAAATTTTATTTCTATCCCGCCCCTCTGCAACGCAATCGAGGTGGCTTATAATATAAAAACTCCATAATTGCATCAGTACCCTAGCCCACCCACCCCTTAAAATAATATTAAATTAGAAAAGATTAAAAACATACAATAATTAAAAAAAATTAAATTAGAAAATATTAAAAACATACAATAGTGCTATTCGTAGTTGTCCTCTGCTCTTTTCCAGCAGCTTGCTGAGTCCCTTCTGACCTGGGAGTCTCATCTGGCAGTATCTCTTGCTCCATTTTGGATTGTCTCATCATAGGGTTTTCATTCAAAAAACATTCAAAAGGGGTTCACTGTGCCTCCTTCTGCTCAGTTATTAACAAATGTTAGCTATGGTGCCATTGCTGCAGTCTCTTGAGAGATCCTCCACCAGTCTCGGCCTCCACTACTGCTGCTGCCCAGTAGCTATTTGGCACATTTAGTTTGGCTCCTTAGCAAAAGCCTGTCAGACATGGGGACCCTAGTAGTAGCACTGCTACCATCAGCATAGCTTTTTGTTTCACAGGAGCACACAATCCCACCACCACAAAAAGGTACGATTATATTAGTTTGGTTGAAAATCAGTCTAATTTGTCATAAGTTCAAAGCCTTCTGTATACAGAATTTAAAGAACCAAAAGATTTTCCAGTTGTATTGCATTTTTAGATAAGTGCAATGTATTAGTTTTGCACTTACTTGGTATATGTCAGGTTCTTTCAGTTCTCAAGTTAATTATGTTATATGCAGAAATTATCATTGCCTCTAGAATAGGATTGTTTTGGATTGTATAAAATACTTGGCCAGGGTTCTAACTGGAGTCTTTTTGTCTTTAAATTCTTTTTTGTGTCACTGAGACTGCATTCATATTTACATTTTATACTTACAGTTAACTAGGAGTAAGTCCCAGTTCATTCAGTGGAGCTTATGTCATAGTAGATGTGTATGGTGTTGCAGTTTAAGGAAAGAACAAATGTGAGGAGTCTGGTTGCTCCTTAAAGGCTGCAATATGCTGTACATTAAATGGAAATAAGCTTGATTGAACTTAATGGTGATTACGTCCAAGTTCATATGTACAGGTCAACCCCTGTATCCATGGTTTCACTTATCCACATCTGAAAAAAATATGGTCTCTCTAGGTATTTCTAGGTCCTCTAGTGTGATTCTAAGGTCAATTTGCAGCATTCATCTCATTGAAAATAATAGGGTTCCCTATTATCCATGGTTTCAGGTATCCACAGGGAAGGGTGGTCTTGGAACGTATCCCCTGCAGGTACAAGTGTTGAGCTGTATAAGAGTAGGTTGTAAGAATGCCAGATAAGCCTATTCATATAAAATGTTATTAATTAAGCCATTCCTTTACAGGAGTCACCAACCTGAATTCTTTCTTAGTGTTGCATCATCAGGTCATAGTAGTACTGTATAAAATGAGTTGTTAATTTATAACCTTTAAAATCTCCTAAACGGTGTATGTTATGCTGGGTACAGCTAATAGTAGTGTATTTTCTGCCTGCTGATCATCTCATAATTTTTCATATAAGATCTAAATGTGAATCTAGTGAATCTGCTGATATTTATTGTGATATCTTGTGCTGAAGGACATTGTAGACATATATTCTATAAATAACTGTTAGATTGCTAATAGTGAACTGTACCATTTAAGCTTCTGAAGTTGACATTGATCTATTCCATCAGATGTAAAATGTCAGTATATTTGTTGAATAGATTGTGATGTCTAGAAAAAAGGTAGTTCTGATATATTATGATTGACTTTATGATATGACAGTTCATTTATTTCCTTTAAAAATAGTCCAATCATTTTCTTTAAAATATTCATGGCAGATTTCTTTCTCTTGGAATTTTCCAGAGATGAAAAGATCAGTGAAAGTGATGGAGATTGTAGTAAACATGCGGAGACCCTTCTCCAGAGAAGAAAACGAATATCAACTGTGCCCAACCTTGCTAAACCAAGAGTTATGCTCACAGCTACACAACATGCTGTCAGTTCAGCATCAAAATATTCTACAAAACAAGTACCTCATTCCCCTGCTCTTTGTACCTCTGTGCTTCAGAAAGAGACCTTTTCTTCTGAGAAGGTTAGTGTGGAGAATTCACCAAAGTCTCCTGCCCTGCCTGAAAAGAAAACACCTGTCCCCCAAGTACCACAGTTCTCTCCATTTAAAAAATCTGCCAGTAAAGCACCAAGTACATGTGTAACAGTTCAAAGAAGTGATGAAGCTCTTCAGAAGAACACATCCTCACCCCTCAAGGAGAGGCCTACACAAGAAAAATTAACTGAAGATGAAACAGCACAGCCAAAATCTTCTCCAGCAAAAGAGAAAAACGGGTGTTCAGAACGTGCGAAAATAATAAAAACTCAGAAGCTAAGAAAAATGCTCAAGGAAGAGTTGAAGAAAGAAAAGGTATAGTAATATTTTTATGACAGGGTTATAAGGAAGATGTGGAAGGGAATAAAAATATTATGGCTTAATCTGTGTATCATGCTACATCAGATCCTAAGCCCATTTAGTTCATACTGTCTTTACAGTGGCAGACTAGGGTTTTAGGTAGGAGATTTTTCAAATCTTACCTGGAGATGGCAGGGATTGAACCTTGTATCTTTTGCATTGAAATGGGGGATGGTGTTTCTACCACAGGCTGTAGTTTCATGTTATGATAATATCATAGTACCTACAAAATGTATTTTGGTAACGGTTCTTAACTTATAAAGGTAAAAGTTGTGCAGCCTTCAGCAGCAGCATGTACCATTTCATTTTATACGTTTAACTTTTGTTAGGTCAGAGATCCATCAATAAAATAGACCTGAATCTAATAGTGAAAATAGATTTGGATGTACTTGCATATGTCTTGGTCATCTGCAGTGGATTGGCAAATATTTTGCATTCTTAACAACAGGAGAGACAAAAGATACCCACTAATGCTGCTGAGTGGAGGAAGTGTGGAATAATCAGGGATTTATTTATATGTGGAAGGGCTGTGAACTCTGCTCAGTTCTGATACTGAATTTTGTTTCTATGGACCTATGATTGTTTGATTTAGGATTTCACAAAGTGTAGTTCTGGGGCCACATGTTGGCCCACCAAGGCTGTTTTTGTGTCCTCAGCTCCCCATCCCTCCCTGACTGTTCTTTTTCTGGCAACCCCCCCCCCCAATTGTTTTTCTTGGAAGATTCCAGGAGTAGGACTATTTATTTTAAACAGATGACAACCTACCCCCACCCCACCATTTAACAATAGGCACTCTGCTTTTCAAATTGAGAAGTAGTTTTCTGACCACTTCTGGTTATGTTTTGTTTGCACTTTTGGTAGTCAGTGCAGCGGTGAGATGATCCCAGAGCAGAAATCTGGCCTTCAGATCTGCCAAAAGTTGCCAACCCCTGCTACACTTCTACATGTTGAATACAAATATCTTGAAGTCTCTTCTAAGATTGCATGAGCAGACTTTCATGCATGCAAAACTACTTCTCCTTCCTTGCCATGCCTCTGCAGCCCCCATGCTCTCCCCAAACTGCTCTGGATGTTCCCCCAACCTTCCAGATATTAGGAACATGGGAAGAACTGCACTGGGAGAGAAGTTTCTGCTCCACCATCTGCTCTGTTTTAATAGACACTACACATTTCACCATCTGATTGTTATCTTATAAAACTTAAATACCAAATGCATTGAGTTAAAGATGCATTGGGTAAAGACAATGGTAAAATGAGCAGATTTGTCAGTCATTACAAGTATAGGACAATAAGTCATTGTTACATGTATTTAGGATTGGGTTTTAGGAGACCATATATTAAAAGTCCATGTAATCTTTTACTTCTATATGTCATGCCCTTCTATTGAGCTCTGAAATGGATCCAGTGTTCTAAATATGAATATGTCTTATTATCAGTTGAATAGATTGAATAATTCTCAAGAATACTATTGTATCCAGTGCCATCCAGCCATTTTGTTTTGGGTATTTACACTTATTTTTGCTGACTTGGAAGTAGATATGATTGAATTTATTATGACTTGCTCCCAAGTGTGTGTGGTTATCATGGCCTCACTGCATGTACCTGGGTACAAAAAGATACAATCTGAAATAGCTTGTTCCTAAGCATACAGGACATTGCCTTATACCAGATCAGAGTTTAGAACAGTGATTGTAATGTGCTCCAAAGGGACTGCCCTTGAAATAATCAGAAACTACCACCAGTGCAAAATACATCGGCCAGACTATTGTCTGAGGTATGCTTCTTAGAGCACATGTCTCCTGTCGTGTACCCACTTCACTGGCTCCAGGTTGCTTCTGAGCTCTGTTCAAGGTGCTGGTATTGACTTTAAAAAGGCTTGTGACTAGGTTACCCCAAAGACTGCATCCTCCCATATAACTAAGTAGACACCTTGTTGCATATCATACCATCCAGAGAGGGAAGGGGTGTGTGAGTACATAAGACAGGGCTTTCTTTGTAACAGCACTTCAGTTCTGCAACTCCTTCTTAACAGAAGTCAGACTGTCTTACTGAGCTTCCAGCTGGCAGCCAAGACTGTGTTTCTTATGGCCTTTAGTCTTTAAAACCAGGGTTGGCTTTGGGGATGATTTTAAATGTATTTTAAAGCTTTTTTTTTTTTTTAAACTTATCTACTTTTAAAGATTTTTTAAAATTTGTTGTACCCTGCCATTGTAAAAGAGCAAGTCTTGGTGTATTTCTTCAGGAAATATATATTATAATTTGGAAAATTGTATTTGAAGCAACCAATTCTGTAGAAGGGTGTTTAAATCTGAAGGTTTAACAGACAAAAGTACCAACGAATATTAAATTTCATGTCTAGGAACAACGGAAAAATAAATCCCCAATAATTGAAAAGAGCATGCCAGAGGATCGTTCAAAAATGACTATGAGAGACTTCATATACTATCTTCCAGAAAACAATCCTATGAAGCAAGTATACATTTTTCCTTTGATTATAACATCAATCTATTTTATTAACTAGTTTTGTCTATATTCTGCTCTTTTCCCAAACATTTCAGAGTGGTATACATTCTTCCTGCCCCTTTTGTCCTTGCAGCAATCCGGTGAGTTTGGGGTAAGATAAGGTGAATGGTGTAAGTCATCTAGTAGGCTTTGTGCCTAAGCTAAGTGGGGATTTCAGTCTCACTCAGGAATATTCCAGCCACATTTTGACTAATACAGAATTATCAAGTATATAGCAGAAGTAAGATCTGAGCCAGTGTGGTGTAGTTGTTTGAGCTTTGGACTACGACTCTGAAGACCAGGGTTCAAATCCCTGCTCAGCCACGGAAACCCACTGGGTGACCTCGGGCAAGTCACATTCTCTCAGCTTCAGAGGAAGGCAAAGGCAACCCCCCTCTGAACAAATCTTGCCAAGAAAACCCTGTGATAGGTTCACCTTTGGGTTGTCATAAATTGGAAATGACTTGAAGACACAGAGCCACATCTAAAGATCATTGCCCCAAATTTCTTTCCATATGCATCTTTTACATTTATCTTGCCTCCCTGTTCATGTATACATTTGGCATCACCCTTAATGAATGTTGTCAGTTCCAGATGCCCTTCCCTGTTTTTTTTCCTGCTGTGAGAAAGACTTACATAACTGTTTCAGACAACTGAAACAATGATTCAACATTTTATTGAATTTAGCCACTGGAGTGATTCTAAGCTACCTAGAAGTTTGTAGATACTTTCTACCCACTGTTACAGGACAGGACTTCATTATATTTAAAGTAGAGAAGGGAAACTTCCAGCCTACTTAATCTGTGAGCTGTTCCAGGCCAGCCCACAAAAGATATGGGGATGCTCCCCCCCAAACTCTATTCTCTGTAGATTCCCCCTACCCTACTGACCCTATGATCAGGAGCGGAGTGGGGGGAAAAATCCCCTTCTTATCTTCAATTGAAATTAACATCTGGAAAGCGCTGGAATGAACAGGGAAATCCTCACTGTTATCTCTGATGCTCAGTGGAGATAACAATGGTGAATTAGTTTTCTCCTTCCTCGGTGAAGGGTGGGCAAGGTGAATGTTCCCTGACCCAAGCACTACCTGCTGGAATGCTCCTGCAGCTGTAGCTTGGTTCTGCATGCAGCTTTTCTCCATTGCTTTCTCCTATATAGGGGGAAAAAAGGAGGAAGTAAAACCACAGAGGCAGTGCCTGAAGAATAGGCTGAGTTCTAAGGATGGAGCTTGGCCAGCTTTCCAAGTGCTGAGCACACATGTTTGTACTTCCTGCCTTGCGTTCCCTCACATGGGGAAGGCAAGGAGAAAGCAAAGCTGGCTTCCTGGCTGCAAGGGGTAACCAGCATTGTGATTGGTGGAGTCTGTGATATCAGGAAGTGGGGTGATGCCAGTACGCCATGTCCCCAACGAGCCCGTGGGGATGATGGGGTGCTGATCCATTCTGGTACTTCAAACCAGTTCTTTATCTCAATTTAAAGCACCACTGCTAGATACCTGCTGCTCCTTTTGTTGAAACTCCACTCCCTAGGGAAGGAGAAACTCTTTAACTAGCTCTTTAATTAGCATGATCTGTTTTTACAGTCTGAAAGGAAGAGTTTTCCTGACAATCAGTTTAATGGCTTTGGCTTAGTATGGTTATCTATAAAATGTGCAGGTTTCAAAATGCTGTTACATTAAGTGCTATTATACCTACATCGTAGATGTCAGTAGAAGTGTATCTCTTTGTGATCTCGTGTGCTAAATTGCTTTAGCATTTAACAGTACAGCGACAGATAAATAAGTGAGAGAGGAAAGCAAAGAAGTCCACCTTGGGCACTCATTTGCTATAAATAAATAAGGTGGTAAATCATGCAGGTAATCTGTGAGTAGAACCAGGCATTGTTGATGTAGTCTGTCTGCTATGAAATGTAGAGATGTGGAAAAGAGATAAAGTCTCAGGGTGTTGAAAAAGATGATTTTGTTCTTAAAAATAGCCCAATGCATTTCAGCTTGGAAATATTTTTAAGAATAAAATCTCCTTTTTTCCCAGCATCTTGAGACTTTGTTTCTTTTTCACATCTCCTCTGTTGGGATTTACTAGTCCTCTTTGCTTTTTGCTATGAAACATAGACCACATTATTCAAGAGTTTTAAAAAGTCATATAATGAAGTGGAACTATGGTTTTTAATATCTAACAGGTCTTCATTGGTGGAAGAAAAGCGAACAGAAAAGGCTTCTACAGTGACCCAAGCAAAAGAGTAATCTTTTTTTCTCTTTTTTTTTCTGGAGTAGAATTAGTGATATCTGGGGTAATTCATTCAAGGAGGTTTGTAAAAAAAATATTTGTTTAATCGACTGAATCTGAACAGTTGTCATGGGATTGTAATTTTCATTTTTACTGAACAAATCATACTGCTGCAGGTCATCGTCTGTATGCCCAATACTCTGCTAGGGCTAGTTCTGGACCTAATGCTAGTTTGCTTTTAACCACAGTTATAGGATTTCCAACATCACTGCTTCTGTGTCTCACAAGCCCTTTCCCTCTTGCACAAATATTTCCCCTTCTCTTTACTCCCCTTGCAGATGTTATATCTACACTAAGACTAACTGTGATAAATCCTAGGGCAGGGCCTTTAATCTAGCGTTCTACCCCTGGTTTAAATGCTGGGTTAGAAATGCTCCTGGATTAGTATGGAAATACAGTTGGCTTTCCATATCTATGGGTTCTGCATCCACAGATTCAACTAACCATACCTCGAAAATATTCAAAAAAGAAAAATCCAAAAAGCAAACCTTGCTGTTTGACATTTTATATAAGGGATGCCATTTTACTATGCCACTGTATATAATAGGATTTGAGTATCCACAGATTTTGGTATCCAAGGAGGATCCTGGAACCAAACCCCAGCAGATATGGAGGGCCTACTGTAACACCTCAACTAATGGCTAGAGGAACTTGAGTGTAGGAAGTGAAGGGTTTGGGAGAGATGTAGCACTCAGTCTCATGTGTAGTACTTTAGTTATAATTAATAGAAAACAGGCGTTATAACTGTACTCACTCTGAATATCTAATTTGCTTTGGTGGTATACTGTAATATGGCTCATTTGTATATTCATTAGGTATTGATGAAAATATTTCCATATAGTGGAGAGTAAAAGAAAACCATAATATGGGAACTGTGCAGTTTGTTGGCAGTTATTCAGCCATTTACTAATGTGGGGTCCTAAGGGGATTTTTAAAACACTTGCTTACTTCAGGCAGAAAAGTATAATCTAGCCTTCCAAAAGAAGAAAATGCAATATCATTAGTCACTGTTTTAATGGCATTGTTGAAAGTAATTTGGGTTGTAGTTCAGGCAGTACAGAACAATTTGTATTTATAAAGGAAATATAAGTTCTCCCTTTCTTGATTATCTCTCTAAATTTCAGGCCTGAGGAAAGAATTGTTGCTGATCATGAAGAAGAAAACGAGGAAGATGATGACAATGGAGCTGGAGAGGAAGATGGCCCCCTTCTAGTTCCTCGAGTGAAAGTTGCAGAAGATGGTTCAATTATTCTAGATGAAGAAAGGTTAGATTTTAACAATTGGTGTCTGCTTCAGAAGAAGGATAAATATTTATTGAACTGCTCAGTCCTGACATAAGACACTTTACTGTTTGAGGCAAAGCCATCTCTCAATAAGGCAAACAGCAGTACCATTTAACACAAGCCTCTATCTTTTCCTCTTGGTTTTCTTTCCAAGCCTAAAATCTTGCAATACTGTGTTGGGACTAAGCCCCACTCAGTTCAGAATGACCTATATCTGAGTAGACCTACATAGGCTTGATCCAGTGCATGGGTATTTATAGAAGTGCTCTTTCTTCTCCCCCTCCACCCTCTCTCTGTGTGTATACACACACACACACCTCTTTAAGTAAGATTTCTCTGCTTTGCACCTACTCCTAGGAATTTTAGCATATACTTAAAATGTCTGCAGTCCTGCAGGGCCCAGGCCTTTTGTATAAATGAAAGAGATCTCTGTTTTGAGCACAAACACAGGACCATATTGCATGAATGTACTCAGAGGATAACAAACCTCTGCAACAAATCTCTGCTCCTTCCCCTGTTTCTCCAGACTGTCTTAAGATTCATTCCACTGCCACGTGTTTCCATTTCCATTTCAGTCTGGTCTTTTTTTTTTTTTTTTTAACATTCCCTTGGTACTTACACCCTCTCCCCAACTTGGTTTGATCTGTGACCCTCACTTTCCAATTCTTATTGCCATTGTTGTTAAATCAGCCTGATGTGCATTGTGGCATGGTCCTGCTAGTGGGGGTGATTGAGCAAGTGAGCACACAACAACATACTGAATGGAGCAGTGACAACTCTTCCTCCAACTGCTCCTTTTTGTGCCTAGTGCTTTATTCTTCTGTACATATTCTCAGTTGGCCTGCACAGAGAGGTGATGAGCAGCAGAATGCATTTAACATCAAGGAGTAAAAGATTAGGTGGGGCAGGACACATGGAATTGGTGGTGGTAGTGAGCGAGAGTGTCATTTTTCTTTTGTCTCTGCAAAATGCTTCTGATTGCCTAATGGGTAGATTGTCCATTAGTGAGAGTTTTTTGTTTCTTCAAATTATTTTGAGTAGGTAGTAAATGGAATACTCATATTCTTTTCAGCTTAGAAAGACAATATTAAGGGGTTGTCTAAATGGTAAAAAAACCCCTCATGGAATTCGTTGGGAATCCTACCTGTCTAAATGGGATCATGCACTAATCCACACTATTCAGAAGGACAGGCCCCTCAAACGACAGAAGCAATGCAGGAAAAACCTTCACAACTTTTCCTGTACTTTTTAAAAAAACTGCGAGGGCTGCATGCATTCCTGCTCGTTAGGACAATCAAATAACAAGAGGTTTGAAGGGAAGCACAAAGCTGATTGGTCAGGTGAGAGCGGGGGCGGGGCTTGCTAACAGGGCAAGCACCTGCTGCTGCTATATTGGATTTTCAACTTATTGAGTGATCGCTAAGGCGATAAAACGGGGTGGTTATTTTTTGTTTTGCTTTCCTGCTAAATCAGAAAATCACTATATCGCTCCAGTGCACCTTGGACGACATTTAAAAAAAAACGGCGGCAGTGAAGAACTAACACAAAGTAAATCACCTGCAGCCACCATCTGGAATGCGAGGCTCTTGGGGGCTTCTGAGGCCAAAAACACTGTAAATACATGTCGCTACTGCTGTGAAATGTCATTACTGTGAGGTACTCTGTTTTCCCCCCCTCGTGTAGATGGGCCCTAAGTCTATACTCAAGTTTAGTGCAAAACACTGATAATGGTGAAAAATTACTTATTGTAATCTTAATAGGAAAACCAGTTTGTCTTCACTTAGTTTGTCTTTTGAGGCAGTTTTTGTACTTGGTTATCATTGCTTCTTCTTGCTCTGTCTTTTATTTTGGGATATCCCCCACTTTCACATTTAGTCTAACGGTAGAAGTTTTGAGGACAAAAGGACAATGTGTGGTGGAAGAAAATGATCCCATCTTTGAGCGTGGTTCTACAACAACTTACTCAAGTTTTAGAAAAAGCTATTATACCAAGCCATGGTCAGAAAAAGGTAGGTGTAATTTGATGATGTATGTATAAAGTTTAGTGATCATCTTCTTTGAGAATGGCTTTTGAAAAGCTGAACTCTTGGATGGAGTTATACAGGACCTGGACTTGTTTGGTTTAAGGCATGCTCAGCTAGGCAAAGCCTGTGAGGGAGTGGGAAGAGAGTTGTTTGCATCCATTTCTTATTTATATCCCTTCAGTTTGTACAAAATTATTGAGTATGTGAGTTTATGCAACCAATATTTTTCACAAATTAGTAAGGTGCAAATAGCAAGAGTAGGTTTGAGTGCTGCCTTCTAAGATAAAAATTTGGCAGTACCCATTAAAATGCTTCTGATTATTTATACACATCTGACAATAGAATTATATTAATATTTTATTGTTTTCTTTGTATAAAGTCAACTCTGACCCCATCTCCTGAATTAGAAATAGCTGAATGTTTTTAACAAACTGTATCAGCTGATTTAAAACTTGATGACTGTTGTAACTATTCTACACAGAGTAAGATCTAGGATTAATATCTCACTTCTCCAGCTTCAGTGTGTGACTCTAGAGAGCTGTAGTTGAGTTTTACAACCTTTATCTTTATTATGGTCTGTGACTAGCATTGTTCTACACCCTGATTTGAGAGAGCAGTTTAGAAAGACTTTCCACCTAAATCAAAGACAAAATAGTTTACAGCCACTTTTCATTCAGCACATGTTTGCCACCTAGACTTTCTTCTGAAACTTCAAAGAATGGAAACATGATTCACTGAATTTTACAGTCAGGCCTCCATGTCCATGCATTCTGCATCCATGGATTCCACCATCCATGGCTTGAAAATATCCCCCTTCCCCCTCAATCTAAAAAGCAAACCTTGATTTTGCCATTTTTTATAAGGGGCAGCATTTTACTATGCCATTGTATATGATGGGACTTGAGCATCTATTGATTTTGGTATCCACGGGGGTTCCTGTAACTAAACCCAGCAGATACCAAGGGCCAACTGTGTATCTAGGCAACTCTTATTAAAATATACAGGACAATATCATAAGCAGTGGTAGTGCTGCTATACTAATAAGGTCTGTAGCTCAGGGATGGAGCACATGTTTTGGTTGCAAAAAATCACAGGTTTAATGTCTGATATCTCCCGGTAGGGCAGAGAATCTTCCTGATATGAAGCTATATATAGACCTGTTGCTCGATAGTATAGACTGGGGTAGAAATCACATAGCACTCCAGGTATTGTTGGACTGCAAGTCCCAGCATTCTTCACCATTGGCTATGGTGGCTAGGCTGCTAGGACTTGTAGTTCAGCAATATCTGAGAGCCAGATGATTCCCAGCTCTGGTGTAGGCTATTGCTCTGACTCACTGGGCAGTTCCATAGTGTGAAATACAACCCATTTTATAGTATTATATAGATGCCTTTTATTATATATGTCCTGTATGTGGTTAAAATTGATGTATTCTGAACAGTGATCACTTTAAAATGTGTGATTTCTTTTCCTTACAGAAACAGACATGTTCTTCTTAGCCATAAGTATGGTAGGAACTGACTTTTCGATGATTAGTCAACTTTTTCCTCACAGAGCAAGAACAGAGATTAAGGTAAACATTTTAAAATTCTGAAATCAATATTTGGCTTGTAGATGTACTATTTTATAATGTACTCATGTTAGATTCCTCAGCTATTGGCCTATGCAGTCCCACAGGATTCTGTTTTGTCCCCCATGCCGTTCCACATATACATGAAACTGCTGGGAGAGGTTGTCTGGGGTTTTGTGATTTGGTGCCATCACTGTGCTGATGACACCCAACTCTATTTCTCCTTTTCTCCTCAATCTAAGAAATCTGTTTTAGTTCTAAACCAGCAGTAGTAAATCAGTAGAATCTGTTCTAAATCAACAGTAGTAGATGGAATGAGGACAAATAAAACTTGGTGAAGTGGGCTTGACTGGTAATAGACTCCAAGGACTGGACTAAGCAATGCCATTTGTTCAATGAAAATAATCAACACAGCACAACTTTTGTTTTTAGAATAAATTTAAACGTGAAGAAAAGGCCAATGGATGGAGAATAGATAAAGCATTCAGTAAGTATTGCTACATGTTAAACACTTTTTTCATTGGAAAAATAGGGTGATATTCAGCTAGGATTCTGTTGTTGGCCTTAACACTTCTGCACTAAGATAGGAAATGTTGGTCCCATAGAGTTGCATACTGTTGCAACATCCATATTGAAGTAAACCTACAATATGGGTATTCCAGGACATTGTCATCCATACAGTTCTATATAGTGCCCCCAGATTAAGGCCACTTGTCACATGCATTTCTTTCCTTTAAACAAACAAACAAACAAACAAACAAACAAACAAACAAACCATGCTTAGAACAAAACCTTTCCAACCAATCTGTTGATTTTTGTGATTGGGATACCTTTTTTGTCCCAGCAAATGTAACATTCCAGGGTAAAGTACAGGCATACCGTACCTCAGTTAAGCCTTTGACAGCAAAGCTCCTTTCTAAAAAGTCTTTTTATACCTAACTGAAAGCTTTTTAGCAGCATCAGCATTGGCAGGGTGATGAAGGAGAGTTTGAGAAACAGACCTTTTATGTCGACTTGGAAGCATGTGTCTGCAATAAGCAATGCAGTAAAGCTTCAGCTGGGAAAGAATGGGATTTTGCTGTCTTACTGGAATTGTGTGTGTCTGGCTACAAACAGACAAGGTAAACTGCAGCTGCCTTTAGAATTCCTTACTGAGCTGCACAACAGAAGAGAGAAAAGGGAGGAGCAGATAAGCCTGTCTTAAAAAACCATAGATCTATAAGTTGGGCCCCCAAGCTAAAATAATAAGAAAAGTGGAGGCTACCCAAAGAAAACAAATCATACCTAGATGCATTTAGGATGAAGCCTTCAGAAAGTCTATTGAAGGTTCAATTTTGTTTGTTTGTTTATACAACACTTACCTGACCTGTTTGTTTATTTCACACATGCACGTTGCTAGATCTGCATAAACACTAGCAGAAACATATTGAATAGCTCTGCTTTTTGTGGTGTAGGAATCTATCCATAGTCCTTCCATGTTATTTCTGCCTCTGGTACCAAATTTTCTGTTAACAGACACCCCCCCTGGAGCTTGAAGAATGGTAGATCCGGGGGAGGTGTTTTAATGATGGGCAGGGAGACGAGCACAGGGGTTGGCCAGGGCGTGGACATGCCCTGGCTAGGAGGAGGCAGGGCGGGGTTCAGGTAGGGCCTATTTTACCACTTTGCCGCCCCTGGCTTCCTCCTCTTTTCCACTGGATCGAAGAGGAGAGAACATTCATCAACTAGAACCTGCTTTTTGGAGCCATTAGGAAGAGCTAAGTTGGCTGGGCTGTACATGCATGGTTGCGAGATTGCGCAGCCCAGCAGTGTGATTATGTGTGTGATTGATTTTTCTTGATTTTCCCCTTGATCAATTTCCTTCTCCAGAAAAGATAAAAGGAGCTTCCCTTGATCATTGTGTGTGATTGTGATTGTTTTGCATAATTTTCTGCCTTTTGCCATTTAATTCCTTGCCATTTAATTCCTTTCCTTGTCCCCTCCCCGACGCAGTCCCTGGCCTCTGGTTTCAGTCCTTCCATGTTATTTTTGCCTCTGGTACTAAATTTTCTGTTAAAGAAGTAATGCCCAGGAATATATCCAATTTGTTAACAGTGGTATATTTGTATTAAAACAAAAAGTCCTCCATGTTTTTTTCAGCAAACCATGGTGAAGTGAAGCAGAACACTTATTTGAACCTGGGACATTTTTATACTCCACAATCCATGGAGAGTCTCACTGGGATCAGAAAATTCTCTACCACTCAGAGTACAAGATTTCTTTTAGTGCATGAGGGTTAAATAGTTCAAGCTTCTTCTATATCTTGCAATGCTGCATACACTTTAAACAACAGATCCTTTGTACATTTCTTAGACAAGAGCTTAATGAATTGACAGCAGCAATGATAAATGCCTGTGGTTGCTCATAGCCCAGAATGTGTGTTGGCCTCTAAAGTGTGATTGGAGTATTTGTATTTTTACATTAAATATGTAATAATTTTATCTTCTTGTTGGACAGAAGAGAAAAAACCTTTTGACTTTGATTTCTTTGCAAAACTCCTTGAGAAGGTCTTGGAAAATGAAAGGAGGAAAAAAGAAAAAGACACCAAATGTCAGCATGAAAAGGAGAAAAACTCCAGCAAGAAAAAGGCACGCACATCTCAGAAAAAGCGAAAAGGTATTTTTTAAAAATACTGAAAACATTGGAAAATGATACATTTCCTTTGTTATGAAAGCTTCAGCTTTTGAGACATAGTGGGGGTCCTGATTCGTGTGTATTCTGTTTAGAATGTTAGCTCTCTTGAGAGTGCAGCTTCTTGGGCATGCCCTTACAAAGGCTTACTTCACCAAATGATTATCTTCCAGACATTTTCACATGGTCAATGGTTGAATATTGATCTTTTTTTTTTTTTTTGCTTCTGCTTTGTACTGCTTTGTACTGCTTTTGATATTTTATGTACCGTATATTCCAGTGTATAAGATGACTTTTTAACCTTCTCAAAATCTTTTAAAAATTAGGGGGTCATCTTATACGCCAGAATAGGGCTCTCCATCACAGCTTCGGAAGGATGGGTGGCTGGCTGGATGGGGGGAGGCTTGCCAGCACCCGCCCTTCCCCAAGCCGCAATGGGGAGCCCTATAAGAAGACACCTCACCCAGCCAGTCACCCCTCCATACCCCCCCTAAAGCTGCGATTGGAACCCTGATTATGGTTTCGGGAAGGGCGGGTGGTGATTGGAAAGCCCCCCCCCTCCAATCACCCTTCCACCCACCCTGAAGCTGCGATTGGGCTACTGATTGCGGCTTCAGGGAGGAGTGGTGGTGGCTGGAAAGCACCCCCCAGCCAGCCAGCCTTCCACCCTCCCTGAAGCCGTGATCGGGCACCCTTACATTTGCCCCTCTCCTCCGCCTTCGATTCCTCCCCAAGTGAAGTCGGAGGAGAGTGGCGAATGTACCCGCTTTGCCTCACCCCCCTGCCCAGTCCCCTGCGTCTTCACTCCCTTTGCGAAGGAAGTGAAGACGCAGGAGATGGGCAGCGTGTGAGGCAAACCACTACTTTTGCCCCTCTCCTCCGCCTTCGATTCCTTCGGGAAGGGTGGATGGGTGGTGGCTGGAGGGGGAGGAGGCTTTACAGCCAGCACCCGCCCTTCCCAAAGTCACGATCGGTGTTCCCATTGTGGCTTTGAGAAGGGCGGCTGGGTGGTGGCTGGAGGGGGGAGGCTGGAGGGGGGAGTTTGGGATATACTCTCCATATAAGAGAGGGAGGGGTAGTCTTATAGAGTGAGTATATCACAAATTCTATATTTTAACTTAAAAATTGGGGGTCGTCTTATATGCCCAGTTGTTTTATATGCTGGAATATATGGTAGGTTTTGTGTTATGTAGTTAAATTATAGTAACAGGACATTTTTAGACTAATTTTGTTATCCTAAAAAAAGAATAACTTTCATTCAGCCATCATGAGGATTTTTGATTGAAAATTGCGTATGCATTAAATTTTATATGCTACAGGAAGAGAGAAGACAGCTAAAACAAAGTGGGTGTGAGTAGGATGAGTGGTAGACCAGAAAGCTTATATGGAGCTTTATATTGAGCAAGTAGAATCCCATCATTAAAAATAAATAAATAAACAAAGCTTTGGGTATATTTTTAACTTTCTTACTGAGAACTGTCCAACTGTATGTGTAATTACACTATATACTTTGATAGCTAAAGTTGCCAATGGGCAACCCAGCCATGGTCAGGAAGATCTCCAGGGTGCTGGAATTTCTGATACAGAAATGGAGGTGGATGCTGAGACAGCTGAAAAGGAGAATGAAGTGTCTCCTAGTGCCTTGGAACAGACAGAGGGCCAGACAATAACTGAATTAGCGGTGACAAAAAAGAGAAGGAAAAGGAAAAAAAAAGATTCTGAACATGAGACAGAGAATCCTTCTGAAGAGAGAACAACCCCTGAAGAAATGGCTGAAGGAGAAACCTTAAGAAAGAAAAGTAAGGATATGAGTTATTGCTGCTATGTCATATCACTGGGATAATATGCAAAGATTTTGTTTTATTTCATTCCAGGGAGCAAATAGTTGAATGTAGTTTTTATTCCACCAAAGGGAGCATCTCTCCTGAGAACAACAGAAAGGAAATTGGGGCAAACTTTTGCTGATTAGCCCCTCCCTTTGCAGCCTGCATTGACATCCTCTCCACTATTTCAGAGGGTGTCTCCGTTGTTTGAAGCAGGTTTTCAAGGGGCATAAAGAAGTGCACATACAAGGGGAAATGGCAAAATATTGTCTCTTCCCTCTCCCTATCTTTAGCCAGTTGGATCTTTTTGCTGGATCAGAAAATGCCAGTGGACTGAAATAGCCCTTCTGCCTATATAAGGCGCAAAGTCTAAGTATAACCCATTGATTGATGCAAAATAAAGACCAGTGAAATAACAGCAAATATAAGTCAAGAAAAATGGAGACTTATTTATGCAAAGGGATCTTGTAGCACCTTTGAGACCAACTGAGAGAATGAAGTTGGTCACATAAGCTTTTGTAGACTTAAGTCTACGTCACCAGAGAGCATCAGATTAAGTACCGGTAGATTTAAGCCTACAAAAGTTTATGTCACCAGCTTCATTCTCTCAGTCTCAAAGGTGCTACAAGATCCCTTTGCATAGTGATCCAGACTAACACAGATGTCTTTGAGATTTATTTAGGTCATGTGAATGGCAGGTTTACAGCATAGGCAGCATTTTAGTTTTGTATGTGGGACTTGAAGTTGTCTAAAAATATCTATCTATCTTTGTGTAACAGTATTTTTATCTGTATCTTACAACTAAATGGTTACAATATATTGTGTATTTGCAGGGAATTAAAGTACCATGTAGTTGAACAACATTGCCTAAACTTTGGGGTTGTTCATGAAAAGCCAGTTTATTATGAATGAAAATGATTTTTTTTTGCATTTTTGTGTCTCCGAGATGGCTACAATTTGAAAAATGAATAAATTATAATCATTTAATATTTAATTTAATTTTTATTTCACTTATTCTGTTAAACATTTCAAACAACTGCTGCAATAATAATGGCAGTTCAAAATAGTTTCACTACAAGAATATTTCCAGCTTTCCATAAAATGAATATTTCAGCTTTCCATAAAATGATTTTGCTTGCTAAATATTAGTTAGCATTAGAGTGGTGGGTTAGCATGCAAAATTCTATATGTTTTGTCTTGCTTTCACTTAATGTAAAATACTATAAAACAGACAAAAAATTCTAAGAGTAATGTCTTAACTTCGATAAATCATTAAATAATGTGTAACATCCAGAAATCATGGATCATTTTAAAAAACTAGTTTGCTTTCACAGTGGAGCCCTTTAATGTACTTGAGTGTTGCTTCTGCATTTAGTTGGAAGTGAAATTAAAACAAATTCTGCATAATATTTTAATGTGTCTAGCCCAGCTCCTCTTATAGTGTTCATTTACCAATGAATCCCATTCAGCAAATGCTTTCTGATGTTAATTAGAAGCTTCCTCCTTGCTTTTCCTGTGTGCTTTACTGCTTTTTGCTTAACGTGGCTGGGGATAAAAAGATTGCCCTTGTTAGTCTGGGCATATATGCCACATCACGTGTGGTGAGTCTTTCATTAATTGTAATTAAATTAAATGTCTTTATGGGGTCGCTGAAAAGGAACCAAGAAAACTAACTGGTCCCAAATGGAGAAAACCTATGATAAAAACAAAAAGTAGCTATTAAAATAACATTTTGCCTGTTCATACTGGAGAGGCTGGTGCTGCAGTTGCTTTTTATTGTAAAAAAAAAAAAAAAAAAAGATTGCCATCAATATGAACCGAAAGAAAGGAAGGACAAGACAGAATACTGGAATATTTGACAATTCTTCTTCATGGTCTCTGTGCCTCATACAATTGGGATCTTTGCACATGTGCAGATCAGACACAGAGCGTTACAGAACTGAGTACCTTTTTGGCAGTAGCCCCGCCCTCTCAGGGCACTATACAAATAGACCCAGAAAGCTACTCCCCTCAGTTGCTTTTGATCCATCACCTGGATCATACGGAACATGTTGAGTAGCTTTTCCTTCAATTGCTTCTTCAGATTCTTGACCTTGGCTTGTCTTCGACTACTCTCTGGAGTTCCTTCTTATTCGGCTCACTGACCTGGTAGCTTGTTTTTCCTCTCGGACTGGCTGACTTGGTTTTTGTTCTTGGTCTAGGCCTTGCATGGCCTCCGTAGCTTTATTCAAGTCCTGCCCTTATTGTGGTTGCAAAATCTCCAACTCAGATGCCCACGGCTTTTACTTTTTTTGCTTAGGTGAAGGCCACAAGTCTTCATCTTGTGACATTTGTAGAGGCTTCATCTCACAAGTCCTTAAAAATCACCTCTCCAGACTGAGAACCCACCTCTGGGAACAGTCTCTCCAAGCCATGGACATTGCCGCAAAAAATTGGCCTCTCAGTACCGCTTCCTGCTCTATTTGCACGGGTTGCTCGGTCCTGTCCGCCAAAGCCATGGCCTCACACTCTCAGTCAGTTCCATCTCACCCGACACCGCCTGCTTCCAAACTGGCAAAGAAGGCCAGGAAATGCCTGGGTACCGGGGCAGATTTGGTCCCTTGGCCAGCCCCATTGCTGGACCCAATACTACCTCGCCAAATGGCCCCGTCCTCATGACAAGACCATGCAATTCTCATTGAGGATGATGACCTTCGGGAAGTCAGCAGCTCAGGCTTGGCTTCCTCCATCCAGTGAGGCCAGCCATTGCCTCAGGGCTCCATAGGCCACCTTCCACTGCCGGTCCTGAGACAACCACACTTGCTGTCCAGCCACCACCCAACCTCTGAGGCTCCCGACTGAGGCAGTTGAGACTCCCGAGACAGTTCTTGCTCCTGGGAGCAGTCTTGCTCAGCATCTTTCACCAACTCCAGCTCTCAACCCTGTCAATCCTGGTCTTGGTCCGTTGATCCTGCTCCCGGTCCTGTTGATCTCGGACCCAATCCAGCTGATCTTGGTCCCAAAAATCTCACTCACAACACTGCTCCCGCTGCTGGTCCTGATCTTGATCCTGTTGCTTCTCCTGCCATGGATCCTGATTCCAGTCCCGTCCACACTGATCCCGATCTGTCCTTTGCCACTCTTGATCTTGCCACTCCAGATCAGTTTCCTCTCCCCTCTTCGAGACCATCACCGTATGCAGCGTCAGTGTCATGGGAAGCCCCGGCTTTGGACCAACAGGAGTTGTTCCCTGTTCCACTCTCCCCACTCTGATACAGAACTGGACTACAACTCTTCTTCGTCATCAGATCGCTACCCCCTTGGTAATCCTTAGTTCCAAGGTGTGCCATACCTACCATGCCTGGATCCACGATGTTATCCGTATCCACCACACCACTCGCACTGCAACGACCGCCATCATCGCTCCACCGCTGACACCACAATAAACCGCACCAGGGCCAATGCTCCAGTGCACAATCCCGCAGCTCCCCAGCACTTCTCCCCTTGCCATCCCATCCAGACCATCCTTCCGTCTCTCAGGAACCAGCTTCCAAGCTGTCGTATCAGCCTCAGTGCTCTCTAGAACACTGGGACCCTTTGCCTGACCTGAAGGACTCCTGTGGTGACTGCACTCCGGAATCCCATTCTCTGGAAACTCCAGATGATCAGCGGGAATCTTCCCCCGGCACATCTTTGGAGGACTTCTGCCCTTACACTGATTTTATTATCCGCATGGCAGAATCGCTGGACTTAGAACTCAAACCGCAACCGTCTTCCCCCCTCAACCCAATTTTCCAATGGGTTGAAGCTCCTGGTAACACTCTAGCGATGCTCCCTCTGCTTCTGACTCTGTGTGAGGTTGTTTGCCATGCCTGGACCAAACCAGCTTCAGTCCCCGCCACTACTCGTTGCCTCGAAACCCTTTACAAGATCCACTTGGAGGATGCCCCTTTCTTTCATCTCAGCCTCACCCAAACTCCATAACCGTGGAGGCCACTCAGGCTAAGTCCATTCGACGATCCACCTCTTCTCCACTGGACAAGGAAGGTTGCCATCTGGACCTCCTCGGCAGGAGATTTTATTCATCGTCTTCATTGGTGGTTCATGTGGCCAATTACCAAGCCTGCATGGTGGGCTATCAACAATTCCTTTGGGAGAAGATGGCTTCCTTCTTGCCTATTTCCCAGACGACCACAAAAGTGTAGCCAGTCTCTCCCAGCAGGAAGCCCACACGCTCGCGGCCCGGCAGATGACCACCTCCTGTCATGTAGCCAACTGTGCTGCCAAATCTATGGCTATGGCTGTAGGACTCCACTGCTATGCTTGGCTTCAATCTGCTGACATTGCTGAAGACATCTTCCAGTGGATCGAAGATCTACCATTTGACAGGGATGGCTTCTTTAATGTCAAGATGGATGAGGCCATGGCCACACTTGTGAAGGCCCACACGATGGCAAAGAAGATGGGCATGTCCCAGCTGCAGGCCCATATTGCCCCTCAAAACAGTACTGGTAGAACCCCTCCTACCAGTCCTCCCACTCATTCACCTTCTTCTAGTGACCCCCCACCCGAAGCACCAGCAGCAACAATGCTCAGTAAAGCCGCACTGTTATCAATCATCCTAACATTCCAAACAGCATTCATCCACCAAACAGCACCTTTGATTGTGGGTCCTGGTCAACCAACATTTCACCCACACTTACCTACCAACTCACTTCCTCCAACCTCCTGGACATTTCTGCTCACACACAGGCTTGGGAAACAATTTTTTAGGACAAATGTGTAAACACCATCATGCACTTCGGATAAACCATCGAATTTACCCATTCTCCTTCCTCTGGTGTCTTCTACTACATGCCCGCGTTTTCCACCTTTCACAAAGAAATCGCTTCCCTCCTAGCCAAAAATGCTGTTCAACCTCTACCATCTACCATAGCTTCTTTGGGATTATTTTCCTGCTATTTCATCATTCAAAAAAGAGATGGCTCCCTCTGCCCCATCATGGACCTCCAGGCGGTAAACTGCTACATCCATCACACAAAGTTTTGCATGTCACACTAGCGTCCATCCTCCCCCTCATACAAAAGGGAGACTGGTTTGCTTCCATTGACCTGTGGGATGTATACTTTCATATTCGAATCCATCCCTGGCATCGAAAATTCCTACGTTTCACAATAGGTTCAGCTCTTTTGGCCTCTCAACAGCTCCAAGGGTGTTCAGCAAAGTGATGGTGGTCCCAATTTCCCATCTCCACTCTGATGGCATCCAGATTTTTCCATACCTGGATGACTGGCTGGTCATGGCTCTATCCAGTTCCACCCTTCACCGCCACGTCCACACCACCTTGCGCTTCCTGGTGAAGCTGGGTCTCTGCCTCAACCTAGAGAAATCTCAACTACTCCCCTCTCAAATGCATCCATTCATTGGGGCTGTTCTGGACTCCACTGCAGGCTGCCTTTCCTTTGCCTCTCCTGGGAGGAGATGCTAACCTCTCTCATTCACCACATCCTCTCCCAACACTCATTGCAGTCTCTCTTAATCATGCTGAGTTACATGGCTTCCACTACCAGGGTAGTGCATCACAACAAACTCAGGTCCTACATGCTCCAACTCTGGTTTCTTCATCACTTCCGCCCAGACGGCGACTCTCCCAACAAGCGGCTCCTTCTACCTCCACCAGTATACCTGTTCCTCTTTTGGTGGCTTTACCTCGCCCACCTCTGCGTGGACATCCCTTTCAGATGCCCTCACACCACCGTCATGCTCAACTCTGACGCCTCACTCCAGGGTTGGGGTACCCCTTGCAACAACTCCACCGTACAGGGCTCTTGGCCTCACCACCCCCACCACCTCCACATCAATGCCCTAGAGATGCTGGCAGTCTTGAATGCCTTCGAAGCCTTTTGGGACCTCCTTCATCACTCAGCAATTCAGATTATGTGCGACAACTCAATCACTGTCCACTACATCAACAGCCAGGGTGGCACCTACTCTTCCACTCTAACGAGGATAGCCTCTCAACTTTGGAATTGATGCATCCCCAGACAGATTCACCCCATCACAGTTCACATTCTGGATACAGACAATACCCTTGCCAATTCCCTCAGCAGGTTGTTTCTACACCCTCATGAATGGAGCCTCTGATGAGATCTTCCACCTCATCTGCAGGGAATGGGAGCAGCAGTCAATAGACATGTTTGCCTCCCACACCAACCACAAACTCCCCTGTTTTTGCTCTCAGGGGGGCAGGGATCCAGAATCTCTCAGCAATACCTTTGTACTTTGCTGGACTGAGCTGCTCACCTACATCTTTCCTTCCCTCCCCCTGATCATGAGGACCCTGGTGAATATTCAGGACAATCACACAGACTGCATCCTCCTGGCCCCGTGGTGGCTGAGACAACCCTGATTCTTCAAACTCCTCAGCATGGCACAGGGAGATCACCGTTGTCTTCCCTCATCTTCAACACTCCTGACTCAAGTCGCTGGCACTCTCTGTCACCCCAACCTGGGTGCTCTGCGGCTTACTGCCTGGAGAATTAATTGGACCAGGACCGCATCCAGCAGATCCTCCTAGCCTCCCGAAAACCTACCACTTGGAAATCCTATGCAGCCAAATGGCACCGATTTTCAGCCTTCGCCCAGTGTCTCTCTTTACCAACCTGACCTACTGATGCCCACTCAGTCATGTCTTATCTCCTTCACCTCAAAGAGCAGGGGCTGGCACTCTCTTCCCTAAAGGTCCGCTTGTCTGCCATAGTGACCCATCAGCCAGAAGACCACCCCTCTGCAGCCTTCTTCTGGGACTCCACTATAAAACACTTCCTCAAGAGCCTGGCCAACCTCTACCCACCAGTCTGGGACCTGGGACCCTCTCAGTCCCTCTTACTGGTACTCGTTCAGCTCATGAACAAACCATTTGAGCCTCTGGCTTTGACCGACCTCTGCCTTCTCACTCTGAAAACAGTTTTCCTGGTGGCTATCATGTCAGCGAAGCGGGCCAGTGAGCTTGCGGTGCTCTGGCCTGATGGCCTGTATCTTACCTTCCACAGGGACAAAGTATACTCCATTTTGACCTGTCCTTTCTCCCCAAAGTGGTCTCCTTATACCACATGAACCAGGATATTGTATTGCCCCCCTTTTTTCCCCAAACCCAGTCTCACCTCTAGACAAAGCTCTCCACGCCCTTGATTTTCAGAGACCTCTGGCGTTCTACACTTCCTGCACGGTGTCCCTACGGTCCTCTGCCTGGTTATTTGTCTGTTACAGTGGCTGCCACCCAGGCTCTCTGGTGTCTTCCCAAAGAATTGCCCACTGTGTTGTTGACTTGATCAACTTGGTGTACTAACTAGCCAAGAAACCTCTTCCCTGTGCATCCTCCCTCACTCCACCAGGGCTGTTGCCACCATGCAGGCATGGCACCATGGCATTTCCCTTCCAGAGGTCTGCAGAGCAGCCACATGGTCCAGATGATCAACCTTCATCTGCCACCACCGCCTGGACCGCAGAGCAAGAGCAGATGCCGCTTTCTGCAGAGCAGTACTGTCTTCTAGCTTGGGCTGACCTGCTCCCCCCCGCTATGGCGTATACCACCACCATGGTAAGCTTGTTATTCTCCCAATTGTGTGAGGCACAGAGATCAAGAAGAAGAAAGAGAGGTGCTTACATGTAACTGTAGTTCTTCAAGTAGTCATCTGTGCCTTCATACAAACCCACCCTCCTCCCCTCTTCTGGCAGGTCTGCAACGGAAGACTGAGGGGAGTAGCTTTCTGGCGCTATTTGTATACTGCCCTAGGAGGGTGGTATATGCCAAAAAGCTACTCAGCTCTGCAATGCTCTGTGTCTGATCTGCGCATGCATGAAGATCCCAGTTGTGTGAGGCCACAGATGACCACTGGAAGAACTACAGTTACAGATAAGCAACCTGTCCTTATTGATAGTTATTCCAAAGGAAAGGATTATTGTAGAAGCAACCTTAAGCTCAACCTTTTATGAATAAAGGTATATTTATCTTGTGTAGAAAATGGTTTGGAAGAATTTATAATGCTTGATCATCTGTTGTCAGGAAAAAATACACCAAGCATTGAGGTTAATAATATTAATGAAGATGATGAGGAACTGGAGGTCCCTGATGGAGAAACACCTGATGAAACTCTCTCCTTAGTAGGAGAAGATGCACAGTGCTGTATGGTGGAGGAAGAGGCCGAGCAAGACTGTATATCCAGGTAATAACCCATATCTGGATTTTGTATTAAGGCATCTCCATGTAGTCTTACAAAGTATATCACATATTTATCACTTATTTCTTTTGCAAGAGTCACCTGAAAGCCCCCAATATTACTGTTTGGCATAACCCTCTTTACATTTGTTATTATGTCTGTGTCCTTAGTCCAATAACATTGAGTTCAACGGGTTGCATGGTTGCTTTCAACATATTATTGACACTTTCCCATTTATATGAGGCTTTTTCTTCTTGGTATGTTGAAAAGCAAACATTTTCTGTCCAGAAAGTACACAGAATTTTCAAAACAAGTATCTTAGTATGCTTATTTGGTATGGTTTAGAATGAAATATTCAACAACAGATGTGCTGTGACCTACTTTTTACTCTGAGTCTAAGGATTGTTGCGAGTTCTCTGTTAAGAATTTTGAGCTTTCAACCTGGGCCCTGAATTCCTGTCCAACTTTTGACTGAAAATTCGATGAAAGCTTTGCTTTTTATCTTTACTTCCTGTATATAAAATGGGAACAGTGAAGGTCTCTCATGGTAGTTATAATGATGAACAAGATGAGATTTTATATTAAGAATGCTATATAAATGGTATAGTGAGAATAACTTGAGTACTTATCATTTATGAAGTTCTTTGAGCAAGCCTCTGTCTAGATTGGCACCATTGTATGAAGGCAAAATGAGAGCTAGTGATTGTCTATGAGCCTGTGAGAGGGTTTATAATGTTTGATGAGGAGAAAAATAATGATTTTTTCATGCTCTTGTATTTTCAGAATATGTGATGAAGCATCCATAGAAGTTGAGCCTAATGATTTAGACGTTTTGGAAACTAGTTCTGAGCACCACATTGGACAGCCTTCAGTGTCTCCAGATGCAAATAAAAGTGGTTTTAAAGGAACCAGTGCTGCCCAGGTAAAAATATTTAGAACTATTTCTGGCCTACTGATTCTCCTTACTATGTTGTGAACAAAACAGACAATACATATCCAAAGTGTTCCAAAGATTTGTATCCTGATCCAGCACAAATGAGCACTGACATCTGCATGTAGCTTTCATTTTGAAGACACCACACCTGTATCTCTAGGCATATTGCCAAGTAGTTAAAGTTATCAGCTCTTACAAGGTATTTGAACTCAGATTGATAACCAGTAATCTCCATTCTACTGGAGTAGTTGGTGCTAGGGGTAGAACTGCACATTTTGAGTAGCTCCATTATTGACTGGTTCCTCCTTTGATTAGGTTTTACTCATATGGTAAAGCAGCTCTCTGTGCCTTCAGACTGAGTAATGAACCAGATGGTGCAGAACTCTTAAATCTTGCCTTCTCACTCAGTATTGCTCTCTTCTCAAGCTGCTTTTCTCCTCAAGAAACAAAAGATATGGGGATCTTTCTCTCTTTTCTCTTGGTAGAAGGAGGGGAGGGAGGGAGGGTGGAAATTAGCTGAAACTGGGTGTAATTTAGAGAGCACAAATGATTAGGAAGGAAGGGATTAAGTAGTTGTTACCCAGCTCCATGGGAAAAGTATTGTGGGACTACGTGAGAGGGCCTACTCTTTGTTCGGTGGGGAATGATACAGAGGCTATTGCAAGGATTTCTTGGGATGGGTCCACATTTTCTAAAAAAAAACTGTTGGTGGGAAATAGATTTTCCTTGGGTTTTTTCCAGGCTGTGAGGCTGTGTTCTGGAATAGTTTCTTTCTGACGTTTCACCTGCATCTGTGGCTGGCATCTTCAGAGATTCTTTGAAGATGCCAGCCACAGATGCAGGCGAAACATCAGAAAGAAACTATTCCAGAACATGGCCTCACAGCCCGTAAAATATCCAAGGAAAATCTATGGATGCTGGCCGTGAAAGCCTTCGACTTCACATTTTTGGTGATAACTTTCTAGCATTTTGTATGTACATGATGCTGAACTTATATTTTTACATGGTGAGAGAGCACCTGACATATGACATTCAAAGATTCTCTTTCTGTTTACTCTGCCTTTCTCCATGAGAGTGAGTATACCTGTGTCTTTCTGATCTAAACATGTCAGGCCTTTATTTCATCTGTTTGAATACAGTAGGACCCCGTATCCACTGATTCATTATCCACGGGACACAAAACAGCACACCTACCATAGATTCTTCCTAGAAAGTGTGTCCTATCTAGCCATTTTTTAAGGTCCTCTTAAGGAAACTCTATGGTATTTTAAACTGGACTTCCCATTATTTTCAATGGTGTTTGATATTATCCACAGTTTTGGTATCCGTGCCCCCCCCCCGAACCAATCCTCAGTGGATACAGGGGTCCTACTGTATAAGGAGAGCTCAGTGCTTTTTAAAATTTTCTTTTTTTTTAACTGAGTGAATCAGTGTTAAATCAATGTTAAAGGACTGTTCCTTTGTATAGTATATCTTATCTTGGGAGAAACCAGGGCTTTAAGCTCATACTAGCTGTTTTGGTTTCATAGCAGAGTGATGTACCTGAGTTGAATAAACTGGACGAAAATCAGAATGCAGCACCACTAAGTCTTGATGAAGAAGTAAGGTGAGCAGAATAGTTCTGCCTCTGAGTAGCACTTCTAAATGAAAAAGTGCTTAGTGTTATAAATAAATAATTGTCTTTATATTTTTTAAGGGTACTTAGATTTTTTTTCTCCTTCAAGTGGCAGCCCAGAGTAACTGGACATCATTTACCAGTAGTGGCTTTGTCAAATCTGATGGTGTGTATGCCACACAGTGGGATGAACATGCAGAAGAACTGCAGTATTCCTGATGGTTTGGAAAGTCAGTTGCAAATCCCCTCGTAGCTGACAGTGGAGTACCAATGATTTGTCAGCACTAGGAATAACCTTTTCTGGAAGTAGTCAGTGTTCCAAAGTAGTTCACTAAGGAGCTCAGTTGACATTGTAAGAAGCGCATTGTAGGAAGGAAGTTTATGACTGAGGCTATAACTGCTTTTTTATGCAGTTTTTTGAATTTGCTATGTATGCTTGATGAAATTAGCCCCAAAAGTGTTACACAGTGACCAATATCTGAAATAAATAAAACAAAAAATGTGGGAAGTACATGATGGAGGTGTGTTCTAAATTCCTCAAGGAATCTGCTTTTGGCTTACATTTTACTTTTCTACTCACCTTTCTTAAAACTATGGTGTTTTGAGTCATATTGTTCTCGGTCAGTGAGCTGAAGAGGTCCCATAAAGTTTTGTACCATAGACTGGAGGACTTTATAGACTGAGTGTTTATATAGATAATATGCCAATACATATAACAGTTCCTGTGCTATGGGAGATGACATGCACAGTTTGGATCTGAAATGGCTGTTGTATGATTGAGAGAACTCAGGTTTTTCCAACACCTCCCCCCTTGCCCTTCCCCCCTCCAGGCCATATTTTTTGCCAACCTGGAGACTTTTGAGGACTAGACTCTGACACAACTTTTGAGGACTAGAAGCAGAAATGGGAAGAAGGTGCAAAAGCTCAGGGAAGAGCAGTGATGATTTCAAGCCAGAATTATCAGATCAGGATCCAAGTTTAAATAGGAAGAACTCTTTTTTTTGGGGGGGGGGTGGCGTTGATTCATTCATGTTAACAATGAGATGGTTGATGAACTGGATTTTAGTGCATGATATGAGATGGAAAAATATAAATATTTTTAATTTACATTCAGGGAAACAGAAATAGCAGCTACCAAAAAGCCAACAGTAGAAGGACAGTTGCAGAGAACTGCATCAGACTTAACAAGATCATCTGAAAAAGAAGACCTTCCAACTGGTGACACATCAGAGGTCAAGATCTCTCCTTCTAAGTCTATGAGTAGTGCAAAAAAAGCATGTGATTAAACCCCTTAAAAATTTATACAGTGTGTCTTTTGTATTGCGTTGTCTAAACCTTTAAGAGTTTTATTCCACTTTACACATGGAACCTTGATTTTACAGATCATCATCAGATTCTTAGACTGTTGTTTGTATTGTTACATATGTTGCTTAGAAGATTGTTTGCATCATTGCACATATGGTAAAAATTCTTCATTTTTCTAGTGACAAAGAGGGAAAACATCCTGTAGCGGGTTGCTCCCCTCCCCATTGCTCCAGGAGTCAGGAAATAGAGTTGAGGAATGCCTCATCAGGAGGGTTAACCTCTACCATTCCTCAGTCTATTTCCTGCCTCCGCTCCAGCAAGGTGACTATGAGCTTTACTCTTTGCGCGTTTCACAGACTATCATCAGATTCTTAGAATATTGTTCGCATTGTTGCTTAGAAGATTGTTTGTGTCATTGCACATATGGTAAAAATTCTTCATGTTTCTTTCAATTAGAATACTGTGGAAGATAAAGTTAATGACATAATTGAACCTACCAGTGAGGAAACAAACAAAACAAGCAATGGCATGGAGAGCAAATCTCAGTAAGTTGCAGATTACAAATATATATATATATATATATATATATATATATACACATATACATATATTTTACTTCGTGTTGCATTTCACCACTTAAAATATGCAGCTATGGTGATAAAAGGTGTTCCTGAAGGTGCACATAATTTAATATTGCAGGAATTGCACTGATTAGCATTTGCTTGGTCAGTACAGGATGTAAAAAGTGGTATTGTGAATTTTCAGCCTGATTCATTCTTTTCAGATAAGAGTAGTATTGTCATCAGCCTTTATTGTGGTTAACAAACTATAAGGCATAAGAGTAGTATTATATGAACTTCAGGTTTGATAGAGGTTCAAACAGGAGTTCTCAGAACAGTGAAGATGGAATTTATGTAAAATGTCACACTACAATAATTGCTGTTTAAAGTCATGCATTTGAAATCATACAAATTCTGGAGAATATTCTTGAAAAGCCAACTGATTTCTTTTCTCCTGACCCTGTACTACCTGATTTTAAGTCTGTTCTTAATACACCAGTTTGCATTGCTTATGTAATTATGAGAATTCTGTTTGCATAAATAGCACTCGGATTTTAAAAGGTTTTTTTTTTTAATTGTGTAGGCAAATTCAGAATGCTCATGCTGAAAAGACAGACGTGAGAGGTCGTCGACAGAAACCTAAACCTAACTTAGTGAAGGCATCTGGCAGAAAAGAAGCACCTGCCCAAAGAAACCTTGACAAACCAGAGCCTGTTGGTGCAGTAGAAAAGGTACTCAGTATTCTGTATGTAAATGTTCAACAATGGGAACATAGTAAAATAATTTGTATTGTTTGTGTGTGAAACAATTTTATAGCTTGTGTAAAGGAGGGGGCAGCTAGGATGGGTCTGAGGGCTGTACACACCCCATTTTTGGGACCTCCAGACCTCTATAGATCATACCCCATCATTTCTGCAAAACTAGGAGTGATGTTCCAGTCACTTCTGTTCACATTTTTTGGCTACGGTATTTCAGAACTGTTTTTCAATGCAGTGCTCTTCCTGGCAGCCTCTGGAGCACAGTTCTCCATTGTCTGGAAGGATTAGGAGAAGCACACGTGTGCATGTGTGTGTGCACGTGAAAATGCTGGGGAGTGTCAAAGGTCAAGGGTCACAGAGTTCCCACACCTGATATAAAAGATTGTGTTACTTTCTATAATAATTTTTAGAGGGTGTCATAACTAGCCTTCCATCCTTTCATAGGTCGGTAAAATGAGGACCCAGCTTGTGGGGGCAATTAGCTAACACACATTGGAAACTGCTTAATACAGTGTAGCTGTGTAAATTGCTATTGCTTAAAACAATTTGTAAGCTGCTCTGATAACCTTGTGGCTGAAGAGCGGGGTATAAATTAAAAAAAAAACTATGTAGTTATAACTGTGCAGAGTATATTAGTTTCTATGTAATAGCAATCCCATCTTGATTGATCTATGGCTGGTATTCTGCTTTGCAGTTACGGATTTATAATGGCTCCATATTTAGATATGCATCATATTTACAACTGTGGAAATCAAAAACACTGTCTACATCGTCTAAAAAATCCAGTTTAGAAGATATTTTTGGTTTCTTATTGGATATCAGAATATCACCCTCCCAGGAATAATCAAAACGCATTGGTCAATACATTGTGCCCTGTTACTTCTGAGGTCTTTCTGCTTTATTTTGTTCCTGCACTTCATTCCTTTCCTTTGATGGCAAAGAATAGTAATCATTGGTGATGGATAGAGAGACATGCACTTTGCTAAAGTGCCTCTGCTGTCAACATCTTGCTTGGATTCAAAGTCACTGTCACAACCTGTCACTGTTGACATGTTTCCAAGATGTAGTACACTGCTTCAAGAGCAATCAAAGCAAACATTTGAATTACCAAATTAAAGAATTCTTTGATGAACCTGTTGAAAAGTTGGATACACATACCTTTGTTTTCAATGCACCTGTATACTGATCAGTCACTTTAATATGTCCAATGATTCTTTTTGATTTCTCCATTTCAATTTTGTGTCCTATGGTTACTAAGTGCACTTAGTGAAAGTGATTTGTTTTCGAAAGGCACAGCAGCAGTTAATTTTATTTTCATGTTTAATTTTTAGAATAATGATCAGGATGATGTGCCCAATACCACCACTGTGGACACTGCTGAAAAAGATCTGAGGCATTTAGATACTGAATCTCCGTAAGTATGGGAAGTAGTTGGAAAGTGTGCTGCTGTCTTCTGCTTTATGCATTATTGATAGTGTGATTAGAAAATATTATTTGTCTTATACAAAGTAATTATATCAGATTAGCATACTTTGATTCATTCTTGGCACCTTCCCACACTAAGATCTAAATCCAACATGATATTGTTGCTACAATACAATACATCATGATGGAAATTTCTTTCCTTCCTCTCCCTCAGCCTTTGGAGCTGCCCAAAACCTGCTCTGGAGGGGAGGGTATATGTAGGGTGTGCAGAGTGTTCCATGAAAGAAGAAATTGCCCCTCCCTCCTCTGGTGGATTCTTCTGTTCCATGAGCAGAGATCCAAAACATACTAAAGTTTCTAGGGCCTTTTGAAAAGAGCAATAGCACAAGATAAAGATATAGGAAATACATTTGGTTGAGTGTAGAATATGTTTACATGGGAGAAAAAACACTTCAAGTAAATAATCAGTACAATCTGTGGCTTTTCAATGTTCCTAAGTAGTGTAATTTTTTTCTGAATTACCATATCTGTTCTTTTCTTTTTGTGTGTGTGTCCTGGAAAGTAAAAAACTAAGGGAGTGTATAATTCAATCATGGTAACTGATGAAAGTTCAAGGTGGACCTCATTAAATTAGACTTACTTCAGTAATCTCAGATTGAACAGGCAAAATAGAATGTAACACTGATATTGATCCAATTTGTCCATTTTTAAAAAAATTACATTTGGTGTCATACTGTATAATTTTGCATTTTGACTTACAGATTTGTTGTTGTCAATTCCATTAGTCACTTACCATGAGAGAGGTCCTCTATTCCCATTGGTCACTGGTCATGAGAACAGATCCTCCACTGTGATAAATTTTTGAAACTGGAAGTTGTGTCTGTAGTTAGTTCAAGTGGTTCAAATAATTATTTAGGTTTATTATGACATGAAAAGCCTTTGCAGTACTTATTCCCTTTCTGATTGCCTTAGGAGTGGAGTATAATTTCTTTTCTTGAATTATTGTTCTTTAAGGGCTTATAAGAAATCTACTTTGCAAGAAAACAGCAAGCAAACGGTTCTAAAACCTGCACCATTAGCAAGAGGTCGAATTCAGAGGCCTAAACCAAATTTAGTAAAAGTAGTTAGAAGGCAAGAAGGATCAGCAAAAAACACTGCAGCAAAAGATGGAAAAACAACTGAAATAGCTGGTGAAGCAGACATGACTCTTATACAACCTGAGTGTAATAGCAGTGAGCTCTTGAATAAGAATATAACAGTAAGTACACTATTCACAAACCATTCTCTGTTCACTTCCAACGTTGAACGGATTAGGTGTCATCCTATGAATGTTTATGTTTTTTCACAAACTATTGTGCCAGGGTACTCATTGTCCTATTATGAATAAGATATATGTGTATTCTACATATAGAGTTAGTATAAGATGTAATATTATAAGACCTGGAGCAGCTCATGTAGACTTATCTAAATTAAGTCTTCTTTATGCAAAAGGATCTTGTAGCACCTTTGAGATGACCTGAGTGAGAGAATTTGGAGCATAAGCTTTCGTAGATTTAGTCTACTTCCTCAGATGTATGGATCTGAGATGTTCCATGCATCTGAGGAAATAGACAAAGTCTACGAAAGCTTATGCTCTCATTTCTTTCTCTCAATTAGTCTCAAAGGTACTACAAGATTCCTCTGCATACTGATATTCCAGACTGACGCAGCTATGTCTTTGAATTAAGTCTCCTTTGTTCATATCAGTGTAGCCTAGAAGCTTGAGTTCAGCTGAAACCCCATTCCAAAATCAAAGATGAACTCTCATGGGACATTCTACTCCCATCCTAGATTTTAGAACATTCAAAAACACAGCACTGTTTTGCTTAAACATTATATAATTTAGCCAAAAAAGTCACCTGGTTTTATTGGTTTTGATAGCTAGTTATAGAAATGGCTTCTTATTTTCAGACTGTATCCAAAATAGTTCATACCTTTTTATTACATCATTTAATAAGGCAGAGCTGTATACTTTTAACTCAACTGAGTCAGACCATTGACCCACCTAGTTCAGTATTGTCAACTGACTGGCAGTGGCTGTGCAGGATTTCAGACAGGATTCCTACCTAGCCCTACCTTCCTGGAGATGCCTGCTTGCATTCTATCCAGTACTAAAGCCCAGTTGTGCTTTAGCTTCCAAAATCAGATGAGACAAGCTTTGTCAGAATAAAGTAACCTTTCTGCTTTCTCATACTGACGTATTCTAATATAATTACTTTTGGAATTTTGATTTACAAGTTTTTCTTTGTATTTTATATTTGTATTATGGTTGGCCCTCTGTATTCATGGATTTGGTATCCACAGATTCCATCATTCACGGCTTTAAAATAGTAAAAAAATAAATAAATTCAAGAAGTAAATCTTGATTTTGCCATTTTATATAATGGACACCATTTTACTATGCCATTGAATATAATGGGACTTGAGCATCCACGGATTTTGGTATCCATGGGGGGTCTTGAAACCAAACCCCAAGAGCCCACTGTAATTGTTTATCTTAATGGTTGTTAGACCTCCAATAACTTTGTTTTCATCTGTGTATAGTGGCTGTATTTCTCCAGATCATATCTGGTGTAAGCTCTTCCATCTTGGAGGTTTCAGTGAAATTTCATTTACTTCCTAGGAGACAATCACATATGAAGCTGACAATTCTGAAGAGTTTCAAAACAAAGCTGCTGCTTGTGCTGAGAAAGTAGGTTCTACATCCACAAGCCGAGGAAAGACACCACTGGAATTTGAGTGTCATGAATTCAGAAATGCATCTCTGTCAAGCAAGAGTTTGGAGACTGTGGCAGCTTATGGTGCAAGGTGGGCAGCATGAAATAAAGAAGCACAAAGATACTACAATACTTAACATTTGTAGCATTCTGTTCAGGGCTGGCAAGCCCATTGCCCTCTAGATACTGATGGACTCCAGCTTCCATCATCACTGCCTGTCATGGCCAATATTGAGGGATTATGGGAATTTTATATAATACTTGGAAAATCATAGATTCCCCACCCCTTCTGTAGCATATGGATTCTCTGGGGTTGGTGAGAAGATGAATCCTGTTACAGATGGGATGTCCTGTCACTGCCCAGAGAGAAGCAGGAAGTTGCATCATGGTCTTATGCAAATTTAAATCTTCTTTGTTTTCTCCTCCTGAGGATCTCCACGAGGCTAGTTTCAACTTCCTGCTTCTCCCAGAGTAGAGCTAGGTCTATCTCCTCCAAGCTATCCTTGTCTCTTTCTGTGTACTTCTGTCTTTGCCTATATTTTTCTGCCTCTGTGTGAATTTTTCTTAGACTTTATTACCCTGTCTGCCTTTCCTTTAAAAAAACAACAACCCTGCTTTGTCTGTTCTTTCTTTCCCACGTGGACTGAACACCTTCCACCCCCTCTCATCTTCCTCCCCCCTCCTTTTTCCTCGTAAGCTTTGGCTCAAGGAAGCAAGGACAAAAGAAAACAAAGAAAGGACTCCTCCAGGAGCCATTCAGGGGCAGAAAAAAGCTGGGTCGCCCAGGGCCACTCTCGGAGTGAGATGGGGGGTGCCCGGACAAGGGATATGCCCAGCCAATGCCCAGAGCTGCTCCAGGAACATGCTATGGGCTGCAAAGCAAGCAGCTTCATTGGCGGTCACCCAGAGCCACTCTAGGAGCACGCCAAGGGCACCAGCCTTGGCGGTGGCAGGAAAGCAAGCTGGGAAACAGGCCGAGAGACCTCCCTGCACACCCAATGAGTCGACCTGGAAACACCAGATTGGGGCCACCACTGCAGCCGGAATGACTCAGCGCCACACAGATGGACGACCGACTGACTGAAGTACTGGGAAGCAGTGGGGGGGGGGCAGGTCCAAGTCTTTCCCTATCTTCTGGCCGGGGCCCCTTCTCCCCCACAGGTTAGAGCAGCCATAGAAGACTTTGCCCTATTGCAGGACATTTTGCTCCCGCCTCCCCCTGAGATAGTCATTAGTGGGGAGGACTCCAAGAGAGAGAGGCAGTAATTGCGGGTCCAGCCACTCACAGTGCTCCCTTGGCGAACTTTTCACAGCAAATGGGAAGGGACCAGGCCATATGTGCAGCCTTAAAGCTACTCTCAAACGCCCTCCTCCCCAACGATGGCGGTTTAGCTCCTCCGCTAGGTCAGGGCCAAGCCATGCTGGGAGTCATTTGGGTACAACTGTGGGCACGGTACCTGGACCATCCCTTTCTTTTTGGGAGGTCGCCAGGCAATAGTATGCATCCCAAGCCGAGAACATGATGGAATGGCACAGATTCAACTCACCAAAGAGACCCTTTTCTACCAAACTTCCTATCCCATCAGGAGGCTACGGGAAATCTGGGAACATCTACCCAATCAGACCTGAGAGGTCCTCTCACCCCCAAGGGAGTCAGTTAAGAAAGAGAAAGCTCACCCTCCATTAATTCTTTGGAGGGGTCGGGCAGTGAGTCAGGAGAGGAGACCCGATTACATTGCGCCATTAGAGAGGCGCAAGTCCTTGATGAAAATGGAACCAGTCCCAAAGAGGAAAGGGAAGAAGGAGAGTGGTCTGATTCTGAACCAACTGAGCCAGGCTCCTCAGATAGGCTGTTCCACTGTGACAACTACGCACCTCTTCTGTTGAAAGTGGCAACAGCACTGGGACTACCGTCAACGACAGTACAGCAGGGGGCGGCCGAAAATGCGTTGCAACCACAAAATGAGAGAGTGGCTTCAGTATTACGCCCCTTGAAGGTTCAGAAAAAGGAACTGCACTTCCATGAGATTGTCACTCAATTGATCTCAGAGGAATGGGCAAAGCTGATGCAGGGGAAGAGGGGCATTATGATAGCTCAGAATTTCTATGCACCTAGCAAGAAGGTTCTGGATAGTCTGAAGGTCCCTGCAGTCGACAAGCTGGTAGCCTCCCTGGTCTCCAATTTTCTAGTGCCCAAGGAGGGAGAAGGACTTCTTAAGGACCCAGATGAGAAGAGAACAGATGGGGCCCTGAGAAAAGTCCATGAGACATCTTCCTTACGTGTCCGAGCATCAGTGGCAACGTCACTGTTTGCAAGAGCATGCATCCTATGATTGGAGGACCTCCTGAATGCTCAACAGCTGGACACCAAGACCCTACACAAGACTCTTGACAAAAATTCTTAAGACCTTGCAGTTCATCACAGATGCTTCACAGGACTCCATGTCTTTCGCAGCAAGATCTATAGGAGCAGCAGCGGTAGTAAGACAATCTATTTGTCTGAAGCATTGGGAGGTGGGTACACACTCCAGAACCAATTTGTCTACCACACCATTCAAAGGGGCCAAGCTCTTTGGGGAAGAGGCCTTGAAAGACATCTTGGTAGAGACCAAAGATAAGAAGCAAGCAATGCCCACAACACTTGGACAAGGAGACAGGAGGGGGAACAAGAGGCCTTTTCAGCCCTCCCAGTCCTTTCATTCCCTCCAGGGGGTATACCAGATAAAGAGACTACTGCACCTTCCAACCAGCCTGGGCCAAAACCAACTACACCATCTGATAGGCTCCGAACTCGCAGAGCACGAATAGCCATAGAAGAAGCCATCAACCACCAAAAGGTGGCTCCAGACAACAATTCTGACTCTGAAACAGCTCCGGTAGGCGGCAGGCTCTCCCTGTTCCAGAGCATTTGGTGAAACTACATTGGACAGATGGGTCCTCACAACGATATTGCAGGGCTACCGCATAGAGTTCGATTTCTCCCTGCCCTGATACTCAAGAACCCACAGGAGTCATTCTGGGGATTGGAGAGAGGATGACTCCACGCCTCCCAGTGACTGTGATGAACCAATCTATTCTGTTTTTTCTGTATATTTGTGTATTTTGTTGTTGTTCTGTCTTTTCTCTACATGCAACCTTTCTCTTATGGGGCTTTGCTAGTCAGGAAACTGGCCTCATGGAGATCCTCAGGAGGAGAAAACAAGATTTAAATTTGCATAAGGCCATGATGCAACTTCCTGCTTCTCTCTGGGCAGTGACAGGACATCCCATCTGTAACAGGATTCATCCTCTCTCCAACCCCCAGAATGCACCTTCATGGTAAGTAACCAATGTGGCATTTTCTTCAGCAATATTAGACATGTGTTTTCAGTATCTAATGATCTTAAAATGTAGTACATATTTCAGTATTTTTTAAAAAATAAAAACAAATTTAAAATTATAAATTCGTTAAAAACAGATTGTTTAAAAATCACCAGGTTTTATCCCCTGTTTCCCATTGGTCTGTTTATTTTGGATAAGAGCAGCTTCCCAAAGTCTGAGACAAGATCTTTTTCAATCCTGCTACCTAAGAATTTTCTTAAATTGGAGATAAAACCAGATTGAAACCAGTTTCTGCATATGAAACATATGCTGTACCACTATTATCTGACCCTTTGGTATGATCTTGTTTTCACATGCATGCACTGTTGAGTGGTGTGGATTTTACATCATCTCTTTCTCTCCTCTGTGGCTTTGATTCTCTGCTTTGCAGCTCAACAAAAATAACGGTTAGCTTCCTTGGTTGCAGAGAAGGCAGTTTATTGTAGAAGCTTTTGTTTATGTTGTGATTATTGGAAGTGTCAATTAAGTTAGACGTGTCCATTGAATGAAAATGGCCTTTGAATGGCTACTTCTGTCTCTTTTTGGTCCTTTTTGTATTTGATCCATCAAGGTGACTCTTTCTCATTCACATTTTAGAACTGGTTGTTGAATGTAGGAAGATTGTGGACATTTACTTTGGTTGTTATGTTGGGCGGTACTGTCTATTCTATTGTGTTCTTTAGATTTTTTTTTAAAATTAAACCTTGTGTTGTTCTCAGTATTACATAGTCATAGTTGTATTGATTTTTCTTGATCAACCAGAGATTCCAGTCTTCAGCAAGACCAAAAAGATGTTTTTGCTGAAACAGAAGATTCTTTGAAGAGTTGCTGCCTTAGTCCAAAGCAGAACTTGGGAAAGGCAGCAGAAAAAGAGGAGCCATCACAAGCAGGAAAAGAGCTGGTGGGAAACAAACATGAGAGTGAAACTACAGAAGAGAGTTTAATAAATATCAGTAGAAAATGCAGTGAGTCCTCCAACCTAGATGTAAGACTTATTTTAAAGCTGGCGCTTTGCTGTTGGCAAGTAATCTAATGGTTCAAGATGGATTGGCCATTTACTAATGAAAGTGAATCCACTTATTTATAAAACATATATTAATTTACTTTTATCCAAATAAATATACTTAATATTGAGATTTAAGGTTTCTGTCCTTTACAGAGCAATCAATTTGCATGTTTCCTATAGTAGATAACACAATGGTTTTAGACCAGAATTCAGAAATCCATGTAATTTAATTTTGTGAATTAGTGTAGCCCTTGTCTTTAGATAGAAATTTTTCCTGCAAATCCAGTATAGGCTTTCTAGGAAGTCATACATCAACAAGGACATTCTTAGGTCTCTGAATGTGTCTCAAGAAGCTGTCTGTATAACAATTGCAAGGAAATATATCACTATGTTGTTGTTTTTCAAATCACTTGGATATTTGAGATGGGCTTGCTGTAAAATGCATAGATTTTATGAAACTGAAGCAACATATCTCAAATTACTCTGAGCTGATCAAGTAAAGACATATAATGCCATCTTTTTTACATTAATGTCTTAGGAAGTAAAAATACTATTTTGTGTAGCAAAGATATTGGTATCCTTGCTGACTAATGAGATCTACTTGAGTTTCCTACATTATTTGTTTTTCTCTGTATACTTGAGCAGGGTGTATTTTGGATCAGATATTGAACATTTTTGTTATATTTTAGGAAGAAGGAAGTGGTAACATCGTGCCACTATCACATTTGTTGGAGGGGTCCTCTGCAGATGCTCGAGAGACAGTTGCACCAAAACCCCTCCAACTGTCTCCCCCAAACCTTTCAGGCTCTGAGGGTGTTGAACCAAATAAGGCATTGCAGTCCTCAGATATCCAGAAGAACATTTCACTTGGGTAAGGATTTGCTGACTTTCATGGACTTTTAGTTGCAGAAAGAACATCAACTTTTTTCTGTTCTTTTTTACAGGCTAAAAATGTGAAAAGTACTTATAAACATCAATTCACTTAAGGTCAGTTAGTGATTATTACAGCCAAATTTTCCTTTCTAGGAAATGGGAGGCACTTTAAGAGCATAATCTAAAAGTAAGAAAGGCTCCCTACCTTTTTGTGATGGAGCTGTTGCTAGAGCAGTTTTGGTGCCTGGCTTATAGGTTGTGTGCTCCTAACTACCTTGCCACAGGGCATCACTTCCTCTCTAATTGGTTGATTGACATGCAGTGGCCTTGCAGGGAGGTGTGGCTGGTATGGAACAGAGAGGAAATCGCCATCCCTCTGATGTGCTTTTGACTTGTAAAAGTGGCTTGCTAGTTTCCACTGATTTTCCTAAGAGGCAACCCATCTCCTAGTGCTGTATCAAGTCCCTTTCCTGAGGGCTTCCTGTTGTTCAGAAATAGATCTTCAAGGGCAGAAGGACTATATGAAGTATGCATGGAATGCAGCATGTGGGTTTTTGGAGTCAAGTCACAGTTAATTGAGAAATGGTTAGGAAACTGCAGAATGCGTAATTATGGAATATAGGAGCAAGATAATTCAAAGTTATTTTTTATAAACTAAAAACAGATTTAAGACTTTTACAGCAATGCTTTCTTAGCCAAAAGGCCGAGAAGCATTTTTGTAATGAATAGAGGAGCAATAAAATCCATCTATTCTTTTGTTAGATATTTGAAGAGTAGTTACCAATAATTTATGGATAGTGAATGTCTGCTTTTCTAAATTGTATTCATTCAATTATTTTGAATTATATTTTAGTTCATCATTATTGGTGGAACCCACTTACGGCACAAGATAAAGGAAACAATACAGTCAATGGAAGAACAATACCCTTCCTTCTTTCTGTTTAGGGATGATAATAATAATAATAAAAATATATGGACATAACTTGTTATATGGATACAACTTAAGAACCCTGGAGATAATATTTTTGAAATACAGAAGTGATTTAATCACCACATATTTTTGAATCCCCTTTCCAGTAAACAGAACTCACAAGGAGAAAGCAAAGAGAGTGTTGTTCGACCAGCACCATCACCCAGAAGCAGATTCCAGAGACCCAAACCCAATATTGGGAGGGCAGTTGGAAGGAAAGAAACACAGTCTTTTGAAGCAAACGAAGCAATAATAACACTTACTGATACTGAGAAATCTGAATTACAGAAACCTGAACCTTCTACTGTAGTGGTAAGTTCAAGGAAATGAACTTGATTATTTCTTGAATAGTTTAGTAACAAAGACATTTGAAATTCAATTTTTTGTTCTGGTGTTGTTGTTTTTTTTTACAAATGCCATGCAAAATTGAATTCATCTTTGCTAAAACAATTACATGGATATTTTTCCTTAAAATTTACAATAAAATATTTCTTTCTAATAGTTTGTACCACCATTCCAGGCAAAGCCTCCCCAAGTCTCGTCTGCTGAAGCCTTAGAAAAGAAACCTGTAGGCACTGAGAAAGTGAATCAGGAAGACCCTCAAGTGTCCAGTACCTCTCACAATGTTTTATATCCATGTCCCAGGTATGTTTTCAAGTATAGTTATGACTGCTCCTAATATCATTACTGTCCAAATGACAGTAAACATAAGAAGATGAAGATCTTTATGAATCTGCCAGATTTAAACATTTCTCCCCCAATTTGGTACTTGGCACTTGCAAACTTTGAGTGTCCTCAGTCCTTTCATTTCACTTTTTCACGAAACACTTCAAAGATCAATAAGAGGAAATAGAAATTAGACAGTGTTCATTAGACATTGAAAATTAAGAGAGGGATGTACGTACGGACACAACTTTGAGGGGACATAATTTACAGCTTTTGGCCATGGGTTGTGTAGCAGGCCACGGGAAGCGTTAGGTGAATTTTTTTCTCCCCGTTCTCATGGGGATCTATTCATAACATTTTGGGAGATCCACAACTCTAGAATACAGAGATCTGTTGGACTCCCAGTTCCCAGTGGGGATATGCTTGGCTGAGTTCTTAAGCAAGTTTTTAATAATGCAGAAAGAGGAAAAACAGGGCAGGTTTCCTGGTTCTTCTGGGACAGGGGGCAATTAAGGATTGTTCAAATTAGATTGAACAAAATTAAAAAGGCTTTGAGGCTATGAGAGGGCTTTTTGTTACTGCACTGAAGTAACCATTAGAGGACGTAAAATGGCTACCCCCACAAATAAAAAACAAGCCCTCTTTAACAGGGGAAAAAAAAGAGAGAATATATTACTTCACTTCTCAATTAAAATCCTGCCTTTTCTCTTGCCTTATGCTCTTGCTTGTCATGGGACAAAGACTCATATACCTTCTCAGTCTCTGGGTTTTTGAGGTTCTCAGCTTCTCTCCCTGCTTGAGTAGCTGCTGAAGTGATCTCCATTTCCTTCTTCACCTGATGAAGCAAACAGAAGATATTTAAATAGGCTTTCATCCTTCCATGCACTTTGATTGTGCCTTACTCTTTAGCCCTTCTTTCTGTCCTAGCTTCAGTTATCCCATTTCCAATGCCCAATTTTCTCCCTTCACACATTAAGAGGAAAAAGAGCACAAGTCTGCAGCTTGTTAGACCATGTTTATATCAAAGTGCATTAACTGTTGTTCCTTCTCAGTAGTTTTGCCTTCTTCTTCCTGGATTCATCACAGTTTTGTTTAGGTCTGCTATAACAGCCACCATAGATGGAGGGATTCTCTTTGCAGCACTTACAACCCTTCTCACCTTCAGTTTTGCTGTGGTTGGGGCAAGCACTTGGAGACTATCAGTGCTGCCGCTTTCTTTGATAAAGATGCTGTATTATACAAGCAGGCAAATACACCCCCCATAGTTTTGTGAATTATATTATTCCACTCAACCTTTTTTGTTTTTTAAAAAAAACCCTTTCATGTTGGAAATATCTGGTGTGCTTTCTTCTTGTGTTTTTACACATGTTTTAAATGACATCTTACTCATAGCCACCTTGAGTGCCCTTTTTTGGCAGAAAGGGTAGGGCATACATTTAATAAGTAAATAAAGCAAACACACAATACGCTATTTTGAGATGAAATTGTCAGCAGCATAGAATTATTTATTGGTCACAAACAATGAAATATTTATCTTGTATTTAGCCCCTGATTTGCTTCTTTCCTACAGCCACTTGCTACTTTTTTTTTTTATTATGCATGTGTGTGTCATTCTGAGGGCTTGGCCTCTTGTTCAACTGCCCTCTTCACCAGTATCTTGGATGTGAATTTTTAAATTATGAATGTGACATCTTTACAGGGGGAGATGAAGCTTAAGGATGAATGCCATATAAATATGCACATAGCTATATGTCTTGAATAACTTCAGTAACTTTTTTCCTCTTTGTCTGAAAGGGACAAACCCATTATCCAAGAGAGTAAATCATGTACTATCAAGCCAGCTCAGCTGGTGAGACGACGGTTCCAGAGAGTTAGGCCCAACCTTGGAAGGATTAAGGAAAAGAAGGAAGAACTTGTGTCAGAAAATATTAGTACTCCAGCTGAGGAAGAAGTACGAAACATGGAGATGGAGATAGTCAAGGAAGTTGATTTGTACCCACCTTTGAAGGTTAGTTACTTAACGAGTTTCTTTCGTGTGTCCTAGTTCTTCTAAGCGTTGCTTTAAAAGCAAAGCACCTGTTTTGATGTCATGGCAGATACTGCTGTTTTTCTATTTATCTCACAGTGGCTAGCAAGGAGGGGGGGTCTTCCCTGGAGACCTTGGCGCATGTGTGGAAGTGCTGCCCATGCTTCTTCGCTTCAGCCACTTTGCTGATCTTTATCAGACATGAACTGGAAGGTCCTTCCCTTTCTGTTCCCTGAAACTTCTACCCTAATTGGCTCCTTATTGAATGAAAGTGTTTCTTCTTTACACAAACAATGGAGAATAGCTGACAGACAGACAGAAATGCTAAGCACACAACTGCAATGCTTTTATGTAATACTAGGTCTACTGAGGGTATGTTAATAATAACAATTTAGATAATGTAACATACATGGGAAAAAAGTCAATATATAACAAAAGGTGCACAAATGCAAAGTGATAAAACATTAACAGAAAATCAGTAATGAATAACAAAGTTCAATTACAAGAAATAAACAGTGTGAACATTTGTACTATATATAATAAAATTTGCAGAGGCAGACAGATTGAAATAAAAAGAAGTTGCCCCCCCCAAAAAAACAACACACAAGATTTCTAGATATTCTGCTGTTTCAATGTATCTTCTTCAGATTAGCCATAGCTACACTTGACAAGCTGCCAAAATATATTTCCAAGTCAGATTGTTGTTGTGTGCCTTCGAGTCATTTCTCACTTATGGGGACCCTGAGGCAAACCTATCATGGGATTTTCTTGGCAAGATTTGTTCAGAGGTGGTTTGCCATTGCCTTCCTCTGAGGCTGAGAGAGTGTGACTTGCCCAAAGCCACCCAGTGGGTTTCCATGGCGAAGCTGGAATTTGAACCCTGATTATCAGCATACCCCCCTGAACATGTTTGATATCATTGGATTTCCAAAGCTAAGCAAGTTTGGTTAGTGTTTGGATGGGATACCACTAGTGATCTCCAGTTAGGCCTAGGAAAGAATTCTGCATGAAACCCAGGAGAGTTGATGCAGCCAGTCAGTGATAATGCTGGGCATAGATGGACCAAGGGCCTGACTAGATTTAAGGCATCTTCCTATGTTCTTGTAAATGAGCCTTGGCTTCTTGCAGGGTTGTATGTTTCTATTCTGCTTTGGTCAGAAAAATGTGTCCAGTTCTGGGCACCACAATTCAAGAAGGATATTGACAAGCTAGAATGTGTCCAGAGAGGGTGACCAAAATGGTGAAAGGTCTGGAAGCCATGCCCTATGAGGAGTGGTTTAGAGACCTGGGTATGTCTAGCCTGGAGAAGAGAAGGTTGAGAGGGGACATGATAGCCATGTTTAAATATTTGAAGGAATGTCATACTGGGGATGGAGCAAGCTTGCTTTCTGCTGCTCCAGAGACTAGGACCCAGAACAATAGATTCAAACTACTGGACAAGAGATTCCACCTAAACATTAGGAAGAACTTCCCGACAGTAAGAGCTGTTCGACAGTGCAATATGCTGCCTTGGAGTGTGGTGGAGTCTCCTTCTTTGGAGGTTTTTAAATTGAGGCTGGATGGCCATCTGTTAGGAGTGCTTTGATTGTTTATTTCTACATGGCAGGGGGTTGGACAGGATGGCCCTTGTGGTCACTTTATTTTATTTTATTCATTTATATCCTTCCTTTCTCCCAATAATGGGATTCAAGGTGGCTAACAACATATTTAAAACAGTACAAGTTAAAAACAATACAAAATAATAAACAAAAGTATAAATATAAAATTTTAAAAAACCAACAATTTGTAAGTCAAAATATTAAATATTAAAAATTTTAAAATTAATTTTAAAACTCTATACAGACCATCTTCCAACTCTATTATTCTGTGATTCACATCCCTGTCTCCTGTGGCATAGTCACAGGAAAGAATTTGGAGGCTATCACTTCTGCTTTTGACTAACCAAAACTTTGATTAATTTCAAAAAGTCAGCTTTGTAAATAATATTTTTTTAATGTTGGTTTGCCTGAAACTAACCATACTTAAAATTTACCACAGTTTCAGTTTCAGATAATGCAGGAAGCTGTGGTTAATTAAAAGTGGAAGTGAAACCTCCTCAAAGCTGTGGCAGAGGAAAGCTGGGGGAATGTATGAACCTGGATAGAGGTCAGACTTGTTCACATCTTGCTAAACTGTAGTTTAGTCTAACACCTGAATATAGCTATATTGCACACATCTTATTTAAAAGATATTAGATGATTTTTAACTTTTAAAAATTTATTGCAAAAATAAATGTTTATCTTTTTATCATTGCATGATTAAACAGTATACAGTTACCCCTCCACATTCGCGGCTTAAGATTCGCGGTTTTGACTATTCACGGTTTTGGCAGCAACCCCCCGCCATCCAAAAAACTGCAATGGGTTCCCTGTTCCTGAGGTGTGTGGGGGGAGAGGGTGGGAGGAAGCAGCGACGAGGCTTGGGTAGCCCCGTCGCTGCTTCTGGGGGTGGGTGGGAGGGGGTGGGAGGAAGCAGCGATGAGGCTAAGCACCAATCAGTATCATTACCAGATGTGACTATGGTGGCAGCAATACATATGGTGCTCCTGGGGGGTGCGGAAGAGGGTGGGAGGAAGCAGTGATGAGGCTGGGGTAGCCCTGTCACTGCTCCGGGGGGTGGGGGAGAAGCAGTGGGGGTTGCTGGAGGGCGGTGGCGTGACCTAGTTTTTTATTCGTGGTTTTTTCACATTTGCGGGGGTCTGACGCCCCAACCCCTGCGAATGCGGAGGGACAACTGTACTGTTTTATCGCACCTTATTTATCAATGGATAACATAAGTTATGGTGAGTTGAAGCATAGGTGTAGACTGTATTTCAGAGGAAGACAATGGCAAACTGCCTCTGAGTATTCCTTGCCTATGAAATTTATGGAGCCGCTATAAATTGCCAGGTGACTTGAAGGGATATATTCACACACACACAAAGCATGGGTGAGGCAGAAGCGACAAATGTCAGTTTCTTATCAGTCATAATTTAATGCCCTTGTATAGGAATTGAGCAGAAAATTCTTAAAGTCATATCAAGCATCTTAAGACTGCAGGGAAATTCTAATTCATACTAATTTCTGGACCTTACTCTGAATGAAGCCTTTAAGGCTATGTCCTTTTAAAAAATCTATGGTCTAATCTCCAAGGATGAAGTAAGTATCCAAGCTGCCCTGGGAAATTTGGAGAAAAAAGAAAAATTGGAATCTAGTGGAACCTTGTTACCAGAAAGTGTCATTGATCAGAAGAAACTTTCTTCCTCTGAGAACTCGCAGAGATGTGAATTTCTTGAGCGGCACAAAAAAGCCTATGCGATCAATGATGATGTTGAAGGAAGGCTTCTGGATGTTCCTGTAAGGCAAGTCATTTTAAATAAACAATTGAAATGCTACCCTGAGACCATAATGCCATCACTGTTTCCTGTATATAATGGAGAATTAGATGTCTTTATTCATCTTCAGTACCAAGTGAAAAGAGTTATGCCTCAGAAAAGGAAGCTTGTTTCCCAAGTCATATTTATTTAGGGTTTATTTAGTTACTTGTTTTTTTTACAGATAAGCTCTAAGCAGCTCAGATTGGTTTTTAAATGCAAAATATTAGTGTTATTCAGGCTACTAAAGACAGATTTTCAAGGGTATTTAAAAAGGATGTTTTCAAGGGTATTTAAAAACTGGTATGATCTTAGTTTTGTTTGTTACTTTTGCTTCTTGGTTAGGGATATTTCTGCCCCTCAGGAAGGAAGTCAGTCAAAAACCATAAAGCCTACCCAGTTCATGGGGGATCACCTTCAGAGCCCTGAGCCAAACATCACCATAGCTACTAAGAAAGATATTTCTTCAGAAGATGTTAGCAAAGAAGCCCAGACTGAAAGAGATGCAGAAAATCAAGCAACACTATATGGAAGTAAACCTGGGGAAATAGCCACGTTAATGGTAAGTGCTAATGAGTTATCCTAAATCCTCTTTTGGTTGACAGTTTTGCCCATAAGAGCAAACCAGATTAGTAAAAAGTCTGCAAGCAAAGTCTGTGAAGAATGGTTGAAAGAGTTGGGTATGTTTTGCTTGGAGAAGAGAACACTTGAGAGGTAGTATCTGAAGGGCTTCCATGTAGATGCTGGAGCAACTTTGTTTTCTTACGCTCCAGAGGAGAGAACTCCAATGAATTCAAATTATAAGAAAGGGCATTCTGACTAAAACTTAGAAAGAACTTCCTGATGGTAAGAGCCATTCAACAGTGGAATAAACTACCTTATGAGGTGGTGGACTTTCCTTTGTTAAAAGTTTTTAAACAGAGGTTAGAAGATCACCTTTCAGGGATGTTTTCTCTTTTTTTATGCATTCCTCTTTCTAAGGAATGCATAAAACTCCAGGGGGGTAGAAGGAAGCAGTAAATTCCTGTTCTTTTCTCTTGTTTAAAGCCCTTATGATTGGCCTTTTTTAATATTAAAAAACATAAATTGAGGGCTTCATTTTATGTGTTGCTTTAATGACATTGAGCAATTTGCAGCACTGATTTTTTTTTTCTTTCTTGCTCTTCCTCATTAGTTTTCATAAAGTGGTAGATTTGCTGGGCTAAATCCAATTGTTAATTCCAATTAGAGCAGATCCATTGAATCAATAGTGCTTATATGAGTGCTGACTTAACAAGCCCCATTGATTCACTGGGTTTATTCTAGTTGGAACTAACAATTTGATTTTTGGAGAGCCAGCCATTCTATGGTGTGAAGAGCCAGTATGGTATAGTGGTTTGAGCATTGGACTATGACTCTGGAGATTAGATTTTGAATGTGTCACAGATTTGTGCAGAGCGCAGTCACTCCCTGTTCATCCGAACAGGGGATAAGCAACGAAAACGTGTGCTTTGTGAGCAAACAAATCCTCCTTTGGTGCTAAAGTAAGTCCATACCAAAATTCTTTTAGGCTTTTATTAATAACAATTAAATAAAAAGGAAAACAATAACAGAAAGCATTTAACCATGTTTTCTAGGTTCTCTCTAAGCAAGAGAGGTACATACAAGCTTGAAGCTCTTTTCTATCTCAAGAACAAAACAATATAACCCCTCCCATTTATATAGACCATAACACTTAGTCTTTGGGAGAAACGAAAGCAATCCAATCTTAAGTTTCGTTTCTCACATACAAGCCTAAAAAACAGAATAACAAAAACAGACAGATTTATTACCTTCTAATAGCTAAAGATGGCGCCAGGCATGTCTGGCTAAAAAATTATTCAGGGAGGGGGAGACAAACTCCTGATCTCAAAAACTATTTTCCCTGACACCCCTCTAATTTTTCATCCAGACATCGACATATTATACCTAGTCTGTCACACAAAAGGTCATGCTTAATATTACCCAACGCTTTAGTAAATAAATCTGCTATATTTTCTTCACTGGGACAATACACCAAATCAATTAAACCATTTTGAACAGCTTCTCTAACATTTTGAAATTTTACAGCCACATGTTTTGTTCTACTTTTAACACCTTGTGCTGTTGCCATCGCTATACATGCTTGAGAGTCTTCAAAAACTTTAACAGCTTCTGAAATTGGCATACCTAAATCACTAAAAATTTGTTTTAGATAAATCAGCTCATTTACCACGCTTGACAACGCGGCAAATTCTGCCTCTGCCGAGCTTAAAGCAATAGTGGATTGCTTTTTTGACCCCCAGTGTATGGCAGTGCCAGCATAAAAAATTATCATCCCTGAATCAGAATATCTATTTTGGATTTCGCTGGCAAAACTGGCATCGCAAAAAGCTTCCAACTCATGAGAACCTTGTGAACTTATTTTTACGCCATAATTCAAAGTTCCACACAAATATCTTAATACGCGTTTCAAACCTTGCCAATCATGTTGAGTTGGTTTTGACACTTTTCTAGACAAAACATTTACAGCATATTGTATATCTGGACGTGACCATCTTGCAATATACAATAAACTTCCAATTACAGAATGAAAAAGTTCAGGATGTTCAAATGGCCTAGAATCTGTGACATTTATGAAATCACAACACATAGGAGTTCGAACAGGTTTACATTGAGACATGTTACAAAGATCCAAAACTCTTTCAATCTTTTGAACTTGACTCATTTTAAAATCACCATTTTCAAACCTTTGGAAATCTACTCCCAAATAGTTTCTAATTTGACCAAGGTCCTTCAATTTGAATTTTGAACCCAATTCCTGTTTAAATCTTTGCACCTGAACATCAGTTTGTGTAATCAAACAGAAATCATCCACAAAAGCGACGACGATTTCATAATTCTGATTAACACCCCTTGTATACAAACATGGATCAGCAATGCTGTTCTGAAAACCAACATTTTTCAGCTGTTCATCCAAACAAAGGTACCAACATCGGCCAGTTTGCTTGAGACCATACAAGGCTTTATTGAGGCAATAAACCTGGTCTGCTCCCCCACTGTGAAACCCAGGAGCTTGCTCCATATAGATGCACTCATCCAATGGAGCATTTAAATATGCAGTCTCTACATCAAAGTGATTGACTTTAAGTTGGTTTAAACTTGCAATAGATAAAGCAATCTTTACACTTTGTACTTTAACAGTGGGTGCAAAAACCTGATCATAATTTTGATACTGTATCTGTGAATACCCCTTTGCAACTAAACGTGCTTTATATTTGACACCCCCATCCTGCAATTGCTTTCTCTTATATACCCAACGACAACCTACAGCCTTTTCTCCCTGTGGCAATGCCACAATACGGAAAACATCATGGCCTTTGATGGATTCCATTTCATTTTCCATTGCCTCTTGCCATTTTTGTTGTTCTTCTTTTGGCAACTTTAAAACATCAGTATAATTATCAGGTTCAAAAGTCACCTGGCAAACTTTTACATTCTGTGCTGTGAATCTTAAAGGAGGCACTCCCTTTGTCTCTCTGTTAGAGCGACGGGGGACAACAGGCTGAGCCTGATCATTGTCAGAATCTGCATTTGAATCACTCCCCACATCAAAGGATTCATGCTTGGAACCCTCTCCTCTCAAGTCTGGGGAAATACCAGTGCCCGACTCAGCAGCCTGTTGCTGCTGCTGTTGTTCAGGTTGATTTTCACCAACAAATGAAGGCAAAACCACATCTAAATTAGCATGGACATGAGACCAGTTGGCCTGCTCCTCAAATTCAGCATTCCTGGAAATCAAAACTCTCCCATCCCCAAACGCGAACCGCCAGCCCTTTGATGATTGGTCGTACCCGACAAATCTGAGCCTCCTAGCCTTGGGTTCCCCCTTTTTTCTGTTTGCCTTAGGGATATTCACCCATGCATAGGACCCAAAGGTCCTAATGTGCCTCACAGATGGCCTTTTGCCATAAAACATGAAAAAGGGTGTATTTGAAACCACAGAACTGGGTACACGGTTACTTAAATAAGCATCTGTTAGCATAGCTTCTCCCCAGTATTTCTGCTCAATGTTTGCATCAAACATCAGGCTATCTTTAATTGTTTGCAAAACACCAATTTTTCTCTCAGAAATCCCATTTTCATTAGGACTATAAGGGGTTGTGAGTCTGTGGAAAATTCCTTTTTGTTTTAGCCAATTTTGGAACTCATTTGACATGAATTCCCCTCCCCTATCTGACTGGAGAGATGACACCCTTTGGGGAAAATGTCTCTCAACATAAGCCACCCAATTTTTAAAAGTCTGAAATGTCTCATCCTTACTCTTGAGTAAGAATAGGAAACAATAACGACTGAAATCATCGACCAAGACCAGGATGTACTTGGCTCCTCCCAGGGAAGGTGGATAGGGGCCAGACAGGTCCATATGAACCAATTCTAGAATTCTTTTTGACTTTCTCTCACTATGCTTGGGAAAAGGATGGACCTTGGATTTCGATTTTTTACAAATTTTACAATCCAGGTACTTCTGACAAGCCCTCAAACTTAACCCATCCACCATGTCAGGCATCTGCCTGAGGACCTTAAAGCTAGCATGGCCAAATCTCCTATTCAACAGATGTACACAATTATCATGCAAAGGAGAGTTTGCCAATATAGTACTGGTTTGAGGCTCCTGTACACTATTATACATATAATACAGTTGGTCATGAAAAACCCCTTCAGCCATAACAGTACCATCCTTTAAAATATAACATTTGTTCCCTTTAAATTGTACTTCATAGCCCTCCTGTGTCAATTTAACAACAGAGAGTAAACACATTTTTAAATCAGGAACATACTGAACATTTTTTACATCCATGTTTAAACATTGTACAAAACATGTACCTTTACCCAAACATTTTGACTTGGATCCATCAGCCAAACTCACACTTGAGGGGCTAGTCTCTTTAAAGTCCTTAAAGAGTTCTTTATTATTGGAGATAAAAGCATTGCAGCCGCTATCCAAACACCATTGAGATAAATCTCTATTTTGCTCCTTCACAGCTTGCAAAACAACTGCAGAAACAGTCATACTAGATGAAGCAGGCTTTTTTTTTGCTTTCTTTGCTCTTTTTTGCTTTGCACTGTTTTGCAAAATGTCCATCTTTGCCACAGTTCCAGCAAAGCTTAGATTTCACAGCAAAAGCGGGGACCACACCCTTACTGGGGTCTTTAGAGCCATCTACTGGATCATTTGTAGAATTGCGGGTCTTCGCCTGTACAGCCTTTTGAGCAGAATTTTTTCTCTCCAACCACTTAGCCTCTTCTTCCAACAAACGACCAGTAATAAAATTAATGGTCATATTTGCTGCTGCCATATTTTCGAAGGAGAATATTAAGGCATCGAATTTTTCTGGTAGGCTTGATAAAAGGATATGAACTTTTTCTTGTTCAGTAAAATGGACATTAATCTCCTGCAACTGATGGAAATATTGCCGGATAGTTGAAATGTGTGTGGCCACATCGCCATCTGGCTGCAGCTTTAGTCTATACAGCTTCCTTGTTAACATAAGCTGTGAACCAGTCCCAGCATGGACATAAACCTGCCGCAGTGCTTGCCAAATGTCCCTGGCCGTGGCACAGCCTCGCACATACATCAACTGACTGTCCTCAATTGCCAAAATGAGAGACGCTCGTGCACGTTCCTCAGCCTGCTGTTGCAATACAGAAGCGCCTTGGGCAGGGGGGGCTAAAATGGGAGCGTGTATCAATTGTTGATGCAAATAAGCCTCCATCTTCACAGCCCACAAATGATAATTCTTATCATTTAACTTTTGGAAGGGAAAAACTGCCATACTCTGAGCCATTGTCCATAAACTCTTTAGCCCCTCTCAACTGATTATCTGCTTCCCTCACACAGGGGTTGCTTACCAGCAGGGCGTTGTAAATGGTTCGGTCTCAGCAGTCCTCACAGCAGGCTTTCTCACCTTCCAGTCCCCTCCTTGCTGGGGTTGTCTGCTCTTGCCAGGCGTAGACAAAAGCAAGCTCCAACAGCTTCAAAGGAAAAAGACTTCACACCAAAGGGAAAAGTTGCCCAACTTGCCGCTTGTTCAAAGCCCCTCTCAGCTCAGGCTTAAACAATTTGCAGCATAAGAGCTTCACGGCTCATAAACTCTTGAGCCAGCAATCCTGGGCATCCCATAACCTGTCACAGATTTGTGCAGAGCGCAGTCACTCCCTGTTCATCCGAACAGGGGATAAGCAACGAAAACGTGTGCTTTGTGAGCAAACAAATCCTCCTTTGGTGCTAAAGTAAGTCCATACCAAAATTCTTTTAGGCTTTTATTAATAACAATTAAATAAAAAGGAAAACAATAACAGAAAGCATTTAACCATGTTTTCTAGGTTCTCTCTAAGCAAGAGAGGTACATACAAGCTTGAAGCTCTTTTCTATCTCAAGAACAAAACAATATAACCCCTCCCATTTATATAGACCATAACACTTAGTCTTTGGGAGAAACGAAAGCAATCCAATCTTAAGTTTCGTTTCTCACATACAAGCCTAAAAAACAGAATAACAAAAACAGACAGATTTATTACCTTCTAATAGCTAAAGATGGCGCCAGGCATGTCTGGCTAAAAAATTATTCAGGGAGGGGGAGACAAACTCCTGATCTCAAAAACTATTTTCCCTGACAGAATGCCTGCTCAGCCATGAAAACCCACTCAGTGACCTTGACCAAATCATGCCAAGAAAACCCTGTGCTAAGGTTGCATTAGGGTTGCCATAAGTTGGAAATGACTTGAGGGCACACAACAATAACAATTTTCTTGCCTGGGACTTTGATATTCCAAACATTTCTGACCTATTTTTGGTAAATTAGGTACAGGCTGTAGTTATGTATTAAAAATGTTTTTGATGGGAAAGCAAGCTATAAATTTAAGAAATAAATACATAAAATTAACATGACCTGGATTTTTTCTGCAGTAGTGACAAGTAGCCAGTTTGAATGACTGGAGGGAAAAGGGAAGTTAAACATTAATATTTTAGAAAGAGAGGAGATTAAGTGTGTTATCTTAAGAGTGTCATCTGAAAGTTAAATAAGTTCCTTGTCTGTTTTTGTTTTAAGGTGGGTTGGAAAGCAAAGGAAGGGGAAATCTTAAGTTGTTTAAAAAGAAAATTGAAAAGCTAAACATATTTTAACTTGTCATATGTATGGTTTTGTGTTTTTTTTTTCCAGCATGTTTCTGAAAATTTGGTGGAAGCTGCATCAACTTCTGACTCTTTGAAACAAAAAGATAGTACAGATAGCACTGAGACGTCTCAGGAAAGATATACGCACTCTGAAAAATGTGACTCTTTAGAGGGGACCTCAGGGAGTGAAAGTCAAATCAAGAAAGAAATATCGAAGTCCCTTTCTGTCCATGAAAGAGCATCTGAAACATCGAAACGGTAAAATTATACTTTTAGGATTATCTTTTTTTAAAGAAGTAGAAGGATAGGGTATAAATGACTTTATGAATAAATAAATGTACAACTATTTTTTAAAAAAATGTGTATTGGTATTTTAAACTGGTATCTAAAGGAAGACATGTAAGCAAAATCTTGTCATGTCTGAAAGTTTTTCCTCATCTTTCATCTCGTAGTGATGCAGGATATATAACAAAATTCCGCTTTCCCTAACCTTTTCAGTCAATTCTATTTTATCAAATACCTTTCTTAGAAAGCAACCAAGAAGGACACTTAAACAGAGGAAAAACATCTGTGACTCAAGGGCACCATCTGAATGTGAGAACAACAGTAATGAGAAGGGGAAGCCTCACCAGAGGATTAAACCAAATGTTAGCAGAGGCAGAAGCTTAAAACCAGCCCTTCGCAAGAAGGCCAGAAAAGAATATGGGAATACAAAAGTTAGTCTGGTGACCCTTAGGGCTTCTTCTCAGGAAGAAGAAGAAGATGATGATGATGATGACGACTTTGAGCCAGATTATGAAGTTGAATGTTTTTCACCAGAGGAAGTAAACAAAGCTCCAGTGTTTGTTCCTAAAGGGCTTCGGTCTCCAAATCCAGTACCTGTTCAGATTGAGGAAACTATGGAAGAGGTATGACAGGAATAATGTATGTACATGTTGAGTCTCCCTTATCCAAAGCACTTGGAACCAGAGGTATTTGGGATTTTGAAATACAGTAGGACCCCCGTATCCACTGATTCATTATCAACTGATTCAATTATCTGCGGTTTCAGGTTCAGCACAGCTACCATAGAGTCTTCCTAGAAAATGTGTCCTCTCTAGCCATTTTCTAGGTCCTCCAAGGCAACTCTGTGGTATTTTAAACCGGAAGTCCCATTATTTTCAATGGCGTTTCCTATTATCCATGGATTTCATTATCCACGGTGGGATCCAGAACTAATCCCCTGCAGATATGGGGGACCTACTGTATTTCAGATCTTAGAAGACTTACATATACCTGACGAAATATCTTGGAGGTGGAACCCAAGTCTAAACATGAAATTCATTTATGTTTCATATACACCTTATACTCATAGCCTGAAGTTAATTTTATACACAATATTTTTAATAATTTTGTGCATGAAACAAAGTTTTGTACATTGAATCATCAGAAAGCAAAGGTGTCACTATCTGAGTCATCCATGTGGATTATTTGGATTTTGGAATATTTTGGATTTTGGAATTCTGGATAAGGGAGACTCAACCTGTAAAATAAAATGGCTGCTGGTATTGTGAGCTATTTGCTATTTCAGTTTAAGTGTCTGATTGGTCATTGCAAATTCTGCTTAATAGTGGGCTCCAAACAATTTCACAACAAAGAATCACTAATGAAAAAAGACTTTGTAAGTCTCCTGGCCCTAGATGTGGCTAGACCAACTCTCAGAAGCCCCAGCTAGCTTCATCCAGGGGCTGGCCAAGGATTTGGGGATTTGGAAGTCCAACAACATCTGGATACCTAAGTTTGGTAACTTAGTATGTATGAAGCTCATGTAGTATTAGACTAGTATGTCTAATACTACATGAGCCAGTGGTCATATAGTAACTTTTTTGGCTGCAGATTCCATCCATGACCTGGATTTTTTCTTCATGGTCCAATCTGCTGTCATTAGTTTACTTCTGTAACTGTTCAGTGTGATCTTAACTCCCCCTCAATCTATTTCTGTTTGCTTCAGCATGAATACTTTACATTAGAAATGCAATTATTAGCATATTGACTAGTAGTAAGTCCATTTTGCTTTTGCATAAAGATTTTTAGGATAACATTGTCTTTTGAGAACTGTAAAACATTTGGCACTTCTCAACTTCAGCTATATTAGGTATGTAAAAAAACAATTGCAATATACACAGAAAATCTGTGAGATTCTTATGGAGTGGTATGGGGTTTTTAGGGTGTTTTTTTGGGGGAAGACAATAACCCTTGAACTGTTATGCTTCTTCCTCCCCAACCTGCCACCCACAGCTTGAGATTTATGAAAATGTTGCAGATGAACCATGCCTCAGCCATGAAATTAATGTAACTGCTCAGCCTGTGATCCAGAGAGATAAAAATTTGTGTCCCTCACAAGTTGTAAGTATGTGTGTCACTCATACATTATTATTTCCCTGTTCGTGGTGTATAACTTACTAAAAAAAATTTCTCTAGTGTGAAATATCAAGTGTGCCTAGGGAAGTCAGAATGAGGTGTGGTACTTTAGAAATGCTTTAAGTCAGAATGTTGTACTTAGAATAATTTTTCTGCATCTGTACTTTGGTAGAGCAACAGTTAACCTGAAATAGCAGTAGCTATCAGAAAGACTTGGACCTGGTACAGTCCAGGTTAAAATTAGCAAAAGACATGTAGCATTCCAAATTGTGGAATGACCTGCCAAATGAGATCCGTCAGATAACAAGCCTGAGTGGCTTTAAAAAAGCACTAAAGACGGATCTCTTTCAGCAGGCCTTTCCTAATTAGATCCCGGCCTCAGGGGATCCTGGCCTCTTCTAGCCTGCTGGCCATTTATTATATTTTATTGTATTTATAGTTTTAAATGTGATTTTAGATTAGTTGTTTTTAATTTATATTTGTTTAATGTTTTTTATGGGGGAGGGTGGGAGTGGGGGTGTTTAGGGATTTTATTTGTATTGTATTTTAAATTTTGTAAGCCGCTCCGATTGTTTTAACAGAGGGGCGGGGTATAAATAAATTTTATTATTATTATTATTATGTTTTGACAGAACCCTAAGCCTAGGCATAATTTGTCACATGAGAGAGAAAGAGATTTATTAATGAGAGGAATCACAACATATATAGGCATAGACACAGAGTTATTAGTAGCATTGGAAAGGATTTCATTGAATTTGTGGTCAAATGAATGAAACCTTTCTCATTATTATGTTTTTCCCTTTACGTTTTTGGCACAAAACAAATTTGTAGCATTGCTACAATTAGTGAAGTTGAATTACATGCTACTCTGTTTTTTCAGTGCACATTCTCCATAGCCTTAATAATTTAGGTTGAAATCTTACTGCTTGCTTTTTATGAACTTTTTACCACTTGTCTTTTATAACAACTTGTAATTGTCACTAGCAGTGCATACTGAAAACTGTCGTTTTCAGAATTTAATTTAACTGAAAAAAATCCAGAAATGTAGTAGATGACTTGTATTTCTTTATTCCCAAGGTTATTATACAAGAAGATCAAAAAAAGGAAACAGGTAAATGTCCAGATTGTCACAACTGAATTAGTGATGTCTGTCAGGTTAAATTTGTGAATTTTAATACTCGTGGCCTTTAAAAAATTGGTTTAGTTTTCACTAAAATATGCAAATATCAGTGAGGTTGCTTTTCTTAACATCAGTAGAGCTGGAGAGAATGATCCTTCATTTTCTGTAGCTCCCTTCGGCCCCTAAAAAACTGCTTCAGAGGACTGGGAAACTATCTGGAGCTGTTTTTTTGGATAGCAGATAGGACTGCAGGGAGAGGGAAAGCAAACATTGTCATGCTAGCGTTTGGCTATTAACACAATGTTGGGTTTAGATCAAGGAATACTTTATTGTATCCATATGAGTAGATACATGTAGAATTGCTATGCAAAACAGAGACATGGGCCTATATCAGGGGTGAGCAAAGAGGGTGGTACATAGCTGAGCCAAGGGTGTTCTGCAGTCCTCATCCCCTCCAGACTCCCTGGAACATGCTTCTTCTGACTAAAAAAGAGTGAATTGCTTTACTTGGAAGTCTTGGGCATGGCATTACAGCTTTTAAATAGGTTGAAGCCCTCTGTACTGTTTAACATTTATTGGGGCTGAATATTGCTCTTCAATCTGTTAATCTAAAGCTCCTGGAGATTGCTTTTTGTGAACTGCGCTCATGCTCATATGTGTCTTGTTCTGGTAGTGTGCTGAACATACATTATAATAGTCATTTCCATATAGCCAAATACTTGATGAGTTTAACTGTTAGCAAGTACCACAGCTGTTTCTCTAGGGCCAGATGCAATGTGTATTCCAAAGAAATATGCAGTGGCAGATTTACTGGTGCCCTATATTCTGAAAGATGTTGCCCTTGCAGCAACATGGAAGTAGATTCTTGGAACCATATCCTCTTACATTGCAAATTTTATACCCAAATTCTTCACGATATAATCTATCCCCTGGTTAGTATGCTGAAGGGAAGATCAGAATATTTTATGTAAAAATTTTGATGGAAGACAAATGTCCATAGGTTATTCTAGCTGTAGCCAAATTTCTCTCAGAAGCTGCCAAGATTTAAAAAAATTATGTACAAAGAAATGGGCAGAGTGTAATTTAGGAATCTTAAATGTTTCCATCACATGTGGGCTCTATTGTGATTGTTCTTATTGTCTTGTATGAGTAAACGCTGGGTCTGTGGACCGCAATAAAAGACGACTGACTGTTTAACATTTAAATACCCCTGTTTTTCAAAACCAGAAGTTGACTTCTGACCACCTCTGAAGTTTTCTTGCCATTTTGGGTAGTTAATGTGGCTGCTGATGGTCCCAGGACAGGAAATTGGTTCCTGGATCCACCAAGGTTGCCCACCCCAACCTAAATCCAGTTTGTTAGTTCCATAGAGAGTAGAGCCATAGAATCAATGGAACTGACATAAGTGTTTTCTCCTTCCCATTCATTCAGTGGGTTTAATCTGCTTGGCACTAGCAGTTATATTTTAGACCTTGGAAATCACTTTGAGATTTGGAAAAGAGATGATGCTGAATTGTTTATGATTTTTTTAGCTGCTTCTAAAAACTACAATGTTCCAGAAGCAAGATTTTTTTTCCCTTCAAAATTAATGTAAGATTTTTTTTAATGTGTCAGTGAAATATAGTGTGTTTTGTTGGTTGGTTTATAAATGCATGCACACTTCCTTCAGGGATTAATGATGGAAGTACTGAAGCAGCCATGACTTTACTTGCTATGAGAGATCCAGTGTTCCAGCTAAATATTGCCACCCAAGGTATGATAAATATTATCATGAATGGCTCCACAACCTTTTCTTTCTCTGTGTGTGTATTTCAAGAAAACCATTATAAGACATAACAATTACTGTTGAATAAGCCCATTCTTCTAATGCTTTGCGTATTACTTTTCCTTGTGTCCTCTCTCTTCTCCTCCTTTTTGCTGCTACATAAGAAGAAGTATGCAAGTTCTATGCATCAAAGCCAAATTAGAACAGAGAAGGGAATAATGTTTTTGTTATATATCTTTCTTTATTATTCTCAAGTGGAAATTCTCAGGCTGTTTAGAGCAAAATAACAAATAATTTAAAAGCAGGTTAAAAAACCCATCAGACATTGACTGAAAATGCAGCAAGATTTTGAGAATCAGATAAAAACAAAATAGTCATCAAGGATAAAACTCAACCTGAAAGGTTTGATGAGGAAAGAAAAGCTCTTTGCTTGGCACTGAAGCACAAAGTATTGTAGGTGCCAGGCAGACTTGGCTGTGGGAGAGATCATTCTGTAACAGAAGAGACACCCCAGTCTCCCAATGACAACATGTATTTATATGTTGCCTTTTCCCCAGTTTGGGATTTAAGGCACCGTACAAATGTTAAAACTGGTGCAAATTTAAAATTCATATCATGCAAAAATTAAAGAATACAGTTGGCTTTCTGTATCCATGGCTTCTGCATCCACGGATTCAACCAACCATGGCTCAAAAATATTCAGGGGGTGGGGATTCTAAAAAGCAAACCATGCTATTTGTTATTTTATATAAGGGGCACCATTTTACTCCATCATTGTATATAATGGGACTTGAGCATCCATGGATTTTTGTATCCACAAGGGGCCTGGAACCAAATTTTAGAGAATACTGAGGGCCCACTATATAACTAAAATAACAATAGAATGAAAAGCAGTTAGAAGCATGGCCATTAAAATGAAAAGAACAACAAAAAAACCAGTAGCACACATTCTGAAATGCCATTTTTCTCCTGAGCAAATAGCCAATAAATGTCTGATTAAACAAAAAGGTCTTTCTTAGGATGGCACGGAGGACCAATCCACAACGATTGACAAGTTGTACTTACCATGAAGGTTCATTCTGTGATAGCAGGAGGATCAATCTACTACTTATGGGCTTATCCCGCGTGCTAACCTGAGTATGCAGGAGTTCTACGTTCTTTTACAGTTTAAAGCATTAGAACCCTTCCTCTCCTCCTTCAGTTTATTTCCTAGTCCTAACCAATCTACAAAAACACACTACAAAACCACAACCATTATATCTACCTAATACCAACAGTCACTGAATGAAAAAATGTAAAAGAAAAAAATCTCCCCATATTTATTTATTTAATTATTTTTTCCCCTGCCTCGGTGGGTGTGGATTGATCCTCCTGCTATCCCAGAATGAACCTTCACGGTAAGTACAACTTGTCATTCTCGGGATAGCACAGAGGATCAGTTCACTACCTATGGGATGTATCCAAGTTACCCATCAATTCGGGCGGGCCCATCCTTCCTGTACAGTGTATCCTTTCATGGTAGCAGTTCATATTACAGGCTGCAGTACTGCTCTACCAAAAGCAGCCCTTGCAGATTTGAACTTATCTAGTTTATAATGCTGGACAAATGTGGTTGCCTCTGACCAACCAGCCGCCTCACAAATAACCTGTAGAGATGAAGTAAGCATAAACCTTAGAGACAGCCGTAGATCTTGTTGAATGTGGCAACACTGACTGTAGGCGTGGCTTATTCTCATAGTCATAACAAAAGTAAATTCATATTTTCACCCACATTGCTGTTACTGACTTTGATGCTCTTTGCCCTAAAGAGCGAGGATTAAAAGATGCAAGGAGCGCTTCAGTGTGCCTGATCGTTTGCATTCTGTTTAAATATATTTGCCCTTTTAATGTCCAACTTATGCCACCGATGTTCCTGTGGATGACTCGGATGTGGACAAAATGTTGGCGAGAATATAGGATCCAGAATCCCCTTTTTTGGAATGCACTTTGGCAAAAAGATGGATCTAGAATCAAGACCAATCTGTCATCTCCAGACTTGCAGAAGTTTGGACCCATTGACAGAGATGCCAACTCTGAAACCCTTCTTGTGGAGGTGATAGCATCTTTGTTAGCACTTATAGAAAAATATTGCTTTAATTTGGCATTCTGTTTTGACACAAACAGATCTATCCGTAATAGGCCCCAAGCTCTGAAGAGTTAATTGAAAACACTCTGATGTAATGCCCATTCTCCTGGATGATCCCAATGATGGCTCAAGTAGTCTGCTTGACAGTTTAGTTGGCCCTTTAGATACACTGCAGTGATCAACTTCAAATTCCTCTCTGCCCATTGGAATAGTCTGTTGGCTTCTATCATCAACGCTAAGGACTTCACACTGCCATGAATGTGAATATATGTCCAAACTGACATATTGTCTGTTCGGACTAACACATGGTGATTTTGAACTATTGGTTGCATCTCCATAGGAGCTAATCTTACTGCCTTCAGCTCTAAAAAAAAATATTTTGTGCAGTTTGTCTCTTGTACTCCATAGACACTGCACTAACGTCCTTCTGCAATGAGCTCCCCACCCCAGGAGACTCACATCCGTCGTAATTTGGATCACCTTTTGCTTTAGCAGTGGGACCCCCCTGTCTAAATTTTGGTCTAATGACCACCATCTTAAATCTCTCTTCACCTGGTAACTTCAGCAAGCAGTGCTTCTCCCGCTCATCCTATCACCCTCTGATATGGAACCAGCATAACTGTCTTGAATGAAACCTCCCCCATGGGACCAGCTGTATCGTAGATATTAAAGTGCCCATTACCTTGGCTAGAAGCATTAAGTCCACTGATGGGGTAGAAATTACATGGGTTATTTCTGACTTTAATTTGATCTATCTCTCGCTCAATAATGTTAGAAAACCTAACTCGGTATATATTACTGCATCCAGATGAGTCATAACTCAAGTGGAATGGAGCTGACTCTTCTTGTAATTTATTAGAAATACATACTTTTCCAATGTTGTTATGGTAAGTTTCATATCCCTTATTAACTTTTCCTGTGTGCTTGCTTTCACCAGTATGTCATCTAAGTAGGGAAATAAATGGACCCCTTGCAATCTGAGAAAAGCTACCAAGGGGACCAACCTCTTTGTGACTACACTAGGTGCTGATGCTAGGCTAAATGGAAGAGCTCGGAACTGATAATGACTGTCCTTGTAATGGAACTTGAAGTATTGCTTGTCCTCCTCTGCCATTGGGATATGTAGTTAGGCTTCTTTCAAATTGACCAAGATCATTTAGTCTCCTAACCTTAGATTGTCTGCAATTGTCTGCAATGTTTCCATTTCGAATTTGAAATACCCGATGAAACTGTTCAGGTACCTTAGATTCAACACTGGGAAAACTGACCCATTGCTTTTTAGCACTGTAAAAAAGGTGGAATAACCCCCTTTGAAATGTTGATTGGCTGGGACCGGTTTTATTGCTTTTATATCCAATAAATGGTGTATTTCTCCGAGAACTAACTGATATTTCACCTGACTTTTTGATACCGGCGAAGGAATGTACTTGCTTCGTGGCCTTCCATCGAACCAAATTTTGTAACCCTTTGTGACCAAGTGAATCACCCACATGTCTGTTGTTACCTGTGGCTACAGAAAACCAAAAAGCAGGAGCCTTCATTCTACCTGTGCTTGTGTCATGTCAGTATTGCAGCTTGCCCTGCCTAGGGGTCTGGCCACCACCTCTACCTTTGCCCGTCTATTAAATGGCCCAACGCTATTAAACTGCTGGCGACCTCTGAACCATTGAGGCCGTTGTAATTTATAATCCTGTCTTCCCCATCCTCTGATGGCATTACCTCAAAAGAAATAATTACCAGGCCTATTATAACACCTGTCCAAATTTTTCTTATGTAAAGTGGGCATTGCCTGTTTCTTATCCCTACTTTCTACTAGTACTTTCTCCAAAGCCTTTTCTCCAAAAAGAAGTTGGCCTTTAAAAGGGACATGGGCTCGATTGTTTCTAGATTTAGAGACCGGCTCCCAGTGATACAGCCACAGAGATCATCTGGTTACCGTCACTGCGTTTATATTGAGTTCAGAAAAAGCTGTTGAATCTTGACCTGCATCAGCTGCATATTGCAACACTTTTCTAATTCTTCCCCTCGCCATATATAGTGTTGCAAAATTCATTTCATGTGTTTGCATAATCTCATCTAACCACAGAATCTCTGCTCTTGCAAACATTGAGAAAGCAACGGACGCCTTAATTGCCAGAGCCGCTGCTTCATAAGTTGTGTCATTTTGACGAGGCAGCAGCGCACCTGAAATCATAGTGGACATAGGAATGTTCACCAAAGGGACATTAAGGAACTCTACATCCTGCTTTTTAAATGAATAAATCCTGTGACTGAAACCTACATATCTTCTAGAGTTCATGGGAGAATTCCATTCAACCTCTATGAGATCCTTAAACATTTCAGGGAATGGAAATTCAATCTCATGAGAAGATTGTTTCCTTAAGATTGATGAAATTCTCTTATCTTTCTCCCTTTCTTCTTGGGACACTCAGGTGAATCCAAATGTAAACTCAAAGTTTGGAGAACTATTTTTAACATATGCTTAAAATATTTTATGGTAAATAATCTATTTGCATTTATTTGTTCATCATCTTCATCATTTGTGGACCTTAAGTACTCAGAATCTACACTAACTTCCTCATCCATCCAATTAGCATTTATTTCCATATCCCCTTTCAGTATCTCCTATTAACTGATTTAATTTCTTTAATATCATCTCCCTTATGAGAGATGGAAAGCCAGATATTTCAGATTGGCAGGCTGCTACAGATTCCGCTAAGGGGGCTGATTTTCAATAATCAAAACATCAGACTGTTCATTGCTTGCTCCGATCTGCCAGTGACATGTTCCCTTAGTTTACTGTGGTCAGCAGACATAGCTTTTTGATAATAATTAAAATCATTATATTTGTGGAGCACAGGAATAAAAGTCAGATTGCTCTGCTTCACCAATGTAAGGTTGCAGCCATTCCTCCCATCCACGTCATCTGATGCTTCTAAAGGAAGGCTCTCTGAGCATGCTCTGTTGCCATGACTACAACTTGGCTCTGCCCTGCCAAAATGGCAGTCGGAATATTCCTTTTGCGATGTCACTTTGTTGTTGCCCACACAGAAGCAGCTCTGCAGTGCCTAACATCCTGCTTCGCAACAGCTGCAGAGATGTTTGGGCTGGAAGTCAACCTGAGGAAAACGGAAGTTCTCTACCAGCCTGCACTACAGGATGAACACCACCATCCCCACATTGCCGTCGGCAAATCTGTGCTTAAGTTCCTACCTAGGAAGCATCATCTCCTCAGATGCCAAGATTGACAAAGAGATCGATCACAGATTAGCAAAGGCATATAGCGCATTTGGAAGACTTTACAAAAGAGTCTAGAGTAATAAACACCTGAGGCGAAGCATAAAAATCAGTGTGTATAGAGCCATTGTACTGTCTATTCTCCTTTATGGATCTGAAACATGGGTCACATATCGCCACCACCTACGGCTCTTCAAACACTTTAATCAGCGCTGTATATGCACAATCCTAAATATACACTGGACTGACTATGTGACGAATGTTGCTATCCTTGAGCAAGCAGGGATCACCAGCATTGAGGCCAGGATATTGAGAACACAGCTGTGCTGGGCAGGGCACGTTTCTAGGATGGAGGACCATTGCCTCCCCAAAATAGTACTCTATGGTAAAGTCACCATGGGTCCAGCGTAAGAGGGGTGCTCCAAAAAAGCGATACAGGGACTCCCTGAAGCAACATCTCAGGCTCAGCCAAATTGATCAACAATGGTCTACCCTGGCCTCACATTGGAAGGCATGGAGACGGACTATCCACAATGCTGCAGCCTTACTTAAGAACTCACGCCGAACAAGTCTTGAAGAGAAACAACAACACAGAAAGAATCACAACCCGGAAACATCACCCAAGGAGACCTTCTGCTGTGCTGTCTGCAACCGGACTTGTTTATCTCAGATTGGCCTTTTCAGTCATCAGTGCGCTTACAGAAAGCACGGGATGAGTCCTTCCAGAATCTTCGTTTGCGAAGAAAAGCCAGAGAGAGAGCTGCTGAAGCCAGTTGCTTCTGACTCACAAAATGATGGATGGAACATTCCGCAGGAGATCTAGCCACTACTGCAGCCAATTTCTCCTGGGTAACCACCTGGATGGCACATTTGAATGGAGATCTAGCCACTATTACAGCCAATTTCTCCTGGATAACCACCTAGATGGCTTTTCCATTGGTTTGGTTTGTGGATGACTAGGACATCCAAGAATGTGAAAAGCAAGCCCTGGAAACAGCACCAAAAAAGCCCACAACATGGTTCCGATATGTGGATTACACTTTCACCATTTGGAACCATGGAGAAGAAGATTTGGTCTCATTCCTGAACCACATGAACAGCATCCACCCAAATATCTAATTCACAATGGAAAAAGAAAAAGAAAGGAACACTGCCATTCTTGGATGTCCTAGTCATCCGCAAACTAAACCAACAGTTAGGCCACAAGGTATACAGAAAACCCCCCCACACAGACAGATACCTACACAAGAACTCCAATCATCACCCAGGACAAAAAAAAGAAGCAGAATAAAAACATTGGTAGACTGCACAAAAAGAATCTGCGAACCCCACTACCTGGAGGACGAACTGAGGCACCTAAACTGGGCCCTACAGGCTAATGGTTACTCCAGATCAGACATCACAAGAGCAGACAGACCCAGAAAAAACCATAGGAATGAAGAAGAAAAACGGCCACCCAAAGAGAAGGTATTTTTACCATATATCAAAGGAGTCACAGACAGAATAGGGAAACTGATGAGGAAACACAACCTCCAAACAATCTACAGACCAACCAAGAAATCCAAGAAATGCTACACTCAGCGAAGGACAAAAGAGACCCTCTCACAGCTGTAGGAGTTTACCACATACCATCCAACTGTGGACAAGTTTACATAGGGACCACTAAACGCAGTGTACAAACACGAATCAAGGAACATGAGAGACACTGCAGACTGGGCCAGCTAGAAAAATCAGCAGTAACGGAACATGTTATAAACAACCTGGATACAAAATGTTATTTAAAAACACCGAAATTCTGGACCAGGCCAACAACTATCATGTCAGAATGCACAGAGAAGCTATTGAAATCCACAAACACCTAGACAACTTCAACAGGAAAGAAGAAACCCTAAAAGTAAACAACATCTGGCTCCCACTTTTGAAAAACAATAGAATCAAAACTCAACACTTACAAAGGAATTCCACCCAGGGACAAGGGGATTTCCAGCAGATAATGGTCCATCAACCAACCATTAGCCAAACAAACACTAATCATCCTTGAATTTCTATACCCAGAAACTAACCATTCAATTACACAAATTTACATATCCTCCCCAACAGGGGTTCACAGGATATAAACTACACACACACACCTACCCAACCATTCTCTGAAGATGCCAGCCACAGATGCAGGCGAAATGTCAGAAACAAATTATTCTAGAACACAGCCTCACAGCTTGGAAAAAACCCAAGGAAAATCTATGGATGCCGGCCGTGAAAGCCTTCGACTTCACACCTAGATGGCATTTTTAGATGGAGATCCAGCTACTACTGCAGGCGATTTCTCCTGGGTAACTTCCTGGATGGCACTTTTAAATAGAGAACTTGCCACTACTGCAGCAGATTTCTTCCTTTCGGTGCAGTGGACAGCAGCCTTAACAGGAGATTTCACCGCTAGTGCAGAACCTTTCTCCTTCCTGGTAGGTCGATCAGTGCCGTGAGTCAGAGGTTGTGACGCTACTGCGGCTTCTTTCTCCTTTTTGGAATGGGGTTTATTGGTTTTTGTCCCTTTAAAAGCTTTAGCTGCCGTTGCAGTCTTTGATGCCTCATTTGCCTTGGTATCGGATAGCGAACACCTTGCTGTTTTTTGTTTGTTTGTTTGTTTTTGTCAGCCTTTGAGGTTTCTTTAACAGACTCCATCGATTTTGATTCCAGACATTTCCTCCATTTCACTCTTACTAGATGAGAGAAAAATCTTTCTTAGCTCTTCTTGTCTTAATTCTTCGGAACAGCGCCTTACACAGGTAGCTGTTTTTCTTTTTGTGATTCCCCTTGCCGTGGCATACTAATCTGATCTCTTTTCAGTTGCCCCTAATTATAACTATCTAACTTGAATTAATCTTATCCCAGTTAGTAGCTAGCTCTGGAGGAGAGGGTATGTGCATCAGGTAAGCAGGCAGGAAAATAAAAACTGGAGGAGATGAGGGTTCTAACAGTTTAAACTTTAAAAGAACTTAGAACTCCTGCATACTTGGGTTAGCACGCGGGGATAAACCTATAGGTAGTGGATTGATCCTCCGTGCTATTCCGATAATGGGTTAGTCCTCACATGCCAACTGATCAGGCAGGAGTTCAGAATCTTCATTTATAGCCGTTAGAACCCTCTCCTTTCTCCTTCAGTTTTTAAAATCCTGCCTGCCAACTGGTCGCATCTATCCCTTCTCCAAGTGATAGCACAGTGAGAGTTATTGTTCAGGTTATTAATTAGGCAGGATATGGAAAAGAAAGGAAAGGAAGAGAAAAGATTGAAGGCTGACAGGAAAATGAAGGAGCTTTGTGCCCTCTGATGTCTGCCCAACTGATCTAGGCTGAGCAGGAAGTAAAGCATAGATGATCACAGATGACTGCTGCCCAACGGATCTCTGTGGATGAAGGAAGAGAGGAATTGAGACAATTTTTTTCTCACATCAAGTGAGAGTGAGTCTGACGAGATAAAATGTCTGTCCAATAGCAAAGGAAGGGCAAAATTGGACAGTAAGCAGTTTAAGAGGAAGGAGCCCAGTATGGACTCTGATGGTCAGACAAAGGGTGGCCAGCAGTTGTGGCAAAAACCGCCAAAGAGCCCCGTTTACCCCAAGAGAGCGGACAAGCCCAGTTCAGGGCGGAAAGCCAAGATAGAGCCCCCTTTGGTGCTGCAGAGAATGGAAAAGCCCAATTCAGGGCAAAGAGTGGGGCAGTGTCTCAGATAAAAGTGGAGAAAGGTACCTTACTAAGGGCTTGTTCTCCAACAGTTTTTCCCAGCCGCCATTTTGAGAGCTCACATTCAAGGCCTGGGGGTGGAGCTACATCAGAACGTGGCTCCACAGATCACATACCCACTCTCTTCAGCGTCAGTGGTGGCTGGCACAGCTGCAGAGACCTCTAGTGGGCAGCACGGAGAAAGGGAGGCATGTTATGTTCCCATGAAGTATTTAATAATAATAATAATAATAATAATAATAATAATAAAATTTATTTATACCCCGCCCCTCTGCTAAAAACAATCGGGGCGGCTTCCAACAATTAAAACATTAAAATAATGACTAAAAACACCACCCATCCCCACCCTCCCACATAAAAAGACATTAAACACAATAAGATTAAAACCTTCTAGCTAAAAAAACACATTAAAAACAAATATATACATAATTTTTTAAAAAGCCAGGAGACTGAGTTCCTGAGGCCGGGATCTAATCAGGAAAGGCCTGCCGAAAGAGATCCGTCTTTAGTGCTTTTTTAAAGCTACTCAAGCTCGTCAGCTGACGGATCTCATTCGGCAGGCCATTCCACAATTTGGGGGCGATTACTGACTGATTTAATGCAGTTTTTAAAATCCATGTTTAATTGCATACAAAATATGGGCTCTAAACAATATGAGCAGCAACAACAGGCACAAATGCCATTGATTGAAAGCGAATCTGAAATTTTAAAACAGCAGCAGAGTCAGATGTCTGCTTATACTAATGGCCAGGAGTATGAAAGAGAAGATGACTGCTTTGACGGAGCTCAGGGCATGTCTAGTAATAGGGAAAATTGGCGATCAGAGTTATTTCCAGATTTACAGTCATTAATTAAAGAAACAATACAGAAGGAAATTAGGTCTGTTTTGTTAGATGACCACAGCTGTTTCCAAACTGATGACAGCATTATAGGACAGCAATGTCAACAAAAAAAGGATATGGATTGGAGAAATAAGGAGTATAGTCAAATTAAGAATGGAAAGGAGGTTAGACAGGGTTTTAAGTTACAAGTCAACAGAAAAAGAAAATATGCTGCTGACTCAAACCAGGAAGAGGAGGATGAAATAGTGTCAGATAGACTCTTTCATCAGGACTAATTTAAACATTTGTTAAAGAGAGTGTTACAGACTTTGGGATTGGATAACAATTCCGCTGCTAATACACCAAGTGAGACAGAATCAAAGCAGGTGGAAAAGATAGTATTGGCACTTAGGTGACAAGTGATACGGAATTTAGAAATCCCGATACCATAGATGTTTAGGGACATGATAGAAACTGAATGGGAATCATTTCTTCGTACAAAGCGATACATAAGATATAGTCAAAAATTATACAACCTGAATAGTAAGGATTTAGAGTTTTAAAAGGTGGACGGTCCCGTAGCAGCTCTGGTTTTGGGAGCTATAGTTCCTTGGGAATGGGATATTACATTAAAAGAGGTAGATGAGAAAAGCGTGAGCACAGCACTCGAGAAGGCTCAGCCCTTGCAATCAGGGCTTCCATGATATCTTCAATGTTTGCCAGAGCAGCTGTGTTGTGGATTCAGGAAATTTTACAGTCACATAACCTGTCCATAGCTTCACTGTATAAGGCATTAGGAAGAATAAAGCAGGTATTGGAGTTTATTGCTGATGCGGGACACAATTCTGTGGCTTTCACATCGAGCTCTATTAGTGCCATAATGATTGGAAGAAGATCGTTGTGGTTGAAGCATTGGGAGGCAAATCAGAAATCTATGAATAATCTGGCCTTTGTACCGTTTACTGGGAAATTGTTATTTGGGGAGAAAGCTTTAGCGAAGGTTCTCATAGAGAGTTGAGATCAGAAACAAGTGATGACAACTTTGCAGTGAAAAAGGACTGAGAGAAAATTCTTTAGAGGTACTTTTAATAATTATAATCCCTTTCCTTCCTTTCGTGGAGGGAGAGGAAATTATAGACAATTGGATTACAGACCAGGTTGACAGCAATGGAATAGAACTAGAATTCAGTTCGGCAGACAAGGATCCTTTAGTAAACCAGGACAAGTTAGAGGAGCAAACACAGGTCAGAGGAAAACTCACTCTCAATATTGACAAGAGGGGTGCTCTGGTGAGAGGAAGACTGCTGCAGTTTGGTCATCTTTGGATGGAGATTACATCAGACACTTGGGTTCTGGATGTGGTATCATCAGGTTACAGAATTCATTTCCAAAGGAGACTAAAAAGCAGATTTCTTTTCTCACCAATAATAAAGGAGACATCCAGGAAAAGAATTGTACTACAGGAAATACAACATCTGTTAGATATTGGGGCAATAGAAGAGGTTCCTGTGGATCTTTGGGGCACAGGAGTCTATTCAACACTTTTCACAGTGCCCAAAAGCAACGCTTCTTACTGCCCCGTTTTAAATCTCAGGTACCTAAACACTTTTTTGAAATACAGGAGGTTCAAAACAGAAATGTTAAAAACCATAATGGAGAACATACAATTGGGATGGTATATGATATCAATCTATTTAAGGGAGGCATATCTGCATGTCCCAGTGGCGGAAACAGAAAAACAATATCTAAGATTTCTGTTCTATCACAAGCATTACCAATTCAGGGCTTTATCTTTCAGACTGCAGTCTGCTTCGAGGATATTTACCATGATTCTGATACCGACTGTGGCGTTTCTAAGGCAAAAAGGGATACAATTATATCCTTACTTATTTGACATATTGGTGTTGACAAAGTCCAAAGAAACACTCTTGACCAACATGAGGCTAACAATCTGGGCACTGCAGTGTTATGGCTTTCTCATAAATTGGGGAAAAAGTCATTTAACTCCAACAACAGTGTTAACTCATTTAGGTGCAAGGATAGATACCAGGTTGGGATACTTGAGTATATCAGAAGAGAGAAAGGAGAAATTGAGAAAGGAAATAAGAGAGTTGAGGTTAGCCAGGTCAGTGGATCTGATGACACTAGCCAAAGTGATGGGCATGTTAATATTGATCATCCAACTGGTTCAGTGGGGAAGATTCCACACAAGGGAACTGCAAAGGTTGTTGTTGCCCCATCAGTTTGTAATAGGAAACAGCAGTCACTATTCAGTACTGATACCATATCATGTGAAACAGGATTTAGCATGGTGGCTGGTAGACGAGAATATAAGGAAGGGAGTACCATTAGAGAAACAAGGCATGGTACAAGTTACAACAGATACCAGCCTAACAGGCTGGGGGGTGCAGTGTGGGTAGCATTCGGCTCAAGGATTATGGAGTGTAGCAGACAGGAATCAGAACATAAATTTCTTAGAACTAAAGGCAGTGAGACTGGCATTGATTAGCTTTGCATGGATAGTCAGGGGTACTCATGTCCAAGTGCAAACAGACAATACTACAGTATAATGAACCAAGGAGGTTTGAGATTGATTCCTTTGTTGAAGGAATCTCAGAAGCTGTTTAAGTGGGCAGAGAAAACTTTGGAATCAATCACAGCAATATATTTACAGGGCAAGTTAAACATAACTGCAAACTATTTGAGCTGACACAATATTCATCCAGTAGAGTGGTCCCTGAATGCCAATGTGTTCAATCAGTTAAACAAAGCTTTTAGCCTTATGCAGGTAGATTTGTTCGCCTCTACATGGAACTACAAATTAAACAGATTGTTTTCTCCCTTCCATGGAAAAGGAAATGCGGAAAGAGGCGATGCCTTGGCCGAAGAGCTGGTTGTACGCTTTCCCTGCGATTCGGATAGTACAAAGAGTACTTACAAAAATTCAACAGGAAAGGCCGAAGGTGGTCCTGATTGCACCGTATTGGCCCAGACGTCCGTGGTTTCCATGGTTGATACAAGTGTCTGTGCAGCTCCCATGGAGGTTGTCGAACAGAACGGATCTTCTGAGTCAGGGTCCAATTTTACATCCGAATCTAGAGTGGTTAGCTCTAACTGCATGGATATTGAAAGGTCATGACTGAGATTACAAGGTTATTCAAAAAATGTGATTGACCCTTTGATGACATCTAGGAAGCAGTTTACCCAGGATTTATATACCGTAATAGGACTTGGAAATCCTTTCAGAAAAGGTATTCAGCTAAAGGGTTTAGGTTCAGTGATTTAGGACTTTAAAATGTTTTGGACTATTTGCCGGATGGGTTGCAGAAGAGACTCAGATTAAATAAGCTGAAGCGACAAATTGCAGCACTGTCATTGGTTCTCCAGTGGGGCCCTGATAGGTTGTCAGCACATCCACATATCCGGAGGTTTGTGAGGGGTGCTACTATAACAGCAAAATCTACTGTGCATAGATTTCCATCATGGGATCTGAACTTGGTACTGAACAGGTTAACTAGAGCACTTTTTGAGCTGCTGCAGGAGGCTTCTTTAAGAATGCTCTCTTCTAAGGTTGCATTTTAAGTGGCAGTAACATCAGCCAGAAGAGTTTCTGAATTATCCGCCCTTTCAGTAAATCCTACTTTGTGCAAGTTTGAGGAGGACAGATTGGTTTTGATTTTGGATCCTTCTTTTCTGCCAAAATGCATTTCAGTAAGATCTTTCAATGATAAAATATATTTACCTACCTTCTGTCCGAAGCTGAGACATCCAGAAGAGATTAAATGGTATACTTTGGATGTGAGAAGGGCAGTAAGGGTTTATTTGAAAAGAACAGAGAATATTAGGCAGACTGAAGCACTTTTCGTGTCATATAATCTGAGGTCATTAGGTCACAAAGCATCAGGTATATCAATTTCAAAGTGGATAAAAGCATGTATTTACCACTGCTATGATTATGAGCAAGAGCCTCAGCCAAGTCGTGTGAGCACATTCCATGAGATCAGTGGCAACAAATATAATTTTTGCAGTGTCTTCCTTGTTACAAGACATTTGTGATGCTGCTGGGTGGAAAGAACCCAGCATATTTATAAAACATTACAAGTTAGATAAGTATAAGTCTGCCAAGGCAGCATTTGGTAGAGTGGTATTGCAGTCTGTAGTATAAGTTAGAATGCCCGCCCTGATGATTGGCTTGGGTATATCCCAATCATTGTGGATTGGTCCTCTGTGCCATTCTGAGAAAGAGAAGTTACACTTACCATGAAGGTTCATTCTAGGATGACTGGAGGAAAAATCCACACCCACCCAGATTCAGTAGTTTGAAGAGTTGTGTTGGTGAAAATTAGTTTGTAGCAGGTTACAGTTAATTTTAGAAATAGTTTTAGGGACCAGTTGTCAGGGCTAAGTAACAAAACTGAAGAAGAAGGGAGAGGGTTCTAATGGCATGCGAGGACTAACATAATTGTTGTGGATTGTTCCTCCAGCCATCCTAAAATGAAGCTTCACAGTAAGTATAACTTCTTGTTTTGGATATTTTTGGTGCAAAATGCTATAATGTGATTTATTTATTTATTTGTTCAAATTTTGTCCCACCTTTCTCCCATGCTATGAGATACAAGGCTGCTTGTAGCATAATTACAAATTAATAATTAATAAAACACACTAAATTAAAATACAGATTAAACCAATTATACTATTAAAGCACCAATTAAAACAGTTTAAAACATCAGAATAATAATAAACAAGCACTAACATCTTAAAGAGTTTAGCAGATCCCTCTTAAAATATCAGATCTATCAGGCAGTTGATTGCAGAAGTTGTGCTTGTCAGCAAAATGACAACCTTTGAAAGGAAACTATAAAATCTGGGAGCAGCCATCAAATTGAGTTCAAACTGTGTTTTCTAGCACATTGGCCTAGTTGAAATTGTGTAATTTGAATGTTTTCATTTGAATAGTTATGTGTATATTAAAGGTGTAACTTTTTCCAACTTTTTTATTTTTGTGAAAAAAAGAAAAAACACAGGAGTTTCCCTATAACAAGGAACTGAGCATTGCTGATAGCTTACCAGATGAGTATAATGAAGAACACTGTATAGTCCACAGTAATGTGCCATGTTGTGTGCCTTCAAAAAATGAACTGGTTTCTTCAGAGACAATGAACAGAGCTGCTACAGAGGATCAAAGTACTGAACTGTTGGATTTGGAAGAAAACTTACAGGAAGAAACGAACGTGTTACTTCGTGGATCTTCAAATTATGAACCAGTTTTTTCTTGCAGTAGAAAGTGTCCCACTAGTTCAGGTTTGGAAGAATGTTCACAGGAGACAACTAGAGCCAGCAGGTTTGTGTTGCTATATTAAGCATACCTCTTACTTTTTAGTTAGGAATCCCTCTGATCCTTTTAGGCTTATAAATATTATTGGCGTGATATCATGATACTCATGGTGGTGCAACTACCTTTCCCCAACACTTCTGCATCCAAATTGACAAGCTGGAATGTGTGCAGAGGAGGCTGACAAACATGGTGGGAGGTCTGGAAGCCATGCCCTATGAGGAGCGGCCTAGGGAGCTTGGTATGTTTAGCCTGGAGAAGGTTAAGAGGTTGACACGATAGCCATATTTGAAGGGTGTCATATTGTGGATGGATCAAGATTGTTTTCTGCTGCTTCAGAGACCAGGAAACGGAGCAAGGGACACAAACTACAGGAAAAGAGAGTCCACCATTAGGAAGAACTTCCTGACAGTAAGAGCTGCTCAGCCTTGGAGTGTGTGGAGTCTCCTTTGGAAGTTTTTAAACAGAGGCTGGATGGCCACCTGTCATGAATGCTTTGACTGTGTATTCCTGCAAGGCAGGCGGTTGGACTAGATGGCCCTTGTGGTCTTTTCCAACTCTATGATTCTGTGATCCACAAATTTCTCCCCCTGTTTCCTGATTTAAATACAGATACCCCCAACTACTCTTCTTCATGTTTGGTCCATGTCTTGAAAGTGTAAAGGCTTGCAGGGCTTCCTCACCAAGCAAAGTGTAAGATCTAGTATTCTAAGGATAAGCAAATTGTACTACCATAATTAAACATGTAGCATTCTGAGTGGTCAGGAATTGATAATTGCAGATATAACATATACAGTAGTCCCATGTATTACATGAGGGATCTGTTCCAGGACCCTTTGCTTAATACAATTTTCATGTATAATCTGGAAACATATTTTTCTTACCTGAAGTGAATGACAAAATGCCTTCTCTAGGAATCTTTAGGTTCTCCATCACAATACTATGGTATGCTTCTGCTGAAATTTGATGACAGAGTCATGGTAGAGGTCCAAGAGGTCACCTCTCTAGGCTTTTTCTAGGTCCTCCAGTGTGACTCTATGTCCAACCTCTATGTCCAACTTACAGCAGAAACATACAATAGAAATACAGCAGAGGACCTAGAGACTCCTAGAGAGGACATGTTGTTGATCATTTTAGATAAGAAAAATAGGGTTCCATTGCTTTTTTCGGTTGTGTATAAATGAAACCATGTAGTACAAGCTCATGCAATGCGCAGGGCTACTGTGGTCAGATTTAAGAAACATTATTTTTTGACTACAATTTCCAGTTTTCCCCAACCCAGTCCCCCAAAGTTCTGCGTATAAAAGTAATTGTGTGAATTCATGTGCCATTTCCAGCTTTTTGCATTGGTGCCCAAGATTGCTATTTTGTTTTGTTTTGTTTAGCAAATGTTAAAATCAACAGTTTAAAGCATTAAGGTTACTTAGTCTTACGTTCTGTTTGTTTGTAGTGTTTTATCTACTTCCAAAGAAAATAAAACTTCTCGACCAGCAAGATGTAGATTTCCTAAACGTAAACCAAATCTTAACAGAGGCCGGGAGCTAAATCAGAATACTTCTCAAAAATCTTTTTGCCTGGTTTCAGATGTGGTGCAGTTTATTCAAACCCCAAATGGTAAGTTTATAGTCCATTACATTAAAAATCAGGTAGGGTTATATAGGTACTCAACCAGCACTTTGAATTGTGCCTGGAAACAGAGAGCTAGCTAGTGAAAGTGCTGTAAGAAGGGGTTCACATGCAGTCAGTCCCAGTTTATAACATGGCTACAGCATTTTGAACCAGATGAAGTTTCTGTCCACTTTTCAAAAGCAATCCACACAGAGTATGGTATAGTATTCCAAACAGGATGTTTTGTTGTGGTCAGATCAGACATCTCCAGGAATTGCTGCAATAGCGCTGTTGGCCCGACCAAAACCTGGACATAAGGTTTAGGACCAAATGCTATACAATCAAATTGCAGACTCCATCTTCAAGGGCGCAGTGATCTCATCCAGGAAACTCTAGGTTGAAACTATATTCCTTGGAAAAGATTCTAGGTTTAAAAATGTTATGTCCCAACCCTCTTAAACTGTTCTGAAATACATGGACTATACATGTATGTTGTTGTTGTGTACTTTCAAGTTGTTTCTGACTTACAGCAACCTTACAGCAAATCTATCACAGGATTTTCTTTGCAAGATTTGTTCAGAGGGGGTTTGTCTTTGTCTTCCTCAGAAGCTGAGAGAATATGACTTGCCCAAGGTCACCCAATGTGTTTCCATGCCGAGCAGGGATTTGAGCCCTGATATCCATGGTCCTAGTCCACCACCCAAACTACTACACCACTCTGGCTCTCTTCGCATGCATACTAAGTTCACTGATGTCTGATACTCCATTATCAGACATTATCAATGAGAATAATAGATAATGATATATTAATTACTAGGTCTTTATTGAGCACATCACTACATCTTCATAAAACAGGATCAGTTGGGGATAAAGCTAAATATGATGCTCTGTTGAAGTTGTAATTTCATCCAAAATACTATATACTGAATGATGTTCTAATGTCTAAAATAACAGAAGTGTTAAAAAACACAACAGAAGAGCAGAAAGTTGAACTGGAACAGAATCTCAGATTGGAAGAGCTAGCTCAGAGCAGCTCTGCAGAGAAGCATGATTTACAGCCTGGAAGTGCTGGCCCTGCTGTGCAGAAAAACAATATGAGAAGGTATAAACATTACTTCTGTTTTATATGTTAATAATATTTAATCTCTCTCTTTGGTGCTCAGAACTAATGTGTTCCAAAATATGTAGTAAAGTGTTTTGTAAATGGGGGCATATGCAGGATGGAGTTCACCAGAAATACTGGAAATCTACTGTTATAGGTGATTTTAAAAATAGGATCTATGTACTTTATTACATACTCTTCATTTTCCCCAAGTAACTTTTGATGTGTTAGAGTAATGAAGCATCTTAAACATAAGTTGATGCCACTTTTGAAGCATTTTATTCCTTACTAGCTGAACTTATTTATTACTGAATTATATAGATGCTGTACAATGTAAATTCTCTAGAGCAGTTAAAGGTATTTTTAATCACTTTGACAAAGAATGGCCGTAAACCTGGTACGATTTTCTTGTTTCAGGCTATGCAATATAAAAGCATTTTAATGTTTAACTAGTAAACGTTTTATATGTAAAACTGTTCATTTTTCCATAGGGGAAACCTGGCAAAAGAGACTTTGGAAGTCACATCAGAGTTAACTGCTTCCAAACTTTCTCCAGAAGCTGAAACTTCCCCTACTAAACTACCATGTGACCCCAGTGCAAACATTAATGTCCACATTTCTAGACCTGTTGAACAACAGTTGTCTCCAGCTGAAGTAGCACAGGTAAGAAAGTGTTGTTTTACATAACTGAAATAGTTACTTCCTGGAACTGTTTCATGGAAGACTATAACAGAGGAAAGCTACTGCAAAAATATCAATATTGACAGGTGAAGTACATTCTAGCTATTCCTTTTTTAAAATTAAATTTTAAAGCATACAAAAGATTCACTACACCCTATGATAACAATTAGTCAACGTACATAAACAATAGATTTTCCTTGTTTTTTTTCTGGGCTGTGAGGCCGTGTACTGTAAGAGTTTATTTCTCATGTTTCGCCTGCATATGTGGCTGGCATCTTCTGAGAATGGTTGGGTAGGAGTGTGCGGAGGGTTTATATAACCGCCCCCCCCAATACTCCTATCCAACCATTCTCTGAATAATCCAGCCAAAGGTACAGGCGAAACGTCAGAAATAAACTCTTCCAGAACACGGCCTCACAGCCTGGAAAAAAACCAAGGAAGATCTATCGATGCTGGCTGTGAAAGCCTTCGACTTCACATACAAAAACTAAACAAAAAGAAGAAAAACTGACAAAAAGGAAAAGAAAGAAGATAAGCATCCAATTCATACATAATACCTAAATAACTAAAATTAAAACTAGACTAACTACACAAACTACACAAAACTGACTAATTACAAACCAACTTAAACTATAGAATTGTAGAGTTGGAAGAGACCACAAGGGCCATTCAGTCCAATCCCCTACCATGCAGGAATACACAATCAAAGCATCCCTGACAGAAGGCCATCCAGCCTCTGTTTAAAGACCTCCAAGGAAGGAGACCCCACCACGCTCCGAGGGAGTGTGTTCCACTGCTGAATAGCTCTTACTGTCAGAGAGGTCCTCCTAATTTTGAGGTGGAATCTCTTGTTCCTGGAGCTTGCATCCATTGTTACATGTTCTAGTCTCTGGAGCAGCAAAAAACAAGCTTGCTCCATCCTCAATGTGACACCCCTTCAAATACTTAAACAGGGCTATCATATCACCCCTTAACCGTTTTTTTTCCAGGCGAAACATATCCAGCTCCCTAAGCCTTTCCTCATAAGGCATGGTTCCAGACCTTTCACCATTTTAGTCACCCTCTTCTGGACAATTTGTCAATATTCTTTTTGAATTGTGGTGCCCAGAACTGGACACAGTATTCTAGGTGAGGCCTGACCAAGGCAGAATAGAGTGGCACTATGACTTCCCTTGATCTACCAGTAGACACTATACTTCTGTTGATGCAGCCCAAAATGGCATTCAACTTGTGGTCTACATGAGTCAACAGTGTGATGCGGCAGCTAAAAAGGCCAATGCAATTTTGGACGGCATCAATAGAAGCATAGTGTCTAACTAAAATACTAAACTAAAACATAAAACTCTGACCCCCCCCCTCAAACTGTAATATCAGAAAAGAACAAAACTTATTTGTAAAAATTGCCTTATTCTTTCATTATAGAATTACAGTACTTATTTGACTTGCTAGAGTTACTAATAATTAAAATGTCAAATTATAGGTTTTCTGTGTTTTTTTTTACAGGCTGTGAGGCCGTGTTCTGAAAGAGTTTATTCCTGATGTTTCGCCTGCATCTGTGGCTGGCATCTTCAGAGAATTGTTGGGTAGGAGTGTGTGTGGGGTTTATATACTGTGAGCCCCTGTTGGAGAGGATATGTAAATTTGTGTATTTGAATGGGTAGTTCCTGAGGGGAGATATGTAAGGAGGAACGTCAGGAATATACTCTTCCAGAACATGGCCTCACAGCCCGGAAAATATCCACAGAAAACGTATGGATGCTGGCCATGAAAGCCTTCGACTTCACAAAATTTCAGATTTTTACATCGTTGGTTGTCTTATTGCTCAGGAAGTCCACAAATGGTTTCCAATCTTTCAAAAAGTCTTCAGTGGGTTTATCCTTTAGAGTCCACATAAAATTAGCAACCTGGGTGAGATCTGCAACCTTGACCACATTCTCGGTGCTTCAGTTTGTTTCTGTGTTTGGGCAAATAGTATTCTTGCCACTGTTATCATATACTGAAGAAGTAGTCCATGTTTGTCCAATTCCTTATCCATAATACCCAACAAAAACATTTTTAACAACAAATTCTTCCTTTAGAGTTTTCTGAATTAACATATCAATCTTAGACCAATAACTTTTCTCCTTCTTACATGTCCACCATATATGAAAAAAGAGCCTTCCTTATCTTGACGACAGCATTAGACAATTCTGACAACTTATTTGGGGGTTAAATACAATCTATTCATCACCTTATACATATTTTCTCTTAAGTTATTACACAGAGTAAATTTTATATCTTTGGTCTACATTTGCTCCCATACATCAATTTGCACATTATGACCAAAAGTTTGTGCCCACTTTTTCATGTATTCTTTTACCAATTCATTTTCTGTTTCCAACTTCAAGTGAGATTTCATACAGTCTGCCCTCCATATCCACAAGTTCTGCATCTACAGATTCAAACAGCCATGGCTCGAAGATGTTAAAAAAATGAAATCCAAAAAGCAAAGTGTGCTGTTCACCATTTTATATAAGGGATACCATTTTGCTACATTATTGTATATAATAGGACTTGAGCATGCACAGATTTTTGGTATCCACGGGGTGTTGGTGCCCCAGAAAATACCAGGGGTCCACTGTATTTTTTAAATTACATGATCATCATTTTTACACAATGCTAAATATATTCCATTTTCTCCAGACTCTTTAGCCAGTTCTTTCTTATCTTGCTTAAATCTCTCCTTAAGTTGTAAATAGGGAAACCTGTCAAGATCTATACCATCTTTAAGAAGCAGCTCTCTTGACTTGAGTTCCCACCCAGTGATCTTGGTCCCTGTATAAAAGATCTTTATAAAGTAGCCATGCCCACTTTTTAGCCCATTCTCTATTAGAAAAATCTTGTGGTGGTGAGGTAACTAGTAAAATTTTCAAGAAAAGCCTTCATTTATAGTTGTACCAAACTCTCAGGAGAGCCTTTCTGATAACATGATTTTTAAAACCAGCACGTACTTTGACTGTTGCAGAAGGGTGGGGCTTCTGTGAGTTTGAATTTTTTTAAACTCTTGGGAGAGGCTGCTTGTTGCAGAGGGGTGGGGCTTCTGTGAGTTTGAATTTTTTTAAACTCTTGGGGAGGCTGCTTGTTGCAGAGGGTGGGGCTTCTGTGAGTTTGAATTTTTTAAAACTCTTGGGAGAGGCTGCTTGTTGCAGAGGAGTGGGGCTTCTGTGAGTCTGAATTTTTTTAAACTCTTGGGAGAGGCTGCTTGTTTGAGTGGCCAAGCCAAAAAAAATTTTAAAAATACAGCATACTTAAAAGTACAGCATAGAGTTTTCAGCATTAACTAAGAGTTCTTAGATTACCTAAAAGCTCTCACCATGGACACTGAGGGGACTGCTGCAGTCACCTGCAACGCTTGTGGGATGTTTGTCTTCTTGTCTACAGACGTGGGGAACTTCACATGCACCAAGTGCAAGTTGGTAGCCCTCTTGGAGGAGAAAGTCCAGCAGCTGGAGACTAGGGTAGCTACACTTCAACATATTTGGGAGCAAGAGGTTTTCCTGGACAGAACAGAACAAACAGTCTTGGACGGGGACCGCACAGAGGAGCTGGCTGGGGAGAAGAGGGTCACTCAACAGACACAGGAGGTAGACAGCTGGAAGAATGTCACACACAGAACAAGAAAATCCAGAGATACTTCAAGCAGCTTGCAGCTACAGAATCGATTCGAAGCCCTCTCCCTAATCAAGGACAATGAGGAAGAACAGCATGGACAGACTTCAGGGGCAGAGCAGGGGACCTTGAGAGTACCACTGCAAGAAACAGCAGCTGCGAAGCCTCATGGGAGGCATGTGGTGGTGGTGGGAGACTCCTTGCTGCGGGGTACAGAAGCAGTGGTTTGTGGGCCTGACAAGATGTCTCGGGAGGTGTGTTGTCTCCCTGGGGCAAAGATACGTGATGTGACGGAGAGGCTAACAAGACTTGTCAAGCCTACGGATCATTACCCCTTCCTTTTGGTCCATGTGGGAACCAATGATACTGCAAGGCACAGCTTTCCCAAGATCAGAAGAGATTATGAGACCCTGGGCAGGAAGCTGAAAGAAATGGATGCACAGGTTGTCATCTCGTCTCTTTTGCCAGTTGAAGGGCATGGTCCAGGAAGGGAGAGGAAAATAGCTGACATAAACAACTGGCTCCGTAGATGGTGTTGCCAAGAACAATTTGGATTCTTGGATCATGGGCTGCGCTTCCATGAGGGGGGACTTCTAGCAAGAGATGGTGTGCATCTCACACCAGTTGGCAGAAATGTTTTTGCCTACAGTCTCAAGAATTTGATCAGGAGGGCTTTAAACTGAGTCATATAGGGGAGGGAGACAGTATTGTGGAAGGCAAAAGAGCTGGAGAAAATAGTCAAGCTGTCATAGAGGGAACAAATCAAACAGCGCAAGGACCCAACAGTGGGAGGCAAAAAAACTTGCACAGGGAGCAAATAAAGGGAACACATGGTCTTAGATGTCTCTACACTAATGCACAGAGCATGGGAAATAAGCAAGATGAACTTGAACTCCTAGCACTACAAAGCTAGTATGATATAATAGGCATTACAGAAACCTGGTGGGATGAGTCTCATGATTGGAATGTAGGATTAGAGGGGTATAACCTTTATAAGAGAAACAGGCCAAACAAGAGAGGAGGAGGAATAGCATTATATGTCAGGGATATTTACACCAGTGAAGAGACCCATGACATCAATACTGGAAGCCAGGTGGAGAGCATCTGGATAAAAATTAAAGGGGAGGGAAACAACAGGAATGTTATTGTGGGACTCTACTACCGACCCCCAAGTCAGATGGAGGAATTGGATGATGCCTTTCTAGAACAGATGAACACACACGCAGAAAGGAGATATGTAATAGTGATTGGTGACTTCAACTATCCTGATATTTGCTGGAAATCTAACTCAACCAAAACTACAAGGTCTAGCAAATTCCTTACATGCCTGGAAGACAGTTTCATGGTCCAAAAGGTGGAAGAGGCAACAAGGGGGTCAGCTATTTTAGATCTGATCCTAACCAACAGGGATGACCTGGTTAATGGGGTGCAAGTGGTGGGATCCTTAGGTGAGAGTGATCATGTTCTCCTGGAATTTGTTATAGAATGGAAAGGAGAGGCCAGGCATAGTCAGACACGCATTCTCGACTTTAGGAGAGCTGATTTCAATAAACTCAGGGAAATACTGGGGGTGATCCCATGATCAGGAATACTAAAAGAGAAGAGACCTCAAGATGGATGGAACTTTCTCAAAAGGGAGATACTGAAGGCACAATTTCAAACAGTACCATTGAGGAAGAAAAATGGGAGGTGTCTCAAGAAACCAGGATGGATGACTAAAGAAATTTCAACAGAGCTAAGTTTTAAACGGAACATGTATAGGAAATGGAAAAAGGGGGAAATCACCAAAGAAGAATTCAGACAGATAGCGAACACATGTAGGAGTATAGTCAGAAAAGCTAAAGTGCAGAATGAGCTCAGGCTTGCTAGAGAGGTTAAGAACAATAAAAAGGGTTTTTTTGGGTATGTCTGCAGCAAAAGGAGGAAGAAGGAAATGGTAGGGCCACTACGTGCAGAAGATGGCAAAATGTTAACAGGGGACAGAGAAAAGGCAGAATTACTCAACACCTTCTTTGCCTCAGTGTTTTCAGAAAAGGAAAAGGGGGACCAACCTGAGGATAAAGGAACAGAGGACACAATAGGGGAAATCCAGAACAGAATAAGCAAAGAGGTAGTACAGGAATACCTTCTTAATCTAAATGAATTTAAATCTCCAGGACCAGATGAACAACATCTAAGAGTATTAAAAGAGTTGGCAAATATAATCTCAGAGCAATTGGCAATAATCTTTGAGAACTCCTGGAGAACAGAATTCCCAGCAGACTGGAGGAGGGCAAACGTCCCCATCTTCAAAAAGGGGAAAAAAGAAGTTCCCAACAATTATTGTCCAATTAGTCTGACATCAATACCAGGGAAGATTCTAGAGCAGATCATTAAACAGAGAGTCTGTGAACATTTAGAAGGCAATGCCATAATCCCAAAAAGTCAACATGGGTTTCAGAGTAAGAAGACATGCCAGACGAATCTGATCTCTTTTTTTGATAAAATTACCAGCTTGGTAGATGAAGGGAACACTGTGGATATTGCATACCTTGATTTCAGCAAGGCCTTTGACAAGGTTCCCCATGACATTCTTGCAAACAAGCTTGTAAAATGTGGGCTAGACAAGTTAACTGTTCAATGGATTTGTAATTGGTTGACCGGCCGAACCCAAAAGGTGCTCAGCAATGGCGCCTCTTCGTCTTGGAAAGATGTGACCAGTGGGGTGCCACAGGGTTCTGTCCTGGGCCCAGTGCTATTCAACATCTTTATCAATGACTTGGATGAGGGAATTAGGGGCATACTTACCAAATTTGCAGATGACACCAAATTAGGAGGAGTAGCTAATACCGTAGAGGACAGGATCAAAATTCAAAATGACCTGGATAAACTGGAGAGCTGGGCCAAAGCTAACAAAATGAAATTCAATATGGAGAAATGTAAGGTACTGCACTTAGGGCGAAAAAATGAAATGCATAGATATAGGATGGGGGAGACCTGGCTGAATGAGACTACATGCAAAAGGGATCTAGGAGTCCTAGTAGACCACAAGTTGAACATGAGTCAACAGTGTGATGCGGCAGCTAAAAAGGCCAATGCGATTTTGGGCTGCATCAATAGAAGTATAGTGTCCAGATCAAGGGAAGTAATAGTGCTGCTCTATTCTGCCTTGGTCAGACCTCGCCTAGGTCATACTGTGTCCAGTTCTGGGCACCACAATTCAAAAAGGATATTGACAAATTGGAGCGTGTCCAGAGAAGGGTGACTAAAATGGTATAAGGTCTGGAAAGGATGCCTTATGAGGAGAGACTTAGGGAGCTGGGTATGTTTAGCCTGGAAAAAAGATACTTAAGAGGCAATATGATAGCCCTGTTTAAGTATTTGAAGGGGTGTCACATTGAGGAAGGAGCAAGCTTGTTTTCTGCTGCTCCAGAGATTGGAACATGGAGCAATGGATGCAAGCTCCAGGAACATAGATTCCACCTCAGCATTAGGAGGAACTTTTTGACAGTAAGAGCTGTTCGGCAGTGGAACACACTCCCTCGGAGCGTGGTGGGGTCTCCTTCCTTGAAGGTCTTTAAACAGAGGCTGGATGGCCATCTGTCGGGGATGCTTTGATCGTGATTTCCTGCATGGCAGGGGGTTGGACTGGATGGCCCTCGTGGTCTCTTCCAACTCTGCAATTCTATTATTCTATGAATCTATGATTTATCATACCAGAGATTCCTGTGTCAACCAAATCTTAAATCATGACCTTCTAAATCCAAACACAACTCATCCCTAAGCAAGATCCATTGTTTCAACCACACAAAGCAAGAGGCCTCATAATGCAGTTTAAAGTTAGGTAACCCTATACCACTTATTTCTTTGGCATCACACATTATTTTAAATATAATTCTAAGCTTCTTCTCCTGCCAAACAAATCTGGAAATATCTTTCTGCCATTTCACAAATGGTGTTCCATTTTTTAGTGTGGAATTGTTTGAAAATAAAAGCCTCAGCAGGACATTTACTTTTATTATTGCAATTCTCCCTGTAAAAGATAAGTTCAGTTCTCTCCACTTTTCAAAATCTTTTCTAATTTATTTCCAGGCTTTCTCATAATAGTTTTGAAACAGCCTACTACTTTCTTCATAATTGCAATTCCCAGGTATTTATATTTATTAGTCAAAAGTCTTTAACATTCCATCCGTATTCAACCCATATCAAAAGAATTGTAGAACGGCATTGGTACATCCTGGATAGTATATTAGGTTGTGCGTTTCCACCCATCATTGGATGTTGGACTGCCAATTTGAAGGATTGTTTAGTACACACTGATATCCACTGAATACCTACACTACATCTTTCTTTATCTCTCCTGGATTTTGTCCTTCAAGCCTGTGCAATGGATTTTTCTGGTGGAGCGCAGCGTGCACAGAACTGGCCTCACCCTTTAAACCAGAGATTCATCTGCCGTGGCCTTGCAAGCATGGACGTGGCAGCGAGGTCCTCGGGCCGTAGGTTTGATTAGAGTTTCCTTCTCTTAGATGGTTGACCTTACAGGGTTGGACGAGCACCATCTGCCCGGGTTTGGGATTAGAGTTTTCCTTCTCCTAGGACGGTTGCCACAAGGCTAGAGAGCCCATCCTGCCCTTTGACGCTCTTTGTCAGACCCTTCGGTTTTGACCTGTCTGGCATGGGAGACCCTACCAGTGGCTATTATGCCACCACCAGCATAGCTCAAAACATCATTAGGGTACGCAAGCCTCTCTCCCACGACAAGGGGGCGTCAATGGAGAGGATCTTTCTTTAACTGCCATTGTTATAATGTGGACATTGTAGTGTTTGCCCACAAAGCATTGATGCGTTAGGGGGCACCGGACGCTCTGTTCATGCTCAGAATCCAGGCAGCAAAAAACTGTAGCACAACAACGGAATATCCATTTGCCCATCAGCCCAGAGATGATCCCAATGAAGAACACAGACACATAGATGGTGTCTAATTCTGCTGCCTTTATTGGAACATATTAAAAATATATACAGGTCTCCAGAGAATTCTCTCTGTGACTATATCAGGGCTTTTCAGTTCAGCTACTGCATAGACCAAAGTACAGCTTGCACACTAACTTCAGAGTCTCAGAGCATACACAATAACACCCTGCCTCAAGAGGCATACACAGTTCCCACAGAGATTACATGTACTCAGATAGATATGGTCTCTGCTTCAAGGTTACTTTCTCAGGCTACAAAACCCATAACATAAGCCAGCTGCAGCCTTGCTTACATTGTACGCCCCCTGTAGGCAAACATATTGAAACTCACGCTCTTCTCTACAGCATGAATTTATCAGACTGCATATTCCATCATTGGTCTGACAAGTATAAACATTAAGATATTTACAGAGCCTAATACACTAATGCAGTTTAAATTAACATATTTCTCTAATTGCCAAACTTCTAATATTGTTTATGCCATAATCTGTCCGTGTTAGAAGGTCTACATAGGACAATCATCATGTCCTCTTAAAAATCACATCATTGAACATAAAAGTAAAATTTAAGATCTGTCTACTGACTCTCCCCTTTATAAACATTTTGTTACAACTAAGCATCAGCAGAATTCATTTCTTTTCTGTGGTTTAGAGGTTATAAAATGTAGAAATTATCAGGATACCAAGTGTGTACTTTTACAACAAGAGGCCAAATGGATTTTCAAACTTGACTCTTCACTACCTAAAGGATTGAATCTTAATATTGATTTGTCATGTTTTTTGTAATTCCATGTTACCTTTAAGTGTATTTCTTCTCCACTCTACTCCTTGCACCTGGTCCTAAATACAGGAGTGCTTTCACATAGCTACTTAAAAGCCAGTCAGACAACAGTTTTTCACACTACTTCCAGGATTACATTACATTCTACAGAAAGAAAATATGACATAGAATCTTGATACATAGGTAAGGTATTCAGCATTGAGAGTAGAGCTAATGTTTTTGATAAACAACAGCTGGATGTTAACACTGAAGCACTTGTTGTGATAAACAAACAACAATGAACTGAATGTCTACACTGGAGTATTTTGAATATCTATATAAGAACTTCCTAATGTTTTCACTGGAGTATTTTGAAAACTACAGTTGAATATTTAAGAGACATTGGTGAACGAACCATATATTGCAGCATGTTTAATTTTTATTACTAGTCTGTTGGAATGTATTGAGATGTTTATCTTTCTTTCATTGTGTGTATCTTTGAACAAGTGCTCATGAAATACGTTTGTGTACATTGTATATTGAAGTCTTTGGTATATTCTACTGCAGGTTGTGAAATTTTCCATTAAGTAATTGCAGTGATACAGTGGAGTACTTGATATATCGTTATATTATTATCATTATATTATTTGCATCAGGTTATATATATGACTTGCTGTATATGTGGGTTGTTTGATGCAATTCAGTTGATTAAAATATAAGATAACGTCATTATGTATGAGTTTAAAACATTCCTGCTCAACAGGTGTACATTGAGCATCACAGAGTGTTTGCAGGACCTAGTCTTAGTTTTTTCAGTTAGTAGTTGCAAGGGTTGCTGTTTTTGTAGCAAAATTATTGATATTTGTTGTTGTATCAAAATTATTTGTTTCCAGGTAATTATAAAATTATAAACATGATTTCATTTTTGGGTAATGTTATATAAGTATTTTAATTCAGCAGTAGTTTTTCTTGAGTTATAAATTTTGCTGGGTCATTTGTTTCTTTTTTCTTTGTTTTTTAGCAATATCATGGGGGCGGTAGAGTTATTTTTATTAAGAGCTTTTTATTCTGCCTTTCTGAAATCGCTCCCCCAATGTGACTAGGTGAAAAAGGATATTTTATATCCTCCCTGACAACATTAAGTTTTTTAAATAGAATGATCAAGCAATGTTCATAGTTCTACAATCTCATATTTTCTGAGCATTATGTTTAGTATGTTTGATCCTTGCAATATTTTTATTACTAGGTTGGAACAAACAAGAATTCCAGTATTTCAACAACCACCAATATGACTGCAGGTATATTTTATGCTGTTTTATGATCAAATATTTTTGCTTTTGCGAGCTAGCTTTTTATAAGTAATGTTTTCATCTGAAGATAACTTAAAAAAAGAAGTAAACACAGATGTGAACAATTTTGAAAAAATATTATCTGCTTCCCAACAGACAATGGACCATAAGCTAAATAGACACTAATCCCCCTCACATAGCCTCCCACCCTAAGAACTAAACATCTAACAACTGAATACACAAATTTACATGCTAATCCTCTTCAACAGGGACTCACAGTATATAAACCCCACACACCCACAGCCCACCATTCTCTGAAGATGCCAGCTACAAATGCAGGTGAAACGCCAGGAATAAACTCTTCTAGAACACGGCCTCACAACCCACAAAAAAACTATGGATGCCAGCTGTGAAAGCCTTCGACTTCACAGTTTTTAAAAACCTTTGATATCATTAAAATGTCCCATACTAGAGTGTATAATGAGATTATTGGCCCATATTTAACTTTTTGACCTAATATTAGTGAGGATCAAAGAATCCTTCCTTTGTACAAGATGATCCTTTGTTAGAGATTCAATGGGATATGTACTTAGGATGCCTAGGAACCTGTGGCATTACTAAGGCCTCGTCTACATGACAAAAAAAAATCCGTTTGGGTGGTAAAAAATTCAAAAAGGCAGCAGTTCAAATGCGTATGATCTACCTACATGATTTTTACCCTCCCTAAAGTCCGTATGACCCCCCCCCCTTGCCCAGCTGGCTGGAGTGAGCGATCCAAGTGGCTGTTTTAAATCTCCTGCCACTTTTTTTTATTTACAAAGGTGCCTGCGATCCAGACATCTATGATTACGATTTAATAATTAAATATAAATATGAAAAAATGTAGCATGGACTTACTGGACCGTCGCCAAGCCGGGAATCCAACATGGCAACCACAGCTCCTTTCCCTCTTTCCTAGTCCCAGCCCTTCTACCTGGCCAGCCAATCAGATTGCACTCCTGTTCGTATCTTTGCGAACAGGAGTGTACAAACAACCAATCATTCAGAAGCCACACAGGTTAATCCCTGAGATCTGGAAATTTTTCTGAACGCCAAACTGCCAGACTTTACAGGGGAATTCCTGGCCCCCCCTTCTGAATGATACGTTTGTATTCAAACGATTGTTTGTACAGGTTGTCAATCTTTCAAACGCTGTACGGATTTTTTTTTTTTTTTGGTCATGTAGACAGAACCTAAGGCTGGTATCACCCCCCCCCCTTCTGACGGTGTCACCTGGTTCGGTTCTGCATCTCCACACCCGCCCTGGTGCCACCAGTGCTAGGATCTATCCTGCTCCCCCACTAAATATGTAGCAGTTAGGTTCATCAGGAAGAGCCTATCAACATTATTCATAAGTCTTATTTCTGCTTGTTTGGGTGAATATAAGAAGAAGGTATAACAATATTAGCTCTTTTGGAAAAGTAGGAGCTAGATAGATTAAATTCAGCAGATATTTTAATATATGTTGTATGTGTCATGAAATGCCTTTTAAATGGAAAGGATATTAAAAGAATTTAATTTTTTTTTTAAAGGAGAATCCAGCACATTATAAAACATGTTAACTCACAGGCATGTTTTTTATCTGATTACATATGATTAAAGAAGATATTTGACTTCCATTTGTTTTCTTATGTCTTTACCTATCTGATTGACATTGTTTTAAAGTGACTATATGTACCAGAATGTCTGTGGCATGGTGGAAGTTGTATGAAGCTTTAATCATTTGCATAAAAATATTAAACACTGTATTCTGTATAAGGCACTTTCTGTTGTGGACCAATATTATGATGTATTCTTCCTAGAGAGAGTTTAATTGGAACCCTTTGATTCATTTTCAAGCAGGCATCAAAATTAAGCATACTTATAGGGGTGGAAACCCCATCCATTTCGAAAGAGTTTTGTACCTTAAAAGGCACCCCCAATTTTTTAAAACATAGGTAAAACCATTCAGTGGGCATTTTACAATTACTTTTCCTTAGACTGTTTTTCCCTCGTCTGTTTCTTTTCTTCTTATTTGGATTATTTTTGATTATATTTTATTTTGTTAGCTTCTTTTCTCTTTGTAAGCTGGGCATCTTTCCTAGCAAGGCAGAATATCAGTGTTAACATAAAGAAAGTTTTTTTTTTTTTAAAAAGCAAGCAAACGACATCAGTTAGCTAAACAAGCAGTAATCCTTCTCTCTTTGTGCTGCACTTTCATTAGACTTTGCTTGTGGTGTGTTTTGGGATAGAATACATGTAAAATGATGTAAGTAGTTAATTTTGTATTCTCCTTGCCTCCTTCATTTGTATATCTTATCCATCTACAGATGATGAGCCAACATTCATTTTAACTTTAGTGGAAATACCGAATGATTCAGAAGATTGCAGTAATATACCCTCTTCACTTCCACAAGCTTCTGAGGAATTGCTTCCGGCTCCAGTATTTTTCACTGCAGGTGGTACAGACTCAGCGGAACCAGAAAGAGAACATAGGTAAGTAGTAATATGCTTCAGCATAAACCAATGTTTATTCTTTGAATTTCTTAAGATGGGGAATAGTAGGATCGTGACTTGTGTTATAAGACTAGGGTCTGTTTCTCATCTTGCCCTGTTGTCCTAAAGTTTTGATTGCAACTGGAAAAAAATATAGAGAGGAAAGATGGTGAGCTTGATGGCTCCTTTCTAGGCTTCAGAGATGAACAAAGTATGATTCCAATAGCATGTTTCCTTTCTGTTAGGTGAAGACAGGGAAGGATTTTCAGTGTGAGAACAATGTTTATTGTCCTGTTCCAATCATACAGTAGTTATTCATAATGAAACCCTGTTGAACTCAGTGGAAGGTTTTCTAAAAGGAGGGGTGATGGCCACTGCAGTCTTAAATCTGCTTAAAATGTTGATGTCAGTTAGAGAGCTTTAAATCTCAGTAATTTTACAGTTTTAATATGACATTGTTGTACAGCCCTGGAACCATAACGGCTGCTGTTGAAGAAAATGCTGCTATTATTGACAACAATACAGAGAAGCCAAGATTGCAAACAGTTCCATCAGAACAATTAGCAGATCTGGATTCAAGCTCTTGGAAGAATTGGAAAAGATGTGCTGTAGCCCTTGAAGGAAGTGACAGTCCTTCTGGAAAGAAAAGGTCTTCTTCACCTACTGTGGAAGACGTGGAAAGGTCCAATAAGGTCAGAGAATAATTTAGGGAATAATGAACTATTGATGTTGAGATCTTTTGGGTTCCCTATCTGTCACCTGTATGAAAGTAACAGGAGATGCCACATTAAAAATGTGTCAAAGGTGCTGTGTTTTGATTCTGCAACAGACACAGGCTCAGTTCTAAGTACTGTGCACTCAGGTAAATGTCAGCTGGACCTGTATTAGTGTCTGCAACTGAAAAATGCATACTTGAATTTCCAGCAGGGTGTTTTAACTGGTTCCTAATGTATAGTACATGTCACCTGCTGTATGTGCCAGGGATACATTGCCAAACCTACTGTAAATACTTGAAATTGCAGGGAATAGCAAACCCCATAGAATTGTGCTGGAGAACCTAGGAAATGCCTAGAGAGGCCATCTCTCTAGGCATCTCCAGTGTGAGTCTGATAACTTCTGGCAGAAGTTACCATAGAGTCATGCTGGAGGACTTAGGAAATATTTAGAGAGACCATATTTTCTAGACAATGGATAATTGAAACCATGGGTACTGGTCCTGCACATATAGGAGGGCGACCTATGCTACAGTCCATATCAATTTGAGACATATATAATTAAGAATAGGGACCTAAAAAGGCACCAGATCCTGTCTGATCTTGGAACAAAACAGGACCAGCTCTGTTTAATACTTGGATGGGACACTGCCAGTGAATACCAGGTGCTGTAGGCTGTATGTGAGAGGAGGGAACTGACAAAACCACCTCTGAGTATTCCTTGCTTTATAAAACTCTATGAAATTCATGGGGTCACCATAAGTTGACAAGTGACTTGAAAGGTGCACACGCGCGCGCGCGCACACACACACAGATACAAATATGCTATTAAAGAGCTAAAGCCAACTAGGAGTTTAAACTACTCAGTTAGGCACTGTGAGAACAACTTTTTAAGAGTTTTATTAGAGATATTTGCTTCTTTTTATATTTGTTTTTTTATAATTCAGAAAATGTTGTGAGTAAATTGTAAGTAAATCATTACAAATGTTAAATTATCTGTTTAAAGAACAAGAAGTAGGGCAAAATGTTTACCATGTAAATCTTCCAGAAACATGTAACTAAACCAAGGACTAGATACAAGAAATCTAATTGGTATGAATGCAAGAATAGAAGTTCAAAATAAATGACATTTATATATTTCAAAAGAACACAGACTCTGCTGCAGATAATAAAAATTTCCCATAAAACAGTCAACAATATGGAAGATTACCTTTAGTTTCATATAAAGCCAATGTAACCACAGTCTTTTTCCAACAGCATTTGTAAGCAGGGAGTAAATTTCTGTAAAAATCTTGGCTTTTTGAAAATTCTAGAAAATGAAGAAGAAGAAACCAGTTGATCATATGGTGGATTATAGCAGTGTCTCTGTTTAGGGAAATAGCTTTTTTTCCCCCTAACATGTCAAGGACCGGTACCGTATTTGTGCCCATTTGCTACAAGTATTTCTGTGTTTTCTGGAAATTCATTGTGGGAGCAGCAGATGATCACCCATGGACAACTTTGATGAGTGCTGAATTATAGGACTATGTAACTGTCTCTTCAGTCTTGCCTGATCTGCATATAGAAAACTAAAGATTATAAATTGCTTTCAAGAATTTGCCATCTAGAACCACAGATAGCTAAAATCTTGGGACTATAAAGGTTTTCTCAAAGAAAACATAGGTCATGCATAAGCATTTTTGCAGTCTCTTGTGTGATATGGCATGGCAAGGAGCTACCATTTTCTTCCTCATCTTGCCTCCCTCTGAACCAGAGAGCCTATGATGTTTTAGTGGGCTCTCAGAGCTCCGTCAGTCAAAGGAGAAAACAGAGGGAGTGTGTCTTTGGCCAGGCAGGAGTGAACAGGCTTCATTCAGATCCTACTGTGGCTCATAAATTTAAATTCCCTCCCGCTCCTCTAGTGTTTGGGATCTTGTTACCTTCCCACCCTGATTCCCTTAAGAACATATGTTTGGAGTTTATACTTGTGTTTTTCTTCTTTAGAATCAATGGTTATCACAGCTTGGCTGGGTGGCATAGGGCAGGATTTTGTTTTTGGGGGAAACTTTTCCCCATTGCAGTACCACTTAAAGGACCCTCGGTGGGGGCAGGTGATAAAGGTTGAGACTAGCTTGGGGACATCAGACCAACTCTGACCACTCCCAGGTGGCTGAGAACCACCTAGTGGCTTATGCCCAAGTGGATTCCATAGCTGTTACTTCATGGTGCCCCTTGGCAGTCTAGGTGATGTCAGTGTTCATTGGATAATGGGTGGGTTAACTGATGCCTGGTTCCATACCTCATACCTGGCCAACACTATTTAGCTGTAGCCAATAAAGTTGGGACCTCTTTTGTTCTGACTACAATGTTATGTGTGTGCTTGCCTTCCTCTATGCCAGCATCTCATTGCTTCTCCTAGAAAGTTTTGGAAGCACCAGAAATATACATGCATTTTGGGCCCCAAAATGGAATCTAGTATCTCTTACTCAGGCTCCTAAAGTGATAGATCTTGCAGATTATTCTACAGCATTTATCTTTTGTGTATTATGTTCTTGCATTTTTCTTGATCTTTGAGCACAGACTGTTAATTCAGCTTTACTTGAGGGAATGAAGCCTTTTGATTTCCTGATGATAAAATTGTTGAATCATTAGGAATTCATTTTTATTTCTGTTTCTTTTAATGCAGGACACTTCTCTTAAATTCAGGTGCGCATCAAAGAAAGCTGCTGGTAGGTGAAATTTATATTTGTTTCCATATATTTGTTTTCAAAAATGTGGCACATGTCAGTGTTTTTGCAGATGGTTGTTAATTTAGGCTAGGATCCGAAGGGCTTCTGTAATTCTTATTCAAGAAATTTTTGCTAATCTTTTTGTAATTCTTATTTATTCATTCCTCCTCTTCTGATTTCAAAAGAAATTTAGCGATTAAACATGAAATGGGTGTGGTGGTGACAGATAAATACTTTAAAAAAAAATCCATATCCTTTCATCTCATAGAACTAATTGGGCATGGGTAATTTATGATTTTTGTTTGTTTGACATGCTTATGGGGAAATGTCTCTAGACAAAAGTAGACAAATGACCTGTTTACACAATGGAATTCTGTTGCAGCAGACCCAAGTAGCAAATTCGCAGCTTTTGCTTGTTCATACATGTTTCTCTTTCTTTTAAGAAAAAAACTCAGAAAAATGGAATCTTTCGAAGAAGAAAATCTCATCTACCTCTAGATCTGTACCTGAGCTATATATGGGGAAAAAAGAGCAACCTCAGTCTTCTCAGAATGTGTGCGCTGTCCTGTTTGATGAAGCAGCTAGTACAAATAAGCAAATGTCAAGAACACTTCATGCAGGAAAAGCAGAAAGAAGTGAAAAACAAAAAAACTTTGTTGATACTTGTAAATCTTTACAAACAGAGCAAGTTGGAAGCCCAGCAGTTCTTCCAAAAACACCTTTATCCAGGTACTTATCTAGCAGCTGTTCTAGTATATTATAGCCACTTCCCCAATGTTCCATCTTTTACATAACACTGTAGTGAAGGCAGGACAACTAGAGTCCTTAGCTTAAGGTTCCTAGTCCTAAATTGTTTCCTTCAGTGGTTTTGAGTCCCTCCTCCTTCTCTCCAGTGACATTTGGTCAAACTCTACTTGAGTAAGGCCTGCCCTACCCTGATTTACTGTGAAGATGTTTTTACAGGAAAGTAAATGCTATGCAAACCCAATGAAATCAGTGGAATAAGTTCACTTTGTTCATAAACTAAGTCCCCATTTTGTACTATGCATACCAAAACAGTCCTTTCAGACCCAGGGGAAATAAATGCATGGAATTTATGCCCTTATGGGTTCCTCCACTACCCAGAACAGGGCATGGATCATGTCACCCAGAATCTTTGTGTACAGGTGTTGCGATCTGGACCCTATAGCCCCCCCTTTCATCTTTGCTTTTTGGCTTGCCTAGGACTAAGCTCGTTTTTTCTCTCTCATTCTGTTTGAACAATTCCTGCACTTATTTCTCCAGATGTTGAATTTTTTGGCCTTATTTCATTGTTGTTTCTTCTAGATCTATTTAAGAATAAGAACAAGTCCTCCCCCACCTCTCTTACCATTCCATTTGTATATTTTGTACATTTTCATTTTAAACTTGCATTGATTTTAATTGTTTTAAATAGGTCACATCAAAGATCTCTGGGATTTTTACCTTTAATCTGTAAAAATAATAATGCTGATGAAGAGGAAATCACTAAAGTGAAAAAAGAGCATCTCCAGAAAACTCATGAAGTGATCTCTGAAAGAGCTGCTGAATGTCCAATTTCAACAAAAGACAAAAAGAAAGAAATTCAGGAAAACAGTTCTCTTCCATCAACCATGCCATCACCTTCCAAATTTGAGGGTGGAAGCTGTTCTACTGTTCAGGTATGGTGGATTATCTCTACTTGGCATATCTAATGTTAAACCCATCACTGAGTTGTTGTCTTAGTCCTTGTTTATTGGTTCATCTTCCAGAGCACTGCTGAGCACTGCTAGTCATGGAAAATGCACACCACAGTTCATTAAGAGAAGGGGAAGAGCCATGTTTGCCATTTTTCCACTTGTCCCTTCCTACCACCACCCCAATGTACTCCAGGAGATTGGAAGGTGGTTCAGGAAGTGGTGCAGGGAGCTGCAGGGGGGATAGGAAATGGACAAAACCTGCCTCTTCTCCCCACTTAATGAATGGATTAAAGACCTTGCATACTCTAAAACAGGTAGTGTACCTGTGTAACACATTAATTAAAAAAAGACAGCCACTACACTTTGATATGTATAGAAAATGTTATTATGAAAGAGAAAAGCAAAGTCACATATGTTGATGTGTGATTACATTTTGAATCCAGCAGATAACTTTAAAAATAATCTCATATATGTAAATGTAATCTGTTTTTTCTTTTTAGGTGTTTTCTGAGATATCTGATACTGAGAGTGAAGGTTTTTCTAAGGAGCAGGAAAAAGAGGAAGAACCAACCAAGATTTCAGAGTATTTCTTCAGTGATATATTTATGGAGGTGGATGATTCAGAATAATAGAGAAGCTTCTCAAATGTCAGATAGCCAAGAATGCACTGTAATAGTAATGTAATACTTTTGATCTGTCACACATTCTCAATTAGCCCTTACATTTAAGGCAATATAAATAGTCTTGTAGAGGGATGGAATAATATTTCTCTTATTCTGAACAGTCTGTCAGTTTCAGAAAACACTGTTGAGAAAACACATTTTAATTTTAACACACACATGATCAGCAACTGATCTGTGTCTGAATCTGGTACAAATAGTTTCTAGATGCATGGCTACTGCTTTAGAAATGCAGTGGAAATTATCTGCTTATCAATACACAACCTAAATAGGATACTTACATTTGTGGGACTGGCTGTAAATTATCTTTACTTCTTTTTGTGAAGTAAACATTTACTGGAGGCAGGGAGAGGGAATCATTTTTTTCTGTAAATAAGCAAATTCTGAACATTTCAATGTAATAAGTATATACAAAGTATTTTGAGTTGGCTTATGTTTATGTATTTTTATAAGAAATGTACATGTTACTTGGTTCCAAAAAGTAATGTTTAATTCCTTTAAAATGTACAGAGATGGGAAATTATTTATTCAAGCTGAATGTATAGAAAGATAATGGCCCAAAATTAATTCTGTCTGTCTTGGAGCTAAAGAAGAATTGAACATTATTCAAGTTCCAAGCACTAAATTCTAAATGGGAGCTAAAAAACAATGATTTGTAGTGTTGCAAAGTCTTTATTTTTAAAAGAAACTACCCATTTAACACCTCTGAGAAGGCTAAATCAGAAGCTAAAATCAGGACTCAAAGTCAGTAAAGGATAATACCCTTAGCCTATGTTGTTCCCATCCCTTTTGTTATTTGGTTAGGTTCATTTGTCATTGTTGGAATGAGCTACTTTGTTTTATGTCTTCCCAAGACAAAATTACTGTTATGGGTAAATCTGAAAAGCATTAGACTCTTTGTTTCCCACAAAGATGATGGGTGGGATCCAGACTATTAATACTTAGAGTACACCCTTTTAAATGAATGGTACTTAACTTACTTATGACTTGGGTCCCCTTAATTTCAGTAGATCTACTCTTAGTTTGACTAAGTCTAGATCCAACCCAATGTATCATTGTTCATTAGCAAATCAATATCTTAATTATCAAACTTAACAAACCTTGACTAGCTTGAGCATTTGATTTGTGTGTTAATCTTAGGGAGCTCTAAAAAGGACAAAACTATACATGCTAATGTGAATCATTTACCAAATGTAAATTTAGATCAATAAACTCAGAAGTGTTAACATTTTTCAGTGAATAACTAAAGTGGAATCAGTTCCAGCATGGAAAAGTCTGTTTCTTCATATCAGTGCTTGGAAGAGGTATACTGAAAAAAAGAGTACAGTACTAAAATAATGAAAAAAATATTCATGTACTGTACCTTACTGGAACAGCTTAGATTGCAATTTAAAACAAATGTATCCTTTGTATCTTTCATAAACTCTGTAAAAGATGAACAAACTTATCAATGTGCCTTATCTTTCCTTGCTAAATGGAAGGGACATCAGATGCTGTTAGCCTCTTGAAGTGTCTTTAAAACATACACTTTTCTTTCTCTCACTAATATTGTATACTTTAATCAATGAAACAAACTGACCATCCCAAGCTAAGGAACAGATCATTACATTTTGATTAAAATGTGACCAGGAATTGATTTCCAAAAATGTTTGACACATTTTTCAATGGCATGTAATGTTACATGTAAGCTTTCTGTTTCAAAGAAAGCAATTATATTATATGTGTAAAATATGTGAATAAATAATTTTGTATCACTTGCAAAGTTTTTCTTGGTACTGAGGGTAAATGGTACTGGAGCCACAAAGCTATGCCAGTGTGGATCAGCTTGGGCTTTCAGACCTGTTAGTTGAGGTTTTCAGATAACTGAAAATGCAGTTTGGAATTCTTGATTTCTTTCTTTACTAGCATTAGTTTAGCTTTCAGGTAATCTCTTCTCAGGATATCACAAGCATATACAAACTCTGTATCATGGGATCCACAGGCTGCACTCCCCATCCTGATGAGAAAGTTTTGAAGCTAATTAGTTTAGATACACCACTGCCCAGACAGCTCAAAGATGTTACCAACAGCAGATATATGCTATATTGACAAATCTAAGATCTGTAATGACTGGAAGAAATGCTTTTCACACATCATCCTATAGCTACCATTCCTGTTTACTTTTGCCACCACAATTTTCTCAGTATTTGCACAGATTGATGACGTTTAAATCTAATTCGTATACCAACTTATACCAACTGTACTTCTTCCACATTGCCCAACACTGTCGGACAGAAGGTTGTCCACTGAGCCTGTGTGGTGTAATGGGTTCAGGTTGGATCAAATTTCCAGATCAGGGTTCAACTTTCCACTTAGCCATGGAAACTGACCGGATAACCTTGGGCATGTCACACTCTCTCAGCCTTAGTGGGAGATAATGGCAAACCTTTCAATAAATCTTCCCAAGAAAATCCCATGATAAGTTCACCTCAGGGTTACCTTAAGTTGGAAATGACTTGGAAGGCACACAACAACAGTTAGTCACTATCAAATCACACAGCATACCATGCTGAACACATCTTTTCTCATCTGAAGTTATGCAAATCAAGCTAGGTTTGAACTTGAATGGAAGACCACCATGTAATACTAGGGATTTTTAGGTACGGCTAGGAAGGATCCCATTGATGGATCAATGGTATGATTCAGGTATAAGGCTGTGTTCCTAAATACCTTGCTTCAGTCAACAGAGAAAGCTGCCTTTTATGAGTTATGCTGTTTATATTTTTTCATGTCTGTCTCTCTGAAATGTCCTAAAACTGGCCCCACTATTAGTCTCTTCCCTGGCACAGGATCTTGTTTTTATTTTTCAGATTAGTACCCGCAAACTCTTTAATTGGTGCATAATGAACAGATAGTTTCATAGCTAGATTTGTCCACTGGTAAATCTCAATGGTGGTAAACATTCCCTCTATATCAGACAGTCCCTGTGGACCCCACCTTCATACCTTAACTTGTTGACTTCCAGAAGCCTCAGCCAGTAGGCAAGAATTCTAGAAATTGGAGTCCAACATAATGTGGGGACTAAATGTTGGCTACTACTGCTATATATGCTTCCAGTGATCTCAGTTCTCAGAGACTGGTACGTATGTAGCCAAAATAGTACAATGTGCAAGAGGGATGTACTATCATCAGGCTTGATGCAAAGGTTCCATCCTTTGCATCAAAGTTTGCAGAAAATAAATGGGAAAGGCAAAATTCATCTCCTCCTCCTGCCTGAAACGTAACAAGGACTGAGGATACTTCAAAGACTTAAAGGAGGGAAGAATGGAGTGGACAATCTTAAGATGACACATTTGAAAGGGGTGCTCAGCACTCCAACATTTTGTTCTATTAATAGAATCATAGAGTTGGTTTTATCCTTTTACCTTATCTCTGATGCTGGGCAGGGCACGTTTCTAGGATGGAGGACCATCGCCTCCCAAAAACTACTCTACGGTGAACTCGCCACGGGTCAGCGTAAGAGGGGCACTCCAAAAAAATGATACAAGGACTCCCTGAAACAACATCTCAGGCTCAGCCAAATTGATCACCAACAATGGTCCACCCTGGCCTCACATTGGGAGGCATGGAGACGCACTATCCACAATGCTGCAGCCTTATTTGAGAACTCACGCCGAACAAGTCTTGAAGAGAAATGACAATGCAGAAAGAATCACAACCTGGAAACATCACCCAAGGAGACCTTCTGCTGTGCTTTCTGCAACCGGACTTGTTTATCTCGGATTGCCCTTTTCAGTCATCAGCACGCTTGCAGAAGGCATGAGTCCTTCCTGAATCTTCGTTTGCGAAGAAAAGCCAGAGAAAGAGAGAGATGATTAGTCTATAAGTGGTGTTGAATTAGGCAGCCAAAATGGCACCATCCCAACACATGGCACCTGTATTAGCAGGTTTGGGGGTATCAATAGTTTCAGAAGTACAATAAGTACTTTTTAATAAATCTTTTAAGTTAAAAAATAATCTTGGAAGGATGCACACAGACATAGCCCAATGGGTGTGTGTGTGCTCAGTAGTCACTGCTCTATCAGTGTAGATAGCTGGAGGGATGAATGAAGAGAAGGAGATTCTGAGTAGGGACCAATCCACATGATAATATTTTGTTGCCTGTTTTACCCTGTTCGCTGGCCAAACCATTCATTTATGGCAGGTTGGGAAATGTTTGACCCTTCAGAAGTTGTTGCACTGTAGCACCCATGAGCCCTAGAAATGCTGTAAGTGGGAGTCCAGCAACATCTGGAGGTCCACATGTTTCCCACTGCTGACTTAAAGAGTTCACCACTAGAGAATGTGATTGGCCACTACCTTCAGTGGCTTTTCAAAAGGTATTATCCAAATTCATGGAGGATACAGCCATCATTGGTGTCATGTTCCTTCAAGTTAAGTCTGACTAAGGCAACCCTATCTTGGCAAGATTTATTCAGGTTTGCCGCTGACTTCCTCTTAGGCTGAGAGTGACTTGTCCAAAGTCATCCAGTAGGTTTTCATGGTTAGATGGGGATTCAAACCCTAGTTCCGAGTCCTAGTCTACCACATTAACCATTATATCACACTGGCTTCAGATAGGGACATCAGCAGACACAATTTTTTTTTAATGGAAAACTGCCCTCTTGCCTGCTATAAAGCTTCTAATACAGGTATGGTTAAAGCACAGCCCTCCAGCTGTTTGGACTGCAACCCTATTCAACTCTAGCTAGCACAGCCAATAGTGAGGGAAGCTGAGAGCAAGTCTTAACAACATATAGAGCCCTTTCACCTTATACAATTAAAGCATTACGATTCCACTTTAATTGCCATGGTTCCATCTTAGGGAAGCCTAGAACCTGTAGTCTACAGAGGAGGTCTAAACACCCTAAAGGCACCAGATCTGTCTAATCTTGGAAGTTAAGCAGAATCAGCTCTGGTTAGTACTTAGATGGGAGACTGCCAACAAATGCCAGGTACTGTAGGCTATATTTTAGAAGAAAGGAAGGACTGGCAAAGCCACCTCTGAGTATTCCTTGCCTTAAAAAACCCTATGAAATTAATGGGGTCGCAATAAGTTGACAAGTGACTTGAAAGTGTACATACACACACACTGAGAATTCCCTGCCAGAGAGCTCCAGTGGCTCACCAAACTACAAATCCCAGAGCTCCATAGGATGCAGCCAAAGCAGTTAAAACAGATCAAAGCGGAATCAAAATGCTATATTTGTTGCTCATCAATGTCCCAAGGCCGTATAGCAGCGTGAAATCCCCATGCCCACAGCTACCTTTGAACACTGGACAAAACAGCAAGAGGCCATAGCCACCTTCGACCACAGACACTAGTCTACTAACATAGCCTAAATATCCTAAAGGCATCAGATCCTATCTGATCTTAGAAGCTAAGCAGGGTCAGCACTGATCAGTACTTGGATGGGAGACCACCAATGAGGGTGTTGTAGGCCAGTTGTTCTTAACCTGTGCTCTAGGGACCCTCAGGGGTTCAAAATGTCTTCACAGGGGGTCCATGAAGGCTTGAAAACTGCTCGGCCACGTTGAAAACTGCTCGGCCACGGAGTGGCCACGTTGACAGGATCCAAAGCAAAGTCTAGCTGGCTGGCTTGGCCTGCACATTGCCATTCAATCTGCTCCAGCCACAGACTTGCAGGAAGAAGCCAAAGAAGTCTTCCCTCCCCCTCCAGTGCCTTTGAGGGAAGGTTTAATGGATGGTGTAATTGTATTATTATTATTATTATTATTATTATTATATCAGGTGTTATTGTTATTATTATTATTGTGGGAGCCATTAGCTAACACACATTGGAAGCAGCTTAATGCGGTCTAGATGTGTAAAGTGCTATTGCTTAACCAATTTGTAAGCCGCTCTGCAGGACTGGTTTAAGGAATTTGGGGGGGGCTTGCAACACATTATTTTGGGGACCCCATATGTATATCTCAGGTCAATGTAACCTAACCTAACCTATTCACAGTACAGGATATTCAGATTATTACTAATAATATTTTTGCAGGAGGAGGGTTATGACGCCCCCCCCCCAAATGCTGGTGGCCCCTGCAGGTGCTGCAGGGCCCTTAAACCGGCCCTGCCACTCTGGGAGCCTTTGTGGCTGAAGAGCAGAGTAGAAATACCTAAATTTATTTATTTATTTATACCCCGCTCTTCAGCCATAAGGCTATCAGAGCGGCTTACAAATTGTTTTAAGCAATAGCAATTTACACATCTACACTGCATTAAACAGTTTCCAATGTGTGTTAGCTAATTGTCCCCACAAGCTGGGTACCATAATAATTATATTTTTAAATCTTGAGTTAAGTCTTGGCGGGGGAGGGGGGGTCCCTCGGCCAAAGAAGATATTTAAAGGAGGTCCTTAGTAAGGAAAAGTTTAAGAGCCGCCACTATAGGCTGTATTGTTCATTTTTATTCTTTATTTTTATTTTTGGACCATGCATTGTTTAATCTGTCTGTGAGGATTCTGCAGCCTGTTCCAAGCTTTTGCTAGAATTATCTAGAATAAACATTTTAGCCAATTAATCACATAAGCTTCCAAACTGCCCCCGGCCGCAGAGCAGCAAATATTTTTTAATTTTTATTTTTAAAGTATGTTTTAATTCCTAAATTATTTAATTGTATTTTAAGGGGTGGGTGTGACTGAGGGTTTAGATGTATATTTTAATTGTTGTAAGCCGCCCCAATTGTGTTTGGTAGAGAGGCAGGATATAAATAAATTTTATTATTACTATTATTATTATTATTTCAGAGAAGGGATCTGACAACATCAGCCTAGTGGAAGAGCGCAATTTCCTGCCTTTCTCCTCAAGAGGGGAAGAGGCCTGAACGGCAAAAGGAGCGACGCAGGGTTGGTTTCTAACCTCCACCCCCAGTTTCCTTCGCCGGCCCCTCTACCGAGCCTGTGGTGGAAGGAAGGAAGGCGGGAGGGAGGGAGGAGTCGGGGCGCCTCAGGCGGGGAGAGGCTTCCTAGTCGGCCCAGGCCCGCTCCTCCGTCTCCCTCCATTGGCTCCGGAGGGAGGAGTGGCCGTGCGGGGGCTTCCAGGCCCGGGAAGTGGCTCCCACTCGGCTCTGCGCCCCCTCCGTTCCTCAGCCGCGATGCTGCCGGCCCTGAAATGCCGCCTGTGCCGCCTCCTCCGGGGACCTGCCGCCGCTGCCTTCCGTCGTGCCTACCATGGCGACAAGGTGGCCACGGTAGGCTCGCAGCCTGACGCCGCCTCCTCACTTTATCAGGTAGGCCGAGGAGGAAGGCGGAAGGGAGGGTCGAGCTTTGGGGAAGAAGCAGGAGAGAGCCCGCCTTCCCTCTCGCCCGCCCTCCGGCTTGCCCTTGGGGGGCTTTCAGAAGCCATCCACCCGGCTATCCCAGGCCACCCTGTGGCTCTCAAGGGCAAGGAATGGCATCCTGGTCTTTGCTCTGCTTTTTGCCAAAGTTCAGTGGCTCTTAACCTTTTCTTTGCTAGGGACCCCCCATTAAATACTTTTTGTTGCCATGGTTCCCCAAGACTTAATTCAAGATTTGAAACCATAATAATAATACCTGATGATGATAATAATAATAATACAATAGCACCATCCATTAAACTTTTCCTCAGAGGCACTGGAGGGAGAGGGAAGACTTCTTCAGCTTCTTGCTGCAAGTTTGTGGCTGGAGCAGATTGAATGGCAGTGTGCAGGCCAAGCCAGCCAGCCAGCCAGCCTTTGCCTGGGAAGAGCCTTCAAGTCTTTGGGGACCCCCTGTGAGGACATTGCAGCCCCCATGGGGTCACCAGACCACAAGTTAAATACCACTGCCATAGTTGATTGCTACACTCTCCTTGCACGTCTGTAGTTTTCTGTTCATACAAGTAAAAGATGAGCCTTGCCTACTTTTTTTGACACTTGCTTCACAGCCAGAAGTCCACTGGTAAAGCTTTAACCAAGTGGAGAAGTATGACCTGAAATTCAGAAAATCTTCCCTTTGGAATGTCTGCAGGGCAGGTAGGCACTGTTAAAATATGCTGGCCGGCACTTTTGGGTCATTTGTTTTAAGTCCATGTTCCAGAGACCCAGGTTTATTCCCCCCACCCACACCAAATATTTCATAAACGTCTCTAATAGGAGGCATTTAAACAGATTATGGTATACCAGCTAAAACACTAATCGAGAATGGTGCAGTTGCATCTAGCCTTTTAGACCCTGTAGTGGACAAGAAGTTGGACTAAAAGACCTTTGCTTTACTTTCCAGTTCTATGAATCTTAAGAGCACCAGGAGCCACACATTCCATGCAAGGGGGAGTCTATGGAAGAGTGTAGCTGCCATATTTTTCTCTGTTTTGCTATCTTGTCTCGGGCAGCAATGACTCCAGAAGTATATTTTGGCATTGCACCTTAATGAGGCATGGGTTCCCCCCCTTTTTCCGCTGACTTGCAAGCAAATTCACTCCACTGTTCCTGTTCTCTCACAGTATTGCCATGGAGAAGTAGCTGGCAGTCCACCTCAATCGGGAAGAGAATCATGTGGCCCTTCCAATGTTGTTGGACTGCAGCTCCTAGTATTCCTTACCATTGGTTGTACTAGCTAGGGCTGATGGGACCTGCAGGTCAGCAGCATCTGAAGGGCTGCATAATCCCCACCTCGACTTAAATAAACTGGGGAGGAAGTAAACCCGCTGCCGCTATTGCTGATGTGGGTGGTGGTGGTGCAGCAGCAGAAGATAAGGACATGTGATCATAATTCTTCTTTTGTTTTACCAGTCCACCCTGATGACTACAACAATAGCCTTACAATATGGAAAATGTGCTTTATCTAGCTATAGTGCCCACTTACATTCATACTCTTGGATGAGACTTGCCAGGCACACTAGGAATTGCTATTTACTGCTTAGCTTAGTGTTGTACTGTGCAACTCTGGATTCTCATTATAAATGTGTGATTCTTTTGTATGTTTACTAAAATTCTTGCATATTTGGCAGATCTGGTATTGGAACATTGCCTCCCCCACAAAAATTACACTTCCCCCATAACAGTGCTCAAAGGAGGCCATGTTGACACTGTAAGAAGTTGTTCAGAAGAGTTTAGATTCTATCATATCTCAGATTTCCCCTGTGTCAGAAAACTCACTCAAAGGATATGCTATAGACCAGCAGTGTCCAACCTGTGGCCCTCCAGGTGTTTTGGACTCCAACTTCCAGAAGCTTGAGCTAGTTGGTCTAATGGTCAGGAATTCTGGGTGCTGTAATCAAAAACACCTGGAGGGCCACAGATTGGACACCACTGCTATAGACAAAGAAATCATGCTTTATTAACAGCTTTTCAGGTATTCAGGTTTCTCACTGAAAGAGCTGAGAAAATCAAGGCCAATTTCTCCTTTATGCTTTAAGGTTAGCTTGTTGGGAAAATTGCAAAGCAAAGATAAGTAATATTCCTATAAAACAATTTGGAGATGTATTTTTCCTGGTCATAGTTAGTCTCTGCCTGACTTGGTTTTGGTCATGTATATGTGTATTCAAAAGAATTCATTTAAGTGCCTCATACATCTGAGTTAAGTAAGCTTAGGATTGCAACATACAGATAGCAAATGTCAGAAATCTGTATGCACCCTCTGTGCAACAAGGCTCAATAGCTAGTAGTCCAAGACCATGTGCGATCTTCTGATGTGTACCAGCTGGCACCTAGTTGTCAGCACTGAGACACAAGAGGTACATAGAAGGTTTGGTGGCTGTAGCAATGGGGTTTGTTGGAAGGTTGTTTTGAGGAAAGGGAAAAAACTTTCCATTCATTCTTACACTGCTTCCTCCTTGAAATTAGTTGCTAAATAGGCCGCCTGTGTTCCATTTGTGAGTTGCACTTAGTTTGGGATTTTCTCTTCTAATTATTTATGAAAAAGGTTCAAACAGAAGCCAAAATAAAGCCAGATGTATCCAGCTATGCTTAATGAACAATTCTACATGAATAACTCTGGTATGACTTTCCAGGATTAAAGTGACTCAAGTTATCTTGAGTTATACTGGTATTGCTATTATTTATTAAGGCCATGATGTGCAGACCACATTCTACCTACCTGAAAATTGTGAGGTCCCTTCCATGAGGTAGCTATACACTGAACAAATATAATACAAGATAATGTGCAAAGTATCAGCGTAAATGAGTGCTGCCCTTCTTCACCTCTCTTGTTTGTCATTCTGGGCAGATTTAACAAGACACGGTGGAAGATAGTTCTCAAAGTAGGGCCGATATGAGCGCAATTTGGTGAGACGGAACAGTTATCTTTAATTTATGAAATCTAAAGATATCACTGAGACCACAGGGCTAGAGCTAGCAGAGAATGTCCAGCAGTTGTTTTTGCCTCCTTGTGTGTTAATGTTTACACTTTCTGAGTATTCCATTTCTGTTTCTTTAGCTAACAACAGGTTCAGTTATGTTTTGCTGTAAAATCAGGGTCATAAAGGTTTTAAGATTCCAGTTCTACACGATTCACTAAATAAAAACATCTACTTTGTATATAATGTTGTGCCATGGTTTGCCTGTGGATGTGTCCTGGTTTCATTCACCCAAATGTTCTCCTGTACTTTTGGATTTGGACAAAATATATGTTGCTGTTAGATCTGAATTGACAAAACTGTTTGCTCAACTCTACAAATTGTTGTTTTCAGTTCTGAATTGTAAAGCAAACATGGTTTGCCATTTTGGAAGTAGTGGTAGGAAATTGGAGCATGTGAGTGTGGAAGAGAATTTATACAAGTATGTATAGTCCTTGATACTTAAAGGAATAGCTCTCCCTCTGGTTTTTGTTGTGTGCTTTCAGCTCGTTTTCAGCTTCTGATGACCCTAAGGCGAACCTATTACTGGGTTTTCTTGGCAGAATTTGTTCAGAGGGGGCCTTCCCCTGAGGCTGAGAGAGTGACTTGCCCAAGGTCACTCAGTGGGTTCTGTGTCATAGCAGGGATTTGAACCCTGATTTCCAAAGTCGTAGTCCAGTGCTCAAACTACTACGCCATTTTGTGACCGCTCTTTGAGTAGATAGCTGGGCATACATATTAGAGCAATTTAGTTGGAGTGTGGTATATGTGGTATTTTGAAATTGATTGACAGGTATGTATTTTTATTGGTAATACTGATGAGGGGTATATTGTAACCAGCCCTGAAACCATTTTGTGATGAAGGACAGGATACAACTTGTATGTATACATAAATGAACTCTGGAAGGTAAGATCATGCTGCAGGGGAAATTAAAGAGAGGCAGATTGGTGTGCCTTGTTTGCTGGCCAAGATGCTCTGTAAGATGCTTAAATGGGAAAACTTCGTAAGTTAGCATACTTTGTAAGTTATCGTCTTTGTAAGATGATAGTGATTATGGCAGCAGTGGAACTTAGTGGCAGAAATACTTTGGAAAATACTTGTTCCAAAGTCCATGTTTGTTCAAGTAATGCATATATTGGGGTGAAGGGGAAAACTGGAAGGAGAGGAAGATATTTAGCTGGACTGTTTTTCGCTCAGCATGGACGTGAGCATGATTCAGGTGGAAAATATTTTAAAGTGGTGTTGAAAACATATGCCTCTTCCTCCCCCTGCCCCAAACTGTTACGAAGTTCTTGGCTTTTGGAGACAATGGCAGGGTAGAAAGATGTGAAAAACACATTGACTATCACCTCATTTCCCCTTTCAGCAGTTTTTTTTTGCGGGGGGCTCTGTTAAGCAAGAAGGTATTCCTGAAAGATGTAGGTAGGCTTTATTTGCCCACCTGGTATGAGTCCTCATCAATAGGACTGGTTTTTAAAAACTGAATCTTAATCATCTTGCTTTTATTAATATTAGTCTAGTAGTGGAACATAAAATATAATTTAAGCATGAGGAGGTTTTTGATTTTGTTTTTTTAGGGCTTGATGGGTATTAATAAATGAGAGAGATCTTGACCCAGGATCTTTCTTGTACGTGTATGACTTCATCTCTTTCTCTCAGAAATGTTCCACCCCTACTACCCTGTGTGATTAAATTGGTGATTCAGGATGTTATATTAAACCAACAAGGTCTCATTACTGTTAATACTGAGGGTCAAGCTAACCTGAATTCATTAAAAAAATAATAATACCCAAAGCTTTCTGTCATCAAAGCAGATTTTGTCAACTAGTTAAAAGACATCCTAGATCTAGACCTTAATTTACACACTGTAGTTCCTTTAGTTACACAGAAGAACATGCAAACAAAATTTCCTCTAACTCCCCTGTATTTCAAAAGAAACCTGTCAAACATTGTGCTGTTTTGTTGTGACAATGGAGATTCATTTTGGAACTTCATTGCATTTTGTCCTTTAGATTTTACATTGCCTTTCTTTCTTTCTTTCTTTTTTTTTAAAAAAAAAGTATGTACTGCTCTTCAGCCAAACCTCCTGGGCAGACTACATACACACACACACACACACCGTATGTTCCAGCGTATAAGATGACATTTTAAACTTCTCAAAATCTTCTCAAAAGTAGGGGGTCGTCTTATACGCCAGGTGCTGTTTTATAGGGCTCCCGATCGTGGCTTCAGGAAGGGCAGGTGGTGGCTGGCAAGCCTGCCCCCTCCAGCCAGCCACCCCTCCACCCTTCCTGAAGCAGCGATTGGGAGCCCGATCGCAGCTTTGGGAAGGATGGAGGGGTGGCTGGCTAGAGGGGGGAGGCTTGCCAGCCACCTCCTGTGCTTCCCCAACCCGCGATGGGGCTGGAGAGCCCCAATGCAGGTTAGGGAGGTGCGTAGGGGTGGCTGGCTGGGCGAGGGGAGGCTTGCCAGCCACCTCCCATGCTTTCCGAAGCCACAGTGGGGCTGGGGAGCCTGGTTGCGGCTTCGGGAAGCACGGAGGGGTGGCAGGCTGGATGGAGGGGGCAGGAGATCTGAGAGGTAGAGAAGGAGGGGTAGTCTTATACAGTGAGTATATCCCAAATTCTCTATTTTAACTTTAAAATGGGGGGGGTCGTCTTATACGCCCAGTCATCTTATAAGCTGGAAAATACGGTATATATATCAGTAAAATATAATAGTGTTTTTAAAAAGTTTTTTTTCAAGAGAATGTAGATGTTTACCTGCCACCAAAAATATAACAATTTTGGAGTGAGTGTTCTGGGTAAGAAGATTAAGTGTTCTGGAAAAGCAAGTGTTTCTGTGAAGGAAATACACATAGATAGAGCCACTACTGAGAAAGCTTACTCTGGTCATGTCCCCTTACTTCTGATCGTAGGGATAGTGGCAGCATTAGCGAGGTGCGGAGAGGCTGAACTGCACCAGGTGACACTGTCTGGTGGAGGGTGACACCATAGAAGAACCTCTCATTGTTACTTTAACACACAAGAGCCAACTTTCTTTTATAGTAAGTGTTTACATATGTACTGTGAGAACTTTTTGAAACTGAAATAATGTTAACTCAGCAGTAAAGTGCATGGGACTGTGGCCACAAGGGAGATAAGTAGAAATAAAATAAAGTTAAAATAGTGGATCAGTTCAAATGTGTTGAATAAGCCGGTATGTTTTGGGCAATGTGTTTTGCAAAAGTGATTTATTAATGTCATTGTTAGATAATACATAAAGAAAAGGGGGGGAAAGATTATATCTCCAATTAATTATTTTTATGTTAATAATCTTTTAAACATTCTGCTATACATTTTTATTTTCTGTCCAGGAAAACTATGAAAGAATGAAAGCATTAGTAACAGAACTCCAACAGAAATCTGAAAAAATCAGGTTAGGTATGTGTTGTCCTGTTTTTTCTCTTATTAGAGCATCTTGTGGTAGTACAGGTTGAGTCTTCCTTATCTGGAATTCTGACATCCAAAGTATTCCATACTCCAAAATTGTCCACAGGAGTGGCTGAGATAGTGATACCTTTGCTTTCTGATGTACACAAACTTTGTTTCATGCACAATATTATTAAAAATATTGTGTATAAAATTACCTTGAGGCAGTGTGTATAAGGTGTATATGAAACATAAATCTATGTTGTGTTTAGACTTGGTTCCTATCTCCAAGATATCTCATTATGTACTGTATGTATATGCAAGTATTCCAAAACCCCAAAATACCTCTGCTCCCAAGCATTTCGGATAAGGGAGGCTCAACGTGTATTGTGTAAAGTGACGGTTTACAAGTGCAATAGAAATAGAAATATTACCAGTGTACCTAAGTTTAGCATCATTGTTCACTTAGCATAGTTCAGATGGAAGCAGTGTTCTGTCCTCTGTCTTGAGACCTTATATACTCCTTGGTGAATTATAACAGTAGCTGAGCTTGTGTTATGCACAAGGAGGCAAAATGCAACTAAAAGCCAGAGGACGTAATGGAAGAGATTAATACAGACTTGGAATCCACAGTCCCCAAGTGGTTTTCAAGAATTGCCTCAGGCAGAAAAATTCCTTTTCCCAGTTTCTGGGAGTCAGTCATGATCACAGCAATACAACTGCTGCAAAAAATGATTTTACATGGTTGGTGTTCCATATATCGTCGGCAATAAATAAAGTTTCTCAGTGCAGACCAGGAAGTGACCTATTCAGACAATACTGGCTCTTTCTACCCCTTCTATACCTTTGTGTTCCCTCTCCTTCCTTCCTTCCTAGCCATGGATTCCATTCACCTCTTCATTGTCTGTTTTTTTATTTTTTTTACTGCCGCTTGTTCTGGGTCATTAAATTCATTGCAATAGTTTCTCTCCTTAAGATGATTTTCTAGTCCTGCAAATCACAACGTTACCCAAGTCTGATCTGTGGATACTTCCTTCTTGTACAAGAGTGATGTGGTTTTGGCTACATGATATTAGAAAGGATGGTGGTGATGATAGAATGAACAAAAGATAAAGAAAATAACTTTATTTATTTATTTATTTATTGGATTTATATCCTGCCTTTCTCACAAGATGGGATTTATTATGGGTTGTTAATGAACATATTTTGGCTATTGCTAAGGGCTGTGTATGTTTGCTCAATCACTTACACAAGTAGGCATAATAAAAGATAATAGTAATCTAAGATATTACATGACAGGTGGTGGAGAGAAGTCCCGGAACCTTCACACATCAAGAGGAAAATTGTTACCTAGAGAAAGAATTGACAGACTTATAGATCCTGGGTAGGTACTTGCTGCTTCATTATTAATATTTTATCATAGAAGATGTGGCATGTTAAATCATTTCAGGTTATATAAAATGGCTATCATTTGCAAAGAGGAACAGGGTTAAAAATGGTCATGTATGGTTTTTGTTGCTTTTAGCAACCTTGAATGCCCCTTAGTTAGAGTGGAAAGAAGTGATAACCCCAGTGGCAGCTCTAGGGGAGTGTGGAGAGGCTGAACTGCACCAAGTGACACCTTCAGGAGTCTGTAATATTGATCAGTGTCATATTACTTCATGTGACCTGAGATCTTTTTTTCTGTTCTCAGGTCTCCATTTCTGGAATTTTCCCAGTTTGCTGGTTACCAGCTATATGGCAAAGAAGAGGTACCAGCAGGAGGCATCATTACAGGCATTGGGAGGGTATCAGGGTGAGAACTGTTGCTGGTGGATTGTCTGTACTATTGGTTTCAGTTCTGGTTTGTGATACGTCTTCTGAATATAGAAAAACAATCCCAAGAGACTAGAATTAATAGATTTGTTATTATGGTGTCTTAACTTGCTCAGCCTGTTTGTTCAGATCTGTCACCTAGTGTTATATTTTGTCTTGGTTTATCAACTGATTATCAATCTGGCATTCCATTTCAGGATCAGACAGTTCAAAGAATCCATTCATTAGTACTGTACTAGCGAAAACATCTTTTGTCTCATTCCTTCTTGTTTGATAATGAAATAATGATTGAATGGATGTACATCCAGGAATTGTTGGGCAAGGAATTTTGCTGCTGTTAAAGTAAGAGTAGCATAGTATCATAATATTTTGATGGCTCTTTACATAGAAACAAAATTGTGATAGATGACAAATATAGACAAAAATAAGGGGTAGGGGAAATGGTTATTGGTGCGACTTAGCATTGCAGATACTGGACTCATGTCTGTTTCTGTTGTTGCAGTGGCTAGAAATGCTTTTTTTACCATTTCCAGATGCACAAATGGTGATAACCCAGGGATGGGAGATGCTTTGCCCTCCAGATGTTGAACTACATCTCCCATCGTCCATAAGCTTTGTCTGTGTTGGCTAGAACTGTTGGGATTTGCCACATGCTTTTCAGGTTCATATAATCCTTTCTTTTAGAAAACCACCATCAATACCTCTATTTTGAGGACTAAACTAGACTGTTCTTCAAGCTTCTGGCTTTCCTCTTCTGACCCATGTCTTTAAGGTGCTGTTGTCATTACTAGAATGCAGATTGGAGTCCTCAGAAGATTGCTGCTTGGATGGCGCAGCAGATATTGAATGTAGCTTTGTCAGGATCTGTTTAATAGTAATACATGTTTGTGTAACAACCTCTTTTATGGCATAGGGTTAATGAAAAGCACTGTCAAATGCTTGGAGCTACAAACCAAATCACATTTAATTGGATGAAAATTTCATTCATTTAAAAGTTAGTAATTCGGTTTGCTCCATTGTGAAGTATTAAATTGTTGTAAATTATTTCAATTTCAGAGTAGAGTGTCTGATTATTGCCAATGATGCAACTGTCAAGGGTGGAACATACTATCCAGTCACTGTAAAGAAACACCTGCGTGCTCAAGAAATTGCAATGCAAAATAATCTCCCTTGTCTTTACTTAGGTAAGTCCTTTTCGAAATGTAATTCTTAATTGACGACCTAAGAGTTGAGGGAGGCTTTATATTTAAGAGGCTGCTGTCATGATAAAAGAATCTGTTTTGACCTAACCATTACTTTGATTAAGAAGCTACTGTGCTTTTTACTCAGTGACTTCAGTCCATGTATCTCACCAAATGATGGTTAAAAGAAACTCGACTGTTTGGCTTGATGTTTGAACTGAGAAAATTTGGCTTACAGTTAATTACTAAACTACAATAGGAAACTTTGTTTGAAGGAGATCTGCAGATGCAACTATAGTGTGGAAAATGTTTTACTAGAAATTCAGCCCTTGTGGTCCACCAGAGAGTCCACACTGGAGAGAAACGATACAAATGCCAGCAATGTGGGAAATGTTTTACTTCCAAGTCAAACCTTCTTAATCACTGGACATTCAACACAGGAGAGAAACCATAGAAATGCCAAGAGTGTGAGAAAAGCTTTAACTGTAGTTCCTCCCTTTGTAGGCATCTGAAACTCCACACAAGAGCTTGATCGGGTGTCTACACAGGAGAGAAACTACATGAATGCCATGTCTGTGGGAAAAGATTTGTTTTCCTGCTACCGATGGAGGGTCTCCTGAAACTTCAGGGACTGTCTAAATGGTGAAAATACTCCTCATGGATTACAAGGAGAATACGACCTGTCTCAATGGCATCCTGCATTGTATCGCCATATTCAGAATGAAGGGGGCTAAATATGCCATATACCCCGCAGGAAAAGCCTTTGTGGCTTTTCCTGGCGTTTTTTAAAAATAGCAGGGAGAATGCACTTTCCTGTTCGTTGGGACAAGTGAGGCGATTTGATTCGCTTTCCTGAAGGAGCAGAAATTGAAAGCTGATTGGCTGGACAAGCACAGGGGCTGGGGCTTGCTAAAAAGGCAAGCGCTCAGAACTGCCTTTTAAAAATTCGCCTTAGCGAGTTTGTGCTAATGCGATAAAATGGGGAGGAGTATTTTGTTTTTGTTTTTCTGTTAAGGTGAAATATCACCCTTTCACACCTTAGATAATGCTTTAAAAAAAACTTTGGCAGTGGCAAATTTGTAAGTAAAAATGCGAAGTAATTCACTCGTGGCTGCCATCTTGATTCGCAGGCATACTTGATTGCACAGCAAACATGGATAGCTTTGCATGCGTGCGATCTACCTTTAAAAACCCATCATCATACTGAGGATTGAGCAAGCTTGTTTTCTGCTGCTCCAGAGACTAGGACACAGAGCAGTGGGTTCAAACTACAGGAAAAGAGATTCCACCTAATCATTAGGAAGAACTTTCTGACAGTAAGAGCTGTTTGGAAGTAGATTACACTGTCTTGGAGTGTGGTGGAGTCTCCTTTGGAGGTTTTTAAACAGAGGCTGGATAGCCATCTGTTGGGAATGTGTATTCCTGTCTAGCAGGGGGCTGGACTGAATGGCTCTTGTGGTCTCTTCCAACTCTATGATTTATGATGTCTGAATTGTTTATCAGTTCATACATGTCAATCTCTGTACCCCCAGAGAATGCTCCATCAAAGATAGGGTTGAACTTTTAAAAGCAGAGTACTGCAGATGGTAAACAAAATCAGACTGGTCATTTTAATCTATATTATGTACATTTTAGAACTTGGAAGGGAACCAGTGGCCTTCCAGATGTTGGACTACAGCTTCCGCTGTTCCTGGCCATTAGCCATGTTCAGGGCTGATAAAGAGTTGTAGTCTGACAATATCTGGAAGGTACCAGACTCTGCTAATGGTTTAGGATTTCAGATTATGCTTTGAGTTGTAAACTATGGTTGGTGAAAACTGGTTTGCTGTGATACTTAAATTGATTCAGTATATGTTTGTGTTTCTATTCTAAAAATGATTAAAGTATGTTAAAGATACAGAAGACTGATTTTTATAAATATTACATATTGTGTTAACTATGCAGGGCAGGATAGAGAAATGATTGTTGAGCAATCGTAGTAAGTCATCTAGTAAACTTTGTGTTAGCAAGTTTTGTTGTTTCATTATTTACTAGAAAAATGGTTGATAGATCTTGTAAGCTGATGAAAGGGAGTGTACCTAAAGCAATGCATGACCACAGTAGAATTGACTGGTTTTCCTTTCTCAGGTCTGGGATTAGTTAGCACTATTTCCTTCAGTTTTAGGGACAGTGATAGAACTGACTTGGACAGAGCACTCTCAATAAAAGGAGTAGAACGCTTCATCCAAGCAGTTGCATTTTGAAGGCTCCTGTTTGTATTACTGCAGCAACCACAGCAGCTTATGTGCTTTGGCCAAGGGAACAAAGCAATACTTCTCCCACCCAACACCTGGTAATCTGAGCTGCCTCACTGCCCCCTCCTTTGAAGAGAATGATGTTTTAAGTTATGTTTAGATAACATTCAGTTTATAAATGTTCATTCTTTATTTTAACTTAGTTGACTCTGGAGGTGCAAACTTGCCTCGCCAAGCAGAAGTGTTTCCAGACCGTGATCATTTCGGAAGGATTTTCTATAATCAAGCAGTCATGTCCTCACAAAGCATTCCACAGGTAATTTTAGTTAGGAATAAAAGCAGAGATAAAATGAAATCTAGACTGCAAACAAATACAGGCTCCCTCACCCCCACATATCTGCGTATCCAATATCCACGGTTTCAGTTATCTGAGGGACGCAAAATAGGGGACACATACCATAGAGTTCTGCTAGAAAATGCCTAGAGAGATGTCCTCTCTATGAATTGCTAGGTCCTCCAGCACAACTCTATGGTATGTTTGTACAGGAGATTTTAATAGGGTTTGCTATTATCCGCAGTTTCACTTATACACGGTAAGTTAAGGAATGTATCCCTGTGGATATTGGGGGCAACCTGTATGTGTAGGCACTGAGTATTGTTGGACTGCTCATGGAGCTTCTGGAATTGAGTACTAATTGTGTGTGTGTATGCATGTTCACAAATAGTCTTCTTTGTGGTGAGACTATCATGACTCCCAATTATTTCTAAAGAAAATAGCTGCTTACACATGTCTGCTTTTGATCTCTTGAAAATTTCTCTTAAAAAAGGATTATTTGCTGCCACTTCCTCTCTGCTTGTAGGTAAGCTTCTTTTTCACTTCCAGTCCTTGACCAGAGTGGGATTGAATTAAAGGGTGTATCTTGACTACAGTGTCTGCTATACAGTTGTTGGATTACAGCTCCTAGTATCCCTTACAATTGCCTGTGCTGATTTAGGCTGATGAGAGCTGCAGTGCAACATCTGGAAGGCTGCACTTTACCCATCCCCATACATCAGAGGAAGCTGTGTTGAACCTGATGGAAAACTAGTTTTAAATTCATAACATTGTTAAAGATGTTGGATGAAGGAAAATACAGTAATGATAGAACTGCAAAACTCTATCAAGCACGTTTTTTTCCTTCTATAAAGCTATTTTGTAATTAAGAAAAATGTTCAACCATATATATTGTGGATCCCCTGCCACCATTTTTTTTAAAAAAAAACCTTCCCCAGTTTGATTTGAATGGCACTGCTGAATTCAATACCAGGTTTGAAACACCTCTGCAATTGAGGTGGCAATATTTAAATGAGTTACAGCATAATCTTCTACATGCTTACTTGAAAAGAGCTTCCCTGTTTTTACAGCAGGACAAATTCTCAGGAAAGTGTGCGTAGGATTCAAAGTGTGATCTATTAAAGCTTTAACTGGTTGCTCATTTGAATTATTAGGACTTGATTTTTCTTTGGTCTAATTATTAGTGATTAAATTAAACAAAGAAGCATAGCTTTAACGTTAATCATTTTCTTTCTCTTGTAAAATAGTTATCATGCTAATATGTGGTTTGTAATTTGGAAACATGTTTCAATATAACCAAATAGTCATCTAATAAACAAATATATTAACATAGGACCCATCCACACTACAGGATTATAGCACTACTAGCTGTACCTGGTATAACATGCTGTCACGCTGGCCCTCCCTCCTTCTCTTTGGCATTCACCCAGCACAAAGTTGGGAGGAAAGGCTCATGTGGTTGTACAAACAGAGACACACTCTTAGGTTTCTTTTAACCTAGAAATCCCCTAGAACTATACTTCTTCAGGTAGACTGCCACCACTCCTTGATTTCAGACTTAAGATTGAAATATGATTGCAAGAAGACAACCACACCAAATACTAAGCTTTCCAGCCTTAAATGAGAGTTACCACCTAACCCCCCTTCTCTGTCCAAGAGAAGAATCAAGATAGCTATGACCAAGCAAGGCATGTGTAACGTAGGCTTTAGGAGGAAAAAGAGAAAAGGCTTTATTTTTTAAGTTCAAGCAAGTAAGCAGTTAGGAGAAATAATATCATGGAGAGAAGGCATTTCTCTCCAGGTCCAAGGCTTAAGAGTTACATAGAATATTATAACATAAAGACTACATTCAGTCAGGGTTAAAATAAATCATATAAACTAACGCAACTAGCTAAATACATTTTCTTAAGCTAAGAAAAGTTCCACTCACATTTGGGAATTCCATCTGGATCAAGATGTGTCCCATTTGGGATGGCTAGGGCCAGGCTTATCAAAGCTGAACTAGCTGATTCTCTGATGATGGAATTTCAGAGTAATGCAATTAGGCCTACTCCTCAGGCCTCATAATACCGTGTGGCTCTCTCGAAACTCCTAAGCTGTGTGCCCTCAAATAAAGGACTGCACTCTTTAAAACTCCATTAGCCAAATCTGATTGGCTCTTCATTGCCCAATCTGATTGGCTCTCCAGTCAGTTGATGTGATGTCATGTTTAGCAAATGAAGGTCCACCCCCCCCCCACTCCCCAGAACCCTGCATTACCTTTGTCTGACGACCAGGGAATGGAGATTATAGATGATGGGAAATGTAGTTCTGGCAGATGTGTTCTGGCTCCATGATGGGAGTTGCAGTCACTCCATCATGACACATGCCGTTATAGGAGCTTCCCCGAGCAAGGAAAGGACATGGAGTGTGTGTATAGTAATTGTTGTGTGCTCCTTGTGCCCTCACGTGTCGGAGAGGCATAACATGTGAACCCCACCTCATCTTCCTCCTCTTTTATTTTTCCTTCTTTTTCTTCTTCTGTATTTGGAGGGGAGGAGAGTCAAACCAGGTGCCTGAGAGGAGGCTCCAGAGGATACGGAAGAAGGGCGCGCTCACTCTCCTTACATGCTCCACAGCCTCCTTGACCAAAGCTCCCCCCCAAATCTTCTGTGCAGGAGCGCAGCTGTGTGCTCTCCTTCCTCCCTTCCGTGGGTGCGTGTTCCTGCTGGCGGGTTTGCAGCCTGCTCTTGCCGGCTTTGGAGGGTTTTTGGGGTGGGGGTGAGGGCACATGGGCTCAGGCGGCCAGGGAGGTGAGGTAGGCAGATGAGGCAAGGCCAGAAGAAGAGGAGGAGGAAGAGCAGCTGCCTTGAAAGCCAGAAGATGAGCGGCTGGCACCTCCTAGCTGCACCCAGGCAACCAGGCAGCACTGGCAAAGGAGGAGGAGGAGGAAGCAGTGCAGGCAGGGGTGTCATCCAAGGCTGTCTGCCCCACCTCTGAGGAGGAGAAGGAGGCCACACATTCCTGCTCCCAGTGTGGTGATTGGCCAACCAGTGGAGCACTGTGATTGATTGGGTATGTTTCCTAAGCAGCCAATCAGCACAATGGGAATGGCAGTATACCCAAGAGAATTATATATATAGATAATTCTACTTTAGCTGCCATGGTTTCAATGGGAGGAGCATTTAGAATTCTCAGCCAGAACAATCCAGTGCCTCATCAAACTAAAACCCCCAGGATTCTGTAGGATGGTTAATGAACTACAGGAATTGATGGAGAGTTCTTGGGTTACTCTTCTCAGGATATGGTTCCATCTTTATGTTGAAGAGAAAGGAATATATATTAGATTTTATATTAGCAAAAATCTCTTAGTGCCTATGTTTTGTCACATGGTGCTTGTCACTTGTCTATATTAGGAATTGAAAAGTCAACTCCTCCAGGCTTGCTTCATTAAGCCTTGTTTTTTGTTTTCTTTGAAAGGGTTATTTTAACATATTTATTCATGCTCCGTAGACAACAAATAGCAGTGGAGAGGAAATATTTCATACAACTTGTTAGAAGAAACTGTGCTGGCCTTAGCTGATGTTAGGTAGGAAAAAGGAGCATGACAGCAAAATGTCATTTGTTGTCTCTTGACCTACATGCCTTGTTCAACTCCATCACTACTTAGCTTAGAGTGTGTAATGAGGTACTTGAGAAAAGGAGTTGGCATGATTTTTTTTCTTCAGCAAAATAAGTAGAACATTCTCATACCTTTTGCACTGCAATCAAAAGGAGTACTGTACTTGCCTCTGATTTTAAATGATTTTGTTGCTGGCTTCGTTCCCTTCCTGGTTTTTCAAACAGACTGTTTTATCTTTTAAAAAATTGAATCAAAGTACTCTTTGTAGGTCTTATGATACTAGAAGTTTGTTTTCTGACTCTTTTGTTTTAAAATGTTTTTTAAAGTTACAAAACTGCTCTTCGCAATTTACAGGCATCAGTCAATCACTCCTTGTATCACTTTTGCAGCAAACTGGGGAAACTGGTTTTCCCAGAGCTGGAGGCTGGAAAGGAACAGGCATGTCTAACCACAAGAAGGCAAGCATGCTTCCAGAATCCAATGGTTCCTGGCTTTCACTATATTTGTATTCATCCTTTTCTGAAAATATGTTAAGTAGTAATTGGGGTTCCTTGCTTTTACCCACCTGCAAATTCCCCCCTTCCGTGCCATTTGTCTGGATTAATCCTGTCAAAGTGGGAACCTAATGAAAGAGGATAATTTCCCCTCCAAGACAAGATGGATTTGTATAAACTGGTGAGCAAATAGTAGATGTTTCTCAATGGGTGACATTAAAACATGGGGGAAGTTTTTTTCCTTTTTTTTCTTTTTCCAAGTGAATTCTGTGCCATAAATGTCTTAATGATGTGAATATTTGCTTGTGGCATTCTGTACTGTGTCTTCTGTAGGCATAATGGACATAATGTGGGCCTATTCAGTTAATGATGAAGCCTAATTTACTTGTCTTTCATGCTGCTTTTAATAAAATACCATTGAGACAGCAGGGTGGGAGGTTACAATCTTTATTTTTCTTCATTGTTTTCTCAAGCTTTTTCTACATTTTTTATTACTCGTAAGCTGAAAATGCTGTGCTTTCCACTTGCTTTTTAGTGGTGTGAGTGCTTCAGTTGGGACCATATTTCCCTCTCTTAGTACAGGTTTTATACCAGTGATGGGCAACCTTTTGAGCTTGGTGTGTCAAACTTTGCCAAAAAACTGAGCATAACTCGAGTGGTGTGTCACTTTGAGGAAAAAACATTATCTCTGCCGGCAGAAGTGAGGGCAAAGATCTGGGCTTAACCAGAAGTCCCAGAACAAGACACTCTGTGCCAGACTTCTGTTGTTTTGGCCTACAGACCTCCAGCACAGAGTGTCTAATAGGAGGATGAAACATTTGCGACTACAGTTGTCCCTCCACACTCGCGGGTTTCATATTCGTGGTTCCGCATATTCGCAGATTCCCACTTTGGTGAGGGGGGAGGAAAGTGGGACTGGGGCTTCGAAGCCCCGATTGCCACTTTAGGGAGGGTGGGAGTGGGGAGGAAAGTGGCAACCGGGGCTTCAAAGTCCTGATCGCTGCTTTAGGGAGGCAGGAGGGTGGAGGAAAGTGGCAACCGGGGCTTTGAAGCCCCGATCGCCACTTTAGGGAGGTGGGGGTGGAGGAAAGTGGCGACCGGGGCTTTGGAAGCCCTGATCGCCACTTTAGGAGGGTGAGGGGTGGAGGAAAGTGGTGACCAGGGCTTTGGAAGCCCTGATCGCCACTTTAGGGAGGGTGGAGGAAAGTGACGACCGGTGCTTCGAAGCCTCGATCAACACTTTAGGGAGGGGGGGTGGAAGAAAGTGGTGACCGGGGCTTTGAAGCCCCCATCGCCACTTTAGGGAGGGTGGTGAGGTTGTGGGCGGGGGGGGGGAGGCCTACGGCCGCGTGTCATCAGAAATGGCTACGTGTGTCAGTGCTGACATGCGTGTCATAGGTTCACCATCACTGTTTTATACAAAAAAACAATGTGCCTCTGTGAACACTTAATTCTTTAAAAATAAAATATCAAGTTTCCTGGAAGATTTCAATGAAACTCTTCAATTAAAATTCAGTTTTATTGTGTATGAAGAACAATTATTTTAAGAATAACCCCTTGTTATTCTTAAAAAGGAAGTCAGAGCACGAGTGTGAATCATGGAGCCCTCCAGATGTTTTTAGATTGCAGCTCCCAGCATTCCTCATCTTTGGCTATGCTAGCTAGGACTGCTGGGACTTGCACTCCAACAGCATCTGGATGGTTGAACAGTTTTCAGGCCTGGATTAGAAAAAACAGACTACAGTTTAATAACTGGATGCCAAATAGACTTCAAGGAGCTAGCTGTTCAGCATGAGAAATTTTTATTTGACATAGTCTTTCATGGAAACCAGTCCACTTCATCAGATGCATGATAAAGCAAGCTTCATCACTTGATCTGCTGGTTTGGAGTAAGGTTAGGATGAGTAGGAAGGGTCACTCTGGCAGAAGAAAGTTTTACCAGTTGGTGCCTCTACAGAACACTCCAGAAGTATAGAACTAGCACTGATCGTGGGCTGTGAAACAAGACTTTCTGGAGTAGGGGATTGAGCTAGGCACTAACTGCTTTGATTTCATTGGACCAAAGGCCATTTCATTTCTTTAAAGGCCCCAATTTGGACCTGCTACCATATTAGCCCAGAGCTAACATGTTATTCCAGCAGGAAGCCAGCTAGGGCAAATGCTAGAGAGAAGAAAAAGACTGATTATCTTGGTTGGTGAAAGACAGGAGACCTTGAAAGGGCTAGGCTCTTCACCATCACTTTTCTCTCAACCCCCAGTTGCACTTAGGATTGTTCAGTAAGACTGTAATCCTATACACACTTCCCTGGAACTCATTGGGACATGCTCCTGAGAAGACTGACAAAGAATTGTATTGTAAGAAGAGATCTCTGTGGAGCCTTGACAGGAAGCAGGAAAACAGGATAATAAAGTATTGCCAAAAATCCTCCTGAATTAAATAATGAAACTAGTCAAGAATGCGCTCTTAAAAATGAAACTAGAAAGATAACTTGTTATGTAGTGAATTTAACTTACCAGTAAAGAGAAGAAATAAAAACAGGTTTATAGCATATGGGCAGCAAGACTTGAAAGATAGTGATTAGTAATAGAACAGTTGTTGGAAATGTGGAGAGGAAAATGGAACCTTTTTCCACCTCTGGTGGAACTGCAAAAAATCAAATAATTTTTGGAAGCAGGTCCGACAAATGATAGTAGAAATACTAAATATTCATCTCCAATGGAAACCAGAAGTATTCCTTTTAGGAATGATAGAAAAGAATTTGGAGAGAGAACATGGTAAAATTATCTTCTATATGCTTACAACTGCTAGAATTACGTTTGCAAGACTGTGGAAAAACAAAGAATGCCCCACAATGGATCAGTGGCTTGAAAAGTTGTATGAGTCCTTAAACTTGGATAGATTAACAATGCTATTAAAGGGAGAAAAAATGGAGCATTATGATAAAGACTGGACAACCCTTGTTACATTCCTAACGAACAAATGGGGTAAAGTAGCAACATACTCCTATATTTGAATAAAATACCAAATGAGTAAAACAAAAATGAATAAGAACATAATGAGTAATAAAAAGGAATGTGTTATTGATACAATATCCATTATCTAATATTCATTACTCAATTTTAATATTATTTACAACTCTTTACATAGATTATGGGAATATATACAGCCAATACATAAAAATAATAAGATATATAAGGGAAATAGAGAAGGAAATATAGAAACCAGGATTAAATGTATGAAATCGATGTACTAGATGAGAAAGGAAATATTAGAAGTCACCAGAAAGGAAGTCAGATATAAAACAAAGGCAGACAGATAATTTAAAGATAATATTTGTGTAATGTTGACTGTCTATTAATTTTTGTGTTTGATCTGTAGAGAACTGATGTTGAAGAAAAATGTAAGAAACTATACGATGTGATGGACTTTTTGTTTTTAACTTTATGTAATCCTTTTTTACAATAAAAATAATAATTTAAAAAAAAAGTAATAGCAGATCTAAAAGAATGAGAACTGAATATGAATCTTGCTTTTTGCTAGAAGATTATTGGAAGATCTTGAGAGATCATGAGAAGAGCAAAAAACCTGACTAGAAAAGAGTTAAGAGTACAGTGGATGAATTCAAGATGCCAAGAATATGTAACATAATTAAAGGAGAGTGTAAGAAACAGAACAGAGTAGTTATTCATTTAAATGTTTATTTGTATTTTTACCCAAGATTGTGATGTTAATTAAAAGGGGGGAAAACCAACTTAAAATATACAGTATAAGATGTTAAAGATGTGTTGGTATTATATGAGAAGGAGAAGGAAAAAGAAACTTTTGACTCATTTTTTTCATGCAGTTCTTGAACACCTACCCACCCACCTTTGCTTTTTGTCTTGCCCTGCAAGGCTGCTTACTCCTTCTATGTATTTTTAATTAACGTAAAGTGCTGAACCTTTTATCAAGTACACAATTGAAATTCCAATTACTGCAGAAAAATGTCCAGTCCTGTATTGGTGGTGTTTTGTTTCACAGCTAAAAAACATTTGTCCAGATATTCTGCCGCTGTGCTAGAATGCTAAGAAGCTGACATTCCATAATGATATTGGAATCTTAGATGTTAGTATCATTTTGCTATGCCACTGCATATAATGGGACTTGAGTATTCACGGATTTTGGTATCCACGGGGGGGGGGGTCCTGGAACCAAACCCCAGTGAATATGAAGGGACAACTGTACACTGTTGTCTCACAGAAACGTTAGCTGCTGGTGCCAGAAAACTGCTGTAAGATTAGGTACCTGCTATGGATCTTGGGGGGCCACTTTTCTGCCCCATGGCCCCTCTTCGTGCTCTATGGACTGCCCAGAATGCCAAAAACAAACCCAGAAGTGGTCTTGAATCCACTTTGGGGTTTGTTTGCAGCTTAACTGCAAACTAATATAACTGCAAACTAACATAAGAAATACCAGCTTTTCAAAACCAAGCAGTGGTTCAAACCCTAGTGGTCTGGTTTGGTACTTTCCAATGTTAAACAGCGTAGGGTAGGCTGCAATCTGTTTAAAAAGTGAATTTCCTCTCTGGGAGGCTTTAGGAGAGGCAGTTCATCCTTTTCTGGTGGGAAGGCTGAAAAAGTGTGGTTCAGGAAGTCTAGAGGAGTCTTGTGGGGTTGCATATGGCCCTGGGACCACACTTTGCTCATGGCTGTTCTGTAGTATTCTGTTTGTTGTACATGTTCCTCCCAACAGTGCACTCTGACAGAAACAAATTGACAGGCTTGATGACTTTCCTTAGCAGGGATCTGGTAGCTCTTTGGACTGTTGGCTTGTGAGAGCTGGGAAACGAGAAGCAAGCCATATCTTGATTCTAAGCATAAGCTGGGAATGTCTTCCTTCAGGAATGTTTAGAATTTCTTTTAGCTTTTTTTGACTGAGAAGAGAAGAAACAATATAGAAAAGAATCAGTATAGAGGCACAGATTTATGATGTTTCTGAGGTGATTTCATGAGATCGTGGCCTAAATCAGGTCCTAGCTAGAATAAACCTTTTGAGTCAATAGGAACTTGGTAAATCAAAACTTACATTAGTTCCATTGATTCAAATTAATACTGCTCTAATTGATACTAACACCAAGATTGAAGCATCTGCTTGGTATTTTTAAAGTGTAGAAGCTTAAAGTAAATGCTCAGGAGTAGTATCTGCTGTTCAAGGTAAAAAGGCCGTGGCGGTGGGGGTGGGGTGCATCATAAGAGCTGTTCTGCCGCACATTCTTTTCAAGCTTTAAAGTCACATATCCATTTTGCACCTGGCAACACTATACGGTGACAACAGTGTACATAATTTGTAGTGCTAAAATCAGACCTATTGTTCTGAATAACAGTGAAAGATGAAATTTCCACATTAGATTGGAGGTTTAAAAGTAAATGGAATTGCACATAAGCAAGTAATGTTTTATTAATAGCTGATTCTGTCTATTTTCTTAGATAGCAGTGGTTATGGGTTCATGCACAGCAGGAGGAGCCTATGTCCCTGCAATGGCTGATGAAAGCATAATAGTTGGCCGGCAGGGAACAATTTTCTTGGGAGGTCCTCCATTGGTAAGTGTGTGGCTTTCAACACATTATGGAAGCCTTTCATCTTCAGTTATAACTAAAAGCTTTATAACTGCTTTACAGATTTCTTACATGTGTTAGTTTTCTCCAAGAAAGAAAATCTAGCTGATTTATTAAAACTCCAGAATTTCATATATCACTGCTTGGTACAAATTTGAGTCATGGGATAGAGCAGACAGAAAGTATTTGTGCTTCTCTTTTTCTGTGCAGTATTGCTAGTGCAGTTCTCTGCTTTCTACAGCCTTTCCATTGTTGAACCTAGGAATGTGGCTATCTCTGCCACAGTGGTTTATTTTTTTAAGAAAAAATTATCCCTGTTCTTTCCTAATACAGATTTTCAGTGAGATAATGTTCAGCGCCAAAATAGAGCAAGTGTGCAGAGGCGTGTTTTAGAAAACTGACTATACCATGGTATAACTTGGGCACAGGAAATCTTCTGCTCTACATATGTTTTGAACAATTCCCACAATACTTTACCATTGGGTATGGTGTGTGGGGCCAATGGAAGTTGTTTGCTAAAACATCTGGAGCACCAGTAGTCTCTCCCCCCTCCTCCTGCGCACTTTGTTTAAATGATCAGGAATTATTTGTAATGAGCTCTGGTGCTCGTTTGCCCTTTCCTCTCTTACCCATGAATGGCAGAAAATGAAAGCTTCCATTTTCACTTTAAGAATTAACTGCTCCCAAGTTCCACTTAGTGTATGATCTCAGGAAACTGGTGTGTTCTAATGAAGGCTCTTTTAAACAAACCAGGATCAAACAGTTACAAAGGGAGTGCTCCCCCCACCCCAATTAGCTGCCTGCCTGCTTGTGTGTATTTTCTTGTGAATCGGTATCTGTTACTCAGCAGCAGATGATTATAAATGCCTGTCCCACTTTGTTTTCCTATCAAAGCTGGTGAAGTCTGGAAGGGTTTGGACGTTCTGTTCTCTTCCCTTTGTCCTGCATAAAGGGCAAAACTTAATGTGGTGATGTTCTTACTGGCTCAAACCACAAATGGTTTACCATCACTTCTTCTGCTTCTATCCTTTAACAGCAGAATCAGAACATTCAGAGGAGATTTTCTGTTTTTCTAAACCCATGAAAGTTTTTATGCCACTGTATAGCAGATACCACAGAACTCGCTGCTTTCCCCCCTAGTGAGATTCTGACATGGAGTAACATGCTGTTTATGTTTGCTGCATTGCCTGCTAGTTTCCTGCTTCAGAAATGAATTGATTAAAAGACTATTTGGGAATCAGTTAAATTTGAAGGAGCCCATGTACCCTTGACACCGTCCAGACAATGAAGGGAAATGCCTAACTTGTGTTTTATGTCCTCATGCCAATGTGGGATTTCATTTTTCAATGAAATGTAAATTATGATTTCTGTGGCTGAGTCCAATCCTTTTTTTTTTTACTTGTTCAGCCTCTCCATGCTTAGTTTCTAGCTGTAATGTAGAGTTTTTGCTCTTCCTAAATATTACTGTTGTTCTTTTATAAGAGGTGTAGAATATAGCTTTTTTTTTGTATATTTTAATTGTTGTGAGATGCCCAGAGTCTTTTTTGAAAAAAGGCCTTTTATATTAAGAATAATAATAAGGAGCATTCTAATGGCATGGTTGGGTAGATAATGGTAGACATGTAAGGTTTTGTAGCTTTTGAGGGCTCTATGTTACCCTGGGGGGAAATGGGGAATTCTATAAACATTTAAGGAATAACAACACCTGAGGTTTGTTACCTAAATCATCCACTCAAGACTTCATAATTTTTTTTGGAGGTCTCATGTTTGATATATAAAAGGTCCCAGGTTCAAGTTGTGTCGTTTCTGTGTAACGCTTGTCAGATAGTGAGACTGGAAAAGATCTCAACCTGAGTCTTGCTGTTGCTGAATTTGACTCCCATTGCAGATTAGGGTTGACAGTACTGGGCTATGTGAACTATAGAGTGGTGACTGCTTTTATTCTTAATATTTGTTACCAGTTGCTGTTTCCCACTTCATACTGTTATGTCAGTTCACTATAAAAAAATAGAGTTAAGCACTGTATAATATTTTAGAGTTTCCACTATAGGCCTAAATACAACTACTGGTTCCAACCAAAATAGAACCATTGTATAAATGGGATTTACCTGAATGTTGATTTATCATTCAGCAGTTGATTCAATGGGTCTGTTCTAGATGGGACTAGCAGTTGATATAGTGTAACTTCTAAAACTTTGAAAGTATGTACAGTTGCCCCTCCACATTCGCGACTTTCACATTCGCGGTTTTGATTATTTGCGGAATGCTGCCTGCCCCCCCTCTCCACACTGTCCCTTCCCAAGGCAGCGAAGGGTTTCTCGCTGTCTTGGGAAGGGGGGTGGAAAGCCTCCCTCCCTCCTGCTCTCTATCCCTGTCCCTTCCCAAGGCAGCGAGGGGAGTGAAAGGGAGGGGGGTGAGAGTGAGTGGCAATGGGGGCTCCTGAAGCCCCCGTCACCACTTTGGAAAGGGCGGGGGGTGGGTGTTGGAGTGAGTGGTGATGGGGGCTCCTGAAGCCCCCTTCGCCACTTTGGGAAGGGTGGGGTGGGTGGGAGTGAGTGAAGACAGGGGCTTCAGGAGCCCCCGTTGCCATTTTGGAAAGGGCGGGGTGGGTGGGAGAGAGTGGAGACGGGGAGGGTTGTTGTGGGCAGGCGGGGGGAGGACTATTATAATTCGCAGTTTTTTCACAGTCACGGAGGTCTTGTTCAAAGTCATCTTAGGCATGTAGAAGCCATCTAAGTAGTGGACCACGTAACCAAGATGACTTGGTGGCAGCAAAGGTAAAACATGCCCATGACATCACTTAGTTTGCAAGAATAATGACTTTAGTGTGGGCAGTGTTTTCCTGTGTCAGGGATAGTTTTCAGGTACAAAGTAATCAGCAAAAGCAGACATAGAAAATCAATAACAACCTCAGGATGACGACACTCTGCAATTTAGTGCTAATTAATCTGGTCCTTAAATTTCCTGTTTGAATTTTGGGCACTAATTATGTCACTTTAGAGAGTCAGAGTGTATAGATTAGTTGTAAGTATACAATCTTTTTTCAAAATCAAGGACATTTTGTAAGTAGCTTTTGAGATTCTAGCTCTTAACATAAATGGGAAATAAAGATAGGCAGCCATTTATTAACACTAGAATCATAGAATCATAGAATTGCAGAGTTGGAAGAGACCACGAGGGCCATCCAGTCCAACCCCCCTGCTACGCAGGAAATCATGATCAAAGCATCCCCGACAGATGGCCATCCAGCCTCTGTTTAAAGACCTCAAAGGAAGGAGACCCCACCACGCTCCGAGGGAGTGTGTTCCACTGCCAAACAGCTCTTACTGTCAAAAAGTTCCTCCTCATGTTGAGGTGGAATCTCTGTTCCTGGAGCTTGCACCCATTGCTCCGTGTTCCAGTCTCTGGAGCAGCAGAAAACAAGCTTGCTCCATCCTCAGCGTGACATCCCTTCAAATACTTAAACAGGGCTATCATATCGCCTCTTAACCGTCTTTTTTCCAGGCTAAACATACCCAGCTCCCTAAGTCTCTCCTCATAAGGCATCGTTTCCAGACCTTTCACCATTTTAGTTGCCCTTCTCTGGACACGCTCCAATTTGTCAATATCCTTTTTGAATTGTGGTGCCCAGAACTGGACACAGTATTCTAAGTGAGGTCTGACCAAGGCAGAATAGAGTGGCACTATTACTTCCCTTGATCTAGACACTATACTTCTATTGATACAGCCCAAAATCGCATTGGCCTTTTTAGCTGCCGCATCACACTGTTGGCTCATGTTCAACTTGTGGTCTACTAGGACTCCTAGATCCCTTTCGCACGTAGTCTCATTCAGCCAGGTCTCTCCCATCCTATATTTATGCATTTCATTTTTCTGCCCTAAATGCAGTACTTTACATTTCTCTGTATTGAATTTCATTTTGTTAGCTTTGGCCCAGCTCTCCAGTCTATCCAGGTCATTCTGAATTTTGATCCTGTCCTCTACGGTATTAGCTACTCCTCCCAATTTGGTGTCATCTGCAAATTTAATAAGTATGCCCCTAATTCCTTCATCCAAGTCATTGATAAAGATGTTGAATAGCACTGGGCCCAGGATAGAACCCTGTGGCACCCCACTGGTCACATCTTTCCAAGACGAAAAGGAGCCACTGCTGAGCATCCTTTGGGTTCGGCCGGTCAACTAATTACAAATCCATTGAACAGTTAACTTGTCTAGCCCACATTTTACAAGCTTGTTTGCAAGAATGTCATGGGGAACCTTGTCAAAGGCCTTACTGAAATCAAGGTATGCGATGTCCACAGCATTCCCTTCATCTACCAAGCTGGTAACTTTATCAAAAAAAAGAGATCAGATTAGTCTGGCATGACTTGTTTCTCTGAAACCCATGTTGACTTTTTGTGATTATGGCATTGCCTTCTAAATGTTCACAGACTCTCTGTTTAATGATCTGCTCTAGAATCTTCCCTGGTATTGATGTCAGACTAACTGGACGATAATTGTTGGGATCCTCTTTTTTCCCCTTTTTGAAGATCGGAACTATGTTTGCCCTCCTCCAGTCTGCTGGGACTTCTCCTGTTCTCCAGGAGTTCTCAAAGATTATTGCCAATGGCTCTGAGATTATATTTGCCAGCTCTTTTAATACTCTTGGATGTAGTTCATCTGGTCCTGGAGATTTAAATTCATTTAGATTAAGAAGGTATTCCTGTACTACCTCTTTACTTATTTTGAGCTAGATTTCCCCTATTGAGTCCTCTGTTCCATTATCCTCAGGTTGGTCCTCCTTTTCCTTTTCTGAAAACACTGAGGCAAAGAAGGTGTTGAGTAATTCTGCCTTTTCTCTGTCTCCTGTTAGCATTTTGCCATCTTCTCCACGTAGCGGCCCTATCATTTCCTTCTTCCTCCTTTTGCTGCGGACATACATACCCAAAAAACCCTTTTTATTGTTCTTAACCTCCCTAGCAAGCCTGAGCTCATTCTGCGCTTTAGCTTTTTTGACTTTACTCCTACACGTGTTCGCTATCTATTTGAATTCTTCTTTGGTGATTTCCCCCCTTTTCCATTTCCTATACATGTTCCGTTTAAAACTTAGCTCCATTGAAAGTTCTTTAGTTATCCATCCTGGTTTCTTGAGACACCTCCCATTTTTCTTCCTCAATGGTACTGTTTGAAATTGTGCCTTCAGTATCCCCTTTTTGAGAAAGTCCCATCCGTCTTGAGGTCTCTTCTCTTTTAGTATTCCTGACCATGGGATCATCCCAAGTATTTCCCTGAGTTTATTGAAATCAACTCTCCTAAAGTCAGGAATGCGTGTCTGACTATGCCTGGCTTCTCCGTTCCATTGTATAACAAACTCCAGGAGAACATGATCACTCTCACCTAAGGATCCCACCACTTACACCCCATTAACCAGGTCATCTCTGTTGGTTAGGATCAGATCTAAAATAGCTGATCCCCTTGTTGCCTCTTCCACCTTTTGGACCATGAAATTGTCTTCCAGGCATGTAAGGAATTTGCTAGACCTTGTAGTTTTGGCTGAGTTAGATTGCCAGCAAATATCAGGATAGTTGAAGTCCCCCATCACTACTACATCTCTCCTTTCTGCATGTGTGTTAATCTGTTCTAGAAAGGCAACATCCAATTCCTCCGTCTGATTTGGGGGTCTGTAGTAGAGTCCCACAATAACATCCCTGTTGTTTCCCTCCCCTTTAATTTTTATCCAGACACTCTCCACCTGGCTTCCAGTATTGATGTCGTGGATCACTTCACTGGTGTAAATATCCCTGACATATAATGCTATTCCTCCTCCTTTCCTGTTTGGCCTGTTTCTCCTATAAAGGTTATACCCCTCTATTCCTACATTCCAATCATGAGACTCGTCCCACCAGGTTTCAGTAATGCCTATTATATCATATTTGTTTTGTAGTGCTAGGAGTTCAAGTTCATCTTGCTTATTTCCCATGCTCTGTGCATTAGTGTAGAGACATCTGAGACCATGTGTTCCCTTTACTTGCTTCCTGTGCAAGTTTTTTTGCCTCCCACTGTTGGGTCCTTGTGCTGTTTGCCTTGTTCCCTCTATGACAGTTTGACTATTTTCTCCAGCCCTTTTGCCTTCCAGAATACTGTCTCCATCCCCCATTTGACTCAGTTTAAAGCCCTCCTGATCAAATTCTTGAGACTGTTGGCAAAAATGTTTCTTCCAACTTTTGTAAGATGCACCCCATCTCTTGCCAGAAGTCCCCCCGCATGGAAGCGCAGTCCATGATCCAAGAATCCAGTTTGTTCTCGGCGACACCATCTACGGAGCCAGTTGTTTACGTCGGCTATTTTCCTCTCCCTTCTTGGACCATGCCCTTCAACTGGCAGAAGAGACGAGATGACCACCTGTGCGTCCATTTCTTTCAGCTTCCTCCCCAGGGCCTCATAATCTCTTCTGATCTTGGGAAAGCTGTGCCTTGCAGTATCATTGGTTCCCACGTGGACCAAAAGGAAGGGGTAATGATCCGTAGGCGTGACGAGTCTTGTCAGCCTCTCGGTCACATCACAGATCTTTGCCCCAGGGAGACAACACACCTCCCGAGTCATCTTGTCAGGGCCACATACCACTGCTTCTGTACCGCGCAGCAAGGAGTCCCCCACCACCACCACACGCCTCCGCTGAGGCTTCGCAGCTGCTGTTCCTTGCGGTGGTCCAGGAAAACCTCTTGCTCGCGAATCTGTTGACACTATTTAATGCCAACATTATATTTTAGTGAAATTATTCCAGATTTGTCTTCAGTGTGTTCTCAAAACAGGCAATTCCCTATTTGATCTACATGAGTGTGAACCTTTTTCCTGGTCCCACCGAAAAAATAGAGGAGATGGAGTGACTCTTCAGTGGCACAATTCAATGTGTTTTTTTCTTCTTCCCCATATTCATCTCCCTCTTCTTCAAGTTTCCAGAGTGGTTTTAAATGGTCTTAACTGTTTTAGCTGGTTTTGAACTATCTTTTTTTAACGTGTTAAATAGTTTCATATGTGTCTAATCTGTTGATATTACTGTTTTAAATTGTTTTAAACTGTGCAAATTGATTTTATTGTGTGCTGCCCTAAGATTCTTACATATAAGGCAGGCAGGCTATAAATATTTCAATAAAATGAGTAAATAAAATATTCACTGACAACATCTTTTAGATCCCCACATTCAGTGTATGATCAAGCCATGTCACCTCTTTAAAAAATATGTCCCCCCCCATCTCTCCATCTCTTATTACCATCTATAATCATCCATGGGGTAGTACAGTGTTCTGCATCTTGTAGCTCTAGACTCTATTCAGTGCTCAGCCTCTGAAATCATTCATCTCCAGTTGTCTGTCCAGCTAGATCCAGCAGACTTCTTAAGTTGAAAAGTTCTCCATGCTGCTGTTTCCCATTTCTCCATCTTGATATATTGCTCTACATTTCTGTCAGTTGTTGAGCTCTAGCAACATCCTTACTCATCTAGAGGTCTCCAGCTCCCTCAAATAAAACTGCTCTTTCTCCTTGGTTCCTGTTATGCATGAAACTGAGTGATGGTGCTTTTCTTCATCGTTCCAAACCTACCTTTTCTGTGATTTACCCGCTGCTACAATGAACCTTAAGTATGTGTAAGCAAACTGGAGACATATTCTTCCAGTTCTATAGTTGTCTCCATCAGTCTTCCCTGGATGACCTCTGTATAAAATTTTAGATTGTAAATTTCATGAAGTGGGGCTTGTCTCTTTTTTGTTATTTAAGCACTATACTCATTAAGGGTTTTAATGTATTAACAACAGCAATACCATCACCATCACCACCTCCACTACCACTTCTACCACCACTGTGAATGAATAGGAACCAAAAAACCAGGAGGGTGGGCTGAACAGAAGCAATATACACTGCAGCATTTTGTTGCAGGTCCCACTGATTTCTCTGAAATAATAAATGAGAAGCCAGAGAGTTCTGATGCAAGTATATTTCTCAGTCTTTTAAACATTGTTAAGGGGTTGGGAGCATCCTTCTGGCTTGCATGCTCTTCTCCTTTCCCTCCCCTTCTCTCCTCTGCTTGGCTTAAGTTCCCGTCTCTTTTCTTTTCATCATTAAAGTTGGTGTGGTATTATGTCTTCACAGAGGTTAATGCACATCAACTGTAAATGAGATCATGCTCCTAGTTTCAAAGATATTTTTAAAGTTAACCAGCTTGGAAATGTTCTATGTGTCAGGACTGCAAACTTGGAGGTCCTTGAGGAATATAACACACATAAACCAAAAGCTATATAATTTGGAAGATTACTGTAAAGATAACTTAAAACATTGCAGCACAGAATAATTGTGAAAGGCACCAGTGGCCTGGACCACTGACCCGGATCAATGAGATGAAAGTTTTGTTTTTATTCTTTAGGTTAAAGCAGCAACTGGGGAGGAGGTATCAGCAGAAGATCTTGGAGGTGCTGATCTTCACTGCAGGTAAAATTAAACATTCCTGCCCCCTATACAGTGGTACTGACTATAAATCACATTGTCTCGGACTATGTTAATTAATAGTGGAGTCTTTTGTTATGCTGTCTTTTATATCTGTGTGAAGTGTTTGTCCCTTTCCCCCTGAAATGTGCTTTGTGTATTTGGCAGGGCTTCAGGTATTTTGGTTATTATGAGCAAATAGTACATTTTCTCCAATTATATTTTACCACTCAATAGTAAATAGAAATGTTTTCCTGGTTAGCATACAATAATTTTAAAAACTTTAAATCTGTGCAGAAAATCTGGTGTAACTGATCACTATGCTTTGGATGATAATCATGCACTCCATTTGGCTAGAAAAGTGGTGCGAAGTTTGAATTACAAGAAGAAACTTGATGTGAGTAAATCTGGGTTTTTGTGAATGAAAAATAAATCTATTAAATAATGTACATGCTCCTTATATAGAGTAGAGGTCCCAGAGCGTTTAGAAGGGAAACATTTCTTTGAACCCACAGATTTCCAATAAAAAAACCATTTTATAGACCAATTTCTCCAAATCATCTCTGGATAAATTTCCCCCACATTTATTCCTCTCAATACAAAGACCATCCCAAACAAATATGTACAAAGACCTCACATAGCCAACATGCAAGGATCTGGATTATCCCTAAACCTTTCTCCTTTCTCACACACTTCTGTTCACAGTTATAATTCCATGCACCATATTCCATCACACAAACACTCCCCTATTTCTTAACCTCACTCCTTGTTGCTGTCTCACACCCCCAGTTTGTTTTATTTTACCCTTCCTAGATGCAATGCCCCCCCTTTGTTTCCCTAATCTTCCTTGCCCACTCCTGAGTTCTCTGAAAGTTTAGAAGCATGCTCATTTTACGTTTACTGGGTTTGGTGATGATTGCATATAATGCTAACACTGGATAGAGAAGAGGACAAGGGGAACACATATGCTATGCTCCATTCCCAATTCCTTAACCTGGATCCAGTTGTAGCTTTGAAATGACACACGAGGAGCTGTGTAGAAGAGAACATTCTTCTAAGAATGTAGGGTGAGGTTTAAAATGTAGTGCTAAATGAGTTGTAAACATTTGAGCCTGAGCTGGTTATAGAGTGGCTGTGGAAGCTAGTAGGAAAATATTGAAAATATGGAAGGCCATTCTCATTCTCTTCTATTTTTGCTTGTACTTTTAAATTTATTGCAGGTAACTGTAGAACCTTCAGAGGAGCCTTTGTTTCCTCCCGATGAACTCTATGGGATAGTTGGAGAACAGCTTAAAAGAAATTTTGATGTCAAAGAGGTAAAAAGCCAAGATGCATATGTACATATGGATGCTAACATAGTGCGGATGGACAAAATGCAGCTATAGATTACCTGATGTTACCAAGCTTCCATCCAAGCTTGGTAACCAGGAGTTCACATATATGATAGAAATTACTGCCCCCACCCCCGAAAGGTTTTCTGGCTGTTATGATGTCCGAGCAAATAGCTGGGTGTCAACTCTTGCTTTTCCTTTTTCTATTTGAGTACTAGAATTTAGGAATAAAAGGCAGTAGCAGTGCTCCAATGTATGTTCCAGCCTACCTTTAACTGGCATTCACTTTTGTTCTTTTACATTTTCACAACTTGAGACTGGCCAAGATATTTTCTTATCTGAGACAGAGTAGCAAATGCCATCTCTCTCGGGCTGAATACACCCAAAGCCAAACAAGTTATTTTGGCACATGAGGAAATGGTCTCAAGGTACCTCACTATGTTCCTGCCAGTAAAAAAATAAAGCAATATAAAATTAATTAATGAACAACTTGTTGTCCTTTTATTACAGCTCAAATCTGCCTGCGGCAGCTGTCTCTTTCTGCTTTAGGGCAGGGTTTGTTCTGCATTGGTTTCAGAACAACTGCCACCAGCCAGTTAAAGTAAGACTGCAGTTGTTTGATCCACTTATCTGGGACCTACTTCAAAGTAAATATGTTTAGCAACAGGCTGTAATTCTCACCCCCCCCCCTTTAGTCTGATAGGTTTCAAGGGGCTAGATTTACAGTACAATTGTAAGTAAGTTTTATGGCAATTAATCTTTTCTTGTGTTTAGTGGAAATGTGTGAAGATTTGCAGTTTTAGAAGTCTACACTTTCCTTTGAAGTCAATAGGACTGGCAAAAACACTCAAATGTAGTTGGATTGTGGCCAATGTTAATCTGGAAGAATTCGGTAATTTGCAATAATGTATCCCCCTTTTTTGCAGTGAAGGAGGGAGGATCTTTTCAAAAAGATTCTCTTTTTTAAAAAGCAGTCCAGGAAATTCTCCACCTATCCTGGTGGTTGCATCGGATGTCAATTGCATTTATCACTGCAGCATCTGAAAAGACATTGCATAGGACTGGACTTAACGAACAACTGTAAACTGCAGTTTAGAGCCTGACATTAGAGGGGCCTCTAATATACATATATGTCATGTGGTCTCTTCAACTTGGCACAGTTTAGGACCTTAGCATGTCTTAATTAGTCATGGCTCTGTGGCTCTTTCTAATATGGAATAGATGAACTTACTCAAAGATTTTAAAAAAACACCCAGACACATTCAGAGGCACTCTCCTCTTTCATGTCTCTGAGGGCATTGTGTGTTGGCTAAATTATCCACATCGTCTGTGATAACAGAGTTTTCTCTCTGGACCTCATTTAGCAAAGAGAATGAGTTATTCAGGCTTGCCATGATAGTGCAGTTCTTACCAATATTCATTGCTGAAAATATTAGTAGGATTGGTTAAGTAATGAGACTATTGAAATCCAACCTTTGTGACTTAGCTGGTGTATAGAACAGATTAATACACAGAGATTTTCTGAATATACAGTTCACCAGCACCCTGGGAAAGGAGAAGGAAATGCACTTGCATTTGGTGGTACTGTCCAGTACATGCATTTTTGGAAGGGCAGGTACCAGGTTTAGCGGTTCTGTGGGAAGGGAGTCTCATTTCTTTGGAAGCAATACTTTCTTGTTTGGGAGCAACTCCCATCCCTAATTCATTGAAACTGAGTATTAAGGCAGCTGATGTGATCGAGAGCTGTACATCCCCCCCACTTTGCTTGGAAGAACATTCATTCATCTTATATGGTAATTTCAAGCAACGTGCCCTGTGCCACCTCCCCCCCCCTGCTGCTGTTGTTGCCACCTTCCTCTCCTCTCCCTTGCCAGCTACCCCAGCTCTGTAAAAGGAGAAGGCAGATCTACAGATGTTGAAGAGGCGTGGAGCAGGCAGCAGCAAGGAGGAGGTGGCACCATCATGTGACCAATGGATTGAGAAAATTAGGGAAGCGGAAGGGTTACAGCAGTAAGGTGAAGTATGTGGGAGGACTGGGAATGCAAAAAAGGAGTCAAGGCAGCAAGGGTAGGACCCTCCCAGAAGAGGAAGGGCACAGTTCCCTGCTCCTGCAATCTGTCACCTGAGGCAGTCTCCTCATCTTGCCTAATTGTAGAACTGGCTCTTTCACAATGGTTTCATAAGCATCTTTTGCTTGAATGTTTCTACAAAATTTTGTCCAATTTGTTGATATAATTTCTCGAGTCTTGCAGTGGTAGGTAATGTGATTAGACAGACATTTCAGCTTCACCTTTGAAAATCCAAGCTAAACAAAAAGCTGCTCCTCATTGGTACAGGGCAAACTTGACACATTGACTCAGGCTGTTTTATGCAAAGAACTTTAATACTTGGTCATTGATTGTAAAGCTTAAGCTAGGCATTACTGAAACACCTGGAAGCTGCAGCGACTTCAGATTAATATAGAATTGCCTCTAAGTGTTGGCAAGAATAATTCCATATTCCTTTAGGTTCTGGTTTAATTGGTATATACCTCATCAAAGCAATCTTAGACTTAGTTTTCTCAGGAAAGCCAAAAAAATAAAAATAAAATAAAGTTGTCCCTTCATATTTGCTGGGGTTTGGTTCCAGGACCCCCCGTGGGCACCAAAATCCGTGAATACTCAAGTCCCATTATATGCAGTGGCATAGCAAAATGGTGTCCCTTATATAAGATGGCAAAATCAAGGTTAGCTTTTTGAATTATTTTTTAAGAATATTTTCAAGCCATGAATACTTAAATCCGTGGATACCAAATCCATGGATACAGAAGGACAACTGTACATATAATATCATGCACTGAGGAAGACATTTGATAGACCGTTAACACTATTTGGTTTATTGCTGTATTTGTCATGCTTTTTGGAACAGATAGACACTGGCCAACATTAGAAGGCATTTTAGAATTTCTGTTTGTTCCTGCTTTTGAAAGCCAGTGAAATGTTGGTGAGTTATGGAGAATATGTTAAAACATTATTTAGAAAGGCCAGAGTGTAACCAATTTTGACAGTTTGTTTAAAGTACTGTACAGTGGGTCCGCCATATCCACAGGCTCTGGATCTGCAAATTTAACCAACCACAGAATCAAAATATTTTGGGGGGGAAATACAAGAAATCTAATAAAGCAAGTGCCCTTACATATGGAGTCAGAAGAAAGGAACCCAACTTGCCCTCACCTTGTAACTCTCCTGCTGACCTTCACAACCTGGCTGAAGTCCAGGTTGAAGTGCACCACATAGGTCTGTCTATTAAATAACAAGACTGTGTTTCTGCCTTTCAAAAAAATCAGGGAGAACTGATTGTGAACACTTGAACATGCATGACAAACCTGCATGACAAACATCAACACTCTCGGCCGTTCAGTTAATTGTCAGTTGCTTTTTAAGGCAGCTGTATTGTCTGTTGTGTACTAGAAAAATGCTAAGTTTAAAAGTCAAGGAAGATGTCAATTTGAAATATTTAGTAAAATTGAACAAAACACCAATGGAATCTTTTCAAATGCTTACTGAGGCCTATGGAGAAGACTGCATGTCTCGTGCACGTGTGTTTGAGTGGCACAAAAGAGGACATGAGAATGTGGATGATGAACACCCAGGATAACCTTTCACTTCAAGGACTGAAGAAATTGTGGGGGGAAATCAGCCAGATTGTTCGAGGAGACCGCTGACTCAGTGTCCGAATGATAACTGAAGCTGTGAATATTGACAAGGACACTGCATGGAAAATTTTGCATGAAGATCTCAACATGAGAAAAGTTTGTGCCAAGATGGTCCCTAGGGTTCTCACACCAGAGCAAAAAGAGTGCCACAAGGAAATTTGCACTGACATTCTGCAGCAACTTGAGGCGGACCCAAACCTTTTTTTAAAAAAAACATCAGTTGTGATGAAACCTGGATCTTCCATATGATCCTGAGACAAAATGACAGCCAATGCACTGGAAAACACCATCATTACCAAGAATGAAAAAAGCACATCAAAGCAAGTCCACGTTCAAAGCCATGCTCATTTTTTTTTTTTACATCAAGGGTGTAATTTTGGCAGAATGGTTTCCAGAAGGCAGAACAGTGAACCAGCATTATTATAAAGAAGTTTTGACAAAGCTGAGTGAAAGAGTCAGAAAAAAATGGCCAGAACTTTGGAAAATGGTTTCATTCTTCATCAAAACCATGCTTCTGCTCACACAGCACTTTCTGTGAAGCAGTGTTTGGCCAGTAAACACATTACTATACTTGAACATCCTCCATATTCACCAAATTTGGCACCATGCAACTTTTTTCTTTTCCCTAAAGTGAAATTGGTCCTTAAAGGAACACATTTTGAGTCAATTGATACAGTAAAGAAGAAAATGGCAGCTGTATTGGAACAGCTGACAGAAACTGGCCTTTGTGTCAGGAGTTAGAGACTGAACTCCATTATAAAATGGCTGAACAAGCTGCATGAACTACCAAGTCATGCCTAGTCAGGCCACTAGGGGGCAGTGGCCTGTAGATATATATGAGAGTTCAGAAAAGAGCTCAATTCCTTCTCTTCCTGTGAATGCTGAGGCCTGGTGAAGCAGTTTCTCCTTCAATTGTAAATATTTGTACATATCACAACTGTTTTGACTTTGAAGATAAAAGTGCCTCCTGCTTATTTGGATGTCAAACACTCTGTGTGTGAGTATTCTTGGGAAAGGGTTGCTACTGAGTCTGCTGAGATAATTTTTGGCTTCTGCTGGGGATTGAGTGTCCTATCATCCCCTGACACTTTGACCAGTGGAAAACAAGACTGCATCAGTGTGTGAGTGTGAATGGGGAGTATACTGAAGGGGACAAGCATTAGAATTGTAATACATATAAATAAAGATGGGGTTATTGTATCAGTCTTGTTATTTAATAGACAGACCTTGTACACACAGTGCAACCAGGCTAAGAAGCTGTCCCAGGGCAGTAGTGGAGGTGGAGCAAGCCCTGGCTGACCCAGGCACAGATTCTTCAGGCTTCCCTGTCTCCAGGGAGCCTACCAGCTGCCCGCTTCCAAGCAGCTTCTGCAGGGACATGGTGATTTCTTTGTGAATGAACGAGCAGGAGCATCTCTGCCACTGCCAATTGCCATGTCTTTGCAGAAGCTGCTCGCCACCTGGCAACTGGCAGTAGTGGAGGTGTTCCTGCTCATTCGTTTTTGAATGAATAAGTAGGAGCATTGCTGCTGCCGGTGATTGCCATGTCCTTGCAGAAGATACTTGAAGATGGAAGTGGCTGGCTGGTGGGCTCCCTGGAAGCAGAGGAGCCAGAAGAATGCATGTCTGACAGTTGGTGCTTGCTGCTGCCATATGCCATTTTATAAATAAGGTTCTTCAGCATCCACATTTTTTTGTACCTGTGCTGGGTCCTGGAACCAAACCCTGATGGATACTGATGGACTACTGTGCGTACATTTAGTTTGAATTTGTCTCCATTATAATATTGTTAGATTACTCTGTTACTATATATTGATATTTTCCCGGTTCCATTTCTCCTGTAGGCTGTTGGACTGCCAAATAGAAATCTTCTAGTATTTAAAAATACCCATTTTATTAGAAATATGCAAAATATACAAGCCATACAATTTTAATATATGTCGTTCCTAAAAATTAGGTGGGCAAAATGTTGATCTCCAGTTGTCATTGAGCTGCACCTTCCAGTATTCCTCGTGATTGGCTGGGGCTGATGTCAGTCCAACAACATCTATTGGGCTACACCTCACCCACCTCTGCTGTAAATCGTACATCTTAGAATTATTCACCATGAAGTCGTTACATTTCACAACAAAGCAAGCAATATAAAAGTTTGAACTGGTGGTTTCAATGTGCCATATATAAAACGCACTTTCCCATTAACCCATTCCCCTTTTGGTTTCTGAAATAATAAGTAATTTTATACATGACCAAAAATATCCATATCTTTGAATATCATAAACGTAAGACTAATCTGCTTTTTGAATCAACATCTAAAGCCTGTCTCCTCATTTTTGATTTACTAAAGTCACTCGTAAGCATTATGGAAGTTCTCATGCATAATTTCATTATAAACTTTTGTATTATTGTATTTCTTTCCTCATATTCATAGTGCCAAGGGAATAAGAAGGTGTCAATGTGAAATTATTAACGTGCTTGCCCCTGCTTGGGCAAGATGAAACATAGTGGCTTGTTACCCATAAGAATGGCTTTAACCTAAATAATGGATGTTTCATAGTTTTAATTTTTAAAATGTTTTAATTCTGTTTTTAATTTATTAAGATGTTTAAAATGTTCTTAGCTTATTTAAATTATTTTTATTGCTTTAAACTGTTTAACTTGTTGTTTTAATGTTACAGTACTCCCTCCACATTTGCAGGGGTTAGGGTCTTGAGACCCCCGCGAAAGTGAAAAAACCACAAATAAAAAAGGCCTCCGCCCACCCGCCCGCAACCCCCCATCCTTCCAAAGGCCTCCACCTGCCTGGCTGCCACCCCCTGCCTCTTGCTGCACTTCCCGAAGTGGCTATGGGGCTCTCGAGCCCCATAGATGCTTTGGGAAGGTCAGGGTGGCTGAAGCTGGGAGGCTGGCCGGCCTCTCCCCCGCCTTCCTGAGGGGGCTCCGGGGCTTTGAAGCCCAGAAGCCGCCTGGGAAGGCCAGGGAAGGCGGCGGCCGGGAAGGAGGGAGGCTGATCGGCCTCTCCCCGGCCTTCCCGAGGGTGCTCTGCAGCTTTGAAGCCCCAGAGCTGCCTGGGGAAGGCCGGGGAAGGCAACGGGTGGGAGGGAGGCTGGTCAGCTTCTCCCCGGCCTTCCCCAGGCAGTGGCTGGGAGGGAGGCTGGTTGGCCTGTCCCTGGCCTTGCCAAGGGGGCTCCGAGGCTTTGAAGCCCTAGAGCCACCTGGGGAAGGCCCGGGAAGGTGGCAGGTGGGTGGGAGGGAAGCCGGCTGGCCTCTCCCTGGCCTTCCTGAGGAGGCTCCGGGGTTTGAAGCCCCAGAGCCGCCTGGGGAAGCCGGGGAAGGTGGTGGGTGGGAGGGAGGCTGGTCGGCCTCTCCCCGGCCTTCCTGAGGCAGCTCCAGGACGTTGAAACCCCGGAGCCACCTGGGGAAGGCTGGAGAAGGCGGCGGGCGGGTGGGAGGTTGGTCGGTCTCTCCCCAGCCTCCCCGAGGCGGCTCTGGGGTTTTGAAGCCCCGGACCCACCTGGGGAAGGCCGGGGAAGGTGGTGGCCGGGAGGGAGGGAGGCTGGTCGGCCTCTCCACAGCCTTCCCAAGGGGGCTCCGGGGCTTTAAAGCCCTGGAGCCACCTGGGAAAGGCTCGGGAAGGCGGCCAGGAGGGAGGGAAGCCGGCCGGCCTCTCCCCTGCCTTTCCGAGGGGGCTCCGGGGCTTTGAAGCCCTGGAGCCCCTGGGGAAAGCTGGGGAAGGCAGCAGGCAGGAGGGAAGCCGGCCGGCCTCTCCCCAGCCTTCCTGAGGTGGTTCCAGGGCTTTGAAGCCCCGGAGCCACCTGGGGAAGCCCAGGGAAGGCGGCGGGTGAGTGGGAGGGAAGCCGGCTGGCCTCTCTCCAGCCTTCCTGAGGCGGCTCCGGGGTTTGAAACCCCAGAGCCGCCTGGGGAAGGCGGCGGGCGGGATGCTGGTCAGCCTCCCCCCGGCCTTCCTTAGGCATCTCCGGCGCTTTGAAGTCCCGGAGCCGCCTCAGGAAGGCTGAGGAAGGCGGCGGGCAGGCGGGCAGGAGAATGGCTGGCCTCTCCCCGGCCTTCCCAAGGGGGCTCTGGGGCTTTGAAGCCTTGGAGCCGCCTGGGGAAGCCCAGAGAAGGTGGTGGGTGGGTGGGAGGGAAGCGAGCCAGCCTCTCTCCAGCCTTCCTGAGGGGGCTCTGTGGACTGAGAGCCCCATAGCTTCTTCAGGAATATCAGGAGGGGTGGAGGGATCATGGTGGAGAGGCTTTTCAGGCACCCCCCACCCTCCCAAATCTGCGACAAGGCTTGGAAAGCTCAATCGTGGCTTTGGGAAGGATGGGGGGGGGGGCTAAAAAGCACCTTTCTCACCAACTCCCCGCTCTCCCGGGGTTTGGATCTCTACCCCAAATCGAGCCAAACCCCAGGAGAGCGGGTAGTTGATTGCCTGGCTTGCTCAGCAAGCACTCCATTTAAATTGGCTCCTGTCCCTTGCGTGTGAGGGAGAGAAGCTGATTTAAATGCGGTGCTTGCTGAGCAAACCGCGAATAATCAAAACCGCGAGAGTGAAAGCCGCAAATGTGGAGGGGCAAGTGTATTTCTAAGCTGCCATGGGATTATTTTGATCTAGGGTGGGGTTTTAATAAAATAAATAATAAATATTTCAAACCAAGTTAACCAGTTGATACTACTTGAGCTGGATGATTGAGCTTGAAATATGTAATCCTAATAAAAGAATACACTTTTTAAAGCACTTCCTAGGGTATTTATTTATTTATTTATTTTAGCTGTTTATACCCCACTCTTCAGCCACAAAGGCTCTCAGAGTGGCTTACAAGTTGTTAAGCAATAGCACTTTACACCACTTTATAGGCATTAAGCGGCTTCCAATGTGTGTTAGCTAATTGCCCCCACAAGCTGGGTGCTCATTTTACCGACCTACGAAAAAGTGGAAGGCTGAGTGAACCTTGGAGCTCTTGGGATTGAACTTGCAATGTTGGGGCTGTAGTACTGGCATTTAACCACTGCGCCATCAGGGCTCCCTAATGAAGTGTGGTGTATTAACAGAGTTTGGGAAAATAGTGTTTCCAAGCAATGTGTATTAATAGTAGCATTTTTTGTTTGTCTTCTTAAGGTCATTGCTAGAATTGTTGATGGAAGTAAATTTGATGAATTTAAAGCTTTATACGGAGATACATTAATCACAGGTATTATTTTTAAATGACTATAAAACACTGTGTATTTTTAATTTTTATTCACAAGTTTTATATAACTTGTGGGACACAAATAATACATTTTATAAAAAGTATTGTGATTGTAGTCTGGAAATTGGATAGTATCATACTATTGTTTTAATTTGGGAGATACTGGAATCTTTCAATGCTGAAGCCTTTCATTGTGAAACATTCTCCTGATTTTTTTCATATTCTTCAGGGTTTGCGCGAATATTTGGATACCCGGTGGGAATAATTGGAAACAATGGTGTTCTTTTCTCAGAATCAGCAAAGAAGGCAAGTATAACACAAGTTATTGTACATTTGCCTGCTACATTTTCATTGCTGCTGAGAACCAAATCAAGCACTGGAATCCATAGGGGATTATTTTTAATAATTACTCATGGTTAAAAGTGAGATATCCTTAAAAAATGTAATTAAAAAGATCAATTTGATAGAAACACAAGAAGATCCAAGTTAAATGAAACCAAAGTCTTATTTAGTCCAGCACTATGTTCACATAGTAGTCAGTTGTCAGTGGGAAGCCCATACACAGGACATGAGTGCAATAGCACCTCCTCTTCATGCTCCACAGCAATTGATATGCAGACCCATGTTTCTTCTGACACTGGCCTAGTATCATGACTAGTGGCTTTGTATAGGATCATCTGTGAATTTATCCTATCCCCTTTTAGGGCTTTCTAAGCTGACAGTCTTCTCAACTTGTGGTAGTGAAGAACTAATAGCTTTAGTCTGTCCTAGTTCTGCTCCATTCAACTTTGGTGGATGGCTGACATGGTTCTTGTGTCAAATCCTTGGGCATGTTGGGAAAACTAGAGCTTTGGGTACTATGAATCAAAAGCTGCTCCAGTACAACTTGGTTTTGGTCTTAGTACTGGTGAAAACACACTTACAATATTTTTATGATTGTAGGGCTTTCCCCATGCAATTGCCAATAAATACATACCTATATACATACATACATACAAAAGGGGGGATTCTGTGGTGAAAGTATCATCCAGCTGGTGGGGCAGCACTTCTGCATCTTTTGACTACTCAGGCTGCTTTTGGCAGGTGTTTGGAATGCTCTATAACATAGATAACATATCATGGCTTTTCAACAGAACTGTTAATATTTTACATGAATAATTTCCTGGTGGAAGCACCAATTACTGTAAAAACATCTTTACTTTCTTTAACACTCTTAATGCTGAAGTTTATTAGAGCTCTTTCTTGGTCCTATTCGTAGAATTTTGTAATTGAAAAGTTTGCTCTTAAGACATCCCCTTGTAGTAGATGGGCCTACATAAGGGAAAATGGAGAGTAAATGGATAATAAGCCTTCAGAGGATCATTTTTCCTCAATTGAGATTTGGTCCTTCAGTTAATAAATACAGTGGGACTCTTGGTATCCACTGGGGTTTGGGTCCAGAACCCCCATGTGGATACCAAAATCTGTGGTTGCTCAAGTCCCATTATATACAATGGTGTATAAAATAGTGTCCTTTATATTAAATGGCAAAATCAGGGTTTGCTTTTTGAATTTTTTTTGGGGGGAGATATTTTCAAACTGTAGATGCCAAATCCATGGATATGGAGGGCTGACTGTACAACTAACAAAATATTTTATTGATCAAAACTTGTATTGTTTTTAATAGTCTGGTGTGCATAGTGGGTATAGGAGTGTTAGCCTCAGTTTCTATCCCTGGATAAGGCAATGGTGGGCAGATTTGTGTCCTCCAGATGAGGTCAGACTACAGATTCCATCATAGGCTAACAACATTTGTAGGGCCACAAATTGCCTCCCTCCCACATAGAGGATTGAAATTAGACATTGCTTTGAGTATTTGAAAGTGCTAGGTATAGCATTATTAAGCATATGTTGATGTTGTTGTTGCTGCTGCTGTTGCTAAACCTTTTCTCAAGAACTGCCACTTCATAATAATTCCTATGTCTAACTCGCTTTTTGTCATTCCTGATAGCAGTGACTTTAATGTACTATTTCTAGCATTCGGTACAGTAGCAAACTGTTACCTTAGCTGCTACAACCTGGTATTTTTCATATACATCTGTGTTAAACATTGCTTCAACTCTGTTTCAGCAGTTCTTGGGGAATAAGTAACTGTTGCACAGATCAGCTGTTTAAGCAAATAAGTAGCATTAACTAGAACAAGTTTTTAAAAATGCTTTCATTGTTTTGTAGAAAAATCATTCAGTGTATTACAGTGGGCCCTACAAATCTGTGGACTCTGGATTGGTGATTTTGAGCAAGCGTGGATTGTCACACACTATGCTTAAAATGGCAACAACATGAATGTAGACACGCTGAAGTGTCTGTCTGCAGTCACTGCCACTTGATTAAGATGGGACACGATCATCCTCATTTTTTGTCATCTGTGGGGGGGGGGTCCCAGAACCGAACCCCCACAGATCTGGACAGCCCACTGTACTACAAGTAGAAAAATAATGTATATTGATGTAGTCGGGTCTTCGGTCCTTTCTAGTAAGCAAATTGAAAAAAAAATAAGTCTGTTTTTGTTTTAAAATAAAAGACAACAGTTCTATGATCAGTTAATTTTAGTTCTTTGTGATCTTTGTGACTCATACATGGGTTGTTCTGCACCTGCTTAGAGCTGATAAGAACCTTCTAGAATCAAGCCTAGCAGTTTGCAGGAACCCCATCTACCTGATGTGCATAATCAGGTAGGATTCTGGTTGATCCCTCAGGGGCTTACTGCGCTCTGAAGAAAAGTGGCAAGGCAGCAGGAGCGTTCTGTCTTCCCTGCTGCCTTACCGCATGATGTCATTGTTCTTCTGGCTTTCTTTCGTTCCAGTCCCGTGGGGGACTGAACTAAAACTATGTCTTTTTGCTAATGGGTTTTTCTGGTTAGCAAAGACCACTTGAAGATCTATGGTTACAGGTAAGCAACCTGTCCTTTTACCTCAGTCCCTCATGGAATGAAAAAAACAACAAAGCCATGCAGTAAGGCCGCACAAAAGATGGAATGCTCCTGCTGTCTTGCCACTTTTCTTCAGAGTGTGGTAAGCCCATCAGTTTCTTTTCATCTGCCTACAGGTGGCTCAGCTGAAGAAGCGTGGCATCCCATGGATTTTAGCATTGAGCAGTATTTGAGATGGGCTGTTCAACAATTATTTAGCAGTAGATCAACTATCACTCTCTTCATTTCTTTACAGGGCACCCATTTTATTCAGCTTTGTTGTCAGAGAAATATCCCTATTGTGTTCTTGCAAAACATTACAGGTGATAAAATTATTGCTATGATTTGTGTCATTCTATGGTTTATGCATTCCAGAGATAATAAATTATTTGAAAATATTGATTCATTATGTAGCCAAATGTTACTGTAGCATTTATACACCAATTCCCATCTAGTATTTAGAAAAAACTTTATAGGTGGTGATGGTTGTTGTTATTGCAGTTTTTGTTATTATTTATTTATAAAGTGTGTTGTATGCCTTAAAGTCATTTCTGACTTAGGTTTACCTTAGGGTCACCATATTTTGGGGTTTTCTTGGCAAGATTTGTTCAGAGGGGATTTGCCTTTCCCTTCCTCTGAGGCTGAGAGAATGTGACTTGCCCAAGGTCACCTAGTGGATCTTTATGGTCAAGTGGGGATTCGAACCCTGGTCTCCAGATTTGTTGTCCAGGGTGAAACCAGTACAACATGCTGGCTGTCAGGCTCTATACAGCAATTGAATTAAAAAGTAGAATCTGACTGTAGTCTTAAAATATATAAAGACAGTTATCTTAAAGTTGGGTAATACCCTTTATCAAGTTTGATTTACTATCTCAAAGCAGTAGGCAAATTACATAGTCATGTTTGATTGGGTTCAAGTAGAGGCATGACCTTATTACTTCTATATATTTTGATAACAGACCAACAAGGCTACATTTTATTAATAGTGATGTTGGTTCTCTTCCAAATCATTAGGATTCATGGTTGGTAAAGAATATGAAGCTGGTGGAATAGCAAAAGATGGAGCCAAGATGGTTACTGCAGTAGCATGTGCCAGTGTGCCTAAAATAACAGTTATTATTGGAGGTTCCTATGGTGCTGGAAATTATGGAATGTGTGGAAGAGCATATAGGTCAGTATGTACCCCTGAGCTAGTAGTAATGATTGTTTGCTTTGAATTTGTAACAGGCATTTGGAGTTTGGTCTCAGTTAATAGAGACAATGCTATTCAGTTTTTATTTATCTGTAAGCACCTGCCCAAATGTTTTAATCAGTCTAGAGAGACCTCAGAGCCATGCTTTTGACTCTGTGTGCCATGTGTCCAGTTGAATTAGGTTTTTTGACAGTTCCAATTACATGAAACACATGCCATTTTGTATGTGCAGTGTCACTTATGGGAGTGAAACTAAAGTACTTCTTTCTAGCTAGAGATACTGAGAAGAATCAGTAACTTGATTTAGGGCATCAGTAGCTCTGGAAAAATGTGTGCTGTTTTGTTATGACTGGATGATATCAAGAAAGCCAGAATATGGAGACTCTACTCCCTGTCAGATAAAGTAATTTGAAAATGGTACAAAAATTCCGTCAGTTGTTTTAGCTTAATGTTTATATTTCTAGTCCAAGATTTCTTTATATGTGGCCAAATGCTCGAATCTCAGTCATGGGAGGAGAACAAGCTGCAATGGTTTTAACGACAATAGCCAAAGACCAAAAAGCAAGGGAAGGAAAGCAGGTAAGTCTTCTCTGCTACTAACGCTTAGTAAGATTACTAATATCCAATGCTGCCCTATAATTCCTTGAAATGCTGATGTCAGTACTCCATGCTTAGCTGTACTTGTTTATTTTAATCACAGCAGAAGATATTGTAGTTCTAAGTATGTGGTTCTAAGGTTGAATGTTAGTGTTACTTCAAGGTAGTTCATAGTTTTTAGGTACAAGTGTACATAAGTCAGACAAATGTTAGGAGCCCAGGCTGCTCTAACTGATGCAGGTTTCAGTTTAGAACAGCACTTATACCTGTTTATAAGTGCTTTGGAAAACTAGAATTGTTGTAAGTTAGTAGACCTGAGACCTATTAAAGTAAACAGCAAGTTTTAGAAGGGAAGCCCGTATTTCCCAGTCTTCATTTTCCCATTTTCTTTTGGTTATAAGCATTGTAGTTTATTTCTCCATTATTTTTTGCATTCTTTTCAGTGTTTGACCATGTGCTGTCAACTTCAACTTATGAAGACCTTATCATAGGGTTTTCTGGGCATGATTTATTCAGAGGACATTTGTCTTTGCCTTGCTCTAAGGCTGATAGAATGTGATTTGCCCAAAGTCACCCAGTGGGTTTCCATGGCGGAGTAGCGATTTGAACCTTGTTCTCCTGGGGTCCTTGTCCAGCACTCAAACCACTACACAGAGGGCTCGTCTATATGAGGCAATAAAATGTGGATTGATGCTCAGTAACGCCAATTCATAGCAGCTTTCGTTTGTCTCCACGTTGTTGCTTTTTTAAATGGTGGGCATGCGAAGCCATACATGTTTGTTGTTCAAATGGGCATGCCTGCGATTCAAGATGGTGGGCACTAGTGAATTACTCGCATTTTTATTGTCACCAGTTGCCGCTGTTAAACAGTTTTTTTTAAAAAAAGCAAATCCAAGGTGTGGAAATGTAATCTTCTGCTTAAATAAAGAGAAAAAAAGGCTGTTTCGTCACCTCAGCGCACAGTCGCTAAGGCAAAAATCCAACATGGCTGTTCTAGGTGCCTTACCGACATCCACTTTTGCATGTCCAACCAATCAGCTGCCCTATAATTCCTTTAAATGCTGATGTCAGTATTCCATGCTTAGCTGTACCCAAAGGGTGCTCACTAATGACTCCTTTTCATCCTGGAGAGAAGTGACCAGCAGGGTGCCACAGGGTTCTGTATTGGACCCAGTTCTATTCAACATCTTTATCAATGACTTGAATGATGGAATAGAGGGCATGCTTATCAAGTTCGCAGATGACACCAAATTAGGAGGGGTAGCTAAGGGTCAGAATTCAAAATGATTAACAGATTAGAAAGCTGGGCCAAAACTAACAAAATGAATTTCAACAGGGAGAAGTGTAGGATACTACCCTTGGGCTGTAAAAATGAAATGCACAGATATAGGATGGGTGACACCTGGGCTTGATGGCAGTACATGCAAAAGGGATCCAGGAGTGCATGAGTCAGCAGTGTGATACAGCAGCTAAAAAAGCCAATGTGATTCTAGGTTGCATCAATAGGAGTATAGTGTCTCTAGATCAAGGGCAGTAATAGTGCCATTCTATTCTCTGGGTTAGTGAGAGGAGGAATCTGAAATTCGGCACAGATGGGTTATGCTCCTCCACCACCCAGAGAAAGAGGTAGGAGGAGATTCAAAAACTAAGTGACATGATGGCCAGGACCGTTCCTCCTCCCTCCTTTCTGGTCTCACATCCTCAGTTTTTCTTCCTGCCTCACCCAGAGCAGAGGTCTTTTTGCTTGTTCCAGTTTTTTCTTTCTCTCTTTCTCTCCTTCCTTTTCCTCTTCCCTCCCTGCAGCCTCCCTTTGCCTCCCAAGCCTCTTCTTCCCATCCAACCTGAAAAAAACAAACAAACTTTCCTTTCTCTTTCCCTTTTTTGGCCTCTCTGCTGCTGCGAGGCCTTACGATGGTGAAGGAGGTGAAGAAGACCAAAGACAAGCAGGCCCGCAGTGACAACTCGCTGCTGGAGGCCTCCCAAGCTACCCTCCTGCCGCCAGAGTCTCTCCCGCAGGCGCAGGAAGACAGTGGCATCCCCAACGCCTCCGCATCACTGGCGTAGGGCCAGCAGATGGAGGGAGGGCATAGGGAGCTACAAGCGAGCAAAACAGCTCCTCCGCGGCTGGGCTTGTCCCAGCAGGTGAGAGTTGAGCACCCCCAACCAGAGACTTCGCTGGTGGATGCAGTGCGGCAAGAACTAAGCAGCAACGCCTTCGAGGCCCTACAATGATGCAAGGAAGTGACTCTCTCTTCTTTTTTCCAGTCGGAGGGTATGACGGGAGGGGGGCTCGCAGATCGGTTGCTCCCCAGCCTCAGTCCCCTCCATGATCCCATGGAGGCTCATGGGATCAGGCTCCTACCTGGAGTGTGACCTGTTGGGTGAGGGAACGAGCGGGAGGAGCGCCCATCAGTCGCTCTTTAGCGACCATGCGGTCGTGGGAGATGCTGGCACCATAGCCAAGACTTCTTTTCCAGCTCAGGTGGGGGGAGGATCCCGGAGGAGATCAGGAAGGCCGCCAGTCAAGACACCTTCCACATGGCGCTAGAGGCCTATTCCCAGGCCATGGGAGAGGGAAACCCTCCGGACTCAGGCCCACCCTCAAAGAGGGTTCGTTTTGAGGACCAAGCGGCTACAAGGTCCTCAAAGCGGCAGGACACCTCCCAACCCCCGAACTCGACCCCAGGCAAGAGAAAGCCAAAAAGCGCCACCTTCAGTCCGGTGGCTCAGACCACCCGCCTGAGAGGTCAGTAGCATCACTCCTCTCTCAAGTAGTCAAGCTCCTGCAAAGCAAGGAGTCAGAATCAGGGTTTTGGGATCGCCCAGCCAATCATGGGCTTAATGGATCCCACAAACGTAAAAACACAAAGCGCAAATCCCCTTCTCCCTCATACTTTTCTGTAGAGTCTGACGGAGAGTCGGGGGATGACCCCATCCTGCTCGAGGAAGGGGAACTGGAGGATGAGGCTTCAGACTCCCAGGATGGTAGAGAGGAGGGTGGTAGAGAGGAGGGTGAATGGCCTGATGACGAAACGCCATAGGCGGAGAGCTCAGATAGGCTTTTCCACCTGGAGGACCTCCCCCCCCCCCGATGGTAGGAGTCTCCTCAGTCATGGGGCTTTCCTTGGCAAGTTTGCAAGGGGACCAAGCCCCAACAGATTTTAAAGAGAGGGCTGCCATGATGCTGAAGCTGCGCAAGGCTCAGGGCACGGAGATTCCGCTTCTAGCAAGTTTTATGAGGCTCTTAGACTCAGAGTGGAAGAAACCTACTCAAGGAAAGAAGGGAACTTCTTTGGCTCAGAAGCTATATCTGCCCCCAAAGAACTTCCAGGAGAAGCTAAAGGTCCTGGCAATCAATTCACCTGTTGTGTCCTTAGTTTTGGGGTCTCTGGCACAGAAGAAGGACGAGGGATTCCTCAAAGACCCTGAGGAGAAGAGAATCAAAGGGGTATTGAAAAAGAACCACGAACGACAGCTCTAGCATTCAGAGTTTCCTCCGCCTCCTCTCTGTGCACCAGGGCCTCAATGCTATGGATCAAGGATATTTTGAAGGCCTGGGCTTTAGATGCCTATTTGCTTCAAAGGGACCTTTCCCTGGTCTATGTGGCCCTCCAGTTCATTGTGGATGCCACATTGGATGTGGCGATCTTTAATGCTAGGACCATGGTCTTGGCTGTAGTGGCTAGGTGGGCCACCTGGTTAAGGCACTGGGATGCAGATGCCCACACAAGAGCGAGCCTGTCCACGGCCGCCTTTCGGGGTGCAAACCTTTTTGGGGAAGAAGCTCTGAAGGACATCCTGGTAGAAACTAGGACAAAAAGAAAGCAATGCCTTCTCTCTCTCTAGGAGGTCAGACAAGAAGAATCCCAAAAGTTTTTTTTCAGTCCAGGACCACATATAGGTCTCCAAAAGGTTTCAACAAGCAGAGGGATTTTCGTCTCTTTTGCCCTTCTTGGCCCAGAAATTCCTTCTTCTCAAAACAGTCCAGCCAGAACCAATCCCTCTCAGCCCGAAGAGGTGGCTCCCACTCTCAGAGAGGAGGGGGCTGTCAGTAGTTCTGACTCTCCGACGCCCCCGGTAGGTGGCCAACTCCAATTTTTCCAGCGAACATGGGAGTCGACAACCTCGGACAGGTGGGTCCTTTCCACTATTTCTTGAGGTTACCACCTTCAGCTCAATACCCTGCCAAACGGCAGATTCATACCTTTGAATTCCCCACTAGATACAGAGAAGAAGATCCTTCGGAACGCAATAGACCACCTCCTTCAGTGCAAGGCGATAGAGCCGGTCTCAGCATCTCAGCAATTCTCGGGTGTCTACTCCATCTTCTTCACCTTCCTGAGGAGACGCCCACTCGATCCTGGATCTCAAGCACATCAATGAGAGCCTTACGTACAAGCGTTTCCACATAGAAACTCTGTCTTCAATAAGGGAAGCACTGAGAAGGGGGGATTTCCTGGTCTCCCTGGACCTGGTAGAAGCCTAACTTCACATTCTGATTGAACAGAACAGCCGGCGCTTCCTCAGATTTGCCCTGGACCATCACCATTTTCAGTTCAGGACCCTGCCCTTCAGGCTCGCCTCAGCCCCAAGGGTGTTTACAAAGATCCTGGTGGCTGTGGTAGCACACCTGTGACAGAGAGGTATCCATCTTTACCCCTACTTGGACGACATTCTTCTCAGGGCACCCACAATGCAAAGAGCGTGGGAGGATCTTCACACCACGATTCACTGTCTAGAGGAGCATGGATTTCTGAGAAATTTCAAGAAGAGTTCCTTCAAACCCTCTCAATCCATCATTCACCTGGGCACTCTAATAGACTCCAAGTCAGGGATGATCTTCCTCTCGACCGAGAGACAGCAGGTCATCAGGAGAGAGACCTTAAAGGTACTCTCAAAGTATAGGGTTCCTCTAATGGATCACTCTCGCCTCTTAGGCCTCATGATATTGACTATCATGATAGTGCCCTGGGCCAGATTTCACTCATGTCCCCTGCAACTGCTCCTCAATGCTTACCAGGCACAGATTGCCCTCAGACAGCACATCCTTTTGCGTCTACCCAAGGGGGTCAGACACTTGTTACAGTGGTGGACAAGAGCCAAAATCCTGGCCAGGGGATCACCATGGATTTGCTCCCACCAGGTCATGGTGGTCTTGGATGCTAGCCTGTCCAGGTGGGGGTGCACTGTCAGGGAAAGATGTTCCAGGGAAGGTGGATTGGGGAGGAACTGTCCCACAGCATAAACTGGTTGGAATGAGAGCTGTGTGCCTGGCATTCCTTTACTTTCAAGACCAACTAAGAGAAAAACACGTCAGGGTCCTCAGAGACAACACCACAACACGTTCTTACATTGCCAAGCAAGGGGGAACAAGGTCGAGGTCTCTGTAGAGCGAAGCGTCTCTCCTATTCGAGTGGGCAGAGAAAACGGTAGCCTCCCTCTCAGCCCAGCACATTCAGGGTTCTACAAACCTCCAAGCAGACTACCTCAGCAGACACGAGGTCCTACCGGGCAAATGGTCCCTTCACCCTCAGACGTTCAACCAGCTACTGCTCAGATTCGGACAGATGGAGGCGGTTATGTTCGTATCACACTTCAATGCAAAGCTACCCAGGTTCTTCATGAGGTACCAGCACCTGAAGGTGGAGGGGATGGACGCCCTACAGACCCCTTGGCCATGGGGGTCTCTTATACTTGTTTCCTCCTATTCCTCTGATAGCCAAGGTCCTCAGAAAGATGTGGGAGGAAGGAGCCCAAGTGGTTCTAATTGCCCCACACTTGCCAAGGAGACCTTGGTTCTCAGACTTGATGGAGCTGGTTCAGGAAGAGCCCTGACTGTCTCCTCAGAGGAGGGACCTGTTGTCACAGGGACCTCTACTACATCCGGATGTCTCCTGACTACACCTAGCCATGTGGAGATTGAGTACCGAACGCTTAGAAGATGTGGTTACGAGGAGGCGGTGATATCCACCATTCTGTCATCCTAGAGACAGTCCACCCATAGGATCTACGAAGCCACCTGGAAGGCCTTTGCCAGATCGTGTGCGTCAGTCAAAATTAACCCAGAAGAGGTCTCAGTTAAACATGCCTTAGCCTTCCTCCAAAAGGGCCTGGACCTGGGCCTGAGACCAAATACCCTCAAGAGAAAGGCGGCAGCCTTCTTCTCAGTGATTCCAGTGGCCCGAGGCCAACCTTTATCCTCACATCCGTACATGAGAAGATTCCTTAGGGGAGCCACCACTTTGGCGCCACCTACCAGACATCGCTTCCCATCATGGAGCCTACCTCTGGTCCTTTGCCAGCTAACGAAGGCCCCATATGAGCCCCTCAGGGAGATCTCTCTCAGATTGCTAACCCTGAAGGTAGCGTTCCTTGTGGTGATAACATCAGCTAGGCGAGTCTCGGAACTATCAGTGCTGGCAGTGGGAACACCTGTGTTCCTTCAGTGAGGATCATGTGATCCTCAGAACAGACCCTTCTTTTCTCCCAAAGGTCCTTTCTCCTTTTCACGTCTCCCAGGATCTCATTTTACCTTCTTTCTGTCCCAACCCCTCTCATCCTAGAGAGAAGTTGTGGCATAAACTAGATAAGAGGAGGGCATTGAAGATCTACATCAGAAGGACAAGGTCCTTCAGGTGCTGCAACTCTCTATTTGTCTCCTTTAACCCAGCCTTTCTGGAATTTAAGGCTTCAGAACAGACCATCGCCAGCTGGATCAGGGCATGCATCCTGATGGCATACGACTCTGCAAAGGTTTCCCAACACACCAGGGTTTGGGCCCACTCAACCAGGTCGGCAGCCACCTCGCCAGTGTTTTCCTCCAAGGCCTCCATTTCAGAAGTTTGCAGGGTGGCCACCTGGTCGACACCATCCACCTTCATACGTCATTATAAGATAGATAAATTTCGAGCAGCTGAAGCCACGTTTGGTCTCAGGGTACTCCAGGAGGTCCTGCAAGCCTAGCCTTTCATTGGGCAGTCATACCTCCCACACTTTGGAGGCTTGGGCACATCCCATCTGTGTTTAATTTCAGATTCCTCCTCTCACCAACCGAGAGAATGTCACGTTGGTATTTACTGTGAAGGTGCATTCTCGGATTGGTAGAGAGGAGGAATCCGCCCTGCCCACATGACTGCCATAGGGAATATTAGTTCATGTCCAGGCTTAGCTAGTCAGGAAACTGAGGACGTGAGGGCCGGAAAGGAGGGAGGAGCAATGGTCCCGGCCATCACGTGACTTAGTTTTTTAATCACTTCCTGCCTCTTTCTCTGGGTGGTGGAGGAGTATAACCCATCTGTGCTGAATTTCGGATTCCTCCTCTCTACCAAACCCAGAATGCACCTTCACTGTAAATACCAGTGTGGCATTCTGCTTTAGTCAGACCTCACCTTGAATACTGTGTCCAGTTCTGGGCACCACAATTCAAGAAGGATATGGACAAACTGGAATGTGTCCAGAAGAGGGTGACCAAATGGTGGGACATTTGGAGACCATGTCCTCTGAGGAGCTAGGAATTTTTAGCCTGGGGAAGAGAAGGTTAAGAGGTGTCATGATAGCCACATTTAAATATTTGAAGGGATGTCATGCTGAGGATGGAGCAAGCTGGTTTTCTACTGCTCCAGAGATGAGGACACAGCAGTAGACTCAAACTACAGGAAAAGATATTCCACCTAAACATTAAAAAGAACTTTCTGATAGCAAGAGCTGTTTGGCAGTGGACTGCACTGCCTTGGAGTGCAGTGGAGTCTCCTTCTTTGGAGATTTTTAAGCAGAGGCTGGATGTTTATTTGTCGGAAATGCTTTGATTGTTTATTCCTTCAGGGCAGGGGGTTGGACTAGATGACCCTTGTGGTCTCTTTCCAACTCTATGATTCTATCATAATAATAATTGCTGTCCACTCTGAGAATGTGTAGCAATGCAAATCGGTTGTCGATGTGGCCTTTAGTACGGAACAGGAATATCCGTGGGCGGAGGTTATTAAAACCTCCGCATTGTCATGGACAGATCATTGCCTGGTCAAGATGGAGCTAAGAGCCACTGTATGCCCCACCGAGGGTGGCAGACCCATTAGAATGGTCCGCCCTCGAAGGCTAATGGAACAAATTGGATTCCAGAAAGCCTTGGAGGGTTTAATAGTTGGTAACGCTGGTGATTCTGCTGAAGCTTTGGTTAATATTTGGAACAGCGACCTCACCAAGGCTATCGACATAATCGGTACCAAACGTCCTTTCCAGCCTGCTCGTAACCGTAAGCCCTGGTATTCAGAGGAGCTTAGGAAGATGAAGCGGACTGGACAACGACTAGAGCGCACCTGGCAGAAGACTTGACTGTTATCCGACAAGACTCGTCATAGGAATTTCCTTGATTCCTATCAAGAGGCGATACATGCAGTGCAGAAGTCTTTCTCCTCTGCACATACTGCGTCTGTGGAGTCCTGTCCAGGGTGGTGGGGGAGCTGATGCAGGTTCCACCTGCACAGAACCCCTTACTTAACCCAACAACGGCCCGCTGTGACACATTCAACAGCCACTTTTCAGATAAAATCTCTCGGATAAGAGCCAACTTAGATGCCAGTGTTATGACAGAATCTATAGACGAGGTATCCAACAACTCCGTTGATGAAATTTTATTGGATCAGCTTCAATCTGTGAGTACCGATGACGTCAACAAGCTGCTTGGTAGAGTGAGGAAGACAACCTGTCCACTCGATCCTTGTCCATCATGGCTGGCCACCCAAAGGGGTGACGCATTGAGAGTATTCTTTAGGAACATTATCAATGTGTAGTTCAGGGAGGGGTCTGTTCCATCCTGTCTGAAGGAAGCGGTGGTTAAGACGCTCCTGAAAAAGCCTTCCCTGGACCCCTTAGATAGGAATAACTATAGGCCAGTCTCCTTGCTGCCTTTTTCAAACAAGGTGATCGAGAGGGCAGTCGCTTCTCAACTCCAAGCTGTCTTGGATGAAACTGATTATCTAGATCCATTTCAAACTGGCTTTAGGACAGGATATGGAGTTGAGACTGCCATGGTTGCTCTGGCTGATGACCTTCGCTTGGGGATCGACAGGGGTAGTGTGAACCTGTTGGTACTTTTGGACCTCTCAGCGGCCTTTGATACAATAGCTCACTCCATCCTCTTGGATCACCTGAGAGGGTTAGGAAATGGAGGCACTGCCTTGCAGTGGTTCCATTCCTTCCTCTCGGGCTGATCCCAGAGGATGAGGCTCGGGGACAGTTCCTCTACTAGAATAGAGCTTAATTGTGGTGTCCCTCAGGGCGCCACCCTATCCCCGATGTTATTTAGCATCTATATGAAGCCGCTGGGAGAGATCATTCGGAGGCATGGAGTGTGGTGTCATCAGTATGCTGATGACACCCAGATATATTTCTCCATGTTTCAGTCGTCAGCTTCGACTTCAGATGGCATCTCTCCTCTCAATGATTGCCTTAGGGCAGTAATGGACTGGATGAGGAAAAACAAATTGACAAAACGGAGGTACTAACAGTTACGGGCCCAAAACCAGGTCTGGGAATACAACTTCCAATCCTGGATGGAATCACACTCCTCCAAGGACTGTGTCCGCAGTCTGGGGGTGCTCCTGGATCCGTTGCTCCAGATCTCTATAATCAGGTAAATGCGACGGTCAGGAGTGCCCGTTATCAACTTCGACTGATACGCCAGCTGCAACCTTTCCTGGAAATTAGGGACCTCGAAACTGTGGTACATGCGCTGGTAACCTCTCGACTCGACTTCTGTAATGCAGTCTACATGAGGCTACCCTTGTGCTTGACTCGGAAACTTCAACTAGTTCAGAACATGGTAGCCAGGTTGATTTCTGGTGTTTCCAGAAGAGAGCATATAACACCTGTGTTAAAAGCTCTCCACTGGCTGCCTATTAGTTTCCGGGCACAGTACAAGGTGTTGGTTATGACCTTTAAAGCCCTACATGACTTGGGTCCAACTTAACTCTGGGATCGCCTCCTCCCATACAACCATCCCCGCGCACTTCGGTCCTCTGGGAGGAATCTGTTACAACCTATGAAAACAAGGCTATCAGTGACCTCCCAGAGGGCCTTCTCTGCTACCGCTCCCACATTATGGAATGGCCGGACGAGATCCGTCTTATTACCACCTTAGACAGCTTCAAAAAAGCTGTCAAGACGGATCTTTTCCAGCAGGCCTTTCCTGAATAGCTATCCTGGCCTGAAGATTCGGCTGTCTTTTTCCTTAAGCTGCCATTGAATTACTCCATTTTTTCCTCTTTTTAATTATTGTATGTTTTTAATCTTTTTAATTTAATATTGTTTTAAGGAGTGGGTGGGTTAGGGTACTAATGTAATTATGGAATTTTTATGCTGTAAGCTGCCCCGATTGCGTTGCAGAGGGGTAGGATAGAAATAAATTTTATTTATTTATTATTATTATTATTATTGTCCTAACAAGTGAGAGTATTCATTCCCACACAAATTCTGGGAGGAATTTATTACAACCTTTAAAAACTAGGCTTTCTTCGACCTCCCAGAGGACCTTTTTGGCTATTGCTCCCAGATTATGGAATTGCCTGCCGGATGAGATTCATTATATCACCACTCTAAACAGCTTTTAAAAAGCTCTTAAGACAGATCTCTTCCAGTGGGCCTGTCCTGAATAGATACCCGGCCATCAGAAATTTGTCCCGATCCTGCTACAGCCACTGTCTACTGCTTATTTTTAGTATTTTTAAGTATGTTTTAAATTTTTGAATTATTTAATTGTATTTTAAGAGGGGGGTGGGATGGAGGGTCTTTGGGTGGATATTTTAATGTTGTAAGCCGCCCCGGTAAAAGTTTTTTTTTGTGGAGTATTTGGAGTTCTTCTCTCCCCCTACTTCCAAATACAGCAGATTGATGTGGGATCCCATGCAGACATAACATATTCTCCTTGAATTCTATGAGGTGTATTTTCACCATATAGACAAGCCCCATGTTATAGAGTCATAGGGTCATAGAATCATAGAGTTGGAAGGGCTCTTATGAGCCATTTAGTCCAACCCCCTGCTCAATGCAGGAACTGCGGCTGGATCATCCCCAGCAGGTAACTGTCCAGCCTCTTTTTGAAGGTATTCAGAGAAGGAAACCCCACCACCTCTCTGGGCATTTGATTCCACTGCCAAACTGCTCTTACTGTCAAGAAGTTATGAAATCTACTCTCCTGTAACTTCAAACCATTAGATCTGGTCCTACCTTCTGGGGCAGCAGAGAAGAGGCCTGCCCCCTCCTCTCTGTGACAGTGCAATCATGTCACCCCTCAGTCTTCTCTTCATCAAGCTGAACATGCCCAGCTCCTTCAGGCTTTCCTCATTTGTTTTGTACTCCATACTTCTTATCATCCTCATTGCCCTTCTCTGAACCTTCTCCAACTTGGCTATACCCTTTTTAAAATGAGGCATCCAGAACTGAATGTAGTACTCCAGATGAGGTCTGACCAGCACAGAATCTAGTGAGATTATGACTTTTCTTGACTTGGAAACAGTGCTTCTGTTAAGACAGGCTAAAATACCATTCACCTTCTTTGCTGCAGCAACACACTGCTGGCTCATGTTCAATTTATGATCAACAATAATCCCAAGGTCCTTTTCATATGTAATACTGCTGAGCCATGTATCTCCCATCCTATACCTGTGCCTTTGGGTTTAATGGCTTAAATGTAGAATTTTGCATTTGTCTCTATTGAATTTCATTTTATTAATTTCTGCCCAATTTTCTAGTTTATCTAGATCCTTTTGAAGTCCCTTCTAGTTTGTGTCATCTGCAAACTTGATAAGGATTCCCTCTACCCCATCAACTAAGACACTGATAACAATGTTGAAGAGTAATAGCCCTAGGATAGAACCCTCAGGCACTCCATTTGAGACCTCCTTCCAGTTTGAAGCATAGCCACTGATGACAACTCTTTCAGTATGGTTTTCTAACCAGTTAGGGACTGACAGTGTTGCCATCTATTCCACATTTAATCAGTTTGGCTCACAATATAAATTATGAAGATAATGTGCACTAGACCAGGTTCTATCAGAGGTATCTCACTAGCTTTGGCTGCAAGCCAAAGGATACTCATTAGGGAGTTGAACTCATTGGGACTTATTTCAAAAGAAACATGCATAGAATCTTATGATTTGATATTTAAAACATTTTTCTGTCATTTTCTTTAAAAGAACTGATTCTTTTCTGTATCATTTTTGTTGGCATTCAGTTAAGATTATTCCCATGAAATGTACAATCTGACTTGGATGGACTAGTAGTCTGACTCATGGAAAGCCTCTTGTTATGTGTCTGGGTCAGGATGAGGGGGAAAATGTATGATGGATCCCCACTCCGGCTGGCTCCACTGTTCCAAGCCCTTGGGCTCCTGTTACTCAACTTGCCCTTTTCCCCGTCAAGATCCCTCTACTGCCAAAAACATGACCACTTTTTTCCTCTTCGTTGATACTGCTGTTACTTTCCCCCTGCACTTGAACTAGACTCACGGAAAGCTGTTTTCAACTGATTCAGGCTGTTTGTTGACCCATTTAAAACGGTATTCTCTTATGCTGAACCCCTAAAGAGCTTCTGCCAGTCAGACTGGGCCCTTATTGAAGCTCTATGTAGAGGTGTGAGAGATTGAATCTGTGACCTTTTGCATGCAAAGCGTATGTATGCTCTACTATTGGGCTTTGACCCTTCTCCTACAGCAGGGCAGCCTTGGATACAGCTTTTGCCTGCATGGCCACACAGAGGCTTGGGTTCAAAAGATTGTGAACTAAATAGAAAATGGAAGAATTAATGGAGCAGTGTTACCTGAGGACCTTTAGTAGTCAAGTGCACCAGTGTACCTTGAGCTGTCTTATAGTATGAAATATAGTAAGAGGTTATGGGCTATAGCATATAGACTCTAATAGTCACAAATGGTATAAAGAAAGATGTATAATCTGTTTAATGGTTAAAAGTAGAGACTTACCATTTGTTGCCATATCCATTCAATTTATACTTCATAGTTATCTGAGGAGGAGGAAAAAGCCTTGAAGGAGCCAATCATCAAAAGGTTTGAAGAGGAAGGAAATCCATACTATTCCAGTGCAAGGTAAGATTTAGATAATTGTGGTGACTTGTAGTTTAATGTGCTATAATTAAAAAAAAAAAAGGGTAGTAGTAACAATGATGCCTTAACTGTATTAATTTCTTAAGAATTTTTCAGGCATTGCATCCTTTGCCCATTAGTAGAACTTAATTTTTGGCTGGGTTTGTTCCCATTATTATTAATTATTACCCATTTTCTTGTGAGAAGGATTCAGACTTACACAGCCACAAAACTGCTTTGTGAGTAAATGATCAGCATACTCGTTTTATAGATCGTAGATTCTATAGATTGACGCTAGTGATTCTAAGATAACCCCATGTACCTGAAGAGGAGATATGAATGCTGATCTTCAGGGGCCAAGTTCATTATTCTGTATCTTGGTCATACTGGTCCTCCATAAATCATTGATTTTTCAATGGTGTATTAATATTTTAAAACTGCCTAAGAACAGTGATGGAATTTATTGTGCAACAGTAGTAAACCAATGTTTTAATTTAACAGCTGATTTGTGGTAATCATTTGAGAAACACATGTAGACAGAGCTCCCCCCCCAAAAAAGAAAATACAACTGTTTACTGTGTCTGATTGAATTTATTTGACTTTTTCAGCTTAGAAATGTGATCATTATGACCTATTAGAAGGCGTTAACAAGAGTGCCTTAAAATGCAGAATTTAAATGCTCGTTATTCACCATCCTCTCCTCATGTCAACACCAAATAATTAGAGAGTGACCTAGGGCAATCTGTCTCTTTCTTGTGGGTTGATACTGTGGCTTGATTCAGATGATGAGACTCACATGCTTCCAGTCCCATATCCTTATCCAGCACAACTACAAAGAAGAGATCAGAAGCTTTCAGGAGAAATTGCGTTCATTTTTGTTTAGTTGAAAGAAGCTAGCTTCAAAACATAGTCTATGAAACTGGCTTGCTTCAATTAGTTATTGATAAAATTAACCACAATATATGATTGGACAACACATTAAACTTCACTTAATCTAAAATGTGAGTACAGTAGGACCCCTGTACCCACTGATTCATTATCCACTGATTCAGTTATCCACGGGACACAAAGCAGCACACCTACCATAGAGTCTTCCTAGAAAATGTGTCCTCTCTAGCCATTTTCTAGGTCGGCCAAGGCAACTCTATGATATTTAAAACTAGAAGTCCCATTATTTTCAATTGTGTTTGCTGTTATCCATGGTTTTCAGTATCCACACACACACCCGGAACCAATCCCCAGCGGATACAGGGGTTCTACTATAGAAGTTTTTCGTTTCCTCAAAACTACACCAGAGGGTAGGATTAGGTAGGACTGCATGAGCCCCAGGCTCACTGAGGCACATTCCTATAATATGAAATCATGGTTTAGTGTTATACAGTGTTTATGAATTACTCATTCGCTGCACAGTAATATGTCTTGTATGCCTCAGCCTATTGATGGTCTTGAATTTAGATGAATCTTAAAACTGGAATGAACTGAACTACACATGGTAAAAACTATGTGCAGTTATACCACTTGAAAACCTGGCTTTGTGTGCCTGTAACAAAACTTCATAAGTCTTCTCCTGAGAGAGAAGGGAGAAATGAGTATGATTTTTTTATTTTTGTACTATATTCAGTCAAGATTTTTTTTTCTCCAGTGAACTAGTTATGTTAAAGAAATGATCGTCAAACTGTATGTGTGCACATCAAATCCTTATTGGGGATAAAAATTAATATTTTTCTTTTTTTGAGCTAATTACTGGAAGGGCTCTCATGAATATATAGATGCTAATGGATTAAAGAATAATAGTGGGTTTTTTTAGCTTTTAGTATGTATTTAATTACAGTATGAGAAACTGATCTTTTATCAATTGATACAGTAGATTATCAGTCTGTACAGTAGAGTGTGCAGAGATTATTTTAATGTAGGCATTTAAACTTTTGACCCTTTTATTGAAAATCTTCAGTAACTTCAAGAAATGGCTAAAATGCCTAGGCATTTTCCATAATTTTCTTATTCATAAATTTGAGGTCACTGTGAGAAAGCATTTTAATCATGCTTGGTCTTTCTGGGTCCATATGATGCTTGACCTATTTGGTGAACAAGTGTTCTTCAGATCTAGTACCCATTATAAGTCCACCCACATTTGAATTTGGATAAAGTGCCAGACTCTGAGAGTCTGCAATAGTAACTTATACTAATCCCCCATATAGGTGAACCTGACTTCTTTGTTTCTACTGACATTTATAGATTAACATACCATGACAGAGTAATAGTAAGTGGCTTCTAGATGAACAATTGCCTAGAGGTACTGAATGCATGATTCCCATGCCAGGCTATTGTGTCTTGTGCCCTTCACTGTGTATATAGATCCCACTCAGGGTTTACAATTCTGCATTATGGCTTAAGCCCAATTATTAGCCACAATTAGAGTAGACCCACTAAATTAATGGAATTTGGTAAGTCAGCCTTTAGGTAAGTTCCATTAATGTAATGGGTCTACTCTGGTTGAGACTAAGAGCTGGATTTAGGTAAAGCACCTAACAGATTGCCTGTGTTTTAGGACTGACAGTGCTAATTATTTTTTGGAAATGGGGGGACTGATTTTAGTCCCTACTTCCCAATGACAGATGACTGGCAATAGTAAAGCTGACACTATGGACCATCTGTCAGATGGGTGTATATATATGTGTAGATGATTGTGCAAATCCTTCTGTGTACATCACACTGCTGTGATGTTTGATTTGCCTTGGAACTATAACATTGCAGTAGATGTTTTTTATGTGTGCATATCTGTATTAATAAATGGAAGCATACCTCTTTTATTACTTTTTGCATATAAATTATTCTCTTTACAGGATGTCAGAAGACTGCTCCATAGTCACATTTCCGTATCTGATGTGTCTGACTAGAACCTGTCAATATGCAGAGGCCTTAATTATCAAGAGTCATTAGCCAGACATCTTTTTAATGAGCGAGATTAATCTGCTTACAGGTCTCTAAAAGGTGTTTAATCAGTTTACTTGGTAACAAATGTCATGAGCAGCTTTCTTTCCAAGCCATTCACTTCTTTTCTGTGCAGAGGCACTGTTATGAATTTTTTACAAGCAGAGGTATGATTCATGTTCTCACCATAGGGTTTGATAGGCTGTTCAATAATTAATGCTTTGTCTCACTACAGAAGGTAGTTTTCACTAAACAAAGAAAGGCACAGTGACTCTGAGGAAATAATATTTATCTTACAGTGAAAAAAATATTTCAGCTTGACAGTGAAATCTCTGTTTGCCATAACCCAATTTTTATTATTAGTGTGTATAATATACCTTCAAAGCTAATTGATTTGGGCTACTAACATTTTTCAAGTGTACAGTCATAGTCAATGTTTACTTTCATCGTTCACTTTGGATACCTTGGTTAAAATACTTCAAATGTTTTTAAAATCCCAGTAGAGGAATTCTTCTTTAGCTCATATTTTAATCAAAGAAGAATTCAGGACCTGTAACATTTGTCTTTTACTTGAAGTGAGTATTACTTCTGCACATTTGAGATTGATACTGAAATATAGACTTGGCAGTATTACTGCCATCCAGTTCATGCACCATCAGGTTTATTCACCACCGGCTGGTGTACAGCTGTACATAATTTCTTAATAAATAAAAATAGATTTTTTTCACTGTCTTTGGGACTCCCAGTTAAAAAGTTTAAAATCTGAACAATATGTTGTAATAAGGCATTCAAATAGAAAGCACAAAGCATAGTACAAAGCATTAAAAAATCCTTAAAACTACTTTTAAAAACTCTTATACAAGGAGTGCGGGGGGAGGATTCATCAGTCATCCATGCCAAAAGCATGATGGAACATAATTTTAAAAGATTTATTCTTAAAGTGTTTAAAAGCTGACACCAGAAAGAGTCTAGTCAAGATTCCTGGGGCAAAGAGTTCCTCCACAGTCTTGGTAACAGGATGGTGAAAGATCTGTAGAACATAATCAGCCTTTGTTCCTCTGCTAGTAAAGGAACAGCACTGAAGACCTAAGCTGGTGTATAGGCTCATGGGAGGAAATGGCTTTTTAAAATAGCTTGTTCCCAACCCTTTTAATCTTTAAATCCAGCATTCAGAATTATGCTTAGAAATGGACCAGGAACCAATTCTAGTGCTCATTGACCCAAGAAGTATACTTTCTTTGGGCTACTTTCTGTCTCTCTTTGTTTCTCTCAGTCTCTCTGCCTGACCTCCTTTGTTCTGAGGACAAACTGGGAAAGAAGAAAAGAGCCTTGTATATTGCCTTGAGGTCATTGGTGGGGTATAAAGTTCACAAATAAAATGAAAGATTATCTCTAGTTAAAACTCAGGTACCATACTTTGCACCAGTAGAAATTTCTGAATGCTATTGAAAGCCCATCCCACATACAACTGTGTTGCAATAATCTAACCTATATGTAATAAAAGCATTTGTGGCAGTGCCCACTTCTGCACAAGCACTTCTACCAGCAGAAGCACAACTGAGTCCGTCACCACTTCTAACCTATGATGCTGGTTTTTCATTAATTGTGCATTGCCATCCACAATGGGTGTTACCTGTCCCCAAGTTACAACATTTACCTTAGATTTGGAATATAATCTGTTTTTCACATGATAACTGCCCAGCCTCAGTAGTTTCTAAGCTCCAGGAGTTCCTGAATGAGATAGATTATCTAGATTATTTAGATCTATTTCAGTCTGGCTTCAGGCCTAGTTATGGGAAAGGAATGGCTATGATTGCCTTGCTGAATTACTTTTGCCAGGAACTGGAACATTGTGTCCTTGTTGGTTCTGCTGGTCTCCTCAGTGACTTTTGATGCCATTGTCCATGGGATTTGAAATAATTGTTTTACAGTGACTCATTTCTTTTCCACAGGGATAAGCCGAAAAGTTGGTGCTGGGAGACTTCTGTTCAACCTTCTTGGCCATTAGCTTGTGAGGTTTCGGAGGGTTCTGTTTTGTCCCTCATGCTATTTAACACATACCCCAAACTGCTGGGAGAGGTTGCCTGGAGTATGGGGGTTTGATGCCATTCGTATGTTGATGACACCTAACTCTCTCTCTTCTTTCATATCAGTCCAAGGAAGCCATATTATTTCTAAGTTGGTGTCTGTTGGCAGTACTCAAGTGCATAAAGATAAACAGATTAAAGCTTAATTCAGATAAGACAGACACGCTTTTAGTTGCAAGACAGATAAAATAATAGAGATGTAACGTGCTGGATTTATATGACCTATAAAGTCCAATATATCCTGTGTTAGGCAGTCTGACAAGACTATATCTTCCCATATGAGTCTGCCTAAGCTCTAAGATCTTGAGAGGAAGCCCTTCTCTCAACCCCACCTCCCTCACAGGCATGTTTAGTGGGAATGTGAGAGAGGGCTTTCTTTGCAGTTGCTCCTTGACTCTGGAATCCTCTTCCTTAGAAGACCTTAGAAGACTAGTTTCCTTTTTGCTGTTCCTTTGTTAGTAGGTAAAGACATTTCTCTGGGTTGGTGAGAGGAGGAATCCAGAATGGACTGGGATTGTATTCCTATCACCGCCCAGAGAGAGAGGCAGGAAGTTGAAACACCTCCTTATCTCCTCCTTCTGCTCTTCACAAGGCCAGTTCAACTTCCTGCCTGGCCCAGAGAAGAGCTACAGAGCCTCTCTCTTCTGTCTTTCTTTCTTAGCTATCCTTTGCTCTTTTCCCACACTTCCTTACCTATATTATCTTGATTTTCCTTTTCACCTCCTATATTTAAAAAAAAGTCACCCCTCAGCTTTCTTGTTCCTGGGAATCTCCTTCCATGTGGGCTCCTCTTCCTCCCCCACTCCCGCATCCTTCCTCTCGACCAGTCTACCTTTCTCTCCCCCTACTTCCTTCCGCTTTGGGCTCAATGGAGCCAGGGGAAAAGAACAAGATGACAATAAAGCAAAGAAAGGCAGACACCGAGGATGGCTCACAAACAACAAAAGGCCGTGCTCAGCAAGGTCGCTCCGGGAGTGCACTGAGGAGCACAGAACAACAAGTGGCTGACGTCACCTTGCAGCAGGTGCCCCATGGGGAGAAGCAGGGCAGCAATTGATCCCACTGCTCAGCAGGCACCCTAAGGCTGCTCCAGGAGTGCGCCGAGGGACAGAGCCAGAAAAGTGGCCAACCTAGAAGCCCAGATGATGCTTTTACCGCTAGTACTATGTATCTCAGAGAGAGCCAGTGTGGTGTACTGATTTAAGCATTAGACTACAACTCTGGAGATCAGGGTTAAAATCCCCACTCAGTCATGGAAACCCACTGAGTGACATTGGGCAAATTATACTCTATCAGCCTCAGAGGAAAGCAAAAGCAAACCCCCTCTGAACAAATCTTGCCAAGAAAAACTCTGTGATAAGTTTGCCTTAGGGTCATCATAAATTGGAAATGAGTTGAATTTATGCCTTTGTTTTTTTTTTAAAAAAAACCTTTATTTTACTTCTAGATGTGATAGTCTTTCTGTAACCTTTTAAAGTTCTTGAAAATAGTAACTGGCAAAGAGCAGTGATTGTTTCATGAGGGCAGAAGGTTGAAATAAATATATATAGTTTGCATACAGAGTGGATGGGCATAAGCACACATTCATATGGAGTGAAGTTCAGCCTGTTCTTCAGAAATATTAATATTCTGAAAAGTGGGCTGCACATTTTCTGTGTAATTAGATTTTCAAGTTTAATCCTCAGACAATTAACAAGAAGGTTTGAATCTTTAGCCAGAGGAAAATACCCTATTCTAAATATCCAGTTCTGACTGTTTATTCATAGATGAGCATTTGTATTCTTCTTCATATGGCCTACTATAGTGGCTGTCTACACTCCAAATAATAATCAGATAAACTGTTTAAGGGATGTATGTATGATTGATATTTTTTGGCTTTTCAAATTGTGGTTTCCCCATACTAGTTGCTTAGCTAAAGGTAAATAAATTGCTTCAAATGCTCATGATTGGGATGTTATGACCTTTTTAATTTATGCATTCCTTGTTTTAAGTCAGTTTGTTATGGCAGGGATTAATTTTCATCTGTTTGGAAATATTCTTCAACAGTGAAGATTAGTGAAATGATTGTTGGCAGGGCATTGCAAATAAATACATTGCTACTTCATACATCTTCACATTTAAAACTCAAAACCATATTTTGTTGACATTTAAACTAAGCTCTGTAATCAGTTGTAATTTAAGTTTCCTCTTTAGCATATGGATATTGTATAAAAATAAGTATCTATTGGTGTGTACATTTGCTGAAATCACTTGAAACTGTTTAAGTTTGGGTTGTGCCCTTTACGTCCAACATAATTTTTCAGTTTGGAACACCAATGTCTGTTATGTTTACAGTAAAACTCTAAAGCTTGCAGTTACTATATCCAAGGATTATGGAAGGGTGAACCGTGTTTCAGAACAACATTATCTTTTTAAAATTTGGTAACAGACACCCCCCCCCCCGGATCGTAAAGGATGGTAGATCCGGGGTAAGTGTTTTAATGATGGGCATGGAGACGAGCACAGGGGTTGGCCAGGGCGTGGCTATGCCCTGCCTAGGAGGAGTCAGGGGCGGGCATGACGCTGGAGCTATTTTACCCTTTGCCGCCCCTGGGTTCCTCCTCTTTTCCACTGGATCGAAGCAGGGAGAACATCTGGAACCTTTTCGAGCTGGAGGGGGAGCTATGTTTACTGGGCTGTGCTTTGGGGGTTTGATAATAGGGCACCAGCCCAGCAGTGTGGTTGTGATGGATTTTTGATTAATTTCATTGTTAGGTTTTGTTATTCTGGTTGCTTTTCTTTGTTTCCTTTTTTGTTGGGTAGTTTCTTTGTTCCCTCTGATCCACGTGGTCACCCCCCCCTCCTTCCTTTGTTTTCGATTAGAGTGATTTCTTTGTCTGTCTTGTTTGTAATAGTTTGCTTAATTGAATTGGGAAGTTTGAATTAGTTAATTTGAGCAGAATTTTTAATTTGATAGATTTTGTTTGAATTTATTTAATTTGATTGATCAATTATTCAATTGCTTTGATTCAATTTGCTTTGATTATTTAATTGAACTTGATTTGCTTTGAGTGTATACCAGCCCCCCCCCCCGCGTGCTGCAAGGAGCTGCGGCCTCCGCCGTCTCCTGTGCCGCGCGAGGCCTGCTTGCGGCCTCCGCCACCGCCCCCCCCCTGCAGCCTACTCATTGCTGCGGCCTCCATCGCCGCCCTCTGTGCCGCACGGGGCCTGCTTGCGGCTTCCGCCCCCCCCCCCGTGGCCTACTCATCGGTGCGGCCTCCGCCGCTGCCCCCTGCACCATGCAGGGCCTGCTTGCGGTGTCCGCCACCGCCCCCCCTGCAGCCTACTCATCGCTGCGACCTCCATCGCCGCCCTCTGTGCTGCGCGGGGCCTGCTCGCGGCCTCCGCTGCCCCCCCTGCGGCCTACACATCGCTGCGGCCTCCATAGCCGCCCTCTGCGCCGCGCGGGGCCTGCTCGTGGCCTCCGCCGCCCCCCCCTGCGGCCTACACATCGCTGCGGCCTCCATCGCCGCCCTCTGCGCCGCGTGGGGCCTGCTCGCAGCCTCCGCCTCCCCCCTCCTGCGGCCTCCACATCGCTGGGGCCTGCTCGCGGACTCCACCGCCCCCCCCGGCCCACACCGCCGCCCTATTGCAATCTATAGCAATCTATTGGTGTGTACATCTGCTGAAATCACTTGAAACTGTTTAAGTTTGGGTTGTGCCCTTTACGTCCAACATAATTTTTCAGTTTGGAACACCAATGTCTCTTATGTTTACAGTAAAACTCTAAAGCTTGCAGTTACTATATCCAAGGATTATGGAAGGGTGAACCGTGTTTCAGAACAGCATTATCTTTTTAAAATGTGGTAAAAGAAGTTATGCTGCTATAAAGATTTGGAGCAGTCACAGTGAATAATCCTATATGAAATGAATACATTGTTTAGACATCTGGGCTTCTATCCAGCACAACCTGAAGCATGGTTCATTCTGAACTGGGGATCTTGAAGTTAATAGAAAGTATTTATCCTGTTTTAGCACAAATATGAGAGTACTATTCTCTTCTCACATATCGTAGTCACTTTGTACTGTATGGTTGACCCTTGGTCTGTGGCAGCCCCTGAAATGAGTCCTAATTAGATGGATTCCGAACTAGATGGATTCTGCTGAAATTCAGGAGGCCATTAAAAATTACAGTGGAATGGCTGAGGATAATATTTAAATAGGAAATTAGTGGTCTCTCTCCCTGGCATTGCAAAAAATCTCATAATTGGCCCCTGTGTGTATATTTGTGTCTTAAACATTACTTTGAGCTGCATAGGAGGTGTTTGCAGAAAATAGTCCTGTATTGCTATGCACTAAAATGTTCAGTTTTTCTTTATTTTTTGTTTTCTCTATTCTAGGCTATGGGATGATGGAATTATTGACCCAGCTGACACAAGACTGGTTTTGGGTCTCAGCTTAAGTGCTGCACTCAATGCACCCACCAAGAAGACAGAATTTGGAATATTCAGAATGTGATTTGAAAGCCCTGGTAGCAGTACCTCTGGATTATTAACACAACTTTTAATTAAGAAATCAAGTGGACTAAAAATTTCAAGATATAAAATAAAGATTTGTGCACTACTATAGTTGGCTTTTACTCTTATGTGCATTTAGATGAAATGAGCAATCATTATATGACCAGGCTTTAGTATTCTTATGTAGGCAACTGTAGATTTCAGTAATATTTCTGCCTAAGAACAATCTATTAAGTCACTAAAATCAGATTCCTATATTTCATATCATGTAACCCCATTCAGATTCATTCCATAAAATCTAAATTTTAATCTAAACCATATAAATTATTCAGAAGCCAGACACTCGCATCTTCATTAATTTAATTTAGTTAGCCAGCAAGCTCATATGCATCTTCATATATTCCATTTAATTAAAAAGAGCACTATTAACAGTGGGTATATAAGATGAGAATAACATATATTTTATTTTGGTGAATGGTCACCCCAGATGTTATTCTTAATTACATTCAATCCTCCTTAAGCTCTCCAACATATAGCAATTAACAGCAAAGCAGAGCAGGCAGGCTCTGGCAAAGATGGATTGCATTTGCAGGGTCAAACGAAGGTATTATTTCAGCACCAATGAAAACTACTTGATGCTTGGCATTTCTGAATATCATGGCTTTTACTTAGTACCCAAGGTCCAGCTCCCACAGCTTTAGGAAGTGAGTCTTCAAAGATTTAGCAGTTAATCGAGCATAATTTTAATGAAATTAGGCAGAAGAAAGATTCCTGTATTTGAGGTCTTCAGAGATCAGAACCAACACACTGATGAAGTCACAGCATGAAGTACCTTTCTTCATATAGTTAATTTTATGACATTTTCATTGGAATAGGATTTTTGTTGCAATGTTTCCGCCTCCTTTTTGCTCCCCTTTCTTGCTGTCCTCTCCAGAGTTTTTCCCTCTGTGGAAGGCCAGAGTGGTGGCAAGCAAAGTAAAGGAGATAGCAGGAAAAAGAATGGGGGAGAGGAAGAGCAGGTAGAGGAAGCCCATGGTGTTGCTGATGCACTGCTATCTCATTTTGTAGATGTACATGTGGGGATAGCAAGGCCTGTAGACAGATTGAGAGAGAGAGAGAGAAGAGTTAACTGGTGAAAGTCATGAAGAAGTAGAGGAGAAAAGAACAGAGCATGTGGAGGAAGGGGAAAAAACCAAGCAAGTGTGGACAGATAAACATTCAGAGACACAAAAGTATACTGGTTGGTAGATGCACATTAGATGGAGGAAATGCAAGGTGGAGGAGAGCATAGGAGAAGGGAGAAGGACAACAAGGAGGAAGACACAAATGGAGAAATTAGTGAAGATGAAGATGGAGAAGAATTTCAAAGAGGTAAAAGGATGAAAGAGAGTGAGCAGCTGGGGAGAAAAGTAGAGAGGGGTTGTATTGTGTGCCTTCAAGTAGTTTCCAAGTTTTCTTAGCAAGATTTGTTCAGAGGGGGTTTGCCTTTGCCTTCCTCTGAGGAGACTGTGACTTGCTCAAGATGACCCAGTGGATTTCCATGGCTGAAAGGATTTGGACCCTAGCCTCCAGAGTCCTATTTTGACACTCAAACCACTACATCGTGCAGGCTGGGGATTGTATTAAATATAATACAATTTTGATGCATTATTGGTACATTTTTTGGCCAGCAGAGAGAATATTTTTTTAAAATTACACTTGTAGATAGGTATAATCATAAATTTCTTAAAAATATTTATAAGGAACAGAGTACAGAATTAATTTAAACCATAAATCAAATGGTGTTTTTATTATAAGGATGGTGAGTTGAGCATGGCTGTTTAAAAGAAATTGTGACAAAAATTATAGGTAAATGTTTTTGTTTCCTGCATCTTTCCTCTGTGTGTGTATTTATTGTTAACCTCACTCATTCCTTTTCAGTGAGTGAGAAATGTAGTTTCAAAAATTCATACTGCTGTTTCTCTCCCAAGCACAAAACAAGGAGTGAGAGGGGTGGGGGAACAGAACATCAAAATGGATTTTTCACTGTAATTATGGTAAGGTTTTTAATGTTGCAACATAATACAATTTTAACCTTTTTAGCATCTAGTTAATTAGTGTATGTTCTAAAGCTTTTTAATGGTTTACTAATAAGTGAAAACATAAACAACTTTGTATTTATTTTATTTAATGTATTCATTTGGAGTATTTATACCCGCTCTTCAGCCACCAAGGCTCTGAGCAGCTTACAAATTGTTAGCAATAGCACTTACATTTCTATACCACTTTATAGCACTAGAACTCTCTAAGTGGTTTTACAATGTGTTAGCTAATTGCCCCCAACAAGCTGGATGCTCATTTTACCAACCTGCAAAAGGATGGAAGGCTGAGTGAACCTTGGAGCCCTGCAGAATTGAACTCACAATGTTGTGGCTGTAATACTGGCATTTAACCACTGTGCCACCAGGGTTCCTTTGTATCTTTGGTTATCTGGTGTATGGCGGAGGGTAAGG